>FR997813.1:29813-10029813 GCA_905475355.2 Clostera curtula | reverse complement strand
GTGATTTGACTTCAATCGCGCATGCACATACTCAATTGTAATACGGATTATTTTAAGCAAAATCTGCATCCAAACACTATTTTGTTATTTCTTTCTTTTTTTTTCCTTTCTAATGTATTTAGAATATGGGAAGTGTCCCACTAGAAATATCCATAAAAATAGCGCAACTGACAAATCTGGTGGTCTATTTTGTGTTGTACTTTCTTTAAAGTTTGCACGTGTAATCAGATTTGATAAGAAAACGTATCTGCAATCGTCACTATTGACGTGATGATGATAAGATACGAGTACAAACTGTTTATCTTATTACAACAGAAGTTCAAATTTAAAGTAAGTCGTGTAATGTTACTGACGTTCTCAATTGTTTGTATTTATTCACACATAAATAGAGTACCTAATGGACAATTAATATAAAAACCAACTAACCTAAAACAAAAAAAAAACCTTAAAAAGAAAATACTAAAATATATTATTTAAAGGAGTCATTTTAGGCAATGTTCCGAAGATACTGGCAGCGTTCCCCCTTTGAATCGCTAGACTGATTCTTTGTCCGAGGTAGCTGCCAGCTCTCCGGTCTCCTGTGATGTCGACTAACCTTTTTGCTATTTCCTTAAAAAGGCTTATAGCGCTAGGACCCCACGGGCCAAGGGTCTCTACGCCGAATGGGACAAATTCATATTCGGAGCCTAATGTTACTTGTTATGTTATCTGGTGAATATTTGATAATTACTATTGTTAGTAAGTAGATCTACTTGTTGTGTTTCATGTACAATATGATATCAAAACACCTATGGTAATCATGATACGAGTAAAAAATAATGATATAAAGATGATGTAGCGAGTAGCATTAAGGGCAGTATTTGAATGAATCTCAAACCAACTGCTTCTTCAAAACGTTACAATGAACAGTGCATGTAAATGAAGCATCAAAAAACTTAAGACTCATACCTGGAACATATCTGTATCGAGATCTTCCGTATATTCGACGATAACCGCCTGACTCCGGCTGAGTGTGTACGAGATGGAGTGTTGGCTGGCGTCGAGGATGGCCTTGCTGCTGTGTGGTGTCTTAACGACATAGTGTTTCGACCGGCGAACGCCATTAGCCTGTGGCCGACGGTACAACACGAATTTGCTGCGCCTACGACCTCGCTCACCAGCGGGTAGGAATCCATTATATCTGCAACAACACAATCATCGTTAAAATCACACGGTCATAATGTTTCAATACACTTTTGTTTTGATGAAATGGGCCTCGAGGTTAATAGCGTGTCATTCAAGGTGACTAAAGGAACTGAAGAATACTAAGCCTAGCCGCAAGGGAAACACATATTTACATTATATCATGTGCCAAACCGTCTGGACTGGATTGGACTGGGATTTGGATATGTTACCCGAAAGTATGGTTTTATAATAAACTAGCTGCGCCCCGCGGTTTACTTATTTTAGTACCGCAGGTGACGCCGCGGGGCGAAGCTAGTCTAAAAAACTTTGGCACCACCACTTTGGAAATACATTAGAATAATTCCTTCGAATAAACGGTAGATCTATACGACTTCATCCTAATAAATATAATAAATATCCTTGGACATTTCACACAACGCCATCTCGTCCCAAGCGAAGCAACTTAATGCTTGGGTTATGGTAACGAGATGGATGATAAACTACTTATATACATTTTTTTTTTGTAAATACATACATATTATAGATAGAAATGACACCCAGACTCCGAGCCAGTGCCTCTGGTTTAGACAAAGACACATGCCCGACCCCGGAATCGAACCCGGGACCCGTTGATCCAAAGGCGGCACATCTAACCTAACGATAATCGTGAACCAAGGCACATTACAGACACCATATAGTTCAATGCAAATGAAGATAAGCTGATATTCTTAGAAATCCATAAACCAAGACCATTATTGTGTACCTATTGATAATATCGGCCTGGTAATAATTATCTAGAAATATCACATCTGTACAGTACCTACTCCGCCATCTTCAGAGCTTATAATTGCAATACCAGTATCACGTTAAGGACAAAGCAGCCGTAATTGGAAATGAGCGAATAAATAAAATGTCTCCAATGAAATACTGATCTAATAATCTCGGCCAGTCGTCCGCCTAATTGGACAAATTGAGGGGCGGTTAGGTCAGACAAGGTATATTAAATTTACTCTTAGTGCAATACTCAATCAATACACTGTGTCCACAGGCATATATGTACCTAGAAAAGTCACAATGAAAAATGTATACTATTTATATACAGTGACATAGAGGCCAACTATCCTTACTGTCGTTTCAAAGTTTCCTTATCTTGCAGCTAGAATTTCGGCTTTGTCATTTTCTTCTACCGGTTCTGACGACAACATCAGAATGGAATGGTTTGGTGACACTATGTATTCTAAATCCGTCATCACACGGAGGTCAAGACAAAAGTACAGTCATCCCCAAACATTATGGCCGCTCCGAACCTAGCCGCATTACGCTGCGCAGAACACAAAATCAGGTATCAGCGGGACGTACACATGGACTCTATAGTATTAGTTTGTTACTAAAACTCAAAATCGACAACGAATAGCATGTTGATTGTTGATTTTGAATCTATTGAACTACCAAGTTCGGGGTCTGATCAGTAACTGTTGCTGAGGTGTAGAAGTGGACCAGCATTGTACCCACATTTTTAATATCATTGTTTAATAACAAATGCTAAACAATAAGCACCCAGCTTACGTCAGTTTTATTCTACAGCTGGGAAAGGTTAACTTCCGTGAGTAACCACTGTATCGTATACAATCAACGTGTGATTGTTTATCTTTAGATTTCTTTCCCACAGGTTAGATTCTAAATACAAACGAAGTTTTGCCGCTACTGTCCTTAAAAATTGTTTTTGCTTACAGAGTGACCACAATCAAGGGCGTTATAAAAACATGTTCCTAGTAGTAGTACTACTCAGCCAATAAATGACCCACTGCTAAGTTGGGCCTCCTCCAATTACATGGATGGTAATTAGCCTAATGTGCCACGCTGGTCAGACGTGTTGGCAAGGCAAGGTTTCGTTTCAAGCTTTCATTATCTTGCGGCTAGGTTTTCGGCCTTGTCATTTTCTTTTGTCGGCTCTTACGACGGAGTGCGGTGGTGACACTATGTATTCTAAATCCGTCACCACACGGGCATGTTCCTATTAAAAGCGTATTACGACGAAGTCGATCTCTAATTTATATAATACTAGCTGACCCGGCGAACTTTGTTCTGCATTATATATATTTAAAACAAAAAGATAGTTGGACATAGGATACCTGATATTTTTATCCCGTCCGTATAAAACCTACTTTAACAAAACGCAACTGACAGCGAAACGTTATGTTGTCTATAGTTTAATAGGTATGGTCGAAAATTTGACAATTAGAAATTTTGAATTCAACTTGTTTATATTGTTGTAATTCACATAATATCTTTATAACTTGTAGCCTATGTGTTATTCTGATGTATGAGCTATATTATTGTAAAGTTTCATTAAAATCCATTTAGTAGTTTTTACGTGAAAGAGTAACAAACATCCATCCATCCATCCATACTTACAAACGTTCACGTTTATAATATTATTATATAATATAATATATTATAGTCCTCAAACAATAAGTCTGCATTATAATAAAATTTAATTAGACAGATTCGGAAGTTTAGCATTATTTCATCATAGTAAGCGGCTTACAATTACTAACACGCATATTGTCTTGTCATGCAGCGATTATAGAGAACTGCCTGCTCAAAGGGTGGCCTTCGAGCGTCGTTTGAAAGACCCCGCATTGTACGGAACACGTGTACAGGGGAGGAGATTTCACGTTTTAGCCGTGTGATAAAGAATTTCTTTTTCGCAAACTTGTAATGGTCATCGTAAAGGTGACTCCGACTCTGACTTCTACTGCTACTCAGCTCAAAGATGACCCACTACTAAGGTCGACCTTCTCGAATTACATGGAGGGTAACGAGCCTACTATGCTATGCCCCGCTGACCAGGCGGGTTGGCACAGGATTTCACATCAATATTTACTTCTCTTGCGGCTAAGTTGTCTTGTCACTTCCTTTTATCGGCAGTTACGACACCCTCAAGATGAAATGTGGTGGAAACACTATGTACTCGTAATGTAATCTCTGCAATGGATCACTCAGACTGCAGCTATGACATATTCCATTCTGATACCATCAAAGTTAAAAATCATATTGTTCCTAGCAATTACACCTGAATAGTGGTAGTAATAGGACAGAGGACACTAAATCGTACTTGTGAACAATTACATAAGCCTCAAAAATTTATGTGTCTTCTCATATAGTTAACCATTGTTCTAAAGGTATAAGTAAACGGACTAAGCTTACGCTACGAAGCATGAGAAGTCACGCAAGTGCACACCATTGTCTTTATTATGTAAGTGCACGTAACGGCTAACGTAAGAGGGTTTTATTCAATCCCATTGTCGTGCACTATATTCGATACTCGTACGGCCCATTTCCGACCGCATTATTCTCCCTCACCTTCCATTTGGACACCGGCACCGGTTTAACTTGATCTGGCTAACTACCAGTATTTACACGAAGCGATTACCGTCTGATCACCGAGACCCATCTAGGGTGAGTACCAGTAATCACAACGGTTAGACCAGCTGTCAGTTTTAAAGCTTCCGACTGCCATAGATGAAAGAATGGCCACCGAAACTGATGGCTTAACGCGCCCTCTGAAGCACGGAGTAGTTCATATGTAATATGATGAAAAACTATTCAGTATCAAGAAGAATTAGACGTTACTTAACCCGTCGCGATTGCGTACCGCGATAGCCTAACAACTTAATGTTGGTACCTCAATGTACAATCGCCTTTAGCGTTAAATGAACATACTTAAATATAAAAGGTGTTTCATTTGTTTAAAAGCGGTTGAGGCTGTCCGTAACTCATTGAAAGCAACCTTTTCAACCTCCGGCTTCCGACATAGTATCCGCTTGCGAGGGAAGCTCCTCACTGACAGCTGCCTCGAGAACTCCGGACATTTACCTATACAGAGTGATTGCCGTCTGGCCTGCGCGACCCATTTAATGGGACCACCAGTAATTATATGCCAGCTGTCAGTTTTCACGCTACTGACTGAAATAACTGGCATTAATGGTTGAAAGGCAGCTGGGATAGACCATAAAAACAATTTCACTCTCCGTCACCATAAGGCATCTGGATATCACAGGTAAGTAAAGAGTCGGGCCTCTTCGAATTTCTTAGAGGAAGAAGCCAGCCGCCAGCCAGATCGGCACAGGATAAGGAATACCAGTAAAGTATAACTCAGAAGTATGCATATCTGGCCTCCCATGGACATGACGTAAACATATACGGTTCTTGATTTCTTAGGTTTTCGCGATAATTACACATTGAAATTAAACACTTTTTAACGGATTTATCGCGTGTATATTACATTATTTAATTCAGTCTCTCCCGCGACCACGACTGCTGCAAAGCATTCGAAACGTCGGGAATTAAATAATAAAATAATATACACGCGACAAATCCGTTAAAAAGTGTTTAATTTCAATATATACGGTTCTTCCCACCGCTTTCCTAAATGCGTAGAACTATAAAGAATTATGAAACCATTTTAATTTAATTAAGAAATCGAGGCAATCATAATTGCCGTACATAACTATTTGAAGCATTCAGTATTTATTATGAACGCCTACCTCAAATCCGGAGCGAATAAAATGAAAACGAAAGTAGAAAGCTCAAAATGAAATTTCATTATCCTGGTCAAATCACAGGTACAAATTAATTACACCGATTACGAGTATTACGATCGTTGTAACATTAAGATCAATTTTCTGCGAGATGGGCCTGATTGATAGGAACGGTATCGTAAATAAATATAATCATAGCAATCTGGGTGTTCGAGGCACATACGGCGCCAACCGAATGAGAAAAACAACTGAACACAATGTCCTTAACTAACCTGATATTGAACATCTCTGAATACCATTATAATTTATGACATATAATTTACGTGATTACCTATTTAGCCCCATTTGTTACAAGATAAATGTTGTTTTTATGAGAAAACATCGTATGTCAATAGTGACAAGACGTTCTAGCCTATAGAAATACGAGCCCTGGGGCCAAAAAATTTTTAATCTGCTCTCTATTGAGAGTCAAAATCGACAAACAACGCAATATTGATTGTCGATTTTGACAGTTTTAAAATAGTAACTTACAAATACTATAGTATAAGTTAGGGACGTATACTCGTACCACATGCTTTTGACACAAGAACCATTTAATTTAGCAGATTATTGCTACCAATTTCATTGCGTCGGATGGTCACGTTGATAGAAATAAAATAACAGATTGAAGGCCCTACTAACATGTTGCGGTATCTTATTATTTTTATCAATTTTTTTTTTAATAGTGCACTCTTTTTAAGGTTGCACCATTCTTATTACAATCTAGCCTAGGCTAATAAGTAATTTGTATCTGTCCTAAATTACTACTACTAGTACTTTAAGATACTGAAAAGAAGATACTTTAAGACATCAGGCCGTAACCTCACCGTGACCAAAGTAAGAAACATCGTGAATGCTTTTGAAAATTGACACTGCAATTCAGGGGGGTGTGATGGATTAGCTGACATCAAGTTGTCCTTCTCTTGTGCCTAGATTATCAGCCTTTATATTATCTTTTGTCGGCTCTTATGACACCATCTGAATGGAATGGGCTGAGTTATCACATGTATTGTAAATCAATCACCACACCGACTATTGTACACAGATTTAAGCATGATTTTTTAAAAAGCTTATTCTTTCCGTTATTACATTATACCCCCGCTTATCTCTCAAAATCCCTTATGAATACGTAATATCAAATCTGTTTAAAACAGAATATTGTTACCCAAACAACAGTAGGGTTTCGTGCGACGCTGGAAAATCCTATTAGAACGAAATCGATCACGTCGTGAAGAACATGAGCCCTAGCCCCCCCTTGCCGCGTAATCGCTTGATATATTGAGTTAGAGAAAATAAGGAACGCGCTTCAATCAAAACGAATTGACGTTGTCGGCACGTGTATGGTTTCAAAAACAATCATATTTTAAGTATAATTCTGAAAAGCAATCTATACTTGTCTAGGTATAACTCTGTAATTATACAAAGTAATGTAACTGTGTATGTGTATCTAACTACACACACTTAAGTCATCATCATCATCAGCCCACATTAATCCACTGCTGGACATAGGCCTCCCCTAAAGAGCGCCATAGCGCCCTATCTTCAGCTTGACGCATCCAGCTGCTGCCTGCAACCTTTCGCAGATCGTCACTCCATCTAGCAGAGGGCCGTCCCACACTCGGTCTTCGACCAACCCACTGACACTTCAGCCTGCTGAAGAACTTAAGCCTTCAGAGAAACTCCAAGCATAGCTCGCTCCATAGCATGCTGAGCGACTTGTAATACTTACCAGAAACGGGCGTTCTTTTGTTATATAGCGTTAAATAAAAGCACGCTAGTTAACATAATTAGATGCACGTACCTTACGCACGTACCTGCACCTTTACGTTTAAAGGTTTTTATTTTGGTAAACAAATATTCACTCAAAAACTTTTTTTAGGTTTTAATTGACCTTTCTCCCAGACGATATTAGTAAGTCATAGAGATTTATATAAAAGCTACAAATAAATTAACGAACAAAAACACTTGGTATAATATAAATTATATTATTAAAACAAAAACCAATATAATAATACCACGGCGTACTAGATTACAAAGAATTAAAAGGTGAACGGCTCATTTTAATTGGCAACTACATAGTTTAATTGGAAATCTTTGCCACAGTTGTAACCTCACCGTAACCATTCACCGGTCAATCATAGGAAAGTGACCGTAAATAAAGGCACATCTCCATTGTAGCGGAAATTCGATTTCACGCTCTTGCTATCATTCTGGCTACTTTCCAATATTCTTTAGATTTTCGCACGGCTCATCCATTCCCAATAAGGAACACAGAAAAAATAAAATAAAATGAGTTTTTATAAAGTAGAAAATAATATAAATATTTCACAAATATTATACTGCATTAAAATGTAAAAGTAATGAATACCCCATGGGTGGTAATATTAAGCACCGTGACCGTGTGGTGACGGGTTTAGAATACATGATGTCGATACCCCATTTTATCCTGAGAGTGTCGTAAGAGTCGACAAAAGGATAAAGTTGGATAAAAAACTATTACTACTTACAACTAGTTTCTTCTAAAATAGATGTCAAGCATGTTTGTATCGTGCTCGATAGGGTGGTCCAAAAACTAAAAGATGTTAGAAGCGTGTTACCGACTCGATTTTATTACACACGTACAAATATCGACTTCCATAACCTTACATTGACATACAGCGTGGCGTGTGAGACGATGGACATATGACTTGTTCGTTAATAGCCTAAGTGGCCTGAAAAAGACTATGACGGCTTATTTCTTCGACATTCATTAGTTTTAAGTTACTTTCGGTGGTGGCTTCTTTCTTTGTTTCCTTTCTTCTTTTGTTTTTCTGTCTACCCTGTAGTTTTTATTTGTTCTATTTTATGTATATTATCTGTGAAAACTTGTAATTGGCCTTCGTCTACTATTTAATGCTCTATGTTTATTCTAGCTGTAAGTTTTCTAAATCAATAAAATAATAGACGTTGATTGACCAAACATATTATAAACACCAGCTTTACAATAATTTTTGTCCGTTTTGTTGACCTTTATGATTGTTGTGCAGTTCCCTTGAACCCCTTTATTAGGATATACGCAAAAGTGATTTTAAATCATATAAGTAATCGTGACATTAACGTTTCCAAACAAACACACTCTGCCTTTGTACTAATGTATAAGATGATACACAATGGAATAAACTACCAACTTACATCAAAACAAAACTTTCTTGTTACCTTTCCAGCCGTCGTCAGCCAAATTTTCTGCACAGCGAGATGTCCATATAGGTAAATCTTCAAGTTAATCAAAACGCTACACAAAGGCGTGTTGAACATCAAAGCTTTTGAGAAATCCAATCATCAAAGCTTTTGAGAAATCCAATGACTTTCCCATTCTGGCGTTTAATAAGTATTTAACGAGGAATAATTAACATTTTAAGTTATCCCCGTGTTTGACTTTAGCGAGCGTCATGTGTGGATGAAAAATGGGTCAAAAAGGTCAAACATAAACCGAATATGAAAATGTATTGTCAGCTTCAGACAGTTGATCAAAATCTAGGGGTTGAAAAGTAAAGTCAGCTACTTAGATTCGACCCTTGTCCAAAATAGGCAATCGAAGTACATTGTATGTATGTACTATTTACAAACACAATTTACCTACATTGCTTAAAAATTCATTGAAGAAAATTAAGTGATTCTCGAACATTCTATCTTTAATCTATATACATAATATTCCACTACTAATACAACTCAACCCATGGCCACCGCTATAATGGGAGGACCCACCGCTAAATGGGGCCTCCTCCCATTATATGGAGGGTAATTAACGTACTGTGCCAAGCTGGCCAGACGAGTTTTATCTACGTATGAAAAGTGCAAATAATCATAAACATTATAATTACCGGTTTCTAGGAACAGACTTAATGAAGTGAAGTATTGCAAATGATCACATTTACTTACAAAGCTGAATAAAGTGATGATCAAGAAGACAATGCAAGTCCTTTATACATATATCTAGGTTTTAGTAATAATGCCATTGACCTTTTCCAAATTTCATACGGGTCGGTAACAGTATAACTTGAATTAGATAATTCTAGGATTTAGAATACATAGCCGCAAGAAAAGGAAACTTGATACCAAACCCTGTGCCAACCCGTCTGCCCGGCGTGGTACAGTAGGCTAACTACCTTCCATGTAATTGGAGGAGGCCCGACTCAGCAGTGGTTAATTTATGGGTACTTAGTGATAGCCTTCTCCCCTTCGCGACTTAGACAGTGGAACAATTGATAATTAATTGGTTAGACCCGCTGCCAATATTACCCTAAGGTGAATGTTCCAGGGTAGCCCGCGAAATTCAATTTTTCTTAGGTTTTTTGCAATTTGCAGGTCAGTGCTAGGTTGTATGTTGATTAAAATGTTATTCACGGCTGTATGACGTATGTAGTTATAGAATTATAATCATCAAAATCATCAATACAACCCTCCTACGACACTGATTTGGTCAGTTGAAGTGGGCAGGTCAGTGCAACCTAGCACTGACCTGCAAATTGCAAAAAAACCTAAGAAAATTTGAATTTCGCGGGCTACCTTGGAACATTCACCTTAACCTGGCCTGCGATGTATTAACACCCATCTAGCAGTGCAAGTCTGAAGCTGCAGATCGATTACGTTCCACGCTATCCGCTAGGCTACGACCTCCTCCGAACTACGCCCTATTTTCCATAAATATGCAGTTTAAAGTGTTCTCCATTCTATTACCAACTTCACCTTTTAACTCGATAGTCAATAGGAGCCAAGACGTTGAAATCTAGGTCGAGTGAGCGAGACATAATAGTCTTTTGTCATCAAAGCACCGTTAACCGAAAACTGACAGCTCAATTTGAAAATTGTGTGAATAATTGTACGTATTTGTGGAAAATGTGTGTACCGTTATATGTAAATTATTGTATAGATATATAGGTAGGTACGTACGTTTATACATACATAGGTGCACAGTCTATCTTTCTGACTTGTTTGCAGCACTATTATTAAAAGTTCAGTAGCAAATTTAAAAATAAAGTTATTATCCTATTCAGGAACAAATCCACGTAAGTGATCCCTATTATATGAAGGTAATGTGCGTTTATTTTGCGGTCGATATTTTACCGAAACCCATAACATAAAAAAATACGTTTCTAGACAGTCACACATCGCAATAAAGTCTGGATATGTCTAAACAAGAGCAGTTTTCAATTTCTGCAGTACTGCTAATTGCAAAGGATTTTGTGTCCTTTAAGTCTTATGTAAAACGAGACGTATGAACTTGGTTATACCATAGACATTGGTTATAATTTTCAAACACAAGAGTAGCTTTTTTAAACATAGCTAAGAACTCCCGACTAACACACCTTTCAAACAAAAAATGGGCCTCTCCGTTCAGGGATTCTGATGGCACAGGCGGACGCATTACATTTATAACATCCCTCTTTTTGTCGTGGGTTAAATAAATATAACAGCATATATCGTATTTGAAAGTTAATGCCCAACATGCAGGGCTAACAATAATGCCGTCCAGGCAGTTCAATATGTAGAAGAAACTTGCAGCAAAAGTAAATAATTTTCTTCTAAACACAAACGGGAGCTATTTTTGAGTCGGCTAACACCTCAAAAACGCTTCCGTGATATTCTAGCTTTGAACGGTACGAGATATAAAGTTGGTTAACGCGCATGCAGTAAAACCCACATGCATATGTTACCAACTATGTTTAAACATTGTTCTCAAACTGTTGTCAGGAGCACAGAAGTTTTTATAATGCCTAATTATAAAAATCTTTAAATTAAACTAAATTAAAAAAATAATACTCAATCAGAATCACTGGAACCTGAAAAATAACGCTCAGACTTTACCACCATCTAATCTATTAACTTATTGCTCGCCATCGAGAGCTTTCACTGTAGAACTTAACTGATTGCGTAGTGTGCGGTTTGAGATAATCTTTCTCCCACGTAGACATAGGCTGACAAATTAATTCCTCACAAGAGTACAGGGGTGGCCCCCCTATTGGTATAAAAATTCATTTGAAATATTCGATATTATAAATTAGAAGTAATTGTAAAGATTGAGAGCCATTGACTTCCATTAATTTATCTCCAGGTCATAAAACTGAAAGGCGTCGTGTTTCACAGACACGCATAATTAAAAGAATCATTAAACGATTGACATACTGGCCCATTTATCCCATTATCTATAAATCTATTGTAAAACAAAGAATTATACACGAGTCTCGCAAATGTATGTGCGCAATTAACGCGATACATAGCACTGATGTTATCACAAAGAAATCGGGCAATGAACGAAGATACAATATCATGAAAAACTGAGAATTAAAGTTTCTATTCCTTTCAGCCTATGAGACAGACCACCTTCATTTTCACGAAGGGAAATTAGCATACTGTTTAGACCGATTGCGAGATTATTTGCCTATTTAAGTAAGGTATAGCATACAGGGTGGCACAGTAGGCCAGTTTCCCTCCTTGAATTTGGAGGTCGCCTGACTCACAAGTAGGTTTATTTATGAGCTAACGATGACGTCCATAGCATACTGGTTAGACCGATGTCGTAGGTCTTCCATCAAAAATGACTTCCCCTTTTTATTCCGCCAGATTATTTGCATATTTATGTAGGGTATAGCGCATTAACTCTCATCACGCGCCTAGAGCTGCCAGACTGGGAAT
The DNA here is from genome assembly GCA_905475355.2 of Clostera curtula. Taxonomy (NCBI): domain Eukaryota; kingdom Metazoa; phylum Arthropoda; class Insecta; order Lepidoptera; family Notodontidae; genus Clostera; species Clostera curtula. The sequence continues at coordinate 10,017,394 of FR997813.1, read as the reverse complement.
GGAAGTTACAGACTGCGGTAGCAGCCACGTAACAACTACCTTGCTGCAGGTCGCTAAAACTCTATCACGGTTTGGTGTTGGCAGCTGTGGGAATACAATTTTCCCTCATCCCAAACATCCCTAAGTGACGTGGTCAGTGGGCAGACCGTAATCTTGAACACCAGCTTAGTGGTATAAAAAAATCTGATTTCTCTAGTTATCTTAGGATACTACGTAAAAAGGTAAGCTATCTAAAAGGAAAAAATAATCAACACTTCCCTATAGCGCGAACTTATTTAAATGAAATATTAAACGTCACACACGAATGGTAAACGCGAAGTGTGAGAACAGCCAAAAAATATGAAATGTGACTTGAATAGCCGAGTTTGGCTCCATTGTGTTTAATTATGCATGCGGTTATGCGAAAACCGAGGTGTGCTACTTCCTTCCTATGCGCGGATGTAGCCACCATTTTTATTTCATTGTAATTAAATAAATACGACTGACAAGAGACTTCCAATTTAGTTTGAAAATCAAATATGAAAAAGGGTTAAATGTACGCGCAGCGATGATAAAGCTCTCCACACCTTGGACCGATAAACCGACATGATTAAGGTCGCTGGAATCCGGTGGATGCGGGTAGTAATGGAACGGTCATTGCCGAAATTCTTGAAATAGGCTAGTGACGAGTAGTGCACATACATATATTACAGTGTGATGACGGTGTCGTAAAAGGCGGCTAGAGGAACGCAAGAGGTAGATCCACTATACCCTGTTCACGATAGCTTGATCGATTTGACACATGTAAATTTATCTGATCGACATAAAGGTATGATTCCGAACTACGCTGCACGCAGCAGTGCTGCCGCAGCAGTACTGTTGCGGCACAACTGGTTCCAATACAACCGGTACATTGCTGCCTGGCCCGGAATGTAAAATATGCTGCGGTAGCACTGCTGCGTGCAGCGTAGTTCGGAATCATACCTTTACTTTGCAATGACAAACAGTGATGGGAAACAGATAATATCTACTAGTCCAATAAATAACGTTTTGAAATACTTGTAACTGTGACGAGATGGTGTGGGTGTATTATGTGTGAAATTCTTTATATATTTTTTTCACTTTAAAAGATAATATTCGAATAAATAAACTTTTGTAGTGTGATATAAAATTTTTAAATAAAATTTACTTAACACTTTTACAATTATTATTTTCTTTTTTTTGTTTACTTTCATGGTCTGAACCACCTATTTAAATTTGGCGGGAGGTTCAAAAATAACACTGTAATATTAAATAGGAACTTATTATGAATATTGACCCACCATCGCTTATCTACCCATTGTTTTATATGTCTAGTGCAATAAAGAATTTCACACATAATACACCCACGCCAACTTGCCACTGTTACAAGTATTTTAAAACGTTATTTTTAGGACTACTAGATATTTTCCTTTTCCCATCACTAGCCCGTCCGTTAAATCGATCAAGCTATATTGAACGGGGTATAGTCGCAAGAGAAGGGAACCTTGATACCAACCGAGTACAACAACAAAATACAGTAGGCGAGTTTCCCTCCATGAAATTAAAAGAGGTCCGACTCAATAGTTTATTATTAGGTTATTTATGGGCTTTAACGATATAAACCTATGGTTGTCGTGAGAGCAAGGTATAACATTGAAAACTTTTAGCCTTGCTTTTATTTTGTCGGGCAAGCAATATTCAGAAGCGCGTAGATGACCGTGTGGCAACGGATTTAGAATACACAGTTTCACCAACACATTCCATCCTGAGGGTGTCGTAAGAGCCGACAAAAGGAAAGGATAAGGCCGGTAACACAGCCAAGGAAAACAAGCGACGAACATCTTGATACGAAACCCTGTGCTAACCTATCTGGCCAGCGTGGCACAGTAGGCTAAGTAGACGGGAGGTATACAAAATATTGCAATAATGGATAGCACACCAATGCATCATTCGGACGGCCATGTGAGGTGCCAGCAGAGATCGAGTTATGTACAGGCTATTATGTACACCTTTCATGTAAATGTTCATGGGCTTTTATTAAATAAAAAAAGATAGTGCTACCGCACGTACTGTTTATTAGCTTACTTAAAAAACCTTTTACCTAAGCAATGGCGTGACCTAGACATCAAATTGAAATTTCCAGAAAACGGAGAATTAACACAAATGACACATACTCATCTTCCTAGCTTTTACCCCATTTCTATCTAAATTAAACAAGCGGTAACCATTTGGTTAGACCAGCTGTAAGCTTTTCCGCTACTGACTACGCGTGCAGCCTGCCACAGAATGCCAGCCGGGACCGACGATATTACGTTCTCGCCGAAGCACGGAGTAGGTCAGATACATATTACAAATGACGTATGGACGATTACAAACAACAATGACGTGTAGTGTTGCTCGTAAATTCGCCACCGCACAATACCAAGATTTGCGGTCAGCAGTTCTTGAACTCGATAATCTGCGATTATTAAGAATTCATGTCATGACCGTGATTATGAGAGCTAGTATGCGTGTCCAAGATTACGATGGTGAGTGAATTATTTTATACGCATTGTGAGCATGCCAGTGCACGTTGGCTTATTATGTGAAGTATAAGAGAACGGAACTATGGAATGATTACTGAACTCTTGGTAGACTATTACAGGTAGATGCAATACTATTATTTATACGTTAAGGGAAGAGAGCTCATCGAGTATTATCTGAACAGACCACTTTATTCATAAGTGTAGGTACTAACTACTATATTGTCTAGGTTACTATCTAAATGGTAATTTATTAATTACTAGCTGTACACAGCGCGCGTTGCTACGCCACGGACTAAAATAAATTTGAAGGAACGACATTACACAAATATTCCACTTTTGTTTTTAGTCAGAATCCTGAATGAATGATTAGTTAGTAAGCACAACAATTTTCATGAAGATTATCACATGATCAAATGCATAGTTTACGATTCTTTATAGGACACACAGACATACATACAATTTTATTTAAGAAAAAGTAGAAGATTAACTATAGGTACTGTTTGGAAAGGTTAGTTGTCAGTTAATTCATAACCATACATAAATTATTTATTTCCACACTTTTTTTATCTCCACACCCAAAGTTTAAATGGCACACGCAAATGTAAAACATCTTGTAACTTCATCCAAATGCATGTTTTTTTTTCTGTAAGCAACCGCGAAGATTTCAATTAAATAACATGGCCCAGACGTCAAGACGAATCGATGACCAACAACTTAGAAAATATGCCATGATGTCAAATGGCTCTAAAGATTTTCTTCAAATATAATTAAACGAGGTGTTTTTAATAATCATGACTAGTTAATTTATAAATGTAATAAAATATTATATACAATGTCTAAAACTAGTAAAAAAAAAAACAACTTAAATATATACCCAAAAGAAAAGAGAAACTAAATAAATCTAAATTAAACTAGGCACCGTATCCTCAGCGCTGCAGGGGTTTGCAAAAGTGCCCAGAAGGCTGGCGGCATTGCCACGCTGGATGGCAATGCTTATTCGCTCAGCGAAATAGAGGCCAGACTTCTGGTCACGCGTGCAGTCAAACAGCCGCTTTGCCAGATCTTTATAGAAAGACTGGGCATTAGGGCCCCAAGCCCCAAGCGTCTCCGTGTATAATTAAACCCTCTTTATACAACAACTTAAAGAAACTTTACCAAAATCGGTTTATCCATTCAGACACACAAACACGTAAAATGAAAAACACTATCTTTTTTGTCAGGGATAAACAAACAAGGTGACAATACCGGGCTTCATCGACAGGGAACAGCTCTCATAAAGCATGGCATACACGATAACCGACCTGCACATATCGACTTTACAAGACATCGTTGTGTCAGTGATGTCATCTGGACATCCTGCGCAATAGCTGAATAGCATTCCTGATTGGTTTTATAACGCGTGCACGTCTCTGTGCGTCGTGATCAACGCCATATTTTACTGCATGTACATTGTACACGGATCCTGCTAGTACTACAACTACTCGTCCCATAAATCACCCACTGCTATGTCGGGCCTCTTCCAATTACATGCTGGGTACCTAGCCTACTGTGCCACTCTGGCCAGAAGGGTTGTCAGAGTTTCGTATCAATGAGTATCTCCGACGTAAAAAAGGTATCATACCAAGTGTTATTTCTCTTGAGACTAGTGTAATATACACCAATGATGTAATGTAAAACTGTTGTGTATGCTCGGTGCCGATGCCGCCGTGAGAAACGTTTTTATTTTCATTGAATAAACGCAATCATGTCTGAACGCACGTGTTTCCTTTAACGAAGACCACACAACTTCACATGGCGACCCTGCCAGCTGAAAATTAAGAAGAAAGAAGATAATATTACTATGGGGAAAACATACTCCAAAGAAGAAGTAGTTATAGCCCAAAACGCGAATGGGGATGCTTCTGCTTCAACTACCCAGCACATGCCAAGCGGGATTAGCACCGACTCCATCCTGTTGGTCACCGTCGTCGTCCTTTTAGTTGCTGCCATTGTATACTTCCTCTTTAAGAAGTGTCATACCCACGCAGTACATACGCTACGACGCGAGCTCAACGCTACCAGTCTTAACTACGTATCCAGACCCGACCTTGCCACCGCTCCGTAGCCAATCAAAAGACAGAAGAGAGAAGAGAACATTAGAGAAGACCTGAAAATCGAGCCTAGGAGAAAATCCAGGATATAACCAGACCATACCTTGCCACCACTCCGTAGTCAATCAAAAGACTGAAAAGATAAGACTTGAAAATCGAGGACATGCAGTTAGAAGTACCAAGCAGAGCCAAGCAGTACAGAGCGAGTCCGGTGTGTATACTGCGAGTTTATTAATTAGATATACGAGTTTACTATAAGTAATTAATTTCGCCTGTAGTCTTAATATAAATTTGATACATTTTATATACACATATATTATAATATTTGATTATATTCCGATGCCTGTAGCTGAACTAACGGCTACATATAATACCTTAAAAGATATCAAAGGTTACCTGGTAAAAATCGGACCAATCCGACGGCAGACATCAGAAACGTCAAAAAAAAAATTTGTCGAAGCTCAGGTTATCTATAGTCGTTTGGAGTTTATTTCTGCAGAAATCAGACAGAAGACCGACAAGTCCGAGATAAGCACCGAAAGCTTACGGTCTATCAACAAGTTAATTAATGATATACACTTATTGTATAGCACAATCGTGAGTTTAGTGTTAAAAAAAGGAGATTCAGTTACAGAAAATTTAAGCCACAAAGACGAAATGGCAGCCGAAAATTTTGATTTGAAATCTGCTATTGCGTTAATACCCGTAATGACAGGCCACGAACAAGTCACTTTGCAAACGATAGATAGCATCCAGCTCTACAGTAGCATGCTGAATGAAGATGGTAACAAGAAGCTTATCGAGTTCGTGCTTAAAACGAGACTGTCCCAAAGTGCCAAACTTCGGTTAAACCCGAAATATAGTAGTGTTAGTGAACTAATTTCAGCTATGCGAAACAACCTTATACAAAAAAAATCATCTGTTGCTTTACAATCACAGCTGTTTCATAGTAAACAAGGTCATAGGACTATAGAAAAATATGGTTGCGAAGTTGAGAGCTTGTTTGTAGACCTCACTTTAGCTCAAGCTGACGGTGACGAAGAAAAATATCGCGTATTATTCCCACTAAATGAAAAAACGGCCATCAAGCGGTTCGCGGATGGACTATCGGACCCGCGCCTTAGCACGATTATTGCTTCACGGACGTATACCTCGCTGTCGGAGACTATTAGAGCAGCTATAGACGAACAGTCCTTACGTGTCGACGACAACCTCGAGGTTATGCAATTACAAACCAATAGGCCATACTCGTTTAATAAGAGCTTTTCTAGGTTTGATTCGCGAGGTAACCGTTTTTCGCGCTATCATCCACCAGACAACTCATTTAACGAGAGCGGGAAATACGAACATAAAACTTATAAGCCCCGGATATTTCATAATGGTTCAACACGTCCCCACCGTGGCTACCGTGGAAGGGGCAGATCCAATCGCGGGGATAGTAAACCTAATTTTGGATACAATCTGGCTCATACGACGCAGGATCTTTATCAACCCAATCAGGACACGAATGAGCCAGAATCAGAATTTTTTCGTCCCGAAAATGAATAAAACATATGTTATGAACTTCAATAATAGTAGTTACGTTTCTATGAATTTAGGTATAAGCAACAAAAAACTAGATTTATTAGTAGATAGCGGGGCAAGTCTATGCGTATTAAAGTACGAATCATTGTGTAGGTTTAGCGAATATAAAGATCAAGTACATATAGATAAGATTACAATTAGAGGTGTTAGCGGAAAATTAACTTCCGAAGGATACATTAATATGGACTTAAAAATACATAATATGACTTTCAAGCAAAAGTTTTACGTTTTCAAAAACTTATCGTGCTCTGTAGACGGTATAATAGGTGAAGATTTTTTGAAGCGTTATAACGCCATTATAGACTATAGTCAAAATGTATTGCGACTCACACAAAACAATAAAAATATTTGCGTGAGAATTAACGACAATAGCTCCGTACATTTGATACCACCTCGTTGCGAAGCGATCAAGTTCGTACCTTGCACTACGCAACATGATACAGTTGTTCTGGCCGAGGAAATCCAAAACGGTGTGTTTATTGCCGGAATGATAGCAAAACCACATAAGGGTCGTATACCAGTTAAAATATTAAATACCTTAGATAAACAGGTTATGGTTGACTTGTCTATGTTAGTGGTTTCGTCCATTGATAATTTTGAGTTGTGTCATTTTCATGAGGAAAATAAGTCAGTAGACCGTATCAAAACCCTATTTGGACTTTTAGATATGAGCTATTTGAATAAAGAAGAAAAGATTAACATTGAAAAAATATGTGCTAAGTACGCGGACGTTTTTCATTTGCCCGGCGACAAGTTGACGGTTACAAACTTAATGCAACACAATATCGTATTAAAGAAAGACGCCACGCCAGTATACGTTAAACCATATAGAATACCCCACTCGCTTAAAGGAGAGGTGGATAAACAGGTCCGTGAAATGTTAGACAATAACATCATAGAAGAGACCGTTTCCGAGTGGTCCAGCCCAGTATTATTAGTGCCAAAAAAAGCAGATAAATCGCAGGAAAAAAAATGGAGACTTGTCATAGACTACAGACAATTAAATAACAGAATTCAGGACGACAAGTTTCCCTTGCCTAATATTACAGAAATATTAGACTCGCTTTCTGGGAGTGTTTATTTTTCCAAACTAGATTTATCTCAATCTTACTATCAGTTATCTTTAAATGATAGTTCGCGGAAATACACATCTTTCAGCTTAAATAGAATGTACCAACTTTCGTTAAGTAAAACTTCACGTAAAACCACTGCTTTTTCAGTGGGCAAGCAGTATCAGATGAAACGCTGCCCAATGGGGCTGAAAACAAGTGCTAGTGTTTTTTCAAGGCTGATGACCATCGCGATGGCCGGCCTTAATTACAACAAATGTTTCCAATATTTAGACGATTGTGTTGTGATAGGCAAGTCCATGGATCAGCATAATTCGAACTTAATTTGTGTGTTGAACCGGTTAAGAGAGGTTAATCTAAAATTAAATCCCATGAAGTGCGAGTTTTTAAGAAGGGAAATTATATATTTGGGCCATAAAATCACAGCAGGCGGCATATTTCCAGACCCTGATAAAGTAAATATTATGAACAACTTCCCACGACCAACATGTGCTGACGAGGTAAAACGCTTTGTCGCGTTCGCCAACTATTACCGGCGATTCATATCACGTTTCGCCGACATTGTATTCCCTTTAAATAAGCTTTGTAAGAAGGGAGCGAAATTTAATTGGACTACAGATTGCGAAACAGCATTTCAAAACTTAAAACACATTATGACAAGTCCGCCGATTTTAGACTATCCCGATTTTTCTGATTCCAATGTTTTCCAGTTACATACGGATGCATCAAAATTCGGCCTAGGCGCAGTATTATCAAACAGTAACGGTAGGGTTATCGCCTACGCGAGTAGAAGTTTAAAGCCGGCTGAAACACGATACCCCATCATAGAATTAGAATTATTAGCAATCGTTTGGGCAGTCCGGCACTTCAGACCGTACCTGTACGGCAGAAAATTTAAAATATTAACAGATCATAAGCCACTTGTATATCTCTTTAGCTTAAATGACCCGTCTAGTAGGCTGACTAAATTTAGGCTTTATCTCGAAGAGTACGATTTTGACGTAGAATATGTTCCAGGTTGTAATAATGCAGCCGCCGATGCATTAAGCCGTATATCAATATCGTCTTGCGATTTAAAGAATATGCACGATAAAGCAATCATGGCAATGACACGAGCCCAAAAGAAAAAGTTGCAACAGTGTGAACTTAACGAAAGTACATCGCAATTGCCTTTTTGTAACCCACACCAGCCCGCAACAGTAGAGGTTCTCAAAAGACCTCACGATGTAATTGAACTTATTTTTTGTGACAAAACCGTACAATCGGAGTTATCACATATTAATAACGTAACAACTTCGGAACATAATCACTGCATATTTTTACCTGCACGGTCATTAATTTATCTACGTACCCAATCGTTATCTACTCCGTCAGTGTTAGCGAGGGATCTAGAAAATTTGTGCAGTAATATAAAAATAAAGGAAATATTAATTATTAAAAGCAAAAGTAATGCTTTACAAATAAAAATGTTGTTGCGCGCTCTGAGAGAATCACAGGCCAGTTCTCCGCGTATTCTTATAGCAAGGGGCATCACACGCGTAACTGATAGCGAACAAATTAAAGTAATTCTAAACGATTATCACCTCCTACCAACTAGTGGGCATGCAGGTATAAACAGAATGCTTAGTAACATAAAGAAAAAGTATTTCTGGCCTGGAATAACTAGTGATGTCATTAATTATGTACGTAAATGTAAAAGTTGTCAAATACATAAATATTCAAATAAAAAGGTAAAACAACCTATGGTTATAACATCGACTGCCAACTCAGCTTTCGAGATCGTCAGTTTAGATTTAATGGGGCCTCTAGAGATAGATAACTATAGTAACAGGTATATCTTAACCCTGCAGTGTAATCTGACTAAGTTTGTAGAGGCGTATCCATTGGTACGCAAAGATGCACAAACAGTGGCTAAAGCATTTGTCGACAATTTTATATTAAGATACGGTATACCAAAACAAATTTTATCCGATAAAGGCACGGAATTTATTTCGTGTATTTTAGTGGAAATATGTGAAATTTTGAAGGTCGAAAAGCTTTTGTCCACCCCTTACCATCACGAAACTTTAGGCTCACTTGAAAATAGTCATAAACATTTGGGTGCTTATCTCAGAATTCAGTGTGAAGGCAATAAAACAGATTGGAGTAACTGGATACCATTCTGGTGTTTCTCATATAATACGTCAGTGCATAGCGAAACGAAGTACACTCCATTCGAATTGGTGTTCGGGAAAACATGTAATTTGCCCAGTAACTTACTTTTAGATGTCGAACCTTTATACAACTATGATGATTACCCTAAGGAACTGAAGTTCAGACTAGCAAAGGCTCAAGCCGAAGCCAAACAAAACCTAATACAAAGTAAAATATCAAGAAAACTTGCTTATGACAAGTCCACTAATTCCATGCATTACAAAAAAGGAGACCGGGTCTTATTAAAAAACCAGACTGGGGGTAAGCTTGAAAGTTTATATACTGGCCCGTATGAAGTCATAGAAGACTTGTCACCGAACGTAAAGATTTTAAAAAACAATAGGATATCTATAGTACATAAGAATAATACCAAATTGTTTTATTTGTGATTGTATCCCTTTTAGTATAAGCACTATAATAAGTTAGTATAATTAGCCTAGGATAAAACGTGATTTCTGTATACGTCTTTGATTTTTTTTGTTGGGAGGGGTTGTAGTCCCATCTTTTCGGGGGAGTTGTAATATACACCAATGATGTAATGTAAAACTGTTGTGTATGCTCGGTGCCGATGCCGCCGTGAGAAACGTTTTTATTTTCATTGAATAAACGCAATCATGTCTGAACGCACGTGTTTCCTTTAACGAAGACCACACAACTTCACACTAGTTCTCAGCATCGATATTTTATTTTGTCGGTTTTTACAACACCCTCAGGACGAAATGGGTTGGTGACACATGTATTCTAAATCCAACATAAATCATGACACCAAAATCGCCTAAATATGATAAAAAAATACTAACGATAAAAAAGAAACTGAAGAAGACGAAAATTGTAGAAGAAAAAAGAAAGATTAAAGAAAGTCTAAACACGCTGGCATTTCAGTAATGAAAAAGTGTAATACTCATATGATTACCATCTATTTAGATCACGCGAGTACGCGCATAAGCCATATCTGTTGTTTATAGGCATAAAACCTGCTCTGTGCAAAACAACAAATTAAATGAAACAAACTGCCAAACTGCCTCGTTGGTCTAGTGGTCAGATGTGCCGCCTTTGGATCAACGGGTCCCGGGTTCGATTCCGGGGTCGGGCCAGTGTCTTTGTCTAAACCAGAGGCACTGGCTCGGAGTCTGGGTGTCATTTCTATCTATAATATGTATGTATTTACAAAAAAAAAATTATATAAGTAGTTTATCATCCATCTCGTTACCATAACACAAGCATTAAGTTGCTTAACTTGGGACGAGATGGCGTTGTGTGAAATGTCCAAGAATATTTATTTATTTATTTGTTTGCCTATAAATATCGTACGTAAAGAACACCTTCTTTTGCAATTAACTAGACATGAATCTTTCTAAATTTCCTAAATTGAAGGAGGAGTAGCATCACGCTTCTAGCAATTTGACATGAATAAATGTTCCTTCTTTCGGCACAAAGTATGTAACTGTTATGTACTTTACAATCAATTTTATTTACATATTTGTATTGATAAACAAAGTAACACAGCGAGCATTATCAACCCATTCAATTAAAAAAGTTCAATAGTCCATCGTGTTCGAAGAATGCTAATAGTTAAATAACCTTACCAGACAATAATGAGGATGTGTAAATAGGAAGTAAATGTTGGATATTTTAATCGAACCTACCACCGTCCACATGTCGGACATATCCCTGTCTTAAGATTCCCCAGCGCTCCAGCTATTCTTCAACTTGAGCATCCAATTCCTTCTCGCGACTTAACACAAATATTCACTGAATCTACCATTAGTATATTAATTTAGCTATAAATCATCTGATTATGTTTTATTTTTAACTAGCGACCCGCCCCGGCTTCGCACGGGTGCAATTATGCATGTAATAGACATAAAAACCTTCCTCTTGAATCACTCTATCTTTACAAAAACCGCTTCAAAATCCGTTGCGTAGTTTTAAAGATTTAAGCATACATAAGGACGGACAGACGACAGCAACTTTGTTTTATACTATGTAGTGATAGTGAAAAACGAAACCGCTGCGTGGTGCCTGTAACGGGGGGCTTTACAAACTCGAATTAACGAACACAAATGTCATCCCAGACTCAGAGCAAGTGTCTCTGGTTTAAACAAAAACACTTGCCGGACCCCGGAATCGAACCGTGGACCAGTAATCCAAAGGCGGCACATCCAGACCCTAGCTAGACAAACAAATTTCAATACAGAAATGCAGTATTCCGTGTGGTGGGGGATTTATAATACACTAGTGGCCCGCCCGGCTTCGCCCGTGCAAAGCGGGGGTGGGTTATACATATAAACCTTCCTCTTGAATCACTCTATCTATTAAAAAAAAACCGTATCAAAATCCGTTGCGTAGTTTTAAAGATTTAAGCATACATAGGGACGGACAGACGACAGCGACTTTGTTTTATACTATGTAGTGATAGTGATAGTGATATGAGTACCTATTGTCACCAACCCATCCCATCCTTGCAGTGGATCTTTTACGGGCTGATAAATAAGTATGACACATACTAAGCAGTGACTTATTTCTCTGTCTGTGTGGTGACCGATTAAGATTACACACAGTCACCACTCCATGTCACCCTGAGGGTGCGTAAAGGAAATTACAAGACCGAAAACCTAGCCTTAAGAGAAGGAAAACGTGGCCTTGCCAGCGTGGTACGTTACCCTCCCTGTGATGGGAGAAGGTCCGGCTCAGCAGTGGGTCATGTTAGCTGAGTATTCTGGCTTAAATGATGAACTCTTCGTTTGTTCGTCACTTAATAATACTCGTAGTTATTACGTCGTAAAATTATAACCTAATGGGGATTTATTAATACAAACACGGACACAAAGGCATCTTGTGTGCTTATCAGCTCCCGTTTATCTGAAGAGCGATGTCGACATTATATTAATTAGCAGTCACGTCTTATTTAAAATACAATTTTAAGTTCAATTGTAGTTGAATGGTGAAAACTATTTCTTGCGGGGAGCGGTGAGCAAAATTAGCAGGTTTCTAGGCACTAGGCTACCTTCCATGGAAGAGGCCCGATTGAGCAGTGGTTCATGTATTTGCTGAGTGGTAGTAGTAGGCCATGTGTTCCATCCGGGGAAACATTGTGTTGGTAGTGGAAGGTCTCCAGGTATTTATTTTGCTGTCAGCGCCATTTTCCTTTACAGGGTGGGCGCAAAAGTCCATAGACAACGGCGACAGTGTACTACGATCTGCACGCTTGAGTCACCAGCATTGGCAGAAAATAAAAGTATAGCTCGAATTTTCGTGGGCTTATAAAATCCAATCAAAACCAAAGTTCGAGCGGCACTAGCAAATGAAAACACGTATATGAGGAAATTAATTAAACCCCATTGATACCGGAAACATCTGTCGATCTCGTTAGCCGATGTACATTTCGTTTAGCTGATGTAACATTTCCGTCTGTACGTTGCACGCAAATTCTGGCGCATATTGCGGGCGAACACGATACTACATATTATGATATTATGTATGTATGCTTTTGTATATTCAATTAATTTCATGTTATCCTACATATTATTCGCGCATTGCTTCGTATGTTCCTTTACTGAGCAGGAAAAAAGTGTAAAAAGTGAAAAAAGAAAAATAACTGTCTGAATTGGAATATATTTCATTGGTGATTTCTGTGTTTATTTCTTCTATGTAAATCACGATTACTAAATATAATGTAGCCTTGTCTGGCCTATATTATAATTAACGTCGGTGAAATTTTAAGTTGACACCGACTTCAAATAGTTGTTTATTATTTATTTATTTTATTTATTTATTACTTTTTAGTACATAAAATACACAAAAACAGAGTAATACTTTAAAACAATTTTGTACATTTAGGCGACCTTATCGCTAACAAGCGATCTCTTCCAGGTAACCCTGCGGCGTACGAAGCATCTACGAAACTTAATCAAGTAGATTAGTAATAAAGTTACTTGTCACTTTCTAGATTTTTTATTATTGTTAAGAAGTCGGGCCTACTCGAGCTACATGGACTGTAATTAGACTACTATGCCACGCTGGCCAGATGGGTTCGCACAGGGTTTCGTATCAAGTTTTCAGCCTTGTCTTTCCCTTTTGTCTTACGACACCCACAGGATGTTACGGTGTGGTGAAACTATGTGTTCTAAATCCATCCCCACACAGAATCCAATGCTTTTCCGCCAGGAATGCAACCAGTATCTTTGCAATCCTGTGATTCCTACAAACCCTATCAGAAATCAGGTTTAATAAATTCAGGATTACACACTGTATCAATCCTGCATATACGATTATATTGGTGAACGAAAGCTCGAACTATTGAAATACGAACAGTCAGTCGGTCTGCTTACGAATTCCCAATAGTACCCGTAGCCGTAATAACGTATAGGTGTACACAGTCATTGTTTACTGCGACTTTGTAACCTTGTATCCGAGCAATGACATCGCCATTGTCTCCCACTTATTTTTCGTTGGGAATCCTCATGGACTCATGAGGATTAGCCGGGGTATGTGAGATTCTGGGGAGCGGAAAGATGGTAATTAGCGCCCCAACCTACCCACTAAAACCAACGGCGTTTCGCGATTGACCGATTCATGGCCGCGGATACGCTCAGGGATCAGCGGATAGAAATAACATGATAATAAAATTGTATATCAATTTATCATATTTTTTATTGCGCGTTTTAAGTTACTGGAGCGAAAATCACGTCTTATAAGCAGTCCGGATATAAACAAGTGAATATACTTTATATTATAAGTATGCGTATACGATTGTCTATTCGTACAACTATTCATTTTCTGATCTTTACTGCACACTAGAAGAACAATCAGGTACAGAGAAAATACTTTTACTAAGATCAAGTTTACAGTGCTAGTGCGGACTGCGGTCTTATCGTCAGCTATGAAGTCCTCTATACATCCTTAACGTTTCAAATTATGAATTCTCAACCAAAGAACCTATATGTAGCAACCATGTGAAAAAATATTTCTACTGAGCAATAGATTCATTATGCAAATTCGTTACGTGTTGAACGTTAAAGCTTTTTAATACATACGAGTATGTACTATTTTACTAAACCATTTATCATACCTTCTAAGTAGACTGGTAGAATTTATTTTTCATTGGACTACCTACGTATTATTAGACCAATCGCCATTTGTAATATAAACGCATACACAGTTTCTTTTTACAAGCCTCTATAAAAGAGCGTATGTTTTCCACTCATGCCTTACTCAGGCAAAGATAATTGGCAACGAATTGACAACCGTCTCCTTCCTGATATTGTATTCTGATTTGCTTCGAGCGTGTGATTAGTTCGCCTTATTGAGATCGACCATGATGGGACGTAGTGGCGGCTAGTACAACCACCAGCTACGGTAATTCGAGATGATTTTTTATAAGTTAATCAGCACAAATCTTTTCGAAAGTTGAAATGAATTATTGACTTTAACTGTTTCCCACAAGTAGGACATTTAATAGGTCATTCAAATATTCCTGAACCACTACATGCATGACGTATGACAAAATATAGAAAAGAGAAAAACACGGATTCAAATCTTCAGATTTTAGATACTTTTATACTGAAGTTCCAATTATTATTAGGTTTCGACATAGCCATACCCTTGCTTGTAACGGTAGCTAGAATCTATGGTAACAATTTCAACATGCAATTTGGAACATTATCACGGTATAGAAATATTCATTATTCAGTATGGCGCGTTCAGGCAACAATAAATTACTGCAATATGTAGCTACAATAATTATAATCACATATGACTGAAACACAGGATTCATGCTACATGTGCATGGGACTTCTTAGAAGAGAAGCTACAACGTCTGCGTTGGCGACCAACGCGACTGTTATCTGCAATATGAAATGTGTTCACTCTAGACGGAATTCTTGAAAGTGTGGGTAAATTGTGTGGGCCTTTAATGGCTATACAGATGATAGATAGATAGATAGAAAAGTTTTATTTGTAACAAATACACTCATGAGTCATGCATGATGATGATGATGATTGATGCATGATTGCAACATATTTGCACGTTATACTGATTTTTTTTTAGGACGAACCTATTGATCCTTTTACTGTTCATTATCTTCAGTTTCAATATCAATGTGACGCGGCGGGATACTTACCCGTTGCATGGTCATATTATGAGATAGTGAACATGGATTCAGTCTCTCATAATATTAGTTCATCATCAGGCAAATTCAAAACAAATCCAAAGGCGAGGCAACCCCTCGGACACATTAATTACGCCGTCAATGAAAATTTTTACCATCCATTTTTTTGGGTTTTATCAATAAATAATCCAACTCTATGTATCTAAACCGAAAAGCAAGTATTCCCAAATGGTTCAAATCACATTAAAACAACTTCACATCCAAGTTATATGATGTCATAAAAGCGGCACATAAAACGTTAAGGACAGGCGAGAGGTCTTGGAGCGAATGATTCTCTCTTAATTTTCTTCCTACACATTGGTTGAGAAGCGACATTAAAATGGACAGATTTTCTTGTTTCGGAGATACAAGATCGTAAGTTAAATAACAGACAGAATATCGTAAGCTGCCGGGCGACAAACGCCTAAGTTTTTTACAAAAAGTCGGTAACAATTAATTTACACGCATGAACGGTTCTTCAAACTTGAAGAAATATCCTACCAGATCAAGCCAATGGTGATAGGAAGCCGATACATTGTAGGCAACTTGCGATTTGTAATATACATACATACTACGTTGACAAGTTCATGTATTTTTAACCACGGTAATATTGCTGACCACATTATTTTCGTTAAAATATAATAGATACTTAGACAGAAGCCGGTTTTTTTGTTTGTTTTATGAAACTGTTATCCCAAAAAGTACTCACCCAAGTATTACTAGTTCACCGTATTTGACGAGCGGTTTAGGTTTCTGTTCAGATCCGCTTTCACCAGCCTCCTCCAGTATTGGTGATTCCGCACTGTCCGCAGCACTGTGACAACAGAAAACATCCATTTAGAACATTCAGTTATGCTGAGGAAGAGACTAAAGTAAGGAAGCATCACTGGGTAGTTGCAAAGGAGAGAATACATAATATGAAACCCTTTGTCAATTCAACTGTCCGTCGTGGTATTTTTCCTACATTAGCCGGAGTACACTTTGCCAGGGCTAGATATCACGTCAGTGTGGCCCCTGGGCACTGTAAAATTGGTCTGGCTTAACAATTGGTCATTTAAATCCATGATGACGATGAAGAAAAAATAGTTTGTTAATTAGATAACTAATAAATCAGTACGCCCATACGATTCCGATTTCAGATTCCGACAGGCGGCAAGCTTTTCGGACTTGCAAAGAACATTTTGTTATATAATATAAATTATTTTGTTAATAACGTGTTATTTTAATAAAATAAAATTGTAGCTAAGTATAATAAATACAGCTTAAAATAAAAGACAAAAAATTACAAGACCTTGCTAGTTACTTTCTATATTTTTATCATTTGGTGCAATATGGGGAGAAATGGCGAATCAAGGGTGATTCGCCATCCATCGTCCCCATATTCAATAACGGAGTCCCTTTCAACAATTAAGAATATAATATGAACATATGATAACACATGATAAAAATAACAACGTGTAACTAAATTACAAAACACAATTGCGTTAACATAATAGAAAATAAACTTCGATTAACATCACTATATGTGCCACCCACAACTTTTTAAATACAAGTTGCTTCCGGCAAGACCTTGGTTTAGGATCGATATTATGGATAACGGTCAACGGTATATCGATGTAAAATGACGACAGGAAAGTGAAAATAATAAACAGGATTGCTCATCTGATAGTGTATCTATTAAAATTTATTATGTAGAAATAAAACTTGTTTTGACTTAAATTATTCGGTCGTAACGTTAGAACGACAACCTAACGATATCTTTTGTACAATCAACCGCACAAATATACCAATTTTACATCAAACGTAGTTTAATTCTAGTAGGCTACAATGTTTCCGCGTGGTGACGCATTTACTTAGTGTCACCCCATTACATCTAGAGGGTGTCGTAGGAATCGGCTGAAAACCTAGCCGCAAGTGAAGGTTGGATGTGTCGCCTTTAAATCACGGCGCCCCGGTTCGTTTCCGGAGTCAGGCAAGTATCTTTATGTAAACCAGAGGCACTAGCTCTGACTCTGGGTGTCATTAGTGTTTGTAAACTGCCTCTGCGATACAAGTTATACCCAGTGCAGTTTTTTTTTAAGAATAAACGAATAAAAACATTGACAAATTACCAATGATTTCGACATCGATCTTATGAATCACAGGCTGAGAGCAAGATTGACGATTGTCTAAATATGACCATTTAAAAATACGTCTAGTATTTAGCACCTCATAATATCGATAATAATAAAGCCACATTTAAATCCTTCGATATCAGAAAATGTCGACACCACACCACAGGCGAGATGTTATGATAATGACAGCACGAGCCGAAGCCTCGCATCGCCAAGAAACTAGTCCAGCGGACAGCTGTGGGTCAAGATTAATGGTAAATTACGACCACGCCCGCCAGAACCGGTATCCGCCGATGCATCTATTAAATCTCGTTCCAACAATGAGCACTTCATCTTTATTCATGGTTAAGAGTGACTACCACTTACTTACTATACTTTATTTGGTTTCTACTACACAGCCCATAAATGACCCACTGCTGAGTCTGGTCTCCTCACACTACATGGAGGGTAATTAAGCCGGAGTTATATTTGTCTGACGTGTTGTGATGTGTCGCATCAGAGAGGATTCTGTTCATTTATTTAACAAGAATTGACAGATAGCGTCAAGTCGGAATGCAACAGAATATTATAAATCTCAGCGTAATAAATACAATCCGGGTGTCCCAAAAATGGCACGCCACAGCGACACTGGAAGTAGGCAAGCCCTAGGTCTATTACAGAACAAAAAAAAATACTAAATAAAATACCTATGTATTTGTTTTATTGCTATTTTTTTAATGTACGACTGGCAGGTTATTTTAGAGTTTTGATATTACGTGTCAAAATTGTATTGACCACCGTTTATCTTCAACAGTCGACAGTGGCAGAGTTGCTAACAGCGATGCCACACACCAAACAACTATTTTCGTAGAACAGAATCTTTGCTGGAAAGATGCGTGGTAATTGCCGCCACCGTATTTTCCTATTTAGATATCAGCCCTACATACCTGTGGGTGATATTTAATAGGCTGAGACGATGATACAGTAAATATAGAACTTTAGACTGAAATTCTACTTTGAATGCCTAATGACCAGGCGAAATTATATACCCGTGCCTTATCGATCGTATTATTCGATAAGCTATCGGCTCTATGTCTGCGAACTGGGGCACGCTATCAATAACAATAGCGAGTTTCATCAGAATCACTAATTGACAGAAGATAAAAAGGTTTTACGTGTTCATTCTTTCACATGCATGCTCTTCCAAAACCGACTGTATCCCGGGAAACTGACGTGAATCAATGGGCCGGTCGTTTCTTCAAACATAGCTGTGGTGGCACCCATTAAAAGAAATGTTGATTCGCGTACACACTACTACTACTCTGCCCATAAATGACCCGCTGCTGAGTCGTATCACAGGGAGGGTAATTAGCCTACTGTGCCACGCTGGACAGACGGGTTGGAACATCGTTTTAAGTTTTCCTTCTCTTGCGGCTAGGTTTTCGGCCTTGTCCGTTTCTTTTAAGGCTCTTACGTCACGCTCACGGTGGAATGGGGTGGTGTACACTATGTATATGTATTTCGAATAAACTTGACTTGAGTTGATGAGGCTTTTGAGCCAAAATTAACTGTAATTTTTCAACCGGTAACAAATAATGATTGGAATTTACTATGTAAGTCAAACCAGGAAACATAAACGTTTTACTATACGTAGATATTGTCGAATATTTATCTGTTAATATACCTACTAAAATCTGCCTCAATTAAGTGTGGCTGTGTATTATTGTAAATGGGAGTGCAGCAAGGACAGCATCGACGCAGGGCGAGGCCGACGCGTCCCTGATTACGGACCAGGGGTCAAAGCCCTTCATCTCCCGCGTCCACCCCTGCCCCTCCCCGCCTGGTCACCGTACCCAGCTAATGTAGACCACAATTACTGACTAACAAAATAACATCCTATTGTCCCGACGGACACGAAATGTAATTATCAGGCCGGTCTAGCTCGAGAGAGGATTATAATACAAGTTACCTACTTAGGATTATAATAAGTAAATAAAATTCTTCAGTTTTCACGATCCTTGCATATTACAGTAAACGTTTTTTTGAACGGCTTTAAACACATTCGTCTCTTCCCGCGACGACTGACACTGCAAAACAACACGTGCAAAACCGGTGAAAAATCGTTTACAGCAAAAAAAAATAGGTAACTTACATACACTTACAACTCAGCCCGTCGGGCCTCCTCCGTAACAGGAAAGGTAATCAGCCTACTGTGCCACACTGGCCAGACGGTTTGGCACAGGGTTATGTTTCAAGGTTTCCTTCTCTTATGTCTAGGTTTTTTGCATCGGCTCTTACGACACCCTTAGGATGGAATGTAGTGGTGACACCATGTATGCTAAATATAACTTACATATGCTTACTTATGTACAATTTGGCATATGTGGTTTATCGTCCGGAAACTAACGTCATAAATTTGCACTGTTTTATCATCACAATCGTGAAACGTAATCAAAACAAATTCGTTGTCACAGTATAATCTGTCAAATGAATAGTTCTTTACATGAAAACTGTTCCGTAGGACTGCTGAATGTAACGTAGCCTGATAATAATCGACTATTCCGAAGAATAATGACCTATCTGCTATGCTTTGAGACCATTTTGAACTTCATATTATATTATACTAGTGGCCCGCCCCGGCTTCGCCCGTGCAAAGCGGGGGTGGGTTATACATAAAAACCTTCCCCTTGAATCACTCTATCTATTAAAAAAAACCGCTTCAAAATCCGTTGCGTAGTTTTAGAGATTTATGCATACATAGGGACGGACAGAAGAATGCGACTTTGTTTTATACTATGTAGTGATAGTGATATTTGAAGAATAGAGTTCAAAATGGTTTGAACGCAGTATTGCAGATAGTTCCATAACCTTCGGAACAGTCGAATCGAGTTCGAGTCGAGTCGGAACAAGACACTCGTCATAGTAAAATGTGTGTAATCGTGACGAGTTTTCTGTGAATCGACGCTGACGCATATTTGGTGGTAACTGTGATCGGTGCCGGCTTTGTGAAACGAAGCACGTGGCAAAAGGCTACGTAGCATCCGGTCTGCAACATGCCACATTTGGCCAATCGGGTACGCAACGGAAGTTTCCGAAGAATCACTCCTACATGACGAGAATTTACCTGGTGTGATTTCTTGAAATAACGAATGGTATAGTATAGTATGCAATATAATATCGGAGCGGCCAGGCCCACTCAGTGCGTACGCGCCGCAAACCTGTTTTAAAACATTCAATGGAGATATTACATACAATGATGTCTCTCTCGCTCTAAAGCGGAAACTAAATGTAATAGGCATTATGAAGTCATATAAAGTAGCCGCATAGTCGTTTGTTTTATTTTGTTATTTTCATCATGTGCCCTCCTCCTCCTATCTTCAAACTACGAGTCAAACATCTTACGGCGCTTAGATAGCCTGAGCCCGAAACTAGATAATTCAATAAGAGCCAAAATCGCCAATCTACCTGCTATTGACAGTACATTAAACATTTTGACTATTTGGTTAATTCAATAATACTATACGTTTAAAGAGTCAGTTCGGAATTCGGAACGTCTGCATTTTTTTTAACACAAGTATTTGGCAAGAATTCTATAATATCAACATTTTCAGCCAAAAGACGTCCACTGCTGGACATAGGCCTCCCTGATTATATATAATATAACAGATTATAATGCAATTGAATTATGTTTGACGGGCACATCGAATAGAATAACTTTTAAAGCTAGTAGGGAATCCATGCTATAGAAATCGAACTTGTGATCCGAAGGTGGCAGGTACACCTAACCCCTAGACCAATAAGGCTACGTGTTCTATCACATTTAGTCAAAGATCCAAGAAAGGCAACAACCGTGACCTTTTATTCCATTAGAATCAACACATCCGTCTGGAACGTAATGTCTTATCTTTAGCAGACGCTTGGGTAAGCTAAGAAACTATTTCATTATATTGCATATTACTTGTGTAATGTCTTTATATACATATCATGTCTTTATATCCGCGTGGTGACGAAGAATACAAGATGGTAAGTAACCGTAAGGGTCAGCGCCACCTACGGAGTGGCGACGAAGAAACTAATTCAGTAACAATTTAAATTCAACCTAAAACGCTTCAGAATACAACTGTATTTGGTACAACGACGAAATACAATGACGGCGAGCCACATAAAGCCCGGCGAGCGTATTCTAACTACAGCTAAATACAGAAGCACTTTAGGTTGAATTCAAATTGTTACTGAATAAGTCTCTTCGCCGCCACTCCGTAGGTCGTTGCTGACCCTAAACTGTCATTCGACCAAGACAAAAGTAATATGCCAAAATTAAAACGGAAAAATTATATAGTGTTTTACCAAAACTGTAAAAATCGGAAATATTATTATTAGGATACATTCATAAGATTGATTTCAAATAATTTAAAAAATAACACACAAAGTGTTGTCTTTACCATCGGCTCGGCCATTCCACGGAGAAGATCCGTGTTTGCTCTGTCAGACTGACAGAGTAGTGAAAGCAAATACACGCATAAACATGTAGCTTATTACTTAGAAGCAAAAATAATAATAAAAATATCAAAATCATTGAAATAACCTGGTGAATCAAGAGCACGGTGAATATCGATATTGACTATTGAATTAGCTGGTATAAAACAAGCCTAAATGTGTAAACTAAGCAAGTATTACCGAAAGATAAGAAAGACTAGAAATTAAATGGAAACATCTAAGAGTGTTGCCAACGTGGCCTGCTGTTGAAATTCTTCCTCTATAATTCTTAAGTTACACACTGGGACATTTATTAAATAGCTGCCGCCCACGGCATTGCTGGCGAGGCCCAGTTCTTGATTTCCGATCTCGATAAAGTAACACAATGCATACCGTATTTTTAATTGACGGTGGCAACACTAATATAGTTGTAACCCGTGGTCAAACATTTGAACAACATTCTCTATTTAAAAAAGCGTATTAAAATAGGAAAGCAGTGGATGCGGGCGGCCCAGGACCGGCCTTTGTGGAGATCCTTGGGGGAGGCCTATGTCCAGCAGTGGACGTCTTCTGGCTGAAATGATGATGATGATTAAAATAGATCGCGCTTCTATCAAATTATAACCCGGTGTTAAAATTTACAAATAGTTGGATATGCAGGAACGCGCTCTATATTAATTTGTATCTCAAGCCATAAAAAACCCACTTTTGATTCGTGTCTCCCACTTACATAGATAGTTACTTCTCTATCCCTTGCAGCTAAGATCACTATCATTCTATTTAGGCGGGTTTTACGAAATCCGCAGGCTGATGTGGCGGTGATACTATGATAAGTATTCTAAATCTACACGGTGGAAAGTTTGTTGACAAGCTACAATATTGCCGTGATTCTACAGGCACGTGCTATTGAGTCCCTGGACCTGTGTTTACTTTCACCGTCTACACGCTCACGATCTTGAGGCTTTGGCTGCGCGAAGCAGACCCGCCGTTAAGCACTTTCTACCTCGATCTACGAAGTAGAAATATCACAAATATTCAAAGTTTTATGGGTCAATCAACTCGTTTCTCCGCTATTTTTTATTCTACAAAATCATTCGCGCGACCTAATTAGATTTCATTCGGAATATTTCAAATAGCGAACTATTTTCATTTGTGATTCGTCAAGTGACATAAACTTTTTAAAACCCGAGAAAAGCGACTGGATTATAATCTGTATGCAAGTCAGCATATCGAAATCCCTTGATATGTTCAAGCGGTATGGGCACCAAATTTTGATTTTATTTATTTGAAAGATGTATTAGGGTCAGCGCCGACCTACGGAGTGGCGGCGAAGAGCCTAATTCGGTAACAATTTAAATTCAACCTAAAACGCTTCAAAATACAACTGTATTTGGTACAACGAAATAATGTGGTAATGACGGCGAGCGACGGTGGCAATTTGCTTTAAATACTCAACAGTGTTTAAAGAGTTTATATTGATGTTTAAGGACAAAAACGAGAGCTATATGTCATTTACAACTATTTAAATTATAAACCACTACATCTTCCTTTTAAAAAAAGTGCTTTAACTGGTGTCGGTATGAGTGGAAGAAGAAACTTCTTTGTAGCAGCGATTCCAAAAAGTTTGGAAATGACACTCACTTGTATAAAGCGACCTTTGGATTAGTAACAGCAAGTTTTAACAGGTAAATCTCAACGTACCTACATCATCTTATTTTTTTTCAAATACGCCAATCTAGTCGATTATGGCTTTAGCCAAAAGAGTATTCCAACGGTCATTTTTTTAGTGGAGGCGGAAATTACGTTGATTCAATACTCGCGAAGCGGATACGAAGCAATTTATGAACCTACAGAGCTGATGAGACAGCTTTAAGTGGAACTGGTTTTAGAACAAATCATGATTCTGTGAATACTGGTGATGAATTGGACAAATGTGACCCACATACTATTAACGGGGACGCCGCAACCGCATAGTATGTTCCTTTCATTCGACATATTAAACGCATTTTAATATAAAATCATCATCTTCCTTCCTAAACCGCGATAGCGAAGTTTACAAAGCCCGGGTAAGATATCCCCGACAACAGTAATTAGAGAATACGGAATACAAGCCCATCAGTACCTTTCCATGTCACCTACGCAATGAGTGTTGTTTTGTGTAACAGATCATTTGTGTTGATTTTACAAGCTTGGAGACAATGGCGGTAGTCTATTTAGATGACCCACGTGGCACACTAGGCCAAATGCCTACGATGAAAATGCCTCCCACTTACCTACGTGTCCTCTATGGGTGAAGAGGAGACATTATTATGACTTTGGATAAAACACAAGGCAGTATCTTTGGACGTCTTCCTATAGAAATATTGAAGCCCGTTCCCGAATCTATAAGTGCGTGCGGCTTATTACGACATTAATTTAGTGACAAATCTTAGTAGCTTTGCTCTGTATGTAGGCTGAAGTGCTCTTGTGATTCATAATATCCGCGACGTTCAGTCAATTCCACCCAGACGACTTGTTGATCTGAGGATTGCAGGGTAGCCTATAGATAACGAATCTAGCTGAATTTTGAATTTGAAGCTTGCATTATGTGTTATACGTGTATGAACTGCATGATAACTTTCTATCTATCAAACTTAAAACATTTCTAAGATAAGCTTTGGTCCGTGTGGTGACGGATTTAGAATACATAGTGTCACCACCCTATTCCATCCTGAGGGTGTCTTAAGAGCCGACAGAAGGAAATGACAAGACCGAAAACCTAGCTGCACTTAGGGTTGCCAGGCGTCCGGATAAAGCCGGACATAGGTAGGCTTTTTGATTGCGTGTCCGGCCAAAATAAACGGTGTCCGGCTCGTCCGGCTTTTGTTAGGCTTTTTATGTTTCGCAAACGAGAGTGCCCGAGCGCAGGCGACTAGAGTCGACTGACGGTCGCTCACGCAGGCTGGTGCCGCCTGTCGCCCGCGGCGGACAATACATGGATGATTTTAAAAGATGTTCCTGAATGGAATCAAGTTTCCGATACTATAAGTATCCTATCACAAAACAACGTCAAAATTGATGATAGCAAATGTTTTGACCAACTGCAAAATCTTAAAAGTTTTCTTAACACTAACAAAGATAACGTTGATTTCAAGAAGCTGTTAGCACATAAGAAATGGGTAGCCTATTTTAAATCGATGATAAATCAAGATTGCTTTTCAGAATTCCTAACTATTTGTCCGTATTACTTTGCTATCCCAGGACAAAACGCAAACGTTGAAAGAGCTTTTTCCTTGATAGGTCAGCAATGGACGAAAGAACAGATTACATGTTGACACTGTTGCCATGTTGGTTGTAGAATTTACAAGTTATTTTTTGTTTTATTGTTTAACTTGAAGAGAAGAACTTTTTTATTATTTTTTTAATAGTTAAAAAAGTCATGTCAGTTAAAAAAAACATGTTGATAAATGTTTAAGTATCTAGAATTTAATTTTGACTGATAACTATTTGACTGATTAATAATAAAGTACCTACCTAAGACTGATTTGCCATTCGATTTTATTTATTATTTCACTAGAATTTAACAAGATTTATGATAATAATAATTAAAAAAGCTTTTTTGTCGTACCTATTAATACTAAGACAAAATACTCAATAATGTAGGGTGTCCGGCCTTTCTACCCAAATGTCCGGCCAAACTGGCTGGTCTGTCCGGCTATTAGGTTTGGCGACCTGGCAACCCTAGCTGCACTAGACGGAAAACTTGATACGAAACACTGTGCCAACCCAGTACTGTGGCTAGCGTGCCACAGTAGGCTAATTACTCTACATGTAATTGCAGGAGTCCTGACTCAAAAGCTTTTAATATAAAATTTATCAGAAGGGGCTTTCACAAAAAAACCTCTTGTTTTAAACATATAAATACAAGCGAGTATCGGACATGCTCTCAAAGTTACCATGAAACGCCAAAAATTAGCAATTGCTTGGTGAACGAGGTCATTCAGAGCCAGCGGTCAGCGAACCGCAACATGTCGGCACTTGCATTGCATGCGAACACGCATTCAACCAGACTTCAACTTCCGATTTGCCTACCGCGTGCTTGGCAAAAACGGACTCAAATTAATACAAAATAACTCATATTATAGATAATATGTTCCGTGTGGTAACGGTTTTAGAATATACATATAGTGTCGCCATCCCATTTCATTCTGAAGGTGTCCTATCAGCCGACAAAAGGAAATGTTGTCAAAACAAACGTTAGCAATTGTCAAACCCGTACCCTGGGCCAGTGTAGTAATAAAGCATAATATAGCATTATAAGCTTAAGTAATAATAGGAGTGATATTAGCCTACTGTGTGACGTTGGCCAAAGACAGAGTTGGCACAGGTGTTTGTATTAAGTTTTCCTTCTCTAACGGTTAGGTATTATGCCTCGTGTTTGATACGATAGTCATGCTATGCCACGCTAGTGGGCAGGTTCCTTTAAAGTGTTTATAGCGCGCCTAACGGTGAACGTGACACAAATCAAGCATAAAAAATAAAGTGCAAATAATACTAGAATTCTCTAGAAGCGAATACGACATTTGGATGACGTCATATTGTGCGTCGGATGATTAAAAAAGTCTGGGACTATATCCCATTTGACCACTACGGGTTACACTATACCGTTTGAGTTCTGCTATTGGCTGAATTAACAAACATTATTGCCACGTGCCGAGCTCAAAGACAGGAGGGTGCATAAATGTTACACAAACCTATTGTATTATTCAGCCGCATTTACAAATACGTAGACGATCACATTAAGGGGAATATAACTCTTCTGATCTATCTGACACGATTGACTTTGGAATAATTTAAAGATAATATATAGATTTTAGCACAGTTCATTCCACAGCAACATAATATCACAATCTCTTCTGTTTTCACGCCTACACATTTGATCCATTAATGATAAATTCAATATAGAAATAGATATTACAAAAATTGACGTAAACTGCTCTTACACTCTACTTGTCGCCATAATAGTATTGGAAGTAATAGTATGGATTGAAATTTATGTAGACATCACACATTTATATGGATATTGGTTATTTATTGGACATGAGCTAAAAAATCACGCCTAACTACCTAGACTGTTAAATTTTATTTATTACCCAAGTCTTCGATTACCTACGTCTGAAAAACTTTTTATGTCTATCAACGTCGATTCATGCAAAAACGCTATTAAAAAAAAAACAACTTTAAAATCATTAGTAACCTATAAAAAATATGGATTCCTTTTCACAGTTCGGCAAACACATCTGTCGCGCAGGTGTGCGGCAGGCATTAAAAGAGCAGGTGGCTAAGCAAGCCGCGTGCGCCCTATCTAATTGGTCAAGAAAGAAAACCTTTAAAATTCAACAAAAACTTCTAATTACTTGATACCCAGAATGCTAAAAAATTAAAGCATAGTATTACCACGTTTTGCCACGGCAGCGTTTCATACGTCATATTGTAGAGTCAGGTCTCCTCTTAAACAATGGAGGGAAGACGGCCCACTGAGCCGCGCTGGCTAAAAGCATTGGTACAAGGTTTTTTATCGAATCTTCCTTGTCTTGCGGTTAAGTATCTGCGTTACCTAGTTAGTATCTCGTACTTTACGGCTTTAGGATGTCGCATTCAGGATGGAATGGGTGGTGACCTTATGCATTTTAAATCCGTCACCACACGGACTTCGGTCTCAAATAAACAGGGATGTAATAAGTTGTAAAATATTTGCACGTGTTCGAACGACAGCCCTGTGGGGTCCACAGACAGGTACGCCTGCCTTCTCGGAATTGCGAATGCCATGAATATTATTGCGACAACTATGGGAGCAGGTAACTTACTACCTCACCTTTTCCCTAATTTCATTAGGGTTGGCACAACTTTGACCTGATTTGGCTAAGTATCACTACAATACGGAAGGATTGCTATTTGCCTTCTAAGACAGCAGGCAGCTGAATAGGTGTTTTACTTTTTAATACAATGTGATCATAACTACCAAGAAAAACACAATCGGCTTATATCTTGAATAAAATAAATCTTAAACATTCACAGGGGTTTGATATAAGTGCGAAATCGTAATACTGGTTTTTACTAGTACACCATTAATCGTAATGATAGGTAGGATTTTTTAATCTTAAAAAAAAAACAATTACGCTTTTGCGAAGTAACGTCGGCGTCGGTGCTTCTTCCGTTCTTATTTCGACATACTCAGTCTACATCAGATCCATATAAAAATAAGGAATGTCTCTTTCATTAATGCCGTATCGGAAATTATGAGAAATGCTTAAAACATTGGCTCAACTATGCAAGCTAAACTAAACTAACTTATTTTAGCTGGCGGTGGACGTTCGGCTTTAAAGTCTGGCCAACTGCGTAAATTTAAAAAGAAACCGAATCAAGCCCCTATTTCGGGCTTACGAAATAATTAAAGCTGTAATTTCTTTCGACCATCAAGTAAATATGGCACAATAAATCCCGCTTTAAGGCACTTTTGCACCATCAGCAAAGCAAATTGAGGACAGTATTGTACACAGTGAAATGGATAACAGTAGGAAATATATGACCATCCACCATGTTTCATCATGAAATGTTTCTAATCTAAGAAGTAAAAATGCCTATATTTCAACTTATTACAATATTCTATGTCAAATGCTCTGTCATAATGTTATAACCTATTTGAATGAATATTCTGTTTTGAAATCTCAGTGTGCACCAACATTCTCATTTTAAATTATATAAATTAATGATGTGTCCACATAATTATTTTAAAGCTAACAAAGCATTACATTGTGCAACAAATTCCAGCATAAAAACTGAATAGTGTTTATCTAAGGATTTAGAATACCCAGTATTACCCTATTCCATCCTGAGAGTGTTTTAAAGGCAGACAAAAGGAAATGAAAAGCCAAAATCCTAAGACAAGACAATCATGTAAAAAAACCTTGTGTCAACCCATCTAGCCACTGTAGCACAGTATGGTGGGTGGGTCATTTAGAGGAGCAGTGGGGTTTATTTCTGCTATTATCTAAAATGAATAAATAAATATCCTTGGACATTTCACACAACCCCATCTCGTCCCAAGCTAAGCAACTTAATGCTTGTGTTATGGTAACAAGATGCATATTTCTTACGTGCGGGTATCAAACCCATGACATGCTGCACGATATATCCAGAGCCAACCAAATCGACTGTGCAGCATGATTCATAATGCTACATTCATCCATAACAAATTCCAAGTACACTGCATACACTACATGAACATTTCCGTTCCATTTCCATTTTGTTTTAACTGCATGTGAATCTCAGTCAATATACTAGACTGAACCAGAATATGCCATGCTAGAGTCAGAAGTGATAATTGGCATACACATTCAAATCTTAGATGCCATTGACCTGGCAATATTGCACAGTTATTTTTTGCTACTGATACCAATGTACTGTTTTAACAGTTATGAAAAAATGTGTAATGGATACATGATTCATAATATCACTGTTCTTTGTTTCTCAGCTCTTTTAATATAACCCTTAATTGACAAACACCACCTCAAATTTCATGAAGGGGATATAGCATAATAGGCATATAGGATGACACTGGGTTCCATAATATCAAGTTTTTCTTCAGTCAGAGTCAATCAATCTAATAAAATTTAATTTGTTTTTTTTTTATCTAATGAATTTAAAAAAGGAACATGTTCTTGCTTGTTTAGCAGTTATTGTATGATATACTTACATGTTAAGAATTTTAGATTAAAATAGTAATGAAATAAATGTAAGATTAAGTGTATTTTTAATACGCTTTTTTTTAATACCCAACAAAATAACTTAACTATTAATTTAGCAACCTTAAAGCATTAATATAATGATACTTTAATATTTGTTTCCTGAAGTACACATTATCATATATTTATGTATTTAGAGAACAAAGTAAACATTGATATCAATGAATAGTTTTTTTAATATTCTTATTTTGAAAAAAGGGTATCCATGTCTTACTGATCAGTAATTGGTCAATTGCTCAGACAACAAAGACTGTTTCTTTAAAAAATAACCTCAATGTGGCTGAATATCTACACACGCAAATCAGTAAATACGTAGTTTTACAATAGGATTTGATAGGAAACTGAAAATTGAAATATCAGGTGAACTAACGAAAGACCAAATACATTTAGACTTAAATTAAATGTATTTTCTTTGATCGATAATTCAAACAAAAACCCGTTGTAAATTAAACAAGTGTATTCTATAACCAAGAACTATGGTCATAGTAAAGCAATTGCTAACGTTTGTGATGACGATGTTGCAAAAATTTGAGATGAAAAAGGAAAAACACAAATTGACAAAACATAAACAAACAGGAATTGTGCGCATACTGATAGTAGGTAGCCAGGTGTAGCTATAATGATCGAACTAAACTAATAGAATAAATTTAAGTACGTCGCAGAACTACTTTAATAAACATGTGTTTGAATAAACAAACAAAAGATAAGTCTATCCACCATCACATAATGAACCACGTTGTACTTACCGTTTTACGACCATGATAGAAACCGTCTCCTCGTTTGTGGACCCTATGATTCGGACTATACTTTTCAAACGGCACTAATAATATCGGAAACACCATGAATTTCAACAAATCACCATCAATTCAACTTCCAAAATTCACTCATCGCTAAAAAACGATACACACACACTGCTTTTCATTCCACCAAATTTTATAGTTTTACACTCCACGTTGATGAACATCTGAATAAAGAAATCGGCTTTAATTATTTAAAAGAACCGAGTATTCGTTTTACAGAAAATATTAGTTAATTGTGCGACAAATTCTGTAATAGACGCACTCCGCGATACAACAACAAATCCGACAAACACAAACTATTTTTTTACTGACTCAAGCGAACGAACTTCATGTCAGTTGGAGGAATACTGTTCGAGTTGCCAACAAGCAACAAGTCAACCACATGAGGACAAAGACTGTAGTTTTGTATAAAGTTTGAATAATTTATGAATTTCGAATAATTTATTTAAATTGACTTGAATTTTGAATAATTTATTTAAATTGACCATAGATTTAATGTAGACGTCTGGTAAAAAAAAATTGTTTCATTTCTTTAGAAGCCCACATTTGATTCTACTTTCATTAGTAA
Source organism: Clostera curtula (assembly GCA_905475355.2). Taxonomy (NCBI): domain Eukaryota; kingdom Metazoa; phylum Arthropoda; class Insecta; order Lepidoptera; family Notodontidae; genus Clostera; species Clostera curtula. The sequence goes on along the minus strand of FR997813.1, from coordinate 9,986,062 downwards.
AGACATTAACATACATATAACATTAAACTAAACTAACTATAAGTAACAGAAATTATAAAAAAAGGAAGTTGCTCCAGATCGCTCTCACCGGGCATGGTGCCAAGAAGGCTAGTAGCATTTATCATGTTGAATGGCAATGCTGTTTAGATGAGCGAAGTTACAATTAACCCTCTGGGGGGAAATTCTCAGGACGGTAGACATAATTTGGAATAGAGATAGAGATTTGGAACTGGATCTCTAGTATAAAATCTCGTTAATAGAGATTAAAATCTCTATTTCTGTATTCTCAGCACAAATCGTGATAGACTAATAGAAATCTCTAATAGACATAATTTAATGTTGCCATTACGAAACTTTGTGAAGCTGGGCGCATTCCGTTTTACGTAATTTGAGCGTTTTTAAAACGCTCGTGACGTATTATGTTGTAAAATTGTAATTAAAAATGTTTCTGACCCTTTAAATTTATTTTTAAAATATAATTTAACGTATTTAGGAAGAAATATAATAAAATAACTAAAGTGATTAATAATAAAGAAAGTTTTTATTTTTTGTATTTAAATGTGCTTAATTTCATTAGTTGTTAAGGAATGCTTTCTAATGTCATCATTTATGGACAACAATAACTGTCACTAAATGGGGTGTGTTGTGTTGTTTTTTATTCTTAATTAAAAATAAATAAATAAAAATGGAAAACGTGCAGCCGTGGAAGGTGTACCCGTCTGCACAGCAAAAACAGATGATCATCACGAGAATTGCCCCCCTGGTCACTATAGTTTAATTTAATGAAAATTATACGAAACATCTTAACTTTCACGTCAATGCAAATTCAAATTCTTTATTTATCGGAACTAAAAACTAGGGATACATTAATTTATGTGCGATAAATAGCTATATTAGTGCTAGACTGTGTCGCAGCTATATTCTAAAATTATTGCAATATAATAATCAATATAATTAATGGCAATATTCCAAAATAATACAATACAATTAATTGAAATTTTAAAAAGGTACCTATAGGAATAGCTCATATTTGTGTCGTCTATTAGCGACTGTGGTAGCGTCACCTACATCACTTCTCATTACTACTAAGTTTAGCAACAACACTCTCAACTACATACTCCGAAGGTTCTACAACACTTTAGTTGTTACGGTCCAAAAATCTGTGCTATATGATATGGTTTTGAGTAATAATATGTTTATTATTAGGTTTGTCTCTAAAACTAAAAATAATCGTAGAAGAATAATAATCATATTAAAAAACATAAATGATAACTTAAAATGTATTAGGATGACCGCTAAATTAAATTTTAATAATTATTGCAGCATTTTTGTTGTAATCGCCTTCCGTTTGTAGTAGTGCATATTTTATTTATTAGGCGGCAACCCAAGTAAGATGGCAATGGCATGAAGTTAGTAGCGGTTCATCACTTACCAACATTACGTACAAAAACTGTTTATTAGGTTGGTAAAAGATACGTTCCGTTATCCAAAATATCAATTTTTAATCATTGTGTTTAATAAAACAGTAAATCCTACATTTGTTTACTGTTATGTGTTGATTACAATTTTAACAGCAGAGACTGCAGAAACTAAAACGAAAACGGGTGTACCAAAAAAAAGGTATAACCATGAATTGGCACCTTATATATTGACCCTGAAGGTCTTTTAGTTTGTTGAAGCTGTACCAGTTATAGTTAGCATTAAACATTCTCCGCATTCATTCTCTCAACATGAATGGTCCTCAAAAATGCCAGCAAGCATGCATTTAGAAAACGGTGATATTACAAACAATACAGACACGTTAATCTTATTTCTTTGTACTGTTATTGTCATGTAACAACTTACCGCTTAAGCTTCAGTCTCGACCTCTCATCCATTAATACACGAACAAAACTTGAAATAACCCCATATTTTATAACACCAATATATTTTTCAGACTTAATTCTCGCAAATAAATGTAACGTGAGCCTTTTTCTTCTTTGCACTTGTGTTTTGCAATAAAACCCCATAATATTTACTATATCTATTTGTATACTTAATATATTATTTAAATATGGAATATATTATTTTTAAACTAATATAAAATACTGATTATGACTAGTTAAGATTACATGGTTTAATTAAAATATATAGTAACAGTTTAGAGGCGCGTTCGGTGCGCACACAGTTTTATATCTAAGCGCCCGTTCCATTCCATTCGCGGCTTTGCGCATACATCGACATTAGGTGGTCGGGTTCGAGTAGCGACTTGTTTCACGACTAGTGTTGTTCTGTCTGAGTCACCTTTTTAGGTATTATCGGTAGTTTATAAAAATGTGTAGGAATCCCCAGACATGGAGGTTGACTGTGCGGTGTGACGTATATAGAAAATTCCAATTTAAATTGGGGGTATCGTATATGTCCAGTAGGTCAACCTTACTTGTTTTCGTATCTAGAAGAGGCTCGACTTAACTCTGGGTCTCAAAATTATGTGGGTAATTCCAAGGTTCTAATAATCTATTTATGCGTACAGTTCCTACCTTATAAACATCTTGGCAGTGATTGGCGGAGAAGGGAGGCGTAAGGCCCAATTTCCACCAAAGCGGACAGCAGAGTACATGTGTTTTGAATAACCAATCAGGTTTAGTTATTCTAATTCCACCGAAGTTAAGCTGACAGGAGATGTGAAAATAACGAAACCTGATTGGGCGAAAAACACATCTCCTCTCCTCACTGCTTTGGTGGAAACCTGAAAACCGGGCCTAAGCCACGCGATTGGGGATGGCATGCGCGAACTTTCACCAACTACGGCGCTTTTGGTTCAAGATATTTTTAAGTTAAATGTTCCAGGGTAGCCAGCGAAATTCAAATTTTCTTAAGATTTTGGAATTTGCAGGTCAGTGCTTCACCATAAGCTACTATAACTTGCATGTGTCACACGTCACACACGAGTTGTGACTCACGAGAGATTATTGTCCAAGTAAGAAAAAACTTACTGAGAGGTTTCCGAGCGGAAAGTCTGAGTGTAGATAGACCTACACAAGTAGGTACGATGATTTAGTATTGTTTTCCAAGTGTAATTTAATTTGAAAACATTCCTTCGAAAAGCTAAAACCAACCGTTGCAGTATGAGTAAAAATAAGAGTTTGAAGTCTGATTCAGATACCTGACCCAGACGCTATACTTTGCGTTAACCTATAAAATTTAAGTTTATAAAGTTACTGATAATCCAATATTTTAGGGTCGTAGATACTGTATTCCGGTAGCAACGGGTGTATAATACAGAGTATCAGCATCCTAGTTCATCCTGAGCGAAACGTTAGAGCCCACAAAAAAAATGTGATACGAAAAGAAATACGAAAGCCTTTTTTTTTCCGCCCGGGCTAAAATCCTTTATGGACTTCCTCGCCGGCCACGGGGATGGCCAGCGAGGGGAGTGTGGGACTCTCCCCCATAGTGGGGGCCTACCCACTAAACCTCCCCGGGATGCTCCAACTCGCGTCCTGTTGCGGCATTGTGGGATCTGATGCAGAACCACGTGATACGAAAGCCTGTGCAGCCAGCGTGGAACAGTAGGCTAAAGTTTAGTGTAGTTGGAGGAGGCCCGACTCAGCAGTGGGTCATTTATGGACTGCGAATTAAAATAATGTGGCATGGTTATTTAAAACAAGGGAGTCTCGTTTTTGCGAAGTATTTCCATTGATAAAGGGTTCATTTAATTTAATTGTACTGTCAATCGCTTCAAACAGACAAATCCTCAAATATGGTCATAGTAATTATTTTATACATAAGATAGTAGGTACCTATATTAAAAATAATGCAACGGACAGGTACAGCACTAACAACATCGTGAGGTGTTTATGCACTTGCACAAAAATGATAAAAGCGTGCGTCTTTGTCCGAGTGAATACGTATATTTTTATGCATCACAAGTATTAAGATTTTAGACCATTGGCTCAATATATCAATCAATATAAGATATTTTGGCCACAGAGTAGCAGTCCGTGTGGTGACGGATTTAGAATAGATAGTGTCACCAACCCCTTCCGACACGAGGGTCGACGAGCCGACAAAAGGGAATGAATGACAAGGCCGAAAACCTAGCCGCAAGAGAAAGAAAACTTGAAACGAAACCTTGTGCCATAAGCCAACCCGTCTGGCGCTGAGGCGAATTGCCCTCCCTGTGATGGGAGGAAGACCGGCTCTGCAGTGGGTCATTTAAGGGCGAGTAGTAGGTATAGCATAGGGAATAACCACGTTTCTGACTAAACTGAACCTGCCCACTGAGGACAGACCTTCGCCTTGCACAGTCCTTCGCCTTGCACAGTCCCGCTGCAAACTAATAACCTATCCTAACCTAGAAGGTTAAAAAAATAGAAGACTGGGTTTACTTTTCGGTCAGTCTCTTCCAGAAATCCATGCATTCCGAAGCTAGTACAATATAAGACTACTTAGATCTTATTGTGAAGTTCAACCGGTTTCTCTTTTCTGGTTAAAGCTTTGGAACGCAAGGGTCTACCGTATTCATATATTTATTTATTGAAAGCCGCTTACGCTTGCACCATCGCAGTTCTCATTTGGGGCACGGCAGCGGCAGGGCTCCGGCAAATTTATCCTTTTCTCGAAGCAGTTCAGGCCATTTTTTGACCGCCAAAAACTTCGTTGTTGATAAAACTAGAATGCCTAATGTAAGAAAAGATAATTAAGGTCACTTTATGATGTGGTTAGGTTATATAGCTAAATATTGTAATAACATTATGGCACTTGGCACCACTTGGATCTAACTACTTTTTACGGGAGGACCGAGTTGTGAGACTTGTTTTTTTTTTACAAGTTTTGTTTTTGATGACATTTTCAAATAAGCCTTTCTTCGTAGTTCGATAGCGTTCTTCTAAATCAGACAAACGAAATATTGCTGCAATATTTCGACTGCACTAATAAACTTATTCACTGCACTACTAAGCAAATACATTTTAATATACCGAAAAAAATCGTCACCGTTTGATGATTTTGTAAATGTAAAAAATGGGCAAACCGTCGCGACCAAGCATAAACGCTTTTCATGCATGTTAGTTCCATTGTGTTTTTTAAATTTATCATTACAACTACATATTATATTGCGTCAATGAAAATATTCGCATCGACAACCCTACGTGAATACACGCAGTCACAGTCCTCACAGTACGATCGAACACTACGCAGCTTGAGAATTGTCGAAGTGGCGCAAGGAGCAAGTCCGGACTTGTCGACAGTATAATCAGAAGTCGGAACGATGCGGATAATAAACAAACAGTAGGCATCTAATAGATAGGTATAGTACTAGGTGCACTATCTAGTTCACCTTGCAATGTGACTCGCCAAAACACATTTTAGTAGGTAGGTATTGCTATGGTTTTTATAACTGACTAGCTGACCCGGCAAACTTCGTACCGCCTCATAATATAAAAAAAATGATGAATAAAAAAAACCTGAATGATACGTTTTCATATTTTCTTATCTTTTAAGCCTTCCCTGGACTTACACGAATAGTTCATGACCAAAATTAGCCAAATCGGTCCAGCTGTTCTCGAGTTTTAGCGAGACTAACGAACAGCAATTCATTTTTATTTTTAAAGATTACAAAATACTCAGAATAAGTTGGATGGGATTCGATGAAATCTAAAACTGGATTATTGTTTTTTTTGGAATATCGGTGCATGCATACTATAAGCGAACTACCATCTTTTTGGTTAAAAATATAATTGTAAAATATAATTAAATATATCGTTTAATATTGAAATCACCATAAATAATTAATAGGTTTCATTTGTATACCGCATAAACGATAATCAAAATTGAAATTTTAGTTTATGAATTTTTGTTTACAAACGCTTTTGATTAGATATCATCACTGACACTGATCCAAGTGTTCGGATCGTTGTTCTACAGGGAACAACGATCCGGAAAAACATGGTAATGAGGGAGCAGAAAGAATTTACTTCAGGTTGAAGTTAAGTAGATAAGTTTATGGAACTAGTTTTCTTAAACTTACATAACTTCAACATCATATCTATGTTCTACGTCGACCCCATCTGATATTAAAAGGATCACTATTTCAAGTAGGTACGCCATTATGATATGCTTGTATTTTCTTTGATCCAGGCATTTTGCCTTAGTTAAACCTAATGTCCTATAACATCCTAGTCTAACCGGGGCCACTCACATGCGTGCGAACATACGTACATTGTACGAATGTTTGCGCGCTTGTGAAGGGCCGTCAGATTCATTCGCAAACTAGCGGCTATGCGAATGGGTTCGCATACTCAATTTGCGCAAATCTGTTTGCGCTTCCTCCTACACATGCTTACGAATGTCATATGAATCATTAATTTGTTTTAAGTATAAGCGGCCATTAAAGAATTTCTCTTCTTTTCTAATTCGTCAATAGAACATTAAAGAAAAATATATATATATTTCCCAGGCGTCATTAACGGCCATTCCGTTTTATAGGATTTCTTTTGAGGATCCCATATTAATTGTGCAGCAGTTAAAAAAAAGGATTTCAATGAACTCCATCATCTTGGTGTTATTCCAATCCAATAAGAAGGTACGCTAAACAAAAGTCGTCACGAACTATGAAAATTGCAATCGTGGGCGCAACTGGTCTGGTCACACGAATGTGTGGGAGACTACACGAAGGTTCGCGGTTCGCGCGCTTTGATGTCCGTTAAAAAACCGACACCGCTTTGAAAAGCACGAATGCGGCAAACACTTCGCATAACCATTTGCGAATGTCGTCCTACACTTGTGGGTTCGTGTATTTGTGCGAATGTGAGTGACGGGTGACCGGCATAATTATGACGTATGTACGGGCTGGGACGTTGATAACCCGTACTACGGTGTTTAATAATAGTTAAATTGTCAGTTTCATTGATAGTTTCATTGATAGTCTAATTGATTGGTTATGTTAAGTGATAAAATGCTAATTGATAGGATGATAAATGATAGGGTGATATGATAGTAGTACGCGTGCCCGATCGCGATACTTGCACAGAACGCACTGCTTTCAATGTTGTGAAAATAAGCCCTGTGCCGTAAAGTGCTGACGCTACATTTGTAGTGTCAGCCGAATGTGCGAGCCTGTACAACGTCACTTATATTATGGTGACCCGTACTCATTTACAGAGTTTTGTACTCTTTTTTCGCAAACCGCACTCTATAAAAATCCTGTACTCTGAAAGTAATCATTTGTATTGAAAGTACTCTTTTGACAGGTTCACACTGCTTTAACGCGCGCAATATTGGCTGCCATATAGGCCGGATGACCTAAAATTCCAAGTCAAATTGCGATGTCATAGGATAATAAAACAATCAGATAAAAATAATTCTGTAATGTAATCATAAGGATGTAGCAATAAGTATACATCTCAATATATGAGTATAGTCCTCGCCAAATTTTATGGCCGCTTTGAATATAGGCGCATTACGCTGGGCAGAACACAAAATCAGGTATCGCGGGGGGTGGAGGCAAGCGCCCTCGCCTCCCGTGCGTTAGTGTGCTACGTTCGTACATTCCGAGCGGCCATAAAGTTTGGCGAGGACTGTAGGTCCCTCACTATTACATTCAAGTTATAATTTCTGTAACATTATTAGTAAATCCTTGGTTACCAAACAACGATGTTCCTGACAAGGCAGCTTTCAAATGCATGATTATAAATTTAAATTTAAAGACCGATACTGCGTTGGGTCCCCTACAACTAAAAGGAGAAAGCAATTACTGGTACATTAGACCAAAGCCTACTATGACATGCTAGCAAGGGCCCCAAACCTGCTAATGCAATAGTCAAAATATTTTTTTTAAACGAAGTTCGTTGATTCTATATGCGAGTCTGTGAACCCTAGACTTGGGGATTAGCCTCTGGTTTACACAAAGACACTTACACGACCCGACGAACGGGGGCCTGTCTTCCAAAAGCGGCACAATTCGGCTAAATTCAGACCGGCCATAAAGATTGGCGAGGACTGTACCTATAGTCCGGAGTCTATTACCCTGACAGGAAAATCGCAGTGAAATGATTGTTTTTAACTTTTATTTATTAAAAGACTGTTACAGAATCAACATTTTTCACTTAATAATACAGCTAATAAATTATACCTCATAATTAGATTTACAACAACTCATCATATACAGGGTGTAAAAGTATGAGTGAGATATCGACGTTTTAATGAAGCCGATTTTTATTACAAAAAATGGGTTCACACCAAACCCGGGAAAAAATCTGAGCTTCACAATGTGTCTTGGGTTGTCTGTGGTTATTCCTAGAGTTTAGTATATTTTCTGACATTCAAAATATGTAGTTACAACCTATGTCTATGATAAAATATTCGACACGCAATTTTGCCACTAATATTACTGACACACTTTAATAATAATTGCTCTCAACTAAACGTTTACAGGACAAGATGTTAAAATCGCCCAAAAAGCTAAGGTAGCTAACACACACTATACACTTTTCTAATATAGCTCACATATATCACAAATTAAAGATAAATATAATAAAACTAACTAACTAAACGATGAGCTATAATAATTTCAATAAGTTAAATCAGTCGATAACATAATTGTTCAGTACCCACTACGTTTTAATGCTGGAATGAACTGACATGGAACACAAAGGCCAGTCCTGGGCCGTCCGCATCCATCGTTTTCCAGCGACCTTAACCAGGTCCGAACCAACCTTAACCGGTCAACATGGACAACTATCTCCAAATAGATTTTATTATTTATATATATATTTTAAAAGATTGCGTTGGGCAAATGTTTTTTCAATATACGACTTTTTTATAACTTGATTTCTTTGCCCCTAAGCTTGCGTGATGGAAAGCAACGCCAGGATCTAAGAAGGAGCAGGCAATTCAAGGAAATGCCCTGTCAGGCACCGGCTTTCACATACTCACGACGAAACACAGTGAAACTGCTTGGCGCTGGAATTAGATGCGAGGGTGGTAGTTAGCCGGGCGGACCATTAAATCCTACCACCAGCTCCTAGGTTTTGTTGAATTTTACAACACGCGTTATTTACCAGCGTGCGGTGGGGAAGTTTTATATTCGGCCCGTCCCCAAATAGGAAAAAACTGATTGCGATCTGTATCGCGGTGGCAGTTTAAAAACATGTAATTCACGAACACAAATGACACCCAGACTCTGGGCAAGTGACCACGGAATCGAAGCAGGCGGCATAGCCAACCCCTTTTTTATTACGCTGGGGAAATGCTTAATGCATGCAGCTGCCCCTCGGGAGTCAGCGGTTAAGTGGGACTCCGGAACACACGACTACCCACTAAAACCTCAGCGGTATACCCTTGCACGTCCCTTTTGTGACGTCACAGGTTAGCGAGGACGCATTCTACTGTGGAACCCCGACGGGTTACGACCTTCTTATTCGATTATTTTATCTTTTTAAATTACAAAATTCACGGACTCGTTCAAGGTCTCTCTCTTCTCGGTTGATGCCGCGTTCCGACCTGGTAGTAGTGTTGAAAAATTTATGTATCCGTTGACGATTGTGAACGCCATAATTAAATATCCTTGGACATTTCACACAACGCCATCTCGTCCCAAGCTAAGCAACTTAATGCTTGTGTTATGGTAACGAGATTGAGGATAAACTACTATTATACATTTTTTTTTGTAATTACATACATATTATAGATAGAAAACACCCAGACCCGGAACAAATACTTGTAGGTCGTACAAATATTTCTTCCGTGCGGGAATCGAACCCGCGACATGCTGCGCAGCAGTCGGTCGCTCAACCACTGCGCCAACCGTGTCGCCGAACGTTGGTTTATACAATAAAGCATATTTCTATTCTATTCTATCGGAGGGCGTTTCGGGTAACTGGGACACCCTCAGTCAATGAGTCACATCTAACCCCTAGTCCCACAAGACGTTTGCAGCACGTTTGCAGAATAAGCAACGTCTGCTGGATGCTGGGTAGGTGTTCATCATCCTCAGTATCTCGAAGGGCACATAAACCCGTCGGTCCCGGCAGCATTCTACCGTCTATAGCAGTCGTTACGCATAGTCAGTAGCGTGAGCCATGACAGCTGGCTATCTAGCCAAATAATTGTCAGTGATAAATAATAATAAATAATAAATAAATAAATATCCTTGGACATTTCACACAACGCCATCTCGTCCCAAGTTAAGCAACTTAATGCTTGTGTTATGGTAACGAGATGGATGATAAACTACTTATATACATTTTTTTTTTTTGTAAATACATACATATTATAGATAGAAATGACACCCAGACTCCGAGCCAGTGCCTCTGGTTTAGACAAAGACACTGGCCCGACCCCGGAATCGAACCCGGGACCCGTTGATCCAAAGGCGGCACATCTGACCACTAGACCAACGAGGCAGTCGCACTAGATGGGGCGCGGAGGGCAGACGGTATTCGCTCCGTGTAAATACCGGTATTTAACCAAATCAGATAAGACCGACCTCAAAGAAATTGGGAAAAGGCAATTACCATATATTTAAACTACTACATACTACTAATACACAGCCCATAGATGTCCCACTGTTGAGTCGTCCTCCAGTTACATAGAAGGTAATTACCCAACTGTGCCACGCTGGCCAGACGGGTTGGCACAGGGATTCGTAGCAAGCTTCCCTTTTCTTGCGGCTTGGTTGCCTTGTCATTTCCTGCTGTCGCCTCTCAAGACACCCTCAGTATGGAATTGGTTGGTGACACTATGTATTCTAAATCCTAAAACACTTAGTTAATATTCTTCATAATCGTAATAGTCCTCGTCTTGTCCGTCGTTTCGTAACATGGCTGCTAAGGAGAGCTCGTCATTTCCTTCAGGGGCTTCCGCTTCCATATCATCATCATAGTCATCCGCAACATCTAAAACATAAAAAACAAGTTATAAAAAATCGTCAGTTACATCCCCCTCAAGATAGAATGGGTTGGCGATACTGTGTGTTCGAATTCATCAAAATAAAGCTCCTAATTTGTTCAAGGCCTGTCAAATTTCGGCCGTTTTTATGCATGCGGTGACGGATTTAGAATGCTTAAAGTCACCATCCTTCTCCGTCATGAGGGTGTCGTAAGGAAAGGCACAAAACTTGAAACGAAACCCTATGGCCGTCTGGCCAGCGTGGCACAGTACCCTAATTTCCCTTCTGTAATTGGACTGATACTTAAGTACCAGTAAAAGACCAAATCAGGGACGACTTGAAAAAAGGCCAGGTCCAGAGTACACTAAACCGAAGAGCATCTATGAAGGGAATAATGAAGTGGACGAAGCGAAACAAGTATGTAAGGATCGTAGGAAGTTGAAAGAAGTGGTATCTGCCTACCTCTACGAGAAAGAGGCGTGATTATATATATGTACATCTTAATATATATATTTCTTGTGTGCGTGTGTATGTGACTGAACTCCTCCTAAACGGCTGAACCGATTTGAATGAAATTTTTTGTATGCGTTCGGGTGGCACCGAGGATGGTTTAGATTCACAAATCAGCCCGACAGATGGCGCTGCAGTCGGTAAACAAATATCATGCAGGACAACGTCTGCCCGGTCAGCTAGTATACATATATATATATGTATCTATGCACTACTGACTTGGAACCCTTTCATCTTAGCCCGTGTACGCACTAGCGGTTGAACCGCCTAGGCGGTTAGCCGCGCGGCCTGCCGCATTTGTAATTTAATATGCAACCGCTTATGTCTGTATGCATTGGCGGTTGAAATTTTGTGGCGGTTTAGTAGGCCGAGCGGCTAGTCGCCTAAGCGGCCAGCCGCTAGTGCGTACAGAGGCATAGTTTGTTTGTTCCAAGAATGCTGCTTATACCTTAGCTTGAAGAGATGACAGTGATAGTAGATTTTTAAGATTTTCGGGAAGAGAAATATATTTTTTACACAATTATTTCAATATATAACGTACTCGTGTCGGTACTACGATTAGGTTAACATTTTTTTTTGTGTTGTGATTAATAAATATTTATTGCGCAGAAATGGCAAACACTATAAATTACGGGTAAAAAAGCCAATAAAAAAAATTACCGTCACGCCAAAAATTACAATTACAAAAAGAGCTCATGACAAATAACTGGAAAATGGTTGAGTAGGGTGATTCATAATATCATCCGTCGTAAATGATTGAAAACCCCCTCTTAAAGGATCTATGTGGACTTAACCAGCCAGTAGAATACGCTCCCTGGCCAACTTTGGCGAGAACCAAGTCTACCTACCACACTCATTATTAACAATGAAATATATGGGAGGCATAAGAGCTAAATATGGCAACATATCACTCAAGTCAGCCAACTTAACAGCTCAGGGTAAAAAAACTGTGAACGCACTATAATAGTTAATCTATTATAGTGCGTTCACAGTTCGATATACTGAATTAACAGACAGAAAAAAATGAAATGTACCTGTAATAGGAGCAGGTGTCGCCGGTGCAGGGGTGGCTGGCGAGGGGGTCACTGGCGTGGGGGGTCCTAGCGTGGGGGGTCCTGGCGTGGGGGGTCCTGGCGTAAGCGGGGCTATGGGGCTCGCCGTGTTAAGCGTGGGAGTCTTCTTCTTGCGTTTCCGAGGCACTGGCGATGCTGGTACCGTCGCGGTAGCAGGCGTCGGTGGCTTTGCTCTGTGAAAACGTACACGTGTTGCGTGTTTTCTCACCAAGCGACTTCCTCTCACTATGCTGTATAGTACGTTTGTGTGAACAAGATAGATTATTTAAAAAAAGGCAACTACAGGGTTTCTTTCCGGCTCTTCTCTCTGGAGCGGCATTCCAAACCAGTGGTAGTTTCAGTATGAACATGGACGGCCGTAAGTGCAAGTATCTTTGGTTTACAAAAAGACACTTGCCTGATCCCGGAATCGAACCGGGCCACGTGATCTAAAATCGTCACTTGCCACTAGATCGCATCAAGAGGGTGTCACCAACTTGTACCCATATAAAAACTTACTCAACAACATCAGTCTCCTTAGGACTAGAGGCCACAGTAGTGCCCGGTTGATCCAAACTCTTCAATATATCATAGTTGATCTTGGAACTCATTTTCTTCTCTGCCAACATCTTCTCTATCGCTTCACCGGCGGTGGCTGCGTTGCACGGTGTCTTCTTCTTGTAAGAGCCGCGTAGTTTTCTCTTTTTGTCTTTATTTTCTTCCTTTTCCCGTGCGCGCATCTCTTCTTTGACTTAAACATTCACAACTATAAATAACCAGAAACAGACGTAGCGGAGAATAGCTTTTGCAATTTCGACCATACACACATAGTAATAAACATGAATAAAGAATATATTGCTGATTATTGTGCAGTAAGGTCGTGTTTTTGGACTTTAATTTAAATCGAATAGAAGTGTCTTTCTAATAAAGATTAATTTCTACTATAATAGTCAACTCAACAAGTTCTTTTCTGAATATCTTATTTGCAGTCTCGGACAGAATATGAATATTCGACACGGAATAGATTTATTTAGGTCTAACAAATAGGTCTTAACAATAAGTTGACGAGTTGACAAATACGTGTCATAAAAGTGCTAAACTAAAGATCGGGCCTTTTCCCATTACATTAGCCTTTCCGTGCCACGCTGGCCAGACGGGTCGGCACTGGGTTTTACGTATCAAGTATTCCTTCTCTTGCGGCAAGGTTTTCGGCCATGTCATTTCCTTTTGTCGGCTCTTACACGACGACACCCTCAGGATGGAATGGTCTACGGCAAAGTGGTGTCCACAAACCACGAGTTGTATGGATTACAAAAGACAAAATTTGCTCAATACTGTTTCTTTATGGGCTGTAATCTCAATAATGTAATGACTAATCGGAGGAAATATTTATCTAGAAATATTTATATGTTGAGAATCATGTAAGCCTACCAAAGGCAGACAATCATAAATGTCAAAAAATTGGACAATTTCCACACATTTTTGTAAAACCTGTATTAACTATTAATGTATATTTGTTATTGGGAACGGGCTTGAAACTAAGCGAGCGAAGTCACAGACAACAAGTAATATTTATATGTATATGTTGGCATTCCACAATATTAATTTCATGACGAAAATACCAAAAAAAAAACCTTTTTATAACAAAGGTGTGATTGTTTATTATTACAATATAATTATCATTAACAAAGAGAACTTTTATCTTGTGAAAATATAAGCAAACCAAATCCATTGTTTTGAATAAAAAAAAACATTGAAAATATCATTAAAATTAATTTAATTCCGCTTACGCAAATTAAATCTCTTTTAATAGTTTTAATGGTATAATTTTGATATGAAATTAGCCTTTATAATATTTGGCAGCATGGCAGGACACTAGCTAAGTGGAAGTATGATCTTATTTGATAAATAACTCAACAACTACTGAGCCTATGGGGGGTACATAGGCTCAGCGTGATAAGGAGAAGAAATTATCTTCTTGCAATAAGTTAAAGTTCTTGTAAATGGTAATAATTCTTTCTTCTGTGGTTTGCAGCGTATCTAACAATTGAATGCCTCGTTGGTCTAGTGGTTAGAGAGCCGCCTTTGGATCAACGGGTCCCGGGTTCGATTCCGGGGTCGGGCAAGTGTCTTTGTCTAAACCAGAGGCACTGGCTCGGAGTCTGGATGTCATTTCTATCTATAATATGTATGTATTTACAAAAAAAAAGTATATAAGTAGTTTATCTACTATCTCGTTACCATACACAAGCATTAAGTTGCTTAGCTTGGGACGAGATGGCGAGATGTGTGAAATGTCCAAGGATATTTATTTATTTAGTTTTCAGCCTAATACATACATATAATCACGCCTCTTTCCCGTAGGGGTAGGCAGAGACCACTTCTTTCCACTTGCTACGATCATTACATACTTGTTTCGCTTCGTCCACTTTCATTATTCTCTTCATACATGCAGTTTAGGGTACTCTTGACCTGGCCTTTTTTCAAGACGTCCCTGATTTGGTCTTGAAACGCCTAGGTCTTCCCCTTCCAACACCTTCATTCACACTCGCCTTATACACTTTTTTCTTCAATCGTTCTTCATTCATTCTCTCGACATGGCCAAACCATCTCAGCATACCTTTCTCAATTTTTGTCACTAACTAACTAACTAAACTAATTTTGAAAACATTGTAACTAAATAGTGCAGTTTTATTTATTTATTTATTTATTTATTTATTCTTTATGCAACAGTAAGTTGAACATAGGCGGACATTAATGCCTTAGGCATTCTATCTAGTCAACCTTTGGGCGATGCAGAGAACAACATGGTAGGCGCAAATAAAAGAGACACTGCAATTAAATAAAGAAAGCCAAAAGAATAAATATTATGAATAAATCTAATTATATAAATCAATACCTATATAATTTATACATTAAATATAATACATAGATTATAATACATAATAATATGCTATACATAAACTAATATATATTTATGATAATTACATAGATGATGATTCCGTCAACGCTTCATTCAACAGATGTTTACGGACTTTTAGTTTAAAGTTATGTCTAGTGGGGCACATCCTGATTTCCGTTGGCAGCGCATTCCACAGTTTTCCGTGTGGCGACGGATTTAGAATACATAGTGTCACCACTCCATTCCATCCTGAGGGTTTCTTAAGAGCCGACAAAAGGAAATGACAAGGCCGAATACCGAGCCGCAAGAGAAGGAAAACTTGATACCAAACCCTGTGCCAATCCGTCTGGTCAGCGCGGTAGGTTAATGCCCCCCCCCCCCCCCCCCGTGGAGATACAGTCAGGGCCCACGGGGCAGCAAGCGCGGGACGGTACACCCGGAGACGTTTAGTGGGTATGACTCCGTCTCCTGACAGAGGCGGAGGGGACTCCCACACACCCCCTGTTGGCCATCTCCAGGCTGGCAGGGATAGTCCATAAAGGATTTTACACAGGGCAAAAAAAAAAAAATACCTTGGCCCTCCCTGTGATGGGAGGAGGCTCGATTTAGCAGTGGGTCATTTTTGGGCTGAGTAGTAGTAAATATCGAAGTAACTGACACAGTGATCAGTGTCAATACGTACTTTTCTGTTCTCTCAGGAATCCAGCATTCATTTTCTTCCAAAGCATCGCCTTCTGCCGGACCTCTTCCTCAGTCATGATCAAGGAGCTTATGTACTCTTCGTCTCTCTCCTCGAGTACCAGCTCCTCGGCGCTGTGCAGGTCTTTGCTTAGAGGCGGCTTCGGTTCCGGCTTGACGAACTTGTCGGTAGATTTATCGGGCTGGCCAAGGCCGATCACTGCCAGATCAGGAGCTGAAATGAGGATATCGGTCAAATCACCATCCACCATTGCAACCCAAAAATAAGTCTGGTTCCTCCAACTTCATGGTGGAAACTTAGGCGACTGTGCCACGCTGAGAAGACACTTGGCGCAGGCACACGTTTAGTCGCCTCTTACGATTTCTTAGGATTATGTGGGTTGATGATATGTCTTTTACGTTGGGAATTAAATTAAACATACACGATCAGAACTGTCAAGAAATCATTTCTAGCTATGTGCAAAGATCGTGAAAACCTAAGGCATTATATATTTTGATATTGGGTATTCTGAATCCGTCACGACACGAACAAAACATCATAATTTAATCCCGGTTAAATACCCACTGTACCGCAGTGCAGAGCACTAATCAAAGATCCTGTATTCTTTCACAATGCTAAGGGCGAGTACACATACAACGACCGATTTACAGGTCCGTTTAAACGTATATGTTATTAGCGTATATGGTTGTATGAGCGAGTTCACATACACGACAGTATTACGGATGCAGTAAAAAATTCCACATACAACGGATAAACTGATCCGTTTTATAGGATCGACACCGCGCGAGGCTTGGCACGGGGGTGCGCTGTTCGGTTCTGTAAATGCTGTGTGAATATTACCTCCAGTAGCGACGGATCCGTTAAAAAGGATCCTGTAAATCGGGCGTACTATGTGTACGCGCCCTAACAGCGAACGGTAGAGCGTGACAAGTCATGACTTGTAGCATCTGTCGAACGTAGCAGTACATACCGAGTCCCTTTTCAACCTTGCACTTCTCATTCTTTTGCGTATTGCCCTCGTCTTTAGTAATCTGACCAATAATATCTAAAGCATCTTCATTTGCAAATCTGCACGCTTCTGCGTCCTCAGTATTGGAGTCATCTGAAAATATAATTAAATAAATTTATCATCATCACAATTTCAGCCAAAAGACGTCCACTGCTGGACATATTATGCCTCTACCAAGGATTTCCACTAAGGCCGGTCCTGGGCCGCCCGCATACATCGTTTTCCGGCTACCTTAACCAGGTCATCGGTCCACCGTGTGGGAGGTTTACCAGCACTAAGCTTTCAGGAACGCGGTGGTCATTCGAGGTCTTTTCTGCCCCATCGGGCATCGGTCCTGCGAGGTATGTGACCCGCCCACTGCCACTTAAGTTTGCCAATCCTGTGGGCTATGTCGGTAACTCTGGTTTGCCTGCGCTTCTCCTCAATACATTTATATTAGTATATAAATAAAAGTCCGTGTGGATTTGGAATACATAATGTCAGGGTGTGTTGACATTTTCCATCCTGACATAAGTTAAACCAACAGCGATCTTCAGTCTCGCGTAGATTTTGTTTTTCTTTAAGAAAACGAAAGGCACACGTTAATTAATCCCGGTTAAATACCCGCTGTACTGTCAAAGATCCTGTATTCTTTCACAATGCTAAGGGCGAGTACACATACAACGACCGATTTACAGGTCCGTTTAAACGTATATGTTATTAGCGTATATGGTTGTATGAGCGAGTTCACATACACGACAGTATTACGGATGCAGTAAAAAATCCCACACACAACGAATAAACTGATCCGTTTTATAGGATCGATACCGTGCTAGGCTAGGCACGGGGGTGCGCTGTTAAAATCAGCCTACACTAAGTATAACCTGTGGCAGTTTGCAGATAGAAAATTCACGAATACAAATTACACCCAGACCCAGAGCGAGTGCCTCTGGTTTACTTACACTTGCCCGACCCGGGAATTGAAAAAGGGACCCCATATCGCAAAGGCGGCAAATCCAACCCCTAGAATGCCCCTAGACCAACAAGGCAGATTAAGTCAAATCAATGGAGCCCCAAGTTCCGAGGCAGGCCCCCCAATGTTTTACCCCCTAATCTTACCTAAACTAAAGGTCGAAACAGGTGTTCCAATCGCTGCCGCAATCCTTTTCTTTCTATTGGTATCCTTTTCCAACTGGGCTTCGATCTCCATTTGCAGCTCTGTCAACTCCTTTTCGCCATCTTCTTCTTCCATTAGCTGATGAGGGATTATACAAGGTATGATAAAAACCCTACAGCCATCCGATATGAGCCCTCATAGAGCCTTCCGAGCAAAGCAGTTCGACGTTTAAACTTAGATGTGGCCTAAATGTATAAGTTATTTAAAATAGTAAAATTATATTGTCAAATTACTGCTGCTGGAGTGTCCCGGATATACATAATTACCCTATAATTATAATACCCTTTACGAAAACCCCACCAGCTACTGCGTATACGTATGCTTTATGTAAACAACTTCGCCACAGCTGCAGTATTATGAGCTATAGATACCCCGAAATTTAGCCAAACTCACATCGTTTATTTTGCTTAAGATACAATGGTCACTTACTCTCCGCGCGGAAGCAGTGAAACTTCGTGATTTGGAAATGAAAATAGGAAGGGGTAGAAATTGATTTTTAGTGAAATCATATTGTTTCCTTAGGACAAACTTTATTAACATTGCTTACAATTCACAATTGATCGCATCTTTTAATAATAATTTTCGAGTGAGAGAGAGTGAGTTATAGAATTATAATCATCAAAATCATCAATACAACCCTCCAAGCTCATAAAGGCGCAAGAAAAACTTTTTCAACGTCAAAGTCACTCTTGCACCTTTAAGAGCTTGGAGGGTTGTATTGATGATTTTGATGATTATAATTCTATAACTACATACGTCTTACAGCCGCGAATAACATTTTAATCAACATACAACCTAGCACTGACCTGCAAATTGCAAAAAACGTAAGAAAATTTGAATTTCGCTGGCTACCCTGGAACATTCACCTTAACGTAACCTTGTTGGAAGTTGTTGTTGTTGTTGGTATTTTTTTGTCTTTGACATAACCTATCTAGTGTTAGGTCATTAACAAAATATTTTTCTGCGACAGTTATATTACGAATTTCCGGGTCCTAAAGGCGTCAATTGAAAAGTAAATGTAAAATCAACTAAACTAAACTTGAAGAAAATTGGTTTTCGTCCAGTGAGCCGACCAATCTCAAACAAAGCTAAAGCTAGGGAGCAAAATGTTTGACAGACCTTTTGAAGCCTCTCCTTATCCCTTTTTCTAGCAGCTCTAAACGCTGGCGGGTCTTGATCCTCCTCTAAATCCACGGTCATGAACTCTTCAAGGGTGAGAGCGCTGGAAGGCGTATCTCCAAACTCCATTAGACGTTTCCGAAGCGTCGACTCGTGGACTTTCACAATGCGCACCACGTCCGCTGGGGTCCTTGAGAATTCGTGGAGACGGCCCGCAATAAGCAGCGCTGTTGAAGTTCAATGGTTGTCTAGAAGTTTCTGTAACGTCTGTTGAGGAAACCTATGGATAACTTAGGTATCTAAAAAAGCATATACGTCACGAAAGCACCAAAACTGTATCTGATAAGGGTGTCGTGTCGTATCATATCAGAAGGGAAAAATTACACTTCGGTGTTTGTAAGTTTGGTAGAACGAAAAATAAGTGATCTGGACAGTGAGCAGAATTAACCTCTATGCAAAATAAATAAATATTAGTTCTATTGGTGAATATCATTTCATTTTATTATTTTATTTGTAATGCATACCCACCAATCATATATTAAAACACTTATAATGAGGGCACGGTGGTGAATTACAGTGTACGGAAAGTAATTTTTTTGATTATGCAACACTGTTAATTAAAGTATTTGATAAGTGAGCTGAGTTGATTCCAAAACATACTAGAGAATATATACTCATACTCAGTTTCGACTTCAATAAGATAATCGTAACTTTAGGGTACTTTCAGGCCCCAAAGATCTGAACCAATTTAGATGTATGATTATAGTACAGTAATGCGGTTGAACGAGTGAGCTAAGGGCGTTAACGAGAATTAAAGCAATTTAAATGCAGAATTGCAGAAGGTACGTAGTAATATCATTCCACATAAGGCCCCAAACGCTCATAATATATGAATATGTAATGAGTTATTTAATAGAAACTTCACACATTATATCAATTGCTTGATTGCATCGTAACGTAAAATACTCCCGGAATTATATAGACCTGTCACTAGGGGCTTAGAAGCAACAGCAATGCCATAATGGTGATATGAGGGTGGTAGCTAGCCGGGCGGACCATTAGATCCTACCACCAAGCGCGCTGGGTTTGGTTATACAACACGAGTTTTTTCACAGCGTGCGGTGGGTATGTGTAATATTCTTCCCTGTCCCACACGTGGTAAAGTGAGGTATAGGCTGATGACACTAGGTATTTTCTAGCACTTTTCTAAATTAATTATTAATGCAATCAGGAAGACGAAATGTGAAAAGCGGTAAATGTTTTAAGCGCGGTTGCATCGACACATAACATTACCGGTTGCGTAAAAATCGTTACAAGTTTGTTAATAATGATTTTAAATTTGATAGGAAGAACGTCGACCTTGTGATGGCAAGTGAAGCTAAACAAAATATATACAGTTCACGTATAAAGAAAGCATAAAAACTAAAACAGACTTACAATTGTCTGCTCTTGTAATTAGTACGGTCCTAGCCAAGGCATTTGACAGATATTGAATAGTTACACTACTTAACCAAACTTCTCCTTCCTGAACCACCTTACGCACTAGCGATTGAACCGCCTGGGCGCCTAACCGCGCGGCCTGCCGCTTTTCGAGTTTAATATGCAACCGCCTATGATTGCACTAAACCGCCACAAAATTTCAATCGCCATTGCGTACAGACATAATCGGTTGCATATTAAATTAGAAAAGCGGCAGCACGCGCGGCTAACCGCCTAGTCGGCCAACCGCTAGTGCGTTTGGGTACTTAGGGCGTCAAACGAAACGTCTAATGGAACCATAGACAGAAACACATTATGGCGAACTCCTTTATATAACATTATTTGGATAAAGCTGGCTCAGTTGTGAACCATTAATATGCCAGAATAGTGAGATGTACCTTTAGCTTTTTGAACCGTATTGATATGGCAGTAGTGTCAATCATTTTATCAATCAGCACAAGTAATTATAGTACAACGTGCAGATAAATTGGATAGAACATAATCACCAGATGCTTACCAGCACCGCATATTCCCGAAGGCCTTCGTCCCGAATGGATGGAGTCTCTCTTCATGCGCTGTACCAGCCGTAGTGCAGTCATGCTTACCTCGTGCTGTTTCTCCCCGAACTGCAGCTGTGATGAGAACCGTAGGATGTAGAGACAGGGATCTGCAAAACGTCAATTCTCTTATTGAGCGGAATTATGACGAAAGATATTTCAATATCAACGAAGAAGTCAATAGGTTTGGAGTCTGTTTTAGATGTAGATTTTTTGGTTGAAATGTGTCACAATCATAATCAAGAGTATTCTCAGCTATAATTGAGGAAATTTTGCTTTGCCATTTGAATATTAATATGTACTTGCTATAATATTATCGTGTCAGGTTTTAATGATATTATGATAATGTAAATAGCTTTTTTTATTAATCATATAAATCAACCGAACATATTTTGATAAAAATTGGCAACGGACATGTGAAATAAATTAGGTCATTTATAATAATTAAAATTGAAAGGCAATGCTGATGTGCTTAGTGTGGTGATAACAACAGTTTTTTACAAAAAGTATTTGTTCCTACTTAAAAGATATGACGGTTAAGTTGGTCAAAATTGCTTTTGGAAATATAGAAGAGAAAGGAAATATGTACATTAAAATGTTAGCCATAGCAACGCGGGATAGGGTCAGCTAGTTTTTGTATTTAAAAAACCAGTAAGTAAACCCGGAAGGTGTTTAGATCGATATCAAAGGTTACTACCGTTCATTTAATTTTCGTTAATATTTCTTTGTGTTTCAAATTAAGAGCCATTTGTATGCCATGTGACCACCGTACATCTTTGCTGTGAAAACCTAGTAATATTATTCAGATCATGAACTTAAACAACCTCCAAAGAGTGAGCAAACGTTTTCCCAGAATTTCCTATAGCAACGTAGCGTTGGAAGCTAGCAGCGTTGAAATCGAAGACCTGGGTCCCAAGCCTGATATCCGACACGATGAAATTCTTACCCTTACTACTACACCGCCCATACATCCATGCCAATGCTGAGTCGTCCTCCAATCAGATAGAGGGTTGGCACAGAGTTTCGTTTCAAGTTTACTTTCTCTTGCGGCTAGGTTTTCGGCCTTACCATTTCCTTATGTCGGCTCTTACAACAGGCTCTGTATAGAATGGGAGCAGTGTATTCTAAATCCGTCATCATACAGACATTGACCCTTAATCTCATATTTATTAACAAATAATCAAGGTGGACGAAGCGAACATATATCGATAGTTTCGTATAACGATGTTGAATGTAATACCACAATCAACCTCAACAACAATCGACCAGTACAATACATGACCTTTCGTATGACATTTATTTTTAAAATGCTTGGGTCCCAGGGGTCTGCAGGTCGAGGCTTGTTATTGACCCACAAGCCTAAGCGGAGGCAAAAAAGCAGATTGTGATTAAGTGTAAATGATAATTCCCGAGGTATCAACAACAAATCTTAGGTGGAATTGGCGTCGATACTTAACAATTACCGCAGAACAAATACAACAAGGTAGAATAATATATGGACAACCTAGGACATTTTACAGTCAATATAATTAATGCGTCTGAAAATACCACGGCTTAGTTCAGAACTACTCGGAAAACAACTTGAAACATGTAGCAGTATTCAATGTTGATCTATCATTGTCCAGGAAATCTGTTGATGACATGCGTGTAGGTACTCCCCTCCACCACGGCACTTACTCAAGATGTTTGCCAGCTACTATACTTTAAGTTAAAATCAGCTACGTACTCAAATAATTTCTTAGCCTCTAGGGCAGAGTTTATAATTGTTTAACCACACTGTAATTAGGTAACCTCTAATATAGCCAATTAAGACTGTTGTCTTAATTGGCTACATTAGATGACGCCATTTAATTTGTAAAAAAAGCAGTACATAATGACAAAATTTAAACATTATCAAGGTTGCTTGATAAACTTTTGCGTAATCGATTTAATTGTTTTACGAGTATACAAGGTTATTTATTAAACGGACCTTTACTGGATAAACTACGAAAGATTCAGCAGTTTTAAATTTAATCCAGTAACAAAATTTGTACTAAATACATTCCGGGTTCAGTGGCGAGCCTTGGGGGAGGCCTACGTCCAGCAGTGGACTGAAATAGGCTGATGATGATGACATTTCCAACTACCACCACTCAGCCTATAAAAGACCCAGTGCTGAGTCGGGCCTCCTCCAATTACATGGAGGATAATTAGTCTATCAACCCGTCTGGTCAACATGGCACTGGCTTAGTGTCAAGTTTTCTTCACTCGCAGCTAGGTGATCTGTCTCTTGCGTTCCTTTAGTCACCTCTTACGATACCCTCAGGGTGGAATATATTCCAAGTCCGCCACCACACGGAGAAAACACATTTTTAAATGTCTTTTTTTCTATTTACTGCTAAGCTCATTTCCAGGGGCGTAGCTACCGCCGCATTAGCCGTATCAATAGAGTGTATATGTAATATAAATTGTTTGAAAAAAATTTGGAAGATTTTTTTTTCTTTTGTGAGAAATGTTTACCTTTCATAAGGGCCCGCAAATATTTTTTTATTCGGGGCCCCACCAGGGCACGCTGTGCCCCTGCTCATTTCGCATTTTTTTTATTTTTTGAGAAATACAGAGACCAATCTCTAGATGCATTTTCCCGGAACGTTTTGGTGGAATTCTATGTCCAGCAGTGGACGGCCTTTGGCAATCATGATGACGATGATAACAACGCAATAAATAATCTTTTTTAAGCTGCGAAGCAAAAAGGTTAATATCAATAACGGAACTTGAGCAATGTATTGATTGGCGCAGTGGTTGAGCGATCTTAGAGTTGATTTATAACTTTTTATAAGAAAAAACCTGTTTATACATAATTCGACAGTTCCTACTGCCAAAGCAGAATATCATCGTTTGTTAGAATCCCCGTGAGTCCGGTTTGTTAGACTGGCTGGTCGTCGAGATTGAATAAATACCTTATCACGTGGTTAAAAATCAAACAATGGTCCTATAAAAAATCTAATCGCGTGGCTAAAGAAAACAAACAATACTCCGATAAAAATATGTAGAGATTGTTTTATACAGTAAATGCGAAAGTGATTGCCTTTTAGCAACGTCAGTGGCAAAATGTCGTGCCCTCATCTCAGATTTACATGATCCATTCGTTACGAAATTCCATCTTATTCGATTCAAAGTTCAGTGTCGATTTCTACAACACCATCTCATCATCATTTCGTGCATATAAGACCCGCTGTGGAGTCGGATCTCCTGCAATTCCATGTTGGTCTAGAGGTTAGATAATCCCCTTCGACCGTGATGCCACCTTGTTGTGGTGTGGGGGCTTGCGTGCCTTTAAGATCCGATGGGGCCATACCGGCTCAGGTCACCCATGCCGGGCGGGCCCACGGGGAGATGCCAGACGAAGGCCAGGGCTGCCACTACTTGCATCGGAGGGCCGGCCAGGTAGGCGTGCAACGGTCGGGCGCCACTTCATCCGGCGCCTAACGGGGGCACGTGCCTCTCAGTGGGTCGAGTCCGGCGCTCCCCATTAAAGCCTTGGCCCGCTTGTGGAAGCGGGCCAAGGCCCCATCAGGGTTACGGAGCATGCTCCCTATTGGGGAGTGAAACCCGTGGCCCTGTTTCGGGCAGTTGAGGGACGCTGTAGGTTATAGTGGGTAGGTTGGGGCGCAATTACCATCTTTCCGCGCCCCGGAGTCCCACATAACCCGGCTCGCGTTTTGCGGTCGGGTATCCATGAGAATTTCCAAAGAAAAAAAAGGTGTTATATAATGCCGCCTTAGGGTCTCGAGTCCCGGAATCCCGATTCGATTCTCGCGTCGGGCAGGTGTCATTTGTGTTTGTGATTTTTATGTTGTAAATAATAACCGCGATACACCTAGTGTCCGGCTTATACCTAGTGAAAGAATTTCGTTTATTCTTAAAAAAATATCCGAGACACATTACCCTTCATGTTTTTTTATTATGCCACGCTGGCCAATATTGAAGTTTCCTTCTTCTTCCTTCCCTTTAAGCGGCTTTATTTATGATGCAATATCACACGGACAAAACTGAGAACTAAAAAGACAACACCACAATAATAGAGGGTGTACCAGAGCCTACTAAGATGATCAATTTATTATTTAATTCTTCATGCATTGCACATTGGCGGACTTAAAGCCTAGGGGCATTCTCTAACAGTCTGTTCTGTGTATGAATTATTTCTCTATTTTGAGATATGAGAGACATACATACGTTTTTGTGTTCTACGGTGATACTTTCATCATGGAACACAAATACATAAGGTAGGGTTTTCGTTACACCTTCTAAAAAATCATTTACTAAAATATTCACGTTCAAGTCGCCCGTGCTTTGTATTTAGAGCAAAAACACAACAGGACGATGAACTCTGTGTACATTGAATTGAAATAATGTAGGTTAAGGAAAATAATAATATACCGACTCGTTATTCCCGTTAGCCTTTCAAGCACCAAGGGACAGAGGAATAACTGTTAATGGTAACGTTAAAACGCGAATAAGCGTTTCGTTATCGTTATGTTTTGGAGCGTACCGTATTTGGCTCCGGTTTTAAGATAAAAAGGCCGAATAGCCACCGCTCAACTGGGACCTGGCCGAATGCTTGAAGATAACTTTTGGGCCACTGTGTTCCTTTTATTGCCAGGGTAAAATACTTGATTTCACTATACACACACGCCGGGGAAAGGATGGTGCGGGGTGTTTATGGCTCAGGATCACTTCACTCCCGTGTTCCCAACCGTATGATAATTATCGTACATGTACGATAATTTGGACCTACGTACGATGTACGATAACATATTATTATCGTACATCGTACGCAGATTGTACGATAATTTACATCATGATGTAGAATTTTCAATATTCGACTACGCTGATAGTGTAGCATGATATTTTATTTACAAAAAAGGTCGTCTAAAAACGTGGTAGTCAAGCGTGGAGGTCTAAAAAAAAATAACCTCGTCTAAAAGAGTGGACGTCTAAAAAAAAGGTCGTACGATAATTTTGGGCGATGTACGATAATTTTACGCATTTTACGCCCCCTTGTACGATAATCAGTCCGCTTCAGGTTGGGAACACTGCTTCTCTCTCGGTGATGTGAGTGGTACCGTCCTACGTTGACCACTCCGTGAGACATGATTGTATCACCACGCCGAGGTTTAGACGTGTGAGTAAGCCGAGCATCGTTGGCAGCGAATTTAGAATACACAGTGTCTATATCACCTGAGAGTGTCGTTAGAGTCGACCAAAGGACACAGTAGGCTAATTGCTCGTCATATAGTTGGAGGAGGCCCGACTAAGCAGTGGGTCCTTTATGGGCTGCGAAGTAGTAACGATTAAATAGCTGGTATTTTTCATTTTTTTAAATTCTGTAATTGCTCATTATTATATTGTTATTTAATTAAGTATATATTTTTATATACTATAATAGTTTAATTCTTATACTCGAATTAGAGTTAATCTAAATTATTAGTGTCAATTTATATTTGGGTTAATTTATCAATGTGACCTTATATTTCTAATTATAATGCAAAAGTAGGTTTACTAATAGGCTATGAGAATCTTTAAAAATTCAAAACACGCGTAAGACCCAAGGACAGAGCTGCTAAGACTAAAAAACTGGGTGGGCTAGCCGTGTTTAAATCGTCTACTAAATATGCAATCAAAATGGAAAAAATGCGCAGCATGTCGCGGTTTCGATCCCCGCACGGAAGAAATATTTGTACGACCTACAAGTATTTGTTCCGGGCCTGGGTGTTTTCTATCTATAATATGTATGTATTTACAAAAAAAAAATGTATATAAGTAGTTTATCATCCATCTCGTTAACATAACACAAGTATTAAGTTAAAAAAAAATCGTCCAATTCATTCGGATGCCGCACGCGTCTGTAATAACAACGAATACAATCAGTCCTCGCCAATCTTTAAGGCCGCTCTGAATGTGGCCCCTTTTCTCTGCGCACAACACAAAATCAGGGATCAGCGGGACGTACGCGGGGGGAGGCGGTGCACGCCCGCACGGGCCTTTTTTCCAGCAAGCTTTCTCGCCACCCGCGTGTTTGCGTGAGTGAGCTACGTTCGTATTGGTTATGTACGATGCGCAAGTTCGTACCCACGCCTACATTCAGAGCGGCCATAAAGATTGGCGAGGACTGTACATAGAATCTATTTAAAGTCCTCGCCAATCTTAATGGCCGTCTATGAGGTATCTATGACAGCAACTTAGCCAAAGTCCTGTGCTTCGGTAACCGCAACACTAAGATGTAATGGAATGACAGCTACTACTAAACACAGCCCATAAATGACCCACTGCCGTGTCGGTCATCCTCCTATCACAGGGAGGGCAATTAGCTTACTGTGCCACGCTGGCCAGACGGGTTGGCACATCGTTTCGTTTCAAGTTTTCCTTCTCTTGCGGCTAGGTTTTCGGGCTTGTTATTTCCTTTTGTCGGCTCCTAAGACACCCACATGATGGAATACGGTAGTGACACCATGTATTCTAAATCCGGCACCACACGGATAAACAAAATAATTCTTTTGGAACTTTCAAATGACAAAAATCTCATTCCGCGGTAAGCTCCCTGTAAAATATCTGAATCGATCAATGTACCAGTATTAATATTGGTGTTGCTCTAGTTTCTCCGAGCTGCCGTTGCATTACATTATGGAAAACTGCCAAAATTTGAAGAATTCTCAAACAATTAAATAATCATCCAATTAATTAATGTTATTTCAGATATTTTAATACTTCCATGGAAACTGGTCTAGTTAATGAAACATCAATAGGAGTACATGATTATTCATTTGTCGGGATATATTCAATCACACTCGTAATAAAGCTGAACCAGCTGCCAGCTATAATAAGTTAGTTTAGCTTGCATAGTTGAGCCAGATTTTCATATATGTGCGTCCACCGACGGTGAACTAAAATGTATGAAAAACTGGCTCAACTACGCAAGCTAAACTAAACTAACTTATTGTAGCTGGCGGTGAACGTGTACCAGGTCATAAAATTCTTACTTTGTCTTTGTCATGTAACATACTTAGATATAGATGTTAATAAACAAAGTAAGAATTATATTTGTCCCAGATAAGTTTGGGACGAAAATAATATGTATGTACACCAAAGGGGACGAAAAACATTAATGTATTTATAACGAGTAATCTATTTATAGCGAAACATAACATCTCCAACAACCGTAATTACTTGCTTCTTTTTCTGCATTCTTACCAGAACTTTATAATTCCAAAAACAACTCGCTATTTCAAAAACAAAATGCTAAACAGGTCTAATAAGTACTTGATACAAGTTAAGCACTTTTTTGACGTAAAAGGCTCTACTATTTGATTTTGAGATAATAAGATACAATAAACCAGTTACATCCTTTTGTATTATTAGTCACTAGCTTGTTTTGCCACTAGTCATGCGGATAAGTGACAAAAAAAGATCTCCAGGAACGTACAAAACACGAGTTTAGACAACAATAACTAGATTTTAAATATGGCATTCCAAAATCAATCAACCAGATGAATTCCAGATTCGCGGCAACTAGAAAAATAAATCAAAACCGAAAAATAGTTTCGTTTAATTTTCAAATCAAGAATATTGTATAGTTTAATTTAAATTATCTGGCAGTGTATGCCCCATGGCATCCGATAGATTTTCAAGTTCGATCGTCCAATTTCTAATCAGTAAACGGCGATCGTGTTTAACAGAACAAAGACAGCTTACATCGTCATGGCATGCATATGGTCCTCTTACACAGTCCGGCGCGCGAGCCGCATGCCGATAGCCACATAACCACACGCAACCTCATTCAGCACGAATATGAACGGTGCATTATAAGGAGATACGTACACCACCTTAATGGGAGCAAGGATCCTTACTGAAATTTCGATTTTGGCAATGGGGTATCCTTTTTCAAGTTTGACTATTCAAATGAGGCAGATGACCACAATCCACCTGATTCTAAGTCGAAGTAAATTCTAAATGTAGAAGAAGTGTATGTTCGTCTAGTAGATTGCAGACTTCTAGCCGTCCTGGAAATGCAGAACAAACCTAAAACTTGTAGTAACGAATACTACTTCTCAGCCCACTGATCCACTTCTAAGTCGGGCGTCCTGCAAGAACATGGACCTACTGCGCCACGCTGGCCAGACGGTTTGGCATAGGGTTTCCTCGATCAAGTTTTCCTTCCCTTTGTCGGCTCTTATCCTCAGGATGAAATGAGGTAGCACACTATTTTTTTTTATTCTAACCTTGGTAAGCGACCATTAATATTTGCAATTGTTCTCATTCAGCTAGGGAACATTAAAAGTGAACATAGTTTAATTCCCAGCACATTGCCTATGTTGTTATCATGTCACATCAGAAGTAACTGAGCAAATTTCTTATATGTGTACAGTAGAATAATTAAAACCAGATTATTCAACTATCTAACGGTAGTAAACAGTAATATTAAATATAGATAACGGTAACATACTCATAACTGTTTATACAAAAATGAAGTAATTCTAAAATATATTAATTCGTTTAATGACACAAACGATATCGCTACAAAGCTGATAGAATCGTAAAGCTATATTATTCCTAGTTACAGAAAGAATGTAGTTCAATAAAAAAGCTTTGTTGAATAGAAATCGATTGAGTTATCGATTACGAGACCAGACTCTAAACCTCCAACCTATTTCTATAAAACCTATTCTACACGGTTGGGTCCAACCACCAACAGAGGTCACCTTGGTTGTTCCAACCAAAGTTGGTTTTCAATCTACACGATGTGTAGTTGAGACAACTCGTCAGCAGTGTTGCCAACTTAGTGGTATTTTCCACTAAAACTCGTGGTTTCGACTCCCCTTTTAGTGGCGAAATATTGCTTTTAGTGGCTGGTGGATTTTTCTAGCGGTTTAGTAGATTCAGTTTCAATTATAATGAATGATAATTATCTATGTTAAACTCACCCAAATCTAGAAATCTTCTCGCCATACTAAAATGCTCAAACTCAAAAGGAACTTTATTTACGTAGGTTTCATCACAAAACTCTTATAAATCGTCATATTTATAAACACCATTATCATCTTACGGCCCCTGTCCCACACTAGGTGGTAGTCTCCACACACACCTATCAGTCGTCATACCTACATTCACATTTCCATAATACGGTTCAAAAGATGCTTTTCGGACAGATTTAGAACTTGAAGATAAATTTTAGACATTTTCAGATTCTATGATAAAGTATAATAATAGTTGCTTTGTACTATGTTTAATATGTAACTTTACGACATGATGTGTCAACATTATTAGGGGTTCCAACCTAGGATAGATTCGTTTATTAGATATTAAGTTTAGTTATTAACTGTTACCTGTTTTGTTGTCCAATAAAATAAATAATAATTACTAAAAATTCGATCATTCGACTCCTAAGCCACTTAAATATATAATTTTACTTCATTTTATTTTCAGGAGTATTATAAAAAAAATTTACAATTATGCTTCTTAATAATGGTATACCTACGGGATTCCGTCCGCTGTTCTTTCTACGTTCATGATCAGTTGAATTATATTTATAAAGATACAGATAAATCTGTTTATATGGAAACACTGGCCGCAACTACGCACGGTCGCAGGCCAACAAGCATCCACACGGTCGCTCTTCAACCCAATGTCCTCTATTGGTCCTTGGTAGTGAGGGATGCGCTCACGATCAAGGTGGTTGGAAGTCCACTCGGTTGGTCAACCAAATATTGACATCAACCAACTTCTACACGGTTGCTTTTTGCTCCAACTCAACCAAGGTGACCTCTGTTGGTGGTTGGACCCAACCGTGTAGAATAGGTTTAACTATTGATGTTCCCATCCGACGATGGAATTGCGTGCCAAGTGTCAAAATCGACCATCACCGTATCGATTTTGACTCTAATGAATTAGCATATTTTAATGCTTAGGTGGACTAGTTATATTGTTATTTTCCTTGGTGAATCCAAATTGGTTAGTTCCCAAAAGTGGTAACACCGGATATTAAATTAATCGGTTTCTCCTAACACCCACCACGCGGAGACCTTCAATTCAAGAGTGCTTGTTTCCTTATGGTGAGTACCAACACGACTTCCTAGATCCCGGTTTTCCTCAATATCAGAAAACCGATCTTTATTTTGTTGTGGTTAGTAAACTATATCTTGAAATTCGTAATATATTTCAAATTATAGCATAATTCGATTAGACCGCCCATTGTAGATCATTGTTTTAATGTAATTTTTCTGATAAAAAGTTAACGTTTTAATTTGTGTAGGTATGCAATAAACAGTATTTACTGTTTATATTCTATTACATTTTATATGATGACTGGTTCGTCGTTGTAAACAAATGGCAATAACCTTCTCTGCATTCAAATTGATATAACATTGAATATGATTTATGCATCGCGAAATTCGGTGCCACGGAACCGGTATATTGAAATTCTATAATTGTGAATAATGGGATTGTTATTACTTATACATTTTTGGCATGCTAAAAAGACTAATATTAATACTCGAACATTGATGTAATAACACCGGATTACACTGGTGGTACAATACCAAAATTCACAATAAGAATAATAAATACCACAATAAGAAAATAAAAAATGAATCAATTGAAGATCATCATCATTGCCATTCCAGCCAAACACGTCCACAGCTGGACTCAACCAAGGATTTCCACAAAGGCTGGTCCTGCGCCGCCCGTATCCGTTGTTTTCCGGCGGCCTGGCCTTCACCAGGTCGTCAGTCTATTGGTGGGAGTCCTATCAACACTGCGGTTTCCGGACGGTGAGTCCCGCAAGCTATGTGCCCTACTAGCTGCCACGTTTGGCAATCCTGTGGGATATTGTGGGAACTCTCGTTCGCCTGCGTATCTCCTCATTCCTGATTTGATCTCGCAGGGAAACTCCGAGCATAGTTCTCTCCATTGCTCTTTGGGTAAACCTTTTAAGTCTAAGTATGAAATAGTTCATCAGGTGTCTATTGAAAATGACACCAGGCAAAGACATATGTGATAAAATGTCCCCATTAAGTTTAAATCAAACGTGACATGTTTAAACTTGGTCTGTGAATCAGCCAGTGGAAGATCTATGTTAGTTTTTCCCTATCAATCTAGCGAAATAAGTTTGTCAACACATCCTAAGGTCACGACATATCACAATGTGGAATTGCCTAAGCTCTTATCAATAGTCATAACTTATTTAGGGTATTAACTATTCTGAAGGTCTGTCAATTAAACGCAATTAGACATTTAATTATTAAAAAGTTTGTTTTATCGTCACTGGCATTGTCAATTTATATTGAAACTTCGATGGGAAAGATCTCACGTGCCGAATCACAACAGTACACTCGACAATGTTTTAATGGTTTCATATTATGTAACCTTAGCTTATCAAAGACTAGATAGTAGCATCAGATAAGAACGTGTCCCAAACAAGATTGGGAGCCACGAAGACGTTGCACTATGTGGTGCATTGATAAACTGTGACATCACATTATACTTTCTCAGTCCAAGTGGTTGCAGGAGGCAGGTGCTCCATGCGACCTTGCGCAAACCGACCGGCGCGGCAGGCGCGGGCGTGTGCGAGATCGGGCGCAGTCGATCGAACGCACTGGCGCGGGCGCATTCGTTCTGTTGTGTCTAAAAATAACACCGCTAAACGCCCGTATACATATTTAATTTATCAACCTGTGTTACGTTGGATACTAGTGATTTGTGACAAGTCTGCTTAAACGTGTTGTCATGGTGGGAATGTATCAGCTGTTTAGGCTTCCTCAAGGAATGAAATGAAGGGGAGACCCATACGAGTGCCGAGTAAGATTCCCATAGTCCTGGGCAAAGTGATCCTGCGCTGGCTCTTCACGAAGGCGGACCTGGTTTTCTTTGTTTCTCGGTTTGTTTTCTTCATTATTTATGGCCTATTATTTACCGTCTTCCGTAACGCGTGCAAAGGTTTTATTATCATACTTAAACACTACCAAGTGATTAATTAATTTAGTAAATAACAGTGTATCTGGAAACCCTCGAAGTTGTTGACCATTACATTTACCTGGGACACACTGTCCAGTTAGGTAAGTCCAACTTCGAGAAAGAGGTCAATCGTCGGATCCAACTCGGCTGAGCAGCGTTCGGGAAGCTGCGAAAGATCTTCTCGTCCACAATACAGCAGTGTCTGAAGACAAAAGTCTTCAACCAATGTGTGTTGCCAGTGATGACATATGATCAAAATCAAAATCAATCAGAAATGAGGAGATACGTAGGCAAACCAGGGTCACCGACATAGCCCACAAGACTGCCAAACTTAAGTGGCAGTGGGCAGGGCACATAGCGCGCAGGACCGATGCCCGATGGGGCAGAAAAGTCTTCGAGTGGCGACCGCGTTCCGGAAAACGCAGTGCTGGTAGGCCTCCCACACGGTGAACCGATGACCTGGTTAAGGTCGCCGGAAAACGATGGATGCGGGCGGCCCAGGACCGGCCTTTGTGGAAATCTTTGGGGGAGGCCTATGTCCAGCAGTGGACGTCTTTTGGCTGAAATGATGATGATGATGATGAACTTAGAGTAAATAATGTAAACCGAATGAAACTAAAAAAATGAATAAACCACTTCTTTATCTTTTTTTATTGTAATTTGTGCCTTAGCTGTTTAATTATACTTAATATCCTAACAAACATGGTGTTTCGGTGTGTGTCAATTATTTAAGTTGGCACCGACTTCAAAACATTGTTTATTGGGTAGTAGTAAACCCATTTTTAATTTTAAAAATACATTATTTTTCGATCGTTAGTCATATAAAATGTATAATAGTCGTCGTCGTTTCAGACCATAAATGACCCACTACTGAGTCGGGCCTCCTTCAAATTCATGGAGGGAAATTAGCCTACTGTGCCACACTGGCAAGACGGGTTGGCATAATATGATTTTTATCAAGTTTTTCTTCTCATACAGCTAGGTGATCTGCCACATGCGCTCCTTTAGTCGCCTCTTACGACACCCTCAGGATAGGTTGGTGACAAGTGAATTGCAACCAAATCGTCTAAATACACAAATTTACCTTTTATACAAATAGGTATAATTCATAACTTAATTCAAGTTTTACACCAAACTACTGAACCGATTTCGATAACATTTAATGGGACCAATCTGAAACCAATCCCATATTGACGCATAAATGTTCCAAATCCATTTAAATATAACGAACATATACGGAAACAATATTACAAATAAATAAAATTGTAGTGTCTGTTTGTAATAATAAAATAATCACTTTTTACTCAATGCGTAAGTATGTGTATACACAGTACCTACATAGATAAAAAAAACAACATTTTTTTAAAAATTTTATCTGTTTGTTCCGGCTAATCTCTGGAACGGCTGGACCGATTTTGGCGGGACTTTCACTGATAAGTAGCTGATGATATTTGAGGAGTAACTAAGGCTACCTTTTTACTACCTTCGCCCCGCAGCTAATTACCCTCCATGTTAATGGAAGAAAGGGCTTCACTCAGCAGTGAGGGCTGACCTACAAGTATTTGTTCCGGGTCTGGGTGTTTTCTATCTATAATATGTATGTATTTACAAAAAAAAAAAAGGATTTATGTAGTTTATCATCTATCTCGTTACCATAACTATTATGTTGCTTAACTTGGGACGAGATAGCGTTGTGTGAAATGTCCAAGGATATTTATTATTATTATTATTTAACTGTATGTATCATAAAACAGCGTAACATTAACAGGTAATATGTGACTATTTAATTGCTTGGACATAGATAAAGCATAGATCTCCTGTGTAAGCTAGTTCTGTAAGCGGTTCCGATAAGTTACGACGATGTTTTACGAGTTGTGCAATTGTCTGATTTAAATTTATTCTGGAACTAAGCATTTCAGTACATTTCAAATTGTTTCTACATATTATGTATTACAATACCAGCGCAAAATGAATGCGAGGTGACAAAGTTCAACTCGAGCTGTATTTGAAATTAAACACTTTTTAACGGATTTATCGCGTGTATATTACGTTATTTAATTCCCGACGTTTCGAATGCTTTGCAGCAGTCGTGGTCGCGGGAGAGACTAGATGACAGTTGTCTTCAAAAGTATAAAGAAACAGTTATAATCTACCGCCCTTAATTTTGTTTTATTGATAACGTTCCCTGTGCACGCAGAAATCGCTCACGGTGTCCAATTTCAATGTGTAATAATCGCGAAAACCTAAGAAATCATTATGTTAGGGTATTCGAGTTGTCATGCCCGACAAAGTAGTTCTACGTGATGCAGTAGATACATATGTTTGGCTATACAGACCATTTACTATTTACTACTCATCCCATACATGACCAACTGCGGAGTCGGGCCTGCTCCAATTACATGGAGGATTAGCCTACTGTACCATGCTGGCCAGACGGGTTGGCACAAGGTTTCGTATCGGCGTGGTTCTGCATCAGATCCCACAATGCCGCAACAGGACGCGAGTTGGAGCACCCCGGGGAGATGTAGTGGGTAGGCCCCCACTATGGGGGAGAGTCCATAAAGGATTTTACCCCGGGTGAACAGAAAAAAAAAGGGTTTCGTATCGAGCTTTTCTTCTCTTGCGGCTAGCATTTCGGCCATATCATTTCCATTTGCCAGCTCTTACTAACTAAAGAAATCTTTTAAAATTTTTCGCAAAAACACTTTCCCTACATTGTACCTCTATCGAGGGGACAGTGTACAAACATGAAATTCACGACCAAAAATGACACCCAAACTCAGAGGAAGTGCCTCTGGTTTACCAAAGACACTTGACCCTGGAATCGAACCCGGGACACGTGATCCAAAAACGGCACCAACTCCTAGACCAACAAGACAGCAGTAGGGCAAACAAGTAAATCAGCTGTATAGCCAAACAGAAGTAACCACTGCACTCTACGTGGTGCAGTGGTGCACCACTGGGCCGAACTGTAATGGTTGACGAGATAATCTTGAATTAAAACTTTATACGGGGAAGTTTTCAATGTAGGTACGTAAAAACGCCGAGTACACGAACCCACAAACATTACAGTTAAAAAAAAATGAGGAAACATTACACCATTAAATCCACCATCTAAATTGTATGGCCGCTAGACAGTTCTGGAAACCTATAGTACTTAAGATCTTCCTCGCTGTGTAAACCAATTTTTAAAGTTGAGTTTGGGACCAGTCAAACCTGATTTGTCTACCAGTATTTGAAGGAAGTGACTAATTACATGATCCGTATTCACGCTACTCGCTACATGTAACGACTGTCATACATGATAGTGGCTTCCACAGGATTGACAGGTTTATGTGACCTCTGAAGCACCGATGTGGTCAACTGTTACACTCATCCATACATACATACATACTTAAATATAATCACGCCTCTTTCCCGTAGGGGTAGGCAGAGACCACTTCTTTCCACTTGCTACGATCCATACATACCTACTTGTTTCGCTTCGTCCACTTTCATTATTCCCTTCATACATGCTCTTCGGTTTAGGGTACTCTTGACCTGGCCTTTTTTCAAGACGTCCCTGATTTGGTCTTGAAACGTCCGCCTAGGTCTTCCCCTTCCAACACTTTCATTCACACTCGCCTTATACACTTTTTTCGTCAATCGTTCTTCATTCATTCTCTCGACATGGCCAAACCATCTCAGCATACCTTTCTCAATTTTTGTCACTACATCTTCTTTCTTCTTAACACACACAGATAGTCCGACGTTGCTAAATCTATACATCGATTTCGTTTCGCACTGTTTGCTAGGCTACTAACTCCCACACAGACCTACGAAAAGAGTGCAAATATCAGAATGCAACATCAAATGGCTCGGACAGTCACTGATTCCGAAATTCAGCCCATAAATGACCCACTACTGAGTCGGGCCTCCTCTAGTTACATGGAGGACAACTAGCCTGCCACACTGGCCAGAGGTGTGGGCACATTGTTTCGTATCAAGTTTGCCTTGACATTTACTTCTGTCGACTCTTACGGCAATCCCAGGTGGTGACACTGTGTATTCCAAATCCGTCACCACACGGACATGAAAAGATAAACGAGATTGTATAAAACGGAGATTATTCACACTTTGACATGACCGGTAATAAATTTCATATAAATAGATGATAAAAATATGACCTGCTCATGGCCTATTCAATGAAGTAAATTGTGTAAAGTGTAAAAATGAAGTAAATTTCTCTCACTATGTCCTTTAAACACGTGACGTGGTTGCGACAATAAAAAGAAATTAACTGTATAAACAGCAAGTGCAATAATATGTACTCACACTGATCCGTTAATTTAAAAACACACAGATACCCAAAAATATAACATGGTAACTCCATGCTCACGATTATTATTAACCACTTGACGCTTGAAATTCTAAACTTTTAGCACTCTATTTAAATAATGTCATATTTTTAGGATTTATTTCTATTTATTTTACCGGTTTTTTTTGTTGACAATTGTGTTACTTGCTTACTTCCTTGCAGAGTGTAAAAAAGGGTATTTTTAAAAAATAATAGCCTTCTTGTTCTTAATATGTATTTGGAATCGATAACACTTTTGATCTGTGAAAGAGAAACCCACCACTAGATACCTTGATACTCGTTCCCCGGTCGTTAGCGCTGGGAACAAGGTCATTCCAGTTTCTAATTAAAGTTTACTTAAATAAAATTTGAAATATGATATGGTTATTTATTATGTGCCTTCTGTTTGATCTAAAGAGGTATAATTTGCTCATTGGGTATAATTGACAAAAATACCCTGTAACAAGCCTATATTTGACCAAGATACTTGCATACATATCTTCGACTTTAAGTGTACCTAGGTTTAACTACGTAAATTTACCAACTCATTCGAAACTGGTGTAATACGAAGCAAATTAGACATAATAGGCCGCGGTGTGAAACAGTCTTCAATTAATTTTAATTAGACATCAAATTACAGTTTAAAAGATCAAGCACCTAAATTTAATAAAATTATGCTTTGCAGTCAACAAACAAGTGTTCAACAAACAACAAAATTCATTAATTTGTTTTCTGACGGCTACCCGTTCGCTCATCGTGCAGAGAAAAATGGTTGGTTTCTCAAACAGCAAATACATGCGCACAAGAATATAAATTGGTATAATTACTTGAAAATATGCCTTTAAACTTGAAAGTATACATATATAAAATGGCCACAAATTTAGTCTTGCTTAACGGATTTATCACGTGTATTTTATCTATAGTATTATTTACATTCCCGACCTTTGTCTCTCCCCTGACCACGGCTACTGCAACGCAAAGCCATAAATTTGGTGGCCAGAATACAAGATACAGAATACTATATTCGTTTTGTTGTTCTGGAAATTGCGCAAAAAGTACAGAACAAGTCGGAATTAAATCAAGGCACACCGGTTCAAAAGTTGTGACAATTTATCGCACGTGAGTAATAAAGTCAGGGAGCATGCTCACGTAAATCCTTGCCCGCTGTGGCAGTAAGGGACGCTGTGCGCTTTTTAGCTGTTGTGAACGTCTTCAGTGACGAGCATTAAAGGATCCCAGTCGTGTAGCATTTCTGGCAAGGCACGGTGATGGCGCCTTTTAACAGTTATGGTAATTACTAAAACAATCATGTCAGTTATCAGTTCGGCACGTCTTATAGCAGACGATTCGAATAGTCTTAAATAAAATTGTGAAGAGAAATTTTGCTCATGTTTAAAAAAGTTTCATAAAATAACTTCAGCTACAACATTTTATGTAGCGTTCCTACAACTATTTCGACACGAGACGTTTTGGAATTAATCAGATAACATTTTTTTTACATGCTCGTAAATGCATCCATACAACACGATGCACATCATTATGAAGTAATTTCACGATTCTATAATTAGATTTTATTGATAGCAAAGTTTTTAATTACCGTTAATAATTCGGAACTCAACACGAAGCGGCTTTTTCAATAAAAGTCTAAATGAGAGCATTTTAGAGTATAGGTATGTGTGGCTGTCTGCTGTACTGTAGATACGTTTGTGGCCAATAACCCTTTCAACGAAGTTAGCCAGTTTTATTTCGGCAAATTAACTCAAAATCCGGTTTGTGGAAATTGCTCTTCGATTTTTACTTCTACGGTATGACGCCTGCGAATCGCAAGCAACGTCAAAATAATTGAGTCATGCATGCAGTACGAAATAGTTTTATTTCGTTGAGAAAAGAGTGCGGCACGGTTCGACTTCTTTTAAAAGCTGGACCGTGCCCTTAGATCACCGACTGTTACTTAATGGACAAGAAATAGCAGTAATTAATTATTCTTTCAAACATTAAGTATGCCTTTTCAAACATTAACAACACAGCACAAAAGATTTTGCACGTGCAACAGTATTCAAAGGCATCTTCAAAAACTATTTTGACATCGGCATTGTATTAAAATCGGCACACATGAATGGAAAGTGCGAACATGGAACCCTCTATGAAGCAAAGGCCTACTCCAATTTTGCTTTTAAATCTGTAGGCAGTCAAATTGTCCTGGATTCCTTAACAGTCATCCTTGATTGCCTATTCCGATATTTCTTATCGATCATCCATCATGTCCAACGTATAGTGTCGAAAGGAATTGAACTGCAACTGTGAAAATTATATAATAAAATGTGACCTCATAATGCTCCCGGTTTCTGTAAGATGAAAACTTCCCCTGATCTGCCAAACCTTTGCCCGTAGTACCACGGTAGATAGGTCTCAGGGTAGAATTACTCTGTGAAAATACTGGAAGCCAGCCAAATGAGGTAAGATACCTGTGTTCTGGACTGTACCTACAGACCCTAAAGAAATTGGGAACGGGCAATATCGAACATCTGACCCATAAACCATTATACATCGTTACAGAATATCTACATTATATACTACGTAAGTCAGTCATTTCCAAAATCATCATCATCATCAGCCCACATTAGTTCACTGCTGGATATAGGCCTCCCCTAAAGAGCGCCATAGCGCCCTGTCTTCAGCTTGACGCATCCAGCTGCTGCCCGCAAACTTTCGCAGATCGACGCTCCATCTAGCCGAGGACCGTCCCACACTACGCTTGCCGATTCGCGGTCTCCACTCAAGAACGCGAATCGAATATATGAATAAATACATATTTCCAAAATATGTATTTATAAATATATGTATTTATATTATAAATTGTAAGCATATCTTGTTGTAGCTCGGAAAGACTCACTGAATATGTCTTTACACATATTCAGTAGCATAATCACTGACAGCCGGTCTAACCATATAATTACCGGTAGTCCCATTAGATGGGTCGCGGAGGGCAGATGGCAATTGCTCTGTGGAAATACTGATAGTTAGCCAAAACAGTTTAGACTTTAGGTTAAATTGAGGAAAAAGGCGAGGGAGATACATAAAATACATAAATTATGTATCTCCCTCACCTTTTTTTTTAAAGTTCATTTTTTTTTAATTTTGTTTTAGTTTCGTCTGGTATGCGTGCCACCTGCACGTGCGGTCTTCGATGAACAGCAGCGTGGATTTCTTTGAGAGCCTCATAGACGAGGATGGCCGTTTCTCCGAGCTGAACTGCCAGGAATCTTCGCGCAGTCAGCGGCCCCGTCCACGGCCTTCCTTCCAAGGTATGTTGGATAAGCCTGACACTAACCACGTAGGTCATATGCAAGTTTACGATGTGAAAACCGCACAATGGAATAGGGTCTCCGTTGCAGAAGCTAACCGAATAATAAACACAAACAATAACAAGAGTTCATGGTGAAGTAACAAACCACAATTGCAAAATCTAAGAAACCTCAGAATCAACTACAAAATATGCGTTTATCTTCTATAACCTACGGAGATTATGTTAAAAAATATTGAAGAACACTCTCGATTAAGACTCCATATAAACAAACAACTAAATAAAACACGGTTCTTTCGTTTAGGAGCTAGGATGGCACTGCTGCTCCTACCGCGAAGGTGTGACGCCCAAGTGCGCAGGGCGTCGCACGGGAGAGGGTGCTCGATGGGGCTGCCGCCTGCGGACCACGGTAGAAACGTACGCGGTACCCGTGGTCCGCCGTGAGGGCGGGCGTCGGCGCACGGCGGGTTGTTTTAGTGGGTGAGGGCCCCACACTACCCCGTAGTCTCCCCCCGGACGCGGGATGTGCGGTCAGGCATTTCTTCCCGCCAAAAAAAAAAAAAAAAAAAAAGGATGGAACTGCTGCTGCTTTATGCTGTTTAGTGCTTTTTGTAAACAAACCCATTGATTTGAAAAAAGCAACTACAGAGTTTCTTTCCGGCTCTTCTCTGTAGAGCAGCATTCCGAACCGGTGGTAGTTTCAGCATGAATGTGGGTGGACGTAAGGGTTGTGGAAGATCAAGAGAGATGGATGGATTGTAAGCATGAGAAATTGTGTATGAAAGGTGTAACTGTAAATATGACGATTTATAAGAGTTTTGTGATAAAACCCACGTAAATAAAGTTCATTTTGACTTTGAGTTTGCACAGACAAGCACATCCATAGTCCCCCTTTTCGTCTGGGGTTAAAAACATGCATAGAGGTAAACATTGAAGAGAAGCAGATGAGTAAATCATATACCGATGTATTGAAAACCTTTTTTTGTAAGTAAAAAGAGTGTAGCGACCGCATGCTACATACTTTACACAATTTACCCGAAAAATCTGAACTAATTGCATCAAGAAATATCGCCTACAAATGCGATAATTACGAAAAAGTCCTACACCGCGATAGCGAAATTTCAAGAGCAATTCGCAAGGTTAAGATATCCCCGACTACAACTATCGGGGGAATAGGCGCTGCGACCCCTAGCCAGACATGACACCTCGTCTGGCTGGATGATCATCCCTTTGCGCCTAAAGTGGTGACCCCGACCTTGGACTCCAGAGCAACCTTCCGACGAGTCTGAAACATCCTCCTGCCTGGTCAACCTGGTAAAGACGAACACTCCTCAGCAGCTGCAGCAGCCGTTACATAGCAAGCCAAGACGTCAGCCTTAACTGCCTACGGACCACGCCCAGCCGACTCACCGTGCTACCTGGTTCTGCGGCACGACACTCAACCGCCCAGTGAACTCCACTACACAGTTGAGGTGCTCAGTCTCGACTCACCGTAGACTCCGAGCACTCCTGGCACTTGCAAGCTCATCACACTGCAGCAACTCAAGAGGATCGACCTCCAGTCTTGGGGGGGAGCCATGTAGCGACCGCATGCTACATACTTTACACAATTTACCCGAAAAATCTGAACTAATTGCATCAAGAAATATCGCCTACAAATGCGATAATTACGAAAAAGTCCTACACCGCGATAGCGAAAACTTTAGGCGCAAAGGGATGATCATCCAGCCAGACGAGGTGTCATGTCTGGCTAGGGGTCGCAGCGCCTATTCCCCCGATAGTTGTAGTCGGGGATATCTTAACCTTGCGAATTGCTCTTGAAATTTCGCTATCGCGGTGTAGGACTTTTTCGTAATTATCGCATTTGTAGGCGATATTTCTTGATGCAATTAGTTCAGATTTTTCGGGTAAATTGTGTAAAGTATGTAGCATGCGGTCGCTACATGGCTCCCCCCCAAGACTGGAGGTCGATCCTCTTGAGTTGCTGCAGTGTGATGAGCTTGCAAGTGCCAGGAGTGCTCGGAGTCTACGGTGAGTCGAGACTGAGCACCTCAACTGTGTAGTGGAGTTCACTGGGCGGTTGAGTGTCGTGCCGCAGAACCAGGTAGCACGGTGAGTCGGCTGGGCGTGGTCCGTAGGCAGTTAAGGCTGACGTCTTGGCTTGCTATGTAACGGCTGCTGCAGCTGCTGAGGAGTGTTCGTCTTTACCAGGTTGACCAGGCAGGAGGATGTTTCAGACTCGTCGGAAGGTTGCTCTGGAGTCCAAGGTCGGGGGTTACCACTTTAAGGATCTTGCGTGTTCAGATCACGTCGGGGTCACCACTTTAGGCGCAGCGACCCCTAGCCAGACATCACACCTCGTCTGGCTGGATGATCATCCCTTTGCGCCTAAAAGAGTAATATAAAATACGATTAGCAGTAAAATGTTAGCAGCCTTTACATTAACAAGTAAACTGTTTCCGGACGAACAATCCAATATCTGTCACTATGACAGAAGTGGTAAGCCAGCCAATCACAAGCATGCGTCACGAGTGTCATGACCTCGATCCGGTGTTACCACACTGACGTGATAATTTATGAATGCGTACATTCAAGACCTTGACACATTTACGTAAAAGTAGCCGAAATGAGTAACGTGCTAAAAGGCGAATTGGTCAATTGTAATATTAAGCTATGGAATTATTTTTCTTTCTTCATTATTTAAAACTTAAAAGTAAAGGTGATAATCCTAAAAAAAGACAATATTATAAAAAAATACTCCAATATTGCGCTGTTGCTACGGTAATGTAAGTATTTCACCCAATTGAAATTACTTTAGATATTATATACTTGGGCTAAAGATTGTAATGATATTGTGCCTGAAATCGTTATTATTTATAACTCTTAATTAATGTAAATTATATTTGTTTTCCAAACTCAAATTAAATAATGTTCATATCATAATTTCCGATTTTAAACTTTCGCGACTTGTACACATTTTAAACTAACGACACGGGTCTGAAATGTCGGGGAAATAAACGTGTTCACCTCCAAATTTCTACCACGATACATATTACAATTAAAGTTACAAAAAGTGCCATAAAGAAATATAAAATCTACAAGAAACAGCCAAATTAATTAAATTAAATTTAATGTACTTAATTTCGAAAATCTGCCGTGGCAAATATTTATGCTCTTCGTAGAAATGCGTGAAGTATTTGAAACAATCAGCAGACCTTATTTTTATAAATTGTATATAGTTCATGATAAAAAAAAGGACGGATTGTACTATTGGCACGCATGTGGCAACATTATTCGCTCCACCAACCACCAACATTTTTTATCAATCAACAAAGTAATCAAACAAAATGGCTGACTTCTGTGTTTAGAATTTAGAACTCTCATTGCGAACTTAGTTAATTGTTAAAACTTTGAATACTGTGAGGCTACGGTCTCGACATGTCGAATTTGTGCTCAAGAATCGGTTCGAAACCTGCTAAAAGGTTACAAGACGCTAGGGATAGCATGTCCGTGGCGCAAACCAATACTTGGATGAACGGTGAGGTCGGGATGTATAGTAAATATCAATTTAAAATGTAAATTTAAATAGCACATTTATACGTATTAAAGGTCAACGAACAGGTTTAATATAGATGTCTACGCCTTGAGTACTGAGTGTACTTTAGAGCTCGCGACATACAGCTTTGACCTGAATTTGTGTTGTGCGAACCGTTTGTGATAGTATTGTACATGAAGCATGTTTTTAAGATCATGTTATTTACAGCTGA
The DNA here is from genome assembly GCA_905475355.2 of Clostera curtula. Classification (NCBI taxonomy): domain Eukaryota; kingdom Metazoa; phylum Arthropoda; class Insecta; order Lepidoptera; family Notodontidae; genus Clostera; species Clostera curtula. The sequence goes on along the minus strand of FR997813.1, from coordinate 9,941,313 downwards.
AAATATCAATAATGGAGGGGGACTCTCACTATCTCCGCCACATACAGTGTCTCAGCGTGAAACTGGGACACAAGTATCGCAATGCTATAGTGGCCCACCATCTCCTTGTGGGCCTGGGGGTTCAACGCCGTCGCCTACGGTGTCACCTGTCCCACCGCCTGGCACGGCCACTTTAGATCCTAATTGGCAAGCTACTAAACCAACAGTCAGAGAAAGAAATGCTGCTATGTTCAACAATCAACTGATGTCAGACATCACATTTATTGTGGGTGGACCAGGTAAACTTATCATAAAATCCCTTACAAAATGAAGAAATCTTGAGGCAAAATGTAAAGTAAATTTTTGAATGTTTGGTGGAGAAGAGAGTTTTAAGCCATACTGTGATGGTACTACTAGCAACCAAACCCGGCTTTGCACGGGTGCAATGATGAACCACTAAATTTATCAGTGTTACTCTACATTATTATGTTAAAAACCTTCCTCTTGTATCACTCTATCTATTAAAAAAACGCATCAAAATCCGTTGCTTAGTTTTAAAGATTTAAGCATACATAGGGATGGACAGACAACAGCGATAGGGATGGACAGATGACAGCGACTTTGTTTTATACTATGTAGTGATAACAATTGAATAGTGATAATCTAGTAGATCATATGTAGTAAAAGTTTTTTTTTCATGTTTAAAATTATATAAATAATAGCTTTCTATAATATATATAAATAATATATAAATAAAATTTCTAAACTTAATTTGTTTCAAATTACAGGACATACACAGGTAATACCAGCACACAAATATGTGTTAGCCACAGCAAGCTCAGTATTTTATGCAATGTTCTATGGAGGTTTAGCAGAGTGCAAGCAGGAGATTGAAGTGCCCGATGTAGAGCCATCTGCCTTCCTAACACTCCTAAAGTAAGTTGACTTGTAATATTGTCAAAATATGTATATAAACTAAAGTTCAAGTAGAATTATTTTACTAATAAACTGGTCATTGAAATTAAAATATCACTAACAATATTAATGTTCTAAATATTTGAATATTTAACATCCGTTTTTGTTGAAATTATGAGGACTCAATTTTCACAATAAAATAGAGTTTTCATCACTTAAATAAATAACACCCACACTTTAAGCTCTTGTTTATCATACAATTGTTTTTATACATTGTTGAATAGGTTATTCATAAAGAAATTCACCTTTAAAATGTGTCACAAAAATTAATTGTATTTACTCTTTTTCCAGATACATTTACTGTGATGAAATTCAGTTGGAAGCAGATACAGTACTGTCAACTCTCTATGTTGCCAAAAAATACATTGTACCACATTTGGCTAAGGCCTGTGTCAATTACCTTGAAACTAGTCTGACTGCAAAGAATGCATGTCTTCTACTAAGTCAATCGCGGTTATTTGAGGAGCCAGAACTGATGCAACGATGCTGGGAGGTCATTGATGCACAGGTATGTGAGTCATCCGAGAATCTAGCTACCATAAGTATGCAACAATCATCCTCTTACAGTAGCCTTATAATGTTATCAGAGTCATCCAGTCGAAACTTTTCTAGCCCAGACAGTAAAGATAGTATTGAGAATCTTCATAGTTATTGTAAGTAAATCATTCATTGTAGCATACACTTGAATAAAAGATATATGGCAGCTAATCTAAGTTTTAAAATGTATGCATATGTTCAGTATTCCTATTGTATTAGCTCACTACTACATGAAATATTCTACTAAATATAAATATTGTGCCACAAAAATATTGCATTTGTATACTCAATTATGGGTTGTGATTTAGGCTTAAGACTCCAATGCTGTAAGTGTTCAATCTTTAGGTTCTAAGGATAAATTGTTGTACATTCCAGTATGTTTTCTAGTCATAAACTAGGTTAAGACTAGACTAAAAACTGCAATACATTTTGTTAAGATTTAAAATTATACAGTGTATCAGTGTCAACTCTGTAATAATTATTTGCACTACAATTATGTATTTAATGCTAACAGATCTGATTAATAAAACATTTGTCAAATTGTATTGCAGTTTCAATTACCTAACCTCTAATAACCATGATTGTTTATTTTAGGCTGAGATGGCCTTGACATCAGAAGGATTTGTTGACATTGATGTGTCAACACTAGAATCAGTATTAGCCAGGGAGACATTAAACTGCAAAGAAATAAACCTGTTTGAGGCAGCATTAGCCTGGGCTCATGGTGAATGTGTGCGAAGAGAAATTGAACCTACTCCTACAAACAAACGGGCAATGCTTGGGAGTGCCCTATATTTGATCAGATTTCCCACCATGTCTTTAGAAGAATTTGCAAACAGTGCAGCTCAAATTGGCATTTTAACTCCACAAGAAACAATAGACATATTCCTGCATTTCACTGCATCAAGCAAACCATTGCTGTCATACCCAATAAAGGCAAGGGCAGGACTAAAGGCGCAGGTGATTAAGATTACATATTTTAATTACTTAAGATTCTGTATAAGATTTTTGGATCTTATTTCGATACACACGAGCGTGGGCAGAAAGCCGTGGGCAGCAGCTTGTGTTACATGATTGTTTTTCAAAATTTTATCTGATGTCCTGTGCAAGTATCAGCTAGAATTAATATAAAATTTGTCTTTTCATTTTAGTACAATGGCAATAATATCCTGTAAATTATAACCTGTTTGTTATTCTGATGTAGTTTCAATAAAACCCATCCACAAATATAAATCCATACAAACTTTTCCGTTTATAATATTATAGTAGGATAATTATCAGAATTTAATTGAAAGACATTTACTTCCATTTTTACAGATATGCCACAGATTCCAGTCATGTGCCTATAGAAGCAACCAATGGAGGTATCGCGGCCGCTGTGACTCTATTCAGTTTTGTGTGGACAAAAGGATTTTTGTTGTTGGATTTGGATTATATGGATCTTCAAATGGCGCTGCAGACTACAATGTGAAGATAGAACTCAAGCGATTAGGGCGAGTTTTAGCTGAGAATAACACAAAATTCTTCTCTGATGGATCAAGCAACACATTCCATGTGTATTTTGAGAACCCCATACAAATTGAGCCTGAATGTATTTACACTGCTTCTGCCATACTTGATGGGAGTGAACTGAGTTACTTTGGCCAAGAAGGTCTGAGTGAAGTGTACATGGGCACAGTGACATTTCAATTCCATTGTTCATCAGAAAGTACAAATGGGACTGGTGTGCAAGGAGGACAGATCCCAGAACTGATCTACTATGGGCCTACTATAAATCCTTCGTTGGCCAATACGAATGCTAGTGAGGACTGACAAATGCGTAGAATGCGACCTTTAAATTATTATTCAGTATAAAAAGAACTCTTAAACATTCTAAATTGTAATACAAATTGGACTCAATGAATCAATTATTCTGTAGGTACTTAACCATTCCGAAGAGTTATTAAAATTGTTGAAATTGAAGGTTCTTGTGTATATTGTTGAACTTTTAGAATAAGAAGAGAATGTGATATGGGTGTTGTAAAGCTCTCTAAGATTTTGTAGTGTAGAACCTATTCTTATCATGATAAAATTAATTGCATTATTGTTTAGACGCAAAGGGATGATCATCCAGCCAGACGAGGTGTGATGTCTGGCTAGGGGTCGCAGCGCCTATTCCCCCCGATAGTTGTAGTCGGGGATATCTTAACCTTGCGAATTGCTCTTGAAATTTCGCTATCGCGGTGTAGGACTTTTTCGTGATTGTCGCATTTGTAGGCGATATTTCTTGATGCAATTAGTTCAGATTTTTCTGGTAAACTGTGTAAAGTATGTAGCATGTGGTCGCTACAATTGTTTAAATAAAAATATATACCAATTTGCGTTTTTCATTTACCCTATACCCAAAATATCAAATAAAAAAATGGATTGTTTCGTTGTGTACCATAATTATTAAACTTAAATAAATATCATGCATATATATCTAATTTGCTAGTGGGCACGAACAATTAAGCAGAAATAAAATAACTGTACTGAATGTAGATATATACATATTTTTTACCATTCTATTTAAAACCATTCTGTACAAATAATCAAGTAGTGAATATTATTAATTGGAATTCGAAATGAAATTAAATAAAGTGGACTCTATTGTACTATTAATCTGATTATAAGGATGATATGTATAATCATCATTTCAGCCAAAAAACGTCCACTGCTGGACATAGGCCTCCCCCAAGGATCTCCACAAAGGCCGGTCCTGGGCCGCCCACATCCACTGCTTTCCGGCGACCTTAACCAAGTCGTCGGTCCACCGTGTGGGAGGCCTACCAACACTGCGCCTTCCGGAACGCGGTCGCCACTCGAAGACTTTTCTGCCCCGTCGGGCGTCGGTCCTGCGAGCTATGTGCCCTGCCCACTGCCGCTTAAGTTTGGCAATCCGGTGGGCTATGTCGGTGACCCTGATTTTCCTGCGTATCTCCTCATTTATGATTCGATCTCGCAGGGAAACTCGGAGCATAGCCCTCTCCATTGCCCTTTGGGTGACTTTGAGCCTTCTGATGGAGCCCATAGTGAGCGACCACGTCTCTGTTCCATATGTCATCACTGGCAACATACATTGATTGAAGAATTTTGTCTTCAGACACTGTGGTATTGTGGACGAGAAGATCTTTCGCAGCTTCCCGAACGCTGCGCAACCGAGTTGGATCCGACGATTGACCTCTTTCTCGATGTTGGACTAACTGTGTCTAACTGGACAGTGTGTCCCAGGTAAATGTAATGATCAACAACTTCGAGGGTAGAACCTCCGATGTTAACAGGAGTGGCTTGAACATGGATATAAGACATGATCTTTGTCTCGACCATGTTCATCTTAAGGCCGACTCATTTGGTGGCTCGACAGAGGCCATCAAGCATTGTAGTGAGGTTCGCTATTTGTATATCTATGCTCCATTCACACATCACCCATAATGTCAAATATGACAGATACAAATAGGGAAGTGAAGTGCTAGAAAACAGTGTAACATCCCAGGTTCCTCTTAGTTTCGCTTCATATTGAAGTGAATGTGCTATCAACCTATAAAATTGGTTTACATGAACAAAAATACTTACCTGTTGGTGGAATGTTAATGCACAGGGCTCTGGACAGCTTGAAATAGGTACGACCAAGTTGGTAACAGCATATGGGCACAGCATCACTGACATCTATCAGAAGATCTGAAGTAATTAAAAGTTAAGGAATTGTTTCCATTTCCATCTGCTTTTTCATGATGTCTATATATATTTTTGAAGTATCAAGATATACCATAGATTAAATAAAATTTCCGAAGCTCTATCAAAACAAAAACTCCTATATTTTCCACCAACATGGAAGACTTGTTTCAGCCCATAAATTACTCACTTCTAGGGCTTCCTATAAGCTTATGGAGAGACATTAGCTACACTGGCAAGACATGTTGGCATACAGCTTGTATTAAGCCGAATGTTTACCACCAGCTAAAATAAGTAAGTTTAGCTTGCATAGTTGAGCCTGTTTTTCATACATGTGCATCCACCAACAATGAAGTAACACAAAACTGGCTCTGTTCCCTCTGATTATGGAGGTATCCTAATTCAGCCAGAGGCTTTTTTGAGTGAACTGAGGTAATCATGGTCATCACCATTTCAGCATAACAGAAGTCCACTGCTGAAAATAGTCCTTCCTGCTGGAAACTGACCTTCTTGCTGGAAACTGATTTCCACAATAGCCAGTCCTAAGTCTCCCAATCACTGTCCTTGATCTGATAATGTTAATGATGTAATTCTTAACATTGAAATTTCATGTCATAATGCTGTTATTAAAAATAGATTAACAAAAAGGATACGAGCTGTGCCCTCAGTTCTACAAGTCATGTACACACAAGCTGCTTGAGTGTGACTAGCAGGCCTTCCTATAGTTAGATGCCTAGATAGTGCCATCTTGTAAAAATTACATGCAATATCTATGCACTGTTGGTTGAGACGAAGCTGTTGGCATAACAATGTGATGCCTTCTCTTGCTTTTCTCAGTGTCACTTCTCTAGATTCCTGTCCAATGCCTGCATTGAAGGCTGAAAGCAAATACAAAATGTAGGACATCTTTTTTAAATTGCAATTTTATATTTTTTACATATTCTATTACTTTTTTGGGAAAGTAAATAGGACACAATAATCATTTGCTGCTAGTTAGTTGTATGTCACCTCTAAAATAGGATGGAAATAAATATCTTATTTCTATTCTTGCAAGTATTTTATGTATAGATAGTAAGACTTCAATCTAAGAAGGATTGCAGAACACAGCTACTTCTAATTTGTTATATTCTTCTATACCCATAACATGCTTGAATAATGTTTATGGTAAGCTGTTAAACATGACATCAAAATTAACCCAAATTTTACCTCTTCCAAAACCAGTGGCACCTCCTTTTGACTCTGCAGAGACGAACTGTCCGATAGCCGATGCCCCTCCATGGGCATTCTCTAGGAACTCTACCTCAGCGACGATAATATTATCTTCTAACACAGTACCGCAGTTAGTACAGACTGCATCGCCTCGAGCTGGATCTACTTCAATCTCAGAGGATCCACAGTGCTTACATTTTTTTCCAGACATTATAATTAATCTGAATGTATTATTTTTCTAAACATGAAAATTAACAGGTCGTCGTCGTAGTTTCAGGTTACGTTCTAGCTTTTACCATGAATACCATGCGCTCAAATTTGTATTATTTTAAATTATATATTTTTTTATTTTAAACAGGCTGACGAATTATTAAATCATACTAAAAGTCTATGACATGAGCAACATTTTCGGGCTTTATAGTACAACAACATGAAATGTTTCTGCTTTCGCCAGCCAGCTGCCATTTAATTTAAATTAATATAAAGCGAATTGCCGACTTCAGACCGTACATCCATACGGCGGATTATTTACATAGATAGCCGGGTGCGACATCTTTTATAAATAACAAGAAAAATAAGTCCTGACAGTCCTGTTACCTGTAGTTTGTATTGAATGTGCAAAAGATACTACGACGCATTGCGACGTTAGAATTTATTTTTGGTTTTATGTCCTAATAAATAAAATACATTAAAGGAAAATATTTTAAAAATGTATTTTAATTATAATTTGTCCGTAGTGTAACTTGAGTGTAAGTAACCTCTTTACACGAGCATAGATTATAGTTTTAGTCTTGTCACATAATTTCTATTTTTAATTAAGAATAATGTGAAGTTTTTGTTGATTAAAACCAAATGTTTCACTATTGGTTTTATGTAATAACATTGTGATACTTTATTATGTTAATGGCGGTTCAGTTTGTAACAAGAAAAAGTGGTTTCAGTTTCGATACTTTTGGTTTCGTAAATCGTGGCTTTTTATTGTTTCTCTGCTGCACACGTCAAGTTTAGTTTTCTTCAGTTCCTGAGACTACTTATGCTTGAAAACCAGTATGTATTGCGAAAAAGACGCTTTACAGTATTGAGGTGTAGTTATAATTAACTCTTAAAAGTTAGGTGACTGAAGATAGTGATTAAAGTCCTCAGTTTGCTCTATATAAATTATTATTAATAATTAAAATGATGTAATAGATACTTCAGAACCTACTATAATTGAGGCTATGTTCCTAACATTAGTTCTATAACTTTTGATATTCCCAAAAAAGTGTCAATGTGGCATTGTAGCCCCTTAAATAAATAAACTTCAAAACATAGGAATGTGTTTAATTATTTACACTTTAAGGCATTAATTACTTAATATCTTGTTTCCCGATATTGAGCTATTTTTTACTTATAATTTATCCATCTAGAAAATAATAGCTCAATAATTGGGAACCAGGAAATAACCCTACTTTGGGATGAATACCTAGGTATGCGCATATATAGCATTAGTTCCCGTTAAGATATGCAGATGGCGCTTTGAAAAGAAAGCAGAAAGCCGAAACTACTCTTTTTAAAGTAATTATTTTACTCTTTGCTCTCCAATCTCCGAAGTTGACACTTTGACTGTCGATAGTTTGACAGATGTTTTAGGGTTGTCAAGAAGGTATCTCATGACGGAAGTCATGTCAATTAAATGAAGAAGAAGAAGGTATCTCCGATTCCAGATGAAGTTGACTATTTATCTCATGTATGCTCAAGTATCTGGCCCATCTGATGTTAAGCGATTAACTTGGCCAATGGATATTTGCTTGCAACCCCACAGTTGTTAGTTACGTTTCACTGACCGGGTGACCTTACAAAATAGTAAAGTAGTTAACACCCAAATCAATACTTATTTAATCAAGTTGGCTCATTAGAGCTCTTTTGACAAGTCAAACAATAAAATATAATAAAAGTTACCATTTAAAATTAATTATTCACCATCTACCACCGGTTCAGAATGCACCTCCACAGAGAAGAGCCGGCAGGAAACTCTGTAGTTGCTCTTTTTGGATCGCTATTTTTGGGTACCAGACTGGATTTAAGACAGATTTGTGAGAGGAAACTCGCGCAATAGTTGCAAAGGGCCAAACATCAGCCAGATCTAGTCAACAATAGTAACCTTCTAATGCCCGAGCCAACCGACCCCCAACAACGGCGCCTGTTCACAAGCATGACGCATGCGGCAGCCATCGCCTGCCTCAACCATATTGCAGGGACGAGAACGACCCGCCGCACGACGCCACCACTGCCATGAGTCTTAAAGTGAGCATGATAACTCGAGCACCAGGGAATTGAACATTTCAAAAAGTTATACTAATAACGCGTTAGGATTCTCTCACATACTGTGTATAAATATCACATCACAATAGAAGAACACTATTTCTAATTACTTTGTCATTGTTCTAAAAGTATGTATTTAAATAAGAACATCGGAATAGCAACAACACCGATTAGTTATTCCCAAGCATTTTTGTCTAGGATATAGTCGATAACTTTAAAGTACCCCTTGAGGATTAGCAGACTTTTAATGTGACACTTAAAGTGTTCTAAAAGCAAGTCTTGAATGCCTTTAGGAATTTTATTCTAAAATCGAATACCAAGACCTGCAAAAGTTTTAGGAACATTTTGCAGCCTGTATTATGTGGTGTCTTTTCCTAGCGACACCCCAGCGGATGATGCACCAAATAACCTGTATTTCTAATCTTGTTTGCCTTAGCCTTAGCCTGAAAAAGTACGTAGTAGTAAAATAACCTATAGCCTAGTACCTAGTATAAAATTTTAGTACCTAGTATAAATGTATCCAAAGCAAAAATTGCAGAATCTAGACCGCATTTCTTGATATTTACTTTAAAATATTCCTCCTTTAGTAATCGACCTATCAGTATGGACTTAAAACTAAAGACTCCATAATCCGAATACATTCAACCAAGAGTTTAAAATTGTATGGATTTTATCAATACAGTAAAAATCGAATGTCGATATACTATTCTCAATTAATCGATATCAATCTCATCAACATCCCTAATCGAAAGATGTCTTTTGCCTCGTTTTGATTCCAAGTTTCGAATTTATCTGACGTCATCGAAATTATCTTCTCCTATTGGTCGAATATCACGCTATTTCGTATATTTAGGCGATGAGATCACCCTCTCAATTCGTGAAATGTGAAGTATGACATTCGGTCCAAAAAGTAATTTGATGTACGACAAAAACTGGCGCTTAAGCCGTTTTCAAATAAAGTTCAAAAAATTCTTAGGAGAGAAGGGCATCCCCAAACTGACGGTGACGTCATCGTTTTGTTACTGCAAATGCGTTGATGAGTCATCATTGTTGTGTTCTTGTGCGAGGATCTTTTGAGCTGCTGCTTTAATTTTGCTACACTGCTGTCATTTCTCAACTCAGAACTGTCACAAGAAACTTCATAATACAAACAATTGTGTCGCGGAAACTTTACTTGAACTTTAGATGGTGTTGATAATAATTTTGTTCCAAGAACCTAATTACGTAAATTTCATTCGTGTGTCTGTTTTTATTCTGTGAGTTATTAGATTTTTGGACAGATGACGATGAAGCTAGAAATCAGTGATAATCAATCAGATGTGTCTTGTGATAGTCAATCTTCGCAGGGCTCCTCTACAAATGACTTCGTATCCTCAATACCCACGTCGCGTTCTAGCTTCGCGGTAAGTTGAAATAACTTTTTAGCCTCGTTGTGGAATCTCTACAAATTAAAAAATATACTTAGTTTGAACATAAATTGTTATTATTTGGTACATGTTTACATCAATATTTTAGTTTTCTACCAGATCTTCAAGTCAGGTGTAGAAATAGTCAACTATACTGTACTTAAAGATCTATTAAACATACTTTTATTGTACATCAATATAATTACTATACTTCCTGTTTACTAATATAAAGAACTGAAGTTAGAAGCAGTAAATATAGATTAAAATGTCCAATTCACATTAAGTATCATACTTTACCTATGACACATAAATTATATAGACTAATCTTAATTCCTCCTTAAATATTTTTTGTATATTCCTCTATAATTTCCTCTTACAGGCTATTTAGCAGGTTAGCAGCCATTATGCTATGAGAGAGAATTGGTATAAAGTTAATTATTCTTCTTTAATATTTTTCTACTTTCTATTGGTGTATGTTTTAAATTGCAAGTACCTTCCAACTTCCAAAAACAATAGTTTTTATAATATAACACTAAGAAATATTTTATTACATAATTTCACCTCAATTTAGAGCATAAAATCTAACCATTGGGATATTGGCATGATAGTACAGCCAGTTAAAACCTATTTGGTCAAACTAACATTGACTGTACTGATAACAGAAATCTTATCAGGTGATAACATTCTAGTAAATTTTGTTAGTCATTATATTTAAATTTAGAAGCTACATCATACATGCTTAACCTGACATTCTTATTCTTTTTACTTGATAATCTCTAGCACCATTTTCATTTGTTTTTCAGTAATGTATTGTAATCATTGTATTTTGAATTTTGAAGATACAATTTTTGTAAATTATTTCTTTTCTATCAGATACTGCTTAGATAACTTTTGATCAATTTACTACAGATGTTGTTTATCAACATATATATTTTTTAAATACAATAAAGATTAATATTAATGATATTTTCTGACTTTTCAACTGTGTAGTCTACTCTTACACAGTGGTGACACTATATATTCTAATTCTGTCACTGATTTGTTGAAGGTCAAGTTAACATGCATGTGGTTTAAGGCCATGCTTATCTCAGCGTCGCATATAGCTTATATTACTCAGGGATAATAAAACATATTATTGGTGAAATAATTTTTGAAAACAGTCCAGCCCAGTATTAATTTACAAACATACAAAAGTACAAAATACTTTATGATAGTAATATAGATATTGTTGTTATTACGTTCTATTGTATCAAGTGTCCTGTGGTTTTTCTTCTCCCCTGTTTTCAAGCATCATCATTTCAGCCAAAAGACGTCCACTGCTGCACATAGGCCTCCCCCAAGGATTTCCACAAAAGCTGGTCCTGGGCCTGTTTGCAATAGTTCTAAGTAATTATGATATTTGGTTTTCCAGGTTCTATAATTAATGTAGCTGAAATAAATGATGTTGCTAATTTCTGTTCATTTGCTACCAAAAAACAATACCAACCATAAGTTGCCAGGTGGCCATTGGTGCTTTAACCAAACGTTTCTTAAAGCAGAAACTTGGTTTAGGAACTTGTAGAGTGTGGTGGTGACGGATTTAGAATACATAGTGTCACCACCCCATTCCATCCTGAGGCTGTCGTAAGAGTCGACAAAAGGAAATAATAAGGCTGAGAACCTAGCCACAAGAGAAGGAAACCTTGACACAAACCCTGTGCCAACCTGTCTGGCCAGCGTGGCACAGTAGGCTAATTACCCTTCATATAATGTGTTATGTGGGCATAGAGTGCTTTTCTCTAATTTCATGTTGATAAACCCACTCACTGGAACTACTTGATTGAGTTGCCAGAGCTCTAGTAGGGGAAGTATGGATCCGTTGGGGATATACGAGGCAGGCGCGAGACGGTGTACTAGGGGGGGGGGGGGTCGTGATGTGATGGTGATGTTTATGGGAGTATGGGTGATGGTAGCGGCTTATTTTGTTAATTACCTTGTGTCTATTGTATGTCAGAACATTTCTATTTGGAGGATCTAGAAATATTAATATAATAGAAATTTATTAGTTAGGCCAGAAGGTGATGATGATCAGATATAATTAAATTATCGTATTTTCAATACCGCAACACGTGTGCGTCTTACCTTGTTTCGTAAATATGCTCGACAGTTATTATAATAGTTTTGTTTGGAACAATGGTGTTTCCATAATTGCGTAAAAAATTAATCGTAACATTTATATTGTCAGGGCTATTTATGGTTAACACCGTCTCCTAGATTGAAAATTTAGAAGTGGAGTATAATGAGGTATATAACGGGGTAGTATCATTTTTTGGATTTAGAATACAATTTCACCAACCAATTGTATTCTAAGCATATTTTAAGAGGAGACTAAAGGAACGGAAGAGCTAGAAAGACAAGAATTGATAAAAGGGAGTGTGGGACTCTCCCCCATAGTGGGGGCCTACCCACTAAACCTCCCCGGGGTGCTCCAACTCGCGTCCTGTTGCGGCATTGTGGGATCTACGAAACCCTGTGCCAACCCGTCGGTCCAGCGTGGCTTGTTCTATTTTACGGGATTTTAAGCGGTGTAAAGTGAAGTGGTTCATTTATTGTTGACTAATAATTTGTGGTTGGCCCTCGTAGCTTTTAAACGTCCAACCTAGGTTAGAGTAAGTTTATCGGTTGAAACTACGTAACAACGTCTCTGTTGATCAATCTGGCCTCAGATTCTCCCGCTCTAGTATCTGCAATACTAAAATGTATAAGATAGATAAATCGAAACCACAAATTTAGAGACACTGGTGTAGCTAGTATTTCATGGAACAGGCCCACATGACCCACATCAAACAGCTAAAATTCACCATGCTTTTAATTAGGTTCAGGCTGTGTCTGGACACATTCCACTATAAAGTGATAGATATCTTCTTTACGCTTACAGTAATTTGGGCTGTTCACGTTTTCGTAAAGTATTTGAAGCTCTTAGGATGTCTCCAGAGCGGAATCTATGAGCGGATCCATCCACCCAAACCAAGGAACATGAGCGGTTCACTCAGCATAGTTCGATGCGAAATGCCTTTCTTCAGAGATATTATAAGCACAATCTTCAATTCACTATCACTACACCACTATCACTACATATTATAAAAAAAAGTCGCTGTCGTCTGTCCGTCCCTATGTATCCTTAAATCTTTAAAACTACGCAACGGATTTTGAAGCGTTTTTTTTTAATTTAAAGAGTGATTCAAGTGGAAAGTTTACATGTATAATACATGCATATTATTGTAGAGAAACAATGATAAATTTAGATGTTCATCATTGCACCCGTGCGAAGCCTGGGCGGGTCGCTAGTATTTAATATTAAATAGACAATTGATGCACCTTTGCAAGATTGACATGTGGAGTTTGAATCGGGCCACTGTTTATTCAAAAATACTATAACTGTTTTTATCTTTTTAAATAAAAAAATATAATCTGTACTAATATATAAAGCTGCAGAGTTTGTTTGTATGTTTGTTTGTTTGTTTGTTTGTTTGAACGCGCTAATCTCAGGAACTACTGGTCCGATTTCAAAAAATCTTTCAGTGTTAGATAGTAGTAGTAGATTTATCGAGGAAGGTTATAGGCTATATTTTATTTTCATAAGAATTAGGGATCCGTATGAAAATTGCGATTTTGTAAACCAAGGTGTAAAATCGAAAACCTATTTATGCGTGCGCTGCAAAAACTATTGACAATAGAACAAAATGATGTACTACGGGTTTGTAGGTCTTATAAAGATCTACAAAAAAGTTCGCGAGAGCACATATCTAACTATCATAGTTTAGTCGCAATAACCGCTTTTATGTTCATAAAAAATATGCACAGAGATAAGCACGGGTTTGAAGCCCACGCGGGCGAAGCCGCGCACAAAAGCTAGTAATTCATAAAAGAAAAAAAAACTGTTATTCTTACACATATGCATGTATAATATCACACATCCTTTATATAATAGTTCACACTATATCTTTATAAATTAATAGCCTTTGTGTTATTCTGATGTGTAAGCTATATTATTGTAAAGTTTCATGAAAATAAATTCAGTAGCTTTTGCGGGAAAGGGCAACAAACATACATTTTTACAGACTTTCGCGTTTGTAATATTAGTAGGATTCGCCTGGAGAAAATGCAAATATTGAAATTGCAAAATATCTTCTTGAAACTCGTCTAGGCATCTGCATGTCTTAATTATATTACAAAACATAATGCGAACAAACAGATATAGCGTGATTGTGTAGCAAGGTTACTGCAGGAAAACATGGAAGAGTGGCGATGACCGCGCTCCGTCTCTGACGTCACCAGTTCGAGGAAACTCGAACGCGGCCCACGCACCACAAACATTAACCACTACTGTACGCTTAACTTATTCTAATAGGACGAGGAAGATACCTTGCTAAATCGCTTAAACTATACAGTTTATTAAATTAGTTCTCTGAAATTCATTTTGTGCGCAATGTTATTACCGCGTTCAAAAAGAACGATTCGTAAAACCCATTTTGAGTTGGCTCATAGACGTTATTCGCCCTTAAATTTATTAGGTACATACATAAATATTAAAGTCCAGTCGGGGTAGATATTTAAATAATAAAAATCGGGTAGCGATTTTTTTAAACGTCGGGGCGTTTGGAACTATAAATCTCGATTTTCGAACTAATCCCGGTACAGGGTTTGCCGCTATCTTGTTTTAAAGTTCATTTTTTTTCTATTTCAGGCTAGTTTTATGTCTGCCCCGACTCTACTATTAATACGAGTAATGGGGTGTTAATTTGAATGTTCTCCATTTGTACTATAAAATACATAGATAAGTATATAAGTTTCTCTATGATACCAATAATCACTTGTCGCCAATACTTAGTTTCAGACGAGTATAAATTAATACTAATCGTAAATTAAACTACGGATGTACCCTTCGAGTATAAAAATTTAAAAATAATGTTACTACCGAAAATGTTATACAAACTTCACTATCACTACATAGTATAAAACAAAGTCGTTGTTTTCTGTCCGTCCCTATGTATGCTTAAATCTTTAAAACTACGCAACGGATTTTGAAGCGGTTTTCTTTATTAGATAGAGTGGTTCACGAGGAAGGTTTATATGTATAACACACCCCCGCTTTGCACGGGCGAAGCCGGGGCGGGCCACTAGTAAATAATAAATGCGACGGCTCTGTCTTTTTGTTATGTACACGCTTGAATTCCTGGTCTCAGGTATGTATTTTTTTAATGGAAATTCGTTTTATTTGTCGCGTGAATGTAAACTATTGATTTCGATAAAAGTCCGTTTTTAAAGTCAATGAAATATTTATATTACCGGTGCAAAATACACGCGGCCGAATCGGCGTAAAGGATCAAAAAATTAATTGTAGTTTCCTGTTTCTTAATTAAGTTTTATCAGGTATCACACATATTACATCTTTAGTGATGATTTTATATGGCATCTCAACAAATTGAAATTACAGATTGGCCACACTAATTGTTTAAAGTTTAATAAAAATTGCAAGTTATAAACGAACATCTCAAATCTCGTAACATCACATTAAATTGGCAGCACTAGTAAAGCGTTGTTTCACAGAATTCTCTGTTCCGAGAGCGCTTAACCTTGGTGAGTGACATATAGAGTGTGGACCGGCTCAAGGTAACAATGTAAAAACGAGACAACAGACGACCTACAAATTATGCGCCTTCTTATTCCACTTGATCTGGGAAATGATGTAAATCTGTGACACTATTGGAATTGTAAAGCGATGTCTGATTTTGTGAATACTTGATTTCTGGGTCTGACACTAAAGTTCTCCCGCCTTTCAGGATCAAAATGTTTTTTTATTCGAATAAATTCTTGCGAATGCTTTCAAATAGTCAAAGAGTTTAAAAATAATAAAATTAATAATTTAGTTTATACCGGTGGGGTTCGGAATTCCATTCCATAGAGAGTTACTCTTTGTAAGCATTACTGTCGATGTATATGTATATCTTCTCTCTCTCTCTCTCTCTCAACTAATTATCGCTTTAGTTCAAATTGCAAATAGGTGTTCTAATGAAAGCCAGACCACCGCGATTATTTTTGTAAGTAATAAAAATAAAATTACGTATAAACCACTTTATTTTATTTTTGCAAGCAAGTCTTTGCAAACATTAAAATATTTGACCAATTTAATCTTTTAACTTCTTAATTAAACCCTGACGAAAGATTGCTAGGATACTGGTTGTGCCTCTACAGTAGATCAGCAAGCGCTCCGAAAAAGCAGTGATCGCCAAATCAGGATAAACTGGTGCCCCAATGAAATTAGGTAAAAGGTGCGGAAATAAAACAGGTGTTTTATTGGATTTGAAGTTAGCTTTATTTTGCTGGCGTTGTTATGTTGGCCTATTTGTTATAACGTACACGTGTCTCATCTGGCGAACTTGCTCTCACTATGTTGTATACTGCTTCTTTGTAAACGAGACATATCATTTGATAAAAACAACTACAGAGTTTCTTGCCAGCTCTTCTCTGTAGAACAGCATTCCAAACCGGTGGTAGTTTCATTATGAATGTGTGGTGAGAAAGGAAATGCACGGAAGAGTTGCGCGAACCGTACAATAGAGATGGACGTATTGTGTGAATAGGAATATGCGTAGGTATGACTACCTCCTAGTGTGTGACAAGCTATTTTTAACCCCCGACGCAAAAAGAGGGGTGTTATAAGTTTCACGTGTCTGTCTGTCTGTCTGTCGCTCTGTCTGTCTGTCTGTGGCACCGTAGCTCGCGAACGGATGAAGCGATTTCAATAATTTGGTGAGTTACGGGCGAGTGTTCTTAGACATGTTTGATGAAAATCGGGTGAGCCGTTTAAAAGTTATGAATAGAATAGAATAGAATAGAAATTATTTATTGTTATCACAGGTACATAAAAACTTAAACAAAGGTCTTAACATAGTGAACAGATCGCTGTGATATACCGTACTAGACGGTGTACAATATTATGTCTTAAAATTTAAAATAACATGAGGGGTGAAAGTGGGGAAGAATAACCGAATGTCTGCAAATATAATCGAGTGGGGTCTCAAATGAAAGCGCATCACGTTGCAATTTAACAAAATCTACATTATAATAAGTATGTACCTATAAAAAGTATAAAATAAAAACCAGGGGTCAGGTAATAAATAAGTTGGAGTGGTCCCCCAACGCGAAGTATTTATTTTTTACTTATTAAAGGTTATTGTGTCGGGGGTTTATTTAAATTTTTAATTTAATTTTGATCTTGAGTGGTAATCCAAGTATCCCTTTGGTGCTGGTTAGTTTATCGTAAAATATCTGGAAACATTCCTATCGCAGAGCTTTTTTTAGTCTTTTTCAACTTACTATCATTTGGTTCCAAAGTCCAGTCTATTATTTCTCATAAAGCAAGGACACATTGTGTGCTGCTACATAGTGGTAGGTACTAATATTGTTTATATTTATAACACAATGACGAATGTTGCTAACTAAAATGTATAGTTTTCATAACATACCAGTAATTATTTGCATATAAAATAAAACAACATATTGATAAAATTGTAAATCACAAAATCGTCACACATCATGTGTAATAATAACTCATCTAAGATACATTGGTATCAAAACTTTCAAGGCAGTTAAGTACATTTTTTAACATTAAAATCCACGTGATTAGGTTAGGGTCACCAAATTATTCCGTCTGGGAGTGTCTTACGTCGTGGCTAAAAGCAAAATACTTCAAAGTCTTCAGCAAAGTTCTAAATGCAGTAGAAAGACTTATCTCATACGGAACTGAGTGCCTTGAGCTCCGTACTGTACCCAACGGCTGGGTTGTCGTTCGTCGTCTCAGCCCATAAATGACCCACTACTGAGTCGGGCCTCCTCCAAATTCATGGAGGGAAATTAGCTAGAGGTAGCCACTGTCGCCTGTACTCGGGTGTCATTTTGAGATCGTGAAATGTGTTTGTATACACCGCAATATGGCTGTCAGAAGAGTCTTCTTTCGGGGCGGCACAGTAGGCTGCGTTCTCGTGAACCTGTGGCGTCCCAAACGAGACGAGGTTATACCTCTGGGATCTTGGTGGGTAGTCGCGTATTTCAGAATAACCGCCGCCGACTCCACCGCCATGGGCTGGCGGTAGGTGCGCCTCAAACACAAACGACATCAGAAAGGGATTTTATTTTATTAATGACACTTATATTTGGTATTAAATTGTTTTCCTGCTAAGTATTGAGAAACGAATTGTAATGTATACATTACTACTATAGTGGTTGGTACGCTAACAGTTATTAGCAATTCAATTAGCACGGGTTCAGGTTGGGCAAGAACCCAACGGCACAGTCGTAGGTTGTTTTCCTTTGTGATAGCAACGCCTTTCGCTTGTCTTGTTGGCTCGATATGTAATTGAATGTGTACATAAACTTCATATAATTATTATTAGAATATCTGATAAGAAGACATGCACGTGCCTATTAGGTTAAAACCAGTATTAGTACAATATGAGCCATTTAAATTGAAACCATTTGTCTCTGTATAAAGCAAAATTTACTTTTAATTGCATCAGGGTGATTTATGTAGACTTATTTTATAAATATACTAGCGACCCGCCCCGGCTCCGCACGGGTGCAATTATGCATGTATCATCACTACGTAGTATAAAACAAAGTCGCTGTCGTCTGTCCGTCCCTATGTATGCATAAATTTTTAAAACTACGCAACGGATTTTGAATCGGTTTTTTTAATAGAGTGATTCAAGAGGAAGGTTTATATGTATAATACATGCATAACATTGTAGAGAAACACAGATAAATGTAGATGTTCATCATTGCACCCGTGCGAAGCCGGGGCGGGTCGCTGGTATTTTATAAATTTAATATACCAGACTTACCTTTTCCCGATAATATTTCGGTCGGTGGTCATCTATGGTCGACTTTGGCGGCAGTTAAACCTGATTAGGGAAATTAAATACTGTATACACGGAGCGAATGCCGTCGTGACGGATTTAGAATACACAGTCACCACCCCATTTCATCCTGAGGGTTTCGTAAGAGCCGACAAGGAAATGACAAGGCCGAAAACCTAGCCGCAAGAGAAGGAAAATTTGAAACGAAACCAAAAATTCGGCGACTCTACTCCGTAGACCAGCCTTAATAGACAATGTACACTCGAGAGCAATGAATCCGGGTCACTTAAAGAATGTTAAAAATCTCGGAAACTAAAAATGATAGGTTAATGCAATAAATTGTATTTAATAGACAATGTAATACTCCTTAAATGAAAGTAAAAAAAATATGAGTCACCATACATTTTATTAACACAAAATTACATAAAGAAAAAAACTGCTGATCTCTCCTTAAAACAAAAATAGGAAACATGAAATTTTTGAACTTTTTTTTTGATTTTTTTGATTTTCTTGAATTTTAATACTTCGTATTGCCTCCTCGTGCTTCCATTACTGCGTTTACGCGGTTTGGCATGCTGTACACCAAGTTCCTTATACGATTTTGGGGAATATTCTCCCATTCCTCTGTGAGAGCAATTTTGAGCTCACGAAGCGTGATTGGGGGAGGGTTTCGTTGTTTTACGCATCTGCCTAGCTCGTCCCAAGCATGCTCGATCGGGTTGATATCCGGGCTGCGCGCTGGCCACTCCATACGAGTAATGTTCATCTCTTGAAGGTAGTCATTCACAATCCTACCTCTATGAGGTCGGGCATTGTCATGCATAAATATAGCATCCTCACCTAAATTGACCATAAATGGACCAACGTGATCATTGAGGATTTCTTCCACATATCTTACGCTAGTTAAAGAGCCGTTTTCTATGATCACCAGCTCTGTGCGACTTTCAGAAGAAATTCCGGCCCACACAAGTACAGACCCACCACCGTAGGCTACTTTTTCTTCGATGCATGCTTGCTTGAATCTTTTCCCTGGTCTTCGATACACTCTGTGTCTTCCATCGTGCTTGTAGAGCATAAATTTTGATTCGTCGGAGAACATAACTTTTGACCAATCTTCAATACTCCAATTTACGTGGCTCTGGGCATATCTTAGTCTTGAAATACGATGCCCACGCTCCAGTTTAGGGCCGTTTGCAGGTCTAAGGGGTTTTAAGTTAGATTCAGCAAGCCGACGTCTTACTGTCCATGCACTTGGGTCCTCCGAGGCGTCGAAACTGATTTGTGAGTTCAGTTCCTGTGAGAAAGCGATTTCGAAGCATGGTGTTCACCAAGTATCGGTCTTCTCGTGCTGTGGTACACCTGGTTCTGCCCGTTCCTGGTCTGCGTAGGTTAGAACCAGTTTCTTCGTAACGTCGGAGAACTCTTTGTACTGTTGACAGCGACACACCGACAGTCCTGGCTGTATCGCGCTGACTCCGGCCGGTTTCCAGCATTGTAAGTATTCTGGTGCATTCTTCAGGCGTAAGCGACATAATTTCAGCTTGAATAATGAATATAGAGCACTATCAACATGGTTTATGTACCCACATAAATGACAGATTACAAACAAAAGCAAAACCAAATGCTGTAATTTCGTAGTAGTTCCATCTTCGAAAGTGGCCCTTTTTCAAGTTTGATTTTTTTATGATATAACTTTACAATAACTAAGAAGTTTTAATACCTTCATTTAAGGAGTATTACATTGTCTATTAAATACGATTTATTGCATTAACCTAGCATTTTTAGTTTCCGAGATTTTTAGGATTATTTAAGTGACCCGGATTCATTGCTCTCGAGTGTATATTGACGTGTCATAAGAGCTCAGATGAGCCAACTTGAACAAATAGATTTTTTTTTTGTGGTACACACATCCAACATTCGGCCATGAGTATCATTATTATCTCTATATATAAAAATGGATAGCTGTTCGTTAGTCTCGCTAAAACTCAAAAACGGCTGGAGCGATTTGGCTAATTTTGGTCTTGAAATATTCGTGTGAGTCCAGGGAAGGTTTAAGAGTCTAGAGAAAATTGATATTGTAAGTAAAATAATAAAAACAACAATTTTATTTTCCCATACAAACTGTTACCTGTCAAACATTTGACGTTCGTCCCGACGGTTCGCTATTTTTGGCATAATTATTTTTTTAATTACATTAAATAAGGGATTGGAATCGACAAGAAAAGGCGGTATATTAATTTATTATTAATTATTCCAATTCGAATTCATTATTCATAGTTTAGACAGGACAACGTCTGTCGGGTCAGCTAGTTATATATGAATTAAAGAATAAACTGTTAAACGCCAAGGCACATGCCCTTCATAATTTTGATAGGTTAGTAAACACCATAATTTTCATGACTACATCGGCTGTGGTTTCTCGGAAAATGAGGATTAGCTGCTGGAAGCTTTAAATCGCGTGATTACAAGGGCCAGTCCTTGAACTATAGGAGTTGAACGACTCTACATAATGGTTTACGTGGAATCATTGATTGAAGATAACGTAGAATATATGGCTATTGAAATGTTGATTCATACACGAAAAATATAGTCTAAATAACACTGTATCTGCTTGCCAATTGTTAGTTAACGCCTGCATGGCCTTATAATGTTGGGATAGATTTGTGATATGCATATAATTCCTGACCGACTTAAAGTTAAATAATAAATAAATAAATATCCTTGGACATTTCACACAACGCCATCTCGTCCCAAGCTAAGCAACTTAATGCTTGTGTTATGGTAACGAGATGGATGATAAACTACTTATATACATTTTTTTTTTTTGTAAATACATACATATTATAGATAGAAATGACACCCAGACTGATTCTATTGTAACTACTACTCGTCCTATAAATGACCCACTGTTGGGTCGGGCCTCCTCCAGTTACACGGAGTGTAATTTGCCTATTGTGCCATGCTGACTAGATTGGTTGGCACTGGGTTTCGTACCAAGTTTTCCTTCTCTTGCAGCTTGGTTTTCCGCCATGTCGTTTCTTTCTGTTTGCTCTTACGACACCTTCAGGATGGAATTGGGTGGTGACACTATGTATTTTTAATCCGCCACAACACGGCTACAACACAAATAATGTTGTACACGACCATCTAATTTAAATTATTGATTTTGTTAATTCACATTTGCTTACCTAACTTTAACATTTTCAATTCAGTTCTTGCTTAAATGGTTTACCAATCTGAGCATGATCATGTTTTGTTTCTGTTAGGAAAAAGCTATTAATCAGTAGCTATTAATCTGTAAGTGTCACTTTCCGATGAAATTGAAAATAATAGAACAGGCGATTTCAAATGTTGTCATGTTTCAACGGAAATCACCTTTGTTACATAAATGAGTAATAATTCAGTAATCAGACGGCGTGGTTACGAAGTGTAAGTAACACTGGAGTAGTGATCTCATTTCTTTGCACTCTGATTGGCTTCTTTTGCGTAGTAAAATGATGAGAATCAATCGTTTTGGGTGCAAGTATATTTTTTTTGTTAGCTTTGCAATTAAGGAACTATGTATGTCCATGTAAGGTTTACGGTAATGGCCTGAGACGTATTCACTATGCGACGAAAACTGATAAAAGACACGCTCAGTATACTCAGCCCATACATGAACTGTGTGGTACTGGCCGTTTATGATTTTAGAATTAAAAAACATGTAAATAGACTTGACAGATTAAAGATGATTTCTGAAAGTACGTGTATTTTATTAAAATAAATTAATAATAACATATTTGACATGGCGCAGTCGGTAGGATACGAACCTACGCTCCCAAAGGGAATCTGATTTCCAGATGATTCTCATCTCTTAGCAATAAAAAATACGCCTAAAAATAAAAAAGATATTGAAAGATTTCTTGGTTTGGTAACATATGTGGGAAATTTTGTGTCTCATCTTTCTGATAAAACATTACACCTGCGCGAACTTCTTAAAAAAGATATTGTGAGGCATTGGGATGATTAGGATGATTTAGAATACACTGCTAATTCGGGTTTCCTCCAATACATGGAGGGTAATTAGCCTACTCTGCCACGCTAGACGGGGTAGCACAGTGTTTTGTGTCAAGTTTTCAGTCATTTGCGGTTAGGTTATCGGCCTTGTCATTTCCTTTTGTAGGCTCTTACGACCGAATAAACAGTGTATTCTAAATCCACACAGAAATCTCCGCATACGCCGTAGTAGAAAAATAAATATAAAACTCGTCGGTCTAGCTAGAGGTTGGATGTGCCAAACGCCTTTGGATCAACGGGTCCTGGGTTCGATTCCGGGGCTGGGCAAGTGTCTTTGTCTAAACGAGAGGCACTTCTGTGCGTCTGGGTGTCATTTTTGTTAGTGAATTACATGTTTGTAAACTGCCCCCGCGGTACAGGGTAGAAATGAGGCAAGGGTTTAGTTTAAAAAAAAGATACTTCTGTAGTTCCTGGTGATTCCTTTCTAGTTAATTCATAGTACTTAGTCGTTTTTGCATTTCCTGCCTT
The DNA here is from genome assembly GCA_905475355.2 of Clostera curtula. Taxonomy (NCBI): domain Eukaryota; kingdom Metazoa; phylum Arthropoda; class Insecta; order Lepidoptera; family Notodontidae; genus Clostera; species Clostera curtula. The sequence continues at coordinate 9,917,795 of FR997813.1, read as the reverse complement.
ACATTATCCTGAAATTTATAGATAATTTTTTTTCATACCAAACATAACATGCGTCCAACAAAATTAATGTGACAGTTGAAATCTGTTTATTTATCATTGATTTTGTAACTATCTTACTGTCTTTGTTGAAATAAGTGCCTAAGCCTATCAAGAACCGGCTACACCGATCGAAACTTCGGATAAGTTATTTATTGGACAGTGAGTTTCCAGTCGTTGCTCCGCACGCCAACCTCATTATTTCTGATGGTTCACGCAGGGGAAAAGCTGATCTTACAGAATATCTGAAACTTAATTTTTGCTGATTACATTCAAACGTGACTTGCCAGCCTATGACTTGCCCACTACTGAGTCGGGCCTTCTCCAAATTCATGGAGGGAAATATTTAATTCATCTTATTTATTCGTTGAATTTCTTATAGTTACTAGCTTTTTTGCCTATCGTGCAAACGTTTGTTGCGTCAGTTGCCAAAGTCCAAACTTGCTGGCATTACTGTGTAGAAATCAAAAGTTTTAGCACGTGCTTGTGACAAACTTCAAAGGTGTGTAGCAAATGTCCTGAACTGACACATAACTTACCAGAACTGTTAAAAGCGACAATCAATAACACGTTAATTGTCGATTTTCTATTCAATTTGGGGCCCAGCTAAATTCTAAACGTTTCGAAAGAGCGTTTGTTTTCTATTTAATTGGACAACAGTATATTTAACGCAATTCAAATTTGATTGTCCAAAATGCACGAAATAATCTATTTACTTGCCATACTCTTCCTGGTAAGCTCCTTGGAATAACATACGAAATGCCAAACCAAGTTGCAAGTTTTATTTTAAATGACCAAATTTTACTAGTTATTTAGCGAACTAATAAAACGCCAGCAGGACAAACAGAATGTTTTGTTATATCTGGATGATTCATTAATACCTACATAATTGTTATTGGCATTGTTGCGGTAAATCTTTGGTTCATGTACGCAGTGCCCTATTTAAATGTTACTATTTCCATGGAAGGGCAAAAACAGGGAGGGGCAAATACCCCTTTGGGAATCTTAGGCTTATACAGTTGTTTCGTAGATCAGCTCATTGTCAATCTCACTATTATTCACCTGGATGCTAGATTTTTAAGAAAAGCAAGGTTGCCCGTTCCTTTGACATGTGGATGTGTCCCTACAAATATTATATACATCATATACATATACAGAAGAATCTTTAAATGTTGTTTAGCCAGATGTCGTAAATTTATCAGATCTTCGGTCATTATCGTCCCTTGATTTTCTGCCAACTGATACACCGAAATTGCCTGAAAATATTTACTTTAGCACTGTCACTGAGAAACTATTCATTGAATCAGAGGAAGCCAACTTCATTCAAAGAAGCGTAAAAATGTATTTGGCTCAGTTAGCGAATTGTTGGAATGTTTCGATTGGATATAAGACGTTTCGTTACTAAAGCGTTGTGTGCGCGTGCGCGGTTCAGTCACTTGGTATCATACAAAACCGGCCACAAGCGCGCGAACTGACTCAGTCTGATATAAAACATTCTAGCTACGCGTACGTCTACCACTAGTAGGCTGCCTATGAGTCATACCTTATCAAACAGTGACAATCAGCGTGCATATTGTAAACTTGTGATTTTTTTATTGAAACCCTTCAGTGAATAGTTCTTCCGGACGTTATCTGTGCAAACCTGTCTTCATGTCTCAGCAGGTGCCATACCACATTTACAGCGGCGAGCAAGACGACAGTCTAATGTTCGCTACCATGTTCGAATACCAGTCTGACGAATATAAAAAGCCAACGGTAAGTTTTTTAAGTTTTCGCCAGTTTTTGCGTCATTGGATTTAGTTTCGCCCGGGCGTGACAGTTCGTGAATTGACTTCGTAAACAACTTTCTCAACACAAATCTTTCTTGCTTTAGCGTTTCATGTATGGCGCAATATTTTAACATATTACAATAACTTTAAGAAATTGTAGAAGAAGTAGGTACATGTGATAGAACTGACCTTGAAATACGATTTGGCACGCTCCGTTTTAAACTTGTAGACGTAGTATTGATCATTAATATGTTCGCGTTTTATTTATCTTTATGTACTTAAGCTACAATGTTAGATTTTATTATTGTTAAAAGACTTGTCGCGATTTCGATCTGGGCCTATTCAATTTTTTTCGATGTTACCTTGTGAAAACAATGAATGATTTTTTTTCTGTTGTTTATCATTCATGATAAATTTCTTTCCATTTATTGTTCAGTTCTACAAGACTTAACCATTTTTAAGATAATAGGAAAAATTAAAAATGGTTAGGATATAATCAGCACTATAAATTAATTATACGATGTTAAATATTGAGTTCCAAGACCTATTTGATAAGTTCGTACTTATTTATTAGAAGCTAAAAATAGAGAATGACGTAAATATTGCGTTTGTCCCAACTTCCAATGAGTTCTTTGAATAATAATGTTAAACGATTGTTGAACAGTTCTTCTTTGTTTCAATAGATGTCGCTACGTAAATTAAAGAGAAATGTTTCACTCTTCAGCAAAAAATTAACTTTGTTAACAATAATATTAACTTTCACGATACATATATGTATAAGCAAAAATGTTTTTTATCTGCTAGCGTGGCGCTCTTATCACTTATCTGTACATATCTTAGCATCGCACATGTTCTGATCTGGGTGACGTCATCATTACGTCACCTTGATGTGTGAGGCAAAGTAATACAGACTTTATTGATTTCTACCTACAGCTCAAAATATTTTGGTTATAAACACACACTTCAGCAAATACGCAATTCTTGTAGGTAATGTTTTAGTTTTTTCTAATAGCGGTTACCTGGTTTCTCGACGAAGGCTGAAATTGTCGTATTATACGCCTAAGGAGTAGATAATAGAGTAAACCGTCGTATTTCGTCTTTCCTCACCGAGTCAAAATATTTCCCGCTTGGCCAGTATGACTCACCAGGTCATTTCCCCCCTCACGCTTTGGGGTAGGTTTGAACTCTTTATGAAAGAAAGTTGCGTAACATATACATACATACATATTACTTTTACCTGATAAACAATATTGAAACATTGCAACTATTTCAGTGAGTAATAATCAAGATGAGACCTAAGTCACGTAGGCATACTACGTGCCTATTATTGCCCCTAAGGTTATTACAATTTTCCAAATGCTGTGTCACTTCGAACATGCAATTTTTTTATTGCCTTTTTTCTATTAACTTATTCTTGATGATATGTCCATTATTACGAGAAAATGGTGCCAAATTGTTGTTACCCTTTAATCCTGTGATTTCCCTCACATTTATTTGTTTTGGATTACCCTAAACGTTAAACGGAAAATATAGCCGCCCAATCTAAATACGTAAGCAACCGCGACGTTTGTTGACTTTCAAAACGTATTACTAAGGCTATGCATGAATGAAAACCTTGGGTTTACCCAACTCGATCTAACTTACTAGGTATACAATGTGTCCTTTATTGTTTAGTGCCTACAATATTGTATAATAACGCATCACACACACGGCCACCGCAAGTCTTGTATCACCGCACAGTTGACTAACCTATCCGTGATTTTGAGTGGGTAATCCCTGTAGCCCTTTGACTCCCGTAAAGAGATTTAAGTATTACCGTAATTACTAATCGCAAGGTATCGCGCGCTTATAGCTTTCTAGAAACAACTGGTCTTTAAGGATCTGATAAAGCCGAGACTATCAGTTGCGCAAACACAACCGGATTTGCCGGGTGCCGCGCGCAGCGGTGGTGGTAACCTTTGCGTGGCGAAAACGTCAAGTCCGGCTGTCTTGACCTACATAGAGGCTTGTGAAATTTCTTCTGCTTCCAAGAACACGCTCCGTATGACTGGGGATTCCCCACACGCAACATTTTTGACCGCAGGTACGCCATTTACCTGTTTTGCACATTTTGAATTCGGCTAGCCAATTGAGAGGCCTTTATTCGAAACTACTCATTTTTTGTCTGTCTCGACATTACGTCAAGAGCGGAAAGCTGATCAAACGTCTACTGAAACCTTAACTGATTTGAACCAACCATTGACCTCGTTGACTTAGGCAGATGTATTTTATTGACACCTATTAAACTGTTGTACTCAATACGAGACGGATGTGAACAATTTGGTTTAATTGTGTCTCCGAAACGACCTTAGGTGATTGTCAAGGAAAACGACTGTCTGGACTTTCTTGTTGTTGAAAAGAATACTCACATCACATCTGTTACATTTGAAATAATATACTCTGTTATTCCTTTATCGCAGAATGTTGGATTATATAATATTCATTCGTAATGCGTTCTGAGAATGGGTGAGTCATCCTCGGACGTTTCAAAAGTTAAATGGTAATAGAGGACAATAGTTGTACTATCGATATGTCACGATTTAATTTGCGTGGTTCTTTAAAAGCTTTTAAAATTTCTTCTGAATGGCTATGGATATTTGAATAAATGTGCGTACTGATTCTGTGTGCAAAATATTCAAATTTATGGTTCATTTAGGATTTTAGAGTATTTTTGGCGCATTAACAATCTGAATGGGTCATTGATGATTCCTATTTGTTGAAATGTTCGAAATATTTAAAGTAAAAACTAAACTAAATGTAAAAATATGTTGGATTAGTCATCGATACTTGTTATGTCAATGAGATACTTTGATGACCTTTTTAGTTTTCTAAACCCAATACTGGACATATCTATGACAATTAATTGCACATCTACCTAAATTTAGCAAATAATATTTAAGAACTTGATAGAGTATCTGAAAGTGAAGTCATTAACATTTTTGCTTTACATATCTTATCTTGAGCTATTATCGGACTCGCTTAAAAGTCTCACGTACTTTGTTTTTACCAGTAATTTGTGTATCCTTATCTGTGCATTATCGAGTGTCGTATTGCAGTTTTAGTGAGTATATTATGTTAAGCTCATAAGTTACTGTGTTGTCTGGGTAGGCCTTTGTTCGCTGTGGACGTTCATCACTGATAGAAGCACGTCATTAGACATTAAAACTCATTGTTATGATAAAAATCGTGCAAGTGCGATAATGTGTCTTTGTATTTATTAACACACGCTAAAAATATACTACTAGCTGACCCGGCAAATTTCGTACCGCCTCAAAATCAATGAATAAGAAGCCTGAATATTTTTTTCACCTTTTAAACCTTCCCTGGACTTCAGCAATTCATTTTTATTTATTTATAGATAGGTAGATATAGATTTCATTGCAATTACATACACACATTACAGGCCTGATATGCATGTCAGTTATAAGCAGGCACAGCATTGGCAAATGTTGTCAAAACTTAATAAATTGAAACAAAAAAATATCAGGAAAATCTGGCGAGTAGTTATAATTTTTTTCTTTTTAGACTCATTTCGAACAGTTGATTCTAGGAATCTAAATCGACTGAATCCAAAAATCTTATTAAAATTACAAACATGATGATTATGATTGTAGATGTTTCTGTATAACAAAATAATTTGTCTTATGTGACGTAAGTTTAAGAGTTGTTAGGCTTGTATAGATTTTCCTTCTACAAGGGTCGTAGTTTTCTCACGCCTGCAGGGTTGAGATGATGCAATTCTACAATGTGGGTAAAAAATCCGCAAGCCGCACACCTGCGGCTAGGTGATGACGTCAACGGTAAAGTACGCCAGCTTGTATGGCCTGTTCTATAATATTATTTAATGCCTCGTAACATGCGGCTGAAAAATTATGTCCACGCAAGTGACAGTAAATTTTAAATGATGTTTTGTGTGTGTGCCTGGATAAATATTAATAGCCTCGGATGTTTGAGGTTTTGACAAGAAGAATGCAACAGGAGCTCTAACATTTTAGATATTGCTCTTTTGTTTTATATTATTCGGTTTTTATTGCGTGCATAAGTGATATGAATATACAGCCTGATTTAAAATACGTAATCCAAGCCGAAAACGGGGTAAATTATATGATATGATAAATCCGTCACCAAACGGAATTAGAATATTATACCATCATCATTTGAGCCTTTAAATGACCTACTGCTGAGTCGGGCCTCCTCCAAGTTCGTGGGCGGAAATAAGGGTAGTGTGCCACGACAAGCAAGGCGGGTTTTATCAAGTTTTCCTTGCGTTGCTTTAGTCGTCTCCTACGATGGGATGGTAAGGGATGTTGATATTTTATAATCTAAATCCACACGGATTATTTAATAACGCTATTTCGCTTATAAATAGGCGAAATATTCAACCACCATGATACTTCGGCACTATTATATTGTACGAGTATATTAACGCTTACTTTTAAAATCTTAGAAATTTTATAATCTTGTAACATGTAGGTCGTAGGTACTACGTTAACAGCAAATAATAATCTTTTTGTTCTTTTGTACTATTGTGGGAACAAAAACTTACTACAGTTAAACAAATAGCAACAAAATACATTCCTGAGCCCTTTATTGGTCCTAAAGATAAACGACCACTGGTCCATTTTGGTACATTACGTAAAATGTTATCCATTGTTTCTCCGCATTCTCCTTGCACTCAAACCGTCCAACCAATCGGGGACAAAGGGAACGGTATTTAGTGATTTGAAAGCCCACTCAAAAGGTATTACAATTAGTTAATTAACATGATCTCAGACAGATCATGCTGTAAAAAAGCATTAATTTATTTTGATATTATGGCTCGACTGTAAATATGTACTTTGTTACCTTTGCGGAGAGTTAAAACTAAATGCAGATTCACAGAAAAGGTTACAAATATAGAAAGTAGACTAATGTAAAATTTCCGAATTCACTTAAGTTAGTATAATTTTCTAAAATCATATGAAAACTTGTTTCGGGTAAGGGATGATGAAATGTATGTACGAGTATGTATGTGTTTTTACTTTGCTATGCCTATTGCTACGTATTATTACAAGTTCTCAACATTATTTGTCACATAATGGTGCTGTCGAAAGCTTTAAATCATGCGCCCGCGCACCATTGTCGCCATAAGCAACCGCCCACGTAGTTTTCCAACTCTTGTTAATGTTCATTCTTATCTCATAAACATTTATGCGTCTATCAGGCCCTAACGTAATAAACATCTTCGTTTACCCCTTCCGTAATTTTGCGCAGACATCATCTACCAAACTAACTAATCCACGTGAACACCAAGTTGTCAGATACATTAGGTACAGTATTTATACCAGTACCTACTGTATCTGACAAATAATAATAATACAATTCAGATTTATAAATCTGAACACCCTAAATAATGTACAGGAAAATATATATCGAATTGAATGTATAAATAGAAGATACATATGATGTCCTTTTGTAATTGTGCCACTAACTAAACAGTAATTTCAATGTGTAGGTACCCACTACCTAGATAACTTTCCTGTTTGTTTCATTTATGTAGATGATACAATATTGCCATTTACCTTAAATTATGCTCTACTGTCTCGAGCCTCCCCCAAATTTGTGGAGGGAAATTTGACTACTATGTCGGGTTGGCACAGGGTAGTTTTCCTTACCCCTCGACTGTGCTGCCACCTTGCTGTGGTGAGGGGGCTTGAGTGCCTCAATGATCCGTGGGGCCATACCGGCCAGGGCCTCCCATGCCGGGCGGGCCCACGGGGAGAGGTGAGACGAAGAGCGGCACCCAGCGTCGTGGCGGGTTGCGGCTCCGGGGACTCCTCTGTCCTCAGAGCTGCCTTGCGAGTCGTAAACCGCTGCGGCGCACCATGAGGTCCTCGGGTTGGTGCTCAACTTAGTTGGCCGTCAAACCGAGTCCTCACTCAACGCCCTTGGGTTGTCGAAAACCCAAGGGCTGACGGGCCTCCTTCTGCGGGGCCGATGTCGCAGAAGGGGGCAGCGGGGCGGGTCACCAGGGAGGGAGCTCCGGGTGACCTGCGCCGCGGACGGAGGCAGGGGTGGAGGGTGGTTCGTGACGGTGCGGGCCCCTTCTGCCCTCGCCTAGGAGACCGGTGGTGGTTCGGGGGAGCCACCACCGACGAAAGCCTCGGTGACTGAGGGCGTCCCAGTGTACCGGGACGCCCTCCCTGATAGTCGCTTGCCCGCGTTGCGGGCACCACGCTGGGGCGTCACAGTAGAATGCGTTTACGTGAACTTGTGGCGCCCCAAGCGCGTCGTGTGTGGGTATGCCGCTGGGGTTTTAGTGGGTAAACGATTGGGTAGACGACCCTTGTCGGAGTCCCACATAATCACCGACCTTTCCCCCGGGGTGCGGTGGTATGCATGAAGCATTTCCCCAGCGAAAACAAAAAAAAAAAAAAAAAAGGGTAGTTTTCCTTCCCCAGGATGCTTTCACTGCGCGGATGGCGCTATAGACTCCGCGCAGCACACCCTGGAGGTTTGCCGTGTGTGGGACGGGCCTCGTCAGAGGCTCGTCTCTGTTGTGGGAAGCCTCTCGCTGCCAGACCTTATTCGTTCCATGGTCCGGAGCGAGAGACCTTGGAGAGAAACGACCTCATTCTGTGAGGTCGTCATGTCCGCCAAGGAGGCGGCTGAGAGGGAGCTGGAGTTGGCCTGCCCACGTCCTAATGGGCGCCACCGCAATCGGTGCCGAAGGGCGCAGTATGACCTCCGCCCACCGTAAGTGGGTCTGCGGGCGATAGACGTGGGAAGTCCGTCGCCTGCGCAATACAGACCCCGGGACGAAGGCGCGCTGCGTTCCGCGCGTGCCTCCCAGCGGTGTAACGGGGGGAGGCTACTATAGCTACCCCCCACGTAATCGGAGGGGCCTTGAGTGATCTGCCTCTTGCGTTCCTTTGATCGACACGGTCGGTTTATGACATCCTCAGGATGGTATGGGTTGGTGACATCTGACATCATACTGACGCTGTGTATCCTTAAGCCGTCCCCACACGGATTGGAATTTTTAATCTAACTTAATCTTTCTGAATCTTGGAATGAATGAATCTTTCTGAATCTGAACCTAGAGGTGACTTACAATATGTATCACATGGAAATTAATTCTTATTTATGTGTGATCGATGCGTTCTACTCAATATTTAGTTGCGGTCATCCAGTGACCGTTACTAAGTCAATTCAATTCTCAGGATTTCGAAAGTACAAAGCAGGTATTTTCCCATGGCTTCTTTAAACAATTTCTTTGAATAATACAATGTTACCACACAATTGATTAGCAATAAAGACATCTTGAAAGGTAAAACCAACAATGTGGAATTTGTTTTCCTGGAGTTCTTTCGGGAAAAGGTAACGGTTCAGAAATAATTGTATCGGCAATCTCCAAAGGTCCGTTATAGGTAGTTAAAGACGCAGTGGTCAAACACGGTGGGTCTCGGTTCCCGAATGAGTCACACTTTAGGAGCGCTCGGCATTCCGCCGGACATTCTGTCCATACCATTCATTTATCTTGATCGTCCCATTACGTAGCTCTAGATTACCTGGATTATTAATTAAATTTGTGATTTATGCGATCAAGTTATTACTGCTTATGTTTTCGTATTTTCTTATATCTTAGCGAAACCTCAGGTAAAAGAAGGGATCGACATTTAGTGCTTGATCTATTATTTGTACAGTAGTACTGGATTTAGAATATATAGTATCACCACCGCATTCCAGCACGTGGGTGTTGTAAGAGCCGACTAAAGAAAATTACACGGCCGAAAACCTTGCTGTAAGAAACGGAAAATTTGAAACAAAGCCCTGTACCAACCTGTCTGGTCAGCATGGAACAGTAAGCTAATTTCCATCTTGTAATCGGAGGAGGTCCGACTCAGCAATGGGTCTTTTACGGGCTGAAATGTATGTATGTATCTATCTCGATATCGAAAGAACCTAAACAAAGGATCTCCATTATTGGTTAGTGAGCTTAATTTTCTTTGTTTCGCGAAGCAATAATAATTACGTCACAATAATAAGCACGGAGCTGATATTTACAACAGCTGCAGAGTCCTTGTTCCGATTATGGGCATGAATCGTGCTTGCAGCCCAGTAGATTACTGACATTTTCCACGTTTCCGCCTCCAATGCCTTATTAAAAGATGACATACTTATTATAGTTGTTGTTGACAAGACTATGCGTTAGATTACCATTATAAATAAGGAGTAATGTTTTCCAACAAATGTTTAGAACATGGCGATTTTTTTTACTCTTAATAAGTTACATATTCATAGAAATACCATTGAACAATAAAGATCTAGTTCTAATTTCAATGAGAATAACTATCCCAACCCTCACCAATTCACGAATAATAGGACTGTGAAATATACGCAGTCTACTCTCGCCCACAACAAAGTTTGTGATAGACGGCACAATAACCGCACTACCAATACCAACGTCATTATTTAATGAACCCTCGTCAGATGAAAAGGTCAAATTGTTTGAAAAGATTAATCTCGTAATTTATGTGGGCATACCGTCAGATTTCTCGCCTGACGGACTAAATTATATGACATTGATTTTATATGAAAGAAATGTGGACTCATTTTTTACCGTCATCTATCTCGTACGGGAGTAGTCCCTTTGTATTTTTAAATATTTTGATCTCTTTTGTTCGATTTTACAGAGAAGTTTTGTGTTCAATAAAAATTAAGTAACTCGATTCTCGGATGTGTAATAAATCGTCTGAAGGATAATTTGCTTGGCCATGCCAGTTTACAGAGAGTAATGCACTCATAAATGTTTACGAGTGTAGCAGCGCTTTGAGGTGTTTTGCTTTTTAGATTCTTTACTTTCACCCCTTTACGAGTTTTAATAAACTGTAGACACAATACTATGTGTAATGCATTTTAAAGATAAATTAGTTTTTACATTTCATAGTCTTTTTTATTTTGCTTGACATGATAATGATGAGAAAGGTTTTGTTCAAAGGTCAGTCAGTAAAACCTCAGCATTTGATAAAATGATTCAGTAAGTACGTGAGTCGTCTATTCATACAAGAATAAATTGGTGCTTCAAAATACTATGATTTTACTCCAAAAATGTTTCTTGTCTTATAGGTTATAATAACGTTAGTAAATTCATAGTATTCATTTTAGGTTATCGTTTAAACAGAATGTAAGGAATTAATGACGTTAAAATACAGCTTGCATGCAGCGATTCTCCGAATCCACTTTTGTATTTAACCACACCTACGCAGATCTTGATGCTAATATACAAGCTTAAAGTCGACTATTTGTTTCTCTTCTTCAGTGCATTTAATCAACATGGCCTTTAGTGATTAATGCCAAGTTTTAGAGTATCCTTTAAACATGAAAACACATATCGGTACTATAGTACCAAATTTTATATTCGATAGATTGACAAAGTGGTTTTGCAGATCATTGAACTCCATTGTGTAAGGGTAATCGACCTTTATTGCCGTGTGATGAAGTGTCCTTTTCTAATTCAGTTCGTTTATATTTTGTAGATTTACCTTCAATTCGAAAAATTAATTGTTTTAAAAGTCTATTTTTATTAGAGGACCAGCTCACATTTCGCTCTGTAGTATTAAACATCTAATTAAAAACTTCTTCATCAATGTCAACTCCCCATCATATTTAGACGCATTAAACTCATTTCCCTTTTATGAAGGCTCGTAAAAAATATTAAGTGAACTCGTTACAACATACTGGCGGAGCATTCCAACATTAGAAGTATTGCCGCCATCATGTTCAAGTTTAATGGTCTCGATTTATTTAGGTTTGTCAAATGACTTATGATCTGTAAATGAAGGCGTTGCGGTACGCGTGCCTTATTTGATGAGGTTGTGGTCGTCTGCTCTCGTGTTGTGCCCCTTACATGTTAACACGTACCTACGCCAGTCAGCTACATAGGTGGTCAGACAGTACGCCGGCACTTCGTGCTCGACATGCTCGCACTAATTCAATTATTCCGTTTATGTAGCAGGCCGATCGCGTTGCATATTGAATTTCTGCTCGACGCACCTCCAGCCCAATTAGGAGGACACTAAAAAGGTTGTGTGTTCGTTTGCGCCTCATTGTTCTCCTCGGTATCTGGGCTGCCGCCATAGTTTCGCAACTACTGCGTCTCTGTTTCCTCGTCTTTTTAAGGAATCGAAAGTTGTCGATTTTGTGCACGGCTGCGAGGCCGGTGTGCAGTTGTGAAATTGTGCGTAGGTGCGGTGCATAATGCGCGGGGCCCGTCTGGTGGTTGTCGGCGACGGCTGCTTCGCCGGGAGCCAAGGGGCGGCCGGTGGTGTGTACGATGCACCGGCGCCGAGTGGGGCGTAGGCGTCGCCGGGGGGCGTCGCGCCAGGCTTATCAGGCGGTGGCGGGGCCGGCGCGCGAGCCTCACTCCACGATCCACCGCTGCCCGCGCGGCTCGTGTCGTGCACGCTGACACCGGTTTTAGATAACAAAAACCTTTGTCCAGTCGTGGCAATAATATTTACACTTCGCGCTCAACTCCGCGCCGCGTAGTTTCTGAGGGGGTTTTCCGACGCCGTCCGCTATCTGACAGCCGATTGTTTTCCTCGCGCGCACGCTGTGTTCGTGCTAAGTTTTGTCAAGTTTAGACAAGTTTTTTGAAGTAATAATTAGAGTTTCCTGTTGCATTGTGTGAAGTGTTATTTGGATTGCACTTAAGAGGAAGTTGGTAAGTAATAGTTTTTTCTTCGACTTTCGACTATTTCGACCGAAACGAATAAGTACCTATGTTATTAGGAGTTTATTGTATTTCTCATCAATGCCAGTCGTTGCATCACTATTATCTTAATTGCCTTTGTACCAGCATGCCTAGTTATTTGATTTGGCTTGCGGCTCGTAGCTTTGACGTCAGCGACCTTGTCGCAAAGATCGTGGACTCTGCCCCATATCCAGCATCCTGGCTGCATGCGGTGGCTGGCGCGTGGTGGTGCGCATGTGACGCCGCGACGCGCGCGCCGTGTCATCGTTCGCGGTCAGTTGAACGAACCCTCCGCCGACCGACGTCAACCTTGCCATAATCGCGATTATTTGCATCGCCATTGTACCCTCTGTGGGTTGTAGACGGGCCGCGAACTGTATCACCTGGGCGAGCGGGTGTACCCCAAAACTTCTCATTGCTCGTGGAATACATTATAACCCGTAACGGTTGCTGATTTGAAGCTATTTTTAATGTATCACTGAGCTCGTTTATTTTGTCCGCGTTGCGATCGTGATAAGAAGCGATGGAACATTGTTTGCTTTCTATTTTGTCGGTCAGCTGGTCATAAAATACGTTTGCTTTATCTGCGTGACTGACTTGAACATGAAGTTGGTGGGAAGATTAAGAAGTAGAAGCAGAATATTTTTTTCTAAAAAAATTTTAAACTTTCACTGTTTTATGTCTGAATTCCAGATCAGTCCTTTAACAACCCAAAAAGAGCATCAAATTACACTTGAAATTCATTTAGGACGTATAAAACCAATTGTGACAAGATAACAATGGGTTTTGTAAAAAAAAACAATGTATACTAGCATCCTGCGACGATATTCAAATGACTTAACACACGGGAGGCATTATTCTCCTTGCAGTTCCATAAAAATGCATAAAACCGTGTCATTATGCGGGCTTATTATTCGTCTGGTGTCTGCGTGCGCCATGTCTCTTGATTCGATGAGCGCTATAAAGGGCTGTCTGTATAATTTTACATAGGTTTATTGTATCGGTCCTCATGAAAATGTTATGTTAATCTGAGGGTTTAACAGGGCTTGGTTTGAATTTTTGGAAACTTGACTTTTATCCAAATTAAAGATAAACAACTTTGGTATGTTGGGGGTTCATGTTCGCTTAATAGTTATTTTATTATTTGGTTAATGGTGGCACTTCACTTCGCTATTAGTATATTGCGTATCTGTCATATTTCAAGTTCAAATGAGTAAAACAGAAAACTTACAAACAAGAGTGGCGCACATAAATACCTCAAAAGAATAACGAACACGAACTGCCATGTGAACTGCCAGCATTATATTTGAATGTTTAAGATTCCTCTGCACTATTCCGCTTACCGTGAAATACGTGACATTACACATACATTTATCTCAGAAATCAGATGATTTTAAATCTTCTTCATAATATGGTTCCGATCCATTACCGGATGTTGACTCTGCAAATTTGTCTCTATTACTGACTAATCGTAAGAGCTGTTCTACGCTGGTAATTCCTACCCATTCCCTGATATTTCTTAGACACTTCGTTTCAGTCTCCCAGACCGTCTAAATCATCCCGTAAATCAAATTATCTTTGGCAATTTGTACTTGATACATTAAGATTTTATTGTTATGAACAGACAACGGCTCATGTGGAAACTAGAAACAATAATTATAACATTTTGATTGTTTACTGGCGGCGTTATGATAAACGGACACAAAGTACGCTTGACAAAACCTTGGGCCGATGCCAAGCCTTGGCAGATACACGATTGTCTACATACCTATAATAAGTAGTAGTAATATAAAATATTTAAACAAGTAATCTTTAATTAACTTTTTTCTAATCGTTACTTATTTAATCTTCTCAGGCTATGAATAAATCACTCAATCATTTTATATTGAATTTACGGATATTCACTGTAAATTATGATCGAATGTTTTTTAATATTTTTTAAAGTTTAATTGTAAAACCACTTTTGAACCCAAATTATTTATCATACAATGGAAGTCAACAAACTCGCAAAGTATTTTGTAGACATAATAATTAAATATCGATGTTGTAAACAATACAATTAGCTAATTACATATTTGTAAACTCCATCAATCGCTTCAGTGTTCGCTAAATCGATCGTGGACCAGGAACACGAATTTATATAGTTTCCAGTATCAAACATTTATCTATAAATTGGCGGCATGCTTTTTAACTGAAACATAGTTGTTATTCTATTATTGAAGACAAACGAGATGCAAATGTCTTACCTGAACTGAAAAACTGACAGTGTCAAATGAAATATGCTCTCCTAGAATCAATTAATATTTTTCTGCCAAAAGTTATTTTTTCGAAACCATGATAATTCATATGGACAGTAATGCATTATATTTATTTGACATACAAGGGAGGGAAAATAGTAGAAGTTAAGTAGAGTGTCCAGCCAGAGCACAGCAATTGTGAAACCATTTTGCGATAAGTGCAAGTGTTTGCACAGTCAAACCAAGTGTTCGTAGAAAGATGATAAGCGGCGCGCCCGCCGGTGTGCGCCCGATTGGGAAGCCGCTATCTATGCTTGATAACAACAGGACGACGTATCGCCCTGGTTCAAGAAAATTTCGCAAACGTTATTGACAGACCAGAATCATTAAAGTGATC
Source organism: Clostera curtula (assembly GCA_905475355.2). Lineage (NCBI taxonomy): Eukaryota > Metazoa > Arthropoda > Insecta > Lepidoptera > Notodontidae > Clostera > Clostera curtula. The sequence continues at coordinate 9,902,582 of FR997813.1, read as the reverse complement.
AAATAAATAATTAGTAATAGATTATTTGTTCTACAATTTAGATATACTGTAGATTTTTTTACTTTTGAACTTACTATAGATAGACAATGAAAACCATAGGAACGATGTAAAGTACATCATCTTTTTAACAGTTGACAATACATCCCGTGGCACATTTAGGGCTTGCGGAGCATATTTTAGTAACCAGCAATTCAGGCCTGAAGACACACATTTGTTTATTCTCTTAATTGTGGCGATTAACGCGCCCGTGGCCGCCAAGATTTGTTATTTGACACTAATTTTGTTGAAAACATTCCATTTAGCTAATGGTCTCGTTTTTTAACGTATCACTTCAAATACTTTACTATAACGAATAAGAACCACTTATAGGGTTATCGATGAGCCGTTTATCGAGTCAGTAAGAAAGCTGTCAAAAGTTTTGGAGAAAGAATGTTTGAAAAGAGCAGCGTCGAAGTTACTTTTGAAATCATGCGGTACAATCTTTTCCTCGTCAGAGACACGTCGTGTGTGAATGTGATGGGCGTTAACTATCTGGTGTAGTGCTAGGCGGTACCAGGCTCACGGAGGACGACCTTCCGCACCTAAATGATAAACGAAATGCTTTCGAATGCGCTAGCGCATGTGGAGTTCGGTTGACCTGGATATAAGTCTTATAAATCAGTGCTTGTAAGATTATGTTCACTATAAGTCTTTAAGCGGGTGTGTACTTTAACATCAACTTCCATATAATGATGGCCCTTAAAATTTTAATAGACTTATGAATTGTTTGTTGCAATATTTAACCTGGGTCCTAATATACACACAGGTAACATTTTGTTATCCTGCAATGAAAGGATGGAGCGTACCTCAAAAGAAATTAGCATAAGTGCCGCCAAACACATCGACCGCGCAGACAATGGCTTTGTCTGTCTATCAGTCCGTACGTCGCCAGCTATAACTGTTTCGTTATGTTTTACAATGTTGTTTCAAATGAGCACCGACAAAGAGAATTGGCCATAATGTCCACTATTTGGATTCTTAAAATGCTCGCAACCGCCGCGTCTGCTGACTGCTGTTATCTCTATTATTGTGTCTCGTCGCTGTTTAATTGCTGATTCGTCAAGTCCAAAACTAATACTGGTGTCGTATTCGTACATATAATTTATTATCTGTCTTCTATCAAATATATTCGGTAGGAATGTTTTACGAAAAACAATCCTAAATATTATTTTTGTGGTTATCTGTAGAAATTGCAGATAATCTGAATCCCACTTGCATACATCCAAGATTAAAGCAATCGTATTTTAAACAGACTCCTACTCTAGGTATAAACTGTATCTCGGGGGCTTTTTACAAATGTTATTCATAAACAGTAATGACACCCAGATCCAGAGCAAGTGCCTCTGGACCGCGAAATAGAACCGGGGTTGATTTATTTGTAGATGGAGTATTAAACTTAAGTGTTTCGCCATTTTTAGTTTTAGTTTATCACATGTAAATTATTTTCGTCATAAGTCATAACTTATATATTTCTAATTTAAATAGCCCATTAGCAACTAATGAGCATAGTATCTGTATTAAGCGGTTATAATCAAAACAAGTTTACATATAAATTATCATTATACAAAATGTTTCCCTAGATAACATGAACAGAAATACAAATGACACGTTAAATCAATTTAGGTACAAACGTTATCGAATCATATAAAATACCCATTGTTATTGTAGCTGTAATGTAGCAATCTCTTTTTGTGTCGCACTCATATTATAATTGCGACACAACTTATAGCTAATTAATTCGAGATAATGCACATAAGTGTTAACGTGGATAATTTAAAAATCGCGTAAATATTAGCGCGACCGCATAATTTGCAAAGCCATTCAAACCGTTAGGATTATAACTCTTTGTTCTACCGCATTGTGCAGCTGCCGGCTTCTTATCGTTACTGAACAATAAATAACGATTTAAAACACTTCTCAGTATAATATACCCCGTTGTACTACTTTTACTTTTAACACTACGGATTTCGAATCCTTTTAAATTCTACATTATATGTATTTTTAGTATAATAATGTTACTATGCATAATAATATGAATTGACAAAAAAACGTTCCAATTGTTTTTTTTACCCAAGTGTGCTTTGCGGTTTGCCGTCGGGCGCCGCGCGGAATGCTCGCCATTTCCGGACGATATCCGGTCCTTGGCTCGGCGCCATGCGTTGCTTCTTCTTAGATAACCTTATCATGTCGATTTACATTACCAAAAGTAATCGTACATATTAATGCTCATTATTAGAATGAAACGTTGTGAAGTTTTCCTTGGTTTTACTAGTTTTTCCAGTTCCTTTCCAACATGATTTCCTTATTAATCTACATTTACCTAGACCGTGTTTCCTTGATGCAGTAAGAGCCAACTTGATTCTGGTCCAATTATACGCGCAAATTTATGCCGAGAATGTAGGTTACCGTCGCAAGATATAGGAACTCCATATATTCTTTAATTTTCACCAGTGTCGCGTGCTGATTCATAGAATGAATCATTCAACGTAATCGAGTTTTTGAATTGAGCCGACGACGGCGTCGAATGTAAATACGCGATCGTAGTGACCTGCGATAGAGAGCGAGTGACGGTGAGTCACACGGGTTTTCCGAGAACACACAGAGTGAAACAGTTTTCGTGAAAACGAAGGTCGGCTGCGCAACCCAACTCTTTGTGTTGAACGATAATCGTTTGTAATTTTCTTCGTGCGTTACACCAATTTCGGTATACAGCCGGACGTAATTATTAGCTCCCTTTGTTAAAAATTCTATCAAGGGTGTGATATTGAAAGCGACTGCATCGATCGTGTCGCGTGTTCAGCCAAATGATTCTTAGCAGCAAATATTCTTTTCATAGCTGTCTGGCTAGTACTTTACTTTCTGAACTTTGTGTTTGTGCAGCAATGGTTTTCACTTGTGCGTTAGTTTCGTACAATAAAGGTAAAGTGAAGGGACGTTGGCTCGGTGCCAGAGCGTCGATTTATTTTATTATTCGCTTGGTGGCGGTCAATGTCGCGACGACGGTCTGACGACGGCGCCATACATTGCTTGCATGTGTTACTCTTATTACTTCAAACTTTAATAGCATTACTTATACAGCCGAAGTTTTAGTATATCCATTGATGTTCGGTACATTATTTTGGATGCAAATTAGTACTTAACGCGTGGCTTTATCAGATTTAAAACGTTGTCATAGTTAGTGTTAGATAATGAAGTAGACTGAACCTTGAGGTGTGCCTTTGTGTACTCAGTGGTACTTTTTCTTTCCGGACGAATAATCTATCAAGGATATCTGTTTTTGTTAGATTTAACTCGTTTATTGCATGTGCCTACAATATAATTTTACCTAAGACCGTAACATTAGAACTTTAGATTTAGACTTTAATACCATGCTTTTATTTCTTATGGCAACTTAGGTACTTAACTCAATTAGTGTACTCCCATTACAATATTCTCAAGCTTATTTAGTTGCAATACACGGTGTACAGTACAAAACAAACAGATCTTTATGATGCTAAGAATCGGTTCAAGGAATTTTCTAACTGGACGGGCCGAGCATGGCTATTAGTGTGGGCAATTAGCGCTCTGTTAATGAGCTTCCAAGCAACCGACCACATACGAGACACCACTAGTTCGGAACATACATCAATACGTCTGCTGCCACTTTAACTTGATAATGTAATAGCTTGGGAGTGCTTCATGGCGCCGAGCGCCGTGCTGTGCATAAGTTCCGTATTTCAATGGAATTGAGGTCAGTTTTCGAGCAACTAGCACTGAGTGCTTGTTGTGTACGCTTCAGGAATTTTACTCCTGTGCTGTAGTATTGATGGGGCCATTATGTATTTGTCTTCGTGCAATTAACACCTCTCTTTTTATCTTATTTGTATCTTTGTTTCTTTTGCACAAATGATTTTTAACATGTCAATTTGGTTCTTTTTATATTGGCAATTTTACTACTGTAAACTTGATTCCATCTTTAAAAGGTCTTGTTTTTTTTTATTCCCTTAGTGGTTTTCTAGTTTTCAAAATGAATATAAATGTATAGAACTCATAAACATTATCGTAATACAAATTAATGTCAAAGTAAAATGTTCTATCAGTTTTACCACAGATTTTAAATTGTCAACAACAAGTGTCATTAGTTTTACTTAAGTAGTGCAAAAGTGATATTGTTTTGATAGTGATATGTTTTTGTCCTCGCCCTTTCCACAGATGTGGATAACTGCGACCCACCTAGTGAGACTACCGGTAGTTACATGGTTACACCAAAAGTAATGTTTCCATGGATTGAGAAGCGTATCTATAACATTGTGCAAGGTTTTTCCTGTTCACGATTATTTCACATTAAAACCAAATTCAATTTAATACGTGTTTCAATCAGGTTTTATTAACAGTAAATTCTTATAATTAATAACACAAAACAAGTTGACATTACAAATTATTTAAGTTTAACAACTTTCCCAATAGTGTAACAGAACAACATGAAATTTATAATTGACACACTTCAGCAATTTTGGCGGTGAGGTCCTTGCACATTTGCTAACGGGACCTTTTTACGAGATACTCAAAAAATGTTTTTTTTTATAGGAATTTGGATGATTGTTTTACAAAAAAATATCAATTTTCAATTACGAATTGATTAATCTAGTCTCAGTGAAGCATCTAGATTCAGTTGAATTATTTGGGTATCTATTTTACTTTTGCGAATATTTACTTTATTTTTATGTATAGAATAGTACTTTATGTCAATTGTTTCCATAATCGACCCAGTAACCCTATCTGTTTCACCTGGCCAGTGGTCACGCAGAGGCCACGTGCGCGCACGCATGTCGTCCGCGACGCGGCCGGCATGCCGATCCCATAGTTTCGTGTCGAAAACAATATTATCTGTGGTGAAATCTGAACTGTTAGTGCTTGTTTATACTTCGTTGGATACACACCACTCTGCCCCCGTTGACAGTAACAAAATAAGCCTTTATCGTCACTAACGCACACCGGGTTGGTACCATACCACATTCTAAAGCCTTCACCACACGGATAGACAAATGTTTTCTTTATACATCATCAAACACAAAACATAACAAACAATCGTTAAACGTAGACCCCATACGTTATTGATGGTGTTTTAAGTCGCAAATTTACGCGCAATTCTAGAGGGTCAAACACCTTTGTCAAACAAAGTAGACAAAACAATGTGCGTCATATTTTTCTAGCAACTTCTAAATCAGCGAATCTTTACGACAAAGGTTAATCAAGATTTAATTTTTCTAACATTATATTAGTTGATGTCAAACTATACGTTACTATCTTCAGTTGAACAAAATAGATATCGACGCCTTAAATTCACAGACGTCCTGTTTATGTGCGTAGTGAAGATGAATTCATTTATTTCATTTACAGTTGTATATATATAAGTCTCGCTTGCGTGTCTCCTCCAATACGGCTACTCCGACTAGGCCTTATTCTTGTGTACTTATTTGATAGGTTTGAGAATAGGTCGTAGGCTGTTTCTCTATCCACTTTTTATATTAGGGACAAATGAATGGAAAAAATCACTAGAAATTATGGATTTATAATGATGATGCTTTTATACATTGTTCATCCAGCTGCATAAAAAGGGGTATAATAAATAGCTGTAAAATAAATAGGATTTTACAAAGAGGAAAAAGTTGTATATTTGTAACGAATTAACTCAAAAAGTACAGGACCGATTTCAAAATGTATTTCGCCATTAAAATGCGAGGAACATAAGCAATATATGCGAAGATAAAAGATAAGCACGGGTTTGATGATTGAATGTAGCGTTTATATGTCATATTTTCACATTGAAATACGTTATATGTAGGTAATAGGTATACAACAGGCAGACGCCTAGTATCGGCCATCGTTCAAGGAAATCTCTACTCGGATACCGCCTGCTAAATAAAGCTATGACGCCCCGATATTCGGGAAAATGCGCGACACTGTTTTCGACAGAGGAAAACATAAACAAATATTTTATGCACGGTTCCCAGAAAACAATTCGTTTGGCGAGCTTTAAGGTCCCGAGATGTCTATAAGGAAAACGCAATAAACTTGGCAGATGCGCGGTAACGTTTACCTGCGTAAGTAAATTGTTGGAACCATTTTTTATTTTAATGAGGAATTAGCACTTCGTACTATTAAACCCATACCGTTTTAAGAGTATCGTAAGAGGCGACTAAAAGAACGCAAGGGACAGATCACCTAGCCGAAAAAGAAGGAACACTTTATACAAACCCTGTGCCAACTCGTCTTGCCAGCGTGGCACAGTAGGCTAATTCCCTCCATGAATTTGGAGGAAGCCCGACTCAGTAGTGGGTCATTTGTGGGCTGAAACGACGACTAATAAATTACAGACAAGACGACAAGACAAGTCTACGTCAAATAACGCGAGCAGACGTCGTCGATTAATATGTTGCAATGGCGGCGATTGGCGGAAAACGAGCGCGTAACGCACTCGCACACGATTGGTTGATGACATGCAGAAACTTTTCCACACTACCACCACTTTCTGCCACAGTTACTTGTGTAAATTTTACATATTAAGTTTGGACTTGATTATAATAAGGTTATTCCGTGTAGTGACGGATTTGGAATACACATTGTAACCAACCTATACCATCGAATAAGACACAAAACTATAAAATATGTTATGTACTTAAATAAAAAACCCCGTCTAGAACTTACTCTCCTGACATTACATAGCCAAAAGGCACACAATCTATGGCCAAAGGTACAGGAAAATAGGCAAAATAAATGTAGACAAAATAGATATAGGCAAGATAGATAAGCAGAATATAAAACGTAATTTAGATAATGGGAGTCCCACCCATTGCAATGGGAGATATGGTCAATGCTAGAAAGATAAAGTATGAACAATGAAAGTGCGAGAAGAATAATTTGTTAGAACTGGAGTGAAAGGAACTTAAAGAAACACAGACTCTGATTACGTCAGAGAAGAGATGAAAAAAAAACCTATACCATCGTGAGGGCGTTGTAGGAGGCGCAAGAGGCAAGTCACCTAGCCGCAAAAGAAGATAAAAATGATAAAAAAACCTTTGCCAACCTGTCTCGCCAGGGTGGCACAGTAGGCTAATTTCCGTCCATGATGAATTTGGAGGAAACCCGACTCAGTAGTGGGTCATTGGAATAAGAAAGAGTGACAAGATGTCGGTCGTAATGAAGATGTATCAGGATATTGCAGATACCTCGAGAAGTATTTTAGTTTAGAATTGTCGCATGTTACTCTCAAGCTGATGACTGACAGATATACCGACAGACAAGTCAAGAGTGTTTCAAACGAACATTCAAATTATAGAAATCGGTGTAGATAGGCACACAATATTAGAGATATGGAAATGTGTGGGCGTGCACACGTGCGGATAACGGTTCGCGCTTATCAATTATGGTTTAAGAGGCACCTAGTTTGTGCTAGACAAAGGAAAAACACATGTGGCTAAATTCCGCGTTAACAATATGTATTGTCGTATTATAAAACATATTGATTCATTATGAGAGCTATGTGAAGTAAACAATTTAATAACTGATCTATAAGATTATTTTGATGTTGTTGAAGATCAGGATATTATGGAAAGCGCTACGTTGTATGTCGAACATGATGTTGATGATTAATATTATCGGATACTTCCAAAAGCTATCCTAATTCATCACTTATTGTATACCAAAGTTGACATTTGACTGCTTGAACAAAAAGCGAGAGCAGTGCAAACGGTGTGCGCCGGCGACGTCACAGCTAGATATAGTGGTGATCTCACTGCTGTTCCACGTACGGCGATAGCGCCTGTAGTACTACACCCCGCACTCGCCCTCAAGGGCTTGAGTGCCTGCAATGCGTACGCGACGGTTCCTAGAACATTTGTATGGAAACGAGTGACGCGATTGCCGCAATGCTCTTTGGGTCAAGGCTACATTTCTGTCTGTCACTAGGCTTTGTTGTATTTAGTCTAGGTCGCCTTTTAAATTTAGCTGTCTTTAAAATTTATACACTTATATTGTGTCTTTAAAGCTTTTCGATACTGACAATGGATATACATACATATACTGTTAATGATTTAACATGAATAGAAATCAAATCGTGTAATGAAAGTACAAAAGTCTGCGCGACAGACATTGTGAAATGAGACTAATTTGAGGCAAAATAAAAGTCTAGTCTAATCTATACTAATATATAAAGCTGCAGAGTTTGTTTGTTTGTTTGTTTGTTTGTTTGAACGCGCTAATCTCAGGAACTACTGGTCCGATTTCACAAATTCTTTCAGTGTTAGATAGTCCATTTATCGAGGAAGGTTATAGGCTATATTTTATTTTCAAAAGAATTAGGGATCCGTATGAAAATTGCGATTTTGTAAGTCAAGGTGTAAAATCGAAAACCTATTTATGCGTGCGCTGCAAAAACGATTAACAATAGAACAAAATGAAGTACTACGAGTTTGTAGGTCTTATTAAAATCTACAAAAAAGTCCGCGAGAGCACATATCTAACTATCATAGTTTAGTCACAATAACCACTTTTATATTCATAAAAAAAAATGCATAGAAATAAGCACGGGTTCGAAGTCCACGCGAGCGAAGCCGCGCCCAAAAGCTAGTGTAGTGATACGTGCATAATATTGTAGAGAAACACTGATAAATTTTGATGTTCATAATAGCATCCGTGCGAAGCCGGGGCGGATCGCTAGTAACATATACATTCATAAATTTGAAATATGTCATTTTTAATTAGATCTCTGGAAGTGTGTATTGAAGCATTACGGTGAAGGGGTTATCTCAAAGAGAAATCAACATCGAGCTTTTGGAAACTAAAAATATTAAGTTTAACTAGCGAATGTGCGAGATAATAAACTGGCATTTAATTATTAGGTAAAGCACCGTGACCAATTAACGTAAATGTTGGCAGAGCGATGAACGGAGCGGCGCGCGCATTGAGACGAATTTCATTTTAAGCAATTGTGGTAATTGACGGGGCACAGCGCCTTCCGGAGCAGCCGCCTGCTTTGTCTCTTCTATACATGCACTCGCGTGAAGGCGCGTTAATAGGTGGCTTTCGCAACATGCTCCTCGGACTCATTAAGGATCACTTAGTGACTTACACTCTGGAATTGAATTACTAGGACTGCTTTGCAGATTACTTAATCTTAAGGTTTTGGAGTAAAATGTTCTGTTTGGAAATAATCGACTATTCTTTGTTTTGCTACTACATAAGAAGCCCTGAACTTGACCGTGCCCATGTAAGGTCAGAGTTTGGTCTCCATCAGTAAGTCGTATCGATAGTTTTCCAGTAACACCTAATAAGGCAGTATTGACACAAGCGGTTGCGGTCGTAATGAGCGGCGCCCACGGGTCGCGGGCGCGTATCGCGTCCTTGTGGCAAGGTCCAACCAAGCCTCCCGCCCACAACGCGTCTCTGAACGCGCATCCGATCCCCACCAGTGGTTACTCATAACCGTATCCAAGAAGTACCGTAGGTCGCAACCAATTCAGCTAAACATCGGATACTTTTCTTGTAAATGTAAACATTTCTGAAGAATGCAGCGGTGATCTACTTTCCCGGTGTGTATCGGAGGAGTGAACGCGCGTAGGATCTTTGTTTTGAGTATACGGCGTTACCTCAGACAAGTAACCGCCGCGTGCGATGCGAAATGATGCGAAATATTTCCGGAGTTAGAGGAGTATTCTATTAATAAATGATTGGACGTCGCTCGTGGGCGAAGATTTCGGGCGAGCGAGCGCGGGCGCGGCAGTAGCGCGCGATCCGCCGCGGCCGGCCGCCGTACGCGCGCCCAACGAACGAACGAACCGCACTCCCGCGCACACGACACTGCACGCGATACATCGCGACCACGATCCGCCCCAAACAACCCTCGACTCACCCTTCGAGAAGCAAACTCTGAATCAATCGCAAGACGCACCGACGGATCGACCTCACTGTAGTGATCACCTACTGCACTTTTGCGAGGGCGGATTATAACGAACAAATCGACTAACAAACTCGAACCGCACGAAGGTGTCGCGTCGCAAAAAGCGCAACACAATAGAGTAAGCGTCTAATTTTAAACGTGGTTGGAGTTAGCACCGCTGAAATGCAGAACATCGATCCTCTGGAGATTGCTAACATCCTCGCCACGGAGCTGTGGTGTCAGCAGGTATAACGCCCACGCACTGTATTGTATGCAACATATCAACCCAATGTGTCCTGTCCTAATATTTCAGCGTGCTCTTGAGATACTTGGCTGTTGCCACATCCGAAATCAAGGCGGCGATTCTGTGTAAAATACGTTGTCACCAAAATATTTCGGATCTTCACTGTATCGTCTCATTACGTTTTGTGTATGTAGGGCATCGTCAATTGTCGGCAACAAATATCTGAACATGATTTTTAATTTTCGACCCAACTAAAACATCGTGGCTTGCATAAGTATCAGTTTTGGGCGACAGTTTTACAACAACGCTTTCAACACGTGCCATTAACGCCGATACTTAAAATGTAACTAAGTAATTGTTGACGTAAATAAATGTTCTTATAAAACCTGGATGAAACAAAGGAACTCTGCACGGCTTCTAGGGAACTTTTCTTAACGCTTTTTTATTTGCTTTCAAACTAATTATGTTACTACGTCATCGGCAAAGGTAAATAGATAAAGAGCGTTAATTTTACCTAAAGGTACATTATTTAAACCATTATCCGTTTCCACATAGTTATTGAATATTAATGTTTTATCTTAATACGATTATGTATCACAGTTATTATTGTCTTGCATGCGATACATGTAATATAAATATTTTGTTATAAAAGATGACTGGTATGTGGAAGCAACGGTCGATCACCTACACAATAAACATTGCATAATAATTTCACAATAACATATTTTAAACATTGATACATTTCGGGTCTTACAAATAAGAAAGTTGTGATTACTTTTAATACATCTACGGATGAAACAATAATAATTTCATTTCGTAGGCATCAATTCTATTACTTTTTCCACGACTTCTTGAAATTGATAACGGATTGTTAAAAAGTATTTAATTCGTGTGTCTATTACATTTTAAAATTCCCGACATTTCGAATACTTTGCAGCAGTCGTGGTCACTAGAGACTAGATGACAATTATCTTCAAAAGTACAAAGAAACAGTTAAATCTCAGTGCACGCAGAAATCGCTCACGGTATCCGGAGGTCCTGCCATTTGCGGAGTCATTAAATTGATCAAATCTCAAGCTCAACACTCATCTGTTGAGCTTGAGATTTGATCAATTTAATGACTAGATCTCAAGCACAAGGTCGTGCTAACCATCCTCTCTACTGAAATTTGGATGTTTTTCAATCTCAACAGTCTTACGGATCATGCTTGGGTATTTCAACGTGTAATAATCGCGAAATCCTTACACATCATAATCATGTTCCTAACATTTTAAGATTTGATAGCCACCATCCTCTACCATGAAAGCTTGTCACATAGATCAAACAGTATCTAGTGCAATCACGCCAACCCTACTGTTTTAACAGTAGATTTGCTGTTTTCACATAGATGTCCCTGTTTACTGTTTCATTCCTAATTTTTACTAATTTTCAACTAGCGTTCTCCAGCGCCATCTATTACACTATGATTTTTTTTGATAACCACTACGTATTACGTAATAAACTGCAAAGAGACTATCGACTACAATTATTAAAGGAGTATGACACCCTAAATCCGAAATAACCGATTGCTATTCATTTGAAGACACTGAAAGGCACATGAAGAAATTCAACAAAAATATGTATGATTTACAAAATATTATTGACTGTGAAAATACTGAAGATGAGGCAATTGAGAGTGAAACTGAAAAATAATTTAACTTTGATTTTTGTTGTTGCAATTATTAATTTAACAATTTAAGTGAGTTCTGGTATGTAAATAAGAAAATAATTTAGATAAATGAGCAAAACAATAGTATGAAATCTGACTTTTTTACTTTACCTACGTGGCGAGTTGTTGTTTTTTAGTTTATTGGGGTTGGCAACACTGTTCTAGATAGCAATTCTACCTTATTATTGTACATATTAGCACAATATCTAATGAATTTGATCCATATCTTAGAGACAGTCATCATACATTTTATTTTATAAATGTAAATTTTTCGCGATCAATTCTTGGGTTCCTGCTCATATCTATCACTTACTTCGTAGTTTAGTGAAATTTGGATATTTATCGTGATTTGTCCCTTACTACGGCTTTTTGCATAATTAATTTGTTAGTTCTTGATGCTCACGGAACCTTCTTAATTGTTACAGTTGGCTAACCTCGAAGGCCTCCAGTCGGGGGTTCCAACACGCACCACGGCGACCATCACGCCAACGCAGCTGCGCAACTTCGAGCAGACATACATCGAGCTGACCAACTGTCGCAACGAGCCTACCACACACGCAGGCTTCGTGCCACCTTCCGTCACGCACGCCAACAACTACGGTAACTATCAGCTGTTCTGTTGCCTCAGGGTATCAGCAAAATCGTAATTGCAAGGCCTCGTTGGTCTAGTGGTTAGATGTGCTGCGTTTGGATCAACGGGTCCCGGGTTCGATTCCCGGGCCGGGCAAGTGTCATTGTCTAAACCAGAGGCACTGGCTCGGAGTTTGGGTGTCATTTCTATCTATAATATGTATGTATTTGCAAAAAAAAATGTATATAAGTAGTTTATCATCCATCTTGTTACCATAACACAAGCATTAAGTTGCTTAGCTTGGGACGAGATGGCGTTGTGTGAAATGTCCAAGGATATTTATTTATTTATTTAGGTTATTGGAGTCAATGGGAAACATGGAGAAAGATATAGCATTTAAGGCAGCCAGATTTGCCTAAGTGGATTTGAAAATGGAATAATCAGAAGTTGGTTGAGCCCTTCAATATTAATTCCCAGGTTATCCTCTCGATAGAATCTTTTAGGACATTTTAAAGTAATCGTTTTTTCAATCTTTGTATGTTTATTGCCGAAAAGTACCGCTTATCTTGCAGATTGAATAAGAGGTCGTACCACGACGTCGCCACTAACACGTTCAATTAGTATCGTTAAGCTTCGACCAACCAAATTCAATTGGAATTTAAATTACGAGTATAAGCATTAAGCAAAACGTTTTTCTTGTATACCGGATATCTATATGAGTGTTTGTGAGTTTGTTTTTGAATATAGCAGGTGCAAAAATATCAAATAATTTCAAAGCTTCTTAGTAGGGGATTTCACAGTACCTACTCAGTTTTGTAACGTCATGAAATCGGCAGATCAAAATGTTTATTCCATGAATTAAAAAGCCATCTATCATGTTATTAGGTGTTTGTTATTGCCGCACGTGTTTATATTATTCAACGGGGCATATCTTGTCAACAAAAGGTCCTTAATATAATAACGCTTAGACAGGATCAGCATTTTGCCCAATACCCGGGCGGATTCATGAACTATACTTGCACTTAGCCGACCAACATTAAAATAAATAACATAGAAAATTCGTTTCCAGGCATCCTGAATTCGGTGGGGTATTGCGAGGCGGGCCCGACGACGGCGCTGCATGTGTCGCCGGGCCCGCTCTCCGCCAGCGGCGACAGCAGCTCTAGTCCCGGCCTTCCCACGCCCAAACGCCGCAACATGGGTGGCCGACGCCCAACTAAGGCGCCCCAAGACATCTCCCCAGAAGAAGAGGAACGGAGAAAGATCCGCCGCGAAAGAAACAAGATGGCGGCCGCCCGTTGCCGCAAACGCAGACTGGACCACACCAACGAACTCCAGGACGAGACTGAGAAGTTAGAGGAGAAGAAACAATCGCTCCAAGAAGAGCTCCGCCAGTTGAACCATGACAGGGAACAATTGGAATCTATTTTGCAGAGCCATCTCCTTTCGTGTCCTCTGGGGAAAAGATCTACCAGTCCGCCAGATGTGAAGCCCTTTCAGGATCCGTATGCTTACCCTGATTTGCCTGACGACGGTGTCCGGGTGAAGGTGGAAGCGGTAGACCCTACTAATGACCCTGTGCTCGTACTAGATAATATTTTCACATCGCCGGCAAATGACAAAAAGTGAGTATACCTACTAAAATATATTTCTTTTCACTATCACTACAAATTATAAAACAAAGTCTCTGTCGTATGCTTCAATCTTCAAAACTAAGCAACGGATTTAGAAGCGGGTTTTTTTTAATAGATAGAGTGATTCAAGAGGAATGTTTATAATGTATATTACATCCATAATATTGTAGAGAAACACTGATAAATTTAGAGGTTCATCATTGCACCCGTGCGAAGCCGGGACGAGTTGCTAGTTATTTAAAAAAAACACCCTTGATAAGTGTATTGGTGGTTTTGACCAGGACAAGTTACAGCCTTGTGTGTACTCAAAAGTAATTGTATAGATATATAGTAATTGTACTAGATTAAGTATGTACGGTAATCGAAACCATATAAAAAATACACTAAATTACACCCAATATTATAGAAACAGATTTTTTACCCCATTTAACTCCTTATTCCTTTAAATAGAGACAAATTGGTCACAATAGCACAGAGCTTCATATCAACTTTTCATTAGGTTAATTTCCTTTAGTCTCCTCTCTTCTGTAAATTAGGTCTAGTTCCTTCCTGTGGAGTTACAGTCAGGGCCCACGGGACAGATCTTGCGCGGGATGGTACACCGGGGGGGATGTTTATTGGGTAAGCCTCCGTCTCCTCACGGGGACGGAGGAGAGTCCCACACGCCCCTCGTCGGTCGGGGTTAGTCCTTATAGGATTTCACAAAAATAAAAAAACAAAAAAAGACCTTTTTTTTGTTATTTTTAGGTTATTTATTTTGTTATTTTTTGCATTAAACCCACATCCAGGGTTATTAAAGCCTGGATGTGGGTTTAATGCAAAAAATAACAGTTGACAAATTCGGTAAACTTTAGTAATGTAATATTTTAATTTTTGCAGAGTGATGTTGTCGTCGGCGAACCCTGCAGTCGTTCCGAGCTCGGTGAGTGGGCACCCTCTGGACACGCCTCCCGCTATAGTGCGCCCCAACCGACCTAACTCGTTGCAAGTGCCGCTTACCCTAAATCCCGCACAGGTAAATGTTGATAGATCTGTGTAATATACATATTTTTTTAATATAAAGAAACTGAATCCCTGCACTAGGTATAACCTGTATCGTGGGGGCAGTTTACAAACATGTAATTCACGAGCACAAATGACACCCAGACTCCGAGCCTCTGGTTTAGACAATGACACTTGCCCGACCCCGGAATCGAACCCAGGACCCGTTTCCGTATGTTTCATCTGTTCCGTGTGGTGACGGATTTAGAATACATAGTGTCACCACCCCATTCCACCCTGAGTGTGTCGTATGAGCCGACAAAAGGAAATGACGAGGCCGAAAACCTAGCTGCAAGAGAAGGAATAGTATATTTCATTACAAGTGCGGAAAGGCTGTCATTGCAAAGAGTTCCGAAAAATGACTTTGAGCTTGAAAAAGTTTTTCTTGCACCTTTATGAGCTTGGAGGGTTGTATTGATGATTTTGATGATTATAATTCTATAACTGCATACGTCTTACAGCCGCGAATAACATTTTAATCAACATACAACCTAGCACTGACCTGCAAATTGCAAAAAACGTAATGTCGGCTCTACACTCACGCGTGACGTCGCGCCGAGAATTCACGCTGTGAATAAACGCCGTGATCCGCGTGTTTCCGACTATGATGGACGACGGCGCGATTTCTAAAGCAAATCCTTTGACGCGGCCCAAAAAACCGACACTGATCGGGGAACGGTGCGAAGCGCGAACGCGAAGGCGTGAACAACTTCTACACTCGTGATTAGCAGTTGTCGCGGGCTTTCGTGGCCGTTCGCGGCGCGAGTGTAGAGCGGGCTTAAGAAAATTTGAATTTCGCGGGCTACCCTGGAACATTCACCTTAACACTACTACTTCTAATCAGCCCTTAAATTGCGGAGTTGGGCCTCCTTCCGTGACATGGAGGGTAATTAGCCTACTGTGCCCCGCTGTCCAGACGGGTTGGCACAGGGTTTCGTATCAAGTATTGTTTCTTGATACGAAACCCTGTGTTCCTCATCAAGTATTGTTCTCAAAGGGCAATGGAGAGGGCTATGCTCGGAGTTTCCCTGCGAGATCGAATCAGAAATGAGGAGATACGCAGGAAAACCAGGGTCACCGTCATAGCCCACCGGATTGCCAAACTTAAGTTGCAGTGGGCAGGGCACATAGCTCGCAGGACTGATGCCCGATGGGGCAGAAAAGTCCTCGAGTGGCGACCGCGTTCCGGAAGACACAGTGCTGGTAGGCCTCCCACACGTTGGACCGACGACCTGGTTAAGGTCGCCGGAAAGCAGGGCCCGGCCTTTGTGGAGATCTTTCTCTTGCGGCTAGGTTTTTGGCCTTGTCATTTCCTTTGTCAGTTCTTGCGACACCCTCGGGATGGAATGGGGTGGCGACATACACGGTCAGCTAGCATTAATGCTTTTTGTTAAGAGATATTAACGCAGTTCCAATAATATACTTAGCTAAAATCGAAACATATTTTTTCCCATTCCAGTTACACAACAACAAAGCGCTCGGCAACAACAAGATAGCGGGCATAGAGATCAGCACGCCCAGCAACGGCACCTTCAACTTCGACAGCCTCATGGAAGGGGGCACTGGGCTCACCCCCGTCCACCCCCATCCCCACCCACACCCCTGCGCGCACCAGCAGAGAGCCGCACCAGATGCCCACACCACCCTCTCGTCTCTCGCCACCTCCCCTGACTCACATACCAGCCTGGTCAGCCTCTGAGATCAGCTTGACGCCTGTCTGCTCTTCGAGCCGCTGGCGGACCTACTTCAAGCCCATGATTGAGGCAATTCACTCGCAGATATATTTGTGTGCAAGGATTTCTCCATCACAACAGACTAAATGTTGTTCAAAGTGTTCTTTAAAATGTATCAATGCTATTTGTTAATTGGCGAGTGTATATGAAAGCTCGTAATAAACACTAGGGTGACATCTCTTTTTAAAAAGTCTGGACTAAATCCGGTCTTTTTTTCTAAAATTGTAAACCTATTAAAGTAGGTCTGTTAAGTCAGCTAAGCGCTGATTTTTGAGCTTAAACTTTGAGTACGCAATTTATATTGTATCAATTTATTGAACGAATGTATCTTATATTGTGTATAAAGATTCTTTGCTCTTTGTAATACAATTTTGTATTGTAACATTGAATGAACTAAATAGTTATTTCACAATTTTCTATTCGATATCGATACTAAATAATCGGTATATTAGTATCGGTCGTCCTTGGAGTATAAGCGGGTGTACATTGGCAATGAGGGCAGTAGTACGCTTGTTCAATGCGAGTGCCTTGCGCGGTTGTCGCCGGCGCGTGAGACGCGCGCGGCCGTCGAACCTAGTTCGTGTCTTCGAGTTTCTCACTCTTCGCAATACTTATTCGATCCTAAACGATCACTCGATCGTTGATTTCTATCTCGTCTATCGATTCTCGATTCTTCTCTTCTTAATCGTCCAGTGCGGCGATATCGGCTGTATTCTCTTATTTATTGACGAGCTCTATTGTTAAGTAACACACTTGCTCACTTTGTGCTTTGTATTTATATTGTAGTCTTTCTAATGTCGTACCGCGGCGATGCTCGCCCGATGAAGTCAATTGAGAGCTGTACTAATAGTAAAATATTTTTTATAAAATAGATGTGTATATCCGCATAAATAATAATTGTGATCTTAAATAAAACAGAGTTTTATTTGAAGCATTTCAGGGAGTTTTCGAATAGTGCTTTACTCTAGCGAGGCTAGAACGGTGCGTTTATATTAAGCTTATGAAATATGTCTTTACATTTTCCCATTAAAATAGTTATCGGCACATGTTTTGTCGTGCGATCCTCCATTTATCTCGTCATAATAAACCTAGTGCCATTAACTACGTCTACTCTCAAGAAAACAATAATTATGAGTACGAAATATTAAGTTAACCGTAACTAACAGCAATATTACTTAAAGAATTATTAATATATTGATTGTAAGTTAGCTCAATGTTCATGTAACGTCTTACCGTTCCATTGGATTAGGTACCGGTAGAGTAAAATTATTGTTAAGCCTTTGTGATACGTCCAGTGATGGCCCGCGCTGTAGGGATTTGGGAGGGACTCATGCCACTACACCTATATATATTTATCATTAAACCATTGGCTATTTGACTGCGATTTATATAAATATATAGTGTCATCTTTATTATATTTTAATAGCAAATATAGATTATAATATTGAAGAAACAATTTGTAGGATAAATTCGGCATGAGTTGAGTAGATGTTTTATCGATAAATTCACTGGGATAAAAATGAATTAGTCTAAGGCAATAATTAGTGTAAGTTCACTTAACGATTTAATTATATTATACGCATAACGTAGACCAAATTATTATTTCATATGCTTTATTGTAGTTGTAATTAAAATCTAAGCCAAATATTGAGTTTATGTCGTTATTATAGGTTTAGGTTTAGCTATTTCCGTTAAAGTATTAATATGGAAGTGCAGAGTCGTGGAGTCTATTTATTGAAAACGATGTTTCATCCATACCGATATATTAATCGGTAATTTATTTATCGATAATCGATTAAAGCGAAATGGTTTAAGAGACAATTTTTTACATTACTACTATAACTCAAATATTGTTACGCATAATATGAACATGTAGTTTTAATAAGAGATGTAATTTTTTCTAGGCGAGTTTTTTTAAAGCAATTATAGAATACTTTTTGTATTTTTTCATGATGTTTAGCAAAGCAATATATTTGATAAATACTATTTGGAAACTGCAGAGAGAAATATACATGTGAATCGGAAAATATAAATTTTGTTTACATACACCTGAATTTGGTATTTTCATTATTCCCAACATTTCATTATGATTTCTCATTTATTTCATCTCAACTAAAAGTATACAATATTTTCATAAAAATTACACATTTTGCATTTTATAAATGAAGAGTTTATTATTATAACAAGCATAAAACTGGTGTTTCATAATTAATCATTACATTTCACATTAAAGTAAAGCAATGGATAGACTAGAGCCAGCAATAGACTAGAGTGGGCTAATTAAAGTACCCTCTACTCATCTTAGTAATGGTCTAATGGTTACTGCGTGTGTGGAAATAATCTCTAACCGCACTCCTTAAAAAGAAGAGTATTTCAAACACACTTAAGAAACTGCATCCAAGGAAGAGGCCGAACACTCCACCCAAGTTAGCTGTAATGGAAATAGTATACGTCAAATATCATCCAAGAGACGAATAAAATTCGGACTTAGCATACAGTAGGAGGCTGACCTTTTCAGAAAACGGGTAAGAAGGACTTTTAAGAACCTACGATAATTTCTCGTTTCGATCGGTACGTCCGTATATTTAGTGCGGCAGATACTGTAGCGTGAGCGTTTGCATCTAGGTACAGAGTTAAGCTTGGTCTAGAATAATTTAGATATTCTAAAGCTGCACTGAATGCTGTTTTCAAAATAATTTGATAAGAAATACTCACAGACTAAATTAATAATCGACATGACAGTTTCCTGCTTTAGCACTGTGTAAACTGGTGTCCCGAAGAAAAAATGCATGATCGTAGTACTCTTGTTAAAAATTACACCAGTGCTGAAAATAAATATTTTATTTTAGGTAAATTAATAATATTCGGTGGAAAAATAAAATTAGTATGTTTTCATATACGAAAAAGTTGAGATACATATCTACCGACGGATTTCAAATTCAAATACCTCGTTCGCGTTAAAAATGCAGTGAACCCTCATTCTCTGCCGGCTGGGCCACACCCAGTAAAGTAATCAATCCAATTGTTCCAAAATAGAAAGTCAGAGTTTACACTGTAAACTTTACAGTGGCCGGTTGAAGGAATACTTTCCAACTTGACGGTTGGGTCCTATCCTTTACAGCATTGTGAGTAAACCTTTACTTAGTACATTCTTAACGCAAACGATCTATAGTGAAATTGTATTTTTTTTTAAAATGAAATTATCAAATTAGCTACTAACTAAGGCCTGATCATGTAAGGTAGAGCGTCCAAGTTGCCCAGAATAACGTCAGCATGATACTGTCGCGACTCGCAGTCTCTGGGGCAATCACATTCTGGATCCTTCAACCACTTGTCCATGCTCCCTGAAATATTTTATTCGGTAGTCTTTTCAAGCATACCTTTTTCTTTAGTGTTTAAAATGAATTTGCTAAGAAAAAAGGGCGCTATGTATATTAGAAGAAGAACTAGAACTGTACTTTTAACGTCGATAATGCAGTGTAGAGTGGTGAGCTCGCAGGCAAGCTCCGGGCGAAGGTGCGGGAGGAAGAACGGCCAGCAGCCACAGGCGCGGTGCACGGCGCGGGCGTAGCACATGTGGTCACATTCAGAGTTATGGTATTTTCTGAAGAATGGGAGGCTTGCCTCATGCGCGAAGACGCATTTGCGACTGTTAATTATATTGACATATTCATGTACACATTCTCGCGTTTCATTGATTAACAATTACTTAACGCAAAGTTTTATAATAAAATATCTATATAACAATTTTTTTTTAATTATTGTAACGGATTTTGACAGAACACGTCTGGGAACCAAAGCCAGAACAGCTGTTTTAAATAAAATCCTAACACAATTAATCCATTATTGGTTTAGGCTGACTGACACGTCAAACTAATTACACCACTCTTATGATCGGTGGGTGAATAAGGGCTTTCTTTATTAATGGTGGCGGATTAAGAATACATGGGGTCACCACCCCATGCCATGCCCAGCCCATGCCAGAAGGAAATGTCAAGGCCAATAACCTAGCCGCAAGAGAGGGAAAACTTGTTATGGGACACTGAGCCAAAACGTCTGGCCAGAAGTGGGTCATTTATGGATTGAGCAGTAGTGGTAATAGTAGTAAGCCGCCCGCGCAATACACGTTTTGCCTAGAGCAGGAGTTATATTTATATCATAACTAGCGACCCGCCTTTGCTTCGCACGGATGCAATTATGCATGTATTATACATAAAAACCTTCCTCTTAAATCACTCTATCTATTAAAAAAAACCGCTTCAAAATCCGTTGCGTATGAAAGATTGAAGCATACATAGGGACGGACAGACGACAGCGACTTTGTTTTATACTATGTAGTGATTTAAAAAAAAAGATTGAAATTAGGAAAAAGAAGGTAGAGACTGATTATAGTAGTACCTGCTTATAGGCAACTCGGTCACATCGTCAGAGCAGAATGTATAGGTTGCGCGTAGTACGTGGTAAGACTCGCCGTGAGTATCCAGTATACTGGTGACGTCATCCGCAGGGAACTCATACATATCCGTATATATCACCTACACATGAAAAAAAAAATTCGCCAATACTCAGGCGAAATACCGTAGTAATTTTCAGGTTTAAAAAAAGGAACTGTCTAAGCCGTGCCCGCGCGTTATGACAGCAGAACTGGTAACCTTTTCTGCCCATTAAATTAACAAAAAAAAACATAACATTTCTCCCTTTCCTTTTTTCCAATTATATTGGGTTCTACACCGGTCTAATCTTAGTTGGTCAACTACCAGTATATACACGGGAGTGTTTGCCGTCTGCTCTCCGCGACCAATCTAGTGGAGGTCGATCAAACGATTGCTATAGATTGGATACGCCACGCTGCACAGAGTTTGACGTAGTCCAGCCTTTCACACATCATCGTCATACGTAGCTGGGAGAGATCTCCGCTACGCTTGCTAAAACGCCACTCATGAACACCTCTACCCCAACGAACAGTCTTTTCGGTCGGTGGTGAAGGATTTAGAATACACAGTGTCACCACCCCATTTCATCCAGAAGGTGTCGTAAGAACCAAAAAAAAAGGAAATGATAAATCCGAAAACCTATCCGCTAGAGGATTACGAAACCCTCTGCCAACCCGTCTGGCCAGCCATTTAGTCGGAGAAGGCCCGTGTCAGCAGTGGGTCATATAGGGGCTGAGAATTGAGTATCCTTATGTGATTATGTGTGATGGATAGTTAACGTACAATGTTGACCGCGAGGTGATTTGCAATTTAAATCGAAATAAATAAATACCCGTATCGTTCCAGCAGCAAGAAGAGTGCCATTGATAGCATCGTCTGGTTCAAAATCGGCGATCACGGTCAGAGCGTCACTTAGCCCATTGCCAGTTACCGTTCGTTTCAATAAATTGGGGTTTACTTCATTTCTGTAACATATTCAAGTATTATGTTCATTTACTAGCCTTTCCGTGTGGTGATGGATTTAGAATAGTGTCCTCACCCCATTCCATTCTGAGAGTGCCGTAAGAACCGACAAAAGTAAAGGACAAGACCGATAACTTAGCAGTAAGATAAGGAAAACTTGATATAAAAACCTGTGCCTGCCCGTCTGGCCACCGTGGCACAGTTGGCTAATTACCCTCCGTGTAGTATCAATGTAGTTGGAGGAGGCCCAACTCAGTAGTTGGTCATCTATGGGCAGAAAAGATGAAACGATTTGTTACTTCCATAAAAAGATGCGATTATAATAAAATTGTAGGTAGTTTGAATAAACGTGGCGCCAACTAGGCTTGAAATAATTTCAAGGCATTTAGCGATAAGACCGCCCCTTGTACAAAGTGTTGTATTTTTTAGTGTTCTGTCGTTTTTCACGTGTACAATAAAGAGTTTATCTATCTATCGCGTGAGTAGTTTACAAACATGTAATTCACGAACACAAATAACACCCAGACTCAGAGCAAGTCCCTCTGGTCCCGATCCCCGAACCTGTTGATCCATAGGCGGCATATCTAACCCCTAGAGCAACGAGGAAGTTTCGATTTATACAGCCATATTTTATCTAAATTACCAACGGCACACGAGCCGTCACCACATTACTGAGCCGGGCCTGATCAAACTTCGTGGAGGGAAATTAGCCCACTATGCCACACTAGCAAACTCAAACTCAAAAGGAACTTTATTTACGCAGGTTTTATCACAAAACTCTTATAAATCGTCATATTTAAAATTATTACTGTTATCATCTTACGACCTTGTCCCACGCTAGGTGGTAGTCTCCGTACACACATATCAGTCGTCAGATATATCTACAGTCACACCTTTCATACACAATTCCTCATTCTTACAATCCATCCATCTCTTTGATCTCCCACAAGCCTTGCGTCCACCCACGTTCATGCTGAAACTACCACCGGTTCGGAATGCTGCTCTGCAGAGAAGAGCCGGCAAGAAACTCTGTAGTTGTTTTTTTTCAAATCATTTCTCTTGTTTACAATAGCACTTAACAGCACAGTGAGAGCAAGTTCGCCAGATAAGAAAAATACGCAACACGTTAACACAACGAATGACGAATAGGCCTTGGATCAGATGGGCCAATCAAATACAAATCCGCGAAAAAATTGCTATCCATTGCGTCATTGCTCACATAAAGTGTACAATATATGACATTGACAAGAGGCAAGACGAGGCACGTGCGGGTTGCGACAGCGCCAGTATACTGAGTATCAAGACTTCCTTCTCTTGCGCCTAGGTGATCGGTTTCTTGCGTTCCTTTATTCACCTCTTATAAATAAATAAATAATAAATAAACATCCTTGGACATTTCACACAACGCCATCTCGTCCCAAGCTAAGCAACTTAATGCTTGTGTTATGGTAACGAGATGGACGATAAACTACTTATATACATTTTTTTTTTGTAAATACATACATATTATAGACAGAAATGACACCCAGACTCCGAGCTAGTACCTCTGGTTTAGACAAAGACACTTGCCCGACCCGGGAATCGAACCCGGGACCCGTTGCTCCAAAGGCGGCACATCTAACCACTAGACCAACGAGGCAGTCAATTATGACATCCACAAGATGGTATGGTTTGGTATCATGATGTATTACAAATCCGTCACCAACCAGAATAATCCTCAGTTTACAAGTGAAGACTCAGTTTACAAAACTGCGCGAGAAACCGTTGCATCATATCCCGCCATAAAGATTCTAAGGAATGGTGCCCGAGTTGCTTACCTTTTACCTTGAAAATAGTAAAGACTGTTGTGTGTACAACATAGACCGTGAGCTGTGAGTATGGGAGTGAACATGGAGCTGCAGCTGATAGCTTCATGTTTCAAATAGCAGTGCTTCAGAAACCGGTCACAACTCTGTGCCAATATGCCCAATGCTCCCGGGACCTACAAAATAAGCTGTTTTTATCAGCCATTGATGGATGCCCACTTCTTGCACATAAGTTCGCTAGGAACTATATCTAATACTAGCTTTTGCGCGCGGCTTCGCCCGCGTGGGCTTCGAACCCGTGCATATTTTTTATGAACATAAAATCGGTTATTGTGGCTAAACTATGATAGTTAGATATGTGCTCTCGCGGACTTTTTTGTAGATCTTTATAAGACCTACAAACCCGTAGTACATAATTTTGTTCTATTGGCAATCGTTTTTGCAGCGCACGCATAAATAGGTTTTCGATTTTACACCTTGGTTTACAAAATCGCAATTTTCATACGGATCCCTAATTCTTTTGAAAATAAAATATAGCCTATAACCTTCCTCGATAAATGGACTATCTAACACTGAAAGATTTTTTGGAATCGGACCAGTAGTTCCTGAGATTAGCGCGTTCAAACAAACAAACAAACAAACTCGGCAGCTTTATGTATTAGTATAGATAAGCCGGCCGCATGACGTCATATGAAATAATTTCTCCCGTGCGGTAGGTATTGTCGATTTTCGACAAGTTACCCCTCTTGTCGAAATTTTTTTTCAAATTGAAAGTAGCTCTTTAATTTTGATATAGTTGAAATGAAACACGTTTTGACGGATTTATCGGTCACGACTTTTTGTTTTATGAAAATGCTATTTCGATGATAAATAATTGGTACCCACTTTTACTATAAATTGAACGCCAGTAGGCGCCAAAAACACCAATAAAAAAATTTACAATCTTTCTACCGATACTTCGTGGTGCGCGTTCGAGTTCCAATTTCAAAATTATTATTTTTATATTCCAGTACAACTACTATAAAGCTTTCCACTCTTCGAGAATTAAATATGCATAATCATTAATAATGTTGTATATTTGATGATAACTCACGCTGTAGCGATTAAGGTCTAATAAGGTCTGCAGATGCTTTATCTCGGTTTGGTTGTAGTTGTTGCCGATAAGCTCGTAGTAGCCCATGACTAGCGGAAGGACTTTCTCCAAGTTTATGTTGGAATCTCCATCGCTATAACAGGCTTAAATTTCAATGTACACGTATTATACAATTATGTAGTACACTCGGGGACCTATAGGTACACCAACTAACGTTGTTGCTTAAAGGCAGCGGCGCGTCAACGAAATAAACAAAGACAAACTATATAAAGCTAATAGTCCGGGATCCCCGGTACATTGTTTTCACTTGATTACTATCAAGCTAATTTTTCGTGAGTAGCTTCATTTTCATGAGACGCCCAACATTTTCTTGTCGACAACTCTTGATTGTGGTAGCTAACAGAGGTAGCAAGGGTGAAATATGTTGATTTTATGATTCAAAAAAATTTATTACTAACCGGGTGCTTTTTGGTATATCTGATGATAATTATCTAAATTATTCGAAAATGTATTTGTCCTACAAAATGTGTGGTTTGATCAAAGAGTCCTCCACCTCCAATATGTATGGATAACGAGGTCATAAAAAATGATTACTAACCAGCTGGTTTTTTTTTATTTACTTAATAAATATGTATATTATTTAACCGTCATATTGTCCTACAAGTTGCGTGGTACGTTATCCCGGTCCTACGCTCAAAAGTTGTTAAAACCACAAGACCCATTTTGTCATCACTAACTGTAGGACAATAATTTTACATGATAGGTTAGTGTATTCTCTGCCCAAATGATACAATGTCCTACAAGAAAACAGGTATGTAACGCGAGTCCGACAAAAATTGTATTTTTTTCGTTTTCCTACTTATAACTTACTAGCGACCCGAACCGGCTTCGCACGGATGCATGTATTATATTTATTTATTTATTTATTTATCACTTTTTTGTACATTAAATACTGTAAACATAAAACATATTTAGAAAATAACAAAGTAGGTACATTTAGGCGGCCTTATCGCTAACAAGCGATCTCTTCCAGGCAACCTTAAGGCGAAAGAAGCATCTACGATGTAAACAGGTAGTGTCTTAACAGATTTAAGTAATATCTTAACTATGGTAAACCTACATATTATACTGTATAATGTGGACATAAATATAAGTAACTACGTATACTAATATATAATAAAATATGCATGTACACAGACACAATAAACATAATACATATATTAAATACACTTTAGTTCGAGATTCGCAAAATGAGTTTTTAATCTTTTCTTAAAGATGTTCAGGTTATCAGCGCGTCTAATAGTATCCGGCAAAGAATTCCAGAGCAGGACACTTCGAGCAGTGAAAGAATTAGAGCTGAAATTTGAGGTTTGGCAAGGAATGTTGAGACGTAATGTATTTGAGGAACGTAGTTCACGAGATTGGGTTAAGGAAACAAATGAAAACCGTTCTTTCAAATAACTAGGGTAAGAAGGATCAAAAAGGATGGAATATAATAACGATAGCAGACGCAGATCCCTACGATGGCGTACCGAAAGCCACCCCAGCCGTGAACGAAATTCAGAGATGTGGTCAAATTTACGTAAGCCAAAGATAAATCGGATGCAATAGTTTTGGAGCCTTTCAAGTTTGTTAAGTCGTTCTATGCTAATATCTAGATAACTAGCATCAGCATAGTCTAGAATAGGTAACAAGAGGGACTGTACCAGCGAAACTTTGGTACAATATGGCAAAAAATTGCGTAGTCGCCTAAGAGAACCGCCAGCGGCAAAAATTTTCCTACTTACGGAGTTTACCTGGTCTTTCCAAGATAGCGTACTGTCAAAAATAATACCGAGATCACGTACTGAATGTTGATAAGGTAAATTACATCCATTAAATACGACTGGCTGCAGTTGATTGTAGTCGATTCGGGAGACAAACCACGGACTTCCAATTATTATGGCCTGTGATTTGGCTGGATTAACGGATATTCCATGGGAAGCACTCCAGCTATAGATGTGGTTCATGTCCTTATTTATAATATCGATAGCAGTTGGCAGATCATTCAAGGCGGACTGAGCGTAAATTTGCAGATCGTCGGCGTATAGGTGGTAAGAAGATAGAAGACCATCAGCAATGGAATTTATGAAAATGGAGAATAATAGTGGAGAAAGCACCCCTCCTTGCGGTACACCGGCAGAAACACTACACAAGTTGGAATAATGATCATCAATACGGATACGTTGCCGGCGACCAGACAAGAAACTACGAAACCAGTCGATCGCTACTGGGGACAAGTTGTGAGAACGCAGCGTAGCAAGTAGGATGTCATGATCGACTGAAGTAAAAGCGTTACTGAAATCAAGAAGAGTGAGAATGGTAAGCTGCTGGTTTTCCATACCCTGGCGAATATCCTCAGAAATCTTGACAAGAGCTGTAGTCGTACTATGACCCGGACGGAAACCGGATTGGAGATATACATATAAACCTTCATCTTGAATCACTCTATCTATTAAAGAAAACCGCTTCAAAATCCGTCGCGTAGTTTTCAAGTTTTAAGCATACATAGGGACGGACAGACGACAGCGACTTTGTTTTATACTACGTAGTGATGATACAGTGAAAACGTCTTTTTTTTTATTTAAATAAATTATTTTTCTTAAGTAGTACAAAAAAAATATTATTTACATATAAAAAAAAAAATATTCATCAGATTCATCTGATAAATTTTCAGTATCATCACTGTCATTTTCATCTATTTCATTTTCCTCGTCTTCTGTCTCTGTAATGACGTAAAAAATTAAGTATTATTTAACATAAAATGAATCCACTTCGTTTTATAGTGTGCAAGACTTTTTATATAGTACACACATACGGATTCCGCTATACAACGACATTCACCGTTATGTTTAATGGATGAAAATTATTTTATTAGAAATTTAGTATGTTAAAAATAATTATAAAAAATGGATTGCCTGAAAAAGTCCTAAATTTCTAATAAAATATTTTTCATCCATTAAACATATCGGTGATCGTTGTATAGCGGGATCCGTATATGTACTATATAAAAAGTTTCGTACACTATAAAACGAAGTGGATTCATTTTATGTTAAAAATACTTAATTTTTTACGTTATTACAGAGTCAGAAGACGAGGAAAATGAAATAGATGAAAATGACAGTGATGATGCTGAAAATTTATCAGATGAATCTGATGAATATACATTTTTTTTTAAGTAAAAGTTATTTAAGTTAATAAAAAAGATGTTTTCACTGTATCATAAGTTATAAGTAGGAAAACGAAAAATGACAATTTCTGTCGGACTCATGATACATACCTGTTTTTTTGTAGGAAATTGTATCATTTGGGCAGAGAATACTAACCTATCATGTAAAATTGGTGTCCTACAGTTAGTGATGACAAAATGGGTCTTGTGGTATTACCAATTTCTGAGTGTAGGACCGGGATAACGTACCACGCAACTTGTAGGACAATATGACGGTTAAATAATATAAATATTTACTAAGTAAATAAAAAAAAACCAGCTGGTTAGTAATAATTTTTGATGACCTCATTATCGATACATACTCGTATTGGAAGTGGAGGACTCTTTGATCAAACCATACATTTTGTAGGACAAATACATTTTCGAATAATTTAGATAATTCTCATCAGATATACCAAAAATCACCCGGTTAGTAATAATTTTTTTAGAATCATTAAATCAACATATTTAACCTTTGCTACCTCTGTTAGCTACCACAATCAAGAGATGTCGACAAGAAAATGTTGGGCGTCTCATCAAAACAAAGCTATTCACAAAGATTCAGCTTGATAGTAATAAATTTTTTTCTATGATCTGTAGAACAACTTTTGAGCGTAGGACCGGGATAACGTACCACGCAACTTGTAGGACAATATGACGGTTAAATAATATACATATTTATTAAGTAAATAAAAAAAAAACCAGCTGGTTAGTAATCATTTTTGATGACCTCGTTATCCATACATATTGGAGGTGGAGGACTCTTTGATCAAACCATACATTTTGTAGGACAAATACATTTTCGAATAATTTAGATAATTATCATCAGATATACCAAAAAGCACCCGGTTAGTAATAATTTTTTTAGAATCATAAAATCAACATATTTCACCCTTGCTACCTCTGTTAGCTACCACAGTCATGAGTTGTAGACAAGAAAATGTTGGGCGTCTCATGAAAATGAAGCTACTCACGAAAAATTAGCTTGATAGTAATCAAGTGAAATCAATGTACGGGGGACCCCGGACTATAAGATAGATTCTGTGAAAATACAATAATTAATAGTTCCATCAAATCCTTAGAGGACCATCTCAAAAATGAGTATTTATGAATAGATCAAAGGGGCGTAGCTGCCTCTGTGTCAACCGTATCAAATATATGCCCCCCGCCCTGCGCCAGAGGTTAATTAAAGACAAAACATTAAAGTTATTTAAAAGTACTTATCTTTATCACTACATAGTATAAAACAAAGTCGCTGTCGTCTGTCTGTCCCCATGTATGCTTAAATCTTCAAAACTACGCAACGGAATTTGAAGCGTTTTTTTTTAATAGATAGAGTGATTCAAGAGGAAGGTTTTATGTATAATACATGCTTGCACCCGTGCGAAGCCGGGGCGGGTCACTAGTCTTAATATATATATTTCTTGTGTGCGTGTGTATGTGACTGAACTCCTCCTAAACGGCTGGACCGATTTGAATGAAATTTTTTGTATGCGTTTGGGTGGCACCGAGGATGGTTTAGATTCACAAATCAGCCCGACAGATGGTGCTGCAGTCGGTAAACAAATATCATGCAGGACAACGTCTGCCCGGTGTACGTGTGTATGTCACTGAACTGCTCCTAAACGGCTGGACCGATTTGAATGATTTTTTTTGTATGCGTTTGGGTGGCACCGAGAATGGTTTAGATTCACAAATAAGCCCGGCAGATGGCGCTGCAGTCGGTAAACGAATATTGTACACGAACGATGTATAAGTACCTAAGAAGTCGTTAGCCTTAATATTGTAGGTAATCAACAAGTTTTGGGAAGTGGTCCGTCTATGGCGGCTATTCCACTGCTAATTTCCCTATAACAATGAAGAGACTGACCTAAGTTAATGATAATACATACATGAAAGTGCTGTTAAGATAATGCATAGAAGAAATGGTCATCTGGTTGGGCGAGCAGATAGTGATCGCCGGGTGCGGCAGTGTGATGATCGACTGGTGTTGGTTCTCAATGTTCACCCTGGTTGGCATGTCGGCAAAGCGACTGTACAGCAGCTTCGATAAAAGCACTGACATACTGAGGCTTGACATCAAGCTTATTGACCAGAAACATCTGTAAAAGTAAAAACGGATGTCGGCTTGGGTGTCTCGAATGCAAGCACCAAAAAGTGACAACACTTGGTAACCGGAGTATCCCTCAGTCACTTGTTTGTTTTTGTTCTTTTTGTGTTTTTTGGTCCAGAAAAATCGAATTAATTGGTACTCGGACATTGCTGTGCGCGATAGACTCGTAGGAATCCGTGGGTGAATTTTGTGAGACGCCAAAGCGCGACTCGTACCGCGTGTACCGGTGCCGGCCAACACCACTGTTGTAGGGTATTTTTATGATGTGGATACTGTATGTTCTTTTTTTATAAATTTTGAATTGAGTACGTACCAAATTAATAACCGCAAACGCCATCCATGCTTGTCATTCCGCATTGTTTTGAATGAAAGCATCAGCAATAGTCGATACTGATTTTAATGACACCTACCTTTAATAAACCCCAACGCTCAACAACAAATTTTCAAAATTGAAACCGAGGTTTATAAATTGGCTTAGCTTAGATTAATGCCTAGACGGTTACTACGCAAGTTTAATACCAAAATGATTCTGTCTGTTTGCCTCGAGATTTCCATACAATTAGGTTTTGGATCAAAGTAAGGTTATAATAAAGCGGATAAGAAACATTTTTGTGCACTGACCTGGAAACAGGGTCTGGGTATATGTAAAAATACTTCAATCCCAATATACTACTTTGCAAACAATATTTTCGAAACAGTGCTCGAAAATTTCCCTTCATTTTTCTAACCGCTTAATTAAGTTACAAATGGATACACCCAGCGCAGTAGCAACTAGTTCACATATTAGAACATATTCACTATTATTTTCTAGCATCTAAAATTAATTATCATAATTTTATGAACACTTATATCCGTTGTAATTGCACCGCTAGCTTATCGCATGCGAATCGGTCACGATTTAACTATGTGGTACGTACTTATAAATTATAGATGTTATTAAATAAATCTATCACTACACTATTGATGGAAATTATTCTGTTCTGTTCATTTAAAAAGACCTAATACGTTTAGATATGCTAAACTATAATATAGCTTCGCGTCAGTCAATTTAATACCTACCAAATTATTACATTTTTAGACAGTTTTTAACAAATATTAAGGCCTTTCTCTTCACTAGCAACGTGATCATACATACAAAACTACCTAAAACATTAAAAAAGAAACGTGAAAGTTTGTAAGTATGGATGGATGGATGTTTGTTACTCTTTCACGTAAAACTACTGAATGGATTATACATCAGAATAACACATAGGCTACAAGTTATAAAGATATTATGTGAATTACAACAATAAAAACAAGTCGAATTCAAAATGTCTCATTGTCAAATTTTCGGCCATATTAAACTATAGACAACATAACGTTTCGCTGTCAGTTGCGTTTTGTTAAAGTAGGTTTTATACGGACTGGATAAAAATCTCAGGTATCCTATGTCCAACTTTCTTTTTGTTTTAAATATTTATAATGCGAAACAAAGTTCGCCGGGTCAGCTATCTAAAATAATTGACTGTCCAGGCTTGGCAATGCGCTTCAACGTCCCTTCTCTAGCGTTTAATAAATTACATATTTATTGAACAGCAAGAAAACATTGATATGAATGCACTAGATGTGGGATTTAACTAATAATATTCCATAACCTATTGACGCGAGCTTACTGCTGTACTCGATCTTTAGGAGGACCCTGGTTCACAGGCTGAGGTTCACAGGTTGGTATCAATTAAAAAGGTACCAATGAGTAAGAGACTAATAAAACTCCATTGTACAGATCAAACATTTTTTATTTAACCTTCTCTTACAATATCCATCAGCTTTTCGCATGAACTTTGGAAGGATGTAAAAACCTGATTGAACATTAAATACAAAATTATGTTGAATACAATACCAATACTTAAAAACATTATTTCCGCCTTTTAATTATCAAAATGGTTAGCACACTACAATAACCATTGACTTGCCATTACGAGATTACCAAATAGTGTGACATTGAAACAATCGTGCCCTAATACATAGTTCTTGTTATAAATCATAAAACTGCTTGCTTGTTAGCACATGCCATATTTGGCATGATTGTATTAGTACCTAATTCGCCACGACATTTTGATTTCATTTTCATAAAATATTAAGGTGAATGTTCCAGGGTAGCCCGCGAAATTCAAATTTTCTCCCTCCAAGCTCATAAAGGTGCAAGAAAAACTTTTTCCAGTTCAAAGTCATTCTTGCACCTTTATGAGCTTGGAGAGTTGTATTGATGAGTTTGATGATTATAATTCTATAACTACATACGTCTTACAGCCGCGAATAACATTTCAATCAACATACAACCTAGCACTGACCTGCAAATTGCAAAAAACGTACGGAAATTTGATTTTCGCGGGCTACCCTGGAACATTCACCTTAAATACACCTTAAACAGTAGCGACATCTAGTCAAGATAGTTTCAACCCGCTGCCAAAAATTTAAACTACGGTTTTTAATCATAGAACCCGCTTCTATGTCACATAAAAAAACAATTATATGTCCTATTTGTATGTTTAGATTATGTATAATTTTACCAAAACTGTTGGCCAACTCGAGCCTCAAAATGTAATAGTTAGGGCACATCGGGCCTGATGCAAAAATATTGCTAACAGTTTATGGAAGGCTGGAAGGTATGTTGTTTAGCGCTGCAAATACCATTAGTGACGTTTTAGCATCTAGTCTCGGGGCCTGTACCCAAGTGGTATTCGAACTCACGCTTTGTTGGAATAGAAAGACATATGTACCTATAGGATTGACGGGTAGTATTTTGGTCATAAACGTGTCGAACGAAAGTCACTTTGCGAGACCCGTGGTCACTTAGTGTCAAAAGGATAAGAGACTGTGGTACTTATTAGGATTTTATATCCTATGCTATCTACAATTGGTCGTTTTGCTTTAAAGACTACGAGCCCATAAAATAATAAGTTTAATTTGAGCTCCTAAAACTGAGCAATTTGCGATTTTACAAATTGATATTGTTAGGTACCTATTTATTAACATCGAATGTATGATTTTTTAACCCTTATATTTAAATGTAAATTCACTAGTTATAAAAAATCTTTACTGGATTATTTGATTTTCATTTAACCAAACTAATAACTGAATACTCAAGTGTAAACATAGAATCGTAGGTAAGTACCTACTTTAAAAATTAGCGAACTTTTGATTAAAGTGTATCTATTTTATAAATACTACTAGGTAATTACTATTTTGTTTAGTATGTTCAGAATAATCTAGCGATACACAGGGCGTAAAAAACGCGTATACTACAGTCGACGTATTGACACATATTCAGCTGTAGTACCTATACAGAAAAGTGTAACAAGTACCAAAGTTATCTTAAAATTATGTACAAAGAAATAATAAAACGTACCTGTTTGTGGAGATTCATAGGGAAAGTTCGATCTACCTACAACTAAATGGTCGGTATGGCTTTAGAGTACATAATGTCACCAATTCAGGGGTGTCGTTAGAGCCGACTAAAAGAATGCAGAGGCACGCTACCTAGCTGCAAGGGTAGGAAATCTTGAAACAAACCCTGTGTCAACCCGACTTGCCAGAGTGGCACAGTAGGATGATTTCCCTCCATGAATTTGAACGAGTCCCGACTCGTACATAATTTATGGGCAGAAATAAAACCGTCTAAAATTTCATCTAAAAGTTCA
Organism: Clostera curtula; assembly: GCA_905475355.2. Classification (NCBI taxonomy): domain Eukaryota; kingdom Metazoa; phylum Arthropoda; class Insecta; order Lepidoptera; family Notodontidae; genus Clostera; species Clostera curtula. The sequence continues at coordinate 9,868,362 of FR997813.1, read as the reverse complement.
GAGATCATTTAAAAGTAGAATTTATTATAAAAAGCCGTGCCGATGTGTTTATGTGACACTTGTATCGATATTGATAGGTGTCGGCTACAAAGATATAATATCCAACTATATTATAAAAACTAGCAGTACCCCGTTGCGTTGGCGGGCTTCCTGGGCTCGCCAACGCAATTTTCATGAAGATCATCACATGATCAAATGTATACTTTACGAGTTTATAGAGGACATACAGACGAATATACATTTTTATTTAAAAGATAACAGGATTGCACAATTCGGTGCGATATTTTATATATCTACCTATGATCTACCTACCTTATGGGTATATGCAAAGTAGGGTTCATAGAGTGACAATGTATGTAAAGTTTCTTTACTGGTCACCATTTTTAACATCCCGTTTAGAATATATTATGTATAGGTTATGCGTGATTTTTAAATCGTTGGGACACTAAATAGTTTGTAACAAAAACCCTACAGTCATTACGAAAGGATCAATAGTACTATTGAAAAAGATACTGTGAGCAATATTAATAAATATTCTCCATTTTATTTATTTGGTTACTAGCTGTTGACGAAAGTGCCATAACTAAGGAAATAAGCACGTAACTTCCAAGAAAAAATGTGAAGCAAATATTTCGAAGCTTAACGATATTCACTAGACAGCCCACTTTCGATGGAACGCAGGTTTTCATCGTGTTTCTCCCTCATACTTCCTAATAGAACATACATAGAACTGCTCCCTTTAGTAGGCACTATGACCTCACGGCAATAGGGTTTTTGTTACACGCTGTATATAAGATTAATTACTAAATGTCATGTCGTATTTGTTTTAAGTCACTGCGTGTATAGCATTTTAGTGGACGATTATTATACATTACGTACAAATTATATATAATAAACATTGCATTTGTGGGTTCATGTCAGATACTCGATACTCTAAATAATGTAGTAACTATTGATTTTATCCTACTAGCTGTCTACGCAAAATAACTTGAGCAAAAAGTTCCGTAGTGGGGTAAAGTTCGCGCATAAATATTCAACCAATAGCGTTTTATGCCCGCTCTTTCTCTGCAAATCACCACCAGTGCGACACAAACATCGACTTTTGCGTATTCCTCAAGTTATTAGGCGTAGACTGAACCTAATTATATTGAAGGTATGTAATACCTATACTCACATAAAGTGACGAAACGAATAAACCTCTATTATCATCAAAAAGCTATAATCTTTTAACAAACTAATAATATTTATCAGTTATATCAATTATACCTAAAACACATTTATCCAAAATTAACAGATCATTCATAAGAAAAAATAGTTTGTCAAGTCACCTAGTAAATATAAATAAGCTTATAGTTGTAAAATTACTTCATATTAGATACTATTAATATGAAGTTATTTTAAGCCGTGTACAGATTTGCGAAATGTAACATGCAATGTAACAGAATTCCCATAGTGTGGACTGTGGACGGCTTGCGCGCACGAACCGTGCTAACTACGCGCACGAACAGAGAATTTCAACACGTGCGCGTCGCGAGCCGTCATTTGGCGGTTTTTTCGCCGAACACAAAGGGGCTCGCAGAGTGCACGGAGCGCCGCGCCATCTAGTGTGGGTGGTGTGTGTCTGTACTGTACTGCAAAACGCGCGCGAACCATGGAAGAAAACACATCTATGGATTCGCTTCGGCTGTTCATAACAGAACGCGCACATGATCAGAAACAGATCCGAGCACATACATGCTCGGGTTGTGCGCGCCCTGCGTCCACACTTGTGAAATGCTCCTTTCATGTTATATTGCATGCTACATTTCGCAAATCTGTACACGGCTTCACAGCTTTATCAAGTTATTTAATTTTATTTTCAAATACATAAACTATGTAACATTTCGAACATCAATTATATTTTTGAAATTGTATACGTACCTTATATAATGGTGAAAATAATAGTACCTAGGTATTAAGGATTGCAAAATTCGTACTATTTATTTATTGTTTGACACGATATTAGATACTATAGAATAAGTAAATAACAAGAAGTACTATTAATCGAGCAAATATTTAGTAATAATTAAAATCAATAGATACAGATTGATAGAAATTTTAATAAAAATAGGTGTACAAAATACATAAAAATTCCAGCTTCTCTATTATTAAAATTCTCTTATATATTTTAAAAGATTATATCCGGAATATACTATTATGTATCATATAAATATCATTTCTAATATCATTATACTATCTCACATGTATTGTGCGCTCAAGTCTTCATCATTACAAAAACTACTTAAAGTTAACGTTAGGTAATATAACATGAGATTAGATTAATACTAAAAAACAAGCTTCTAGCTGAAATATTTCATTAAGAAAACCTACATTAGTATAATTTTATTCCAATGGGAAACGTACAAATATCTTTCGCCAATAACATCACATTCATAGTTACAATGACACAGTGTGTGCAAAAATCTGATTCAACAAACCGTTGTGCCAAACTATTTTTACCAATAACTTCGGAACTGTACTCGAGTCATACAATAAAAACATCAAAATACTACAAGTCACGACATCAAATTTCGTGCTAAGACTGATAAGTCACATCATCAAATTCCGTCATACATTTCGCAAAACATCACACCATCAAACTCTAATTCTGTTACAGGTCATTTAATGTAATAAGCAAATACAACCATTTTTAATTAACATCAACATCACAATAACTCGTGACATAAGTGTAATAAAAATCTAGAATAGTGCAAAATCAACTTTATGATTACATAATAAAAACGTAATTCTGTGGTTTGGTGCCTAGGGGTTTACAAATCAAAAACTTGATAGTTTTTGAAACGCAAAAACCACCAGGCAAAATGTTAACGATATATTTTTGGAACCCTATTTTTACTATGGAAATAGCTTTTATTTAACGATGTCTGGCAAAGCAGAGAAAAGACCTACGTATCTATGGTATGGCAAATTACGTACGATAAGTACTTTTAAAAATAGGAAATGGCTAACAAAAGTCCCGTAAATAATTGGTCTCGTATGAGTTTGGAAACAGATAATCATAATATTCTTTTACATATGAAATTTCTTTATTTTTTATTTATTCTTTTTAGAATTTACTTGACCACCTAGTGGATTGTGCTGAGTGACACGTAAAGCTACCCACATCGACATTTCTGGTCGCCTGTTGGGACGCGACTTAAGGCGCTAGGCGCAGGGGCGCTTAACGCTGGGGCGCAAATGGCGCTAAGTTAGATCAGGCGTGCGTATCCTCCACGCGCTAGGTGAGAGACCGTCAGGAGTCTAAAAGTACGTGCCAGCGCTGCACCTGAAACAATATTTGGAAATGTTGCCGTAACTGAATATTTAAAAAAGTGGTAATGTTTAGTTTTAAGCATCTTTCAGATCGAGTACCCCTAAGCATGTGGGAGAGAAACCTACGATTTGTGTAGCAATCTTGACCACAAAAAGTATTTCAATGGAAATTGCTACCGTGATTATTGTAGGTAAGTACCACACCATTAGTAATTTGTGCTTTGCATTATTTTATTGTACACCATTTTTGCACATAGGACCCTTACCGTCATATAGTTTATTATGCCATAGGTCCATCTTGCATAATATCCCCATGAATCGTTTCTTATTTCGTATGTTGGTAATGGTCCTGCTAGTAGTTACCTGTGTCCCTGGTCGCTGGCACAGCTCTTGCCAGTGTCGCTCCTCCTCCCGACCGGAGGAACTGTGTCCCAGTGAGAACCAGCCCACCATTTCATTGCGCTTCACGCTGCGTCGCCACCACACTGACACCATCAATGTAACCTCACTCAACTGGAACAAGGCCACCTGGAGGATGCACAACCCTTTGTTAAATCCAAGATTAAGCTGAACAATATACTCTTGTTTAAAGGATAAACAATGGGCCACTCATTCAGTCCCAACAATATCAAGAAAGCCGTTCCAAACTGGAACTAGGCCAGCAACTCAATTATAAGGGAAAGAACTACAAATCAAACCTTATCGTTACTATTATTAGCGCATGTTAAATGTAATCGTGAATGTACGTTGTGGGAATAACACCTCAAGCTCTGTTGTCCCACATAACCTAGCCTTCTTTTGCCTAAGGGCGGACATACGCAACGGTATTTTCCCACGAGAAATTTTTATTCTGCTCAATGTCAAAACGGGTCCATAGAGCGAGTAAAAACCTTACCTGGAATATGAAGAGTTCCTTATACAGCGGGTTGGACTGGGCTCGTCGCGTGGTAGACTTACAGCGACCCATTTCCATGCCCAGGGAGCTAACGAGGCACAACTTCACGTACGTATCTGGAGCTTTGGTGGGGGATAGTTTGCGGAAGTGCGTGCCTTTTATCACCTGCGCAACATAAATAAATCACTATTTTAAATTGCTCTTTTGAAGAGTAAGTAAATAAATTTTGAGATAGTATAATCGAAAAGAGTTATCACATTGGTACCTAACAGAAGCTAGAATTAGGTGGTTGTCAGTACTTAAAACACGCAAAAAGAAAAGATGTACATGTTTGTATGGTACCTCGACTGACAAATGCCCGGTAGCAGAATTGTACTGCAAGCCCAGCAACAGCTCGGGAGCAGATCGAGCGCTACAGCAGGAGGATGCAGAGTCCGATCGAGCCAAACTACAGGCCTCCGCTCCGGGACCTACTGCCTGGGGTGTAGTCACCGTCGTCACCGACGAAGGACTGGCGAGCACGCCCGACATTGACTGGGTCAATTCCAGTTTTGGCAGCTAGACGTAATAATGGTGTGCATTAGTAGGATTGTCCTCTTCCAGTGTTATATAATTAAACTAGCGACCCGCCCCGGCTTCGCACGGATGCAATATTTCTCTATAAACCTTCCTCTTGAATCACTCTATCTATTAAAAAAAACAGCTTCAAAATCCGTTGCGTAGTTTTGAAGATTTAAGCATACATAGGGACGGACAGACTACGGCGACTTTGTTTTATACTATGTAGTGATTAAAGAGCTACGCTGTCTAGACGGGTTTCCACACGGTTATACTCTGGGTTCTTTCTCTATCGTAAATAGGTGAATGATATGCTTGTCACCTTGGGTATGCTAATCTTTACTTGTAAGTACTGCTTACGAATGCACCTTATAGCTTCTGTATATGTATGAAATATGACGGTCGGAAAAAAACTTTCACAAAATAAATATGATCAAAAACGCGTAAGGCCTTCAATTTAATTTTAAAATAAAACGATCAAAGGACCTCCTGGATAAAAGCATGGGGAATCTTTTTAATTTGAAAAGGCAGTTACCTGTAGGCTAGGTTGATGGTGTTGCCTGGGCGTTAGCTGGAGCCACAGGTTGTTCTCTAGCTCAAGATTGAGTGAGGCAAAGCTGACGGCTGCTTCACCTAGGAGTCGCTGACGTCGCATTCGCTCACACCCGTAAATTCTTATGCGCAAACCCAAACCATGGACATCCTCTGTTGTTAAAAAAAATAGCAGGTAAAAATGTTTCCGTAATAAAAAATATTTTGAGTTTGTATTTAGCGTAATTTGATCTTTAAGAGTACATAGACTAAGTAGTTAGTAAAATTGCTGCATCTTCAAAGCCCGGGTATGTACATATATTTAGATTTATTACACTATTTCTCATACTTTCAACAACCACTTTTCAAGTACCTGCCTAGGTAATTTTATCCGGATATAAAGATAAGCGTTGTACACACATGTAGTACGTATACAGGATGTCCTAAAAATAGTGTCAAGCGGAAGTCCAGAGATAGAGTAGAGATATCGTGTTATGTTTTTTTTTTAATTTGAAATGATTGGCTTTACACCAATATTTTCATAAGTTTGGTCAAAGTTACGAAGCTGATTAATTTATGCTTAACTAGCGACCCACCCCGGCTTCTTACGGGTGCAATGATGAACATCTAAATTTATCTGTGTTTCTCTACAATATTATGCATGTTTTATACCTACATATAAACCTTCCTCTTGAATCACTCAATATATTAAAAAAAAACACTTCAAAATCCGTTGCGTAGTTTTAAATATTTAAGCATACATAGGGACGGACAGACGACAGCACTTTGTTTGAAAACTATGTAGTGATAGTGATAGTGAAGTACAATTCATGACGATACATTAAGAGAAAGAAAAAAATAAAAAGTCTTCAACTTAAAAAAAAAAAACAGAAAAAATTAAATACACAAAAACTATGAAAAATCGCAGAACATACATGGGGGTTATTCGGGTAGGCCCAAGGGGTGGTCTATCTCTGGACTTCCGCTTGACACTATTTTTTGGGACACCCTGTATAATAGTTTAAAGAACAACATAAGTGTTGAGAATTTAAGAGATTAGCCTGTAACATTACCTGGATTTATCTTGTGGAAAACGAAACTTTCCATGTACTGCGGATTTTCGCCATTACGGATTTTCGACTTGTACTTTTGCTTTTTCAAAGGCAGAAGTACAACGCGGACCTGTAATATGATGACACTAAGATACTGGCAAGATTGATAAGCAGGCCGATGCCGAATAAAAGTTTAAATACTTTTTAAAGTTCCAATATTCTGTTTAACGTGATTAGTGTCTTGCCAAGGAATATCCTCTCCTGTATTTTTCCACCTTTGACAAAAAGCCAAAATAGCATAGTGACATGGGCCCCAAACCGAATATTTTCTATTGAAGTGCCCGTCCAACACGATGCGCTTGTTAGACTTAAACTGCTAAATTCAAAAGTTGTTGTATCCTCTATCAAAAGCCATAGGTAGGTACCACGTCTCGCATTGATATTATAGTATTATCAAAATTTAAAATTGACTGCCTCGTTGGTAAGTGGTTAGATGTGCCGCCTTTGGATCAATGGGTCCCGGGTTCAATTCCGGGGTCGGGCAAGTGTCTTTGTCTAAACCAGAGGCACTGGCTCGGAGTCTGGGTGTCATTTCTATCTATAATATGTATGTATTTACAAAAAAAATAATGTATATAAGTTTATCATCCATCTCGTTACCATAACACAAGCATTAAGTTGCTTAGCTTGGGACGAGATGGCGTTGTGTGAAATGTCCAAGGATATTTATTCATAAATTTATTAAAGACACGGTGATTGTCGAATTTGACTCTATTGAAATAACAGTTTTGGGGCTACAAAAGTAAAAATTAGCACATAATAATTTGGAAATAATTAAAATCCTTCATAAAATATCTTTATAGACGTATAACTAACATTTTGAGTGTTTATAAAAAAGGAGGGATTAATGACCTGGCTTTGCAGCACCTGTCCTTGCGTGCGCTGTGGAAGTGCTCTTGCTTGCAATATGTGCACGGTCATGCTGCGCACAGGGGCATCGTATAGCACGGTCAGCTCGACCGAGCCTCGCTCCTGGGAGCTATCACTGCAGAGCAGTGACGTGTCCTAAGGGTCAGGGAAGCAGATCCAGCATTAATTTTAATATCCATTTTAGTTCCTTTTTCATTCATACTCCCTGAAGATGTAGTAACAGTACCGACTCTGAACTCTTTCAAGAATAATCTTAACAAATTATTAAAATCGGAAGACATTCACGGATCAGCTCGCTATGCCGCTAGTGTGGATACGAGCTTAATAATATTTTAAATATTTGGTGTATTAAGCTGCACTACGCTCTACTTAAAATAAGACGTTTAGATGGCCATTTAGTCCCACATAAAGTCCTCCACATATAGGCGCCATCTACTCTAATGGATATGGTAAAAGGCGGTTAATAACAGTAGATTGTTATACAAGGGTCCAAAGGAATCAATTTCCATACGAGGTATTTAGACTTTTTTAGGCTATAGTCCGAGTAGGAATTGATGTCTTTCACCCGTGTTAATAAGCACTCTACTTTTCATTCCGAATATAAGGAAAGTAAAAAATGATTTAATTTTCATATCTGCTCGCCACTTCATAAGGTCATTGTATGCATTGAAGTACCTATTTCATTTAAAATTTCTGGTAAAAGCTTTTCGATAACTGTATTTGCCTCGGCTTTATCAGAATCTGGGGTCAACATTTGAGAATCACATGAACTAAACTCATTTCTTGATAAGATATTCATAATAAACCGAGATTGATACAGCTTACGGAGTTAGTATCCCGCCAAATTAAAATCAAATCAGTCAATCAGTCTATGTATTTTAAATTTTAATTTTGGAACACACCCGCGTCACTGCCTCTAGCGGACCTGCTGACTTTTTTTTATATTCGCACTGGCAGTTTATACGCTAACAAGACCGCAGCATTTTTTTTTTTGCCGACTGCCTAGTCCGATTTAGTTCTAGAGAGGGAAGCAATTACTATGAGTCTTTCCCGCCCAAAGGAGGGAAGTATCATCTTCCACCCGCTACTCGGATCAAACAAACACTATATACTTTCCGAGTATGAGAAATGAAAAAGAATTATCTTATGCACACTCCAAGCAGAATGGGTCACAAGAATTGTAACCAACTGCTGAGTCGGGCCTCCTCCAGTTACATAGACTAGAACAGCATTCCTAAAAACGATGGTTGTATGTAAATCACTATGATTTTAGCATATTCTTGGCTTTAAAAAGGTCACTTTTTCAAGGGTCTTTTTAGGTGTCCAACATGGTTCAATCTCTTGACAGATTACCTTGTCAAGAGATTGAACCATGTTGGATGTTATCAGGTATTTCCCGGACCCATATTATATCTTGGAAATAACTACGAATTCATTTTCAATTTGGAAAAAGAATAAATGGCATAAGGTTCCATTAAAAAGTTAGTTAAACTTGTTCATGTGCAAAAATACCTGTAAGCTTTTACTTACATTATGGGCAATGACATCGCTGTCGATGCTACTCTGTGCCTCTAAGGTGTGGATGTACTCTGCGCGTTTGGGAATAACCTCGTCAATCCTCGTCTCCCTTAAGGTGGTCTCTCGAAGTGCTGTTTCTATCAGTTCCACGTCGAGTTTTGACACTGAAGCATTCTCGTTCTTTTCTTCGTAGTGACATTCCACGTCCTCTTTATCCTGGTAGCAAAACTAATGTTAGTTTTTACCATACACTTTTTTATTTTAAATAATATAACGTGCTCTTTTGGTTAAGGTACAGTTTTTGCATTTATACGCACTCGCCAATGTGTCAGAGTTTCATTCCGAACCGATGAGAAAGACTAATTTAACTATTTGAAAGTATTTGTACGAGTTTATTCGAATACAAAACTACTTTTCTAGTCAGTGACTAAGACTAATCAATCACCGCAGCCCGCACTTGGTTAGTCACAGTGGCCAACTGAGTTGGAAATTGCATGCCTGAGCTGAAGACAATCGAATTAATTCCATTCTAACATTATGCTCGTCTATCCATGTGGTAATAGTGAGGTGTCCTAGCATGGCTTAAAACTTTTCTACCTTTTGGGAACAAATCTCGTCTGGGTAGAGTGGCACAGCTGTCTAATTGTACATAATTACTTTCACGAAACTGCTAGACTTGTACCACCATCATTTTAACCCTTTTATTTATAAGAGCAACCGTGGAGTTTCATGCCGGTTTTTTTTTCTACTTTTTTTTTTAAACGTCATTTGTATAGCGGGCGCGTCGGTTTAAAAACATGAAATTCACGAACACAAATGACACCCAGACTGAGCAAGTGCCTCTGGTTTTGACAAAGACACTTGCTCGGCCCCGGAATCGATCCCGGAACCCTGGGATCCAAAGGAGGCGCATCCAACCTTCTCTGTGCAATGGCATTACGAACCGGTGGTAAAAACTAAATTATTTTGAATTTTTGACTATTTAAAAGCAATCGCAAGAATTTATTCGAATAAAAAACATTGATGAGATACTTGACTTTAAACAAGTCGTTTAGGCCGATTATTATCGATCACGATTATTCGAAAACTGAAAGAATCTTTCCCTCTACTGGCAGCGTCCTGCACACTGAAACCTCCGGTGTTACAAACACCCATAGGCGATGGCAACCGCTTACTATCAGGCGGGCCTTAAGCTTGAGCACCTCATAGTTAAATATAATAAAAAACTTGACAATAGATACCTACCACTGAATCGGGCCTCCTCCAAGTACATAAAGGGTAATTAGCCTGTATACTGCGCCATGGCATAGGGTTTTGTATCAACTTTCCTTCTCTTGTGGCTAGGTTTTCTGCCTTATCATTTCCTTTTGTCGGCTCTTACGACACCCTCAGTAACAATTGGGGTGGCGATACTACGTATTCTAAATCCGTCACCACACGGATAAATACAATTGATACAACAATAAAAAACATGCTTCATAAATAAATACGTCCTAAAAACTAAAACAGCGGCTATGTTACTCAGGAATATCTAGGTATAATTCTCGACCAATCTCATTTTGGGATGCTAATCACCTGATGAATATCTGATTTGCAATTCATGAGGCAGAGTAACTCTACAGACTTGAATATTGTTCAGCCCTCGTTCTGGGAATTGTATACATAATTTGGTAAACACACCCAAGACATCGAAGTGGTATCAAAGAAAATAGCTTCGAAATATGTGGAGTTTATGAATAACATTACATCAACAATAATTATTATCATCGAAACATAAACGTAAGTAGATACCAGAATATTTATTCATACATTGTAAACGATTTGTTTACGAATTTAGTTACGTACGAAACCGTTTTATTACATGGGAGTCACTGGCCGCTGAAGGACAATTCCTTATCCAATGATAAGCAATATATTAATTTCCGTACACTGACAAAGAAGCACCAAATGACAAGGAATATTTTGTGCTGGAATTTCGGAAGACGGAGGCAGAAATTGAACATGTTTTATATCGATCCATTTGATAATTGGTCTATGTAGGTATCTCATTTGTGCAGATCACATCACATCCTATTGTCGGTCTACTTACATAGAACACATGCAGGGAAAATCTATACTAATATATAAAGCTGCAGAGTTTGTTTGTTTGTTTGTTTGAACGCGCTAATCTCAGGAACTACTGGTCCGATTTCAAAAATTCTTTCAGTGTTAGATAGTCCATTTATCGAGGAAGGTTATAGGCTATATTTTATTTTCAAAGGAATTAGGGATCCGTATGAAAATTGCGATTTTGTAACCCAAGGTGTAAAATCAAAAACCTATTTATGCGTGCGCTGCAAAAACGATTGACAATAGAACAAAATGAAGTACTACGAGTTTGTAGGTCTCATTAAAATCTACAAAAAAGTCCGGGAGAGCATATATCTAACTATCATAGTTTAGTCACAATAACCACTTTTATATTCATAAAAAAAAATGCATAGAGATAAGCACGGGTTCGAAGTCCACGCGAGCGAAGCCGCGCCCAAAAGCTAGTAATTAATATGTGTGATTTCAAAGCAATCGTTGATATTGGTCTTAATTTTTATGTTTCTATAGTGTACCTACCGATATGATTTTGTATGTTTATTACAAGTTTCATTTAAAATAAGCGAGTCCTTATGTCAAATCACTACCACTTTTCCAAAAGCGACTTACATAATAAGTTGCCGTTGGTTATACTAGACATTAATTTTTATCTAGACATTTACGTGATTCAATATCCAAAACCTGGTGTATTAAAAGTATATGATTAAGAATATTAGTTAATAGAAATATGTACCAACATTTCCTCGTATTCTGTTATTTGTTACCTGTTAGTAGTGTGGTGGGTTTTCCTAACATCTGCTATATTTATTTATATATAACCTGGAATTTAAGTCTACTCGCCAGTTATATTAAGGATATCGGCGAATGGCGCAAACAGATTTATTGTTATTTGTGCGCCAAATAAATTTATTTCCGTCCCAAATCTTTTGATCGACTAGCCATTAAGCGGTTTTCTTGTTACGAACTAAAATACCACCATACCAATAAATTGAAAACTCACAGTTATTTGTAGTAAAAATAACATTCGTTGAAAACAAAAACCATACTTAAAGTTTCTACAAGGCGCTTCCAGATTTAAAAAAAATCTACATAAAAAATATTAGGTATCTTTATCTATACCCTATTCAAGATAGCGTGATCGATTTGACAGATGTCAATTTTTCTGATCTACCAAAAGGTATGACTCCGAACTACGTCGCGGTAATGGGGACCAGTAGTGCCGTGGTAGCACTTCTGCGGCGTACTTCGGCATCATACCTTTAGTTTGCAATGACGAATAGTGGTGGGAAACAGATAATATCTAGTAGTCCAAAAAATAACGGTTTAAAATACTTGCAACTGTGACGAGATGGTATGGGTGTATTATGTGTGAAATTCTTTATCACTTTTTCTTCACTTTATAAGACAATATTCGAATAAAAAACATTTTCATTTTGAAATAAAATTCGTTGGCTTTATCGCATTGAAATTTAACACTTTTACAACTATTATTTACTTTTCTTTTTTGTTTACTTTCATGGTCTGAACCACCTATTTAAATTTGGCGGAAGGTCAAAAAATAACCCTGTAATATTAAATAGGAATTTATTATGAATATTGACCCACTATCGCTTATCTACCCAATGTTTTATATGTCTAGTGCAATAAAGAATTTCACACATAAATACACCCACGCCAACTTTACACTGTTACAAGTATTTTAAAACGTTATTTTTTGGACTACTAGATATTTTCTGTTTCCCATCACTAGCCCGTCTGTCAAATCGATCATGCTATCTTGAATAGGGTATAAGTGAATTTTAAAATTATATATTGTTCTAAATTTTAGCCTATTAATACCCCTATTATAGCCTATTATGCCCTATTAATACTACTTATTTATTATAAACATAGTATTTACTATATTATTAGCGTCATGCAAACAAATACTTTGAAAATAAATAATTCTGCTCTGGGCCTGTGGCACCCTGTGGGTACGGTCCAATAGTTTTACGAATTCCTTATCTCAATAAAGTCGTGAATGGCTTGCGCCCGCATTTAATCAGGTTGCTAAAACCTATTCTACACTGTTGGGTCCAACCACCAACAGAGGTCACCTTGGTTGTTCCAACCAAAGTTGGTTTTCAATCTACACGATGTGTAGTTGAGACAACTCGTCAGTCGTTAGTAGTGATTAATAATGGGACCCCTTTCGAAACCACAAAAGGTTGGGATAGCTCTAGCTTGCATAACATTATGTGATGAAAAAAAACGACCACAAAATCATACTTAAATAAAAATTAATAAAATAAAAAACTAATTTTAATTAAAATTCAGTTTGGTACTATTATAGTTATAACTATATGAATAACACATTATTAACATTCACATTCTTAGAAAGTGTGAAGTATATGATTTTTATTTTATTTTGATGGCATGGAAATAGCAATATCATAAAAATTATTATGAAAGTCCCCTTTTTTTAATTTTTTATTTTTATGTTCTATTATTTTTGCTATAGCTACATCTGCTTCCGGCTCAATTTCGCATAGTTTTTCCGCAAGCAATTCCCAGGCTTGGCTTTTTTTGTTCCGATCCTTATATAGATCAGAGCCAATGTCCCAGAGGATGGGCAAATTTCTATATAGTTCCAAGATCTTCCCTTTCTTGTCGTGCCACCGCCATCTTCTTTCAGAAATGCACGCCAAACAAAACAACATACGTGCTCGCTGCTCGACGTTCGAGCCGCAAGTCGCAACTACGTACGGTCGCAGGCCAACAAGCATCCAGTTCCACACGGTCGCTCTTCAACCCAATGTCCTCTATTTGTCCTTGGTAGTGAGGGATGCGCTCACGATCAAGGTGGTTGGAAGGTCACTCGGTTGGTCAACCAAATATTGACATCAACCAACTTCTACACGGTTGCTTTTTGCTCCAACTCAACCAAGGTGACCTCTGTTGGTGATTGGACCCAACCGTGTAGAATAGGTTTTAGAAATATCGACCTAAGACACAAATACCTAATATTATGCTTCTTTACGATTCTGACTAACAATTATGTCTATTTGTTTATGCAATTTTGTATTAAATATCGATTATCATTTACTGGTAATCTAAAATATTTCATTTCTAAGGTGTATTTTCGAAAATAAAATGGATTAAGGCAAAATCTTTACATAGTTATATTGTTTCTGATTCATTACATTTAACTGATTTTCAGATCCGTAATATGTTTATTGATCTATACCTACTTAATGCTTTTTAAATCATTCCATCAAAAAGGATGACTACATCCAGAAGACTGCCCGGAGGGTGTACGATGGGACTAAATGAATTAGCGGTAAATCTAGCCGCAAGCAAAATGAAATGGAAATTCGATATCAAATCGTTTGCTATTGAGGTACTTAAGCTAGTTTACCTCCATCAAATCAGAGGCCCCACTGAGCAGTAAGTATAGGTACAATACAAATAATACGATAAAAATAATATGGTTATCCTTTTTAAACATTAGTCAAAAAGCCATTTTGATGTAATTCTTTTCTTTATATGTGTTTTAATCGAATCGTGTTCTTAGGTTTAACTAAACGCTCAGCCCTTTACGGTTATAACGAGGCATTCATTGTGTCTGAGATTAAATACATAACATGAAAGTCTACCGTCTCACCTGTTGGATGCGCAAGCGCAGCTCTTCGTCTGAGTCGGAGGCCTCGAACGTGAATATTCGTTCGGGGTAATGGTTCGGTTTCGACAAAGCATCTATAACAACACAGACGTACGGACAACGTCAATATACAGTATCACCCTAGACTGTTCTACTTAGCTAAACGAACCTTGTAACTAGCACTAGACTTGTTAAGACCTTCACACATCACTGTAACACATCACCCCTGTCATTCAAGAAATTAGTAAAAACTCATAAATTTCCTAATAGGATTTGATGAACAACATTTAGTTTTTTTATTTTTGATCGCACTATTTTTTAAATAAAATTCATACACTGAAGTTGAGTATAGACTCGTAGCTATTCTTATAAGGCATTAGTCTACCTACACTGGAAGATTTTTAGTCAGTATTTTTTTATCAGAATGAAGACATTTACGTTCATTAGATAATGCTCATTATAAAAATTACAATCCAAGAAAGGAGTGTCGAAATAATACACACGGAATCGAGGGGGTGGCGTACAAGTTACATTTTAGATTTTTTATGGCAAATACAAAATCTCCTATGTAGTTAAGTACGTAAAACGAGATGTTTCAGTAGAAAATTTGATTATTGACAATGCTTGACTACTTTTCCTAAACATCATTTTTTTAAAGTAGGTTGTGTTCCTATTGTAATCGTCAGTAACAGTGATGTGCAAGAGCCTTAAGTTTCACTATACATTTCTATTTTTGTAAACAGTCGCCTACATAATGGATAATAAAACTCAGACCTTGGTGACGCACTGTCCGTCCTTGTACAAACATTAAACACTACAGTAAAAAGTAATGACTACACTACACACTATTGTCAACAATATACAATATTGTCACGAATGGCTTCGTTCTACGTTTACGTTAATAATTAATCGTAATGAAAAGTCGATGGCCATATCTATGTAGAATAAAAATGTACGACTTGATGTTAATTTAGTATTAGCGTTAGGAATAGTTAGCCTAGTTACGTGGACTATGTAGCTTAGTAACGGAAGCAAAACAAAGGGCGCTTTACCGAAGTGAGCGTTGTCGATAGGCAGGTTTGCGGCTGGCACCCGCGGGTTGGTCGCGAGGATGTCATCACAGCACTTGCGACCGAACACAGCCGAATAGCACCACTTTCTCCCAATGAACAGGAGGAGAACCAGAACTATGCCAGCGAACCCTGCTACCGCGCTGATGTACGCAGTTGCCTCTACTGTACATGGAAAAACATTAAAAGTTTCTCTAAATCTAAATATATGGTTATTTTCGGAGGATGTCACAACAACATTTTGTTTTCGAACTGATGATAAAATGTACTAGAAGCCTTAATAAGTCACAAACATTTTTAATAAATAGGTCCAGTAACCAATCGTAAAAAAATAAGCGAAAATCTAAAAGTCGTACATATAGTGTTGAATTGTAGGAGGTATAATGGACAAAGATATTTACCATTGCTAGGATTGATAACGCCGATGTTGGCTACCATCCTGGCTCAAGGGATCCTTGCGAGGAACATCGCTGCGGTTTGCCACAGCACTTCACAACACTTTAGTTTAAATTAAAAGCTGGCTGGATAATACGAAGCGAAGAAAATAATTGGGACGTGTTGGCACGGTCGACTGTCAAAGCGGCGCATGCGTGGTCTAAGAGGGGCACGGCGGGGCGTGTGGAAAATTCTGCGAAGCTATAGGACGAAGGATTCTGTTGTCAGGTGTACCTTTTATATGTAGCTATGGTTAGGGAGAGCCGTCAAGGACGAGGGAGGCACGTGCCTCCGCTCACGGCCGATCACTAAGTAGCTATTTGACTTGGTTGGAA
Organism: Clostera curtula; assembly: GCA_905475355.2. Lineage (NCBI taxonomy): Eukaryota > Metazoa > Arthropoda > Insecta > Lepidoptera > Notodontidae > Clostera > Clostera curtula. Next base: position 9,851,998 of record FR997813.1, on the reverse strand, counting down.
TTAGAAGCGACAGGTTACTTACTTGATTGAAGCTTCATTGCGCTAAGTAAACGTGTTCATTAGGTACGTTGGGCGTGTATCGTTAAATTGATAATTTACATGGATAATTTGTCGCGTGTTCATTGTTTCGAAAATGGCGTAGAAGCTCCTCAAATTAACTTATTTTACGGAACTGGAGAAATGCCATTCAAGCTTAAATTCACTTCAATACACAAATCAATTTTCTAGGAAAATAACTGAAAATTAGATTGGTAACACATTAATGTACAAACAAACTGACAGATGCAGTAGTTCCACTTTTTCCATTTCACAGATAACTGTCTGTATATGTTTATGAATAAACATATTTTTACCAATAACAAATCTTTCGCACCATCTGTAGGTATATTTGTCGTTAACCGGGGACCGTATATAGCCCGATTCACGCTACAACCTGTCGCGACCGAGCCGTGCCCCGTGCGGGGAATTTTGTATGAAGTGGTCCCGGCCGGGGCACGGCCGAGCCACGTTCAAGCATGAATTACTTCATACAAAATGTATACCGACAATGTTCGACCGTGCCCCGTACGGGGCACGGCCCGTTGGAGCGTGAATCGGGCTTAAAGCTCGCAGAAAGTCGATGGATGCAGTTTCTTCAAGATCGTAATTAATGGGGAGGCCTAATTTTAGTCCTTAAATACTACGTCTACTACTTCTCAGCCCATAAATGACCCCCTCCTGGGTCTGGCCTGCTCCAAATACATGGAGGATAAGGGGCCATCCATAAATTACGTCACACGAATTTTAGGACTTTTGAATTCCTTGCCCGTCCTTGGCACAGGTATGCCAATAATCGAGAGAAACAACCATTTTCATTACTTATTTATTTTTATTAAATCTAATATATAAATTCTCGTGTCACAGTTTCAGATGCCAAACTCCTCCGAAACGGCTTGACAGATTTTGATGAAATTTTGTGAGCATATTGGGTAGGTATGAGAATAGGACAACATCTATTTTTCGTCCCCCTAAATTTTAAGGGAGGGGTAAAAAAAAATGTTTATTTTTTAGAGAACATTTTTTGCTTTTTTTTTTTGCGCGGGGGTTGGTTTATTATTTAGCAAAACAACGTTTGCCGGGACAGCTAGTAATCAAATAAAATCAACCTAAAGTCCAACATTTCAGATAGGTAACCAAAATATTAATAAATATAAGTAGATCAAGTTCGTTGGTTTTTATAGTTTTTTTATTCACATGCTAATTCCCCCTCCCCACCCCTTGTCACATTTCGGTGATACCCTCCTTTCCTATTAACGTGTGACGTAATATAGGGATGACCTTTAGTTACATTCAAAGATCCGCTAACACCCTTTTCTACTTCTTCTATTTCTCAGCCCATAAATGACCCACTGCTGTTTTGGGCCTCCTCCAACTACATGGAAGGTAATTTTCCTACTTTGCCACGCTGGCCAGACGGGTTGGCATAGGGTTTCGTATCAAGTTTTCCTTCTCTTGCGCCTAGGTTTTCGGCCATATCATCTGTTTTGTCGGTTCTCACGACACCCTCAGGAAGAATTGGGGTGGCGACACTATGTATTCTAAATACGTCACCACACGGATAAATGCCCTCTTAGGAAATCGTAAATCCAGTTTGCCACGTTCACTAGCTGACGGATTAGCACAGTATTTTGGATTAAGTTATTTCCGAGAATTTTATTTGCAGGTATTTAGTGACTTGTGTGAACTTTTACTTCCTCGGGTTGGAATGAATTGGTGACACTGTGAATTTAAAATCCGCCAGAGCCAATTTTATGTTTTTTTTCTTATGGACTTGTATCTTAACCATGAAGGTGAAGGTTCGTTCGCGTTAATGAGTAAATCAGTCATCAGAATGCTGATGACTGCAGGGTAAATGGGTATTAACCGTGGTGTTAAATTCCAAAGAAAGTATTTTCTTATTATTTTAATTGAACTGGCAGTTTCTAATAGTTTCTATGTATGAGTTTCCTTTTGTTCACTTCACAGTCGTATTGAAACCACACTGTTTAAATTGGGTAGGTACTTGACAACGTTGTACATTACTTTTTTTTCTCCGCTGTGAATTACCAAATCACAATTATTTTTAAAATTTATTTCACCTATCATACAAGACAGGACGCGACCGGCGTGACTAGGTCGGCAGAAAATGATGCGCCTCTGCATTCCTTATGAAAGCAAACAAACAAAATTTGAGGAAAAAAATAAACTAGATTTTTTCAGAAAATTTAAATGAGCTCAGAAACCCTAAGAACGATTGTAAAAGAGATTACGAAGCTACTTCCATAGTACTATTACTGTTTACGTTGGCTACAGGGCTAATTTCCGATGCAAAAATCATGTTGTTGTTAAAGGTTGGATCACAAAAACATCTGTTTCGCTAATCACTACATAGTATAAAACAAAGTCGCATTCTTCTGTCCGTCCCTATGTATGCATAAATCTTTAAAACTACGCAAGGGATTTTGGCGCGGTTTTTTTTAATAGATAGAGTGATTCATGGGGAAGGTTTATATGTACAACCCACCCCCGCTTTGCACGGGCGAAGCCGGGGCGGGCCACTAGTATAATATAAACTAAAGATATTTTTTTTATATTTTGAATGAAAACCCCTATATTTTTTTGTCCCTTGTAGAGACAAACATGTTATGTTGGTTTGTGTACGCTTCAAAAACTCGAAAATATCTGGATCGATTGACCTAAAATTATAATTTAGACCAGATATCCAACCCGCTTCAATTATTGTTTTAACTACCTTTCGTCCTACACGTAAAAGCGAGTAAATCGCATTCTGAACAGCCTGCTGTGTAACAGTATTCGCGTCATCTGTTGGAAACACTGGGAACTCAATGACAACTACAATCATTATATTACACACTAGCTTTTGCGCGCGGCTTCGCCCGCGTGGGCTTCGAACCCGTGCATATTTTTTATGAACATAAAATCGGTTATTGTGGCTAAACTATGATAGTTAGATATGTGCTCTCGCGGACTTTTTTGTAGATCTTTATAAGACCTACAAACCCGTAGTACATAATTTTGTTCTATTGTAAATAGTTTTTGCAGCACGCATAAATAGGTTTTCGATTTTACACCTTGGTTTACAAAATCGCAATTTTCATACGGATCCCTAATTCTTTTGAAAATAAAATATAGCCTATAACCTTCCTCGATAAATGGACTATCTAACACTGAAAGATTTTTTGGAATCGGACCAGTAGTTCCTGAGATTAGCGCGTTCAAACAAACAAACTCTGCAGCTTTATATATTAGTATAGATTAGACATTGCCACAACTTGCCAATAGATGGTTATTTTAACAACAATGTGCCATTGCCAAGTGTGACAGGGAACAGATACAAAAAGGCTTCATTTTTCTCGATGACCAAAACTTTATGGTAAATCGTGTTTAATAATGGTAAATATAGTTGAATATTATTATTCAAATTCTTCACTCAACAAATCAACCAAAAATTGTTTTCAAATATTTGGAATTTACCAGAATAAAGAGGTTGTCTGGAACCCTAAACTAAGCTCAGGTAGTTGATTTTTCATACTATCCCTTTAAAAAGAAAATTAAATAAAAAATAAAAGCAAGCTACCTACTTTTTTGTCTTTACATTTTCACAACTTTCGTGAGTTATTTATTAATGAGCGCTTATAATCATAATAATTATAAGCGCTCATTAAACAAATAGCAGCAGCTGCAATAACTTCTACGTCGTCATCCATCTTGTATCAAGTCACAATACAAACTGACTGAGCCCAACGTGTGGGCATCTCTTCAAAATTCGTCTACATTGGCCATTTGCATTGGTTTTCGATACACTTGCCGAACGCGTAGGCAGTAGCACTTGCCTTGTATTAAATTGCCTACGCTCGCGTTGGCCTAAGCTCAGCCAACGTGTATTGCTGGCATAATAGACAACTAAATGTTGCCAATTCGAAGAAAAAACCATGCAATATAATATGTAATATTATTATAGGTCAGTAAAAAAGGAGGTCCAACTATAAATGAAACACCATGTATAATATTTTGAAAATGTTTTTTTATTAACACTTACATTTTTACAGCGCTCCTAGCCAACAGAGTAATACTATAAAATGAATCGGTGTAAAGAACTGTCGAACGCAAAACAATGTTAAAACTACGTGTACGTCAAATAAACCGCTTACAAAGATCAGATCATTACAATAATATCATCAACGACTATAGTCAGTGAGATGTACATCGCTCTCATCAAACAAGCACAGAAGATCACCCTAAAGAAACGAACTTCATTTAAATCTATAAACATTTCATATAATTTAGATTTTATTAGTCGCTATAATGTTATATTTTACTTTTGTAACCATTATTATAATGTTATATGTATTCGTTACGAAAAATTGAAAGGAATCGCCGGCCGGCCCTCCGCCGTCTCGGCGAGCGACGGCCGGGCCGCGCGGCGACCAAAACAAGATCACTCTATCATAACTGTATAATTTTAAAAATCTCTAATTACGCATTCCTACGTTTTGTTATTATCATTTAATTAAGAAATAAAATCTTACGTAATTACCATGAGCAGCCTATTTTAATAAATTTGACGAAATTCGCTAATGATCAGATAATGTTTGGAAAAGGAAAGCGTCGGGTGCGGCGCCTACTTGCTCCAAGATACGCCATCGACGTCACTACTACCTAACAGTAAGCAGTAGTACTCGGCTACGAATCAGGCACTCGCATCCACCTCTCACACACCATGCACCCGATCGAATCGACTGAACGTCACTCCACTCGAAAATCAACTTAAACCTAATTCACTTAAATTATAATAATAATAATGGCTCCTTAACCGTAATTTTACAACAAATGCGTTTCGTTGGCCGCCGAGCACGGAGCGCGGCGGGCGTCATACTCCGCCCGCTCGACTCGCGAACGATGAACTACCGCTAGACGATAATTTATTACTTATTACATAAGTATGTGAAAAACAATTCATTAGTATTATTTTAGTTTATATCTTAAATGTCATGAATGTCAGTGAGGGCGTACTATGCAACATGGATCCGAGTCGGCGGCCGGCGGCCGGGCGCGGCGGCGGCGCCTGGCCGGAGGCGGCCCGCGGTCATTGCCCTCGCGCCATTGCGGGTCTACCCAAAGCCAGACTCTGACTGACCTGACAACTGCTGTAGCTGCCACTTACAACTGGTAAACACCTCTTTTCAAAGTGAATCCGTGTTCGGTACGTGTTTCGGTACCTAATGTGAACATTCGGACTATATGGAATATTACAAGTCACTCCCGCACAGTTCGGGCGCACTGAGAACTAAGTTGTGCGTATTATGTGATGATTAATGAGTAAAAATCTGCAAACGCTCCATACGTCCGCGGGCCGCCTCGCGAACTAAGAAAATATCAGACAGAGATTCAACAAATATGCAAAAGATTCATCCTCATGTCTGGCACGACACTCGAGATTCTCAAATTATCTTTAAACAATCTCAATATAAAAATAACATGCTTCACGATTTAAAATAATGTGTATAATTTTTTATATCATCACAAATATCAAACATCATACTCCACTGTGCTTATATACATACATAATTAGTGAAACAATAATAGTGCGGTGATGGCCGGTAGCCGCCGCACGCTCTCGGTCACGTTACGCGGCGAAACGGACATCTTACCGTCTGCGCCAGGCAGGGGCAACGAGGGACAAGACTTGTTCTTACCATATTTTGTTCTCGGAGACGAACATTGTTAATGATCACCACACATTAGGTTGTGATTGGGAACATAGATTGGAACAGATATTTTAGTGGCAGTAACAAAGCGAGTCAATGTTGCCCTGGCCCGGTGCAGCGTCCATATTACAGAACACTCGACAGGTACATACACAGGCCCCTGTGCGGTAACAAGCGGTGAGAAGCGGCACGACAGCGATTACACATATACTCCGCAACCTCTGTCAGTCTGGTAAGAACACAAATGAACGTATGTACGCAGTGACTAAGTGATGCACGAGGGCGTGGACAGTGGTCGGCGCTTAGTAGTAGGTCTCCTGTTCAAGCCAGCCGCCTGGGTTGCGGCGCAGATAGAAGCGTCGGATCTCGTCGTAGATGAAGATCGACAGCATGAACGGAATGGCGGGCAACCACCACACGAACCTGCAAACGTTCCCCATTACATATTTAATTTGGCCAAACGATATGAACAATAAGCCAATTTAGCACAGACAATTTTGCAAGAATACTGATTAATACATTTGGCTTAAATATGTGGAAAAATAAATAAATAGAGGGTAGGTATAGTCTAATGACTCAATCGTAGTCGATAATGAGGAATTTATAGAAAAAGTAGCCAACTTAAACTCTAAAATAAAATACTATATATGTTTTAATTGTATCTGTCTGAGTAATATATTTCGCATCGAAACAATGAACGCATTGCATTTTACTTACTTGAGAGGGTACATCCTCAGTCCCTTGTCCATGCCTGGCGTGTAGGAGAGGAAGGCAGCGAGCGCCGTCTCGAAAATGAGGCCGAAGTTGAGCGCCCAGTTGCGCATTCCCTGGTGGATGATGGAGTTGCGACGGGTCTTGCAGATGATCAAGTCAGCCCATTGGACAACGACAATGGAAACGAAGAACGCAGTGTGGCACGTGAATTCCAGAGCTTTGCGGTCGCGGTAGGTCTGCAGATTGGATAGAAATATTTGACATATTACCAAAGAAAATCAATTGCAATCAATACATAATTCATACGTAATGATAACAGAGATACTAATTCGGAAAAAAAAATCAGAATCTAACGGTTATTATAAACAATAATATTGTTAAAGGAATTTAAACAATTGTTTGAAAACGTCCTAGAAATTGCAACTCGGTTGCTTGTGAAAATAATGAGTTGAAGGCGGCTAAAACACGCAAATAAGATAGTCGTTCAGTTCTACACTTACCCATTCTTGTCCATATGAGTCGGTCAAGTCGTTGATGGCCTTAGAATCCCAATGCTTTCTGATACCGAAGAGTGTCATCGGCAGGAATCCGTTCTCAGCCATGATGACGAAATATACGAAGAAGCCGGCCGCGGCCTGGATCATTCCGATTTGGCCGTACGCCATGGAAATCAGCCTGACAACACCCCCGCCCAAATATTACACAATGTTCAACAAATTCGCTAAAGTTGATTCGACAATGCAAGTGCTTCTAATGTGCTATCCACTTGCAAAGGTGTTTTAAAAAGCAATTTCATTTTGAAGATATAAAGTAATAAAGACATTTTCGTGCCATGAAAACTGATGAGTTTCTAAATGGAAATATTACTTATTTACTTTATATTATCTATACACATCCATCAGTGTTTGAATTTTGTCATGTGCAATGGATTTCAGTAACATCCATATTTGTATTTTACGTTTCGAATTTGGACATCAACTTTAAAATAATGCATTATAGCATTAGTCATCTTAAATCGAACATGCAACGTTGTTAGGATTCTGCTGCGAAGGAAGCTCAAGCCAGTCCATATTTTATTATGCCAGTGTAAGTGTCGCTAGAAAAAGCTGCAAGGGTGTTCAGTACATAAGCTTTTACTGACAATGATAGTGTCCTTTAAAAATACATATACATATCTTTAACTATCATCAAATCATCGATCGTTACAACGACATCGTAATTAATCGTTCATTGTCGGTAAAATCAGATTCTCTTTCTCATAGACAATAATCAATTGCAAATAAATACCGGTAACGTTACTGTTAATGTTACTTTTATTGTGTAACCTCGATTTGATATTGTCTACTGAAGGAGAACATACTGAACAAAGTAAATGCTTTATATTATCTATACACATCCATCAGTGTTTGAATTTTGTCATGTGCAATGGATTTCAGTAACATCCATATTTGTATTTTACGTTTCGAATTTGGACATCAACTTTAAAATAATGCATTATAGCATTAGTCATCTTAAATCGAACATGCAACGTTGTTAGGATTCTGCTGCGAAGGAAGCTCAAGCCAGTCCATATTTTATTATGCCAGTGTAAGTGTCGCTAGAAAAAGCTGCAAGGGTGTTCAGTACATAAGCTTTTACTGACAATGATAGTGTCCTTTAAAAATACATATACATATCTTTAACTATCATCAAATCATCGATCGTTACAACGACATCGTAATTAATCGTTCATTGTCGGTAAAATCAGATTCTCTTTCTCATAGACAATAATCAATTGCAAATAAATACCGGTAACGTTACTGTTAATGTTACTTTTATTGTGTAACCTCGATTTGATATTGTCTACTGAAGGAGAACATACTGAACAAAGTAAATGCTAAGGGTACAAGGGTACAGTGAACCAATTAAAAAGTCAAAATAAGATAAGCGAAATAAAAATCGTTGAAGTGTGGTGTGTCGGTGATGCACAGAAGCGCTGGTGGCCTCGTGATGGCTAATAGCCACGTGCTCCTTAATTATGAACATATTGCACAATATTTCATAACCTTTATTAGTAAACCGTAGTAGCTTCCTAGACATTTTCCGTATTGTACATGCACATTAGAAGCACAAGAGACTAATGACTACGTAACATAGACAAATATCTTGTCGCAAGAAAAGTAAAAATAAAATATTATACGACTTGTATGGTCGATGTGGCGCCAAATGCGCTCGCTATGAAATTGGGAGAAACTCGAAAATGAAATCTTTTACGAGCTGAGATGTTTGATGAGGTATTTAGTTTTGATGATAAACTACTACTTCAGTATAGTGGCTAAGATGAACAAATACAATTTAACAAAATTTTTGGAATTCAATTTAAGAATTCTTTCGGCCAATTCTCAAATATATCCCTTTTATTACACTCGAAAAGTATAATAAAAGATATTATTTAATTTTATAGTTGTAACACTTTGATAGAGAGTTCGAGTTCGCGAGTTCCATCGAAGGTGCGAATTGTTTGTCGTTTCAAATAACAAAATATTGTGCACTATGCTCCGACTTGTATACACTATAAGAGATACTAATGAATATAGCGCTAAAGTACAAATAAATAAAAATATAATTCAATAAAATAATTACAATATCAGCAGACGCTTCATGTCACCTAAAGACATTCCTTTAAAAAAGATTTGTTTGAAATATTTTTTGTTCATTCGTTATTATCATCACTAAGTTCTACTTTTTACTATAACACACGTAAACTGACACATAATAAACCACTAGTGCGTTGTCTATGACAGTCTAAATATTTCGCTAGTCGACCGCTAAACGTGCAACTGTCTGAACTTTGCATTGCAACTTTAGTCGAACCGCTAATATCGAAACATGGAAGAGTGAAGATTGTAAAGACAGAAAGGGCTAATTCCTCTATATCTATAATTTACATCTCTAAGATATTCCTGAAGAGTTTCTATAATTGACATAGACAAATTGAAAAGAAGAAATTTCATTGCTAAAAATGTTATAGGTTCTAGGTTTCATGTAGGTATGTTGTTTAAAAGCGTGACATCTAGTTTGATCCTATGCTCCCTAAAAGGATGGGTACGGCAATATTGTTCGACACGGGTGGGAGCTGCATAATTTATAATCACTCTTCCACATCCAGTTTCAATTGGTATTGTTTAGCCACAAGTAGCCGTTCCACTCAGATGTTATAATCTCACCAAACGCGCGGGTAGGTGTACAGAGTGGGTGTGGGCTAGTGTGTCAACACCCAAATGAGAGTCTAGTAAGCGGCGGGTGGGCACTCGGCGGGGTGCCGAGGTAGCAGTGCGGGGCCAACCTTCTGTTGACGAGGTTGTCGCGGTAAGGGTCCCGCGGCTGCCGCTTCATGATATCGGACTCGGGCGCCTCGTACGCCAATGATATAGCAGGCACCTTCGGTAACACAAGCAATCAGGACAAACGAACACTCCACGGCGCGTCTTATACATACATAATACTAATACGTACGAACCCTGAGCCGCACCGCAAACGTACACCTATAAGTCTACGGCTAGCTGAATCGAAAATTAGTTATGAAAATATACAATAGAACTATAATATTATACTTAAATATATCGCATAGATTAGCTAGTAAATATAAGGTGAGAAAATTTGCGTGATTAGTTATTAAATGATGAGAGCAGACGCTATTGTTATAAAGACATGTATATTATACTCGTAAAACGCTAAACTAGTGAAAGAAGTTACAATTATAAGCCCTAAGATATCAGTAATACTATTACGTATAATACAAGTGTCACTGTTCCTACGAACGAGTATACAGGCTGTCCCAAAACTCGACGAAAAACTGGTACGGACGAGAGGCCTAGTTCTTCGTTAATTCAGTGTTTAAAATATTTTACTAAATTGACCACGTTTATTGCGTTGATAGTAATATAATATCGCTTAACTACATAAATGACATGGATTTTTTCCACAATTGTTATTTAGCCCCTCGCCCGGTACCAGGTTATCGTTGAGTTTTGGGACATCCTTTATAAATACTGATATAGACCTATGTGTATGGTGTGTACTGAAGCCTGTAGCGTAAATGTGTGTGTGTGTGTAGAAAGAATATCCATATGATAACAATGTATGTGATATAAATATAGTGTCGTATGGTGTGCATGGCGATCATGAGAGGTAACAAATGAGAAAGTTAAAATACATAATGTAGTAAACAATATAAATATAAAAGTAATTATTGTAAAATGTGTCAACACATGCACGATAGACAATGATAGAGCAGGAAGACACCGAACTTACCTTAGCACACGACCACATCAATACGACAGATAGCAATAAATTTAATAAAAACCACAAAACATTAAAGGATGGAACAATGCGTTTGCGACGAGTCAGTGATGATAGAAACACGTTGTTCCATTCGGACACCGATCTACTGAGTTAAAGAAGTAGGAGATACGTTAGTACAGAAAATACAAAAGACAACGCAAGGCAGAAAGTTAGGAGCGGTGCTATCGTCGCCTTCAATATCCACACAGAGAATAGGATCGTGTATGTAGGGGACACCGAACACGCCGCAGGCAACAACCAAACCTCAATATTGAAGACTAGACACGTGGTAGCAAGCAAATAGCGGATAGAATAATATGTTGGCACGAGTTATCGCCACTCGTGATGTTTTACCTCTCGTTAACTAGTTTATCAGTGAAAGGGTTACGCGGCTGTCGCTTCATAATGTCAGATTCGGCCTCCTCGTAAGCCAGGGAAATGGCGGGCACCTACACAAACACTCGCCGGTGAGCCACGCGCCGCACTCGAGCGCAACAAGCGTGTGCATCGCTCACGTGTGTACAACATCGAACACTCAGCAAGACATTGCAAATAGACGCTACTCTCTTCTACTCATCAATAATAATCGATAGCAGTGTGCTGGGCGCACAGTGGGTCTACTTGGCTTATAGACATGCCATAATAAGTTCCGGACAAAAAACAGTATAACTAATTATTACCAGGTTACTGAGGAATTTTATTAAAAATTTACTAATGTTGTGTTAAGCACTCTGCGGATATCACCCTGCTTGGCTTACATACATGCCATAATAAGTTCCGGGCAAAATCAATCCAGACAGTATAACAGACAGAATACTGAGGAGTTTGGTTACAAATTTACGAACGTAGTGTTAAGCACTCTGCAGATAGCAGCCTTCTCTGATTAGAAGCATGCATTGAAATCTCCAAGAATTGCTCCAGACAGTTTTTAAAAACTCTACCCATAATAGTAATTCCATTCACATTAATTCATATTGATAATGTGAAATTTAGGACTCTATTGGCAAAAGTCAAGTTAACGCCCACTGTGCATTATGCCACGCGACCGTTGCAATCTCCAGCTTGTCTAGGTAGCGTATGTTTGCAACCACTTGAAACGCTTAAGACTATCACAATAACAAAAAAAAAACACAAAATTAACAAAAATGTAGATCATGAGATGACTTCAGTTATGGCAGACGGGACTTTATGAGAAACATAAATTATAACCGTATGGATCATGAATGAGATGGTTCATGTTCGGAATTCACAAATCACGATGATGATGATGCGGTGTGGGATACGATAACTGTGGACATTGTGTTGTGTCTGTCTTAACTGTAGAACTTTAACTGTTTACGGAGACCACTCGATACTGCCCGTTGATGGCTAGGTTTAGACAAACATTAGAACAAACAACACATCTACTTTTCATAAGAACTCTTTCCTAGTCAGTTTCAACAAGAAACACGAACACATTAGTGGACTAGATTGTTATTGGTCTGCTCTGGTCAGTAGAATCATGCATAACTCCACATTTTGTTACAATTTAAACATCATTATATTTTACATAACCGTAAGAGGCAACAAAACACTAGACTACAAAGTCTATGTTAGTAGTACTAGTATTAAAACTACTAACATCAACTCTCTAGTCTCTTGTTTTCTTTAAGTATTGAAACGGTTTCTAAATATGTAGTATATTAATAGTCCACCTATTTCGGATTGCGTAATCAAGTGCATCTAACAAATTAGTTACACATTAGTTCCAGAGCAAAAACAAATTATACGCGACAAGCTGCAATCCATATTGGCCTTTACGATTATATAAAATAAGATTCACATTATACTAAACACCCAATGGTCACGATACCCAGACAACAGCGACGTTATTTAGCTGAGAATCAGTTAGAATTTACGGCAACACAATACAATCACGTAATAGAGACCTCTCATTGACTAGTTTGTCGCAAAAGGGGTTCCTAGGAGGGCGTTTCATAATGTCTGCTTCGGCTGCTTCGTATGCTAGGGCGATGGCTGGCACCTAGTGTCAATTCACTTATTTATACAGGTTGTACCAAACAGGGTATATACATCCGAAGTGAGGGCACAGAGCTAATCGAAGTAAGTTGTTCTGTATTTAAATTTGACACATTTAAATTTCAAACCAAAGGTTCACTGGAACAATATAGTACCGAAGCCCAATTGGATTATGAACAAAAATAGTTATATTACTTTTTATTATATGAACAAGCTGTTACTCGCGACTTCATCAGTGTTTTAAGCAGTACTTAAAAATGTTGTGTTCGTCGGAATAAATAGATGTTGAGTCACTTTCAGAACTATAATATTAGTATTATCACGTCGAAATTCTAAGCCACAAGGGAGTTTGCTAAGCTCAATCTTATAAACATAGTAGTATATGATTCCTCTTTTTTGCGCTTATTTATCTTACTATTGTGCCACTTTCGCAATTTGAGCACATATTTTGGCAAAAATATTGCACTACATCTATATCAGTGGTACTATCGACGTTTTCGTATTGTATATACCCTTTTTGTTATTATCTATATAAGTAGGGCTTCCCTCCAGCACGCTGCTCTGTAAGACTTTAAGTAAAATAATCTTGTACCATTCAAACTTTGTCGTTAATATCTTGTATGATTAAAGCCAACCTTCATTATTATACTATTATTTTGTTGCTGAAGCTTGACAGCCAATGGTGGTCAAAATCGACTTGTACTTATATGTATTTTTAATATAAATTTGTAACATATGAAGATATATTTGACTCTGCAACAACAAACTTTGAATATTTGAATTATACAAAAGTAATACTTCACGATCACACTCGGAAGATAAATAAATCATAATAACTAATTTAATTAGTAAATTATTTACGTAAACTCAAACAATTTGCATCGGTAACATGATATTGAAACATATTTTATAGATTTCAATGTTAAGTACTTGAAAAGTTAATTGCATAAGCTAACATCTATCGAGTGTATCGTGAGATACTTGTGTAAGTAACAATAATTACATAAAACATATTGTTGCAAGAGATTGTCTTACGAAACATCTATCATCTGTTGACAGACATCTCTGTCGTCAGTATTAATAAAGGAAAATATCGTCTCCGTAGAGGAAGAAGTAACTAAGTCTTAAAAAATTGTTTGGCCATTTTCAACTTAAGTTGCTGATATCTTAGGTTGAAAATTAATTACATAATTATGAAGACTTACTTAATTGTCGCTCTACGGGGACGATATATGGGATTCGACGTTTAGATCTATCGTTCGCATACATTTTAGTGTAGCGGGGATACATTAGCGTGAGCATTTAAATCTGGGGCCTAATTTAATTTAAGAACGTTTACGACCTCATCAAGTCCAATCTCTTGGAACACAACAAGTATAGTATAAAAATGCACCTTGTCCGGTGAACAATAGAGTCGAACTTACCATGTCAGTTCCAAGATCGATGCAGAGGATAGTGACGGTCCCGAGAGGTAGGGGAATATCGCACAGGATAAAGGCGAGGAAAGGCGAGATTTCGGGGATGTTGGAAGTCAAGGTGTACGCGATGGACTTCTTGAGGTTGTCGAAGATCAGTCGGCCCTCTTCTACTCCGGTCACGATCGATGCGAAGTTGTCGTCAAGGAGAATCATGTCGGCTGCCTATAAACACAGGTGTGGAGGTGCTAACGGGCTAATAATTGGACGTCACGAGGTTGGAAAGGTCATTGACGTCCATCATGCTCCTTTTATGTGAAATGGTAGTTTAAAACTAAATAGTATTTACACTACAAAATCTTGTAGTTCAAATTCTTTCTCTTTTTACTTAATAGCTTTTATCCTACTAACGATTTAAAACGAGTAAGTTTGTAAGAATGTATGAATGTGTGTTTGTTACGTTTTCACGCAAAAACTACTGAATGGATTTGCAATAATATAGCTTATACATCAGAATAACAAACATAACATAACAGATATTTCTATTTTATGTTAAATTCCCGTGCGAAGCCGGGCGGGCCGGACCGCTAGTATTTTATATTTAAATCTAGTTTCGGCCAACTGCTTTCTTGCACATTCTTCACTGCCTTGCACCTATTATTATCGTCCCATAATGTCGCAACTAAAGTCATATGTCCTCCAAGATCCCGTCTAACACTACAGTAGAACACTTTTGAACTGACGGAAAGTTACATATATGTTTACAATATAAGTCTGACGGAAACCCTTGACAATTTTTTCGCCTATCTAGAATCGCTTAACCATTCTGCCTCACTATGGATTTTATTGTTAATCGTAGATATCAGCCTAATCTTGTCCACAAATTAACAAGTTTCCAGATGCAACCAATGACTGTGCCTAAAATGGTACCCTGTGGCACACTCGTCTTAAATAATCTTCCTTTAACTCTGGCTACCCACTGTTGAGCGTCACTCTTCAAAAGAAAAATATTTTTAACCGCCCATCCCTGCTAATAAAAAGACGTTGTTGATACTGTTGGCTTAAGCAAACATAAAAAGAGCCTTACTTGTTTGGACACGTCGGAACCAGCGATACCCATGGCGACACCAATGTCAGCCTTCTTAAGGGCGGGTGAGTCGTTCACACCGTCACCAGTCACAGCCACGATGGCGCCTAACCGTTGACAACCCTCCACGATGATCAGCTTCTGCTGCGGTGAGGTACGGGCGAACACGATTTCTGTATGGTACCTGGTGGAATTCCACTATACTTACTACAAATTCCAATAACTTAACTTCTCACCCCATAAATGACCCCATGCTGAGTCGGTCCTCTTCCAACTACTGCCTACAGCCTACAGTGCTACGCTGGCCAAACGGGTTGGAATAGGGTTTCATAGCAAGTGTTCCTTGCGGCTAGGTTACCGGTCTTATCATTTCCTTGTCTATGTCCATGTCGACTCTTACGAAACCTTCAGGATGAAATAGGGTGGCGACACTATGCATTCTAAATCCGCCACCACACGGAACTGTCACCATACGTAACGGTCATCGTATCGCCAATAACGTTGAACATCAGCATTTTGCTTTACATCGCTGACTCTGAACGAAACACATTTTAGTCAATGCACCTATTTTGCAATGTAATAAAATCCCTTGGGTGGTGCGTAGGAAACGCTTAAGGTCTATCAGACGAAGCATGATGTTGGTAGCCGAAAGAACACACAATTTTTCTGACAGTGTAATGCATTGTTTTTCACAGGGACGGCGACGGACGAATAATGTAAAGGTCCGTAGGCGGCGACAACAGCTTACCATCATGAAACCCGTATGCTTGAGCTCCACTTTAGTTGTGTAAATCTTTGATGGGCTTAGAATAGTCAAGTATAAGTGTTGATGGTACTCCATCACTCTTATCCAAGTCTTCAAGACTGATTAGAAAGAATAGTCTCCATAATTAATTTCCTTAGAATCAAGCGAGATTTCGGTTAGCTGTGGAATACGAGAAGTTAAAAATAAAGTCGAGACTCACTTCAAAATTTCATCAAGCTGGTCAGAGTTCAGTTCTCGAAGTTCGGTGCCGTGGATAACTGCAGCCTTAGCTTCACGTGGGTTGACTTCGGAGACTGGGATATTCAATCGTGCTGCAATGTCTTCAACCGTCTCGTTGCCTTCGGAGATGATTCCCACAGACTTGGCAATAGCCTTGGCCGTGATTGGATGATCTCCAGTAACCATGATGACCTACAATATTGTTGAAATGAGTGATGTGTGTGAAAGAGAGATGTGAGAATTGGTCTGGTTCATGGTAGTGAACCAACTTAACAGGTAGTAATCAACTTCAATATATGGCGTTGACTTGGCTTATCAATTTATAAGACAACACCCACCTTGATACCAGCAGATCGGCACTTAGCAACGGCGTCCGGTACGGCAGCTCGAGGAGGGTCAATCATGCTCATCAGACCAACGAAGCGCAAGTTGTCCAGGGGGAAGTTAGGGTCATCACAGTTGAACTTGTAGCCAATGGGGTACTTGTCAGACGGCAGTTGCAAGTCACAGAAACCAAGCACTCTCTCACCGAGACCACCAAGTTCCAGGTACGCATTGTTGAAAGCCTCTTTCATTTCTTCATCCAAAACCTAAAAATGGGAGATCAGGATTAAATTCTTCTGCTTGCAAGTGACTGCTAAACTGAGTCCGCAACAGTCCCAGTCCCTACCTTTTCCTTTCCACCAATGAAGATAGTGCTGCATCGCTCCAGGATCCTCTCGGGCGCACCCTTCATCACAAGCAAGTGGCGTGGGTCGCTAGGGTCATCGCTCTCATGAATGGAAACCTGGTATTTGTTGGTCGAGTTGAATGGAATCTCGCAGGCTTTCTTGTTCCTCTTCCTGATAGACAGCACATCACCAAGAGCTAGTTCCATGCATTTGAGGAGTGCGGCTTCGGAAGCGTCACCGGCTACTTCCTTCTTTAGGATTGGCACTCCATCCTGGCCACCCTTGAATTCAGCTCGGTTGCAGAGAGTCGCGATCTTAGCCAGGGCCTTGAATCCGGGGCTGGTGCGGTCTGGTAACAAAGACGGGATGAAAATTTTCGATCGCAATATCAAGAACCTTTCTACAAGATGAGATTCTATGAAGGAACCTATAATTGAAAAAAAAAGTGGTAATATGATTGACGTTGTTAAATACAGTCACTCACCATACTGTACTCCAGATTGATCTTCAGTGGTGTCAGCTTCAATGATCTGATTGTCGAACCACATGTGAGCAACAGTCATTCTGTTCTGTGTCAACGTTCCGGTCTTGTCGGAGCAGATAGTCGAGGTAGATCCGAGGGTTTCTACGGCTTCCAAATTCTTGACAAGGCAGTTCTTGGACGCCATGCGTTTGGCAGTGAGGGTTAGACATACAGTCACAGTGGCCAATAGACCTTCAGGTACGTTGGCGACGATAATACCTGGCAGAATGAGGGTAGTTTAGTAAATCTGGAAGCCTTAAGGCTCCGTAAGAGATGCTTGGTTGTTAGAAGCTTATTTCATTTGTATCGCATGTTTGGTGGAGTAAAACACGGGAAAGGCAACAGCGATGTTAACTTTCAATACATAGAACACTTACGGTAAGTTCTATAAATGTAGATATGAACTTACCAATAAGGAAAATGACAGCGTCGAGCCAGTGGTAGCCAAGGATGAAGGCAATAACGAAGAAAGTCACGCCGAGGAAGACAGCCACGCCAGTGATCAGGTGAATGAAATGGTGGATTTCCTTAGCGATGGGAGTTTCGCCGGTGTCCAGACCGGAGGCCAAACCAGCAATGCGACCCATTACCTATTACCGAACATTTGTTCCATTTAACTACAAAGTTGGTCGATTTTCATTAAATTATAATTATTATAGAAAAGTTAAGCTTATCTGAGAGAATAATGTTGTTCCATACAACCTTCTAATATAAATAATATTGATGTCTCTAGAACTTTCCATATAAGTATTAGAAAACGTATAGTGTACAAGTATAGCTCACCGTATTGTCACCGCAGCAGATAACAATGCCCTTCGCCGTGCCCTCAACAGCATTGGTCGAGAAGAATGCCAAATTCTTGGTCTCAAGAGGATTCTCGTGGGTGAACTCGGCTCCTCGCGATTGGGGTTCCGACTCGCCAGTCAAGCTGGAGTTGTCAACTTTGAAACCTCGGGCCTCAATGATGCGGACGTCAGCGGGGATACGGTCGCCAAATTTCACCTAGACAATTGGTAAAGGATTTTCTTTATGGTAAGAAGAAAATTCTAGCGGCAATAAACCACATGACAAGTAAATCAATATTTGAAGCAATGACTTGAGTGAGTCTTGAGAAATTTGAGTGGCAAAGTTTACAATAATTTCTTCTATGAGAACTAACCTCAACAATGTCTCCAAGCACAAGATCCTCAGCGCGTAACGTCAGCTTCTCGCCTTCCCTGATAACAGTTGCGAATTGGGGTACCATGTTCTTGAAGGATTCCATGATCTTTGAAGACTTGCTTTCCTGGTAGTATGAGAATATGCCCGTAACGATAACAACAGCCGCTAACACGATGCCAAGGTATAGATTGTCGTCTGCCGGTTCCTCTACGGTACTCGCCTGAAATGTAGCTCATATTATACTAGATATTAAGAATACAAATAAATCTCCGAATTCAAAAATATTAGGTTAAAAACTAGAATGTTCTGGTGCCTATATCCAAGGCATTTTTTTTTTCAAATATATGTAATGATTATGAAACTTCATCGGATTGCGTATCCGATGATGTAAATTGTTGCGATAAATCTTAAGACAGAAAAATTGTCAATGATGTTACATTTACTATCGCGTTTAATGTTAATGTCTTCCACTTAGACATCGTGGGCGTGATACTGACCTGAATTCCGTAGGCAATAAAGCAAAGGATAGCACCAATCCACAGTAATAACGCGAATCCACCGAACAAATTTTTACAAAACTTCACCCATTCAGGTGTCTGTTTTGGTGGCGTAAGTGCGTTTGGACCATCCCGTTCAAGGTTCTCTTTCGCTTTTGCGTGACTAAGGCCCTGTAAAATTAACGCAAAGAGACTTAGAAACTGTAACACAAAAACTGATGAGACATTTATTTTTCTTTAGCCGTATGTCTTACATTTTCTGGGTGTGTCTGAAATCTTTGGTACAGTTCTTCGGGTGTGACTTTGTGGAAATCGATGTCCAACTCCTGTTTGAGATCGTCTAAGTCTCCTGCTTTCCGTTTCTTCGCGGGGGGTTTTCGGCGAGTCTGCAACATTCGGTGAAGAAGTTATTACATTCTTGTCTAAGTAATTATAAATTTTAGGACTTCGCTCGATATTAAAAGTGGGAATATTTTTATGAAAATGATTCTAAATACAAAAAATACCATGCACTCAAATCCTCGTAATCCAGAACGCAAAAACCGTGCTATCAGACAAAAAAATTGAGAAACACGTCAATCACTTTGAAAACTATGCATATTTGATTGACTAGATGTAACTTTGAAACCACTTTAACCCAATGCGTTTCAGATTGCGAAAATTCCACAGAATGTTGAGAGATGTTGCATTGCTGCTATAAAAAATCACTTAGCAAGAATAAATGAAAGATGTGAATATAAATAAAAACCTTGAACTGTCCGTCAGCTGTTCTATTATCGTCCTTAATGGGGCCGATGGTGGCGACGCGGTACGAGTCGGTTCGGCCATGCTGCAAACACAACTAGGGGCTAGACACATTCTACTAGGCGGCCCTAGGGCCATGCAATTATGGATGGATGTGGTTGACGGGAGCAACGATATCGCATAAAAACTATACAATTAGCGTATGAGAAAACATTTGTCATAAAGAATAGATAAAATGGAAGGTGGAAAAAAACATGCAATATCGATGCTCAGTAACAAAACAATAATATGATCAATAAATTGCAAATGACCTGAATCTGCGTGGATAAAACGATGATCAAATTGAACAAATCTCAAAATGTTGATGATGATGCGTAATATCGTGAAGCAATAAAAAGCAGCGCTAGAAATAATTACCTACTATATATCTATAACTCATGGAACTAACTACGAACAAGGTTGTGTTGATTCTAATTAATCTACTGATCATTTGAGGGTCAATTTCAAAGCATTCAGCATAAATAGCACATATAAGGCATAACCTTGCCGAACATGTATTCTATAGAGCTAGGGACCACCGCTCAATGGCGATCAATTGAACTAGTTACGTGTCCGAACCTGAGAGCAAATGGAAGGACACAGACGCGCACCTCAATGCATGACTGGATGCGTATTATGATACCTTTAGTGCTAAAGTAATGATCGCGACGATAAACATAGGACTTTGCGTAATTTCCGATATACCTATACCATTCCAATAAGCAAGAAAAGCTGTCTATTTGATGAAAATTTTGTTGCCTCGTGTAGGAGCACTTACGTAAGTGGACAATATACGTGGCTACCTACATAGTTAGCATTGTGCCGAGGGGAGTAATGTCACAGAGTCTAAAAGCGTCCACGGTGCCGTAAACAACGCAAGCGTTGCCGTCGATAATTGATGAACGTTTTCATAGCAGGCCTCATTAAACCGCGCCCTGAATTCCCCTGAAGGTTATCGCGAGAATATCTGGAACGAGCTGTGAAAAGCATTCGCTCCCGACAGTTTTAAGATTGATGGATTGTGTAATTAAGATCTTTGGAGCTTATGGAAATATTGTTTACAGTTGATATTGAGCTCCCAAGCCAACGTCAAAAGATAATTCTAAATTTCGAAATTAAGGAAGGAGACGTTAAAGAACGTTCATATACAAATGATAGCTCAGCACATAATATAATTACCATCGTAGAATCTTGAACGGGATGATGAAATATTCAAAGGGCGTATGGCAAGATGGTCCTCTCGCCTCGCTGGATGAAATTAGAGGAACTGAGACATGCGGCAGGAGTGCGACGGCGTGGTCGACCGAGTTACATAAGCTGAGCGCCGAACATGCGCAGTGCGGACCATCCCCCACTCGCTACCCTCGACATAAATAGCTAAAAGACAAGGTTGCTACCTCGGGGCCCCGCCGACCGCATTTATAATCTCTATAAAGGTTAAACCGGAATATCTGATGGAAAATCGAAACTGGTTTCAACGAGAATAAATCGGTGACACCTTTGCAAGGGGGTGTCTAACCCAGTTTTTAAACCGCCCCTTGAATAATTGATGACTTGAGTGTTATGAAGGAGTTCTCTTACTGGGGCGTTTTCACGATATAACTCGCTACTTCAACTTGTAACGGCATTACAGTCAAGATATCACTGTACCTATTAAATTAAAGCGATTCATGAAGACGTACTGCTCTTGGTGATTAAGGATTTCAAGCAACTGGCTCAGTAACAAACTACTAAAATCTAACGTAAATGACATCGGTGGCTCCAATGCCAAACAAATGTCATGTCATATGTCAGACAGTGTGGCGGCGAAAGATTCATTGCCACGGTCACAAAACTGCTTTACTCCGAAAATGAGTAGTTACTATCGTAGTAGGTGCGTGACGCGTGAATGAGACAATCATTTTTAACATTAATGAGACACGACGCAAGCGACGCGCCTCCGGTCTCCCCGTGACGCCGGGCTACTGGTATTCCGTGCCAAAATACTATTATTATCTAAACCCTTATCCAAGCCGTCCATCTCAAGATCTAGAACAACTAGTATGAAGGCAAGTTGAAAGTGTGGTTAATGATATACCTACCTATAGATATCTATCTAATATTGGAGACGACTTAAGATCTTTGATTGGATACGTTGTGCTGCTCCTGATATATCTGAGTATTGGAGACGACTTAAGATTTTTGACTGGATATGTTTATTTGCGCTGCCTAATATGTCTCCAAATACAGGGAATGTAGTAGCAGGAAATTATGGCACGAAATGTAAATTACTAAAAGTCTAACAAAATTAAAACGGGTACAATACAATACCAAACCAGTAGATGTCAAATAATGTATTTAAAACAAAACCGTGGCATTTAGTCTCAAGAAAGCTTCTCAACAATTACACCGGATCATTACCGCATTTGCAATACACATCATCATCGATTCTAAGCAGTGATTTAGAGCGTTGGTGATGTCCAAACTTTCAAAGTGTGAGCATTTGAGATAGAATCGGATTCTCAATATTTATTTGCAAATAATTAGTAGTGTAAAAACTTAATGAAGTAAAGCAGATTAACGCAAATGCATTGAAATTATAAAATATAATTTCCAATCTGATTCAATTTTGGATATTGTTTGAAATCGACGTAACTGAGACCTGTATCGCGCTTACAAAGGATTGAGGTGTAAATCTTGATGAACGTTACAATACGAATGTATTCGGAAGATTGGGGAGATAGAGGATTTTATGAACCATAAATTGGAAGTTAGCAAATTTTCGCAAATGATCATTAGATTTTCTAAATATCATGTTGCCTTTAATTACAAATGACCGCCGGAGAAGAAACATGGTTTCTTATAGGATAAATCCGGCTAAAGCTCTTGGCAATTGAGCTGTTATGTATACCATTCGATGTAAAGGAATATGATTTTGTCGCAGCATGAACCTACTGTGATCTCACCAATGATGATTAAAAAAGAATAGGTACGTTCTACATTGTATAAAATATAGACAATGTAGATAGGTACTTACCTATCTACATTGTCTATATTATATAGACCGAATTAAGTTTAGGAAATAACCCAAGGACCATGTCTGGCAACCTAATTGATGCCTGCTGTCGTCATGAAGGATAAAGGAAATACTTCAATAGAGCGACGGTACTCTATGCGATTTAAATGACATAATGACGAGGCAATTTTCTAATAAACCTTCGGTGCTCTTCTAGTTGTCGTGGCCTAAGCACGGCCGGCTCCCGCGACAACCTGTTAGTAACTTCCTTTCTTTCAGAACACCTAGGGAGGAATAGACTTCGCCTAGAACGTACCAAACTATTTGGAGCTCAATGACAGTGTATTTTTTTAGAGATTTTCTATTTTAAATTCTTACAACGCTGCGCTGTAAAACATGTTCCTTTTATATTTCTTTTAAACGGTTCTTCTAAATATGTTCTTTTTAATTACTAAAAAGTAAAAGAGGAGAATATTGAAGAATGAAGTCTTAATATTCTGATAATTCACAAAGGTCAATTATTATTTAAAAAAAAATATTTTTTTCATGACAAAAACTAAATAATACATAGTGAAAATCATAACGATCATATTTTATACAAGTTTTTTTGATATTATAAAAATATCAATTCGAAATTTTATTATTCGTATTAGCACTCCCTTTTCTTAACCAGTTTTTTAGCAATGAGGAATATATTCCAATTTGTATGAACAATATTTAATAGTTTAAAGGAAGTGATTTAGCAGGAGTATGCGAAAGACCAGAATGGTGTCCCGCTCTCCGCACAGATCGATACGAGCAAGTTACGCAACCCGACCGGCGCCGTCTCCGGTAATGTTTCTCTCTCGGTCTTTCCAAATGTACAATTAAACGTAGATTTTGTCTTTTTAATTGACCTGAGGCATTTTATTGTAATTATTGTAATACAACAAAAAATATTATGAATTTTCTGAACAAAGGAACTGACACAAGTTCGAGACATACAATGGACGAATTTGACATCTACGTGCGTAGGATATCGGAACCGAGATTCTAGGAGTGAGAAAGGATGTAGAGCGTGCAAAAAAGTCCTTGCTTGACGCAGCTTATCAAAATAATGAAGGATTGCAAGCACTGTCCACAAGCAACGAGCAGGATGTTACCTTTCTGCACTCACTGTATGCGACATGCACTCACACCTTCACGAAAGCACTTCTCGCCGAGTCAGATACGCTACTGTAAAGACTAATGCAAGCACTACTGGAAGCACCGCACTCACCTCGCCCATTTTCGCTAGTCTTTATGAAAAAGGCGGATATAAAGGAGCACGCCGCCTCTCGGTCTCGCCTCTTTCCCTCAACTGAGTGGGGTGGGTCTTCGCTAGTTCTGCAACAACGGGGACCTTTACGGTTTCCTCGTTCCAACGGAAAAACTTAAAAAGTGTGCGTTTTCACGTCGGTATCTCGCACGGCACTGGGGCTATGTCATCGTGGTACGAAACTAAAACCCGGTATGAGTGTGGCGGAGGCGCGTAGGGCGCGACGTTCGGCGGCCTGCTTCGGGCGGCGACTGGCGATGGGGCCGGCGCGTATCGAGCCGACGGCGCACTGACGTCACACTGCGTCACGACGCCAGCGCCGCCGCCGACGCGCGCACTAACACCGCCCTGCGCGCGCACCCACCCCCTTCCCTTACCGTAACCTTCCAAAACCGGTACGCGCGGCGCTGACAGCCCCACAGCCCCCGTGATCGACAGCCTACCCATCGACGCATACTTTGCCACTCGCTAATATTTGTCCGAATTCCATATCGTATTAGGCGATTTCCACTTGACACGCGATCTATTTGGAGGTCATTAAAGAGTACCTCGTTGAGGAAGCCCTTGGGGCCGCTGTTAATATTTTTTTACGACCAGCAGGGCGGCGAGCGAAGGCGGACGGGCGTCTCGGCGGGCGGTGCGGCCAGCCTTAATATCATATTAAATAACTACTTATTGCCAACCATTCTTATCTGAGGAACGAATCTCATCAGAAAAACAATATCTACCGGATGAAGTAGGCGTTCAGAGTATTGAATAATGTCATAATGGGAAATCATTTTCAATTTCTGTGTAGGTACTACGCTGTAATGCGAATCTATTTCCTACCCACCATTTACTTTTCAGTTGCCTGTAAAACAATTTTATGGCGAGCGAGTACATTTGCTTTAGGTTTATAGTATACGTATTATGATAATGTCATAACCTCCGTATATAATTTATTTTGGACGTTACTATTTTATAGGCCACTGGTTCAGGCGGTGGCTGAGTGGTCATTTTATGTGCTTTCAACTGTATTTATGTTAATGTCGGAAAAAGGACAGTATTTACAACCTATGATCATAAAAGCTTCCATAATCTTGAAAGGCGATCTTAAAAACGTTATGGTGTTCCATTAATTGTCGTCCTAAAACGTGGATGGAAATAAACGGGAATGGAATAAGTGCGACATTATCAGTGGGATTATCATTAAAATTGAATAAGTTATTATGTATTTCAAAAACCAAAGTCCCGTTGTAACTGTACTGCCAAATTATTCATTAGGTTATTTGTAGACAGAGATGATGACAATAAATAAATTAACGAACTGCACTTTATGTATACTAATGTAACTGAAAGAATAGTGTGTACTATTTATTATAGTATACAGATTTAATAACGCACGAAACCTTCTTAAGTTTCATACGAATTTTATAATATTTTTTCTTTTTTATTAAATTTATCTTATAATGAACAGTATTCATAAAATATGAACCATTAATAATCAGTTCAGCAAGAGTTTGAAGTCTATGAACAAAGTAACTAATATAAATTTAGGAAAAAGTAATTATACATGTAAAAGTATGTTGAAGCGTCTGGAGAATGACAAATAGATTTAGCTGGAAGATTTCTAGACTAACTATTGTTCTAATAATAACATTAAAAGAGAATACCCTGTCTTATATTATTGAATATTTTATCGTGTCTATTACAAAGCTGTAACAACACAATCAAATTTAAAAAAATTATTAACCGGACTGTTTTGTTTGTAGGTACATAAGGGAATTGTTAGATACTGACATTTCTGCAGTTCATTTAAAAAAGCGAATGTAAATTGATGTAATTATGCTGCTGAATAATAAACCTATTACCATTAAAAGTTATGAACAACTCTAAAAAGCTAAATATAACGATCAAATCGAACTATTTGAAGTCAACTAATAATTGCTGTATTGGTTTATTTGCATTTAAAAAAAAATATTAGATTCGGAAAGGATTCTTTTATACGGAATTGGTTTATAGCGCGATTTAAGCGACGTACTTATGAAATTAACAAAAAAATACAAAAAACGAGTAGATCTGATAATAAAGTTAAAGGGCTATGCCGAGCTACTATAAATCAAACCTTCTCAACAGCATGATATACAACCGGGTTTTTGAGAAGGGCCATTGCGAATATCTACGTAATGGCATAAATTCAAAATGCTGAAATTTCACGGTTGGTAGCTTCAAGAGGCTAACGCGGGGAATACATTTCCGGTGGGAGCGCCACCTGTCAGATATTAATTTCCGGCACTTGACGTCGCCACCCGACGCGTAATTACACGTCAGCAAATATTGACGGATCGCCCTATTGTCGATCATCCAGCACCACTCGAGCATGCATACACCCTTAGCTATGGGCTTTAGTAAGAATAGTCTTGAATAATAGTCTAGAATAGTCTTGAAGTTATAGACGCGTGTAGCGTCAAAATAACAGCTTCTATCTTATGTACCAGCTAACCTCCGAAAGGGCTAATTTTGACGAGTTTCCCCAGCACCACTTATTCCTTATTTATTAAATAGTAACGTAGACGACTTCAATTTGGGAATAAGAATTAGTTGAACATCGTGCCATCCTTCGAACAGCTATAATTAACGAAGGCGAAGGAACGGCAATAACTAGTTTAAAATAAGTTCAACAACCCGCATACGTCATTTATTTTCACCACGGAAAAATGAAAATGTAATTAAAACCCAAGAAATATTTTTAAACGTCTTGTCGGGACCAGCTGCACGCGTTCTCCTTTTCGCTCTGAAAGCAGTCGAGCGTATTGCATAACCTCATTTCTATATTGTAAGTAGTAAAAAAGCGGTTGAAACTGTATATAGTGGTACATTTTATTTGCAATCTCCCGCAGCCTATGCCTCCCTAGTACAATAAAACGCAAAGTTGCACTTTTCAATTTAACGTCCGTAGTGGCCTGCTTGTGCGAGTATTTTCATTTTACTAGCCCCGGTCTGGAGCATAAAACAAAAGGATTTTCCAACTCATTTTTACAGTTCATCCGGAACGGAGACGGCGCTGTACGGCTAGATTTTCCAGCTTAATTAATTGAAAAATTTCTCAACTGCAGACGTTTGTAGAGTTAGCATCGTAAAATATTATTATGGTCTTGAAACTATGAGCATATGTATAAATATCAAAGTTGGCAAAGTCACTGATCCTTTTGTAAAAATCTAAATTAGAAATAATGATTTAGACATGTTTTAAAATTGAACATGAGAGCTGACATGAAAATAAAAATAACATGCAATAGATTTAAACCGATAAACCCGCCTTTTCAAGTTCCGTATGACAATATTTTAGTATAATGACAGCATTTACAGTTATCTGTACAATACACTGAAACGTTGATGCAGTATTCTGAAATTGATTGCGTTCGTAAATAGGGCAGCGTTGGGATTCCCAGGTAATTCCCGTAAGCCTGATCAATATAATTGCAAATGTCGGACGCTCAACGCGAATAGATAGCGCGCTTACTATGTCGTAGTGAACACCGGAAAATTTACAAATCAATTGCCCTACAAAATATGTTTTAACTTATTTAACACTGGGATACAATTTGTCCATCTACTAACTTTTAGACAGATAGCAGATAGCTTTAGTTAGCTATAATTCATTTGAAAAAAAAAACCTCTGTCCTTTTTTTTTCACAGCAATGTAGATTGATTACACGTTATTGATAACTTAATAACAAAAACATACAAATTAGGTATCACGAAATTTACAGTGGTATCATTCTTGGCTTAATTGTTTTTACATAGGTATTTCTAGATTTTAAGATGTCTTTGTTGTGCCGTAAACAATGTTACAACAGTACAAAATTTAATGTGACGAACCATGAATATCGTGAGCTCTATTTAAGAAAATCTTCCTCTAATATCCTTAAGCTTTCAATTGAATTCATGTCATGGATATACCTATGTCTGTAAAGACGACATAAATTTACTAGAAAACTTTGCGTGTGTTCGCAACTCTTATCGAAAGGGTGCACGTGTAATCTGTGCACTCTTGCATAACGTAGCTTGCTTCAAGGCATGGCATAGGTCAGTTACTAATGCTATGGGGTGGGAACTCGATATACCATTAGAAAGTCTATGGCGTGCACGTAACCATTATGTTGACCTTTAGTCGTTTTATAATTCATTCCAAGTTATTTTCACGCAATATTTGTACAACCCCTTTCTGAAAAATATGTATTAAAAATATGTAAATTTACCTATTTATAATAGTCTCTTAGCCTTTTAATACATAGCGTTGTAAGTGATAGACCCTCTCCTGAGCCCACTCAGTCTCCTTCAATTTAATGGAGAAAGTGGCCTACAGTGCCACGCCGGTCAGATCTATTGACCCAGAGTTTGTATCAAGTTTCCTAAGATTCCCCAAAAAACAAATGTCCTGCATTCGGATTTTTAAATGAAAATATTTGTTCATCGTTAAGCTATTTATTATCAACGCCTGACAGTTCCATGGCGTCGTCATGCTCGATCTATTTATGTAGAAGACTCACATTTCAAGGGTACAAATTAACTACTAAAAAGTTGGAGCTAAATAATTTGACATAAATAAGGAAACAGGTTTGGAAGAATATGGATTAAACAACCTTATCTAAAAAACACGAGGACTAATATGAAATAACTTTCAAATCTTATTCACAGAGTCTAATGAGGGGGGTTATATCTGAACCTGCCCCAAAATAATAACCAAGGTCCCACAAGTTAAACACGACAATTCAATTAGCGTCTCTTGCGAGATAACAATATCATATTCCACAATACGCCCGAGAGAAACGACGTAAATAATTAGGCTAGAGAATAAGGCTCTACACAAAATTTATGCCAAAATTTTGGCAAGGGTAGAGACATTTAAATAAATAATTTATCATTACCCCATGACCTTATCCCGACGATTACTGGGTGGCATAAGTTATCAGGATACAATTATGTCGGTACTCTTTGTAGCATTTTAAAAACATAAATGATTTGATTTGTAAGTCATAAAGGTAATAAAGAATAAGTGTAACAAAGGTGGACGTGAATAGTCATTTGTGTGCTAAAGTTTTTGACTTAGGATTAGTACAATCATTAAGTGAGGGTAAAAAGGTTTATCAAGTGTGTATAAGTAACCTAGTGCAATGAGCCATTCCTACACCGTGAGGTACCGGCTGATATGAAAATTCGTCGAGCGGCCGGCGGGTGAGGGTGTCGGCAAGGGGTACCGGAGGGCGGGGGCGTTCGGAGGCTCTATTTGGGTCACCCCGGGCGTCATCCCCACGATCAATAGCGGAGTCGGCGCGCGCCGACAGCTGTCTCGCTCACTCGCCGCCGGTTACCTAACGCGTCTCGCATGATGCCCTACCTACATTAATTATTTTCCAAATCGTTTTTACACGAGCTATTTAGACAATACACAAAACTACCTATAACCCTTCGGTGTCATACAAAGAAAACCTTAAGACCTTACTTGAGGCCTCGATCAAGGACGCGACAAGGTTACAGTGATAGTAAATCCTAGCTTTGAGTTTTACGTTGGGAGCCCAGGACTTGCGTAACAGAACAAAGGGGAAACGTAATTCAGCAGACAACACTCTTGTGTTATATGGTGTTGCGGTGGCTGTTTCGGGAAGATATTCATCGATCATCGACCAATGGGCAGAGCCATAAACTGGCAGTCAGCGCTATCTCGAACGGCTCATAATTTCCAAACTAAAAGCTGAAAGCTTATATCAAAGCGTTCCGAGTCGAGAGGGGTCTGAAGTGGCATAAATATTAACCGCGTACAGAGCCGTTGAAATGAGATTGTTAACTGGGTAAAAAAATCGTTAGAACGTTGATGAAAACCTTCTGCTGACAGCAGGTTGAAAGACACTTTGGGTTTAATTTACAATTCATTTTATTGTCATAACGTTTATAGAATAGTGCTTCTGCATCAGCTGTAAATTACCATAATATTTTGTAAAAATAAAAAATATTTCTTATCCTTTTCCAACCTTAGTATGAAACATCAAAAGCGCTTCGTGAATTCTGAGTTATTTACCGATCAGAAAATTATTATGTCTATTGTTAGAGCTCGCGAACTCTAATTACGGTAATTCCTAGGAGTTGTTAAGCAAGCAGTTATATACTGTTTTAAGAAGGATTTCAAAATCGAATTATTTCTAATATTTGTTCTAAAAAGAGACAGGAAATATTGTGAATTCGGGATTATTTGCTTTAGTGCCGGATCGTGCTGAACAAAGTTTTTACATTATCCTCCAGTCGAGGGTGAACTTTTAGGATGATATTGAATATTTGATAGACCTTTGTTTATTTTAATAGGTGTTAACATTATCACGTTTTTTATTAATCATCATAAAAAGTTACACCCACGAATGCCATAAGTGACTGATGATATTGTGCCTGCTGTATCAGGCGGACGCTTATAATCTTTTTCGGATCATCAGTGTACATTGTGAAGCCTGCTTGCATTGGTTCTTTTGATACATGGTTGCTACTCAGTACTCGAGAATTTTGAAGCACTATTACTACTATTAGCCACGAGTCACTATCACTTAAGTTCGGCAAAGCACAGGGCTATGCTAACAGTCTCTTAAAAGAGTAAATCTCGTAATTAATAAAAAAAATTGGACTATTATAGTCATTTATAGTTTTGGGAGCCCACCAAATGGAAAGTGATGACAGCAACTACAAAGTCGACATGAGCATCAATTTATCCGTTAAAGCATATACATCGTAATATCCTTCGTGAACATAGTAAATCATCTATTGTTAGTTATAATACGTAGACCGCACTACGTGTGTCAGAAATAACTCTGCAGAGCTGCACGCCTGTATATAAGGTAAACTTACATAGGTAAGTCGGTAACGTAGTGTATACTCGTTGCCAAAATGTGGCCATAAACTCACAAACTTATCGGTAAACCGCTTTGATATAGACGTGTCTAAGGAGGCCGCATTGGCGGAACATCTATGGGAAATATGGAAGCACATCGTCTCGACCGATTTTCGATAAACTTTGCAATGGGGGATAGGTAGTCTTGCAATTATCTCTTTTCATGTATAGAGTCGTTAACTTCTTTGGCAGAATTCTAAACAAACCGGAAATTTACGGCCAGGTACGCGGTGGATAATATGCATTTGCCAGAAAAGATTTCTCTGGAAATTGCAAATAAAAACTTTCTTATAAATGGATACCATCTTCCTGACAAAGTAGGCACTTAAGAAAAAACATTGTAGCAAAGATTTCTTCCGTGCAAGTCGGATATAATGTATGAAGTTGGAATCTGAGGATCCGAGGATATTAAGAGAAATCTCTTTCACTACAATATAACGTCCTATGGCTCATGTGAGACATTTTAATTTATATGATCATGAACACAACACTAAAATAACTCTAAAATTTCTCGGTTTAAACAGTAAGACGTTGATTGATTGAAACTCCTTTTTAAATGCACCTCAAAAGAGCTCCCTGCAACACCGCTGCCTCAGTTCTGCCTGTAGGCAAATCTAATATCGGAAATTGACTCGACGGCTTATCCACTTTGACCTCGTGCCGAGTCGGCTGGAGGTGAAGTAAACTATTATCATCCCACTTCATTCAAAGAGCCACACTGTCAGTCTCACTTAACGTATTTATGAGCATTCAAGATTATAGACCATAATAAAATAGAGCGAGAAGTGGTTCTTATGAATTGATCATAATAATTTAAATGATTTGAAGCGACGGTCAGTTGCTTGCCAATAAACATATTTTCCAAAATAAAAATGTTCGTACGTAAGAATTTGTTATCTGACTGCATTAAATAATTTAATTCTATGATGAAATTTAAAGAGATGTTTCCGCTTTAATTTATTTTTCACTTTTCTTCTTTAGGTAAGTTATCCTAGGGAGCTCTTATATTACTCAAGGAGCGCGAGCAGCCATAATTACAGCTTTATTAAACGAGGACTCAAGATATCTTTTAACTTTTTTTTCCATCCGCACCGGAAGTTTCGAGCAAAGCAAGCGAAAAATGAACATTTAAATCCTAGTGGAATTTACTTAATTCAACCACATAATCTTTCGTTAAATTTCATTTCTTGTTGGACATATTAACATTCCTGGTATTTACTTTATAATTACGTATCTGTATCAAAGCCACAGTCACCAGTAATCCATTCCAACTCTACAATATATAGGTATCTATTCAAATAGTTACAATTAGCAAAAAGTTAACACAGTTGTTCGTGAAGATTAGTGTATCCAGCAGATTAGTTATCCGATTAGAAGTGACGGTGAAGCATTAAGGCGAAACTTAACTTTGAATTTCAGATTGACTAGAACAATGCAGAAAGTTCGAACCCGCTTATTAAATCGAGAATACTAGTTTCTATAACTTGAAACAACTAAGACCACTCGATTGGAAAAATTGTTTACATTTAACAATCAATATATGATCTCATTTTAAACAAGGGTAAAAATAGGAGTTTAAAATAAACGGCAACTCGAATGCAGAAATAGGTTAAGCAGCTATATCGCTATTTTCTAGAGGTTTATTTGCAAATCTTATTCAGAGGCTGATATTTAGAATAGACTCGCACACTTCCTTGTAGTTGCACGTTTTGTGTGGAATTGTAATATTGAAATAGTGACACAACGGCCAGCATTAATATCGATTAGATGAACTCTTAGACGTAACTCCTTGAAGGCAGTTTCAAGCGGATGTTGCCTGGCTAGCGGCAAATATCCAACGTACCTACATGAATAATGAGGTTATATTGCTTTATTTATTCAATATTGCTTCTTGCTTTTATTATTGTATTAAAATTCAGTTTACTCCGTAAGACATAAAAAAAACATCGACTGCTGATTTTAGTATGTAGCTGTAAAAAACACCCAGTTTCACAAAATCAACTTTTTAAACATCAAATATCCCTGTTGGAATAAATAAAACAACTTTACTCCAAACATAAAACGTAATCTACTTCAACATTATCCGATATTATAGAGCATCTCATTTGTTTTAACAATCAAGCTCTATTTGAATACGAAAATAAACACACTTTCCACAGAAAACAGAGCTCGGTCAATGGTAGTTTATTTTGACTGTTGTAATAGTCATTATTATTGGAAAACTGATTAGATTTATCGCTTTATTTGAAAGCAGTTTTATCTCAGTCGCGTTTTTTGGTATTAAGTACTACACTTTTAGAAGTGACATACCTAAAGTCTAAGGGTACGTGCTGATTTGGATGAACTTAACCTCCGTGTTATACTTTAAAATAAGGACACAATAAGAACAATTGTACATTAAAACTGTCATAGCATATTATAACTTCGAATTTGAGTTCGAATATACAACTTTTGTTTTTGTTCTGGAACCTTCCTGTGCTTATGCACAACACTTTGCTGAAGATCTTCACATAATTAAATGCATAGTTTATGATTCCTTATAGGACATACAGACAAACATTCATTTTTATTTATAAGAAGAAGAAGACTTATTCAAACATTTTCATGCCAATGCTTGTAATATAGAAACCTCGCGAAGAAATACTACACAATAATAACAAAATCCAAATAAAAAAGAATCAAGGGAAAAATTATTTTAGAGACAACCTAATCCAATGTAGCATCCGAGAAACGAACATAAATTCAATAAATCAATAAATATGTTCCGGGATCAACTTACATCACAAAGAGGCGTCATAAAATTCTCCGAATTCGCATCCAATAATACTAGCTCGAAACGGAAGGGGAAATTGGAATTGTGTTAAAATTCCATGGGATTAGGAAGGCGAGGGGATTTCAACCCACATCAGAATCCTAGCATTGGATAGGGTTCACAGCGTTGTGAAGTGCTCCAGAATTCTATGTCACGTAACATATTAAGCATAGCCATATAGTTTATAAGAGCCAGTCGCCCGATCGACTTAAGACATTAGGACAAAAGGCACAGCCTTGCCATTCCTATGCCTTCTAGCCTTGAGAAATCGGTATTTTCTCGATAGATATTTACATGTAGAATTTGGTTAGCCTGATGACGATGAGACACGTCACCCACCAAAGATCAAATTCAAATTAAAGAGTACTCTGGAATTACCGCAAGAATTTTTTCCAATACAGAGCACCAGAAACTAATGCTAGTGTCAACGCTGATCATCAAAAACCCGTTTCTACCCAGCCTTTAGTTCCATATCTTAATGCGGTATAAAATGCCCGTTTCCTAAATCTGATTACTCGACAACCCTACTACCAACGGCCTTGCTGGTTGCTATCGATCGCGTCTCCTCTACGCAACGCGTAGGCCTGGGCTTGCTACAAATTCTTCGTAGAACCGATATTGTCGATACTGATGCGAATGTCGATACTAGTAATGACATTTTGATACTCTCGAGACATTGCTCATTACGTTTATGTAATCGATTTTTACTATAAATAGAGAATTTTCCGTTCGAATCTAGAACTTATTACTCAAGTATCGATTGAACCGTTGTACCCAATGTACTCGTACTAATACGCTAATGTTGCGAGAAATATAACAGTCAATGAAATTATGACTGAGTAAACATAATGAGCAACTATAAACAGAAGTCACGGTCGTTGCTACGGCTAGTGGAGTTACTCTAATTTCACGATTATACAACGTTATCACGAACTCTTTCAATATCGCGTGTGTGTTGTTATTTAAGCATATTTTATATAGCCGTCCATTTACTTCTACCAAAGTAAAACATTGAAATACTCAAGCGACAATCCGATTTGTCCGGATGGTGACGGATTTAGAATACATAATGTCACCAACCCATACTATCCTGGGGGTGTCGTAAGAAGCGACTAAAGGAACGCAAAAGTCAGATCATTTACACAAACCCTGTGCCAACCCGTCTTGCCAGCGTGGCATACTAGCCTAAGTTCCCTCCATGTAATTCAGGAGGTCCGCCTCATCTTATACCGCCTTGTGTTTATCATTTTTCAGAAACATTTAATCCACGAAATTGTAAGTATCTGCAGAAAGAATGCAGATATAATAAAATGGTCACGTTTAATTTATTCGTAAATATATGTATATACGAGTAAATACTTGTATATATTAGAAATTGTCCACCTATGTACTGACTCATCAGGTTATCTCTGGAACCATAAGGCCCTGAGACTTGAAATTAAGTAGGAATATTTCTTTGGTCGAGTAGAGGTCAGCTAAGAACGGATTTTACAAAATTTCACCCGCGAGGGGGGTTGTGGCGGCATACATTTTATTTATACGACAAAACAACGTTTCCCGGGCCAGTCAGTCAAATATAATAAATCAATCGTTAAAATCAAAACCTTAAAATTAATCGATAACAAATGAATGTATACCGAGTGAGAATACCGATTCAATTGATGATGTTGATTAAAGATAAAAAACAAGAAAAGTCTTAGATCGTATCGGAGATCCTAAATCAGACAGTGAGTGCGCTCATTTCTCATGTTCGTACTGAAGGTGAAGATGGAGGAAGTTTACTGCAATATGTATTACCAGATAATATTTATAGTTTCACTATAGCTGTTCTAAAAATTGCACACGACTCCTCACCCACCATCACTGGACGGTTTGTAAACCAACGCTACACAAGGTTCGCGGTGGTATTTCGGTTAATGATATACGCATATTTGCCGGAACAGTGAATTTTGTTTAAGCCGTAAATTATAGAGACGCCATTGATGTTTGTTGATTTAGTCGTTTACGGCTATGATCCAGCCGACGGTTAGATAAAGTGAAAAAAAAAATGGATTCCGTGAAATACTTTAATTATTATCATAGCAACTCATTTCGCAATAGGAACTAATCATCTACTACTCAGCCCATAGACGACCCAATGTTGAGTTACGCCACCTCCAGTCACATGGAGGGTAATTAGCCTACTGTACCACGCTGACTGGGTTGGCACAGGGTTCGTATCAAGTTTTGCTTCTCTTGCGGCTAGGTTATCGGCCTTGTCATTTCCTTTTGTCGGCACTTAAGACCCCCTCAGGTATGGTAACTACTCATACAAAAAAGGAATTTTGTTGATATAATTTCAATCAGGTCTAACCTGATTTGGATAACTACCAGTATTCACACAGAGCGTTTGTCGTCTGCCCTCCGCGACTCATCGAGTGGGTTTCCCCGCTACTGCCTACGAATAACGACTGCCATAGATGGTGAAATGGCAGCCGGGATCGACGGCTTTACGTGTCTTTGAAGCGCGTAGGTCAGATATTACACATAAATGATGGACGCCCATCTAGCAAGCCAGACGTTGATTATACTGCAGATTTGGTTTGATGGAATAGAAATACATATGTATAAGATGGAATACTTAAGTTAATACATATTAGGGATTACCTCATGATTAACTAAAGAATAGGAAAATCCTATTCTGATGAGCTCTTAATTTGTCTTTTTCAAGTTTCCCTACTCTAGCTTTCCTTTACTCGCCTCATACGATACCATCAGGATGATATGAGTCGGTGACACTGTGTATTCTAAATCCGTCACCACACAGAATACCAAGATGTAAGGGTCGTAAATCGCAATTTAGCATATCTATCTATCTATCTCCTTCAGACATTGACGCAGTATCATTAATCTATTGTAAGTTTTTGTTGTGAATACTCCTTTAGGTTTGTATGCTATTTAATTTACAAGTTTGAATCCGTTTGCACAATTTTGCGTAGATAATACAAATAATGTCTAACATATGAATTTTGAGGTTTAAAGCCTCGAATCTAACCACTAATAATTGTGTACACATTGCTGCATGTCTTTGAATCTCAGTACAGCCAGAATGTTGAATAGTTGATAAAGTATTTAAAATACTCATAAAATCAATAATAGCCATCATATCATGACATCATGAATTTGGACTTAAATATTAGGGAATCATCATCATCTTCATTTCAGCCAAAAGATGTCCACTGCTGGACATAGGCCTACCCCAAAAGGAGGGGTTTGCCATAATCGCCATGCTTGGCAGGCGGGTTGCCGATCGCAGTACGGATGGTGTGTTTTTGGACAGAACGTCGCTGCTGTCAAACGTCTGTTGTCCCTTAGTCGCCTATTAGGGAATACTTTAATCAAATTTTCTTAAGATATTTTTAAGATCGATTATTGTTTAGAAATAATAGATAGTCTATTATGTAATATTTTCAAAGAAACCTACCTAGATAATACGTATATGAATAATGTCTTCCATTTACTTAATACCCGTTAATTAGTAACTTAATACCTTGTCACAACTACATATGTCAATATGATCAGAGGGAATCAAGGCTGTATTTAACCACGAAGCCAGTAAACTGTCAACAAACATCAACGACGACATTTGAGAAGGCGCTGTGGCTAGGGGGAGGCAGGGCGGTGGATTGCATTAGCATTCAGTGGATTAGCGGGACGGGACCAAAGTACCTTTTACGAAATAGGACAAAGGAAAATTTCGGAGTTGCGTAATACCTCAGTCTACTGACCAATGAATTCGGCGGTTTGAGGACTGGCTTCACACGGAAACAATGGTTTGAAATTGTAATAGATAGTCAAGCTTAATAATTATACAGAGAATAAGCTGGAGTTAGATTTTGGAATGATTTACTCCAAGATGCAAAAAAGACAGACGAAGTTCTCAAAAAAAATATAAGAAACTGTTACTTTTTCACGCAATGGTGGTGTATGAACGAACTGATTTCAATCAAATCCATCGTTAATCTATACTAATATATAAAGCTGCAGAGTTTGTTTGTTTTTTTGAACGCGCTAATCTCAGGAACTACTGGTCCGATTCCAAAAAATCTTTCAGTGTTAGATAGTCCATTTATCGAGGAAGGTTATAGGCTATATTTTATTTTCAAAAGAATTAGGGATCCGTATGAAAATTGCGATTTTGTAAACCAAGGTGTAAAATCGAAAACCTATTTATGCGTGCGCTGCAAAAACTATTGACAATAGAACAAAATTATGTACTACGGGTTTGTAGGTCTTATATCTCTATGTACTACGGGTTTGTAGATCCTATGATAGTTAGATATGTGCTCTCGCGGATGTAATCTTAGCCACAATAACCGATTTTATGTTCATAAAAAATATGCACGGGTTCGAATCCCACGCGGGCGAAGCCGCGCGCAAAAGCTAGTCGACGATAAACTTTTCAATAGGTATTACAATAATTTCTAAGAGCGTAATTTTTAAGAGTCGTCACGACAAAAAACACGTCATTGGTTTGGTGCATCACCAATGAGCCGGTTAATCTCTGCTGCATGTTCTAAGCGTTTTAATAGAAACAATAAACATTTAATTAGCTCATCATCACTAATACGCCTAGGCTTTAGCTCAAGGTTATATAACAAGGTTTCGGGCACAGGGTCAGCAAAAATAGCCTCCAGGGTGTTTTATGAGTACAGTGTGACCGTCCGCAGCACCGCGATAAGTGTTCATAACAATTGCTACGCTTCAAGTAACTCAATTATGACCATAACAGCAATATGACATAATGTTATACATTCTAAAGAATCATCATTATCAGCCTACTCGAGTCCACTGCTAGACATGTACCACTAATGAGTGCCATAGCTCCCCGTCTTTTAGCTTGGCGTATTCAGCTGCTGCCCCCCAGCCTTTCGCAGCTCGTCACTCCATCTTGCTGAAGAGCATCTTGGACTACGCATGAAATACATATTTTATGCTTACAGTCTGAAGAAGACAAACAAAAAATTTTGTTATCTGAACTAGACGAAATATGGAGACCTTCCTCTCAACACCTGCGGAATATATTTTATTACGACTGCGCAGAAGTCACAAGGATTCAGATTTTCAACTTAATTTGAATTAAATAAATATCCTTGGACATTTCACACAACGCCATCTCGTCCCAAGTTAAGCAACTTAATGCTTGTGTTATGGTAACGAGATGGATGATATACTACTTATTATACATTTTTTTTTGTAAATACATACACATTATAGATAGAAATGACACCCAGACTCCGAGTCAGTGCCTCTGGTTAAGACAAAGACACTTGCCCGACCCCGGAATCGAACCCGGGACCCGTTGATCCAAAGGCGGCACATCTAACCACTAGACCAACGAAGCAGACAAATATTTTATATTATTATTATTGTAGTCAGTATTTCGAATAAATCCCCACTCCACTTAATACTACCAAAATCGCTCATATTTATGATAGGCCGGAGATACGACTTATTCAATCCGCTGCTCGAAAAGTCGAAGGCGTTTAAAGACCGCAGGGGACTCCTATGAGCAAGCAGTGTGGCTATATGTTTAAGTGATCCTTTGGTCGTGTCTGGTGTATGCCGGTGCAAACTAGTGAGGCCGGCACAAACCACTAGGACGACTCGATTTCCGTCCTAACACAGATTGTCCAGTTCAATGCACTGTTTTAGGATAATATATGTCCTAGTTAAACCTTTTTATATCTGTATTTTAGAAACTAGCCCGCATCTTTACTCGCTATTACGAATCCTTGCGTTGTTTTGAAATAAAAAGCTACATCAGGAGACTAATCAAATTCAAGGAGAGAGGAATCAAAGACGATATGAAGGATTAAAATGCTAACAATTCAGTATGCTACATGTGTGTAAATGGCAGATGGAAATGAGAATGATGATTAGTCGCTTGGATAATATAATACACACCATACGTTTATGTGGAGAAAAGTTTAACAGAGGAATTTGAATCTGTCCCAGATAAACATGTGGGATCATCAACCAAATCATTTAAATAAGTCAACTCACGCACTCAACGTCAAGCAAATTATTGCTACATCACACCCAAAATTTTAAGATGAAGTTAGTAAGACATAGTGTAATAGAAATTCTAATCTACATACTTGTTTCTTGATACCTACATGCAATTAACCAAGCAATAACCGAGCACATAGGAAATGAAACCATTACAGCGCACTATTTAGTTAGGAACTTAGACAATATAGGGAGAACTTCATAACGAGTTCTTTGTTCATTGTAAAATTCGCATATACCAATTGGGCGTGGGTGTGTGGTATGAATGAAATTTGTGCACAGTTATGATGTTAACGTGATTGGCTCCTGTGTATTCTGGATTTGGTTAGTATCTGTTCAGGATTCGAATCATAGGTCAAGAACCAGCGTTTTGACTGTCAGACTCCTTTCCAATATGTGTAAGAAATGGTACCTACTACAGTTTTCTTTTGTTTTCACTTCATATAAATCGACCCATATATTAATACGACTTCAAAAACTTTTTTAAAATTTTATTTTCATAGCCTGTCCAGGATTTTTTCAGGCAACCCATATTTTTTATAATTTTTAACATACTAAATTTCTAATAAAATAATTCTCATCCATTAAACATATCGGTGGATGTGTGGTTGTATAGCGGGATCCGTATATGAACTATATAAAAAGTTTCGTACACTATAAAACGAAGTGGATTCATTTTATGTTAAAAATACTTAATTTTTTTTTTACGTATTACAGTCAGATGACGAGGAAAATGAAATAGATGAAAATGACAGTGATGATACTAAAAATTTATCAGATGAATCTGACGAATTTTTTTTTTTTTATAAGTAAATAATTATTTCTTTGTACTACTTAAGAAAAATAATTTATTTAAATAAAAAAAAAAGTCGCTGTCGTCTGTCCGTCCCTATGTATGCTTAAAACTTGAAAACTACGCAACGGATTTTGAAG
This sequence comes from Clostera curtula, assembly GCA_905475355.2. Taxonomy (NCBI): domain Eukaryota; kingdom Metazoa; phylum Arthropoda; class Insecta; order Lepidoptera; family Notodontidae; genus Clostera; species Clostera curtula. The sequence goes on along the minus strand of FR997813.1, from coordinate 9,811,072 downwards.
TGGTTTTCTTTAATAGATAGAGTGATTCAAGAGGAAGGTTTATATGTATAATACATGCACCCGTGCGAAGCCGGCGCGGGTCGCTAGTATGTTATAAGTGGGAAAACGAAAAAATTACAATTTTTGTCGGACTCGTGTTACATACCTGTTTTCTTGTAGGACATTGTATCATTTGGGCAGAGAATACACTAACCTATCATGTAAAATTATTGTCCTACAGTTAGTGATGACAAAATGGGTCTTGTGGTTTTAACAAGTTTTGAGCGTAGGACCGGGATAACGTACCACGCAACTTGTAGGACAATATGACGGTTAAATAATATAAATATTCACTAAGTAAATAAAAAAAAACCGGCTGGTTAGTAATCATTTTTTATGACCTCGTTATCCATACATATTGGAAGTGGAGGACTCTTTGATCAAACCATACATTTTGTAGGACAAATACATTTTCGAATAATTTAGATAATTATCATCAGATATACCAAAAAGCACCCGGTTAGTAATAATTTTTTTAGAATCATAAAATCAACATATTTCACCCTTGCTACCTCTGTTAGCTACCACAATCAAGAGTTGTCGACAAGAAAATGTTGGGCGTCTCATGAAAATGAAGCTACTCACGAAAAATTAGCTTGATAGTAATCAAGTGACAAAAAAGGTACCGGGGATACCGGACTATACTAGCGAGCGTTAAACGTATGAAAATGCTGTTACTAACTAGCTAGGATATAAATAAATAATGCTCAAAAACAAGATGTAGCTCATCAAAATTATTTATAAATCGCAATAATGAGTTTAGAGAACAGTGGGCCTTTGATCAAATAAGATTTAAAATTTAAATTACTGACAGCGGCGGTCTTTCAAAATTGCAGATTTTATTTCACTAAAACCTTTCATTACTAGCGAGCGTTGAACTAATGAAAATGCTGTTATTAACTAAGCTAGGATATAAATAAATAATGATCAAAAACAATATGTAACGTAATTGAATTTTAAAATATGGAAATTGTTTTTGATAATGTATCATCATATTTTTCAACCTATTTAAGACTCAGTGGAGAGTCGGAACTCCTTCAATTACATGGGAGGAAATTGGGCTACTGTCCAGACGGCTCGGTACATGGTTTTGTTTGTATAAAGTTGTCCTTGTGTTGTCACTACGTTTTGTCTTGTCATTTCTTTTAGTAGGAGTAAGTATCGTCCCCGTAGAGCGAGAAATAAGTAAGTCCCCAAAAATATGTAGTTAATTTTCGACCTAAGGGTCCGACTTAGGTTGAAAATGGGCAAACACTTTAATTTAAGACTTAGTTAATTCTTCCTATACAGAGAGGCATGTGCGAGTTATGTTCCCTAAAGGGATTACGATCATTTTTATTGGCTCTTTGAAGAGAACTGTTATTTATGTTTTACGAAGGAATTCAGCTTAGGTATTTTTATAGATATTTTTCATAGAACTCAGTTAAAATAATGTCAATTAGGCTCGCAGTGTTATTTTACCCATTCATTCATCTATCTACTTTACTCGCAGGTACCAGTAAAAAACTCTGTAGATAAACGACTTAACACGAACGCATCAGGTTGTCTGTGGTACATCCGAACGAGTTAGATAATTCGGTTCATTTAAATTAACAAACCTAAACAGTCCTTTTCCTCTGAGTCAGGTTAGGTACGCAGATTACCGAGTTGAATAGGTTCAAAGGCCAAAATGAAATCCAGCTCTAACTGCAGTGTGCCCGCTATCCAGTCTTTTGATTGCGTGACTAACGTCTGACAGGGGGTGCCAAAAGGGATACGGGCAGCTAGCCAGGGTACGGATTTATGCATTACTTAAATTTTATTATTATGGGCACTCAAAATGGTGCTGTCATTTGTATCTTTAACGCATAAACACGACAAGAAACCGGATAGCGAATGAGAGAATTTTCCGACGATAATAGTTATAGCAGACAAATTTCTTCTATGAAATGTCTGTCAACTTTGACGAGAAGAACTACGCGATGTCATCGAGAAAAGTTGGTAACAGAGCTGTAGTATTCCGCGGAAATATAGCTCCAATAATTTAAACATCTTGTGCCTACATAGTCGCAAATATTTTAAGTTTAAGTTTTATTTGTTTTTTTATGTATATTGTTTACGTTAGGGTAGTTGGTACAATGGGACTGACATGTTAAAATGTGGTAAAATGCAATAAAATTGTAATTTTTTAAAATAATTTGTTCCGTATGAAATTGTCTAAAGAATTTTAAATTGCTTTGAATATGTAGCGAAAGAAAATATAAGTTTTCTTTGTTATACATAGAATGAGAATTTTCACGTTGTATTTCGTATTCATCTCTATCCCTACGAATAAGTACATATACAAACATTACCCAATACCCTGGCAACCCTGCTGTTCATTATGTGAGCCTGGAGTATTGTGCCTTCCATGTGTACTTGCATATTGTGTAACATGATTTATTGTTGTTATGTAACAAAACATAGCTATTGCTTCACCTATATGCTCGGCTCAGAAATGAGCGCGCTCTATTTATTGCAGTTACTGATGGTACGACCCATGTAATGTGCAAATTTTCCGCTCACTTACGTTTATTACTAGGGTCTAGGGACATATGACCCTGAAGTATAAAGGAAACAGCGGGAGCTTACAGTATTTTGTACGATACAATTTTAAAATATCTTGGAACTAAAAAAGGTATTTTATTTTACGATTAACACTTGCGACAAATATTTATTTAGAGATAATTACCTATTTATACAACATACAAATTGAAAGGCAGATATTAAGTGCCAATATTTCATTGGCTAAAACAAAACATATTGATATTAAGATGTCGATAATATCGCTGGGGCTTTTTACAACCATGTAATTCACGAACAGGAATGACACCCAGACTCACAGGCTCACATGATCATTACAAGAAATTACATTTTGTAGTGTTCGATCGAAAAAGACAAAACAAACTTATATCGTTGTCAGAGGCTTGAACACACTGATTCAGTATGCATATAAATAAATGAATAATAGAATTGAAAGCTGGTGTTAAACTGTACGCAGCCCACGCCCTATTTCTCGCAAACGGGTCGGATGTCGGCACATAATTTCTCCTAAATCGTTAAGCTGACAGCATCATTTTGCAGTATCACCTCCTATTTAACGCAAATTAAATTAGTAAATTGATATTTTGATAGTACACAGCATAAATCGGAATAAATTTGCATTTTCAGTACAGATTATACAAAGTCATCCGACATGTCTGTCGGTTCGCGTTAAACTTAAAAAGTACTAAATCGATTATCACGCGAGTTTCACCAATAGATAGAGATTTATGAGAAAGATTTAGGTTCACGTTTATTACTAGAAAATAAGGGTAGTAAAATAACCCTAGTTTTAAAATTACTTTTATCGCATGCGTCACGGAACGAAAACTTCGGCAACTTTATAGAACATAATCACATCTGAACAAAAAATTTAATTTAAAAATTAATAAAATTTCCGACCAAAATCAAACGTTTAAAAATGACATATCCACGGGTCGCAAGTCCTCAACAAAATGACATACATAGTTTGAATCACTATATAGTATAAAATAAAGTCGATGTCATCTGCCCGTCCCTACGAATGTTTAAATCCTTAAAACTACGCAACAAATTTTGAAGCGGTTTTTAATGGATAGAGTGATTTATGAGGAAGGTTTATACGTATAATACAACCTTATTATTGTAGAAAAACACTGATAAATTTAGAGGTTCATCATTGCACCCGTGCGAAGCCGGAACGGGTCGCTAGTTAATTATAATTTAAACACGGAGGGTGTCACTATTTTTCTGTACCATATAATCATAAAGTTTTAAGCATAATTATATGGCATTAAAATATGTCTGATGCATCAACATAATCATCAACTCACTTCATTTCACTGCCTAATGCGTAATGAGCGCAATACGAGTTTATTAATTGGTTAAATCAACGTCTAAAATATATGTTCTACATAAAAACGTAGTCACATTATTATCTATATGCGACATTATTATCATCAAGCCTCCCGTGACCAGGACTGCTGCAAAACATTCGAAACGTCGGAAATTTAATTATGTACATAAAAGCGGTGAATCCGTTAAAAAGTGTTTATTTAATAATCGCAAAAACCTAAGACATCCAAGACAATGTTAAGTGAACCACGAAGGAAAATATAGTGTTTACTATTCAAACACAGTTCAACATAAAGCGATGTGCAATGGCGGCATTAACAGGCACACAATAACGTTGGAGCAATTCTCTTGTGAATTTGATTTGATTCTCGTGCGCGATGCAGTTGAATCTAGACCAAACTGACATCGCTTAGTAAGCACTATAGTTAACTAAAGATTGTTTTATGAAAAGGGCAAATGTGAGTTAAATATGGTGCTTCACACGGTGAATCTTGGTTATTCCGCTTGTTAGAACAACCTTGGATCTTGATATAATATTTCAAAGCTCGGGATAGATAAAAGATCTTATTCGCGTAAGACCCTGATGATGTCTACATATATGTATCGCCAACTGGACAGCCTAGTAATTAATATAAATAAACTAGTAGATCGTAAATTTGTACACATAAGGCCAGGTTCAAATACTTTAAAGAGTTTCGTGCAGCCGTTTTGCCACGATTTTTATTTTCAGTCTAGTCAATGCACTCAATTGATGCAGACTGCTGTGTTCCCTAAAACTTTACTTTCTTAATTATTTTATACACCATTACTGTCTTCCTTTTACCCGTAGAACTAAAAAGCATAGATACTTTTCACACGAAACCTTATCACGATAATGCCACCATCAGCCAGTGGCGAACACTAAGTATGTTTTACAGATATTTACGATTCCAGGAATAATGCGGATACCTTTCAAAGTTTCAGCGATGGTTTAGTTTACTGGTACGCCAATCAGCCCATAGATTATACCAAAAATAGTTGAATACATTCTTTACTTCGCTTCTTTTCATCTAACAATCGAACTGATATTTTGCAGGGATTCACTGTATTTCGCTGAAAAATTAGACCGTTGGCATGTTAGTACACTCGAGACCAATGAATCCGGGTCACTTAAAGAATGTTAAAAATCTCGGAAACTAAAAATGATAGGTTAATGCAATAAATTGTATTTAATAGACAATGTAATACTCCTTAAATGAAAGTAAAAAAAATATGAGTCACCATACATTTTATTAACACAAAATTACATAAAGAAAAAAACTGCTGATCTCTCCTTAAAAAAAAATAGGAAACATGAATTTTTGAACTTTATTACGATTTTCTTGAATTTTAATACTTCGTATTGCCTCCTCGTGCTTCCATTACTGCGTTTACGCGGTTTGGCATGCTGTACACCAAGTTCCTTATACGATTTTGGGGAATATTCTCCCATTCCTCTGTGAGAGCAATTTTGAGCTCACGAAGCGTGATTGGGGGAGGGTTTCGTTGTTTTACGCATCTGCCTAGCTCGTCCCAAGCATGCTGGATTGGGTTGATATCCGGGCTGCGCGCTGGCCACTCCATACGAGTAATGTTCATCTCTTGAAGGTAGTCATTCACAATCCTACCTGTATGAGGTCGGGCATTGTCATGCATAAATATAGCATCCTCACCTAAATTGACCATAAATGGACCAACGTGATCATTGAGGATTTCTTCCACATATCTTACGCTAGTTAAAGAGCCGTTTTCTATGATCACCAGCTCTGTGCGACTTTCAGAAGAAATTCCGGCCCACACAAGTACAGACCCACCACCATAGGCTACTTTTTCTTCGATGCATGCTTGCTTGAATCTTTCCCCAGGTCTTCGATACACTCTGTGTCTTCCATCGTGCTTGTAGAGCATAAATTTTGATTCGTCGGAGAACATCACTTTTGACCAATCTTCAATACTCCAATTTACGTGGCTCTGGGCATATCTTAGTCTTGAAATACGATGCCCACGCTCCAGTTTAGGGCCGTTTGCAGGTCTAAGGGGTTTTAAGTTAGATTCAGCAAGCCGACGTCTTACTGTCCATGCACTTGGGTTACTTCCTCCGAGGCGTCGAAACTGATTTGTGAGTTCAGTTCCTGTGAGAAAGCGATTTCGAAGCATGGTGTTCACCAAGTATCGGTCTTCTCGTGCTGTGGTACACCTGGTTCTGCCCGTTCCTGGTCTGCGTAGGTTAGAACCAGTTTCTTCGTAACGTCGGAGAACTCTTTGTACTGTTGACAGCGACACACCGACAGTCCTGGCTGTATCGCGCTGACTCCGGCCGGTTTCCAGCATTGTAAGTATTCTGGTGCATTCTTCAGGCGTAAGCGACATAATTTCAGCTTGAATAATGAATATAGAGCACTATCAACATGGTTTATGTACCCACATAAATGACAGATTACAAACAAAAGCAAAACCAAATGCTGTAATTTCGTAGTTCCATCTTCGAAAGTGGCCCTTTTTCAAGTTTGATTTTTTTATGATATAACTTTACAATAACTAAGAAGTTTTAATACCTTCATTTATGGAGTATTACATTGTCTATTAAATAGGATTTATTGCATTAACCTAGCATTTTTAGTTTCCGAGATTTTTAGGATTCTTTAAGTGACCCGGATTCATTGCTCTCGAGTGTATATCAGATATAAAGGCAAGAAAAAATCTGCTATTCAACTGCAAATCTAAAACGAAAAACGATATACTCGAAATAAAAAGTGAGATATGTGAAAATCTTATCAGAAATTGTGCTCAAATCACCGTAATTTCAGCCCACGACCCCCCTGCAGAATCGGCCCTCTTCAAAGGCATCAACCATTATGGGTAAGGTGGTTTCCAGGGCCCCAAACGAAATCAATAAAATAAAAATCGACAATCAACCTGCTAGTGATTGACGATTTTAATAATTTTGGTAACGCTATATACACAACCACTTTGAATTTGGTAGATTCATCCTTGTTAGCATTGCTTGTATCGTGTAGGATGGGCATGATTATCAAAAATAGTAACATTGAGGCCCAGATCGACGAATATTCCAACCCAGTAAGTGACTGTGTTAACGAATTATGTTATTTTGTGATCGTTTTATAGTTATTCAACGAATAGGTACTACGTACTTTTAAGAGAGACTAACTTTGAAAGTATAACGAAATACTGTTATGCCCAACGAAGCCATGAATAATTTTCATAAATACGGATCCGAGTCCATCAGTTTCATACATATATCATTTTATTGGAGCATACTGGTATGAACTATTTTTAGATTCTCTATCATAGCTCAAATTGAACGACACCAGAGATTATAAGTAACAATAAGTATTTTTTAAATCTGATATCCAGCCAGGGTAATCAAGTAAATTGCCCTGTTCTATATTGTATAGGCAGGTGTTGAATTATGAGCACCATGACGTTTATAGTAAAATTTAATTTAATTTACGCACGCTTATCTGTACATCCTAGGTAGTTTACTAGTCAAACGCTGAAAGTCAATATGACGCACGTAATTATGTTTGCTTGGGGCTCGTGTCGGAAACAGCCTCATATGTTCCCGCTCAGCGTCGAGTAAAACAACCTTCTGTCTTGTCACACACATATGTGACTACACTGAGCATTTCATGATGTCGATAGACGGAGTCCTATAGAGCACGAACAAAATTAAAATGTTTTTTATTCGAATAAATTCTTGCGAATGCTTTCAAATAGTCAAGGATTTTAAGAGAAAAAAAATTAAAACTAAAAATCATAAAATAAAATTAATAATGAACGCTTATAAGGTCTATGTACAAACTACAGTATACATAAAATTGGACACATAATATAACGTCTATCAATTTAAACACCTTTACCGTTTTCCGAATGCTTAGAAAAACGGAATAGTTATCCGTTATCCTCAATTTATTGCCACTAACGCGCTAACCAAAAATTAGAATACCGAATGCATCTATCTGCTCTCCGAAACCATACCCTTAAATCGTGTTTATGCCTATTTTCCAGTCATTACTGCGAGACATATCCGGATAAAGAACAGCCGGCTAGCAACACTGGCGCCAAGTATTCTACGACGGACGGGCTCAGTACGTTGCCCTGCCGGTATAGAGTGCCCGCCGTATTGATTAGTACAGGACTGCTGAATGTTACATAATGCTGGAGCGACGCGCCCGCTCGCAAACTGCAGGACTATAAAACTCACATTTTTCATATTAATGGATCTTTTAACTAATATAACAGCACGCCACGTCTTGGCTAGATGTGTATTAATGAAGAAATTAAACCCAATTCTATTTAAAACCATTTTTTAGTCCGAACTAGAGGATAACTGAGGAGATCTGAGACTCTCTTAACTAAATGTGAATCTATGAATTACTAGATGATTTCATAAAAAGGTGTGAAAATCGCAGAAAATTGGAAAACGAAATTTTATCAATATTTCAAAGGTCCTCCTTGTCGTCTGCCTCACTCACGATTTAGTATTTTGAACCAGATTACTTCACTTTTCGAATGACACTTGTCCACGCATCTTTGGCGCAATTATTTTATTCACTAGAATATAGTAGGTGTGGTAGCATTTTCGCGACGTATCGAGATGTTTCCACGCGACAAAATGCGTTGCGTAACTTTAGATTTCCTTGTGGAATCGTTGTATGGCCGACATAATGGAACAGTTTTTCTGTCTCTAAGCTAAGTCTCGCTGATAGGTTTTGTTTCCAATTTATTTTGTTATTCCTAAGGGAAAAGTTGCGTAGACACAGTAGGCAAATTCTCGAACTGGAGGCTCATACAAAATCAGCCTTTCAGCAGCAGCAATCAGCAGTTGTTATTTATAGAAAATAATAAAAAGGAAATAAAGGAGAACCGATTATTATACGACACTATCAAAGAATTATGACTTAGTCTTATTAGACCATTTTTAGCACTAATTTTACTATATTTCCAAAGATCTCCCCAGCACATGAGTCCGGGCCACTTAAACGGACTTTTGTAAATTCTGGCCCAGGAAGACTTCTTTTTACCCAAAGTTATATGCGAAAAAAATGAGGAGGAGTGCTTGCGCTATCATGGTATTGTTTTCAATCTCTACAATAACGACTACAGCTCATAGATGACCCACTGCCGAGTCGGCCTAACTCCGCTTTTAAGAAGAGTAATTAGGTTAGCCTACGCTGGCCAGACTACTAACTTAATTTTATTTAAATATCTGCTACCGAAAATTCAACCAGTTAACATTTTAATATTGGTTTCTACTTATAAACATTTACGTACTTGCAGCACCCAGTTACAGCCAAAAATTGCCACCTATTTTCATATGCTTGCTTGTAATATCAACAATATATTGTATATGGTACGAAAATAACAAACCTACGAAGGTACGAAAATAAAAATAGCAAATACAAGCTCAACTTCCCATCGCGAGAGGGTGTCCCAATTCCATTCCAAGTAGATTCCAAGGATTTGATCCCTTTTAGCAAGTTACAAAGAAAGCAATGTGATTACAGCCATAAACCTACATATTGTGTCTCTCTTCATAACAAACCAAGGCGTGTCAAGTGAGAGACAAACAAGGTGTTAGGGATACTAAACAAATAAAGGAATATTCCGATTCCCCTTAACAAGAAGACAGAAACCACATCATTATCGCGGCTCCTGAAAATCGATATCGAAGTAAAACGATATCAAATATGGCTGACTATCGAGTTCCTCTTAATGGTTGTGTAGATTTACATGTATAAAATATACGAACGAGGTTAAAAATACAGATAACCTTGATTGATCGATTGGTCGGAGAAGCACGATACTTATGCTGTTGGTGAAATATAATATAATAAATATCAATCTAGTTATAGAGAGTACAGTCCAGGTCGTGACGGATTTTAAATATATAGTGTCACCAGCCCATCCCATCCTGAGGGTGTCGTGTGAACCGAGAAAAGGAAATGACAAGGCCGAGAAGCTAGCCGCAAGTGAAAGAAAACGACACCCTGTGCATCCCGTCTAGCCAGCTTGACACTGTAGGCTAATTACCCTCCATGTAATGCGAGGCCCAACTCAGCAGTGGGTCTTTTAAGGGCCGAGTTGTGCCTGTAAATTCTATTATACCAGATACTTTAATTCGTTCTTTTTACTAATTTGCAGCACCATATAGCGGGCCAAACACGTACCTACCCTAAGGAGTTGAACTTGTTAACATTCACACGTAGGCAGGTAGATAACCAGGTTTTTAAAATACCATTTTCCATACACGTATCTATTTGCGCAAGGGTCTACAAAACCTAATATATTGGGCCATATGAACACCTACATCCTGTGCCGATGTCTGGATCACACTAAGCCGAACCGTGGAGTCTCCGGGATTACATGGTATAAGAGCACGGCGAACAGGGAAAAAAAAACGTTAAATAAAAAGGTGCGCATGTTTTTATACTTTGACCGACACGATTTTGACAGACGTTCATCGTTTTAGCCGAAAGTAACACACTACTGAGTGACTCTACTGTGCCACGCTGACAAGACGGGTGGGAACAAGGTTCACGTTATCCTTCTCTTGCCGCGGATCTGCCTCTCGTTTTCCTTTAGTCACCTCTTATGACACCCTCAGCTTCTATGGTTTGATGACATTGTGTATTCTAAATCCGTCACCATATGGAATTTTGACAGTATAGTCTCAGTAACAACGATAGGCTCCATCCAGTCGAAACGTATGAAGGCAAATTTTCATATTTGCTTATTATGTTTACACGAATACTGTTTATGAAACTTTCCTAACCAAGTATGCGGTTGTATGATAATTCAATTGAAAAGAAAAACAAATAATCTACCACTACTTATACACGTTTTACGTCGCTTCTCTGCAAAAAATAACATCTCCAAATATCCAATCTTACTATCTTACTAATATTATAAACGTGAAAGTTTGTAAGTATGGATGGATGGATGGATGGATGGATGGATGGATGTTTGTTACTCTTTCACGTAAAAACTACTGAATGGATTTTAATGAAACTTTACAATAATATAGCTTATACATCAGAATAACACATAGGCTACAAGTTATAAAGATATTATGTGAATTACAATAATATAAACAAGTCGAATTCAAAATTTCTAATTGTCAAATTTTTGACCATATTAAACTATAGACAACATAACGTTTCGCTGTCAGTTGCGTTTTGTTAAAGTAGGTTTTATACGGACGGGATAAAAATCTCAGGTATCCTATGTCCAACTTTCTTTTTGTTTTAAATATATATAATGCGGAACAAAGTTCGCCGGGTCAGCTAGTTATAAATATAGAGTGGTTTCTTGTAGGAAAGGGGGATTTTGAGATATCACGTTGGTCTTGTGACGAGACAAAATATTTTAGTCTAATACCATACTGCCAATAGTACCACCCTTACATAACTTTGTCTAGATTTATTACACAACATTTAAGTTCCGTACGCTGTTTCGTGCTACTATGTTACACAATAATGGAGCATAGCTACGTTCTATACATTTTAACAGCGCAGCTTTAAAACTTTACTCACGCTATTGTACTTTAAGTATAACGAGAGTTAAAATAGAACATTTAAGTCTATGCCCTAGAATCTAAGTTGAAACAGTTTCCAGTAGTTAGATAGTTACTTCAAAGTAGTGTAATTGCCATAAATGTTTGTTTTTAGTTGCGTGTGATTGTTTGCAATGCTCGTAAATGGGGCTTTAGCAAGTTTGTGAAGGATTACGTTTATATTAGTCACGTTATATTATAAAGTATGGAAGACATGTATATTAACAAGTATGGAAGTATGGAAGACTTAACTTTATTTTCCGTTTATTTTTGCTTTGGTATCAATAAAGTAATAAATTTTACGGGTACAAGTAACAATAAATAAAGTTTACAAGTAGTGATCACTACATAGTATAAAACAAAGTCGTTGTCGTCTGTCCGTCCCTATGTATGCTTAAATCTTCAAAACTACGCAACGGATTTTGAAGCGGTTTTTTTTAATATACCAATAGAGTGATTCAAGAGGAAGGTTTATATGTCATAATTGCACCCGTGTGAAGCCGGGGTGGGTCACTAGTTAAAGTATAATACACAGAGTGTATGAAAAACAGCCGCGTCATAGTACTTATATCATGAACGATTTATATTTTTAATGATGTTTCTTTAAATTCACTTAATAACAGACAAACAAACAAGTCACTATACATAAAAAAATCCGATGAACTAAAATAAAGTAAGGTCTGAAATATAGCTACTTCTATTCTAAAAGTTTATTTAAGGAATCCTTAACGGCGTGTTAGTAGGTCCTGACTCCGGCAAATAGATCGGCACCTATTACGTATCCGTATAACGTATGTTGTCTGTCTTTGGCAAAATAGGCGCGGCCTGGATACACCAATTTTGGTTTGGTATCAATAGTGAGTTTTCGGGGCCTGTTTTCTATTCAAGTGCTTATCCGACACGATGCAATTGTTATACTTAATCCTAAAGTATTTTTCTAATTCTTGTATCAAAATCGTGTGGCACTATAGTATGAGTAAGTTACCATAAATATAATAAAATAATGTTTAACTTTATAACCAATTCCATCCTGAGTCTTCTAAGAGCCAGCAAAAGGAAATGACAAGTCTGATAACCTAGCTGTAAGAGAAGGCAAACTTGATACGAAACCATGCTGATTACCTTCCATGTAACTGGAGGAGGCCCGACTCAGCAGTGGGTCTTATATGGGCTGAGTAGTAGTAGTACTTCTAGTTATAACCTCAATTCTACATGCATCGAGGTCTTCTTAAAAATAAAAATTAATATGCCACGGTATGTCCTTTAAAGAATCGTAAACTATGCAATTAATCATGTCATGATCTTCAACAAAATGTTGTGCATGAGCCCATGAAGGTTCCTGAACAAAAAAATTGTGGCGTAGCAACCCGCGCAGGGTACAGTTAGTAAAAATATAAATTCAAATAACTGTTGCGATGAAGTGCATGAACCCCTGTCAAAAACCATACTCAAAACTCTCATTCAAGCAGTGTGAACAGCCAACAACATAATTTGATAAGACATTAACAATCTATTTTCATGTGAGCACCCCTCTTCAGAAAAATTAATCGCGAAAGTAAACCGACCTTCGCGTCTAATTGGTTCCGCTTTTCCACTCCATGATGAGGTGTTTAATCTTCGTAAACAAAAGCTTAATTGAAGTGATCTATTGTGGGCATGAGAATAAACCACGCCCAAGATACTGAAGGTGATAGGGTCGTAGGTATTCAACTCTGACATTTCAATTGGTACATCAAATGTTTTCTGATATGGGTAATGGAGCCCAGTAATGTCCATTCCGGTATTCCTATTTTTTTAATGTAAAGTAAATCAGCTGGTGATGTCGTAGCTTAAAGATAGTAAAATGCGCAGATTAAGCACCGTCAGGCTCTGCTGGCTTTCGGATGGGGTGTCCATCATCTATAGAATCTGACCTTAAAGACATCGTTCCCATTACTATACTCACATCTATGGCAGTGGGTTATATTTTTTTTATTACGTCGTAGATCCTCATGGTTACCCGGCCCTTGGGGACTGACCGGATTATGTGGGACTCGTATTATACGTAGGTATTCTAAATTCGTCACCACACGGTCGGCCCCAAACGTACTAATTTCTATTCACGTGCATATCCGATAAATTTCAATCAATTCAAACAGGTTTCTCGTCTTGATAGGTCATAGGTTACAGAACTATTGGGCGCTAGCTACCCTCCATGTAATTAGAGGAAGCCAAACTCGACAAGTGATGGACAACTTAAAGTCCCCTTCAATAAACAAAATTTTAAATTTTAAAGAACCTCCAAGGCAAATTGGAAAGTGCCGATGACTTTCAACAAGCTTAAATAATTTCGATAAAACATGTATAAAAACCACCAAATTGAAAACATGCGTTGAAAATAAAGCCGCATCATAATTAATATATTCAATTAGAAGCTATGACGCCAATACAATACAAGTTTGAGTGGTTAAAAACATTTCTGTGTACATAAAGACACACACATTACATTTTATCAAAGGAAATGTCATCTCACGAGAGCCTGGGAATGGATGTGGCAGCCGCCATCCTCAGTATCGATCCAGGGACGAGCGGCTTTTTGCGAAAAGTTGACCTATATAGAGCCCCGACTACATGTTCGGGTGATAATTAAAACTTTTATAGAATAGAATAGAAAAATGCTCAGTTGTCTAATGCCTATTTTAGCGTTCACAATCGACAACGGATACATATTTTTTTGTGTGTCATCAAGGCTGATTTTTTGCTTTCATTAAGGCGTAGCAAGCGTAGCTGCTACGAAATCGTAGTAACACATACCTTTTCCATTCGAGCATTATGTCTAATCACTACATAGTATAAAACAAAGTCGCTACCGTCTGTCCGTCCCTATGTATGCTTAAATCTTTAAAACTACGCAACGGATTTTGATGCGGTTTTTTTTAATAGTTAGAGTGATTCACGAGGAAGGATATGTATAACTAGAGACCCGTCCCGGCTTCGCACGGCTGCAATGATGAACCTCTTAGTTTATCAGTGTTTCTCTACTATATTATGAATGTATTATACTTAAAAACCTTCCTCTTGAATCACTCTAACTATTAAAAAAAACGCATCAAAATCCGTTGCGTAGTTTTAAAGATTGAAGCATACATAGGGACGGACAGACGACAGCGACTTTGTTTTATACTATGTAGTGATGATACATCCATAATATTGTAGAGAAACACTGACATATTTAGAGATTCAACGATGCACGCGTGCGAAGCCGGGGCGGGTCGCTAGTCTATAATAATATTAATAAACATGAAAGTTTTCTATGTTTGTAACGAGAATCGTTTTCACAACTCCGATTTCGTACGGGTAATATAGAATAATTACCCGTCCAAAGCCAGTGTGGGTTACATATAAATTGCTAATCATGTGCTTAATTTATTATAATATTTTTAGTACGTTAGTAGTAGAAAGTACTCGCGAGTTTATGATACAACAAATATTTTAACTTTTATAGTAGTAGACCATGTTATGCCACAGCCCATAAAAGTCTGACTATAACGTACTCGTAGATTCTTTAAAGTGCAAAGCCGTCGCGTGCCAAACTCAGCACACTCAATTTACAGTAAATCATCTAAAAGAAGTCGAGAATGACATAAACCGATCTTTATACGAAATTTTAAGTTAACTCAGTTTCTATTCAACGTTTCCACATTACTAACTCTACTGTACAAGATATAAATTGACCCCATAAGTAGATATAGTTTGATGAGCTCCTTAAATTGTTATATGGAGTCCAATAAAAAAGCTTTTGTAAACAATTTCACATTGACGATAAACAATATTAAAGGCTAAGTACAATTCCTTTTCCTATAACTCACAACTATCAGACACAAATCAATTCGCAGAAGTTACGGGGTGACCTGCCGGCATGGGGCCAACCGCCGCGCCGACCCCTTTACCGATCGTTGCACCGACTGCCCTGGGAGAAACCACTGCCTGGCTTTACACTTAAAGCTTAATTACTTTAAAAATGCTATATTCTGTAAATAAGATTGAAACAACAAATTGAAAAATAGACAGCATTTTTTATACTAGCGAGGTTTGATAGATGACAGGACTCTTATTACGCATAACGCCAGTAAACTGCAATCGATACTAAACTCAGAATAATAATAGTTCTAAAGTAATAATCTATTGCCGTCCCTTTCTTTTTGATGTTCAATGACAAGGTTCATATTTAAGTTATTGGAAGCTTCGATAAAATGTCAACTAATATTAATAATGCCCTAAGTCTTTCCGTTATGGGACTATTCGTGTCAATGGACTCAGCCACATTTCGAAGTCATGTGAGAAGAAAATTGGAAGGCTTCCTAATGTGGCGCAAGTCATTAATACAAATTGCAGGCAATTCGAAAGCAATGCATCAGTTATTGGAGTATTAAAGCAACTTGGCGTAAACAGTGCCAAGCCGTTGACCTCTTTCTCACCCTAGCCAATAGAACGAATAGCCATAACTCCCCAGAGAATCTCATCTCAGCCCATGAACGATCAACTGCCATGTCTGGAACTCTTTCAATTAAGTCGATACATAAACCTTGTTAGGAAATCTCTTGTAATTCGGTCAAATTTAAAATTTTCCTGCAATATACGCGTATCAACGTAAGTTTGCCGGGAGTGCATGAAACTGAACAAAGCAGCTCGGGTGCAATCGCCGCGATCGATGCAGAGTTACCGACCCCCTTACCGACCGTTGCACCAAGCAACTACACTACTAACAAATATTTTATCGAGCTTCAGAAAAGAGTGTATTTGCCAGTAAACATAGGTCAAAGCGCGGTTATTGAATGTTGGGTAAGCTACGAGCATTCGGTACATTCGTTGTAGATGTACTTTAAATTTAATGTAGCTTCATTTCCAATTATGGAACGTGAAATGGTGCAAGAAAGATACGAGAATTAATTTAGAAGAAAACTTGACGGTAACTTCAAATCTTCTTGTATATAAAAAATAATTATTATCTGATGTCCTTTAAAGAATCGTAAACTATGCATTTGATCATGTGATGATCTTCAGGAAAGTGTGGTGCATGCGCCCACGAAGATTTTTGAACAAAAAATTCCTCAAACCTTCAAATTAATTTTAGTTAGTAGCGTAGCAACGCGTGTAGGGTACAGCTAGTAATGCATAAATATTGAAAACTCCCCACAGTTGACGATATCTATTGTTTTCCTAAGAGAAATGACCTCCTGTATAAGTTAAAAAAGAGCCCACTGTTCTGCCAAAAGATTGAAAGACATTGCGAACAAACATAGAGATAAAAGTTCACCATAAACAAATATATTTTCCTTAAAATCAATGACGTATAATGGTAAATCAACACTATTACCATTATAATACTATACAAACACAGGTTAGATTGAGAAAGAGATATAGAGAACATTTTGCGAAACTAAGAAAACAGGGAAACGTGTGCGTGAAAATAAAGCGAGAATTGAAATTACGCCACCAATCACGTTTTCATGATGTGTTCAAAATATAAGTTATCGCTACTAGGTGTTGCAAGAGATCAATAACAGTATGGCGGCCATGAGATATGTAGTTTATTTATGACAATGTATCGGAAATAAATCACTACTTTTATATATGACGCACTCAGTTACTAGTAAAATTTCGTTATAGCTAGCTATGCCAAATTAAAATTGACGTAAAATACTGACGATAGAATAGTTTATCAGGATAATCCTAGAGACAAGCTAAGAGTGTAATCGATCGGAAAAATTATGACCTAGCAGGTCGAGTCAGGATAACTTGCGCGCGCTTACTTAATGTACTTGAACTACCGCCTATATAGACCTTCAAATATGGTTACAGAGCGCATAGCCCTTAGAATATGTGACCCTTGATGAGGATTTCGGAAGTCTATTTCTTCGGGTTAACAAAAGGTGATATTTTAGCCTAAGTACAAGAGAGCCTTTAAAATATCGTATTTACAAAACCTCACAAGAATGAAGAAACGAAACGGGTCGCATACATGCACATAAATTAATTTAATAATATTTAAAACGATAATTTCAAGATATCTCTGAATATAAAGTAACTTTTTAACTCTTTTTTTTTTAAATGAAGACAGTTCTAAAAACAACACTAATTTACCAAATGTGATTTAAGAATGGCAAACAAACAATGCATATTGAGAAGAAGGATGAGCTGAACTTTAATAGCAAAATATCCCGTCACAGACCCTTTCCCTCCCATAGTATACGTTCTTATCTACAATGCTTTAGAAAATAACAAACAGCTAAATAAATCGAACAGCTATGTATCACGAATAGCAACCGCCAGGAGCAGTTAACAAATATACTTACGTTCACAAAAACCTTGAAAATATCGAACCGACCGATAAAACAGTAAATACTGTGTAAGTCCTAAAAAAATATAAGAACAAATGAGGTTACGAGTGAGCAGTAAAATGTTTTACGACATAGACGAAACGTAGTCAAGCCCAATGAAGCTAATTCAATCAATCGGGAAATGCCATTAAATTGAAAGGTTACGGTCAAACGGTTACACGTAGAAACATTGACAACATAATGAGCTCACCGAAACGTCTTAGTCATTTAAATGCGATAAATCGAAACGTAACTCTTACTCGATTATCCCTAGCTAATCTATATTCAGGTCTAACTGCATTTCAAACCTACGGTCTAAAAATTGTACACTGGTTGTTCCTTCAACGATCTAGATATTGCAAAACATTTTAAGCCGGGAGCCTTAAATAAAACTCGATTAATCTTCGCCAAGCGCTCTACGTTTCCACAAAATTTGGAAGTCACCGACCATGCCGCAACCCTAAGCCGCTTATATAAGTAATATTAACATTTTATACCACTTTGGATATCCTTGAACAAACCTACCGTTAATACCTACAATAAAGTCTGGCGCCACGCGCTTAGTAATTTGCGTGCGTGCCTAAGTTGTTTTTTCAATAATACAGCAATAACGTAACACTTTGCCATTAGTTACGTTATAGCTGCGGTGATACGTTGAACAATCAATGACTGCACTAGTCATTGAGTGGTTCTCTACTGCTACTTCTCAGCCCATAAATTACCCAGTGCTGAGTCGGGCTTCCTCCAACTACATGGATGGTAATTAGCCTACTGTGCCACGCTGGCCAGACAAGTTGGCACAGGGTTTAGTATCAAGTTTCCCATTGCTTGCGGCTAGGTTTTCGGCTTTGTCATTTCGACATCCTTAGGATGAAATGGGGTGGTGACACCATGTATTCTTAATCCGTCACCGCACGGGGTAATTATCTAGGTATACTTAAATAGAAACTGCGGTTAAATGTACCCTTGCTGTTAGTTGTAAGTGCTGGCAGGCATATGTCATATGTCCTGGCATGCATACTAATGAAATTACCAAGATCCTGTAGCGCGTCTGAAATGTTCGCAAAAGCGCGTTTACCCGATTTTTTCGCTATCATCAGATCTCGCGTGGCCAATTTTTGGAACTATATTCTAAACTCCGAAAACGAGATTCTTAGTACACTGTCTAGCTGTGTAGACTGTTCTATTTTTAGATATTGGATGACGGTGCACCGTGAATGCAATAAAAAATAAGATGACATTAAGTAATTAAGTTACAAATATATAAGTAAGATATAGAATTGTTGTGACGAGTACATGCATGTACTATCTGTGATATTTTTATTTTATTTTAGTTTTATTGTATACATATTTCAGCGTTGTATTTATTCTATTTTTGGGTTTTTACCTGTACAATAAAAAAATATTATTATTATTATATGGGAAAACCAGGCAGTCTAATCTGCCGCAGAGAAAAACAAATTAAATATTTTTTTCCAACAACTATCCATAAAGACAAAAAAGATTATTTGGAAGAAGATATCTGAAGTCATAAAGAACAAAGTACGCAATTGGTATCATAAATTTTGATTGCAACTGTCCCGAGTAATCATCTACTTGTAAATAGTGATTGGCTAAGCTAAGGTCCTGCGTGACGCAAATGTCTGTACGTCCTGCAGGATGTCGAGGATGAGGATTTGTCGTAATAAATTGACTTTCATGGTGTGGGTTGATAGGAAGACTACATTTCAATGAATATTCCCAAATCTTGATTTTGCTTTTCCAAATACCAGCTGCTTACAACTTACGTTGTGTCATAATATCAGTCCGTAAATTACCCACTGCTGAGTGTCCAAATTCTCCAAATTCATGACGAGATATTAGCCTACTATGCCACGCTGGCCAGACAAGTTGGCACGCCTGTGCCAAGTATATATTTGTATCATATTTTTCCTATCTCGGTAGGTTATATGCCTGCTCTTTAAGTCACGACACCCTCAGGCAGGATAGAATGGGGTGGTGGTTATTTATTCTAAATTCGCCACACGGACATTATGAGTACCTACATCGCCCTTTGTGAACTAATCTTTGTGAGTTAATTAGAAATCTGAACCACAGCCCCCAGGCACTTTACAATGTTGACAAACTCAACTCTTTGAAATTCTGCGACCAGATAACGAATTCTCCTCGTAATTCTAATTATCGTGGGTGGCGACCGCAGGCGAAGCGTAACTCCTCAAAGTAATGAGGATATTATTCAGCAGCATCTAAACGTTAATAGGGAATAGCCGCACCATTTGTGATCTTTGGGGCTTTTAAATTATATGGCCTGAAGCATCAGGATCATTAGCGACAGACGCAACGCGGTACGTTTGTGGGGTTGTACATTTAATGCTTTTGTTTGTCGAGTAAATTAAATTATTTTTTTGTGTTTTATCTAATATTCATGTCCGCTTTCGGGGTCTTGACCCGGCTCGATTAATAGAGCCCCAAAACCCTCCACTGACAGGAGGGAAACTAGGGCCTCTGACCTCATTCTTGCTTAGAAGGCCAAGATGAAGATGTCAGTCCCGGCTATCGTTTTAAAAAATATGACAGTTAATACGCGAAGACAGTAATTTAAAAACTAGTATCAAACAATCAGCTCAGTCTAATCCACTGCTAGTCATAGCGCCATAACTGCCTACAGCCTGGTACCTGCAACCTTTCGCATATCGTCGATCCATCTAGTAAAGACCCTTTACTACAGTCTCCGAATCGCGGTCTCCGCTCAAGAAATTAACTGTTAGATAGATTAGGTATACTTATATTCTGAAGGTTTCTGGCCTACCGTCGGACTTTGGTTGGATAGTCTAAAGGACAAAGGTCAGACACAGCTCAGAAAAATGGCTAACCGAAGTGTATTTGTGTATAAATCAAGCAGCCCACCAAATTATTATTGAGGTAACATGTAAATCGTCCGTGAGAATACGGGTACTTAGGTGAATCAGGCTAGCCTGGCGCCTACCCCAACAATATTAGAAAAAGGCTAAGTAGATAGAAGTACCTATACCGCTTTTGCAATGGCACAAAATGATGCGTGGAAATCTTTTCAATGCGCAAGAGGGTTTACTAATGAGACGCACTGAGTATTCAGACACATTCAGGCTATAAAACGAGTAGGCACAATGTCAGGATGGGCGGGGAAGGCCGTCTATTCATGGGTTGGCAATGGATTCTCGATTCCATCAATTCATTCATGAGAGGAGCTTGCGATTCTGTTGTAATGAATTCGCAATAAAACGGAATCGCAGAAGGAGTACTTTGTTTGCATTTACTTTTAGCAAGCAGCAATCTGCCCATAATTGACCTATATACTGAATGTGACGGAGAGAAATTCTGCTACTGTGCCACACTGGCCTGGGCCCCAAACCTTTTAATTTCTATTGACGTGCCCATTCGACACGGTGCAATTGCAATTCTGACATTAAATGGAAATCTGAGGTCTTAAAATAGTCGTAGACAGGTTAGCGATGCCATTGGCTTAAAAGGCACTACTACTTCTACTGGGCCCATACATCCTTCTCTTGCGGCTAGGTTTTCGGCCTTGTCATTTTCTTCTGTCGGCTCTTACGACACTCACAGCATGGAATAGGGTTGTGACATCATGCATTCTTAATCCGTCACCAAACGGTATTAAACAACACTAGCCGAAAGTTATTTTAGATTACTATTCATTGGTGTTGATTGCCTGGTAGAGATTATTAGTTCTGTTTAGTGATAAAGTCGCCAATTGTACGTGTTCCTTTTGTACAATTTGGTTGCTTTGCTTTTTTTCCTGTCTGTTGCTCTTCATACCAATGTACGATAGTGATCCATTCATTTGATCGGTAAATTTTGAGTCTATTGAATGACATGAGTGGGTATATACTAATTCGCATATTGCGCGTAAAAACAAAAGTATTCTCAGACTTTAAGCTTCAAATTAAGCATTGGTTATTACAATAATATAGAACTATGAGTGTTAAAAATTGTCATGTATTATGACGGCGACAATTTCCTTTCCCCAAGACCACTATACGTCCTTCGGCTTTTTCCCAATTTCATTCATGTTGGCACCGGTCTAAACTGATTTTGCTAACTACCAGTATTTACACGGAGCAATTGCCATCTACCATTAGTGGGCCCACAGGTAATGAAACAGTTAGACCAACTATCAGTTTTTACGCTACTGACAACGTGTAATGACTAATGACTGCTATCGGAGGTAAAATGGCAGTATATTCTGCAGATCGATTACTTGACGCACATTCTGCTAGACTATCCTCCTTCTCCCAAGACCACAGTACACTGAAATACGAATGGTCAGTGTATTCGAATTCGTGCCGTCGCAAAAAACCTAGGTGCAGCCTTGCGTGTGTAGCGCGATTTGAGAGCGGAGCGACAATTGAGCGCATCCGCATTTGTAGCAAAGGCCGCTCGCAAGATGGGATTGCTCATCTTGGCCCAAGGTTACTCCTACATCCGCAGGCGAAATCCTCTAGGCACAACTGAAGAAACGCGGCTATACATAATATATGTAGAATGAACCGCCAGAAATTGTCAAACATAATAGTATTATCCTGAAAGTTACTGATCATTTGTTTAAAACCATCGTCGTTTCAGCCCATAAATGACCCACTACTGAGTCGGGCCTCCTCCAAATTAATCATTCAGAAGGAAAGTTTGTATCAAGTTTTCCTTCTCTTTCGGCTAGGTGATCTGCCCCTTGCGTTATTTTAGTCGCCTCTTACGAAACCCTCAAGACGGTATGGGTTGTGACACAATTGAACCAGCAAAATTTATTTGCAATAAGCAATAAATCTAAATCTATGGAGACGAAGTTGCACATTTATATGTAGATAAATGAATCTGAAATGGAAGATTGATATAAAACATCATGTAGGTACTTCATCCGCGTAGAATAGCGTCTTTGGGTAGCATTTTTAATTATTTATGTTAGTAACTTTTCATCCTTAGTTGTTTTGGCGTGTAAGCGAGGCAGACAGACAGTTACTTTCCCATATATAATATTGGTAAGGATTAATTTCTTTAAAGGATAACACATTCCGTGTGGTGATGGATTTCTAATACATGGAGTCCTAATACTAGATACTAAGCCTGTGCCAACCTGTCTGGTTAGAGTGGCACAGTAGGCTAATTACCCTCCATGTAATTAGAGGAGGCCCGACTCTGTTGAGTCAGGCCATGTATGGGCTGAGTAATTGTAGTAGTAGATTTTCTTTTATTATTGGAGAAAATGGGAAAACTTGTGACAGTCAAGGTATGGTATATATCAAGGTAATATCCTATGAATGCAGAATTAAGTTAGAGGTAGATAAGCAATGGTGGGTCAATAGTCATAACAAGTTCCTATTTAATATTACAGGGTTATTTTTGGACCTCCCGCCAAATATAAATAGGTGGGTTTTTTTTTCACTTTTCACCCCGTGTTTGGGTCTGAACTGGTCTGAACCACCTATATAATTTGGCGGGAGGTCCAAAAATAACACTGTAATATTAAATAGGAACTTATTATGAATATTGACCAACTGTCGCTTATTTACCCAATGTTTTATTGTCTAGTGCAATAAAGATTTTCACACATAATACACCCACACCATCTCGTCACAGTTACAAGTCTTTTTAAACAATATTTTTATACTACTACTATATATTTTATGTTTCCCATTACTAGAGCCCGTCTATCAAAAAGCTCAAGCTAACTTGTACAGGGTATAGTAGCATTATATATATCATTATTTTTCATAGACAAACGGTTGCTAGTAACATAATTTGCTATTAACATGACCATTTAATAAAAACCATTTTTAGACTAGCTTAAAACAGGTGTGTTGCATTTACATAACAAGAGTGAAATAACAAATCTTATGAATTTATAGGTTTTGGTGTATCAGTTCTTAATCAGTCTGAGTATCATCATTAGTCACATTTCATTGGAATGATAAAATCGAGGTTCAATTTAAACATTTCTTGGTTCGCTATACATCCACTAAAATCTATCTCAAACATTTTTGTTATAGATCCAGAAGAGTTAAAGATTTGGTAAATTCCATTTGCTATTTCTTTAACATAACAAAATGCCTTGATTAAGCTTTGTAAAATATATGGTAATGAAAGACAAGATGTTCAAATATTATTTTTAAAGTTTTTTAATAAAACGCCGGTTAATATTCGTAGTCGGTTACAAGTTTTTGGATTTTGAGAACCTGTTTAAAGTGAATACACTTCCTCGGGTTTAGTAACCTGTCTTAGAGAAGAAATACTATTCCATGTTCATTTAAAAATATTGAAACCAATACTATACGTTGATTATATTTAATAAAATAATACATCGAAAGCAGGGGCGTGGTCTGTTTCGATTTCCTGCCTAATTTGAATAGAACTAGGTACTTTTATGAAAGAAATCAATGTAATGTTGGATGCTAAACACGGTAAGCATTGAGTATTTGCGATATAATCACGAGACACAAGATAAAACTAATAAAAAAACACAAATACTCACATCCAAAGACTCCTTAGACGCCATCTTCACACACAAACAAATTATTTTGACGTTTCAATCAAAATCGATACAAAGATTACAAAGCGTATTTGGTTAGCTATGTGTAATATGGATTTTTTTGTGATGGATGTTGTGCAATGAGATTAAGATAAGAGTCATATGTATATTATATTATGTATCCACAAAACTCCTTTTATACTGTAATCATTAATTTATTCACCTGTGTGTACAATTTGTTATTGATTTTACAAAGTATGTTTTTTTAAAATAGGGCTAACAGAAAGACCATATTTCTGGGCCAAAACTGTTTGTATAATAAAAAAAAAAATGCTGTTTGTGTGTGTATGGACTATGGATGTGGCTGTGTGTGACTGACGACTGTGCGCAAAATTCAAATTTCAAATTTCAATCATTTTATTTTGAACTATTTGAAGGCATTGTTTTGATGTATTTTTTTTGTACCAAATCGAATTATTTTTGTCAGTAAAATTATAAATAAATAATCAAATAGTGATTTAAATTGATAACTAAATGCTCAAATACTGATTTAAATTGCCTCTAACCTGTGCTCTAACGTAATAAATACGCGGCTATCAACAGATATTTATGACTTCTTTATCTCTAGGTATCCATAGAAGGTGAGTTGTATTATATTATATATAACTTAAGAAACAAACAGATTTTTAAACAAGCCCTTAAATTCCCAAACTAAAGAATGTCCAATCAGTACAACACAGGACGACTTGCAATGCGGGCTTGTCATAGATTCCGAAGATTGTTGAAAAATAAACTTACTGTAACATTCGATGTTTTCCTCTTGTTATAATCCAAAGAATCTTAGACTGTTCAATCGCACAGTCGTACGCCTCAAGTATCAAATTCGTGACTACTTGTATTGGTACTATGGATTTTTTGTGATAGTGGGTATTAACTATTAGCCTAACTGTGGACAATTTTCTTTAACTTGGCCTATTAAAATTGAATATGCTTCACAAAAGGCTCTCTGCATTATTTTGGGCAATATTTACAATTGGTTTTATTTTAATACTATGTATTACTACAGTGTTAAGTTTGAATTTGCCAAGTATTAAACCAATTCAAGATGTTATTGTAAGTGTATTTTATTATTCTTACAAAGCATGCAACTAATTGCCTCGTTGGTCTAGTGGTTAGATGTGCCGCCTTTGGATCAGCGGGTCCCGGGTTCGATTCCAGGGTCGGGCAAGTGTCTTTGTCTAAACCAGAGGCACTGGCTCGGAGTCTGGGTGTCATTTCTATCTATAATATGTATGTATTTACAAAAAAAATGTATATAAGTAGTTTATCATCCATCTCGTTACCATAACACAAGCATTAAGTTGCTTAGCTTGGGATGAGATGGCATTGTGTGAAATGTTCCAGGATGTTTTAATTAAAATATTGTAATTATAAAAATTACAACACATTTACAGACTACATGGTCAACCATTAAACAAAACCTAAAGCACACAGAAATTAAGCCAAATGCAATTGTTGTTGATAAATTTAAGTCCATCTCTTACCAAGTTCCTGATCAACAACAGGGAGAGAGATTGTGCCAGCATGGAGCCAAAGATACCATTGTGCATATTAACAGAGACTTCAATGTGGTTGGAGATGAACCACGAAGAATGCATACAGCTACCAAGTATTCAACATGTCCTATCCAGAAACAAAGTGTACCAAAAACTGACATTCAGGTAGGATGGTAGAAATGGCCAACTGGGAATAGAAGTTTACTAAGCAAAATACCACAGCAAATAACACACCTTTGAGTTGGGTTGAAAAACCTAGCCACAAGAAATCGAAAACTTGATACAAAACCCTGTGCCAACTTGTCTGGCCAGTGTGGCACACTATGCTACTTACCCTCCAACTAATTGGAGGAGGTCTAACTCGGCAGTTGGCCAGGTATAGGCTGAGTCTTAGTAGTAGTGGAAGGAATCTGATTTTTTTTCTGCAAACATATGGCCCACCGAATATCAGGCGGCAATTTGAGCACCAATCTAGTTGTTTAGAACTTTATTAATATTCTGACCCTCAGATGCTATCTATGTATGCAAAACTGAAATTTGATGACATTGATGATGAACTGTGGAGGCAAGGATGGAATATCTCCTATGAGGAGAGTCAATGGAATCAAAATAAAAAGCTAAAAGTCTTTATTGTACCACATACTCACAATAATTTAGGTAATAAGAGATGCCTTATTTTTTGATATTACGAATGTAAATCTATACTTCCATACTAATACTGTAACAAAGAAAGATTTGAAGGTTTGTTAAGAATAAACTCAAAAACCTACTCAACCAATTTAAAAAAAAGAACAGGTCATTAGTCAATGGTAAGTTAATACTCTGGCCCATAAGTAAACTAGAAAAAAAATCTCAAACATCATGTTATGCATGCTCATAATTTCTTTGGGGTTCAGCACTTGTTTAACACTGGCCTAACTAACTACCAGAATTTACATTTGGTTTCTCGTGGAAGATTAGTTATTTTTTCATTTTTTTAAAAACGAAACCGCTGCTCTAGTCATAACCTGTATCGCGGGGGCAGTTTACAAACATGAAATTCACGCATACAAATGACACCCAGACTCGGAGCAAGTGCATCTGGTTTATACGAAGACACTTGCCCGGCCCCGGAATCGAACCCGGGACCCCTTGATCCAAAGCGGTGAATCCAACGCCTAGACCAACAGTTTTGATTGATAGTGTTATATACTCTACAGGGTGGATAAAATATTCTGGGAATGGCTACAGAACAAATGCAGTGTTTAACAATATGGTTGAGAAGATGCGAGACAAACCCGACTTGAAGTTTATCTGGGCTGAAATCAATTACTTGTCTCTTTGGTGGAATAACGTTACCAATGACAAATATAAGACTTTAATCCAGGGGTACGTTTATCTAATACTAACATGTCATTATGGCATTTAACTTCGCTATTCATAAGTGAGATGTGGGGATGGAATATTCGACACTTTAAGTGTGAATATCTTACTAATATTATAAACGTGAAAGTTTGTAAGTATGGATGGATGGATGGATGGATGGATGTTTGTTACTCTTTCACGTAAAAACTACTGAATGGATTTTAATGAAACTTTACAATAATATAGCTCATACATCAGAATAACACATAGGCTACAAGTTATAAAGATATTATGTGAATTACAACAATATAAACAAGTCGAATTCAAAATTTCTAATTGTCAAATTTTCGACCATATTAAACTATAGACAACATAACGTTTCGCTGTCAGTTGCGTTTTGTTAAAGTAGGTTTTATATGGACGGGATAAAAATCTCAGGTATCCTATGTCCAACTTTCTTTTTGTTTTAAATATATATAATGCGGAACAAAGTTCGCCGGGTCAGCTAGTCATAATATACAGTGCAAATATTTCAAATGTGCGTGAATGGCCAACCCATAATTTTTCCTCCGACATAGCCATAAACAAAGTCTGGACGAAATCGCCTAGTGCGATAAGACCGCCTATTGTACAGTCCGCGCAAATGTATAAGGCCGGTCTGAATGTAGCCGCATTACGCTGCCCACAACACAAAATCAGGTGTCAGCGGGACGTACACGGGGCGGGGAGGCAGGGCACGCCCGCGCGCGCCGTTTTTCTCCCGCTAGCGCCCTCGCCACCCGCATATTAGTGTGAGTGAACTACTTTGTATTGGTTATGAAATGTACGATGCGCAAGTTCGTACCCACGGCTACATTCGGACTGGCCATAAAGATAAGCGCGGACTGTACATATATTTTATGTGTGTTGTCTGATGCAATGTGACTTTTTAATATTGGTGTTCAAAAAAGACAATTCTATTCTAAAACCAACCTACTAAACCTCCAGGTGTACCGTCCATGCCTATAGATATGTGCATATTCTTTCCAGCTTCTTGAATTCTGGACAGCTAGAAATAGTGACTGGCGGTTGGGTGATGAATGATGAGGCCAATTCACACTGGCTCTCCATCATACAGCAGCTGACAATCGGCCACCAGTGGCTATTGGACAACCTCGGGTATATACCTAAGAATGCCTGGACTGTCGACCCTTTCGGTCACTCGACTTCCCAACCCTATATCTTAAAACTAGCAGGGATTGAAAACTCTGTGATACAGAGGGTACATTATAGAGTCAAAAAGGAGTTGGCGTTCAATAAGCAGTTAGAATTCAAATGGCGACAGTTATGGGGTAAGTTTCGCTCTAGACCGTAACATATTAACAGGCAAACAACTTGATTAGCTGTAGCTCAGCTAGTCAAGTGGTGAAACTCAGACGATTCGTTGGGTAAAACATCTGGATGTGAGAAGTTCTCAATGAAGAACACCAGCCCCTTCCCTCTGCTGGCTCATTCTTTCGCTTTTTACAACGCCGGTGTAAAAATTGTTATTACACGTTAGTGGCAACTTTGAGGATACAAACGTCCATATGATGGTGAGCACATACTCACGCTAGGTGTATAAAAATACACGGTAGTCGGTATCCACACGACTGTTATTTGGTACTAGCTGTATCCAGCGAGCGTCGCTACGCCACTAACTAAAATAAATTTGAAGGAAAGACATTGCACAAATTTTCACGTACTTGTACACAACACTTTTCTTAAATATCATCACATGATCAAATGCATGGTTTACATACAGACAAACGTTCATTTTTATATACGGAGTTGATATGACAGAGGGGCATTAAATTACACTACGTATACTATATGTGATTAGTATGAATTCGAAACGGTACAAAAAAATACACGTGATTTTTCATGGGGGGTGGAGGGGTAGTCTTAAACCTCACCAGGTATCACCAAGGGGGAGGGAGGGGTTAAAAAATGTTAAAAAAAACATCACGTGATTAATGGACAGCCCCTAAGGTTAATAAACGATGCGTTAGGCATAAACATCTGTTAGGAAAGATACCTCATGTTCAAATGAGGCAAAAATTAAAAAAATCATTTGCGGCTATACTATTGCTCCAATTTAATTGATTTTTGGTACAGAGCCTGGAAATGATACCTAGTATAGGCAGTTAAAAAACGCCCCTATGTCGTATCAACCCTGTTTAAGAAGAGAAGAGACAAATATTCTGTTAGTATGTACAGTTTTTCTATCTCTCTAGTGTTCTTCAAACTTTCAGATGGGGCCGGCGAGACTGATATATTTACACATGTGTTTCCATTTTATTCATTCGATATACCTCACTCGTGCGGTCCTGATCCTAAGGTGAGATATTCTCTCGTGGAATTTCTGAGAAACGTTGATTTTAAACGGAGCATTTTATGATGATGATGATGAATGTATTTCACTTTTAGATCTGTTGCCAATTCGACTTCAAGCGGCTAGATACGAACAGCAGACAGCTTACCTGTCCATGGGGCGAAGACCCCAAGAAAATAACAAAGGAAAATCTTCATGAAAGGTGCGTTTACTCACGTACATCCACAAAGAGTAGACACACATTTTTTTAAAGAAGTCATACAAATATATAAACGAACAGCGAACACGATTGGTCATGTGAAGTGCCAGCATGAGAATAGCTACTAGTCAACCCGTACATGACCCACTGCTGAGTCGGGCCTCCTCCAATTACAAGGAATATAATTAAAAAACATGCGATTTAAACATTATTTCGTACGAATAAGTTCCATTATAAAAAGAACGTGTGTGCCTGGTTTTTAAAGTTTGGTATTTCATAAATAATATGTTACCATCATTTTAGAACATCGCTTATCCTGGACCAGTGGAGGAAGAAAGCGCAGTTATTCAGAAGTAATGTGCTGCTTTTCCCCCTTGGAGACTACTTCAGATACGACCAAGCAGATGAATGGGATCACCAATACAATAACTACAAGATGCTTATTGATTATATCAATAAATACCAAGCTTGGAATACCCAGGTGGGGTTGAGATTTACGCATATTTTAGAAAAAGATAGAAAATGACTGACACTTCATGAGCTTCCTTAAAGAAATTGTTCGCGTATGGCATGTTTACAAACATTTAAGTCAGGAACGCAATTGATACCCAGACTCAGAGCAAGTGCCTTTGGTTTACACAAATCATTTGCCCGATCCCGGAATGGAACCAGGGCCATGTGATCCTCTTTTTTTTTTTTATTTGTATATTCTCATGGATACCCGGTACAACCTACCCACTAAAACCAAGGGCGTTCCTCGGCTGCACACTATTCGGCGTATTTCAGACTAATTCGAACCATTCGTTCCTCCAGCCTGACTCCACTTGCCTGTTTCTACCTTGAAACTACCATCGATCAAATTGTGTACTTCTTGTGCGTAACAGGTCCAATTTGGCACCCTCCATGATTACTTCAAGGCGGTACACTCTGAAATAGAAATGTCCAATTTTCCCGTGTTATCGGGAGACTTTTTCACATATGCCGATAGAAAACAACACTACTGGACGGGGTACTTCACTTCGCGGCCTTTCTACAAAAATATGGACAGAGTTCTACTGGCATATGTTAGGTAAATCATTTTAGTCCTTAATTTTATTTTGCCTTGAAATTTGTTCCGTTGTAAATTGATTACGTTCACCAGAATGGGGTACAGGTGTACTTTTTGTAAGATCGTCTCATAATTTTTTTTTTATAATAAGTAGTATATCATCCATCTCGTTACCATAACACAAGCATTAAGTTGCTTAACATGGGACGAGATGGCGTTGTGTGAAATGTCCAAGGATATTTATTTATTATTTATTTATTTTTGATGTTATAAAAAATGTGTAAGTACTTCGTTTTGTACAAATGTTGCGGTTTTCAGTGTGATTTAAATCCGATCAACTCTTATTGTCAATGAAAATCAAACCGTAAACCGGTTCATTAATTATTACGCCTTGAAAATACATTATGCATCTTCATGCAAATCTTAGTATACATAGCTATATTAATCCAACGATAGGATATTGGTTTTGCTTTATTTAAGTTTATATTCCGGTCGTAATCATTGTTTACCATTGTCAATACAATAATATTGAACATCTCTGAAAGTTTCTAGGAAATTGTATGGTTCAACATTTTTTGTAATGGCAAGTGTTCGAAAGAGTTGCCATTACAAATATTCTGAAGATGTGATGACGAATACACCCAATCCTACCAGGTCAGCAGAACTGATAACAACTCAAGCGACGTCGGCACGTGTAGTGTCCCGTCCTCTATCTCTGGAACTGCGAGACCGAGTGGAGCAAGCACGTCGTACGCTTGCTCTTTTCCAACACCATGACGGAATTTCTGGTACCTCGCGAGACGAAATCAGAATACATTTCGCTAAAAGGTAAATACTTTTTTGAAAACCTCTAACGATGGTCTGACCAAGTAACTACCGATAGTCCCACTATACGCGTCTTCGGGATCAAGCACTAAACGCTCCAAAAAGGGCGCCATAAATCTTTGGTGTCACTATTTCAACACACGAAATTATTGCACATTTACCCCTCGATTATCCGTGTCAACTAGGACATGACACGTCGAGATAGATTGCGTAAAATTCCACCACTACGACACTTTGTGCTCAAGTTATTTGGCATACACAGTAATTTAAATTAATTAATCCCGGGGAACCATTTTCAGAATGCTTGCAGCAATAAAGCATAGCCAATCGGCTATCCAGCAAGCGGCGTACTACCTTTTAAATCAGCCCTCAATACTAGACCAGACACAGGCAGATATATACTTTGATGTGGACGATATTTGGAGGTCACACGACGAAGTGCCGTCCAAGATCACTATGGCGTTAGACGGCGTGTCACCTTCTAGAAGGATCGTACTGTACAACGCTCTAAGCTTCAAGAGACACGAGATTTTGACCGTCGTTGTGTCTACGCCACATGTTGGGGTACGTTCCAAGAATGGTTTAATATAAACATGCCAGTTGTTTATGCAAACAATGAAAACGCAAAGAATGTTCACCAGTATTTGTTTGTTTTTAACTTTTTTGCACAGATTAGACATTATTTTTAAAGGTAAAAGTAAAGTAAAGGTTTTTAAAAAGTCGACAACACGTGCTTGCTATGTCCCTGGTTTTTTAATGTTACGGCTTGCCATCCAAGCTGACTGTGAGCTATTTTGCTACCATCATGTTTTTTTAAACGATACCTCTATTTCGTATAACCTGTCATTTGGTCGTGAATTTCATGATTGTAACCTGCCCTGTGATCCAGGTTTAGTTATTAAAAGATAAAGATTTAAAATTCTTTACATTTTATACGACAGGTGACCGACTCTGAAGGCTCTCCGATAACAGCTCAGGTCGCGCCAACAATAACCGGTGACAAACAGCTTGACATCGCAACCGATAACTACCAGTTGTCGTTCCCAGTCCACGTGGGACCACTCGGCATCACAGTGTACACTGTTACTTTGCGGGACAACGCCAGCACCTTCCAGTAGGTATTTTTATAAGATTTTTTATAACTTAGTAATTGTAAATCTATTACAGCGTTATCACTCCAATGAAATGTGCGCTGAAAATATCTGATTTTTAGTGCAGGATATTAATGAGCTGCGTTACCTCAGTCAACCCGTTTGGCCAGCGTGGCACAGTAGGCTAATTACCCTCCATATATTGACTGCCTCGTTGGTCTAGTGGTTAGA
This sequence comes from Clostera curtula, assembly GCA_905475355.2. Classification (NCBI taxonomy): domain Eukaryota; kingdom Metazoa; phylum Arthropoda; class Insecta; order Lepidoptera; family Notodontidae; genus Clostera; species Clostera curtula. Next base: position 9,778,019 of record FR997813.1, on the reverse strand, counting down.
TGTGCCGCCTTTGCATCAACGGGTCCTGGGTTCGATTCCGGGGTCGGGCAAGTGTCTTTGTCTAAACCAGAGGCACTGGCTCGGAGTCTGGGTGTCATTTCTATTTATAATATGTATGTATTTACAAAAAAAAAAAATGTATATAAGTAGTTTATCATCCATCTCGTTACCATAACACAAGCAATAAGTTGCTTAGCTTGGGACGAGATGGCGTTGTGTGAAATATCCAAGGATATTCAAAAAAATATATACATCCTGAGCCCGAATTATATAGTTAGAGGAGGGCCCACCTCTGCAGTAGGTCATTTATTGGTTCGAGCGTCCAGCACAGCTAGATAGTGCTTCATGTTGAGTCCACAAACTAAATTCATCATGATCATAGGTTCTGCCCATAAAGTACCCTACGCTTACTCTTACGCTGGAAAGACGGGTTGGCATGTTTTCTTCTCTTGTGGCTACCACTCCTACTACTTAGCCCATAGATGCCCCACCGTTGAGTCGGGCCGCCTCCAGCCACATGGAGGGTAAATAGCCTACTGTGCCAAGCTGGCCAGACGGATTCGCACAGGGTTTCGTATCAAATTTTCCTTCTCATGCAGTTAGATTTTTGGCCTTGTTATTTCCTTATTTCGCCTCTTACGACACCCTCAGGATCACATGGGGTGGTGACACTGTGTATTCTAAATACTTCATCACACTCTTGTGGCTAGTTGAGCTGCTTCTTGCGTTCTTTTAGTCGCCTCTTACGACATTCTCAAGATTAATGATTAAGAAGACTAGCAGACCCGACCACGCGTTGCTGTGGCTAAGGTTGACTGGATTGAGTAAGTATTTAATATCGCGCCATCTATTGAATGCTTACTCAATCCAGTCAACAGATAATGCCATCTTAGAATGCTCGTTTGGAGCTAACAGATAATTGTGAATGACAAAATAGACAAATATTTGAAATAAAATAATATTGCGACTACAAATTGAGATATAGGTTATCCAATCTTTCAAGTTGGATCAAACTGCACACGGTGTGCAAATTTGGTAACAATCGGTTGCGTAGTTTAGGAGTCCATCGCGGACAAATAACGTGACAAGTAATTATTTATATATATTAAAAAGAAGATAAGGCTAAGGTAAGTGTGGGAAAAAGATACAGTTTCAGCTTCATACCAGCTTTTTTCTACAGAACAAAACCAGATTTTTAAACGGGTGCGATGATCCTCAGATATACGTCATATGCCCACGTGCGAGTGTACAATATCGACCGACTGACAGTGAAGTTGCCCAACATGTTCCCTTTGGAGCAGCACCAAGGACGCATTGCAGAAGACATCTGGTTGCAAGCAATGAATGGCACGGGAGTCGTGACCAATGAACTGGGTCTGGTCAAGGAAATCATATCGCCTGACGGAACCACTTCACCTGTCTTGATGAGTTTTGTTTGGTAAGTCGTCATCTTATCTTATAGAGGGGTTTGGTCCTCTGCCTTGTAGATATCCTACTTTTGTTCCTCATCATCATTAAAACTCAATGAGTTTTACGATGGATTGAAACCGTAGGAGCCTGTACTCGTCTGGTCCTGGATATGCCTTACCCAATCCGCATCGCTTTCCCGCCAAAACATTGCATGCACATAGTATATGTTCACATCCTGTGCAGGTGTTCCCTCGTGCTGTAGTGACCAGAGAAGGTAACCATCAATCGTCGTACTACTATCAGCCCATCACACGGAGGGTAATTAGTCTACTGTGCACGCTGGCGAGACGGGTTGGCACAGGGTCTCGTTTTAAGTTTTCCTTCTCGCGGCCAAGTTCTCGGCTTTGTCATTTCCTTCTGTCGGCTCTTACGCTACCCTCAGGATGGAATGGGGTGGTGACACTATGTATTTCAAGTCTGGCACCACACGGACATCAACCGTCATAGATATATTTTTAATACAACTTGAGTGGCGGTCAAACTTACAACCCTGCTGATGGTAATAATAATGACGTTGGTAAACCGAAGATCACTAAATATTCAATCTAAGTTAAATTTTTGATTCGTCAAAGAGCTCTAATGACCCAATTTGATAAGCAAACGTTTTACAATGCAGGTATGACACAAAACAAAACTACGACAGCCGCAGTGGAGCGTACGTCTTCTTCCCATCGGGATCGGCACGGACATTGATGCTATACCCGTTCCCAGAAATAGTTGTCGTCGAAGGCATATACAAGTCTACACTGTACACGGCTCTTTTAGCTCCCGGCCAAGTAAACATTATTACCGAGGTAAGATATAAACCAGTCTTTCCCAACGTGGGCCCCACGCCCCACAGGGGGAGGGGGGTGATAGTTAAGGGAGGCAATTTAAAAATAAACTTTACAAACCATTTTTAAAGGTTAAAAATGTGGATGGAGAGCATAAAATTTTTAGAAATGTTAGTTGGGTCATGGCCTAAAAACGGTTGGGAAACATTGATATAAACCAACAGTAAAGATTTTAAGCGCCTGTACGCACTAGCGGTTGAACCGCCTAGGCGGCCAGCGGCGCGACCTGCCGCTTTTCTAATCTATACTAATATATAAAGCTGCAGAGTTTGTTTGTTTGTTTGTTTGTTTGAACGCGCTAATCTCAGGAACTACTGGTCCGATTTCAAAAATTCTTTCAGTGTTGGATAGTCCATTTATCGAGGAAGGTTATAGGCTATATTTTATTTTCAAAAGAATTAGGGATCCGTATGAAAATTGCGATTTTGTAACCCAAGGTGTAAAATCGAAAACCTATTTATGCGTGCGCTGCAAAAACGATTGACAATAGAACAAAATGAAGTACTACGAGTTTGTAGGTCGTATTAAAATCTACAAAAAAGTCCGCGAGAGCACATATCTAACTATCATAGTTTAGTCACAATAACCACTTTTATATTCATAAAAAAAATGCATAGAGATAAGCACGGGTTCGAAGTCCACGCGAGCGAAGCCGCGCCCAAAAGCTAGTTTAATATGCAACCGCTTGTGTCTGTACGCATTAGTGGTTGGCGGTCTAGTAGGCCGCGCGGCTAGCCGCCTAGGTGGCCAGAGAGAATAGAGCTGATGACTTATCAGCAATTATACTGTGCCACGCTGGCCAGACAGGTTGGCAGAGAGATTTTTAAGGCACAACCTATCTTGATGGAGTTTACGAAGTTTTCTGCAGGTTTGGCTCGAGACCGGATCAATAGTGGTAAGTTGTTGTGGATGACCCAGGCGCACTTCACCATCTTCTCGCGCCCGTGGACATTCACATACCCCAGCCCTGTCCCCCGGCTGAGGACCTATAAAAGATTTACCCTATTATAAAAAAAGGGATTATTTTTTTGTTAAACTATCAACGCTCAATTACTATGTATAATAATGGTTTGACTGAGCAAATACCTTGGCCTGGCTCATGAGATTATTTCAATGTGGAGTGTTGATCCTATTATCATTGTGCCGATTGTAGTGTTGGAAAGTCTTTTCAAGATAACAATGCAATAGCTTTAACCGTTATCTTGAAAAGCTCTCGCTTAGTTGTTGGGTTACGCACTTGGTTCAGAAAGCCATGCTTCTCGAGATCGCGTGAATTGTTGAAGAAGAAGAAGATTCCTCTCTGATGCTCCTTGGCTTGGATCATTAACTTCGTCTGCGGCGGCTGAAATTCTATTTTTAAATACAGGGTGGTCAAAAAGTTTATTTTTTATGTACGCGTTATAAAGAATACAATTCTAATAAAGTGTCCGTGTGGTGACGGATTTAGAATACAGAATGTCATCAACCCATACCATATTGAGGGTGTCGTAAGAAGCGACTAAAAGAACGCATTAGGCAGATCACCTAGCCGCAACATAAGGAAAACTTGATGCAAACCCTGTGTCAACCCGTCTTGGCTGCGTGGCACAGTAGGCTAATTTCCCAACATGAACTTAGAGGAGGCCCGAATCAGTAGTGGGTCATTTATGGGCTGAAACGACGATAAAGACCCTGTAGTCCGGAAAACGATCACGCTTAGGTAAGGTTAGGTTAGTAGGCCTAACCGAGTTTTATGTATGAATTATCTCTGGCCTTGCTACGAATGATCGTCCTTGAAAGATATCGAAGCCACGCATAGCCATGTGTAATACCTTTTTAGAATCCCTATTAAATGCGCCAAAAATTGTGATACATGGGCACTTTTCTGTAGAGTATTTTTTTTTTCACAGTGGGGACCGAAGTAAATAACAAGTTTTGATTTAAGATTTATTGCTTTCGTAAAACTTAATATTATCTTCAACACACCCAATAAACTACCATAAATAGCATGTCTAACGAAAGGACTCATCAGTACCAATCTAGTGAAAATTATAAAAAAGAAACAGGGCGTAGATTTTTTCGAATTTTATCAAGTTTTAGTAAAAAAAAGACAATTTCTCATAAAAACACAAAATCTATTGTAACTCTGCAGGGGTTGACCCTAAGGACCTCCCATAGAACATTTTTTTGCTGCTGATGGCCCCATCTAACCGCTGGTTTCGTTTGATCCACGACTTTATGACCACCCTGTATATTGGACTAAATATTTCCGTTTGTCCATAGACCACAGTTTTCAACAATCCAAGCTTCCCACACAGCGAGGTCGAGATCAGAAACCTTCTGCTTATAGACTCTGAAGTAACTAATTTGGAGCTTGCCATGCGGTTCTCTACCGACATCAATAACGGAGACGTCTTCTACACTGACGCCAATGGCATGCAGGTATCAGTCCCAAATCCCTTATCTATATAAATAAAAATGAATTGCTGTTCGTTAGTCTCGCTAAAACCCGAGAACGGATGGACCGATTTGGCTAATTCTGGTCTTGATATATTCGTGGAAGGCCAGGGATGGTCTAAAAAGTCACAAAATATTTAAAAAAACTTTAATTTTTTATTGATCTTGAGGCAGTACCAAGTTTTCAGAGTCAGCTAGTTACAATACTAACTATGCTACTTCGAACTTCAAACGAAATACCATTCGATTGTGAGACTATAGATTTGGAAATGGCAATGTTCCACAGATGATACAGCGACGCTACTTCAATAAGCTTCCCCTAGAAGCCAACTATTACCCACTGCCTGCGGCGGCGTATATCGAGGACGGACACTCTCGTTTCACGCTACTTACTTCCACACCTTTGGGCATGACGGCACCAGAAACAGGACAGATGGAGGTCGGAAACATGTTTCTTTTGCAATTAGTTAATTAGCCTACTGTGCTACCCTAGCCAGACGTATTGGCACGGGGTTCCATCCCAAAGTTTCCTTCTCTTGCGTCTTGGTTTATTTAGGCTTGTCGTTCCCTTTTGTCGGCGACACACTCAGGGTGGAATGGGGTGGTGACACTATGCATTCTAAATCCGTCCGGATAGTAGGCTAGTTATCCTTCAGTAACTGGAGGAGGCCCGACTCAGCAGTACATTTATGCGCTGAAATTATGAAGATAAAAATGTTTCTGTAAGGTGTAGATCGATTCCTATTTTTTATATCTACAATTATGTGAATATTTATAATGTATGATGACTAAATTACATATTTGGTTTTCGCGATTATTACACATGAACTTAAACACTGACGGATGGTATATAAAATAATGTATAATAAATATATAATGTAATATACAAGCGACAAAACCGTTAAATGGTGTATAATTTCGATTTAATAATTATTTTTGGTTAACCTTAATTAACCTTGAAAGTGATAAGTATTATGAAACGCCCTTATTTTTAGGTAATGCAGGACAGACGACTTAGTAGAATCGACTATCGCGGCATCCGCAGAGGCGTCGTGGACAATGTTTATACGCGTCTTACCTTTAAAATCATTATGGAGGATGCCAATAAACCGTGCATGGTAGGTAATGATGTAATTACAATCGATGATGATCGTAGGCCATCTTTGTTTCACTATCTTATACTATATTCTAACAAAAAGTATCCGATCTGGAATCTAAGGTTCAGATTTCTACATCATCATCAGAGTTGCAACTGCTGGATGTCCCCATATGAACGCCACAGAATATGAACGTCCCTGTCTTAAAATTCCATTACATATTTGCAGATTTAAGGTTATATATAGGTCTTAAATTAAATGTCATAACACATTAATTACCTCTAAAATAACTTGCAAATTTTTGATGTAGATACTTAATATATTAAATTTATTAGAATGTCAATGAAAATTTACGGCTAGTTTTTTCTTATTGTCGCATGATTTGATAAATATTTAACGTAACGTAGCGTTACGTCATGTTAGTAGGTAATCAAATTCTCCAAATTTGGTTATTTACATTTACTATTTTATTGTATGCAGCCTAATACGCAGCATCCAAGCGGACAGCTTTCGCTTGGCGCCCACGTGGCGCAGCAAATGCTGTTGCAGCCCCTCACAGTGATGCAGTACACGCCAAGAAAAGATGCCGCCCCTGATGCCGGGTACCAAATAGCCACAGCGAATGCCGCTGACATAGTGGTCGCATCCTGTCATTCGCACATCAAAGCTAAAGTCAGTGTCTGTGCCATACATTTTATTTTAGCATTAGGCAGTTTAGCATTAGCTTTAGGTAGTAGTGGGCTAATTACCCTCCAAGTAGTTGGAGGAGGCCCGGTCCAGCAGTGGGTCATTTATGGGCTGAGAAGAAGAAGATTAGGCAACTCATCGGTTTAAGTATAGACGTCGATAAACAACTCGAGTAAAGGTGCTGTATTGAGGGGAAGTTTGCGCAATGTCATCAACAAATCAAAGTTGCCGCTTTGTTGTCCTAAGAATTGCGTCCGCCGCCTTTGTATCACGGGTTTGATTTCGGGGTCGGGCAAGGGTTCGTTTGATTTCGTGCATTTTAAGTATGTGATGTGACTTTTTTCGTTTTCTGTGTAGTCAACGCAGCTTTTTATAAAAATAAATGAAACATGTTTATTTCGACACAAGATTTGAACACTGCGCTGTCGAAAGGCATTGTTCAAGTTGTTGTGTTGTTATATCCGTGTATTACGCAAACATGCACTTAAAAATCGCAGATATTATTGGGCTAGTCCCATTTAAATCCATTGATGTAAAAGTAGCGCTTGCAATGCCTAGGCATTACATCATTACAATATAAAAAAATAAACAAAAAAAAATAGATTTTGTGAATGTGATTCAAGGAGTTTGTAATGCGGGTTTTGATTATTCTTAGAACAAAGATGGCAGCGTTATGGCCGGTACAGGGCTGACTCTGCATCGCGTCTACTTGAACAGTTGCTATGGGCATAAAGATGTCGCTAAATGGTATCCCAACACCGATGGAAAGGTACGCCGAGAAATATTTATTTTTGACTTCAATAATATCAATTTATGACTTTATATCAAAGTAATATATCAATTGGACCTTGCTATGCAAACTCAATCTCTCTCGCCTCAATTACCAATTATTTAATTGGGATTGGCACCCTATTTAACTAACTGTCAGTATTTACACAGAACGATTACGGTCTGCAACCCGCGACCCATCTAGTGGGACCACACTTAATTAAACGGTTATACTAGCAATCATTTAACTAATTACGTGTAAAGACTACCATGGCAATGGTCGAATGGCAGTCGGGACCGACGGTTTTATGAGAACAAATGATGGACACCAACGTCCAGCAGAGCCAAGCTTAACCTGCAGATCGATTGCGTATTTTACTGATTAGAAAATAGTTATTTGTTATACAAGAGTGCAAAGTTGCTTTTTAACCGCGTGTTCAATTTTGATGACCGAGAACGCTCGTGATTCAAAATTAGAATCCTGAACGTTAGCGAGGGAATCAAAAGAGCACGAGGTGAAAAATCTTTGCACTCGAGTGCAACACGTAACTTTTCATTCCACCTCAGCGAGGAAATGACTAAATGCAAAAAAAAAACGTTTACAATCACAAGATAGGTACACTTTTATTTCAGTTTAGGTATTAATTGCTACATTATGACAGGTAAGTATTACAGAATAATCTTTACTTTATTCTCTAGCGAATAAAAACGGCTTTTGCACTCAGATATCGAAGAGCAAAAATACTTTATTCTCTAGTGAATAAAAACGGCTTTTGCACTCAGATATCGAAGAGCAAAAATACTCTTTCCGAGATGGGGGGATGAAAAATATATTATTAATGGGACTTTGGTCTAAGCAAATGGTTTTAATCACAGCAATATGTCCCGTCTGCTTAATGTCTACAATTGTATTATTTTATTTAATGTATACAAATGTGTAAATCTGGCGGGTTTGCTGCCGCGAAACCCGCCAGATTTACACATTTTTAATTACGTTCACATCGTAATGTAAAAAAAATGAATATAATTTTCGCCTTCAGTCCTGACGATTTTTAACGACGACGAGTTTTATGAATGTTACTTGTGAGTTTCAATTGTAATTGAATTTGTTATTTAAATTTATTGTCTTTTAGGCGTCTTAAAGCATGAAACAAAGAGTTTTGGTTCAAATTTACCACCCTCCAAAATCTGCCGTCTATGTTGCATCCTACTCTTCCGCCCTCACCGGGGACTCGCTCTCGTAGACGACGTCCGATGGTGGCTGACGCCATGCCAAATTTCCCGAGCATATAGTGGGTGCGCCCTCTTCCTCATCAGCGGTACAAGCGCGCCCTCTTCCTCATCACCGGTACGAGCGCGCCCTCTTCCTCATCACCGGTACGAGCGCGCCCTCTTCCTCATCACCGGTACGAGCGCGCCCTCTTCCTCATCACCGGTACGAGCGCGCCCTCTTCCTCATCAGCGGTACGAGCGCGCCCTCTTCCTCATCACCGGTACGAGCGCGCCCTCTTCCTCATCACCGGTACGAGCGCGCCCTCTTCCTCATCACCGGTACGAGCGCGCCCTCTTCCTCATCAGCGGTACGAGCGCGCCCTCTTCCTCATCACCGGTACGAGCGCGCCCTCTTCCTCATCAGCGGTACAAGCGCGCCCTCTTCCTCATCACCGGTACGAGCGCGCCCTCTTCCTCATCACCGGTACGAGCGCGCCCTCTTCCTCATCACCGGTACGAGCGCGCCCTCTTCCTCATCACCGGTACGAGCGCGCCCTCTTCCTCATCAGCGGTACGAGCGCGCCCTCTTCCTCATCACCGCTACGAGTGCGCCCGAGGCCGCACATACACCGACCACAACTGCGCGCTTCCAGATTACTGAGCGGGTGGAAGCTTTGGCCGGGTACCCGCGAAAAGGCTTACGCCTCACCAAAAACACAAAGATTACTAGTGAATCTACATTGATGCCATTATGTATTTTTTACTCAATTACACATTAACGAGCTTGTCATTATTATAAAAAATTCTTTTTTTTAAATTACTGCGATTTTATTGCAGATTAAAATATCGGACCTAATTGAAGTGCCGTCGGACAAAGTATTCAATAGCACGCTGACGTTCGTGTCTGTCCGGAATAAGATCCCCGACGGTGTGGTCACCCTGTGCCCCATGGAAATTCGCTCTGTATTTGTTAACCATAACTACTAACAGTGACAAATAAAAAGTTATATGTATCTGTGGTAATCTGGTGCTAAATTATACGCTATAGTTTGTTCAAGTTAAGAATGCAGTAAGTAAAGGTGTATTTTATATTTAACAAAATAAAGTACAGGGCACAACCGTGACTTTTTAATTTGGAACAATTTGATTGGTTACTGATACGACTAAGCCGGTGCATGATGACGTCTCACTGAATTCTTAATGCGAACGAGATATAGTTACAATACGCGTAGACTATAAAGGTGTGATTCCGAACTCGGCAACAAGCAGCAGTGCTGCCTGCCGCGAAATACAGAGCAAGGCGGCGGTAGTAGTGTCAATTTACTTGTCAACATTCACGTAGGTACTCCTGCTGCGGCGGCAGGCGCGTCACTGTTGGTCTATCGTGGCGGTAGGGTGACACTGACGCGCAGCAGTGCTGCTGCTACATTGCTGCCTGGCTCAGAATGTAATCTCATATAAGCTTATGGGGACCAGCTGTAGTGCCGCGACAGCACTGCTGCGTGAGTAGGTAAAAATTGGGGTTTCCAGATCAGATAAGATCTGAAAACCCCAATTTTCAATAAATGTGTATTCAAATATACGATTCCAGATCAGATAAGATCTGAAAACCCCAATTTTCAATAAATGTGTATTCAAATATACGATTCCAGATCAGATAAGATCTGAAAACCCCAATTTTCAATAAATGTGTATTCAAATATACGACATCTTGTTTTTGTAATAATGACCTACTATTTGAATATACTATTTATTGCATATTCATTCAATAGATTGTGATCTGTGTGATTGGTCATAGAGGTGTTGTTGTGATCATGTATCTATTTGAGAACTGGTGCAAAATAATCGGACCTAATCAGATCTGTTTCCGAGGTACTTAAAGTTATTATATTTTATGTATGGAATAATGTTCTAACCTGATCTGATCTGTTTTCTGTGGGTAAGTAGTCATTACATTTTAATTTTGAGTAATATTCCAGCCTGATATGATCTGTTTCTTGCGAAATGTTATTGCGAAATCTGTGGGAATTACTATACATATAATCAACCTTTTAATGAATAAAACAAGAAAATATTTATTTCAAAAATTTATTAGTTACTTAGAGTGTTTATACTACATTGTTTATACACCATTTATTTAAACAGAGAACGTTTTTCAAGGCACATACTGAATCATGATAAATACAACTATACACATCATGAGAGTTTTCATATTGTTTATATAAGTTTAATAAACTAGGACAACCTATATCTTCTAAGTTATTAACATTAGCACTATTTACAATTTTCCTTAACCATGACACTTTTTCTGAACCTTTGACATAAACACATTTATCTCTTAAAATATTTAAGACCAAATTCTGATAATTTGAGTAGGGCACAATTCCTTCCTTCCAGTATATCTTTCTATTGCGCTCAATCCAACTTACTTGTCGCCGTTCTTGTTTAGTCAAGTCGTAAAATGGGAATGGAGGTTTTATTAAAAATACCTGTATTTTTTTATCGCATAATATCGCAATTTCCTTTACTATAAATTCGTTAGCTTCTGATTTGAAACCTTGAACATCTACAATTGCAGTCATGATAGCCTGCGCACAATGTTACTTAACGGTTTGTATTCCACAAGTCGATCGTTAATAATTAAACAATAAGCAGTTGTGTTATCTGGTATCAATGTTGAACATTCAAATTCCAACCTTACGTCTACCGGGCCTGTTTTTAAACAGTCATTTTGCCTTGAACAATCTATGATAAAAAGTGGTGCTTTTTCTTTAAAATCTTTCAGATCAAGCAAGGGATCGACAGGGCTGTTATAATACGACTGACGAAATTTCACATACATTTCATATAATATACTGTACTTGTTTTCAGAAAACTTTAAGCCTAAAGGCTCATAAGGGTAATATTGAGAATTCAAAAATAGCGTTACGTTTGTCACATCGCAATGATCAAATACTGAGCTGTCTTTCGATTTATTACTTTTTCTATTAGTCTGCAAGCAAAAAATTACATACCGGGGCTTTTCTAATTGAGAAGCAGTTTTTACTGACCAAGAATGCTTTGTGGTTTTAGGTAGTAAAGGATACTCATATAAATCCCAATTTCTAAATGCCATCTGAATAGGTTTATCTCTTTCTAAATGCTTTAAAAGTGTTAAACGTTCTCTATCTGAAACTTTTACATGTGGTACTCTCCACTGAACCCTTTGTATATCTATTTGAAGCTGAACGACTTCATCAGTAAGAATAATACTATTCAAGTTAGAATTACTCCTATTCAATATAAGTTCGTGTTTACAATTTATCACAATTTTATTGTAATCCTCTGCAAACCCTAAAATCTTATTTAAAGGTACCACAACGCTAAAATGCCCATAACTTTCGAACCCGTTTAAATTCCAACCCCATAATGCAGCAACTTTACTTTCTGCTTCATTTAATGAGATGTATGACTTTATTGTTGATGTTATTCCGGAATTTTTTATACGATCTATTTCAATTCCATTCATTTCGTATCTGATGTCTTGAAACAAATGCATAACAGGGTTATTAGTGAACGTAACAGTTTTCTTGATTGGATGCCCATCCTTGCCGAACAGCTTTGCCTGACCTTCGATGTAGATTGAACTGGCTGATGGTAGTACATATATGTCTTGCTGGTGGATGGGGATTCTGATTTCATCGTTTTCTCTAAAGCTGTTATTGTAGGGATTGTATGAATGGACTTCATAACTTTCGATTGAACTATCAAAGTGTGGTAAATCAGTAATCTGTAGTATACTCATACTTTAAACCCTAAAGCTTTAAGAAAATCTTTATTTGTTTTAGTCAATTTCATCACGTTTTTCTTACGTCTGTGCACCTTAACGGTTGTTGACGGAATAGGACGTTTTATTTTCACTGTAGGGTTTTTATCATACACAATCATTTTGCTTTTCTTAAATGAAGACGTAATTGAATATGTTCTTCACCAAAGTCAATACAGTAACCAAACTGATCTACAATCCTGACAGATATGGATGAAATTATGTTTTTGTTTACTGGGAAGTAAATAACGTTCTGGGGTATTTCTGTGTACCCGTGACTTGGAGCAGTATCAGATATGAATTCGTGAATAAAATGAGTCGGTAATCCGTTGTAATATGAACCGTGCACAAGATCACATTCGATTCTGATTACAGCTGCTAAACTGCTGCTATTAACTGGCACATTCGATCTTTTTTTTAATACTGAAAAGTATAGTAAACCGCACTCGTATTGATCAGATAAATGAAGAGGTGGTTGAAAATACGAGACCAGTTCTGATTTATTTCCAGAGATGGTAACCGTAGTAGGCATGCTTGCATACTGAACTCTTTTAAATGATCCTGTTTATTTTATTTCTTGATTATACCAAAAATTCTTTAAGAAATTTAAACATAGATGTCCACAATTGAAGGGGTGATCACGTTGTATATTTTCATAATTATATTGAATATTAGAACCTACATATTTTATAAATTCCTTTGGAGGTTTAAGATTTCCATAACTGTCAAAATACTCAACATAATCATTATATTTTGCATAGGCTACCCAATGAGAACCAGGATTTTTAGAACTATCTAAATTAATAACTCCACATTCTTTTTTATAAGGACATTTAGGGAGCTCATCTCTCATAAAGACACCTCTAAAATAAGGAATTCTATTCCCGTACTTTAAAATGTCAAAGTTAGTTAAGGCCCGTTTGGGTAGCCGATATCTTAGTTTTTTTCTTTTGATACGAAAATTCCAAGACCGCCTTTATGTGGTTTAAGGTGTAGTCCTTTCCCAATACATAGAGCTTCCATTTTTTCATTGTGTCTCTTCGATTCTTCATACAGCTTTTTAGCCATTTTGAATTCATTTATGGTTTTAGCAATACCAGCTGCACCGCCTGCTAAAGCTCCCGCCGCTGATAATCCCGCAAAAATAGGAATCAAAGGTAATACTCCCCCAGTTTTTGGAATAGGAATAATACGAGGAAGCTTAATCGATGAGTCATCAGCTAATTCCCTGGCAGCGGCAATAGCTAATTCTATAGCCATTTTCTTGCTCTTAGGTTTTAATTTTTTTATATGTCTTTTTGCTTTTGTAATAACAGTTTTTAATTTACTTTTTAATCCTTTTCCAGATGTAACTTTTGGAGAAGGCTTTTTTCTCAAACCAGACCCAGTTTTAATTTTTGTTGACATAGCCTTACTTACTAAACGTGCCGCGACTTTTTCGCCTATACTAGCATCGGAAGCAACCGCTCGCTCTTTCGCCATTTTTAACAAAATTAAATCAGCTTTATGTCGATCCTTTAAGTTTGATGACTTGTGATATGCAATATCGTGATCTTTGCAATATTCGTCCAACTTATTTACACCGTTATCTCCTTGTGTAAGTCTTTTTATTAATTTAGTACCAGGGCCACAGTAATTATATCCTGGTAAATGTAATTCAAATGGTAAATTATTAATAAGCCAATTAAGAAGACTACTCTCTCCAAAACACATTATAAGACTGATGATTCCGGTTTGAATACTTTAATAAATAGTTATGTGATTCGAGTTTGTTGTTAATGTTATTTTATTTATAATATTACATTCGATTTATCAATCCAACTGCTTTCTGCTGAAGATAAACCTAACCATTTTACTAAAACCCTGTTACCTTTTCTTCTAAGAACTTTCTCGACTAGATATACATTGGGATGTTTTGTTTTTTGAAGTTCTTGTGTATAAAATGCACCTAAAATAGGTTGACCTCTGATAGTATCTTCGATTAAGTAAGTTATAGGAGTTGTATTTTGTATTTTACGAATTTTAAATATTTCTGTTGACCAGTTGGGAGTATAACCTTTTTCAAATGTTCCTTTGTATTTACTGATACGCACATAATCACCTTCTTTGTACTTACTTTTTAAATTATCATTTTTTTGCAATTTTAAATACCTTTCTAATATCAGTTTTTTATTAATATTGTCCACATTAGCAGGGATTTCATTAATAGTGCGATGGTGAGTGTGATTGTATTTGTAAATAACATCATTGAGGGTATTATTTACCCAATTGTAATTGCCTTTTAAACTAAATTCCTTATAAACTTTAGATTTCAATGTTCTGATAAATCGTTCAACTATTGAAGCCTTTTTAGTTGAGAAAGTTGAATAATGGTTAATATGATACGATTTCATAAGCTTCTGAAATTTGTTATTATAAAATTCTGCTCCATTATCCGTTTGCAGATTTTTAGGAACACGCCCTTTGTCCAACAAAGTTTTGAAAGTCTTACACACATCTTCTTTGGTTTTACTTCTCATAGGAAAGGCCCAAGCATATTTCGAAAATGTATCAATGACGGCAAGAATATATCTGTAACTTTTATTTTCTTTTGAAATTGATTGCATATCAATTAAGTCTGCTTGCCACAAGTCATCTATATCTTTCATGATAACACGTCTTCGTGGATAGTTCACCCTCGCATTTTTATGAATTTCGTTTACCACGTCAGCTTTACTCATATTCACAATTTAGTATATTTGTCTTGAATTCAGCTATAATACTGAATAAAAAGCATATTATTATGACTATTTATTATTTAATTATGCTAGCTTCTTTTAATTCTTCGATTATTGATAAAATTTCATTATCATGGTTTGAATTACCGGCATCTCGGGAAGCAATCAATAGTTTCAATCTGTCAACCAGTTCGTTAGGATCGTCCCAATATACCAAGTCAGTGTTATTTTTGTATTTCTTTAGTGTTGGTAAGCTTCTTCCAAATTTAGTGACAATATTATTGTTTAACGCTTCAGAAAACAATGGTTTGATTATTTCACGATATTTTATACCTTTATCGCCTCTTATTTGCCCATTAGGATTGAAATTTTTCTTATGGGCATTTGTATAATGCAACATATCTTTATAGACAAGTTTATCTTTGCTCGATATTAGTTTCAAATCAGGTTTTCTTCGAAGTAAAAGTTCTTTTAAACCTGGGGTTAAATTGTAGCTTTTGTCCCCAATTTTAATTAAAATGACATTATCATCATTCACACTATCTATTTTAGAAAATGAAACGTTTGAATTACCCATTAGTAATTTTTTGTTTGCACTCCTTATTCCAAATGGTATATTTACACCATCATAAATATCATGTATATCACGACCCTCTAATGATATTTCTAAATCATCCAGTAATTCCGTCTGGGTAGACTTTTTAACGATCTGTACAGAATTCGGTTCTGGATCGTAACATTCTTCGAACTTTGTAGATGAACTAGTATTAATGTCATCCAATTCCATGTCTTCAAAATTAGAGTGTGTATTTTCATTAGTTTGTATTTTCTCTATTGTCTTATTCGAATCAACTAGGGTTTTAAGGGGATCTGTGACAGGTTTTAATATTTTATCAAGTGACAAGTTCATTGAGTGTTCCTGGTTTTTCATTTGTTTTATTTTATTCTTTATGGAGTCTACAGACTTCATTAATTCTATTTTAATATTCTTTTCCATATTGTACTGTTACAAGTGTACTCAGCTAAAGAAGATATAATACTAAATCAGATTTATACGTTATTGATTTATATATAGGTATACATTTTTAGATCAAAATTTAAAAAAACTATCTAAATTCTGTCTGTACCTTCCATTGTTTAATGAAGAATCTTTGCAAATACTAACAAAGTTATATGGATCTCTCCAAGCTTTATTACAAAGGTTCTTGAATTGATTCCAGGACATATCAGAACTAACATGCTCTTCATAAATATGTTTCAAGTTCACATCGTCTTGTTTAAATATTATAAGAAAGTTAGCATTATCACGCAGCAGCTGTTTCGGAATTTTAGAGTATGTTTGACATAAATAAAAGCAATCGATTTGTTTATGTCTACCCATAGAAAAGTAATTACGAATGTTTATTTGATTTTCACATGCAACATCATCGAAAATAAATACAGAATTAGGTAGTGCTTCATCTGGGGCTATGACTTCTTTATTATCATTAAATTCATGAAACTTAACCTGATGCACCCTCTTTATAACTTCTCGTAAGAACCTGTATTTTCGTTGAAAGTTAGTTTTCGAGTAAAGATAAAGATTTTGAAATTTAAGACCATTCTCATGCAATAATAAACTAAGAACTACGTTTGTTTTTCCACAATTCGATGGACCACATATAATACAACGAATCGTATTTGGTAACAGAACGCTATGCCTAATGTGGTTATCGGAGTCACCAAGATTTATATGATTAACATTAAGTGATGTGTGTTGTTTGATCAACTTCATTTTGACTATTAATTCAATTTTACGCATACATAGATATATAAAGCCTAAATATAATAAAAACAAATGATTGAGATATAAAGTTGTCTCGTCAAATGTAAAGCGAACGTAGGTAATATTCAGAATACCTACATAGTGCATCCATTTTATGTTTAAACCTGCTGTAAATAAATAAATAAGTTAGTAAAGTATTTATATTCGTGATTAGTGATGTTATAGATTAATAGAATGAAGGTCATAGCAAAAATAAAAATCATACATCAGTTATACATTTTTTATTCAGATATTACATATTTCAATACGAAAATAATAATATGACAATTTATTCACATAAACAGATTTGTATTTAATTTTATAAATAAGTTCTTAGAATAAAGTTTCACAATGACCCCAAGGTAAAGTTTCAATAAAGTTCGTTTGTATTTGTCTCTTATCATCATTTCTATTTAAAACTACTTTATGAATTTCTTGCGAGTACAGTACATGCTTAAGTGATTTAATTATATTCATTTTACATTTAAAATTGACATTATTTGTTAAAGCTTTACTATAGTGAGATAATTTCAATCGATTAGTAACAGCTTTAGATATACCTTTTGCTTTTGCGATGCGAGTTTTTGAACTGATTATACAATATAGTTTGGCTCTCAGTCCTACAAATTCACTTATGATGTCACCCCCGAGTTCATCTTTAAACAGTCCTGGAATTTTAGTATTTACTCTTGGCATGCTGTAACAACTATCAGCCTGGAAATTACTTGTATCAAAATTTGCGATATCATTTTTTATGTCTTCATAAACATCCCCTGTATTTATAAAATAAAGAAGGCTGTCTGTGTCTGTATAACACAGTCTTGCGCGAGTATTATATTTATTTTTAATAAAGTTATAGTGAAATTTATACAAATGTTCCTTTGCTAATTCTAGAACTGTAAACCCAATGTAAATAGGGCGATCTAAAATTATTTTTTCAGGAGTTAATTGAATAGCAACAAAACTTTCAGAAAAGATAGCAATACTTTTCAGATTTGGTTTTGCAATTAATTTTTCAGCACCGTGGTGCTTGTTAGTTTTATTATTGTAATCATCCCACATGGTAACTAATTTGACGTTAACCTGTTTGCGTCTATTTTCAATAGTTTTTCCAAATATAGCATTATTAAGTAGTTTGAAAAAGTCTTTTTCAAATACGTTTGTTGAAGCTTGACGTAAAGTAGTATTCAAGTCAATATATTTTTGTAAATAATTTTCTTGTCTAAATATTAAAATACGGTGAATTTTTTTCAAAATTAGTCCATTTAATAAACATGCCTTTAAATGAATGTAATGTATGACATAGTTGAATTTGTCGTATAAATTAGCAATTAATTTAGGTGTTTTGCCTCCAGGAGGTGTGAACCTCTCGGGCGCAAAAGGTAAATCACTATGAGTATTATGTAAACTCTCAGGATATAGTAAATCAACTTCTAAAATAAACCCATATTCAGAATCATCTGGTATTGATAACACATTTACTGTTTTAATCTCATCGATTGTCATAAAACGGAAATCTGAAATAGGCATTTTCTTTGTCATTGCGTAACCATATAAATTGTTACAGTCAAGATAAATCAAATATGTTGATTTTTGAGAAGCATCGTAATTTGGTAAATATTTATTATTCGCTTGAGCATGGCGAAGAGAACATTGTGCCAAGCCTCCACGTATTCCCTTTTCCAAAAATTCATACATTTCTAAACTATGAATTAACTCTAATTTAACGCCTGTGTACAGAAGCATCGCATCCCAGCTTAAACTAGGTGCAGTAATGTAATACGCTGGATCAAGTTGATAATGATCCAGACAAGTCTGTCTAAATTTTTCGAATACGTCAGCAAGAAGTAATACGTCGGTCTTTAAATATAAATCTGTATATTCTCCAAGTGTTTTAATATTAAATGACTGCCAAATAGATTGAGCGTGTACGTATTCATCATCGCTTATATGCTGACAATTCAAACTGTTATAGAAACAAACTTTCGATGGAAGTTGAGTCTCGTAATATTTTGAGTATGCGTCCATATAATCATAGGGATAAATTCCTTTTTGTCGTAACAACTTTAACTGATTATTACTAATAGTTGGAAATTCTTTTAATAAATTAACAAAGTCAGGTTCATTCAAGTTATTTACTAATGTGCTTAAACTTGAATGAAGAAATTGATAAGAATCTATGAACTTAACTTGAATAGGCTTTGATTTTAATGTATTCTTAGTATGAAGTACTTTTGTGAATGACATATACCTTTCTTTGGTTTTTGGTATAATTTTAAAAGCACCTTCATACTTCGATAGTTCTTTTATAAATAGGTGAGAGTCATAGCCAGATAGGTTATGAAAAATAACAGGCACAAATGGACAAACTCTTAACATTAAATTACAATGAGAGTGTGCTGCGCCTCGGTATTGTGATGTAATGTGATCATGATCCATTACTTTATCGTCAAAGAGCAAATAATTACAGATATGACATGTAGTGGCATTTTTGTAATCGTTTTCTTGGTCCTTAGTTAAAGGTGCCATAGGTATTTTATTTAATAAGATACTGTGAATGTACTCCAAATCTCTTATTAAATATTTTATAAATACTTCTACACAATCAGCTCCTCTATAAGTAACAAACTTATTCAGATCTGTATTGTGTGAACAACAAATATAGTAACCAAAACATGAAGGTTCGTGAACCTTATAGGTACGAGTATTCTCAGTTACATTTATGTTGCAGTTCAGTAAAAGACTTTCAAAATCGGCGTATATAACGAAATTAATCTTTTGTCGTCTTTCGAAGTTCTTAAATTGAAGAATACTATTTTTTTCAGGTAAAACAGTCAAAACCTTAGGACATTTATTATGGTCATTATATTTCGTTTCACTCGTGAAAACTTGTAAGCATGTCTCACATAGGTACATTTTACCTTTATGTTTACTTATCTGACGTTTGATTAATCTCAATAGATTTTTTATTAAGCAATAATGCCCGTTACCTTTCTGTTCAAAGTACAATAAATTGATGTGCTGACTTTTTCTTAAACTTGCCACATATAAAGGTCCAGTGACCATGTTTTTGTTATCTAATCCATATATATTAATACTTATGTGGGGATTTAAATTTTCAAATATTTTAACATCTTTGTATGATGGGGGAAATGATAGCCCATCTGTATTTAAAACTTTTGAAAAATGCGGATATGAACTTGTTCTGCAAACATTCATTTGGCAGGGATATAATGCTGCGACAATACTCCATAAAAAGCAGTTGTTATCGCTGTTTTTAATATTTAAACAACTTTTAGTTTTTTTTATTACTTGTGGCAAATCTATATAGGTGCCGCCTTTCAAAGGAGAGTATTTGTTAATGTTAATTTCTAGATGACTTATAGAGAAACAAGTCCAGCCAGATCCACAATGTTGGAACTCTGAGAGCTTTCTGTCAAATGTATTTATTGTTTTCAAATATAATTCATTAATATCTGTATTATTATTATATACGATTTCATATTTTGTGTTAAATGATTTAAGCTGTTGCTCATCAGATGTTGGTAGAATGAAATAAGCAAAAAGTTCAAAGTTTAATTTAACACAATTATGTTTTATCAAACAATCATTAATTAGTTTTATAACCTTAAGTCGATTATCCATTAGGAATTCCTCAGGTGTTAGGTATTCCATTAATGGATTCAGTTTGAAACTTATTATTCTCTTTTTAAAAGCCGTGGCTATTATATCGATATTTTCAATTTCAGTTTTTAGTATGCAATTAGATTTATGCAAATTCGTTCTTAAATGATACTGATATTCAATTTTAGGTACTTCAATGTGACATTTTTGACATATTATTATATCGTTGTTATTTGTTCTGATTCCGGATCTAGTTGAAACTGTAATAAAGAAAGGAAAAAAACCATGAGCATTAAATCAAATGTAATATGATAAATGATTATACAACTTAATTTCTATAACTGATTACATGATTTATTTATATGCCTATGTAATAACTAAGTACCGCCTAAGGTATATAACATAATAGTAGATTTACATCTACATATTTATTCATAATGTAGATTACAAAAATAAAAAAAACATTTATAAACTAAGCTAGTAGGTATAGCAATAGTATAAACTTGAAATATAAAGATAATAATACCTAATATTTGAATAAATGAATACAAGATTAGCTTAATAATAGTCCACTAAGTAATATAGTAGGTACTACTGAATTATAGTACTTGTTTAATACAGTACCTACTATTTTAATAGTAGTTACTAATAAATGTTGGTGGGCACTTAACGTACTCTTTTCGTGTAGCTATAATAAAATTAGACAAATGTTGCCAAGCATCTGTATTGTCAAAAGTTTGATTTTTAAGCGTGACAATTGCTTGGCGCCATCTATTCATTGGCTGAACTTTTTCTATTTCATCGCACCGGTATATTTTTAAATCAATATAGTGCGTTCCCGGCTTTTTTTCAAAGGTTTGGCGCGAATGACCATTTGCAAGACGTCGTGATATATATGAAGCTAATGGTGTTTTACCAGTAACTGCAGGGGGCTCTTTCTCGTCGTCCTCGCTATCGTCTCCAAACAGATCGTATGCCGTGCACTTCCTCGGGGGAATGGGTTTGATATGCAGCTTCTTTGAAGCCGATGGATGGGACGACACAGACGGTTTCGCCGACGACGCATTACTATCACAGAAACATTACTCTATTAAACCACGATACTATAACACGCTAGATAAAACTATAAAATATAAATACAAGAGCAGGTCTATTAATTTATGTTTTATTAAAGAACTTGGAATACTTACATTTTTCGTAGGGGCACCGGACTTGCTCTCGATGGTGAAGACGTACGTGACGATGCGTGCTTCCTTTTTCGCCCGTCGTGCTTCTTTTTTTGAACCTGAGGTTCCTCGTCGACGTCAGAGGGAAAAAGGGTCTCGGCGTTTTCGTGCGACCTGAAATAGAGTGAAACATATTAATACAATCAAATCATTATTCAAGCGTACATACCACATTGAAATGTCACAGATAGGTACACTACTCTAATTTATTATTATTATTTTATTATTGTCTATGTATCTATCTATCTATGTTCATCTAATATTGAAATAAGTACATCTTTTTAGAATACTGAAACATAACTATCACAGAAACATTACTCTATTAAACCATGATACTATAACACGCTAGATAAAACTATAAAATATAAATACAAGAGCAGGTCTATTAATTTATGTATTATTAAAGAACTTGGAATACTTACATTTTTCGTAGAGTAGGTTGATTCTTGGTAAGTAGGTAGGTACTTGATGTTTATCTGGAGCTTCTGGTAGCTGAAGTGATGTCCCCTAAATCACCGTCCAATATTTATATAGCCGGGATTGCCGACGTGAGCTTTTTCCATATATGTAATGCATGCGTTAACCTAAAATCCTGAGTCAGGACTTCTTCACGCGACAAATGCTTTGCAATCATAACCAAATGTATAAATCTCAACCTTAAATTATGATACCTAAAGTGTACACTAATAAGAACCCGGAGTAATAATAGTATGTCGATATTGCAATACAATATTATTGTTTTGATCCATCTCCTTAAATAGAATTAGAACTTACGTTGCAAATTAGACGTACTACTTACATGCGATGGTTTCGCATGCCATTATGATATTGATCTTCTCAATAAAAATGTATGAAAAAATTACAGTGAACAAACGTACAGTAAGTGTTTGTTTTATCAATATAGATTTATAGTAAACAATAAAATGTTTGGCGCCGTGATGTCTTGAGGTTTCAATTTCACCATGCCATTTTTGTCCTACTGTCGGAGTACTTATCGAAATCTAACAAAATTGTACGATTTTGAACTCTATAGATAAAAAATCGATTATTATATAAATTGAAAAAAATATATTAAATCAATCATTTCAATTTGTACCCTTGCTGAGTCCTGACTGGCTAAAAACGGGGGATATCATCGCGTAATGTCGGTAAGTGGTAATATTTTCTTTAACAGTATTTTATCTATCAATTAAAATATAACATAATTATAAGCCCTTGACATTAGAGTTTTTGAATAAAAACGTATGTAAGTATACACTTAGTTCAACATGACTAATTGCATTCTGTTTTTTTTTTCAGGACTCCGAAAACGACTACTTCAACTTCATTCCTATGAATACTGTAGTAGGACAGAAAAATGAAAAACAATTGAATCTGGAGGGTCCCAGCAGCAAACAGCTCAAGAGAAGTTCAACAGCTGCATTCACCTGTATAAAAAAACTAACGCGTGGTGCTAAAGTGATCAGGATCGAAGTTTATGATGTGGAAAGTTACCCTGATATCATAAGTTCGCTATGTAATTGTGATGCTGAATTGTGCGTGCAGCATGTAGTTAAAAACATATTTATGGATGACATTTATAAATCGGTTAAAGAAATTGCTGTAAAGGTATCGAATAATATGTCGTAAAATAAATCATAGTACTTAATAAATGATAAAGTATTTTTATTTAACCTTTCACTTACATACTCTCATCTAATTGTTATTTTACGTCACGAAGCGATGACATGTGGTTTTAAAGTTTATGAGAGTAAGGTTGAAAGTCGCATCGAATAATGCACATACATCGCTTCGTGAGATAGAAGAACGCAATGACGTAAGTACGAGTATATCAAAAATCCGATATAAGATAACATCGGAGAATGTGTGAGCGCATTCAATTATCAGAATTAAACCTTGTGACATTCTAAGACCAATCACATAGTTTTACCTTTGATCATTATTCAATTTGAATGTAATGCAGATAAGAATCTATTTGAATAGGTGTTTTTTAATTCAATGAACGGTTTATTATAATAGTAGGTATTTGAATACTATGATGTAAATTAGGTGTTTATTGAAAATTGGGGTTTTCAGATCTTATCTGATCTGTCTAATAGTATCTAATAGTAGGCCATTAAGACAAACAAGATTTCGTATATTTGAATACTTACACATTGATTGAAAACTATGATATTTGAATACACATTGATTGAAAACTATGACCAATCACACAGATCACAATCTATTGAATGAGTATGCAATAAATAGTATATTCAAATAGTAGGTCATTATTACAAAAACAAGATTTCGTCTATTTGAATACACATTTATTGAAAATTGGGGTTTTCAGATCTTATCTGATCTGGAAACCCCAATTTTTACCTACTTGCGTGCAGCGTAGTTCAGAATCATACCTTAAGACTATATTGTATGAGCCTGATTTTTAACGTTTTCGAAGTGGGGTTCCGAAATACGGCGTATATGTTTAGAATTAAGTATATTATAAGATTAGATTAGAGTGAATACGGTACACGGTGGTTATCAAGTGGCCATAGACGAAACCGATAGTCGTATTCTAGCCAAAGACTGATCTCGTTATTTCGAAAATAAAGTGCTTTAACGATCACCTATCTTTCACTTGAAAAATCGAAAATGTTTCCTACAGCCATTCGAAGTAAAGGCCTAAAGCTAATCAGAAACTGCTCTGTGTTAAATTTTTTTTTAAGTGAGATATTCCACTGAAAATGAAACAACTAGCTATCGTTATTATTATCTTACAAGCTTAATAATTCGAGTTCCATAATGTTAAATGGTTTTTGTTACCACTTGTATTCAACATAATTAATCAACTGGCTACACATTATGTATTGAATCGAAGTAAATTTATTTAAACAAGTGAATGTTGTGTAACTCCGCCCCAGTATCATAAGCATTTCACACACATTATAAATCTGTTAACATTTCATGATGTTTCTTAGTTCTAAATTGAATGTGTGTGATCTGCCTGTAAATTGGGCCGGTCCTCAGCCCGGATAAAGGAGGAAGGTACAAAGAAAAGACTGGTACATTCTAACTCGCAAGGTCATCTTGAAGAAATACAGAGGTAGGTAGAGAAGTTGTCTAGATATATGTTTTGGACAGTCGGGTTAATTATATGTAAAAATGCATCCTAATATATTGTTTCCTCCAAAGATTGGTTCAATGAGCTAACGAATTTATAAAACGTGCAATGGAATCCGATTTTTGGAAGCCATCCTATGAGAGCATTATTAGATTGTTGCACGGTCACACTTGGAATCATCTGAACATTTTCAAAACTATAAAATAAAAAAAAGCTACGATTACATCACCTGATGGGACAACCTTTGCGAAGAAAATAACTCCCAAGAGAGATAACTATTACTACTACTATTCAGTCCGTATGCCTCTGTACGCACTACTAATCCGCCAACCGCTAGTGCGTACAGACATAAGCGGTTGCATATTAAATTATAAAAGCGGCAGGCCGCGCGGCCTGCCGCCTATGCGGTTCAACCGCTAGTGCATACAGGCTAAATGTTCCATTATTGAGTCGGACGTCATTCAGTTACATGAAGGGTTATTAGCGTGGCACGCTGGCTAGACGGGTTGGCACAGGGTGTCCCTTGTGGCGTGGTTCTGCATCAGATCCCACAATGCCGCAACAGGACGCGAGTTGGAGCACCCCGGGGAGGTTTAGTGGGTAGGCCCCCACTATGGGGGAGAGTACCACACTCCCCTCGCTGGCCATCCCCGTGGCCGGCGAGGAAGTCCATAAAGGATTTTACCCAGGGCAAAAAAAAAAAAGGGTGTCCCTTGTCTTACGGCTTTTCAGGTTATTCGCCTTCTCATTTAATTTGACACCGTCAGAATGGAATGGGGTGGAGCCACTATGTATTCTAAATCAGTCACAATAGCTGTAGGGTGCGTTCCACTTAGCACTCACAACGACCACGACCACGGTTTTCGCCGTACCACTTGGTTCTGGGCGTCACAAATAGTCACAATCATTTACTCAAGTGGAATGGATTTTCGAGCGTTTTGGGCGTTCATTTAAATAATAAAAATGGGTCACTTAAAAAAAATAAACAAAAGGTTGATGGTTTTAATACAATTTGTAAGTGGTATAAATAAGATACATTACATATTGGTTTAACTATTTAACTTAATATTTACGTATCGATCGTATTTAATAAAAATTCCTATATCGGCGGCAGTTTGAAATTAGTTGGTACGTTAAAATAAAAGTACTAGTTCGTCCAGCTCAGATAAAGAAAGAAATAGAATTTTACAAATCTTTGATCGTGAAAAACGAAAAGTTTGACCACATAATATTGATTTGATAATGTCTTGTCCGATCTTGTTCGGTACAATAGAACGATATTGTTATTGTTGCCATGTTTCTGCTTTTAGTTTTTAAAATTGGCGCTCAAATTCTCACAACGCTCACAACGACCCACCTCATCATCGTCATCAATGACGTTTTCGCCGCGACCACAAGGATCGTGATCGCCATGTGGAACGCCCGAATGAGCATTTTAGGCGTTGTGAACGCTAAGTGGAACGTACCCGTAGTAGCTACTACATTTATGTAAATTACATATGTGGACTCTTTTGAGATTTTGAAGAACTGGGTGGTCTCTACAAGAATCTGTTGAGCAGTTTTGGCAGTTAGTTTGGGAACGGAATATGTAAAAAAAATATAAATACTTCGTATGTCACTAGATTCAAAATGCTATGCATTCGTATACTCAACGTTGCGTTAAAAAAGGTGGTATTTTTATTTATAAAAGCTACGTACATTTTAAAAAGGTTTCCTATTCCTAGAGACATCTAAGTGACGCATGTTTAGGAGTAGTATAGTTCATATTCATCAATATGGCAAAATTGTAAAGTATCTGATTTTTTATATTTTAAATATGTTTTCTTATTTAGAGACTAGCTAAATGCGCTGAACCCAAAAAATATTTTTTAACTGTATCATAATTCATGCATTAGTAGTAGAAATTGTGCAGGACGTATGTCGAGCACCATCCGGTCTCCCCAGGAACGCAATCGCATTCTCTTTTTAAAAAGAGCTATGCTGATATCCGCAGATGGCTATGGTCAGAGTTTGAATTTGTCTGTTCTGGCGTTACGCGACCGATCATACGCGACGCATTTTCCGTCAGATGTGAACCGACCGTATTAGCCATTTTGCCAAAAAACTGTTTTCGATAGTGATGTAGATAAGGAGGTATATAGAAAAAATAGGACAATAAAATAATTTGATTTATATATGTAAAAAAAAAACTACGAGGAATTCCACAGTCAGTAGGTATAGCTACATGTTGTTGCCAACCATAAGTTAGGATTTTTAATATATTATAGTTTTAATTCAAAATATCGCCTATTGTTTATATTGCGGACTGGTTGCCCTTTGTAGCCACGGGGCCCTGGGCTACTGCCCAAAAAGCCCTTATGTAGATCCGCCCCTAGTTTACTGCCTCGGGCCGTCATGAATTTCCCAAAAAAACCTACCTCAAGCAAGGCATATTAATTATTAAGTTTTATACAGCTTTAATTCTAAACTTATACTATTTACAATGTCACAAAACTAATTGCGTCGTGCACTGACATCGTTCTTCAGAGTTATTTTTATTAAGTTCGCCATTGCAATAAAGGCGGCAGCAAATGTTTAAATTAAAGACTATTATTAAAACCCCGTCTTGCCAGCGTGGCGCAGTAAGCTAATTTCCGTATACGAATTTGGAGGAGGCCCGGCAGTAGTAGGTCATTTACGGGCTGGAATGATGATGATGATTTCATTTTAGCAGGAGTTTTCAGTCTCGTGTTGGTCAGTCAGTCACGTCAGTCATCGTCAATGGTTCATTCAGTCTGTCAGCTAGCCGACTGACTGACAGTAGTACGTCGATCGACGAGTTCGACGACTTGCAAAACAGCGAAAATACGTTTGTTTGGACTAATTTATAATGAAAGTATATTTTTTTTTCGCAGTGAAATTACCTAACATATTCTCCTATGATAAATATACATAATTTCAGTGCGAATTACTAGTGAACTTGTTGATTTACTGATAAATATGCGGGTTAGAAGACTTTCAGCAGTGCTTTGGATTGCGAGTATCGTTGGTATTATCTTTATCTTATACGTTACCACCGATTTGAGTTTCAATTTACCAAGTATCAAACCGGCGGTTCAGGACGTTGATGATGTAAGTGTATTTTTTATTGTTTGCTGTTATCGGCTTATTTTCATTTACATTAACAATCACAGCCAATGTTTTGGATATAAAATGTGTGATTTGAGAGAAACAATGTAACATTTAAAGGCAACCAAATCAGTATTTTTGTAACTAGTACCATTCTAGATAGAAACATGTGCTATATTAATAATATGGCAAAATCTATATTTAGTGGATATTACCTATAATCTTTTACACCTGATACTCTTTAACCAAATGTTCCTTGTGAATAAGTCTTTTTCTTTTGTAAAATAATTGAACCAAGAATAATAGTGTAATGTTGTCACATTCGATAATAATATTTTGTAGTAAAACTTACAATTTTTTACTCTGATATTTAGGCTCATCTAAAATCTACAATTATGTTTATTATTTCTATCCTTCAAAAAAGCTGCTTACTGTAATTCTAGTTTTATTATGTCATATATATATTTAAATGATGATTGACTTGTATGCCGTTAACCATTTTACCACTGTTAACTGATATTTCAGACAAAATGGTCATCACTAGAGTCAAAGTTGCAGCACTTAGAAAAGCAGCTGAACCAACATGATGCTGTGGTTGGTGAAATCAAGTCTGCTTTCAATCAAATTCTAGACCATTCAAAACAGTCCTCTAAGCAAAAAGTAAAAAACAGAGCACAGGATGCTAAATTCAGAGACTTCAAAGTGGTTGGTGATGAACCCCCAAGAATGCATCCCCCTGTCAACATGTCATCATGCCCTATACAGAAACAGACTGTCCCCAAAACAGATATACAGGTATGTAATCATTGTTTCTAATTTTATAATGTTGCTCATCTGTTGTAATGCTCCCTTAATTTATTATTGTGTGTTCTAAATTTGTCTATGCACTTATGCATAGAAGGAAAATAGATGGCCTGGACATTTGACAAGAGGCAGAGAATGAGGGACTAAGAGAAAACTTTAAGGTGAATGTTCCAGGGTAGCCCGCGAAATTCAAATTTTCTTACGTTTTTTGCAATTTGCAGGTCAGTGTTAGGTTGTATGTTGATTAAAATGTTATTCGCGGCTGTAAGACTTTGACTGATGACTTTGATGTTGAAAAAGTTTTTCTTGCACCTTTATGAGCTTGGAGGGTTGTATTGATGAGTTTGAAGATTATAACTCTATAACTACATACGTCTTACAGCCGCGAATCAAATGTTCATCATCATACAACCTAGCACTGCCCTGCAAATTGCAAAAAACTTAAGAAAATTTGAATTTCGCGGGCTACCCTGGAGCTTCCACCTTAAGTGAAACCCTATGGGTACCATGATGGTAGCCTTGTTATTTCTTTAGTTTGTGCACACTACTATCAGTGGTTCAAAGGCCCTTGGCTCATTTTTATTAGGGCTTTATATTTTTATAATGGCGCAGATTTATAAGAGATTTGTGATAAAACCTACATGAATAAAGTTCCTTTCAAATTTGAATTTACTTAATTTAATTTTCCCAATATGATTATTTTAAAACTATTTCCATTTTTGTTATCTTTTATATGTAGTTATTATTTTATATGAGTAATTATTGTATTTGTTGACAATGATGTATCATTACTAAATGATAATGATATCTTTATCTAGTAATTAGATATATTTTAATTCATGAATTCTAATCTCAAATTGTGTGTTATGTTCTTTCCAACCATCCTTACACATTATCGTAAATTATGATTTTATGGTTATTATTGTGTCGTTTTATTTAAGAAATTGAAGTGTCTGTAGTTGTGCGATGACTGGATGATGGTAGCTGCTGCAATTATTTTTAAATATAAACTGACAGCAGCAACCATCATTCATCATTCAGTCATTTCTTGCAATTGAAGGTCAAATTTTACAAGTACAGTATGACCTGGTTATAACCATAAGTTATGCCATGTTGTTTATGCCATAAGAAACTGTTTGGTAAATATGGTGCATTCTTTACATTCAGATGCTGTCTCTGTATGAAAGGATGTCATTTGAAGATATTGATGGTGGTGTATGGAAACAAGGGTGGACTGTAACTTATGAAGAGAATCAGTGGAGCCAAAAAAATAAGCTTAAAGTCTTTATTGTACCACATTCTCATAATGATCCAGGTAATTTTTAAACAACTTCAAAGAAGGATCCCCATTTATCTGTATGTTTTTTTTTAGTTACAGTTACTGCATAACTCTGTCAATTAGAAACAGATTATTTTTCAAGATGGAAAAAACCTGATGGTGTTGCCTTCAGATTGGTCCCATAGTAATTGTTACGTTGTTGTCAATGTTACGTTACGGCGACTGTCTTACATATAGCTCCTGTGTGGTCTTGAAAATGAAACATATCAAAATTCAATTTTAGGCATGAAAATTTTATTTGTATACAAAGTCACATCCTCACTTATATTTGTATTTTTTTATTTTATTATCTTTATTGGAAATAAAGAATGTTGTTGTACATCTAGAATTTTGGTAGGAATTCCCATCTACAGTAAATTTTGTAAGTAACAAATAAAATCACCAGGTAACAGTTATATATACTCACAAATTTTTAGGATGGATCAAAACATTCGAGAGCTACTACAGTACTCAGACGAAAGCAATATTTAATAATATGGTGGAGAAACTAACCGAAAAACCTGGCATGAAGTTTATATGGGCTGAAATCAGTTACCTATCTCTTTGGTGGAATAATGACGCAAATGAACAAGACAAGGCTAAATTTAAAAGGTACTCATTCCTTGTATACTTCTGTGTCTTCTCTTTTGTACCCTAATTTGTAATATCCTTCCCATTGTAAATCTCTGTTGATTTTCAGCTTACTAGATTCAGGCAAGTTGGAAATAGTTACAGGCGGTTGGGTGATGAATGATGAGGCCAATTCGCACTGGTTGTCAGTCATACAACAGCTGACAGCTGGCCATCAGTGGTTGTTGGACCATCTCGGGTATATCCCCAAGAATGCCTGGGCCATAGACCCTTTCGGCCACTCGACTTCCCAACCCTACATCTTAAAGCTGGCAGGTCTAGAAAACTCGGTGATACAGAGGGTACATTATAGAGTAAAAAAAGAGTTGGCATCCAATAAGCAATTGGAATTCAAATGGCGGCAGTTGTGGGGTGAGTTTTATTTTTTGACCGACTTAAAACAAGGAGGAGGTTCTCAATAAGACTGTATATTTTTATTTGTATGTATTTTACTAACTTGGACACTTGAACAAAACCAGTGACACCCAGACTGCCTTGTTGGTCTAGTGGTTAGATGTGCCGCCTTTGGATCAACGGGTCCCGGGTTCGATTCCGGGGTCGGGCAAGTGTCTTTGTCTAAACCAGAGGCACTGGCTCGGAGTCTGGGTGTCGATTTCTATCTATAATATGTATGTATTTACAAAAAAAAATGTATCTAAGTAGTTCATCATCCATCTCGTTACCATAACACAAGCATTAAGTTGCTTAGCTTGGGACGAGATGGCGTTGTGTGAAATGTCCAAGGATATTTATTTATTTATTAATCAGAAATCTAATGGTGTTGTGTGTGGTTGTGAATTACGTGTTTGTAAAGTGCCCACACAATACATAATATATCTTGTGCAGAGGAGAAAAAAAATATCACTCAGCCTCGTAAGCAGCAATTGGTATCCATGCAAAAACTTCATACAGAATTATTCTTTTAATAAGGGTCTGGGCAAACAGCGGACGGGGCGGGACGGCGACGCGACGCTAGCGGGACGTGAAGAGTTGTAATGTATTAGTTAATGTAGAATATGTCACACAGAGCCGACGCGACGCGACCGCTACTCTCGCGCCGAGCGCGACGGCTCTATGTGTCCTATTCTACATTAACTAATACATTACAACTCTTCACGTCCCGCCAGCGTCGCGTCGCCGTCCCGCCCCGTCCGCTGTTTGCCCAGACCTTAAATGTAGATTTTTGGGGCGCCTTTTTCAGATGGCGCTGGCAAGACTGACATGTTCACGCATATGTTTCCGTTCTATTCATATGACGTGCCACACTCCTGCGGTCCCGACCCAAAGGTACGTTTCTCTATTAGCCTAGAAGGCAGTGTAGTAGAATTAATGCTTTTAAGTGATCAGTTCTCCGTCGTTGCAAGAGGTAACTGGGTTTTTATAATAAAGAGACCTCTTCCCTACACCTGTGTGGTCCTCTTCTTTCTCGCCTTTTCTCAATTTCTTTTCACTTGGCACCAGTCTAACTTAGTTTGGCTATTACTAGCTACTCAACTCATGACCCACTACTGCGGGCCTCCTCCAGTTACATAGAGGGTAATTAGCCTACTGTTCCACGCTGGCCAGACGGGTTGGCACAGGGTTTCGTACCGAGTTTTTCGAGTTCTCTTGCGGCTAGGTTATCGGCCTTGTTAATTTCCTTTTGTCGGCTCGGGAAGGAATGGGGTGGTGACAATATGTATTCTGAACCAGTCACCACACAGATAAGCCACTAGTTTGGCTAACTGCCATTAATTACGCTGAGCGATTGCCGTCAGCCCTACTGTGACCGATCTAGTGAGACCACAGATAATTATACGGTTTCACTAGCTTGAGGGTGCCGTAAGAGGCGACTAAAAGAACGCAAGGGAAGGAAAACTTAATAAATATATTTTTGGGTCTCTTTGGCGGTGATTGGCGGAGAAGAGAGGCGTAAGCCACGCGATTGGTTCGCGATGACATGCATGAAGATACCCACACCACGGCGCGTTTGGTTCAATATGTTTTTAATCTACTAACGCATCACTATTTGACAGACTTGTTTAATTTTTTCCAACATGTTCTCTTAGCAACGGCAGTAACGAGTATTATCGAATAAGTATTCGACGAAAGTTATTGTTTCATTTTGTTGCTTATTAAACTAAATTAATGATTTAATTTTAATCTTTCTTTTTTATTCTGTAACAGTTATTTTTAAACTTTCGCGATTTGAACACATAATTAAAAAACATCCAACCGGACTTATCGCGCACAGAATTAATACCTGTTTTGCGGTCTGCAGTCAGCTCGCGACGACGGCCATTGTAACATGGTCGAAACGTCTAGCAAAAACAGGTATTAATTCTGTCCGCCAATAAGTCCCGTTGGATGTTTTTTAATTATGTATTCTGTAACAGTCCAAGGCGTATTTTTAATTTCTTTATGTTGTAATTTGTTTATAGATTTGCTGTCAATTTGACTTCAAACGACTACCAGGCAATGGAGTGACGTGCCCTTGGGGCGTTGCGCCCAGGAAAATTTTACAGAAGAACGTACATGAAAGGTAAGTTTTATATGTATCTCTTCATAAAATATATTTCAAACGGAGAGTTTCGACACATCTACTGGCCCACCTTAGGGACACATCTATTGGCCCACCTTAGAGTTTTGGTTTCGATGGCCCCTACCGAAATATGATTGCTAGATTGAACAAAAACTGTTGATGCAGTTTTAAACCTGATACATTGTACCATATTTTTCGATCGTATTGTTTTAAATTTGAATTCAGAATACCATACGACATGGAGCTACGCCTAACAAGTCGGATATGCGCCTTGTTAAAGGCAATTGATTTTTGAATAAAAAACATGTTTTATCAAATAAAGGTTTAATTTAATAACGCGTGTTGCCTCCATGGGCATCTACCACAGCTCTCATACGATCAGGCATAGAGTTTATTAACCGCTCTATAAAATTTTGAGGGATCATCTCCCATTCCTCTTCTATGGCAGTTTTCAACTCCTGCATCGTCTAGGCAACTGGCTGACGAGCCCTAACTCGTCTTTTTAGCTCGTCCCACATGTGCTCAATGTGGTTCATGTCTGGGCTTCTGGCTGGCCAGTCCATAACTGCAATGTTCACATCCCGAAGATATTCCCTGACGATGCCGGCCGCATGGGCTCTTGCATTATCATGCATAAAAAGGAAATTTGGGCCCACATAGTCCGCGTATGGTATCACGTGAGGTTCTAAGCACTCACGAATGTACCTTTCAGCATTTAATGTTGGCAGCCGTGGTCCTGTAACAATCTCAAGTTGAGTTTTGCCGCTCGTGGATATACCGCCCCAGACAGTCCATGAGCCACCGCCATAAGCAACCCTCTCTTCAAAGCAGCATTGTGCGAAACGCTCTCCCTTACGTCGGCAGACCTTCTTCCTTCCATCATTGCCATGTAACATAATTTTACACTCATCAGAAAAGAGTACACGGCTCCAATCTTGCTGTGTCAAATTTAAATGACTGCGTGCGATTTGAAGGCGCGCTGTTCGGTGGGCTCGCGTTAGTTTGGGCCCATTAGCTGGCTTGTGTGGTACCATATCGCGTTCTTTTAACCTTCTACGAACAGTTCGAGCGCTCACAGATACTCCGTGGAAGTCGCGAAGTTGGTTTTGTATCTCAATGGAGGTAAGGTGACGATTTCTCAAGCTGGTCGTCACGATGAATCGATCCTGCCTTTCAGTTGTGACCCGAGATCGTGGCCTTCCTTGGCGACGAACAAAGCCGCCAGTCTCTAGGTACCTCCGATAAACATTTCGGACCGCAGATCGACTTAAATTAAGTTGAGCACTCACGTTTCTTTGGCTGTGTCCGGCCTGAATAAGTGCCACAGCTTGGGCAGCGACTTCAGGTGAAGTATCCATAGATTATTGATAGAACCTCACCTTAATGTTAAGAATAAGTAATGTTTGTTGCAAAACCAAAGATATCAATCACTTTTTCAAGAATTAAATCCAAGTAAACCAATAAAACCAAGTTTTCTTAGTATTCGATTGTTTGATATCAACAAACAGGCTCCAAATCGTCTTTTGTTTCTTTAAATTCTGTGTTCGAAATTAATAAAAAGACTATTGAATGAAATTTTGAATGTGCCAGGTTCAAAACTGCAAAAACTTTTTGCTCGACCTAATATAAAATTTTAGCTAGGACCAAACGAAACTGAAAATACAAGGTGGGCCAATAGATGTGTCCAGAAATGTATAAACCTTCCTCTTTAATCATTCTATCTATTAAATAAAACGGCTTCAAAATCCGTTGCGTTAAAGATTTCAGCATACATAGGGACGGACAGACGACAGCGACTTTGTTTTATAATAAGTAGTGAAGATAAAACTTTGCCTTGAGACTTCAGACGCAAATTTTCAGTCAAATCTGCTTTTACTAATACTTTTTGGTGCATATTTTAGGGCATCAACAATATTGGACCAATGGCGAAAGAAGGCCCAGTTGTACAGGAGCAACGTCGTACTTTTCCCCCTCGGAGACGACTTTCGGTACGACAGAGTCAACGAGTGGGACAACCAGTACCAAAACTACGAGATGCTCATAGAATATATCAACAATAAGGACGAGTGGAACACTGAGGTATTTCGGTATAAAGTTACCTGCATACCATGTTGAGGCTACTAAAGGAAGGGAAAGAAATCGTCATACTAACCCTGTACCAGGAGAGCACTGTAGACTTATTTTCCCCCATGAATTTCGTAGAGGTATGACTCAGTGTGGGGGCAGAAAAGTCCTCGAGTGGCGACCGCGTTCCGGAAAGCGCAGTGTTTCCCACACGCTGGACCGATGACCTGGTTAAGGTCGCCGGAAAACGATGGATGAGGTCGGCCCAGGACCGGCCTTTTTGGAAATCTTTGGGGGAGGCCTATGTCCAGCAGTGGACGTCTTTTGGCTGAAATGATGATGATGACTTAGTGTTGATTCATTTATGGGCTTTTTGTCGGCTCTCACGACACCCTTAGGATGGAACGGGGTGGTGACACCATGTATTCTAAAAGTGTATGTCATAGTCATAAAGTAGTATAAAGTGCCATGGTGTGGCATAATTCGCTCATGCTACAACCGTGTGGATTACGCGATTGGTTGTAGTATGAGTTTATCCCTTCTCCGACAATCGCAGATTTTTTTACTCTAGCGCTTTTTTTTAATTATTTATTTTAATTTAAATTATTAAATTTTAAATCTTTAAAACTACGCAACGGATTTTGAAGCGGTTTTTGTTAATAGATAGAGTGATTGAAGAGGAAGGTTTATTGCACACGTGCGAAGCCGGGGCGGGTCGCTAGTCGAATATATACAACTCTTGTGTCACAGTGTGCAACTAGATGGCGCCACCGTCTAGTTAGAAGCCGATATGGTTTCGCCCAAAGGGTTAATTAAGAGTTTTGTTTTGTAATATTGTCAGTAAGTAATAAAAGTAAGAAATAGGTATCGTTATACTATTGTAAAGGTAAATAATTAAATATAGTGAGTTTTTTTTGAGTACTAAGCTTCAAGCAGTTTCACTGGAGGAGCACCATACGACACCCCTGGGGATTCATGGTTTATTCATGGTCCTTCGGAGTCGGACACTAATTGCCTAGAGTGATTATAGTCCGTGAAGTAAGTAAGAAGTAGAGATGGGTCGTACTAGGTAAATCTGATACTAGATCCACCTGTTCCTAATCTCAAGAAATACCTAATCCAAATACCTAATCCACATAATCTTCCTAATCTCATTCACAACCAATACTTAGCAAGCAATCTCAATCTGCCTATTCCTAATCTCAAGTTCCGAGTTCGTTGTTAGGATTTGATTAATGTCATCGTTGGATAATTATTTGAATGATTAGGATTGGACATTTAGCAAACTGTGAAGTTTTGTTTGTGATATTTTTGAATTAACACAGTTTAATAGACCAATAAATTACCTTAATTGTTCATTAATACAATTAGTATTCAATTGGTATCTTCGCTTTTCATACTCATATCTTTTTGTATTGAAAATCTTCTATTGTGATAAAAATTTGGGTTTTTTTAAATTTAGAATAGGAAATGTCTGCACTTACAGTAACTCTTATTAAATGAAATAGAATAATTTAATCACAATTAGGCTAGTCTCGAGATGTATTTACGAGTGTATTAGTAAAATCCCTAATTTGATCTTCTGTCTCTTAACTGTTGTGTGACCATGTTCTCCCGCGCAAATCTGATAAACAAAATGCCACGCGCTGCGAGTGAGCAAGAAAGATGGATCAATATGGTATCCATTGTATAGCGCTGTCTCGCTTTATACGGCTCTAGATGTGTAGCGGGATTGAAAGATACGTTGCAACGTGTAAGTGAGTGAGATAGCGCAAGAACAGATGGGAGCGAATGCTGAACATTCGATTTTATGTTTTAAGAATACGAAGATTAGGTGGAACAGGTGGATTATACACATTGACAAAATGGGATTAGGTGCTACCTAATCTCGTAAAATACCTAATACCCGGATCTGTTCTAATAAATCCGACTCATCTCTAGTAAGAAGTCAGCGCACCTATAAGTAGTGGATCGCTACTTGGGGCGCCCCCTATCGGAAAAGTGAAGAAACTGTAAGAGAAGATCCCGGCCCAGATGCAGTGAAGAGGTTCGAGGATTGGAGCAGTAGCAACACATCATCACCCAGGAATCCCCCTACGTTCGTGAGTAAGAGCAGTGTTGTGTGTGTGGACCAGTGAAACCGTGAGTACATTTTACAATATTAAGTGTCAACCTGGAACTTATTAACTTAAAGATATTGTGAAAATATTTAAAAAATTCAAGTTATAATATTTGAACTTTAAAAATAAAGTTGTGCGCTTAAATCAATTATGGATGAGTATTATAAACTTCAAGTCGAGACCAGCTCGGCCATTAGTCGGGCCAAAACTAATCACAAAAAGGCACCAAAAGAGCGCATAACTAAAGCATATATCGAGGTAAGAATAGAAAATTTAGAAGGTCTTTGGAAATCGTTCATTGACACGCACAGAATAATTTTAAAGGAGATAGAGGATAAAGAGTACCACAAATCCAAGTACAAAACCTCTAGTCTTTATGAGTCAACGGAAGATGTCTACCTAGAATATAAAACAGAACTACGCGAAGGATTAGCAAAACCGGACTTAACAAAAGTTCCGACGATGTCAACGCAAGAAAAATGTTTCGTAAAATTACCTAAGATAACATTACCAAATTTTTCGGGACTATATTCTGAATGGATAACATTTAGAGACCTGTTCGTATCGTTAATACACAGGAATGAAGCATTAGATGATATTCAACGCCTGCATTATTTAAAGGCTCATTTGGCAGGTGAAGCGGAAAAACTAATCAAGAATATTGCTATTTGTAGTGACAGTTATACCGAGTGTTGGAAGTTATTAAAAAGTCGTTATAATAATAAAAAACATATGGCAAATTGCATTTTAAAACGTTTCTTAAGTCAAAAAAGTGTAACTGTTGAGTCTTCATCATTATTAAAGGAATTATTAGATACGAGCAACGACTGTTTAATGGCTTTAAGAAATTTAGGAATTAAAACAGAAACATGGGACATGATTGTAATTCACTTGTTATGTTTAAAGTTGGACTCTGAGTCTCGTAAATTATGGGAAGCTAAAATATGTAATTCATCCGAGGATCTCCCTACATATAACCAGTTTCAGGAATTTTTAGAGCAAAGGTTTAGATCATTAGAATTTTTGGATAACAAATCTCACAAAGTAAATGTTAATATGAACCCTGCCCACAAACCATTACCGTCCAAGACATTACATGTCGCCGCAGTGGTTTGTGAATTTTGTAATGGTGATCACAAACTTTCATATTGTAAGAAATTTGGCGAAGCAGATGTTAACTCACGTCGTAATTTCGTCCAATCAAATGGCATATGTTTTAATTGTTTAGGGTCCGGTCACGCGGTGTTTATATGTCGTGTAGCAACTAGGTGCCGATTTTGCCAAAGAAAGCATCATACTCTGCTACATTCCAAGGAGATGCTGTCAAGGGCAACTGGTAAAAAGGAAAATGTAGTCGCACAAAATGTTGATAAAAAGGAAGTGCCGTCCACATCAAATGACCATCCCCATAATCTTGTGACTAATTGTGCAGCATTTTCTAGTAGTCAGGATTTGCTACCCACGGCTCTAGTAAGAGTTAAATCTCGTACAGGAGTAGAAGTCACTCTTCGGGCGTTGCTCGATCAGTGTTCCCAGGCTTCTTACATTACGGAGTCAGCTGTGCAACTATTAGGGCTTAAGAAACACTTAAACCTGAAATCATCGCTGCGATTGGGAGAAGAAAAGGAGGCAGCTTTAACATCAAGACATATGGTTTTAATAAGCATACAATCAATGTATAACCCAGAATGTGTGATTTCCGTCAAGGCTCATGTACAAAAACGACTCACATCAGCTTTACCAGCTAGACAAATTAATTTCCCTCTATGGTCCGAATTAAATCAGTACAATTTAGCCGATCCCAGTTGGAATACCCCGGGTCGGATCGACATGTTGCTAAGTTCTTCAGTATATAGTAAGATTCTTAAACAAGGACTTAGCAAGGCTTGCCCGGATGCTTTAATTGCTCAGGATACCGAATTCGGCTGGATACTTTCGGGTGAAGTACCTGAAAATGAAGAAGATGTAGAATTAAGTCAGAATTATTTGATACGAGAAGCAGATCCAAATGACATGTTAAAAGAATTTTGGGAGATGGAAGAACCTCCGTCACAGAAAGGACGCTTAACAGAGGAGGAGGAGAAATGCGAAGAATTCTATAATAAAACGACAATGAGAGACTCGTCCGGTCGCTATATCGTTAAACTGCCGTTTAAAAGCTCGACACCAACTTGTGTAGATGGAGATACCGAAGTAATTGCAAGACGTAGATTTCTAAGTTTGGAGAAAAGGTTGAACAAAAATCCCGTGTTGAAGAAAGAATATACCGGCGTTATTGAAGAATATTTCAATTTAGGACATATGGAAAAGGTACCTCGGAAAGAACGCGATAACCCTAAGGCTGTGTACTTACCCCACCACGCCGTTGTAAGGGATGACAAAATGACAACTAAAGTAAGAGTCGTTTTTGATGCATCCTGTTTAGGCAGCAATGGAGTGTCCTTAAATAGCGATCTTATGGTAGGACCGA
The DNA here is from genome assembly GCA_905475355.2 of Clostera curtula. NCBI lineage: Eukaryota > Metazoa > Arthropoda > Insecta > Lepidoptera > Notodontidae > Clostera > Clostera curtula. The sequence continues at coordinate 9,738,202 of FR997813.1, read as the reverse complement.
CGCTCCAACCTGATTTACGACACATCATCATGAAATGGCGGTTACATCCCATTTGTTTAGTATCGGATATAGTCAAGATGTACCGTCAAGTGAATGTGTCCCAAGAAGATATTGATTATCAAAGATTTTTGTGGCGTCAGGATAATAACGCTGAAATTGAACATTTCCGTCTTTTAAGAGTGACATTTGGCACAGCGTCGGCTCCATTTCTAGCGGTCAGAACTCTGCAACAAGTGGCTAAGGACGAGGGAGAGTCTTTCCCGATGGCTGCTGAAATGGTTATGAAGGATTTCTATATGGACGATTTGATGTCTGGCTGTCAAACTGTAACTGAGGGTATAGAAAAATATAAACAAATTACAGCATTATTGAAATTAGGAGGCTTTGAATTACAAAAATGGAATAGCAACAGCGGTGAATTATTAAAATATATAAATCAAAGTAAGCATAAGCAAGAAAATTGGGAACTAAATATAGAGAATAATATAACGAAAATATTAGGACTTACCTGGAATCAGAGTATCGATAAGTTTGAATACACGGTGAATCTGCTGCCGCCGAAGATACCTGAAACAAAAAGAAGTGTCATTTCCCATATAGCAAGGTTGTTTGATCCATTGGGCTGGATTGCCCCAGTAATTATTAAAGCTAAGGTGTTCATCCAAAAGCTATGGCTATCAAGAATTAATTGGGACGACGAACTACCACCGTCCCTATTAAAGGAATGGTCTACTTACTATCAGCAGCTCAGTGAATTAGTCAAGTTTCGTATTACTAGATGGTTGCAAGCTAATTCGAATAGTGAGGTAGAACTTCATGGGTTTTGTGATGCTTCAAACGAAGCTTACGCTGCGGTTGTTTACGTTCGCGCAATCAATAGCGATGGCTTAATATCGGTAACATTATTAACAGCAAAAACCAAGGTTGCCCCAATTAAACAGGTATCCATCCCACGTCTTGAACTCTGTGGAGCTGTTCTATTAGCTAAATTATTGCGTGAAGCTGCGGAAGTTCTAAACATACCGAAACAGAAATTGCATGCATGGACAGATTCCACGGTAGTTTTGGCGTGGATAAGTAAACATCCGTCAAGTTGGAAAACTTTTGTAGCAAACCGAGTGTCGGAAATTGTTTCCGTCACAGATGGTCATCAATGGTCTCACGTTAAATCTGCAGAAAACCCTGCCGATTGCGCATCTCGGGGACTAACGCCAAGAGAACTTATGGTAAGTGCGCTCTGGACTGAAGGTCCAAAGTGGCTAAAAGGGGACAAAATAGATTATGGCAAAAATAAAGAGTCTGTTACAAATTTAGAAGAACGTAAGGTTAAAACAAGTTTAGTAACCATTAGTATTCAAGAGCTTGAAGTTTGGACAAAATATTCGTGCCTGAGAAAGTTGATAAGAGTGATTGGGTACTGCAGGAGATTTTTACGCGTTAGAGATAAGATAAACAACTCTGGTAAACTTCCTCCATGGCTAACGGCACAGGAGCTACATGAAGCCCGTGTAGTATGTATTAAGCAATGCCAGGGACAATATTTTCGACAAGAAATTGCAGATCTATTAAAGAAGAAAGGAGTAGAAAGGAAAAGTATACTTACCTCCTTGAATCCATTCGTTGATCACGATGGTATTCTTCGAGTTGGTGGCAGACTGGACAGATCTTATTTAAAGGAAAATCAAAAACACCCGATGATAATACCTGCAAAGTCCCATTTCACTGACCTTTTGATAACGGAAGCTCACCAAAAAACATTACATGGCGGGCCTCAAATTATGTTAAACTATTTGAGGTCCAATTATTGGGTTTTAGATGCAAAGAACAGACTTAAATTGTACGTACGAAAATGTACCACTTGTGTGAGACATGCAGCCCTGCGGCAAGAACAGCTCATGGGTCAGTTGCCTAACTGTAGAGTGACCCCAAGTCGTCCTTTTAGCCGCAGCGGAGTGGATTATGCCGGACCAATCAGCTTACGAACATCCAAGGGAAGAGGTCACAAAGGATATAAGGGATATATTTGTCTTTTTATATGTATGGTTACAAAGGCAGTCCATCTTGAAGTTGTATCGGATCTAACGTCTAAAGGCTTCTTACAAGCGTTCCGCCGCTTTGTAGCGAGGCGAGGGCACTGCACCGACTTGTATAGTGATAACGGTACTAATTTTGTCGGAGCAGCAAAGGAACTTGTAGAGTTGTTGTGTTCTGAAAAATCACAAGTATTGAAGGAAATTTCAGAATCGTTGGCAAACAATAATACTAATTGGCATTTTATACCACCTCACGCACCACATTTCGGTGGACTATGGGAAGCGGGGATAAAATCGACTAAACATCACCTAAAGCGAGTTATTGGCAACAATACTCTAACATTTGAAGAAATGATAACAGTTTTGTGTCAAATTGAGGCCTGTTTAAACTCTCGCCCTATTTCACAATTAAGTACTAACTGTGAAGATCCGTCTCCGCTAACTCCTGGACATTTTTTAGTTGGCGAAGCTCTTGTTTTGGTACCGCAAAATAACTATGAAGGTTCAAACATCAGCAGTTTAAGAAGGTGGCAACTCACACAACGTATGGTTCAAGATTTTTGGCGTCGTTGGCATCGAGAGTATTTGTGCCAATTTATGAATCGATATAAGTGGGCTTATCAAACACCTGAGCCTGTTGTAGGTAATTTAGTGTTAGTTAAAGAGGACAACATGCCTCCAGCTAAATGGTTGTATGGTATTATTGTTAAAAAGCATCCAGGCTTGGACGGAATTACGCGTGTAGTGAGCCTACGATGTAAAGACAGTGTGGTGAAAAGGCCAATCACAAAGTTATGTATTTTACCTGTGGCCACTTAGGTTGTTATTTTTATATAAGGTTGATTTCTAAATATTTTCTGTTGGTTTGTATTTTTTTTGAGACGCCCATGACCTCATGGTGGGCGGTATTTTGTATGTTATTTTATTGTAAGTTGATTTAAAGTGAAGGACATTCATTGTATGTCCTTGGTGGGCGGTATGTGCAACTAGATGGCGCCACCGTCTAGTTAGAAGCCGATATGGTTTCGCCCAAAGGGTTAATTAAGAGTTTTGTTTTGTAATATTGTCAGTAAGTAATAAAAGTAAGAAATAGGTATCGTTATACTATTGTAAAGGTAAATAATTAAATATAGTGAGTTTTTTTTGAGTAATAAGTTTCAAGTAGTTTCACTGGAGGAGCACCATACGACACCCCTGGGGATTCATGATTTATTCACACAGTTTTAGTGTTTATACTCCTCCGAAACGATTTTGATGAAATTTCATATGACTATTCAGTAGGTATGAGAATAGGTTTATAACTAATTTTTACACCCCTAAGAGTTAAGGGTGGTTCACCCTAAAAAAAAATTGTTATTTTTTTGTGATACAACATACAAAAGTACATACAACCCCAAATTTTCACCCCTCTAAGATCAACCCCTATTTAATTACATGGCAAAACAACGTTTGCGGGGTCAGCTAGTTTAATATATTATGTATATTTTTTCATTGCTCGGGTTGCTTAGCTTCAACTATAGGAACTCATTATTGTTGATGGGTATCTACAGGTCCAGTTCGGCACTCTCCAAGACTACTTCAAGGCGCTACACGCGGAAGTCAAGATGTCCAACTTCCCCGTGCTGTCAGGAGACTTTTTCACGTACGCCGATAGAAACCAACACTACTGGAGTGGATACTTCACTTCGCGGCCTTTCTACAAGAACATGGACAGAGTTCTACTGGCATATGTTAGGTAATTAATGACGGCTTTAGTATGCATATTGTCACCACCCCATACCATCCTGAGGGTGCCGCAAGTGCCGACAAGGCCGGAAACATAGCCGCAAGAGAATGAAAACTTGATGCGTTTTGATTGCGTGATGAACGAAACCCTGTGCCAGGCTGTCTGGCCAGTGTGGCTCAGTAAGTTAATTGCCCTCCCTGTACTTGGAGGAAGCCTGACTCAGCAGTGGGTCAGGTATTGGCTGAGTGCTAGCCTTTAACTTAGTTATGTATAAATAGTTAAAGAAATTATTAAAAAAAAGACAAGCCCACTGAGATTCTGGTAGTCTATACTAATATATTATAAAGCTGCAGAGTTTGTTTGTTTGTTTGAACGCGCTAATCTCAGGAACTACTGGTCCGATTTCAAAAAATCTTTCAGTTTTAGATAGTCCATTTATCGAGGAAGGTTATAGGCTATATTTTATTTTCAAAAGAATTAGGGATCCGTATGAAAATTGCGATTTTGTAAACCAAGGTGTAAAATCGAAAACATATTTATGCGTGCGCTGCAAAAACTATTGACAATAGAACAAAATGATGTACTACGGGTTTGTAGGTCTTATAAAGAGCTACAAAAAAGTTCGCAGAGAGAGTCCGAGAGCACATATCTAACTATCATGGTTTAGTCATAATAACCGCTTTTATGTTCATTAAAAATATGCATAGAGATAAGCTCGGGTTCGAAGCCCACGCAGGCGAAGCCGCGCGCAAAAGCTAGTGGTTTTATAAAAGACCAGCTGTACCCTGCAAACGTTGCTACGCCACGAAAGACATTAGACAAAGGAGACAATTTTTGTTAGGCCTACTGGATATGGTGACGTTTATTAACCGTGTGATGCTAATCAAATTGTAACTAATTTATTATGGAAAACAGGGCATATTTTTTTGTAAAGTCTAACCGAGATCATAAAATATTAAAAAAAGGTGAAAACTTGATAGTAAACTGAATTAATAAATATTTATGTTACATACCCTGATTTTTAGGTTATTTTGATGTTCACATTTTTGTCGTATTTCTCAGTATTCCGGTTAAACCATGTCTATCTAACTATACCATTGTAATCCAAAGATTATAAGGAATAGATCAATATATGTTTAATTACTATACACCGAAATTTTATAGGGGGACTTCATAAGTGTTTCTATTTTCTATTCTCCTTTATTACCTTCCATCGATAGATGGGGGTAGAAAGGTCTACGAATGGCGACCTCGTAAACCGGTGACTCGGTTAAGGTTGCCGTAATGCGATGGAGGACTGAAACCTGCGCTGTTGTGCACAAGTGGTTTTAAAAGAAACTGCTCTTTTCATTCTTATAGTTGCCCCTTACAACACTGTCAGAATGGTTGGTGACATTATTTGAAAGTGATTTGTTGTGTCACCAGGGCAGCAGAGCTAATAACTGCTCAGGCGACGTCGGCGCGTGTAGTGTCCCACCTCCTATCTCTGCAACTCCGCGACCGAGTGGAACAAGCGCGTCGGGCACTTGCCCTGTTTCAACACCACGACGGGATCACGGGTACTTCGCGGGACGAAGTCAGAGAAGATTACGCCAAGAAGTAAGATTAATATGTATATACAAATTACACGTCACATTGTTTGTCCGAGATGGACTCTTAAACTACTTAACCGATTTTAATCAAATTTGGACACTATGTACCTTTTGCTCTCACAAATCTGCTGTCTTATATCCAGTCTTGTACCTAAAAATGGGGATCTAGGCGAGGCGAAGAGCAACTACAGAGTTTCTTCCCGGTTATTCTCTGTAGAGCTGCATTCCGAACAGGTGGTAGATGGTAAATAAATAATTTTAAATGGTAAATTTTAAACTCTTTTACTTAAAGACCAGTGGCGCCCTGTAGCTACATTTCTACCATATGCCCATATTTTTTCCTTTTTTTTTAGTTATTAGATCTAACTATGGATATTTCCGTGCGGCGGCTGAGTTCCAACCACGAATTATTAGATTCAGAAAAAGAAAGTAAGAATTGATTGGTTAATTACTTAATTGATTGTGCCGTGAGTGGGTGTCATAAAAGAGGAATTGGCCAATCAAAAAGTGATTCCATTCAACTTTGAGGTGAAGTCATGCCAACATTTTAGTGCCATTTCAGCAAATCAATGTTCGTGATGTACCGCCGCTTACGAATTCCCCCGTCGTGTCTCGGGTGTAGCCCTAAATATATAGATTAATAATAATTTCAGCCACGTATAACTCAGCAGTGGATTATACTGCTGGATCCGGCCTCCTCCAAGTTCATGGAGGGAAATTAGCCTACTGAGCCGTGTTGGCACAGAGTTGGTACTAAGATTTCCGTCTCTTGCGGCAACGTCTTGCGTTACTTTAGTCGCTTCTTGCGACACTCTCAAAGTGGTACGAGTTGGTGACACCAAGCTGTACTTAAAAGAATATTTTCTTTTCAGAATGTTAACGGCGATTAGGTACAGCCAGTCAGCTATCCAGCAAGCGGCGTATTACCTTCTAGAACAGCCAGCAATACTAGACCAGACACAGGAAGATATGTACTTTGATGTGGACGATATTTGGAGGTCACACGACGAAGTGCCGTCTAAGATCACAGTCGCGTTAGACGCCGTGTCACCATCTAGAAGAATTGTGCTTTACAACGCACTTAGCTTCAAGAGACATGAGATATTGACCGTTGTGGTCTCCTCGCCACATGTTGAGGTAAGTTCGATCGAATGGTCACCCAGCGGTCGAAATTCGACAATAATTAATTCAAAGACCACAGACTTTATCGATAACCAAAAGAGCGTCAAATACATGGTAGTGTGTTTAAGGTCTTTTTTATTTTGATTTATCGACTTTATTCGACTATATCGATAACTAAAAGAGTATATATGCGTGTGCGTCAAATACATGGTAGTGTGTGTAATGGTTTTTTATTGGTTTAATGTATTTTTATGCTTTATTTTACATAAAAATTAGCGTTCTGCTCACATTCTGTATATAAACTATAAGTGTGGGATATTTTGTACTTCCCTGTTCTATTTCGTAGAGAGGGGTACACAATTTTGCCTTACGTATTAAGGTGAATGTTGCAGGGTAGCCCGCGAAATTCAAATTTTCTTACGTTTTTTGCAAGTTGCAGGTCAGTGCTAGGTTGTATGTTGATTAAAATGTTATTCGCGGCTGTAAGACGTACGTAGTTATAGAATTATAATCATCAAAATCATCAATACAACCCTCCAAGCTCATAAAGGTGCAAGAAGAACTTTTTCAAGCTCAAAGTCATTCTTGCACCTTTATGAGCTTGGAGGGCAGCCGCGAATAACATTTTAATCAACATACAACCTAGCACTGACCTTCAAATTGCAAAAAACGTACGAAAATTTGAATTTCGCGGGCTACCCTGGAACATTCACCTTAATATATTGAAATTACTATTTACGAATTGCAGCAAATAATATTAGTAGAATATGTCTTCGGTCGTTTGCCATATGCCTTATCATAGCAAAACATATAGATAAATATGCAACAAAAATACATGTTCATGGAGTAAATCTAGTATTTTGACTATTGAACAGGTTTTCGACCCCGAAGGCACGCCGATAATGGCTCAGATCGCGCCCACAATAACGGGGGACAAGCGGCTGGCAATAGCAGCTAACAAGTACCAGTTGTCGTTCCCAGTCGAAGTGGGGTCACTGGCACTCGCCGTGTACACTGTCGCGTTGCGGGACAGCACTAGCATCAACAAGTGAGTAACCATTGTTAACCGCCTTCAAAAGAGGAGGATGATCTCAATTAGACTGCATGTATTTTTGTCACCGTCATCTTTAAATTGATTTAGAAAAATCTTTATTTTCTTCGGTTACTGCTTTCGAAATTATTATCACTATCACTATCACTACATATTATAAAACAAAGTCGCTGTCGTCTGTCCCTATGTATGCTTAAATCTTTAAAACTACGCAACGGATTTTAAAGCGGTTTTTTTTAATAGATAGAGTAATTCAAGAGGAACGTTTTTAAGTATAATACATCCAAAATATTGTAGAGAAACACTGATAAATTTAGAGATCAATCATTGCACCCGTGCGAAGCCGGGGTAGGTCGCTAGTTAAATAATAAAATAATTGCTTGATTGCTCCGTGTGGTGACGGATTTAGAAAACATAGTGTCACCACCCCATTCCATCCATCGAGGCCAAAAACCTAGCGGTAAGAGAAGGAAAACTTGATACGAAACCCTGTGCCAACCCGAAAGAATAAATTCTTGCGAATGCTTTCAAATAGTCAAAGATTTAAGAGAAAAAAAAAAAAAAAATCATAAAATAAAATTAATAATTTAGTTTTTACCACTGGTTCGGAATGCCATTCCATAGAGAAGAGCCGGCAAGAAACTCCATGGTTGCTCTTTTAAATAAGAGGGTTACAATGATGGTGGTACAAACAAGTCTGACAGGTTAGTAAAAGCAATAACACGCATAAACATGTAGCACATTAAAAAATAAGAAAATAAAAATTAGTGAAATTACACTAATTACATGGTGCGTGCTGAAACTTCACTAATGAAATGGCTGAAAGATCAGAGCTAGACCATAACATAGCCGACGTTACTCCCATGCGTCACTATCTGATAGATAGTCATTGACTTGATAGTACGCTTTTTTAATTAAACCGGACTTAACGTAACATTTAAATTTCTCGAACGACCAATCCAAAACTGCTTCCGGTAATTTGTTGAACAGGCGAATTCCGAGACCTACAAAAGAACCATGTGCTTTTTGTAGCCGGTGGAATGGAGTAACTAACTTATGCCTATTTCTTGTGTGGATATTGGAGGACGAGACGTCACAATTTTTTTTAAAGCTACTATAATTTTGTTTAACAAAAATTAGATTAGAAAAAATGTACTGTGACGCTACAGTTAAAATCCCTATATCTTTAAAGCGTTCTCTCAGTGATTCTCTAGGTCCTAAATTATAAATTGCACGTAGCGCGCGCTTCTGTACAATAAATATGTTTTGTATATCAGCAGCATTACCCCAGAGTAGGATCCCATACGACATAACGCTATGGAAGTAACCAAAGTAAACGAGTTTTGCCGTGTCTTCGTCAGTGAGTCTCCTAACCTGTCTAACAGCGTAGGCGGCTGAACTAAGCTTCCCCGTAAGAGTTACAATGTGAGGCTTCCACTGCAATTTACGATCTAGAGTGATGCCTAGAAACTTGGTTGAATCTACTATGTCTACTTGCTTATCATCCAAATCTAGTTTGGTATCTATTATCTTAGTATTCGGTGTTACAAATCGAATACATTTAGTTTTTACAGAATTCAGTAGCAAATTGTTTGTTGTGAACCAGTAAGATACCTGACTAAGCGCGCTATTCACGTCGTCATAATTAACGTTTTTCCGGTCAACTTTAAATACAAGAGATGTATCATCAGCGAAAAGCACGATATCGCAAATGTCATTAATAAAAAATGCAAGGTCATTAATATATACTCGTACCAGAAATAGGAAAGGACCCTTGTGGCACGCCCATAGACACAGGCGATCCATCAGACTTAACTCCATTAATGTCGACGAACTGAATTCTATCACGCAGATACGACGCTAATAAATTGATCGCATTGTATTTAACGCCATAGTGTTGAAGCTTTCTTAACAAGGTTTCGTGATGCACACAGTCGAAAGCTTTCGATAGATCACAGAAAATACCTATGGCATCTTGCGAGTTCTCCCAGGCATCATAAATATGTTTTAAGAGCGCAGCACCTGCATTCGTCGTAGAACGACCTTTGGTAAAACCGTATTGTTCACTATGCAATAATTTATGTAAATCGAAATGACGAAGTAATTGCTTTAAGAAAATTTTACTTAGAGCTGGCAGAATAGAGATTGGACGGTAATTGCCAGGCTCTTTTTTGTTACCAGCTTTGAACAATGGTGTGATTTTACTATGTTTCATTAAATTAGGAAAAGTACCCACGTCTATACATTCATTAAAAATATCTGTAAGGTATGGGGCAATCTCGTAAATGATGCTATTAATGGCTAGTGTAGACATACCCCACAAATCTCCGGTTTTCTTAGAATTAATGGTTTTAAAAGTATTTATAATATCAATTGCTGTAACGTGAGTGAAACTGAACAGGGCTGAACACTCCTTAACATTATTTCTGAGTAGGTCTTCGGCATCGACAGAAGAATTAATTTGTTATTTACAGTTAATTGGAACATGGATTCTTGTGGCTTTGATTTTCCAGTTTCAGCATTAATAATTTTCCAAGTTGTTTTTATTTTGTCCTCGGATTTTTTAATCTTACGGCTTATGTGTAGGGACTTTGCTGTGTTGCAAACTTTCCTAAAAACTTTTGAGTAAGACCTAACATAATCGTGGAACACTGAATCAAAATTCATCTGTTTCGTGGAATAAAGATTATATAAAGTATTTCTACTTTTGTAAATGCCTGCTGTAGCCCAATCACAAAATTTAATTTTATTTCTCATAGTAAAAGTTTTTAATTGAAATACATCATCGTATTGCCTTTTAATAATATCAAATAAGTTCTTATACAAAGTATCTGGATCGCCACGTGCAAGAGTCATGCCACCAGTCATCTTGGATATATTATGTTTGAATAATTCTAATCTGCTACATGTGACTGGTCTAGTAGTAAACTTAGGGCATTCGGCTGTTTTTAGAAAGGGTAGAACAATAAGTTGCCCGCTATGATCTGATGATAGGTCGTTTAGAATTGATTTATCGACCATATCACAGCTGCAGAAAATATTATCCAGGCAAGTAAATGTAGTTTTAGTAATTCTAGTTGGCTCACAAAAAGCGTGAGTCAATCCGAATGACTTAAACAGGCTAATAAAGCGAGAAGTTGACGCTGATTCAACAAGCAAATCTATATTGAAATCACCACATATTATTATATCTTTACCGCTATTTACTGTAATTCTTCCTAAAACTTCCTCCATTACTATTTCAAACTGACTGTATATACCTGATGGAGGGCGGTAAACGCAAATAATTATATACATGTCAAGTTCTACACAAGACAATTCGATCGTGCGCTCTATTGAGAGCTGCACAATATCCTTGCGTTCTTTACATTTTAAATAACTTGACACTAATATAAGAGACCCACCACGGATGGCAGATGATCTACAAAAAGCACTAACTACTTTGTGGCTCATGTTATTGCGCCCAAGCTCATGATCTCTCAACCAGTGTTCCGTAACACAAAATACCTGAACTTTGTGATAGTCCAGAAAAAGATCAACCTCTAACTGTTTGCTAGTCATGCCCTGTATATTTTGGTGTACAATGCGTAAGTGAGAGGGCATGACTGTTGTCTTATCTAGTTGTTTAAACAACCAGATGTGTCCGATGAACTGCGAATAGCACAGTCTGTCAGTGTCCTATTACTAGAAGTATGTAAAAAAATTCCTGTGACATAGTCAACAGGGTGTAAATTATAAGCTATCAACGTAGCATTTGTCTCTTATCTCTAGGGGGCAGGTACATAGTATCCTTTGTCAAGTATATATCAATATGTCAAGTATATAAGTATAGTCAGTAGGCTCATTACCCCCCATGTAGGTGGTGGAGGCCTGACTCAGCAGTGGATTATTTATGGGCTGGGAAGTAATAAATTAATATTCTGTACCAACCGACACGCGGTATCAAATTGGTTTTTTATTGGTTATTTCTTGTTTTTAAGTAAGTTATTTTAATTTTTTTGTTAAAAATTATTTTAATGATTGATGGATGATGGATTGGATTTATTAATTTAATGATTGAATGATGGCATGTGTTAGGCAGAATATTACACATCCCCACAACACGCTGGGAAAAACGCGTGTTGTAAAAGTCAACAAAACCCAGCACGTTTGGTGGTAGGATCTAATGGTCCGCCCGGCTAGCTTCCACACTCACATCTAAGTCCGCCAGACTTTAGCAGCAAGCAGTTTTACTGTGTTTCGTCGTGTGAATGTGAGAGCTGGTGCCCGACAGGGCATTTCCTTGAATTGCCTGCTCCACCTTAGAACCTGGCGTTGCTTTCCATCACGCAAGCCTAGTTCAAAGGCATTCAAGTCGAATATATAAAAAATCCTATTCAATTATTAGGTACACCTCCTATGCCCACGTGCGAGTTTACAACGCTGACTACTGGACGGTGGACCTCCCCAAGATGTTCCCGGTGGAACAGCAATCGGCCAGGCTCGCGGAGGACATCTCTATACATGCTGGCAGCGGAATGGGCGTCGTGGTCAACAAGTTTGGCTTGCTTAAGGCATTGGCGGTACCCCACGGGGCTACCGTACCCGTCCATATGGACTATGTTTGGTAAGTCCCAACATTACAACACAAAATTAACTAAAGCATTTTTCTCCGTTTTAACATTCGTAAGGGGCTGTCCATTAATTACGTGATGTTTTTTTAACATTTTTGAAGTCTTCCCTCCCCCTTCGTGATACGTGGTGAGGTTTAAGACTACACACGGCCGACCCCAAATTAAAGTCACGTGTATTTTTACACGCCAGTTTAGAAATCACGCGTTTGACGAAAAAAAACCTTGATGTTTTACTATATACCCCCTTGTCATATGTCGTGATTTTTGCCGAACCTCTCCCCCCGCTTTCGAACCTCACGTGATTAATAGACAGCCCCTAACCGGTCGTAAACGATATGGCAACTTTTTTTTTTCAATTGGTAGCAATCACAGCTTTGTTTTATTCACGAAAACAAATAACACCCAGACTCCGAGAAAGTGCCTCTGATTTAGATAAAGACACTTGTCCGACCCCGGAATCGAACCCGGGACCTGTTGATCCAAAGGCGGCACATCCAACCCCTATACCAACGAGGCAGTTATTCCTCAATTTTTAATGAGTTCACCATTTAAATTTTATAGAATCAGTTCAGTAGTTTGGCATTAAATTAAACTTAAAATTTGTGTTCAAACATATCTATTATATTTTGTATTTGTAACCGATTTTGATATTCGTGTCGATTTACATAGTATACATTTATATGCACTAAAAATAAATGCTAATCAAGACCTATATTTTTTTTATTTTTTTATTATTAAATATCTGCGATCAGCCTTATGGCTATAAGCAAATGTGTTGCTTGGTCTATGACGTGAAAAGTGCCACACTCCAGTGAGCACAGCACGGCAATTCGGTTACTAGTATCTTTGTAATATATGGTGCCTCTTGAGGCGCTTGTTGGTGTTATGTTGGAGTAGCTCCTGGGCTAACTGTTTTATAAGCCTCTCTTTGTATTTCGTCTCTTGCTTTTTTATTTCTTCTAACACTGTGTTGACCTCTAATTGCTCATGAATTTCAGCATTGGTGATAAACCATGGGGCATTGGATATAGCCTTTAATATTCTGTTTTGCATTCTTTGTATTATACATAAGTTAGAGTTTGAGGCACTGCCCCACAGTTGTATCCCATATGTCCATATTGGCTTTATTAGACCTATAATTTAAAAAGCAAATTTCTTGCCGGCTCCTCTCTGTAGAGCAGCAATCCGAACCGGCGGTGGTTACAGTTATTTCAGTATGAATGTGGATGGACGTAAGGGTTGTGTGAGACCTACAAAGAGATGAATAGATCGTGTAAATAAGGACATGGTTATGAAACAGGTAGCACGTGGGGTCTGCGGCGGCGTGGTTCTGAGTACAGACCCCACAATGCCGCAGCAAGACGCGAGTTGGAGCACCCCGGGGATGTTTAGTGGGTATGCCCCCACTCTGGGGGAGAGTCCCACACAACCCCCCTCGGCCATCCCCGTGGCCGACGGGGATTGTCCATAAAGGATTTGACCCCGGGCGAAAAAAAAAAAAAAAAAAAGGTAGCACGCGGGACAGGTGCAGAAAGATGATGATGGTCGTTTTAAACATAACCATTTATAATAGTTTTGTGATTAAATGTACATGAATAAAGTTCTTTTGAGTTTGAGAATTGTGAGCAACAAAAAATATGTTACCACAGGTATGACACGCAACACGCTCATGATAACAACAGCGGGGCGTACCTCTTCATTCCGTCGGGGCCGGCACAGAAATTGAAGGTGGACCCGTTCCCAGAGATTGTGGTCACCGAAGGCATTTACAAGTCCACGCTGTACTCTGCACTTGTGTCGCCCACTCAAGCTGATGTAGTCATGGCAGTAAGTAGTTCACATACAGCCCGGCAAATAAGACTATACATATCGAAGGAGGGTATTCAATACTTGGTTTTGCTATCGAATATGTAAAAAATAATGTGTTCAACCTTGTATTCTGATAGATTTTTGCGCACTCGAATCTTCTTTTTTAATCAATAATTTCAATAATACATCAGATAATGGGTCACGAATTTATATTTTGTTTGTGATTGAACGATTGGGTTTAACTATAGGCAACAGAGTTCAGCTCTTATTTCTCGGACCGGATATTTAGTATATTATTAGTTGATAGCAGATTGATGCAATAACAGTCAAAACTTGTGTAGATTGTTCATGCGATTGAACATGTGAAGACTACTTCGTATCTGGTAGTTACGAAGTCCAGTACCTGTAGGTTAGCAAACAATCGTATCGTTAAAAAAATCATCGATAACGATGTGTTTCAGTCCATTCGTTCAGTTTATTTCAATCTTCCAAGCTTATCTCTCTGTCAAATTTTGATTTATAATAGAGTGGGCCGATGATGGCGTCCAAAAGGTAACACGGCGATTTCCGTGTGAATATTGGTAGTTAGGCAAATCCGTTTAGACTGGTGATGATCTTGTCAAATCTCTTGCGAAAAGGCAAGGGAGAAGAGAATGGAGCCATGATATTATTAAGGAGTTTCCTTTCTTTAGATTTCAGTCTACAACAACCCGAGCCTCCCACACAGCGAAGTGGAAATCAGCAACTTGTTCCTTATAGACCCTCAAGTGGACGACTTGGAGCTAGCCATGCGGTTCTCTACCAACATCAAGAACGGAGATGTCTTCTACACTGACGTCAACGGCATGCAGGTTTTCATTTATTTATTTATAAACTCTTTGTTGCACTAAAAAAAACACGGGAATAAAACATACTTTAAAATACAAATAAAATGTACGTTACGCAGCCTTATCGCATACCCTTTTTTTGCGTAGGGGGAAACCTTTTAACCCCCCCCTCCCAGCCGGTGGACAGGCGGCTGGGGTATGTGGGAGTCCCAGTCGCGAGGAGATGGTAAGATGTGACTGGTGTACCCACTAAAACCTACCACGAATTGTTCTTCTCTTGCCTTCTGCCTTTACCATGTCTTACAGAAGTTAAAGTGATGAGGTTGGTTATAAACGAAGTTATTAAGACCTGCCTATTAGAACAAACTTGCATATATTAATCTGGCGGGTGGAATTAGTAGTCTAGTGCACAGTGGAAAATGCACTTGATATCCAGGTAAAGCAAAATCTGGTTTTGGTGGATGTAGGATGGATGTCCACCACATATGGGGGCTTTCGACAAGAACTTTGTTTCATCAATTAGGGCAACCCCAACAAGATGACGGTGTTGATACGGTTGATGCTTTGGCAATTGTTACAATGAATTTAATTTCGCTCGAAAATTTAATTAAAATCCGCAATGAAAAGGGAACTTTCGGACAACATAATCGTCCTTCTGAGATCTTGAGTTCAGTGGCCAACCAGATCGTGTGATCGCTGGCCAGACGGGTTGGCACAGGGTTTCGTGTCAAGTATTTCTTCTCTTGCGGCTAGGTTTTCGGCCTGGTAACTTCCTTTTGTCGGCCTTTACGACACCCTTATGATGGAATGTGGTGGTGACACAATGAATTCTAAATCCGTCACCAAACCAAAAAGTTTACGTTCGACAGATGATTCGACGGCGTTACTTTGGCAAGCTACCACTGCAAGCCAACTACTACCCGCTGTCTGCGGCCGCGTACATCGAAGACGAGGATTCGCGCTTCACGTTGCTGACTTCCACTCCCCTGGGCATGGCTGCGCTTGAGCCCGGACAGATGGAGGTCAGAATTTTATGTCTTTTTAATCCTCTAGAGAGATTGTAAGTGGCCCTGTAAAAGTGAAAGCATGCGGTAGTAGAGGGAAAGTGGATTCCTTCCAACTCCACTCTAAGCCTGATGGATTTCTGAAACGGTACTCATACGTAGGAACACAACACCTACAAATATTATTATTACTACTACTACTACTACTGAGGCCGTAATATATGTTTTTTAATTTGTAGTGTATTAATTATTTGTATTGTAGTAGTAACATCGCATTGGCGCTATAGCTGTTAAGGTGTTATTTACATAATTATAAATAAATAAATATGACCGCTGCTGAGTCGGGCCTATTGTGCCACGGTGGCCAGACGGGTTGGCACAGGGTTTCGTATCAACGGGGCATCATAGTGGAATTCGTTTATGCTAACCTGTGGCGCTCCAAGCGTGTCGTGTGAGGGTATACCGCTGGGATTTTAGTGGGTAGACGAGTAGTTTCCCCACTTTTCTCGGAGTAGTTTATGGACCTAGGCTGCCCGAAGACGAAGCATGTTCGTGACTACATACTCCCCTCAGAAGAGGTAAGCGCAGATTGCCGAGTACAGGGACAGGATACGGAACTGGCTGGGGTTGACCACGCGCCACGGGAAAGAGCCCTCGCACGTACCGTGGCGTCCCCTCTGATTAGGTCTGAAAGCCGTGAGGCGGGCCAGACCGTGGGTTGGTGGTGGGTAAACCGTTTCCCCAGCGAAACCAAAACAGTGTTTTGTATGAAGCTTTCCTTCTCTTACGGCTAGGTTGTCTGCCTTGTCATTTCCTATGGCCCTTAGGACACCCTCAGGATGATATGGGGTTGTGACACGATGTATTCTTAATCCGTCACCATAATTTTTATTCTGATTTCTCTGATTCTCCTCCTTTTCTTGAGGGCGGTTAACAATAGTTACTCTCTTGTTGTTACTAGTACTGTCCCGCAACGCGATAGTGTACAAGCTAGTACCAGTGACCCCACTTCGACTGAGAACGACAACTGGTACTTGGAGGGTCTTACAAATCGATGGAGCGCTATTATATTTATTTGCAGGTGATGCAAGACCGTCGGTTAAGCAGAGATGACAATCGTGGCATGAACCAAGGCGTCATGGACAATGTACGAACGCGACACACGTTCAAGCTCATCTTCGAGCAAGCCAACAAGCCGTGCACGGTAACTTGACTACTACTGTTCAGCCCATAAATGACCCACTGCTGAGTCGGGCTTCCTCCAGTTATATGGAGGGTAACTAGCCGACTGGGCCACGCTAGCCAGACGGGTTGGCACGGAGTTTCGTATCATGTTTCCCTTCTCTTGCAGTTAGATTCCTTTCCCTTTTTCGGCTCTTACGACATCCTCAGGATGGAATGGAGGGTGACACTATGTATTCCAAATCTGCAACCACACGGATAACGGCAAAGCTTTGGTTTCCAAGGCTGGCAGTGCCGCCATATAGCGGCCTCTAATATAGCGGCGCTTTCCTAGAGAGTTGTAACTGACACCGTAACGTCGAAACACTGAGCCGCCATTTGCATGACGGCCGTCTTGTCGGTGACCGATGGTTTCGTGAAAGCTTTGGTTTCCTACGATACCAGTGCCCTCATATAGCAATCGCATAGTGACGTCATTCCCGTTAAATTACAGCCACTATATGATGGCACAGCTATCCTAGGAAACCAAAGTTTAATGGAACACAGTAACTTGACTATATTGATATCGTCATCATTTCAGCCAAAAGACGTCCACTGCTGGACATAGGATTTCCACGAAGGCCGGTCCTGAGCCGCCCGCATCCATTGCTTATATATATATTTTCATGAAATTCCATTATTTATCACGAGTGCGTGGCGCAGTGCTGGTAGGCCTCCCACACGGTGGACCGACGACCTGGTTAAGGTCGCCGGAAAGCAGTGGATGCGGGCGGCCCAGGACCAGTCTTTGTGGAGATCCTTGGGGAGGCCTATGTCCAGCAGTGGACGTCTTTTGGCTGAAATGATAATCACGAGATGGCTCAATTAAAATTGGAATTTGACGATTTCTGTGACAGAAGCCGGCAGCAGGTGCGCCACACCCGAGCGGGCAGCTTTCGCTTGGCGCCCACGTGGTGCAGCAAATGCTGCTGCAGCCCCTCATGGTGATGCAGTACACGGCCAAAGAGGATCCCGCGCCCGGGGCCGGCTACCAGAGGGCCACCATAGACGCCGCAGACATCGTGCTTGCTTCCTGTCACTCGCATGTCAACGCCAAGGTGAGCCTAAAACTGTCTTATATTTAATAGGTTTCGCCCGCGTCTCTACTCGCGTGGAGCAATCTGAATACGTGTCTGGTATACAGAACAGTAATAAAAGTAGCATATTGTATAATATTGCAGGTAACGTTCTATCTCTGTACTAATTTTGATTCGGGTTTGTTCAGGCATGTGTGAAAACCCATTCAAACGTTCACATTTATAATATTGGTTACATATTTATACAAAAGAATCTAAAAACTGAAATTTAAAAAAAAAGTCCAATGTCTTAAATCTTTGGGCGAAAGCATAATCGTATAGGCAATGAAATAAGAGTAATAGAATATATACGGTTTACGGTTTAAGATATTTATTTTCTCAAAAGATTTACAGAATCACTTACAGAGAAAATACAAAATTTTAACTTAAAAATACTAAAAGCCGATTGGCGTAGTGGGTTGGTGCTATGACATCTTATCAGTATTAGTAAGGGGGTAGCTGTATATAAAAATAAAAATAAAAATGGGTCCACGACGTTGTGTGCGTATCACCATTGCGGGTAGGTGTGTATAATTTGAGGGATACAATACATGTTTACTAAGGTCTATGACACATTGATAATTTCACTGCGTTTCATTAACTTAGTTTGGTATTATTATAGTATGCATAATTGATTTTTGTTATGTTGTGTCTAATACAATAGGTAGATAGTATATATTTATTTATGTATATTAAAGTATAGTGAAGTATGGTGTGTCTATGTATGCATATTTTTTATTTACTTAATTTTAAGTGTGCAAGATTTATAGCGTTTTTATTATTATGTTATACTATAATAATGTACTAGTATAATGTAATGTATAGTTATGTAATTTAGTAATTGGTACCCACCATTGAAACTTAATATTAAGCTGTTATTAATGAAAAATCCTTTAAAATATGGCTTTTTAATAATTTTTTAAATGCAATCAGAGATTTCGCTTCTTTTATATTTTTAGGCAATTTATTGTATTGTTGGACCCCATCATATAGTATACTCTTTTTACCGTAGTTCGTTCTGTGTTTTCCTGAACACAGGTTATTGGCCTGTCTTGTCATGCGTTTATGGTAATCTATATTTTTTGTGAGCGTAATTTGTGAGTGGATATCTTTACTAAGGATTTTTCTAATAAGAATACATGTGTTGTATTTATGTATTTGGGCCAGATTAAACAATTTGGTTTCTTTATAAATTTTGACAGTTGCTGTTAGATGATCGTACAAAAATAATGTTTTAATAATTCTATTTTGTGAAACTTGCAGTTTTTTCAAGTTAGACTTAGCTGCTGAACCCCACACCTCTATCAGATAATCTATACGAGACTTGACCAGAGAGTTATATATGGTGTATCGAACATGTCTCGGGAGACATCTCACTATACCTTTTAGCGCGCCGTTTAGTGAAATTATTTTATTGCGGATTTTTTCGATTTGCGGTTTCCATGTAAGCCGACTGTCAAGAACTAGACCTAAATATTTTTCATTGTCAACTTTCGTTATTTTTTCACCATTTATGGTAAGAGGGCTATGATTTCCAATTTTTTTGTTTTTGGCAGCAAATATAATGTATTTTGTTTTCGAGGCGTTAATAGTAAGCAAGTTTGACTGTAACCATTTATGCAACAGATGTAGGTCATGTTGAGCTTGATTCATTACTGTTTCCAATGAATGGCCAGAATAGAACAGGCTGGTATCGTCTGCATATAAAGTAATATCTCCTTTTAAACCAATTTTATACATGTTATTGACATAAATAAGGAATAACAGAGGTCCCAAAATTGAACCCTGAGGAATGCCACAAGTAATCAACTGAGGGCTACTTTGATGGTTATTAATTTTGACAACTTGAGATCTGTGTGTAAGGTATGATTTAAAAATATCGTATGCTTTCCCAGTTACACCCATGTCCTTTAGTTTTGATAGAAGTATGCCATGGCTAACGGTGTCGAATGCCTTTTTCAAATCAATGAAAATTCCCAGAGTTATCTTTTTCTGATCAATGTTAAGTCTAATATTAGTTACTAAGTCAACCGTCGCGGAGACAGTGTTCGATTTGGGGCGGAAGCCGTATTGCTTTTTGTATAGGTAATCAATAGTAGTAAGGAATTCATACAATTGCTTATGTAGAATTTTTTCAAAAATTTTTGACATCACTGGTAGTACCGATATAGGTCGATAGTTGTTAGGGTCTAATTTGCTGCCTGATTTAAATATTGGACTGACCTTCGCAATTTTAAGATGGTTGGGGAAATAGCCTTCGTTTAAACACTTATTTATACAGTTTGCTAAGCATTCTGCTATATTGTCTTTAACACATTTTATAGTTTTCGTACCAATGCCATCTAAACCGGAGCTTGTGTTAGAATTCAGGTTTTTTATTATTTTCAATACCTCGTCTGCGGTGGTTGGTTTCATATTTGATAATTCGGAATTGTAATTTTTAGGTTTATTATATGTTAATGTCTGTGTTATGTTGTTGTGGTATTGTTGTGGTATTTTATTTGCAAGTTCAGTGCCTATTGTCACAAAAAAACTGTTAAAGTATTCGCAAATGTCTTGAGTATCTGAGATTTGACCATGGGAGGTATTGATTTTTAAATGCCCAAGGTCTGCCAATTCTGATTTATTATTTGTTAGTCTATTAATTAGTTGCCACATTTTTAAAGGATTATTCTTACAGTCTGCAAAAACCTTATTGTAGTATTCCTTTTTAGTTAATTGGATAGTTGCAAAGGTGCGGTTCCGTTGTTTTAGGAATTCTTTACGAAGGTGTTGGTCTCTCGGTGTTTGTTTTAAACTGTGCCACATTTGGTTCCTTTTATTTATTAATGTTATGATGTCCTTATTTATCCACTCTTTACACGGGGGATTTAACATTTTTGTTTTCCTTATTTTGTTTTTTGTAATTGTTTGTAAAAGTTGAGATTCCAGTTCATCATATTCATTCAATAGTCTTGTATGACATATTTCTTTGAAATCTTTCTGTAACTTATCATAGTTTATTGATTCATATTGAACTCTTTTTATAGGTTCGGTTTCAGATCTGTTTAGCTCAAGATAAATTTGTTTGTGATCAGCTATGGAGGATTCAATAACAGACATCTGGAATGTGTTATTATGCAAGTTTGTACACACATGATCTATGATTGTTTTTGAGGTTGTGGTTTCGCGAGTACAATGCTCTGGGGTGACCTTATTTAATATTTTTATATTGTTCTCTCTCAGGATTGCCTTGTATTCCTTTACATGTTTTTCGTTAGTTAGTAAATTTAGGTTAAGATCACCGAAGACAATGACACGCTTTCTACTTGCAAGATGTTGGTTATAATTTTCGAGGAACTTGTCAGTGTTTGCTGTAGGTTGTTTGTATATAGCCCCTATATCCACAGAAAATGTGCTAAGATGCACCCATAGAAAGTGGTTTCCATCTTCGCACTGTTCATCCAGAAAAACATGTTTTAAACTGTTATGAATGAACAGGGATACTCCACCACCTCTGGATTTTTTTCTATAGTTGTAGTAGTGAGTATAGTTTGGCAGTTTTAACCTTTGTGCTTCGTCATCATTTTTTATCCAAGTTTCCGTAAGTATTACAACGTGAACCTTGGTTTTAAACGATTCTATTACGCATCGTATTTCATCCAATTTACCGGGTTTCACTATACTGCGGACATTCGCATATAAAAATTTTAGTGCTTTGTTTGTAATTATTATATCGGCATAGTTATTATAGATTGCATGTGTTATAGTCTTACTTATTGTATTTTCTCTCGAGTCTCGTTTTTTGGCTGTTGTTTTATTATTTTAGGGGTTCCTTTTATATATTTTATGATTAGGTCACTTTCCCCTTTTTCTTTGCGTTGACGTAACTCTTCTCGTAGGTTTTCCATATCCTGTTTCTGTTTCGGTGTCTGGTCGGAGTAGATTTTAATATTTTTATGCTTGCAGTTGACTTTATTTTTCAGTATTATTTTAGCTACTTCTGTTGTTGAAAAACATACTTTTAGAGGGCGCGTTTTCTTCCCGTCATATTTCCCTAAGCGTATTATTTTATCTGGTTCGGGATAGAGGGGATATATGTCCGATAATATTTTCTTAGCTTCACATCTATCGATTTCTCTCTTCTTCTCCATGTTTTCGGAGTACGCTTCAGAGATACCAGTGATTATTATATTTTTACTGCGTTCCATACGCTCTTGGAGTTCGATCATTATGTCACCATAATTAGATGTTGGATTTTCTGACGATGATGAAGTGGTTTGGGTAGTTTGGAGTGCCTTTACATCGTTTTCAATACAATGTATTTTTTCCTGGTTCTTATTGACAGTACTTGTTAGGTTTTGCAATTCCGACCTAAAGTTGTGTTGATCCGTAATCAATTGCTCCGTTTTGGTCCTCACTTCAATAAGTTGTTCATTTATAGATGAGATGTCTGTTTTTATAGCTTTGATATTTTCTAGCTGTGAACTACCAAACTCCCTCAGTAATCCCATAATCTCATTTTTAAATTCCTTAAATTGGTACGCGAAATCATCCTCCGGCGTTTTTCTTTTGCGCTGTGATACATATTCATCATAATCAGGAGTCCCGAAAGTTGATAGGTCGGGCTGGGAATTGCTATTCCCACCAGTAACACTCATTATGCCACTGAATTTATCAGGGGGTGTACGTTGGAGACTCATGCTTATAATCACTTACAGTTGTACTGGATTCTTCCGCTCCGCTTATCGCTTGGCTCAGTTAATATGTGGGAAACCTATATAACACGAGCGCTTCGTTCTAATGACACTCACCGCGGTTTAAGAAAGAGTACTTTATTTCGGACACAATTAAGTTGGAAACCGTATAACACTACTATTTAAAATGCTGTATTTGTCACAAGTAAAAGGTGTACACGACCGCTCACTGCACCATCGGCCGAAATACCAAATACCGAAATATAAAAAGGGAACAAAATATTCGTCCTTACTAGCTTTTGCACGCGACTTTGTCTGCGCAGTATTAGTACATTGTAAATTTACAGTCTTTTTAAATTATAGCCTATTGCTTATTCTGATGTAGTATTGATGATGTATTAGTGTTTTCCCTGTATATCTTTTTATTTCATACTTTTTTACATATATTCTTAAAAAACATTGTTATTCAAAAAATATATATAAAACAATAGAAAACCCGTCGACAACGAGGTCGATGACCTAAGCTACCGACGGTTCAGGGCTCCAGAGAGAGGAACCTCCTCACGATCCTTGCCGAATCCAGGATGACTGCCTTTTGTATCAGGCCCTTAATCCAGCAACTCAGCGAGAGTTTCTTGAGATGTTGGTCGAAACTCTTCGCAATAAGACCGTTTACTGAAACGACTATCGGCACAATGATTGTTGAATCAACATGCCACATTGCGGTAACCTCGTGTGCCAAATCGAGATACTTGGTGAGTTTCTCTTTTTCGGCTTTAACGAGGTTCTCGTCATGCGGGATAGTGACGTCAACAAGCATTGCCCGGCTCGCCAATCGGTCAATTATCACTATATCAGGCTTATTAGCGGGAATAGTCCTGTCAGTGATAATTGATCGATCCCAGTAGAGCGTGACATGACCATTGTCGAGAACTGGCGCAGGCTGGTATTGGTAGTAGGGCACTTCAGTATCCACAAGACTATATTTAAGGGCAAGTTGTTGATGGACTATCTTGGCCACTTGGTTGTGTCTGTGCAAGTATTCTCCGTTAGCAAGACGAGAACAGCCAGAGACGATATGCCTAATGGACTCTCCTGGACCATGACAGGCTCGACAAATGTCGGCAGTCCCATCCTTTAGGATATGTCTCCGGTAGTTATTCGTCATGATAACTTCGTCCATAATTGCACAGGCAAACCCTTCAGTCTCCCCGAAGAGGTTACTGAAGCGTAGCCAAGCCACAGAAGCGAGTTGGTCTGTATTAGTGTTATTATTATAAGTTTCATTAAAATGCTTTTAGTAGTTATTGCGTGAAGGACTTACTAAGATCGATCTATATATCCATTCAACCAATCGCGAGTATAATATTTTGCTTTAATAACTTAAAAAAAAAGTTAACTTATTCTACACCTCCAAACTAAAGTTGTATATTTATATTTTAGCATTTTATATTATTCGATAATAGGTTTCCTGTATATGATCACGCGTATTTTTCTCCCAATCAAAACCCATAAAACAGGAACACGGGTCAATTTATTGAACCAGCCTATAAATCCGAACTGAATTATTAACAGAGCAAAGACGGCAGTACTCTACGTGGTACGGGATTGACGTTGCAGCGAGTCTACTTGGACACCTGCTACGGGCATCAAGACGTCGCTAAATGGTACCACACGAGTTATGGAGTGGTAAGTGATATTCAGAATCCGTCCCGCCCCGAGATCGAATCAGAAATGAGGAGATACGCAGGCAAACCAGGGTCACCGACATAGCCCACCGGATTGCCAAACTTAAGTGGCAGTGGGCAGGGCACAGAGCTCGCAGGACCGACGCCCGATGGGGCAAAAAGTCCTCGAGTGGCGACCGCGTTCCGGAAGGCGGAGTGCTGGTAGGCCTCGCACACGGTGGACCGGCGACCTGGTTAAGGTCGCCGGAAAGCAGTGGATGCGGGCGGCCCAGGACCGGCCTTTGTGGAGATCCTTGGGGGAGGCCTATGTCCAGCAGTGGACATCTTTTGGCTGAAATGATGATGATGATGAAGTGATATTCAAAACCCCATTCCATGTTGAGGGTGTATAAGAGCCGACTAAAGGCAATGGCAAAGCAGAAAACCCAGCTGTAACAGGAGAACCTGAAACGAAACGCTGTGCCAGCCTGCCTGGCCAGCATGGCACAGTAGTCTAATTTCCCTACAGAGACGCCCGACTCAGCAGTTGGTCTTCTGCAGGCTGAGAAGAGAAGATGGCTTTTAAATAGCCGATTACCGCCCACTCGGTGGCGTTCTGCTACTAGGGAAGGACCTCATAGAATATCGCAGCTAAATATATCAGCGAAATCCCCCCCCTACGGCTTTTTCTTCAAAATGTTTGACGACTACTATACCTAACTCATTCCTCCATGTTTAGGCTTTTATGAAAAACTGCCCATGCAGCTAAGAGAATTGCCTCACAATGCTTTTAAAAAGACTGTCAAGAGTCAAGACTGACAAACTTTACAAAAAAGTGTATTACTATTAGTAAATAGTAACATTGCTGATTATATAAACGACACAGCTGCTTGGGACTAAGCTTTTCAGTGCCAGTATTTCATGTTATTTATTTATTTATTATACATAAACAGCGTTCAGTCAGCTGCGAAAAATCTTCTCGTCCAAAATACCGCAGTGTTTGAAGACAAAAGTCTTCAACCAATGTGTGTTGCCATGACATATGGAACAGAGTCGTGGTCGCTCACTATGGGCTCCATCATAAGGCTCAAAGTCACCCAAAGGGCAATGGAGAGGGCTATGCTCGGAGTTTCCCTGCGAGATCGAATCAGAAATGAGGAGATACGCAGGAAAACCAGGGTCACCGACATAGCCCACAGGATTGCCAAACTTAAGTGGCAGTGGGCAGGGCACATAGCGCGCAGGACCGACGCCCGATGGGGCAGAAAAGTCTTCGATGGATGCGGGCGGCCCAGAACCGGCCTTTGTGGAAATCCTTGGGGGAGGCCTATGTTCAGCAGTGGACGTCTTTCGGCTGAAATGATGATGATGACATAAACATAAGAAATAGGACCGCAATGAAAAAGAAAATGACAAGCTTTTCTTGCCAGTTCTTCTCAGCAGTGATCGGGTTCCGAACTGGTGGAAGACCTTTTTTATTATATCATTCATTCATGAATAATGTGTTGACTTTTTGTAAGTGTCCATCGTGCCCCAAACAAAATAAATGATTTGATTATGTTGATGATAAAATCCGAAAATGTAACATTCTATTTACAGATAACGATATCGGACCTCATAGAAGCGCCGTCCGATAAAGTGTTCGATAGCACGCTGACGTTCGTGTCTGTCCGGAATAGGATCCCCGACGGTGTGGTCGCCCTATGCCCCATGGAAGTCCGCTCCGTGTTCGTCAACCACACTACACACCACTGAGAGAGAAAAACGGTTTTATGAGACTGGGTAACTAAATTATAAAGCCCGGTTGGTTCAAAGGCTACATATGTAGGTGAAATAATAAAAAAAAATTACCGGTGCTTTGGTAGACATCCAACTGTTGTCAAACAGCTGTGATTGTCTAATTTAACAAGTATGTGATGGATTCGCGTATATTATGTGTAATGTTTATGTATCGTCAAATCATATAACACCATTATGGCATCATTATTTGAAACAAGTTGTTACTTGATGACGATAGTTATGCCATTTTTGACTATTACGCGAATGTAAAGGTAAGCTGAATCAACGGAAGTCTCTTTCATTGATATATCGGAATCGTACTATATATCAACGATAAGCAAATGTTGCTTGCGCCAAGGCTTGTCCATTTGATATCAGTATAAGTTGGGCACAAATTAAAGAGTAATCAAAAAATGACATGATAGCAAGCTGTCGAATAGTTTGCATTATATAATATTTATTATTAATATGTTATTATATTATTTATTATGACTATTTTTAAGTAACTATTGTGTCCTGTGCTTACTAAACGATTTGGCACAAGTAAAGAATACGAAAGTAGGGGCTACATTGCGAGCCTTAGCGCACATGTATGTCGGAGATAGCGACGGCTGAGCGATAGAGTCGTCATCATCTTGACTTGGTACGAGGTTTATTACTTGTAACTTTATAATTCACAATATTAACCACAGTATCAATAACAATGTTCAGTTAACACACTTAAATAGACAAACCGACAGGTTCGCAACGGAGAAGTGTCTCGGTCCGTGTCCCAACGTCGACTGACTGATCGAGCCAACCTCACTTTCCATTACGACTCTGTCCACGTGCCGCCATTGCAAAACAACTGACGTCACCGCGTT
Organism: Clostera curtula; assembly: GCA_905475355.2. Classification (NCBI taxonomy): domain Eukaryota; kingdom Metazoa; phylum Arthropoda; class Insecta; order Lepidoptera; family Notodontidae; genus Clostera; species Clostera curtula. The sequence goes on along the minus strand of FR997813.1, from coordinate 9,711,143 downwards.
TGCCGCACTACTGTGTCAACAATCAATTGAGAAACTTAATAAAACGATATCGTTATCCACGACACGGCCATTCTGACGAAGCACACGTCCTCGTGTGTACTTGTAACAAAATAACCAACTGAGGCATATTTTCACGATCGGCCAACCTGATGCTAATGGTCCGTAATCGTATCTTAAGAATCAAGTTAACAGAGATCACGTTAGCATACAAATAATTTCAACAACTTTAACACGAAAGGTTCCTCTAAGCCCATAATCTTTAAATCTCAATACTGATACTTTAAAACAGTAAGTTTAAGACAATAAGTACACAACACATGGCCCAGCTGTCCCAGCAGCTAGTGACAATTCACGTGTCACCCATATCGTCATCGCCAGCTTGTTTGTCGAGTACTCCACTTAGGTCGCAGCCTTGTCGCTCGTGTACTGCACCATGTCTCGAAACAGGTCATGGAACCTCTTAGTAGCTGCAAACTGACGCGTAAGTCGTTCCTTAGCTTCGCCCCAGGTCTTGCACAGAGGATAAGACTTCGATGCCCATTTGCGAGCGAAACCATCCATTTACTCGTTCCTTCGTTCGATACGTCACAGCTCTTCAGAATCTATGCGCAGCGCCATCCGCGAGTAATGCCACGGAGGCGGCATAGATGGCGCTAGTAGTACTAAAACGTTAACTCAATACGCCACACGACCATCCTGACAGTCAGCGCGTCGTTGTGTGTGAAACGTAATAAAAGGAAAAACTCGTACGGTTATCGGGGTGCCCCGAGTCACAAAGCGCCAAGCTTTCAATGGTCAACTGTACGCGAAGCGCGTAGCTCCCGACGTAACAGTACGGGCTACACAAAACACGGAGTTCCGACGTACAGCAACGGAGCTACGTGAAGCGCGGAGCTTCCAATACACTATAGCAGTGTTACACGAAGCGCGGAGCTTCCAATGCACTATAACAGCGTTACACGAAGCGCGGAGCTTCCAATGCACTATAACAGCGTTACACGAAGCGCGGAGCTTCCAATGCACTATAACAGCGTTACACGAAGCGCGGAGCTTCCAATGCATTATAACAGCGTTACACGAAGCGCGGAGCTTCCAATGCATTGCAACGGTGAACTTAGCAAACTTCCACATGCCTCTCGTTACTCGCCGCTGCTGCAGGCGCTGCTCCGAACTGCTTGCGCCTACTGCCGCGCCAGCTCCTCCGCTGTTGCCACGTGGACACTTCGTTGCCAAATGTCCGGCGGTGCCGCACCTGAAACAGATTAAGTCCAACCGCGGCCTCGGTCCCGCAGAGCTTGACGCCGAAGTGACAGCACTGGCTGCCTTGCCTTTCACCTCGCCTTTGGAACGGCAATCGGACGGTCGGTGACCTATTTTACCGCAGTTGTGAAATTTCACCGTTGCCGACTGAAACTTCGATCGCCTGGAGTCTGGATCTGCTGTCCTATCGCCTTATGTTTATGCTCTCAATCTACCTCACCGATGCAAATCAAGGCATATAATGGTGCCATCTTGGAAAACTGATATAACCTGCCGAAAATATGACGCTAGACCGATGAACTGTCAAGCTAAACAAGCACAGCAATCTAAACTTCGTATCGCAAGTAATTAACAGGTAAACATGTAAAAGAATTTCAAATAATATTTTCTTACACCGGTCAAAGCCACACTATCGTAAAGTCGTATACCATACAATATACCCGAGTAATAAAATGGAAACTGCTCACCGGAGTGACGTAAAATTGCAGCTGGTGCGCTTACTACAGATCCACTCACTATTCTTTGACCTGGCTGACCGCAGTACTGTTGCTCGCCTTCCTGCTGCTCCGCTCAGGGCAGTTAGACCCATAGTGTCCTTGTCCATCACAATGAAAGCAAGTGATCCCCACTTGGTTAATCGCCGCACTATGACTGCAGCTTGTGATCTTCAGTTTAGAACAATCTTCATGTAGCTTAATGTCTCCTTTATAGTGACAATGAATCGCCATTATCGGTTATTTCCATCGCGTACAGAAGCACACACATTATCACTACACTGTTTTCTCCACGTGGGCTGAATGAGTTACATCCCACTTCTGATGTCGGAGATAGCGACGGCTGAGCGATAGAGTCGTCATCATCTTGACTTGGTACGAGGTTTATTACTTGTAACTTTATAATTCACAATATTAACCACAGTATCAATAACAATGTTCAGTTAACACACTTAAATAGACAAACCGACAGGTTCGCAACGGAGAAGTGTCTCGGTCCGTGTCCCAACGTCGACTGACTGATCGAGCCAACCTCACTTTCCATTACGACTCTGTCCACGTGCCGCCATTGCAAAACAACTGACGTCACCGCGTTTGCCGCACTACTGTGTCAACAATCAATTGAGAAACTTAATAAAACGATATCGTTATCCACGACATGTATATTTTTTTTGGAAAATAATCCTTGAATTATGATCATACTTTCAACAAAGTAAATTATTAAATACTTATACCTTGGAAATAATATTTAGCTAAGAAAACTTGTAATGAAAACGTCTTTTAAATTACATAAGTTCTGGAAAAAAATCCCGCCAAAAAAATTGTAAGTCTCGAATTTCGTCTGTTCCTCAAACTTTGGGTATATTCACTCTATCATTTCCGATCTCTGAATATTACACAAACTGACGTCATCTAATTTTATGGTCTTCCAAATTTACGCCACGGTTTTAATATTTGGCGCCTCAAGCATCTGAATAGACCCTTCGTAAAAACTCATAATGCAATACTAGAAGGCGAGTATAAAGGCGGGCATAGTTACCTGCAGCCATATTAGACGATTGCAGGTGCCGACCGTACATACTTACTGGTCAGGAAATATCGATATACCCATTTAACCTGCAATTTCGCTTAGCCTTATGAATGTTTAGTCCGTACATACTAGTGTGGAAGCATTTAAAATTATATGACCATAGCATTTATTACAGATGGTCTTATACATTGTATGTATTTTAGATACATACATAAATTAAGTGTAACATTAACTTAAATTAAGTTTTGTTTGTTTGTATAATAACTATGGCTGTTACTTTAATATTGTTTTTCGGTTTTAGAACCTAAATATATGAAGTTTATGATCGAGTTTGCACCACAACGGCAAAGCCCGTATCTGGAGATTGGAATAATAAAATAGATAAAGTGTATTTCGCTATGTAGGAGTTTAATTACTTCCACTGAATTCGCTTTTCCAACCTAATCTGTAGGGAAATCAAATTTATCGTACTCTTGAAAATAATACTGACAACATTGGATTGAAATCTGAATTGCTCTTGTATTAGCTAGCGATTGTGTCATTACACATGAAGTTTGCGTTTGAGGGATGCCCACTTTAGTCGAAAACCAGCAATAATAATTACTGTCTAAAATTAAAATTGGATTGAAACCAATAGTAAGTAGTTCATCCAATGGTTCGCGTTCAAGTGTGCTCAAGAGTACGAAACGTCACAATTCCAATCGATCGGAAGCGCTTTCCAGAGTAAGCCCACTGGTCTATCCAAATGACTAGGTTGTCCCACTAAACGGGCCTCGAGGGTCAGATGGCAATCGACTCATGTAAATACCGATAATTACCATAATCGCATTAGAATTGATTCTCCTTGAGATTTTAAAAAGTAATTACTAAATTGCTGGTTTTTATTAAGCATGCGTTATATAGATTGGTACTTATTGTATTACTAGCTGACCCGACAGACGTTGTCCTGTCTGAACTATGAATATTAAATTCGAATTGGAATAATTAATAATAAATTAATATACCGCCTTTTCTTATCGATTCCAATCCCTTATTTAACGTAATTAAAAAAGAAAAAAAGTAATTATGCCAAAAATAGCGAACCGTCGGGACGAACGTCAAATGTTTGACAGGTAACAGTTTGTATGGGAAAATAAAATTGTTGTTTTTATTATTTTACTTACAATATCAATGTTTTCTCTAGACTCTTAAACCTTCCCTGGACTCACACGAATATTTCAAGACCAAAATTAGCCAAATCGCTCCAGCCGTTTTCGAGTTTTAGCGAGACTAACGAACAGCTATTCATTTTTATATATAGAGACTAGCTTTTGGGCGCGGCTTCGCTCGCGTGGACTTCGAACCCGTGCTTATCTCTATGCATTTTTTTTTATGAATATAAAAGTGGTTATTGTGACTAAACTATGATAGTTAGATATGTGCTCTCGACTTTTTTGTAGATTTTAATAAGACCTACAAACTCGTAGTACTTCATTTTGTTCTATTGTCAATCGTTTTTGCAGCGCACGCATAAATAGGTTTTCGATTTTACACCTTGGGTTACAAAATCGCAATTTTCATACGGATCCCTAATTCTTTTGAAAATAAAATATAGCCTATAACCTTCCTCGATAAATGGACTATCTAACACTGAAAGAATTTTTGAAATCGGACCAGTAGTTCCTGAGATTAGCGCGTTCAAACAAACAAACAAACAAACAAACTCTGCAGCTTTATATATTAGTATAGATTTAAAAAGAGAGGTTCCTTATGAGTTCTTGAAATGAGATAGGTAATTATTTCGTATTGGACTGAAAATATTTGGGTGCAAAATGGTAGTGTATAATTAATAGTCTGAATGTTGTTATGTATAAATTTATGTAGTTAAATCATGGACGTATAAAAAAAGGCGGACGGAACTCTGGCTAAGACAAAAGTGAGACGCCAAAATGGCGGCAGCTCTGTATGTGTGAGTTAATTTTGGGGTTGCCAAGATACACAAAATTTTGCAATAAAAATATGGTTAAAATATAAAAAAAAAATGTTCGAAATTGTTATGTTTAACTTTAACATCCTAAATGCTGAGTATTTTTTTTTATAATAATGTCTTTTACTTTGAGAGGTTTTTGAAATTTCCTCTAATTTCGAGATGTGTTGAAAACGATTCTAAATTAAAAGAAATGCTTTCATTACCAAAAATTTTTTTGTGATAATATATTTATGTTGCTACTATAATTATAATTTATTGCGCACCTCTTGAGAAGCACTGGTATTAAATGGTACAGTAACAGTTTATTCCTCTGCCACGTGTCTTGACTCAAACAAATATTAAAACAAAATAAAGCACTGGGGATTAAAATAATGTATGAATATTTTTACGATTCGACGACACGGTTGGCGCAGTGGTTGAGTGATCGACTGCTGCGCAGCATATCGCGGGTTCGATCCCCGCACGGAAGAAATATTTGTACGACCTACAAGTATTTGTCCCGGGTCTGGGTGTTTTTCTATCTATAATATGTATGTTTTTACAAAAAAAACGTATTTAAGTAGTTTATCATCCATCTCGTTACCATAAAACAAGCATTAAGTAAGTTGCTTAGCTTGGGACGAGATGGCGTTGTGTGAAATGTCCAAGGATATTTATTATTATTATATACCGACACAATAGCTACAATGTACATTTAAATTTTGAAAAAATAAGCGGCATAGTTTTATTTTTTTTTGTATTATCCATGTCTTGGTAGATTGCTAATTTACCTTTTAAGGTCACCGGAGTCCTCCTTTAGTTGTTTTAAGTCATCCGCATCAAAATGTATACTGCAAATGACACTGTATTTGTTTGGAATCCAATCGTTTTCACCATTACAATTTCTACTAAGTAATTTTAATTCAATCATTTCTCCATACTTAATTTTCCTTCGAAAATCTAGCAAAAGGAATATAAAATAAAATACCCAGTAGTAACTATTAAATAATTAACCATAATAATATATTGATTTTTATAATAAACGAAAAATTGCCCACATTTCGGTTAATTTGCACACTTGAATATTGGCAGCACTGAACTTAAAATTAATTGTTTTGTTCTAGCAAATACAAATTGATTTTAATGTATATAATCTAGAAATAAGTGATTGAATTATTCATTTACGTATGAAATGTGATTCCTGGATTGTTTTTCTTTCGGTCACTACGGTTTTTACACCATTTTACCACGCAAGACATGATTTATAGTTTTTATTTTTTCGCCGCATATTGCGTCTTTAAGCATCGATGTTCACGCACGTAATGGCCGACTAATGTGTGAAAGTGTGCGTGCTGGCCTGTACATATAGCTGATCTGGCCGACTATGATGTCACAGTTTTTAGTTAGCGAGACTCTGTCCGACTTTTTTTATACGTCCATGAGTTAAATACGAATAATAGAAAACATCTTCGTACCTATGAAGAAAGTTTTTATGTAAAATTGTTTGCAATAAGTGCATGGTTAGTATAGTATATTTTTTGGTTATACATATATAGCTACTTGTTTGTTTGTGTATATTTATTGTATTCCATCCATACATGGCTAGTATTGTTAAATATGACAAATAAAATTAGTAATATGCAAATGGCCCTCTGTTAAATGACTTTTTAGTTTGTCAATTTGATGATGATTACTCGATCTCTACTGGCCTAATTTGGACACAGGATTTTATTATTTATACTTATTACCTCTGGTATTTATATAAAATTGTATGCCCTATTTATCTCTATGCTAGTTTAAATGTGAATAGTGTAAGTACAGAGTGCCGACTGCAAGTTTTTTTACAATTAAATGACCGCGTTAACGTAACGTGATTTTTTTTATTGGCGGAGTAGTTGTTTCGTCGTGATGCAAATTGACGTTACGGTAACGCTATTATATTCACCTACTATATTGAAAATAACTCGCACACGGGACTCAGTTCATCTTGATGGTCGGGTACCATGCGCAATTATACAAGGTGTAACAAAAACCCGATAGCCATAACTAAAGGATCGATAGCACTGCTGATAAAGATACTATGTGCAAGCATTTTCCTTTTTTATTTTTTGCACCTGGTTGAGCGGAAATATCATTACTCGATACATAAACACATAAAATCCATGAAACATCATGGCAATCAATATTATTAAGCAATGAAGGTTAATAATAGAATTAAATAATTTTATAAAGACGCGATAATACCGTTTAGAAACGTTTAATTTCAATTAATAATAAAAGTTGCTACTTGGTTGGTTGTTTTAATTCAATTCGGATTCACAAAAAAATTGATTCCTCCTACATACTAAAAATATTTTAAACACAGAACTGATTGTTTTGATTGGCTCTTTGCACTCGCTTATGGTTATAGGGTTAATGTTACAGCCTGTAAAACGCTCGTCGCTTGTTTAGTGTAAGCGCGTAGTGTCACAAAATAATAGGCTATGACGTAACAGTAAATAATAAATCATTGATTCGTCTCGTTTTTGTGCTTAAGTGTAAAGAAGGCTTAGTAGTTATTAAAAGCAGGGTGTAAATGCAGTTCGGGATCCTTGTACAGCTCTTAGACGATGTACAGGGTGTATAAGCTCTTTGACTTTGTAGTAACCACAGGATTACTACAAAGTTCTTATCAAAAGGAGCTGTTATGTATTGCAATCAAGATCATTACAGTAACACATGGGTTCTAGAAAACTATCCACCTATTAACATTTATATCTGACAAGCTTAGTAAATCTGTGTTTCACGATGTTCCTTGGCTTTTCTTTATTTCTTACTCCCGTCACAAACTGGTGACAAAACTTTCAAGAAAAAACGGTACTTTTTTTTTCTTTCTGAAATTATGCACACTGTAAATTTTGTTATACCTTTTGGGTTTTTGTTACACCTGTATAAATACATATTATTAATTTATTTCTGTAAGTAAATTTACTCTGTTTTGTTTAATTATTGTTTCAAATAGTCTCTATATGTGTGGTCTTCTAAAAAATTGTTTGTATAACTTGTTTTACTGTATAGTTATGTTTTTTTTTGTATTTGTACACATATTTCGAAAGACAGAAGAAATATGACATCTTTTGGAAATTACATATATATATTTTAGTTAAGTTTAATGCAACATTTATATGAATAAAGATCTCACACATGGAGTACCTGTTGAAGTTTATCACAATATAAAAATTACTTGTAGCGTGTTTATGTATAATATTATAATAATGATTGTATAAATTGGGATGTAAATATAAAATGCACACTTAACAGATTGTTTGTAATTGGCATTTCATTTTAAATGGTAGGCAGAATGAAAATGGACCACACTCAAAATTGATTGTTTATAAAAATTGAGATAATGTTAATGGTGTTCTCGTCGTTTCAACCCATAAATGACCCACTAATATGTCGGGCCTCCTCTAAATTCGTGAAGCGAAATTAGCCTGTTTTTTATGTGTTCCATTGTGATGGTATCCATAATAGACATTCATAAACAAATGGAACTTCCTTATGGCTGTTTTAATTAACCCATACTTGCTAAAATATATGTAGGTATGTATTTAACTTTCAAATATGATCAGGAAGCTTGGAAATAATGAAGGCGTCCGCGATAAGGGATAATTAAATAGAAAAACAAGAATTCGACAACTTTCATTTAAGTAAAGCTTACATTAGTAAAATGTAACATATTAAGCAACAACAAATTTATAAATAAAAATACTTACAAAACAAACAAATATAACAATGACTACCACACCAAGAACTAATACCGTCTTTAACAAAGAATAACATCATTGTAAATACTGGACAAAATAAAAACATACTGACTTGTGGTACATAAACATCACATAACGTTACCTGAAACCGACAACCAAATACTTATGGGTATTCCCTACAGTTCGATCGTCATTTTAAAATCTATGACACCCGACAGACGTAGCTCGGTTACATGATCTGATCTGGACTACCAAATGTTTCCAGATAGTCTCGGAGGGCAAATGGCATTCGCTGCGTGTAAATAGTGGTAGTAGAACAAAGACAAGTTATAAATAAGTATAAGTATGATGTAACATTAAGGGCATACTTGTCCACAATACTATTATTAAATTATACATTGTGAAGGCAGGCAATTAAACAGTTTAATTATACAAGAAATAAAAAGTCATTTGAATGAATTAATCCATTATTTAGTCCAGTGATGGGCAAAGTGCGGCCCGCGAAAGTATTTAATCCGGCCCGCCAAAACATAGTATTACACAAGTGTGAAATGCTGAAATGTTTTTCCAATATTGTGATTAAAAGCTTTAACACGAAATGCATTCTTTTCTATAATTCTTGCCCTCCCCTATTGTTTCTTAAACCTTTTGGCCTCCCTTTAAAAATGTTTGCCCATCACTGATTTAGTCCATCCGTTGCACAGATTTTAATACACACAATTCACTGATTATCACTTTAATCCACCCTCAATAATAAAACAATTGTAATACTAAACAATTAACATTGGTCAATGAGACCACAATACTGATTAAATACTAGCTATTATCCATAAAAAATAGTTACTATAAAAGAGAAACCTAAAGGTCTTCTTTGAAAGTGGTAACGTCATCTATCGGTCACAATATGGTACAATTTCGGCCAGTTGCAAATGAAATATACAATACGAACCTAATATGTGCTTCAAAATCAAGGAGTTTGAGCCCTATTCCATAATCTCATCCTACGCTGATTGTTTAGTTATCGATTTCCGAATAACTAATAAATAAAGTCTCGACAATATTTAGGGTTTGGCTGTGTCAAATGACATTTCCTAAACTTTAGGACATGAAGTATGGCACACGCAACATTCATCACACATATATGTATACAGTCACGATAATGAGTCATCTCTCTTGAGCAAATTTCTATGGTCCACTTTTCATAATAGCCTTAAAACGAATAGGAATCACTAAGTAAAACGAGAAGAAAGAATTCCCTTACGAACTCGATAAGCGGAATGAGTTTTAAAGCTGTGGCGTATATAGGTACTGGAGCAGGTTATAATACTAGGTTTTAGCGAAGACGTCTCTGCACTGAGTTGATTGTAGCGACATTTGTATTTGAATAAATATTAGATGACAATTTTCCCCGCGGGTTCGAAGCGGTTTTTTTACATTTTATTTTGTATGACAACATAATTTCGCGAAGAACATATCAATCAGGATCACACGCGAGCTAAGCCAAGGAGAGCAGCTATTATTTTATAGATTACTAGCGACCCTCCCCGGCTTCGCACGGTTGCAATTATGCATGTACTATACATATAATCCTTCCTCTTGAATCACTCTATCTATTAAAACAAACCGCGTCAAAATCTGTTGCGTAGTTTTAAAGATTTAAGCATACATAGGGACGGACAGACGACAGCGACTTTGTTTTATATTATGTAGTGATAGTGATTATTTTTCTTTCTTGAAAGCAAACGATAATTGTTTTGCTTCTTTTGTTGTTTCGAACGGTTCAGACATTTAGTTTTACTTTAGTTACTACTTTATATTCACTATGCCCAATAAAATTATGTTTAAGACAATACACCGTATTCCCAGCCCGTTCCCACCTGCGTGATAATCAAGTAACTTCTAGCTGCAAGAAAAATGAATCCTGAAACTCCCATACCAACCCCGGCCAGTATATTAGTCTAATTCCACTCCAAATACAGCAGTAGGTCAGGCCGGCATGATATTTACAATTTCGCTAATGCCGTTTGTCCTAGTACGACTGGGTTGTTGCTGTCAAATTCCACGGTAAATAAAGGCAATATGGAAGAGACCAGATTACGGCAATCCTCCATTGTTGATGGCACCAGCTGATAAACTATATCTTGATCCCTGAAAAGTTAATGTTAAAGATAGAAACCATGATATTTACGTAAGATTTGATCTTGATATAGCAATAACGCTTTTGTAGCATTGTGTTAGCTTTGGGCAATAGCAACAAAAAGAGAGAGTAGGGGCAGGTTGCTTTAAATGGGCGCTCACTATAGGCTCAGTCACTCAAAGGGCAATTGAGAGGGCTAAGCTCGGAGGTTTTTTGTACTAGGTATAACCGGAATGGCGGGGACAAATGAAACTCCGGAATCGAACCGGGTATCCGTGATCCAAAGGTGGCACATCCAACCCCTAGACCAACAAGGCAGCCAATCTGCGAGATCGGATCAGATAAATAAATATAAATATCCTTGGACATTTCACACAACGCCATCTCGTCCCAAGCTAAGCAACTTAATGCTTGTGTTATGGTAACGAGATGGATGATAAACTACTTATATACATTTTTTTTGTAGATACATACATATTATACCGAGCCAGTGCCTCTGGTTTAGGCAAAGACACTTGCCCGACCCCCGGAATCGAACCCGGGACCCGTTGATCCAAAGGCGGCAAATCTAACTACTAGACCAACGAGGCAGTCAAGCGAACCATTTTACCGACATAGCCCACAGGATAACCAAACTTAAGTGGCAGTAGACACGGCACATTTCTCGCAGGATTGAGGCAGAAAAGTCCTCGTTCCGGAATGTAGTGTTGGTAGACCTCCCACACAGTGGAACGACGACCTGGGTAAGGTTACCGGAAAATGATGGATGCGGGAGGATCAGGACCGGTGGAAATTCGTGGCCCAGCTTATGTCCAGTCCAGTGGACGTCTTTTGGAACGAAAAGATGAGAATAATCCTTAAAATTGTGGGACAACATAGGCATAAAACAATTAATTAGGATTTAACTCTAATTACTCTAGTAATTGTTTAGTTGTAATTGACTCAAAAAGAGTCTTAGTAAACAAATATTGTTTTTTTCACGATTTATTAGGAATACAAAAAACAATGGCAAATGCAAATAGCCACGAGCCAACAGAAGAGAAGTTTTTAGGACCTATAATGCAGTATAACTTAAACTTGGAAAGGGCAAAGTAGACATGAATTTTGTTGATTTCTTACGTTTTCTCTTTCAATAGGGCCCCAGCGACCACAAGCCCCTGAAGACAATTCCCAATGGCATCCAGACTGAGGCAGTACGGATGACAACGGTGGGACTCTATTCTCTGTTGGATCACTACCAATGCCTGTTTGTGCTCACAGGTCACTTGCTGAAAACAATATTCAGATTAACATTTTAATTTCAATCTACTACGATTCAGCCCATAAATGACCAACTGCTGACCTCCTCCAACTACATGGAGGGTAATTAAACTACTGTGTCATGGTGGCCAAACGGGTATTTTTTAATAATTACTAAGTCATTAACTAAGATTTTTTTAAATTAGGTACTTTTAAGCTAATTTCTGATATTCATAGTTATTTCATATCATTAGCTGATCCGTGTCGTGATAGATTAAGAATACAAAATGTCACCAACCTACACTACCCTGAGGATGTCGTAAGAGGCGACTAAAGAAACGCACGAGGCAGGTCACCCAGCTTCAAGAGAAGGACACCAGTCATGCCAGTGTGACACAGTAAGCTAATTTCCTTACATGAATTTGGACCCGACTAAACAGTGGTCATTTGTGGGCTGTAATGATGAACCAGATACAAATATAACGGAGCTATACCCTTTGTAGCTCTAGCTAGTCAAGTGCTCACCTCTGCCATAACTTCGGAACATTTCAGCAACGTAGTGAGAGCAGGCCACACTGACCATTTCAGTAAGTACTGAAGCCTACACTGCTTGCCAGATGTAAAATATTCCCCATCGTTCGTTACAATATCATTTTGTATACAATAGTCGAGAGCTTTATGGAACGTCTGAAATGAAACAGTTAATTCTTACACTCATTTTCTTTTTATATAATAACTAACTGATCCCGCAAACGTTGTTTTTCAAAATAATTAACTACGCCGCAACCCCCCTTTTTTGGAATTTCGTGAAAACCATTACCCGAGTAATGGATTTCACGTAATGAATATTCCTACCAAATTTCAAGTATCTATGCCTTAGGGGCTATCCATTAATCACGTGAGGTTCGAAAGGGGGAGGGAGGGGTTCGACAAAAATCACGAAGCATCACCAAGCGGTAAGGAGTAAGGATATCACGTGTATTAAATTTACCAAGGGGGAGGGGTTAAACAATGTTAAAAACATCACGTGATTAATGGATAGCCCCTTATGGTTCCAGAGATATCGTGATGAGTCAATCTATCTATAGAACATATATTTAATGATGTTTAATTCCCAACGGTTCAGGATGATTGATGATGATGACTGGACGATTGTCACTAGAAATTAAATAAAATAACACGATCAGAACCATCAAGAAATCATTTCCTGCCATGTGCAAAATTCGTGAAAACCTAAGACATCATTAAATCTATATATCTATAGGAGCTGTTCCATAGATAGATTGAATCATCACAAAATCTCTGGAATAAAATTCAATATAACGTCTTTTATAATAATATACGTGCTAGATGGAGCGACGATCTGCGAAAGGTTGCGGGCAGCAGCTGGATGCGTCAAGCTGAAGACAGGGCGCTATGGCGCTCTTTAGGGGAGGCCTATGTCCAGCAGTGGACTAATGTGGGCCGATGATGATGATAACGTCTTTTTATTTGTTAAATAATTTGCATGCCAAAAGGAGAGAGATTCTGGAGGCTGACTCCCCACCATGTCAGATAAATAAGACGACGGCTAATAGGGGCTTAGAATTATAAAAACGGATAACATAATGAATAACATACGCGCTCTTCTTGTTCATCTATGTAAAAGAACTCGTGGCTCAACAGCTTCCTAATTCGATGATAGTACATTGTTAATGAATCTGAAATAAATAACTTATATCAATGGATACTTTCATCATCATCTTGTCACGTTGTTGTGTCAAGTGTTGTGAATAGCAATTAAACTCTTTACGTCGCGATTACTAGATGTTTAAATTCCCAATTCCCTATTGGTTAAAGAAGTAATAACTTACCTTGAGATACTGCTCCTCTATTTACAATAAGATATATAAGAGCCGGTGGTACGATATAGTGTAGTATGGGGTTTACATAGAGTTGGAGTTGTATAACTGGTGTTGCCACTGCCATAGTCTCTGTCTCCAGTATGTGACCTGGGAAACAATGAAACCTTTAAAATCATCAGACTCGGACAACTTGCGCATAAGTGGTATTGGCTGAAATGAGGATAGCACATAATCTACTGTGGGGTGGCTCTGTCTAACTAGATATTCTATATGATAATTATAATGGCTGACATTTAAAATGTGTGAAGACGTGCTAGGTCAGATATTTTTTTTATAGTTAAAATATTAATGTTAAATAATCCCCTGGAGATACATTCTTTGTCACTTTATTCCTATGCACAAGTAAAGTGTATGAAATAAGCTCTGAGGAGATCATGAGAGCAAAATATATCATCTTTGAAAATATATAGGGTGTAAAAAACCCAAAAGGAATAGCATTCCTAATGGAATATGGAAAGCAAATTGCTACTATAACGGCTGAAACAAAGTGCCACCTATAAGGCTAAAAAGGGCAGTTATATGTATAACTTGTTATACTAAATTAAAATACGAAGGAGAAATCGTCGATTTTCTGATCACAAAACATGTGTACCACTGGCAACAAGCAATCTTGCTTTTATTATTATGATAGTAGGTGTTTAGTTACATGTTCCACAATGTTTCTTAGATCTAGAAGTGCCCCGGATTCGATTACGGAGTCGGGCAAGTGACTTTGTGTAAACCAGAGGCATTTGCTCTGAGTAGGACTGCTGCGCAGCATGTCGCGGGTTCGATCCCCGCACGGAGGAAATATTTGTATGACCTACAAGTATTTGTTCCGGGTCTGGGTGTTTTCTACCTATATATGTATGTATTTACAAAAAAAAAATGTATATAAGTAGTTTATCATCCATCTCGTTACCATAACACAAGCATTAAGTTGCTTAGCTTGGGACGAGATGGCGTTGTGTGAAATGTTCAAGGATATTTATTTATTTATTATTATTTTTTTGTGTTTGTGAATCACATGTTTGTAATCTGCCCCGCGATACAGGTTAGATCTAGTTCAAGAGATTCGAGTTAAAAAAAACTTTTGGTAAGACACTTTCGTCAAATGCTAGTTATCAACATTTTATGAGAATAATATTGCAGTGCAGGCAGTGTCTATATCAGCAGTACTATATGGCTATAGACTTTTTGGTACACCCCATATAGGCTTCATGGCTTTAGATATACGAAAACTTATTATGGATCCAAAAACAAGCCGAAATATAATCGCCTTAACTGATTGCCTTATCATTTTACTTGGTTTAAAACTTTTGTCTATTTATCGGTCAATATCACCATATTAGTCTTACTGTGTGAAAAGCCGTTTATCGTTGCTACGTAATAAAGATAAAAGATTACGACCGCGCTCTAGTAGTACTAACTGATGGATTAAAATATTGCCATTGCCATTAAAATTCAATCGCTAATAGTTAATTCCACAATTGAATCGCTTACACTATTCGCTATACATATTTAACGGCTTAAACTGAGGCGTATACATTATATTTCTAATTAGGAAAATGATGCACGGTTTTGTAATTTAATTTTTACCCACAAAATGCGTCCCCGTCCAACTATCGTAATTTATTTTCTACCAGCTTCGTAATGTGTTCCACAATTATTATTAGAGCATAAGCTTATTTCTATAGTTATGACGCTTTCGTCGTCTGCTGATGCCCAAAATGTTAAGAAGACAAATTTCTGATGTTTAGCACACAGTAGAATAGAATAGAAAAATGCTTTATTGTATAAACCAATCATGGCGTTTAAAATCGTCATCGGATTCATCGTTTTTATAATATTACTACCAGGTCGGAACGCGACACCAACCGAGAAGACCTGGCGGAAGAAACTAGGTCGGCTTGTCTTTTAGTATCCTTATCAGTCATTCAAACTATCAATTATTTCATTATGGCTATAGGGTTTCTGTTACGCCCTGTATAATGAGTATATGGGCATAGTTAAGAAATTGTATGACATGTAAAATTATACAGACAATAAGATTAAAATAAAGGTACAAGAGATTAGTTGCATACAATGAATATTACTTAAGTAATAAAATTATATATTTATCGTTATCTGCGATTATGCCAATCGAGATTCATTACGATTCATCGATGCACTTGAAATACTATCTGGTTCAATCGGCATTGATTTAAGAAATTCGTCGGTTTCCGATATAGTATGAATGTGGTGACAAATTAAGAATACATGGTCTCACCACTCCATTCTAGCCTAAGGTCCGGATTCCACCAAAGCAGAGAGGAGGGGAGATGTGTTTTTCGACCAATCAAGTTTCGTTATTTCCACATCTACTCTCCGCTTAGCTTCGGTGGAAATAGAATAACGAAACCTGATTGGTTATTCAAAACACATCTCTCCTCTCCGCTTTGGTGGAAACCGGGCCTAAAGGTGACTGACCTAAGAGCCGACAAAAGGTCATAACAATCAGTAAGTCTTCTTTTTTTAAGGTAGCCTATATCAATTCTTCAGTAACCTTCTTAAAAAAACTATACTATTCTAATCTAATACCACACTTAAATTTAGTAACTTCAAACTTTACCTTTCATTTTCTTCTTGATCTTCGGAGACATTGCCATTGGCGGACTGGACACGAGCCTCAGTCTTCGTTCTCCGTCCAACCTCATCATCTGTCGATGCACCACCAATATCTTTTCAACACTACCCTTCACATCGTTCTCAAATACCGATGCTCCCAAATCCCTTAAAACGCCCATCATCCACTCAACTTCCTCAATTACATCATCAAAATGTATAGTCTGTTTCTTCATCAAACATTGCATTAGGACCGGAGCTATAAGGTTCGATATTGTCGCTACAGTGATCTTCTGCTGCAGAGTAATGACGTAATCAGCAATGTGCTGCACCATTTTGAACTGTTCTGGGTTTAGCTGTTGCAGACTTAGAGGTTTGAGCGTCTCTTTGGTATGATAGAGCTTGTTGTGTAGATATTTTTTGAGGGACAGAGGTTCGCCGAAATTGAGATAAATATTGCCGTAATGGTCGTTCAAACTACGCAGCGCTTTTATGAAGCCCTGGGGACAATGTTGCATGCTTAAAATAATAACATTTAGATCGATAGTTGAATTATTTTTGTCTACTACTACCAGTAAGTAGGCCATAGTCGAACCTCAGGCCTCCTCAAGTCACATGGAGGGTAATTAACCTACTGTGCCACGCTCGCCTGGTTGGCACAGAGCTTCGTATCAAGTTTTTCTTCTCTTGCGGCCAAGTTATCGGCCTTGTCACTTCCTTTTGTCGGCTCTTAAAACACCCTCAGGATAGAACGCCACAATGTATTCTTAATCCGTCAACACGCAGACAAGCTTTTATACATATTTTTTTTATTTGGAGGTAAATTCCTGTCTTTTTGTGAATGAGCGGCACGTCATTACTTTGGTTTATAACATACTGTTACGTGTGGTGATGGATTTAGAATACATAGCGTCGCCATCCCATTCCATCACTGGGGCCGTAAACGCCCTGTGCCAATCCGTCTGGCCAGCGTGGCCAATGAGCGTGGTGACGAGTCAGCAGTGGGTCATGTGTGAGCTGAGAACTACGTAAGGAAAAGTATAACATACTGACGCCAGAGCAAGAGTTACGAAGTAATCTAGCCGTAGCCTTGGATGGGGCAATCCAGTTTCAGTGGGTCTGGTTTATCGATGTGGATATCCCACATACAAAATACAGTCATTTTAAAATTCGCCCCAAGAATTTTCAGCAATTTAATTAATTTCCATAAACTAGATTCAATAGATAACTTTACGGAAGTGTATAACCAATTATTCACGACGTACTAATAAATTACGTACGAAACGTGAATATTAAAACAATACAAAATAAACTTTATTAAAAGAAAATAAAACTTCCTTGGTCTAGTGTCTAGTTAGGTTTTCAGCCTTGGTATTTCCTTTAGTCGTCCCTACCGACGCCCGCAGGATAGAATGGGTGGTGACACAATGTATTCTACATCCGTCACCACACGGATCCACATTAGCAGATCTATCTATCAGCCACAGAAGTACACTGCTGAACATAGGCCTCCCCCATAGATTTCCACAATGCACGATCTCGTGCAGACCGCATCCACCGACTCCCAGCGCCCTTCACAAGGTCGTCCGTCCACCTAGTCGGGGGTCTTCCCACGCTTCTCTTTCCCGTACGTGGACGCCACTCCAAGACTTTTATGCCCCAGCGGCCATCCGTTCTTCGGGCCACGTGGCCTGCCCATTGCCACTTCAACTGTGCAATCCTTTTAGCTATGTCGGTCACTTTGGTTCTTCTACGGATTTCCTCAATTCTGATTCTATCGCGTAGAGTAACTCCGAGCATAGCTTCTTCCATCGCACGTTGAGTGACTCTCAGCCGCCTAATAAGCCCCATTGTGAACGCCACGTCTCGGATCCGTATGTCATCGCTGGCAACACGCACTGTTCGAAGACTTTTGTCTTCAGGCACTGAGGGATAACAGACGTTGGGCAGCAGCAACGCTCTGATAAAAAGTCATAATACTGCGATCGCCAACCCGCCTGCCCCGTGGCGATTAGGGCAAATCCCCCCCATGGTAAACATTAGCAGATGCATCTATAGAAATAATAGCAGGAGACTTTGTTGATAGCGCTTACACGCTTTGCAGCACGGGTCCCCAGATCGAGTCTGAAGTCGGGCAATGTATGTAAGTTACTTTATTTATATATTTGTAAGAAATTTAGGCAATATAGAGATAGCGAGGAAGAAGAATGATTAGAATTTGATACTATAACGATATAGTATAACTCTGCAAATATTGATCCTAGCGTAAAAATGATACTTGTGGGAAATTAAATTTCCAACAACTTTGGATTGGATAACACAATTTTTGCTATAAAGTTGAAAATTAACGAGTAATTTCAGAAAAACGAAAAAAAAATACTTTAATACAAGATGGCGGCGAACCCTCTACCGGGATTAGTTCGAAAATAGAGATTTATACTTCCAACCCCCCCCCCATGTTTAAAAAGTAAAATCGCTCCCCGGATTTTTTTCATTTTGAGGCTTCTTTTATGTCCATTTCGACTGGACTAGTGATGGACTTTGATTTATGTATATTTAAGTCGATGTCATTACATACACATAAATCAAAGTGACAAAAGTAACACTCAAATGTGACAAAAACTGTATGTTACATAGGCACGTAAAAACGATAATACAATCCATAATTTATACTTAATTTATTTGGAATACTAGCGACCCGTCCCGGCGTTACCCGCGGGTGACGCCGCGGGCGAAGCTAGTCTAAAAAAAGTAGCCTAAGTTACTCCTTATATCATAAGCTACCTATCAGTGAATGTCCCGTCAAAATGATATTTTGGTTTATGTACTGTGTATACATACTTACGCATTTAGTAAAAAGTGGTTATTTTATTATTACAAACAGACACTCCAATTTTATTTATTTGTATAGTTAAGCAAATGGGTTTAATAGTGCTTACAACGTCTTTGAAGTGCTTATTAGTAGGTATTATCTATCAATTCAAATTATTACGATGTATCGGAATTTGACCAGCGAAGCCGAACGTCCACCGCCAGCTATAATAAGTTAGTTTAGTTTAGCTTGCATAGTTGAGCCAGTTTTTCATACATGTGCGTCCACCGACGAGTGAACTAATATGTATGAAAAACTGGCTCAACTATGCAAGCTAAACTAAACTAACTTATTATAGCTGGCGGTGGACGTTCGGCTTTAAGATTAAGAATTACCCTGCACTAGGTATAACTGAGGGGTGAGGGCATCAAATTTTGTAGAACGCAGCGTAAAGGTACGAAGTCCAAACTCTCGGACGAGACTCTGCGGCTTATGACAAAAAGACGGGAAACTACACATGCCACTTCGTCAGACAGGGCAAATCTCAACCGACAAATTGCTAAAATGACACGGCGTGACCTTCGGAGCTCCAATACCCGCCTCATATTAGAGGCAATTGAGCGAAACCGAGGGTCCAAGGTGTTCATTAAGCAGCTTGGGAGGAGCCACCTGACGAAGCTCACAACACGCGATGGCAGAACCGTTTTGTCTAAGCCGGAGATTCTTGCCGAGATCGAAGACTTCTATGGCCGGCTTTATGCTGCACATGCCACTCGCCTCGAAAGTTCTATCCAGGATCAAAGAGCCACCCTGGTCCGCCACTATACCGACGAACTGCCCGATATCAGCCAAGACGAAATCGTGCTGGCTCTTAAACAACTTAGAAATGGAAAGGCCCCCGGTGAAGACGGAGTTACTTCAGAACTTCTGAAGACAGGAGGGATTCCTGTCATACAGGAACTGCAAAGACTCTTTAACTCCGTCATTCACTGCGGGAGAACTCCTAAGGCGTGGAGCAGGAGTTTGGTGGTACTGTTTTTTAAGAAAGGTGATACCACACTTCTTAAAAATTACAGGCCCATCTCACTCCTGAGCCACGTCTATAAGTTGTTTTCAAGAGTCATTGCGAACCGTCTCGCCATAAGACTCGATGAATTTCAGCCTCCGGAACAGGCCGGGTTTCGTAGGGGTTATAGCACCATAGACCACATCCACACAGTGAGGCAAATTATACAGAAGTCCGAAGAGTATAATCGGCCCCTGTGTCTAGCTTTTGTGGACTATGAGAAAGCTTTTGACTCCGTCGAAGCCTGGGCTGTTCTTGAATCCCTTCAGCGATGCCAAGTGGACTATCGTTACATCCAAGTGTTGAGATGTCTGTACGATGAGGCCTCTATGTGTGTCCAAGTACAGGACCAGCGTACTAAACCCATCCAACTTTGCCGCGGAGTGAGACAGGGGGATGTAATATCCCCGAAACTGTTCGCAAGCCCTTTGGAGGATGTGTTTAAGACGCTGGACTGGAAAGATAAGGGCATTAACATAAATGGCCAGTACATCTCACACTTGAGATTTGCAGATGACATAGTCCTAATGGCGGAGTCGTTGGAGGAGCTGCAACAGATGCTGACCAGCTTAGCATCAGCCTCGCGACGGGTGGGTCTCGGCATGAATTTGGATAAAACCAAAATCATGATGAATGACCACATTCATCCGAGACCTATCGTCGTAAATGGTCATCTTGTTGAAGCTGTTCCAGAATATATATACCTCGGGCAAATTTTGCAAGTAGGTAGGAACAGCTTCGATAGGGAGGCCAAGAGGAGAATCCAGCTGGGCTGGGCAGCATTTGGAAAACTTCGTCGAGTCTTCTCGTCGCCCATCCCGCAGAGCTTGAAAACGAAAGTTTTCGATCAGTGCGTCCTACCCGTCATGACCTACGGCGCCGAGACGTGGACACTCACGGTGAGACTAGTCCACCAGCTTAAAGTCGCTCAGCGTGCTATGGAGCGAGCTATGTTGGGAGTTTCTCTGAAAGATAGGCTCCGTAACGAGATTATCCGACAGAGAACCAAAGTCACCGACATAGCTCAGAGAATTAGCAGACTGAAGTGGCAGTGGGCTGGTCATATCTGTAGAAGAACCGACAACCGCTGGGGTAGACGAGTTCTTGAGTGGAGACCGCGAATAGGCAAGCGTAGTGTAGGACGACCCTCTGCTAGATGGAGCGACGATCTGCGAAAGGCTGCGGGCAGCGGCTGGATGCGTCAAGCCGAGGACAGGGCGCTATGGCGCTCTTTAGGGGAGGCCTATGTCCAGCAGTGGACTAATGTGGGCTGATGATGATGATGATGATGAGGTATAACTGTATAGCGAGGGCAGTTTACAAACATGTAATTCACGAACACAAATAACACCCAGACTCGCAACAAGTGCCTCTGGTTTAGACAAAGACACTTTCCCGACTCCGGATCGAACCCGCGACCCGTTGACTAAACCCCTGCATGTAAACAATCCAACCAACGAGGCAGGTAGGCATGGAGTTACTCTGTGTGATGATAAGTGTGAGGAATCCAGTCAGCGGTCGATGTAGCTAGAAGAATTATGTATTTAAAATGGCATTGGGCAGGCCACATGACCTGTGGCGATCGATGAGGGAGACCTATCTGCAGCAGTTGACTACTATGGCTGATAGATAGATACGTAATTAAATTAAAAATTTCAATAAACCCCCGACACAATAACCTTTAAAAAGTAAAAAATAAAAATAAATACTTCGCGTTGGGGGACCACTCCCACTTATTTATTACCTGACCCCTGGTCCCCCAACGCGAAGTATTTATTTTTATTTTTTACTTTTTAAAGGTTATTGTGTCGGGGGTTTATTGAAATTATTAATTTAATTTTTATTTTATACTTTTTATAGGTACATACTTATTATAATGTAGATTTTGTTAAATTGCACGTGATGCGCTTTCATTTGAGACCCCACTCGATTATATTTGCAGACATTCGGTTATTCTTCCCCACTTTCACCCCTCATAACTTTTAAACGGCTCACCCGATTTTCATCAAACATGTCTAAGAACACTCGCCCGTAACTCACCTTTCATAAAAAAAAAAAAACTTTATTGAAATCGCTTCATCCGTTCGTGAGCTACGGTGCCACAGACAGACAGACAGACCGACAGACAGACAGACACGTCAAACTTATAACACCCCTCTTTTTGCGTCGGGGGTTAAAAACTACCACGAGGATACTACGAAAAGCTAAAAAAGGCTTTAATTATCTCTATTTGCTGGATTTGTCTCCGCCCCGATAAGATTTCAGATGCTCATGCGTAGCCGGGGCTAGTTTATACTATTGGTAAGATACCATGTAGGCAGTACCATCATTCCCGGGTCGGGCAAGTGTCTTTGTCTAAACCAGAGGCACTGGCTCGGAGTCTGGGTGTCATTTCTATCTATAATATGTATGTATATACAAAAAAAAATTTATATAAGTAGTTTATCATCCATCTCGTTACCATAACACAAGCATTAAGTTGCTTAGCTTGGGACGAGATGGCGTTGTGTGAAATGTCCAAGGATATTTATTTATTTATTTAAAATGGAAATCGACAACACATACGTAATAGTACTATCCGCGCCCCGGATTCCCGCATAACCCCCTAAACATAAAAAGCTACTTACCCCCGTTGACTCCTTAGGTTTCGGTACCCCCAGGTGCTCATAAGAAAACAGTGAGTGCTCCATCAGGCGGTCGTAGCTTATGTTGACAGGCACTACAGTGACGTCACTAACCTCTCGCGCAAAAAACGGCAGGAGCATCATTCCCAACATTCCTGGACAAATTTGTATTTTTAAGTTTAACAACATTCACTAGACTCTAGGGGTTGGATGTGCCGCTTTTGCATCACGGGGTCCCGGGTTCGATTCCGGGGCCGGGCAAATGTGTTTGTGTAAACCAGAGGCACTTGCTCCGAGTCTGGGTGTTATTTGTGTTCGCGAATTTCATGTGTGTAACCTGCCCCGCGATACAGGTTATAGCTAGTGCAGGGGTTTAGTTTACACTATTTCGTAGACACTATTTCGGAGACACTATTCGTAGACACTATTTCGGAGCCTTCTAATGCCACGTGAAAGTATCCACTACTGTGTTAGGACTCTTCTGATTTCGTGGAGGGACATAAGCCCATTGCGCCACGTTTCCCAGATAGGTTGGTACGGGGTTTATTTCGAGGTTTCCTTCCTTTGTGGCTAGACATTGTGTATTCTAAATTGGCTGCCTCGTTGGTCTAGGGGTTAGATGTGCTGCCTCTGGATCAACGGGTCCCGGGTTCGATTCTGGGGTGAGGCAAGTGTCTTTGTCTAAACCTGAGGCACTTGCTCTGAGTCTGGCTGTCATTTGTGTTCGTGAATTACATGTTTACAAACTGCCCCCGCGGTACAGGTTATACCAGTGCAGAGGATTCATTTAAAAAAAAAACGCACACGGACATAAAAAGTATTGCCTTATTTTTACCATACTTAGGGGGAAGACTCTTGTTGCTTCTGCTTCTAGTCCCTTCAAGGAAGAACTCTATAGGCGCGCAATGCTTGGAGACCAGGGTCCGCACGTATTGCTTCAATGTGGCCGCGTATAAGGGGTCTCCGGCTAACGACCGCCTCATATAAAACGCGCAAGTCTCCCTCATACGTCGACCCACTACCGCCATTGAGTAAAAATCTAAGAACAATAGACGTTCCACAATCAACCATACAGGCAGGGTCTTACGTTTTCACGATCTTGGGCATTGCAGGAAATAACTTCATATCGGTTCTGATCGTTTTATTTTATAAAAAAAAAACGATCAGAAAACCGTTATTTAGTTATTTCCTACAACAAACAGGCAGGGTCAGAGAGAGAGATTCTCAAGTCAGGGCAGTACAACCCGTGGCCCCGTTACGAAGCATGGAACCATTTGTTGGAACGCGGCTACATCGCCAAAGGGCAAAGTACCCACAAGAGCTTTTTTTTTTAATACTTTTTTCGTTTCTATCACGGGTGACTAGTTCAATTCAAACTCAAACTCAAACTCAAACTCAAAAGGAACTTTATTTACGTAGGTTTCATCACAAAACTCTTATAAATCGTCATATTTATAAACACCATTATCATCTTACGGCCCCTGTCCCACACTAGGTGGTAGTGTCTCCACACACACCTCTCAGTCGTCATACCTACATTCACACCTTTCACACACAACTCTGCACTCCTACTAATATCTAGGTTCGCGAAGGTGTCCTGTGCAATCCTGAGGTACATGGTCAACTTTTTTTTATATGTTTAAATATGTATAGGCAACTGCATAAAGTTCACGGAACCCAGCTATTCACAAACTGTCTCTAGCCATATTTCAAGACAATCACACATAACAACCCTGTATCGTCGTGTCGGGGTATTGGGTAATTTTCCACGTCTCTGTCGTAACAACAATAGCAAACATTCATCAAGTCGTAAAGACTAATATTTGCCCGTCCATTTGTTCACGTTCACATTGCGACGGGGTCTGTGGAAAGATCGTCATATGCAAGTAAACGCATATTGGTAGGCCCTATCTTATATGGGTGAACTGAAATAGTATATTTCATTACAAGTGCGGAAAGGTTGTCATTGCAAAGAGTTCCGACAAATGTCTACCCGAGCCGAGGCGCAGCCGAAGGCGAGGGTTGACAGTCGGAACAAGTTGCAATGACGGTTCCGCACGTGTACTGAACGACTATTTTTAATACAGTTGCGAAAAAATGAAGCAATTTAATAAAATAATAAAAACAATATAACTAATCATTTCTGAAAAATGGCGCCGACCGTAGAATATAACCAGAGATTTTTTTCTTCACCCATTCTGGTAGGCAAAAGGAACAATGCCCATACAGCCAAGTCTTCAGTAGATTTTTTTTATTGATATGAATTGAAATTTAATGAGATGAAATGAAACTCATTCAATCAAATCATTAAATCTGATATTGAAACAAATTAGTACGTAGTTTCTTTTTAGAAATATACGTATTTGCATGAATCATAAAAACTTCTATGATTTTTTTTAGTAAAAACTTCATGGTTGTTTTTTCCTTATAATAGACATTATTTTGACAGCTGGGAAAGAGAACGCACTAGTGCGGGAATGGTAAAAAAAAAGCACGCGTGCGTGTGTAATAGCCCACTTCCCGAACGTCCCTGCAATATGCCACTTTTTGAGCAACTGTATTAAAAAGTATATTTTTATTTTTTAGTAGTACTGTCCGTGTGGTGGGTGACAGATTAGGAATACGTGGTGTCACCACCCCAGTCCATCTAAGAGTCTACAGAAGGAAATGACACGGACGAAAATCTAGCTGCAAGAGAAGGAAAACCTGATACGAAACCCTTGGTTGGCCGGGTTGTGTGGGTTATACGCTCTGACTAAAACCGACCCCGCGACCATGGTATGCCAACACGCCTGTCCGTTGGGGCCTAGCTGGGGTATGTGGGACTCTGGGGCGCGACAAGATGGTAATTAGCGCCCCGATCTACCCACAAATACCTGCCCGCTTCAAGGCCGCAGATTGCACTCCCCAATGGGTAAACATGCTCCGCGACCTTAGGGGTCTTGGCCGCCTCGCTTAATAGGCCCCTCAATTAACAGAGGACGATTAGGGAGGCGTGGTTTTTCGTAAACCCAACAAATTTAAAATAAAAAAAGCAGAATAAATATTTATTGAAAGAGATACAAACTTACCCATGCCAGCTGCAACTGCAGGAAAATCTATGTCATAATGGTAACACAGGTATGTCATCAGACAAAAATCAGCATAGCTCCTGTGTGTGGGCAGAAACAGAACTGGATTTTGGCCCATTGAAGATTTTATCTACGAAGAAACAATTTAAACTTCATTAAAATAAATGAAAATATAACTAACCACGAGTGTCTGTTTTTATGATCTGCTAAACTATTTCTGAGGTTGAATTAATTTAACAAAAATATAATATGGGCAATTTACAAACATTAATTTCACAAAATGGATGGATGGATCAAGCTTGATGCTGGATGTGTCAAGCTGAAGACAGGGCGCTATGGCGCTCTTTAGGGGAGGCCTATGTCCAGCAGTGGACTAATGGGGGCTGATGATGATGATGATGCTGATGAATTTCACAAACACAAATTACACCCAGACTCAGAGCAAATGCCTCTGGTTTACACAAAGAGACTTGACTGACTCCAAATCAAACCAGAGACTGGTGATGCACATGGGCGGATTGAAACTGTTTTTCATAGTGATATGATTTAATGAGAATTAGGGTGTTTGTATACAGACAGCAACTGTACACACAACACAACTCATCTCCGAGATGCCAACCTTATGATAGGTTTTTTTCCTTTTAATTTCAACATATTTTATGTCAAAATATCGCCTATTGTTTTTAGTAGGGGCTGGGGGCCCTTTGTATCCATAGGGCCCTGGGCTACAGCCCAAAAAGCCCTTAAATAGATCCACCCCTGGTGATGCAAAGGCAGCACATTCAACCCATACACCAACAAGGCAGTCAGAAGTCAATCTTAGAAGAGTATAGCTACTTTTTGGTGCAGTGTCAAATAAGAGACCATTGTTATTGGGTTCTATAGAAGGTTATAATCATTAACATCTAAACTATTCTTTCAATTGTAACATTTGTATTATTATCTTTGGCAATTTCTATGTGGGAAAAGACATAATTCATTTCAAGTTTGTACCTTGAGGATACCAATGGCCTAATTATAGCCAGTGTCAATTTACATTGGCACACACTACTAACAGATTTTATTTGTTCTCTATTTAAAAGTCTTTTAAATATTAAGAGGTCACTCTGAGTAGTTGGCTGTTAAGGCCTGAGATGATATAAAGTTTGTACAGGTCACTTACCTGTAATATCAATGGTTCATTAACAAATAGCTTGATCTTCATCATGAATGTTATTTTCAGGAACAAAACACCTATCCATCGGATGACATGCAACTTTTTTTCTAATCCCATTTCTTCAAGATATTCTTGAACCTTTTGGTAAAGTTCATCCTTACTAACACCAGTCTTTGAGCATTCCTGCAATAAAACCAATTACATTTTAAAAGTCAAGTTTTGCATTACACAATTATATTATGTACATTATACAGGAATGGTACTACAGATTTATTCATAGTATGATGATGTAATTATTAGAGAAAGAAAGAATAAGTTCATAGGAGGCTGTTCATTATTTATTTATTCTTTATGCAACAATAAGTTGAACATAGGCGGACATTAATGCCTTAGGCATTCTTTAATTTCATTAAATTAATTTAATTTCATTAATTTCATCATTAATCACGTGAGGTTCGAAATGGCGGGGAGGGATCCCTAAAAAATGTATAGTGTATAGTAAGATATCATGTGTATTTATTTTGTAGTCAAAGGCATGATTTTTAAACCATAAAGCAGCATGTGTGTCCTTTGAGTGAAGATTCTTTGCAGTACTAAAAATACATGTGATTTTTAAAGGAGGGTAGGGGTAGTCTTAATCCTCACGACATATCACCAAGGGGGAAGGAGGGGTTAAAAAATGATAAAAAATCATCAGTAATTAATGGACAGCCCATAAAGAAAATCCATGAAACATTTTTGGAATACATTGAACTAGTTTTTAACAATGGAAAGAAGTTCGTTGGGCTTGTATTTAAGTCATAATTTTTTTAGGCCTCAGGCAATCAGGCAATAGTTTGAGAAATCAGCTGAGGAATAACATTAAATGTACTTTGCATGAATTCATTTTTGCACAGAATTTATTTTCTTTACAATGGGTTTTAATTTTTCCAGTGAAATGTTGCTAATCAAGATGTATAAATAAATATTTCAAGAAAAAACATTTGACTACAATTACAGTACAAGTAATTGTACGATAACAATCACTTGGGTATAATGTGAAATCATAATATTTATCTTGAATTAATAAATTTGCATATTGTAGAAGTCAAAAACTTAATTATCATAATTTATAAAGAGAAACCATGGGTACCCACTGACCCTGACATTTCTAATTTCATTTACAAAACCTGTATTTGATACAGATAATTACTCACCGCGTCAATAAAAGAGTCTAAATAGACTGAGCTCGCAACCGCATCCTTGAGGTCTTGAGGCGTATAATATTTATCTAGGACTTGTGTCCTTGTTGGGTACCAATTCCGCGACATAAAACTCATTATACCTGACTGAGTCCTTCTCGGCTCCAAAATATCCACAAAAGTTACTTGTTCACACATTTCAAAAAAATATTTGATTTTCAAAACGACACAAAGTATTTTATGTAGGTACGGTTACAAACCCAGTATTTCCCGAATAATAACAAATTCTATTCAAACCAGAAGGGCACATTTTCATATAATTCCATTGATACCAAAATGAATCGGGAATAATTTAATAAATTTATAGAAAATTCGAAATATTCCAAGCAAGCCATTACCCAACCGTCTTATGTCAAGTCAAGTGTCAACTGTCAAGCCAATGGAAGCCGGAAGCACAACACAAGTCAGTCAGAACAGAACTCAGTCACACAACCATACTAAATCTCGGTACAAATAATAGTCGTCTATGGTTCAACTATTGAAAATGACAAATCATGTCAGTTCTTTACCATGTATGTGTGACAGTTAAATATGATAGTGTTAATAATATTAATAAAGAAATAGCACATATGCCGTACTCAGGGGTCTCATCACACAAGTTAAGTTTAGTTTAAGACCGAATGTTGACAAATGTAACGTCGTACTGCTTGTTATTTTACTAGATCTGGGACGAAAACCTCGGGGGCAACTTCGTACCTCAAAAACCTAACATCTTATCATATACGCAATGAAACCATGGGATTATTATAAACTAATTATGGAAAACACCCCGGCAAACATAATTAATAGTCAGCGATGAAATAACTGTGAATGTACATGGACGATATCCTATTTGGTTGGTGACAGACAGACCATAGAGGTATCATTGACTTCATACTTCAGTACAGTACTTCATACTTCAGTTGTATGGAATAACATATCCGGCAAATGACCCCCTCGGCTCCGATGACAGGCCATTACTCTTTTGAAATTTTCCATGACTTTTGCACAGAGATGTGGCTGTATCCGATGACACGTTGGATTTCCGATTTGAGCTTACGAATTGTTACCGGTTTATTCGCAGACAGTCAATAAATAATATTGCACAATTCGTAATATTGCACAATATAATTGATCGTCTAGGGGCCTTAAGGTTCGACCACATTATGCCGGGCCGCAGCGTGTCGGGGGGAAAGCGCAAACATCCGCTCAAATAGTTTCAATAATTTTTTTATGAATTATCGCACACTGTGTCAGGCCGCAGTGGCTCAGATTATTGCCCGCCACGCTGCACCCCGTGAAAGTGTGCTATAAAGCAAGCGGATTGGTGAGCATATTTTGGTATATCCGTGTTCCTGTTGTGTTCAGAAAAATGAACGAAGAACTCAAAATCCGTCAATACACTGCGACCCGGCACGCCACTAATGTGCTAGGTACGCATTTTGCGCTGCGCTGCGGCCCGCTCCGCCCCGCTGCGGCCCGACATAATGTGCTTGAACCTTTATGCCAGCAATAGACGTTGGCCGAGCTTAGGCCAACGCGAGCGTGCGTAGGCAATATAATACAAGGCAAGTGCTACTGCCTACACGTTCGGCAAGTGTATCGAAAACCAATGCAAATGGCCAATGTAGACGAATTTTGAAGAGATGCCCACACGTTGGGCTCAGTCAGTTTGTATTGTGACTTGAAACAAGATGGACTATTTATTTAATGAGCGCTAAAAAATTTTATGTCAGTGTATACCGCACGAAAGTTGTGCTCTCAACCATTACCAGGTTTTGGTTAAAACCAAAATAAAATTACAAATGCTAATGATACCTACATAAAAAAAATCTTATTATAAATTACAATTCGGGGATTCACATACTTCCGTGTTTTGATTGTTCCGATAAGTACATTATAACAATGCAAATGTTAAACGGCAACGTAACTTTAAAGTCAAACTTTACCCTTTAATTATAAAAAAAATGATGAATTTATAAGCACTATCTTTATTTTATTTCATAAAATTGATGACAGTATTAATAGTAGTGTAAAAGTTAGTTGAATGTTATTTTATATTAATATGCAGTGTCAACTAGATACATTTCGGAACACTTGTTGCTGATGCAGCGTTCTTTGTCCACCAATTCCAAGTATGATGATTCAAAAGTTTTTTTTAAAACGTTAATATTTTGCGCATAGTTTTAGTTTATGTAAAATATTTTTAAATAGTGTGTTTTATTGCCTAATTAAGCTCTGGGGTGATTAACTATTCCGTGTAAGTGTGATTTATTGTTTATAGAATGTCGGTAATTATCAAAATATGTATATTATTTGATTGAAAATAGTGTGACCGGCTGATTTTGCACAAATCGATCTTACGTAAAAGCAAAAGAAGATTTATGCTATAGTGGCCTTTACCTGTAACAGAATAGAATTATCTTTCGTTTAAAATGTCCACAACAAATCGGTAAACTATTAATTACACTTATAAAGTAACAATCTATAATTGTGAGGTATTTAGATAGTGGCTTACATGTTTACCTTCCAAAGTAATACAACAATTCTAGTATCAGTAAAAAGGTCGGGAAGGAGACTTGACATAAAAAAAGTGTGATTATATTAATTATTTGTTTAATAGTATTGTAACTTATTGCCAACATTTGTGCACTTGCATAGGTGTGATTTTTATTGACATTAAAAAGGATTATTTATCATCAGACAATTTTTAAAAAGATATTCACTAATGGTTGCCTGTTATATTATGACTTTTTATTATGTATAAATTGCGACTTTTTTCAAAGCAGCATTTCTTGCTAACAATAAAACTTAAAAGTGCAATCAGTTAAAATAATATGAAGTCTTGTTAAATGAAACTACATAAAGAAGCAAGTACTTTCTTTGAGAACAAAAACTGGCTACTTTAGATTAAGTAATATTGCATTGACAGATTTAGAATACATCCTGTTACTGCACCAGTCCATTTTGTGGGTGTTGTTAGAGCCAATACAGCCTAAGAAAAATACAGAAAACCTAGCTGTAAGAGAAAGAAAGTTGATATCCCTGCCAACCCAACTGGCGAACATGGCTCCTAAGGCTTATTCCCTCCATTAAGGGATAACCAATTGCAGTGGTAGCTTAACTCAGTAGTTTTATGCACTGAGATGATTAGACAGGTCTAGGGGTTGGATGTGCCACCTTTGGACTAATGAGTCCCTGGTTCCGGATTCAGGCAAGTGTCTAAAACACAGGCACTTGTTCTAAGTATGAGTGATATTTGTGTTCATGAATTTCATGTTTGTAATTGCAAGTTATACCGAGGGCAGGGGTTCTGTTCCTTTCCTTAGTAGAGTGTCCTTTCTTTGACTTGTCTATTTCTTATCGCGATTCCGTCAGAGGCACATAATGCTATGAAAAATTCAAAAAATCATATGTAGACTTTCCGAAGGCCAGTCTATTTTTTAATTTTTATCAATTCATCACAACCTTATAAACAAAGTTGTAAGTTTGGTGATATAATATAAGTAGAATCTACTGATTTGTAAATTTAAAAAATTTACATTAACGTAATTATTATCGGTATGTCCTACATCCGGGATTGCGAATGTCGGGCGGCAGTCGGCTTTCGGGGAGGCCGTGACGCTCGCTGCCACGTCATAGCTACATTTTAGGCATCTATTTTGTTTGTCATACGCACACGCACACCATGAGAACAGATAGCACGCTGCATTAATATTAAGATCATTCGATTATCCCTGAAATAAAATCAAATTAAAAACTGTGCAGATAGCTTAGTAATATTTTCGTATGATGTTTTATTATAAACTAAAATAATAAATAACATATTGTAATGATATTCACTTTCTTAATTGTGTTGTCCTTGTGTGTGATAATATTGATAATCCTTGTATTCAGCAAAATTACATCACTAAATCACTATCACTATCACTACATATTTTAAAACAAAGTCGCTGTCGTCTGTCCATCCCTATGTATGCTTAAATCTTTAAAACTCCGCAACGGATTTTAAAGCGGGCTTTTTAATAGATAGAGTTATTCAAGAGGAAGGTTTATATGTATAATAAATGCATAATATTGTAGAGAAATTCTGCAGCTCCTCAATGTACCTACTAGATTTTGTAACTAACGTGTATGAAAATTCCCTTCGTCCAAATGTATCCAAAATATAAGAGGCACAGATATAATTTATGAGGTAAATAATAAGGGCGGACTTACAGCCAGGTGATGGTAAGAATATTAAAAACTTCAACAACATTTCTGGAAACAAAAATAATACCAAATTTTCAATAATACGTATATACGTATATATAATACGTAATAATGTATAACATTTGCATTTCATTCACCATAAACTACACTGTTTATAATACATACACGTTAATTTTATTGTAAAAATATTTCAAATACCATAAAACTTTACCTTCATACTTTCGAAATAGGTATCATTCCGTATTTATATACATTTTGGTTATGAATCCTTAATATAAAAATGAATCGCAAAATGTGTTGGTAAGTGTCTTCTCCTTTTTATTTGATAAGTTAATTTATAAATGTAATACAATATTATATACAATGTCTAAACCTAGTAAAAAAAAAACAACTTAAATATATACCCAAAAGAAAAGAGAAACTAAATAAATCTAAATTAAACTAGGCACCGTATCCTCAGCGCTGCAGGGGTTTGCAAAAGTGCCCAGAAGGCTGGCGGCATTGCCACGCTGGATGGCAATGCTTATTCGCTCAGCGAAATAGAGGCCAGACTTCTGGTCACGCGTGCAGTCAAACAGCCGCTTTGCCGTTGGTAAGCGCATAACTCGACAACGCGAACGCCTGGACCAATTTGGCCAATTATTTTTTTGAAATGTTCGTTGAAGTTCAAGGATGGTTTTTACGGCGAGAAAAAAATCGAATAATTGTTGGAAAACCCCTAAAAACTGCCTTTTTCTTTTCCCATACAAACGTTTTCTAACTAAAACGTAGAGTCAATATCATAATTATTATACAATAACTAGCGGCTCGTCCCGGCTTCGCACGGGTGCGATGTCACCCGCGGTTATTGTCGTACCGCGGGTGACATGACGCCGCGGGGTGAAGCTAGTAAATGTATAAATAAATATTATGTCAAGCACCTTTCTCGCTATATGCCGTAGAATTGGATCAGATTTCTTTGCATATTAACGATAAGATGAGCGACGGGAGAGTTAGTCAGCCTGTGGCGCCCCAAGTGTGTCGTGTGAGGTTATACCGCTAGGGTTTCAGTGGGAAGACTAGTAGTTTCCGGAGTTCCACATAATCGCCGATCCCGCACCCTAGTGGCGGCGGTATGCATATATCATATCCCTTCGCGTAAAAAATGTAGTTTAGGACGTTAAGTTGGAGACTGACTTGTACCGTTCGCTTTTAATAAAATTCGAGGTGATTCAGCTCTTAACGACCACCAAACGCTCGGGGAGTAACCATTTTTAAAATAACATCGTTATCTTTTTGATCATTAATTGGTTTAAAAACATTAGGATATCATTAAAACGTCCCCATTTTTTAATGTTTAATGAAAGTGCCTTTTACACCTACTTAACTAATGTGATTAAACTATTTATCTCAACATTTATATCTGGCTCAGCTTATTCGTAATCTTATCAGTTGTCGATTGTAAGTGAGACAAGCGCGAAGTGATTCCGAAAGCATTTAAAAAAATACATTGTGTAAATTTAAAAATGTAAGTTGTCTTAATTTTTTACACTGTATCGCATAGTACGACGAATATTACACGCACAGTAACCTTTCATACGAAACGTATTGAGTGCGGCAAACTAATGTTCTAGAACCGAAATTGAACATGGTACCCGCGAAAGAACGAACAGACTTGATGACCTTGAACGTCTGAAACAATTGCAGGAAATGATTTCTTCACGGTTTTCTGATCGATAAAATAAAACTATCAATGTGTAAAGATCGTGGAAACCTAAGACATCATTAAGTAGGTCTGAACCAATTTTGATAATACATGTCTGACGGTGGTTGAAAAACTACTTTCAAATAAAACTCGCAATGTAATCGGGTCAAGCTATGGTGCCCAATATTCGGTCATAGTATTATTTAGTATTATTTTAACTGTGGTATTAGTATAATCGCTCGTATAAAGTACTTCCTGTTCTATCAAGTTATATTTAGATAATAACGCGGTCGGGCATTATTTGCGTGGTATTTTGTAACTGGCTATTGAATAACATAAGCACAGAGTATATTGTCTGTTCTTCTCTGTAGAGCAACAATCCCAGCCAGTTGGGATTTCACACCGGCCGACCTGAAAAAAAAAACTTATTTGAATGCTAAAGTATTGTTGTCTCTTCCCTGTAGAGCAACATTCTGTATCGGTGGCGGTTATCCAAAAGTATTTGTAATGAAATAAAGTGAACTTTTTTAATAATTCATTTATGTTTCTCACCACAATGTACATTCACAAAAAAATATAAATTACTTAAACAATTTTTAATTTAAATTATTCTGGACGACTGGTGCCTAAACTGGGCGTTAGCCTGTATTTCTTTGGATTTGATGGATTTAAAGACAAATATTTAATGACAAAATGTGTAACAGTCCCAAAAGACTCCGCACCGAGCACGCTAAATAAGTATCCGAAATGGCTGGATCGGTTTTCATTCGCACATAGTTAATATTATAAGAAGTAACAGGCATCTTTGGTTATTACTACTAAATGACCCACTGGTCATTTATCGGCTGAGTAGTCCCACTGGTCTCACCAGTGCCTGAGTCGGGCCTCATCCCATTCATTACATGAAGGGTAATTAATTACCCTACTGTGCTACGCTGGCCAGACTCGTTTCATATTCTCTTTCCCTTGCGGCTAGGTTTTCAGCTTTTTATTGGTTCCTACGACACCGTGGGAATGGAATGGGGTAACTTTTGTTTCATCATCATCGATCATCCGTTGGCAGAGCTATTTTTTATTAATACTGTCTGCATGACCTTGAGTGGTACAGAGTACATCCTGTGTTAATATCAAACGATTGTGGTAAATAAAATTTAACGGGTTGTAGATACTGTGGTCACTATCGTCCCGCGCCCACGGACAGCTTTAAATAAAAATAACACAGTCGAAAATCAATTTAAGGTCATTTACAAGAAAGTGCAAGGATGAAGTCTACGATATCAATAAATCATATGATTGTTCCAGGAGCATGGACTGTCACGTTTGCGGCATAGTTGACGAGTATTACGAAGAAGATGAACAAGCTCTCCACAATAGCTCCGCCAAGCATATCTGCAACGTGATCTTGTATGAGTACAAGGAAAAAAAGTAAGTTCTCACATGGTAGCACTTCTTCTCGCTATTCAATTCGCGTATTAACCATATTTGGAAGTAAGCGCCATGTGTGCATAGAATATGGCTTAAGTAAGGCATTTCCTCTCGCTGGGTATCCCCAAATTACACTTTGGCCCAAACTTGTTATTGTCTACTGAAGTGCCGTGCTGACACGATGCATTGCTGACCTGTCAACTTAGAATATGCGTCAAAGAAGGCATTTTCTAGAACTCTCCAAATGACATCACCCCTGGGGTTCAAACCTGCTTTTCGTTATCATAATTATCATCACTACATAGTACAAAACAAAGTATGTATGCTTATATCTTTAAAACTACGCAACGGATTTTGAAGCGGTTTTTTTAATAGCTAGAGTGATTCAAGGTTCATATGTATAATACATCCATAAATTTAGATGTTCATCATTGCACCCGAGCGAAGCCGGGGCGGGTGGCTATTTTCTATTTATGTCACTTCACATAATTTCTTAGAGTAATGGCTTCTTCTACTTAAGTCAAATGATCTTGTGTGAATAGCGTGCACTGACACTATAGTATATCAATGTCGACAGCCAAAGGCAGGATATTGGTCGATTTTGAGTCTATCGAAATTGGGTTTGCGTCCGTGTGGGACCTGGGTTGTGTTTTTGCGGGAGAGTAATTTCGCCCGAGCTCCACCAAGAGAAGAATGCTGTTTACAGCTGAATTTATCCACGTTCCCTCTGGTGCCAGCGTCATACATTAAATTTTTACGCGGTCGGCGGCATGTTAGTAGCGTATTTGTATTTTAAAGTGCGCATCTTCCCGAAATATGCAACAGATAGATATATCGTGATCATAGTATTTTTACAAAACGTAGAAATTCGTAGAACTGAAGTTGGTGTTCTTCTACTTAAGTTTTGTAAGCACACACACACACACACACACGCACACACACACGCACACACACACACACACGCACACGCACACACACACACACTGACACTTATAGTTCACACTTAATTCTGAAACTAATTTCGTTGGATACGTATAATATGTCGTCGTCGTATAACCAGGTCATGTATCTAAAGTAAAAATGAAGTCTCTTTAACCAACCTACTACAAGACACAATTCGCATGTTTAGAGAATCAATAGATCCTTTTTAAAATGATGTTATCCTACTGTGGATGAGGGACATTAAAATTGTGACCCTATTCACTATCCCAGCCGCTAAGAGATCCACCACTGAGTCGGGCCTTCTCCAAATACATGGAGGAAAATTAGCCTATCGTCAGTTGTTGGTCCACAGGGTTACCACAGGGCTCCAGTATCAAAATTAAGGCCCTTCGTACACAAGGCTACGCAAATCTCCGATACTCAATGACTTTAGTCTTCAATCGACTACCGCCATACAAAGCGAGTCGCGGGGCGAATGTCGGCGACGCGACTTGTGTAATAATCTCAATGGATTTGTATGGCGGTAGTCGCTTGAAGACTAAAATCGTTGAGTATCCAAGATTTGCGTAGCCTTGTGTACGAAGGGCCTTACTTCTCATGCGGTTAAGTCTTCTGCTTTGTCATATCCTTTCATTTTGGTTTGTCATATTGTGTGTGGCCTTTACAGGAAATATTTCAGCAAGAATCGCGATGGCGTATGCATTCACGTTGAAGCTGTCAGCGTGAACAATGACGGCTCCGTTGCCCATAAGATCGACAAGACCGACCACTATAAGATAAGAATCTATGTAAGTATTAAGTTGCACTACTGTCTGTGGGTGTGTTTTTTTATCTGTGCTATTTGCTTTGTGTTGTTCTTTTCTTAGGGTGCAGTAGAGAGTATTCTTTTGTCTCTTTATGTACTTGATGCATAGTGTACCTTTTTATGCCACTGGCAATTGACCATACGGCTTGCTTTTGGCAATCGGTAAACGACGCCTATGGGCATTTATATCACCGGAGGTGTTCCGTGTCGCCGACTCTGTAAGAAATGAATGCATAACACTGGCAGCAGAGAGAGAAAAACACTAAATGTTTTTTATTTGAATGTATTCTTACGAATGCTTTCAAATTACCAAAAAATATTACACAAAAATAAAAATATACTTAAAATGAATTATTTAGCCTTCACCACCGATCCACCAAATGTCATTCCACAGAGAAGAGCCGGCAAGAAACTCCATGGTTGCTCTTTTAAATAAAAGGATTACAATGATGGTGGTACAAACAAGTCTGACAGATCAGTGAAAGCAATGATATGTGATAAAATATAAAAATATTACACCACTGGCCTCCGACCACCAAATAGTTCAGACGTTACCAAATCATTTTTTCAGGTAAAACCACAGCAGATAGTAAAGTTCACTTTTGAAATTAAGAATGTCATGAAGAACGAGGATGTGTCGTTTATCGGTGTCCACGCGGCGCATCCGCAGCCGCAATTCACTATGAACGACCACCCGTACATATTTGGACGAGATCCTCACGTGCTTGCTAGAAGTAAGTTATATTGTTTAAACCCCGACAAAAATGGGGGTATTATATATATGTTAGACATGTCTGTCTCGTAGGTCCTAAACGCAGTGACTGATTACAATGCGCTTTTTTTATCTCCATGTTAGTTTTCTAGCGATTGTGCTTAGATATGTTGGTTCGTGTGGTGACGGAGTTGAATACACGGTGACACCATCCCATTCCTTCCTGAGGGTGTCGTAAGAATTGACAAGAGGAGATGACATCTGATAATCTAGCCGCAAAAGAATTAAAAACTTGATGGATCTTAGGTTTTCACGATTTTTACACATTGCAGGAAATCTGAAACGCTGGAAATAAAATAAAATAAAACGATCATAACAGTAAATAAATAAATAAAATATATAAATAAATATATCCTTGGACATTTCACACAACGCCATCTCGTCCCAAGCTAAGCAACTTAATGCTTGTGTGACGAGATGGATGATAAACTACTTAAATACATTTTTTTTTTGTAAATACATACATATTATAGATAGAAATGACACCCAGACTCCGAACCAGTGCCTCTGGTTTAGACAAAGACACTTGCCCGACCCCGGAATCGAACCCAGGACCCGTTGATCCAAAGGCGGCACATCTAACCACTAGACCAACGAAGCAGTCAGTACAGTACAGTGAAGAGATCATTTCCTGCAATTAAAAACTTGATACGAAACCCTGTGCTAACTCGTCTGGCCAGCGTGGCACAGTAGGCCAATAAAATTACCCTCCATGTAACTGTAGAAGGCCCGACTCAGCAGTGGGTCTTATATGGGCTGAGTTGTAGACGCTACCCACCAAAATTCGCGCCATGTAGCAGCTAACGAGACCCCACTTTATCGCCAAGATGGCTATGCATGGCTTGCGTACAGGGCTCTAGACAATTAATCCGTCTCTGCTCCAGAAACTACGTTGCCTGGAGAACTGAGCGTCGAGTTCTGCGCAGATGACATAGGACAGTATGAAATGCCAATAATGTTCACATTTCACAAAGAGAGCGTTAAGAGAGATATGATATTCATTAGAGAAATGGTAAGTATTATTTTTGTTTATTCCTCTCCGTAAATATGCCATCCAAGACTAGTTCCACGCTCAGTTAAAGCATGAAAATAATGGACAACGATTCAGAGTAACTTGAGAACCAGAAATACTTGCTCTATGTCTAGTGTATTTGCGTTCGTGAAGCAGGCAGTCTTTAAAAACCTATTCAAAGTTGTCAAACATCACTCGGACCAAAATGTTCTCCACACAAAATTATCGGTATAACAGATTCATGTTACAAACCTGATATGTAACTTCTACTGACTTCAAAAAAGGTGGAGGTTCTCAATACGTCTGCATGTATTTTTTTGTATGTGTGTTTTTGACCAACCATTTAAAGTCGGAGCCAAATTAAATTCAGGCCAACGTTAATTAGGATATGGGTATACTTTTAATGGCTGTTTATTGATTATATTTTGGTTTTATAGTATTTTTATTGTTTATGAATATTTTTTCCAACAATTTAGTCTGCCGAAGAGAGGGTGACGACCCTCTCTTCGGCAGACTAAATTGTTTCGATAGTCTATAACATGCTAATTTCCTCTAGGTGGTCATGGTGGAAGAGAATCCCATTGAGAACAACTTCGGGAACAGCCCGTACGTCAACGAGAACTGGGAGAGAGCCGATCGTGTCATCCGTTCCACCACCAGTTTGTAAGTTACTTGTTTAGTTACGTTACTTGGCCTGCTATTGTCCTTGTCTATGGTCAAGATCACGCCTCGGTAACCCTGTAAAATGGAAAGCCAAAGATCCAAAGACCAGTTTCAGACAGACCTTATGTGACATGCACAGCACCATTCAAGGATATTATTTAGCTGTGGTCATTTGTAAGGCGGCGGTCCGCCCCTAGTGTGGCATCTCCTTATCGAGATGTGGTAATTCCTCAAACTCTCTAAAAAGGAAATGTGGAAAGAAATCCACAACACTGGTTTCATATACTTCTAATGTTTAATTGGTAAATCAATTTTCGACCTACGATTTTATCGATACTAATATTGCCTTCCATTCATTCGCATTGATTCCGAGCGACATCTAGTAATAATGTATTATATCTACCTATAATATATTTTAAATTAATCTAAGTTATTTAAAAAAGGTAGCAAATAATGTAAAATACTGTTCAGTCACACACAAATTTATTTGTGTAGATGTTTTTATTTAATTAATGAAGACATGTTCATCATGTTTTTTATACACCGCAATTTTTTAATTACCCGAAGTCTAGTAATATACTATGCTTATTAGATCGTAAATATTTAGTCAAAACATTTTTAATCAACAATGACAAAGTTATAACAAATTAAATCATTTGTTTCAACAAGTTTTTGTGCGTTAAACTTAGAGTTTGACATTCGATTTTTTTATTCTTAGGCATTAAGTTTTTTTATTTTTAAGGCATTAAGTCCGCCTTTGTACTTTTTGTGCAGAAGTGTAAATAAATAAATAATCAGATAAAGTAACGCATGCCCTTATTTCTTCTGATATTAAAAAAACATAGTGGTGTGTAATTAACACCTGGATGTATATTGTTGCACCTTGTGTTGCAGTGAGCTAGAAAGTGATAGGATTAAATCTGAGGACCGGTGAGTGTAAGACATAATTGTGTTTTCTGTCGTGTGGAATGTGTTAGTTATCATACTGGTATAGTAGATTGTATCACAACGGAGCAAAGTAATATTTTTACGGCGGGCGCTTTTTTGAATCCAGAGCGAAGTGAGGGATTCTAGAGTTAAATCCCGAGCGTACAGAGGGATTATTTACTAGAATCCTGAACGTAGCGAGGGATTCAAAGTACGTCGCCCGTAGTTAAATTAAATTGGGGCGCTAAAATTAGATCTCGCTTCGACCTAAATCTGACGTGGATTCATCACTGATTATGTAATTTAATTTACACTTTTATGTTTTATCAATGTGTTCAGTTAGCATGTGTACATAGGTGTATATGCACCGATCATATAAGATTTTATGAACTGCCAGCTTGTGCCCTTAGCTTCGGCCGCGGCAACTGTGGACCCATTCTTTTTTAAAAATTCTAGTCCGCCCAGTTTGTTGATGTTTATGATAAGGTGATGTTCCATTACCTTGGATAGCATGTAATGATAATAATGATAGTCATCACTACATAGTATAAAACAAAGTCGCTGTCGTCTGTCCGTCCCTATGCATGCTTTAATCTTTAAAACTACAACGGATTTTGAAGCGGTTTGTTTTAATAGATAGAGTGAATCAAGAGGAAGGTTTTTAGGTATAATACATGCATAATATTCTAGACAAACACTGATAAATTTAGAGGTTCATCATTGCACCCGTGCGAAGTCGGGGCGAAGTCGCTAGTAAGCAATAAACAGACTTATATCTTTATACAATGTAAGGGTGATCGTAATTTTGTGAGTTATCAGTCGCGTAATTTCTGCTGCATTCGGTTTCATACAAAAGTCCAGTTCGTGCCACACGGCGACGCAATTACGCTACTCACAACTCACAAAATTACGCTCGTTTGGCGTCACCCTAAAGCGAATTGAAGAGATCGTTGTAGTCATATTTGTATGAGATTAAACGATTCCTCCAAAATTCTGATCTAATATCGAGTACCTCCAAATATTGGCAAATTTTCCCCAAAATATCAGTAAAGTAAGTTACCATCATGTTCTGACATTTTCTTAAGAACGTCTGTATGTATAAATGTCGTATCAGCGCCATCTATTTAGAATTATGCTACAACCGCTTGTTGTATTCGCAGGCCCAATCCGAAGAAGTTCAAAGTGCCTCCGCTATTGAAAATGTTACTGCCGCGTGGCTTGAACGAAAGCACACTGGAGAAGCTTGATAAGCTACCCAGTGAACAGAAGGAGCAGCTCAGGATATTGTTGATGGAGACAAGGTAACTTTTTTAATAACGCACTAAGATGGTGCTTAAGCCTAAAGATGTATGCCATTCGACCAGAGCTTTTACATAAGTGTTTCTGACCCTGTAAAACTGTAAAAGGCGGACTAAAGGGCAGCTAAATGGGTAGTGTTTCCATCCTCTGTCCACCTTACTCACACACAGGAACTTACCACCAGGGTAATGTTATTTGACTGCAGATCAATAAATATTATTTGTTAAAAGAAAAGAAAGAATAACTATTGATTCGGAG
Organism: Clostera curtula; assembly: GCA_905475355.2. Taxonomy (NCBI): domain Eukaryota; kingdom Metazoa; phylum Arthropoda; class Insecta; order Lepidoptera; family Notodontidae; genus Clostera; species Clostera curtula. Next base: position 9,668,854 of record FR997813.1, on the reverse strand, counting down.
TTACATACAATATAGACAGGAGAAAAAAGAACAGCAACAGTGTGACGTGGCATTCGGTAACTTTGAACGAGATCGGGAGGGTGTCACAGTACTGATTTTCAGTGGTACCGGAAGTCCAGGGTTATCGATACGCTAAATTAATTAATTAATACGCAGTTGAAAACGAAACGGAATTCGAGTTTTCACTTAGATCGCTATTTCGACCGTAAAATTGCAAAATAGGCTACCTTCCCTCCAACTATTGTGAATATTGTGATCGAATTCCCATGAAATTGATGGATGATTATTCAATATGTTTTTTTTTCGTTTACAGGCAAATATTTGACGAAGGTTTGACCAAAAACAATTACATGGTCTACTTCCATCATCTGCTTTGGTGGGAGGAGATAATTGGCAAAATAAATTTGAGAGTGAGTTTTTTTTTATGTAACAATTTAAATTTATCATCTATCTAATGTATATAAATAAAAATGAATCTCCCAAACGCGCATAATTTCCGGACGACTGCACCAAATTGGAAAATTAATTTCTTGTTGTGTATGTATAAAAAAACGATCTGTTTTTTTTTCATTATCCTGTTGATGGCGGTATGAAGTTCGGCTGGTCAGCTAGTTTAACATAACGAACGATAACGTTATTTTTTATTTATTTATCCTCTAATTTTCGATCGTCTGCGTTCTTGGCTTTGTTAAAAGTACCTGTACCGCTGTTTGAAGATTATTGTCTAATTATGTTTAGGAGGTTTCCTAATATTCTCTTGTTATTGGAAACCTATAATTAGCTAACGAGCTATTAAGACATTATTTTTTTAAAAAGGTGGTATGAAATGACTTGGCCATAAGACTCCTTGTACGAAACTGTTTACGGTCTGATATTTTTGCCTTAATTTTTTTCTTGCAATAAACATACCTCGATTTTTCTGGAGTATATCTATCTATATTTGGAACTAAAGAAAATAACATCAAAGTAAGGTCATTCATTATAATGTTTATTATTTTGTCTTTGATGTACATAAAGATGCGGTCTTGACATTTACGAGCGGTTTATTTCCTTCGAAAGCTGATTTCAGACAAGCATGTAAAATATTGAACCCTTTTCTTCGAATTGTGCTAAAAATTATCGGGTTTAATTGTTCATTTTTAAGTATGAAATAGCTATGACAAAACAATACACCTTAAATATTTGACAATGTAGACTATGGCCATTTAAAATCCGTCACCAAATCATTAAACCTGCGGGACACGTTCACATGAGGTGACTGAAAGAACTAGATAGCCGGATGATTATTGTTTACGACGAAGAAATAAAATTTCCATACAACACGACAGCAAATAATTTTATCGTACTACGAACGTTTCATTCAAAGCGTAAAAAAAAATATATACTTCGGTTCATTTCGTCCCAAACCGTATTCAAAATATGACGTGTTGTTAATGGACAAACTGAAAAAAATACTGAACCGATATTGAAAATTGCAAAATCGCTTAGCTACATTTTTCCTGGGACAATTTAGTCTACATCATGGCGTTACTACCCAGGACAGTGTAGTAGAAACCATAAACCGCGGGAACATAGGTAACAAATATAGAAATATAATTATGATTCTAAACAATGTCAGTATGTACCTACCCTAAGTTCTTTTCTTTGTTATCAGAAATACAACATGAGCGCTGTGACTTTATTGCGGAAAGGCGTTGTTTATATTCTGGAGGTGCCTGGACTGGCTGAGAAACGTCCCTCTTTGTTGCGCAGTGAGTTTAACCCTTCAGATGACATACACCTTAAAAGTTGTACTAGCCACCCGCCCCGGCTTCGCACGGGTGCATGTATTATACACATAAACCTTCCTTTGAATCACTCTATCTATTACAAAAAACCGCTTCAAAATCGGTTGCGTAGTTTTTAAGATTTAAGCATACATTGGGACGGACAGACGACAGCGACTTTGTTTTATACTATGTAGTGATCTGAATTCCTTCTCGTCTCCATACACTACTCGTCTCCATAGAATAAGCAATTCATTTGTAGGTCAGTGTATTCGCTTCTACAATAAGGTCCCTACTAATTTGAGAGGACTTCCGATCCATAGATTCAAAAAGGCCGCTAAATCTCAACTTTGTAACAAAGGCTACTATAGCGTTACTGATTATCTGAGTGATCCAGTAGCCTGGGATTAATCTGCTCGAGTTCATGTTATCAAATATATCTTGGAAAAAACATGTACTTTTGCTAGTTTGGATTCAAAATGGCAAGCTTACTGGAAATGAATATATGAATTTAACTTCATTAATTATTGGACGTCAATCCTGTGAGTTGTCATGCTCACTAAAATACTTCGGACAGTGGTAGCGACGTGTGGCGGGTCGACCACTTCCCTTTACTATGGTTGAGGAGATCGATGGCTGCCACACGCGTTATGCTTGTGAACAGGTGCCGCTGTTTGGGGTTGGTCGGCTCACTGGATTCAAGACTTATAATTTCAGTTTTTTATTATTTATATATAATTCTATATTTTTTTTTTCTTATTATAAAATTCATATTTCAGTGGAGCGCCTTTCGGAACCGAACGAAACTAGTTAGTTTTATGTACAAGGTCATTGTAATATGGCGTTTAAAAAAAAGACAAGCCCTCCGAGTTTCTTCCGCCAGGTCTTCTCGGTTGGTGCCGCGTTCCGACCTGGTAGTAGTGTTCTAAAACTTATGTATCCGTTGACGATTGTGAACGCCATAATTGGTTTATACAATAAAGCATTTTTCTATTCTATTCTATTCTTCATATGCAGCCTTCAATAACATTAAAATCAAAATCAAAGTTACTATTTACTAAATGTTTTTTTAAATTCGTTCCCTTATACGTTATTGATACGTCAATGACGTATAAGGGAACGAATTTAAAAAACTAATGAACTACTGAATGAACTAATGAATCTTTGATTGAAAATTTGAATCTTTGAATTTTGAAAGTAATGCACTAAAGAAATTGTATGTATATAATTTACTTTTTATAAAAAGTGTCCCCTGCACCTAGATATACCCTGTATCGCGGGGGTCTATTACATCATCATCATCATTAAAGCTAATAGACGTCCACTGCTGGAGATAGGCCCAAGGATTTCCACGAAGACCGGTCCTAAGCCCTCATCCATCTTTTTCCGACGACCTTAACCGGGTCGTCGGTCCACCGTGTGGGAGGCCTACCAGTACTGCGCTTTCCGGAACGCGGTCGACACTCGAGGACTTTTCTGCCCATCGGGCGTTTGTCCTGCGAGCTATGTGCCTTGACCATTGCCACTTACGTTTGGCAATCCTGTGGGCTTTGTATATAACTCTGGTTCTCCTGCATATCTCCTCATTTCTGATTCGATCTCGCAGGGATTCTCCGAGCATAGGCCTCTCCATTGGCCTTTGGGTGACTTTGAGCCTCCTGATGGGGCCCATAGTGAGTGAACACGTCCCTCTACCATGTTATCACTGGCAACACACATTGATCCATGACGTTTGTCTTCGATCGATGTGGGGGGCTATTTACAAACATATAATTCAAGAACACAATTGACACCCAGACTCAGAACAAGTGTCTCAGGTTTACACAAACACACTTTGCACGACACCGGAACGGAACCAACACCGGCACCTGTGACCCAAAGGCGGGATATCCAACCCCCAGTACATAATAATACATGAAAACAGACCTCACCCCATATTATCCTGAGAGTGTCATGATATGATATGATGTTACCTAATTTAGCCAGACTAATCTGGCAAGTGCGTTAAAGTGGGGGTTTTCCCTCCATGTCACTGGAGAGACCCGAGTGATGATGATAACTTTCATAATATATTCTGTAATTTTTTTTAAGATGATCGCGTATTCCTGCGTCTCCACGAAGATCCTAAAACAGTGTTCGAGGGTGTGATCACTAACATTGAAGATAGCTGTATCCACATCGGCGAATTGGCAGAGTCGTGAGTGTTTTTTATTTGTAACTGTTGTATTCCGCACTACCGGGGATTTATAAATGTATGCTTGATCGCCACACTAGTGGTCTAAGAAGGTGGGGCTCGGTGAAAACTACAGCTGCCCAGTATCTTCTTCTTCTTCTTGTATATAAAAATGAATGTTTCCTAAAAGGAACGCCGTTGGTTTTAGTGGGTAGGTCGGGGCGCAACTTGTCATCTTGCTGCGCCCCGGAGTCCCGCATACCTCGGCTAATCCCCAACAGCCGGGTGTCCATGAGGATTTGCCGGGCCAGCGTGGCACAGTAGGCTAATTACCCTCCATGTAACTGGAGGAGGCCCGACTCATCAGTGGGTCATCTATGGGCTGAGTGGTAGACAAAATTGACCCCTCTCATCTTCATACCAAGTTTCGTTTTTCACTTTTAATTTTACCTCTTTTATGTGATATTTGCAGATTTGCTGATGTGTATGGCCCCGATGTGTTGTGCGATATCCGCTTCATAACTTCCCGAGTCCCATTGGAGCGGGCGCACGAGGCAGTGGCGCGACTGTACTTGTCCCAGCAGGACTGTCGGATCTTCCCCGAAATGAGACCCGTCAGCGTTCCCGTACTTTCAATATCTAGGTAAGAGTCTGTTACTTTGTGTCTCTTTCTTCTTCTTCTTCTTATATCTTATACATATATAAAAACTAGCTGGCCCGGCAAACGTTGTTTGGCCATATAAATATCGCTATTAAAATAGGGGTTGATGGTAGAGGGGTGAAAATTAAGGGTTGTATGCAGTATCATATAAAAGTAAAAACAACAAAAATGATGTCTTTAGTTTGGACGACCTTTGCACATTGCAGGACATAATGTCCTGACGATTCTTATCGTTTAATTTTTATTTAATTCCAAAACTAAGAATATTGTCTAAAAAATAAAAATAGATAATTTGGGGTGGACTAGCCTTAACATTTAGGGGAATGATAAATTGATGTTGTCCGATTCGCAGACCTAACCGATATGCACACAAAATTTCACGAAAATTGGTCGAGTGAACCGTGACACGATAATTTTATATATTAGATGAATGTTGGTCTGTATGTCCTTTAAACAATCGTAAACTAATCTATTCCTCCGTTCTATGGTCCTGTAGTTCTATTTATGTAAAAATAATAAAAAAAAAGGGCCGTTAAGTTTACCAGGTTTAACCTAGACATTCTTATTGCAGTTGCAGTACCTTATAGCACGGAAAATGCTCGCATCTCTGTACTGGTTCTGTTTTAAGCCAAAATTATATGCTTAAAAGCTCCCTCGATATTCATTGCATAAGCGTCTAGCGTGTGTCTCACTTCTGGCGAACTTGCTCTCACTGTGCTGTTTAGTGCTTTTTGTAAACAAACCAATCATTTGAAAAAAAAAGCAACTACAGAGTTTCTTGCCTGCTCTTCTCTTTAGAGCAGCATTCCGAACCGGTGGTGGTTTCAGCATGAATGTGGGTAGACGCAAGGGTTGTGGGGGATCAAAAGAGATAGATGTATTGTGAGAATCAGGAATTGTGTATGACACGTCATGTAAATGTCAATGACAATGTAGATATGACTACCACCTAGCGTGGGACAGGGCCGTAAGATAATATTGCCAATTTTAAATTTGACGATTTATAAGGTATTTGTGATAAAACCTACGTAAATAAAGTTAATATATAGAAATATATAGATGATGTTTTATACAAACAAAAATATTTCAGGTTCTACAACGGGTTGATAGAACACAACGCTGAGCAGAGGTCGGCTGTGGAGCACATAGTATCTGGGACCTCTGGGAAGGTGCCTTACATCGTGTTCGGACCACCAGGCACTGGGAAAACTATTACCATTGTTGAGGCTATCGTACAGGTCAGTAAACATATATAGTATAATATTACTGAAAGTAGCTTCAATCCCTAGAAGTACAGAGTCTTCTATAGAAGTAGAGTCTATTATCTATAATATAAAAATGAATCGCAAAATGTGTTGGTAACCGCATAACTCAACAACGCCTGGACCAATTTGGCCAATTCTTTTTTAAATGTTCGTTGAAGTTCCAGGATGGTTTTTACGGCGAGAAAAAATCGAATAATTGCCAGAGAAACCCTAAAAACAGCGGTTTTCTTTTTCCCATACGAACGTTTTCTAACTAAAACGTAGAGACAATTTGAGCTTTATTGCTATTCTATAAAGTTCATATTAAATTACAACAACTCACTGTTGTCTAAGCAATGTAGGTGTGTGCCTAACGTCAAAGAGTCAATTTTTTTACGGGACTATGTATGTCGGGTCCGCTAGTTATTAATAAATAAATAAATTTGAAGTATACCAGAGAAACAGACGTTTATCTGATCCAATTTCATGTGTTCCATCTGAAGTAGTCCTGATTATCCTAAAATTGGTCTAGCCGATTTGGATTTATAAACCGTGTAACTAGCCCGACTATCACAATAAGCTATTTTCTATATATTTTTCTCTTTGCAGTAAAAAGGGTATATTATTATTTAAAATTTACATTGTTTTAAGATACCACGTGAAAAATTATTTGGATAGTCTTTCTTGGCATATTTGACGTGTGGTTAAAAATGGCCCACCTGTGTGTATATGAAATACACTAGAAAATCTCAGCTCTTGAATTGGCTCGAGAAATAAGAGCAACATTTGTGGTCTTACTTCCAATCATAATGTAAATATCTTGACGTCCAGTCTGCCACTTTCACGACCTATTTTTGTTCGTGAATATTATATTGCTAGTATTTTTCAACCGAGCCGCTTGGGTGCCAACAAAGTTTTGTATCAAAATTTACCGTTCAGTTCCAACTGTAATATTTTCCTTAAGGTGGATGTTCCAGGGTAGCCCGCGAAATTCAAATTTTCGTTCGTTTGACTTTGACGTTGAAAAAGGTTTTCTTGCACCTTTATGAGCTTGGAGGGTTGTATTGATGATTTTGATGATTATAATTCTATAACTACATACATCTTACAGCCGCGAATAACATTTTAATCAACATACAACCTAGCACTGACCTGCAAATTACAAAAAACGTAATAAAATTTGAATTTCGCGGGCTACCCTGGAGCATCCACCTTAAGCACATCTAACACTCGTAGGCTGGTATCGGGTGGTGACTATGTATTCAGATCCAGTTCTGTTACTAAGAAGCACTGTTTTCTGTCGAACAGTTGGTGGCTCGCAACCACGTGAACCGTATATTGGTCTGCACTGATTCCAATATGGCGGCCGACCACATAGCTCTTACGCTCCTGAAGTACAACAAGGTGTTGAACAAAAACAAGTTCCTTTTGCGCGCCAACTCGCAATCACGTGAATGGTCAGTATTTGTTTATTTTGACATTCACTTGGAATACTGGTATTTTCCGCTTTTTATATTTATAGCTTCTACCCCTGATTTTACTCGCTTGGATTTCGCGGACATCGTTGTTTATAGCTGCCTCGTTGGTCTAGGGGTAAGATGTACCTAGTATAGGCAGTTAAAAAAAAATGCCCCTATGTCGTATCAACCCTGTATAATATACATAGCAAACTTTTAAACAAATGTTCATTTCTTTTATCATCCCCCTTTACAAGTGTATTAACGAAAATACTACTCTGATCTTCATACCGGTGGGTTAGCCTTTGTAAAGTATATCTATACTATTTACATCGACCATTTATTCTAAACCCCGCTCTACAGAGTAGAGCCGAAAAGAAACAGTATCATTTTACGCGCAGTATCTTGGAACCGGGAAAGTAGCTGCCGTGTCGTGTAAAAGTAGCCAAGTCTCCAGGACCTAATATCACTACATAGTATAAAACAAAGTCGATGTTTTCTGTCCGTCCCTATGTATGCTTAAATCTTTAAAACTACGCAACGGATTTTGAAGCGGTTTTTTTTATTAGATAGAGTGGTTCACGAGGAAGGTTTATATGTATAACACACCCCCGCTTTGCACGGGCGAAGCCGGGGCGGGCCACTAGTAATATATATCATTATCAGTCCACTTTATCTCTCAACTGGACATAATGGACTGCACTGGACAACTCGACGTACGATATTACCCACGGTTATTGTCGAACCGCGGGTGACGCCGCGGGGCGAAGCTAGTCTAAAAAAAGTAGCCTATGTTACTCCTTATATCATCAGCTACCTATCAGTGAAAGTCAACACAGAACAACACAAAACTTAAAAAAAATGATATTTTGGTCTTTGTACTGTGTATACATACTTACGCATTTAGTAAAAAGTGGTTATTTTATGATTACAAACAGATTTTATTTATTTGTTTAAATGTTAAAATGAATGTATGACGTCACTAGGAGTGTGCTGCCCGTGGAGCTAGCGAAGCATTCGAATGGCACTAGCTTCGAGACTTGGGTATCTGTGACTAACCGTGAGCTGTCAATGCACCGGATAGTTGTCACCACACTGCTCCATGCTGCTAAATATGCCTCGTAAGTACACGGATCTTCTTCCCCAGGATCCCTCAGGGACAGGCGGGTTACACTATTAATCCATTCCAGCCACAGGTTTCGTTTCAAGATTTCCTTCTCTTGCAGCTAGGCTATCAGCCTTGTTATTTCCTTTTGTCGACTCTTATGACGCCATCAGGATGGAATGTAAGCACTAACTACTAAGCGACTTGAAATATTTAACTGCCCCTTTTTGTTGTTGTTGTGAAAGTGGGGAAGACCCTTTTTGTCCTGTACTCTGCCACCGCCACTGCGAAGAAGCGGTTGACATTTTTATCGCTCCTAGGGATGTCATAGTTTGACATTTAGTTTATTTCATACTACGGTTGTTGGCAAAATCATCAAACCCATGATGGAAGCCATAACATTTAAATGGAGAAGAAGAAGAAATGTAAACAAACTAGGGATTCTGATCCAGCCAGACGAGGTGGTATGTCTGGCTAGGAGTCGCAACGCCTATCCCCCATAGCTGTAGTCTGGGAATTCTTAACTGTACGAATTGCTCTTGAAACGTAGGACATTTTGGGAATTCTCGCATTTGTAGGCGATATTTCTTAATGTATTAAATCCGATTTTTGTACTACACTACTGTACTACAAAACTATAAAAAATATGGTTAACATTTAAAAATATTTCAGACCGAGTCAGCAACGACTGCACAAGCTGCAAGTGAGCCACTTGTTCATCGACGAGGCAGCGCAGGCCTCTGAGCCGGCCACTCTGGTGCCGATAACGGGGCTCCTGAAGTCAACTGGTCAGCTAGTGTTGGCCGGGGACCCCAAGCAGTTGGGTCCGGTCTGTGTGTCCAGAAACGCAGCGCAGCTTGGCTTAGGTAATACTTCATACAACATGTTACTACTACTATCCAGCTCATAAATGACCCACTGCTGAGTCAGGCCTCCACCAGTTACTCGGAGGGTAATTAGCCTACTATGCCACGCTGGGCATACAGGTTGGCAGTGGGTTTCCTATCAATTTTTATTTTATAAAATTAGTTGGCCACCTCTGTTTCGACATAAAGTGATACTCGCTCCATAAGAGGAGAAAATTCTAGGCGTCTTGCACGCAGCACAAGGAATTCCAACTCGGGAGCATGGAGACTACTAAAACTATATAAGACTTATACATATAGATTGAGTTAGTAATGCCTCGTTGGTCTAGGGGTTAGGTATGCTGCCTTTGGATAAACGTGTCCCGGGTTCGATTCCGGGGTTTGGCAAGTGTCTTTGTCTAAACCAGAGGCACTTGCTCTGAGTCTGGGTGTTATTTGTGTTCGTGAATTACATGTTTGTAAACTGCTCCTGCGGTACAGGCCTAGAGCAAGGGGTTTTTTTTAATAAATAAAAAAAATTAATAGCACTAAGTCACTGGCTTATTTAAAAAAAAAGACTGTCTTGTATTTGTGTTTAACATATTATGACGTCAAAAACCTTTTGATACGCTGTACCTTGTCACATTTCCTGGGCCTCCTCCAATTGATGGTGTGATGAAATTTTTGGATGGTCCCTCATATATGAACTACGAAGAAGAAATAACCTTATTGGTACTGCAATAGAGTCCAATATTATAAAAAAAATATATTTATAGGTGTGTCTTTGATGGAACGGCTGCTGCTTTCCTACGGCAATTTTTACGACAAAAACCCGACATACATGACGCTGTTGGTGAAAAACTTTAGATCTGACCCGGACATATTGCAGATTCCCAACGAATTGTTCTACCAGAATGAATTACAGGTATGGCTAGTACAATATATTTGTAAAAAAATCTAAAGTTTACTAATTGCTGATACTATACTTTGAGAAGTAAAACGCAAGTTTTAGTTTTACTTTTCTGGCACTAAGGTAAATTGGAAATTGATTGGAAACAAAGCCAATACCAAACGTAACTTTCAAGTATTGTTGGACGTGCGATGTGCAGTCGTCAAAGTCTCTCATCTTGCGTGCTTTTTGTAAAGTTGATCAATATTTATAAAGAAAAAAAAAACAACTACAGAGTTTCTTGCCGGCTCTTCTCTGTAGAGCAGCTTTCCGAACCGGTGGTAGTTTCGGCATGAATGTGAGTGAACGCAGGGATTGTGAGCGATCAGGGGAGATGGAGGGATTGTAGGAGTGAGGAGTTGTGTGTGAAAGGTATGAATGTAGGTATGACGACTGATAGGTGTGTGTGGAGACTTCCACCTAGTGTGGGACAGGGGCCGTAAGATGATAATGGTATTTATAAATATGACGATTTATAAGAGTTTTGTGATGAAACCTACATAAACGAAGAAACCTTTGAGTTAGAGTTTAAAAAAAAAAAAATGCGCTTACTTAGACCGGGTATCGTTGGTAGTAATAAACTCTTCCATAAATATCTGTATCATCAGTTTGCATTAAAGCTTGTCCGCCATTTGGCCGCGTACGCCATATTTGATTTAATTTACGGAAATGATTAAGCCACGCTTTCATACAAACTGAAAATACCGACCAGTCGAATGTAGATATTGTTGTAAGATTCAATAAAAGGATTGAATGAAAAACAAAATAATAACTGAAATATGTATGTAATATTTCCAGATTAAAAGGAGAATGTTCTTAATTCGACACTATCCCTCCGTCATTTTTTAATCGCTTTGTGTTTTAAGTCGGTTTACATGTTTTTTTTGCAGCCCTTAGCAAAACCAGACCCTCTCAGTAAAGTGAGCATTTTTGGTTTACCTGGTGGCGAGCGAGCCGTGGTGTTCCACGCGGTGCATTCGCGTGAACAGAGGATGGGCAAAGCGCCGAGGTAATATATATATATACAGAATACATAAATATATATTATTTAGGTTAATCCTCTAGAGAGGTATAACCGAAATTGGATAAGTGGGAATGGAAGCTCGAGGGCACCTCACGGCAAGTATGGACCTCGCCTCGGACCACCGTGTGTGGGGAAGTGTAATGGAACGTTAAGGTAGTTACCCATACGGCAGAAGGTTTGAGCGACCGGGACTCTCACATACCCCAGCCCCCGGCTGAGGACTTACAAAAGGTTTCCTTTCCGTTTTAATAAAATAAAAGGTTCCGCTCCCACACATCTGTGCTCTCTCGCTCGTACACCTACTTGTAATCTAGATAGTTTTAGGCTTAAGCTATTTGTATTTGTATGTATACACTAACTACTGTACTCTAAACCTAGTAAAAAAATAACTTTATACATATACTTAAAAGTAAAGATAAAAGAGACTAAACACTAAATTAAAAAAGTAAAAGTGCCCAGGAGGCTAGCGGCATTGCCACGCTGAATGGCAATGCTTATTCGCTCAGCGAAATTAAGGCCAGACTTCTGGTTACGTGTGCAATAGAAAAGTTGCTTTGCCAGGTCCTTACTATGTCTACCGAATAAAATCATTCCTTCGCTTTACCTCTACCGGAGTTATACTATCAACACGAGGAAGACATAAGATCCCTTCAAAAGCATTTTAAAATTCGTATCGATTGACAGTTTTGGCTCGAATAAGGCCCTTCGTACACAAGGCTACGCAAATCTTCGATACTCAACGATTTTAGTCTTCAAGCGGCTACCGCCATACAAATCCATTGAGGTTCGTACACGAGTCCCGTCGCCGACATTCGCCCCGCGACTCGCTTTGTGTGGCGGTAATCGCTTGAAGACTAAAATCGTTGAGTATCGAAGATTTGCGTAGCCTTGTGTACGAAGGGCCTAAGTGTTCCTCAGAAATTACACTGTTAAGATTATCGCGAAGTTTCTTACGACAGACGTGGCCTGACGACGTGTTATAATATGTGAGGCTGATTGTGGTGTGTTGTTACAGCTATTACAATGAGAAAGAACTGGAGATGTTGAAACGGTACATAACAGCATTGATAAGTGTACATAACGTGCTGCCGGAGGATATTGGTGTGATAGCACCTTACATAAGACAAGTGAGTTACCGTATGTCATCATTATCATCCTTACTCATTAACATACACGCCTTGTTGGTCTACTGGTTGCATGCGTAGCCTTTTAATCTGGGGTTCCTCGATAGGTTCTGCTACGTCGTTGAGAAAGCGGTAACACCAATAGCAGGGGACTAGTATTAAAAGAACGAAAATATAGGATGTAGAAGAAATCCATTGTTCTCAAATGTCAGGCGTGATTGTTGGTTTTGATCGGCAGGTGTACAAGGTGAAGGCCTGGCTGGCGGAACAGCAACACGATAAGATAGAAGTGGGTACTGTGGAGGCATTCCAGGGGAAAGAAAAGAGAGTAATCCTCGTGTCTACGGTGCGAGCCAACTGTCGCCTCCTGGAGTACGACGCGAAGTACGGGCTCGGCTTTCTTGTTGATGATAAGGTAAATTTACCTATTGTATTCCCTGGAATTTACCCGTTTTCATTGGGGTGGGCACCGCTCCAACCTCATTTGGTTAACTACCATTTACACTAAACAAATGCCGTCTGCCCTCCGCGACCCGTCTACTGAGACTGGTAATTGTATGGTTCGGCCAGCTGTCAGTTTTCACGCTACTGACTACGTTTAATGACTGCCATAGATGGTAGAACGGAATGAAGTATGGAGGAGGTCAGTAGTACAGTCCTCGCCAATCTTTACGGCCGCTCTGAATGTAGCCGTGGGTACGAACTTGCGCATCGTACAATTTTTAACCAATACGAACGTAGCTCACTCACACTAACGCGCTGGATGCGAGGACGCTTGCGTACCGGCTTTGTGTACGTCCCGCTGCAACCTGATTTTGTGTTCTGCGCAGCGTAATGCGGCTACATTCAGAGCGGCCATAAAGATCGGCAGGGGCTGTACACCTAATTATGGACTTTATCGACACCCATCCAACAACCAGCAGAGCCGGACGCTGATTAACCTGTAGATCGATGGTGTTATGCGTACGTTGTCTGCTGCCAATTCGGCAACTCTCTTCTCTATACTGTTTACTCCACACAGCCTTGAATATCTTAAATCACGCTTCTATTATATGTCCTCGTCACATGGAAAGGAGCTTCGCTCAAATAATGTTCGTGTTCTAGAATGCCCCATCCGTCATTCTGAGGAAATCAGAATCACTCTTTGTTCAAGCTATTATGCTCTGGAACGCCTTGCCTCAGGAAATTAGGATGGCACAATCTCGTATCTCATGCAAGTGAAAACTCCGAGAGCATCTGCTGGCTGTTCTAAAATCTCTCACTAACCTTTAGCAGTATATAGTGTATGTATTTCATTACATACTAGCTGACCCGGCAAACCACGTACCGCCTCAGAATCAATAAATAAAAAACCTGAATGATAATTCCAATTACATGGATCAAAAATAATACGGAATAAAAATATATGTTTTTTATATATTTTCTCACCTTTTAAACCTTCCCTGGACATCCACGAATATTTCAAGATCAAAATTAGCCAAATCTGTCCAGCCGTTCTCGAGTGTTAGCGAGACTAACGAACAGCAATTCATTTTTATTTATATAGAAGATATATCGATATCATTATATCAATCATAATCATTTCAGCCAAAAGACGTCCACTGCTGGACATAGGCCTTATCTTGTTGGTTCCCTCAAAAGTGCACCTACCAAATCTTTCTCTGCATACCTGAAAATTACGTCCGCATAAATGGGATTCCGCCAATGAAGTCTGCCAATGTGTTGCAGTCTTTATTTATTTATCTTCATGTATATTTGTACATGAAGATAAATAAATAAAGACTGCTATTGTAATATAAAATAAACTTAATCATATTTTTTAAAAACTCCAATCATAACCCTCTCTCTCCATTGCCCTTTGGGTGACCTAGAGCCTTTTGATGAAGCCCATAGTTAGCGACCACGTCTCTGTACGTTAAATGTCATCACTGGCTGTTGCCAAGATAGTCTGATCATTATACTTATATACATACAACAAGGCAATAATATAATTACGATAAAACAAATCTTTCTTCCAGCGTTTCAATGTCGCGATAACACGTGCCAAAGCGAAAATCGTAATAATCGGAAACCCAGCGTGCCTCATTAGGGACGAAAAGTGGCGCAAATATATGTGCCTCTGCGAACAGTATGAATCGTACCATGGCAAAGAAAACCAGCAGCTTGAGAGGACGACAGCGCTGTTGGTCGAAATTGCTAGGACCAGGTTCGATAGGTGCCGACTGACTACAGCGCTGAAAGCACTTGATGCGCCGGATACTAAGAACCAGAAACAGAATGGTAAGAAGAAGAAGAACTAAGTGTGGTGCTCAACAATGGTCAGTTTTCTTGACTGACTCTGGTATACAGAGTGGTATTTATGTGATAACGAATGAAATTAGAATAGTAAAATCACTCAAAGGAATCTCGAGTCCTATTTTGGTGAAAACTAAAATCAATATGAAAGTGAAATTCAGAAGTCATTTTTATTTTGGTTACAATACGAATTGAGTAAATTTGCCAGGTGGGACAAAGTCACGGTCTTAAAAAAGAACTGCATCGTCTTGGTAGAAACTGGTTGCAATACTCTCACAAACAGAAAACAACCACACCCCCTCCACATCGCATTTTACCGCTCCGTTAATTAATGTCGTTATTTAAAATTTAATTTGGGAATTTAACCCTGTATAAAAATATTTTTGTCTGTTAAGTGACGAGCTTAATTGAAAAGCGAAATTCGACCTTATTGTAAACGCCATTGCGTTTTGTTCAATAATGTTTTTGACTTACGAGTATCTGACAACTCATTAATATTAAAATTTTGATTGTATTACGATTGTGATCTCAAAGTACTGAGTGTCTATATTGTATGATGCAACACATTTAGGCGTGGTTAGTTTACTAGGTATAGTATATGTGTAGTAATTAGCATAAGTTACATATGTTTTCATGTAAATTGTACGGCGGGGGTGCAAAAAATTGGTCAAATTAAAGACTGCTTGCACAGGTTTTTTTTGTCACTTAATTTCCAACAAAAACACATTGTCCATTTAAAATATGTAAATGACAATGGCAATTGAATAGAACAATATTTTAAAGACAATGGCAGTAGTTGTTGAAGGTATTGACTAATAGTCGTCAGGCGAAACTATTTGATTTAAGATAAAAAATGAAGATTCTAGGATTTTTATAGAATGTATATCTTTTCATAGGCCAATGATTTACACTATATTGAATCTTATAATTGTGTAATGTAAGTATAACTTTCTGTACATATAGTCCGCTTAGTGCATTAAGAATACGATATTTAAGGATGAATTTGAAAATCCAAGGTTCTAGTACTGTTACTGTGAATATACGTGCCATGAAAGATGAGACGTGTCCAGTGCTTGTAGAGATTTAGCTGTATGACCCTCATGTTCAAAACAATTAAAATCTATATTAGTTAAAAGACCGCCGAGGAATTCCTACAATACTATAATGTGAGTTTCTTATGTATGTGTGAAAAGGTTTTTAGATTTTCGAGATATATAGCTATCCTCTCCATCGCCCTTTGGGTGACTTTGTCTCTGTACCATTTGTCGTTATTTATATATATTTGTTTATCACTTTTTTGTACATCACTACATAGTATAAAACAAAGTTGCTGTCATCTGTCCGTCCCTATGTATGCTTAAATCTTTAAAACTACGCAACGGAGAGGAACGTTTATATGTATAATACATGCATAATTGCACCCGTGCGTAGCCGGGCCGGGTCGCTAGTTAATACTAAATCATAAAACATAGTTAGAACGTAACAACTAAAGTACATTTAGGCGGCCTTATCGCTAATCAGCGATCTCTTCCAGGTAACCATATGGCGAAAGAAGCATCTACGATATAAACAGGTGGTGCAGCAATAAATATCCATAGCATAGATATAATATATTTTGATTATGATAAACATACAATTACAAATTTAAAAATATAACATTATCACTACATAGTATAAAACAAAGTCGCATTCTTCTGTCCGTCCCTATGTATGCATAAATCTTTAAAACTACGTAACAGATTTTGAAGCAGTTTTTTTTAATAGATAGAGTGATTCAGTGGGAAGGTTTATATGTATAACCCACCCCCGCTTTGCACGGGCGAAGCCGGGGCGGGCCACTAGTAATATATAAATTGTAATTTGTCCCGCTTTCTTTTGTTCTCTTCTATATGCTTACTGTCTACTGTTTTCCTACTGTCTTCCAAGTTTTTAACTGTTAAAATTTATTGCTTTAATTAATATTCTAAATAACAAAACTGATAATTAACATCATCACAAATGACCCGCGACTGAGTCGGGCCTCCTCCAAATGTTGTGGAGGGAAATTAGCCTACTGTGCTACGCTGGCCAGAAAGGTTTGCACAGGGTTTGTATCAAGTTTTCCTTTTCTTACGGCTAGGTTATCGGCCTTGTAATTTCTTTTTGTCTGCCCTTACGACGCTCTCAGTATTGAATGGGGTGATGACACTATATATGTATTCTAAACCCACTATATATGTATTCTAAACACAGAGACATCAATTCTGATTAGGGTTCATGGTTTCTCGAGGACAATTTCTCGGGACTCTCGGGTTGTCGAGAAATTTACATTTACGTACGTTTTCTCATATTATTTGGTTCTAATTGCGTCCAAAATTCAGTGGTTTTCCTCTCAAATAAAAGTATCAAATTAATTATAAAACTTTCATCGATTTTATTCAAAAACATTAATCTGAATAAACTATTCTTTGGGCTATACTATTTGTATCTGGCTGGTTTTGGTATCATTGAAAGTTTAAATTTTATAGAACATAATTCCAAATTCAAGTTAGGAAAATGTGTGATTTTCATTTATTTTTCGTACTATCAAGATGAGTTAAGTTAAAGAAATTCGATACATTTTAAATTTTACTACAAAAAAGAAAAAATGCAACGCAAGCCGCGGAAAAAAATTGCGGTGTTTATGGACCTAGTGTCCGTGAGAGTAGCACAAATTTGGTTTAAGCGTTATGAATCCGGAAATTTTGATGTCAAAGATGCACGTCGCTCTGGATCCCTATTACGGATAAAATGGATGTCCCAAATGGATTCTACAAACGTACATGATTTCTCGAGTTCTCGACTTTTCTCGAGCTTGATTTCCCGGGAACAAAGCCCAACGATTTACGAACACTAATTCTAATCCAATAAAAATTAAGTTACAGCTGTTTAAAACTATCTCCGTAAAGTCTCATCTTTCGTGGCGCGTAATATACATTGTTATATTTTAATACTAGCTGACCAGACGAAATTTGCACTGCCGCCGTTAAAAAGATAACTGTCCATTGTCTTTTAAACAAACTTTGTCCTGGTAATAACGGGAAAATCAGAATTACCCAATTTGGTGCAGACGTTTCGAAGGTACTTGCATTCGGTTTTTTTTGTTTATATAGATTTATCGGTCACAACTAATCCCGTTTGACAGGATAAGAAAAAACGAAGCGCCTTAGTAATAGGTAATCAGGGTCTTAACTCCATCAGATATTTTTGGACCATCGAGCACATAATGCTATATATTTTACTGTCATGACATTCCTTATTGTAAGTTAGTTTTAAATAAATACCAAAAATGATATCTATTTGTTTAATAATGGTTCAGTGCTTATTTTTACATTATGTAATAATTTCAATCTTCAATTCTTTTTTCTTCATTTTATTATACTTGACTATTTTGTCTTATTTCAATGTAAGCGCTGAATCATTCTGTTTGATAACTATATTAGTAATACAAGACTACAGAAAGTCGCTAGGACTGTATAAGTGTTATATGTATGTGTGTAGTCGTTTCTGTGTTAGGAAATGTGATTTTCTTCAAAAAGCTCTTAAGTTTTAAGGTTTATTATACTTTATCTGTGAATTTGGCATTTTGCGATGATTCACCACTTTACCAAACCATTTGGTTATCGAAAAATGGACTTTAAGCTGTGTTGTATAAAGTGTTTTAGGTTCCAATAAAAACAGTTTCGAAATGGCCTAACACAAATTGTCAAGTTAATAAACCGACTGAAGGTTTGCGAACACGCCTTATGGCAAAACAATAAATATTTTTTAATAAATAGATAAATATGTACTATGTAAAAAAATATGAGTGCTGTGTCATATAGCAGATTCCAGACAACATATTTAATTCAGTAAATAAAATTGTTAAATTCTTTGGGAACCTTGGGGGACCTTGATCGAAATTTTGTCTTAACACATTTTCTTAACTTATGATACTTTGTAATAATTTTAAAAACAAAAACTGATTAGTAAGCAGCACACGAATTCTGAAGTACTTTCTTATATAGTCTCCCTATAAATATACAATGATATATTTATATCTTAATTCATTAAAAAGAAATATAGATCATTATGAATGTCTATCATCAATTTTAAATATTTTTGATACCAAGTCCCTTTTTAAAATTAGAATATAACAATGTTTTGTAACCATCACTGTTAAAAAAGCAAAATTTATTTAATCTGTGATATACTTACTTTTAAATATAAAACCTATTAGAGTTAATCTAATTGTGCCATAGCATTGCATATGCATATGCATACACACAGTGCATGTAATTTACGCATTAACGAAAATTTAAAAAAGTCAGTAGCGCGAAATCTTACATCTTGGCTTACCAAAATGATTTCCGATTGTGCCATGAGTCTCGAAGATCAGGCGAAAATGCTCCATTTAAATACTGGCAATAAACCAAATTGGAAGCCTCCCCCAATGATTATAGTTCAGTATAGATTGGAAAAAGGGCATCCTTTCTTAGATGACAAATACATAGATCCTGGCTATAAGCCTACTTAGTTTGCTCACAGATAGATAAATACTAACAGTCAGTTATTGATAAAAACGAACCTAAGGTTTTGCACTATGTTTGTCTCTTGCATGTGGTCCATAAACGAAGCTGCCCGATGGCATATGTCTTCTAAATCCATCATCCACCACCTCATGGACTATATAATTATGTCAAAGTAATTTTACTGTAATGAAAATATGACCGTATGTACTAGTTCATACACGAAACACTAATCATCAAATTAATTTTATAAGGCAGTTGTAAGTATGGGGTTATATTTTTATATTGATTTACTTACCAGCGTTTTTTAGGATTATCTCTATTGTCTATTATATTTTAGTTTTATAATAATAATACCATATTGTAGTTAGTAATGTAATCTTAATTGACCGTTAAGTTTTAGATGTCTGTTTTACCTTCTGTAGTTTTATTAACTTTTGTTTTGGATGTAGTTTGTTTTTAATATTTTACATACCCTGCGCAATCCTTTGTCATGCGAAGGTTCCGATTTTGACGTACAAGCAATAGTCTGTAAACATTGTGAGACAATGCTACCAATTTCTTCCAAAAAAAAAATAGATGAATGATTCTTCTAGATGTGTTTTGGTTGGATGTCTCGTTAGTTATGTGTTTAATAATTTGACAGGAAACATTATGTTTATAGATGTTGTTTATGACATATATTTTAGTTATTTAGAAGTGCATATATGTGTGTTGAATATTCTATCATTGCATTGTCATTGAATCATGTGAAAATTTAAATTATTGTCGTTTCATGTCTATCTAGATTGTATTTACGACCAGATAATGTTGTGTTGTAGCCATTTTCCTATGTGTGTCAATTGTGCTAAATATTGCTAATGCACGTCTTTAATCTTTTACTGTATTAAAGTGACTGAGTTTTTGAATTGTTTTTTTTTTCATAAACTCGTCAATTATAGCTGCTACTCACGAGTAAGAATGGTTACTATAGGTTTTTCATTAATTACAGAACATAAGTACGTAAAGAAAAAATGCCTAGGGCTCTTCAACATTAGTAAGAAAATAATAAAAAGCTCTTTTTGTTAATTGCAATTATAGAAGCTTTATTTGAATAACTTTTTTGATTAAGGTGGATGCTCCAGGGTGACCCGCGAAATTCAAATTTTCTTACGTTTTTTGCAATTTGCAGGTCAGTGCTAGGTTGTATGTTGATTAAAATGTTATTCGCGGCTGTAAGACGTATGTAGTTATAGAATTATAATCATCAAAATCATCAATACAACCCTCCAAGCTCATAAAGGTGCAAGAAAAACTTTTTCAACGTCAAAGTCATTAGTCTTACAGCCGCGAATCAAATGTTCATCATCATACAACCTACCACTACCCTGCGAATTGCAAAAAACATAAGAAAATTTGAATTTCGCGGGCTACCCTGGAGCATCCACCTTAAGTTTGTCTAGATTTATATTTTTATTATTATTTGTGCACTACAGCCAGTCCTGCAATTATATTCATTTTTTTTCTAAGAAGAAAAAGTTACGGCCTACTAAGTCTGATTGTAAATTACCGCTGTGGAGAAGACCAACTGAAGGTTTGGCGCTGAAAGGGCCAAATGTATAAAGTTATAAACAAAAAAGATCTAAAAATAATTACGCGTTATTTTGAACGTCATTTAATCGTATACACTGGAAGCTAGTACAAAAATTATAAACCTTATGACTAATTAATAATATGAGATCATTGTGAGGAATGTGACTAGATAGAGAAAATACGAGATTTCATTTGACATCAAAAGCAATACAATGCGATATCAATGTCGTATACGCAGACTTAACGTAAAAGTCTGTCCAAACATAGTGGCTACGAACCAGCCAGTAGCAGAAATGCGGCTAACAATGCCGCATTCCTACATTATAGTCATTCTGATGTGTACAAAATATCATAAAAAAGTCTGCTATCAATAATTTTCTATAAAATATTATATTAATTGGA
Source organism: Clostera curtula (assembly GCA_905475355.2). Classification (NCBI taxonomy): domain Eukaryota; kingdom Metazoa; phylum Arthropoda; class Insecta; order Lepidoptera; family Notodontidae; genus Clostera; species Clostera curtula. The sequence continues at coordinate 9,647,711 of FR997813.1, read as the reverse complement.
GCATCGTCCGAGTAAACGTAGTGACAAATTTACAGGGAGTGTATAAGTATAATGTTAACTCTAAATAAATCTTATTACAGTAAACTGCGATTTTCACCTGCTCGTTCGAGCTATCGTCATCGAAAAAAATATGGAGAAGTGCGAAAGCCATGGGAGTGACACTAAATGGCGTTGTTGTCACACAGACGTTAAATTAGACTTAAACGCACTAGGCATTTTAATAGATACTGCGCATATTCCACGGTAGGTACTATTGCCCTATGTTTGGTCACACCTTTTTATGTTATTTTTCTGTTTAATTTCTGATGGGCGCGAATAATTCTGGCATCGGCTTGATGTCGGAGCGTCGCCAGGTGTATCTGAAGTGGTTGAGCCGTGGCTGGACTCTGCTATCGACAGTGTATTCGCTGCCAGTGCACTCGCCCAACGCCTTGTTGCAGTAGTATCCGGGCGCACATTTCTTGCCAAACATGTCGAATTCCCGCTTTTCTGTGCATTCTTCGCCAGGACCCTGGGCAAAATCAATCAAAATTAAAAACAAAATATAGTTAATTGGCTCATGTGAGCTCTCTTACTAAATATCCTTTTGTTCTGTGAGGCAAGAAATAATTGTTGCTTTTTTTAATCTTCATTTTTGGATACAAGGTTACAACAGGCCATACAGGGCCAAACATCAACCAATAACACCTATGAAGGTTGTAGGTATTGGGGACATGGAAAACGCGGTATAAAACGTAAAAAAAAAGTATGTTATGTACAGGGTATTTTTTTTATAAGTTGTGACAACTAAATTACATTTTATTCTCGGGCCGTCGGGGTATACGATATTTTTTGAACATTTCCTAGTGCATGTTTTCGTCAATAAACTTTGGAGTATTTTTATAATAATGCGTTTATACTATTGGGCAGTTTTGAATAAATCATCCTGTATTCTGCATATCCACGTACCCTGTAGCAATCGAGTCGGTTTCCACACAGTTCGTTGACGTAGGTTCCGAAGAAGCACTTTTTGTAAGTCTTCCCATTATGGACGATGGGACATTTCTCTAAGCTGGCCATCCAATGCGACTCGTCACACACTGGGCACTCTACTAATACTGTACTCTTATCTCTGCAATGAAAAGAAGAATGGTTTCGAAAGGCAGATACTGCGGTAACGTTTGGCTCAGAAAGCATCTTTGACTACCTCTGCCAGCCGAGTTTTGAAGGGCACGTAAGTGATGTCTCTTACGATACCCATATTCTGCTGTCGTTCTATTAGGGTCAGCGCCGACCCACTGAGTGGCGGGGAAGAGACTAATTTAGTAACAATTTAAATTCAACCTTAAGTGCTTCGGAATACAACTGTATTTAGTACAACTAAATACAATGACTTCGAGCGCTCTAAAGACAGCTATATTCTGAAGCGTTTTAGGTGGAATTTAAATTCTTACGGAATTAGTCTCTTCGCCGCCACTCCGTTGGTCGGCGCTGAGCCTTTTAAGGCAATTATCACACTGAAGTAATTAGCCTGATTTCTGAAAAACTGACTCTAAACTTGCAGACGTCACTCGTTCCGTGCGAATAGGAGACCGGTGTACTCCAAATATTTAGGGAACGGCAAATACAAGCCCTCTGAGTTTCTTGCCAGTTCTACTCAGCATTGGTCGCGTTCCGAACTGGTGGGAATCTGTCATATATTTTGCTTTGTATAATGTTAACTACACTCGAGAGCAATGAATCCGGGTCACTTAAAGAATCCTAAAAATCTCGGAAAATAAAAATGCTAGGTTAATGCAATAAATCGTATTTAATAGACAATATAATACTCCTTAAATGAAGGTATTAAAACTTCTTAGGTATTGTAAAGTTATATCATAAAAAAATCAAACTTGAAAAAGGGCCACTTTCGAAGATGGAACTACGAAATTACAGCATTTGGTTTTGCTTTTGTTTGTAATCTGTCATTTATGTGGGTACATAAACCATGTTGATAGTGCTCTATATTCATTATTCAAGCTGAAATTATGTCGCTTACGCCTGAAGAATGCACCAGAATACTTACAATGCTGGAAACCGGCCGGAGTCAGCGCGATACAGCCAGGACTGTCGGTGTGTCGCTGTCAACAGTACAAAGAGTTCTCCGACGTTACGAAGAAACTGGTTCTAACCTACACAGACCAGGAACGGGCAGAACCAGGTGTACCACAGCACGAGAAGACCGATACTTGGTGAACACCATGCTTCGAAATCGCTTTCCCACAGGAACTGAACTCACAAATCAGTTTCGACGCCTCGGAGGAAGTAACCCAAGTGCATGGACAGTAAGACGTCGGCTTGCTGAATCTAACTTAAAACCCCTTAGACCTGCAAACGGCCCTAAACTGGAGCGTGGGCATCGTATTTCAAGACTAAGATATACCCAGAGCCACGTAAATTGGAGTATTTAAGATTGGTCAAAAGTTATGTTCTCCGACGAATCAAAATTTATGCTCTACAAGCACGATGGAAGACACAGAGTGTATCGAAGACCAGGGGAAAGATTCAAGCAAGCATGCATCGAAGAAAAAGTAGCCTACGGTGGTGGGTCTGTACTTGTGTGGGCCGGAATTTCTTCTGAAAGTCGCACAGAGCTGGTGATCATAGAAAACGGCTCTTTAACTAGCGTAAGATATGTGGAAGAAATCCTCAATGATCAAGTTGGTCCATTTATGGTCAATTTAGGTGAGGATGCTATATTTATGCATGACAATGCCCGACCTCATACAGGTAGGATTGTGAATGACTACCTTCAAGAGATGAACATTACTCGTATGGAGTGGCCAGCGCGCAGCCCGGATATCAACCCGATCGAGCATGCTTGGGACGAGCTAGGCAGATGCGTAAAACAACGAAACGCTCCCCCAATCACGCTTCGTGAGCTCAAAATTGCTCTCACAGAGGAATGGGAGAATATTCCCCAAAATCGTATAAGGAACTTGGTGTACAGCATGCCAAACCGCGTAAACGCAGTAATGGAAGCACGAGGAGGCAATACGAAGTATTAAAATTCAAGAAAATCGTAATAAAGTTCAAAAATTTCATGTTTCCTATTTTTGTTTTAAGGAGAGATCAGCAGCTTTTTCCTTTATGTAATTTTGTGTTAATAAAATGTATGGTGACTCATATTTTTTTTACTTTCATTTAAGGAGTATTACCTTGTCTATTAAATACAATTTATTGCATTAACCTATCATTTTTAGTTTCCGAGATTTTTAACATTATTTAAGTGACCCGGATTCATTGCTCTCGAGTGTATATTCTGTTGACATTTTGTAAGTGCCCATTGCGTTTTAAACAAAATAAACGATTTGTCTTTGACTTACACATCTGATTAGTTTAAATACTACTACTATTCAGCCCATAAAGACCCAGTTCTGAGTCGAGCCTCCTCCAGATACATGGAGGTATTTTTTTGCAAATAAACGAAATGAAATTCACGTTACGACTGTGCCACGCTAACCTGGTTGGCCCAGGGTTTCGTATTAAGTTTTCCTTCTCTTGCGGCTAGGTCATCGGTCTTGTCTTTTCCTTTTCCCGGCTCTTACGACACCCTCAGGAAGGAATGGGGTGGTGATACTTTATATACTCTCGGTGATGAATTTGAAAACTGCTGCGTAATAAGTGAGATTATGATAAATGATACAAGTACCTACCTAACATTGGTACCTGTGACGGTGCAGGGAAATTGCCTGAAATAAATTTGTTAATATTTCAAAATCTTACCCCTCATCTTCCGATAAGGGTTCCTCCCTGACGATGAAGTTGCGGCTATCGTATCCTCCCCGGTAAGAGGCAAGACAAGAGCCAACGGCGACGAAGGTCAGGAGTACGATCGGATGCATGCTGTTTGGAGTTCTGTAACCAAACATCGAAATTATCTGAGTTATCTGAAGGGTATACAACTAGTGATACGAAATCCAGAAGATTCTGTGCGGCAATGCTTTTACCGCTTGAGTTATTTGAGACTCTGGGACACCCAGCGTGCCACCTTTCTACACTAAAGCCATCATTTCCAGCCAAGATTTCCAAATATGCAGTCGACTTTGGCACCCTAAAATTACCAGAAAGTATGCGAAACCATTCCGTTCGGCCTATCACCATCATCAACTCGTTTTAGTCCACTGCTAGATACAGGCTTGCTTTAATGGGCACTATAAAATTGGCGTCAGCTTGACGCATCCAGCTGTTGCCCAGCATTTCGCAGATCGCCGCTAGATTGTTGTGCCTCGCTAGCCAGATTTTGGTCAGGGTTGGCACAGGGTTTCGTATCAAGTTTTTCTTCTCTGTTCTAGGCTATCGGCCTTGTCATTCGTTTGGCATTGTCAGCTCCTATGACACCCTCAGGATGGAATGAGGTGGTGACACTATGTATTCTAAATTGTCAGCTACATTCGACTATTTCTTGGTCATCTTTGATATTTTTAGATATTGGTGAAGGAATCTTCCCATATCTCCGGGTCTTACAAACACAAACATGTTGTGATCATATTATCAGATAGACAAGAACCGTCTCCGACCTGTGATACCATTTTATTTAACATTTTCCTTAAAACTGTCTCATGACCTAAAGAAATTTGACTAAATTAAACCAATAATCTGATTACATCAAATCATTTCTCGGAATGCTGAAAGTGAGTGTTTCATGTGTTATAGTAACATGACTACAAAATTCGGTATGTTCCTTTGCCGATTATTCACAATTTATAAATGGTTATGAGAAGCGTGCAGAGATATTATTAAACTGGCGGGTCGTTGGGAATATTGTGAATGAACATTGACGTACCTACTCGCACTTGTATATTTGTGACTCATAGAAATGTGAAGATTTGTGACAAAACATGTGACTTTGGAAGCATACGTCTGAGTTAGAAACCTTATAGAGTAAGCGCGTCACTGACCTAGTGTGAACAGTTTAATTAACTTTCGACCCGGTTCATCCAACAGATCATCATTTTACCGTGTGGTGATGAATGTAGAATAGTGTCACTACCCTATTTCATCCTGAGGGTATAATAAGATAAGGTTGAATAAGACGAAAACTTAGACGCAACAGAAGGAAAACTTGTTATGGAACACTGTGGCAACCCGTTTGGCCATCGTGGCACAGTAGGCTAATTGGAGGGTGTTTAATCAGCAGCTGTGGTCTATGTGTGGGCTGAGTAAAATAAATAAATAAATATCCTTGGACATTTCACACAACGCCATCTCGTCCCAAGCTAAGCAACTTAATGCTTGTGTTATGGTAACGAGATGGATGTTAAACTACTCATATACATTTTTTTTTTGTAAATACATACATATTATAGATAGAGTAGTAGTAAGGAAGGAAGGTAAATAGAAATCTGACAGCTGTACCTAGTGATCTAAAGGCAGAATGTAAACAAAAAGTTATTTAAATCCCACCCACGTTATTTTTCAGTTTATTTTTATTCAAACAGAGCTAATGTTGTGCCATGTTTTTAGTAGATGTTGTGGCAACTTCTGTAGGTTGGCGCAGTGATTTTAATTTAATAGTAGGAACTGATGATTGACGTCACTTGAAATGATACTTTAGGCGCAAAGGGATGATCATCCAGCCAGACGAGGTGTGATGTCTGGCTAGGGGTCGCTGCGCCTAACCCCCGATAGTTGTAGTCGGGGATATCTTAACCTTGCGAATTGCTCTTGAAATTTCGCTATCGCGGTGTAGGACTTTTTCGTGATTGTCGCATTTGTAGGCGATATTTCTTGATGCAATTAGTTCAGATTTTTCGGGTAAACTGTGTAAAGTATGTAGCATGTGGTCGCTACATGGCTCCCCCCCAAGACTGGAGGTCGATCCTCTTGAGTTGCTGCAGTGTGATGATCTTGCAAGTGCCAGGAGTGCTCGGAGTCTACGGTGAGTCGAGACTGAGCACCTCAACTGTGTAGTGGAGTTCACTGGGCGCGGTTGAGTGTCGTGCCGCAGAACCAGGTAGCACGGTGAGTCGGCTGGGCGTGGTCCTGTTAAGGCTGACGTCTTGGCTTGCTAAGTGACTGCTGCTGCTGAGGAGTGTTCGTCTTTACCAGGTTGACCAGGCAGGAGGATGTTGCAGACTCGTTGGAAGGTTGCTCTGGAGTCTGATGTTGAGGGTTACCACTTCAAGGATCTTGCGTGTTCACATCACGTCGGGGTCACCACTTTAGGCGCAAAGGGATGATCATCCAGCCAGACGAGGTGTGATGTCTGGCTAGGGGTCGCAGCGCCTATTCCCCCGATATTTGTAGTCGGGGATATCTTAACCTTGCGAATTGCTCTTGAAATTTCGCTATCGCGGTGTAGGACTTTTTCGTGATTGTCGCATTTGTAGGCGATATTTCTTGATGCAATTAGTTCAGATTTTTCGGGTAAACTGTGTAAAGTATGTAGCATGTGGTCGCTACAATACAATTTGATACGTTTATTAAGAATCGTCTATGGTCTGAGTAGTAGTAGTATTAAGAGAGCCTCCGTAGACTTGGCAGGTAATAAATGCTTCTTCCTCACCTTGTCCCAATGTCATTGTGATTGAAACCAGTCTATCCTGATACGGTTAACAACCCGTATTTAGTCGTCGTTTCAGCCCATAAATGACCCACTACTGAGTCGGGCCTTCTCCAAATTCATGGCGCAGTGCTGGTAGGCCTCCCACACGGTGGACCGACGACCTGGTTAAGATCGCCGGAAAGCAGTGGATGAGGGCGGCCCAGGACCGGCCTTTGTGGAAATCCTTGGGGAAGGCCTATTTCCAGCAGTGGACGTCTTTTGGCTGAAATGATGATGATGATGATGATGATGACACTTGTAGTCGCCTCTTGCTACACCCTCAAGATGGTAGGAGTTGGTTAACCATAAGTTCTAAATCCGCCACCACAGAATATTTCCACGGATCTATTACCGCCCGTGGGATAACCGGTACCTACCTAATGATGTAACTACTGCCATAGTTTGGTCAGATGTTACAAGTCATGGACACCCATCCAATATTCAGCGTAGCCAGACATGTCATGACAGACAGAAAGCCGGGTTCTGCACTAGGCACTGCACTTAGGCTGCGACCTGGCTGGTTTATTCCTATGGTATATCATATGTTTACTATTACATTTATACAAATGGGTACGACTGGTTTTTTTTTTTATTGGCTCTGTCAAGGTCTATCCGTCATTCATTGCGTAAACGTGTAGCGTGTTTCTCTCATCTTGCGAACTTGCTCTCACTATGCTGTTTAGTGCTTTTTGTAAACAAGAACAATAATTTTAAAAAAGCAACTACAGAGTTTCTTGCCGTCTCTTCTCTGTAGAGCAGCCTTCCGAACCGGTGGTAGTTTCGGCATGAATGTGAGTGAACATAGGGATTGTGAGCGATCAGGGGAGATGGAGGGATTGCAGGAATGAGGAGTTGTGTGTGAAAGGTGTGAATGTAGGTATGACAACTGATAGGTGTGTGTGGAGACTACCACCTAGTGTGGGACAGGGGCCGTAAGATGATAATGGTGTTTGTAAATATGACGATTTATTAGAGTTTTGTGATGAAACCTACGTAAATAAAGTTCCTTTTGAGTTTGAGTTAAAAATATCTCTTCATGATCATTTCAGCCAAAGGAAAACCCCAAAGATTTCCACATGCATCGGCACTTAACCAGGTCGTTATTTACAGCAACGGTGCCGTGCTAAAATTTGCTACCCACCTTTAGATTGATTTTATTGACAACTTGCGGCCCGTCCCGGCTTCGCACGGGTGCGATGTTACCGGCGGGGCGGAGCTCGGAAAAAAAGTAGCTTAAGTTACTCTTTATATCATCAGCTACCTATCAGTGAAAGTCCCGTTGAAATCGGTCCCGCCGTTTCAAAGATTAGCCGGAAAAAACAAACAGACAGATAGACAAAAATCATGAATCAATCAATTAAAAAAACATGTTATTTCGGTCTATGTACTGTGTAGTTATACATACTTACGCATTTAGTAAAAAGTGGTTATTCTATTATTACAAACAGACACTCCAATTTTATTTATTTGTAGTATAAATGAATATTATTCGGTTTCTAAAAAAAACTGAATAACCTGACCAGCTTACTTGATAATTACCTATCTTACAAACTGAAATATAAATGTATGACCATTGATCTAACTACATATTTATATTTTCATTAGCATGTTGTTGACACGAAATTTTTGTTTGAAACACAAAATGGAAACTTATATTCCTACAGTCCTCGAGTGCCGACCGCGTTCCAGAAAGCGCAGTGCTGGTAGCCCCCCCGCACGGTGGACCGACGACCTGGTTAAGGTCGCTGGAAAGCGATGGATGCGGGCGGCTCAGGACCGGCCTTCGTGGAAATCCTTGAGGAAGGCCTATGTTCAGCAGTGGGTGCCTTTTGGCTGAAATGATGATGATGATAGTCCTACAGTACTGTTAAACAACCTACGTGTTTATCACTAGAATCTGATAGATACTAAACCAAAACAACCTTTGATTTGCGAGTCAGTGACATGGAATAAATTTAAAAATAAAACGTTATTGCAACAATGATGCGAGCTGACTAGAAACGATTCCAGTAATTATTTATAGTACATTGGTAGTTTGTCTTGTAACAAATATTTATTTTTGTAAATTTTCCGTACTTAAACCGCGATGTATAACTGGCATTATTTTTAGTAGAATTGTTCGAAGGGCTGCGCAAGCGCCGCCGTCGCGGCGTCGTCGCGCCGTCCGCCCGCCCAAACCGTTCAGTTTATGCGCATTCATGTGATACTCTTTGTCGAAAACGGATCATCTCAACGAATAATTTATTATATTGAACTGACTATTCCGTCTCTAGTGACTTAAATACTAAAGTTGAAGCAGTGATTTCAAAATAATTGTGGTGAAAGAATATTGTCCATTTTATAGCTTTTTTTAAAGCATGGGTATGATATCGCGAGTTCGCGGCCGAATTAGGAGTGATTCTTTCTCGAAGATTCACACGCTCAAATCTGAGGACAAAATAGCAAATATCGGTGAGTGTTATATTTTTCAATAAAAAGAATCTGAACTTTATAGTGCGTAATATTCAGACTTTTCTTCAGTCTTCAATTTAGCTCGAAGTTTGAAAATACCAAAAGACCATAATACCAATAGAATCATACAAATATAGATGCTTTTAATTTGTCCTAATACATTATTTTAAATAGTATGGGTATAAAAATACGATCACAATTGTCATGTTTGCGATATTTTCTTGTTTTGAATTTTCATGTTTGTTTTTCTTGATGCTGTGCTGTGAGTCACTTGTTTACGTATAGTAGACACGCGTGGACAATAGTGTCCGATTTCTGCTATAACGAACGCATACTACTGAAAAATATATGATGTAAACTCGTATATTATCCACACAACTAATATATTGAGTCGATTGTTGAGTCTGGCCAGACGGTTTGGCACAGGGTTTCGTATCGAAGTTTCCTTCTCTTGCAGCTATGTTTTCGGCCTTCTGTCGGCTCTTAGGATGGAATGGGATGGTGACACTATGCCCTCCAAATCTGTCACCACACGTATACTTGCCATAATTACATTAAAATAATAACTGAACATAGGCTTCTGTCATCTCGGTATGTTGTTGAAAACAATGCATTTGTAATTAATTACTTTCACTTTTCTAATTAATCTTATTTATTAAGTAGGTATTAATGACGTGTCATTGTATTGTCGCGTGAATCACTACGAGTACGAGGATCACGGTCCAATTTAATCTTGATAGCTGATGGCAATTTACTATGAATTGGTCGTATTTTCGTTTTATTCACGAGGTTGTAGACATTTTGCGAATACTTGTGTACTCTATCGTCTCTGTGCGATACGTCTTGATTATTAATAACTAGCGGCCCGTGCGATGGTATCCGCTAGTCAAAAAAAAGTAAAGTAAAGTTACGCCTTATATCATCAGCTACCTATCAGTGAAAGTCCCGTCAAAATCGGTCCAGCCGTTCCAGAGATTAGCTGGAACAAACAGACAGACAAACAAAAATAAAAAATGTTGTTTTGATCTATGTACTGTGTACACACATACTTATGCCTTTAGTGTGTGGTTATTTTATTATTATCTACAAACAGATGATTCAATTGTATTTATTTGTAAAGATAACTAAGTTTCATAAAGAGGCGTAAGGAGGAATTCTCTGGAAACATAAGTCCAATGACTCGACCTAGGGAGCGGAAACGATTTAGATGTAAGATAATTTGTGTTTTCCACGTGTAAAGCTTAACCATGCTAGACCGTTTAAAAATAAATAATATAGGTAATCAGTCGCCGTCAGACACCCTAACTATACGAACTAGAGCATCGCCCTGTAAAAAAACACGTCTGTTACTTTTTAATTGACGAGGACACACGCACGTGCCAGCCAGCGCGTGGACAGAAAAGGGCTAAATAAATATATGGGTACCGCAATGATGGATCTAGATGAAGATTCATGCTCCGGTTCTTAAGGTGTCTCTATGTGCAACCAGGTCAGAACGGTGGTAGTTTCAGTATGAACGTGGATGGAGGTAAAGTTTGTGGGTAAAGAGATGGATGGATTGTGTGAAGAACATGCATACGAAAGGATAGGAGTGTAAAGATGCCTATAGGAGTGTATGGACCAGGAGTCAGGACCGAAAGATGACCATCATCATCTTTTTAGTTTTAAACATTACTATTTATTAGAGTTTTGTGATAAAACCTACATTAATAAAGTTCCTTTTGAGTTTGAGTATACTCGTAATTCCTCGTATACCTACCTACCAAAGTAAGAGACAGCTTGACAGCCTCATCATTTATGCACTGAGAGATACTATGTGTAATTAATAGCCACATGTGCTATATGGCTATAATAATATTTAACTCGGAACACATGAACTTTGTAGATAGAAAATAATTGGCATGCGGTATCATGGGTATATTCTTTGAAGCAGGGTTTTGAAACACCGCTAGTAGATAATTTTGAAATGTCGATGTAAACGACATTCATCTTTTTCTTTCAAATTTAATAGCGTTCAAAAGTTCATGTTGCGGTAATAATATTTTTAAATGTGGGGCTTTTAAACCGACTTTACTTTGTTGCGTGTAAATGTAAATAAATGCCTAAGATGCCTTAATAAATAATGCGTCGAAATGATTAGTTTTACTGCCAGAGCTGTGAGAACGGCGACAACACAAAATTGGGACGAGGCGAAAGCCGTGACGTCAAAATAACCAACTCGGTATCTTCAAATTAATGACTAATATTTTTTTATAACAGCATTTTAGGTGTACCTACATACATTATATGTACTTCTCCCAGTTACATTTCGGTCAGCACACGGCAGATTAGACTTATCTGGTTTAGCTAACTAATTTACACGTAGCGATTGCCGCCTGCCCTTTCCTTGCCTGACGATCTGCAGTTATTTTGGTTACACCAGATAACTGTTTGTACCGGATTGCCAAACTTAAGTGGCAGTGGGCAGGGCACATAGCTCGCAGGACCGACGCCCAATGGGGCAGAAAAGTCCTCGAGTGGCGACCGCGTTCCGGAAGGCGCAGTGCTGGAAGGCCTCCCACACGGTGGACCGACGACCTGGTTAAGGTCGCCGGAAAGCAGTGGATGCGGGCGGCCCAGGACCGGCCTTTGTGGAGATCCTTGGGGAAGGCCTATGTCCAGCAGTGGACGTCTTTTGGCTGAAATGATGATGATGAATGAGATAACTGTTTTCACGCTACTGGCTACGTATAAAAACTATAAATGGTAGAATACCTCGTTGGTCTAGGGGTTGGATGTGCCGCCTGTGGATCACGGGATCTCGGGTTTGATTCCGGGGCAGTGAAAGTGTATTTGTGTAAACCAGAGGCGCTCATTGTGTTATTTGTGTTCGTGAATTTCATGTTTGTAAACTGGCCCTGCGATACAGACTACAACCTACGGCAGGGGTTACGTTAAAAAAATGGCAGGACCAACGGCTTTACGTACACACCGAGGATCCCCATCTAACATTCAGCAGAGCCATACATCGTTTAACCTGCAGATCGATTGCGTTATGAACTGCACGATAAACGTAGTCAATTATTTATGTAATGTAGTTAACATTGAGTGTATATTTTACTGTAAAAATTTTGGTTTTCGTGAATAACAATCCCCATGAGTTATTGCTCACAAATGACACACTACTGAGACGGGCCTCCAACAAATTCATGGAGGGAACTTAGCCTACTGTGCCCCGCTGGCAAGACGTGTTGGCACAGGGTGTGTAACGAGTTATGAGAGAGAATTACTGCTCAGTCCGAAGACCCACTGCTAAGTCGGGTCTCTTCCAATTACAAACGAGCAAAGAGCTCAGTAGTCGAGCAAAGAGTCTACTGAGCTACACTGCCTCGACGGGCTGGCACTGGGTTTTGTTTCAATTTTTCCTTCCAATTCCTAATTCTAATTTCCATTAGTTGACCCTTACAATGGGGTGGTAACATTATGAATTCTAAATCCACCGACACACGGATAAAAGAGAGAGTAAGGGTATTGGTTCTGTAATGCTTAGTTTGCTCAAGGAGCCATGAATTTAAACATGATCGGAGGAAATCTTTAGCCTGTTCCAATGATATGTAGATAGTTATAATGCAAACAATTATTCAGGCATGTGTAAAAGAAAGCAAGTCTTTGTCTTGTATACTTCCAGTTATAGTAGAATTATATTGTCTTTATATTGTTGGTGGCTATGATTCATTTAATTTACACTCAAGTATGTTTAATGTAACAAAAACTCTATTGGGAGTACCGAAGTTTCAGAAAAAGCTCAGCAACTTCTTTTTCTTGAGACCAGCTGGTGAAAAAAGTGTTATAACTAGTGAAATAAGGAAAATCTCAAGGAACATTGTGGAAAATAGGTTGCGAAGCTTGTAGGACAATATTCACGGTAGTAAGACCGCCGAATCACAATGGAACACTGATTTTGTGACTAAAAATCGGACCACAAAAACGTTTGTTTCCCGCTAGTGCTTTGAAACGGAAAAAAAATCTATACATCGTCTAAGTTAAATTCTAAATTCAAATTATATTATCACTCTTTTCGGTATGCTCTATGCCTCGCTTTGGATGGCGAGAGGGTTTTTGTTACACCATGTATAGTGTTTTTTTTAATTAATTCCACATTTTTATCTTTTATGCCTCTTTGGTCAAGCCAAAAGTAATTAAATCATGCTAATCTCCACGAGCAAATTATTTCCACATACCGTTATTTTTCAGTGGCGTCAAAGCTTAATTTTAGTCGCGTTAATATTATTGTGTACGGTGCACTGACTCGGAGATGAATTTAATATAGCGAGCGTCATTTCTCGAGGTTGTTTTTCAAGGAAATTACTAAAGTTAAATAATATTCGGATAGAATATATCATTATAGTAATGTTTATTACGCTGGCCAGACGGTTTGGCACAGGGTTTCGTATCAAGTTTTCCTTCTATTGCTAACAATTTCCTTTTGTCGGCTCGTACGACACCCTCGGGTTGGAATGGGATGGTGACACTACTAGGCTCGGCTTATTTGTTAATAATTATGTATTTATTAATTGCAGTATGGCTCCTATCTCTAGTGCTGTTGCTGCCGTACTGGGCGCCACGTGGGTTGCTGGTGGCACTAGGAGGTGCATGGCTAATGGCCGCCTACACCTGCCTGGTACTGCCAGTACTTATCTCCGCCAACTACCGGTACCCCGCGCGCTGGTACCCGTCTGTGGCAAGACTCGCTCAAGGTAAGAATGACGTCTGTTTTATGTACTGACTTGTTAAAACAAACGGCGTGAAGTAATTTCTTTCTTTTATTTTTCTCCGTATTTGCTTTTTTCACAATAATGTTTCGTTCGTCAATTTCAAAAGAAAAAATAAAATAATAAGTCTTATAACTTTAGTTACAACTTAAGTTTTGGAAAATTTTGCAGAGACAGACTAAGTGTGAGTGTGGTGATATCATGGGCACTATCAAATAATCTTTCGGTAGATATTTTAAATATTCACTCAAACTAGCTAATGACATAGAAAAAGACATTTGAGTCTAAAGTACCTTGCGTTTAAGATGATTAAATTGATTGCTTTGAATTACTCGTACTGCTCAGCCTATAAATGACCTATTGCAGAGTCTCTCTTGCAGCTAGGTTTTCGGCCTCATCATTTCATTCTGTCAGCTCTTACGATACCCTTAGCATGGAATGGGTTGGTGACACCGTGTGTTCTTAATCGGACATTGAAATATTCTGATTTTGAATTTCTGAAGACCATTGAAAGATTCTTGATGACAAAAGACAATATTACAGCAATAAAATTTGGAGCCAAATAAAACCTAAGTCGTAACAATATTTTTTTTCAAATTCAAACCAATTATTATAATAGGGACCCATTTGAAACACAGGTACCTTAAGTAACCCATTTGAGAAAAAAAAAGGAAAGGGAATGGATAATAACTAGATAAGTTTTAACCCAAAACTTGTTTACGATTCCTCAGTTTCTACATCCGGATGATTTATCTGCGGAAGCAATGTTAATGGAATATCGACGTCAGTGATGTGCTTAGGCATACAAATAACCTGTAAACATAAATATTGAATGTGGTGTGTTTTCACAAACACCAAGGCGTTGCCAATCTCCCGACCTATGCTCTTCCCACGCAGTCGAAACATTTTTTACCGCGTCATCGACTGAGGAGATTGATTCCAATCAGAAAATAGAATGACGCTTATCAAATTGATATTTTATATGCGTAAAAAATAAAGACAAGCCCATTGTGTTTCTTCCGCCAGTTCCGACCTGCTACTAGAAGGTTTAAAAAAAGAAAATGTGTTTGTTGACGATTGTGAACGCCATAATTATTATATAAAGATTTTTTCTATTCTAGGGTATATTTTAACCCCCACAAAAAAGGGTGGCTTGTCCTTGTGTCGGTCTCTGACTTCGTAGCTCTTAAACGAATGTAGTTATCTATTATGATGCCGTTTTGGTTTTTTATTTGAAATAAGCTTTTATAGCGGGCGTTCAAAAACATATTTTTTTAAAATCGTTTCTAGTTGTACCGAATGTTCCATAAAATTCTTAATTTCAGTTACTAATGTTTTAGATTTTAATTGAAATTATTTTCTTAATAAATTTAATAAATATTACTCTTAATAAATTGTTCTATTGAAAAAACAAAGCTTTATGACTCTGTGAGGGACTTCTTATTTATGCGACAGTCACGCGACCGAAGTCATGTGGTAATTTTCATGACCGGATACAAAAGATTACGGATGAAAGATATTCTTAAGAAACTAATGATTCATTCAAGAAAAGATGGTGCAACAATATACTCGTTGTAAATAAAGCCACAAAAAAGTACAATCCGATAAAACGACACACTTAATGTCAATCTAACATCATAAAGATGCACTAACAAACTCTAAAATCGCGTTATATGTATTAGAAATAAACTTTAAATAAGCGATACGTTTCACGCACGGGAAAAGAGAGTGAGAGATTTAACAAATTTGAGACACGATGGTCAGCTGGCATAAGACAGACATCTCCAGAGATCACCGTGGTGATGGGGAATATTCACAATTGGAAGAAGAGGAAACAGTGCCCCCGAATTGGTAATCCAAGGGACACAGCGGGTTTTAGTGGGTAGTCAGTGCGCATCAAGCTGAGATCTTGTGGTGAAGTAATTGTCATGGATTCTAACATTAACGTAAATACAGTTGGTTAGCGTTAGGAAAGGTCTTAAAGTTCATCTGTTTGCATTAAATCTTTATTTTGAATATGGAAGTCAGGTCATTGTCGATCCGGAGCTGAATGGGGCGGCGGAAACTGGCCTCCTGCCAGCCTGTGTGCGTCATACACGTTCACTTGTACTTTCTGCGTCTAACAAGAACACATGTCTCGGATACACATAAGAAATTATGTTTATTGTAAATAGTCTTTTATCGTAGGTACATTTGGACTGATATATTGACTGCCTTGTTGGTCTAGAGGTTGGATGCGCCGACTTTGGATCACACGGGGTCCCGGGTTGGATTCCGGGTTCGAGCAAGTGTGTTTGTGTAAACCAGAGGTGTTGTTTGTGTAAACTTGCTCCGAGTCTGAGTGTCATTTGTGTTCGCGAATTTTATGTTTGTAAACTGCCCCCGCGATACAGGATTAAACAAAGTGCAGGAGTTTAATTTTAAAAAAAGTTAATAAGTTGGTCACAGGACAAGATTGACTTTACTCTATTTAAGGTTGACTTCATCAAGGTCCGATTAGAACAATCTTTTTATGTGCCTATTGAGGGAAGGCTATGTGGGCTTAGAACCACTCAAAAGTTCAGTGTTTAAAATAGTTTTCTATGTTGAAGTATGAGGGAGCGAACGACGTTTTTGTGAAATGCTGACATTATAAAGTATATTAGATGACCTACTGCTAAGCCGGACATCATCGCTCATACACACAAACGGCATGTTGTCTGTGCCGTTGACAAAATGCCGTTCGTGTGTATGAGCGCTTACCAGTTTAGTAGCGAAACTTTGGCCTACTGTGCTGGTAGCTGTCACAGGGTTTTTATCACTTGTAGCTAGGTTATCTGTTTCTCTTACGACACGATCAGAATGGAATATTGACGGTTTGTACCTTTGAACAATCATAAACAAAAATATGGGAAGTATGAGACGAAATTCGTTCGTTCGTCAGTACATCGACGATCAATTTAAATTATGGCGTGAATGCTCTCGAGGTATGTTTGTGAGTGCATTTGTTGAAAGGACGATATAAATTTATTTCTTGTATAACCAATTATATCTCTCTCGGCTTTTCCCCAATAACATTGGGGTTTGCGCCGGTATATCCTGAGTTGGCTAACTACCGGTACCTACCTATTTACACGAGGCGACTGCCGTCGCCAGAGTATTGGTCCATGTGGTGACGGTCCGTGCCAGGCTGGCCAGATGGGTTGGCACAGGGTTTCGTATCAAGTTTTCCTTCACGTGTGGCGAGGTTACCGGCCATTTCCTTTTGTCGGCTCTTACGACACCCTCCGGATGGAATGGGGTGGTGACACTGTGATGACACGGAGATGCCACACACCACACCATGTAATTGCTAGCATTAATCTGCTAAATTCAAAAGTTTGTGGTAGATATACCATCCGAACTCTGACTCCATAGTATCTGCAGGTTACTAAAACTGTCAAAATCGATTTTTGACTTCATTAGCTGGAATGACAAATGGAACTATATTGCGAGTTGTTTTCGCCGCAAGCACAACGTTGTCAACATACTGTCCACACGTCTTATTAGTACGCAGGTTTATGTACACAATGTGGATGTGTAGATTCATGTGACATTGCGCATTTCTTGCGAAAATATTATGCCGTAACTATTTAGCGAACACTTTTGATTATTCGCGTATGCCTAATTCTCAGTTGCCGACATTTCATTTGACCCTGAGAATCAGGCATTTGCGAATAACCCAACAGTTCTCATTGCAATTATACACTTTTTAACGGATTTATCGCGTGTGTATTATTAACTAGCTGACCAGGCAAACTTCGCACCGCCTCAGAATCAATAAATAAAAAACCTGAATGATAATTCCAGAATGTTTTGACTCTATAAAAATATGTGCAAATCCTAACTAGAACAAAAATAATGCGTATTAAAACAAATGTGTTTTCATTAATTTATTATTAATTTTATAAAATATATATTTCATTCTCGAGTTTTAGCGAGAATAACGAACAGCAATTCATTTTTATTTTTACAGATAGATAGATATATATTTCCGAGGCTTCGAATGCTTTGCAGCAGTCGTGGCCATGGGAGAGACTAGATGACATGACAGTGGTCTATATGAGTACAAAGACTTTAAAAAGTGTTTAATTTCAATGTGTAAAAAGCGAAAACGAAATATATCAATTCATTGCGTTAGACTCCGCACTCATCGTTCTCGTGGTCTTTTTAACCGAATTGACTGAAGAGCTAAAAAAAAAAGCTCGACGAAGGAGGTACGAGGATACCACAACTAGAAATGGTGTGGTTTTTCATCAAGCATAGCTAAGATTAATTTATAGATTAATTAAGATTAATATAGAAGCCTAAAGAAACAAATCAAAACGAGCCTATGGTTCTGTATCTGTTGTTGGGATTTAAAAAAAAGATAAAACCTATTTTAATAACTTACCAGAGCCTTTGGTTTTTGAGACTTGTTCTGTAGGACGCTGGGAAAGCGTTGTTCTGAACTGACTATCCATGTTTCTAGACGGTGCTTTTATACGGATATCCTCCAGGATTACTGTCACTACGGCCGGGATTATGCTGAAATGAAACAGTTTTTAATAGGCAAAGACACTAACATATTTTAATACAGCAACATTATAGAATTAATCAAAATAAGTTTTCAGTCCACTTCTAATATTGTCATGCTCACTAAAATACTCTGAGCAGCGGTAGCGACATGTGACGGGTCGGTCACTTCTCTTTAATATGGTTGAGGAGATCGATGGCTGTCACATGCGTTATACTTGTGAACAGGGGCTGCTGTTTGGGGTTGGTCGGACACTGGACCAAGGACGTTATATTCAAGTTTATTTTTCACGTACGTTTTCACTAATACTCACGTTTCAGTTGACGCTTTCCGGATCCAATAGAACAGTTTTTATATGGAATTTGTTGGGGAAATAAATATTAAATTATTAAATAGGATCGCAAAGTAATAAAAAAAGAATGACAAGCCCTCTGAATTTCTGGCCAGTTCTTCTCAGCAGTGGTCGCGTTCCGAGCTGAGGGTAAACTAAAATATTACTTTGATTTGTATAACATTTTTATTTTTATTATTACATTGTTTGACAATTTCAAAGTGTCCTTTGCAAAATAAATGATTTGACGTTACTTTCCCACATGTGCTGGCGGATTTGGAGCATACCATTTCACAAGCCCATTCTATCCTGAAGCCGAGGAGAAGATTAAAGAAAGTCAATAAGCATAAAACCAGCTTTCCAAATCGGTTAACACAAATACAAAAAAAACATACGGTCTAATTAAGGACCTTTGCTATTTTGAATAACTATTTGAAGCCATTTCGCTAACGTCGTTGGTGTCAATTTTAGCTGCTACCGATTTGCCATGGCAGATTATTTTTCGCTTTCTCTTTTCTATTTTGAAACCGTTTACTTAACGTGTTTTGTTAAATAGATTTTTTTTATCTTTACTAATTCTTGGTGACCTACCACATTACCCACCCATTTCTTCTCGATCTAATTTCTTAGAAATTAAAATATTATTCCTTAAGAAAATATAATGGAAATGAACCAAGTCATTTGGAAGGGTCAGTTGGCTGTGGTCAATACGATGTGACAGGCAGTGGGCGGCTATCTCCTAGCTTCATGAATTATTATTGTTGCTAACGATAAAATCCCATGCTCTTAAATGTACCTATTTACTTTCGAGACCTGAAGTACAGAGAAGTCGCGACTATCAACTTTTTCAGTATTCTACGTAGCCCTTTCCTGAATTTCATTGGGATCACCATCAGTCTGACCTGATTTCGTATAGCTAACTAGTATTTACAAAGCTACGGGCTCCATCTGAAGGCTCAAAGTCACCCATAGGCTAATGGAGAGGGCTGTGCTCGGAGTTTCCTGAGAGATCGTATCAGAAATGAGGAGATACACAGGAGAACCAGAGTTACTGACTTGGGCAGGGATTGAATGATTGATTGGATTGACATTGAATGGGCAGGGCTAGGGCTGCCATCCTTCCGGAATTCCCCGGATTTATCCTAGTTTGAAGGGCGCCCGGGGGCCATCCGGCAGGGGGGATATATTATAGATACGCGATAAATTTAAATACATCTTAATTTTTGTTGAAAAAATTCTTTTTTAGAGGTGTCTGGGGAAAAAATCTTATTTTACCCAAATGTCCCGGATTTTTGCCGCGTCTGCAATTTAGGTGCTGGCAGCCCTAGGCAGGGTTTCCTCGGAGAGAGAAAAGGAGAAACCTGGTCAAGGTTGCCGGAAAGTGTGTTGGCGGAAATGATGATGATACACGGGGTGATTGCCGTCTGCCCCCGCGACCATTTTAACCGACCGTTTTACGTGCTCTCCGAAGTACGGAGGAAGTTAGATGCTACAAGGGACATTGTTTATACTCACAACCAATTAACAGTGTTTTAGTATATTTTAAATGAGGTTTTGCTTGATTTCAGAAGCGGCTAAAAGACTGAAGGTGCCCGTAGCCCGGGCGGTAAAGGTGCTGAAAAGTGCGTACGCTCCGATAGAACGCGCGGAAAAAATGTTTTTGCAAATGAATAACCTTTCTGTCATGATTGGACAGGTAAACCACATATCCCATGTATAACTGATAGCAAACAATAACAAATGAAGTAGGTTTAAGTTTTTTTTTAAAAGCTTAAAATTTAAGCTTTTTTAATTTTTTATACAAGTCGACTATCAACAATATCGTCAAAATACACAAAATTTCGCCTACTACAATTTTTTGTCGAGCACTTATTAAAAATTTCTTAGAAAGGACTGAACCGATTTCGATAAAATATAAGTCGATTGAGGCTTCTTCGAGTAATCGGTGATCAAGTGATCATACATAAAAATAATCTCACGAATTGGGAACATCTCCCTTTTTTTAAGTTGGTTAAAAATACACACATGCAATGCATGCCTCTAGAATATAGGGTCTTTAGGCTACTTACAACCCCGTAATATTGCAATTTCGTAAATTGCAAAAATAAGTATAAATATCACTTACTGTCTACTATGATTTTAATTTCATATAACCCTTTTATCTGGTAAGTTTGTATACCAATGTACGATCATTGGTATACAAACTTACCAGATAAACTTATTAACCCCTTATTCAAATTTCTGCTGGGCAGAATTTCAGCGACGGAAATTACGCGACTCACAAAATTACGCTCGTTTGGCTATAATACAAACTTTCAGCCAGTTTATCCACCCGCATTAAGGATCCACCAGGAGTCCTTATGAATAAACATCTTTCTTGTTGCGTTTATCCGTCCTTGCAAGTTTTCCCGGTTTATACGTTAATAGTTTGGTCTATCCGTTTCAAACCCTACTTCACACTGGATTGAATGTTCTAAAAATCTTTTTAACTAATAAAAATAGCAACAAATACATACTACTAAATAAAACTTATTGAAATTCCTTCCAGTTGCTGATGTTCACCGCTTGCGATCGGCTCCTAGTCTCGCAGGGCAGGCTCACGTGCCTCTACTCTCTCATGTTCTACAACGTGGTCACTTACTCCGTTAGCTACGTCCGAGAGATCTGCACCAAGGAGGACTGGTCTCCCTACGTCAACGTCAACCGCCACTCCCAAGTTAAGCACCTTGCAATGTCAGCCACCAAAATCGTCCTCGAATGGACTAAAGCGGTCACATTCATAGTCACAGTCACATTTGTCCTTCTTGCTCTCGGCTTAGAACAAGGACTTGAGCATTACAAGCCCACGGCTCTCTACACCGCCATAACCGGCACTTATTACCTGTTAACTGAAAGGACTTTCCTTGAACTATGGGCCATAGGACTGACGGCCTTGAAATTAGAAAGGTTAGAAGGTATGGAGACGCTGTATTTAGGAGTATGGGCGAGAGGTATTACCACTCTATTAGCTGTTCCATTAGTGCCAGCCCTGGTATGGTTTGAGCGGTGGAGGTTAGCGGTTTTGCTGTTGTATGTGTGTGTATTTGTACACGGGAGACATAGGTTGGGGGAGTCGTTAGGAAAACTGCAGGAAGCGCGTGGCTCTTTGGCTAAATTCAGACGAGCTACCGCCGAGGAACTATCGACGCTCGAAGATGTTTGCGCTGTATGTCTTGGGACGATGAAGTCTGCGCGTGTGACACCGTGTGCTCATTTCTTCCACGCCGATTGCCTCAGAAGATGTCTCGCTACAACGGACAGGTGCCCAATTTGTGTTAGACCGTACGTCTTCTGCTGATGGCAATGGGTTCTGCACACTTCGATAAGACTGCTTGATACGAAATCCTAAAAGTTTCGCTAGAACTTGACGGTAGGATTTTGTTCTAATAGAATGTAACACAGATTAGTGATAATCGTGATTTTGTTGTAGCTTACGAAAAAGAATGAAAATGCTAATTTAACCATGTTATGCTGATTTAGTGAAGGTGGGAGAGGAAGTTTGCAGCATGCAAGCGTTAGTTTTGTGGTCGATAGTTCATGTCTATATAATGTATTTATGTGATGCTTAATCGTAATTTTATATTATTAATGTCGTCAAGGCACCCAAACGAATCCTTATTAAGGTAGGTTTAGTTGTATTACTTTAATTGTTAATTAAACTTAAGTAGCTGTAATACCTACTTTTTCTTTACCAATATATTGTTTTTCTGGGAAGGACAACTGACTGCAACTGTTACTGTAATAACATATTTAGTTGTATTCGGTGTCTATATGAAAATTTGACGATGTCCAAGCCCGTATAGGCGCGGCTTGGGCGAAGTGGCGCGAGGTAACAGGCGTTGTATGCGACCGCAAAATTCCTCCAAAGCTCAAGGGGCAGATATATAAATGCATCATACGGCCTGTCCTCCTATACGGCGGCGAATGTTGGCCGGCACTAAGCAGACACACCCAGGAGCTTCGCGTCACGGAGATGAAGATGCTGAGGTGGATGAGCGGCGTAACGCGTTCCGATCGCATACGCAACTCATTCATCCGAGGTAGTCTTGGTGTCCGTGACGTGGGGGAAAAACTGCAAGAATGTCGTCTGCGATGGTATGGCCACATCATGCGCCGCCCTATGGAGTACGTTGGTCGGAGA
Organism: Clostera curtula; assembly: GCA_905475355.2. Taxonomy (NCBI): domain Eukaryota; kingdom Metazoa; phylum Arthropoda; class Insecta; order Lepidoptera; family Notodontidae; genus Clostera; species Clostera curtula. Next base: position 9,624,899 of record FR997813.1, on the reverse strand, counting down.
TGCATGAATATGGCTGTCCTTGGGGCTAGGTCCCGCGGTCGCCCTCGCAAGCGCTGGCTGGACGTCGTCAAATCCGACACGAGAGCCAATGGCCTAACTGAAAAGGACGTTGAAGATCGGGCAAAGTGGAGGAAGCTCAGTCGAAAGGCGGACCCTGGCAATAGCCGGGACTAACGCCAGGCAGAAGAAGGTGTCTATATGAAAATTATATTTCAATTTGTTATAGAATGTTTGAACAATTTTGTTTGGAATCGAAATAATTGCAGGTACCTACTGTAAGATCCTCGTCAAAAAATTAAGTCCCAAAAACACGTTTGAAAGTAATTATTTGACATGAAATTTGCGATTAGTTAATAAATAAAAAAGCCCTTTTTACAAATAATTAAACTTCGTAACAATAAATTAGTGGTAGGAATTCTATTTTTCTATTTTAGCTCCTATTTTTGTGTAATGAAACGAATACAAACTTATATTCGGTTTTGGTGCAACAACAATATTTTAAGAAAAATATTGCAGATACCACCCTCTTGGGCTAAATGGACGTAGACCAGACAGGTTTTTTTTTTAAATAAATAAATATCCTTGGACATTGCACACAACGCCATCTCGTCCCAAGCTAAGCAACTTAATGCTTGTGTCATGGTAACGAGATGGATGATAAATTACTTTTAAACTTTTTTTTTTTTGACACCCAGACTCTGAGCCAGTGCCTCTGGTTTAGACAAAGACACTTGCCCGACCCCGGAATCGAACCCGAGACCCGTTGATCCAAAGGCTGCACATCTAACCACTAGACTTCTTCTGAATAATCTATATTAAAAAATCAAACCCTGAATTCTACGTGCCTAATTCCGAACGACTGCACCAAATTGGATATTTCTTTTTATTATGTTAAATGTCAGGACTTATAATAGTAGTGCATTAATATTCAAACAAAGCGCTTAAAAAAATTATGAACATGATTGTTGACAATCTATCTCCGGAAATTATATACTGCCGATAAATAACGGACAACAAATCAATATAGAAATTAACGGTGTTGACATTAATAAAGTGTATATTAATAGTAAGGTAGTTTATACATACCTATTTTTTAATTGTGAAAATTACGACAAAATACTAAAATTAAAAGTTTGGACATTTTAATTTTTTTAGTCTTTAGGTGGTCGTAGTCTAACGGACATCTGGTTTTGCCGGGTTTTGATAGTGTGTCCATCATTTTTGTGTAGTACCTGACCTCCTCCCTTGCTTCGAAGGAGTCGTAAAGCCGTCTGTCCCGGCCTTTAAACTATTTATGGCAGTCGTTACAGTAGTCAGTACCTATCGCGGAAAGTGACAGCTGGTCTAACCATGTCATTGCCGGTAGTCCCACTAGATGGCTGCCGGAGGGCAGAGTAATCGCTCCGAGCGAGTAAATACTGGTAGTTAGCCAAATCAAATTAGATCGATGCCGACACAGATGAAATTGAGTGAGGCAGATTTATTTATACAATCTAGTATTGCCGTCTTTATTTCTTATTAAACAATTTATTTATATTCGGCGAATGTACCTATTAAAAAACTTGATGAAAATTATTAGATTTTTATTTTAGTTATCACTAACTGTGGTTAATTGTTAATAATGTATATTATTAAATCAGTACTTAAGAATGTATCATCTTCCAATAATGACGGCATAGAGTAGCCCATGGAAACTCGTCAAAAAATGTGTACCAAATATTTCGCAAATAAATAAAATTTAACAGTATTTTTGATTTTTATTTAAAACTCTCGATAAAATCTTTCTATGCATGCAATATGCATCCTAATTAACATGTCGATTACAATATTTCGAAATCCCATTAAAGTTAGCATGGGATGGGGTAAAAAAGTTGGTCGAAAATATTAAAAAAAAACTTATTAAAAATAAGTTGTGCCGTTTGTTAAAATTTTGCCCCTAGCATTTGGAAACGACTTTTCCTGTACCACTGTCGGTCGACCCTTTCGTTATGTAGTACCCACTATATCTTTTCTGCTCACCTGTTTAAGTTCATTAGTTTAGCCCATCTAGGCTAGCCTCAATGGATAGAATACTTTATATCTCTATTTTGTACCATCACAATACATTTTAGTAAGCATTGTTACATGAGCATCATACCGAAAATCCCGCTAGAATAGAATCGCAGCGCGAAACCCGTAGTGTTGGGTGTTGAATAAACGAACTACTTAGTTATTTAGACTAATGGTTATTTTGAATGCGTACGCTTGTTTACAGTTTATTGATTAATCAATTTATACGCGAGGAGTCTGGCAGATAAGTTGGAACATAGTTAACCTGCAGAATAAGCTATATCTGGCTCTGCTGCACTCATGGACCTTGGATAGATTCCGTGCTTCAGAAGGTACGTAAACCCGTCGGTTCCAGCCGCCATTCTGCCGTTACAACGGTCGGTACAAGCAGTCACTAGCGTGAAAACAAACCTAACCAAATGATTACTGGTTGACACACTAAATGAAACTCTAAGGGCAGGTGGCAGCCACTCCCCATGGCGATTTGACGGGCGTGGTAGTTATCCAAATCAGGTACAACTGGTGGCAACAGTCATGCACTTAGTAGTTAATAAAATTTATTTTTAAAAATTTCTTTAATATGCATGTGTTCGGCTCATTAACGTTTTAAAAACACGGTCTGAATTGCAGTAGGAATTCGAAATTTAAATCCAAATTATAGTTAATTGCAATGAAGATTTATTTTTATTTGCCCAACGCCACCGGTATAGACTACATCACACCGCGCCTCAATTTAAATCCGACACGGATCTTCGTTTTGAATTGTGTACAACTCGTGGTTGTTTAAAAACGTCAACGTTTCTACTGTTATAAAAACTAGTTATTCGTTGACGATAAACGTAACGCGTTGCGTGTGGTGGAATCCTTAACCCGGCACTAGCTAGATTAGGAAGTCTATTGTATACATAGCAGTCAGCGTTACCATGACATCATGTGGTTACGTCACGTAAACAAAACCGTGAGTTCATAGGTTACCGCAGACGAACTACGTATATTCTGCTATCCTTGTTTATCCTATGTGCCATACCTATGTTTTCTGCTGTCTCTTTCCTGTTGGTACATTAGCCACCCGCAGACTCCGAATGAAATGTGCCTTGCCTTATCTTATGAATATTGAGTCAGTCAGTCAGTCAGCGTTGCATGCCGTGTGAAACGAACGTATTCGTATAGTTACAATAATAGTTTTACTTTACCGTGAAAATTGTGTATGATTTATTTATAAATGAAAATGTGATTAATTGGTAAAGGAATAGTTATCACAGCTGCTATCACTGGAGAGGGAAGGAAGTTTCGTCATATGGTAGGTACGCTTACATGTATTGAAAATCTTTAATTTAAAACCATAAAGTTTAAAATAACAATCTGGTGTGTGTACATGCGCAACTTTATCGCAAAATGATTTAGGTTATAACATGAACGTTTTTCTACGTTCATGGGCTATGTTAAAAACAATGCCGATAAATGACATTAAAAGAGGTAGATAGATAATGAAAAACTTGGGGTTACCAAAATGGCATAATATACTCCGCCTTCGTACAAAACAAAGTTTTAGTTATTTACAAAAAAGATCTTCATTGCGCAAAAATATACAATGTAATTAACCTGTTTATAAAATTACCTATGGTACAGAGACGTGGTTGCTCACTATGGGGTCCATCAGAATGCTCCGAGTTTTCCGGCTCCGGATCCAGAAGGCTCCGAGATCGACTCAGAAATGGGGAGATACGCAGGCGAACCTGAGTTACCGACATACCCCACAGGATTTCCAAAGTTTAGTAGCAATGGGCAGGACACATACCTCGCAGGACTGTCGCCCAAAGGGGCTGAAAAGTGCTCGAGTGGCGACCGCGTTCCGGAAAGCGCAGTGCTGGTAGGCCGCCCAATCCCAATCCTTCGTGGGAATCCTTGGAGGAGGCCTATGTCGAGCAGTAGAGGTCTTATAGATGAAATAATGATAAAAAATAGAAATTAATTAATACCGGTGGATGAATTTAGTACGAATCCTCCTGTTTAGAAATCTGTTTAAACTAGAGTACGTCTACCTAACTATACAAATGTATTAAAAATGTTGTATTCAAATTACGAATTAGGTACCTGACCCAAAGGTTTCATTAAGTTACCGTCCGGATAGCTAATATTACCCTAGAGACACCCGAAACCAGCGAAAAAAACATAGTATCAGATTAAATTAATAACACTTCCAAGTTTAAACATCTACTTTTCCGTGTTTATAATACGACGCATTGCAGTTTACTTTCGGTAGTAACCAAGTACATATTACGGTATTTGCTGTGTTGTACGGAATAAATGTTTTCCATTTCTTTCATTCTTCTTTCCGATTATTGATTTATGTTCCACGTCCTTTTTCCTCCCAGGCCGAGGTCGGTGTCTCCGGATAAGCTCGTATCGGAAGATCGTACACGTGCGTCCTTGTTGGGAATCCTTGACATTAGTTGCGACTTTAAGACGCCATTTGGCGACCTTGAAACTGTTATTGTCACTTCTTAATTTATATAATCTTTTGTATTATGATATTATAATAATAATGGGACACTGAATTGATATTTCGATATTTTTTGTACTAATAGGCAGGTACAATGAAGGTTATCAGAATTGTTTGTGACATCATGTTGACATATTCTCACCTGCGATAATTGCTAGCGTTTTAAGGTCACACTGAACGCAAGAAATTAAAACTAGGTTCTGCAATCACAATAGGTGGCAAAAGTTCTAACACGAAATAAGATCCAGATGTTTGAATGCTACTGAAACGAAACATACTCAAACAATACCTATATTCATGATCCATATTTCAGTTGAGCGCCTTTCGGAACCAAACGGAATTAGTTAGTTAGATGAACACTATTCCACTTTCTTCCGCCGTCTTCTCGGTTGGTGCCGCGTTCCGACCTGGTAATAGTGTTATAAAAATGATGTAAGTATCCCTTGACGATTGTAAACGCCATAATTGATTTTATACAATAAAGCATAACTAAAAAAAATACCCAAATTAGCCTTTCGACAAATAACTTTGTTAAAATTTCTATTCCGCCAATTCGAATACTAATAAAATAAGGCAACACTTCATCGGTAGAAGAATTGAAAACATTCAAATTTTTTTTAGGTCGCTTAAAATTACCGTAATCTTACTAAACTCATATTATACAGTAGGAGACAAAAAATATAATAATAGATGCCTTTATAGTTATGTAGTTATAGTAATTATTTATATCGCGGTAAACATTGTTATATATTTCAAATATTCCGATAACCACGTCAAATATGTTCATTGAAGCAAATTCTTAAGCATCAACAGTCCGATAATCCGTATGGTGTTAAATAAGACGAAACATTTGCAAGTGAATATTTTACCATTCAATACTATTTAATTTTCTTCGTACCTCATTCCTAAACTCTTACAAAGTACTAACTAGATACCTTTTTGTATTTTTTTCAATATACAAGCTGCGGCTTATAGGTAGGAGTTGGTAAGATGCCATTTTTTGTCCTGGGGGAAACCAGCTGGTAGTTGCGTCCCGGCTACCCACTACTGCTTATTTAGTAATCTGTGCTACTGCGTTGCGGCACAGGTTGTCACTATGACTTTCGCTATTGGTAGTGGACTGGTAAGAAACCTTGCTGTTGCGCTGTTAGTTGTAAAAATAACAAATACCTATTGTGATTATTTGTGATACAAAAGAATCCACAAATCAAAAATATAAAAAGTTAGGTTTATACAAAACACATTTAAACTTATTTTATTTTTCACTTATTTATTTTTTGCATTCAATTACTTATAATCTTTGCTTATATTATGGCTATGATACATAATATAATGAATGTTACTTTTCCTAGTTGCCACGGTTACCTAACGTGACCTTGTAGGTTTAGCTACCAACACGGAAGAAAAGAGATATGGTTGGAAAACTAGTACATTACAGTTTATTCTTATTTTATTCATATATAGTTCTGCTATAATTTCTTAGAAACCTACTGAGTAACCGCGCATCTAATTATTTGTGTCCTACGTCCGCGTCGTTAATTTTGTCACGGTAAAACGGAGCATTGAGTCATCAGTGTAATTAGTGCATTTTATAACATAACCTTGATAATTACTATCGCAATGCCTAATTCTCGATTAGTCGTACCATGCTGCCGCGGTCGTCGTCGGCTCCCAGACTTGCTATTTTGTGTCGACGATCCGACACGTGCATTTTACAAATACAATAATCTGCTAAATAAAAAGTTAAGGTCTTGCCAAGTGCTTGTATCACAGGCGTGTCGAATACATCCCGAACTGACAATATAATATTAGTATAGATATAGATTACTTTTCTTATGTTAACATCATCATCACTACATAGTATAAAACAAAGTCTATATTTTCTGTCCGTCCCTATGTATGCTTAAATCTTTAAAACTACGCAACGGATTTTGAAGCGGTTTTTTTTAATAGATAGAGTGATTCAAGAGGAAGGTTTATAATGTATAACCCACCCCCGCTTTGCACGGGCAAAGCCGGGACGGGCCACTAGTATCATATAAAAGAAATTAAGAGAAATCTAACTACTTAAAAAATAACAATAAAATAAACTAAAACTATGTAGGTACATATTTACAGTAAAACTAAGCATCAAAAAATTTCTCCACATCGCTGTCACCGGGGAACGTTCCCAGAAGGCTGGCAGCGAATATTACTAACAATATAATATTAGTTAGTAAGTTACTGAGAAAGTCGACAATCAATATTTGTCAAAGCATTGATTGTCATCAAAGCATTGCTTGCATTGACAAGTAGTCTAACTTAAACAAGGAAGAACCAAATCTCAAATTGTTACTCTTTCCGAAGAAACGGTTTCGGATTTCGAGATGTTGGCCCGGTGTAATTAGATCTTTGGAGCATAAAAACCAATAACTACCGCTACCACAGTCAACAAACTGGCCCCTCGTATAGGCTGAATTTAAACCGATCGTATTACGTCATTCGCGATGTCGTGAATATGAAACGAGCTACTAAATACATTTTATACAATATTACGTAGTTACTATGCTTGTTTTTTTTTTATATATACGACAGTATCTTAATCTTTTGTTGTTTCGAATACATTAATGGATGTGTGAAATAGCAAAAAATGTTTGTTGTTTTATCTCTTTAATCATATTTTATTTATCTCTAAACATATTTCGCATATAAGTACTTAAGTCGGGCCTCTGGGGCTTGTACACTTATACAGTAGTCACCATCCCATTACATCCTGCGGGTACCGTAAGAGACGACTAAAGGACAAGGCTGAAAGCCATGCCGCAAAAATAAAAAACCTTATTATGTAACCCTGTGCCTACCCGTCTGGCTTGCGTGGCACAGGGAAATAATTTACCTCCACGTAATTAAGGGAGGCCCGACTTAGCAGTGGGTTTCGTTCTTACATAAACCAGATGATAAAAAACCTGTCATCAATATCGTCCTTAAATCGTTTGTCCCTTTTCTCTATCATTTTGCTAGTTCGTAAATCTTAATGGATATTAAAGTTTTTCTGTTAGTAGACTCCAAGTAGGTACACCAACATTTCACTTTTGAATTCAGTCAGTGATTCGTAAAGCGTAAACGCGTAATACAAGGTGCTTTTTTGCAATTTGTGATGAGTCTTTTCAACAACAACCTATAACTATTTGTTCGGGTGAAGTGCATACTGCACTTATACTTGATGTGCCAATGGATTTATGGTTTCGACTGACGTCAAAGATCCGTCTCGATACTGAAGCAATTTTTGTTATTTGCGTCTGTATAAAACATTACCATTGCGCCTCGCACCGGTCTTCCTCAAACTACTACCAACCACTGACTTAGAAACCATAACACACAATACCCATTATTCTCGAGTATTTCCTACCTCCATGCTACTTTAGGCGCAAAGGGATGATCATCCAGCCAGACGCGGTGGTAAGTCTGGCTAGGGGTCGCAGCACCTTACCCCCGATAGTTGTAGTTGGGGATACCTTAACCTTGCGAATTGCTGTTGATATTTCGCTATCGCGGTGTAGGACTTTTTCGTAATTATCGCATTTGTAGGCGATATTTCTTGATGCAATTAGTTTAGATTTTTCGGGTAAATTGTGTAAAGTATGTAGCATGCCGTCGCTACACTACGAACAGTCCGTTAAAGATTTTACCTCCCGTCAACAAAAACAAAGTTACCGTCCCCTCCCCTACCCTACACTCAGCTGATCACATCCAGCTGCAGTCCGAAGTCTTCGTAAGTTGTATATAGAAAGAATAAACAATACTGAGATAGCCTACTGTCACTACTGTGCCACGCTGGCCATTTGGGTTGGCACAGAGTTTGTATCAAACACAAAAGGAAACCTATAATTATGAGTTTATTTAGCCAAATAACAAGTTTACTTAAATATAATACTGATATTCTATCGTGAATCGTGATTAAAACAAATAAAGGAGTTACATCCACGCCCAACAATAATTCTGTCAATTGTACTCGCGTGGGAAATCAGTCAACTGTTTAAATACAGCCTATTTACATAATTTCGTTTAAGTGTTAATAATGGGAAATACACACGGTGTGAGAAATTTAAGAAATAAACTTTCGGTACGTGATTCGTAAGATTGTACTAAAATTTTATAACCATGTTTAGTTTTTCATTAACAGAAACAGACGGACGATTAAAAAAAAAGGTCTCTAACTAAATCATGTCGCGTTGTGATATGGAGTATAACAATACATAATAAACTAAAACAACTCAACACTATCATAAAATTTTATTAACTAAGGTCGTGGTGTTTATAGCCCGTCACAATTTTTTCTGTGGTATGGAGGTAGACGCTAAAGTATGTACTGCCCTGGCCTGAACGGCCTGAAGGGACGTTGGACGGAGCCGAGGAACAGGACGCAGGGACCCACAGGGTGCGTCGTCGCGCAGGGGCGTCGGATGTCGGTAGGGACGTCGATCCTGGACTTTGCTCCCGAACCTTGTTCGGAAACTTGCTCCGAACTCAGCTCGTAACTTTGTTGGTAACTTTGCTCGCAACCTTGCTTCCTGTAATTTAAATATCCTGGATGTGAGCGTGGGCTCTCTGCCTATCCTCTCCTGACGGTGACCACGACAGCTTAAGCGAAGCCTAGGGGTCTGTACCAAATGCGCTTATGGCGAGCGTGTGTGGTGGTCCCTCAGAATCGGAGTTTAAATAGGATAGGTAGATGAAAACGAAGATGTGTGAAGCACTTAAATCAATTACATGATACAAAGGCATAAGCAACGAAAGAAAAAGAATATGATTTAGGACAGAGATAAAATAACACAGAACAAGATGGCAAGTCATTAACATGGCCTATAATCATAAAAATGCACTACGCGGATTTGTCAACGCTTAAGCCAACTTACCCAATATGGGGAGTACTCTGAATCTATTTTAAAATTTCCACTGAACTTAAATACTTTTAGAGTATTTAGATTATTTTACATTGTTAAAGTATATTAGTTAAATTCAAATTAATTCGTTTAATTCAAATTATGCGAAGCACGCCGCGTGGTCGCGCAGAGCACTCGCACGCGAGCACTCCACACGCCGGCGGCGGCAGTAGCCTCCCCCAATGGCTTTGCCGGCCGCTCGCGAGCTCATCGCTGCGGCGGGCGACGCGCCAAGGCTCATGGAGTGGGAACGAACTGGTGAAAACTGTTGTGAGCGAGTGAGACAACACTAATCGCTTACCGAGTGGCGTGGTACGGTCGAGCGATAATAATTTATCATTTGTCTTGTTTTGATTGTTATTATTCTATTACGAACGTACAACGTTACAATCATTTAAGTTTATCTATACATAACACGTGACCCATATCAATTAGGCAAGTCTCCAGCATGTTGCCGACACTCCACTACAGTTTGGAGACAACTAACTAGTAATATATACCTACGTAATAAGAGACATAGGGCCATTGTATTACACATTATGTATTTCTATATTTTTTTTGGTATTTGGATATTTTAAATTGATTTATGAAGTCTATACTTTCCTAAAATTCGCAAACATTGGCCCAGTGTACACTATTTCAATTTAAATTTTACCGGTTCTAATAAGTAATTATAATAATCTGAACCGTAGGTAGGTTGTTTAATAATAATATCACGTTTGAGGAAAACAAGACATTTACTAACAGAATATACTTGAACGCACAAAGTCTTTTATTCATTATATTTACCTTTTTTATGAATTATATAAAGAGACAAAATAGTAAAAAATAATCCGACGTTTTTAACTGGGTCAAAATCATGTTCAAAGATTCCGTTACATACATACATACTTATAAGCAATGCTAATAAAAGCTTTAACTCAATGATAAAAGCGTACTAAAATACACGATATTCTTAGATGTAAAGAAATTAATGTAGTTGTTTTTACTACGCTCAACCTGAGTGACTTTCAATATACATAATGTATTTTGAAGATTCATATTATTTTTTATCACAAAAATATTGTAATAACCACGTGAAATGGAAAAACCAACAAAAATAAATATCTAATACATTATTGAATTGTCAGCTGTCTTTCAAGTTTACAAAACTTGGCGCCTTTTTCGATTTACTTTGGTCAAGATGAAACAGCGTGTTCCATATCCGATTTGCCCATTTGGAGCTCTAATACTTAGTTGTCAATCCCCACACAAATGGTAGGTTATTGTATTTAATGATTATGAAATAAAACACACAACACAACTATACATATAATTCTTCTTAACAAGTTTGTTTGTTCTGATAAATTTATATTTTTATACCCTATATTATTAGCGAATCCCGGTTGCTCAGGTTAAAATATATCGTATACCAAGAAATATTGAAGGATCCATTGTCTAAAGTAGTAGGTACCTAATTCATTCTAGAAAACCTTAGAACGTCTTAGATTATTTTGGATCGATTTTAACAGTTGCAATCATTTTTTAACTTTCTTGATCATTTCAGACAATTTTAGAACGTCCTAGAAAATTTCGGATCGGTTTTAACAGTTGCAGATATTTTGAAACTTTCTAGGTCATTTCAGATTTTTTTTAGACTATTTTAGATCAATTTTATTAGTGGCACATATTTTGGAGCTTTCTATAACATCCCAGTTTTTTTTTAGTATTTTCTAGATTATTTCAGAAACTTTCTACAACAGGAGACCAAGAGATATATTTGTTATTACAACGGGAAGTTTATCGAAGTTGCGTATGATAGAGGAGACAACCGTGGACACATGTACCTACGAATATTATCATTTTAATAATATTTCTAGAAAATTCTCATTCGATCAGAATCTACGCATACATTTTAGAACTTTCAAGATCATTCCAGGAATTTCTAGAACAATATAAGCAACTTGATAGAAAAGATTTTCGTTGCCTGAAATAGCTATCTAAGCTGCCTCACATTGTAATTTTGAATTGCCGCAAACTCGTTAATTTGTCACAAATTTCGGCATTAGTTCCTGATATTCGTTATATAATAATCACAACATAATATAAAACAAAGTCGATGTGGTCTGTCCGTCCCTACGTATGTTAAATCTTTAAAACTACGCAACTGATTTTGAAGCGGTTATTTTAATAGATAGAGTGATAAATTTAGATGTTAATCATTGCACCCGTGCGAAGCCGGGGCGGGTCGCTAGTTTAAATATATAAGAATAAGAAGATAGTGTATTTATAAATTTTATTTATAGGTATACAAATCTAAGAAAAGTGTCCAAATTTACCTAACTTGAGTGTTGGTACCTACTACATTTGTTTCAATTGGCTCGGAGTCTGGGTGTCATTTCTATCTATAATATGTATGTATTTACAAAAAAAAAATGTATATAAGTAGTTTATCATCCATCTCGTTACCATAACACAAGCATTAAGTTGCTTAACTTGGGACGAGATGGCGTTGTGTGAAATGTCCAAGGATATTTATTTATTTATTATTTATTTATTTAATTTATTTGGGAGCCTTGGGCTTCTATAAATATTACAAAATCAAAATTTGCCACATCTGTCCATCCGTTCCTAAGTTTTGCGTGACTAACAAACGGCAATTCATGTATAAATAACTCAGGATAAAATAGGGCGGCTGGTGACATTATCTACTATAAATCCAAAATCACAGGGAATATTAGGTATAAGATTACTAGCTGACCCTGCAAACGTTGTTTTTTCATATTTATATTGCTTAGCGGGTTGATTGATCCCGCAAACGTTGTTTTGCCAAATAATTAGGGTTTTTTGTATTTGTGTATGCTGCATCTTATAAAAATAAAAGCAAAAAATGTTGTCTAAAAACTAAACAATTATTTTTGGTGTGGACCCCCCGTAAAATTTAGGGGGATGAAAAATAGATGTTGTCCGATTCTCAGACCTATCCAATATTCTCACAAAATTTCATGAGAATCGGTCAAGCCGTTTCGTAGGAGTATGGGAACGAACATTGTGACACGAGAATTTTATATATTGCTATTAAAAATACGGGTTAATCGTAGAGGGGTGAAAATTTAGTCATCATCATCATCATTTCAGCCAAAGGACGTCCACTGCTGGACATAGGCCTCCCCCAAGGATTTCCACAAAGGCCGGTCCTGGGCCGCCCGCATCCACTGCTTTCCGGCGATCTTAACCAGGTCGTCGGTCCACCGTGTGGGAGGCCTACCAGCACTGCCCCTTCCGGAACGCGGTCGCCACTCGAGGACTTTTCTGCCCCATCGGGCGTCGGTCCTGCGAGCTATGTGCCCTGCCCACTGCCACTTAAGTTTGGCAATCCGGTGGGCTATGTCGGTGACCCTGGTTTTCCTGCGTATCTCCTCATTTCTGATTCGATCTCGCAGGGAAACTCCGAGCATAGCCCTCTCCATTGCCCTTTGGGTGACTTTGAGCCTTCTGATGGAGCCCATAGTGAGCGACCACGTCTCTGTTCCATATGTCATCACTGGCAACACACATTGGTTGAAGACTTTTGTCTTCAGACACTGCGGTATTGTGGACGAGAAGATCTTTCGCAGCTTCCCGAACGCTGCCCAGCCGAGTTGGATCCGACGATTGACCTCTTTCTCGAAGTTGGACTTACCTAACTGGACAGTGTGTCCCAGGTAAATGTAATGGTCAACAACTTCGAGGGTAGAACCTCCGATGTTAACAGGAGTGGCTTGAACATGGATATTAGACATGATCTTCGTCTTCTCCATGTTCATCTTAAGGCCGACTCGTTCGGAGGCTCCACAGAGGCCATCGAGCATCGTAGTGAGGCCCTCCATGGTCTCAGCCATTACGACTATGTCGTCAGCGAATCGAAGGTGAGTGATGTACTCGCCGTTCACGTTAATGCCCAGCCCTTTCCAGTCCAGAACCTTGAAAACATCTTCCAGTGCAGCGGTTTTAAGTTAAATTAAACTAATAATCTTCAAAATTATTTATAAAGAATATATTCTTTAAGCCTTAATATTTAAAAATATTCCTTAAAATTTTAGTAAAAGTATAAAAATGTAAAAGAATAAAAACTAAAAAAAATGTAAAAAAAATAAAGGTGAGGTTACCCTTAAAGCGGTTAAGATTTAGGAGGATGAAAAATAGATGTTGTCCAATTCGCAGACCTGACGGTATGCACACAAAATTTCACGAAAATCGGTCCAGACATTTCGGAGGACTTTAATAACAAACACCGTGACACGAGAATTTTTAATATTAGATATTAATTTATGTGTTGACAAATTTGTCTCGTTCACAATATCGGAGTACGGGAGACTAATGTGGGTGCACACGTAAGACGTATAAATTATTATAATTAGGTATACATATTATCGTTATGGTTCAACACACGCTTCAAGGCTGGCCACTATGATGCTGCAGTTATTAATAACGTGCCCCATCGTGGTCATTGTGAGTGGGTCGTGGGTATAGATGTAAAACAACCGATTTTACACGTTTTAAACCAAATGTTGCGGTTGTGTGGGGTTAAACCGATTTAAACGGTTGAAAACTCGCCTACAGAAATAAAATAACTGTGTTTTAGACTTCATTTTGGTGTGTAGGTAGATATATACATATACATAACCTAAACTTATTTAATAAATTAACTATATTATACACGCTGGAAAGATGGGCAATACCTTTTTTTTTTTTTTTTTTTTTTTATCGGTGACTTGAATGCCTTTGACCCTAGGCTTGCGTGATGGAAAGCTACGCCAGGGTCTAAGATGGAGCAGGCAATTCAAGGAATTGCCCTGTCGGGCACCGGCTCTCACATACACACGACGGAACATAGTAAAACTGCTTGGCGTCGGACTTAAATGTGAGGGTGGTAGCCAGCCGGGCGGACCGTTTGATCCTACCACCAAGCGTGCTGGGTTTTGTTGACTACCTCGGTAATATTAAGAAAATTTTGTTATTATTAAGAAAAACATAGTCCTCAAAACCAACCGTTAAAAACATAAAAAATGTTTTTATTTTCGTTTTAAAAGGATTGGTCTAATTAGTTTTAAACCGGCCTTACATCTATGTATAGTCGTGGGTGACTTGGTAAGAAGATTGTGTGGGTACCACACACTATAATCTGCAGGTTATCAAACGTCAGCCTTCAGGTTTGGAGGGGTGTCCTTGTATGTTTGGTATGTAAAGCCGGCTACCGGTAGTCCTAGGAGTGATTGGTCTCGGAGAGCGAACGGATAAGTATCAAAAATTAATTGTAATGCGAAATCATGAACTCGGAAGGTATTTTTGGAGACCGAATCATCATGTTCCGCTTTTAACTGACACAATTAATGTTTATGTGTGCCCTAGTAGCTACAATTTATGCCCCAGCGTCATTTTGTGCTGAGTCGTGCTTGCTCTGAATTCATGTAAGGAAAATCACTGGAAAGACGAGTTGGCACAGAGTTCGTATCAAGGTTTCTTAATCTTGTGTCTAAGTGGTCGCCCTCTTGGGTTCCTTCAGTCGCCTATTTTTTTCACCCTCCGGATCGTATGGGTTGAACATATAAAATAACATAAACATTATAACAATAACAACCCATAAAATGCTGCAAAGTGCGGCCTTCCTATACCACATCCTTATAATTCTAACCCAGCGACCTTTACAAGATCCCCAAATACCCCAACTATTACTAGGTAGTTATTTTGTATTCTATTCAGTGTAGGTTAATTGTTTCAATGCGTTCTAGTTTCATATTTTTCGAAACGGCCAATAGGTCGTTAAGTTGCGTACAGACTTACAGAATAAATGAAATGATTTGCCGTTCACATTAGTGGAATCTATCACGCATTGTTACATTATAGTTAATTCTCAAAGTGTGGACGCCTGGCGTGAACGCTTTATGTTTTTTTTTCTGTGGAAATCTGCCGTGTCTTCGGCATATTTTGCCACCCCGTTATTTGTCACATTGCACAGTGAGCAGCGGTAAGCTTCGTAGTGAATGCGTTGTATGAGCGGGCTACGCTAGATTTCATGGTGTGTTTCACCAGTCTGTACGAACCTTTAACACGAGGAATACATTAATTGGAAGCATAGGTAACCATAAATTAACGCGCCCAAGGACGATCGAACTCAATAAACCGACACGAAACTGCTCCCCAATGACTGATAAGCGAAATAAATTTTAATTATGGAATATGGACGTCGGAAGGCGTATAATTAATCATCATCATCCACGTCACTACACAGACCGCTATCGGTCTGTGTAGTGACGTTTCAGAAAACATAATTCCACCACCCCATTCCATCCTGAGGGTGTCGTAATAGGCGACAAAAGATAATGACGAGGCCGAAAACCATGCCGCAAGTGTAGGAAAACTTGGAATGAAACTCTGTCCTAACCAGTCCGGCCAGCGTGGTTCAGTAGGCTAATGACCCTCCATATAGCTGGACGAGGCCCGACTCAACAGTGGGTCATCTACGGGTGGAGTAGTAGTATTAGTATCATCATAGCAGCCTTTAGAAGACCCACTGCTGGTAGGTTCTGGGTGTATTTGTGTTCGTGTGTTATTGTGTGTCCTGCGATACATGGCCTATAGCAGTATTTCCTTAGTGCATTGGAGTAGCGTTTTTATAAAATAAAAGTACATGGAGCCAAATCCTCGTACTCGGCCACCATCACTGTGACTCAGGAAGTCGTTTCGAGTTTGACATGGCTAAGTTTTCTGCATTTCATTTATATTGTAGGGAGGGATTGTAGGAGTGAAGAGTTGTGTGTGAAAGGTGTATGTAGGTATGACGACTGAGAGACACGGTGTGTGTGGAGACTACCACCTAGTGTGGGACAGGGGCCGTAAGATGATAATGGTATTTATGAATATGACGATTTATAAGAGTTTTGTGATGAAACCTACGTAAATAAAGTTCCTTTTGAGTTTGAGTTTTAAGTCAGCTTTTACGACACCCTAAAAAAGGTAAAATTTTGTGTATTCTATGAGGTTTTTTAACAAGGTTTTTTTCTCTTGATTACATATCATGCTCTGCAAGTGACTTAAGGTGCAATATAGGGGTGACATCTCAGTGGCACTATGCATTCTCAGTCTGTCACCACATCGATATCGCTTCAATCTTTAATCAATTTCATAATTTCGACAGACTCAAAATCGACAATCAGCGTCTTTGATTCTCGATTATGACAGTACATTTATCTCAATGGGCACTGCACATGTCATATCAATAAAATGGCAGGTTTGGGGCCGTTATTGCCTAGAGGTATATTTACGACAAGTAAAATAATCTTTGTTGTTAATGTTAATGACTTTCATTTTGAATGACATAAACGATAAGGTTATTTTTGGTTTCAGATTTGACACAAAGAATGGATTAAACTCACAATGACCATTCTTCTATACGACCACTGTGACCTCCAGGAGAGAGCGTCGAAACATCTAAAGGCATGGAAAGGTAAGAGATAGAAGGACCGAGGTAGACTATACCCTATTCAAGATAGCGTGATCGATTTGGCAGATGTCAATTTTTCTGATCGACAAAAAGGTATGATTCCGAACTACGTCGCGGTAATCGGGACCAGTAGTCCGAGGTAGCACTTCTGCTTGCAGCGTACTTCGGAATCATACCTTCACTTTGCAATGGCGAATAGTGGTGGGAAACAGATAATAACTAGTAGTCCAAAAAATAACGGTTTAAAATACTTGTAACTGTGACGAGATGGTATGGGTGTATTATGTGTGAAATTCTTTATCACTTTTCCTAACTTTTTAAGACAATATTCGAATAAAAAACATTTTCATTTTGAAATAAAATTCGTTGGCTTTGCATTGAAATTTAAGACTTTTACAGCTTTTCTTTTTTGTTTACTTTCATGGTCTGAACCACCTATTTAAATTTGGTGGAAGGTCAAAAACTTATCTACCCAATGTTTTATATATCTAGTGCAATAAAGAATTTCACACATAATACACCCACGCCAACTTGTCACTGTTACAAGTATTTTATAAAAATAACGTTATTTTTTGGACTACTAGATATTTTCTGTTTCCCATCACTAGCCCGTCTGTCAAATCGATCATGCTATCTTGAACAGGGTATATAACATTTAAATGAAGAAGAAGAAGAACATAGTTATAAGTATAGTTAACGGACGTAGATCGAGCATTGTGGCGTTCTACAGTCTTTAAAAAAATCGTCTTTTGCTTTACCGATTACCGATAGGAAATAAACCGAACCGACGAGTATAAATAGCATGACTCACCACTAGATTTCGACACACTTTTTTTGCGTGTGGGTAGTTGAAGCTTAAGGTACAAATAAAAGTTGCTCCGTAATTTTAACTGAAATATAATATAATAACTTGTTATTAATACAATTTATGGATAAAATTAATATCACCTAACTGAGTCTACCTACTGGTATTGTGGTACATCTCCTATCTGCTTTTCTACTGCACAGTTTTAATCACTTTATTTTTGCACAAAAAAAATGAGCTCAATTGACACTATGGCTGGTCTGAAAGACTTCTTCTGCAAAACCATGGCAGATTTTGAGGCAAAGTTGGAGAGGACTAAGATAACTCCATCTGATACTGCGAGCTTGGCTGCTGAGTTTGGTGCATTTAAATTATTTGTCTGTGAGGCACTTGGCATTCTGCAAAAACAAATGCAATTGGTTACCAAGTCTATTGACAATATTGAGATGAGGAATCGCAATGGAATTTTGTTGCTGCATGGGGTGCCTGAGGAACAGGATGAAAACACCGCCCAAGTTGTTCTGAAAGTTGTCACCAGTCAACTTCTTGTAACCGATTTCTCTGTCAAAAGCATCAAGCGCTGCCACAGGATGGGACGTCCCAAAACCAAACATCAAGCACGTCCTATTTTATTTGAGCTGCAGGACGATGGATTGAAGCACAACATTTGGCGTGCAAAAACCAAGCTAAAGGGCTCGGGTATCACTATCTCAGAGTTCTTGACCAAAGCACGACATGACCTCTTCATGGCTGCGAGGAAGAAGCTTGGGATCAACAGGTGCTGGACACGGAACGGCTCTGTGTATTTCCTTGGTTTGGACGGTACGCGGCAACGTCTGGTCTCCATCGAGGAGCTGGACGCAGTGGTGCAGTGTGATGCTGCTTCTTTAACGACTGCATCGTCCGAGAAGCCCGTGACAGGCAGGCCAAAACGTGCAGCTGCAATCAAGAAGTGATATGTGTTGTTTTCTGTGGGTGTGGTTCGGACAAGGTTTGGCTATTTTTCTGCTGTTTCCACTTGTTATGGTTAAAGTAATTATCATTCATATTTGTTCTGTTTTATCAAATTTTATGCACTTATTCGCCAAGTCTTGATTGTTAATTATCATAACACCTCCCTTTGTCACTTTCCATTGTCTTTGTTGACTGACTTGTTTGTTATTTCATTTTCTTAATATTGGTCACTCATCACTCAAGTCAATATCAGTTTGACCATAGCTTGATGATGATTGTCAGGAGTGTCAAGCGTGACCGACTGAAGAAGCAACGAGCGTAGACCATACAGGCAAATAGTAATTTTGTGTTTCATATGTAAAATAGAATCACATGTATTATTTCATTTAATACGATGATATTTTTATTTTTTTATTATTATTATTATTTCATCATTCGTGCACGTCCCATAACATTGTCCGAACTAATACTCATTAAATTATCTTCTTTTGTTTTGTGTTGTTGTTTGTATATAATGTGTAGTGGTGTGTAATGTGCTGCTTTTCTTTAAACACAGAACCAGTGGGTGGGCTTGGTCCCCACATAATATATTAATATTTTATTTAATTATAATTATTTACATATTGCCTCATTTTTAATACTACTATTATATGTATTCATCTGAAAACAGTTACGACTTTGATGAGTATTTTTCAGCAAGCAGTGACAATGATAGCTTCACCAGTATACCGTCACTTGCTGATACACTTGCAGCACAGTTTTCTGATGTTCTTATGAATTTTAATGTTGTTCACATCAATGCACAGAGTATTCCGGCCCACTTTCCCGATATGCTGGCAAGTTTTGACTGTGAGAACGTACACGCAATTCTGATTTCCGAATCTTGGTTAAAACCTTGTCTTCCCACCCCCTCCTACTCTTTGCCTAAATTCAGGCTCATCAGAAATGACCGGACAAGTGGTGGCGGTGGTGGTGTAGCTATATATCTTCGCTCGCACCTACCTTACTCAATTGTCAGTATCTCACCACAGCCGCCACTTTCTAACGCTGGAGAGCACTTATTTATAGAAGTTGAAGTCCATCACTCCAAAATTCTTCTCGGCGTATACTATTGTCCTTCCCTTCGTATCAACTATTTTTCCTCGTTAGAGAACATCTTAGAAAATCTGGTTACGTCTTACAGTCACACAATTATCATGGGGGATTTTAACACATGTCTCCTTAAAAATGATTCTCGTTCTTCTTTACTTCATTCGGTTATAGAATCCTCCAACTTAAATATTCTCCCGCTAAGTGCCACTCACCATTTTCCAAATTCGGTCCCGTCACTTCTTGATTTAATCTTTGTCTCCTCTCGCCATTGCGTGGCTAAACATGGTCAGTGCTCGGCAGAGGCGTTTTCGCATCATGATCTGATTTTCCTCTCTTACAAAATTCGCCCCCCTAAGGCTAAGTCAAAAATTCTGATGCAGCGCAATTTTAATGGCATGAACCTTGAGAGTCTTCGTGAGGATGCTAGTAACATTGACTGGAACGTTCTCCTGAGTGCAGAGTCAGTCGAAGAGAAGGTGAATATCTTCAATAATAAACTTATCGCCCTGTATGATGTCCATGCTCCTGTACGTGCGATTAAGATTAAGCACACGCCATCGCCGTGGCTCACTAAAGAAATAAAATTGCTCTTGTCTAAAAAAGCATCGGCCAAATCTAAGCTTAAACGACATCCTACCTCTGGCAATCGTGAGAACTACACCAGAATTAGAAATCACTGCAATAAAGTGTGTAGGGATGCCCAGCGCCAACATATCCATAGCTCTGTTGAAAACGGAGATCCAGCTAAAGTCTGGAAATTTCTTAGGTCAATGGGGATCGGAAAGGCACGACAAGATACAATCCCACAAAATTTAGACATTAACTTGCTGAATCAGCATTTCTGTACATCTTCTGATTTTGATAGAACTATCAAGTCACAAACATTGCATCGTCTTTCCAGTCTGTCGATCCCTGATCATCCTCTATTTGCCTTTCATCAGTTGACCGCTTGTGATGTTAAGAGAAGCATTCTATCCATAACCTCCAATGCGGTTGGAAGTGACTGTGTCAGCCGTAATATGATCCTTCCTATCCTTGATGAAATCCTTCTAATAGTAACTCATATCCTTAACAACTCCTTATCCAGTGGTGTCTTTCCAAGTGCTTGGAAAGATGCTCAAGTTACACCTTTGCCAAAAAAACCTAACCCGGCTTCCTTCTCTGAATACCGACCTATATCGATATTACCCTTCCTATCCAAAGTCCTAGAACGTCTTATTCACAATCAAATTAGTTCTTTCCTTTCAATGAATAGGCTTCTTAATCCCTTCCAATCCGGCTTCCGTCCTGGACATAGTACTATCTCCGCTCTAGTCAATATTACGGATGACATCAGACTGGGCATGGAGGAAGGCAAGTTGACGGCACTTGCGTTGCTTGACTTCAGCAATGCCTTCAACACTGTCGATTTCGACATTCTAATCGGGATATTGCACACTCTGAACATATCTCCAACGGTAACTGATTGGTTTCATAGTTACCTGCATGGCCGCCGGCAACGTATCCGTATCGAAGATACCTCTTCGTCATGGTGTCCTACGACTGCTGGTGTGCCGCAGGGTGGCGTTTTATCTCCGTTACTTTTCGCAATATTCATTAATTCCATTTCCAAGAACTTAATTTCTTCCTACCACTTATATGCAGATGATCTCCAGATTTACACGCAAGCACCAGCTGAGCAAATGGCAGGGGCCATAGGGATTCTGAACAAAGATCTATTCAGAATATCTGAGTGGAGTAAATGCCATGGTCTACGAGTTAATCCCACCAAAACCCAGTTCATTGTTATTGGCGGCTCACGAATGGTCTCAAAACTCGACTGGTTTACTTTGCCTCATGTCATCTTCGACGGTATCCAGATACCGATGTCGAAAACAGTTAAGAACCTGGGGATTTTTATTGATGACACATTATCTTGGGTCCCACAACTTAGAGAAACTAGTCGACGAATTTTTGCATCTGTGGGCTCGCTGAGGCGACTGCGCAATTTTTTACCGACTGCTACTAAAATTGCGCTAGCTCAATCTCTTCTGCTCCCTATACTTGACTATGCCGATGTCAGCTATCTTGATCTCACAGAGGAGCAACTTAACAAACTTGAGCGACTTCAAAATGTTTGTATAAGATTCATATTTGGTTTACGCAAATATGATCATGTATCGGAATTTCGTAACAAGCTCAAGTGGCTCCCAATTCGTTTTCGTCGGAATACTCACATCCTTTCACTGCTGTACAGTATTCTTTTTCTTCCCACTACCCCTTATTATCTTAAAGAGCGTTTTCAGTTCTCTTCTGATACACATTCATTGTCCTTAAGATCATCAGAGGGCTTAACACTGGCAATGCCAATGCATTCCACGCGATTTTACGATAAATCTTTTACTATACAAGCTGTACGCCTGTGGAATGCTTTGCCATTGCCAGTAAGGTGCGCTCAATCCTTGACGATTTTCAAAAGAATGGTGAAGGAGCATTTCATGACCTTCTGTTAAAGTCGTACTCAATATGTTTAATAATTTGTATGTATGTATATGTTGTCTTGTTATTATCTATTTATGTATATCATAATATGTACACTGTAACTACCCATATTGGTTTCTTATTCCAGCCAAGTCCATCCAACGGTTGTCTGGAAGAAATTGCTTTCAGCAATAAGACCGCCATTTGTGCTGTACAATGTTAGTGTTTAAGTTTCTTTTTAATTTTGTTTGTTACTTTGTGTACATGTACAATAAAGAATATTCTATCTATCTATCTATCTTCGTGTTGATTATTCTTATCGGAAGTTACGTTTGTACTTTATCGCGGCACCCGCATCGGCGATCTATTTCAGTTTTTTTTTGTCAGATATTTAGGTAAATAAACACTATGAACTTCTTGTTCATAAAGGTGCAAGAAAAAATTTTTCAAGCTCAAAGTCATTCTTGCACCTTTATGACCTTGGAGGGTTGTATTGATGAGTTTGATGATTATAATTCTATAACTGCATACGTCTTACAGCCGCGAATAACATTTTAATCAACATACAACCTAGCACTGACCTGCAAATTACAAAAAAACGTACGAAAATTTGAATTTCGCGGGCTACCCTGGAACATTCACCTTAAGGTGGAAGAAACGGTCTGTTCTCAGTCATTTTCCCGAGAGTTGGCGTTGAAGTCAACATTTACAATTTATTTGGGCTGGTGTATAATTGTAAAAATATTAAGACGTAGGTAAAAATATTAACCAATAAGTTCCGTATAGTGAAACTAAAATATTTTGTCCGTATAGGATTTTGAATATACAAGTGTCACCACCGCATCCCATCCTGAGGGTGTCGTAAGACTAAAGAACATGACAAGGTCTGACATGGATGGCACAGGTGCCTATTTTCCCTCAATAAGCATAGAGGAGGCCCAGAGGCGTAGCGTGCCTTAGTGGGGCCCCGTATAAAAAAATATTTGCGGGCCCATAAAAAGGGTAAAGATTTCTCACAAAAGAAAAAAAATAGTGTAATTGTGTAAGTGTTTTGTGTGTATTGTGTAAGTGGAACTAATCAGTTGAGGAAGATCGGTTGTGATGGTGAAGGCGATTGTTAACAAAGTTAAAGCAAATTTGCCATAACTGAAGATTGCCATAACAAAATACTAATTTAAGAATCTAATCTACACACAGTATGTACCTGAGAACTTATCGCCATTTATCAGTCTTATGTCACAATGACCTCATATACTCGTCATAACCACACCTTTTAAGGCCATTCACATTAAAAAAAAAACAGTCGATAACATCGCACCCGACTACCCATCCAACTACAAGTATATACTACTTACATATTAAAAATATAATTTTGGTTAGTTATAGACTTTAAGGAACCCCTCGATCGTGCTGCCACCTTTGTGCAGTGAGGGAGCTTACGTGCCATTAAAATCAATTGGGGCCATACCCGCCCATGATCTCCCATGCCAGGGGTGTAGGTCCCACGGGGACTCTTCTGTCCTTAGAGTTGCCTTCACGCCAGCATAACCCGGCTAGGCTATAAAGCGGCTATGGCCAGAGCTGCCGCCGTTGTATGCATTTACTGTTTTCTTTTTAAAGGATTTTCTTTAATGTTTTTGTTATTTACGTTTTTAAAATAAAAACTCAGTCTATTTTCTTATCCACTAATTCCTGGGCGCGCATCCACTGACATCCAGTTACATGAATAAGATCTCCTAAGCATTAATTTAATCGCATTCTTCCAGTATGCCACATCTTGCTGTTCGTCTGCGCCGCCATTTGCGGCCTAATGAACTACGTGTTCCTTCAAAAAACCATGGAGCTGGTTGAACACAACTGTGTATTGTACCCACGATTATTGGACTTCAGTCCGGTAGATGTGACCACCTTACCATATTTTAATGAAACAGATGATATTGCTATTGCCTTCGAAACCGATAAAATTAGTGAAAAAGATGAAGATGAGAAAGTCAAGAGGAACGTAAATAATAACGAAACAATAGACGAGATCGAAGGAAACGTTACCGGTAAGTGATAAAGGCACATCTTAGTGCAGAAAAAAACAACGATCTTTTTTTAAAAGCGAAACCCCTGAAACCTGTGTTGCGGGGTCAGTTTACAAACATGTAATTCACGAGCACAAATGACACCCAGACCCCGAGTCACTGCCTCTGGTTTACACAAAGACACTGACCCGACCCCGGGACCCGTTGATCCAAAGGCGGCACATCTGACCACTATACCAACAGATTTATCGTCTGTACTTCGCGACTTAATAACAACGCAGCTTGTGATGTTTTGCTGAAAGCAGTTTGTGATGTTTTAACTATATGTAAAAAATGCTGTAGGGTTATGGCACATATTTTATCTATAAATGGTGGCAACTATAGTTCGTTCGCGTTAAGAATGCAGAGAGTAATTATTTTCTGTCGGCCTTGCCACGTCCCTAACCAATGAAGTCGTTCCTAATTATAAAGTCAAGTTCACAGTGGCCAGTTGAAGGCATACTTTCAAAGGCAACGGTAGTCATTTTTGTCCTATAACCTGCAGTTACGCTGATGACTCCTGCATTGTTAACGAAAACAAAGTATATGCATTATAAGAGAGTAACTCCATTACTACAAAAATATGAGAGCAATTGCCTTTCTCGTATATTCGGATTCTGTGAGCATTTTTAATTTGAGACACATAAATAATTCACTGTCCTCAGCATCTGACGATCCAGAGCCCGTTAACAAAACGCATCGCATTGCGCTGGTGCCATCCAGAATGATATCGTTGTCGTTCAATGACTGCCAATATGCCGAATACATGCCCCTCCTGTCCACGGTGTTTGCAGCCGTATGGGTCACCATGTTCACTATGTGCGCTGGTGGTGGCCACGTCAGAAATGGGTAACTTTGCTGACTTTTTTGTCCATACAACGTTGTGATACGTGCCTAAAGGATAGGGCAATCGATCTTTTTATTTATATCAGTAGGCTAGGATAGTGTTGTGGGTCAAGAAATAGATCTTTTTTACCTATCAATAAGGTGGTGCACAAGGGTATGGCCCGTGTTAACCTTCGCCTATGGACTATTGCAACACCGGAGACGTCGTTCACGTGACGCCAGTCCTGTAAAAAGTGAAATGCCACCATACTTCCCCTGGTCTCTGGAGACTTTACATGTTACATATTTGGATACGGTTTTTTATATACTCTCTTACTGAATCGTTGCATAACCTTTTCCTGCGGGCTTCATGTATACCGCCGTCTATCCAACACAATCTCATTTGGGATTAATTCACGAAAACGCGGTCTACTACGACATACCATAACGGCTTAACCTGATTGACCTGCAGGATTACCTGGATGTTGAATATGTGACCATTCCGGCTGTCATTATTGTTTACACATGGCCATGTATATCTTAAAAACTGATTGTTGGTCATCCCAATGATTGCCTCTAGAAGGGTCTCGAAAGCCAGACGCCAATCTCTCCATTACTTAAATACTGGTCATTAAACAAGCCTGACTCAATGTAAAAAACTTTAAATTTGATCACGATCTAGGCGTAGGCAAGTCAGTTATTAAATACGATACTCGTAAGTGTCGAAAAATACAGCCACACTCGCTCTCTAAATATTAGAGTCATTATTTTAACTAATTATTTATCAGCAATCAAATATTAGAGGCCGGACATGTTGGCCTACTATTTTATGCATCGTATGATGGGATATTTTAGAAACAATGCTTATCAGAAACCGTGACACGGCCACACGGTTGGCACCTTTCCAAGCGGGTCACCACCGATGTTAAACATTTTAGAGGCGATTCACTTCGTTTAGAATTACAACTGTAGACAAGGAGAATCATATTATATCTTGGAAATCTCGATCTGGTCTGTGTGGTGAGTTTACAATACACATAGTCTCCAGCACCGGCTTCAGCACTGGCGGTTGGAAATCAATGAGGCTTTCCAACGTCAAAAGGGCAGGCCACATGGAAAGGCCAGACGAAGAGCGGCACACTGTATCGTGGCTCCAGGGAATCTCAGAGCCTGGGGCCCTCAGAGTCGCGGACTATGGCTGTGGCCCTGTCTCGGAAAATCAAGGAACGCCATTGGTTGTAGTGGGTAGACTGGTGGACCGCAAATGACTATCTTTCTCATAAACTGGCTAACCCACGAGCGAATAATCCCAAGGGTTACAGTAGGCTAATTACCCTCCACGTAATTTAGGCCCGACTCAACAGTGAGTCATTTAAGGAGGTAGTAGTAGTGTCATGTTTTCCTTCTAAGGAAATAACTAGATGGCCGGCCTATTGCGATCCATTAGCCACTGGAACTAGTTTGTGAAATGGACTAATTTAAACACTGAAGATCATTTTGACGGAAGAAATAAAGTGCCTCATTTCATGTTGTTCCATTAGCTTGCAGCAGCCATGGCGGATACTGCCGCCAGCGCTGCTGTTCTCTCTGCTGATGGTGGCTTTAACTGGCCACAGCTTCGTAATAACCAATGGAGGAATCCACGCGTTTTGCGCAGGGTTTTATCGCCTCACCAACACAACAACGTGAGTTTACAACATTTTAACAAACCTCTGTAGTGTAGAATGATTTGCTAGATTTCACGAACGGCTGCGTGACCATAAATACTGAAGATTTAAATTTAGAATTCCCCAGATAATTCATATTATCATATTGTTTCTTTTTATAATACAGGCATTTCACATTACACTTTTCCCGGCAAACATTGACCATGTTTAAATGCCCGGGATAAAGGTGAGTTAAGATCGTTCATACAATTGAACTGGACCACGGAACGGTCCGTGGGGTGACGGATTTAGAATACACAATGTCACCAACCCATACCATCTCGAGGGTGTTGCAAGAGGCGACTAAAAGAACGGAAGGGGCAGATCACCTAGTTGCAAGAGAAGGAAAACTTGACACAAACCGTGGCACAGTCGGATAATTTCCCTCCATGAATTTGGAGGAGGCCCAACTCTGTAGTGGGTCATTTATGGGCTGAAACGACGAACGACGACGACGGAACTGGTCCGTTTAGTGACAGATTTGGAATACATACTGCTACCAACCCAATACCCTCATAGTGTTGTTAAAGCGTGGCACAGTAGGCTACTTTCCCTCCATGAATTTGAAGCCAATTTGAAGACCTGTTATTTTTGGATTGAAATTTTGGTACTGGCAGGATTAGTGGGGCCGCAATTAATATCATAATTACTTCTTGACGTTCTACTCACAATCATTGGCGTACAGTAGAAAGGCCAGTATTAATAAGATCATACTGTCGCAGCTGTTCACCAGTGAACGACTACCTTGTGCTGGGTTGGAACGCAACATGGGGCTTCGGAGGACGCGCGGCGTCTACACGGGCGGCCAGTGCGGGGGTCCTGGCTAGCTGGGCCTGTGCCACCGCACTGTGTCTGGCTCGGTGCCTGGTTGCCCCCGACTTCGATGTCCGGCGAACAGGCGCTTACTTGAAAGATCCGCAACAGGTACGTTGAAGCTACATAACGGGCTGTACCTCGTTCACGTTAAGAATGCAGTAACCCACACAGGTTCGCGAGAACGTCGACTAGTGTCGCGCCCCATTTGAAATGAAAACTTAATACGAGAAGGAAAACATAATACGAAACTTTGTGCAAACCCGTTTGGCCAGCGTGGCACAGTAGGAGTAGTACAGTCCTCGCCAAACTTTATGGTCGCTCCTAACTTAGCCGCATTGTGCGGCTGCGCAGACCATAAAATCAGGTATCAGCGGGACGTGGCGGTGGGATACCGACGGCTACCGTTGGCTACATTCAGAGCGGCCATAAAGATTGGCGACGACTATAGTCTTTTGTTAACTTTTCAGAAACTCACGCCGTACTTAAAGAAGTCTCGGTCGAGCCAGCGGTCGAACCCAAGTACGCCTCGACATCGACCGCGGGACGATGTCTCGTTGAAGTCCGAGCCAACAATAACCACCGAACTAGTAACAGTTGAGAATGAGCAAGACTCCGCCCCCACCTCACTTATGGTTACTCCAGTGAAGACCTCAGAGCTTCGTAACACCGAAAATATTGAGATGGCATACTCACCAAGAGAACGGCCAGACACTTTGCGTTAGCTTAAATCTCTTGTTTCTAGCTGGAAAATTTAGTTCTTATTTAAGAAATTCTAAGATAGGTTTAAACTTTTTTGACTTCTTTATGCGTATTAAAGTTGAATCTTATAATAATTTAAAATAAAAGAATGATATCTGTTGTTGAACTGAAAAACCAGTTGGTAAGAGTAGGTACCTACTTACCTATGGTATTTCATTTACCGAATGTAAAACTGGCTATTTTTATTACAAATAATATATTATTTTAGTTGTATGTAAAACTGACCTCAAGTTTGGAATAAATATTATAACAATTCCTGTTGGAAAATTTTATTTCTAACGTTAACCTGTTTAGGTATATATTATATAAATAATGTTACTTCATATTACTAAGACCGTGTGGTGACGGATTTAGAATACACAATGTCACCAGCCTACACTATCCTGAGGATGTCTTTAGGAGGCAGATCACCTAGCCGTATGAGAAAAAAAACTTGGTACAAACCCTGTGCCAACCCATCTTGCCAGCGTGGCACAGTAAGCTAATTTCCCTCCATGAATTTGGAGGAGGCCCGACTCAGTAGTGGGTCATTTATGGGCTGAAACGATGACATACATATTAATTTATGCAAGCATATGAGAATCAGGATGCGGACAACCACATATCCGGTTCTGCTGTTCGGCACCCAATCTTCCGGTGGACAGTTAAGGTGCTCCTCAGTCTCGACTCTACTTCGAGCGCTCTTGGGGGCTTGTAAGTTTACCACACAACAGCGGCAATTCCTCAAGATAGTCCTTATATTATCAGTTTGGAGGAGAGCCATTTAGCAACCAGGATGCTACAAACTTTACGCACATCTGCAGCACGAAATACGGCAAAATCGCAGATATACATGCTTTTGCCATTCGTATGAATGAAAACCACTGCAACATTATATTTCTCTTTGATTAAAACCTATTCTACACGGTTGGGTCCAACCACCAACAGAGGTCACCTTGGTTGAGTTGGAGCAAAAAGCAACCGTGTAGAAGTTGGTTGATGTCAATATTTGGTTGACCAACCGAGTGGACTTCCAACCACCTTGATCGTGAGCGCATCCCTCACTACCAAGGACCAATAGAGGACATTGGGTTGAAGAGCGACCGTGTGGATGCTTGTTGGCCTGCGACCGTGCGTAGTTGCGGCCAGTGTTGCCATATAAACAGATTTATCTGTATCTTTATAAATATAATTCAACTGATCATGAACGTAGAAAGAACAGCGGACGGAATCCCGTAGGTATACCATTATTAAGAAGCATAATTGTAAATTAATATTATAATACTCCTGAAAATAAAATGAAGTAAAATTATATATTTAAGTGGCTTAGGAGTCGAATGATCGAATTTTTAGTAATTATTATTTATTTTATTTTATTGGACAACAAAACAGGTAACAGTTAATAACTAAACTTAATATCTAATAAACGAATCTATCCTAGGTTGGAACCCCTAATAATGTTGACACATCATGTCGTAAAGTTACATATTAAACATAGTACAAAGCAACTATTATTATACTTTATCATAGAATCTGAAAATGTCTAAAATTTATCTTCAAGTTCTAAATCTGTCCGAAAAGCATCTTTTGAACCGTATTATGGAAATGTGAATGTAGGTATGACGACTGATAGGTGTGTGTGGAGACTACCACCTAGTGTGGGACAGGGGCCGTAAGATGATAATGGTGTTTATAAATATGACGATTTATAAGAGTTTTGTGATGAAACCTACGTAAATAAAGTTCCTTTTGAGTTTGAGTTTGAGCATTTTAGTATGGCGAGAAGATTTCTAGATTTGGGTGAGTTTAACATAGATAATTATCATTCATTATAATTGAAACTGAATCTACTAAACCGCTAGAAAAATCCACCAGCCACTAAAAGCAATATTTCGCCACTAAAAGGGGAGTCGAAACCACGAGTTTTAGTGGAAAATACCACTAAGTTGGCAACACTGCTGACGAGTTGTCTCAACTACACATCGTGTAGATTGAAAACCAACTTTGGTTGGAACAACCAAGGTGACCTCTGTTGGTGGTTGTAGAGATGGGTCGTACTAGGTAAATCTGATACTAGATCCACCTGTTCCTAATCTCAAGAAATACCTAATCCAAATACCTAATCCACATAATCTTCCTAATCTCATTCACAACCAATACTTAGCAAGCCATCTCAATCTGCCTATTCCTAATCTCAAGTTCCGAGTTCGTTATTAGGATTTGATTAATGTCATCGTTGGATAATTATTTGAATGATTAGGATTAGACATTTAGCAAACTGTGAAGTTTTGTTTGTGATATTTTTGAATTAACACAGTTTAATAGACCAATAAATTACCTTAATTGTTCATTAATACAATTAGTATTCAATTGGTATCTTCGCTTTTCATACTTATATCTTTTTGTATTGAAAATCTTCTATTGTGTTAAAAATTTGGGTTTTTTTAAATCTAGAATAGGAAATATCTCTACACTTACAGTAACTCTTCACTACATAGTATAAAACAAAGTCGATGTTTTCTGTCCGTCCCTATGTATGCTTAAATCTTTAAAACTACGCAACGGATTTTGAAGCAGTTTTTTTTATTAGATAGAGTGGTTCACGAGGAAGGTTTATATGTATAACACACCCCCGCTTTGCACGGGCGAAGCCGGGGCGGGCCACTAGTATTAAATGAAATAGAATAATTTAATCACAATTAGGCTAGACTCGAGATGTATTTAGTGTATTAGTAAAATCCCTAATTTGATCTTCTTTCTCTTAACTGTTGTGTGACCATGCTCTCCCGCGCAAATCTGATAAACAAAATGCCACGCGCTGCGAGTGAGCAAGAAAGAAGGATCAATATGGTATCCATTGCGCTGTCTCGCTTTATACGGCTCTAGATGTGTAACGGGATTGAAAGATACGTTGCAACGTGTAAGTGAGTGAGATAGCGCAAGAACAGATGAGAGCGAATGCTGAACATTCGATTTTATGCTTTAAGAATACGAATATTAGGTGGAACAGGTGGATTATACACATTGACAAAATGGGATTAGGTGCTACCTAATCTCGTAAAATACCTAATACTCGGATCTGTTCTAATAAATCCGACTCATCTCTAGGTGGTTGGACCCAACCGTGTAGAATAGGTTTAACTGTCACTGTCAGTAAAGTCAATGTGACATAAATTTGTTTACTTATTTTTGTCGTAATCTTTGTCTTTTTCAAAAAATTCAAGTATCTGAGAGTTATTGTAATATGTTGAATTTAGCAACATTGTATACATGAAGAATTGTTTGGTCACAAATCATGATACGGTGCCAGGTAACTAGATTCCTAGCTAAATACAATAATAAAAGCCTACATTTTAGGGGATTGCACAATGATAGCTCAACTACACAGATATTATATCCGCTAAAATGCCGCAATTTGCTTCGAGTTGCTGGAAAAGAAGCAGAAATCTTCTTACAAGGTCTGATCACTAACGACATGCGTCATTTCGAAGAAAGCGCTCGTTCTATGTATGCTATGTTCCTCAATACTAAAGGTAGGATTATGTACGACGTTCTGGTACATAAAAAACACAACGAAGACGGCTTTATGTTAGAATGCGATAAAAATGTGGCGTCAATGTTAGAAAAACACTTAAAGTTGTACAAACTGAAGCGAAAAGTTGACATTTTAAATGTCAGTAACGATTTTAATGTATGGGCTTTGGTAAAATGTGCTGAAACTGTCGCAGATAGTAATATGAATGGTAACATACATATATACAAAGACCCAAGATTAGTAGACCTAGGAAGCAGAATAATAACATCAACAGCTACAAGCAATGATGAATTAAAAGAGGCAGTTGGGTCGGACACACTTATTAAAGAAACCGAAGATGGATACAGATATTTAAGATTTAAATTGGGAGTGAGTGAAGGAGCTGACGATCTGCCACCCGGCACTTGCTTTCCCCTTGAAGCCAATTGTGATTACCTTCATGGAGTTAGTTTCTTCAAAGGCTGCTACATTGGGCAAGAATTAACAGCACGAGTCCACCATACTGGTGTAGTAAGAAAAAGAATTATGCCTCTGAAATTTAGTGAGAATGTTACTGAATTGGATATAAATTCAGTGATTTCTGCCAATAATGATCCAAAGAGTAATGTAGGAAAAGTTAAGAGCTATTTAAAAAATTATGGTTTAGGCTTAGTGCGGGTAAAAGAGGGCTTAGAAGCTAAAGTACTACACGTTGGCAAGTACACAGTGGAGCTTGTAAAGCCTTCATGGTGGCCTCTTGAAGCCCCTAAGGAGAAACAAACTGTTATCAAAGAATAAACTATAGTTTAGCAATTAATTAGGTAAATATTACATCTGGTTTGAAGTGTTTATTTATAACTAGCTGATCCCACAAATGTTGTTTTGCCAAATAATTAAACCCCCCTTTATTTCAAATTTCGTAAAATCTTTTCTTAGCTGACCTCTACTCGGTGAAAAGAATATTCCTACCAAATTTATATAACAAAAAATATATAAAAATGTATATGGATGGGTGGTGATGGATTTAGTGTATATAGTGCGAACACCTCATTCAATCCTGAGGGTGTTGTAAGAGTGTAACCTATCCACAAGAGAAGGAAAACTTGTTATGAAATCCTGTGCCATTTGGCGAGGGTGGCACAGTAGACTAATTTCCCTCCATTTAATTGTAGGAGGCCAACTTATCAATGGGTATTTTATAATAATGAAGTAGAATTTTACCAGAATGGGTACAGCTAAAGAGCATTGAGTGGGCAGTATACTGGAAGAAACCCTTTTAAGCCTTCAATATGAAAATTCGTCGTTTCTCGCCCACACATAATGACCCACTACTGAGGAGGGCCTCCTCCAAATTCATAGAGAGAAATTAGCCTACTTTGCCTACAAGCCTTTGTTGGCAAGATGGGTTTTCACTTTTCACAGGGTTTGTATTTTTCGAGAAGTTTTCTTTCTCATACGGCAAGGTGATCTGCCTCTTACGATCCTTTAGTCGCCTCTTACGACACCCTCAGGATAGTGAGTGACATTGTGTATTCTAAAACCATCACCACATCATGAAAAATAAATCTTGTTAAATCAATCTGCCTGCAATATCCACACATCAGTTAAAGTGCACAAGATTCCCTAATAGTGTAAAAAGTGTAATGATATCTTAAACACGAAATTAACATTTTGTTTCAGTGAAAAATGGCAGACACACAAACTAAAGAAGAACCGGTTCAAATAGTTTACGACTTCAAATGCTCATCATGCGATATTGATGAGAAGGCCCATTACAAGGGAACAAAACCTCCTTTCTCCCGAAACATTGTGTTGAAATATCCCAGCTATGTGATGAAGGACCCATTTAGCCCACCAGGAAAAGGAGAAATATTAGTTCTGGGTTCAGACTGTAATATGTGTGAAAAAAGTGTGTGTATTAGTAAAGACTGTAGTTTTTTTTATTTGAAAACATATTGTCTTGACTGTGCTAAAACATCACTTGAAACATTTCCTTTGGAAATCAAGACTAAAATAGCTCAATTAAAAAAAAAATGAACTTCCTAGTTTTTATTTTATCTAGTTCCTATAGAAAAGCAAGTCATTAAGGTGGATGCTCCAGGGTAGCCCGCGAAATTCAAATTTTCTTACGTTTTTTGCAATTTGCAGGGCAGTGCTAGGTTGTATGATGATGAACATTTGATTCACGGCTGTAAGACGTATGTAGTTACAGAGTTATAATCATCAAACTCATCAATACAACCCTCCAAGCTCTTAAAGGTGCAAGAATCACTTTGACGTTGAAAAAGTTTTTCTTGCACCTTTATGAGCTTGGAGGGTTGTATTGATGATTTTGATGATTATAATTCTATAACTACATACGTCTTACAGCCGCGAATAACATTTTAATCAACATACAACCTAGCACTGACCTGCAAATTGCAAAAAACGTAAGAAAATTTGAATTTCGCGGGCTACCCTGGAGCATCCACCTTAACAGTGCCGGATTAACCACGTAGCAAGAGTAGCAATTCCTTCGGGCCCCGCGCGAAAGGGCGCCCCCGCATATTTAAACATTCAATATTTTTTTATTTTTCATATTTAAACCCACTCATCTCTGTCTGAGCGTATTTTTTTGAGTAAAACTTAAGATGTGGTATGTATTATTAACCCAAAAAATTGTAACCTATCTTATAGATCACGGTGTTTTAGTAGGTTTCCAAATTTTTTGACAATTTTCATTCCAATTTTAACCAAGTACGTATTTAGTTTAATTTGACTTTTGCTCAGACAGTACTCTTGGAAATGATAGATAGCAAATAAATGTATTAAGTATTGTATTGTATTTTTATCACTATATACTTATGAACCCATAGCAGAGCAAGGGATCTTTGAAAGAATTTGCTACGGGCCCCGCGCTTGCTTAATCCGGCACTGGCCATGTAACAAGCTTTTCTAACCCATATAATTGTTATACAAACGCGGTTTTTTACCGCTTTTACGATTGAGGTTTTAAAATAAAAAACAAACATATAAAATACTGTTTACTTTGGCTTTCCAGTCCGATTTACAGTATTTTCAGTATTTTTTCACAATGTATTCAATAACACAGTTATCTTCGGCTGAAACGCTAGTTCCAGCAATTCATTTCATTATAATACATAAATTCAAAGCCAAAAACGAAATGGAGGACAAAGAAACACTCTTGATATGATAATTAACATCATAAAACGTGATCTAGCTCCACAAAGCAACTATTATTCAGAGGGATCATACCGACTGCGCTGAGCAACGCAACATTGCACGCACACAGATGTCACCTATCACCGTATGTGCACAGATAGTTGCTTTGTACTTCGTCGGAAAACTATAAATCTTAAAATTAACAAAGATAGTTACAGCATAGTTATATTAAGTTTTATATATTAATAAGCTCTAAAAACAGGACAAACTTAAATACATACACGTTTTGTCTTACACTCCAGTCACACCAATCAGATTGATAGCACCACATTACAATCATATACCATCTTTTTACAAGCTGTCCAGTGACTGCAACCATATATGCACTGTACTACACATAAACCACAACGCAATACGCCAAAATGTTCAAAATCTATAACAATAAAAAAGTACACCAATGGAATATAAAATTATTATGAAAAATTGAGATATATCATTAATTAATTCGTATTTTAGATAATTTATTTATTATTGCTTTAATTTCGATAGTTTCTATTATTGGTAGCTACAAACGTGGTTGGGACGCGTGTAACACAATAAATAACACTAGTTGACATCGCAATTAACGCATAATTCTCATTTATCGAACAATCATCAACTCTGCTGAGACACCCCAAATTAGTCTCATATTTGATGACATAAGGTTCTTATTTTAAATAATTATGACACGGGTCTTAATCGCGGAAATATTTTGAAGGTAAATACCTTAAGGTTCTTATGTTTTCGAGATTATTACGAACTATGATAAAACATTTAAGTAATGACACGGGTCTGAAAAATGAAAAGCTAGAGGCCAACGTTTCTACCTCAATTCAAACCCGTGTCGTTAGTTTCAAATGTGAAGTTTGAAATTAAACACTCGACAGCATTATAGTGTAGTAAATTATCGATTACTTAGGAATACAAATGGTCGGATGTGAAAAAAATAATATTTGCGGTCAATTTCAACATCCGTGTATTTGAAAATAGACACATTTTAAACTAGTATTTTTACACGGTAGATGCGTTAAAGTCGGTGTCGACTGGTGGACGCTGTAACCTAAAGCGCACATATTCGACTGTTACAATTTAACTTTTACGTTCTCACAACATCGATCTTGGCCTAACTACTAAAGAGCTAAATTTGTGATGGACTATAGCATAAATAGGTAGTGCTTATGTATTTTATAAAGATATAAAATGGACAGGTTTCTTGTAACATCTGCGAGTAAATACCTAGTCTCTATATACAATGAATGAATAAGATTAAATTTACTACGCATCGTGAGATTATATGACTTAAATCATCTATGATATATTACCATAATATTATTGAACTGGGCAGTGTACGTGTCTATATTACCGCTATGCATTTACGCAACAGGAATTACTAGACTAATAGACGTCAAAATCTAAGCCGAAAATAATTCGTACACACAATGTTAATAAAAGGCATGGAAATCGTTGAAGAAAGTATTTTGTCATAAACAAGCGACAATACAATCAGCAATATCTTCAGCGTAAAATCAATCGAAAGGCAGAATTATAAATTACTATTAACTGAATTAAGTGGCTTTAAAACCAAATAATCCGGAGTCTTCACACTTAAGCTGCCGACAGTCTGCAATTAGTGGCGTAAAATCCTTAGGTGTTAACAAAATCGTTGCTTCTCCGATTCCCATAAAAGCTTTATCAATATTAGAACATTTTTGCTATTAAAAAACCCACGATTGAAGCTTTTTTACGTGCGCACTAAACTTTAAGCACAAAACACACATCGCAGGGGCCAGTGGAGGCATGTTGCGTACTGAAACCACCAATCTAGCGCTGTGTGTATTGAGCTGATTTAGTTTCAACATTATTGCTTCAAACGAATATATTATGAGACACTTAACAAATTAGTGAGTCCGGCGTCTCATAATAGATACTATAATTCGTTCGCGTTAAGAATGCATAAAGTAAAGGTGTATTTTAAATATTAAAAGGATAAAAGCCCGCATACAATGAGGGCTCACATTCTTAATGCAAACGATGTATAAAGCACATTTAGTAACGGTGGCACATAACTACTGGCCTAAATGATTCATTGAAATATTAGTATGCGCATTGGACGGGTGACTTCCAGCTGCAGCCTCCCGCAACAGTTGAAGGAGCTCGTTTCTAAGTAGCGCAAATGAAGAGAACCTTTGTATTTGATTTAGTAGTATTCACTCGAGCTTCCGCCAATTTCATGGAGAGATTCTACTGTGGCATTTGGTCAAAGGACTGGCCGTCTCTTACATCTAGATTTTCTGCCAGTCCCTTGCCAGTCTCATGGACTGAATAAGCAGAAATTGCGGATTAGTCTATCCTCGTCGATCGAAAAATCCACTCGGTATAATTAAAATTTGACATCAAGATTACTCAAAACGAACTTCTAAACCATTAATCTAGCCATCATAATAATAAGTACCGTTCATCAATTTAGGAAAAGACTGAAATCCAACAGAAGATCTTCTATGGACTGACAAACAAATATAAAAAAGAGGTTCGCAGTACAGTCAAAACGATTCTAAGTCTTGTTAAAAGGTTAATATGTGACCCTAAGACGTAATTACAGACCGCGCCAATCTTTATGGCCGGTCTGAATGTAGTAGTCGCATTACGCTGCGGACAATACAAAATCAGGTATCAGCGGGACGTACGCGGGGCAGGGAGGCCGTTTTTCATCTGCAAGCGCCCTCCCCACCCGCATTTTAGTGTGAGAGCTACGTTCGTATTGGTTATGAAATGTACGATGCGCAAGTTCGTACCCACAGCCACATTCGACCGGCCATAGAGATTGGCGCGGACCGTACCATTCATTCTTTACTAAATGTATATACAAATATTATAATGCAGATGTTGTCTGCAGGAGACTGCAGCCGCGACAACTATTTTTGTAGCTCTAAGCAGGGTCACGTTTCACATTTTATAAGTACTACTAAACATAACTAACAAATTGTCACAGCCTAAATGTACACATAAAAAATTTCAACATACGATATTTAATTTTGCGATCATTATACACACACATACTTAGAATTAAAAATGTATTAATTTCTATTAAGAAATGCAAGACAGATGAAAGCGTATTAACAGAGTCAGGGCAGGTTGCTTAAAAGGGTTGGCTTCAAATTGGTCTCAAACAGCTGTGACCAGCGGCAAATACCAAAGTATATAATTTTATTCGCTTAAATTGTGTACCGTAATATCGAGAAATCCATCGGATACCGGCGATCTTGAGAAAAGCGTCCGTGAAGATAAGCTGGAACAACCGACTGTTAACGAGTCTAAGTTTCAAGATAAACAAGAAAGTAGAATTAATTAATACTTATTTGTGATTAGAAATGACCTTATCTGAGTATATGGCCAGTCAAAAAGAATTTGTATAGACTGCGAAATTACTATCGGAAGGATTTTTATTTGAGATTTCAAAACAAGAATACTACTATTATATAGACGGTGTAACAAAATAGTGAATATGGAGTATGTAGAATTCACTACAAAAGGTTTCATCGTCCTACGCATGAAATATGCTAAGCACGTACCATCGACGCTACGCTCGGGGCTACCATAAAAACAAACAAAAGTAATTTTTTTGTACGGAGCAAAAAATACTTATTTTATAATATGCATTCCCTGTCAGTGTTATCTCCGTGAAATATAGCTAGACCGCCAAACATCTTGAGCACAATATTACAATGGGTGGGAATAAATGTGTACGCATTTTTTTTACCTAAATTTTAAGAAAAAAAATCCGTTTTGTTTTAATAATCGGTATATCCTTTCAATTGTGGCTATAAAACATTTTATATATATAAAACATTTTTGTTATTTTATTTTAGGGACCAATACGGATCTTTTTTTATACTCAAAGCAATTTTACTAAGGTCACCAGAATCAGATAGATGCAGGCGGCTCGGGACCGGCCATTGGCCTCCTTGAGGAGGTCAATTCTATTGTCCAGTTTAACATTTCTGAATAAACGATTGCAAGTACCTAATTCTGTTGGGGGCTTGCTTAATAGGATCTAAAAAGAAAGACCAACCAACCGGACCTTTGGAAATTCCATTGAATTTTAATCACTAATTGAGCAATAACTTTTCATGCAAAAATCAATAAATACAATGTATATTTACAGACGAACAATATATCGTTGCAAATTTTTAATAAAAATTACAACTTCGTATGCACAGTTGTTTTAAAATATTTATAAATAACTTTATATTTCATTCGTCACGTAATGTTACATTATCACATCAGACGTCAACTTTAGAGTAATCGTGATTATTAAACATTAAAAGTAAGCAGTTCGGCATTCTCGGCTTTAACGATAATAACCTTTTTATAGGTTCTATTATGTGATTTAATTTACAGCATATTAGTCGTGGTCTGGTAAGGAATAAATTATATATTTCAATGTTTATTTTATCTTTTTTACATGTTACCTATGTAGATTAATCTCAGACGTGGTATATAATTTACTTAAGGTACGGCAGATTTCTATGATAATAAAGGAATGTATTCCATACCAAGCGAAAACAAAATTTCCATATCATAAGTTCCATACCATATCAGACGTGTAAATAAAATTAGTACGGTAGAATAGATATACTGAAAAAACCAAATCATAGTTTAATAAGTCTGAAGACTATTCTGTTTTTAACGAACAGCTTACT
Organism: Clostera curtula; assembly: GCA_905475355.2. NCBI lineage: Eukaryota > Metazoa > Arthropoda > Insecta > Lepidoptera > Notodontidae > Clostera > Clostera curtula. The sequence continues at coordinate 9,585,086 of FR997813.1, read as the reverse complement.
ATTAGCCTAAAAATTATCCGATAATGGATATATGTCATTAAAAAGAAGTAAATCCAACTGCAGAATAAAAACATTGGACTATTTTATTTTTTAAATCGTATTTCTACACTAGACACGTCAAACACTAAGTACATTCCTATGATCTGTGACCTAAATTCAAATACACCGAAGAAACGTATTTATAATACTCTAAAACTACGGTTCTCAAACTGCGGACCGCGTTACTTGTGTGGTCCGCGACATAATTTTAGTAGATCATAACTATAAAAACCTTAATGACAAAGAGGTCATAAAAATTGTTTGACTATACAATACCGCTCAAATAAGATCATAACTCAAAAAGTAATAAAATAGTTTTATTGTACATTTCGTTTAACAATTCACTACATTTCATGCCCAAATATTTCCATGTACCTATGTAGGATATATTGACAAAGAGACGTACAACGGTAACGTGAACTGAAAGTTTCGGCTTCCTAACATCTTAACAGATAACTTAATTTGAGTTGTGACATTATTTGAACCATGTGTGGCCCATTTGTCCATGACGAGATAACTTTGACATCCACTGTTCTAATATTTGCATTGAAATCAACATCACACGTGTCCCGCTACAGTGAGATTCACTTTCACAAAAGTGTAAAAAATGCATAGTACAATAAGGTTAAAAATACCAGAACATGGGGATTGTTGGCTAGGTTTCCACTTCAGGTATATGGGGTTCTTGGGCGGCGGCTGAGGCTAGGGTTTCGAGGGTATCCGCTGCGATAGCCAAGCTGGCTAGGGCGGAGCTTTTAGGCGCTGGGGGCGGAGTCTCGTCGGCAGAGTCATCGGGGTCCGCCCCGATGTCGTCCGCCCCATCTTCCGCTTCGCTGCCGGAGGGCGACTGCCCGCGAGTCACATCTACGCCCACTGTTGGTTCAGTCTCCGGCTCAGAGGTTTCTTCCTCCGCTGAAAACATTTTTATTTTCAGGCACTATCGCTACGCGTCCTTCACCATCGCCACGCGTCCTTCACCATCGCCAGCCCCAAAGAGGCCGCACTCTTTCTTCCTTCCTTATAAGTGTGGGGAATTTCATACTCCTCCGTCCGCGCAATCTTCGTTAAAAGGGGTGTTTATGTTTCACTTATCTATTATCTCCCCTCGCCGGCCACGGGGATGGCCAGCGAGGGGAGTGTGGGACTCTCCCCTATAGTGGGGGCCTACCCACTAAACCTCCCCGGGGTGCTCCAACTCGCGTCCTGTTGCGGCATTGTGGGATCTGATGCAGAACCACGCCGCCGCAGACTTGATACAAACCCTGTGCCAACCCGTCTTGCCAGCGTGGCACAGTAGACTAATTTCCTTCCATGAATTTGAAGGAAATCCCACGCAGTAGTGGGTCATTTATTTGCTGTAACGACGAAATAAATAAAGATGCAATAAGTGTAACATACCCGGGGCGTGTCGCAGAGCGTGCCTCAATGCGCGGGCAGCCCGCCGCACCTCGGCGATGGTGGAGGAGGGCAAGGGGCCCCGCCCCGCCAGCAGGCACAGCGCGTGGGCAACGCCCACCAGCGCCCGAGGCCCGCACCTCTCCGCCGTACTGCACAGCTCCGCTGCCAAAGCTTCCGTTGCGCTCGAACCTCCGCCCCCGCCCAGCTGTAATATCACACCATTTCAAATGTTTATATAATACTAGCTGTCCCGGCAAACGTTGATAACCCATATAAATATCGCTATTAAAAATAGGGATTGAGCGTACAGGGGTGAAAAGGTAGGTTTGTATAGTCTCATAAAAAAATAAATTAAAAAAATATGTTTGTATGCCGTAATGTTTGTATGTTTGTATCATAAAAAAATAAAAACAAAATAAAACGTCTAGAAAATAAAAAAACGTTTGACATTTAGGGTAATGAAAAATATCTGATTGGCAGACTTAACCGTGTGCATATCACACAAAATTTCACGAAAATCTGTCGAACCATTTCGGAGGAGTTCAATAACAGACACCTTGACACGAAAAATTTTAATTTAGATAAAACGAAGCCCTGCACTTTGATTAACCTACAGTTTCATAACGCAGGGGCTGTTTACAAACATGTGATTGACGAACAGAAATGACACCCGGACTCAGAGCAAGTGTCTCCGGTTTACATAAATACAGTTGCCCAAAATTGAACCGAGGGCCCATGCTCCAAGATCTGACCCATCCAGTCCCAGGCACACTTAACAAGCTGTACGTAAAATTAAGTGCAACATAATTTTAGCGTAAATTAATTAGCACTTCGTATTGAGTGTCAAGAAGGTCCACACTCATTCCCTCTCACATTTTAATAAAAATGCCATAATAAGAGATTTTACCGAGTGTTCTCCGTATTGTCTTCCGAAACAGTTGTATTGTTTGAAAGATCGGTATACTCTCACGCACCGACCGGTATATGCACCGACGAGGTGCCCGCTACGCATGCAAGCGACTATCGGAGGGCAACTGGGACGCATTCAGTCAGTGAGGATTTCGTCGGTGGCGAGTCCCCCGACCCACCAACGGCCTCTATGGCCGGGCAGGAGGTGGGTGTAAAGTCACCTTCTCCTCCGCGGCCTCCGTCTGCGGCGCGGGTCAGCCAGATTTGGATAAGTACAGCAAAGGTTATAAACCACACATGAAGACTCACCTTGGGATAGTAGTGCTGCATAAACTCGTATATGACTGGATCTTCGAGGGACTCTCGCTCGTCCAGTATAACAGTGTCCACATACTCGGTAGCAATGTTGCACTCTAGGAGCATTTCCTCCAACTTCGCGTCCGCCTGAGAATAGAACAATGCAGCGATTTGACAGTCATTTGTTTTATTTTTTTACAAACAGTTCAAATTCTTGAACACAAATGACACCCAGACTCGGAGCAAGTGCCTATGGTTTACAAAAAGACACTTGACCGAGCCCGGAATCAAACCGGGAGCCCGTGATCAAAAGGCGGCTGGCAGTCAGGCTCTAGATTATCCGTGCATCAAATTTAATTTTAATCGGTTCAGTAGTGTATCGACCAGCATGCTACATACTTTACACAATATACCCGAAAACTCTGTAGTTCAGACATATACATCAAGTAATATCGCCTACAAATGCAAGAATTATCAAACAGTCCTACACCGCGATAGCGACATTTCCAGAGCACTTCGCACAGTTAAGAATTCCCCGACTACAACTATCGGGGGATAGGCGCTGCGACCCCTAGCCAGACATACCACCTCGTCTGGCTGGATGATCATGCCTTGGCGCCTAAAGTAGTTTTGGCGTGAGATACAGACAGAGTTATTTTCGCATTTATAATACATATTAGCAAGGCTTTACCGGTGAGTTGGCCACGTCTCGCCAGAACGCCGCGAAGTAGGTGAACTTTAGTGACACCGCTTCCAGAGCACACAGTGCAGATAACAGCACCAACTGATCCGACATGCAACGCTGACTTCGCGCTACTCTACAACACGTGTCTGGTAACAAAAAAAAAACAAGTTTAATAAATTAATAGCTGACTACCGTCCCTGCCAAACTTTATGGCCGCTCTGAATGCGGCTAGCATTACGCTGCGCAGAGCATAAAATCAGGTATCAGCGGGACGTACGCGGGAGGTGGAGGCCGGGCACGCCCGCACTCACCGTCTTCCACCCGCAAACGTCTTCGCCTCCCGTGCGTTAGTGTGCTATGTTCGTATTGGTTATGAAATGTACGATGCGCAAGTTCGCACCGACGACGGCTACTTTCAAAGCGGCCATAAAGTTTGGCGGGGTCTGTACTAAACTATTCCGTGTGGCGACGGACTAAGAATACATAGTGTCGGCACCCCATCTCATCCTGAGGCTGATAACCTAGCCGCAAGAAAAAGAAAACTTGATACGACCAACCGGTCTGGTCAGCGTGGCACAGTGGACTCCCTCCCTCCTTGTAGTTGGAGGAGGTTGAGAAGAACAAAAAGCTACTAAACATGGGGGCCCCTGCGTGGGCCTCCCTCTTATATAAATCGAAATTTCTTACGCTTACGGCTACCTGTATTTTTTTAATGCAAAATGACTATTTTTTAATATGTCAGGCAAGTATCAAATAAATGTTATTCTTACTCTCAATACACTTAATAAACTTTGCCCATCCGTATTCCAGTGATTGCGTAACAATCATCCATCCATTGTAACATTCACATTTAAAAAAACTAAAGATAAGGATATTGATAAATCATTTGTCCACTAGACAGGCAAAGGCATCAGCCGTAAAGCCAAACCATGAATTTTGCAAGATAAAAGGTTACCAATAAACTTGTGGTAGGGCCTGCACGAGGCGGCGAGGCGTGGAAGGTGGGGATGCTTGTCGTGTATGGGCGGGGGCGCACGGGATCGTCCCGCCCGGCCCCCACGGGCTGCGCATTGGGCGCTTGCTGCCAGAGGGACCAGCGCGCCCAGGGCCGCACAACCGCCGATCATCACCAACTCTCGGAGTACACCTGAAAGTCGATAACAGTTTTAACCGAATGATGGGTACTAAATTAGACGTGTAACAATTGTGTATGGGTTTCTTTACCTTTGTCTCAGTGTACCTACACCATAATCGATCAAGCTTTTTTTATTCTTTATTATATTATAGAGGCTTTAATCCCGAGGATTATGTCACCGTCATAGATACATCATTAAAATATACAGCTTCACTACATAGTATTAAACAAAGTCGCTATCGTCTGTCCGTCCCTCTGTATGCTTAAATCTTATAACTACGCAACGAATTTTGAAGCGTTTTTTTTAAATAGATAAAGTTTATAGAAGGTTTACATGTATAAAACAACCATAATTACACACGTGCGTAGCCGGGACGGGTCGCTGGTATTGTTTAAAGCCCGTCTTTAGAAATTAATAAATTATGCTTGCTTCCTTTGACAAACGTTCTGACGTGTCTCTATCCCTACGTTTAAACTGGCGCTAAAAACATACAAATGATAAATCCTTTACTCACCCAACGCTGCGTCCCGTAAGTGATTATGCCTATGATGCAGGTTAAGCATTGTGAGCAACCGGCGGGCGCACTCCGGCCAGTCTTTACAGGCCAGAAGTAAGGCCCGGGCTTCTTTGGCATCCCTCCGAGTCCTAAGCGTCCGACAAAGGGCTCTGGCCCACCGGAGCGCCGTGGTAAGTTCCGCTCGGACCGCGGTTCCTCCCCCCACTCCACTTCCGGCCGCGCCCCCTCCTTCCACGTAAACCGCGTGTAGGCTGTGTAACGCCTATAGACAAAAAGCTAAATAAGTTTCGGACCCATTACGGCGGAAGTTCCCAAGCTTCTCAAAGAAATAAAATAAACCACGCCCTACTGCCCACATAGTAAACTTGAGACTTTCCATAAACTATAAAAATATAAAGACCATTTAAGTATGGACCTTGACCACCTTGACCCAACCTGAACACAGTGTATTCGTTAAAACGTGTTATAGTACAAGAAAAATAACAAATTTTGTGCTACTATGTAACAAAACCCCTTTAACCAGGACAAATTTAAGGATAAACAAATCCCCACAAATCACTCACCTCAAAAGTCATCTGCAACCCGCCGTTGTACACTACGTATAGCCTGTCGTCCTCGTTCTCGACGAGCGTGCAGAACGCCGATATTAACGTCGTCCAACACGTCCTACCATTTAAACCTGTTGAAAAAAAAAACATTTTTAATAGCCATCTACTACTACTCAGTCCATATATGACGTTAAGTCAGACCTCCTCCAATTAAATACATGGAAGGTAATTAGCATATTGAGCCATGGCCAGACGGGCTGGCACAGGTATTCATATCAAGTTTTCCCTCTCTTCCAGATAAGTTTTCGGCCATGTCTTTTCTTTTTTAATTTTACCCCTATAATGGTAATGTTTTGGAGACAAGGTTAAATTCCCGAAAATATATCGTTGCATTAAAATTAGCATGAAAGAGTGGCAAAGATACATCCATAAAAACTGTCGGGTTTATAATATTAATGGGAATATTTCATTTTGGTAGCACTTAAAGTATTACTCAAAAGGGTGGAATGGGGGACAAAACTGAAAGAGATTTCCGTAGGTTCAATTTTATGAGAGCAAACCTGCGGGTAGATGCTAAGTAATTCTGATGACAGTTTTTCAAGAACTTACCCTGTAAATATGCTGACAGCGTACTCCGTCTGAACGCCGCGGCCTCCCTTCCGTCCGTGGGTTCGCTACCACTGCCGCTGCTAATGGTACTGCCATTACCACTAGTATTGCTGGCACTGTTCGTGCTAATGTTGGTGGTACTATTACTGTTACCGTTACCATTTCCATTGCCATTACCATTGCCACCTCGGGTCGCCAGAATTCGTGCTAACCTGGAACAATAATGTCCAACTTCAAATAATGTATGCGAAAGTAGCTCTATTTGAAATCGTTTCTGAAGAATATTAGTATAGAGAACCATCATCGGATTAAAAAGGTGAAATAGGGGATGAAAGTTACAATTGAGATTTCATAAGGAGGGATAAAATAACAAACTCAAGCACTAAAAAATAAATGTTGCATATAAAAAAATATTGTAAATATCTCGTTGGTAAAGCCTCGTTGGTCTAGTGGTTAGATGTGCCGCCTTTGGATCAACGGGTCCCGGGTTCGATTCCGGGGTCGGGCAAGTGTCTTTGTCTAAACCAGAGGCACTGGCTCGGAGTCTGGGTGTCATTTCTATCTATAATATGTATGTATTTACAAAAAAAAATGTATATAAGTAGTTTATCATCCATCTCGTTACCATAACACAAGCATTAAGTTGCTTAGCTTGGGACTAGATGGCGTTGTGTGAAATGTCCAAGGATATTTATTTATTTATTTATGATGACTGGTTTTGAATACATTGCGTCACCATTCTATCTTGCGGGTGTCGTAAGGAAAAACCATCCGCAAAAGAAGGAAAATTTGGTACGAAACCCTATGCCAATCTGCCTGGCCAGCATGGCACAGTGGGCTAATTTCTCTACTGAAAATGCAGGACGCCCGACTCAGCAGAAGATCTTTTACGGCCTAAAAAGTAGTAAAGCCCACAAAGAGTTGATACACTTTCGATCAAATTATAACAGCTTTAACTGTGATACTGTTTATAACTACAGGTTCAATACAGGCAAACGTCAATTTGTGACTGTAATCGGCGGTTTTATGCTATATGGAAAAAAATACAGTAATGAAATGAAGATATTTTAAAGAATTGCAGATGCACGAAACAAGTATTGTATTGGCATAAAGACTGACATATTAATATATTATTTACAGATACCCCGTAACATAGATATATATATATTTATTTAGTTTATTTATTTATTGTATATAGAATTATCTGTAGTATATATTATATATTTATTTATTGTTATTATTTAATTATAGCATATAAGCTCATTCTTTTTTCCAAAATGAATGACAACTGTGCACCTTTTGGTTCTCTGCACCACTTATAGGTTGACTGGGAGAGAATGCCCATGGCATTAAGTCCGCCTTTGTACACTTTATGTGCATAAAGTTTTAATAAATAAATAAATAAAATAAATAGATACAATAATATCAAAAATATTGGGGCGGCTCTTATTTTGCACGGCAGTGTACGAGCGTTGTCACTTTTAGGTCAAAACGTTGTTAAACCTATAAGCACTTAAACTGACCTGAGCAACTCATCTGCAGCCCCTGGGTAGAGATGGGCATGTGGTGCGATGTTCCTGAAGGCCCAGTGAATATTCTGATGTTGGGCCAGAGCCCGAGCGAACGCATTCGATCGCCGACAGCAAAGTCTTAGCAGCGCATAGTACGGGAGGAGCATCGCCCGGTTATAGGCTACTACTTCTCCATCTTCGTGATCCGCTCTGTAAGGATAGTTATCAACATTAGTAGGTACATGCGGCGTAGTAGAGGGTATTCACCATTTGTTGATGGAGTGCATATTGTGTAGTTCAGGAAATATGAATTGAAAATTTGTAAAGATAGCAAAGTAGATAATAATAATAATAAATATCCTTGGACATTTCACACAACGCCATCTCGTCCCAAGCTAAGCAACTTAATGCTTGTGTTATGGCAACGAGATGGATGATAAACTACTTATATACATTTTTTTTTTGTAAATACATACATATTATAGATAGAAATGACGCCCAGACTCCGAGCCAGTGCCTCTGATTTAGACAAAGACACTGGCCCGACCCCCGAATCGAACCCGGGACCCGTTGATCCAAAGGCGGACATCTGACCACTAGACCAACGAAGCAGTCCAGCAGATAAGAAGTGGCCAATTTACATTTACTGAACTATATGGTATCGAATTTGATTTCGATGCCGTACACAGATTGCAAATTGTCCAATTAAATTAATATAAATAAGTATTTCACGATTCAGGATATATTGTCCAATCCAATCCCAACAGTAGTGTTAGGAGGCCCGTTGAGGCCCTCCAGGACAAAAATTAGCCTACTGTGCCACGCTGGCCAAACGGGGTGGCACATGGTCCTATCAAGCTTTCAGCAAGATAATATTATACTTACTTAGCGAAGGTGTTCGTAAAGCTATCATACGTCGTCGCGTTCGACCGATGACTTGGAAGGAAATTACCCTACAGTCTCTCCATCTCTGTATCTCGATCTTAGTCGACACCTTCAATGTGGAATGGGGCGATAACATTATGTATTCAAAATCCACCACCACACGGAAAAATGGTTATTTACTCACAGTATATAGTTGAAGGCTATGTGTTTCGTCAGTCGTTGGTTAGAGACCGCTAGCTGCACGTTCTCCGGGCAGTCGACCGACACGGCGTGCCAGAACGTTAGAAGCGCTTGTTTATTGGGGTGTACAGCGACCGAAGGTTCCGATATAGCCGGATGATACAAATCCCAGAGATCATTGAAGTATTGGCCGAACTGAAATACAATGGAAATGTAACTACATTAACAAACCTAAATAAAGGTCTGGGCAAACAGCGGACGGGGCGGGACGGCGACGCGACGCTGGCGGGACGTGAAGAGTTGTAATGTATTAGTTAATGTAGAATATGTCACACAGAGCCGACGCGACGCGACCGCTACTCTCGCGCCGAGCGCGACGTCTCTGTGTGACCTATTCTACATTAAATAATACATTACAACTCTTCACGTCCCGCCAGCGTCGCGTCGCCGTCCCGCCCCGTCCGCTGTTTGCCCAGACCTTAATGCAACTGTAATGTTAACTATGTTAAAAAATACCTGAGCTTACCAGAAAGAGTAGTTCTGTGTTAAAATTGATTTTACAACCCTCGTGTTTGGTTACATCTTGTGTAAATCAAACATTCCATACAATATTTACTTTTCTTAACAAGGTAACGCGTTTCAGTCCATGAATGACCCACTACTGAGTCAGTCTCCTCTAAATTCATGGAGGGTAATTAGCCTACTGTACTTGTCACAGGGTTACTCTCAAGTGTTCCTTCCGTTGCGGCTAGGTTACTGCCGCAACGGACTGCCTTTTGCATTCCCATAGTCACCTCTTACGACACCCACGAGATGGCACGGGTTGGTGACATTGTGTATTGTTTAACAGTAAATTTACGTCATTAAGATGAGCAGCTTCAATGTTATGCAAATATTAGAAAAGTCAGATGTGCCACCTTTGTGTAACCCCGGTTCGATTCCAGGGTCCGGCAAGTTTCCAGTCCGGTTTGTGTAAACCAGAGGCACTTGCTCTGACTCTGGAAGTCATAGAGGGCAAAAGACCATGGTGTCTATCACTTAACCAATAGTCAACCAAATAAGGTAAGATATCACGTGAATTTATTTTTTCGTCAAACGCGTGATTTCTAAACCAAAAAGCAGCGTGTAGTATTACCTAAGAGTACAGGATTCTTAGTAATACTAAAAAATACAAAAAATGTTGAAATGAAGAAGAAATAACATCACGTGATTAATGAACAGTCAGTAAGGTCGATCACAGCACTCGCTGTCATGAATGTCTTGGAGACAAGCCGAAGACAGAGTGGGCTAGCAGGAGGGGGACGACGAATACGAAGAGGAGGACGGATTGTTACTCACCATGAGCTTTTCCACCCTGCTGACAACGCAATAGGACATCACGCCGAAGTACGCCGTCAACTTCATAGTGCCGTGCACGGCAATGTCCGTGTATTTGCGCGCCGCTTTCAGTTTACCCAGCAACATGGTGTACACCTGCGGAGGCCAAGATTTAACTTATTGTACTAGCCATTATTACCTGCGATAAATCGGTCGAGTAAATTAATTCTGGTGGATGAGGAAATTCTTAGGCAAAAAGAAAAACTGGGTGGTGCCCCGTTGATGCGAAGTCAGCATGTCCAACCTATATTTTTGACCGTATATACCTGCTATAGCGCGGGCTTGCTTTCACAATCAGTCTTTGTACACAAAAATTGCGATTTGAAAAAGCAACTACAGAGTTTCTTGCCGACTCTTCTCCGTAGAGCAGCCTTCCGAACAGGTGATGTATATTGACGTGTCAAAAGAGCTCAGATGTGCCACCTTAAATAAAAAGATTTTTGATTTTCATAGAGTAACAAGATGATCGAAGTTTCGAGTCAAAATCCACTCGTGATATATACAAATAGCATCTAATTAAAAACCAACCTGATGCAAGGTGTGATGAGCAGTGTCTGGTAGCTTGGCAGCAGCAAGATGGTGAGCGGGAGCCGGCCGGGCACGGGCGTACCCTGCGCGGAAATGCTGCGACGGCACCAGCGCCACCAGCAGCAGCGCGGCTGCCGCTCGAACCCTGGCTGCACCAGCAGCTAACAGCTGGGTTTCGACCCAGCGGTCAGCCGTTCTGAGTGCCCATGCGTGAGCCGCTTTGTTTCGCGGCACCTGGTTATTAGTCATAGCTGAAGGTCTGATACCAGGATAATCCCAAAGATAACACAGATATGACCAAAACGTTTTTATTTTCATATGTATATCAAAGTATAATTACTAACCGATGAACTTCGTACCAGCAAGAAAGTTTGTATGGTTGTTGTATATCTTTATGTTCATCTTTGTACAAATATTTCAAATCAAAAATTCGTCAAATCAGTCCAGCTGTTCTTTAGTTTTAATGAGAGTAACAAACGTCGTTAGTACGAAACTAAAGAAGAACGCGATTGTCCTCCCTATTTTAAAGGATAAGTTTGCCTAAATGGTAATCTTTCACTTTAATACAGTTTAAGCAATTGGTAGAAAATGTGAGACACAAAATCATTAAACGGCAATATTTCCGGCCACAATTAATCAAATTTGATGTATGCAGGTGGATTAAGAAAAAGTGTCGTGTATGAGACAGGCAGTAAAATAACCTGCCAACACTATATGCAGAACCACCAGATGGACATACTGTGGCAAAATATTGTACCCAGGACAGGATGAAGTGGAAATATGGATGTGTAGAGCGCTTAGCGACATTGGAACAGTACCTGAAGCGCAAGCCACTCGAGTGCTGCGTGCGGACAAACGTCAGCCACGTCCCACAGCCGAGCGAGCACCAGCTGGGTGAAGCACGGCAGCCCACCTGTGGCGCCCGCCCCACCCCCACTGCCCTCCACCAACAGGGTCAGCAGTTTAAAAAACGGGCCGCAGCTCTGTAAATGACACGCCACATGGGAACCATTCAACCTGGCTGCCTCGTTGGTCTAGTGGTTAGATGTGCCGCCTTTGGATCAACGGGTCCCGGGTTCGATTCCGGGGTCGGGCAAGTGTCTTTGTCTAAACCAAAGTCTTTGTCTAAGGCACTGGCTCGGAGTCTGGGTGTCATTTCTATATAATATAAGTAGGTATTTACAAAAAAAAAGTATCTAAGTAGTTTATCATCCATCTCATTACCATAACACAAGCATTAAGTTGCTTAACTTGGGACGAGATGGCGTTGTGTGAAATGTCCAAGGATATTTATTTATTTATTATTATTTATAACCTGTTTCGCAAAGGAAGAGTATCAAAGTTTGTCTGTAAGAAATAGCACTTGGCGTTGAAGGCCATCAGTTTGGTGACGGGAATACATAGTGTCACCACCTCATACCATCCTAAAGGTGTCGTAAGAGCCGACAAAAGGGAATGACAAGGCTGCAAACCTAGCCATAAGAGAAAGAAAACTTGATACGAAACCCTGTACCAACCCGTCTGGCCAGCGTGGCACAGTAGGCTAATAGCCCGCCCTGTGATGGAAGGACGCCTGACTCAGCACTGGGTCATTAATGGGCTGAGTAGTAGTAGTTGAAAGCCATTTAATGTGATTGAAATTAATTTAATTAATTATATGCCCAATAAATATTTAATTATAGTAAGAATTAATTTATAATCAATACATAAGTAATAATATTAATTGACCTTGGTTTATATAATATTTTATTACAAGTGTGAGGAATAATAATTAATATCACCCTACCAGTTTAGTCATAGATTTCTCTAGTATATCAGCAGAAATATCTACCGTAGTATTGTTATTCATAATTTTGTGATATGAACTTTGCATCCTGTTAAGAGGGGCGGAACGTCCAAGAGTTTTGTGAAGGTGTTACACTTAGGGCCCCCGCGCATTTAGGCGGCTAGGCCGCGCGGCCAGTCGCGCGGCTTGGCCGCATAATGCGCGGTTTGGTCGCGGCGGCCAATAGGTCGCGTATGTGACGCGATGTTTTTCGTTGGCCGCGCGACCATAACTGGCCGCGTAATGCGCGCAGCTATATACATCGTAGAAGAATTAGTTGGCCGCAGCGACTTGGCCGCGTGGCCTGGCCGCATAATGCGCGGGGCCCTTATACAACGGTACATTATCCTTTATTATTAGGAAATCTCTAGAATTAGAATTAGAAAGAATTAATAAGAAACAAGTAAAAAAAATAGAATGTACCTCAAAACTCACCTCCGAATGCTTGGCGATCGCCTGAAAGATCATGTTGACTATCTTCTGGGCGAGCGATTCGTTCCATCGGCACAAAGCAAATATAAGCGACCGCGTCTGCTGCAGATTTAGGCAATCACGCGTCTGCTGGTAGATAAACGGAAAGCCCTGTGTAGAAGAGAACAAAATAAATTAAAAAGGCATTCAGTGTATGTCTACAAATTTTCTATTATCCCACGTGATATATTTGAAATAATACCTATAACATTATAATGGTTAAAAAGTATGATCTTAAGCACTTTTTTTAAACGAAACTCTGTACTAGCTATAACATGTACCGCGGGGGCAGTTTACAAACTCACGAACACAAATGACACCCAGACTCAGAGTAAGTGCCTCTGGTTTACACAAAAACACTCGCCTAACCCCGGAATCGAGCCCGGGACCCGTTGATCTAAAGGGGGCATATCTAACCCCTAGACCAACGTTGCAACTATTCAACTAACGACGGAAATAAAGACTGAATGAATAGCTGAACTGATCAACTATTCATTCCATCTTAAGCAGCAATTTGTAGGCAAATTGTAGAAGCGAGCTATTTGCAAAAATGGAACTTAAATCAACGCAAAACGATACTCATGCTCTATAAACTCACTTTGGCGTGCAACAACGCCTTGGCATCGGGCTCCTGTAATACAAGTTGTCCAGCCGTATCGCGAGACCGCTCGACGAGGCCAGCTACCAGTGCCACCATTTTGTCAAGAGCTCCCGGACGCAGTTTGTCGCCAGCGCTCTCTGCGTTCCCACTCCCGCTGCCACTACCACTGGCCTCTTCAGTAGGAGATTCAGTCTATAAATTAAACATTTCACTTGTATTTCTTCAGTTGGTCTTGATTGATGCATCACATGTGACGCGAACTTGAGACAAACCCTGTGCCAACCCGTCTTGCCAGCGTGGCACAGTAGGCTTATTTCCCTCCATGAATTAAGAGGAGGCCCGACCCAGTAGTGGGTCATTTATGGGCTGAAAACGATACGCATTCTACAGATCGGCCATCTTGTGACACACTTCAAATTGGTTGGATGGAAGCCGAAATTAGCCCCGGCTACCATTCTACCATCTGTGTCAGTCACTACACGTATTCAGTAGCGGGGAAGCTGGTCTAACCATATAATTACCGGTTGTCCGTCTAGATGGGGAAATTAGCCAAATCAGCTACGACCAGTGCTGATCGAAATGGTTTTATGTTTTGTTGTAAAAACCACACATGTAACATCCACAATCGCCTTAAAAAGGTTCTACACCTGCATTTATGAGGGCGCTGTAATCTTAAAATATTGAATCCTATAACTAAGACATTCTATCTTTCAATACAAGGACTTACCACCGTTGCATTTTGTCCGAGATAAAAGTTGACCATACTGGAAATGGCGTTGATCGTTAACATAAACTTGCCCTCCTCTTCGCCCATCTTACTGAATTCGTACAATAAACTAAAATATTCCGTTAGATGTCGCAGATGAGACCGTGCTCCACTCTCCATCTAAAAAATGTGTATTACATTATATAATTACTGGTTAAACATGGAAAAATCTGATTTAATTCTTAAGCAAAACGTCCGCACATCTAGGGGCTCTGAAATTGATCACACCCTTATCTATACTATTATTTTAAAGAGATAAGATTTGTGTAACAGTATGTTTGTAACGAATAGGCTCAAAAAGTAGTGTACTGATTTTAAAATTTCTTTCACCATTTGACTTCTACATTATCACTAATTTTAATAGCAAGAGAAAATTAATAAATGAATGTCCACCATTGCGAAGCCGGGACGGGCTGCTAGTTTTTGATAAAGGTTAAAAGACAAACATACCAGATAAATTAAATACTCACCAATGACAATAACATCCTTATAAACCTAGTAACACAACTCGCTTCTCCCAACTTGCTATTATCCTCGTCTTCACCCACACCTTGTAGGTATAAAGCACAATGACTAGATCTGCAAGAAAAACGATATCAGCGGCTTTATATTCAATTTCATATACATATTGACTGGTAAAAGATATTACACATTGAAGTCCGGAGTCCATGTGGTGACGGAATCCCATTCCGTGTCACCATCCCATTCCCTCCTGCGAGTGGCGTAAGGGCCGACAAAAATATAAGACAAGACGGAAAAGCCGTAAAGCCCGCTCTACACTCGCGCCGCGAACGGCCGCGAAAGCGAATCACGAGTGTAGATGTTGTTCACGCCTTCGCGGTCGCGCTTCGCACCGTTCCCCGATCAGTGTCGGTTTTTTGGCCCGCGTCAAAGGATTTGCTTTAGAAATCGCGCCGTCGTCCATCATAGTCGGAAACACGCGGATCACGGCGTTTATTCACGGCGTGAATTCTCGGCGCGACGTCACGCGTGAATGTAGAGCCGACATAAGAGGAAGAAAATTTGATGCAAAACCCTATGCCAACCCGCCGGTCTGCCCAGCGTGGCATAGTAGGCTAATTGCCATCCATGTTACTGGAGGACCGACTCAGCAGTGGGTCATGTATGGGCTGAGTGGTGTCGTGTAGAGTAGAACGACACTGTAGTTAGAGTGTATATAAAACTATAATAAAAAATTAAATCGATTAACCAGAACGTACCTGAGCCTCTGTATAACGTGCATACAAAGCCTTTGAAACATCTGCCGAACCATCTGGTTCGGACATTTTATTAACACCTGCAACAAAATTGCAGGTTAATCACAGCAGAAGGTTTAATTTGTTTATAAATTTTTCATCAACATAACAATATCAAATAGTACACTCGTACGCTAGAAAAATGGTTTTATGTAAAGCAAATTCAAAATTGGCTAGTTTTCAAATTCTGAACACCATTTTTTATTTTGGAAGCAACACTTTACTTAATACTGACATTAGTTGTTAGAAAATAACAAGCATTTGTTTTAAAGTGTTGATGTAGAACGAATTTTATACCTCAATACCTAGAAAGAGGACCGATGGGAGTGTTTGGAGACTCCCATATAGCGTGGGACAATGGCCAAAAGATTATGATGGTAGTGTTAAACATGACGATTTATAAGAGTGTTGTGATAAAACCTAAATGAAGGAAATTCCTTTTTAATTTGAACCATGCCACTGGTAAAACCGATATACCCGAGGAAACAGTACTTGGTCACTAAGCTCCGCGACTTTCAAAATAAGGCTATTACTGATAGAGACAAATTACGGTATTGAGCAGAGCATTCAACAGATTTTTCTGAAGTCTTCTATCGATATGTGATCGATATTTAGACTTTGGCCTCAATGGCAATCTGTACGCCGAATCAAGTAACCAACCCACTGCTCTCGTTACAGAGAAGAGCGCTAGTTTTTTTCAGCTTTCACACAGTACCACTTTATACCTCTGATAAAATAAATACGAAAAGAAACAGTACTCACTTGCATCGGCCACCACGTGTCGTCTGCCATATGACCAAGGAACCATTCCGAAGCCGCCGCTGACGCGTTGAACTGCTTCGTAACCAACTCAACCCACGACACCATTGTCGGCTAAAAGAGTTAATGAACCATTGAAGCACATACTAACAGTCCGTACTCTCCGTGTGGTGGCGGATTTAGAATACATTTTGTCACCGTCCCATTCCATCTTGAGGGTGTCGTAAGGGCCGACAAAAGGAAATTACATGTTCGCAAGAGAAGGAAAACTTAAAACGAAACCCTGTGCCAACCCGTCTGGTCAGCGTGGCACAGTAGGCTTATTACCCTCCCTGTAATGAGAGGAAGCCCGACTCTGCAGTAGTCATTTATGGGCTGATTAGTATTTAATTACTTCCCGTGAGCAGATATTTCATCAGCTTTTTCTTTATTTACTTTAACGATGTTATAAATATTTTCCCACATTCAAAGCCACTGTACACAAAATATTTTATCTCGATTAAGTGGGTTAGGCCCTTCGTACTCAAGGCTACGCAAATTTTCGATACCCAACGATTTTAATCTTCAAGCGACTACCACCATACCAATTCATTAAAGTTCGTACTCGAGTGGCGTCGCCGATATTCGTCCCGGACTCGCTTTGTATGGCGGTAGTCGCTTGAAGACTAAAATCGTTGAATATCGAAGATTTGCGTAGCCTTAATACCTAGCCTGTGTCCGAAAGGCCTTAGGCGTGTAATCGTAACGAATAGCCAACAAACAGCTAGGAGCTACTGTAGCAAATTCAATCGTTCCTGTTTTACATATGTCCTGAACCAAATCATGTTCTAAAAAGCAAAATACTGTCTGATATTATTAATAAATATTAGAGAAATACCTTTTCTTTTGCATGGATAAACGTTTCTATGAAGAATGACGTCGAGAGACGTGCAGCCACCTCGGTAATTTCAGGCCTTAGAGTGAGCAACGACTGAGGTACTGAACTGCACATCTGACCCATGAATCTGCATACAATGTCATAATAAAAAACTTGTGTTTTTTTACGAGTATATAATTCAGTCAAATCAAATGAGATTCAAACCCAGAGCAAGTATCTCTAGCTTACACAAATACATTTGCCCGAACCTGGAATTGAACCGTGTTCTCGTCCTCCAAACGTGGCTTTAGCTCCTGTACCAAGTCATAACAACAACAACCTATCCCTTACTGCTTAGGGCAAGACTTCAAGTGACCAACGGAATATACAGATGAATTCTGTGAATTAGAACATGCACACGAAAGACTGCCTCGTTGGTCTAGGGGTTAGACGCGCTGCCTTTGGATCAACGGGTTCCGAGTTCGATTCCGGGGTCGGGCAAGTGTCTTTGTCTGTAACCCAGCACTTGCTCTGAATCTGGGTATTCAGAATGTAGATATGACTCCGATAGGAGTTTATGGAGTCTGCCACTTAATGTGGGACACTCACTAAATTATGTTGATAGTAGTTTTATACATGTACTTATAAGAGTTTTGTGATAAAGCCTCGATGAATAAAGCTCTATATGAATTTAAATTATTATGATTACTCACGTAAAATATGCATGCTGGAATATATTTTTGTCGTGAAGAAACTGCATGTTGTCGTCCCATATCCACTTGAGCAAATCCGGAGGGAGTTTCACAGTGGCCGTGGTGGAATCGCTGTTCCGCCTCTCTATTGATGACGCAGTACTTGCTTCTTCGGCGGTTGAGGACTGATAAAAAGACAAAACGTGAAAGTTTGCAAGTATGGATGGATAGATGTTTTTTACCATGTGACGTAAAAACTACTGAATGGTTTTTAATGACACTTTACAATAATATATAGCTATAGCTTATACTACTAATATATAGCTTATACATCAGAATGACACATAGGTTACAATTTATAAAGATATTGTGTGAATTGTTCAAAATATTAGTACTTACTTGACAGAAAATAATTAGTGTCAAGTAAGTATAAAAAATATTCTGACGAAAAATAACAATAAAGAATGACGAATATTTATATATGGGAAAGGGAGAAGTTGGAGGTCTTTCCCCAGTCAGGCAGCTCCAGTGAACGGGAGGACTTAACTATTTAATAATCACAATTCATACCTGAGCTTCCTCCTGCTGTCCGCATTCGGAGCCGCGCTGCGACCGTGGCGGGCTCCACTCGTAAAACAACATGTACGCGCTGTTCGTCTTCTCGAACGAGAAGTCCATAAACTTGTCCGTCACTGAATCGTACGTTTTGCTCTGGAAAAATGGTCCTTATATACAACTGGCTTAGTCAATCTAGATATTCATTAATATAACTAAAAAAGGTAATAATATTCGAAAGACTCAACACCTCTCAGCCCATGAATGACCCACTGCTTATGTCTGCCATTGGGAGCCCCATCCCATCCATATCAAACGGCGTATGTTTTGTGTCAATGTGTGATTCACTTTTCTTAAGGCTACGTTTGTCTGCATCTTACGACATCCCCAGGACAGAATGGATTGGTGACATTGTCATAAATACCAGCAAAAATTTAACCATTTTAAGAAAAATGTTAACCTTCTTCAAAAACAATAGAACCAACTAAACGAAAAATAAACAATCGGCTTATAAATGACGGAGTTACGCGATAACATACATATAAACATCAAGTAAAATTCAGAACCTCTTTTTCTAATTCGGTTAGTAATTTTAGCTTTAACCTATATGAAAGTTAATTGTCCAATTTACAAGGGCACATATACTTACTGTCATCTCTCCCCCGAAGCACTCAGCGGCGATATGCGCCGGATCGAAAGGCTTGACTTCCGCATCGTTGAACAGGAGCCACCTGTCGTGATGCTCGTGCTCCCGATCCCGAATGAACGAGTAGTAGTGGCCCCCATCCGCCGTTCCCGTGTGTACGGTCACGCCTATCAACTCGTATCTACAAAATATAGGATTTTTTTTTTAACGCTTTAACTCCGAATAAATATTGTTCTCCGCCCGTTTCCCAATTTAATTGCGGTCGGGGCACCAGTCAATGAGAGCTCATATTCATCATTTACTATTTACAACCGGTTCGTAAGAGGGCTCTACAGAAAAGAGCAGTAAAGAAATTCTATAGTTGTTTTTTAAAATTTTTTTTTAGATAAGACGGATGTTAAAGGCAAGCTCTGCGCGAGCTCCTAGTCACAAAAGGCCAAACAGTACCTGGTCAAGAATAGTAGTAACCTTATCAGCACTGACGCCGTACAAGTATTAATAGTTCAAACACTGTTACTCACTCGTAGTGCTCTTCGAACTCCGAATTATCTTCGCACTCGGCACTGGGACTAGCGTCGCCTTCCTTTTTCTCTGCAGACTTCAATTTCTCCTCTGAAAAAGATCCAAAATTAAAAAAATCCATTTGACTAGAAAATAGTTACAAAAATGGCTGAGCACATTTTTATTAAATACACTTCAGAGCACCTTCCATTAACGTAAATATCATACAAGAAAAAAAAAACAAATTAATGGATTCATGCGCTCAATCAGACAGACACGATAAATGCTACCCAATTTTTTGCAAGTACGTACTTATTGGCAAAAAGTATCAATTTCAACTTAACCACCCAGAACACAAAGTACAAAATGGTTTCATGACCAACCTTGGTATTGAGCAGGCATAAGGTGTTTCTCCACATATCCAGACATGTCGAGCTTCATTGGAAACGAGAAGTGCGTGTTGACTTTTTCCTTGAGCATCGTCAGCATGTTGAATGTGTACCGCATCGTGTTGAAACAGAGTATACGCGGGAGCTTTTTGAAACACGCCCTGAGGGTAATAATCAACCAACCAATTAGGAGATTTAAACAGGAAATTGCGCAACTAGACACAGACCAATTGCAATTTGGTAAATGCCAAATTAATCAAAACTACTTATTATGGAGGAATTAATATTATGTTATTTAAATGAGAACAAAATAAAATCTCTTAGGAATCATTCCTTTTTTAGCATTCACCACACCCCTTTATTGATGAATACTAATAAAATAATACTCACAAAAACTAACTCACATCATAATTTATTAATCTACATCGGAGGCTCGTAATGTACACATATAAACATAGTACAAAATCCCCGACCAATCCTTCATGGAATAAAGCAGTAATAATGAGAACCTTTTAAACGTCTCAATGTTTTATGGGTATAATTTGAAAACGATTAAGGAATTGATTATATGTTCTGCACAGTTTCATTGTCTGTTTGTCTTATTATATCTCTGTGACGCAGTTTTATTATATCCATGTTTTATATTACACATACCTTTTCTCGGCGCGCACTTTGGCAGCGCACTGGGAGCAAGTGTAGCAGTTGTCGCCTTCCAGCGTGTCTTTGACGGTAACCTCGTCCAAGCTCTGATGTAGATTGCGCATGTCCGCCACTTGGCAACGTACCGTGTAAAACTCTTCTAGTGTTCGAGAGACATGCGGACAATCCTAGCAGAAAAATATTCATAGTGTCGTATTAGGCGACTTCAGAAATAGGTATGCAGACGCTTATCTAGAAAGAATTTAATTTTACAACCCTATATCAGCCTTGATTTTACAACCCTATGGAGCTGCCTAAAATAGCAGTGTAATGTGACGTTTATGATTAATCAGGAACATAAATACCAGTCGATATCTCGTAAAATCAATAAGTATCACAATAATTATTCTTGTAACAACTCAAACTACACTATAATAACTACTGCTACTACTACTCAGCCCATAAATGACCCACTGCTGAGTCGGGCCTCCTCCCACCACAGGGAGGGTCATTAGCCTACTGTGCCAGCGTGGCACAGTAGGCTAATGACGGGTTGGCACAGGGTTCGCATCAAGTTTTCCTTCTTTTGCGGTTAGGTTTTCGGCCTTGTCATTTCCTTTTATCGGCTCTTACGACACCCTCATGATGGAATGGGGTGGTGATGCTATGTAGTCACACAGAATAACTACCACACATATAATAACAATGAGTACCAATTGTGACAATACTCTGGCTTATCTTTCAACCATTTAGCGCAATCTTGGTAAAAGCAGTGAAGGAAATTGATGCACATGAATATATGCCGCAACTACCTCGCTAACGTACATACTAAAAGCACATTGGATGCATCAAGTTGAGTGACAGCATAATATCTTTAAAACTTACCAGAGACACAACGTTATTGCTAAGCACACCACAAAACAGTGTTTTGACTAGTTTCTTGAGCTCCGGAGTCATTTCTTCCAATTTGGAGACTAGGTCTATGAAGAACTCTGCCATGTCCTTCTGCTCACCAGTGTTCAGCGGCTGATGGTCCATTTGGTACACCTTGCAAAAGCTTCGGGGGTTATATGCCTTGCGTTCACTTTCCTAGGGTAAAGAAAATACTTTTATTTTAATGATGTCTTAGGTTTTCACGATCTTTGCGCGACCACAGACACTGCAAAGTGTCTGAAACGTTAAGAATATAATAAAATAAAACAATCAGAACCGTTAAGAAGTTATTTCCTGCAATACTTTTATTTTAATCTACATTTTACACATTATTGCGTAGCAGGAGCGTGTCTTGAGTAAATGAGTTTTTGTACAACAACATTTGTACGATCACATGGCTATTCGTGTGAATCATTTTTATTACACTTTTATGAGGTATGTTGTACTAAACAAGGCAATTGCTGTCAAATATGGCCAATATGAATGGCGTAGCCAAGTGTCACGATTAGTATGTTGTAAAGCTGGCCATGGTC
This sequence comes from Clostera curtula, assembly GCA_905475355.2. NCBI lineage: Eukaryota > Metazoa > Arthropoda > Insecta > Lepidoptera > Notodontidae > Clostera > Clostera curtula. Next base: position 9,563,045 of record FR997813.1, on the reverse strand, counting down.
ATGGTCAAAGTAATCCCTAACTCCATCTTACTTTTAGATACTACAAGTTATATGAATTCCATTCCAATTGTGAATCTATAGTCAATACCCATCAGTAAGAGACGAAAGTAGGAACATTATACTGACCATAAGGTATGCGAACATTCGTTGCATTTCATGCAGCGTTGGACCGTGTCGACTGGCCGCCGGGTCAGCCCCAAGGAGCGCTGCGCGCGCCTGAGGCATCATGTACAAGTGTTGCATACATGAGGCCATGTAGCATGTCGCTCCCAAATTGGTTAAACCAACGTAGCCACATTCAGAACGAGACTCCTCAGCAGGCCAATAGTCCCACGGGTACGACGATTGGGGACCTAGCGAAAGGGTTGATAATTACAGAAATTATCATAAACCAATGCCGACAATAGACTTTACCATTTACATTTAACTTATGATAAATATTAGAAAGAAGAAAGGAAGCTAAGAACACTCAAGTAACACATATTACAAAGAAAATAACGCGCTAATAGAACAAAACACAAGATTGTGAACGAGTGTGAAGATCAGAAGTGGGATAAGCCAATGTAAAACTGTAATCAGAAGTGGGATCCATACATTTCATCTGTAATTTATGGATGATCAGTTGGGCCCTAAAAGACAGCAAATAATATTAAAATTGTGTAATACGGCTATAGTAGTAACTGATCAGGTGTTGCACATACATTTTCTGAAATAGATAGGTGCTTACTCGGTTTGTGATGATCCATCAATTTATTGTGAAGGACCATAAAGTTTTCAGGAGCGCCTTTTACTAATTCCACTAAGAGATCGTACGCCGCCGCGCGTGACTTTTGAGATTTGCATTTCGGCAGGTTTCGGTGCTCGGGATTCGGAACGTCGAAAAGAAATCCAAAAACCTGAGAACAGATATACCTTGGTCTACAATATATATGTCATAAGAACTGATGTAGTTAAATTGTATCTTTTTTATACAAGACAAATCAGATTAAGATATAGGTCAAACGTTATTCTACTCTCTATTTCTCTCTCTATCTATCTAGTTATTTTCCAGTTCACTTACCAGTTCCAAAGTCCTTGTGCCCTGTTCCGAAGTTTTGAATCTCAGAGGATGCTTCACAAGGTGAGTCAACAGACTAAGTTGGCCATATAACCCGTCATCAGGCGTGCACGGTTCCGTTCGTTTCTCTATAATCTCCCGTTTCTCTAGAGAGGAGCTTATCTGCTCACACAATTCGTTTAGATCCGGGGCACCGCTGTCTTCCGATGTTGCACCTTCTGAATCAAGAATTAAAATTAATGAGACTTTTTAATACTAGCTTCCAAGCATGCGAATGTGGGGCAAGCCCTTCGGATTATAATCAATCTCTGGTTAATGCCAAATATTAACTTGAATGAAACGAAAGACAAATATAATTAAGAAAATGGCAAGATCTCAGAGAGCTTAGTAATATCAATTACAAGACTAACCTTTGAAGAAATCTTCGGGTAGGCCATCAATTAGTCTACATACTAGCCAAAAGTAGTCTCTACAAGCCGGCCCATATGGTTCCTTGCCTTCTTCTGTGTGGTGGTGTACAGCCTGTGGATGTAAATCAACAAATATGAAAATATCATAATACGTCATCATAATAAATACACGGCAGCGCTCCTATGAAACAGGTAGAGACCTCCAAAGAAAGTGTGGATAAGGACTTTTTAGTATGGTAACATATGACCTCTGCGTTTATGTGAATAGGAGAGGCGAATCTGCCTCGTTGGTCTAAAAGCTGGATGTGCCGCCTTTCGATCAACGGTCCCGGGTGCGATTCCGGGTTCGATTCCGGGTTCGGGCTAGTGTCTTTGTATAAAACCAGAGACACTTGCTCCGAGTCTGGGTATCATTTATGTTGGTGAATTACAAGTTAGCAAACTGCCCCGCGATATAGGTTATACGTAGTACAGGGGCACGAATATAAAGTTCCCAAATCCCCGGACGGAATAACAAGGCATCAATACAAATTACTTATACAAAGTACTTACCAGATGGTGATGCGGCAGTGGATGATAGTGGTGAGGACGCATGTCTGCAGCACGCGGCAGATGCTCCAATAGCAGCTGCAGTAGCGGTGCCAGTACTGCTACTTCGCCGCCAGCACATAGCCGGTAGAGGGCGCTACCTGCTTCTCTCCGCACCTACGTCATCATGATAAGCATACACTGAAATGGGTTATTTTTCTAGAAGGAAAAGCATCAAAAATAAGAAGATTTAAATACTGAAAATACAACTCTATACATAAATTACCCACTGCTGAGTCGGGCACGGAGTGTAATTAGAATACTGTGCCAAGCTAGCCAGAAGGGTTGGTACAGGGTTTCGGCCAGTGACCACGATTGCTGCAATCCAGTCGCAACAATAGAAATATTCACATTTATAGTACTCAAAATCCCACTAACGGTAAAAAACACGTCTAGCTAAGGTGATTAGTTACCGCCGGATCCGCGTCGTCCAATAACAGCCTTGGTGCCGCTCGTCGCAGTGACCACGCTAGCGCCACTGCGTCCCCGCCGCCACGCGCCCACCACACACACATTCGCATTGCGTGTTGTACCACCTACACACACATTGGCAATGTACTTTTAAGGTATTTCCACTTACCATTGCCAAATACCTCCAAAATTAATGTAGCTCGACCCTTATATCAAACATTTTGTCAAACTATTTTTCTTCTTCTCAGCCCATAAATGACCTACTGCTGAGTCGGGCCTTTTTTTTTTTTTCACCCGTTGTAAAATCCTTTGTGGACTTCCTCGCCGGCCACGGGGATGGGTAGCGAGGGCAGTGTAGATAGGGGGAGAGTCCCCCCCCATAGTGGGGGCCTACCCACTAAACCTCCCCGGGGTGCTCCAACTCGCGTCCTGTTGCGGCATTGTGGGATCTGATGCAGAACCACGTGCTGAGTCGGGCCTCCTCCAACTATATGGAGGGTAATTAGCCTAGTGTGCCACGCTGTACAGACGCGTTGGAATAGTTTCGTTTCAAGATTTCCTTCTCTTGTGGCTAGGCTTTCGGCTTTGTAATTTCTGTTTGTCGGTTCTTAACCCTCAGGGCAGAATTTTGTGGTAAAACTAATGTAATATTAATGCGTTACCACTCAGATGGACAAAACTAACCTAAGGTGAAATTTAATTTTGCAGTATTTTATGTGACCGAATACCTGCAAATTTGCAGCCCCGAGCGCACCGGGGACATTCAAATCAAATCAAATCAAATTCTTTATTTGCTGAATATGGGTACATTACATCAATATATCAAAAAATATATTAAGTCCAATTCCATATTGTACCCTTGTGGGGTGTGCAAAAATTATATAAGATTCACGACACCGGTTAACATTATTACTACCAATTCTTCCAACAAAATTCCAATTCGAATATAGAAAAAAAAACAGTAAAACTCAATGTATCATTATCATCAAAGCTAAATTACTTTTATTTATTAAAACGACCCAAGCCACTCACTTTTATACAAACTTACACTGTAACTTGTTAGTAATTACCTGAGCTCGTCCCCAAAATCCAGTCTTATACGTTGTCGGTTCCTTGAGTGCTGCCGCCTCGCACAGTATCGATATTAACCTCTCAGTGGTTTCTTCGACGCTCATCAGAGAAAGCAATGATGGGTGCAGCTTAGGTGTTTGCGCCGGATCGGGCGAAGGTAGAGTACCAATACGGCAAAGCAATTGAAGCAGTAATGCGAGACAATCTTGTCTCCATTCGCTGTCATCATTTCTTTGTAGCACGCCTGAAGAAAAGTGTTAAATTAAATCAGCCCATAAATGACCCACTGCTGAGTCCAATCTCCTCCAAGTAGATGGAGGGAAATTAGCCTACTGTACGCTGCCTAGACAGTTTGGTACAAGGTACCGAGTTCACGTTTACTCGTGAGGCTATGATTTCCGTATCTTACGTTCCTTTAGTAGTATCTTATAACACGCTCAGGATAGAATGAGTTGATGGATGAGTAAAATGGAACAGCATACGGTATTCGGTTACGTTGTATGCCTAAATCTGCACTGTTTGTTCACAATACCCTCAGTACGGATTTGGTCGGTGCCACAATGCATTCGAAATCTGTCAATACACTACTACTAAGCCCATTCATGAACCACTACTGAGTCGGGCCTCCTCCAGTTAGATGGAGGGTTATTAGCCTACTGTGCCACGCTGGACAGACGGGTTGGCTAAGGCCCAGACGGGTTTGTATCAAGTTCTCTTTCTGTAGGCGCTAGGTTATCGACTTTGTCATTTCCTTTGGTAGGTTCTTCCGACACCTTTAGGATGAAATGGGGTGGTGACACTATGTATTCTAAATCCGTCACCGTACGAATAGTCAATAAACTGCCTCTCATCATCACCATCATCATTTCAGCCAAAAGACATCCACTGCTGGACATAGGCCTCCCCCAAGGATTTCCACAAAGGCCGGTCCTGGGCCGCCCGCATCCATTGCTTTCCGGCGACCTTAACCAGGTCGTCGGTCCACCGTGTGGGAGGCCTACCAGCACTGCGCCTTCCGGAACGCGGTCGCCACTCGAGGACTTTTGTCTATGTGTCCTCCCACTGCCACTTAACTTTGGCAATCCGGTGGGCTATGTCGGTGAACCTGGAAACTGCCTCTAGGCAAATCTAAAAGTGCTGTTACTGTGTAAACTTACCTGACATCATAATATCATAGAGTAATCTCAACCCTCCCTTCTTTATAAACAGGTCACTCCAATTCTCCACCGCAACTTTCTCTTCTTCACTCTTCTCCAAAACAGCCGGTTCTTTCACGTTCGGCTGACTAGTGTTATTCGAGCTCAGTTTGTCAATTATATGCAAGGAGTACATCAGTTTCTGCGGGCTGGTGGGGTCAAGCAATTCTGGTAGTTTGCTTTCGGTGGGGTTCTGGAAGGCCTCCAGTAACGTAGGGTTGAGTGGCACAGCTTGAAGTATATCCCAGACACGTCGCGATAGCAGTTGCGCCTTTGTGTGTGTTACTGGTTCCTAGTGAAGTTATTACAAACAGTATTTTATCGAAATGTGTAAAGCTACGACAAGTCGTAAAGAGGAAACAATCTTGATACAGCGTGTACAACTAAAGTACGGAAAAACCTACATTTTAAATAGCCAAACACTCATCACTGTATTGTTGAATAATTATTATTCAATCATACTGAGGGGCAAACGCAGATTTTAACCACCACATAAAAACCAAATTTTAACATTAGTCGACATTAGCACTAATAAGGTTCAAATTTATGGATGATTGTTAATCAATCGCACCAGAACGGTTGAACTTGATAAATTTGTCACAAATATAAGGTGAACAATGAAACATCTCAATTTAAAATCGCGAAAAACATTAGGTCCCAGTGCAATATACCATCAACATCATTATCAGCGCATAAATGACCCACTACTGAGTCGGGCCTCCTCAAAGTCGTGGAGGGGAATTAGTCTACTGTGCTACGCTGGCAAGACTGATTGTCACAGGGTTTCAATGAAGTTTTCCTTCTCTTGTGGCTAGGTGACCTGCCTATTGCGTTCCTTAATTCCCCTCTTACGACACCGTCACGGTTGGTGACAATGTGTATTCTAAATCCGTCACCACACGGAATATATAAGAGGATAGTATTACACAGAGTTATTGGCCTAAAATCAACGCACGCAAAGAAGCTGCTCGCTATTATAGAGATGCAAGTGGCCAAAATACAAGCCCATAACTTACCCCTGTAGAACCGGGTTCCTTCATCTGCCCAAGGGCCTGCATGAGCGTGAAGAGTTGGTGGAAGTACGTGGGGTCGAGCAGCAGGAGGGTTGGGAGACGAGCCCGCGCTGGCGCCGGCTGTGCTGACGGCCACTCCGCCCAGGCATTGCGACCGCCCACACCCACCGACACAAATACTAACTGGTGGAAAAAATAAGTTGATATGTCAACTAGCTGTTAAATACTCAGCCCATAGATGACCCACTTGAGTCGGACCTCCTCCAGTTACACGGAGGGTAAGCCTACTGTGTCACGCTGGCCAGATGGGTTGGCACAGGGTTATGTATCAAGATTACCTTCTCTTGTGGCTAGATTTTCTACCAAGTACAAAAACCTGTTATTTTACTAGAAAACCTCCAAGTAAAAACATTTAAGGGATTTTTAGGATACGATACAACATTATATGTGTACGACAGATACCTGGTTGTCTTTGAAGCCCATGTCGTACAGTGTTCTCTCATCATAATCAATGGTAAGCTCTTGTCCTTGAGTTATCATGCGTAGAGGACCATCAGTTGACAGAGCTGTCACTCCTTCTTCACCTTGTATCTAAATTAGTATGGAAGACACGCAGTAAAGTAATTAATAAGAAAATATATATCATTTTCAAACAGATTGCTACTAAGATCAAAGAAACCATTTTTAAACTTTTTTTACCTACAAATCAAGAATACTTTTTTTATTATTTCACAGCTTTACTTTCATAAATAAAAGGCACGTGCCATTAACTAGCGCATTTTGGTTTTATATAGCATATAGTCTCCGTTGATAAATTGAGTATTCAACGCAAAGTTCCGTAGATTAAACATTATAAGCTCTTCAACCTTATAATATTAAAAAATTAAGGTATAAATAATATAGCTCTTTGACATCAGAAGTAAGAAACACAGTGAACAGATAAATGTACCTGTTTCTCCCACCAAACGTGCACGTGCGCCCGAAGATGCGCTACCAGGTCACTCTGGTGCAGCGCAAGTGAAGCCCGTGGACCAGCACCAGCCGGTTGCAGGGTGATTCTTACTGTGCCACTACCCGTACCCCCTGCGCACCCCTCCCAGGCGCCAGACTCTGCGAGTGCCCAACGCCGAAGGTGATATGCGTACCTAAAGAACATGATCATCCAATAATCCCACTTCTGAACACAACCTCTAAGGATATTTACTGGATACGTCATATCTCTGTATCCAAAGATTTTACTTTGTTGTTTTATGTAAATATGTCTACTACGAAATTAATACTACGGGATAAAAGTTGACAGTATAATGTCATTTTAGAATTTTTGACGTTGCGGTTACTGTTAACGATTTTTTTTACTGATCTCTTGTTAGAGAAAACATTTTGCATTGGACTATCTCAAGTCTTTAACGTATCTGTGACATAATATTTCACATTACTGGCATATTTAACATACAACTGAATATTTTTATATTTATACAGCTCCTATCAAACTACCGAAGTTAGAGATGTAAATGTCTAACTTTAAATTTCAACAGACAGTTTCTTAGCATAAAAAAGATTCAGTCATTCAATTACCTTCTCTTAAACGTGTCTAAATGAGTCTTTAACAGCAGCAGCGCCCTTTGTATGCACTGCAACGCAGCCTCCTCTGTCATGTGTTCGTAAATGTTCTGTTTATCGGGCGATTTTTCCGGTTCCTTCACCTCTTGTTCATTATCGTTCTGCGTGGAAGTACCTTCGCCGTCTTGCTTATTAGATATCAGTCTTTGGGCGGCCGAAGAGAGATGAAACATGCACTTCGCTACGAAATCGTCTTCTTGCTGCAATTGTTGGCCCATGTAATAGCTGTTAAGGTACTGTATGGCGCCCATGGACACATCTGAGAAAATACATAAAACATTTATAGGAAATCTTCTTTTTTAATTTTTACTTCGGAGATCTTCATGGATATCCGGCCCTTGGGGACTAGCCGGGTTATCTGGGACTTCGGGGCGCGTAGAGATGGTAAATTGTGCCCCGACTAAAACACTAAAACCGAACGGAAATCCTCGACTGCCCGAACCAGGGCCACGGGATTCACTGCCAATGAGGAGCATGCTCCGCGACACCTAGTGAAAATATATCCCCCATTCCTAAATCAACTTTGATAATCATTTGCAAAAATATTTTATACCAGATCTAGTATAAGAGATTGCTTTTAGTGATAAGGCCGCCAATTGTATGTGTTTTGTATAATTTCTCCTGTACGCTATGTTTATGTCGCAAATGTGCAATAAAGTGTTATCTATCTATCTATAATGCTCCGTGTGATAACGGATTTAGAATACATAGTCACTACCCCATTCCATGTTCCATGTGGGAGTCGTAAGAACCGACTAAAGGAAATGGCCGCTAAACTAGCCGTAAAAGAAGGAAAACTTAATACCAAACCCTGTTCCAACCCATTTACCAGCGTGGCACACTAATCATCCTCCATGTAACTGGAGGAGGCCCGACTCAGTAGTGGGTCATTTATGGCTGAGTAGTAGTAATAGTAGTAGTAGTATTAGTAAAAACATATTTTCACATGCCGACATAATTTTTGGTAATAATCATTTGCAAAAAATTTTTATACCTGATCTAGTATAATATAGAATAGTTGCCTGTAATAAAATAAAGTACCTGTGCTGTTGGCCCGCAACGCGATCTTCCATAAATGATCCATAGCAAGAGTGTGCGGATGCGCGGAGTCCCGTGAGTCGCCCGTGCCTAGCGCCATACGTGCCAAGTTACACAGCTGCTGATACAAGCTGAGGCCCATAATGCTTATCGTCTGTGAACAATCAGCACTGTTATCCTAAAGCCGACAAAAGGAAATGATAAGGCTGAAAAAGGCTCCCGCATGAGTGGAAACTTGATAAGAATCTCTATACCTAACATGCCAGCGTGGCAATTTATTGGCTGAGAAGAAGAAGAAACAATTAATTATTGGAAAATGTAAATAAGTCAAACATATTTAATACACAAGATTTATTAAGACAAATCTCTAGAATTAGTAAAGATAAATTTAATTCATCGTGCCATCTGGGCGCTAAAGTGTATTGATCGTGTAACACAAAGCGCAATGATAAGGTTATAAAATTGTTAATCCAGTATGTATTCCATATTTTTAAAATAAAGAAAAGGAATTTAATAAATACATCAATGACCTAACATACCTCAGGATCCAAAGTGGGCATTTTCTCGACGTAAAGGAACCGCAATGCGTCGAGGCCAAGTGCATGCTGCTCCGGCGACTTGGTGTGGGACAGAAGCCACGAGTAGAGGCAGTCGGCACACTCGCTGCTACCACGGACAACAAGACACTGCCATAGTTCCTCAACTTGTTCCACCGTCAACCTGAATATGTTAAAAAGTGCATTGAAACAACTGAATGGATGAATGAACGAATGAACGAAAATTTAGAAACAACAGGAACGTGACGTAGTTGAAAGTCAACCACTGTTGTAAAATTTCAGGAGTTATTCTGTGTAGTGAACTTGCTCTGATCATACTGTATGTTCTAAAATCAACATAACTGTCAAGAAACCACGACATGCTTCTACCAACTATATATTTTAGGATTCTGAACGGCTCATAGTTCCATACTTCAACTCAATAGCTGTAACCTTGTGAGTTGTCAAAACCAAAATGAGTTGAAATAGCCTGTTATGATTGAACACCATAAGATGCTGTTGTCTTGGCCCGAGCACCAGGCTAGGACAAATAACTTTTTTTAATTTGGAATCTATATATAATAAGTATGTGGGACTCCTGGGCGCGGAATCATGGTAATTAGCGCCCGGACCTACCCAGGAAGGCCAAAAGCGTTCTTCGGCTGCCAATTACAAAGTCGCGGGTGGCGCTCCCCAGTGGGGAACATGCCCCGCAACGACATACAACCCTAGTGGTAAAAAATTTACCTGAAGTTTTGCGGGGACCCAACGGGCGAGAAGATGGCCGTCAGGAAGTGCAGACGCACAGTGAGCTCAGTGATATGCGCGTAGTGAGCGGCCTCCGCTGTGGCGCGTGGCTGTGACGTGTAGTGCCGCAGATCTTCGACGAACAGACGCATCATACCGCGTTCGCGCTCCGCCCACATCACCACCTGAATGAATGAATGACTAGATTTAGTTATACATATATTTGCTTTGATTCATCATTATCATCATTCCAGCCTATAAAAGGCCCACTCCAAATTCGTAGAGGGAATGATTTTACATCATCGGGTTAGTTGAATTTGAGTTTTCTGGGATCCTGGAATGGCGCAGATTATGACACATCCCCACCGCACGCTGAGAAAAAACGCGTGTTGTAAAAGTCAACAAAACGCTTGGTGGTAGGATCCAATGGTCCGCCCTCACATCTACATAAGTCCGGCGCCAAGCAGATTTACAGTGTTTCGCCGTGCGTATGTGAGAGCCGGTGCCCGACAGGGCATTTCCCTGAATTGCCTGCTCCATGTTAACTTAAAAACTAACCTATTCTAATATTACTTAGGTTTTTGCGTTTATTACACATTGAAATTAAACACTTTTTAACGGATTTATCGCGTGCACCCTTGACCACGACTGCTGCAAAGCATTCAAAACGTCGGGAATTAAATAATGTAATATACGCGCGATAAATCCGTTAAAAAGTGTTTAAACATTTCTAACATAACTAACATTTCTCAAAAAAAATTCTAACCTGATGCATATCCATGCCACGTAACTGTTGAAACGACGAAAATAGCTTTGGAAGCAAACGAAGCGAGACAGCCACAGATCTGAAACAATTCATAATAACTCTTTGAACGTAACCATGCAAAAAATGTCGTATTGTGATACTCTAAGAGCGATATTGCAACACAAACTTTATACATACAAAGTAGTGACTTCGTATGTATACAGATTTGCCCCAATTGCTTACTTATAATGTTAAGTAAGCATAGATTTATTAGTACAGCCGACACCAAAATTTAAAAGGATAAGACAAGATTTAGCATTTTCAACAATAAATATGCGCGTAATTGCTCTCACTAATCTGTCAGACTTGTTTGTACCACCATCACTGTAACCCTTTTATTTAAAAGATCAACCATGGAGTTTCTAGCCGACTCTCCTCTGTGGAATGGCATTCCGAACCGGTGGTAAATGATTAATTATGTTTAATTTTCATTTTACAATTTATTCGAATAAAAACATTTTGGTTTGGATTTTGAATAACCCATCCAGTATTTTTTCTTCACAGTCTTTTTTGTAAGGTCATGATTGCCGTTACCAAGATGCCGAATTCACTTGCGGTGAATATTTCTACCGTGTGTGTGGTGTCAGACTTAGAATACATAGTGTTCCTTTTGTCAGCTCTCACGACACCTTCAGGGTGGAATGGGATGGTGACATTATTTACGTATTCTAAATGCGTCACCACACGGATAAGATATCTGGCATATTGTGATATACAATTATGCTAGGCTGATAACTGCCCTTTTGGTCTAGGGGTTGGATGCGCCGCCTTTGGATCACGGGGTCCCGGGTTCGATTTCGGAGCTGGGCAAGTAAATGTCTTTGTGTAACCCAGAGGCACTTGCTCTGAGTCTGGATGTCATTTGTATTCGTGAATTTCATGTTTGTCAACTGCCCCCGCGATGCAGGTTATATCTAGTGCAGGGATTACGTTTTTAAAACAAAATATCATCGGTCAGGTAAAACAGTACAATTAATATGGCACACTTTAACTGTGCGGTGACGGATTTAGAATACACAATGTCACCATTCCATGCCGTCTTGAGGGTGTCGTAAGAGGCGACTAAAACAACGCAAGAGGCAGATCACCTAGCCGAAAGAGAAGGAACACTTGATACAAACCCTGTGCCAGCCCGTCTTGCCAGCGTGGCACAGTAGGCTAATTTCCCTTCATGAATTTGGAGGAGGCCCGACTCAGTAGTGGGTCATTTAAGGGCTGAAACGACGACTTTAACTGGTCTCAAAAGTGGCCACACAGAATTTGGCTTTTACGAATTTTCCTCATCAACGAGACCACACAGTGCCGTGGTGGGGGACAATTCGCGCATGTCATCAACCAATCGCGCGGTTTACGCGTCTATTCTCCGCCAATCACCGCCACCGAGACACAAAAATCGACGTATGCATTGCACAAGTTGTTTAGCTTTAACTGTACCTGTGATTTGCGAGATTGTCGAGGCATCCCTCAATGAACTTGATGCGTATAAACTTGTCCGTGCTAAAACATAGCAACGCACAAAGAGCCTTCTCCGCTTCCAACGCCAAACCTTCCCCTAATTGTTCCTGGAAAAACCATTATTACTGTTATTTGAAAAGATGTATTTTCATATTTGCGTGATATAGAATTCGCCTATTTAGTTGACAATAGGAAATGACTAGGCCGAAAACCTGGCCGCAAGAGAAGGAAAACTTTATACTAAACCCTGTGCCAACCCCTGTCTGACTTGCGTGGTACGTTAGGCTAGTTACCCCTCCACGTAGTAGGAGGAGGCCCGACCTAGCAGTGGGTAATTTATGGGGTGAGGAGTTCCCTTCGCATAGTGGCACATGGTAGAAATTATTGATGGATTTAGTAGACAAAATGTCACCAACCCGTACCATCCTGAGGGTGTCGTAAGAGGTGGGTAAAGGAACACAAGAAACAGATTATATAGCCGCAAAGGAATGAAAATTTGATGCAAACCCTGTGACAACACGTTTAGCCTCAATTCAATTAATCATTTACTAATTCATTTTCTAAATATCTCGAAATTCTCTATTAGGTCATTAGTGACGTCATACAACTCACAATAGCGCCGTCCTGAAGCAAGTCCCAGAGTAGCGTGTTGCCGGGGCGACAGACATCGTCTACGTCACACGGCAGCCCGGCCGAGGCGGCTCGCGCTCGCTTGCGCTCCGCTGCCGTCACCGCTACCGCTACAGCACCCGCTCCGCCTTGATACTCCGTCAGACACTGCGCCTGTAGTTGGGATACGAAAACCTTCGTCAGTTGTCAAATACGTTCCTTTACCAACTCTACGAATTAGCACTTATCATTTTTGGGACTTACACACACAACTGCATACAAAATAATATAAATGAATAAATTTGAAAGTCCTTGACAACAGATATTTCTGGATGTATACCCATTTTCATTTTTTTATATCGGGTATGATGGTAATGTACCATATAGTGAAAAGAACAGAACGGACAAATGCTTTATTGTTTTAACAAATTATGTCGTTCACAATCGTCAACAGATACATTATCTTTTTTACTACTGCCAGGTTGGCACCCACCGAGAAGACCTGGCGGAAGAAACTCAGTGGGCTAGTACTTTTTTTAAAGCCATAAACGTGTACATATATATTATTTATTTATATTAAAATATGAAAATAACGCCATCTATTTTTAAAGAAGGTAATTTGAATTATTGTCCGCGATTTGTAGCTATCATGAACGTCTAGAAGACGGTATTGGGAATTTTACGTAATATACTATCAAGTACAGAGTTAATATAGAATAGAGCAGAAGCTAGCATATCGACAAAAATACTGGGCCTTGTAGTGTTTCTCGAGCGAAACAAGGACAGGCACTAATTTGTTCATAAAATGATATTGTATTACTTGTGCGGCAAGTCTGGCCAGCTCCTCTTCGCAGGCGGAGTCGTCTTCATCAAGGTCAGCCAGGTGGCGATGCGAGTGCGGTGATAGCGCCGAAGACGCACTCCCCTCTTCTTCTTCACCTGCTGCACCTCCACGTCGCTTGTAGCTCTCCATTAAACGTAGCTCCATCAAACGCCTGTTAATGAATGAATTATTATGAATGAATAAATTAACAGAATTTCGACGAACGAATTTATGAACGAATGTTTGGTGATCGGCTGAATGAATATATAATGGGCAGTAAATAAAGAAACGAAAGATGAAGGAGTTACAAATCAAAACTTTCATTTATGAGTGCTATGGCTAATACTGAAATTAGTGAATGACATAATCTATCACAGCTTATGGACACTTATTTTGAATGAACGAAATTATAATTAAACAATAAATAAACACTGGTTAGGAAAAAAGCAATTCAACTTTTAAAAAAAATTTACGCTTCCTACGCTAGTTCAAAATCGATACCAAAATACTAATTTAGGAATCAGGGGGTATCATCTCTTGGGAGATATAAGAGATCGGATGAGTCTTCTCACCTGGCGTCCACATTATCGCAAATGAGTTGACAGTGAGGAGTATCGCTGCCCGAAGATTCTTCCTCCACCTCTGACACCGACTCGGCCAGGTCGGCGGTCTTCAACTGCGTAGCTACTAAAAATAAATCTAACATGTAGCATAACAGTCTAGAGAGATTAATATGCCATATTAGACCTTAGTAGTGACATTTAAAAGTCGAATATCCCCGAAAATAGACTTGTGAATTTTACTATAGGCATTTTTTCTTTAAACTTATCATTATGAATGTTTGATAAAGCCAAATCTATACTTTGCCAATTGCCGATGAAGTATCATATTTTTAGGTAAAATGAGGCATAGATAATGTATAGCCACAGATTATCAAAAATTGAGTATGAAATAAAAAAATCGATAATACACAAATTTGCATTTAGTTAAATACAATATTTTAGTATATATTATAGTTATTTGCAATAGATATATGACGAACGTAAAATAATGTAAAGTACAATAAACATTGTCGGTTATTCTGAAAAATATAGGAAAATCTATTACTACAAGACGATAACCACACTTTTTTGTATCATAATCCATATGGCTTAAACATGCAACTATCCAAGTTCTATGAGAAAGTCAATCTATAATCGAATAGCTTCATAAGCGATTATACTCTACACTCGCCTCTACTGTGACCTATCAAAAAATGAAACTTAATTTGACAAAGTATATTATCGAATTTTTATATTATTAGTAATATTACACTTTTAATTGTATGAATAAGTATGTGTTTGACCATGCACTCACGAAAATGACGCGTCTTCCCAGCCTTGTGCCGCTTCTTGTAGAGCTTTTTCTTGCGCGGCCGCAGTAGTTCCTCGGCCCCGCTGCTTGCACTACCGCTACTTCCAGCTCGTTTGCTACGTCTATTTGTAGGAGATTTTATATTGAAAATAAATACAGGAAAACGATATCTTATAATAGCTGGCCGGGCAAACGATGTGTCAAAAAAAAGTAGCCTACGACCAATTCTCAGATGTCCCAAATATTGATCCCTAAGTTTGATAACAGACACCGACACGGGATTCTAAACTAAAAATTTAAAGAGGGCAGATTTGTTTGCATTGAATAGACTCTGAAACCAATGGACCTATCTGTGCCATGCTGGCCAGACTGGTTAGCATAAGGTTTCGTATGACGTTTTCCTTTTTTTGCGGCTAGATTTTCGACCTAAACAATTCCTTTTCTCGGCTTCTACGAAACCCTCAGGATGAAATGGGGTTTCGAAAATATGTATTCCAAATCCGTCACCATAGGGAGAACAAGAAAAAATCTTTCACCATTACAATCGTACATTTGATTCGTTGTACAATTCCCTGATGAACATTGGAGATGGAATGTTTTCACAAAAGTTAATAAATACGTGTTTTTTTTTTACTTTTGTTACATACCCGTGCGGAGCCCGGTTAATTAATTAAGTTTTTTTTTTAAAAAAAGCTACTTTTTTCGCTTCCTTGTAGGACTTAAGTGCTGCGAGGCCAGCTGTATTATTGTAACAATCTAGCTAAAAAAGTACAAACAACACCAAAAGGTTATGATTTTCATTCACAAAAACTTACTTTTGACAAGCTTTGAGTGTAGCACACTCTTTCTTGGTTAGTTCCTCGCCTTCTCGTAGCCATTCTTGTTCAGCTGAAAGATAATATAAATATTCATATCTCCAGTTCGATTCTGGGGTCGGGCAAGTGTCTTTGTGTAAACCAGAAGCACTTGATCTGAATCTGAGTGTAAATTGTGTACGGGAATTACATGTTTCTAAACTGCCCAAGTGATACAGGTTTTAACTAGGCCATAGGTATAGCAGGAACTTTTGTTGTACTTAAAAAAACTGATATAGATTAATTTGAGTCTATGCAGGTCTGGCTCACTGGAGAAATTTTATGTTCAAACTATTACTTATTTAGAAAAAAAATACCTTTTTATAGAAAATCCACCTAAACAATATATTTTTTATTTAATAAATTTGAATTACAAATGTGGTCAGAAAAAATGGGTGGCATGGTATCAATAGTTCTAAATATTTTATGAACAGATACGACTAGAAGGGTTATTTTGATAATATCCTGAAAGCATCCCACGCTTTTTTTACAATAAAATCATTTTAATTCAAATTTATTTTCTATCTTTAGTTGGATTTTCTATAAAAGCGTATTTTTTTAGTTTTTTAAACTATTTTTTTTAATTACTTATTTAATTGTCATCGGTCCTTGATAAGTATGCCAAATTTCGAGTTAATCCGACGTTTTGAATCATGTCAAAGATTCCGTTACATACTAACATACGTCTGAAGCTAATAAAAGCGTATTTAAAAGACGCCTCTCCTTCACTATGGATGACATAACAACAGGGCTACTGAACAAACACATAATTGACGTTCACAAATTATTGAAATGTAAAAATTGCCATAAACAGTCTTTAAAACCGGAAGCTGAAAAGGTGACAATCGCAAGCTATTGGGATGATCTTCCAGAAAGGCTGTACATAACAACAACTACTACTACTAAGCCCATTTTTGTATGACCCACTGCTGAGTCGGGGCTCCTACATCTGTTACATGGACGGTAATTAGCCTACTGTGCCACGCTGGCCAGACGGGTTGGCAGAGGGTCTTCGTTTCAAGTTTTCCGTCTCTTGCAACAAGATTATATTCTTATGGATTTAGAATATGTGGTGACACCACGTATTCTACACCCGTAACTACTATTTTGATCGCGTTTAAAGTCCCAATAGGCTACATAGTTACTAATACATAAACAATTTTGTTTACCGGTTAATTCGCGTTGATGTTTACTCTGCTTGCGCGGTGTGGGGCCTGCCTCCTCACCCGAAGTACTTAGCTCCTCGCACTGAAAGAAAAGCTTAGTAGAAACTTGGTCACGCTTTCCAATACATGGTTGCCACTTACGGACCTTCCCGCGCATAATAAAAGTAAGAGATCTATCAAAAGGATTCCGCTTTTTCGTTTATGGCAAACGACCAAAATCTATTTGCCAGAGTCGCTATTTTTTCAATGTATATTTTTTAGTAAAATGTTAAATATACGCTTTCTTGATTCGTCTAAGCAGGTTTACGTCAAACAGTAAATCTATTCCATTGATGCGCTGTCTGTCGGACGTCAAAGTAACAATAATTTCTTCGTGAAAATAAACAGTGCTCACCGGGTCATCATCCGAGTTGGTCTGGTCCATGCTGACGCTGGCTTCCGAGGAGGAGTTGTGGTGGGGCTTGCAGGAGGGCTGAGGGGGGCGGAGAGGGGGCTCGTCGGCAAGAGGGGGCGTGCCCGCACCCACGCCGCCGGACGTGCCGCGAGACCACATCGCGCGCATCAGAGCCGACGCCAGGTACAAGCTCTGTCCAGCAATTCACGTTCATATAGGAATAGAATAGCAAAATGCTTTATTTTGTACTATACCCTTGTCATACGTATAACCTACATCGCGGGGGCAGTTTACGAATATGTAATTCACGAACACTAATGACAATCAGACTCGGAGCAAGTGTCTCTTATTTATCCAAAGAGCCTGACCCCGAAATTGAACCGGGGTCCCGGCACCGAAAGGCGGCACATCCAACCCAGGTACCAACAAGGCGTTATCGTCAACGGATACATGATTTGTTGATGAACCTTCTCTCATGTATATAGTTTACAAGTATTTGTAATCAAATTTTATCAGCATCATAAAGCATAGCAGCAGAATAAAGCTAATCTTATCAAAATAAATTTGTATACTAATAAAATTGCGGGCAGTGAGACGGGAAGAGACAAACTTTCGTTCACCGCAATGTGCAAGGCTCGTGAAAGCCTTTTTTGCTTGTGGCAAAATCCTTTAGACTCTTCACACAGGCCTGCGAAATGTGTATGGAACTCCGATCGGTCAATCAGTAATATAAACGCGCCGCCAGCCTCATGGATCCCGACTGCGTCTGCAGACTGTATCACTACATAGTATAAAACAAAATCGCTGTCGTCTGTCCGTCCCTATGTATGCCTAAATCTTTAAAACTACGCAACGGATTTTGAAGCGGTTTTCTTTAATAGATAGAAAGATAGATAGAGAAAGATAAAAGATAGATAGTGATTCAAAAGGAAGGTTTATATGTATAATACATGCATAATTGCACCCGTGCGCAGCCGGGCCGGGTCGCTAGTAACTAATAAAATGTCAAGTGAATACCTGTTCAGTGTGCTCCTTAGGCGGCAACGCACACAGTAAGCTATACAAATGAGCACACGGCTTCGGCGCCAGAGCGCGTATGAACCCGGGCAGCAGGTCATACACCTGCCGGCCACAATGCTTCAGCTGCGCTGCGGCCCACACCAGCTCCACGTGTTCAGCTGTCACGCGGCCTTCCACCGCCAGAAACTTCAGTATCATGTGCGATTGCTTTATAACCTACAAAAAATATTCCTTTAAATGTGAGCAATGCCTCAATGGAGACCTTTATTCGCGGATTTGTTTTTTGATGCGTTGGGATTATGAGCGATCAAGGGAGATGGAGGGATTGTAGGAGTGAGGAATTGAATTGAAGGTATGAAAGGTGTAAATATAGGCATGACAACTGATAGGTGTGTGTGGAGACTACTATCTAGTGTGGGACAGGGGCCGTAAGATGATAATGGTATTTATAAATATCACGATTTATAAGAGGTTTGTGATAAAACTTACGTAAATAAAGTTATTTTTGAGTTTGAGTTTAATCTGTGTCACACTAGGTATAATCCGAGTCGCGGGGGCAGTTTACAAACATGAAATTCACGAACAGAAATGACACCCAGACTCAGAGCAAGTGCCTCTGATTTACACAAAGACACTTGCCCGACCCCGGAATCGAACCCGGGAACCCGTAATCCAAAGGCACCGTGAGCACACTATGTCACCAACCCATACCATTCAGAGGTTGTCGTAAAAGGCGACACAGGAATGCAATAGGCAGATAGTCTAGCTACAAGAAAATGGAAAACTTTATTTAAACTTATCTTGACAGCATAATCTAATATGCCGTAGATTAATTTATATTTTTTAAGTTGGAGGAAGCTCGAATCGAAGGAAGTTCTAATGATGACAATGATCATGATTCGATTCAAGATTTCTATGTTTCCGTGTGGTGACGGATTTAGAATATATAGTATCACCACCCCATTCCATCCACAGGGTGTTGTGAACGTGGCACAGTAAGCTAATTACCTTCCCTGTAATGAGAGGAGGCCCGACTCAGCAGTGGGTCATTTATGGGCTGAGTAGTAGTAGTATGTCCAAAATATTATAATATTGTCAAGTATAAGGGGGTTAAATCGATGTTTTTTTTATTATTTTCTAATGGTAACAACCCAAATAGAAGTCGTGAATATTTTCCTAAGTCTTCTTCATCATATGCACCTTACATTACACCCTGTATATAAACTCAAAGATAGGATATAAAATACACAATGTCACCACCCTATTCAAACGTCTTCAGGGTGTCGTAAGAGGCGACTAAAATAACGCCAGAGGCAAATCACTTAGCCAAAAGAGAAGAAATACTTGATACAAACCCTTTTTTTTTTTTTTTTTTGTTTTCGCTGGGGAAATGCTTTATGCATACCACCGCACCCCGGGGGAAAGGTCGGTGATTATGTGGGACTCCGACAAGGGTCGTCTACCCAGTCGTTTACCCACTAAAACCCCAGCGGCATACCCACACACGACGCGCTTGGGGCGCCACAAGTTCGCGTAAACGCATTCTACTGTGACGCCCCAGCGTGGTGCCCGCAACGCGGGCAAGCGACTATCAGGGAGGGTACGTCCCGGTACACTGGGACGCCCTCAGTCATCGAGGCTTTCGTCGGTGGTGGCTCCCCCGAACCACCACCGGCCTCCTAGGCGAGGGCAGAAGGGGCCCGCACCGTCACGAACCACCCTCCACCCCTGCCTCCGTCCGCGGCGCGGGTCACCCGGAGCTCCCTCCCTGGCGACCCGCCCCGCTGCCCCCTTCTGCGACATCGGCCCCGCAGAAGGAGGCCCGTCAGCCCTCGGGTTTTCGACAACCCAAGGGCGTTGAGTGAGGACTCGGTTTGACGGCCAACTAAGTTGAGCGCAAACCCGAGGACCTCATGGTGCGCCGCAGCGGTTTACGACTCGCAAGGCAGCTCTGAGGACAGAGGAGTCCCCGGAGCCGCAACCCGCCACGACGCTGGGTGCCGCTCTTCGTCTCACCTCTCCCCGTGGGCCCGCCCGGCATGGGAGGCCCTGGCCGGTATGGCCCCACGGATCATTGAGGCACTCAAGCCCCCTCGCCACAGCAAGGTGGCAGCACAGTCGAGGGGGACTTGATACAAACCCTGTGCCAACCCATCTTGACAGCGTGGCACAGTAGGCTTTTTTTGAGATTTCCCTCCATAGATTTGGCGGAGGCCCGACTCAGTAGTGGGTCATTTATGGGCTGAAACGACGACGAACGACGAGTATTTACGATTATTTACGAGTCTATTTGGACATGACATTTATAAAAAGAAATCCAATGAAAGTGCAAGTCGCATGCTTACCTCAACATGTAAATTCGGCCCAAATAGATGTTCAATTATGTTATGGAAAGTAAGCCAAGTTGCCAGCCTTTGGCCTGCCAATTCGGCATTGGCTGCAGGCTCACCAGCACACAGTTCATTGTATGCAGCAATGTGAGCATTGATCTGTGCCACACCAGCCAGCCGCATGGTTAGAGTGCTACTGTTGAAGTACTTGAACGCCAGTGTAAGGCCATCTCCGTCAAAGGCTAATGGAGCATCCAGAGGTTCTTTTGCTGCTCCCCACATGAAGTCTATGAAAAATATTATTGTTATACCAAATTGCACTATAGTATGACCGTTACCGCTGTACCGCCCTAGGTATGTGCGGCGAGGCGGGGTAAGCGTTGGCGGCCGACCGGCCGGTACCCTCTCCCGCCTTACCGCGCACATACCTAGGGTGTGGTACAGCGGTAACGGTCATACTATATCAGAGCACTGAATAAAACCACAAACCACATACAACACTTAAATATAAACATTGAACATTATAATAGGTATATGTCTGTGTGGTGACGGATTCAGGATACACAATGTCACCAACCCATACCATCCTGAGGGTGTCGTAAGAGGCGACTAAAATAATGCAAGAGGCAGATCACCTAGCCGCAAGAGAAGGAAAACTTGATACAAGCCAGTCGCCAGCGTGGGACAGTAAGCTTATTTCTGTTTGTTATGTTTATTATATCCATCACCCGTATAAACAATTATAATATGGCATTCAGAATTAACAAAATGGTGAATGAAATATAATAATGACAAATTTATATGTGTAAAATTAGCAAACAGAACCTGTTAGTAAAATAAGTGGCTATTTATTATTTGACTTTCTTCAACCTTAATATTGACAATTAGAAAGTTCATTACTGTGTGATATGAATAGAATTTAAATAAATTTTGCAGAATTAACATATCTCAAGGACTATTTCCAAATAGAAATTAAGAGAATCATTCTTTCTAGAGTCATACAAAACTGCACAGTTCTGTTGTGTCTAGCCAATTAAATCCATTTTGGAGGAGGCCCGACTCAGTAGTGGGTCATGTATGAGCTGAAATGGTGATGATGATTAATAAAATATTCCGGAACAAAAAGCACCTCCATATCCATTAATGATCTGATATATAAGACAAGCTACATAAAAAACATCTCACCTGCCATAGACTTGACTGCTGGCACCCTCAGATCCTTGTCTTCCAAACTACACATGTATTTCAAGATCTCACTTCTCAACGGCATAAAGAGTTGTGCTACAGCCCGAAAATTGAGCCAAAGCTTAAGATTACCAACTGCTGCCACAATGGCATGAGCCATAGACAAGGGCAGGCTGCTTGGAGTGGCATGTTCAAAGACAGATGTCATAGCACAAACACCACCGAGTTTACAAAACAAGCTGACATTGCGAAGTAGATATGCTGGTATTTCGGTGTCATGTAAATCACAGTAGGAGCTTAAGTTGGATATTTCTTGAGCAGAGAGATCATCCAAGCGGCTCAGAGCTGAATGCTTGCATGCTAAGTATAGAGGAAAGTTGAGGAGAAACACTTTAGAGACAATATGCATTAGCTTCTCTTTTTGCTGCATTAACCATATTTCTGTATCATCATTGGAAGGTACTTCTGGAATGTTTGTCTCTTCTGCTGTGTCAGGTTTTGAGTCAGTATTATCCGGTTCAACAGATTGCTTCTCCTCCTCTTCAGGTTTCGCCTCAGGATTTGTTGGATTTGTATCATCATTGGATTTTTCCTGAGACTCATCAGATTCTGGTGGCGATTTGGCTGCTTCTATGAGCTCATCTTTAAGTAACTTCAACTGACATACCGACAAACATAGTATGCTCTGCACCACTAGATAGAATCTTTCAAAGTTCTTCACATCTCTATAGCAACACATACATTGCCTAAAATTAAAACAAATCTTTAGTAGGGTATTACAGCTGACTTGTCATATTGGGCATGTCATATTAGATAATCTAGAGAATATTTTTAATACACTGAAGTCGTCTAGTTCTATTAAAATTCATTTTACGACATGGTGAAAGCTCTTACTAAACTCTTTGTTGAACAATGTTAAACCCAAAATGTTCGAGTTTTACATGCTAAATAAGATTAATGTTCGCAATTTAAGTGAATATTAAGACACCTTTACCTTTGTGGCCATGAAATGATGTAGTTTAACACTGTTTCCAGCTCAGACTGGCTTATTGTTGGATATTGGGAAACATCGTCGGTCAGCCTGGCTTCACCTAAAATCGTTTTTAGAAGTTATTATACGATCACAATAAGAATTAAACTATTTCAATGATATTGCAGTGAATGTATACTATTTTGAAACAAACACAACACTAGAAACGAATAAAGGTGATGCTAAAATTTTAAACAATGTTAACTTACAATTCACTAAAAGCTGTGAAAAGTCCGAACAAACATCACACATTATTGATGTTTTATGTCAATAATAAATGAATTATTACTGTAATATAACCGCAGAGGTTATTTCATGTGAAATATTGATCATTATTGGTAATTTTCGTATCAGAAAACGAACACTGCCATAAAATGTCACAGAATCCGCTCCACCATTGTTGACGATTGTTGTCAAAGTTACGTTTTGTTTTGGGATTTTGTATTGGCCTCTGTATTTAAATGTTCGCGCTTGTGACATAAAATGCAATATATGTGACAAAGATGAAAAACTAGCATGAATTATTCAAATCAAATTCATTCACATTTCGACATTATTTTAATTTTATTTCGAATGTAGGTTATTTACGTTTTGTTAGTTTCAATTACATGTCATGTTGTACATACCGCAATCGAGTATTGGGCAGCCCCGATAATTTAATTTATTTACTTAACTTCATGCATATTTACACATTGGCAGACTTAATTAACAGTTTAGTTTTAGTTTTGTTCTGCTTTATTTGATCTAGGGAGTTTATATTTTTGTCTGTTAATGTGTAAATTCTACGTCCAGCAGTGGACTGAAATAGGCTGATGATGAATGTGTAAATTTCATGACATCAACCAAAATATGATTACAAATAGAATATGATTCATCATATTCATTTAAGCCTTTAAATTACCCACTACTGAGTCGGGCATCTTCTAAATCCATGCAGGGAGATTAGCCTACTGTACCACGCTGGCAAGACCAGTTAGCCCAGGGTTTGTATCAAGTTTTTCTTCTCTTGGGGCAGGCCTTTTGCGTTTATAAAGTCGCCTTTTCCGACACCCATAAGGGGTGATGCCATCGTGTATTTTAATTCCGTCATGGATCAATAAGATTCCTAAGTTTGTTTTGTATCAAAATATTTTGACCACCTTGTTGTTGGTTGTTGGCCAAGGAGAAGAACCTCAAATCTACGAGAATATATGCTCTTCCCATCGACACACGCAATACACGCATGATAATCGGAGCTGAGGTAAATAAATAGTTGAGTTCACCTACGTTACAGCTATTCGAATGAATTAGTCCTGATTGGCTAAAATTTTCAGCTGATCATGTGTCAAGTCAATTATGACAGTTCACCTGACACTGACACTGAATTGAATAGTTTGTCAATGTTGGGATCGAGCTATGGGTTGATTGTTTATTTGTAGTTATTTTTACAAAAAGAAATGGTCCAACTACTTTATATCGTTGCAAGCTTACATGTATTGCTTTGTCCGTTCACCAAAGTTGAAGAAAGTTTTAATATCCAAGCAACTCACGATATACTATACCACCGACATAACCTCTCACAGGTATCATGAAAAATCTAATTTTGGATTTCTAAATACGCGGCGCACATAGCGGTACATTGATAACTATTTTTTCCAGTACGATCATAATGAGTTCCCGGGAGTCGTGCCTCGTACGTTCGTCGGCCCGCTCATAATTTCGGCTCTCTCTTCGCCTATCGTGGGAATACTACACATTACCGGAATCAATAAATTTTGGATGCAATATGTGGGTTAGTATGAAGAAAAATGGGTATGACCTATTTTGCCTTTAAATATATTTCAATCATATCATTAGTATTTTAATTGCTGTATGAAAATAATGTTAAGTAATGTGATAGTAGTAATGTAAAGAATATTATTAACTTACTACTACTACTTAATACAACTAGCAATAATAAAATTGAAGTCAGGAATTGTTGAGGCTATTACTTAAACCTTGTTGATGTTACATGTTTTACAATAACTTTTTTTATTGCACAGGTTGTCTCAAATGATTGGATATAAATTTTGTATCTTCTTGATTTTAGTTTTAGCTTCCATCTTTAACCAATGATTTTCTCAAAACACTATGTTTGTATTGTTTGCAGTCCGACTGACATTGGCTCTGACAGTGATAGGGACATGGAGTCAACTGAGAAATGCTGTTCAGAAACAATTTGGCAACACATATGCATGGTGGTACACTTTGATCACAGTTACACAGTACCACTTCATGTTTTATATGAGCCGCCCATTACCTAACATTATGGTCTTACCCTTAGGTATGGTCTATTGTTACTCTTATTATAATTTATCACTCAAACTCAAAAGGAACATTATTTACATAGGTTTTATCACCAAACTCTTATCATCATCATCATCATCATCATCAGCCCACATTAGTCCACTGCTGGACATAGGCCTCCCCTAAAGAGCGCCATAGCGCCCTATCTTCAGCTTGACGCATCCAGCTGCTGCCCGCAACCTTTCGCAGATCGTCGCTCCATCTAGCAGAGGGCCGTCCCACACTACGCTTGCCGATTCGCGGTCTCCACTCAAGAACTCGTCTACCCCAGCGGTTGTCGGTTCTTCTACAGATATGACCAGCCCACTGCCACTTCAGTCTGCTAATTCTCTGAGCTATGTCGGTGACCTTGGTTCTCTGTCGGATAGTCTCGTTACGGAGCCTATCTTTCAGAGAAACTCCAAGCATAGCTCGCTCCATAGCACGCTGAGCGACTTTAAATTGGTGGACTAGTCTCACCGTGAGTATCCACGTCTCGGCGCCGTAGGTCATGACGGGTAGGACGCACTGTTCGAAAACTTTCGTTTTCAAACTCTGCGGGATGGGCGACGAGAAGACCCGACGAAGTTTTCCAAATGCTGCCCAGCCCAGCTGGATCCTCCTCTTGGCCTCCCTGTCGAAGCTGTTTTTACCTAATTGCAAAATTTGTCCGAGGTATGTATATTCTGAAACAGCTTCAACAAGACGGCCATTCACAACGATAGGTCTCGGATGAATGTGATCATTCATCATGATTTTGGTTTTATCCAAATTCATGCCGAGACCCACCCGTTGCGATGCTGATGCTAAGCCGGCCAGCATCTGTTGCAGCTCCTCCAGCGACTCCGCCATTAGGACTATGTCATCTGCAAATCTCAAGTGTGAGATGTACTGGCCATTTATGTTAATGCCCTTATCTTTCCAGTCCAGCGTCTTAAACACATCCTCCAAAGCGCTTGCGAACAGTTTCGGGGATATTACATCCCCCTGTCTCACTCCGCGGCTCAGTTGGATGGGTTTAGTACGCTGGTCCTGTACTTGGACACACATAGAGGCCTCATCGTACAGACATCTCAAGACTTGGATGTAACGATAGTCCACTTGGCATCGCTGAAGGGATTCAAGAACAGCCCAGGCTTCGACGGAGTCAAAAGCTTTCTCATAGTCCACAAAAGCTAGACACAGGGGCCGATTATACTCTTCGGACTTCTGTATAATTTGCCTCACTGTGTGGATGTGGTCTATGGTGCTATAACCCCTACGAAACCCGGCCTGTTCTGGAGGCTGAAATTCATCGAGTCTTATGGCGAGACGGTTCGCAATGACTCTTGAAAACAACTTATAGACGTGGCTCAGGAGTGAGATGGGCCTGTAATTTTTAAGAAGTGTGGTATCACCTTTCTTAAAAAAACAGTACCACCAAACTCCTGCTCCACGCCTTAGGAGTTCTCCCGCAGTGAATGACGGAGTTAAAGAGTCTTTGCAGTTCCTGTATGACAGGAATCCCTCCTGTCTTCAGAAGTTCTGAAGTAACTCCGTCTTCACCGGGGGCCTTTCCATTTCTAAGTTGTTTAAGAGCCAGCACGAGTTCGTCTTGGCTGATATCGGGCAGTTCGTCGGTATAGTGGTGGACCAGGGTGGCTCTTTGATCCTGGATAGAACTTTGGGGACGAGTGGCATGTGCAGCATAAAGCCGGCCATAGAAGTCTTCGATCTCGGCAAGAATCTTCGGCTTAGACAAAACGGTTCTGCCATCGCGTGTTGTGAGCTTCGTCAGGTGGCTCCTCCCAAGCTGCTTAATGAACACCTTAGACCCTCGGTTTCGCTCAATCGCCTCTAATATGAGGCGGGTATTGGAGCTCCGAAGGTCACGTCGTGTCATTTTAGCAATTTGTCGGTTGAGATTTGCCCTGTCTGACGAAGAGGCATGTGTAGTTTCCCGTCTTTTTGTCATAAGCCGCAGAGTCTCGTCCGAGAGTTTGGACTTCGTACCTTTACGCTGCGTTCTACATAGTTTGATGCCCTCACCCCTTAGTGTATCCAAGATGTTTTGCAGGGTCTCGTCGACGTCATCGGTAGGCTCTATGGCAGCAAATCTAGCGCCCAGTATGTCCTGGAACGCTTCGGTTTCCGCCATGGATTGGAGTGGGTTCGGTCGGAGCGTGGACTTCATCAGACGGTTTCTTTCGAGCTTCAAGTCGATATTCAGAGAGCCTCGGACCAGTCGGTGATCAGAGCCTGTATTAAATCGGTTGATCACCGAGACATCTCTGAATATGTGCTTCCTATCCGTCATGATGAAGTCGATCTCATTTTTGGTCACAGTATCGGGGCTTTGCCAAGTCCACTTCCTGTGGGGCTTCTTCTTAAAGAAAGAGTTCATTAAGTAGAGCCCCTCTTTCTCTAGGAAGTCGACAAGCATTTGCCCCCTGTGATTCCTACTTCCAAAGCCATGGGGTCCCACTCGGGATTCACCGCCAATCTGAGCACCTACCTTGCCGTTAAAGTCCCCCATAACAATGTTAAAGTGAGCCTTGGTGGTTTTGTGTAAGGCATTTGAGATGTCCTCAAACATATCCTCAACTTCGTCATCCGAATGTGCCGAGGTCGGTGCGTAAACCTGAATGATCTTCATGCTATAACGTTTCGATAGCCGAAGAATCAGGTACGCTACCCTCGTCGACACACTGGAGATTTCTTCAACATTGTTACAGAGGGCATTATTGACAAGAAACCCTACGCCACCCTGCGATTTTTGCTGCCCTTCGCGGAAGTACAAAAGGTGGCCAGATTCTAGGGTAATGGTGTCCTCTCCCTCTCTACGGACTTCGCAAAGACCCAGAACATGCCACCTGATGTTCTCCAGCTCCACCTCCAACTGCGCTAGATGCTCGTCAAGCCTCAGAGTACGTCCATTGTACGTAGCCAGGGTCAGGTGGTTCAGGTAGCCAGATGTAACCCGGGGATTCTTAGCACCCCTTGCCCCGCCGTTACCGTGGCCGCTACCTGGATGACCAGGAATAGCGGGGCTGCCGGGAACTGGGGGCCATCTTTTTGTGTCGTCTGTCATTAGGGGGGATTGCCCATAATCCCCAAACTCTTATAAATAGTCATATTTAAAATTACCAATATCATCTTGAAGCCCCTCTCCCATGCTATGTGGTAGTCTCCACAATCCATCCATCTCTTTTGAACTCCCATAACCCTTGCATCCACCCACATTCATGCTTAAACTACCACTGGCTTGGAATGCTGCTCCACAGAGAAGAGCTGGCAAGAAACTCTGAAGTTGCTTGTTTTTCACTATTACACTTAGTCTCTTCAATTATTACTATGTGAATGAGAACCAATGAGACCACTTTTAATCTAATCTCATTAGAGTATTGAAGAATGAATGAATATTTGCATTATTTTATAGTTTATTAAAAACTTAGTTTTTCACTCTTAGGGGCTGTCTATTAATCACGGGAGGTTCGAAAGGGGGAGGGAGGGGTTCGGGGGTATAGTAAGATATCACATGTATTTAATTTTTCGTCAAATACGTTTGTACGTACGTACATACTATTTGAAATAAGTTAATCCTACATAAAATGTGGAGCCACTGGCTAAAATTGCTGAAGACACCTACAGATTGCCATAGAAAAAATAACATCCTGTATAAGTATAATGTAGATCACAAACATACCTTATAAGGTGAAAATCTTTTACAGTTCTCCTAGCATTTGAAGGATGGCTCTCAGGCAAACACAAACAATTTTTAGTATCTGCTGGAGCATCTATTATAATTTTTAGATCGGAACTAGCTATGCTTTTTGGTTTGTTCCTTGTGATAGATCTTTATTTCAAGAAGATCAATTTTCAAACGTAAGTACACTCACATTTTTCATTTAAATAAACTGCTACTATTAGAAAAAGCGAATGACAAACAACATATGTCGTCGTCGTTTCAACCCACTACTGAGGCGGGCCTCCTCCGAATTCATGAAGGATTTATTATATTTATTTATTTTCTAATTTCCCTTCAAACATATGTACTAATGTTTAAATGGTCGAGTAATTTGGTGACATACCATTTTGTAACTTTTATATGGGTACTAATACTTAATTCACTTCAGGAAGATGTTTACGTATATTTGAACACCTGATAATGAGCTACTCCGTTATTGTTTATTCAGATGTACATATATTGTTTAGTGTTAATCCAACTCAAATAGCAGATCACCTAGCCCCAAGAGAAGGAAATCTTGATACAAACCCTGTGCCAACCCATCTTGCCAGCGTCACACAGTAGGCTATCTTTCCTCCATTAATTTGGAGGAGGCCCGACCCAGAGTAATTTATGGGCTGAAACGACGACTCAGCTTCTGAAGAAGAAGAAGCCCAACTCAACAACGAGTTTTTTAATTCTGCTAATTAAAGATTTTTCTTAATCTGTTTTTTTTATTTACCCAGGTAGTACAGGCAATGATTAAAAGAGATTGTAATTGCAGATTGTTGAAGATAGTGATACCTGCTGGATTGGGGCTAATAGCTTTAACAGTTGTGATTGACTCAATATTTTGGGGCCGTCTCCTATGGCCAGAGGCAGAAGTGTTTTATTACAACACCATTTTGAACAAGAGCTCAGATTGGGGTGTATCCTTTTTTCTATATTTGATGTACTTTCAAAATCTATTTATATTACTACTCAGCCCATAGATGACCCACTACTGAGTCGGGCCTCCTCCAGTTACATGGAGGGTAATTAGCATATTGTGTCACGCTAGTCAGATGGTTTGGCACAGGGTTTCATGTCGAGTTTTCCTTCTCTCGCGGCTAGATTATCGGCCATGTAATCATCGTCACTCTCACGCCACCCTCAGGAAGGAATAGGGTGGTGACACGATGTATTCTAAATACGTCACCACCCAGAAGAAACTATTGATATTTGTACATATCTTTGTATTCTGAAAGGTGGGTGTGCTTCCTCAGTTGGGCTCCAGCGAGCTATTGCATAGGCCAATGTCTATTTCTTTTGCAGCATCAATTTATCCTAAACTGTACGCTTTGTTTCGTACAGATAAACTTAACTCAACCTACAACAGACATCCCCATTTCTCTGGTATTTCTACTCAGCATTGCCGCGAGGTTTAGGGCCAAGTCTTATTCTGATCCCAATAGGACTGTACCTGGATAGAAGACTTATTCAGTTCGCTGCACCAGCCTTTGTATACATACTGCTGTACTCATTCCTGCCGCATAAGGAGCTGCGTTTTATTATTTATGTGTTCCCTTTGCTCAATATGGCGTCCGCCGCTGCGTGTTCTTATGTGTAAGTGTTAAAAAAATATTTTATTTACATTCAAATTGTTACCTAGGTACTTGCTACCTGTCACAGCTCGCCGTTCGTCGTTACTGCCCATATATGACTCATTGCTGGGTCGGGCCTCCTCCAAATTCATGGAGGGAAATTAGGCTTTCACAGCTCATATATTTGAAACTAGCGACCCGCCCCGGATTCGCACGTGTGTAATTATGCATGTATACATTTAAACATTCCTCATGAATCACTCTATCTATTAAAAAAAACCGCATCAAAATCTGTTGCGTAGTTTTAAAGATATAGGCATACATAGGGACGGACAGACGACAGCGACTTTGTTTTATACTATGTAGTGATTATTAATGGAGATAACTAGCTATCTTTTTTGACGAAAGGCTCATAACAACATTATCGTTTACCGCATCTTCATCCCTCCGAGCCGGGGTTCCTTTAATAAAACAAAAGACAACATGTCGACACACTCGCTGGGCCGATCTGCCGTCTGTAACTAGGTAAGAAAGCGACATGGATTTCAATACGACTGCGACTTTTCCCGTGAAACAGAAAACCTGGAAGTGTCACTCAATGATTGTAAAATTGTTATAAATTGTTACTTTAGAAATTATCTAGGTGTACCTACATAACTTCTATTATAGTTTAATTACCAAAATATTTCTCATACAATTTCAGATATATTCGACGAACAAAAGGACCAATTTATGAACTGTTGTTTTGGGGTGCGATTGTAATAATTGTAGGTAATATAATAATATCACTGGCATTTGTACTGGTAGCAATGACGAATTATCCGGGCGGAGTCGCTATAAACAGGTACGTATAGAGTTTATTAATAATTAATAAAAATTGTAATATATGACAATTGAAAAATTGCAGTAATATTGTTCACCAGAACAAAATGTTCAAATTTGTAAGTAAGGCAACACCGGTCTCACAGGCGACGCAATCGTGGTAGAAATATGAAATTGATACCGCGATTGAGACCCGTGTCGTTACTTTATAAGCCGTAGAAAACCGCGAAAGGTGTTAAATGACTTGTTTCAAATTTGCAACAGGTTCATTATCTCATAGCTTCCCCTGGTCCCCACATAACCTTCCAATATTCAGAGCATATTTCCAAATTGCAATTTCTAGAAAATTGTTTGCTTTTTACAGGTTTCATAAGCTTCTGAAGAACGAGCCGTATGTTAACGTGCATATATGTAATTTAGCTGCTCAAACTGGGGTGACGAGGTTCACTCAGGTCAATGATGAATGGATCTACAGTAAGAACGAATCACTATTGCCTGATCAGTTACAAGAGTACACGCACCTCCTGATAGAGGCTAAAAGTAAATACTCTTCAAACGTCAAATTTTTCACGAATTCACACGTGATTCTAGATAGTGTAGACTCCTTCTCCCAGGTAGCTGTAAATTACAAATTAATGCCTCCTGTAAAAATTAAAACCAAAGCAGCTATATTCATATTAGAGAGGAAAGATTTCCGCGATTTCCCTTACGGACGTAAAATGAAGACTCCACAAGTTGTAATTGATAGTGAAGAAGAATCACAGGAGGAAGTTGTTAATATAGTTGATTATGTTGATATTAAACAGATGGAAAAGGAATATATTGAAGAAGAAATTATTGGCCAAGCAGAATACTTGCAAGAAATAGCGAAAGATGAAGTGCCCACTGTCGACGAGATGGAAGAAGAAATTATAGAAGTTCCAAACCACGATATTGCTAATATGAAACCAGAAAACGTTAAAGAAACGAATATTAGCGATGTTGAAGTAACTGAAACAGAACCGAACTTAGGCAAAGCGAAGAAAGCATTAAACGAACTTAAATCTTTAAGGCAAGAAAGAAAGAAAAAGGCTATTGAAAAGATAAAACTTGAAACTCGCAAAGAAGTAGTAGCTTCTGCCAAAGAAAAACTAAAAGAGATAATGAAACGACATAAACATATCGCTGATGAACTATCGGAGAATATCATATCGGATGTCAAAATAAAGGTAGAAGAAAAAGACGGTAGAGGTGATATACCAGATGTGGAATTTTTCGGCGAAACTCATGAATCTGTGACCGAATCAGAAGATATAGTACTAACAGAAAACACAATACAAACGGAACCAAAAGACAGTACAGATTTCGATCAACTAGAAAATATAATTGAAGTTGATGAAATCTCCAGTCACACAAACGAAAATATCGATGATATCGTTGAAGAGGTCATAGTTAGACTTATAGATAGGAAAATTTACGATGATAAAACGAAGCCCGAGGATATCAAAGCTGAAGATAGACTAATTATACAAAAAATTGTCGAGGAAGTCTTGTCCGAGAGAATGAATTATACTAGTGGTAACAAGTAAATAAAAATGAAGACAGTAATCATATCATTAGGAATTTAACGAACTGATCTCTAAGTGCAATAAACCGTAAGTGCAACCGTAAGTTTATAAAAGTGCCGATTAAAATATATATAAAAATGAAAATCTAAGAATGTTACTGACATAAAATTGTTGTACTATTAATATACTAACAGAGAATTGCATTTTAAAATTGTTAGAAGAAACTAATTTGTTTATTTGACAAATACAGTTAAGTAGTGAAATTGAGCCATAGCCAAATAAGTGCTTAGGTGTTTTATGGTCGAAATAAAGGAACAAGTTTTAAAATGATTAATAATTAAGTACGAAATCCAACGCCCTATATAATAAGGGATTATTTGTTGTTGCTAATTGTGTGGAATTAGTACTTTGGCTCAAACCCCCCATTGAATAGGAGTCTAGCGTTTGGTTGCTCCAAATTTTGTGCAAGGAGTCTCATTAAGGTTGTAATATTAACTTTGTCAAGTCATTTGATACGGTAAGATTTTTTTTTCAATAAAATTATATACATATAATTAATAAATATAAATCTAAAAAATAAATCAATAAATATTTATTAGTATTAAAATTAGAGGGTTAATTTATTAGTGCCAAAGTAAACATCTTTCTCAGGTGTTAAGTTTATTTTTATGTAAACTAATAAAAATACTATGTATTACAATTAATGAAGTGTTTTGTTAGTTTTAGGTGTAGAGAATAAATTGCCCCTGTGTAGATAACATACTCGATGCTGCCAGAAAGCCAATGCTGGTTTATCTTGTGAAAACTTGTCGGTAATATTACGGCATCGAGTGGTTTTTTGTAATTCTTTATTCAGTAGTCTCGGTAAAATATGAACGAGTAGAATTTACCTAGATTTTCTTTTTAAAATCTCTAAGCTTTCGAAATATTTGCATAAATCAACGGTCTTAGATTTTTACGAGCAGAACTTTGAAAAATCTTTATGTAATCGATTTCTTATTTAAATGAGGTATGAGGCAATTTTATTGGCATTGCTTTCAATCCCGATTATATATATTATTATGCATTTTAAACTATAGAGCCTCTTACTTTTCTAGTCATGTCCGACTCAAACTACTTATGCCAGTTAACATTTTTTAAATAGTTCCCTTACATGTATAGTCAGATTATTTTCATGATTAAACATTTGTTAACCGTTACTTCCTTCTCTTTCTTAACATTTTTGTCACTAGCTGGTGACGAAAATGTCATAATCACCAAGAATCATTGTGGAATACACATCAGGACGAAGCTTGTAGGGTAATGTTTACGATCGCTAGATGGTTCATTTGCAATGAAACAGGTACTTTAAAAAGTGGGTCACAAAAATGACTGTTCTGCTATCAATGCAAATAGAAAAATAATTGACGCAAAGAACTAGGAGCAGTTTGGTAGGCTTTATACCCCTCGCTTTGCGTGGCCTATAGGGTTTTTGTCACACCCTGTATAGTGCTATGTTACAAACACAAGATTATACAGGTGTGACAAAAATCGTAATGTTTTCGTTTAATAAATGTATTGAACGGAAACATTACGATTTTTCTCTCTGGCACGAGAGATGCATAGCCCTCTCCATTGCCCTTTGGGTGACTTTGAGCCGTCTGATGGAGCCCATAGTGAGTGAAGGGATTGCTTTTCAGCTTACTTTAAAGTTTTATGAGGATCCGCGTAGTCTCGTCTCAAGTGATGAAGTGAAGCATGCAGGGCTGATAGTAACCAAAGTCCCAAAGTCAATTTAATAGCCTTACCAAACAAACTTTGGTTATGCAACTCATTTTTAATGACGGGTAAAGTCAACGTCTTGCTATTTATATTGTGATATGATAAGAGAAAAAAAACTATTAAGAACTTCGCCCAATTGTTTATTTTAAAATTAAAATCCACAAAAATAGAAATTAAAGAAAGTATTTAAATATAGGGAAAAAATACTGTTATAAATTAACCAAAGATGTCTTATAGAATTTTATTAACAATCATATAAGCGTTCTTGTGAATCTATAGATCTCTACATAATTCTTTACAATCATAATTGTATTTTATTTAATCTAATAAGGCATATACATTACTTAACACACAGGTACAAATGAAATGCTTAAAGTAACATTATCCTAATTTCGGTTTGAGGTACATTTTATTTTAAATGGTAAAAAATTAGTTGTTAGGTATATCCTTGCTTATGTTTGACGAATTAAAAGCACGCACTCTTAAAATGAAAAATACCTACATTTATGATATACAACCTTCTATCAGGTGGAAAGTATTTTTGTATTATAAACACCCAACTCACAATTATCCGATAGAATAATGAATGGTTTCAAGCATAACTAGTCAACTACGCAATCGCATACATTTGATAATAATTCGTATGACTATGCTGCATATTGCATCTTTTTTAAATAAGATGGAGATGTAATTTTTAAAGAAATTGTTTTTGGGTTAACGCTGTTAGCATCACTTTGAAGCTTGATTCGATCAGAGTTATGGATTTTATCAGTATGCAGTAAAATTGATGATTAAGACTAGAAATAGTGCTGTTTCTGGGATATATTTTTTATTAAAGTTAGATTTTAGTCGCTTCTTTAATGTAGATTTGTTTTCTTTTTGTGTAGATTTGGTTTATTTTTATCGCGACAAAATCGTAATTGATTTACGTCTGAGACGTCCTCACAGTCCCAAAGTGATGATGAGCATATCACACAATAAATTAAACCTAATGGAAAAAGGAAATACATTCGCATATTAAAATATTAATGTGATATGGTTTCTTCCATTTCACAAGTAAGCAATAATTTTGCAATGTCTTAAAATATCATCAAATAAAACCTATCAAAGTCTACAGTGTAAAAATATAGGTTTAATACCATTCGGAAACGGTTAATCTGTCGCCAGTATTTTCCATGATTTTAAATCTGGAATATAAACGCATGCCTATTTAATATTGCTGCATTTAACAAATGTGATAGTCTACCTACACCAAATAAGTTGAACAACAAATGCCGTAGGAAAGATTAAATTTGGCATATATCTTCAACAAATTGTGTAGCCTCCATGCTGAGCTAAACGGACACAAAAAGCGACTACTGGCGATTTTTTGCTATTATACATAATCACTATCACAGTTTCCTAGATATATTTATGACGCCACATCGAGTAATATTCTCCAGTCGAACCTGCCTGAGCTGGAATTGATGGAAGGTGGGCACGGAGGGCAGACCAGCTCGAAAGGACCTTCCCTCATAGCGGCTAGGGCGCAATAAGGGACCCTGAGCAAGTTGCCGTGGATTTGGTAAGGCGAGTGGTCGGTTTTGCCATCGCCAAAACGCTTGAGAGCAATTGCCATGATGTCCAGTGTGGCCGCGTGCCCCACGAATAAGATGTTGCCACCTGTAAATGTATTCGATATTTGTAACTATACGAGATGTAACAAACAATGACCCTATATCC
Organism: Clostera curtula; assembly: GCA_905475355.2. Classification (NCBI taxonomy): domain Eukaryota; kingdom Metazoa; phylum Arthropoda; class Insecta; order Lepidoptera; family Notodontidae; genus Clostera; species Clostera curtula. Next base: position 9,526,889 of record FR997813.1, on the reverse strand, counting down.
ATAGCGGAAATATCGATAATGATTTATATCATCTTATATGCTCTCTGAATTACTTCAGGAAAAACAAAGCAACTTTATTTCTTAAACAGTTGGTCACCAAATAAGCACAGAAATCCCAAGCAATATTTTGGAAGATAGGTTACGTTACGAAGCTTTCAGGATAATAATATATTCACGATAGCTCGAAGGTCTACATTCGGATTGACACATTATGTTAGTCATTGGATCACAACATCCCACATTCTCCCTGATACTTAAAAATAAAATACCTAATAATTATAATTGATGCACGGAGCCGCTCCCATTCGTAGTCTCTATGCGCTCACTTCAAATGGCTATTGGGTTTTTATTACACCCGATATATCTCCCTCGCCTTTTCTTCATTTTAATTAGGACGGCACTGTTCTAAACTGATTTGGTTAACTACCAGCAGTATGTACACGGAGCAATTGTTGTCCACCTTCCGCGACCCATCTAGTCTGTTCACCAGTAATTATATGGTCTAAAACCTTTGGTCAGTCACGACTGCATCAGCCGAATGGCAGCCGAGACCGACGAGACTAAAACTCAATGGCGAACATGCTCCGAAGGGAGGTCGTAGCCTAGCGGATTCGCTATAACTAAGTGAAGTTTGAGTAATTGATTAAGTAAGTCTCAAAACACTGATTAGAATAGGCATTGTAACTAAAAACCGAACGAGTCTTTGAGAAAGTAAATGTAAAAAAAAGTAGATAACATTATATTTAACAAAAAATATTACCATCTGTCTCGGTGTCCCTAACCGCAGACTGCATCACTTTCTCACTTCTCTTATAGAAATCTTCCAATGTTTCTGGCTTTGTTATATCAACCTCCGCGTATGGTTTGTAACTGAAAGACAAAGTAATACAAGAGGTCGAAAAAATTGAAACCTTCAACAAACTACCAAAGATGCTACCATAAATTCAGACTCAAGTCCAGATATGATATCAGCTCATAAATTACCCTCTTTTGTCGGGCCACTTCCAATTTTTGGAGGGAATATGGAATCGGCTTCTTGCGTTTTTTTAGTCGCCTCTGACGACACCCTCAGGATGGCAGGGCTTGGAGACGGCAATCTTGTAAATACTGGTAGAAAGCCAAACCAGGTTGGCCGGAAGGAAGAAGGAAGGACCTACTTTTCAGCCCATAAATGAACCACTGCTGAAACGGGCGTCCGCCAACTACTTAGAGGGTAATTATACTACTGTACCACGCTGGCCAGACGGGTAGGTATCTAGTTACTATATCAAGATTTCCTTCTCTTGCGTCTAGGTTTTCAGCCTTATCATTTCCTTTTGTCGGCTCTTACGACACCCTCAGGAAGAATTAAATCTATACTAATATATAAAGCTGCAGAGTTTGTTTGTTTGTTTGAACGCGCAATCTCAGGAACTACTGGTCCGATTTTAAAAAATCTTTCAGTATTAGATAGTCCATTTATCGAGGAAGGTTATAGGCTATATTTTATTTTCAAAAGAATTAGGGATCCGTATGAAAATTGCGATTTTGTAAACCAAGGTGTAAAATCGAAAACCTATTTATGCGTGCGCTGCAAAAACTATTGGCAATAGAACAAAATGATGTACTACGGATTTGTAGGTCTTATAAAGATCTACAAAAAAGTCCGAGAGCACATATCTAACTATCATAGTTTAGTCACAATAACCGATTTTATGTTCATAAAAAATATGCACGGGTTCGAAGCCCACGCGGGCGAAGCCGCGCGCAAAAGCTAGTAAGTAAATAAATATCCTTGGACATTTCACACAACGCCATCTCGTCCCAAGCTAAGCAACTTAATGCTTGTGTTATGGTATCGAGATGGATGATAAACTACTTATATACATTTTTTTTGTAAATACATACATAATATAGATAGAAATGACACCCAGCCTCCGAGCCAGTGCCTCTGGTTTAGACAAAGACACTTGCCCGACCCCGGAATCGAACCCGGGACCCGTTGATCCAAAGGCGGCACATCTAACTACTATTTATTCTGAATCCTTCACCACACGGAAGAAAGGACCTAATTAATCTAAGGTTACCAAGGTCATACCTAAGGTCGACGTTATATCCAGCCGCGTGTAACTCCTGCGGCGTCATGAAGGGGGCCATGCCTTTGCTCATGTGCCACATCTTGTACTCGAAGAGCCCTGGGTCCACGCGGATTTTGACTGACGGGTCCGCTTGCAATCCTGTAAGAAGTTATTTCATCGATCAACATGAGTACTCAAGCCCATACTAATGCTGTTGTTGATTTGTCAGGAGATACTATGGTGTTTTTAATAAAAGTCATTATAATTTGTTATATATGTATATGTTTGTGTATTATGAATTAACTAGATTACTGTTAAATAGTTAGTCTTTTTTTTCTGGTCACTACCTACTGTATTTTTCTTGTCTGTTTCACATATGGTTGCCTGGAAGAAATCGCTTTAGCGATAAGGCCGCCTAACTGTACATAATCTGTTTTCTGTTTGCTTTTAATTCTCTAGTTTTGTATGTATATGTGTGCAAAGAAGAATAAATAAATAAACTTATTTTTCTATGCCGTCTGTGTTTCGGGGGTGCTATTTAGGCCTCTAGGCAAAAAAAAACCGACTTGAAATATCCATTAAAAGCGAATACTATTAGAAAAAATAATAATTTACTAATATTGTGTTCTGAAAATTCTCGACTTAATTGAATTCCTTCTTTAAAAAGTCACTAGCGGCCCGTCCCGGCTTCGCACGGATGGACATAACTTTTTATTTTTTTTCTTGCATTTAAAATAGCTTATAGTAATCAGTGATAATCATCATCATCATCATTTCAGCCAAAAGATGTCCACTGCTGGACATAGGCCTCCCCCAAGGATTTCCACAAAGGCCGGTCCTGGGCCGCCCGCATCCACTGCTTTCCGGCGATCTTAACCAGGTCGTCGGTCCACCGTGTGGGAGGCCTACCAGCACTGCGCCTTCCGGAACGCGGTCGCCACTCGAGGACTTTTCTGCCCCATCGGACGTCGGTCCTGCGAGCTATGTGCCCTGCCCACTGACACTTAAGTTTGACAATCCGGTGGGCTATGTCGGTGACCCTGGTTTTCCTGCGTATCTCCTCATTTCTGATTCGATCTCGCAGGGAAACTCCGAGCATAGCCCTCTCCATTGCCCTTTGGGTGACTTTGAGCCTTGTGAAGTTGTGTGGTCTTCGTTAAAGGAAACACGTGCGTTCAGACATGATTGCGTTTATTCAATGAAAATAAAAACGTTTCTCACGGCGGCATCGGCACCGAGCATACACAACAGTTTTACATTACATCATTGGTGTATATTACAACTCCCCCGAAAAGATGGGACTACAACCCCTCCCAACAAAAAAAATCAAAGACGTATACAGAAATCACGTTTTATCCTAGGCTAATTATACTAACTTATTATAGTGCTTATACTAAAAGGGATACAATCACAAATAAAACAATTTGGTATTATTCTTATGTACTATAGATATCCTATTGTTTTTTAAAATCTTTACGTTCGGTGACAAGTCTTCTATGACTTCATACGGGCCAGTATATAAACTTTCAAGCTTACCCCCAGTCTGGTTTTTTAATAAGACCCGGTCTCCTTTTTTGTAATGCATGGAATTAGTGGACTTGTCATAAGCAAGTTTTCTTGATATTTTACTTTGTATTAGGTTTTGTTTGGCTTCGGCTTGAGCCTTTGCTAGTCTGAACTTCAGTTCCTTAGGGTAATCATCATAGTTGTATAAAGGTTCGACATCTAAAAGTAAGTTACTGGGCAAATTACATGTTTTCCCGAACACCAATTCGAATGGAGTGTACTTCGTTTCGCTATGCACTGACGTATTATATGAGAAACACCAGAATGGTATCCAGTTACTCCAATCTGTTTTATTGCCTTCACACTGAATTCTGAGATAAGCACCCAAATGTTTATGACTATTTTCAAGTGAGCCTAAAGTTTCGTGATGGTAAGGGGTGGACAAAAGCTTTTCGACCTTCAAAATTTCACATATTTCCACTAAAATACACGAAATAAATTCCGTGCCTTTATCGGATAAAATTTGTTTTGGTATACCGTATCTTAATATAAAATTGTCGACAAATGCTTTAGCCACTGTTTGTGCATCTTTGCGTACCAATGGATACGCCTCTACAAACTTAGTCAGATTACACTGCAGGGTTAAGATATACCTGTTACTATAGTTATCTATCTCTAGAGGCCCCATTAAATCTAAACTGACGATCTCGAAAGCTGAGTTGGCAGTCGATGTTATAACCATAGGTTGTTTTACCTTTTTATTTGAATATTTATGTATTTGACAACTTTTGCATTTACGTACATAATTAATGACATCACTAGTTATTCCAGGCCAGAAATACTTTTTCTTTATGTTACTAAGCATTCTGTTTATACCTGCATGCCCACTAGTTGGTAGGAGGTGATAATCGTTTAGAATTACTTTAATTTGTTCGCTATCAGTTACGCGTGTGATGCCCCTTGCTATAAGAATACGCGGAGAACTGGCCTGTGATTCTCTCAGAGCGCGCAACAACATTTTTATTTGTAAAGCATTACTTTTGCTTTTAATAATTAATATTTCCTTTATTTTTATATTACTGCACAAATTTTCTAGATCCCTCGCTAACACTGACGGAGTAGATAACGATTGGGTACGTAGATAAATTAATGACCGTGCAGGTAAAAATATGCAGTGATTATGTTCCGAAGTTGTTACGTTATTAATATGTGATAACTCCGATTGTACGGTTTTGTCACAAAAAATAAGTTCAATTACATCGTGAGGTCTTTTGAGAACCTCTACTGTTGCGGGCTGGTGTGGGTTACAAAAAGGCAATTGCGATGTACTTTCGTTAAGTTCACACTGTTGCAACTTTTTCTTTTGGGCTCGTGTCATTGCCATGATTGCTTTATCGTGCATATTCTTTAAATCGCAAGACGATATTGATATACGGCTTAATGCATCGGCGGCTGCATTATTACAACCTGGAACATATTCTACGTCAAAATCGTACTCTTCGAGATAAAGCCTAAATTTAGTCAGCCTACTAGACGGGTCATTTAAGCTAAAGAGATATACAAGTGGCTTATGATCTGTTAATATTTTAAATTTTCTGCCGTACAGGTACGGTCTGAAGTGCCGGACTGCCCAAACGATTGCTAATAATTCTAATTCTATGATGGGGTATCGTGTTTCAGCCGGCTTTAAACTTCTACTCGCGTAGGCGATAACCCTACCGTTACTGTTTGATAATACTGCGCCTAGGCCGAATTTTGATGCATCCGTATGTAACTGGAAAACATTGGAATCAGAAAAATCGGGATAGTCTAAAATCGGCGGACTTGTCATAATGTGTTTTAAGTTTTGAAATGCTGTTTCGCAATCTGTAGTCCAATTAAATTTCGCTCCCTTCTTACAAAGCTTATTTAAAGGGAATACAATGTCGGCGAAACGTGATATGAATCGCCGGTAATAGTTGGCGAACGCGACAAAGCGTTTTACCTCGTCAGCACATGTTGGTCGTGGGAAGTTGTTCATAATATTTACTTTATCAGGGTCTGGAAATATGCCGCCTGCTGTGATTTTATGGCCCAAATATATAATTTCCCTTCTTAAAAACTCGCACTTCATGGGATTTAATTTTAGATTAACCTCTCTTAACCGGTTCAACACACAAATTAAGTTCGAATTATGCTGATCCATGGACTTGCCTATCACAACACAATCGTCTAAATATTGGAAACATTTGTTGTAATTAAGGCCGGCCATCGCGATGGTCATCAGCCTTGAAAAAACACTAGCACTTGTTTTCAGCCCCATTGGGCAGCGTTTCATCTGATACTGCTTGCCCACTGAAAAAGCAGTGGTTTTACGTGAAGTTTTACTTAACGAAAGTTGGTACATTTTATTTAAGCTGAAAGATGTGTATTTCCGCGAACTATCATTTAAAGATAACTGATAGTAAGATTGAGATAAATCTAGTTTGGAAAAATAAACACTCCCAGAAAGCGAGTCTAATATTTCTGTAATATTAGGCAAGGGAAACTTGTCGTCCTGAATTCTGTTATTTAATTGTCTGTAGTCTATGACAAGTCTCCATTTTTTTTCCTGCGATTTATCTGCTTTTTTTGGCACTAATAATACTGGGCTGGACCACTCGGAAACGGTCTCTTCTATGATGTTATTGTCTAACATTTCACGGACCTGTTTATCCACCTCTCCTTTAAGCGAGTGGGGTATTCTATATGGTTTAACGTATACTGGCGTGGCGTCTTTCTTTAATACGATATTGTGTTGCATTAAGTTTGTAACCGTCAACTTGTCGCCGGGCAAATGAAAAACGTCCGCGTACTTAGCACATATTTTTTCAATGTTAATCTTTTCTTCTTTATTCAAATAGCTCATATCTAAAAGTCCAAATAGGGTTTTGATACGGTCTACTGACTTATTTTCCTCATGAAAATGACACAACTCAAAATTATCAATGGACGAAACCACTAACATAGACAAGTCAACCATAACCTGTTTATCTAAGGTATTTAATATTTTAACTGGTATACGACCCTTATGTGGTTTTGCTATCATTCCGGCAATAAACACACCGTTTTGGATTTCCTCGGCCAGAACAACTGTATCATGTTGCGTAGTGCAAGGTACGAACTTGATCGCTTCGCAACGAGGTGGTATCAAATGTACGGAGCTATTGTCGTTAATTCTCACGCAAATATTTTTATTGTTTTGTGTGAGTCGCAATACATTTTGACTATAGTCTATAATGGCGTTATAACGCTTCAAAAAATCTTCGCCTATTATACCGTCTACAGAGCACGATAAGTTTTTGAAAACGTAAAACTTTTGCTTGAAAGTCATATTATGTATTTTTAAGTCCATATTAATGTATCCTTCGGAAGTTAATTTTCCGCTAACACCTCTAATTGTAATCTTATCTATATGTACTTGATCTTTATATTCGCTAAACCTACACAATGATTCGTACTTTAATACGCATAGACTTGCCCCGCTATCTACTAATAAATCTAGTTTTTTGTTGCTTATACCTAAATTCATAGAAACGTAACTACTATTATTGAAGTTCATAACATATGTTTTATTCATTTTCGGGACGAAAAATTCTGATTCTGGCTCATTCGTGTCCTGATTGGGTTGATAAAGATCCTGCGTCGTATGAGCCAGATTGTATCCAAAATTAGGTTTACTATCCCCGCGATTGGATCTGCCCCTTCCACGGTAGCCACGGTGGGGACGTGTTGAACCATTATGAAATATCCGGGGCTTATAAGTTTTATGTTCGTATTTCCCGCTCTCGTTAAATGAGTTGTCTGGTGGATGATAGCGCGAAAAACGGTTACCTCGCGAATCAAACCTAGAAAAGCTCTTATTAAACGAGTATGGCCTATTGGTTTGTAATTGCATAACCTCGAGGTTGTCGTCGACACGTAAGGACTGTTCGTCTATAGCTGCTCTAATAGTCTCCGACAGCGAGGTATACGTCCGTGAAGCAATAATCGTGCTAAGGCGCGGGTCCGATAGTCCATCCGCGAACCGCTTGATGGCCGTTTTTTCATTTAGTGGGAATAATACGCGATATTTTTCTTCGTCACCGTCAGCTTGAGCTAAAGTGAGGTCTACAAACAAGCTCTCAACTTCGCAACCATATTTTTCTATAGTCCTATGACCTTGTTTACTATGAAACAGCTGTGATTGTAAAGCAACAGATGATTTTTTTTGTATAAGGTTGTTTCGCATAGCTGAAATTAGTTCACTAACACTACTATATTTCGGGTTTAACCGAAGTTTGGCACTTTGGGACAGTCTCGTTTTAAGCACGAACTCGATAAGCTTCTTGTTACCATCTTCATTCAGCATGCTACTGTAGAGCTGGATGCTATCTATCGTTTGCAAAGTGACTTGTTCGTGGCCTGTCATTACGGGTATTAACGCAATAGCAGATTTCAAATCAAAATTTTCGGCTGCCATTTCGTCTTTGTGGCTTAAATTTTCTGTAACTGAATCTCCTTTTTTTAACACTAAACTCACGATTGTGCTATACAATAAGTGTATATCATTAATTAACTTGTTGATAGACCGTAAGCTTTCGGTGCTTATCTCGGACTTGTCGGTCTTCTGTCTGATTTCTGCAGAAATAAACTCCAAACGACTATAGATAACCTGAGCTTCGACAAATTTTTTTTTTGACGTTTCTGATGTCTGCCGTCGGATTGGTCCGATTTTTACCAGGTAACCTTTGATATCTTTTAAGGTATTATATGTAGCCGTTAGTTCAGCTACAGGCATCGGAATATAATCAAATATTATAATATATGTGTATATAAAATGTATCAAATTTATATTAAGACTACAGGCGAAATTAATTACTTATAGTAAACTCGTATATCTAATTAATAAACTCGCAGTATACACACCGGACTCGCTCTGTACTGCTTGGCTCTGCTTGGTACTTCTAACTGCATGTCCTCGATTTTCAAGTCTTATCTTTTCAGTCTTTTGATTGACTACGGAGTGGTGGCAAGGTATGGTCTGGTTATATCCTGGATTTTCTCCTAGGCTCGATTTTCAGGTCTTCTCTAATGTTCTCTTCTCTCTTCTGTCTTTTGATTGGCTACGGAGCGGTGGCAAGGTCGGGTCTGGATACGTAGTTAAGACTGGTAGCGTTGAGCTCGCGTCGTAGCGTATGTACTGCGTGGGTATGACACTTCTTAAAGAGGAAGTATACAATGGCAGCAACTAAAAGGACGACGACAGTGACCAACAGGATGGAGTCGGTGCTAATCCCGCTTGGCATGTGCTGGGTAGTTGAAGCAGAAGCATCCCCATTCGCGTTTTGGGCTATAACTACTTCTTCTTTGGAGTATGTTTTCCCCATAGTAATATTATCTTCTTTCTTCTTAATTTTCATCCTGGCAGGGTCGCCATGTGAAGTTGTGTGGTCTTCGTTAAAGGAAACACGTGCGTTCAGAGCCTTCTGATGGAGCCCATAGTGAGCGACCACGTCTCAGTTCCATATGTCATCACTGGCAACACACATTGGTTGAAGACTTTTGTCTTCAGACACTGCGGTATTGTGGACGAGAAGATCTTTCGCAGCTTCCCGAACGCTGCCCGATCAGTGATAATGTAGCATACAAATGGTGAAAGAATTTTTTAAATTTAGTCCATTACTTTTTAGCCTATTGGTTACAAACACTTACAAATCTAACCTCTTTATAATATTAGTTTTTAAGTATAGATTTGAAAAATGCATTTCCACTAGGCTAATATGTTGGCCTAAAAGCAAATACTAGGCCCATACATGGCCGTGCTAAGTCGGTCTTCCTATTACATAAGGGTACACACTGAGCTGACGGGTGGGCAAAGAGTTTCGTATCAAGATTTCCTTCTCTTATGGCTAGGTTATCGGCCTTATCATTTCCTTATGTCGGCGCTTACGACACCTTCAAAATGGAATGGGGTGGTGACATCGTGTACATATCTATCACTATGCTATTGTCCGGGGGTGTATTATAGCTAGAGGTAATGAATAACTAAAGAGTGTTCATTGAGGAAAGGTATTTAATTACCTTACAGAGATTACATTAAGGTGGAGACTCCAGGGTAGCCCGCGAAATTCAAATTTTCTTACGTTTTTTGCAATTTGCAGGTCAGTGCTAGGTTTTATGTTGATTAAAATGTTATTCGCGGCTGTAAGACGTATGTAGTTATAGAATTATAATCATCAAAATCATCAACCTCCAAGCTCATAAAGGTGCAAGAAAAGCTTTTTCAACGTCAAAGTCATTCTTACATCTTTATGAGCTTGGAGGGTTGTATTGATGAGTTTGATGATTATAACTATGTAACTACATACGTCTTACAGCCGCGAATCAAATGTTCATCATCATACAACCTAGCACTGCCCTGCAAATTGCAAAAAACGTAAGAAAATTTGAATTACGCGGGCTACCCTGAAGCTTCCACCTTAAGAGCGCGATTATTACAAGTACGTGACTTGACCAGGCGGGCGTATGCAAGCTACTGGAACCGCGGGGTATTGCTTGGTCGGCAATTTACCCATACATGTGTCCACACTATCCTACCTTCAAGAAAGAAGTGCGCAGTTTCCACGCAGCGTAGCGCGGCCGACGCATAAACATGCGAGACCTTTACACCTGCCAACCGAAGCCCTTCGCCCACTAGCCTCGCCTGCAGATGCCCTACTCGGGTCAAGGGCGTGTCTCGTGCATAGGACTCCTTTCCACCGACCCTGGAAAACATCTAAGTCAGATTTTTGCATCGCCTGGGGGGCAAGCCGGGACTTTCGAAACGTGCGCTTTGGTTGAATAGTTGTTCATCATAGTTACAGCCCATGAATGACCCACTACTGAGTCGGTCCTCCTCCAAATTCATGGAAGAAAATTAGCCTACTGTGCCACGCTGGCAAGACGGGTTGGCACAAGGTTTGTATCAAGTCGTCCTTCTCTTGCCGCTAGGTGATTTGCCTCTTGCGTTCCTTTAGTCGCCTCTTACGACACCCTCGGGATGGTATGGGTTGGGTTGACATTGCGAATTCCAAATCCATCGTGGTAGAATAGAAAAGACAAATGTCCCATACATTTGACAGCTCGTGACGATTCCATACATTAGTTTTTCTCTTTGAACAAAGCGCTGACGTTCATAGAGATCTGGGCTGTGTGATGGGAACACACGGCTCTCAGCGGGCATAAAGACTGAAAACGTCCTTTTTGTTTTTTTTCGTTGAAAATTCTCATGGATAGCCACCCGTTAGGGACTATCCGGGGCGCGATAAAATGGTAATTAAATTAAGGGCCGCGGGTTGCGCTGCCTAATGGGAAACATGCTCCGCGACCTTGGGGGCCTTGGCGGCCTCCTCCGCTAACAGTGGGGGACTGGAATCATCCTAGATATCCGCCATAGCACATTCTTATCGATAGAATAATAGTTAAAAAGTTCCAACCTCTCCGCCAACTTCAGTGGCAAATTCAGGTCCTTTCTGACGTAATTGCCGTCGGCATCGAAGCAATAAGGGACCCACTGGCCGTATGTTAGGTCCACCCGTTCCCCGTGCCTCATAGAGAATATCCAGCGGCGGTCCTTCACTTTGGTCACTTTACTCTGGAACGATTTTTTTTATTTTATAACCATCCACTGTTCAACAATGAAAAATGTGATAGAGCTAATCAAAAGAAGCAGTTCTACGTTTAAAATGTTTTGGTAAAGACTGAATAAGAAACATACTCCTCTCTCTTTCAGACTACCTAGCCCATAGATGACCCACCGTTGAGTCGGACCGTGTCACGCTGGGCAGATGGGCTGCACAGGGTTTCGTATCAATTTTTTCTTACTTTGCGGCTAGGTTTTCGGCCTTGACATTTCCTTTTGTCGTCTCCTACAACACCCTTAGGGTGGAAGAGGGTGGTGACACTATATTTTTTTTAAATCCGTCATTACACGGCCTATACGGTACTAGCTTTTGGGCGCGGCTTCGCTCGCGTGGACTTCGAACCCGTGCTTATCTCATCGTGCATCATGCATTTTCATTTTATGAATATAAAAGTGGTTATTGTGACTAAACTATGATAGATAGACATGTGCTCTCCCGGACTTTTTTGTAGATTTTAATAAGACCTAAAAACTCGTAGTACTTCATTTTGTTCTATTGTCAATAGTTTTTGCAGCGCACGCATAAATAGGTTTTCGATTTTACACCTTGGGTTACAAAATCACAATTTTCATACGGATCCCTAATTCCTTTGAAAATAAAATATAGCCTATAACCTTCCTCGATAAATGGACTATCTAACACTGAAAGAATTTTTGAAATCGGACCAGTAGTTCCTGAGATTAGCGCGTTCAAACAAACAAACAAACTCTGCAGCTTTATATATTAGTATAGATAAAGCCGTGTTGGGTCGTAACACAGTAAGAATTGTCAACATTTTGATAACATACATCTGCATTATCGTCTTGACTCGCGTCGGATTTCCAGTCTATCGGAATACCTGCAACAAAAGATGTAAATAAATATTTCCAAGAAGGGAAGCCTCGCGGTATTAGCCGTATGACGCCTGTTTTATTAATTAACTAGCTGACCCGGCGAACTTTGTTCCGCATTATATATATTTAAAACAAAAAGAAAGTTGGACATGATACCTGAGATGACCCGGCGAACTTTGTTCCGCATTATATATATTTAAAACAAAAAGAAAGTTGGACATAGGATACCTGAGATTTTTATCCCGTCCGTATAAAACCTACTTTGACAAAACGCAACTGACAGCGAAACTGTCAACAGATATCGCCATTGTTAGAGCTAACATATGATTATGAATGTCAAATAAAAGCCAAATAATTTTCAGTAAATTAATATTGTTTTTTTTTTTATAATAATATCGGAATAAAAAGTATCCTATGTCATTTTCCTGGTCCTCAGCTACCTTCCCACCAATTTTCAGCCAAATCGGTTCAGCTGTTCTCTAGTTATAAATAGTGTAACTAACACGACTTTCTTTTATATATATAGATACTCATTACAAAGATAAGATTTCACCGAGCAAGAATTAATAGAACTAGTTTTTTTAATGAGATCTTTAATTTTATTGTTTAAGCCCGTAACATAGAGGTATGCTATAAGCTGGACGTGGCAGTGTGTCTGTCTGTCTGTGGTTTCGGAGCTCCTAAACGGATATACATAAGCATATGATATGTCTTATCAAAATCGCGTCAGCCGTTTGAAGGTTATCAGCGCCTTTTTATTTGTATTGAGAGTAATTTTTTTTTATTTTGGTTATTATTTTCTAAAATGGCAACCTTGAACGCCCGATCTGGCAGTCCTAGTACCACTGAAAACCAGCTCTTTGTACATCACATGTTTCTATTATTTATGTCCTCATTGTATAATGCATATGATGTGTGTGTAGTGTACCTTGCACGTGCACCTTTTCTTTGATCATAAAAAAGGTGGACATACATTGTCTCAATAACAATCAATAATTAATTTTGTCGAATACACATATACTCCATTAAACTGCGAAAACCCAATGATTATTACACATTGTGTGTATTTTATGTTAGTTTCAAATGCTTTGCTGCAGTCGTAGTCTCTCCCCTGACCACGATTGCTGCAAAGCAAAGCGATCGAAACGTCTGGAATTAAGTAATATAAAATGCACGCGATAAATCTGTTAGTGTTTAATTTTAATGCGAATACACACTCACTGGAAAGCTGATCTGTAGAAAATAGCAAGACACTGTTTTCTAAGCGTTATGTACCTATAAGTCAACGGATTTATAAAATCAACGGTTTGCGAGTTGTAGCTCGCCATTAGTTTCAATATCAAATAATTTGAACATTTGTCGAACAATAACAACAATTTCAGCAAGACACTTGAGCGCGACCGCCAATCAATGTTTCCCTCATTATTATTCCGAAGCAGTCGAGCCACTATAGGCCCCCCTGAATGTGTGAGGTCATCCCTACATTATTCCTAAACATCCCCAACTGGTATTACAATTAAAGGGTGACCTTCACCAGGTCGTCAGTCTACCGCCGACGGTGATGCCCAAATACACAAACCATAATAGTTTTCGTTTAGTTTATGATAAAAAAATTATGCGTACCATAGGTCCTGAAGAATTGGGTGTCATAAATCTCCATACGCGACAAAACTGCTAACCACCAAACCCGCTAATTCAATAAAGTCAAAATCGAGAATCGCCGTACCTTTGATTGTCAAATCTGGTTCCATATAAAATGTCACCAATCCATACCACATTGACAGTGTCGTAAGAGGCGACTAAAGTAACTCAAGATGTAGGTCATCTGGCTGCAAGAGTAAGAAAACTTGATACGAAACCCTGTGCGAACATGTCTTGCGTGGCACAGTATTCCCCCCATGAATTTGGAGGAGGCCCGACTCAGTAGTGGGTCTAATACACAACTAATACTATAGTGTCAGTTCGGCACATACGCTACATGCCTTTGACAAAAGAACTGGGCTTATGCCACTTTTGAAATTAGCGGATTAAGACTAGCATAACAGTTATCATTAAGATATCGTGGTCACAGGAAAGGTTCCGTGAAACATATAGGATAGGGGCAATCCATAAATTACGTTACTCAAATTTTATGGTTTTTATACGAGCGTACACTCGGCGTCGAATCCAACTTACTTTTGCCTTATGAATATAAATCAATGCAGTGATATTTTTAAGATTTTGGTTTACGTAAAATAATAAAAAGGTTATCGTATTATCATTTTAGATTTTAACAATGTGACGTAACAAACTCTGTTAATGGGTTGTGTGATAAGTGACAAAACGTCACATTTCATTGTGTGAACAGGTGACGTAGTTTATGGATGCGCTTTTATTATTAAAGATAGTATGTGCCGTTCTTACCTTGTGTGATTTTCTGTATACTGTCACTGTTACTCATATTCGTTGCCGTCCAGTACTTGTTCCACTCCCTGTACGTCTCTTCGGATTTCTCTTGGGCTAGCTGCGTCGCGTCTTCGTGTGGATAGGTGCTAGCCATCTCACCGTCGGTGTTAGAGTCAGACTCCGACTTGCAATCGGAACCTACAATATATGAACTCATCCTTATTATCCACTAGCTATCAGCAGCGCAGCATCCACATTTTTTTTAAATGTTTGCAAATGCCGTTGCCTTCATTTGTATCGCGATTTATGTATTTAGTATTTACAAATAGCTATTAAGAAATGAATAACTTATTACTAGTTTCGGAATTATACATATTAGTAAACTAGCTGCAGTACCTTACGCGCGATGCTACGGCGGTAAAAATAAATTTGAAGGAAAGACATTACACATTTTTTTTATTCAGTAACCTTCGTGGCCTCGTGCACAACACATCTGAAGATCACCACATGATCAAATGTAAAGTTTACGATACTATAAAGGACATACAGACAAACATTCATTTCAATACGAAGAATATAAACAAATTGTAAATGACTACATGTAACGGTTTACAATAAAAAATCTAAAATGTTTAAGTGAGAAAGTACTTGACAACACAATGAGGCACCCTCAGCGATATTTTAACAAGTCACAATGAATCAGCACGACGTAAATTTTATTTGATACTAGCGACCCACCCCGGCTTAGCACAGGTGCAATTATTTTATTTACCTTTACCTTCCTCTTGAATCACTCTATCTATTAAAAACCGCTTCAAAATCCGTTGCGTTGTTTTAAAGATTTAAGCATACAGATGGACGCACAGACGACAGCAACTTTGTTTTAAACTATGTAGTGATAGTAATAGTGTTAATGTTATCAATTTACTCTATGCGAATTTACAAATAAACAAAATCCTACTAATATTAAAAACGTGAAAGTTTGGAAGAATGTATGTTTGTTAGTCCTTTACGAAAAAGCTACGAACTACATCAGAATAACACATAGACACACATATCTTTATAGATACACACATATGGTTATGGCCTAACTACAACAGATTTTGGATTGTTTGTTATATACCCGTGCGAAGCCGGGGCGGGCCGCTTGTATTCTTATATCCATGTCATAAAACTGTTTAATCTATAAATCATCAAATCAAATAACATAAATATCAGCTATCAAATTAGCGTCGATACACGCATAGATCTATTTGTTGTTGCGCAGAAATTTCTCAATGTATTTGTATAACGGTACTGACACGTGGTCCGTCATCAGCAGAAAAATAACATGTTCCAAAACAAAGGTATGAGAAAAGACAATTCAATTTAATTTGTGCTTTCGATCTTTAAAATCTCGAACATTTCAGTGTTGCAGATATCAGCGCGCATGCATTGTTATCTAAGAACTGATTAAAATATTATATTTGTAGGACATAGAGCTTAGATTCGTAAACAGTCCTCTTGCAACGGGAGATTAAAAATATAAAACCTATAACTATATGCAACCACGTGGTCCACTGCAGAAATTAAAAGAAAACACGTATTGTACATTACTATAAAAGTGCTGTTATGTAACATAAAGTGACTCACCGTTGTTGTTGCCGAGAGCTATGGATCGGTGCAATGTCCAAGCGTCTGACTCGGCCGTACGTCGTACATACACCGCGGGCAAAAAGCCACTGACACCTAAAATACAATAACGATAACGATACAAAAAAAAATCTTCCGGGTGAACAACGCGCGAGTTACATGTAGTTGGCGTATGACGTCACATCACTATATTTCGCAATGTTTATTTACAAAGGTGATAACGATACGAAATGTTCAAAATTTTGTTTCATTCAATTATTTACTTTTATTGAAGCCGTAATTTTATATCTCTGTGAGTGAGCGCCGCGTAATTATTTTAGCTTACACTTAAATAACAAGGCTATTGATGTTGTGCTCAAAACGTGCAACGGCTTATAAATGACATGTCATCCCAAAAAGAAACATTATTCGTTATTGGTATCTAGTATTTAGGAACTTGTATTTAGAATTAATGAAGAAAGATTGACGAAAAAAGTGTTTGGCGAGTGTGAATGAAAGGTGTTGGAAGGGGAAGACCTAGGCGGACGTTCAAGACCAAATCAGGCACGTCTTGAAAAAAGGCCAGGTCAAGATTACCCTAAACCAAAGACCGAGTATGAAGGGAATAATGAAAGTGGACGAAGCGAAACAAGTGTTTAAGGATCGTAGCAAGTGGAAAAGAAGTAGTCTCTGCCTACCCCTATGGGAAAGAGGCGTGATTATATGTATGTATGTATAAATAAAAGCCAAAATTTATACATCTAAGTGACAAACTTTGTCTGAAGATTATTTTTTAATACAAATACCTTAAAGCTTTTGTTTTACGCAAAATGTTTGGTCGCTTCTGTGATACTTGCCATTAATTTCAAGGACTTGTTTTAGAAGTTTCTAGAAAGTAGAAATAGGAGTCGTCATTTAGTTGCTTCAATGCAAGCGTGGCACATTACAAAATTTAATTCGTTTTTTATAACAAGGAGGGTAAAAAATTTGCTCTCAAGATTGAGCGTCTCTGCCTAATAGTTCTATGTACACGTACGCATGCATCTTGCGCGATAGTATTGTGCCCGCGTCGCAACTCGCACCTCACAGCTGCAGGTCAACTAAATACAAGTAATTTTGTTAAGTATGATATTCGTAATAAAACCAACAGTAGTTGACCCACATATCTACTCGCGTGTTCAATAAAGATATCCTACGCCAACTATCGCCCGCGACTTGGCCCGCGTTTTAGGTACATGAAGATTGAATGACGTTTTACCTAGTACAGAGGTTTCATATTTAACAATATAAAGAAAAACAAACTTGTTTTGATGACAGTCGTAGTATAAGTAGCAGCCAAATGATACGTAATTTATTATATTATAGAAAATAATTTACAAGTTACGTGGCAACAGATTTATGACACAAATACACAAGTGACAAAATCGTAATCCCCTTTGCCTTGCCGTAGAATGGTAATAATAGACTCATACTATATCGGAAAAGGAGATGAAATGGACTAGAAGTAAATATTATACCCCGTTTTTTAAGTATATAATAACGTACTGACAACGACAGGGCAAGGGGAATTGCGAAGCAGAATAGCATAAATTGAATACATTGCCCTCTTAAGTACTATGTATGTATGGAGTACTATGTACGAGTTTATTTTGCAACGAAAGCAAGAAATATGTTTATGTTATTTTAATAGTTGTTATTTATGTTAGCTTCTGTGGAATTCCAGACTGGCATGATCAGATTTCGGTATGAATACAATGTAACATATACATACATACATACATGTGTGAGGGAATTAGCCTACTGGCGGCTGGCTAGGTCACATCCTATTATATGTAACGGTGTATTGAATAATTTGCCATCTCACCTGTCAACCAGGAGGTGCCGTGTACCCAGCTGTCCGGCGAATTCTCAAACTCTTTTTCTTCAACATAAATGTAGTCACCGAGCACCAATTCCAACTCATCACTAGAACTTGGAGTGTAGCTTTGCGTCACTTTGTGTACCTATTAGCAAAGATCCATAAGATGAATATCCCTTCCTTATCTAGTGTGGTAGAAGGTGGGCGCGAACGTTATACCTTATCATTTTGTGACAATATCCATGGTTACGATTTTTTTATATCACTACTCCCATTACATGGAAGTTAATTAGCCTATTTTTTTTTCCACGCTGGCCTAACTGGTTTGCACACGGCTAGGTTTTCAATCTAAATAGTGACTTCACTACATAGTATAAAACAAAGCCGCTGTCGTCTGTCCGTCCCTATGTATGCTTAAATCTTGAAAACTACGCAACGGATTTTGAAGCGGTTTTATTTAAGGTGGATGCTCCAGGGTAGCCCGCGAAATTCAAATTTTCTTATATTTTTTGCAATTTGCAGGGCAGTGCTAGGTTGTCTGATGATGATCATTTGATTAGCGGCTGTAAGACGTATGTAGTTACAGAGTTATAATCATCAAACTCATCAATACAACCCTCCAAGCTCATAAAGGTGTAAGAATAACTTTGACGTTGAAAAAGTTTTTCTTGCACCTTTATGAGCTTGGAGAGCTGTATTGATGATTTTGATGATTATAATTATATAACTACATACGTCTTACAGCCGCGAATAACATTTTAATCAACATACAACCTAGCACTGACCTGCAAATAGCAAAAAACGTAAGAAAATTTGAATTTCGCGGGCTACCCTGGAACATCCACCTTAATAGATAGAGTGATTCAAGAGGAAGGTTTTTAAATATAATACATGCATAATTGCACGTGCGAAGCCGGAGTGGGTCGCTAGTTATTAATATATTTAACGACTACCCTGTACTTCACCTTATATTATAATTTAATCTATAGATAACTGTGCTGGAAATATTATTTCTTCTACTAAGTCGTTACCACCTTCATTTTTGTTAATATTTATAACTAGCGACCCACTCCGGCTTCGCACGTGAGTAATTATGCATGTATTATACATATAAACATTCCTCTTGAACCACTCTATCTATTAAAAAAAACACTTCAAAATCCGTTGCGTAGTTTTAAAGATTTAAGGATACATAGGGACGAACAGACGTCAGCGACTTTGTTTTATACTATGTAGTGATAATGATACACCTGTTTGTTGTCGCAAATAAAATAAAATAAACTAAAATAAATGTTCTAAAATCAAAATTACTTATGTCCAAAGCGTGTGGCGTAAGTCCCGATGATACTGCAGTGTATGTTACCAAAACCGTCAAAAACCACAATCAAATACAAGATGATTGTCGATTTTGACTTAATTGAATGACTAAGTTTAAAATAAAAACTAAAAAATAAAGTAAAATAAAAAAAAACAGAAGCCCGCGCTGGCACCGATTTCAAATAATGTTTCTTTTTGTAGTTTTTTTTAAGTTGCAGAAACAATCAACTTGTCAAAATTTTAGTCTACGGATTACTGCCAACTTGCCTGGTGATTAGCGAAGCGGGGATCCCTTGAATACAATCGCAGTTCCCAGTTAGAGTGATCAGAGGGCTGTAGGTCGTCCACAAGGCTCTTTAGCGTGTCATAAACGCTGTCGTCGAAATGGTAAGCCAGTGTGATGTGCAGTGACTTCACGTGAGCCTCCAGGTTAATGGCTGTTTGATAGACGATGCCGCTATGTAATCACATACATTTAAAGTCTAATTTTGTTTGGATGTGCATCACTGAGTCCAAAGTTACACAGAGATGTCGCTAAAATGCTGTCTGTACACGTGTAGGTATCAATGTTAACATATTGAATTAGTTATAAATGTATACATATATGATTAAAGTAAATTAAAAAATACAACAATACAATCCAAAGTAGTATAAGGCTTAAGAGGCCAAAAATTATCAATATTGCTTGCATAATGCTGAACTTATTTAATGACTATACCCTATTCAAGATAGCGTGATCGATTTGGCAGATGTCACTGAACAACCTATTTAAATTTGGCGGAAGGTCAAAAAATAACCCTGTAATATAAAATAGGAACTTATTATGAATATTGACCCACCATCGCTTATCTACCCAATGTTTTATATGTCTGGTGCAATAAAGAATTTCACACATAATACACCCACGTCAACTTGTCACTGTTACAAGTATTTTAAAACGTTATTTTTAGGACTACAAGATATTTTCCTTTTCCCATCACTAGCCCGCCTGTCAAATCGATCAACCCATGTTGAACGGGGTATAGCAACAAATCTCTAAGGTACTGATTGCGTAGGTACTTATACACACATGCAAATTAAGATACAAGCCGATTACGCAAGAAATTAAAAGCATGAAACAATATTTACCTCATTACGTGTGATGGGCATGCTCAAGGTGTCCTCTACCAGCTGTCTAGCCTACAAAATTTCTGTTAATAAATATGATCAACTTAAATAAACACACTGATAACAACTGAAAATAGATATATTTTTTTAAATCGTAAATATGAAAATACTGAAGCAAGATTATGTACAATGAATGAAAAACGGTATATTGACAACAAAACGCTAAATGTTGCGACCTGTCTAAGATAATATATCGAGTTTTTAGGAAAATTAATAAGCAATAATAAAATAGTAATTAATTACCAGATTACGAAAAGTATTTACCAAAGTAAGAATCAAAGTAGAATACAGATTACAAAGCTTTTACGGCAGTAAGCACGATACCTAGTAAGTTGGTTTCCAATAGAACACAGAGGTGTTTGATTTGGAATAAAACCTTTTTAACAAAAACAATAACCGTCTTCAGAATAAGCACTAAAATGCGTAAAATTATCATAATACAACCATTTCAAGTCGGTTCATTTTATAGGATTTTTGTGCCCATGAACATTATGCTTTGTATACAGTATGTTCATATAACGAAAACGAAAAATCGTAGAACATACATGGGGGTGATTCGTGTACCCCAAGGGGTGCTCTATCTATGGACTTCCGCTTGACACTATTTTTTGGGACACCAAGTCGAATGACAACAAAAACGTTGATATATACAACGTTTTACTTTTAATTGTAGATTATTTTAAGTTTTTTACCAGCCACTGTCGATATAATAATTTCTATAAAATCAATTTGGTACTAATACCAAAACAGATTTCTACCTCACACTTTACGATAGAAATATTTTTATCATAAAGGTCACAGCTCATTAGAGCCACCCGGCACCCACTCAGCACCGCCTCGCCTTGTGCGGTTAGTATTCTTTATAAGGACTTGTATGGGCATACGCTAACTACATCAACTCCGTAGCGTCACCGGATCGCCTCTGTCGTAAACCTTCCACGCGCGGACAGGGGTGGACCACTCGGAGACAACTCTAGTCGCATGCTTGCCTTGCGTTGACTGCGCATTGCCAACGTGCGGGTGTTAACGCGGCGTCCACCCGTGGACCACCTGTCGACAACGATTGGACGCCGTGCGTCGAGGCGGTGCTGAGTGGGTATAATGAGCTGTGACCTTTAAACTACTGGATACCTTTAACATTACATTTTCATTTAAAACAAATGTTAGATCTTAGAATGAATATGATAAACAGCAAGAGAATATGTATTTAGATAAGTACATGCAAGCGCCAATATTAACAGCTTTAAAAATAGTAACGTTAATCTTACATTTAATAGGTTTCTCTTGAGACATAGTGCACCACGGAAAGCATGTCCCCAACGCATCCAGATGCTCATATGTATCCACCATGATCCCCACTGTTACATGCAATTTTAATATACATAAGTTGACAGATTTATGAAATCATAGAATTGGAATTATTTCTATAATACTGGCTTGTCCATCTTGTCTTCTCCCAATTGTATTAGGGTAACAACCAGGTATATCTGATTAGGCCATACAGGGTGAATTTTTCAAGTGTTTGTGCATGGCCAAATTCGACACTATACGGAATATCGAAAAAAATGACCAGTACTTTCGCAGAAATTTTTAAATATAAATGAAGTTGTATTACTTCGACGACTTAATTATTAGACCTTAACAACCATTATGTTTATTTCCACTAAAAACAAAACATTTTGAAGAAATAATGTGAACCACCTTCATAATAGGACATTTTATACGACAAACAGACTTTCGCTTTTTAGTACCTATTTAGAAGTCAGTTTACATGTTTTGTTATAAAGTTTGTTTAGCTGCATTGCATGTTTAAACATATTTCATTCATGGATATTTCATTAATTTACCCTGTACATCTTAGTAAATTTTGTTTCATGTTGTTTTCACAATACTATTTTCATCATGCACTGCTGTACGATGTCTGTGCGTGCTTCTTACAAACTACCCAAAACACCATTTACTTTTAAAAATAATGTTATTTTAAAGTTTTCTATGTCCTAAATGTTATTTATATCAATTATTACTCACATACTGAAGACACCTGCTTAACATATTTCACGGCAATCCTTTTCAAATACTCCGCATGTTCCTCCGAAATGAAAAGACCCATGAAATTGTGGGAGACATATGGCTCTAGTTTCAGCGGACAATTGGGCGGGTCCCCTACACTCTCCACCACATGCTTCACTGCTTTCGCTAGCTGTAGTGATGTTTCATCTGGTGCCTAGAAATAATATAGAAAATATATTACTAAACGAATTACGCACTGCTGACGCAGGCCTCCTGCATTTTCCCCTCGACTGCGGTGAGGGGGCTTGTGTGCCTTTATGATTAGTTGGGGCCATACCGGCTTAGGGTCACCCATTACGGGCGGGCCCACGGGGAGAGGCCAGACGAAGAGCAGCACACAGTGTCGTAGTGTCGTGGCTGGGGCAGGGAGACGTGACTTTACGCCTACTTTCTGCCCTCACCTTATAAGCCTCAATGTCTAAGGGCGTCCGAGTTGGCCGGGACGCCCTCCGCTTGAACGCGTAGCGGGCACTACGACAGGGCGTCACAGTGGAATGCGTTTACGCGAACCTGTGGCGCCCCAAGCGTGTCGTGTGAGAGTATACCGCTGGGGTTTTAGTGGGTAGACGAGACGTTTTCGGAGTCCCACATAATAGCCGACCCCACCCCCGAGGGGCGCCAGTATGCATAAAGCTTTTCCCCAGCGAAATAAAAAAAGAAAAAGCCTCCTGCATTTACATGCTAGCCTAACTACCTTACTGTGCTATGCTGGCCAGATAGGTTGGCACAAGGTTTGATATCAAGTTGTCGATCTCTTGTGGATAGCCTTGTGGCCCTTTTGTCAGCTCTTGACACAGGCTAGGATGGGGTGGTGACACTATGTATACTAAGTCCATCATCACATGGACATGGGATAAGTTGTTTGTTTCTGGTCTTACAAATTATTTTTGGCGAGAATATATTTTTCAAGTATACTGATATGACAATCACTATCACTACATAGTATAAAACAAAGTCGCTGTTGGCTGTCCGTCCCTAAGTATGCTTAAATCTTTAAAACTACCCAACGGATTTTGAAGCAGTTTTCTTTAATAGATGATTCAAGAGGATGGTTTATATGTATAATACACACATAATATTCTAGATAAACACTAATAAATTTTGATGATCATCATTGCAGCTGTGCGAGACCCTATCTGATCGAGAAAATATCTTTACCAGTATTTATGCCCTAGTTCAAATAATATTTGAGTTTTTTCTACATACAGGTTGTTATTGGACTCAATCTCATCTAATATTATGAACAAAATCTAGATTGAAGTCGATTAAACAAATTTAATGTAGGTTTTGTACTTAATACTGGTATCATTTAGCTAACTCAATGGGGCTGACATAGTCATGATTCAAACCAAACTGACATAAAACCAGCAGAATTAAAAAAATGCAGCCACTTAAAGACATAGTTATTTTAGTTCTACTAAGATCAAATGAGAATGTACTTAAAAGCTACCACAGGTGCAACAACTGCCCATTTCAAAACAAAATTGAAAATGTGCAATTCTTTTTGGTACCTTGAAAAATGAAACCAATGTTATGTGTGGTGGAAAATTGTGAGCACCATTCCAGCCAGCAACATTTTTAGACTTATCCCAGAACTCCAGCAACTGATTTAGAAGAGGGCCTGTGGGACTGGCATAAAATATGTACTCCCGAGGATCATCTGCATCAATATGTGTATCATTGACATGGGTGAGAAGCCAGTCAGAAGCCAATTGGACACTTCTGTTGCCAGTAGCAGCCAAAGCTTTTAGTCTGTAAAAAAATTACAGTATCAATGTTTGATGACATTGTCTCATATGGCAATTATATAAAGAAGCTGATAAGCATAACAATGATGTGGTTCCTTGTCTTTTATTATATTTAACAACTAATATTGTAATCATTTGCCTTTGATTATAGTGTATGGTTTAGAATAGAATAGCCAAATATACAAATATAAGGATGGGATGATCCATAATTATTATGGATACTTTTAGGGATGGGGCCTGGCAGTTTTAATTTGTTTTGACAATAGTGACAAGATATTTAAATCCACAATATGCTATACTGATTACTATAATAATTGAATTAGCATATTGAGAAATAAATTTAATTAAGTTAATTTAAACAAACATAAACTGCATGACCCTGAAGTTAGCAGACAGCAGACAAAATAAATTTCAGATAGGGATATCTACAAGCGAATTTAAGTTTTCCAAGTTTACCAAATTGGTAATTGTTTGTCATTGATTTACCTACAGGTGATAATAAACAAAATTATTTTTATACATGTTCATATTTTTTTAAATTAAAAATTAACTTTTGGGAAGCTCTCACCTTGTTTCCTATTGTTTCACAAATATGAAATTTTCAAATTTAGTTTATTTTTGGATTCTAAAAAGGTGATTTTATTTGGATTTTTTAATTTTTGCCTAGGGCATTCTGGGATGTATATCTACGAGGGAAATGGATATTATTAAAAAAAAAAAAATGTCACCTTTTCGTCTTTAAAATATCTAAGGGTGATATTTTTTATTTTTTTTATTTGTTAGACGGGTCGTTAGATATCCCTATTTTTCGATATTTTTGAAATTTTGATGCCGGATATCAAAGCGGAATATATTCAAAATCAAAATAAAAAAAATGTCATGTCTTCATTTTTCAAAAATCTAAAGATGACTTATCGTAGATTTTTCATTTTCTTATTTTTTTCTTTTAATTAAATAAATAAGAAAATAAAAAATCCATGATAAGTCATCTTAAAATTTTTGAAAAATGAAGACATGACATTTTTTTTATTTTTATTTTGAATATATTCCACTTTGATATCCGGCATCAAAATTTCAAAAATATCGAAAAATAGGGATATCTAACGACCCGTCTAACAAATAAAAAAAATAAAAAATATCACCCTTAGATATTTTAAAGACGAAAAGGTGACATATTTTTTTTTTTAATAATATCCATTTTCCTCGTAGATATACATCCCAGAATGCCCTAGGCCAAAATTAAAAAATCCAAATAAAATCACCTTTTTGGAATCCAAAAATAAACTAAATTTGAAAATTTCAGATTTGTGAAACGATAGGAAACAAGGTGAGAGCTTCCCAAAAGTTAATTTTTAATTTAAAAAAATACGAACAAGTATAAAAAGAATTTTGTTTATTATCACCTGTAGGTAAATCAATGACAAACAATTACCAATTTGGTAAACTTGGAAAACTTAAATTCGCTTGTAGATATCCCTATCTGAACTTTAATTTTGTCTGCTGTCTGCTAACTTCAGGGTCATTAAACTGCAGCAGAAGATAAACCATTACTAATTAAATTTAAATTATATATTTATTTATTAAATAAGTATACTTAAGTAACTACAACACTATACTTAGAAAATAGAAAATTTTGATCAAAGCTTAGCTAAACGATAACTAATAACTTACGCTCGGTGCCTAGGAAATCCCATTTGGAGTAATATATGCAGGGGAGAAGCATCTTGTTTTAGTTTACTAGATGTTGACACTTTTCGTGGAGGAAGATTTGCCATTTTCAACAAAAATCTGCTATTAAATTGACTACCTACAACACGCCACATTAATAAGATGCCATTTTTATTCGTATCACTTTAAAAAAATGCACACAATATAATCGAAATCTTGAAATAATAACATACATACCAATCAAATTGACATTTCCATAGAATTCCATTCCAAGCGGCTACTTACATAAAAAGGTTTTCTTGAGTTGTTTCAAATATTGCGTAGACCGAAACATAACTAAACCTGAAGCATGCACAGATAAATAATTACCTGCTTCTTCGTCATTACAAAAAATATATATTCATGGAATATACGAATACTACTCAAGACATTTTAGAAAAGATTCTAGGTGATAAATAAATAAAATTAATTTGGCTCTACCACAATTTTTGAAATGTTTAGACTAGGGATGATCAATAATGGAAATACATCGAGGTTAACATCGAACCATGAGTATCGATATACAATGAATATCGATTGAAAAACATCGAGGTTTTCCTACGTAACAAATAAATATGTCCATTATAATTAAGCAAAGTCAAATAATATATTTTGCCTATGACACAATGGACACTTACAAATTGTCAACATATTAATAAAATGTATACAACGCAAAGTAATATGTGTCGGGTTTGGCCCCAGGCAGACATCAGAAGTAAAAGTCAGATATGGCAACATACAAATTTATTTCAGTCGAACATAGTCACTTTAATTTAATCTAGAAATGAAATCAAATTAATTAAATAACTAGCATAGCAACGTGACAGTGAGAGCAGTACTGACTGTCAGAGACAGGGTTCCACGCACCTACCGCAATAAGGACAGTACTAATTGTCTGACAACGTTCCACGTCCAATAACCGGGCTGAACTGACTGTCGAAAGACAGTGATCCGTGCACCGCGACGCATCCGATAGAAATGCGTACCGACTCAACCGCGCGACTCCTTATAAAGGCGATCACTTGGCGGAAACGTTACAATATTTTACTGTCTGCATCCGGTGCACGTTCCACTAGCGCCATCTAGCCGCCGTCTCTCACAGCTGTTAAATAATATGGCTTCCGACACGGCCATTCTGACAAATCACTCGGCCTCGAGTGCATTAATCTAAAATGAAAAGGATTAAGTTCAAAAATGCTGGTCTGAATCGTCGCCCACTAAAGCAGGCGAGACTCTTACAGCTACAACTGGACTAGGTCGCAATACTTGCGACCCCTTCAGTATAAACCACTAATGCTGGACTAGGTCATCTACCCACAAAAGCAGGCGAGACCCCTTCAGCGTATCACAGATAGTCTCCCACAACAGCAGAAGAGACCCTACTAATTGACCACCCTAAAGATTCTATTACAGCTTCGGAATTATCTACACTTAATGTTGCAGAGCTAAGAGATAAAGTTTCCTCAGAATTATTTGCACTTAAGGTGCAAAAGGTTACATAAAGTGTTTCCTCTGAATCACCTACAGTCAATGCTCGAGAGCTTACAGTAAGAGGTTTTCCGAATCTGTGGTGACATTACTATTGTTTAAAGGCACAACAAGCATACTGAATTCATTATCTGCCGTCATGGTTCGTTAAGTTCGCTAGTTCATCCTGCCAGGTATTATTAGTTACATTCTATTATAGTAAGGATATTTTTCAAAGTTCGCATGACCCTCTCCACCTGCCCATTGGCACGACTGGATCCTGTAGCACCCCAGGCCATCACTTCATGAACACTCTTGGAGTTCACGTTGACTTCCTTGCTCTCTGCCGCCGGCTGCTGCTTTGTGACAACGGTCATCGTGGCAGCTGTAGACCACGTGGCCCGGTTCACCGCACACGTAGCATGTGACTGAGGCTTCTGGTTGAGGCGTTCGTCTGGAACACTATAACTCAAAAGGAACTTTATTAACGTAGGTTACCACAAAACTCATAAATCGCCACATTTAAGAGCACCATTATTATCTTCGCTAGAGGCAGATCACCAAGCCGCAAAAGAAGGAAAACTTGAATCAAATCCTGTGCAAACCCATCTTGCCAGCGTGGCACATTTGGCCAATTTCCCTCTGTGAACTTGGAGGAGGCCCGACTCAGTAGCGAGTCAGTTATGGGCTGAAATGATGATGATGATCATCATCTTACAGCCCCTGTCCCACGCTAGGTGGTAGTGTCCACACACACCTATCAGTTTGTCATACCTACATTCACACCTTTCATACGCAATTCCTCACTCCTACAATCCATTCATCTCCCTCGTACTTGGGTAGAGGGTTTTCCTTTTTTTTCTCGAAGCTCGGATTTTACATGAATTATTGCAGTTTCCACAGAAACTAACTACTCCGAGGACGTTTTGGGTCAAATTCAAGATGATCAGAAGACTCGTTTTTCGTTTTAAAGAAATTCCTCGCAATACACGAAAAAGTAGTTTTATCGCATATGACAGTGGAATTTTACTTATGACGAATTATTGCATCGGACTATGATAAAACAGAGATTGCAAGACAGTTCTGTTATACTTTGTCGGGTAAATTAGCATCGGCTTTTTTTATATACTGCCATTATTAGATCATCCAGTTTTAATTTCTTATTTTCAACTATAATCTCTGATAGCTGACACCAACCCCTATATCCGAGTTGGGATCGTCTGGATCGAATGACACTAACTGTTCGGGACCTAGATGACAAGTAGGGTGGTCTTCGTATTAATTTAAAATTTAAAGTGACCCTGAATCAGCACAGGACGAGAGAACTGAGCTTTCAAAATCTCCTGCACATCTTCCCATTGCTATTGACTGGGAGGTATTTTGATCAATAACGTGGCTGCACGGCCTCGTAGACAACGGTACAGCGTCATGATTAAATCGACACCTTACAAATTTTTGTTAGTAATTATGACATCTGACAGGCGACACCATCTCTTGGTCAGTATTCGGGTCCTCAGAATCAAACTGCATCAATACCATGAAAGGATGTGGTGGTGCACAAGAACCGGGGTAGTAAAGCATCAGTTAATTTCGAAAAACAAAATGCTTCTACACTACTTGAGGGTAGCGGAATATTTTCCTGCACATTTTGTGATGGAGTGCCCCAGTGGTGGGCGGAAAATCCGATCCCAATCTACCTTACCGATGCCAATCAAGGCATATAATGGTGCCATAATCTTGGAAAACTTTGCTATAAACTGGCAAAAATATGACGCTAGACCGATGAACTGTCAAGCCTAACGCTAAAACATCCCGTCCAATCTAAATTTCGTATCGCAAGTAATTAACGGGTAAAACAGTCACACTAACGTAAAATCTTATACCATACAATTTACCCGAGTAATAAAATGGAAACTGCTCACCGGAGTGACGTAAAATTCCAGCTGGTGCGCTTACTACAGATCCACTCACTATTCTTTGAACTGGCTGACCGCAGTACTGTTGCTCGCCTTCCTGCTGCTCCGCTCAGGGAAGTTAGACGCGCAGTGTCCTTGTCCATGACAATGGAAACAAGTGATCCCGTTCACTTGGTTAATCTCCACACTGACTGCCGCTTGTGGAAACCTGTAAACCTGGAAACCTCACGGAATTGCTGAGACGACGTTTGCATTGCCTGTATAATGGCTAGAAAGTTACGGTTCTATTGCTCTAGTCGAAGTCGCCATTTTCGGTCTTTTCTATCGCGTTCAGAAGCACACACATTATCCCTACACTGTTTCTCGTTAGCTTCACTGTTTTCTCCACATGGGCTGACTGAGTTACAATCCCACTTCTGATGTCGGGTTTGGCCCCAGGCAGACATCAGAAGTAAAAGTCAGATATGGCAACATACAAATTTATTTCAGTCGAACATAGTCACTTTAATTTAATCTAGAAATGAAATCAAATTAATTAAATAACTAGCATAGCAACGTGACAGTGAGAGCAGTACTGACTGTCAGAGACAGGGTTCCACGCACCTACCGCAATAAGGACAGTACTAATTGTCTGACAACGTTCCACGTCCAATAACCGGGCTGAACTGACTGTCGAAAGACAGTGATCCGTGCACCGCGACGCATCCGATAGAAATGCGTACCGACTCAACCGCGCGACTCCTTATAAAGGCGATCACTTGGCGGAAACGTTACAATATTTTACTGTCTGCATCCGGTGCACGTTCCACTAGCGCCATCTAGCCGCCGTCTCTCACAGCTGTTAAATAATATGGCTTCCGACATATGTTTTAGTTTGTTACCAGTTCGGAATGCGACCACTGCTGAGGAGAACTGGCAAGAAACTTAGAGGGCTTGTCATTTTTTTATATTACTTTGCGGTCCTATTTATGTAATAAACATTTAATTACCCAATAAATTCCAAATAACAATCTGTTAAGGTGGATCTGGAAGGCGTCAACTGAAACGTGAATATTAATACAACATAAACGAATACAACTACTACAACGAATACACAATAAACTTTAATAAAATAAAACTTCCTTGGTGTAGAGAGTCGACCAACCCCAAACAGCAGCACCTGTTCACTAGAGATGGGTGATAAATACTGTCACGGTGAAAAAGTCACAGCGACAAGCCGTCTAAAAGTATCACTGTGACTTGCGACGAAGGAACAACGTTACAAAGTCACTTCGATTCCCGGAACGTTTGGTTCTTTACGTCACGTCAATCATTCGTTGTAATCGTGAGTCGCAAACGTAGTTCGGTTAACATCGGGATAATTCGGGTAAGGCGGTGTATGGCTCGCTCGGCCGCGGCAGCGGCCTATAGCATTCAGCTGCTAGAAAGGGCATAATTATTATTTTTTGTATCACTACAGTACTATGGTAGTACTTTTGTTTAAATTTAAAAACAAACATTAAAATACAGAACTGAGTTATTTATTTTTATAGTATGAACCAATTAATTTAGGAATATGTAATTAGTTATATAAATAGTAGTTATAACTAATTACATATTATGTAATTATAATAACTGTAAATAGTTGATTTAAAGTATGTAATATACCCGCCGCACGGTCAAATAATACTACTGATAAGGATATTTATAATGCGTTTCTTTATCATTGTATTTCTTTAAGTATTCCTAACACCAAATCCATAAAAGTAGATTTATTAGCCAACCCTCCAAAATAAATAATTGCTTTGTTATAAAAATGTGCGAAGCTCTTAAGCCTGTAAAACTGTGAAGGTTATTTTAGATCAACTACCTAATTATCATCGAGTAAGTAAATCACCACATCGTCTACGCGTACATTGGAACGCCTAGTCCGTACAAGGCTTACGTGATCGACGTGACAAAGTAACGGTGATTTTTCACTGTGATTTTTTTGTAACTGGAACAACAATCACGGTGACAAGAATGTCACGCTTTTTCCCACCTCTACTGTTCACAAGTATAACGCAAGTGACGGCCATCGTTGTCGTCAAACCAACCATAATAGAGGGAAGTCACCGACCTATCACACGTCGCTACCGCTGCTCAGAGTATTTTAGTGAGCATGACAACTCAGAAACCAGCAAATGTATTTAGTGTGTTAGAAATTAAGTTAATAAAAAAAAATTACATTCCCAGTATTTTTTGGCCACACTGTAAGAAAATTAACTTTGAGAGGAGTTTTCCCTAAAGTCTGTTCCATTGCTTGTACAGGCCCGCTTTGGAAGTTTTATTGAGTGAGTCTTTGATATTTTAATCCTGTAACGACTGTAACACCGATGTGCCGATGTTATAGAAGACAAGAGATCGATGTTAAAACATCGATGTTTTTCCGATAAACATCGATGTTTATTCAACATCGATGTATGTTGTATATCGATCATCTTAAAGTTTAAACGTGCTGCTCCTCCCTCCCTCAGCTCGCTCAGGCCAGGCCTTTGGGCCAGGCTCAGCCAGTCAGTCAGTTCACTGTTCACGTTCAGTCACTCCCAGTGGGTAGACACATCCATACAAGAAAAGGGTTCATAAAGTAAACTGTCAAAATACAACCTTACGTTCCTTACAACAAGGTCTATTTTACTAACAGCCATTTTGCAAAGTCACTACGTCCCAAGGTACCACAATTGCAAAAAAAAATAGTTGCGATATGAATGTTGGTAGCATTACAGTTTGACATTCACAAACCACAATTTTCAAACTACATTTTGCTTGCTTTGTTATAAACTGACTTTCACTATCTTCTCCATTTCTATTGAATTTCTGTGTTTGATAATTATTTTAAGTTGATTAAGTTCCTCCGTATCAACGTGATTGTTTTGTGTGTTTGAGATAGAGGCTCTAATTCACTTGTGTATGTTTGGTAAGTGATTTTATTAACGACACCTGTTATTTTTTATTGTAATTAGTAAATTAACACATGAATTTGTAATACGGCCTTAATACAAATCTTAACATGTGTTAAGTTAACTCCAGACATTATTTCTAACTCGCATAAATCTTAACCAAATCTCAAAAGAATAACTAAATCAAAACAGAGGTTTCATAGCGTCAACCAATTTTTGAATAATATTAGCATTCATCACACAATTTCATTGGCTTTTCAATAGCCATTGAATAGACAAATATGTACAATACTATTTGAAACATTTTTATTGGTTGAAATAAAGTTATAAGAAATATAGGAAAATATGCTAAGTAAGTATGGAGAGTAGCAACAACAAGAAGTGTGCTAATTGCTATAATGTAATGTTGGATTTCAATTAATTATCATCACTACATAGTATAAAACAAAGTCGCTGTCGTCTGTCCGTCCCTATGTATGCTTAAATCTTCATAACAACGTAACGGATTTTGAAGCTGTTTTTTTTAATAGATAGAGTGATTCAAGAGGAAGGTTTTTATGTCATAATTGCACCCGTGCGAAGCCGGGGCGGGTCGCTAGTAATTAATAATTGATAATTATCAATGCATTGATAATCAATCAGCAATGCTGTTGACTTAGGAAGCTAGTCATAAGTTTTTCAATCATACTTCTAGGTCCCATTACATGTTAAATTATGGTAAAACCACAAACAACAAAAAATCCCTGGTTTATCCAACAACTGAATTAGATGTCGCTGTAAATAAAGTAAAAGAATTTTATGAAGCCACCATCGCTGATCAACACTATCAGGCACGCAAAATATAGCGCGATCTAGTATTGTGTTGCTGAGTACAAATTGTGATTTTAAGTGGTTTAAATATAAACCGCATTTTCAAGAAATGCATGAATTTTAATATGCAATATTATGTTATCTTTTCAAGTAAAAGTTGTAAAATTGTAAATGATAGCTTTGTAAAGAATGAAAGTGTTTCTGCTGATAAAAGTAAAAAAGCTCAGCAAAAAGTAAAGAAAAATATTTTTTTGACCCACAGTATTGTAATGCCTTGTTACTTGTGAACCAACTTGAAACTTAATTATATTATGATAGATATTTAGAGAACATATCATTATTAGCTATATTTCGTTCTATTCGTTGCTGTAACCTGTTTCAGGAACAAAACAAATACCAAAACATAACATTATTGTATACTGTTGGAAGCTATGTGTATATTGTTCGATCTTTTACGTCTAGTTTTCCAGTTATCATTTTCTTTCAGTTACCCTGTTCAGCACCTTCAGGACAGAAAAAAATCTAATTCATCCTATATATATTCTTACCACAGAAGCATTGTCTTTTTACATCAATTGATAATTGATATTATATTTTCTTAATTGAATCTTATCGATTCCAGCCAAATAAAACACTTTTTTAACGTTAAGCTGATTACTATTGCTTATCATTTAGTAACTAAAATTGTAATAAATGTAATAAAAATATATCTAATTTCTAAACATTTATTTTTAATTTTATGGTAATAAAACCACTGCAAAAAACCTATGAGGTTTCGATATCGGCTATATCGATAAATACAGCTCTAGCAGAAGTATCGATATTGTACAAACATCGTACTTATTACATCTCTATTTTATTCGGTATGTTGGTAGCTCCTACGAATATTGCGCTGTTGTGTTGTTAGAATTAACGGCTCAAAAGATTGTATATGTGTGCGTGAGCTAAAGCGATATGTACGTAGTGCCGTCTCTTAGAACGTAGTGATTATATACTCTTTGGTCACTCCACTCAGTGTTTTTACGATTAAAATAAATTATTGAAAAAAAGACCACTCATTATACAGGACATATATTGACGAGATTTAATAAAATGTATCTAAGATATTATCTAAATGAAAATGGAGATAGGCAATATACTTTAGCCGTAAGTAATTCAAATAACCTATAAATCACGTGTTTGTTTACTAAACGAAATCATGATTGAATACATTTTGAGTTTCAATGTGAATCGCGACACTTTCCATTCCTTTGCGACTTTTTGATTCAAAGTAAGACCAGTTATAGGGCACGGCACTTATTATGCTTGATTAAGTAGAGACAAAAGAAAACATGAAACAAAAATATTTTTATCATAGAGAGAAATGGAGAATATAGTTTTAAATGGAGCACAAATTAAATCCCAATATGCTACATACTTACAAAAAAAATTTTTCATTGCAGACAATTGACCCTCATGGAAAGCCAACATTGTCAGCACACCCAGGTAAATTCATTGTATTTTTTTAGGTATTGACTGAATACTTATACAGAATAATGTTCTATCATATGATATTAATAACAAGTTTAGTGTTAAAATTTCTTTATTAAATAGTGTTTTTTTTTATTATATACCATTAACTTTTTTCAGCTCGCTTTTCTCCAGAAGACAAGTATTCAAGACAAAGAATAACTATTAAGAAAAGATTTGGCCTACTGATTACTCAGCAACCTGAACCTGTACTCTAAGATGATTTTTATTGAATAAGTTAAGATTCATAATTAAAACTTAAGTTTAAAAAGCTTGCGATGCTTTATTCTTGACACCCACTTTAGATAATCCTCCCTTCCCAGAAATGGTTATGCAAATTATTTATACGACAATTACTACAAACTGGTTATTTGAAAGGCCTCATATTCATCCATGTAATAACAAATAAAGACTACATCTGGACATTTTTTCTTATTAGATTAGAGAAGGTTTAATCCCGAGGGTTATGTCACCCTCATAGGTACATACCAAAAAAAAATACACAGCTTAAGGTCTTTACAATTTTATCACATTTTTGGGCTTTTTTTATCTGCAATAAGTGCACTGAGCGCAACATTGCTGACACATTTAAATAAACATGTATTGTACCTACTCGTAAATATATGTACAGAGTCTTTGTAAATACACTTCTGGACACATCTTCACATCAACCTTGTATTTTCAGTTTCGTTTGGTCCTAGCTAAAATTTTATATTAGGTCGAGCAAAAAGTTTTTATGCAGTTTTGAACCTGGCACATTCACAATTTCATTAAATAGTCTTTTTTTGAATTTCGAACACAGAATTTAAAGAAACAAAAGACAATTTGGAGCCTGTTTGTTGATGTCAAACAATCGAATACTAAGAAAACTTGGTTTTATTGGTTTACTTGGATTTAATTCTTGAAAAATTGATTGATATCTTTGGTTTTGCAACAAACATTAGGTTCTATCAATAATCTATGGATACTTCACCTGAAGTCGCTGCCCAAGCTGTGGCACTTATTCAGGCCGGACACAGCCAAAGAAACGTGAGTGCTCAACTTAATTTAAGTCGATCTGCGGTCCGAAATGTTTATCGGAGGTACCTAGAGACTGGCGGCTTTGTTCGTCGCCAAGGAAGGCCACGATCTCGATCTCACAACTGAAAGACAGGATCGATTCATTGTGACGACCAGCTTGAGAAATCGTCACCTTACCTCCATTGAGATACAAAACCAACTTCGCGACTTCCACGGAGTATCTGTGAGCGCTTGGACTGTTCGGAGAAGGTTAAAAGAACGCGATATGGTACCACAAGCCAGCTAATGGGCCCAAACTAACGCGAGCCCACCGAACAGCGCGCCTTCATTTCGCACGCAGTCATTTAAATTGGACACAGCAAGATTGGAGCCGTGTACTCTTTTCTGATGAGTCTAAAATTGTGTTACATGGCAATGATGGAAGGAAGAAGGTCTACCGACGTAAGGGAGAGCGTTTCGCACAATGCTGCTTTGAAGAGAGGGTTGCTTATGGCGGTGGCTCATGGACTGTCTGGGGCGGTATATCCGCGAGTGGCAAAACTCAACTTGAGGTTGTTACAGGACCACGGCTGCCAACATTAAATGCTGAAAGGTACATTCGTGAGTGCTTAGAACCTCACGTGATACCATACGTGGACTATGTGGGCCCAAATTTCCTTTTTATGCATGATAATGCAAGAGCCCATGCGGCCGGCATCGTCAGGGAATATCTTCGGGATGTGAACATCACAGTTATGGACTGGCCAGCCAGAAGCCCAGACATGAACGAAAAGACGTGTTAGGGCTCGTCAGCCAGTTGCCCAGACGATGCAGAAGTTGAAAACTGACATAGAAGAGGAATGGGAGATGATCCCTCAAAATTTCATAGAGCGGTTGATTAACTCTATGCCTGATCGTATGAGAGCTGTGGTAGATGCCCATGGAGGCAACACGCGTTATTAAATTAAACCTATATTTGATAAAACATGTTTTTAATTCAAAAATCAATTGCCTTTAACAAGGCGCATATCCGACTTGTTAGGCGTAGCTCGATGTCGTATGGTATTCTGAATTCAAATTTAAAACAATACGATCGAAAAAGATGGTAAAATGTATCAGGTTTAAAACTGCATCAATAGTTTTTGTTCAATCTAGCAATCATATTTCGGTAGGGGCCATCGAAACCTAAACTCTAAGGTGGGCCAATAGATGTGTCCAGAAGTGTAGGTACGTGCTTCAAAAACTGACTCGGTGGTGAAAGCTATTTCTACTAGCTAATATTGAGGCTAGAAGCTACCTACTCATACGTGAATATTACATAAGGTGTGACGACAGATTTAAAATACATAGTGTCACCACCCCATTCCATTCTGAGGGTGTCGTAAGAGCCGACAAATGGAAATGACAAGGCTGAAAACCTAGCCGCAAGAGAGGGTAAACTTGATACGAAACCCTTTTTTTTTGTTTTGCGGGAAAAAATGCCTGACCGCACATGCCGCGTCCGGTGGGGTCCTCACCCTCTGAACTAGCCCGCCGACGCGACGACAACCGCCTTCACGCGCGGATCACGGGTACCGCGTCCGTTGCTACCGTGGTCCGCAGCCGGCAGCCCCTTCGGGCACCCTCTCCCGAGCGACGTCCCGCGCACTTGGGCGTCACACCTTCGCGGTAGGTAATACGAAACCCTGTGCCAACCCGTCCACCGTGTCACAGTAGGCTAATTGCCCTTCCTTGATGAGAGGAGGCTCGAGCTCGACTCGGCAGAGGGTCATTTATGGGCTGAGTAGTAGTGGTGTATTTTTTGTAATATTTTTACATTTATTAGTTTACGTTAAGGTAATATTTTTGCAGTTTATAATCTAAATTTAATTAAAATTAATTACCTGAATATAACATTGTAGGTATGCAGTTTTATGTAATGAATGTACTATTGTAGCCATTCATTCTGAGCATTTGAATTATGTATTTGTAAATGTTGTAATAGTTGGCATTATGTAATTGCTCCCTCCGCCCCTTTTTCTTAGTGCTTATTAGAATATTTAGAATGTTCAATCTACGGGTAGTATTTTATGGTTATTATGTTCAAATTTAAGTAAAATCTTGTCTGTATGGCACATGCCTTTGCTCAATTCAAGAACGAGATTATCAAAAACAGTTGTCAAAGTTATTTGTAGGGATGGAGATTTTTAGCGAATATGATAGATTTGAATCGATTCCTAGAGAATCGAGGTCAATAAGACCGATTTCGCTATTCTGCGTTTACAATGCAAATATAAATCCATAATTTGACGAAAAACCAAAAACGTATTGTATACGAATACATATTAAGCGATCTTTTAGAACTAAAATCAGGGAATACTTTTGTTTAATAAAATGGGATTTCAATAATTTTATTACACATTGAAATTAAACACTTCTTATTTAACTGATATATGTGGTTAAATGTATTATTTAATTCTCGACTTTTCGAACGCTTTGTAGCTTTGTAGTTACGTGAGAGATTAGTCATTAAATGATCTTGCAGATGAGGGTTGTGCTTTAGATTTGATCAATTTAATGGCTGGATCCGAAGCAGGTTTTAATCTCAATAGATTCGCGGATCATTCTTGGGATGTAATGATTTTCCTTGCAAGGATGTGGGGTCTAACAAAGTAATATAATAATAAAGAATAGTTCTTTTTCATTACACGATATGTCAAAATCTGTTTTTCTATTATTCGATATCAGTTCAGAACCCATCCCCAATTGTTTGATGGATAGAGTATTGGTTTTGGATTGTTTGTATGTTTATTATTATTTTTTATTCGCGTGCTATACAGTTAAAATCTAATCGTAAATAATTTTGAAATACATTTTATTAATATGTCTATCAAAAAAGAAGACTTGAAAATTTACTGGAATAAAATTAACTATGCATTTCCAATTCTTAATGATACATTATTTACTGATTGTGGTGAAAGCGAATACGAAGAAATACATCAAATTATTATCGGCTTAGGTATTCAAGTAAAAATACGTGATCTTATTCTTGTTCACATAGAAAAATATCTGCGACAACACGTTGCATCCTCATTTTGGTCGAAATTTGCTAAAGTGGAAGAAGAGGCAAAAGGTTTCCAACTGTTTAAAACAGCTGTAAATGATATTTTTGACTGCATGTCCAGCTTCACTCCGATTTTGCAAAGACTAGCTATTCTTAGTAACAGCTGTAATGACAACAGACCCATTTATGGGGAGAAAGATGTTGTTTTGGGTTTCAAACAACTTTTACGGGCTACCCTATATTCACAATTGCCTTTGGATTATGAAGTTATTATAAATCACTTCTATAAGGTATCATTTAACGTTTTTGACAATGAGTATGAAAATTCAGAAATGGGTGATGATGTTATGTGCTCTGGGTGCTTAAATGAGTCTTCTGACTGCAATTGTATGTACATAGTAAAAGTATTTCATGATACCAACCGAAAGCTAATGGATTTACAGCTACTAGAACGCTTGGCTGGCCAAGTTTTAACAAATTTTATACAGTTGAGAATAGAATCGCACATACAAAAACAGTGCAGGGGATCGTTCGATGTTTCCCACATTACACCGTTAGAGAATTGGCTTGATACTACTGTTATGTCTTGGCTCACAAGAATATATTGTGGTGGATTTCCAAAACCATCACCTGATGATAAGAATACTCAAAATGCAATATCTAAGTTTAAGCAAAAATTAAGTTATTTCCTTTACCATAGTTACACCAAACTGAGGATAGATCAACTATTTGAAATAATTATTGAGTATCCTGATTCTCAACCTGCAGTGGATGATATTAAGCTGTGTTTAGATAAGACAGACTTGAGGTCAAGTTTGTGCAAGAAATTGCAGAATGCTTTGGAGACCAGAGTGCTGCATCCTGGAGTGAATACTCCTGACATATTGACAGCATATGTGACTACTATCAGAGCTTTAAGACATTTAGACCCCTCTGGTGTAATTCTTGAAACAGTCACAAAGCCTGTTAGAAACTATTTGAGGAATAGAGAGGATACAGTGCGTAGTGTTGTCAGTAGCCTTACTGAAGAAGGTGCAGGAAGTGAGTTGGCTGAAGAGTTAGTCAAATTTGTAGCAGACACTGATGGAGACAGTGATAAAGATGAAGCTTGGGATGAATGGAACCCTGATCCTGTGGATGCTGATCCAAGTATAGACTCAAGTGACAGAAAAGCAAGTGATATTATATCAATGCTAGTCAATGTGTATGGCAGTAAGGAATTATTTGTGAATGAATACAGGACCCTATTAGCTGACCGACTTTTGTCTCAAAGTGCAATAAATACTGAGAAAGAAATCAGATATTTGGAGTTGTTGAAATTGAGGTTTGGCGAGTCACAGCTTCATTTCTGTGAAGTAATGCTGAAGGATATCTCGGACTCAAAGAAGATTAACTCACTTATTCATCAAGACAAAGAAATTGAGGGGCTAAACCATAAATTCACATCTAATGCTATGATTCTTTCAGCACAGTTTTGGCCTCCATTCAAGGATGAAAGTCTGGAATTACCAGAAGAGATTAAGCATCATTTGGAAGCATACACAAAGTCTTTTGAAGCATTAAAAGGCAACCGGACATTATGCTGGAAGCCACATCTTGGGAATGTCAATCTTGAAATTGAGATAGGTAACAAAAAGCTGGATCTGACAGTATCACCATTCAATGCCACACTAATTATGCATTTTCAGAACAAACCTGAGTGGATGATTGAGGAACTGCATCAAACCATGAAAGTGCCAGTGACCATTCTAAGGAGAAAGATCACATATTGGCAATCAATGGGATTAATCACAGAGAAGAGTACAGATTTGTATGTCTTGGTTGATGGTACTGATAATAAGGCTAGTGTCGCACCCAGCCAAGTCCAAGAAATGATATGTGAGGATGATGAATCTGAAAGTGTCATGGCTTCTGCTCATGATCAGAGGGAAGGAGAGTTACAAGTGTTTTGGTCTTATATTGTTGGAATGCTGACCAACTTGGATTCTTTGCCTCTGGACCGGATCCATCAAATGCTTAAGATGTTTGCATCACAAGCACCAGGGACTGAATGTAGTTTGCAAGAGTTGAGACAGTTTTTAGACACCAAAGTGAGAACACATCAACTTGTTTTCCAAGGTGGAATGTACAAATTACCTAAATCGTAAACAATAAAAAAAAAGATGTTAATCCTGATGGGTGCTTTGTATGATTTAACCTCCACATTCATTAAGGTTGCAATAAAAAATAAGCAATAAGGTTTAGAATCCCAATAAAATTTTATTTCCTAATAATTTTGTAGTGTCTATCTCATCATCATCATCATCATCATTTCAGCCAAAAGACGTCCACTGCTGGACATAGGCGTCCCCCAAGGATCTCCACAAAGGCCGGTCCTGGGCCGCCCACATCCACTGCTTTCCGGCGACCTTAACCAGGTCGTCGGTACACCGTGTGGGAGGCCTACCAGCACCGGGCCTTCTGGAACGCGGTCGCCCCTCGAGGACTTTTCTGCCCCATCGGGCGTCAGTCCTGCGAGCTATGTGCCCTGCCCACTGCCACTTAAGTTTGGCAATCCGGTGGGCTATGTCGGTGACGCTGGTTTTCCTGCGTATCTCCTCATTTCTGATTCGATCTGGCAGGGAAACTCCGAGCATAGCCCTCTCCATTGCCCTTTGGGTGACTTTGAGCCTTCTGATGGAGCCCATAGTGAGCGACCACGTCTCTGTTCCATAAGTCATCACTGGCAACACACATTGGTTGAAGAGTGAATTAAAATTTTCAAGGAATTAAAACTATTGTTTTGTTGGATTAGCAGCAATGCAACAGTTTTAGATGACCTATAAATATAGGAAAGCTTTGCCCCTTGGCTACAAACCATTGTACTTAAGAATAAGGTAAAATTGAAACTGTAAACAAAAGTTGAACAAACTTTATTTTTACTCTTTTTTAAATATAAAAATTTGGTTACAGTAGTATAATATCTGTGGGTTAATAATAAACTGGATTACCTAAATAATTTTAAGTGACAATTCTTCAAGCTAACAATTTAATCAACAAAATACTAATGCAATAAATTAGCTGAAACAAGTAATACCACCACATAAAATAGAATATGAATAATGTTTTAATACTTAGTGTTTGCAATACATAATCTTGTGTCAGTCTTAACAACTATAAAAATACTGTTTAAAATTAAAAAGTGGAAATAATCATTTTTATTAATAAATAATTAACTAACTTTAAACATATAACTAAGAGATACTGAGAAACAATACAGATTCTTTAAAAATATTTGAATGGAATGCATATGATTCAGTTAATATTAAGCTGGTGACAAACTTGTACAATTTGAGTACTGCAATGTATCATTTGAGGCGAATCTGTTCGTAACAACTATACAAAAAGCGCTCGGCTCGCGCCACTGATTACTTAATGCTTGGGTTGTGTCGCCTTTCATTACACCTAAATGTTACAAGTCAGTCACGACCACCTTAAGATAACTAATAAATGCAAATAAATATTCGATTATACCACAGCATAAACACATCTTCAATGTAATATTATACTTTAATCTTAAACTTTTTAAAATTTCTTGTGGCAAGCTATAGGTATGTACTGTATGTCAAATAACAAATATGAACAAATAATGGGACTTTATAAAATATAGATGTCTCCTTCAGTCTTACAAAATAAATCAAAATGGAAAAGAAAGCAATGACCAAACTGTCCTTAATTTGAGTAAGCTTCAATGGTAATCAAATAGGTTTGAGAAGTTATTTCATAAATTAACGTGACAGTTAGCCACTTACATTCTCCCAAAAAAACCCCAAACAAAACCAAGGAGTCCGTTGTCGTAACACATCCATAAATCTTTCCACAGTTAACCAAAAAAGGAATGTAAATTTTAAGTTTAATCTCATGACATCAATTCCCGTAAATAAAATATTATGCGAAGCTCAATCTCCTTACTATAAATGACTCCCAACAGCGAAAACGTATAAAGCTTTAGTCAATTCTCTTATCTCCAAATAAACAAGCCTTCCAAAAAGGTAGCTAATGATAATTAATGAATTGTATTTTCAATCTTCAATAAATGTTTGGTATATCATTTAGTACAATTCCGATGTTTGTTTGAGGGATTGCTTTGAATATTGTTACATTTACAACAATGTATCACGGATTTTCGTTCCAATTTTAGTACATTTAGTATAAAATCTTTGCATTGCAAGTTTTAATCATTTGATCTCACCTTTTATGTTATTTTGGCGTAATAGTTAAATCTAAATAGACAATAAATAATAACAACGAAGGGTTTATTAAAAAATATCCATAAGCAAATAAATAGAATCACCTACAACAGTTAAAGCTCTATAACTAGTTTACATATTTACAGACAAATTTCAGATGCTCCGTGGCATTGCGTCACAATGTTTTTAACATTCGCAGTCTAAGCATCTTAAATTCACAGCAAACATTGACGTTACAATTTTAAATGCAAGTCTACGGATATTAAAAGCTTACATAATATTAAGTACATGAAAATTCCTTTAAGTCCATTATAAATTATCCTATAATCTCTCGATGGACGAATTGATCTTTAACAACACGACATTGTATATCGGAGCCTTCGGTATTAAAATTGCGGTCTTTAATGTGCCATAATATAATAAGGACCAATTAAACTCAATGAAATGGTCAATCTACTGGTCACCAGGTTTATGTAGTATAAAATACTTAGAAATAAACAACATGTTTCTGAATAAATTATTACTTCATCATTGTTTTTGCTTAAAACCTGTGCTTAAATTGTTATTGGAACAAAAGTTCAAATAATCGAATACTGGTTATATTTGCACGACGTAAAATGTACTGATAAGAAATGTCTGCAAATTATGACTTCATTGGCACAATTGTACGGTAAATGAGCGCCAAAATTAGGATCTTAAATTAAGTACAATCTATCATATCATCATTATTTCAGCCAAAAGACGTCCACTACTGGACATAGGCCTCCCCCAAGGATTTCCACAAGGGCCGATCCTGAGCCGCACGCATCCATCGCTTTCCGGCTACCTTAAACAGGTGGTCGGTCCACCGTATGGGAGCGTGGGGAGTTTTCTGCCCCCGTATCTATCATACATTGCGATGTAATCGTAGAAGAGACGAATATACATGTTGTAACTAAAACCCTATGGCCATCCGAAGTGAGATATTATAAATTCTCAACATTAAACTTCGCGCTGTGCGTTGTAATAGTGTTAATATTTTTAATATCTTGCCAAAACGCCTCATGACAAACCTGAAAGAGTTATTCTGCACCTATGCTGATTCATACATTGCATCTTATAGTTGTGTACATTTTACGCCGCACTTAGCTTCACGTTAACACGTCATGTAGCTCACCTGTTCCGCCTGGGCACTGTGGCGGGGGCCGTCGCAGCTATTACTATGGGGGTCGAATTGGGGGGTGCTGTTTGGGGACCCGCGGAGTTATGTGGGGGCCTCTTGAAGGGCCCAAGGCGCTTGCTAGGCCGTGGGGATACTCCGTGTGCGTCGCTGCTGCTCGTCCAACCTGCTGCACCATGGTCTAAAAGCGCTGCAGCCAGCCGCCCGCTGCCTTGGTCTGCAGAATAGAAATCAAAATGTAGTCCAGTTTTACGTTACGCTGGGGACTAGATGCATAATTGCCGTCATTTGTTCTTGGGGTTGGATGTGCCGCTTGTGGGCCTGGGCCTATTGCGGGGTCGGGTGTCTTGGTGTAAACCAGAGGCACTTGCTCTGAGCCCGGGTGTCATTTGTGTCGTGAATAACATGTTTATAAACCGCCTCGGCGATAGAGGTAGACATCGTTCAGGGGTTTCTAGCACTGGTACTGGGCATATTACAATTCCATTTCGTTCCATTATTACAAATATTTACTTGTATTGCGATAGGTACCAGCAGCTTTAAAAAATAAGCGTTTCCTTGTATTAGTGGTAACGTGGGAAAATCGAGAATCTGCTCATTTT
Source organism: Clostera curtula (assembly GCA_905475355.2). NCBI lineage: Eukaryota > Metazoa > Arthropoda > Insecta > Lepidoptera > Notodontidae > Clostera > Clostera curtula. The sequence goes on along the minus strand of FR997813.1, from coordinate 9,482,296 downwards.
TTTTCTTCAAACATAAGATAATAGTAGGCTAATTTCCCTCCCTGAATTTGGAGTAGGCCCGACTCAGAAATGTATAGGCTGTAATAATGATGATAAGATAACATCGAACAAAAAAAGCTAATTCAGAGTCAGTTCATGCGTTCATAAGTACCGTCTTGGTAATAATATGGTAAAAAGTAAATAGAGTGACCTTCAGGCGCGCTCGTGGCAGGCGAGGGCACGGGCTCCCTCAGGCGCTGCACGAAGTGCTCGTAGGTGGCGCGCTGCGTGTGCGCGTGCACGAGCGCGTCCAGGCTGCGCGCGCGCTCGGCGTGCGCGTGCTGGAACAGCGGCAGCGTGGCGCGCACCGCCCGCCCGCCGCCGAACATCGCGCTGCGCACAAGTGGCGCCGCGCACGCCACGCGCACCACGCCCTCCTCGCACAGCGGCCCGAACGCGCACACCTAGCAACACACAATTGTGCAACGTAACGCATAACCCTATGTCCATAACGAAAGGATCGACAGTGCTACTTCTGCACTACTCTGTACAAACTAAAAGGGTGGGAAATTTCATACACAAATACATAAAAAAGGGTACAAAGTGACCCGCCCCGGTTTAGAACGGGTGCAATTATGACATATAAACCTTCCTCTTGAATCACTCTAACTATTAAAAAAAACCGCTTCAAAATCCCTTGCGTAGTTTTGAAGATTTAAGCATACATAGGGACGGACAGACGACAGCGACTTTGTTTTATACTATGTAGTGACTAGCGACCCGCCCCGACTTCGCACGGGTGCAATGATGAACCTCTAAATTTATCAGTGTTTCTCTACAATATTATGGATGTATTATACTTATAAACCTTCCTCTTGAATCACTCTACCCATTAAAAAAACCGCATCAAAATACGTTGCGTAGTTTTAAAGATTTAAGCATACATAGGGACGGACAGACGACAGCGACTTTGTTTTATACTATGTAGTGATAGTGATGTAAAAATTACATAAACATTTATTAGCTGTAAGTCCTCCATGCATTAATTATATAAATAAATAAATAACTTACGTCAGGTTTTCGCGAAACTGTAACTCTTAGGAGTCCACCGGGCAGAGGGTACAGGACGATGAGTACGTCACAGAACTGCGTGGGAAGCGTGTCTCGCTTGTAGGGCCGCCAGTGCTCGCTCCATACCACGTGCACCTCATCGTTGCCAAGGTGGCGCGTCTGCAAATATGTTTATTTGTTCATACTGTATTGTACACGGAGACAGTATTGTACATTATGTTTATTTTTAATTGTACATGAGGAAAATAAAATAAGCCCAAATCGGCCTTGAGCTTAGCATATCAGCATAATTGGATTCTTAAACCATTTATTTATAAAATAAGAGGAGTGTGTCATAAGAGACGATACAAGGAAGTGATAAGGTCGAACACCTCAAGGGACCAAGACATATGTACCAATTATTGAGGGTTTCCAATAATCCAGTTTTCCAATTAAGCAGGTTTAAAATTATAGTTGTCTCATTTACAAAGGCCTACAAAGGTCGAAATGTGCCGTTATACCATTTTTATATGTTAAATTTATATGTTATTCTCCCTACACAGTTCTATCTAATAGAAGTTTTAATTTTTCTGATACTGATAATAACGTTTTATAATATATTTACGGTTGAACATTTTTTACACTTTTATTCCCTTGTTTTTAGGTCAAAACCTGGAATACTACTGAGAAATAAAGTATGCGCGAAGGACGACGCGGAATATATGTAAACAAACATGTCAATTCGTGTTATGATCTGATTAATTTGTCTCACATAAACAGGTAATTGAGCTACAGATCTCAATTATGGAGGTAAACATCGAAAAAGTCTTAGAATTCAAATCTCATTTACCCCAAGTTCAAAAATCCCATTAACAGAGGTAATTTCATGAAAACGAACCGGGACCTCATTGCAAGTCTCAATAATAGAGGTTTCTCACTTATCCAGGTTTCACTGTATTAACTTTTATTTTTGTTGTCGATTATTTTTTACCTTGTTGAGTATGGCATCTGGCGAGTCTGCGGGCATACGCGTGGCCACGTGGAACAATGCTTCAAGAGTAAGTGTGGCGAGGTAGGGAGCACTCACCCCACCCCCACCACCGCCACGTAGTCCTCCCGCGAATCCCACGTGGGATTCAAGCTCCACCTACACAGACAACTCGGGTAAATTTGGCCTACAAGAAAACGTTTTCATCCCCCCATCTCGGAAAGAGTATTTTTGCTCTTCGATATCTGAGTGCAAAAGCCGTTTTTATTCACTAGAGAATAAAGTATTTTTGCTCTTCGATATCTGAGTGCAAAAGCCGTTTTTATTCGCTAGAGAATAAAGTAAAGATTATTCTGTAATACTTACCTGTCATAATGTAGTAATTAATACCTAAACTGGAATAAAAGTGTACCTATCTTGTGATTGTAAACGTTTTTTTTTTGCATTTAGTCGTTTCCTCGCTGAGGTGGAATGAAAAGTTACGTGTTGCACTCGAGTGCAAAGATTTTTCACCTCGTGCTCTTTTGATTCCCTCGCTAACGTTCAGGATTCTAATTTCTAGGAATCTAATTTTAGAATCCTTCGCTTGCTCGGTCATCAAAATTGAACACACGGTTAAAAAGCAACTTTGCACTCTTGTATAACAAATAACTATTAGAGTGACGTCACCCAAAGAGCAATGGAGACAGCTATGCTCGGAATTTCCTTGCGAGATCGATCATGATTCGACAGACGAGATTTAGACATTCGTTCGACAGAACCAACGTTATCGACGTAACCCACAGGATTGCCAAACTTAAGTGGCAGAGAGCAGGGCACATATCTTGCAGGTCTGACGCCCGATGGGGCAGAAAAGTCCCCGTTCCGGAAAGAGCAGTGCGGTAGCGCTCCAATGGAACCGAAATACCTTAAATTAGTTTAGTTTTAACGTGACACCCTGCACTTACACAGCAATTTGGAGTTTTTTTTTATTGTTGAGGCCGCGTTCTTGGCTACCTTTCAGCTCCACTTGCGTTCGAAAATTATAACTACTATCTAAAACACAAAGGACCGTACAGTCCTATAAGTTCTAACAAAGGTTCTAACAATTCATACCTCCCAAGCTAACGCCGCCAGGAACGCCTCATACGCTGGGCTGCCACAACGGTTCGACAGTATTTCATTCCTCGTCTCCTGGCCTTTCGCCACGTATATCACAGCTACCTTGTGCGTTTCGCGGCACCTGCAAATGTTTACATAATTACATTTCATTCTGTCCGTGCGGTGACGGGTTTAGTATACACAATGTCACCAGCCCACACTATCCTGAGGGTGTCGTAAAAGGCGACTAAAGGAGCGTAATACGCAGATCACCTAGCCGTATGAGAAGAAACCCTGTGCTAACCCGCCTTGCCAGCACGGTAGGCTAATTTCCCTCCACGAATTTGGAGGAGGCCCGGCTTAGTAGTGGGACTGCCTCGTTGGTCTAGTGGTTAGATGTGCTGCCTTTGGATCAACGGGTCCCGGGTTCGATTCCGGGGTCGGGCAAGTGTCTTTGTCTAAACCAGAGGCACTGGCTCGGAGTCTGAATGTCATTTCTATCTATTATAATATGTATGTATTTACAAAAAAAAAGTATATAAGTAGTTTATCATCCATCTCGTTACCATAACACAAGCATTAAGTTGCTTAGCTTGGGACACGAAATGGCTTTGTGTGATATTTATGGGCTGAAATGACGACGACAGATGATTCTCTTCGCAACCAGAAGCACATAGGATTTGTATAGTGAAAAACAAAATAGTGAACGGTCTTGGTTTCTTTCCCAGAACATTCCTTCATTATCAACTTCAGACCTCTTGACAGTGCTCTGTTTAACGCCTAAACCAATTTTAATATAGAGGTATTTTATAATAATGTGAAAATATAAAGTAACTAGCTAAGGTTCGCCTGCGTGAGAGTTATTTCGGTTTTGCAACCTATGATGACTAAGGGCTAGATTTTTCAAAAACAGTTTTTGTGTTTATTTGTTGCAAAAAATACAAATCTTTCATATTTATATTATTAACTAGCGACCCGCCCCGGCTTCGCACGGGTGCAATGATATACATATATAAACCTTCCTCTTGAATCACTCTGTCTATAAAAAAACCGCTTCAAAATCCGTTGCGTTTCAAAGATTTAAGCATACTTAGGGACGGACAGACGACGGCGACTTTGTTTTATACTATGTAATGTAATGATAATGATATAGATAATATAATAAATTAGTACCAGCAAGAGCCCGAAATCCTCGCAGATAAAGGTAGCACGCCATAATTTTTGTATGATGAAATCATAAGGGATAAATAATGACCAAAGTTGTCAATTTTAAGAAACCTTTAAATTAAGTAAATCGGTCGAAAATATAGAAGACATACTGCACTCCTCAAATTTATAGAACAGTCTCATTAAGGAGGCCGAAGAAATATGATATGAGGATAAGCCCTAACATTTACTGTTGGGTTTTTTTATCAGTTACTTGAATGCCTTTGACCCTAGGTTTCCGTGATGGAAGGCCACGCCAGGTTTTAAGGTAACTTAGACAGACCATTAGATTCTACCACCAAGCGTGCTGGGTATTGTTGACTTTTACAACACGCGTTTTTGCCCAGCGTGCGGTGGGGAAGTGTAATATGCTGACCCGTCCCCACACGGTTGAACAATGTTGACTTACCTCTGCGCGTCGAGGTTGCGGAGTTCTCGCAGCAGCCGGTCGGTGCGACGCAGCAGCTGGGCATGCGGCCTCCGAGCCGGAGCCAGAGTGCCCAGCTGAGCAGCGAACGAGCGGCACACCGCGAACGGACTCACTGCCGCCTTCTCGTTGATTTGCGGCAACTCTTCCTCTTCGTAGCTGAACACACAAATGGATCTTCATCCAAAGTTGTACAGTAAAAAAATGCCTTAATCATTTACTCTACATAGTTTATTGTAGTTAGATTTAAAAAAAAATCTAGTAATAGTTACAGGATGTGTTATTTTTTTTATAAGAAACCGAAGAAGAATGTTTAAAAAATCTAATGATGCAGCTTTAGTTTACGTCTAAATTGGTTTCGAGACTCATCAAAGTGTTTTTCGATATTCCTTATACATGGTGTAACAATCCATACAGCCATAATGACAGGATCAGGAGAATAAAACTCCTGATACATTGTATGCAAAAGTTCAGGACAAAAACCCAGCAGAAGTTTTGGTGATTATTGACGGAAGTGTCATAGCGCAAGATATGAGCACAGTAAGCTTATGAAATAGTATGCAACTCGGATTACAAAGCTTATAGGTTAATAATAACGATAGAGCTATACCCTGTACAAGATAGCTTGATCGATTTGACATATATCTATTTTTCTGATCGACATAAAGGTATGATTCCGAACTACGTCGCGGCAATAGGGACCAGTAGTACCGCGGTAGCACTGCTGCGTGCAGCGTAGCTCGGAATCATACCATATCACTTTTTCTTCATTTTATAAGACAATATTCGAATAAAAAACTTTTTATTTGAAATAAAATTCGTTGGCTTTTGCACATTGAAATTTAATACTCTTACAATTATTATGTTCTTTTCTTTTTTTGTTTACTTTCATGGTCTGAACCACCTATTTAAATTTGGCGGGAAGTCAAAAAATAACCCTGTAATATTATATAGGAACTTATTACGATACGAATATTGACCCACCATCGCTTATCTACCCAATGTTTTATATGTCTAGTGCAATAGAGAATTTCACACATAATACAATCACGCCAACTTGTCACAGTTACAAGTATGTATTTTAAAACGTTATTTTTTGGACTACTAAATATTTTCTGTTTCCCATCACTAGCCCGTCTGTCAAATTGATCAAGATATCTTGTACAGGGTATAGTTGGTCGATTCTCAGTGAAACCCATGTATCATAGTAAAAAATTGATTTAGAAAATGGAAGATATCTCACTCATACTTCAAGATAGAAAATCATTCTAAGCAAAGTACTGCTTCTTTTGATTGGCGCTATGCCCTCCTCACTGTACGGCATTTTATTATACTGTAGATTTTTAACCATCCATCCACATATGTTAAATATGTATATCCTACAAGTTCGTGTTGTGAGATTACCACTTGTCGAAACATTGTGAACAGTGCATTGCTGTTTAAAAATTCACCTTTTTATATCCCTATCATATGAAACCGACGAATTGTAAACTCTCATTATACAGCAATATGAAAGAAACCGAATGGTGATGCACGTTTTGTTATACATTTCTTACTTGTCTCTGCCAGCGAGGTAATGTCGTTCATGATTCCGATGCGCGACTAAAGTGGCTACAAGTTCGTCTTCGGCCCCCAGCGGGAGGGGAGATGGCCCCGCTTCATCTAACCGCCGACCGCACACTACTTCGGGTGACGTGTGTCCAATATATGCTAACACCTACGATCATTAAAATAATTATTGCAGGCAAAAGCATATGCCATACAGGCAGATATTTTAAGTTCATTATTTTTAATTATATTATTGTCTACATATAATTATCCGTGTGGTGATGGACTTAGAATACATAGTCGGCTCTTACGACACCCTCAGGATGGAATGCGGTGGTGACACTATGATTTCTAAATCCGTCACTACACAGACAGCCTGCTTACCTGCTCCGCCAGTTATTAATTAATTACTTTAGGACAGCAAAATATGTAATCACACTTTTATTCATAAATATGCCGTTACACTTACGTGATCTAACTGATGTTTGTCCGGTGGAGAGTTCTTGTAGTCAGGCAGCAGGTCAGGCGGTAGTGGTGGGGGAAGTGATGAGAGTGTGTTGTCCCGTGGGATTTCCGTACTGAAGACGAATGAAAACAAAAACGTATCGATACATTTTTATATTAATAAATATATAGCTTTTAAAAACGTATGTTCGAGATTCAAAACCTCTTGTTAGTAAATATGTAAAATAACCAATTGAACTCGGTACACTGTGTCAATTGGAGTTGGCACCGACTTCAAACGGTTGTTTATCGGCTACCTTTCGATGTTTATATTGTTTTTTTTTTATCGAAACCCTTGCACTAGGTCTTATCTGTGTCGCGGGGCTGTTTACAAACGTGTAATTCACGATCAAAAATGACACCCAGACTCCGAGCCAGTGCCTCTGGTTTCGACAAAGACACTTGCCCGACCTCGGAATCGAACCCGGGACCCGTTGATCCAAAGGCGGCACATCTAACCAGTTTTACAGCAAACTACTGAATCAGTCCAATAATCAAATCAAAGAATTTTTGTTTCTAAATTCTAATTTTTGTTCTAATTGTTGTTTATAAAGTCCGTTAAAATGTCTCTAAGCTATCTGTCTACTCAGCCCATAGACGACCCACTGTGAAGTCGGGCGTCCTCCAGTTACATTGAGGGTAATTGGCCTACTGTGCCACGCTGGCCAGACGGGTTGGCACAGGGTTTGGTATCCAGTTTTCCTTCCCTTGCGGCTAGGTGTTCGGCCTTATCATTTCCTTTAGACGGCTCTCTGACGACACCCCCAGGACGGAACGGGGTGGTGACACTATCTATTCTAAATCCGTCACCACACTGACATCATTCACACCATACCTTTATAAATTATAGCCTATGCGTTATTCTGGTGTGTAAGCTATACTATTGTGAAGCTTCATCAAAATTAATTTAGTAGTATGTGAGACACAGTGTAATAAACATACATTTTCACTTTCAGCTTTTGCGTTTATAATATTAGTAGGATATAACTTACCTTTCAGGCAATTCCAGCGGCTCCAGAGATTCTGATTCGGCGACCGAAGGGTCGTAGTACAAGGCTGACGCATCCCAGCACGCCTTTCCCGCGATGTCTCGCAGCAATATACGCACTTGCCTATCCGACGTCACGAGACCTGTTTAAACGAAATAAACGGTCACCTTACATTGTAACTACTATTACTCAGCCCACAGTTGATCCACTGCTGGGTCGGGTCTCCTACATAAGGAAGATTAGAATTAGCCTACTTTGACACGCTGTCCAGACAGACGGATTGGCACAGAAGGTTTCGTATCTAGTTTTCCTTTCCTTGCGGTCAGGTCATCGGCCCTCCTTTTGTCGGCTCTTATGACAACCTCCGGATGGAATGGTGCGCTATGTATTCTAAATCCAGTACCACACGGAGAAAGAACAGGGTTGTATTTACATTATAAGGTTTAGTTTTTTCCACGTGCATATTCAACAAAATCTAGTCGCGGGCGATTGAAATCTTGTGATGTTAATCAAAGTAGGCATATTGTCAGCATACAATTCAAATTAATTAAGTAGAGAAATTAAAAAGAGAAATGGAAAGTCAAGCAATACCAATCGGATACTGAAAGAATTTCCCAAATCGGTGTATAAGTGACGCAGTTATGCGTTGTTTTTAACAACATACAAGAAACATTGTCGAATTGCGGATCTCCTTTTTTAACGTCGGTTAATCATGTAATCAAGACTCACCCGGTGTCGTAGCAGCTGGCAGATCTAGTGCGGGTAGTTCTACAAATGAGGCGAGCGTTGTTTCACTTAGACGTAGTAGTTGAATGTGTGGCGCCGATAACACAGCAGGGCCCAATTCTCCGCCCAGTGTTGGGCTATCGTGTTGCTCACACACACTAGACGAAAGCTGCCAACCGCTCCACAGCGGCCAGTGGCCAAGAAACAGGACCAGTTGCGTACATATCTGCAAAATATAATTGAATATAGCCACTAGCGGCACGCCCCGGCTTCGCACGGTTGGAGAAGTTTTAAGTAGGGATCCTTATTTTTCTTGCAATTAAAATTAATCAGTGAAAATGTAGCATTCAAATGGTGAAAATATTTTTAAAATCGGTCCAGTACTTTTTTCGTTAGAAACTGTGCAACTGATAAAACTACTTATTAATGTTGGTATAGTACCCTACAAACATCTTGAGCGGAAATCTATCCTATGCAATTGTAGGTTTTTGGGTCTTATTGGCGGTGATCGGCGGAGGAGTGAGGCCTAATCCACGCGATTGGTTGATGACACGCGCGACCTTTCCAATACCACGGCACTTTTAGTTCAAAATGTTTTTAAGCTACTATAGCTGTTATCTTTATTTGTATCTTACATAGGCTGTATTCAAAATGCAGGAGCACAACTGTCCTGAAGAAATTTTACCAGGAACCTTCTCCAGCAGAAGTGAAATAAATAATCAAGTGACTTACAGTTTGGGCCCAAAGCTTGACATCAATCGTCGATGTGGGCGATGTCTTTGGTCCCAAATTATCCAACTGTATATTTGGGTCGAAGTCTTCATCAACCGGCAATGATAGGCCTTCGATGTCCGCACCGTTGGTACCTTTCATGACTGCGTAGAGAACCTAGAAAGGAATTTTGATATGTAAGTTTCACAAATTGTCAATTTTGGCGTACAGATACAAATGGATCATAAGTATCTATCTATATAAATAAAAATGAATTGATGTTCGTTAGTCTCACTAAAACTCGAGAACGGATGGACCGATTTGGGTAAATTTGGTCTTGAAATATTCGTGTAAGTCCAGGGAAGGTTTAAAAGGTGTAACATTCTGGAATTATCATTCAGGTTTTTTATTTATTGATTCTGAGGCGGTACGAAGTTTGCCGGGTCAGCTAGTCTAGTATAATTTTACTTTCCCGGTTCCTGTTGACCTATTTTCGACCAGAGTACCCGACTCTGGTCGATTGATTGATCGATTTAATTGTTAAATGAATATACATATTAAGACTGAGCTGAAAATATAATCATGAAACATATTTATTTATTTATTTATATATATGATAAGAACGTTTTGTTAAAATGTTTCAAAATAAGCTGCACCATCCACCTTTTGTAAAATCAGTCAAGGTTATAGAAATAGGATAAATTTCTCACATCCGCGCGACGTTAACTGGCCAAATTTTGTAAGAACAAACAAATGTTTATGTAACGGTGGGCACCGTTGTAAGGCGTTTGGTGTTCTTTTCAATTAGCGCCATATTACGCGTGTGCAAAGATAGTGTTGACATCTAGCACTTGTTTGTATTTAAGCCGATGAGTGCATGAAGTTTGCACACTCAACATTCGAGTTCACAATCTACTCACACGTACCAAAAATGAATAAGATTGTAAGTAATGAAATTTATTTTTTGAATGCTTATGAACTTCTGTATGCGTTTAGGCACATTAGTGTTTAACGCAGTCCTTTTACAAAGATAGGATTCTAATATTTGTTTTTAATTTTATTTTTAGATCTTCTGTACTCTTGCGCTGGTCGCCGTAGCTTTGGCGGCCCCTCAACATATGCCACCTCATGAAGAACCAGTCTACATTGTCAAGCACGATTCTGACATAACACCTGAAGGCTACAACTTCGAGTAAGTACTTGGCTGTACAACCCATTTACAAAGAATTCGATTATTCCGAACGTCCCATTTCATGAACTAATACTATAACTTAGTAAACATTACTTTAGAAACTACACCCGAAAGTTTTTCATTTTTTCAGGCTTAAGCTTCGAAAGGTGTTATGACGTTTATCTGGGTACTCCTCTTGAAATTCTTACAAAATTTTTAACTGTCTATGAAGTAGCTCACATAGTACCAAGAAATATGAACCACTCCGATGCGGGCATCAAACAAATTTGAATAAAAGTTTCTTTTTTCCACAGCTTTGAAACCAGCGACGGTACTGCTCGCCAGGAGCAAGGCACACTGAAGGAGTTTGAAGAAGGACACAAAGCCATCGAAGTGACCGGTAGCTACAAATATGTTGGCACGGACGGGCTCCTATACACTGTCACCTTTATAGCCAACGAGCACGGTTTCCAGCCCCAAGAGCACGTGTCACACCCAGGACAATAAGACTAACGAAAAAAACTAAAGCAGCGTATCCAAGGTTAAAAGCTAAATGCTTCAAGGGAATTTCAAAAACACTGCCATAGTTGTCGTTTCTGTATAGGATACTTAGAACAATACCGTACGGTCATTTGTTGGTCTATGAATTAGTAAAAATGTATCCGTTCTTCATAAAGGACACACAGTGTTTTTGGTTGTCATAATGGATACGTTTCTATAGTCTGTCTTAGCTGTATTAGACCAATGAATGCCAGAAATGGCCAATTATTCAAGGAATCGAGTCAACTTTAGGGTCTTTGCATACGGCGTAGTTTGTACATTTAAGCCGTGTGAAAAGACTCTCAAGTTAACTCGATAAATATTAAGATTGTGATTTTGTTTGTTGTTATGTTAACTGTATATTTTTCTATGATTTTGTACATGTTGTGTGATGAAAATATAATATTTTGAAAACAATTTTTGATATTTTTTATCAAACCCAAGTGCAGGTTTCACTTTGCTATAATTTGTTTCAGTTTATTGGGCGGATCACTATCACTACAAGTATAAAAAACACAAAGTCAAAGACCAAGTCACTGTCGTCTGTCTGTCCCTATATTTGCTTAAATCTTTATAACTACGCAACGGATTTAGAAACGTTTTTTTAATAGAAAGAGTGATTCAAGAGGAAGTTTTATATTTATAATACATGCATAATTGCACGCGTGCGAAGCGGGTGCTGGTCGCTAGTTATATATATTATCTAATTTGCGACGTTTCGAATGCTTTGCAGCAGCGTCGCAATAAAATAATGTAAAATACAGGCCAGTAATCCGTTTAATTAAATGTGTTAAATTTCAATGTGTGATAATCGAGGAAACCTAAAACATCGTTACAACAATCGAATCAATAAGAGATTTTGGACTTTTAAGACTTTTGCATTATTTCTGAGAACATTTACCATAGCAATGTATATATTTTGTACATCATCGAAATAAGAGGTTTCAACGAACAAAAGGCGTACCGACTTTTTTTAAAAACTGTATATATCACCACGAGAATTTTCGATTGAAAATTAGGGTGCTTTTTCTATATTAAGTCAAAATAAGGTGAAAATAATAAATATTTTAAATAAAAATAACTACAGTGTTCACATAACATGGTAAGTTTTCCCAAATTTCGAGACTAAAATTAGTTGTTTTGATAAAAATTAAATTCTTAGTTTTTTGAAATTTTCTCATAAATATTGGAGCTATATGAAAAAGTGCAAATACTGAAGTTGTAGATCTTTTTCTTACCTACAACTATGTCATAAATTTTTTTTTCATAGGCCTTGTAGTTTTCTCGAAAATCGCGGTAATCCTTTTTTAACCCTTAATAACTCCCCCCTCCACTTCCCGACCTCAGATCGCCCGTAAATTATTTTTTCTTTCATTTTTGTTATACCTATGCTCTTCCTTTTTCAACGGGTTTCAACCCACTATTATTTATTTCACTTTTTACCATTTTCTCAGGCTTCCGCCTTGGTCTATTAGCCTTCATAGGAAGATTATTTAGCTTTTGGGACATTTTTTTCTTAATTATTCATTCTGATAAATACATTTTGATTTCTCAATTCAATTAGATTTATTTGTGAGTTATAAATGAGTACATTAAAAATATTTGCGTAACACATAGAAAGGAGTGCTAAGCTATGCCCTGGTGGCTTTGTAGCTCCTGCTCTAGTTGCAGCTCTCCTGGATGCGTTTGTGCTTATGGCTACGCGTCCTCCTTGGCTCTCCTCGGCCCGGCGTGTTTCACGTGCATAGACTTCCAGAAGGGGTTGCCTATCAGAGCCAGGTCGCTTGCCAAAACCGAGACCTGATTGAGCTCGCGGCTGCGATTTGGCATCTTTCAACGAATATTTATAATATTTTACAATCAGAAATGGTTAATTTGCCGGATTCATCTAGCACTCGCGATAAATCCCATATTCACATTTTTGTCCGCACTATAGCGCGAATATCCTGGTCAGAAACAGATGAAATGTGTTCATGCGGTATCTTAATTTGATAAAACAATTAATGCAATTTTCCTGAGACATTGCTCAGTTGTGTATACTAAACTGGGTGAGACAGCGCATGCTGTAAGGAAGACAATTTCATATCTTCTAGATCCTATATATATATAATGTTTATGCAAATATTAGTATAATATAAAAAAAGTGTTGACATTTCATTGTCAATTACTTATAAGGAGCGCTTGTTGTAGATACGGTTAATTAAAAAACCTGTAAATTCGGTTCCTACGTACAGTTTAAATCCAATACCTTTAATTTTACATAATTGATCTGAAAATGCAATAGGCTTAAGTACGAGAGTACGTAAGCTAACGACCGAACTATGAATCAACATCATCCAATTCGGTCTGATAGAACATTATAAATGCACATTCTCATGTAAAGCTTTCATCAGAAACGCTCTGGTGCAGTTTTAAATGATCGTGATGACTTGATTCACAAGACACTAAATGTAATTTTTTCGCGTAAATAAAACTACAATGCTGTCTTGAGGGTGTCGTAAGAGCCGACAAAAGAAAATTACAAGGCCGAAATCCTAGTCGAATTGACGGTCACTCAAAACCCAGCAAACTCAATTTCTACGCCTTAGCTAAAGACTGAACATTCGCCAGGTAACGGATTTAAAATACATAGTGTCACCATCCAACTCCACCCTAAAGTTGTTAAGAGCCGAAAAACAGAAATTACAAAGCCGAAAACTTAGCCGCAAGAGAAGGAAACCTTGAAACGAAACACGGTGACAACTGAAAGGATTTTTAAAATCAGTCCCATTGTTTTTGATCCAATTCGTTACAAACATACACTTACATACAAATATTTCCTCTTTATAATATTAGTATAGATTGATAATGATATCTTAGGTTTTCACGATCCTTGCACATTTATTCGTAAATCCCTAATTATTTAAATCCCAACGTTTCAGAAACAGGTTTAAATAAAACAACACAATAAGAACCAATAAGACACTATTTCCCGAAAATCAATTGATCTTTTACTTATTCAGAAATTTGTTTACGTGATGGTACGCGGATATAGCCGTTTATATCTTACAGCGTATTCGAAGCATACCTAAGATTTACTCCGATTAAACTGTCTAAGCATCGTTGTTCCACAGAACTATGATGCTGGTATAGTGCTTATGGTCTAGTTGACCTTATCATGAAACTAGAACATAGAACTGCAATTACCATAGTCAGAAGTAAAGCTGTGGTATGCATTCCATTGAAGATTAACTTGGCATTGCGACCATTCTCCTAATTCTCCACTAATCTTCATATTAGCAATAGAGGAGGATAGAGCTAAACATTTTGCTCTGCTTGTGTCATTAGACTCATTAGCTAGCAGCTATATTTTTTCTCTTATAAGAGTAAAATTTGGGGTTTTTTATTACTAAACCATTAATAAACATCAATGGCACAGCCTGTTTAATTCGTGAAATGTTCCTAATAAATGTAGACAGTCTCGTCTTCGTACTTAGTGGAGATGTGTAAGTTTTATTAAAGTTTAGCACTTTGCGAACGCGTAGAAATGTCAATGTCGCCATCGTCAGTTTTGATTTAAATTGGCAGTGCGCCGGTAAATTGTACAGTTATCGTCTGATATCCATCGTATAACCACCACATCACAGCAATAAAACAAAATAAATCATCAAGATGCAGAAGATTGTAAGTGCGACGATGATACGAGAAAAAAAACGGTTTTAGACAATGATATTCGGCAACATTGGGCAGAAAAGCATTTTGTTAATCCGTTCCTTTGAAAACGATTCCTAAAAGAAGGGTCATGTTTGTCACAAATTACTGTGACTAGCCTAAACGCTGTTTGTCTAGCTAACTTCATAAGAACTTTGTAATCAAAGACATATCACTATCCCAGGTACTATGCACCCTTGCCGTAATCGCCGTTGCTCTGGCCGCCCCTCAGCAGGTGGACCAGCACCAACAAGCTCCAGTAACCATCTTGAAGCAGGACGCTGACGTTAACCCTGAAGGTTACGTTTTCGAGTAAGTTTACCCTATCCAAAAAGCGAAACTAGTGCACAGAAACTTTATGTAGATAAATTCAACTTTTTAAATGAAGATATTAGTAGTAGCACTTCACAGAAAGGATGGAATCTGAAAAGTGATGTTTCACTGCAAGTTTACTACTACAACAGCTCAACCCATAGATCACCCACTGCTGAGTCGGGCCTCCGCCAGTTACACGATTAGCCTACTGTGACACGCTGGTCAGACGGGTTAGCACAGGGTTTCGTATCAACTTTTCTTTTTAGCCTTGTCATTTTATTTTATCGGCTCTTACGTCAGCTTCAGGATGGAATGGAGGCAGTACCTATGTATTCTAAATCCGTCACCACACACCCTACAGAAGTATAATTCCGTGTAGTTCGCTACACAGCCATATAAAAACTTCTCATGCTAGCTGATCATCTTTGTCAAGTTCTTTGCTAAAAGTTGACAGCTCCATGCTTGATACAGCAATTTGTTCTAAACCATGTATGAATTTTCCCAGTTTCTCCACCAGCGACGGAACATCGCGCCAAGAGCATGCTACCCTCAAGGATCTCGGCAAGGGAGTCAAGGCTATCGAAGTGAGCGGCAGCTACACGTACGTGGGCACCGATGGCCTTGTCTACACCGTCACATACACCGCTGATGAACATGGATTCAAGCCCCAGGAGCACGTTTCCAATCAATGATTCAATTATTTGACTCCTCATGTTCTCACTATTGGTGCTCAGTTTGTGTAGGTTTTACTACGCAGAGACTATTTTTATGACTTTGTTACTTTTTGTATAATTATGGATGTATACCTAATAAAAATCTACTACATATCAACTTTTTTGCTTCTACTTATTGTAATGTTATTGCTGCAAGACATGTTAGCGTTTGAACAGTTCTGATCTCATGAGACACATAATGACAAGAAGGTCGAGAAGTTCAAACGTATTCAAACATCTCCACGGAGCGTAAGGCAAAAATGTATTTAAATACTAACAGACGAGTATCTAATGATCAGACATGGTTGTGACAAGGTACACTTTCTTAATATGTTTGATAAGATTTTCTAATTACTTAATAGAAAGGCATGAAATTTACTTTTATATTTCTTACTTTTGCTCGATCATCATTTTATATATACGAGAAAGAGAACTAGATCGAAAGAGAGAAAGACATCAGCGAAGATAATACAGTAACAATCTATGCGGCTGTAAAGACATAATTTACGTAAATGTAAAATATGTCGCATGTGTTACATGAAATAATAGACGTAAGACCTATGCCCGAAGAAAACAAGAATATTTGCTTGATCACGGAACCAAACTAGGAAATTCAAATTGCATGTACAAACGCGCTTAATTCATACATGAGTTTTCTTCCAGCAAGACCTGAGTGATGGAGATTTGATTTGAGGATCATTAAATGAATAAATAACAGTTACCTTTGAACGAATTCTTTTAAATTGTTTGTTGTACAAATGATAGTAGTCTTAAGAGTGGTACTAAATATACTAATATTCTGAAAAGTTACTAGCTTTTTTCGTTTTGTCAAAAATATGTCCATATTATATATATGGGATTCGAGTAATTATTTAGTCTACAGACTAGGTGAAAAAAAGATTAAATAATGAGTAAGTGTAAGCAGAGTAATAGACGTTACCAAATGGCTACATCTGATAAACGACGATACAATTACATAATACACGGAGATCACACAAAAAAGAATATATTTTGTAAATGTCAACTCTTTGGTGAGGTTAACATGATATACACGGATAAACTCTAGGATATGAGAGTAAATAAGTCTAGATATCTATAAAGTCGTCTAGATATAGGAAGCGAAACCAAATTGTACTCGTTTCAATGTTAAGACATTTCAATTTTACTACTATCGAAACACATGCAACAAAAAAGAATTATCAATATCGGTGGCTATAATTTCTTAGATTAAGGTGAATGCACCAGGGTAGCCCGCGAAATTCAAATTTTCTACGTAAGCTCATAAAGGTGCAAAAATGACTGAGCTTGAAAAAGTTTTTCTTGCACCTTTATGAGCTTGGAGGGTTGTGTTGATGATTATGATGATTATAATTCTATAACTACATACGTCTTACAGCCGCGAATAACATTTTAATCAACATACAACCTAGCACTGACCTGCAAATTGCAAAAAACGTAAGAAAATTTGAATTTAATTATTAATAATTTAATTTATATTTAATGTAAAAATGTGTAACCATTAGAGCGCAACCAAGCGCTCTTCAAGCATACATAAAAGCATTTAGGATTTAAAACGTTGGTAGAGAACTGGCTACTTTTCCAATAATGTATGGAGAAGATCAGCTCAGGCTGTGGTATTCTTGTTTTCACAATTTCATCATACCGTGCATTCTAACCACATTTGACTAAATACCAGTATTTTCACATAGATCGCTTACAATAACGGCAATTACTCCTTGTAAATACGGCTAGTAACAACTGTAGTATATACTTTAAAATTAAGCACGTTTCTTTTTTTATCATTTACCATAATTTTCAGTCCCGTAATATCACTTCATGGTAGCGACACATGTAGCGTAGAGTTAAGATTTTTTCACAATATTTTTTTTAACTTGAAAATTACACTCGCTGGGTGAAGTTGGTTTGCAAAGATATATTAGCACTGTATTGCGAGGTCAAGTATGCAAGCAAATTATGTTGACATCTAGTCGCAGTTAAGTTTAAAAGGGATCTCAGATTTCTTACACAGTACATTCAGTCTTCGTCTAGATACCAAAAAAAATAAAACAAAAATGCATAAAATCGTAAGTAAAAATAGAAATTTTTGCAAAATGTTTCCATTATGATGAGTTTTATTTTAAACTAGTGGCCCGCCCCGGCTTCGCCCGTGCAAAGCGGGGGTGGGTTATACATATAAACCTTCCTCTTGAATCACTCTATCTATTAAAACAGACCGCTTCAAAATCCGTTGCGTAGTTTTAAAGATTTAAGCATACATAGGGACGGACAGAAGACCGCGACTTTGTTTTATACTATGTAGTGATTTAAATTCAATAAACATATTTTGTAAATGTGTCTGAAGTAACATCAAGCCCTTGAGTGAAGCCTTGTCTTGTATTTAATAAGATTTCAATATTTTTTGTACAGGTGTTGTGCACCCTGGCCGTGATCGCCGTGGTTTTTGCTGCCCCTCAGCAAGCCCCAGAAGCACCTACGCCGCACGAACAGAACCCTGTACAGATTCTGAAGCAGGATGCGGACGTCACGGCTGAGGGCTACAACTTCGAGTAAGTTTTAATTATTGGTACCAACAATAATATTTATAGAAACGATTTTTACTAAAGCTTAAAGCGATCCAGTGATATCTATTGCCATTTTTACAAGTTACATAATATCAATGGCAGTAATTTAATATGATATACAGTAATCGAGATCGATAATAATTGTCGGCGTTTTAAGACATTTAGAGGTTGTTGCTGAAGCACAGCTGACCGTTGACAAAACTACTTTCTTGTTCAGGCGTATATTACTGACGCGAAAAATTTTGAATAAGGTTGTTGATTGTATTAAAATTTGAGCTCGATCGATGCAGAACTTTTTTGAGATTTTGAAAGAACGAGTTTTTGAAGCGTACACAAACCAACATATATTTTCATATCTATATAGATAATAACTTTTATTTTCAGCTTCGCAACCAGTGATGGTACTTCGCGCCAGGAGAATGCAACATTGAAAGAGCTTGCTGAAGGCCACAAAGCCCTTGAAGTGACCGGTAGCTACAAATACGTCGGAACTGACGGTCTGATCTACACGGTCACTTTCACCGCTGACGAAAACGGCTACAAACCCCAAGAGCACGTATCACACCCCGACCAGCAGTAAATCTAGTCATGAAAAATTTGCAAAAGTCTAAGCACCACACTGTGATTGTCAAACAAATTTACATGCAAGATATAAGACCTTAAGTTGTCAATACTATCTCCCCTATGGCCTATACAACCAACTATTGAGTCGGGTCAATTGACTTTAATTCCCCCAATATATTTAATGAGTAAATATGACGTTAACGTAAACAGTTTTGAAGAAACTTTATAAACTGTTCATTTGAATTTTGCCTTCAAAATACTCTGTTAATAAACACGATTAAATACAAAAACGCCGTCTATAGAACGGTCAAAACTTTAGAGATGAATCTTTATTTTATACCCTGGTATGTTATATAAAAGTAATATTTTATAATATAGTAATATCATAGGATTTCAGCTTACATAAAATAAAAAAAGCTCATCTTCTATATACGCTGTAATCCTACAGTTTATTCAATAATACTGACTTTTGCCCGTATGACTTCAAACACCATAAAATGCATAAACTTTGATGCAAAATAAGTAACTACTTCTTTGAATCGGGCAATATGTACATTAGCCCACGGATATATTAAACTAGGTCAGATGACTTATTTAAGTGAACGACGGTTTAGTCGATATTTGGTGTCTGCTTCCGAGTGTTCCACAAGGTTCTACTTTGGTTGGGTCCTTTTTTGTGTCTTATTTATACACTAGTTGCCCGCCCCGGCTTCGCCCGTGCAAAGCGGAGGTGGGTTATACACATAAACCTTCCTCTTGAATCACTCTATCTATTAAAAAAAACCGCTTCAAAATCCGTTGCGTAGTTTTAAAGATTTGTGCATACATAGGGACGGACAGAAGAATGCGACTTTGTTTTATACTATGTAGTGATAGTGATATTGCTCACCACTTTTGAATGATAAAATATAAGTGACATTAACCTATTAGCTCAGAATATCGTTTATTAATAATTAAATTGAAATTGTGTGAAATTGTGAAATTTGTGGAAATCTTTGGGGGAGGCCTATGTCCAGCAGTGGACGTCTTTTGGCTGAAATGATGATGATGAATAATTAAATTAATTAAAAAGATTTTATTTGAATGACGTTTTTGGCAAAATGATTTTATTTATAACCAATTATCTAAATACACATACATACGGTGTACGTTTATAATACCTAATTGAACACGTGCCAAAATGTTGATTTAAAGTTCATTCGTTTTATAAGATGTGTTGAAGGAAAACTAGGTGGTTTTGTTGTGAAACAAACAAGAAAGCCTATCCGTATAAGTAGAACAAGACTTGCTAATTAACCTATAGCCTATTAAATGCATTAGTTACTTTAATGGAGCAATGTCGTGGTATATTTGGTGACTTGTTTTATCTTTTAGTTTGAAGAAAGGGTCTTATTGTGTATGAGAAAACACTTAATGTATATTTGTAGGCGTCTTATTTGCAGAAGTGTACATAATTTCACCGAATAATATTTAGGTATTTTTCGTGCATTTAGATGAGATTTTGGAAATATTTTTAAATTATACACTTTTTAAGGACAGATTTTGTTTGTTTGAACAGCACTAGTCTCAAAATCTAAATGTCTGAATTGGATAGCTTGCAAAAGGCTATTCTAAAGCTATGCGCTAATAAATAAGTGAAGACGATCGGTGTGGTGAAGGATTTATAATACACAACCCTTGCGGAGCCAGATATAAAATGCGCGATGTCACCAACCCATACTATCCGGAGGGAGCCGTAACAGGCGACTAATTAAACGCAAAAGCCACAAGAGAAGGAAAACTGGGACAGTATGCTAATTTCCCTCTTTGAACTCGGAGAAGCCACCTCATATTCCATGGTTCACTAATCTGAAGTTTAGTAGGAGATTGATTGTAATTGTGCATAGGCTACGATCTGGCCACATTCGACTGAGAAGCTTTAAATTTCTAATGGAAAAGCGCAAAGCCTAAATTGTGAAGTCTGTGGCACCAAGGAACATGTTTATCTCTTCTTACGGGAGTGTGTTCAGTCCCAGCCTATGAGAGATCAAATACAGAGTATGTCTAATAGCTTTGATGTAGGCCACAACCAGAAAATCCTGGCTGCGCAGACATCACAAACAGCCATTGCCCTCTACCAATCTGTACACAAAATACTGTCAGATATGGAAATTTAAAATTTAATATCAGTTGATCTTAGAGAGCTCGATGGGGCTGACATAGACGTGATTCGACCGAAAGTCCCAAAAAAACAACAGAATAAAATTAAAAAACTTGGAGGAGGCCCGACTCAGCATTTGGTCATTTATGGGCTGAAATTATGGCAACAAATCGCACAGCCTGAGGAGCTTCGTATCGGTTAGGGACACAGCGCGAGTTAAGCGTAAGTGAGGCGATCCTACTGATGATCATCAAACGGCGGCAAAAAGGTCTCAACATTACATTGCCCAGGGGCCTAACATGGCTAATCAGTGGTTGAGCGATCGACTGCTGCGCAGCATGTCGCGGGTTCGATCCCCGCACGGAAGAAATATTTGTACGACCTACAAGTATTTGTTCCGGGTCTGGGTGTTTTTCTATCTATAATATGTATGTATTTACAAAAAAAAAATGTACGAGTATATAAGTAGTTTATCATCCATCTCGTTACCATAGCACAAGCATTAAGTTGCTTACCTTGGGACGAGATGGCGTTGTGTGAAATGTCTAAGGATATTTATATTTATTTATTTATTATTTATCAACCAACTAAAACTACCTAAAATCACAAAATTATATAAACTTATTAAAATAATTTATTTAAATTAAAGTTGTATAAATATAGTTATATTCTCCATTTGACCATGCTCTTTTGTTTATTGTTATATTTTATATATGCCCCCGCGCGCGCGCGCGCGTGTGTGTGTGTGTGTGTGTGTCAAATACACGGTAGTGTGTGTAATGATTTTTAAGGATTTAATTTATTTTGTAAGCATACTTAAAAAGAAATATTATCATTATGCACTCCTTCCCTATACACACTAAAATTGTGAGAAATTCATACTCCTCCGTTCGCGCTATTTTCATAAAAATGTTAGGTTAAAGTTAGTAGCTAATACAAAAATAAATCACATTTTATTCTGACAGCCGAATCTAAAATCCTGACCTGCTAACCTAGTAGCTTTCACTACTACTAGACCGCTGCGAGGCGACATTATCTGTGGCATTTCTCAGAAGTATACGTAAGGCAATTTGATGCGACCTTTGCTATTAGATGGGTCTTGTCAAAAAATACTATTTGTTTAAAATTTATTCGCAATGTATTACATGTACCAGTGGAGGATGTTGACATCAAAGTAGACTATGTGTCTATAACGGGTAAGATTCTTTCAATATCTACAGTCCACCGTTGATAATTCAACAGACATAGTCGTAGTTATATTTTCATTAAAAAACCCATATTGAAGATGTACAAAATTGTAAGTTTCGTTTTGTGTTTAACGACAAATGAGTTCTAAGCATGGCCAACCATAACGCTCAGATTATTAATTAGTGTTCTGTAGTCATAATTCCGTGTATTGGCAGCGGGCTGATACCGCCCTCTGCCATTTTGCTAACTCTCTCTTTCTTGGTCAACGGCCTCCACACGAAGCAGATATATTTAAATGGAACCATTAACATTGACTTGGTCTTAGGCAGAGGATTTATTTGCCACGTAAATTTGACTTGTAATAATACAAGAATTCATTCTGACAGCACGAGAGTCTTGTGCTTGCAGAATTGCGGGTAAAAAAATCAAGACAAGACATTTTCCGCATATTTATTAAAAAAAAAATTTTTTTTCTAATTAACGCCTAAAGTGACTATGTAATGTAGTATCTTACGTTTTTTGCAGACACTGTGCCTGTTAGCTTTCGTCGCTGCAGTACTGACAGCGCCGCAACATCAAGAACAATATCCCGTTCACATCGTGAAACAGGAATCCGACATCAACTCTGAAGGTTACATTTTCAAGTACGTACGGTTTAGTCGTATGCATAAACATAATCTACATGCAAATGCTCTACGTAGTTTGTACAGTAACAAAGTGTAGCATACACGATGTAACACTGTGATGACATAACCAGAAGAGCCTGGGTAAAATAACTTAGTAGTTGTAACGGTCTATGAAACCGGAGAGAAAGTCATAGGTTTTATATTTATAAGGCATTATTTTATAATTCTGAAATATTATACTCCAGGCGATGCTAGCAATATAGTTTACTAGAAGCCTATCAGCGTTGGTAAATCGTGCGTGGGAATACAATGGACCAACGACATGGTTAAGGTCGCCAGTATCCAATGGAATTCATTGAAGGCACAGTACCAGTTATAGCAGATTTGCCTCCGTAAACGTAAAGAAAACTACGGCAGTAAACGTAAACTCCGGCGCTTATAATATTAAATTATACCGCGGGTTTAGCTTTACTACAGCACATCTTATCACGAATTTGACTTTTGCGTAAAGCCGAGAAGTAGTTGAGATACAGTTTGGGGAAACATGAGGCTTAGATAAACTCAAGTAAAGAAGACATTTTTCTCCCTCTTCTGTTTCATCTGCCATCGGCCTTCGAGATATAGTCGGGGTTTGGAAAGGATGACACTCCATCGATAATCATCCTTGAGATTGTAGGCAAAGCAAAAACTCAATTAAAACCATTTCATTTCAGTTTCGAGACTAGTGACGGAACGTCACGCCAAGAGAAGGGCACTTTAAAGGAGTTTGAACATGGCCATCGAGCGATAGAGGTGAACGGCAGCTATAGGTACGTGGGCACAGACGGTCTGTTATACACCGTCATCTTCACCGCTGATGAGAATGGCTACAAGCCCCAGGAACACGTATCGCACCCGGGACTGCAATAAAGGATGACTTCCGCTTGATATTGGAAACTAAACTTTAGTAGTCTGATTTTAAAAGTCAGATTTGTCCATATTATAGCTCTGTTGGTAGCTCTACTGTTCATTCATGTAATTGGTAATTATGGACTAACCTTGAGCTAATGACGGGTACGAGTAAATCTCAGGTTGATATAAGATTCCAACCTTTCGTGATGATTCAAGTGTCAGTTTTGCATTCACTAGAACCCTTTACATAATTTGCTGCAGTTTGGGCCGCACTCAAACAAATTTGTGTTTGGTACAAATTAGGGTAACTTATTTAGACCTTAATTGTATGAAATTTAATGTAAAAGTTGTTGTGTAAGAAGTATCATGGTAATGCTAACATACTGCAAAGGATGAATACGTTTATTATTTATTACTTTTAGAAAGCATATAATAAATTTTGTTTTGTTATACACATGATTTATTATTGTTACCAATATCCCTTTATAAGGGACCTTTCCATTCATGTTTTCTTTTATCGGGGTTTAAGCCAGCCCTAGAGGACCCAGACTACATTCATGCTATAAACTAACTTATACTAGCCATCTTTGAAAATGGAGTACAATGTTTTTTTTTAAATTCATTCAAGTCTACGTAGTTTACCTTACACGAAAAGGTAACCCAAGATAACAACTCTGTCGGTACGTCAAACTTTTACTTATTAGGTGCGCATAGTTCAATGTAGTTTATTACAAATAGATACCAAGTAAGTACTTACCTTAAAGATCATCAACAGTAGAGTCTGATCACCGTCCTTCTCTATGAGGTAGGCTGGACCACAGCGGACAGCGAACTCTGCCAGGCATAGGAGAAGTGACCCAGCCAATGGCTTCACAGCGTCGCGACCACTACTCGAAGATATTTGGGCCAGACACGCGCATATCCACTTGATGATCTTGGCTGACGTGACAAATTACTTCAGTTAAACAATAAAATAAATAATAAATAACTATCCTTGGACATTTCACACAACGCCATCTCGTCCCAAGCTAAGCAACTTAATGCTTGTGGTATGAGATGGTAACGAGATGGACGATTTTTGTAAATACATACATATTATAGATAGAAATGACACCCAGACTCCGAGCCAGTGCCTCTGGTTTAGACAAAGACACTTGCCCGACCCCGGAATCGAACCCGGGACCCGACTCAGCCCATAAATGATCCACTGTTGCGTCGGGACTCCTCCAATTACAGGGTAACTAGCCTACTGAGTCCCTCGTCAATAATCAATTACCATGTCTCTTGTGGTCCACGGACACTATGTTCCGTCCTGAGGGTGTCGCAAAAGGAAATAATAAGGCCGAAAACCTAGCAGCAAGGTAAGGAAAACTTGACACAAATCATGTGCCAACCCGTCTGGCCAGCCTGACACAGTGGGTTAATTACCCCCCATGCCATTGGAGCCATATTTCCCGCGCTATAATCGATTTTTGATCGTCGAAGGAAGTGTAAGCCAGTGTGTTTTGGTATGGCGATTCTAAGCTACTAAAATCCGCTATACTATACTATTGTCATGCAATAAAATAAACTTTATATCATATGTGAATCTTTTACCTGCAAGTCCTGGGTACATTTCTACTATCTGATCCGTGTAATCTGCTAGAACCATTATACAGTCGCTCACTACTTTAGCGATATTCTTGTTTTTCATCTGAAACGGCAAAAACGCTTTAGTTGCTATTTAGAGATATAGTATAAATCCGTATGGATTAATCTTCTTATATATAAACATGAATGTTTGTCTATATGTCCTTTATAGAATCGTAAACTATGCAATTGCGTGAAAGAGTTTAAGAAACATTCTTACAAAATATACAAAATAGCTACAATCACTAATCTAGTAGTTATAAAGCTAGCGGATAATTGTGTCAGTCAAATAATAGAAAAATAATTTAATCATTTGCAATAAAATAATATTGCGACTATAAATTGAGATATGCACACAGTGTGCTAATTTTATCAAAATCGGTTAAGTAGTTTAGGAGTCCATCGCGGACAAGTAACGGTTTTTTTAAAAGATAGTGTGATTCAAGAGGAAGGTTTATATATTTTTTTTGTTTTTTTACCAAATACTTGAATGCCTTTGACCCTAGGCTTGCGTGATCGAAAGCAACGCCAGGGTCTAAGATGGGACAGGCAATTCAAGGAAATGCCCTGTCGGGCACCGGCTCTCACATACACACGACGGAACACAGTAAAACTGCTTGGCGCCGGACTTAAATGTGAGGGTGGTAGCTGGCCGGGCGGACCATTCGATCCTACCACCAAGCGTGCTGGGTTTTGTTGGCTTTTACAACACGCGTTTTTTCCCAGCGTGCGGTGGGGACCCACCCCCGCTTTGCACGGGCGAAGTCGGAGCGGGCCACTAGTTTATATACAATAAGAAGATGATAGTCTGTTGATAAACTGACCATGAGCATTTGCAGCAGGCAGGTGACGTAGGCAGGTAGGCGGGGGCAGGCAGCGCGTGAAGCGAGCACGTGCGCCACGTGCGCAGTGAGCGCGCACGCGCCCGCCACCCGCGCACGCGCCGCGCCCTCGCGCCGGCAAACGCGCACCACGATGTTCAGTACGTGCTCCTAGACAAAACATATTGCTCATTATGGCATTAGATCTCGCAGACGAAGCGATTGGCGGCTGCCCTTCAAACTTACTGGTATAACTGGTCATTACTACTATTCAGCCCATAAATTACTTACTTTTGAGTCTGGCCTCCTCCCATCACAGGTAGGGTAGTTAGCCTCCTGGCCACGCTGGCCAGACGGGTTGGCACAGGGTTTCGTATATAGTTTTCCTTCTATTGCGGCTAGGTTATCAGCCGACATTTCCTTTTGTCGGTTCTTACGACACCCTCAGGATGGAATGGGATGGTGACACTGTATTCTAAATCCGTCACCACACCGACTGTGTGTGTGTGTGTGTGTGTGTGTATTGGGATAACTGGTCATTATTTGGTTAGAACAGTTTCCACGATGGTAGAATGGCAGCCGGTGCTAACGGTTTCACTTGCCCTCCGCAGTACGGAGTCCAGTTATAACAAATGATGAATACTGATCCTGTAGTATCACATCACTATGTTTGCTGTCACGTCACTATGCGTAACCCCGCTTGTTGGTAGCAACAGTGTCTTATTGTAAATATCTAGTTTTTAGATTAAAAGCTAATATCATTTAACATGTTATTTTTTTACAAAATACCACACAATTATGCTACACATAGTGACGTGACAGCACATCAAACATCCAGAGCGAGACGTTCCGCAGTGTCCTTAAGACTAAGATGTTCTCACGTCTCATATCCCATCTTTGTCGACGAACACCCCACTGTATCGCCCTACAATTTGATGGACGAAACTTATACAAGTCTTCTATCTCCTGCATGTTTTCTGCCCAATTAGCTAATTGGGATGGAATGTGTTTTATTTATTTATGTATTACTATTTTGTACATATAAAAATACAAAACATAGCTTTATATCGAAACAGTTTTGTACATGTGGGCGACCTTATGGCTAACAAGCGATCTCTTCCTGGTAACCCTGCGGCGTACAAAGCACTTGATCAAGTAGATCAGTAATTGTTTTGTCATGGTCATGGCCGAAAACCTAGCCGAAAGAGAAGGAAAAATTAAAACGAAACCCAGTGCCAACCCGTCTGGCCAGCGTGGCACAGTAGGCTAATTACCCTCCCTGTGATGGGAGGAGACCTGACTCAGTAGTGGGTCATTTATGGGCTGAGCAGTAGTAGTGTTTGTGTTTGCACGCCAATGATAATAATTAAATTTGATCACTTATTCTCGTTCTGTACGGAATACCGTTCCACACTTCTTTACCTTAAGATCAGGACATGACACAGTGTTGTATTGGTGAGGATATGGCTGGAGCATTGGCGCGCTCATCAGACCATCAGGTAGCGATAGCAAAGAACCTAGAAACGTGACGGCTGCCGTCCGGGGACACTGAAACAAAATTAGTGCTTTGAAAATGTTGTAACGTTCTTGTAAGTCTATTAAGGGTCGGTTCACATCTGACAGAAAATGCGTCGCGTAACGTCAAAACAGACAAATGTAAAACGCTGTACGCATACGCGACGCATTTTCCGTCAGATGTGAACCGACCTTTAAACATCCTCGAAATCGATTGTTCTGTTTAGTCAATTGCAAAAAGAACTAGGTATAAATCGGCGCATTCGGTAGGATTTTGGTAGCTTTCCTAACAATTATTGATAGTCATATTTGAACCAGTTTAACTAAAACATAAATTACTTATGTGGTGACGGATTTATAATACACCGTGTCACCACCCCGTTCCACCCTGAGGGTGTCGTAAGAGTCGACAATAGAAAATGACAAGGCCAAAAACCTAGCCAAAAGAGAAGGAAAACTTGATACGAAACCCTGTGCCAAGCGTGGCACAGTAGGCTAAATACCCTCCAATGTAATTGGAGGAGGCCCGACTCGGCAGTGGGTCAGTTGCGAGTCCAGTAGTAGTAGTAATCTATCCTTTTAAATCGAATCGTTCAATTGAGAACACTGGGAAAAATACCAGTCTTCAACTTTCTCTCGTTAACCGGGTACATAACGCGTTCGTCTTATAACGCGTAGTAATATAAAATATGTTACTCACTGAGGGTCCCATGTCTGAGGAGTTGAGCACTACAGTTGAGGCGTGTACAAAATCCAGTAGTAGCAGAGAGTATCCATCTAGTGCTAAAGAGAGATAACGCGGCGCTGCGTGTTCTACTAAGACGTCTACCACGGATCGATCTTCTCCGGTCAAACCTGATAAACAAAAATCATCCCTATTTGTAATACGGGTAAAATCTTTTTTCAAACGAACACAAAAATCATTTCGAATTCAGTTTTTTTATTCAAAGTTTAGCTATTTTTAGTTCATCGGGCATAATTATATAGGTCTTTGAATAGTATCTTTTGTACGAAAACAGTTATATACCAACATTACAATAAAAAATCCGCCAAAAAGGACGGAGATGAATCACCCTACTTCACGTTGGTAAGAAATTCGAAGTTTGACAGTACGGTACCATTATCACACTACTGCAACGCAGCGAAAACTACAATAGTGATGGTTAACTGCTTGTACGAGTATGTCACTGTGGTGTTATGAATGCACGTACCGTGATGCAACGCTCTTTGGTAGAGGTGTAGATGAGCTAAATGTAGGCGGTTGTTGCAAGACGAGGGCGCACCCGGGCCTTGTGCTTGGGTGGACTCGCATAGTAGCCGCAAAGCCAACAGCTTTCCCGCTCTGAGGAACAAAAGTTAGGTAAACTAACGAACCAGGTTTTCTAAACATTTAACACTTAATAATAAATGTTCATGGTGGCTCGAATACTTCGTCCGCCCCTAGGTGTATACATTCAAATCCAAAGACACATTTAGGTGAATCAGATTTATTAATTGTTAGTCCAACAAACACCATGTCCATGTGGTGACGGAGTTAGAACACATAGCGTCACCACCCCATTCAACCCTAAGGGTGTCGTAAGAGAAAAGGAAATTTCAAGGCCGATAACCTAGCCGCAAGAGAAGTAGTAGCAGTTCCATAATAATGGCTACAATTAGAACATTGTACCAATAATAAAATCAGACGATAAATACTTTTGTGTTTTTTGCACCAGTAAAAAATAGAAGCACAAATGTAAAAAAAAAGTCCTACACAGGCAATGTAGCTTACAATGTACTAGAAAACAACTATCATTGGCTATCTTCAAAATTTCTAATGAAATCCATGGATAATTTGTTGGTTACCTGTGCGAAGGTGGCAGCGATTCTGCCTCCAGGCACCAGCCGGCCACAAGGTTGAAGGGCACGTGTATCTCCGTGTTGCCATTGAGTGTTTGATTCGCACTTATCTGCAATAAACACACAGAGTCACTCAAATTCACACTCCACCGTTTTAAATATGCTTCATTGTAATAACGATCACTGCTCTAATTTGATAGTGACACATTGTCCAAATTTTTCATCTTATTTGTCGCCAGTTGATCTTCAAAATCTTGTCTAATCTTATATTCGTATGTATAAAAGGATATGAAGATTATAAACCATTAAATATACGAAATGCTTTTTAACTTTATAAACTGATCCCGAAAAAAGTATATCATTAAGATAGGTCGTGGTCAAATGAAATTAGCGCAATGTTCCCATGCCTGTACATCTTCATTTTCAACACACTCCAAGGGTATTTGGCGTAGACTGTTATTATTAAGACCGACAATAGTCTCATTCGAGTTCATATTTTTAAATAAAAAAGCGCTATTTGTTATTGTAAACAGTTTCTTTGCCAAACGATGCACATCTGATGTTTATTTACTTTTACAGCACGTACTATACCCGTAAAGTCGAGAAATATTTATGAATGACCTATCATTTTTTAAATCAGGTGAAAATATTTTAAGATTACCCTCAGGCGCATAATATTTTTGGAAAGCGGAGGACCGAATAAAAACGCTCGAAATTCGAAATTATAGTTATTTAGTGATTAATTTGATTTTAGTGCATATGAGTGATAAATTCTATAATTGATATTTCAAAAACGCAAAATCTACAGTGGTGAAATAAATTCAATTTAAAAAAAACATTACATTGGTTTATTGCTTCGCAAGTTCATCACAAACAAAAATG
The DNA here is from genome assembly GCA_905475355.2 of Clostera curtula. NCBI lineage: Eukaryota > Metazoa > Arthropoda > Insecta > Lepidoptera > Notodontidae > Clostera > Clostera curtula. Next base: position 9,451,982 of record FR997813.1, on the reverse strand, counting down.
TGAAACGTTAATTTTACAAGTATTTCAAGATGTCCAGTAATTTCTAACAAGACTGATACTTTGTTTTGCTACCAGCTATACGACATTATCTGAATGACCGCTGGGAAATAACGCTGTTGCGACTGTTGTAAAAGTCAACAAAACCCAGCACGCTTGGTACAACTAAAGGAATTCTCTGCTGTCAGCGTCATGCTTTCAGTGGCACCGCTCGTGATGCAGACAGGCGGACCATGACCTTGACCGCAATTATAGTGGTATAAAATAATAGAAAGACTTCTTATGTAACCTCTTTCTTCTTTAACCTCCTTAAGAGCCTTCTTTTTCCTGCTCTTCTTTCGCATTGGCAGTCTTTAAATAACTTCGACTTGGACAACAGTTTGCACAAGCACAGCAATACTATTCACGGGACTACCGCTTTTTAGTACCATCCGCGCAACTATGAAACCAACGGCACGAACTATGGATATAAACAAAAACAATCCGATACGCGAGATGAGAGCGATCCGCACATTGCGCCATCTGTCGAATATTGACAGATATGAACTGATAAGGTATATAGAATGCCATTATTTGCGATAAACATTAACATACGGTGAATGACTGTACTATTGGTTTTGAAAATTCAACTTAAGGAGACACCTTTAAGTGGCTAAGAGACGTTTTAATCGCAGTGCATTAGCGAAGCGATACAAAAGTAGTGCACTTGACATTAACTTAATGTTAGTACTTTATCATCACCCCTTCAGCATAGACTTCTCACAATAGCCGATCCTGTCCCCGATGCAAATTGCATTCGCTAATTTGAACACTAAAATGCAATGCGATACATTAACAGTTGAAGCTGTCCCACGCCTTTTTTTCGCGGTAAGATTTACGTTGGTGGCCTCTTGAGCCACCAACGGCAGCTGTGTCCACTGTATAGTGGATTTCATCTTAACCAGCACGTCGGTCTACCAATTGGTAGGCTTGCACTGATCTGCACTGTTCTTATCGGTACGTGGTCTCCTTCGACATTTGTCATCATTCAAATCCAACTATGATGATACACACAATCCAATTGAACAATTCAGACATAATGTTTATTTACCAGCATAACAATTTATGGAGTGTTCGTTTCATTAATTCTCTCAGACGATTTAACACTATTTCACTAAATGAACTTTTATCGGAGATACCGGTTCCATTTGTGTATAGTAAAGGTGTATTAATGCGTTTGCTCTTATAGCTACTCCATGAGTAAAATACGCAGTTACGAAATAATTATACTTGCCATGAAAATATTGTAGAAACAGATGTACAGTGAAACAAACAGTAAGTTACGAAATATTTTCTAACAAATATACAAGTTCATATACCACCTGCGTATAATGACTTTTCTACCTCGATTCATTTATGAAGTCATACCAAACTTTGGGTTTAGCTCAAAAAGAAATTTGCGGTCATGGGTCCAGTTGATTTTACCATAAACATGTTATGCTCAAATAGATTTTCAGTAGGGGTTTTTTAAAATCATTACCATTCTCGACAACTAAGCTAAAAATATCAATTGAATCACTAAACCCTGTTATATATATATATATAAGACATATTTATCAATCAATTAACAAATTTTAAGGGACATACCCACTAGCTGTAGCTCACCAACGGAGGCCTCCACCTAATAGACTACCGCAGCCAGGTAACTAAGTAACTTAACACTTTTGGGTGGGATCCTGCACCTGCGCAGGTGGCCAGAGCTTTACCAGGGCAAGCAAGGTAATGTCAGCTAAAGGACTTTCCCCTTAGACTTAAGGTCACTTTCCATCAACTGCCAGCGACATGCTTTAAGTTTTAACATTAGATTTAAAAATATTTTAAATTATAACATATTACACTTATCTGAGCCTATAAAAGGTCCACTACTGAACCAGGCCTTGTTTAGCTACATGTAGGCAAAAATGTTATCCTACTGTGTCCCCTGGCCTTGGGGCATACCTAAACCGCTAATTCAATAGAGGCCAAATCAAATTTGACAGTTGTAGTAAACTACTAAAACTTTTTGCCAAGCGTTTTTGACACAAGCACATGGCTAGAACTTTTGAATTTAGCAGATTAATGCTAGCAATTCCACAGACGACCATAACCACCACCGTCACGCGGGCTGTATGTTTGTGGGCTGCTCTAGTTGTACATAAAAAACTCACCCATATGTTAAAAGTTTCAGCGAACATGGTAAGTACAGCGTACTTTATTAAGGTGAATGTTCCAGGGTAGCCCGCGAAATTCAAATATTCTTACGTTTTTTGCAATTTGCAGGTGAGTGCTAGGTTGTATGTTGATTAAAATGTTATTCGCGGCTGTAAGACGTATGTAGTTATAGAATTATAATCATCAAAATCATCAATACAACCGTCCAAGCTCTTAAAGGTGCAAGAAAAACTTTTTCAAGCTCAAAGTCATTCTTGCACCTTTATGATCTTGGAGGGTTGTATTGATGAGTTTGATGATTATAACTCTGTAACTACATACGTCTTACAGCCGCGAATCAAATGTTCATCATCATACAACCTAGCACTGGCCTGCAAATAGCAAAAATCTTGAGAAAATTTGAATTTCGCGGGCTACCCTGGAACATTCACCTTAAATCGACAAATTTTAGTTGTTCCGCACGTGTATATGCCAAATTCTGCTAAAGCAGCTATTCCGCAAATTTCAAAAAGGAGCCGGTTCTCCATTCAGTTGCATGTTTTTTTAAAGGTAAACGGGGATGGATGGTTGCTATTTACAACTACATCCGGTAGATAGCGCTGTAGTCAGCTACTAGTTTATTTTTAACATTTGGTCATGTTATGCCTGTCGAGACAACTAGATATATATTTTCGCAAGTGCGAAGATTTTTATGATACGGTAATGATAAATATCTTTTTGAACTGTTAATCAACCAGTGATACTTATGTCGATATCAATACAACAACATAGCGCTTCGTTTAAAACTGATAACAAAAAAAAGCAATTTGGTGATAACATCCAAAATTATTGATAATAGTAATGGAACATTGAATAAAGCTGAACTTCAATAAGACAGAAAGAAAATAAAATTTATTTGACGCATATCAAAACTGTTGTGTATGTGCGCTGATAATGTCTATGTGTGCGTGGCTGCACCCGCGCTATGTATCTAACGAAATAAACCAGTGTGTCAATAGCCTTAGCTCGTTTCACTTGTCTGCCCTATTACGTACTTGGGTACGCGTACAGTGGCGACGAGGAGGAACGAATTAAAACCTGCGAATATGTGGGAAAATGGAGCCGTCTCAGCTTCGTGCCAAGGAGGCTTGGCGCTGAAAATTAGGTCGCTGGTCTAGGGGTTCGCTGTGCATCCTTTGGATTATGGAAACCCGGTTCGATTCCGGGGTCGGGCAAGTATTTTTGTGTAAACTAGAGACACTTGCTCTGAGTCTGGGTGTCATTTGTGTTCGTGAATATCATGTTACCCCGCGATACAGGTTAGATCAAGTGCAGAGAATTCGTTGTTTAAAAACAAAAAAATGTGAGTGGCCGTCGTGACTAATATCATGAACGCCAATAAGGCCTCTCTGTTGCGTGTCTCTCGTGCGCTTTGCTTCGCAGACGTCACAGGACTTAACTAATAGAACTAGCTAAATTATGATGAAGGACCTCCAACATCAAATGTGTGGTGACGGCTTTAGAATACATAGTGTCACCACCTCATTCTCTCCAGAGGATGTGGTAAGAGCCGATAAAAAGAAATAACAAAATACCCAACTTTAATGCCCTTTTTAATCAAGTCCTTCATACCCTTAATCCTTCAGATAACAAATAGAACAACTACAGTTTCACGGCTCTTCTGTGTAGCAGATGTTCCGAACCGGTGGTAGTTTCCTACCAGACGATTCGAAAGTATTGTTATCAAAATCTATTTGATTTAAGTTAATTTTAATATGATTATTGTGCCATTTTAGAATTTGCAGATTAAGATGGCAGTTCCATCTATCAGTATCATCAAACTTAAAATATTTCTTTACTAAACTGACCTTGAGCAGCGTAGAGTTGAGGTGTATAAGATAGTTGTAGAGATTGGCATGGGCGTGTGGCTCCTTCAGGTGGTTCGGGTCGCCGAGTGCGGCCAGCATTCGCCGCCAGAGCACTGCAGCCACATCTGGTAACCAGCCGCGGGCACGCCCACCCATGACCACGCCCACTCCCTCCCCAGATCCACCCCCTCCACCTAATACGCCGCCCACTTCACCCGAGTCGTTTTCCGTCCATTCTGTGTACAAATTTACGCCATTTATCTTCTAGTTAATTACGGAAGTAAAAAATTGATTTATACAGAGTAAATCTTTTATAGTTGGTAATTTATAGTCCGTGTGGTGACCGATATAGAATACACAGTGTCACCACCCCGTTCCTTCGTGAGGGTGTCGTAAGTGCCGATATAAGCAGGTGAAAAGAAAGAGAAGAAAACTTGAAACGAAACTCTGATCCAACCTGTCTAGACAGCGAGGCACAATAGGCTAATACACTCCAGGTAGGGAGGGTATGAGTCAGGAGGTAGGAGTCAGGCCTCCGACTGCGTATTAGAAGTAGTAGTAGAATCTTTTAAGACAAAGGGATTTCCGAGATTTAAGAAAGAAATCTTTAATATACTTGGTAACAGAAACTCGCTAATTTTCAAATAGGTTTTTTACCCGTATATTTAGATAACTATTTACTACATGCTACATTCTTAAAATATACTATATTACTTCGTAATATACTGCCGATAATGTCATTACTAACTCAGGCGTGACATTATTGTCAAAAAGAGCTCTGTCTTTTGGACAGACTCTTTGGAATTTTGGACACGGCCAAAATGTACAGACCTAGACCTAGAAAAACGTGCACCATCTGTGGCCTAATCTTCGCCTTCCATCAAGCGAGATTGAGATCAACGTAAGCCTATTTTAAATATTATTACGCCGATTATTAAAACTCATGTTTAGGAGAGTTATAACCTTTCTTCTAATGACGGCAATATACACTGAGGATCTCTTATTATAATGAGTTTGTAATTAAACATTACAAACTCATTATAATAAGAGATCCTCAGTGTATATTGCCTACAAAGTATAGTGCCTCAGTGTATAGTCCTACAAAGAAACATTGCTAAAGTGGGACCACAGAAAGCTACGCTACAATAATCGTGTTAAGAGTATCGAATTATAATAAAAACTTACCAACATTACCACCGTCCGAAGCCAGGTCAATTTGTAGAGGGGAATCTTTGATGGAGCTGCTTTCGACGCCACTCGATGGAGCCGGTGATGGGGACCGGGACCCTACAAATCCACGCATACATTAATTCGGAAACATAGCAATTTTGACGAATTGTATTAATAAAAATGTAGGCTTTAAATTAAAAATGTTGTATGACATATTTTGTTAAGCGAACTATACTAATGATGTATTCTTTTTTTTTTATAAAAACGCATCTCCTACTCTACTTGTAACCTGTATCGCAGGGGCTGTTTAGAAACATCTAATTCGTGAACACAAATGACGTCCAGACTCAGAGCAAGTGCCTCAGGTTTACGTAAAGACCGTTGCCCGACCACGATATCAAACTGGGGATGCGCGATCTAAAGGCGAGACATCAGACGCCTAGACAAACAAGGCAGTCGATAAATTTACTTCACGAATGTCAATTGAGTATACATTATAAATGTGTTGTTGCCCGTTTTTCGTGCGTATGTATCAAGACTTTTCACCCTCTTCAAAATGTATATCCTTCTATAAGGTGCCATGTACCTCTTAAACCAGATTATTGAAAAATAGTACCACACAGTGGTTTGTTTGTAGAAAACTTTCTAGTTTAACAATTATAATAGTCTATTGTTTAACAAATATGTATAAATGTTATCAACAATATGTTGACAATTTGTAAGTGTCCATCGTGACATAGAAAAACAAATGATTTTAATTAATTATATGAAAAATTAAAAAAAAAACATTACCCAACGCACGGATACGACAAACTAACAGCCAAAAATTATACAGAAAATCTTACCGCTGGCGGAATCCCTCTCCTCTTGATGCGACGAGTTCCTTAGTGAATCTAGCGAATACCATCTTCTTGGCTTCTCGCTCGCTTGCTCTTTGGTTTCTAAACAAAACATGCAAGCGTTACACACAAGTAAACAAAGCCTGTACAGGCTCCAAATACAGCCAGTCATAATGAGTGACTAACTATTACGTTAGAAAATAGCCACAGATATTTTTAAATAGCGAAACATTAATCGAAGGTCATCGAAAGTGTTCTTTTTTTAAACTTGGCTATTTCAAACGTCTTTACTTAGTGTTGTGGAATTTTGCGTTTCCAAAGGCCGTATTGACCTCTTTCATGTTGTCGTTCGTGCTATTGTGATGACGATTGTTTGAGTGTGTGGTGAAATCGAAGATATGTGTGTGTGTGTGTGTAGTGCTTTACTTTTGAGGTGTGTGTTAAGACAAATATTTTTTTTATTGAAGCATATTCTGCGCACGAGGTTTCCCAGCAACGGCGCTTTTGGTTCCAGATATTTTTAAGCTACTATACTAAAATTTCAGCAAACCATGTCCACTGCACATAGGCCTTCCCCAAGGATTTCTACAAAGTTCATCACAGTCAACATTGTGGAAGGTCTACTAGCATTGCGCTTTTCGGTACATGGTCGCCATTTGAGGTCTTTATAGCCCCAGCAGCGGTCAGACCTGCCAGCTATTTGCAGCAGTCAATCATATAATATCATCATCACTACATAGCATAAAACAAAGTTGCTGTCGTCTGTCCGTCCCTATGTATGCTTAAATCTTTAAAACGACGCAACGGATTTTGATGCGGTTTTTTTTAATAGATAGAATGATTCAAGAGGATGGTTTATATGCACTCGTGCGACGCCGGGGCGGGTCGCTAGTTAATTATAAGTCCGCGGAAAAACGCATTTACTACTTGTGGTGACGGACTTAGAATACATTGCGCCGCCACCCCATTTAATCCTGAGGGCGTCGTAAGAACGACAAAAGGGAATTATAAGGAAACCCCGTGCCAACCTATGGTTATGGAGCACTTACGCGCATTGTTGATGAATATACTATACAGGGTTGATACGACATAGGGGCATTTTTTTAACTGCCTATATTAGGTATCATTTCCAGGCTCTGTACCAATTAAATTGGAGCAATAGATTAGCCGCAAATGATTTTTAAAATTTTTGCCTCATTTGAACTTGATGTATCTTTCCTAACAGATGTTTATGCCTAACGCATCGTTTATTAACCTTAGGGGCTGTCCATTAATCACGTGATGTTTATTTTAACATTTTTTAACCCCTCCCTCCCCCTTGGTGATACCTGGTGAGGTTTAAGACTACCCCTCCACCCCCCCATGAAAAATCACGTGTATTTTTTTTGTACCGTTTCAAATTCATACTAATCACATATAGTATACATAGTGTAATTTAATGCCCCTCTGTCATATCAACTCTGTATATACTTCCTCGTCATTTTGTACATAATAAACACCTATCTGTACTATCGAAAAACATACTGAGGAAACTGCGCACAACAAATAATATATAACACGGGTCAACATGAAATTTGACTTTGATTGCAAAGCATTAAATTTCGGTAGTTTAGGTCGTAATTAGACGGAAAAAAAATATATGGCATGAAAAATTTTGCTTTTGTGCTTAGAAGACTGGTTGAACGAAATTTTTAAAAATCTCGGATTTTAATTTTTGATAGAAAATAAAACTATTGAAATAAAAATGTTTATTATTTTTATTAAGTTTTACTATCAAATTAGCTTACAGAAAAGTGGAAAATAACTTAAAAGTGCACACTTTTACTTTTTCTTTTATGTTCATAGCTACTTTCTCTCAATAAACCCCAAATATAGTCGCCCATCATGTTTTCATTGTATTGGCCTTGATAGCGTTGTTCAAAATTCATGATGTCCTGATGGAAACGTTCTCCTTGCTCTTCGGAATAGGCTCCCATATTGTTTTTAAATTTATCCAAATGAGCATGCAGCATATATATAGTATCTATGTACTTTTAATGACATCCTGCAGCCCATGGCCTTAAAATTTAAACTTTTCTAAAACTTTTCGTAGTTTTCAGCTTCACAAAAGCAAACTTTATACCGAAAAAAGGTATTTTCTTTTCGTTTTATTGCATAACTAACTGGAAAATAATAGTATAAACTTTAGGACAAAGAACGAATTTTATTTTGTACAGTCGTGTAATTATTAAAAAAATACTGACCTGGGTGCGCTTGCGCATGTTTGACAAGGTGCGGATCGCTGCGACAGCGCGTCAGTTGGCGACGCGAGTTGGTTTCCTTCCGGGGATGTGTTTCGTGGCCGGATTTTGGGGATTTTCCTGTAAGTGACATTTTGGTTTTAATAAAATAATTCATTTTAGTATGATAATTAAATAATGATCGCAGACCTGACTCTTGGTGGCTAAGGGTTTAAATAACAATTTAAATTCAACCTAAAACGCTTCAGAATACGCTCGCCGCGCTTTGTGTCGCTCGCCGACATTGTATTTCGTATAGTATATACAGTAGTATTCTGAAGCGTTTTAGGTTGAATTTAAATTGTTACTGAATTAGTCTCTTCGCCACCGCTCCGTAGGTCGGCGCTGACCCTAAAAAGGTCTGTTCCGCCTGTGGACAAGACGGCCAGTATGCATGCGACATGCTTGTGAACAGGTGCCGTTGCTGGGTGTCGGTTGGCTCAGGCATTAAAAGGTTATTACATATTATTGACTAGATGTTGCTGATGTTTGGCCCTTTGCGACTATTGCGCGAATTTTACTCTCACAAATCTGTCTAATCCCGGCCTTGCACCTAAAAGATATGGAGATCTAAAAAAACCGGTAGATTACAATAGAATTACAAAAATCAATATTTTTTTTTATTGTGTCTCTTGTCAATAAGCTGTAATGAGCCAACATGATTAAATGAGTTTTGATTTGATAGTCGAGTACATACCTGGTGTCCTAGTGCCGTGATGTGCCAGTGCAGATACACTGGAAGCCACGTTTTGCGACACAGGCCTCGGCAACGGTGCCGGGGCGGCTGGCACTCGTCTGGCCCCACGGCCTCGGTCGCCCGTCACACTTTCAGACAAGTCGAGCGAGTACACGTGTCGAGCCAGCACGCGCGTCAAAGTTTCCATGGTTTTCTGTGGAATATTTACTCACTTTTTAACCACCGGTAAAATAGGGTTGTTATAAGTTTGAGGTGCCTATCTGCGGTATCACAGCCCCTTAACAGACGCTTAGCTCTTATACAAGAGTATAACGTCTTGTCTATGTGTAGTGGGTATATATCTTCAAATTCTAACGACTCACCTAGATTCTACACGACTACGATCAGTATTCGATCCATATACCAATGTGGTATTTACAGTAACATGGATTAGGTGCATAAACAAACGCCTAGGAGTACAAGATAGAATCAGAAATCTTTAAAGTATGACATTGACTAAGCAGTGTGGTTCTAAGTATGACCCTTGTGGCACACCACAATATTAACTAATATGCTCATAATCGATATCCAAAAATCCGTAGAAGAACAAAATAAAGTTTAAAGTTTAAAAAGTTTATTTCGGAACAAGAACATGAGACATGGTAAACAGGTAAAACGATGGTAGCCGCAAAAGTATAAACTGCAGCGCAGCTACCAACGCCCTTCTTTAGATTAAAATGGAATGATGTTCCATAAAAAAGTGATTATAGTTAATTTAATTAACTAATTAATAATAATAACCAAATAAGTAATATAAAAAACAAGGAAAACCATGGGCCAAACAACAATTAAAATCGTAAATTTATTCATTCGACACAGTAGAATACCCACCACTGAGCACCAATAATGTTTAACCTCACCATTTCTGAAAAGCTTAATTAAATCCCTTATTATTCCTCAATCAGCGTATACATTATTACAAGCCATTAGTATTACTACAACAACTTATATAACAACTAACTCACCGCCCACTCATTGATGAGCTCGTCCCAATGCGTTAGGCTCTTCAACACGTCCGTAAAGTCTTGCCACAGTGATAGCTTCATCTGCATGTTCAGGTTCACCTTGGTCCACGTCACTATCACAGTTTGGAACAAACCCGGCCCTAGAAGACCACCTAAAAACGACACTAATCAACTCACCGCCCACTCTTTGATTAGATCCTCCCAATGCGTAAGCCTTGTCAACAACTCCATGAAATTCTGCCAGAGCTCAGGTTTTACTGCCACATTCAGGTTAGCCTTGATCCATGTCACTATAAGCGTTTGGAATAGCGCCGGCGCCAGAAAACCTCCTATGAAAAGATAAATATAGGCATGTTTGATGGACGTCGTATGGTGGTGTTAACACATGAGCATTATCTAACCATAAGCTGGGTGTTAGCATGAATGGTAAGGTGAGAAACCAAGCTATAAAATGTTGTTAGTATTGTGTTGAGCGAGTAGATTGAAGTCAGTATTACAGATAGTGATACGAAGAATAAATATAATTATTAAAACGTTAGGATCAAAACTGTGCCCCCCATCCAAAACACATCTAAAAAATCGAAAGCTAGAGTTAGACAGAAAAACCAAGTACATTGTTGTTGCGGTAGCATTGTTAGTGGTGCGTAAAAAGTTACCAATTACCGTTAAAGTAGATATCGCTTATATCTGAAAAGACGTAATGCTTTAAAACTGTCTGAACCGACGAGGTTAAAACGTTGAGCTTTAGAGAATGGCATGAGAGTAATGTTGTATACACAATATTATAGAAATCACAAATCACAAGACAGTACAGCGAAGTGTTATCGTATTAGGGAATGTATACATCATGGGGGAAGATAAAACAAGTGGAATTTACCTAGTGTGTCTTGTTTCCGTTTTGGTGGTACTTTTGTCAGAACCAGCGATGTGATTTGCAGAAGCACCAATAATAACTGTTCCCTGTAATTTTAAACATGACCAATTTTATTCTAATGATTTATCTTCATTCGTTGCTGTCTAACAAACAGCATCCCCATAACCTTCCTCCCGAACCGCCTCCTAACCTTGGACTTATTTCCCCTATTTCACACGACGAAACCCGCATTGCTCTTCGCCACATGAAGAACCGGAAATCGGTCGGGCCTGACAATGTGCCAATTGAAGCGTGGAAGTCGATGGGCTCACACGGTGTGGACCTTCTGACGGATCTTTTTAACCGCAACCTGATCACCAAGGAAATGCCGAACCAGTGGCGATTTAGCTTGATTATTCCAGTCGTAGTCGTCGATTATTCAGCGTACAGGACAGTAGTAACTACCGCGGTATCAATATCATGTGCCACACCATGAAGCTTTTCGAGCGCATCATTGACACACGGCTCCGTAACGAGTGCACTGTCACTGAGTGTCAATACGGCTCCCGGGCGGGTAACGGCACCATGGCTGCGTCCATGTTCACCTTACGGACTCTGGCCGAGGCTTACAGAGAGAGAAGGAGAGCTCTGCATATGGCCTTTTTAGACCTGCAGAAGGCCTTCGACTGTATACCTCGGCAGTCCATCTGGTGGGCACTTCGCTCTAAGGGTGTCCCCGACGCTTATTGACATTATCAGAGACATGTACCGCGATTCCGTGTCCTCTGTCCAGACCGCTGTTGGCGACTCCAATGGCTTTCCAATTACTGTTGGCGTTCACCAAGGCTCGGCTCTTAGCCCGTTCTTGTTTAACGTGGTGCTTGATGTGGTTACGGCAAACATCCAGGATCAGCCTCCTTGGCTAATGATGTATGCCGATGACAACGCCCTCGTTAATCAGAACAAGGTCCATCTTGAGCGCAAAGTCAACATTTGGAAAGACACGCTGGAAAACGGTGGTCTGAGACTAAATGTGGCGAAGACTGAGTACATGTCCTGTGGCAGCACGGATTCAAGCACCATCCGAATTGGTTCGGACCTGATAACAAAGTCCGATATGTTCAGGTACCTTGGATCCGTGCTGCACGAGTCTGGCAACGTGGATGACGATGTCCAAGCCCGTATAGGCACGGCTTGGGCGAAGTGGCGCGAGGTAACAGGCGTTGTATGCGACCGCAAAATGCCTCCAAAGCTCAAGGGGCAGATATATAAATGCATCATACGGCCTGTCCTCCTATACGGCGGCGAATGTTGGCCGGCACTAAGCAGACACACCCAGGAGACGGAGATGAAGATGCTGAGGTGGATGAGCGGCGTAACAAGATCCGATCGCATACGAAACTCATTCATCCGAGGTAGTCTTGGTGTCCGTGACGTGGGGGAAAAACTGCAAGAATGTCGTCTGCGATGGTATGGCCACATCATGCGCCGCCCTATGGAGATTGGTTGGCCGGAGATGCATGAATATGGCTGTCCTTGGGGCTAGGTCCCGTGGTCGCCCTCGCAAGAGCTGGCTGGACGTCGTCAAGTCCGACATGAGAGCCAATGGCCTGTCTGAAAAGGACTTGGCGGACCCTGGCAATAGCCGGGATTAGCGCCAGGTAGAAGAAGATTTATCTTCATTCGTTGTTTAGGGGTTGTCGACACTGTTTTATGTTCTTAAGTGTTGTTTTATTTTAATTCATTGCTGCATTGTGACTACCTAGACATACTTCTACAGGGTCTAGGGTTCATTTATGTCTGAACATTGTTTGATTAATGAAATGCCTGGGGAAATTTTACACAAAAAAAGAAAACGTTAAGTAGCCCCGATACAACTAGCAAAACGTAGATGACCATGAAACGGATAAACCGTTTCTGATAAATCACAGATAGAAAACAATTAATAAAAAATAAACTATACCCTGTTCAACATAGCATGATCGATTTGACAGATGTCAATTTTTCTGATCGACAAAAAGGTATGATTCCAAACTACATCGCGGTAACGGGGACCAGTAGTGCCGTGGTAGCACTTCTGCGTGCAGCGTACTTCGGAATCATACCTTTACGTTGCAATGACGAATAGTGTGGAAAACAGATAATATCTAGTAGTCCAAAAAATAACTGTTTAAAATACTTGTAACTGTGACGAGATGGTATGGGTGTATTATGCATGAAATTCTTTATCACTTTTTCTTAACTTTACAACTATTATATTCTTTTCTTTTTTGTTTTACTTTCATGGTCTGAACCACCTATTTAAATTTGGCGGAAGGTAAAAAAATAACCCTGTAATATTAAATAGGAACTTATTATGAATGAATATTGACCCACTATCGCTTATCTACCTAATGTTTTATATGTCTAGTGCAATAAAGAATTTCACACTTATTACACCCACGCCAACTTGTCACTGTTACAAGTCTTTTAAAACGTTTTTTTTGGACTACTAGATATTTTCTGTTTCCCATCACTAGTCTGTCAAATCGATCATGCTATGTTGAACAGGGTTTATAATTAATCTACTCTGATAGTATAAATAATCTTACCAAGTGTTAGCATCCATAGCAACATGCATGACCATGTATCGGTAAATGTTGAGCACTCGTTTGCACGTATCCGTTTGTTCTTCTAACAGTTGCTGGTGACTGAGAGCACCAGGTGGCGCCACCGGCGTCGGTGAAGCCAGGAACACATTGGCCGCTTGAGTCATGAATACTTGCAGTATATTCTAAACAAAGTAAAAATGCCCATATTTTTTCCAAACTCGATTGTTTAACATTCTTATTCAATATATTCACCGTAGAGATTGGACCGAACAGCGCTAACACAACGCGAAAATGAGTGGAATGACATTTCAAAACGTCAAGTCACGTGACTGTAAGATGTCATCCCATACATTGTAGTGTTGCAGATACTGTAACCAATGTTTTTTTTATATCTGGGCCCCTGGTTATGCGGGACTGCTGGGCACGAGAAGACGGCAGTTGCGCCCCAACCTACCCACTAAACTAAACTGATTGGGTCAATTACCTAAGGGATACAGTTATAGTTTATATTTTCCTAAAATCATAATATCTTATTGCATGAATAGCGTAGACTAGGTGTGCAAGGATCATGCTTAGGATCTTTGTGGTATCTATTTGGTCATGGGTATCAGTTGCATAATTTATGTCTGTGGGTTATATAGTAGTCGCAAATATTATTGATTGAGGGTAAACACTTTTTAACGGATTTATGCACTGTATTTTATATTATTTAATTCCCGATGTTTCGAATGCTTTGCAGCAATAGGTCACGGTCACGGCCTATGACCACGACTGCTGCAGTATTTAATTTCAATTTACATATTAAGTCTAGCTGATCTTTCATCCTTATCATGATTTTCAGATAATGATCATGTGGCAGTCTCGGACAAAAACGACGTTAATGAAATGATAGGATAACTTACTTGCATTCCGGCCCGCACCATGATATTATCTCTACCCACAGCTCCGAGATAACTGTCGTTACGTAGGCGGCGTGGAGGGGCTGGCTCACCCCCAGCTGTCTGTTGCTCAAACGTGTTCTCCATTAAGAACGGTGGAATTTCAGCTACCTAATTCAAAACATACAGGGTTTGGCAAAATGACGTATTCAAATATACGAATTAAAAAGTTTGATAGTAATAGTAAGCCAAATCAATAACATTTAGAAAAGGACTATCTCCCTAGTGCTTTTCGAAATGTTATTGATTTGGCTTACTATAATTTTCGTCTAATTGCCCTGCACGACTCATATAGTGCCCTCCAACCGTAATTATACAGTTGGGCCAGCTGTCAGTTTTAACTATAATGACAACGTTTAACGACTGCCTTAAATGGTAAAATGGCAGCTGGGACTGAAGGCTTTACTTGCCCTCTGAAGCACGGTGGAGGTCAGATATTACACACAAATTATCGACCCCAGACGTTGGTTAACCACGGAACAAATTTGATTTGTTTTTTTTATTAAACCGAGCAAATTACGGAAAATATTAAACAAGAGAGAGATAACCAAATGTATATTTCGCTCATTCCATACCACAACTTGGTACACAACTTTTGTGATTACAATATTTTTCGTCGTACGTAAAGCGTCAGGTTCTCTCCCGTATTTTAAGAAAAATCTAATTAAACATAGAACTGCTGATTTTGTTTAGTTCATTTCTCAACAGATGTATATTTAGTTACACCCTATATAAAAAAAAACATTGACGGACATTTTAATCTAACATTATTCAAAAAAACCTCTTACGTTCATCTGTATCCAGTCTTTATACAAAGCGATGACTCGCCTAACAGCAGCCGCGTGTGAGAAAGGCAAAAGGAATGCTTGTCGCAACACTTCTATTGTGAAGTCCACGTGTTCTCGGGACGAACAACATAGAACATCTCGCACTACTAACTCCGAGCTCAACTCTTCGAAAACGGCTGTACCTAGAAATAAACAGAAATGTATTACAATAAAAGCCGCCTTTGGATCACGGGATTGATTCTGGGGGGCGAGCAAGTGTCTTTGTGTAAACCGGAGGCAATAGGTTTGAGTCTGGGTGTCATTAGTGTTCGTGAATTTCATATTTGTAAACTGCCCCTGCTATATAGGACATTTTTAAATCTTAGATAAAATTACAGCTATTGTGAACAAAAAGTATCTATGAATTCTAACCTGATTCCAAACTTGGATGAGGAGTATTAGACGCGGAGTCATGAGACGAGGCTCTACTAGAATCTGAAGGGTGTCCCACAGTAAAGGAAGTTTCCTCCTCATGATGCAACGAAGTAGCTGGCGTAGGCGTATTCGAATGTGGCAGATGCGATCCTGTGCTGGTCATTGAGGAAGGTTGCCCACCCTCACTACCTGGTTTCTTCATGAAATGGGCGCAGCTTGCCACCCATTTAATCAATGTTACTCGGCAAAGGACATAGTCATCTTCTAACACGTTGTGTTGAACTGGCAGTTCTATAATAACAAATATAACATTCATATGACATTACGAGCTACAAAATAAGAAAATTAAAATAAAATTATTATTCGTAATATTACGACGGTTATGCAGACTTTTCAAGCTCAAAACTAATTATATCGCTGCTTTCAAACAAAAAAACGCATCAAATGTGTGCATTCGTGTAGGACCTCCAATGCAACAGACATACTATTTACGAGCTTCATTTACTCACCAAGGTTGGGTTTGTAAAGCGAATTCTTGCTATTAAACTGAGGACAGATGATAGGCAAATAATACATCTTGAATTTCTCCAGCAGAAACGCAAAACATCGCATTGCCTTTGCATGCGACCGGTCCCGCCAATGAATCTTAGTGACCGACGTCGCCATTCCATCAAGAAGAATATCAAAAAAATACTTCGTCTCATTGTCAACCGGCTTTTCACTGGCACTAGGAGGCAACAGGGGTTGAATTTCCACTGTTTGCACCGGGTTTAACGCATTCGTGTCGTGGAATATTGATGCGGACACATTAGCCAACTTCCCCATTATGCCCGTAGGTGTTTGTTCCACAACTATCTTCTTAGCATTATTCGCAACCGAGTTAAAGTTGGGATGTTGCATAATATCTTCCATACTGAAGTCACCCGATTCGTGAGGAGCGTTTGATGTGACGTCAAGGGACTTAGGCTTGAGTTGGGATCCGCTAGGCAACATTGTCACCTCGGGTAGGCCGGGGACAAGTGCCGCGAACATTTTGTGTACTTCATTTGGGGCATTATCGCCGAGTGCTTGGTACCACAACAGAAAATACCTAAAAGGGCATGATAAATCGTAAGTTATTATTGAAAGTCAAACTCAAAAGGAACTTTATTTCCTTATGCTTCTTATAATTTAAAAAGGATGTATAAAAATAGTTTATTATAGCTGCTGCGGCGAAGTCCGCGTAGACTTTGACCATACTCGACTCTCTTCACCCTCCTAAGTATAATATAGATAGATATCTAGATAGAGTTCTATCGCGAAAATATTTTGGTTTTATGTTTGTAGAATATTAGTTCAAAATTCCCATGTATCTCTATACATAAATCGATATTACAGTTGAGTGGTATGGAGAAAAATGCTTAACAGGCAAAAAAAAACTACTTTTAAATCACACAGAAAACAACCAGTTTTAGCCATAATTTCACAAACTTCACCCTTACCCATACTTTGATGATTTATTACGCCCCTTTCAAGTAATATTTTCAGTACATAAAAATTATGCCCGTTTTTTTGCAAGGTTGAATCTTTTTTCTTTTTCTTTCAAAAACGAAACCTCTGCACTAGGTATAACCTGTATCGCTGGGGCAGTTTACAAACATGTAATTCACGAACACAAATGAAACCCAGACTTCGAGCAATTGCCTCTGGTTGCCCGACCCCGGAATCGAGCCCGGGACCCATTGATCCAAAGGCGGTATATCTAGCCCCTAGACCAACGATGTATCTATCTCTATGCTAAATTTCATTGCAACCTTTTGCGCATAAAAGCATAGCAGATATATTTACTTTCACATACACAATTTTATATTGAGAAATTTGAGTACCTTATAGCCTCTGCTCTCAATTTTTGTGAATTACCACTATGGAGGAGTTTCGAAAAAATTCTCGTCAACGAATGCAACTGCCATCTTTTCCCAATCAGTTCTGGCAGGAGACATAATACTTTTTCCAGAAGAGACAATGCCCCCTCTAATTCCTCTTTGCCGGCTTTGTGAACTATAACACACAATACATGTGACTTAGTATCAGTGCAAATGAGATGTTTTGTTGTTAGTGTTAATGGTTTTAAATTTGGTTGATTTTTATGCTCGTTACAAAACCATTATTTTGGCCATTGGTCACATGTCAGTATTATATTGTTATAGGTATAGGCATGACTCACACCTGTATGAAGGCAATTATTACTTAATGTACGGACAAAATAAATGTTAGTTAATAACATGTCCGCTAATTTTAGTGATTACCCATTATTTGTTTTCCCAAGCATGAATTGTTATAAGTAAGTACCGTTAAGGTCAGTACTTGCCAGACCAGCACGTTACCTCACAACTCAGATACCACAATATGGACTTAAAGCTATGTGACACGCAGTATATATTTCAACAGTCAAACCAGTGTCAATTGCATTTAAGCTATTGATAGCATTATAAAATACTTATACTGTGAACCACATGGATCATAGACCATTTAAGGTACCTGCTTTCAGATGAGACAGTGCTGATCTGGTAAATTGATACAGACCCATGTTTACGCAAATGGTACTTGAGAGAATAAGATTTTATTTGTTATCCCATATCTCGGCATGCTAATCTGATAGCTCATGATAAGCTGATGGCCATCTTAATGCAAGATAGTGGCATCTAATGTGATGAAGCAAAATAACCAGATGCAAATATGAGAACAAGGAATACATAATAATGTTTGAAATGCAACCAAAATAAATGATTTGACACATGGTCACAAAAATGTGTAGTGCATTTAATGTTTTTATAATTTAATAATATCCTAGCTGACATTTTAATAATAACGAGAGTTTTGTCTGAATTCAGGTAGGCATTTGAAGGTGCCCATCTACTACTATATTAAGCCCATACATGACCCACTACTGACTCTGGCCTCTTCCAATTACATGGCCCGCCATGTAAGTAGCCCACTGTGACACACTGGTCAGATAGGTTGGCAAAAGATTTTGTATCAAGTTCTAGTCTTGCAGCTAGGATTTTGACACTGTCATTTCCTTTTGTCAGTTCTTATGACTCTCTCAAGATGGAATGGGGTGGTGAGACTATGTAGTCGAAATCCATCAGCAAACAGACGAAGATTCCCCATAACTTGGCCGAAAGGTTTGCTGCCAAGCTTTGAAATGTTTACTGATTCAGACTCACTATGTATTATTGGAAAAGTCTATGCATATCATTTCAAACATTAATTAAATGCTAAGGTGAAGGCATTAAATGATGAATATGGACTTGTATTACATGACATTGGCTTCAAAAAACACCCAAAACTCACCAAGATGAAAGGGTAGTTCTGTAGGTACCGCAAAAAAAGAAAAATATCAGTGAGTAATGCATTTCTTACAATAATAATGGAAGTTTTTACTATGTGATATCTTAGAGCTTTGTAATTACTTTAAAGTGATTATTTTAAGCAATGATGATACAAATGCTTTACAGCACCAGAATTATTGTATTTATTTAGAGACTACTTTTGTTATAAGAAAGTCTTTTATATATTTATACATACAAGGGCGTCGCCAGCCGATGGCGCAGGGGGGGGGGCAAGTTGACTTTACCTACTACAATTCATACTTTTCTCATTCTCTATTAATGAGAGAAGTAGGTATGAATTGTAGGTAAATATGTACGATATACGAATAAATGACAGACAGACGCTAAAACAAAGGCGGCGCGAGCGCCGCGCGATTACATGTTGCTTCCCCACTCCCCCTCTCCCGCTCCAACGATAGAGTAGAGCAGAGCGTAGTTGAGCATACGGAATATTAGGAGTGGAATTGGTGAATTCATTCGAGTTTCGACGTACGCGAATGTTTGTTCAAGGCTTGAACTTCAGCAAATCAACTCAAAGACTTTGGTTGTATTATATTTGGCAACTTTTTTAGAATCTCTAGGGGGGGGCAGCTGCCCCTCCCTGCCCCCCCTTGGCGACGCCCTTGTATACATGTAACATTTTATATTGTTTGTCCATCTTGTATCAACAAAATTGTTTCTTAATTTGTGTTACAAAGTATACACATTGACCTATTGACATTATATTAATTTGGATTGCAGTTTTATTATACCAATCTCATTTTCTGTGTAATAGGCAAATAACTATCAAGAGTGAAGTCATGTAGTTGTGTATTTAGTACTGACCTCTCTGGCGTAAATTGTTTTCAGCTTGTATGAAATTGTCATACAGAATGAAGTACACATGGCTAAAATTTCCTTCAAAGTATGTCTTGGATTCGTCAATATCGAAATGTTCTGAAATAAAAATATTAAGTTGTCAACTATTACAAATGTTTATTTCCACAATAAGGTTTCATATAGATTACTGACTATGTGTATTTAATTAAGTTTAAATATCCAGAAGCCCATCAATTATATATATAGGTAAGATATTATAGTTTGCTATAATTTCTTTTTAGTGCTGAAAGTTGTAAAATATACATCCACAATTATTATTATCTAGAATAAACAAAATCACCTATAATAAAGTATGTTTTAATAAAAATCCGTGTGTTCAAATACACAACAAGTGAACTGCTTGTACAATAAACAGTTGTAAGCTGCGACAAATATACAGTTACCCTTTGGCTAATTAGCATGTATGGAATGTGCTCGTTTTTCCATCGATTAAAAGCCATTTTCTTGTGTCCTTTGAAACAATCTAATATATATAAACAAACATTTAAGAAACGCTCAGTTTTCCTTACCTAAAACAATTTTTAGATGCTTTAATCGGGTTGCAGAATCCTTTTTAGAGTCCTGTATTTTAACCGTTGATTTCTTAACATCTTGGTGAGATTTCTTAGTAAACATTTCGAATTTATTTTAGTAGGTCATTACGCAGTTCTTTTTCATTGTAACAATATAAAATAAAGCATTTTCACATTGTTTTCTTTAGCTTTTCAATGACTCCCATTTTGACATTTTACTCACGTAAAAATCACGGTTGACGTAAACAGTTCGATTTATGTGCGTTTGGTTATCTACAGCTACAGTCCACAGTTATAGGTTGTTAAACCATTAGGTTAGTCTTTCGTTTTTGTTAAATAAATATTTATTTCAATTACCCCTTGACTGTTTTACTGCAAAAATATTGTCGTTCTTGAGTAGGCATTTTTTATGAGATACAAAACAGACTTGAAATATCACTAGCTCAGTCACCTTCGCACCAAATAACTCACTTGTTCATTTAGCTCACTATGACATGACATTACCGGGGCCACTCAAATGCGCGGAAACATTCGTATATAGTACGAATGTTTGCGCGCATGTGAAGGGCCGTCACATTCATTCGCAAACTTCTTTTTTAATTCGTCAATAGGCCATTGAAGAAAAAAAGAATTTTAAATTCTTTCCCAGGCGTCATTAACGGCCATTCCGTTTTTAACCCCCGACGCAAAAAGAGGGGTGTTATAAGTTTGACGTGTCTGTCTGTCTGTGGCTCCGTAGCTCGCGAACGGATGAAGCGATTTCAATACAGTTTTATTGTATGATAGGTGAGTTACGGGCTAGTGTTCTTAGTTAATCGGTTAAGTCGTTTAAAAGTTATGGGGGGTGAAAGTGGGGAAGAATAAACGAAAGTCTGCAAATATAATCGAGTGAGGTCTCAAATGAAAGCGCATCACGTGCACATTACAAAATAATATGTTCCATGAAAATCAGTTGAATCCTGAAAAAACTCTGGGGGTAAATATATCTGCAAATCTAAGTGGTGGGGAGAAAATGAGGATGCGACAAGAATCTATTTATTGACAACTTAACAACATCTACATCGTACCTAATAAGCGTGTACTTAAAAAAAGCAGAAAATATTGTTTTTATTAAAAATTTATATAAACCCCCGACTACTTTAGTGTTATTATATCTGTGCCATACATAATACATCGCGTTGGGGGACCGCTCCTACTTATTTATTACCTGACGCCTGGTCCCCCAACGTGATGTATTTTATTTTTATTTTATACTTTCTATATGGAACTTCGAGGTCATTGTGGCGGGGCTTTATTTAAATTTTTAATAAAAAAAAATTTCACCATTTCCCAGAACACGTTCCGACACGAAGCAAACAAATGACTACATACAGAAAAAAAAAGAAAAACGAAGATTTTTTTCTTTAGTAATAAAGAATAAAATCTTCGTTACAAATATGTATCGGAGCTATGATATTATTCTTAACTTACCAACTAATTTTATTTTTTGTTATAGAAGGGAATAAGTGTGCTACTGGCCGATTAATATTTTAGAAATAGAAGACATAAAAATATATTTGACGGAATATAGATGGTTTCTGAAATACATGTAATTTAAATAAATAAATTATTATAACATATTTGATAATATCTACATTCATACACATGTCCTCATTCACGCAATCCGTCTATATCGTTCGTTACCGAAAACCATTCCATCCATCCACATTCATACTGAAACTACCACATGATCGGAATGCTGCTAAATTAAACTACATCCCATGGTCCATGGAAAGTGCTTATTTTTTGGACATCAATCCGAACTCGTCTTAAATTGGCGGTAATGGGTGCGTTTACGTTACATTAAAACTTTATAGGAGTAGAAAGAGGTGTACGTAGATAGATAGTTATGTGTAAAATATTCAAATATTATTTAAAGATAAATAAATATAATGAGAACCCATATAACATAATACATCTTGTAATAAATTCGATTCATTTTGTTTTCGCAGTGAAAGCTATACCTAAATAATATTTGATTCTTAGTCTTGAAATTATTCTCATATTGCGAATCCACCTTAGATAGGCATATTTAAAAATGTTGCTTGGTAAGTCTAAGTATGTTCTCTCTATCGTTCCGTACCAAAGCGGTGCATATCGACATGTAGACCATGTAGTGTACGTTTGAACGTAATAAAATTCGTTTTCTAAAGTTAGGTTTTCCCACACGAATAAATGTGACTAATTTAAATACTTACTTGTTACTTCTGCGGGCACCGGCTTAGGGAAAACGAGGTCGCTAAACACTATTAAATCATTGACAGGGGTTCCGTAAAAAAAAGTATCCCGATATCGATTTCTCTCTGTCCTCTGAAACCTAATTCAGTGAAACCACCGCTAATTATTTAGACTATCTGAGAATGCGAGAAAATGTTGTCATAATACTACTACTATTCAGCCCTTATATAACCTACTGTTGAGTCGGGCCTCCTCCAATTACACGGAGGGTAATTAGCATACTGTGCCATGCTGGCCAGGCGGTTTGGCACAGGATTCGTATCAAGTTTTCTTTCTCTTGCGGCTAGGTGATTTGCGGTCCTATATTCGTCTCTTGCGACACGCTCATGATAGTTTGGGTTGATGACATTGTGTATTTTAAATCCGGCTCCACACGAACATACCATCTGTCATGTAGTTACTAACGTATAGTATTTCCTCCCATGAATTTGGAGGGGGCCTGACTCAGTAGTGGTTCATTTCTGGGCTGAAATGATGATGGTGATGAGATTACCATCTTCATCAAATGGCATACGGGAACGACGGCTTTACACGCTCTTCGAGGTACGGAGGGGGTGGGGGTGGGATATAAAAAAAATATGGATAGTCATTCATTCATTTCATTCCTTCAGAACCTGAACTTCAGAACTTTATACCAATTTGTGTTCAACATTGTTCCCTATGCTGCGTCCGTAAATAGTAAACCCAATAAAAATAGGTAACCAAATGAATAGATGTGTTTTGTTCTGACCATGGAACCCAGACGAGTTCAACATGAAACGGTCGTTTTTATCGAAACCCGTTTGATTAAACGCATGACGTACAATTTGTATACAGAACTTGACCGTGCAGCATCAATTTATGTTCAGTCGTACTTAAACCGCATACAGTGATTGTTCTGCGCTTTGTTCTTGTCGTTTTCTCAAGTCGCCGAGTATTTTCCTCATTTCGTACTGAACAATAAATATATTATAAAATGAAATTTACAAAGTGCAACATTGTTTTTAGTCTTCTATTTATGTTTTCGACCGTTTCTGGTAACGATCACAAGGCGGCGATTGGATTTCCTGAGAAGGAGGAAGATCCCAACTTGGTCAACAAAGACGTAAGTTCTATGACCTAAGTTACGTAACTAAAATCTAAATATTTACGCTTCGTTGGTCCGAATTAAATGAATAATGTTATAGAATCCTAAGACTGCGGATTTCTTAAGTCTGAACTTGACGAGGGAATTGGCAGTGGGCTATTCATAACTATAGAAGAACCGACAACGTACGAATAGTTCACGACTGGAGTGTAGATCCTCCTCATGCTGAATGCTGAGGAATGATCTGCAAAAGGCACGAGCAGCCGCATGCTCTAAGCCGAGGCCCGTGGCAGATCTCATTAGGGCCTCTGTACCACAGTGGACTAGTGATGATGATAAGGGATATTTATGTTGCTTATATGGCACAGTACCATGCGAATGAACTGCTGTTTATTATTTAGATAAAAAAGATAAAAGCATTTTGTTATTGAACAATATATGTCATACGATTGTTATAGAATGTGAGGTATAGTTACCTGGTTTAATGTAAAATACCTACCATTAACAACTGATGTACCATTATTTTTGTTTTGAACCACGATGCAAATAAATATAGGTTTAATTGTGTGGATTGATCAATGCTTACCTATTACTACTACTATTACTACTCAGCCCATAAATGACATACTAGTACTGAGTCAGGCCTGCACCCATCGCAGGGAGGGTAATAAGCCTACTGTGCCACGCCGGCCAGACGGGTAGGCACAGGGTATCGTTTGAAGTTTTCCTTCATTTGCGGCTAGGTTTTCAGCCTAGCCATTTCCTTTTGTCGTATGACACCCTCAAGATAGAATGGGGTGGTGACCATGTATTCTAAATCCGTCACCAGTTAACTATTAAGGAGAAGAAAAATTCGGGAAATAAACAATCCGTGACCGATTTAGAAAGTGACATTACCCAATTGCATCCGCAGGGTGTCGTGGGATAGAAAACCTACCCGCAAATTCAAATTCAAATTAAAAACTCATTTAATCAGGTTGGCTCATCAGAGCTATTTTGACAAGTCAAACAATAACATAAAATTTTAAATTTACGGTCTACCGCAAGAGAAGGAAACCTTGATTGGGTTTAGGATTAGAGAAGGAAAGTAGTGCCAACCCGTCTGGTCAGCGAGGGCCAGTAGGCTGATTCCCTCCTAGATTACCGAGTGTTAAGCTTCCTTGTATTTGTGTTGGTCCATTTATCACTGAAACTCGGGCTGCTGCGTGGATGATAACCTTCCACTCTACCTACCGAACAATATGGTGTGCAATAAGTCGATGTCAGACTTCGTTAAATAACTTATATCGCACTGTTCTCCATTATCGTTATTTTGTGGTAGATGCTAACTAGCTGCTGCCTTAATTTCGCCAGTTAACTGCACTCTAAAATGTCAGCTAGCCTACAACTTTAGAGATAACCACAATGATTCGATTACACCCCCGCCTATAACGGCCTATCATAGGACATCTCTATATCTACCCTCCCTATAACAGGCAGGCCTATAAATGGCCTATAACTGATTATCGATTACTTTTGTCACCCTCCCATTATTTCTTCAATCGATATTACCCCTAGTCGAGAACACGAATTGTAATCGTTTATTCGCCGCAACCGTGACTTTTCATTACTTCTTATTAATTGTATAGGAAAACAATCTCTATTTTGTACTGCAATATAATATTCGAAGCAGATATTTGATGTTTAGTACATATATACGTTGTAAAAAAGGCTATACAGAAAATGCAATTACACATTATGCAGTTCCCTGCCGGCTCTTTTCTCTAGAGCACGGTTCCGAAAAGTAAAACGAAAACGAAAAACGTGTTTTAACTGTCAAAAGAGCTCGCACAATCCAAGTGTTTTTTTTATTGAATTTAAATTTTAACGATGCGGTTCACAGTGCTGGAATCGTAGAACCTGAGAGCTAAAATGTTTTTGAACACTGTTTACTATAGGCAGTGTTCTTCCATTTTGATGGGGCGACGGTGGATCGGCTGGAGAGTTTGCCTTTTTTTGTGGCCAGGTTCTTAAATCGGAATGGTTTGGTCACACAATTTATTTTTGAAACGTCATCACTCTGATATAACTTCAATTTAGCTCGGACAAATAGGAATGGTTCAATAGTCCAATGGCCTATGTGGAATAAATCGGACAACGGTATTCTGATGAACGCCTGCGAATTTCCACCATCTGATGCGTTAGTTTATATTGTACACTGAGGTGTGACTAATGTGGTATCTGGACACGGACGAGTTGAGAAACTCCTCCTTTATTCTGAAGTCGGTTTATGAGAAATTATGAATGAAACCGTTTGCCAACGTTTTCTGTTGATAAATTTGTAGTAAAACTAGTAAAACACGAGTGTAGTAAAAACAGCGTCTAACCGAAACTTTCTTCTCATTAATTCGTATTTAATTCTTTGTTTCCAGAATCGACAGCCAGTTTTCCTTCCAGCAAAGTGTGCTGAAGACGAGCTATATTATCCTGGAGACCAAAAGGATGATTGGATATGTGACTGCAGACCAGGTGGGCATTTTAAGGTCTCATTAGCGAAATGTAACTGTAACCGAACAGTTACAGTTACGTGGTTCTAGTGTGTACGCCTGTTGTAGTCTTCTTGTCCATCGAACTGAACATTTGCATCGAATGCCCTCACCCAACGTACTCATTCAGTCGGCTGTAACTGTTACCGAACAGATACAGTGTGTGTACGCGTCCACGAACACACTGCGAGCTTCCTTTGGTTCGCGCCAGAAACCGACATCCATCGGCTCGCGGCGCGCAGCGGCGTGCCGCTCGCGACCAGCTCGCGCCAGGTACGCGGACCACGTACACACCATGATTTGTAGTTACAGTAACGTCCAACGGTTACGTTACTTAATGAATACGTGTTTATCGTCGGCTCGCTGCGAACTGCTACGCGATCCGCTCGCGGCAAGATCGCGAACCACGTACACACTATGATTTATTTATTTATTTAATTACGGTTACAGTTTTCTAATGAGTACCCGGCTTTAGGCTGCTATAAATGAATGTGACAGCGATGAAACTTTTACTAATGTAGAGTAGGTTTTCATAACCAATATTTTTATAATTAAAATACATAATGTCATCACCCCATTCCATCCTGAGGGTGTCGTAAGAGCCGACAAAAGGAAATGACATGGCTGATAACCTAGCCGTAAGAGAAGAAAACCATAAGCAACCACAGTAGGGTAATTGTAACTGTAACTCTCCATGTAACTGAAAGAGGTCCGACTCAGCCGTGGGCAGTGATGTATAAGATACCCTATACAAGGTATCTAAAATACAAGATGCAAGATACTTTAAAAATAAGGATTTCAGATACCAGATACAAATATTTTTCTAAAAAGGTATTTGAAATACTAGATGCAAAATACCTATCTTTCAAATACTTTTTAAAGATAAAATACTTTTGTAAGAAAAGAACATTTAATTGAACTTAATTTTATTAGTTCGAGAAAACAATTTTCGAATAGATCACGTTGATAACAAGGATCAGGCAAATGTGACAAGACAAAATATGGAGGCATTAAAATTGAAACTTTTAATCTTTATGTTTTAGTAGAGATTTGAGTAAAACTAATTCCTCAAACATATAGTCGCTCATCTTCCTTCGATGAGGCCTCATGATCATGCCCCCAAATGAGAACAGTCGCTCCACAGGGGCAGAGCTGAGCAAACAGGTGTTATATTTTAGGAATATTCTTTTTATTTTAGCATAAGCATTTAAGCTTTTAAAGTTTGCATCTTTATTGTTCAGGTACTGGAGTGTCTCTAAATAATAAATAAATATCCTTGGACATTTCACACAACGCCATCTCGTCCCAAGTTAAGCAACTTAATGCTTGTGTTATGGTAACGAGATGGATGATAAACTACTTATTAGGGTTCATGATTTCTCGAGCTTTTCAATTTCTCGGGTCTCGAGAATTCTCGAGGCTAATTTCTCGGGACTCTCGGGTTGTCGAGAAATATACATTTACGTACGTTTTCTCATATTATTTGGTTCCAATTGCGTCTAAAAATCAGTGGTTTTCCTCTCAAATAAAAGTATCAAATTAATTATAAAACTTTCATCGATGTTATTCAAAAACATAAATCTTATAAATATTTTTTTATAAAAATATTACAGAATTTTTTTTTATTCAGGCTTATAATCATAATGACAGTACCATTTTTAGTTGGTTATTTAGAACTTAAACTAAACAAAAAATCAACATGAAAGAAAACGTAAATATTAGGTTGGGGAAAAAGTCTTTTTGCATTATAGTATGTATGAACTTGTAATAAAATCTTCAGTCCTGATCTTGCACCTTCAGATTTCCACATGTTTCGGTCTCTTCAGAATTCTTTAGGCAGTGTCAGGTTAACATCACGAGAGGACTGCCAAAACCACTTGTCGCGGAATTTTGATCAGTAGTCCTAAAATTTCTATAGCAATGGGATCATGAAAGATGGCAAAAAGTTATCGAACAAAATGGTAGCTACATACTTTAGTTAAATGTAAACAAACGATATTAAAAAATGTTTTGAAATTTCTTAAAAAATGCGACGAAACTTTTTCCCCAACCTATTATCTTAACTTACATTACATTAGGATCACAGCACAATTTTGGGCTGGTTATTTAGAAAAAAAAATCAACTTAAATCTTGTAAACTAAATAGCTTCTATAAAACACGAAAGAAATCTTGAGTATCTACTCAGGTAGAAAGTAAATGTAAATTATAATTTCATTATAACCATAGCACCATTTATGGCATGTTAATAGAATATAAACAAATTAAAAATCTGCAAGTTTTTTTTCTACAAACGTACATGATTTCTCGAGTTCTCGACTTTTCTCGAGCTTGATTTCCCGGGAACAAAGCCCAACGATTTCCCGGGAATTCTCGGCTCGAGAATTCCCGGGAATGAACCCTACTACTTATATACATATTTTTTTTGTAAATACATACATATTATAGATAGAAATGACACCCAGACTCCGAGCCAGTGCCTCTAGTTTAGACAAAGACACTTGCCCGACCCCGGAATCGAACCCGGGACCCGTTGATCCAAAGGCGGCACATCTAACCAATAATCACTGGTGCTGCTTGTGTTTACGCCACTAGCAATAGAGGAATCAGAGTCCTCAAAAACACTATACAAATGAAATAAGATTCATCTTTTGACTTTTTTTTTAATTATAATTAAACTAGTGGCCCGCCCCGGCTTCGCCCGTGCAAAGCGAGGGTAGGTTATACTTAAAATCCTTCTTCTTGAATCACGCTATCTATTAAAAAAACCGCTTCAAAATCCGTTGCGTAGTTTTAAAGATTTATGCATACATAGGGACGGACAGAAGAATGCGACTTTGTTTTATACTATGTAGTGATAGTGATATTAATAAAATTAAATATAAAATTTCACCGTGGTGACGAAGTAACGGGCTAAGTAGCCAGAATGAACACTCTGATTAGAATCAAACTTATAAATTTAATTTTCATCAACTTACTGAATCATATCTGTGATTACTAATTTAAAAACGAATGCGTAAAAATAACAATGATCATGTTTGTCCGTTGTTAATCTAACCTAAACTTTTCCTCCCGTTCAGAAATACGGAATGAGTGACAGTACTCACAGGAGTGACGGTGGGACATCTTCTAATAGCCAATTACATTTGTAGAATTTTTAAAAGACGCGCTGCGTTCAGTTGCATTCGGAAAAAAACTACGAATTTATTTTAGTAAAAATATCTTAGGGAACAAAGTATCTTCAAAATACTAAGATACCATGAAAAAGTATCTAAATAAAAGATACAAAATAAAAAAATTAAAAAGTATTTCAAATACAAAATGTAAATACGTATTTTGTATCTTGTATCTGTATTTCAGATACTTTTATCTAAGATAAGTCACATCTCTGGCCGTGGGTCATTATATGGACTGAGTAGTATTAATAGATAACAATTATTTGACAATCATAACACATTATTTGGCTGTGGATGTGGTCCTGCGCGTAAGTAAGGTCACCAGAGCACCATGTTGGCAGCGGAATTATGGGTTCCTTTATGCTGCCGGCGTCGGAGAAATTTCCTTCTCTTACTGCTAGGTAGTTTGCCTTAGATTAGATTAATTTCCTTCAATCAAGTTTAAGGTCAACTTTGGGCTATGGAGGGAGCTCTCCATTAGTGGGTTCATTAATATTATGTAATTTACTGCACAGCTTACCTGTACCATCCGGACTCCAACAAATGCTGGCCCGCTCTGCGGCAAGGGCCATGCAGCGAAGGCCAACACCTGATGCTGCGTGCGAACAGTGCCATACCTGTCTGTGTTCCTAATCCTTGCGAGAAGGACGGTCTAGTGACGTATGAGGGGAAATGCTACAGGCTGGGCACTCCTTGCGGTACCAGCCGGTGGCCGCACACTTCAGGCCTTGCGGTGAGCGCTGTCGACTTGTCAATTCGCTGTGAGTTGTTGACATTTGCATCCCGTTTTAGTGAAACGGGCGAGCCTGTCTCTGAAACTTCTGCAAAATGCCCACCTGGCGGCAAGCGGAATATCAATGGCCAATGTATACCAGATCCTACACAATAAATGTATAATACATAATATACTCTTTTTCTTCAATTTAAGTCTTCTTCTTCCTAGCCTTACCCAATTTCATTGGGGCCAGCCCCATATTTATCCCTCCTGATTTGCCTAAACTTTTTGAATAATATAATTAAAAAATATAAATTAATACTGGTAATTAACACGGAGCGATTGTTGTCTACCCTCCATGAGCCATCTAGGACGACAAGTAATTATGTCGTTAGACCAGCTATCACGCTACCAACTCCGTGTAACGACTGCCATAGATCATACAATGGCAGCTGGGACCAACGGCTTTATGGGCCCTGCGAAGCATGGTGGGGGTCTAAACTACAAATGATGGACACCCTTCCAACATGCAGCAGAACCATACGTTGCTTAACCTGTTTATCTACAAATGGGGGTCTAAACTACAAATGATGGACACCTTTCCAACATGCAGCAGAACCATACGTTGCTTAACCTGTTTATCTACAAATGGGGGTCTGAACTACAAATCATGGACACCCTTCCAACATGCAGCAGAACCATACGTTGCTTAACCTGTTTATCGATTGCGTTCCGCATTGTCTACTAAGCTACAACATCCTCCGTCTCAATTTCAGTAGCGTTAAATATTAAGAAACTACCTTTGCACTATATTGCCGTGATGATTTAGAATACAATACTGTGTGGCCAAACTCATGCTTCTGTCGTTAGAGGCGACTAAGGAAACCAGTTCGACGCCTTGATTCGACGTCTAGGGGTTGCATGTACCCGGTTCGATTCTGGGGTCGAGTAAGTGACTTTGTGTTCACGAATGTATGTGTAGCGACCAGCATGCTACAAACTTTACCCGAAAAATCTGAACTAAGTAATAATGTCAAGAATTATTGCCTATAAATACGAGAATTACCAAAAACACACCTGTAGGTGTAGGACGCACCGGTTAAGAAATCCCCGACTACAGTTATCGAGGTATAGGCGCCGGGTCCCATGCCAGACTTACCCCATCGTTTGACAGGGGCCCCGGCGCCATCATGATCATCGATTTGCCCGAAAATAAGTAGTGTCCGCAATACAAGGTTACACATGGACGCGGGGGTCAGTGTTTTAAAATAAAAGGCATAAAATGTATCACTAAAATGATATGTAACCCTGATTTCCCTTTATAAAATTGGAGGAGACCTAACTGGGTGACTGTGGTCTGAGATGAACCTGTACAGTTAATAATACAGCTGTGTAAGCAAAAGATTTTGAAAACATTCAAATAGTGAACCAATGTAAAACTTTGTAGATACAATACCACTTAAGCTCATAACTATATTACCAGTTGCAGATACCAAGTACGAACATTCTATACTCTCAGATTGTTAGTCATTTGTCTAATTTTAAAAACAATTGGATTCCAAACGATCACATTAATCGTTATCACTTCTTAATTATTCTAAACTTAAACGTTGCACAACACCAATCAAACCATGGCAACCAGAGCGCGTCATCCGTAACCATGGCAACGGTGTCATATACGGCTGCATCTTCATATCCTATCACAACAGACAATACTGTACACATGTGGTTAATAGTAATTACAGCAATCAACACATGAGAGACACGCAAGACCAACAAAACCGCAGTGATAGAGCCAATAGAATAAATAATTACTGACAGTATACTTACATAGATTGCAAAGCTATTTGTCGGTTATAAAAAGTTAGAAGGTTAGTCTGATTGACGGCTTCGTAGAAAAGTTCGAAAACGTTTGATTAAGTGGAAAGTGCAAATTTGGAAATTTTAGCTGTCGGCGTACTATGCAGCGATGTGGTAAGTTAAAAAAATGCTGGAATTTATAACACCCTCTATATAACTAGAAAAAGAAAACTTTTATCAACTGAGTCTTTTTTCTCAAAATTCAAGAAACTACATTATCAAACCTGCCTCGTTGGGTTAGGGGTCGGATGTGCCGCCTTTGGATCAACCGGTCCCGGGTTCGATTCCGGGGTGCAAGTGTCTTTGTCTAAACCAGAGGCACTTGCTCGGACTGTAATGTTTGACGACACGGTTGGCGCAGTGGTTGAGCGATCGACTGCTGCTCAGCTTGTCGCGGGTTCGATCCCCGCACGGAAGAAATATTTGTACGACCTACAAGTATTTGTTCCGGGTCTGGGTGTTTTCTATCTTTAATATGTATGT
This sequence comes from Clostera curtula, assembly GCA_905475355.2. NCBI lineage: Eukaryota > Metazoa > Arthropoda > Insecta > Lepidoptera > Notodontidae > Clostera > Clostera curtula. Next base: position 9,419,513 of record FR997813.1, on the reverse strand, counting down.
ATTTACAAAAAAACAATGTATATAAGTAGTTTATCATCCATCTCGTTACCATAACACAAGCATTAAGTTGCTTAGCTTGGGACGAGATGGCGTTGTGGGAAATGTCCAAGGATATTCACTTATTTATAATGTGTGTTCGTGAATTACATGTTTGTAAACTGCCCCCGCGATACAGGTTATGCTAGTGCAGGGGTTTCGTTTTTAAATAGAAAAAAACCTAGTTAAAAGGTATATTTTATAAAGTACTAGCTGCCCCGGCAAACTTCGTACCGCCTCAGAATCAATAAACATTTTTTTCTCATATTTTGCCACCTTTTGAACCTTCCATGGACTTCCACGAATATTTCAAGACCAAAATTAGCTAAATCGGTCCATCCGTTCTCGAGTTTTAGTGAGACTAAAGAACAGCAATTCATTTTTATTATTAAAGATTTCATGTTGTTCAGCTTGTTATACATAATTGTTGCGAATTTAAAAAGTAATTTAACGTTTTTATTTTGATGCCTTCCAAAGCCAACTTCGATTGAAATAAACAAATATATATGGTAGTTCACTTTTCTGGTTTTATTTCATTGTAAATTAATCAAAGCGCTGTTACCGTTGATACGTAATTGACCGTAAGATTTAAATAGGTCACAACAATTATTTTTTCCTTGTAGCTTCGAAATAGTTCCGCACAAATAATACTTAAGGACATTTTTAATGGGTTCACGTTGGGTGCTACATAGATAGTTTTCCAGAAACGCTAATAGGATTTGGCTATCGTTAATATGCTACAGTTTAAGTAGTTCCGTGTGGTGACGGTTTTTCCATCCTGAGGGTGTCGTAAGAGCCGACAAAAGGAAATAATAAGGTCGAATACCTAGCCGCAGGACAAGGACAACGTGATACGAAACCCTGTGCCAGCCCGTCTGGCCAGCCTGGTACGGTAGGCCGGACTCAGCGGTCGGTAATTCATGGGCTGAGAAGAGAAGTACACGTAGTTATGTCCTAACTTATATACATATTTATTCGCAAGTGAAATTAAAAAAACTTATTTCTAAGTTTTCATAAGTTTCTAAAGTACGTTGTATCATTTTGCATCTATGTATTTAGGTTCTTACCATTTAGATATACAGGTTCTTCTTCTTCTTGTCAGCCCATAAATGGTCCACTGCTGAGTCGTACCTCCTCCAACTACATGGAGGGTAAATAGCCTAATGTGCCACGCTGGCCGGACTAGTTGGCGCAGTATTTCGTGTCAAGTTCTCTTGCGGCCAGGTTTTCGGCCTTAACATTTTCTTTTGTCGGTTCTTACGACGCCCTCAGGATTAAATGCGGTAGTGACATTAGGTACGTATTCTAAAGCCGTCACCACACGAAACAAATTGTACGAAATATATGTATCCCTCTGAAACCGATATTTCTCGGAATTGTCAGATAAAAATGAGATTAACATAATTATCAGAATTGTCGTAGGTACATAATTATATGGTAGGTAGGTCAAATATCACACGTGATTAATCTCAGCTGGTTAGCGAAAGTTGGCGGTTATTCTACTTTCTTTCATAGCCTAATTATCATAACAGTAATAAGCTCAGAAGCAGAGACTTTAATACGAAATGCAACTGTATTTTAGTAGGCAAACTATAAGGTTACTTGCTATAATTAGGCTACATTTTTAATGACATCATCTTGCATTGAACGGTGAAATGGAGATGAAAGTCCCAGCATCATCAACGCGTATCGTTGGTGTAACATCTATGAAAAGTATGAGTAGTACTAACACTCAAATCAAATTAAGAATAAGAATGTAGCGACCACCATGCTACATACTTTACACAATTTACCCGAAAAATCTGAACTAATTACATCAAGAAATATCGCCTACAAATGCGAGAATTACCAAAAAGTCCTACACCGCGATAGCGAAATTTCAAGAGCACTTCGTATAGTTTAGTTACTTTAGTATTACCTATTATATCTGTGATACAGTTATGATTTCCCCGACTACAACTATCGGGGATAGGCGCTGCGACCCGTAGCCAGACATACCACCTCGTCTGGCTGGATGATCATTCCTTTGCGCCTAAAAGAGCTTAAACATTTTTGTTTAGTAAATACTATCGAAGGTAGGTACTTTCTTTATAGTAAATCAGGGTAAACGGCAACCGCCTCGTGGTCAGGGAATACAGGTCAGCGATCAATCGAGATACGGCCAAGCTTGCCTCCCGTCGCGATTATATGGAAATCGTGCACTCAACCTGGTGACTTATTAAGTACTTAAACTCAACAGTAATATGTATAACAAATCTTTATATTAATACGTGGAGCAAAAGGTTTGAGGCAACGGAGTAGTACTTATGATTGCTGGTATAGTTAAAACTTTACATGGGGGAGGAGTGAAGAAATGTAATATTGTTTTAAAACATCCAGTTTATAACTAGTAATTTAATAAAGAAATCTTCACACACATTAAATGCATATTTTGACACACACATCAATATCATAATGTGTAATCACAATATACATACACATCCTTATTAATAAACTATTATTAGCGACTGAACAACTTTACTTCAAGACTTACGCAAAGAACTCTGGTATTAATAAAATTGGAATAAGGACGGAGTTAACTAATTAAAATTTACAATCGGAGTAAAAGTTACTCCGCGGAGCCCCATGGTTTAAAGCTTGAGTAAGCATAGATTAACATGCCAAGAGGCAAATCATTTAGCCGCAAGAGAAGGAAAACTTGATACAAACCCCGTGCCAACCCATCTTTCCAGCGTGGCACAGTAGGCTAATTTCCTTCCATGAATTTGGAGGAGGTCCAACTCAGTTTGTGGGTCAGTAATGGGCTGAAACGATCACACTTTAAAATTGCAATAACTTTTTATGTACACAAGATATACTTGCGAAATAAAATGGACTCGAAAAAAGTTTGTAGAGGTTGCTATAGTTACAAAGAAAGCTGATAACATTTGCTATAAAACGTTTTTTATTTTAAATCTCGAACTTCTATAATTTAGAAAAAAAATGATGATATTAAAAGTGTAGTACTCAGTATTGCAGGTATAGTATTGCAGTGTATCTTTTACGCGTGGCCTCGCCCCAGCGTGTCTTTATTATTTCATACAATTTCAGTACGACAGCTACGGTTTTTTTATAATACGGTTAGTAAGAAGGAACTCTAGGTGAACTAAATAGCTGTTGGCACAACTTTCGTGTAAGTACTATAGGGTTATTCACCACTCATACTCACCACACAAGCTGAGGAGTTATGATTTCCCCGACTACTTGTATAGGTATATTATACAATGTCTAAAACATTTTTACACAGTTCAAGAAACAATTAAGAATGAATACCTACATCTTTAATTACTCGATAGCTTGTCCGTCAGTTTTTTTAACAATAACAAACTACTAATTATAATGGTTGCGAACCATAAATTTACTACTGACGTAGTTACCTGTAAGTGTAGATCCCTGTATGTTTCACCTGATGCGTCAAATCTTGACGGTTTGCTTGGGGAAAAGTAAATATCGTGATTCCATGAGGAAAGTGTTAGCAGGTCAGCACGTGGCCTACTTTGCTACTTTACACATATCATCATCAGCATGTTCCGAGTTGAAACTGATTTGTTATTGGAGTCAACTTTATGGGTTTTTTTAAATACCGTATTTCTGCTACTAGCTTCGCGGTATCGCGGGATATTTTTACAAACATGCAAATATTTCTGCCTTACACAACTATATGACCGATATAGCAATTGAACCTTCACGATGCAATAACGAGCCTGTTAAAAATTAATCCGTTTAATTCAAAAGGATTTGACAAGTTCTTGTGACGATGCGTGACGCATAAGTTAACCTATTGGTAGGTTAATCTGATAGTTCAAAGGAATTTGCCAAGTTCTTGTGACAATGGGTGACGGTAGGTTGTCAAAAATCGACAACCAAAGGAACGTTGATTGTCGATTTACCCAAAATTCAGACTAAACCGAAATTACCTACTTTAAGTTTTGGGTTGTATCATCATCATCATCATTTCAGCCAAAAGACGTCCACTGCTGGACATAGGCCTCCCCCAAGGATCTCCACAAAGGCCGGTCCTGGGCCGCCCGCATCCACTGCTTTCCTGTTGGGTTGTATACGTTTATTTTATTATTATGTAGTGAAACATCGATCTGCGAAAGGTTGCGGGCAGCAGCTGGATGCATCAAGCTGAAGACATGGCGCTATAGCGCTCTTTAGGGGAGGCCTATGTCCAGCAGTGGACTAATGTGGGGTAATGATGATGATGTAGTGACAAACGTAGTAACTCTAACTACGTTATTATCTAAGCCCCTATAAAATCAAATTGTGTTTGAATGTGAATGAACAACATTTGTGGGCTCTATTATTGATACTCATCTCTTAATTATAATATTTAGAGCCAGCGCGACCTTAAGTTGTGAACTTGTGGCCTAGATAATTATTTGATAGTAGTAATAGTATACTTAATCGGTCTCTAGGCGTCGATAAGGAAAATGTACCAAGAAAAACCGATTTCATCTGCGCAACTTTTTTATTAGTTAGTGTGTTTCTGGTAATCCACAAGTTACCGAGGTCACAGAGGTTTTAAGAAAACAAAATAATGGTCTATTGGTCTAACTTGGTAGGTCATTTTCTATTATGCGTCGCCGCTTAAGCTGCGCCTATAATGGGAATAATGAAGATCATTCTCCAAAAAATCTTGTAGTGCTGCATTTTAGTGCAAATGTCCTAAGAAGGCCTGTACAGTAAACCTATTATCCGTGGCTTATAAAATGGTGCTAAATTCTGAGGCTAAATTTTCGCAAACGATATAAACAATAACACATTATATGAATTTAGAAACAAATGTATTGACTAGTGTGAAACACACGCTCCTATCAAATTGTAAAGTTAATCAAAACCTTTTCATTTGACCCAGACTAGCTATAAGCGAAAGATCTTCTCGTCCACAATACCGCAGTGTCTGAAGACAAAAGTCTTCAACCAATGTGTGTTGCCAGTGATGACATATGGAACAGAGACGTGGTCGCTCACTATGGGCTCCATCAGAAGGCTCAAAGTTACCCAAAGGGCAATGGAGATTGCTATGCTCGGAGTTTCCCTGCGAGATCGAATCAGAAATGAGGAGATACGCAGGAAAACCAGGGTAACCGACATAGCCCACCGGATTGCCAAACTTAAGTGGCAGTGGGCAGGGCACATAGCTCGCAGGACCGACGCCCGATGGGGCAAAAAAGTCCTCGAGTGGCGACCGCGTTCCGGAAGGCGCAGTGCTGGTAGGCCTCCCACACGGTGGACCGACGACCTGATTAAGGTCGCCGGAAAGCAGTGGATGCGGGCGGCCCAGGACCGGCCGTTTTGGAAATCCTTGGGGGAGGCCTATGTCCAGCAGTGGACGTCTTTTGGCTGAAATGATGATGGAGCTTTATGGTCTGGCTGTAGACTCGAAACTGCTAATTGAAATAAAATACACAAACTGAAGCCTAATAGGTAACTGGAATTAGAAAATATACAACATCGTTGGCCCTTATATCGGTATCGAGGGCAGTGGGTCAGCCTGTTTCAGATCTGAGGGAAAACTACGGAAAAGCACGAGAGAACAATTTTATTTTCAAATGAGCCTTTGAAGGTTGCGTGATTCCGTCAGCCAACGCCTGCCACGCTATGCTGCCGGCTTATTTTGCGTGCATTGCTGGTGTAAAATACACGACGGTTTTGGTCAGTCAGCTGAAATAATTATTAGACAATAAACAAACAAAAAATGGGTTGATGCCAGAGAGATGTTCAATAGTGGCTGATACATAGAGAATATTTACTTAGGTATAAACAATTTTCCCTTACAAGCCGGTTTCTGAAAAGGCTTCAGTACCGTAGACAACATTATACAGCTGTGGCAGGTTATACCGAATACCAGGGGTTCGTCGACTACGAGAAAGCCTATAATTCGATAGAGATGTTTTCAAAGTTCTGGACAGGAAAGGGCTGGGTGACGTAAGTGGCAAGTACATCATCTACCTTTGATTTTCTGACGACTTGTCGTAATGGCTGATACCATGGTGGGCGTCACTACGATGCTCCACAGCCTCTGTCGAGCATACGAGTCGAGAGGCCCTAAGATGAACATATATAAAAAAAAAACATGTGTAATACCATTAAGCAAGGCATTTTACCATCGGTGGCTCAATACTCTAAGTTAATGAGCATTATAATGACTTGGAACACACTGACCTGTTACGTAAGTCCAATTTTTAGAAAAAGGTCATTCGTTGGATCCAATTCGGCTGGGCAGCGTCCGGGAAGCTGCGAAAGATCTTCTCGTTCACAATACAGCAGAGCTACCGACATACCCCACAGGTTTGCCAAACTTAAGTGGCAGTCGGCAGGGCATATACCTCGCAAGACTGCCACGCAATGGGGCAGAAAAGTCGTCGAATGACAACTGAATTCCGGAAATCGCACCGGTGGTCCGATGACCTGGTTAAGGTCACCGGAAAATGATAGGTTCGGGCGGCTCAGGACCAGCCTTTGTGGAAATCCTTGGGGAAGGCCTATGTCAGCAGTGGACTTCTTTTGGCTGAAATTATGAAACAATTAAACTGGAAGGCATTCCATGGCGAAGGAAAGTTCAAAACCCTGTGCCAGCCTGGCCAACTGGCAAAGTGTGGTTAGCGTAGAACGGTAAATACATTATGTGGAATAAGAAACCACGATTCGTCATGTTTGTGGTCGTGCCTCTATATAATTTCCTGTTGACCGCTTATATGAGCTATTTGAGTCGTTTCTTATCGGCTTTGTGGTTAATTAATAATGTTGAGAGTAACATCGAGTTATATTTATAATTACCTACTAGCAAATACTAAAATTTAAAGAAACCTTTAGAAATGAAATGAAAATTAATCATTTAACTAATGTTGGCACTTCACTCACGTGGTCTTTCGTATTCGCTATTGGTATGTGGTATAATGTGCGCCACCTTTTTCATCCACAAATAGCCCTTAATGTCATATAGTTATAACAGATAAGTGAATAGGGGTAGTGTAGTGAAGTTCAAATGACTCGAGATGTTCTCGACATTTTATGAGAACTTTATATATACTAATTGCCCCACCGTGCTTATCTCGACGTTCACTTTCATCGCCATCGCACTTGTTTTGGTCATATTTTTATCATTAAAATAACATTACCTCTAACAAGTGCCCACATATCACCGTCACAGTCTTCGGTCTCAATCTCTTACACACTATTCATTATAAAACGAACATATCAAAAAAGTATTGGTGCAGTAGTTCGGAAGTTATGCACGTAAATACATTTCGACTATTTTAATTAAAAATTTATTTTGCTTAGCAATTTCAGTTCATAAAAAACTAAATAGTCAATCCTCCCCGGATATACTGTTATTGTGACATAATACAACATCGAGATCATTTTAACCCCTAAATATGTAGTCTGAAATATAATCCACATCTGAAAATACAGATATACAATTTCAAAAAAATCCTATAAACACGAGCTAAAATATTGGTCAGCTGGTGACGAAAGCGGTAAATTATGTTTTCGTGTTGTTTTATTGAACTGATAAAACATCATTTACCGCAATGTACAAGGATTGTGAAACCTAAGACATCATGGTGAGGAATGAGTCCTATCTGGTAATCTGTTTGACAGAGCAACCTAGTGCACATACCAGTCTCCCACAAAATTTTAATGTATGCTTTCACTTTTTGCAGGCTACATAAAAAAACTAGGGAAATGAGTTTATAGAACTCAAGAAACATTGTGGCCTACAGATTAAAAAGCCCGTAGGATAATAATCACGATAGCTTATTGTGGAAAGAACGTCGGCGTTTTGTGATTAAAATTTGCATTAGAATTTTTACCCCTTCAACATAGTAGAATAAATTTGCTCTAAACAGTAAAATAAAAGCTCCTTGTAGGCTTGACCCAACTTTCGATGCCTATAGTGATTTTGATATACCCTGTGTATATTGGGAAATCAATTCACTTTTAAGGTTTTTTGTAGCTAGCGAAAGCCATTATTCAAAATAATGTTATTTCGTTCTCGATGATAGTTGGCATATGAACGGGCTCGAAATCTAATCATGTAATCCCGCCGAAGTCACTGGCAGACGCTAGTCATATATATAATTCAATGAGTCGTAGTTTAATATTTTGGTAATAATAAGTATGGAAAGTTTTATCGCCTAAACTGCAAAATCAACTGAAAGCCGTTAGTAAATTATGTTAGTAAGTGTGATTAGAATCGGTGGGGACGATGGAGGTAGCTTATAGTATGACGTCACCGCCCTAGACCCAAGCACGGTGCCTAAGCAATTGCGTAATAAGCTTTACACGCTTTCAATCGAACTTGGTATTTTCAATCATAGTGAAACAAACCGATCTGGCAAGGACAATGGTAAAGCGTTTAAGCGAACCAATAATTAAGTTCATGCCGTCATTCTCTGATGTTTATGAAAACGACGACTGCGATGTGGTTTGAATCTTACAGTCTATTGATACCTATCTCATTTAGCAATAGTGCGTAAAAGTGTGGTAGACCAAAATGGGCAAATTAGTCGCTTATTAAAGACTTGATTTTAGTGATATAGGTTACGTGAAAAAAAATCTGTTTTTAGTCAGTTACGCTACATTTCTTGAAGAATAAATAGAAAGGGTACACTGGAGGAAAAGAATAGCTAGAGTATAGGGTAAACATTTTTATTCAGCGTGTGACCACAGTTCTAACTTTGACATTTTCACCTGGTCAACCTGCGTATTTACTCATGCCACCATTACGTCAGGAACAAACCACATTACCTCCATACCAAGGGCATCGACGTGGTCAAATCTAATCGTTAGTTGTTTTTCTAACAAAAGTTGTTTCTAAAGGTCATCTAAATTGCTAAAGTAATAATCGTTTTATAGATTAGTAGGTAATAGCCATATATGTATACATTTAATTACCTCTGCCGAATAATTTCATGGTATTAACGAGTTCATTTCAACATTGTTTTTGAGTTGTATTAAAAACAAAGTTTTTATAATATTATAGTCATCTTATAAATACATAATTGGATTGTAGTTATTAGTTACTTGTTTTTTCAAGTATGGGTATACATAAAAAATATTGTGGATTTTGTTGCCACATAAGATGCGTGGTGATGGAAAATTGTGATAAGATTGATAGAAAGTATTTAATTTTTTCTCCGATTTTTTCCCACTTTCTTGACAATTATCATTATATTTATTTATTAATTAAGTATAGCCTATGTGTTATTCTGATGTCTAAGCTATATTATTATAAAGTTTCATCAAAATCCATTCAGTAGATTTTGCAAGAAAGAGACACATATCCATTCATTATTACAAACTTTCGCGTCTATTATATTAATAGGATATTGATTTAAGAAACCTTACAATATATTAAACACACACACACACACATACTGGAGTATGTCTTCACTGGAGTCTCTCTACATTACTTTGTATTTAAATTTAAACGAGGAAATCTTCTACTGGCTTTATTCCATGTTATTTCAAATAACAAGCAAATAAGGATAAGGGGACAAAATATTGATTTTCCAATAAATAAAATAAATAATGTGGGACCCACTACTGAGTTCGGTCTCAATAATATATAAGTGTAAGGTTTAGGACTGTAATGTCCTAAATTATAGCAAACTCAAACTCAAAATTAACTTTATTTACGTAGGTTTTATCACAAAACTCTTAAAAATAGTCATATTTACAGTTATCATCATCTTACGACCCCTGTCCCACGCTAGGTGGTAGTCTCCATACACACCTATCAGTCGTCATATCTACAGCCACTCCTTTCATACACAATTTCTCATGCTTACAATCCATCCATCTCTCTTGATCTTCCACAACCCTTACGTCCACCCACATTCACGCTGAAACTACCACCTGTTCGGAATGCTGCTCTACAGAGAAGAGCCGACAAGAAACTCTGTAGTTGCTTTTTTTCAAATCAATGGGTTTGTTTACAAAAAGCACTAAACACCATAGTGAGAGCAAGTTCGCCAGATGAGAGAAACACACAACACATTAACGCAATGAATGACAACTAGGCCTTGGGTCAGGGCCAATCAAAAACAAAGTCCTGAAGGATAAAGAAATTAGCCTACTGTGCCACGATGGCAAGACGGGTGGCATAGGGTTTGTTTTAAGTTTTCAACTTTTGCGACTGGGTAATCTGTCTCTGCGTTCCTCTAATCGCGCTTTACGGCTCCCCCAGGATAGTGTGTTGGTGTAGTGTAGTGGGTTGGTGAAATTGTGTATTTTTAATATGTTATCACACGGAATTGTTTGCTGACATCTTTTATAGTCCTGCCTATAGGGAAATTTAATAAAATGTTAATGTAAATCAACACTGATAAATAAACACCTAGGTAATAAAATACAGCTGAAAGCAAAGTCAACGTTGCTTTTACATTGATCTTTTTAAGGATAACAATTGTGAAATATTTACTATTTTCATTATATTACTTGATTGTCATTCCAAACGACGATGGTAAAAACCTATTACTTATCTATATTAAGATAGTTCTTCACAAACCCTTCATATGAATGTCCTATCTAACATCTTCACGAAAACAATAATCGAAAATCAAGTAAGTACATAAAATAAAATAGTAGCTTACAATAATAAAAGTGGGTCGGGCCAGTATGGCGCAGTAGGAAAATGTATGAAATTTTAGGAGGCCCATCTCAGCAGTGGGCTGAAATTATGGTAATAATTCTTTAAATATAATACATAAAAGGCTCATTATTACTTTGCTCAGCGAATTAGCATTGCCATACATACAACGTGGCACCGTACCCTGTGACAGCGGACTGGCGCAAATTCTATTTTTAGAATTTTAGTTATTTAGAGTAAGTTTAGTGTTTTTATGTTATTACTTAAAACGGTAATTTTACGGTCTTTTTAAATTTTTTTAGTTTCACTACTTTAATATTATTATATATCTGTGCTTTCACACGTTTCTTCCTTAATTAATTTAACTTAATTTAATACGAATCACAGAGCTAGCTAAAATCGAAGATACCACAGCCAGTTTCAAAACACACTTAGAAGCACATTATGTACAATGGTTTCCATTTCAATCACCTCATTGCCAGTCACGTACAATCGGTGTCAATGTGTCAACATCGACGTATAAAAACTTTTTTTATACGTCCATGTGAGTCAATAGGTAGCATTCGGATTTGTAGCATTATTCAATAGGTGAAGTCTACAGTCCTACGAAACGGTGACCTCCTTTGTGCACGTTAATAGATAAGGTGTTGGGCGGGCGGCCGTCGGCGGGCGGCACGCAATTCTCCACCCAGCGCGGGCCCTGTCCAGCGACGGCCACTCGCCACTCGCCAGTCGAAGCCACGCGCGCTGCGGGCCGCTCGCCCACCGAAGGCTCCTAAGCCTCGCGACACATGGCCCTCCCGCATCTCTAACCTCCTCTGTTATGGAAAAGCGCGTCGCTGGCGGCCGGCGCGAGCCCATCCCGAGCATCCTCAAGAAACCTAAGAGCCGCCACAAAGGTGACCTCCTCGATAAAAGCACAAAGATCAAACGCGAGAAGACCGACGACCCGAAGAAAAGTGGAGATGCTAATACGCCGCTGCCCCAGGGCTGCTCCCCGCTGATGTATGCCTGCCAGCAGGCGGACTACAAGTCTGTCGTCGATATACTCAATAAGGACGTGAGTTTGTTGTACCTGGACCCACTGACGTCACCGAATATTTTCGAACTTTTTTCACCATTATCAACCGTATTGTCATTGGCATTTAGCACACCGTAGAACAATCAATCTCGCAAAATAACAACGAATTCCAAATGTCAAAGTTGTTTGCAGTTCATAAGAGTTATTAGGTGAGGTGGCACCGTCTACTAAAATGATAGCTCGAGTTGAATGTTCGGTGTCTAGCACGCGATGTTAATCGCTCCTGGGTAGCGCTATATTGGTTGTCTGTTAGCAACCCTTGTGAGTTGTAGCCGGCGCGGCGCGGCGGCGGCGGCGCCTTGCTTCTGCCTTTGATGACGTATTAAAAAATAAATGAAAATAGTCAGCATAAATAATTATCAACGGACTTTTAATTGTTATTTTATGTAGTCGCAACATGCTGTGCATTTTTATCGATCATAGTTCCAAGTTTATATTATACTAGCGACCCGCCCCGCCTTCACACGGGTGCAACTCAAACTCTAAATTTATCAGTGTTTCTCTTGAACCTTCCTGACCTTCCTCTTGAATCACTCTATGTATTAAAAAAAAACCGCCTCAAAATCCGTTGCGTATTTTTAAAGATTTAAGCATACATAGGGACGGACAGACGACAGCGACTTTGTTTTATAATATGTAGTGATAGTGATGTATGACTTACCTGAAAGGTTTTCTGCGTGTCTTAATTAAGTGTCATCAATGGAATTATGGGAATGATGGCCTAACAGAAATATATGTTGACTTTCCTCGATCCAGCTGGTAGGGCCAGGTTTAGAAAACTCCTTTCGTTCAATCAATAGAAAAGGGGACATAACATGCACTATCACGTCACTATTCCACGATCGTAAGTATAGCGTCACTACACAGGGTTTCACCCTTCATAATCGTCACAATAAGAATGGGGTGCCGACAAAACATTTTTCACTAAATGGATATACATTTTTTTCACTAGCCTGTATTCATAAAATATATTTAATTTTACTTCTCATTCTAGTATAAGTCGTGTATAATAACGAGGAAGTCTGTGAAGACTTATGTAAATTCCATTTCGTTTGCTGTTCATGAGTTATTCATGATTGAAAATGACGTACCTAAATAAGTTTATTGCGATATGACAAGGCTTCTTTCAGTTATGTTATATACATTACTCGGTTATCAGAGGGTTGGTTTTAAAGATAAAAATATCTTAATGTGTGTTAAACAGTATGCCATGAAGTATGCTGAAACATGTGCTGGAGAGAAATCATTGTAAATTTATGAGCAGTTCTTCTATCTGATTTTCTATAATTAGTTCTATATATACGACTGGAATATATCTTTTAACCAGCCCATAGACAGGGTACAACAAAAACCCTACCTACGGCCATAACAAAATGTGTGTGTGTGCAGAATTTCAGGGAAACAACACAATATTATTTATTAATATTGTCATAACTTGAGACGGACGGACAGACGACAGCGACTTTGTTTTATAATATGTAGTGATAGTGATGTATGACTTACCTGAAAGGTTTTCTGCGTGTCTTAATTAAGTGTCATCAATGGAATTATGGGAATGATGGCCTAACAGAATTTCAGGGAAACAACACAATATTATTTATTAATATTGTCATAACTTGAGGAATGAGCACAGATAACCCAAGAAATATTATATTTTGACGACACGGTTGGCGCAGTGGTTGAGCAATCGACTGCTGCGCAGCATGTCGCGGGTTCGATCCCCGTACGGAAGAAATATTTGTACGACCTACAAGTATTTGTTTCGGGTCTGGGTGTTTTCTATCTATAATATGTAGGTATTTACAAAAAAAAAAAAAGTATATAAGTAGTTTATCATCCATCTCGTTACCATAACACCAGCATTAAGTTGCTTAGCTTGGGACGAGATGGCATTGTGTGAAATGTCCAAGGATATTTATTTTTATTTATTTATTTATTATGAAACTTAGCTTACATTTACAAAATAATAAAAACCATAGCTTTTTGTTGATTTCCAGTGGAAAACATGATTTATGGTAAAAATATGGTTTAAGAACACATTTTAAATACAGAATCACTTCCTTTGATTTGCTCTATATCCTATCTTCGGATGACTATAGGGGTTTTGTATATACGCCGATAACTAAGTCATAATTAAAGAACTTACATTCAAACTTCTACAGCTCTAGGTGTGTAAACCCGTTTGCAATAATCCAGATTGCCATGTTTCGAAGTTTGCATGACGTACATTTACCGGAATCGTTTGCGGGACATTGCAGGTTATCGACAGCATAGCTACACCCGCGAAGAGATCTGTCTTGAAATAAAATTTGACCAAAGGATGCCTTCGACAGCCCGCATCCATCCGCGTCCGTGACCGTGGTCTGCGCTGCGCGCTGCACTACTGTGCGTCTTCTGGAGCGGGTGCGAATCAAGCTGCCCGTGCCGCGTGTGCAGATAGAATACTGATGGCTGCTCCAGCTCTGGCCAACGCACGTGATGCAGACGGCCTCACTCCTCTGCATCTAGCAGTGGTTCACGGGAATGTCCCGCTGGTGCAGACGCTGTTAGCGGCTGGTGCAGATGTTAATGCCACCGACGACGAACATCACACTGTTGTGCACTGGGCTACTGGTACGTGAATGCTTTGAATTTAGCAAGGGAATACTTATCTTCTATCAATTTAAACAACAGAGTGCCTGCGACCATTGTGACCTTTGTTCAGTGGTGGTCCAAAAAACACCATTCTTTGGGAAATCATCCCAATAATACCTTAGCTAAGGTCTAGAGAGAGCGATCCAATTTTAATATGATTTTATACAAAATATTTTAATATTTATTAAAAATATTTTGTTTTTAGCTCTTCCTACTTTATTACCTAATAGTAAATGGCTGTGGTAGTATTAGCATGGGCTGAATAGTAGTAGTAGTAGATCTAATAAAACTCCTATATTTATGCTTCGGTTTGTCCATAGAGTCAGGTAAGCGCCATCCTACCAGCAGCATTTTTATGGACTACTCAAAAACGTTGTTAATTTACTAAAAGATTGCGTAGCAAAAGTGTTAAGAGCATTCGAAAATTGGTAATTAGCCGCCCACAGTTAATGGAGTCGTTATTACGCCAGTGTCACGTGGCAGCTATCTCTACAATCCCTGGAAGCAGGCGAGCCCATTAGATGCCGAGTCGAATATCAATCGTCATCAATGAACTTACATAAACTTCAAATGGAATTTCTACATCATCATCCCCTAAAATATCCATGGCTGACTCCTCCAATTTTTTAGACGGTTGAGTTCTATTGATTGTGAACGCTTATGTAGAAAAAGCCTCATTTATTTTACACTCAAATTTGTGATTGCTATTTGATTTTGTAATTTTGCAAAATTTGGATTTGCAATTATAATGTTTTTGATGTAAAACAGTAACTAAGCATTATTTTACATTTACGTATGGCATCGTAAAATATCGCGTACGTTTCATTTTTAGTATCTTCCAATTATAACACAAAATGAAGTTACTATATATGGATTTAGCTCAAACTTTAGCTATGAACTCATAAAATACGTCAAGAGCCACAAGGTTTCATAGGTGATATATTGTGACAGTCGGTGACCCTAGCAAACGCTCGGCCGGAGTCAAACCGGGGTTTCTGTTCCGTTGCTTGTATCCGCAAACTAGGCAGCTGTTAGGCAAATGTGATGGAAATTTTGCTATGTTTTCATACGACCTTGGTCTGTTTGTTTATGAAACCTTGTAAACTTTGTAGAGAGAATTAAGCTTTTAAATACTTAGCTTTAAATCTATGATGAACAGAGATAACAAAATTAAGTTATTTATTGGTTGAAATTAAACACTTTTTAACGGATTTATCGCGTGTATATTACATTATTTAATTCCCGACGTTTTGAATGCTTTGCAGCAGTCGTGGTCGCGGGAGAGACTAGAAGACAGTTGTCTTCAAAAGTACAAAGAAACAGTTAAAATCTACCGCCTATAATTTTGTTTTTTTGATAACGTTCCATATGCACGCAAAAATCGTACCACCTGCCTGGGATCCAGTCATTAAATTGATCAAATCTCAAGCAAAATACTCATCTGCAAGACCTCTGGACACCGTGAGCGATTTCTGCGTGCACATGGAACGTTATCAATAAAACAAAATTATAGGCGGTAGATTTTAACTGTTTCTTTGTAATTTTGAAGACAACTATCATCTAGTCTCTCCCACGACCACGACTGCTGCAAAGCATTCGAAACTAATGTAATATACACGCGATAAATCCGTTAAAAAGTGTTTAATTTCAATGTGTAATCATTGCGAAAACCTAAGAAATCATTATTTATTGGTTACTATTCGTTTTACGTCCACATTCAGCAATAATACTGCCCTTTGTACCTGTCCTTATTTTAATTTTATTTGAATAGGTACCTCATTTAACGATGTCTACCAAAATCAAAATTTATTTTAGTCGTGTTTCGAATTTATGAATTTCTAATTTATAAAAAGGGATATGAATAACGTGACCATACGTCCCGCTTTGGGCGGGATTGTCCCGCTTTCAGGCTGTCCGTCTCGCTGTCCCCAACGAGAACAAAAATGTCCCGCTTTACGAATAAACCTCTATATCCTTTGCACTTAAATATGATATCTTACGTACACCACGTATATACATATATAGAGTACGTTGGTGTACGTAAGATATCATATTTAAGTGCAAAGGATATAGAGGTTTATTCGTAAAGCGGGACATTTTTGTGTTGTTGTCATGTATATATATTTATTTATTTAAACAAAAGTCAGTAGGCTTCCCGCTCAAACACGAAAATAAAATGGTCACGTTAGTTATGTATGAATGACTGTCATACAAACACCTCTGACATATTAGAAGCAATTACACGCTTCATAGGAATCTTATGTACCAGCCAACTGTTGGTTGATTCAGATAGGTATAATAGACGGTAGTTTCACACAACTACAGTCGCCGTCAGATATATTGTAGTAGACAAGGTGACCAAACTTCTGAACAATTTAGAATGTCAATATGTTCCATTAATAACTGAACATTCAATACTTCATTAATATCTGAGCAGATGCTTGTCAATAATTTCTATACAAACAACTAACCAAAAATATCTGATCACAGTCTACAACTGGCACAGTTTAATAGTAGTAATAAATATGATTTCATTGTTAAATAAATGTTATTTTTTTATTTATTTAGACTATTCTTGTAATCTGTAAATAATCTTGATAATTTTTATCAAGATTATCGAAACTTTAAAAGCGCCCATTACTTTACATCCAAACTTTTCACATTGCCAATGCTTTATTATATAATGAACTGAAAAAACGCACGCCAACTGCGTAAGTACTCAAATTAAAATCTTACAGCGAGATTAATGTTACACCAATTAACTTGTAAATAATTAACCAAAGAGTTACTAAAAACGAAATACGAAAATACACTAAGGACATTTAAAAAACATTCAATTTCAATAATACTAATAATATTATTTCACATATGGGGGGCAAACATGAACACGATAGATGGCCCTAGAACACAGCAATTGAAATCAAAAACCCATAAAGATATATTGTTAATTACATACCTACATTCATTATAAAATATTATTTGGTTGAAGTAAAATATAGTAATTATGTCCATTGAGTTACGATATTCTATACATAGTATCTATTATTATAAAAATAACAATGCGTTTATCAATTTATACCTAAGCTTTTTCAAAATAACGTTGATGATGTGAGTCGTGTTATAAACTCTGTCTGTACTCCTCAATCTCGTAAAAGCTATTTCACAAGCCGCATTATTACGTACGCGCAACGTACTACTCGTAAGTAGTTATAACAAATGTGTTGGGGGGATGGTGGTTAGGTTCGCCTGTCGTTTGGGGGTACACTGGGGGGGTTGTCCGACGTCCGGTGTTGTATTGAACGCTAAGCAAGGTCAAACCCTTGAACTCTGCGTTTAGTTGTGTCTAGGACTCACTCTTTCAGAATATTAAGTTAGGGCAAGTCCGATTGACATCTTATATTTTATGCATGTTGAATTGAATTAACGATAGGTACCTATCGTCGATGATCCTAATGACCATATAAAATATTATGTATTATTCGAAGGTAATATTATCCGGATATAGACGTGGTAACTACAAGTACATATATCTAAGTTTATTTTTAAAATTTAGTCTTTCGTTTTATCATTTTTATATCATCGGTCAAGATTTAACAACAAAAAAAACATGTAGTAGTTTTACCACCAGCGATAGATGGAGGTATACTCAACTCAAATCATTTATTTCAATTGAACCTATTTACTGGTGTTTTTGAAAAGTCAAAAGTGAAGTTAGGAATCTAGTTGCATGTTCCAAAAAGTAGATCCTATGGAGAAGAACAGGCAAGAAACTCCATGGACACTCTTTTTATCATATTTTCTGTTACAAGCATCTGATTGGGTTACATTGATTTCGTGTTTATTTATAGTAAGCTAAGATGTGAGGACAATGTAACATATTGCACAACAGAAGTGTCCAGGAGATCAATATAAAGCTATGTAGGTATGTCAATAGCAGTTAAGGGATGACCGGCCCTAACTGGCGGCACCCGATCACGAGCATGACGCATGTGCCAGCCATCCCCCAGCTCAACCATATTTTAGGGAACCGAAGGACCCGACACACACGACACCACCAGCATGACCTTTAAGCGAGCATGACATACTCTCAACTGCTTGTTTATATGATAAGTTATATACTCGTAAATACGGTGACTACATAGTGCTCACATTTACAATTCCAAACTTCTAAACAATTATACAAAATCTATACTAATATATAAAGCTGCAGAGTTTGTTTGTTTGTTTGTTTGTTTGTTTGAACGCGCTAATCTCAGGAACTACTGGTCCGATTTCAAAAATTCTTTCAGTATTAGATAGTCCATTTATCGAGGAAGGTTATAGGCTATATTTTATTTTCAAAGGAATTAGGGATCCGTATGAAAATTGCGATTTTGTAAACCAAGGTGTAAAATCGAAAACCTATTTATGCGTGCGCTGCAAAAACTATTGACAATAGAACAAAATGATGTACTACGGGTTTGTAGGTCTTATAAAGATCTACAAAAAAGCGCGAGAGCACATATCTAACTATCATAGTTTAGTCACAATAACCGATTTTAGTTTCATAAAAAATATGCACGGTATCGAAGCCCACGCGGGCGTAGCCGCGCACAAAAGCTAGTAAAATGATAAAGGTCCTGTATACTCGATATAAAAAAAAACAAAGACAAATTAGTCCTACTCAGTGGTAAAAAAAACAAGGAACATGAATATTTAATAAATCCATGATGTCAAAAATAATATTATGAGATAGGTACATGTCAATAAAAGACCTAGTGAAAGTCCGGAATTAAATAATTATTACAAAAAAAGGAGTAGCAAAATATGAAGACCACATAAGACTATTTCAGTGTGGCTGCGGAGCTGGACCAGCATTTCGCCAAGCATTTTTATCATCTACATATTCATCTAATTTATAATAAGCCTGCCTACATAGTGTGCGTTTTACACATATTTTAAACTTCTTCTCGTTTAATTGAAGGATGTTGGAAGGTATTTTATTGTAAAATTTAATGCAGTTCCCCATAAATGAAGTTTGCACTTTTGATAATCTAAATTTTGGTTGAACTAGTTTAATTCCATCTCTAGTAGTATAATGATGTCGTTCGCACTGTTTACTAAATAAATGCAAATTTTTCCTAACACACATGATGTTTTCATATATGTACTGACAAGGCACTGTTAGGATGCTAATTTCTTTGAACAGATCCCTAAGGGAATCGCGCCTGCGTAGATTGTACATAGCTCTAATAGCTCTTTTCTGCAGAATGAAGATTGATTCAATGTCTGCAGCACGTCCCCATAGCAGAATACCATAAGACATGATACTGTGGATGTAACTAAAGTACACCAGTCGTGCAGTGTCTATGTCTGTTAATTGGCGGACTTTCCGAACAGCATACGCTGCGGAACTTAGCCGCTTAGAAAGAGATGTTATTTGGGGACCCCATTGTAATCTAGAATCAAGCGTTATCCCTAAGAAAACAGTGTCCTCTACTAAATCCAATTTATCATTATTCAATACCACATCACACTCACTATGTTTAACATTAGGTAAAGAAAATCTTATACATTTTGTTTTATTCCCATTTAATACTAAATTATTCGCAGTGAACCAACCATGTACTTGATTAATAATTTTATTTATATCGTCATAGTTTTTAGCACGTCTATCTACTTTAAAAATAAGTGAGGTGTCGTCAGCAAACAAGACTATCTTGGGTTGATTATGCAATGAATGGGGAAGGTCATTAATGTAAACTAGAAAGAGAAACGGGCCTAATATAGAACCCTGTGGCACTCCCATTATTACGTTTGAGCTCATTGAATTGACACCGTTTATCTGAACCTGCTGCTGTCTATCACTCAGATATGATTTAACTATACAAATGGCCTGCTTACAAAAGCCGTAATGTTCAAGTTTGAGGAGCAGCGTTTCATGATTTACACAATCAAATGCTTTCGAGAGGTCGCAAAAGATCCCAAGAGCAACATGTGCTTCCTCCCAGGCTGTAAAAATATGCTTTAGCAAGGACACGCCGGTGGCGTCAGTAGTGCAACGCCCTTTGGTGATCATGCAGGATATTGTTTATGTTGAAGTGCAATAGCATTTGATTAAGCATGATCTTTTCGAAAATTTTACTGAATACTGGCATATATTTTATGTATTCTAGTGTGTGGAGAGGTGGGAGCTCTACGCGCGGTGCTTGCCTCAGGCGCTGATGCAGCCACCCCGGACCAGCACGGAGGATACCCATTGCATTACGCTGCGCAAATGTGTGGCGCTCCGGCAGCTACTGACCATCAGGTACTAATGGAATATAAAATTCCATTAAAACCATAATATCTTCGAAATTACATTACTTACTGCTCATGTGCTATTTTCCGGTAAAATTTGCCTGAAAGTGTTGTAGTCCTTAGGTAATATTGATGACATTCTCAACGGAGAAAAAAGATTTATTTCTGTAGCCCTTTTTCGTATTTTAGTAGATATTTACTAGGCGGCTAGTTCACGTATTGTGGTGTCGATGCGCGTGATCGATAGGATTCTCAAGTGAGTAAATTCTCCTTTTAGAGAATTTACTCCATTTACGGAAAGTTTACGAATATTAGTACAATAAATATCAATAAATTATTTGTTACTAATAATGTTCTGACACAGAGTAGAGGAGCAGCGTTAGAAGTTTTACGAGCACTGGTAAAGGAAGGTGGAGCGCGGGTGGATGTGAGGGATGCTGACGGACGGACTCCTCTGCTGTGGGCTGCTTCTGCTGGTTCGGCTGCGGCTGTGCTAGCACTACACCAAGCTGGGGCCAAAGTTGACGATGCCGATAGGTACGTACTTATGTATATTTAATGTAACTTTGTGCTGATTTTCTGAATATTTATAGTATTCATTTCGACTTATGCAGCAGCTTGTAAAATTGTTATATTGTTTTATAAGGTGAAGCAGCGACATTTATTTGCAAAAAGGATCTAAACCAAATTAAAGCCAACGTAGATGAAGACGTGGTTAATAGCCAAATACGCGACGACACAGATACCTATTTAACTATCGAAAGCAAATCTTATTACAGAGATGGACTCACAGCTCTGCACTGCGCCGCTGCAAGAGGTCATACTGAGGCATTGGAGACCCTTGTGGGACTATGTGGTGCTCGTGTAGACGTCGCCGACTCGCACGGCTGCACACCATTACATTATGCCGCTGCGTTAGGCCACGCAGATGCAACTGCTGCTCTCTTACAGCATGGTGCAGATGCTCATAGACAGGATAGAAGAGGCCGCAGCCCCGCACACACGGCCGCGGCTAAAGGCCAAATAGAAACTGTGCGGATACTCGGTGAGTATTCTGTATTACGTAATTACTTTTCTTCTTCACCTATTACTAATTTATTTCGACACCATTTATTTATTTATTTAAACTTCATGTACAGTAGTGGTACATAAGGCGGACTTAATGCCTTGCGGCATTCTCTACCAGTCTACCATTGTGACCTGATTTGGCGAGACCATCCAACCGCAATTAGGTATTTAGATAGACCAGCTGTATGTTTTCACGATACCTACTAATTGTATTGACTGCCATATATTGTATTATGGATCCCTGAACCAACGGCTCTCTGTGCCTTCCGAAGCACGTAGGGGTTTAGATGTAATAATTTATAGACACCCATTCGACATCCAGCAGAGCAGCACATTGTTTCATCTGTAAATCTATTGCCTTCCGCGCTTTTGCTTCCGCTTGGCTAAGATTCCCTCCACTTAACAAGGTAATACCATAAATAAATAGCCGTTGCCTGTATTTCCAAGATGGGCCTCCACCGATTACAGGGATGTACATTGCAATGGCGTATTTCTTTATGTTATACAAGTACAATGGCTGTAATCTCCTCATCAATATGAGTTGCAGAAGCGGCAACGCCTTAGGCAACGGGCTATCAGTTGTTTTTGTACAACAAAATTAATTAGATACTTAACCTTTAATTAAGTAGTATATATAATCCTACCAATATTATAAATTGATAATTCGGAAAGTAACCCAAATTTAAATATTTTGAATATTTCCACACAGACCATATCTTAAGTAACACCTACATTCTGATAAAGAACTGTTGTTTTCCATTTAACAGGAGCAAGAGGAGCTAATCTCTGGTTAAGAAACTCGAAAGGAGACTTACCTCTTCATGAAGCTGTCGCTTCAGGACGGCGGGAATTGGTTAAATGGCTTTTAGATGGTAGACCTTCCCAAGTAAATGCTACTAACCATGAAGGTCGTACCCCGTTGCATATAGCCGCGGCTACAGATAATGCGGATCTCTGCCGTTTACTATTAGATCGGGGAGCAGAAGTAAATCCAGTAGCAAGGTCTTCAAAAAACGAACCATTAACACCGTTAGATTGTGCTACAACTCGTGGTCATCGATCTACAGCTAAATATCTTCAGATGCATGGTGGACTCCCTTCTTCTAAATTAACAAATACTCAAATAATTGTCGATGGAGCCCCAATTACTGCACTACCTACTCGTAGGGTAACAAGTACAAAGATCGACGTACACGATAAAATAAGAATTGAAAAAAGAGAAATCGTTGAAGTATCTAGTCCGATGCAAGAGAGGAGACGTATCAGGGATCGAAGAGACGACAATTCGTCAAATGATTCATCTTCAGACAACAGAAGGAATAGCAGAAAAAAGACCGAAAGCAAGTACTCAGATAAACACAAAGAACGGAGGCAGAGACTCATGCATCCCCAAAAAAGTTTCAGTGATGGATACGACAGCGAGTTTGAAATTTTTGAAAAAGAACGTCCCCTGGGCCTTAATTATAAAAGTTCAAAAAAAAGTAGGTCCCGCAGCGAACCTTCAAGACGGCATAAATGTAGTGCAAGACGTCATCGACGCTATAGATCTCGGTCAAGTTCTTCTGAATCGGAAAAATATTTAGAAAAAAAGAAATGTAAGCGCCACCGTAAACGAAGTAAAAGAAAGACTAGTTCTCCTTCAGAAAGTAGTAGTTCCGAATCTACAGAGAGAAGAAGTACAAAAAGGAAGGGAAAAAAGACATCGATCCATATAGAAAATGATGAAGACAAACAAAGCGTTAATATTATTAAATATAAAAACACAGAGGTTTCACGAAGCGAGGAGAAAATAAATGACACAATAATCAATAATGAAGATAAAGGTGAAATTGAACAATCAGAACCAAAAGATGGAAAGGAAGTCTTAAAAAGTAGAGCACAAAGCGAAACCGAAACGGATACATTATCAGTGAAAACTAATATGATAATTACAGAGGCTCAAATTCACATGGAGAGGGATTCAAGTGTACATGGTAATTCAGAACTAAATGTAACCATCGACTCTGCAAATAATGTGTCTATAGAAGCCACAAACATGTCTATCTCTCAAAAAGATACGACTGAAGAATCTAAGTCAAACAATGTAGATGAAAGTCGAGAAGAACTTGTACCAGCTGAGACCGCACTCATTATTGGATCACCTGAAACTAACCAAGAAGTGGTTTCTAATGAGGAATCTAACATACCTTCAAATATCGAAGAAGGACCAGAAACTAATAATTTAATAAATGAGGGTAGCAATAATGATAATATTACAACAACTACTCAAAGTCAGTCAACAGACGAAAAATGTAATTCTGAGAATAAAATTGAAGACACTATTGAAAAATCTCATGTTACGACTGATAGTAATGATACAAAAAAGCCATCTGAATCTAGCACAGTTACCGATAATGATATCAAACCTACTTCCAATTCCATAATACGTACGCGTAAACAATCATTTCAGATTTTATCCGGACCAGATCAATCTCCGGCACTGAGCAAAGACTTGACTGGAGACTTGAAAACAAGTTTAGATGCTACGAGTCTTGAACAAACAGAATCACCAGATAAAAGTAGTACGCCAGCAGTATCATTTTCGAATAAAGACGAATTTTTTTCGAGTAACCTCATTGAAGGAAATTCTGAACATCCTATGGGAGAATCAGTAAACCATAGTTTTGATCAAGAGAGCGAGAAAGGGCAAGATAATATTTCGCTTAAAGATGCCAGTGAACGTAATAGGAAAAAATCAGAAGAAAAGATGAAAGAATACGCTTCAATTACTGGAAGTAGCACTGAAAATGCACAAAATATTGAGAAAGATAATATATCCGATTTTGATAGTAATATTTCTATAAGTGATCGTGCAGTACAACAAGTTATCATGGAAACTCTATCGGAAGACAATGATATGAATTTACCTTTATCAGAGTCAACCCCGAAACACACCCGAAAAAGTTCCAAAGAGAGTCAAGCAAGTAGTCGCAAAAATAGTATATACGAAACAGAAAGTTACAAAGTGCTCACTGATTTCGTAAGCGCACCTGACATTACCACCGGGATTTTAAAAAAGTCTGTCAAATTAGACGAAGTATCTCAGGATGAAGACAGAGAACTGATAGTCGAAGGCAACCTATCCAAAGATGGCATTCTCATTGGACGAGTTCCTAGCATTAGTGATAATGAAATTTATAGCCATAGTGAAGTAAATGGTAGACGAAAACGGTTTCGAAAAAAAGGCAGAGTAAAAAGTCGTACAGCGATTAGATCGAAAAGTGAAAATTCTGAGAGAGGATATGAGTCTAGCGGTTTTATGGACTCTGGTTTTGAACCAAGCCCGAGGGCTCTTCAACGACGTATCACTAGTCCCCGCCTTGCTGCGTACTACCAACAACGAAATGTAACTGGACGATATTCTGGGAAATCAGACAGCAGAATTCCAGTGCGTAAGCCAGGAGATAAGTACGCTGTAGATATGAAATCCGTCACCCAAAAAATTCAAACTAACATGAGGAGGTATGCCTGTGACAACTTTTTTATATTTTAAAAGTAGTTTAATTGTATATGTATATATATATGAATATGTTTTTATTCCTGTTTTTAATTGTTACAGATATTATTGTGAAAGAAAACTTTTCCAGCATTTACTGGAACTAAAGCGGTTGCAAATAAGGACAAGCAAAGCCAACGAAGCTGTCCTCGTGAAAAGAGCTATTGACGAGTACAATAAATCCAGCTTAGCGCATGTCGGCTTAGGTCCATACAACAATCCTGATTACTCGTTTAGCAGCTTCGAAAAATTTCTTTATGAAAGTCTCAGAAAATTACAAAAGAGTGGTAAAAAGCACTTGGACAAATTGCCAGAAAGCGCAGTAGATTTCGACTATGGCGAAAGCGAGTTATACAAAATGAGTGCCATACCAGACAATCCTTGCCTCTGTACCAGCAAAACACATAGATGTTTTCACGCAGTGCATGCTTACACTGGTATTCCGTGCTCTGCGTATAGTAAGTACTCAGTACGACTACATGAATCTAGAAGACAAATTATTTAAAACACTTCAAATATATTCTTTTTTTCAGTACCCAGCAAATGGAACCACCATACGATGCCGAAACCAGTCACGGCAGGGGCTAGTACGAAGTCAAAAGGTTTCCTGCCAAAGATTAACTCGAGATCTCCATCTGGTACTGGTAAGGCGCACGTCACTTTGGAGGTATCCCACGGCACAGAGAAACAGCTTATAGCATTGCCAGCGGAGAAATTGGATAAAAATAAAAGATACTATGTAACTTTCACGGTAAAAGGCTCTGAACCGACATCTGATAATGATAATTCTACTCAAAGTGTGACTGTCAATTCAAAAGGTGTGAAAAGTGGCTGATTATGCGACAATAATGTTTTACTTGGAGCGTCCAAACACTGCCACATTATTTTCCGGAACTTAAAACAAAAATACCTACTGAAGATTAAAAGGAACCTAATAAAATAGCAACGTTATGTAGAATCCATACTGAAGATAAAATATTGTAATAATTTAAGAATAAAATCCTATTTTTTTGTAAAAATAACATTTAGCACATGATCTATTGATGTTTTGAACAGTAGGCCGTTGTTTGTGCACACAAGAATAAATAGATTATAATTATTACAGACTTGCTGTGTAGTAATCGCACACATATTTTAAAAAAATGTATGAGACGGAACTATTTTTGTAAAAGTAAAACATTGTGTACTTAAATATTTTACTTAAACAGAATTCTGGATGAAACAAATCAGTATCGAATAGTCTTCCTGTTATATTGTTAGCACAACAAAGCTGTAATTATAACGAATCCGTCCAATGTTTAGCACAAATTTATTTTTGTCGACGTCCTTGGTAATAAATATAAATAAATTGCTCGTTAAATATGTTTCATTTTAAAATGAATCTACTACCTTCGGTAAGTTATTCGTGTAGTGATGGATTAAGAATACTGAATGTCAGAAACCCATCTTGAGGGGCCCGAAAGAGGCGGAGAGCAAGAGACATCACCTAGCCGCACAAGAAGGAAACCTTGATACAAAGCCTGTACCAATCCGTATGTGTTAGTGTGGCACAATAGCCTAAATTTCCTGAACGAAAATGAAGAAAGCCCGACTCGCTAGTGGATCTTAAATGCGCAGAATATTATAATTAAAATATTACAGTGTTAACTTCAATTATTGTTAACTTATATGAAAATAGGTACCTACCATTTACTATTATATTATATTAATTAGTTAGTAATAGATTTTCCTAATTTGTGTTTTCAATAATAGCAGTCTTTAATTCAATACTTTATTAACCTAAAGTAAAATTCTAAACAACTTCACACATGATACCATAAAATAAATAACCATAAACATTAACAAAACCGTATAGCTTCGGCCAATTACATATTACATTGGCAAAAACGTTATACTCCGAGCAATAAAGCCACTCCGGCAAGAGTCCACCGAGTGGGCTTGTCCTTAGTCTTCAAATTGAATGTCCACACAAAAGTAGGCCCACGCATCCTGGAAATAAACCATTTAGGATAATCATTTTTTAGAAGGGAACTAAAAGGACCAGTGCTCACAGCGCCTTTCCGGTTGTACCTTAAGTAGGGTCAGCGGGCGGCAGACCAGGAAATCTAACACCAACATTATTAGCGTTGGTACCTACTCACGAACTGAAAGATTCTCGGCCTTTAATAGTACCTAGTTTATTTACTAAGGAAATAAAACAGTGTCTTGTCTCGGGCATAAACATAAAGAATTATGGAGCATTTCCAAGCTTGTGGTGTGAAACAAGTATTTTTAAGAATCACTTGGAAGGAAACAGGCTACAAAGGAGATGTTTTAACCTGATCTTGTAGACAGGACACTCGTATACGTTGCGCGTATCTTGCTTGTCCTGCGTGACGGCCTTGACGAAGATGACGGGCATCATGGGGAAGAGCTCCATCATACGAGATTCCACTATACCTCCGGTGGCGGTGTCCCAACGAGCACCCTCCATGTATAGCCCGTGGATATTTGCACCCTCACGAGGCGGTGCGCTGTTATTCATCAATTCATTTGATTAGGTTGAAGTGGCAATGGGCTAGCCACATTAGTCGCAAAACCGATAACCGCTGGATTATGCATGTTCTGGAGTGAAGACCGCGTGGCCCTCTATACGAGTAACTCCCTATCTCCAACGTGACACGTCCAGCGTTAACATTTTTTTACGAGACAACACATATTATAATAATTTACTATATTGGGTATTTATGACTTCATTTTAAGATACTTGCTCGTCTCCGGATTGAAAATTTAAAACTGCGCACCAAAAAATGATGATAGATAGACAGCTTAGTATGAGATTCACCTAGGTTTTGTTCATAGGCTACTGAATTTTGTTTGAAGAGAGAAGAGAGAGAATTTCAAACTCACTTGAAGTCCTGTCTGTTTTTCTTGGTAACGTCACAGTTAAGACACATTTTATCTAATGGCCACTCATTCTTACGCGCTGTCTGCTGCATAATGGCAGTAAGGAACGACTGTGGGTTGAAAAACCCAGCCAACCAAACTGCTGGCGGTAGCTAAAACATTTTTTTTAACTAATTTTAATTTTATTAAGTTAACCTCGGGTAAAGCTAATTTTTAGCTAATTTTTAGCTGTAGCCAACTATAGCATAGATATAGCTCTGATTGAGATCCTGACATAAGCGTGGTTTGAATTTTATTAACTTTACTATTCCTTGCGCGCCGTCGTGATTAAACAAAAATAAATGTATGAAACATTAAAACATTTATTTTTATACCCTGTGTTAATTAATTATTATGCATGTATTAAATTAAAGTTTATCTTGATCTCATCGATATGAGATCTTGATCTCTTAATCAAGATCTAACTATAGCACTTATCGCCAATAACACGTCAAAAAATAAACAGAAAAGTTTAACACTTACGTTAAAATCCCCTGACCAATTCTCTAGTTCACTCAACCGAATGCACAAATCGGAAAACCAGGCAGCCAAGCCTAGCAAGCTTGGATATGCGAGTTTCGTCCAGGAGTCCGGTACATGATCCATGAACAATGATTCCATCAATTTCTCCATGTCACTACTAATAGTTAGTTCACCCTGCATTTTGAAAAAAGGTTAGCTTATTACCTTTATTCCTAATTACCAATATTGAAATTAATAATCTTTAAACAGCCACACCTTTACTCCTAATTACCAATATTGAAAATAATTTAATCTTTAAACAGCTGGGTAGATTTTCTGCAGTCTTAGCTAATCACAATAATTATCGATTAACTAACACTTCTTTCAAACAACAAAGACCTAAACAGATGCCATTTAATCTGTTGAGCAGCTGCTTAGCAGCAAACATACTCGAATATCAACCTAAAACAATCCTCTTTTTTATCGTCCTGCCCAAAAAAGAACGAACGCCTCATGTAATTGACCATAATTTACTTTAGCTAGGCTTTTTTTGTTATCGGGGATTATTTTAGTGCGAATCGTACCTTTAGACCTAACTCTAATTCCTTCAGCGACCTTCGTATCTCTCCCATAAGACGATTCATACGCTCGCACTCTTGTAGTGCTACAATTGTGAAAGGCGTTAGTTCTTCAACTTTCCCCATAAGTTCTTGAAGATTAAAGGGTTCTGGAACTCGATCCAAGATATCGTCCAACATGTATCGTACCTAAACAAATATATTAAGCTGATTTGTGTTTCAAACTTTTATCAGAGTTTATGATTCAGACCAATACATTACGAAACGTATTAGTGCTAGAAATCTTACAGGCACATTAAAAGTATCTTGAAGATGATTAATAGCATTATAGGATTTCATATCTTTAAGGAACATGAACTTGTTATCTAGCTTACTTACCAATTCTTCTTTAGATGCTCCACCACCTGCTTGAGCGCCACTGTCCCTCGGTTGCATTTCAAACACCACCTAGAAATTAATGCCGATAAAACAACATAGCGGTTAAATATGTCGGACGCTACCGGGGGACAAAAAAATCAAATATGATTAAAAAGGATATAGTTATTAAAATGAAACTTATAATTTAAAATGAATACTAGGCTATAACTAACACGTGGTGGTAACACTAACACTAGTTTCATGCGTAGGACAGTCTCTCCTCAGCATTTCTTCAGTAGGTGGAACTGAGCTGTCACCATATCCGTCAATAAGCGGAATACGCCGTTAGCAGATTTAGTCTAACGAGGACGCTTAACAGAATGAAATAAAGCAACAGTACCTTGAAAAGTCTTTGAGAAACGGTAGTCAGATAACCAATTTCAGCGTTAGGGTGAAGACCATAAAGATATGGAGTCTCATCAGGCAAATAATCATCGATATAAGCATGGTAGCCTACGTAGTCAGAGTTAGGCGGAGAGATAAAGCCAACCGCAAATTGTAATTCACCGTCCACCTGTAACGCAAAGGTTAAAGGGGCGTGTATCCCAAAAGCCATAACGTAAGGATTTATGGTACTGCTCACATAGATCTGCAAAATTTCAGGGCAAACAAAGCTACATGTTTTCTTAAAATTGTGGTCAAAAATGTTGGACTAATCGCAGAACTAAAAGATAGAAAACATAGGCAATCGTGTGAAAGCCGCCGAACAAGTAGCCAACTATCATTTATCAGACTGACTTATTTGTGGATCACTGTAGAGGCCGAAGTGAGGTATGGGCTGAGAACTTAAGAAAAACCTATCTAAATTTACCAATTCAGGCTGCATATACTCGAGCAGGAAAGTTCGACATAACCGACGGTCCCAGTCATCAGTGATGTGTCCACCGTACATGATTTCTCCAAATAAGTAGCGCAAGTCTTCCCATGGCACGCGGGGATTCGCTTCCAAGTAGTTAAACAGCACGTAAACACAAATCGTCAAGTCGCCGAAGTTAAAAGGGTAGACCCTGCCAGAAATAAGAAAAATAATAGTGACCCCAAAATTTTTTCTTGTGCCACAATAAAGAATATGTCTATGTCTATGTCTAAATGTTTAATAATTACTCTAGTTGAAGCTGGATATACAGGCATATACATATACCAATTAGCGTCAGTTAAAATTTTTTTTTTTCATATTTTCTTGTCTATAATAGGAAATTATAGTTTAGAAAAGTCGGTGAGGCGCAGTGGCGCTGTTCACGCAACCTAACATCAAAATGGCGGTGCACAAATAAATTCATTTAGTTTTCGACGGATGTATGTTTAACGTTTTTACTAAGTATTTTGACTGTGATTTTCTTTTCACCGTACCTATTGCCCGGGTTTGATCTAGAACCTTCACCTTTTTGAAGTTTGTTGAACCCAGTTGTAAGAGTAAGTTTCACTATTGTCCGTTAGCATCGGATTTCTTTAAAGAGTGTGTAATCAGAAGCAGATGTAAGAAAAACATTATTTTCATACATTGCATGGGACTGGCCGATAATAATGCTGGAAATAATAATCATTAGATGCGCACCTGTTCCATCCTTGTGGTCCGAACTTACGTCGTTCTGCGACCACAGCGTGAAAGTAGCATAATGCAAACAAAACCGCCTTGAACTCGGCTTCCTTGCTGCACATTTCTAGAGTTTCTTGACTGAAATTGTCCAGGGACTGTAACGGTAAATGCGGTTATCAGAGGTGCAAACTCATATCATCGCCAGATCGCTTCAGGCCATTGCTGAACATTAGCCTTCCCTAGAATGAGCCTCAAAGCGCAATACCGTCAGCTTTGTGCATTCAGCTAGACACACAATAACTAGATTGGACAAAAATGAAATGACCATTTTGTAAAGACTAACCTTATGTAAGTTAGCCCACATGCCGATAGGCGGTTCGTTAGTAATCTTAATGGCGGACTCCAGAATGCCCTGGGGTATAATATGATATTCAGCAGAAGCTGCTGGTTCCGCACTTAAGTATAATCTGAAAATTCAAAAAAGTTTGATATATTCTAAAGCAAAATCCTACCTCTAAAGTAAAGAACTGTTCTGCAACAAATCCTTCATAACTATAGAATTCTTATAAATTTCTTGACGATTTTTACAGTGTTCTTTTATTTAAATCCCAACGTTTCAGACACTTTGCAGTGTCCGTGGTCGCGGTACGACTAATAACTAAAAACCTAAAGATATTATGGATTATTCAAAATATTTTCAATTCATGTACCTATATTCGGGCAAGGGATTTTCAAAGCATTCCTCCATTTTCTTCTCCAATGTGGCGAGCCACTTTGCGACTAGATGGATATTTTGCAGGATGACCCAATGTCCGTTCACAGATGCTACTCCCATCGCTTCCTCAGCCACCACTTCTTGACCTTGTCCTAAAGACACAATATGGAAATTCTTCTTGTCAGTTGAAAACCCTAATTTTCGTCCAAGTTTTTCCAAATCCTGCAAAAGAAATACGTAGTTTACGAGTAAAAATAATAATTTAACATTGTTGCGTTACATAACATTAGCACGTCACATCACAATTCTAGACTATTTAGTTCACAATTAGTGCATGATTAAGAGTATTGGAAATATTTGTAAAGGTTACCTTTAACGGATCTACGCCAGCCGACAGGATAAAGAACATGGCTGTAGTAGAATTACTTTCTAGATACGATTTATCCAACGGTGGAGTTCTAGCTTCAACGTATTTGGTCCCCAAGATTTCTTCACAAAAAGCACTAAGAAGGAAAAATGCTTAGTACTTATAACAGTAATGTTAAATTATGTTAACATATAAAAAAACATAAATTATTATTATAGTATATGTGGGACTCGGTTATTACTTTTGACATCACCATAGAATTTAGTGTTCCAACAAAGGTTTAAGATAACTTATTGAAAATAAATTAAAGGTAAAACTGTGTACCTCGAAGCGTATGACATTCTATCAGGTCGAAGAGCCCGCATTATGCAAAGACGCTGAAGGGAGGTCTTGTTCTTCCATTCACCCGGTAACTTGTCTCTCTCAGGAGCTTCACCCTCTGCATATTTCTGCCACCTAACAAAAATACTAGGTTTGATTCTACCTATTTTCATTTCGCGACGACGTACAATGTACATGTTACGTACAAACGTATTAAACAAAATGTTTCAAATAAGTTTATAATCACTTTAGAAATATTATTGTGTATTATTTGACATGAATATGAAATTGACTTTGGAGAAATTTAATTAAATTTCCTAGACTACTTAAGGCCAATTTCTCTCCTGGCAGAAGGCACTACGTGGATCTACGATGACTTAAAATTGCAGAGAACTAGCGTAACTGGGTTAATAAATAAATGTTTGCTATGTAAAAAGAAAAGTCTATTCCATATTGTGTCTATTTTATTGTAGTACAGGTAAGTAGATGATGCAGCAACAAACCTCTTAGCTGCACCCTCAATATCCTTGTCGAGATTCTCGAAGGCATCCATTTTTGCCAGAGCTATAATACCTCCAAAGGAGTTGTTGGAAAGCCAAGAATATGGTGATACCTCCGGTGCGACTGCGTACTTCAGCAAGAAGTCTAACTCTATCGGATCCAACTTTCCATCCCCTTGCAGTACCTGAAAAAACCGCCAGTAAAAAAGAATCCTTTTCAATTCCAAGGGTTTACGCAGTATTGAATATTTTCTTTCCTTTCTATTATTGTGCAGGCTATGTCGAAGCTTGAGTGTCATACCGTATAACAGGAATATCAAATAGCCCAGTCGCAATAGACATTTATATAGAAAAAAATCCGGGGAGCGTTTTTTTTTTTAAAACGTCGTGGGCTATGGTTTTAAGTATAAATCTCGATTTTCGAACTAATCCCGGTAGAAGGTTCGCCGCCATTTTCTGAAATAACTCTTCGAATATACTTCCAAACACGCCCCCCCCCCCTCCAAGGTTTAAAAAATAAAATAGCTCCCCGGATGTTTTCTATTTGAGGCTACATAAATGTCTATTTCGACTGGACTAAAATAACGATGCCTCAAGTACTTTATGTAGATTGCAATGACATAGGTTATTTACAAACTATGTCAGTGCAGCCTACACATGTGGCTTTTTATCAGTTAACTAAAATTTTAGAGCTCTAAACATAAAATATGGAGGCCAATAAAGAAAACGAATGCACGTTAGTTTAATAAAGCCATAATATGATACCTGTAGTGTGATGAGGAAAAGGAATACCAGCTTGTCCCTCTCAAATAGCCCTCGGCTCGTGTACACGAACACTGAAAATGTGATGCTGTCCAGTAAGGTGCGTACGCGCCCCTCCAAATCTTCTGCTGGCTCAGCTTTAGCCAAAGCGTCCTTAAATACCACGCTATAGGCCTTCAGTGAGAACTGATACATCGGATTAATCTTGTAAATATCATTCAGAATGAAATATAAAAGTGAAGCTCTGGTCGCAGCTCGCCTGCAAAATATTTCGCATTGATATAAGTTAAGCTCTACAGTAAAAACGAAATCGTTTATTGTTTATAACTCACAATCTCCAGCTAGTTGTAATCTGAGTTAAAGTTGTGTTTGTTATTTTATGACATGTTAACTATTAAATAAATCTATTGAAATTGTGATTCTGAAGATAAAAGAAGGCAACGTCACCTATATCTCTCACGAGCTTCGTCAATCTTAACAGAAGTAATTTTGCCCTCCTCAACTTTCACTTCAATATCAGCTGCTGTTTTCTTCGTAATTTCCAAATTAATGACCAGAGCTGAATCGCTCAATATGTCGGGACCAGCAGATGATAAACGTTTTAAAAGATCATCTTCAAGTGTCTTTAGTGTGATTTTGAAATCGTTCTGCATTTTCGTCAAGCCCGAACGAAGAGCCTCCAAGTCTGGCCGTTCGGCTTTTACCACTTCTCCAAGCAACTGTTCCTCTAAACTAAATTTAGCAAAGTTAAATTATATTTTAGAGTAATAGAAAACAATTCATTTAATTAATGCCTTTTTTTTTAATTATTGAGGTCGATACCTGTCGGCCTAGATTTTAGCTAAGTACCAGTATTTGCAGGAGGCGTCAGCCCTCCGGGACCTATCTAGTGGGACAACCAATAGTTATTGAGATAGAGCAGCTCTCATTTTTACTCTATTACATAATTACGTGTATTGCCATAAGTCGTATATTGGCGGCAAGACCGTACAAATGGAAGTAAAGGTACAATTTATTTTTAAGTAGATATTTTATCGAACACAAAAATCAAAGCACTCGAATACTAACCCATCTCTGGTGACTGTAAAATTAATAAGTGTGCACTGTGCCTGCATTTCTGGCTGATAATGCGGATTGGCCAGTTTAGTTTGAATGATGAGGCGGAAATTCGGGTGATAATCGATTTCTCTGTCCCCTATCTAGAAAAAGAAATAAACCATTTTATTATGCCCTCTTTAGAAAGAAGAAGAGTGTTGGTGGATTTTATCTTCGTCATATGCGAGTGTAATATTGCTGTAGGTAATTAATCATGGAAATGACGCTGGTAAACTTACTTTCAATACTTTGCCTTTCCGTATGAGAACTCTTCCTAGCAATGGTTCCAGTACAGCGTCAACAGTTTCTCCAATGTTCTCCAAAAGGACAACATCTCCATTGCTTACACCACGTTCGATACGATCCAAGTAATTGCGTTGAGTCAGGCGAATAACCACCAAGGTGTCGCCATATTTGGATTTTATCCACTTTATACCTTGCCTATCCAAGATTTAAAACGAGTTTAAATTTCAACAAAAGTTGGTGGGCAATGCTTCATTGTTTAAATATTGTATGTTTATCAATTTATTTACATTACATATTTGTATTACAAATTTTAATTATTGTAGAACATATTCATTTATCTGGTCGAAATGGAACCCGCCGACATGGACAATCAGAAAACGAAGAGAGGTTTTAGTGGATATGTGGGGCAGGTTAGTATACTACATATTAAATTCAGGTCGACGAAAACTCACAGTTGTGGATCTATCATGAGAGGCCACCGCGCTGAATTGGTGAGTATTGTCGCATTTTCAGAGCTCATGCTGTCAGTAGGCAAGCCCTCGTTGTTCCAAGAAGCTATTTGTGCATCATCCGTCAGCATCGTTAACGGGTCTAAACCTTCAGTGGTATCGATTTTTGGCTGCAATCAACATCAACCAAGTCAATCAAGTGTACCACATGGGTTGGGCTTCTGGGTTTAAACGTTATTTAAGTAATAATGAAGCTGGTCGCTAAAATGACGAGTTCCTTTTAAAAGACGAATCAGTCATATGCCTTTATCAACCAATTACCACGAGATTACTTTGTGATTGATGTAAATTAGGCGATTAAATAATAGAGATCAGTAGGAAGAATTCTTTACGCCAGCGGGTACGATTGCCTTATACAGTAAATCTGTGATTCGGTGGAGGTTTGCAAAGTGAGTTATTTCAAATTTATAGATGACATTATTTTGTCCTATACCCGACATATGTATTACTGAGCGTACATTTGTTTTAGTAATTACAATTAAGTGCATTTATTACTTAAATTACACTTATTACTTGAATTACATTTATTACTTGAGATTTGTTTTGACTCACATTTGTTTTAGCGAGGTTAGGCACCCAGTCATCATTCATAAGTTGCTGACGATAGCGGCGCATAAAGCACCCCACGTAGGAAATGAAAGCAGTCACAAGCAAAACGTCACCAGGAAGCATCACGCCAGACTCCTTCAAGTTACTGACAGTCGCAGACCATCTTGAAAATGGAATGAAATTGTGAGCGAGCCATTAGGAAAGTAGTTATATTTTTTCACCAATAAATCTTTCTTCACATTTTAATTCTTACCTTATCTTTTCCGAAGCTAAGCCATTGACTAATCGATTAGCCAAATCAATTGTTGCATTAGTGGCATCGGCCTCCGCCTGACATTTCATTTTCTCATTGACTGCTTCTTGGAAGGCTTTCATTAGTTCAGCCAATTTCTCTTCCAATTCCTGTAAGAATTTAGGTTATAATTTTCGGAATTTAGATCGAAGATTTGCTAGGGTTACTTTGAAATCGCTATAAAGAAATATCCAGTGCAGTAAATTGATATGTTCTTGTAAGATTGCTATCAATCGTTCCAAATAATTTTATTTGGAACATTTTACCTCTAAATTACTGAAGTTTATTAAACAAACCATAATCTGGTCCGTGAGGAAGGCTAATTTATCCCTTGCAGCTTGTAGCTCAGCGTTTGCAGCATTGAGAGCTCGTCTCTTGGGTTCTACCACAGCGTACACGTCGTAGAACTTTACAATATTGATAACCCAAGCGCATAAGCCTGCCGCAGCTGCTGACTTTGACATTATGAACTCTGCGTTAAACTCGGGATTCTTGATGTAAGGTTGCACTGCCTAATGAAATGATAACATGTTTACAGTTGTTCAAGAACTATGACTATAACGTGAACCACTCAGCGACCCAATCATTATTATATTATAAATATTTATTGTAAATGTTGAAACATTGTGGAATTCAAACGCTTTTAAGCAGATTTCAGATAAAATAATGAATTATAATTATAAATTTTACCATTTTCATGCGGCACCTGAACTCAAAAATTCAAAGCATCTAATTTGTTTGGGTCACGATGGACACTTACAAACAGTCAACATATTATTCTTAATATATTATACAATAAAAAAATTCAACCGTCCACCACTAGTTCGGAGCGCGACCACTGCTGAGAGGAACTGTCAAGAAACTCAGAGGGCTTGTCATTTTTTCCCTTTGCGGTCCTATTTCATATTGTAAAAGCGTAAACATTGAACCATGAGTTACTTATTCTGTGGAGACGAGTACAATGGACAGCAAGATTAATCTTGTTTCGTGTATTAATATTATGTATAACACAGTTTTTTCGAAAGTTATTAATATTTTTGTGAACATGCATCCAATTTTCAAGGATATATTAAGATGGTACAGCTAGAATATTTATTTCTTTGAATGTTTCTCTTAGAGAAATTCTAGGAGCAAGGTTGTATGTAGACAGCTCTTACAGGCCTTTTCTGTAATAGAAATACGCTATTAATGTCTGCACAGCATCCCGTAAGTCATGATACTGTGGAAGTAACAAATGAAATAATTTGAACCAAAATAAAAATGACCAAACCTTTACAACATCAGGGTGAATATTTTCTTTGTCGTAGTATACCAAATCATAAAGAAACTGATCCACTTTGGCCATCATCAACTATAACAAAAATGTGGAATCATTACAATCATTATAGGATACCAAAAAAAGTGGAATCATTACAATCATTATAGGATACCCTATTGAAGTTTGCGAATACAACAATTTTCATTTATGCTTGCTTATACGTTACCTTGCAAGCTTTCCAAGATCTGTCTTTCGGTACCTTTCCCTTTTTGGAGAAAAGTACAAGCACAGCCGCAGTAACATTGACAACGGCATCGGGTGGTGAACCGAAAGACTTCAATTCTGTCAAATTATTCTTGTTCAATGTATTTAGCGCCTCTTGAGCAGCAAGTAGAGCTGGCTCAGCTTTAGCCAAGTCGTCAGCGCAAATCTTCGCCTTGATTGTTACGTCTTCCTCAATAACTTTTACTTTCTTTTCCTCCTCCGCCGCTGTATTGATATAAGATTATTCTTAAAGTGATAAGGAGTTTCTAAAGGATTGGATACTATTTATAAAAATCAATGTAGCAGAATTATCCATTTACGTAGGCAGCGTCAGTGAACAGCATTTAGAGCTATTACAACAGCTATTAGTAAGGGCATCTAAGAAAAGATAAACACTTTCTACGTACTTTAAATTTTACCTACCAAACGCTTTTTCCTTGGATACTTTTTCACTCTCGGCCCCAACTACTTCAATTAGAGATTCTGCAGCTTTGTTCTTTACTTTTAATATTATTTCTTGCTCTGCCAATGTGACCTACATACATTTTGAGGATGTGGTGAATTTCACAAGTAATATAGTGATCTTAGTTATAAGTGCATATATGTATATCGAATAACCTTCAAAACAGCTACGTCTGCAGCACAGGATGCTAGCTTTTCCAATCCATTCTCTAATCGCGATATCATCATTTTTAAGTTCTTTGTCTTATCTGTGAGCAGCTTGCTGTAAAGCGCAATTTGTTCTAAGAATGTTTTTGGCGTAGTATAGTTGTAACGACGCTCATTTTGGAAATAAACAGCGGACATCTCATTTACACTTTGGTGGACATGGGACATGAAGTTTGCGACGGGATCGACGAGGTGTACCTGAAAATTGTAATTTAATTATATTGGGTGAAGCTACCTTTATTAACGCAAGAGTGCAATAAGGTGTACTTATACAACTAAATCATATAAATTCCTTGCATTATAATAAAAACTAGTTTCTTAGACTTAATTAACTATGTGTTTATTTTAGAAAAAGGCTATTGAACTGTGTTTTTCATTGAATTGTAATTAGGGAAAAGATAATGACCGGTAAAGCTTCCACTTCTGAAATAAATCGCTTGGATACAGATCTCAAGGCCTCCCGTGGCCACTCGTGGAACCAGTTGATTGCTGTACAGTTAACAATCGATGGGAATTTTCGTGCACGTACTCGCAAGGTCGCGCCCACCGGCGAAAAACACAGGACCACCTGGGGCAAATTAAAATTAAAAAATTACTTTATTCAACTAAGCGTGTACGTAAATGTAGTTGGAATATTTCGCAACGGTATAATACACATGGAATAGAATTTACCACTAGCAGGGCTGATATAGGTATTGAGAAAACTCAGCAAGGCTGTAGCTGCTAATCTGACACAACCGTACTGTACACAGCAGCAACCACTAATAATGTTTATTATAGCCGTTGGGTGATTTGGACGGCTGTCCAAAGGGTATCCGTAATAAACAAAAACATATTAAATATAGACAGTGGCTTAACAGTGTGTTATTTAAACACACCGTGCCATGCAGTCAATCAAAGCTATTGTTTTTTTTTAAATTTATTTATAAATAAGTTATCGATGTAATGTAAAACTGAGAACGAGAAAACTATGAACTGTCGACATAATTAAAATAAATTAACGTGTATGCTATGATCCTGTTGCGTGTAGCGATCAGCATGCTACATACTTTACACAATTTATCCGAAAACCCTGAACTATCAACATCAAGAAATATCGCCTACAAAGTTGGCCGGATGATCATCCCTTTGCGCCTATATGTGCATGAACATTTTGAGTAAACCCATTAGAGAATCGTACCTTTAGTAGAGTTCTCACGCGATTGATAAAGAATCTCCAGCAATTTTCACGTGTATCAGGGACTCCGGTAGCTTTAGTCTGAAAAAAAAGAACTTATAAAATATTTGGAGAATATACGTAATTTTGTATAGCACTAAACATAGATGTAGGTATGCTCAAAGCACGTCAAGAGAGGTCAAACAAAGATACTACCTACTTACTCATGCTTCGTATCTATCTGTGCTTCGGACAGCACGTAAAGTTGTAGGTCTGTGCTGCCATTCTACAGTCTATGGCAGTCGATAGACGTTGTAGCGTGAAAACTGACAGCTGGTCTAACCAAATTCTTATCGGTTGTGCCACTAGAAGGGTCGCAGACGGCAGATAGAAACTGATGTCGACGCCAAATGCATAGCATGCAGTGTGTTTATGCGCACGTTTAAGCAATACATTATTAAGCAAGACTATTGCCTACTTTATAACAAGTAAGGTAAACAAAAAATAGAACAGGTACTAGCCTCTCCTCGTACACCGTTGATAATATTTTCAATTTCATCATCGGCAAGTAACTCAGGAATCTCGCCCGAGGCCAGTAAGTCATTGATGAGGACAAGGAATCTTTCTTCAGCAACCTGAGCATCCGTCATCAAAAAGGTATTTCCGATACTCTTTAAGCCGGACTTAATATATAATCCAGCTAAAATATTGTAGACAACAAATTAATTGTAGTCTATGTGAATATAGACGAATAGCATTCTAATACGGACGAAAAATATGACAGCTAATAGTTACCGAGATCAACTTTCAAATCGTTAATACTGTATCCTTTTCTCAACTGAATCTGAAACACTTCCAAAGAGGAAATGAAAGCGGACAGCCTGGATAGTGACTGTTTGCCGGATCCACCCACGCCAACAAGAAGGGCATTCCCGCGAGGCGCTTCAAGAATACGATTTATTCTGTGAAACAATATTTACTCTTAACTATATTTATATTTTCCCATAAGAAGAAAACGAAATTGTAGGTACCTGCAGATATGATACATGGCGTCTTCGAACAATACCAAGTTCATTGTGGCTACTAAGTCATTGTAAGCAGACAGTGACTCGTCTAGTAACTTCTTAATTTGCGGCCAATCCCTGATTGGGAAATAT
Organism: Clostera curtula; assembly: GCA_905475355.2. Taxonomy (NCBI): domain Eukaryota; kingdom Metazoa; phylum Arthropoda; class Insecta; order Lepidoptera; family Notodontidae; genus Clostera; species Clostera curtula. The sequence goes on along the minus strand of FR997813.1, from coordinate 9,378,459 downwards.
TTTGGGTCCCCGATGCCTTCCGCAAAGTGACAGTAAATGAGAGGCTTCTCAAATACGACGTTCTCATCGTATTCCTAAGCAATGCAAAATTAACACAAATTTACGGATTGATAGTTTAAGTTACGTTGATGTTCCGTTATTATTTTCATTTCTGGAGAATTTGTATGCCTCACCTCACAATTTTTCTTGATGACTTCCGCAATGAGTTTGGCAAAAGATTCATTATCTAAAGAATCGACTAATTTATCAGAATACACTCGTGTAGCTTCGTGCATCCACAACCTAATTAATTCAGAAGGTTGTTTGATCGCATCTCCTGTTGTGAATAATATACCCTAGAACATATGATTATTAGTTCAACCACGCAGAATAAGACAATAATTGATTAGGTATTTATTGTTCGTATCGAACACCCCAACTAACCTGGAAAATATTCGAGAGATCCCTCAAGTTAAAGATGTAGTGGAACTTAATAGCCGTAGGTAGGAAAGTTGAAGACAACTTGTTATGTAGGGCCAGTGCAGCATTAACTAGAGTCTCGGCATACCGAATTACGGGTAGACCAAACTTATTTAACGGGTTATTTAAATGTTGCGAGAGAATCTGTTTATAAATGTGGAAGCACGCATCTAGAGCTGGGAAACTGAAATACGAAAGAGTGAACTGAATACATTCAAGAACATGTTTCACACACATTTAGCAATATATTTGACTAGTTCTTCTTTTTAATATCGACCAAATATTGTTACCTGACAGCAAAAGTGCAGAAGTGTCTCTGAAGCCGAGAATCAATTGTAAAGGAACCAGCTGTAGGGTTCATACATGCAACAAACATGCAGTTTGATATATCTTTCAATGATAGCTTCTGCCTATCGTACCTGTAAGCAAGCAATATTCAAAATTACGACGGCAAAAAACAAATATACCTATTGCCTTAGTCATCGAGGCTATGTTCAATAAAAATATTACCAATGTTTGTAGTCCATAAACTGCCTGATTAATGTGTGTGGTTGTACAGTGCCGTATGTGTCGACCTCAGGCATGTTAAGATCATCCACAAAATAGATCATGAACTTGCTTCCAGGTGGACCAAAGTTTCGGCCAGATTTCTTTTCCAACGGCTTTTCTAAGACTTTCTGCATCATTTCTGTGACATAAACATGTAATGCAAGACATGAATCGAAAAAGAAATACTTTTCAAACATTTCCTCGACAGTTAGTAACACCGATTACGATTTGCCAAAAAATCTTGATCAAACAGCTACTTAAACTAAAACAACAAAACTAAAATCTGTTAAAAATAAAATTCTTGCGTAAAATATATATGCGCGCGGTAATGTGCCAAGGGCTGCATGTTCCCGCTTAATTGCCAGGCTGAACTCCGTGAAAAAGGAGCCAGGCCTGTATTATTATATACACGGCTCCCTTTTCACGTATCTATTACCTAATTAATTAAAGTTTAATCTTATCACAAAAAATCTTTGCACTCCTTTTTAAATAGCTGCCGTAAATTTTATAAGTAATTTTGTGTACATCGTGTGTAAGTTTAAAAATAAAATTAAAAAAGAGAATAGAAAATAGATAAAAATAAAATATATAAAATACTAGCGACCCGCCCCGGCTTCGCACGGGTGCAATGATGAACATCTAAATTTATCACTGTTTCTCTACAATATTATGCATCTAATATACAATAATATAAGGTATATTAGGTAATATACCTCTTGAATCACTCTCTCTATTTAAAAAAACCGCTTCAAAATCCGTTGCGTAGTTTTAACGATTTAAGCATACATAGGGACGGACAGACGACAGCGACTTTGTTTTATAACTAATATGTAGTGAGTAGTGATAGTGAAAATAGTTTTAAAAAGGAATTTGTATTTTAATTTCGATGTTCGGTACGGCAGTTTATCTATATCTTGTATCTAACTCTTGGAATTTATAACAGGGAACGTACCTGATGTGGTATAAAAATTCAGTGGGACGTTGGTTATAGCATAAGAGTCCGGCAAACTGTTTAGTTTGGCCGCCACACTCACAGTCTTTCCACTGCCAGCGCTACCTACTAGCATCACTGGTTTCTGCTTAGGTATCAGCAGATCCATAAAGAACCTGATACGTGTCGTCTCAGATGTAGACACCAGACATGACTGGAACAACCGATGTTAACTCATACCAGAATCTATTTTCTCTACCGCTTAATAACATAGTAGGATGTCCATAGGTAGTGTGTGTTATTTTTTCATTACTAACTATAAACAAAGTGTTAGGAAGCAGTTTTTTTTGTAAATCTTACTTGTAGCGGCAAATCAGGGTCCAACTCAAATTTCTCCACTTTTTCGGACCAAGGCAACATCTTTTTCGTTTCAGGGTCAATGAAGAAACTGAACACGTTACCGGTAGATGGAAATTTGATCTGTTTAAATTCGTTACAAAACCATTTGCTGAACTCGTTACGCCAGTCCACTAACTGATCTTGGAACAGTGCTGAACCAAAGCCCCAAACGCAAGCAAACACGAAGTAAGTTTCATACCTGAAAATAAAGGCAACTTGTGAGGAAATACAAAAGAAACTTAGGCCAGTTAATTATTAGGACACGACTAGGGTTCATTCCCGGGAATTCTCGAGCCGAGAATTCCCGGGAAATCGTTGGGCTTTGTTCCCGGGAAATCAAGCTCGAGAAAAGTCGAGAACTCGAGAAATCATGTACGTTTGTAGAAAATAAACTTGCAGAGTTTTAATTTGTTTATATTATATTAACATGCCACAAATGGTGCTATGATTGTAATGTAATTATAATTTACTCTACCTGAGTTTAAGATATTAAAGATTTCTTTCGTGTTTTATAGAAGCTATTGTGTTTACAAGATTCAAGTTGTTTTTTTTTTCTAAATAACCAGCCCAAAATTGTGCTGTGATCCTAATGTAATGTAAGTTAAGATAATATATAGGTTGGGGAAAAAGTTTCGTCGCATTTTTTAAGAAATTTCAAAACATTTTTTAATATCGTTTATTTATTTATTTATTTAAAACTTTGTGCACATGATATCTACAGAGGCGGACTTAATGCCATAGGCATTCTCTACCAGTCAACCTTTAGGTGGTGCAGAGAACAACAAGGTAGGTGCACACAAATATAGGGATAATACTTATATATTATTTACATACTAATAAAATATAAAATACATATAAATAATATATAATCTAAATATTAAAATAAACATAATAAATACATTCTATTATACCGGAAGTATTTAAAAGGTTATTCTGCAGGTACATCCTTAGACAAATGCTCACGACACTGCTTTTTAAAAGAGTACCGATTCTCTGCCATCCTAATACTGGTAGGGAGAGAATTCCACAGGAGAGTAGATTGTACTACAAACGACGAATGTAAAAAGTCGGAATGATGGGAAGGACACTGGAGAAGACGATTGTGACAAGATCGCAGGTTTTTTTCATGGACTGAACTAAGAAAGTTAAACTGGGACGTGAGGTAAGAAGGGGCTAAAGGAGAGTCCAGGAGGGAAAACAATAATGTTAAAGCTCTTAAATTTCTACGGGGACGGATGGGAAACCACTTCAGTTGGTTGCGGTATTTGGAGACGTGATCATATTTACGGAGATTGAATATGAAACGAATGCAGTTATTCAGAAGTCGGTCAAGTTTGTTGAGCAGAACTGCACTCAGGTTGAAATAACACACATCACCATAGTCGATTATAGGGAAAATAAGGACCTGCACGAGCAGTGCCTTCGTTTCAGATGGGAGAAAGTTCTTTAACCGATACAGCATTCGCAAGATATTAGTAACTCTCTGGCTTACATTAGCTATTTGGTTCTGCCAAGTCAACGTCGAGTCCAAATGAAGGCCAAGGTTTTTAACACCTAAGCTGTACGGCACCACTGTATTATTAAAGACTAAGGCCGGCAATTTGTCAGTTGCTATACGGCTCATCATACGAGGACTCCCTAAAATAATACCCTGGCATTTAATAGGGTTAACCGTGAGGCCAAATCTAGACGACCAGTTATTGATCGCATTCAGATCGTTATTAAGTTTGGAAATAGCATCATGTACCCCAGTAACATCGGCCTAAGTATAACTAAAGTATGTAGCTACCATTTTGTTCGATAACTTTTTGCCATCTTGTAGGTAGGGACATGATCCCATTGCTATAGAAATTTTGGGACTACTGATCAAAATACCGCGACAATTGGTTTTGGCAGTCCTCTCGTGATGTTAACCTGACACTGCCTAAATAATTCTGAAGAGACCGAAACATGTGGAAACCCGAGAAACCCGAGAAATTAGCCTCGAGAATTCTCGAGACCCGAGAAATTGAAAAGCTCGAGAAATCATGAACCCTAGACACGACGACTCTCAGCGATGCTCTCTAACCCTAACATCACTTAAATACGATAAGACTCACCATTCCTTCGGACAATCGGAAGGTAACAACGTCTTATTCAAAAAGCATTCGAGGAGGTAGCAAGTAAGCTGAATCTGTTGCAGTTCTGTAAGAGGTGTCACCCGTTTATACTTCTTGCACGACTCTAATAACGACGGAATATATTTGTCAAACATCACTGTGAGCATCGCTTTCTCGGATTCATCGTCCCGCGTTGTATCTATCCACGATGCTACGAATCTGAAATATACAAGTATTTTTTTGTAAATATTATGACTAGACAACACGTCAAGGATTTACTTGTTAGACAAAGTTTGATATAACGACTCAAAGACGGAGGGTATTTAAGTGCATACTGGCAGGCCAAATTAAAACGTTATATTTCCAATCACGTTCTCGTAAAACCCGCATCGCCATATAAGCAAAACTGTGTGTTGGTATAAAATATCTTACGGATTCCAACCCAAATCTTGTGGGTTTATGTACAAAATACCAGCTCTAGAGACAGTGGCCGGTGTAGCTGTACGTAAGTTAGAAATCTCGAATAGCAGACGCATGCATTTCGTCAGTGCAATTCTTTCATTACTGGCTAACGTCAGTACCTGCAATAAACACAGACAATCATCTGGTAGCTCAAGTCATGATGATATAACTCGATAATATGAAGAACAGGTTAAATAAATGTGTAAGTATTAAGAATTAAAACTTACTTTATTATCATCCATGAGAGTATTTAGACTCTCAATCCACATAGGATCAATATCCCCGTCCAGCACAATCCACTTAGGTCCATCTCCGGGCATATTGGCCATATCTCGCATAATCGTCGAGAACAAACCGTCTTTCCATTCTCTTGTCGCCGGGTTGATAATTCCAAATAGCTCGTCATTAGTCACAGCCTTAGGGTCTAAATCATTATAATATGGTTTTTGTTTCAGCATTTGATACGTTTTATTAAGACATTGCCACACCATTGATTTGCCAGTGCCCGCAAAACCAATTATAAATACTGAATGACGTACAGCAAAGAGTTCAACAAGTTGTACCATCTGTGACAAGAATCAGTAGGTAATGTTGTGAAATATATCCTCACAGCACATGTTCAGTGTAGTGATCTTACGAACAGGTTTACCTTTAAAATAAATCCTGGTTCCGGTTGTAGCCTCAAAGAAATGGCAGCGTCCACTAAACTTTTCTCAAAGTCAAAGTCGCGTTTTCTTGGCACGTCAAGAGCGGGGAAAAGGTCGCCAATCAAACCCATAAATACAGGCGTATCATCTGTCACAATTTTAGGGATGTTGAAATCTCTCAGCGCCCTCATGAGTACCTGGTCTTCTGGCCTGAGACGGTCGCCACGCTACACAATTGAAACAACAAGAATTTAACTAAAAATATGGTGATGTCACACGTTAAAATGAGGTAAAAGTATTCTTCTAACTATGATCAATAAGATGGAATAGATACGAAGGAAACTTGACTAGAATGGTCAAACAATGGCTATATTAGATAGAAATACTCTTTAAAGTAGGTACACCAAGTAAATTAACAATGAACAGGATGTACTTTTACAACATATTTATATTTGCGGAAAAACCTATATGAAATCGTCGGCTATTTTAGAACAAGATAATCTTGAAATAAATATGTCATACCTTTAGAGACCCCGCGACCACAAGCACGGACTTGATGGCTCTGAGACCCCAATCATAGTGGTCTTGCTTCGAGAGCAGTTCACGACACAACATGTACAGAGTAATAAATTTACGGGCTAGTAAACGGGCATCTTGGAAGCCCTCGGCGACCAACATGATTTCGCAGATCAGTTCAAAGTCAGGCACAACCATAGCACAGGGCCTGTCAGGAAGAAGGTAACGAAATTTAAATTATCTTTACTGTTAATGCTAACAATTAGAAATTTCTCTAGAAGTTGCCAATCAAGGATTGTAAAATCATTATCAATTCAGCCTCCCCCAAAGATTTCCACAAAGGCCGGTCCTTAACCACAAGCTTACATTGGATTCCGGTCCGATCTTAACCAGGATATCCTACCATCGTGCGGGGCCTTACAAGCACTGCGTTTGTATATGAGACCATAATTTCATATCCTTAAATTTTGTTTTCGTGGCAACATGAATCAACTCTGTATAATGACTTGAATATCTCTATACCGAAACTAAAACTGCGGTTGTCATGTAACAGTAAAGTTAAAGTAGTACGTAAATTATAATATTAAGTTTTTTGTACTAAAACCATAATTGAGTTTTACGAACAGCTTACCTGAACAAAGCTTTCAAATTTTCTGGTAATTCAGTTCTCCCGGCGTAACCAGGATTCATAGTGATAAACATTCCCACTGTTGGGATGAGAGTGATGAATTCGCCCATAAAGTCAAACTTCTTTTTCTTTGTCTTTATAGCATCCAACACGCTTTTCACCTGTACTGACACTACGGACAGCACTTCCACAGAGATTCTATTGAATTCATCGAAACAGCCCCAAGCGCCAGTTTGAGCCAAGCCTAATGTGCGTATACAGTTAGATAATTTAATTGGACATTTGTTTTGGAGTACAAAAAATATCGAACCGAAAAATATGGAACCGAAAAAGACGTAGGAGCTCACATGTTTATGTCAGCTTGCTACTTGCTACTCCGCAACTTGCTATTAATTCAGCAGTTACATCTTTCAACTAATACATTGTATTACTAGAATATAAAACACGAAACCTTTATAAATGTTTCCACAAGACTTGTAGTCCATTTGCTCAGAACAGTTGAACACGTAGACCATAATACCAAGAGCTCTGCCCAAGTCCTTGGTGGTTTCAGTCTTGCCAGTACCGGCTGGGCCAGCTGGTGCACCACCCATAATTAAATGTAAGCTCTGTAAGTTCAATCATTATGTGTATATTTAGAATTTCAATAGCATATCATATTCATTGAATTTAAACCCGGTAAATATTCTCAACAAAATTCTTACTTGTGTTAACGTTATGTAACAGCGATCCGTTAGAGGAGTGATCACAAGCCGAGGGGTATTGCCTAGATACTCGTAGTCGTAAAGAAACTGAGCATCGCAAATATTCGCATAGCAATTATTTAAATTGAAATCCCAGCGATGTCTAAAATATGAAAGAACAAATTAATACACTTCACTTTTTATCGCTATTTATTTTGTTCCAAGCTTGGCGAGAAAAGCACGTGACATCCAATAATGTATAAAACTAGATGTCACACGCGACTCCATCCTTGTAACTGTAAATCTAGAACGGTGTTCAAAATTTCGTGTCTATGTATAGTATGTATATGCAGGGTGTAAGAAAAACCTTAAAGATATCCGAAGCAAGTGGATAAAGCTAATAAAAAACAGTAGTTCTATGCTTAAAATGTCTTTCTAACTTAAAATATAAGTGAGATATCAACGTTTTTCTGAACTTTATTACAAAGCAGTGTGGGTTCCAATGAACATCAAGTAATTAGCAATCATTTTGTTATCTTAAATGCTTAAACATACTATTTCCATAATGTTTCTTGGCTTCTGTAATCTGTGCTTATTTCTATGAGTAATGCCATTTACGTCACCATGTGATGACCCAAATATTAAGAAAGATTAATTCAGGATCAGTAGTCCTATTGATCCATATCCATTATAGATATCGAGTTTTGTTACTCCCTGTATAAATACGACTGCCTATGGCCTATTGCATCATAGCTTCTAAAGGAATTAGCCGATTTTGATTTAGGTAGTTAGTCTTTATTAGAAATTCTTCATTGGCGTAAGAATAAATGATAAATAGCGGCGTTAAGCATTATGTATTTCTTACGGGGAGAACGTGTGCTCCTTGAAAGTTACCCTTTTAAAATAATTGTACCTATATTTCTAGTATCTTCTGCTAGAGAGGGACTCTGTTTTCCTTTTTTAGAATACGATGAGAAAGTATTAGTTAAAGTACCTCAACTGACTCTGCCATTGGAAGGCATTAGACGTCTCGACTTTCGCAACAATAAGTTTAGCTACCACATCTCGCGAGTGTACATCAATAGTACAAATGGTCATAATCTTCTGTCGATCACCAACGGTTAGGTCGCCAAGTAGCAGTACAATTAAAGCATTAAGCTGAGCAATTTGTTTTTTCTGGTAATCTTTCAGGGCGCCCTCGTATCCTGTTGATTAGAATATAGTCGCACCTGTATAATTTTTTAAATGTATGTCCACTACCAATTGTTCGGTGTAACAGATTTGGAATATAAAACTCCTCCTACGAAACCCTCAGGCTGGTATGGCCAGCCTCTAATCTCTCTAATCTAATCTAATCTATTTTGTTCTAAAGTCTCCGTATTTGAATAGACGATGTATATTATGTATATAGACATCAAAAGCCTTGGAATTTATCGATTAATTATTATTAACAAGGTTACCTTCTTCTAGTTTCTCGAATGCTTGATTAGTCTCAGTGGTCCACCAAATCTGAGTACCTACTAGAGCCGGTTGGGCGGGCCAATCAAACACCCATTCATCACGGGACTTATCTTCATAAGATTTAACAGAATGTTCAAAAATATCTCGCAATGTGTAGCGCATGCAATCTGTCACTCTATTCAGCCACAATTCCACCTGAATGTTTAGAAAAGAATATTGAAGAGGAATACAGTAATATAATATCAACAATTTTCTATAAGAATCGTGCTAGACAGCTACAGACAGCCAATTTCAAGCAATTTAATTGAACTTATAAGGTAACTTTACATAATGCGATTCGGGCTAGCTTTAGAAAATTATCTAGCAACTAACTCAACAGAAAGCTCCGATATTTTCTACATGGGCAAATTATGTTAAAAGAGATACTGAAAAAATATTTCATACGGTATAAAATCACTCATCTATGCTAATCATCTGATGATGATTAGTGACGAGTGATTTTGTGAATTATGATTAATTACAGACTGTCAGAAATGCAGACAGTGTTCGTACAAAGCATATTAAAATATTCTAGTACAAACCGTAAAAAAATCCGACTTTATTTACTGCCACACAGCAAAAACAAGAAAGCACCAAAAGAGGGCAACTCATAGGTATTATTTTCACTTGCTTAGTGCTGACTGGTGCCAATAAGAGATAAGTACTATGTCTTGGAATTTCAGCCACGTCACATAGTAAATGTTATTGAATTACTATGTGATGATCAAAGACATTACGAGACGATGCAAAATTCCATACCAAAGTACTTTATGCTTTTTTAAGTTCATGGCAATGTATTTACGTAGACTACGGAAATACATTGCATCCGTAGACTACGGTCCGTAGTACATCAAAGTACGTAAACATTGTGTAGCGTAGTTGAAAGTGCGTAGTCTATTTTTATTTCATTATTCTACTCTGCGAGATCAAAATCCTATGGTTGCTAATATAAGGGATAAGAATTATTTCAATAATCTCGACCTTTCCAGAACAATCACAGCAGGGTGCCTTGAAGGGAACATGTTCCTCGTTTTCCTTGGAGATCATCTCAAACGCTTGTTTACTTGTTTTATTCGGAAATACCAACTTGGCAAGGTTGTCGTACAATTTAGTGAGGTGGCGACATACCGCCGGTGGGTTATTGCCGTTGGAAAGAATATCTAAAATAACAAGAAATAATTTAGAATTGGCGCCGAATTCAGCAATTGTAATTAAAAATTACTATATTGATGATTACCAAGTAAATCAGCGGAAGAAACGAAATAAAAGCGAGGATACGCCAAACGTTTCGTTTCAAGGTAGTCATTAAGCGCCTTTTCACAGAGATTCAGCGCATTCATCAAGTCCTCGAGTTTATCCAGTAAACCTGGTTTGTTTGTTGCTTGGACCACATTCGGAGTGTTTCCTATGTCTTTTAGTAGTTCCTAAGACAAATCATAAAAAAATCAGTTCAAGCGAAGTACACTCTAAGAAAATTAGCAAATCAGAATCAGTTCAGAATTATTTCACTTCGCAACATTGTCAGTCTACTTTGAGCCACGTCTAAGGCTTTATTTCTGCGGTAGATAGCCGAAAATAGCAAACCTACCCTGTGCTTAAAACAACTATTTTTGCAATTCCATCCCCATATTGTCTCGATCAACATAATGCAGATAGACTGCTGAATATTAAATATTTTTAATTTCTAAACACTCGAATCAATACATGCCTTAAATGTTTTGTCGATTCCATCGAATCTCTTTGAATCTTCAGGCAACTGAGATCGGATATCGTCGGAGCCTACAAAAATACTCTCCAAATATTGCCACTTGCGTTGCACCTCGAACCAGAGCGCAATTACCGCATCTGCCGTTCCTAGTTTCTTCTGCCATGCCGTCACTTCTGTCTCGTAAAATCCAATAAATTTGGAAGACATCATGTTTTGTACTTGATTCTGTTATAAAAAATATAGTTACAAATAGGTGGTAATTAAGACAAAAATCAACTAGCATTACAATTTGACCCCACTAAGCAAAGATTACAGAGAGACAATACTACGTCTCATATATAGTAAGGTTTTCATAATATTGCATTAATGCCCGATTAGATACATTTTAGACTTCAATTCATCATCAGCCCACATTAGTCCGCTGCTGGACATAGGCCTCCCCTAAAGAGCGCCATAGCGCCCTGTCTTCAGCTTGACGCATCCTTTTGATCCATTTTATACAATTGCGGGCAGCAGCTGCCCGCAATTGTATAAAATGGATCAATTCAGTATAATGGGCAGGCCCTTAACCTGATTGTCTTCCAGTGTTTCAACAAGTTCCTCACTAGCTTTCGGAAGCTTGATTGCAGTTCTATCATGTAATGAGTATTCGAATTCCATGACAGCCCATGTAGCTTCCAATTCCCTGAAATATATTAATATTTAAGTTGGCAATATGTAACCAGAAGGCAGCTTGGATTTGCACTCAAAAAGCGGTAAAAGCAATAAGGCTGGCCGTATTCCCACGTTGGTCAGCAGTTTTGCCCTTTTATTACACCGACAGGTTTTTATTTCGTTAAATCATATAAGTTAATGCCCATGTGCCACCGGTTGGTCATCCATCATGATTCCACCCACGAAAGACAGAAATGGTTAGGTTAAGAAAACAAAAGCTTGGGAACGATATGATTAATAACTCTTTATATACGTTTATCAGTAAATTAACTCATACTCAGTTTGAAATCAAGTATTTTAACTAAAACGTACTTAAGTGTTTTCTCCATTGCCGACTCCTTCACAGATTTATCAACTATTGTTTTGACTTCTTCCTCGTATTTGTGAAGATTCAACGCCAGTAAATCGGCAAGTGTGGTGTCATCATCGATATGGAACTTAACCTGCAAGGGCACATTTATAAATTCAATAAACGTTTTGCCGATCAAGGGTGTCTTATTAAATAAGCCCTATTTCCTTTTAACTTAAATATCTGAGCGCAGTAACTATAATAAATCTACGAATTTAGTGATAGTGGTGTTAATGTTAGTGGAGTGATAGATTAAGTAGTGATAATGAAAAAGTTAACATATTGTAGTTCGAAGAAAATTATGTTAGTCCAAAGGTAATTTCAGAGCTAAGAAACTGAGGACAGCTCGTCTTGCTAGCTATTAATCGAGGTGTTAAGCAGCCAGGATATTTAAGCTTACTTGCTAAGATTTCAGAAAGAGCAAAGATTCCAAAAGCCTAGCAAGGGCAAAATTGCCACTTATAAACACTTTGCTATTTTCTCTCTGCTAATACAAAAAAAAATTATATCGATACATAGACAACACACAGATCTTACCTATCAATCGTTTTCATAATTTTATTTACAGATTTACATTACTCTAACGCAGATTACTATCTACAACACAAACTCTGATAATATTAATGAGTGTTCTATTTTTTGTGATATGGTCCTTCTCGTGGATTTTATATCTAAACCCTTATCCTTGATCTCTTGTAATGTGTACGATTTATTATGTCGGGATATCGCAGTGTTGGTGTAGAATTCTTGATGTTTAGGTCTTCTGAAGTCTTTCAAACACCTTTCGGAACCAGCTCTCATAAGGTCCTTAGTTGTTAAATGTTCCTTGTCTGATAATAAAACTGAATCATCTAATGACTTTAATTCATCTAAAATGTTTTCTAGTGAGGAAGCGTTATTTACTAGAGATGATAAATTACCAACATGCTCTGGAATGGTTGTGATGGAAGTACGAACTGCTTTCTAAATAACAAAAACAATCATTATAAACCGCCAACATTTTAGATCTACTCATTTAATATTCTCTCCAAGCGTACCGTACCTTGGTTGCCATCATTAGTTCTACCCAATGTCTATCTTTGATAGCAGGATTTTGCAGATCAGTCACAGCTCGTAGAGATGTCATCAAATTCTTTATAGTTCCTTCTATAGCCGCGTATGGCTCCCTGTGGTTATGTTATTTTAAAGTAACCATGATGATGAACAAAATGCTTGCGAACACAAAAATATAAATAGTTTATATAGCATACCAAACTCTCATGTCTTTGTCTAGCTGTCGCAAATCTTTAGTGAATCGTTTACACTCTTGGTCCATACCATCAGCATCGATTTTCTTCCATGGCGATTTCTTCCAAAACTCAATAGTACCCATGACTAGGAAGTAGTAATCCCACAGTTGCTAAGAAATAGACACATTTGTTAATCTGTATCATTTTTAGACATCAAAATCTAACTGCACTGGACAAGTCCCCTGGTAGACATAGCCCATATTTAATAGGTTCCGTAGCGCCCTGCTCTCAGCTTGGTGCACTCAGTATTAAACTCGCTAGCAACAATAAACGGGTAGTTTACCTTGATGAGTTTCAGTTCCCTTCGGCATTGCTTTAAATTCTTCTCGTCTGGAGGCTGTATGTCAAATAGGCTGCACGACTTCCTTAGGCTTTCTAAAATATCCTCAAAATGCACAAGTTCTAGATTGACTTTGTCAATGCTTCTGTACGGCTCTTTGCAAGATTCTAAGAACATCTGTCATCGAGAAATATAGATTCCATTAGACATCCAATCAACCACGAATAGTATAATTGTCAATGACGTTCGAAAGCTTGCTTTAATATTGATCGAACCCAAAGCAAACAGCTTATATTATAGCGTTCACTGATATGTCTTACTACATAAATGAGTAATTTGCCAACTAGCCTATGATACCTGTGTAAAAATAATAGATCTCATTGACTGTGGATACAAATTAAACGCCGCAACTCGCAATTTAAACTCTTATAAACGTTAAAAATTAAGGCAACTGAATATGCTGTAGCTCGTCAACATACCTCTTTGATTTTAAACTGTTCTCTGTACATAGTAAGACGCAAATTGATGAGAGCCACTCGCTTGGCAATTAGAGCAGCCTGAGCTGCCTGCAAGGGTGCTACTGTGTTCTTCATAACAGTCGCCAACTTGACCAAACTGCGCCATTTTTCTGGTAGCACATCCAACTAAACACATTTGTTTATTTTATACAATTGTGTTGTTATTTTCATAAAATTTAAATACCCATTTCTAACTACGGTAACAACAGCAAATTCTCCGTCACGGCCAGGCGTGTGGTAACTATATATTGGGACACATTGTAAAATTCGCCATATTTAATAACTACTAAGTGCATAATTAACTATATTTAAAAAATGTAAATCAGTAGCCATGACAGCGAAAAATAAAAGCATTGCGTTGCGTATGTTGCTTGTATTGCCTTCTTTAAGCTCGATTTGACTAATTCATACGATTTATTTGATTTTCTGATAAAAAGTGAAGAGTTAACTCTGTGTGCCGAATTTTATCCTAACCCATGTGCCTATTTTACGTTTATGGGCAACAAACATCCCAATAACCAAGGCATCATATTTCTATCATACATAATCTATAATCAACATAAAACACACACGCACAAATAACACAGTAAAATATCAAAAATGGTTAAATCGTTATAATGTGTGAAAAATGTAAATATCCTTACCAGTGTGTATACTGAATATTGAAACACTTTCCACATCTAATCCATTGAGAAAGCGTAAAATAATAAAAATAAACAACGAAGTGTATTATATTCTTGTTTCAAAATTCTTTTGAAAAATCAATTTAAAATGTTTGCCTTATTTAATTAGCTAACATATTGGTAAAATTGTTTACCTGATCATAGGTTTCTTCAGGGAAATCGACGCCATATTCTTTAAGTACGTCTATGATATCTCTAAGAGGCTCAAACATTTGATCAGTGTTTGCATCCATTTTGGCACGCACTTCATTAAGTACGCCCATCACTTTCAACAAACCTTCATAGTCATCTTCTCCTAATTCCACTGACAGCTCTTTTGTAGCGTATGCTATAAATTGTTCCAAATCATTCAGGCTGGAATCAAGTTTGTTTATATTTAATGTTTGATATGTAAATCCATTTGACCAACATTTAAATATAGAAATTATAATGAACCATACCTTGTTTGCACATGGTCCTTCAAATTTTCTTTATACAAGTTGCTCCACTTGCAAATAATATTCATTATAGCTTGATTTAACCTCCGTAAGTCTAGCTTTAGCCAGCCATTACTTAAATAATTAGCAGGTAACGCTGCTACTTCATCGTACATTTTATTGAATTTCTCGATCTTTATGAAATCGCAAATATTAATAATCTTATACATGTATTCATACTTACTATCTCATAATTTCAGGTAATTTAATCTACAAATAGCTTAATAAAAGATATGATAGATGCATCAGTTTCGTTAAAATCTATACTAATATATCTATACTAATATATAAAGCTGCAGAGTTTGTTTGTTTGTTTGAACGCGCTAATCTCAGGAACTACTGGTCCGATTTCAAAAATTCTTTCAGTGTTAGATAGTCCATTTATCGAGGAAGGTTATAGGCTATATTTTATTTTCAAAGGAATTAGGGATCCGTATGAAAATTGCGATTTTGTAACCCAGGTGTAAAATCGAAAACCTATTTATGCGTGCGCTGCAAAAACTATTGACAATAGAACAAAATGAAGTACTACGAGTTTGTAGGTCTTATTAAAATCTACAAAAAAGTCCGCGAGAGCACATATGTAACTATCATAGTTTAGTCACAATAACCACTTTTATATTCATAAAAAAAAATGCATAGAGATAAGCACGGGTTCGAAGTCCACGCGAGCGAAGCCGCGCCCAAAAGCTAGTTAAACCATATTCGTTAAAATTATTTCATCCAAGAAGTGAAAAATGTCTGTTACAAGCCAAACCTATCGAATTTAGGTTCAAATATAGTGTATAAATTGGTTGCTGCTACCTCTTTTTGATATTCTTGTAGAGTGGGTTTAATTTCGGGGGGATCCGATCCATTCTCGTACTTATATTTATCGAACTCCTCAGGCGGTATTACACGTCCATATTTCAGAAATCCAGATAAAACTTCTTGTCTATCTTCCACCCACAGGAAAGTATATTTTTCATATTTCTAAAAAATAAATATTTTAGTATTAAGGTAAAAAACGAACCAACTGTTAACGTTAACGGTAAGTTTTGAACGCAACAAGCAACGTTTTCTTAACTTGTATGTAGTAACTAAGTAGTGGCGTTATATATGTATATCACACGGTCACATTATTTTTGCATCTCGTTTCTATGAGGCGTCAACGCGTAAAGATAATGTGATCGAGAAGTATGTAGGGGCTAATGGCACTTTCAAAAATTCAAAACTAAATTAACTTATTAAATAACTTTAAATTCTAAGCCATAACTATCAAATCATACCGAAGCGTACTGAACAATGTCATTGATGCTGTTCTCTACTCTCTTCAATATTTCATGGAAGAGATCAATCATTGCGTCTTCGTCAACTAAATCATCTGTAATTATGAGATATTCAAAACATTGGATTAAGCAAACTCTATAGTTGCCTTGCCTGCAAAACGTCGTAAAATTTCCATTCTATTTGGATCTTCCCTAACATAGTCTAGCTATAAAATCTTATTAATAAGATAGATTTTAATGCTGTGACAGATTTGGATAGTTAATCGATACGTTGCAAAACAGGTCCATTCTTGAGAAGGATCACAGACCAGATCTGTTTGCAACGTATAAGTCAGAAGAGTCTTAAATAAACATTATAATATTGTGCTATTCAGCAATAAGGTTACCTTCGTAAGATTCAATGGGAATTATATCTTGGTCTATTCTTTTAAAAAGTGTTGCTTGCAAGAACATGTCTTTCATCATTTCTCTAAATGTATCGTACAAACCACCATCCTCTTCAATATCCAGTGATGGAGAAAAAAAAATATCTGAAATTAATTAAATAGCACGTCGGTCAAGTTATTTGTCATCATCAACTTAACGTACTACGAATATGTAGAACGATATTCTAACTATACACCGAAAATTGAGAATGTACCCACGCAAACATTACTTTACAATAGCAATCTTTCAAACTTACGTACCGGGATCTTTAAGTTCTGCAATTATTTCCATCAAAGCTACACGTGGTCCCTTTTCCAAATTAGTCTGCATTTCAAACAGGTTTAGACTTGCTTGTACTGCTTTCATTACTTGTCGTGATACCTTAACACATATACCAAATGCATTAAAAAAAATAATGTCCCGCCAATTAACAGAATTCATTCGATTTCATTTCAAATTCACAAAGTTTCATACAAAACGAAAATTACTAGTTAACACGTTCACTGCGCCATCATTTTCAAAGAACTTTCAGCTGGTGCTTTGGAGACCTAAAATATCTCGCAACTAACATATCATTTAGTGCGTTGGAGACCTAATCAGTCTCCTAAAAAGACAGTTTTGCAAATAATTTATATCTTCCCAAAAAACCCAAGATATATATTTTGAAGTTTTTGTAGGTCAAGAGAGCCTATTGCTCTAAATTTTCCTAGGTTCGCACGCAGTTATGACTTAAGATTATACTACAAATACCAAAAGAAAATTAGGTATCGATTGTATCTCGTACCGCAACCGAAGATAGTTCAATATGCGTTGTAAGTAGTGATGGGAATAAAATAATATCTCAGTTATCTATTGCAAAGTTTTATTAATGAAGTTTATTCATAAACTATGCAAAGTGTTTTTCATTAAAACATGGTATAAAGGCCCAGGACTGGCCTTTGTGGAGATCCTTGGGGGAGGCCTATGTCCAGCAGTGGACGTCTTTTGGCTGAAATGATGATGATGATTATGGTATATAAATAAACAGGCTGTAACCCGATGTCAGCAAATGCATTGGAATCTAATTGTATTAGTTTTTCTAAAGTTATACAAGTGTCTTATGTGTATTTTTGTTGAACCTAAACCGTTATGTTTAGTGAAAATTAAGATGTGGATGGACTAGTGTATCTGCGTTCTATTAGATGTCACGTCACAACAAACGTGCAGGTTTTATGCACGCTTCTTGTCACATGAGTTGTATTAAAAATGGTAATTTGTGCAATAGTAAGTTTAGCGCGCTACTTGCAACGTCGATGCTAGGACAACACTAAAATGAGGCACGCAGCGGCCGCAACGCCCACTCTCCCGCTCTTGCGTCTACGAGGCGTACGATTCCACGAGTATCAACATGTCTCCTAACGCAAGGAATGAAAACAATTATACTACTGTGCGTTAGGGACCTAATCCATCTCTAAAAATGTTTTTTATGTCCTTAAACTCCCCTTTATGTAGGAAGCAAAGATGTATATTTGCCTTACTCATACCTAAAGAACTTTACACGTTAGAGCCTCCCGCAAGGAGTGAAACGACACGATTATAGTCGACGCACAATACAAAAGTCCTGCAGGAGATCTGATAGATCTCGTAATGCAATGAACGTGTTAAGCCAACATTTGAATAATCTTTTATTTAAAAAATTAAAAGTTACTCACTAAGGAGTCTACATATTTGACGTAAGCAGGCCATCGCGAAGATCTGAATTCTTCTATTTCCATTTCCGCTCGTTCTGCTTCAATATCAGCCAGTTCATCTGGATCTGTTATTTCCTCCACCTCTTCCGCTGGTGAATCTACTTCTTCACCTGATTATAGATAGTAAAACTTAAATAATTTCATTTATTATCAAATAAACCATATATTTTAAGCTCCTAGCTTAAAATTACCTTAAAGGTAATGTCAGTATAATTTGGAAATTTTGATACAAGTGTACAGTTATCGCCTTTTGCCCTAGCTTATGAAAAATTACAAATATTATATATAATAAGTTTGAAACCTGCATCTCTTTTCGCTTGTCTTGCAGCCTTCTCAGCTGCTTTAGTCTCCCTTTTAAGTCGTCTTACTTCACGACGCTCAAATTTTATTAGTGCAGCTTGTTCTTTTTCGCGATCTTTCTCTTCCCTAGCCAACCGTTTCTCTTCCCGCCGTTGTAATATGTTTTGTAGCTTAAGTGCTCGCGCTGCTTTTTCATCTTCGTCTAAAGTACTTTCATCAACTTCTTCTATTTCTTCCTCTTCAGATTCCTCCTACAAAATAAAAACATCGATATACAGAATTATATAAATTCGCCTCACAATTCAATAAATTAACCATACTAACCTCCTCTTCATCTTGAATATTGAAAAATAATTTATAATTATCCACCAATATGTTCTGAAATTCGTCATGGCTTTCTACTATTTTATTACGCCTGCAAAACAGAATCCCCTTAAGAAAAGAGCCACATTTTACTTGGTGTAATAGTTTAGACTCGAATGCTCCGAAGCCATTACACGTATTCACAGGTTAGGCAATTTGCTGGTTTACAGAAAACAATCGCAAACAAAATAGAACAGTGCCTCGTTCAATCGACATTATCTTTATATAAATAAAACAATTAAATTCTACTACTGTACGTGTGTATGTCACTAAACTCCTCCTAAACGGCTGGACCGATTTGAATGAATATTTTGTATGCGTTTGGGTGGCACCGAGGATAGTTTAGATTTACAAATCAGCCTGACAGATGGCGCTGCAGTCGATAAACGAATATCATGCAGGACAACGTCTGCCCGGTAGGCTAGTATCAATATAATATTTTGCAGACGAAGACGAGCACACCCTGGTTATTATTGAGCTTCTGCCAACGCGACAAGAAGACTGCCTTAAAGTCCGTATGAAAACCAGCATAACCAAACATAGCAGTAATCAAACCTTTTGCTAAATCTGGGATGCCTCTCGTTGACAGCAAGTAATTCCAATTTGTCCGGGTTCTCTTTTCTGTTATGTAGAGGTATATCGCCCCAGAGAGCAATGTTAGCTAGACCACGTTTCACATTGTTCTGCGCTGTCAGGACGCGTTCTTGTAAAGTGTTTATTGCAGCGTATACTTCCGCCATCCAATCTGTGACTATTAAAGAAAGATTCAAGATGGTTTCAATAAATATGATCTTCCTTGATGAATCTGGCTTAAAATCACAATAACTATATTCTAAAATAATAATGACACGCAGGAGAAAATCATAACTTGGTATGTATTCTTATTTCGTAAAATCTTAAACGTAAAGAAATACAAACTTACAGTCATCGTTCCACGTAAGCTCCTCCACTCCCCGACCCAGAAGCTGATCAATAGCGTAAATCTCTTTCTCGATGAGAGCTACTTCAGTCTCGTGGCTACCCTCACGGATCGCATTGTACCACGCAATAGCGCGATTGAGCCGATTCATGTCATACTGTTGGTTACATAATGTTACGCTTAATAGATAGTGTACTGATCTCACCGCCGCTATATTAGTTAAATGTTGTACTGACGTATCGGTAGGTACCGGAAGATGTTGTATTGCCGAACTTTCTGCAAATGGCTGGGAAGCCTCACCAGGTCTTCCCAGCCATTTGTTTTACAGCAGTCTTACCGTAAAGTTGCCTTCTGAAGCCTTGTTACTGCTTAGCGTTAATATTTAAGATAACAAACACTAGTTCGTGGAAACAGTGCAGTGATAAAATATGTTTGATTGTTTCTAATATATTTATTTTTGAACCATTGGACTGTGTATTGTAACTTCTACTACGGCCTCATTGCGCCCCTCCACTCATAATTCTATGTATTTAAGTTAAAACATTATATAGAGATAGGTAATTTTACTTCTAGCAATCAATGATTAGTTTATTTTTTCGGATATCAAATTACCTGTAATTTTTCATTTCTAGCGTACAAGTCGAGCCCGTCTTGAGGTATTCCCTGTTTATCCAGGTACTTCATGTAACGTATTTCACGGAGTAGCATTACAAGCTGCGGACATTTAATAACCTTTGAAATGTCTACTTTATGAGTTTGCATATTAACAATCTTATCCAGTATTTTAATAAATGTTGTATGCTATAAATCTGCACATGCGGATATAGTTATATCAATTATAGTCTAACTAAGAGACATATCTAAATTGTTATCTATGGGGATAATGAAAAGAGAAACACGTACATACAATCCCTAACTAAATAACATAATATAATCAGAAAAGTAAATGTGATAATACCCTTTATATGAAATGTTAAATTTACTTACGACCTAACGATCACCGAACGTCACGAATGGGTAAACGGAAAGAAATAGTCCTTAAAAACCAACCTCGGGGCTAAAATTATTTCTGACGAATGGCGGCTCCCTGTATATCAAGTTTTTAGCGAGATGAGTCTTGCAAGTAGGCTGAACTGTGGCACACCATAACTTGAACTGCTTGTCCTCCACTCCATTCAAATAGCCCAACATTTCATTTAACTTCTGCTTCAGATATGTGGCATATTCAGACTCTATTATACTGGAAACAGTATTAAAGCATTTGTGCAAAAGATCTTTTGTTGACTAAGGTCATTATAGCTGGCCACGCTTTGCTATCTATCATCATCGTCGTAGTCCCTAAATTAAACCCACTATTGGATATAACATTTTTGTAAGAATTAACATACAGTGCTGTTCTAGAGAGATACGTTGGCACTGATTGAATGGCTCTTTCCATCTCTTAAAACATCATTTTCAGTCTATCTTGTTCCTTTAGACGAATCTTGCAACAATCTGAAGATGGAACGGTTTGGTGAGATTCTCAATTAATCCGAAAAAACATACATATGATGCTGCGCAGCAGTCGAATTCAGTCGATCGCTCAACCACTGCGCCAACCGTGTCGCCATGGCCGTGTCGCAAATAATCTTAGTTTTCAAACTATTACTTACGGGTCTTCAAATAATATGAAATCATCCATAGGCGCTTGGATCCTCTTGCGTAGTTTATGGATCCACCATATCATACCAGCAACTGGGGGTAGATACGGATCTACCATCGGCCTCTCTGGCCCTTTTGTTAATTTCTGTAGAACATGGGTAAACATCAACATTTTCAGATATAATTTCAGTAATTATTCACATAGTATTGATACGTTGTTCAGCTATCGTATTTATAACTATTTAAATATACCACTTGTCATCCTTAGGTAGCCTTACAAAAAACAGCAGACAAATAAATAAATAAATCCTTCAGCTGGTCGCAAGAGCTCGAACAGGGGTATGATGTTGGCAGCAGAAGGAACCACTGTTCCTTTTTGTTTCTCGTACGCGAACCAATTGATAACACCTTCTACTGATTGAAATTAAGCACTTCGTAACGGTATTATCGCCTGTCTATAATATTATTTTATTCCAGTCTCTCTCGCGACCACGACTGCTGCAAAGCATTCGAAACGTCGGGAATTAAATAATGTAATAGATACACGCGATAAATCCGATTAAAGTGTTTATTTTCAATGTGTAATATTCGCCAAAACCTAATACATCATTACCTTCTATTGATATTCGATAGATACGGTGTGTACAATTTCAGGGAAAAAAACAACATTATTCAAGAATATGTCACCATTCTGGTGACTACAGAGTCATAGCTAGGCAAATAAGCATAGAAGCCTCAAGATATATTATGGTACACAGATAACTAAGCGTCTAGGATAATAATCAGGCCAGATTTGTCATCATTTCCTTTGGAACATAACTAATATTTCAATCTTATGATGAAACCATATATGCTATGCATACGCTCAATACTCACTTCGGATGGCTAAGATTGAGAGCACTTGATGAGCATGTGATGAGTCTGAGATGAGACAGAGAGAGGCTGCGGTAATGATTTTACACCAGGTTGGCCTTAAAAGAAACATACTTACCGCCATTTCTTCGTCATAGATTTCTTTAACGGCATCCACATTTGAATGCAGCATATCGAGAAGCTTTCCCAGTTTCGGTTTTAGATCGGCCTTTATTATGGGGCGATGGAATAAATCTCCCATTATTTGGAAAAACTGCAATAATTCTGATCAACTTAGGTATATGAAATAATTCAACGACGTCAAACTAAAGGCTAACTTCATTAAGGTGCGGATAAATTCAGCTCGAAAATCCCACGGCGGATTGACGGATAAATCCATTATTTTTAGTATGCGCCGCGCACGAGGTGTTTTTAGGCACTCCTTTAGTCATTAGACATTTAAGTTATAATAGAGGTATCGTAGTTGGATACCGACATGTCAAGCTTATAACACCAACAATTTATTCGGGGGTATTTAAAAAAACCCTAAGTATAGACTATTTCATTAATATAACCTTGAAGAAGTGTTCCAAATTGTGGCATTCGTCTAGTCCTTGTGAAAACAACGATGCGAGACGACGATCGACGTCTTCCAGTATTGCCATATGTTTGTCATAGTCTGCCAGAAACGAATTGTCTTCTGGGTCAGCGGGATCATACGAAATGTTGCCTAAATGTTGGTACTTTACAGTGTATTCTTCTAAAACCTACAAAAAGATACAAAAAGGGCGAGGTTTCTATAAAACCGCTCAACAAATTTATTTTAATAATAATTCCTAAGATCCCGTGGTGTTTTAAGCGATTCTTACTAAATCGTCTGCTTTCAGCTATCATATCTAAAAACAGTTTCTAATATGAAACCACAGTAACACCTGCCGGTCAAACTAGAAGTAGGTCGATAAACGAAAGGATTTCACACCGACAGGTGATATCGAAGAAGAGTACAATTCCATATCGATGAAAAGGTAAAGAACATCATTATCTTCTTGTCCAACTTCGTATCAGTATAATATAACGGCAAACACCAGTAGGAGTTAATACGCACCTTCATGCATTCTGTGCTTAAAATTTTCCCTCTCAGCCCACAGAACTCAACCTTTTCCAGTTTGAGTATTTCAACAGTGGCCTCAAGGATACTCTCAATCATTTTCAATCGTTTCAAATATACGTTGAAACGCATGAAGACGCGATCAAAGTCAAACGACCACCGCACTACCATTGAACCACCCGGAAAGAATGTATGGACTTTATCGCGATTCATTTCGTAGGTTTCTCTAGAAGGAAAGGTTTCGTTAATTTGTGGAAATTTTATTTATTTGCATAGAGTCACCACCCCATTTCATCCCGAGGGTGTCTAAAGAGCCAACAAAAAAAAATGACAAGGCCGATAATATAGCCGCAAGAGTCCTTTGCCAACACGTCTGGCCAGCGTAGCACAGAAGCCTAATTACCCTCGCTGTGATGGGAAGAGGACCGACTCAGTAGTGGGTCATTTATGGGCTGAGTAGTATTAGTTATTTATTTATTCTTAGGCCGATCTTTGGCTGGTTCTCATTTGAATGATTCTATTTTTAATACATCAGATGAAAACATACGTCATAGTTTCTCGCCGGCTCCTTCCGTGGAGCAGCTTACTTTACGCCGCCTACTATCCAAGCCGGTGGTCATACTTTACGATTTAAAAGCTACTGAAGTATGTAATCTACTAAGGTTATAATTTTAAGTTCATAGCAGATTTTTATTTCAATTTCTTATCGAACTTTATATTACGGGAATGCAATAGTTAATTTTCTTAAAAGGGATAACGGAATTTTAAGTTAAAGCTACGAGTTACATACACAAAATGGTTTAGGATTCCCAAAGCTTTCCTCATTTTCAGCAATTGCTCGTCAGGTTCCCCTTGGAATATTGCGGCTGGATCAGTAGAGTTGGTGCATTGTTGTATCACTAAATTACAAACCTCCCGCAACAAAGCTAAGAAAAAAAAAATAACTAAGAGATTTATCAAAACGTTAACAGATCATAGCACCAGTCTGTACTAGTCAGCATAAGACTATACAATATGTTACTACTCGTATGTAGCATTGGTGTATTTGGTTCAAATAAATCCATCCATCCGACGACCTGGTTAAGGTCGCCGGAAAGCAGTGGATGCGGGCGGCCCAGGACCGGCCTTTGTGGAGATCCTTGGGGGAGGCCTATGTCCAGCAGTGGACGTCTTTTGGCTGAAATGATGATGATGATGAAATCCATTTTGTTTTACATTCTATTCTGAGCCCTAATTTCAGTGTCGATGGAAGTGTGTTCTCAATTCCATCCCGAGGGTTATTCGGCTAATGGAAATAAACACAACCTGTCAAGTTTAGCAAATACTTTTGAATTAAGCAAATTAAGGCTGGCAATTGCTATGATTCCATCCTGCCGTAAGAGCCGCCGTAAGGTCGAAAACTTAGCTGCAAGAGAAAGAAAACTTGATACGAAGCCAACCCGTCTCGCCAGCGTGTAGTAGATGGAAGAATCCCTCCATGCCATTGGAAGAGGTCTGACTCGGCAGTGGGTTATGTATGTAGCAGGCTAGGAATGGCATCGCGCCGGATGAGCCCTTCAATATAAAATAGTACTTAGTTCAGTTGTTAGTAGTAACATGTTTTGTGGTTGTCCTATCAATAACTAAATAAGTACGTTTGGGAGCCAGAAAAAAAAACCCAAAACTAAGGGAAAGAAACCTTAGAATGAAAACCATTGCTAACTCTACTTCGTGAACAATGTTGTTAACAAGTTGAGGATTTAAGGATCTGTGATAGACTCCTTTCTAATAACAGATAACTTCCTATTTCTACTCAGAACTCACATATCACTTTCAGTGTCCGTTTTTATTTAAAACTAACATCATTTTATGAAACTTCAACTAATGATTTTATACGTACGTATTAACTTTTCTACATTACAGTAGTATCGGGAATTTCCCCATAACATTCCAATACAATGGAACATTGGCCTAATCAGAGGCTTAGCATCAGAAAAGTCTGTGCCTTCAAAATTTTCAAAGTGTGGCAGTAAAGGTTTCTGATACACGTAAATATCCCGGCATTCGACGATTGCTGAAAAAAGTCAAAATGTTGTGAAACGCTATTAGGAATTACCTGCTGGTACAGTTCACAGTTGAATAGTGTAGGTGGATTAAATGATGATCAACACAGTATAACCACCCCATTCCATCCGAAGTGTATCGTAAGAGCCGACTAATGGAAATGGTAAGACAGAAAATCTAGCAAGAGAAATACACCTTGTTACGAAACCGTTCGCCAAATATTTAAAAAGTTTGGGAAACTAAGCGCGCACTTGCGTCTGATTGGCCATAGACTTAATATAGTAAACTGGAGGGGTAGTCATAGGTTGTTCATATTTTAAACCGATAATGAGTTTATATGTAAGTAAATTATTGCAAAATATACACATGAGGAGCTCATTCGCTTTTAAAGTACGTTCGCGTTAAAAATGCAGTAAGCAGTAGGTAAGTAATTGTGTATTCTCGGATAAAAGATAAAAGACACAACGTTGCGTTCAAAAGTATGCCTTTAACTGGACACGGTCAACGTGACTTTCGAATTTGGAAGGATTTGATTGTCTCACTGCATTCATAATGCGAACGAGGTATAGATTGATCGAATTGCTTACCCGCCACAATGTTAGTAAGCATAGTTTTAAAGCAGCTAAGATATACACTGCGAGTGTCTTCTAAATAATGAGCCATTCTTTTCACACGGGGATCCCTTAACTGCGAGTAAATCCCTTCAAGATTGCGTAGCCTTGCCGTGTAGAAATCTATATCGGCACTTGGCAATGGAAACTTGGTTCGCTTGAAGGCTGTCAACATGTACAAATTTTATCAGACGATGTGAAGCCATATCTAAGATAGCAATATTATTATATAGTTACTTTTATTTAAAACTTAAACAAAAAATATTGTATATGTTTAACTAATCGAGTGGCTGAAGGCTGCCCTCTCCGCCAATCACCGCCAAAGAGATACATATTTTGATTGATATTTAAAAAGATATATAAAATTGTGGCTATTTGTTAACTATTATACACTGGATGATGTTTTGTGGGTAGAAGGGCACCCTCACATCACCGTCGTCGTTTAAAACTTGGGTCCCACCAGCCCAACACCGGCTTTTCTCACCGACTTGTGCCTGCGATAAAATTTATTAGCTTCTACATAAGATTAGACTTCGGTAGTAACTATGTAAGATTAGCTTCTACTTAAGATTAGACTTCGGTAGTACCTATGTAAGAGTCTTCTGATATCAAATCATGTACTTGTTGCGCCCATTTAATTATAGCACCTTCTATGTTCGTTTTCAGGAAGAGATCTACATCTTCACCGTCACTGGAATATATAAATTTATTAGCTATACTGTTTAAAGGAATGTCAACACTGATTAGACAGATCTAAAATAAATACTTAGATAGATGACGGATTTAGAATAAATAGTGCCACCACCCCATTCCATCCTAGGGCGTCTTACGAGCCGACAAAAGGAAATGACGAGGCCGATAACCTATCTGCAGGAGAAGGAAACCTTGATAAGAACTCCAACCGGTCTGGCCAGCGTGGTAGGTTGTAAAACCTTTTATTCATAGGGTTAATAATACAACATTCATAAAAATGCTACACTAAACATAATCAAAATCAAAAAGGTTTTTATTCTAATAAATTCTTGCGAATGCTTTCAAATAGTCATAGATAACGATATAACATTTTAAAAAGAAAAATTAAATTAATTACTTATTTAGTTTTAACCACCGGTTCGGAATGCCATTCTATAGAGAAGAGCCGGCAAGAAACTCCATGGTTGCTCTTTTAAATAAAAGGGTTACAATGATGGTGGTACAAACATAACTATACCAACTCTAGCTAAAACATATATAACACACATTTAGATAATTTCTATTACAGATTGGCCTTTGAATCAAGATCAAAGTTTGGTGTCGGTCGGGTAATTGTCTTTGCGTAAACCAGAGATAACTGCACACATACAGTGTAAGGCTGGCACACACAAGTTTGCTAAAATATCCCTTTTCTCAACTTTAAATATATAGTATAGCATAGTGAGCTACCGAAACAAAGCATGTGTCAATAAAAATTAGAACGTCATATTAGCTATTTAATACACAAGAAAGACCTTTCCTTACCTTTCCTTAAGCCTAGATTCTGCATGATAAATATTTTCAACCCCAGATGGCATAGGCAACATCACTTGACTAGACATTTCGCCTTTCAACTACAAAAACGGGAATTACATTTTGTTATAAAAATGCTCTGTCCTTAAATTCATCATCATTACAGCCAAAAGTAGTCCACTACTGGACATAACATAGTATTAGTTCGGAATACATGTCACACGCTTTTGGCACTAAAAATTGGCAAGTACTATCGAATTCATCAGATTAAGGGTAGCAATTGCATCATGGCGTATAGGCTCTTTAATAGAAAATAGTAGGATTGGGGCCCAGGTTACATACGGTAAATGATCCACCACTTGTAACCTGGTACTCCTCCTACCAACTCAGTAATACTCTTTGTTAATCGTAATAAACAGAAACTGCCCAACATCTTAATGGGTCAATCATGGTAGTTCTGTTATTTTAACGATCTCCGACACGATAGACAAGCGGCCATAAAAGAATTTCGGAGTTTAAGTTGGTGCTACAGCCGCTCGCTGGAGCTGTAAAGTATCTCCATGTTTTAAAATACCTCAGCCAAATTACATCACACTTGGGTGGTGTTGTGTGCCGCCAATGCGTAAGTTGCCAATACTCTTTTAGGCGCAAAGGAATGATCATCCACCCATACGAGGTGGTATGTCTGGCAGGGGGCCGCAGCGCCTATCCCCGTTAAGTGTAGTCGGGATTTCGTAACCGTGCGAATTGCTCTGTAAACTTTGCTATCACGGTGTAGGACTTTTTGGTGATTCTCGCATTTGTAGGCGATATTTCTTGATGTTGTTAGTTCAGATTTCTCGGGTAAATGGTGTAAGTACAGTATGTAGCATACTGACCGCTACACGCTATTTGGGTAAGCATTTCACATACGCTCCGCTGCCTGCATCATCTCTTCACTTGTTACAGGGTCGGCGAGACATGATTGACACATGTGGTGGTACACTTCTATAGCCCACAGTAACCTCTTACCTCTACCTAAAGGTATACGACTAGAGGTGGACTACATTCGGCAGTAAAGGTAGAGGTAAATACATTGGGAACTCTACAATGTTCTTATGTCAAGTTTACATTGACAAAACAGTGACCATATAAATGGATACTTTTAGTTCTACGATCTTCATTTACCTGAATGTTATGTTATACAGACCTGATGCATTAAATTCCGTAATTCATTTACATGCCTCTTCATGTCATTCTGCACAATCTTAGGCCAGCCCCTTTGATTTTCGGGATTACATAGCAGCGGTCCGATTACTTCATCGGCCATGACAGTAAGGTCCATCAAAACATTACCGGACATTTCACCAATCATAACAATCTGTAAAACAAAAGTGGCCCTAATACGCTACCCTGCGGCACACGCCTATTTTTAAAATGCTTAGATTCACTACGAGCAAGAAATATAGCTAATTAAAATTTACACAGCTAAATTGAAATCTACAGTTGTAATTGTAATGTTTTTTCCAAATACCTATTTGATATACACTGAAGTTTTTGGGAGTATAAAAACACAAAATAATGTCTAAATTTCATAAGACGTACCTTGCGGAAGTTGGCCTGTGTTATTTTTTCTTCACAATTACGGAGTAAGTACACCACTTTCCCTCTACTAATTGGAGGAAAAGTGGTGGAGCAAGTGAGGAGACCGGCAGTGTTTATACGGAATACGATAACTTCAAATTTTGGAATATCGAAAAACCTGAACAGAATGTGCTGTAACAATATTTAAAAAGATATAATCCAATAAAAACAGACTCAAAATAGTGAGAATAAAGAGGCTCTACAACATTTAATACAAATAAATTGTTCGATCGGCCAAATTAGTCTCTCAACTAGATGGGCATGACGTTATACGGAAACGCTGCCGGCACCCGACGATGCGGGCTACTGACAACCTGGTTACATAGTCATCTTCTATCTAACAATAAGCAGAGATACCCCATGGTCAAATATGTGGATATCCTTGGGGTAGGCCCATGTCCATTGCAGGACATGGCGACTAGTGCCACTGGGCCACCTGAATCCTCAACACTACACGTTTCCTGTAGGTACGTGGTAGCTACTCGAAGACCTTCCTCCACGATCGGCCTCGAGTCCTGCGAGCTGAGTGCCCACCCCATTGCCACTCAAGTTGTGTAATCTAGTAGATTATGTGGGGGAACTTTCTCGCCGTAGAGAAACCGAAGTTGTTTCCAATTTTTTTCAATTCAATTGTCAGTTTTATTTGTTGTTATAAAAACTTTACAGCTCTCCTGTTCATGGTATCTCATTACAGAACACTGTTCAGTAAACTGAACTGAACACTGTTCAGTAAACTGGACTGAACACTGTTCAGTAAAATGAACAGTGGTAATTTTTATATTTTTTATTATTACCCACCCTTTCATCGCCTGTGATAAACTTATTCCACTTTTCGATTTTCTGTTTCAAAGTTTTGAGTAAATATTCACATAGAAACTCCAAACGAGTATCAACGTCGTCATTTTTCTGAAAAACAATCATTTAGATAACTTTGTTGGACATTAACAGGTAGATGCTGATTCCTCAACCTTTCCCTCTAGGCGGTTTGTGCATACCGGGGTCGCGGGGCATTCCCCTATCCGAGTGATTGAGTGAATACGCTGGACAGGGTTGTCCGAGGAACGGAATTTTTAGTGAAAACATTACCGGGCTCAGGGCTTTCCCCGCGGGTCTATACCTACCAATCTACGTAAGACCAAAACTGACAACGGTTTAAGACACGAACATTTGTATGAGCATCAATCATAACTATCTACCTAAAGGTATGGATTTGAGGAACCCTGTGGGCTAAAAAAATCGGGGTACCCCACTTAACCCGGCTAGCCCCTAACATTCGGAAACTATGAAGATTTCCAACGAAAAAAATCGCTCCATCTTGAACCTACTAGTGCTGTAAAATAACGTAGATACAAAGATCTAGAGTAGTTATACTTACATCACCCATATTGGGTTTATTTTATATCCAATTTGCAATACAATAACTCTTGCTCGTTCATATATTTAAATTAAATGTTACGAATTATCATCATAATTGACGTATAATAATATTATAACCA
Source organism: Clostera curtula (assembly GCA_905475355.2). Taxonomy (NCBI): domain Eukaryota; kingdom Metazoa; phylum Arthropoda; class Insecta; order Lepidoptera; family Notodontidae; genus Clostera; species Clostera curtula. The sequence continues at coordinate 9,347,704 of FR997813.1, read as the reverse complement.
ATAATTCCAATGTTTTACCGTGTGAAATCAATGCAATATGGTTGTCATAGCAACAACATTATTTTTCTTTTACTGCCAGTATATTAATTACAAAAAGACTGACACATTCTCCGCCCCATCGCCCTTTCAAAAATCTATTGAAAGTATAGATAGCAAACTTCGCTTCTTGCTGCTTCTTACTCGTCGCGCAACTTGCAGTCACGTGACTTAGCATTTTGTAATGCCATCCCATTGGATAAATTTTAGCAAATACCGTTAGCGATATTTTTCATCTGGCCCTAGGATGTATTGGAAATACATAGTTCTGTAGAAGAACTGACCACCGCTGGGGTAGACGAGTTCTTGAGTGGAGACTGCCAATCGGCAAGCGTAGTGTGGGACCGCCCTCTGCTAGATGGAGCGACGATCTGCCAAAGGTTACGGGCAGCAGCTGCATGGGTTAAGCTGAAGACAGGGCGCTATGGCGCTCTTTAGGGGAGGCCTATGTCCAGCAGTGGACTAATGTGGGCGGATGATGATATAGCCATTTACTTAGAAGACTAAGCAATCAAATACACTCATGCCACAAAAAATGCACACTGGTTCTCAGGGCGATTCTATCCGAAAATCGATTTTAAATCTAATAAATCAGTTCACAATATAGGTTATTATTACCTAAAAAGTTGTGGATAATGTTTTAGGCATTTTGCCTTACCTGACAAATATCACATAAATAATATGATAATGTACATTCTCATCAAAAACCTACATGCATTTATAAATTAATTTATTTAAATGTTATGACAGCCTAGAGCAGCAAAAGACACAAATCTATTAATTTGTCTCTCGCGGCCTACTCTACTCTAAACTTTGCCTGTTACGTCATCATACCATTTTCGCCGGGCCTTCCCCGTTTTTCTTATAATTATATTGAACGAATGAATGAAAAAGGTATATGAGGCAAACACTGGCACGGTTTTTTTTCCACACCACTGTACACCACACACATCATTAGTAATTAGTAACGTCAATGCATGGACGTACTTTTTTTATACGTCCATGTGTCAATGTCATTCATCAATTGTCAAATTTACGCGCCAATATTTTGGAAACAAGCCGAGCATTTGCTAAATCGTTTTTACATACACATATTTAGACTGAATAAAACTTTTAGGTGATAATTAAACTTGAATTATTAATTGTGAGTCAATTATTACTTAGTTTCGATCAGATATGGAAGGATTTGATGATCCTGGTGTTTTCTTTTCCGACAATTTTGGTATTGAAGATGGTGAATCACAAGATCAAGTCAATCTACAGGCAGTTAAAAAGAAATTTAAAGAATTTATCCGGCAGTTTCACACAGGAAATTTCAATTACAAATACAGGTATACCAATTTCGTCTCTGTTTTTTCGTAATTATTAAGAGATGTATTTTCAAATAACATAACCTAATCAAATTGCTTACCGGTTGCAGAGATGCTCTGAAGCGTAATTACAATTTGGGCCAATATTGGGTGGAAATTAACATTGAAGATTTATCAAGTTTTGATGAGATGCTAGCTGAAAAGCTATATAAAAAACCTACAGAACATTTACCTATATTAGAAGAAGCGGCTAAAGATGTAAGTACCTTAAACTTGATTCGAACGCTAGTGCTGGCCTCGATGGAATAAATTCAATTTCTATTATTCAATTCAAAATCTATTAAGTGCATAAAAGATTTCATCGCAACTGAACTTACACGTTGCTTTAATAAATTGCTGCACCTAGGAACGTTCCCAGATTCTTTGAAAATCGCAAAGGTCACCCCTATATACAAAACAGGAGCTAAAACAGATCCGGGAAACTATAGACCAATCTCAGTTCTGCCTGTGATTTCTAAAATTCTGGAAAAGATTATTCATAGCCGTCTATATGATTATTTAAACAGCATAAATTACCTTTTTGAACGCCAATACGGTTTCAGGCCCAAGAGTAGTACCTTAACTGCAACAATTGACGTTGTAACTAAAATCAAATCAAATATAGACAAGAAAAATGTTGTTTTAGGTATATTCATTGATCTTCAGAAAGCCTTTGACACCGTCAGCCATAATTTACTATTAAAAAAACTGAAACAAATTGGTATCGATGGCACTGCACTTAAAATATTTCAGTCCTACCTTGCAAACAGATATCAAGTTGTCAAAATAGATGATATGCAAAGTTCAAAGCGCGAATTAACATGTGGAATTCCACAAGGATCAATTCTAGGGCCTCTGCTGTTTGTGACATACATAAATAACATCCATGAACTAGTTCTGCATGGCCACGTATCATTATATGCGGACGACACTTGTCTGTTTTACTTCGGATCTACAATTCACGAAATAATACCAAAAGCTCAAGAAGACCTGGATAAATTATTCTCTTGGTTCCAGTACAATCTCCTTACAATAAATGTATCGAAAACATGCTATGTTGTTTTTAAGGCAAAGAATAAAAAAATACCTTCACATGATCCACTTAAAATAAATAATACTGTACTGCAAGAAAAAACACAAGAAAAATACCTTGGTCTTCGTATAGACAGCAGCCTGACGTGGAATACACAAATAGAACACATACGCACCAAATTATCGTCGCTCACTGGTTCCCTCCGACGTATCACAAGTTGTATTCCGCGTCGCATACGCTATACAATATACAATTCCCTAGTCAAGCCGCACCTACTTTATTTAATAGAATTATGGGGTAGTGCAGCGAAAACAAAATTAGCCGAACTCCAAATATTGCAAAATAAAATAATTAAAATACTTTTTCACTACAGACCGCGAACATCCACTTTACGCATATACCAAGAAACCAAACTCATGAACATAAAACAGCTATACATTTATAATACATGCATCCTAGTCTATAAAATATTACACAGCTCACTCCACACTAATATATCGTTCATAAAACAAAAACACATAAGAAAACGAAACACCCGCCGCGCAAGCTTTCTGGTATTGCCGAAAACTAGAACCCAATTAGGCAAAAAAATTTTCACATACGAAGGTGCACAGTTGTACAACAAATTGCCGTCAGTTTTAAAAGGTGTAGGCTCGCTTAATGTATTCAAAACAAAATTAGCATTACATATTTATGAACACTACCCTCTTTAAGAATACCTTAAGGGAGCACACACTAATTATTTAAATATTTTTATAAAACCTGTTTCTCTTTTAAATTTTACTTAATCTGTTTTCTCATGTAAGTGACTTAAATTGTCTTTTTTGAGAATAAATGTCTTTAAACTGAACTGAAGTACCTACACAAAATTATCAAATCTTAAAAGTGATCTTATGATTTTGCATGTAGTGTTTTAGAAGCAAGTAGGAACTTTGTGTCTTTTGTGGGCATATTCATGATTTGAATTCTTGGAAGTGATTGTCTATGTTTGGGAGTAGGTGATTGGCATTGCAGTGTACTGTGTATGCTTGGGGGTGCTTTTTATTGATCTTCCAGGCTTTATTTGGTTTAAAGAAAAAATATGATGAGGTAAATTATGAGTATATTTAACAAAGTGATTAGAGTTTATTTTTCAGAAGTTTAGCATTGATATTGCAAATATTTTATTATTTGGAATACTTTCTGTGCAATTGATTTTCTGGTGTTCAATAAAAATATATGATTATTATTAAGTGCCCCTAAAATACACTGCAACTGCTAAATCAATGGGTCATACATAATAAAGCCAATGTGTAAAATCATAACTACCAAACTTTACCCTTTACATTTATTAATATGACTTTATGCTACAAAAACTTACAATGAATTTTCATTACACATTAATTAATAAACTAAAAGTAAGCACCAACAAATGAAAATGCTCAAACTACTCCCTAGGAGAGTAATTGCCTGGGAGATTTTTTCTTTACTATTTCAATGGATCCAGTGTTTATAATATAGGACCCATTGAAATAAAATCTCCTTTGTATAGTTCAAGTACTAGTTTGAGAATGATTACTTTAGTATTTTCTTTATCTCTAGCTTGCTGATGAACTGACTGCCCCACGGCCAGAAGGTGAAGAGAAGGTTGAAGATATACAAGTCCTACTGTCATCTGATGCTCATGCAGCAAATTTAAGAGAATTAAAAGTATGTCAAGCTTATTAATATATTTTTTCTTGAATAGAAATGCATTTAGAATACACAATCTCCACACTCACAAGTCACCATCTCATGAATACTGAGGGTGTTGTTGTCTCGCTAGTGGCACAGTAGGCTAATCTCCCTCCTATATGGAAGGGGAGCATGAGAGAAGTGCATTTCACCTTTGTTCATTTATGTAAAGTTATAGTGACCATCATGTTCATCATTAAAAAAGCTTTTTTTCAGACCTTACCAACTTGTTTGTAATTGCCTTTCCATATTCCATTAATTGTGATGAATTGTCATAGAGCTATTAATTAGCAATAAAATGTATGTAGAAAATAATGTATGTAGCATTTACCAGCAGTATACCATTAGCTTACCTGTTTGTTGACGATAGTAAGGTTCCATACAATATTTGAACTGCTGTTGATTCCCTTTTTGGGGTTGGATGTGCCTTGGGGCACGAGACCCCTGGTTCGATTCCAGAGTTGGGCCAGTCTCTTTGTGTATACCATAGGCACTTGCTATGGAATCTGAGTGTCATTTGTGTCGTGAATTACATGTTTGGAGACATCTCTGTCCTTGTGGTGACAGATTTAGAATACAGTGTAACCACCCCTATCCATCCTAAGGGTGTCGTAAGAGCCGACAGAAGGAAATGACAAGGCCGTAAACCTAGCTGCAGGAGAAGGAAAACTTGATACAAAACCCTGTGCCAACCCATCTGGCCAGCGTAGCACAGTTAGCTAATTACCCTGCACGTAAATGGAGGAGGCCAGACTCAACAGTGGGTCATCTATGGGCTGGAGTAGAGCTTTGTTTTTATAACAAGAAGAAAAAGATATATTTATATATTCCATTCAAGAAACATATTAATATTCCAGTCGGAAACTGTATCGCGTCTGGTGAAGATACCTGGAATTGTCATTTCCGCATCAGCCATCAAAGCAAAAGCGACACGGATTTCGATCCAGTGCAGATCATGCCGCAATGTCATCCCCAACCTACCAGTGAAGCCTGGCCTCGAGGGTTATGTGATGCCCAGAAAATGTAATACGTAAGTTCTCGGCCCCAAACTTGCTATGTATTTTATTTTACACAACAGACATACAACCAGTAATTGTTACATTATTATTAACAAAAATATTGATCATAATCATATAGAGTAAATGCACAATAATTTAAGATGCCACTACATTCTTATTTCTTATGGAAGTGCCCGCCGCTATGCGATTGCCAGCCGGTAAAATAAATTAGCATTTTGAGAGAAAGTGCTATTTTTTTCTTAGCCAATTGTAAATATTCATTAACTCCTTGCTTCGTCACGAGTCTAACCTGATTTTGCATAATAGCTGTGCTTACATTGAGCATTTGCCACTCTATGCGGTCTCGTTGGTCTAGGGGTCAGATGTACCGTCTTTGGATCAACGGGTCCCGGGTTCGAATTCGAGGTCGGGCAAGTGTCTTTGTCTAAGCCAGAGGCACTTGCTCGGAGTCTGGGTGTCATTTGTGTTCGTGAATTGCATGTTCGTAAACTGCCCCCGCGACACAGATTATACCTAGTGCAGGGGTTTCGTATTTAAAAAAAAACATGTCACTATCCCAATCCATCCTGCCTGAGAGTGGCGTAACAGGCGACTAATGGAATGTAATGAAAACTTGACACAAACCCTGTGCCAACCTGTCTGGCCAGCGTGGCACAGTAGGCTAGTTGCCCTCCATGTAATTGGAGGAGACTTGACTCATCCAGTCTCTCCCGCGAACATGACTGCTGCAAAGCATTTATATAGGAACAGCCCTCCAGCCATCACTATGAAATACGTTTGGCTATTATTGAATAATACGCAAATACACACATATATCAAATAATATTTTATTTGACACCACCATTGTTATAAGATGATATATATAGAAGAACACTTTTGAATCAATGTCAAAACTCATTGCATGAGATTAAATTATGCAAAACCTCTTTGCTCTTACACTCCTCCTTAATCTCATGCTCCATTTATCCTGTTCACATCCTATACAAATTCTATATACACACTCCTCTAACACAACTCCTCTAACACAACCCCATAGCACTCGCACACCAATCATACTTTCGCTTTGCCAACGGTTTCGTAAAGGCATCAGCAATCATTCGTTCTGTCTCTCTATAAATCAAACAAATGATTCCACTCTCAATCGTACTGCGAACAAAGTGATACCTCACATCCACATGTTTTGTTCGCTGGTGGTGCACGGGATTGTTTGCGATTGCAATTGCTGACTGGCTATCTGAAAACAGTGTTAATGGTTTTTCTATTTCTTGACCAGTCATCTCTTCAATGAATCGCTTCAGGAATACTGCTTCTTTTGCTGCCTCTGAAAGTGACACGTACTCCGCCTCTGCAGTGCTAAGCGCCACCGTTCGTTGCTTCGTGCTCTGCCATGAAACTGCTCCTCCTTGAATAAGGAACACCGAACCTGAATACGACCGACGGTCGTAGTCTCCAGCAAAATCAGCATCCGCATATCCTTCAATAATGTCTTGGTAGTTCCTTTTGTAATACTTCAAACCAAGGCTCTTAGTTCCCTTAAGATATCGAAGGACTCTCTTGGCTGCAATCCAATGCTGCTCCTCATAGCATTCATTGAATTGACTTAAGTTATTTACAACGTGAGCGATATCTGGTCTTGTACACACTGCCAAATACATAAGCGATCCAATTAAAGCTCGATATGGAATCTTCTCATCTGGCTTTCTCTCATGTGTAGGTTTCTCTAACCTCTGACCAGGTACAGCCGGCGTGTTAGCTGGTTTACAATCTAGCATATTAAAATTTCTCAGAATTTTCTCAATATACTTCTCCTGATGCAATTTAATTCCACTTGCATCCCTCTTGATATGAATGCCTAGCATAAGTTCTGCAGGACCCAGGTCTTTCATATCAAACCTCGATTTTAGATCTTCCTTGAACTTGAGCATCTCCTGCTTGTCATTCCAGAATATCAAGATATCATCCACATAAACAGCTATAATCATTATCTTACCGTTATGTGATCTTGTATAAACACACTGCTCATTCTGCGATCTTTTGAAATTAAGTTTTATGAGTTCACTGTGCAGTTTGTTATTCCACGCCCGTGGGGACTGTTTTAATCCATACAAGGACTTTTGTAGAAGACAAACATACTCTTCCTTCCCTTTTATAACACAACCCTCTGGCTGCGTCATATACACTGTCTCTTCTAAATTGCCATTTAGAAAAGCTGTCTTCACATCCATTTGGTCGATATGAAGGTCCATTCTCGCTGCTAACGCCATTAGCACTCTCAGTGAACTATGCCTCACCACCGGGGCAAAAGTTTCAAAATAGTCCACACCTCTTCTCTGACTAAAACCTCGAGCCACCAGACGAGCTTTATATCGTTTCATTCCTCCCGCCTCTTCTTTAATTCTAAATAACCATTTAGAAGTAACAAGATTGCAATTTCTCGGAGGTTTAGTTAGAGTCCATGTGTTATTCTTTTTAAGAGCATTTAATTCTTCATTAATTGCCGCTCTCCACATTTCTTTATCTTCTCTTGATAAAGCATCCTCAATACTCACTGGGTCATCATTTTCCGACGCAGCATGGTAGGTGACATAATCAGGAAACTCTACACGTTTTCTTTCTCTTGATGGATAGCGTCTCTCGTTCTCCAGTCTCTCTTCAGGAGACATCCAACCCTCTGAGTCAATACTCTCAATATCTTCCAAAGACTCAACACTCTCCAGTGGTGGCGGATGATCAGAGATTACTTCTTGAATCTCTTCAGACACTTCTGGCGAATCGCTCGAACCATCTCTTAATTCAGGCGATTGTTCCCCTTCATCAGTTTCCTCATGATTATCAAGTGAAATAATAACAGGCTCCTCCTGTCGCTTCACTTCATTCTTATTGCAGTATTTCTGGTTCTCAAAAAATATCACATCTCTTGCTTTATATAGTTTTCCAGTTTTTGGATCAACTAACCTATATGCTTTAGAGTCGTTGCAACATCCGACATGCACGAGCTCTCTACTCTTGGAGTCCCACTTGGTGCGTTTGGCATCTGGAACATGCATGAACGCTTTGCACCCAAAAACTCTAATCATACTTAGATCACACTTGATTCCAGACCACTTCTGTTCCGGTGTCATATCCTTCAAAGCTTTTGTTGGTGACCTATTTTTCAAATATACTGCATGTAGGACAGCTTCAGCCCAAAACCTCTGTTCTAAGCCCGATTCCATAAGCATGCTTCTCGCTTTTTCACAGATTGTTCGGTTTGCTCGCTCTGCAACACCGTTTTGCTCTGGCGTATATTCTACTGTTGTTTGATGCTGAATGCCAAAATTCTTTAGATAGCGGTCGAACCTCCTATTGACGTACTCTGTTCCGTTATCTGTCCGTAAAATCTTCATTTTCATTCCGCTTTGTCTCTCAGCAAATTCCTTAAATTCTAAAAAATATTCAAAGACTTCACTCTTTTGTTTTAAAAAATAAATAAAGGTTTTGCGTGAAAAATCATCGATAAATGTTAGAAAATATTTACAACCACTGACAGATTCCACCATTGGACCGCAAACGTCGCTATGGACGAGTCCCAGAATTTCCGTCGCTCTACTTTTCTTACTACTTTTAAATGGTTGTCTACTTTGTTTTCCTTTCAAGCAAGCTTCACACTCTAGTTTAGCTGAACTGTTAGGAAAACTTACCCCGATCGCCATTTTGTCTCTAAGTAGAGTAAGGTTTTGCATACCAAGGTGCGCCATCCGCTTATGCCACAACGTCATCTCTTCACTGACAGTCGAGACAAGTGCTATATTCTGAAAACAGTTTTTAATTTTAAAAACACCGTTTTCCAAAACGCCTGTATGTGAGGTATCACCCGTGATCTTACATCCTTCGGCATTCATAACAGCGCATCCATTCCTTGTAAACACAACATTAAAAACGCGCCGGAATCCAGAATCCATCCCTCTACATTGTTACTTCCGAAAGTCGCCATGGTCACGTGACTCGTAGCATCCTTTTTCTTGGTTGGATTTCTCGGACAGTCGTATGCCTTGTGTGGCCCTTCGCAGATAAAACATTTTATCTGTTTCTTTTGCTTATTCCTCTGAACATACTTCTTGAACTTATTTTTAGCGTAGTGCAGTATTCGTATCAGTACTAGTCCCAGCACTCGATGGGCATGTATAGCTATCTTCCATTTGAAGGATTTTCATTTTAATTAAATCCGTGGTCAAAGTAACGTTTGAGTTCTCTATTGCCATTCTCATTGGCTGAAAATTGTCCGTAAGACCTTGAACCATTAATGCAGCTAATAACTCATCGTCTATTTCCTTCCCGAGATCACGCAGTTGTTGCGCAACTGTCATTAGAGCAGTCACATACTCTCTGATTGTACTGAACTGTTCTAACTTCAGACTTACAAGTTTCGACAGCAGTTTACATCTATTGTTAATACCTTTATCTTCAAAAGATGTTCTCAAAGCTTCCCAAGCCTCTTTGGCGGTCTTCGCTTGACGGACATGAACAAGGCAGTGAGGTTGCACCATGAGACAAATTTTTGCTCTTGCCTTCTGATCTCTCTTCATGCCAGATACATCTGTACTAGCTGGCGTGTTCTGTGTGTATTCCCATAGGTCATCATGTAGTAGGTATAACTCCATGAGGAACTTCCATGTTGCATAGTCTTGGCAACCATCTAATTTATCTATAGATGGCAGATTACCTCCCGTATTGCCATTTTTATTCAAACTCTCTCTTTTCTCAGCCATGTTTCTAGAATTGTGCGTGGCCCTTACCTATAGGAACAGCCCTCCAGCCATCCCTATAGGAACACGTTTGGCTATTATTGAATAATACGCAAATACACACATATATCAAATAATATTTTATTTGACACCACCATTGTTTTTTTTTTTTTTTTTTATTCCTTGTGGCTCTCACGGTTTGTGTTCAGCCAATGTCAAGTTACTTTGTATCATTTCTTCATTAAGTTATTAGGTATTTGATAAATATAAAACGGGGAAACTTATTAAACGAAAAAATAACAACGTAAAATTTGGAATGGACGGAAATTTGGAAAGGTAAGGACTAGGAGAGAGAAGGAGAAAATATAAGATATAAAAATAAGTAACTATTTACAACTTTATATTATTTACACATATAAAAGATTCTATGGATTTATAAATATCTAAATGTTTGGATTCTAAAAGAGAGGATATACATGTGGGAAAGGGAACATCTAGAGAAGTTAAAGATTTATAAAAGTTAGAGCGATCAAATCGTGGGCACGACAACAGCGTGTGATTCAGATCACCCATTTCATAACTACATTCACACCTAGGACTGTTTATGATGTTCATTCGAAAGAGGTGAGAAGGACACACAGTATGCCCTAACCTCATCCGAATGATCATTTTGGTAGCTAAGTTTCCTAAACGTAAATGGTAAAACCACGGTTTCTTAAGGGTTACACTTTCTAATGAAAAATAGGACTTGGCACACGTTTTTGTGGTTACATACCAAAGGGAATTCCAAGAATTCTGCAAGTTATTGTTGGGCAGTGTTAAAAGATCGTGAGGATAAATTTTATAAGGAAACTTGTCTCCTGATAGACAAGCGTCTTTCGCTAGCTGGTCTACCTTCTCATTAAGTTGAATTCCAGTATGACTGGGAATCCAAACTAAGGTGACAGAGAAATCCTTAAGATAGCATTTAAACAGTAAATTACGAATTTCATAAACTAGGGGATAATGGGTTTTCGCGTGAAATGGGAATCTCTCTATGGCTTGCTAAGCAGACATGGAATCCGTGAAAATTAAAGATTTACGCAGTTTAAACATGAGTATGTACTCTAAACCCTTTAAAATGGCAAAGCATTCACCAGAAAACACTGATGTTTCTGGAGGCATTCTAATTTTCTGAACAATATCATATTGTTTGTGGTAAATACCTACACCAACACATGTTATATTACTGCTGGAGTTAGGTTTTGATGAATCAGTAAATAGTTGATGGCAATTTACCCAATCATGGTCTTCAAGGGACAATTGAAAGTCCCTATCACTTTTGATGGGCCTGCCGAAATTAAAATTAATAACAGGGGGCAAAATTAGTGAACGGAAATCGAATTTATATAAAGAAAAGGAAGTATTAATGGGAGAAGATAGAGATAAGAAATGTTTCAAACTGTTTATGAGAAAAGGGGAAGATTTATGTGACCAGTAAGGCGAAGAGGACATTTCATTAAATAATTTGATTAACTGTGGAAAAATGGGGTGATCGGGAAATTGCGAGCAACGGAATAAATACCTGTCAGCCAGATATTGTCGACGAAGTTGAAAAGGAGGATCACAACATTCAACCTGTAACGCATTAATAGGACTGGATTTCATGGCACCTGCAATGATTCTAAGGCACTTGGACTGAACGAGATCAAGTTTTTTGAAACCTGATTTATTACCAGGTTCCAAATTAAAGCAGGAGTAATCAATAACACTTCTTATCATGGCGTTATATACTAATTTCAACGAGTATGGGTGAGCACCCCACCACACACCAGAAAGACATCTCAGCATGTTGATTCGGCGCTCACACTTCGCAACCAAATATTCGCAATGCGAAAGACCAGATAACTTTGAATCTAATATGATCCCAAGAAATTTAACTTCATTCTTTATCGGAATATAAGAGGAATCATATGTAAGAGAGACATGTGGAGGCTTGCGTTTTCTAGAAAATAAAACAGTGGTGCTTTTAGAAACAGATAATTCCAGACCATGAAAATCTAACCATTTTTTAAGTAAAACCAGAGATTCAGACACTCGAGAATTTAATACATTAATAGAAGGATCAAATGAATAAAGTAACAAATCATCAGCATATTGAAGTACTTTGATGTAGTCACCACAAGAACTGTCAAGATCGTAAGTGTAAATATTATACAACAATGGACTCAAGACAGAGCCTTGAGGTAAACCTTTGTATACATTTCTTGAAAGAACCGACCCATCCTCAAGTGTCAATTGTATAACACGCTCAGAAAGCATATTAACTATAAAATTAACTAATATGAGTGGAACGCGAAGATGAAGTAATTTGTCTTTTAAAATAGAAATAACAACATTATCATATGCAGATTTTATGTCTAAAAATGCTCCCAATAAATAACTATTGTGGGTAAAAGCAAGGTGTATATCGGTCGTCAAAAGTGCTATATTATCTGTGGCACTTTTACCTTTACGAAATCCATATTGCGTCTGTGCAAGTATGTTGTTATTTTCAATGAACCACTCGAGTCTATTTTTAACTAAATGTTCAGCAACTTTTATTAGAACTGATGATAAGGCTATTGGACGATAAGAAGAAGCTAAAGATGAGGGTTTCCCGGGTTTGAGTATAGGAATAATTTCTTGTTTTCGCCATGCATTCGGAATATTTCCAGTCAACATTATGGAATTGACGAGATGTAAATAGTATTCCAGAGCGTTACCATCAAGATTACATAGAAACGAATAAGGAATACCATCTACACCTGGTGCTGAATCTTTTAACTTTGAAATAACCCCTTTAAGCTCTAATATAGAGAATAACGAATTAAGATCAGGTAGAAAGTCCATTGAACTTGGGAGATTTGATAATGTTGATAACTGGAATTGATCAACTTCTTTCATACCATATGGAGCAATACTGTCGAGAAAAGAATAAGACAGTTCTGGAGGAAGAGAAATGGTGGGTGGTTGAATAACAGCACATTTAAAACGTTTGATGTTTTGCCACACAATTGAAGATGAGGAATCAGGTGATATAGATGAGCAAAATGCTCTCCAACCATCAAACTTTTTTTGTTTAATCAACTTCTTGGTTGAAGCAATTATTGCTGACAAATTACAAAAATTTTCATCTGACATACAACTGCGATAAGTATGTTCAGCTTCCTTTCTCTTTTTTACAGCAATGGCACATTCTCTATCCCACCAAGGAGGAGGCAAAGGAAATTTACTAAATGGCTTCTTTTTTGGAAAAATCTCATCTGCTGACTCTAACAATAACTCTGAGAAACTTTCAGAGCAAGTGTTTTCATTGCCAAGCTGAACTGGAGGTAATTTGGAGAAGTTTTGATTAAATTTAGAACTAAACATATTCCAGTCTGCATTTTTAATATTATGTTTCAATCGTGGAGTTGAAACTGGAATTTTAGTTTTACTAGATGGAAAGGAAATTATTATTGGATAATGATCACTCCCAAAAGAAGAAGAGAGAGTGTGCCAAGACAGGCAGGAAGCAAGATCTGGAGAGCTTATAGAGAGATCAACAGCACTGATATTTTCATTTGGCCGAGTTAGCCTTGTAGGGGAACCTGTATTTAATAAACATAAATCTAAACAATCAAGAATGTCCATAATTTCTTCTCCAAAACAATTTGAATTGGAGCTCCCCCACATATTGTGGTGGGAATTAAAGTCCCCTAATATCAAACAGGGTTTGGGTATTTTGGCTAAAATATTTCTGAGTTCATTGAATACTTGGAAAGAAGGATGAGGAATATAAACAGAGACAAAATAAATATTATTAATACATATTGAAATGATGGATATTTCTTCACTATGTGAAGGAAGGGAGAAAGAAGTGCATAAATATCTATTATTTACAAGGAGGGCAACACCTCCATAGCCATCTGGTCTATCCTCACGGAAACAAGTGAAGCCAGGCATTCTTAAATGAATCCCTGGCCTCAACCAGGTTTCAGAGAGAGATATAACTGATGGAACATATTTATTTATCATATATATCAAGTCACTTTTCTTACTAATTATGCTGCGACAATTCCACTGTATTATGGTTGATATTTTGACCATTTTGGAAAGAATTAGATAACAAATTTAAGAAAGAGGCAGCGTTGGACGGTGGAATTAAATTATTCTGAGTCAATAAATTCACTAAAGCTAAAATTACTTCAGTGATATCTGGTTTTTGTTCTTCACCTGAAGATTCATTTGAAGAAACATTGAGGGCACAACCATTTTGAGAAGGTGAATAATTATAATCCTTAATAAGGTTCTTATATGTAACATCATTTTCTTTAACAGGATGCAACCTTGGATTGGATTTCAAAAATACAGTCTTTTTGTAGGACATGGAATTATTAGTTACAGGAATTTTGGGATTCTTGGGTTCACCAACAGAATTATTAGCAATCTGGTTCTTGATTTGGGAAGGGTTTTGCCGAACCAACACTTCTGAGAATAATCTTTGAGATGGAGGGTGCAATCTTGAGGCTTCAACATAGGAAATACAACTCTTAGCCATGGTGGTTTTAATGTCTTTTTGGCGGATAAATTCAGGGCAAGATTTATTTGTGGCGAAATGGAACCCAGTGCACATGCAACAAGATGCCATGTCTTCCTCTGTATTACAGGTTGAACCAGAGTGATCCTGGCCACATTTGTAGCACCTAGGCTTTGACCTGCACTGTAGTTTCGTGTGTCCGAAGCGGCAACAATTAAAACACTGAATAGTCGGATATGAGTATAGTTCTACAGGTAAAGAATTGTAACACATGTATATGTTACGTGGTAAAACCTGGCCATCAAAAGTGATAACGACAGTTTGTGTGGGCTTCCATACAGGGTTACCATCAACTACTACTTTGAAATTTAAACGTCTTATCTTAAGAATTTCCCCACATCCTAATGGAACATTAATGTTAGATAAAGTTTCTTCAACAGTCCACTCAGAAGGCACACCACGAACTAAGCCCATTCTGGTAACATTATATGAAGGAATAAAAGCTTTAAAATTTTTTGCCAGTAAGCTGTCACTATTTAAGAAATTGTTGGCGGAATCAAATTTAGAAAAGGAAAGAGAAATTCTATTTCTACCAATTTTTTTAACACTGCCATTTACAATATCAGAAAAACCACCTCTTTTTAGGAAATTACCGAACATTACTGGATGAATAGATGTTCCATCATTTTCAGTAGTTTGGATTTTTTGGACATGTACCAGAAACGGGCCATTATCAGAGGATGTATAAACTTTCCTAGGTATAAATTTAGGGTGATCCAAAACCACCTGTTCTGAGGCCTTGGGAGGAGCAGGAGTGGTTCTCTCCAAAGTCTCAGTGGGGACATCGGAAGATACTTGCAGTTCTAAATCTGCACATTTGCAAGATTCTTTATGACCCACAGCCATTTTGTTTGCTCGCTTTTTTTTGTTGCAATGTTTGCAAATTTTCTGTGCATGACGCCGTTTTCGCTGATTGCTATGGGCAACCGAGTTATCGGTGTCCATGCCAGATTCAGCTGAAATAACGCTAACGAATTCCGCTGGAAAAGGGACTGAACCCCCCGGGTCAGGGGGTTCCTCCATACTGCTGCTCACTCTACTAATAAAAATAAAAACTTACCTATATACAGCTAATTCACATACACTAATTAAAAATATACAAACTACTAGATATATTTACAAAACTTTTCTCCCCTGATCGCTTATTTTACAGAAATATTAAATAAATAATTTTCACCAAAATAATACCGATCTGCCAAATTCAAGGTTTCCCGCGCTTTTTTCACCACCATTGTTATAAGATGATATATATAGAAGAACACTTTTGAATCAATGTCAAAACTCATTGCATGAGATTAAATTATGCAAAACCTCTTTGCTCTTACAATTTAAAACGTCTGCAATTACATAATGTAGTATACACGCAATAAATCCGTCAAAAAGTGTTTAATTCCAATTGTAGTAGTATGATATTATCTTTTATTACCATCGTTTCAGAGAACAAGCTGGGCGCCCAAAGTGCCCATTAGACCCTTACTTCATTGTTCCAGACAAATGCAAATGCATAGATTATCAGGTACGTTAGATATATTTACTTATATAGTTACCTTTAAATGAGTCTTCCAACAGGATTTCACCAACCCTTTCCGCTCGTAGGGAGTCATAAGAGGCGACAAAAGAGACTCAAAAGAAAGGAAAATAAAAAATGTAGGCAAGTTTTCCTCCACGACTGATGATGATGATTTTTAAACGACTTCAGAAAAATAAGAGTTTTTCAACTCAACTGTTTTTAATTACGTTTTTGTATGTATGTTACCGCATTTACGTTGGTATTCGTATTTGTGGTAAAAAATATCCTCAAAATCGGCTCAGTACTTTAAATGAGTGAACATCATATATTTGTCACACAGTATTTTTATTGTTTTGTAATTGTAGGCTTTTGCACTTTTAATAAAATCTATCAATTGTGGGATATAATTAATATAACCTACGGCTTTTATTCTCAACTATGATAACCACAATTTCCTTGTACTTTCTCTTCTCCAGGTGTTAAAACTGCAAGAAGCACCAGAGAGTATACCGCAAGGTGAGATGCCGCGTCACCTCACCGTCTACTGTGACCGGGTGCTCTGCGAGCGAGTGGCCCCAGGCGCCAGGGTCACGGTTCTAGGTATCTACTCCATCAAGAAGATCGCAAAATTTGGGGTAAGATATTATTTATATCCTTGGACATCCTTGGGCATTTCACACAACGCCATCTCGTCCCAAGTTAAGCAACTTAATGCTTGTGTTATGGTAACGAGATGGATGATAAACTACTTATATACATATATTTTTTTGTAAATACATACATATTATAGATAGAAATGACACCCAGACTCCGAGCCAGTGCCTCTGGTTTAGACAAAGACACTTGCCCGACCCCGGAATCGAACCCGGGGCCCGTTTATCCAAAGGCGGCACATCTAACCAGTAGACCAACTAATTTTTATATAACTACAACTACCGAAGCTCGATGGGGCTGATATAGTGGTGATATGCCCTAAAAAAACCCACTGCTGAGTCGGGCCTCCTCCTGTTACATGAAGGGTAATTAGCTTACTGTGCCGCGCTGGCCAGACAAGTTGTATTACTGGAATGTATAAACTCAATAAATAAAATCACTCTTTTAAAAATAAACCAAAACTTGTGATTCGTGAAATACAGAAATGGCGCCAATAACAAAAGACATCCCAGAAGCGTAGGCCGTGACATTCCATTTTTAAATTTGTTATCGGCCAGCATTATATGTACATATCATTTCCTCTCTCACTAATTTCAAAACCTGACAATAAAATAAAACATGTTAATAAAAAAAACTAAAAATACTTCTTATAACTAATTTCCTTATTTCTAGGTCTAAGTTCAGGCCCACTTGTTGATGGCCTTTCACACTGCACATTTTCTGAGTCCACCAACAAAGGAACATTTTCATTAGCTGGACTTAAGTCCTCCCTTGCCTCCACCCACTCTTCATCTTCCACTTCCACTTCTCTAACATTATCACAAATCGGTAATTTCTAAAACGACATTCACTAGTAGCGTGATTTTTATAACCACAAACTGCACATGCGTTCCAATTGTTCTCCGAATGACCAGTCTTCTTAACGGCTCCGGTCACCCGATAAACAGGCTCCACCTTAACACCGCAGTTGCTCGTTCCGAACACACCGCTGCTCCCAGCTGCATACAGAGCCTCTTGACGCGCGCACCGGGCGCTCGCGGCTTGCTGTGCCAGCTCCAGCGCTCTCGCAAATGTAAGCGTCGCCGCGTCTTGCTCGAACAGTCGGTCGCGTTCAGGTCCCGCGTTCAAACCAAGTACAAACTTGTCCCTTAATACAGAGTCGAGAGAGCTGCCAAAATCACAGTAGACAGCGAGACCCCTGATTCTCACCGCCCAATCGGCTATGTCTTCATCTGGTCTTCTGGTAGCCTGATAAAATTTTGCCCTATCAGCAAACCCGCATCTTTTAGGTAAAAAATGATTACCTAACACTGCTACCAATTCGTCGTACGAAACATCTTCAATTCCCTTCGGATGGACTAAATTTCGAGCCACACGATACGACTCGTCTGATAGGTGGGTAATCAAAACGGCTTTTCTATTCTCCGCACCGATATTATTTAGTTTGTGAAAAGCATTTAACCTGCTAACGAAAATTTCCCATTCCTGTGAATCATGTTTAAAAACTGGTATTTGGCCGATAAAGTTCGACATATTGTTAACACCACACAACACGGCACGTAACAGAAATAGAAAATAAAATATCCTCGTCGCCAATTGGAATGTATAAACTCAATAAATAAAATCACTCTTTTAAAAATAAACCAAAACTTATGATTCGTGAAATACAGAAATGGCGCCAATAACAAAAGACATCCCAGAAGCGTAGGCCGTGACATTCCATTTTTAAATTTGTTATCGGCCAGCATTATATGTACATATCAATTACCCAGTGGAGAAATAGGACCCACAGGGATATAGCGCGGGTCGGGACATAGACGGGGGTTTAGTGGGTAACCAAGGCGCAAATCACCATCTTAACGCCCCTTGGAGTCCCACATAATCCAGCCGTGACCCCAATGCGGCTGGGTACCCTAAAGGGTTACCCGTCTCAAAAAAATAATATATATATATATGTATATATATATGTTTCGTATTAAGTTTTCATTATTTTTGCGGTTCGATCCTATTAATTACCTTTTGACGGCTCTTACACCCTCAGGCTGCAGTGGGGTAGCGACACTATGTATTCTAAATCCATCACCATACTAATTAATGTTAGAACTCATTCTTTTTACTCGAGTGTTTCCGCGTTCATCGTCGTTTGCGCATTGCTCAAGTTGTTTAGCTTTAACTGTCTCTTTGTCCTACAGAGAGAAGGTCGGGATAAAGGTTCAGTAGGAGTTCGCTCATCATACTTACGAGCTGTCGGGCTGACGGCCGAGGAAGGAGTGACCGGCGGGCTGCGGCCCTTCACCGCGGAAGAGGAGGAGCAGTTCCGACGGCTGGCAGGCTCACCAGACATCTACGAGAGGATCGCCAGGTCTATTGCGCCCAGTGTATTTGGCGCCGTGGACATGAAGAAAGCCATTGCTTGCCTTTTGTTTGGAGGTATGCTTCACAAATACAACGCTTTGCAAAAAAATAACGTCACATGTCCAGCGTAAGGAAATGACAAGACCTTAAAGCTAGCCGCAAGGGAAGGAAATATTTATATGAAACCCTGTACCAACCAGTCTGGCCCAACGCGGCACAGTGGCAGCTAGATGTATTCGGAGGAGGTCCGACTCGGCAGTGGGTGGGTCTTTTATAGGTTGAATTGTAGTATATTCTATTCTATAAGATGGAGGTTCCTCTAATATCAATTCCTTTTTGCAGTAGAAAATCTTGGAAATATAAACTTTATTGTCACACTCATCATAATACGTACGTAATTTCCCTCTATTAAAATGGAATAATCCAGTAGTGGATTATTAATTTTGGACCAAGATAGTGATTATGTGATTCAATAACTGAAAAGTCGACTTTAAATTTGGAGGAAGTATCATTGAATGTAACATTCCTTTAACACATCTTTAACATGTATCTCAGGTTCCCGCAAAAGGTTGCCAGACGGTCTAACTCGAAGAGGCGACATCAACATTCTATTGCTAGGAGACCCGGGTACAGCCAAGTCCCAACTGCTCAAGTTCGTTGAAAAAGTGGCGCCTATTGGCGTGTATACTTCGGGCAAAGGCTCAAGTGCAGCTGGTCTCACTGCCTCTGTTATTAGAGATCCTGGAAGTGTAAGTATAACTTGGCTAGTGGTATTGCCAAAAGCGTGTGGCCTATGTCCCGAACTGACAATATGGTATTAGTAAGTTATATTACTAAAACTGTCAAAACCGGCAATCATCAGTAAGGTAGTTATAGATTTAGACACTTGATTAGCAAGTTTGGAGTCCTGTCACAATTGAAATTTGATGTTTTAATTGCATCTAAAATGTATGATGTAGTGTTGCGGATACCGAAGCGTGAGCATTTGCACGGGATAAAAGTTCCTCGCTTGATTTTCAAGCATGACCTTACCCAATATGTTCATGTGTGAGGAGGCCGCCGCCTAGCGGACTGTGCGTAACTCAATCGATCTGCAGGTGAAGCAACAGCTGCCCCAAGCGTGTCGTGTAGGGGAATACTGCTGGGGTTTTAGTCGGTATCCGAGTAACTTCTGGAGTGCCACATAATCGCCGACCCCACCTCGAGGGGCAGCGGTATGCATAAAGAATTTCCCCAACGAAACCAAAAAGCAAGGTTAAGTGATGGCTCCAATTGATATTGCATCATGTCAATTATTTGTGTGTAACATCTGATCTCCTCCATGTTCCAGAGGGCACTTAAATATATGGCAGTCGTTACACATACTTAAGTAGCGGGAACACTAAGAGCTGGTCTAAGCATATAATTACCGGTAGTCGATCTGTGTAAATACTGGGGAGATTTGTATCTAACATAATATGTTCATTCACAGCGCAACTTCGTAATGGAGGGTGGAGCGATGGTATTAGCGGACGGCGGCGTGGTCTGCATCGATGAGTTCGACAAGATGAGGGAGGACGACCGTGTCGCCATACACGAGGCAATGGAGCAGCAGACCATATCCATAGCCAAGGTAAACCGATTAAATAGACCTGCGGCCACATTCACAAAATCGCTCACGGTATGCTAAAATGTATGGGATGACATTACAAAACGCTAATTGCAGACAAAAAGAGGTGTCATGTGACTGTAAAATTTCATCCCACACAGTATAACGTTGCGGTTACCGTTGTATCTGGCTGCTGGACCCCAAACCTGCTAACTTCTATTAACGTGCCTTTCTTCCACTATGCCATTGGAGTACTGTTATTATTTAGTATTTATTTATTTAGGTCACCAGTAGTTATTTAATTTCATTCAAAGTTATAAATTCGTATCTCGTGATGAAATCGTTGTGGAGGACACAATGAAAATTCCTTTTTTCAATTCAATATCGCGTCCTCAATTGGGAGCAGCTAAAAACACGTCCTTAGCGCACCATTGGCTTTCATAGACGGTTTATGTCGTCCATGAAAAATTATAGCAATGTCAAAATTGAGCTCTACGCTAGCGTCACGGTATATTTCACTGCTATCAATAGAGATTGCAAATCATCCTCTACAATCGTTGTAGAAATGTTACAGTGATAAAAAATATTAAGTAAGCGAAGCGTGGGAAGACCCTCGAAGGTGAACGGAAGACCTTGTGAAGGTCGCTGGGAGTCTGTGGATGCGGTCTCCACGAGATCGTGCGTTGTGAATATCTATGGGGGAGGCCTATGTTCAGCAGTGGACTTCTGTGGCTGATAGAAAGATTTCGACCGCTTGGTGACACCACTCATCAGCATTTCCGCCAAAAGACGTCCACTGCTGGACATACGCCTCCCCCAAGTATTTCTACAGAGGCCGGACCTGGGCCACCCGCATTCATCGTTTTCCAGCGACCTTACCAGGTCATCGGTCCACCGTGTAGGAGGCCTACCAGCATTGCGCCAGTAATAACTAATGTTTGTATACTAAAAACACGTTACTTCAGGCGGGTATCACGACGACTCTCAACTCCCGTTGCTCTGTGCTGGCGGCCGCTAACTCAGTCTTCGGCCGCTGGGACGACACCAAAGCGGACGACAACATCGACTTCATGCCAACCATTTTGTCCAGATTCGACATGATATTCATCGTGAAGGACGAACATGACCAGAATAGGGATATTGTGAGTTCATTTTAAGTAACTTTTCCAACTGACTTCGAAGAGGAAGCTTCTCACCTCAGTTGTATATTTTTAAATGTTTCTCACCTCATATAATAATATAGCATTATTTATTCTCTTGTCACTTATATAACATAATTAATTTTTCGCACAAAAACTAACTACTTGTCGATTATTGAAAGAAAATAATATTTTATTATTTACTAGTTGCCCGCCCCGGCTTCGCCCGTGGAAAGCGGGTGTGGGTTATACATATAAACCTTCCTCTTGAATCACTCTATCTATTAAAAAAAACCGTATCAAAATCCGTTGCGTAGTTTTAAAGATTTAAGCATACATAGGGACGGACAGACGACAGCGACTTTATTTTGCTGCGCCTCCACTAGCATCTCCATTTTAATTTTAGTGCATAATTCAAGGCATCTGTAACATATGTCTTCTCTCGGATTTTCTCATGTGGTATTTTCTGCAGATTGTTATTTATATAAGAGCTAATAGTAATAAATAAATGGTGTTGGACAGACACTTGCCAAGCACATAATATCGGTGCACATGGGCACCGAAAGCGCAGCTCGCGAAGCCGCAGCGGGCGAGATTCCCCTGCCGCTCCTTCGGCGGTACGCTGCGTACTGCCGCGCGAGATGCGGGCCGCGCCTCGCACAGACTGCCGCAGAGCGACTAAGGGCCAGATACGTCCTCATGCGAAGCGGCGCCTCCGAACACGAGAGACATGCTGACAAACGACTCTCCATACCCATTACTGTCAGGTAACTGATATGATATACAGCTACTTATCCCAGAAATATCTAATTTATAAAATTCTCTTGTCACGTTTTTTGTTATTAAACTCCTCCGAAATGGCTCGACCGATTTTGATGAAATTTTATATACTTGGTAGGTAAATAAAATACTGCTATAAAATAAAAAAAAATAATAATACACCCCGTATTATTTTTTTTTTTTATTTTATAGATACATCATACAAAAATACATACAATTTCACCCCTCTACAATCAACCTTTTTTAATTTACATTTCTAATAGCTATATTTATATTGCAAAAAGTCGTTTGCCGGGACAGCTAGTAATCTATATATTAATACGTGAAGAAGAAAATATATACCCCTTTTTAAGAATTAGGGTCAGCGCCGACCTACGGATGGCGGCGATGAGACTAATTCAGAAGCGTGTATTCTGAAGTGTTTTAGGTTGAATTTAAATTGTTACTGAATTAGTCTCTTCGCCACCATTTCGCAGGTTGGCGCTGACCCATTCGCGGAAAGAGGAGTATGAAATTTCTCTCACCTTAAATTGATATAGAACTCATTAAAAAAAGCTCATACATAATAAAATACGAATATTAGTATCGGGGTTTATCGTCTTTGTCATGTAACCTTGTATATATATTAGGCAACTAGAAGCTATTATACGGATCTCCGAGTCGCTGGCGAAAATGCAACTGCTACCATTCGCCACAGAGGCGCACGTCACCGAATCCTTACGTCTCTTCCAAGTGTCGACACTGGATGCAGCCATGACTGGAAGTCTTTCAGGTAACCATAACGTCTACCGTAGTACACCGGAAGATTGTTACATACTAGAAATATATAGTTTGCAGCTCACGTGCGAGTTATATAGATGAGGTTTTAGTGGGTACACGAGGCTCCCTGCGCCAGTCCTTATGCTATAATGCCGTTAACTCCAATAAGAGCCTACGTTAAACCTTGTAAAATTATGAAGCTGTTTTACTGACTGAGATACCGTCGATACATTAAAATTGGACGCAAAATCGGTTAACAGTATTTTAACTTGAGGTCGGCAGTGAATGTGGCTGTCGAAGCCACAGCGAGGGTGCGGCGGCTTAAAACAAGTAACTATGCAATATATTTTTTGTGTGAACAGTCCTGAACATGGAAAAATCTAAAATTGTTATGTTTTTTAGGCGCCGAAGGTTTCACTACCGAAGAAGACCATGAAATGCTGTCCCGAATAGAGAAACAACTTAAGCGCAGATTCGCTGTCGGCTCGCAAGTATCTGAACAGACCATTATTCAGGACTTCCTCAAGCAAAAATATCCTGAGAGAGCAATACTCAAAGTTGTCCATACTATGATTAGGCGCGGTGAACTACAGCACAGGTTGCAACGAAAAATGCTTTATAGATTATCATGAACCCTGTATGAAAAAAAAAATTGTCATGTATTTAAGTTCATTTTCATTCTAAAGCAAGTGTAACATTTGTAAAACAACTGAATGCGAAAACTCGTAAAAATACTGTTATTTATAAGCTGTCAGGTGTGCATTTGTCGTTAATATTTAACTTGTTTCATTATAATTAAGGTATGTATCTGTTATTCATATTTTTTACATAATGTTCATAAGTCTAATGAGTATTAATTGATACCGTTAAGAACGACTGTAACAATGGCCCATTCTTGTATAAATTTACGAGTTACCAGAAATTTCGAAATTTCTATGTTTTTTTTAAGTGAAATAAAACGACAGTATCTATTTAGAATTTCATTTATTTCAATTGAAAAATAAAACAATCTTGCTTGAAGCATTCATAATAAATAACAATTTAAATCAGTTTTACTGATCAATTAAATTAAAGCTAAGTTTAGCTGTGATGCATACTAAGCCTAAAAATAATAATGTAGAGGTAGTATTAGACTAGAATGTTCATCATAAATTTTCTCTATCTAAAAGGGAACTAGTTTTGCTTGACTGGAACAAAATCTTTAAATGGGTACTCTGGGTGGTGTTCAACTCCTTTCCAGAACAAAAAGTTGAAGATGCGGGCAGCTGCGCCTCTGTCTAGCTTGGTGAGAGTGTCCATTTCGTCCTGAGTTAGCTCAAAATCGTAGATGTCTATATTTTCCTAAATAACAAATAAGATAAATTAATCCTACTAAAATATTATAAACGCGAATGTTTGTGAGTATGGATGGATGTTTGTTACTCTTTCACATAAAAACTACTGAATGTATTTTAAAGAATCTTTACAATAATATAGCTTATACATCAGAATAACACTAGGGCTACAATTCATTAAGATATTTGTGAATTGTCCAAAATATAAGTGTCAAGTAGAAAAAAACCTGATGAAAAAATAAATCACTACATGAGCTTAATGTTAAGATTTGCAACCAGGAACAAGTATACCCAACTCTTTCGCAATTATTACCTTATACCAACTTCCAAATGCAACATCTTTAAAAATGCTGTGCCTGTGTATTATTCTGATAATGATATTATTGTAAAGTTTTATTAAAATCCATTTAGTAGTTTTTATGTGAAAGAGTAGCAGAGATCCAACCATACATTTTACAACCTTTCGCGTTATAATATTAGCAGAATAATGGCTATGTCACTGGATTTTCAGATTACTTACACTAATCGTTTAATTATGTTTTTACAATAACCAAAACTAACAATTTCAAGGAAACCATGATAGAACTAGCAAAGCCTTGAAACAACCAAGTTTATTTTGATAAAAATTACCTGCCACTGCTAGAAATTGCTTTCAAATAATAGAAACCACATCATAATCGTCCGCTCCTTTAGGAGCATCGATGCCGCAAACAGTCACGTCAAACTCATAGCACACGCCTTTCTGACATCAAAAATATTCAAATTGATATCAGCATTTTGCCAGAAAAGTTCAGTAGTAATTTCAATTGTGTAGACTGTATTATATGTACTAATTATGTGTGTTAGTGTTAAACGGTATACATTTTAAGCAGATACTATACTTACCTTGAGCCTCTTTTCACTGGTACTTTTAGGTATCACTACAATATTTTGCTGAATTAAGAAATGGAGCAATACTTGAGCCGAAGTTTTTTCGTACTTCTCAGCAATCTGCGTCACTTCCGGCAGATTCAGTAAATCAGGAAACACTTCGGGGCTAAAACGATATAGAATGTTTTAGTGCTGTCCAATCCATAAATATAGTTCATAATAAGAGCATACAACGAATACTCTAAGGCCCGGTTTCCAAACCTGATTGCTTATTCAAAACGCATCTCCTCTCGTGTCCTCTCCTCTGCTTTGGTGGAAACCGGGCCTAACTGCATTAAACAAAAGCATTTGGACACACCATGACATACGCTTTCTCGCAGGAAGTCCTCTAAAAGATGCACATTTATTAACTCTAAAATTGCAATACCTGTAGTTATATTTATTAACAAAATGATCCTTCGCGCCAGGGCTGCCCAGAGGAGCATACGCCGTCAACACAATATTGTGTTGCTCGCAAAATGTGCGTAGAGGGCGTTGTTGGAATGCCGCGTGAAGTTCCACCTGCAGTACTTGCGGTTTTATTGTTGATTCATTCATTATTTTAGTGATTTGAAGTTCATTGAAGTTAGACAAACCGAGATTACGAATTAAGCCTTCCTTTTGACACTCTTCCATTACCTTCAAAGAATATTGTTCAAGTCAACAAACTAACTAAGGGCAAAGAGCTAACAAACATTGAAGTACAAATCAGTCCCTTAATATTATCTATTTATAGGTACCCTTTTTGTACAGGTGTAACAAAAACGGTATTAATATAATTATAGAATTCGGTGACCACATTACGATAAGTATTACTCCTTTTTTTCAGCCCATACATGACCCGCTGCTGAGTTGGGCATCCAGTCCATCCAGTTAAATACAATCCGCGCCAATCTTTATGGCCGGTCTGAATGTAGCCGCATTACGCTGCGCACAACACAAAATCAGGTATCAGCGGGACGTACACGAGGCAGGGCGGGCACGCCACCCGCATGTTAGTGTGTGTGAGCTACGTTCGTATTGGTTATGAAATGTACGATGCGCAAGTTCGTACCCACGGCTACATTGTAAGATTGGCGCGGACTAAGCTAACCCAAGAAACATAGTATACCTATTACTAAGCTTCTAGAATAATAATCATAAATAATTTCTGTCGGAAAAAAATAGTTATTAACATTAGATTCTCTCAATATAACAAAACGTAAGTATATCCTTTTTGGTGTTAATTGTGCAAATAGAAAGCTCCTTACTTTTAATGTTATATTTATACCCATACCTTCCAAGTTTCAATATGGTTAGTCTCATTATCCAACTCATATTCACCATTACTTTTGACTATGGGAGTCAATGTGCTCGGGTCACATACAAATGCAAATGGCACGTGTATCAAGTATAGGTCCAAATATTTTAAATTCAATCGCTTAAGTTGCATTTCTACAAATTTTTTCACATCTGATGCCCTGTTACCAACATGAGGAAGCTGTGAACAAAATAGGTACCTAAGTACTACATGGTCACTGTATGTTGTGTCATAGAATCAGGTGGAAATAAATAATGCGACTGTGTTATGCAATCTGGCCATAACAGGTGTATCAAAATCTGATTCTTGACCTTATTTCTTGAAAAATTTTAATTGCAAGAAAGAATTAAATGTCCATCCATGCGAAGCTGGGACGAGCTGCTAGTGTTTTATAAAAATAAACTAGTCTAGGAACACTTCGTTACAGATAAAAATAGAATAATATTTTAAACACAGAACAGGCAAAGTCTTTGTGAAGAGGATCACTACAAAAAATATGGTTACTTTGAATTAGTGTTGAAATAATATAAAAGTAAATTATTTTTTAATATAGTTTTAATTAAAGCAAATATTTATGTACTGGAACATCAGTGGTTTAAAATTTTCTACTTACCTTCGTAGTTATAAACAAATCTTCTCGTGCTCCCTTTCCATCTGAAATCCATTTTTTAATAGCGTTACCGATCGCTTCTTCATTATTGTAATTGAAAGCGGTGTCAATATGTCGGTAACCTATATCCAAGGCCTGATTGACTGTCGATTCAACAACATCTGCCGGAGCCTACAGAATAACATTTTTAAATAAATGATATCTACTGATACTAACATTATCTCAATCATTTCATAAGCTTACCTGCCACGTTCCTAATCCTACTTTGGGCATCTGATCTCCAGTTTGGAAAAGCTTAACATACTTCATAATACTGATATTTATTTGATTACAAAAGGGGCAACGCGAATTTATCATAAACCTAAGAAACATATAACACTATATGTAAAAAAAATCGACTGGTTTGTAGTTTATCTTGAGAAACGTAAATTGGCAACTTGCCAAGAAATCAAAACAAAATTAGTATACCTATAACGCGAATGTAAACGATGTAACATGTCCGATGGCCTGTAATATCATATTTAAATATGATTGTTGATGTTTCAGTTCATCGATGAATTTAATATTACAATCAATTATTTATTTGTGTATTGATTTTTCCACAAACGTTTGTTCATTTTATTTAAAATTCGCGCCACGTGTTGGTGACATATGTGTTCGGAGTTCGAATAGCAACATTCGTTCGTTAAGTTTTAACATTGTAGCTAATATTTCAACGATATTATTTTTATTTCTCACTAAAATAATAAACTTTTACTCACATTTTGACATAAAATAGAATTTAGTTTTTGGACAATGAAATACAGACTTTTTTGTGGAAAGATTAGCGTGGGGCTATTGAATTTTTAATCATTTGCCAAAGTATGGAAGATAGAGAGCGACAAGCACGACTGTATTGGTGTGAGACAACTTAAATGTAATTAATTATAATTAAATAAATTATATTATAATTTTAAATATAAATGCTACTGTAAATACATTGAAATTGATCTACAACCGTTCTGAAAACTTGCTTATTTATTCTAATTACTACCGACCCGCCCCAGCTTCGCACGGGTGCAATTATGAACATCTATATTGATCAGTGTTTCTCTACAATATTATGCATATATTATACCTATAAACCTTCTTCTTGAATCACTCTATCTATTAAAAGAAACCGCTTCAAAATCCGTTGCGTAGTTTTAAAGATTTAAGCATACATAGGGACCGACAGACGACAGCGACTTTGTTTTATACTATTTAGTGATATATCATCCATCGTCTACATCACACCTACTGTACCCGTAACCCCGTGCAATATACACTGCTAGATTTACGGCTAGGCTAGGCTGAGTAGGCTCAGGCAGGGGCGCCCGCGACCCCTCGACTGAGCTGCTACTTTGCCGTGGTGAGGGGGCTTGTATGCCTTTATAATCCGTCGGGGCACTACCGGCTCAGCGTCACTCACGCAGCCGGGCTGCCCACGGGGAGAGGCCAGATGACGGTGTCGTAGCGGGTTTGGACTCCGGGGACGCATCTGTCCTCAGTTGCCCTGCGAGCCCTAAACCGCAGCAGTGCACCAGTGTCCTCGGGTTGGCGGTAAACCTGGATGGCCCCTAAGCCGAGGGCTGACGTGGCTTTTTCTGCGAGGCCGTTATGTTGCAGAAGGGGGCGGCGGATCGGGTCGCAAAGGAGGGAGCACCGGCAGACCCGCGCCGCGGATGGAGGCCGGGGGGAAGAGGCGTGATGTTACGGCCCTCTTCTGCCCTCGCCTAAGAGGCCGCTGGTGGGTTGAGGGTTGATCCACCACTGACGAAAGCCTCAATGTATAAGGGCGTCCCGATAGATGCTTACCCTCGTAGCGATCACCATGTCGGGGCTTCACAGTGATATGCGTTTACGCGAACCTGTGGCGCCACAAGCGTGTCGTGTGAGAGTATACCGCTGGTGTTTTAGTGGGTAGACGAGTAGTTTCCAGAGTACCACTTATTCGTTATACGTAAAGCAAAAAAAAATGTGGCCCCGCGCTATTTAAGCGTCAGGTGCTGCTGAGAGTCTTCAAACGATTGTAAAGGAGCCCCGAAAATTATAGTGTCGGAACATACATACATCGGCTTATTATATAGTCTGCGATCTTTTCAATGGAGTATCATCATAAAGCATCGAACATTGAAAATCCGAAAAACACAAGCATAAGAGATGCTTAATTTTTTGACATGTTTTAAACGAGGATATACATTTATCTTTTAGATAAAACACTGTTTATACCATTTAATTATTTTTATCTACATAGACATTATAAGCTTACGATAAAAGTATATAAAAAATACTTCGTTGTTGTTTATGACTCCATCTACATCACTTAATTAGCAAACGTAGTTCCAAAGTTACTCCATATCACTTTGTTTTGAATATAACGTTTTGACGTGACAACGAAGTCGTTACCCCTCTCAAAGTTCACATACATTACAGGAACACCGGCCTTTTCAAATATCTCCTCTAAATCATTCTGAACGATGAAACCCAGCGCACTTCCAAATAAAATTGCCTTCATTATTTCAGAGTTTTTAAATATGTCCGTTATATCTGGAACTTCAATGATACCCACTGATCTTTCCATGACCATACAGATATAATCATTTCCAATGTCAATCGTCGCCTGATTGAATTTTCGTAAATCATGTTTTAAGTTTATCAAATCATCAGTCCATTTTCTACCAGATTTTATGTAAATATCTATTACTTCACACAACTTATTGCTTCGTTCTTTGAGGCTCAATTTATTCCACGATTCCCATAGTTTATAAATCGCTTTAGTATCTCCGAGTTTCTTTACGTGCAATGTTTTTTGAAAAACATTATACAAAAAGCTATATGCCTCGTCAGGCCCTCCGAATTCGGCATAATTATTCAACCAAACTACAGAGGAGTTTACTGTATAAGCTATTTCATTTGCCTCTGAAATGTTATTTGCCCACAGAGAAAGATAAAATGGGCTGACCCTTTCTAGCAACGTCAACAACTCTTTTGTCGTTCTGTATGCTTCGATAGCCACCACTCTCTCGCTGTGGTTGCTCGGAGTAAACTTCGAGCCAATATTATCAAACAAGAATACCTTTTGATGATATTTTATAATATCTAGTTTTAATTTTCTCGGACACTCCGCTACTTCATCAACATAGGTGTCAGAAACTTGATCTTTCGTCAAAGTAGCTTTTGCGGAAATAGTATCTCTGAACTGTTGATATATGCTTTCCTTGACATATATTTTTTGTAACATCCATGGTGACTGGAAAGAATATGAAAATAGTAATCAACATATCATTTTGTCGCATCATATTACTTTAGCATTTACAGGTTACTTACATAGGAGGCAGATGCAAGAAACATGTCCACAGCAGATTCTACGTCAGAATGTTCAGTAATTACACCCACAGCTCCTAAATTTTGTGCTGAAAGTAAAATAAATTTATTTTTAATGATAAACAACATCAAAGTCAACAATAAATAGACTTAATTTTGGCTCATAGGAGATACTTGCCTATGATTTTCGTATAATTTAACATTTCATGCTGACCTTTGAAATCATCAATTTTCTGTTCAGTAGTAATGAGCAAAAAGAATTTCTTCAACCTGAAATAATTCACAGACACAATAATTTAACTACCATCAGAAAACTATAAGATTATGATTATAAGAATATGATCCTTTAAGTGAAAAGACGTCGTCGTATGTAGATAAGATCTTGTTGTCGTATTCTCTTGTTAGTTGGAAATTAACGTGGCTTGATTCTAAATCCTTCACCTTAAAGAGTCCTCTATTTTATCTTCAGGGTATCGTAAGAGCCAGAGCCGGTTGCAGGAAAGGACAAGGCCGAGAACCTAGCAGCGTGGCACCGTATGCTGTAGTATTATCCTCCACGTAATTGTAGAAGCCCTCTATCTTGGTTATTTTTCTACAAATCGGAATTATCTCGTTTATCGGATAAGGAATGGTCCTACAATTCATTTTCTAAGAAATAAACGATCTATGTAGGACATAATAAGCAAAAATTGTATTTAAGTTCCCTTTAATTAATTACTTACCCTACTCCCATACATAATCGTGTTAAAAGGTCAGCAATAACCGCTGTGTTTTTTGTTGCAACTATGAGATTCCAATGGTCTTGTCCATCTAAATTTGCGACACATCCAAACGCTAATAATGGTGCATCATTGGAAAGTGCCAGAAAATGGTCTGCAATGCAAATCAGAAAAATGTGAATGAAATAATAATAGACGCTATACGCACTTATAGAACTTAGGTACTCTTAAGATAGATTTGTATTCAAATATTATATTCCACTCACATTAATCTTTTTTTTTTAATTTGGCCTAATTCATACATACACTAGCAGACCTCGCGTTGCTGTGGCTGATGTTTTTGAATTTCATTTATCATTATACATACATTAATTTAACTTTCAACATAGCGCCATCTATTGAATGCTTACTCAATCCAGTCAATAGATATAGCCATCTGTTACAATCATTGGGAGCTAACATATAATTAATTGGGACTGTCAAATAATAGACAAATAAATAATACACTATAAAGGCGGAAACATATTACCGTGTCGTGGCGTGTCGTGACGCGCCAGAAGCATATCGGTTTCATACATTTTATATGGTTAGGGACACATTTGCATGTCGTGGAGTGTCACAAAGCGTTCTGTCGTGGCGCCGAATGCTCGCCAACGATTGCGCCAGAGCGGAGGTGGGGGATATGACGCGACAGGACACAACAGGCAAATGTATTTCTATAAATACCGGCTCGTGGCGCGAACGTCTAGCGGAGAATTTTAATTCTAATCTAATTTATTATATTTTCAGCAAAATGACTGACGAGCATTGGTCCGCGGTTTTACCCGCGTGGTGATGGAATTTATCTTTCCGTCAGTTGTTTTTCTACTTGGGTACTTGACAATTTCTGTTATATTTTGGACAATTCACACAGTTCCTTTATAAATTATTGTTGCATATGTTTTATTCTGATATATAAGCAATATTATTGTAAAGTTTCATTGAAATCCAGTCAGTAGTTTTTACGTGTAAGCTTTACAAACATCCATTAATCTATACTTACAAACGTTCGCGTTTATAATATTAGTAGGATGTTTGAACGCTGCAAAGGTTCGTTAACTACTGTTCAGAAATAACGCCAGATCGCGCCACGACAGGACACGCTAGTGTGCACACTCACCGTCACGACAGTAAGCATCACGACACGCCACGACACGTTAATATGTTTCCGCCTTTAATTAATACGCGAAGTGCGAACTTCCCCCCACCAGGGCTCTTTCGGGTTGAAATGTTTGAAGCTGCTATATTTTTTTTATACGAATGTATCCATGAATTATATTTTCGTAGACATTATACCTAATTCAAAGAATCTCATCGATAAACATAAAATAAAACACTGTATTGCTAATTTTGCGCATCCAATAATACTAATAAGAGAAAACTAAAAACACAAGTTGGGATTCATCCATAAAAATCAGGGTCATACTTACAGTTATAGGTATTGCCATGACATTTTAATTGCTTTACAATCAGATCTATCTGTGCAAATGTCTCTTTCAAAGGAATAGCTCTTACAGTAAATTATAATTGAGCGATTAGTTCCTTATTTTCTAACAATTTTATTGCTAAAAGTTCTAATTTTGCATTTCTGTTTGCATTAGGATCGTCGTCTGAGCCAGCAAATTCATTTACAGTTATTTTGTGGAAAATGTTGTCTAGGTCTACCTCTGTGTAAATTACTTTATTGTTATTATTGACCAGATCCCAAGAGCCAGCCGTTGGAATTTCACAGTCAGATAATCCAATCGACTTGAAAGTGTTGTGTTCTTTTAAATATTCCTAAAATCGAAGTAAACTTTGTTAGTTTATCACACAATAACATGCAAAAAGGAGGGGTTTCAGATTCATTTGCTGCAAGTAATATCAATACCATAAATTCTATCAATATCAATTGCATTATAACCTTGGCACCAAAACAAATAACATTTGCATTTGTTTTGATGGGCGTATATTTACCTGGGCAAGATTACAATCCATCATTTTATCATCAAATTTTAGTTCCATGTTCTTTACGAGTTGAATGACGTGGAGAATGTGGGAGAATTATAGAACCACTATTCAAATTATCTATATGTCATATGAACTCGCGTTATCAGTAGAAGTAAAAGTTCAAATTCCAGCGCAAGGTCATTTTAGATTCATCAACGAAAGCCATGTTTAAAAGCCATGCATAAGCATGTTTAAAAGTAATAATAGTTTGAATTAGTAATATGTTTGAATTAGGTAATAATGTATATTTTAATGCTAAAGGTGATTTCAAATAGCTGATCATTATACTTGCATCATACAACTCTTTTGGCTCATGCCTCACTGGCCATGGACATCGTTCGTGGATATGAATTATGGCCATTTAAGGCTAGCCAATGTTTCGAATGTGTTGACCAAAGGAAATCAACTCTAACTCCAAAATTAAATCGACAAGGTGACATTTCGATAATTCTCATTGGTCCACCCCAGTCAATACCCAAAGATGCAAAGTCAGTCGTTGATTACTGTATATTATGGTCTAGGAATCCCAAGGAAATAGGAATCCCTAGGCGATCATTACGTACAAGACGTAATGATCGCCTAGGGATTCCTAAAATGATTACCTAAAATTTTGGATATATTTACGACAATTTACGACAAGATTTTACCTGAATTTCAAATCTGCAAGGCGGTCAAACATTTGACCTTCAAAACCCTACCTTAGGCTGTGTAAATATGACATGTTAATTACAGAAAATGTAATATTTTCAACTCATCTCATTATTCCTATGCAGACATGGACGGGTAGATTGCTTATCCCACAAAATACTCAATGCTGGGCCTCTTCCAATTACAAGAGAGAAATTTGCCTACCGTAGGTACTTTTTTTTATTACTTTGTTTTCTTATAATTCGTCATTATATAAACATTAATATTTAGGTTTTAAGAGTTATAAGATTATATATAGATTTTAGAAATTATATTCAATTGTAAACGAAAACACATAAAAAATACTTATGAAATTCATGCAAAAACTTAAAGGCAACGGTAACCACGTATCAACCGGGCCGTGAGCATATTTGCACCAGCGTGGTATTGAAACTAAAAGTGACACAGTTGATATTACTTTAATATCTTTTTGGCTAACTGGCTTTTGGATTGTGGACACTATAACGTGAGCATTTGTTTCTGAATGCTGAATACTATACGTGAATTGGAGGGCTTTGTTCGTTGTTGTGGATCTTGTAAGTAATGAACATTATGTGATGGACGCCGACTCTTCAATGTGGCGATGCAAATCGAAGCTAGCTTCATATAATCGGTATCACTTTTACTACACTTAGCCTTTACAGCTATATCTTTATTTGTACCACGATTGCAAATTGCTGTATAATACAATTTTAGGGCTTGCAACACTTTGTCAAGTCAGTGTTCAAGTTGAATTGACTGTTTCATAGACTGTCATTAATTAATCAATAAAGAATGAAGGATTATTCTGATTTCTGACAGACTGAACTCAACTCGCTCGCTCAATGTTGATTGTTTGTTTCGAATGTTTCGCTTCGTCTTTATGTTTATTCTAACCTAAATTTTAAACAAAGCTTTTTCCTGGTTTTACAAAAACCAGCAAGAAGCGAAAACCTACATAAAAGTAGTGCCTCAATAAAATGGGTGTAAGTTTTACAATATTTTTTGCTATTATTTTCCTGTAAATGGTGGCGGCAATTTCATACTAAGGTGTTGGTTACAGAAAAAGGCACAAAACACTTCAAACAAAAGCAAAGAGAAACGCCAGGCAAGGAAATTAGAGCAGCGGCGTATAGCCGATGGAATGTCCTATGTAACTTCTGCTAATAAACTGCAAGATATGGCATCAATATGCAAAGAGCTTATGGTTTATCGGGGCAAAGACATGGAAGTTGATATGTACATCCAGCGCGTGACTGAACTTGACAAAAATGTCCTCCAGTGGGCCATAGATCTGACCGAAAGGAATATGAAAACATTGTATGTATGGCATGATTTACATATTTATGTTCTCCCACATCTTTTACTACCATTTTCTTGGGTATACTTCAGGTGCTTGTTTATCTTCGTGTGGTGGGATTTAGAATGAATTTTGTCACCACCCCATTTCATCCTAAGGGGTCGTAAGAGTTGACAATATGAAATGACAAGGCTTAAACCTAGCCCCAAGAAAAGGAAATCTACCCCCATCCACCCCTGCTGATATTTCGTGATTTTTTCCCGAACCGATGATTTTTTACCTTAAAGTAAAAAACTATGTTTATCAATGTTCACAAAAAAATATTAGTTTCTATCAGTATGAAAGAAAGAGTAGGTATGTAGACACATTTAATAATATTTGGTGGCCCAAGAATCCCCTTTAAGTAGCCTGGATTCAGATCAAAATCTGAATCTGAAGATGCCCTATAGTAGTCCAGTAAGTTTGTTTTGATAATATGCCTTCACCCACTGTAACCTATTGTGTAATATCATGTAGTGGTGTGAACAAGTTAATGTGCCAGTGCTTATTTAGTCCATGTGGTGACAGATTAAGAATACATGGTGTCACCATCCCATTCTATCCTGAGGGTGTTGTAAGAGTTAACAGAATGAAATGATGAAGCTGATAACCTAGCTGTAAGAAATGGAAAACACAAAACTAACCCATCTGGCCAGTGTGGCACAATAGGCTAATTACCCTCCAAGTGTTTGGAGGAGGTCCGACTCAACAGTGGGTCATCTAAGCACTAAGAAGTAGTAGTAGTCGTATATGCTTTTGATACTTGTAAGTATCAGTACACATTCTTCTGTCATCATCTTCAGATATGAAACATGTGCATGGGGCTGGAACAGAGACCGGAAAGTGGAAGAAATGACAGATGACTCCGCTTGGTACCTCATTGCTAAAGAGAAGAGTGACAAGTTACTTGCATTTTCACACTTCAGATTTGACATGGATTTTGGAGAGCCAGTGCTTTATTGGTAATGTATAATAATAAATGCACCTTAATATTGTTTGAGATTAGAATATAATAGTCACAATCGGATTTAGAATACATAGGGTCACAATCCCATTCCATCCTGAGGGTGTTGTAAGAGCCAACAAAAGGAAATGACAAGACCATATAAAACCCTGTGCCAACTGCCAGTGTGGCACAGTAGGCTAATTATCCTCCATGTAATTGGAGGAGGCCTGACTTAGCAGTGAGTAATTTATGGGCTGAATACTACCCCTAGTCACCACCCCATTCTATGCTTAGGGTGTTCTACAGGATGACTCAAGGGACTAGACAGTAAATTGAGCAACAGGAGATGGAAAACTTAATAACACTTATACCATTGTGCAAACCTTCACCAAATATGAGGCCAAACTTGATGTAGTTGGTGATAATTTGTATTTGATGGATTGTGGGAAACATTTATGCAGTATTGTATTTAACCAAAAAGTGTTTTGCCACAGCAAAGTATGGAATGGTTTAGCAAGTTTTTGTTTGCACAGACTGTCTGAGTTGACTTCTGCCTACTTTTAAATAAACTACATATTTTATGGTTTTCGTAAATCCTATTAGAAAGAGGTTTCTTTTGCTACATCTTAATATATATATTTCTTGTGTGCGTGTGTATGTGACTGAACTCCTCCTAAACGGCTGGACCGATTTGAATGAAATTTTTTGTATGCATTTGGGTGGCACCGAGGATGGTTTAGATTCACAAATCAGCCCGACAGATGGCGCTGCAGTCGGTAAACAAATATCATGCAGGACAACGTCTGCCCGGTCAGCTAGTGTTCTATAGTATTTTGTTTTAATAACCACCGACGCTGCACTATGGTGTAACCTTGTATCAGAACCAAATACCCATCACACAAAGGTGATAAACCAATAGTGATGAATTCCAATTTCCAATAAAAGTACTATTACAATACGGCCATGAGAGCCATCCGCGTGGTGACGGATTTAGAATACATAGTGCCACCACCCCGTTCCATCATGGGGGGTCGTAAGAGCCGACAAAAGGAAAACTTGATACGTAACCCTGTGCCAACCCGTCTGGCCAGAGTGGGACAGTAGGCTAATTACCCTCCCTGGTGACTGGAGGAGGCCGGAACATATGGGCTGAGTAGTAACAAGAGCCTTATTTTCAAATTTTACCGTCATAAGTCTGGCCTATGCTTGAGCGACCGCAATCAACTTTTTATCACAGTCGCGAAACAAAAGCAGTAGGTGCATTTAAAATTATATTTATATAAATAGCTTACTCACAACTATGTACATTAAGAACGATATAATACAATAAATTACTCGGCGAGAGGCGAGATTAGCACGCACTAGTTTGGTTTTATCTTGTACCTCCAAAATAAACATAAGAACACAATAATATTTTTCTTAAACAGTCTCTTCTCAAACACGAGTTTCTCTTTTGGCCACCATTTGATACACCGAGTGCACAAGTAACGAAATAAAATGTACAAGATGAACACTGTCATTAAGGTTATAGTTAAACTTAGCGCCACCACGTCGAGTAGCATGTACTGGGATAGGCTCAGGTCAAGCGAGGGTGACCGCATATGTGTGGCCCCCTTGTGTCTCAGAACATACTCGATCCAGTATATTCCCATGTCCAACGGTTTCATTGGCCGGTCCAAAAATATGTCTCGTAACCTAATAGCGTTTTCTTTGTACCTGGAAGACATAATTAAATAATCTCCGATTAATGAATGCATTCTGGAATTTGAATGATATGTAACGAGAATTGAATTGTAATGACACATTACGATTGAAAGAACGTATTTACGCATTGTTGTGTGCTGAGCTTTGAGAGAGGTTGGGCTTAGCGGATTACCAATTCTCACTGGAGTTATAAGACTGCAGTAGCCAAATAGCATGGCCCCTGGGTGATGAAGTATGCCTGCGCGTAAGTTAGGTCTTCAGAGCTGTTATTATGGGAAGCGTGGTTTTAGCGGGGGGGGGGGGGGTGGGTCTCTACTGGCAGCGTTTTTAAAAAAGGGAAAGACTTTTTACTGAGATATAGTCAAGCGGGCTATAATCGTGAGCACCACTGTAGTATGTACGTCTAATGTAAGTTTCTTTTTAAATTAATACGTACTTGGGATTTGTCAGCAATTCCCTTAATGTTCGTGTCCAGACTGCCTTATCAGTGTCTTTAAGCTTTATAGTCTGCGCCACTCCCCTGTCAGTCATAGCCCGCGCGTTTAGCGCCTGATCGGCATACAGTGGTACCATAAGCATGGGCACCCCACACGCCACGGCCTCTTGTGTACCCAGGAGACCGCCGTGAGATATAAACAGCTTTACATTGTGATGACCTGTAATTTAATAATAGCATTTTATAATACCGATACTAGCTCAGGTGCGTGGGGTTTTCTACCCCGTGCTCACCTCGTCGCATATAGCCTATGTTACTCAGGGATAATGTAGCATTACAATGGTGCAATAGGTGGTGCACTTCTACACATATCAATGTAGGTCGACCCACTACTGAGTCGGGCCTCCTCCAGTTACATGGATGGTAATTAGCTGTGCCACGTTGGCCTGATGGGTTGACACAGGGATTAGTTTCAAGTTGCTTGACTAGAAGCAATGTCTTCAAATTTTAACAAGAAAATAGTTTATTTTTTCTTTTTAAAAACAAACCCCCTGCTATGTGTGAAACTAGGTTTAACCTGTATCGCAGGGGCAGCTTACAAACCAAAAATGTTCGCCAACACAACACCCAGACTCGGAGCAAGTTCCTCTGGTTTACACCAATTGCCCGAACCCGGAATCGAACCAGGGACTCGTGATCCAAGGCAGCACATCTAACCTCTAAAGTCTAGACCAACAAGGCAGTATAAACTAAATAAAATGTTGCTGTATGTGAATAAATGAGTTTTGGTTCAGTTACTTTCTGACTTGTAATATTAGTAGAAAGTAGAATGGCTTACATAGTGTTGCATACTGCGGTATCCAATCCATGGCGTACACATTATCGGGTACCGTCAAGTTCTGCGCCAAAGACTGGCGGTTCATCTTGACCAACACGATCTGGGGCACTTGAGACAGTACGTCGAATATACGCGATAGGGTGTTTCTCGGGATAGTCTCTATCCGTGACATTGACCCGAAGCTCCAATAGATAACTCCATCCGTAGATTCGTCCAGAAGCTTTTGCATGTCCTGTAAACAAGCGGGTAAACGTAAAATAAGATTTTAATATCAGCTGATTTGTAACAATTAACTTAGAAAATATTCTCTAATTAAGTTACTACAAGTAAATACCCATAGATGCGCTGCGAGCTGGACTATGCAAATTAAGAAACTGTAATGGTTTTATCGTGTGTATTTTACATGACTGTCATCATAATACATAGTGTCGCCACCCCATTTCGCTTCAGGGTCGTGAGAGGCGACAAAACCTACCTACAAGAGAAGGAAACGAAACCGTGTACCAACCCGTCTGGCCAGCGTGGCACAGTAGGTTAATTACATGGAGGTAACTGGAGGAGGCCCGACGCAACAGAGGGTCATCTACGGGCTGAGTGGTGGCGGTGGCAATGTTCTACATTTTTAATGTTTAACAGCAATCGTGGTTACTAAGGGCCTCCGCGCATTTAGGCGGCCAGGCCGAGCGGCCAGTCGCGACGCCTGGCTGCGACGGCGGCGGCCAATAGGCCGCGTATGTGACGCGATGTTTTTCGTTGGCCGCGCGACCAAAACTGGCCGCGCGGCCTGGCCGCGTAATGCGCGCAGCTATATACATCGTAGAATAATTAGTTGGCCGCAGCGACTTGGCCGCGCAGCCTGGCCGCATAATGCGCGGAGGACCTAAGTTTACAGTTTATAAACACACACTCATTCTTCTTTCTCGCCTTTGCCGCAATGTCATTGGGGTTGCCACCAGTCCAAGCGGTTTTTAGCCTACTACCTGTATTTTACCATCTGAACAGCTGTCAGTTTTCACGCTACTGAGTACGTGTAACGAGTGCCATAGGTGGTAGACTGCCAGCCGGACCCTACTACTCTGCCCTCCGAAGCACGCAGGTCAGATATTACAAATAATGGAATCCCATCCAACATCGCATTGATAGTTCGTGGAATTTCAATGCTTAAATCATTAATACTCACGATATCCATCTCATCTATATCACGCGTAAACTCTAACAATTTACACAAAATAATAAAATGGAAACTGTAGCAAGTTTCCGTTTTATTATTTTGTGTAAATTGTGTAATCACATTCATTCTCGAGCCCTGTTTATGTCAACACGCTTCAACGTTCTTTGGCGTGTGACGAATTTGACATTATCTGGTATCAAAAGGGTCTTAGGTCGACGATATGCAGTTTCCCTATTGCATAGCGACAATTAGGTCGATTGTACAATTGTACATCATATATCTAATATGCTGGGCCGGTTTCAACATAGGTTTCGATACTTGACTTTTTAGTGTCGAAGTGAAACTGTACTAACGAATAAACTTGAATTGTCTTTTATTTATGTATACAACAAATACACTAATTTTTAAAGAAAAAAGATTTGTATCTTTGTCGTGAATACACTCAAAAATACAGGACCGATTTCCATCAAGTCTTTTATCATTAGTATGCTACAATATCTGAGTATATAGGCTTCATATATTACAAAAAAAGGGCCGATACTAAATTATTATCTACTAGCTAGAATATCATCAATTCTGTTTGTCATCGTCATAACTATTAAAATAAGTAAATAGTAAATTAATAATAAAATAAAATTCTGCACGCTCTTCATCTCCTACGCCATCTTTCCTTACTGCGGTGATAGCATTTTTAAAGTGACTCCAAAAATGTGATTTGGTTTTTAACTATGTTTTCTAGGTCTTAATGTCTAATTGATGTCCCTGTTATATCTACTTCTTTGTTTATAAGTCTGTTACCCTAGACATCCTTCATTGCACTGTTATCAATAACTTATCTAACATTGTTTGTCTCTTATTTGTTGTGAAATGTTTTTCTGACATCGTTTTATTGTTTCTCCGAAGATGTTAATTACGATATATCATCAATGTTATTACCACTGTTTTATCAATGACTCAGCTCAATACGTCTAAAGCGATTATTTCTTAAGGGTCATTGTCCTGTCTATCGCAGTATCTTTAGAAAACCTTTGCAATCCTTAGATGTAATACGTATTACATATATAGCTATTCTTTCGATTAAATTATATGTTTAACAATATGTCTTTGCAAGAACATCCGAGGACTTTAATATTAAGATAAATTTCTGCACGCTTTTCATCTCCATACGCCATCACTCCTTACACCGGTGATAGCTCGTCATTTTTCGTTATATCATCAATGTTAAACCATCATATTATGATAACAGGATTCCAAAAGTATCTGTTTATTAATGGTTGAGTTTGTCGATTGCACAAAATTGATTTCAACTAAAATATTTACTAATTTGTATAAGCTTACTAGAGACCCGTCCCGGCTACAATATTATGCATGTATTATACATATAAGCCTCCCTCTTGAATCACTCTATCTATTAAAAAAACTGCTTCAAAATGCGTTGCGTAGTTTTGAAGATTTAAGCATACATAGGGACGGACAGACGACAACGACTTTGTTTTATAATATGTAGTGATAAAAATTTAAGTAATGTGCGTTGCGTAATTTTGTATACCTAATCTGATTTATCATGTTTATTGCAATTGGTTCGTAAGGACTGTTTAAGTATTCGCAATGTTTATCATCACACTTCTGATATGAAGCATAGACATTTTCCTTATGTGACCGTTATTATTCTTTGAAGTGCATAGAGTAGACTGCTGTGGCAGAGTTCCATAGGGGAGAAATTAATGAGTGCTTAGTTTAAGCGGTGGGTGGGCAGTTATTGATACCGATT
The DNA here is from genome assembly GCA_905475355.2 of Clostera curtula. Lineage (NCBI taxonomy): Eukaryota > Metazoa > Arthropoda > Insecta > Lepidoptera > Notodontidae > Clostera > Clostera curtula. The sequence continues at coordinate 9,305,329 of FR997813.1, read as the reverse complement.
TGCGCGTTGATTGTATTGAAAGCTATACGCATATGACAATATTACCAAGGTACTAATTCCTACGTATTTTATCCATCATATCCGCAATCATGATCACTTTATATAGTAGATACTGCTGGTGCCTTTTGCTTAATTCTCAGTTACATTAAATTCCCGTTCGCTGTATAAATAACTACATCATTATATTAGGAGGTTACATTCCGAGCTTTACTTGAAGATTTGAAACGTATTTAAAGAATGACATGAGATCAATAATTCACATGACGTGCTTTTTCTCGACTTGTGGACCCCTAAATATCCAGAAACAGTGGCAGCTTGGTAAATGTATAAATTTTCATGTATGCTATCACTCTTGCAGATTTGTAGATTCTGTGTGGTTTATCAATTGTATTCCACGCGATATTAATGAAGCTAAGCAACACTGATAAACCTATTGGACACGCGGTCTGACCCGATGACTTGCAGACATAGTACGTACTCAAAGAAGCCGTGTCACTATGCGATATTATCGTTTTAAATTCCATCTCGTATGCTTTGAATGCACATTATAACTTTATAGAGCCATGTTTATAATACTACAATGGACTACGGCGTACATAGAACTATGTTATTGTTATTTTTATAACAAATGTAACTTAAGCTACTCAATGATAGCTATGTCTAAAGGAATTTTATCCAACAGATAAGACAACATCGTTTCAAACCAATTTCAAATATCCTCTATTGATAGTTTAAATGTACCTGCATAGTAATTTGCGGCAGCTGCTAGTTTGACATTAGGTGTAGACACTTCAAACATACATTATGTTTGTATTGTTAATATTCCAAATTCGACCATTTTTCATTTCACAGATGAGTTGTTTTTTAATGTAACTTACCCGGCTTAAAGTTTGGGACTCGTCTAAATGAAGGCCTCCAACTTCCACTACAGCTGGCACCAAAGGCCGTACTTCATTAATGCTAAAGTGACTGTTTGAGAGAACAAGGCTGTAGTTCTGCGCTATGCTCTCCAGTTTTGGCCCCGGTCCGAAGAGCCTATCTGATATTGCCTGAGGAACAACACAGAATCATTTGATCGATCTTAAATCTTTATTTTTGGACCTACATTCAAATCTTTGTAAGCACTCTAATAAGCTATTTGCAAAACAATTTGAGACCCACAAGCACAAGAAGCATTAAAATGTTTCTGAACCATGCAAATGATGCAATATCGATGAAATAAAGACTTGAATGCTATACCGGGCGCGTTCGATTTTATCTTCCAAATTATGACAGAATACTAGCTAATGTTAAATGACAAAGAATACGCTTTGAGTTTCCTAGATATCCCCGAGAGATTGTATAAGTTCCATAATACAAAAACTAACCTGCGACGGAATTTGCGAATTGTATTTATACATAATTTTCGCAGTGATTACAGCCATGGTGTTTGTGAATCGCTCCCACAGATTCATCCGTTGGCCGTATCCAACCATGTAAGAGGGCACATACGCGGATGCGTCTGGATTTCCTAGTTGATCGTTGACCCACGGTAGAAGCACGCTAGACAGAAATCCCACCACAGGAGCCTGGAATCTCCTTCCTAGAGGCAGGAAGCAATCGCTCCCGAACACTTCCACTATCACCATGTCAAATTTCGCCGACGAATTCAAGAGAGCTTTCATTCCAGCGTGTTGAGACACTGTGTCGCATGCTTGCACGCACTCTTTCATAATCTGCTCCAGATTCCTGATGAAGTCTGGCTTCAGCGAACTATTTTCTACCGATAAATTGTTTACGATCTCTGGCAAGGTTCCTGCTAGGTTTATCTGCTCGACACTCGGTGGAGGATTTTTCTGGAAATAATAAATATTGCCATTGAATACTAAAATACTCTTTTTAACATCAGCATAGCATCGCCGTAGAGGGCCGAAACTAATTGCACCTTTACAACGAATCGCGCAGTCCCGTGTTTTAATTTAACACTATGATTAACATCGTCCTTTTTAGAAAAGTTGTTTTTTAATAGTGTCTTTTAAGTTTGTTAATAATCATAAAACGTAATCTCTAGATGACAAGAAAATAAGGAGTAGGTATGCGAACGCGGGCGCGGCACGAGTCTGCCAGACGACAGTAGTGATAATCTGATCCAGCAGACGGCATGGGGTTAAAGGGCGCACGTATTATGTCACACAATAAATCTCTCGTGTAAACATATGACGGCATTTTTTGACGAATAGGATACCTTTTGTTTTATAGAAAGCCTGGGTAGGTACCTACCGAGCGCAGTAATTAGTGGGGCACTTCCAATTTTAAATATCTTGTATAGAGTTTTATTTTTAACGGTCGCATTTATGGCATCCATAGTATCTTGTTTTAAGTTACGGGTGTTAAATTGGCGGTTTTCCAAACAATTTCCAGAAAACCTGTTATTTGATTTGAATAACAAACCGTAATTTTGATTTAGTGTTTTAATTTAAAAAAATGATTTAAAATGTCGCCTTATTCGTAGTAGACATTTGCCCTTTGTAAAACCTGACATGCATAAACGAAGCTATTTGCCGTTTGCATGAAAGATAGTTTGACCCAGACATTATCTGAAGTTTACGTACAAACTGACAGCACGAACACTTGTTTGTGACATGATATATATTTTCAAAAGTGATAAATCCTCTCTTGAATGAACGACCGAGCGGCCGCTGCCATGTCCTAGGTTAATAAAAATCCGCGATCATTGACACTCGGTTTCGTATATTTCGTAAATATTTTGTCATCAATCTCTTTATCGCCCGCGTGACTATTTTACCGAATTCATAAATACAACTTCCATCCCTAATGTTGCTATCATTAAAATAATATACGGCAGTTTTTAAATAAAACAATAGCTATACTTGAGAAAAAAAATCAACGTCTAATATCTCGAAAACGGTGAGGTTTGAACTGGAATCCCAAAGAATCTAGGTCGACTGTACCTGTAATCATATCCACGTGCTGTAAGCGGAATGAGACAATGAGCTAGTCTAATATAGAAAAATGCACGTAAAAAACGTTATCCTATCCCACAGATTTATTCGTCTCAGAAATAATAATATCCACAGTAGAACCAATGCGACTGATGGATTACACATTTGAAGTGGCAGAGGGCAGGCCACGTAGCCCGAAGAGCGGATGGCCGTTGGACCAAAAATGTCCCAGAGAGGTGACCACGTATGGGAAAACAGATCGTGAGGTCGGTGTCGGTGGATACATTTTACACAGGATTGTAATTTGTGGCAATTTACGGGGGAAGTCTAGACTTTTCCATTTACAATTATACTGACAGACATTGGCGATTAAGCGTGTTTTAGTGTTAGACAGACGGACGCCGAACTTTTTTGAAAGTGCGACAAGCGCGCGTAGTGTTTTAATGTCACCACTCGATTTATTTTAACTGGGCTGTTAGACTTCTCAAAAGTATTAGATTCGTATGAATGAATTCGGTCCACCATGTGGGAGGCCTACCAGTACTGCGCCTTCCGGAACGCGGTCGCCACTCGAGGACTTTTCTGCCACATCGGGCGTTGGTCCTGCGAGCTATCTGCCCTGCCCACTGCCACTTAAGTTTAGACCTCCCACACGGTAGACCGGCGATCTGGTTAAGGTCGCCATAGAAAACTACGGATGCGGGCAGCCCAGGACCGGCCTTTGTGGAGATCCTTGGGGCCTATATTCAGCAGTGGATGTCTTTTCAATGATGATGATGACTGATTCACCCACATGCTTCCCTTCTATCTTTCCACTCATGCGTACGAGCGCAGACTGCATGTTTTTTTACGTTGCGTATCGCTATTTAATTGTACAGTTAAAGTTAGCAATGCGCAAATGACGATTTTTATTTCTCAGTAGTAGTGATTGGCGGCGAAGGGACTCGTGAATCACGCGATTGGTTGGTGACGTGCGAGAACTTTCTTGCACCACGGTACTTAGTGCTCAAGTTGATTGAGATCGATTATTCAAGTAGGTATTTGTATTAGGGTGTTACCACACCAATCGATCGATAGCAGACCGATGGTATCGGTCGACGTTGGGATGGCATCGGTCGACGACAATAGGGAGCTCGATTGACGTCGACTAATCCATTCTACCGTCGATCGATGGCATCGATCGATTGGTGTGGTAACACCCTTACAACTTAGTTGAACTGAACAACACACATACAAATGAGTAATACCGTTACTACAAAGTATTTCAATGTTACTAAGTATTGTGTAATGCGCAATTCCATTAATTATAACTGTGAATTGCATTTACTAATGTCATTATTAACTTTATCTGTAAGGTGGGATATAAGAATACCGATAAGTTTCAGCACGTGTTTTCACCACGGTTACCACTTTGTGGCGTTTGCCCGGTGTTTGGAAGTGAAACTCATCGTATGTTTTCCGAAATGTACTGTAAGTTATAGATTTTTGAAAAACGCCCTCCAATTTTTGTTGTTTCCAGAACTCTATTAGTGCAGTCATGGGGGGGACAAAAAATTAGCCTCAGTTAGTACTTGTTAAATCAGCTATCTGCCAGTGAAAGTCCCGTCAAAATCATTCCAGCTTAGCCGAAACAGACAGACAGAGTAAGGTTGTAAAAAATGTTGTTTTGGTATAGGTATGTAATGTGTATACCATCCAAATACAATGCTTAGTAAAAACCGGTTATTCCTATTTATTTATTTGTATAGATTAATTTGTAGGTCTATGTCCGTACTACTTATGAGGTATTATCAAATGCATTGAATTTGACGTCCTGTTCTCGATATTTGGTGATCCTAATGAGACGCATTTAATATTACTGTTTTAGGTCCCTAAACATTGTTGTCTGTGCTACTAATATATTTAAAAAAAACAAGGATTTTCGCAAGTGCTCGTGGTCCAGACAAATGTATAAAAAAAAATATTGCAAATTAAAAAAACATGTAGTAATTTGTTAAATATTGGACTTTCCCATTGGAGCATCTTCAGCTCACAAGTTGTACTTGTTGGTATAAATGTTGATGTGGTGGAAAATTGAAGACAAACTAGCTGTTTACAACACTTTTTTGAATAGTCAACCACCAATTATAACATTACTTCAATAATGGTACCTATTTCCAACCACAACACAAAACAATAGTATGTTCACACCAAATTCACGGTATAAACTCTACACAGAAAGTTCTTTTAATCATTAATATAAACGTACCATTGGAAAATGTGTCACTACGGTGAGATGATGGTTCCTCTTGGCTAGTGCTTCAATGAGCGTCCCGTACATTGCGTAGTGGCTCTTAGTGTTAGTAGGGAACACGGCCAAGATGCGAGAGGCGCGAACAGTAGCCACCCAAATAACAACCAGCCACACCAACCGCGCCTGCATCTCGTCGCTTTCAGCCTCCGTTTGCCTGTAGCGCTTGCCCGAAGCTCCCAGACTACCTAGCGTTGATATCGGGATGACCCCGCCAGCTGATATCTGTGCATTCCTATTTCGGTCGCTTTCTACATTGATGCAACTGCAATTTTGTATTTATTTTCCAGTCATTGTCTTTTTCTGTAATAGTATAAAATGCGGATAGCATTCACGGTATACTGAAGTAAAATATGTGTAGTTAAATCTAATTTATTAGCTACAGTCTGAATCCACGGGGCAGTTGGCGTGGGACGGTACACCGGAGGTTATTTAGTAGGTAGGGGGGCCTCGAGTCCCACAATTCACGCACAGGCTTTGATACAGGCATACAGAAAACTGATTTTATTTCCGAAAAGTTGAAATTGAATCACGTAATGAAAGGCATAGGGCCTAATACGCTCAAGCATACAGTATGCCGTTTCCGCGTGGTGGCGCATTTAGAATAGGTACATAAAGTCGCCATCCCATTCCATTGTGGTGGTGATTCCCTCTGAGGGTGACGTAGGAGCCGACAAAAGGACAAGGCCGAAAAGCTAGCCGCAAGAAAAGGAAAACTTGAAACGGAGCCAACCAGTTTGGCTAGCGTGGCTCAGTAGGCTAATTACCCTCCCTGTGATGAAAGGAAACTCGACGCAGCAGTGGGTCATTTATGGGCTGAATAGTAGTACGTACAGGCTGTACCTACTACTACGGCTGTACCGTACAGCCTGCCTTACGGTAAGACGGTACCGTCGGCTATTTCAGGAGGCCGAGCCCGAAAGAAGTGAAAGTGGATTCCTTTAGCTCTTAATACCGTTGGGTTCCGGGGACCTTATTCAAGCGCAGGAACAAAAACTGAGAGGTATTTGCTATTTGGTTGCAGAATTCTGGGAGGTCTTCCTCAGACAGGCAGCCCCGGCATACCACCTGTAATCCGAGACGTAGGGCATGTCCCTTACGTGTATCAACCACATGTTCTAGTGTAAAATATTATAGTTATAAAAATCATTTCAGTACTCTATTCTTTATTTAACTTGTCTGTATTGAGATACTCTGTGCACAATTTAAAAAAGAATGAGCTGCATTTTTTTAATTTTGGACGAATCTTACTTTACTTAACTCGATAGATTAGCATAGAAAACCCTCGAGAGTATATGTGACTCAGATTATTAAACTTGTAGGATAATAATAACGTTAGCTTGATTTTCGTTGAGACGGAATGTATTTTTTATTAAATGTCTAATTTAGAAATAAATTTTAAAAATATAATTGCTTCTTTATATTAGTTTTGTGCCCTTATTTCGGATAGCTGTAGACAGAGGTTTTGCTGCACCGAAATGTAGCCATTTGGTGTCACTTGTTGTATGCAGCTACTCGACGACTGAAAGTAAATGGTATTGGCTATTCGTAGGGATTTGAAGATATGACGGAACAGAAACACACCATATTGAAATGGGTTCGGTATCAGTTATGACGAATCCCTTCGGCTTTAACCGGCTCGGCCGCGAAATAGGGCAAATTGTCTTTGTGGCAAAAGTCCCAAGTAATGTCTTACATTTCCTACGCAGGAGTCGTTGGCTGTTGTGGATGCATTCTGTGAAAATATTTTATATTTGTCATTTTCAAGTGTCATCCATAAAGTTTATTGCTTGGCTGTTCTTCGTTGTTCGTAAAGTGTTGGAAATTTGGTAAGCAGTACGGTTTTCCTTTAATATAAGTAAAAGTAATATAAAGTGTTATGAACAAAACAAGAATGATTAGTAAATTTAATAAGGTTTTTAGTCGTCTATACACAATTTACAGTTTTGCAACAGTTATTTCAAGATTTGAATATGACATGACAGAGCTTAATATAAATATACAATTTTGGCATTTGAAACAAAATCTATTTCACGGTAATAAACGATAGAAAGTGAAAAAAAGCTTCTAAGCTAGCGGAAAACGACTAATATACGATACAAGATATTGATGACATTATTTACATAACACTCGTCTAGACTATGTGTTCCGGGGTGTTTTCTTGGATTCAATTATAATACATTTTCCTTGCTACGAGTATGTTATTGTTAATTATAATTATCTCGAAATTTCTAACGATCGTTGCTTAGAGTCTGGGTGAATAGTAATTGATTTTTGACTAAATACAAAAAAAAATAAGTTCTAGAAAAGAATTTCTAGAACTTATTTGACACCATATTGTTATTGATAAACTCGTATTGGCAGCATTTTATGATACTCGTATGATACATTTTATAATCTCTAGACCATTCTACGCGTTAAATTCCATATTATTTATTTATCGTAGAATACTTTAGTGTCAATATTTGGACTGAAATATGTATAATGGCTGCATATCTAATATATGTTTAATTCACAGAACACGTACTATGGTCCCAAACAATATGTCGAATAACAGGCCAAAAAAGTGCCAGCGTCTGGCCAGCGTGGCACAGTAGGCTAATTAATTACCCTTCCATGTAGTTGGAGGAGGCCCCACTCAGCAGTGGGTAATTTTTAGGCTGAGAAGTAGTAGTAGTAGGTATGTCGCTTTAGAAACTTAGTTTGACATTATAATTAAAAGTCTTTACAGACAATTTAATAGAAAAAGTGTTCCAAATTCCTAAAGGAGTTAAATTATTGACGCTAGGAGCATTGCGCAAAACAAATATCATCATCATCATAAGCCCACATTAGTCCACTGCTGGACATAGGCCTCCCCTAAACAGCGCCATGGCGCCCTGTCTTCTGCTTGACGCATACAACAAAATAAATATTTTATGAAGATGAAAAACGTGATCACATAATAATTAATAAAACAACGTGACATCTCATAAACGTAAATTACCCCTACCTAATTTCACTGATTGTGATTCTCGCCCTCTATTTAATAAGGTCGTGTCGATATGAATCGGTGCGTTCACTTTAATGATACTGAATTTTGTTCTTTGGAACGGTTCAATTAACCTATGCATAAGATAACTAGTATGTTCACCGAAGTGGCCCATATCAGTGCAGCTGCTTCAGTGTTTTAGTTATGACATTGGGCACCTGTTTGCCGACAGCTCATATTAGTTCTCTTTACTTGAGAGCGAGCAATTTGTTCATAGCGTTTACCGAACATTAAGGACCCAAGAACAAATTATCATTAAAATGGGACCAGTGGCTGGGGTGGGTAGCGTGTGGTGACGGATTTAGAATACATAGTGTCACCCTCCTTTCCATACTGAGGGTGTCGTGAGAGCCGATAAAAGGAAATGACAAGGCCGAAAACCTAGCCGCAAGAGAAGGAAAACTTGATAAAAAACCCTGTGCTAACTCGTCTAGCCAACGTGTACCACGTTGGCTAGACGAGTTAGCACAGGGTTTTTTAGTAGGCTAATGACCCTCCCTGTGATGGGAGGAGGCCCGACTCAGCGGTGGGTCATTTATGGGCTTAGTAGTAGTAGTGGCGTTCTGTTCTTACTCTCCAGTGTCACATATCCCGGCCGTCTCCCCAATGTAAATGAATAATAGAGTGTTCTAGAGCGATGGGCCCTTTTTGGATCAAAATAAATAATAATGATACATTTACTTTTCTGCCTTGTTGGTTTACGGGTTAGATGGCCTTTGGATCACGGGCCCTCGGTTCGATTCCCGGGTCGGGCAAATGTCTTTGTGTAAACGAAGAGCACTTGCTCTGAGTCTGGGTGTCGTTTGTGTTATTTTTATTCTATGTATCTAAAATACAAATAAAAACCCCGCCATACAAAAAAGTGATTCCGTTTTGGAAATAAATGTCTCCCTATTAAAAAAATATTATTCGGTTCCTTTCTGTTCGTATTACGCTTTGACTCGACTCCTTGCTCACGTGCCTATTTGGGTAAATAATTGTTTGATTTTTACCTAATAAATCTGTGTAAATGACCGATAACGTTACAGTTACGAAGTCCAGGTGGAGGCGGACGGCCGTCGGCAAGGTCTCGGCGCGCGCGTTCTGAGCGTGCTCGAGAAGCTCGCACACGCGACGCGCATGCGGTACGTGCGGCTGACCGCGTTGACGCACAACCCCTCTGCCGCTGCCTTCTTTAGAGCTTGCGGGTGAGTTAGACGCAATTGAGCGGATACCAAAGCCAGCCCATTACCGGAATCATTTTAGCCCATAACAGACTCACTGGTAAATCGGAGCCCCTCCAATTACATGGAGCGAAATTTGTGTACTCCGTGTGGTGTCGGATTTAGGATACGTTCCCAATTGCATCCTCAAGGTGTCGTAAGAGCCGACCAAACGAAATAACAAGGCCAGAAACCTTAGAAGGTAAACTTGATACGAAACCCGTCTGACCAGCATGGCACAGTAGTTGGCTTATTTTATTACCCTCCATGTAACTGGAAGAGGCCCACTCAACAGTGGGTCATCTATGGGCTGAGTAGTTGTAGTTAGATTAGTTTTATCTTGTGCGACATTATTCTTGCGTTTTCGGTGACATTATCAAATGTCATCAGCGCATTATTCCAACTTTACGGGGTAGAACCGGGCGCCCGTGCCTATCCCAAAGTTGTCTATAAGAAATGTGTAAAAGGCTTTTTGTATACAATCTAGCTTTTTGTATATTTCTGTAATACCAAAAAAACTACACCTATCCTATATAGACATAGACATATTCTTTATTGTGGCACAAGACAAAAAAAAATACAATGACAAACAAACACATGAGAAGATTTTAAAATTAGATTAAACAACAATTGTATTTTTAAGTCTTGCCACAAACCGACCCAGACTCAGCATAATGCTGGTTGTTGCCAACCAACGCTGATCTTCCGTCGGGGACGGCAGGTGACGTCACGCACGGTAATATTGCGCCAAAAAAAATTAAAACAATTACGGCAGCCAAACATGCTTGTTCATAGGTTGTTCATAACTAAAAAAAATATATTAAAAGTAGAATAAAATAGTACATACGGCATAACTTACTATATAGGTACTTTAACTAAGATAAACTGTTACCAGCAGTCTTGCAAAAAATTTAAGCATGACGCTACAGAGAGTAAATTGAGATCCTTTCGCTGGCAACATTTGGTTAACTAATAGAATTCTGTTCTGAGTAATTAATTTTGTTTTAAAATCACTCATTTTTTTAAACGAAAGACTGCATTTTTAAAAGATATTAGTAAAATATATAGAGTTCTGGCGAATTAAATCACGCGCAGGAACACAACATCACATAAGATGTAATAATGCTGCGGTATTCTGTAAGGTGGAGGGAGATCTTTCTCCAATCTGGTAGCTTCAGTCAGTGGGTAGTTATACACTCTATAGGTATATAGAGTCCCTATTTTAGTCTTTTTAATTGAAAACAATAGATGATGACAACGACAACTCAATTTTAAAAGTGACAGTTTCTTTCTAACTATGTAATAGAAGATAAAGTCAAAGAAGGTTTTATAAACACAATAAAAAATTACGGAACTGGCCGCTCACCATCGTCAATAGAAACATAATATCATTTATAAAGAAAATTAATGGAAACAAAATGTTTTATACCCTGTACACTTGATCGATTTGATAGATGTAAATTTTTCTAATCGACATAAAGGTAGGATTCCGAACTACGCAGCACGTGCAGCAGTGCTGTCGCGGCGCTACTGATCCCCATACAACCGCTACATTGCTGTCTAGCTAAGAATGTAATCTCATATAAGCTTTTAAAAATATTGTATGGGTACCAGTAGTGCCGCGACAGCACTGCTGCGGCAGTACTGCTGCGTGCAGCGTAGTTCGGAATCATACCTTTACTTTTCATTGACGAACAGTGATGGGAAAGAGATAATATCTACTAGTCCAAAAAATTACGTTTTAAAATACTTAACACGTCACGTCACGTAACTGTGACGAGATGGTGTGGCTGTATTATGGGTGAAATTCTTTATCACTTATTCTTCACTTTATATGACAATATAATAATTTTGAAATAAAATTCGTTGGATTTCGTACATTGTAATTTAACACTTTTACAATTATTATTTTCTTTTCTTTTTTGTTTACTTTCATGGTCTGAACCACCTATTTAACCAGGAGGTCCAGAAATAACCCTGTAATATTAAATAGGAACTTATTATGAATATTGAACCACCTTCGTTTATCTAGTGTTTTAGTTTTATATGTCTAGTGCATTAAAGAATTTCACACTTAATACACCCACGCCTACTTTTCACAGTTACAATTATTTTATAACGTTATTTTTTTAACCGTCTGTCAAATCGATCAAGTTATCTTGTACATGGTATAAATAATTTCTCAAAATAAAATACTTTCTTTACAGGTACAGTTTAGATGAAACGAGTCCATCTTTAGAAGAGGCTGCCCATTACGAGATTCTCAGCAAATCCACGTCAAATGAAGAAACGATGGTACCTTCCGAAGAAAATTCTTTGAGTGACGGTATACGAGCTGTGCAGGTCCAAACAGGGCAATGACAATAAATAACTAGTTTTAATTTATACTTAGTGTAAATTATGTGGCCAGCGTGTAAGAATAATGAAGTATTCGCTAGTAGTTAGCGAGTCATTGTCGAGCATTCAATTATGGAACTTGAATTTACCATCGACTAGCGATGGATCAAAGACGATTTTATAATTTTGTACGGTCAACTGCGTGGTTTCATAGAATATAATTTTGACTGTGTAAGCTCATTTCTGTCGAGACAAATTATTTCATAACATTAATAAAGAAAGTAATTAAGTTCGATAAGCTTTTATGTTGAAATTACAAAGATACGGGGAATGATTATTAAATTCCTACTGTTGTCTAATATGTAATGTGTTTTCTATAACACATGGTGAAACAGGCCTTTTAAAAAATATAAAACAAACTTAGGTTATATTTAAACCAGAGACACTTGCTTTGAGTCTGGATGTCATTTGTGTTTCTGAAAGAAAAAGAAAGATTGTCAACGCAATGAAAACCGTTCCAATATCCATATAAACCTTTTTATTTATAAGATACATAATACATAAATGTACACTAATGCACGATTTTTTAAATCTTACGTTATTACAAAGTATTATGTTGTTGTCCTTTATTTCCTTAATCCAATTTAGTTAGGACTCGGGAGTCACACGGTATACACTAGACACTTTGAGACACGCCATGTGTTCATTCATTTTTTTTTCTTTGGTCAGCCTTTCTTTTCTTTTGCCTGCCGATTTTTGAGCCCGTTTTTCCCAATCTACTTGTTGCAAACCATTACCTATTTAGAACAGACCTATAAAACGGGCTTTGGTTGATTATTTACACCAAAGCCCCTTGTAATTGGTCTACCCCCATATGCATATGCACACGCTCCGGTATCCACAACATTAAAATGTTAAGAGATGACAGATCTAAACGAAGAATCAGCTTTCAGAGCTGTCAAATCCCATAATACGAGGGTGAATCAAAAAATTCTTGGAATCAATATTAAAAAATGCAAAGATTTAAATAATAATATTTTATTTTTCTACATAATCTCCCTCCAATGCAATGCATTTAGAATAACGCGTTTCTAACTTCCTTATTCCTTGTGAAAAAAAATTATTTTCTTGACTCTCGAAAAAGTCCTCTACGGCAGCTATAACCGCGTCATTATCGTGAAATTTTGTTCCACGAATTTCCTCTTTTAATTTTGGAAATAAGTGAAAATCACTTGGGGCTAAGTCCGGAGAATATGGTGGGTGGTCAAGGAGATTGAAGCCAGCACAGCGGATTGCGTTGAGCGCAACTTCCGATCGATGGGCAGGAGCGTTATCTTGAAGGAACAACACGCCCAACGACAGTTTTCCACGACGTTTTTCTTTAATCGCTTCACGCACTTTCGGGATTAAATTTGCATAATAGGGTCCAGTTATCGTCTGGCCTTTTGGCATGTAATCAATAAAAAGGATTCCTTCACTATCCCAGAACACAGAGGCCATAACTTTGCCAGCGGAAGGAGCAACTCGAAATTTCTTAATGGATGGAGAGGATGGTCGTTTCCAAGACATGCTTTGTCTTTTAGTTTCAGGATCAAAATGGTGGACCCACGTTTCATCCATGGTGACAAGACGACGGCAAAAATTATCCGAATCACGCTGGAACATTTCGAGATTACGCTTGGAAATTTCCAAACGTCGCTTTTTGTTTTCGTCGGTTAACATTCGTGGCACCCATCTTGCAGACACTTTTTTGAACCCCAGTGAATCAATTAAAATGGATTGAACGCTACCAAAAGATATCTTTAGGATCTCAGCTATATGTTTTATAGTCATTCTTCTGTCTTCCAAAACCAGATTCTCAACCTTTTTGACATTTTCTTCTGTAACGGAGGTTGAAGGCCGCCCAGAACGCGGGTCATCTTTACAGCTTGATCTACCTCTTTTAAATTCAGCCACCCAGTACGCAACCGTAGAATAGGGTACAGCATCACCCCCTAATGTCTGTTGAATGTCCAAAAAAATTTCCTTCGTAGACATTTTTTTCAAACAGAGATATTTTATCACCGCACGTAACTCACTTTTATCCATAATTTTGACTTTTTAGCAACTCGTTGCACAAAAAAATTTATTACATGCGAACGAACTGACAAAAACAAGTGACAGTCTGCATAAATATAGTGTGATAGACACTCTTTAATTTGAATATCGAACTTGATCCAAAAAGGTTTCATATATATGCACTTCTAAGAACTTTTTGATTCACCCTGGTATTGTCGTAACAATTTTGAATTTGCCCCTGACTTTAAATCAATCGATATCTACCACATCTTGGTCTGCATCTAGGGTCTTCCCATTTAGAGGAGTCTCCAGCCTATGTTGCGACCACTAGTAACCGCGTGGTCAAAAGGAATGCGTACAAATACCACCACATTACCACAAACTGTCAAATTCCCCCAATGGTTATTAAACTCTATTGGTTGAAGATTAAAACGAAAATCGATTGAAGAATTATCAGCTTCGGACGCCTTGATGCGCTGTTGAGTGTCAATTGAAACGCAGCGCCGACGAATACCTGTACTATATGCAAAGACGCCTTTTGTTTCTATTCCTTCACTCTGTAAGACAATTTCGTGAAAGCTATAGTTCAGCAGTCAGTCTTCAACACTTTCTATATCCAGTGGAGTTTCAGGTCTCTCACCATCAGCAATGTCTCTAAGAGAACTTTGACTATGAGAAGGAAAACTCTCTATTCTATGTACCCTCTCGTGAGTTTGAAGAGTGGCAGGTTCTTTTATAGCTCGGGTGCAGTGAATTGGTAGCCGCTCCCGTTCAAAAAGCCACTGTGATTGTGTGAAGCCAGGATTTGTAGGTGGTAACGTGACGGCAGCAGGTGGGGCGATGCTTCCAGATTTTTCTCGCCTCTCGCGTGCTCGACGATTTTGAAACCAGATCTTTATCTAAACAAAAAAGACGAGTGTGCATTAGACGGTCTAATTTAGGCCCCACAACTGATACATCGGTCATTATTGTGGTTGGTTGTAACACCGAGACAATAGACTTTTTTTATGTAAGAGCAAGCAGATGACTGCATTCCGCCTGATGTTAAGTAGAAATGCAGTCCAGAAGTGGGGATATCTATATCATCATCATCATCATCAGCCCACATTAGTCCACTGCTGGACATAGGCCTCCCCCAAAGAGCGCCATAGCGCCCTGTCTTCAGCTTGACGCATCCAGCTGCTATATAGGTATGAGAAATAGATGCACACGAAGAAAGAAGGATAATGTGCGCGCGAACTGCTTTCTCTTGCTCCTACAATGTGACTACGCTTGTGTATTACTTATTATCAGCCCATAAATTACCCACTGTCAAGACGGGCCTCCTCCAACTACATGGAGGGTAATTAGCCTACTTTGCCACGCTGGCCAGACGGGTTGGCACAGGGCTTAGTATCAAGTTTCCCTTCGCTTTCGGATAGATTTTCGGTCTTGTCATTTCGTATTATGGGATCTTACGACATATATCTAGGATGAAATAGGGTGGTGGTGGTACTACCACCTTATTTCATCCTTTTAAATCCGTCACCACACGGATGGCCCGTGTCTTAGATATACGAAACGTAATTGGCTTTAAGAGACAGAATATGTGTGCTCGCACCTCTCTCGCTGCTGCACTCACTTAAATCTCCCTCTCAACTTCCGTTCGCCTTGCCTGATCACAGTTTTCGTAACGATCTCGTCACGCATTCATTGACTTACTCCTTACTACGAAGCTTAATAGTCAAGCGTGCACAAAAAATGTTTACCTCAAACATTGAGTTACAATTTATTTGTTCTTTGTTAGGTAATCACTATCGGACTGTTTACTTGATAGTGGATCCAGAACACTGTATACAAACATTACATAACAAATGAATCTATTATTCTGTAGTTGTATTTATATTGTGGAGAACCGGCAGTCGGGTTGGCGACTAGATTTCGGTAGGAATCTGATATCGGTACAGAATCGGTGACACGGTAGGTACTATTTAGGTAAATATTCTAAATCCGTCATAACACTAATGAAGTGTTAAAAAATAGTCTTACATTATCATATATACGCATGTTACTGGGTTACAACTAGATAAAGTCCGTTACAAACCTCTTGAGCCAAATTTTATCCTGTGTAAAAGACTATTTTTGAGTCTCTTTGGCGGAGAAGGGAATCTTATTAATCACGTGATCGGCTGGTGCCATGCGTGAACTTTCCCCCACCTTTACTTGATTTATTTAGGTCAATTGCCAAGGTACCAATTCACTCGTAAAATTGAAATTAAGAATATAGACAGTCACTTTTTTTTTGTTTTTTTTTAACCATTTGCTTGCGTGATAGATTCCAACGCCAGGGTGGTCTTAGATGTGGCAGGCAATTCAAGGAAATGTCCTGTCGGGCACCGGCTCTCACGTACACACGACGGAACACAGTAAACTGCTTGGCGCCAGACTTAGATGTGAAGGTGGTAGCTAGCCGGGCGGACCATTAGACCCTACCACCAAGCGTGCTGGGTTTTGTTGACTTTGAACAAGTCTCTGAAGGCAACCACCAGTAAAGTTTTAATCATTAACTGTACTACAATTAAAATAAGAATATGCCAATTGTACATGTGACAGCTTACGGAAATATTCCCGTTGTTAAATTTAGTAGATAATCTATTCTCCAACCAACCATCGCGGTAGTGGGTTATACAGGTGTAACAAAAACGTTACCTACTTCTCAGCCCATAAATGACCCACTGCTGATTCGGGTCTTCTCCAACTACCTGGAGAGTAATTAGCCTACCTACTGTGCCACGCTGGCCAAACGGGTAATAAATGCATAATATTGTAGAGAAACACTGATAACTTTAGAGGTTCATCATTGCACAAGAGCGAAGCCGGGGCGGGTCGCTAGTTCGATAATAAAAAGAACGACTGGTGGAGAGCTTAGTAAAACATGGCCTTACTCTATCATCTCTAAGCTGTAATGCGGCGGCCAGTGCTCGCAGTGCAGGCGGAGCCAAGTATGGCGCCCGAGCATAGGCTGCTTCTAGCGCCGCAGCTTGCGCGCCCGTAAACGGAACACGCGCATGGCGGCCTGCTCGTCGTCCACGACAACCTCCCGAACTTCCAGTACCTATCAGTAAGATAAGATAAGATTTATTGGAAATTCACAAATACAATATTTACATAATTAGATAGAATACAATATTTAATTACTGAATAATACCAAGTTTCTGCGTGGTGACAGGCTTAGAATTGAAACATTGTGTCACCACCCCATTCCATCCTGTAGGTGTCATTGTGTCATGTGTGTTGACATGTCAGAGGCGACTAAAAGAAACTACAAGGCCGACAACCTAATGAACTGATGATCTATCAACATCAAGAATTACTCGCAATTACCTTTAGGCGACTAAAGGTAATTTCCAAATAGTCCGACATCGCAGTAGCGAAATTTACAGAGCAAATCGCACGGTTAAGATATTCCCAACTATAGCTATCGGGTGGCGCCGCGGCCCAATATCAGACATACCACTTCGTCTAGCTAATCATCCCTTATTGGCCTACACGCTTAGTAAAGTAGGTTATCTGTGATAATTCTCGAGTTACGATGCTTTCGTCAAAATTCACCGGTGTCCAAAATGACAAAAAAGTCATTTTAATTTCCTGGAACTTTGTACACAGCATCTGTATTAGTAGTACTATCGATGCTTTGTTATGACTACAGGGTTTTTGTTGCAAGCTGTGTAATGCGTTGGTGACACTATCTATGTAATCTAAGTCCGTCACCACACAAGCATTGAACGGTATTACTGACGCTGTATCCTCGGAGGCCGATACCGCGTGCAGCACAACCACTCTGGCACTGCAACACGGTCGCTACTGCTACACTCACTGCTTAATATCCTCTCGATACTAAAATCCGAACTGCACTTAGAACCCGATTGCACTGGTTGACTATCCATGACTGACCAAAACATTGCCAAAATTTGTTTGAGCTGTCTTTAAAGTAATAGCGCGAGAGGGTGGTACGGGAACAGGCCCCTCCCCACGTTAGATTTAGTTGGGGATTAACGAAGGGTATGTATAGCTTTACATATAAGATGTGAGCACTTTATCAGTGGTAATTGCAAAGTCGTTGAAATACACATTTTTCGGATATACCGAATACATCACTACATAGTATAAAACAAAGTCGCTGTCGTCTGTCCGTCCCTATGTATGCTTAAATCTTTAAAACTACACAACGGATTTTGAAGCGGTTAGATAGGGTGATTCAAGAGGATGGTTTATACGTATAATACATGCATAATATCGTAGAGGAACACTGATAAATTTAGAGGTTCATCATTGCACCCGTGCGAAGCCGAGGCGGGTCGCTAGTATAAAAATAAAAGGCGAATGTTTGTCTGTGTGTCCGTTATAGAATCATTAACTATGCACTTGATCATGTGATGATCTTCAACAGTGTTGTGTATGGGCGCACGAAAGATGATAAGCGAAAAAAATTTAATCGTTGACAATTTAAATTGGCACTTATGTAAAATGATTGGTTAATTTTTTTTATCACTTGACGGTTATAAATAGAAACCTGCAACTTTATACAAACATGAACATGTATGTATCAACAACGTATCTGGCCAACGTGCCACAGGAGGCAAATTTCCCTCCATTTAATTAGAGGAGACCCGACTCAAACGACGGTATTTTATGCGCTGAGATGATGATGATGACATGCTAGTTTGACCCTTATATTACTCCCAAAATACATAGACTTGGCCTTGAATGGACCCACCCCTAACCACGCCTCTGATTCATTCCCCACATCCATCTCCCTATGCAACATAACATTGTTGATGTTATCAGTGACCGCAATCAATGGAGAGTTCGCCCGAATGCGCATCAAGTGTTGTGACAGACCTATTCATACGATCCACAAACAAATTGAATAGTAAAAGATACTCCACACAAAGGATGTTATTACTTTAAGGGTATGTGGGAACATTAATTTGTAATTCTATTATCGCGTCTTTGTTGTAGATTAAACGTGTGTAATGTGATACGGCGGCGTTATGGCTCATTTTGGTTTGTGTTACATTTGTAATTGATTCTCTATTCAAATATGTAGACGTTTCAATTTTAAAAATTCGCCTTAATGTAGTTAGGAATAGGTATGAAATGCATCGATGGTTATTTAATTTGTATTTCGAAATTTCTGCATGGACTCTAAAACGGATAATGGATTAATTTTGATGAAATTTTCAAATAATCGTTAGATTTAATTATGAATCGGGGTGTCGTGGGAGCCGACAAAAGGAAAATACAGCGCCGAAAATCTATCCACAAGAAAAGGAAAACTTGTAAAGAAACCCTGTGCCAAGGGAAGCACAGTAGGCTAATTATCCTTTATGTAATGATAGGACTGTAGTGTCTGTAGTAGTGTATTAAAAATACATATCAATAAAATTTAATTCACATTTGGATTCACATTTTCCTATTTCATTATGTTATTTCATACTACATATTCAAAATAGCCCATAAAGGCGGGGTATCCAAGAAGATTTCCAACGTACCTAAATAAAAAAAAGGCTAATATATACGTATTGATGTGGCGTCTGTCCGTTGATCATAGAATACTGGAGATAACGGAGATAATACTCCAATTATACAACTATAAAAAACCGCCTCTGCGAGTGACCACCGCATTGTGTAATTGCGCCGCTTGTTTGTTATAATAGTATGCATTGTTATAACCTCAACGTATACAAAAGAATGGGCGCATTCAAATTCACAATTAACAACCACTTACACTGCCTATGTCGCAAGATCCAGTGGTGATACAGGAAATTGCAGATGCTACATGCAATTATCCAATTGTAATAAAAATTGTTCACCTGGAGACGGTTTTAGCAAGACACGTCACCAAATTTATCTTATACGTGTGGTAAGAGGCTACCAAAGGTATCTCCGGTTTGAAATTGTTTATTAGATAGTACTCAGCCCATAAATAACCCACTGCTGAGTCAGGCCTCCTCCCATCTCAGGGAGGGTAATACGCCTACTGTGCCACGCTGGCTTAGGCTTAGGGTTTCGTTTTAAGTTTTCCTTCTCTTGCGGCTACGGTTACGACCTTGTCAGGGGCGTAGCTACCGCCGTACCTGCCGTATCAATTATACGGGGCCCCCGACGTGCGTAAGCAAACATTTTTAAAACCTTCCCAAATTTCTTATTATTTCAGAAATGACAAAAGTAAACAAAAGTTATTTCTTTTTTCTCGCGTGGAGCGTGCGTTCCAAACTTGGCAACACCCTACATCGGTTATTTTGTTTTACACACATTTTTTTTTCTTTTGTGAGACATCTTTACCCTTCTTGGGCCCCTAAGCAAATATTTTTTTATAAGTACGGGGCCCCACCAAGGCACGCTACGCCCCTGGGCCTTGTCATTTACTTTTGTCGAAACGACACCCTGTATTCTAAATCTTTGAAAAATCTTCACGGATAGGCGCCAAATGAGTAGGTATCATCCTCTTGAGTACCAGGCCGTTCGGGGATCTTTTTAAAAATTGCTTATTTTTTCATGATAACTTTATAAATTGTTTGGCTCATGGCAATCAATCACTGAATATGGCGGAAACACACCACTACAGCAAATAGTTTTCATTATTTATGAACTCTTTAATATTGTTAAACTTAGATTAGGTATATTATAAAGTCGTTAATTTTGGCAAAATCCTGCAATGTCATCTACAGACGTGCTCACTACTTTGTCTTAAAACCCGTTTAGTATTAGCCGGACCTTCAACAGTTTGTCATAGCCATCTGCACAGGTCCGTATTTTGTTCTACCAGGGCATTAGAGACCTGGTTGGCTTTTAGTAGGCAAGATAATGAAATAAACCACTTATTTTGTTCCATTAATTCAGTAAAATCAAGGAAGTAAAATGCGCCTGGTGAACCGTAATACAAGTCGCCGTAACGAACGCGCACGGAAACCTGTACTGCCGAAAATCCAGTGCCAATCAAGGTTATAGTAGGCTTTCCAGTTTTCAACATTCACGGCGGCGGCGCGGCGTCGTACTCATTAAGCTCTAAGCCACGCAGCAACACACACGGGCTAACAGTAAACAGTCGGTTTAGTATTCAGAATGTCTATCGATAAGTATTTTGAATTGGATAATGGAGACCGAATGCCGCGAATCGGATTTGGGACTTGGCAAGTGAGTAGTTTTGGTTGGTTGGTTCTCAACTCTGTATGTACGTCTCGATTACTCGAAGACAGGGTTTTTGTAATGTTATCTAAATTAGTTTAGTAGTTTGGCTTGGACACCTAACAGTTGGGGCATGGGAATATAATTTGTTCATAGCACGACGGCGTAGTCTATTCTTTTTAAATGTTAAACTAAAGTAAAGTAACCCAATGATGTCTTAGGTATTTCCCATTATTACACAATAATAAATATAAATATCCTTGGACATTTCACACAACGCCATATCTTCCCAAGCTAAGCAACTTAATGCTTGTGTTATGGTAACGAGATGGATGATAAACTACTTAAATACATTTTTTTAAATTAAATACATACATATAATGAAAATAAACACTTATCGTTATCAATAAAATAAAATTAGGTAGGTATATGCGGTAGATTTAACTGTTTCTTTGTACTTTTGAAGACACCTAGTCTCTCTAGTAGTCACGACAGGCTTCAAGGTATTCGATACGTCGGGAATCCGTTAAAAAGTGTTTAATTTCAATAAAGTAACCCTAAAGTTGAATTTTCACTTTTACTTAACTTCCCTACCCAGTTGTGGGTTTTCAAATTACGTTTCTTGTATTCATCTGCATGGTCTCATTATTTGCTTATAGGCAAATTTTATACAATGGTGTGAACGAAGTCGTGAGATTTAAACACGTTTAATTTTAAAGCTGCAATAGACTGGTACGTTAGTACCTACTGCTTTCTAGTAGAGTGGCAGAGAGAGATAATATTAGAGATATTCAGCATATTTTGGGCGATAACATAAATTTTAAGCGGAACATGGGTCTCCGATAAACGAAAGATCAGTTTTTTGTTTTTGTTTATTTACCGATCACAAATATCCCATAAGCATTTTACAAACTAATAAATTAAAATATAATTTGAAATGAAAATACCGTATGTCTCTAGTCTCTGGGTAACGTAATTAATGTTACTTACAAATGGTAAGTAACATTAATTACGTTACCCAGAGACTTTAATTACGCATGTGTTGAGTCTACTAGATAATAGCTTTAAACGAGTTAGTCGTATTACATCATATTTAAATAAAAAAGCTTTAGAAGAGCAGTTTTTATTGTTGTCTTGGTCGTAGACTTGTATTCTATAAAAAAAGTCTAACGTTCATTGGTTTGTCCTATTACATTTTTTATTAAAAATCTATTAATTTAATATGTAATATTTGTGCTTAAAAATGTAAAGGCCTCGAATAACAAAATCGTCTACCTACACCATATTTTGTGCATGGTGTCTTGCCTTCATTTTTCATCCTTTGCCTTTATGCAAATATGTTTGAGCACTTATTTCAAGTTAATACCAAACTACTAAACCAATTTCGATACAATTTAAACGAGATCTGGAATCCCAACTTCGTATCATAAGTTCGTACTACATTAAAATAAAAATTTCACTCTCTTTTTCCTCCAACTTAGGTGCTGAATTAATGTATTAGACACGCATGCAAGTTTTCACGATCCCCTAGGGGGCTAATCCAGTGGTTTGGAACGTAAACATAATTGGCAAGATTATCCTCATTCTTTACGATTTCATTCTTAGGTTTAAACAAAAATGTATGGTTCTCTACTAAACTGTGTCAAGTAGGTAGCTGACCCCCTATTCTGATAATTCTGCCTCGTTGGTCTAGTGGTTAGATGTGCCGCCTTTGGATCAACGGGTCCCGGGTTCGATTCCGGGGTCGGGCAAGTGTCTTTGTCTAAACTAGAGGCACTGGCTCGGAGTCTGGGTGTCATATCAATGACAACCAGAATTAAAAAAAAATGTATATAAGTAGTTTATCATCCATCTCGTTACCATAACACAAGCATTAAGTTGCTTATCTTGGGACGAGATGGCGTTGTGTGAAATGTTCAAGGATATTTATATTTATTTATTTGACTCATTAACGTTATAGCACTCCATTTAGACTTCTGAAGTGTCATCGACGAGTCTGAAATATGGCTTATTGTAATCCTGGAGACGAGTATTGTAGTATTGCTCCCCAAACGCGACGATTAAATATTGCTCCGCATTACCAAATATGTAGGCATTTTCGGAGCATAGGCCAGAATTTAATCTCTGCTTGGTCATTGATAACTGAATCTTAATTTTGCCGCCCCTGGAAGTTTAACGATCTGGGCACCAACATGTGCCATAGCATGAATACAGCGCTGTTGGGAACAATTTTAGTAAATAATTCCGGACACCAATTGTTACATAACAATTTAATGAATGGAATGCATATCCCTAATTGGATATTTACGCACTTTTATGTATTAATAAATGTTGTGTAGTTTATTAAAAAAAGGTAATATTTCAAACCACCTCTCAAAAACGCTGTCACAAAAAGTTTACATCTTCATACACCTATGGTCTAGCCGCTAGCCGGGTAATAACTAACTAATAACATTGTTAAAGTATAGTTAAACCTAATACTCTCTTTGTTAATAATGTGATTTGAATTTAGAACGTCAATTAGAATTAGTATGAGACATTTACACAATTTAAATTTGAATACCATCACGTGTTACATTGTACCCAAACCAGAGCACAAGAAAATAAAAACATTAGAAATCTTTAGGTTTGTGTGTCAGTTTGTGTGAACCTTGACGTTCACCTATTATCGTGGTGATTATTTTTTTGTGCTCGATTGCATTTAAGCGACTGTTATTGAGTAAGAAACTGACAAATTCTAATGTGGTAAGTTTTTGTAGATAAGGTTTACTATCGAGAAGAGTAGTTTATTCAACAAGGTGATAACGGATGGCTTTAAGTCGTCACGCTTGTATGCAGCAGTATATCGAAAGATTCTAGGGGAACGTTCGATATAGTTCTTACTTCTCAGCTGGTAAAAGACCCACTGCTGATTCGGGCTCCTCCTCTTACAGGAGGGAAATACGCTTACTGTGCCACGCTCTTACGACAACCTCAGGATGGAATGGGCTGGTAACACTGTGTATACTAAATCCGTCACACCACAGACTAGTTTTGCTCATAAACAACAAAACATATGTACGTAAAACTTTCAGGCAGCAGATGACGTATTGGAGAAAGCGGTCGATGCGGCTCTCGAGGCTGGTTACCGGCACTTCGACTCTGCAAGGGTTTACGAAAATGAGGCGGCATTAGGGCGCGCACTCAACCGTTGGATTGGCAACGATCCTGCTAAGCGGAAGGAGCTGTTCATCGTGACGAAATTACCTCCTGGAGGTCAGTGTAGCTATAACCGATGTTCATATAAGCCGAGCCTAAATCCTATCAAATACTACTACTAATCAGCCCATAAATTACCCACTGCTGAGTCGGGCCTCTTCCCATCACCGGGAGGGTCATTTGCCTACTGTGCCGCGCTGGCCAGACGGGTTGGCACAATGTTTCCTATCAAGTCTTCCTTCACTTGTGGCTAGGTTTTCAGCATTGTCATTTCCTTTTGACAGCTCTTACAACACCCTCAGGATGGAATGGGGTGTTGACACTATGTATTCTAAATCCGTCACCACACGGTACCTATCAACTAGGCAGACGTCAATTTGCGTTAGCACCAGTTCATACCTTTTAATGTATCAAAGCCATTCAGAGGTGAATAGTATATTTCATTACAAGTGCGGAAAGGCTGTCATTACAACGAGTTCCGACAAATGTCTACCCGAGCCGAGGCGCAGCCGAAGGCGAGGGTTGACAGTCGTAACAAGTTGCAATGACGGTTCCGCACGTGTACTGAACGACTATTTTTAATACAGTTGCGAAAAAATGAAGCAATTTAATAAAATATTATAAACACAATAAACTCAACTAACTAATCATTTCTGAAAAATGGCGCCGACCGTAGAATATAAGCAGGTTTTTTTTTCTTCACCCATTCTGGTAGGCAAAAGGAACAATGCCCATACAGCCAAGTCTTCAGTAGAATTTTTTTATTGATATGAAATGAAATTTAATTAGATGAAATAAAACACATTCAATCAAATCATTAAATCTGATATTGAAACAAATTAGTACGTAGTTTCTTTTTAGAAATATACGTATTTGCATGAATCATAAAAACTTCTATGATTTTTTTTAGTAAAAACTTCATGGTTGGTTTTTCCTTATAATAGACATTATTTTGACAGTTGGGAAAGAAAACGCACTAGTGCGGGAATGGTAAAGAAAAAGCACGCGTGTGTAATAGCCCACTTCCCGAACGCTATACGTCCCTGTAATATGCCACTTTTTGAGCAACTGTATTAAAAATACTTTTATTTTATTTTAAGCATGGACTTTTGACATGCGAACATCTTTGAAGGCGGCAAAAAATATTTTGTTATGGATATATCACTACCCGGGTCAAAAACTATGATCGTTTTTAAGATGGACACTATCACGCGTTTATTAAGAACATATTGTTTCACTAGCCTTATTGTATACCTTAGAAGTTATATGAACCATGTCATTAATTAAGTTAATGTGTCTCCAGGGAACAGGCCAGAGCTTATTCAAGAATACTTCGACGCCTCCCTCAAAGATCTTGGTTTAGACTATGTAGACTTGTATCTGATACACACGCCATTCTCCTTTGAACATGTCCCCGGTGACTTGCATCCGAAGAACCCTGACGGCAGCATGAAGGTTGACTACTCCACCGACCTCATTGAAGTGTGGAAAGTAAGTACTAAAGATAAATAATCTGACATCAAAAAATGCCAAAGAAACGAAATATTGTCAATAATTGATTAAAAAATATAGTTTGCAGTTTAAATTTGTGTTCAAACCAAATATTAGGGCACTTCATTTGAAATTTAACGTTTCACACTTGTCGGTTTTAATCTATCATATTCTGCCTTCATCATGGGTGTTATTTGCCCTGAAAACTATACAGATCATTCCACAAGCGAAGAGAAACATGATTATGTAAAGAAAAATATAACCAGTGCCATTTACAGAAGCGATGCAGTTTATAAAGTATGCAGTTACGAGCCTCCTATTAAGACAACGAAAACAAAAAAGGCCAAATTTTTATCCAACCCAATTACAGCTTTACACGATTTGATGAAGGAACCTCCTAGGAACAGACAAAATGATACATATTATTCCTGGTCAAAAGTTTACAACTCGCCAATTCTGCCGGAACGTTATATTGAAAAACCTATGACACAAGACAATTCTCACGTTTCACCAGACTTTAATGATGACGAAGTGAACAAAAACATAAAAATTGTTCCTGATGAAAAAAGTAATCAAACCGTAGGCACTTCAATTACGTCATTCCATGAAACTAAGCCACCTATCTCTAAAAAATCTACTTGGCGGATTTCACGTATAGTACCACAATTACTCTGCCCGTGCTGTACTGGTGGTGATGATGAAGAGATAAAGCATCGGAGCGTTGTTGACTCGTACGAAAGCATCGACTTGAAATCTTTGTCCAATAATACCATCCCTTTGATCCTAGATGCTTCCCTTTTGAGCATTATGCATTTACAGAAAAGTGCCAAACGACGGAAGCCTCCAAAATGTTATGGCAGGATTCTAAATGGCTTAATGCGTAATACCTATAAGAATACCATTAACATATTCAGCTCGGTCAGGATTGTATAAGTAATCTGAAGTTATTACCACACAACGTATTGCAAAATGGTGAGTGCCTGATAATTTAAAAAATACACTGAAGTTTTTATTATATACTCTGCGGAAAGAAAAAGAAATTTGACAGTCTGTCATTCTTTCGGTCATAGGCACTCTTTATTTATGTATTTTGGAAAATTATTAAGAGTTAATATTCCAGAAATGTCTCTTATTATTAGGGTGTAATCATCGATTTCAAATTGCCGTCGGAAAAATCAGCGATGGTTTCTAGAGCCATGACTTAAAAAGTAGAATTTAAAATCTATGTCATGGTTTAATCGAACTGGGAAGAACCATGGATTTTAAATAGTCCCCAGGTAAAGAAACCAAGTTTGTCAACTGATGTGCTTATCGACTAGCAAACAATGCTGTTTTGGTCGCTGCACGTATAATCCAACACCTAGATATTGCCCGTATTGCTCACTGGTTCAAGCTAGAGAAAATCCTACCTGTAGCTACGGTAATCCTATTCCTACTATCCCACCGCATATAGTTGGAAAAACTGAATATTTCAGCAAATATTTTTTCTGTTGCGGCTGGTGTTTTGACGCGTGCTGTAAGCCTACACCAAAAATTAGAAATCCTAAGACTTACAAGCCAGTCGGATTTGCCAAGAATCTAGCATCTACTAAGATTCGTGGACCTGCCGCCGGTGCTCGAGGAAATTACAAAGTCCCTCATAATATTGTTGCAAAGAATTTGCGCACGTATTCCGGTAAACCTCCATGCAGGAGGCAGAAAAATACAGAATACCAAGTTGACCAAATAGCTGAAAATCCAGATTATGGCACATCAGTTTATTACAGCACAGTCCCTAATTTGATTTCAAAATGCAAGAACTTTCTGCTTCCGAACGATATGGGTAACTCACCATGTTATAAGAGTAATAGTACAAGTTTTGAAATCATTAACACTGTTCACGAACAGCACCTAGAATCGTCACTTCGATGTTTATATACCCACAGAGAGCGACAACAAGAAATTATGGTGACTAACAGTAATCTAAGTCCTTTTTGTGAAGCAGACAACACCCACACCTTTGGCCAGTCTTACGTTAAACCTACAGCAAAATTTAAAACGAAACGGTTATTGCATATATTTTCCTGCTGCCTGTGGAATAGACGAAAGAAGGGGGCAAAGGGTTGCTACCACTCTCGAAAAACAATAATAAATCAAGGCCAATGTAGGCAAGAACCGTTCAATGCATATGCTGTGAAAACCGACGTGCTTGAATTAAACCGTGGCAATAGACATGCATATGGATGCCAACAAAACTTTGACTCAAATCACAGCTTTGAATTAATTTCTCAAATGTTATCGAAGTCATTTTCTCAATATTCTTCAATTGAAAGCTTCAATAGTACCAAATGGCGACAATGCCGAAAATCGCTGAATAAACTTCAAGTCATGATACAGACTTTAGCGAGAAAAATTACAACAGGGCGTTCTGGGTCACATCTCAGAAAGAGAAAGAAAAGTGTGGTGGTGCTTCGTTTACATAAAAAGATTAGCAACTACACAATAGGTGCTAATAAAGATAAAAATATGAGCACAATAGAAAAGCCTCTAGTTATTAAAGATGCGTCAACAGAAAACTTGACTAGTGTAGACACTGTTACTACTAAACCAAATAAGATATGTGGCGTGGGAGAGGTTTGCATTAAAACAGCAAGATGAAATAGGTAAATGTACATAAATATCATTTTTCAAATGTGGCACAATTCTTATTCTCTCTCCTGAGGTCTAAGGACGTTAATGTATGACGTAAGCATGTACTAAGGGCTGGTTGAAACTCTTGGTAACAAACTTCTGTTTAATATATCGGATATGATAGTTTGATTGGCGAAAATGTCTTTTTCATGTGGGTTTTTACATGCATTTTAGTTCTGGGGATAGTGGAGTGTGAAAACCTGTATGTACAGGCAGGGTTAAAGAATACCCTTTATGTATTGAAAGTTCCCTTGACTCAGATGATTTCATATGTACTATTATTTTTTCAGGCTTTAAATAAACTAAAAGAAAGCGGCCGCGTCCGTCATCTAGGCGTTTCAAACCTTAACGCAGAGCAACTGGCGCGGGTGAACGCGATCGCAAAACCCGCGTGTCTCCAAGTGGAGGTGCATTTGCTATGCCAGCAGCCATCCCTGGTAGCAACCGCCAAAGATCTAGGAATTCCAATCGTTGCATATTCACCGCTTGGTTCCAAGGCCCTAGCTGACGCGCTTGCTGAAAAAACTGGGTAAGTGCCTCGAATACCGTTTTTTTGTTACATTTGAAATACTCATGTATACCCGGCCACTGGGCGCCGGGCTAAGTATATGGGATTCCGGGGCACGAAAAGATGGAAATTAGCACTCTGACCGAAACCAACGGCGTCCCTTGACCGCCCGAAACATGGTCACGCGTTTCGCTCCCCAACCCTGAGTCCCGGAGCTCTGGACACTCCCCAACCCGTCCCATCACATAAAGCGCCTGATCCAGCGCAGCGCTTAGCTGCTGCTAGCGGCTTTAGCCTTGGCCATCAACACCTGGTCGCTGATCTCTTAATTATGATAATATTAAATAAGAAACTTACCCAATACCCAGGCGGCAGTATCCCGACCTCCTGCAACTGGAGACGGTGCAACGCATCGCGAAAGCTCACGCGCGTACCCCTGCGCAAATATTATTGCGACATGCGCTTCAACGCGGCCTCGCAGCCATACCTAAGAGCACCAATCCTGAACGTATCAAACAGGTAATACACGCTATAACTAGTTAAGAGCTGTTTGAGAGCCAGCAGACATCGCTACTCAGCCAAGAAGACAGCTGTGTTTAATTTTGAAGTTTGAGTATAATATTTATTTCCACAGAACATTTCTGTTTGGGATTTCGAGTTGACCGACAACGAGATGAGGGAACTTGCAGCACTGGACCGCGGCGAAAACGGCCGCATCTGTGATTTCTCATTCTTCGCTGGCGTTGAAAAACATCGCGACTTCCCATTCAAGAAATGAACTGCCATTCTTACTACAACAATGTATTTTAGAGGGGATTTAATTAACATAAACTTATTCAAGAAGTTATCTCGTTTTTTCCATTTTAGAATGTGTGGGACGGGCCGGACGGGGCAGAATATTACACTTTCCCACCGTATGTTGGGAAATAGCGCGTGTTGTAAAAGTCAACAAACCCCAGCACGCTTGGTGGTAGGATCTAATGGTCCACCCGCCAACTATCAGATCAGTCAGTCCAGCGCCAAGCAGATTTACTGTGTTTCGTTGTGTGTCTAAGAGAGCCGGTGCACGACAGGATATTTCCTTGCATTGCCTCCTCCATCTTGGACCCTGTCGTTGCTTTTCATCACGCAAGCCTAATATAATAGCTCAACACAAATTACATTGATGTATCATAATATGTACGTAATAGTCCTCAATGATTTTCATTGATTTCATATTCTCATCTCTGAGTATTCAAAATTCCAAAGGTTAATGGGATCAAGAATCTACTAAGCAAACAAATTACTTTAGGTATAAATATGTATACATTCTATCCGTTCTAAGACAGCATCTGATTTTTAACAATGCGGTTGCAATGTTATGTATTCAAATCAATTCTAATTAGATTCCACCCTTCTTTTTGCATAGGACGACATGAAATTATGGAGATATAACACTTTAGCAGTGATATTCTCTTTGCTAGGTTCAACAACGTTCGCAAGAAGGTTATAAAACCTAATAATAATAACCTGTATATAAGTTGATAGCAATGAGCGTTTTAATTGAAAAATGGGCAAATGCGTATCATTTTTTAAACGAAGAGACCGCAGGTATGTTTATTGAGATTTGTATGTTTACTTGTTTAAATTGTAGGTTTAAACCATCGCTCTGTATCAGCATCTATTATTAATACATCTTACTAATATTATAAACGTGAAAGTTTGTAAGTATGGATGGATGTTTGTTACTCTTTCACGTAAAAACTACTCAATGGATTTTAATGAAACTTTACAATAATACAGCATATACATCAGAATAACACATAGGCTACAAGTTATAAAGATATTATGTGAATTACAACAAAATAAACAAGTCGAATTCAAAATTTCTAATTGTAAAATTTTCGGTCATATTAAACTATAGACAACATAACGTTTCGCTGTCAGTTGCGTTTTGTTAAAGTAGGTTTTATACGGACGGGATAAAAATCTCAGGTATCCTATGTCCAACTTTATTTTTGTTTTAAATATTTATAATGCGGAACAAAGTTCGCCGGGTCAGCTAGTATCTTCATGATTTCTTTAAGTGGTATGTGGAGTTCTATGCCTCTGTACGCACTAGCGGCTGGCTGCTTAGGCGGCTAGCCGCGCGGCCTACTAAACCGCCGCCGCCGCAAAACTTCAATCGCCATCGCCAGTGCGTACAGACATAAGCGGTTGCATATTAAATTAGAAAAGCGGCAGGCCGCTGGTGCGTACAGGCGCTTAAACTCAAAAGTTAATGCCAAGTGCAATGAATCTGTAGGCCACAATATTGAGTATAACATCTGACTTCTTCCGTGCTTCGGAGGAATCGGAGGGCATGTAAAGCTATCAGTCCAAGTTGCCACATTAGAGTATGGCACACGTACAGTTTTCTTGACGGATCTGACTGCGTTCCATATCTGTGTGGTTAAACCCGCTATGGGACTCGCTACCTACACGAAGACAGTAATGTGTTACTGTTAGTCCCGCCACATGGAAAAATTGTAAGGAAGAAGAAAAGTGTTGTTACTCAGCTCACGAATTACATTTCGAATTGTGTCATAAGTGGCGACTAAACGAACAGGCAGAGAACCTAGCCGCAAGAGATGAAAAGCTTGATACAAATCCTGTGCCAACCAGCCTGGCAGGGTGGCTAATTTCTCCAAGAAATTGGAGCCCAGTCCAGCAGTAAGTCATCTAAGGACTAAGACGCCGTCCTATTGCCATCGCTCGCGCGACGATGCGTCCGCCCGACAAAAAATGATCGTGTGACCGTGCGATCAAACATACTGATTTCTACTGAATTTCCTATTGAAGGTCGTGCGATCGTGCGATGCGACCAAATTGTTTAAACGCATCGTATTTATCGGACGACTGTGTGTTCAAATATTCTGATATCTACTAAATGTCTTAAGGTTCGATTCCATGGATTCGTAAGATGATATTTGAAGATAACTTAATTAATAAAAAGCGTGTTGGACTGTTTGGAATAAATGGAGTGAAGACTATAAAAACAGGCTTAAAAATGACAAATAGTGCAATATTAAAGGCAATATCAAAGGCTATTATTGCAATTAATTTGAATAAAATAAGATGATTGGGTGAAAATATTTTAATAAAACTTACATTATTATTATTTATTGATAAAACTACAATATTATTATTAATCATCGTACGACCGTAATAGGACAAATGTTTTCGATGAGAAACGATGCGATTTTATCATGCGATGAAACGTTTCATCGCATTATAAAATCGCATCGCGACATCGCACGAGCGATGGCAATAGGACGGCGCCTTAGACTATGATGCCGATTATAATATTTTACTGTCAGATCCTAAAACAAAGAACTGGCTGCTAATAAGCTCGCCATGGTCGGGGCTGGCCTGTATAGTTGTATATATGGTACTGATCTTCCGACTGCTGCCGGAACACATGAAAAACCGACCGGCGTATGATATGCGCAAAATCCTAGCCCTCTACAATGTCTTCCAAATAATCGCTTGCACGTATGTTTTTATTAAGGTAAGTTCAAACTCCAATTCGAGCTAATTCAACTTTGTATCTAAATCTTAACTCAAATACGTTTCATGACAATCTTATCTCCCGAATGCTTCTCTACAGAAAAGAGTAGGAATTTTGGTGGATGCGTTTTTAGCTGTAGCGACCCCATGATACATACTTTACACGAACTTTTACTTTACGAAAAATCTGAACTAATGGCATCAAGAATTAACGCCTACAAATTCGATAATCACGAAAAAGTCCTACACCGCGATAGCGCTGCGACCCCTAGCGAGACATAATACTTAATTCAGCAATAAACCTGATTTGTTCGTGTATAAATACATACATTTGTATATAATATCTTATTCGGTTCCAGAGTCTAACACTAGGGTGGCTGAGTCACTACTCACTGTTCTGCCAACCCGTGGATGATGGCCCCGAGGGCGTCGAATATGCGTGGCATGTTTGCTACGCATACTTTTGGCTGAAAATTTTTGATAATCTAGACACGGTAGGAAATTTCTAAGATTACTTTTTCTTTATTTACATACATGAAAATATGCACAAAGCCGGACTTAATACCTTAGGCATTTCTGTCAGTCTACCTTAGGGTGACGCAGAAACGGATTGAGGCATACACTTACTCTATTTGGCTTTTCTTTGAATTTTTCTAAAAACGCGGACAACCACACCTCAAACTCAAGCTGCTCAAATAGAGAAAGATTTATCAATAGTGGTATTTTGTTAAATTTTTCTCTATTTGAGCAGTGAGTTAGGTAGGCGGTCACCATCTCATTGTCGCAGCGTTTTGTAGTCTATAGGCGACGACTAGGCATTGTATCAGGCGGGCCATATGTGTGCGAGCGCCACGTTACTGTTACCTATAAAAAATCGGTATTCATGAAACCACTACGTATGTAATTCAGGAACACAAATGATTACCAGCCGCACAGCAACACACCCGGAATTGAACCGGGGACCCGTAATCCAAAGGTGGCACATCCAACCACTAGACCAATAAGTAATAACACTAATTCAGTAACAATTTAAATTCATAATACATCTGTATTTAGAATACGCTCGCCGCGCGTCGCTCGCCGTCATTGTATTTCGTTGTACCAAATACAGTTGTATTATGAAGCGCTTTAGGTTGAAATTAAATTGTTACTGAAATAGCCTCTTCGTCGCCACTCCGCTGGTGGGCGCTGACCCTAAGGCAGCCAATTGCGCCGTATGTGGATGAAATATTCGTGACAAGCTAGCAGATGATGATTTTCAGCCGGGAACTAAAATCTTAAGCTTACCCGTTACGATACGATTTACGTACACATGTTCTTGTTGTAACTCGACCGAAACTATGTAAGTTCCTGTACCAATTTGTATTTATTTCAGGTCTTCTTTATGTTGCGACAAAAGCGATCGCATCTCTCATTTCTCCATGTTTATCACCATATAGGAATGATTTTTGCATCGTGGATGATAGTTAAATGGGTGCCAGGTAAAGTTAATGCTTCTCTAATATCTAGGTATAATAGGTAATACCAAACAATATTGGGACGGTTGTTATTTTGCACGGTACAAGTATACGTGTCACTTTTTGATCAAGATGTTTACCAGTAAATACATATATCATTTGCCCTAAATGTATTATCTTTTAATCTACCCAATGTCGAAAAACTTGTAGATATAGCGAGTAAGCGAGTATAGCTATTTTCTCCCAGCAAATTCCTTTTTAGTTAGTGACCACCATAACCTAGTATTCCATTTAATACACTGTAGGTACATTGTTCAATATCTGGTTATCGGCGTGCACTTCCTAATGGCCAAATTGACGAAATATGAGACTACTGTTCTAATAGCAGAACTATATGCTATAAAATTCTTTATGTTTCTGTCATTAGCGTGTTCAAACAAACAAAACCAGGTTTTGTCACACCCTGCATAGACTAGAATCGATTCCAACCGGCTAGATATTGTTTTAGAATACATACATACATATAGTGTCACCACCCCATTCCAACTGAAGGGTGTCGTAAGAACCCTAAGGCGGAATGGGACAATAGGAAGTGTCAAGGCTGATATCCCAGCCGCAAGACAAAGAAAACTTAATTCGAAACCCTGTTTCGAAACCGTCTGGAAAATGTAACTGGAGGAGGCTGACTCAATAGTGGGTCACGTATGGGCTGAGTAGTAGTAGTAGATATTATAGTGACACGTAGACTCTGCGTGTCATAATGTCTCCCTTCGGGTCGCACTGTCCTAGTATTAATACTAATTATTGGTTCCTACTTTTAGGCGGACATATTACGTTGTTGATACCGATAAACTCCTTCGTCCACGTGTTGATGTACTCATATTACTTTATGACTGCGACGTATCCAAATAATACTTCATATTGGTGGAAGAAGCACATCACTCAAATCCAAATGGTAAGTATTTTAGGAATAACCACGCCCTCCGAGGTCGTGGGTTTTAGAGGGTAGATCGAGGGCCGAGGCTATAGATGTAAGGCCGGTTTAAAACCAATTAAATAAATCGGTTTAAAACGAAAAAAAACGGTTTTAAGCCGAAATAAGCCATTTTTTTTCTTAAAATATAACCACATTTTCTTAATATTCCGAAGAAGGAATAGAACGGAGTACCTATAAACTGTATAATGAAATGTGTGATACCTATGCGAGCACGGGCGACATTTTGTCTGATCTGATACAAGTCTATGTACGTGTACGTAATAGGGGAAAACGGTGTAATGGGAGTCAATTAAGCAAGATACAGGATAAAATACACAATATTTACTTTATTTTTATAGTTTTATTTTTATTATTATTATATCTACATTACAATACTATACTTATTAATAAATAACAGGGGGAAAAGGAGCAATGGGAGTCAGAGGGCAATGGTGGTCAGCGCTCTATTTCGTAGATGAAAGTAGCTAAACAAACTAATATCGTCCATAAAGACTCGTTAAGTGACAATTTGCGGCCCCCCGCTCGCCCGCTCAATTCGCGTCCGTGGTTTGCACGGGAAGGCTGTTGCGCGCAGAAAGATGTTTTCAAGGTTCTGGACTGGGATGGGCTGGGCATTAACGTGAACGGCGAGTACATCACTCACCTTCGAATAAATAAAAATAATAAAACTAATAATAATTAACTAAAACGAAACGTAACGTCATGTGACAAAATTTTGTCGATAATGATTAATGAAGTGTAGTTCTTTTATTTTAGTAGGCGAGTTTTAAATCGTCTGAAACGATTTATTTGGGGTTTTAAACCGCCTCATTTGGTTTTAAACGTGTAAAATCGGTTTTTTTTACATCTATAGCCGAAGCACAATTACCCTTCTCCTTACGTCGGATTCCGGTTCTATGTAAGCCAACTATTCCCCAACTGTTGGATATCCATGAAGATTTCCCACGAAAAACTAAGAGAAAATCCGATAATAGACAAGCGTGTATTGTGGACGGAATTGATCTACGGGTGGATCAATGTCTGGTGTTGCTTGCTGTTGGTGACCATTATATTTCGTCCGACCTCCGTGTTTCGGAGGGCATGTAACGATGTCCGGCTGCCATTCTTACATCTATTGCAGTTGATACACGAGGCCGTAGTGTGAAGACTGACAGCTGTTAAACTATACTCGCCACATGGTAAGGGACTCTGGTGGACGGCGAGTAAGACAGCGGGGTCGGAGGAAGGACGTGCCTGAGCGTCTCAGAATGATTTATTCTCAGTTATTATTCTGAGGTGGGCTCTACGCGCAACTAACAGAATGAATTAAACAAAATTAATTTCTTGATCTCATTTGGATTAAACTCTGTCAGTATTTGGCGTGCACTGTATTAATTAAGAGGTGGTAAATTAAATACGCATGTCCATCTTGTTGGACATTTATTTGGCACGTTGCGATTTGGCATCAGGAAATGTTGACAACATTCAAAATAATTAGGAACATGTTAAAATATTAGGGCTGCCAACAGCATTATCTCAGTGAAATACAACACCTGTACCTTTACGTTTATTTTTTCAGGTACAGTTTACAATGGTACTGACAAATCTTATAGCGCTGGTAATATCAAAGGACTGCGCCTATCCACGTGTGCCAGCCTACATTTTGATACCACACACTGTATTTATAATAGTTCTCTTCACTGATTTCTACTATCGCACATATATTAAAGCGAAAAAGGAATAACTGTAATAGGCATGTCGCTGTCTCTAGGCCCGTAGCTCCGGAACGACACACAATTTTTTAATTGAGAGGTTATTAATCGACATAAGTAAATATCTACTTAGCTGTATATAGATTAGTTGCGTCGAGGGTATAATTTGTGGTCATAATTTTTATGTATATTATTTATTCATATACACCATTAAAACAAATATAAACCTAAAACTCTTTTATTCGTCTCGTTACAGAAACTAGACACAAAAAATAATCTGCGTAAATTATTCCAAGATTTACTTGAAGTATGATACAAGTTTTATAATCTGTCCTTGACTCCGGTGACAAGGGTGGGGTTGTTGTCAAATTGACAGGTGACAGTGATCTGTTTATGATATTCATTTATATAAACCATAAGTCTTTACTTCAAGAAACTGACTTATTTAACTTTTCTCGAAGTATCGGTATGAAAGCATTTGCAACAGCGTCGTAGCTACCGCCGTATCAATGATACGGCGCGCCTAAGCCCCGAAAATGTATAAGCAGATATTCCTAAATGTTTATCCCTTTTTAAATCAAGAACATTTATGAAAATGTCTAACACTACACAGATTTAATAAACAATATACATAATACCAGTCAGTTTTTTTTTCGCCGCGTTAAGCGGGCTTTTGCCCTTTGGCCGCACAACAAATTTTGATACAAGGCCCATATAAGGTTAAAGTGCGCCACTGGTTTGCAACAGTCTAGTAAAATATTAAACCTACCTAACGGAAGAACATATTAAACTATATCTTGTTCTATACTATTTATCTGACATATCAAGAGAGATAAGATCTTACACCAATACTGTTACTAAGTCAACATCGTATACAGTATAAAAAATAAGTAACTGTCGGCACTAATGACATTTTGAAAATATTTAAAACTTATTATACAACCTTAATTGTATTTTCAAAAGTACCTACTCAACACAAGTATTATACACATTACTAAATCAATTCAAATTGTCGAAAGAAATGTAGTATTATAATTTTCAGTCTAATATGCTATTTGTGAGCTAGGGCGTGTTACATGATTAAAACTTATGAACTATGTATGAATGTTAGTGGGACATTTTATTGTTTATCCTACAGTTTTACGATGATCACATTTCTGGACAGCGGGGTATTTTAAAATAAGGTAAGTTTCCTATTAAGGATCCCTTGTAGGTAATTAATACCTAGTTCCTTACTATAAACAAATAAAAAAGGCCCAAAAAAGAAAGAACACAATGTATTATTTCCTAAGTAAATATATGTGAAAACGGCCTTAAGTTTCATGTTTAAAACATGATAATCTTACAAATAAAAACACCGGTAAATGTCAGCCTTGCTAAACAATATTATATTGCGTAATTATCTTGATAGCCAGCACGCAGACGATTAAGAAACCTCAACAACACATCAACAAAATGTCTTTATGAGAAATAAATATCTTTGAACCGAACTTTACCGCGCGCTGGTTTCGAAGCCACATCCAAGATCTTTATGACGTGGTCAAAAACCTTAACGATCTTTAAAAAAAATACTCTCAGTCTTTCCAAATAGTTAAAAGCGAATCACTATTCCCTTAAACACGTACTTAGCACCTTCTAGATGTAGACTAGAATCCACGACATCAAAATACAAAGCAACAATTAACTTAAACGTGCGAATAAATTTTGTTTCACAAGCTCTATCACATTGGCTTCGCTAAACGAGTCTATGACAGCTTTTGTCAAACGGAGACCTGAAGTAGTCCCATCCAATTCGTCATCGCTTGGAGGCCTGTTACTATTCGCGTAAATTCGGATATTTTCTTTTATTATATTGACTAGTTCCTCACTAGTGATCGAAGGAGCTATCTCCAGATTGTTGCCTTTGGCTTCCACTAGAGCTTGCAAGTCGTAGTCTTCAGTACTGGTCGGCGTCGGATCGTCCTCTCTCGTTCTCTGTCGTTTGACGCGGCGCAGCTTGCGTCGGTTATCGAGGTACGCTTTGGCGACCGTCTCTAGTTGTAGAAAGAGCACGGACAACGGAGTGTCGCCTATGTCATCCTATACGTGAAATAAATCTCTATATATAAAAATGAATAGCTGTTCGTTAGTCTCGCTAAAACTCGAAAACGGCTGGAGCGATTTGGCTAATTTTGGTCTTGAAATATTCGTGTGAGTCCAGGGAAGGTTTAAGAGTCTAGAGAAAACATTGATATTGTAAGTAAAATAATAAAAACAACAATTTTATTTTCCCATACAAACTGTTACCTGTCAAACATTGGACGTTCGTCCCGACGGTTCACTATTTTTGGCATAATTACTTTTTTTCTTTTTTAATTACATTAAATAAGCGATTGGAATCGATAAGAAAAGGCGGTATATTAATTTATTATTAATTATTCCAATTCGAATTCAATATTCATATTTCAGACAGGACAACGTCTGTCGGGTC
This sequence comes from Clostera curtula, assembly GCA_905475355.2. Classification (NCBI taxonomy): domain Eukaryota; kingdom Metazoa; phylum Arthropoda; class Insecta; order Lepidoptera; family Notodontidae; genus Clostera; species Clostera curtula. The sequence goes on along the minus strand of FR997813.1, from coordinate 9,266,289 downwards.
AGCTAGTAATAAATAAATATCCTTGTACATTTCACACAACGCCATCTCGTCCCAAGTTAAGCAACTTAATGCTTGTGTTATGGTAACGAGATGGATGATAAACTACTATTTACATTTTTTTTTTGTAAATACATACATATTAGAGATAGAAAACACCCAGACCCGGAACAATTGGGGGGCAGAGCTGCTCGCGTCCGTAGGCTTTACTCTAGTTACCCTACACGTGCCCCCTGGGTAGTGCTAAATGAGCAGCCAATCCTGGTGGTAGGTTTCGGCCGTAGCTAGTCACCACCCTCCTGCCTAAGCCATACCGCCAAACGATTTTGGTCGTGTTCCGGTATGAAGACAGGAGAAGCTATTTGAGAGGACGGGTCTAAACAAATACGCCGAGTTGGGAACCGGTCTCAGTGCCATTGGTTTGCCACGCCGGGTGCCTGGTCGGGAGGGTAGCGGGATCCGAAGCACGGTGCTCCGCTGGCCGACCGCAGGTAGTTGGGGGCCCAAGTAATGGTCTCGCCAATCGTGAAAGGCTGCCCCGCCAACTCGCGAAAAATCCCGAAGATGCGCTATCGTGCCGGTTGGCGACCGGACGAGAGGACCCGATAGACATCTTTGGGGGGGTTCGGGCGTCCCCGCAGTCTCCAGCCCAGGCTCCCACACGTGTGGTTGACATCTGTGCATTGCTGGGTGACCGACTCGGCGCTTGTTTAACTTCCGTCTTCTCCGCCTATTCACACACACAAAATTTAATGGTTATACAAAGGATAAAGAGCAAGTGTTTACAGCGGAAGCACGTCCTCTCACTTAAAGTGCACCTCTCAAACATCCGAGGTTTGCACTCAAATCTCGTAGCAGTCCATCACCACCTTGAGACTGAGAAGCCACACTTGCTCTGCCTCACTGAGACGCAAATCAGATGTCCATTAGACGCGTCATACTTGCAATACCCAGGGTATACCCTGGAGCACTCTTTTATACCACACGCTGGTGTTTGCTTGTATGTTCGCGATGACATCTGTTGTCAGCGTCTCCGTAACTTTGAGGATCCTAGTTTTTCTAACTTATGGTTACTGGTGGACACGGGCGTTGAACAGATTGTTTACGCCTTGGTCTACCGGTCGCACAGCGGTGATCAGGAGACAACGAGACTCTTCGAACGGCTCAGTGATATGGCTGGTGAGGCTCAGCAGCGGTACCCGCGTGCGCAGTTGGTCTTTCTGGGGGACTTTAACGCTCATCATAAAGAGTGGTTGTGCCCATACCAGTTTACGGACCATGCTGGGAGGGAGGCGCGCAAGTTTGCACTATCGCTAGATCTCACTCAGCTGGTCGACGAACCGACACGCATTCCAGATGTTGCTGGCCACACACCTAATTGCTTGGACCTTCTGCTGACAACCGACCCGGACAGGTATAATGTGTCAGTGTCAGCCCCTTTGGGAACCTCCGACCACTGTCTGGTTAAATCTGTATCGCACTACTCACCGCCCGATCCCAGCCCAAGAGGCTTACGGCGGGTGTGGCGATACAAGTCAGCAGATTGGGACGAGATGCGGCATTTCCTTGCGTCTTATCCCTGGCAACAAGCCTGCTTTTCCTGTGATGATCCGTCGAGCTGCGCGGAAGCCATTACCGATGTCTTGCGTCAGAGTATGGAATATTTTATTCCTTACTCTGATATCGCACTCGGTGGCAAAGCACGCCCTTGGTTTAATGCTGAGTGTGCCAGTGCTGAGGCACATAAACATTCGGCATACCTATCTTGGGCGGATGCTCGTAGCCGCAAAGCTCCGGATGTACACCTTAAAAAGCAGGCTTTTAACAAAATTGCCAAGTCCTGCAAGAAGGTTTTACGGAAAGCTCGTTTCCTCCATGTTGGTCGCATCGGGACTAAGCTTGCTTCGTACCCAGTTGGGAGTAAAGCATTCTGGTCCCTCGCCAAATCGGTGGAGACGAACTTCTGTCAGTCATCACTACCACCATTGCTGAAACCTGATGGGTCGCTAGCTCACACTGCGAAGGAGAAGGCAAATCTATTTGTCTCCCTCTTTGCTGAAAATTCACGTCTAGATGCTGGTGACGCTGCACCTCCTTCAATGCCTCGCTGCGACACGTCGATGCCAGAGATACGCATCCGTCAGAAAGAGGTGCTTAAAACACTACGTTGTCTGGATGTGAATAAATCTAGCGGCCCCGATGGTATACCAGCAATTGTGCTAAAAACCTGCGCCCCGGAGTTGTCTCCTATTCTTACACGCCTGTTCCGCCTCTCCATGCAGACGGGGTATGTCCCCAAGTCCTGGAAAGTTGCCAACGTCCAACCAATCCTTAAAAAAGGCAATCGTGCCGACCCGTCGAATTTTAGACCCATTTCGATCACCTCCATACTTTGTAAAACTATGGAACGTGTATTGAACACCAAACTCCTTGCATACCTTGAAGGTAACGATCTCCTCAGCGACCGACAGTACGGTTTCCGCCGAAACCGGTCCACTGGGGACCTTCTTGTGTATGCAACACACTTTTGGGGTGAAGCCATCGAGAGACACGGTGAAGCTCTTGCTGTGTCTCTTGATATTACAAAGGCTTTCGACAGGGTTTGGCATGAAAGTCTTTTGGGCAAACTTCCAGCTTACGGAATCCCAGCTAGTCTGTGCTTCTGGATCTCTGACTTCCTGAGGAACCGTTACATCCGAGTAGTCATTGATGGCTACTCATCGGATCAAGTGGCAATTAATGCCGGTGTACCTCAAGGGTCCGTTCTCTCCGCGACTCTCTTTTTGCTGCATATTAACGACCTGCTTAAACCCGGTATTTTTGGGTATGCAGATGACAGCACGGTCACGGAGAGATACGTATCTGATGCCCGGACCACCAGTAATGAGATTCAGTCGCTTAGGGAGGCCATGGTGGAACGTCTGAACTTGACTTTAAAGTCAGTGTCCAACTGGGGCGATGACAATCTAGTCAGGTTCAATGCGACCAAAACACAGGCGTGTCTATTCACCGCAAAGCGGAGTCCGTTCAACTTGACTCCCACTTTCCGAAATGTGTCCGTACCAATTGCGGGTCGACTCGAGCTTTTGGGCATGAAGTTATGTTCAGACCTTAACTTCGGGAGTTCCATAGAGTCCAAAGCGAAAACTGCAGCAAAGAAACTTGGTATCCTATTTAAGGTGCGTCGTTACTTCACACCTGGACAGCTTCTCACTCTTTACCAAGCTCAGGTCCGCTCAGGTATGGAGTACTGTTCCCACCTTTGGGATGGCTCAGCCAAGTATCAGTTAGCCGCCTTGGATTCTGTGGAGCGCCGGGCCTACAAGCTCATTGGTGATACGCGGTTGGTACAGGCAAAATTGCAGAGCCTCGAGCACCGACGACGAGTTGCTTGCCTCTGCGTGTTTTATAGGATACATTTCGGTGAGTGTGCGCAGGAATTGCACGAATTAATTCCACCATCCCCTTTCCATCATCGGACATCCAGGCGTGGGGAGCGACTTCATCCTTATGCGGTTGAAATTCCACATATTCGCACTAAGCGTTTCGCTTCCTCTTTCTTGATGCGGACCGCTAAGGAGTGGAATTCGCTTCCTACGTCTGTATTTCCAAGTAAATATGACTTGGATGCCTTCAAGTCTGGAGTGAATAGGCTCTTACTGTCCCAGCGGGTTACACCGTCGGCCTCATCATCACTTACCATCAGGTGAGATAGAGGTCAACCGCCGGACAGTTAGTAATAAAAAAAAAAAAAAAAAAAAAAAAAAAAAAAAAAAAAAAACAAATACTTATAGGTCGTACAAATATTTCTTCCGTGCGGGGATCGAACCCGCGACACGCTGCGCAGCAGTCGATCGCTCAACCTTTACTGGGAAATTAAACAAATTTTGTTTATAATTAACTAGGCACCGGCCCCAGCTTCGCAAGGGTGCAATTATACATGTATTATACATATAAACCTTCCCTCACATAAAAATCACTCTATCTATTAAAACACAGTTTTAAAGATTTATTCATACATATGTTCGGACAGACGACAGCGACTTTTTTTTATACTATGTAGTGATAATTAAATAAAATAACACGATCAGTCAAGACCGTCAAGAGATAATTTCCTGCAATGTGCAAAGATCGTGAAAACCTAAGACATCCTCATGTTAACAACTTATACAATAGTTCAAAACTGTGGCGCAGCTATCAATGCCCAATTTTGATACAATAGGTACAGTGTTCCAGACAGTAACAATGTAATTATTTTTGTTGATTTTCGTCAATCACCTAAAAATGGTGCACGTAGATCTCGTGTAAGAATCCAATAACATGTCTTTGTGAAAAAGAAACTTGTACTATGTATTTGGATGTTTAGACGTTTGTAGAAATCTAGAGACGGGATCACGGGAGTTACATTATACAATTTAAATTAATTAAGATCGAATTTAGACCACTATACCTCGTTCGGATTGACAATCAGCTTCGCGGTCTCCTGTGGCAAGTCTTTGCATATCTGCGCTACAAATATTTTAATAAGCGCCTCCGATACTCTTGTACACCCGTCTTTCTCCTGTCAAAAAATCACAAGTCTTTTTAAATTAGGGGCGTTCAGCGTACTTCTCAGCCCATAGATGACGTACTGTTGAGTCGGACCTTTTTCTTTTTTTTTACGTTGGAAATCCTCTTGGATACCCGACCACTAAACGCCAGCCGAGTTATGTGGGACTCCGGGGCACGGAAAGACACTGTTGAGAAGCAAGTTTTCCCTATCTTTCGGCTAGATTGTACGACGGCCTTGTCATCTCCCTTTGTCGGCTCTGACGACACCCTCAGTATGAAATGGGGTGGCGAATATCATTTCGTACTTAAAATATGCATCAAACAAGCGCTCGCTTTACTCAGACCAGACAGTCTGGCAACCTTTCGCGTCTGACCTTCAAATCATGTTACGCGATGATATAATTTAATTTATGACATCACCGTTGGTGTCATAATGACTATCCTAATGCCACGCTACTTCGCCCGGCCGGCAAATCATCCTTCAAATTTACGGAGGGAATTTAGCCTACTATACATATAACGGGTTGGCACAGGGTTTGTATCAAGTTCCCCCTCGACTGTGCTGCCACCTTGCTGTGGTGAGGGGGCTTGAGTGCCTCAATGATCCGTGGGGCCATACCGGCCAGGGCCTCCCATGCCGGGCGGGCCCACGGGGAGAGGTGAGACGAAGAGCGGCACCCAGCGTCGTGGCGGGTTGCGGCTCCAGGGACTCCTCTGTTCTCAGAGCTGCCTTGGGAGTCGTAAACCGCTGCGGCGCATCATGAGGTCCTCGGGTTGGCGCTCAACTTAGTTGGCCGTCAAACCGAGTCCTCACTAAACGTCCTCGGGTTGGCGCCGGCCGAGGGCTGACGGGCCTCCTCTGCGAGGCCGTATGTCGCAGAAGGGGGCTCCGGGACGGATCGCTGGTGCGCTGCGGTAGATTGGGGCTGCGGGGACTTGGGTGGATGGGGGCCCTGTCCCCAGTGTCTCGCTGCGAGCCCTGGACGGGGGCTCCGGGGACCTGGGTTGACGGTGGACCCTGTCCTAAGGGTTTCCCTGCGGGCCCTGGACGGCTGCGGTGCGCCCGTGTCCTCTGGTTGGCGCCGGCCCGAGGGCTGACGGGCCTCCTTCTGCGGGGCCGATGTCGCAGAAGGGGGCAGCGGGGCGGGTCGCAAGGAAGGGAGCTCCGGGTGACCCGCGCCGCGGACGGAGGCGGGGGTGGAGGGGGGATCGTGACGATGCGGGCCCCTTCTGCCCTCGCGAACTTGTGGCGCCCCAAGCGCGTCGTGTGAGGGTATGCCGCTGGGGTTTTAGTGGGTAAACGACTCTTGGGCAGACGACCCTTGTCGGAGTCCCACATAATCACCGACCTTTCCCCCGGGGTGCGGTGGTATGCATAAAGCATTTCCCCAGCGAAAAAAAAAAAAAAAAAAAAAAAAAAAAAAAAAAAAAAAAAAAAACAAAAAAAGGGTTTGTATCAAGTTGTCTTTTTCTTGCGGCAGATAAGCTATCTGCCTCTTGCGTTCCTTTGGTCGCCGCTTACGACACCCTCAGGATGGTATGGATTGGTGACGATGTGTATCCTAAATCCGTCAGTACACGCCATGATCTCTAATAATTAACAAAATAAGTTAAATTTGCGCTGCGGTGGATTCGTGGTATCTTGTTCCGGCCCCAGAAAAGAGCAGAGGCACGTGCCTTGGCGGGTTGGAGTGTCCAGATCTCGCTATCAATGTGTGGAGGCAGGTGAAAGGCGGGCTAAGCCGCACCCCGGGTCCCCCATAGGGGACCGAAACCCGTGAACCTGGTTCGAGTAATCAAGAAACGCCGTTGGTTTCTGTGGTTAGGATAGGGCGCTTATTTCCATCTTACCGCGCCCAGGTGTCCTGAATAACTCGGTAGCCCCCAGCGGCCAGTATCCAGGAGGATTTCCAACATAAAAAAAAACATCCGCGTGTCTTAAAATTAAGGTGAAAGTAAACGGATTATGTAAACAACAGCATTAAGGAACATACATGTGGTATCCAGTTGTTGAGTGCTATGTTGAGAGGGTCCAAATTCTGTACATAATGCCACCAGCTTCGAGGCACCAGCAAAGCGTCTCCAGCAGACAATTCCACCATGCGACCTCCTGTCAATACTGTAACAGATTTTTTCTATTACAGATACCTCCATCTTACACCTTTGTTAAACGTCCATAGGCTTAATAGTAATGGTAATCAAGCTGGTAGTTGGGGGCCACCCTAGTGGTATGAAAAGTAGGATTTGCCTCGTTGGTCTTTGGATCAACGGATCCCGGGTTCGATTCCCGATTCCGGGGTCGGGCAAGTGTCTTTGTCTAAACCAGAGGCACTGGCTCGGAGTCTGGGTGTAATTTCTATCTATAATATGTATGTATTTACAAAAAAAAAATGTATATAAGTAGTTTATCATCCATCTCATTACCATAACACAAGTATTAAGTTGCTTAGCTTGGGACGAGATGGCGTTGTGTGAAATGTCCAAGGATATTTATATCTGATAGTGCAGAACTCTACTGCTCACGAAAAAGAACACGGACTACAAGCCTGTGGTGTTGTAACAAAATAATAAAAAAAAAACCCCTAGATCAACGAGGCACTCAGTTAAATTAGTGTACATCTTATTATGGAACCTTTGGCAAGTGCCTAGTTCGCCTTAGGATAATCTGTCTGCCCAGGTTACAACACACTTCCCCAAGCACCTCCTAGGTCATGGTGAGAGATGGGACATGAGGGTTTTAGTTGGTAAAGGGGAGCGTGCCGCGTAGAAGCCTGTCTCTGCGAGTGGCGGCGTCAGGGTACCCGCCAAAAGGATTTTTCACCAAAGTAAAACAAAAAAGGGGTAATCAGCCTCTGAATGACTAGGATCTAACCATATTCATTGTAGAACCACTACAAAACTTAAAAATGTCCTATCCAGGAAGGATAGGACATTTTTAAGTTTTGTAAGTAAGCATTGATTATGAATATTGAAGGTCTGGGTAAAAGTTTGTATTACAAATAATATACCATTGAAAACTTCCAAATTTGAAGGAGTATAGAAGTTCAATTCACTAAACACACTGGACTCCTCATATGGGACTCTTGTGGGTTTTAAGCCCCCTGTTTCTGGTGGAAACAATATCCATCTTTTCCTGAAAACATAATACAAACTTTACTTACATTTACAAAACCCGTTTTACATACTTTATCATAGAATTGATTCAATTTAACATAGAAATGTCTAAAGCCGGGTCCTGACGTGTGTCACGCGTAATGTAAGATTACGTGTAATTTACCGTAACAGTGTGGACGACGGCACACGAACTCAAAGCGAATCTATTTCAAGACCCAAACGAGCACTGCGAGTGCCTTTGTGCTCCCGCAATAAACCGACAGCCGATGAATCAGCCCGAGCGACGGCGCTAGTGTTACATGTAATGCTCGTAGTGCCGTCCACACGAAGAATTCGTGTTACATTACACGGCGGATTACATTACATGTTACATTGGACCTGGCTTTATAGTAGCAAGGTAAGCATAGCATAGGACATACATTAGACACATTCGAATATATGTTTTAAATCTTAATTTTCAATTAAGTTCTGGGTATTTTATTAATGAATTTTGTGGTTCCCTGTAATTGGGAAGGTACTAGTTTTGTTGATAATCCTAAGTTCATATTTGTAATCCTTGTACAGTTTCTGTTGGGAATCCAAACAAATTAGATGGATGAACCACCTTATAAAGGTTGCTGGGACATAATTGATATGGTCTGCACAAGACTATGAATCCCTACAGGGCAGGCTGTTGTTCAGTGAAGGCTAGACTGGTGTGTTAGAAGATTCAGTATAGCCATATAAAGGGTCATTATGACATACCTCCCATACAATTGAGTGACAATATTATATCCATAAGTATCTTGATGTGCAGGAGTGTGTGCCCCACTGCTTCCTACCCATAATGTACTATCAGCAGCTCCATTTTCCGGTAAACCAAACTGTTTCCATGATATATTCTAAAAAAAGATACATATTACTTTTATTTCTATGTTGGTACCTAACAGTCCAAATATAGAACTGTAAAATTATCAAGTGCATGTGTGTGTTAAGTCCCAATAACTGGGAAATTTGCCAATTCCTTGTTTATCAAGAGCTACATAGAATACTGTACTATGTGTATAATAAATCATATGATTTGAGAATTTTAATGTAATAATGGCATCAATGGCATATATTCTGAGGACAAGTTGCATAGCATGGCTAAATTTCTAGAGACCCCACATTCACATGTGGTTTTTTAGAGAGGGGCAGTCAAACTTTGGATATGAAAAATTATGGAAAATGACAAATTTTATAAAGGCAATATTATGAATCATGGTAGAAATAAAAAGTAATACAAATTTCAGTGAAAGGTCTTAACATTTAAGAGTATACAAAATAAAGAAATTATATGTTTAACAACCCAAGATGGAAAGTTACTTTCAAAATGACAATACATAAAATTACATTTCAGTTGAACAAAATATATGTAGAATTAAAGAAATTAAATTAAAATATTACATAAAATCCTAGAACTTGAATCATCATTATCATCATCATCTACCTATTACCATCCACAACCAGAGTTTTTCCATACCATTCAGCTAGATGTTAAGCAGAATAATCAATAGTAAAAAATCGTCGCACCTTGTACAAATCGTCACTGCTGGAAAACCACTGAGATAAATATTTATAATCAAAATACATCCATTCTTCACTAATACTCGATTTAGAGACGAAATCTTTAAATGTCATTAATTTAGTCTGGCACCGCCTCTCCCAGCATGGTTCATCAGATATAAAGTCTTTTTTTAAACACCTAAAAGGTATTTTATTCTCTCCAAATACAGAACACCACTTTTCTGGATCCCATTGGCAAATTGTCCAGTCTCTTACAAAACCTCTAAACACTAGCGGCACACTGCAGTTTCTTAATATATTGCTAATTAAATCTTCACTGAGAGAAGACATTTCTTTCTTTATCAATAAATACTTTGCGTAGACGGAGTAACTTACATTACATTAAATTATACCCTGTAGTGTTCAATCAAGATAGCATGATCGATTTGACTTGACAGACGGGCTAGTGATGGGAAACAGAAAATATCTAGTAGTCCAAAAAATAACGGTTATAATACTTGTAACAGTGACAAGTTGGCGTGGGTGTATTATGTGTGAAATTCTTAATGCACTAGACATATAAAACATCGGGTAGACAAGCGATGGTGGGTCAATATTCATAATAAGTTCCTATATAATATTACAGGGTTATTTTTTGACCTTCCGCCAAATTTATATAGGTGGTTCAGACCATGAAAGTAAACAAAAAAGAAAAGAAAATAATAGATTTAAAAGTTTTAAATTTCAATGCGCTAAAGCCAACGAATTTTATTTCAAAATGAAAATGTTTTTTATTCGAATATTGTCATAAAAAGTTAAGAAAAAGTGATAAAGAATATCACACATAATACACCCATACCATCTCGTCACAGTTACAAGTATTTTAAACCCTTATTTTTTGGAGTACTAGTTATTATATGTTTATAATATTATATATATATATATATATAATATATACAGGTACCATTAGAGATGAAAGTATTTGATGAATCTAATTGATTAACTATTGTTACAATGGTCATTTTAAATATGACGATTTAGAAGAATTTTGTGATAAAACCTACTTTATGGGCCTCCGCGCATTATGCGGCCAAGTCGCTGCGGCCAACTACTAATTCTTCTACGATGTATGTAGATGCGCGCATTAGGCGGCCAGCCTGGCCGCGCGGCCAACCAAAAACATCGCGACACACACACACGCGGAACACACAACATAAATTTAAATGTTTTTTGCATACCTAAATGAACAAAATTAAATAATTCAAATACATAAAATAAAATAAATAATTCAAAATATAGAAATCCGTATTTTTCAACGAATAATTATTGACTTAACATCCAAATATCGGTAAAATTTAAGATGGTGCAGTTTGTTGACTACAACTACTAATGTTTGAATATATGAATTTACAAAACTGTTTCAAAAGCACAGAAAGAATGCCATTATAGATGCACATATTGCGTTTATGTAATATTATGGAGATAGTATTTATTAGCAGTTCGCGTTCCGGGCTCCGGGCCAAAAAACCAACCCTAATTGCAGATGAAAAATCAGAAATAATCAATTGAATGATTATAAAAAAATCGATTATTAATCTATTATTCATAAAAATAAAATCACAAAAAAAATCGATATTTACTTTAAAAATAATCGATTATTTCCATAATCGATAATTTTTTCACATCCCTAGTCCCAGCAACCGGGTCATGCAACTCAAGCATGAAATGAAACCAAACCACAAAAAAAGTGGTTGATGTTGTCTAAAAACCAGTTGTCTTGTTTGTTGCCAAAACAACTGTTTTGAATTTTGATCTTATCATTCGGCATGGTTCAAAATGTAGTATATAAATGCAGATTAAGCATTATGTACATATTATAGTCTATACTATAGGGTCATCACGAATCGTCTCGCATGCAGGCTCGACGCTTCCCAGCCTCCCGAACAAGCCGGTTTCCGAAAAGGCTTCAGTACCGTAGACCATATTTTAACGCTACGGCAGGTTATACAGAAGACCGAGGAGTATAACCTGCCCCTTTGTCTGGCGTTCGTGGACTACGAGAAAGCCTTCGATTCGATCGAGACGTGGGCAGTATTGCAGGCTCTCCAGAGGTGCCAAGTCGACTATCGGTACATCGAAGTGTTGAAGTGCTTGTATGAAAACGCCACCATGTCAGTCCGACTCCAGGACCAGACCTCGAAACCGATCCAGTTGCAGCGAGGTGTTAGACAGGGAGACGTTATCTCTCCGAAACTGTTCTCCGCTGCACTGGAAGACGTTTTCAAGGTTCTGGACTGGAAAGGGCTGGGCATTAACGTGAACGGCGAGTACATCACTCACCTTCGATTCGCTGACGACATAGTCGTAATGGCTGAGACCATGGAGGGCCTCAATACGATGCTCGATGACCTCTGTCGAGCCTCCGAACGAGTCGGCCTTAAGATGAATATGGAGAAGACGAAAATCATGTCTAATATCCATGTCCAAGCCACTCCTGTTAACATCGGAGGTTCTACTCTCGAAGTTGTTGACCATTACATTTACCTGGGACACACTGTCCAGTTAGGTAAGTCCAACTTCGAGAAAGAGGTCAATCGTCGGATCAAACTCGGCTGGGCAGCGTTCGGGAAGCTGCGAAAGATCTTCTCGTCCACAATACCGCAGTGTCTGAAGACAAAAGTCTTCAACCAATGTGTGTTGCCAGTGATGACATATGGAACAGAGACGTGGTCGCTCACTATGGGCTCCATCAGAAGGCTCAAAGTCACCCAAAGGGCAATGGAGAGGGCTATGCTCGGAGTTTCCCTGCGAGATCGAATCAGAAATGAGGAGATACGCAGGAAAACCAGGGTCACCGACATAGCCCACCGGATTGCCAAACTTAAGTGGCAGTGGGCAGGGCACATAGCTCGCAGGACCGACGCCCGATGGGGCAGAAAAGTCCTCGAGTGGCGACCGCGTTCCGGCAGGCGCAGTGCTGGTAGGCCTCCCACACGGTGGACCGACGACCTGGTTAAGGTCGCCGGAAAGCAGTGGATGCGGGCGGCCCAGGACCGGCCTTTGTGGAGATCCTTGGGGGAGGCCTATGTCCAGCAGTGGACGTCTTTTGGCTGAAATGATGATAGTCTCCACTCTCCATCGTCTATCCTCATTACCCTGTCTACGTCATTACCATACCAACGTCAATTCAATTCAATCAATACCTGACTGACTGACATTGGCGAAGCGAAGCCAGCGTAGAATCAAACAAGAATTAAATTTTAATTGAATTTATGAGTAAATGGTGTAGCCAGGTCACAAACAAAACGATCTCGTTCGCAACCGCCATTAGTCTAGTCAGTCAGTATCAGTAATTTATGTTATTCGGAGCGCACTGCCCGCATAGACTACACTAAATTTATGTAAACATGAACGACGAACAAAGAGTACATAGGTGTTGTGTAATGTTTAAGTTGTATGTGTTGTTTTTCAATCATTCTCACAACTCGTAATTTTAAATGGTATTAAATCCCGATTTGTTTATTAACTTACCAAAATTACCAAGTAGCTGCTGCCTACTGATTATATTCAGTGTCGCTTTTACCTTTGTATGTGATTACTATTTCAGGAATGCTTAATATAACCTATAATAATGGAACAACAAGTTATATCCTCATTTTTTGCTACTAATTCTCATCATACCAACATATGCGATGACTTTTTACATCTTATAGATGAATTAAATAAGTCTCTTGAAACATTTAAAATACCCAAAAGGGTTGACTGTATTTACAATCCAACCAAATATGCAAGACCCACATTTGAGAAGTATGTACGAAAGTACTGTAATACAAGAAAACCTATTATGTATTTTGGAATGAACCCTGGACCTTGGGGAATGTCCCAAACTGGAGTAAGGTCATCCTATAATTGCAATGCATGATCATTCTTATTTATTATTTGAGTGCTAACAGCAGTAGTTACAATTATTATTCGTTTGTTATAAAGTTTGTAAATATTATAAATTTCTAAATTGATTTTTATTGACTAAACTACCCTAACCAGCAAACTTTGTACTGCCTCAGAATCAATAAATAAAAAACCTGATAACTCCAGAATGTTTCAACTTTATTGAAAAATGTGGAACAAAAATAAAGCTTATTAAAAAAATTTAACATATTTTCACACCTTTTATACCATCCCTGGACTCACACGAATAATTCAAGACCAAAATTAGCCAAATTGCTCCAGCTTTTGTCGAGTTTTAACGAACAGCAATTCATTTTTATATTTATGATATAGAAGATGGATAGATAACTGATTATATTTTACTTGAATTCATAGTATGCCATTATTATCCTACAATTGGTGACATTGGCACTATCTGTTTTATCTTTCCATACACACATATGACATCTACACTCACACCCATCAAATATATATCCTCTTTCACACAAGTTATCCATATCTTTTTTGTATTATAATCTGGGTCGAATGAAACTAAATGTATAATTAATATAGTTTTTGAGATTGCATGCAAACTCTTCTATAAAAAACTGTATTTAGCATGCTGGTAATGTTATTCAAGTAAAATTTTATTAATACATAGTAGAATGTAGTAAATTAATCTGAATCTAAATGTAAGAGCTCTTATTTTATTTTTTGTCTTGCTTACTTGTAATTTCTAATCAATAGTCATTTTTAACTGCTTTATTTCAGGTCCCATTTGGTGAAATTAGTTCAGTTAGGGACTGGTTAGACATTGAAGGTCCAGTTGGCAAACCACCCAAAGAACTTGAAGCCAGGCCAATAAATGGTTTTGGATGTACAAGAACTGAAGTGAGTATGGACTCCTTAGCTATGTCAGAAGACCAACAATTTATTGAATTAGTTCCCGATCATAAACTAAAATATGGCTTTTTAGTTTATTTATACCTTAGTGCAAGGGCGGATCCAGGGGGGGGTCATGGGGGTCATGACCCCCCCCCTGAGCTGGTTCCAGGACTTAGGTGGACCACTAATTGAACATAATGATTTTATTTATATATTTTATCACCATACAGATTTTATGTAAAACAATACCTTATTAAGGAACAAAAGAAACAAGGACTAATTATTACAAATATATCTATAATCTAAGCTAACAAAGATGCTGCCACCACATATTTAATTTTTATTTTCAAGTAATTATAATTGCATGCAGTCGGGATTTCATTATTTATATAAATTGTCGTATATTTATATTAATTTATTAGATATTATTGGTATTATAATACAAATGTAATCATTATGTTTCATGTTTTTAAGTATTGTCGGTTTTTTATTTATTGTAATCATTTTTTTTTAGTATAGATTTAATTTGTTGTTTTTTTTTTGTAGACTTTTTAATTATATAACTACTACACGTCACACTAACTATTCGAAGCAAAAGAATAGACCCCATACTTAGATTTACGTTAGACCTCAAGTGCTTGCAGCTTGGTATCCGTATGCCACTACTGGGATTCAGCAGAATATCAGCGTCAGGTACTGCACTTGACATATGCTGAGCTGGATAACCTTTCGGTGCAGTTTCGAGACACATAGCTAATTCAGAAAATTTATTCTTTTTTGGTTTTATTTATTTTTTTATTATTTGGTTGTATACATGGACGTCATGGACGTATAAAAAAAGTCGGACAGAGTCTCGCTGACTAAAAACTGTGACATCATAGTCGGCCAGATCAGCTATAATATATGTACAGGCCAGCACGCACACTTTCACACATTAGTCGGCCATTACGCGCGTGAACATCGATGCTTAAAGACGCAATATGCGGCGAAAAAATAAAAACTATAAATCATGTCTTGCGTGGTAAAATGGTGTAAAAACCGTAGTGACTGAAAGAAAAACAATCCAGGAATCACGTTTCATACGTAAATGAATAATTCAATCACTTATTTCCAGATTATACACATTAAAATCAATTTGTATTTGCTAGAACAAAACAATTAATTTTAAGTTCAGTGTTGCCAATATTCACGTGTGCAAATTAACCGGTATGTGGGCAAAACGTTTCGTTTATTATAAAAATCAATTGTATTATTATGGTTAATTATTTAATAGTCACTAGTGGGTATTTTATTTTATATTCCTTTTGCTAGATTTTCTAAGGAAAATTAAGTATGGAGAAATGATTGAATTAAAATTACTTAGTAGAAATTGTAATGGTGAAAACGATTGGATTCCAAACAAATACAGTGTCATTTGCAGTATACATTTTGATGCGGATGACATAAAAACAACTAAAGGAGGACTCCGGCGTGTTGTTACTTAGGCAGTACCTTAAAAGGTAAATTAGCAATCTACCAAGTCATGGATAATACAAAAAAAAAAATGAAACTATGCCGCTTATTTTTTCAAAATTTAAATGTACATTGTAGCTATTGTGTCGCTATATAATAATAATAAATATCGTTGGACATTTCACACAACGCCATCTCGTCCCAAAGTAAGCAACTTAATGCTTGTTTTATGGTAACGAGATGGATGATAAACTACTTAAATACATTTTTTTTTTGTAAAAACATACATATTATAGATAGAAAAACCCCCAGATCCGGGACAAATACTTGTAGGTCGTACAAATATTTCTTCCGTGTGGGGATCGAACCCGCGACATGCTGCGCAGCAGTCGATCGCTCAACCACTGCGCCAACCGTGTCGTCGAATCGTAAAAATATTCATACATTATTTTAATCCCCAGTGCTTTATTTTGTTTTAATATTTGTTTGAGTCAAGACACGTGGCAGAGGAATAAACTGTTACTGTACCATTTAATACCAGTGCTTCTCAAGAGGTGCGCAATAAATTATAATTATAGCTAGGCAACATAAATATATTATCACAAAAAAATTTTTGGTAATGAAAGCATTTCTTTTAATTTAGAATCGTTTTCAACACATCTCGAAATTAGAGGAAATTTCAAAAACCTCTCAAAGTAAAAGACATTTTTATAAAAAAAAAATACTCAGCATTTAGGATGTTAAAGTTAAACATAACAATTTCGAACATTTTTTTTTTATATTTTAACCATGTTTTCATTGCAAAATTTTGTGTATCTTGGCAACCCATCATGGACGTCCATCATGGACGTATAAAAAAAGGCGGACGGAACTCTGGCTAAGACAAAAGTGAGACGCCAATATGGCGGCCGCTCTTTAAGTGTGAGTTAATTTTGGGGTGGCCAAGTTACACAAAAATTTGCCATTAAAACACGGACAACGTAATAAAAAAAATATGTATTGTTCGAAATTGTAATGTTTAAGTCAAAGTCAAATTTATTTTGTATAGGACACAATGGACACTTACAAATTGTCAACATATTAAAAAAATGTATAGAATGCATATATTGTAGTTTACCACCAGTTCGGAACGCGACCACTGCTGAAAAGAACTGGCAAGAAAATCAGAGGGCTCGTCATTCTTTTTTTAATAATTTGCGGTCCTATTTCATTTAATTTAATATCCCAAATGCTGAGTAATTTTTTTATAATAATGTCTTTTGTGTAATCATCTCTTTTTTTATTTATAGTCGGTAGCTAGTTGTTTGCCCAGGGTGTTAGAAAAAGTTCGCGCAAGAGGACCAAAAAGCCGCGTTCTCCTACATCATGACAACGCTTCTTCACCACGGCCAACAAAACAAAGTCATTTTAGCTTCCGGAAAAGTACAACTCGTCACCCATCCTGCGCATAGCCTCGATCTAGCACCCTGTGATTTCTGTATTTTCCCCAAACTCAAACATTTCATGAGAGGTTTCACTTTTACCAACTCCGAAGAGGCAGTGATAGCGTTCAATCATCACGTAGAAAACATGCATTCAGATCTGTGGGCCACCTGTTTAATTAAAAAAACGGTTCAATCGCATGAAAAAATGTTTGAAATGTAGTCTTTTGAAAAGCAATAAACACAATATTATAGTTATAACATTTTTTTTAAGTTACGCAAAACTTATAGTGTGACCTACGTATGTATTTTGTATGTTTCTATTTTGTTTGTTGGAAACCCTTGTCGTACCACCTCTACAATTTTGCGGAGTTTTGCGTCATGTCATGTCGAGGGGTGACATACCTCTCTAGCTGTTATGACAAAATCATTAACCACGGTTACGGAATTTAAATAGACTGCCTCATTCAGTGCGTGATAGTGGTTCTCTTGGTTTCTTCAAGAGGGCAATATGTACGTGGATATGTACAAGTTATTATGTGTGGAGTTTTTCAAGTGTACAATAAAGAATAAATATTTTTAAGTACAGTACTTACGTACATTAATCTTATTAATATTATAAACGTGAAAGTTTGTAAGTATGGATGGATGGATGGATGGATGTTTGTTACTCTTTCACGTAAAAACTACTGAATGGATTTTAATGAAACTTTACAATAATATAGCTCATACATCAGAATAACACATAGGCTACAAGTTATAAAGATATTATGTGAATTACAACAATATAAGCAAGTCGAATTCAAAATTTCTAATTGTCAAATTTTCGACCATATTAAACTATAGACAACATAACGTTTCGCTGTCAGTTGCTTTTTTGTTAAAGTAGGTTTTATACGGACGGGATAAAAATCTCAGGTATCCTATGTCCAACTTTCTTTTTGTTTTAAATATATATAATGCGGAACAACGTTCGCCGGGTCAGCTAGTAAATAAATAAATAAATATCCTTGGACATTCCACACAACGCCATCTCGTCCCAAGTTAAGCAACTTAATGCTTGTGTTATGGTAACGAGATGGATGATAAACTACTTATATACATTTTTTTTTTGTAAATACATACATATTATATATAGAAATGACACCCAGACTCCGAGCCAGTGCCTCTGGTTTAGACAAAGACACTTGCCCGACCCCGGAATCGAACCGTACTTTACTTGAATCTATTGTTATCAAAATCTATACTAATACGAGGGTGAATCAAAAAGTTCTTAGAAGTGCATATATATGAAACCTTTTTGGATCAAGTTCGATATTCAAATTAAAGAGTGTCTATCACACTATATTTATGCAGACTGTCACTTGTTTTTGTCAGTTCGTTCGCATGTAATAAATTTTTTTGTGCAACGAGTTGCTAAAAAGTCAAAATTATGGATAAAAGTGAGTTACGTGCGGTGATAAAATATCTCAGTTTGAAAAAAATGTCTACGAAGGAAATTTTTTTGGACATTCAGCAGACATTAGGGGGTGATGCTGTACCCTATTCTACGGTTGCGTACTGGGTGGCTGAATTTAAAAGAGGTAGATCAAGCTGTAAAGATGACCCGCGTTCTGGGCGGCCTTCAACCTCCGTTACAGAAGAAAATGTCAAAAAGGTTGAGAATCTGGTTTTGGAAGACAGAAGAATGACTATAAAACATATAGCTGAGATCCTAAAGATATCTTTTGGTAGCGTTCAATCCATTTTAATTGATTCACTGGGGTTCAAAAAAGTGTCTGCAAGATGGGTGCCACGAATGTTAACCGACGAAAACAAAAAGCGACGTTTGGAAATTTCCAAGCGTAATCTCGAAATGTTCCAGCGTGATTCGGATAATTTTTGCCGTCGTCTTGTCACCATGGATGAAACGTGGGTCCACCATTTTGATCCTGAAACTAAAAGACAAAGCATGTCTTGGAAACGACCATCCTCTCCATCCATTAAGAAATTTCGAGTTGCTCCTTCCGCTGGCAAAGTTATGGCCTCTGTGTTCTGGGATAGTGAAGGAATCCTTTTTATTGATTACATGCCAAAAGGCCAGACGATAACTGGACCCTATTATGCAAATTTAATCCCGAAAGTGCGTGAAGCGATTAAAGAAAAACGTCGTGGAAAACTGTCGTTGGGCGTGTTGTTCCTTCAAGATAACGCTCCTGCCCATCGATCGGAAGTTGCGCTCAACGCAATCCGCTGTGCTGGCTTCAATCTCCTTGACCACCCACTATATTCTCCGGACTTAGCCCCAAGTGATTTTCACTTATTTCCAAAATTAAAAGAGGAAATTCGTGGAACAAAATTTCACGATAATGACGCGGTTATAGCTGCCGTAGAGGACTTTTTCGAGAGTCAAGAAAATAATTTTTTTTCACAAGGAATAAGGAAGTTAGAAACGCGTTATTCTAAATGCATTGCATTGGAGGGAGATTATGTAGAAAAATAAAATATTATTATTTAAATCTTTGCATTTTTTAATATTGATTCCAAGAATTTTTTGATTCACCCTCGTATATAAAGCTGCAGAGTTTGTTTGTTTGTTTGAACGCGCTAATCTAAGGAACTACTGGTCCGATTTCAAAAATTCTTTCAGTGTTAGATAGTCCATTTATCGAGGAAGGCTATAGGCTATATTTTATTTTCAAAAGAATTAGGGATCCGTATGAAAATTGCGATTTTGTAACCCAAGGTGTAAAATCGAAAACCTATTTATGCGTGCGCTGCAAAAACGATTGACAATAGAACAAAATGAAGTACTACGAGTTTGTAGGTCTAATTAAAATCTACAAAAAAGTCCGCGAGAGCACATATCTAACTATCATAGTTTAGTCACAATAACCACTTTTATATTCATAAAAAAAATGCATAGAGATAAGCACGGGTTCGAAGTCCACGCGAGCGAAGCCGCGCCCAAAAGCTAGTTAAATTATAAGTTCTTGACTTGACCACGACTATGTGACCCCCTCCTGGCGCCAAAGCTGGATCCGCCCTTGCCTTAGTGCTTCTATTATTACAATTGAGATGAGGGATTTATGAAGAAATCCTGCACCTATTCTTACTAGTATTATTTGAGTATTTTAATACAGTTAATTATCCAGTCTATTTGACTTTACAGATAAGTGGTAAAAGGTTTTGGGGCCTATTCAAGGATTTGTGTGGAACACCTGAAATATTTTTTAAGACAAGTTTTGTATACAATTACTTACCACAACAATGGCTGACATCAACAGGCTGCAACCTAACTCCTGGCGATTTTAGGGTAAGTTAAGAACATATTATGTTTATGCCATTCTGCATACCAATTACCTTTAACTTATCAGACAGCACCAATTTGCACTTACCAAAAATTGGTTACTGTAGTATAGGTTAAATTTCTATGCAATATTGTTGATGCATGTGGTGACTGATTTAGAATACATTGTGTCACCACCCCATTTCATCCTTAGTCGACAATAGAAAATGACGAGGCCGAAAACCTAGCTGCAAGAGAAGGAAAACTTGACACTAAACCCTGTGCCAACTGTGTACTTGGAGGAGGCCCGACTCGGCAATGGGTAATTTATGGGCTAAGAAGTTATAGTATTGTTGATGATTCTGCTACTTTTCAATTATGTGTAATGTAAATAGCATTCATAGTTGGATACTTCTACAACTCATTACTATCACTAATAACCAACCGCTATTACAGATAGCGATTGGGTGTATTAGTAGATAACAAGAATTAAAAAAAAATTTATAAGTACCTACACTAAACGTTGCTATTCGTCTTCAGGAACTGATATAGGGCGCAGCTTCTAACTCAAACTCAAAATGAACTTTATTTACGTAGGTTTTATAACAAAACTCTCATAAATCGTCATATTTACAGTTACCATTATCATCATCTTACGACCCCTGTTCCACGCTAGGTGGTAGTCTCCATACACACCAATCAGTCGTTATATCTACAGTCACACCTTTCATACACAATTTCTCATTCTTACAATCCATCCATTTCTCTTGATCTTCCACGACCCTTACGATTAGGTAAACTTAACTTCGAGAAAGAAGCCATTCATTGAATTCAACTTGGCCTGGCAGCGTTCCCATTGATGCCATTGAATGGGGAAACCCATTGATATGAAAAAAGCCACTACAGAGTTTCTTGCCGGCTCTTCTCTGTAGAGCAGCTTTCCGAACCGGTGGTAGTTTCAGCATGAATGTGGGTTGGCGCAAGGGTTGTGGAAGATCAAGAGAGATGGATGGATTGTAAGAATGAGAAATTGTGTATGAAAGGTGTGACTGTAGATATAACGACGATAGTGTGTATGGAGACTACCACCTATATAACGTGGGACAACGGCCGTAAGATGATAATGGTAATTTCAAATATGACGATTTGTAAAGTTTTTTGATAAAACGTAAATAAAGTTACTTTTGAGTTTGAGAGTTTTTAGACCTAATAGTGCCTCCTAGGTAATCGAAATAATTTTTCAGGTTAGTGAAATGAAACAGTTATACACGATTTGTGATCCCATATTCATAAATGTATTGGAACTTTATGGCGTTGAAAAAGTGGTAGCGGTTGGCAAATTTTGCGAAACGCGAGCACAGAAGGCAATCCAGCACTATTTGCCGCACAAATCTATTGACGTAGGTACCTATTTTTTGTTTGAAATTGTTGGTCTCAGCAAATATAATATATATTAAAACGAAACTCCTGCACTAGGTATGACCTGTATCGCGGGGGCAGTTTACAAACATGTGATTCACAAATGACACCCAGACTCCGAGCAAGTGCCCCTGGTTTAGACAAATACACTTGCCCGACACCCCGGAATCGAACCCGGGACCCTTTGATCCAAAGGCGGCACATCTAACCCCTAGACCAACGAGGCAGCCTTAACTAAGAAACGAAGTAAATTTGTTTCTTAATGCATACGAATGATTTATTACAAACAGGTTTTTTTAACTTTAAGAAGACTATTGATGTATTAGGTTTTCACGGTCTTTACACGTTGCAGACTATCAATGACCAAATTCACTTGAATAAAACAATTTTGTTACAGATTCTTTATCTACCTCATCCAAGCCCCAGGACGGTAAACAATAATAACTGGGACCAGAAGGCTGTTGAGTGTTTAAAACAATTGAATTTGTTGCACTATTATACTACAGAAAAATAAGCTTCATTATATCAAAGGGAAAATTTTTCTTTTCTACATATTTCTAAGCGTACATATATGTACGATTATTTATGTGTGATAACATATTGATCTCATTATTATTACTTAAGAATTATTATTTACAGGTGGTAAATATCTAAAATAAGCAGACTTTAGTTAACTAAGTTCTCAACAGATTAGGTGTGTAAGATTAAACTATAGAATAAAAATGGTGGATTTTATGAAAAGGGCCCTTGAGTTAGCTCAAAGTGCTTTAGAAATCCAAGAAGTGCCTGTTGGTTGTATTTTTACCATAGGCTCTGAAATTGTCGCGGAATCAAAAAATAGTGTAAACGAGACGCACAATCCGACCAGACACGCTGAAATTAACTGTATTGATTATATACTACAATATTGTAAAACCAACAATTTAGATTACAGAGAGTACTTTAAAAATATTTCCGTGTATGTCACCGTAGAACCATGTATAATGTGTGCGGCTGCGTTGAATAATTTGAATATAAGGGAAGTTGTTTATGGATGTGCCAATGACAGATTTGGTGGCAACACCGTATTAGATGTAAGCCAATTCTATGAAACCCCTTATCGATTGTCTGGGGGCATATTAGCTGATGAAGCAATGGCCTTGCTAAAACAGTTTTATAAAGGAACCAATCCTAATGCTCCCGAACCAAAAGTCAAAGGTAAAACTGGAACCAAACCGAATATAGGCTGATATCCGAAAATGCGTGGTTATTCCATTGAGTTAAATATATAGAGAAGCTATTTCAAACAAAAAGTATCGCGTAACTTGATGACAGCGGGGCAAGCGGGGGGTGTGATGTTTTCATAGATAAAATCAAAACGCGCAGACGCGAGAGACGCGACTTTATTTTATTATTCTGCCTACTAGTTACTGTGTGTACTGTAAATGTAAATCTAAAATCCAATCAATATATTAATTTATTTTAATATGGATGAACTATTCATAACGTGATAATATCGAGAGTTTACTGCGACAACTGACTAATTTACTGACTTATTTTGAGCAAAACCGAACTACTTAAAAAATGAAAAACTTTAGTTCAACACAAAATTTATGGTGTGGTTTACGAGATAAATAATGATAAAAACAAACAAACATAAAATCTTTATTTTACATAATACCCTAACTACCTAAAATATACCTACTGTATACTGGATACAAGGCCTACTAAAACTATAGCATTTGTATTTTAAATAATCTTTAAAAAACGCAATATTTCAAAACTCATTGTATTAGTCTTATACTTTAAAACGCAATATCTCAAAACTAACTTGACTGCACTTAGCTGGTTTTCGCAGTAAACCCTATTATTATTTAGTGTCCTTAATTATTTAACGTGGATAGTGTCAACTCTGCGCATTCAAATGTTCTTACTCTTTGATATTCACATAAACATGGCCGCCGCAGTGAGGCGTCGTCAAGAGTTACAATAAATTGATAAAATATGACTAAATTAAGCGTGTCTTAAAGATAATAATGTTGAAAGTTACTCCTTGACTTTTAATTGTATTTCTCGAATTGTTTGAACAGTATCTCAATACACACGAAGGCATGGTTTAAAAAACAAAACAACACTCAAACGTGTGATGTTGCAGCAAGCGCTTGTCACAGACTAAATGATTTGGAGTGCGCGCGCTCCAACGCGTGTTACAAACAATCTAGTTGAGGTGTCTCCTCTAGTACGAAGTACATTTAACTCAATGGGTTATTCAGTCTCCGCCAATATTTATGGCCACTCTGAATGTAGCCGCAATTACGCTGCGCGCAACACAAAATCAGGTAACAGCGGGACGTACCCGGGGAGGGAGGCAGGGCACGCCCGCGCGCGCCTTTTTTCTCCCGCAATTGTCCTCGCCACCCGCGAGTTAGTGTGAGTACTGTGAGTGAGCTACGTTCGTATTGGTTTAAAATGTACGATGCGCAACGTCCATGATTGGCGGGGACTACGTTAAGTTACAAAAGTAATTATCAGGCTCAATTTTCGGAAGCGTACTAACTAATAAACGTGTACTTTTTGATCTTTGTTTTTTTACCACTTACAAATAAATAAGTAAAGTTTTCTTGGCAGAAAGGAAGGTTATTATTGAGTGTTGTCAATGAATGAACCAAATATCAATTTCACTAATGAAAAGCACCAGTTTCCCTGCGCGAATCCCGATTTGCTGTTTTGAACCATCCAATAAGATAGTTAAAACACATGCCGAAAGAAAGATCGCTGCGCGGCAATGTGTAAAACGTTGTCAATAATAAATTTAAGTATATTCTTTTCACACTATTTAATGGAGAAAACTTAATACAATCCCTGTTTATAATATTCTTAAAATAATTTTCACTTAAACATATTATGTACTAACAAAATTTAAAAAAATCGTAGCAATACTTTCCATAACTTAATATAGACATGAATATATAATATAGTAATTTATACAATATAGAAATTTACATGAAACGAGAGTATTCACTGTATTAGTTTTTGTATATTTGTAGAAAAAGTAAATCAAGCCACACAAATAACGAATTTAAAAAACATTTCTAAGTAGTCTGTAAAAAAGCCTATGTAGGTAGTGTGTAGTGTGGTAGATAGAACGGATCCTAAAAATACTGATACTTCTTAATATATACAAATATTAATAAAATTAAAAGTGACTACACAAATTTCATTTTACATCCAGCCCTTTGTTAGTTATACCATCGGCTTTAAACTCTATTGAAGCAACTTCTATGAATAAAGAGAATATCCGCTGGTATGCAATAGTTTTACATCTTCAACATCATACAGGGTGAATGTCCAGATTTACATTACCTACTTGACAAAAAATCAAAATGGAACAGTATTTTTATTGTCTTGTTATTTGCCAGTACAAGCTATGGAACTTAATAAAAACTACTTGCTGCTCAAGACTGCCTGGGTTGTTTGTGCTGTCTTTGGATCATGCATACCCAGTTCAATTTCAGGATTGGGCAAGTGTCTTTGTGTAAACCAGAGGCACTTGCTTTGAGTCTAAGTGATGTTTGTAAATTACACATTATAAACAGCCTTGTGATACAAGTATTACCTAGAGCTGGAGAGAGGAGAATATAACCCCTATATTTCAAAAACAAATATATAATAAAAATAAAGTTTTGAGATGATATATTATTTTTTTCACATTTAAAAGAATACAAATCAATTCTACATTTGTCCATAGCATACAACATTTCTGGGATAACAATAATGAATCCATCTAATGCATAATTTTGACTTTTTACTATTTTGAGACTCCACCCTGTCAAATAAGAAATATACCACCAATCTGCAATATAGTATGTATTGAAATGTGTACCAATTCGTAAATTTTACCATTAAAACGGATTTCAACGAAAAAAAATCAACTATTTTGATCTCACTGCATGAACATAAAAGTGAGATCTGTGACCAAAATGTTTTAAAAACCTGAATTCATATTAATGGTCACTTAGTGCAAAACAACCTGTCCTTGCACAGTTTAAGTACCATCTACGCCAAATAACATGGTCAATGCGAAAAAGTTTAGGCAAAGAAGATGCACGTAATGCACACATTGGTTGATGACAATGTGTGAACTTTATCCTGCTATGGCACTTATTGCTCATGTTATTTGTCCTAGACAATAAAACTGTTTGTATTGCCTTGATTGGTAATTTTATAAATGGGACCAGATGTTTTGTTCAAACTGCAAACAATTTATATCCACTGGGATATCACAGAAACATGGAACTATAACTAAAATGAGATCTCACATTTACATTTCCACAGTGTATGTGAAAAAATATGTCAATATATTTGTACAAAAATGTTCCCGACTCATGCCCTACTCATATTCTTTATCAGTAGGGAACATAACTAAATGCATACTAGTGGTAATTGGATATTACCCACCATAAAATAACATCGAGTTACTATTAAATAGACTAAACATAGGTACTTTAAAAGACAACAAGGGATTGTCAATAACAAAATCTACTGATTTAGTCTTAAATATATAATTACTTAAAACTAGGTTGAAATCATCCATTTTAAATAGAGGATTATTCAGTAGGGTCATGATAACCATTCATTACAGGGTGAACAGGGTCAACGTCTACATCACCTTCTTCTCCTTCTTCGTCTTCACAGTGACCATTAACAAGAGCATGGTTGCCATTAACTAAATTGTTCTCTTCAACGATTGGCTCGCCCACTTCACTCGTACTCTTGCTGGAGCTACTGTCACTGTCAGAAGATGATGAACTATCACTTTCTGAATCCTCACTTGAGGAGTTTGGAGATTGCTGGCGTAAATGTTCATTTTCACTCTTTAATCTCTCATTTTCCAACTGCAAAGCAAGTAGTTGCTCATCTTGTTCTCTCATGCGTTGCATTAGTTCATTATATGAATGGTCCTCAATGGTACTTGACTCCTCAGTGGATGTCCCTGATGTGTCTTTATCAGTTAACATACTCTCCTTATCTGTTAGAGATGCATCTTTGTCTATTATAGGTGCATCTTTGTCTTCTTCATTACATCTAACTCTGGAGCGTTCAGTTCTTTTAACAAGATTATCATATTTAGCTTCCAAAAGCAAATATTCTTGGATAAGATCGTCTTTCGACATGTTAGACAATCTCTCACTTTGTGCATCCTCGTAAACACTTGAGAATTCTTTAGTTAAATATTCTTCTTCGTCTTCAGGTAAGGAAAAGAAATAATTGTCTTCTGAATCAATGCTAAAACTTGAATCACGAGTCCGTGCAGACGGAGTTCTCATTAAATGGAATGGGTTTACCGGTTCAGGTTTATGAATTTCCATTAGAAATTGATTGTTATTAAACGGTGCATGTGTTTTAGATAAAACTATTTTCCGGAATCGGTTATTTCTTTGGGTTTGATCATTTTTTCTTCGATCTTGCCAAGGAATTTTTGAAAATGGTTTCGTTACCTTACGTTTGGATTTCCCGCGCCGCCTCTTTTTCCTAACATTTCCTTCGAAATTCTGATTATTCAACACAGAGGGCGCACCTTCCGCTATTTGCGTCGAATCGCCATCTTCCGCGACATCTAAATTATTTTCGTCCATCGCGGATCACAATTAATCACTCGCAGTTTACTTATTTTATATAAACAATTCTATCACAAAAATGTGTATGATCAATAATTATTTACACAAAATCGTAATCCGGTGTATTATAGCGCAAAAAAACACAGAGAGAACAGCACAGCGTAAACTACGATCCGCCATATTTGATGAATTAATTATTGTATTGGTTGGTTTTAGTAGTGGGCGTTATTTAACTTAGCTCGTTTAGTCAACGTTGGCGCCAAATGTAAACGCCAACGTTGGCAAGAAATTTGTTAAACATCTAAGTCCCAACGAACGATTTATCTCAGAAATAATACATATTTATTTTGCAATTAAAAAGTCACATTCACAAATATATACTCATCCTTGTCTTACATACTCACTCTGACCATTACAATACAATATCGAAAATTAATCACTGTACATTGCGTTGTATTCAGAGAACTAAGAATTCCGTTGCGCTTTAAAGCCAGTAATGGTTGCTATGATATTCGTTGAGCACTCAACGTTGCGATTCGTTGCGATACAGCTAAGTCGATATTATTCTATAGTACTGAGGAGAAGTACTTTGCTTGCCATAAACAATAATGTAACGTATTTATTCAATTTTATATGTTGGCAAAAAATAATTCCATATACTTAAATATTTCTCATACTAATACATGCCATGTATCGCCTTTGCTTTGCAATATAAATTAGCTTGAAACGGAGGTTTGTTAATTTATCCAGATTGAATAAATTACACCAACCTAGATTTATTTATTAGTAAATAACATAGGCAATATAAATAACGCCACTATACAATACGTTTCATTAAAATGTTATTGATTTAATTGTCCATCAGTTTTGAAATATTATCATTCCTTATAAAAATATAATTGCGGTATTATGATATTTTTACTAGAACATATCATAAAGTTAGGTTTCTTTGTTTAGACTTTTTAAAATCAAACATGTTATCTTGAAATAAACCTTTGTTTTAATACATAAAATGTAATTTAAAAAATATAAATCAAAATGAACTTATTAAAACTCCAGCGCTCCAGAAAACCTATTCTTATTATTTAATATGGTATCCCTGTGTTCAAAACGTGCAAAATATTATTACTCTTTTGCACTATTGATAAACGGTATAGTGTGAATGAAATACTTAAATGACGCTAACCAGCAGCCAAATTTTAATGACCCATGAGATGCTGAAGATTTGTATGCGGAACTCTACCTTATTTATATGATATTAAGGTCAAAATTTTGCTATAGTGATTAAGAGGCAATAATTTATGCCGAGTACCATTTAAATTGGATGTAATGGAATATTAGACTATCGTATTAGGTTAGTGTGCCTGTAATCACTATCACTACATATTATAAAACAAAGTCGCTGTCGTCTGTCCGTCCCTATGTATGCTTAAATCTTTAAAACTACGCAGCGGATTTTGAAGCGGGTTTTTTTAATAGATAGAGTGATTCAAGAGGATGGTTTATATGTATAACATGGACGTATAAAAATACGTCCATGATGTATAATACATGCATAATATTGTAGAGCAACACTGATAAATTTAGATGTTCATCATTGCACCCGGGCGAAGCCGGGGCGGGTCGCTAGTTTCGGTATAAACTAAGGTACCTATAACGCAGACAAAGCCATTTTTAGACAGTGCGCCAAAACTGCTCGTTTAATCGTTTATTTCGCAGTTTATTTTATTATAATGGCGTTTACTGTGACGTCACAGCACAAGTTCACAACTAGGTAAACAAAAATAGACGGATTGCAAAAATAGACGGTTTTGCCAACGTTGGGAAGGCTGTCAACGCGTTTCGTTGTGTTGGCTAAAAATCACTCAACGACACATGTCTAGTTGGTTTGGTACTTTTTTTTCTTCTAGCGTAGAGATTTTGAATCAGTAGTGATGCTACACGAAATATTCGTGGAAGTCCAGGGAAGGCGTTGTTTTTATCGCACAATGGTTGAACAGATACATTTAACTAAAGTATAATAGATTGTTGCTATTATTACAAAATAATTGTATCTTGCATTTCCATACTTATTATTAAATAAAACTATTTCCACTGCGCACATACGTATGAATTAAAGAAGTCATAAAAATACATATAACTTAGCAACAGATCAGATCTCTTGATTTCTTTTACTACAGTATTTTAAACAGTAAAGGTTTCCAACAAAATTCAGTTATATTAAAATGTCATAGATATGAAGACGCGTTTATATACAGACGAGGCCATTTGAATGCACCAACGGATGTCACCAACCGTCTCACGAAATTTGCAACACGAAACAAAGTTAAAGTTTAAGGATATCAAGTTAAATTGAAAAATAATTTATGAGCCAGTTTATTCTTTGATATTGTCTCATTCATAGAGTTTTGGGATATAAAAAAACACAGGTTTTTATAACATAGCCATGCGCCACATTCTTAGATCGTAGAATCACTATCATCACTATCACTATCACTACATAGTATAAAACAAAGTCGCATTCTTCTGTCCGTCCCTATGTATGCATAAATCTTTAAAACTACGCAACGGATTTTGAAGCGGTTTTTTTTAATAGATAGAGTGATTGAAGGGGAAGGTTTATATGTATAACCCACACCCGCTTTGCACGGGCGAAGCCGGGGCGGGCCACTAGTATATAATAATATGAATACCCCTTGATAGTGAGGAGAGGAAATAAGTATTAAAGTACCATTTCTTTTTTAGTCTGTGTGGAATAGGTGGCAATGTGACATAATTTTTGTTATATTTTTTATAGAAATCAAGAAGTGTCAATGTCAACTGTTCTGTTTATTTATTTTTATTGTATTTACTCAGGCTAATAATTAAGTATCTCTCTCGCATAAAATATAAAACATTAAATAAAATTAAGCTTAGCGTTGTAGAATTATATACAGATAAGTTCATCAACCGCGTTTCCTGAATTATTTTCCTTGTACGAGGAATTACGTGAATTTACGTTATCACGCGAAAATATGGCTGATGATATTGTGTTTGACTTATTACATTCTGAATTAGTGAATTATGCATTAAAAGAAACAAAAGATAACGTTGAAAAGAAAGTAAGTAAGGTAAATGAGGTGGGCAAGCACATATTTTATTAAACGCAATTAATACATAATTAATTATCAATAATTCCAGGACGTAGATCTTTCTGTTGTCGAGTACATCGGGTTTGCCGCTGGCTACAAAATAATGGAGCGATTGACTAGAGAATGGCCACGTTTCAAAGATGAGCTTGACACAATGAAGTTTATATGTACAGATTTCTGGACATGCATTTATAAAAAACAAATAGACAACTTGCGAACAAACCATCAAGGCGTATATGTGTTGCAAGATAATGCTTTCCGTTTCCTGACTAGTTTCTCAAATGGCCATCAGTACCTTGAGTTTGCTCCACGGGTAATATTCTTTAAGTTATTGAAAACTTGGGATCAATCTTTTGTAGAGAGTCAAGATACAACCACACACGCTAACTGAACTGCATGCAAGTGTGCTAATAATAATATTGAGATTAACCCACCTGAGAATAGGTTTTACATTATTTTATTCACTCAAAATTGATAGCAATTTAAAAATAAATTAATGCCAAAGGCCACCCTACTTTTGCTGTCTATGAATATGCACTATGGATTTCTATTTTCATAATTAGAGAGGGGGTAAATGGGTTTTTATAAAACAACAGTATGAAACATGTAGAGAGAGAAAATTTAATAATTCAATAAGTTCATTGATGTCACAACAAGTATCACAGCTTGCCAAGCTTATGTTCAAAACCTAACATCACCTAAGACATCATGATGTTTATTGTCTAAACATGGATTACAGCTTAAACATCATTGCCAGTACCAATGCCCTATACTGTTCTGGAGGAAGAACTCTCTCTTGAAAAAACATATTAATTTTGATATCATATGGTGGTCTCTAAAGCAAAGCCCTACTGAAGGATATTTAATTATTTACATTACCAAAGTTAAACTGAAGTAAATAATGAAAACACAAATTAAATAAATAGAAGTAAGTTATGGTAAGATTAAAATGACATACTGATCTTCGGATTGTCACACGATTGGCGCAGTGGTTGAGCGATTGACTGCTATGCAGCATGTCGCGGGTTCGATTCCCGCACGGAAGAAATATTTGTACGACCTACAAGTATTGTGGGTGTTTTCTATTTATGTATGTATTTACAAAAAAAACATATACAAGTATTTTATCAACCATCTCGTTACCATAACACAAGCATTAAGTTGCTTAGCTTGGGACGAGATGGCATTGTGTGAAATGTCCAAGGATATTTATTATTTATTTATCTAACTAATTTTTTTTTTTTTTTTTTTTTGTTTGTAATAGTGCACTCTTTTTGAAACTGCACCATTCTTATTACAATCTAGCTTAGGCTAATAAGTAATTTGTATCTGTCCTAAATTACTACGGAAATGAATAAACTAAGGCAGCGTCCACTAACACTTGTCTTATTGTCTCTAGAACTATAAATCACTTTGTTCATGTGATTTTCATAATATTGCACTTATTGTACTATATATATCACTATTATTCACTACACTAGTTCAAAAGGTTTAGTCCTTTTTAACCGTCTTATAATGTCAGTGGTGTCGAGGAGCTGGATAGCCTCGACATTCACATGGTGATGAAGCCTATGGTCATGCGCTTCAGCATGTTTCTTTATGACGTTAGCAACAAAGTCCACTTTCAGGTCCCGGTGAATGTCATTAGTTCTGATGTACCACGGTGCGTTAACTATACCCCTGAGTACTTTGTTTTGGAATCTTTGTATGATTTGCATATTACTTTTTTTGGTACAACCCCACAGTTGTATACCATAAGTCCATATGGGTGCTAGGACTTGTCTATAAAGGAGTAATTTATTCTGTACTGATAAAGCAGAATGTTTACCAAGTAACCAGTACAGTTTTTTGTAGCGTAGGTCTAGCTCATCGCGTTTCTTTTTGACATGTGACTTCCAACGTAGCTTTGTGTCGAGGGTCATCCCAAGATATTTTGCAGTATTTGCATATGGTACCCTATGGTTATTTATGTACACCGGGTGATAAGTTGTTTTTTTATTAGTGAAATCAATGTGTACTGACTTCGCGTCATTAAGTTGGATGCGCCATTTTTTTGTCCACTCATAGATGGTGTTTACGGCCTTTTGGACCTTTTTCACAGCTTCTTCGTGAGTGACTCCAGTAGCTAAAATAGCTGTGTCATCTGCAAAAGTAGCTATGGCTCCATTTTCTATTTCCGGGATATCACACGTGTATAATAGGTACAGGACTGGACCTAGAACACTTCCTTGCGGTACTCCGGCTTTTATAGTTTTCAAGTCAGAGTAAGCATCATCTTGCCTTACTCTGAACATCCGTCCTATCAAGTAAGACTCCAGTATCTGTGATATGTATTTTGGAAACATGTGTCTTAATTTGTATATGAGCCCCTGGTGCCACACTTTATCGAATGCTTGTGCTACATCCAGGAAAACAGTAGAGCAAACTTTCTTTCCTTCTAACGAGTTCTCTATCATGTTAGTGATTCTATGTACCTGATCGATCGTAGAATGTTTTTCTCTGAAGCCAAACTGATAGTCAGGTATTAAATTTCTTTTTTCTATAATGGGTTTTATTCGCCGAAGCAATGTCTTTTCAAATATTTTGGAAACTATTGGTAACAAAGAGATAGGCCTGTATGATGCCACGTCATACGTTGGTTTACCAGGTTTGGGTATCATTATCACTTCAGCTACTTTCCATACATCCGGTACGTGTTTTAATCTGAATGTAGCATTAATTAGGTTTGTAATTTTGATCACTGCTTTCCGAGGCAGATTTCTAAGAATTTCTCCAGTTATTAAATCATATCCGGGTGACTTCTTTTTATGGAGGTTTTTAATTTCACATTGTATTTCTTTTGGTGTTGCAAGTTTGATACAAAAATCATCACCTTCCTGATTGAGATCCTCGAGTTGGGTTTCCTCATTGTCGTCGTGGTTTAAGTGAAAAACGTTTTCGAGATGTTGCGCAAACCGTATGGCTTTTTGCTCGTTACTATTTGCCCAGCGACCGTTGTCTTCTTTGATTGGAGGTATTTGCGTTATCGGTTTTTTTACATTCTTAAGGATTTTCCATAAGGAGTAATCAGTTCTACGATCACTTGTAAGTTCACTGAGGCGTTTATTCATACTGCTGTCATTAAATTGTTGTATTTCTTTGGTAAGACGTTTGGTCAGCTTATTTAGCAATGTCTTGTCGGCAGGAAATCTTGTCCGCTGCCATTTTTGCCTTTGCCTTCTCTTTTCTGCGATGAGACTCACTATTTCTATCGGGTAGATGTTTTTATGCGGTATTGGTTTTAGTTCAGGCGTATTTTGCCAAGCACATCTTTGGACATCAGTGATGAATTTTAATGCTTCTAAATCTAGTTCTTGGAAGGTCTTCAAGGGAACCTTAAGGTCAATAATAGAATCCAAGTCATATTTGAAGCTTTCCCAATCTGTATACTTGTTTGTTAGTGTAGTAGGTTTTTTTGTATTAACTACTTGTTCACTTATTGTAAGTGTTATTGATGAGTGGTCAGAACTCATATCAAAACCCTCTTTAATGTAAAGATGGCTTAATGGTAAATTTTTAATAATAAAAAAGTCGATAAGATCTGGAATTTTCTGCGGATCTGTTGGCCAGTATGTGGGCTTTCCTGTGGATAAGGCTTCACATTTCATTTCTCTTATTGCATTTAGAAGTTCCTTACCTTTAGTAGTGGCAAGTCTTGAGCCCCAGTGCGTATTTTTAGCATTAAAGTCACCGCCTAGGATGAATCTGTTTCCAAGTTGTGTTAGAAAATTCTTGTAATGCTGTTCCTTTAGTTGATATCTCGGTGGACAGTATATAGATGATATAGTTATTGGATATCGTTTAGTTGTGATACAAACGGCCACTGCTTGTATTTCAGGCTGTTCATATTTGAATTTCACAAACTGTTGTATATTATCTCTAACTAATACGGCACTACCGCCTCTAGCTTTGTTGTCTGGGTGCAGTGCACAGTACGTTTTGTAGCCTTTGATTTTTATGTGTGATTCTTTTGTAAAATGTGTTTCTGAAATGAGACACACGTCAATTTTTTCTATATCTAAAATTATTTGTAATTCGTTTTGGTGCCGAAGAAGTCCATTAGCATTCCAGGCCATAATTGTGATCGATTGATTCATCATTTTTGCTTTATAGTAGCTATATTGGCACTACATTCCAATTTTTTTAAACGTTCATCGAATGACGACATGAAATTTAATATCTTGTTTATTTTGTCGTCTAGGCTTTGTGTTACTTTTGCTTGGGGCTGGGCCTGTGGTTTGGTGGCACCTTGGGTTACTTGGGCAAATGACAGATTTTCCGTCACAGGTTGACTATTTACAATTTTCTTGGGTTGATACAGTGTGGGACCATGTGTTTGAGGAACAGTACTTTTCTTAAGTGTTTTATTTTTAAGAGCTTGCAGTTGTTTAGCAACCATGCACCCTCTGTAGCTCGCAGGATGAGATTCTCCACAATGAACACATTTTGGTTTGGTTTCTGCAGGTTTTGTGCAGTCTTTTGTAAGGTGTTTTTTTGTGCACTTTACGCACCTGGGTTCCTTGTTGCAGTACTTTTGTGTGTGCCCATATGCTTGGCACCTCTTACATTGGGGGATTAGTTTAGATATCTTCAATGGTTGAATGTCTACTTTGCATCCCAAGATGGATTTAATTTCGTAGATTTTTTTGATGTCTTCATCCTTGTTGAATGATAGCATGAACATGTTTAGTGGTTCTTTGTTCCTCCAACTAAGCTTATTAACGGCTTCTTGAATGTAGAAGCCTTTTGATTTTAAGTCTTCCACTATTCTGGAAGATTCACACGAGTGATGTAAATTCTTTGCCATCACTCTGATTGGTCTGTCTTGTTTATTTTCGTACGAGTGCCACAGGAAATTATTTTGTAGCAGTACTTTCGTAATAGATCTATATGATTCTTCATGTTTGGCATTAATCTTGACGCTATCACCGGTTCTCATCTTTATTAAGAACGAGTCTTCAGGTGTAGCTGAAATAATTAGGTCATAGAATTTTTGATAGTCTTTAATATTCTCCACTACGATCGGCGGTGGCTGGGGAGACTTTTTAGTTTTCGGTGGAAATTTAATGGTATCATTCTTACCTTCCTCGCTGGATGTTTCTCCTTTTTGGTTAGGTGGAGAGAGTGACTGGTTCAGCTTCCTTTTCTTTCGGTTTTGCTTACGTATCCACTCAGTCTCATTTGCGAGTTCCTCTTCATCAGTCTCAAATTGGACTGGCGGAGGAAGATTGTTGATTTGGTCTTTTGGTGGAGGCTTTTTATTAGATTTTTCGATGGCCTGGATTTTTTGCTCAAGTCCTGCGATGTGTTGATGCAGTTCTTTGATCAGATTTTGTAGCTTTTGTCGTTCTTCTTGCTCTTCACGAAGGACCTTTTGCTGGAGGTGGCGTTTTTCTTGTTCTTCTACCAAGTATTTGTATAGCCGATGTTCGGTTTCGGTTTTTAGCACAAAATTTTCCGTGCCCATGTTGGTATTATTATTAGTTAAATTTAACTGTATGAACACGTCTTTATGTGTTATTGCATGACGTAAACTGGGTCATCGCGGAGCTCGCTCGCGGCTGCGCGATTTGCTGCGCCAGCGCTTTACTTAACTACAGAAAGTAATGCACGCGCGTAACACAACTATTCGCGACGAAATCTGAGTCACCACAATCTAACTAATGATTTTTTATTGTTTCAGTATGTTGCTTACACTTGTGGACTTATCAGAGGAGGATTGGCTAATTTGTGTATCAACAGCATTGTTACAGCTGAAGTGCAGTCTATGCCCTCTTGTAAATTTCATATACATGTGCAAAGGCAATAAAGCTGTTAATGATGTTGTTGGGATGTCTTATTTTAAGCCCTACTTTGGTTTCCTAACCTACCTATTTACTGGTAGATGTACAAATTGCTACATGTTTGTGTGATTAATAATAAATTGGATAAAATTAGATTCAAATTTCAATAGGGCTGCTATGATTTTTATATATTTGTAAAAAAAAATATTTTTTTATTTTTTCTTTATAAATATTATGTAAAAAAATATGAATAAGGAATATAAATAAAAAAATTAGATACTAAATAGATTTATGGGCTGAGTAGTAGTAGATAATAGATATGATAGATGTATTAAGTACATAACATAATTTTGATAAATTTAATAACAATTAGCTGTAATGTGTAAGTAAATAACTTCCATGTTGGCACCGTACCCGATGACAGCAGCGATCTGGCGCAAATTACATTGTTATAATTTTAGTTATTTAATTTATTTATGTTTCTATGAATAAATTATTCCACTTCCATGTAGTTTCAGTCAGGATTGATTTTGTTGATCAAATTAATTAAGATATTAACAAACATTAACTACATTGTAACCTTCAATGTAGGTAATGCACAATTAAACGGAACAGATTTTTTTTATAACTTATTTAATTAAAAATAAAAACTGTTCTAGGGACAGAGCCTAGTTTCGGTATCTGCATTTTTTACTAAGGATCTAAGTACCTAATACCCATGCCACGCCTAACTAAAAGAAAACATCGAGTTGTCTTTGGTTCAAAACTTTGTACAAAAAAAAAGTACGTACGGCGACGCTTTGATTTGAAGAAAAACTTTTGGCGTTGGCGCCTCTTTCGCTTCCTTTTCTTTCATTCGCTCGCTCTATCAATTTACAGAAAATGGCTTCCGAAGAATTGGTGACTGAGCAATTTCAGTTTTTGGGTATTGATGTTTCAAAAGAAGTCCTAACAAAATGTGAGTACATCAAGTTGAATGTGATAACTGAATTTATGTGGCAAAGGCCGCACCATTTAGTTCGACAAGATTTCAAATTGTCGAACGGCTATTGAAATGGTTCAAGGTTGTTCACTAATCACTTCTTGTTGAAGGCGTAAGTTTATGCGAAGAATACCAAATCGACGCCGAATCCTTTACCGAACAATGGATGGCATTCAGTTTGAACCATTTGAATGGTTCCGCGCCGACTGTGGATAACTTGGATTTGTTTGTGAGAAAGGAATTTTCCAAGCGGGCGGCCGCGGGCCGTGGCACAGATAGTGTAGGGCCCGGTGTCGGCTCTAGTTTGACGGTATACGGAGGGCCTCTAACCGCTGCACGGTATCCTTTTAAACTGCGCATGCTCCACGTGCTCATGACTTCCAACGACTATAGCACGTACTAAGATTCAACAACTTTCGGTTCCTAACGAAAGTTTTCGTTAATTTGTTTTTTTACTATAAGTTCCAAATTTCAGTGCACTAGTTTTGCTCCTTAGCCTAACAATACAGATCAGACAATGAAGTATTATCGAATTACATGGCAACTACACCAAAGGTTTGTTACTTGTTCAGTATTTAATTGATTAAGTTTGAAATTTTTTAGTTTGAAATAGAAACTGGAATGCTCATAGATTAACAAACTAAATTACATGATTGAATAAATGAGTTATGTAAATATAGTTTTATGCTGTTAAAGTAACTTTTATTACATCTTTTGAGTCCAAATCTATCCTATGCCAGTCGTTTTTGTGTCTCTGGTGGAGAAGGGAGTCCATGGCCACATCTGACACTGGATTGGCTAATGACTTGCATTAACTTCCCCCACAACAGTGGTTTTTTTTAGTTTAAGCTTATATTGTATCTTCAACTTAAATATTTGTGAATCCTTTTATTGATTCGGGTAATTTCCTAAAAAATAAATATCTATTTTGACCTCTCCAATTTCATTAGGTCAAGTTGTTGAAATAAATAAATAAAAAAGTTGTTGTTCATGTTTATGTTCATAAAATACTAATTATGAACCCATAGTTACATTTGAATTATAGTTTAACAACTTTAACACAAAGTTTTGATAGTTTGAAACAAAGGTTTTATTAATTATAAAATGTACAATTTAAAATTACCAATAAGTGACGGTAAAAGGCAGAATTGGCCACAGATAAAAATATAAACATTTTGCTCTAGTGCAACTATTGACGAATAAGAAACTGAAGAAGACAGAAGATGGATATAACTCTTGTGGTTAATGGGTATAGGTCTAGTAACACAGTGACAAGTCTGTGACTAGATCTACACTCATTGATTGCTTGTTGTTTTTCAACATACAATTCACCAGAACAGATCTACAGTTACAGTACCACTCAATTTACTTGTACTATGAAGAGGCAGCCTGCATTACACTGCCCAGAGTCCTTAAAAAGCAAGATACATACTACTACTACTCAGCACGTAAATGACCCACTGCTGAGTTGGGCCTCCTCCAACTACATGGAGGGTAATTATCCTAAGCACAGGTTTGGCATAGGGTTTTGTATCAAGTTTGCCTTCTCTTGCAGCTAGGTTATCGGCCTTATCATTTCCTTTTGTCGGCTATGTATTTTAAAAACGTCACAATGATACATACATTGCAGTAAAT
Source organism: Clostera curtula (assembly GCA_905475355.2). Classification (NCBI taxonomy): domain Eukaryota; kingdom Metazoa; phylum Arthropoda; class Insecta; order Lepidoptera; family Notodontidae; genus Clostera; species Clostera curtula. The sequence goes on along the minus strand of FR997813.1, from coordinate 9,227,564 downwards.
GACGTTTTGACAGTGACGTTTTGATGAATGACGTTTTGACAGAAAAGAAAACAAAACAAACAATAGTTTGTTTTGTTTTCTTTTAAACTCAATGTTTCAGACACTTTGTCTGGTCATGGGATGACTGACCACTGCAAAGTGTCAGAACCATCAAAACATTATATACCACAATGTGGAAGGATCATGCAAACCTAAGACATCACTGCAATACATACATTAGCATGACTGGTGTTCCATATTTAAAAGACAAGAATAGTTGCTAAGATCCCCTGTGCCTATGTATCTGGTGCATAAATTGGCTAATTTACCCAGCATAGGAGACGTTACTCACCATAGCCATCTACCAATATTAGGTTGTCAGTAAATGTGGAAATTAACCATTAAGGAAATGGCTTATGAAGAAACATTTGAAATAGCTTGATGATTTTTGTGGGCGAGTTTGCTTCTGGTTCATGTTGATTGTATTCATGACTAGATCCATACTCGTCTGCAGCCATCAACTAAATCTCCATAGTATAGAAAACAACTGCTCGACAACTATCAACGGTAAACGCGTATTTTTATTTAAATTGATTTCTTGTGCTCTGTAAATTGATTGATAATAGTAACTAAGTATTGATGTTGTATCTGTAATGAAAATATGTTTTTTTCTAAATTCAAGTATACCTAATAGTAGTGCTGCGTTTCGATATGTTAATGGAAATATTATTGGCATTCCAATATACTGTAACATAATGCCTAACCTGCGCAAGATAGAACAAAAAGGGTGTAAACAAAATTAAAAACTTCAATAATTCATATATAAACCAAATTATATATATGAGTAAATCTTCGCGAAACGTAACGTAACGTAAAATACTAAAACCATCGCCGTCTGACGGCCGACGGGTGGTGTGTGGGACTTTCCTCCGTAGAGGCATACCCACTAGACATCCCCGGGGTGCTCCTTCCGTTCATGGCTTTGTTTGCAGCAGCATGTTATTTTCCTTGCTGCCACCAAGTCCATTTAATTAGTATAATATAACCTGTACTAACTTGTATGTACCCTTTTTTATAACCTGTATGCCTGTTTTTATTGTGTCCACCTTAATCTAATAAATATACAGTCCACAGTTCAATTTATTTTGGTCCTTTGTGCCGGTTACATTTTAGTCATATTATGAATGTACTTGTAGTTTCATTATAATCATGTCATTTTCGTTAGGACGTTGTTGAATGTGTGTAACATGCTATTAAATTTTCCAGAGAGTAAAAATTGAGGTAGAACCAAATACCCCCAACGACTTGTGCCCAGCCACTTATTCACCAACAGTGTAAGTATTTAAAAAAAACGAAAGGTGTGTTGTATTTTGTATATGACATCAACACAATTGGTTGCCCCTCTGTGACACTATCAGATCACTGATCAAGCCCTACTGAAACATGACATACGGAGCCAGCATCCCCGGCTCGCGCAAAGATATGCCTAGACTAGTACGGTAAAAGATACTGTTACACAAATTGATAGCACAGTTGACCGCATGGTGAAGTGTGAATCGTGATTAGTAGAGCTGTGAAAACGTATGTTCTTTTATTTGAGTTCGTACTATTATTGACCAGCATAAGGTTTGCAATAAATCGCACTATGCACTTTTTCTTGACGTATTTCCCAAACTAATTTGAGGACCCCTCACCAATCTTAACCTGATTTGCCTAGCTACCACTTTTCAATAATGTCTTAGGTTTTCGCTATTCTAGGGCCGAACGTCCACCGCCAGCTAAATTAAGTTAGTTTAGTTTGCATATTTGCTAGTTTTTCATACATATTAGATCATCGTCGGTGGACGCACATGCATGAAAAACTGGCTCAAATAGGCAAACTAAACTAACTTATTTTGGCAGGGGCGGCGGACGTTCGTCTTAACACTTTGCATTCCTTTAATTGTATAAGATTCAAAATTCGTCCCAGTCCTGTTGAGGCGCCCATAAGTACCTAGTTATGATTCTCCGTGTGGTAACGGATTTAGCATGCATAGTTTGGCCAACCCATTCCATCCGAAGGGTCTCGTAAGAGCCGAATAAAGGAAATGACACGGCCGAAAACCTAGCTGTAAAAGAAGGAAAACTTCATACGTAACCCTGTATCAACCCGTCTGACCAGAGTGGCAGACTGGCAGAGTAGGCTAATTCCATGTAATGGGATGTAGCAGTGGGTCATTTATGGGCTGAGCAGTAGTAGTTACGATAACCTGTGGCGCCCCAAACGAGACGTGTGAGTGTATATCGCTGGTGTTTTAGTAGGTAGTCGAATAAGTACCATGATTAAAGAGACCGCTGCAGTCTGCCCCTACCGAATTTACCTTCAACAATTTACAAAGAAAACTCCATAACCCAACTAGGTATAGGAATAAGCACCGAGGAATACAGCTTACTAAGCGAACCAATTACATGGAGGGTTATTAGCCTACTGTGCCACGCTGGCCGCGCAGATTAGCACAAGTTTTCGTATAAAGTTTTATTTTTCTTTATATCTTTATTTGATACGACGGAATCGGGTGGTTATACTGTATTATAAATCCGTCACCGCACGGAGAATCACAACCACTAACGGGCGTTAAATATCTTGTCTCGACAGAACCGAGTCGAATTTTGAATCCTGTACAGTTATCTAAAGGAATATCGCTAACATAATAACAAGCGACTCTTGCGAGTCAAGACACACTACACACACACACGGACTAAATGTAATACATAACTACAAAATATCTAAGAGATACACCGCAAGATTAATGGGTACCTCTATGTGCTCGGTTCTGATGCAGGGTTTTCGTACGTTGTAATATTTCAGCGGATCCGCAAAATACGCGTCAAGAAACAACCCAGGTGCGGTCGTACATTCATTTGGAGATGAAAGCCTTTTGCAGTCGATAGCACAGCCGTGTAGCCCTAATGATGTACTGAGCCTGAAGATTAATCAAGTACCCAATGAAGATGGCGACTTATACACCAAAGCTATGTAAGCATATCTTTCATGTCTTTTTTTATTACTTACTTGTGATAAATTTCGGAGTTGAATTTCAATAACTATCGAAGCTGAAAAAATGGAGACAAAATAAAAAAAAAATTAAGATAACCACATCCTGTTGGAAGCGACTAAAAGAATGCAAGAAGCGGCCCATAAAGCCGCAAGAGAAGGAAAACTTTATACCAACCCTGTAACAAGCTGCCTAATTTCCCCCCATTAACTTGACTTCACAACGGCTAATTTATGGGTTGAAACGATGAAGGATGATGACAATAAAAAATATTGAAATTTAAACTCAAACGCGTCTTTTTGTTATTTTTCTTCAAAGTTTAAAAAAAATGATGATGATGATTCCTAGCTAGATCGATTTATCGCTCCTAAACCCCCTATATACTAAATTTCATGAAAATCGTTGGAGCCGATTCCGAGATTCCAATCATATATATACAAGAATTGCTCATTTAAAGATATAAGATATGATATACAAAACGAAAATGTGTAAAGAAATTCAATATGTATATTTGATAGTAACGTTTAGTTCTTTTGTAATTGCAGGTTTGGCTTTGAATTACTACATGAGAAAGCTAGTATGTTTGACAACAACATACGTTACATATCGCAATGTATTGCGAAAAAAGCTGAAATCAAAGAGCTCGCATCTGTTCGACATAAAACGCAGGTATTGAATTAATATTTGATAAACACTCTGGAGTTTATCGTGCGAACAATAGGCAATGTATTTATCAGGCAACCCATATTTTGAGATTATTATTATGAAATCAGTATTATAATACAGGTGTAATAAAAATCCTATAGCCATAACGAAATAATCTTTACTACTTCTGCTAAAGATCTTCTCAGCCCATAAACGACCCACTGCTGAGTTGGGCCTCCTCCAGCTACATGGAGAGTTTTAGCGAAAAAGAGCATATTTTAATTTTTTATTGACATTGGTGGCAAACGAGCTAGCGACCCACCTGATCGTAAGTGGTAACTGCTGCTCATGGATTTTGACAGTGCCAGGGGCACAGCCAAGCCGTTGCCTACCGTGAAGTTAATGCTCTCTTTAAACCTCGTTTAAAGGAGGCCATGACAATGCAGGTGAAGTCTCGGGTCACAGCTTGTTTATCAATATTTTGACAATTTATTTATTTGATAACACAACAGATAACAACTAATAACTAAACATAAATACTAATAAACGGATCTATCCTTGGTTGGAACCCTTCATTATTTTGACTCATCATGTCGTAAAGTTACAAATTATAGTACAAAGCAACTAATATTACAATTTATCTTATAATCTGAAAAGCACCTTTTGAGCCGTATTCTTGCCATGGGATTATAATAAGATTATATAATTTGTGTGTCCTGTACATAAATAATGATGTATGGTTATTTCTAGACAGAAGTGTCGGTGGCAGGACGAATAGAATGCGACGCGGACGCACGGCTGAACCCAAAGTGCGTAGTACTTCAAGGCACTTGGGAACAGTCGCTTAGTCAGGCTGTGCCCGTCGATTTGGACAAGTAAGTTTGCTCTCTGCAGTACAATTTTGAAGGCAAAGCTCATATGCAAGGCTACAACTTAAGGCATTATTTCCAGTGATTTATATGCGTAAAACAATTGATGTTTAAAGTAGTAGTGGGCGTTATTGTAACCGTTGGCTTAACCGTTGGCGAACTCGTTGACCCAATGTTGGCTCTAATTCAGCCAATATGCCTCTATGAAGTTTCTAACGCATTTCTAGTAAATAAGATTTTTTTTCCAATGAAAAGCCAAATCGCCTACATTTTGTATGTCTGCGCTCTTCTCACTCAGTCGCCCCATATCTCTTTCGCACTCTGTGACCGTTGCGATACCAATTGTATAAGAAATACGTATATTTTATGTGATAGATGTTGTATTCAAAATGACATGCATTTCATGGCGCTTTGTAGCTAGCAATGGATGATAAGCTATTTGTTAGGCACTCAACAATGGTCTTGGCGATGAAACAAAGTCGATAACTCCGGATATCGTGTTTTATCTACATTTCGAAAGTAGGTATTAAAAAGCCCGTTGTTTGACATAGGTCGAATTAAATGGTTGGCAAATATAAAAGGTTTTGACAACGTTGGGAAGACGCCTAGCGCGTAAAAATCACCCAATGACGAATTATGTGTTATTATTAGTGTAGTAAATAGTATTCGTTTGAAAATCTAATCACCTTGTTATATCCTCATGGATCAGCTATCCATGAGGATATTTAGTGAGGAGTGAGGACCATTTAGTGAGAAGGATGCGCCGACATAACCCAGCGGTTATGTCGGCGCATCCTTCTCACTAAAACACAGGGTTCCTAGACTGCGCCGATCCAAGTTACATTCGCCATTTTACCACCTCGCACTATCGGAAGGGCTGCGTAAGCTGCGACTGAAGGAACGCAAGAAGCAAATCACCTAGAGCAAAAGCCTGATGCAAACCCTGTGCGAAACAGTAGCTTAATTACCCTCTATGTCCCTCCAATTACCCGCCATTGTAGGAGTCCCGACTCAATAGTGGGTATTTGGGGCTGAAATGATGAATATATATTCAACAGTGTGAAACAGTACTCCCTGTTCCCCGGACAGACGGTAGTAATGAAGGGGGTGAACCCGCGGGGCGACAAATTCGTGGCTCACGAGGTGAACAGCGATGCAATGTTACCAATACCAGACCATAGAGCGGATATCATGAACACGTTAGACGGTAAGTGCACCTTTTTCTTGATGGAGTCCTTTTCTTTGATGGACTATCCACACGTACTCTGGCACATGCCGGCTGAGGGGACCCCCACTAAACAACACCCCGGTGTACTCTATTTAGGGCGTGGCCTAAAACCAACGTCTCTCGACTGACCGAAACAGTACCACGAGTTTCCACAGCAAGGTGGCTAGGTAGAAAGGAGAAACTACTAGTAGTTAACAAAATGCGGTTAGACTCATGCTGAGCCCAATAAAATGGGGGAAAAGGCCGTGAAGAAGAAGAATAAGGCTGTTATATTCTTTCGCTGGGGAAATTATTTAGTCATACCGCGCGATTATGTGGGACTTAGGCAATTGGGACACTAAAACCCCAGCTAGTGAGAGTGTATACTCTCACACGTCACGCTTAGGGCGCCTCAGGTTCGCGTGAACGCATTCAACTGTGACTTACTAGAAATACTTACCATGACATTAGTAAGTTATTTTGACATTACAAACAGATACACTATATTCATATATGTAAACATTATAATAAATCCTTATTTCAGGCAAGATGTCACTAGTAATAGCATCGGGACCTTACACGACATCCGAAAACATGGCGTACGAACCTCTCAAAGACTTCGTGACATACATAAGCACACACAGACCTCACGTGGTGATAATGACTGGGCCCTTCTTGGACAGCGAACATTCTAGAATCAAGGATAACACAATGGCTGAAACTTATAAGTCATTCTTTGATAAGTTGATTGATAGCTTAGGCGAACTGAGTGCTACAAGGTACGTTTTTACAGCCGGCGAAAAATAGGGGTGTTATAAGTTTGATCTGTGTGTCAGCATACCACGTGGACTAATACTAGGCCAATAAATGACTCACTTCTCAGCCTCATTACATGCAGGGTAATTAGCCTACTGTCCCTTGCTGGCCTGACGGGTTGGCACAGCATTTCGTTTCACGATTTCCTTCTCTTGAGGCTAGGTTTTCGCTTGTCATTTCCTTTTGTCGACACCTTTAGGATGGAATGAGGTGGTAACTCAATTTATTACCACAAGTGTATATTGAATTTGGATTGTATGCCTAGCTTAATTTTTAGGAGGAAGTGACAACTTATGCTACTAACTCAGCCCATAAAAGACTCACTGCTCAGTCGGGCCTCCTTCAATTACATGGAGGGTAATTAGCCTACTGTGCCATGCTGGCCAGACGGGCTGGCACATTTAACTTGTACTCAATAGATTTTAGAAGCCATTTTCTTTTGTGTATTGTGAAAGGTTTTTTACCCGTCATTTGTGCCCAAACTGCTTTTGATACAGGGCAACACTGGTAACATACTTTATGTCGTTTCAACCCATTAATGACCCTCTACTGGGTTGGCACAGGGTTTGTATCAAGTTCTCCTTCTCTTGGGACCAGGTGATCTGCCTCTTGCGTTCTTTTTATCGCTTCTTACGACACCCTAAAGATGGTATGGGTTGGTGACATTGTGTATTCCAAATCCGTCACCACACTTTTTGTGAGTAGCTTTTATGGAAAATGTCTTTTCAGCCCATACACCAAAATCTACATTGCGTCTAGCCACAAAGACGCGTTTCACGTGAATATATATCCGACGCCGCCGTACTCCAGCCGACGGAAGCACGCCAACATCTCGTTTATACCGGACCCATGTACGCTCAACATCAGCGGGGTCATCGTAGGTGTGACGAGCACAGACATACTGATGCATATCAGCCAAGAAGAAATATCTACGTGAGTATTTGTATTGTTATAGCCAGATTTTTTAAGACCTATATTTTTTAGATGTACATCATGTAATGTTCGGGTTATTCGAAACACACTCAAATGGGCTCTTTGAGCCTTGTCGATGATGATCGGATGATATACCAAGAAGAGTCAGCTCCAAACTCTTTGCCTAGTTGCTTTTACAAACGACTATAATCTATAATTAATTGTTATTTAATAACCCCCTCTGGTGTAGCACCTGAACGCTTAGTGGGAACTAGTTCAGAGTTACGCCAAAATTAGCCTACTGTGCCACACTGGCCAGATGGGTTGGCACAGGTTTTCGTATCAAGTTGTCCTTCTCTATCGGCTACCTCATCAGCCTTGTCATTTCCTTTTGTCAGCTCTTACGGCACCCTCAGGATGGATTGGGGTGGTGACACTGTGTGTTATAACTATATGCTATAAGATATTACTCCAGATAACTCTGAATAAATATTTTTTCATTTCATTCAGCGGTACCACAGGCGACAAGTTATCTCGGCTGGCGAGCCACGTGTTATGCCAGCAGTCCTACTGTCCTCTGTGGCCGGTCGGGCCTCTTCCTTTAGACGCGGCATTGTGGGCGGCATACGCACAACTACCCTCCACGCCCCACCTGCTCGTTCTACCTTCGAACTTCAGATATTTCATTAAGGTAATTGAATTAAATAAACGACACATTACACAATCACCTTATTTTTTTAACCCTATTAAATTTAACAACACTTAAAACCTATCGTAAACCTATAAGAACTTTACGTTTAAATATTTATAAAACCAATACGTCTTATTATAATCCCATGGCGAGAATATGTCGCCTCTATAATGATCTATATTGTATTCATCCAAATTTAGATATCCACTCGCCAAAACAAAATCATTTCCATGATACGGTTCGAAAGATGCTTTTCTGATAAGAAATCGTCTACCGTGCTAATTCGAGTTGTAAATTATATAAAACTTATAAAACTTGAATTGTTGTGAAGCTACTACCAGTTCGCAACAATTAAACAAACAAAGGTCTACAAAGAAAATCCGGCAAGATGCTTGACACCTAATAATAATTACAAAGCCTATTTGGATTTGCACGGCGCGATTGCCGTCTGTGCTTCGAGTAATTACCGTATTATTACTGCCTGTAAAAAAAATTGTTAAACCGACTGCAAGTTTTGTCGTTAACGAAATACCTGCTGGGACCTTCTATTCTTATATTAAAAATATCCTTTGTTTTTAGGAAGTAAATGGCTGTGTGGTGGTGAATCCAGAGCACTTGACTAAGGGAACAGGGGGCGGCACATTCGCGCGGTTACACGTCCACAGTGACAAGACAACGCCGAACTTAGCTGTAGCTGCGCAAATTCTACGCATTTAAGTCACAAATACATTCCTACTGTAATGCTTTGTTTTATTTTGTTACCTCGTAATATCAACAGCCTTAGTACCCCTTAGGGTCCCCGCGCATTTAGGCGGCCAGTCGCGCGGCCTGGCCGCATAATGCGCGGATTGGTCGCGGCGGCCAATAGGCCGCGTATGGGACGCGATGTTTTTCGTTGGCCGCGTAATGCGCGCAGCTATATACATCGTAGAAGAATTTGTTGGCCGCATAATGCGCGGAGGCCCTTAGTCCTTAGTATATCACCAGACTTAGTAGCTAGCTACAAGACATGTTCAGATAGAGGACAAGACGTGTTCAGATAGAGGAAGGATCCTTTTATATTTAGAGCTAGAAAAATAATTTAAAGTAAACAATCAAAATATTATTTTAATGTTTTTCTTGCACTATATTTATTTACTGGCTGAGCGGATATTTGTAGTTTGTATGCTTTTTATATTTATACTTTCTCAGCTTGCAATGTGTACACATTTGGGGCTTTTACACTTATGTTGATACATATTTTAGAAAAAGGAGGTAGACGTTTTTACAAAATATTTAAGGAACACATTAAGAACGGCATGGCACAGACAACTGCAGTTGCCGCTCGCGCGGGCAGGCAGCCGTCGTCGACGCGTCAGCGAGCGCCGCCAACGGCAAACGCTGCCGTTGGCCGTTCGTGTGTATGAGCGCTTAACCGTGTTATCCCGTACTTTAGGCGTTTTACGTTAAAAAGTGTTTGATTGGTATTTCTCTTTGAATTGCAGCAGTCATGGTAACAGGAGAGAGCCGTGACCACGAAATTCAATTTAATTCCAAAGAGTAATAGACGGAAAAAAAAACTACAGATTATGTTATGGGAAAATCTATTGCAGCAACAGGTTTGCACTTGCAAAGTTTTAACATTATTAAAGCACCATAGACCATTATAAATAAAACTATGAGAGAACATTTTATCACGTGATCCGTCCATTTTATATAGGTAAAATGTTCTCACGCGCCTCTCCTATATTAGTTTATTGGCTTGGGAACTAGATTCCGTCAATGTAGAGTGGTGAGAATCTTATTACATTTTGTGGTTCAATAGTAAAACCATAGCCAATCGTCCAATCACAGACGAAACTACTAGGTTCGCATGTAGTAGTGACCATTTTAGCGACGTAGTTTTGTATGAACTAGCGATCGCCCAGTGGTCAAAATTCAAACATAATTAATTTATATTATAGTTCCATTCTCAATGACGACATACATACAATAAACAAAAGAATTTAATTTAATGTATTTCAACGTGTAATTAAAAAAATTTGAACTCTGCCCTCCGCGCAATTTTAATAAAAACATTTTTGCTTCACGTATGATTTATGTTCGTTATATCTGACCGTGAATAATTATGCAGTGTTTATTAAATTTAGGCAACGTAAACGGCATCATTGATTGATACGACACCTCCGGGCTCAGTCCTCAGCGCCATCTGTAGGCCCATACGCGGAGAGTTACCCGCTGACCGACGCACCACCGGGTCTTCGATCTGGCGGTAACTGAGAAAACATTTGGTCGCATTATTTTATTTGGTTTGTATATTATTTTCGACAAATAATATGTGTATTAGCTTACAAACAATTTTAACTAAAAGCGCAGTGGTGGGGGAAAGTCAATAACCAATGGCGTGGCTTACGCGTACCTTCGCCGGCAATCACAGCCTGTATTTTGCCTTTCTAAGAGCTAATTTGTACAAATCAAAGTCTAGTAGACTTGCAAACATCTTGAGCCGAAATCTATCCTGCGCAATAGTCGAATTGTTGGTATCTTTGGCAGTGTAGAATTCGAAAGAATAATTGCCTAATTGTAGAAACGTATAAAGTAGAAAAGTAGTTATAATTGTAGTTCCTAATTATTGTTGTGTTTTTATATAGTAATTGGTATCGAGTGTCAACTCGAGGAATAAGTACAGCATACCCTAACATTCCGTGTGGTGACAGATTTAGAATACATAGCGTCACCACCCCTTTACTATTACTGGCCATTACAAAGCCGAATACGAATACATACACAAGAAAGAGAAAACTTGAAACGTAACCCTGTACCAACTCGTCTGGCCACAGTAAGATAAACTACCAAAGACTATGTAAGTAAATAATGTTATACCTCTTTAATGTTTCCAATGGTTCAGGTTTAGAATATTTAACTCCGGTTTCAGGATCAATTGTTGTCATAATACACCTGAAAACAATTTACAAGAAACAGTCTCAAACATCAGCTCGCAACTCTTTCTAGTTTCTAGCTAGTTTCTTGAAAGGATATTTCTTTATTTTTTACTAGCGACTCGCCCTGATTTCGCGCGTGTGTAATTATGGATGTACTATACATATAAACCTTCCTCTTGAGTCATCTATTAAAAAAAACCGCATCAACATCCGTTGCGTAGTTTTAAAGATTTAAGCATACATAGGGACGGACAGACGACAGTGACTTAGTTTTATACTATGTGGTGATAGTGAAGCGAAAATAAGTTTCTCTAGTTAAAACTGCAATCGCGGGGGCAGTTTACAAAAAACATTATCTTTCAATAACATAAATAACACCCAGTTAAATAACGAGTCCTAAACCGAAAAAAAAGTATACGTATGAACTACACGTATGCTCTGTGTGGTTACAGAATTTAGAATACACAATGTCACCGACTCAAATCATCCTGAGGGTGTCGTTAGAGGCGACTAAAGTAGTGTTGCCCAAATTCAGTCTTGGTCTTGCAGTCTTGGTCTTGTTCTTGCGTTTTTGCAAGACCAAGACCAAGAACAAGACCGCGTATTTTTAGCAAGACCAAGACCAAGACTGACCGTGCAAGACTTGAGCAAGAACAAGACATAGCCTGCAAGACTCTTGGGTCTTGCAGCTAGGACTTAGCGCTATTTCACTGAGTAGTTAGGTGTAACAGTTCGGTGTATAGGTAGGTACGCTTAGGAATTCTATGAGACGCAAAAAACTGTATCAAAGAATAGGAAAAACTGGACCTATGCGCATTACGACTAATACCATAAACATAGCGAATAAAAAAATATCTATTAAAATCAAACTGAGTGCATGCATAGTTATGTTTTAACCATCGGCACTTTGATAATGCGGCATCAAAGGTTTTGTACTTACTTCTCAAAGAAATTTGCCGCTTTTCGGAAGTACATGGTTATGATACACGCGCTTCTTTTGAAATCTAAAACAATCGTTGCCGCCACGCCAAATCATAACATTTGACACTATTTGATTGCCGCCATAGGGCGTAGGTATACTCATGCAAAATAATTTCCTAGTAGAGTACCTACAGGTGTTCCAAAGAATAAATAAGTTTCAGAGTGCTTAGAATGAAAATGAATACATTATACTGATCACGCAAGTAGTATTATGATTAGGATAAAATGGTAAGGATAGGTAGTAGATGTCATATTAATTCATTCTAGTAAGTATATACTCGTATTATAATATTGATTACTTATATGGAATGAAATGAAAAGAAATTTAACTGATTTAATTCTGATTTAATGTTTATTATTATTATATTATTAATTAGAAATTGAGATATGTAACAATAACGTTACACTTTAATAAATAGTAATAGACTAATAGGTAATTGCAAGACTTGCAAGACTCTTGCTGCAAGACCAAGACCAAGACCAAGACTGGGAGCGCAAGACCAAGACCAAGACCAGGTGTATTGGCGCAAGACCAAGACCAAGACTGGCAAGTCTCGTCTTGTTCTTGCATTTGGGCAACACTAGACTAAAGGAACACAAGAGGCAGATCGCCTAGCCGCGACGTTTTGTAACCAGTTTTTCCAGTGTGGCACAGTAGCCTAATTTTCCTCAATGAATTGGATGCGTAACGGTAATTACCGGCGATTTTTTTAACCTTCGATTTTTTAATCAGGAATTCTAATGACTACTGAATAAAAAAAATCACAGGTTGCGAGTGAGTTAATACCTATGGTGACGGATTTTTAATACATAATGTCACCACGTACCGTAAGAGGCGACTAGAAAGGCGGACAACCCAGCCACAAGTGAAGGAAAACATGATGCCAACCCGTTTGACCAGCGTGACCAGCAGGCTAATTTCTCTCTAGGAGCGTGGAGGAGGCCCGACTGTGCCACTGCACAGTATTGTATTCATCATAAATCACTCACATTTATGAGGTGAAGATGATGAATACAATACTTGTATGAAATTTATATTGACACAGCCGGTGTACCGGGATATTGTCACATACCTAGTACAAGGTTTGATTATTTCGAAAACGTTGTCTCCAATTTTAACAAACTTCCAGTTGTCTTCATCGTAGGCTATGCCACCGGAGACAACAAAGTTTGGTCGGAAGTTACGTTCCGACACGCGGCAGTCTGTAATGCGAGTGTTTAGCTCTTCGACCGAAGCCTCATTGATGAGGTTGAAGGGCACTTCGTCAGGAAGGGCGCCCTGAAACAAAATCATCCAACATTTTCTTGACTCAACACCAATACGGTAAGTTTAGAGTCGAATCATTAAATCTCTAAGTCGAATCATTTATAATTTAAATTGCATATTTTTTTAAACACACCCTACTTATATAACGTTTCCGTGTGGTGACGGATTTAGAATATACACAAAGACACTTGCCCGCCCCCTGAATCGAATCCGGGACCACGTGATCCAAAGCCGGCACATCCAACCCCTACCACGACGAGGCAGTCCATCAGTTAATAAATAGGTACTTACGGTATCATTTTTGGTGAATTTATAAAATTTGTTTGTCGAAGGTCTTAGCGTGCGACACTTTTGTGATGCGTAGTAAACCAGGCGGAAGTTTACAGCTGATTTATCAAGAAGCCTGGAAACAGAAGGACAGGTTAGGGCTGTTGCAAGGTATACGTACGAGTAGGGCCGTGGAGTTTGCCGTCGCGCATATGCGAATCGGAAGACAGGGAGGTTTTGTGGGTAGGTTACCTTTCTTTTAATCGAAATGGCACCCTGGAGTCTGCACATAACCTGACCACGGCTATACATCGTTCTGTTCTCTCATAGAAGATGCTTTGTAGCAACTAACAAAAAATATGTGGCACAGAATATTTGAAAACGGATGCTACGCCAGAATTAGGTCAGGGCCACTCAATATTATGGCGCCGCCTTTACGTTCCTATACATATTTTGGGACTAATAGCAGTTTTATATATGCTTGCGCTGTTTCTAGTATAGCAGTTTGCTATACAAATATCGCCGTCCTTACTGACACTAGTTGTCCTTTTATATTAATGTATTTTTTTGTAACAAATAGAGTTTCATTTTCAATGTCCACAATATTTGTAAATCTACTACTGGTTAAGACTACACATGGTGGTAAGAAACATGATAATGTTAGGAATGAAAATTAATAGAAAATAAGAAAGACTAACTAGTATTTGTTAAAATTATATATATATATATATATATACTTGGACATTTCACACAACGCCATCTCGTCCCAAGTTAAGCAACTTAAGCTTGTGTTATGGTAACGAGATGGATGATAAACTACTTATATACTTTTTTTTTTTGTAAATACATACATATTATAGATAGAAATGACACCCAGACTCCGAGCCAGTGCCTCTGGTTTAGACAAAGACACTTGCCCGACCCCGGAATCGAACCCGGGACCCGTTGATCCAAAGGCGGCACATCTAACGAGTTAAGTGTATTTTATTTGATATTTATTAGAAAACTTAATTTCTATGATATTGGCTCCTGTAGCGATCGTTCAGGTCAGTGTTCTAAGATTCGAAGGTCGTAAGGAATGTACCTACTACCTACAACTTCTACTACCACCGTTGAGTGCATTTATCGGTAAAATTCCATTACTGTTATTATTCGAGACTGTTTACTAATAAATAAAATAAAACGATGTCAACAGTAGATAAGTGGAGAAAAAGTCGTTTTGATAAACTTGGACACTACAGCTTGTAGTGTTTTAATAACGCTTACCTACCTACAAATAAGTTGTCTGTTTATTTACAGTATAACCCAGTGTTTCCCAAAGCAGGGCCCACGCCCCACTGGGGGGCAATTAAAAATTTGAATCGTCGTTGTCGTTTCAGCCCATGAGTGACCCACTACTGAGACGGGCCTCCTCCAAATTTCTGGAGGGAAATTAGCCTACTGCGCCACGCTGGCCAGACGGGTTGGCACAGGGTATCAAATTTTCCTTCTCTTGCGGCTACATGATTTGCCTTTCATTTGCGTTCCCTTAGTCGCCTCTTACGACACCCTCGGGATGGTATGTGTTGGTGACACTGTGTATTCTAAATCCGTCACCACACAGACAGAAAAATTTGAATACTTTGACTTTACTTTTACTTTGAAGACATGTTAAGGTTATTATGAATGCTAGGTTTTCGGCCTTATCATTTAATAATTATAATAGTGTCACCACCCTATTCCATCCTGAGGGTGTCGTAAGAGCCGAAACAGGCGATAACTTAGCCACAAGAGAAGGCAAACATGATACGAGAACCATGTGCTAGCCAGTCTGGCCAGCATGGCACAGTAGGCTAATTACTCTCCATGTAATTGAAGGAGGCCTGACTCAATGTGTCATTTATGGGCTGCATAGTAGTCTTACCTTGAAAACCATTCGCTGGCTTCCCAGCCACAATCAAGTACAGGCACTGGGACGCCCCATACGTAGCCAGTCTTAGGTTTTTGGAGGGCGACTACCTAAAACATGAATTAACATTAATATACAACTGACCACCCCTCCATTGCTACTGGTGTGAGCCCTTTTTTTTTGTTTGACGGGTAAAATGCCTGACCGCACATCCCGCGTCCGGGGAGACTTCGGGGTAGTGTGGGGATTGGTGGGAGCCCTGGCCTCAAGGTATGGTCGCGCCCCCACTGCTAGCGGCTGCAGCCTTCGCCTGATTGCCTGGCCGCCTCTCCGCTCCTATCAACGCGCTGTGTATCGCGGCAGTATAAGGCTCCCGAGGCAACTCTGAGAACAGAGGAGTCCCCAGAGCCACCAAGACTCTGTGTGCCGCTTTTCGTCTGGTCTCTCCCCATGGGCCCGCCTGGCATGGGTGACCCTGAGCCGGTATGGCCCCAACGGATCCTAAAGGCACGCAAGCCCCCTCACCACAACAAGGTGGCAGCACGTTCGAGGGGGATCTACTAACTAGGAGGGGGTCCTAAATAAAATATTAAAAGCAAAGACGGACTTGTAAGTTTTACCTCTGCCAAGTTAACGTGTAGTGGCTCCATATCCGCGTGTTTCAAGGTCAAGACGGCGCTCCTGACTGTGGGCTGTACCGTCAGCAACTCTGGATAAGCTCTCGCTGATATGAACTTGTTATTTTCGTCTACCACCATCAGAAATCTGCGAGTACATGTAATGTAAAGCATAAAAACGCGTTGTAGCAGGATTTTTTTTACTTTTATGGATGTTTGTTTGTATCATTACGAGGTCAAGTTAGAAACTTACTTGAATATGGTTTGCATTACAGACGCCAAGTACTTTTAACTTGAAATATAATTCGTGATAATAATATTGATCTACGCGGTAATTAATTTCGATCATAATTCCAAAGTACCTACTCTATTTAATATAAGATTTTCATGCAAAATTACATTCCCGGCTGCAGTTTTAAAAAACTGCTGATGTTTAAAAACACTTATTTTGTAGAAGGAACAGTCATAATCACGATCAGTTACCGCTTTATATAGTCTACACCAAACAACTTGAGCAAAAGTGCCGTAGTACCTACTCCGTCAATGACACGAAATTGGACAATTGCGGAATCAGATATTATTCTTCAAGTTTTATATTTTGCGGCTATTTTATAGAGCGTAACACGATAAACAACATTATAAAAAAGAAAACAATACTTGGCCGAACACCATAGGTTGGTAATTTGATACTATGGTAATGGTAGTATGGAAAATTGACGGCTTCTCCCTCGGTGCCTAAAAATAAACACGACGTACATTTTGTACATAGAACTTCTCATTTTGGTTAGCTCTACGTTATAAGGTCTCATTACCTACTTCAGCTGTATCTGTAAACCTTTTTGTTACACCCTGGTTAGATAAGCTCTACTCAGCCCATAGCCATTCTGCCTTTCAGCCATTCTGAGTCAGGCCTCCTCCAGTGACATGGACGGTAATTAGCCTACTGTGCCACGCTGGCTAGACGGGTTGGAACAGGGTTTCGTATTAAGTTTTCCTTCTCTTGCGGCTAGATTATCAGCCTTTTCATTACCTTTTGTCGGCTTTTACCACACCCTAAGAATTAAATGGGTTGGTGACACTATGTATTTTATACGCCACCACAGTACGTAGCTAACATAAAACTGATTTTATCTACCTGTCCCGAAGCCAGGCGTCTCTTAATCCTAAAATGGAACACTCAGCCGAATTCAGCATTACCGGCCCACAAGACTTGATTGGATATACGTAAACGCTTTTCAGTACTCCGATGTTCCTCCATTCTTCTGGCAGTTTGGGTTTTCGGTCTTGGTATATACGGTACGCGCAGTAAGCACCTCCAATAGCTCCTACGGTGACTAAAGCCGTGGTAGCGTAGTATTGGCCTGAAAGTACAGGGTATACCTGAGGTCTTTACGAGTATATTCATTTTTTAAGAAAACGACCTTAATCTTCGAATAGCATGCTCACGTGATGCCTCGGGTCTGGCGTAGCCCAAAGACTGGACTGGACACCCATATAACCTTGCAGTCGTGTTCTACAGGTCGGCCGGGCAGGAATTAAGTATTTTCAATACTTAAGAATATTGTTGGTCTTTGTGTGTTTATTCACGATTTACACGAGAAAAAATTAACTAAAGTTTTTTATTGACATATTATTATAATTCGCCCAAACCAACCTAAAGCCAACCAACCTACGTAGTATGAAAGTCGTAAAATAGTCTACCCGACTTGTTTACATTTGTGTGTACATAAAGTCTTCCCCAATAAACGCACTGTCTAGTGCAAAAGTATGTTTAAATTATTCAAGGTAGAAGTTTGGTGCGGATTTGAACATTTATCAGGCATAAATAAGTTATTTGTACGGAAAACTTACCTTGGGACATTTTTATTTAGTCTTTAATCCGTTCGTCGTTTTGTTTACTAAACACTACGTGATCACTGCGGCGTATTGTATTCCACGATCCACGACGAGTATTCATTAATCAAGAATGAAACTGACATTTATTACATTACACACTTAGCGGCTCGCGCTATCTATTCTAACACAGGGGCTCGGGTGAGACAACAATATTATTATCATGAAATGTAATTGAAATCGAATGAATCGCTGAATCTTCTTTATAAAATTCTCGTGTCACGGTGTTTGTTATTGAACCTGAAATGGCCTCGTCTGAAATGGCTCGACCGATTTTCGTGAAATTTTGTGTGTATATCGGTTAGGTCTGCGAATTGGAAAACATCTATTTTTCATCCCCCTAAATGTTATGGGTGATCCACCCTAAATTTTTGTATTTTTAATACAGCATACAAAAATACATACAACCCTTAATTTTCACCCCTCTACGAGCAACCCTCGATATATAATGGCAGAACAACGTTTGCCATGTCAGCTAGTGGGTATATAAAATTCTCGTGTCACATTTTTTGATATTTTACTCCTTCGAATGTGCTCGACCGGTTTTGATGAAATTTTATATTCACATTTGGTAGATATGGGAATTGGACAACATCTATTTTTCACCCCCCTTAATTTATTATTTAGATTTTTCTGTTTTTATTTTTTATAATACACCATACAAAAATACGCACACACACCCCTCTACGATCAACCTCTATATTTATAAGGCAAAACAATGTTTGCCAGGTCAGCTAGTAATGATTTTAAAGATTCTGAAATTTTCCACACATGACAAGCCAATATTCGAACTAAAGCGGATAAGAGTGAAGTGAAGTGAAATTTTGCAGAAATTTATCTATAAATTCGTGCTGCCACGTGTCGTCGTTTAGTTATTAATAAACCTACCCTTTATGGTACACCCTGTATGATATGTTCTCTAAACATTACATAAGGTACTTTAAAGTATTATTACATCTGTGTATTTGACAATACCGACTGGTTTCTGCATATTGTTGGCAATCGGATGTTCCGGTCATCTCCTAAACGACGGACTATATTTGATAAAAAATTAGTTTGAATATGGAATGTGTTTAACATTTTGAATATTCTTTTCTTGAATTCACTATCATCATCATTTTAAATTGTAAATGTATTCGGATTTTACAATAAATCTTATAAATAAACGATACGTATTTTATAACGTTACGAAACGTAACACGAAACTTTATAAAAAGTGGAAATGTTTAAAACTGTCAAACTAATGTCAGTCAACGTGTCCTAAAAAAATGTGTTAGCTCGGCTCAGACTTGCGTTTTAATTTCTTAAAATGTATAGCTTTTACAGAAAATAGTCGGTGATAGTTGTCTACACGTTATTAACGCCAAGTGTTGTAGTTCGTAAATTGTTCTAATCATGGTTTTATTAAAAAACGACGAGGTAAACGACATTTGGTATCTATTCGTAAAAATGTAAGGCCTTATTTCAGTCATTTAGATATCAAAAATTTTGTTTCAGTTCCTCGTAGAACTTACGAAGTTATTCCAGAAAGCCCGCACATCAAGTTCTGTGACTATGACAATGAAAAGGTGTAAGTACCACTGATAAGTACAGGTGTCTTAAATTTTTACAAGTAGTGTAATCATTAAGAATTACTTGATTACAGATGACGGTAGGACAAAGCCAGAACCACGGGACGGGACGCCAGTAGTTAAGAATCCAGAATACAAATGTCTGGTAAGGGCACAATCTAGCAGTAAAAAAATTTCTACTGTAGTCGAGCAACGGGATGTGGAGACATTCACCACAGCTTATTCGAACTTATTAAAAACAAGTGTGAATGGGTTAAAACGTTTGAAAAAACCCAAGAAGAAAGCAATGGCCACTCAATAATTGCAATTGAAACCCAGACAATGTGTCAAGACTGAATGTACTGAAGCTGTAAAGTGCGCAATATAGTGGTTTGAATAAATGTGGACTTAATGATGTTTTGTACCATCACTATGTGCTAGCGTCTAGGATGAGGTCCATTGAATATGCTCTTCTCTCTATGAGATCTGAAGAGTTGGAGTCATGCCTTGCTAGTATGCAGGCACAGTTATAGTCATTGACCATCTGTCCAATGCACCTTATATTTTTTATTCTTATAAGTTAATTTTTAACAATAAAGGTCTATGGATATTTCTTGTGGTATTATTGTTGAAATATGTGTGCAGATTATTACTTTGTCACTTACATATATTTTATAAGTTTAGATAGGTAGAAATCTAGGTTGATATCTCTTGTATTACTACTTCTCAGCTCATAAATGATCCACTGCTGAGTTGGGCCTCCTCCAATTACACGGAGGGCAATTGGCCTACTGTGCCACGCTGGCCAGATGGATTGGCATAGGGTTTCATATCAAGTTTTCCATGTCTTGTGGCTAGGTTTTCAGCATTATCATTTCCTTTTGTTGCCTGTTACAACACCCTTAGAATGAAATGGGCTGGCGAGAATTTGTATTCTAAATTCGTCACCACATGAAAACTGTGCATGGTACTTAGGTGTATAACTGTACAGTACAATGAGTAGAAAATGTAGTCGGCAAGTCTAAAGCTTACTTAACTTGGCATCTAAGGCAATTGGGTATTTTTTTTTAACTAATGAAGGTTTTAGCCATTAGCCAAGATTGTGAAACAATATTTATTAAAACAAAAATTAACATGAAATGATTATGTATTTAACAATTACAATGTTATCACAAATAATGAGACCAATACATTTTCTAAATAATACAATTGAGATAATATCAGAATTTATATTTGATAATTTGAAGACTTATAAGGTATTTTTTTTTGTATAAAAATATACTTACAATCCATTACACAAATAACGCCTTAACAATTTAAATCAACATTCCCATTATAATAATACTGTAATAGAAGCCACTACAATTAGTTTGTTTTATTTTATTAAAATTTGCCAGAATTTACATTTTTATACAAAGGATGTCATGTTCAGAAAAAATACATTACCATATATTATCCTAGAGACATCTGAGTTTGTATTGATGCCATACAAGCTGGATTGATGCAGAGTTCTTGAATATATCAATGATGTGTCAAAAGTCTCAAATCAAATCTGCTGGTTTATGTTTATCTCTCAAATGATCAGAGCTGCCATAAAATGTATCAGGCAAAGGTTTTGGCCGGTGTTGCCAGTATGCACATCTCATTATTCCACATAACTTATAACATATTCAAGATCTGTGCAGGGAATCAATGCAAACTCAGCACTCAGCTTTCATCTTTATTTTACGGGACTAATAGTTCAATAGCTGGCATTTGGATCTCCAGTCCCTGGTTGGATTCTGGGATCAAGCAAGTACCATTGTATAAACTAGAGATACTTTGAGATACTCTCTGGTTCTGTGTGCCTTTGTGTTCGTGAATTATATAAATATAGAGCCCTACAATACAAGGCGAAACAGACGTAAAGGGTGGATCACCCTTTAAAAAAATACTACGGATTGATTGTATGTATTTAAAATGTACAGTTAAAATCTACTTTGGCTTTAATAATTACTAAGCATTAGAATCATCTGAAATAAAAATAATTCTATATATAATTAGTAAGGTTATAAACTTACAAAAATTCTAATGCTTAAGTAGGTATTTCATTGAAGATATCATTTCTATTGCACTCATCCATGTAATAAACTGCTGTATGGAGTTTAATTTCGTCGCCATTCCATAGTTTCATTTTCTAGTCCGATTAGTCTGCCCCCCGCGACCCATATAATGGGACAACTGGCAA
The DNA here is from genome assembly GCA_905475355.2 of Clostera curtula. Classification (NCBI taxonomy): domain Eukaryota; kingdom Metazoa; phylum Arthropoda; class Insecta; order Lepidoptera; family Notodontidae; genus Clostera; species Clostera curtula. The sequence goes on along the minus strand of FR997813.1, from coordinate 9,205,799 downwards.
TGATATGGTGAGACTAGTGTCCATTTTTCGGGCTAACGACTGTCCTATGGCAGTCGTTAAGCCGTTGGTCATAGCTACCATTCTACAATCTATATTGTAGAATGGTAGCTATGACCAATCTTCCGAATTTCAAGCCCTCGAAGTTCGGAAGAGGTCAGACAGCATAGCCTGCAGGTCGATTGATATATGTATATTTAAACATTTATACAGAGTTGATATGACAGAGGGGCATTAAATTACACTACGTATACTATATGTGATTAGTATGAATTCGAAACGGTACAAAAAAAAATACAGGTGATCTTTCATGGGGGGTAGTCTTAAACCTCACCAGGTATCACCAAGGTGGAGGGAGGGGCTAAAAAGGGTTAAAAAAACATCACGTGATTAATGGACAGCCCCTAAGGTTAATAAACGATGCGTTAGGCATAAATATCTGTTAGGAAAGATACATCATGTTCAAATGAGGCAAAAATTTAAAAATCATTTGTGGCTTAGCTATTGCTCCAATTTAATTGATCTTTGGTACAGAGCCTGGAAATGATACCTAGTATAGGCAGTTAAAAAAAATGCCCCTATGTCGTATCAACCCTGTACAACGCGCCAAGACATGATTACAGTATCGTTATTTACAAATCAATTATTGTGTAGTTACTTTCCAAGTATATTGATGTTTTTCATTTCTTATCATCACAGCTTTAACATTGCTTTTTAATTAGCATCGCACTTTGCACCAGCTACTTATTTATATAAAAAAAATATATATGTCAACATTGCATGTGGTGACGGATTTGGAATATATAGCGTCACCAACCCAATCCACCTTGCGGGTGCCGTAAGAGCCGACAGAAGACAAGGCCGATCACTTAGCCGCAAGCGAAGCAAAACTTGATCCGAAACCAGGTCCCAACTAGTCTGGCCTGCGTGGCACAGTAGGCTGATTACCCCCCCCCCCCCCATGTAATTGGAGGAGGCCGACTCAGCAGTGGGTCATGTATGGTTTGGCCATGTCGAGAGAATGAATGAAGAACGATTGACGAGAAACGTGTATAAGGCGAGTGTGAATGAAAGTGTTGGAAGGGGAAGACCTAGGCGGACGTTTCAAGACCAAATCAGGGACGTCTTGAAAAAAGGCCAGGTCAAGAGTACCCTAAACCGAAGAGCATGTATGAAGGGAATAATGAAAGTAGACGAAGCGAAACAAGTATTTAAGGATCGTAGCAAGTGGAAAGAAGTGGTCTGTGCCTAACCCTACGGGAAAGAGGCGTGATTATATGTATGTATGTATTACTCTGTATCTTCCATTTTTTGTGTGTGCAGACGGTAACATCTCGATTTGCACCATTTATAATGTTATGTCAACAATGTCATCTAAAAAGGCAATATCTTTTACGCATTGTAAAAAACATGGTCACAGATGATGATGGTAAAATTACAGTTACTTCTTATTACATCAGAATCTATCAGAATTGGTCAAGCCATTTATAATTAGATAAAAACTTGAATCATTTAACCCAGTGCCATCCTATCTGGCCAGCATGTTACAGTAGGCTAATTTCCCTCATGCTGTATGTCTTTCAGTCAAGTCGATACCAAATCCATCATTTCAAGATTCAATATTTTCCATGAACCCAGGTGATGTGCTATAGTACATTTTTAGAGGTAAGCCGTTTGAGCGCTGCGTTCCGAACATGTTCGTTCCCGAGCCGTTCGGCGTCGTGTAACACCCGTCGCAATTCATTCGTTCGTTCGTGTCGTGCCGCTAAGATGTACGCGCTGCTGACGTTACGGCACACCAGGTAACACGAGATCTGGATGAAAAATGTTACATATTATAGACAATTACTGCACATAGGAATTACTCTAATTGAATGTAGAGAGAGGAGTTACGCAATAACAAATATACTATACACAAAAAAGCCAGCTGCATAAATTTTTAGAATGCATCTAATCGTTCATTAGGCACTAATCACCTGTAAAACAATACTTTTAAACAATAGTACTTTGTTATAGTCGTATTAAAAAATTAAATTAAAAATTTAAATAAACCCCCGACACAATAACCTTTAAAAAGTAAAAAATAAAAATAAATACTTGGCGTTGGGGGACCACTCCCACTTATTTATTACCTGACCCCTGGTCCCCCAACGCGAAGTATTTATTTTTATTTTTTACTTTTTAAAGGTTATTGTGTCGGGGGTTTATTTAAATTTTTAATTTAATTTTTATTTTATACTTTTTATAGGTACATACTTATTATAATGTAGATTTTGTTAAATTGCACGTGATGCGCTTTCATTTGAGACCCCACTTGATTATATTTGCAGACATTCGGTTATTCTTCCCCACTTTCACCCCTCATAACTTTTAAACGGCTCACCCGATTTTCATCAAACATGTCTAAGAACACTCGCCCGTAACTCACCATTCATACAAAAAAAACTTTATTGAAATCGCTTCATCCGTTCGCGAACTACGGTGCCACAGACAGACAGACACGTGAAACTTATAACACCCCTCTTTTTGCGTCGGGGGTTAAAAATCCATGAGAGTAGACTGACGTTTTCTGTGTTAGCAGTTTCTAGCGAAATGTTTTTTATTATAATATTTTCTACTTAGTAAAACATAACATATTTTTACCTAGTAAATTCAAACGTCGTTGTGTGGTTATGCATTTTTGTCAAATATATTTGAGCATGCAATTAAAATATATTAGCAATAATTCTTGAAATCCATCTAATTGCAATATTTACTTTAATACTGATTTTACGTTCAGTGGTGATTCAGTTAAACGCCTCAATTGCACGAAGCTTAGGCGATATACAATGCAATTAACATTGGCTACTCTACAACACATTACATCACTATTATCAAACAATAAAAAATGACATTAGTATTTCTGTCAGTTTACAAAAGTCTTCAACCAATGTGTGTTGCCAGTGATGACATATGGAACAGAGACGTAGTCGCTCACTATGGGCTCCATCAAAAGGCTCAAAGTCACCCAAAGGGCAATGGAGAGGGCTATGCTCGGGGTTTCCCTGCGAGATCGAATCAGAAATGAGAAGATACGCAGGAAAACCAGGGTAACCGACATAGCCCACCGGATTTCCAAACTTAAGTGGCAGTGGGCAGGGCACATAGCTCGCAGGACCGACGAACGATGGGGCAGAAAAGTCCTCGAGTGGCGACCGCGTTCCGGAAGGCGCAGTGCTGGTAGGCCTCCCACACGGTGGACCGACGACCTCGTTAAGGTCGCCGGAAAGCAGTGGATGCGGGCGGCCCAGGACTGGCCTTTGTGGAGATCCTTGGGGGAGGCCTATGTCCAGCAGTGGATGTATTTTTCGCTGAAATGATGATGATGACTCTCATAGATTTTTAATACGGCTATAGATTAATTTGTGCTAGTGTCCAAATACACATTCTAAAGATCCATAAAAATAGTCTCTTTACTTCATCATCATCAGCCCACATTAGTCCACTGTTGGACATAGGCCTCCCCTATAGAGCGCCCTGTCTTCAGCTTGACGCATGAAATGTCTCTTTACATACAATGACGCTAAATACAGCTGACGAATATGGGGCAAACTTGTTTTCACATTTATGAACGCTGACGAATGTATTACTTTTGAAATTAACAAAATTTGGTAGATGATAATAAATTAAGTGTTACAACCAAATTCAATTGGTTACAAGTACTTTCGTCTGTATGTGTGTGCGTCACCTTTATTGAGATGCTGTGTATGTCGCTGATGAGTATCTCAGCCTGCTCGTCGTGAAGTTGGCCTCGAGACTCGCAGCGGGTCACCACCGCGCTCACGCCCGCTTCTAGTACTTGATCGCTCATAAGACTGACAAAGAAGAGAATGAATGAATTCTTTTGGTGGTAGGTAAAGAAATAGTTCTGAACTAATTAATTTGTTGGAACCTCTTCAATCCAGTAAAAACGGGATGTAAGGGCGCCTCCACTCAAAAACTCGTCTACCCCAAGGGTTCACGGTTTTATTCATATATGAACAGCCCACTTCAATTTGCTTATTTTATAACCTACTGCTGTAACCAACCGCGTGTTGCTATGCCACTAACTAAAATAAATTTGAAGGAAAGACATTACACTTTTTTTTTTGTTCAGAAACCTTTGTGAGTTCATGTACAAACCTTGCTGAAGTTCAAATCATGATCAAATGCATAATTAACGATTATAGAAAGGAAATACAGACAAACGTATTTTTTTATAAATAAAAGAAGAAGACATTGTTGAGTTTAGTCATCTGTTGGATAGTCTCAATGGGAATCTTATCTTTGAGAGTGCCTGATAAAGTAGATAAGTATGATTACCTTTACGACACCCGCTAAAGCAGAATGGGAAACGACACTATTTATTCACCGAATGGACATGTACAAAGTTGACCGAGACACAATTAATTGTTTTTAAACATACCTAGAAGCGGTCTCCTTAGACGCGCGTATACATTTCGCGAGCGTTTTGACTTCCATAAACCGGTCAACGTTCACCAAAAACTTCGCCACGTGTATGTAGATGTTCATAGAATCCAACTTGTGTTCAGTTATAATTCTGAAAAGGAAAACAAAAATGATGATGGTAAAATCACCTTACGTGCCTTTGATTGTTGATTTGGACTTTAAAAAATATCAGCATCATCATCATCATGAAAGACTTCAAACTATACATTTAACAATACACTATATAGTCAAATTTTGAAACGGTAATTTCTATTATAACGGCCATAGCAATGATGCACCGATACGTAATGAGTCCTTTGTATGCTTTGGTTTGTTTTCAACTTACCGTCATTTATATTTTAATTGTTGAACATACTTAAATTGTTAATTATTACTATGAATGTTATGAAAAGTAGCTAATAATTTTGCTTACATGTCCTTCGTTGTATTTCTCATGCTAAGTGAACGGTGTTCTTTATGGGAAATAAATGTCTTAAACCACATAATTACATAATAATATCTCAGTCACTGAGGTTTTTGTCGGCGGTAGGAACCACCGCCCTCTAAGGCGATGGTAGAATCCTTCCCGAACCCGCCCCTCCGCCTTTGTCATTGATTTCTTATTCGAGCGAATTGCTCTGTAAACTTCGCTATTGCGATGTAGGATTGATTGGTTATTCTCGTATTTCTATGAGAAATGTCTTGATGCTGATAGTTCAGATTCCATTCAAGTTGTATCTTTTTGTAGGTAAATCGGATACACGGTTCTAATATATGCAGTCGTTTTACATTTTTTAATTAACAGCCAAATGCCTATGCAACGCTGGCAAAATGCGTTGGCAATAATACAAATATATACCCACTTGAAAGCAAGCTCATATCCGCCTTCTATAGTTGGTCCGCTGGCCAGCACCACAGCGACCAATCGCAGTTTGTCTGTCGTTGAGCCAAACAATGTTAGAGGCCTCACGTCGGGTGTATCCTCTTTCTTCGTACCCTGTATCGGTATGACGTCATTAAGAACCTTCTCCGTCAGTCTACCGCTCAATTCACAAGCCGCCAAGTATTTGGCTAGTTCCATCTGTCGCGTGACCGTAGTCATTAAGTTATCGATGGTCGCCTTATCCAGGTTGAAGTGAAAGGAACGCGAGTCACTCGTTTCTGTGGAATAATGAGATTTATTTTGGTACCAAGAAAAAGATTATCTACTTCACTGATCCCAGTTCAATTCCGGAATCAGTCAAGGACAATACACGGACATGGATATGCCTACAGCCTACTGCAGACAGTTGGTCGGATCCGTCTAACCGGATTTGACTAACTATCAGTGTTTACACGGAGCGATGGTTACCAGCCCTCCGCGACCCATCTAGTGTGACCAACAGTAATTATATGGTTAGACCAGCTGACAGTTTAACGATGCTATGTGTAACGACTGCTACAGATGGTACCGCCTTTGGATAACGGGTCCCGGGTTTGATTCCAGGGTCGGGCAAGTGTCTTTGTGTAAACCAGAGGCTGCTCCGAGTCTACTTGACCCTGGGTGATTTGTGTTCGTGAATTTCATATTTGTAAACTGCTGCGATACAGGTTGCACCTAGTGCAGGGGTTTCGTTCTTTAAAACAAATAAGAAAGAATATTCCAACTACTTTCTCAGGCTAGCATACATAATAGCTCCTTGACCGGTATGACCGAACGAGCGAATGAACGAGCGAATAAACGAACGAATGGCTGATTGAATGAATGTACATACTATGAGCAACAGGCACGCAATTGGCCAGATGATGAGCGGCTGCCGCAAGTTGTTGCTCCCGCGCCTTCAAGGTCGCGAAGGGGGAGGCCCGAGGGGTGGGGCGAGCGTACAGGAGAGCGCAAGTTGCCGCAGCGCGCGCCTGCTGATCGCTGCCCACTTGCACTGCGTACAATGCCTCCAGGCGGCGACTCAGCTCCAATGTACGGCAAATGTGCATTATGTACTCCTATCACATACATGCAAAGCCTTATATTACTCACCCGCAGTCTTCGTCAGCATCGACATTAAATTAGTTATCTCTGTTTCCGCGTGGTGACGGATTTAGAATACACAGTGTCACCACCCCATTCCATTCTGAGGGTGTCGTAAGAGCAGATGAAAGGAAAGATAAGAAAAACTTGATACGTAAAATGGTTACGTATCCAGTTTTTCTTTTCTTCTTTCAATAAAATTGTGATATATTTGATTCTAGAGACAATAAGACAAGTGCTAGTGGACACTGCCTTAGTTTATTTCTTTCCGTAATAATTTAGGGCCGATATAAATTACTTATTAGCTTAGGCTAGATTGTAATTAGAATGGTGCAGTCTCAATGTCCGTGTGGTGACGGATTTAGAATACACAGTGTCACCACCCCATTCCATTCTAAAGGGTGTCATAAAAGCCGGCAAAGGGGCTGTCCATTAATCACGTGTTTTTTTAGCATTTTTTAACCCCTCCCTCCCCCTTGGTGATACGTGGTGAGGTTTAAGACTAGCCCCCCCCCCCCCCCACACATAAAAATCACGTGTACTTTTAGTTACATCTAGATTTCGGTTTAGAAATCACGCGTTTGAAGAAAAAATAAATACACGTGATATTTTACTATACTATACCCCCTTGTGATATTTCGTGATTTTTACCGAACCCATCCCCCCCTTGCGAACCTCACGTGATTAATGGACAACCACAAAAGGAAATGCCAAGGGCTATAACCTACTCCAAGAGAAGGAAAACTTGATACTACCCTGTGCCAACCCATCTAGCCAGCGTGGCAAAGATTTTTCTTCATTAGTATCATGTAGTTTGTTTAGTTATTGATTCGTAGTGGCTGTAATAAACGTTTATCTTTCTTTCTTTTCTTTCTCCATGTAGATGGAGGAGGTCAGACTCAGCAGTGGGTCATTTACGGGCTATGAAGTAGTAAGTAGTAAAACACTTTTCAAATTAATTTAAATATAATACTCACCGCCCACATATCCAACGTTGCATCCATGTCGCTCATCGCCTTCAACAATTCGTTGACTTTGTCTTTCTTCAGACAATCCATATAAACTGACTCCGTAAACGTCTCCTTGTCCACCATATTGTCATAGCAGTACCTTAACACCTCCGTCATGGTGCTGTGTTTCATATAAAACGCAATGTTGGCCACATGCGAGCCATAGTTGGTCAAATAGTACACGCATTCCTTGTAAAAGAATGGGTCCAACCTTTTCTGTTGGTCGACTTTTGGTTCAGTATGGTTATTGTTCCGGCGAAGCAAACCTTGGACCAAGCTGTTCTTTGGTTGGACGGACGCGGTTTGAAAGTCGCTGTAGTCGCCCTGTTTTATTTTTTTCACGCTTGCCAGTGTGTGCATTATGTTTAGAGCCGGTTCAGTCAATTGGATTTTCTTTTTGCTTGTGTTCATTGATGCCAGTTTTTCGTTTGTGGCCTGCAAGAAAAAAAAAAGTATTGAAAAACGAGCTTTTATAGTGTTTGTGATATGACTACTATTCACTCACTGAAAAGTCCGTCCTCCTCCACTTACATGGAGAGTAATTAGCCAACTGCATACATTTAGACACATCGACCATGTTCTTTACTGTCCTTCCGCTTATTCGTATCATTCAATTGTGTCTAATAAAATTTATTTTTCTTTCTGCCTACCGTGCCACGCTGGCCGGACGGATTATTTTGGTCGGCTTCTACGACACCCTCAGAATGGAAGGGGGTGGTGACATAATGTATTCTAAATCCATCATTACACGAATAATATGACTACAAATTTGTTAAAAAGTAAAAAAAAATACAGAGAGACATTATTTCAAAATGAGCAGTCGATTCTATGCTTTAAAAGTCTCGTCAAAATACTTCTCCCTGTTCCTTGTAATTTCAGTTTCTATTCTAAGATCCCACCATAAAAATACCTTCACCAGGGAAGGTCGTTCTATATTGGGATTCCCTTCCATGGGCTGGATTTAGAATACCTATGTATTCTAAATCCAGCCCACTATTGTTACCACCCCATTTCGTCCTGAGGGTGTCGTAAGAGCCGACAAAAGAAACGATAAGGCCTAAGAAATGCAAGAGAAGCAAAACTTGATACGAAACCCTATCCCAACCCACATGACCAGCGTGGCATAGTAGGCTAATAACCCTCCATGTAGTTGCAAGAGGTCCGACTCAGCAGTAGGTCATTTATGGGCAGAGAATTACAATATTCCTTAATCCATACTCCATGATGGGGTTAATAATTTTGACAACAATCCAAGTGTATTCGGTACTCACCTTGATATTTTCGGCTTTACTAAGCAGCTGTTGATTGACTGGATAGTTCATATCCTCCAACATACTGATGATTTCATTTAGCAGCGGAGGGTTCGAGCGGGGCCTACCATCGGACTGTACACTGCTCACCGAACTGGTCCTCTCCGAATACCGCACACTTTGCAGTCTCCTATTAACAAAGTGAGATTCCGACGCCTCCCTACCAAACTCATAATCTTCGGTAACCTCGGCGCACACGTTGAGGGCCGCTTTGAAGCAATGCGCGAACTTCTCCCGCGCCTGCTTGAAGCAACCCGCCTTGAGACAAGCTTTGCCCCAAGCGGCTAATACGCTGTTTCGTGGTAGGCCCGATTTTGTTGCAATTTCCAGAGCCAATTCCCATTTTTCAGCTTCCAGTAACGATCGTACGATTTGGCCTGTAATTATTAAGGGGCATAATTACTACTCTAGTATATATTTATATTTACATAATACCATACCAATATTTTACCGTCATTCGAATACACGAAGATACATTGTAAATTATGTCAATTTATTATTCTGTTCGTTAATTGGGTGCATCAGTGTGGTGAAGAATTTAGTATTCATAATGTTCACCACCCCATTCCATCCTGAGGGTGCCGTAAGAGCCGACTACAAGAAATCACATACCAGAAGCCTAGTAGCAAGTAAAGGAGATCTTAAAACAAAACCCCGTGCCAACTCAAATTTGCCAAATTTTCCTCCTATAACTGAAGGAGGCCCGAATCAGCAATAGGTCTTTAACAGGCTGTAAGAAATTAATTAAGAAGTATACTTGGATGTGCGCCTTGACGTGGCACCAGATGATGGGCTTGGTGGCGAACCAGCGTGGCCATAGCGTCGGCGTGGGCCAGGCATCGGGCAGCGTGCATCGCTCCTGTCTCGGCCACCACCATTCTTCCACCACCACTGTGAACACCACAAATGGTAGAAACTAGATAACTTTGTTACTTTATACTAACTTCCACTTACCTGGGTAACGAAACCGCGCTAATGTCCACTTTGGCGTCCATTCTGTTTACCTTGCTGGTCTAGGGGTTGGAAGCGCCGCCTTTGAACCACAGGGTCTCGGGTTCAATTCCGGGGTCGGGCAAGTGTCTTTGTGTAAATCAAAGGCACTTGCTCCGAGTCTGGGTATCATTTGTGATCGTGAATTTCATGTTCATGAACAAACTGAACTGACGAGTTTAGGCAGAAAAAATAATACTGGTTCAGAAAGCATACTTATAAATGGTATAAATAATATCGTTAGTCATTTCTGCCGATAAATTTGGCAGACTAATTTGTGAGTTTTAAACATTCACGATAATAAAATAATATGTGAAATCTGTCGTAGTTTATAGTTCAATCTTAGTTCATTCAAATTTATTGAGTCTTGTAACATCCCATCCTGTATTTTAGAATGTCAATACACCCAACTATACTATTTGCGCTGTAGCATGGTGCGGGTGACAGTTGCCTGTATGACGTTACTAGGGATGTGACGTTATCCTATACATTTTTATCGATAACGATCAATCTAGTTAACTTTAATATTATTAAGAAAAATTGTGTGTTATTCAGTGTCTAGTGTAACTACGTGTATAAACTTGTCAATATAAATGTTTTATGGCTACATATTAATGTTTGTACTTATATAAATAAATCAAAATCGGTTTTACGTTTCTGTTTTTTAACAGCCTTTCAAGCAACTTTAGCCTATAAATGTTCTGTTGTATAATTAAAGATCAATATTAACAATAAAAATTGACCAACGCACAATATACGTATCTTAATATGAAAAATATCCACTATCCATCGTAGCAGTATATCCCATTACTAAATACGTCTATGGCGTTACGTTATACGCATAGCACTTTGCTTAATTTTTCATCCAATTTCATTTTATTTGTAAACTAGAACGAATGTTTGGTTGGAGGTTGGTTTAATTTAATTTACTACAGTTATTAATGATTAAATATATTACGAATGTGGTACAGCTGACATGCTAAGTCATAATTTGTAAATCGCGGCAACTTTCAAGAGTGAAACGAAATGGTACTGGAACTGTCACCCGCACCATGCTACAGCGCACAGAGTATAATATTTTAGGTGAAAGTTTCTAAGAATGTATGTTTCTTGCTCTCTCACGCAATACCTACTGTATGGATTTTGATAAACTTTACAATAATATAGCTTATTCACCAGAATAACACATAGGCTATAATGTGTAGACATATATGTCTAGCTATAACAGATTCTTGTACTTACGTGTTAAATACTCGTGCGAAGCTGGGGCGGGCCTCTAGCAGTTCTATAATATTGGTAACTTAATACACTCACTTATACTCATGAGGTGTCCTGGCGTAAAGCTCGGCTGCAGCGAGGAGAAGGGAACGGCGCGCTCGAACCAACAGCCGCGCATCGCCCCCGCTTGACAACTCACGAGCCACTTCGTCGCTGCGATCTAGCAGGAACCTGACATTCAACACGTGCTATCAATCTTACTTGCCGTCCGTGTGGTGACGGATTTAGAATACATGGTGTAACCACGCCATTCCATCCAGAACAAGAATAAAAAAAAGGAAAAGACTAGGCCGAGAACCCAGCCGCAAGGGAAAGAAAACTTGAAACTAAACCCTGTACCAACTCGCCTAACCAGTGTGGCACAGTAGGCTTATAACCCATCCTGTGACGGGAGGAGGCCCGACTCAGCAGTGGGTCATTTATGGGCTGAGTAGTAGTAGTATCATTCTTGGTAATATTCAAAATGACGGGGGAGGTAACCTAGGGACCACACCAGTAGGTAGACCGTAAATTTCTATTGACGTCTTAAATACGTAACTTGCTTAATTCAAAAAGGTCTCGTCTCGAAATCGTCGTCGACAGGTTATAGTGATGCCATTAGCATATAAGGCACAAGCGGAAGCGATTATACTACTAACTAGCGACCCGCCCCGGCTTCGCACGGGTGCGATGATGAACCTATAAATTTAACAGTGTAATATTGTAGAGATATAATGGATTTATTATACATATAAACCTTGAATCACTCTATCTATAAAAAAAAACCGCTTCAAAATCCGTTGCGTAGTTTTAAAGATTTAAGCATACATAAGGACGGACAGACGACAGCGACTTTGTTTTATACTATGTAGTGATAGTGATACTCAGCCCATAGGTGACCCACCGCTGAGACGGGCTTCCTCCAATTACATGGAGCGTAATTAGCCCACTGTGGCCAGACGAGTTGGAACAGGGAACATATCAAGGTTTCCTTCTCTAGCAGCTAGGTGATTTGCATCTTGGGTTCCTTTAACGGCCTTTTACGATACCCACGTGATGGTATGTGTTGATGACCTGGAACTTACCTAGGATAATCCAAATTTATTGAGTGCATTTTCATAATGGACAAGCAAAGCGTAACATTCGGAGTAAACTCGAAACTGAACTCCGTTCGGACCGCCTCGTTCCTGTTCGCATTGATGGACAAACACCAATCCATACACGTAACGCCGCTGCCTCCAGAATCAGAATTGCTACTAAGCATGAAGTTATCCTGATCAGAGCTAGCTTTCTTGTTCATCGTCTGCGTGTAACAGTCATCACATACCCGGAACTTCACTTCATTAGGGTAAGTAGGCACTTGCATACGGTGCCTGGAGCAAGCATGGCATACGAGTCGGTCACAACGCCGGCAATGATGCCTCCGGATAATCATCGAGAAAATTGAAGTGTGACACAACATGCATCTATCAGTCGAATAGTCCTCCACCCACTGCTCTTTGCTAGGCACCTGATCGGGCATTACAAATGGTTTGTTCGCCGCTTCGATGTTTATAGAGTCTATCGACTGCAACAAGGAATCGTCCGACAGTTTCGGCGGAGTTGGACACGTGTTTCTTGGATTCCGCATATCCAGAGCTTTCTCAGCGTAAAACCTTAACAGAGCGTCGACGGCGTTACGGGAGATTACTATACTTTCGATGGATTTCATATTGTAGTAAAGGTTATCGCCGCTGGGGTCACGCTTCAGGTTAGGAGAGATCTTGTTTATGATTGAAGTCAACACGTCTAACTTAGCGTTCATCAGGAACTGCTCGATCATTAACAGCGGGCTCTCTATCAATTCCCAGAACAAATGGCGCATAGATTGGTCGATTTCAAGCATGATCTGTAGACCTATTTTTATATTTTCGAAAGATTTCCAATCGAATGAGTTCTCTGATATGAAGTCGACGCACACTTGTAATATCTCTACGTTACGCACTCTCGACATCTCATCTTGTATCAGATCCATAGCTTGAGATGTCGGGAGGCGTAAGAGCAACTCTCGGACCATTTTTCTTGTGGCTTGACTAGTGTGTTCGAATAACTGCCTTAACAGATTCATCACTATCAAATTTTTCATATTTTCCGACACTTCATGTACATCTGCCCATTCCAAACACAGTTTGAACTGGAAGTAAAATGAATGGTAATATGAAATTTTAAGCATGTTTTGACATTTTACATCATTTTTTGTGTGTGTGTGTGTACTGAAGTTAATAAAAAGAAGCCACTATTACTAAGATAGAATCAGCAAAAAATGTAGCATATAATGATAGAGTGGCAACATATGTGATGTGTGTTCATCTTCATGCAACATATATCTGATGGACTCGTTAGATTCCATTTCGTAATCGTGTCCATATTTACACAAACAAACAAACTGGATTCCTTTACAACAAAGTCTAAATAATTAATACGAGGGATTTCATTTTGTATTTATAAATAGTTTTACCTGTTGGCTATCCATCAATACTTCAATGATATTTTCAGGATTTTCGATCGACTTTTCACAGATATTGTGCCAATGATTCTCTCCCATTATTGAAGATATCTGCAAAATACATTCATGGTAAATAAGAGGTATACATTATGAATTCGTAGTGTTAAAGAGGAAAATTTCTCACCTGCTTATATAAAGGAATTTTAACAACCCATTCACTGCATTTCTCATAAAGTCCTTCTTCGGAAAGGTCTTGATTCAACAGGAATCTGAGATAATCTAATGTTTTCAAAGCACCCTCCGCGGGCCACACGTTCAAATTGTTGAGAATGAGATTCATTTTTAACTCAGGACATTTAAGATACTGGCAATATTTCCAGCTGTCGTGGATCTTTGGGTTCGTTGCCAACTTGAAAAGTATCAAGTCTCGCAGGTTTGATAAATTTGCACTACACATCAATTGTCGTTCTGATAGGGAGTCTATGATGTTTATACATTTTAGCATCTTTCCAGATTCTATTAGCTGCGGCATGAATTGAAATAGTTTATCAAGATCGACAGTGGTGTGCAATGAGGCTAAATATTTGTTGTTACCGAACAAACGCTTTGTGAAATTAAAACGATCTAGCTCCATGTAATTGTTTAAGCACTTGGTACGTGCATCCATGCTTTGTTGTAAACTGTTCTCATTTGGAGATGTGTGTATTTTCTTTATAATATGAGCCAACACCCAATTGTGAAGGACCACGTATGTGAGGCACTGTGGGTCCGGGGATCTTGGCAATGGCGCAAAGTTAGTAACGGGATCCAAAAACAAATTCTCTTCAATATTTTTAAAATCGTACACGACTTGCAGTAAACTGTTGAAACTATCTTTGCTTGCTTCTTTTTGTGGACCGACTAAGGTAATTGACGGACAAAAGTTCAGAATAAGCTTAGGTATTAAATTCACATTTAGCTTCTTGCATATCGGTTCTAAACTAGTTACGGGAATCTCTTTATTATTTATCATTGACCCAAAAATGTCATGTAGATTAGTTTCTAATACGGAAAAGTATGGCGCATCGTTTCCGTTCTCAACACTACGATCGTCTTCTTGCTCTAGCTGTGATACTGTCTTACAGTACATGTAACACATTCTAAGATATGGAATTCTCGTCTTTTTGCAGCCTTGCCGAGACACTTCACATGTGTTGCATATATCTTTATCCGAAGCTGCAACAACATTCATGTAGATCTGGTGGTATTTTTGTAATAAATTTTGATCCAGCTCAGCGATTTCATTAGGACTAACGACATCAACTAAATCATCGCACGATTGTCTCAATTCTTTAGACAACTGATTCAATTTACAGAAGTCTTTATGCTTGATAGGGATTCGACAGTCGGTAATCAATCCACATATATTGTCAATAAAATTAAATGATTTTTCCGTATTGCCGAAAATTTCGAATGTAACACTAGCGATGTCTTCTACAAACCGTATATAGTTCGTTTTTTTAACCGCTGCGATATCTGTGCAGTTTCGCACTTCAGCGAGTTTCCTCTCAACTACGTTTATCAGTCCGTATGTAATTTCTCTATTGAGGCCGCTGCTAATTAGTACATCGACCGAATTAATGAAAGGCGCGTTCTGATGATTATATAGTTGTAAATGTGGATGGCGGGCACCCAATTCTATTATGTCAAAAGAATTAGGAGCTCGGTGCGAAGCCAGGAACCCCTCGACTAATCCCATGACTTCTGTTGAAACCACAGACAATGCGGACAGTTCTTTAGTTGGATAGCGCGTATCATCACGGTAGTATATGATGTTCTTTATTTTAGCAATCAAATTGCGTAAATGTTCTGTAAAGGTCACTTCGGTAGCAATTTCGGAATCGGCAAGATCGAACATCTGGAATAAATTCCTTTGATACAAAAAAGTTCTCCAAAGAGCATTATTATAGCTAGAGAACTATTTTTGGTCATTAATTGTAAATTTCATTTCTTAAATGTACTTTCCTCCCCTAAACTCATTTGAGTTTTGTTTTTGTATCGAAATTACTATTTATGAATGCGACATAAGCCATTTAATACCTAAATAAAAAAGATATATCATGAAGCAAACATCATATAACGTCAAATAATATTACAAAAAGTACTAATAAGGCGAGGTTTTCGTAATACAAACTAGAATATATAACCAGTTTAAATGCTGCTTATTATTTCATTGCTGTGCAATATCGTAAATGCACATAGATTAACACGTGTAGATGTACAATTACAGAATGGCGTTGATTATTATCAAGTAGATTTAAATATTAACGACAAAGATTATGAAATGATCGACGGAAAGCAGCTAGCTGAAGATGCTAAGAGTTCAAGCTCACAGGAACTTAATCAGTAAATAAACCGTTGCTATTATTCTAGAAAATACTATTGAACTTTTAATGTAGCCTCAAAATAATATAAATGTATCTAATATTTACAGAATAATTTCTAAACACCAAATGAAACCGTGCCACAAGATAGCATCTAAAAATTCAACAATAAGAGGCAAAACTTTTAAAAAGAATCAGCCAAAATTAAGTCTGACAGCGGTAAGTATATATAATATAACATATTTTCTACGAAAGAACATAATCGCAAATATGTAAATCATTAGTGGAACGCTGATAATCTCTCAAGTATCGGCAATTTTAAGAGTATTTTGTTTCTTGCATAATTACGACGCGATTGTGTTTACAAAGTCACTAACCCCTGGTATTGTACGCACAGTTGTATCTACAAAAACATTGTAGTTCAACAGCTTTAGACTGGCAAGATTTAAGATATGTGCATATCAGTTTAAGTACAACAACTGAACAACGTATCAGAATATGTTAGTATTCAGTAGTACGACAGTATGTACTTAACTTTCGAAATTGACTTTAAATTGTTTATTTGAATGTAAATTGTGTAAAATGTAAATTTATCAGAAGGTAAATATTTATGTATATAATTTCAGATTTCCAATCATGCTATTTCTAAAAGAGAATCGGCGAAAGATGAAGTCTTATATGATTATGATCAAATTGTAAAAGAGTACCATGATGATATTATTAACGATATAAAATCAATACAAACATACCGCATTAAGAAATCAGGTCAGTATGAGTCAATAAATTGCCAAATAATGATTCATGATTATCGTCCAAACCAAAATTCTATTGCTTGCAGATACACCAATCGGAATTATAAATTCATTGAAAGAAATTGTGTCGTTTGAAACAAATCAAAACTGTAGTGATACGTCAGGAATAGGACTGAGGGCATTAACGTGTTTATGGAGGGACTACACTTATCGGCGAAGGCCACAAAAAGCCATTAAATCATCTCTTTGGAGACTTGTTAAAATTTGGTTACTTTTCTACTTGGTAGTCGCAACACCTTTTTGGTTTACTAGAGGTACGTTTCATTGTACAGTGAATTTTTATACTGAAAGATTAAGTAAAACTTTAGCGGTGCTATGAACCATTCCAAGGAATGCCAAAATGTAGCATGAGCTCAGCGCGGCAATAGTACGTCGTGCTATTAGCGGGGCTGGTAGTGCAACATAAAAGAGCTCTGCTTCGTTACAGCCCCACGTACAGATTTAATATTCTTTCGGTTGTCATGGATAATAAACCATTCCATAGCCATGATACCGCGTTTGTAGGTATGCTGACACAATAGTGAGCAGAGCGCACGACCTAGAAATCTTTTGATGAGATCTACCGTAATTACCAATATATCTGACTTTTTTGCTTTAAAGTTACGAGGATGAAATATCCTTCAACAAAGATAAAAGACTGATTTTACCCATTGTAACCCAATTTTCAGGATGGTGTTGCTGTTGCCTATTTTGCAAATTTTTCAAGCCCCGGAGAACTTTAGCACTTGCCAAAAATTACGCTCTAATAAATCCTCCAGGCGTGTACAAAATTAAAAATAATGACATCATTTATGAACCAACTGACAACGAAAGGGAAGCATACGAAGAGTTTGAACATTATTTAAGAACTTTATAAGACACAAATAAAGTACGTTTGTGATACGTTGAACTTCATATTTCATTAACTAGAGCAGATCACCTTTCAGGCACTATGACATATTATTATACCCTGTTCAAGATAGCATGATCGATTTGACAGACGGGCTAGTCATAGGAAACAGAAAATTTCTAGTAGTCCAAAAAATAACGTTTTAAAATACTTGTAACAGTGACAAGTTGGCGTGGGTGTATTATGTATGAAATTCTTTATTGCACTAGACATATAAAACATTGGGTAGATAAGCGATGGTGGGTCAATATTCATAATAAGTTCCTATTTAATATTACAGGGTTATTTTTTGACGTTCAGCCAAATTTAAATAGGTGGTTCAGACCATGAAAGTACTTAAACAAAAAAGAAAAGAAAATAATAGTTGTAAAAGTGTTAAATTTCAATGCGTAAAGCCAACGAATTTTATTTCAAAATGAAAATGTTTTTTATTCGAATATTGTCTTATAAAGTTAAGAAAAAGTGATAAAGAATTTCACACATAATACACCATCTCGTCACAGTTGCAAGTATTTTAAACCGTTATTTTTTGGACTACTAGATATTATCTGTTTCCCACCACTATTCGTCATTGCAAAGTAAAGGTATGATTCCGAAGTACGCTGCACGCAGAAGTGCTACCACGGCACTACTGGTCCCCATTACCGCGACGTAGTTCGGAATCATACCTTTTTGTCGATCAGAAAAATTTACATCTGTCAAATCGATCACGCTACCTTGAATAGGGTATAAGTTTTTAATTATTAGTAATATTATCTTCATAAATTCTTACCTCTAAGATTTGATTAGCCTTGGAGAAGTCATTGTGGTACAATGCCAGCGCAACTAAACTTGTTGGTTTTGCCAGCATGATGGAAATGAAGTCTATGCCATTATTTTGTTTAGTTACATACACTGGAAAAGAAAGAAGGGAAATTGTTTCCGTTTGATCGTTTAAATAAAATTTGAGATTTCGAAAACTTACTTTCATCAGAAACAGTAGATGTGAACATTACTGGGTCAACCTCGAGTTTATTATTCGTGTGTCTCCTTTTGGTCTTATGCTTCTTCCTGTATACTTTTAAGTCCAATTCCCGTGCTTCATCCTCACTACTTTCGTCAACTTCCACGTAATCTAAACACAGCTTCAACGGTAAAGGGCTGGTGTCGGGTGAGAGAGTTGACACAAGTTGTAATTTCCATAGGGAGTGATTGACGACTTTTATTAATTTTTTCAATCTTATTGCAATATCGTGAGCAGTTTGCTCTACATTCATCTTTTCTTCTAGTTTTTCCAAACATAATTTTAGGCTATCCAAGACAAGTTGCGTAGTGTACGCATTACACATGAATCCTGCATTAGCTGTCTTGGGCAGGTTGCCGTGCTTGGTTTGCTTTTTAGAATAAAAATAAGAACAATCTGAATGGGCACCGCAAGGGAATTCCTGGTTATGCTCTTGACATGAGAAATATTCATAACGTAGAAACATACAAGAAAAAATATTTTCAATCACTTCAACACAGCTTTGAAATGGTTGTATAGATAAAACAAGTCGCTTGATTTCGTCCAAAGAAGTAACAGCGTCCTGTGTATTTTCGACAGCTTCGGAAGAATTGAGTATTGTGTCGATTATCTTTGTAATGGCACAGTAACTGTTATATGTCATTACATCCCAATTAAAAATCTGTTTATCTTGAGTTTTGTCCTTCAATTTCCTCAGATCGGCAACGAAGTCATTATTAGTGTTCAGAAGTCTAGATACTTTGTACCGGTCTACTTTAGAAAGCCTACACACCTGAGATATCACAGCCAAAGCGCTTTGCGTGAGCACTTGACTAAACATGGAAGTAGTCATTATTTTACAATTATTCTCTAAGCAAAATTTAATGATAGTGAGTTCTCTTTTCACTTCAGTTATATAAAATTGTAGTTGGTCATCAGCGGTAGTGTAAGTATCCAGGATCGAGAATATGTTAGTCAGTTGGTGGACGAGAGAAGTCAAATCAAACGTTTCCGGGCTATTCGTCAGATCAATAAGCACCATTATTAGGATTTGCTTTGTAAAGTTATTGATTTTAAATGTTACATTTTTCATGTCATGGAGTTGGTGCTTGTATACTTGAGCTGCTTTCAATAGCCAATGTGTTTTGTCTTGGTAACATAGCTCAAGCATGTATTCAGGAGTCAACTTAAATTCCTTTTGAGGTTCATTTCTTTGCATAGATTCGGATGTTTCACTAAGCAGTTCTGGTTTCCTATGAGGTATAAGGCTCAAAAGAATTTGTTTTCTAAATTGCCTGAATGTTTCTTCTGAGATATTTTGGATTATATGGTTTACGAATTGTGGCATATACGAGCTGTTCCATCGCACTAAAGATATCAACGTAATGAGTTTGTCAACAGAGTTGGCTTCGTTTAATTCGTTTTTCAGTACATCTAAATAAATAGCTTGAATTTTGTTTACGTTCGCATCATCATTGTTTATATTATCTTGTATATAAGAAAGAATAGTGGCTGCAGTCACAGGATTATGTTTTATATTCAATTTAAAAAACTCTATAGCTTCATCACTTAACTCTTTACAAGGTTTTAATTCCTCAATGTCATAGTGTAACTGAATAATTTCCTAAAACGGAAATAAATGTGAATTAAACTATTCAATAATGATTGATTTATTGGTCCAAGCATAGTTATTGTATTGCGTGCTGTGTGTAACGGTAAGGGCGCGCGGGACCGATATTCGTGCGTCTTAGCACCCCCAAGGGCAGTACTACTACTCAACCCTTATATTACTCTCTATTGAGTCGGGTCACCTCCAGTGACATGGAGGGTAATGAGCTGAAGGGTACTTTAAGCTTATATTCAATTTAGCATAAATTTTTTATCTATAGTATCTATTTTCTATGTAACTTACATCAAATATTTGTTCAGTAAGCTGGTCAAGAAGACGCAACATATATGATAGTTCTTCTTCCTTCATTTTGGTGCCTTTTATAGTTCCCTAAAACAAGAACAGGTGACATTAAAGATGGTGGTCAGATCAAGATCTTCAGTAGATATTCAAGTTTCTTATTACATACTTATACTTATATATTACTAGCTGACCCGACAGACGTTGTCCTGTCTGAACTATGAATATTGAATTCGAATTGGAATAATTATTAAAAAATTTATATACCGCCTTTTCTTATCGATTCCAATCCCTTATTTAATGTAATTAAAAAAGTAATTATGCCAAAAATAGCGAACCGTCGGGACGAACGTCAAATGTTTGACAGGTAACAGTTTGTATGGGAAAATAAAATTGTTGTTTTTATTATTTTACTTACAATATCAATGTTTTCCCTAGACTCTTAAACCTTCCCTGGACTCACACGAATATTTCAAGACCAAAATTAGCCAAATCGCTCCAGCCGTTTTCGAGTTTTAGCGAGACTAACGAACAGCTATTCATTTTTATATATAGAGATAACAAACTTGTACAATTAGTGGCCTTGGCCTTATGACTGCCTCATTGGTCTAGGGGTTAGATGTGCCGCCTTTGGATCAACGGATCCCGGGTTCGATTCTGGGGTCGGGCAAGTCTCTTTGCCTAAACCAGAGGCACATGCTCTGAATCTGGGTGTCATTTGTGTTCGTAAATTACAAGTGTGTAGAGGTTTGGTTAAAATAAAAATTTAAAAAAATCACTGGTCTTTCTTGCTTTTCCCAACTTCATTGCAGTTGGCACCAGCCTAACCTAATGCTCAGTATTGATATGTAGTGATTGCTGTATGCCCTCAGTCTGCCCCTCCATTAGAGATCCCACTAACCAGTAGTTATTTGGTTAGACCAACTGCCACTTCTCAAGTAACTTACACATGTAGTGATAACTGCCAAAGATGGTGGATAGGCATTGGAGACCCATGTAAGAGGTTAGATAATACAAATGATTGATACCCATTCAACATGCAGCAGAGTCAGATGTTCTTTGACTAGCAGATCAGATGTATCATGCTACAATATAGAGTTATCAATCTATTAAAACTGTACCAAATAACATATATTTCTTTTATTCATTATAAAAAAAGTATGGCTACATGATGATGAACTTTGTACTTATTGTAGTCATTTAACTATAACGTAATATTTTAAATTATATGCTCCTTCCTTATTAAGTAGAAATAATTGTACATATATGCTAAGTGATAAGAGCTAGTTGCAAGTAAACAAATAATTATTACAATTGTTTATCAGTCCTCAACACTGTTAGGTCACAAGTCATTGACATATTCAGATCTGTTACTGGGGAAGTGTATTGTATAGACCTAAGAATCTGAACATGTTGAATCCCAGACTAAAAATTAAAACCAATAAGAAAGTTGATAGAAATATTATCATTAGCAGTAAAACAAATTAAATAAGTAATATTCTAATTAGAACACCTCCTTTTTATGAAAGAGTTCAGAGTTTTTTATGAAAGAGTACCCTGTTTTGGCTTATTTATTTAATATTTAGTTAAATAATATACAACATATATATATAGCTCATTGACACTGAAAAATTTATAAATGCTACAAATGGACTGACTGTGTGATCTATGGGCTACTACCGACACTACTATCTGTAATTTCAAATTAATCAGTAACTTTTGAGTTATTGCCTGATAATATTTAATAAAAACATGCCAATGATTTTAGGTCAGTTCCTAATATTTAGATGGCACTGAGTACATGTTGACTATCATGAGTCCATAAATTAAATAGATGATTGAGGTTTCAGCACTCAATCTAGCAAAACAGGTGATCAGAATTTAATGAAATGTGACTTAGAGTTAGACAATAGTTAGGAGTAGCACACAGGCTAAATAAGATATGGTTCTTGGTTTAGTTTAAATTTGTGAAAACACAGACATTAGTAAAATTACTTACTAATTAATTACAAAAAATGCTATAAAAAGTTAAGAGACTAAGAATGCCTACATTTGTCGGAAAGAAATGTGTTCATTTCATTAAACATTAGCTTTTGTTATTATCACAATTTTACTCTATGATTATTATGATATTGTTCTGACCAATCTAGTAATTTTAAGAATATGTTTAATGAATACGTAAAGTTCAATATTTTAAAGTAACGATTTAAACAAATTTAGATTAGAAACAAAATAAATGTCTTGTTTTTTTAAAACACAGCGTGTTTGATGTTTATGAAAATGAATAACACAATTACAATTACTGGAGGCGGAGAACATAACAAACAATCTAAACAGAACAAATAGCTGAGTACTGAACTACATTAGCGAATCAATTACTTACACTTTACACCATCTCTACCCGCACAATTATAAATATCAACAAATATTTAGGTTGGCACTGAACGTATAAACTTGGTATTTAACAACCTTTACACTTGGAAAATAATCTAAAAAGTTTTTAAAATGCACCAAGAAAGAAAACCAAATTGTTTTCGGATTTGACAGTTGTTTGTTGACATCTATTTGACAGACAACCGTAGACAACTTAGCTTAGCCACAGTATAAAAAAAAGTAGGACTAACTAGCAGACAACCCTATTGGTTCCGGAAAAATCCGTCTTACCTCTAGGTGTCAAGTTTGCCAGCCTGGGTCTTTTCTAGCCATATCGTTTGCATGACTCCCATAGTTTTCATTGCCTCGTCGTCGCCCCAAATATTTTAAAACATTCGACATCGTTTTTTCTATAGCATTTCATATATTACATGATTCCGGGTTGGACAACTGTCTATAGGTAAACTGTTCGTGTACATATTTTCCAGTGGCAAAACTTTAGCAATCATCATACGATTGTTAGAGAGTTTCAGATTAAATAACTTACGATATCATTACCTATTTGACTTTTTATTTATCGATAAATTACTACAAACAAACAATTCAATGTACAACCCTAGACATAACCTTACCTTAAACCTATGTATTTGTACAGTATTCAAAATTTGTTTTACATTTCGAGTAATTAACATAGACGATATTTCTGGATTTATAAACGTATCTGGATGATAGTAAACCCATATTAATGAGTGCCATGAGACCCTTCCTACGATGCGATTTAACGAAAGTCACTTCAACACTATATCGAAACTTTACAATACGAAATCGAAGTGTTTCAGTAGGAACTTACGTGACAACATTAGTTAGCAGGCAAAAGCTCGTAATACAACCCTTCAGAATATCATGTATTGCCTGTGTTTATTCAACCGACAACAAAAAACATTTCGTAACCCTAGAGAAAAAAGCAAACGTTATCAAGGATGCTATCGAACATAAAAAAGTGCAGCTTAAGCATACTGAGCAGAAAATTAGATTGAGAGGAGAAGAAATTGTAAGGGATATCAAAAATCAGAAAGAGGTAACTGGCCAGAAAATAAGGGAAAGGAAGGAGTTCATAATAAAAGATATTCTAGAAACTAAAGCCAAAGTAAAAGAGCGGTTTGAGGAAGTAGTTGAGGTAAATGTAGCTAAGTAATAGGTTCACCTACAATTTAAGGTGATTTCTGCTGTCACATCTGTCTGGAGGCTAAACAGTGTGCTAATAAATACTTTTTGTTTTACTTCTATTGCGGGTGCAGTTTACAAACATGTAATTCACTAACACAAATGCCACACAGACTTGGAACAAGTGCCTCTGGTTTAGGCCAAGACACTTACCCAACCCTGGTATTGAACCCGGAACCTGTTGATCCAAAGGCGGCACATCCAACCCCTAAACCAACAAGGCAGTCAGATCTAAGCTGATTTCTGTTGTTGTGTCGGTCTGGAGGCTATGCAGTGTGGTGATGAGAGAAAGTACCATACTATACTTCATTTAATATTTCTCTAGGATGGCCCACCTGGTGGTAACCATTGCCCCAGCAACATTTGCATAAACAGTTGCATTGCTCATAAAAAAATATTAATAATATCCTTGGACATTATTATATTATTATTATAATTATACCAGTATTCATCAAGGGAAGTAGAATTAACTATTATTTTTATTTTTATGAGCAATGCAACTGTTTTTGCAAATGTTGCCAATATTGAATTTTCTTTCTCTTGTGGCTAGGTTATCCGCCTTGTCATTTCCTTTCGTCAGCACACATACTTGACTAGTATTAGTATGTATGTATGTTTTATAAATAAAAATATGATTTGCTACACTTCAGTATTTTTTGCTTTTTTAATTTTCAGAGGGAGAATGCATTTACAGTGCCAAATATATTATGTGTTACAAGGATTGCTATGTCCCCCTATTTAGGCTACATAATAATTCAAGAAAACTACAACTTGGCATTAGGACTGCTAGTATTTGCAGGAATCACTGACCTAGTAAGTAACAATATTTATTTAAAAAGAAAAGAAAAAAATTATATGTTCCATATTTGCTGAGGCAAGCAAATATATAATTACTCAATTTAAGTCAGGAATACACTAGATATCCATTCAGCAGTATAAGGACTGCGCGAATTATGTATTTATTATAGCCAAACACATTATCATAGACAGTATGTAATTTTTTATAACAATAGGGTGCCTCAAGTTCAAGCGATAGTAGCCTATGGACATTTGTCACACAGGAGATGGTCATCCCTGTAAAACCTGGAAGGGGCCATCCATAAATTACGTCACACGAATTTTATGACTTTTAAAGACCTTTGTCACAGTTTGTCACATTTTTATAATAACCCATCCAGATGTGAGGTCACACATTTTTTCAATTTAAGCATGTATTTAAAAATAATGGTGAAAAAAGAGGCATGATATTTTTTTACTTATTTTTATTAAAATAATCTAATAAAGTCAAATCTATATCTATATCTATACTAATATATAAAGCTGCACAGTTTGTTTGTTTGAACATGCTAATCTCAGGAACTACTGGTCCTATTTCAAAAAATCTTTCAGTGTTAGATAGTCCATTTATCGAGGAAGGTTATAGGCTATATTTTATTTTCAAAAGAATTAGGGATCCGTATGAAAATTGCGATTTTGTAAACCAAGGTGTAAAATCGAAAACCTATTTATGCGTGCGCTACAAAAACTATTGACAATAGAACAAAATGATGTAGTACGGGTTTGTAGGTCTTATAAAGATCTACAAAAAAGTCCACGAGAGCACATATCTAACTATTATAGTTTAGTAACAATAACCGCTTTTATGTTCATAAGTTTTTTTTTTTATTAATATTTTTATTAATATATTTTTTTATTAATATAATTTTTTTTTTTATATGCATAGATAAGCACGGGTTCGAAGCCCACGCGGACGAAGCCGCGCGCAATAGCTAGTTATTAATAAATATACATCAAGTTCATAGATTTTTACAGCTCATTTCGCGTTTAAGTATACTTTTGATCCCCCACCCTGTCGTTTGTTACACTTTGTCACATTTCGGTGATACATTCCCTCCCCATGAACGTGTGACGTAATTTAAGGACGACCCCGAAGCATGATGCTGCCAGCAGAACGAAAGTGGATTCCTTCAGATGCTAAAGCCATGCTTCCTCTGATAGAAGTCTGTTGACCTTTTCACGCGCAGGAACACGCTATCACCACCAATTGGTTGATATTATTTGGCTGTGGTATTCTAGTAGGTGAAGGTCTTTCCCTAGTTTGGCCGCCCCAGTGAATGGGTGGGTAATCCGTTATGGATGCAGTTGTGGCTTCTTTCATGACATAAGGTTTACATAACTTAATCTTGAAGATTATGAATGTATGTTTCCTCTTTGACTTAACAAATTAGGATTAGTAGACAAGTATCTGCACATAAATTATAATTTAGAATGTAACGTTAAACCAAATAGAATGCTAATTTATATATTGTGTACATTTACGCAATAGTTAAAAAATCTTATCTCTTAACCGTAAATTTGGTTGTTAGGTACTGTGAAGTGATGCTCGGGTCGGTTAATGGACACTGACTTTCGGTGCTAAGCTATCTACACTATAATTCCCTACAATCTGCAGTGAGAGTCAGCCTTGAACTATGAATGAACCTCTAGGATAGGAACCGATCTTCACACTTTTAGTAGACATCATACTAAAAGAAACGTTTCAGAGTGCTACCTTTTAGTCGGTCTTTCGGTCGTGTAAATTAACGAGTCGTTACTGCGAGCGAGGAAGAGAATGAGAAGAGATTACTCGACAGAATTCACTAAAATGAGAAGAGGTGTTCTTTTCACCTTAATAACTGACATTGGATGCTTTATAGTCGTTACTGCATACACACACTAATAGGCTACAAATAAAAAAGAGTACAGAACTGTCCAAAATGAAATAAAACCAAGCGCTCTTAAAGTGACCGAATAGGAGTCAAATACATCTCTAATATTATTACAGCTTGATGGATGGATAGCGCGGACCTGGAAGAGTCAGTCTACAAAAATGGGTTCATTCCTCGACCCGATGGCCGATAAAGTGCTGATAGCAACACTATTTATTTCACTGACATATCAGAATTTAATTCCGTTCGCTCTTACCCTTCTCATAGTGGGCAGGGATGTTGCGCTTGTGGTTGCGGCCTTTGTGATACGCTACATGAGCTTACCGCCACCGGTAAGTTAATTCCTCCTTTTCATCACCCATTTCATATACAGGTAACTAAAATCCTCTATATTCCGAAGTGAGGGTGATCAAAAAGATCAGTTCTGTTTATATAATCTTGAAGTACGAAGAAGTTACCGAGGAACGGGCGTATTTCTGAACCTATCTCAATCTATGCTACAATCTAAGTAATCTGAGGTACACAAGGTCTCTGTGCTTACTTAGATAACACATTTCACGAAGAGCTGGTTACAAAAACAAAAAAAAATATTTAATAAATAGTAGGATAACTTCTCTAAGAGCAGGATAACTTCTAGATGAGGTTGGTTGGTCTGGCCACCATATGGCAAAGTACTTATGCGTGATCATTTCATTCAATCCCAATGGCCGAGATCCATTTAAGGCTTCCTAAAGAGATAAGCGGAATACTCAAATTATACTATGTCTTTATCGTTTCTTAATTTAATGCGTCCAGACTACGCATCGCATCGAATTAGAAAGGAAACGGATGGGTGTGGACTGCGGAGACAGTTTGTAGCTTCGGCGCCGTATGTCGCTTTCGAACGTCCGTATTTGCTTTGCACCTAGTCAAATAGTTTAATTTCTCATTCCATAAGTGTTGACGTGTCGTGCGTATCAGCAGGGTAATATGAACATATAGTACTGTTTATATGATTTAATATCGTATAGTAAAATCGATCCGATACGTACCGATCAATGGAAATCATAAGGAATCAAATGCGAAGCATGTTGAAGTTCTGCCGCTTTGATGTGAGCTTGTTCCAAACGTTTCTATCTGCACCATTGTTCCTTTCACTTATCCATCCGCTATTGCACTTTTCCAGGGTACATTTAGAAGTACGGAAAGTCGGGCAATGTTTGAGATTTCAATGTTACTGACACAGGCTGAAATGTTGATGACTGACATTGCCCTGTACTCGATCACGCCTTTATCACATTTTAGTGCATTTATGCACATTACTTACGTATGTATGTAGTAAATATAACTTGAAGGACTGAATATGGTTTGACAATAAAAATAAAGCATAGGGTCAAGAAGGAGTAGTATTTATAACCCAATTCACTTATGTATATGTATTGCTCTGTCGTTTTACAGAGAACGCTGAGTAGGTACTTTGACGTGACCCACGCTACTGTTCAACTGGCTCCCACATTCATCAGTAAAGTCAATACTGCTGTGCAACTATTGTTGGTAAGTCTCGATCATGTTCATAACCCTATCATGGACGTATAAAATTTTTTTATACGTCCATGAACCCTATATACTGTTTTCATCTTCTCTTTCAATGTAACTAGGCGTGCTTCCATCAAACGGTTGGAGTATCTTCAAGTCGAGAGTAAACTGGTATCTTCTACGTAAGCGTGCTAATTACCGACTGCATCTTCACTTAACATGGGCCTGGACAAGTCGAAACCCCTGCACTAGATATACCTGTACTGCGGTGGCTATTTACAAAAACATATAATTCACGAACATTATAGACACCGAGACTCAGCAAGTGAGTGTCTCTGATTTACACAAAGACGAACTGGAGACCCGTGATCCAAAGGCGACACATTCAAGGTCAACAAGGTAGTTGAAATGGCTTTGATAGAATAGTAACAAGTTTATGGATTTGACATTGGCAGGACGTGTCAATCCCATATAATGTGTTTCTATTCCACCAAAAGCGTACGATTCCAAACACACTTGGCTAGGCCCCAAGGTGGGGTAGTGGTCCAGCGTTTACCTATCCACAATGAAAATAAATTAAGGACGATATAATAGCCGGCAAACAACGTGAACCATAGCCTCTACAGCGCAGTAGCCGATTACGTGTCGTTGGTACGGAAGTTTCACCCACCACGACGCTTTTTGCTCAAGATGCTCATGGCCATCGAAGCACTTGAGCAAAGTTTGGGTGTGGAGGCGACTCGAGGCCTATTTCCTTTCGAGACTAGCAGAAAACAAAGGCGGTTAACATCTCTTTAAGAAACCCTGAATATATCTAAGGTGGCATAGTAGGCTGATTCCCCTCCATGAATTTCGACAAAGGCTGGCTCAACAGTAGATATATGAGTAGAGATGTATCGTAATTCGAAGTAACAAATAATTCCTTTAAAAATACTACCATTAGCCGAATTACAATCGAACTAATTATATTGTGATTGGCAGGTGGGCACAACACTTGCATCGCCCGTATTCGGCTACGTCGATCATCCGGCGTTGCAGGCACTATGCGGGGTCACTGCAGCATCAACCGTCGTCTCCGCTATCAGTTATTTAGTTAGTAAGGACACATATAAATTCCTCAAAAAGAAGTCATGATAAAAGTCTGTGTCGATTTTGTTTTATAATATCCATTTGTATAGCACTGCAGTGTAAATAAATTATTCCTTTATAAAAATTATTTCATTTGATTACGTATACATCTTCTACATCTGATTATCTATACAAATAAATAAATTGTAGCGTCCGTTTGTAATAATAAAATAACCACTTTTTACTAAATGCGTAAGTATGTGTAGATGTATTCTGAAGCGTTTTAGGATGAATTTAAATTGTTACTGAAATAGCCTCTTCGCCGCCACTCTGCCCGTCTGCGCTGACCCTAAATCTCTGGAACGGCTGGACCGACATTCACTGGTAGGTAGCTGATTTAAGGAGTAACTTCTTGACTAGCTATGACAGGTGGGAACCTTCAATGCACACCTATATGATATCAACAAAAACCACTAGTTACAAATGGAAACAAATTTATTTCTTTTCATTCTATTCATACGAATAAATTGCAATTAATTTTCAATAAAAAAATCAAATTGTAAAAAAATATGCAGTAACTTAATACACATAACCTAGGAAGCTACATTGGGATAGTAAATTTTGAGATTTCAGGCCAGTTATTAAAACGGGCACACGAAATTTAAAATTTTGTGAGAATGTGAGAATTTTCATTCTTAGATGTTATTACATATATTATAAAAAAATAATGTTGTGGAATGTTGAATTTTGTTCTTTTTTATATGCCATCTCATTCATTTAAAACATCATACAAAACATATACTCAACATTAATTCGGCATCAATATAATGAAAGCTTTTACTCTAGGTTAAGTTTTTTATAATAATGGTCACAATCTAAAATGAAATTATGGACTAACTGTGGATGGTGAAGGTTTAATCTCAAAGGCACATACTACATCGATTTCTCAATTACCTATGTATTGCGAAAAATAAAAACAATAGATGTCATAGCAGAATTTTAGTTTTGCATTAATAAAATTATTATTGAATGATTATCTTTAAATAATCAGATAAATAGCTATAATGATAAGTAACAGTTATTGCCTCCAATTATTGCTATTATGAATAAAAACTGCTTATCAATGCCATATTACACAGATCTAAAGTAGTGTAAGGGTAAAATATTACATTTTGGAACAGACTAGAAGGAAATTGTATCTTATAGCCTTGAATTAGTAATTATTACACTTTAGCAACTAATACTTAAATAATCATATATGTATAATATTTAATAATTATAGTTACATGTCTGAAGCACGCTTATAGCTTATAAATACTTACAGATTAAAAATAAAGAAAATTTCAAATAAAAAATATGGCAGCTATAGTCTGTTGAGCAACTACAAAGTAGTTGCTGCAAAAATAAATAATTTCTAGACTTCAATAGGCTAGTCAGACATACATACTTCAACCATATATTCTTTGGGAAACTTTATGTATTGTTTGAATACAAAAATAATTACATTGAATCATAGCTGAAAACCAAGCCCCTTTTGTCTATTGATTTTAATAATTGAATGAATTATAAATGTAAAATATATAAAATAAAAAATTAAGACGGTTTTAGCTATGAAACAATTCTTATTACAAAAAGTAAACTGAGTAAGCAAAAGGTAGCAATAACAAGATATTTTTTTTACTTTTCTGTTAATACTTTTATGTAGCATGTAACATGCAGTGACAATGGGCACCAAGAAAAGGTAAAGACAAATTTACTCTACAATGTCACAAGGTATAAAACTTATTATTACATTACATACATATTACAATATAAAAATTGAGACAAAATGATAGAATTAATCAAAAAACAACTACCATATGTAAACCATAATACATTTTTTTTTATTGGTAACAGTACTAGTTTTATTAATTCAATTATGTTAATTGTTAAGTTTTATTATACTACAGTAATACAGCTTATAAATATTAATGCCTGTTAGTGAATGAAATTTAAATGAGTATAATTACATACTTGAATTACAAAATCTTAATGCATAGACAAGCAATACTGGATTTTTGCTTATTCACTGAAAAATGATGGCTTTGCAATTTGAAAGAATCTATGCCAAGGCAGTATCTATTTGTAATAGTGTGTATGATAATTGAAACCAAATAAATAAATTGGTTACAGAAAAATCCAAGTGCTTGTTTAGTATGTTAGTACATTAAAGCTTATTTAGAATACTTTATCCAACTTTATTGATCAATTCGTCACAGATAGCTGTGAGCTCCTCATTGTCTTTGATCTTCTGTGCCAATGATTCCTGCAAGGAGGAAGCATGCACTTCACTCTTTTTAAGCATTGCATTTAATTTTAGAATTTCTGCCTGATGTGTCTTTTTCACTGAGTCAAGCTCTGCATTTGCTTTGTTCAGCTGCTGCATGGCATGCTGCCGTAGAGTCTCATACCGAGCTTCTAGTTTCTGTATTGCATCACTATTCTCTTCCACAGTCTTCTTCAATGTCTCCTCATTTGTTTTATATCCTTGAATGATAACTTTACACCTCTCATACTTTGTGTGGACATCATTAAATGCATGCTCCATGGAGGCTAGATGAGAAGCAGCCTCATCACGCTCCCTAACAAGAGTAGATCTCTCGTCTGTCCACCTCTTTCCTTCCGCTTCTCTTTCCCCAATGAGAGAGGAAATAGTGCGTTCATATTCTTCCATGACAACACTCATCTGTTTATTATTTCTCACTTTTTCTGCCACTCTTTGTGAGAGTGATTTTTCTTTTTCAGCATACTCATCATTTTGTTCGGTTAACTTTTTTATTTTGGCTTCACAATCTTCTAGTCTTTCTCTTAGTTCATGATTAATGTCTCTCAAATTCTGTGCTTCTTCTTCCTGGGCTGTCAACAGCTCTTTGACTGCACGCAATTGCTCCACTGTGTGTGGATCCATATCTGATGTTCTTGTGATCACTGGTGGGGGCGGTGGAATGTTGGCACCCAAACTCAAGAGTCTATCTATAGTGGCTATAGCTGGGGATACCGTGTTAGCTTTAACGGGATTTACCTTTGTAGCTGGAGACTGTTGACTCCTATTGACTGCAGGAGTGACAACTTGAGTTGGCTTTTCAGTTAGGCCACTGTTGTTTGGTTGCACAGATAATTGTTGCATTGAGTTCACTATATTTTGCTCTGTACCTGACATGGTACTGCACAAAGCTCGCGCTGCTTTGATAATCTACAGGATTTTTAAGGAATAATGTTCACATGGTCTCACCTGTAACATAGAACGAATGTCCATGAGAAACTTCATTTGTCTTCATAAAACATATAGTTATGGCTGTCACCAATAAAAAGAAGTTTCATAAAATGGGGAAGCCTTTCGCACTAGATTGATCTTAAGAATGTTAATGTTAGCTAAATAGCGCTAAGGTGCATTGTGTGTGTGCTTCATCCCACGCAGAGTGCATTGAATGGAAACAATAAAATATCATTCAACCCTGAATGTTATTGGTAACGTACCGCAATGTTTTTGAGCCACTACACGCTTGTTGCACACGCGTAGCTATTTAGTAGAAGCTAGATTTACGCAATTTCACAACTGATTGTGTCGAAATAAACATTTGCTGAAAGAAATAGGAAAATAACGATGACTACGACGATGACATCAGTCTGTCATTAGTTACATTAAAAAAAAAACTTCTACTTTACTTAAACCTATTCTACACGGTTGGGTCCAACCACCAACAGAGGTCACCTTAGTTGAGTTGGAGCAAAAAGCAACAGTGTAGAAGTTGGTTGATGTCAATATTTGGTTGACCAACCGAGTAACCTTCCAACCACCTTGATCGTGAGCGCATCCCTCACTACCAAGGACAAATAGAGGACATTGGGTTGAAGAGCTACCGTGTGGATGCTTGTTGGCCTGCGACCGTACGTAGTTGCGACTTGCGGTTGCGGCTCGAACGTCGAGCAGCGAGCACGTATGTTGTTTGGCGTGCATTTCTGAAAGAAGATGGCGGTGGCACGACAAGAAAGGGAAGATCTTGGAACTATATAGAACTTTGCCCACTCTCTGGGACATTGGCTCTGATATATGGATCTGAACCAAAAAAGTCAAGCCTGGGAATTGCTTGCGGAAAAACTACGTGAAATTGAGCCGGAAGCAGATGTAGCTATAGCAAAAATAATTGAACATAAAAATAAAACAAGGGGACTGTCATAATTATTTTTCTATTTCCATGCCATCAAAATAAAATAAAAATCATATACTTCACACTTTCTAAGAATATGAATGTTAAGAATGTGTTAGAATAGTAACATTCATATAGTTATAACTATAATAGTACCAAACTGAATATTAATGAAAATTAGTTTTTTATTTTATTAATTTTTATATAAGTATGATTTTCGGGCGTTTTTTTTTCATAACATAATGTTATGCAAGCTAGAGCTATCCCATTCCCAACCTTTTGTGGTTTCGAAAGGGGTCCCATTATTAATCAGTTTTTACTTCTTTGCGTCGGTTTCTTCGGTCTACTAACGACTAAAGAGTTGTCTCAGCTACACATCGTGTAGATTGAAAGCCAACTTTGGTTGGAACAACCAAGGTGACCTCTGTTGGTGGTTGGACCCAACCGTGTAGAATAGGTTTTACAAATTACAATCCATAGACAGACAATAATTTTTTTTTCTGTCACAGTTCGGTGTTCTGAAGTGAAAAATACCCTGGAGATTTGACTGTACGCATATCATCTGTGTTAAGCAAAGGCTGTTTCTCCGGTATCCATGAAATTAAAATGAATAAATGGTTAAGTTTAAACCATATTCTAATTACATTAGATATTCACTACGTTAAAATGTGTGGGATGACATTTTTGTAACTGGACCCTGATTTCTGGTAGTTATACACTACCATTATTAACACGGAGCAATTTCCGCCTGCCGTCCAACCTATCAGCAACCGGTAAACATGTGACTAGCTAGACCAGCACATCTAGGATATGCTCTGCGAGGCCGCTGCTGTCAGGCCATATATCGACTTTGTAAAGGTAGAAATGGGAATGACGGCCACGATAAAACATTATGACGCGTCGCATCCTAGGCCTTCAGTTTCACGATCGGGTCACCTACCATACCATCGTAGACTTATAAATAAAGGTGCACAAGGACCTAAAAAGAAAGGACAAGTGGCAGATCCTCTAGCTTCAAGAGAAGGAAGACTATATACAAACCTTGTGCCAACCCGTATTGACAGCGTGGCATGCACAGTAGGCTAATTTCATTCCCTAAGTTTGAAGAAGGACTGACTCAGTAATGGGTCATTTATGGGCTGATATGATGAGACTCTATAGCAATGACCTCCTGACAAATTAATGTGACTATTTCTAAGTGCGGAAATAGCTTCATTCGAAAAAATTAAGCATAATAAATGCTTTAAGTCCTACGCTTATATAATTTATTTCAACCAGAATACGTCACAGAAGGCCTGTAATTACTACCGGAAGATGCAAAAATTGAAACAAAAATAAATAGTATTTTATTACGTAGTAATTAATATCCAACCATTTATTCTAAATATTTAAGATTTCCTATTTAAACACCAACTATATACTTTTCCGTTTTGTACATTTCGTATGCAAAATCTTCATCGTGGGTTGGATCGAACTCCAGACCTGAAATATTAATTAAATTCATTCGTAATGTGTGAGAGTTTATTTCGTTGGTATGGACAACTTTAGAATACAGTGTCAGTACTCGATTCCTGCCTGAGGTAATCGCAGAAAACCTAAGGAAAATTAAAACAAAAACCATGGTATTGGAAGCTAAAGGAATATGTGCTGCCAGCGTAATCCACTCAGTTTTTACAGGGTTGGCCCTGCCATCCTATTTTCCCTATCTAGCCACAGGATTTTCTGTTTATCTAATTCCTTTCACCCGTGCGTGTGGTGACATATTTAGAATACATAGTGCCACTATGTACCCTATTTCATGCTTACGGTGTAGGAAGTCCTACTCCACAGTGGGTCACCTATGGGCTGAGTAGTATTAATTTCTTTAGTCGCCTCGTACGGCATCTGCGGTATTGACTGGGTTGGTGATACTAAATACGTTACCACACGTACTTATAGCTATGATAATAGAGGGGTGTTATGAGTTTGACGTGTCTGTGTGTTTATCTATGGCATTGTAGCTCCTAATAAAATATACAGATTATGATGCGGTATTTTTATTTATAAAACGGTTTTTTTGCGGTCGTTTTTGGTTATGTTTATAAACATTTATGCTTCCGGTCCAATGTTATTAGCTCTTTCCTCGTAGGAATTATCAGGGGTTTCATTAAATGTTCGATTTAGGTATTAAAGACTAATATATAACACTCACCAACATATTCAATTTCTAGGTCGAATGGACCGGTGATTCTGTCACCGCACGATATACCAAAATGAGTTACCCTGTCGAATCGTACCCTGGTTTGTTTGTCCTGTAGCCGCCCTTTAGAACCCAAGACAAACTTAGAAAAAGGTATCTGAAAAAAAAACATCATGCTCATTAAATTAATTTTTCCTGAAACTTCATACTATATAGCTTCCCCTATTAAAATGTATAATGAAATAGTATGCATTTCCCATACAAAGAAGATATAAGAAAAAAAAAATTTAATTTTCTAAGTCTCATATCATAGTAATCTAGTTTTTTTTCAATTAGTTAGACCTTCTATCTTTGGAAAAATTAAAGTTAATTGCTTCTATTTATATCTCTGAGTTTTGGCGCGAAGCAGGATTCGTAAAATCCTTGGTTGGAGAGAAGAGTTCTTTTATAATTTTAATGTGTTAATAGTGGCGTATTATTGTGCATTAATGATTAAACATGTCATATACTCGTATGTTTGTCTGACTTTGAATTTTGGGAAATTAAGTCAATGTTTTTTCCGTTTCCACTTTTTACGGACTGAGTCTACAACTCCTCTACCCCTACTATTAAGTACCTACCCCGGATAGTGCACTATCATATTATGTTTTTCCATAGAATTTTTTATTGGTTCTTTTTTATATCTCTCGCATTTGTAGGCGATATTTGGTGTTTTTTTTTTTTTTTCTCTTCTGTGGCGTTCGCAATTCTTGCATTGCCATTATCAAGTTATTCCAGAGTTGATGTAGCGGTTTTTACATTTCATATAGGTAGGGAAACTAATTATTGAACAAAAATCATTAACCTATAAATCGGAATTTAGAAAAGGATCAGGAATGTAAAGGAATATGAATAAATAATAGTAACATAAAAAAAAAACATGACATATACTTACTATATTTTAATATTATTTAATAATATAAAGGCAGCTAAAGTTTAATAGATACGTATATTATTAGAACAGAGTAAAGATAGGATAGAAGAAGGAAAAGGAATTTTAAGAGAATAAAGACTATCAAAGAATACTGAACGGTCATACAAGGAACAGGAAAAGAAGTAATGGTTTAAATCCCCAATGTCTTCACCACATGCACAAGTAGGCGATTCCACAATTCCAAGCCTTGATAAATGAGCAGGAGTACATACATGACCAATACACATACATAGCAAAACTGATGTAGCAACTTTATTAATTTTAGCTTTAAAAAACCATACCGGTTTTAACCGGACATTAGGTTGAATTTTGAAAAACTGAGTTTTGTTATTCTCTTCCCACACCTCATGCCATGAATGTTGGAGATGAAGTTTGGGAAGAGAACACAAATCATCGCTGAAAATGACAAAAGGATGAGCTTCTCTGGCTAGGAGATCAGCTTTTTCGTTGCCATGAATTCCACTGTGACCAGGAATCCAGCCAAATGAGATATTATAATCCTTGTAAACGCACTGGAGGAGTAGATTTCGAATCTGTACAAAAATGTGATTAGATGATTTGAATGAGATTTTTTGTAATGCCTGCAGAGAGCTCTTTGAGTCCGTTAAAATTAATGTGTTTTTCAACTTCATTAATAATACATATTCTATAGCTTTAAGAATGCCAAAGCATTCTCCTGTAAACACAGTTGATTCTAATGGAAGCTTTATTTTTTGGACTATATCATATTGATCGTGATAAACCCCTACACCCACAAAACCATCATGCGATAACTTAGAGCAATCGGTATAAATGTAATTGAACCCATTCCATTTACAGTCAAGTATAGAATTTAATTGAGTATTAACAAAAAGAGATTCTTTTCTAATACCCAGATCAAAATGTATACATGGGGATACAAACAATGCCTCATAAGACGTAGTGTATAAAGAAAACATTAAAGAGTTGTAGACGGGAGCTGAAAGTGAAAGATATTTTTTGTAACTAATTACTAAACAGGGAGGCGCCTTATGCGACCAATACGAGGCAGAATCTATGTAATTAGATAATAAATGAATTTTATTAAAAAGTGGATGATTTCTGAATTGTAAACTCTTAAAAAAGTATCTATCAGACAGGTATTGTCGTCTCAAATGAAGAGGAGGATCACCACACGCAACTTGCATAGATTTAATAGGGCTTGATTTCATAGCATTACAAATTATTCTTAAAGCTTTTGTCTGGATAGAGTCTAATTTTTTTGAAGCAGCGGCACTGAACGGTTCAAAAATAAAGGTTCCGTAGTCTAAGACACTTCTAATAAGGGCATTATAAATCAGTTTTAAGGAAAACGAATGTGCTCCCCACCACACTCCAGTGAGGCAACGAAACATATTTAAATATTGCTCACATTTGGTAACAATATAATCACAATGGTAGTTACCATTAAGCTTGGAATCCAAAATAATTCCTAAAAACTTGACTTTTACTTTTACCGGGATAGTAATATTGTTAAAAGTTACATGAATGGGAGGAGGTAATCGTTTTCTAGAAAATAACACAACAGAGCTTTTAGAGGGAGACAATTCTAAGCTATTGCCATCCAGCCAAGATTTGAGTAAAGATAAGGAGTGTGTTAAAGAAGAACATGCTGTGTCAATGGCACTGTCCGTGACATATATTAAGAGGTCATCTGCATATTGCAGGACCATAGCAGAGTTATTAAGAGAGGATTCTAGGTCATAGGTGAAGATATTGTAAAGGAGAGGGCTTAAAACTGATCCTTGTGGAAGTCCCCTAGATAGATACCTCTTTTGGGGGGAAATTTCAGAAGGCAAGCAGATTGATCTTTCAGTTAGCACGTTTATAATAAAATTAGAAAGTAAAACAGGAATTTTAAGCTGTATTAATTTATCTTTTAATATGTGTAGCGGGACACTATCATACGCGGAGTTTATGTCAAGGAATGCCGATAAAACAGATTTATTTTCAGAAAAGGCCAATCGAATATCCGTCAGGAAAATGCTGAGGTTGTCAGTAGTACTCTTCCCTTTCCTAAACCCAAATTGACTGATTGCCAGTAATTGGTTGTGTTCTACGAACCATTCTAATCTGTTCTTAACTAAATGTTCAGCTAATTTTAAAAATACAGAGGATAGTGCTATTGGTCTATAGGAAGACACATTTTCAGGATCTCTATTATATTTTAAAAAAGGGAGAACTATTTGAGATTTCCAATGTGCAGGCACAACACCAGTTCTCAAAACTAAATTAACAATATCTAAATAAAAAGAAAGAACATCATCACTAACGTGGGAAAAGAAGGAATAATGTATACCATCCTGTCCAGGAGCAGAATCTTTTAGATGGGGTAAAATGGATTTTAATTCATTTAAAGAGAAAGGAGATGTTAATGTTGTATTATTATTTAATTCGGATTGTACATGAGTGATAAGATTTTCTGTGCAAAGTGAGACCCAAGGAGGAGCTAAGTGGTCTAAATATTCCTCAGCAAGGATGGACGGGTATGCTATTCGAACAACTTGGATTATTAAACGCAGATTTAAAACGGCGAATATTTCCCCAGATCTCTGATGGTTTTGAACTAGGAGAAATGGTTTTACAAAAATTTTGCCAACCTAGTAATTTATTCTGTCGTAGGAGCTTTTTAGTGGACGCAATAATACTAAGTAAACTATCATAATTTTCAGTAGACATGTTATTGTTATATTGGGACTCTGCTACTTTCCGTTTTTGTATCGCTTCCGTACATTCTTCATCCCACCATGGAGGGGATGGTATTTTGTGCCTATAAGAGTGGGTTTTTGGAAAAGATTCATTAGCGGCGTCTATCATAGCGTCACTAAGAGCTTTGGCACAAATAGTTTCATTACCATCAACAGGAGGAGGTAAATTTGAGGAGGAAAATTTTAGAAGGACTTTATTATGGAATATCTGCCATCTATTGAAATTATCTGTTTTATTTGGTAACCTATATCTAGCACAAGGGCTATTAACTTTTTGAATACGTGACATATTTGGAAAGGTAATAATTATAGGGAAATGGTCACTACCATAGGTGGATGTAAGTGTATTCCAGTGAAGAGATGAAGCTAAATTTGGAGAAGCAACGGACAAATCTACAACGCTTGCAGATTCATAAGGAGAGCTACGGCGTGTCGGTGAACCATCGTTCAATAAGCATAAATTGAGTGAATCTAATATATTTATAAGTTCATATCCATTCAGATTAGAAATATGACTGCCCCATGACTCATGGTGACAATTAAAATCACCAAGAACCAAAAGTGGTTTTGGTAAATTGGACAAAATATTATAAATTTCGTTCAGTAAAACAGAAGAAGGCCTTGGAATATACACGGAAACAAAACAAATATTATTTACACTAACAGCTACTATAGAAAAATCATTAGAATGTGTTGGAATATTTACAATTTTAAAGGGAAGATTATGTTTGATCAGTATGGCAACACCGCCATACCCATCAAATCTATCTTCTCGAACAGCTCTATAACCTGAAACCAAGTTAAATTTATAACTTGGTTTCAGCCAGGTCTCCGAGAGACCTATTAAAAAAGGATGATATTTATTTACAATGTGTATAATTTCATGTTTTTTATTGACAATACTACGGCAGTCGGCAATTCCACTGAAGAACCGTGGGCGTTGTTGGAATCATTGTTGATATCTAAGGTATTGGAAAAGTCAATTAAAGAGGCAACGTTGGACGGTGTTAGTACATTTGATTGAGTGAGAAGTTTAATTAGAGCAGTTATAAGATCAGCCGTCGTTAACTGATCTTTAGACTCCAGAGCACAGCCATTTGGAAGCGATTCTTTTTCCAGACAAACAATTGCCTGATGGGCGGATTTGTCATAACCTTTAGTAGGTCGGCTCAATTCCCGGGGTTTCTTGAAAATAGTTTTTTTATATGATACTGAATTGTTTTCTTTAATGGGGCTTAGGGAGAAAGTATTTGGTGCACTGGATGTTGAAGAAAGTGATTTAGTGACATGAGCATATGACTTTGTTATAGGAGGGTGTAATTTGGCAGCTTCTAGGTATGAAACGCAATTTTGAGCCATGTACATTTTTATATTCTTTTGACGGGACCACTCTGGACATATCTTATTTGTGGCATAATGAGAACCATGACAGTTAACACAGGATGGGTTTTCTTCATCATGCGAACAGCTGTCTCCACTGTGATCTTTGCCACATTTGTAACAGCTGGGCTTTGATCTGCATTGCATTTTGGTGTGACCAAATTGACAACAGTTATAACAAATAATAGTAGGGTAAATATATAGTTCCACAGATAAAGAATTGTAGCATACAAATACTCTTTTAGGTAGAGTCTGGCCATCAAAAGTTAAGACTACTGTTTGTGAGGGTTTCCATACAGGAGTACCCTCCACCATTGTCTTATGATTGAGACGCCTAACTTTTATTATTTGGCCACAGCCAATTGGTACCGAAATGTTAGATAATACCTCCTCATCAGACCACTCTGTAGGCACACCTCTAACTAAACCCATTCTCATTATACTAAAAGCTGGTATAAAAGCTGTAAAATTATTGGCTTTAAGTGCACTACTATTAATAAAAAGATTAGCATCAATAAATTGAGAAAAACTTATACTAATTTTATTTCTTCCTATGCGTTTCACACTTCCATTTATTACATTTTTAAAATTGTTATTTTTTAAAAATTTACCAAACATTATAGGATGTATAGAGGTACTGCTGGCTGGATCACTGACAGTTCTTTGAACATGTATAATAAAAGGAGCGACATCAGTGGATTGGTATATAGCTCTGGTTAATGATGACTGCGAGGGCTGTGAAGGTTGTGAAGGTGACTGGGAACTAAAAACTGTAGTTTCCTTAGGAACATCATTGTCATTATTTAGAATGCTACTAATTTCAGGATTTAAATGTTCTTCGTCATTACATAAACAGCTAACTACAACTTTTCCGTCCTTGACATATTTGTTTTTCCGTTTCTTTTTGTTACAATTTTTACATATTTTATGTATTCTTGACCTTTTTCGGGATTGATTCGTATGACCAACGGAAGCATCGGTATCCATACTCGAATCCACTGTAATAACGGCTCCAACAGGAGGTACGAAGCCCCCAGGATCTGGGGGCTCCGGCTCCATCATATTGAATAAATATAAATTAAATGCTTACCCCGAATCTACTGCAAGATATATACTTATAAATAAACACTACTAAATTATAATAGAACAAGAATATACACTCCTGATCACTCCAAATTAGCTAATTATTAAAATTTAAATTTCAAATCGAAAAAACACTCCCGCTTCTTTTGGAGTTTCCCGCCCTTTTAGCGATATTTGGTGTTGTTTGAAATATAAATGATTTTTCGGGTAAATTGTGAATAGAGCTTTACTTCGAATTTGCGTTTCCTAAAATCTGCTGAGAGACTACTATGTGTTAAACAAATATTGCCAGAAATAATACCTTTGCTATTTGCCAATAGGGACCGCCTCTCGTGTAAAGCACGTAGTGGTAGATATCGTTCCACGTGATATCGTAGTAGCCTTCAGTGGAGATGTTCAGGAGATAGGAACGGCCATCGCCTCGAACTTTTAGAACTAGGGTGTTATATAGATGCCAATCGTAGGTAGATTCGCGTTTAAATGATTTCTAGAAATAAAAATACAGCAATAATTCAAATACTTATGACAGGATTTAAATATGTACCTCTGTAAAATCACCGAGGCATTATTTTGATTTAAGTACCTACAATAAAAATGCATCTGCTGCTTAAACTCAAAAGATTGGTATAAAAAAAGGAATATTTATTTTCGAACACAGTAGATCCTATCAGGTCTAATGCCGCAAAACATGTCCAACATGAAATTATGAGCCTATGGATGTGTGCTCCACCAGAGTTGTCACCAGTCACAAATCGCAAACAAACATGACGTTCGCTATTTTTTAATGTTATAACTAGAAAACTAGTTAATTAACATTCAACGGCCATGAAGGATTTTCAAACAGCAAGAAAAAACGCCTTTCTTACACACAGCTTTTAAAAAAAAATGTAATCGGGCGGTCAGGAGCTACGACGCCATAAAAAGTCGGACACGTCAAACTTATAACATTCCTCTTTTTATTGCGGATGAAAAATATTAATCTAAATAGATTTATTTGGTCTAGGCTTGTAGATTACTACAATTCAGTAACTAATATACAGCCCACAAATGACCCACTGCTGTGTCGGACCTCCTCCAATTATATGGAGGCTGGCCAGACAGGTCGGTATAGGGTTTCTTATCAATATTTCCTTCTCTTGTGGTTAGGTTATCGACTCTGTCATTTCCTTTGGTCGGCTTACGACACGTTCGGGGCGGAATGGGATGGTGGCACTATAAATATATATTCTAAATCCGTCACCACACGGACAAAGTCTCACCCTAATCCTGTGTGACCTCATAGCGCAGTATCCTGCTTTCTTGATACGTCCATCCTTTGGCACTCGTATATCCAGGTAGCCGTGAAACCGCGCACGGCCAGCGCTACTCATATCCAAACTGCAACTACTGAATCCCTCGTTGTGATCGCTGTCGGACGTGGTTACGAATTTGTCCACTACACTCTGGTCGTTGAAACACCATATGAGGTCGGTTTCACCTGAAAAAAATAGTGAAGACAATTGAGAACTCAAACGGAACTTTATTTACGTAAGTTTTATCAAAAAGCTTTTATAAATTGTCATTTAAAAATGTTTTACGGCCCTTGTCTCAGTACAGTCACACTTTTCATAGACAATTTCTCATTCTTACAATCCATCCAACTCTTTTTAACTCCCACATCATTAGTTACAGCATGAATGTTGGTGGACCCTTGCATCCACCAACATTCTGAAACAACCACGGGTTCAGAATGCTGCTCTACAGAGAAGAGTAGGCAAAAACTCTGTAGTTGCTTTTTTAAAATTATCAGTGTTGTTTACAAAAAGCAAACGAATGCATAGTACACTTGTTATCATGATAGTATTGTAGGTATGGGTCTGCAAATACCAAAGTAATGTTGCTGATGGGTATACTGTCACATCTTAATTAATTTTGATGAGGTTGGGTAAACAGATACATAAGATGGGAGCATTATTCGATTGGGGAAATTAAATGAGATTGTGATCCAAATTCACGAGGGAAGAAGGATTAATATTATGTAGAAAAAAAATTGTAGAATTCCTGTACATGTATGATTAGAATATAAATAACAAAAACTAATGTACTAAATATGTCTTTATTTCTGTAAATGTATAGCTGTCTTAAGTACAGAATGCCACAACCTCTGGACAAAATTGAAGAAAACAATATTAAAATACGGTGGGAAGGATTACAAACATATTTCTTGAAGGAAAGGTTATCCATAATAAAGAAGAAACATAATCTTTCAATATCCAAAAACAATACTGGCAATAATGGTCATCCTTATTCCATTAATTGTTAATTTGTGTAAAATTTTTATTCAACATAATTTGTCATCGAATATAAATAACTTCTAACATGTCCAGCAATAAAATAATCATTATTCAAAAGCAAACACCAACCAAAATACAAACCTGTGAAAAGAATATTCCATCATATTTTATATGAATGTTTTTGTTTTTCATCTATCTGAATGTTGGTTTGTGTATGCCAACTAATATAATAATACTACTACATATTGAACCCCATAAAGTTATATTATTGAGGTATTTTTAATGGTGAGAAGTAGTTTTTATTACTATACATAGACTATTACAAATGTATGTCAAAATTAGTTAAAATCTAGATATCCTAATAACAATACAAGCATATGTAAACAACAATTGGCAAAATTTTACATAAAACAAGTCATCAAAAATATTATCCTAAAACTAGTAATTTTATGTTGAGATTCATCACAGAAGTTAGATCAATACAAGATTAAATACAATTTGTTATTCACTGTCCAGATATAATTCAAGTTTTATTCATTTTATGTAACATAGAATTTAATAGCACACACCTCAAACTTAGTAGACATTTG
Organism: Clostera curtula; assembly: GCA_905475355.2. Lineage (NCBI taxonomy): Eukaryota > Metazoa > Arthropoda > Insecta > Lepidoptera > Notodontidae > Clostera > Clostera curtula. Next base: position 9,161,044 of record FR997813.1, on the reverse strand, counting down.
AAATAAACCTAAGTATTAAATTGGTTACAACAATAAAATATAAGCTTGACCTTGAGTATAGTCTTATGATGTAAAGCATTAAAAATCATGAACATGTGACTAAAACAAATTTATGATAACTGTTAATTTGTAGCGAACAATTAAATCAGGTTGAGGTAATATTGCTAACTGCAACTCTATTTCAATCATAAATATCTGGACAATGCTAATTAAATACAAGCACCAAATTAAAACAATGAGAGTTGTGACTCAATGCACTTCACTTATAAGTTGATCATACAACCTCATTAGTTCCTCATTATCTCTTGTTTTCTGCACTAAAGATTCCTGTAGAGACGCAATAGTAATTTCATGTTTCTTAACTGTAGCACTCAATTTAGTTGTTTCTATGTTACAGTTTTTCTTGAGATTCTCCAATGTTTCATTTGCATTATTTAGTGCATCTGTGGTCACATGCTTAAGATTTGTGTACAACTCTTCATATTTTTTTACAGCTGCCTTATGTTCTGCTATGCTTTCTTCATAAATCTTTTCCCTTTCTTTTGTTTCTAAGATAACACTCTTGCACTTCTCATATTTTGCCAGGAGATCATTAAAAGAGCTCTCCATACTGGCTAGGTGATTCAAAGCTTGATCTCTCTCTGCTACTAACTTGTTAACATTCTCTTGGTTTGTTATTCTATCCCTTTGATGCTCTTCTATCAATGCAGATATTGTCTTCTCATACTCCTCCATCACAATACTCATTTGCTTATTGCTAAGAATTTTCTCATGAACCTGTTGAATTAGTTTATTTTCTCTTTCATGACAACTATTTCTCTCATCTTTCAATTTCTTTACTTTTTCTTCCAAGTCCTCTATTGTTGAAGAATATGTGTACTCAGATTGCTTTAGTGAATTCTTTAACTCTCTATTCTCTTGTCTAAGCTGAAATACTTCTTGGTCTTGTTTTTGTAAAATGCTCCTCAAGCTTTGTAGATGACCAACCTCCTGGGAACTAAAATTGCGACAGCGAGGACTTCTTGGTGCTGCAACCGGTGGTGTACTTCCAGATATGCTAATAAGTCTATCAGTGGCCACTTGTGTTGGTGTCAATATTGCTGATACACTCCGCATCAACCCAGGTGCTCTTGAATGGGTGACATTTGATTTGGGTGCTTCACTGTTAACTACGGGAGGCACAACTTGCATTGGTTTTTCTTTTGCCCCAATTGTTGGTATGGATCCAGTGGAGAGAGAATGTTTTGGTGTGGCAACATGGTGGTCAGTGTAAACTGATGCAGTACTACCAGTTTCGTATCCTATATCACACTCGGATGAATCAACCGCAGATTCTGTGTGAGAGCTAGTATTACTTAGCATGGGCCTTGCATACAAAGGATCAAACTTGACAAACAAACTTTCTTTCCCTCGATCTACGTGGTTATGGTTTCGGTTGGATTCTGCGCATTTCACAAGATAGTCCAGGCTTGTTGCATCAATGAACATGTCATCTGTAGTTGGGATCTCTCGCATAGTTACATCACAAATAGAATCGAACTCTGGACCTGTTAAAAGGTCACTTGTCTCGTTAGAGAAATCTTGTGATCGTTTCGGTGATAACGCCATGAGATCTCCGACAGATGAAACTGGAGTAATGAAACTATCATCCGAGGCAATAGTACTACCTCTTGCTGATAGCATATCTTGATCTGGGTTATCACTTCTTCCTATCAAGTTCTGGAAACTATGAAAAATACTTTTGATACTGTTGAAATCAGTAGGAACAAAAGATTCACCGATGTTTGAAAACATTCGCTAAGTTCGTTATGTAGCGGTCACAAAAGAGCAAATAAAAATCACAATGAATGACGGTTATTTTGGTTTTTGAATCGTATGTCACCCATTTTTAAGAATGTCAATGTCATGTCAAAAGCTTACATGTTACAAGGTATGAGGTTTTCCCAAATTTAGAGGGTAATTAAGTGATATTAGTTTTTATATCCGTAGTGGACTTAGGACCGGTTTTTAAAGTGAAATCTTCATTTAAGGCGTTGAGAACTTTTCTTGGGATGGAAATAATATGTCAAAATCGTGTCAGGTCGCGTGATCTGATATCTGATCGAAAATTCGTAAGACTGTTGAAGTGAACAATTCTTTAAGGGCGTTTAGAACTTTTCTTGGGATGGATATAGAATGTCAAGTTTTCACTTCTATCGGCACTCCCAGGGTGCAACAGGTCACTACATAGTATAAAAAAAAGTCGCTGTCGTCTGTCCGTCCCTATGTATGCTTAAATCTTTAAAACTACGCAACGGATTTTGTAACGGTTTTTTTAATAGATAGATTGATTCAATAGGAAGATTTATAAGTATAATACATGTATAATATTACAGGGAAACACTGATAAATTTCGACGTTCATTGCGTGCGAAGCCGGGGCGGGTCGCTAGTTTTTTATATTTCTTATTTTTTTTAGGTTAATACAGAAATAGGGCCCTGCCGATTTAATATAGTCAAAATTCTAAGTCATCGTGCCTTTGATTGTCGATAATGCCAGTTTTGAGCCCCCGCGCATTAGGCGGCCACGCCACTCGCCCAGTCGCGCGGCCTGGCCGCACAATGCGCGGGTTGGCCGCGTATGTAGACTTGAGTAACTCACGAGTGATTCGTTTCACTGAACTGCTCATTTGCAGTGAACGAATTGAACTAAATCAACTCTGTAGAGTATTTTAGTTCTGCAGTTCACCGGCTCATCGCTCCCGCTCTGCTCTGATTGGAATATTTTAGTTCTGCAGTACACCGGCTCATCGCTCCCGCTCTGATTGGAGCATTTTAGTTCTGCAGTTCACTTGCTCGCCGCCCCCGCTCTGATTCGAAACCGAGTTGCCGTGATGGTGATTTGTTTGTTGTTGCATTCACGCGAACTGTACAGCGCTTTCTTTTTCATTATGACGAATAACGTCAATATAGAAACAAATATTTTTGTCTTTATTTGTTCTGGCAGAGCGTTTATTTTAGAACTAGCTTTTGCCCGCGACTTCGTCCGCGTGGAATAATGACTTCCGGAAAAAAACAATTTATCCCCGTTTTCACCCCGTTGGGAGGGAATTTCCAATAATCCTCTCTTAGTGGTAGCCTACTCCTCCCAACAAACACACAGGCCAAATTTCAGCTCTCTACTGCCATTAGTTTCGGCTGTGCGTTGTCTGTCAGTCACTCAGTAACGGAAGAGTTTTATATATATAGATATAGATAGCTGTGCCCGCAACTCCGTCAGTGTGTAATTCCTTGTGTATTATTAAGTTAATGTATTGGTAATATTGTTTAGATCACGTTCACATGAGGCTTAAGTACCTATACAACGAAAATACTTCAGCGCAAAGCTTCCGGGTAAACTATCCTACTTCACTTAAAACTGAATACCTATAACATAATTAATAATACCTATACCTTTAATTAATAAAAGTACCTACGCTTTTACTTACTTTTTATTATTATTAAAAAAAACTGAACATAAATTAACTAAAACTTACCTACTACTAACTAACTACTACTAACCTATTACTACTTCACCTAAAAAGAAATAAAATGTTAACTATTAATAATTTGTAATTTGAACGAATATAACACGCCACCAAAATAACTAATACCTATTTTATGAAATAACAACAAAAGAAAATTAAATAAAATAAATTATTGTAAAGACTAAAAGTCGCGCTGATAAACAATATTGCCTGTCAATAAGGGCGAATACTCGGAACGTCTACTCGCATCATCAGCCAAATCCAAATATTGTATGAAGTTCGCGTTTGGATCCCCCGCCCTTTTAAACCTCCCACGACGACCCGATGCGACGGTTACACAAAAATAATCCTTAAAGCATGATATAGTAATCACGCGCGATGGTTTATTAGCGTATTTTTCATGAATAACTTTAGTGTTTCTGTACCGATTTCTATGATTCTTTTTTTATTAAATAGGTAATAATGTTAACATTTATTAATTAGGGATGATTGAGAGTGTTATAAACGTAAGAGTAGACAAATATAATCAGAAAGCTCTGAACTGCTAAGCTATCGGGAGTTACATGTGTTATTGTGAATCAACCATAAAAGATAGACATTTGCTGTCGCGGAATATTTTTTATATAATTTTAAGGAGAACATTTCCGTCATACATGATTTCTGTGTAGCTTTAACTATTAAGGCTGCACACGCGACGGAAGCTTAAAAAATGGAGTAAGTTCTCCTGTTTTCCCAACATTTCCCTTCACTGCTCTGCTCCTATTGATCGTAGCGTGATGAAAAGTATACTATAACCTGCCCAGGAGTATGAAGAACAATTGTATCAAGTTTTGTTGAAATCCGTCGAGTGGTTTTTGTTTCTATAACGAACATACAGATTACAGACAGACAGACAGACAAAAATTATACTGATTGCATTTTTGGTGTCAGTATCGATCACTAATCACCCGCTGATAGTTATTTTGGAAAAATATTTCATGTACAGAATTGACCTCTCTACAGATTTATTATAAGTATAGAAGAAGATAGATAGAAGATAGATAGCAATCCTTATTTTTATGCAATTTAGTTCCCGATAGTTGTAAATCAATTCCTTTACTATTTTATTCTATAAATTACATATTATCATTTCCAGCGTTTATGTATGTGCACCTAGGGTCGGTGGGTATTTATTAGTTTTTAGTCTTTTTAAGACGATTTTTTAATTTATAGCATACAGAAATACATACAACCGTAAATTTTCGCCCCTTTACGACCAACCTCTATTTCTTAAAGCGATATTTATATAGCAAAACAAGTTTTGCCGGGTCAGCTAGTAAAACTATAAAAATATACTCTCGTTCACAGTTCGTGAACTCGTAGCTGAATCAATGCGATTCAGTCACTGAGTCACAGAATAAAATGAACTGCAGAGCGATTTAGATGAACGAGTTCACTTTACTGAACGAGATTTGGTGAACTGAATCTTTAATGTGAACAGTATTGCCCAAGTCTACGCGTATGTGACGCGATGTTTTCCGTTGGCCGCGCGGCCTGGCCACCTAATGCGCGGAGGCCCTTAGGTAATCTACTAATACTACTCAGCCCACAGGTGAACCACTGTCGAGTCGCCTACTGTGCCACGCTGGCCAGACGGTCGTATCAAGTTTTGCTTCTCTTGCGGCAAGGTTTTCGGCCTTGTCATTTCCTTTTGTCTGCTTTTACGACATCCTTTAGAATGAAATGGGGTGACACTATGTATTCTCAATCCGTCACCACACTTACGTGCTACTAATACTATAAAAAGTCAATTCGAGACGAATCTCACTTGTGGCAGCCAAGGTCTTGGCAAGAACTTTTAAATTTAGCAGGTTATGGCTAGCAATTGGATCATATCGGATTGCCACTTTGATAGAAGCGGTTTGGGGCCCTGGACTTTAAGTCAAGCTGCGTTAACATAATGACAATGTGATGAATTACATTATCTTCTCTCTAAAATAAAATATTTAGGGGGAGTTACATTGACTTTAGATTAAGGGAGAAATATTTTCGCAATTTGGTAACACTAGCGTGTTGCCAACATGGACATATCTTACTTGTTTTAATATGTCTATGGTTGCCCCAGTTTTTTTATCTCATTTTTAGGGCCTGGTTGCTAAGATCTTTGAGCCCAAATCATTATATGTAGTTGCCATACATACTAATTTATGTCATTATCATTTAATCGAGTGCCAAAATTTCTTTAGAAAATAAAACATATTACTATTGCTAACACTGGTTTCTCTCCAACACTGAATATTTTGAGAAATATTCAAATGCCAAATTAGTGTTTTTAACTCTTTATACCTATGTACATTGTAATTTCTGTGGGAAGTAAATTCGAATGCATAGCTATTATATGGATTTGCATATGTCATGGATTTTTGAAGAATTTAACTCAATGGGAGGCAACCCTTTTCAAATTGTATTTTGTAATGCCTCTCTGATGATAACATAGATTTTCCTACCAAAGTTATCAAAATTGTAGATGAAAGAAAGTAAAGATTAGCATTTTTGAGCAAACCCAGCTGTAGTGGAGATACGCAAAACAATTTAACAAATACTGGCTATTGAGCTGATGTTTCCTGTGTAAGTAATATTGTTAATATAATAATATTGTTGTTAGTATTGGATTCCATTGGTACCATATTAATCTAAAGTAACGCTAAATCCATTTAGTTAAGAACAGGACCAAATAGTTAACTATCACTATTACAGAGATTATTTCTTGGATAGGGTCACTGGATAGGATGCTTAATATTGATCTAACCATAACATACTGGACACTATATCCCGTGTAACATAAGACAAAGTATGTCATCATCAACATTTCAGCCAAAAGACGTCCACTGCTGGACATAGGCCTCCCCCAAGGAATTCCACAAAGGCCGGTCCTGGGCCGCCCGCATCCACTGCTTTCCGGCGACTTTAACCAGGTCGTCGGTCCACCGTGTGGGAGGCCTACCAGCAAAGTATGTAATTAAGTCAAAATAAAAAAAAAAAATAATATTCTTACCTGGACGGGCAACTAGCAGGGGATCAGTTTCAATCAAGTCCACCATTTCTTGTTTAAAAAGTTTCAACTCTTGCTTAAGTTGTTTGAAACCATATTTGAGATGATCCAAGGTTGATACTCTTATATCTGTTTTATAACCACCCTTACGTTCTTTTTCCCAGAATAACCAGCGTTTTGTGTTTATTATTATCGGCTTAGGGCATGTAATATTTGGTGGTTGAATAAGATGTTTACTCAAATTCGAGTATTGACGAGTATTCTTTATTAAACTGAATACTGCGGGAGATTTACACAATGCCATTTTTTTATTGTTGCTCTAAGAACTGGTACTGTGCATTTCTCTTGAATGATACATAGTAAAATTGTTTTTCACTAGCCCAAATTGATTGTATAACCTCAACTCTTCTTTTCAATGTTGACAATAGTTGACATGACAATAAAGATTGACAGTAAACATATGATACGATAAAATGCATGGAACGTAGACAGTACCTAGTATGAGTCTGCATTAGAACGTAGTGATTAAATACTCTTTGCTGCATACTGAAAATATTGATGGGTATCCACATGATGGGTTCTTCAAGTTGAACTTGATACAAACCTTGTGCCAACCCGTCTTGGCACCGTGGCTAATTCCCTCCATGAATTTGGAGGAGGCCCACCCGACTCAGTAGTGGGTCATTTATGGGCTGAAACGACGAACGACGATAAAGGTAAATAGCAATACGTGTCTACAATAACTATATTATTTTTTAAATCGAAAATCGTACATTTCAGTTTTCTGTATTATATTATAACTAGCAAAAGCGCTAATTATATTTTGTTTAGAAACTCCAAATAAAAAAATGTAATTTAGGTTACAATGTATGATCATAGCGCGCAGGACCGATGCCCGATGGGGCAGAAAAGTCCTCGAGTGGCGACCGCGTTCCGGAAAGCGCAGTGCTGGTAGGCCTCCCACACGGTGGACCGATGACCTGGTTAAGGTCGCCGGAAAACGATGGATGCGGGCGGCCCAGGACCGGCCTTTGTGGAAATCTTTGGGAGAGGCCTATGTCCAGCAGTGGACGTCTTTTGGCTGAAATGATGATGATGTATGATCATGCGCATATTTTTAGAATGTGGTTTTATGTAGAAATTAGATAAAAGAAAAACATAAAAGATATTTTATGGACTTTGCCTGTACCATGGACGCATTAACAATGATATTGACGTCTGACGGATGATATCTAGCAATAATATGTCACATCTAGGAATAAAACGATACCACTAAGGTATCGATACCTTTACTCGTTACAGTATCGGTTGTAAAGGATCGATACTTACTCGGTATCGATTGAAAAGTATCGATACGTACTCGTACCGATAATTAATGCTTTAAACCCGAAAAATCAAAACAACGTTATTTTGAAATGAGAATTATGCACTCCAAAAACAATGAATGAATCCTATTAATACATTATATTAAAAACGCGAAACTTTGTAGGTATGGTTGGATGAATGGGTGGATGATGTTTGTTACTTTTTCACGTAAAAACTACTGAAGGGATTTTAATGAAACTTTACCATAATAAAGCACAAACTTCAGAGAAACACATACGCTATAATTTATCAAGATACTCATATATTGTGAATTATCCAGAATATAACGATAAGGGTCAAGTAAGCGCGGGTATAACCACGGGGCGCAGCTAGTGAATTTACATGTCAAATGTTTACTAATTATAGAGATCCCAACTTAAGATGGCGACTTTTATTCATTCGGCATAGACAAACAAGTTTGACAACTACAAAAAATAAGGAAAAGGATGTGTTAAAAATTTAAAAATTATGGCCAAAAGTATTTCGCGTAGTTAAAACGTTTTATGTGTCAATTTTAATACTCGTTAAAATGAAATCTATTGGTTTACCGATACGAGTACTTTTGACCGATACCTACTTGATACTTAGTTAAAAAGTATCGATACCAAAAGTACTTAGTATCGGAAGGAATGTATCAAATAAGTGTTTGTATTTACTCGTATCGTTTTATCCCTAGTCAGTCTAGTCAGTCACATCAAACGAATTGACAGAACATCAAGGCCATGCCAATATAATATAAATTTCACTTTTACTTTCAGAATATTTCGCTTTGAAAGTCTTCAAATGTGACTGGTTGCTGTTTGTTCCATACGGACGGAGCCACGTACGCTCCTCATAAATAAATAGTATAGAAAAATTATGTGTAATTGAATTCAGTGAAACTGTGAATATGGGCATGGAAAAATATAATTCAGTAAGTGCCGGTGCTACCTCGTTTTTATAACTTTGGCTACCAGATGCTATAATATAAGCTAAAATGCAGTTGTCCTCAGAATAATAAAAATTAGGATATTTGTAAGGACAATGTGACTTTATACAATTAATGTTTTGCTAAATATCATGTTTGCTGCTTTTAATTAAATATTTTTTATCTGTGATTATCTTTAAAATCATAAGATAAGAAATGTTTAAAAGATAATACTGCCTAACAAGCATTTCCAATAAGTAGAGTCTATAAAGATTTAAAATCTACTCTCAAATCTGATAAATAATTGTCATACCATTGTAATTTCAAGCTTAATTTCCTATCTCCAGTGAAGAATAATAATTTGCAAGAGAGTTAAAAATAGAAATTTAAATGTAGATCAAACTTTTTGTATCCTTGAGAAGGTAAATAATAAAAATAAAAATACTTTGTTAACATATAATAGAATAATCTTGAAATAGCTATCTAGTTTGATAACACATTTCCATGGTTTTTACTTTAGGATGGCAAGCCATCTGAGTATCTCTACCCCCCAGAGATACTACAGCGTCTGGACTTTAACAACAGCCCAGCAACATTTAAGCCCAAAATCAGTGCAGCTAGCCCTGGTGAAGAATGGATGGTGGTGAGGCCACTGCAGCGCTCTGATTATGATAAGGGGTTCCTACAGCTGCTTAGCCAGCTAACTAGTGTTGGAAACATTACACGAAAACAGTTTGATGGTGAGTTCAAAGTACCAATTAAAAAAGATCTGCTCTGCTGTGGGTCATCATCATTTCAGCCAAAAGACATCCACTGTTGTACATAGGCCTACCCCAAGGATTTCCTCGAAGGCCAGTCCTGAGCCGCTGCATCTATCGCTTTCCGGCAAGCTTAACCAGGTCATTGGTCCACAGTGTGGGAGGCCTACTAGCACTGCGCTTTCCGAAACGCGGGCTGCTGTGGGTAGCACTTATTAATTAACGGGAAATGTCTATATTTGTTCATAAAATTATTTTCACACTGATACATTAGTTACATGATTACGAAATGCTGGAAATGTTTTGATGCTGTTATGATACACCTGTCACATTTTGTTCCTGTATCACCCTAAGGTACACTGGTAGAAAATGCGTAACACATTACCTTTAGGCAGCATTTTCTGTATGTGCAAAAATAATAAATTATGAAGTTTATTACGACACGAATGAGGGACACGAAAACAGTCCATTAATTTAAAAAAAAATACACAGCTACATAATGCATGCTGCATATTTTATTTTACGTATCCTACAGTCCACATATGCAATTTTTATTTGAATGCGAAACGAAGCTGCTATTGCAGGGGCAGTTTACAAACATGAAGTAAGTGCCTCTGATTTATACAAAGACACTTGCCAGACCGCAGAATCGTACCGGAGACCCATGATCTTAAGGCGGCACATCCAACCGCTAGACCAACAAGGCAGTAAAAACTAACCAAAATGCGATGGTTACTTATAATAATAATACCTAATTATTTATTTATTTTTCGGGCTACCAGGCCCATTTTGTTAGTAACATATTTTCTTAAAACGAATGTTAGTACGTCACGACGTCTCTTAATTTACATACATCAGCGCTGCACCATCTCGTGTGAGACGCCACAGCAGTGATAAACATACACGCAATCGTGTCGTTTTGAAATATTTTCCAAAATTCTGATGGAACTTGACCGCACCCTACGCGTCAGGGATGCAAAGTGTTAAATCAGTCAACACGTGAACGCGCTATTGTAATGAACTCTGAGAGTTCAATACGTTTTAACTTAGCATCAAACATCATATATATATATATATTATGGCGAGTCTTAAACTGAAGTGATATAGCCAAACAGGTTTTTTTTTTTATGTAATATACACACAACCTCGCTGTTCGGTTCAAAATAGCACTTTCAGTTATTTTTCATGCCCACTAAACACGTGCAATATTGTTACGCAATAAGAAATTGCAAAATTAGCGCCCAGTAGAGCTAAGGCGCTCTTTAGGAGAGGCCTATGTCCAGCAGTGGACTAATGTGGGCTGATGATGATTATGATGATGAGAGCTAAGGAATGTAGGAATTAAATGATAAACATTTGCACGCAAAAGAAATTCGTCTCCCAGCACTAGACATCCTACTACTACCACTCCGCCCATAAATTACCCAACGCTGAGTCGGGCGTGCCCCGTTACATGGAGGGTAAATAGCTGACTATGCCACGCTGGCCAGACGGGTTGGCACAGGGATTTGTACCAAGATTTCCTTCTCTTGCGGTTTTCGGCCTTGTCGTTTCCTTTTGTCGGCTCTTACGGCACCCTTAGGATGGAACGGATGGTGACACTATGTATTTTAAAACCGTCACCACACAGATGGCTAGACATCCTAGTATAGTAGAATGGTTTTTAAAGATTCCCTCGTCTTTAAAACTTTGAATTCTTGGAATAATGATACCGAGACCAAATATTTCTGGATTATACAAAGATACTTGTCTATGTGGTGACGGATTTAGAATATACAATGTCACCAACCCATACCGTTTTGAGGGTGTCGTAAGAGGCGACTAAAAGAACGCAAGAGGCATATCACCTAGCCGAAAGAGAAGGAAATCTTGATACAAATCCTGTGCCAACCCGTCTTGCCAGCGTGGCACAGTAGGCAAATTCTCTCCATGAATTTGGAAGAGGCCCGACCCAGTAGTGGGTCATTTATGGGATGAAACCACGAATTGTCTAAGCTTGAAATTTAACCGAAAACCCGAGATCTAAAGGTGCGCTTCAACCCGCCATCGCATTCAAACATTCATCGCATTCAGCCAAAACCATAAGAATTGTGTGACGTGAATTGGTGACGCTGTAAAGTAGTCTTAATTTTTTGTGGGTCTGAGTGACTTTATTTTCATATCAAATGAGCATCTAAATTAGGTATTAAAGAAATTGACTACGTACGTCAATATTTTATCAACACTTGATTTTGTCATCGAATATACAATGAGCGCAATGGCCTGCGTGTGTGAATGGGGAAGTTAGTAAGGTTGACCTTGGTGAACGTATACTCGATTAAACCGAAGATGTTTTGAAAAAATGGCAAGTTCGTCACAAGCCTGTAACAAAGTATTGTTGAGAATAGACAAAGCGAAAGGCGTTCGAAGGTAAAATTTAGAAAGCTGATAGGTAAGTGGTCGCTACGTCTACCTAACCCAACAAGAAAGGGCTTGACTAAATCATAATAAAAATTTCTAGATAAATGCGAAAGTAAGTTTGTAATTAACCCTTTTGTGTAATTTCATGAAAGTTGGTTTATAGTTTCATGCTATGTGTTAATTGTGTAACCTTGGTAAACGGGACTTCTGTCTATCGTCGGGAAAATATCATCTCTAAGGCGGTGAGATAGGGAATGAGCGATAGAAGATTTTACATGTTAATATCTCATCCCAGATCTGAGTTCTTCCATATCTCGCATAAGGTGAATGTTCCAGGGTAGCCCGCGAAATTCAAATTTTCTTACGTTTTTTGCAATTTGCAGGTCAGTGCTAGGTTGTATGAATTCCCCTGGAACATTCACCTTAAGAATTCATAGAAAGTTTAAAAAGAATTATTCCTAAAATTAACGGTATTATTGGTATGATTTTACGCTTAATAACTCCAACGATTTTGACAGATCCTTAGTACCTTCGAAAATATAATATGGATCTACACGGAACGAACCGCTGGTTTAAGCTAATTAAAAATACAACCCGCAAACTACTATGGAATGCTAAACATTATCGGTTGGCATTTAGCAAGGCGACCTTCGCAATAACCGGTGGCATGCGATAATGACCTTTTCGTACCACGCCTCGTGGGTTCCTGCTTATAATACTTTGCAATTTATTCCAAGATTTATGTTTGTGTTAATTAGGTCCACACTTCTCGGTATACCTGTATGACTGATACGGGCTTTTTTCCTTAGGTGGCCACCTTTGTTTCATCCGTTTTCCTTCTCTTGCGGCTAACTCTTCGGCCTTATCGTTTCCTTTTGTGGACTTTTACAACACCCTCAGGTTGGAATGGGGTTGGTGACAATATGTATTCTAAAACCGTCACCACACGGAATATATGAAAATGAAATTAAGTTAAATTATGATTGGAGTTAGTTGACTTATCTGTATTTTTTTTTTAAATTGGACCCTGCACTACGTATAACCTGTATTGCGGCGGCAGTTTACAAACATGAACTTCGCGAACACAAATGACACCCAGACTCGGAGCAAGTGCCTCTGGTTTACGGGACCCCGTGATTCAAAGGCGGCGCGTCCAACCCCTAGACCAACAAGGTTTAGTTTGAAGCTACCCTAGTCAAGCCCGGGTGGACTACAGAACGAACAGAGTGGGACTTTTGCTACCCTGACCGCTGTACGCCAAGGAACCTTTTTAGAGTGAAGCTGTAGGCCCAAGATTTTTTCTTACACCAATTTTAGTCTGACCCAGGCACTATCTTCTCTTGCTAATTTGGACAATGGATTGTAGTCCGGACCGGTAGGGGTAGTGTATGGATTTAGCCGTGTGGGGACGGGTCGGAATATAAAACTTCCCCACCGCACGCTGTGAAGTAACGCGTGTTGTAAAGGTCAACAAAAGCACGCTTGGTAGTAGGATCGAATTGTCCGCCACGCTAGCGAAAACCGTCACATCCACACGCCAAGTAGTTTTACTGTGTGTTGCCGTCGTGTGTATATGAGAGCCGGTGCCCGACAGGGCATTTCTTTGAATTGCCTGCCCCATCTTGGACCCTGGCGTTGCTTTCCATCACGCAAGCCTAGGGTCAAAGGTATTCAAGTAATCGGTAAAAAAAATGGAAACTACCACTTAGCATGGGACAAACTCCGAGAGATGATGATGGTAGTTTTGACCTTGACTATTTATAAGTGGTTTGTTTTAAAACCAAATGAAAATTACCTTTTGAGTTTGATTACGAACAAGTGTTGTCTTTGCAGACCGGTTCACGAAAATGAAGCATTCTGGCGGCTACTATGTCACGGTGATCGAAGACACGCGAGTGGCCAAACTCATCGGCGCCGCCACGCTAACCATTGAACAGAAGTTCATACACAACTGCTCTGTGGTATGTACCTACTTCCAAAAATCTATAAGTATTGATCTTCCAAAAAGTTTGTACCCTTTTTACGAAAATTGCGCTGAAGGAGGAGTATGAATACTTATGGTTTCTAAAGAGGGAAGTGCAGAATGCCAAAATTAAACAAAAATATGCAAACATTTCACACAGTACCATGTATTTGACACACACATATACCCTTTGTTTCTTGTTATAGTCTGATTGAGAATAGAACTATATTTATAGAGACCCTTAATTAAAATTAATTTTTCTTTTTCTTCTGTGGCGTTCGCAATTATTTCATTGCCATTATCAAGTTTAAATTAATTAAGGTCGAATTTCGACCGCTGGGCGACCACTAGAAGTTTTGATACGCAACAACAAAGTACACTTCCATGTTTATATTTTCAGCGTGGCCGTTTAGAAGATGTCGTCGTGAACGATACATATAGGGGCAAACAATTAGGAAAATTGTAAGTGCAATGTATTTTTTTTATAATTAGAAGAAAACGCGAGGACTCGTTGCAATCACCCAACTATAATTATTGAGTGATTGCATGATTGTCATTCGGGGAATTCTTATCCGTTGCGATGTAGGATTTTTTGGTTTTAATCCTCGCACTCTATGCCATATTTCTGGATGCTGATGCTTAAGATATTGAGCATACTTGTCGCTTAACAATTTTTTTTTATTACGGACTACTTCATACTCAACAATGAAAACCATTTCGACTTTGCATATAGCCTGTATTACTCGGGGATAATGTAGCATTCTAATGGTGGATACAAGAGTTCCTAATTCTCTTTTTTTCAGAATCGTGGTGACCGTATCACTCTTAGCTCAGGAGCTTGGCTGCTACAAAATGTCATTGGACTGCAAAGACAAATTGATCAAGTTCTACGAGAGCTTGGGGTATAAGATGGAGCCTGGCAACTCTAACGCTATGAACATGAGGTATGTAAAAGTTGCTGTAAACAGTAACTGCTGGCAGTTTTCATGCTACTGACTACGGATAACTCCATAGGTGGTAGAATCCCCTAAATTTATTATGAACTAAATAGCGGCCCTTTACGGCTTCGCACGGGTGCGATGTTACCCGCGGGGCAAAGCTAGTCAAAAAAAGTAGCCTACGTAAAACTCCTTATATCATCAGCTACCTATCAGTGAAAGTCCCGTCAAAATCGGTCCAGCCGTTCCAGAGTTTAGCCGGAACAAACAGATAAACAGACAGACAATAATCTAAAAAAATATATTTTGGTCTATGTACTGTGTATACATACTTACGCATTTGTAAAAGGTGGTAATTTTATTATTACAAACATACATTTCAATTTTATTTATTTGTAAGTATAGATGATAGCCCTCCAATGTGTATGTAATGATATGTATACGTTTTGTTCCAGGTTCGATGAGCCCTCCTGACAATTAGCCGCTGGGCCATCCGACCTGCGCTCCAAACTGTAAGTACGCACTCCAGTGAACAGATATCACGGCACAGCGCGACATAGCACATTCTTATATCTCTTACTACATCTTGCACTGTCACCTGTATTCACAATGTCAGTCTATAAAGAGAGAATTTAGTTCTTTGGTCTTTGTGATTGTTGAGCAAAAGCCACGCCAGGCGTCAGTCGAAGCAATAACTAAGACTTTGTTCAATTTCACGAATGAAACTAATTTAATTGGGAAGAAACTTTCTAGAATATTGAATGGTTCAATATTTCTGTAATGCTTAGTTTACGAATTTCCTGGAAAGTTTTGGAGGTAAATGAAAAGTTTCAAGTTGCATTACAATAGCAGATAATCTACAAGGAATAAATTAATTTATAATAAATCACAATTTGAATAAGTTTTATCTGCATTAAATTTTATTGCTCTTTTGTTCATCTGCCGCTTCATTTCTTCTTTGTCTTATTTAACACGATCAATGGCATTTTTTAATCGAATTTTATAACTTACTAGCGACCCGAACCGGCTTCGCACGGGTGCATGTATTATACATATAAACCTTCATCTTGAATCACTCTATATATTAAAGAAAACTGCTTCAAAATCCGTTGCGTAGTTTTCAAGTTTTAAGCATACATAGGGACGGACAGACGACAGCGACTTTGTTTTATACTATGTAGTGATTTTGCTCCGAATGCGCATTGTACGTTAATTGAAGCCGTTTAACCAATCAATGGACGGTAAATAATATTCATAAATGAAAACAAAACTTGTTGAATATGTTGTTGAACTGCTAATACCAAAGAACGGCTGGCCTAAGACTGTGCAGTAATACAGCAATCTAACGATTATTCATAAACCGATATTGTACAATCGATAATTCCGGAAGAATCGAGTTGTGTGTCGTGCTTGGACTAACGAGATTGTAGTTTTAAATTTATTCTAAAAAGTAAAAACGTGTGTTTTATTTTTCCTAAGGCACTTTTTTTTCATTTTCGCTTTGTGTGTTATACGATCACTATAATGGATTGTTGTGATGTCTGTTTGGTAGTGTGACTACGGTTGCAGGGTCAATTCTACGATCCATCAAAGGTTAGCTTCGAATGTGTCATTCGAATAGTACATTTGATGGGGTGATGAATTGATACAGGGTGTCCTAGCACATAATATAAGCGTTTAGTTGTTAACATTCTTGCATGTTAGAATCATTGACGCTGATCGTCCATTATAAGTTGTGCTAGCTTTTTAATTTTAGTTTTTGTGCTTACACAATTTGTTTCTTTTTGTTGCTAGATATTAATGCCAGTATTTTTCTGTATATACGGTATTTCGAGGACTATTTAGTGTAGTTCAATAGTTGCACCTAGAATATACAGGGTGTAACGAAAATGATATCTGTAATAAACAATTTTGCTCAGTTATAACCAATGAATGTTTCTTTTTCCAACTTGTATTTTCTCGGAACAAGATGTTGTATTTAATAATTTAGATTGTATACCAAAAAGGTTCATTTTTTATGCTGAAATTTTGTACACGGCATAAATGTTAACATTATTTTGTTACACTCTAAGATGTTGACATTTACCTGTAAATCAATGTGGAAGAAACAACAATGTATTTTAATAAACGTTTAACGTTAACTTTTATATTATCGTTACATTTTGAGTGTACTTAATATATGCGTAAGATTATTTTGTTACTAACACACTTGCATCATTAAACATTTATTCGCTTCATTGTTTTTTTATTTTATGTGATTGTGTACACCTTATTTTTGATAAGATGTACGAACACTTTATCTCTACCTAATTTGTATGAAATGGGCGGCAGTGTTAAAAAAAGAAGATTGTCTTTAAACATTTATTTACAGAAGTGTAAATATCAACGGGTATAACAAATTTTCTTACCACAAATTTACATACATATTATGCCATATCACATGAACGTCAAGAAACCAGTAAATATTTTATGTAGGTATTTAAATATCGATTATAGTACCTTAAGTCGAGTCAAGTCTGTTGCCTGTACCAAATAGCAGTATTTATGGACAGTTTAACTTACAGATGCAACGACAGTTGTGCAATGTTATAGTATTCGGCATTCGATAGTTTGGCCGCCGAATATTTTCGGTGTTCGGCATAATATTCTTTCTGGTATCACTTACATGAACAGTACTGAAAATTTACACATGTGGCTATTTTAAAACATGAGTGCATAGAATAAGAAAAATGTATTGTAAAAACCTATTCATATTCACTCGTATATCAATGAATATCAATTTTCTTTTATAACCGGCTAAGGCAGTATAACTATATTATGGATCCACATTAATATGTATTATAGAATTTAATAATTGTTTTGTAAAAGCTACATACATACATACAGATACTTACATTTATTTCGTACGACTCCTATGAATAGCGAAGTCTCGCTACGTGGGAGGGTATAAGAAGTAATCTATATTTCGAATTTAAAGTCAAATCCGTTGTTTAAAGCTTTAGAGATACAATTAATTTCATACATTTTCGCAGGCATTAAAAATATCTTACGTAATCGACGATGTTTTGAATATTATACATTAGGGGCTGTCCATTAATCACGTGATGTTTTTAACCCCTCCCTCCCCCTTGGTGATGTGTGGTGAGGTTTAAGACTACCACCCCCCATTAAAAATAACTGGAATTTTAGTACCAGCAAAGAATCTTACACTCAAAGTCTACACGCCGCTTTTCGGTTTAAAAATCACGCGCTTGAGGAAAAACTTAATACACGTGATATCTTACTACTTGTGATATTTCGTAATTTTTGCCGGACCCCACCCCCGTTTCGAACCTCACGTGATTAATGGACAGCCTCATAATCAATAACATCTAGGATATAGACCAACATTTAGGATTTGAAAAAAATACAAATTTTAATAACACCTTCATTCATATTGACTATTAATAAAATACCTACCTTTTTTTTTTAAATAACACATTTCATAATATAGTTCTTGTTTTGCAATGATATGAGAAGCTTCAGTGTCGAAAGCGTTTCATCAAAACATCTATCTATATAATTTTGATTCATGTTTCGCATTAGTTTTTCAACAACGATATTACAAGCACTTATAAAATTGACACCCTCATTAGCCAATTGCACTGCCCCGTAAAGACGGTTATTTAGGTACATATCGATTTAGGAATAATAATATTTACAGACATATTCTACAAAGTTACTATTACATGACGACAAAATGCATACGGTGTCAAATATACGAAGACCGGAGTTTGCACTAGTCTATACAATATTTTTTAGCGCTCCATACAATATTTTAAAAACTGTCCTTCGTCTTCAGAGGATGCTCAACTCAACTCTTTAAACCCACAAGTTTAAAAAAGACTTAATAAATATTATTTGTATCTATATTATTTAGAGACATTTAACAATGGTCAAGCCTTACGTCTAATCTCACTTGAGGGCTCTATTGGTGCATATCTATTGGTTTACAATAAATTGTTCCCTAAACATTTATCTTGATGATTGTCCCAACAACCTGCAACATGTACTATTATGCTTACTCGCTTTTGATATACTGCTACGACTAAAATATAATAAAATTGAGGACTTAAATATTTTGCCCAAGTGTAGTAATCAATATTAAAAAAATAAGGTTTGTGGAAATAGCAATGTATTTACGTAACATTAAAATTCAAATTTGTAATATGATGTCATTTGTGTGTGGATGCTTCACGCAGTATTGCTTTATCATCAGGTTTCTAGTAGTAATATTTATTCCCTAATTAAACAGACTAAGCAAAGAAATAGACAGCTAACTTAAATAATCTGCATAGGAATATTAACCTATTAAAATAAGTTTTATCTATATCTACGTAACAAATGGTCACTTGAATTTTATTTAAATAATTTAAAGCGATTTTTCTATGACCAATATGAATCAAGTATTCAGTTATATAATTATAATTTTCAAACAGTAATCGGGAATAGCGTCACGTTAAACATTGTGATAAAATATAATGAACCTTATTTCTAAAATAAAATTATAAGTAAACTATAATAAACTACAAAATAGAGATAATAGATTTTTTTAAATCTAAATGTAAAACATCATACAGTATAGCTTTATTAAAATGTTTGCCCGTATAGCGCAATTAAATCAATTGGCAATCTCGTTAACGTTTCCACGTTAACCCGTTTTACGGAAAACTTAAAACGAAAACCTGTGCCAACCCGCCGGGCCAGAATGGCATAGTAGGCTAATTAGAGGTAGCACAACACCTAAGTAGGACACGATTCTCAAAAAAAAAAAAACGATCTCGAGAGTGGCAATGCAATGGGTAGAGACACCGCCTATTTCGAACTAAATTGTATTGCTGCGGAGCTCAAAAACGACACCGCTGAATTGGGCCTCTTCCACTTCAATGGAGGGAAATTCGCCTACTGTTGATCATATGGCCACCTGCAGGTGGAAATGAATAGGCGCCACACAAGGTTGCAAAATCCACGATGTCATGCACAAACGTAACATTTGAACAATAGAATAAATCGGCACAGGCCTCACTACAAGGAAACGACAATGACACACATATTAATTTTAAAAATCGTTTTAATCCGATATCTAGAATAAGGCGGTAAGGCGTTTAATTACATTGGGTGAATACCGTCATGGATTTATGAATTCAGTATTGGTTCGCACATTAGGAAAAAATATGCTATAGCACACGCAGGGAAAGTCAGTCACGCGATACACCTACGACCAGACGAGGCCATAAACTGGCAAAGGCCGCTGCAAAGACCGGTAACACATGCTGACAGTAAATTGAGTCCTTAGTTTTATTAATTTACGAGAAGTATAGTTTTAGTCCTATTTGTCAATAACTAATAATTAACAGACTTGAATTCATGCGGGCGGGAGCTTGTACTAATTACGTGCTCTAAGGCAGCGGTAAATACCACTAGTTACTGTCTACACCAAATTACTTGAGCATTTCGCTGGCGGGGTCACCAATTTAGCTGGGGTGAAATGAGCTAAGACTTTTTTAAATTCCAGTATTAAATCCACACTGGAAAATTTGTAGAAGGAAATAAAGGCGTAATTAAAATAGACTAAAATATATATGTATTTGTACACAGAAAAATTACATGAACAATTCGCGTACATAAAACAATAGAAGTCAGAAAAAGAATTTATATTTTTTTTCGCGCGGCACAATGCACGCCGCGGAGGTTTTATGCACGCAGCCTAAAAGCACAAAGTTCCCTAGTGAGGGGAAGGTTCGCGCATGTCGTCAAAAAACGCGTGCGTGCTCTGACACAAAAACAGACTTTTGCGCATTGCTCAAGTTATTTGGCTTCGACTGGTTCGACTTCGTTGGTTTATAGATACAAAATTAGAAGCCAATTCTCCTTTTTTATTTACAGTTCTCACTTACGTCATTTCAGTATTGCAAATAGGGAACAATTCATTATCATAAAATCGTCCCAGTTTTCTTCAAGCAGTAGCCTATATACTAAGATTTATTTACACTTCATACAAACAAAGTTACAGACTTTACTTTAGTTCGAATGAACGACAATATTCGACTCGTTCGTTCGCTCGATGTGCGTGCAACTCTGAATGAACGGATGTTTGTCTTTTAAAACACCGTATTGTACCGATTTTAATGAGCAAATTCTCCGGTCTCTGAGCAACCTAAGCCTTCACTATCAACGTAAGTCCATTTTAATATGGTCTCAATCGTCGTCGGGCACCGGTTCAAGCGCGGTCCTAATCTGGGCCGCAGGGGGGGTTGGCTAGAAGGGTGGAGTTGGTGTGATCTTGGTCCCTAGCTTCATGGGGCCCTGGCCTCGGGCGCTGCGTCTAGCTTCCATCTCCCTCTGGCGTTGCAGTTTCCTTTCTTCCCGCTTTCTCCGCAACTCGTCCATTTTTGATGAGTTGTTTTCTGTGACATTTTGTTTTGTAATTTACTACCCAGTTTCTTATGAAACAAAAACGTGTGGATATAGAGGTAATCAAAGGAACCAGTTCTGTTTTTCTGTCTTGAAGTAGAAGGGAGATATACATGCATAATGCATTATTACTCTAGGGGTTATATGTGCCGATCTACATCTTTACATTATCAAGTTCAGAAATCCACATTTGTCTATACTAATATTATAAAGAGGAAATATTTGTATGTTTGTAACAAATTGGCTCAAAAAGTACTGGATCTATTTTTAAAGTTCTTTCACCATTTGAATGAATGCTACATTACCACTGATTAATATAGGCTATTTTAATTGCAAGAAAAAAATAAAAACATAATATCCACTCGTGCGAAGCCGGGACAGGCCGCTAGTATAGTAATAGCAGTTTTACCGTCACTGTTCTCCTCGATGGGCTCGAACTCGCCGTCCTCCCATCCACCCAGAGAGTCGGCACTGCTTTGTTGAGCGGTTGGCCGTGGGCCTCGCACGTATGTCGCATTAGCATGGTTGACCGTCGTCGCGGCTGAAGGATCCGGCCATACGGAGCTATTCCACGTCTCCGACGGACTAACTAGCTCCGCCTCCGCCAGCTGTCATATAAGTGAACGAATGAATGAACGGTCATAGTGAATGACAAAACGTTGAATGAATGACGAGTCATGATTGTATGCAATTACCAGTAGTTTGGAATGATGAGGACAAAACATAACGCGCTTTGTTTGATCAAGGTCACGCTATCGCAAATCACGCGGCTTATAAATGAATGGTATAAATTCTGAATCCTACTAATATAATAAACGCGAAAGTTTGTAAGTATGGATGGATGGAACTTTGTTACTCTTCCACGTAAAACGACTAAATGGATTTTAATGAAACTTCACAATAATGTAGCTTATACATCAGAGTAACATACACGGTTCAATTTATAAAGATATAGTGTGAATTGTCCAAAATATAATAATAACTGTCAAGTAAGTACAACAAAATCTGACGATAAAATAAATTCCATCACCACACGGGTAAAACCGCGGGGCGTGTATAATACGAAATGACACTCATGAAAATTAGAACTTGAATGAAGGAATAAAATCCACATTTTACTGACCGGTTGTTCTTGTAAGGTCCCCCACTCCTCATTGTCCCAGTCGTCCTCGCAGAGCGCCCCTAACGCTGGGGTCGCTTGCGCACTACCGCTACTTGGAGGCGACTTGGCACTCGCACCCGTGCCTGAAAACAGGATATGACGCCATTTTGGTCTACATTTCTACGCGCCTGTCTGCTTTCATGGCGGATTTTATAAATAACATTTTTTCATTTCAGGTTGACATCAACAAGCTGTGAAACCAGTGAATAGAATATTTTGAGGCTACAGCCATCTACCGCATCACTTATCCATGATATCAAATATACTGTGATTTTAAATAGTCTTATATACATTTAAATATATTTTGTTTATATTCCTGACCTTCCTGGTTTGGTACAGGGTTTCATTAAACTTACATTGTTACATACTACCTAGCCCAGGATGATCTACCGTTGAGTCGGGCCTCCTCCAGTTACATGGAGCGTAATTAGCCTACTGAGCCACGCTGGCCAGATGGATTTCGTATCAAGTTATCCTTCACTAGATATTTCCTTTGATATTTCCTTTCGTCGGATCTTATGACACAGGATGCATTCTAAATCAGTCATCACACGCTTCAGCTGTCAACACCATCCTTTCATTGTTAGCTAGGCCCAAGTTCCGCAAGGGACGCGAATAGCTGATAGACTGAGATGGATACGGCACCCAAACTTACCTTAAAAGGAACTTTATTTACAGTCCTCGCCAATCTTTGTGGACGCTCTGAATGTAGCCGCATTACGCTGCGCACAACACAAAATCAGGCATCAGCGGGACGTACGCGGGGCGGGGAGGCAGGGCACGCCCGCGCCCTTTTTTCACCCGCTAGCGTCTTCGCCATCCGCGTGTTAATGTGAGTGACCTACGTTCGTATTGGTTATGAAATGTACTATGCGCAAGTTCGTACCCACGGCTACATTCAGAGCGGCCATAAAAATTGGCGAGGACTGTACGTAGGTATTATCACAAAACTCTTATAAATCTTCATATTTATAATTTCTTTTATAATCTTACAGCTGTCCCACGCTAGGTGGTAGTCTCCATAAACACCTATCAGTCGTCATACCTACATTCACACTTTTCATACACAATTATTCTTACAATCCATCCATCTCTTTTGATCGCCCACAACTCTTGTTTCCACATTAATGCTGAAGCTACCACCGGTCCGGAAAGCAGCTCTACAGAGAAGAGCCGACAAGAAACTCTGTAGTGGGTATTTTTCAAATTATTGATCTTGTTTACAAAAAGCACTAAACAGCATAGTGAGAGCAAGTTCGCCAGATGAGAGAGACACGCGGTATATTACGAGTATAAAAATAAATGACACATACCAGCGCTTGAGTCGATCTCGCCCCACGCAGTCGTGTCCCAGTGGTCGGGATCGTAGTCGGACGCCGATTCGCTATGTTCTAGTGACGTCATCGACGTCACAGATGACGTCGTAGTTGACATACTGCTCGATGATGGTTGCTCTGTGAACGGATAGTGGAAATTTAATGTGCTGCCTTTAGATCACGAGCCCTTTGGTGCAAGCGCAAGCGGGTTGAGCCGGAAACACAAGCTAGCTCTGTTGTAACTTGGATGGTTGACCATAAAAAGAGATAAATTAAGTAGTTACATGGAAATTTTGTATCAACAACATGATGATAATAAAAAACCATTCAAAGCGCTTAGACTTTATGCTATAATTTTTATAATCTGGTAGCTTTACTAAGATTTAGAATGTAAAATACACAATGTCACCCATCCCATACCATCCTGGGCGTGTCGTAAGCGGCAGATCACTTAGCCGCAAAAGAAGGAAAATTGATACAAAGCCTGTGCTGACCCTTGTTTTTACCAGTAAATAAAGTTGTAAAAGTCAACAAAACCCAGTTTGCTTGTTGGTAGGATTTAATGGTCCGCCCGGCTAGCTACCGCCCTCACATCTCTAAGTCCGGCGCGAAGCAGTTTTACTGTGTTTCGTCGTGTGTATGTGAGAGCCGGTGCCCTACAGGGCATTTCCTTGAATTGCCTGCTCCATCTTAAGCAAGTCTAGAGTCAAAGGCATTCAAGAAACTGGTAAAAAAAAATGCCAGATTGACACAGCACGCTCATTTCCTTCCACTCATTTGGAGGATGCCCAACTCAGTAGGTCATGTACAGGCTGAAATGATGATTACCAAGTTATTGCACTTACCAAGTGAGCCAGGCTTCGATAGCACAGACTTGGTAGAATGCTGTCTCGCTGTGTCGGAGTGCGATCTGTAGAACTTGGCCGTGACGGCGGTGACTGCCCAGCCGGCCCACGTGGCCGCCGCGTTGCTAAGCGACGGCGTCGCTGTGTGCACATCTGCTTCTGTTCAACACAAAAACAAACGAATTCGGTAAAATTTACGTGTGTAAGTGAACGAGAAAGACTTGAATCGTAAAAATTCATGACGCTGGTAGCAGCTGTCAATATACAATGCTTCCTTTTGACTACCTTACGTACAGGTACAGAATTCTAGGTACTCAGGTACCCAAGGCTTCCGTGTGCTGACGGATTTAGAATACATAGTGTCACCACCCCATTTCGTCCTGAGGGTGTCGTAAGAGCTGATAAAAGGAAATGATAAGGCCGCAAGAGAAGGAACGATCACTAGATACGAAAATCTTTTTTATTTTTTTTTGGTTGTCGGCGGTATGCTTCACGCATACCACCGCCCCCCGGGGGAGAGGTCGGTGATTATGTGGGACTCCCGGGACAGAACCCGTATACCCACTAAAACCCCAGCGGTATACCCTCACACGGCACGCTTGGGGCGCCAACGGTTCGCGTAAGCGCAGTCAACGATGACGCCCCGACGAGGTGCTTGATACGAAACCCGTGCCAACCCGTCTGGTCAGCGTGGCACAGTAGGCTAATTACCCTCCAGGTAATTGGAGGAGGCCACACTCAGCAGTGGGTCGTTTGTGGGCTGAGTAGTAGTAGGTACCCAAGGGTGATGTTATTTGAGTGCGGTATTATGCTAGTTGGAGGTCCTCCCCAGCTTCAGTGGGTAACCCCAAAGGTTTACTTTGCAATCCAAAAAAAAACATGACACCATATCTGTGGTATTTGCGACTAATACGCATTGAAGTTAAACACTCTTTAACGTATCGCGTGTATTTATTCCCGTCTCGAAGGCATTGAAGCAGTCGTGTCGCGGGAGACTAGATGACAGTTGTCTATAATAGAGAGAATGCTTGTCAAATATCACGCGCATGGGGTCCAGTCATTAAATTGATCAAATCTCAAGCTCAACACTCATCTGCCAGACCTCTGGACACCGTGCGTTTCTGCGTGCACAGGTAACGTTACCAATAAAATAGAATAATAGGCGGTAGATTTGACGGTTTCTTCGTACTTTTGAAGACAACTGTCGTCTAATCTCCCGAGACAACGACTGTGACGTCAAAAAAAAATCTTACCCATTCCCTCCTTCAAACTAGGATCTTCTGATACCTTCTCGAGCTTTCCGAGGAAACCCTTAATTGTCCTAAACGTCGCATCCCGCACCTGGAATGAGTTTATAGTAAACGTACCTATACAAGATTGAGCACTTTAAAAACTGTGCAACTCCGTAACACTGGACTACCCACTATAACCCCAGCGGTCCTCACACGTCTTGTTTGAAACGCCACAGGCCCCTCGTCGGGTTACTGGGCCTCCCAAGTAACTGGGATGCTCGGTGTATATACTGGTAGTTGGCTGTATTAGGGTAAAAAAGTGAGTTTAACACATAAAAGTACCAATGTATCCGTTCAGGATGGCTTTTCAATTACTGGTTGTCCGCGATTTTCTAAATTCATAGTACAAAATTTGTAGAATTAGCCTACCGCCTCCTTAATTAACACTGCAGGCCAAAACATCCCTATTTTCCAAAACTTCTTTAATATACCACGCGAATTTTCGCGCTCTGTTAAAAATAGATTTTTCATTGATTTGGCATCTGATATTATTTTCCAGAATTTGTTTCTAATTAGGGACTTTATCGGATGGCGTAACAACAGGGTGTGGTTTTAATAAAACAGGGTTTGATCCCTGGCTAGGAATAACAGTTATCATCAAATTCGCGCTCGAGATTCCTTTTAGCGTCTTTCAATGTTTCTTAAAATCCCGTTTTTAATATTACCCTTTAAAAAAGATTAGGGATTCAAATGTACAAATATCTGTATACGAAGGAATGAACATGTTACCTGTTTCTCGGGGTCATTGGTAAGCGGACAGAGAGCTGGCAACACTCGGTTGGCGACCTCGGCCAACAAGAAGTACTGTTGCGTGGCGGCCAATGCCAGTACTCCTGCTTGCCTTGCGGGAGGGAAAGCGTCGCGCGTGGCTCTTACAAATGCCGACACCAGCACCTTCTGCCGTATCTGAGGGTGTAGGTGTGGCGCCACTTTCCCGAGACACACCGTCGTGTTCGTCCTGGGAATAGAACGGCGAAATGAAGACGCCATATTTGTGTATATTATAAATATAATAAATATCCTTGGACATTTCACACAACGCCATCTCGTCCCAAGCTAAGCAACTTAATGCTTGTGTTATGGTAACGAGATGGATGATAAACTACTTATATAATTTTTTTTTTTGTAAATACATACATATTATAGATCGAAATGACACCCACACTCCGAGCCAGTGCCTCTGGTTTAGACAAAGACACTCGCCCGACCCCGGAATCAAACCCGGGACCCGTTGATCCAAAGGCGGCACATCTAACCACTAGACCAACGAGGCAGTCAAATTATTGAACTGGCTATAGGGTTTTTATAAAATAACGCAAGTATATATATGCGCCCCATGAAAATAAAAATAATAGTAAAGTAATTCAAATAAATAGGTAAATAACTTTAAGCTAGCTAAATATATTAATTTATCGTAACGATAACGAGGTAAAGTTTCTCGAAATTAATCTGCTAAGGGGATGTCCATTAATCACGTGAGGTTGGAAAGGGGGGGGGAGCGCTTCGGCAAAAATCACGAAATATTACAAGGGGGAATAGTAAAATATCACGTGTATTTATTTTTTCGTCAAACCTGTGATTTCTAAACCGAAAAGAGGCGTGTAGTGACCTTTGAGTCTAAGATTCTTTGTAGGTACTAAAAATACACGTGATTTTAATTGGGGCGGGGGGGATCTTAGTCTTAAACCGCACCTCACCACGTATCACCAAGGGGGAGGGAGGGGTTAAAAATGATAAAAAAACATCACGTGATTAATGGACAGCCCCTAACTTCAAAACTTGTGTCAAGAGCGTGTTGCATACGTCCCGCACTGTTACTACAGTATTCTGTCTTTATTGAGGTCATCAGGTTTGTGACTCTAAACTCAACATCAAAGAAAAATCGCACTGAAACGCAATAACAAAAAATCCTACATCGCGATAGCGAAGTTTCGTTTCGTGCGAATTCGTTAAATTTCCCATTTTAGTTATATATGTTATATGTCAGCCATTCTTACGTCTATGCTCTCAACACTTACCTTATACAACCCTGGTCATCCTTCGACTGCAGTCTAGCGAAGTGTTTAAGCACTTCCACATTGAGATTGTTGTAGTTGAGCTTGGGCGCGAGATAAATAATAGATTTGACCGTCTGCTCCCGAATTGTGCAGTTCGTGTCTAAGAAGCCGTGTATCACTTGCGGGAATATTTGGTCGTTTACCTGACAATGCAAAATAAAGCTTAATGCATCTTACTAACATTATAAATCTTACTAAAATATAAACAAGTTCAAGCTCTTTTAACGTGTGAATATACATTTTACGTTTACTATTTGCCATCGGCTACTGTACAGAGAAAACCGGCAAGAAACTGTGTAGTCTCTAATTTTATTAATGCTTAAAATAAGTGATTAATTCTAAGCATTATATGCAAATACTGAAGAGATTTCGATAGAATTTAAAAGGGGCCTGGAAGCATTCACATAAGATTTTTACATATCTTCGGGAACAGTGCAAATCCGCGGAACTAGCATTGGATGATTCCGCTTATCTGACAAATGTAGCCAATTTGAAACGTCGCGAGAAATGCACGCAAGATTCTAATTTTTAATAAGACATAAAATTTCTGCTGTTAACAATACATAGAAGACATACAGTATTGCTCTCTCTGTAAAAATGATGTCAATAGCCGTTGAAATAACAAAAAATATGAACTTAAATCCATCTGCTGTAAACCTACAAGTTGTGCAGATACGCGCACTTTACGTATGGTAGATACGCGGATCTTTAAAAAATCGGTGAACATAAAATAATTAAAAAAAAAATGATTCCAACCAAATGAGAGCCTGCCCTTTTTTGGAGGCAGTTAAAAGCCGAGGATCTACTGTATCTACCGTTCTACTTACGGTAGAATTCTGTAGATGCATAATAAACTGGTCCAATTGCTGTAGCAGTCGCGACCTCGTGGTCCGATCGTTTGATGTGAATAGCTTCACAACGCACGGAACTATTTGCTTCTGGTATTCGGCATCCTCTAGTAATTTACCCAGCTGAAAACAGGACCACAAAATTATACAAGGTCTTATCATCATTTCAGGACGAAGGCCGGTCTGTGCCCACGTCGAACTGTTTCCTGCGACCTTAACCAGCTCATCGGTTAGCCGTGTGTGGGGCAACAGGACCCAAAATCAAGACCGTTAATGAAGAATTAATGTGGTGGCGGATTTAGAATACATAGTGTCACCACCCCATTCCATCCCGAGGGTAATAATATAATAATCAACAAAGAACTTGATAGAGTGCACTAATCGATTTTTGTTTAATATTGTCGATGGTTCACCCACCACGGAACTTTTCCCTACTCCAGTTGTCAAAGTCAAATCATTTATTTTGTAGACACATATAATGCAAAGTAATATAGTTTACCACCAGCACGTTACGACCACTGCTGAGAAGAACTGGCAAAAATCCCAATGGGCTTGTTTTTTTATATTTATTAATTACTTTATATATTTATTAGTTACCGTACCTTAAACATAGGCGCCAAAACGGCAGATCCCGCGTCGCCATAGTGGAAAGCGGTCAACAACTGTGGCAGGATCTTATGAACACATACGGCCTCTGGGAAGTTATCCAGATGGGAGCTTAACGAGGAGAAGAACTTCCCCTTCTCCACTTTGTCCTTTATCTGGATCTCTTCGAGGAATAGCATCGAGTCTATAAGGTCGTTTTTGAAGTACCCACCTAATTTTCTACACCTGTAATAAAAATCATACCCAGTGTAGAGTAAAGCTAAACGCACATTATGTGACGCATCCGATGTTGTTCCGATTGCAGCATATGGCTATCGCTGAAGTTATACTAAAAGTGTGCAATATATTTACGTGTGGTAATGGATTTAGAATACACAATGTCACCAACACACACACACACACTATCTAGAGTGTCGTAAGAGGCGACTAAAGGAACGCAAGGGACAGACCACCTAGCCGCAAGCGGAAGGAACTCGACACAAACCATGTGCCAACCCGTCTTACCAGCGTGGCACAGTTGGCACGTTGACCCCGTGGTGATACAGTCAGGACCCATGGGGTAGTCAGCGCGGAACCGAGTTAGTAGGGGGATGTTTAGTTGGGAGGGAGGCACCTCTCGTATCAGGCGCAGCAGTGAACCTGAGTCTCAGGCGATAGCCGAGGATTATGGCGTCTCAGAAATCGGAATCAACTCATCGGACGCATTCTGTAATGTGCGTTCAGCTTAACTGGAGCCGGCCGCATTGGAATTGCGCAAAGAAAGTAGATACTGACGGCACAGGGGGTTAATAGGGAAAGACTTTGCATCGTTATATTTATTATGGCTTTAGAAACGCACGCTTCCGGAGAATAGATAAAAAAAACATGTATGGATTGACACGACCTGTCTGTCAAAGTCAATCCCAAACATTTGTCTTTCAATTTTTGAGGCAGGGGCCAGGGCCCTCTAAGTTCTCCCCTGTTTCGAAGGTCATATAAAGCTGCCAATCCCAGCTGCAATTCTACGATCTACGGCAGTCTTTTACGTAGTCAGTAGCTAAAAATGACAGCCGATTTAACCGAATAATTACAGATTCTTACACGAGATGGGTCATACTGTTTTCAAATCAACCTTAATTGAAGTCCATGTTCCGGCTACACAACAATAGTCGCCTTATCTATGCTGCGCAATTTTTATGGTTTGCAGGCACGTAGTAGTTACACTACAAACGAGGGTGATTGGGTGATACGTTAACGAATAATCGCAAACCCATATCGTGGCACCGTAAACACAAAACTATTTAAATTTTGGACCCTTTTTTTTTTAAATTATTGGGCGAAATAAACTGATATAAAACATGATGAAAAATAAAATGCTTACGGAAATGAATATTTATTTATAATCCGTAAAAAATACGCGAATCTAGTGTAATATATGCACTACGTGAAATTGGGTTCCATTCCATTATTTATAATAGCTATTCTAAATTCAAACCCAACGAAAACAAAAATGCATTTAAACCTAACTAAGCCTAAAATAAAATAATCAGTGAACAAAAGTCAAGGTGATGTTAGTACCTCACTTTTTAGACCTACCCCAGGCGGTCGCGGTCGGATTTTCAACTCTAGCTTATCGCGGTACTCGTATTTAGTTGTTTGTTCGCTCGTTGAGAATAAAACGTCCATAAAATGACCAGTTATAACTTTTTTGGTTGATCTTGCTCAATAAACATTACAAGACGATATCTGAAGCGGGTGCACTCGCGCTCGCACTGTTCCCAACCTTTCATAGGTAACGTGTCCGTTAGCAATATCTTTATGTGAGGTGTTTGAGCGCGCGTTTTATGTACCTTGATTTCTGTACACTGAGTATATTGTGGCTTCAATCTATCATAATTTACCTTGTTATAATATCAGCAGGGTTAGGTCTCGATGCTGGATTTGCACTAACAAGCTCACAATACAGTGTACACAGCTGTTTGGGTATGTCGTCCACGGTTTTGAGTGCGGGTTGATTTTTGAGAGGTCCATTAAACGCTTCCCATATAAGACAACCTAGACCCCACATGTCTGTTGAACTGGAACAATTTCATAAACTTATAATTTTTTTATATAACAACTATCTTCGTTTCATTTTATCCAGAAGGTGTCCTAAGATAGTAAAGGCAGAAAAACTAGCTGCAAGAATGAAACCATGTGCCAACCTGTCTGGTCAGCATGGTACAATACCCTAATAGTTACTGTAAGGGGTCTTTAATGGGCCGAGAAGAAAATCTAGATTACCCAAGCTCTACTGTCCCCCCTTTGCTGTGTGGCCCAACTCTGAGATTGGAACTCCACTAAACAAGGCAGGCCAAAGATTTCCAACACAAAAGTTCTTTGTTAGAAGAGTTAAGACTAGTTCTAACAGTACATATAAATACAAAGGCTGCTGTAGTAATTACATCCAGTTTTTTTAATGGTGTTTAAGCATATAAATTAAGGTATTATAATGGTATGTGTATATTAAAAAAATCTCCTCAAAAATTAGCCTATAAATGAACCATCTCCAATAGTTTACTGTGCTATAAAAATAAATAAGCATCATTTATATTTCTTGTCGTTTGCTATCTAGTCATTTAAGCCAGCTGCTACAACACCCTGTGGATACAGTTGATTGGTAACAAACTAAAAATAAAGTTTCTTACCACTTGGTGACAGTTTTAATTTTGACAGGATCCTTTTTTTCTGGTGGATCGTAAATTTCTAGAGCTGGCAATATTTTTATTGGGATTGGGTTGGTAGTGTCTTGGCCCTGTGTGCTGAGGAATTCAAACCCTCCAAGTTTCCATTCACCAGCCAATGTTACGAATACAGAGTAAAGACAAACATTATTGTGTCGCATATTTCCATCATTGTTTAAAAATGATAATGCTCTCTGAAAAACAATTGACATTTTTTAAATGGTTTACATTAGTGTGTTTACAACCTTGCATGGCTGCCTTAGCAATTTATGTTTACAAAGTTGCCAGATGAGTGTAATTTGTAGATAGCTTAATTTCCAAATATGGTAGATGTGAATTTTCAGTAGCTATTTTGCCAAATAATCCTGATATGTCATCATGAATACCCAAATAAGTTGACACCATAATTTTATGTTTTATTTTGCCTATGGTAGCACAGTACATGGTAGACATCTTAGAAGCAAAAACATATGATGATTAGCTCTTGTCCAATCATGCAATTAGTTAGTCAGAAGATCAACATTGTTATAGACCATATCATCTACTAAAGATTTAATTTGTGCCTAACACTTTCTTTTGCAGCTGGTAAGCAGCAGAAGTACAAGGACAAGTGTTATGATCATGTCTAGTGGTCTCGTTATTCAGCAAGCTTGTTGTACTAAGTTCTGTCATAAACATGCTCCGTGTTAATTCAACTAATATTATAAACATGAAAGTTTGTATGTTGATACTCTTCCACCCAAAAAGTACTAAATGTATCTTGATGAAACTCAACAATGATATAGCTTATACATCTGTATAACACATAGGCTATAATTTATAGATATATGTGTAACTATAACGGATTTCTGGTTATTTTTTTTGTTATATACTGTGAAGCCTGGTTGGGCCACTAGTTTATGAAAATAATGTATTCAATTGTGTAAGGACAAGAAATATTATGTTTCTAGGTATTATTTGCCAAGTTTTAATACTGTTACAATATCCTTAGACATAATTCCATGAATGTGTCCTTTATCATAGTAATAGGTACCTTTGTTTTTATTTAACAATTTTAAACAAAACATTAAATACATGTGTTTTTATATAAATCTATGTAACTTTTTACACATACACACAACACAAATAAAATACAAATAAAATATTGTGTGTAATTACTGTGAACTAGCATACTTTTCAATAATACATAAATTTGAGGTAAGTTTATTTTACATCACCTCAGAAGGAAGAATTTTTAGGTTTTGTCATACTACAAATGTCAAAACATGACATCCCCAAAAATAATTCAAGTAATGAGTATCCTTCTGGTTTTTAAAATATGAATAACAATTAAATTTTACATAAAGTTTCAAGTAGATTTAAAAAGCAAAAGTTTAAAATTTTAAAGTTATTAACACTAGATTTATCAAATCATATCCTGCCCATTATATTCAAGATAGTTATGCTCCATGAATACTTACAGTTATTTGGAAAATTCCCCAGGCCAGAAACAGATCCTTCTGAGCTCCTTCTAGTTTCATATCTTCTATGTGTTTTGATAAAGGTTGTACATACTCTGTTGCTACATATAAACATTTCTCAGTTTCACAGCTATCTAAATAATGTAAAAGGCTAGGGTGTCGCATTGTCTTTAGTTTCTTTAAAGATGCTTTTGCTATATCAAACATTGTTTCTGAATTCTTTTGAACGTCGAATAAAAATATCGATACTTCATCTTGAGTCCCTCTTTTTTTGCCTTTGTGTAGAGACCAGACACTTCTGTCTTCCAGTCCCTGGACCGAATCCCCGACTTCATATGGGAAGTCCTTTGTAGGATCTCTGGAGAAAAACGACCACATAATGCACTAATTTACTTAATTAAAAACCACATACACATTTTCACAATAAGCTTTTGTTGTAATCTTTAAATTATAATGTTGTAGTGCCTATTATTAATTGTAATAGATTTTCAACAATTTCACGATAGAAACGCGAGCTGACGAGGACGACTATGACTGACTGACAGTGATGTTCCCTCATCTGAGTCATGAAGTACCTCTTTTGAGTGACTCATTAAGACTGTTGATAGATACAAGAGAGATAACATTGAACTACCTCTTTAATTGTTATAATGTTTAACTATGTGTCCGTCTGGTGACGGATTTATTGTGTCACCACCCCATTTCTTAATGGGGGTGTCTTAATAGTCGACATTAAGAAAAGATAATGCCGAAAACCTAGCCGCAAGAGAAGGAAAACTAGATAGTAAACCCCGGCCAACCCGTCTCGCCGTGTCCTCGCGTGGCACAGTAGGCTAATTACCTTCCATGTGGTTGGAGGAGGCCCAACTCAGCAGTAGATAATTTATCGGCTGATGAGTATGTGAGTTTTTAGAACTTTTAATACAAATGTAATCATTTTATATGTATACTATAACTAAGTTGATAAAATGTGCGTACCGATAAAACTTTTAAAGGAGTCCCGACACACTATAGGGGCTTAGATAGTGTCCTTTATCCCCCCTCGAACCAGAAAGTTCCCGTTTTATCCTAAAGGGCGTATTTTTAAAGATATAAGGGCTTTTCCAACCCTTAAACTAATCTAACGAATCTCTGTAACGGCTGGACCGATTTTGACGGGATTTTCACTGATACGTAGCTGATGACATAAGGAATAACTTATGCCACTTTTTTAAACTAGTTTACCCCACGGCGTCACTCGCGGTACGACAATAACCGCGGGTAACATCGCACCTGTGCGACGCCGGGACAGGCAGCTAGTAAAAAAATATAGTTCTTAATTTATTGTGTAATGGTCTTAATTTATTGTTCGAAAAAGTCTTTTTCTATATATTTTCTACGTATATTCGTAGCGATCAAACTTTTTTAGTACAGACACCACAATAACACAGTTTTCCCATATTTTGCAACTGCTTGATAGACTTCGTGAGTGGTATTGTGATGCTCGACGAAGATAACCTCATTTATATGCGCATATTACATCACTAAAAAATGACGAGAGAAGACAACGACGACAAATGTCATAGTGACATTAAATAAGATCTGCTAATATATACTCGCTCGGATGGTATCGCTGAAATCCAACGTCGGTTTATGTAATTATGTTAGCGAAATATTTCATTAGTTTCTAGATGCATTAATTTTAATTACCTTTCCTTTTGATGTAAATGCAATACAATACTAAGCTGTATAGATTCAGAATTTGCATGTCCCAAAAACGAAGTAAGGGTTTTTTTTTTAACGAAACCTCTGCACTACGTACATATAACCTATATCGCGGGGCAGTGTATAAACATGAAATTCACGAACACAAATGACACCCAGACTCAGAGCAAGTTCCTCTGGTTTACACGACGACTTCTTCTATGGGCTCCATCAGAAGGCTCAAAGTCACCCAAAGGGCAATGGAGAGGGCTATGCTCGGAGTTTCCCTGCGAGATCGAATCAGAAATGAGGAGATACGCAGGAAAACCAGGGTCACCGACATAGCCCACCGGATTGCCAAACTTAAGTGACAGTGGGCAGGGCACATAGCTCACAGGGCTGACGCCCGATGGGGCAGAAAAGTCCTCGAGTGGCGACCGCGTTCCGGAAGGCGCAGTGCTGGTAGAACTCCCACACGGTGGACTGACAACCTGGTTAAGGTCGCCGGAAAGCAGTGGATGCGGGCGGCCCAGGACCGGCCTTTGTGAAGATCTTTGGGGGAGGCCTATGTCCAGCAGTGGACGTCTTTTGGCTGATATGATGACAGAAAGACACTTGCCCGGCCCCGGAATCGAACCTATTACCCGAAGCTTATAAAGAATGTGAAAAAATGGATATATTTAAAAATTTTCTCTTAATTTCTTTTATATGATATGTTAAACTGATAATATTTTATGTTAATAAACTAAGAACAAACTAAATTTAAAAATAAACTTAAATATATCCAATTTGTTAATTGTATGTACCTACTTTGTAATCTCATTTTAAGTGGACTGTAAGTTCATAAGAGAAATAAATTTCTATAAACCTAACCTTGGACCCCGTGATCCAAAGGCGGCACATCTAACCCCTAACTCCGTCTAACCAACGGATAAGTTGTTAATTTTTAAGAGATTTTATTAAAGAAAGAGCAGTATTTTAACATTATTTAAAGTGTATTTATTAGTTATAAATAAAGCTACGTTTACACAATGACACCATGTATGTCAAAGCCCGAAGAAAATCACTTTAAATTAAAATACCGAAAAATTACTTTAAAGTTAAAAAAAATAATTAGTCGTTTTAAATTATATTACAATTTCTTGGGTTTTTTTAGAGCTAAAAAGGGTATAACATAGCTTTAAGGGTTAATATTTTCGAGAGTTGGTAACTCTTGACTCTTGTACATGAAAGAAAAGATCAAAGAAACAATCAGCTGGCTGATCTGTCTGTTCGCATCTCAATACATTTCCTAAGGAGTTTATCAATAATATTTGAGTTTCGAGTACCCTGACTGTCTAATTGATATTAGAGAATTCAGTGTTTATTGATTTTTAACCACAAAAAATCAGAAAGCCAATCATGTCTAAATCTGTAGCTCGGCTGAAGTCCATGAAAAAAGTAGCGGACAAAGTAGATCACTCGTCTAAGTTAAGAACGAATATCCCCGCTGGTATGGCATCTGCGGGGCCTCCTCTGGGGCCTATGCTGGGGCAGGTAAGATTGACTTCAGCACAAAATGTTTCTAAAATCCAAGTTGACCACTACCAAAACATAACCTATATAACTGTTATTTCTAGCGTAATATCAATATTGCAGCGTTTTGTAAAGATTTCAACGAACGCACGGCCAATATAAAGCAGGGAATACCATTACCAACAAGAGTTAAAGTAAATTCTGACAGATCCTACCTACTTGAAATTCACCAACCACCAGCTTCCTATTTTTTAAAACAAGCTGCCGGCATCAGCCGCGGTGCTATGGAACCAGGTCAGAATTCTTGTTCAGCAATAGATAGAACATAATCTTGTAGTGTTCATTTACATTCTTATTTAAAATCTGGTACAAAAGTAATATTTTTGTTGCTTTGCTTTTGAAAATATTTATCTTTAATTTTGCTCCAATTTCGTGGTAATGCTTTTGTAATACTGCAAAATATACCAGCTACCTAAAATTTGCACTTTCAGTGAGAGAAATATCCGGTAAGATTACATTGAAGCATTTGTATGAAATAGCAAAAATCAAACAACAAGATCCACCATTGGAATGGAAATCACTGCAGGAAATTTGTAACATGTTAATAGCAACTGCAAGAACTTGTGGAATAGAAATTGTAAAGGAACTAGATGCAAAGGTAAACCTGTTTTCAATTATGAATTGTGTGACAATGTGAAATGTAGAGTATTGCATGGGAATTAAAGTCCTAAATGCCTTAAATGTTACAATTTATATTTCATCTTACATCAATACAATGGCTAGTTAGATTAGCCTATATAGTTATTTACTTGTGTTATCCATTGCTCCATGTGGTGATGGATTTAGTTTCACCACTCCATTCCTTCCGAAATGTTGGTGTAAGAGGGGACAGAAGGAAATGGCAAGGCTGAAAACCTATTTATAAAAAAAGAAATAAAACTCAACATGAAACCTTATGCCAATCCATCTGGCCAGCATGGCACAGTAGGCTAATTACCCTCCATGTAATTGGTGGAGACCCGACTCAGCAGTGGGTCATCTATGGGCTGAGATTAATTAAGAACTAATTATAATCATTTGTGACCACTTATAATGGTCAGTCTGCTAAGAGCTGACAGAAGGAAATGACAAGGCAGAAAACCTGCCTGCAACAGAAGGAAAACTTGATATGAAACCCTGTACCAGTAGGCTAATTCCCCTTAATGTAATTGGAAGAGGCCTGACTCAGTAGTGTATGTAATCATTTGTTATATTATCATAAGTATTTCCCCTATACTGTTATTAGCATTAAAATCTATTTACTTGTATTAATATTTTGTTTTAAAATACAATATTGCAGATAGGACTTTCAATGAAAATGTAGATTTGAATATAGATATTTTAGTGTATGATTGCAAATCTGATTAAAACCTGCCAGTATTATCTTAGTGAAATGTATACATATATCAAATAGTTGAAATACTAAAATAATTTCAGGAATATGGTGAATTTTTGCAAGAAAGGAAAAAAGTTATCGAAGACCAAAAGAAAATCCTTCAAGAAAAGAGAGAAGCTAAGATGTTGAGAACAGCATAAAATACTTATATTAAGTAGGAGATACATAGTTTAATATAGTTTGTTAGTAAAATATGTCATACTTTTTCAGAGGTCTTATTTAAAAAAAAAAGAGAATAGTTCCCAAAACATATATTTATTTAGTGCTCTAGCAGCCTCAATGAATTCACAAATATTTTTTATTGTTCTTTAAAATGGCCAAGATATTTTGAAGGTAGGAATAGAAACATTTAATGGCCAAAACATTTACATTTTTAATCATCTTTGATATAGAAGGAGCATCTATATTTGGCTGTACATTTTTGTAACACATCTAGGATTAGCAGTCAGTATATCCATGTAAACCACAATAGTTAACCTGCATACAAAGGACCCTCACATAATACAGATGTATATACATTAATATACATAATATGTACATGTCAGTCAGCAAATGAATTATCTATTTACATTAACATCAACAATATCATAGCCTCCACATATTTTGTGAGCACCTACCATAGACATGAAGACATTCAGTTACATTTAAGAGTTTTATACTATAACTAGCTGTAAATCGCAGTTTTTGTTTGTGTTAACTTTAAATTGGGTTGTGCCTTATTTTGAAAATAGATGTCGCTGTTTAAATTTTTAACGCGATTGAACTGTTTGCAATTTGTTGCACAAGACAGAATGAATTGTTTGTTGGAGATGCCATGTTATTGAAAAGAGGCAAGTTGTTACGTCACTTTCAGAATTAATATTAGTAGGATGCACCAAATAGGGAATAGAACATGAAAATTAATTAAAATAATCACAACCAATTCCGATAATTTTTTGATTGACAAGTAACAAAACATGTGGACGCTCAAAATAAATAAAATCACGTCTCACAATCTTCTAAGTAAAGCTGAAGACGAATTATCTATTCCCTATAAGCATACATATTGGCAACATCTACAATACACGGGAGTTGGTTATTAACAAACCATGTCGCAAGGAACATTACTACAAGTATCACATTGAGACAGTCTCTTAGGTAGTTTTACCTTACAGAATACAACCAAAAAATACCTAAAAATAAAGTTTCGTAACGTTTTTACAAAAATATGTCACAATTTAAATAAGTAGATCTCTATAACTTCTTAAAAGTAATCAGCCCACACTTACACCCTACGTATCTACACATAAACAACAAAACAAAAATGGATCCCTAGAAAAAGCGGGAAAAATCTTTTAGGTCATTTCACATTTGTCGTTCACTAAACTGTATAGTTCAGAAAATATGAATTGAACGTTTGAAAAGATCGTAAAGTAGATAATAAGTGCCCAATTTATATTTCCTGAACTACCCAGATGAAAACCTAAGCGAAACGCACAATACACCATAGCAAAAAAAAAACCTAACAAAACCGCATCATAATAGTTTTAAAATTACATGTTCGGTTATCTTCACAACCACGTTTAATGCCTTGGATAGACGGACAATTCTGTCAGTCAACTATCACCAACATCTTTTTGTAGCCTATTGCTGCACTGAAGATACGTGTCTCAGCCATTACATCAGCTGATCAAAATCGTGGCAATTTTTGGCGGTTACGCGAGTGTAAACAAGCCGAAACAGCCGGCCTTTCGATGAGTATAAAGTCAACTATTCACACAAAACCTATTTGTACTGTAAATATGATGTTTTGTACTTATAAAGAATACTGTTTATGTATATAGGAATACATCGTTCTGACGAGATTATTACTCTTATCTATATTCTATCTACACGATACGCAGATTTGTTATAAATATGGGAAGAAAAAGGGGCGAACTAAAGATAACAAACCCCAGGATAGGAAAAGAGAAATGTAGAATTTGTCTGTAGAATTTAAGTAATTATACAGATTAATAATTTTGCCATAGACAAAATGTTACTCCTAATAATAACAAAATATAACAAAAAATAATATACGCCTCTGCAAAAACAAAGTGACATCTCATAAACCAAATTTTAGGGCTAACCATTTTTCAACTTTATAGTCAGTGGTATTTAACGAATATATTACTTTGCAGAAAATAAAATTAGGTACTTCAGATTTGAATCAAGATAATCTTAGAGATGTCACGATATTGTTGCAATGAAGACCTAAGTACTAGTATTTCTGATTTTCAGGACTGTCTGTATGAGCTAGAAAAATGTTTATTAACACAAACCTATACTGTGGTACACAACGGAAGCGATATAGCACAGTCTACGCACACTTCAAATATATTTGAATTTTTTAAATATTATTTTCACAACATGTCTCATTAAACTTTAACATTAAACTTGTCAGAATTATGAATATGAAAAGTATATCGTATACGTTTTCAGGTAAAACGATTTTACAGCGCGTCAGGAACAAGTTGTGTGGAAAGATCATACAGGATCCCCAGTTCTGTACATCATTGAGGGAAAATTACACACATATCCTTAAATCGAAGCGCCTAATTATGATTTAAGCATGACAAAGTCAAAGATTGAATCATCGTTAAGCATGTTTTCCTGC
Organism: Clostera curtula; assembly: GCA_905475355.2. NCBI lineage: Eukaryota > Metazoa > Arthropoda > Insecta > Lepidoptera > Notodontidae > Clostera > Clostera curtula. The sequence continues at coordinate 9,120,168 of FR997813.1, read as the reverse complement.
GAACATCTATAATGAATTGTCTAATAAACAAATGAAAATAATCAATATAAAAAAAAAAAAATATCCTTGGACATTTCACACAACGCCATCTCGTCCCAAGTTAAGCAACTTAATGCTTGTGTTATGGTAACGAGATGGATGATAAACTACTTAGATACAATTTTTTTTTGTAAATACATACTTATAATAGATAGAAATGACACCCAGACTCCGAGCCAGTGCCTCTGGTTTAGACAAAGACACTTGCCCGACCCCGGAATCGAACCCGGGACCCGTTGATCCAAAGGCGGCACATCTAACCACTAGACCAACGAGGCAGTCAAATAATATGATCACAAAAACGAGATATAAGCGAATTTGCTTAAAATTATTTAAAAATGAAATTAAGTTCCAAATATTTGCAGGAACATGGACTTATACCTTTAATAACATTTAAGAGGAACGCAAATATTTTTTGATGCAGTCCCATAGTCGGGATATTCGTTCACATTTTTGTATTAATATATAATATATTATCTATATAACGTTGGTCACATTATATAAATAATTTCATGATTTAAATATGACCAGGAACTTATCGAAAAACCACGAATATGCGTTCACATCATAATAACGGATTGGGATATTGACGGGAAACACTATGGAATCGAATATACTACGATGAATATTTTTAGCTACGGTCCTATATGAGATTGATAACAAACAAAAAGTAAACTTATCGTTGTCAACACGCCACATTTGACGAGTGTGCGAAGCGCTTCAGCTTGGGCGAGTTCGGGAGGACTTCTGGTAGCTCCGTCACTTTGTCTATGGTGAAATCTGGCAGGTCTGAGGACTCTGTGTCTTTTTGCAGTGGGATCCACACGGTACCTCCTAGTTCTGCTTCTTTCCCTCCCTGAAAAAGAACAAATTGATGTCGTGGTAAAATTACCTATTCTTTGCAGGAAATAACTTCATAACGGTTCTAATCGTTTTATTTTATTTTATTCCCAACGTTTCAGACACTATGCAGTGTCATTAGTCCCGCTACCACGGACACGGCAAAGTGTCTGAAACGTTGGGAATTAAATAAAATAAAACGATCAGAACCGTTAAGAAGTTATTTCCTGCAATGTGCCATGATCGTGAAAACCTAAGGCAATAAAATTATCAATTCTTTTGTTAATTAAAGAACCAGTAATATGGTAACTGGATAGATAGCTATTGCTATGATCATAATATATGGTACCTATACGGCAGTGGGATAATGAAGATGTTAAAGAAAACATGCTTTCCACCCACTCTCGAATAGTCGTCCTCGTTTCAGCCCATAAATGACCCAAAACTGTGTGGAGCCTCCAAATTCTTGAGAGGGGAATTAGCCCATTGCGCCACTCTGTCTGGCAAGACTGCTTGGCACGGGGTTTGTACCAAGTTTTTTTTCTTTCGCGGCTAAGTGATCTGCCTTTTGCGTTCTTTTAGTCAACCCTCAGGATCCCATATCGTCACCACACGGAAAGGACACACACAAATATTCACGAAGAACAACAAACAAATACAGAATACTTGAATACATTAAAAAAAAAGTTTATTAATTTACCAGGAAGGAAGGCCTACATAAACGCTAGGCCTACATTTGTTCAAGAGTATTTAACTAGTCAAAATTTGAATTCATATCGTTCTCCAACCTTAATATCAGTTTCCAGTTTATCCCCGACCATGATGCACGTGCGAGGCTCCACGTTGAGCAACTTGCAGGCTTCAAGGAAGATGTTCTGATCAGGCTTCTCCCACGGCAGGTCTCCGGAGACCAGCAAGCAATCGAAGTACTTGCGGAGGCCGAGGCGATCGACCTTCTGCCACTGGGCACGCGACGGCCCGTTCGTGATCAGACCGAGAAGATAATCCTCCCTGTGCCACATTCATTCACCAGCCTTTCGTTATTTTCCGCTGCAACTCAGTATTTGATATAACACAAGCCAAATAGTCTTGCAGACACTGGCAACTTCAGTTTTTGTTCTACCTGCGACATGTGCGTAAAATTGATGGTGAGATTGCAGCGATAGTTTCCAAAAACAGCGATGTCAATTGGCTGTATACTGTATTGAGCCGCGATGATTGTATTGGCAGCTATGACGGTTTAGCTATTTCAGGAAACTATGGCCTTTAGCCTGAAGGTCGGATGAGGATTGAAATCCCTTTTCTATGTCGCAGGTAGACAACCGTTACTACTACACAAGATTTTAACATATAACTGCATAGTGACTGCAAGATAATTCATTAGCTGATAAAAAAATGAATGAACACATTCTTCACTTGCAATTTTGTTGTTCAAACTATTGCTCGTGAATTAAGTCTTAATATTATACAAGTGCTATGTTGAATATAGACTGTTGTTTATTCATTCTAATGTCGTACGTATTAGTGTTTTCTTCAACATAACACGCTTAATTTAGAAGAGATCACACATTGGAGATATTTATCGTTATATTCAAATGAATAAATGGACTGTTCGCTTTTCGTACAATAATATACATATATTCTGTGGTATTGATTCGCGGTATTTTATTCCGGTTCCTATTTTAAATATCTCCAAAGTGCAATAAAATTTTCTGAGGTAATGGTTACCTTCCGGATGATGTACTCCCTCACATATTTTACAAATACAATTCAAACCTAAGTGTTGCGCACGCGGCGCCCCGAGTTTAGTCACTCGTTGAGCAACAACTGAACTGTTGAAAAACAAGTCATTTATTAGCAACATGCGCTTTAAGCCAGCCCAATACATTTATGAAGGCATTGTTCTTATTATAGGAATTATGTTTTTCTTTTAAATTTTAATAAGTTTTTTTTCTAGCAATAATATTCTCCGAGTTTCAATGCCTCCACAAAGTTTTGGTGATGACTTTTTACCATGATATTGATAAATCAGTACTGCGCTAATTACCATAGTATTATGTGGCATGCTAAAAACCAATAAAATACAACAAAACAATCTAAAACAATGTAATCTAATGATAAATGATGTCATTTATGATGTGTAGTGGATTTTAAATGAACGTTTTTGAACCTGAAAGATGAACAAAACAATTTAGTACCACATAACACCATGCAGAAAATATAACAATATAATTGTTGCTTATTACGATATTGTTTTTAAAAACCGTTAACATTTAGTTAAAAATTAAATACATATATATTGTGGTAAATTAAAGGGATAATAAATGGTTCACAATTTCATAATAAACAAAAACAACCATCATAGTTTCATCGAAGCAATGCCTTTGTTCCATTTCCAAAAAAATATAATATCTGTGGTTGGCATATACAAAGGTATTGCCAGATCAAATAAATAAATTTAAAAAATTAATTACATCATGGAGAAATATTATTCAGATTATTACAAGAGCAATATATTTTTTGTATTGATTTTTAAATATTTCTTCACAATATAAGACTAGCCGCACATAAATTGGACAAACGTACCTCAAAGTCTCCAGTAGGTGTATCACATCATTTGTTAGAGCCAAACATTGAAACCTTAATTTTACCCATTCGGCTGATATGGTTTCTGGAACAAAAAATACACCACTATGACCCCGAAGTTTTTCTGACATGTAATAATGATTTCATCATTATCTCAACTCAAAAATGACCCACTGCTGATCCAGGCCTACCAGATAACCCTCAATAACATCATGGATGGAATGGGTTGGTGTCATTGTGTAGGTATGTTAAATGCGGTGACGCTACATGGACTTTGCGTAGCGAGCGAATGAATATTGATGATCAAGAACATATTATAAGTTAATTACCTCGCTCGCAGATTTGAAACATTATTATTGTATTATAAATTGGCCGGATTATGTGCAAGGATGTTTACGAAAATTTACGAGTGCTATAAATAACAGAAACAAAGGCCAAAATAACTATTTTTAGACTCTTTGTTTTGTTTATCTGTACATAATGATAGTGCATCATTGAAACGATTTATTCAGAAACAGAGTTAGAAAAAGTAATTTCGTAATGGGGAAACGTGTGATTGTAAGGGGTTTTTTCAATAAGTGTAGGTAAAAAGGTAGTTCTTCAAATTACTCCCGAAACATGGTATTAAGTCGCGTCATCCTCACTCATTGTGTGTGGTTCTCTTTTCATAATTATTTATAGCCCATGTCTACTGTCTGTTTATAAATCTCCTCAACGCCTACGCTCAACACGAAATGGCAACATTTTACTTGGATGATGGAAATATAACACGTGTTGCGTGCTGTTTACGCGGCACAGCGACCGCAGTTTCGGCTAATCATCGTAAAGGAAATTATTAATATACACCTTTTGTACACTCACAGAATATGCTGGTGTATAATATACCGAAACAAGGCTTGATGATTTTTTAATTAACTTAACAAGTGACTTTAGGTCCCTTGCCCTTCATTACAACGTTTTAGTAATGTCTTAAAAGTTCGGTTTAAAACATAGATTGATGCAACAAGTGTTTTAGAAAGTGTAATCGATCTTATATGTTACTAAAACAATTCACGAAACTAAGTACCTAATCTTCTCACAATCGTTACACAGTAGCCATAAAAGCAGCTGGGGGAGTAAAACCCATGCCTCTGGAAGGGACACTATGAGAAACGCCGTGGGGTGTTTAGTGGGTATGGGGTCATTCGTTTTTCGGGACACTATGAGAAACGCCGTGGGGTGTTTAGTGGGTATGGGGTCATTCGTTTTTCGTCTCTGATTCGCACAAAATACAGACATCTCTCCAATGGTCAGGTTGATAAATCGAAATTCATATTCCTTGGATAGGAAGCTATAATTTATGGGATGACCTTATGATTCTATGGTCCAAAACGTTATTTTTAAAAATATACCGATTCAAATTTTTGAATACATAATAGGCTCCCATAGCTTGCTTCTCGTATGGCACACGAGTGCACTCAAATTCTAGGCCCGTTGCCAAGTCTAATCGTAAAACGATCTAAGCATACATACTATTTCTGCGAAATGTTTTAACATGCCACTAAAGACTATGCAGATACTTTGTCACAATTTGACACCTACTTTCTTTAGTTTGAGACACTTGAGTATGAAAACAAACAAATTGACGAGTTCTTTTAACATATTTTTTTATATTTAATTAAGCTTCTTTGTATCGCAAATTGGTTCCGTAAGTTCATGTGAACTCTTATAACAGATCAAAGATACATTATCCCACCAGAAAGCTATGCTACCCTGCTTTTTTAAATCGCCATTTTTGGGACAAAGGTAGAGATTAAACAAACTTTGTTTGCCTTGTAAGCAAGCTCGCACTATAGTCACACTGGGCAATAATCTAACAGTTCCAAATATATTATGGTAACAATCTATCATCAACAAAAACAAATATGTATAATAAAAACTTTTAATACTCTGTAATTCATGTACAAAGGCCGCAAAGATTTGGTTGTCATTTGGCAGACAATTTGTTTATTATAACTAGGTTACAACATACGCTACGTTTCATTTGGAAACAACAAAGTTTAATTGGAATTATCAAGAAAAGTAGATCAGCGTACAGGTATCGCAGGAACACCGACTCAAATTCTTTATTTGTATAGGACTCAATGGAGTAAGATCCATTGAGTCCTATACAACTGACTATAATAATCATAGTTTTTGTATCCTTGCTTGCGATTACCCGTAGACGATTAACAGTACATATATATCAGTGTGTGTCGGGAAATGCTTTTGAAAAAGTATATAAGCTAAATAATGAATATTTGAATAGTCCGTCATTAACCGACGTATATCAGACTCATCGAATTAGGTATTTATTGTCTAAATAATTTCAACTCATCTACTTTGAAACAGCTCGGCTTTAATCTTAAACGACCCTCGTTATAAAATATTTACTTCCCCTAATATCTACAGAATATGTTTGTAAAACGCAACTCACAAATGCGCATTTATTTCTATAATGAGGTGAAGAAATAAACGCCCTTGTTTCAGTAACATCATTATCCAGCCAAGACAGTGTGAAGATTCATTCAGCCAAAAAACAGCTCAAGGGACATCGATGAAGAGATTTTATTAAAAAAACGATCCCCAAAAGTTTACACTGTGAATCTAATAGATGGAGCAAACTGAGTGAATGAAGTTTTTAAGACGTGCTGTTGAACATGAACGATAGAATAATTAAATTACATTCAAATTGGCAGCATGAACAAAAAGAAGCACTAAAAGTTCCGATTGCAATTTACCTAATCAAAACATTCCTAATATTATATAAACTTACTTGCGATATGTCTATAGTTCTTTGGCAAGCAGTTTCGCCACAGATGAGCAGGCCATTCATCCAATGCATAGGAGTCGTCATCAGGGCGTGCTCTGAAGGCTCGGAGAAAATTGGTACCGGCCTCAACGGCAGCCTCCTTAGGAAGACCATATTGCTGCTGCAGAATCTCCACAATCTATGAAAAAGCAATACGGAGATTTTATTCTCCACTTAGTGATAGATGAGGGCTCGGGCTCCGAGATTGGAGAGCCAATGACAAGCAACAAACATTTCTGGAATGTGATTCCCCCAATACTCACTCTGGTCAAGTCAAGTGCATGGATCCCTCTGTCTTTTGGCTAAAGTGTTTTTTATTTATCTATCTAACTTAAATCTACCATTACTGGATTGCCCCTATTGCGGTAGAAAAGCTACAACATTAACATTATTATTACATACAGAATATCAAATATGTTGCCCTTGTGAGGTCGCTCAATGGGCAAGCAAAACCAAAAAAACTAACTTTGTTGGTCTAGGGGTTGGCACTGCAACCCCTTTGGATCACGAGTCCCCCGGCTCGATCCCGAATCTTTTTTTTTTATTCTGATGTTAATTAGGGGCTTTGTGTAAATCAGAGATACATATGTGTTTGTGGTTCTACCAAGTGAAAGGGTTTCGTTACTAGAAAAAATACAATTTTTGTTGCTTTTTTATAAAAAAGCTTTCAATTACACGATAAAATAATATCAAGCTGAGCCATAGCCAAGCTTGGTCGAGTTAAACTAGTGTAAATAAAATATAGCTGACGTAAATTGTATTATTATAGGAAGTTTTCTCGCCAGTTACCTTCGGATTGGCCATGAATAACGCCATAGCAACTAATATATTATTATGTAAGTCACCCCTGTTAGATCGATTGCTTTCAGTATACGACCTCGGTTACGTTCCAAAAGTCGTTTAGGTTGACTGTACCTGTTTATACGGTTAGAGAGATCGTTAATTATCATATTCTATTATGTACCTAATTCACTCCAGATTGCATTGGCATCTCTATTATTATGTTTTTGGCAAAATTATGCAGGCACTTCATATGGCAATTCGTATTTCTGTACACCAGATATTTTGTACGACATTTTTGACAAAAGTTTCCCTTCGAGATCGAATCAGAAATGAGGAGATACGCAGGAGAACCAGAGTTACCGACACACAGAAAAGTGCTCGAGTGGCGACGGCGTTCCTGAAAGCGCAGTGCTAGTAGACCTCCCACATGGTGGACCGACGACCTGGTTAAGGTCGCCGGAACGCGATTGATGCATTTAATATGACAAAAATAATTTACCATGAAGTACCTCTTTGAGGTTGAGTACCAATTGAGGTTACATTTATTTAATTGAAAGAAAATCACTATAGTTTAAAATCTTCTGAAGTTCAATTACTTGTGATAACAATGGAAAGGTTCTTGGTATCAAGCAGGGAATAGTAGCGTATAAAATAATCTTATTTATATAATGTACCTACTCACGAGTTCATTAACACATTTTAAAAAACACTCGTAGACGATTTACTCAATGTTTCCTCTCTATTTGAAATGGGCACGAAAACGTATTTGCTCGTCATGCTATTTTATTTGTTCCGTTGCCAAGATCTCTACTAGCTAATTTTAAGAAGCTAAAATCATAAAGTGAATGTAGATCATCCAGTATTATGGGAAAACTACAATTATTTCCTATAAACAAGTTGCGAAAGTGGATACTAATGAGGTTCATAAGAATATTCGACATGATTTCAGTGAAGACGCTAAGACTGAGCATGTAGCGCAACTGTTACGAGTTTCAATATAATTATTACTGTTTCATAATACGCGTGGCCCACTTACCACGGTAGTGATTACAGTAGGTACCTAAAGTAAAGTTACTCGAAATTCTACTATTTGATATATTACTTTACAAAACGTGTGGATCTGCTTATTTTAAAGTAAAGGCCGCTGCATACGTGACGGGTTTTTATACGGACGGGACGGGACGGGAATTATTGCAAGCATCGTTTTGATACTAAATGTATATACCTAAAATCGTCGCCAACGATGTTTAGCACGTCCCGTGAGTGCCACGTTCCCGTCCCGTCCGTGAAATATGCATTTTCATATACATTTTGTATCAAAACGATGTTTGCAATAATTCCCGTCCCGTCCCGTCCGTATAAAAACCCGTCACGTATGCAGCGGCCTTAAATAGTATACGATGCCGCCTCTTCTTTAGAAGTATTTAGTATAGCGCATAGATAGATATATCCCCTTGTGTTTGCTCAAGTGGAAATTCAACGAAGTCACATTTAAAAAGATTTGATAATGGTTATGCATTTACATAACCATATTTATGCTGTATCTTATTTCGCCTGCTCTTAGTGAAATTTGTGTATAACAACACTTAAATAATCTTTTGATGTAAGAAGAGAGAAGCATATGCGCTGACATGTGCAGTAATGTACATATTTGAAATGGACTCCGCTGAAATGGGTTCAACGCATACTGACATCAAAGGAAATTGGAAACGCGATGTGTTTATCTATTGCATGACATTTGTACTCGAGGAAGTATCCAGGAATAAACCCGGGTCAACGTTCCCGGCATCGTCCACTCACCTGCAGTTTGGCACTAAACGTAGTTGGAAACCGATATCGTTTAGTTGGTGGTTTCGATAATATTATGATAGCATTATACGAGCATTCATTGAGCTGTCCAATTGTTTGCTTAAGCCTTCTGTGGTATCAGTTACATAACTTAAAATTAGTGTACCTGCCTATCTTTTTAATTTATTTTTTATCGTAGTGTGGAAAGGTGGAAATTACCAGCCCGTCCTATCCAGTAAACCCAGCGGCGTTCCTCAACTGCATGAAGCTGGGCCTCGGATTTCGCTCCCCAATGGGCCTCGGCCTGCTCTTCAGCGGGCCCTACGCTTAGAAGGGGATCTCTAGACGCACCCAATCATACAAAGAGGCACGTGCGTACAATATCACGCAATTGCCTCCACGTGCGTACAATATCACGCACGTGCCTCTTCCAGATCCCAGATTTTATGGCCCCTGATCCACCTCAGCGCTCAGTTGCTGCACGCGATGGCGGCCCAAGCCTGGTCACGCCTGGCCGCTCTCGCTGTTGGCCGGGGGTCCGAGCAATCGGCGCAATTCTGGCCCAGGTGGGTACTGACCCACGTTACGAGGTGTAATGTAACGTGTTACACGGCGAGCATTCGTGCAGTCAGTACGTCGTGTTACGGGGAAACCAGCGACCAACGACGTACTTACTGCACCAATGTACTCTGTGTAACACGTTACATTACGCCCCGTAACGCTGGTCAGTACCCAGCTTATGCAAGCCCCCTCACCACAGCACGGTCGGCATACAGAGGTGCCAACTGATTATAAAAACAGCGTGTAATTTAGGTAAGCCATAATCCTCAAAACTCAAAGCGGACTAAATACCTTATTTTGCCATATTAGTCAGACGCAAGACACTTCGAAAACCTTAGCCGTAACTTCTAGCAATATAACATGTCATCTAACCGGAAGATAGCACCCAGGCTGTTAAGTTCCCTAATTAAGTTCTAGAGCTAGTACTTAGTAATAGTAGGCCCTGTTCAAAACACCTTCATGAAGACTGGTTACATGCGGTTTGCAATCACGGATTTTTATGATCGTCTATCTTTTATGACGTCACAACAAAACCTTTCTGCTTCCTACGTAATCGGTTCTACGACTGTCCTATGAATTGACACTTTAATATCGCAGTTAATTTATTTTTTCTGCCAGGGAATTTGTTTATTTCTCAGAAAAAACCACACATAGAACAAAACGCAATTTTAAATGTTCATAAAATAGCTTAGGGTAAGATCCACGTTTTCGAATTTCGAGCTAGAAGCTTATAATATCATTTGCATAGGTCAAAATGTTCTATTCTCGATTTAAAATACGAAGTGTTATTATCTTAGAGCGAAGAAAAAACAATCATTACCTCACATTTAACTCTTTATTGAGTACCAAACAATATTTTAAAATCTTGTTGTTTATGGAAACAGATCGATTGTAACAATTACTATTTACAGAAATAACAACCAAGATCTGTATTTTGTACAATGTTTAAAACTATTCAGTTACAGTTACAAATTAAATGTAAGTACATACTTTGTTATAAAAAATGTATTAAAAAAATTAAAATGGCAAAGTAAGCAGTTATACCTACTTGATAATGAATTTAAGTAAGTGAGATGTTAATCACCAAACAATTTTTTGCCCAAATCCATTAATCTGTGATTTCTGCACATTTTCAGAGCTCCACCTTTTTTGAGGACTGGTATAACACTTTCATTCGAATCGACTAGCCTACATAAGAAGTCTTCGAATGCTGATTTCACATTTGGTGGAAGAGTACCAACTTTAACTTTGGCTAACATTTCAGCTATACCTTGTGCCCATCCACTCTCTATGGCAAATTCTGATATCCATGGCACAATTGTCAAAACTCCACTCATAGTCTGCATTCCAAGGAACCATAGGTCTGCAATCTCATTCCAATGTTCCTTGTAACTCATTGAGACAACAAGTGCAGTAGGATCATTTGATTCATCAATATTATAGGCATCCCACAGGAATCTTATGGTTGACTGAATATATCTACAAATTGAGAAGTCATTCTTCTTGACTTTACTAGCCAGTTGTTTCAGTAAAAGCAGACCAAGGACTGCTAAATGACCATGCAATACTAGGTTCTCCGGGATGTCCTTTAACTCTGGTAAGTTGTTGAAGATAAACTTCAACAATGTGTTGAATAATAGACTGGTTTCAACAACTTTGGGGGCTAATACTGTCAGGTTCATGAATATATTGCAGAGGCTGACCATAGCAGCTCTGGAGTCTTTCATATCTTCTAATACTTTTGGATCAATTTCTTGTGCAGGCTGACTTAAGACTTTCAACCTTTCAGACTTTGGTACAGGTGGTTTCTTGTAATGCACAATAGACCAGTGGAAGTTCATAGCTTCGTATAAAATGTCTTCCTGCTTGAGATTTAGTACAATATCCCGGGCTTTGTCCTCCACAACTAAATGGCAAAGTGCTGGCAGCATTAGACGGAGTAAATCAATTTGGCCCATCAATGTTGTGTCTGTGTCCATGGCTTCACCTTCAGACTTGTTCTTTTCTGCTAACTTTCTAGCCCTGTATGCATGGAAGGAGTCATTCGCCAAAGTGAACATGAATGGTAGCAATGTGTAGATTTGCTCTCTCATTGCAGTAGTCTCCTGTGCAATCCAGGACACCAAAACCCTGACCATTGCACACACATAAACCTTTTCAGCATCAGGTAGTTTATCTCTATTTTTGTCATTGTAAACCTTTGTCAACATTGACACAATGGCATTAAATGCTCCCTTGAGGCCAGTGTAGACAGATTGTTTTTCTTTCTGCTCTAAGTCCAGCTGATCTGTTGCCATGTAATTGATAGATAATTCAAGCACAATAAAGCATGATGTGACTAAATCGGCATTTGCATATGCTTGCTTGAAGCTTCTATCTTCTAATTGCATTCTTACTTCTATAGCACACAGCTGTTGCAATAACAGGAAGAATTTCTTAGGGTTCTCTTCATCATTCAATGTCCACTCAATACCAAGGAGGTCAACAATGTTAGCTGCTAATTTGAGGGCAGGATCTCTTTGGTTCTTGCCAATTTTACTGGTCAGTATATCATGAAGTGCCTTGTATATACTTTGTGGCCATGTCTCCTCTGCGGAGCCTGGCAACACAGTTGTCTTATTGCAACTGTATAGGAGGGCACTCAAGATAGTCGCTAGTTCAAACTTTCTTTCCGATTGATCTGTGGCAAAGTCTAGAGCTATTTTATTTACAAGAGCATGAAAAGGTTTAGGGTCATCACCCCAAGCTACTGGGCCATACCTGCTTACTAGTTTTACTAGAATATTAAGTGCTTCATCAGTCTGAAAACTTTGGTGTGAATATATTTCTGACATCTTGGTAATAGCTCCAACTTCAATAAGAGCCTTTTGGCCTGCTTCATGTTCTGCAATGCACTGAAGACATGAGTACGCTTCACTGATGGTTATAAGGTTATCATCATAATCTTCATTTTCAGATGCTTGCACTATTTCAAGGAACACAGGTATGTTAGCAAGCATCTCTGGATGTGTTGCAAGTTGAGGATCATTGCAGAAGTTTGTAAGTATTGATAGTGCAACTGACTTGTAAACAGAGGGGGGACAGTCATCTTCTACTGTATTGCTGGTCAAGAGTTTTTTCAAGAACTTGAATCCAATGGCTTCAAATAGCACCTTCTTAGCTTCAGAGTTGCAGTCTTTAGATTTGACTAGTTTTGTCACCATGAAGAGCGCAGCAAACTTCTCTGTGTCACTTTTCGCGGACTTCAATATTAGAGCGCATTTTTTTATTGGTTCCGATACCTCACCCATTTTTATAAGACACGGTCACAAAGCGCAGCAGTTAGCGTTCCACTGAGTGCTCGGATTTGCTGTTGAATCGCTCGGCAGCGGCTCGATCTACATCACGGTTATAATTAGCGTGTGTTCTCTTCCAAAATATCTAAATCTGGACGTCGAGCTCACGTTCTCCAACTATGAAAGTCCTATTTATATCACACGCGCTGGAACGTGAACACGCGGGGTGCAACGAGAAAACCAGAGAGCGAGTCTGATCTACAATTCTACGACGTAAAACTAAAAAAACTAGCAACAGTAGCAACCTATTGCGAGCGAACATGACAGCGCGCGCACTTCGTTCCGATCCGCAATCCGTGACCGTGACAAAATGACAATGTCAAATTATATTTTCATCAAAATAAGGCTTACCTTGTTACATGCTCTTGTATCTCCTTTTCTCGTTTGAATTAGAGTGTTGTCTAAATCGAAAAATATTGCAGCAACATCACCATTTTCACTGTAGTACGAATTATCAGCCATATTTCACAATCCAAGAAAACACACAGCAATACTTCCAATATGATGGATGACGTCAAAAGACAATTTCATGTGTCAAAATTGTGGAACATGAAAATTCATGCTTGTGAAAGTTAAATTAAAATGAATAGTTTTCTAACACACACACTTTAAAAATAAAACTAGAATTAATATTATCGTTGTGTCTAGTAAAGCCTTGCCTAAACTAAAACGTAATTAGTTTTTATTAAGTAATGAAATGAGTTGGTCACGCCATCTATGTTCAGTTTTACGTGACTACAACATAGTTCGCTTTCACACTAATAGATGGCCACGTTAAACATACATACACGATTTATTCGAAGTTTATTGTACGGTGCGGTGCGGGATCAGTTCATCAAAAAACCGACACCACTTGGAAAAGCACGAATGCGGCAAAAACTTCGCATAACCATTTGCGAATGTCGTCCTACACCTTGTGGGTTCGCGTATTCGTGCGAATGTGAGTGACCGGCTTTAGAATATGAGCTCATTGGACATTCCAAACAGAAATTTAGTAGGTAGGTAAGTAAGTATTTTGCTGTCCGTCGGTATGTTTGTAAGCACATCACATTGCCACTGATTGGTCTTAAAATATTATGGACCTAATATGTTTTTAGGCAGATTTATAATTCAAGAAAGGTTCGTTAATTTGCCCGATTCGTCCCGAGCAGCAGAATAACAAATGAAATATAAAAAAACACAGTTTTTATAAATACGTATTGACCCGAGTTGGTAAAATTAACATTTTTTTTAACAAACATTTTTTTTAACACGAGAGTAATCGTCATTTATCTGCCTTTTACTATCTATATTTCGTTCATAATTATTATGTTAAGTATTATATTTCCACATTTTCCTTGTGGATTAGCGGCCCCATACAGTTCCGATCGCGTTAGTTTCCCAAGATGACACATCGTTTATGGTTTTTGTCATGCTCCCCCATAGTGACGGTAAGTTCGTATAAACCTTGCACATAAGAAAGTAATATGAAACCAGCGGGATGAGTTACGATCAAAGGACACGTCACACTGGGAGCATTCTTATATCAACATTGTTTTGTTAGAATGGTAGGATTACAATACTCTCTACACCCTGTAGAAAGGAAAATACTATACACAACCAATGTGAAGGCACAGAGTCTACCACGACGAGCAGTTTTGTATGTTTATATTGTAAATAAACAATTGAAGAGGTGTTGTCGTCGTAGAGTCAAACTTCAGGCTGATCTGAGGAGACTGGAGGAATATTGTCGGAGAAGTAGGTTACACCTTAATCCTGCCAAATGTTCGGTGGTGACATATTCACGTAAACGTTCAGTAATCGAAACGAGTTACACTTTGAGTGGTCAGCCTTTACCCCGAGTAAGTTCCATCTGTGATCTGGGTGTACACCACGATTGTAAACTTTTGTTTGAAACACATGTGGATACTATTGTCTCAAAGGCAACTAAATATCTGGGATTTATAATGAGGGTCTCTAAATCTTTTAAAAATGTAAAAACCTTAAAAATATTATATTGTACTTTTGTTCGAAGCCAGGTAGAGTATGCGTCAGAAATTTGGAATCCTTGTTACCAAAAATATATTGATAGAATTGAAAATATCCCAAAAAGGTTCATAAAATTTTTATGTTTCCATCAGAAAGTTCCATATAAATCCGAAAATTGCCTTAATCTTTGTAAAAAGTATCATTTACTACCTCTGTCAATTCGTCGCGGGATCTCTGACTGCATATTTCTATTAAAAATTTTCAAAAATGACGTTAATTGCCCCGAACTTTTATCTAAATTCAATTTTAATATACCATCCAGAACCCGCTCTAATCCACCTATTTCAGTGCCATTTGCGTCAACGAACTATAGAAAAAACTCTTGTATTGTGCGTGCAAGTAGAAATTTAAATAAGTTATGTAAACAGCATGATATTGATGTGTTTAATACTAGTATAGTCACGGCCAGGCGGCGCCTAAGTCTTGGGTTTTTCAGAGACCACGATGTGGAGTAATCACATATTGGATTATGTATGTTTTTTATTATATTAACTACTAAGTACTGTTTCTTAGTAATTTTTATTCTTCTCTTTCTAAATTGTAAGTTCATGGTTATGTTTTTTATACTCTAGTGTTAAACGTGAGGACTTGTTATTGGCTGTCCGACTAATGTTCAAAATTATTAGCATGTGTTTTATCTTGCTGTAAGTCTTCCATGCTGTATAAATAAATAAATAAATAAATATGAAATGACAAGGCCGAAAACCGAGCCTTCACAATCTTTTTTAAATGTCTTTTATGCCTGTGTCCACACGTATCACGAATCGTGAAAAATGACGGTCGTTTTAAGGTGAATGTTCCAGGGTAGCCCGCGAAATTCAAATTTTCTTAAGTTCTTTATATAAGCTTGGAGGGTTGTATTGATCATTTTGATGATTATAATTCTATAACTACGTATGTCTTAAAGCCGCGAATAACATTTTAATCAACATACAACCTAGCACTGACCTGCAAATTGCAAAAAAACGTACGAAAATTTGAATTTCGCGGGCTACCCTGGAACTTTCACCTTATAACACGCAACATCTTCCCAAAACTGCGTTCGTCAAAAAATTTCGAATTCCGTAAGCTGTGAACGTTCATTCTTAACAAGGTATCGTTAATGACGGCGCCCCTGGGAATGAGCCCTAAGGGTTAATTTCCGTTAGCTCTAGAAACTAGAGCCGTTTTTAAATAGCATCCTAACGGTTTGTCAGACAATAGGTTATTTCCGACCGCTCTTAGGCAACTAGCAGCTCATTGCGGAGCCTCAATGACTGTTCCTTATCTTGAGTTTTCACGTTTCTTATTTTCATTCGGGATACGTTTGCGTTCGCCATTGTAGCGTTATCAGCATTCAAGTTGCCTTGAACAGGGAAACCACGTTTCAAGTTGCTAAATGTGGGACTTTATTAAATACGAGTTGGGGCTCTGAAGGAGGTTCAAACCTGAGTTACCAATACACGGTGTAACAAAACGATATATCCATAAATAAAGGATGGCTAGTATTACTGCTATTGGTACATTGCTTTAAATGCATTTTCAAGAAAAATAAGTTATTCTAAATACAGAAGTGCTTCTATTTATTAGCTCCATGCCTATCACTTGATGAATGGCTTTACGTTTTTTTCACAACCTGTTTAAATGTCATTAACCAAGGCGGAGCCAGGAAAAGAGTCGTAGATATAAAAACTAAGATTGTTATAATTAAAGCCCAAATAATGAAATGGATGTGGGTATATATAACATATATATAATATTAATAATAAAACTTTATTTGTACAAAATATTTAGGTAGAACTAACTTGAAAAATGTGTCAGATATTACGATAGACCTCCTAAACTAAGCCACGGGCCTGTGTTTTAGGAGCCAAAGTTCTTCCAGCAAAGTGGGAGACAACTGTTTTTGACTGAGGTGCAGGTTATTTATAAATAATTTAGTAATATCATTTTTTATCTAAAAAATTTGTACAATTATCAAACAGTATTTTTGGAATTAGGCTTTAATAGTAATAACATGATTTCTTAGGTTGTTGCGATTATTACATTATTTAGTAATAAGATTTTCAGTTTTTATATTTCTGCAACCACTCTGAGAGTTAAATTTTTACTTCGTGTTTACTCGGGAAGTACAGTCCGCGCCAATCTTTATGGCCGCTCTGAACGTAGCCGCATTACGTTCCGCACAACACAAAATCAGGTATCAGCGAGACGTACGTGGGGAGGCAGGGCACACCCCCGCGCGATCCGATTTTACCCGCAGGCGTCCGTCAGTGAATGAGCTACGTTCGTAGGTATTGGTTATGAAATGTACGATGCGCAAGTTCGCACCTACGGCTACATTCAGAGCGGCCATAAAGATTGGCGCGGACTGTTGATACAAAGAGTTTTATGAATTTGGTTGTTTAATCTGGAGCTTGAACCTGCAAGTGAGGAACGACACTGAACTTTTTCGCACACAAGAATTCCTGTACGTATTTTTACTACATCAGGATCCAAGATTACTCTTGGATCCTGATGTAGTAAAAGTTCAGTGTTTGAGCAGCATTTTCAGAGTACAAAGAGTTGTCTCACTGTCAAGACTCCGGTGTTTGAGTAGAGTTACATAGTTGTAAAGTCTCTCTAAGTGGCAGTGGGCAGGGCACATAGCTCGCAGGACCGACGCCCGATGGGGCAGAAAAGTCCTCGAGTGGCGACCGCGTTTCGGAAGGCGCAGTGCTGGTAGGCCTCCCACACGGTGGACCCACGACCTGGTTAAGGTCGCCGGAAAGCAGTGGATGCGGGCGGCCCAGGACCGGCCTTTGTGGAAATCCTTGGGGAAAGCCTATGTCCAGCAGTGGACGTCTTTAGGCTGAAATGATGATGATGAAAGTCTCTTTGCTTGAAACACATGGTTTTTAGGATTGCTCTTTGGGCTCTTTCTACTTTAAGCTCAAAGGGTTTGTATGTTAAATGGACACAATACGTAACAGAAAGGATCCCCAGATTCCAGACTAGGAGGGAGATAACGCACACGCCCCCCCTCGGCCATCCCCGTGGCCGACGGGAATAGTCCATAAAGGATTTTAACCCGGGCGAACAAAAAAAAATGGTTTGATGACATCCAAAATATTGCGTGTCCACTTTGTCACAGAAAACATCTTAATTGGGAAACCTTGACACACTGACGCCCAATGACTAATTACGCAGTAGTATAAGTTTAAGCTCATGATTGCATTACTACTCAGCTTATAAATGACCCACTGCTGAGCCGAGCCTCCCCCCATCCCCGGAAAGGAAAGCCTACACTGCCACGCAGGCTAGACGGGTTAACACAAGGGTTCGCTTCAAGTTTTCCTTCTTTTGCGGCTATGTTTTCAGCCTTGTCATTTCCTTTTATCCTTACGACACCCTCAGGAAGGAATGGAGTGGTGACACCATGTATATATGACTGCCTCGTTGGTCTAGTGGTTAGATGTGCCGCCTTTGGATCAACGGGTCCCGGGTTCGATTCCGGGGTCGGGCAAGTGTCTTTGTCTAAACCAGAGGCACTGGCTCGGAGTCTGGGTGGCATTTCTATCTATAATATGTATGTATTTACAAAAAAAAAATTATATAAGTAGTTTATCATCCATCTCGTTACCATAACACAAGCATTAAGTTGCTTAACTTGGGACGAGATGGCGTTGTGTGAAATGTCCAAGGATAATTATTTATTTATTCATAAGTTTTCCTTCTTTTGCGGCTATGTTTTCAGCCTTCTCATTTCCTTTTATCCTTACGACACCCTCAGGAAGGAATGGAGGGGTGACACTGTGTATTCTAAATCCGTCATCACACGCATTATAGGCTTTTAAAATAACTAACTAAATAAAAACAAAAGCATAATTCCAAACCAGTCCCATTTTAGTGCAATATATTGGCACATATTTCTTTTCTATAGGCCTTTCAGAGACTGTCCAAAAGAAAGCTTGCTACCTGGCTGCCGCCTTTAACTGAATAGTGTCGACTCTGTGCAATTAACTGGCGACGCTCATTAGCAGCCGTTCCCATTCGCCGCCATAGCCCCACCGGGTTCTATGGGACACGTCGATTTAGTGTGCGCTGACGAAAACATTACCAGATATTCCACTGAGTATACCTTTAAAAAAAGGTTGAGGTAAAAATTTTCCCGTGGCATTTTCTCGCACGTAATTATCAGAGCGAATTTGCCCGCGTAGGTTTTTTTATAATTATGTTACGCGGGTTTTTTTCATTTTTAATCAAGCTCGTTACATATCACAGACAATACACTTAAATAAAAAGTACATGACCTAATTTAAAATACCTAACTGCTAGCGGTTGATGACAAAAATACGCGGGGCGTACATACGAGTAATTGAGCTGAAAATGACCCCTGTAAAAATAGAAAATCTAACAATGGATCTTTCTGGAAACATGTTTCTTTTTAATTTGTGAGACAGTCAATTGTTTTTGGTAAACGTGCACGCCTTTAGAAATTCGTTTGCCGGCATCACAATGAATAGTGTAATACTTAATTTTGATCAAAGATTTACTTGTGAACTTCACTACGCCATTCGTTTATGCGTGTCTGCGATATTATGGACTACTCGTATATGCGGATGGAACATAAGTAAAAAAAGTCATACAAGAAAGGTGGTGCACATAAACACCGCATACGAATAGCAAACACAATAAACGCCAATCAATGGCCATATGAAGCATTATGACGTAAAAGTCACAAGTTTCACCACCCCATTCCATCCTGAGGGTGTCGTAAAACTTGATATGAAACCCTGGGCCGACCCGTATGGGCGACGTGGCCCTGTAGGATAATTACCCTCCATGTAACGGGACGAGGCCCGACTCGGTAGTGGGTCATCTGTGAACTGATTAGTGGTAGTAGTAGTAGTAATAAATACACGTGTATACAATACAAGTGACAATGCCTGCTTCAATTGGAGCTAAGGAAACCATATTGCTAAAGTTCATCAACGTCAAAGCCGAGCGGCTTGCATATCGGCTTACCGGGTACGTCTTCCCGGATAAGGCAGGTGCAAGTCGACGATAGTTGTTTGGCTTGAGCAAAGCCTCGATACAGCTGCTATTGATACTACTATCATGTAAATGCAGATTTGCTTTGATCGTTCGTTGAACCTCGTATACGTAAAATATCCTTGGACATTTCACACAACGCCATCTCGTCCCAAGCTAAGCAACTTAATGCTTGTGTTATGGTAACGAGATGGATGATAAACTACTTACATACATTTTTTTTTTGTAATTGCATACATATTATACAAAGGAAGCACCCAGACCCGGAACAAATACTTGTAGGTCGTACAAATATTTCTTCCGTGCGGGAATCGAACCCGCGACATGCTGCGCAGCAGTCGATCGCTCAACCACTGCGCTAACCGTGTCGTCATGTCACGTATGATCAATGTGTTCGTGAATTCGATTGTAAATTTGCAAGTAATTTTATTTCGAAGCTGTTATCCAAATATTTAATTAAAACTCTTTCGTATACTACTACTAAGCACCCCATAAATTACCCAGTTGTCGGACCTCTTCCCATTACATGGATGGTAATTAGCTAACTGAGCCACACTGACTAGACAGGTTGGCACAGGGTTTTATTGCAAGGTTTCCTCGTCTTCCGTCTAGGTTTTCTGCCTTACGGCTCAGAATGAAAAGGTGTTTTTTTTGTTCATTTAAGACGTAACCCCTGCAATAGGTTAACCTGTGTCGCGGGGGCAGTTTACAAACATGAAATTCACGAACACAAATGACATCCAGACTCGGAGCAAGTGCCTCTGGTTTACACAAAGACACTTGCCCGGCCCCGAATCGAATCCGGAACCCCGTGATCCATATAATTCTGCGTGCACAGTGAACCTTATCAATAAAACAATATTATAGGCGGAAGATTTAACTGTTTCTTTGTACTTTTGAAGACAACTGTCATCTAGTATCTCCCGAGACCACCACTGCTGCAAAGCATTCGAATCGTTGGGGTTGATCATGTAATTTACACGCGATAAATCCGTTAAAAAGTGTTTAATTTCAATATGTATTTTAAATCCACCCACGGATTTATTTGACACATACCTGCTACTTAATAGAAAGTGCATACGTAAAATAAAGACATGAAAAGTACATACATACAAAACAAAAAGAAATAGAAGATACAAACATTTCGATAGTATGTGCCAAACTATTTACTACTGATGGACATTGTGGTATTGTGTAGACAGGTGACTATAATAACCCCGCAGTGGACGCAGCATGACGTCACGCGTGTCTGTGACGTTTCATTATCCAAAGGATTGTGTCCGTAAGCCCACCGACCGAAGCCAATTTGTTGTCAAAGCCAGATAGACACGTCCTCACTGATTATACTACTGAATAGATATTCATAGTTATACTCATCAGCTTCATCACTATCTTCTCGAGCCTTCCCAAATTTTATAAAGGGATGGCTTACACAGAGTGTTTTGTTTTTCATTCCTATAGGCACCTCGTGTGCTGACGTGTGTGGATTTAGAAGACATAGTGTCGCCACCCCAATTCTCCCTGAGGGTGTCGTAAGAACCAACAAAGGGAAATGATATGGCCGAAAACCAAGCCGCAAGAGGAAAACTTTATACGAAACCCTATGCCAACCCGTCTGTCCAGCGTGTTACGGTAGGCTAATTACCCTCCATTTAGTTGGAGAAGGCCCTACTTAGCAGTTGGTCATACATGGGCTGAGAAGTCGTAGGCTGTATTGTAATTCCATCACTAAACAGATAAGTCGTATAAATATCCGTAAGTAATGGACAATATTGATGGTTCAGCATTTGAACGTATCATATACAAGAAAAATCAGAGAAGATGAATTTCTTAAATCGGAGTTGTTCACTTGTCAATCAATTTTCATGAAGTCTGTCCGTATGTATTCGGCTAACCGACAACGTACAAATATGTATAAGACGTACGTACGACCAAATAGTTGATATTGGAAATTGTTCTACAATCTCTTGGAATCATAACTTAATACTTTTACTTTCAAAGTTTAATCAGTTTCATAATAAATGTTTCCTAAAACATGTGATGATAGATCCCTTTCTAGCCCTCTAATTAGAATGAGTGAGGAAAAATAACACTTCTTAATTATTGCGGGTCTTAAATAAATGAGTGAGTGTGTATTTAAGAACTTTTAATTTATTAAAAGAAAAAAAGATAAATTATATATCCCTACATTTTCCCACCGCCTAATTAAAATGTAAACCCATTTATAAAGCCCCAACAATAAGATAAAAATAATAGTCTATGCGTATTTTGCAGGATATTAATCACTACATATTATAAGACAAAGTCGCTGTCGTCTGTCCGTCCCTATGTATGCTTAAATCTTTAAAACTACGCAACGGATTTTTAAGCGGTTTTTTTAATAGATGATAGTGATTCAAGAGGTTTATAAGTATAATACATTCAACATATTGTAGAGAAACACTGATAAATTTAGAGGTTCATCATTGCATCCATAATATATGCATAATATAAAAACAAGATAATTAAAAAGGCCTTTTGCTTTTAAAAAATAGTAAAAATATAAGTAGTTGATTAAAAAAGGGTGTCATTGTCAAATATATTCCAAGATATTTTTATGCTATGGGGACGCGTCGTTAATTAAATCGTCATCATATTGTTCTTATCCCATTGATTATGACCAAATGCTACATAACCATTTCTAGTCATAAGATCTTAACGGCTTATGATGTTATGGCTAGTAATTAAGTCACTGCCTAGCTACAAGAAAACCTGAGAGAACAGGCCATAACAAACTATTGGCTAAAGCCAAGCGCATAAGGCACTCTAAACAATTTCTGTCAGGAGTACAGAATCGCTGGTCCAAAAACCTATAAGGGTACAGCAGGAAATAGGTGATATTAATCCCAGTTATCTTCACCGGACACTTAGCCACCAACGAACATCTCCATAAAATAATATTGAAAACTAGCCCGAGCTCCAGAACCTGTGGAGAAGCAAACGAATCATTGCTACATTTGTTTTACGAATATCATCACTACAAATCACGATCACTATCACTACAAAGTATAAAACAAAGTCGTTGTCGTCTGTCCGTCCCTATGTATGCTTAAATCTTTAAAACTACGCAACTGATTTTGAAGGACTTATTTTTTCATAGATATAGTGATTCAAGAGGAAGGTTTTTAAGTATAATACATGCATAATATTGTGGAGCAACACTGATAAATTTAGAGGTTCATCATTGCACCCGTGCGAAGCCGGGGCGGGTCGCTAGTTACGGAATATACGGATTGGCTAAACACAAAATAAGTCACTTGGGACTGGCGTATCTAGACCCAACCGACTACAAGAAGCTCCCGCTCTGAGACAGCCCTCCTGAGATGTAAGCAAACTTTTTTTGGAGAGGAGGGGCAGGAATAATGGTAACGGGACTGACACAGAAGATCCAAATTGGTCGAAGTGTCCGGATAGCTGTACGTCCGATCAAGATACGATAAGAAGCTACTTCGCTAGTTAGGCTTCATTTCTGCTCTATGGCGTGGCAAGACCAGGTGGCTAAAATTCCAGTAATTCATTTTCCAGTCACAAAGCATCATTTATATCAAAAGGCCGTTCAAGGATGACATAGCGGTGTAGGCATTCTATCGTGTCAGCCTCTGATCTGGTGAAGTTGAAAGTAAATCAACTAATATTGTAATTCCGAAACTGAATGGCTGATAACTATTAATTTCGTCTTATGCCACAATTGCTAAATATTGTGGCCGAAACATCCATTTACAAAAGGTACTAAGCCAATTTAAAGTGAACGCACCTGAAGTCACGGGTAAAAGACCAAAAAAAAAAAAGCTATCAAAACCCGACCAAATACCAAATAAAAGCATACCCAACTAAAAATAGCCCATTCACAAAAGTGCCGCAGATTGGCAATCTCGAAATTGGCTCCGAATTTATTTATCTCAACTGGACTTTACCACGTGAATAATGTACCGTATCAATGCATGGGATTGAATGGTATAAATATATCTAAACGTTTAGGTGCGGTCCCTGGTAATCTCCACACAGCCTTAGACAGTCGTGACCGAAATGAATTTAATGCTGTTTCGAAAAAGGTTTGGAAGAAGGGTGGACTGGGGGCCGCGTGCATACGAAAACGTTCTCGGATTAGCGGTCCAAACGTAAATATCTGTCTATATTGATATATGTATAAGGAATTAGTTTGTCTGTAAGTTCTATAAAGGAACGCGTTAAGCTTATGAACTATTCCGCCCCGAACATTTTTGTTAAGGTTCGAAATCCACACAGTCGAAGCCGTGAGCAAAAGCTAGTGTTTTTCTATACTAACACTATGGAGAAAAAAGTATATTTTTTAATTGGAAAAAACTTATCAACTGTCCATGGCCGGGTTATGGGAAAAGGAATGCCCTTATTCCTACCAAAACCGCTCTGCGTCCTCTAATGCGTTATACTGCCTCCTAGGCCAAACGTTGACATGATCTCCGTAATAAAGTCCGGACAGAAACAGAATTTTTATTTTTTGAATAAGTTTTTCGTAGTGTTGTTAATAAACTCAACTCCGTAGGCTTTTCGCCGTCTGGTATATCAATCATTCTCGCTGCGATGTTAACGAAGATTTGTTACAGTCAACGGAACGGAATGTATTGAACATAAAATAATTCCATTTGCTGATAAACACGAGTAATAAATTACAATAAAAGCCTACCTAAGCGTATGCTACATCTGTCTCCGTGTGATGTATGTAATGTTCTTGCTAGGAGAATAATACTAGGTAATGAGCTCTGCTAACACATATATGTGGCGACGCGGCGTATGATTTTGTTCGTGTGAAAACCGGGATCGTAAGTGATTATGAGGCGTATTCACCATGTGTCATTTCATTCGGCTACGTCCTTTTCAACGCCTGTTGAAAAACGGGGTGTTAAATTATGTTGGTCGTTTTGTTATAGTTTGTGAACAGATGCACTGATTTCGATTTATCTTATACTAGCGACCTGCCCCAGTTTTGCAAGGGTGCAATGATGAACTTCTAAATTTATCTGTGTTTCTCTACAATATTATGGATGTATTATATGTACATATAAACCTCTTGAATCACTCTATCTATTAAATGAAACCGCTTCAAAATCCGTTGCGTAGTTTCAAAGATTTAAGCATACATAGGGACGGACAGACAACAGCGACTTTGTTTAATAATATGTAGTGATAGTGATTATTGCAAGATGTTTTAGTTTAGATAATATTTTTTTATACGACACACGCGAGCAGCAATTTTCTGTTATTACACAATGATCAGATTAAAAAGCTAATGAAAATGAGGGTGCCGCATTATGATGCTTCGTGATTTCATGATGCTAATTACGTGCCGGCTTTACGTTAATTTCATCTCATGCTCAACGAATATCGCCGAGTAAAGAAATTGGATACCTAGTTATTAGTTAATTGTTTATTCATTAAATTTCCAACGTAATCCGTATGTAAACTTATTTATTTTTCAAATATATGAACTGATGTAACGTTAAATAATTATCGAAAAAATAGTAGATACTATTACAAAACAGTAGCAACATATTTGTTGTGTTTCCGTTGCACAAGCAATTATCTTCTATTTTTATTAAAGGTAATATATATTTTAGTCATAAATTTAATTTACATTTATATTCCGTTATTACTACATTTTGGGTAAGGAAATAATCGTAAAAAAATATCATCTGATATTGACACGTTAACAGTGATAAAGAAATAAGTTAAATCAATCAAAGCATTAATGAAAAACTAAAAGCAGCTACGAAAAAAATAAACGCAGTTATAGTATAATAGAATCCGCATAATGTTTCTTATAGCTTATATTTTATTTTTCTACCTTTCCCACGCAGTATGTTTCAAGTTTATTGATCCTTACAAATCTAAGGTGGAGAAAATGTTCGCTGTTATTCACACGCGGTACACGATTGCTAGCTCCGGCTAACATTAATCCACACATATTTTCATATTCCCGCTACAGTAATCCGACGAAAGCAGGGCTGCTAATGCGGCCAAATATTTGAGAGTTTAATGAAAATCTAAAGCTGCTGGGGTGCGCAGTTTTGCGAGTAGATATCTGATAGATGGAGAGAAGGGTGTTATCAAACTCTACATTAGCCCATTTCTTTAGTCGCAATCAATTTTCCTGCTGTTCATGTGGTTTCCTATTTAAGATTTTTAGTATATCACAAAGGATTAAATAGTATCCGAAACAAGTTTCAATTATTTTCATTTAAACTTAATAGTTGCTATATTATAACGATTAGAATTGTGCAAATGGCCACTTTTTTTTTACTAGGTGGAAAACAATTAATAGGGCCCTGATGGTGGACGATTCCTTGAATGAGGTCAGTGCACGACCGTACTTTCTGGATATATGGTGGTCTATATTTATGTAGTATATCCGACAGAGAACCAAGGTCACCGACATAGCTCAGAGAATTAGCAGACTGAAGTGGCAGTGGGCTGGTCATATCTGTAGAAGAACCGACAACCGCTGGGGTAGACGAGTTCTTGAGTGGAGACCGCGAATCGGCAAGCGTAGTGTGGGACGGCCCTCTGCTAGATAGAGCGACAATCTGCGAAAGGTTGCGGGCAGCAGCTGGATGCGTCAAGCTGAATACAGGGCGCTATGGCGCTCTTTAGGGGAGGCCTATGTCCAGCAGTGGACTAATGTGGGCTGATGATGATGATAGCAGATTTAAGAAAAAATGCAAGCGTGTTACTTCTATGGGTGGACTTTGGTGTCCCCCAAGCCCACATAAATGAATCATTTCGCCCTCTACGGGGGGAACAGTTGGGCGATAAAATTTATATATCGTCTAACTTGTGTTATGATTTAACGAACTGTGTTCGGGTCTTTGTTCATTATGGCTTCTTTACTTGATAGGGATGCCTTTTCGAACATTGTTCTTCTTTTAAATTTACTGGCTTATGGAAAACTGACAGGATTATTTATTTTAACAAATCTCTATATATAAAAATGAATAGCTGTTCGTTAGTCTCGCTAAAACTCGATAACGGCTGGAGCGATTTGGCTAATTTTGGTCTTGAAATATTTGTGTGAGTCCAGGGAAGGTTTAAGAGTCTAGAGAAAACATGGATATTGTAAGTAAAATAATAAAAACAACAATTTTATTTTCCCATACAAACTGTTACCTGTCAAACATTCGACGTTCGTCCCGACGGTTCGCTATTTTTGGCATAATTACTTTTTTTCTTTTTTAATTACATTAAATAAGGGATTGGAATCGATAAGAAAAGGCGGTATATTAATTTATTATTAATTATTCCAATTCGAATTCAATATTCATAGTTCAGACAGGACAACGTCTGTCGGGTCAGCTAGTATTCAATAAACAAACATAAAACCTACGTAAATATTCTGTTACTAATTTTTTTAGACATTACATTCACTTTCATTAAGTAACAATATTGTAACTTTTGATAAGTTCAATATATTGATAAGATAGGCTCTAGGTGAACTGAATTTCTTCTTCATCTATATATAATATTATACTTTAGTGGTAATTAGGCTATAACTACGCAGGCTTACTGCGATATGATGAAATGCGAACATTGACACAGATCCGGACACAGATCCTTAGGAAAACAGAAAGAACCCTTCTCACTTTCAGATAACGTCTGCTTCAGTATAATATAATTTATTTACAGTCACAACCTTTCACCATCGGTATGACAGAATGGACATTTAGACATGCTTCTCATCCCATAAATGACTGACTGTTGAGTCGGGCCAAAGGGTTTCGTATCAAGTTTTCCTTCTCTTGCGGATAGGCTTTCGGCCTTGTCATTTCCTATTTCCGGCTCTTACGACACCCTCAGGATGAAATGGGTTGGTGACACAATGTAAGCTAACCGTCACCACATGAAAAAATATTATATTATAGTCTAACTTCGTATAAACAGATACAATAAAATGCGTCTATTTCGCGTTTCCTTTCAATTTCTCCCGAGAGGGAACAGACGCGAGGCTTAGATATTTGGCATTTTTATTCAACTTTGATCCCGCCACCGGTGAATATATAAAATGTCCATATTGTTTATGGAAACAGCAATTTTATAACACATATCTGATGCGTTAGTTATTACAATTGCATCACTAGTTTTCGATCACATCACCATCATGAATAAAGCCTATAAATTATCAACTCGCTCGGAGTCGAGTTTCCTGTAAACTACAAAAAGGGAAACTAGCCTACTGTGCCACGCTGAATATGCGGGTTGGCACAAGTACGCCGCCTGCACAATACAGGCCCTGGGAGGAAGGCGCGCCGCGATACGGGTGCGCCTCTCAGCGGTGGGAGGCTACTACAGTCGGAGGGTCCCGCCTCGGAGCTTGTGGCTCCACTAAACGATGTGGGGCAAGGCCCTCAGGGTCGCGGAGTATACTCCTCCAATGGGGGAGAGAAACCCGTGGTCGAGAATGGTTGTCGGTTTTAGTGGGCAGGTTGGGGTGCAACTTACCTCCACGCGCCCTGGAGTCCCACATAAAAAGGCCAGACACCAACGGCTGGGTATCCTTGAGGATTTCCGACGAGGCACCCAGCCGTCGTATCCTCCGACGAAAAAAAAGGGATAACAGGGCTCAAGCTGTTCTGATCCGCTCCTGGGTTAGGGGTGCTACCCAATCACCGGGTCAGAAACGGTGGAGGCTGTCTGTCCCAACCTATATCTAGCGTTCATCGTGTGGGAACGACTTTAGTATACACAATTTCACCAACCCATACCATCCTGCCAAACTTAAGTGGCAGTGGGCAGGGCACATAGCTCGCAGGACCGACGCCCGATGGGGCAGAAAAGTCCTCGAGTGGCGACCGCGTTCCGGAAGGCGCAGTGCTGGTAGGCCTCCCACACGGTGGACCGACGACCTGGTTAAGATCGCCGGAAAGCAGTGGATGCGGGCGGCCCAGGACCGGCCTTTGTGGAAATCCTTGAGGGAGGCCTATGTCCAGCAGTGGACGTCTTTTGGCTGAAATGATGATGATGATGATACCATCCTGAGGTTGTCGAAGAGCCGACAAAGGAATGAATGCTGATAACCTAGCCGCAAGAGAAGGACAACTTGACACGAAACCCTGTGCTAACCTGTCAGCGTGGAACAGTAAGCCAATTACCCTCCATGTGACTGGACTCAGCAGTGGGTCATACATACAAACAGAGTTGATATGACAGAGGGGCATTAAATTACACTACGTATACTATGTGTGATTAGTATGAATTCGAAACGGTACAAAAATACACGTGATTTTTCATGGGGAGTCTTCAACCAAAAATGACCCCTCTTAAACCTCACCAGGTATCACCAAGGGGAGAGAGGGGTTAAAAAATGTTAAAAAAACATCACGTGATTAATGGACAGCCCCTAAGGTTAATAAACGATGCGTTAGGCATAAACATCTGTTAGGAAAGATACATCATGTTCAAATGAGGCAAAAATTTAAAAAATCATTTGCGGCTAAACTATTTCTCCAATTTAATTGATTTTTGGTACAGAGCCTGGAAATGGTACCTAGTATAGGCAGTTAAAAAAAATACCCCTATGTCGTATCAACCCTGTATATGGGCTGAGTAGTAGATCCAACACTGGATGTTGGATCCAGCACGGTCTTTGTTCAAAAATGACACCTGCTCGGATTTATCCAAAGTATCGATACCTTTTTACCACATCATATATTCGGTGCAAATAAATCACATTACAATAAGTTGCTACGAGTACGTATTGCGCCTTAACGTTTCAACTCAAGTTGAAGCGACGTTAATATGACAAACAATTCCGAAGAAGCCTTAACAGTAGATACGTTCATGCAATACGAATGATTTTCTAACAATATCACTACATCAGTATAAAACAAAGTCGCTGTCGTCTGTCCGTCCCTATGTCTGCTTAAATCTTTAAAACTACGCAACGGATTGTGAAGCGGTTTTTTTTAATAGATTTAGTGATTCAAGAGGAAGGTTTATCTTATATCTCTCTTATATCTTTAAATGAGCAATTCTTGTATGTATATAATTGGAATCTCGGAATCGGCTCCAACGATTTTCATGAAATTTAGTATATAGGGGGTTTCAGGGGCGATAAATCGATCTAGCTAGGAATCATTTTTAGAAAATGTCATTTTATTCGGGTTTCGGGGCCGATAAATCGATCTAGCTAAGAATAATGACATCTATTGGCGAATAATGGCAACAGCAGATGGCGTTGTTAACACGAGCCGGGGTGGGTCGCTAGTAGATGCATAAAAAAAAAATGCTACTACTACTCAGCCTATAGATGACCCACGGCTGAGTCGAGCCTCCTCCAGTTATATGCGGGGCAATTAGCATAGCCTTTTTTTTAAATTGCAGATGTTACGTTGGAAATACCCGATCGCCAAACGCCAGCCGGGTTATGTGGGACGAGGCGCGGAAAGATGGTGATTGCGCCCCAACCTGCCCACTAAAACCAAACGGTATCCCTCAACTGCCAAGGGGAGCATACTCCGCGACCCTGAAGGGGCCTTGGTCCGCTTGTAAAAGCTGGCCCCACGCTTTGAAGGGGATCTCTGGATGCTCCCCAACCCATCGAGAGGCACGTACGGGACATTGCACGTGCCTCCGTCAGGCGCCGGATGAAGAAGCGCCCGATCTACGCAGCGCGCAGTTGCGGCGGCAGCCCTGTCCGCCTGCCTTTTTGGCCTTCGCAATTAGCCTAAAACTAGCTAGACGAATTGGCACAGGGTTTCGTAGGAAGATTTCCTTCTCTTGTAGCTAGCTTTTCGGACTTTTCATTACCTTTTGACGGCTCTTACTACACCCGCAGGATGGAATGGGGTGGTGACAGTATGTATTATTAATCCGTCACTACACGGACGCTTCAGACACCAACAATCAATAACTACATACGGGTCCACTATTAATATAGTATTTTCGCATAAGCCAGAATTAGTAAACCTACCGCGACAAACGAGCTTAAGCATGAAAATTGACGTATATACATGAGCTTGACGTCTGTAACTAATTATTTTGTGGCCTTCTATGAGAGAGACTTGAGCAGTGGCTGTAGTGACTTATACATGGAAATATGTTGTCACGTATTGTACATACTCTTACGCACGGTCCGGTAGCCGTGTGTAGGTGTGGTGCACAAAAGAATTTCAATTTGGTTTCGTATCGCGCAACCCTTTTCAACTTTACAAAGTAATTTCCTGACGTGAAATTGATTTGTTGCTTTCGTGGTTTTGTTTGTTGCGGTCGTTGCGGTTTAATTAAATGATAAAATAATCTTTGGTTCGCTGCAAATTTTGATATTTTGTTATCGGCAACTTTTTTGGTGTATGCCTCATTGAGTATCAATGCTTTACATATGTTACATGAACCAGGTACATAATTAGTGATTACTTTGGTTCCGAAACAGCAATATAAAAATAATTAAAATTAAAATAAACAAAAATGGAATAATTAGTCTTGTACCCAACCCGCACAGCCCTTAACAGCGGCTCTTGTTCATAAGTACATATAACGCCTGTGGCAGCCATCGATATCCTCAACCATATTAAAGGTAAGTGGTAGACCCACCACCACTGCTTGAAGTATTTGAATGAGCATAATGACCACCATAGCTTCCGTCGCTTACGGATGATACCAGGAAAGAAAAGTGGGTCCCATCCGCTGGCAATGCCAACTTTCCTCTGGAAAAGCTCTTTTTTTGAACCACCTATTTTCTCACTGATTTCTCTGGCGTTCGTGTGATGACTGATTTAGAATAAATAGTGCCACCAAATCAAAAATATCCTGAGGGCGCTGGTAAGAGCCTATATAGGGAAATGACATGGCTGAAAGCTATGCCGCAAGAGAAGGAAAACTTCATACGAAATTTGGACGTGGCACAATAATTACCCTACAGTAACTGGAGGAGGCTTGACTCAGCAGTGGGTCATCTAGGGGCTGAGCAGTGGTAGTAGTAATTTTCTTAGCAGCGTTTTTAAAACAACAAATTGGAAAATCTATGGCCCTTAATTTATCTTACAATATGTTATCAAATTTACCGAACACGGGTTCCATTCATGACGATATCCCATAATCGCATTGCCTACTTAAAATATAATTATCAAAGGAGAAAAAGCTAAGAACCGCAGTTAATTAACGAAATAAGCAATCTGACTAAAAGCACGCTCAACATAAAAAGCAATTAGAAAGTTATGGAGAGCTCCCGACGATTTAGAATTGTAGAAGAGGAAACCCCCGGCTGGCATTATGGCAGCCCGGCTCTAGAAAATGTGATGCTTTTGTGTGTTATGAGAAGAAAAAACAAGTCAGCAGTAGATTTTTAAGGCGCTGTCTAAACGTCTAAACTCAAAAAAGCTCAATGTCTTGTCGCACAGTTTGGGAGAGGGTTGGAATTTAGACCGTAAAAATGAAAAGAATTTTATAAATTAAAGTACTATAAAAAACTATTTCACTGAGCCGTGTATTTTTGAAAATAGAGTTTGGTTTCGATCAAAAATTAGCCGAACCTTCGGACTGGTCGAATCTCATGTGTTCGTGGTAGTAGCGCGTCTTTTGTTTGTCAGAATTATAACTGACAATAAATGTTGTTATATTAAAAAAGTGTAAGTACACGTAATATGCGTTTAGCAACTAAGACGTTTTTTGATGAAAAGGTATAAATAGAAATTAATTAAATAAGTTATTTGTTTTTTAATAAACAAAACTGTTTATGACTAAATAAGCATGTTATGTAATTTTCAATATGCTATGTGTCTCACCGAGGACCTATTGTCCGCAACCAGAATTATTTTGACATGGTAGTAGGCGTGGAGGCGACACTTGCGAATCTCTTTTATCTCGACATGTTCTCAGTACATCAAAGTGGGAGCGCCTGGGGCATCGGGTTGTTTGTTTTGTACAAAATTGACATGTTATTTGTTTACGGTAGAACTTGTTTGCGTGCTGTGGCCCGAGGATAATCTCCGCACCTAAGTTATGTTAGGGTATTTTTTTTGTTTGCTACCAGTTTTGTGTGTGAATACAATGAAAGTTATGTCATTATAGTGTCAACAATCCCGTAAAGACGACTGCTGTAAATCATTCAGAACGTCCGGAATTCACGGAGTTAAAAAGTGTTTAATTTCAATGATAAGTCAATAAACCTCGAAGGAGTTTAAATTAGTTTTATATCACAGCAGCCAAAATAATACATTTAGGAAGGGAAGGGAAGGGAAAGGAAGGCAGACAAACGAGCCTCAAGAGAAGGAAAATTTGTGACAAACCCTGTGCCAACCCGTCCAGTGTGGCACAGAAGGCTAATTTCCCTCCACGCAATTGGAGGTAGGCTGACTCAACAGTGGGTCTGTTATTGGCTGAGGTGATCATGATGTGATCACTTTTTCAGTGGATGCTCACATGAAAATACATTTTGAAGATTTAATTTTCTTTTTAGTTTGTCTGTTATGAACAGACAGCGCGTAGGTTTCAGGCACATATTTATTACAAACGTCTCTCTTGTATTTTGTAGCTTCAATACGACATAAATATTGTTTCAAATACCAAACAGATTTTCATTCATCGTGGTATAAATGAAATTTAATGAAAAAGATAGTACATAAAATATCTAGGGCATTTCACGAGTCTATGCAGTGTTCGAAATTCAATTACCAAGCAGAAAAAAAGTCATTTTCATTGGTGGTCACCATCGTTTGATTCGATTTATAAAGGTTGTTACTGAGTTGTTTGTGTGGTGATGGATTCATAGTGTCACCTTCCCATTCCATCCTGAAGGTTTCGTAAAAGCCGACAAAAGGTAATACTGCCATTCAACCTAGCCCCAAGAGAAGGAAAATATGAAACGAAACCCTGCCAACTCGTCAGGCCAGCGTGGCACAGTAGGCTAAATACACTCCATATTACTATAGAACTGGGCCCGGCTCTGTAGTAAGAAATCCAGTTGGCTGAGTAGTAATGGTAGTCGTTTTATAAAAATATATTTAAAATATTTATATGTAAAAATAGACACTGCGCTATATTTGAAGACAAAATACCAATTTAGTTTGCAACAAGTCTGCTGGAACCTTTATACTCAAACTGCCGCGCATAGCCAGACCAATTAAAAAATTGAACTTTCGTTAAGTTCCATTTTAAATACGGAGCGCAGCGTTCAACCCATAAAACTTAATTTTTATAGCTTTTTTTAATTATGAAAACCAAACTGTTTTCACAATTTGACTTTAAGCTTATCAATGAATAGTTTTTAATTAACCCGGCTGAATAGGAGCAATGCATTTTATAACTAGTTTATAACTAGTATTTATATTTTGTCAAGATTATCGATCTGCCCTGTTAGTAAGAAGCGGTAAGTGAAAAATAAATAAATAAATGGCGATTAGTATCTTACAAAGCGATATTTCTTATTCTAAACGTCGTTTCAACTGATAAATGACCCACTACTAAGTCGGGCCGCTTCCAAAATCATAGAGGGAAATTAGCCTACTGTGCCATGGTGGGAAGACAACCGTCTGGTTTTCTTGCAGCTTAATCCATTTTGTTGCCGGAGGGCCTACTGAGCAGTGGGTTCATTTATGGGCTCAGAAAGAGTATAAATTACCTTTAACGGGTTTTAGATCGTATTATTTTTATTTAAACTTGAACGTTTCAAATCCTTTACCGTATGCGTGGGTCCACAATCTAACATTCTTTAAAAGTAATTTGTGGTAAATAACTATGCAAGGGTTGTGAAATATTCATACGATTTTGTTGGAACGCTTCCTTCACGATATTGCCTAAATCTATACATGTATATAATTTTATTCAGTTTGTAATCTAACTTCTTTAAATATAAATAAAAATGAATTGCTGTTCGTTAGTCTCGCTAAAACTCGAGAACGGCTGGACCGATTTGGCTAATTTTGGTCTTGTAATATTTGTGGAAGTACAGGGAAGGGAGAATATATGAAATGAAGTGCTCGGAATTAACTAAAAACATTTTTTTTCTTTTCCTTTGTCGTGACGCTTGACGATTCCTTTTGTTTGTTTTAAGTTTATTTTATACAAAGTGTAGGTCTTTTATTTATCGATTGAGGCAGCACGAAGTCTAGCCGGGTCAGCTAGTGTTTTTTTTATAAATAAATGAATATTAATGTAGAATATGCAGCTCTAAATGAAGAACAGTATTAGCAACACATGGCTTTTTAAATAGCACGATAAACGAACGAATAAACGATGTTCGATGTGTTATTCAAGGTACATTATCATAAAGAATTCTACCTATTTTGATACTACCTTTAACGATACAACATAGAAACGTTTTAAGAGATGTTATAATAAAACAGTAATTGAGATTTGAGTTCGCGATACTAAACCATGTAATGGAAGCGAAACAGGGGCATTAACCATGTCTAGATGACACTGTTAATATAAAGCGCGAGATTTCAACATTTTATGTTAGTCCAAGCTGTGTGCCAATTTTTCAATCTTTGATAGAAAAAAATGTGTTTTGTTTTTGACTGTATAATATCACTATAGGACTATATCACTATCACTACATAGTTTAAAACAAAGTCGCTGTTGTCTGTCCGTCCCTATGAAGAACGGTTCTAGGCGCCAATTCTCCCTATGCAAGGTTATGCAAGGTCATAAATAGTTGCAGTGATCAGATCGACATGCACTTTGAAAGCTTGGTAAAATTAAGAGCCACATTTTTTAAATACCTCCATATATAAATAAATACTTTAAATAATATGTATGTTAACATTAAATAAATATGTATATTTACCGTAAATTGTTGCATGCCATTACATTGTTATTTTAATTTATATATTAGATAATTAATTTTAATTTAAAAAAACTAAACTAGAATATAAGATAATTTTGTACAATTTTTTTATATATTATTGGTGTTGGTGTTTGCCTGTAAGTAATTGTTGCACTGTTGCATACACACTTTCGCATGTTACCGTTAGCATAGAATAGAATAGAATAGAATAACCTTTATTCTGAGAAAACTGCACACAACACAGAACATAAGGAAATACAAATATATAGAGACATGTTAGTTACATTAAATTCTTGAAGTTATTATGTATTTCAAAACAAACTGATGCACAATAGTTATTTGTGCAACAAGAGAGCAAAGTCGTTTTTTGCTGCGAGTGCTGATATTGAATCCCGAGTAAGCGAAGGAATCAATGATTGAATCACGAGCGTAGCGAGTGATTCTAAAGTTGATTCCTGAGTGCTGCGAGGGATTCAAAGGCACGAGATGCGAAAAATTTTGCTCTCGTGTAACACACATAACTTTTCACTTCAGCAGCGAGAACACTATAGGAAATGAAATATATTACGTAACATTTTTAAAACTATAATTAAATATTTTTAAGTTAAATATCAGTTTTTTAAGCAGTAAATACTTATTTTAGTTTAAATACAACAATACGTTAAAAATTCAATGAATTACAATAAAAGATATAATTATCATTTTTGCTAAATTTCTTTAGTTAGTACGAAATTCCGAACGTGTTTGTCTTTGAGGTCGAATTAAAAATCGGAGTAACCCCATAACGAACTCCTTTCATCCAATCGAACTGTTAAAAGTACGTCTAGTTTGTATTTAATCAAATATAGTTCCCATAATATTGCTCTATCAATTTAATATTTATAATCTGTACTTTAATGCTTTGTATTGTTTTCTATAGCGCTACCTGCTAACATTTAACTTCATAACTCTAACGCAACTTATAACCAAATAATTTAACTTTCATAATCACACGAAATTTCTAACACAACACACTTGTCATTGGCAAAATCATCGGTATAACGATGGAAGCCAAAACCTAAATGAAGAAGAAGAAGAAAAATCGGAGCTGTTGGTACTGGCCACTTGGTCTTTGTCTCTCTCTCTTTTCTATTGGCGGGAAAGAGATAGTATCAATGTTTCGAATTAGAATTAAAAAGTTACTTTGTCTCACTCAGTGGGCAAAATCGCATTTTGTCCACTGTTTTCAGTGAGCAAAACCTTCATGTTTGAGCTACTGAAGTGAAAAAAATTATATGCTGTATACAGCATTGCCAGAAATGGTCTGAGCTCAGCATATGTTGTAGATAATATCCACAACGCTGGTTTTCGGCTCAGCCTTATGTAGAACATGTGTAAACATGTCGGCATAGAACATGTGTATACAATTGTTGGCGAACCAATAAATAAATAAATAAATAAGGCCTAAAACCAAGCTGTAAGAGAAGGAAAACATGATACGAAACCCTGTGCAAAACCAGCGTGGCACAGTAGGCTCATGTAACTTGAGGGGGCCTGATTCAAGAGTGAGTCATCAATCGGATAAGTAGCAGATCAGCCCAGTACGAGCTACGTCAGTGTCTTGCCTTTTTTACATAATAAAAAAAATCTTAGAACTTCGTCTCTCGAACTATGGGCACACGTCGCTGTGCTGTGTATTTGGAAATTCTCACTTTACGATTGCACAAAACTCGTTTGGAATACGCTTTAGAACTCAAATAAAAATGTTCTCGGAACAAAATTAGTTGCGCGTTTATTACGTTTGTTTACGTTTATGATTCGATTTAAAAGGAAGAAGAACTGGAATGCGAGATGTGTTAAACAGAACATTCAGAAATTCAGGAAAATTTTACGTTAATTAAGCAGCAGTTACTTTATTGAACTTTAATAAAATCTACCTTTTCTGCCTTGTTGGGATAGGGGTTAGATGTGCCGCCTTTCAACGGGTCCCGGGTTCGATTCCGGGGTCAGGCAAGTGTCTTGGTATAAACCAGACGCGCTTGCTTTTAAAATGGGTGTCATTTGGGTCCAGTGGCGTAGCTACCAAGGGGCTAGGCGGGGCAGTGCCCCGGGGCCCTCAAGCTCAGG
Source organism: Clostera curtula (assembly GCA_905475355.2). NCBI lineage: Eukaryota > Metazoa > Arthropoda > Insecta > Lepidoptera > Notodontidae > Clostera > Clostera curtula. The sequence continues at coordinate 9,082,469 of FR997813.1, read as the reverse complement.
GGGCCCTCGAATCCTTATCAGAAATCTCGATCGAATTTTCAAAATAAATATGACAGGTTGCAGGCCCACTTTAATCATGACAACTCAGTTGACAGAAATTCAAAAGTTATGCCAAGGGATTCCCCTAAATTCCCTTAAATTTCTGAAGGTTGTCGCTGAAGGGCAGTGTTGTCAATTTGACGGATAGTGATATGTGCGTTTTATTATTTATCGACGTGCGTTTTATTGTTAATTCGAGTTAAGATATTTTTCGAGAACGGTTTAAAAATTAATGCTGTATCAGCAGTGCCGGATTTACCACGTAGCAAGAGTAGCAATTGCAACGGGCCCCGCGCGAAAGGGGGCCCCGCATATTTAAACCCACTCATCTCTGCCTGAGCGTATTTTTTTGAGTGAAACTTATTAAGATGTGGTATGTATTAATTACCCAAAAATTGTAACTTATAGATAGCAAATAAACGGATTCAGTATTGAATTGTATTTTTACCACTATCACCCATAGCAGATCAAGGGCTCTTTGAAAGAATTTGCTACGGGCCCCGCGTTTGCTTAATCCGGCACTGTGTATCAGGAACGGAGTAAGTAAGCTAATGTCAATAAACTTTTTTCTACTGGTCAATATAATGGTTTAAATTTATTAGATTTTATCACTCATATTGATGTCCATTAGGTCAATAAATCGTGTCAAATCTATAGATTTTAGCTACAACTCATTGTATAACGCGAAATTTCGTGAAAAAATGCAAGTCCCCTGCAGTTGATACGTTAATTCCCGCAGGCAGGAGATCGGTCATGGTCTCCACCGATAAATGTGGTAACACTTACGGTGATAATTCTTTTCCGGAGTTTCCCCACTTGTAGCGTATCATTGTCATCATTACCTTTTATTTTACTTTTAACGTCGTCAATGAACTGTGAGTACCTACATAGTCGAGCACAATCTAATATTGTATTGTTTAAATAAATTAGTAAATTAAAATTATTGTTTTAAAGAAGAAAACCAGTAGTGTATTTAAACGCAAACCACGCCAAGAAAGAGAGAAAGAAGATAGTAAATAAAAATTGCCAAAAATTGACAAGTTTTTTAGTCAACCTTCTGCAAATACACATTGCCAAAATATTTATATTGATAGTGACTCAAATAATGTGGTAACTGCAGTGTTGGTTGAAAAATCCAAAACTTTACAAATTGCGACATCAATTTCGACGAGGCAAGTAAAGTTTTAGCAGAGCCCAAAGCAAAGTTGCTAATTTATTGAAATGATTTCGTATTATTCAAGTGCAAAGCCAGTGAAACTGCAAGAAAATAAGGTATTGATACATTTTGAAGAAAAAAAGCAAAGAAAAGTTAAAAAATATTTTGATGAATTATTATATATATTTTCAATCAATGAAATGATTTAAAATTGAGATTTTTAATAATATACTAGACACAGTAATGTCTCAATTAGATACACATTTTATTGTCATGACTGCATTGCAGTCTGTCATTTATTCGATTTTCTAACACCATCATTTTTATTACATGTTGATGAAGCAACTTTATTGCAAAAGTGTGACGAATTCCAAAGAAAATATTCAGATATAATAGGCCCTAGTGTTTCACTTCAATTTATTAATATTTGCCACCTAGTTTTACCTCAACTAACTCAAGCATGTACCTACTGTTCACCAATTATGTAAGGAAATAATGAGCAAATATGGAGTGATACAGCAATGTTATTATTCTTTACAATTCCTGTCACCTCTGCAGCAGCTGAAAAGTCATTTAGCAAATTAAAAATAATAAAAAAATATTGAAGAAATAATATGGGCCAAACTCGACTCCGACATTTATCGCTAATAGCAATTGAAAACAAAACCGCATCAAGCATGGATTTAAACGAAGTCATTGATACTTTAGCGAAAACTTGGTTGGTAGGCACAACCTTTATAGAATAAACCCTTGAATCTTCTTTCAAGGTTCGTTTTATTAGCCAAACCTACACCAAGCAATAATTGTAATTTATGTTGTTACTGTTTAATATTTTTATATTACCTGCCCTGCAGTGCACAAAAAGAGCCTATGTAGCTTACTAGCATTTTTAAAGTATTTGTATATTTCATAATTTTATTTGATAAGACCTAATCAGTTTACATAGCAGTTTTTCAGGGGCCCCATTTTTTAATTTGCCCCAGGGCCCTTGGTTACCTAGCTACGCCACTGTTTGGGTCCGTGAATTACATGTTTGTAAACTTCCCCGATATACAGGTAGTAATCAGTGCAGGGGCTTCGGTTAAAAAAAAACGGCTAAACCAAAGCCTAACCCAACCAACTCAAACATAATTTCATCATTACTGTGACACAAGGCGACTAAAGGAATTAAATATGTATGAAGTTATTTTAATCGTTTCTTATGGCAGCCCCAGGATAGCGTGGGTTTGATTCCATTGTTCCCTGTAGGACCTTTGTTTCCGCTATCTTACAGTTCTCCTACTAATGTCCCTCCTCATCAAGAACACTCAATGAGTTTTACAATGATTTGCTTATTGGAGCCTGTACTCGTCTGGTCTCGGATACCCAGAATCTTCATTCGTTGCATTACATGCATATAGTATATGTTCTTCTGTGTGGTGACGGATTTAGAATACACATTGTCACCACCCCATTCCAGCCTGAGGGTGTCGTAAGAGCAGGCAAAAGGAAATGAAAAGGCGGAAGAGCGAGCTAGCTAGCTAGTCGCATGAGAAGGAAAATTTGAAACGAAACCAACCGACCCATCTGGCCAGCGTGGCATAGAGGGCTAGTTTCCCTCCGCGTAATTGGAGGAGGACCACCTCAGTTTTGGGTCATGTATGGGCTGATTAGTAGTAGTAGTATATGTTATATGCTCTAATCATGTTCTCCGCATGCTCTGCACGAGTTGTTGAGAGGCCCATCTCTTTAGGTGTTCCCTCGTGCCATAGTGACCAGAGAAGGCGCCTTTCAGTCTCCTTAACTGGTCACCTTTCACCTAGATACAATTATAGCAAACTAGCGACCGGCCCCGGCTTCGCGCGGGTGCAATGATGAACATCAAAATTCATCAGTGTTTCTCTACAATATTATGCATATATTATACATAAAAACCATCCTCTTGAATCACTCTATCTATTAAAAAAAACCGCTTCAAAATCGGATGCGTAGTTTTAAAGATTTAAGCATACATAGGGACGGACAGCCGACAGCGACTTTGTTTTATACTATGTAGTGATAGTGACTCTGCAAGTGTGGGCTGGTGACATTGTGTACTAAATCCATCAAGCACGAAAGGCACACAATACCTCTCGCCTATCAGTACTAAATCTATATTATGAAACCCCATTAATACCCCTAACTTGTGTATACGTAGCACAATAGAAATAGAACAATAGTTAAGGAGAAATCGATATGGGATTCAATATCGCGTTCTGTATGGGATTACCAGGCCTATTGAATGGGTGAAGTAATTGCGGTAATGATTGCGACTATACGGGTAGATCTTAATCGGAACAATGAAACTATCTTATCGTATGAAGCTTAAATCGACACCTAGGTTAGAGCCTACAAACTAATAACGCACTATTCCGAATTTAAAATACATAGTGTCACCACAGCATTAGGCTCTTGCGACACCCTTAGGATGGTAAGGGTGTCGTAATGGCCGACAAAAGGAAATGATAACGCCGGAAACCTGGCTGCAAGAGAAGGAAATCTTGATACTAAACCCTATGCCAACCCGTCTGGCCAGCGTGACAACGTAGGCTAATTACCCTCCGTAGAGTTGGAGGAGGCCTGACTCAGAAGTGCGTCATTTATTGGCGCAGTGGTTTAGCGATCGACTGCTGCGTAGCATGTCGCGGGTTCGATTCCCGCACGGAACAAATGTTTGTACTACCTACAAGTATTTGTTCCGTGTCTGGGTGTTTTCTATCTATCTATAATATGCATGTATTTACAAAAAAAAAATGTATGTAAGTAGTTTATCATCCATCTCGTTACCATAACCCAAGCATTAAGTTGTTTAGCTTGGGACGAGATGGCGTTGTGTGAAATGTCCAAGGATAAAAAAAACGAGAAGTAGTAGATGTAGTATTATTGTTGCACTAGCTGTTAAATTCAACTTGAAATCGGTTCAGTTGTTAGCTATAAAACTTTAAATAAGTGCACAAAACCATTTGTCACAAGGCCAATTTGTGGTTTACTATAACAGTTGTTGGTTTGGACTTTGGAGCTGTAAGCACACAAATTAAAACTATTTAATAAAAATGTAAAGCGACTTCAGAAACAATAAAAATACTAAAAAGCGAAAGTAACCAATAACCTATCATTTGAAGTCCAGTAGTTCCTCTTGATGGGATTGAGAGAGCAGACGGCAATAGTCCTTGTTAACCCTGGTAGTTAGCCAATTAATGTAAGTCTGGGGCTGGTCCCAGTGTCACTGGGTATAGGCAAGATAGATACCTACATAATAAAGATCCTTTTGATTTTGAGTTTACAAGCAATAAAAGTAGGTAATAAAATAGATGTCGCGTTCGTTCGTGTTCCTTTAAAAAAACTAGGGTTGTTTTTGATAATATGCATCCAAATGTCCCAAAACAAAGATAAAAAAACACATAAGAGACGAATTGATAACCCAGTGCCGCCTACGTCACGTAAAAATGGTCAATTGCGCCCCGATTATATGTGTACGGGGTTCTGTATACTATTCAATTGTTTTGATCGAATATGTTTAAATTCGTTCAAAAACGTGTGGCTTACACGTTTTTGAACTGTGATATAACGTTATGGCACATGGTATGTATTGATTTTTTTAAATATAATCCAGTCAATCTAAACTCTTAACTCACAACACACACACTCACAAAGTTCTTTACTCGCCATGAACCACGGCGAGTAAAGAACGTCTAAAACTCGAAACTATGCGAAAGACGCGAAGCACATCGAAATTGATGGAATTAAATTTGATTATTGTACAAACTTGGTTAGAGAGATTACAAGTTTCCCTTCCCAAGTGGTTATTATGAACAATTTTTGTACTACCTTATTTAGCTTCTCATTATCATTATCATAAATGACCCACTGAGACGGGCCTCCTCCAAATTCGTGAAGGGAAATAAATCTACTATGCCACACTACGGTTTCTCTCCTCTTGCGGCTAGGTGACCTGCACCATACATTTATTTAGTCGCCTCTTACGACACCCTAAAAATAGTAAGGGTAGGTGACATTGTGTATTCAATACCCGTCACCTCAAAGACAGTTTAGCTTCTAAATAGAAATATAGCTCCTGACAGACAGCTTTACATCTTCACTCGTACCTGCGTGAGTAGCGTGTATTTAAAATAGTTACAAACATTTGTTACTCGTGGAATCTCTGCACATGTTTTTTCGAGATGATAATGAGTAAGGTAACCGTCGCCTATACGTCTCTAACCCTGTGAAAAGTGAAAGCATTACGTTGCCGCAGCTGGGAGTCAATCGTTGATATCCACAATTAGCACAAAATGAGTTCTCAAACAAACTCAGAACACAACACAAACTCAACTATGAGTTTAATTTTGAATTCAGTAACAATATTTTATTTATTCCTGCAACTGAACCCTAAAAACAACAATGGCCGATCTACGACCCCGTAATTCCCCTTTTTATTTTTTTTTATTCGGTTTTATCATACACTTTTGCCGCGGTATTTCCACGTTGTTAAATTTTATACCGTCATTTTATACATGAAATATTGCGATATGAATTTGTAATAAGACAAGAAGTCTACCATAATTTTGAATATTTTTTTCTTTTATTAATTTTTTTGTGTACAGGCAGTAAGTCAACATTTTTTTGTTTTACTTAAAAAACACTGAAATAACGAATTGCTAAGATGCATAAATATTATAAAGTACCAGTAGTATTATTTTAAACAGTCTTATGTAATATGGAAACTGTCATCATTTTTTACGATAGACGTCGAAACTTTGGGACAGTGGGGTTCTAATGCATTGGGCCTCTATTAAAACCTAAGCAAAAAGCTTATAGAGGTGTCAGGCGACCCAAGGGTTAGCTGTTTCCTCGGCCAACAGATAAGCCTGGTCATTCAAAGGGGAAATGCTGGGGACATTGCCACATGGACCCAATTTATTAAATTAGTTTAATTTTATCCTAATTTGTTATATACATATTAATATGTATATTTTTTGAAGGGGCAAAAAAAAAGGGGCGCCATTGTCGCGGTGTTTACATCGGCTCTGTGAATTTTGTGTCTTTAAAAATATTAATATTATGTGATTACTATAAACGAACACAAAAATAATAAAATAAAGTGGTGATTAACAACATATTTTGTGGACAAAGTGAAACAATACGTGGAAAACAATAAAACAATGAAATAAAAGCGAAGTGAAAACGAACAGTTTCTTTGTGCGAATAAACTACTTAAGCTGGACAAACATCACTAGCAACTGAATATGAACATTAATGGATTGTGAATATCGCTTAACTTTAACGGTCAGTGTATTTTTTACGAATTCTTAGAATAATAACAAAATTGAACTCAATGACTCAGCGAAAAGACGAGGTGGACATAGAAAGTAACGCCATCTTTTGAAGGATAGCAACATTCACCAGTCTTCTAAACCACCTGAGATCGATGATTACAATCTAGTTCAGAAGAAAATAACTAGAGGACGCCAAGAGTACAAAATAGCTACAGAAAGCCTATCATTTATAATAATAACAACCAAACATGGAGGAAATAATGAATGCACTACGTAACATCCAAAATGAGCTTGAAATACAAAAAAAATACGATCCAGGAAAGCAGTGATAGAATAACTGACCAAGTGACACACAATCTAAATGAAATATTGGAAAATAAGTTTGGTACGCTGGAAGGAAAGTACAATACCCTAAAGGCAAACCAAGAAAATTTAGAAAAGCGATTATATCATCTAGAAAAGCAAATTAGACAGCGGAATATTGTTTTCTTTGGGATTGAAGAAACTGAAACTTCATATTTAAATATGGAGAGTAACATGGTGAAGTTTATTAAAAAATATTTCGATATAGATCTCGACCGAAGAGATATACAGGAAATGAAAAGAATAGGCAGGAACGGAACGAAACCGAGACCAGTTATCGTAACATTTTCCACACTGGCCACAAAAATTGAAATAATTAAACAGAAAAGAGCTTTAACAGCCAGCACATACTATATACAAGAAGATTATCCACAATACGTTTTAGAAAAAAGGAAGGAATTAAAAAATCAACTTAAGATAGAGAAAGAGAGAGGAAATACCGCGATAATAAAATACGATAAACTTGTAATATTAAACAGCAATGCGAACACAGTGGGCCAAAATAAAAGATTACTCTCAATATCCCCGGAACATAGTCGCCCAAATCACACTGAAAAGGAAATACAGGTTAAAAAGAAAACCAAAACCTATACGCCTAAAAATAAGACTTCCAGCTTTTCCGAGATTTCAAAACCAGGGATACTTAATTACATGAAAACTAAAACCCAAGTGGATATATCAAAAAAACCTACTGAAGAGAAAGTAAATAAATAGCAATTAGCGCTCCCCTCTTACAAGAATCATATGCAAAATATTTCAATCAACAGCCAAAAATATCTTCCAAGCCGGCTGGTCACCGTGGAAGATCACGACCAAAACCCTCCAAAGAATCAACTTACCCCACCTGAGAAGCTCTATGTGATCACCTACAATGTCAAAACGCTTTCTTCATACGAACATCTAATCGAACTAAGCGAAGCATTAAAAGACATTAAATATGACATAATTGGATTAGCTGAAACGAGGCGACGTGGTAACAAAATTGAAGAATACAGCAACTTTATACTTTGTCATACAGGGCACACACCAGGAATGTATGGTGTGGCTTTTTAATAAATAAACGTCACAAAAATAATATTAAAAGCTATAGTGGTCTCACAGAGAGAGTAGCCCTATTAAATATGGCAATAAACGGCTTGAACTTATCCATCATACAGGTCTACGCTCCTACAGAAAAGTCAAGCGAAGACGAATTAGAGTCTTTCTACGAGACAGTATACAAAGCAATAGAACAATCATACAATTTTATTATACTAATGGGCGATTTCAACGCAAAAATAGGAAAACCAAAAATAGACGAGTATTTAATAATGAAATCTAATGGCTATGGCGAAAGAAATAAAAGAGGACAAATTTTAGTCGACTTTGCCACGGAAAACAAGTTATCAATTTTGAATACCTTTTTCAAGAAGAAATCAAAAAATAAATGGACATGGATATCTCCTGGCGACAAATACAAAAATGAAATCGATTTTATACTATCCAATATACCGCTCATGTGTCAAAATTTAGAAGTTCTTAATATTAATTATTTCTCGGATCACAGACCAGTAAGAGCAACCTTCATAATCTCACCACCAAAGAAAAGTAGAAAAAATTACAGTCAATACCAAAACATGACTTTAAACAATGCTCAGGAAATATCAACATTCAAGGATCAATTAAAATCTTACGCTCTAACAGGACAGCTGGATGAGATGGAAAACAAAACAATACAGCAATGTTACGACAACATAATCCAAGTCATAAACACTAGTGTAAGGGCTGCACGAAGACAAGAAAAACCTAACAAAACACACAAAATACTGACGGAGCGCACATTAACTCTTCTGAATAGAAAACGTGACTTACAAAAGAATAAAAATAAAAATAGAGCAATGAAAAACGAAATCACGGCCCTCTATAAACTGACCAGAAAATATATAAAGAGAGATTATGCTGCTTACAGGTATAAGATAATTGAAAAGCACCTTAATAAAACAGGAAGTACAAAAAAATCTCACAAGGAGTTAAGAACAACCAAAGCATGGATAGATGCCTTAAAAAGTGAAGAAAGGACACTTAATGACCGCAGCGACATTCTTGCTGTAGCCACTGAATTCTACAAGAAATTATATGACGCCAGAACAAACATCACATTAAATAAAAGGGATCAAATTGACGGAGACAGTGTAGAGATAAAAGTACCACCAATCGAAGTAGAAGAACTTATTAAGGAAGCGAAAAAACTAAAAGATGACAAGAGTCCAGGCGCTGACAACATCACGAACGAAGCACTAAAAGAGTCCCTGACAACCCTAGCAGTACCTTTGACTAACCTATTTAACCGTATCCTAGCATTTTCTGAAACGCCAATCCAGTGGTCAGAGTCCAATATAATCCTTATTTATAAAAAAGGAGACCCAAAAAATATCAGTAACTACAGACCAATAAGCTTACTACCTTGTATATACAAACTTTTCTCCTCTATTATCAACCAGAGACTAAACAAAACACTCGAAGCTAGTCAACCTGTAGAACAAGCTGGTTTTAGAAAGGGTTATTCCACAATCGATCAAATACACACATTAGAACTCATTATCGAGAAATACCAAGAAAAACAAAGGCCACTCTATAATGGATTTATAGATTACAGAAAAGCGTTCGATACATTGTCACACGACAGCATTTGGAAAACACTATCAAGTCAAAAAGTAGAAGAAGCTTACATACAAATACTTAAAAGCATCTATAGTAACAGTAAGAGCAGAGTTAAGTTAGAGACGGCTGGTCCATGGTTTCCTGTCAGAAGAGGTGTTAGGCAGGGGGATCCAATTTCCCCAAAACTTTTTATAGCAGTATTAGAATCTGTAATAAGCCAACTTGACTGGAGAGTACGTGGAGTCAAAGTTGCGCATAAATACCTAAGCCATTTAAGATTTGCAGACGATTTGGTGCTTTTGTCAGAGTCAAAATCAGAGCTTCAGTACATGATAGAGTCACTAAACATATTGAGTCAGGAAGTCGGTTTAGAAATGAACACCCACAAAACAATGGTAATGACTAATTACATCAAGAGACCTCTATTAATCGATGGTAAACCGCTCAACTACACAGATCATTATATATACCTTGGTAAGGAAATAAGTTTCGACCGACAAAATAATGAGCTAGAAGTAGACCGCAGGTCCCAACTAACATGGAATAAATACTGGAGCATGAAGGAAGTATTTAAAGTAACCTACCAATAAAACTTAAATCTAAACTTTTAAACTCATGTCTAATTCCATGTTTAACGTATGCTTGCCAGACCTGGAAGTTCAGCAATAAGGTTATAAACAAAATTCAAACATGCCAAAGAGGGATAGAGCGCAGTATGCTGAATATAAGCAAAATGCAACGAATTAGGCACAAACATATAAGAAAAATCACCAAAGCGACAGATGCGCTCACGAAGGCTCTATCACTCAAATGGAAATGGGCAGGACATATAGCTCGTCTTCAAGACCAGAGGTGGACGAAAAAGGTAACAGCCTGGAATGGCCCTCTTGGCAAAAGAAAGATAGGGCGACCTTACGCAAGATGGGAAGACGAAATTATAAAGACCGCTGGCATGAACTGGATGCGGGTGGCACAATCAAGAGAAGAGTGGAATTCTTTGGAGGAGGCCTTCACCTGTAGAGGGGATCCTGCAGATATGTAAAAAAATAGTATAGTATTAGTTTTTTTTTTTAAAATTAATTGAAAACTAGTTGTATAATGTAATTTGTAACTGCATGGAAATAAAAGGCTTTTTATTTTATTTTATTTTATTATGTATATTTTTTAGTTTTAAGACATATGTGAAAGTACAATCAACTATTGTGCATAAAATGTATTTGACAGACACACGCGCATATACGAGTATACTATTGTGTTTATTTTTATAGTCTGTGGTCAATAATGAGTTAAAGCCGTGTCATTCGTTTAAAATGTAACAAATCATTAAAGTTTGAAATTATTATTTATTCAATACTAGCGACGCGCCCCGGCTTCGCACGGGTGCACTGATGAACTTCTAAATTTATCAGTGTTTATCTACAATAATATGGATGTATTATTCATATAATCCTCTTGAATCACTCCATCTATTAAAAAAAACCGCTTCAAAATCCGTTGCCCTGTTTTAAAGATTTAAGCATACATATGGACGGACGGACGACAGCGACTTTGTTTTATACTATGTAGTGATTACTCAAGGTTGTCAGCACCATTTTAAGTATCTTAGTACAAAATTTTAATTAATTCAATTGACTTTGAAGCTATGATACAATAAAAGCCCCGACTTAAGATCTTGTCAGAATATTCTACAAACTAGAAAGTACACTCTCAACGAGCGGTAAACACAAAGATGTCCAGTCTCGCGATGGAAGGAGGGCCCTTCAGTGTTCTTAGTTTGTTTCTTATCCAATTTGAGCCCGATGTATACAAGCGACGAAAAACTTAAATAAAATATATAACTAAATTTGAAATATTTTTGACGGTTTTCGAAATTTAAATTAGTATAGAAGATAATAAATCGTAGGCGTAAAGAGAAACGGACGGCCCTCTGCTAGATGGAGCGACGATCTGCGAAAGGTTGCGGGCAGCAGCTGGATGTGTCTAGCTGAAGACAGGGCGCTATGGCGCTCTTTTGGGGAGGCCTATGTCCAGCAGTGGACTAATGTGGGCTGATGATGATGATGATGTAAAGAGAAAAAAGAAGTATGTTATTCTTATTTGAAAAGTGTACTGTTACGTTTTAAATTGACGCAATGCCATACAATATGGGCATTGAGTTCGTACAATAATCTTCGGGAATATTAATAGCAGTTTTCTTGAAAATAAGTTATTTGCCGGTAGCAACACAACACTGCGCATACATTGTGGTGTACCACACCCCTTATTACCTGCCCTTTAATAGAAGATGCTTACTAATACTACTGAGGTTATAAAAGACCCACTGCTAAGTCGGGCTTCCTCCAGTTACATAGAGGGTAATTTGTCTACTGTGCTACTCTGGCCAGACACAGGATTAAGTATCAAGGTTTCCTTTTTTTGCGGCTAAGTTATCGATCTTGTCATTTCCTTCTGTCGGCTCTTACGACACCCTCAGGATGAAATGGGGTGGTGACACTACGTATTCCAAATTCGTCACTACTTGGAAAGAAGAGAATGCCTTTTCCCACCCTAAGTTGCGGGCTAAAACTTCAAAACATTTTTATCTTTGCCTATTATCCAAACAAAGCTTTCATTTTCTTTAGTGTTCACTGCTGTCGCGGAGTCCCCTTAAGTTAAATTAGTTTCGCATATCTCTTTATTTTATGCTAGCTGTTACCCGCGGTTTCCTTTTAATAATTGTTAAACCTTTTTGTTTAACAGCTTGAACAAAGTAACCAATCTGCCGTGTTACTTATAATTCTGTGTCAATAGTCTTTTATTTTTTCTATTCCCAAATGAACCTCTCTCTGCTAGAAAACATATCTATACTTTTAAAGCTCTTCCCTACCTTGTCATAAAAAAGTTTGTGGAATGACATAAATACTCTTTCATAATAGATTTATAAATTAGTCAAAAATAAAAACAGAAAAGAAAATTAAATTATTTAAAAATAATAACAAACTTGCACAGTTTGGTGATGTTTACGTAATATACTAAAACATGTACCTATTGTTCCAGAGTAATAATTTTGTTTTAGTGTCCATATGGTGACGGATTTAGAAAACACAGTGTCGCCACCCCATTTCAACCTAAGGGTGTCGTAATAACCGTCAAAAGGATATGACAAGGCCGACAATATAGCCGCAGGAGAAGGAAAACTTGATACGTCTAGCCAGCTTGGTCCAGTAGGCTAATTGCCTTCCATGTAACTGGAGGAGGCCTGACTCGGCAGTGGGCTGAGTAGTAGTACTAGATTTTTAGTGCATATAAATGTATGCTTCAGCAATATTCAAGCAATAATTAATGTAGCAATCAGATTACTTAGTACATTTGACGACACGGTTGGCGCAGTGGTTGGGCGATCGACTGCTGCGCAGCATGTCGCGGGATCGAAATATTTGTACGAACTAAAAGTATTTGTTCCGGGTCTGGGTGTTTTCTATCTATAATATGTATGTATTTACAAAAAAAAAAATGTATATAAGTAGTTTATCATCCATCTCGTTACCATAACACAAGCAATAAGATGCTTAGCTTGGGACGAGATGGCGTTGTGTGATATGTCCAAGGATATTTATTTATTTAATCGTCGAAATATACAAATAAAACCTACATGCTGTGTGTTGAAAATCTACTCGGACGTTAGGTACAACAAAATAATGGGTGTCTTAAATATTTAATTACTGAGGTTAATTTTATTTTACGGTGATGTGTGGTTACGGATTTAGAATACACAATGTTACCAACCCACGAGGTGAAATGCGAGGAAGAAGATATTACACATTTTTATTACGTTATCACATATTTCAATAATCTACGATTGTTTCAACCATGTTCTTATTACTACACTGGTACAAATCAAATCTCAATTAGCCTCAGTCAACAGCGTTCTCGTACGAACGAAGTTCTTAATTAATTCCACATTGCGCTCAAATAAAGTGGAATGTGACCGTTTAAAAATGAACGTTCAGCTTCAAAGTTCCGTCTGTGTGTTTTCAATTATCTAATGCTGGTTCTGACGAAAGGGTTGACGCTGTTTTTGTGTGAGGCATGTGCGCACACCTTATTATAATTTCCTCAAAAATTGCCTCTAATGCATTTTTAGGATGGCACTTAAGCAACCGGGGTCTTCAGTAGACTGTGTTATCCGATCCTATGGCGTCCCAAACAGGATGCTTCTATTACTACTCAGCAGCGGGCCTTCTCCAGTTACATGGGGGGTAATGAGCCTACTGTGCCACACTGGCGCAACATGTTGGCACAGGGTTTCATGTCTAGTTTTCCTTCTCTTACGGCTAGGTTTTCGGCCGTGTCATTTCCTTTTGTCGGGTCTTACGACAGCCTTAGTATGGAATGGGGTGGTGACACTATGTAATCTAAATCCGTCACCGGATTAACACACGGATAACGACGCACGAGTTGCATGAGGTTAAAAGGCTGGGGTGTTAGTGGTTAACCGGGTCTCGCTTCCTGTTCTGGAGTCCGACATAACCACTGACACAGGGCTAGTGAGGCGGCAGTATGCATGAAGCATTTTCCCAGTGAAACCAACCATAAAAAACAGTTAGCGTCAAAGCGACGCATACGATCTGCCGGATAGCGTGCTGCGTGATGCATCTATAATACGTGTCGTAAAAAAGTCGAAAGTCTATTCAGTTTTTGTCTCAATGTTTTTCATTCTAAATCATCATCATCATCATTTCAGCCAAAAGACGACCACTGCTGGAAATAGGCTTCCCCCAAGGATTTCTACAAAGGCCGGTCCTGGGCCGCCCGCATCCGTCGTTTTCCAGCGACTTTAACCAGGTCATTGGTCCAACGTGTGGGAGGCCTACCAGCTCTACGCTTTCCGGAACGCGGTCGCCACTCGAGCACTTTTCTGCCCCATCGGGCGTCGGTCCTCCGCGCTATGTGCCCTGCCCACTACCACTTAGGTTTGGCAATCCTGTGGGCTATGTCGGTGACCCTGGTTTGCCAGCGTATCTCCTCATTTCTGATTCGATCTCGCAGGGAAACTTGCCCTCTCCATTGCCCTTTCATTCTAAATACATCGTGGGAACTACTACATAGTATAACATTTACCTATATAGAAGGTAAGTCCTTCTACATAGGTAAATGTTATACAATAGTACCAACCAAAACCATTCAAACCTGCTTAGTAACTGCGTTTATTCAACCTTTCATTGTACAGTTAACAGTCGTTGAACAAATAAGAATATCTTCACGTTATTTACAGATTGCGAATCACATTTCACCCGCCAAATGTGGGCTCGTATTTACCGACCCGCAGGTAAACTTTGTCTGCAGTTAAAAGGAGTTTAGGAGAATTTTATCGCTCGTTAGAGACCTTAAGCGGTAAGAGCGTCCGGACCCAGGAAATGTTTCGGTGACCTTGCTGCTCACATCCTTAGGAAATCAATGGTTAATTTTGGCCCAAATGTAATATTATAAAATTTTTGTTTCAATTGATAGTTAATTAACTCTCGACGTTGCCATCGCTCTAAAATACTAGCATATTTAACGAGTTTAAAAAAAATATATTAACTAAAGAAGCAGCCCATCAAACTTATAACACCCCTATTTTTCGTTGGGGATTAAAAGGTAAAATAACTCGCTACGAAGTGTGCAAAGTACTACCGGGAGTTTGCAAAAGCGCCAACCAATTTATTCGATTATCTTAGGAGGCTTTTATGGAAAATGTTAACGTAAAATCGATAGTCTACCAGACCGTAACTGCGATTTAGTATTTCAAATATTTAAAGAATTTACTTCAGTTTTAATCAGGTTTTAGTAAATGAGTAAGCAATTATCAAACCAATTAAAGTGAAAGTTAAAATCATATTCACAAAATAATATGCGGAGAAGTAAATAGCTTTTAGTTTAAGCATAATATTATTATGTTTCTGAGAATTTTGATAGATGACTGTAGCTATTGCCTAACCTTTACCTAACAGTATAAAGGCAGTATGTGTGGGGACGGACTTTGAATTTAAAATGTCACCAACCCATACCATTCTGAGGGTGTCGTATGAGGTGACTAAAGTTAGGCAATAGGCAAATCACCTAGCTACAAGAGAAGGAAAACTTGATACAAAATGTGTGCCAATCCGTCTTGTCGGCGTGGCACAGTAGGCTGATTTCCTTCCATTAAATTAGAGTGGATCTATGAGGACCTTTTCAAGCATCTTTCGTTTAAGCTGGTAGAAGTTTCTCTTGACCAGAAAGAAGGCCGGAATCTATAATTAAGATCTACGTTCAACGAAGAAGACGGTGTTATATTGTCAATAATCTAAACAATAATAAAAACTTATAACAAAAACTGTAAACCGACTTCAGAATGGGCACTAAACACGACCCACCACCGGCCTCTACGGCAGGGACTTGAGATTGACGTAGAGTTGCCTCCTCCGCACCAGCCTCCGCTTGTGACGCGCTTCAAATAGAGCATCCTGATTTCTGACCCGCTCCGGTGCCTCCTTCTGCGACTGAACGTCCTCGCAGAAGGAAGTCATGGCTTCCCAGCGCTGGACATAGGCCTGCCCCAAGATTCACCACGGAAATCGATCTTGCGATCGAAAACCATTTTAAAATGTCCAATCGTAAATTAATTACGAAGAATATTTTTTGGTTGAAACAAAAGCTTAAATTAATTATTGTTCCAGATTTGCTGTTTGTTCGAGGTAGAATAGAGCGCATTCTAAGCCCTGGTTGCCAGCAGCTGTGCACAAGACGCCGTATGTGGCCTGTAATGAGAATTTGATTACCCTGCTCGTTTTACCTGACCGTCCTTATTTAACCCACGTATCTCATTCAAAAATGAACCAAATCTGTGAAACTTTATGAATTTAAATTGCATATTATTGCATTGAGCAATATCAATTTACTACTACTACTGAGCTTATACAATACCCACTGCCGAGCCAGCGTGGCAAAGTAGGCAAAATAACCCTCAATGTAATTGATGGAGGCCTGGCTCGCCAGTGGGTACTGAGTATTACAATGTCACCAACCCATACCGTCTTGAGGGTGTCGTAAGAGGCGACAAAAAAAAAACGCAAGGGACAGATCACCTAGCCGAAAGAGAAGGAAAACTTGGCACACACCCTGTGCCAACCCGCCTTGCCAGCGTGGCACAGTAGGCTAATTTCCCTCCATGAATATGGGGGAGGCCTGACTAATTAGAGGGTCATTAATGGGCTGAAACGACGGCTAGTTGTAGTAGAGAATATAGTCAAATACATCGATTTCTATCCATTGGTCTTCTTCATTTATTTCCCAAATTGATTGAGGTCTGCACCAGTCTAAACTAATTTTGCGGACTAATTTTGTGGGACAGGTATTTATTTGGTTATACCACCTGTCGGTAACGGTAACGCGCGCAGAGTACAGTTGGTAAATATATAAAGGCAAATAAATGTCTTGACTCAGAAAATAAATAGGTATTAGCATTCGTAGCGGAGCTACATTAAATCGTAGTACTTCGTAGCCAATGCGTAGTCAGTCGTAGCTATAGATGAGCTAGCAAATAAAACAGAACTTTTAATCCCTTAGATACTATGATGCAACCAAATGATGATATAATATTAAAACGCGCATTTTCTTCCAAACAAATAAGACCAACATTGGTTTATATGTACACATAGACAGAATGGTTATACATAACATAACACCTCTCTGTTTGCAAGAGTCTGTACGCGTGTATCAAAATAGTAAGAAACAAACTATTTATTTCAAACAGTGGTTAAATGCATCAAATAATTCTTGGAACTGATATAATTCTTTAAGTATTCTTTTAATTAAATTACTTAAACTAAATCAATTAATTAAGTGTTCTTCACTTCACATATTTACCAAGCGTGATGAACCTCGTTGAGACCCTTAAAATGTAACTGCTAGTGTCGTTCAAATTACTAAAGCGCGAGTGAAGTGTTGTTGGGGCGAGAGGTCAACGCGCGTGAAGTGGTCACTCGACTTGTGTCCTTTATCTGCTAATATGAGTCACATATTACCAGATAAAGATTCCATGAGAAATTGAAAATTGACATGAGAATTCAGCCGCAAGAGAAGAAAAACTTGAAACGAAATTCTGTGCCAATCCATCTGGTCAGAGTTTACCCTGCCTGTGATGGGAGGAGGTCCAACTCAGCAGTGGGTCACTTACCTATTGTGTGCCTCTAGTCGCCTCAGGACGGTATGGGGTTATGATTAGAATATACAAATGTATTCTTATTCCGGCAAGCTTATATTCTTATTTTTCAGGAGCTATAGATATATCTGGAGCATAGAAGTATCTTCATCTTTTTTTCTTTAACAGTGACTTGAATGCCTTTGAACCAACGCTTGCGTGATGGAAAGCAATGACAGGGTCTAAGATGGATACGACGAATCACAGTAAAACTACTTGGCGCTGGACTTAGATGTGAGGGTGGTAGCTAGCCGGGCGGACCATTAGATCCTACCCGAAGACACGTCCACCCCTTGTAAATTCTACATCGATACGCATAAAATTAAAAACATCAGTGCGAAGTGAAAATGGATAGTCTCCACCGACCCCTTAGTAGCCTTCATTAATTCTACCGAAATCACCCTAATCATCTACTGCACCGTACTTTATAAGTATCAAGGGTCAAGCCATCTCACGTAGGGTAGCCTCAAACTTGGTCCCTCAAAGTGGCCCTTTTGCGAATTATTCATCCGATGACCTGTGATGGAAGTGACCCTTCTTCTCGGGTGATTAGTCTAAAACTAATTGATTTCACGGTCGGGGATAGCTAGCTTGTAGTCCGAGAGGTGGCCACCAGCATTTAATACCGTTCACTCAATTATGTTCATCCATACGTATTTTCCGTGTGGTGAAACTTACACTATGTAAGTGTCAACATTTCATCTTGAGGGTGTAGTCTGAAACGTTGGGAATAAAATAAAATAAAACGATCATAACCGTGAAGCCATCATTTCCTGCAGCTGAAAAAAGGAAATGATAAGGCTGAAAATCTGCCTGCAAGAGATGGAAAATTTGATACGAAATTCTTTGCCACCCCGTCTAGCAGGCTAATTGAGGGCCATGTAGTTGGAGGAGGCCCGACTCAGCTTTGGGTACACGTATTTTGCCAAAAACTGTCTTTAGATATATTTGCTATAATACGTATTTCAAAAATAACGACATAGACATATAAATAACTGTGTTTTATTAATCTTTGTTGTAATAGGTCTATTCTGTTGGCTTATTCTATTTATATTAACCATAGCTGGTCCAATTAAATGAAAATAATAAATTTCATCTTATAACAATTCTTTATAGATTAAAGAGTGAGACTTTAATCTATAAAGAACGTATACGAAGTTTTCACTGAGCAAATCGCGGATTCCAAAATAATGTCAATGAACATCTTAAGTACCATGGTGAGTAGTTCTTAGTCGACCTTATTCTCAACAAACTGCTGTGATTCAAAACAGGGCGCCTAATTTTCTAATTTCTATTGACCCATCCAACACGATGCAATTAGGAGCTGTCATACATTCATAATTTGCGAAATTCGAAATGGTTTCGTCTCAAAATTGCCGTAGAACACTTACAGCGATGTCATTGGCTCCCTAGCTGAAGCTTACTTTGTGAATACTACTATTCATTCTTTCTTCTTCTTCGCAGCCCATAAACGAACCACAACTGAGTCGGGCCTCCGTAAGAGTTTATTCAATTTAAGATATGATTCGAATCGTGTGCTGTGCATGTGCTCATATACATGTTCTGAACTGACACGATTGTATTACGGCATCGTGGTAATTGACTCTATTGAAATACAAGGTGTGGAGCCTGTTTAAAAATATTATAAAATAAATTGAGTAAAAGACGTAATTGAAAGGGATGCAGACTCCTAGACTTTAAGTTTCAGTCGCTAATATGCAGTAAGTGGTGCTTCACGGTTCGTCCAACTTGCGGTCAGTCGGCGGGTCGTGAGATTTGCTTTGACTTTATTATGGTTGACATCGTTTAGTTCGGACGTCGCATTTGAGTTTACAGTTCGGATAAACTGACGGATAGCTAACCCAAGGTCAGAATCTTAAGCTTGAGTATTTTAATGGTTGATTATGCTATCACATTGTTACTTTATTAATCAACAGAGAAAGACCGGTACTCGTAGTAAATGTGTACCTTTTTATGTAGATGCATCTTGGACGTAGGTTTCACTTAGAGCCCGAATATTATTTTCTGTTAAAATTAGAGAAAATTAATGATGATTTTATTTTATTATTTAACTTTATTCTTTTTTAGTTAGAAGTATATTTTTTCTTTTTTATACTCTTAATATTTTTGTTATTGGTTGTAGGTTTCACTCATAGCATAGGAACATAAAAATATGTTGCCGGCTAATTATTAGCGACAAAATACTTAAGCACAACATGCTTTTATAGTCTTTATAAGTTGGCTTGGAGCGGCTCCCGGGAACTTTTAATTGTTTTACCATTTCATGGAATCTGGCCAAACCATTGTGAATATGCTAAAAGTTAATATTTTTATGACTGCGCAAACAGCTCTTTTCCTTTTCAGCCAACTTCAAAAGTGGGAGGTTATCAATTTGTTGTTAGGTATACAACTATTTTACTTTTAGTGCATATACTGTTATTTATAAATAAAAATTGTTTGGTTGTAGTTAAGTCTTATAAATAAACAACTTAATTCAGAAATATCTGTATAAAAGGTCATATTAAGCGATTTGTAGATGCAATGCAATATAAGTGGAAAACTTCTTCCTAGCGTTAGATTTCTTGACTATGTATTTTGTAATTTCTTTTCGTTCTTAAACAGTTTTATAATGAATACTTTGTTCAATGCACCGTTTAACCTGAATAAAATTATGAATAAGTTATAAAGTTCCTATTTATTTTACTAACTTTTACTTCGGTAGAGTAGTCCAAAGCACACTCGTTTTTTTAACTTTAATTAGTACGCTGAACAGGTTCCAACGTAGAGGATTCCACACGATTATTTACGCTTAATACAGCTCTTCCGACAAAGTGATTCCCGCCGAGCTATCCACTCGAGCAATAGTGCACATTTTCCCGTTAATACCCGTCATTATTTTGTGGCAAGCTACTAAACCGTTCCCCCCGATCTAGCTGTAATTGCCAACGCTAAATTTTACGTGCTTCCAAAGAAACTGTCTTGTTTTAATAGGTAATAACTCATTAATACCCCGGTAAAGTGTAACAATCGGCTCAGGAAGAGATTCTGTTTGAAACATTACTGAGGCAGTTAACTGCTGCGAGCTATCATTCGAATGGGAAACCATTACTTTAATGTTTAATGATTATTTGGAGATGCTCATAATTTTGCGCCGTTCGTAATGCTGAAATGTCTGCTCGTTATGGATTGTTGATGCGATGTAATTGTTTCTTCTTAGAGTTCCGTAGTTTCAATTCGGATAGTGTATCTATCCACGCCCGTGTAGTGAAATGTTTAGAACACTATTCCTATATTTAAATTCACACTAAATTTTTTGAGAAGATAGTGCATCTCTCCCGTATCTTATGGGTTCAGAAGTAGAAGTAGATCTAGTACACAAAGTATCACCATTCGTAGGGAGTATGCGGCGATTGAAGGAGGTGAGTAAATCAGAAATTTCCAGCAAATCCCTGTAAATATTGGTAGTTCAAGTCAGGGTCTAAATCAGGGTAGACAGCTGATGTTTTGTTATACTTACTTCTCAGCCCATAAATTACCCACTGCTCGGTCGGGCCTCCACCATACATGGAGGGTAATTAGCCTTATTTTTTTTGCCCGGGGTAAAATCCTTTATGGACTATCCCTGCCAGCCTGGAGATGGCCAACAGGGGGTGTGTGGGAGTCCCCTCCGCCTCTGTCAGGAGACGGAGTCATACCCACTAAACGTCCCCGGGGTGTACCGTCCCGCGCTTGCTGCCCCGTGGGCCCTGACTGTATCTCCACGGGAGGGTAATTAGCCTGCTGTGTAAGTTTTGTCATATGATTTTCGTTATTTTTTGATATGTATTTACGGAACGAATTTAGAATTACCCTTTTTTGTGTCTTAATAGGGTCGTGAGATAAGAATGAAGGAATTTTAATGTCCAGATCTACCCGTAAGAGAAGGAAAACTCGAAATTCAGTACCAACTCGACTGGACTTTTTTTATATCCTTTACGTACTATTTACACCGGCCTGGGAAAGGCCAGTGCGGGGCGTGTGGGACTCTGGTCCAATCAATAATACACATATCCACTAACCATTCTCCAGGTGCACCGTCCCGCGTCACCTGCGTCGTGGGTCCCGACTGTGTCTCCACCGGTAAACCCGACTGGCCTGCGCGGCACAGTAGACTAATTTCTCTCCATACAAATGGAGGAGGCTCAAGTGGGATTTTTTATTAACTCACATGATGATGAACCAACACCTCCACTAGCTGTCCCGCGTCCTTGCGTCTTTCTCGTAATATTCGCAGCATGTCCGACAGTACTCTGCAATGAACGGAGAAATAAAAAGTTAATTAACGTTAGGAAAGAATTGTAATGTTCAGAGAACGTTCCGCGTTGTTTGCGTTCCGCTTCGCGCACTGATGAAACGTTTCGAAAATCTGTCTCAGTGCAATTAAAAAATAATACTCTTCTGTTTAACTATGTTTAGAAAGCAACCCTTTGTTGCGTCATCACATTAAGTGAGGGCCCTGAATTCTTTATAGGTATAAATGCTCTCAATGCCTCAATGTTGCTGGCTGCGGATGGAGCTTTTTTACTGTCCGCGTCATGCTTTTCTTTTTATTTTAAGCTGGCAACGCACTTGTGTCTCCTCTACAGTTGTAGGTGTACAAGGTCGGGCGGTGATTACTTATACTATTCTTCTTCGGTTTTGGCGTTTGGCCGCTGAACAGGTACTTATATTATTTCCATTTCTTTATTTTATTGATGACAGCTCCTGTGGAGACTTTAACGAGCGTCTTTTTTACATGATGTATACATTATTTAATAAAAATATGACGCTAACGCACGTACTAATTCATAGCAGAAACAGAAACTGATAGGGATTGAGCTATCGATAAACGTAACACGATAACAGACCCGATATGTTTTTACAAAGTGTAAGAAACTAAAACTATTGCAGGATAAATTTATACAAAATTATTAACTAATATTACATTTAATTACACGATGGATTTATATTATGTTGATTATTTATTTATTTATTTTAATCAAAACCTGATGAATCGTTACTGTCACTCCCCGACATTTATTATGTCCTTGTACTTATATTATCGAATGCCACATGAATTTCCCAATCCAACGGATTTAGAATACACAATATCACCAACCCATATCGTCTTGAGGGTGTCGTAAGAGGCGACTATAAGAACGCAAGAGGCAGATCACTTAGCCGAAAGAGAAGAAAAACTTGATATAATTCCTGTGCCAACCCGACTAGCCGCCATGGCACAGTAGGCTAATTTCCCTCCATGAATTTGGAGGACTCAGTAATGAAACGTCGACGGTTTTTTAATCTTTTAAATATAAGTATATTTTAAAATAGATGAATTCATATTTTCAGTTTTGTTTTGGTCCTAAACATTATTTGCACACTTTGGTGATAGAAAAACCAATTAGCACTACTGTATACCTGTCAATGTTATTCTATCAATCTATATCTATAATTCTATTCTACCAAAGCGTACGTTTCCAAATTCACTTGGCTTGTTAGCTAGAATCTCTAGACTATAATCCTTACTATGAGAGCTTGAAAATGTTAAATTAATGAGGAAAGCGTTCTAAGCTTGATCACGAAAACATATAGTTTACGCATAATAAATAATAGCAACGTCTAGGTTGTTCACAGAGTGAGTTGGAGGAAATTTAATTAAACGCTTTGTAGCAAAAAGAGCCTGACGCGATGTACTGAACGTTCTCAACGTATTCCTTCTAAGTTAAAAATAAATTGAGCTTTTAGCGAAACCGTTTTTGTTATTGCGAGAGAATACTAGGCAACTTTTTGCAATGGAGTTGGTTTTGTCTATAGCAGGCCTTAATTTCTGACACTTGGGTATTGGTTGTTGCAGAAATTCTAACTTAGAGAGAATAATTATCTGTGTGGTGACGAATTAAGAATATATGGTGTCACCATCCCATTCCATCCTCAAGGTGTCGTAAAAGTCGAAAAAAGGAAATGACGAAGCCAATAACCTAGCTGTAAGAGAAGGAAAACTTGACACGACCCGGTGCCAACACGTCTGACCAGCGTGGCACAGTAGGCTAGGGATTACCCTCCATGTAGTTGGACTCCTGACACAGCAGTGGGTCATTCATGGGCTGAGATGTAAGTAGGGAAATATATTATATAATATAGGTATATAATAGAATATTTTTATTATTAACATGAACTTGGCAACAGTCGACACACGGCAACCGGAGATATTGATTACTTCTCTATGATGTCCTCCATTAAGAAAAGTGATCTATTATTTTAGCATAAAATTTGCCCAAAGTATGCATCTTTCAGTGTGTATCCGAGTAATCGCTTCTAGGTTTACTACTTTTTAGTCCCGTAAAAGACTTGCGTTCAACCCTAGACCTTAAATACGGAGATGCGTATCTTACACAATGAGGGTCAAATCCTTTATTCGTTTACTGGAAAAGAACTCTCAGTTCGAGCGATCGAACCTTATCAGAAGCGGTAACCCAAACAAACAGCCTAGACCGTATCGTATCTTCCTCATCAGCCCACTCTAGTCGACTACTCGACAATGAAGATAAATCTCCCTGAACGAGTGCCATAGCGTAATGTCAGCAGCTGGACGCATCTAGCTGTTGCCAAGCAGTCTCCCAGATCTTCGCTCCATCTTTTAGAGACAAACGGGGATTACAGACAAACCGCCCTAAAGAAGACTGGTAAAGGAAAAATACCGTGTGGGTTAGACATGCCGTTTTTGGATCAATTAGTGCCCTCTTCCATTCGGGGATCGGACGAGTGTCTCTGTGTAAGCCAGATATAACTTGCTCTGGCTAGAATTAGGGGTCATAAATTACGGTCTTACACACGATAGAGCTCTGTAATGGGTGCATTGTAGTTGTCTTAAAAAAAAGAGCTTATAGTTTAAATTATGTCAAACACCAATCAATCGGGACAAAGTTATCTCATTGCAATCACATCTCCGTCGCAAACGAATCGCTCTCACGCAAATTGAATACAAGATAAAAATCTGGCACTCTAATAACATGCGGTGGATTTCTCTGCGGGCCGTTTTATTTGGGGCCACAAAGCCTTGCAGCCAGTAAATCCAGCGATATCTCACAGAGGGCGACACAGCCACCGGAGCTCGCGGGAACCACTTCACATTATGCGAAAAGACGATCACCGTGAATTCTAAATGTCGATGCTCCAAAACCTAAACAAAATGAACGGCAATATGTACTCGGATCAAGAACGTCCGTAGCTATCTCTGCAGGGAACGTTGCGGCACTTACATTAGTAGTTGGTATATCAGAATTTAGGAGGAGTTTATATTGTTAGCTTCAAATTCTTGACAAATATGTATGTTGTCAAATAGTCTAAGATTTTCTTATAAGATTCTTTTAAAACCCTAAATATGAGTTTACTATTTTTCTTACAGTGTATTTTCAAATGATACAAGGAATGTTGTACATCAATACAGAGGTAGAGTATAGTGTAGGATTTTTTTAAGATTTACCATTTCTGAGGGTATACCGCTGGGGTTTTATTTACCGCATGTCCCCAGCGAAAACAAAAAAGAAAGAGTAGATCCAAGAATCGGCTATTGAGCAGAATAAAATACATTTTAGTTGAAGATGATTGTTAAGTACTGTACATAGCACTAAAATATTGAGAGTTTAGACGCACTTAAAGAATCACCCAATGGTGGCGAAGCAAACATGACGTGTCAACATTTCAAACACTGCCAAAGGGAAACTATGAAATGACAGGGGTGATCTGTTATTGTATCATAAATAAAAATGAAATTTCTTTTCAGTCTCCCCTGTGACGGAAATAACAGCTTCGTCACGAAGGGAGGGTGAGAGAATTGGCATTTCCGCAGCTCATATTTGTCAGATAACAATGAATCGATCAACGTTTTGCCAGCGTTTAGATTAGGAAATTATATGGTGAAGCAACTTTTAAATATTGCAAGAACGAAGCATCTTTAAACTATATAAGCCCATTGCCTCACATTAAGTCGAAAGAGGCCCGATTTAGAGTGTTTTAGAATACATAGCGCCACCATCCTATTCCATCCCGAGGGTGTCGTAAGTAAATGATGGCCGCTAAACTGGCCGCAAGAGATGGAAAACTTGATACAACACCCTTTGCCAACCCGTCTGGCCAGCGTAGCATAGTAAGCTAATTACATTCAATGTAGTTGGAGGAGGCCCGACCTAGCAGTGGGTCGTGTATGAGCTGAGTAATAGTGGTATCAATTTGTTAATAATTTATTCTACGTTGACTGAGTTACTTTTATGGGCACCCCTCCCGATTATCGGGAACCCATAGATATTTAATTTTTCACATTTTTGTGGTAAGCTTAGACGGTTTTTCCAAAAATTTGAGTATTTTTCGCGCGTAGTACAGAATTAATACATTAAAGTTAACTCTGCGACCTGAACAATAACTTTTTGTGTTAAATAGAAATAAACTTAATATTTATTGTAGCAAGAACTAAAATACTAAAACTAGGCACCAAATTAATTGAATAGAAAGCCTTCCTGCCATAAACCGTCCCAAACCCAACACGATGCTGGTTGCAAGCATCCAACGCTGGTCTTCCGTCAGGGGCGGCGGGTGACGTCACACATGTACATATGTATGTTACAAATTATCAACTTAGTACCGACTCAATTTTTATACAACAAATATGTACAGAGTATATCACTACATAGTATAAAACAAAGTCGATGTTTTCTGTCCGTCCCTATGTATGCTTAAATCTTTAAAACTACGCAATGAATTTTGAAGCGGTCTTTTTTATTAGATAGAGTAGTTCACGAGGAAGGTTTATATGTATAACACACCCCCGCTTTGCACGGGCGAAGCCGGGGCGGGCCACTAGTTTATAGTATAAAACAAAGTCGCTGTCGACTGTCCGTCCATATGTATGCTTAAATCTTTAAAACTACGCAACGGATTTTGAAGCGGTTTTTTAATAGATAGAGTGATTCAAGAGGAAGGTTTATATGTATAATACATGCATAATTGCACCCGTGCGAAGCCGGGCGGGTCGCTAGTCTTAAATATGACGGTTTATAAGAGTTTTGTGAAATTGCATGTAACGGCTAGTATATTCTGAATCCATGATCACAAGGAAAATAATTGTTTGATTCATCATCATCATCATTTCAGCCAAAAGACGTCCACTGTTGGACATAGGCCGCCCGCAAGGATTTCCACAAAGGCCGGTCCTGGGCCGCCCGCATCCATCGTTTTTCGGCCTACCAGGCCTACCAGCACTGCGCTTTCCGGAACGCGGTCGCCACTCGAGGACTTTTCTGCCCCATCGGGCGTCGGTCCTGCGCGCCATGTGCCCTGCCCCCTGCCACTTAAGTTAGGCAATCCTGTGGGCTATGTCGGTGACCCTGGTTTTCCTGCGTATCTCCTCATTTCTAATTCGATCTCGCAGGGAAACTCTGAGCAGTTCCCCTGCGAGATCATTCGCAACAATTGTTTGATTACATTCTTGCAAATGATTACCTTGATATGATAAATTTGTTCTTCGACATCGTGTGCGGAGCGCCTCAAATTAAGTCAAGACAAAGTACACACAAGGGCTCCCGAAGTCTTGTTTGATGAAGAAATTCCTTCCCCGTTGAATATCATTACTGTGGCGAAAACACCCCGCAAAATGCGTGCGCTACTAATATTAGAATCCCCAGGAACCCGAAACTTGCGGTGATTAGGCTAAACACTATTAGGGGAATGGAAAATTTTACACAGACCTTAGAAGGTTTTTTTTATTTGAGGAAACTGAGCAAACGATTGTGATGCCAAAAGTAAGTAATGAGCCCAAGTCTTATTTAATCTTACGTTAGCCTTGTCCGTGTGGTAACGGATTTAGAATACACATTGTCACCACCCCATTCCATCATGAGGGTGTCGTAAGAGCCGACAAAAAGAAATGGTGGCCGATAAACCTAGCTGCAAACTTTTACGAAATCCTCTATGTAACTGGTGAAAGCCCGAATCAACAGGTGGGTCATCTATGGACAGAGTAGTAGTAGTTAATCAGTCTGGCCAGAGAGGTATTTTCCCTCTATGAAATTGGGGGAGGCCTTATTCACCCGTCTTAAACTCAAACTCAAAATTAACTTTATTTACGTAGGTTTTATCACAAAACTCTTATAAATCGTCATATTTACAGTTACCATTATCATCATCTTACGACCCCTGTCCCACGCCAGGTGGTAGTCTCCATACACACCTATCAGTCGTCATATCTACAGTCACACCTTTCATACACAATTTCTCATGTTTACAATCCATCTCTCTTGATCTTCCACAACCCTTACGTCCATCCACATTCATGCTGAAACTACCACCGGTTCGGAATGCTGCTCTACAGAGAAGAGCCGGCAAGAAACTCTGTAGTTGCTTTTTTCAAATCAATACTTAAACACTCAGTTGAGGATGATCATTCTGTTAGTAATCGTAAGATGATTATAAACGTTTTCGTTTCGTTTGTTTCAGCCCATTACTGTTTATAAACGTATTCGGTAGAGAAATAAAAGCGCATATATCCTGTTAAATAAAAATTTCGTGTCACTGGGTTTGCTCTCGAACTTCTCCAAGACTTCTTCTTCTTGGTCGGTATCTTCATTGTTGAAGGTCGTGTCTAGAATGACCTTTTGGTCACGATGCTCTACCACGTGTTTCTGTCCTCGGCGGTCTTAATAGTTTTGGTCAGTGGCATGCCGGTAACCGTTTTTATCGATATTTTTTCTCCAAGACGGCTAGTCCATTTTTATTATATATTTTGATTTTAATAGGTCTGCGTATTCGCAGGAAAAATTGCGAAGCAATTTTTATATCCTTAGGTGATAAGTCCAGATTTCATTAGTTTTTTTTCTATGATAATGAAACGAATATGGCAAAATAAACGTATGCCAGTCCATGTGGTGATGGATTTAGAATAAATAGTGTCACCATCCCATTCCATCCTGAGGGTGTGGTAAGAGCCGGAAGGATCAAAAGAGAATGACAGGGCCGATAACCTAGCAGCAAGAGAAGGAAAACTTGATACTACACCAATGTACTACTACCCCCCATGTAATGGAAGGAGGTCCGACTCATTCACTCAGTCGTTAAATTTTGATTAATAAAAACGTTGATTGAACCATCATACTTCAACATAGAAAACTATTTTAATCACAGGACCGCTTCTTTTGATTGGTTCTATTTTATCATCATCAGAGTCTGTTTGTTCCGGCTAATCTCTGGAACGGCTTGATCGATTTTGACGGGACTTTCACTGATAGGTAGCTGATGATATAAGGAGTAACTTAGGTAACTTTTTTTAGACTAGCTTCGCGGGTGATACCGCGGGGCGTAGATAGTCCCGTATAACATTAAACATTCTGGAAAAGCCTTTCGTACAATGTAGGTACTTACGTAACTACTAATAATTCCTTTCAGGTAATGAATTGCATTCAATCAACTCGCAACGCGAACAAACTGGGGCTTAACATTGAATTGTGAGTATTTACATTGTGGAGGGAATCGGCAAACATGTAGGAATTCGGGTTTTGCTGATTCAATATACTGTTATTATGCCGCCAGAAAATGTTTGGTTAAGGAGTTACGAAAATTATAATTGCCTTTTTGGTCTGGGGGTTGGATGTGCTGCCTGTGGATCATGGGGGCTCGGTTCTATTCCGGGGTCAGGGTCAGGCAGGTGTCTTTGTATAAACCCGAGGCACTGGTTCTGAGTCTGGTTGTCATATGTATTAGTGAATTACACGTTTGTAAACTGCCCCCGCTATATAGGTTATACTAAGTGCAGGAACGGTTTAAGAAAAAGTTGAAATAGGGTTCAGTTTTTTAGTTATTTACAACTAGCCGAGTCCCGCGATGTTCCCCGCGGTTATAGTCGTAACGCGGGTGACGCCGCGGGGCGAAGCTAGTCTAAAAAAAGTAAGCCGACCTTACTCCTTATATCATCAGGTACCTATCAGTGAAAGTCCCGTTAAAATCGGTTCAGAGATTAGCCGGAACAAACAGACAGACGGACAAAAATAAAAAAATGATATTTTGCTCCATGTACTGTGTATACATACTTACGCATTTAAAAAGTGGTTATTTTATTATTACAAACAGACACACGAATTTTATTTATTGGTCGTTAAATCACTTATTTTTTTCTTTTGTGTGTAAATGCGTGATGATTAATTTATAATACATACAAATGACAAAGCCCAAAATCTACCTGCAAGAGGAGGAAAACTTGACACGAAGCAATGTACCAACACGTCTGGCCAAGGTGGCATAGCAGCTTATTCCCGGTCATAAATTTGGAAGAAGCCCGACTCGTCCCAATTCCTCAGAAGCCTCCTCCAATTCTGTCCATTTATGCCTTTCACGTGCTACTGTACTCCAAACTTTCTCTGCAATGTGAGCAATGTCATCATCCTATATTTTTCCCATTTTCTTTTCTTACATATGGGCTACCAATCTTCAATCAAACTTTTGTCCACCTTCATCTTTTAATCTTTATTTATTTATCGATCACTTCTTTGTACATTAATACTAAAGCATAAAACATAGTTAGAACGTAACAACTAAAGTACATTTAGGCGGCCTTATCGCTAATCAGCGATCTCTTCCAGGCAACCATATGGCGAAAGTAGAATCTACGATATAAACAGGTGGTGCAGCAATAAATATCCATAGCATAGATATAAAATCTTTGTAAATGATGTAACCCTGGGCTAACCCGTCTTGCCAGCGTGGCACACTAGTCTAATTTCTCCCTTGTAATTTTTTTTTTTTTTTTTTTTTTTCTTTATTTAATGAGCTAGTTCGCTTAGCGAATATGTCGCTCAGTACATAATAAGCATAAAATTAACTACCTATATTATATAGTAACTACCTGTGTAAAATATATTATATTTTTATAGGTATTCATACCTATCTGCTTTGTAAGGCAGCCTTAACCATGTTTAGGATCGATATCATCCTCTCAGACAACGGGTCTGCTAGGCTGACATCGAATCCAATTTGTCTCCTTAGGTTTTCATTTCGACCACATCTCATCAACACATGATAGACATCTTCGATATCATTGCAAGCGGTACAAAGAGGTGAATCAGTTTTCCCCATCATATGGGCGAACTTATTTAGTGGCATGTGGCCCGCACGAAGTCTTAAAACTAGGGTCAGATCTGTTCTATTCAAGAGGCATTTATCTATCCACGGTTTTGATAAGGGCTGTGATTGGATTGTTTTGTACCATATTCCCTTTTCTTTGGATCTTTGATCAAAATACTCCTTCCATTTGCGCAGGCATGTTATCTTTGTGTCGTGCAAGCAGTCTGTGTAGTGTGGTGTTATAGTGAAAGCATTTCCTTGGGTGCAGGCTTGTTTAGCTAAGGAGTCCACCAAATCATTGCTTTCTATACCTACATGTGACGGAATCCATTGTAAAATTATGTCCTTATTTTTGTTTTGTAATTGTATTATTGAATTGATTATGGTATACGCTATCGGTATACCTCGAGAAGTCGAGGTGCAACGAGCGATATGCTGGAGTGCACTTTTGGAGTCTGTGATTATTACATATTTATCATGTTCGACAGACTGTAAATAGGCCAGAGCTTCGGCAATCGCTATTAACTCCACGTGCATTATGGATGTGTTTGTTTGAATTTGGAATTTCATGTGTGTCTTTAATTGTTCGTCATAAAATGCTGCACCCATTATTTCATCCTGTTTAGAGCCGTCTGTTCCTTGTAATTGGAGGAGGCCCGACTCAGTAGTGGGTCATTTATGGGCTGAAATGATGTATAATACACACGCGATAAATCCATTAAAAAGTGTTTAATTTCAATATGTAACCAGCCTTGTAACTTCCATTAGTCGGCTCTTACAACACCTTCAGGATGGAATGGGGCGGTGACATTGTGTTTTCGAAATCCGCCACCAACCTGTGTAAAACCTCCTTACATAGAAGTTACTGGTGAACATCTAATGCGTTTTCGCTTCACCGGAGACTCAGCACCAATTTATGCCAGTCACGATTTTTCTTATCGACATGTTATTACCTAATTCAGCGTTTTCACAGCATATTAGGCTAACCTTTCACATCTACGAATATATGTATTTGGACTCGGCTCATATTTTCTTTCGTTCCTTTTTGGTCTGATTTATCACTACTAGTCATAGTCTACCTATATTTGACTTTAAAAAGGATTTATTAGTGACATATACATACACCCTTAACATACAATCACACAGTATAGGGGGAAATAGAAAAATGCTTTATTGTATAAACAAAACCTAGAAGACCTGGCGGAACAAAATCAGTGGGCTTCTTTTTTTAAGAGCCATATTACAATGACCGTGTAAGCTCAACGGAAATAAGAATTTTATAAAAAAGTAGAAGAATATTAAATAATAAGTGAATTCAGTGGGCTGACCAATCCCAAAAAGCGTTACCTGTTCACAAGCACAAGTGTACAATACTCGTGAATACATAAGTGTCATAAATCTGCAACTTAGCCCCGCCCCAACTTAGCATAATGTTAGCCAGACAGCCAACGCTGGTCTTCAATTGGAACCGTATGGTGGCATTACGTACTGGCAACTAGAGCACAAAGACTTAAACTGATACGTACTAACATAAGCGACAAACAAGTAATCACAAGCAAAGTTCAATTTTAGACATATATTGTCTAATATGCTGCCGCATTTAAAGAAACAATACTTTAATGAAAAAAAAAACAAAATACATTTTGAATGACAACTAGTAGTTGATATATTAAATTGTGCTTTTGAAAGTGGCTTCACTCAGTGAGACCAATCGCACGAGTTTCAACTGACTAAATTGTGAAGTGTGTAAACGAGAGTCGCCGATATAGCCCACAGGATTGCCAAAAAGCACACAAAAGGCCACAAGGCAGAAAAGTCCTTGAGTGGCGACCGGAAAGCGCAGTGCTGGTTGGCGTCCCACACGGTGGACCTGTTTAAGGTCGCCGGAGAACGATGGATGCGTGCCCAAGACGGGCCTTTGTGGAGATCCTTGGGGCCTATGTCCAGCAGTGGACATCTTTTGGCGGAAATGATGATGATCAAATTGTGACGTGAGCCTGTAAATACTTGTTTGAAGTTGCTCCTTAATGACCAACTTGGCTTCTAAGGTCATTACAATGTTTGAAGCCAGATAATGATACTGGATATTGATGAGGCTGTGTATGCGCTTGTAACTTTTCATGTGGCCCTATCTGTCAGATAAATCAACTAAAGGCGTATTTCAAAAAGTTTATCTCTGACCGTGTGACATTTTAATAGATATTATTTATTTCAATTACTAAATTGCGGAGCTTGAAACGCATGAGGCCAGGTTTCAGCTAATTAATTAAACCAATGACACGCTAATAACTGGAATGACTAATAACCGCAAAATATTTCAGTAATCATTTATGAAGTAAATTTGGAGTATATTGTAATTAAACAGATCCATCGGGCTACTATTGAACGTAATATTTATTAAATAAATATTTCACATACAGGCTGTAACCATGTGCCTATAGTCATCCGAAGTAAGGGAATAAATCTGAGGGTATATAAAATGTTTTTCTATCCTAAGGTATCGACATTTTATTGAACCAGATTACATATTATTATAACAAAAGGCTTTCACTAAAAATCAACCACCTAGCTATCGGTATTATAATTAATCCCTTAATCTGAGTTTTATAATGTTTCTTGGATTCTTTAGGCTCATATATCTTGAGTATAATATTTTACTTTCGCAATTTTTGACACCAGCCTTTGCGGAAACCTGTATGAATGAAGGTTAGGCTGAGAAAAGTCGGCAAGTAAAGAAACCGTCGTACATAACGGATTGTCAGTAAGACTAACTGACAATTTGTTATGAGATATCTATACTAATATATAAAGCTGCAGAGTTTGTTTGTTTGTTTGAACGCGCTAATCTCAGGAACTACTGGACCGATTTCAAAAAATCTTTCAGTGTTAGATAGTCCATTTATCGAGGAAGGTTATAGGCTATATTTTATTTTCAAAAGAATTAGGGATCCGTATGAAAATTGCGATTTTGTAAACCAAGGTGTAAAATCGAAAACCTATTTATGCGTGCGCTGCAAAAACTATTGTCAATAGAACAAAATGATGTGATACGGGTTTGTAGGTCTTATAAAGATCTACAAAAAAATGTCCGAGAGCACATGTCTAACTATCATAGTTCAGTAACAATAACCGATTTTATATTCATAAAAAATATGCACGGGTTCGAAGCCCACGCGGGCGAAGCCGCGCACAAAAGCTAGTACAGTAATATAAATTTAGAAACACTCTCACAAACCCTTCATCCTCACGTGCCTGCCAGTCTCAACCGGGCGTGAGTAATCATGTTTACGATGAGACAACAAAACAACATTATGACTATCAGAATTATCATTATTCATACATTTTTACAATAATGTGAAACTACCACAAAAGTATCTAAGGTGTATGTCAATAAATCACGCTGTATATAATGGCTCAAAGTATGGCACGTGGTTATGTTACAGCAAAAGGGCGCGATCGTTATGTAACACATTAGCTACGCATCACTCGTTCGCACTCGATGTTAGGAATACGGTTACCGTTAACGTTCGTGCACCTGCGTGCACGAATAATTTCTCATTAAATGGTAGTGCCGCGTAGCTAACATGAAATTGTTTGGGATGCATGTTTCATGATTGAAAGAACGCAACAAGCACAATTCTCAATCATCGGGCCTTTTGTGTTATTGTGTACTGATAGGCGTGTGTGGAAACTACCACCTAGTGGGACAGGGGCGTAAGATAATAATGGTATTTATAAATATGACGATCTTAAAGAGTTTTGTGATGAAACCTACGCAAATAGAGTTCCTTTTGAGTTTGAGTTTATTTGTACAAAAAACCTGAAGAACCTGGACAAAACTAAATTACGCAGAGGATTAAGTTTAAAAAAATCGCCAGTTTTTGTAGATATGTTGTTCAATCATAATTAATTTTGGTGAACATTGCTTTTATTTAGAACATAACAAATTGACACATACTTAAAAATACCAATAAATAATAATAAATAAATAAATATCCTTGGACATTTCACACAACGCCATCTCGTCCCAAGCTAAGCAACTTAATGCTTGTGTTATGGTAACGAGATGGATGATAAACTACTTATATAAATTTTTTTTGTAAATACATACATATTATAGATAGAAATGACACCCAGACTCCGAGCCAGTGCCTCTGGTTTAGACAAAGACACTTGCCCGACCCGGGAATCG
Organism: Clostera curtula; assembly: GCA_905475355.2. Lineage (NCBI taxonomy): Eukaryota > Metazoa > Arthropoda > Insecta > Lepidoptera > Notodontidae > Clostera > Clostera curtula. The sequence continues at coordinate 9,047,457 of FR997813.1, read as the reverse complement.
AACCCGGGACCCGTTGATACAAAGGCGGCACATGTAACCACTAGACCAACGAGGCAGTCAATGAAGCTAAAACTAAAAAAAATATTTATAAAAAAAACTAAAATATAACTTTTGTATGTTTCAAAAGACATTACGGATAACTTTTGTATGTTTCAAAAGACATTACGGTGAATACCTTAACCCTGCAGTCCCACTGATGATTCACTGTCTTAACACAAATGAACTACAGCGCGTTGCAGGTTGTACCTGTTTATTTAAAGATGATTGATACTATTATTTTAGCATTTATTATTATTATACACATATCTTTATTAATCATATTTTACAAATATTTTTTTTAAATAAACTAATTATAAAATACATTTATTTAAAAAAAATACATACAAAATAGAAAAAAATCCCACCCATGGCGGAGCCGAAGGCCCAAACCACCAGTGGTCAGGGATCCAGAGTGAGGAACCTCCTCACAATGCGTGCCGTATCCAAAAGTACTGCCTTTTGGATCAGGCTCTTCACCCAGGAGCCTAGCGAGAGCTTCTGTAGGTGTTGGTCAAAGCTCTTCGCAATCAGTCCGTGCACTGATATAACTATCGGTACAATGATTGTCGAATCCATATTCCACATGGCACCAACCTCGTGAGATAGATCTAGGTACTTGCTGATCTTCTCATGTTCAGCCTTCACGAGGTTGACATCATGGGGAATAGTGATATCGATAAGCATTGCACGACGCGTCGACCGATCTATTACCACGATGTCAGGCTTATTAGCCATGATGGTTCTATCAGTGACGATAGATCGGTCCCAGTAGAGCGTGACATGGTTATTACTCAGAACTGGTTCAGGTTTATATTGGTAATATGGTACTTCTGATTCCACAATACCATATCGAAGGGCAAGTTGCTGATGGATTATCCCAGCTACTTGGTTATGCCTGTGCAAGTATTCCCCGTTGGCAAGACGAGAACAACCAGAAACAACATGTCTGATGGATTCACCGGGACAGTGACATGCCCGACAAATGTCGACTGTCCCGTCCTTTATGATGTATTTCCGGTAGTTGTTCGTCTTGACAACTTCGTCCATAATTGCAAAGACAAACCCTTCAGTTTCCCCAAAGAGGTTACCGAAGCGTAACCAGGAGACGGAAGCGAGTTGATCTATCTCTGGTCCTGTCAGAGCAGAGTAGAATCGTCCGTGTAGCTCTTTACCCTTCCATATAGCCTTGCGTTCCGAAACACTAAGAACCTGTGGTCTGCGCCAGTTCTGTTTTGCCATGGATAGCGCAGTAAGGCCAGAGTCAACCTTGACAACATCTCGATGCATCTCATCATCTACCCTGAGGAAATAGTCCCTGAGGTTGCAGACCTCCCGGTTGTGTAGGGATTTGACGTTGAAGAAAGCCACGCCCACCACACCTCCGGGGGATGTACAGCCTCATAACGGACGAGCGGGGATGATGGATTCGAAATGCTGTCAATTGTCGACGGACCATCCTGTCCAAGGCGTCAAGCTCTGATTGAGTCCATCTTAGTATGCCGAAAGAATAAGCGATCTTTAAACATAGCTAATTGTGCTCTAGATTGACAATACATCTGAAGAATAAACTAAATAAATATGTATTCATCAGTCCATGAGCTACCTAAAATAGACCAGAAACTTATAACACCCTGTCTCATTTATACATCTTTCTCGTAGGAGGCGTCTAAAGGAATGTAAGACGTAGATTATTTAGCCGGAAGAGCCTTTTTTTTTATCACCCGGGGTAAAATCCTGTATGGACTATCCCCGTCGGCCGCGGGGATGGCCGACGAGGGGACTGTGGGGCTCTCCTCAAGAGTGGAGGAGCCACGAGTTGCATGCACGAAATATCCACTTAACATCCCCGGAGTTCTCCTTACTTATGTTGTGGCATCATAGGTACGTTGCTCCTAGGATCTTCCTTGTTGCCACAGACAACAAGAGCCTGAGCGCAAGAGGCTAATTTCTCTCCATGAATTTGGAAGAAGCCGGATTTTGTATCAACTAATCCTTCTCTTGGGGCTAGGTGCCTCTTGTGTTCCTTTAGTCGCTTCTTACGACACCCCCAGGACGGATTGGGGTGGTGACATCGTGTATTCTAATTCGCCCGACTCAGTAGTGGGTAAGTAATGGTCTAAACGACGACACCAGTCTACCAGTACCTACACGGAGTGATTACCGCCTGCCCACCGCGACCCGTCTAGTAGAAGAGACGGTATTATCTGGTTAGACCAGCTGGTTGGTCAATTTTCTCTCTACTGACTATGTGTGAAGACTGACATAGATGATGGAATGGCACCCAGGTCTGACGGTTTTACGCGCCCAGCGAATGGCAGAAGATCAGAAAAGGCCACGACCTCATTCCTGATTTAAAAATAAGCGCCTTGTTAGAGGGTAAGTTTGGAATTCAAATTACATCGGAACTTTTGCTGTGTTTGCGAAAGTTGATTACGGGCGCCGATAACCCGGCCTAAAAGGTGCCACTTTAAGATAAAGCCTCTCAAATGTTAGCCAACTTGTCACGCTTAAGGCTGAAACGAAATGGCTGGAAATGTTTTCTATTTCACTCCGCCACTTGTAAAGCTTCTAAAAGAGTAAGTACATTGGGAAAATTAAATTTCCTTCATCAGTCTACTGGGAAATTGCGAGGACGTGCCAGGTTGTTATATTACTTATTTATGTGAATTTAATTTGTATTTTCTTTGCGTTTCGTAATTGAAATATACGTTTTCTTAATTGTATGTTAGGTTTTCTTTGAAGTTACACGTTGAATTGTGCCGCGCGTATTTACAATCGTCTTGATGGTCTAGTTGTCCCTTTGGACACTCTCTCATTTGGCGAACTTGCTGCTGTTTAGTGTTTTTTGTTAACAAGACCGATAATTTGAGAAAAAGCAGCTACAGAGATTCGTGCCGGCTTTTTCTCTAGAGTACTACCACCGAGCGTAGGAAAAGGGCCGTGAGATGATATTGCTAATTTTATATATGACGATTTATAAGAGTTTTGTGATAAAACCTAAATAAAACTCCTTTTGAGTTTGAGTTTTGATGGCGTCTAGGCCAATGCTGCCGCCGCTAACTGCAGCTGCCCGCTGTCGTGGTTTCAGCGTCTGAAAGGGACACCTGCAATGTCCCGTATGTGCTTCTCTGTTGGATTACGGAGCGTCTAGGGTTTCCCACCAAAGCGTAGGGCCCGCTTCTTGGTGGGCCAAGGGTCACGGAACATGTCCTCTCAGATGTCCTTTGATTTAACGGGTCGGGTTCGATTCCGAGGTCCGGCAAGTATCTTTGTGTAATTCAGAGACACTGGGTGTCTTAATGCTCGTAAGTCGTATGTTCGTAAACAAACCCGTTAACTTGGGGAAGTCTTCTTTTAAAACAAGAAAGAAGCATTTTAGTTCCGTCTTTGCAAATTTAGGGCACCGAAACAACTAGAAAAATTTAGATTAGCTTTGAATGTACCTCTACATAATTTCCGTGTGGTGACGGATTTAGAATGCATAGTGTCGCCACCCCATTCCGTCCTGCGGGTGTCGAAAGAGCCAGCAAAAGGAAATGACAAGCTGAAAGCCTAGTCGCAAGAGAAGGAAAACTAGACACGAAACCCTGTGCCAACCCGTTTGGCCAGCGTGGCACAGTAATCTAATTACCATCCATGTAACTGGAGGAGGCCCGACTCAGCAGTGGGTCATTATCAGCTGAATAGTAGTATTACTACTTAATGTCATATTACTTAATGTCATATATTATGCTTGGGTTACTAGTTTATTCTCAAAAACTTGACTAGTTTTGTGTCAGATCTCTTTATCGTACGAACATAAACGTTCAAATTCGAACTATGTATATAGAAATTAATAACTAACCCATTTTTGTTGTTTAAGCTTTTTTGGGGAAGAGAGTACTTATGTTTTTTCCAAACCTCTGCAACCGAGTCATAATACCTGATTAAGTTTTATTTCCTTTTTTATTTTTTCTTTTGATTTGGGATGAAGGTTATAAGTTTATCAAATTTCAACACGGAACCCCTAAAATGTCGGTATCAAGGGGTCGATTTGCCGCAGATTCTCATTACGTTTGAGGCGACCGTATAAATCCCTTCAGAATTCCGAAACTCTTTGAGAGGAATATGTTCGGAAATCTATACATTTTATCCGGTATACTGTCTGGATTAGATATCCCATTATCCTGGGTTCTGCTCCAATTTTTTACCCGGTAAAAACACGATGAATGGATGCGTTTTCCATCTCTTTACATGGTCTTTAATGCCGTTATTTGTGTGCGTGAATTATATGTTCGTAAATATCCCCAGCGATACATGAAGTAAAGTAGTAAGTATAGTACGAGCACACGGCTTTAAACACAAGAACAAGCGACTTCGAAAAATGAGTCGATTTGAATTTAGTAATTCCTAAGAGTTTGGGCGCTAAATTTTGAAAGTTCTTAGCAACAGAGCGTTAATATTCATAAGCCTTAAGTGTTGAAGCTCGTAACACTGTATTTTACTACGCCATAACATTTTGTCCACAACATCATAACCTATTTATTATTATCATGACAATATTGTTTTTTTGCCATACTTCTAGTGCTTGATGTCTGCCGTATCTGTTTGAGAGGTAAACAATAAAGGCAATATAAAAGATTTGTTAAATTCTATTTCTTTCTTCATCTGAGCTGGACGAACTAGTACTTTTATTTTGACGCACCAACTAATTTCAAACTGCTGCCGATATAGGCATTTTTATTAAATACGATCATAAATTAGTTAAATACTCCTTGAAAATTAAAGTATATACTTTTTTTTAATAAATCTCTTAAACAATATGTAATGGAACTTATTAATACCACTTACAAATTGTAATATAACCTCATCAACCTTTTGTTTAGTTTTTTTTTAGACGCGCCATTTTTATTATTTAAATGAACGCCCAAAACGCTCCAAAATCCATTCCACTTGAGTAAATGATTGTGACTATTTGTGACGCCCAGAACCAAGTGGTACGGCGAAAACCGTGGTCGTGAGCGTGGTCGTTGTGAGTGCCAAGTGGAACGCACCCTATGTATCGGTTAAACGTTATGTAATGGTGACACTTCATTACCCCATTCATAGTCGTATCTGTCATATTTGACATTAAGGTACCATTAGTCAAAAGAATCTGGCGCACAGAAATTCCGCATACGAATAGAGAACACGAATGAACATGTGAAGATTACGTCAGGAACTTATTGTTTTCCGTATAGTGACGGATTTAGAAAACGTAGTGTCACCACCCTATTCCATTCTGTGGGTGTCGTAGGGGCCTACAAAAGGAAATAACAAAGCCAAAAACCTAGCCGTAAGAAGGAAAGCTTGATATGAAACCCTGTGCCACACGTCTGGAAAGCGTGACACAGTAGGCTTATACCTCCGTGTAACTGGAGGAGGCCCGACTCAACAGTGGGTTGAGTAGCAGTACTAGTAGTCTTTTGGGTACTATAAAAGGTTAATATGTCTGAGTTTAGCGTACAGCGTTTGGTGCCTCTATCCAAGTACTCACTTTGTAAGTCATAAGCAGTTTCATAAAGCGATTCTCCATATATTGGCCTGGAGTCTATAAAACTTTACCTGACATCCACGCCGTTGGCCCGAAAACGCGAAATATTTCGTCGGAATTCTGCTTATTGGAAATAAATCCTGGATGAAATGGGATCATACCTATTCACAGACCTGTATATGTGCACACATCGGCACGCGTGTGTCATATTACGAGGCTAAAGGATGTGAGCGTAAATATTATGGTTAATGCCTTTATGACGTCAGCTTGCGAAACTTATTTTATTTAATTTTTTCTCTTAGGGCAACTGAGTCGTTGCGTCTATTCTGCCAGTGTCGAGTTATTGTAGTGGTAATAATCATAGGTAAGAGATTCCATTCTTTTGACTTTGTGGAAGTGTTAGTCAACGCTCTGCAAAGACTTACTACGGGTTAACTTACTTACTTAAGCGTGGGAGATAGATAGTATTTTTGAATTCGGTTGTACTATATGTTTTTTTATGATTTTTTTACCGCATAAGTCGCCTTATAATATTGTATTTTCAAAATTTGGTTTAAAAATAAAATAAAGAAATGTTGTGTTTATAAAGAAAAAAGGATTTTTAGTATTTTGTGTAACAACATATTTTGTTTTTGTGTTGAAACGGTATTTAAATTTTCTTTAATATACGCGGCTATTTCCAGGAAATAATAACGTTTAAGATTTCGATTAATGTTAAAATATCTAAATGTAAACAGATTTATGCAGATTCGCCGCTGTAAACTTACTTATTCGAATTTCCAAGTAACAGCCATTGCATTTTAATTAGGTTTAACGAACTTGTTGATGCTATGTCTCCGGTGAAGTGATTAGAAATTAACAATCCCTTTCAATTTATAAATAAAGGATATCGAGATGTACAAGTTCTTTGTCTATGCGGGGAAAAGATTACAGGACATAGTATTAAAACCCCATTCCTTCTTGAGGCTGGTGTAAGAGTCGACTAAATCAAATCAAAAGTTACTTTATTCCAGTAGGTTTGGATACAAACGCTTTCGAATAGTTAGGGGTGTGAAGTTATGTTACACATAAGACCTAGAAAGAAACTCAACTGATCAGGCATTCGTTACAAAAAGTTAAAGGAAATTATGAAGAAAAGCTAACCGCAAGACTTGGATAGGAATAAACGAATTATCGGACGGATTAAAGTCAACGGAGATCAAGAAAAACGATACATGTAGGTAGGTACCATTCAATGTCACGTGAAAAAAAAAAGATAGACGCACGTATATTTTAGGCCAAAACGGGTCAAGTATTACGTGCCAAGTGTCTCGTTCTTGACGTTGATTTTCAGCCAGGACTATTTGGTGTTAATAATGACATTCTTTTTTTGTAACATATAGAATTAGGAACACACATATATTAACACTATAAATTAAAAAAAATCGTCCGTGGGGTGACGGATTGAGAATACATAGTGTCACCACCCCATTCCATCCTGAGGGTGTCGTAAGAGCCGACAAAAGGAAATGACATGCCTGAAAACTAGCCGTAAGAGAAGGAAAACTTGATACGAAACCCAGTGTCAATCCGTCTGGCCAGCGTGGCACAGTAGGCTAAGTACCCTCTATGTAACTGGAGGAGGCCCGACTCAACAGTGGGTCATCTATCGTCAGTGAGCTGATTAGTAGTAGTAATACAGTAAAAAAACCATTTATTGGACAAATATCTATTACATAATTTTAGTATACATATATTATGGAGCGGCAAAGTGAACTAATAATTCAACAACAAACATTTACACAAATATTCAGAAAGTAAAATATATATGTGATAAAACGGAAAAATAAATATCGGTAAGTATTTCTTTTTGGAATAAATACGGTTCAAATTTAATCAACCCTACCCCTGCTAGGTTACGAAACCTTTAAACTACCGCAGTAATTTATTTATGCTTAGTAATCAGAACCGAAAGGTGAGTTGCTAAGCTTACTGAATAATTCAAAAATGTTGCCAATTCAATGAAAACCAATACCACAGAAGGTAATTAGAAACAGTAATGGCATGGTAAGATCGTAGCCTGGTGGATAGTGTGATACCCATTATGGCTGCAGGTTAAGCAACGTCTAGTTCAAAATCTTGTTGGATGGTTGAAGATTTATTTTTAACCGACTTCGAAGACGAGGAGGTCTCAATTGGATTGTATGTGTGTTACCGCATCACTCAGTCATTAGTAAAATGTTTAAGGTAGTTTGTAGTAAGTAAGCCTTTGGAGGACATTATTTTAAAATATTTATGGAAGTTTAGGCGCAAAGGAATAATCATCCAGCCAGACGAGGTGGTATGTCTGGCAGGTGGCCGCGGCGCATATCCACCCCATAATGGTAGTCGGGGATTTCTTAACTGTGAGAATTGCTCTGGAAACTTCGCTATCGCGGAGTAGGCATTTTTGGTAATTCTCGCATTTGTAGGCGGTAATTCAAATGTTTCGGATTAATTGTATACTGACTTAATAACGATTGTGTATTCGACAATCATTGTACTGATAGTTATATGTATATCAGCGCACGAAAGAGCTTTTGACAAACACCTACAAAAGCTCTCGCAGGTCTCCTAAATGAAGAACCTGATAAAAAGGCTGTACTTTTGGATACGGCACGTACTGTGAGGAGGTTCCTCACTCTGAATCCTTGACCACCGGTGGCTTGGGCCTTCGGCTCCACCATGGATAGGGATTTTCTATTTTGTATGTATGTAAAATATGAGATATAAAGAGATGAGAATTAAAATAATTACCTAAATACGAAAATAGCAGGTTAACCAATTTCGATTATAATTTCTGGAAAATATCAAGATTTGCTTCCCAGTTTAGCCTCTCATTATTTGGAACATTAATTACGTCATTAAATTTGAGTGTAACGCGCACGAAGCTACGTGTCAACGTTCCGCACCAGCGCCTATGCTGCCCTAATAACCAACTCTTTACCAAAAATGAACCTATATGGATGGGTGTTTGGCCAGCAAAAAGTAAGAAGACTCACCTCACTCCTCTCTTCGGTGTATGTCTACTACAGGTTTCGGCTTTCTGAACGCCCTTCCAATGATTATATGCGGTTAGATATCTTCATGCTTGTGTACTTAAGTATTTGTGCGTAATTTCATATAATCTTGAGTTTATATATAGCGTGTTATAAGTATGGTTTTTGCGAATATGCGATTGTGACATACACCGTCAGTTCGGTGTTGTCTATACCTTCGCCGGCCAGTGACGAAGGAAAAGAAAAGAGTATTTATGGCGCAAACATACTCCCCGGCTTGGAAGTCCGTAGGAGTTTCAAAACAGAAATGCGAAGTATCGCGAAGTCCTACATAAGAGCGAGAAATTATTAAAGTAGAATATGGTTAATACATTGCAAAGATCAAATAAATTGACAACATAAATAAATTATAACTTAAAATACTTGTTAAAATGAAAATAAGATTTATAAGTATAGACGAATAATACTTATTGCGTTGGAAGCGGACATATTTTTACAATAGGGCGTTTAAAATAAACTCCTTAGCTTCAAGAAATCGAGCATGTAGTAAGTTTCGGTTGAAGCGTGTATTGCGTGAAGGTGAGAATTTAAAACGATAATTACAAGTGCGAACATCACGTCGAGTGATATTTTGCGGGAAAAAATATACAAATTAATACGCTTTCGTTTCCGAAAATTAATACAGTGATAATCATCTTTAAGCAAGTCAACAATATGATCACGTGGCGGAAGCAAAATTGAGATACTATTTTCATAACTTATTTCAGCGTTATTCAAGCGGCCATCTACGGACAATATACTTTACCGTCAACGAACGGATCAAGTTTGCGAATCGATAAAGAAGGTAAGTTATTTTGAATTACATTTTTAAAATTATAAAAATATTTATTCTGAAGATAACGAAGAAAAATCATCATCTCTGCGGGTTTAAAATAAGAATATTTAATACATTTATAGCGGGAATGTTTTTTAATCGTGCGTAATATGTAATCAATTTTAAGTAGAATTTTAGGCCATGTAGATATGTTTAAAACAAGATAGTAGGATACATAACTTTCTACCTTTACTATAGCGGCCAGAAATAAAACCTTTTTTATCACTGGTAAGTTATTATAATTTATAGAAACTGGTTGAATAGGCCACTCTACTACTGGATTGCAAGGCCATGGCGGACCAACCCCCCACAGCGAAGGGTTCAATATTTGAGAAGGTAAAAGACCACGAGATGCGAAATCACTTTCTACACCATCAACATGAAAAAAGTGATCAGATGCGTCATTTTCATGTATTTTGTCAACACGATTGGACACAAATGTTTGCCAGCAATGCAGTTGCGAATGAATCCACGACAAAGCAGTTGTAGAGTCAGAAAAGGCGAAAATATTTGATATAAAGAAACGATAATTATATTCATCAACGAGAAGAATGCGTAAATACATTTGTTGCACGTCAGCTGTTAATGCAATTGGCAACAGACGGAATTTTAATAAAAGTTCGAATAAATCAATTTGCAAATTCGGCCCAGTGTGTAAGATATCATTTAAAGTAATATTGGTATCAGTGACGGCGCTGGCGTCAAGTACCGGGCGAGTTTTAGTTGTTGATCTATCTGGGCGAATCACAGGATGATGAGGAATTATGTAACCATCTTTAATTGCGGTCAAAGAATAAGGAACTACAGACAAGTATCCATTTGCGATATAATCTTGGATAACATTATTATATGCGAGACGTAGTTCAGGAGTTGCCCTAAACTTGCGTTCTAGAGATGCGAATCTGCGTTTTGCGCATGTATACGAGTCTCCCAAAGAGGCGGGATCCGCTTTAAATGGTAAAGCGACAACAAATCGACCCGTTGGGTCACGTAAGGTAGACGAGATATACATATTTTCACATTCAACATCATCAGGATTGCTGACTGGACGAGAAAATATTTCTTCCGATTCCCAAAACTTGGTTAAATTCATATTTAATTCTTCATTTGTTATAGGACCGAAGGACCAGGCGACGTCAGCAGGAGCAGGTGTTGTAGGTACCTCACCCATGACGACGTAACCAAGCGAGGTTTCGAGAACCGAGAGCGGAGCGGTAGCATAATGCGAAGAAGCGGTTGCGTCACTAACAGTAGTGTGCGATATGTGAGCGGTAGTTAAAGAAGAAGATGCGGTTTTAGCGGTATCGGAGGGACGAGACAGCGAAGAATAAATTATGCGGCCCCCTTTTAACAGCAAAGGAAATAGTTGCGCTCCTAATATAGCGTCTATTTCACTGGGTATATTCCAACAATCATCAGCGAGCGGTATATTATTTAAGTGTGATATAGCAGAAACATCCACAGACACAGTAGGTAGTTTATCTACAATATGATTAACAACCATAAACTGAATACTATAAACATCATCTGTATGACGCGATTGAATATTTAGGCATACCTTACCTAAAATATTGCAATTTGCGGAGCCAATAGTTTTAACGAATGAGTTATTAAGCGGAGTTATTTTTAATTTAAGTTTTTTACAAGAAATTAATGTAATTAAATTGTTTTGTGAGCCACTGTCCAATAAACATCTAATAATATATTTATTTTGTTTATTTGTATATGCATACACTTGTGCGGTAGAAAGTAACACCGTCGTGTCATTATTATAACAAAGGCGACTGTTATCAGAAGATGTATGCATAACAACTTGCGCAGGAATCGAACCTGGCAAAGCGGGCTGCGCGATTGAGCGAGACGAAGTGGTCACTTTATCTAGAGCCGCAGGTGGTGTCGATACTACTGCAGCAGCAAAACTGTTTTCAGCAGACGGGCTATTCTGTACCACTTCGTTATTATTGTTTAACCCTCTATTAGAGTTAAAGTGCAACATAGAATGATGACTAAGGTTACATTCTTTACAGCGGGACGTGGAATTACAATGCGAATTAGTATGTCTTGAGCTCAAACAATTAGTACAGAATCTTTTTTCCTTTATTAAATTAAATCGGTCGGTAGTATTCATTGCCTTAAATTTAGGACATTGATATAATTGACTATGATTTGTATTGCAATTACATATTGGACAACAAATAATATTATGTGAATTATTAGGTGAAGTTAAAGCAAAAGTGTGTAAATTGTTATTTCGACTGCTTTTAAAATAGGACCCCGTACTAGCGGTATTTTCTGTTCGTTCTAGAACCTTTACATGATGACGAATGAAATCAATGAGATCTGAGCAGAGCGGAAATTCTTTCGTGCGCATTGTTTGTTCAAATGTTTGAATTAAACCGGTATCTAATTTTCGTTGGGCGATATACAAGAAAATAAAATCCGTCAAATCAGACATTTGCAGTTGTTTCAAAGCGGATAGTGAAGATGAAAACTTTTCTATAAAATTATTCAACTGGGTGACATTAGTCGAAACATTTTTATGATTAAAAATATTGTTCAAATAGAAGGCTCCCAGCACGCGTTTGTCCTGGTATTTGTCAACTAAGTCCTTCCAAATAGCGGGGTAATTTTCAGCGTTCGGTACTACACCAGCTATTACTGTCAAAGCATTGCCACTTAACTTGCCGATTAAATAATAAATACGCTGAGAATCACATAATTGAGAATTTTCGTGTATATTTGTTTTAAAACTTTCATAGAATAATGCCCAATTCTCTTGTTTGCCATCGAAGGAAGGTAAATTAATAGGCGGAAGCTTAATCGAAGGCGTATTAACTTTAGGAGTACTAGTTACATGAGAGAGAGAGTCTCCCTGAATCTCGTCTCTAAAATATTTGACAGCGCAATACAATTCTTCAAAAGCAACCCATGAATTATAATTTATTTCAAATGTAGGGTCGACTTCCAAACACAATACGTTGTATTCATCACACAATTTACTAAATTGATCGTAAAGTTTGTCAATATTATGAGACTTAGCAAGAAAATGATGTTTACTACGGGTATCTGCGGTGGTTATTTTCTGAGAAAGAGCGTGAATTGAACTAAGTTGTTCAAAAATCATTTGCCTTTTGGCTTCATTTATTTTTATATTTATTTGCGCCATAATGAAGAAATCGAAAAAATATATTAGTTAATTAATATTAATGACAACTTGCGAAAAAATGGCGAACAATGCCGTGAAAATTGAAAAAATATGACAGATGCGAAAATATGCGGAAATAATATGAAATTATGCACAATAACTTAGTGCGGAATGCGGGAATTATAATGCGGGATAGATTAAGAGCGCCGGTTCAAATCCGGGTCGAACGGGACCAAAATTATGGATGGGTGTTTGGCCAGCAAAAAGTAAGAAGACTCACCTCACTCCTCTCTTCGGTGTATGCCTACTACAGGTTTCGGCTTTCTGAACGCCCTTCCAGTGTTTATATGCGGGACGATATCTTCATGCTTGTGTACTTAAGTATTTGTGCGTAATTTCATATAATCTTGAGTTTATATATAGCGTGTTATAAGTATGGTTTTTGCGAATATGCGATTGTGACATACACCGTCAGTTCGGTGTTGTCTATACCTTCGCCGGCCAGTGACGAAGGAAAAGAAAAGAGTATTTATGGCGCAAACACTATATTTTATTAGGTCACACTTTCTAATGAATGAATGTTTGATTTTTGTTCGTTCGGAGGGCTCCTAAAGCAGTCGATCCCGGCCATTCTACTATCAATGGCAGACTTTACACGTAGGGAACCTAGCTCTGGCTAGCGTGGCGCAGTAGGCTAATTACCTCCCCCATGTGTTTGGAGGAGGCCCGACTCACTGGTTAGTCATGTGGGCTGAATAGTAAATAAATAAATAAATATCCTTGGACATTTCACACAACGCCATCTCGTCCCAAGCTAAGCAACTTAATGCTCGTGTTATGGTAACGAGATGGATGATAAACTACTTATATACATTTTTTTTTAAATACATACATATTATAGATAGAAATGACACCCAGACTCCGAGCCAGTGCCTCTGGTTTAGACAAAGACACTTGCCCGACCCGGGAATCGAACCCGGGACCCGTTGATCCAAAGGCGCCACATCTAACCACTAGACCAACGAGTACATGGCCTACGTGTACTTTAGAATTTAATTTGGATTTAGAATACACAGTGTCACCACCCCATTCCATTCTGAGGGTGTTGTAAGAGCCGACTAAAAGAAACGCAAAAGTAGAAAACATACTGCTAACCCTGTGCCTACCCATCAAGCCAGAGTCGTACAGGCCAATTCCCGCCATTTAATTGGAAGACCTCCGACTCAGCAGTGGTTCTTTTAGAGACTGAGATGGATGATGGAGTAGAATTTGAATTGTAACACAACTTAATGTGATCAATATGTTTGTCTGATCGAAACAAATGGAAAGTTTTTTCGAAATAAACTGTAGAGGCCACGTTGAGAAACTCTTACCGCCATATTACAAAACAGGTTCTAACAGATTTGTAATCAGGCGGTTAGTTTTCAATATCTTAACATTGTGATGCATAAATAGATATATTCAGACACCGATTCATAAAGGTCATTACTCATATCATCCGTATATTCAATAAGTTAAAAGGCAGAACCATGTTTTCAATATCATGCAAATGGCTGTGATTTATATCAATGTAATGTACATTAGTAGCGTAGCGTAGCGAGGCTAAAGGACGAGAGACCAACAGAGTAACAACGTGGAAGGGTCCAATAGGCAAACGTCTCAAAGGAAGACCGCACACGAGATGGGCAGATGACTTGATAAAAATAGCTGGTACCTCCTGGCCGCAAATAGCTCAAGATAGAGACACATGCCATTCTTTAGAGGAGGCCTTCACCTTCATTTGAGGAGGGGTTCATGCAAGCAAACTTATTTATTACTAGCGACCCGCCCGGCCTCGCACGGGTGCAATGATGAACCTCTAAATTTATCAGTGTTTCTCTACTAACTACTAGTATTATGGATGTACCTAATATCATAAAACCATCATCTTGAATCACTCTATATATTTAAAAAAACCCGCTTCAAAATCCGTTGCGTAGTTTGAAAGATTTAAGCATACCTACATAGGGACGGACAGACGACAGCGACGTTGTTTTTAACCCCCGACGCAAAAAGAGGGGTGTTATAAGTTTCACGTGTCTGTCTGTCTGTCTGTGGCACCGTAGCTCTCGAACGGATGAAGCGATTTCAATAAAGTTTTTTTGTATGAAAGGTGAGTTACGGGCGAGTGTTCTTAGACATGTTTGATGAAAATCGGGTGAGCCATTTAAAAGTTATGAGGGGTGAAAGTGGGGAAGAATAACCGAATGTCTGCAAATATAATCGAGTGGGGTCTCAAATGAAAGCGCATCACGTGCAATTTAACAAAATCTACATTATAATAAGTATGTACCTATAAAAAGTATAAAATAAAAATTAAATTAAAAATTTAAATAAACCCCCGACACAATAACCTTTAAAAAGTAAAAAATAAATACTTCGCGTTGGGGGACCAGGGGTCAGGTAATAAATAAGTGGGAGTGGTCCCCCAACGCTGTGTCGGGGGTTTATTTAAATTTTTAATTTAATTTTTATATTATATGTAGTGATAGTGATGTAGTGATTACTTAGATTTTAAACATTTAATAACATCACTATATCTTTCCCTTCAGTAGCTCAAACATGTAGGTTTTGCTCACTGAAAACAGTGGACAAAATGCGATTTTGCCCACTGAGTGAGACAAAGTAACTTTTTAATTCTAATTCGAAACATTGACACTATCTCTTTCCCGCCATTAGAAAAGAGAGAGAGACAAAGACCAAGTGGCCAGTACCAACAGCTCCGATTTTTCTTCTTCTTATTCATTTAGGTTTTGGCTTCCATCGTTTTACCGATGATTTTGCCAATGACAAGTGTGTTGTGTTAGAAATTTCGTGTGATTTTGAAAGTTAAATTAATTGGTTATAAGTTGCGTCAGAGTTATGAAGTTAAATGTTAGCAGGTAGCGCTATAGAAAACAATACAAAGCAATAAAGTACAGATTATAAATATTAAATTGATAGAGCAATATTATGGGAACTATATTTGATTAAATACAAACTAGACGTACTTTTAACAGTTCGATTGGATGAAAGGAGTTCGTTATGGGGTTACTCCGATTTTGAATTCGACCTCAAAGACAAACACGTTCGGAATTTCGTACTAACTTAAGAAGTTTAGCAAAAATGATAATTATATCTTTTATTGTAATTCATTGAATTTTTAGCTTATTGTTGTATTTAAACTAAAATAAGTATTTACTGCTTAAAAAACTGATATTTAACTTAAAAATATTTAATTATAATTTCAAAAATGTTACGTAATATATTTCATTTCCTATAGTGTTCTCGCTGCTGAAGTGAAAAGTTATGTGTGTTACACAAGAGCAAAATTGTTCGCATCTCGTGCCTTTGAATCCCTCGCAGCACTCAGGAATCAACTTTAGAATCACTCGCTACGCTCGTGATTCAATCATTGATTCCTTCGCTTACTCGGGATTCAATATCAGCACTCGCAGCAAAAAACGACTTTGCTCTCTTGTTGCACAAATAACTATTCCTATAGTGTTCTCGCTGCTAAAGTGAAAAGTTATGTGTGTTACACGAGAGCAAAATTTTTCGCATCTCGTGCCTTTGAATCCCTCGCAGCACTCAGGAATCAACTATAGAATCACTCGCTACGCTCGTGATTCAATCATTGATTCCTTCGCTTACTCGGGATTCAATATCAGCACTCGCAGCAAAAAACGACTTTGCTCTCTTGTTGCACAAATAACTATTTTCTTTTAATTTTCTCTTTAATCTACGCATGTATCCTACTTTTTTAAATGAAATAAAAGGCTTATTATTATTATTATTATTTTAATGTACATTAGTGTACCGTGCACAAAATGGCAGATTTCTATACAATATCACGCATCAGAAAGGCTAATTTTGTGTGACAATAAAACCCCGTCTCAATGGTTTTAACACAATTCGATGGAAGGTCAAAGATCACAAATTGTAAGATATTATTACTACTACTTCTCAGTTCACGAATGGCCCTCTGCTAAATGGGGCCTCAACTACGTGGAGGGTTATTAGCCTACTGTGCCACGCTGGCAAGACGGGTTGAGAGTTTCGTATCAAGGTTTCCGTCTCTTGTGGCTAGGTTACGACACCCTCAGGATGAAATGGGGTGGCGACCATCACCATACAGAATAGATACAGTGACATCCATACTATACAAATGACGTACAGTCAGCGAAATAAATCGGCGGCTGTGATACCTATCACCGAACCGCACAGGAATTGAGGAAAAGGATCCATTTAAATGTAGATTGTCTGCGGTAATACTTCCATTTGTTTTTGTCTCCCAAACTGCCACCGAGATACGACGCTATGTAGCTTAAACCAGGGAGACTGGGAGGCCTACCATGAAACATCACTTAAGTAATTAGATTTTTTAGATTAGACTTAGATTTTCTACAATGCCTCTAAGACTCCGAAATTAAATGAATAGTCGATATAATAGTTATACACCTCACGCTTTTATTCAATATAGACCATGACCCATTGCTCAGGCCTTCTTCTGTAAGATGGAGGGTAATTAACCTACTGTGTCATGTTGGCAAGTCGGGTTGGCATAGGGGAAGTTTGTATTCTCTCGCGGCTAGGTTAACGGTCGTGTCATTTTCTGTAGTCGGCTGTTACGACACCCTCAGGATGGAATGGGGCGGTGCCACTACTTAGTGTTCCACACGGAATATTCTTGTTTTGCTTATTATATTATATGAGCACAACTAAAATAAGAAATGTGTATTTCTACAAATACGGTTAAGTTTAAGAACTGAAGTATTTAGTAAATTCAGGAGTTCTTGTGATTTGGCCTAGTTATGGTTCTATTTTCGCAGTTTACTAGCAGTTCGTTAACTTTTTTAAATGCTGTAACATATCAGTGACGGAATTAGCTCCTTAGAATTTATCTGAATACCTGCTCTTATTTTTAAAACAGAAATATCTCAGTAAAAATACCAACATATCTGAATACCTGGCCGAATATCTTTTATTTTAATTAAAATCGAAAGGTCTCTTTAAGACTGGATAGCAAGGCTTGGTAATTGAGAGAGAGGCCGCTGGTATACCGAATAAGGAATAATAAGGTTTTCTAACAAGGAATTCGAGATAGGAAGAGAGCTTGTAGCATCCAGAAGCAACTAACATTTGTATTAGAGTACATAAGATTTATAATTATCAAACTTTTAATCATCAATAAAAAATACGGTAGTGTGATTTGTACCTTAGATAATAATCAGTTAAACTCAGAGTACGGAGTAGTAACTCGGAGTAGACCTCGGCTCACAAAGTCCTAACACTATTATACACTGAAAGATATTTTTTGCCGTTCACTTCCTGTTCAATCCATAAAAATACATGTAACAACATTTTCTTTGTTCCTTCATAACCGTGATTTATGGAATCTATAGAGCCCTTTACAATAAGTGATAAATTGAATTCTTCATTGAAGAACAGAGACAGAGTTTGGATACTACACTGTTTTGTTTACATTATTTAATTCCCAATGTTTCAAATGCTTTGCAATGGTCTTAGTCACGGGAGAGACTAGATAACAGTTGTCTTTAACAAATACTTTTATCGGCAATTAAATAACGTATATAATATTACACGCGATAAATCCGTTAAGAAGTGTTTAATTTCATAGTATTGTGTTATGTCCATGTCATAGTAATCTATTGTATTTTTTATTCTTGTTTTTTTTTTGCTGTAAATATACTAATATTTATTAATATCTTGGTACCCTAATATTCTCATTGCCTCAAAAGAAAAAAATATATATTAATAATATCATTAATTTTCAATAAGTCACTCGCGCTGAAACTATGAAACCCAACTTTTATGTATTTAGGTAAATAGTTTCCAAATTGTTCCACTAACGTGCGTGAGCAATAAAAACTTTTTACATCGTAAAACTCAAATCGAATAGAAGCCTTGTCGTAAAAACTGTAACGCTCAAGTTAACAATCAATTTATTCTACGCAAATAGACATGCATTTATTTATAAGGTACGAAGTACGCACAGCGCTGCCTTCTTGATCTAGGGGCGGCCTTTGGATCACGGAATACAGGTTCGATTACGGGGTTAGGCAAGTGTCTATGTCTAAAACAGAGGCACTTGCTTCGAGTCTGGCGGTCATTTGTGTTCGTGAATTTCATGTTTGTAAACTATGTTTGTATGTTTGTAAACACGATACAGGTTGCATACAAAGTGCACGGGTTTTGTTTAAAAAAAAATCCTACACTGTGGTTAGGAACATGGGTACTGAAATTCAATGATTTTTTCCCATTTGCATGGAGCTGGAGCATGGTTGATGGTAAGTGCTTGCTGTTTCTTATGGAATTTAGTAGAGCCAGATGTGCCACTGACGCGTTGGTCCCATTTAAAGAGAATGACGCTGGCATGGGTAACGAGATTAATTCAGCTGCAATACTTCCTCGTTCTTGATGCGGACTGCTAAGGGGCGGAATTCGCTTCCTACGTCTGTATTTCTTAGTAAATATGACTTGGATGCCTTCAAGTCTAGAGTGAATAGCCTTTTACTGTCCCAGCGGGTTACACCTTCGGCCTCGTCATCACTTAACATCAGGTGAGATAGAGGTCAACCGCTGGTCAGCTGTGAATAAAAAAAATTGAACACTGCTACCTTACCTATGCGTAGAAGCATGATATCATACAACGTAAAGTTATCACGTATCCCACTTATTTAATAATTACGAAAGATTTTACAATTAGTTTTTTTTTACACAGGCGCAAAGTGATATTCTAAAGCATAACAATGTCTCAAACAATTCATCATCATCATCATTTCAGCCAAAAGACGTCCACTGCTGGATATAGGCCTTCCCAAGGATTTCCACGAAGCCCGGTCCTGAGCCGCACGCAACCATCGCTTTCCGGCGAACTTGACCAGGTCGTCGGAATAATTGAATTGGATATGCCATTTGTCTGTGAGATCACAATTGTTTGGTGTTAATAACTAATCTATACTAATATATAAAGCTGCAGAGTTTGTTTGTTTGTTTGTTTGTTTGTTTGAACGCGCTAATCTCAGGAACTACTGGTCCGATTTCAAAAAATCTTTCAGTGTTAGATAGTCCATTTATCGAGGAAGGTTATAGGCTATATTTTATTTTCAAAAGAATTAGGGATCCGTATGAAAATTGCGATTTTGTAAACCAAAGTGTAAAATCGAAAACCTATTTATGCGTGCGCTGCCAAAACTATTGACAATAGAACAAAATGATGTACTACGGGTTTGTAGGTCTTATAAAGATCTACAAAAAAGTCCGCGAGAGCACATATCTAACTATCATAGTTTAGTCGCAATAACCGATTTTATGTTCATAAAAAATATGCACGGGTTCGAAGCCCACGCGGGCGAAGCCGCGCGCAAAAGCTAGTTATAGCATAATATTCCTGAGTTACAATTTTGTTACGTTAACATATTCATCATCATCATCATTTCAGCCAAAAGACGTCCTCTGCTGGACATAGGCCTCCCCCAAAGATTTCCACAAAGGCCGGTCCTGGGCCGTCCGCATCCATCGTTTTCCGGCGACCTTAATCAGGTCATCGGTCCACCGTGTGGGAGGCCTACCAGTACTGCGCTTTCCGGAACGCGGTCGCCATTCCAGGACTTTTCTGCCCCATCGGGCGTCTTATTAACATATTAATAAGTCTTAAATTATATTTGGAATTTATTGGTATTCTTTTCATTTCTTATATTTACGGGTAAGCTGTTCAGTAAATACGGTATGCATGCGTTTACGCAGAGTTCTATCTCCATAAACGTTATTTACTCTTGGGACAAACTAATTACATGCACTCATCGCTCTATATTTGTTACCTACATGTCTTCTAGAAACTTAACAATTTTACGTTCAAACAATAACTTAACAATCAAACCCAATTTAATTCAACACAGCCAAAGACTGCAAGTAACAGCTTACTTACATTTATATTATCCTTACCAAAATAAAAATAGTTTTTCACTCATCTCATTCCTCTTTCTTTTCCTCCAATTTCATTGAGAACTCTGATATAGCCCTGTTTTGCCATAATACCAGTATTAACATGGCCTGAGTCTACGCTCCCAGTTCCTTCTGAAATGAGTTACATGGGATGGTCTCTAGCGCCTATTGTCTAATGATTGTTCTCGGGAACTAACTTCAACGGGATTTATCTCGCGTAATTTAGTTCCCGACGTGTCAAAAGCTTCACTAGAAGACTTTGTTGTCTTCAAAAGTACAAAGAAACAATTAAATCTACCTCCTATAATTTTGTTTTATTGATAACGTTCCCTCTGCGCAGAAATCCGCGACGGCTGTAAAGCATTTGAAACGTCGCGAATTAAATAATGTACGCAACAAATCTGTTAAATATTGTTTAATTTCAGTGGGTAATCATAGCGAAAACCAAAGAAATCATTATATAACTGGTTGTAAATCTCGCTACTGCGATCTTGGCCATCCTTGTATTTCTATGAATTTACGCAATTTATCATTTCGAATTCAGATCGCTACACTATTATGATCAGTTTCGAATCAGCGTAACACGGAGATGACTTTGATTGAATAACACACGTTACAGCGCTCGACTACATGGGGCGTGAAAACACGACTTAAACTGTTATTGGAAAACGTTTCGTTGCGCATCACTACGCCTGCCTCAATGTAATTGTCGAGATGAACATCTGTCGCGAGAACATCGCGGCTGTACTAAGCTGTGAACATTTTCATTAATAGCATTAACATTAGTCACAATTACTCGTACATTATATACGCGAGGTCCGTGTGGGGTCGGATTTATAATACACAAGGTCACCAACCCTGAGGGTGTAGCGGCAAGAGAAAGAAAACTTGATACAAACCCTGTGCCAACCCGTCTTGCCAGCGTGGCACAGTAGGCCAATTTCCCTCCATGAATTTGGAAGATGCCCGACTTAGCAGCGGGTAATTTATGGGCTGAAAAGACGACATTATATACTTTTAATATGTGTATTAGATACAATCGCATATAGAACTAGTAGTTACTCGCAACTTCATCCGCGTGGTATTTAACAATGTAGAACACTCTGTAACTATGGGCTGCTGAAAAGCGGGAGAGGGGGGAGTGTCAATAAAAGTAGCTTACGTTACTCTCTCTCCTTCTCACCTCATCTATCTGTCAGTGAACCTTCAAAATCGTACACACATCCTAATGCACTTAGTAAAAAAGGTGGTTAAAGTAAAATTTTATTAATTTTTACAGATGGGCTTTTATTTCATAATCAATGCAATGTATGTGATAATTACTTTCATGATAATTATACGAACACGAATATTGTTTATCAATCGAAATGCGATGTCAGTCTGGAAATAAAAGTAATTTTAAAATGACAAAACGCGATTAACGGTATGTTTCTGATCAGTAAAAGAAAGTGGTTGCTTTGGCAATTGTTCGGGAACAGAATTGACGTCTCACTCGTCGTTGATAGGTGGGGAGATGGGGGAAGGCTAGTTTTTTCGTCACCAAGGCACCCTGGATGTTGCGCTAGGGTAACTTGCGTAAAACTCAATCTGGCCCGTCCTACTCAAACTTGGCTCTCACTGCCAAACTTTCTTTGAATGCTGCCTTAATCGAGTTGCTGTAAGCTTAAGGGTATGTTTCTAATGCCGGTCATAAAGGTGAGAAGTGGGTGTTATTTGTAATCATAATTATTTCAGCCAACAAATTATCTATTGGTGCGCTGGACCTCACCCAATTTCATGCATAGGAAATTAATGTGCCACGCTCGAAATACGGGAATTTGTGTCAAGTAGACATGACACAATATACAAACTAGCTTACCAAAGTTATACATAATAGTGTTTCAAACACCAAATGAAATTACAAATTGATTTGTTCAAATATGCTTTATAAGACAGCAAGACACTTTGTTCCTTTTACAAGTAGTTATGCAGTTTGTAAGAGTTTGAAAACGATTCAAACAAAATCAAACTCATTTAATCAAGTTGGCTCAATAGAGCTCTTTTGATTTCAATAGACCCCCAGCAACGGCACCTGTTCACAAGCATGACGCATTTGGCAGCCATAGTATCAAAGAAGCGTTTCATCAGACGAAACAAGACACGCGTAGCTGCATTTTTAAATAATTTTATATTGCTCTTTGTGATGCTCATACCGCTTACTTGCTACTGTAGTTTGGACAATGCTACAGACATTCACCACAGTTTTTTTTTAACGGATTGAGAATACATAGTGCAGCCGGACAAAAGGAAATGATAAGGTCGAAAACCTACCCGCAAGAGAAGGAAAACTTGATACGAAACCCTCTGACCAGCCGCGGCACATAATTTCACTCCATGTAGTTGGAGGAGACCCGACTCAACAGAGGGTCATTTATGGGCTGAGATTTTTTTTTATTATACTACCTTATCTCCTTTCTCAATGTCTGGTCTAATTATTTCCAAAATTTTATCTACACCAACGGGTAAATCGTGAATGTGTAATAGACAAGAATTGTTGACGACCCGCAACTTAACAAGAATAGAAGGGAAAGAAAGAAATACTTTTACTGCAGCCAATACAGCGCAAAATCTAGTAAGCGCTTTGTAAATTACAAGACATGATCGCTTTCTCATACTAAAGCAAGGGTTACAAAATCAGTCAGAGTTAGGAACAGAACCTTTATGCGAGTTGTCGTTAACTTTATAAAATGCGCCGCGCCTGGCTTATGTTTTCCGCGCTGGTTAAGAGCTTTCCGAGAGTTCTCGTATTCGTTAACAGAGTTCCCCAGTTCATGGCGGAATGGAGAGTTTTTTATGTTATAACATTTTGCTGTTGCGATCTTTTTTCATTTCGCCGGCCGTTTCCAAGTTTCGTATTACTAACAGCCAGCGTTACGCGATAACATCTGGCACATCGCGGTATTTTCACAAAAATTGGCTATGACATAGGATAACTTGATATTAATTAACTAAAAGCAAATTAATTCAATCGTAAATATTGCCAAAACACCCTAGTCAGTGAAGGGGATGTGTAGATGATATAACATTGAATATACTTTGTGAAAGTTGCGAAAGAACTGCTTGTCCGCAGTATCGCAGTGCTAGAGGACTAAAGTTTGGGATTTTCCCTGCGAGTTCCAATCCGACATGAGGAGATACAGTTAAGCCAAAATTACCGACATAGCCCACAACATTTCCAAACTTAACTGACGACTCATGTGACAGAAAGGTCTCTCGACTGTCAATTTCCTATAAGTCACTCTAAGGGCAATGGAGAGGGCTATGCTAGGAGTTTCCCTGTTTCAAATCAGATGGGAGGACATCTGTCCCATAAAGTCGAACCAGAGTTACTGACATAGCCCACAAGTTTGCCAAACTTACCTGACGACTGATGGGACAGAAAGATCTTTTGAGTGTCCATTTCCTATTTAAAAGAAGAAAGAAAGAAAACTTTTTATTCTGTCTTCGTACACAAAATTACAAATAAAAATAAAGAAAAAATAAAAACTACAATAACTCTGTACGAGATCAGAAAAGGCTCCTATCTCAGCATAATGCTGCGACATTAAGAGCATAATGCCGCAGCGCTGGTTTTCAGATAGGGCCATTTTAGTGATGCCACGGGCTGCTACGACAACAACTGAACGATACAGACATCACCTTAAGACACCCCTTAAGACATACATTTTCTCTGGTCAAGCATGTACAAAAAGTAATGACAATAAATTGAGCCGTTCAGGCGCGAAAATTGAACAGCTAAAGAAAGTTACGTTCGGATAGTATTTGTTAAAGAGCAGTATTTTAGCAGCATTCCGTACGGTGACGGATTTAGAATACACATAGTCACTACCCCATTCCATTTTATTGTCACCACCCCATTCCATTTTGAGGGTGTCGTAAGAGCCGACAAAAGGAGATGACAAGGCCGGCAACCAGCCGCAAGAGAAGGAAACCTTAAAACGTAACCCATCTGGCGGGTATACCACTTTACCCGTGGCACAGTAAGCTAATTACCCTCCATGTAACTCGAGGAGGGCCGACCCAGGAGTGGGTCATATATGGGCCGAGTGGTAGTAGTATTATAGCAGAGCCAAATTTGTGCCACCCCAAGTCTCTGCAATAATCATCAAACATCTACTGAGGGAGTAGACATAACTAATTTAATTAATACATATTCAGCATAGTAATGCCCTTGTTAACTGAATAATAACTGATATAGGTATATGCGATATGTATTACATAAATTTGCATTTACGCACCAATGGAGCGTTATTTGGGAGTGCTAAGCAAATGTATGTCTGGTGACAGATTCGGGATACACAATGTCACCAACCCATTCTATCCTGCCTGAGAATGTCCTAAGAGGCGGGTTTTAGTGGGTGGGTCGGGGTGCGACTAAAGGAACGGAAGTGGCAGATCTCACCAGCAAGGAAGGAAAACTTGATACAAACTTGTTTTTTTTAATTAGGCTTTCAATGGTTATCCCACTAAAACCGAGGGCGATCCTCAACTACCCAAAACAAGGCCACGGGATTTTCTTCCCGATGGGAGAGCATTCTCCGCGATCCTGGGGGCCTCGATTAGTGGAGCTTGATACACACCCGTCTTGCTAGCGTGGCAGAGTAGGCTAATTTACCTCCACGAACTTGGTGGAGGCTCGACTCAGTAGTGGGTAATTCATGGGCTGAAACGACGACGACAATAATCACAAACATAATTAGCACACGTCCAAATGATCGGTTGGCGTTTCACATAGAAATAACACGTTCCATTCCCACAATACTAGCAAATTGCCTGTGAAATCGATGATTGAATACGTCAGCGGATGTGTCGCACAAACAAATGGCGGAACATTCGCACTCATATTAAACCGAATATATTTCCTACCGATATTAATTAGCGTTCTAACGGCAACGAACGTGAAAGGTCTTTGTTATTTGTCATCGGATAACATGGTACTGTTTATTTGGGATTACAAAATGACCATATACTGGATTTTTACATGATTAAAGAAAACCTTAAAAAATCGTGTTCTAAAATAATCACTATCATCACTACATAATATAAAACAAAGTCGTTGTCGTCAGTCCGTCCCTATGTATGCTTAAATCTTTAAAATTACGCAACGGATTTTGAAGCGGTTTCGGCGTCAAGAGGAAGGTTTATATGTATAATACATGCATAATTGCACCCGTGCGAAGCCGGGGCGGGTCGCTAGTTACAACATAAAACTGATAATCCCAAAATCAGTTTTCTACCTAAAAATTAGTTAGAAATAACACACACCAATGGTTTACCGAAATGGGTAGCGTTTATGTTATTATACATGTGTACATACATCTGTCCCTTTAAACATTTAATTACATGAAACATTCCAATATTGTAGGCACCGGTTGAATTTAAGTTCACTTAATAATGCACAAATTGCATAGAGTACTCGATGTTATTTCAATGGCGTTAATTCAGTAGATAGGTAACGCTATGTTAACAGTACAGTACAATTAATTTAACGGTGTTAAATAAAATGGTTTATATTCCTTAAAGTATACAACAAAAGTAATAAAATTATATGGGTTCCATCAGAAGGCTCAACGTCACCCAAAGGGAAATAGAGAGGGCAATGCTCGGAGTTTTCCTGCCAGATTGAATCAGAAATGAGGTATCTCCTCACAAACCAGGGTCACGGACGTACCCCACAGTATTGCCAAACTTAAATGGCAGTGGGCAGGGCATATAGCGCGCAGGACCGACGCCCGATGGGGCAGCAAAGTCCTCGAGTGGCGCCCGCGTTCCGGAAAGCGCAGTGCTGGTAGGCCTCCCACACGGTGGACCGATGAACTGCATAGTTAAGGTCGCCGGAAAACTACCACCACCACTATCACACTTAGACATTATGTTTTATTATAGCCTACGTATATATGCCTTTTGAGACGTACACCGCGCAGGTGCAAGATGTGGAATGATCTACCTCCCGAAGTATTTCCTCTGCGCTACAACATGGGGCTCTTCAAAAGAGGTGTTTACAGGCATCTTAAAGGCCGGCAACGCATCTTCTCCCGTTAGGTTGTAGATTGTAGATGTCCTGGGCGACGGTGACCACTTTCCATCAGGTGGACCACCTGCTCGTGTGTCGTCGTATAATAGGTATACAAAAAAACCCTGTTCGATATTCACGCTACCGAAGCTTGTAAACTTATAAATAAGAGTACACAACATAACATTAGACCGACACAA
The DNA here is from genome assembly GCA_905475355.2 of Clostera curtula. Taxonomy (NCBI): domain Eukaryota; kingdom Metazoa; phylum Arthropoda; class Insecta; order Lepidoptera; family Notodontidae; genus Clostera; species Clostera curtula. The sequence goes on along the minus strand of FR997813.1, from coordinate 9,020,632 downwards.
CCGCAACCGAGTCCGACGCCGAAAAATTCGGTTATAATTTTCAAATCAAAAAACCCTCGTTCTTTTTCGGCCAACACTAAAGATCTTGGAACTTACCATAACTAAATGTGTTCCTTTTGTGTCTTACATGTGTGTGTATTGTGTATGTGTATAGGGTTACGTGTATGATGTAATTTAGCACGTGTCAACGCGTCAAGCCCTGTCGCGCCACCGCACCCGACGTCGCTGGCACGTTTATCGAATTGTGCAGAAATAACGTGTGTCTTTTGGGTACATTATGTCAGCGTACATTATGTCAGTATTATTCTATTATTACTAATCACCTTTTAAATGGCCCACTACTGAGTGGGGCCTCCTCCTATTATTATTTTAACTTCATGCACATAAGGGTACAAAGGCGGACCTATAAGTCAACCTATAAGTGGGGCAGAGAACCAAATGGTAGGTGCACAGTATACAATAAATTAGGAAACAAATTAAATTATATGCTAAAAATATAATTAAATTATATGCTTCTATTTACCAATGGCAACCTATCTATGCTCTATGCCGATTGAATTATTTAATACGTACTTCTACCAAAATGTATGTATGTAAATTTATTAAAATTGAAAATGCACAATTTTCATTCGAAACCACCAATCAACGCTCTTATGAAATATACAAAGTGTGACAACTTCCAAAAAGCATCAATAATTATAGATTATAGCCAACAATAAACCATACGATCACTGCACTAATGATTATTTTGTAATCCATTAATTCCGCATGTGTTTACTCATATTCTTGCGTAGTACATAATATACTCGAGACTTAGGTACATAATCATTACATAACCGTATTACATAAGTTGTTTGCAACCGGTAAGTGGGGCTAGCCCTCAACAGCGAAGATTGAAGTAGTTCTCAACCCTTCCCTTCATATTTAGTTGAAGTGTCTGGGAACTCAAATTGTGTTCTATGTACCTTATTGCCCGGCTCGAGAAACAGCTGTAGTTATGAGTTATTACTTACTAACGGATATAGAATACATATTGTCACCAACCCATACCATCTTTAGGGTGTCGTAAGAGGCGACTAAAAGAACGCAAGAGGCAGATCACCTAGCCCCAAGAGAAGGAAAATTGATACAAACCCTGTGCCAGCCCGTATTGTCAGCGTGGCTCAGTAGGTTAATTTCCCTCCATGAATTTGGAGGAGGCCCGACTCAGTAGTGGGTTACTCATATGCTGAAACGACGACGACGACTTACTGACTATTGGTTGACAAGATGTTTCAATAACCAGGCTATAACTACTTCTACTTAATTCTCAGCCCTTAAATGTCCCACCGCTGAGTCGGGCCTCCTCCAACTACATTATCATCATTTCAGGAAAAAGAAGTCCACTTCTGGTTTATATATATATATAGGCCTTCCCCAAGGATCTCCACAAAGGCTGGTCCTGGGCCACCCACATCTATTGCTTTCCGGCGACCTTAACTAGGTCGTCGGTCCACCGTGTGGGAGGCCTTTTCTGCCCCATTGGGCGAGCTCTTTGGTAATTATTGGCCTACTGTGCCACGCTTGCCAGAGGGGTTGATGCCGTGTTTATATTCGTCTCTCGATGCCACTAGATTTTTCTGCGCTTGAGTATTAACTCACCAGAACTCTAAAAGAGGGAGCTTGTTGTTGATTTTTAAAATATAGGGGCTCGACTCCCTCTACATTATTGAGGGAGGCATGCAGTTATGGCTTAGTTAATACGCGCGTCAAGGAATGTGTTTTAATTTTCACATGTATACAGACTTGAAGTTTTTACGGTTCATTCAAGTAATGGTTAATATAGTATGGTTAGCTCTGCGACGTTGCAGAAGATTAAAATTTTACTTTTATAGATGGTGCACCAAAAAGTGTATAATAACATTAATGTAGAATATAATAGTTATTTGTTATACAAGAGTGCAAAGTTGCTTTTTAACCGCGTGTTCAATTTTGATGACCGAGCAAGCGAAGGATTCAAAATTAGAATCCTGAACGTTAGCGAGGGAATCAAAAGAGCACGAGGTGAAAAATCTTTGCACTCGAGTGCAACACGTAACTTTTCATTCCACCTCAGCGAGGAAATGACTAAATGCAAAAAAAAAACGTTTACAATCACAAGATAGGTACACTTTTATTTCAGTTTAGGTATTAATTACTACATTATGACAGGTAAGTATTACAGAATAATCTTTACTTTATTCTCTAGCGAATAAAAACGGCTTTTGCACTCAGATATCGAAGAGCAAAAATACTTTATTCTCTAGCGAATAAAAACGGCTTTTGCACTCAGATATCGAAGAGCAAAAATACTCTTTCCGAGATGGGGGGATGAAAAACTCTTTATTGTGTACAATAAGTACACCAATACTAAAAAGGTGGCAAGACATCAGAGAAATACAAAAAAGAAACGGTCTTATCGCACTAGGCAATTTCTCCCAGACAACTTTTCGATAGATAGGACTTGTGAACGTTAAAACAGCAGGTAGGGGTGTGCAATAAAATTATACATGCACGATATATAAATGTAGATTAATATATCCTTATTCTATAAACTTTTAAATAATATAAATCCTTTATATGTAACTAGCGACCCGCCCCAGCTTCGCACGGGTGTAATTATGTATTATACATTAAAAACTTCCTCTTGAATCACTCTATCTATTAAAAAACCCCGCTTCAAAATCCATTGCGTAGTTTTAAAGATTTAAGCATACATAGGGACGAACAGACGAAAGCGACTTTGTTTTATACTATGTAGTGATAATATGCTGCAATAGAAAATTATATTGTGTATTGTGTTGTATGTATGTTCATTGTATATTCCGTGTGGTGACGGATTTAGAATACCCCATTCTATCCTGACAGAGCCGACAAAAGGAAATCACAAGGCCGATACCCTTCGCACACAATTTCTTTATCGGACGACAGTACAATCGGTTCTTACATTTCCTCTGCACATACCCTTTTTGTTGCACCCTATACAGGGTGTAACAAAAACTCTATAACGAAAATATCGTTTGACCCAGCATGGAGACAGGCTATCTCCGAATTCATGGAGAGAAATTAGTCTACTGTGCCGCTGGCAAGACGGGTTGGCACAGGGCTTTTATCAAGTTTTCCTTCTCTTGCGGCTAGGTGTTCTGCCGTTTGCGAACTTTAAGTCATCTCTTACGATACCCTCAGGGAGGTATGGCGTCAAAGCTTATCCCTGCTTTGCATATAGCCTATGTAACTCAGGGTTAATGTAGCATTCTAATGGTGAAAGAAGTTTGAAATGAATGAAGTTTGAAAATGTATCTTTCCTATATAAAACATTAGTATAGATATTCAATACCTATATATGTAGCCTGTGGTCGTACCTTTATTATCTAGTATTTAACGTTAATACAAAAGCATTTCACAAGCCATTACGCACCAAATTCGTCTGACACGTTTCCTCCTCATAACGGAAACATAAACGAAACCGAAAATCAATACAGTCATAAAAATTCATAATCAAATCGTGCGTCCCATACAATGGCTTTCGTCGCCCATAAAAATATATTAACTCGTATAAATTCAGCATCGCCAGCGATTTATTTGTCGCTTTACCGATGTACTAGAAGCTCGTAAACAGCGCTTATCAAGCTTACTGTAACCGGTGTATGTTATGAATAAAATAAAGACTGCCAGTATTTAGTAAATATAATGTTTATTATTTAAATACTTTTTGTATTTCATTAGTAGGTTAGAAAAAGAAAGAGTTCGTGTAAAAAAAAAGTGTTCACAAAATACTGGCAGCCGATAACTGATTCATTTTTTAGAATATAGAAGCGTTGTTTTTAAAATAAAAATAGGATTCTAAACGGTACAAAGTCACACACATAGAATTATCATCAAATCAGCCCATCAATAACCCACGACTGAGGCGGGCGTCCTCCATATTCATTGAGGGAAATTAGCTTACTGTGCTACGCTAGCTAAACGTATTGGCACAGGGTATTCGCACGCACGCTGCCCGCGGCTCCACTCGCGTGTATTCAGATCTATATTTCCGAAACGGAAATTTACGGAAACTATACCACCTTCTAATCCGACAGTGACAACAATGACGATAGCTTCAACCAGCAAATGAGTGAAAGTATCTTCAAACAGTTTCACTCATTTGCTTCATTCATTCATTTGTATTTACCCTCCGGAAACACTGAATAATACCTAAATGTTTATTTTCACTTTTATTTACATTTACCATCGCCTCAATTCTCATACTTGTAGTAATGAGGTAAGAATGGTGAACAATCGTCGGTCTATCTCGCAACAAAACTGTGAGAGAATAATGTTCGAATGAGGCACCATTGTTGAGTCGACCTCAACAACAAACAAACATCGCAGCGGGCTACGTCTGCCGTGCTGCAGATTACTTTATAAGAACTTCATTTCTGTTAGTACAGAAAATCGATGACAGTGTACTCTTCGTCGCTCAAGGCATTAGTGTTGAAAGTTTTCGAATAACGCAGATACATTTCTGAATTTTGTTCATATAGGTAAATAACACTTATCAAACACATAATATACATAAAAACCTGTTTATTGGAACGGCTCAGAAAGATTTTAAGCCCTATTTTTTAAATCTTTTTCTTTAAAAAAAACGGTACCCTTGCACTAGTTATATAGCCTGTAACGGGGGACATTTGACAAACATGTAATTCACGAACACAAATGACACCCAGACTCGGAGCAAGTGCAGTGGTTCAGACAGAGACACTTGCCCGACCCCGGAATCGAACCCGTTAATCCTCGGGCGGCACATCCATCCCCAACGAGGCAGTCATGACGAAAGTGTCATAACCAGAGAAGTTGGAGGGTAGCATAGCTCAAGAGATATTGTGGAATACAAATAACTAAGCATCTAGGATACTAAGCATGAAATATGGTGTTTCGAAGTTGAGTTATAAAAAAAGTCGATATCTCCGTCATACGTCGCTATAGAAAAATAGTTGATCTTTATATTGAAGATGGTGGTTAAGAGGGGAATTAATAAATATAATAATAAATATCCTTGGACATTTCACACAACGGCATCTCGTCCCAAGCTAAGCAACTTAATGCTTGTGTTATGTCGTTACCATAACGGATGGATGATAAACTACTTATATACATTTTTTTTTTGTAAATACATGCATATTATAGATAGAAATGACATCCAGACTCCGAGCCAGTGCCTCTGGTTTAGACAAAGACACTGGCCCGACCCCGGAATCGAACCCGGGACCCGTTGATCCAAAGGCGGCACATCTGACCACTAGACCAACGAGGCAGTCAATTTAAAACTTCGTATCTCTATTTCGGTAAATTACGCGGACGAGGAGTATGAAATTTCCCACACTTATAGATCTTAGAGCAGATAGCATTTTTTTTTAAATTAGTCATACCAGTACATAAAATCAATAAAAAACACATATCATGTATGTGACACACACAGGCACAATATCAAATTGAGAATATAACTATATTTTTAACCCCCGACGCAAAAAGAGGGGTGTTATAAGTTTCACGTGTCTGTCTGTCTGTCTGTCTGTCTGTCTGTCTGTGGCACCGTAGCTCGCGAACGGATGAAGCGATTTCAATAAAGTTTTTTTTGTATGAAAGGTGAGTTACGGGCGAGTGTTCTTACACAGTGACATGTTTGATGAAAATCGGTTGAGCCGTTTAAAAGTTATGAGGGGTGAAAGTGGGGAAGAATAACCGAATGTCTGCAAATATAATCGAGTGGGGTCTCAAATGAAACCGCATCACGTGCAATTTAACAAAATCTACATTATAATAAGTATGTACCTATAAAAAGTATAAAATAAAAATTAAATTAAAAATTTAAATAAACCCCCGACACAATAACCTTTAAAAAGTAAAAAATAAAAATAAATACTTCGCGTTGGGGGACCAGGGGTCAGGTAATAAATTAGTGGGAGTGGTCCCCCAACGCGAAGTATTTATTTTTATTTTTTACTAAATTACTTAAATTTTTAATTTAATTTTTTAAATTAATTATGGTCTACATTCGACCACTGCTATATAGAATTGGACCTTTCTTTTTTTCTTAGGTGATCCTCGTCGATACCTCCGGCCGTTGGGACTCCGGGGCGCGGATTGATTGTAACCCCAACTTACCCATTAATACCAACAGCGTTCCTCTACTGGCCGCGTCAGGGTCATGGGATGCGCTCAATTCCAAGTAGCAGGCTGCGTCCATATATAACTCTATCTGCTATTTCCTATTGAATTGCCCATCCAACACAATTGCTGTCAAAATGTTCTTTCCAACTTCTTTTGTCGAAAGCTGTTCGGCCACACGTGATAACTCTATGGAATTATCAGATATTGACCCCTTTTTTTTTCGTGGGGTAAGCCCTTGATGAATGCCAGCAGGACATGGGCTGGGACATGTGGGACTCCCGGGGCGCGGAAAGCTATCCCGGCTACCCACTAAAACCTACAACGAAATATCGAGCCAACTGGCAGTGGCTTAGAAGGGGAGTACAGACTCGACCCTTGATGTAAAATGGACTAAGAGCGCTAAAAGCGCTTACTTTTCTTTGGCTTCGCTGCTCTGGCCGTTGGTGGACACCTGGAGAGGTTCTGTTCATCAAAGCGGAAATCGCTGTCAAATCCAGGTGTTCACTTCTGATGTTTTTCTTCTCGAAACCCACGCTCCATCAGGCAGGAGACAGGTTTTCGGGCGCTGCTCCTATCTCCACACTTCTATGGTATACCTAAGTTTTAGATACACATAATACAGATAATTACAATAATTAATCACTACATAGTATAAAACAAAGTCGCTGTCGTCTGTCCGTCCCTATGTATGCTTAAATCTTTAAAAATACGCAACGGATTTCGAAGCGGTTTTTTTAATAGATAGAGTGATTCAAGAGGAAGGTTTATATGTATAACCCACCCCCGCTTTGCACAGGCGAAGCCGGGGCGGGCCACTAGTTGATATATATATATTATTATTTATTTATTAAATTTATTCATATTTGAATTATCCGTGTGGTGACCGGATTTATAATACATTCACCACTCCATTCGATCCCTAGGGTGTCGAAAGAGCCAACAAAAGGAACTGACAAGGCTGATTATTAAGCCGCAAGAGAAGGAAATCTTGATACGAAACCCTGTGGCAACCCGCCAGGCCAGCGTGCCATAGTAGGCTAATAATTACCCTCCATGTAACTGGAGGAGGCCCGACTCAGCAGTGGGTCATCTATGGGCTGAGTAGTAAATAAATAAATAAATAAATATCCTTGGACATTTCACACAACGCCATCTCGTCCCAAGCTAAGCAACTTAATGCTTGTGTTATGGTAACGAGATCGATGATAAACTACTTATATACATTTTTTTTTTGTAAATACATACATATTATAGATAGAAATGACACCAAGACTCCGAGCCGTGCCTCTGGTTTAGACAAAGACACTGGCCCGACCCGGGAATCGAACCCGGGACCCGTTGATCCAAAGGCGGCACATCTAACCACTAGACCAGGTAGTAGTAGTGGTAATACAGATAACGTTAGAAGTTTATATAACTATATAGGGCTTAACAATGGTATAAACACTACTGTGGATTTAACTGCTGGCACATTCGACGCGCTAAACTTAATTTTATAGCCGCAAGTTCCCCTCTTTAATTGCGTGCGACACTCATCGTGCAAACACGCATTAATTTGGTTGAAGATGTTGTCTTAATTAAAATGAGCTATTTCTGTATCTAGTGAACATACTGCTAGCTACAGAACTGTGTAGCTTAAGGTGTACGAAGAAAGGTCTTGCCGACAATTTGACACCCTCGACAAAACGAGAGGTGTTTTTAGGTGGACGGGTCAGCTGTTCTAAAGCAATGTTTTATGTTATGATTTTTTTAAACAAATCCTCATCACTACGTATGACCTGTATCGCGGGGGCAGTTTACAAACATGGAATTCACGAACACAAATGACACCCAGACTCAGAGCAAGTGCCCCTGGTTGACACAAAGACCATTGCCCGGCCCCGGAATCGAACCCGGGACCCCGTGATCCAAAGGCGACGCATCTAACCCCTAGACCAACAAAGCAGTCAAGATATGGTCAAAAGGAAAAGGTTAAAATTAACGAAGCCAGTTATCAAAATAATAATTCATGTTGTTCAAATTATGGATTCACAATAAATATGTATTATTGTATTAATAACCGGCTAAAGGTATTATTGTATTAGTAACCTAGCCATACAAGAAGACAGTAGGCTATTTCCGGCCTGTAATTGGAGGAGGCCTGACATAGTAGTAGGGATTGTACGTGCTGAGAAGTAAGAAGGAGATTGCTCATATAGCCTAGATGTAATTTGTATCGACAGACATACCAAACACGTTTTCATATACAATTTCGCGCAAGCACCTGCCCATCTATTGAAACGCACCCTTAGGCCACGTGTCATAACGCTCGAAATCCCCGCACCTCTATGAAAAAAGTGTGATAATAATAATGTGCCGATCCCATTTTGGCAAATTCCATTTTTAACATTTAGCTGAACGCGTGTGGATTCGAGACGGGTTTTCGCCAAGAATTTCCGTTGAGTCCCGCCGAGTTCCCGCATTTTTTTCCTAAACAATGGCGCTGTCCTCGCTCAGCGTTGTATTATGTGAAAATTTCACGAGGAATTTCCGTAAGATTCCCTTCAATGGTTCAATGTGAGTGAAATTCTCTGGAGTTCAATACATTGGAATATCCTTTGCAGATTGGAGTGACACAACCCGTATTGTTTGTTACAATCGAGAGGCGAAGTGTCTCGTCGATACCCGTCATTGTATTGGGAGAATTTGTGCATATTGTTTTCATTTGTTCGAATGAGATTTACATGTAGTTTAGTGCATATATTGGGATGAGTTTACTGAGTATTTACCTGTTTGGTGACGGATTTAGAATAGTGTCACCACCCCATTGCATCCTGAGGGTGTCGTAAGAGCCGACGAAAGGAAATGACAAGTCCGAAAACTTTGCCGTAAGAGAAGGAACACATGATACGAAACCCTGTGCCAAAAGTGTCTAGCCATCGTGGCACAGTAAACAAATAAATAAATATCGTTGGACATTTCACACAACGCCATCTCGTCCCAAGCTAAGCAACTTAATGCTTGTGTTATGGTAACGAGATGGATGATAAACTACTTATATACATTTTTTTTTGTAAATACATACATATTATAGATAGAAATGACATCCAGACTCCGAGCCAGCGCCTCTGGTTTAGACAAAGACACTCGCCCGACCCGGGAATCGAACCCGGGACCCGTTGATCCAAAGGCGGCACATCTAACCACTAGACCAACGAGGCAGTCTTGTATACTACATTGCATGTAGTATACAATCCTATATTACCGGTAAAAAAGTACGTTTACCTCATTATTAAATTCCTGCTCTAACCGACTTGTTCCATTTTTACCCATGAGAAAGAAATGAGGCGACAGAACAAGCGAGCCTTAACCAGTTTATTATTAACCCAAAGATGAAATTGTGGCTCTAAACAAAAATGAAATATATTTCGAGCGAATATCATGCTTTTGTCATACAGCAAAACATTTGTAGCAACTGTATTTTCGACTTTAACTTCGGAGAGTATAGAGTTGGATTTCATTTGAGTGGCCGCGCAGGGTGACTGACACCAACACATATGGTAATAGAGGGTTGTGTGATTTGCGCTCATGAGATTCAATTTCACGCACCTGCATGATTGACGGGGACATTATGCAGCTTTAGTCCGCCATTTACTGTTATTTCTTAGAATGTAATTTGTTAAAATAGTTATATGTTGGATGTCGAATGGTAGTTTTCTTATCTGGCGAACTTGCTCTCACTATGCTGTTAAGTGCTTTTGTAAACAAGACAAATGATTTGAAAAAAAGCAACTACAGAGTTTCTTGTCGGCTCTTATCTGTAGAGCAGCATTCCGACCCGGTGGTAGTTTCAGCATGAACGTGGGTGGACGCAAGGGTTGTGGGAGATCAAAGAGATGGATGGATTGTAAGAATGAGGAATTGTGTATGCAAGGTGTGACTGTAGATATGATGACTGATATGACATGATATGACATGATATGAGATATGGAGACTACCACGTAGCGTGGGACAAGGGTCGTAAGTAACAGTAATAATTTTTGGAGATGATTTTAAATATGACAATTTATAAGAGTTTTGTGATAAAACCGACGTAAATAATGTTCCTTTTGAGTTTGAGTTTGCGTTTGAGCCCATCGTATTGCACCTGTCTTCTTTCGTGCTTCGGAAGGCATATACAGCCGCGACCCGGCTGCGATTTTACCATATATGGCATTTGATACACGTTAACACCGTTGGTAGTATTAGTATGAATGTGGGTGGACCCAAAGGATGCAGGAGACCTACTTGCCTCGCTGTCATGACGTGTTGGCACAGGGTTTGAGTCAAGTTTTCCTTCTCCTGCAGCTAGGTGGCCTTTTGTGTTCCGCCTACGATACCTTTAGCCCCGCCGCACATGCTCAGACTCGCATTGGTTGTCACGAGCCGCGTGCGAGTGGCAGTATTTAAAACCTATAGCGCAGTACCAAGCTCCGCATTTGCTCTCACGTGTCGACGCACACGCGTACATGCGGAGTTTGGCACTGGCCCTCGCACGCGGCTTGTGACTGCCGATGCGAGTGTGAGCATGTGCGGCGGGGCTTAGGATGGCAGGGGTTGGTGACATTGTTTATTCTAAATCCAAACACATCGCAAAAAATATTGAAAATTGCTATTTTGGATTTCATCTTGATGTTAAAATGAATGGGAGCATACAAATAGATTAATTGAATATCGTCTAGATAATTATACAGCATTTTACCTTTACTAAACTAAACTTTTTTTTACGTTGGAAGTCCTCATGGTCGCTAAGCGCTAGCCGGATTTAGGGACTCATGGGCGCGGAAAAATGGTAATTGCGCCCCGACCTACCCACTAAAACAAACCGTGTCCCTCAGCAGCCCTAAAAAGGCCACGGATTTCCCTCCCCATTGGGGGAACATGCTCCGGGGCCCCATATGAGCCTTAGCCTAACTAAACTTCTTTTCAGCTAAACTAAGCTCCTTTTATTACTTATTCCGTTTTATAACATTTAGATAAAAAAATAATGGGACCATCTGGGGAGAGTTTTCCAAATCGATTCAGGCAAACTAAGAGCATACTATTTAAATTTCGAACTGGTTAAAAAATTTTGTTAAAAAAACAAAAAAGTAGAAAAAAAAAACATATGAAGCCGCTTGGCCAGCGTTACACAAAAAGGTTGTTACACAATTGCCCTCCATGTAAAAAAAATACAGGGTCCCATCATGTAATTACGTTTTTTTTATATGCTATGATGTGTCAGAACTAAGGATGTGTATAACGTTAAATATAGAATATGACACACACATTTATCAAGAGAGACGCAGAGTCGATTGAAGTCAAGCCATGAAGCGAATCAATTGTCAAAACTTCACAATACGGGGAATTGCCACCATGCTCTCTTAAGAGACCTGTAGCCCCGTGACTTTATCAGACGCTTTTATTGATCACACAACAAAAGCTGATCATAGCAATTGCGATGTTACTACGCCTTAGATAATGTTCGAACTCTGTGATCTCCTTAATTTTTGAGTAGTTTATTATAAATTTTTAATTTAAATTATAGTTCTATTCCGAATTTGACCATAGAGTTTAACAATAAACAAAATAGTATATATAAGTATGTGTTAAATACATGATGGTGTAATAGTTTGTATTGATAGATTTCTTTTCTTTATGGATAATAATAAAAAAAAACTGAACTCATTCTTTATTGAGAAATGTGATGCTCGTCTGCGCAATTGTCGTAAAAAGCAGTACAACGTTTTTCTTCACGTAGATGACTGAGTCACGGGGAAAAAATTGTTAATCGAATTAATGCTTAACACATTCAACCTAAATAATATTTTAAATAAATATCAGTTCTTTAATTAAATCCATTAAATCAAAGCCATTTCATCTTTATTCAGGTTTCTTGTAGACTTGACGCCCTACATCCATATTATGGCAGCAGATATGCAGATTGTGTTTGTTTCGGTCCGATTACAAGCAAACCTCCTTGTTGTGTGTTGATTGTTGCTCTACATATTATACTGTGCATACACTATGTTTATCCATTTATACGAACTTAGTACGAAGGGAAATTAGCCAACAGAGGGAAATGACAAAGCTGAAAGCGCAAATTATAATTCAAAATCAAAATCAAAAAGTTTTTTATTCGAATAAATTCTTGCGAATGCATTCAAATAGTCAAAGAGTACGATAGAAAATTTTAAAAAGAAAAATTAAATTAATTACTCATTTAGTTTTTACCACCGGTTCGGAATGCCATTCCATAGAGAAGAGCCGGCAAGAAACTCCATGGTTGCTCTTTTAAATAAAAGGGTTACAATGTTGGTGGTACAAACAAGTCTGACAGATTAGTGAACCGTTGACCAAACAAACTATGCTTATAATTTTTGTCTTAAGATATAAACTTCTTTTTTTAATTATATGGACTTCTTAATTATATTCGTTCTCTGTATTGAAATAAAACCATGTACCAACCTTACCTCCTGTAATTAGAGAATGCCTGATTCCGTTCGAGCTATTTTTGTAAAAAGGGTTTGCAAAGGTGTTGCAGTATTTTGTTTATGCTAATTGTCAAAAGTATTTACAAAGGTGTTGCAGTATTTTGTTTATGCTAATCAAGATAAAACCCTGTACCAACCTTGCCTCCTGTAATTAGAGAATGCCCGATTCCGCTCGAGCAATTTTTGTAAAAAGGGTTTACAAAGGTGTTGCAGTATTTTGTTTATGCTAATTAATATATGATATTGTACCAGGTTTCTACTAAAAAAGTGGAAATAATTCAGAATTTGTTCCGCCGTTTAAGAGATAAACTTACGACGACTATATTATTTATAATATTTTAATCATTGTTAAATAACTAAAACTATTGTTCTCTAAAACTGTTGTTCTCTTCTCTTCCCTGCAATATGGTTGAGGAGGGCGATGGCTGCCGCATGCGTCATGCTTGTGAACAGGTGCCGTTGCTAAGGGTCGGTTGGCTCGGGCCTTAGAAGGTTAGTGTTGTTGATTAGATCTGGCTGTTGTTTGGCCCTTTGTGACTATTGCGCGAGTTTACTCTCACAAACTGTCTTATCACGGCCTTGTACCTAAAAAGTTTATTTTTAAAATTTACGATCTAAAAAGAGCAACTACAGAGTTTCTTGCCGGCTTTTCTCTGTAGAACTGCATTCCGAACCGGTGGTAGGTAATTTTATATTTAATTTTTTTGTTGTATGACTTGTTAAAAGAGCTCTAATGAGCCAACTTGATTAAATGAGTTTTGAATTTGAATTTGAATTATAACTGAATGGAACTCTCTATTATTATGACTACAGTTTAGTTATTACCTGTTTTGTTAGCCTAAAATAAATAATTAACGCGAATTATATACGTTACTGCCTCTTTCGTTTGGCTGTGTAATGACAAGGTCAGATGTATTTTGAAACCTTCGATTAACTTTCAGTTATTGTCGATAAGACAGGGACACTTGCGTGATGGATAGCAACGCCAGGGTCTAAGATGGAGCAAGCAATTCAAGGATATGTCCTGTCGGGCTCGTCGTCGCAACACCAGCTCTCATATACGCATGACGAACCACAGTAAAACCGCTTGGCGCATTCTTTGCCGGGGATTAAGGCTATGTCCACAGTAGGCAAACTATTAGCAGCCGACTGAGTCAGTCGCAAATTTGTGGCGAACTATAATTTGAGTTAGCTGCAAACTCAGATCTATTTAGAACTCAGAACTATTTAGGTCGACTGACTGAATGTTCACTTTACTATTGTTGTACGAAGGGAGTGGTTATTTTTTTCACGATGGATATGTATAAAGTAATTGGCATATTAGAGGCGCTGAAAGAGGATAAAAAGAAGCAAGAATTAACACGTCAATAGCTTGTTTCCACTGTCCACATGAACAGTTTGCGGCAAACGGACTCACTACGCCCGGCCAACAATCATATCGCCGCCGCCGACTGGAACCGGTTTTGCTGCGAGTCGGCCACTAACTGAGAGAGTCGGCGCACGTAACGTCGCAAACTGTGTAAAGTGAGCGCAAACCTAGCAAACTGTGGACACTCCATTTCAAATATATGAAAAATATAGACGTATGAAACCGATACGCCACAAACTCAGTCGGCTGCTAACAGTTTGCCTACTGTGTCCAGCCTTAAACAGTAATGGTGCAAATTTTTTAAAAAACGTATTGCGACCACTTATTTAGAGGCAATAAGGGCTGGTAAATTAAACGAAAGCCTTGTAATGGGGTCTCATTGGAAATCGTTTGCAGCCTTAAATATGCAAGACGTTTTTAATAAAGATTTTATGCAATCTTTTACTAGGTGGAGTAATTGGTTTTACTTTTCTTGCAATTTATGCAAGATTTTGCCCTTTGACTTGTAAGTATTGAATTGCGGGGGTTGGTAATTAATTTTATAGTTTTATTTGTGAGTCTGGGTATTTTTGTTTTAGTTTAGATTATAATTATATTTTTCTACCACACTCAATCTTCAACATAAGCTCTGAAAAACTATGTGAAAATGATTATCTATGCTGTTCCCGAGGAAGAAGAAAAGGAATGGACTTCAATAAAGCTACTAATAAGCGAAAAAATAAACAACAATTTGTATCTAATACCTTCGTGGGCTCCGACTTTAAATTGTATTTTTAAGTCGTTTTCCAGTTCAAGTGCATATAAAAGACATGTATGATTTTTGAAGGAGTACCGACTACAACACTTCCTTACACAACACCCTTCATATAAATATCTGTACGTCACTTATTTCAAGATTTCTACCAAACTCCTAAACCGGTTAGTAATAAAAATAAAAATTTTCAACCAACAACAATCTTCATTTTATTTCTTTTAAAATAAAAACCAAAGCAATTCCCTAGGTAAAACCTGAATTACGGTGGCAGTTTACAAACATGAAATTCATGAATCCCAAATCCCACCCAGACACAAAACAAGTTAACATCAAGACACTTGCCCGACACTGGAATCGAACCAGACACCCAAGATCCAAAGGCGGTACAACTAACCCCTAGACCAACAAAGCAGTCTGAATAAAACAAGATTATCGAAATAGGTTTATAACTGATGCAGTTATACAATCACAAACTTAGAACGACGTTAAGAACCACTTCTTTTTTGGAGTCGGTTGAATAAATAATGGTTGATTTAAAAAAAGATCGTTACCAAGTCTTAAATTGCTATTAAAAAACTGAAAATTTTAAGCCACCTCTCAAACAGCCGCGCGTATTATTAATGAATCCACAAGTTCAGCATGAAGTGATTAAGCCAAAATCTTTATAAGTCACTTGATTGCTTTAGGGATCAGATATTTATTTGGGGATTCAAGTGAAATGAGGTGGCCGCGATTCCCCCCATCTGCATCACAAAGGGGACTCTTTTTAATTAGGAGACTATTCAGGAGTGGCCCTCGCATACAAATGGAGAGGCATTAACGGGATTTTGAAACCGTTCCTCAATTTCCAGTGACTGTTTTACTTAGATAGCATATTCTAAAGATTGTTCTTTTAGTTTAATTCCATGATTCGTTCCCGGTTTTAACAGACTTCAAAATGGGAGATTGTCTGTATATATTTTACTAGCGACCCGCCTCGGCTTCTCTCGGGTGCAATTATGCATGTATTATATATATAAACCTTCCCCCTGTATCACTCTATCTATTTAAAGAAACCGCCGCAAAATCCGTTGCGTAGTTTTAAAGATTTAAGCATACATAGGGACGGACAGACGACAGCGACTTTGTTTTATAATATGTAGTGATAATAACTTTACATTTAGTCTGGGATATAAATATAAGATCAACGTATTTAGGAGTTTTAAAGGTTGCTGGACATGTGTCCAGTAGTAGAATAGAGTAGGTTATGATGATGATAAAACATTAAATTTGAAAGTGTGGCGAGGGATAGTGTCTGCAGCCCATTCTGTCATCAATTGTGGGACCTAGCTATCCAAATAACCTGCTTAAATTAAAAAACCTTGAGCCTCTGTGGTAGCCTTTTATGATGATGATTTCAAGCAGTGGCCTGGAGGTTTTAAGTTACAGATATTTGTATGACAAGCTCAACTGGATGCCTCGTTGGTCTAGGGGTTACATGTGCTGCTGTGTGGATCAACAGTTCCCGGGTTCGATTCCGGGGTCGGGCAAGTGTTATTGTCTTAACTAGAGGCACTTGCTCTGAGTCTGGGTGATAATTGGGTTCGTGAATTACATGTTTGTAAACTGCACCCGCGATACAGGTTAGGGCCTCCGCGCATTAGGCGGCCAGGCCGCGCGGCCAAGTCGCTGCGGCCAACTAATTCTTCCACAATGTATGTAGATCCGTGCATTAGGCGGCCAGGCCGCGCGGCCAACGAAAAACATCGTGACACTAAGGGCCTCCGCGCATTAGGCGGCCAGGCCGCGCGGCCAAGACGCTGCGGCCAACTAATTCTTCTACGATGTATATAGCTGCGCGCATTACGCGGCCAGGCCGCGCGGCCAAGTTTTGGTCGCGCGGCCAACGAAAAACATCGCGTCACATACGCGGCCTATTGGCCGCCGCGACCAATCCGCGCATTATGCGGCCAGGCCGCGCGTAAAAAAAGTATATGATAGACGCGCAGCGGAAGCTACACATGATAAGAGGGAACGAGTCAATTATTAAAAACAATAGCAAGGTACGTTTACGACACAAGTATTGTTGCGGTCTGAGAATTACTCATTGAGTATTGGACCAAACATAAGTGAATAACATTAAAATACATATAAATACTAATAAAATCGAAATTAAAAATCTTATTAAAAAATTAAGGTGGTAGATTTTACTGTTTCGTTGTACTTCTGAAGACAAATGTCATTCAATCTGCCGTGACCACGACTGCTGCAAAGTATTAAATATAATAATTAATATACACTCCGTTAAAAAGTGTTTAATTCCAACTAAGAACAAACTACGTCTGAAAGATAAAGATATAAATTGCTGTAATATTAAATTTCCCTTGGGAATGGTGCCCGAATGCTGGCGTCATTTCTTATTTATTACGTCATATTTGTATACTCGTTCGGAGTGTGAATGGGAACGTTGGAAGGGGCAGGCCAAGAAGGACATTCCATGACCAATAGGTGATGTCCTAAAGAAAGGTTAGCTCAGAAGCATCCTAAACCGACGAGCATGCATGAAGAGGTTGATGAAAGTGGAAGAAGCGAAAGTTGTGAGCCAGGATCGTAGCACGTGGAAGGATGTGATCTCTGCCTACCCCTGCGGGAAAACGGCGTGACTTATGTTATGTTATTTTATTTTAGAACGTTGCGATGAGGTTTGAATTTGTGGCTCATTTATTAAAATCAGCGTGACGCATGCCTGAATCGGACCATTTTCGCACACCGCACGGATAAAAGTAGAAGAAAAAGTACATGTACACCTAAACACATATTATGTACTTATTACAATATGTAATCTGTTGTTTATGTATTTGTGATGTGCTGAGTAAATGTTTTGTTTCTTTCTCTTTCTCACTCAACGTAAACACAATAGCAATCAGCGTAAATCCTTTTGAAAATGCTCGATAGAATGAAGATTTACTTTATTTAAAGGGTTTGCGAGCTTTTGGTGAAGTAAACTCAATAGTCGAACGTATCTGCATTACAAAGGCGCTGCTTTTTTAATTAGTGGACTTGCATACAAATGAACGTTTACTTGGTATTGGGTAACACCAACATCCTTGCCGTCCTTTGATGATAAATGTTGGGACGAAACTCAATTTATGTGCTAATGGAATAAAACTCTTTTTTCAGTGTAGCGTATGTGACAGTAACGAGAATGCTGCATGGCTGATCCTTCGTCGTTCCATCCTGTGGGAAGCCAGCACTGCGTATAGCGCTTGATTGCTCCCACAAATCTGTCTTATCACGGCCTTGTACCTAAAAATGGCGATCTAAAAAGAGCAAGTACAGAGTTTCTTGTCGGCTCTTCTCTGTAGAGCTGCATTCCAAATCGGTGGTAGTTGGTAAATTGTTATTTTATTTATTGTATGACTTGTTAAAAGAGCTCAAATGAGCCAACTTGATTAAACGAGTTTTGAATTTTGATGATACTGCATGTTTTATAAGAATATTAAATTTCTGCACTCCTTCCACGTACGAAGTTTTAATTGGACCAGCAAATATACCACTCCGAACACAAAACACAGCTAAAATCGGGCCCTAACATTTTGCTGTTTAATATGCGAGTTATAAAACGTTGATTGGTTATATAGGCGTCGGTCACATAACTTAGGTCACTATTTATATAATGCATAACCAACAGCGGTGCATTTATGGTCACCGTTAAACTTAAACTGTCATTAGTTTTCTACTGTAAAGCAGTACGCGTAGCAGTTGTGCAGGTAAATCCCACCGCTCTTTAGATCGGAAACATAGAACAAAACAAAGTAGCCAACGAGGATTCAGGTCAGCGCGCGCTGACTGAAAAGTTTTAATTCCTCCAATACAGTACCTGGACTATTTCCTGTTTCCTGGAAGCGGAGTTTGTCAGTACAATACAATGTTGGTACGAAATTACTATTTCATTTAAAAATAAATCGATCTAAGTAATTTTCGTGTGGCGACGGGTTAAGAATACATAGTCGCCACCCCATTTCACCCTGAGGGCGTCGTTGGAGCCGACAAAAGAACGATGGTAAGGCCGTTAACTTAGCCGCGAGACAAGGACAACTTGATACGAAACCCTGTGCCCACCCGTCAGGTCGACGTGGCACAGTAGACTGATTACCCTCCTTGTAGTTGGAAGAGGCCCAACTCAGCAGTGGGTCATTAATGGTCTGAGAAGAAGAAGAAGTAATTATTTGATCGTCTTCTTGGTCTAGGGGTTGACACAGCTTTTGGGTCAACGGGTCCCCGGTTCAATTTCGGGGTCGGCCAATGTCTTTGTGTAAACCGGTGTTAATTGGTCTGGATATCATTTGTGGTCGTGAATAATGTATTAGTAACATTCTCTTTTCCGGACTTGGATTGCCAAACTTAAGTGGCAGTGGGCAGATGAAAATTCCTGCGATACCTACAGCAAGTCGGCCAATAAAAGAGCAGTCTTAAAAAATACATATAAATCCCTAGTTAAATAACTCTACGTCTTATTGATATTATAAATTGATATTTGAATGAATGGAGAACATGTATTACAGTTTCTATTTACTTAAAACCTCGGTATGGCACACACTTCACTATCACTATCACTACATAGTATAAAACAAAGTCGCTGTCGTCTGTCCGTCCCTATGTATGCTTAAATCTGTAAAACTACGCAACGGATTTTGAAGCCTTTTTAATAGGTAGAGTGATTGAAGAGGAAGGTTTATATTTATAACTAGTGGCCCGCCCCGGCTTCGCCCGTGCAAAGCGGGGGTGGGTTATACATAAAAAGCTTCCCCTTGAATCACTCTATCTATTAAAAAAAACCGCTTCAAAATCTGTTGCGTAGTTTTAAAGATTTATGCATACATAGGGACGGACAGAAGAATGCGACTTTGTTTTATAATATGTAGTGATAGTGATACATCCACAATATTGTAGAGAAACACTGGTAAATTTGGAGGTTCATCCAATGATGCAATCACCCTTGCGAAGCTGGGGTAGGTCGCTAGTGTTAAATAAAAAAGAAATGAACTTCAGAATACCTCATTCAGCTCTTAAGGTAAATAAGGAAAGGTCAAGAAGAACACCGTTTCTCTGTTAACAAATTAGTGGAAAAAATCTCCAGATGTTTTTGAGAATTTTTTGTCTCCTTGTGAGGCGATCTGGCAATTAAATTTAGATTTGTTAGGATATTGGCAACAGCAATTTTCTATAAGCTGCTGCAACGTGAACTATCTATCTCTAGGTCTTCGTTAAGTGTCACCACCCTATTCCATCCTGAGGGTGTCGTAAGAGCTGACAAAAGGAAATGACAAGGCCGCTAACCTAGCCACAATAGAAGGAAAACTTGATACGAATAATACTAGTCTCATCATCATAATGAAACGCTGTGTAATATAGGCTATGTGTGAAGTCGAGTGGTGACGGATGTAGAATGCATAGTTTCACCACCCCATTCCATAATGAGGGTGTCGTAAGAGCTGACAAAAGGAAATGACAAGGCCGAAAACCTAGCCACAATAGAAGGAAAACTTTATAAGAAACCCATCTAGCCAGCGTGGTACAGTAGGCTTATTCTCTTCCATGTAGTTGGATGAGGCACGACTTAGTATGACCCGCGCCGCGGACGGAGGCAGGGGTGGTTCGTGACGGTGCGGGCCCCTTCTGCCCTCGCCTAGGAGGCCGGTGGTGGTTCGGGGGAGCCGCCACCAACGAAAGCCTCGATGACTGAGGTCCCTGTACACTGGGACGCCCTCTCTGATAGTTGCTTGCCCCGGGCACCACGCCGGGGCGTCACAGTAGAATGCGTTTACGCGAACTTGTGGCGCCCCAAGCGCGTCGTGAGGGTATACCGCTGGGGTTTTAGTGGGTAAACGAGTCTTGGGTAGACGACCCTTTTCGGAGTCCCACAAAATCACCGACCTCTTGGTGGTATGCATAAAGCATTTCCCCAGCGAAAACAAAAAAAAAACAATAAAGGCACGACTTAGTAGTAGGTCGTGTGTGGGAGCCGAGTAAAACCGCGCACATACGCTAGTATATGAATAAATACAACGAGAGTACAACGTGTAAATCACTTATGATCACATGAAAAAGCAAAGCCCGCATTCTTGTTCAATTTCAAAAGATTAGAACAAGAAACTTTGTAAAATGCGGGTGTGTTCAAGTCTCGGCGGGCGCATTACAACTCTGGATACGTAATGCTTACTCATGAAAATAACGACAGCACATTTAACACTCTGAAATATTATGGTGACACTTTACTTCGCTATTCGTATTCACATAACTATCATATTTGATGTTAAAGCTTACGTGCATCGTCATCCTTACAGCCCATGAATAACCCACTACTGAGTCGGGCCTCCTCCAAATTCGTGGAAGGAAATTAGCCTATTCCCTTAGTCGCCTCTTATGTCGTTAGAGGCGACTAAGGGATGGTATGGGTTGGTGACACTGTGTATTCTAAATCCGTCACCTTACGGAGAACGTAGCTTACGTGCATACTTAGGGTATACTTAGGGTCACCACCCCATTATATCCTGAGTGTGTCGTAAGAGCCGACAAAATGAAATATCAAGGCCGTACACCTAGCCACAGGGCTGACTAGTAATAGATATGTGTGAATGGAGCGTTTGTCAAGTCATACATAGAATAATAAATAAATATCCTTGAACATTTCACACAACGCCATCTCGTCCCAAGCTAAGCAACTTAATGCTTGTGTTATGGTAACGAGATGGATGATAAACTACTTATATACATTTTTTTTTGTAAATACATACATATTATAGATAGAAAACACCCAGACCCGGAACAAATACTTATAGGTCGTAGAAATATTTCTTTCGTATGCTGCGCAGCAGTCGATCGCTCAACCACTGCGCCAACCGTGTCGTATATAGATAATAGAAACGACACGGGCCTCCTCCTGGCCTCCTCCTGTCACAGGGAGGGTAAATAGCCTACTGCGCCACGCTGCCAGACGGGTTGGCACAGGGTTTCGTTTCAAGTTTTCCTTCTCTTGCGGCTAGGTTTTAGGCCTTGACATTTTTTTTTTTGACGGCTCATACGACACAAATGGGTTGGTGATATGTATTCTAAATCCGTTACCACACGGACAACTGTCTCGTATATCATCACTACATAGTATAAAACAAAGTCGCATTCTTCTGTCCGTCCCTATGTATGCATAAATCTTTAAAACTACGCAACGGATTTTGAAGCGGTTTTTTTTAATAGATAGAGTGATTCAAGGGGAAGGTTTATATGTATAATAACCCACCCCCGCTTTGCACGGGCGAAGCCGGGGCGGGCCACTAGTAAATAATAAATAAATAAATATCCTTGGACATTTCACACAACGCCATCTCGTCCCAAGCTAAGCAACTTAATGCTTGTGTTATGGTAACGAGATGGATGATAAACTACTTATATAGATTTTTTTTTGTAAATACATACATATTATAGATAGAAATGACACCCAGACTCCGAGCCAGTGCCTCTGGTTTAGACAAAGACACTTGCCCGACCCCGGAATCGAACCCGGGACCCGTTGATCCAAAGGCGGCACATCTAACCACTAGACCAACGAGGCAGTCAAAATTGAAGTTTTGGCTTCAAAAGATTAGTTTCTTCAAAACATCCAGACGTAAGGATCAAATAAACGTATTTCTTAGGAACATCCCAATAAGAGAGGCACTCCAACAGAATGATCATAAAGCGGGCGAACGCTTCTCAGAAAGAGCGCTTTAACAGAAATATCGTATAGTATAGTCTTTTTATCACGTCAGCTTCGCTCGTATTTTTATAGGCAGGACAAATGTCAATGAAATATATTAAGCTAGAGACACGCCCCGGCTTCGCACGGGTGCAATGATGAACATCTAACTTTATTTGTGTTTCTATACAATATTGTGCATGTATTATACTTAAAAACATTCCTCTTGAATCACTCTATAATATTAAAAAAACTGCTTCAAAATCCGTTGCGTAGTTTTAATGTTTTAAGCATACATAGTGACCGACAGACGACAGCGACATTGTTTTATAATATGTAGTGATTAACTATCAGTGTCACTTACCCATATTTGCTTATCTCGCATAATATGTTTTATGTTCTTTACTGCTATGAATAGGGAAAATAAGGAAAATAATTCCTTGCTCCAATAACAAAACACAAAGGTGTAGTTTATTTGCATTCACATCGACGTTAAGTCATTTTCTCTGCGAAAGAAACTGGGGAATAGGGGGAAGATGAAAAAAGACAAATTTAAGCTGTTGCTTGTAGAACTGTGATGTTGGAACAATAAAAACTAGTTCTGCGTTCTGCATGAGATCAGGATTAATTCCTTTGCTATTGAAACTGAGACTCATTGATATAATTGTATGTTTATTTAATATAATAAAAAATCATAATTCATATTACTTAAAAGTTAATCAATACCAACTTTTGATTGAACTTAAAATAATAAAAAAAAACAAGAAAAAAGAAACTATTATAAATGCGGATGCAGCGTACTCGATAAAATTGGATTTCGCCAATGTCAAAAAAGGGTTTCGAATCAATATTTGCTTCTCTTCTGGCTAGTTACCTAGCCAGAAGAGAAGCAAATACGCCGTTTTGCCGGTTCTTACGGCACCCTCAGGATGGAATGGGTTGTTCACAACACAGATCATTTTAATGTTAGTTACTTTCCAATAATGTCAGACATGCACGTATGTCCAAACATATCTACGGTATTGGTAAGAGTGACGAAACATTCACGTTGACAAAAGTCACTTGTGCATGCTAATCCTTACGTTAGCCATAAAAATATTTAATAAATTACATCACCAACTTTACCAGCTAGAAGGTAAGTTGGCAACATGGTCGCCAGTTCACGCCGGGCGCCGCCGTCAACTTCCGACAAACAAACCAATAAATGTCGCCACTGACAAACCACCGCTAACCGACAAAACCATTATTTATCTTCCACCCTAATACTGTAATTCACCTGTTCGGCATGTCTTTCCATACCTACTGTTCTCCCAACTACACCATTCATCATCATCATCATCAGCCCACATTAGTCCACTGCTGGACATAGGCCTCCCCTAAAGAGCGCCATAGCGCCCTGTCTTCAGCTTGACGCATCCAGCTGCTGCCCGCAACCTTTCGCAGATCGTCGCTCCATCTAGCAGAGGGCCGTCCCACACTACGCTTGCCGATTCGCGGTCTCCACTCAAGAACTCGTCTACCCCAGCGGTTGTCGGTTCTTCTACAGATATGACCAGCCCACTGCCACTTCAGTCTGCTAATTCTCTGAGCTAACTAATTAACTAATAGAATTCCCCCCCTAACTACACCATTGCAATCGACAAAATTAATTTCGTATGCGGCGGTATATGCCAGGAAAGTTTTTTATGAAATACGAGTATGTGGCCAATATTGACGTCATTTATATACATGGTACAAGGAGGTAGTTCACAATTCATCTGGATGTTATTTATTTTATGTGTATTACCGCATAATCCTCCATTAATAAACTGATTAGTACCAATAAATGGATGCCATAGAAATTTTATCGAATAAATTAAATACATAATTTTATATTGCGTCGCCTGGAATACAAAAATACACAATTTATCCGCAACGAGGCTCTATAAAGAAAATGCTCGGTTTGATTCCAGAGACCGGCAAGTGGCTGAGTGGATTAAGCCTAAATCGGCAGGTATCCATATTTATATCAAAATACCTCGACGGCATACCGCGTTCTTAGAAAGATGATAAAATATTTTGAACATCTTTTCATGCGATAGCTCCGGGTACGTCGAACTGATGAAACTAAAACCATATCTTGCAAAACTGTATCTGAAAGAAAACAAATCATAACCAACAATAAAGAGTGCCCCAAGAGTTATCTTTATAGCAACTGCGGGCAGTTTATTGAAGTTAAATAAATTAAGATAGGGGAACGTCTACCAGGCGTCCAGAAAGTTCGGCAGGTGGGTGATAAATCGAAATTTATGTGAGCGCCCGCCACCGCTTCCCGGTGCATAACAACACGCGCTAAAAGCATTGCTCTGCTCACCCCCTTACTGTGTTTGTCTACCTATGTGTGTAACTTTCAAGCCATTTTAATCAATTGATGGAGACGACGCCAAGGTATGAAGCTCAAAGTTGCTCTACCTTTTAAAGTTTGTCTGATTTATGAAACTACGATGCATTGTGTATCTAATATTATTGAAAAGAAGCGGGTTAATAAATCATACTTCGTCATAATGTAATGTCTATAGTGTTGGAAAAGCAGAATATAGTTCTTATCTGTTATTTGATACAACTACTACTACTAATCAGCCCATAGATAACTCACTACTGAGTCGGGTTATATGGATGGATTAGTAATGGAGAGTAATTAGCCTACTATGCCTCGCTGGCCAGACGGATGATCTGGATAACTAATGATCTATTTACTTAACAAATAAATTTAAATATGACACCTCCATGATGGAAACGTTTAGAGAAAATATCTCGGGTAGTGAGGGTAGTGTATATCGTGATTTTGCCCATAAGGTCCGGCTCATTGGAGGGTAATTTAGGCCGTCCAATGAGCCGGACCTCCGGACCTCCGGAGCCAATTTCATGACGAGAAATTGGCCTACTAAACCTTAGTCAATCCATCTCGCCGGTGTGGCAAACCAGCGAGATGGATTGACTACGGTTTAGTTTTGATCACCGTGGAAAGCATTTACGTGTGGCGCCCCAAGCGTGTCGTATGAGGGTATACCGTTGGAGTTTTAGTGGGTAAACAAGTAGTTTCCGGAGTCCCACATAATCGCCGACCCCCTCCTCCCCGCGGTTTTTATGAAGTTTACACTTAGCAGCGAATTGTTCCTATAGTCGCCTCTTAATACACCCTCCGGATGGTATGGGTTGGTGACATTGTGTGCTCCAAATCCATTACCACACAACATTACACCTCCCCCTCTATTTCAATAATATACCAAAACGTCAATCTGTATCCCCAATGTTAGTTAGCGTGTCTTCAGCGCTTGTAGGAGTAATTTACTCAAGGAGATCTAGCTACAGGTGAGTGAGCAAAGCTAAATGATCATCCATGCAATTAGTTACACGGTTGTGTGGCTTCTACGCTTAGCGATGATTGAGAGCCTTTGAAACCAGGGACATGATAGCCGGAATCGGGTAATGTATTGGTAATTACCGCTGGATGGATTTAGAGCTAAAGCTAATAGAATATCTGACTGCCTCGTTGGTCTAAGGGTTAGATGTGCTGCCTTTGGATCAACATTCCGGGGTCGGGCTTGCTGCACTTGCTCTTAATCTGGGTGTCATTTGTGTTCGTGAATTAAATGTATGTAAACTGCCCCTGTGACACAGGTGTTTATTACACTATATCTAGTGATTTCGTTTATTACGGATATAAATACTCTCTGCAACATTTTTCTTAAAGCTTTCGTCACTAGCTAGGTGTTAGAGAAATAAGTGCAGAAACCCCGAGAAAGATTATGTTATGACAGTCGATAAACGTAGTCAGTATAGTCCGTTTACATTAAGTATACTTCTATGTAATACGTTCCCTGGTTTTATTTGGGGCGAAAATATAGAGTAAAAGCAACTTCATATTTCAGATAACACAATCATATGAATAATAAAAAATATACAAGTCGTAAAAGATAAATATGGCAACAAAATATAACTGTGAACGGACTATAGCGTGAAAACTGTCTGCAGGCCTATTTACAGGCGTATGTATTCCTAAAATTTGAACCTTTTACGCAGAAATTTCGTCGTCGTACAATAGAAAAAAAATCGTTCAAAACTCGATAACATTTTATTGGCAACTATGTTTGCTATTTTTTTTATCTACATGCATGAGTGAAACCCACTCGTTTGAGTCACTGGATTCGCTGCGATAGTCCCAAACTTTTGGCCGTCAAAGCGAGTCTTTCAGGATTAAAAAATATATTTCCGGGAGAAATGAAACGTTTGCGTATTTTTATATACTTATTGTATCGTTACAATACGTTTAATAAATATTATACAGAATACAATACGATGTTTTATAACTGCGATTACCCGTGTGGGGACGGGTCAGAATATAAAACTTCCCCACCGCACGCTGGGAAAATACGCGTGTTGTAAAAGTCAACAAAACCCAGCACGCTTGGTGGTAGGATCTAATGGTCCGCCCGTCTAGCTACCACCCTCACGTATAACTCCAGCGCCAAGTAGTTTTACTGTGTTTCGTCGTATGTATGTGAGAGGCGCTGCCCGGCAGGGAATTTCCTTGAATTGCCTGCTCCATCTTAGACCCTGGCGTTGCTTTCCATCACTCAAGCCTAGGGTCAAACGCAGTCAAGTAACATGTAAATTAAAAAAAAACTACTTAACTAAAAGATAGAAAATAAATTTGAATTAAAAATTGTGTCAGAAAAAATGATTTTGATAATATCCTGAAAAGCAAATTTATTTTCTATTTTTAGTTCGATTTTCTATAAAGGCGTATTTTTTTAGTTTTTTTTAAACTAATATTTATTTTTTAGTTGAAATATCATATAGCTATTATAGCAATAGCTTTATGATATTTACATCTCTATTAGCTATTGCATCGAAGAGCGGTGTTCCACCGTATCACCGTTATTATTCTATTATTGATAACGGGACAAAATGTTTAAAATATTGAATTGTCATCGGTCATTAATAAGTATGCCAAATTTGGTGTTAATCCGACGTTTTTAACTGGGTCAAAATGATGTTCAAAGATTCCGTTACATACATACAAGCGAAGATAATAAAAGCGTAAAAAAAGCACATCTAATTTTATTCATTTGCATAGATTCTCGAATTTTATTTTAGCAGTGCGTGACTACTCGTAGTGAAATGGTGAGTGTAATGTGACAACGTGGTACGACACGTAGTCAGCAGCGTGGCGTGACAGCTGGTATAACCATATTAACTAATCCAATTACCGATTGTCCCAATAGGTCGCGCTGGCACGCTCGTCTTTTGTTATTATTTTATTTTGGAAAATGTACATGCGCATACCTCTTTAAATATATGTATACTACTAGTACAACGAGTCGGCCTATAGATGACCCACTGCTGTGTCAATTCTCCTCTCTTAATCCCTCAGGATGGAGCAGAGCAATATTCTTTTGCCCTTGACTCAATATTGACGACACGGTTGGCGCAGTGGTTGAGCGATCGACTGCTGCGCAGCATGTCGCGGGTTCGATCCCCGCACGGAAGAAATATTTGTACGACCTACAAGTATTTGTTCCGGGTCTGGGTGTTTTCTATCTATAATATGTATGTATTTACAAAAAAAAAATGTATATAAATAGTTTATCATCCATCTCGTTACCATAACACAAGCTTAAGTTGCTTAGCTTGGGACCAGATGGCGTTGTGTGTAATGTCCAAGGATATATATATATATATATAGGTTACGATACCAACGACAACGAGGCAGACGATACCATAGAGGTCGGCACCAAGTCGAACCTGTTTAGGCTAACAATTAGTATTATAGATATATATATATATATATATATATATATAATACTAATTGTTAGCCTAAACAGGTTCGACTTGGTGCCGACCTCTATGGTATCGTCTGCCTCGTTGGTCTAGCCAGAGCACTTGCTCTGAGTCTGGGTGTCATTTGTGTTCCTGATTTTCATGTTTGTAACCTGCCCCCGCAATACACCTGTACCGGCAGTACCGGTGGCAGTACCTACAGCAGGGGTGAATAACAAAAACCTCAATGCTCTATGTCATGGACTCTATGCTCTATGGAATAGACCGAATTTCTGTAACTTTACTTAAATAATTGCAGGACGCGCGAACATAGTGCAATTTTTGTTGTTGTACGTTGTAAATACATTTCTGCAATGCTCAGGAAAGCATACAAGCGCTCTATCAATTGAAATGTAAACTGCTACTTTGATTGTGATTTCACAATCATCGTTAGCATACGTTTGTGTGCGTACATGAGAGCTTAATACCCAGCAAATTGTTGGTTGAAAACCAAAATTATGCAACAGATTTCAGCCGCACAATAGCTTCGCGAGTATGTTTCCAGTTACTAGTGACCGATAATTAATTGGCTTTATTTACCCCGTGCCGTGTTTATTTACATCATGTTAATTAAAACTGCCTTCTGTTTGATTCCCGACCATGTAGCTTTCTACTATTACTACTACTCAGTCCATATATATAGCCAAATCATTATTAGTAAATATCCTTGGACAATAAATATCCTTGGACATTACACACAACGCCATCTCGTCCCAAGCTAAGCAACTTAATGCTTGTGTTATAGTAACGAGATGGATGATAAACTACGTATATACTTTTTTTTGTAAATACTTACATATTATATATAGAAAACACCCAGACCCGGAACAAATACTTGTAGGTCGTACAAATATTTCTTCCGTGCGGGAATCGAACCCGCGACATGCTGCGCAGTAGTCGATCGCTCAACCACTGCGCCAACCGTGTCGTGTGTAGTAACTCCATGTAGTGACGAGTAGACTTTTCAATGAACTTTCCTATGATTATGGTCTAGATTTATTAAACAGCAGTGTTTCCAAGCATAAACTTGCGTTATCGAAAGTTTACTTTTTGTAAAATTACTTTGTGTTGATCAACCCTCCACTGTATATAATGAACGAATATTTTATTAGTGGAAACTTGTAAACTTTGTTATTAAAAATTTTATTACAATATGTACTAGCTGTAAGATTCCCGAATAGTAACAAAATAAAATAAATAAATGTAACTGGAGGAGGCCCGACTGAGCAATGGATAATATATGTATGAGCTCAGTAGAGCCAATAAACCAAAAAAAGTAAACTTAACTAACACTATGTAACCAACCCATACCGTCTTGAGGGTGTTGTAAGAGGCGACTAAAAGAACGCAAGAGGCAGATCACCTAGCCTCAAGAGAAGGAAAACTTGATACAAACCCTGTGCTAACCCGTCTTTCCAGCCTGGCACAGAAGGCTAATTTCCCTCCATGAATTTGGAGGAGGCCCGACTCAGTAGTGGGCCATTTATGGGTTGAAACAACGATGAAACGATGGTCTAACATCTTTCATTTTACAACCCTCAGCAACGTTTTTCCGACGTTAACATTGTAGTACTCAATTGAATTCATTTCAGCCAAAAGACGTCCACTGCTGGACATAGGCCTCCCCCAAGGATCTCCACAAAGGCCGGTCCTGGGCCGCCCGTTTCCACTGCTTGCCGGCGACCTTAACCAGGTCGTCGGTCCACCGTGTGGGAGGCCTACCAGCACTGCGCCTTCCGGAACGCGGTCGCCACTCGAGGACTTTTCTGCCACATCGGGCGTCGGTCCTGTGAGCTATGTGCCCTGCCCACTGCCACTTAAGTTTGGCAATCCGGTGGGCTATGTCGGTGACCCTGGTTTTCCTGCGTATCTCCTCATTTGTGATTCGATCTCGCAGGGAAACTCCGAGCATAGCCCTCTCCATTGCCCTTTGGGTGACTTTGAGCCTTCTGATGGAGCCCATAGTGAGCGACCACGTCTCTGTTCCATATGTCATCACTGGCAACACACATTGGTTGAAGACTTTTGTCTTCAGACACTGCGGTATTGTGGACTCAATTGAATTAGCAAGCTGCTATAAGGAAGTGTGCGAATTAGGCCAGCGTGGCACAGTAGGCTAATTACCTTCCATGTAACTGGAGGAGGTCCGAGTCAACAGTGGGACATCTATGGGCTGAGTAATAAATATATCACTATCACTACATAGTATAAAATAAAGTCGCTGTCGTCTGTCCGTCCCTATGTATGCTTAAATATTTAAAACTACGCAACAGTTTTGAAGTAGTTTTTTTTAATAGATAGAGTGATTCAAGAGGAAGGTTAGGAAGGTAGAGAAACACTGATAAATTTAGAGGTTCATCATAGCACCCGTGCGAAGCTGGGGTGGGTCACTAGTAAATAAATAAATATCGACATTTCACACAACGCCATCTCGTCCCAAGCTAAGCAACTTAATGCTTGTGTTATAAATAAATATCCTTGGACATTTCACACAACGCCATCTCGTCCTAAGCTAAGCAACTTAATGCTTGTGTTATGGTAACGAGATGGATGATAAACTACTTATATACAATTTTTTTTGTAAATACATACATATTATAGATAGAAATGACACCCAGACTCCGAGCCAGTGCCTCTGGTTTAGACAAAGACACTTGCCCGACCCGGGAATCGAACCCGGGACCCGTTGATCCAAAGACGGCACATCTAACCACTAGACCAACGAGGCAGTCAGTTATGGTAACGAGATGGATGATAAAGTACTTATATACATTTTTTTTTGTAAATACATTAATATTATAGATAGAAAACACCCAGACCCGGAACAAATACTTGTCGGTCGTACAAATATTTCTTCCGTGCGGGAATCGAACCCGCGACATGCTGCGCAGCAGTCGATCGCTCAACCACTGTAGGTACTGTAGTATTAGGAATGGGCGAAAACTACATCTACACTAGTCCTTGTGGTGACGGATTTAGAATACACAGTGTCGCCACCCCATTTCATCCTGACGGTGTCGTAAGAGCCGACAAAAGGAAATGTTAAGGTCGAAAACCTAGACGCAAGAGAAAGAAAACTTGATACGAATCCATATGCCATCCCGACTGGCCAGCGTTACAGTAGGCTAATTGTCCTCCATGAATTTGGAGGAGGCTTGACTCAGTATTGGGTCTTGTATGGGTGAGACGGCGAAGCATCCTACAGTCGGCAAACATCACAACGTATCTGAATACTTTATTGGAATAGATGAAAGTTAAGGATTCCTTCTCAGCCAATATGTTTCAATTTAAACTAAGCCGTCTGTCGATGTGAGCCGGTATATCGAATCTCTTACGCTTCCAAGCGGATAAGGGAATGCGGGAAAAAACTACTAAACAATATCTACGATGGGACATGCCATATATGTGTTAGTATGAGAATTAGATTGTGAGTTGTATGTTGGCATTACCTTCTAAAGTCAGCTATATACGTTGGCCTAGCATTGCCGAGTACAATACCAACGTATAGACGGTATATTTGCATTGTCTGGCCATCGCTCGGTGTCGCTCGCCTAGTTGGTTTCGATACACTTGCCCAACGTGTAGGCAGTAGCACTTGCCTTGTATTAAATTGCCTACGCTCGCGTTGGCCTAAGCTCGCCTAAGCAGTGTCACCAACCCATACCATCTTTAGGGTGTCGCAAGAGGCGACTAAAAGAACGCAAGAGGCAGATCACCTAGCCCCAAGAGAAGGAAAACTTGATACAAACCCTGTGCCACAGTAGGCTAATTTCCCTCCATGAGTTTGGAGGAGGCCCGACCCAGTAGTGAGTCGTTACGGGCTGGAACGAACGAAACGATTACCTTCTTTACTAACTGATAGACAATGTGATTCCATGTGGTGACGGATTGATTCAGAATGCATATTGTCACCATCTCATTCCATGCTGAGGGTGTCGTAAGAGCTGACAAAAAGAAATGACAAGACCGATAACCTAGCCGTAAAACAAGGAAAATTTGATACGAAACCCTGTGTAAACCCGTCTGTCCAGCAGTAATGACCCTCCCTGTGATGAGAGGAGGCCCGTCTCAGAAGTGGGTCATTTATGGACTAAGAAGTAGACAATGTCATGCGTGCGATCAAAATTAACTTGCACAATACATCATCGCATTGCATAATGTCCTTCTGGTGACGGAGTTAACATACACAACGCACACTACCCTGAAGGTGTGATAAGAAGCGACTAAAGGAAATGACAAAGCCTGTGCTAACCCATCTTGCCAGCGTGGCACATTACACAAACTTCCACCCACGAATTTGGAGTCAGCAATACTCAGTAGTGGGTCATTTATGGTGTAGTAGTAGACATTATGATATTGACAGTACTTGTCAATGTCAAGGATGTCGCGGGAAAGAAAATAATATTTAATAATAATAATATAATAATAATATCCTTGGACATTTCACACAACGCCATCTCGTCCCAAGTTAAGCAACTTAATGCTTGTGTTATGGTAACGAAATGACACCCAGACTTCGAGCCAGTGCCTCTGATTTAGACAAAGACACTGGCCCGACCCTGGAATCGAACCCGGGACCCGTTGATCCAAAGGCGGCACATCTGACCACTAGACCAACGAGGCATATTTGATATTTTAATTTTAATTGTCGTGGAGGTAGGGGGAACTAATGTATGAAAGTTTATTTTTCGAGAACAATGGGTTGTGGATGTCCGGGAATAAGCCTCCCATTTGTCTTTCTATTCTACCAAAGCGTGCGTTTCGAAAACCACTGGGCTAGGCTCCCAGGTTAGACGGGTGTCCCTCTCGACTGTGCTGCTACCTTGCATTGGTGAGGGGGCTTGTGTGACTTCATGATAGCCTCGCCTTAGAGGCCGGTGGTGGGTCGGGGGACCTATCAGCGACGCAAGCCTTATTGACTGAGGGCGTCCCAGTTACCCGACATGCCCTCCGATAGTTGTAACCCGCTGGGGCGCCACAGTAGCATGCGTCCTCGCGAACCTCTCGCGTCTCAAACATGACGTGTGAGTTTAATTGGTTTTAGTGGGTAGACGAGTAGTTTCCGGAGTCACATATAATCGCCAACCCCACCCCCGACGGGCGACGGTATGCTTAAATTCCCCAGAGAAAACAAAAAAAAACAAAAGGTAAAAGGCTCACGGTTAGACTGGTGTCGACCCCGATAAACAAAACAGAAGAAGAGAATAGCCTGTATAACTCACAGTGTTGTAATAAAAACAAATGCTGGAAATTGCAGACAGAACATCAAGGATCACCACCCTATTCCATTCTGAGGATGTCGTACAAACACCGCCGACAAAAGGAAAAAACAAGGTCCATAAACTTAGCCAGGTAAGAGAAGGAAAACTGGGAACGAAACCCTGTGCCAACCCGCCTGGCTATCGTGCCACAGTAGGCTAATTATTATTGTTAGCCTTTAATGTTATATACTAAACAATCAGTTTACACACATTGGCAAAATTGTTTTAACTTAAATTCTAATACATCGGGTTTCCCGGTTTCGGTTCAGTGGCCAGCGTGTCCAGTGACACATAGGCCTCTTCCAGCTGCTTTCATTCTTCTCTGTTGATAGCTTTTTTAGACTAGATTGCCCCTGCAATAATCTTGATATCATCTAGTAGTCATCAGTAGGCTAATTACCACTATGTAATGGCCAGTCCACATGGCGCGTTGGGTCGACGCAAAGCAAATATTTTGACGCATAACCGCAGCGTTAGCCCCACCGCACATGATCAGACTCGCATTGGCTGTCACGATCCGCGTGCGAGTGGCAGTATTTAAAATCTATGGCGCAGTACCAAGCTCCGCATTTGCTCTCACGTGTCGACGTACATGCGGAGTTTGGTACTGCGCCTCGCACGCGGCGCGTGACGACGCAGTATTAACGTTCCGACGACGTCGCCGCGGCGACGCACAGTTGCGGCAAGCTTTTCATAAGAACATCCCATCAGTCTATAGACAGCATTGATCGGACGTCTGGCGTCTGGCATTACTCCTATACTATCATCATCATCATCATTTCAGCCAAAAGACGTCCACTGCTGGACATAGGCCTCCCCCAAGGATTTCCACAAAGGCCGGTCCTGGGCCGCCCGCATCCACTGCTTTCCGGCGATCTTAACCAGGTCGTCGGTCCACCGTGTGGGAGGCCTACCAGCACTGCGCCTTCCGGAACGCGGTCGCCACTCGAGGACTTTTCTGCCCCATCGGACGTCGGTCCTGCGAGCTATGTGCCCTGCCCACTGCCACTTAAGTTTGACAATCCGGTGGGCTATGTCGGTGACCCTGGTTTTCCTGCGTATCTCCTCATTTCTGATTCGATCTCGCAGGGAAACTCCGAGCATAGCCCTCTCCATTGCCCTTTGGGTGACTTTGAGCCTTCTGATGGAGCCCATAGTGAGCGACCACGTCTCAGTTCCATATGTCATCACTGGCAACACACATTGGTTGAAGACTTTTGTCTTCAGACACTGCGGTATTGTGGACGAGGACTCCTATGCTATGTCTCCATCGAAATCAACTCAAAATCACAAGACGGTATTGGACCTGTCCCTTAATTTCATTAAGCAACTGAGCGCTGCCGTTCCGTCGGCACAATGTGTACACCGCTTGTGTGGACTGCCCCTAAGTGGCGGGGTGCCGACTCAGTAGTGGGTCATGTATGGGCTGAGTAGTAGTAGTTAACACAATCTGTGAAGTTTGATAAAAAAAAGTAAATATGTTATTGAATTTCGCTACCCAAGATTCGGAATTTGAAACCCGTTTCATGCAAAATGGAGCTGTGCACTCGCTCGAATCCCCCCAAACATCGCTTGTGCGCCTGAACTTTGCTCGGGAAATAAAATGTCTTAGTACAAACAGGCAATCAGAGCATTTGCGAACTGCGCAAAGCAAACACGAGACGCGGCTAAGGCTCGTCACAGTCTGTTCCAAGTCTTCGACTGTATTTTTTAAGCAAATCGCATCGGAATCGCCTTTCGAAGACTAAGCACTTTTACATACAGGTGGCTCGAGATATATCCCTTTTGTGGGACTCGTAAGATTCTGCTTAGTTAATGTTTTTAGACTCCACTTGTACACATCCAACTTAATTATTATAAACGTGAAAGTTTGTAAAAATGTATGCTTGTTACTCTTTAACGCAAAAAAATACTGAGTGGATTTTGATGAAACTTTACAATAATATAGGTCAGAATAATACAAAGGCTATAATTTTTAATTATATATGTCTAACTATAACCGATTTTTTATGAATATTTTCTTAAATACCAATGCGAAGCCAGGGCGATTCTAGTTTTATATATTTATGACAAGGGTTTGGATAGCGGAAATATTGTACATAAAGCGTGAAGCCTTGGTACAACCAAGGCTTCACGTTAATGCCAAAATGCGACCAAGATTTTTATGGTTTGAAAAAATCGACTACAGTCTTTTGTCAGCTGTTCTCTGTAGAGTGTGGTGGTCGTTTCGAACACAATTTACAGTTTATGGAATTTGTTGGGAAAATAAATATTTGCGTTACCAAATAGGGACCTATTACAAAGTAAACTTATACTTACAAAGAAATAAAAGAAGAATGACAAGCCCTCTGAGTATCTTGCCAGTTCTTCTCAGTAGTGGTTGCGTTCAAAACTGGTGGTAAACTATATTAATTTGATTGAAAAAATAACCATTTAAATAAAGCTATTCCTTCCATAGCAAAGAACACATTAACTTTTTTTCTAGCGAATTGGTAAAACCAATGATTCCATTACGCGCAGTACGTGTTAAGGCGCTGAAATCGTACATAATTCAAGAGCTACGTGGGATGTCACATCCGGTGAGGTGCGCAATTTTTCTGACCCATTATGCGTCTGATTTCGTACGCTATTGCGATCGTAAATTCTGTATTATACTCCAATTCATACTGTACTTCTACTACTCAGCCCATAAACGACCCACTGCTGAGTCGGGCCTCCTCTAATCACACGGAGGGTAATTAGCCTACTGTGCCACGCTGGCCAGACGGGTTGGCACAGGGTTTGTGTCAAGTTTTCCTTCTCTTGGGAAGAGGTGATCTGCCTTTTACGTTGCATTAGTCGCCTCTTACGACACCCTCAGGATGAAATGGGGTGGTGACACTATGTATTCTAAATCCGTCACCACACGAAACACATATATAACATTCTAGAAAAACGGCCATATGTCCTTCGTACTTTCAATTGAATATAATTCTTATTGCATATAACTCAAAGTTGACTTCAGGACCAACCCCAAAGATTTAGTGATGGGCTAAAAAACCTACGCACAATAGACTACTATATTGGAAACGACGATCTACGACTTTCATGAGGACTCACGCGCTAAGGATTTAGTGCGAAACACCAGCAATAAATAACTGACCCGGAAAGGACAAAGGTGTGTACTATCGCGGATGAATTGAAAAGGTCTCATACATAAAACAACGACATCACTTGGATGTCACCTCGCGCGCGAATCTGGCCTAAGTATTTACATAGGACCGTAATAAACACCTTTGTTGTTTGCTTGGGAGTATTTAAAGGGTTATTAGCACACAATGCGATACGTTAGCTGTTAGCAAGGAACACATTATTAAGGTAAGCAAACAACATTTTTATAATATGTTTGTTGAGCCTGTCGCTGGAATAAAATGAGCTAAGGTTGGCATGATTAATGCTTAATCAAAATACAGTAAAATATATATTTCAATACAGAAGAAGGTACAGGAGTAATCAATGTATAAAAACAATAGAAGTGCAATAAAAAAATATATTTTTTAATTATTTGCGTTTCGCGTGGAAGAGTGCTCGAGCGCCGCGGAGGTTTTATGCACGCGGCCTGCAAGCCGTAGGGCCCGTAGGGCAGCGTGTAGAGCAAATGCGTAAAGCGCGTCGTCCACGCAGAGAGAATAGAGCTTGACAGCTTGACAACTAATCTAATCTATACTCTCATTTCTACGTACACGTAGAGATCAATAGAGTGCTCTATTGCAGTTTTTTGCTCAAACGTAGGTTAGCTCTAACTAAGTGACATTTTGACCTGCGTACACTACACTACTAGTAGACTAGATATTCATATAAAACAGTAAGAGCCCCCGCGCATTAGGCATAATGCGCGGATTGGTCGCGGCGGCCAATAGGCCGCGTATGTGACGCGTTTGCCGCCTAATGCGCGCAGCTTTAATCATCGTAGAAGAATAAGTTGGCCGCAGCGACTTAGCCGCGCGGCCTGGCCGCATAATTAGCGGAGGCCCTAAATATCAGTTGAGTACGTCTAATTAAAAATACGACTATAGCTAGACTGATCTATGACATGTAGATAATTCGGGAGCTCTCTATTGATATCGCTTGTCTCTCTCTCGTACCTGCGTCCACGACTCCTTCCGAGAGTAGCCGAGCCTGTCTACGTAGACTGTTACACATTAGCTAGGGTAGTCTTGTTAATGTGTACACGTCGTATATTGCCCTATGAGAGTCGCTCTCCGTAATTTTAATCTATCGTGGACGAGGCGCTTAACGGTAAGGCATAACGGAAAACCGAAGGAACCTGCCCGACTGCGGAAGTACCTCCCCTCCACCTAACAGAGAACCGCGTCCAAATAACATCCTTAGCTGGTGTTATGTTCCAAGGTCGAGCTCTATCAGGAGAAGCAGTGGAAGGCACGATTTCCGACCTTTTGTTGACGGAATAGAATACACAATGTCCTGAGGGTGTCGTAAGAGTCGGCTAGGAATGTGAGAGGTAGAAAACCTAGCCGCAAGAGAAGGAAAACTTGACACGAAACTTTTTTTTTTTTTCTTTTTCGTCGGTGATCCTCATGGATACCCGGCCGTTGGGAAATGGCCGGGGTATGTGGGACTCCGGGGCGCCCGACGGTGATCCTTGACTGCCTAAGCCAGGGTCACGGGATTCCCTCCCATTGCACCATTGCAGAGAGCATGCTCCGTGTGTCAACCCGTCTTGCCAGCGTGGCACAGTAGGATAATTTCTCTCCATGAATTTGGAGGATGCCTGATTTTATGGGTTGAAATGATGATGACGATTACTCACTATAAGGTGATGAATATATTGGGTAATGGAAAAAACTGTTATAATTTTCTTTAACACTCATATATATATACTCAGTCCATACATGACCCACCGCTGAGTCATGTCTCCTCCAATAATATGATCAAGTTTTCCTTCTCTTGCTCCTAGATTTTCGGCCTTGCTATTTCCTTTTATCGACATTTACGACGCCCTCAGGAAATAATGGGGTGGTGACATTTTTATGTTAAACCCGTCTCCAGACGGAATATATAATAGTGAATTAACATATAGCTACTTCAAAGAATTCGCAGCCGTTACTGTATGAATCCTCAGCTGGCCCACATACGTACGTGTACAGTGAACGTGCCATGTAGGCGTCACAAATGGTGTCGTTTAGATGTATTATTAGTTTCTTTTTCTTTGGTTTGAAATTGCTTGGTATTTTTGCGAAGATAATAAAATGTGTGCAATGGAATGCTCATATTATTAGTGGTGGTGTGTTTTATATAGGTTCAGTTCCAAAATAAATCAAAGAGTTTCTTTTTATTCATTGTCATAATAAGCTATTTCTAGACGTCGAATACACTTAGAGAAGGTAAACGAATTTATTTACAATTCTGCACAAAATGTAGAAAGGCGGACTTAATGCCTTAGGCATTTTCTGCGAGTCTAGCTTGGGTGGTGCAGAGACAAAGAGTGGTAGGAGTAAGATTTTTATAAATATCAAAATCAAAATCAAAATGTTTTTTATTCGAATAATGCGAATGCTTTCAAATAGTCAAAGATTAAAGAGAAAAAAAAATTTAAAAATAAAAATCATAAAATAAAATTAATAATTTAGTTTTTACCACCGGTTCGGAATGCCATTCCATAGAGAAGAGCCGGCAAGAAACTCCATGGTTGCTCTTTTAAATAAGAGGGTTACCATGATGGTGGTACAAACAAGTCTGACAGATTAGTGAAAGCAATAACACGCATAAACATGTAGCACATTAAAAAATAAGAACATAAAAATTAGTGAAATTACCCAAATTACATGGTGCGTGCTGAAACTGCACTCACATACTGTTTACAAAACTTCACTAATGTAATGGCTGAAAGATCAGAGCTAGACCATAACATAGCCGACGTTACTCCCATGCGTCACTATCTGATAGATAGTCATTGACTTGATAGTACGCTTTTTTAATTAAACCGGACTTAACGTAACATTTAAATTTCTCGAACGACCAATCCAAAACTGCTTCCGGTAATTTGTTGAACAGGCGAATTCCGAGACCTACAAAAGAACCATGTGCTTTTTGTAGCCGGTGGAATGGTGTAACTAACTTATGCCTATTTCTTGTCTGGATATTGGAGGACGAGACGTCACAATTTTTTTTAAAGCTACTATAATTTTGTTTAACAAAAATTATATTAGAAAAAATGTACTGTGACGCTACAGTTAAAATCCCTATATCTTTAAAGCGTTCTCTCAGTGATTCTCTAGGTCCTAAATTATAAATTGCACGTAGCGCGCGCTTCTGTACAATAAATATGTTTTGTATATCAGCAGCATTACCCCAGAGTAGGATCCCATACGACATAACGCTATGGAAGTAACCAAAGTAAACGAGTTTTTCCGTGTCTTCGTCAGTGAGTCTCCTAACCTGTCTAACAGCGTAGGCGGCTGAACTAAGCTTCCCCGTAAGAGTTGCAATGTGAGGCTTCCACTGCAATTTACGATCTAGAGTGATGCCTAGAAACTTGGTCGAATCTACTATGTCTACTTCCTTATCATCCAAATCTAGTTTGGTATCTATTATCTTAGTATTCGGTGTTACAAATCGAATACATTTAGTTTTTACAGAATTCAGTAGCAAATTGTTTGTTGTGAACCAGTAAGATACCTGACTAAGCGCGCTATTCACGTCGTCATAATTAACGTTTTTCCGGTCAACTTTAAATACAAGAGATGTATCATCAGCGAAAAGCACGATATCGCAAATGTCATTAATAAAAAATGCAAGGTCATTAATATATACCAGAAATAGGAAAGGACCAAGGATGGACCCTTGTGGCACGCCCATAGACACAGGCGATCCATCAGACTTAACTCCATTAATGTCAACGAACTGAATTCTATCACGCAGATACGACGCTAATAAATTGATCGCATTGTATTTAACGCCATAGTGTTGAAGCTTTCTTAACAAGGTTTCGTGATGCACACAGTCGAAAGCTTTCGATAAATCACAGAAAATACCTATGGCATCTTGCGAGTTCTCCCAGGCATCATAAATATGTTTTAAGAGCGCAGCACCTGCATTCGTCGTAGAACGACCTTTGGTAAAACCGTATTGTTCACTATGCAATAATTTATGTAAATCGAAATGACGAAGTAATTGTTTTAAGATTAGTTTTTCAAAAATTTTACTTAGAGCTGGCAGAATAGAGATTGGACGGTAATTGCCAGGCTCTTTTTTGTTACCAGCTTTGAACAATGGTGTGATTTTACTATGTTTCATTAAATTAGGAAAAGTACCCACGTCTATACATTCATTAAAAATATCTGCAAGGTATGGGGCAATCTCGTAAATGATGCTATTAATGGCTAGTGTAGACATACCCCACAAATCTTCGGTTTTCTTAGAATTAATGGTTTTAAAAGTATTTATAATATCAATTGCTGTAACGTGAGTGAAACTGAACAGGGCTGAACACTCCTTAACATTATTTCTGAGTAGATCTTCGGCATCGACAGGAGAAGAATTCAACGAAGCAGTGATTTGACACGGTATAGATGCAAAAAAGTTATTAAAGGTTTGAGCCACTTCATACTTATCAATTATTAATTTGTTGTTTACAGTTAATTGGAACATGGATTCTTGTGGCTTTGATTTTCCAGTTTCAGCATTAATAATTTTCCAAGTTGTTTTTATTTTGTCCTCGGATTTTTTAATCTTACGGCTTATGTGTAGGGACTTTGCTGTGTTGCAAACTTTCTTAAAAACTTTTGAGTAAGACCTTACATAATCGTGGAACACTGAATCAAAATTCATCTGTTTCATGGAATAAAGATTATATAAAGTATTCCTACTTTTGTAAATGCCTGGTGTAGCCCAATCACAAAATTTAATTTTATTTCTCATAGTAAAAGTTTTTAATTGAAATACATCATCGTATTGCCTTTTAATAATATCAAATAAGTTCCTATATAAAGTATCTGGATCGCCACGTGCAAGAGTCATGCCACCAGTCATCTTGGATATATTATGTTTGAATAATTCTAATCTGCTACATGTGACTGGTCTAGTAGTAAACTTAGGGCATTCGGCTGTTTTTAGAAAGGGTAGAACAATAAGTTGCCCGCTATGATCTGATGATAGGTCGTTTAGAATTGATTTATCGACCATATCACAGCTGCAGAAAATATTATCCAGGCAAGTAAATGTAGTTTTAGTAATTCTAGTTGGCTCACAAAAAGCGTGAGTCAATCCGAATGACTTAAACAGGCTAATAAAGCGAGAAGTTGACGCTGATTCAACAAGCAAATCTATATTGAAATCACCACATATTATTATATCTTTACCGCTATTTACTGTAATTCTTCCTAAAACTTCCTCCATTACTATTTCAAACTGACTGTATATACCTGATGGAGGGCGGTAAACGCAAATAATTATATACATGTCAAGTTCTACACAAGACAATTCGATCGTGCGCTCTATTGAGAGCTGCACAATATCCTTGCGTTCTTTACATTTTAAATAACTTGACACTAATATAAGAGACCCACCACGGATGGCAGATGATCTACAAAAAGCACTAACTACTTTGTGGCTCATGTTATTGCGCCCAAGCTCATGATCTCTCAACCAGTGTTCTGTAACACAAAATACCTGAACTTTGTGATAGTCCAGAAAAAGATCAACCTCTAACTGTTTGCTAGTCATGCCCTGTATATTTTGGTGTACAATGCGTAAGTGAGAGGGCATGACTGTTGTCTTATCTAGTTGTTTAAACAACCAGATGTGTCCGATGAACTGCGAATAGCACAGTCTGTCAGTGTCCTATTACTAGAAGTATGTAAAAAAATTCCTGTGACATAGTCAACAGGGTGTAAATTATAAGCTATCAACGTAGCCATTTGTCTCTTATCTCTAGGGGGCAGGTACATAGTATCCTTTGTCAACTTAAATCTAGATATAAATTTGTTGCAGTCAAAAAATGATATCGCTTTGTCATAGCGATGAGTTAGATTATAAATAAGCATATTTAAATTAAATATGTGTCTATTTTGATTGACTGTTAAAGACTGCGAATAAGGAAGGGCATTTATAATAAATTTACAGCCATACTTGGCATTGAGCTCCAATAATTTATCTACCAAATTAATGATGTGTAACCGCTTAACTGAAATGCTGTTACCAAATAAAATTATTACAGTTGTGTCTTTATTCAAATTATGAGGCTGGATACTATGCGTTAGAGTATCTAAGGTAATGCCAGGCGAACACATGTTATATATAGGTACATCACATTTGTCTTTCAAGAGTGAGCTAAAACCTTGACCTAATTTGTCAGAGTATATAACAACTTTAGATGCCGCTGTACAGGGGCGCACATCTTGTTGTGATACATTACAAACACTTACATTGCATAATTCACCACATGGAGATGATGATGACAATGATGATGGTTCTGCATGATCATGGTAGACAGTGCTGCATGCGTTTTCTGGGTACAATTGCTGGTGGCAATTATCTGTCAATGATTGAAAACGCTCAGCACTGTAAGAGCTCATTTTCAAAAGTTCATTAGTCGCCAAAATATGGTGTTTAATTTGGACTTGGGCCTCCTCATATTTCTGTGCAATGCTGGCAAGGTCTTTCTGCAGATTAAT
This sequence comes from Clostera curtula, assembly GCA_905475355.2. Classification (NCBI taxonomy): domain Eukaryota; kingdom Metazoa; phylum Arthropoda; class Insecta; order Lepidoptera; family Notodontidae; genus Clostera; species Clostera curtula. The sequence goes on along the minus strand of FR997813.1, from coordinate 8,977,336 downwards.
TATGTCTACCTGTAAGTTAAATGTATCCTTGTCATATACATATACACTACATACAAACACCAAATACATACACTACATATATTATACATATATTTAATATTAAATAAATTTGTACATTTAGTTGATGATTCATTACTTCCACTCCGAATAATTAGTAACCTCTAAATACTTACGAAGTCTCTGCTTAAAAGTGTCACGACTGTTGACCATCCTGATATCCAAAGGTAGAATTTCATATTGTGTTTTGTGATGAAACCTACGTAAATAAAGTTCCTTTTGAGTTTGAGTTTGTAAAGATGAAATTCTAACCTAACCTAACCTTTGGAAATCAGGATGGTCACATCGGGATGTCGTGACACATAAATAAAATTGGAGTGTCTGTTTGTAATATTAAAATAACCGCTTTTTACTAAGTGCTTTTGGATGTACTGGTATACACGGTACATCACTATCACTACATAGTATAAAACAAAGTCACTGTCGTCTGTCCGTCCCTATGTATGTATTGGTACAACCCGGCTGCTAATGTACCATTTTGTCTGCCTCTTTGGTCTAGAGGTTGCATGTGCCACGTTTGGATCAACGGGTCCCGGGAACAACGGGTCTTTGTCTAAACCAGAGGCACTTGCTCTGGGTCTGGGCGTCATTTGTGTTCGTGAATTTCATGTTTGTAACTCTGGTTCTCCTGTGTATCTCCTCATTTCTGAATCGACCTCGCAGGGAATCACCGAGCATAGCTCTTAACGTGACTTTGAACCTTCTGATGGAGCCCATAGTGACCGTCTCTGTACTATTTGTCATCACTGGCAACACACATCGATTGCATAGAGTTTCGCTTTAGCACTGGGTTTCCATTATTATAATTCTGTATGTATTCTTATTTCTATTTTGTAAGGGGTATAATGTAGTAAACTGGCTGGGGGATTTTACACTTGTCGAGTTTGTGGTTGTCAAATAAATATTGTCCAAAAAGTTGAACGTGTTTTCTATGATTCTTTAATATATCAGATACATTAGTTAGTACTGTGAAAACAAACAGCTGGTTCCACAAAAAAAAACACTATACTAAAATAAATCAGTACACAATGTTGTAGATTGAATTTATCGTACAAACTCATCTGCGTTGTTCACCCTGATTCTCGAATGTTTGCTCGCCAACCAGACGGGTTCGAAGCCATTTTAATCAGTTTAATTAGTTTTATGAGCGGAATGGCGTTATCGCACTTATGAATTGGATTAGTCGAGTGGAAAATTACTTCCTGACGGGAATTAATTATCTATTTCAGAAATTTTGCTCAAGTTTGTTTGGCGTTCCATTGATGGTGAGCAAACAAGGACTTGAGTACGAATAATGTCTTGATATCGTACTCCTGATATCGTACGACTGGTACATATAATATTCGGGTGCTCATATTAAACATTAACTATGATTTATTATTTTTAGATTAATTTTGCGTTCCATATCACTACATAGTATAAAACAAAGTCGCTGTCGTCTGTCCGTTCCTATGTATGCTTAAATCTTTAAAACTACGCAACGGATTTTGAAGCGGTTTTTTTTAATAGATAGAGTGATTCATGAGGAAGGTTTATATGTACAATACATGCATAATTGCACCCGTGCGAAGCCGGGGCGGGGCGCTAGTGGAAAATAATTTAGAATACATAATTCCATCCTGAGGGTGTCGTAAGAGCCGACAAAAGAAAGTGCCAAGGCCGATAACCTAGCTGTAAGAAAAGGAAAACTTGATACGAAACCACAAGTATGCCAAGCAGGTCACCGATTTTGTTTTAGAAATCATGTTAACCGACTTATTTTAAAGTCGGTATGAAGTCGGCACAAAGTCAGTGCCAACTTAAATTGACACCGACGGTAATTAGGATTTAAGTAACCGACTTCAAGTGATTGTTTATTATTTACTTTTTATTGCCAAGTCACTTTATAAAATAAATAAGTAAATATTTTAAGGACTTCGTCGGTTACTTTTACTTTGTAGGTTGGGTCAACATTCTTTCGTTTCTAAATTATAATTCAAATTTTAATATAAGAACTCCTAAATCACGATTACGTATTTGTCAAGCAATGCCTCGCATATTGAAGAGTTTTCGCATGCATATCAATAACCGCATAGAACAGATTACAATTCCACCGTGATCGTAGGGTTGGCAATATTTTTAAACTGAGTCTTTTGTGTGTTTTAATTAATTGTTTTGAGCAATAGGGTATTCTGTGTTTATTGCATAAATTTATAATCGATACAAAAGCGTTGTGATATATAGTACTAGTATGAAGCTTTGTTTTTTTTCTATTCCTCAGCCCATAAATGGCCCATCGCTGATTGTGCGCGCGGTGCCATGCTGGCCAGACGGGTTGGCATAGGGTTTCGTATCATATGCTTCGGAAGGTATCTGTGTGAGAGGGTGGGGCGAGAGCCCAACACGAACTGCCATCACTGTGCCGCCTCGGTGGACAGTGCAGAGCACACACTAGCGGCCTGCCCGGCGTGGCAGGAGGAGCGCGCAACTCTCGTTGCTGTAATCGGAGGAGACCTGTCTCTGCAAACGGTCCTGCGCAGAATGGCCGCATCTGTGGCGGCCTGGAACGTGGTCGGACGTTTGCAGAGACAGTCATAAGAAAGAAGGAAGAGGCGGAAAGGGTAGGGAGAGGGCGCCCGAAGCGCACCCGATGCGGCGCACGTGCGCCTTCTGCCTCCCTAACCGGGGCCTCCGGGTGGGGGCACAGTGGATCGCCCCCCATCTAATGGAGATCAGGTCCCGAGGAGACGCCGTCCACGCACACGGCGAAACATAGGAAATCCCGGGGCGGGGTACGGGGATGTCTCGCCCCACACGGGATCTGAGGGGAAGTGACGTCCTGCCGGGTGCTCACGGCAGAACGTCGAGTGCTCGTAAGGAGCCTGAGGAGAGGAGAAGGGCCTCCTCGTCTACAACGGCGTGGTTCTGCATCAGATCCCACAATGCCGTAACAGGACGCGAGTTGGAGCACCCCGGGGAGGTTTAGTGGGTAGGCCCCCACTATGGGGGAGAGTCCCATGGGTTTCACGGGCTCAAGGGTTTCGTATCAAGTTTGTTTTTCTCTTAAAGCCAAATTTTCGGCCTTTGTTCGGTTCTTACGACACCCTCAAGATGAAATGTGGTGGCGACACTATGTATTTTAAATCCGTAGCCACAAGGTTTGTCTTTTTAAGTGTAGTCATTATCCAGAATTGTAGTATGGTCCATTACTGACCCACAGCTACTATATAATTCGTCATAAAGGCATGGTCGGTGCCTTTATGACGAATTCACCTATATGTTGTTTTTGCCTTTAGTTATAAGTTAAATTGATAACGAAAACACACTATGATTTGAATAATGTCTGTTTGCTAATATAAACACCCACACCTTTGAATTCACATGCTAAAGTTTTAAAGAATTATGGAAAATACTTTTGATTTGTCTCAAAATGTAAAACAGCGTCTTGGACAACGATTTTTTCAAAGTAGTGGTCGCGTGTTGGTCGAAATTTAAACATAATTATGTAATTTAAATTGTAAGTATGTACATTGTAATCTCAATTTGACCACATACATTAACAATAAACAAAAGAGTATTATATGCGTGTGTGTGTGTTAAATACGTAGTGGTACGGTAGTGCGTGTAATGCTTTTTATTGATTAAATATATTTTTTATGCATAACTTTTAAAAATATATAAACTTTTCCCACGCCTTCTATATATAAATTATAAGTGTGGGAAGTTTCATACCCGTTTAAAGTTTTATATATAGATGTGTTGAAATCAATATATAAAATAGGGTATAATTGAATGGATGGCAACCCTAACACCTGTCACGAGAATATTGGCGGCCGTGGAGCCGTTCAGGCAATGCGTCAAATGGCAATAACGTATTTTTTTCAATTACCTAGCAATCCACATGAATCATTTCGTGCCGCTGAGTTTCTACGTAGTACCGTACTGGTAGATTTGATTCAAACATATGCCATGCCAGGAATTAAGTATTTTAAAATTGACTTTTACACCTTTTTGGAAAGCTTACAGAATAGGCAACTACTTATTTGTACGAATATTGTCATAGCATTCTTTTTGTGACGAGAAAACATTTTCAAAGCGTATTAAGAAAAATTGGGTAAGATATTCTTCATAAATCGATCATTATTTTAATTATTTTGTTAAAATAGGTAGTTTTAAATATGTCCATAGCTTAATTGAAGTGTCACCTACAACATAATTTCTAATGGTACCCATACAAATATATATATTTTTTTATTTGAAATTAAATGTCAATTTTTTGGGTAAATATCGAAAACTCCTTAAAATGAAATATCTTGTAAATATTGGCTTTACATATGGGGGGGTTCAATTCATTGCATTTTGGCCCCTTACAGCGCCTGACAGATATACGTCAAATTACCAGTAGCCCTGTATACAATTCTCGTGTCACAGTGTTTTTGATGAAACTCCTCCGAAATGGCTCGAACGATTTTCGTTAAATTTTATGTGCATATCGGTTAGGTCTGCGAATCGGACAACATCTATTTTTCATTCCGCTAAATATTAAGGTTTAAACGCCTAAATTTATTTTTTAGCCAACAAATATGTGTTTATTTTTTATGATACAGCATACAAAAATAATTACAAAAATAAATTTTCAGCACTCTATATTTGTATAACATTAAATTCACAAACACAAATGAAACCCACACTCAGAAGAGCAAGTGCCTCCGGCTTAAGGACAGAATCCCTGATACAAAAGTGCCGCCTTTTGATGAATCCCACTACCAACAAGGCAGTGCATAGTGGTATTATTACCTAGTTTACTACTACCCAGCCAATAGAAGACCCACTGCTGAGTCGGGACTTCGCCAGCTAGATGGAGACGCTGGCCAGACGGGTGGGTATACGGTATCATATCAAGTTTTTCTTCTCTTGCGGCTAGGTTATCGGCCTTGTCATTTCCTTTTGTCGGCTCTTACGACACCCTCAGGATGACATGAGGTGGTGACACTTTGTATTCTAAATCCGTCATTACACCACACATAGTGTACATCGTGTTTGAAAATAATGAATGAAACTATACTTTTGTTCGTTGTACCAGAGAAAGTCCTTTTATTTTCAAATATACCAGTTCCCTCTTTGGTGTGATTTCTCTCCTCGCCAATTACTTTGTTTCTGCGCCACTGCGGCTTGCTACGAAAATTTGGTTTGTCTGTATTTTTAAATTTTCGGGTACTCCGAAAGTGTACCCCAAACAAAACCAATGTTTTTATGGAGAGGCATAGTTAAAAAAAAATTGCGGCTTTTATATTATACAGGGTGGTCAAAAAGTCGTGGATCAAACGCAACCAGCGGTTAGATGGGGTCGTCTGCAGTAAAAAAATGTTCTACGGGAGGTCCTTAAGGTCAACCCGGAAGTGGGGACCGAAGTAAATAACAAGTTTGGATTTAAGAATTATTTCTCTCGTAAAACTTAATACTACCTTCAACACACCCAATAAACTACCATAAATAGCATGTCTAACGAAAGGACTCATCAGTACCAATCTAGTGAAAATTATAAAAAAGATACAGGATGTAGATTTATTCGAATTTTATCAAGTTTTAGTGAAAAAAAGTCAATTTCTCATAAAAACACTAAATCAATTATAACTCTGCAGGGGTTCACCTTCAGGACCTCCCGTAGAATTTTTTTAGCTGTTGATGACACCATCTCACCGCTGGTTACGTTTGATCTACGACTTTTTGACCATCCTGTATATTATTATAATAACCACCAACTGAAATCATTAATTGTGGTGTTTTTTTTTAAAGAGTGAGTTAAATGAGCCATTGGTCGTCGCCGCCCATGTACACCATATTTTAATTTTTATTTTGGCATCGCTGTGGAAATGTTTAATGCATACTGCTGTCCCTCATAGGGTGCGGTCAGCGGTTATGTGAGACTCTGGAACGCCCGACTACCCACTAAAACCCCAGCGGTATACACTCACACGTCGATTGGGACGCCACAGGTTCGCGAGGACGCATTCTACTGAGTGAGGCCACGACGGTTTAAGACTTTCGGCGGGCATCCAGGGTACGCCCATGTACACCTGCAACATCAGAGTGCTTTGCTGGTTAAAAATTAAAAAGGCAGTCAAATGACAGTGGTAGCAAAAAGGAAACGTACCTATCGCTGCCTTCAGCTTTGGCTATCTTTCGTAGGTATAAACGAAGAAACAGAAGTTTAACCAAACATGGCGTTGAGCAAGAGCTGTATTCTGGACTGATGGTAAATAAAACATTTTTAAAGTTCTTAAATTTATTTTATTTTTTGACTTGTCAAAAGAGCTCTAAGTTTGATTAAAGTAATTTTGATTTTATTTTTATTAACTTCCCGGGTTTAATTAGTGTTAAAGCCTTGAAAAAACAAAAAGCTATTAATACAATTTCATTTGCGAAAGTTCTCCCAACACCGAACAAAGTTCTCTTCAATCCAATTTGTTTAAAGTTATGCCAGACAAACTGCCAAAGACAGAACAGTTCAAACGATCAGCCTTTCCCCAACATCATTATCTAATTTACCGTACTGATAGATTTATCCAGCTAACTATTTCACAATAAATCTTAGCTCGTAGCACCGACGCTCGGTCGACATGTAACAAGAATAGTGAACCCGGAAACCGTCTCCAGGAAGTGGTGTGAGGTAGCTAATCATTCAGCCACGCTGAGAGCCCCGCAGGCGAAGTGAATCTGCGAAATGACGACACCGGTGTAATTAATTGCCCAAACTTCTATAGCTGCGGCTAACAAAAGACGATTGTTTGCTTTCTGCGCCGCTGAATCGATGATGGCTCTAAAGTCCGGATAATCTCGCCCTTTGTATCTATTCTATGAAAGAAATAAAGTTTTTATTTCCTTTTAGCATTAAGCACCTAAACCAACGTTATCTTCGAGCCCTGCTGTACTTTGTAATTATTGTGTAAATAATTTACGGTTCGCCGAAAGTAAATTACGACGTTATTGCACTCCAAACCGCGATGTTTGCGTTCTGTTTACAGAGGCGTGTGTGCTCGACAATCACAAGAGTTTAGATGAGTTTTATAATTGTTCCGAGCGTATTTTCTTGAAATATACACAGTTGCCCAGACCGCGGCGGCAGTCACTTTGTTTTGAGCCGAAAGACTGGTGTGCAGATAACGAGCGGCAGACAATGGACGCCCATCCCTCCCTCCACCAAATATGAACCCTCATTGTCTACTTAATTACATCGGGTGTCTTTGAGATATGGCTCGTACAGGTTCCACCACAAAAGCTGTCGCACACAAATAACATTTAATTGCGAGCGCGATGTTTTTCTTCTCAAACGCAATTAAGCTTGAGACAAACTATCCGACTTGCTGCTCGGCATATTTTTTACCACTGTGGGATATGTCCTGCCTAACGATTGATGCTGGTACCAAAAATTGAGAGCGGGTTCCAAATTCAAATTGAATAATGAATTTTATTCGTGTAGGTTTTATTACGAAACTCTTATAAATCGTCATATTTAAAACTACTATGTATTATCATTTCTTGGCCCTTGTACCACGATAGGTTGTAGTCTCCATGACATCAACGCAACAATACACAACAACAAGAATTTGGTAAGACCTTTGGAATTTAGCTGATTAAGTAATTGCATCGTGTCTTCAATAGAAAATAGCTTGGGCCCTGATCTGTAAGTTGCGTCGAATAGTTTGTTACTAGCTTTATCATGTTCGAAATTAAGTAGACTGAGTGTCAATCAAGGGTTTATTACTTCAATAGACACCGTTGTCGCAGTCCAGACGATTGTGTGCCCTAATAAGGTATTGATAAATTTTTAAATTCGTTTCTTTTAAATCACATATCTTCTTTGCAATGTGCCTGATTCTTTATATTATGATTTGAAAGAATGCGTCCTAACCATTTATTCGATTCTAAAATATAATAGCTTATAACGAATGAATAAGTTTCCTTCACTTACAGCTATCTAGCTTAAGCATTATACCGCATTGTAAAATTCTTCTGCCGGCTCATTAACGAGGCCAAGCTAGTGTATTAGTAGGTCAGTAAGGGAAAATTATTAGAAGTCTATACTTCGATATACAAAATATTACTTGGGCAAATCTATATCGGCTAAACTGACATTAGCTCCATCTATATTAAAATTCCGCGTGGGGACTGATTAAGAATACACAGTGTCACCTACCCATACCATCCCGAGGGTATCGTAAGAGGCGACTAATGGAACGTAAGAGGCAGACAACCTCGTCCCAAGAGAAGGAAAACTTGACGCAAACTCTGCGCCAACCCGTCTGGCCAGCGAGGCACAGTAGGCTCATTACCCTCCGTGTGATTGGAGGAGGCCCGACTCAGCAGTGGGTCTTTTATGGGCTGAGTAGTAGTTTAATAAAATATGAACTAGATGTAAATATGTTCCTCTGACTTAGACACGATGCTTAAATGTTTTGTTTTCACACGATAATGGAACGATGTTTAATGACACGAATATTCTAATTATACATCCATAATATTATTTCGAGTCGTTTACTGGTAAAATATTATGATCCTGTCTAATAAAAAGAAAAGGTGCGCAATAACAATAATTTTAAATTAGATCAATTTAGGACGATAACGGCTCCGGTTATTATTTCCATGGCGTCCATAAACCTTGCGAATGGTTTTCCAAACGCCCTAGTAGGCGTGCCACAGTGTAACAGTAAAACCACTATATTAGTAGCTTATATATTATTATGTTCGGATTTCCCTGCGAATCGATCGATGCGAATGCGATCGAATCAAAAACGAGGAGATACGCAGGAAAACCAGGGTCACCGACATAGCCCACCGGATTGCCAAACTTAAGTGGCAGTTGGCAGGGCACATAGCTCGCAGGACCGACGCCCGATGGGGCAGAAAAGTCCTCGAGTGGCGACCGCGTTTCGGAAGGCGCAGTGCTGGTAGGCCTCCCACACGGTGGACCGACGACCTGGTTAAGGTCGCCGGAAAGCAATGGATGCGGGCGGCTCAGGACCGTTCTTTGTGGAGATCCTTGGGGGAGGCCTATGTCTAGCAGTGGACGTTTTGAAATGATGATGATGATATTATTCCCAATGCCAACCCGTCTGGACAGCCTGGCACAGTAGGCTCATTAATTGCCCGCTCTGTGGTGGGAGGAGGCCTGACTCAGCAGTGGGTCATATATGGGTTGAGTAGTAGTAAAATTTATGGAAACGAAAGGAAGAAAAGAATGTTATTTGTTATTGAAATTGTGATATGTTGATGATATATATAATACTAGCGACCCGCCCCGGCTTTGCACGGGTGCAATTAGCATGTATTATACTTATAAACCATCCTCTTGAATCACTCTATCTATTAAAAAAAACCGCTTCAAAAACGGTTGCGTAGTTTTAAAGATTTAAGCATACATACAGGGACGGACAGACGACAGCGACTTTGTTTTATACTATGTAGTGATGATGGTAAAATATGAATTTACAAAAATTCTTTACTGACTGTTTGCAAATATTCTTGAGCATCAGAGAGAGGCTATCCATACATGTTACTACATTTCTACTCTAGTTATGTCCTTTGAATACCATTCAAACTTCCCATAAAGATACACATGCTCATTATGAGTTAAATCAATCAGACAGTTTTTTTTTGCTTTTGTAAAGAGTTATTCTACTTCTTGCATGTATACTATGACTGGGTGCTCGGCGAGCCTTTTTATTGGCATATTTGTCAAGATATTCGTCGGCTAAAGGGACTATAATCGAAAATTTTACGTTTGGTTACCATACGTCTCCTCGTCCTGACCAAATGGGTAATTTATACTCGCATATACGGTCTGTGGATCTTAGATAAACAGCTGTTCTAACATAAAATATGCGTTATCATTCTGGGCTATACATAGAGGTTTTAATAAAATCGGTATTTCTATACCATGTTCTAGATGTAGCAGTATAACAACATATATGAAAAAAGCAAGAAAATTGCACTAAAACTCGGCATACACATAACAATAAGCTTAATATGATAATACGCATGGTAACTACTCGGTTTGGTTACAGTGCAACCATGCAACCCAAATTGTATACACTGTATATGGAGGATTATTTATACAGGGTGTATACTATACACCCTGTATAAATAATCCAACACTTCTTTCCGATGTCTGATATTTTAAGCTACTAATGCTACTATTAGTAAAACATCGATATATTCTTGGCAGAATTCGTTTATATTAACGAAATGTTTATGGAAACTACGCGAGAATAGCAACTGACGATCTCGGCAATTTCGACGATAGGTTTGGATAGATAAATTTGGTTGTTACTGTCATATATATCATGTAAATTGTTATGTGGTTCTTTTTCCACGTCTCTTTTCATCTTATTATATAAAATTCTCGTGTTACGGTGTTTGTGATTAACTCGTCCGAAATGGTTTGACCAATTCAATTTCGGCCCTCTCGCTCACCGAACGAAGCGCAGTGGCTAAAAGCTACTACTCAAAAGTCGGTCTTCTGCGAGAGTGTGGTACTTACCAGGTCGAGCCGGCCCATTCATGCTGCGAACTGTTAAGGATGGTCTACCCCAAGTTTTTTTTATTTGTTTTTTAAGATACAGCGTACAAAAATACATACTACCTTAATTTCACCCCTCTACGATCAACCCCTATTTTTTAATAGCGATTTATATGGCAAAACGTTTGTAATATTTGTAACGTCGGAAATTAAATGTAATGTAAAAGACACGATAAATCTGTTAAAAAGTATTTAGTTTCTTCTGTCTTGGCTTAGAGGAAAACTGGTCAAACTAAAAGAATACCGGTAGTCCCACAGTCAATCACGCCATTTTAATACTGGTAGGTAGTGAAACCAGATAAGATTGGTTACTTATAGATTCGATTAAACTTGTTATCGAATCTTCGATGTCGATTACGATGGTGGTAATTAGTTTGGGTTCCATAAACAAGTGAACGGATTTACTGGTCCAATTAACGCTGATCGTGTACATACAATGATTTCATTAAACATGCAAATTCCATTTATACTTAGTTAGTACCAGGTTTAGGTAATGGAGAATTTAATCTATCTATTTACTTATTTAGAGGAGATTTCTACCTATATACTTTCCACTTATTACGATGTCTCTGGAACTAAAGGGCCCCGTGACTTGAAAGTTGGTAGGATTGTTTTTCGCCGTAGAGGTTTTTTTTATTTGTAAAAATAAACGTAACCCCAAGTAGGTTATCCTGTGTGTCGGGGGAAGTTTACAAACATGACATTCACGAACACAAATGACACACAGACTCGGAGCAAGTGCCACTGGTTTACACAAAGACACTTGTCCCGGCCCCAGAATCGAACCCAGGACCCCGTGATCCAAAACGGCACATCCAACCCCCTAAGAACGGATACGAAATTTCTCTTGCAAGGGCGTTAATTATTTATATAGCAAAACAAAGTTTGCCAATTCAGCTTATGTCGAAATTTGAACCAGTAAATTGATGAAGTTCTGTTATCCAAAGATTGTGGTGAAGGATTTGGAATACACAATATCACCAACCAATTCCATCCTGAGGGTGTCGTAAGAGGCGACTAAAGGAACGCAACAGGCAGATCACCTAGCTGCAAGAGAAGGAAAACGTGATACAAACCCTGTGCCAGCCCGTCTTGCCAGCGTAGCTCAGTAGGCTAATTGATCTCCATGAATTTGGATGAAGCCTGAATCAGCAGTGTAGTATTTATGGAATGAGTAGTAGTTCGTTACCTTTATATATTTAATTATACTGTATGTGTGTATGTCACTGAACTCCTCCTAAACGGATGGACTGATTTGAATGTTTTTTTTTGTATGCGTTTGGGCGGCAACGAGTATGGTTTAGATTAACAAATCAGCCCGACAGATGGCGTTGCAGCCGGTAAACGAATATCATGGAGGGCAACGTCTGCCCGGACAGTATATACATATGATCATTTTGCTACATAGAACGAAAAAATAGGATAATTTAAAAAAAATCCAAAAATTCTAATCTATGAGACTTTTCTTCAGTAAATTTTTAATTAATATCCATGAGACTTTTCTTCAGTTATTTTTTTTTTTGCATAGCCTTAGGGCTAGGCTACGTCCAGTGTCGCTGTGGCGTGCTATTTTTGGGACACCCTGTATATAGTATATATATTTAGATATATTTTGTTTAATATAAAGCCAAATTTATCTCGTAAAGAGATGCAGTTACTTAAGTGTAGAATCAAACAGTAAACAAGTGAGAGGGTCACTAGTTGGGTCGTACGGCGGAAAGGGTGGGCGGCCAATTTCCTATTCGGTAGGAAGTGACCCGGTTGCTCGATACGCTTTTGGCTAGCAGATTATTGGCAGGAAGTATTGACAAATTGTACTAATTTTGTCTAACAAATATAATTGGTATGGTTATTTTATTAATAGAACGTCAGTTTGGTGTCGGATTGTGGATGAAGGATTGTCATCAATAATTTGAAAAAAAAGTAACTACATGGTTTCTTGACGGCTCTTCTATGTAGAGCAGCATTCCGGACCGGTGGTAGTTTCAGCATGAATGTGGGTGGACGCAAGGGTTGTGGGAGATCAAAAGAGATGGATGGATTGTTAGAGGAATTGTGTATGAAAGGTTTGAATGTTGTTAAGGTGATACTGATAGGTGTGTATGGAGACTACCATCTAGCTTGGAACAGTGGCTGTAAGATGATATTTTAAATATGACGGTTTATAAGAGTGATAAAACCTACGTAAATAAAGTTCCTTTTGAGTTTGATTTTGATTACATTGTGTCACCAACAGACAGTTACCTTTTTCTTTTTTCGTTGGATATCCAAAGGCCGGCAAAGTGTCCGTGTGGTGACGAATTTAGAATACACAATATCATCAACCAATTCCATCCTGAGGTTGTCGTAAGAGGCGACTAAAAGAACGCAAGAGGCAGATCACCTAGCCGAAAGAGAAGGTAAACTTGAAACGAAACCCTTTGCCAACCCGCCTTGCCAGCGTAGCACAGTAGGCTAATTCTCTCCGTGAATTTGGAGGAGGCCCGACTCAGTAGTGGGTAATTAATGGGCTGAAACGACGATCCAACGGCGTTGGAGACTGGCCGGGGTATGTGGGAACTCTGGGGCGCGGAAAAATGGTAATTAGCGGCGTCACAGATAATAAATATCCTTGGACATTTCACACAACGCCATCTCGTCCCAAGCTAAGCAACTTAATGCTTGTGTTATGGTAACGAGATGGATGATAAACTACTTATATACCTTTTTTTTTGTTAATACATATATATTATAGATAGACACCCAGACTCCGAGCCAGTGCCTCTGGTTTAGACAAAGACACTTGCCCGACCCCGGAATCGAACCCGGGACCCGTGGATTCAAAGGCGGCACATCTAACCACTAGACCAACGAGGCAGATGCTGAATAAAATTCTTAAACTGTCTTCTGTCTATCTAGACAGAAGATGCGACACCAAATTATACCTAAGGAATCTTCCATATGGTATAATTTGGTATCGTAACCCGTGGCCGTGAAGGGGGCAGTCGTGAAACGCTGTTAGTTTTAGTGGATAGGTGGAGGCGCTGATCAGCTTCTCAGTCCTTTCTGAGGGTGTCGTGGGAGCCGACGAAAGGAAATTTGAAGACTGATAACGTCGGCTGGGTTATAATTTGCCCTCGCCGGCCACGGGGATGGCCAGTGAGGGGAGAGTGGGACTCTCCCCCATAGTGGGGGCCTACCCACTAAACCTCCCCGGGGTGCTCCAACTCGCGTCCTGTTGCGGCATTGTGGGATCTGATGCAGAACCACGCCGCCGCAGACGAGGAGGCCCTCCTCCTCTCCCGCCCCGGGATAGACATGAGATCCTGTGCCAACCCGTTTAGCCAGCGTAGCACTGTTGGCAGTTTTTTTTATTATTTTTTTATTTTTTATACAATATTGAGATGTCATGTGAATATTGTGTGTGAATATTGTGAGCTGTAATAAAATCATTTTCTTTCTTTCTAATTAATGGAGGAGGCCCGACTCAGCAGTGGTTTCGTATCATGCTTTCCTTCTCTTGCAGCTAGGTTTACGGTCTTATGATTTCCTTTTGTCAGCTCTTACGACACTCTTAGGATAGGATGGGGTTGTGACACTGTGTATTCTAAATTACAACGCATATAACAGTTTTAAACCTGTAACCATACAAAACCAATGTGTGTTGCCAGTGATGACTTATGGAACAGAGACGTGGTCGCTCACTATGGGCTCCATCAGAAGGCTCAAAGTCACCCAAAGGGCAATGGAGAGGGCTATGCTCGGAGTTTCCCTGCGAGATCGAATCAGAAATGAGGAGATACGCAGGAAAACCAGGGTCACCACAGGATTGCCAAACTTAAGTGGCAGTGGGCAGGGCACATAGCGCGCAGGACCGACGCCCGATGGGGCAGAAAAGTCCTCGAATGGCGACCGCGTTCCGGAAAGCGCAGTGCTGGTAGGCCTCCCACACGGTAGACCGATGACCCTGATTAAGATCGCCGGAAAACGATGGATGTGGGCGGCCCAGGACCGGCCTTTGTGGAAATCCTTGGGGGAGGCCTATGTCCAGCAGTGGACGTCTTTTGGCTGAAATGATGATGATGAACCATACAAAAGCTACGTGTAGCGTTCTTATATAGTTTTTGCTGATTGAATGCAGGACATATCCCATTCCAGTACTGGTACTTTACCGGTACCGCTCTGGAGCGGTGTAATATAAAATATTCAGAGGGCCATGCTGGAAATCGGGCAGATGTTCAAAAATGCGGTTGAGTTCCGTTTTTCGGCGATAGAATTTCGTTCATCATTTCGTTTTACTCTCTAAGAGATCTGTGTGGTGGGATTTAGAATACATAGTGTCACCACCCCATTCTACCCGGAGGGTGTCGCAGGAGGAAATGCAAGGCTGATAACCTACCCGCAAGATGAGGAAAACGACATGAAACCCTGTGCCAACCCGTCTGGCCAGCGTGGCACAGTATGCTTATAACCCTCCATGTAACTGGAGGAGGCCCGACTCAGCAGTGGGTCATGTATGGGATGAGTAGTATTAGTATACAGGGTCTCCCAAAACTCAACGATAACCTGTTACCGGGCGAGAGGCTATGTTATACCAGTTCTAAATAAGTAGAAAAAAAAATTTGTTAAGAGATCATTTACATACATACATATAATCACGCCTCTTACCCGTAGGGGTAGGCAGAGACCACTTCTTTCCACTTGCTACGATCCTTACATACTTGTTTCGCTTCGTCCACATTCATTATTCCCTTCATACATGCTCTTCGGTTTAGGGTACTCTTGACCTGGCCTTTTTTCAAGACGTCCCTGATTTGGTCTTGAAACGTCCGCCTAGGCCTTCCCCTTCCAACACTTTCATTCACACTCGCCTTATACACTTTTTTCGTCAATCGTTCTTCATTCATTCTCTCGACATGGCCAAACCATCTCAAATCAAAATCAAATCATCTTTATTTGTGAACACAGGTATTGAATAAAGGTCTTATTTATAGATTTTAGTTGAGCTCTATGTCCTACCAATGAAATTGGCGTACAAATATTGTTTTTTTTTTTTTTTTTTTTAGCAATAATTCTGGATCTATACAATACAAAGTCATTACTGAATCAATTATAATTTATCTTTCATGCATGTCAACGGTAAATTATATAAAATTATATAAAATTAAGGTCTATATCTATTCAAGTCAAATTGTGTAGTATTGTAAATAATGTCAATTAAATATACTATTAATAAAAATCAAAATTAATTATAATAAAGGGCAGGTAATGTCATATTTTATCATTTAAAAATTCTTCAATAGAGTAATACGTCTTATCTATTAGAAAGGAATGCAATTTATTTTTGAATTTGCGGACATGATCTTCACTCCTTATACATTTTGGTAATTTATTATAGACCTTTGGAGCCATTACAAAAATACTGTTTCTGTATAGTGCAGTACTAGAACCCACTGTTTGCAACCGATCACAACGGCGCTGACTAGTTATTCGAGCAAATTTATGTAAATTATTTTTTACGAACATAGACGTTTCATATATATACAACGATGGCATTGTTAATATTTTCGTATTTTTAAAAAACGGTTTGCAGCTGTCTGTTGTCTGCAAATTATAAATAGCTCTTATGCACCTTTTTTGGCACTTAAATACCATATCTTTACCCGTGGCATTGCCCCAAAATATAATTCCGTATCTCAATGTTGAAGCTACTAGACCATGATACGCCGTTAAGACTGTTGCTCGATTGGCCGTTTTACTTAACATGTGCAAAGCATAGGAATGTTGGTTTAGCTTACTGCATACTTTGTCAATATGGGAATTCCATTTTAAGGTGTTTTCTATGTTTAGTCCAAGAAATTTTGACACTTTAGCTTCATTAATAGTTTTGTCCTTGTATTTAATATTTAAGTCCAGATTGTAATTTATTCTTTGTTGAAATTTCATTAAAACTGTTTTATCAATATTTATAATCAAATTATTATTCTGCAGCCAATTTACAACTGATAGTAAAGTAGAATTTATCTCAGCCTCCAATGTACCTACCTCGTCACTATTAAAAACTAAAGTGCTGTCATCTGCAAACATTGTCATAGGATATGATGATGCTGTCGGAAAGTCATTAATATAAACAATAAATAGGGGTGGTCCGAGTACACTACCTTGTGGTACTCCATAATTTACCGCTCGTTGACTTGATTTATAAGTTATTTCGTGTTTTTTTGAAATTCTACTAATGGACGTTATTTGTTGCCTATCACACAGATAAGATTCTATTAGTTTTGATATATTTCCTCTTATTCCGTATGCGTTAAGTTTATTGATTAGTAATTTATGGTCTACGCGATCAAAAGCTTTTGACATGTCCATATAAAGCGCTATAGTTGGTAGCCTCTTATCCACTCTACTGGTAACCATATGTAAGAAGTCGTAGATGGCCATGTCAATAGATCTGTTTTTCCTAAAACCTTTCTGGTTATCAACGAAAAGGCAATTTTTCTCAAAGTATGAAGTAAGTTGATAGGATATTACTTTCTCGAGCATTTTTGAAAAAATCGGTAGTAACGCTATAGGTCTGTAGCAGGACATATCTTCTCTGTTGTCCTTTTTAAAGAGAGGTTTTATAATTGTTATTTTTAATTCTTCTGGAAAGTAGCCATGGTATATGCACATATTGATAAGATGACTCAACACAGGAGCAATTATTGTGGATACCCGCTTAACAATATTTGTACTTATATCGTCATACCCAGTGCTTGACTTATTCTTTAGTGACATAATAATTTGGTGAATTTCTTGTGGTATTGTAGGCGACATAAACATGGAAGTAATGCTACTGTTTATTTTATGTTTATTGTTATTAATGTCCAAATTAGTAATTGGTTTCACTTGATCTACAAAGTAATCGTTAAAAGCTTGTGCTATTTCAAGAGGATTAGTTAAGATTTTGTCATTTGATTTGATTTTTGTTATGGTTTCGCCTGGTAAGTTATGTTTATTATTATTTTTATTTATTACTTTCCATGTTGCTTTAGATATATTCTGAGCTGAATGTATATAACGACTATTACAAGCTCTCTGTGTGAGGTTTATTATTTTCTTCAGCCGATTTGAAAGCTTTTTAAAGTTGGTTTTATTTTGCTTATTTGGAAGTAACCGGTATTTCCACAACAATTCTCTTTTTCTCTTACTGCAAATCCTAATGCCACGACTAATCCATTTTTCTTTTTGTTTAGTCGATATCCGTATTTTTATATTTGGAAAGCATAGGTCATATAACAACTTAAACAGGTCATAGAATAATTTGAACGCCTTAGCGGGATCCGTTTCCTCGTGTACGTCAGCAAAAGTGATAGCTTTGATGCTGTCTATGAATTTCTGGATATTTTCTTTTGAGTAATCTCGTTTAGTTAAAAACCAGTAATTTAGGATGCATGTTCGTTTAACTGGACATCGTAACAGTTGTGCCGTATGATCGGATACCGCCAACTCTAAGACTTCTCCTTTTGATCCTCGTACATTGTGAATTATGTTATCTATGCAAGTCCCACTGCTTAGTCTTGTTGGAACTTTTATTTCAAATTTGAGATTGTAACCCGTAATAAGATATTTGAATTGCTCTAAACATGTAGTTTTTTTTTAAAAAGTCAATATTGAAATCACCGCATAGAATAAGTTTTTTGTTAATGTGTAATGAAAAAGACTTTAGGAGAATGTTCAGGTTATTAAAAAATATATCAAGTTTACTTTTTATATCCCTACTAAATGGACTCCTATAGACACACATAATAATGATGTTGTGGTCAGTGAGTTCTACTGCGCAACATTCAATTATATTAGAAACACAGTACTTTTCCACCGATTCCAAAGCTCTATACTTAATTCCGTTTCGTATCATTATACATGTACCTCCATGTCGGGATTTCCGAGTGAAATGCGCAGCCAGTGTAAAATTAGGAATATGTAACAAGTTAACATCAGATAGTATCATATTGTGCTCCGAAAAACACAGCACATCAATTATTTTTCCTGAATTGAATAGTTCATTAAGTGCGACAGTAAACATATGAGATTTGTTCAAGAGACCATTTATATTTTGATGCAGAATATTAATATTTTTATATACGAAAAAAGTTTTCTTCTTCACAAAATTTTTCATCTGCAGAAGATACACATTGGTTCGATGATATCTCTGTTATGGTTAACAATACAGTTTGAAAGATATTACGCATACCGCAGTTATTAATTTTTCTATTGAATTTAGAGAACATAGTAAAGTCATATAAAAGATTTAAATTAGAATCAACTGCAGTTGCATAGTTATACTCGTATGTTTGTAAGTCTAGATGTAGCAAATTATTAAAAGTTTCTATACGCCAATTAAACATTGTCGAATAGTCACTTAATTTAAAAGTAGGAGCACATAAGATTATATTCGTATTCTGTACTGTCATTAATGTCTCCCTTAGTTTCATGATGATATTAACATAATTTTCAGTATGTAAAAAGTCTTCTTCTCCAATTAAAACAATACAATAGTCATTCATAGAATAATCAATTAGTTTTTTATGTAAGTCTTTAATAAGTCTAAGTGTGCCACAGTTCGGCGTGACGTAATGACACACTTGAAAGTCTTTAAATATCTCTTGAGCTGAGTACAAGACATTGTTATTTTTATTTGCACTAACAATGCACAGTTTTCTTTTTATGGGAATTGTAGAATGGTCTTCACTTTCTTCGTTCTGTGTTGTTGTATTATCTAGATCTACCGTTGGAGCATTAATCGTATCTTGTTTTTCCAAAAATAGTCGTGTCTTTCTTGCCTTCTTCTGCGACTTTTTTTGAGAGTTTGGGCGCTGAGTAGATGTAAGCGAGCTTTTATTAGGAGTTTCCACTTCAGTCGTTAATTTTTTTGTAGCCTTTTTTAAAACGTCATTTTTACTTGTTAATTCATTTACTGTTTTTTTAAGCTGAACATTTTCCATGTTTAGGTTCTCTATCTCTTTGTGTGCCGAGTTAAGTTGTGAAGTAAGTTGTGAAATTTGGTTTTGTAGTTCCTGTACTTGTATATTGTTTTCGTCACTTGATAAGTTTGGTAAGCTACTAGTGCTGCCATCTAACTGCGAACTATCAAGGCTATTTTCTTCGGACATTTCTAAAGAACGTGTCTTTGTTTTTCTGAACGTAATGTTGTCAAAGAAGTTCATTGTGTATTGAAATTAAATATTATTAAATTCTGTTAAAAATGGAAAAAGATATGCAGTATCTGAGATTCGAGCTTGCGCCTTCTAGCGTAGTGATATCATGCAACACAACCACAGTAGCCACTAAGTCATTTGATCGTTACCAGTCGAGTTGAAATTGACCCTCTGTTAGTAAGCTCAAGATCCGTTACTTTTTATTTGGATATTGGAGGTGAGTTGAAAATCATTTGTTGCTTCGTATATATCGTTAGAAGGTTTTGTTGTAACTCACTGTTTTGACTTCACTGCTTGACTTTGAGTAGTTTTATATTATTCACCAGCGTGATTATTATTCACCGGTGTAAGTATTGTCACTTCCAACGATAATTCACTTAGAATGAGTCTTCTGTTAAGTCTACAGCGTCTGAATTTTAGTCGTTAATAACTTCATTGTTTGTGAATATTTTAACTAGATAACATTTCCATTTGAGCATTGCAGTCCACTTTCACTAATTAACCACTTCAGAGCACTTAACTTGTACAGAAACTATTTTTAATTAATAAAATTGTCGATGAATAATATGGACTACCTCCCACTTTTCGTTAAGCTAATTATAAAAAACCTTTCTCAATTTTTGTCACTACATCTACTTTACACTTATTTTAAAGTGGAAACTCGGATTGTATACCACCCGCGGGTAATAATTGGTCATTCCTATTTGTTATCCTGCGAGATAGAATCAGAAATGAGGGGATACGCAGGCAAACCAGTGTTACCGACATAGCCAGTGCTGCCGCAGTGCTGGCAGGTCTCCCACACGGTGGATCGACGACTTTGTCAAGGTCGCCGGAAAACGATGGATGCGGGCCTTCGTGGAAATCCTTGGGGAAGGCCTCTGTGCAGCATTGGACGTCTTTTGGCTGAAATTATGATGATGATTTGGAGGTTGATAAAAGTGACACCCACTAACTGAAATCCCCCTTACTCTCGCAGAGTTTTTAGTTTTTAGTGTTCGTTTTTAGAGATTTTAACATCCACATACACTAGGCTGCAAAACTGAGTATCACACTTTTAAAATTGCAATAACTTTTTAAGTACACAAGATATACTTTCCAAATAAAAAGGAAGATGTATCCTAATGTAAAGTTTGCTATAGTTACATAGAAAGCTGATAACATTTGCTATACTTAAACGTTTTTTATTTTATATCTCTAACTCTATAGTTTGAAAAAAATATATATATTAAAAGTGTAGTACTTAGTATTGCAGGTCAGTCTATATTTTAATCGCATTGCCGTTAGCAATGAGCTGTATGTGGGATGAAAATTTCACGTATTTTTATTTGGTGTAAATAAAATATTACTAAGCACTTTATTGAATAGACGTATTAGGGGCTTGGAGCGAAACTGGGTGAGAGATTATTGCTTGTATGTAGGTTTTGCCTCTAATGTATTAGAACATATAACACTCTGATCTACTCAAAGCAGCCCACGTTCCTGAAAACCTCGAAAATTGAGTACAAAGTGCTTTTAAGAATTTCTAAGCCCTGGATAAAGTTTTATTTCTGTTCTACTTATAGAACTTTTTCTAAAGGTTTTAGTCGATGTGACGGATTAATAATAAAGTTACTTTATTATCTATGTTTTAGTAAACCATCTTATTGTGAAGAGATTTTAAGAATGTAGAATGTCTTGTCTTTTTTAGTGTGCAATAAAGAGATAAATAAATGTATATAAAAGTAAGTATTAATCAAAAATGTCGAGATACGGCAGAAGGATCTTGATGCATCCGAAGGACCGTACACCTGGTTAAGGTCGCCGGAAAACGATGGAAGGTCCTATGTACAGCAGTGGACGGCTTTTGGCTAAAACGATATAAAAGAATGATATACACAGATATGTTTTCAAACCATTATGTGGGGGTGTCAGTAACTAGAGAAGCGTGTCGTAAGTCTGTATCGATTGGTTCCTTGGCGTTCAGTTATAAAATTAGGTCGCTTAATGAACTTCAATTTACCTCAACATTTTTGTGTCTTTAGCCTATATCTTATATGTTTATGCAAAAGTTATTAAAATATGGCTATTAATAAATACACATTTTTAACGGATTTAAGGCACGAATTACATTAATTAATTCCCGACCTACGTTTGGAATGCTTTGCAGCAGTCGTGGTCATGGGAGAATCTAGGTGAAAATTGTCTTCAAATATACAAAGAAACGCAGAAATCACTCCGAAATCCCAGGTGTCCAAAGGTCTTGCAGACGAGTGTTCAAAATCAAAATGTTTTTATTCGAATAAATTCTTCTGCTTTCAAATAGTGCAAATAGTAGTTCATTTTAAAAAAATGTATTAAATTTAAAAGAAATATAAAAATAACTAATCATTTAGTTTTTACCACCGGTTCGGAACGCCATTCCACAGAGAAGAGCCGGCAAGAAACTCTGTGTTGTAAATGACTATGGTTTGTTGGTGTTGTAAATGGTTATGGTAAATGGTTACAATGATGGTGGTACAAACAAGTCTTACAGATTTGTGAAAGCAATAACACGCATAATCATGTAGCCTATTAAAAATTTAAAAATAAAAATCAGTGAAATGACACACAAATTACACAAATGTTGAGCTTGAGATCAATTTAACGACTGGGTCTTAAGCAGGTGTTTAATTTCACTGTGCAATAATTGCGAAAACCTAAGTCATCATTAAATAGATAGATCTTAATTAATAATCGCTACATAGTATAAAACAAAGTCGCTGTCGTCTGTCCGTCCCTATGTATGCTTAAATCTTTAAAACTACGCAACGGATTTGGAAGCAGTGTCTTTTAATAGATAGAGTGATTCAAGAGGAAGGTTTATATGTATAATGCATGTATAATATCGTAGAGAATACTGATAAATTTAGAGGTTCAGCCCGGCTTTGCTCGGGGCAAAGCCGGGCGGGTCTAAGTATATAATATAATAATATTATTATCTTAACGTTAAGTATTTAACTCTTTCACGCGAAACCTGCTGAATGGAATTGGAATGGACTTTACAACAAAGTTTCATCAAAAATCCATTCAGCAGGTTTTGCGTGATATATAATTAAATAATAAATATAATAAAATATCCTTGGACATTTCACACAACGCCATCTCGTCCCAAGCTAAGCAACTTAATGCTTGTGTTATAGTAACGAGATGGATGATAAACTACTTATATACATTTTTTTTGTAAATACATACATATTATAGATAGAAATGACACCCAGACTCCGAGCCAGTGCCTCTGGTTTAGACAAAGACACTCGCCCGACCCCGGAATCGAACCCGGGACCCGTTGATCCAAAGGCGGCACATCTAACCACTAGACCAACGAGGCAGTCTGTCTCAATTGTTTAAAGCTTATACATCAGAATAATACAGAGGCTATAAAGAGGAAATATTTGATTGTTTATTTGCATTGAATAGGCTCAAAAACTAATGGAGCGATTTGAAAAATTCTTTCATCATGAGAATTCTTACTTTTTCTTCGGAAATCCTCATGGATTCCCGGTCGCTGGGGCTGGTCAGGTTATGAGGGACTCTGGGGCGCGTAGATATGGAAATTGAAAACCTATCCACTAAAACCGACGGCGATCCTCTAAGAATTGTACATTAATATTTTACAACATATAATAAAAAGAACATAAATAATAAAAAAATTTTTTTTTGAAATGTTGTTATAAATATAATCTCTAACAATTTTTTTTGTGGCTTCTTCGTATCCGGCTTGTGGCAATAAACTGAGCACAGAGCACGATATGTAGTTGGTTGATTTTCAGTGAAACCTATTTTTTATAGTAAAAATCAGGTTATAAAAACGTCGAATCGTACCTCAATACAGAAAAAAACATTTGAAAACAGGGCTGCTTGCTTTTGATTAGCTCTATGCTCTCACTTTGGATGGCTATATGGTTTTTGTTACAACCTGTATAATAGTAACCCTTTGCCAACCCGTCTGGCCAGCGTGGCACAGTAGGCTATTTACCCTCCATGTAGTTGGAGGAGGCCCGACTCAGCAGAGGGTCGTTTATGAGCTGAGCAGTAGTAAGTAAGTAGTATAATTGAACTCTAAACTTCTTTTATTATTGTTAGCATTATGTTTTTTGTATACCAAAATGTCCGATAAGAAACCGGTAATGACCGGACAAAATGTTTACGCAAAGAATTGGAGTGGCTCAGCAATGTTTGGCAAATAAGGCCTGTGGCTGTCGGGCCGCGTGTGTGACAGGAAATCTAATAACCCTCGAAAGAGCTCCACCTATAAATTCCTTACAAAATCGCCTTCGCTTGTCCTTTTTCGGGAATTTCGGTACGTGTGTATTGCCCGAAGTCGGGTCTTGAAGGGTTTGGTGTCCCATATTTAGGTATTTCAAGACTTAGGGTCGACTAAGTTAATATATGCTTCATCATCATCATCATACACGACCCGACACAGGCATCGCCGAATGTGTACTCAGCTTGATGTGGATACATCAGCTGTATAGCTCCTGTCAGGTTTTCGTGCAATATCTGATAGAAGGGCGACCTAAAGTATGTTATGGCTGGAGCGCAGGTTGTTACTGCGATCAACCTCTCATTCGGTAACGCTGACCAATGAGAGATGGCTATCAGCAGTTATCAGCATAGCTCTACAATAAAATACCTGCCTGTCGAGTCGCGGTCGCCACACAATACTTGCTTATAAACTTTAGCAACAGTGTCAAGAATAGTAAATAATTAATAATGTAGTATGGCATCATTAGGGGGAAAGGACTGAATGAAATCGGATGCCTGTTTTTATAATTACACTTGTCGTTTCGCTTTCTTGTCGATCATTCGCAAGGTGACAGAATTACCGTTGCCCTTTTAATATTGCGCACTATTACAATTTATGTTAATCAGTAAATATTCCCGCGTAAAACTTAGTAGTTAACTTGTTGTGGAGAGTGCCTGTGGTTGCTACTGGTGAGGGCTTGGGAGGTAAGTTCTGACAAAGGCGAAGCCATTGCACAGAACCCTCTGGGGCAGGATACTACGCAAAAATTCGCACACACATTGTTGTTTCGATTTAATCGCCGTAATAAAATGTCGGTTTCATCGACAGTCCATTTCATAATAATCAGTTATTGAAAATGTTGGTTACTTTTGTGGCTGCCTACAAATCGAAATCGTATTTTATAACACACTAGCAGTGCCCTGCGCTCGTTGCTACGCCACACTATTAGACGACATTACACAAATCTTACTCTTTTTTGTTCAGAAACCTTCGTAGGTTAATTCACAACACTTTGCTGAAGATTATCACAAGATCAAATGCATAGTTTACGATTCTCTAGGACTATAGGACATACAGATAAAAAATATTTTTTTAATAAGATGATATTAAATACAACTAACAGGCGAAAGGAGAAGATAATAAAGGCAGGCGTGCATAACAGGCAAAAGGAGTGGAGCGAGCGGAGACTTCAGACACGTTATTTTTGTTGGAAATCTTCATGCACTACCCTGCTAGGGACTAGGCGGGGTATGTGGGAATCAAGGGCGCGGATAGATTTTAGTTAGCGCCCCGACCTGCCCACCAAAACCAACGACGTTTCTCAACTGCCCGCTTCAAGGCCGCGGGCTGCGCTCTTCAATGGGGACCTAACTAAAATCCTACTCAGCCAACATTTACTTACTTTACAGATCAATGATCCTTCCGCCTCAATCGACTTATTCTGATTAAGCCTTCGGGCTAATCACGCTTGACGCCTTTTGCCACGAGAGTAGACTTTAATGGCCGTTGCCAACCAGATGGCGACTTCGAAACTATAACATTGTAAGTTGGCGTCGGCCAACTAGCGGACGGCGTCTGCTGAAATGATTTAAAAGTAAGATGATACGAAAATCTACTAAGTTCTAGCATTAAGCAAATTGGCTAGTAGACGAGCCTTTGCTTTGGGTTAATCTTATATTTAAATCTGTAATCGTATTTAATCCTGTTACAAGAAATATCTAGTTTAAGATTAACGATTTAATTTTTCATCATTTTAGCTCACAAATGACCCACTACTGAATCAGCCCTCTTCAAAATTATTGAAGGGTAATTATCCTACTGCGCCACGCTGTCAAAACGGGTTGGCACATGATTTGTATCTGGTATCCCTTCTTTTTTTTAAATATTTTTTAAATATCCTTGGTCATTTTACACAACGCCATCTCGTCCCAAGCTAAGCAACTTAATGCTTGTGTTATGGTAACGAGATGGATGATAAACTACTTGAATACATTTTTTTTTGTAAATACATACATGTTATAGATAGAAATGACACCCAGACTCCGAGCCAGTGCCTTTGGTTTAGACAAAGACACTTGCCCGACCCCGGAATCGAACCCGGGACCCGTTGATCCAAAGGCGGCACATCTAACCACTAGACCAACGAGGCACATCCCTTCTCTTGCGGTGCCTATTGCGTTCCCATATATTTTATAGATTTATTTTATAATTGAAATACATACATGATATCGATACCTTTCTGATGCGACACGTCACTAAAAGTCAGACAAATATAAATCTGGATTTAGTCGCCTCTTACAATGTCCTCAGGATGGGTTGGTGACATTTTGTATTCTTAATCCGTCATCATACGGACACTACTCGTTTATCTACTAGTAATATTAAAATTAGAATGAAAATAAGTAAAAATATTTTTAAGTTGGTTTTATTACTTTAAAAATTAAATTAAAAATAAAAATAAAAATTAAATAAAAAATTTAAATAAACCCCAGACACAATAACCTTTAAAAAGTAAAAAATAAAAATAAATACTTCGCGTTGGGGGACCACTCCCACTTATTTATTACCTGACCCTGATTAATTTTATTTTTATTTTATACTTTTTATAGGTACATACTTATTATAATGTAGATTTTGTTAAATTGCACGTGATGCGCTTTCATTTGAGACCCCACTCGATTATATTTGCAGACATTCGGTTATTCTTCCCCACTTTCACCCCTCATAAGTTTTAAACGGCTTACCCGATTTTTATCAAACATGTCTAAGAACACTCGCCCGTAACTCACCTTTCATACAAAAAAAACTTTATTAAAATCGCTTCATCCGTTCGCGAGCTACGGTGCCACAGACAGACAGACAGACAGACCGACAGACAGGCAGACAGACACGTGAAACTTATAACACCCCTCTTTTTGAGTCGGGGGTTAAGATTGATAAATATGTCATTGGGCTTCACTATTACTATCACTACTATAACAAAGTCGCTGTCGTCTGTCCGTCCCTATTTATGCTTAAATCTTTAAAACTACGCAACGGATTTTGAAGCGGGTTTTTTAATAGATAGTTTTTCAAAAGGAAGGTTTATATGTATATGCATAATTGCACCTGGGTGAAGCCGGGCATTGATCAGACTCTAAAATAAAATCGTAGGGCGTGTGAGATCTCTGACAGGCTCTGAACATTCTCTCTCACAATGTATATGTTTAACTATAGAATTATTATTACTTAATTGCTATTAATTAATTAAAGGAAAAATAAAACTGATTTATAACCGATATAATATATTATTTTACGTAATTTTTTTAGTAAGATTAATTCTATCAATACGCGTATAATTAAGTATTTTAGTTACCATCTACATTCAAATTATTATCAAACATTTAAGTTTAGCTAAAATAGAACAGTTTATTTATACCAAATGGTTTTCTACATATTTATTGTTCTTGGCAACGTCTGAGGCTCAGCAATTATTTAATTAATATCCCATTTTACAACCACTTATCTATTCCGTTCCGAGAAGTTATCGTAAACAAATTGAAGTAAATACATTTTCGCTTCAGTAATAAATTCAACGTTCTGTTGAGCACAACAAAAGTACTGGAATAAGGATTTGAATAATGATGTTTTAGCATTTTTAATGAAGTAATTAATATTAATCGCAATTTTGCTTTTGCCCCGTGAAATCAGTTTTGCCTCGGTAACCATTTGTGTTAATGCAATTATTTGTTTTCTGTTTTCGTTAATATTAACCCGACTGCTAAAACGTCGAAACTAATATAACAGTTTTAACTTTTACGTAGAGATAACTCTTTATAAGACGACATAAACATGTAAAATTTACGGTTTTATCGATGCGTGCTATTTCACTATCACTACAAAGTATAAAACAAAGTCGATATTTTCTGTCCGTCCCTATGTATGCTTAAATCTTTAAAACTACGCAACGGATTTTGAAGCGGTTTTTTTTAATAGATAGAGTGATCCAAGAGGAAGGTTTATTTGTATAACTCACCCCCGCTTTGCACGGGCGAAGCCGGGACGGGCCACTAGTAGTTAGTATAAAACAAAGTCGCTGTCGTCTGTCCGTCCCTATGTATGCTTAAATCTTCAAAACTACGCAACGGATTTTGAAGCTGTTTTTTTTAATATATAGAGTGATTCAAGAGGAAGGTTTATATACCTGCATAATTGCACACGTGCGAAGTCGGGGCGGGTCGCTAGTGATGAAATATTTTGTAAAATCTAAATTGAAACAATATGATATTAGAAAAAGGTCTATCGTCATTTATTCTTCTGGAACAACTTTTTAAACATGCATTTACTACTACTAATTCTCAGCCCATAAATTACTCACCGTGAGTCGGGCTTCCTCCAACTACACGGAGGGTAAAATTAGCCTACTGTACCACGCTAGCCAGACGGGTTGGCACAGGGTATCGTATTACCCCCTCGACCGTGCTGCCATCTTGTTGTGGTGAGGGGGCTTGCGTGCCTTTAGGATCCGTTGGGGCCATACCGGCTCAGGGTCACCCATCCCGGGCGGGCCTACGGGGAGAGGCCAGACTAAGAGCGGCACACGGAGTCGTGGTGGGTTTTGACTCTGGGGACTCCTCTTTCCTCAGAGTTGCCTCGGAAGCCTTAACCTGCCGCGACACACGGCGTGGTCATTGCAGTGGAGGGCGGCCAGGCGTTGAGGCCAGGGCTGCCACCACTAGCAGCGGAGGGGTGGCCAGGCAGGCATGCCACGGCTGCCACCTCAACCGCGTGGGTCGGGCGCCATCCGGTGCCTGACGGGGACACGTGCAATGTTCCGCACGTGCCTCTCGGTGGGTTGGGGAGCTTCCAGACCACCCCATCAAAGCGTGGGGCCTGTTGTTACAAGCGGGCCAAGGCCCCATCAGGGTCACGGAGCATGCTCCCCCATCGGGAGGAGTGAAACCCGTGGCCCTGTCTCGGGCAGTTAAGGGACACCGTTGGTTTTAGTGGGTAGGTTGGGGCGCAACTACCAGCTTTCCACGCCCCGGAGTCCCACATATCCCGGCTGGCATTTAGCGGTCGGGTATCCATGAGGATTTCCAAGGTAAAAAAAGGGTATCGTATCAAGTTTCTCTTTTCGTGCAGCTAGCTTTTCGGCTTTAGCATTTCCTTTTGTCAGTTCTTACGACACCCACAGGATGAAATAGTGTGGCGAAACTATGTATTCTAAATCCGTAATTTTAATTTAATTAAACATAAAATATTAAGATATTTTACATTGAACCATGTTCCTCTTTAATGGGAGCGAACGGGAACCCAGTTATGAACTCAATAGGTATAACTCGGCACTCCCTGAAACTTGTTTCATTAAATCTGAATTTACCGTCTGATTATTAATTCAAAGAGACGCCTGACGACGTCTTCGTGAATTCTGAGAAAAAAAAACGACCAAGAGTGAGTCGTCGGGTGCATGGTTTGCAGGGTCGACTCATATTTATTAGTAGTATAATAGAGGATTCGATTTTTTGTAAACAGAACCACTGCCCTTTGTGTAACAAGACTGTGTGGTGACGGAATTAGAATACAAAGTGTCACCACCCCAATCCACCCAGAGGGTGTCGTAAGAGCTGACAAAAGGATTTTCATTTTGCATTTGTCATTTTTTCTGTTCAGTTAGCTCTTGCAACACGCTCAGGGTGAAACGGGGTCATGTATTCTTAATCCGTCACCACACGGCTAAGACTGACCTTATTTATTTATTCTTCATGTAACATTATGTTAAACATAGGCGGACTTTAATGCCTTTGGCATTCTTTCTAGTCAACCTTTGGGTGATGCAGAGAACAACATGGTAGGCGCAAAAAAAAAGACAATTTAAAAAAAAAATATCCACAAGAATAAATATTATTAGAAATAACAATTTATAATATAACCAGCGACCCGCCCCGACTTCGCAAGGGTGCAACGATGAACATCTAAATTTATCACTGTTTCTCTACAATATAAATAATGCATGTATTATACATATAAACCTTCCTCTTGAATCACTCCATATATTAAAAATCCGCTTCTAAATCCGTTGCGTAGTTTTAAAGACTTAAGCATACATAGGGACGGACAGACGACAGCGACTTTGTTTTATTCTATGTAGTGATGATGATAATAGAGGGCTCACTCATTTGGTTCTGAACCATATAAAGATGCCTTCTGCGGTTTCAAAACCCAAAGAGGGATCCCTAAAATCTTTCCATTGATACGTTTTATTGTTAAATTTTGGGTATCGCAGACGTTCTTAAACAGTCTCCCTTCAACATTTTTACTTTCTTAGCGCTCTTTTGTTATTCTGGTAATCATTATTCTGCCTTTTGTTGCGTGAGATATTTCGGTTCTAATTAAAGAACAAAAGACAAACAATTTATGGCAAAAGCTTGGACCGTGTCGACTTAAGTACGCGCCTGCATTATTAATTCAAGTTACCGTTTTTTTTTCTCTTCACAAAAAATACTGTAGATAAAATGTCAAACTAAACTAAATAATACTAACGTAACAAACTAAACTAAATAAACAAACTAATAAATGTTATAAAAAATAGTAATAAAAATATTCAAGGACTTGCATTTTTTTTAAAACCTTTAGGTTCGTACTATTCCATGGCTGTTCGATACGAGAATTACGAGTAGGTGTGACCAGAATATGTCAGATGCCAGATTCGGGGACATGTCGCGGGTTCGATTCCCGCACGGGAGAAATATTTGTACGACCTACAAGAATTTGTTCCGGGTCTGGATGTTTTCTATTTAAAATATGTATGTATTTACAAAAAATATAAATATAAGTAGTTTATCACCCATCTCGTTACCATAACACAAGCATTAAGTTGCTTAGCTTGGGGCGAGATGGCATTGTGTGAAATGTCCAAGGATATTTATTTATTTATTTATAAATCACTAAGAAGATATGCGCCCGCTTAGCCACTAAAGCTCTCCTGTGTCCCGCACCCACGCGCATTGCTGCGGGATTCTAGCAAACTCCGCTGGACTCTCTCTGTGAAGGCTTGTGCCTGTATGGGGGAGGGAGATAGGTGTCTCCCCCGCCCATACTCATATTATTACTCAGACCATAAATGACAAACTGCTGAGAAGGGCCTCCAGTTACATGTAGGGTAATTAGCCTACTATGCCTGGCTGGCCAGACTGGTTGGCACAGTGTTTCATAATCAAATTTCTCTTCGGCTAGGTTATGGGCTTTGTCGTTTCCTTTTTTTGGCTTTCACGACACCATCAGGATGAGATAGGGTGGTGACAGTATGTATTCTAAATCCACTAGCACACGGATACCCCACCCTTTTCCATAAATCATAGCCAATACTGCAGCAGGAGTTATCTTCTAGGCGCAAGATCTTGCTTGGGGGTGTTCCTGCGCATCAGTAAGGTAACCAGAGCTCTATTAGTTGAAACTTGGCGTTGGCAGGTGACCTGCTGAGTTGGGCCTTTTTCAGTTATATGGAGGATAATTAGGCTTCTATGCCAGGTTGGCCAGACTGGTTGGCACAGGGTTTGGATTTCGGGTACGAACATACATAAATAACATTAAAGTGTATAAAAAACTTGAAACGAAACCCTGTGCCAACTCGTCTGGCCAGCGTGGCGCAGTGGGCTTATTACCCTAGTAGTGGTAGAAAAGAGTCGTTATTAAACAGCATTACAGTAACAAAAAAAAAAACCACGCCTGCAACCCAAAACTCAGACAAATTTGACATAACATTTTCTCGTCCAGAAATGCGAAGTAAATTTGTCGATATTTCCAGTTAACTAGTGCCCTAAACCGTATCGGGTAATCGGATAGCTTCCCACCGAATAGGAAATTGGCTACCCACCTCATCCGCCGAGTGACCCGAGTCGAGACCAGACCGCTTGTTTACAATCAATAACATTTTGCATCGCAATGGAACTTCGATATCCAGATTTTGCTGCCAAGATTTCATATTTGGCTTGTTGAAGTGCATTAGTACCTAAGTTTCACATAAGACAGATTTAAATAAGGAACAATGAATATCACGCGTATTAACCTAATAAGTGTGACATAAGGCAAATTTGAATATGAAACACGGAATATCCATGCGCATTAACCTACTAAGATTGATCTAAGACAAACTTGAATATGGAACAAAGAATACCATGCGTATAATCCTACAAAGATTGACCTAAGACAGATTTGAATAAGGAACAGGGAATATTATGCGTGTTCTTGTGGTGGATTTAAGATCACCAAATCTTAAAAAAAAAAAAATCTTTCCGTCAGGGTTTCGTAAGAGACGACGTATGGAGGTAAATAGACAGATAACCTATTTGCACGACTACTACTTCTCAGCCACGAACTTTAACGTTTCTATTTATAAACAGGAGGGTAATCAGCATAATCTTGCGGCTAGGTTTTCGGCTTACAACACCCTCAAGATGGAATGGGGCAGTGACACTATGTATTCTAAATCCGTCACCACACCGAACTACATAAGTACTTATTACGAAACTTTTTTCCAACTTTACCGGTTAGCGTAGCATAGTTTGATAATATCCCTCTAAAGAAGTGGTGGGACCCGAACGAGCAATAGGCTTATTGGTTATGATATACCGCGCGTTCTCGTATGGTAGAATGCCAGTGGCGGTTGCACGTGCCATCTGGCGTCGTGCGGCGGGTCGTTCTCTTCCCTGCAATATGGTTGAGGAGGCCGATGGCTGCCGCATGTGTCATGCTTGTGAACAGGTGCCATTGCTGGGGGTTGGTTGGCTTGGGCATTACAAGGTTACTATTGTCGACTAGATCTGGCTGATGTTTGGCCCTTTGGAACTATTGCGCGAGTTTGCTCTCACAAATCTGTCCTAAAACCAGTCTTGTACCCAAATGGCGATCTAAAAAGAGCAACTACAGAGTGTCTTGCCGGCTCTTCTCTGTAGAGGTGCATTCCGAACCGGTGGTAGATGGTAAATAATTAATTTTAAATGGTAAATTTAAATTTTAATTTTTTGTTTGAATTGTCAAAAGAGCTCTAATGAGCCTTGATTGAATGAGTTTTGATTTGATTTGATTTGATCTGCAGCACATTAATTTAAAATACAATAAAAGTTTTTAACAGTAAATTTAACCCGTCGTTCGTTATTATAATTGCAGCACTAAATAGACTCAGTGCTGAGTTGGGACTTGTTATTTCTAATAGTCGGCTTCGACACCCACTCGATAGGATGATGGTGACACGGACTATAGGATCTAAAAGGTAAGAACTATTTGAAGTCGGTTACGTATACCTATATCCTAATTAGATAATCTACTAGCGACCCGCCCCGGCTTCGCACGGTTGCAATGATAAACCTCTAAATGTATCAGTGTTTCTCTATAATATTATGCATGTAATATGCAAGATAAACCTTCCTCTTGAATCACTCTATCTATTAAAAAAAAAGCGCTTCAAAATCCGTTGCGTAGTTTTAAAGATGTAAGCATACATAGGGACGGACAGACGACAGCGACTTTGTTTTATACTATGTAGTGATAGTGAAGTGATACTATTTTTAGAAGACGACGTATTTTTTGTCCATCTTTTACTTGTCTCATGCATTTGTGTATAACTCTGGCTGTAGCAGAAATCAGCTCTACAGGAACTTATAGTGGGTTTGGGTATCATATTGAAATGCAGCGATTTAGACACAACATTATATTTGTGTTTGTCACCTTCTTTATTTTCTTTTTTATTGTGTCTAATAAACATTATCTTTCTTTCGATTTCTTTCTTCTTAATTAACGCCAGTGTCTATTTAAGTCGTCGCAGACTTCATGTGGTTAATTTTGACTTCATGTGCAAACAAACACATGCTTTCTGTAGAACTCGAATATACGAAAGATACGTCGGAACAATACAACCGATTTCAATCAACAACACAAACGATTTCGATCAAATTAAATCGATCGAGAACCAATACCAATCGAATAAGAATTTTCGGAATCGGTTTAAAATTGATGGATTACGCGGTAGTAAGCATAATGAACATACAACCGAATTGAGAACCTCCTAACCTAACAAAGTCACTTGACAGAATAAAGTTATAAACCGCGTTCCACATCCTTAGTATGTAATGAATTGGATATGCACTCGCAAATTTGAATTTGAACATATACTCAAACAATCAAATTTAACACTAGACTTGCCAGAAATACAATTTTCATTCATTCGCTTGCCTGCTCCGGCGTAAGTTAAGTTTGTCCGCAAAAGAAATTCAAATGCAAGTCAGAACTTGATTAAGAATTTTTAAATTCAAAATACGTGTTTCGCCGTCCCCATTTGCTGGTGCGAAACAAGATGAAACTCTGTTGGGAGCTCCTTTCTATATGCTTTATTTGTTTATATTTCATTTGGACCGTGTTTTTCCTCTTTACCAAATACACTTATCAAAGCCAGATAAACCGAATATCGACAATATAAACGAGTAATCCGCACCATTGGATTTTTAACTCAAGAACAATCTATTAAAAGACTTACAATCTATTAAAAGAAAAGTGGTTACGCATTATAGATTAGAGTGTAATATTGACAACTAGGCAATTTCTCGTAAACTAACTTAAATGCAGAGGCTGTTTACAAACATGTAATTCACAAACACAACTGACACCCGGACTCGGTGCAAGTGCCTCTGGTTTACACAAATACATTTACCCGACCCCGGAATCGAACCTGATACCTGTGATCCAAACGCGGCACATCCAACCCCTAGATCAACAAGCCATCAATTTCATTTGCTTTGTAAAAAATAACTGCGTTAAAGTGTTTCTTCAATGTCGTTATTTGTGTAAAATTGACAACAAGACAATTTCTAGTAAAATAACTCAAATTTCAAATTAATCTAGTAAGTATTCTAGTTTTGAAATAATAACATTTATCGGTTTCGCGATTAAATTTTCGATTGTCGAATTGGCATTCATAGCGTGCGACTACAAAGCAATATAAAATATAGAGCGACACGAAACTTCATGGTAGTGCAATTTGAAATTCATAACACGTGCAACGGTGAGCGGCGTTCAGCAGAATAGGAAGTGTAATAAAATATTTCTGAATGAAACGCTATAACTGAAATAGAGTGCATGTGTCCTGAAATCTGCGATGCGAGGAATGTGTTGCGGTACCTAATTGAAATGTGTATTTTAGGTTCATTTTCCTTTTTTAAAGACTTGCCCGCATTGCGTTTGTATCTGGACCACCCTTTAAAATCTTTGTATAGCGAAGACGCTCTACGAAAGTACAAGATGTACCAAAAAAAAATAGCCGTAACGAAATGATCGATAGTACTAGTAATAAAGGCGCTTTCTGCAACTTGTTTGTCCTACAATTTTGGTAACCCATAACCAGATAGTATAGATAATATGGTGACGGATTTAGAATTCATAGTGTCACCATCCCATTCCATTATGA
Source organism: Clostera curtula (assembly GCA_905475355.2). Lineage (NCBI taxonomy): Eukaryota > Metazoa > Arthropoda > Insecta > Lepidoptera > Notodontidae > Clostera > Clostera curtula. The sequence continues at coordinate 8,941,841 of FR997813.1, read as the reverse complement.
GGGTGTTGTAAGAGCCGATAAAAGGAAACAACAAGGCCGATAACCTGGCCGCAAGAGATGGATAACTAGATACGAAACCTTGTGCCAACTCAACTGGCCAGCATGGCACAGTCTCATTACCCTCTATGTAATTGGAAGAGGCCCGACTAAACAGGGGGTTATATATGGACTGAGAAGTAGTAGTATAACTAGATAAATAAGGACAGAAACCCCAAGAGAATATTGGGGAAGATAAGTTACAAAGTTTGTGGGATTCATGATAGCTTGACGTCCGTTTCTCTGTCATACTTAAACAGAGAAAAATAATATAAAGAGAGTTGCCTGACCATACTCCGTTCCATGTGTACGGTTAGAGCAAAAGTCAAAATATCCTAAACTGAAAGATTTAATATTGAAAAAATATGTCAAATAAAAAATATGAAATAACTAGCAAAATGTTGAAGAAAATAATTATATCGTACATTTTGGATTTCATCATTGCAGCCCATAAATGACCCACTACTGAGTCGGGCCTCCTCCAATTACATGGAGGATACTTAGCCTATTGTGCCACGCTGGCCAGACGGGTTGGCACTGGGTTTTAAATCAAGTTGCCCTTCTCTTGCGGCTAGGTTTTCGGCTTTGTTATTTCCTTTTGTCGACTCTTATGACACCCATAGAATGGAATGGGGTGGTGGCACAATGTATTCTAAATTCGTCACCTTAGTATTATTTAATTAAGTTTTATAAGATAGGTTTATACAATACAATTACTTGGTCAAATACACATGCCCGAAGCGAGAATCAATTCTCCAGTCAGGTGGCAAAAAGGTCAGAAGTTTTTTTTTTTAACCATTTATTTGTTTAATCATGTGTGTACACATACTTAGGCATGTAAGATCTTACAATTAATGTAAGATATTATTTTTGTAATTTGTATTTACCTCCCGAAACATGCATATGAGCTCTCTTCCTCTATAAAATACAACCCACAAACAGGGTGTGCCTTTATTTCCTCCTGCAATACCCTACAGCGGAGTGCAGTACAAAACCAACGAAAGAGTGTATAAAAGATTGAAAACTCCCCAACGGCACTTGGGCGCAAAATCGTTTGAACATCAGCCGGGAAATAAAATGTCCGAGTACAAACACTCAATCAGTAGTATTTACGAAGTGCACAGACGAAACGCAGGGCGCATATACTCTGCATCATCATAGATTCTATCATTTGTTGTTTACGAAACTGCCTTTTAATACCACTGGGGTGGTGGTCAAGCAATACCATCAGTTCAGGATTATCAGGTCTAAACAAGAGGTAAACTCAGACTTTAAAGAAAGAAAAGTAATATATTGGGCGGACTTTAAAGCTGTGTTCGTGTGGTGACGATTTAGAATACACTGTGTCACCACCCTATTCCATCCTGAGGGTGTCGTAAGAGCCGACAAAAGGAAATTACAAGGCCGAAAACCTAGTCACCAGAGAAGGAAACCTTAAAATGAAACCCTGCGCCAACTCGTCTGGCAAACGCAGCACTGTAGGCCAATTACTCTTACCGTCATGGGAGGAGACTCGACTCATCATCATCATCATTATCAGCCCACATTAGTCCACTGCTGGACATAGGCCTCCCCTAAAGAACGCCATAGCGCCCTGTCTTCTGCTTGACGCATTCGACTCGGCAGTGGGGAATTTGTGGGCTGAGTAGCCTTAACCTTGTACCGGGCAAATAAAACAGGGTTGAGTGATTCTGTCCGCTCCCCCAGCGCATACTGACACCGTGGAGACACAAGACCTAAGTGGGAGTTGAAGCTGGGCGGTGGTCTTATCAACAGGCGAGAACTTCCGAAGGTATTGTTATTTGGCTACAATATCATTTAATGTTCTTTTGCGGTGGCTTTAGCTTGAGTGGTGATTATGTGCTGCCCTCTCCCTCTAACTACACTCTTACAATTTTATCAAGAATCTATTTCATCAAAATGGTGTAAAGCCAAATAGATTTAGTCGAAGTTTTAGTCGATTTATGACTTGAAACCGAGCATTTTTACGATATTGGCAACGGAGAAACAGTTTTCATTGAAATGGCGCTGACAATAGAGATACGATTGAATTCCAAAATTGAAATTTAGACAATGGATATAAAATCCTTTAGGAGTACTGTTCTTTAAATGTGCGAGTGGTTTTTCTTTAAAATATGCTATAACTACTTAGTGTGTAGTCATGAGCTTATGTTAAAGGCCAAGCAGAGCAATACTTTTAGCACATGATGTTATTCGCCAGGAAACGGTACGAGCGCTCACATAAATTTGGATTTATCACCCACCTGCCGAACTTTCTGAGCGCCTGGTAGACGTTCCAGTTTATTTTTGGAAAATAATAATATATCACAGTTATCAATTGGTTTAAAATCTACCTTTTCTAAAATAAATTTATTTAATTTTAGAACCATAATTATAGGTACCTACTAACTTAATCATCATCATCATTTTTCAATTCAAATCATTTAAAAAAAATTACAAAAATGGCAACCCTATCATATTCGTGCGTATCACACCTTTAAAATTGTAGGTACTTAATTAAAAATGATGAGTACATTTTAAAAAATATTACTAAAGTGCAGGTGAAAGTATAAATTCTCCATTTAAATGATGCACTCTTCCCAGCCCATTTTGTGGGCTCTGTTCCGACCATTGTGCGACCTCTAGTTAGTATAAATTCGGCATTGCTATAGCACTCACTCACCGAAAGCGTTACTACGGCATAGTTATGTCTACGTTTCGTCAATAAATCTCATTTTATTGGTCTACCTGCAAAAGTTTCTGGACGCCTGGTAGCTGTAACATTGATGAAGCTCTCCACCCGTTATTCAGACATCACCATGATTGGTGACCATACCCGTTATCGAGAGTAGTATGACGTACGATATGAAATAAATCAACACATAGCAAATTATTTTTAAATAAAAATAACTTAGTAGTTAACTTTAAAACATTTAGTACTAAAATCCAACTCATTCTGTATTTCGAGAGATGAATACTTATTATTCATAATAGAAATGATTTACTTACTACTAAGAAACAATATCACTAGCTCATCTCGGTACACTTGCGTGGGTTTTTTAAATTCCACTTTGATATGATCTGAATACGGACAGGACTAAAACGTTCAGTTTATTTGGTAACAAGTGTACTTTTTCATGAAATAAACAAAGATATAGACAGGTATGACATAAAGAAAACTTGGTAACAAACTGAAAACCCGCTAAACTCATCTTGGGACATACAAGGAGTTACAGTCTAGATAATGGAAATTAGCTTATGTTCGCTACAATTATTATTATTTTTTCCTTTTGTAATCTTCACGTCTATTTTTGTTTTAAAATTAATATTACTGTCCTGTATGATCCTGTATCTTGCACTTCTTGTATGTATTCTTTTTTTAATAAATATAATAAATATCCTTGGACATTTCACACAACGCCATCTCGTCCCAAGCTAAGCAACTTAATGCTTGTGTTATGGTAACGAGATGGATGATAAACTACTTATATACATTTTTTTTTTGTAAATACATACATATTATAGATAGAAATGACACCCAGACTCCGAGCCAGTGCCTCTGGTTTAGACAAAGACACTTGCCCGACCCCGGAATCGAACCCGGGACCCGTTGATCCAAAGGCGGCACATCTAACCACTAGACCAACGAGGCAGTCGTATTCTGCTGAATAAATGTGTTTTCTTTCTTTCTTTCATCTACTACCACTGCTGAGTCAGCCCTTCTCCATGGACACGGACACGGCTAATGTAATTAGCCTACTTTGCCACGCTGCGCTGCCCTAACGGTTTGGCACAGGGTTTCGTATCAAGTTTTCCTTCTCTTATGGCAAGATTTTCGGCCTTGTTAGGCTCTTACGACATCCTCAGGATGGAATGGGATGGTGACTCTATATATTGTAAATCAGTGACCACACGGGTCAATGGGTGCTGACCTCAATGAAATTGAAATAACGGAATAAAAAAAAACCTAAGGCCATAATATAATTTTCGCTTTTAATCATTAGTTTTGCATGAACATCTTCAAAGTCTTTGAAAAGTCCAACTGAGACTGTGAGTGTGGTTTTCATTAGATGCGGCCCGTTATTCAAGTGCTGGCTGGAAGTGACTTAAGTATTTCAGCCATGTACGGGAAACTGTATAGTTATTTTTTTATTGTAAAATATATAATGAGTACTTGACGTGGAGCTACTACGTAAACGAGTTCTTTATTTTGTAACTTATTCTTCGGTGTGAAAATTTGGCAGTCTAGTGAAATCTGGAAACCTAGAATATTGTGGAACGCAATTGATCTATTGGCTAAGCATCTCTACTTTCATTATTATTATTTTTTGAACGGCTTACTATTTGTTGGTTCCAAGATTATTCTTTTTTGCATATATATGCACAAATAATAAATAAACATTATTCTTCACTTACACGGACACACTTAGTTACACTTCACTATCATTATCACTACATATTATAAAACAAAGTCGATGTCGTCTGTCCGTCCCTATGTATGCTTAAATCTTTAAAACTACGCAACGGATTTTGAAGCGGTTTTTTTTAATAGATAGTGATTAAAGAGGAAGTTTTATATCTATAATACATGCATATTATCGTAGCACCCATGCGAAGCCGGGGCGGGTCGCTAGTCAAATATAAAAACAAAACTGAAGAGCAAGAACTTAAGAAATGGCAGGATAATATGTTGGTATGGTTGTACCATTTGAAGTAGGTGCAAACTTAAATACGGTATCAAACCCACGTTATTATTATTATTATTTAGCACCGTCTTAAATGCCTTTGACCCTAAGCTTGCGTGATGGAAAGCAACGCCAGGGTCTAATATGAGATAAGATAGAGCAGGAAATTCAAGGAAATGCCCTGTCGGAAACCGGTTCTCACAGCCGCGATCATTAGATCCTACTACCAAGCAAATGATATAGGCACCGACGTCATATCATTTATGTTTTTTTTTCGAAAATACCTCCCTATTCTGAATCACCAGCTTCCATTATCCGTACCGCTTGGTCTCAAAGTAAATAATTCATTGTACAAACTCATCGCACAGTTTCAAAGCTTCCACTCGGAGATGAATAAAGCGTTTGATAAATTCGCAAGGCAACAGGTCGCCTAAAGAGAGCATATTGTCAATTTCCCGTATTGAGAAGTCCCCGACAACAATTGAATCGAGCTCGAAGGCTTCGGTTCAATCGGCTCCGAAGGACTTTACCTCAGATATAAAACAGAAGTATTGACGTCGCACGTTTACTGTAGCTGTGTCTATCGGAATATGACATGTTGCCTTTTAAGGCCAGATTAACTAACATGTTGCATAACTTGTGTTTTATAACACGTCCACATTATCTAAAATTGTTTTTCAACTTTGCAACTTCTAACAATACTGTGCACATTAGAATAACAATGTTATATAACAATGTTGTATGACATTTTCGTTGGTCGTTCTACAGTAAATAATAATAACCTGTTAAATAATTTAATAACATGTTTTATAACATTCAGCCTCCACATTACTGAAATATATTTTATAACATCGTTGTATAACATGTTATTTTATATGATATGTACGCACCTTTATACAGAGTTGATATGACAGAGGGGCATTAAATTACACTACGTATACTATATGTAATTAGTATAAATTCGAAACAGTACAAAAAAAATACACGTGATTTTTCCTGGGGGGTTGAGGGATAGTCTTAAACCTTACCAGGTATCACCAAGGGGGAGGGAGGGGTTAAACAATGGTAAAAAAACATCACGTGATTAATGGACAGCCCCTAAGGTTAATAAACAATGCGTTAGGCATAAACATCTGTTAGGAAAGATACATCATGTTCAAATGAGGCAAAAATTTAAAAAATCAATTAAATTGGAGCAATAGTTTACTATTGCTCCAATTTAATTGATTTTTGGTACAGAGCCTGGAAATGATACCTAGTATAGGCAGTAAAAAAATGCCCCTATGTCGTTTCAACCCTTTATCATTTTGATGATAAGGGATGGATCAAAAGGAAAGTTAACTGATATTGTGTTACGGAAAATAACAATGTCGCTCGTAAACGTGGCAAAGCGAAAAGTTTAAGTTTGTTCTTGTGATCGTAAATTCAATATGCTTGGAATTTCGTCTAGATGTAATCTTTATTGTGGCATGAAAAATACAAGATAATATAACTACCACTATTCAGCCCATAGATGGTCCATTGTTGAATCGTGCCTCCTCTAGTTACATGGAGAAAGTCTAAGCACTCGTCATTCGTTGTTTCAGCCCATAAATGACCCACTTCTGAGTCGGGCCTCCTGCAAATTCATGGAGGAAAATTAACCTACTGTGCCACGCTGGCAGGACGGGTTGGCACAGGGTTTGTATCAAGTTTTCCTTCTCATACGGCTACGTGTTCTGTCTCTTACGATCCTTTAGTCGCCTCTTACGACACCCTCAGGATAGTCTGGGTTGGTGACAGTATATATATTCTAAATCCGTCACCACACGGACAGGCACTAAACTAGGCAGTAAACTAATGCAAATAAACATATAAGCATTCCTGCTACAAACCGTATCAAAATCAGCACGATGCTGGTTACAACCAACCAACGCTAGTATTCTGTCAATGGCGGCGGGTGACATCACATCCATGTGTCCATGCACAACTCAGCCCATATATGACCCACTGCTGAGTCGGGCCTCCTCCAAATTCATGGAGGAAAATTAACCTACTGTGCCACGCTGGCAGTACGGGTTGGCACAGGGATCCGTATCAAGTTTTCTTTTTCTTACGGCTAGGTTATCAGCCTTGACTTTTCCTTTTGCACTCGAACTCGCAAAACGACATTTTCGGGGTGGAATGGGATGGTGACATGTATTAAGCGAATAGCAACACGATTATAAAATAGAAATATAAAAAATCCGAAATATATAAAGCTGCAGAGTTTGTTTGTTTGTTTGAACGCGCTAATCTCAGGAACTACTGGTCTGATTTCAAAAAATCTTTCAGTGTTAGATAGTCCATTTATCGAGGAAGGTTATAGGCTATATTTTATTTTCAAAAGAATTAGGGATCCGTATGAAAATTGCGATTTTGTAAACCAAGGTGTAAAATAGACAACCTATTTATGCGTGCGCTGCAAAAACTATTACGAATAGAACAAAATGATGTACTACGGGTAATGTATCTACAAAAAAGTATGTGGGTATCTACAAAAAAGTACGAGAACTACGAGAGCACATATCTAACTATCATAGTTTAGTCACAATAACCGCTTTTATGTTCATAAAAAATATGCATAGAGATAAGCACGGGTTCGAAGCCCACGCGGGCGAAGCCGCGCGCAAAAGCTAGTGTATAATATAATGAATCTATCGTAAGACCTTCTTTCTCATCTAACATACCTCAGTGCCTGAAGACAAAAGTCTTCAAACAATGCATGTTGCCGGATGACTTATAAATCCGAGACGTGGTCGTACACAATGGGGCTTATTAGGTGAGTGAGAGTCACTCAACGAGCATTGTTGAGTGACTCTCACTCACCTAAAGAGAGCTATGCTCGGAGTTACTCTTCGTGATACAATCAGAAATAAGGAAACCCGCAGATCTAAAGCGACCGACATACGAGTAAATCGCACAGTTGAAGTGACTGGGCCCCCGGGGAAAAAAAAGTTCTCAAGTGGCAAATGCGTCTGGGAAGACCCCCCAACTAGGTAGATGGACGACCTTATAAAAGTCGCTGGGAGTCAGTAGACGCGGTCTGCACAATATCGTACGTCATGGCGATCTAGGGGGGAGGTCGTGTATACGGGGGGAAACATTTAAAGAACTCTGGCTGATAGATAGACGGAGTAAGATATTACTCTTTTTTATTTTAAAAATATGATTTCAATGTTAGTGTCTGTACTACGATGAATGAAGTTCTGATAGAGTAATCTGTAGCACAACAGACTCGGTGCTCCACCGCGAGGTTTGTTTGTGAGGTCGACTCAACAATGGTGCCTCATTCGAACATTATTCTCTCGCACTTTTGTTGCGAGATAGACCGACGATTGTTCGCTATTCTTACCTCATTACTACAACTATGAGAAATGAGGCGGTGTCAAGAGTGAATAAAAATATTTGCTCAGTATTTTAACAGGGAGTTTCACATAAAATATGTGTTTTAATACGGGAGATACCAAGCAAATTGTCCGCGGCTTAATAAATGGCAGAACTGTGATGTAGTTGAGCAAATAAAAGATTATAGTTGTGTTCGAAATTTATGATAAAAAATATTATATAACACCAATCTACTACTAGTACACAGGCCATAAATGACAAACTACTGAAAGATAATGGGACTGAAATCTCCGATTATCTTACTGTAATATTTATATCGTTAGAAGCGACTAAAGGAATGTAACACGAAGACAACCTATGGTTGCGCTTGTGTGTCTTGCTGGCTCTTCTCTGTGGAATGGAATTCCGAACCGGTGGTAAAAACTAAAACTAAATGTGTATAAACAAAAAAAAAGCTTTTAAGATTTTAGTTTATGTGTATAACTTATTGACTATTTGAAAGCATTCGCAAGAATTTATTCTAATAAAAAACTTTAATTTTGATTTTTATAACAAGTGAATGATTACTATTGATACCAAACCTATTTTTTGGTCTCATTAAGGAAATGCTTGCACACAGGGGCTATTTGGGATTCCGGGATACGCGGCGCAACCCGCAAATCCCAGTGGTAAACTTTCGCGTCGCTTTCGAATCGCTATATGTTCGTGCCAACGCAGTTTACTGTGGCGCCACTTATACAAAAACTATTTTTTAGTTTTCTGATGGGCTGTTCCCTAGGCCTTCCCCCGGGTGTGGGTCAGCCAGAGCTTCCTCCTTCCCGATAGGCTCCACGGCATATTCTCAGATCTCGGCTTAGCTTGATTACTTACGAGCACGAATCAGTAGTGTGTTTTATATGGCTAAATAGTAGTAATAGACAAATCAAGATAGACCAGTGCCCCAATGACATTGGGAAAAAGGCGACGGAGAAATATCTAAAGCAGATATGCTGTACAGATAGTGTCATAGCTCAGTATGGCTATTATCGTAAAACGGTCTTTCTGGCAGAAGGTTTCCTGGATACGAGTGCTCGTTACAACTCCGCCCATTCACTATATCTTGAGGGCTTACCGCTGTGCGAAAATTGGGTATGTTCACTAGTTACCTAGAAAAAATACTGTATGAAATACTCGTGTTACTTTGTTTTCAGGCGATTTCAAAATGTTTTACTTTTTAAAGACAACATCTAAATGAAAACTCATTTCAACAAGTTGGCTCGTTAGAGCTCATATGACAAATAAAACACTAAAATAAAATTGAATATTTACCATTTACCACCGGTTCCGAATGCGGCTCTACAGAGAAGAGCCGGCAAGAAAACCTGTAGTTGCTCTTTTTAGATAATGTTTAGGTACAAGGCAGATTTGTGAGAGCAAACTCGCGCAATAGTCGCAACGGGCCAAACATCAGCAACGTCTAGTCAATAATAGTAACCTTTTAATGCCTTTTTTTTTATTTCGCTGGGCAAATCATGTACGAGGAGGAGGAGGATAGTTTTTCTTTTTTTTTTAATTTATTTAATGTTTGTTTTCGTATAACTTTGTTATTATTGTCGCACAACTCTGCCTTTTGAAAAAAAAAAATAGTGTCACTACCCCATTCCATCCTGAGGGTGGCGTAAGAACGGACGAAAGGAAATGACTGGAAACCAAGCTAGGGAAACTTGAAAAGAAATTCTGTGCTAATGCGTCTGGCCAGCATGGCACAATAGGTTAATTAGCCTCCATACAGTGGGAGGAGGCTTGATTCAACAATGGGACATTTATGAGCTAAGTAGAATTAGTTAAATCAATATCTGACACATCTGTGCAACTTGTTAACATTATAGTGTTTTCTACTTGTTTATTTTTTATAAATAACTAGTGGCCCGCCCCGGCTTCGCCCGTGCAAAGCGGGGGTAGGTAATACATATAAACCTTCCTCTTGAATCACTCTATCAATTAAAGAAAACCGCTTCAAAATCCGTTGCGTAGTTTAAAAGATTTAAGCATACATAGGGACGGACAGACGACAGCGACTTTGTTTTATACTATGTAGTGATAGTGATAGTGAAGATTTTATTATTATTATTTATACAAAAACGGCATAGACTTAGCATCAAAAACCACTGATTGCGCGACAGGTGCGCGCTCAGCATAATACAGAAAACGTGACTATTTACCGCGTATTAATATTAAATGCGCAGCGTATTATTAATAAATGCGCGGCGTATTATTAATAATAGCGCGGCGTATTCATATGACGTTTACTTTGTAGTTCATCAGTTATTCATGTCGTTACCAAAGCTTCTCGTGCATTTTGTCTTAAGTAATTATGCGCATTATGAATAATTTTGCATACTCCTTTGATTGCTTTGAATTGCATACATTATGTCCGCGATGTAAGCTAAACATATCTCATCTTATTATGACCTACTGCCAGTCAGTCCTCCTCCAAATTACAAGGAGGGAATTAGCATAGTGTACCACGCTGGGATGGAGAAAGATTTCTTTTAAAATTTTTCTTTCTCTTGCGGCTAGGATGTTGGTATTGCCTTTTTTTATTTATTTTTTAAAACTATACCCCTTCAGTATGTATTACTGAATTGAACAACTCGGAACACGGATAGCTCTGACCCGGAAATGTGTGGTGTCACCAACCCATTTAATTCCGAGGGTGTCATAAAAGCCGACAAAACGAAATGACAAGGCCAAAAACCCTGAGCGAGACGGGCCAGCGTGGCACTGTAGGCTAATTACCCTCCCTGTTATGGGAGGTGGCCCGACTAAGGCGTGGGCCATTTATGGGCTGGGTAAGTAGTAAATGTAATATTGAACCATGTTTGATAATCAATTTGTTATTCTAGATAAAGATAAAAATAAAGGCCTTTTGATATATCGTCCCCGTAGAGCGAGAATTAAGTAAGTCTTCATAATTATGTAATTGATTTTCAACCTAAGATATCAGTAACTAAGTTGAAAATACCCAAACATTCTTTTAAGACTTAGTTACTTCTTCCTCTACCGAGACGATATGTCATTTGTTTCTTAGTTTGTAATTGTCAAACCAAAAAAGGACCGTTCTCAGCAAAACTGTAGTTAGCACCGAAGTCGTAAAGTTTTACGTTGCATCGTGAATTCACGGCTTCCGACTCAGACTATGTCTTGAGCGTGTTCCAGAAGTTATTTCGCAAACTTTTATTATTTCCAAGAGTCATTCCAGACAAGCGAATTTTACTGTCAAATTGCAACGTCGGTTTTAAAAGTTTATTCTTAAGATGTTGACGATATTGTTTTAAAAAATCGAATACTAAATTGTATTTTAGGCGCGGGAGCTAAAATGATACATACCACTTTCAAAAATACAGGAAATAAGCGAATGTGGAAATTGACCTCATAAGTTTCAACAGTGATCACGATTGGTCACTGACGGACGATATATATTTTTTTTTAAATCTCGAATGTTTGAAAACTTATACCACGTTAACATGACTCTTGAGTCTGGGTGATATTTGTATTCCTGAATGACATGTTTGTAAACAGGGATTTGTAAGCAGATACTGCGATACAGGGCTCACCTAGATTTAAAAAAAACACCCTAGGATGGAACGGTGTGGTGATACAAAATACTGTCCTATGTAAGCCCATCAATACACAAAATATATGTAAGAAAGAAAATGATCAGAATACCAATAAATGTGATTACTTCGGGGCACACACACAAAGAAAGAAATAAAAGATAGAATACCCAAAAACCAAAGGAAGAGGAAACGTGAGGTAATTAATCAATCAATTAAAGTCCCTACGTCCAAATTGGTCCATTTTGGTTTCTTTACAATCTTTATATGTATGTCTGGAAAACAATGATTGGCAATTCATTCAATCCGGAATTTCAGGATTCACACTCCGTGGCTCTAACGTACATCTCTTCCCCGTAAAGTAGCTTTCTTAAATGACAATATTAACATACTAAACAACTCTAAAACAAATGAAATGCTCGAATTCGAATTCTAAACGTTGTATTTAATTTACGCCGGACATTGTGCAAATGAATTATCTAGTATACACTTATTATTCAAATGAAACTGTTTACGTCACTGCCGGTAATTCGATCTCTTTCGAATAACGGTTAATCAAACACCATCGATACATATTTTATCTTCGATCTTTGTTGTTCCGCGATGATTCAGCGTGAATGTTAATGCATTTCGCGGCGTGTATCGTGTTTCGTCAAATGTAATCGTTCGCTTCTGACGGACGGGCTCATCCATCACGCCGATATTTTCCTATCGTTTCTTGTAAAGCTGTGAACAGACTTGCCGAGGTGCCCTATATTTCATGGAAATTAAGCCCAGGTTTAATTTATGACGGTGACGTCATAGATGGATTGTTTATGTAACAACAGATTTTGACCGCGACTTCGAGGTAGCTGAGAAATTAGTCAGTGTCGAAGGAAATAAGGTCTGTTCGTGCAGCATTACGTGGGAGTTGCACAAAGTCTCAGACAAAATATACTAACATTCTTTGTTTATCTTTGTACCTATAAAGATTTCGCAAAAAATTCTTTATTTAAAAGTTCATGGGCTCCATCAGAAGGCTCACAGTCACCCAAAGGGCATTGTAGAGGGCTATGCTTGGGGTTTCCCTATCCTCCCCTTCCCCTTCCTAATCCTATCATACATTACATACATACATACATGATAGGATTGTTTCTGTTTAATAGAATAGCTGGTAAATAAAAACAAAAACAAGATGTATTCTCTACTGCCGTACATTTAAATAATATATGTATTACTAGCTTATCTAACCTTTGTCAATGTAGATGGTTTGTATACATAAAATTTCAGAAGTCCTAGTTTTTATCCAATCCCAATGATCCATTTTGTCAGTCCCCACTCTGAACGGGATACCTATCAATGCAAATTTGTTTTCAACGATTACAGTCTATTCTTCGACTAATCGATTACGGAGACATTCGATATGGTAACTCGAGTTATTATTGCTTAAGTTGGTTGGCGCCGGCGAATGAGTTATTCGCGTCAAAAGCATTTGGTTTGAATGGGGAATGATTTATTGAAGACGTACTTATTGGTTCATTTTACTTTCAGACGCTCGGTTCATTTTATGTTCGTATTGTAATTTTAGCGTAGGTTTAGTGCGGTCTATTTTAAGATTTATCGCGTATTAAAAACACGAAAAGACGACGCCCAGGTATTCTACTGATGGTTATTATTTAATCACTACATAGTAATTAAAATAAAGTCGTTGTCGTCTGTCCGTCCCTATGTATGTATCGTTAAAACTACGCAACGGATTTTGAAACGTTTTTTTAATAGATAGTTATTCAAAAGGACGGTTTTTAAATTTAATACGTGCATAATTACACCCGTGCGAAGCCGGGGCGAGTCGCTAGTAATTAATATAAAATAGAGGAGGCTCGGTTAAGTAGTAGGTCATTTATAAGCTATGAAGAAAGACATTTTAAGTGGAGAAGAAGAATATTTAACAAAATACTAGTTGAGGATGCTCCAGGGTAGCCCGCGAAATTCTCATTTTCTTACGTTTTTTTGCAATTTGCAGGGCAGTGCTAGGTTGTATGATGATGAACATTTGATTAGCGTCTGTAAGACGTATGTAGTTACAGAGTTATAATCATCAAACTCATCAATACAACCCTCTAAGCTCATAAAGGTGCAAGAATGACTTTGACGTTGAAAAAGCACTGATCTGCAAATTGCAAAAAACGTAAGAAAATTTTAATTTCGCGGGCTACCCTGGAGCATCCACCTTAAGACTGAAACGAAATAACGCTTCAGCTAACAAACACAGAATGTAATGATAATGGCGGCCCACTACTTTTACATTGGTCACAATATCGCAACACTGTATTCAATCATTGATTTTACGAGCAATTTGTCGAAGCCACGGTAATGGAATATTGTTATTTCAATGTAAATGACTGGTGGTTAATGGTCCAGTGTTTGGTGGATATACCCATTCACCATAGTGGCAGCACAAACTATCATCATCATTATTTCAGCCCATAAATGACTACTGAGTCGGGCCTCCTCCAAATACATGGAGGGAAATGAGCCTACTGTGCCACACTGGCAAGGCGGGTTGGCGCAGAGTTTGTATCAAGTTTTCCTTCTCTTGCGGATAGGTTATCCGCTCTGACATTACTTTTTGTCCGCTTTTACGACACTATTAGGGACAGTAAGAAATTTCAAGAGAAGGAAAACTTGATACAAACTCTGGGCCAACCCGAATGGGGCGGTGAAACTATATATTCTAAATCTGGCACCAAACGGATACAGCGTGGCACGTACGCTATTTTTCTCCTTGTAATTGGAGGAGGCTTTACTCAGCATCAATCAACGGGTCCCGGGTTCGATTCCGGAGTCGGGCGAGTTTCTTTGTCTAAACCAGAGGCACTGGCTCGGAGTCTGGGTGTCATTTCTATCTTTAATATGTAAGTAACAAAAAAAAAATGTATATAAGTAGTCTATCGTCCATCTCGTTACCATAACACAAGCATTAAGTTGCTTAGCTTGGGACGAGATGGCGTTGTGTGAAATGTCCAAGAATATTTATTATTTATTGACAGACTAACAAAGTCGCCGAAGGACACAGTACAACCCCTGCTTTCGACGCTAACGGAGTTTGAGACATCTACCCTCAGTTTTACCCTCAGTGCGCACGACTACTCCTTGACAAAGGAACCTGGTTGGTTCCGAAACTATAGTCAGACTTATTCGATTTCTCGCGTGAGTACAACCGGTTTCTCATACAAACAAGATTATGGTAAGTTGTCTTGACAAATTTACACAAAATAACATTAGAGTAACAGTATGTAGACACATCAAACTGTTATGTTGACATTTTCCGGAATAGTAGAGACACGATGAGAAGCAGTTAATTAAAACGTAAGACAATTTGGGGATTGTTCTTTGTTTACTTATTTACTAACGCCAATTTGTCTTCAAAGTGTAGACGTGACGTAGTGTCGTGTGTACTAATATTATTACTATTAAATGTGTTGTGGGAGACCAAAGAATGAGGAAATGTGTATGAAAGGTGTGGATGTAGATAATGACGATCGATAGGAGTGAATGGAGACTACCATCTAGCGTGGGACAGTGGCCGAAAGATGATAATGGCAGTTTTTAATATGACGATTTATAGTTTTGTGATAAAACTTATGTAAATTAAGTCCATTTTGACTTTGACTTTAGATATTTAATTTTGCAATAGATAATCATAATTAACAAATCATATCATAATAAAATATCATAATTAATAATATCATTATTAAAATATCTAATATTATAATTCTAAATTATAAGCGGCGGCGCGCGTATGGCCGTACGTAACAGCCGCGCGGAACCCTTTTTTATTTTAGATATCTGAAATATTTATATATTTGGGGTTATTAACGAAAAAAAAAATATCTTTCTTCAAATCCATTTTTTTTGTTATATGGACATAAATGGTCCGTGTTGTGATGGATATAGAATATACCATGTCACCAACCCATACCATTTTGAGTGTACCAATTCCCTCCATGAATTTGGTGGAGACTGAAACGACGACCGACGACTTATACATTACCGTCCATGTTTTTAGTAGTTTACGTTCAGCGTTCCGTTCCAAGAGGTTCATTCAACACGTTCTATTCTACACAAACAGTTTTCACTTCCTTACGTTATTAATTGTGCCTCGTAGGGCGTGAGGAAATTCCCGCAAGGGTAGTGCTAGCTTGCGCGATGATCGCAACTTAGCAATTTATAATGAGGTCCCTAGGTGGTGCTTGTTTCCGCTCGCTGTAGATTACATAATAGTTACTTGAGATGGCACGTGTGAAACCTTTAATTAAACGAAGGCTATTATCATCATCATTACTTCTTCTATAACAGGGACGACAATTAATTCACCTGGTCAACTTGGCAAAGTCCATCACTATCACTACATATTATAAAACAAAGTCGCTGTCGTCTGTCCGTCCCTATGGATGCTTAAAACTACGCAACGGATTTTGAAGCGGTTTTCTTTAATAGATAGAGTGTGTCAAGATGAAGGTTTATATGTATATTACATGCATAATTTCCCCCGTGCGAAGCCGGGGCGGGTCACTAGTATTAAATAATTAACAAACGTATGTGCGCAGTGGAAATAGTTTTTTTTAATGTATTTATGGCAATACAAGTAATTCTTAATAGTAAAAACCATAGTCTGTTAATAAATTACTTTCGTATATTATTTGAAACTTTTTTATAATGCAGTTTAAAAATGTCATTTCTCAAAAGAGCCTCATAGAGCTGCCCTTCTCTGTAGAGCTGCATTCCAAACCGGTGGCAGATGGTAATTTATTTTTTCTTGTTTGACTGTTTTGACAAAAGAGCTTTATTGAGCCAACTGAATAAATGAGTTTTGAATTTGTACCATGTTGACGACTAATAAATTGTATCGCACAAGCTTTCTTATCAGGTTCCCCTAATCTTGCGATTAAGTTTAGTTGGCTTCTACGACACCCTCAGTATGGAATGGAATGGTGTATGTATTTTAAATTTTTCATTTCACAGACTGTAACGCATTTACGTAAATATGCTCTAATGCCTCTTTATTATACCAACTAGCTTTTGTGCGCGGCTTCGCCCGCGTGGGCTTCGAAAACGTGCATATTTTTTATGAACATAAAATCGGTTATTGTGACTAAACTATGATAGTTAGATATGTGCTCTCGCAGACTTTTTTGTAGATCTTTATAAGACCTACAAACACGTAGTACATCATTTTGTTTTATTGTCAATAGTTTTAGCAGCGCACGCATAAATAGATTTTCGATTTTATACCTTGGTTTACAAAATCGCAATTTTCATACGGATCCCTAATTCTTTTGAAAATAAAATATAGCCTATAACCTTCCTCGATAAATGGACTATCTAACACTGAAAGACTTTTTGAAATCGGTCCAGTAGTTCCTGAGATTAGCGCGTTCAAACAAACAAACAAACAAACTCTGCACAACTCTGCTCTATATATTAGTATAGATACAGGGTGATTTTTGGACCACCTACCAAATTTAAATAGGTGGTTCAGACCATGAAAGTAAACAACTTTCCCAAAGAAACATGGGTCGAAAAGTGAAAACGACTTCGACTATCCCTTAAATAGCTGCTCGATCACGTGGTGGATTTCGTATGGAAGGTCAGATTTTTTTTTACTTTTCGATCCATGATTCTTTGGGAAAATGTATAATTTTATAAATATTTTTTTTTAAATAAAATTACTGTTTGTCCTAAATAAATTTAGGACAAACAGTAATTGTTACAATAAATCCTAATCTTATAGCGTTAGCACAATAATTTGAGGCGCCACAACATGCTTGTATAGTATAATGGAACGGTAACATAAGAAAACTAACATACAAAAACTATAGTAGTACAAATACTTAACAAACAGAATTGTACAATATAATGGGATACGGAAACGGTTTTATTGTCAGCGCAGTAACGATAGAACCAGCCTTCGATATTTCGGCAGTAAATAATTAAATAGATCCACTTCTGCAGACACTGAGTTATAAGTTGAACCTTTCATGACCTTGTAGCGGGATACCTACAGGTCGTTATTCGCCTTCTTATTGACTACTATTTCCACCTTCAAGCAAGCATCACCACTTTAGTGTACAGGGTCACAAATTGCAGGGACCTATTTAAATTTGGCGGGTGGTCAAAAAATCACCCTGTATATCTATACAAATAATACAATACATAATACATATACATACAAATACATAAAATTGGAGTGTCTGTTTGTAATAATAAAATAACCACTGTTTACTAAATGCGTAAGTATGTATACACAGTACATAGTCCAAAACAACATTTATTAAAAAAATTGTCTGTCTGTCAGTCTATCTGTCTGTCTGTCTGTTTGTTCCGGCTAATCTCTGGAACGACTGGACCAATTTTGACGGGACTTTCACTGATAGGTAGCTCATGATATAAGGAGTAACTTAGGCTACGCGGCGGCGTTTCTCGCAGGTAACATCGCACCCGTGCGAAGCCGGGACGGGCCGCTAGTTCCCAATATAATCGGCATCGCTCGCACCGATTACTGGCTGGGCCCCAAGTACGTACCTGCACTACACACTACGCTCTAACTAGCCAAGTTCCCTACTCCATGGCTTAATTGCATGGGAATGAATGAATTAATTGTATGTATCTTAATTGCAGCACCATATGCTGACAATATTCACTGAATTTATTAAATTTGCATTATTTAACGTTATACAATTCTTAATCAGCAGTGGGTCATGTCGGTGTGGTGACGGATTTAGAATACACAATGTCACCAACCCATACCGTAAGAGGCGACTAAACGAACGCAAGAGGCAGATCACCCAGCCGAAAGAGAAGGAAAACTTGATACAAACCCTTTTTTTTTTTTATAGCCCGGGGTAAAATCCTTTATGGACTTTCTCGCCGGCCACGGGGATGTCCAGCGAGGGGAGTGTGGGACTCTCTCCCATAGTGGGAGCCTACCCACTAAACCTCCCCGGGGTGCTCCAACTCGCGTCCTGTTGCGGCATTGTGGGATCTGATGCAGAACCACGCTTGATACAAACCCTGCGCCAACCGGCCTTGCCAGCGTGGCACGGTAGGCTAATTCTCTCCATGAATTTGGAGGAGGTCCGACTCAGTAGTGGGTCATTTATGGGCTGAAACGACGAGTGGGGCATTTATTTACTATATGGAGGGTAATTAGTATACTTTGCCACGCTGGCCAGACCGGTTGGCACAGAGTTTCGTGTCAAGTTTTCCTTCTCTTGCGGTTAGGTTCTTCACCGTATCATTTCCTTTTGTGAGCTCTTACGACACCCTCAGGATTGAATAGGGTGGTGACATTATTTATTCTAAATTGGTCACCACCCGGATCCATTCTTAATCTATCTATAAATATCCTTGGACATTTCACACAACGCCATCTCGTTTCAAGCTAAGCAACTTAATGCTTGTGTTATGGTAACGAGATAGATGATAAACTACATATATTTTTTTTTTGTAAATACATACATATTATAGATAGAAATGACACCCAGACTCCGAGCCAGTGCCTCTGGTTTTAGACAAAGACACTTGCCCGACCCCGGAATCGAACCCGGGACCCGTTGATCCAAAGGCGGCAATAAGTATATTTTAAGTAACTCCACATGGTTTTTTATAGTTAACTGCACGATAACAAATGTTTAGCAAATGAAATTGTTATGAGTGAATTGTAATGAAGTCTTCAAATTGAGTATTTTAATTTGGCAACTTGCTACTTAGTAACGGTCGTAAATGGCACAGGGTTTCGTATCAAGTTTTCCTTCTCTAGCGGCTAGGTTATCGGCCTTGTCATTTCCTTTTGCCGATTGTTACGACACCCTCAGGCTGGAATGGGGTGGTGACCCAAGTATCTTACTAATATCTTACTAATATTATAAACGTGAAAGTTTGTAAGTATGGATGGATGGATGGATGGATGTTTGTTACTCTTTCACGTAAAAACTACTGAATGGATTTTAATGAAACTTTACAATAATATAGCTTATACATCAGAATAACACATAGGCTACAAGTTATAAAGATATTATGTGAATTACAACAATATAAACAAGTCGAATTAAAAATTTCTAATTGTCAAATTTTCGGCCATATTAAACTATAGACAACATAACGTTTCGCTGTCAGTTGCGTTTTGTTAAAGTAGGTTTTATACGGACGAGATAAAAATCTCAGGTATCCTATGTCCAACTTTCTTTTTGTTTTAAATATTTATAATGCGGAACAAAGTTCGCCGGGTCAGCTAGTTCTAAATATTACCACACGCAGTGATTCGTCTCAGTAGTGGGATTTTTACGGGTTGAGGAGGAGGTATATAAGTATACTTGTAGAAAGGTTACTACTACTACTACTCAGCTTATAAATTACCCAATACTGAGTAGGGCCTCCTCCAAATTCATGGAGGGGGATTATCCTACTGTGCCACGCTGGCAAGGCGGGTTGGCATAGGGTTTTGTATCAAGTTTTCCTTCTCCTGCGGCTAGGTGGTCTGCTTGTTGCGTTCCTATAGTCGTCTCTTACAGCAGCCTCAAGATAGAGCGCAGTGGTTGAGCGATCGACTGCTGCGCAGCATGTCGCGGGTTCGATCCCCGCACGGGAAATATTTGAAAGAAATATTTGTACGAACTACAAGTATTTGTATCGGCCTATAGTATCGGCCTATAGATGACCCACTGATGTGTCGGGTCTCCTCTTTTACACCCTCAGGATGGAGCAGAGCAATATTCTTTTGCCCTTGACTCAATATTGACGACACGGTTGGCGCAGTGGTTGAGCGATCGACTGCTGCGCAGCATGTCGCGGGTTCGGTCCCCGCACGGAAGAAATATTTGTACGACCTACAAGTATTTGTTCCGGGTCTGGGTGTTTTCTATCTATAATATGTACGTATTTACAAAAAAAAATGTATATAAGTAGTTTATCATCCATCTCGTTACCATAACACAAGCATTAAGTTGCTTAGCTTGGGACGAGATGGCGTTGTGTGAAATGTCCAAGGATATTTATTTATTTTATATTAAGTAATCAGAATATCACCCGACGAAGTGACTCGTCTCAGCAGTGGGATCTTACGGGTTGACTAGGAGGTAATTAAGTATGCTTGTAGAATGACTACATATTATAAAACAACGTCGCTTTCGTCTGTCCGTCCCTATGTATGCTTAAATCTTAAAAACAACACAACGGATTTTGCAGCGGTTTTTTAATTGATAGAGTGATTCAAGAGGAAGCTTTATATGTAAAATACATACATACTATTGTAGAGAAACACTGATAAATTTGTAGGTTCTTCATTGCACCCGTGCGAAACCGGGGCGGGTCGCTAGTCGAAAATAATGCATTAATTTCCTCACAGAATCTCTTCCATGACTTCATGAGTAAATCACTAGCGTCTTAGAAGCGTTGCCGTCTGCGTTGGTAACGACAGCACATGGTAATTAATTATTCCGCATGAATGGAGCGACTACAAAAGGCTGAGGTTATGTAGATAATGGCATCACGCCGCTTAGGAGGAAGTGCCTCCACTTCGCGACACTATGCAGGCTCGCAGCCTGCGAATGAGCTTAAGCTTATGCAATTGTAGAATTGTTTACGTTTTATGGAATGTTCCGGAAGAGTGTTTAAAAAGATTATCGTCAAATGTGATGAGTTATTTTATTTATATGAATATTTGTATTTTAATTATGAAACAAGTACAATACCAGCTAAGTGGGTTTGATTACAGTATTGACACAATTTAGATCCCATCTATTACTATTATTATTATAAAAATATTCATAACACGAAAACTATGGAAAATCGCAGACCATACATGGGGGTGATACGGGTACCCCAAGGGGTACTCTATCTCTGGAATTCCGCTTGACACTATTTTTTGGGACACCCTGTATATTTGATATAACTTTAATTGACTTCATCATTGGCGTACATTTGGATATTGTGAACCATAGAATTGAAAATCCCGTTTGTCTGTTTCAAAATTAATTTCATCATCTAATATCATCATATATCATAATTTCTGCCCATAAATTACCTAAATAATTCGGGCCTCCTCCAAATTCATGGAGGGAGATTAGCCTACTGTGCCACGCAAGACGAGTTGGTACAGACGACGACTCCCTCAGGACGGTATGGGTGGTGACATCGTGTATTCAAATTCCGTCACCACACGGAGTATGAACTATACTACTACGAAAATAAATATAGGAATTTAAAACTTTTAAAACGACGACGAGGTAACCAATCTGATGTTTAAATTGAGAATACGTACACAACACCAAACTCTCTTTGCCACGTAAGTATCTAAATGATCACGAAAAATGTGATAATTTGAATATCTAGCAACACCAGCCATCCTAAGGAGCTTGGCGACGCTACCGCAAAATTATGATGTATGCCGCACATCCTTCATCTTTATGGTCTCCTGGTGTTTTGTAGGAGCGAATGTCGCAAATATGAATAGGTCTAAACTGAATTTTGTCATTCCTTAACAATTCTTCTTAAATTATGACCAGTTAAAAAAGGTTACTTTTTACTATAATATACTAGCGACCCGCCCCGGCACGAGTGCAAGGATGAACATCTATATTCTGCAAGTATTAAACATAAAAAAATATCCTCTTGAATCACTCTATCTATAAAAAATTTTTTGATAATCACAATGTCACCAACCCATCATGAAAGAAGACTTTTGAACGCATGAGATAGATAGATAAACTCTTTATTGTACACGTGAAAATAGACGGAATACAATAACTACAACCATTTTTACAAGGGGCGGACTTATCGCTAATTGCAATTTCTTACATACAACCTTGGGATGAACATTATTAAGAACTTAAGCACTGATTACCAAACCGCAAGAGACGAAAACTTGATACAAACCCTGTGCCAACCCGCTTTGCCAGCGTGGCACAGTAGGCTAATTTCCCTACATGAATTTGGAGGTGGCTCGACATAATAGTGGGTAATTTATGAGCTGACATGAAAAAACGCTATTCTAATAAGTATTAATAACAACGGAGACTTTCTCTTTTTTAATCGTAGCTCTTGCTCTATGTATATTGTATCGCGGGGGCACTTTACAAACATGTAAATCACGAAAACAAATGACACCCAGACTCAGAGCAAGTGCCTCTGGTTGAGACAAAGACAATTGCGCGTGCCACGGTGGTGCAAATTCCAAAGGCGCCACAACTTTATTCCTTTCACTTTTTTTTTGTTACTACCACTAGGCAGCCCATAAATGACCCACTACTGAGTCGGGCTTCCTTCAGTTACATTAAGTAAATATCCTCTTTGTTAAATTTTTGTTTATGGCAACAATGGTTTAAGATGTCATTGTTTTTCCTTGGTCCTTGGTGTAATGTCTCATTGATTGTGGAATTTTGAGTCAATCCAATATTTCGTTAGTAATATCAGATTGTATCTTTTATATTTTTAATATTAACATTTTAGATACATTGAATAGAATGAAAGAAAATATTTATTCGTCTTAGGTACGAGCTTGCGAATTTTATTAATTAGTTGTAAATATAGTTGTAAATTTATCTTTATTATTTTATGCGTTGTTCTTTTATTTCTATATACTTAGTTATTATTTTTGTTTTTGTAGTAGGTATTTTATTATACCTACTACAAATAGAATCGTCGTTTCAGTTCATAAATGACCCACTGCTGAGTCGGAGCCTCCTCAAAATTCATGGAGGGAAATTAGCCTACTGAGTCACGCTGGAAAAACGGGTTGGCACAGGGTTTGTATCAAGTTTTCCTTCTTTTGCGTCTAGGTGATGGCCCTCTTACGTTCCTTTAGGCGCCTTAGTCTTTAGTCGCCTTAGTCGCTCATGATGGCATGGGTTGGTGACATTGTTTAGTCTAAATCTAAAACCTAATAAAATACAACATTAAAACATATGTTTGGCCTTAGCAACTCCACGTATAAATAACCTTGGACATTTCACACAACGCCATCTCGTCCCAAGGTTATGGTAACGAGATGGATGATAAACTACTTAAATATTAGTTTTTTTGTAAATACTTACATATAATAGATAGAAAAACACCCAGACCCGGAACAAATACTTGTAGGTCGTACAAATATTTCTTCCGTGCGGGGATCGAACCCGTGATATGCTGCGCAGCATTCGATCGCTCGACCACTGCGCCAACCGCGTCGTCAAACGGTTGTCAAACATAAATATGTTTAGTCTTCTAACCTTGTTTTTAGCTGATATACTGTAGTTCTGAATTTGTAGCTAAGCTTAACCAGTCGGTGTCAAGACTGTAATTAGAGCGAGCTTTATGGCAGCTCAAGTTCAACCTCGGCGGATTTCACATTAACCTGATTATTTGCTCCCGAGGGTAAATATTTATAGTAACACTTACTATACACTAAAGTGATACTACTTTACTACTACTACTACTATAAATAAATATCCTTGGACATTTCACACAACGCCATCTCGTCCCAAGCTAAGCAACTTAATGCTTGTGTTATGGTAACGAGATGGATGATAAACTACTTATACACATTTTTTTTTGTAAATACATACATATTATAGATAGAAATGACACCCAGAGTCCGAGCCAGTGCCTCTGGTTTAGAAAAAGACACTTGCCCGACCCCGGAATCGAACCCGGGACCCGTTGATCCAAAGGCGGCACATCTAACCACTAGACCAACGACCAACTACTATTCAGCCCATAATGGCTCACTGCTGAGTCGGGCCTCCTCCAATCACATGGAGGGTAATTACCCTCTTGTGCCACGCTGGCCAGACGGGTTGGAAATCTTAATATGAAACCCTGTGGTTTCATATTAAGATTTCCTTCTCTTACGGGTAGGTTTTCGGCCTTGTCATTTCTTTTTGCCGGCTCTTGCTACACCTCCAGGATGGAATGGTGGTGGTGACACTATAGCAACTACAGAGTTTCTTGCCGGCTCTTCTCTGTAGAGCAGCCTTCCGAACCGGTGGTAGTTTCGGCATGAATGTGAGTGAACGCAGGGATTGTGAGCGATCAGGGGAGATGGAGGGATTGTGGGAGTGAGGAGTTGTGTGTGAAAGGTGTGAATGTAGGTATGACGACTGATAGGTGTGTGTGGAGACTACCACCTAGTGTGGGACAAGGGCCGTAAGATGATAATGGTGTTTATAATCATCTTATGGCGATTTATAAGAGTTTTGTGATGAAACCTACGTAAATAAAGTTCCTTTTGAGTTTGAGTTTATATATTCTAAATCCGTCAACACACAGATCTTTAAGCTCAGGTATAATAGAACAAGTGTTTAGTACGTGTAATTGACATGAAGCGTGGGTTTTTATTTTCCTCTGTACGAGCATTGGGGCGCGATTTCTGGGCTCTCACCTCACGGAAACATATTATAGCATTTACCTATTGCTTAAAAGAATAAATAAATAAATATCCTTGGACATTTCACACAACGCCATCTCGTCCCAAGCTAAGCAACTTAATGCTTGTGTCATGGTAACGAGATGGATGATAAACTACTTATATACATTTTTTTTTGTAAATACATACATATATAGATAGAAATGACACCCAGACTCCGAGCCAGTGCCTCTGGTTTAGACAAAGACACTTGCCCGACCCCGGAATCGAACCCGGGACCCGTTGATCCAAAGGCGGCACATCTAACCACTAGACCAACGAGGCAGCCAAAAACAACAGAGACGCCACAAAGAAGGACGATGCTTTATTTAATAGATAAGTAAAATACGGCAACTATCCCTCAACTCAAAGGTTCGCTAAATGGATATGAAGACCTTTGCCCTATGTTGTATTTGAAATAATTATGAGGTAAATGTAGTTAATTGATTTCATTAACTTTGTATCCTACGACTATTCAGCCTGCCAGCTGCGTAGGGCTTCCTCCATTTCCCCCGTGGAGATACAGTCAGGGCCCACGGGGCAGTAAGCGCGGGACGGTGCACCCCGGGGACGTTTAGTGGGTATGACTCCGTCTCCTGACAGAGGCGGGGGGGACTCCCTTACACCCCCTGTTGGCCATCTCCAGGCTGGCAGGGATAGTCCATAAAGGATTTTAACCCGGGCAAAAAAAAAAAAAAAAAGGGCTTCCTCCATTTACAAGGAGGGTAATAAGCCAACTATGCCACGCTGTCCAGAAGGGTTGGCACAGGGTTTCCTATCAAGTTTCCCTTATCTTGCAGCTAGGATTTCACCTTTGTCATTTCCTTCTCTCGACTCTTACGACAAACTCAAGATGGAATGGCGTGGTGACACTGTGTTTTCTAAATCCGTCACCACACGGAGATCGAATCCATTGACGTTATTTTATGATAATGCACTAAAAGGATATTTTACCGTCTGTGAACCATTAAACTCTAGTTTATTGTTACGATAAAGTGCATCTTCGCAATGATTTGCGATCTCTCCGCGTATTGCACTCAATCTGTTTCTACATTGTTCTATTGTATATGCTTACAATGCTATTTGTGTTCTGAAATTGCTTTCATACATTGTAGATATCTGCGGTGGTGACGGATTTAGAATACATAGAGTCACCACCCCATTATATACTGAGGGTGTCGTAAGAGCCGACTAAGGTAATGACAAGGACTATAACTTAGCCGCAAGAGAAGGGAATCTTGATACTAAACCCTGTGCCAACCCGTGTGGCCAACGGGGCACCGGAGGGTAAATACTCTCCTACATGGAGAGGTTTTTAAGTATCTTTGGATCAACGGGTCCCGGGTTCGATTCCGGGGTCGAGCAAGTGTCTTTGCCTAAACCAGAGGCACTGGCTCGGAGTCTGGGTGTCATTTCTATTTATAAAAAGTATGTATTTACAAAAAAAAATGTATATAAGTAGTTTATCATCCATCTCGTTACCATTACACAAGCATTAAGTTGCTTAGCTTGGGACGAGATGGCATTGTGTGAAATGTCTAAGGATATTTATTTATTATTTATTTACTAATAAATTTAGAGGTTAAACATTGCACCCGTACGAAGCCGGGGCAGGCAGCTAGTTTATAAAAAGTAAGGACAGTAACTATTTTTAGCATAATTTTATTGTCTGTCATTTATAAACTCGTACTTAACTTTCAGTAACAAATGTTGATAACTTAAAATACCTAATACTCCCATACGACCGAGCTAACATCGCCAGGGGGCTATGATCTGCGTTGTCCACCCCTGGTCACATGCAGTGGACTTCTGATGAGAGACAAAAGCAATTTGTTTATTATTACCTGCGTGATTCGGTAACTAAAAATAAAAATCGCAGTAACATAAATAATGCTATGTTTTGCCATGACTCTCTCTGTATCAGCAGATATCTACTATCTACTATTCAGCCCATAAATTACCCACTGCCGAGTCGGGCCTCCTCCAACAACATTGAGGGTAATTACCCTGCTGTGCTACGTTGGCAATAATTTAATCAGAAATAAAACAAATTAAGCATTTTCAATGAAAATTTGGTGCATAAAAACGTAAACCTTTCCATTTCAATTAGACCATCTAATTTAATTAAAAGTTCTATGAAAGCTAATGAGGGATTCGGGCATGTAGCGGCTCACTGTTTATCTGGGCTTGAAGCACGTTAATCAAGTTACCACTACCATCCACTTAATAAGGGTTGCCAACTTTTGATATACCATTTATTATTTGTTTTAAATTAAAAGTTTCCGTCTGTTTATTGTGGTTTGAGGTGATATTTGGTACACAATCTTCTGAATTGAAACAAAGGGTCGTATTACTAGCTACTCACGACTCAAGCAATAATAGAGGCAGTTACCCTATTCCATCAGGTGACAAAAGGAAATGACAAGGCCGAAGACCTGGAGCGCAAAATAAAGAAAGCTTAATATGAAACTTTTTTTCTTTTTTTTAACGTCGTAAGCCACGTAGTAAGGAGAAGGCCCGACTCAGCTAGGGTCATGTTTGGGCTGAGTAGTAATAAATAAATAAATAAATAAATAAATAAATAAATAAATAAATAAATAAATAAATAAATAAATAAATAAATAAATAATAAATAAATAAATAAATAAATAAATAAATAAATAAATAAATAAATAAATAAATAAATAATTAAATAATAAATATCCTTGGACATTTCACACAACGCCATCTCGTCCCAAGCTAAACAACTTAATGCTTGTGTTATGGTAACGAGATGGATGATAAACTACTTATATACATTTTTTTTTGTAAATACAAACTTATTAGATAGAAATGACACCCAGACTCCGAGCCAGTGCCTCTGGTTTAGACAAAGACACTTGCCCGACCCCGGAATCGAACCCGGGACCCGTTGATCCAAAGGCGGCACATCTAACCACTAGACTAATAATTTTAATACTATGCTTGAGTACAGAATTATTCTTGCCACTGAGTAATTATAGTACCTCAAAATAGTGCTCGAGAAGACATTAGAGCTCTATTTTCGATAGTGTGGTTGGCACGCTTGAGTATAGATTAGTATAAATTACGCCATTTGGAACAGAACATAGTAAACTTTTAGTGCTATGACAACATAACGAATATACAAGATTATAATTAATTGCAAGAAAATCAATGCTCATTAAATGTAGGTTCCGCATTTTAACATCGTCGTTCATTTCAGCCCACGAATGACCCACTACTGAGTCACTACTCCTCCAAATTCATGGAGGGAAATTAGCCTACTGTGCCACGCTAGCAAGGCGGTTTGGCACAGTGTTTGTATCAAGTTTTAGTTCTCTTGGAGCTAGGTGATTTGCCTCTTGCGTTCCCTTAGTCGCCTTTTATGACACCCTCGGGATGGTATGGGTTGGTGACACTGTGTATTCTAAATCCGTCACCACATGGATCTTAAAGTCATCATTATCATTTCAGCCAAAACACTGCTCTGTCCACTGCTGGACATAGGCCTCCCTCAAGGATTCCCACAACGGCGGTCCGGCCCGGCAGGTCGCCGGAAATCAGTGGATGCGGACCGATTTCCGGCGATCTTAACCAGGTCGTTGGTCCACCGTGTAGGAGATCTACCAGCACTTAACAGTTAACATGTTATTAGATTTTAAATGAACGTGTTTCTTAATTTCTAAGCTCTCTTTGTCCTTTTATTTGTGATACTTAAATAACACAAATAGTTTCTTCCATTCTCATCCTATAAAAACGCCAGTGCTGTGTCGGTCCTCCTCCAATTAAACAGAGGGAAATCGGCTAGCCACAAGTCTTTTTTTATCAAGCTGGCCTATATTTTTATTATTTCTGGAATGTTAAGTTAAGTTGTTTTTCAACGTTCGGAAGGGAAAAGAATATTACAATTTTATCCGTAATTTGTATTTACGTATGGCAACACATATTTCGACAGCGAAACGTTAATTGCGAGTTCAAACAAATCATTATTGGGGACGATATTTACGCTACAGATTCGAAAACATTCGCCGTAACACCATTCCTGTGTTTGTACTGCGCAGTGTAAAGATTTAACAAATCAACTTATTCTATTTGCGCGACGTAATTCTATTCGGACTTTTCACGAACAAATTAGATCTCTCATAATTTTTTCTCGTGCCAATTTTATATTCATTTGACATTTACGACGAAAATTGTTTTATCCTTATACACTTTATTTGCCGTTAATATTCTCGTTTGGTGGCAGATGAGTTTTCTTTTTTTGGAAATAATTGAGTACCGTTCACACTACCACCACCTCTCATGTTCCATTATTCATTATTCTAAGCTAATATTGTATACCAAACACCCATAGTCCTAACTCCATACAATGGTTGCTTCTTAAAAAGCGCATATCGCGTGTTTAACTTATGATTAACTGGATTTGCACATGAGTGTTAATAAAGTACATTTCTACTACTACTACTTATAAATGACCCACTACTGAGTCAGGCCTCCTAAAATTACATGGAGGGAAAATAGCCTACTGTTTCACGCTCTGGCCAGACGGGTTAATAATATAATAAACTAACGACCCGCCCCGGCTTCGCACGGGTGCAATAACGCATGTATTATACTTAAAAACAATCCTCTTGGATCACTCTATCTATTGAAAAAACCGCTTCAAAATCCGTTGCGTAGTTTTAAAGATTTAAGCATACATAGGGACGGACAGACGACGGCGACTTTATTAGTATTTATAGTGATTCATTTATTGCTGCAAAATTACATGATATAGTTAGGACATAGGAGTAACAAAACGATTACAAATTTAGAAAATTTTGCAGAGCGCTTGGTTTACTTAAACTCAATTATCCATCGGTTTTCTCACTAGGCAAGCCTGTATCGAGGAAACCTGTTAACAATTGTTTTGTTCTCCTCGATTATCTCCCTTCCGAAAATTACACATTTATAAATTAAAATTAATAATTTAATTTCATTTTAATTGGTTGGCATAGGGTTTCGTATCAACATGGGACGGGCCTCGGCGGAGGCTCGTCTCTGTTGTGGGAAATCTCTCGCTGCCGGACCTTATTCGATCCATGGTCCGGAGCGAGAGAGCCTGGAGAGAAATGAGCTCATTCTGCGAGGTCGTCATGTCCGCCAAGGAGGGAGCGGGAGTTGGCCTCCCTACGTCCAACTGGGCACCACCGCAATCGGCGCCGCAGGGCGCAGGATGACCTCTACCCACCGTAAGTGGGTCTGCAGGCGATAGACCTGGGAAATCCATCGCCTGCGCAATATAGACCCCGGGAGGAAGGCGCGCTGCGTTCCGCGCGTGCCTCCCAGCGGTGGAATGGGGGGAGGCTACCATAGCTATCCCCCACGTAATCGGAGGGGCCCGCCTCGGAGCTTGGGGCTCCACTAAACTAGGCGGGCTGTGGTCCCCAGGGTCCCGGAGCATGCTCTCCTATCGGGGAGTGTATCCCGTGGCCCTAGTTCGGACATTCGAGGATCGCCGTCGGTTTTAGTGGGTAGGTCGGGGCGCAATTTACTATCTCTACGCGCCCCGGAGTCCCACATATCCCGGCTAGTCCCAACGGCCAGGAATCCACGAGGATCTCCGACGTAAAAAAAAAAAAAGGTTTCGTATCAAGTTTTCCTTCTCTTGCGGCTAGGTTTTCGGCCTTATCGTTTCCTTTTGTCGGCTCTAACTACATCCTCAGGATGGAATGGGGTGGTGACACTATATATTCTAAATCCGTCACCACACGGGCACATTCTTAAGCGCAGTTATAATATAACAAATGTTTAGTACGTGTAATTTACATGAAGCGTGGGTTTTATTTTCCTCTGTACGAGCATTGGGGCGCGATTTGTGGGCTCTCTCGTAAACTTAACGGCTGCCTCGTTGTGGTCTATGAAAAACCAATCAAAGTTTAATGTATACTATTCTAGTAGCTAGTCTCTACGGCAAAGTGGGGGATAAGGAAGAACTACTATGGACATATAATGCTGGTTTCGGGTTTATGTTCGAGTTATATAGCTTGTTGGTCCGTGTGGTGACGGATTTAGAATACACAATGTCACCAACCCATACCGTCTTGAGGGTGCCGTAAGAGGCGACTAAAAGAACGCAAGAGGCAGATCACCTAGCCGAAAGAGAAGGAAAACTAAACCCTGTGCCAACCCGTCTTGCCAGCGTGGCACAGTACGCTAAATTCCCTCCATTAATTTGGAGGAGGCCCGACTCAGTAGTGGGTCATTTATGGGCTGAAACGACGAGCTTGTTGGTTTAGCGGTCGGGCAAGTGTCTTTGGGTAAACCTGAGGCACTTGCTCTGAATATAATTGATTTCACTTATCTATCAAACTTGTTTGTACCATCATTATTGTAACCCTTATATTTAAAGAGCATGAGCAAAAGTTTCTTGCCGGCTCTTCTCTGTCGAATGGCATACCAAACCGGTGGTAAAAACCATATATTTTAAATATTTCTTTTAAAATTTTTATTTAGTGTATCATCATTTCAGCCAAAAGACGTCCACTGCTGGACATAGGCCTCCCCCAAGGATATCCACAAAGGCCGGTCCTGGGCCACCCGCATCCACTGCTTTCCGCAGTCCACCGTGTGGGAGGCCTACCAGCACTGCGCCTTCCGGAACGCGGCGACCTCGAGGACTTTTTTCCCTATCGGGCAAAAAAGTATAATATACATATATTTAGTGTATAATTATTGTCTATTTTAAAGCATTGGCAAGAATTTATTAAAAAAAAAAACATTTTGGTTTTATTTGTGTTCGTGTATTACATGGTTGTATAAATAGCCCCGTGATACAGGGTTTATAGACTGCATGGGTCTCTTTAAATAAACAACCTTATGATTTTAATTCCAACATGGAAATAAAATCAGTCCGGACAGTCCGACGGTATCTAAGAAGGATTTAGAACGAACGATACTCTTTGTGTGTATTCTATTATTTGATATGTACGAGTATCTATTATTCATCCATCACCAAACGTTCGTCACCCACTAACCAGTTATTAGCATTCATAATATCCAGTCCTGCTTAAGTGAATACATCGAACACGAGCCAAATGACGTAGAACTAATGTCACGTAACGCCCTTTGCCGTGACGTCGTCACGCAGTGACACGCTCTGTACTATGAATTATTTTCTACTCAACTTGAGCGCAGTGGATTACAGTGTAGATGAATTATTGATGAACAGCGTATCAATAACAGGTTTATGTAATACAATAGTGATACTGGTATCAGTTGCCTAGTCTCTAAATATAAGGTTGCTGACTAATGAGCATCGCGTCTGGCCAGCGTGGGATAGTAGGCTAATTACCCTCCATGTAACTGGAAGAGGCCCGACTCATCTGCGGGCCATATAACATGAAACAAAACTCAATTTATTAATTTTTTTTTTTTCACCCGGGGTAAAATTATTTACGGACTTCCTCGCCGGCCACGGGTCTCTCCCCCATAGTGGGGGCCTACCCACTAAACCTCCCCGGGGTGCTCCAACTCGCGTCCTGTTGCGGCATTGTGGGATCTGATGCAGAACCACGCCATAAAAAAAAACCCTGTGTTAACCCGCCTTGCCAGCGTGGCATAGTAGGCTAATTACTTTCAATGTCATGGTAAGAGGCCTGAATCGTAGTGGATTAAATGCTTGGGATTTATTTATCTGGGATTTATTTATCCGATTTGTCCAATTATAATATTTTCTTAATTAAGTGTACCGGTTATAAAACCTGTAAATGCTTATCATATTGTTTGTTCGCCATTTCAGCCCATAAAAGACCCACTACCAAGTCAGGTCTTCCCCAAATTCATGGAGGGCAATTAGCCTACTTAGGTTTGCACAGGATTTGTATCAAGCTTTCTTTCTCCTGGGGCTAAGTGATCTGTCTCTTACGTTTAGTCGCCTTTTACGACACCCCCAGTATGGTATGGGTTGGTGACATTGTGTATTCTAAACCTGCCATCACATTGAACGGTTGTTTGTTCGTATATTAATCTAATACACTGTGAAAATGTCGTATCATATAATAACACTTCGATAAGAAAAAGTGTGTGTAGCAATTTAGCGAGGCTCCAGTGAACCGAAAATGCATTAAAGGTTCAACATTGAGTAACAGCAAAAGGTTTTATGGTTTAGACTATGAGTGAGAGTCTTTATCAACGAAATATCTGTTTGACAAAAAAAAACGACTTCAAAACAGGCAGTAAAAAGACAAAGTGACTTCAAATGGTTATATGGCGCTGAGCTTTTAGTGGGTAGACAAGTAGTTTCCGGAGTCCCACATAATCCCGACCCCTCCCCCGACGGGCGTATGCATAAAGCATTTCCCCAGCGTCACCAAAAAGGGATTCGTATCAAGATTTCCTTCTCTTCACCGGCTAGTTTATCGGCCTTGATATTCTTTTGTAGGCTCCTACGAGACCCTGAGAATGGGATGGTGTGTTGACACTATGTATTCTAATTCCGTCAGCACACGGAAATATTTTAAATAGCTTATAAATTTCTTATTCCCTTTTCTGTGCCAAATTAAGTGATTGCATTCCAATAGTACGTGACTTGATTTAGCGCGTGCGTGTGTGTGTGTGTGTGTGTGTGTGTTGTGTCACAGCTCTATTCCATGCTAAGTGTCGTAAAGGTGCGGCGCGTGCACACATATCAACTCGGAAAGGGATTGGCTCCGTATCAACTCGAGGCGTTCACTATTACTTGTATGACACTCCCTACTGCAAAGCACACTAATTGGAATCGTAACGTAAACGACTCGTCTCGAGACAAGCTCACGAACCGCCGTACGGCGCGTGCTTACGTTATTGACGCCTGTTGGACGGCGAGGCGAAA
Organism: Clostera curtula; assembly: GCA_905475355.2. Lineage (NCBI taxonomy): Eukaryota > Metazoa > Arthropoda > Insecta > Lepidoptera > Notodontidae > Clostera > Clostera curtula. The sequence goes on along the minus strand of FR997813.1, from coordinate 8,907,887 downwards.
GGTGATACGGTGCCGATCCCTTTCCGAGTTGATATGTGTGCTATGACCTTAAGAATGGACTAAAGGAAAACACAAAAGCTGCCAAAGAAGGAAAACTCAATATGAACCAGTCTGGCAAGCGTTGCAGTGTAGGCTTGACCCGATTTAGCAGTGGGTTGATGATGATTCAAATAAATATCTTGTGGCTTCTGGTAGTATTTACCCTGTGGCTTTAAGGCGGTGCGGTGAAGCGTCGGCGGGCCTCAGCAAATGACACGGAAAAGATGTGGAGAACGACTCTTGATCACTGAATAGGGCTTTCACTTAAAATGAATAAAATACCTGAATAAAATCATTTGTTTGTCGAGTGATTACTAAAGAGACTTCATCCGACTGAGCCGGGTCTCCTCCAAATTCATAGCAAGATAGATTGGCCCTCGGTTTGTATCAAGTTTTCTTTCGCTTGGAGCTAGGCTATCTGCCCCTTCCGTTCCGTTTACAACAACCTTTGTCTATTTCAAAGACGTCACCACATGAAACCATACTGTATAAATTATTCACACTGTATAAGATAATATTTATTTATAATAAAGATAAAAATGTAAAGAGAGCTAACCGAAGCGAAGTTTACGTTGGGTAAGTGGGGTTAAACTGGATAAGGGAGAAATGAGGGTCAACAATCATAAGGGGAGATATGTTACCAAGACCTTCGTTTTCTCCAACTCGCTGATCAGGTCCCTCCAACACACATCACGACTTTGCGTAAAAAATATACAGTATCCATTGAATTTTGAGATTGTCTTACTGAGTTGAAGCGACTAACTAGGCAAACATCTAATCACAACAGAAAGAAATTTGATTTGATATTAGAGCCTATGTCTGTCCAAGCTGACCTAACTGTAGTAGCTTAAATAGTAGTATCGGAGAAAATCCTAAACAGTGAAACATTGACGGGCTAAACGAGTATAGAACTTTTCCGTAGCTTGGTCGTGTAGAGACATATATAGAATGCACACTCTCACAATTTTAAAGGTGTTATAAGAATAGACAACAAAATACGACACCAAGCCTCAAGAATAGAAATTGTTTTTATACGAAAGCTAGTGAGGATATCAGCGGAGTTACCTGAACATTCCTTCTCTCAAGCTAGAAAATCTTCTTCGCAACAAAATTCTTATAAAACTAAAATGGTATCTCGTAGATTGCTTCAGCTCCTAAAAGTACACTTATCTATAATGTAATGACGGTCAGATCCACTTCACAGTAGAAACGGGAACCGAGATTCGCGTAGATACGCATCAGAAGCAATAACCCCGACTACACAAACAAGACCATATACCCTTATATTTAAATAAAATAAATAATTGACTGTTCGTTAATCGGGACAAAGTTATCTCATTGCAATCACATTTCCGTCGCAAGCGAATCGCTCTCACGCAAATTGAATACAAGATATAAATCTGGCGTTCTAATAACATGCGGTGGATTTCTCCGCGGGCCGTTTTATTTGGGGCCACAAAGCCTTGCAGCCAGTAAATCCAGCGATATCTCACAGAGGGCGACACAGCCACCGGAGCTCGCGGGAACCACTTCACATTACGCGAATGCGAAAAGACGATCGCCGTGAATTCTAAATGTCGATGCTCCCAATCTAAATAAAATAAATAACATTGCATTTCAGATAAAGAATGGTCTACAGTACGAGAAAAGTATTTTGTTTTCACTGCAATAGTACTGGCTTTATTTCATAACCAGCTGTATAGTCCCCGATTTCTTTAGCGTGGGCTTTGAAGCGGCTATGGGGCATCTTATCAGCCGAAATGTTTTAATTATTACTTCTCCTTACCATTGGACAGCAGCGTGAAAATACTTAATCTTTCGATAAATGAGCTATACAGTGTGTTCAGAAATTTCCAGGTCGGATACTGATGTACTGACTTCTTGAGATTAGAGAGTACCTACTATCAAACAAACTCTGCCTCTTCACTACTTAGTATAAAACAAAGTCGCATTTTTCTGTCCGTCCCTATGTATGCATAAATCTTTAAAACTACGCAACGGATTGTCAAGCGGTTTTTTTTTTAATAGATAGAGTAATTCAAGAGGAAGGTTTATGGGTATAATATAATTGTACCCGTGCGAAGCCGGGGCGGATCGCTACTCGTCTATAAATCAATAATGATCATCCAAGAACTACTGTGATTTTCAAGCAACGCAGAAAGCGTGTCCATTCGTACATTTTTTTGATTATTATTTTTTTTATTTATTTTTTTTGGACATTTCACACAACGCCATCTCGTCCCAAGCTAAGCAACTTAATGCTTGTGTTATGGTAACGAGATGGATGATATAAACTACTTATATACATTTTTTTTGTAAATACATACATATTATAGATAGAAATGACATCCAGACTCCGAGCCAGTGCCTCTGGGTTAGACAAAGACACTTGCCCGACCTCGGAATCGAACCCGGGACCCGTTGATCCAAAGGCGGCACATCTAACCACTAGACCAACGAGGCAGTCGTGAGAATGCTTTAGTTCCTTATTAATTTTTATTTTTAAACTCTTTATTGCACACCAGACTAAAAGATACAGAAAAAAACATATACTTAAAGTAAAGTGTACATTGGGCGGCCTTATCGCCTTATTCTGTTCATAACCATTCCGCGTGTATAAATTTTACAATTAAACAGTTTTTTTCTTTTGTTTTTTTACTCAACTTTTATACTATTCATGATCAGAAGCCCAAGTGTATTTCAATCGTAAGGAGAAATTTACAACAATAAATCTACTAAGCACTCTGTTTAGCAGTAGAGTGTGCAACAGCATTTTTTTTTATTCCTTTTAGTGTTCTGAACACTAAAACGAGTACTTAAATAATAAAATCACATTCACATCGCATTAATAATAATAAAATACATTTAATGCAAGTCTGTTAAATAAATTGCCTTTTTTAATAGCACTACATTATTTTCAGTTCTATTTACAAAAGTTAAAGCTGCATCCTTCTCGAAAGATAACGTGGAATGCTAAAATCTCTCTTAAAACGTCGCCACTGAGTGCGAAAACGTCAGCCCATTAGGAGTTTTCTTTGACACGTGCCGTTTTGTCATAGTTGAAGGCAACATTCTGGTTCAGTCCAATGACACTTTGGTAATAAATACTGCCTTAGGAACTGGGCTCTTAAACTTTATAACACTTTCTTTCTGAACTCTATACTTTTTTCAAAAGTGCGTCGTCCACGGAGATACAATAGAGCTAGAAAGCTTGAAGACTAATCTAATCTATACTCTAATTTCTACGTGCACGTAGAGATCAATATTGCAGTATCGTAGGGTAGCTCGATCATAGTGACATTTTAGCCTGCGTACACTATACTACTCGTAGACTAGATATTAATAAATAATCAGTAAACGTCAGTAACTAAGTCTAATTAAAAATACGACTATAGCTAGACTGATCTATGGCATGTAGATAATTCGATATCTCTCTATTCGTATCGCTTGTCTCGCTCTCGTACCTGCGTCCACGACGCCTTCCGAGAGTAGCCGAGCCTGTATACGTAGACTGTAGTGACACATTAGCTAGGGTAGTCTCGCTAATGTGTACACGTCGTAGATTGCCCTATGAGAGTCGCTCTCAGTAATTTTAATCTATTGTGGACGAGGCGCTTAAACGAAAATACAAAGTAGGGATTACATACAGAAACATTTTAGTTCTACAATTATAAGTAGAAAAATGTTGGTGGGTGCTAGCTGGGTTATACGGGACTCCAGGGCGCGTTGAGTTGGTGATCTGCACCTCGACCTACCCACATATCCAACGGTGATCTTCGACTGCCCGAACTAGGGCCATGGGGTTTGCGCGATGGGGGAGCATGCGCGACCCTGGTGGCCTTGGCCCGCCTCGTTTAATGAAGACCCAAGCTCCAATTACAGAAGCGGCTTTGACACCCCCTGCTCCTAAATTAATATGGTACATACTTACAAACATGGTATTACGTCAAAATTACGTCAGTAGTATTTTTTTAATATATATCATGCCAAGGAGGGTAATGTCAAAACTCATATCAAATGTTATTAACTTTACCTTACCACTGAACATTAAATTTAGAGGCATCACACTACAGTCCTCTGGATAGCCAATGCTATTAGTGAACATCGCAAACTTGCTTTATAGCTGCTTCATCCATAGGTTTTTTTATTTTTAATAATGCTATAGATGTTCATGGACTGCTTGTTCGTCGGATCCGTTTCTGTAGTCCAAAAAAAAAGGTCCGTCTGCATAATACGGCTCAGAAAGCAGTTTTATAATGGCGATGACGACAGCTCACTTGAGGCATAGCAGCGTTATATTTAGCTGGCTATGTTTTGCAGAATTTTAACGGTATCTTTGAATACAGCACATTATTTATATATATTACCTTCCTTTTCCATCCTGAGGGTGTCGTAAGAGCCGACAAAAGGTATAATAACAAGGCCGATAACCTAGCCAAAAGACAAGGAAATCTTGATACGAAGTCCTGTGCCAAAATGCCGAGCCATCGTGGCACAGTAGTCTAATTACCCTCCATGTAACTGGAGGAGGCCCGCCTCAGCAGTAGGTCATTTATGAACTGATTAACTAGTATATCACTTCACTACATAGTATAAAACAAAGTCGCTGTCGTCTGTCCGTCCCTATGTATGCTTAAATCTTCAAAACTACGCAACGGATATTGAACCGGTTTTTTAATAGATAGAGTGATTCAAGAGGAAGTTTTATATGTTTAATATAAGTATTTGTTCCGGGTCTGGGTGTTTCCTATCTATAATATGTATGTATTTACAAAAAAAAATATAACTATAAGTAGTTTATCATCCATCTTACCATAACACAAGCATTAAGTTGCTTAGCTTGGGACGAGATGGCGTTGTGTGAAATGTCCAAGGAGTTTTATTATTATTTATTATACTATTGTAGAGAAACACTGATAAATTTAGATGTTCATCATTGCACCCGTGCGAAGCTGGGGCGGGTCGCTAGTTGAACAGTAAAATAATGTATCTACGAATAGCTATTTGGTTATCATAAAATAAAATCGAAAATTTGTTCAGCTGGAGTAATCAATTCCTCGTTACATTCCGCATACTCGTAATGGCGTGCTCCGTCTAGATACAACAGTTGCAATTTTTTGTTATAGGTATTCATCCTTATGGTGGCTGCTTTAGTACCCACACACCACCCCTTTCCTATCACGAGGGTGTCGTGGCATAATGTTCTTGATTTTCCTTCACTAAGTATTGAGTATCTCTTTCGTCTTCTTGCTAATTTCATTGGGGTTGGCAGGGGTCTATCCTTATTTAGATAACAACCATTATTCATATGGAGCTCTCTGCAATGGAGCGAGCTATCTAGTGGCTAAGGGTCTTACCAGCGCGGCATATTAGGCTCATTTCTTTCATAAATTTGGGCTGAAATTAAGAATTTTCTTTTTAAAAATCCCGTATGTCGTTATCTGGATACTGCAAAGTGTCTGAATCCTATTATCTGCACTATTTGTCAGTAACCTCTTGAAATTCCGGTTCTTCCAACTTAGGCCTTTTCTAGTAAGATTCACATCTCCTACATCCCCTGCCATCATTATTACAATACTTAAGCTTATTACGAGAGTGAATAGAGTGATTTAAGTATCGAACGCATTAAAGCAGGCCGGGTCGAACAAACCTTGTATGATAGATACGGCACCGATAAGCTCTGATAGATCGTTGCGCCGACACGCAATACTGACATTTGTTAGTCTTTGTTACGGCGTTCTGTTTATGTGTGGGTTCTTCAAGATTTCAAATTTCGAATCTAGTTTTAAATTTCGAGATCTGTACCATGATTTACATTGAAATGAATGTTTCAGAGTCAAAGTCATATCATTTATTTTGTGTAGGACACAACTCTTACTTACTACTAATACTACTACTCAGCCCATAGACCCACTGCTGAGTCGGGCCTCCTCCAACTACATGGAGGGAAATTATCCTACTGCGCCACACTGGCCAGACAGGTTGGCACATGGTTTCATATCAAGTTTTCCTTCCCTTTCGGCCTTGTCGTTAACTTTTGTCGACTCTTACGACACACTCAGGATGGAATAGGGTGGTGACTTCATGTACTCTAAATCTTATTCATCATCATTCATCATTTCAGCCAAAAGACGGCCACTGCTGGACATAGGCCTCCCCCAAGGATCTCCACAATGGCCGGCCCTGGGCCGCCCGCATCCACTGCTTTCTGGCGACCCTAACCAGGTCGTCGGTCCACTGTGTGGGAGGCCTACCAGCACTGCGCCTTCCGGAACGCGGTCGCCACTCGAGGACTTGTCTGCCCCATCGGGCGTCGGTCCTGCGAGCTATGTGCCCTGCCCACTGCCACTTAAGTTTGGCAACCACTTAAATCTTATAATAAATATCTATTAATAATAAATATTATGTTGTCCGCAAAATAATTGCTCATGATCGCTCATTTGAATGTATATCTACTTTTGAAGATTCGCACTACGCTAAATGATGAGTAATGGTTCTGATCGTGTTGCTGTATTTAAATCCCAAGGTTTAACGCACCCAGCCACGTGGCTACGTGACGAACCGAACGAGCCACATGCGTCATAATGCGCCCACCAATAGAATGAGAACTCATTAGTGTTTCGTCGCTATATACATTTTCGCAGCGACAACCGTTATTCAGTCACTCTTTCAGCCATTCCGAGTGCAGCTCAATTTGTTGTCACGCTCGCCCTTTCATCCGGTAACGCTGATCATATACATCTGCGGCTATTTCTGACAAAAAAAACGGCAATCCTATCATGGCAGTGGTGCGTCGTGCGGCGGGTCGTTCTCTTCTCTGCAATATGGTTGAGGAGGGCGATGGCTGCCCCATGCGTCATGCTTGTGAACAGGTGCCGTTGCTGGGGGTCGGTTGGCTTGGGCATTACAAGATCTGGCTGAAGTTTGGCCCTTTGGAACTATTGCGCCAGTTTGCTCTCACAAATCTGTCTTATAACCTGTCTTAAAACGAGTCTTGTACCCAAATGGCGATCTAAAAAGAGCAACTACAGAGTTCCTTGCCGGCTCTTCTCTGTAGAGGTGCATTCCGAACCGGTGGTAGATGGTAAATAATTAATTTTAAATGGTAAATTTTAATTTTTTTTTTGTTTGACCTGTCAAAAGAGCTCTAATGAGCCAACTTGATTAAATGAGTTTTGATTTTGATTTTATCGACCCTCGACCACGGATACTGCAAAATGTCTGAAACGTTAGCTTATACATACGGAAGAATTACAAGCATCACGATTGGAACCGTAAGCACATCATTTTTAATATGACCAAATATTTAGTTATATTATACACATTAATATGATTATATACAAGAAAATACAATATAACTTTGAACCTAAAACTAATAAAAATATAATAACTAAAATATATTATTAAAAGGAGTCCCTTTAGGCAAGGTTCCCAAGATACTGGCAGCGTTCCCCCTCTAAAAAGCTAGATTAATATTATATTAGGTCTTTGAAGACACATTTTAATAAAATATTTAGTAAGAACTGGAAATGTTTCTCATTTTAATAAAATATTGTTCAAGAAATGTTTCTAGGGCTTCTTTGCCCAAAGTACTGTTCCAGAAACGTCTTATAATTTAAAAAAAGTTATCTCCGGTTTGACAAATATAAGCCCACATTCACTGAATTGAATCACCGTCTGCAAATATAGATTTAAATAAATTTTGTAATTGCTATGAATCCATATCTATTTTATTATTTATATATTATTAAGTCTATATCACAGCTCATTATCTATTTATTATCGTATAAGTTAACCTCTCTTCTCTCATCAAAATTATTGAGGGTAATTAGATTGGGACCTTTTTTGGTTTCACTGGCGAAATGCTTTATGCATCCCGCCAACATCGGGGGTGAGGCCGGCGATTATGTGGGACTTCGGAAACTACTAATCTACCAGCTAAAACTCCAGCGGTATACCCTCCCACGGAACGCTTAGGGCGCCACAGGTTCGCGTAAACGCATCCCACTTCGACGCCCCGACGTGGTGGCCGCTAAGTGGTCAAATATCATGGCGACTATCAATATCGTATGAGAAGATAATTTATTAAATGAGACGCCGACGAGTGTAACGCCCTTATGTATCATATTATATTTCCGTCTGGTGACAGATTTAGAATACGCAGTGTCACCACCCCATTCGATCCTGAGGGTATCGTAAGAGCCGACAAAAGGAAATGGCATAGCCGATAACCTAGCCACAACAGAAAGAGAGTAGTAGTTATGAAGACGTCCGATAGAGGCATTCCCACGCTTTCCTATACGTAGTCGTTAGTTGTTGACATTGAATTATTTACGTATACCGAGCCCACGGCTACCGAGTGCGCAGGTGTCTGAGGGGTTGTGATATTGTGGGGTGTTAACAATGGAAAATTACTGATTCTTTGACAAACAAACATCGTAGTTGCCGATCAATCAGTTAAGGAAACTCACAATGGAAATTTACAAACCACTTGTTGTCGCTTACTTACATATTTTATACTTAACTAGTGGCCCGCCCCGGCTTCGCCCGTGCAAAGCGGGGGGGGGGGGGGGGGTGTATACTTAAAAACCTTCCCCTTGAATCACTCTATCTATTAAAAAAAAAACGGCTTCGAAATCCGTTGCGTAGTTTTAAAGATTTATGCATACATAGGGACGGACAGAAGAATGCGACTTTGTTTTATACTATGTAGTCCAACTACGCGGAGGGTAATTAGCGTACTGTGCCACGCTGGCCCGACGGGTTGGCACAGGATTTCGTATCAAGTTTACCTTCTCATGTGACTAGGTGTTTTGCCTTGTAATTTCCTTTAGTCGACTCTTACGACACCCTCAGGATGTAATGGGGTGGCGACACAATCTGTCCTGAATACACGAAAATGGAGAAACTAATGATAATAAATCATATTTAAACTAGCGACCCGCCACGGCTTCACACGGGTGCAATGATGAACCTCTAAATTGACCAGGGTTTCTCTACAATATTAGGGATGTATTATAACTAAAAACCGTTCCCTTGAATCACTCTATCTATAAAAAAAAACCGCTTCAAAATCCATTGCGTAGTTTTTAAGGTTTAAGCATACATAGGAACGGACATACGACAGCGACTTTGTTTTATGAGATGTAGTGATAGTGATTTTGATTTGATTTAAGTCGAGGCAACGTTACTTTCTAACTTCTATTGTTGTTTGTCCGGAACACTTCAGTTAGAAAATGTCGGGACAGTGGACATCACTAGTGTCACGGTTGAACAAATGGATGCGCGTAATGGCTGCTATTACTGACATTGTGTGCGCTCGATCGGACATAAAGCGACTTTCATGTGGGATTTTGCTTTATGTTATAGAGAGAAATAAATAAAATGTGACTTGCTCCGGGTTCGTGTTAGCTTATCATCATCAATTTTTCAGCTCATTAGCGGGTTATTCACTACGCACAGGGATTGTATTTAACATCGAGTCTAATCGGACGGATGCTAGACAGCGAGGAGGGCTGGGAAGCCATGGCCTCCTTCTGCCAGGACGTTATGTCGCAGAAGGAGGCGGCGGAGCGGATCAGGGTGGAGGATGTTCTGGCTTTTTTTTTATCAGTGACTTGAATGCCTTTGACCCTAGGCTTGCGTGATGGAAAGCTACGCCAGGGTCTAAGTCGGGCACCAGCTCTCACATACACACGACGGAACACAGTAAAAGTGCTTGGCGTCGGACTTAAGGTGGATGTTCCAGGGTAGCCCGCGAAATTCAAATTTTCTTACGTTTTTTTGCTATTTGCAGGTCAGTGCTAGGTTGTATGTTGATTAAAATGTTATTCGCGGCTGTAAGACGTATGTAGTTACAGAGTTATAATCATCAAACTCATCAATACAACCCTCCAAGCTCATAAAGTCTGGTAATACATAAGTGGGGGACCGCTCCCACTTATGTATTACCAGACCCCTGGTCCCCCAACGCGATGTATTTATTTTTTACTTTTTAAAGGTTATTGTCTCGGGGGCTTTTTAAAATTTTTAATTTAATTTTTATTTTGTACTTTTTACAGGTACACACTTAATATAATGTAGATTTTGTTAAATTGCACGTGATACGCTTTCATTTGAGACCCCACTCGATTATATGTGCAGACATTCGGTTATTCATCCCCACTTTCACCCGTCATAACTTTTAAACGGCTCAACCGATTTTCAAACATTTAAAACATGTCCGTAACTCACCTTTCATACAAAAAAAAACTATATTGAAATCACTTCATCCGTTCGCGAGCTACGGTGCCACAGACAGACAGACAGACACGTCAAACTTATAACACCCCTCTTTTTGCGTCGGGGGTTAACAAGGTATACTAAATGCGTCGCACATGGTGACAAGCTTAAGGTGGGTGAAACTATTTTAATTATTCCTACTTCCCGCCTCTTCATTTCACAACTGATTTGTTGTGCCGAAATCATGAAACTTATGGCTTTCCCACGAATACGATGAGAAATCTGACAGAGCGCATCTTCGAAAAGCTTTTGTTTAACCAACGGCGTTCCAAGAAAATGTTCATTAAGTTCGCAATTAAGTAAATACGGAAAGTTTTGTTTTGATGTTTTCAGAGACTTCATAAAGAAAGAGGTTCTTAATTAAGTTGTATGATTTTTAATGTTTGCTACCGTTTAACTTCGCTATTTGTAAACCGATTCGACAAATACCATTTTTGTTAAAAACTTTTTAGTGATGTCTATTGTATTACTTTATTTATTTTGTTATTGCGTAAACGTGATTCTCTTATCTGGCGAACTTGCTCTGACCATGTGCTTTTTGTAAGCAAGACCAATAATTGGAAGAAAAAGCAACAGAGTTTTTTGACAGCTCTTCTCTGTAGAGTAGCATTCGGAACCGGTGGTAGTTTCAGCATGAATGTGAGTGGACGCAAGGGTTGTGGGAGATCAAAAGAGATAGATGGATTGTAAGAATGAGGAATTGCGTATGAAAGGTGTGAATGCGTAGCTATGTACGACTGATACGTGTGTATGGAGACAACCACCTTGCGTGGTACCGGGGCCGCAAAATGATAATTTTGAGAGATTTGTGATAAAACCTACGTAAAGAAAGTTCCGTTTGAGTATACTCATCATTAGTCTTGCTGCTGTTCAACCGACTTGAAAAATAAGGTTTTCAATTTGTTTGTTTGTATATTTTTTGTTCTAATGTTTGCTGCTGCATATCTCTGTCATAAAAAAATAATTGAAATATGTCTTTTTCATTTTTATAATATTGGTTCCACAAATTGTTTAACGATAACAGTTTAGCTATAAAACTTTAAATAAGGGCAAATTTGTGTATTTTGACGATTTTGTTGCAATTCGACTCCTAATTTACTGTTAACGCAGATTAAGTTTCGGATAACAAGTTTACCAATATTTCATGAAAGTTCATGGAATATAGATTCATACCATTTTGGTCCCTCTTTCGATTTAGTGAATACCTATAAATTATTAATTAAAATATAGTTTAATTTACATTCAATATTTTAGTTAACCTATCCTATTATAATAATTCACATGCAAAAGTCTGTATGGATGGATGGATCTTTGCTACACTTTCACGCAAAAATTATTGAATGGATTTAAGTGAAACATCGCAATAATATAGCGCTTATATCAGAATTACACCAAGACTATAATTTATAAGCATACCAAGTCGCAGGTCGAAGCTCAATATGTATCTAAAAATAAATATAAATATCCTTGGACATTTCACACAAAGCCATCTCGTCACAATCTAAGCAACTAAATGCTTGTGTTATGGCAACGAGATGGATGATAAACTACTTATATATATTATATATAAGTAGTTATTATAATATATTATTATTATCCTAATAAATAAATAAATAAATATCATAAATAATATAGATAGAAACCACCCAGACCCGGAACAAATACTTGTAGGTCGTACAAATATTTCTTCCGTGCGGGGATCGAACCCGCGACATGCTGCGCAGCAGTAGATCGCTCAACCACTGAGCCAACCGTGTCAATAAAAAGATAGTTTATTAAAGCGTACTTAATCTAAATTATGACTCGGTGACGTTTTTCCTTAAAAGAAAAGAATTAACTACTCACAGTTTTTAGAATAACTCGCGTAAACCTGCTCAAAGAAGATCTTAATTTTGTTAAATCTCGTAAAATATATTTCTTTGTCAAGTGCCATAAAGGGAGCACTCGTAAAAAATCACGCCGTAATTGGGGAAAAAATATTGAGGTTTAATAGGGTTTTTGTAACCCAATGAATCTTAGGTTACTACGCGGGCTATAACGAGGTCCCGAAATATCCTTTATTTTAGATTGAAGCTTTAAAGTCAAACTCAAATAATTTATTTTGTGACAGAATGTATACATACAAATTTTAATAGTTTCGTTATTAACATACTATTAAGAGTAATAAAAAGAAATACATAAGACTTAAACTTAAAAAAATCATATATTTAAACATATTAATATGTAATACTAATATACATACATACATACATATAATCACGCCTCTTTCCCGTAGGGGTAGGCAGAGACCACTTCTTTCCACTTGCTACGATCCATACATACTTGTTTCGCTTCGTCCACTTTCATTATTCCCTTCATACATGCTCTTCGGTTTAGGGTACTCTTGACCTGGCCTTTTTTCAAGACGTCCCTGATTTGGTCTTGAAACGTCCGCCTAGGTCTTCCCCTTCCAACACTTTCATTCACACTCGCCTTATACACTTTTTTCGTCAATCGTTCTTCATTCATTCTCTCGACATGGCCAAACCATCTCAGCATACCTTTCTCAATTTTTGTCACTACATCTTCTTTCAGACCACAACGCTTCCTTATCTCACTATTTCTTATCCTGTCACTCAGTTTAACTCCTATCATACTTCTTAACGCTCTCATCTCAACTGCATTTATTCTGCTTTCATGTTTCTTCTGCCATACCCAACTTTCACTTCCATACATGAGTGTCGGAACCAACACTCCCTCATGCACAGCCAAACGAGCCTTGTTAGACACCTTCCGACTGCTCATAAAGGAGTGCAAAGCTCCGTTCACCATGTTCCCTGCATTCACTCTTCTTTCGATATCACTCTCACACTTTCCATCTCTTGTAAACTTTGAACCCAGATACACAAACTCATTCACCTGTTCAACTTGTTCATCTCCAATCACGATATTGCAGACTGTCACTGCCTCATCTCTTTCAAACACCATCACTTTCGTCTTCTTAACATTAATCTTCATTCCCTTTCTAGCAAAAGCTCCACTCATAGCAGTTACCATCTCCTGCAACTCCTCAGCCGAAGACGCAAGTAATACTTGGTCATCAGCATAGAGAAAACATTTGACGAGTAACTCATTCATTCTCAACCCACTTTCAGTCTCTTTTAAATCTGTCAAGCAATTGTTCATGAACAGATTAAATAGCCACGGTGACGCTACACATCCCTGTCTAACACCCTTTTCGATATTAAACAATTCAGTGTATGCCCCGTTTATCCTTACACAAGCACTGGAGTCCCTATAAAGAGATTGCAATGCTCGTATAAGGATACTGCTCACACCGTTCACGGACAATGCTGACCACAATTCATTCCGCACCACTCTATCATAGGCCTTTTCTAGATCCACGAACGCGCAATAGACCTTCTTGGTTTTAGCCAAACACTTTTCGGCTATGCACCGCAAGGAAAAGACCTGATCCGTACATCCCATTCCCTTTCTAAATCCCGCTTGTGCATCCCACACTTTTTCATCTGTTTCATTCACAACCCTTTCAATTAACACTTTCGCGTACAATTTACCGACGACGCTGAGAAGGCTTATACCGCGGTAATTTATGCACTCTTGCCGTGATCCTTTTCCCTTATATAATGGCACTATTACGGCTTTGCACCAGTCTCCCGGTACTTGCCCATTTCGCCAGCACAAATTGAAAAGGCGGTACAGCTGGCTAGCCACTATGCCCTGTCCAGCCCTCAGCATCTCGACGGTAATCCTGTCATACCCTGCAGCCTTGCCTAATCTCATACTTTTCAACGCTTTCACTATTTCATCCATGCTTATCTCTCTTTCATCACCATTTATACTAGTTTCCATGGAAGGTGCCGGATGTTGTACCTGCACTTCCTCTCTTTCAAACAAACTTTCAAAATACTCTTTCCATCTCTTTAGCACACATTCTTCTCCTTTTATAATGCTCCCATCTTGGCTCCTGATTGTACTCAGCTCCGAGGTAGATGTTTTTCCTCTTACTGCTTTGATGGATTTCCAGAAAAACTTGATATTTGACTGGAAATCTTCAGTGAGCCTCTTATCAAAATCATCCTTTCGTTCTTCTTTCTTTCTAGACACAACTTCTTTCGCTGCTAATTTCAATCTTTTATACTTCGTTCTTGCTTCCTTGACCTCGTCATCCGTCGCCTTTTGAGCTTTTTGGTTAGCTTTTGTAGCTAACCAATCTAACCACGCTTTCTTCTTTTCTTGCACCGCCCTTTGTGCATCATTATCCATCCACACATCATAGTTCTTTCTTCCTTTCCTTCTTTTAGCTACCCCGCATACGTCAATAGCAACATTCACGACCCCTAAAAAAAAAATTAAATTAAAACTAATTTAATTTTTTTTTTAGTATTTCCTTGGACATTTCACACAACGCCATCTCGTCCCAAGCTAAGCAACTTAATGCTTGTGTTATGGTGACGAGATGGATGATAAACTACTTATATACATTTCTTTTTTTTTTGTAAATACATACATATTATAATTAGGCCCATGTGGTAAAGTGCCTAAAATGCTGGCAGCATTTCGCCTTTGAATGGCCAGGCTTATCCGCTGGCCGAGGAAGCTGCCAGCCCTTGGGTCGCCTGACACCACTATAAGCTTTTTTGAGAGCTTTTTGAGAGCTTTTTATAGAGGCCCAATGCATTAGGAAATACAAATAAAAAGGCCTAATACAAATGGTATTAGGTTACATTACTTCTACGACTCTATGGGCTCCATCAGAAGGCTCAAAGTCACCGAAAGGGCAATGGAGAGGGCTATGCTCGGAGTTTTCCTGCGAGATCTAATCAGAAATGAGGAGATACGCAGGAAAACCAGGGTCACCGACATAGCCCACAGGATTGCCAAACTTAAGTGGCAGTGGGCAGGGCACATAGCGCGCAGGACCGACGCCCGATGTGGCAGAAAAGGACCGGGGACCGGCCTTTGTGGAAATCTTTGGGGGAGGCCTATGTCCAGCAGTGGACGTCTTTTGGCTGAAATGATGATGATGATTATGACTTCTACGACTCAGCCTATAAACGAGCCACTTCTGAATTGGCCCCCTGTTTTTGTTGACGCTGGGGAACTACTTTATGCTTACCGTCGCCTCTCGGGGGTGGGGTCGGCGATCATGTTCGTCATCATCATTTCAGTCAAAAGACGTCCACTGTTGGACATAGGCCTCCCCCAAAGATTTCCACAAAGGCCGGTCCTGGGCCTCCCGCATCCATCGTTTTCCGGCGACCTTAAACAGGTCATCGGTCCACCGTGTGGGAGGCCTACCAGCACTGCGCTGTCGCCATTCCAGGACTTTTATGCCCCATCGGGCGTCGGTCCTGCGCGCTATGTGCCCTGCCCACTGCCACTTAAGTTTGGCATTGGCAATCCTGTGGGCTATGTCGGTGACCCTGGTTTACCTGCGTATCTCCTCATTTCTGATTCGATCTCGCAGGGAAACTCTGAGCATAGCCCTTTCCATTGCCCTTTGGGTGACTTTGAGCCTTCTCATGGAGCCCATAGTGAGCGACCACTTCTCTGTTCCATAAGTCATGACTGGCAACACACATTGGTTAAAGACTTTTCGATTATGTTGGACTCCGGAAACTATTCGTCTACCCGCTAAAATCCCAGCGGTATACCCTCACACAACACGCTTGGGGCGCCACAGGTTCACGTAAACTACCTAAGCTCTACGCGGGCAAGCGACTACTGAACTCAGTCAGTGAGGTTGTCACCACCGGCGTCTATGGCGGGTGCAGGAGGTGAGCGTAGAGACGCCTGCTCCTCCCCGGCCTCCGTCTGCAGCACGGGTCAGCCGAAACATCGCCGCCTCCTACGGCGTCATAACGTACTCCCGTCCCTCCATGTAATTGGAGGAGGCCCGACTCAGTAGTGGGTCATGTACAGGCTGCGTAGTAGTTGTAACGGTAACGTACAACTTTCTGTATTCATACTGCTGTATCAACAGTTATAGATAGCATTGCATTAAGTGAGCCATCACAACATCAATCCATCAAAATTAGTCTTATGTTGAGATCAATAAAGTTGATTTTTTTGGTTTCGCAGGGGGAAATGCTTTACGCATACCACCGCCCCCCGGGGGAGAGGTCGGTGATTACGTGGGACTCCCGGGACAGAACCCGTATACCCACTAAAACCCCAGCGGTATACCCTCACACGGCACGCTTGGGTTGCCAACGGGGGGTAAAGGATATCTTCGTATACCGCACATCAGAAATTATTAAAACAAAATACTTTTGGGTCAAGTTTTGTGTATGAATATTTTATATGCACTAGTACTTATTGTGTCGTAAAGTTTAGTGTAGGTATACAGTGTATGATATTTATTTGAAATAAATTGAATTGAAATTGAAATCTAGCAGAGGACGTTGCTTAACCTGCAGATGGGTTAGGTAACGTCTCCTCAAATAAATTCCTCACGCACCTGGTATTAAATTAAGTAATTACAAATTGCCGTCTCTCATTTTGAGCTTAGGCAACAATGTGCCCCATTTACTTACACGTTGCCTGTCGACGCCTGTTTACAGAAGCATTTAAGCCCGACTCAATGTTGCATGGGCCTAATTCTCGCCGCTTGTCTACTAATTACTCATATGAGTTTGCTTAAGCATTTATAATGAACTCTTTAACACGTCTTTGTTCTGTTGTTAAGGTACTTTAACGCATCTCTGTTTTCTGAGGGTGTTAAGATGCCGGTTCTGCAGTGTTAAGTTTATATGCAAACAAAAAGTACGTTTGCTAATTAGCCATCAAGTTTTCTTTTCTTTTTCAAGATTGGATTTAATTGTAAGTGATTCTTTAATAAATTTTAAGTAACCATAGCTTTATTGTAACATTTCTTATTTCAACTCAATCATGCTCACATCATTCAATATCAGTATTCTAAATGTTGAAATTAACTATTCTGTCTTCCTGTCTGTTACTTTAACAACCGACTTCAAAAGCGTGGACGTGTTCAATTCGGTTGTAGTTATGATGGTATTGTTTTGGAATTTTAACTCGAATAATTATTAAAATCATAATCATCATCATCAGCCCACATTAGTCCACTGCTGGACATAGTCCTCCCCTAAAGAACGCCATAGCGCCCTGTCTTCAGCTTGACGCATCCAATTATTAAAATATTTAAAAATAATTATACTATTATTTCGGGTCGATTAAAATTATATGAGACCATATGGAGTCTCATATCATTTTTAACGAAATCGGTTAGATAGTTTTTTGGAAAACTTTAAATACGTGATGAGGCTTGAAAAAATGCATACGACGTTTATTTGCACTAATAATCGATTATTATTTAATAAAAATGTTACTTGCCTCTAAATAATGTGTCTGTGACGTTGCGTATTTTAAATTCATCAACCCATTTTATTTTATGCAACCTCTATGGACATCCTCGCCGGCCATGGAAATGGCCAGCGAGGGGACTCTCCCCCAGAATGGGGGCCTACCCACTAAACCTCCCCGGGGTGCTCCTACGCGTCCATGTTTGTGGCATTGTGGGTACTTTACCTATTGCGGCCCGACCACTATGCCACGGAATGGAGGCTCCACGCCTCCTCCAACACGTGCTCCAATGAGCACTACGCCCTGCCGTGAGCACTCTGCAGGACGTCGTCTCTCCCCAGATCCCACGTTGGGCGAGGGCATCCCCGTACCCTGCCCCGGGATCCGTGGCCGAATTATTACTGCCCTGACCATTATTAGGAGATCCGTGTGTGGTCTCTTTATTCCCTACTGAGTCACGTCCAGTCGTCTTGTCCAGTGTGTTCTACCCGGGACCTATGCTCCAGAGGGAGGGGGTCAATCCTAGCACCAGGACAGCTAGATTTAGATATGAATTGCGACCATTAATGACATATTAGTAAATACAATATTATACCAACCCACTCATTTTAAAAGAACAATATTCTAAGCTATCTTGTAAATTTCTTTCTTGTCTTTCTGAACAAATGTATTTTCTTTCTTTCTTTCTTTCAATACATTATACAGCTAAGAACTTTTCTCTAACTAGCAAGCAATTTTGTTACTTTCTGAACAGTAAACAAAACTACTTTTACCACAAAACTCTGTAATGACAGTACAGCTGTTTTGACTTCTTTATAATACGAAAATAATCGCTGGGAGCTAGCTCTCCATAACTTTGTAATTGCTTTTTATGTTGAGCGTGCTTTTAGCCGGATTGCTTATTTTGTTAATGAACTGTTGTTGGGCGCAACTTTGCTTTTGAAAAATTATCTTGGCTAAGTAAATATTACTGTTATGTAATAAATAAGCTTATTATGAATAATTGTAGGTGGTGAAACATTCTTTAAATGTAATGACAATATGCGAACGTACGGAAGTAAGTAGTCATCGTTCGTCGTCGTTTCAGCCCATAAATTACCCACTACTGAGTCGGGTCTCCTCCAAATGCATGGAGGGAAATAGCCTACTGTGCCACGCTGGTAAGTTATTAGTAAACGCGAAACTTTAGCTGCGAGTTTAACCAGCTCCTACCAATACTTTACTTTTAATGACTATAGGTAAGACCCCAGACATACATTCTACTTCTCAGCCCTTAGATGACCCACTGTTGAGTCAGGCCTCCTCTCATCACAGGGAGGGTAGTTAGCCTACTGATCCCCTTCCATGTGATGGGAGGTGCTGGACTCATTTGTAGGGGGGTAGTAGCCTACTTTCCCACGGTAGCCAGATGGGCATAGGTTATGTATCAAGTTTCCCTTCTTTTGCGGCTAGGTTTTCGGACTTGTCGTTTCCTTCTGTCGGCTGTTACGACACCCTCAGGATGGAATGGGATGGTGACACTATGTATCCTTAATCCTTGACCACAGATATACGTTTCACCACAGATGAATTGGAAAAGTATTATAAGTTCGACGCGTATTTTTCTGAAGTTATAAAATCCGAAATGAAATTACTGATGCTGAATTATTTCTGTAAATTAGTAGTACGAGTAGTTAGAAAATAAATAACTACAGCTCAATCTCAAGACTCAAATTGCAGCTTCAAGTTAACCGTTTTGAATTAAATCTGCCTCGTTGGTGTACCTTTGGATCAACGGGTCCCGGGTTCGATTCCGAGGTCGGGCAAGTGTCTTTGTCTAAAACCAGAGGCACTTGCTCTGAGTCTGGGTGTCATTTGTCTTCGTGAATTACATGTGTGTAAGCTGCCTCCGCACTACAGGTTATACCTAGTGCAGGGGTTTCGGTTTCATTTAAAAAAAAAAACTACTACCACAACTACTCATCCATGTAATGGGCCTCGTCCCATTACATGGAGAGTAATTAGTCTACAGCCTAGTGACCTTCATCTGCCGATGCCGAGTTGACTTTACCGTTTTTATTGGTTTAGACAATTAAAAAAAAACTGTTACACCAACTGTCAACTGTAAAGGTGCGGTGAGGTAAATAACAAGATAATAACATGATACTCAGTCTCAGTCTAGACAGTGAAGGAATCCTTGTCGACAAGGTCGTGTAAGCTCGCTAATCCAATTTAAGACCAGGGAAAACCGGCTTGTGGTTTGTTGTTGTTGAGGACTAAATAAACTTTGATGGTCGGTGAGAATTTTTAAAGAAGTATTATAGAAGTCTTATTTAATACTTAGTATTAAAGAAGTATTCAAAAATTATTCCTCCTCCTGGCGTCGTGTGTCCTCAGTGCTGAGGGTCGTGACCTCTATGGAGTATTTAACTGTGGATTGTTCACGCCATGACGCTCTGTCTTCTGCAGCGTGAATTGCGTCACATACAGTGGTGTCAAGTTCGGCGCGTATTTGGTCCGACCATCGCATGGGGGAACGGTCCCTCGGTCTTTTCCCTTCCACCTTTCCGGTCAGCAGCGGATTTTCGATGCTGTTGCTGCTCTTGCGCGCTATGTGGCCAAAGAAGTCAATCACCCTACGGAGACATGTGGTGTGGAGTCTGGTATTGATTTTCAGCGCAGCTAGTATAGATTCATTGGTCTGATGTTCTGTCCAACGAATTCTAAGCATTTTCCTCCAGCACCACATCTTGAAAGCATCTATACGTGTTCTGTCGGCTTTCCTCATTGTCCATGTTTCTGAGCCATACAGGAAAATTGAGAAGACCAGGGCAGATACTAGTCGTCGTAAAAGTATTCAATGGGTATTAAAGAAGTTTTTTCCAATTTTCATTGGGCGAAGGTCTTACACTCCGCAGGGTGACGGATTTAGAATACATAGTGACACCACCCCATTCCATTCTGAGGGGGTCCTAAGAGCCGACAAAAGGAAATGAGAAGGCGAATAACCTAAATAAATAAAGTTCCTTTGAATTTTGAGTTCTTCTTTTTTTGAACTCTCGATCTAATACATTTGAATAACTTTTTAAGAATAAGAAAAACACAATTCTATAAACTGATTATTTATTAAATATAAAATCGCACATCAGATAGGACCGCAGGGAATCGACATCTACTAACAATTCGATCATACTTTATACAATGAGCCCCAAGTTTAATATTAA
Organism: Clostera curtula; assembly: GCA_905475355.2. Taxonomy (NCBI): domain Eukaryota; kingdom Metazoa; phylum Arthropoda; class Insecta; order Lepidoptera; family Notodontidae; genus Clostera; species Clostera curtula. Next base: position 8,887,038 of record FR997813.1, on the reverse strand, counting down.
ACTCTATACAATAGAATCAACACAAGTAGAAACATTATTTGCTATAGTTATAAAATGGCACTACAAGCGGCTTCATGCTTACGGTGTACAAGTCCATCATATTAGGAATAGTGGTGAGTGTTGAATTAACTTTCTAGTTTTTTAGACTGACACTTCTAATTTTCTTCTAATTCTGACTAACTGACTGTATTGCGAATATAACGTCTCGGGCCATATAATATGCCCCGTTGGTCTAGTGGTTAGAAGTGCCGCCTTTGGATCAACGGGTCCCGGGTTCGATTCCGGGGTCGGGCGAGTGTCTTTGTCTAAACCAGAGGCACTGGCTCGGAGTCTGGGTGTCTATTCTATCTATAATATGTATGTATTTACAAAAAAAAATGTATATAAGTAGTTTATCATCCATTTCGTTACCATAACACAAGCATTGAGTTGCTTAGCTTGGGACGAGATGGCGTTGTGTGAAATGTCCAAGGATATATTTTATTATTTATTTATTTATTATTTATTAATATGTATTACTAATGGATTTATATATATTTATATACAATGTTAAGTTGGTTTGTGTACGCTTCAAAAATTCAAAAATTTCTGCATCGATCGAGCTCAAATTTCGGAGATAGATTTAATGTATTTTTCACATTAGTAAAATACCTGTGACCACCTTTTCAACGGTCACCTGTATACCAGAAACCGTGCCATTTGTTGGAAGCGAGAGAAAATTAAAAACGGTAAGTAACAACCTCGCAACGGTTAATTTTATAATAAAATTAACAACATGCATCGCTTTTGTACGTTAACTTATTTGTCGGTAGTGACATAATCATAATTCAATTATGAAAAAGGTATTATGATGATAACTTCGTGTTTAAAGTTTTAGTCGGTAACAAGATGATATGAGTTGCATTTTGGCAACTTAAGTGGCACTGGGCAGGGCACATAGCTCGCAGGACCGACGCCCGATGGGGCAGAAAAGTCCTCGAGTGGCGACCGCGTTCCGGAAGGCGCAGTGCTGGTAGGCTTCCCACACGGTGGACCGACGACCTGGTTAAGGTCGCCGGAAAGCAGTGGATGCGGGCGGCCCAGGACCGGCCTTTGTGGAGATCCTTGGGGGAGGCCTATGTCCGGCAGTGGACGTCTTTTGGCTGAAATGATGATACGGAAATACCGCTAACGTTTGTTCTAACACCATTCCAGTAGTCAATATGATCTCGCATTCGAGATTCCACTTCCTAGAGCTTAGCAAATCATGTAAATTTGTTCCAATCCTCATACACCGTAAACCCGAGTGCTCTCTATTTTAGGTAGTATTTACACTTTCGTTCAACATTGTTATTAAATACAGTATTTTATTTAAATTTATGATTGATTTAATTAAGGAAAATAACGAGATACGTAATAATCAATACTGGAAAATATAACGGCACAATTGAAACGTATCATAAATACTAAAATTTAATATTTATTTTATTTCAAAATGTATATGTAAAAAAATATTGTATAAATTTTAATGATAAAGGAATTGGTAATAACAATAGAAAATTATAATTTATTATTTTTGTGTCACTATTGTCATCCTAGTTAAGAACTATTTACTTTTTAACGAAAATACATTATTTACTTACCAATTAAACATAATTTCTTTATCGTACGTCAGGATAAAAGAAAATAAAAATACTGAACTTTCCATTTCGTTTGGATGTTTCCCTAATTTTTCATAGGTATAAATTTGTAGTATTTGTTAGACTATATACGCGTAAGTTCGCGAAGAAATATAAATTTACACTTTACTATAATATTTATCTAATCCCACAAGGTTGTGGTAATGTTCTCAAAAAGTATTATCACGCAATAATAGATGACAAAAGCATTTTTTTTCATCTATACACAGTCCATGATTATTATAATACACAAATTTACACACAACCAAATGTATAATAACATTTTCTACAATTCACATTTAGCAGAAAATCCCTCAAATAGTCGTACAAGTTATTTCGATACTAGTCATTTCGCTACAGAAAATTCATTTTGTATTTTACATTTATACCTTACAGATTTGAGCAAATTAGGAACACAAAGTATAGGCCATAACTTTAATAGGGGCACGGGCGTAAACTTCTTAGTACACCAAGTGTACGAAAATGTACAAGGTATTTTATTGCAAGAGTATAATTAGAACTTACAGAGGTACTATTTACAGGATATTGTCACATCGATTCATATCGAGGTGAATTTGGAATTATAATTATAAAATAAATCACCACAATACAGTAAGTACAGTCCGCGCCAATCTTTATGGCCTGTCTGAATGTAGCCGTGGGTCGTATATTTCATATCATCGCATCGTATATTTCATATCATAACCGTAGCTCCCTCACAATATCATTCGGGTGGTGAGGGCGCTTGCAGGAGAAAAGGCGCGCGCGGGCGTGATCTGCCTCCCGCCCCGTGTAATGCGGCTACATTCAGACCGGACATAAAGATTGGCGCGGACTGTATGTTAGTAAAACTAACCTAAATCGTTTTATTACAAGCAGACTGTATATGAACGATTTTTGGTTGGGCTAACATTTAGATCTTAATAAAATCAATGTACGATAAATTATTGTATAAAAAACACAGAGTTGGCCTATTTGTATTTTTTTAATAATTCACCAAAGAAAGTTGATTTATTAAAAACTCAAATAGAAGGAACAGTTACCTCAAATACATAGAAATGAAATAAAAATCTGTATTAATACTAATAGAACTTTTACACAATGATTAATACCTTAGGCTCACACACAACTCTCCGGTCCTGGCAAATTTTCCGCCAACATATGTTCTATTCTCCTAACATTCCCTTTACCCTTGTTCCGATGTAAGGTAGACGTTGCCAGGCTTCCAGAACTTAAAGTTGGTTGAAGTGTTAAAGTCTGACTCCCAAATGGCGATGTAATATTTCCGTTTGGACAAACGAAATTAGGGCTCCCAAGCGTAGGACTATTCGACACTACAAAATTAGGTCTAAAGTTATTAGTTATAACTGGTTGTAAATTTTGGTTGAGTAGATCTTCTTGTCTATTGTTCGGTGCCAAGTCGCTGCCTGGAGTTACCTGTTAGTAATAATTAATTACAAATTTAAAAAAGGTGCTTATTGAACGCTAAAACGTAGCCGAAGACATCTTACGACGAGTGGGTGAAGGAGATCACGTATATCACTACATAGTATAAAACAAAGTTGCTGTCGTCTGTCCGTCCCTATGTATGCTTAAATATTTAAAACTACGCCACGGATTTTGAAGCGGTTTTTTTAAATAGATAGAGTGATTCAATAGGAATGTTTTTTTTGTGTATAATACATGCATAATTGCACCCATGCGAAGCCGGGCCGGGTCGCTAGTATATATATATATATATATAGCACCTAGCCAAAAGAGAAGGAAAACTTGATACAAACCCTGTCCCAACCCGTCTTGCCAGCGTGGCACAGTAGGCTAATTCGTTAAATGAATTTGGAGGAGGCCCGACTCAGTAGTGGGTCATTTATGGGCTGAAACGACGACGACTCGTCGCTCATCAATAATTCAGACACGGTTGGCGCAGTGGTTGAGCGATCGACTGCTGCGCAGCATGTCGCGGGTTCGATTCCCCGCACGGAAGAAATATTTGTACGACCTACACGTATTTGTTCCGGGTCTGGGTGTTTTCTATCTATAATATGTATGTATTTACAAAAAAAAATGTATAATAAGTAGTTTATCATCCATCTCGTTACCATAACACAAGCATTAAGTTGCTTAGCTTGGGACGAGATGGCGTTGTGTGAAATGTCCAAGGATATTTATTTATTTATTTATTTATTTAAATATTGAGCTAGAAGATCGGTAAGTTGGATTTATTAATATACCTGCTGTGGTCGGCCGGTAGAATCCAATAGCGCTAAATCTTCTGCAGAAAAAACAGCACCCGCTTTGCTCCAGTCTGCTACCAAATAAAGTTTAGTTAGTCATAAAACACAGAATATTTGTAAAACCCACGCCGCGCGTTATCAATAGAGGCCGAGGTTTCTGTCGAGGCTGCCAACCTGAATAATATTGTACAATATTGCCGCGTTGGGAAACAACATTTAATTCGATTTAATTCGATAATCGTAACGATTCGATAGTATATTAAAGGAAGACCATGCTTTACTCTTTCATAATTTTGCACTTTTAACACATACCTCTAACGTCTTTTATGCTGGGCCATTCATCTGTTTCCTCCACAGAAGGTACAGGGGCTTGGTTATCTGACTCTGTGACAAAAAAAAACAGTAATTCACCAAGTTCCTAATGTCCTGGACAGGATAATAAGAACGGGTGGTCGCCCAGTGGTCTATTCGATCCATTAAGTCCATAATTAAATTACAGTTCTATTATTATAGTTTTATTCTAAATTTGGCCACATTCCTCAACAACAAACCAAAGAGTATATATGCGAGTAGAGTATGTGCGTGTCAAATACATGGTAGTGTAGGAAAAGTTTTTTGAGTTGGATTGATATATATTTTAAATCCTTTTATATATTTTAATTTAAAATTTTAAAAATCTTTTTGTGTTGGAAAATTAATCTGCACTCCTTCTTTATATAAACAATAAGTGGGGGAAATATCATACTCCTCCGTGCGCGCCTTGATCGTAAAAAGGGGTACAAAGTTTTTGGTTCACGTATAAGTATATAGATTTGAATTATTTATATTATCACCAGATTTGCGCAATTTGTAAGTCCAGGGCAAATTTTTAAACGTGCGTGTGTGAATTGCGGTGGCCACAATCGAAACTATAAGAATAATTCTCAGAGGATTAAAATAGCTATTCAGCGAAGGAACGCTGCTGGCCTTCTTGGCACTTTCATATTTCTAATTTAAGTTTTTAATTTAATGATAATTATGTCTAAGCTGAAGACAGGGCGCTATGGCGCTCTTTAGGGGAGGCCTATGTCCAGCAGTGGACTAATGTGGGCTAATGATGATGGCGATGATGTTTAAGCACGTATTTGTATGAATTAATTTAATTTACTACTTTGAATGAGGAATATTGTAAAACGCTTATGTCCCACGGGCTAATTTCGACGAAAACTAAAATCTTGAAAAAGTATTCACACCCTGTATTATTACTCCATCCACCGAGGGGTTAAGGTCATGTCCCACACCATGAAGCTCTTCGAAAGGGTTATCGACTCTCGGATTCGACAGGAGTGCACTGTCTCGGAATGTCAATATGGGTTTCGGCCTGGTCACGGGACAATGGACCCAATTTTTGCCCTAAGGACTGTCGCGGAGAAATACAGGGCGAAGAATACGCCTCTACACTGCCTGTTTCTTGACTTGCAGAAGGCCTTCGACTGTATTCCTCGCGCGATAATCTGGTGGGCATTGCGGTCCAAAGGGATTCCAGAGGCCTATATTGACATTATCCGAGACATGTACCGTAACTCCGATTCCGTAGTTCGGACCGCTGTTGGCGACACAAATCCTTTCCCCATCACCGTCGGGGTGCACCAAGGATCCGTCCTTAGTCCGTTTCTGTTTAGCGTGGTATTAGACGTATTGTCAGACAGCAACAGAAACTCACATGAGCAGCCTCCGTGGTTGCTCATGTATGCTGATGATATCGCCCTAGCAGATTCGGACAGGGGTAGGCTGGTGCAACGCGTGAAGGCGTGGAAGGAGTCGCTTGAGAACGGTGGTCTGAAGATCAATGTGGCGAAGACCGAGTACTTGGCCTGTAACTCCACAGATCCCACACCCGTACGCATAGGCGGTAACATGGCCGAGCGTACGGACCAAGTCAAATACCTGGGATCTGTGTTTCATGCGTCTGGTGACATCGATTGCGACGTCAAGGCACGCATTGCTGCCGCGTGGGCCAAATGGCGTGAGGTAACTGGTGTCATTTGTGACCCCAAGATGCCGGTAAAGTTGAAGGGACAGGTCTATAAGACCATCATTAGGCCGGTCCTTTTATACGGCTGTGAAGCGTGGCCGGTGTTAGAGCGACACAAGCAAGAGCTGCGTGTCACGGAGATGAATATGCTGCGGTGGATGTGTGGAGTGACGCGGAAAGATCGCGTTAGGAACTCCCGCATTCGCGGCAGTCTTCATGTCCGTGACATTGCGGATAAATTGCAGGAGTGTCGGCTCCGTTGGTACGGCCACGTTTTGCGGCAACCGGCTGCCTACGTGGGAAACAAATGTCTGGCCATGCCGCCTCCGCCGGACCCCGGCAGGAGGGGTAGACCCAAAAAGTGCTGGCTTGACGTCGTAAAGGGTGATATGCGTGCCAATGGGCTCACTACCAGGGATGCTGAAGACCGTGCGAAGTGGAGAAGAAAAAGCCGGAAAGCTGACCCCGGGCGCCGAAACGAGAGTTTGGGCTGCAACCGGGATACAAGGCTCAGATGATGATGATTATTACTCCATCCGATAGTGTGTCATAGTTAGTTATACACAAAAATAATCTGGAAAGAAATGTCGTATGCCAAATAAAATCAGTTTATTTTTAACAAAATGCGAAAATTTTGCACAAATTGTTAATATTGGATTCTTGGACCTGTGATAAATTCAGAGTAGATACTTTAATTATTTCACCCTCATTATGGCTGGGGTGTCGAACAAGAAGAAAGTAGATAGGTTAAAAACTAGCCTTAACAAAATTAAAAATCCATGTGAGGTTTGATATCAAGTTTTCCTCCTCTTATGTACAATTTTGTTCTAATTTACAGAAACCACATCAATTCGTTTAGCATAAGTTGCTTAACGTAACACAGAACGCGTGTCAGCTTATTAAGCAAGCACTTACCTGGCGCATTCAAAATATCAGGCTGCGGTTCGGGTGTCTTAGAATCCGGAGAAGGCTTGATAGTGTATGCAACGACGTATCGCCTTCCACCGTCACTGAGCTCTAACATATCTCCCGGGGGATGTTTGTGAGGCGGGTTTGTTCTACGCCTCCTAGCGCAGAGGGCTGCTATAACCACCCCGCCTGCTGCCAACGTGGCCCCCAAAGCAGCTGCCACCGCCACGCCAACTGTCACTCCACCAATAGCGCCTTTGCCGTCTGTTTCAATAGATTAAATTAGCAAAGTTTAACTATTCCTACCCGAGATTAGTGATTCTGTTACGGTTTATTTTGGATCGTCTCGATTTCTGTGTGAAATTATTTGGGATAATTCATGCCGTTTCTGGGCGTAATAATGTACATTGTGGAATTCTGTTAGATACTCAATAAATAAATTGGTTTAAGCAATATTTGTTCAAGTTGTATCATCTACATTGCCTTTCTTAATATTTGTGTGCAATTTCTGTTAGTTTAATCGCGACATTTGAAATATTTTTACCCCCTAATAGTAGCTATTATCTAAATATAAATAAATTATGCGTCACGTTGTTATTGTCCGCGGTTATTTGCACACCATGTGCAGTTTGATTCAACTTGAAAGATAAGATAGCTTATATCTCAATTTACAGTCGCAATATTATTGCATTGCAAATTTTTTGTCTATTATTTAACAGTCACAATTATATTCCACAAGTGTGTGTGTTAGAGTCGTTTGGACAAACGATTCTAACAGATGATGATATCTGTTGACTGGATTGAGTAAGTAGGTATTCAATAGATGGCGCTATGTTAAAAGTAAAAACGTTTAAGGGCTAACAGTAGTAGAAAATCAGTCATGGAGGTCGCCATGTTTTTTTACAAATGGCGTCTATGTAAAAAGGAATGGTGGTCCCCATGACTGATGTTCTCCTACCGTTCCCCTCAAGTGGCCGAGTCTGCTAGTTATAATACGAACGTTGCATGTGATTTTTCAATATTTTATTATTTGACGTTTTGATAATTTAATGACGTCTTTATAGAGAAAAACAAGAAAGCTGTTTTCTCAGTTACTTTTTATAGTAACTTTACAAAACTAAATATATCACGAAATCGTCTTTGTTTAACTTAAAGATTAAAAATAAAAACACATGCTGGTTCACAAATATTGTCAACGAATTAAATTCTGTTGATAACACCTTACAAAAAATTTAACGAGTCGTTAAACATTCCTGCAAAGTAAATTCACGATCAAACAGGAGTGAGAGAATTGTGTTTGTTTTAATGATGAGATGAATCTTAAAGGGACGTCGATTGAAAAGGAAATGGAACAAATTTATGGAATCAAAACTTAATAATCTTGACCTTTATAAATTTACCTAATTTAAATTTAAGAAAAGAATATCGTTTGTTTTTTATTGTTTCTGTACCAATGGCGTCTTGGTATTGATAACTTCGTTTCACGATATTGTAAATATATTTGTTCTTTTTAATTGTTTTAAGGTTTTACAGCGAAAACCAACGAAGAACTACTTGAAGTCGGTGCCAAATTATATTGTAACCCACGTTAATGAGCTTATATGGTAATGGAATCATTTTTATAACGAATAGCTTTACCTTGAAAGTGTTGCCATACCACTAACTAAAATAAATTTGAAGGAAAATTACACATATATTTTTTTTTGTTCAAAATTGTGGGCTCGTACTCAAAACTTCACTGAAGATCATCAAAATATGATCAAATGCATAGTTAAAGATTCTTAGGATAAAGAGAAATTCATTTATATATTATAAAAAAGAAGTAGATGTTGAATGGTGTCCTAAGCTATTGAAATCTTAATAATTGGCGAAGGCAAGTCTAGTCTGGTTTAGATGTTCTGCCCTGCACGACCCAGTTGGGGACCTCCGGATAGACCAGCTTTCAGGGTTCACGCTACTGAATACGTGTAAGACTGTTATTGCAGGTGCAGGTTATATGCAGGTGAGACGTGCGTCGTTTAACCTGCAGGTTGATAGCGTTTCGCACAGTATAAAATATGCAAACCATTTGACTTTATATAGTCATAAATTAGTGTCGATTTTCCAGAAATGACCGGACATTTCATAGTTAAATATTATTTGTAATTTAAGTATATGATTTCCTGAAAGTGTCGGGCCTTCTCCCATTAAGATTTGGGTAATACATATGGGGCAGAAAAGTCCTGGAATGGCGACCGCGTTCCGGAAAGCGCAGTGCTGGTGTAGGCATTCCCACACGGTGGACCGATGACCTGATTAAGGTCGCCGGAAAACGATGGATGCGGGCGGCCCAGACCGGCCTTTGTGGAAATCTTTGGGGGAGGCCTATGTCCAGCAGTGGACGTCTTTTGGCTGAAATGATGATGATGAATACATATGGGTAATTAGGGAGGGTAATTAGCCAACTGTACCACGCTGGCCAGACAGGTTGGCACAGGATTTCGTATCAAGTCTTATGCGGCTAGGTATTCGGTCTTATATTTCCTTTTGTCGGCTCATACGACACCCTCAGGATGGAATGGGGTGGTGACGCAGTGTATTCTATATTCGTCACCACGCGGATTTTATTGAAACAATCCAAAAAAAAAAAGCATTTTCGATACACTGGCTGTTTGAATATTTATTATCAGCCATTAACTGTAATAAAAAAAACTATAGAGGAATATTTATTTAAATACACCAAGTGTATTATTATTTAAATACACCAAGAGTATTTATTTAAATACACTTTTTATAATCATATGAAAAACAAATAGTTTTATACCAAGAAATTTCTAATGATATTAAAAGTTAATGGTCTTTGGTAATTCTATCAAAAACTTGGACAAATTGTTAATACCAAGCATCATTATTTAGCTGTCAAGGATCACTTAATGCTTCGCTATTCAAATTGAACAAAGAGAAATGATTAAATAGAAAATTCGTTTGTTTATAAAAAATAAATGTATAAAATTTTAATTTGGCTTTGTCACGTTTTATTGGATATGAAGTATTTTAGACAACATTATTGATCGAAAAGGGTGTAATTATCACCATCATCACTTTAACTACATATTATAAAACAAAGTTGCTGTCGTCTGTCCGTCCCTATGTATGCTTAAATCTTTAAAACTACGCAACGGATTTTGAACCCGTTTTTTTAATAGATAGAGTGATTCAAGAGGAATGATTTTATGTATACATCCATAATATTGTAGAGAAACACTGATAGAGGTTTAGAGGTTCATCATTGCACCCGTGGGAAGCCGGGGCGGATCGCTAGTTAGTGAATAACTTTTTAAGGGCTACGTTGGAATTACAATAGTTAAATTTTTAATTTTTGTAGGCGTTAAACAGGGATACAATTAAATAGTGACACCGACCCACTGCACTCTGGGGTATTCTATGCTCTAAGGGAACTCAACAGACAGAAAATTCTAGCAGAGAAACTGGAATATAAATACTCTAGCACACCGTCCAGACAATGAATAAATTTTATCCTTTTAGCTATATTCAGAAACCATAGTGCAGTACATCGGATAATCTTTAGTAGGCTAATAGCATCTTATGTGTGGTGATCGATTTAGAACACATATTGTCATCACCACATTCTATCCTGAGGGTGTCGTAAGAGCCGACAAATGGAAGTGACTAACCTAGCCGTAAGAGAATGAAGATTTGATGCAAAACCCTGTTCCAACACGCCAGTGTAGCACCGTGTCGCCTCCTCCAGTTACATAGAGGGGAAGGCGCCGTCCTATTACCATCACTCGCGCGATGATGCGTCCGTCCGACAAAAATGATCTTGTGACCGTGCGATCAAAAATACTGAATTCTACTGAATGTCCTATTGAAGGTCGTGCGATCATGCGATGCGACCAAATTGTTTAAACGCATCGTATTGATCGGACGACCGTGTGTTCAAATACTCTGATATCCACTAAATATCATATGGTTCGATTCCATGGATTCGTAAGATGATATTTGAAGATAACTTAATTAATAAAATGCGTGCTCATCCCATTGTGTGGAATAAATGGAGTGAAGACTATAAAAACAGGCTTAAAAATGACAAAGAGTGGGCTATTATTGCAATGAATTTGAATAAATAAGAAGATTAAATGAAAATGTTTTAATAAAACTTACAATATTGTTATTGATTGATAAAACTTACTATATTATTATAAATCATCGCACGACAGTAATAGGACAAAAGTTTTCTCATCGCGCGATCGGTTTCATCGCACGATAAAATCGCGTCGCTACATCGCACGAGCGATAGCAATAGGACTGCGCCCAATTAGCCTTAATCATCCTCCATGTAACTGGAGGAGGCTTGACTCAGCAGTGGGTCGTATATGGGCTAAGTATCAGTAGTAGTAGTAATGGTACATAACCGAGGGGCGGAAGACCGCCAAAATGGGTTATATTTCCAAAAAGATTTTTTTTTCCAATAACGTATCTACCTAGTTGAGATGATATGCTGAGAAGAAGATAATGTCACACAAGCTGTTACCCACAAGTCACTGTGCGTTGACTTTACTTCGGATTAGTTCAATTGTTTTGCGAATAGATGTCGCTGTTTCAATGTCTAACTCTATTTTACTACTAAGTTGTTCAGACGGTTATATTATAATTGTAGTATTAGTTCGAACTTACCCGTCCTTCTTGCAGCATCGTTGAAAGCAATGTTTTCAAGCAGTGTCTTCTCAGATTCACCCTTGAGGTTTTTAGCATAGATGAGTAAATTAAAGGTGGCACTTGGTCCCTCTCCAGTTGAAGACAATTGAGATAAGTCAAGCTTGAATACAGCAAGCCCATCTGTTCGACAAGAAAGCGCAAAAAATAAATATTATATGCTGTACATCTCACCAAAACCCATCCAAAATCGAGCTACTTAAAACAGCCTTTGAGTCTGGGTCAAACTCAAACTCAAAAGAAACTTTATTTACGTAGGTGTTATCACAAAACTCTTTTATATGGTCTTAATTAAAGTTACATTTATCATCTTACGACCCCTGTCCCACTGTCACTGTCTCCATAGAGCTTAGCCAAATATTGCTTAACTTGCAAATAAATTGCGTTCCAGTTTTAGGTGAGACTAAACTAATTTTCAGTGTGGTGACGGATTTAGAATACTTGGTGTCAGCACCCCATTCCGTCCTGAGGGTGTAATAAAAGCCAGCAAAAATAACAAGACAAATAACCTAGCCGCATGAAAAGGAAAACTTAATAGATACCAAACCGTTTGCCGACCCGCAGCTGCCACCCGCTAGTTACCCTCCATGTAAATGGAGGAAGCTCGACTCAGCAGTGGGTCATTTATGGGCTGAGTAGTAATAGAAGTAGAACATTTTTTGCCGAACTTAGCCTAAAAGTTTCGGTGCAAATGTAAGGTATATTCACCTGTTTCATTAACACTGCCATTGAATCTGGTTCTCCCCGTGGTTGGGTCGAGAGCTTCCAGCACAAAGTATTGGGGCAATCCTCCGTCGTAGCCAGCAACGCAACTCACGCGCAGCCAGCTGGCGCCATCTACGCTATAGTTCCCAGCTTGAAGGGAACAGTTCCTTGGCGCAGTGGGGCGAGCTATTGTCAAAATAGAAACAGGATTAAATACAATGACTTATATCTTGTAGCGGTCGTGTGGTGACGGATTTAGAATACTTAGTGTCACCAATCCATTTCATCCTGCGGGTGTCGTAACCTAGACACAAGTTTTGGAAAGCTTGATACTAAACCCTGTACCAACCCATCTGGCCAGCTTGGCACACTGTGCTAATTACCCTCCATGTAATTGAATGAGGGCAAACTCGGCAGTGGGTCATTTATTGGCTGAATAACTACTATTAGTAGTAAATCTTATATATCGAAATGTTATATGTATAATATTACCATTATGTCTTTCTCTCAGTCAAACATATTAATAAGCTCCTACGACAAAGGGTAGTATGTATATGTCTACCTGTAATTGTATTTAAATATAAATAAATAAATATCCTTGGACATTTCACACAACGCCATCTCCGCCCAAGCTAAGCAACTTAATGCTTGTGTTACGTAACGTAGATGGATACGGTATAAGCGATACGGGTAACGAGATGGATGATAAACTACTTATATTTTTTTTTTTTTGTAAATACATACATATTATAGATAGAAATGACACCCAGACTCCGAGCCAGTGCCTCTGGTTTAGACAAAGACACTTGCCCGACCCCGGAATCGAACCCGGGACCCGTTGATCCAAACGCGGCACATCTAACCACTAGACCAACGAGGCATGCACGTAGACGATAATTTTGATTTCGTTTTTATTTGTTTGGAAGGATCTTTACATAGCGGCCACCCAACTGAGTGACTGTTGCTCTTAATGAAGTTAAAAGCCAAGGCAGAAATTTTATTACAGCAGAGCCGCTGATCCAATTTAAACGAAGTTTTCTGCAGAGAAAAATGACTTCAGAGAAAAATATAAACTTTGTTTTTCTGTAAAATATAGTCAAATTATTTGTTATTACTAGGTTTACTTGTGACTATAATATCTGTGTTAGAAAAAAATACTCTTTATCTTATAGCAACTTTCACAGGGAATGTTATCAATAAAACTAAAATAAAGACGGTAGATCTAACTCACTTCTTACTTCTCTCTCAGCCCATAAATTATCCATCATCATCATCATCATTTCAGCCAAAAGACGTCTACTGCTGGACATAGGCCTCCCCCAAAGATTTCCACAAAGGCCGGTCTTGGGCCGCCCGCATCCATCGTTTTCCGGCGACCTTGATCATGTCATCGGTCCACCGTGTGGGAGGCCTACCAGCACTGCGCTTTCCGGAACGCGGTCGCCCTTACAGGACTTTTCTGCCCCATCGGGCGTCGGTCCTGCGCGCTATGTGCCCTGCCCACTGCCACTTAAGTTTGGCAATCCTGTGGGCTATGTCGGTGACCCTGGTTTTCCTGCGTATCTCCTCATTTCTGATTCGATTTCGCAGGGAAACTCCGAGCATAGCCCTCTCCATTGCCCTTTGGGTGACTTTGAGCCTTCTGATGGAGCCCATAGTGAGCGACCACGTCTCTGTTCCATAAGTCATCACTGGCAACACACATTGGTTGAAGACTTTTGTCTTCAGACACTGTGGTATTGGGGACGAGAAGATCTTTCGCAGCTTCCCAAACGCTGCCCAGCCGAGTTGGATGCTACGATTGACCTCTTTCTCGAAGTTGGACTTACCTAACTGGACAATGTGTTCCAGGTAAATGTAGTGGTCAACAACTTCGAGGGTAGAACCTCCGATGTCAACAGGAGTGGCTTGAACATGGATGTTAGACATGAACTTCGTCTTCTCCATGTTCAGTTTAAGGCTGACTCGTTCGGAGGCTCGATAGAGGCCATAAATTATCCACTACGGGCCAACTACATGGAGGGTAATTAGCCTACTGTGCCAAGTTTCCTTTAGCGGCTAGGTTTTCAGCCTTTCGTGTCCCATTGTCGGCTTAGGATGAAATGGGGTGGTGACACTATGTATTCTAAATCCGTCACCACACGGAGTAGAGTAGATCTAACTGTTTCTTTGTATTTATAAAGACAACTGTCATCTACTTTTATATATCCTTGGACATTTCACACAACGCCATCTGCCTCGTTGGTCTAGTGGTTAGATGTGCCGCCTTTGGATCAACGGGTCCCAGGTTCGATTCCGGGGTCGGGCGAGTGTCTTTGTCTAAACCAGAGGCACTGGCTCGGAGTCTGGGTGTCATTTCTATCTATAATATGTATGTATTTACAAAAAAAAAATGTATATAAGTAGTTTATCATCCATCTCGTTACCATAACACAAGCATTAAGTTGCTTAGCTTGGGACGAGATGGCGTTGTGTGAAATGTCCAAGGATATTTATTTATTTTATTTATCTCGTCCCAAGCTAAGCTACTTAATGCTTGTGTTATGGTAACGAGATGGATGATAAACTACTTATATACATTTTTTTGTAATACACGCGATAAATCTTATATAAAGAGTTTAATTAAAATTTTCACTCTTTTACAAATTAATCGAACACAAAACACGCTATCAGTTTTTCAGATTTGCTTTCAAGTTTACTTGGCAAATCCAAAGGGCAAAACTCGAACAAGATAAAATGCACCATCATCGTTAAACCACAGTGCTTAATATTCTCGCAGTTAACTAAAGCAAAACGCGTTAATTGTCATCCGGCTGGCATAAGTCAGCATGGAGTTAGCGAGTTTGTCGTACATACTTAATTTTCATTTCCACACACGCACAAAGATTAACGCGGCCGTCTGCATTCCTCACAATTGCCTGCTATTTTGATTGCAGATTGTGGTAGCACTTCACTTAATTATTTGTTCTATACATTTGCGATGTTTAGGTCTAGTGGTTAGATGTGTCGCCTTTGGATCAACGGGTCCCGGGTTCGATTCCGGGGTCGGGCAAGTGTCTTTGTCTAAACCTGAGGCACTGGCTCGGAGCCTGGGTGTCATTTCTATCGATAATATGTATGTATTTACAAAAAAAATGTATATAAGTAGTTTATCATCCATCTCGTTACCATAACACAAGCATTAAGTTGCTTAAATTGGGACGAGGTGGCGTTGTGTGAAATGTCCAAGGATATTTATTTATTATTATTATTTATTAACGTTTAGATGGACATACCAATACCTAATTTACATCTGTACAATAGTCCTTGTAATAGTTGAAAATATTTCTTGCGCATGCCCGAACTTCCGCCAGTTTTTTCGGGCACTTTATTTAAAAATGTGATGTGTTATAATGCTTGTTGCACAGCCATAGTCATGAAAAGTGCCCGAAACTGTCATACTGCTGCGTTTTTGACATGGCGGACGCGCCTGCGCTATGCGAACTATAAAAAGGCCTATTAATGTCAACGTTTGATCAAATGAGCTGACCGAACATGACATTACATATGCCAATTAAAATAATGACCCACTGTTGAGTCGGGCCTCCTCCAGTTAAAAGGTGAATAATTAGCCTTCATTGTCACGCTGGCCAGTCTGGTTAGCACAGGTTTTCGTACCAAGTTTTCCTTCTCTTGCAGTTAAGTTTCGGTCTTGTCATTTCCTTGTGTCGCCACTCACGACACCCTCAGGATGGAATGGGTTGGGTTAATTTATGAGGATTGAATTTTGCACAAAAATTCGAGAACAAAAGTTCCTTATAAAATTCTCCTGTCACGGTATTTGTAATTAAATTAAACTGTTCCAAAATGCCCTGATCGATTTTCCTGAAATTTTGTGTGTACGAGTATATCGGTTAGGTCTGCGAATCGGACAACATCTATTTTCCCCCTAAATGTTAAGTTAACCCTATTTTTTTAGACATTGTTTTTGGCAAAATACTTATAACCCTAAATTTGCCGGGTCAGCTAGTAAATTCATAACATTATGGGCTCTTTTAAAAATATTTTACAAAAGTTTTGTATAAAACGTCAGTAGGAATCTGTTAATAGCATTTTACCAAATTGCTATTACTAATATTTTGCAAAATAGTTACCAATCCACTCAGTATGGAGAGGTGCCTTAGTGTCTCAATTAAGTAGATTCCTAATATAGATAAAGGATGCCTAAAAAGAAATCACATTGAATGGCGCTGTTCTGTGAATTAGGGACAAAGCACACTTATATCAACTCGGAAAGGGATCGGCACCATATCACGCCTCGCCTCGGGACAAGCTCACGAACACCGTACGGCGCGTGGTCAACCAGCGGTCCCCGCGCTTACGGCTCAACGCCCGCCGCCGCGCTTGCGGGACTTAACATATTCGTAACATTATCTTACGGGCCATCCGTAGCCGAGGCGACGTATCGGAGCTGCTGATTCGCTTTGGTTACGTGCTTACGTTAGGTTGACGCCTGTTTGACGGCGAGGCGAAAGTCGATACGGTGCCGATCCCTTTCCGAGTTGATAGGTCTGCGGCGTCCTTTAATGTTTCGGTATTAATATCGAGATCTTATTATTAGATTCCGTATTTAAGCGAACAAAATTTAAGGCGGTAACTCAAAATAATATTTTATAATTTTATCCTCTTCCTGGGAAATTAATTAGGAGACCCCATATACTTCAGATAAAGATGATTAAGTGTTTAATAAGAAATAACGTTTATGTAATGAATCAGAGATGATAACTTCTCGGAACTATTGCAATACTCGGAAAACCATATTATGGCTATCTCGGGATCCGTAAATAACCCGCAAAGTAAATTCAGCAGATCGATCGCGGGACGCACAGTCCGCTAGGTTACGATTGTCTATGACCTAATAAATTCTTGAAACACATTTATAAAACAATCCGTTTTCATTATGTCGAGGACTCACTAGCAAAACTGAATGCATTATAATATATTTAAATTTTTTCAGTTTGCGAAGTCGTCGTCTTTATGGTCTGTTATCTCCTGTACCGATTTTAATTTTGTTTGTTTTGCTTCAACGGTGAAATTTGGTAGACACTAAGTATTATAAACCCCAATATTTATTAAGTTTTGTTATATTAACGTACAGAACAAAGAAAAATTCTTACCAGCAGGAACGATCTGGAAGACACAGGGCTCAAGTTGTCTCCCTACCGTGTTTGTGCCTCTACAGCTCAGCGTGCCATAATCACGCTCGCTTTGTGGCTTGTAGCTTAATTCACTTGTACTACCGTTGGCTGTACCTGGAAAATGTAGCTCTTAAGATATCTGTTGCATTCAAACTGAGTTCACCCAGAGACCAAGGCGGGCTTTACAGAGTTCGTTGAACTTTTGAGTCACTGTTTACAAAACCAAAGGTGTAAAATTATGAATGTCTTGCGTGTTTAATGAGGATGATTATTTGAGATTCACCAAAATTTGGTGTAACTGTTGGTTTTGTTCCGTAGTTCATGGTACTTACTATAGGTTATTTTACGGCCTGAGACGACTCCTAAAACGGTCAAACTAAGAAGAAATCTTATATTTCGAATTCCATTGGTTAGCATGGGTTGCGTCTTATAGTAAAACGCATTTCTTTGCAGTAGGTTCAGTTAACCTAGGAGATGATGAAATGATAGAAATAACACCAGCCCGATCGGTACTAAACATATCTAAGCCCAAAGATAGGAGTGACAATTTTAGGATCTGAGATAGTAATATCCGAGAGCCATTATTCAGAAAACAGAATAAAATGTCACAAATAAAATAACGACGATATGATAAAGAATAGAAAAGAATATATATTTATGGCTATAGGGTTTTTGTAAAACCATAATCAACCAACGACAACAACCAGCGAAAAAAAGCATCATTTATTTCTTAAAACGGTGGATTGCTAAGAATTGCACTACTTAATAGTGCTAGTGCGATAATATTCATAAAAGCTAGATGGCTCATTTCTGATAGAACTCAAACATTGTGAATAAAATTTGGATCAAAACAAATTGTGTTGTAAGACAAAATAGAATAATAGTTTATATACAGAACTGCGTTTTTCGATAGACGCATAGGGCCGGGCCACAACACTGTGTTGCGGCGGCGCGGCGGCGTATCGCAAAAACATCATCGTACAGAAATGCGATGCGATGTCGCAACGCAAAAAATAATTATCAGATACGACATTGTACGATAAGAGGCTAACCAACGTTTGCGCCGTTGCATCGGAATTTACTCGTACATTTTTACGATGCGACGCCGCAACGATTGTTGTGGCCTGGCCCTTAGTCTTCACGTCCGATGCCTGTTAGATTTTCTTATAGATAATTGTTTTATTTTTTCTTATTACCAAACTTAAGTGGCGATACTTCGAGACTCTCTCCGCTGTTATTGAACTGCCAGAAGAATGTGACGTCAGGAGGGTTGGCCGTCACCGAGCAGCGCACTCGTAGCGATTCATCTATCTGAGCACCAAGCACTTGTGGGGAATGGTGCGCGCATACTGGAGCATCTAAGACAATTAAAGTATTTTTAAAAAAACAAACTAATTTTGTTACAAGGTTTCTTGCTTTTGCTACCAGCTTTTCTGATTTGTAACTTCCGTTAGGCACCCTCAGGGGGCATGGGTTGGTGACATTATGTAGATCAAATCCCTGACTTCACGGATGATGCTTTATTTATCACTATTTCCTCAGAAAACGGCTATACAATGTTAACACAATAAACAATGTTGTAAATCTAATTAATATTGACACATTTATATATATTTATGTGTGTGTATATACATATATATATATATGTCTGGTATTCCTTTTGTACCCCATATGCTCTTTCCTTTTAACCCGAAGGTTGACTGGCAGAGAATGCCGCATGGCATTAAGTCCGCCTTGTGTACCGAGTTTGTAGTACATAAAGAGTAAATAAATAAATAAATAAATTGGTTTGCTGTGTCATCTTTTCCTTCAAACTCGGCGGTTGGACTTGTACTGAGTCAATAGTTACTTAGTTCACAGGCCATAAATGGCCCACTGCTGAGTCGGCCTCTGCCAACTACATGGTGGGTAATTAGCCTACTTTGCCACGCTGAACCAGACGGGTTGGCATACCCAAGTATCAAGTTCTCTAGGTTTTCAGCCTCATCGGCTCTTACGATATTCTAAGGATGAAATGAGGTGGCAACATTATGTATTCTAAATCTTTCACCACATGGAATCTAACAAAATCTGAACGTGAAGCAAAAATTGTGTACCCCGGTGGAGTAAGAAATTTACCACACTTAAAGTTTATACAGGAAAGGAGTGCATAATGCTAATACTTATTATTTAGCATTCTGCACTCCTGCACCTCCTTAAGCCTAAAAATATATTAAATCAACATTACACACACTACCATCTATTTCACACACTCATATATATAAATACTCTTTTGTTTATTGTTTAAGTATGTGGTTAAATTGAAAATAGAACTATATTTACAATTTAAATTAGTTATGTTCGAATTTCGACCGGCGAGCGAATTCTAGCACAACCCTATAGAGATTTTTAAAAGTACCACACCCGACGAAATCCTTGCGAGGCAGCTGTCTTAATGATTGATGGCATCCCGACGCCACCCAGGATTGTTTGACGATACTCCAATGTTTACTGAGCTTGTATTGCTTGACATCTTGTTCAGTATCATTGTCAACAGTACCAAATTTGTGCAAATATTTTTCCTTTTTACATTAAAGAGAATTGTTCACATGTTCTGTGTAGTGACGGATTTAGAATCGCCAACCCATTTATATCTGACAGAAGGAAAACATAAGGCTAGCCGCAAGAGAAGGAAAACGTTGTACGAAACCCTATGTCAACCGCCTGGTCAGCGTGACACAGTAGGCTAATTACCCTAAATGTATTTCAAATGGTATTTCATAAGTTTAGATAATGTTAAGTCACCTACTTATTCCTTCTGAGTGTTGCGTAAAAATCGTCAAAAGTTATGCAATAGGCAGACAACGATGGAAGAGTTTGTAACAAACAATATGCCATACCGTGGGGCTACACTAGTCTACTGTGCAGGACGCCTAACTTGAACGTGAATTATCCAGGGTAGCCCGCGAAATTCAAATTTTCTTACGTTTTTTGCAATTTGCAGGTCAGTGCTAGGTTGTATGTTGATTAAATTGTTATTCGCGGCTGTAAGAGGTATGTAGTTATAGAATTTTAATCATGAAAATCATCAATACAACCCTCCAAGCTCATAAAGGTGCAAGAAAAACTTTTTCAAGCTCAAAGTCATTCTTGCACCTTTATGAGCTTGGAGGGTTGTATTGATGAGTTTGAAATTCGCGGGCTACCCTGGAACATTCACCTTAATAACACATGCCAGCAACATTATGATATTACAATTACATATACACAGGTTTAAGCCTTATATGCATGTCAGTTATAGGCATACACAGCATTGGCAAATGTTGGCAAAGACATTATTAAAAAAATTATAAAAAATATAAAAAATATTAATAAAATTAATGATGTCTTAGGTTACACGATCTTTGCACATTGCGGGAAATCATTTCTTGACGGTTCTGATCACGTTCTTTTATTTAAGATTTTTGTTTTTTAATATTTATGTAAATTGCTATGCTGCAATTATGATGATGATTTTGATAGACAAACATTCTGTTTTTTTAATAGAAACATAAACATACGACTTCTCACGCATTTCTGTAAAGTAATTTTATCCGAGAGGAGGGGAAAATGTGCCTTTAATATTTTCAAGCTATTCAAGAGATCCTAGCGTTTACCTTGGTCAAAGACTAAGCTTGACATTGCAATGAAGCAACGGCTCTAGAAATTCCAACAGCCAGTGGCAAGAGCTTAGTGAACTTTACATTACAACTTTTAAAACCATTTGACAAAAACCAATTATAGTTGACCCTTTGTTGGTCTAAGGTTTTGATTATAGGTTGGACAATTTGGGTGGTGCATGTCTATTTATTACTTGTTAATAATCATCCCCATCATAGCTAGTGCGAAGAATCGTCTTTATTAAAAGGAAGTTATAAAATAACTCTGAATGGTCTATTTATAATTGAGTTTACATTTTGTTAGTATTCAAGGGGTTGTTTATCATTTAAATGTTATGTTAAATTGTTTTCGTGAACGTCACAAAAATACTTGGCACAATAATGGTAATTTTTACAGAGTAATTTTCTCAAAGAAGCCCAAAAAAAAAGATACGGTATTTAGGTGAAAACAAAACGCATGATTATTAAAATGATTATCAAACGCCAAAATTTGTTGAAGAAAACACCTATAAGAAAATTAAATGTTCAAAAAATATAGACTCATTTTCAATGTGTGCGTGCTTTCCGAAGTTCATTTTACAAGTGTGTCTTAATAAAGGCATTGAAATTAACAGCTATTTGACGCACATCATATGAAAAAATTGAAACATGTTATTATTTCAAAGTTCGAATTTCAAATCGTCCGTAACAATATGGTTACTCTTTCGATAATAATCCCGTAAAATTAATTATATCATTGTTTCAGCCCATAAATGACCCATTATTGAGTCGGGCCTCCTCCAAATTCATGGAGGGAAATTAGCCTACTGTGCCACGCTGACAAGACGGGTTGGCACAGGGTTTGTATCATGTTTTCCTTCTCTTGCGGCTAGGTGATTAGCCCTTAGTCGCCTCTTACGACGCCCTCGGGATGGTATGGGTTGGTGACACTGCGTATTCTAAATCCATTACCACACGGAAATCCTCAGCCTCATCATAACTGTTTCATTTGTTCATGTACAGTTTCCAGAAACGCTGTTGTGTTGTTGTGACATAAATAACAACATAATCACTTAGTATTCTCTATATTACTCAAGGATACCTCATACCGAGCGAATATAAGCAGAGTTGATTACCCGGGCATTATTTGCGATGCGAGAACATCACATACATCACCTGAAGACGCGGCGTACCTCAGTGCCTTCATTGTAAAGAGTAATGAACGCGTTATTCTTTGAAGTACATAAATTTTCGCACTCGTAGCGCTACTAAAAGGTAGCGTTGAAAAAAGAGGAAAAGTTATTTTCTTGTTGGATATTTTTCTTTTTGTTGTGTAGAGGCTGACTGATTATTTTTAAATTAAATTAGTATGGTGTTGATAAGATATCGACCTATGGCCAAAATTTGTTTTTTTTTTTTGTAAACGAGTCCCCTTCATTAGGTATAACCTGTATCACGAAGGCAGTTTACAAACATGTAATTCACGAGCACAAATGACAGACTCGGAGCAAGTGCCTCTTTTGACAAAGACACTTGCTCGACCCCGGAATCGAACCCGGGAACCGTTGATCTAAAGGCCCTAGACCAACGAGGCAGTCAACGCTTTCCGTGAGGTGACGGATTTTGAATACACAGTGTCTCCACTCCATTTAGTCCTGAAGGTATAAGAGCAGGAAAAGGAAATGACAAGGCCAATTGCCTAGACGTAAGAGAGGGATAAGTTACGAAACCCTGTGCCAACCCGTTTAGCCAGCGTGGCACAGTAGGCTAATTACTCTCCAAGTCATTGGAGGAGGCCCGGCTCAGCTGTGGGTCATTTATGGGCTGAGCAGTAGTAGCCTTTTAGTTAGTGATAGAGTTTTGAAGAAAAATATTTAAAATATATGATTTTTTAATTATCAGGACCTGTTTTGAAATAAATAAATATCCTTGGATAATTCACACAACGCCATCTCGTCCCAAGCTAAGCAACTTATTGCTTGTGTTATGGTAACGAGATGGATGATAAACAACTTAAATACATTTTTCTTTTTAAATACATACATATTATAGATAAATAATAAATAAAATATCCTTGGACATTTCACACAACGCCATCTCGTCCCAAGCTAAGCAATTTTAATGCTTGTGTTATGGTAACGAGATGGATGATAAACTACTTATATACATTTTTTTTTGTAAATACATACATATTATAGATAGAAATGACACCCAGACTCCGAGCCAGTGCCTCTGGTTTAGACAAAGACACTTGCCCCACCCCGGAATCCGGAACCCGAGACCCAAAACAAATACTTGTAGGTCGTACAAATATTTCTTCCGTGCGGGGATCATAGTATTTTAACTCAATCTAAGGTAAGGTAAGTATCATAGTAAAAGGGAACTCGTTCCGGGTCTGGGGGTTTTCTATCTATAATATGTATGTATTTACAAAAATGTATATAAGTAGTTTATCATCCATCTCGTTATCATAACACAAGTATTAAGTTGCTTAGCTTGGGACGAGATGGCGTTGTGTGAAATGTCCAAGGATATTCATTTATTTATAGGTATCTAATTATTTCTTCATTTTAAACACTCTTTAAATAATCATCAACTCAATTATATTTGAGCAGTATGTCGAATACTCCGTGTGGTGACGGATTTAGAATACATTGTTTCACCACCCCATTTCATCCTAAGGGTTTCGTAAGAGTCGACAGTAGGAAATGACAAGGCCGAAGACCTAGACGCAAGAGAAGGAACACTTGATACTAAACCCTGTGCCAACCTGTTTGGTGAGCGCCGCACAGTAGGCTAATTGCCCTCCATGTAGTTGGAGGAGGCCCGACTCAGCAGTGGGTTATTTATGGGCTGAAAAGTAGTATGAAGAAAGTAAAATAAATTAAAAATAATAATTATTTACCGACTTTAAAAGAAAAATACTTACATAGTATGCTTAGTTGCGTGGCCTGGCTAGCAGTTTCTCCCAGAGCGTTGGTAGCTCGACAGGAGTAGTCTCCTCCGTGGTCTCTTGTCACCTTCTGCAGCACCAGGGACTTCGTGCTAACGATGATTCCAGCCACCACATTGTGCAATACTGGTTTGTCCTAGATTTAAAACAATCAAGACTCAATAAACTTGAAGAAGACCTAAGAACAACTAGAGAGGACACTATTATCTATTAATTATCGTCATAATTTCGGCCAAAAGACATCCACTGCTGGACATAAGCATTCCCAAGGATTTCCACGAAGGCCGGCCCTGAGCCGCCCACATCCATCCCTCTCCGGCGACCTTACCCAGGTCGTTGGTCCACCGTGTGGGAGGCCTACCAGCACTGCGCTTTCCGGAACGTGATCGCCACTTCAGGACTTTTCTGCCCCATCGGGCGTCAGTCCTGCGAGCTATCTGCCTGGCCATTGGACGAAACGTACAAACATGTAATTTATGAACGGACCAATTTATAATACATAGTGCAACCTAGCCTCGAGAGACGGAAAACTTTATACGAATCCCTGTGCCAACCTGTCTAGGTAGCGAGGCACAGTAGGCTTATTACTCTCCTCCCCGTGGAGATACAGTCAGGGCCCAGAACATCAGACGCAGTATATCCCACGGAAATGTGGGGGACGTGGGTTTTTAAACGTCAAAAACCTACATAACCGCGAGGTATGCAATCTGCGGAAATACTTCCTACAGTCAACCGAGGATGTGCACCGAGATATGGCCAATGTTGACAATTCCTTCACACCTTTATCGTTGGCAAAACAGAATTGGCGCAAGCCCCAGGTGTTAAGCATTTCGGACCGCACGACTATATGGAAGAGCAAGAAGTTATACGGAAGGTTCTACAAGGCTCTCACTGGGCCGGGCGTAGACCAACTCGCTTCTGTGGCTTGGCTACGCTTCAGTAACCTCTTCGGGGAGACTAAAGGGATTGCCTGTGCAATTATGGATGAAGTTATTATGAAGAATAACTACCGGAGACATATCCTAAAGGATGGGACCGACATCTGTCGAGCCTGTCATCGTCCAGGAGAGTCCATTAGGCATATCGTCTCTGGCTGTTCTCGTCTTGCTAGCGGAGAATACTTGCACAGACACAACCAAGTGTCCAAGATAGTCTATCAACAACTTTCCCTTAAATATAGTCTTGTGGAAACTGAAATGCCCTACTACCAATACCAGCCTGCGCCAGTTCTCGACAATGGTCATGTCACGCTCTACTGGGATCGATCGATTATTACTAACAGGACTATTCTCGCTAATAAGCCTGATATAGTGATAATTGACCGATTGGCGAGCCGGGCAATGCTTGTTGACACCACTATCCCGCATAACGAGAACCTCGTTAAAGCCGAAAAAGAGAAACACACCAAGTAGCTCAATTTGGCTCACGAGGCTACCGCAATGTGGCATGTTAATTCAACAATAATTGTGCCGATAGTCGTTTCAGTAAACGGTCATATCGCGAAGAGTTTCGACCAACATCTCAACAAACTCTCGCTGAGTTGCTGGAGTAACGGGCTGATACAAAAGGCAGTCATCCTGGATTCGGCAGGATCGTGAGGAGGTTCCTCTCTCTGGAGCCCTGAACCGTCGGTAGCTTAGGTCATCGACTTCGTAGTCGACGGGATTTCAATTGTTTTTTTTTTAATAACAATGTTTTTTTAAGAATATATGTAAAAAAATATGAAATAAAAAGATATACTAACATAATAATAAATTACTTTGCAGAAACTCAACTTAGATAATAAAAATAAAGTCCAGTAAAGCATTCCTTTAAGTTTACATAACCTACTCACTTAATTACTTTATTACCAAGATCCAACAAAATATCCTCCCAAATTAGCTACTACGTTTATCCACATAAATGTACAGTGATCAATAACGTTTCTCTATCGACACGGTACAGTCGATGACACAACCAATTTTGGATCAGATAATGAATAGACCGGTCGACTTTAGGCGGTAATTCATCAAGTTCATCGCCTCTTGCGCGGCAATCTCATTCATCATCCCTATATTTCTCCCCCTGTTAAATATCTATCACAATCAATCGCACATTTTGTAAGTGCGCGCTTGCATTTATTGGCGTCATAAAACTACAAGACCTCAGACAAGGTCTTTTAGTTTTATGACGCCAATAACACTAAACTCTTCCTAAACAGCTAGGCCGATTTGAATGTTTATTTTGTATGCGTGTGGGTGGCACCGAGGATAGCTTAGATTCACAAATCAGCCTGACAGATGGCGCTGCAGTCGGTAAACGAATATCATGCAGGACAACGTCTGTCCGATCAGCTACTATATATATATTATTTAAATATTCTTTATTCTACAGATAATTATGTAAAGCACAACTGAAAAAGAAATACACGAAAACACAAACAACATTTTCACAAAGTTTTCGGTAACCGCAACATCTCGTAGTTTAGTAAACTAAATAAAGATGCTAAAACATTTTTTCCATTATGCATTCACACATAATATGCATATTTTAAGACTTTCAGAGGCACCTTAGTGACTTTACAAGAAAATACACATTTGAGATTAGTTAGTTCAGTACATTTCCAGTAGGCATTTGTTCAGTAAAATACATTTTTACCACGCACCTAAACCACAGTGCATAATAAAACTAAAGCAGGATCTCACCTCAGATTGAGTTGTTTGGAAAGAGATTGACATTATTTTATATTTGGCAAAAAGTCAAGAGACTGATAAGATTAGCTATATTATACAATTATATATATTGCGTTTAAAATGTTGGTTTGAGCGTCTTGAATCACAAATACTCAGTTCGATTCTAAGACTTGGGAAATGTTATTGCTGCGTTAGATCTTCTCGTCCACAATACCGCAGTGTCTGAAGACAAAAGCCTTCGATCATTGTGTATTGCCATTGTGTAGTGATGATATATGGGGCAGAGACGTGGTCGCTCCCTACGAGCTCCTTCAAAAGGCTCAAAGTCACCCAACGGGCAATGGACAGGCCTATGCTCGGAGTTTCTCTGCGTGATTTAATAAAAAATGACGATATACGCTGAAGCACCAGAGTCACAGACATAGCCCACGGGATTGCCAAACTTAAGTAGCAGTGGGCAGGGCACATAGCTCGCAGGACTGACGCCCGTTGGGACAGAAAATTCCTCGAGTGACGACCGCGTTCCAGAAAGCGCAGTGCTCGTAGGCCTCCCACACGGTGGATCGATGACCTGTTAACGTCACGGGAAAATGATGGACGCGGGCGGCTGAAGACTGGCCTTCCTGGCAATCCTTGGGGAAGGCCTATGTCCAGCAGTGGACATATTTTGGCTGAAATAATGATGAGAACTGGCTTCCTGTTACTGGTTCCGGGTATAGATGTCATTTGTTTGTATTGTTAGATATTGTGTTGATAGATATAGGTACCATATAGGTGAATCTCGATTACCGCACTGGTTATCCCAGAGTCGGTCAGAAGCCCGCTAAAATAGATTTTATCTCCAAAAAAAGATAAATCGTTTAAAAACGGCTGAAGCTGATCCTTTCGTATCTGTTAAAATTTTGGTGGTGGATATTTATGTGACAGCTCTAGGCGTGCAAGTTTTTTTACTGATTTAAATGAAAATGTACTGTGTCTAAACCACGACATTTCCAAGGAACAGTCAGTAAAGAAGAAATATTTTATGTCCTTTTCATAATTCATAGAAAGGACTGGAATTCTAGATAAAAGCTTTTATGAAAAGCGTTGATGAAAGCTGTTGATAAATGATGTTGACATCACTACTGCGGGGGCATATTGTTAAGGTTGACAGTGATATTACAAAAAAATCTAACCAACTTAATGATGTCGTTCCTCTCCATTTTGTTTAAACTAGCTTGTTATGTATACAGCTTGTAAATGTAAGAACAACCTTATAGCCATCTGAATTAAGATCATAAAGCCTACTGAAAGAGGCAGTTCTATATGTAAATTGTAGTTATTTCTCTAGTTACGACACTCTCGTCGCAATTTGGTGACCATTAACTTATGACAAAAAAAAACTTATTTTTAACGTGAAATTTCACAAAAAAAACTTTACTAATAAGTAGATTTGTTGATCCTCTATCTATAAAGGGTTTTAGTATACAGGATACATAACGCAAAGATCGATAGTACTACAAAAAATAGTAAGGTACAGAAATCAATCTACTAACGCGTATTCAAAGAACGACATCACTCACCGACGCCATATTTTGGCATGGTTGGGAACAAACGTGAGTTGTAATGCAATAAAAAGACATGTGTTGTTTTGAAATAACAAAGAGAAATAGATTATAATTGTTCAGTTTATGGTAGTTTTAACCACAATAGTATTTTGCATAAGCCAAAATTGATAACCCTAGCTACTGTGCGCAAATTAAAAAAGAAACAAAGCTTTTTAAGTAATGGATACTCACATTATGGTACCAGGATATTCTGTGCTCTCTAGGGTTGGCGCGCACCGAGCATTCAAAATATACGTCATCACCCTCTTTGATGTCGTTAGGGTTCAATGTACTACCCAGTGACAAAGACACCACTGGCGGATCTGTAAAAAAACACCACAATAAGTATATGCGAATATTCTGTGACATGAAAAGTGGTATTAAGTCCACTGCAAGACATAGGCATTGGGTGAAATTCTTGGGAGAGCATTTTCATAACGCTCAAGTCTCATGCCCGTAACATGTCATTCCATACATTAGTGCCGTTTTCAATGTTTTTGTCACGTCATCACGTCGCAGCTCTATTTTTACGGCCAGTTTAAAGAACAAATCTATTCTTGCTCACCAAACACAGACAAAATCGATACGTACTGAACTACAAGCCTGAAGCCTTCTTAATCTTTTGGCTCCGAAGACGTCGCCAGAAAGTCTTAGTAAGCCACGGGTCTACAAGTCTTGCTAGCCGCAGACCAAATTAGACGAAGTTGGAAGTTCGGATTTGTAAACACGGTGCCGACTCTATTCGGGGCTTTGTCGTGTCAAGGCGGATTAAGCTTTGTGTCTATGGTTACGACAATACAAGTATGGGCAGTGTTTCCTTTATATACAACATACTAAGTTAAGCACAAGCTTGATTCGGAGCAACCGTGTGTTGACGGATTTAGAATTATTTAATTAATTAAATAAGCATGTAGAAAAATAAACGGAATCTTTTATTTATAACCAGCGACCCGCTACGGCTTCGCACGGGTGCAATTATATTATACATATACCTTCCTACCTACCTTCCTTTTGAATTACTCTATCTATTAAAAAACCGCTTCAAAATCCGTAGCGTAGTTTTAAAGATTTATGCATATCATATTCTGTCCGTCCAGAAGAATGCGACTTTGTTTTATACTATGTAATGATTATACAAAACACGCAACTCTAAAGGTGGGTACCAACCAACGTTACGAGGTGTAATGTAACGTGTTACACAGCGAACATTCGTACAGTCAATACGTCGTGTTACAGGGAAACCAGCGACCAACGACGTACTGACTGCACGAATGTTCACTGCGTAACACATTACATTACGCCCCGTAACGCCGGTCAGTACCCAGTTTAACACTAATCACTCGTTACAGAAGTAACCGCGGAAAATGAGTCCCGAACTAGACGCACACGCTCTTTTATCAACTCTCCTCTCCTCTCCACAACTCGCCTCTCCACCCCACTGCCATCTCTACACTTCAACACATCATAGTCAAAACATCTCCTGTATTTCCGTTACAGAATACATAGTGTCGCCACCCCGTTCCATCCTGAGGGTATCGTAGAAGCTGACTAAGGGAAAAGCCGATAACCTAACTAGGTTATCGGCTTTTCCCTTAGTCTGGTTTCCCTTAGTTTCCCTTAGCAGTTACATGGAAGGTAACTACCTTCCATGTAACTGGAGGAGGCCCATGTAATAGGATGAGTAGTAGTAGTCATGACATACGGATCCGAGACGTGGGCGTTCACAATGGGGCTTATTAGGCGGCTGAGAGTCACTCAACGTGCGATGGAAAGAGCTATGCTCGGAGTTACTCTACGCGATAGAATCAGAAATGAGGAAATCCGTAGAAGAACCAAAGTGACCGACATAGCTAAAAGGATTGCACAGTTGAAGTGGCAATGGGCAGGCCACGTGGCCCGAAGAACGGATGGCCACTGGGGCATAAAAGTCTTGGAGTGGCGTCCACGTACGGGAAAGAGAAGCGTGGGAAGACCCCCGACTAGGTGGACGGACGACCTTGTGAAGGTCGCTGGGAGTCGGTGGATGCGGTTTGCACGAGATCGTGCATTGTGGAAATCTATGGGGGTGGCCTATGTTCAGCAGTGGCTTACGGCAGTACTTCTGTGGCTGATAGATAGATAGATAGTAGTAGTATACTTTTTAAAATGACATGGCCAAAGACCTAGCACTAAGAGAAGGAAACTTGAAATGAAACCCTATGCCAACCCATCCTGCAACTTAACAACAGCAAGGCCGAGACTGCTAGTATATTATTATAGATAGAAACCAAGAACAAACCTCAACAAAATTCAAACTGAATTTAAGGCCAAATTTAAAGATCGATGGCTTTATTGGAAAGCGGAAACTTGTTCGCCAAGTTTACGTAGACTTTGTGCATGCTTATGACACGGTTTACCGTTTCCGAGCCAAGATTACAGAGGTGACATAGACATAACTTCAGATATATGCTATGCAGAGACCCGTAACGTATCCACAACTTCCTACGATACTCTTAATAGAAAATCAATAGTCGCCTGGGGAATACGCAAATTTTCCACGAAATGAGATGTCGGGTTAATCATCGTCATCATCATAATTTCAGCCAAAATAGGGGAAGCCCCAAGGATTTCCACGAAGTTAATAACGGTTTGCAAAAGGTATTAAATTACTACTACCACTCAGTTCTGCTGATTAGGGCCTCCTTCTGAGTTGTTGGCACAGGGCTGACTAGTTCCCCGTGGAGATACAGTCAGGGCCCACGGGGCAGCAAGCGCGGGACGGTGCACCCCAGGGACGTTTAGTGGGTATGACTCCGTCTCCTGACAGAGGCGGGGGGGACTCCCACACACCCCCTGTTGGCCATCTCCAGCGGGCAGGGATAGTCCATACTTGTTTTTTTTTTAGGGCTGACTAGTTGGCACAGGGTTGATCTTCAGCCTGCGGGGTGGGTCGCAAAGTAGGGAGCCCCGGCTGACCCGTGCCTTGGATGGAGGCAGGGGTGGAGGGGGGTCGTGACGTTGCGAAACCCTTCTGCCCTCGTCTAGGAGGCCGGTGGTGGGTCCTCCGACCCACCACCGGCCACAAAGGCCTCGTTGACTGAGAGGGCGTCCCAGTTGCCCGGGATGCCTTCTCTGATAGTCGCTTGCCCGCGTTGCGGGCACCACGCCGGGGCGTCACTGTCGACTGCGCTTGTGCGAACCCGTGGCGCCCCAAGCGCGCCGTGTGAGGGTATACCGCTGGGGTTTTAGTGGGTAGACGACTCTTGGCAAGACGACCCTTGTCGGAGTCCCACATAATCCAACTTCTCCCCCGGGAGGCGGTGGGATGCATAAAGCATGTCCCCAAACTTGACACCACTACGACTACTTAGAGCCCTTAAATGACCCAGTCTCCTCCAGTTACATGGAGGCTAATTAGCCTCGCTGTAGATAAGTGTTCACCTGAAGTGGAATCTGGACTGCAGGAGTAGAAACAAACATAATTATCATCCTTTAAACTAAAAGGCCGTGTGTTGATGGATTTGGGATACATGATGTCACTTGTCCACTTGGCCCTGAATCACCAGTCTCTCCTATGACCAAAAAACTTCAAAACCTTTCAGTATAAGAATGATAATTATGATTGTTTCTACTCCGAAGTCGAGATTCCACTTCAGGTGAACACTTATCTACGGCGAGGAGCGGGCGTTGACACTTTATTGGCCATTAAAGACCTATAACGACGTCGCCCTGGCTGGGAAACCGTACTACAAATAAACATTTACGATTTTACCGTTTAAATTGTTGCCAAAACGATTCGCGCCAAGACTAGGGGATGTCTCCCTCGCTAAATGCGTTTCGGTTTGCCAACCAGAAGTAAATGGAATTTATTTATATTTGGAAATTAATTTACTTCCAGGACGACTTTGCGTTGGGACTCGTTATTTGGGAGTTTAATATTGATTTAAGGAATTTGCATCAGTTCCACTCGCATACTATTCAATTTCAACTTGTTTTGTTTTGGTATATTGCTGCGATTCGCGTGCGCCCCCCCAGCGGTGGAATGAGGGAGACCAATACAGCCCCCCTCATAATCGGCCTTGGAGCGTGGGGCTCCACTAGCTTTATAAGAGACGGGCCAAGGCCCCCAGGGTCATGGAGCATGCTCCCGCAATGGGAGTGAATACCGTGGCCCTGGCTTGGGCAGTCGAGGATCGCCGTCACTTTTAGGGGGTAGGTCGGGGCGCAATTTACCATCTCTACGCGCCCCGGAGTCCTACAATCCCCGGCCAGCCCCAACGGCCGGGTATCAATGAAAATCTCCGACGTAAAAAAAGGGTTAAATATAAGTTATAAATAATAAAATACGCATTCGGCATTCACTTTGATCGAGTGAGGATAATTTATTTCAAAGACAATATTTTTTATTGTTGGGTGAATGTTGAGTATGTAGATGTTCTATCTAGTTAATGAGTGGCATTTAGAACTCTTTAGTAGTAATAAAATTATTATTATTATTTAATCAAATACTTTACTCGGTAAATTCGATCTAAAATTTGGTACTCTGTTGTGTCAAATAATTCCGCAATAACCACTTGATACTTCAATATTACTTGGAATCTTATCAGTCATGACTTAATTGGATAGTCTCATTAAAATAGCATTAGCTGAGTAAATAACACTATTATATTGACGAGTTTGCGTTATCTAAGCTGAAAACTTATTTACAAAAATGTAAGCCAATTTCAAAATAGGCACTAAAAGCGAAAGATAGAAAACTATTTGAAGTTGGTATCTTATGAATGCCTTTAACCAACCTAACGGTGGTGTTTGGTGTTAATTTATGTTGGCATTGCCAATTTTGAAGACGGTTTACATATTTTATTAAACGTTATAATTTGCAAATTAATGTATGAAAAGCACTTCACAAGAAAAAACGACAAAATAATACAAAGGCTATTTAATATAGAAATTCCTATATTTGATAGGATTATTATGACAGTGAGGACGATAGAGAGCACAATTTATAACTGGAAGAGGCAAGACAGAAGACAGTTAATTTGTTAATTTTCACTTACTTACAGGATTGTCACTTTGTTGTTAAAGGACTTGCATGTCTTTGTATCACGGGCACTCGGCTCGTTCCCAGGGTCGGAGACGTGTAATTGTATCAACGACAAATACTTGCTCTGTGGGTTAAACTGTCTTTGTGTTCGCGAAGAATACGCATGTAAAGTTACCGCGAAACAAGATTACAATATAAAGCAGGCGTGCAGTCTTTAAATCGAATCGATCGAATCGATTATTTTAATCGAATCAAAATCAGTGCACGTCAAATTTTAATGAAAACATTTTTGAATGGTTCGTCATTTCGTTTAAAGGTCTATGAATCGCTTTGTCGTCATAAAATCATTATGTTTTCTTGCGCTTTGCAAAACATGACTGGCCCGTTATAGAATCAGAGGCTTTGGAGCGGGCCTGGAGGGAGAATTTAATTTGCGGGTAGGTATTGACAGAAATTGGGTGCTGGCTGAGCTGTCAGCTTTATTACTTTTTTATTAGTTTGTTATAAATACGGCATTCGAGACATAAAAAAAAATGTATGGAACGTAATTACGTTAAAATTTAAATTTGGAAAAGGAAGACGTTTAGACTCACTCTCACTGTTTTGGTTTATCCGTCTCCTTATGCTGGCCAGCTTGCGTATAATGAGGATTTATTTCTTGCGATTTTTTTTGGTTCGTATATCACTGCGGTTTTTGACACTTACGTTATATTAATTTAGAGGAATTTATTTTAGAGGCACGTGCGCGTCACTCGCGGATCAATTATGCCAATTTTATTCTTTAGAACATGAGCTTTCAAGCTACCAAATGGCGGGATACGTTAAAATTACTGAAACCAATGGTATGAAAAGACGAAAACAAGGATATTTATAAAACTTAAATTAAAAATTTAAATAAACCCCCGACACAATGACCTAAGTTCTACCAGGGACCAGGGGTCAGGTAATAAATAAATAGGAGCGGTCCCCAAACGCCATGTATTTTTTTTTACTTACTTTTTAAAGGGAACTTAGGTCATTGTGTCGGGGGTTTATTAAAAATTGTAATTTAAGTTTTATTTTCTGCTTTTTATAGGTACACGCTTATTATGATGTAGCTGTTGTTAAGTTGTTAATACATAGATTCTTGTCGCATCATCATTTTCTCCCCACCACATATATTTGCAGATATTGGGTATTCCCCCCCTCCTTTTACCCCCAGAGTTTTTTCAGGGCTCAACAGATTTTCATGAAACATATTATTTTGTAATGTGCACGTGATGCGCTTTCATTTGAGACACTCTCGATTATATTTGCAGACATTCGGTTATTCTTCCCCACTTTTACCCCCCATAACTTTTAAACGACTCGACCGATTATTATCAAACATGTCTAGGAACACTCGCCCGTAACTCACCTGTCATACAAAAAAACTGTATTGAAATCCGTTCGCGAGCTATGGAGCCACAGACACAGACAGACACAGACAGACAGACCGACAGACAGACAGACACGTCAAACTTATAACACCCCTCTTTTTGCGTTGGGGGTTAATGAAAACATTGTAACAAAAAATTTTGCACATTTTTCTCTTAAAATTTTCTGCCTAAATTGTTTTACTACACAAGTAACTTTATGTAGGTAGTAATATGTTTAAATGTATGATTTAACGTGTATAATTTTTTGTTGTCTGCCTTTATATTTCAATGGGAAATGTGTAACTCAAAAATCCTTGAAGCAACCAAAATATTTTTTATCCTTAGAATAGTTATTTACCATCCACGGATTAATGACAGCGAACGATGTAAATAACATATCAGTTATTTAAATAATCAACCCTCACAAAATCTAAAAATATAAATTTACTATGCGACTGTTTAACTGTTGATGTTGCAGCGTCACTGACTAACAAACTTTTAATTACGTTCGTGGCTCGTGTCGGCACACAAGCTTCTGATATTGTTGGATGCTTGTTTTGAAGCCACAAAGCTTGTTAGGTTAAGAGAGTTCACAGGAGTTATAGGAGAGCCTTTAAAAATCCTACATACGTTCAGACAGTTTGTGCCACAGTCAAAATTGTATCGAAACGATACAATTGGCTGAGTAAGTATGTATCGTTTCGATATAGTAGTAGATGGAGATGATAGACACCCATCCAATATCCAGTAGAGCCAGACGTTGCTTAACCTGTAGACTGATTGCGTTACGCACAGTTTACTAAGCTAGAATACTTTTTTATTAGTTGTCAGACCATAAATGACCCACTACTGAGTCAGGCCTCCTCCAAATTCATGAAGGGTAGTTTGCCTGTACCTAGTCACACTGCCCTGAGGGTGTCGTAAGAGGCGACTTAATGAACGCAAGAAGCAGACGACCTAGCCGCAACAAAAGGAAAACTTGATACGAACCCGGTGCTAACCCGTTTTTGCCAGCGTAATAATTTTAAGACTAATTTCCCTCCATGAATTTGGAAGAGGTCAGACTCAGTAGTGGGCTGTAATGATGAATTATGTGTAGTTCACATTTCTTAAAATATGCATTTTCATCCAAGTAAGCAACAATTTTAACTTAGTGATATAATATGTGTAAGTTAGTATATCACTAGTAATCACTACATAGTATAAAACAAAGTCGCTGTCGTCCATAAGTATGCTTAAATCTTTAAAACTACGCAACGGATTTTAAAGCGGTTTTTTAGTACATAGAGTGATTCAAGGAGAAGTTTTTTAACTATAATACATGCATAATATTGTAGAGAAACACTGATAAATTTAGAGGTTCATTATAGCACCCGTGCGAAGCCCGGGCAGGTTGCTAGTATATCAATATTTGAACCTTAGTGCTATAAACGTTTAATCGAACTAAAACATAAATACAATCAGTATTTACTACTTACACTGCCCCTAAATGAGCACCGTTGAATCGGGCCCCCTCCAACTACATGGAGGGTAATAAGGCTTATTATATTGAGCCACGATGGACAGACGGGTTGGCATGCAGTTTCCTATCAAGTTTTCCTTGTCTTGCGGCTAGGTTTTCGGCCTTATCATTCCCTTTAGTCGGCTCTTAGGACACCCTCACGATGACATAGGCTGACGACACTATCTATACTACATCGGTCACCACACCACACGAAGCAACCACTAAACACTACATAGTATAAAACAAAGTCACTGTCGTCTGTCCGTCCCTATGTATGCTTAAATCTTTAAAACTACACAACGGATTTAGAAGCTGTTTTTTTTTATAGATACAGTGCTTCAAGAGGAATGTTTATATGTATAATACATGCATAAATTTAGATGTTCATCATTGCACCCGTGCGAAGGCGGGCGGGTCGCTAGTTTAATAATAAAAGATTGATTAATAACTTAACAAAAACAATTTTAGCTTAAACAATATCTAGTTTACGCGTTATCATGTAAAAGATGCATTTATGCTGTCGCTAACAAGCGTTTAATTGTGTTTCGTGGCGTGGGTCGCAAACACACAAGCCTCTCATACTGTCAGAAGTTTGTTGTAAGGCAACAAAATTGGTTATATGCACGTCGTTATTAGTATCTATAGACTGTCTAGCTATTTAAATATTAGTACGTGAAGAAAATCTTTGTATCGCTTTTTACGAAACTCACAGACGGAGGAGTATGAAATTTCCCACACATAACTGCTTCTAATATCACTACATAGTATAAAACAAAGTCGCATTCTTCTGTCCGTCCCTATGTATGCATAAATCTTTAATACTACGCAACGGATTTAGAAGCGGTTTTTTTTAATAGATAGAGTGATTCAAGGGGAAGGTTTTTAAGTATAACCCACCCCCGCTTTGCACGGGCGAAGCCGGGGCGGGCCACTAGTTATGTATAAACATGAATGTTTGTCTGTGTGTCCTTTATAGAATCGTAAACTTTGCATTTGATCATGTGATGCTCTGCATGAAAATTGCAGTGCATGAGCTCAGGAAGGTTTCTGTCTGTGGTTCACGCTGGTGTAACTTATGATTATGAAGATCTGTCGGCAATTTTTTCAAATTATAATAAGATAAAAGCCTTGTTTCGTTCTCTGTATAAGTCACGTCTTACAGGATTTGTAATTAACTAACAAGTGCGACTACATACTACATTAGAATGTAATTACAATTTGTATTTGTTTCGTGTTAGGTTTTGGTCAAGAACAACATTAAGTTAATTCGAATACGTTTTATTTCGTGCCATGGGCCAACTTTAGTATTGTTGATTCAATAATATATTAACAGATAATTATGTAAGCACCAACCTATACGTATTTAGAATACGTGTCGTCACCCCATTCCATCCTGAGGGTTTCGTAAGAGCTGACAAAAGGAAATGACAAGGCCGATAACCTAGCCACAAGAGAAGGAAAACTTGATACGAAACTCCAAGCCAACCCGTCTGGCCAGCGTGGAACAGTAGGCTAATTACCCTCCCATGTAATTTGAGAACGATCGACTCAGCAGTGGGTCACATAAGGGCATCATATATTCAGCAGCGACGTTCTGTTCTAAAACACACCATACGTTACTCCGCCTGCCAAGCGTGGCGATTATGGCAAACACAGGGGGGGTTTATGTCCAGCAGTGGACGTCTTTTGGCTGAAATTATGATGATGAAGTAATTCTGTATAACATCTATACAACGTATACTCCGTGTTGCTCAAGCCACACTCAAATTAGACGGATTTTGTTCAGAGCTAGTTCACGTGAGTGAAGTTTTGTTCTGGAAGCGGCCCAGTGTTCACGGCTTCGTTGTGTCGCGAGAGTTTAATGCAATATACACCGACGAGTGTAGCCGAGGTCGTTATTTTAACCTAGTTCTATTTAATTATGTTCATTAACACGATCTTTTATTTCAACGCTGTAAGAATTTATTTAATCTCTTACAATAAAATTATATTTCAGTCACATTTTCTTTGTATTAATGAAAAAGTGTTTTGTTTAGAATGCATTCACCACCCCATTCTGAGGGTGGTGACACAATAAATGCCACAGCTGAGTCGGGCCTCCTCCCATCATAGGGAGAGATATTAGCCTACTGTGCCACGCTGGCCAGCGGGTTGGCATAGGGTTTTGTTTCAAGGTTTCCTTCTCTTGTGACTAGCCTTTTCATTTCCTTTTGTCAGCTCTTACGAAACCCTCAGGATGGAATGAGATGGTGTCACTTTATATTCTAAATCCGTCACACGGATGATTAACCGACTTCAAATAAGGTGGAGGATATCAATATCTCTGTATGTTTCTTTTTGTGTGTGGTTAGACCTATTTTATATCACCTATGTTAGCAATCAGCTTTTATGGTATTAAATACGTGTAACGATGTCTATAGATGATAGGATGGCAGTTGAGACTTATAACATTTTCTCTTTCCTTGTTCATCAGACAGAGTATCATTAGTATTCAGTGGGTCGTGTTATAACTTAATGTTTAAACCTGAGAGATGAAAAGAGTTTGAGGCTGAAAAGATTGGGACAGATTAACAAGCCCTTTAGTAGGGTTATGTGGCAAAGAAAATTACTTTTTAGATAAACGTAATGAATGAAGATAATTTTTTTATAGTTGTAACCTGAATCGCGCGGGCCGTTTACAAACATGTAATTCACGAACACAAATGACCCCCAAACTTAGAGCAAGTACCTCTGGTTTAGACGAAGACTCCGGAATCGAACCCGGGACCTGTTGATCCAAAGGCGGCACATTCAACCCCTAGACCAACGAGGTAGAAAAAAATTTCAGCCCATATTATGACCCACTGCTGAGTCAGGCCTCCTCCAGTTACATGGAGGGTAATTGGCCTGCCGTGCCACGTTGGCCAGACGTGTTAACATAGGGTTACGTATCAAGTTGCGGCTAGGTTATCAGCCGTTATTTCTTTATTTCAGCTCTTACGACACCCTCAGGATGGAATTGGATAGTGACACTATGTATTCCTTATCCAACTGCTGGGTCAGGTCAAATTAGCCTACGGCGTACGCGTTGGCAGTGGGTTTCGTATCAAGTTTTCCTTCTCTTGTGACTAGTGTGGGAACGGGGCAGAATTTATAAATCTTCCTCACCGCACGCTGGGAAATAACGCGTGTTGTAAAAGTCAACAAAACCCAGCACACTTGGTTTAGGGTCTAATGCCCGGCTAGCTACCACTTTCACATCTAAATCGGGTGCCGAGCAGTTTTACTGTGTTACGTCGTGTGTATGTGAGAGCCGGTGCCCGATAGGGCATTTTCATGAATTGCATGCTCCATCTTAGACCCTGGCTTTTCATGACGCAAGCTTGTGGTCAAAGGCATTCAAGTCGCTGATAAAAAAAATATAATAATAAATATCCTTGGACATTTCACACAACGCCATCTCGTCCCAAGCTAAGCAACTTAATGCTTGTGTTATGGTAACGAGATGGATGATAAACTACTTATATACATATTTTTTTTGTAAATACATACATATTATAGATAGAAAACACCCAGACCCGGAACAAATACTTGTAGGTCATATTAACCTAACGGAACAATGTATGTCATATTTTTTATTATTTACTTTATTCTATTGAAAAAAAATATTTATATCATCAGCATTTCAACCATAATAACTTCACTGCTGGATATGCCTTCCCCAAAAATCTCCGTAAACACCGATCCCGAACC
Organism: Clostera curtula; assembly: GCA_905475355.2. Lineage (NCBI taxonomy): Eukaryota > Metazoa > Arthropoda > Insecta > Lepidoptera > Notodontidae > Clostera > Clostera curtula. Next base: position 8,847,141 of record FR997813.1, on the reverse strand, counting down.
GACATCAATCCGAGAGATGCGGGTATTTGATTGATTAGTCCATCCATTTATTCATATAGTTTTACGTACTTATAAAGAACTGACCAAACTTCGTGGTATGGTGACAGATTTAAATACAGTGTCACCACCCCATTCCATCGTGAGGGTTTCGTAGGAGCCGACAAAAGGAAATGACAAGGCCGATAACCAAGCCCTAAGACAAGGAACTTCCGTGTGATGACGGATTTAGAATACATAGTGTCACCACTCGATTCCATCTTGAGGGTGTCGTAAGAGCCGACAAAAGGAAATAATAAGGCCAAAAACCCAGCCGTCAGAGAAGGAAAGCTTGTTACGTAACTCTGTGCCAACCCGTCTGGCCAGCGTGGCACAGTAGGCTAGTTACCCTCCATTTAGCTGGAGGAGGCCCGACTCAGCGGTGGGTTGTTTACGGGCTGAAAAGTAGAGAAGAAAGGCTCTTTACAAAATCCTGTGCCAATCCGTCTGGCCAGCGTGGTAAGGTAGACTAGGCCCGACGCAGCAGTGGGTCATATATAGGCTTACTATTAGTAGTAGAATAAACTTCATATCGAATATACGGTTAAAATGGTTGAAACATCGTCATAGTTATGAGATAAAATCTATACTTTAAAGTCTTAACAGTTTAAATGTTGATAATAAACATATTTCACACCTTACAGCGCAATTTCCAAGCCTTTACACATTGCGTCAAGTGTTCCCAAACCACAGCTGAATAAAAGTTACAAGAACAAATAAAAACTTGGCTCAGCATCCGCAAACATACGGAAAAGACGCCATTGAAACATTCAGAGTTTGACAACAGTATTTTGTAACAGATGTTATTATTATTCAGGAATCAAAAAGAACAAACGCAAATTGAGTCGTCGTCGTTTCAGCCCATAAATGACCCTACATACAGAAAGCAATATTTGTAACGGAGCCGTCTACCATTCTGATTGCCCTAGTTTTCCCTTGAAGGAGGTCCGTACCTAGTAATTCATCGTTAATTGGCCCTAAGTTTCCAAGGGCTGTAAAGCAGTTCTACTGGGTGTAACAACACTTCTATAGCCAACCGAAATGAGGTCAGGCATCAGGCATCAGAGATTATTAAATGAGGCAGTTCTGTATTTAAAAATAGCGACCCGCCCCGGCTTCGCACGGGTGCAATGGTGCATTTATTGTACTTAAAAACCTTCCTCTTGAATCACTCTGCCTATTAAAACAAACCGCTTCAAAATCCGTTGCGTAGTTTTAAAGATCAGCATACATACATAGGGACGGACAGATGCCATCGACTTTGTTTTATAATATGTAGTGATAGTGATGTTTTTTCTATCCTGAAATAAGAGTGAGTTAACTCTACCACATATGGCAATCGAAACACGTAGGCACATACTCGTCCGTGTTGTGTCAGATTTAGAATACATAGGTCACCATAGAATACATAGCTAATCCGCCACCACACTATTGCAAATTATTTGCCTATTATTAGACAGTCACAATTATCTGTTAGCTCCAAACAATTCTAACAGATGTCGATCTGTTGACTGGATTGAAAAAGTATTTTATAGATGGCACTATGTTATAATGTTAGATTCTATGTTAAATGTAATATAACAAAAACCTTGGCCACAGCAACGCGTGGCCGAGTCTGCTAGTATAATATCGTTTCAGGCTATTAATGACCCACTACTGAGTCGGGCCTCCTCCAAATTCATGGAGGGAAATTAGACTTCTGTGTCACGCTGGCAGGAGGGATTGGCACAGGGTTTGTATCAAGTTTTCCTTCTCATACGGCTATGTGATCTGCCTCTTACGATCCTTTAGTCGCCTTTTTAGACACCCTCAGGATAGTGTGAGTTGGTGAAATTGTGTATTCAAAATCCGTCACCACACGTATTTATCAGTATAATAAATATATATTTTTTAATGTTTACTTACATACTACATCTAACTTGAAGGAGTCCTCAAGACCTTGCCCGGGCAGCGCAGAGTTTTCAGATTGACACTTTAGCATGACCCCATCATCTTCAGGTAGGGGCTGGAACTGGACTTGAGAGCTGACCCAAGTCTCATTCATAGCTTCTGTTATCTGGTATGAAAAATGAAATTATTGAGTTTATTTCTTGAAAGCGAGTTAGTTAGTATTGTAGTTCTAAAAAATAATTAAAAAATGTTTAATCATATAAATCATTCCCTATATATATGCTAATCAATGTTTCCGTATGGTGACAGATTTCGAATACAAAGTGTCACCACCCTATTCCATCCTAAGGGTGTCGTACGAGTCGACCATATCAAATGACTAGCCGTAAGAGAAGGAAAACTTGATACGAAACTCTGTGCCAAACCGTCTGGGCACAGTAGGATTTTTACCCTCCATGACACTGGTAGAGGCCCGTCTCAGCAGTGGGTTATTTAAGGGCTGAGTAGTAAGTAGTATTAGTTATAAATATGTATACGAGTGAAATATAAAGCAGTTCTCTATAAAAACGATTGAAAAATACCGAATAGGACATCGTAAAATTCCGTATACCATATTGCTTGCAACCATGTAGTTAATTTGTTTGTGCGATACATTCGCAGAACAAATTACATTTTTTTTTTATTTATTACAAGCAATAGTTACATGTTTACATATAATTTGTTCCCGGTTTAACAAAAACCTGCATATATTTGTCCGTACACCGGTTACGAACGTGGTTACGAATGGAACTTTAGTGGACCCCCACTAAACCAAACACTAAATTACTGGGGGTGTCGTATCCCACGATATTACAAAAATAGAGTTAAGTTGTTGTCGTCGTTTCAGCCCATACAAGGCCCACTTTTGAGACATGTCTCTCCCAATTCATAAAGGGGAATTTGCCTACTGTGCCACACTGACAATACGGTTTTTCAGCATTTCGTTCTCTTGCGTTCCTTTAGTCGCCTCTTACTACAGTCTCAAGATAATATAGGTGACATTTACTACTACGATTCAGCCCATAGATGACCCACTGCTGAGACGGACCTCCTCCAATTACATAGAGAGTGGGTGATCTACTGTTGCGGAGCATGTCGCGGGTTCCATCCCCGCACGGAAGAAATATTTGTACGACCTACAAGTATTTGTTCCGGGTCTGGGTGTTTTCTATCTTCAATATGTATGTATTTACAAAAAAAATGTATTTATGTACTTTATCATCCATCTCGTTACCATAATCAAGCATTAAGTTGCTTAGCTTGGGACGAGATGGCGTTGTGTGAAATGTCCAAGGATATTTATTAGTAATTAGCCTACCGTGTCACGATGGCCTGACGACTTGGCACTGGGTTTGACCTTGTCATTTGCTTTTGTCGGCTCTTACGCCACCCTCAGAATGGAATCGGGTGGTAACACTGTATTCTAAATCTATCACCACATTCAAAAAATGCTAAACTTCTTATCAACAAATTTTCTCACCTTTCCTCTCTTGAATTTTCTATTGTCCTTGTACCAGGTAAGCTGCGCAGGCGGTCTGCTGCCTTCTGAGATGCACGTCAGTGTGACGTAACGCTCTGACGATAACGTCGCAGGCTTGTTTAATATTTCCACTAGTGTAGGTTTCACTGGAACAACACATTGACGTAAAATGGTTGGATAAATAAACATTCTAATCACATTTTTAATCATTATTGTAACGGCAGAATTCATTGACCCTATTAAAATGAACTCTGTGTACTGAAACTTTTCGCAGAAAAATCCTAATGAACGTCAGTGTCGAGTTAAGTCGGCCCTAACTTCAAATGTTTGTATAATATTTTTCGCTTTTTAGTGCCTATTTAGAAAATACGTTTTTTGTTAAAATGTTTTATATATATAAAATAGAAAACATAACAAAAACCGTATAGAGAGCAAAAAGAAAAAACAAATTACAATCTAGCAATTACGTGTTAAGTGTACATGTATTAAGTTATTATTATATTGCCGCCAGTTCTGCCTTCCTCTGCCTATTCCTATTCCTTCAGCCGGCTCCAACGACGCCCTCAGGGTAGAATTGGTTGATAATACTGTATACGATGAGTAATGGTCGATGGCTGCAAGATGTTTCAATGTTTCTAGATAGATAATCATTTATGAAAGTTTTGATTAGGTCTGGGATTTCAGTTCGGATGGTTTTTTAAATCGTAAACCCTGCAGTTGATTGACCTGTGTTGTGGGGCCAGTTTACAAACATAAAATTCACGAACACAATTGACACCCAGACGCAGAGCAAGTAAGTGCGTCTGGTTTACACAAAGACACTTGCCCGGCCCCGGAATCGAGCCCGGGACCCCGTGAACCAAAGGTGGCACATCAAACCCCTAGGGCAACGAGGCAGTCAAAGATGTTTAAATATTAATTAATGATGTCTTAGATTTTCAAGACCTTTGCACATTGCAGGAAATAACTTCATAACGGTTCTGTATATTTTATTTTATTTTATTCCCAGCACTTTTGACATGTTGAACAATAAAATATATTTTTAAAATGTACCATATACCTACCACCGTTTTGGAATGCAGAGCTCTCCAGAGATAATAAACGCAGTATTTATTTTTTATTAATTGCGTTTTTATGTACAAGACCGGGTATGACAGGTTTGTGATAGCAAACTCGCGCGTCTAGAGTAGATTGGAGTTTACAATTCGATATTTATATATTATAATCCGTCAAAAATATTATTATAAAATTCGTTTTAATATCTTACAAACAGTGCAGCTGTTAATTAATGCCTTGTTTAATAACTTGAACACATGTTGAACTATTAATTAATGTCAACGAAAGTCGAAAGGAGCATTACTAAAGCCCAAAGGTCACTTGTCAACTATCAATATTTGAACCCAAGATTAATGAAGCAAGTTGTCTCTAGTTATCTTGGGCTTAAACGTCTGAGGTAAATTAATTTAGATAGATCATATTTACAGTAGGTGAAATTTAATGAAGTTAAGGCCTATTCACCGGTGCGGAGCGAGGCAGTGGAGCGGAGAAATATTAACCAATAAGATTGCACAAAATCTCCGCTCCTCTTTAGTGGACAGGGAGTGGCGAACTAGTTTAAAAAATCATACAAAACCGGTAAGCTGATTGGGATAGCGGAGCGAGGCTGCGGAGCGGGGAAGCGAGTGAGGGCGTGGGCGCAAGGCGCCGCCACAGTGTGCCGTCGTAGTTACTAAACTCCGCTCCGCATTACTTTCTCGCTCCGCTCCGCATTACTTTCTCGCTCCGCTCCGGTGGACAAACACAGTACGCAACTCTGCTCCGCCTTACTCCGCTCCGCTGTCGCGCTCCGCTCTGGTAGACAGGCAGCCTTAGGGCGCTCCGTCACCGGGAGGACCACTCGAGATACCGGTGGAGTGCAGCAGGCAGTGAATTGATTTTTATTAAGTGTTCAAAATCCGAAGGAGACATTCTTAAAAACATTTTAAGTTTACTTATAGGTTGGTTGATTCTTTCTAAAATATCCAAACCGCCTGTATTTCGCCGGTTTTGAAATAATTCATGGCACCAATATCGTTTCTTTTCTTTTATTTCACGTAAATAACAATGTCGAATTAATATTGCCACACTCAGCACAATGACCGCTTCGTCTGACATTAAAGAAACAACTAAATTAGAATCCTCTCAAATTCAAATCTTTAAGTACTAAATGTTACATTACACGCGAACGCTCGTCGGTGAGGGAGATAGGTAGTATTGTAATGTAATGCTCAAAGTCGAATCTGTAATGTTACATTACACGCGAACGCTCGTCGGTGTGGGAGGTAGTATTGTAATGTAATGCTCAAAGTCGAATCTATAATATAATGTTACATTACACGCAAATGCTCGCGGTGAGGGAGCGCCTTTTGAGGAGTATTCGTAGAACTTTATATTTCTTGTTCATTGGTAACTAAAACGTTTTTTTAGAAACATGATATGAAAAACGAAAACGAAGCTGGAGATTAAATGAGTGAGTAAATAAATTATGCAAGCATATTTAAGAGATACATCGCTTGACACTTTTATATTTAAAAAATCAAACAATGCAATTCAGTATTTTTATCCCAGTGTCCCGTATTTGTGTTCTCTATCTCTTTATGCCAGCTAAATTGTTTTTATTGACGACCACGTACACTGCGTAGTGTCTGAAACGTCGAGGTTTAATTAAAGAACTAGAACGCGACGAAAGTAAATTAATTTTAATTTTTAAATTTCAATTGATTTTTCACCAAAGGGATTCTATTAAGTTTATTTTTCTAAAAGTGAACGAATAATTATTTCTACTTGTCAATTTTACTGCTGCAATTATTCATTCTCTATTATGCAGACATTTGTTAAAAGTTATATCGCATTGAAAATTTATGCAGTGACATCTATTAACAAAATAAAACAACTAACCAATTTATAGTCAACGCAGACGTAGACTGCGAGTAACAGCTAGTTAGCAATAAGTGGAAAGCATAACAAAAGTTAACGTTATACTCGTTAAAACGTTGTATCAACAAAACATATCGTGGTAATAAATCCTAAAAAAAAATGTTGGTCTAGGCTTTATATTTCCACGTGTAATTGTATATTTAGAAAGTCGCCTGATAATCTGTCGTTCGTTTTGCGTCATTACAACTTGTAAATCCAACACTTTATTGCTGAATGCGACATTTAATGGTAACATTTCTTTATTACACTGTACACTATTAACTTGTGCTATTTTTAGATTTGTGGTGATTTAAAACAACATTACACATAAATTCTTGTGGTGACAGATTTAGAATTCAATGTCACCAACCCATACCGTCATTAAGGTTTTGGAATAGGCGACTAAAAGAACGTCCTCTAATCCTCTAATTATCACTTAGGAGATGTTCGTAGTGCATAGTGTTGATCATATGCAAAATTAGTTCCCACACGTGAAAAAACGAGAATATGTATAGTGAACAACGCAACTGGATCTACAGAATGTCAGATATCTATCCATCTGTCTTTTGTAATACCTAACCACCGCTATGTTTACGCGTGTAAAATGACAGCTGGTCTAACCAATAGATGATCGGGAACGAAATTAGGAAAAGGCGGGCTATTGATGTAAACCAGTGTTTCCCAACGTGGGATCCACGCCACACAAGGGACAATTTGACAGTTACGGGGGGCAATTTAAAAACGGACTCGACATTCTTCATAAGGGAACAAAACAATTTTTAAAGGTTAAAAATGACGTGTCGGGTTTCAAAATTTTAGAAATGTTAAGGTGGGGAATGTAAAGGGTTAGAATACTCACAATTCATTTCTAATCTAACAGTCTTTTCTTGTGGGCTAACGAGGTTTGTGTTGGCTGCTCGACATTTGAATGTCGTATTGAGATGCTCTCTTTTTATATGAGGCAGTTCTAACCGGTTCACAACCACGTGTGTATCGGTTTTTTCTCCAATATACTGCGGTGCTGGCGTGCCGTCTATCACCCACATCACTGTTGGCGCTGGACGGCCTGTGGGGCAAAGAACAAATTTGTTGATCAATTTTTATAATATTATCTCTAAATATTAATATACTTAAAATTACATACTAAGTATTAAACATGCATACAGACATTACCATTATGCCAGGAGACTGTCGAAGTCACGTGAGATGCAAATAAATTTGAAATCGATTTAATAAAATGATTCCGTTTTATCGTATCAAACTATTTACAAACATTAAATTGACGTAGAATAGAATAGAAATAAAATGCTCTATTGTATAAACGCATTATGGCGTTCACAATCGTCATCGGATAGGTACATAATTTTTATCATACTACCAGGTCGGAACGCGGCACCAACTGAGAAGACCTGGCGAAATAAACTCGATGGGCTTGTCTTGGCAGAAGTAACTTGGTGTTATACCTTTTTCGCATTTAGCGCCCGTATTTGTGGGCACGTGTAAAGTTTCTGATTAGTTTTCAACCAGTCCATAAGATTTGTACCCTCTATTTAACTAAATACGTCTTTAGAAACAAGGTAAGTTTGTATTTCTTTGTGTATTTTATACAACGAAGTTGTTTTGTTTTATGAATATTTCTAGAAACGTCCCGTCTCCTGTTAGAGCGTAAACACGTTGTACCTTTGCAAGACATGCTTTGTAGGCTGTTGGTATTTTTTTTGTTTGATGATGTTACTTGTGGTATTTTTTGGTGTTATTTGTGTTCGTGAATTCCATGTTTGTCAAGTACCCCCGTGATGTAGGTTATAGGTACCTAGTGAAGGAGTTTCGGATTTATATTAAAAAAAAGAATTACATCTCGACGATCGACAAAAAATTTCCATTCTTCCGGCAGAAATGTAAGATTAAATAGTTTTATTGCAGGAAATAACTTCTTAACGGTTCTGATCGTTTTATTTTATTGTATTCCTAACGTTTCAGGCACTTTGCAATGTCCGTGGTCGCGGGACAACTGGATGGAAACGTTGGGAATAAAATAAAATAAAACGATCAGAACCGCTCAGAAATTATTTCCTGCAATGTGCAAAGATTGTAAAAACCTAAGACTAAAATAGTTTTATGTTTGTTAATCTCACAGTACCCGATTGTAGCACATTAATGGTTGACTGATGATTTGTATTAATTAAAAAAATGGGTAATTTGTAATCGACATAATATGATTGTTATTACTTTGCTAATACATTAACCCGATAAAAAACCATAAGAATACATAATACTGAAAATTCAACAGAAACGCAAATTCACTTAAATTTTATGGAATGCTCATTATTCTTGGCACTGTTTAAACATTTAGTTACATAACTGCATTAGCATTCTCGCGTTTATCCGAAATTACTTTGCATTAGTTCAATGTCATTATCTACATTCACCTTTCCCAATTTAATTAAAAATCAAATCAAAAAAATTTTAATCAGATAAATTCTTACGAATGATTACGAATGATAACTATTTAAATATAAAAGAAGAATTAAAAATAATTATACATTTAGTGTTAAGGGGTTAAAAGGGTCACAACGATGGTGGTACAAACAAGTCTGACAGATTAAATTGAGATTGGTTACCAGTGTAATCCGGTTTGTTTTACTACCAATTACCAGTATTTATATTGTGTGGTTGTGTGCACCCTACCTCCGTGATACATATATGGGGACAAAAGGAAATCGTTTGGTTAGACCTGCTAGGTTCCATGATATTAACGTCATAAAACGAGTGCCAAAGATCATCGAATGACGGCCAGGAGTAACACGGAGTAAGTTAGATGTTAATACATTATGATTATTTATACAAATATAATAATTTTATTTACTTATTTCGTCCGGGGCGCGATTAGAACTGGCCACTAAAACCAACGGGGATCCTCGACTGCCGAAGGGTTGTGCTCCCCGTTAGAGAAGCCTTCTTCGTGAAAATCGGGGCAAGAAGAACCACCTACCAGATTTACCAAATATTCAGATGTTCAGTTGATCAAATCAGCCCATCAGTCTATCAGACATTAGTCCAGTCAAAATAGACATAAAAGTGCTGAGTTCGCATTGTTTGCCTGGATTTTTGCATTTGCATACGCCATTACGAATAATGTGTCAAAAGTTCCCAACTGTGCATTGTTTTTTATTCGTGTTCAAACGTCACCAGTTTTTGTTTTCGAAGTATTGCTCCGAAAGAACAAGAGCTACCATTTTTTTTAAATAAAACAAAACTGTAAGTATAGCTGTTTTACTTGTACAGTAAAAATGCAAGAAAATCATTAAAACATATTAAATAAAGTGTGTAACTTCGTAATATTCTCTACAAAAAAGTATTAGAAAGAAGAAATAAAATAATTTTACTGGAGCTCACAAGTGACATGAAGTGGACAACATCTCAATCATCTATAAAACAAAAAAAAAATGTTTACTAACTAGTGGCTAATATTATTAACCAACTACATTAATATTATTTACTAATATTATTATTAGTACTTTTTTTCCTACCACCATTCTCGAGTCATTGAACCACAGTATGCAATTATGTAATCATTGAATATCAGTATGCAATCGTTGCTAAATCGAATGTCTACTTTGTCTGGACTACACTCTCTTGTGTGATTCTGATTACCGTGATGTGTATTCAATGTCACCCCAAACATCGATTAGTAATCGTGTACTGTTAGTTATTGTACATTATTTTCATCTAACAATATCTTTGAAAACCGTCTTGTATAAATCGTGAGTAATCCCGTCAACGCTAAATGTTACGAGTTGGAATTATGCGTAGTCTCGGGGATTAGCGGGCTGTCGTCCCGTGTCCCAAGCCTACTCGAATCTGTTTCACGCTCCGGTGTACAAACAAATGGTAAGAGAAATATATATTTCAAGAAAATAATATTCGTAAAGAAATATCTTTTTTTGTCTACAAGGAGAAGCGTATTATGAGTGTGACGTGAGTATTATGCATGACTGACTCTTGCATCGTATTAGAGCTTTAAGGTGTCTTCAGAACAGTGTCTAGGGTACATTGGGAGAAAATCAGCCCAATTTGTTTTCTTTTTGTGATTGTTTTAGAAAAAGTTCAGTTTTGGTGATTTGTTGTTTGGAAATATTTTATAACCACAAACAAGAATACTATATTAAAAATAGGTAAAAAATTTATGTTTCTAACGAACCAACTCAAAGTAAAAAATAACTCTATTTACGTACATATTAGAAACGCTCCTTTAAATCTCCTACAAATTAAAATTCGTCATAGTTTTTTTTTGTTTACTTGTAACTTGAATGCCTTTGACCCTAGGCTCGCGTAATTGAAAGCAACGCCAGGGTCTAGGATGGAGCAGGCAATTCAAGGAAGTTTTATATTATGACCATACACTCCTATCTATCGTAACATTGACACCTTTTTTACACATTTCCTCACTCACACAATCCATCTATCTCATTTGTCTAAAAAAAAGTATAGACTAAAGTCTAGATTTTCAAATTATAGGTTCTGTTTACAAAGAAACACTAAACATCATAATTAAATCAAGCTTGCTATGTGAGAGAAACACGTTTCACGAGCCCGTAATGAAGAATAGGTCCTAACAGAGCCAATGAATTAATCATACGCGAATTAACTAAACTAAACTAAAAGCGGTCTTTGGCGTGACGATGGTAAAAGGCCAGACGGAATGACTGTCATCCCTTGGAAGATGGTTCGGCCGCTTGTTTGGGATGTCACATGTGTAGACACATTGGCACCGTCCCATCTTTCTAGAACATCTGTTGGGGCTGGTGGTGCTGCGGATTTTGCAGAAAACCGTAAACGGTGCAAATACAGTAGGCTTGACGAAGGCTACTTATTTGAGCCGTTTGCGGTTGAGACATTGGGTCCGTGGGGTCCTAGTGCTCGTCGACTTCGCGTAGGTTGGTCGATACTTCTGGTGACCAGAGGGCTGGCACGTATCTTGCGCAAAGGATTAGCATAGCTATCCAACGCGGGAACGCTGCTAGTCTTCTGGGCACTTTGCCCAGTGGTAGCGATTGGGCACAACTGAACTATTTATAAATTATGTATATATAGTTTAGTTTTATTAAAATAACAACTAAAAGCTGATTTAAAAAAACACAATTATTTACGTAGATTATCCATGAGCAACATATGATATTTCGAAAGAATTCTTTTGTTACCAGGCAGTGGCACAACGCGAGCCTTTTTAATTTTTTTAGTGTTTTGTATACCTGGCCATTGTTTTTGACAATTAGCAGTGGAGGAAACTTCAAATGAGTACTAGAGCATATATATGAATTAGTCTGTGCTCAAAACTTTTTGCATTATAACCTGTATCGCGAGGGCTGTTTGGATCAACGGGTCCCGGGTTCGATTCCGGGGTCGGGCAAGTGTCTAAACCAAGCTGGCTCGGAGACTGGGTGTCATTTCTATCTATAATATGTATGTATTTACAAAAAAAATGTATATAAGTAGTTTATCATCCATCTCGTTACCATAACACAAGCATTAAGTTGCTTAGCGTGGGACGAGATGGCGTTGTGTGAAATGTCCAATGATATTTATGATTTATGGGCTGTAACGATGACACATAAATTAGTGTTTGAGAGAAAAACTTTTATAGTATTTTAGATTTTCTCTATCATTTTGGAGGTTGCCTAACTCAGTAGTGATGACCCACATATGCTGAAATGATGATGATGGATGACCCTTTCCATGTGGTGATGGATTTAGAATACATAGTGTCACCACCCCATTTTACCCAGAAAGTGTAGGTAACCTAACCTAACAATGCGCGCCGTCTCAAGTAATCATCATCATCATCATCATTTCAGCCAAAAGACGTCCACTGCTGGACATAGGCCTCCCCCAAAGATTTCCACAAAGGCCGGTCCTGGGCCGCCCGCATCCATCGTTTTCCGGCGACCTTAATCAGGTCATCGGTCCGGTGCCGGTAGACCTCCCACACGGTGGGAGGTCTACCAGCACTGCGCTTTCCGGAACGCGGTCGCCATTCCAGGACTTTTCTGCCCCATCGGGCGTCGGTCCGGCGCGCTATGTGCCCTGCCCACTTCCACTTAAGTTTCTGCGTATGTCCTCATTTCTGATTCGATCTCGCAGGGAAACTCCGAGCATAGCCCTCTCCATTGCCCTTTGGGTGACTTTGAGCCTTCTGATGGAGCCCATAGTGAGCGACCACGTCTCTGTTCCATAAGTCATCACTGGCAACACACATAATAATGGATAATTATTATTTATGAGTTGAGAAATAAAAAAATAATTTAAAAGGTCATTCCACCACATATGTATAGCGTTATATACGAGTATATATTTTTTACGTTTATATTTTTTTCCTTATTTTTCATACACAACTATTGGCTCAAGAGAATAATTAATTATTTTACCAGAGTAATTTTACACCGAATCACCAGATTAGCAGTTGGCTGATCACAGGCCATAATCAAATTGCCATCAATCACCGTATTGATTGAGAAGTGGCTAATTAATTAGTGCGTGTAAACTATTCTCTAAGTTTCTAGAAATTTCCGTGATTAATCACTTCAGTCATACACATCGCATGGGAGGGAACAAGTCTAATAATAATGTTAGAGCTAACATAAGTTTTTAACTTGTATCGGTGGTAGCCTTCATTTCAGGTCAATGTTTTTTATTCGTCTGGTTCAGTATATTACGAACACCTTTTTATAGTGGGGGAAACCTTTTATAGGTCCCCAACCGGGGCTGGGGTATGTGGGAGTCGCAGCGAGGCGGGTCGCAAAGGAGGGAGCTCCGGCTGACCCGCGCCGCCGACGGAGGCAGGGGTGGAGGGGTGCTCGTGACGGTGCGGGCCCCTTCTGCCCTCGCCTAAGAGGCCGGTGGTGGCTCGGGGGAACCGCCACCGATGAAAGCCTCGATGACTTAGGGCGTCCCAGTGTACCGGGACGCCCTCTCTGATAGTCGCTTGCCCGCGTAGCCCACCACGCCGGGGCGGCACAGTAGACTGCGTTTACGCGAACTTGTGGCGCCCCAAGCGCGTCGTGTGAGGGTATAACGCTGGGGTTTTAGTGGGTAGACGACTCTTGGGTAGACGACACTTGTCGGAGTCCCACATAATCACCGACCTCTCCCCCGGTGGTATGCATAAAGCATTTCCCCAGTGACAACAAAAAAAAAATGTGGGAGTCCCGGTCGTGATGAGATGGTCATTGCGAACGGTTTACCCACTAAAACCTACCACTATTTGTCTGCCCTAGGTATAACCTGTACCTATCGCGGTGGCAGTTTAACGACATTAAATTCACGAACACTAGTAAAAATGCGTGTTACTTCCAAGCCGTCTTATATTTAAGTAAATAACATCACATTTGACAATAGAAACAAAAAGAAGCATAAAAGTATAAACTACAAAAAAGGTCGCATACTTATCAAGCACAAATGACACTGATGACCTGACTTGACTCGGAGCAAGTGCCTCTGGTTTACACAAAGTCATTTTCCCGACCCCGGAATCGAACCAGAGACCCGTGATCGAAAGGTGGTACCTACATTCAACCCCTGGACCAACTAGACAGTCATCATCATCATCAATTCTACCCATTTCATCAGCATTAGTATCATCAGTACTTATGTCGGGCCGAAGTCCTACTATTACTACGCAGCCCATAAACCTGCGGATAAAGACCCACGGCTGAGTCGCGTTTTAGTTGGGGCGCATTTTACCATCCCCGGAGACCCACATAACCCAAGCAGCCCCAACGACCAAAGTATCAATGAGGATATCCGACTAAAAAAAAAATGGACTACCAGAGCGAGTCAAATCTTCTATTACATCTCGACCGCATTTAAACTTTTTATACCACTCTAAGGGTCAGCCTAGACAGAGAAGAATAATCCTCGCGCGGTCTCGGCATTCCCGAGGATGCGTTTGTCAGGTTCAAGCATTTATGGTAATATTTTTAAAGTTTATTTTCAAGTGCGTTAATAAAATCCTCTCCGCTGCGCTCCGGTCTGTCTGCGCTGACCCCTATGCACGGGTTTTTGATAAAGTGTGTTCACCGTAAACCTTCTCTAACATTTTTAGTGACGCCAAACACGAAGTTTCATTGGCGTTGCAAAATTTAAGACAAACTATTGTTTGATGCTTTTTCCCATTATGAATTTCGGAATACACACTAAATACGACCTAACTATTAAAATCCGCGCCAAAATTAATAACAGTTGTGCCAATGTAATAAATTAAAAACACAACAAAAACATAGACAAAAACATTTTTATAATTTTTTGACAAAATGTAAGTATATTTCAAAATATTTTTGGCTAATTTGTTGAATGCAATCATAAATTAAGACTGATAAGCAACTTGCCGAGTATAAAAGATAATTGATATAAAGTCGGAAAACGTCTTTGCGCCATTTTCAGTGGGACATCTAATTGTGTTTTGAGGAAAGGGGGGAGAGAGGAAATTAGGGTTGCCTACTGATTAAAATCCACCCAATCGAACCATTTTATACTTATAATATTTCATAAAATAAAGAGCGAGTCTGTAGTAAAGGATCGCTCATTATTTTTTTCATAATTTTAGCATACTACATTTAACTCAATGCCCATAAATGACCTACTACTGAGCCGGGCCACCTCCAAATTCATGGAGGTAAATCACCTTTTTTTGCGAGGGTACATCCTTGATGGACTGTCCACATAACATCCTCCGGTGTAACATCTCGCATCATCGGAGGGAATTTAGCCTTCCGCGCAACGCTGCGCGCTGTGGACTACTGCAACTCTAGAATTCCAACTGACCGACAGTGTTTAAAAAAAAGCATGACGCTAATCGCAATATTATTTATTTTTATGCAGAATATAATATAACTAAAAATACTATTATTATTTATTCTCTTAACACAATCCTTAAGATCCTTTCACGATCCTTGCACTTTGTGGTAAATAGCTGGGTCCACACCGGACGATCCATCGCGCTCCGACCGCGCGCGGCAGGAGCGCGATCCAAATGTGCATGTGTAATCCAAAACGGATCGTTCGGTGTAGATCCAGTTTTTTGATTCGCGCTCATGCCGCGTGCGATGGATCGTCCGGTGTGGACCCAGCTATTGACCTTTATTGGGTTTGAGATCGTGTTATTTTTATTTAAACCCCAAAGCTACAGACATTTTGCAGTGGCCGTCATTCAGTCTTCTCGCGATCACTGATAATGGACTAAAACAACACCGTCTAAGACTTATTAAGGTCTTCATCATTTCAGCCAAAAGACGTCCACTGCTGGACATAGGCCTCCCCCAAGGATTTCCACAAAGGCCGGTCCTGGGCCGCCCGCATCCACTGCTTTCCGGCGACCTTAACCAGGTCGTCGGTCCACCGTGTGGGAGGCCTACCAGCACTGCGCCTTCCGGAACGCGGTCGCCACTCGAGAACTTTTCTGCCCCATCGGGCGTCGGTCCTGCGAGCTATGTGCCCTGCCCACTGCCACTTAAGTTTGGCAATCCGGTGGGCTATGTCGGTGACCCTGGTTTTCCTGCGTATCTCCTTATTTCTGATTCGATCTCGCAGGGAAACTCCGAGCATAGCCCTCTCCATTGCCCTTTGGGTGACTTTGAGCCTTCTGATGGAGCCCATAGTGAGCGACCACGTCTCTGTTCCATATGTCATCACTATTATCATCACATTAAGGTCTTACTAAGGTATTATTAAGGGCGCGCAGAAAAGCTCGAATGAGTTTATGTCGTGCTATTCCACCCAATGTAACAACTATTTGCTATGAATAAATAAATAAAAAATCCGTGTGGTGATGGATTTAGAATACACCACCAACGCCATGCTGAGAGTGTCGTAAGGCAACTAAAGAAACGCAAGATCATCTAGTTGCAAAAGAAGGAAAACTTGATACATACCCTGTGCCTACCCATCTGGCCATCGTGGCACAGCAGGCTAATATCCCTCTATATGGAGAAGGCCCGACTCAGCAGTGGGTATTTATCGACTGAGAAGAGAAGAAGAGTGACAACCCTAATGAAATTGGGAAAAAGCGTGATTTACACCACAGACCAAAACACATTACGGTAACACTACAGTGTCGGTGGTCGCGGGACATTGCAATGGGTCTAAAACATTGGGATTTAAATTTAAAAAAAAACACGTTCAGATCTGTTGAGGTAATTTACCGCAAAGCAAATTATTATATAACTAATGATGCTATGCAGATTATTGTTCTATCCTTTTAAATTAATCCATGGAGGATTGACAACCCTATTTTAGTTTTGCCACCCGCCGGGGTATCTCGCTTCAGGCAATGGATAACTTTACACCGGGTGCCATTTGGAGCCGATCTCTCACAGAGTGACTTATCGGTAAGTTTAAGGGCGATATATCAAAGTAATCGGTTTAATTTCTCATCCACCACTTGCTGGAACTAGGCTTATTTAGATACTGTTGGTCCGTGTGGTGACGGATTTAGAATACATTATGTCACCACCCAATTAACGATATGAAAAATTGTCATAAAAATATCTTTAGCTTTTTACTTTTAATAAGGCCAGGCCTTCGTTTTTAACTTTCGCTCTGACCGTACTTACGGATTTTGAATACATAGTGTCGTAAGAGTCGACAATAGGAATTGACAAAGCCGAAAATCCTAGCCGCAAGAGAGGAAGGTCGGGCCTCCCGACTCAGCCGTGGGTAGTTTAAGGGCTGAGTAGTAGTAACTAAATCCGTAATACTATGTATTCAAAAAATTAAATTAAAAATTTAAATAAACCCCCGACACAATGACCTATGTAACCTATAAAAACTAAAAACAAAAAAAATACATCGCGTTGGGGGACCGCTCCTATTTATTTATTACCTGAAACCCTGGTCCCCCAACGCGATGTATTTTTTTATTTTTTACTTTTTATAGGTTACATAGGTCATTGTGTCGGGGTTTTATTAAAAATTTTAATTTAATTTTATTTTTTTTGTTTTAAAGGTACACACTTATTATGATGTTTGTAATGTGCACGTGATGCGCTTTCATTTGAGACCCCACTCGATTATATTTGCAGACTTCCCCACTTTCACCCCCCCATCACTTTTAAACGACTCAACCGATTTTCATCAAACATGTCTAAGAACACTCACCCGTAACTCACCTGTAATACAAAAAAAACTGTATTGAAATCGCTTCATCCGTTCGCGAGCTACGGTGCCACAGACAGACAGACAGGCACGTCAAACTTATAACACCCCTCGTTTTGCGTCGGGGGTTAAAAATCCGTAAGTACGGTCAGTGTGAAACTTAAAATATACTAAGACCTGGCTTTAGTAAACGTAAAAAACGAAGGAAATATTGAAGAAAATTTAACAAAACTTTTTGTAATCCAAGAGTTAGGTTATGTAAATTTAGTAATTGATTTCTGCCGCGTGTTTGATATACGCAGTTAATTACCTAAAAAATCAGTTTATTGAAGCACATGCCCCTTTATCTCACACGGCTCTTCCATATCCCAGAGATCACACATGAAGAGCTAAGGAATATAGTAAATTTTAAGTAATAGCAACGAGCTTATAAAACTACAATTTTTCTGTGATCTTGACGCATTCACATTATTTTTGTGGCAACTTGCAGATCAAATCGAAGTGCTGAGAAATTTGTCTATGACCTTTGTTATTGCAGAATTTTTATCTGTTGGCATCCCATAAATTATTTTACATCACTCTACAACACCCTGTGTTCGAAAAGTGGGGTACTTAATCGAGTGGTTGTCAACCCCGTGAATGATAGTCAGGGATGTCTCGACCCCTCTTAGGCCGCAGCGTCATCGCCCTTACACATTAACGCGCTTGTAACACCCTAAGAGGAACGCTAAGGGGGTGTTTTGTACCAAAAGGGTGAAGTAGAGAACACATATAAATTGTATGATTGGATTTTGATCCCTATTTTAAGGTGACATAGGATGAGTATTTCTATAACTGTTGAAGATCAAAAACATGCTATGGGCGTAGGTTTGTATCAGGTTGATTGATTTAGAAGTGTAGAAACAAATTAGACATTTAAGTGAGACTAGTGATGGGGAGAAATTCGTATTCATCAGGTGACAGAGAGGCTTTAAGGTTGAGACTATTTCTTAGATTTTTTGCGCTCATTGTTGGACCTACGATACTATCGTCACTAGCTGGTTACCAAAATTTCAAGAAAAAAAGTGGATTGTATTTTTAAAGTGAAACTTCTTTAAGCAATTTACCGTCACGAAGATATGCAACGTTTTTTAATGCTAATTAGTTTGAAGTTTCAATATTTACAAATAACTTGTGGCATTTCAATTTGCCAGTTGTCATTTAATATTTTAGTATACTATTTTTCATTAATTATAAAATAACTATATTTTATAATTTTTTTCTTTATAAAGTTTAATTTAAATAATTATCACATATATCTCTTTATTTCATACTTTTTTTCATATATTCTTTAAAAAAACATAGTTATTTAAAAAAATATACATAAAAAAATAGAAAAACCGTCGACAACGAGGTCGATGACCTAAGCTACCGACGGTTCAGGGCTCCAGAGAGAGGAACCTCCTCACGATCCTTGCCGAATCCAAGATGACAGCCTTTTGTATCAGGCCCTTAATCCAGAAACTCAGCGAGAGTTTCTTGAGATGTTGGTCGAAACTCTTCGCGATAAGACCATTTACTGAAACGACTATCGGCACAATGATTGTTGAATCAACATGCCACATTGCGGTAACCTCGTGAGCCAAATCGAGATACTTGGTAAGTTTCTCTTTTTCGGCTTTAACAAGGTTCTCGTCATGCGGGATAGTGACGTCAACAAGCATTGCCCGGCTCGCCGATCGGTCAATTATCACTATATCAGGCTTGTTAGCGGGAATAGTCCTGTCAGTGATAATTGACCGATCCCAATAGAGCGTGACATGACCATTGTCGAGAACTGGCGCAGGCTGGTATTGGTAGTAGGGCACTTCAGTATCCACAAGACTATATTTAAGGGCAAGTTGTTGATGGACTATCTTGGCCACTTGGTTGTGTCTGTGCAAGTATTCTCCGTTAGCAAGACGAGAACAGCCAGAGACGATATGCCTAATGGACTCTCCTGGACGATGACAGGCTCGACAGATGTCGGCAGTCCCATCCTTTAGGATATGTCTCCGGTAGTTATTCGTCATGATAACTTCGTCCATAATTGCACAGGCAAACCCTTCAGTCTCTCCGAAGATGTTACTGAAGCGTAGCCAAGCCACAGAAGCGAGTTGGTCTACGTCCGGCCCAGTGAGAGCCTTGTAGAACCTTCCGTGTAACTCCTTGCTCTTCCATATAGTCGTGCGGTCCGAAATGCTTAACACCTGGGGCTTGCGCCAATTCTGTTTTGCCAAGGATAAAGGTGTGAAGGAATTGTCAACATTGGCCATATCTCGGTGCACATCCTCGGTTGACTGTAGGAAGTATTCCCGCAGATTGCATACCTCGCGGTTATGTAGGTTTTTGACGTTTAAAAAACCACGTCCCCCACATTTCCGTGGGATATACAACCTCATAACAGACGAACGGGGGTGGTGCATTCGATATAAGGTCAATTGTCGACGAACCTTTCTATCCAAGGCGTCTAACTCAGACTGAGTCCACCTTAGAATGCCAAACGAGTAAGCAAGTGCAGGCATAACCCAACCATTGACAGCGCGCGCCTTATTACCTCCAGACAGAAGACTTTTCAGTACTTTTGTAAGGCGGCCTAAGAAACATGCTGTCAATGACTGTTTTATCTCCTTGTCAGCTATACCTAGTCCTTCTGCCATTCCAAGGTACCTATAGGTTTCCGACTCCGAGAGACATCTGAGTGACATATTTTCAGAGAGTTGTAATTCTTCCGAAGTTACAACTCTGCCCCTCTGTACATGAATGGCCGCACATTTGTCGACACCAAACTCCATTTTAATATCTTTACTAAAGATTTCTGTGATCTTTAATAATGATACTAAGTCAGATTTCTTTGGTGCATACAACTTGAGGTCATCCATGTATAAAAGATGTGATATGACCTCACCATCTCTGCGGAGTCGGTAGCCTATCTTGGAATCCATTAGTAGTGCGCTTAATGGATTCATAGCTAGGCAGAACCACAAGGGACTCAGGCTGTCGCCTTGAAAAATTCCTCGCTTTATCCTTAATAAGCCTGTGGAGTCAGAAAACCCCGCCATGACTGGCAGACAGAGACGTGTGGTCCACTGGCTCATGCATACACTAAGAAAAGAGCATAGATTTGGATGGAGACGGTACAAATCTAATACTCTACTTAGCCATGAATGAGGCACCGAATCATACGCCTAATTAAATAATTATTATTATAAGTTTCATTTTCACTTTTCTTTTTTCAATATTGCACACTATAGTGTTTGAGTCTCGTCTATGAGCTATTGATCGTATCATTATGGCTATAAGGTTTTTGGCTATAAATGTATTACTTTTCTTCTAAGGTAGAATTGTAGATCTTACCTCCTCGAACCTCACAGACCAGCACCAACTCGTTGCCTTCCTCAAGTGGCCCGACCACGCCAGACACGTCTCGTCCAGATTTATCGTATAATATCAGCTGATGTGGTGGCACTGTAACAACAGGAGCATATCAATAAATAAAAAAAAACACAGGCTAAATAAATGGATTAAGAAAAAAACGGTGTCGCCACCCCATTCCATCCTGAGGGCCTTGTAAGGGTTTGTAAAAGGATATGACAAGGCTGAAAGACTAGAATAGAATGAAAACTTGATACGAAACCTAGTGACAACCCGTCTGGCCAGCGTGGCACAGAAGGCTAATTATCCTTCATGTAGTTGGAGTAGGCCCGACTCAGCAGCGGGTCATTTATGGGATGGGTAGTATTAAATAAACCACTATAGAGTGGGAAGTTCTTGAATATGATTTTAATAAACTATTCACTCCACAACGCTGACAAAATGTCATCATCATCAGCCCACATTAGTCCACTGCTGGACATAGGCCTCCCCTAAAGAGCGCCATAGCGCCCTGTCTTCAGCTTGACGCATCCAGCTGCTGCCCGCAACCTTTCGCAGATCGTCGCTCCATCTAGCAGAGGGCCGTCCCACACTACGCTTGCCGATTCGCGGTCTCCACTCAAGAACTCGTCTACCCCAGCGGTTGTCGGTTCTTCTACAGATATGACCAGCCCGCTGCCACTTCATTCTGCTAATTCTCTGAGCTATGTCGGTGACCTTGGTTCTCTGTCGGATAGTCTCGTTACGGAGCCTATCTTTCAGTGAAACTCCAAGCATAGCTCGCTCCATAAATATCAAAAAAATTTCATATCAGGTTTTCTTGAAATTATAGCCACAAGAAAGGACATATTATTTTTGAGAGAATTAGTTGTCTGTGTGGTGATGGATTAAGAATAATAAATATAAATAATAAATAAATATCCTTGGACATTTCACACAACGCCATCTCGTCCCAAGCTAAGCAACTTAATGCTTGTATTATGGTAACGAGATGGATGATAAACTACTTATATAATTTTTTTTTTGTAAATACATACATGTTATAGATAGAAAACACCCAGACCCGGAACAAATACTTGTAGGTCGTACAAATATTTCTTCCGTGCGGAGATCGAACCCGCGACATGTTGCGCAGCAGTCGATCGCTCAACCACTGCGCCAACCGTGTCGTCAAAACCTGGCTGCTAGAGAAGGAAAACTTGAAACCTAGCCAACCAACCCGGTCTGGCCAGCGTGGTACAGTAGGTTAGTTGCCATGTGATTGGAGGAGACCTGACATCATTTATAGGCTAAGTAGTAGTAGTAAATTTATTCGCATTTCATCACTCCATCTAGCAGAGGCGCGTCCTTAACTACGCTTATCGAGATTTTAAGTTGTTTATTTTGTAGCGGTTAAAGTCAATCTTCCATTTAAACCCGAGCTCAGACAATGTTTAAAAGATTGGTATAAACAGCTAAAATAGTAACATTAAATCTGGCATAAGCCGACAATAAAGTTATATTTATTTTATTGACTATAAAAGTTATGATCTGGCTATGATCACAGTTATGTTGGTCGTAAACTAAGTCCCATCTTGGATATTTTATATGATAACATTGTATGAAAATAGTTATAAGTAATTACTTATTTAGTTGTGAAAATACTTTAATATCAGCCAGATACTCGATCAATTTCCAAAAATGATTGTCCGTGTGGTGACGGATTTAGAATACACAATGTCACCAACCCATATCGTCTTTAGCGCAAGAGGCAGATCACCTAGCCCCAAGAGAAGGAAAACTTGATACAAACCCTATGTCAACCCGTCTTGCCAGCGTGGCACAGTAAGCTAATTTACCTCCATGAATTTGGAGGAGGCCCGACCCAGTAGTGGGACATTATGGGCTGTAACGAAGATTCGGATCATTTTCCAAAAATGAGGTTCTCAATTCGTCGTTACCGCATGGCTCCGATATTTATGAACCGGATTAAATAAAATACTATTAATATTGCCTCCGGATTAGTCTCCGAAATTGTATCAAAAATCTGTTTAGTAATTTGATACAAAACTAGAAATAAGTGAATAAAACTATGAGTAGAATTATTAGTCGAATTATTAGTTCGATTTATTAGTTAGAGATACCGAGTCGACTACTCCAACTTTCTCTTATTGTGTTCCTTATCTTGAGGCTAGGTTTTTGGCCTTGTCATTTACTTTTGTCGGTCTTACGACACCCTCAAGACGGAATGGGGTGGTGAGACTGGGTTTTCAATTTAGAAAACACAGTCTCACCACCCCACGGATTTCCGTCACCACATGCATAATATAATACCGAGTAATATAGACTAAAAATATAAACCTACTTCAGATATAATCAATTAAAAAACGAAAAATAATCAAGACGATACCAACCTAAATAGACACTGACGTTAATTAGGTTAAACAAGGCTCAGAGTGTTGCCTTTTCGAAAAAAAGTTTTCTTTTATTAAACACCTGTTTGCAGTAACCTCTCTTATAACAATCACTACGCTATTATGTCTGTTAAACTTAATAATAATTGGGTCCAATTTGGCTTGAAACGTTGAATGCGCCCCTCGAAGTAAGAACGATATCAACAGAACACTGAAAATAAAGCGATGCGATATAAGCACAATATTCATTATGCAGAGTTGGAATGCGCGGAGGGGCCGTGTCAGATAGTAGGATATAAGCCTTTAGGATTATTGTATGTATATGGTTGGGAAATATAATATTGTTGCATGTCCGTTTTATTGTTAGTATGTTAATGACGTCGGAAACGTCGATTAAGAATGCATAGTGTCACCACCCCATTCCATCCTGAGGGTGCGTATGAGTATACTACTACCCAGCATATAAATGTACCACTGCTGATTCAGGCCTCCTCCCATCACAGGGGGAGTCATTAGCGTACTATGCCACGCTGGCCAGATGGGTTGGCACAGGGTTTCGTATCAGCGGCGGCGTGGTTCTGCATCAGATCCCACAATGCCGCAACAGGACGCGAGTTGGAGCACCCCGGGGAGGTTTAGTGGGTAGGCCCCCACTATGGGGGAGTGTGGGGATGGCCAGCGAGGAAGTCCAGAAAGGATTTGACCCCTGGCGAACAAAAAAAAAAAGGGTTTCGTATAAGTGTTCCTTCCCTTGCGGCTAGGTTTTCGTCCTTGTCATTTCCTTTCATCGGCTCTTACTACACCCTCAGTTTGGAATGGGGTGGCGACACTGTTTACTCCTAATCCGTCACCACGCATTTACCAAGTGCAGGGGTTTCGTTTAAAAACAAAAAAAACAATAGATTATTCGTGAAAGAGTAGCAAACCTATATTCTTACAAGCGTTTATAAGATTAGAAGGATTGCATGTATGTTTTATTGTCAGTCTGTTAATGACGTTAACTATTGTGGTGAATTACCTTAACGAGCTTTAGATCATGTCACTAATAAACTGTGAAAGAGGTCTTATCTGTGAACTGTGTACATATAGAAAATGGTGGCTGCAACCGTCTTCTAAGGCCCTTAGTATCAGTGATCGTAGTTAGGTATATATTGAACTAGGGTAAATGATCAGAAACGTATACATTAATATGGACATTCCGCGGGAATTAGGTAAATATGCTTTTCCCGGAATTTTCCAATGTATTAAAATGACCAATAATATATTGTTAATATTTTATTGCTAACCGGCTATTTAACCGATCTTTATAAGGCAGGGTCATTTTCTACGTCTATAAGGATTAAACTGAAACTCAAATTATTTATTTCAATAGAACCTATTTAGAGGTGTTTTTGAAACGTCGAAAAGTAGAGAAGAGAGAGAAGTAAGGAAGCTAGTTGCTTATTTCAAAAAGTAGACCTCCATTGATACACTTTTTATCATATTTTCTATTACAAACATCTGATTGGGTTACATTGATTTCTTGTTTAATTATAGTAAGCTAAGATGTGAGGACAATATAACATATTGCACAACAGCAGTGTCCAGGAGATCAATACAAAACTATGTATGTCAATAGCAGTTAAGAGATGACCGGCCCCAACAGGCGATTGATTTACAACGTCTAAAGAAATCAGAAAATATAGAAAAACTTATGGTTATTTATTTTATTTGTGGTACAATATAGCAGGATGTAGAAACTGAAAAGCATGAACAATAAAAATATTGTTTTATAAAATGGCGTATCCATGTTATTCTTTTTAAGAACATTTCCGATTTGAAGTAGATAAAAATTCAATTTAACATTTAAATATGACAAACAATCTCTCTTATTGCGTTTCCAAGAAACTAGGAACTGTTACAATACAAGGACAGTATTCATTATGCAGATGTTTCTGGAATGTTGGCAAGGAGGTGTCAGATAGTGGCGACGGTCTCGGGTTATTGTGAATCTAAATGGAGTGCGGTGTGGCAATAGGCAAACATGTTATACACCGGTTAAAGAGGTTGAATTTTTATGTCCACACATCACTATCACTACATATTATAAAACAAAGTCGCTGTCGTCTGTCCGTCCCTATGTATGCTTAAAACTTTAAAACTACGCAACGGATTTTGATGCGGTTTTTTTAAATAGATAGAGAGATTCAAGAGGAAGGTTTATATGTATACATATCTATATTATAGATGTATTATAATACATCTATAATATAGTGGAGAAACACTGATAAATTTAGAGGTTCATCATTGCACCTGTGCGAAGCCGGGACAGGGCGCTAGTAAGTACTAATACTCATCCCATCAATAACCCACTGCTGAGTCGGGCCTCCTCTCATCAGAGGGAGGGTAATTAGCCTACACTGCCAGGCTGACCAGATGGGTTGCCACAGGGTTACGTATCAAGATTTTCTTGAAATTAAACACCTTTTAACGGATTCATCGCGTGCATATAAAAGTACAAAGAAACTGTTTCTTTGTACTTTTGAAGACAACTATCATCTTGTCTCTCCCGCGACCACGACTGCTGCAAAGCATTCGATACGTCGGGAATTAAATAATGATATACTCGCGATAAATCTTAGGCTACGATTGCCAAATTTAAGTGGCAGTGGGCAGGGCACATAGCGCGCAGGACCAACGCCCGATGGGGCAGAAAAGTCCTCGAATGGCGACCGCGTTCCGGAAAGCGCAGTGCTGGTAGGCCTCCCACACGGTGGACCGATGACCTGATTAAGGTCACCGGAAAACGATGGATGCGGGCGGCCCAGGAAATCCTTGGGGGAGGCCTATGTCCAGCAGTGGACGTCTTTTGGCTGAAATGATGATGATGATACTCGCGATAAATCCGTTACATTTTTCTTCTCTTACGCCTAAGTTATAGGCCTTGTTATTTCTTTTTGTCAACTCTTACGAAACCCTCAGGATGGACTATCCGTTCTAAATCCGTCACTAGACGGAAAGATTTACTATATGTCCACACTGTTTAAATATAGCACTAAAATAAAACCAATGTTAGTTTTAAAGACGGTTAATGCTCTCTCTATATATCACCTACTAAGCATTATAACACTACTCATCTATTATGCAAGTTGATACGTTATGACAGTGTAAACAGAACCATATACAATGAAATGACAAGGCTCATTATGCAGCTGTTAGAGGAGCACTTCTCGGGTAGAAAGGAAGACGTGAGATAAATGCGGAGTGGCGCGAAATGGACGAGGTCGGTTATTATGTGTCTTGTAAGGTAGCGATGACAAAATATGAGACATCTAGAACAACATTTTGCTTTTTAAACAAAGAAGGTTTTATTTTTATAGACAATCTACAGATATACTGACTCGTTGGTCTAGGGGTTAGATGTGCGGCCTTTGGTTCATCGGGTCCCGGGTTCGATTCCAGGGTCGGGCAAGTGTCTTTATCTAAACCAGGGGCACTCCTTTCTGAGTCTGGGTCTCATTTATGTTAGTGAATTACATGTTTGTAAACTGCCCCCGCGATACAGGTTATACCTAGTGCAGGGGTTTCGGTTAAGAACAAAAATAATTGCAATTAAAAAATACAGGGTTTCACCACCCTATTCCACCCTGAGTGTGTTGTGAGAACCGACAAAAGGAAATGACAAGGCCGAAAACCTAGCTGCAAGAAAAGGGAAAGTCGATAAGAAACTCATTGCAGAAGTCATTCCAAAAGATATTTATCCCTACTACTTCTCAGTCCATACATGACCCACTTCTGATTAAGGTCTCCTCCAATTCCTTGGAGGGTAGCCCTGCTAAGCCACGTTGACAAACCGGTTTGGCACAGGGTGGCGCTCCAAGCGTGTCGTGTGAGAGTATACCGCTGGGGTTTTAGTAGGTAGAAGGATGTAAACATGAGAAATTGTGTATGAAAGGTGTGACTGTAGATATGACGACTGATAGGTGTGTATGGAGACTACCACCTAGCGTGGGACAGGAATCGTAAGATGATGATGATGATGATAATGGTAACTGTAAATATGACGATTTATAAGAGTTTTGTGATAAAACCTACGTAAATAAAGTTAATTTTGAGTTTGAGTTTGAGTTCCGTAGACCCACATAATACTTACCCCCGATGGGGCGGTGGTATGCATAAAGCTTTTCCCCAATGATACAAAAAAAAAAACACTCATTCCCTCTTCCCACTATTGCGGCTAGGTTTTCAGCCTTGTCATTTTTAACACCCGACGCAAAACGAGGGGTGTTATAAGTTTGACGTGTCTGTCTGTCTGTGGCACCGTAGCTCGCGAACGGATAAAGCGATTTCAATACAGTTTTTTTTTGTATGACAGATGAGTTACGGGCGAGTGTTCTTAGACATGTTTGATGAAAATCGGTTTAGTCGTTTAAAAGTTATGGGGGGGTGAAAGTGGGGAAGAATAACCGAAAGTCTGCAAATATAATCGAGTGGGGTCTCAAATGAAAGCGCATCACGTGCACATTACAAACATCATAATAAGCGTGTACCTATAAAAAGCAGAAAATAAAAATTAAATTTTCTACTTTTTATAGGTTACTTAGGTCATTGTGTCGGGGGTTTATTTAAATTTTAAATTTATTTTTTTAGATAGATAGCTATAACACTTTATTGCACATTTGCGACATAAACATAGGGCCTTTTAAGTGTGTCGACTCATACAAAACCCATTACTTTTATTTTTTTTCGTTGGATGTCTTCATTGAACGGTCGTTGGGGACCGGTCGGGATATGTGGGACTCCGGGACATCCGGGAAAGATGGTAATTAGCGCCCCACTCGCACCCACAATAAAACAACGCCATTCCTCGACTGCCCGTTTCAGGGCCGCAAGATGAAATCAAGTGGTGACACTGCTACTACTACTGTTCAGCCCATAAATGACCCACTGCTGGGTCGGGCCTTCTCCTATCATAGGGAGAGTCATTAGTCTACAGTACCACGTTGGCCAGACGGGTTGGCATGGGGTTTCGTATCAAGTTTTCCTTCTCTTGTTTTCGGTTTTCGGCCTTTTCACTTCCTTTCGTCGACTCTTACGACACCCTAAGGACAAAATGGGCTGGTGTCACCATTTATCTAATGAAAACTATACTTCAAGTGTCTCCGTACATCGAAACTAACCTAAACACAATACACACTAGTAACAGAACAATATACAGAAAGAAACAATCTTGGGAACGTCAATAAAACAGTACTCGAATGAAACGAGTATGAGTCTGGAGACAAAATGGACGAGTTTATTACGTCTTGTCTCGAGTCACTATGGCTACATTTATTACTAACGTCTACATATGCGTCCGTGTGATGATGGCTTTAGAACGCATGGTGTCATCAACCCATTCCACCCTGAGGGTATCGTAGAAGCCGAAAAGGGGAATTGAGCCGATAACCTGGCCGCAAGAGAAGGAAAACTTGATACGTTACTCGTTTGGGCAGCGTGGCACAGTGGGCTAATTACGACAAACATATTAGTAGTATTCCTCAGCCCACACATGTCCCTGCGCTAGCTATAACCTGTGTCGCGGGGGCAGTTTACAAACATGTAATTCACGAGCACAAATGACACCCAGACTCCGAGCCAGTGCCTCCGGTTTACCCTGGAATCGAACCCGGGACCCGTTGATCCAAAGGCGGCATATCTAACCTATGTGTTCTTAGCAATCTATCGATTAAAAACGTATACTCTATCGTTTTTCATCTTCAATACACAACTTTTTTCATTATTACTAATAGTACACACAAAACAGGAATCACAATAAAAGCTTTTAATAAACAAACATACCATAAATACGTAATACCACTATCACTATGCAAAACATTTAAGCGTATTATTAATATTATTTCGCGGTTTGGATCCACCCCTGTTATTAATACCTGTATAGATCCGCTTATTCACCCATTATGAGAGGGATGTCTGTATATTAAACAGGTTATAACATAAACTCTATAGCCATCCGAAGTGGTAAAATAAACATCATCATCATCATTTCAAGCCACTAATGACTTATTATTGTCGCTTTTTTGGTATTCAGTGCCTTATGTTGGTAGAAATAGTCATGACACTTTCTTTACCGGTTGGTGATTATTAAAACCTAAATTTAAAAAAAAGATATTGTTTTATTACGAAAATATTGACATCTTTGTCGTTGACTTTGTCCGCGTGGTGTTTAACAAAAAGTTTTGTTCAGTTCGCAGAGTTTACGATTCTCTATTTCGCGCGAAAACACTTAAAAATTAGGAAAAATCACGTTTACCACAAAATTGTAGAAAACCCAGTAACTATGGGCTCCTAAGAATGTGGGGAGTGTCAATAAAAATAAAAATAAACCTTGTCCCACCAAAATCGATCCCGCCATTTTAGAGATTAGCCGAAACAACCAGCAGGCTGAAATTTAAGAAATAGTTGTATGTACCTATACATCGAAATAGGTACGCTTAGTAAAAAGCGGTTATTTTAATATCACAAACAGACACTCCAATTTTATTTATTTGTAAATAAATAAAATGTAAATAGATGTAAAGAGTATAGATTGTGTTATAACATTACTACGGGCCGCATCGCATCTCTATGCTTAACAGCGCATGTTGGTAGAAATATCTAGTTTTGGGAATAAAGTTATTATTGTTTGGCATGTGTTGATATAGATAGAACTATGCTAGCTACTACCGATTCTTTCGTTATAACTAAAGATAGGGTTTTTGTTTCTCTCTGTATAGTCAATACGGTTCAGAATTCATACAATGAAGGGATTATAGGAGTTCCCTTTACCATAACAAAAATAAGTGAAATCTTTGAGGATTTCCACTTTATGGAAGAAGACTGTTTCTATATTGTCTGTTTAGTATAACATTGGTACGGTTTGTATGGTTTTATAAGTTTTAGAACTTCATTAGGTTTTTTTTTAATTTGTACACCTGGATGTTCAATTGTACATGTGGTGAAGCATATCTATTTATAGTAACAATCCACCCCATTGCACCATGAGGGTGTATTCTGCTAAAAGCGTTCACGACTTCCTCGTAAAATGAGCTTTGACGGTTTTGACCTGTCACTGAAAGCAGGCTTTTTGCTGCTGAAACCTCACACGTCTCGTTTCCGACGCAACTGGTTCGCGACAACTTAGTGTAACTACGGTTTTATAATACATAGTGTCACTACCCCGTTCCACCCCCCAGGGTGTCGTAAGAGCTGTAAGTCTGATAACCTAGCCGTAGCCACCAGAAGGAAAACTTGATACGATTCCAACGTGGCACAGCAAGCTTAAATACCTTCCATGTAATTGGAGGAGACCTGACTCATCAGTGGATCATCTATGGGCTGAATAGTCGTAGTTGTAGTGTACTGTGCCGCCCCGACGGAATAACCGCAGAGCGGGCAAGCAACAATCGATCGAAAAGCCAACTACCCAAGACTCAACTCCGCTCTAGCTGGTGTCTTGATAGTACCTTCACAATATAGACCAATTGCTCTCCTAAAATTGGAAGACGCCTAACTTATGGGCTTCCGTGTGGTGATGGATTTAGAATATATAGTGTCACCACCCCATTCCATCCTGAAGGTGTCGTAAGAGCCGACAAAAATAAATAATAAGGCTGAAAACCTAGCCGCAAGAGAAAGAAACATTGATACAAACTCTGTGCCAACAGGTCAGGTCAGCGTGGCACAGTAGGCTTCATCATCATCATCATTTCAGCCAAAAGACGTCCACTGCTGGACATAGGCCTCCCCCAAGGATTTCCACAAAGGCCGGTCCCGGGCCGCCCGCATCCACTGCTTTCCGGCGATCTTAACCAGGTCGTCGGTCCACCGTGTGTCCGCCATTTAATTGGAGAAGGCCCGGCAGTGGGTCATTTATGGGCTGAATAGTAGTAATAAGTCTTTTATGACCTTAGATGATGATAATGAGTTCAATCGATTGTACGGATTCGTCAATACAAACACTTCAAAAGCCGCTGATACAATATGACAAACGACACAAATTACAGCTGTATAAACAAAACTATACTTCACATACGATGTAGAAAATGCCACGAACCGTATTAAGTATTTTAGTGTTGGCTACATATGTTAGAATGTAGTCCAAGAGGAAATAGATAAAAAAAACCATTATCAGTAACAGCCGGGTCTTTTCAAATATCTGCTAAACATTATTTTCGAATAAACTTCGACTAATATATCACGAATAAATAGATAATACGAGATGCATGTGCTACCCCGCGTGTCTTTAAGAGAATCAGATATAAATAAATACTTTTGCTTCGGGTCTGGGTGTTTTTGTGATCGTGTATTACCGCTAAGATATAAGGTTAAATCTTCAAAGATACAAAAATATAATTTCAAAAAATACTCCACCTTTTTACAATGTATATTTAGACGTGTCATCCCTGTCGTGGATTTAGAATAAGTACACAACGTCACCAACCTACAACATCCAAAGAGGGAGAGGGTGGCGTAAGAGACGACTAAAGGAAAGCAAAAACCACCAAGCAGCAAAACAAGGACAATTTTATACAAACCCCTGTGCCAACGTTTTGCCAGCGTGGCACAGTAGGCTAATTTACCTCCATGAATTTGGACTCTGGACTCAGTAGTGGGTCATTTATGGTCTGAAATGATGATGATGAAATAAGAAAACCTCCTACAAAAAGCATACAATAATAATCTTCCTATTTCACCTTATTTCGATTCAACCCATTATGTTTATGGCCCACATGATCCAGCGATAACACGTTTGATGCGGCGATAAA
Organism: Clostera curtula; assembly: GCA_905475355.2. Taxonomy (NCBI): domain Eukaryota; kingdom Metazoa; phylum Arthropoda; class Insecta; order Lepidoptera; family Notodontidae; genus Clostera; species Clostera curtula. The sequence continues at coordinate 8,815,021 of FR997813.1, read as the reverse complement.
TCGCATCGCCGAGACTACAACTGAAATTATAGCTGCTGAATTATGCATTAGCGGCGACCGGCTAGCGGCTGTAAAAGTGGCCGTCAATAGGTGCCGTAGACTAAGCTCTGTAGGGTTGTTACTTGCTGAGGCAGAATATTTTAATTATAACTTAAGGTTTTATGTTAAGCAATCTGTTACTAAAATCGAAACTCATTTTATCAAGTTGTATCGCTAGAGCTCTTTTGAAATTAAAAATTTATAAAAAATATATTTAATGTTTCTAAATTTACCATTTGGCACCGTGCTTTTTTTAGGTTGGCATTTTTAGGTACAAGGCCGGTATAAGACAGATTTGTGAGAGCAAACTCGCGCACTAGTCTCAAAGAGCCAAAGATTTGAATAGAACCTGTTCAAAAGCATGACGAACGTGGCATCTATCGCCCTCCTCAATCGTATTGCAGAGAAGATATGGTCCTGTCACATATCGCCACCACTGCCATGAGTCTTAAAGTGAGCTCAAGGAACTAAATACTTACTAACCTAACTTCTCTTAGGTTTAATCTGCATTTTTGAAATAAGAATGCCTATTCTAGAATGGTACGATAAAATGGAAGAAGTAGGATAACCTATTGTTCTTGGGAATAGGAGAAGATTAGAATTGTTATTTTCATACATCGCTCTTCCAGTTACATGCAGGGTTATTAGACTACTATGCCACGGTGGTGAGACGGGTTGGTATAGGGTTTCGTTACCAGACCTGTCATTTCCTTTTGTCAGCTCCTACGATACCCTCACCCTATTCTAAATCCGCACGGATAAAAGGTATGTGAGATTAAATTCATCGAAGGGCTGTGCCATCCTTAAGTAAAACTATTTGTACACAAATACCGGCGTTTTATACCAGGGTTAGTACCGCGTAATTTTAGTGAGCTAGAACGAACATTTACCCTTAAATCAAAATGCAGATTTCGTTACACTGCAAAAGCCAATCCCATTCGCAGAGTAGGTCAGAAATTTGTTTCGCCGAAGTCAATTACGTATATACGTAATGACGTAACTTCACACTAAGCGTGCTTAGTTACTGGGTTAATTAATAGTTGGATGAATTGTTTGACTTCCTTGTTGGCCTAGAGGTTGGAACCGGACCCCGGTTCGATTCCGGGGTTGGGCAAATGTTTTTGTGTTAACCAGAGACACATGCTCTGAGTCTCGGTGTTAAAAGGATATTATTGACTTCATGAATCAATTTAAAAATACATTATACATTTTTACTAATTATTGACGCTTTGTTATATTAATCTAGGAGCTGCTTTTAAATCAGGGAGGAAGATTTTTTTTTAAAAGAAGAATGAATTTTCTCTGTGGTGATGGATTGAGAATACACAATGTCACCAACTGATGCTGTCCAACTGATGTTGTAAGAGAGTTTTAAAGGAACGCAAGTGGCTGACAGATTTATTATTAATATTTTTTGTTTATTTCAAATCAGAAATCCATATCGCCATTAAGAAAAACTGCTGAATCGAGCCTCCTCCAATCACATCAAGTAAAAATATTCTAATATCCTAGTTTATACTAATCCCAACAGTACACGAATATTTCATTCTTTTTCACCCCGCGCCTATCGTAACTGCTACTGGCAACTACAGAAAAGCGCCTCGTCCACGATAGATTAAAATTACGGAGAGCGATTCTCATAAGGCAATCTACGACGGTTACACATTGTGTCACTACAGTCTACGTAGACAGGCTCGGCTACGCTTGGAAGACGTCGTGGACGCGATACGAACAGAGAGATCTCGAATTATCTACATGTCATAGATCAGTCTAGCTATAGTTGTATTTTTAATTAGACGTAGTCAACGGACGTTTACTGTTTTATATGAATATCTAGTCTACGAGTAGTGTAGTGTACGCAGGTCAAAATGTCACTATGATAGAGCTATAGGACAAAAAATCGCAAAAGGGCGCTCTATTGATCTCTACGTGTACGTAGAAATTAGAGTATAGATTAGATTAGTCTTCAAGCTGTCTAGCTCTATTCTCGCTCAGGGCCCCCGCATAATGCGCGGATTGGTCGCGGCGGCCAATAGGCCGTGTATGTGACGCGATGTTTTTCGTTGTCCGCGCGACCAAAACTTGGCCGCGCGGCCTGGCCGCGTAATGCGCGCAGCTATATACAACGTAGAAGAATTAGTTGGCCGCAGCGACTTGGCCGCGCGGCCTGGCCGCATAATGCGCGGAGGCCCTCAGTGGACGACGCGCTTTACGATATCACATTAAACGAATAAATTTCTATCAGAAAAATTTAAATCAAATGTTAAAAGTAGTATTTTTTTGTGTGGCATTTCTCTACCCATTAGGGACATATAAAGGATTTAATCCGAACATTTAAATTCTGAGCATATTGTGCTAGATCAGTTCTACAATACGCTTGGGTAAAATAAAATCTAGAGCCCAACACATTTGTTCAAATAATGCTTTCAATAACATATATGTTGTTGGGAAAATGCTTAATTAAAAACCCAAAATGTTTGACGAAAGGTGAAACCCATACCATACTGAGGGTGTCATAAGAGATGACTAAAAACACGCAAGTGGTTGACTCCCTAGCCACCACAAAAATAAAGTTTCTTTTTTTATTGTCCTTAGAGGCAAACGAGCTAGCGGCCCACCTGATGGTGACTGTAAACCGCCATCCATGGACTTTGGCAGTGCCAATTTCCTTCCACTAATTTCTATTGAGTAACCAAATACATAGACACGTTAGTAGCGTCAGCAATAAAGTGTTCTTTACCTTCCACTCGCTGAAATGTCTCCAAAATTTCTTACCTGTCGAGACTAAAATCCTGCTTGCTCAAACTCTCATTCAGCCCTGTATCGACTACGCTGACTGTTGCTTGTTGGATGCCACAGAGGAGCTTCTAAATAAACTTGAGCGTCTACAAAATTTGTGTATCCGGTTTATATTTTCTCTGAAAAAATACGATCACGTCACCCAATTTCGCAAACGTCTCAAGTGGCTCCCAATCCGTCTTCGCAGAAACTCCCGAATATTGTGTGTACTATATAATATCCTTCACAATTCTGCCTCTCCCTCCTATCTGCGTGAACGTTTCTCCTTTGCTCATCCAACTGACGCTCCTTGCAGATCCCACCTACGATACATCCTTCAATTTCCTTCTCATTCAACCGATTTCTACTCCTACTCCTTTTCTGTACACGCCGTTCGTTTATGGAACTCACTTCCCGCTGGTATTCAGAGCTCTGACTGCCTACTTACCTTTAAGCGAAGAGTCAAAGAGCATTATCTCTCCTCCTGTTAGTCATAGTTGTTGTATGTATTTATTAAGTATGTATATGTATGTATTAATATTTCGTATTTAAGTATCTATTGTATCTATTATGTATGTATGTACAGTATTAATATTACGTATTTAAGTATCTATTATAACTTATTTTTATTTTGCATTATACTTATTTTGAACATTTGTAATATTATTAATATTAAGTTTTTTACGCACTAAGCCTATTATACTTTTTCACCATCTCCTTTTGCGGGTCTACTGGAAGAGATTTCTATAGAAATAAGTAGTACCTTTGTACATAAGTTTCCTAAATGTAATGTTTCCTAAACTTTTTCTATGTGTGTACATAAATAAATAAATAAAAATAAATAAATAAATAGAATCAAATTTTACGACGTAAAAAAAAGAGACAGGGGTTAGATAGGGCTGCCTTCGGATCACGGATTCTGGTTCGGTTTCGGGGTCTGGCAAGTGTATTTGTAAACCAGAGGCACTTGCTCTGAGTCTGGGTATCATTTGTGTTCATGAATTAAGCACCCTAAACCGACGAGCATGCATGAAGAGGTTGATGAAAGTGGAAGAAGCGAAAGTTGTGAGCCAGGGAAGCAAGTGCAAGTGTAGCAAGTGGAAGGATGTGTTATCTGCCTACCCTGCAGGAAAAAGGCTGTATGTATGTAATTTCATGTTTGTAAACTGCCTCCGCGATACTGGTTATACCTAGTACAGGGGTGTCGTTTTATTATATATGTAGCGTCAGGGTCCGACATTATTTAAAAAAACACAAAAGTCTTCACACAATCACTTAGTTTATTTCAATTAAATAAACCTTATTAATTTCACACAATTTCGTAATTAAAAAAATAACAACATTAATCTGCACTGATTATAAAAACTATTCGGCAAAAAGATCACTCAGCGATTACATAACGAGTGCACCGGGCAACGGTCGACGAACGACTGAGCCGCATCTGGCGCGCGCGCTGCCTTTTATGTCGCTCGGCGTTGGGGATAAAAATTACGTCGGTCAGTTGTTTGTTCACTGCTTTCCCGTTGTACCCGCAGTTTACAAAATAATGACGGTGGCGTCGTCATATACATATAAAAAAATATGTTTAGGTAACGTACTAACCATTGAAATAATCTATCGTTATTTTAGCCCACAAATGACCACTACTGAGCCAGATCTCCAAATTCATGGAAGGAAATTAGCCTGCTAAGCCACTTAGGCAAGACGGGTTTGTATCAAGATTTCCTTCTCTTGCAGCTATGTGATCTGCCTCTTGCGATTCTATAGTCGTCTCTTATGGCAACCTCTGGATGCTATGCGATAGTGAAAGACCGTCGAAAAATCCATAAACGCGTAAAATCTTACAACAGAAGAGCAGATGTTTCTTCAAATATACAAAGATTCAACTAAAGTACTCAATTAAAATAGGTTTTTTACTGGCTGTGATGCTTTTAGCTTTTTTAGATTTTTAAAAATCCTCCTTTTTGCAGGGATCAAAATAAAACCCACGTGTTTAATCACTACATAGTACAAAACGAAGTCGCATTTTTCTGTCCGTCCCTATGTATGCATAAATCTTTAAAACTACGCAACGGATTTTGAAGCGGTTTTTTTTAATAGATAGAGTAATTCAAGAGGAAGGTTTATAGGTATAATATAATTGCACCCGTACGAAGCTGGGGCGGGTCGCTAGTAAGTAATAAGAAGATGTAATAGCTTTATGCCAATCTGTTCCTTCTATATTACTAGTTTGTAGCCATTTTGAGGGACAAAGCCATGCCTTAACGACTTAAGTCATCAAGTAACATCAGCTGGGGCAGACGACTTGAAGGCGAAGAGGGCAGGTGTAATAAATCGGTCATTCGTTCTACCGGGCAATCATGGCTAATGTCATTTGAATTGTAATACATTTTGATCTGTTACATATTAAGTCCTATGAATCAAGATCTGTATGTGAAAATATTGTAGATGTAGTAAAATTCTAACGGATGAAAACGTATTACAGTATTAATGCAACTATTAATAACCAGCCTATAAAGACCCACTGTTGAGTCGGGCTTCCTCCAATTACAAGGAGGGTAATAGCTTCGTCGTTTCGTTTCAAGTTTTCCTTCTCTTGCGGCTAGGTGGATGGCCTTTACATTTCCCTTTGTTGACTCTTACGGCACACTCAACATGGAATTGGGTGGAGACACTATTTTTACGAAATCCGTAAAATATATCGGTTTTCATTACACCTTAAACAGGTAAAAACTGGGAAAAAGTCGCGGTTTCAAAGCCGTAATTATAAAGCAATTCTGAAATCCTTACCACTTTTATAATTTACCCTAGTTACCCGGGACTCTGGTAGTCGGCATGCCCACATCGGCACCTCATCGGGGCGTCACAGTGGAATGCATTTACGCGAACCTTTGGCGCTCCAAGCGTGTCGTGTGAGGGTATACCGCTGGGGTTTTAGTGGGTAGACGAGTATTTCCCAACAAGATCGCCGATCCCAACCCTGGGGGGTGGCGGTATGCATAAAGCATTTACCCAGCGTCACCAAAAAAAAGAGGAACGACTAAGTAGAATATATCTTTGTTACTTAATCACGCCAGAACGACTATAAGGATCATTGACACAGTTATAATTTCTAGCCTGCATTGTCAATTAAGCTATTTTATTCACTAATAACAAACTTTCGAGCAATCCACGTGGAAGCGGTGTGGGTAGAGTCTAAATACAGCATAATGTGATATCCGTATCCAACAATCCAAGGTACTTTTAAATTAAGTCATAAATATTCTCAACGAAATTTCAATCGACACGCTCGAGGCGCCGCCGACGCTTAGCTCATTCCACATTTCTTATAACCATTGGATCAATACACGCTGAGCAGCTTGCACCTAACTTGTTTCATTAAATTCAAATTTCGTGTTGTACTTATTAATTCACGCCCGCATCCCGCGCACGTCGTTTCGCGAGTAACTTACTTTTTAGGGATCCGCAGAGTCATAACAAAACGCAGAATTTCCTTCATTTACAATTTTGTCCGTTGTTGCATGATTATTTATTGATACAGAGTATAACAAACGTGTGTGGTGGACGGAATTAGAATACTTATTGTCACCACCCCATTCCATTCTCAGGGCGTTGTAAGAGCCGACAAATGAAATGACATGGCTCATAGGGAAACTTGATACTTAAACTTGACTCGATAGGGAAACTTGATACAATACCCTGTGGCAACCCGTCTGGCCTGCGTGGTATAGTAGGCTAATTGACTCAATAGCAGAAAAGCTCTGTAGCCAATATGAAAGTATCGATAGTATCTGAAAATCGCACGGGTGTTGAAAGAATTTTACTACTTATTACGCCCCTCTTGAAGAACTCTAATACTGTATTGTTTTGGAGAAATCTTCCTCTGGAACCGTAATATTTGCGACCGGTTCCAGTAAGTGAGGATTCATCCTGTGTTCACAGCCCATGGTACAATAGTTAACATGTTGTTAGTAACCAGCCCGTGAGGTCATGGATTTAGAATACATTGTCTCACCATCCCATTTCATCCTGAGGTAAAAGTCGACAGTAGGAAAGCAACTAGTAACCTAGCCGCAAGAGAAGGACAACTGGATACTAAACCCTATGCCAACCCGCCTGGCCAGCGTGGCACAGTAGGCTAGTTGCCCTCCAGTTGGAAGAGGCCCGACTCAACAGTGGGTAATTTATGGGCTGAGAAGTAGTAAGTAGTAGTAACTTTTGATTCTTTTGTATGACAGGTGAGTTACGGGCGAGTGTTCTTAGACATGTTTGATGAAAATCGGTTGAGTCTTTTAAAAGTTATGGGGGTGAAAGTGGGGAAGAATAACCGAAAGTCTGCAAATATAATCGAGTGGGGTCTCAAATTAAAGCGCATCACGTGCACATTACAAACATCATAATAAGCGTGTACCTATAAAAAGGAGAAAATAAAAATTAAATTAAAAATTTAAATAAACCCCCGACACAATGACCTAAGTAACCTATAAAAAGTAAAAAATAAAAAAATACATCGCGTTTGGGGACCAGGGTTTCAGGTAATAAATAAATAGGAGCGGTCCCCCAACGTGATGAGTTTTTTTACTTTTTATAGGTTACTTAGGTCATTGTGTCAGGGGTTTATTTAAATATTTAATTATTTTTTTTATTTGTGTTCTGTGTTTAATATTCACTGGGTTACGTTATAAGGTGCTGTAAAGGTTATTTTATTCTATTCTATTTAAGTGAATAAAGTAACTATAATACCGTGATGGTATGACCAGTTGGTGTGTAGTTGCTTTTTAACGATTTTATGCCCCGTGTGTATATTCTTTGCAAATGTTTTGCTTATCTTGAAATTTCCGGTCTGTAAAAATATCGTTCCAAAACACTTATTATGTTTTGATTAAGAATTTATCTGGATACTAGCGACCCGCCCCGGCTTCGCACGGGTGCAATGATGAACCTCTTAATTTACTACATTATTATGGATGTATCATACTTAAAAACCTTCCTCTTGAATCACTCTATGTATTAAAAAAACCGCTTCAAGATAAGTTGCGTAGTTCAAGATTTAAGCATACATAGGGACGGACAGACGACAGCGACTTTGTTTTATAATATGTAGTGATTAACAAAAAATTAAAAATAATAAAATATGTTTTTAAAATAATGTACAAATAAATGACTACGGAACCAAATATACCAAGTGCCGCCTCGTTCCTATTTGGATTTATATTTTATATTCCTGTCGTCTTCACATCCGAGGAAGTTTTCCGAGAAATTCGAAGGCTCTCCTAAAGGGTTCGCGTATCGCTATAATTGCCAAGTTTTGCCGTTTCGCTTTGCCGATGCAAACTTCTGTACAATACGACTTAAATTGTACAGCATTGAGTGACTTATGGTAATATCTCTTGCTAATTTAATATTGCAGTTTGTTTACTATAAATTGCGTGAATTATTTAACATCAAGGATGTGGGTGGAACATTTGTCAAAAAAGTCCGATTCAATCTGGAGCACTGAAATATCGCACAGCAGAAGCGACGAAGACGAATGGCACACGAATAATGAACCATAATACATACATACATATAATCATACAACTCTTTCCCGTAGGGGTAAGCAGAGAACACTTCTTTCCACTTGCTACGATCCTTACATACTTGTTTCGCTTCGTCCACTTTCATTATTCCCTTCATACATGCTCTTCGGTTTAGGGTACTCTTGACCTGCCCTTTTTTCAAGACGTCCCTGATTTGGTCTTGAAACGTCCGCCTAGGTCTTCCCCTTCCAACACTTTCATTCACACTCGCTTTATACACTTTTTTACACTTTTGAACCTTATTAATGTTGTTTTTTGTGTTAATTGTTGTTTCTTATATTATGAAGTGCCAACATTAGAGGTTGTAGAAAAATTTTGAATACATAGTTTCAACCCCATTCCATCCTGAGGGTGTCGTAAGAGCCGATAAAATGAAATGACAAGCGATGATCATAACCTAGCCGTAAGCGTAGGAAAACTTGATACGAAACTCTATGCCAACCCGTCTGGCCAGCGTGGTATAGTAGGATCATTACTCTCTATGAAATGGGAGGAGGCCAGACCCAGCAGTGGGTAATATACGGGCTGAGAAATAATAGTAAAGCAGATGGTTTGCACTGAAACCCATAGTCTCTATCTGGTTCAGAAAATCATCGTTAGCCTGCTCATACTTTCAGATAGAATATTTTACGTTTTAATATTTTACGCATAGTTTTTTTTTTTTTAGTTTATTTTGTGACAACACCACATACTTGTAGTCCGTGTCCTTTTTAGCAATGAATGGTAATTATTTGCTCTTCTTTTTTTCCCTTTCGTCTGTCGTACCCAGCGCCTTGGCACCTGGGACATTAGTGTTTCATTTAACCTACTCTCAGTAGGTGCTTCCTTAGCTTATGTTTGGTAATAGTTATTTGGTCTTGATATTTAAATTATATTCCGTGATAAATTTAAATTAAAATAAATAAAAAAAAAAATTATATTACGCATAGTTCCTCCTATGATGATTACCACGATTTTGTCACACCTTCTATAAGAAAATAAGTACTGGGAATTGATGATATTGTGTCAATACTCTTAAGCATAACAGTATAAAATTACTGTACACTTCCTCGGAAATCCCTTGTCCCACATCATCAGTCAGACCCAACAAAAGCAAAGTTGCCATCTAAGCCGTTTATTAGAACAATGGAGTTTCGCAAGTTCATGTTAAGCAATCTACTTAAAGTTAGCTACATAATCACATTTCGTTTAGTTGGGACTCAGTTCTGTTGGTGAAAGCCGCTGTGAAACTTGTGAATTTGGACACACTTCAAGTAACGTGCTTTGTCAATTTGCTTAACAATTTTATTTTCATACATCTATATTTTTCTTTGTAATTTTATAACTCACTAGCGACCCTCCCCGGCTTTGCACGGGTGCAATGATTAACCTCTAAATTTATTAGTGTTTCTCTACTATATTATGGATGCATTATACATAAAAACCTTCCTCTTGAATCACTCTATCTATTAAAAGAAGCCGCTTCAAAATCCGTTTCGTAGTTTTAAAAATTTAAGCATACATAGGGACGGACAGACGAAAGCGACTTTGTTTTATAATATGTAGTGATAGTGATAGTGAAGTGATAGTGATAGTGATGATAGTGATAGTGAAGAACGACTGAACCGATTTAAATGATTTTTTGGTATGCGTTTGGGGGCCCCGAGGATGGTTTAGATTCACAAATCAGCCCGACAGATGTCGCTGCAGTCGGTAACCGAATATCATGCAGGACAACGTCGGCCTGGTCAGCTAGTATGTGTATTATGGATCGGAATTCCAACAATTTAGGATACTGTGCAAAATACATCCATGTTCGTCTCGCTGGGGACACGCTCGATGCATACCGTTGCCCCTGGGGGTAAGTCCGCGATGATGTGGGACTCAAACCCAGTAGCACCACATGGCAAATTAGGACGACCACGGGCATGGTGTCGCGGCTGTCCACTAAACGTACATTCACTTTTTTTTGTTATTGGTTGATGGTTGCTGGGGAAATGCTTCTGCGAAATAACGTCCTCGTAAATGAAATCGTCCACGCATCTAATCAGGGGTTGTTCAAGTACCATCAAGATGTAATGGGGCTATAATAGTATGTTCATAGTTTTCGGCCACGTAACCATTAATAAAATAAAAAACAAACGGTATTATGTATATGGCGCTCTTTAGTGGAGGCCTATGTCCAACTGTGGACTAATGTGGGCTGATGATTATGATGATACGTGGTGTTGGATGGGTGAGCATCATATCATCTTCATATCCTCTGCCTTTGTATATATTTTACTAGTGGCCCGCCCCGGCTTCGCCCGTGCAAAGCGGGGGTGGTTTATACATATAAACCTTCCTCTGGAATCACGCTATCTATTAAAAAAACCGTATCAAAATCCGTTGCGTAGTTTAAAAGATTTAAGCATACATAGGGACGGACAGACGACATCGACTTTGTTTTATACTATGTAAAGAAGTATATACAAAGGCAGAGTATATTTAAGTATTAATGGTTTAGTCTTTACCACCAGTTCGGTGATAATCCACAGAGAAGAGAAGAACAGGCAAGGAACTCCATGTTTGCCCTTTTAAATAAAAGGGTTACAATGATTGTACCGTGACCAAACCAGTAGTGAAAACAATTACACGCATAAACATGTGACATGACTCAACAGTATATAAATATATATATCCTTGGACATTTCACACAACGCCATCTCGTCCCAAGCTAAGCAACTTAATGCTTGTGTTATGGTAACGAGATGGATGATATACTACTTATATAATTTTTTTTTGTAAATACATACATATTATAGATAGAAATGACACCCAGACTCCGAGCCAGTGCCTCTGGTTTAGACAAAGACACTCGCCCGACCCCGGAATCGAACCCGGGACCCGTTGATTCAAAGGCGGCACATCTAACCACTAGACCAACGAGGCAGTCAAAGGTAGGTCATCTATGGGCTGACTATTAGTAGTAGTAGCAAATACAAACTTCCAATATATAAATCTCACAAAATATGTACGTCAATGTAACTGTACTATGTACGAATCTGTTGTACAAAATGTCCCATGGAGCAATTTGTTTCATTTACACTTTTCTTTGACCTTCAGAAGGCATAACTTTGATCTACGCTTCAACTTCACAACAATATTAGGACACGTCTCCCAATAGTCTTTACTTTTCTATTCTAAAACATGTTTGTGTGTAGTTTAAGAGGAATTCCACGCAAGAAGGTCACAGCTTGGAAAGATTTTTTGAAAATATAAAAATACTAGTGGCCCGTCCCACGTGTGCGATGTTACCCGAGGGAGACCCCGCGGGGCGAAGCTAGTCAAAAAAGCCTAAGTTACTCCTTATGTCATCAGATACCTATCAGTGAAAGTCCCGTCAAAATCGGTCCAGTCGTTCCAGAGATTAGCCGGAACAAACAGACAGACAGAAAGACAGACAATTTTTTTTTAAATGTTGTTTTGGTCTATGTACTGTATATACATACTTACGCATTAAGTAAAAATTGGTTATCATATTATTACAAACAGATACTCCAATTTTATTTATTTGTGTATATGTATATATGTATGTGTATGTATAGATGTAATCAGATGTATAGTCTGCCTTATTGGACTAAGGGTTAGAAGTGCCGCGTTTTGATTACAGGTCTCCAATTCGATTCCGAAGTCAGGCGAGTGTCTTTGTGTAATCTTAAGGTACTTGTGCTAAGTCTGGGTGTTATTTGTATTCGCGAATTACATATTTGTAAATTTCCCCCGCGATATGTTCGTGAGTCTCGCTAAAACTTGAGAACGGCTGGAGCGATTTGGGTAATTTTGGTCTTGAAATATTCATGTGAGTCCAGGGAAAGTTTAAAAGGTGAGCAAATATTTAAAAAACAACAGGTTTTTTATTTATTGATTCTGAGGCGGTACGAAGTTTGCCGGGTCAGCTAGTAGGTAATAAAGTCTGTTGCTGATATTTAATTTGTTAAAAGATAGATAAATGATTTTTATTTATTAACTCCTCGCTATTTTCTCAAGTCTGATGACATCTTTCGTTAAAAAGTTTTTACCAAGGACAATTTACTATCTATTGATATTATAGTTAATATATATATATGTATGTGTATTATATATTCTGTTTAAGTATTTATTTTTAGTATGTACTGTATAAATATATGTAGTGTATAGTTACATTTATATAACTTAAAGTATTATAGTTTACTGTTTGTCGGCACAAGATTAGCCCACTTCTCTTTAATTTCTCCAATTTTCCATCCTAAGGTTGCCTGGAAGAGATTGCAGTTTGCAATAAGGCCGCCCATTGTACAAATTATTTTAAGGTTTCTCATTTATAATGTCAATTTTGTTTTTTTGTGCAATAAAGTATATAAATAAATAAATAAATAAAATAATGCGGTGATCAATAGTTTTTAGAGATTTGCGTTCAGATTTTTTTTATATGATTATGATCCATACTGTTGAAACATCACCAACTTTACTGCCCTAGTTTTGTTTAAGCAACGAGCTCTGCTAGCGCCAGAATTTATTGTAGTTACCATCTATCTACATATGTTTATCGCGGAATTTTAAATTGTAAACGAGCTCCATTTGTAAATAGGGTCTGGTATAAATCTAGTCTGTGAAGTCGCATTGCATGAACATGAAAATAGTTAAGGTGGGATATGATTTCGACACGTTTGTGTGTGTCGGCTAACCCTCCATGTATTTGGACGGGGCCGACCCAGTAGTGGGTCATGTATGTTCCGAGCAGCAGTAGTTGTTGTGTGTGTTGTCTATGGCGACGCAGCTCCTACGTTTAATCAAAGGTAATCTGATGAAGTATCTTCTCGTCGCCCATACCGCAGACTTTGAAAACGAAAGTTTTCGAACAGTGCGTCCTACCCGTCATGACCTACGGCACCGAGACGTGGACACTCACGCTCAGCGTGCTATGGAGCGAGCTATGCTTGGAGTTTCTCTGAAAGATAGGCTCCGTAACGAGGCTATCCGACAGAGAACCAAGGTCACCGACATAGCTCAGAGAATCAGCAGACTGCAGTGGGCTGGTCATATCTGTAGAAGAACCGACAACCGCTGGGGTAGACGAGTTCTTGAGTGGAGACCGCGAATCGGCAAGCGTAGTGTGGGACGGCCCTCTGCTAGATGGAGCGACGATCTGCCAAAGGTTGCGGGCAGTGGCTGGATGCGTCAAGCTGAAGACAGGGCGCTATGGCGCTCTTTAGGGGAGGCCTATGTCCAGCAGTGGACTAATGTGGGCTGATGATGATGATAAAAGTGGAGATTCGAAACACCAGGATAGCCCTAGGCGGCTTCTGTACGGACCTTCATAAGTCTCTGCATTCACTACCCCATAGTGTGTGTACAGGGAAATTACAAGGCCGAATACCTGGCCGCGAAAGAAGGAAAACTTAATATGTGTGCCAACCCGTCTTGCCAGCGTAACACAGTAGGCTAATTTCCCTTAATAAATTTAAATAAATAAATAAATATAAATATCCTTGGACATTTCACACAACGCCATCTCGTCCCAAGTTAAGCAACTTAATGCTTGTGTTATGGTAACGAGATGGATGATAAACTACTTAGATACATTTTTTTTTGTAAATACATATTTATAATATGTAGATAGAAATGACACCCAGACTCCGAGCCAGTGCCTCTGGTTTAGACAAATACACTTGCCCGACCCCGGAATCGAACCCGGGACCCGTTGATCCAAAGGCGGCACATCTAACCACTAGACCAACGACGGCAGTCATTTGACTCAGTAGTCGGTCATTTATGGTCGATATTGCTCAGATGCATAATTCCTTGTTCGTACCCGGTACACACAACAGCAGAGGTAACATCACGTAATTGTAAGTCATCGCCTTTAAACTAGAGCACAGTGCGGTCGCGCAGCCAAGATATTGCACGCCAAGTTAATATTTTACTCTGTGAAAACAAGCTTAGTTTATTGTCATAGTGACTTGTTTGTCTACATTGAACCTGAAGAGAAACGCGGGTCATGTCTGGATCTTTTAAAATAAAAAGAACAAACTTTTAGAGAAAAATAAAAAGAATCTGAAACAACGTATTTATTTCATGTTCATAAATCGCCGAAAAAAGGAAGAGTGTGTTTATCTATAGCATTGAACTCAGCTGTTTCAAGGTACCAGCTCCTTGATAATGGTATCGGCGGTTTTGGTTTTTTTTTTTACATTTACTATTCCAATTGGTGTATTCGATGTATCCGATATTCAGCACGTTTTAATTAAAATCAGTAGATTTTGATCAAGAATAGGGATAATCGATTAGCAACCTGCGAAATAATTCTTATCTCCTAATTCACGGCCTATAAAAGTCCTCGAGTGACGACCACGTTCCGGAAGACGCAGTGTTGGTAGGCCTCCCACACGGTGGACCGACGACCTGGTTAAGGTCGCCGGAAAGCAGTGGATGCGGGCGGCCCAGGACCGGCCTTTGTGGAAATCCTTGGGGGAGGCATATGTCCAGCAGTGGACGGATGATGATGGCAAGACCCATTGCCGAGTCGGGCCTCCGCCAATTACATGGATGGGTCTGAACCTACTATGCCACGTTGGCTAGACGGGTTGGCACTAGATTTTGTTTCAGGATTTCTTTCTCTCGAAGCTAGATTTTATGCCACGTAATTTTGTTTTGTCGGGTTTTATGACACTCTCAGGTTGGAATGTGGTGGTGACATTATGTATCCTAAATCCGTCACCACACGGATATAAAATGTGTGCATGCGTGCTATCGTGGTCTCTCATTCTCTCACACATGTATAACAATTGAGCGAAGCATAACAATACTATGAATTTTTCTTTGTATCCTACTAATATTGTTATTAAAAAAGAGACTTAACGAAACTTCATTCTGCCGTAAGCAGCAATTTTGAGAAGTGTGTCTTGTTATTGTGTTTAAAAACAAACGTACGTTCGGTTTGAACAGTAATTACGAGTATATTTGACAATAGGAACAATGAAAATATTTTTATAAAACGAACACCAATATCAAAATACTCTTTTATTATCAGCCAGTAGCCAACAGTGTTTAAAAGTGTAGAAGCGATATCGCTTACGGGTAACAGATATTTAATAATAATAGAAGGAATTTAAAATTTGACGCCGACGAAGTCCCGTATACATTTGTACTTATAATTATGTATTTTTGTATGCGTGTAAAGGATTAACTAAAAACCAGATCGATATCACACAGAACTACAGTGCCCAACCCATTCTTCTGATTTCCTACATCGGTAATTATTTGTACAGTCCATACTATTATGGAACGCCCTACCCCCGGAAATCAGGATGGTCGACTGTCGCTACACGTTCAAAAAGGAAGTTCGGAAGTACTTGAGCGTTACTAATTAGCCTGACGTTTGTCGCGGAATTTGAACGGATTTTATTATTAATCTTTCTTAACCTGAATGTGTCGTTATATATGTATATATCTATAAAATATATATTATACTGTTTGTATGTATTATACGTATGTATGTCTTAATATAGTATATGTTATGTATGATAAATATTTTTCGTGTAGTAGTGCACCTGCCACGCTCCGTTTCTGCACCACCATATGGTAGGCTGGTAGAAAATGCTTTGGTAGAAAAGGCATTAAGTCCGCCTTTGTGCATATCTTTTATGTATGTGCAAAAAGTATAAATAACTATAAAACATTATTTAACCATTAGACCGTTCGGCGACTGGCCTGGTTATGTGTGACTCCGGGGCGCATAGAGACGGTAAATGGCGCACCGGCCTATTAACTATTAGAGCAAGTGCCTCTGGTTTATACAAATACACTTGCCCGGCCCCGGAATCGAACCCGGGACCCCGTGATCCAAGGCGGCGCATCCAACTCCTACACCAACAATGCAGCCTTTAAACAACCTTTAGAATTTTATATTATTGTCCCTGCGAAACATAGGCTTTATGCAAATATAACGGGCTTTAAGACCACGCGGGCGAAGCTGTGCGCATAAGCTAGCTAGGTTATAAACCCCCAGCGCACTGCTCCCGTGTCGCAGTACATTATTGTAATAACAACACTTGAGGCTTCTCTGAATGACGAGGGGTCGTATATGTAACCTCTCATTTTCCTTACCGAAATTCAAAGGAACTAACAAAGCTTTGTTTTGCATCGCTCGCTCGAGGTCGCTGAATAGCTGGCTTTTTAGGAACGGTTCTCTTATACATTTTCAGCGTAGAACAGACGGCTTGGGCGAACGTTTTTGTCGTAATGGGTGCAAGTGTCTCAAAGTAGCTCTACAGTTTGGTGTATATTGGGAGTATATGTGATGACGAATTAAGAATACCTACAAAACTACCAACCCATACCATCCTGAGGGTGTCGTAAGATGCGACTATAGAAACGCAAAAGGCAGTAGAAGTAGTATTACTGGTGAAGCATTATAATTACACTGACAATGGAAATAATAAAATGTTCTATTATTAACTAGCTAACCTGGCAAACTCCGTATACCGCCTCAGAATCAATAAATAAAAAACCGGAATGATAATTCCAGAATGTTCCAACTTTATTACTATATGTGCAAACCATAACTGGAACAAAAATAACGCGTATTAAAAAGATGTGTTTTCATAATTTCTCACCTTTTAAACCTTCTCTGGACTTCCACGAATATTTCAGGACCAAAATTAGCCAAATCGGTACAGCCGTAGTCGAGTTTTAGCGAGACTAACGAACAGCAATTCATTTTTATTTATAACTAGTGGCCCGCCCCGGCTTCGCCCGTGCAAAGCGGGGGTGAGTTATACATATGAACCTTCCCCTTGAATCACTCTATCTATTAAAAAAAACCGCTTCAAAATCCGTTGCGTAGTTTTAAAGATTTATGCATACATAGGGACGGACAGAATAATGCGACTTTGTTTTTTAATATGTAGTGAAGAAGATAGATAAAAATCTACGATATAATATAATTATCTAAGAATGAAAACTTGTACAACACCTCTTATTAAACCACACGGCATTTCTAGAAAACGTATATTCTCCCTTTGAGATGGTTTTCGGCGAATTCCTTTCAAAGCTTTCATTGAAATATTAGTTTGAAACTCTATTCCATCCTGAGGGTGCCGACAAAAGGAAATTACTAAGCCGAAATCCTAGCCGCAAGAGAAGGAAAACTTGAATTGAATGCCTGTGCTAACCTAACTCTGAGTCTGGGTGTCGTTTGTGCTCTCTAACTTTAGTTTTTTCAAAAATAGAAAAATAGGTCTGGCAGATGTTTTTGTACAAGAGAAATTGTTAGGCCTTTCGTAAACAAGGCTACGAAAATCTTCGATACTCAACGATTTTAGTCCTCAAGCGACTACCGCCATACAAATCCATTGAGGTTCGTACACGAGTCGTGTCGCCGACATTCGTCCCGCGACTCGCTATGTATGGCGGTAGTCACTTGAAGACTACCGCCTAAGACGCTTGATAGCCGGCGCTGGTCTTTCGTTGGAATCTCTTGTTGCCGCCATATACCGGCAATTATTTATCTAACATAGTTTTGGACGACTTCTGTTCTTACTTTAAATTTATTAGAGCAGACTGCGAAAGCTTATTTGCGTCCTTTTAATTGGTAACATTAATTTCCTTTTAATTGAGGGCGAACATGGTAACCCATAGGTTCACTCGCTGCTCCAAGGTAGTTAAAATCACCTTGTCTCGAGCCTACATGCACTTCTTTTTACACGAGCAGCTTGTGGGTATCATACACGCAGAAGTCGTACAACGCTCTCCGTGTTCAATACAACAATGCGCTGAGGGCGCTGTTGCGGCTGTCTCGCTTCTGTAGTGCATCGGGGATGTTCGCGGAAGCTCGTATTGATTGTTTTCATACAATTATGCGCAAGAGAGTTTTTCCATTGCAGACAGAATACGGGAGAGGAGCAATAGCCTCCTTAGTGTCGTTGCAGACAGTCTGGATGGGCCGTTTAATCAGTACTGGGGGTCTCTGCAAGCACCTGTGTTTAAAGCGTGGAGTAGTTGATGTAATACTATTAAAATAGTTTTGTTTTGTATAGTAATTTATAAATAGTGTAATTTGAACTTATGCAATATGGATTTTGTCTGAAATAAATTATTATTATTTTTAATCAGTATATTTTTTTATTTCATATTTTTTTACATACATTCTTAAAAAAACATTGTTATTCAAAAAATATAGATATATAACAATAGAAAACCCGTCGACAACGAGGTCGATGACCTAAGCTATCGACGGTTCAGGGCTCCAGAGAGAGGAACCTCCTCACGATCCTTGCCGAATCCAGGATGACTGTCTTTTGTATCAGGCCCTTAATCCAGCAACTCAGCGAGGGTTTCTTGAGATGTTGGTCGAAACTCTTCGCGATAAGACCGTTTACTGAAACGACTATCGGCACAATGATTGTTGAATCAACATGCCACATTGCGGTAACCTCGTATGCCAAATCGAGATACTTGGTGAGTTTCTCTTTTTCGGCTTTAACGAGGTTCTCGTTATGCGGGATAGTGACGTCAACAAGCATTGCCCGGCTCGCCAATCGGTCAATTATCACTATATCTGGCTTATTAGCGGGAATAGTCCTGTCAGTGATAATTGATCGATCCCAGTAGAGCGTGACATGACCATTGTCGAGAACTGGCGCAGGCTGGTATTGGTAGTAGGGCACTTCACACTTCACAAGACTATATTTAAGGGTAAGTTGTTGATGGACTATATTTGACACTTGGTTGTGTCTGTGCAAGTATTCTCCGTTAGCAAGACGAGAACAGCCAGAGACGATATGCCTAATGGACTCTCCTGGACGATGACAGGCTTGACAGATGTCGGCAGTCCCGTCCTTTAGGATATGTCTCCGGTAGTTATTCGTCATGATAACTTCGTCCATAATTGCACAGGCAAACCCTTCAGTCTCCCCGAAGAGGTTACTGAAGCGTAGCCAAGCCACAGAAGCGAGTTGGTCTACGTCCGGCCCAGTGAGAGCCTAAAGAGAGCTATCTTTGTATCGAGTAAAATGTTGTGTTTATCAATATCAAAATTTAATAAATCAGTTTGAATGTTGACATCTCGGTTAATATAATGCCGAGTATTTATGGCTTCACTGTGTGACACCGCCTCTGCTTGTAAATTTATTATTTCTGTGAGTCCAAAATTGTAGTAATCATTTTAGAGTGCTACCTGTTTATGAGTACAGAAAAGTCTAGAAAGGGCAATAAAATATTTAACTCACCAATAACAGAAAGGCGTATCTGAAAATTTCGCGTGGGAGAATTCTTGAAATCGACTCGACAGCGGTATACGCCCTCGTCATCCAGCTGGACAGTGTCCAAGGTCAAGGCCGCGGGGCGGGCCACCGTGGCGAAGTACGCCCGGGGTCCAAACGCGTTGGGGTCAGACCACTGTAGCGCTTTGTTGAATGAGCGGCCCCGAACGTCGAAGCTGCAAAGACAAAATTAATTAAAAAAGCGTACTATCAAGTTAATGACTATCTATCAGATAGTGACGCTAGTGGGTGCAGTTTCAGCACGCACCATGTAATTTGTGTAATTTCACTAATTTTTATTTTCTAATTTTTTAATATGCTACATGTTTATGCGTGATATTGCTTTCACTAATCTGTCAGACTTGTTTGTACCACCATTGTTACCCTTTTATATAAAAGAGCAACCATGGAGTTTCTTGCCGGCTCTGCTCTATGGAATGGCATTCCGAACCGGTGGTAAAAACTAAATTATTTATTTTATTGATTTCTTAGGTTTTCGCGATTATTACACATTGAAATTAAACACTTTTTAACGGATTTATCGCGTGTATATTACATTATTTAATTCCCGACGTTTCGAATGCTTTGCAGCAGTCGTGGTCGCGGGAGAGACTAGATGACAGTTGTCTTCAAAAATACAAAGAAACAGTTAAAATCTACCGCCTATAATTTTATTTTATTGATAACGTTCCATGTGCACGCAGAAATCGCTCACGGTGTCCAGAGGTCTTGCAGATGAGTATTTTGCTTGAGATTCGATCAATTTAATGACTGGATCCCAGGCAGGTGGTAATTGCCAACCATCCTCTCTATTGAAATTTGGATGTTTTTTAATCTCAATAGCCTCGCGGATCATTCTTGGAATGTAATGATTTTCCTTGGCAAGGATTTGAGGTCTATCAAAGTGAATGTAGTGGTTGGTCTTGTTGAATGTGTGCTCACAAACTGCAGACTTGGTCGAGCGTCTGTTTTTCATGTCAGCTATATGTTCTTTTATGCGGATACCGACACTTCTCTTTGTTTGCCCAATGTATGATAATCCACACTCACAGTCAAGTTTATACACACCAGCATCTTGTAGGGGGATGTTAGACTTCACTGGTCTTAAAAGTTGGCTGATCTTCCTGTGTGGCTTGAAATAAGTTTTTATTGAAGCACGTTTCAGAATATTTCCAACTTTATCAGTGATACCCTTGATATATGGCAAGACAGCAGGTAGTCGCTCAACTGTAGGTGCTTTGGGCTGGCTTCTGTGACGCATACGTGGGAGTTTAAGGTTGTTGCTCCGCAGGACAGATTTGACATGCAGAAGCTCCTCCTCCAGATGGTTGCTATCACAGATGCCCCGTGCTCTCTGTAACAAAGATTTGCCTACGGTAGCTAACTGACATGGATGGTGGTGTGAATTGCCATTGAGATACCTGTCTGTATGGGTAGGTTTCCTATATACAGTATGGCCTAATGAGTTGTCAGGATTCCTGGTGATTAATATGTCAAGAAAGGCTAATGAATTGCTACTCTCTGGTTCCATAGTAAACTGAATCGTATTGTTAATGGAATTTAGATGTTCAAGAAAAGCAGATAATTGGTTTTGGGATAGAATGGCAAAAGTATCATCAACATACCGTTTGAAAATCTTCGGCGTAGCCAATGCAGTGGAGAGGGCTCTCTCCTCAAAGTCCTCCATATATATGTCTGCGACCACAGGGGATACTGGGGAGCCCATGGCCACACCATCAATTTGCAGATAGTATTTACTGTCCCAATATAAATAGCCGGATGTGAGGCAATGTTCCAATAATTCTGCATATTCCAAAGGCAGATCATATTCAATTAACTTCCTCTTGACAACTTCAATGCAGTCATGTAGTGGGAGATTTGTGAATAATGACTGTACATCAAAACTGACCATGATCTCTTCATCTGCCAGGTGTAGATTTTCAATCTGGCTTATGAAGTGGTAAGAATCCTTGACATAGGTGTTAGTGTGACCCCGAAGCTGGGATAGAAACTTGGCCACATGTTGTGCCAGTTTGTAGGTGGGCGAGTCTATCTGGCTTACGATGGGGCGCAGAGGATAACCAGGCTTATGTATTTTAGGTAGTCCATACAGTTTAGGCGGTTTTATGCACGAGGGAATGAGTGCCTTTGCGTCTAATTCAAGCGAGTCGGAGTATTTATTGATTAATTGTTTGGTTTTAGTAACAATTTTATTCGTTGGGTCTTTTTTCACAAGTTTGTATGTGTTTTCATCCGACAAAAGTTCTTGAATTTTGATGTTATATTCCGCTGTGTCCATTATCACAGTGGAGTTACCTTTATCTGCTCGGAGTATGATGACGTCTGGGTTCTTGCGTAGGGTGTTCAGAGCAAGGTATTGGTCGCGAGGAAGGTTCGGTTTGGGCGGTTTGCTGTGTCTTAGAATCGAGGAGACATCTTGCCGTATCGCCTCCAAATCTTCCTTTTTTATATTGTTTTTCGCCAGTACGTTTTCCACGGAACAGATGATGTCTTCATACGGCACTTTCTTCGGCGTAATCGCGTAATTGAGTCCATTTTCTAGAGCTTTGATAGCGGTGGAATCTATTGTTGTTTGTTTGGTCAGGTTGACAACTGATGTTTTTTCAGGGACGTCGCGATTAGGTTGTGGAACCGAGGCTTTTGATACCAATTTATCATATTTTTGGACGTGACGAGTTTTACATTGGTTATATTTATTCACGGCTCTTTTATCAGTGCACTCCTGACATTTTTGATAATCAAAGTCTGATAGTAATGATTTTAGCTCTATGGACTCGGTCTCAATGGTTTTGTTGATTTTATCTGCGTCGAAACGATGTTGGCGTATGCATCGTATTAAAAGTTTCTTACTTGCCTGA
Organism: Clostera curtula; assembly: GCA_905475355.2. NCBI lineage: Eukaryota > Metazoa > Arthropoda > Insecta > Lepidoptera > Notodontidae > Clostera > Clostera curtula. The sequence continues at coordinate 8,792,485 of FR997813.1, read as the reverse complement.
CGGAGAATACCGGCGCTTCCCGCTATGTCTTTTTTAGGAGATATTTGGACACAGACGGGTATAATGTTGTTGTCACGACATCGCTTGAGAAAATTTAATGATGTAATGAGTCTTGCGCGTTTGATTTTCAGGCACTCCAACCGTCGTATTTTGTTTGCTGTTTGCGGCCCGTATACCGTAACATAATGATTTCTTAGGTTTTCGCGATTATTACACATTGAAATTAAACACTTTTTAACGGATTTATCGCGTGTATATTACATTATTTAATTCCCGACGTTTCGAATGCTTTGCAGCAGTCGTGGTCGCGGGAGAGACTAGATGACAGTTGTCTTCAAAAATACAAAGAAACAGTTAAAATCTACCGCCTATAATTTTATTTTATTGATAACGTTCCATGTGCACGCAGAAATCGCTCACGGTGTCCAGAGGTCTTGCAGATGAGTATTTTGCTTGAGATTTGATCAATTTAATGACTGGATCCCAGGCAGGTGGAACTTGCCAACCATCCTCTCTATTGAAATTTGGATGTTTTTTAATCTCAATAGCCTCGCGGATCATTCTTGGAATGTAATGATTTTCCTTGGCAAGGATTTGAGGTCTATCAAAGTGAATGTAGTGGTTGGTCTTGTTGAATGTGTGCTCACAAACTGCAGACTTGGTCGAGCGTCTGTTTTTCATGTCAGCTATATGTTCTTTTATGCGGATACCGACACTTCTCTTTGTTTGCCCAATGTATGATAATCCACACTCACAGTCAAGTTTATACACACCAGCATCTTGTAGGGGGATGTTAGACTTCACTGGTCTTAAAAGTTGGCTGATCTTCCTGTGTGGCTTGAAATAAGTTTTTATTGAAGCACGTTTCAGAATATTTCCAACTTTATCAGTGATACCCTTGATAGCCCAGCAGTCGTGGTCTCTCCCGCGACCACGACTGCTGCAAAGCATTCGAAACGTCGGGAATTAAATAATGTAATATACACGCGATAAATCCGTTAAAAAGTGTTTAATTTCAATATTTATTTTATTATTTTTATTTTTAATTTTTTCTCTTAAAATCTTTAACTATTTGAAAACATTCGCAAGAATTTATCCGAATAAAAAACATTTTGATTTTGATAATAAGGAAATGTTTTCATTATCACGGCCAATACTTTTATCTTCTATATCTTCTTATATATAAAAATGAATTGCTGTTTGTCAGTCTCACTAAAACTCGAGAACGGCTAGTAGTCCAGTCAATTTAGACATTCGAAGGTGCATAAAATCCCAACAAGCTGAAAATCAGTAAAAAAATTCAAATCATATTTATAAATAAATAATAAATATCCTTGGACATTTCACACAACGCCATCTCGTCCCAAGCTAAGCAACTTAATGCTTGTGTTATGGTAACGAGATGGATGATAAACTAGTTATATACATTTTTATTTTGTAAATACATACATATTATATATAGAAATGACACCCAGACTCCGAGCCAGTGCCTCTGGTTTACACAAAGACACTTGCCCGACCCCGGAATCGAACCCGGGACCCGTTGATCCAAAGGCGGCACATCTAACCACTAGACCAACGAGGCAGTCTAATTTTCGTCTTGAAATGTTCGTGGAAGTCCAGGGAAGGTTTAAAAGGTGAGAAAATATGATTGTCCCAGTTAATGTTTGCACATATTTTAATAATAAAGTTAAAACATTCTGGAATTATCATTCAGGTTCTTTATTTATCGATTCTGAGGCGGTCCGAAATTTGTCGGCGGCAGGCGCTTAGCGGGAGGGGAACACACAACAATGTCTAAGAAAAAAATAAAATAAAAATCAATTTAAAACGTTCCGTCGTTTTTGAGTTTATTCTTACGGGTCGCTGGAAAACGATGGATGCGGGTGGCCCAGGACCGGCCTTTGTGGAGATCCTTGGGGGAGGCCTATGTCCAGCAGTGGACGTCTTTTGGTTGAAATGATGATGATGATAGATTTGCACCATAATTTTGAGGATTTCATTACAAAACATCTTTAACCGCTGTTTAAGAAGTAATTGTGTTACCGTTGCCGAACGCGCGCCAAAGCGTAATGTGTGCTATTAAAATAATATTTGGCACGGAATAGCAGATTGCCGTATGCACGATATGACTAGAACTTAGGTACAAATTGCTATTTTATTATTTCTCATTAGCGAAGAATAGTACGATAAATTAGTCTCTTTGGTCTAGGGTTAGATTTGCCGCCTTTGGATCAACGGGCCCCCGGTGCGTTCCGGGGTTGGACAAGTGTCTTTGTCTTAACCAGAGGCACTTGCTCTGAGTCTGGGTGTCATTTGTGTTCATGAATTACATGTATGTAAACTACCCCCGCGATACCTAGTGCAGGGGTTTCGATGTATGTAAACTACCCCCACGATACAGGTTACGCGTAGTACAGGGGTTTCGTTATTTTTAAAACAAAGTCGGACCATTCCATTCAGCTAAAAACCAAAAAGTGAAATAACATGGTTTTTGCCATAACCTAGCCGCAAGATAAGGAAAACTGGATAAGAATATCGGTGACAACCCGTCTGGCCAGCGTGGCACAGTATGCTTAATTTCCCTCCATGAATTTGGAAGAGGCCTGACTCAGTTGTGGGTGATTAATTTATGGGCTGAACCACGTGATCCAATAACATTATTTCCAACAGAACAGCCAAAGCGTCACATAAACAGTTAGCGAATTAACTTCACTGTACGAGAGATAGGATCGGTGCTGTATAGCCCTGTTTATTTGCATCTACAATTTACGGACGTGCTTCGAGTTAACAAGTTCTAAGGCGCGATAGGTTAACTGCGCTAACCTCCGTAACGTGTGTGGTTACCATTTTCGCACCAATTTATTCACTACTACTATTCCGTGTGGTGACGGATTTAGAATACACAGTGTCACCACCCCATTTCGTCCTAAGGGTGTCGTATGAGCTGTCAAAACGAAATGTTAAGGCCAAAAATCTGGTTGCAAGAGAAGAAAACTTGACACGAAACCCTTTTTTCTTTAAACTTTCAACCCAGCCGGTTGTGAACCTGGTCATTTCCTTTTTTTGGTTCTTACGACACCTTCAGTATAGAATAGGCTGGTGACACCATGCTTTCTAAATCAGTCACCCTAGGAAACCAATTTATTTAGTTCCGTACAATAATAGCAAATATTGCACATATGATCTGCAGGTTAAAAATGCCGAGCACGCATACATCAGCATAAATGATCCACTACTGTTTCGGGCCTCTTCCAAATCTAAAAAGGGAAATTAGCCTACTGTGCCACACTGGCAAGATGTTTCGTTTCAAGTTTTCCTTCTCTTGTGGCTAGGTTTTCGGCCTTGTCATTTTCTTATGTCATTCCTTACGACACCCTCATGATGGAATGGGTTGGCGACATTGCGTATTCTCAAGCCACCACACGGAAAATCCGTCAGCAGCTGGCTAAATACCCTCAATGTATTGGGAGGAGGTCCGGCTCAGTAATGTAGTAGTAAATATTATTATCGAAACAAAACTCTTTCGCGATTCTTTGACTTTTTAACTCAACATAATAAGAAAAATAGCAGTTAAAGAAAGAAAGAAGAAAGAAAAATGGTTTATTCGGCACAATTTTACCTTATATGCTACCTATAATTACTTATACTGGACTGCCTCGTTGGTCTAGTGGTTAGATGTGCCGCCTTTGGATCAATGGGTCCCGGGTTCGATTCCGGGGTCGGGCGAGTGTCTTTGTCTAAACCAGAGGCACTGGCTCGGAGTCTGGGTGTCATTTCTATCTATAATATGTATGTATTTACAAAAAAAAAATGTATATAAGTAGTTTATCAGCCATCTCGTTACCATAACACAAGCATTAAGTTGCTTAGCTTGGGACGAGATGGCGTTGTGTGAAATGTCCAAGGATATATTTATTTATTTATTCATATTTATACTCTAACATAAATTGCGCTATATAGTTACGATCTTGCATTTTATCCGAACAAGTCAGCAGTCCTTTTATTGTACCGCCTTTAAATGAATGTGATCAAATCTCGAGCGTCATGTACTCGGTTGCCCCATGGCGGTTATCTACATAATGACGGGTGATTGGCATAATCACAACCACGTCTGAAATAATACGAACAAAGCGTTTTTTATATCTCTGAAGCTATCTTTGTTACCTTAGTTGGGTATGAAAGACCAAGTCGTTTATGTTTAACGACCTAATTGAGAATGTTAATGATTGTTCGGTTCATAAAGTGCAAGTAAATCAGTCTATTGATGACCCACTGTTAAGTTGGTCCTCCTCCCATTGCATTGGGGGTAATTAACCTACTGTTGACTGCCTCGTTGGTCTAGTGACTGCCTTGTTGGTCTAGTGGTTAGATGTGCCGCCTTTGGATCAACGGGTCCCGGGTTCGATTCCGGGGTCGGGCAAGTGTCTTTGTCTAAAACCAGAGGTACTGGCTCGGAGTCTGGGTGTCATTTCTATCTATAATATGTATGTATTTACAAAAAATATATATATATATATTAGTTTATCATCCATCTCGTTACCATAACACAAGCATTAAGTTGCTTAGCTTGGGACGAGATGGCGTTGTGTGAAATGTCCAAGGATATTTATTTATTTATTTATTTACTGTGCCACACTGGCCAGACGGGTTGATGAAGTTTACGTCTCAGAGCATGCTCCCCATTAGGGAGTGAAACCCGTGGCCCTGTTTCAGGCAGTTAAGGGACACCGTTGGTTTTAGTGGATAGGCTGGGGCGCAACTTCAGCAAATATTTCCGCGCCCCGGAGTCCCACTTGGCTGACGTTTAGCGGTCATACACATGAGGATTTACAAAGTAAAAAAAAAAATAATTGGTTGTCTTTCCACAAGTCAAACAATAAAATAAAATTTACCATTCTGAATTGATTATTCGCCATTTACCACCGGTTTGGAATGCAGCGGCAAAACACTTTGTTGTTGCTCTTTTTAGATCGCCATTTTTAGGTACAAGGATGGGATAAGACAGATTTGTGAGAGCAAACTCGCGCAATAGTCGCAAAGTGGCAAAAAATCAGCCAGATCTAGTCAACAATAGTTCTCTTGTGGCTAGGTTTTCAACCATTTTGTATTATTTTGCCGCCTCTTCGACATTTTAAGTCCTACATTTATAATGGTGGTATTACGCGTTCTCGATAAGTACTTCAATGTTCCACGCCTTTTTATTAACCACTAGTTTCACCTCTATCGGATGTGGGTTCGGGGAGTGCGTGTTGCGGAAGCCACATTATCGTGCAGACAGCTGCAAACAGGTCTACCGCACGGGTTTACATCCAATTAAAAATGTTTACACCATTTTAAATTACCTTCGTTCCATTTTATCTTTTTACTTTTATGGTATCAGTAATGTAATGATGTCGAACGTATCAGTTATCAAAGGCTCTCAGATCTATTAGAACTTTTACTTTCTTTATAATTTGACCTGAATTTCTGTAATGGTTCATAATTATATTACTGGTGAAAGTGTAGATAAATAAATAATAGTGTCATCACCCCATTTCATACTGCGGGCGTCATAAGAGCCGACAGAAGGAAACGGCAAGGCCGAATACCTATCTGTAACAGAAGGAAACCTTTATATGAAATCCTGTGTCAACCTGCCAGGCAAAAAAAAAGTAGATACATTATGTCCATGTTGTGACAGATTTGGAATACACAGTGTCACCACCCCATTCCATGCTGAGAGTGTCGTATGGGCCGACAGAAGCAAACGGACGAAAACATTTTCGTAAGAGAATTTTCACACCGCCTTTGGATCACTGATCCTCGGTTCGATACCGTTTTTGTCCAAAATACTTTAGTTATAGTTTTTCTTACTCGATTTATTATAATAGCTACCCGCCCCGGCATCGCACGGGTGCAATGATGAACATCTAAACTCATCAGTGTTTCTCCACAATATTATGCATGTATTATACATAAAAAACTTCCTCTTCAATCACTCTACACATTTATTAAAAAAACCGCTTCAAAATCCGTTGCGCAGTTTTAAAGATTTCCGCATACATAGGGGCGGACAGACGGCAGCGACTTTGTTTTATACTATGTAGTGATATAGCATCACTACTTATAGTCTATGGCCATTATTATTTTACCGCATTTGCCGCTTAAGTAATTACTTCTTAATAATACAAATCTGAAACCATCAACCAAATCTCACAAAAATCCGCCTTATTATATGCTCAACAGTCTGTAAATTAAAAAAACAATAACTAAAAAAAATTTGTTATGTGACAAAAATGAAATCTATCTACCTCGTCGTTACAGCCCATACCCACTACTGGGTTGGGCCTCCTCCAAATTCATGGAGGGAAGCCTACTGTGCAACGCTGGGAAGACCGGTTGGCATAGGGTTTGTATCAAGTTTTCCTTCTCTTGGGGCTAGGTGATCTGCCTAATGCGTTCGTTTAGTCGTCTCGTACGACGGACTAAACGTACTAAAAATAGTATGGGTTGGTGACATTGTGTATTCTAAATCCGTCACCACACGGATCTATATCTATTCAACTAATATTCAAGCAGTGTCCATTTATAAAATTGGCCCCGATTATTTCGTCGCTACTCCATTCAGTGGCAATTACAGCCAATTTTAGTATCACCATTATACAGATAACATTCTTATCGAATCTGTACACGGATTTATCGTTAGTAGATATTTAGGCTGAACTAACAAATTACTAGTGAGTAGTTACGCGACCACACGAGCAAACCCGACGCACCTCAGGGCCAGCCCATCACACCCATTAATCACCGACCGTCGTTAGCCCTATTATTAGGGTAACTGCTGACGGCTTTTAAATATCTAACCCCAATATTGGCCTGGGTTGGCGTGTTGCTGGTGTTGGCGTATTATTGATGTTGGCGAATTTATGATATTGGCGTATGTCTGATGTTGGCTTGTGGATGATGCTGGCGTATTGCTGATGTTGGTGTTAATTTGATGTAGGCGTTATCATGATGTTGGCGAATAACTGATGTTGGCGTATTACTGATGTTGGCGTATTACTGATGTTGGCATAACAGAGAGGGTAATTAGCCTACTGTGCCACGCTGGCCAGACGGGTTGGCACAGGGTTTTATATCGAGTTTTCCTTCTCTTGTCATTTCCTTTTGTCGGCTCTTACAACACCCTCAGGATGGAATGTACAGCCTACCTATATAATACATAGGCCCGGAATGCTAACCTACAGTGAAAAGTCGACAAGAATCTCTGTAATTGCTCTCTGTAGATAGATCAAATTTGTTTACAAACAATTGTAAATTATTGATGAGTAGGTTTGCCCGATAAGCGGATTGAGAAAAAAAGGGAGAATGTAGTCTTCTTGTATTGAAACCACAAATAAATTGGATTGGTCGCGACAATCTACTCTCAAACGCTGTTTATAACATAGTGCTCGTACATTGCATATAAAAAACTTTTGGTTTTCCTTACTTTTGAAAGGTTTCAATACAAAATAACATTGTTCTAACTTTGAAATAAGAGAGCAAATGTTCCAAATGAAACATATTAGCGACAATTATACAAAAATATATACGAGTACATTAAGTTAGAGTTCGTGATAACTGGATCAAGAAAAGAAATGTTATTTTACTCCAAAATTGGTTATTAGCATTCAGCATTGATTGTAAATGGTTACTATAAGTGATGGAAATATCACTACATAGTATAAAACAAAGTCGCTGTCGTCTGTCCGTCCCTATGTATGCTTAAATCTTTAAAACTACGCAACGGATTTTGAAGCTGTTTTTTGTAATAGATAGAGTGATTCAAGAGGAAGGTTTATATGTATTTAACCTACCCCCGCTTTGCACGGGCGAAGCCGGGGCGGGCCACTAGTAAGAAATATACAGAAGTTAGTTACGAAATTGTAGATCAGGATGGAGCATTTGGATGTTAAATGAGTGTATCTGATCTCAGAGTAATTAAGAAACAGTATGGAAAATTCCTTTTGGATAGGTCCCATAGAAATTTCATTTAAATAAGTGAACAAAAAGGCAATTTTGGGTATTCTTGGATGACTTACGTTGTTGCTTACAATAAACAAATATATTATTTTCATAAAAATATCTAACAAAAAGAAATGTAAGACGACTTCGAATGCAATAAAAAATTAAAAAGCGTAAAATGATCTAAACAACACTTTGAAGTTGGTATCAATTTAAATGGACACATTGATTAGTTTTCGTTATTTTTTAAAATGTTTTTTCCATTATCATTATCCATATATCGGTTTACATTATCTAGATTAAACAATCCAGCAAATGTTATAGCGATTTAAGGAAATCACAATCCGCTCGAAAGCAACGTCGAGGCGATAAGCGAGCAAATTGAGGTGTTACAAATTGTATTCACCATTTTCCAATCGAATTGATTGCTGGGAATGTTCTGTGGGGCGTTAATTCCTTGTCGTGCCAATGCCATTTCAATTGTGTTACCAACGTTCCAATATCGATTTGCAAGAACGCAAGAACGATTTCTGTTGTGATTCGAATATTATCTCGATCTATGAATCGAAATTGGAATGTGACGTCATTAGGAAGACGTTTGCATATTTAATTATGTTTGATCGATGTTTTTGGATTGACTGCTTAGGACAGCTTGAAATTGTGTTTGATGTTTGTGTAGAGCAATAGGATGGGTGAGTTCGATGGAGAGGGTAATTAAAGAGCAAAGCGTCCAATGCTAACTACAGTTAACCTAATGAGGATAGGCCTCCACGATACAAAACACCGCAGCCATTGTTGGTCTAGGGGTTAGATGTGCCCGGGGCGTCACAGTAGACTGCGTTTACGCGAACCTGTGGCGCCCCAAGCGTTTCGTGTTAGGGTATACCTCTGGGGTTTTAGAGGGTATATAAGTCGTTTTTGAAGTCCCACATAATCGCCGACCTCTCCCCCGAGGGGCGGCGGTATGCATAAAGAATTTCCCCAGCATCAACAAAAAAAAAGGTTAGATGTGCCGCCTTTGGATCACGAGTCAATGGTTCGATTTCGGGTTCAGGCAAATTTCTTTGTGAAAACCAGAGGCATTTGCTCTGAGTCTGGGTGTCAATTGTGTTAATGAATTTTATGTATTTATAGTGCCCCCGTTTCGTTTCTAAAAAGAACATTATCAGGCAGGTGAAATCATAAGCGAAATGTCATAGTATATTCACTCGTTTAGAAACTATGAAACTACAGATAAACATGTACACCTGTCACTATCGCTGTGAATGAAAATAGATCAGAAGTTAAATAAATCATCACATCTGTCAAAATACCCACTCTTGGGCCTTCTCAATTGACTTGAACGGTAATAATAAAGGAAAGGAGAAAACTTAATTAAATAAATATTTATCTATATTGCCTGTTTGTATATTCAAAATTATTGTTTTCTTTTTATAAGTTGTATGGATTAATTGAAGTGCTGGATTTATTATAAATAAACAAATCAATTGTTTATGTAGGTTTATTTTATTTTATTAATAACTTTAATACTTTATAGAGAAAGGATTTGTATGTTTATATTGCATTATATTGCTTTATATTGCATCACAATCAGTTCATTATAAGTACTCAGAGTAGCCAAATATTTAAAACCCCTGTTTTGATCGTGGGCTAACTGATAACATGCATCTTTTCATAACTTTCGCAAAGGTGCAACTATGGTTATGTGCATGGTTAATATATAAAATGCACTCGTTTTAATGCCGCTTAAATATTTTACTTCGTTCCATTAAAAATAGATACCAGCACTCCAAATATTACTATCTGGTATTAAAAATATTGCCGACTATAATCTACGCTCGAGGCATCTTGCATGGACATATTTTTATTCACGAAATATAAACTTCATAAAATATGAACAGCTACCTGATACATTTACGATATGATTCCAATCCATACTACAATCCACTTCAGATCCCTACGTGGGATAATGAACTCTACACCAAATACGAGATGGACTGAATTCGGTTGCCTCGAATTCCAATCGAATCAGCTGGTGATTGATTTATGTAATAGAGATGTTCCTGGTATTTTTGAGAACGGTTATTTCATCGACCTTTAGAAAATTATACGTACTTATTTCTTTTAAAATTCACTATTGATGTTCTAAGTAAAGTCGCAGAACATGTTACTTCTCTATCCACGGAAATACAACCTTATTTGCCTAAAAATACGGTATAAATAACCGGATTTAGAATACATGGTGTCACCACTCCATTTCATCCTGAGGGTGTTGTAAGAGCCGACAAAAGGAGATGATAAGGCCGAAAACCTAGCCGCAAAAGAAGGAAAACTTTATATGAAACCGTATGCCAACCAGTCTGGCCAGCGTGGCACAGTAGGCTTTCATGGCATTGGAGGAGGCCCGACTCAGCAGTGGGTCATGCATAGACTGAGTAGTAGTAGTAGTAATTCTGTACACAGGTGAGTAACTATCAAGGACTGCCTCGTTGGTCTAGTGGTTAGATGTGCTGCCTTTGGTCCCGGGTTCGATTCCGGGGTCGGGCAAGTGTCTTTGTCTAAACCAGAGGCACTGGCTCGGAGTCTGGGTGTCGTTTCTATCTATAATAATGTATGTATTTACAAAAAAAAAATGTATATAAGTAGTTTATCATCCATCTCGTTACTATAACACAAGCATTTAGTTGCTTAGCTTGGGACGAGATGGCGTTGTGTGAAATGTCCAACGATATTTATTATTATTATTAAGGTTGTACACAATATTACTACTAGATTTTTGCCGCTTTAATTTAATAAATGAAAATTTTTGTAATGCAATTAAAATACGAGAAGTGATACAGCTATCGGATTATGCGTAAAGGAAACATGTATTATGTCTAGAAAATAGACATAAAATATGAGTTTTTTTTTTACCAGTGACTTGAATGTGTTGACCCTGGGCTTGCGTGATGGAAAGCAACGCCAGGGTCTAAGATGGAGGGAATTTAGCCTACTGTCCCAAGCTGGCAAGACGGGTTGGCACTGGGTTTGTATCAAGTTTTCCTCCTCTTATGGCTAGGTGATCTGCCTCTTACGATCCTTTAATCGCCTCTTACGACACCCGCAGGATACTGTGGGTTGGTGACATTGTGTATTCTAAATCCATCACTACACGGACAGACATAAATGTAAATCGAAGATAAATATTCTACCGCCTAACATCCCTAGTCTATATTAAAGTCTCATGGAAATCTCCCGGCTACCGGCTCCGCTCAATCAATCCGCCATTTTGTCGACCATCTCATATTTCATATTTGCCTCAACATTAGTGCAATGCGTATTTGCCGAAATAGGGTAACATAATCGGAGAAAATTCCGAACCCTTTGTAGTTTTTCACCCTCTTCGTTTATTTACGAGTAGCGGATTGTTTTATATTGTTTTTCCGTGTTAGACTCGCACTTTTGTCGAGCAGGAAAATACTTTTTGGAATGTTTTATTTTGGCACTATTACACTAAACACAGGAATTTTTGATCGTGTTCTTTTATTTAAATCCCAACGTTCCATAATGTTTATAGTGTCCGTGGTCGTGGGACCACTGGTATTTATTTACTAATGTTGGGATTTAAATAAAAGTACACGATAAGAACCGTCAAGAAATCATTTCATGCAATGTGCAAAGATCGTGAAAACTAGGATTTTTTTATTTCAAGTCATCATCATCATCATTTTAGCCCGTAAATGTCCCACTACTGAGACGGGCCTCCTCCAAGTTCACGGAGGGAAATTAGCCTACTGCGCCACGATGGCAAGACGGGTTGGCACAGGGTTTGTTTCAAGTTTTCCTTCTCTTACGGCTAGGTGATCTGCCTCTTGTGTTCCTTAAGTCGCCTCTTACGACACCCTCAGGATGGTATGAGTTGGTGACATTATGTATTCTAAATTATCTATTGAATTCAAGTAAACATAATAAATTGTTAATTTGATTTCCATTGTGAATTTAACATCCCCAGAATTTGTACATTTTGTAAATTATTTTACAGGAATACGGAGTTCACTAGTAAAGTTATTTATTTAATTTCAGGTGTTTTTTAACCTTAATTGAAGGAATATGAATGGTTTTCCGAGTGGTGACGGATTCAACAAGAAAAATCATTCTATTACTTCTACAACTTCTCAGCTCATAAATGACCTACTGCTGAGTCGGGCCTACAACTACGTGAAGGGTAATTAGCCTACTGTGCCACGCTGGCCAGACGGGTTAATAAAGAGTATCACATTAATTTTTCCTTCTTTTGCAGCTAGGTTTCCTTCTATCGCCTATTACGACACCCTCTGTATGGAATGGGGTAGTGACATTATGAATTTTTAACCCATCACCACTCGTTACATAATACATATATGACATGGCTTACGTAACTGGCTATGAGAGAAAGATAGAAAGAAAATGCGTGCTCGCATACGTAAAGAACTCTCCTTCTTTTTTTTTGTTTTTTTTTTTATATATATACAACGAAGCCCCTGCACTAGGTATATATAACCTGTATCACGGGGGAAGTTTACATGTAATTCACGAGCACAAATGACACCCAGACTCCGAGCACGTGCCTCTGGTTTAGACAAAGACACTTCCCCGACCCCGGAATCGAACCCGGGATCCGTTGATCCAAAGGCGGCACATCTAACCACTAGGCCAACGAGGTAGTAAATCTTCACTAACTTATATCTCCCTCTCAACTTAAATTCACGTCGCTGATTAGACTTTTCGAAACGCTCTCTTCATTCATTCATTAGTTTACTCCCGATACCATGCCTAAAGAAATTTTACTACAAAAAATCAATCTCAATATGGTACAGTAATAATAAATATCCTTGGACATTTCACACAACGCCATCTCGTCCCAAGCTAAGCAACTTAATGCTTGTGTTATGGTAACGAGATGGATGATAAACTACTTATATACATTTTTTTTTGTAAATACATACATATTATAGATAGAAATGACACCCAGAATCCGAGCCAGTGCCCCTGGTTTAGACAAAGACACTTGCCCGACCCCGGAATCGAACCCGGGACCCGTTGATCCAAATAAAACAGTACTATAAATTCGCCACAAATTGTCTTCTATTATATTCACGAAATCATTTTGGTTGCAAAATGTCTTGTACCAGTAATATTATTAATGTGCTATAATATCATTAGAAGCTACATCGAGGCATATCAAACAGTACTAATATGAGGCACGTGAGACGCTTAACGGTGATGCAAAGCGACAGTTGGCCATTACTGCACAGAGTAGCGTGTTTCAAGGAAATAATGCCTTTTACGAATATGTGGTATATTTTACATGAATGTTTGTGATTGGTGTTCGAGACCATGAGGTGACGGTTTCGGAATACATAGTGTCGCCATCGTAAAAAGGAAGGACCCATGAAAAAAAAATAACAAGTTCGATAACCTAGACGCAAGAGAAGGAAAACTTGAAACGGCTAGGGGTAGCGCCTATCACCCCGATAGTTGTAGTCGGGAATATGCGAATTGCTGTTGAAATTTCGCTATCGCGGTGTAGGACTTTTTGGTGATTCTCGCATTTGTAGGCGATATTTCTTGATGCAATTAGTTCAGATATTTCGGGTAAACTGTGTAAAGTAGCATGCAGTCGCTACAATACAAACCAAGCCGTCTGCTCATGGTGGCACAGTAGGCTAATTACCCATCATACAATGGGCTGACTCAATAGTGGGTTATTTCAGGGCTGAGTAGTAGTGTAGCCTAACTCTGAACTTTAAAATGAAATACTATACTGTACGGAAGTTTAATAGCCTTTAACTTGGCTAATAATTCATTACTACCAAATAATAATGTAAACATTGTTGTTTAAAAAACTATATTAAGGCTTTCTCTAACTAAATGGCATAAAGTTATTTTTAATGTATTTTCGTCTTAAAATTGCGGTGACGGATTGAGAAAACACGGTGCCACCACCCCATTCCATCCTGAAGGTGTTGTAAAAGTCGACAAAAGGAACTGAGAAGGCCTTTAAGCTAGCCGCAAGAGAAGGAAAACTTGATACGAAACTCAGTGCCAACTCACCTGGCGTGGGTGGCACAGTAGGCTAATTACCCTCCATGTAACTGGAGCAGGCCTGACTCATCAGTAGGTCATCTACGGGTTGAGTAGAAGTAGTAACAGTTCTTTTTGTGCATCTAGCACTGTTACACAATCTATTTCAAATAATTTCATAAGACACCCTTAGGTTAGAATGAGTTGGTGAAGTCAAAGTGATGTATTCTGAGTCTATTGTTACATGGACAACAAACATCAGACTCGAATAAATTTGTCAAACAAATGATCGATGCCTCAGCAAGGCAGCTTATCTCTAGCTACAGGCAATGACCAGTCATAGCTGACCCTAACCGTATTAATCGAGGTGGAGATTAGGATGAATTGAGCTTTAGGTACCATGTATTAAAAGCTCAATGGAGTAGTTTCTCCTACTACTACTTAAGACTACTGGGCCACGTTAGCCAGACGGGTTGGCACAGGTTTCGTATCAAGTTGTCCTTCTGTTGCGGTTAGGTCAACGGCCTTGTCATTTCCTTTTGTTTACTCTTACGACACCCTCAGGATGAAATGGGGTGGTAACACTATGTATTCTAATTTCGTCACCACATAGAATAGTACTTTTAATTAAGTGCACAGCAGTTTACATAAACATAAACCAACGAGGCATGTGTATAAACATGCCTCGTTGGTCTAGTGGTTAAATGTGCCTCCTTTGGATCAACGGGTCCCGGGTTCGATTCCGGGGTCGGGCAAGTGTCTTTGTCTAAACCAGAGGCACTTGCTTGGAGTCTGGGTGTCATTTCTATCTATAATATGTATGTATTTACAAAAAAAAATGTATATAAGTAGTTTATCATCCATCTCGTTACCATAACACAAGCATTAAGTTGCTTAGCTTGGGACGAGATGGCGTTGTGTGAAATGTCCAAGGATATTTATTTATTTATTTTTATTTATTTATTTATATCTCATAACTCTAGCGTTATATACTATAGCATTAGTGAAAATAAAACTAAAATACCTCAAATATGTGGCCTAAAAATAAATAGTTTCGAAGATATTATCAATCATAATTCATTAAGGTCAAAAACTGTAAAGGCACGTGAAGGGAAAGTTTCATTGATAAATACAAGCCATTCGGACCAAATTCATATTTCGACTGTTCCGAAGAATAAAGACCTATCTGCAGTACTGCTTTGAAACCATTTTGAACTTCACATTATACTATTTTACATGAAGAATAGAGTTCAACATCACATTCTAGGTCTACATTCTTCGGAACAGTCGAATTTTAAAGCTAAGAAAATGTGACGTCGTCATTTTTAACGTTAGGATTACTTCTATGCGTACTTCTTATGTGTTAACTTAATTATTAGTTCAGCTTAGTAAAAAAATTTATCTTTGCGCTGTGTACAAAGATGTAATGTATAAACACAAATAACAACCAGACTCAGAACCCCTAGACCAACAAGGCACTCCTATTAGATAAGATGACCTTGAAATGTATGTAATGACCAGTAGCCGATAATCAAATTAAAAAAAAATGTTACATTTCTATACATATATAAAATATTTTGCACTTTTTTTAGAACAACAGACCCTTGTTTTTTTGTTAGTTGGGTAGGTCAAAAATACCTTAAATTCATATTTAAAAAATGCGAGACAGAGAGTAGGAAATTCTACTAATAATAATGGCTTTCACAGTGAAGTGAATTCTGGTCATCTACGTTAACTGTTTTGGCAAATGGGCGAATTTGCCAAACAAATGATTGATACCTTATCTCTTACCACAGGCGCTGTCCAGTTAAATTTGAACCCTTTGACTAATCGAGACCGCAATTAGGACGTCAAGCCACTCACAATAGAATATTAAGTAAGATAACTTATGCATCATATACGTAAAGGAACATATACAACGTAGTATACTTTATTAAAAAACTTAAAATCCTAGAAATAATTTTCGCTTTACAATAATAATAGCTTAATTTAAAAAATGAATCCGTGTTTCCTGTTAGTGTAGGTTGATTGTAAAAAAGATTTATTTATTAGTATTTTTTTTTTCATTAATTACACTTCCGAGAACACCACTCCATTTTAAATTAAGGTAAATTAGGCTGCTGTACCACACTGACCCCACAAATGCCTAATTAATAAGGACATATTTAATCATCATCATCACTTCAGTCTTTAAATTCGTTTTAGCCCATTAATGACTCACTACTGAGACGGGCCTCATGGAGGGAAATTAGCCTACTGTGTCACGCTGGCATGACGGGTTGGCACAGGGTTTGTATAAAGTTTTCCTTCTCTTGCGGCTAGCTGATTTGCGTCTTGCGTTCCCTTAGTCGCCTCTTACGACACCCTCGGGATGATATGGGTTGGTGACACTGCGTATTCTAAATTAGTCAGCACACGGAGTCTATAAATTATCCTCTACTTATCCATGCTCCATGCTCATGGATAAATGACGCCGGAAAAACATTTTGGTAGAGGGTTTTTATCAAGTTTTTCATCTCTTGCGGCTTGATGGTATTGCGTTCCTTTGATCACCTCTAACAACACCCTCAGAAACGCTACCGGTTCGTGATATTGAGTTGTCTAACCCTGTTCCACGTGTCTCGCATTAAAATACGTAGCTATGAGAACTACGCCGTAGCACTTTGCTACACAAATCTACGTGCTACGCCGTAGCGTGAGAAACAGTCGTGTAGTTCATTGAATTAAAATGTCGAATTTTAAGTATTTTTATCACTGATAAGGACTTGTAAATTTTGTTAAACAACTAACTGCGATCATTTCTGACGAATAATTATGATTTCTCTCATATAATTGAACCCACGCTTATTACCACGGCTGAATTTGTGTTGTTGTTGTTGTTAAAATAATGGTTCTATTGATGGAAACCAAATAAAATAGAAATGAAAATATTGAACGCTTGCGTGGAATATAAGATGTTTTGCTGTTTTTTAGAGCTAAAAGTAGATTATAATTGTTACTTTATTCATTTTTTTTTGCTAAAATAATGAAACCGTGTAAATTAATTTAGAGACAAAAAAGACATTAACATTTTTCATTATTCATCATCATCATATCAGATAAAAGCCTACCGCATCTTTAGCTGTCCTGCGACCTTAATCTGGTCGTCAGAGTTACATACCTGTATATAGGTTTGCCTCCAGTGGCTTTTCCAGCGCGGAACCAGAGAACCATATATACTCTGTCTTCAATCGCGTCTGGCGTGACGTCACATGGCAATGAGGCAGTCCGCCCTAGTACTGCATCCACATCCACCGTGGATACTGAAAAGAAAAACAAATTGTAAAATATTGCAATAGCGTAATGAATTTCAGTAATTTTCTTGTATCAGCTCATAAATAAATGACTACTGAATCGGGCCTCCCCCAAATTAATGGAGGGAAATTCGCCTACTGTGCCGCACTAGAAAGACGGGTTGGCCCAGGGTTTGTGTTAAGTTTGCATCGTGCCTAGCCAAGGTGGCTGGGCCTATTATTAGTTATGCCACTTGCGTACTTTTAACCACCTCTTACGACACCCTCAATGGCAAGGGTTGGTGACGTTTTATTTACTAAATTGGTCATCCCACGTCGAGATTCTTCTAAATTAATGGATGGAATTTAGCCTACTGTGCCTTGCTGGAAAGACTGACTCACAGGGTTTGTAACAAGTGTTCCTTTTCTTGCAGTACGTCTTCGGCATCTTGCGTTCGTTGAGAGTGTCGTAAGAGGCGACACTCTCAAGATAGTATGGGTTAGTGACACTGTATATTCTAAATCTATCAACACGCGGAGAGTCTCGTCGTTTCAGCCCATGAATGACCCACTACTGAGTCGGGCCTCCTCCAAATTCATGGAGGGAATTTAGCCTACTGTGCCACACTGGCAAAACGGGTTGGCACCAGATTTGTATCAGATTTCCCTCTCTTGTGGCTAGGTGATTTGTCTCTTGCGTTTCTTTAGTCCCTCTTACGACACTCTAAAGATAGTATAGGTTAGTGACATTGTATATTATAGTATCAACACACGGATAGTCTTAATGTAGGTTTTCAAGGTTTTCATTCGGTTCCCTCTTAACGTCAAGTTCCAAGCCGTATGTACTCGTATATGACAAAAAAAACCTAAATAGGTATAGTAAATCAATGATTTATGTTTTTATCAAATTAAAATAATTCCACCCCAACGTTAACGTAGAAACACGTGTACCACTCGCAGTTTTACGTTTCATAAATTTTACTACAGAAATTCACTTAGGAGGCAATAAACTAAAATATAGCCGGCCGCGGTAATACAGATTGGCTGATAAAAACCATATTACAGTTTTGGCACAGAGGGTATTGTGAACAGCTCCAAGGCTAAATGCTGTTGGAGAGTGTATAATTTGTCGAAAAATGTTGAAATAACAGTCTATCTATATTTTTACATAGTACAAAACAAAGTCGCTGTCGTCTGTCCGTCCCTAGTTATGCTTAAATTTTTAAAACTACGCAACGGATTTTGATACGGTTTTTTTAATTGATAGAGTGATTCAAGAGGAAGGTTTGTGTGTAAAATACATGCATAATATTGTATAGAAACACTCAAACTTTTAGATGTTAATCATTGCACCCGGGCGAAGGCGGGGCGGGTCGCTAGTTATATATAAAAATGAATGTTTCCCTGTATGTCCTTTTTTAGTTCGATTGCTATTGAAGTGTGTTGTTTTAGTTTTTTTAAACTATGTTTTATTTTTAGCCTCGACCATGTGATGATCATCAGCAAACTGTTTTGCATGAGCCCAGGACGGTTTATGAACAAAAACAAAAATAAAAAGTGTTTCCTTCAAATTTATTTTTGTTACTGGCGTAGCATCGCGCTCAGCTAGCATTCAATAAAAGTACGACTTTAAAAAATTCCCAATACACCCAATTCCATCTTGAGGGTGTCGTTAGAGCCGACTAAAAGCAATCACATGTCAGAAAACCTAGCCGTAAGAGAAGGAAAACGTGAAACAATACCCTATGCCAACTCGTCAGGCCAGCTTGGCACACTAGGCTAATTTCCAAAATCAAAAATCAAAGTCATAATGTTTTTTATTTGAATAAATTCTTGCAAATGCTTTCAAATAGTCAAAGATATAATAGAAAAAATAAAAACAATTAATAATTTAGTTTTTACCACCGGTTCAGAATGCCATTCCACAGAGAAGAGCCGGCAAGAAACTCCATGGTTGCTCTTTTAAATAAAAGGGTTACAATGATGGTGGTTCCCTCCATGTATTTGGAGGAGACCCGAATCAGCAGTGGGTTATTTATGAGAACCTACTCCTTTTGAAGTCAGTGAAAAGAAAAGAACTAAAACAAAGCAAGTCTCTATTGACGTTAAATCCGACAAATTGCAATTGATTTGATTCATTTGAATTGATAAAGCTCCAAAGTTCTTCTAAGTTTCAGCCACATGCTTTTGACACGATCAAAAGCGTGTTGTACATTATTGTATTAGTGTCAAAAGGGCCTTGGTATTGAAGACATTTTGTTAAGTTTAAAAAAAACGAATCCCTGCAATTGGTAAATGTATCGAAGGTTTACGAGTATTACATGAAATTCTTGAAAACAAATGACACCCAGTCTCAGAGTAAGTGTCTCTGGTTTACACAATGTCATGTATGGACCAGCATACTACATACTGTACACAATTGACCCGAAACATCTGATCTATCAGCATCAATAGATATCGCCTACAAATGCGGGATCTACCAAATAACTTCTACACCGCGATAGCGAATTTTTCAGACCAAAATATATAATATGTATGTATTTACAAAAAAAAATGTATATAAGTAGTTTATCATCCATCTCGTTACCATAACACAAGCATTAAGTTGCTTAGCTTGGGACAAGATGGCTTGTTTGAAATGTCCAAGGATATCTATTTATATTTATTTGCACCTAATTACACTTGAATTCTAACGTGGACCCGTGATCCAAAGATACACAAAAAAGGCAGTTTATTTTAAGTCTATTGAAACAGCAGATTTGCCCGGATCCCCCTCGTGGCTATAAGTAATCAATTTTGATTACGGCCAGTATCACTCCTTAAATTGAAAATATCTCTTAAGTATGAAGGATGATATACATTACTTGAGTCTAATACGATGACAGTTTTCTTCAAGGAAAAGAGGATTATTTCATGCGGCGTGGAACTGGGAAGTTTAATATTGTCTATTTACATTCATAGCACCCTTATCGTTTTGGAGACGGCGCAGCAATCGGAACAATGTTAGTACAGAATAACAGCGATATTCACTTAACATTATTTTTGTTCGGGTTGTCTTATACTGACGTTTAAGCCTAACGTCCTCCGCCAGCTAAAATAAGTTAGTTTAGTTTAGTTTGCATAGTTGAGACAGTATTTCATTCATGTGGTGGACGATTATGTATGAAAAACTGGCTCAAATATGCAAGCTAAACTAAACTAACTTATTTTACCTGGCGGGCGGACGTTCGGCTTTATGCCATGAAGCTAAGGCTTTCTTGTCTCTCTAAATAAATAGTCCAAGACATCACGTATTTTCTGACAGACGAAATGTGGACGATTGAGTAGCGTTTGTATGTAGGCCACGTGGCCCGAAGAACGGATGGCCGCTGGGCCATAAAAGTCTTGGAGTGGCGTCCACGTACGGGAAAGAGAAGCTTGGGAAGACCCCCAACTAGGTGGACGGACGACCTTGTGAAGGTCGCTGGGAGTCGGTGGATGCGGTCTGCACGAGATCGTGCATTGTGGAAATCTATGGGGGAGGCCTATATTCAGCAGTGGACTTCTGTGGCTGATAGATAGATAGATAGATAGTATGTAGGTACTGCGATTGCATGCCTACCTGCTAGCTTGGTCAAACGGCCAATTCCCAGGTGACGGTCAATTAATAACGGTTTCTTATTTATTATATTATCTTTTTTAAATTATTTTCAACTAGTGGGGGGCTACCACCCGGCTTCGCACGGCTGCAATTATGCATTTATTATACATATAAATCTTCCTCTAGAACCTCCATCTATTAAAAAAACCGCTTCAAATTCCGTTGCGTAGTTTCAAAGATTTAAGCATACACAGGGACGGACAGACGACAGTGACTTTGTTTTAAACTATGTAGTGATGATGGTGATTGCCCATCATTGACTAGACTAGACCGACGAGGCCTCTGGTACCAACTCTATCTCTCTGTACACAGAAGCAAGCCATAAACGATTTGTGTCGACGATTCTGGTAACAATAATTAGCTTACGTCAGCTTTGCCCGTCTGCATGCATTATAATCTTACAAGGATCATGCCTGCGGTGAGCTTGTATGAGGGTAATACCACAGATATTACCCAACAAACGACTTGTGTTCTGGCTTGCTTTAAGATATGAGGATAACATAACGGTTTTGGTGAAACTGAGTTTTTTGCTGGCATTTCGGTCTTTTTCCGTGGAAGAGCTGGATTTAAATAAGGAAGGTGAAGAACGCAAAGGTTGCGTCATTACCAAGACTCAGGCTTCGCGGTTTTTTTAATGAAATGAATGAAAATTATCCTACTGTGTCATGCTGGCAAGACGGGTTTGTACAGTTCCTAGTCAGCTTTCTTCCTCTTTTGTTCACTCGTCTGGAAAGATGCATATGCTTTCTATATACGTCACATCAAGAAGACGTGTACACCGCTTATAATCATCATCATTTCAGTAAGTTTAAGTCCACTGCTAGACATAGGTCTTCCTCAAAGATTTCAAAAACTCTGAAAATGGTAAAAAATAGAGAGTTTTTATTTCTTTTATCTTTGAAGTTTATGGAAGAAGGTAATTTTCATGGACTACGTTTTAATGAACACTTAGGTTTTTGCGTTTATAACACATTAAATTTGAAAATTTTTTAATTCCCCACGTTTTCAATGCTTTGCAACAGTCGTGGTCAAGGGAGTACTTTTTAGTAACAAAATGTGTGTTCAATCGTAAATAAACCTATTCACTATCCTGTTTATATTCGTACTTCTATTATTCATGTCCGTGTGGTGACGGATTTATAATACATATTGTCACCAACCCATACCATCTTTAGGGTGTCGTAACAGGCGACTAAAATAACGCAAGAGACAGATCACCTAGCACCAAGAGAAGGAAAACTTTATACAAACCCTGTGCCAACCCGTCTTGCCAGCGTGGCGCAGTATGCTAATTTCCCTCCATGAATTTGGAGGAGGCCCGACTCAGTAATGGGTTACTCATGGGCTGAAACACACTATTATTCAGCCCATGTATGACCCACTGCTGAGTCGGGCTTCATCCTATTACATTGAGAGCAATTGGCCTACTGTACCACATTGTGCATACGGGTTGTCACGTGGTCGCAACAAGTTTTCTCTCTTCCAGTTAGGTTCCCGGCCTTGTCATTTATTTTTGTTGGCTCTTATTACACACCCTCGGGATGAAATGAGTGAATGAGTTGAATGACTATTTATTCTAAATCCGTCACCACACTGACTTAGTTCACTGTGTTACACCCTGCATATGGGACGGGTTAATGAAAGAAATAATTAAGCGTAGAGCCTAAAATATGCGACCCTTTATAACGGTCAGGAGAAATTAATTAAAGTTTCACTAAGAAAACGTGAATGAAGCCAACCTAATGCTGATTGGTCGTTTAATCGTCCTTAAGAGTAAGCCAAACGAGCGTAATTTTGTGAGTAGTGACTCGCGTAATTTCGGTCGCAGAAATTCTGTTGGACTGCCAGACGGGCGCATTTTTTACCCCCGACGCAAAACGAGGGGTGTTATAAGTTTGACGTGTCTGTCTATCTGTGGCACCGTAGCTCGCGAACGGATAAGGCGATTTCAATACAGTTTTTTTGTATGACAGGTGAGTTACGGGCGAGTGTTCTTAGACATGTTTGATGAAAATCGGTTGAGTCGTTTAAAAGTTATGGGGGGTGAAAGTGGGGAAGAATAACCGAAAGTCTGCAAATATAAGCGAGTGGGGTCTCAAATGAAAGCGCATCACGTGCACATTACAAACATTATAATAAGAGTGTACCTATAAAAAGCAAAAAATAAAAATTAAATTAAAAATTTAAATAAAACCCCCACACAATTGCCTAAGTATCTTAAAAAAAGTAAAAAAAAAAAAAATACCAGGGACCAGGGGTCAGGTAATCAATAAATAGGAGCGGTCCCCCAACGCGATGTATTTTTTAATTTTTACTTTTTATATGATACTTTGCATATTATTGTGTTCTGTCTACTTCTCTTATGTACAATAAAGAGTTTATCTATCTATCTATCTATCTATATTCAGTTGTCGACTTTTACGCAATCTTTACCTGCCTGACGCTTTCCTCGGTCCCCTCGCCCCCCGCGAACTCAATTCGGTCGGATTATGCGTGTGAGTCGGCTCACAACTCATTTTGCGTCGCCGTGTGGCACGAACTAGACTTGTGTATGAAACCGAATGCAGCAGAAATTACGCGACTGACAACTCACACAATTGCGCTAGTTTGGACTCACCCTTAGACTGAGACAAACATTTTGTAACAAGATCGCAAGTGGAATAGCTTAAGAAATTTTCAGTATTTTTTTTTAATACCACTACGTGCTCTTACAGTTTGCCTGGCTCCAAAGGTTTCTAAGGTCACATGTCGCGGACCTTGGCAAGAGTAAGGACGTAAGGGTTGTGGGTAAAGAAATGGATAATTAATTCCATTCATCATTTAAGCGCATAAATGAGCCACTACTCAGTCGGGCCTCCTCCAAGTACAAGGAGGGAAATTAGCTTACTCTGCCACGCGGGCAACACGGATTGGCCCAGGGTTTTTTGAGGTTTTCCTTCTTTTGCAGCTAAATGATCTGCCTCTTGCGTTCCTAAAGTTGCCTCTTACGACATTATTTTTGTTCGGGTTGTCTTATACTGACGTTTAAGCCTAACGTCCTCCGCCAGCTAAAATAAGTTAGTTTAGTTTAGTTTGCATAGTTGAGACAGTATTTCATTCATGTGGTGGACGATTATGTATGAAAAACTGGCTCAAATATGCAAGCTAAACTAAACTAACTTATTTTACCTGGCGGGCGGACGTTCGGCTTTATGCCATGAAGCTAAGGCTTTCTTGTCTCTCTAAATAAATAGTCCAAGACATCACGTATTTTCTGACAGACGAAATGTGGACGATTGAGTAGCGTTTGTATGTAGGCCACGTGGCCCGAAGAACGGATGGCCGCTGGGCCATAAAAGTCTTGGAGTGGCGTCCACGTACGGGAAAGAGAAGCTTGGGAAGACCCCCAACTAGGTGGACGGACGACCTTGTGAAGGTCGCTGGGAGTCGGTGGATGCGGTCTGCACGAGATCGTGCATTGTGGAAATCTATGGGGGAGGCCTATATTCAGCAGTGGACTTCTGTGGCTGATAGATAGATAGATAGATAGTATGTAGGTACTGCGATTGCATGCCTACCTGCTAGCTTGGTCAAACGGCCAATTCCCAGGTGACGGTCAATTAATAACGGTTTCTTATTTATTATATTATCTTTTTTAAATTATTTTCAACTAGTGGGGGGCTACCACCCGGCTTCGCACGGCTGCAATTATGCATTTATTATACATATAAATCTTCCTCTAGAACCTCCATCTATTAAAAAAACCGCTTCAAATTCCGTTGCGTAGTTTCAAAGATTTAAGCATACACAGGGACGGACAGACGACAGTGACTTTGTTTTAAACTATGTAGTGATGATGGTGATTGCCCATCATTGACTAGACTAGACCGACGAGGCCTCTGGTACCAACTCTATCTCTCTGTACACAGAAGCAAGCCATAAACGATTTGTGTCGACGATTCTGGTAACAATAATTAGCTTACGTCAGCTTTGCCCGTCTGCATGCATTATAATCTTACAAGGATCATGCCTGCGGTGAGCTTGTATGAGGGTAATACCACAGATATTACCCAACAAACGACTTGTGTTCTGGCTTGCTTTAAGATATGAGGATAACATAACGGTTTTGGTGAAACTGAGTTTTTTGCTGGCATTTCGGTCTTTTTCCGTGGAAGAGCTGGATTTAAATAAGGAAGGTGAAGAACGCAAAGGTTGCGTCATTACCAAGACTCAGGCTTCGCGGTTTTTTTAATGAAATGAATGAAAATTATCCTACTGTGTCATGCTGGCAAGACGGGTTTGTACAGTTCCTAGTCAGCTTTCTTCCTCTTTTGTTCACTCGTCTGGAAAGATGCATATGCTTTCTATATACGTCACATCAAGAAGACGTGTACACCGCTTATAATCATCATCATTTCAGTAAGTTTAAGTCCACTGCTAGACATAGGTCTTCCTCAAAGATTTCAAAAACTCTGAAAATGGTAAAAAATAGAGAGTTTTTATTTCTTTTATCTTTGAAGTTTATGGAAGAAGGTAATTTTCATGGACTACGTTTTAATGAACACTTAGGTTTTTGCGTTTATAACACATTAAATTTGAAAATTTTTTAATTCCCCACGTTTTCAATGCTTTGCAACAGTCGTGGTCAAGGGAGTACTTTTTAGTAACAAAATGTGTGTTCAATCGTAAATAAACCTATTCACTATCCTGTTTATATTCGTACTTCTATTATTCATGTCCGTGTGGTGACGGATTTATAATACATATTGTCACCAACCCATACCATCTTTAGGGTGTCGTAACAGGCGACTAAAATAACGCAAGAGACAGATCACCTAGCACCAAGAGAAGGAAAACTTTATACAAACCCTGTGCCAACCCGTCTTGCCAGCGTGGCGCAGTATGCTAATTTCCCTCCATGAATTTGGAGGAGGCCCGACTCAGTAATGGGTTACTCATGGGCTGAAACACACTATTATTCAGCCCATGTATGACCCACTGCTGAGTCGGGCTTCATCCTATTACATTGAGAGCAATTGGCCTACTGTACCACATTGTGCATACGGGTTGTCACGTGGTCGCAACAAGTTTTCTCTCTTCCAGTTAGGTTCCCGGCCTTGTCATTTATTTTTGTTGGCTCTTATTACACACCCTCGGGATGAAATGAGTTGAATGACTATTTATTCTAAATCCGTCACCACACTGACTTAGTTCACTGTGTTACACCCTGCATATGGGACGGGTTAATGAAAGAAATAATTAAGCGTAGAGCCTAAAATATGCGACCCTTTATAACGGTCAGGAGAAATTAATTAAAGTTTCACTAAGAAAACGTGAATGAAGCCAACCTAATGCTGATTGGTCGTTTAATCGTCCTTAAGAGTAAGCCAAACGAGCGTAATTTTGTGAGTAGTGACTCGCGTAATTTCGGTCGCAGAAATTCTGTTGGACTGCCAGACGGGCGCATTTTTTACCCCCGACGCAAAACGAGGGGTGTTATAAGTTTGACGTGTCTGTCTATCTGTGGCACCGTAGCTCGCGAACGGATAAGGCGATTTCAATACAGTTTTTTTGTATGACAGGTGAGTTACGGGCGAGTGTTCTTAGACATGTTTGATGAAAATCGGTTGAGTCGTTTAAAAGTTATGGGGGGTGAAAGTGGGGAAGAATAACCGAAAGTCTGCAAATATAAGCGAGTGGGGTCTCAAATGAAAGCGCATCACGTGCACATTACAAACATTATAATAAGAGTGTACCTATAAAAAGCAAAAAATAAAAATTAAATTAAAAATTTAAATAAAACCCCCACACAATTGCCTAAGTATCTTAAAAAAAGTAAAAAAAAAAAAAAATACCAGGGACCAGGGGTCAGGTAATCAATAAATAGGAGCGGTCCCCCAACGCGATGTATTTTTTAATTTTTACTTTTTATATGATACTTTGCATATTATTGTGTTCTGTCTACTTCTCTTATGTACAATAAAGAGTTTATCTATCTATCTATCTATCTATATTCAGTTGTCGACTTTTACGCAATCTTTACCTGCCTGACGCTTTCCTCGGTCCCCTCGCCCCCCGCGAACTCAATTCGGTCGGATTATGCGTGTGAGTCGGCTCACAACTCATTTTGCGTCGCCGTGTGGCACGAACTAGACTTGTGTATGAAACCGAATGCAGCAGAAATTACGCGACTGACAACTCACACAATTGCGCTAGTTTGGACTCACCCTTAGACTGAGACAAACATTTTGTAACAAGATCGCAAGTGGAATAGCTTAAGAAATTTTCAGT
Source organism: Clostera curtula (assembly GCA_905475355.2). Lineage (NCBI taxonomy): Eukaryota > Metazoa > Arthropoda > Insecta > Lepidoptera > Notodontidae > Clostera > Clostera curtula. The sequence continues at coordinate 8,765,275 of FR997813.1, read as the reverse complement.
ATTTTTTTTTAATACCACTACGTGCTCTTACAGTTTGCCTGGCTCCAAAGGTTTCTAAGGTCACATGTCGCGGACCTTGGCAAGAGTAAGGACGTAAGGGTTGTGGGTAAAGAAATGGATAATTAATTCCATTCATCATTTAAGCGCATAAATGAGCCACTACTCAGTCGGGCCTCCTCCAAGTACAAGGAGGGAAATTAGCTTACTCTGCCACGCGGGCAACACGGATTGGCCCAGGGTTTTTTGAGGTTTTCCTTCTTTTGCAGCTAAATGATCTGCCTCTTGCGTTCCTAAAGTTGCCTCTTACGACACCCTCAGAATGGTATGGGTTGGTGACATTTTGTATTTTAAATCCGTCACCACACAGACCTGGATTGTGTGAATGAGAACATTCACATGAAAGACATGAATGTAGATACGACACCGATGGAGACTTGATATGTATAATGCTGGCCGATAACAAATTTAAAAATGGAATGCCACGGCCTACGCTTCTGCCTTCTTTTGTTTTTGGCGTCATTCTGGATTTTACGAATTACAAGTTTGGTTAATTTTTAATTAGTGATTATAATTATTATTCATTGACTATATACATTTTCTTTTTGTCCATTTCATGGGGGGGGGGGGCTGCCATAATCGCCAAGCCTGGCAGGCGATCACTGTGATGGATGGTGTGTTTTGAACAGAACGTCGCTGCTGCCCAACGTCTGTTGTCCCTTAGTTGCCTTCTACGACACCCACGGGAAGATATGGGGTGATAGTCTTCTTCGTCCGCTACCACCCCATAACTCCCACACGGTGGACCGATGACCTGGTTAAGGTCGCCGGAAAACGTTGGATGCGGGCGGCCCAGGACCGGCCTTTGTGGAAATCTTTGGGGGAGGCCTATGTCCAGCAGTGGACGTCGTTTAGCTGAAATGATGATGATATACATTTGAAGACTACCATTTAGCATGAGACAAGGACAGAAAGATGACGATGGTAGTTTTAAACATGACGAGTTTTAAGAGTTTTGTGATAAAACCTACATGAATAAAGTTCTTTTTGAGTTTGAATGAAAATAGATAGATAGATAACTCTTTATTGTACATTAAACACAACAGTAACAAATTACGATAGTATACATTTATAAGTCACTTGTACAATAGGCGGCCTTATCGCTAAAGAGCAATCTCTTCCAGGCAACCCACAAGGCCTCAAGGAGATTTCTCTATATACATATAATAAGATATATAAAGAAAATATTACTTTTGTATTGAAGAGACAAAGGTACCGGTACTTGGTACCTTAATCTCTTCAATCTATACAAATAAATAAAATTGGAGTGTCTGTTTGTAATAATAAAATAACAACTTTTTACTAAATGCGTAAGTCTGTATACACAGCACATAGACTAAAATAACATTTTTTTTAATTTTTGTCTGTCTGTCCGTCTGTCTGTCTGTCTGTCTGTCTGTTTGTTCCGGCTAATCTCTGGAACGGCTGGACCGATTTTGACGGGACTTTCACTGATCGGTAGCTGATGATATAAGGAGTTACTTAGGCTACTTTATTTAGTCTTAACATCTTCTATACATACATACATACAAATAAATAAAATTGGAGTGTCTGTTTGTAATAATAAAATAACAACTTTTTACTAAATGCGTAAGTCTGTATACACAGCACATAGACCAAAATAACATTTTTTTTAATTTTTGTCTGTCTGTCCGTCTGTCTGTCTGTCTGTCTGTTTGTTCCGGCTAATCTCTGGAACAGCTGGACCGATTTTGACGGGACTTTCACCGATAGGTAGCTGATGATATAAGGAGTAACTTAGGCTACTTTTATTTAGTCTATACATCTATACAAATATATAAATGCGTAAGTCTGTATACACAGCACATCTATACATCTATACAAATAAATAAAATTGGAGTGTCTGTTTGTAATAATAAAATAACAACTTTTTACTAAATGCGTAAGTCTGTATACACAGCACATAGACTAAAATAACATTTTTTTTAATTTTTGTCTGTCTGTCTGTCTGTCTGTCTGTTTGTTTCGGCTAATCTCTGGAACGGCTGGACCGATTTTGACGGGACTTTCACTGATCGGTAGCTGATGATATAAGGAGTTACTTAGGCTACTTTATTTAGTCTAAACATCTTCTATACATACATACATACAAATAAATAAAATTGGAGTGTCTGTTTGTAATAATAAAATAACAACTTTTTACTAAATGCGTAAGTCTGTATACACAGCACATAGACCAAAATAACATTTTTTTTAATTTTTGTCTGTCTGTCTGTCCGTCTGTCCGTCTGTCTGTCTGTCTGTCTGTTTGTTCCGGCTAATCTCTGGAACAGCTGGACCGATTTTGACGGGACTTTCACCGATAGGTAGCTGATGATATAAGGAGTAACTTAGGCTACTTTTATTTAGTCTATACATCTTCTATACATACGAGTACAAATTAATAAAATTGGAGTGTCTGTTTGTAATAATAAAATAACAACTTTTTACTAAATGCGTAAGTCTGTATACACAGCATATAGACCAAAATAAAATATTTTTAAATTTTTGTCTGGCTGTCCGTCTGTCTGTCTGTCTGTCTGTCTGTTTGTTCCGGCTAATCTCTGGAACAGCTGGACTGATTTTGACGGGACTTTCACCGATAGGTAGCTGATGATATAAGGAGTAACTTAGGCTACTTTTATTTAGTCTATACATCTTCTATACAAATAAATAAAATTGGAGTGTCTGATTGTAATAATAAAATAACAACTTTTTACTAAATGCGTAAGTATGTTTAAACAGCAAATAGACCAAAATATTTTTTTTTAATTTTTGTCTGTCTGTCTGTTTGTTCCGGCTAAAACGTTTAGTACTTTGGAGACATTGTTAAAAACTTAATTTAAAACAAAACATGAGAGCACATCATTCAGCTGATTCAGAATTTAGTAAAATTCTTCTTGATGTTGGAGAGGGAAAGTGTCTAGAAGTCAATAGTAATCATGATATAGAACTTCCTACCAGTCTTTGTTAGGTTGTGGTGGACACTGAAACTTTAATACATAGTATTTATGATGATATTCACAATCTCAATATCAAAGAAGATTCGATAAATAAGCCAACAAAAACTGAAAATAAATGATAATTAAAATAAATGCAAAAACCCAAAAAAAAATATTAGAAAGAAAGAAAGAAAGAAAGAAAAATAATTTATTCGGCGCAATCTTAAATACACTACTACACAATAACTATAATTACTTAAACTCTAATCTAGATTGCGCTGAAACGGCGCTGGTTCAGCATAAGCCAGACGGGGTGCCTGGCGCTGGTTTTCAACCAGACCTCTAAATGCCGAGCGGATGGAAAACCAGTTTACAAAAATTAAAATTAACAAAATATATGATATTACTCATCAAAAGATACCATAGGTAACACTAATTCGTACACATCCAAACATAATAAACTTGTTTTTTTTATAAATAAAACATGTGAAACATACGAATAGGGTTGCCAACTATACTGTTTTAAACAGTATTATACTGTTTTTCAGTAAATTATACTTCTACTGTCCAACCAAAAATAAATTACACAAAATACTGTTTTCAGCATCAAAATGCAAACACATTATTAAGTGTTATACTTAGACGCTCACACATTGTTTTTTCAGTAATTAATGAACAAGTGGCAGGAGGATACAAAAATACAAAAATACCATTAATTAATTTAATAAAAAAAATAAAAAAAAATAAAATAAATAAAAAACAGTTATAGTTGTGGTGAGCCATATGAAGTTTTAAAAAAAAAAAAAAAAATTGTAAATTAGTAAGTTGTGTAATAAATAATATGTATTTAAAACAATAATTATATAAAATACTGTAACGAGTTTGAGTTTTTTTTTTGTGTGTTGTACTTGTATTCTAGTATTAAGATATATTCTAGATACTTTTCTTTTATTTTCATAATTATTATTATATTATTTCATATTATATTAAACTGATGAACTTATTACTTGGTCTGAAACGAGCGGCCATCACCCGATGGCAAAACCCAGCAGGTGTGTATATATAGTTTTATTAAGTCATTTAAATATCAGGAATGTTATGAAGTATTGCAGTAAGTTATTACTTATTTTTAGGTCTCCTATGAAGCCGACGCGACACAACATTCTGAACCGAGACAAGAGACAAGAGCGGTGGCCAGCCCTGCCAACAGCCAGTGCAAACGACTGACAGGCGGAGGAATAAACAGATGCAATGTTCTCCGCATTTATTATAGGCATGTAAGCGCGTACCCTAGCCATCACTAGATAAGTGACGTGTTTGTATTTATTAGATTTAACTTCCGTTGTGCCTCGATTAGGAACTGCCGTAGGTGTGCCCTAAAAGTATTTATGGTATTAAGAGATCTAATAGGCGGCGGCAAGTTGTTCCATATTTTTGACGCAGCGTAACGGAATCCACCTCGGAATGCGGCTGTTTTATGTGGCGGAATAGACAGCTGCAGTGAGCATTGCCTGTGCCCACACTCCCGCCTGCTTGTCACCCAACTGAGTTTTTTGCGCAGATAATCAGGTTCCCCATCCTTGATGATACCAAACATGAGGCATGCCAGGTGTAACTTTCGCCTAGACTTCATTTTTATTATGTAATGCTTATTTAAAAATTGGGTAACATGGCTTCTAGCTGTGATTGTAAAACAAAAACGGGTGCAGGCATTTTGGACCCTTTGAATAAGGCGGTCAGTACGCGAAAGTAAGCGAGGACCATAGACTGTATCAGCGTAATTTAATTTGGACAGAACTAGTGACTCGACCAAACGCACGCGTAGTTCCTCTGATAGGTAAGGCCTCATCCTATACAGAATCTTTAACCGATAGAAGCAGTTGCGAATTGATTCAGCTATATGTTTCTCGTAACGAAGATTAGAGTCCATACATAACCCAAGGTTGCGAACCTCGTCCACTCTATCGATTGGCTCCCCCAGTAAAGTTAAATTCAAAGTAGGGACCGATAATAACATATTTTGAGTGCCAAGTAACATATATTTCGTTTTATTCGGGTTGAGAACTAAAGAGTGACTCTCGGCCCACACAGCAATCCTGGTGAGGTCATCGTTAAGCGCTGATACGGCTGTTTCGTACTCGGTGGGTTTGAAAGAAATGTATACCTGTACATCATCGGCGTATAAATGATAATTACATTTATGAAGACAATCTGTAATGTCCGCGCAGTATAAAATAAATAAAATAGGACCCAAGATCGACCCTTGAGGCACACCTCTATTAACGGTAACGAGATCAGAGAATGAAGAAGATCCATCTTGTAGACGGAGCTCAACGCGCTGCTGACGGTTATATAGGTAGCTGCGGAACCATTGAACAGCGTTTTGGTCGAATCCGTAATATTGTAGTTTGGACAATAACAATGAGATATTTATACAATCGAAGGCGCGGGAGAAGTCCAGCAGCACCAGCAGTGTGCACATACCTTGATCTTGGGCAGACAGAATATCATCAGTAACATCTAATAAAGCGGTACTGGTGCTGCGTCGCTTCCTGAAACCGGACTGTAGTGCAGGAAGTATGTCACCTTTCTCCAAGAAATCAGTCAATTGGTTACACACCACCTTTTCCATAACCTTAGACAGGCACGGCAAAATGCTAATGGGCCGCAAATCCTTCATAGCTACTGGGTTCGAATTTTTAGGCAGTGGCCGGACTGTAGCTATTTTCCAGATATCCGGAAACGTAGAAGTTTGTATGGACTTATTTATAATATTAGTGATAGTCTCGAGTGTATAGGGTAAAGTCAGCAATATCATATCGAGGTTAATGTTATCACAGCCCTCAGCATTCGATTTGAGTTGTGATATAAGGCGCGATATTTCGTCCTGACTGACTGGTGATATTGTAAACACAACATCACTGTACCGCTGACATTCGTAATAAACTAATGTAGACGTACTTATTACCAAGCTACCAGGCACATTTAGAAAATAATAGTTAATTTGGTCTGGGTCAGAAAAGTGAGGTGGAAGTTCCTGTGATCGCTTACCGGGCAATAAAGTAGATTTTAAATTTTTCCATAGCAACTTCGGATTGCTTATTTTACAGTTTATATTGTATTTGAAATAAGCGACCTTTTCTCTGTAAAGGGAAGACACCACTTGAGACTTTAACTGACAATAGTATTCCCTCTTGACTATCGATTTTGTTTTACGATATTTAGCTAACGCGTCATCCCGCAGTCGCATCATAAGCCGGACAGTGTCCGTTACCCACGGGTACGACTTTTCTTTAATAACACATGTACGAAGTGGCGCATGGATATCGAACACCGCAGTGACATACAGTGCAAACGCTTCAACCATCTCGTTCACTGTTTCGAGCATTGCAATACCATTCCAGTCCAACACAGATAAATCCATGTGAAGACTGTCCCTACATAAATTTTTTATCGGCCTAAATTTAACAATGAAAGGTTTGGTTTTCTCCCGCTTAATATCCAATTCACATACAATCGTGGCGTGGCTATTAATAGACTTAAACGGTTCAACAAGTACATCCCTCACTTTAAGGTCTGTGCAAACCAAATCGATCAAAGATTCGCTGGTCTCGGTAAAATGAGTAGCAGATGTAACCACCTGTGTTAAGCTCAGACAGTCAAGAAACTCGCCTATTCTTTGCGTTTTTCTCTCGCCAGTTTTCAGGAGATTTACATTAAAATCGCCTAGTAACAAACAATTATCTATTTGTCCCAGAGATGTTATGCTATCTGTCAAAGCATCAAGAAAGAGATCAACATCGAGCCAAGGGGGGCGATACGCGGTTCCAATTGCGATTTTTTTCCCATTAAGCGTTAGCATAAGCCACATTTGCTCTGCTGATTCGAACCGTGGATCAACGGTGAGCGTAATCGTGCGCACGCGCAGTTCGCGCCTAATGTAAAAGCCGACACCCCCACCACGGCCCGAACGCACGCTCACGGGCCGCGGTACGTGACGTAGGCTGTACCCTGGCACTATCGGCGCGCGCCCCTCCTCTCCTGTACGTAACCACGTTTCATTTATAGCTAAGACATCGAAACAATGCCGTTCTATAACGGAGATAAGGTCATCGTGATTTGTACCAAGCGAGCCTGCATTAAGAAGTCCAACTTTTAGATTCTTTCTACTCGAAGTCATATCTAACGTTGATTATGTGTATATAATATGTATAATATTCATAATAGTGTATCGTGTAGTGGTATGATGTAGTTAAGTAAATAGGACAAGGTGATAAATAAATAATGTTATATATTATTACTATGAGAAAAGAATAGTAAAAGTAAAGAAATGGTTTATCAATTGTTATTTTGAATAAGGCTGTTGTGAACCGCACATAGTTAAAAAACATAATATTAGTTAAAACAAAATATAAACGATCGAAAAATGAATAATAACAAGACTTCGCAAGACTAGCTCGGATCAAAGAAAAAATGCAATTTTGATAAATAGACAACATGACGAGGTGGGACAGGCTAATTAGATGTAATAATATTATGATTAAGTTTTTGTTCCATTGCGGGTGCTGGACCAAGGATGCGCTCAATGTCCGACTCACAGCGGATATAAAAGGCCTTGTCCCCGGGTTTGCTACGCGCGAGGATGCGGCCATGTTTAAACCATATGAACTGCCATCCGCGGAGCTGGCCGGCATCTCGCGCCCCACGAAACAACCGACGGTTCGTCTTGGTGAGACGCTCGTTGACATAGAAGCGGCGCGGGAGGCCAGGCAGGTCGAGGTCAGCTGATGTCGCACCACGTCGAACTCGAGCACCACTCAGCAACCGGTCACGCAGGTCGCGACGCGCCAGGCGAACGGTAAGAGGGCGCGGCCGGGGCTCCGGGCCGGCGGCATCCGTCGCCACAACGCGTCGGGGTCCTAGGCGCTCGGCACTGACGATGTCCCGGGCTTCGATTGGTACGCCCAGCTTAGCTCCAATCTGTATCACCAAGTGGACTGGGTTCTCTCCTCCTCCCTCGACCAGGTTAACGATCTCGAGGTCATTCGCCATTAACTCCTGATCCCGATCATTAAGATCATGTTTAAGTTGGGCGATGACGTCACCCACCTCTGCTGAGCTTGGTGGCTGTTGTGCCTCTAAGACCCTCACTCTTTCCTCCATAATATCTACTTTCCCGTGGTAGGATTTGAGGGATGCTCTGATGTCCGCTATGTCATCTCTGAACAGTTGCAGGTCTTTATTAATATGCCTTAAATTATCCCTGAAAGTCCTCAGTTCCGTGGCGATGTCATTAGACAGGTCTTGAGGAGTCTCAGCGCATAAAGAGCTGTTAGGGTGCTCGGATAAGTTCGGTGTAGAACCTCTTACCGGTGTCTCGGCTTTGTTGTCCGTTACCCGATTTTTCTTGCACTCGGGACAATGCCAAGTCGCAGATATTGTGCCTGAAGAAGGCAAGGCTACACACCGCCGATGGTAACTTGCGTTACATTGTTGACATTTAGCGGCCTCTGCCAGCGAGAGGTACCTACCACAACCACCGCACTTGGACATATTGATTTAATCGATAATACGAATGATAGATGGCGCTATTACGGTTTATAGTTGTTGGCAGTTTCAAGGTGTTTATGTAATTCAAAACACCATAGAGTGAGGCACAATGTTCGGGTAAGGGTACGCGCACACACTTGAACTATTTCACCTTAGATTTAACAATAGATATTTAAGAATGTTGTTTATATTTTCTAGTATAAGGTAGTTTAATATAAGTTTTTATTTGGTAGATATTAATTATGTATTTTCAGTTTATAACACTTCACAGAAACACTTGCCAACAATGTATGTTGTTCAACACATCGAGTATGTTCTTTTTAAACAGTAAAGTTTTACAAATTGATGACACTTTTATTTAAAATTTACGATAATTATCAGAGTGCAAAGTACTGGTTTGACATCCGTTTGACATTTAACTTTTTTTAAATTCCACGCGGACGAAGTCGTGGGTACAGCTAGTATTTAATATAATAGGTTGACATTAGTTTAAAAAAACAACTTGAAAATATTAGCCAGTTCTTGGGCCAACTCCAAGATTTTCTAAGAGAGTCTCTTAAAAAGTAATCTCTGGAAGGAATAAACAACAATTGCGATTGTTACTCACTGGGCTCAGTATACTCTAGCCTACTTTGTTTTCTGCCTTTTTGCGTCTATTTCTTACGCTAATGCTGTTTGTACCAAGATGACCTAGTTTTCATGGAACAAACTGTCTGTTACTTTTTTCTGTACCTTAAAGTATATCATATTCAGGCCAATAGTAATCTTCTTTAGATTTAAATGTTGATGAAGTTTCCATTTTAATTGACTTGAAAATCTATACAAATAAATAAAATTGAAATGTCTGTTTGTAATATTAAAATAACCGCTTTGTACTAAGTGCATTTGAACCTTAACACACTACATATACTAAAACTAGCGACCCGCCCCGGCTTTGCACGGGTGCAATGATGAACATCTAAATTTATCGGTGTTTCTATACAATATTATGCATGTAATATACATACAAACCTTCCTCTTGAATCACTCTATCTATAAAAAATGCATTAAAATCCGTTGCGTAGTTTTACAGATTTAAGCATACATAGGCATGGACAGACGACAGCGACTTTGTTTTATATTAACTAGTGATAGTGACAACAAGTGTTTCAATGTTTGTCTGTCTGGCTGTCCGTTTTTGGACTGATGTCTGATATGGCTAATTTTTACCGGAATTTCACTGGCAGATAGCTGATGTAACAAGGAGTAGCCCATAGTTACCGAGCTTTCCACATTGTTAATACCAGACGGACGAAGTCGCGGGTAACAGCTAGTTTAATAAAAGAAAAGTTGTTCGATTCGATATGTGCTAATTAAGTCTATGAATTTTTCATTCAGTGATGGTAATTAAAGTAGGCTCAAATACTTTGTGCTCAGTAAAAACGACTAGGTACTCGTTTTAAAAAAAAATCCAATATAACCTTATTCGACTACTACAATTACTAGGAAACAATGAATTGCGAACAAACTAAAAGTCTAAAGGTCAAAACAAAAGAAATACGAAGCTATCCAAATGAATAGAAAAAATAAAGCGAGCCCAGAAACATCGGCAAACAGACAGATGGTAAAATAAATGGGCTACGAAAGTTTATAACAGTTTCCATTCGGTTTTGTGAAGTGGAAATCTAGTATTAAAAAAAATGCTATTTGGTGGCCTTTTCTATGAATGATTTATGCAACAGTATGATTTATTTGTGTTGCCAGTGATGACATATGGAACAGAGACGTGGTCGCTCACTATGGGCTCCATCAGAAGGCTCAAAGTCACCCAAAGGGCATTGGAGAGGGCTATGCTCGGAGTTTCCCTGCGAGATCGAATAAGAAATGAGGAGATACGCAGGCAAACCAGAGTCAATAGCATAGCCCACAGGATTGCTAAACTTAAGTGGCAGTGGGCAGGGCACATAGCTCGCAGGACCGACGCCCGATGGGACAGAAAAATCCTCAAGAGGCGACCGCGTTCCGGAAGGCGCAGTGCTGGTAAGCCTTCCCCATGGTAGACCGACGACCTGGTTAAGGTCGCCGGAAAGTGGTGGATACAGGTGGCACAGGATCGGCCTTTGTGGAGATCCTTGGGGGAGGCCTATGTCCAGCAGTGGACGTCTATTGACTGAAAATAATGATGATGATGATTTATTAATTAATCTCTTTACCACCGTGGGAGTTTTATGAATAATAATATAATTAATTGCAATATAAAGTGGTGACTTAATGATACGTTCGTATGTATCTAACAGTGAAAACAGTCTAACTCTTTGTTACAGTTGTTTAGATCTAAGTGACATCTATTATTTAAAAAGTGAAACAGAAGTCAAACAACAAAAATAAATTAGAACCGGTATAAAACAGTAGCTGTGATTGTGATCTAAATGTTTTCCTTCGAAGACTTAATACAGGCTTTTGTGATCCAAACAAAATGGGAGAAAAGGCAAAATCCCACCTAGAAGGGAAGACAACGCTCGCATTAAGATAAGAACAGTGAAATGAAATTCCAAATCGAGACCGCAGTTGCAAGATCGGATGAATGTATTGTGTAATGCTAATCAACTACGATGAAATCTCGGTATTCTTTTAAACCGAACGTCCACCGCCAGCTAAAATAAGCTAGTTTAGTTTAGCTTGCATAGGTGAGCCAGCATTTCATACACGTTAGTTCACCGTCGGTGGACGTACATACAGGGTTGATACGACATAGGGGCATTTTTTAACTGCCTATACTAGGTATCATTTCCAGGCTCTGTACCAAAAATCAATTAAATTGGAGCAATAGTCTAGCCGCAAATGATTTTTTAAATTTTTGCCTCATTTGAACCTGTATCTTTCCTAACAGATGTTTATGCCTAACGCACCGTTTATTAACCTTAGGGGCTGTCCATTAATCACGTGATGATTTTTTAACATTTTTTAACCCCTCCCTCCCCCTTGGTGATACCTGGTGAGGTTTAAGACTACCCCTCCACCCCCCATGAAAAATCACGTGTATTTTTTTTGTACCGTTTCGAATTCATCCTATTCACATCTATACTAATATATAAAGCTGCAGAGTTTGTTTGTTTGTTTGAACGCGCTAATGTCAGGAACTACAGGTCCAATTTCAAAAAATCTTTCAGTGTTTGATAGACCATTTATCGAGGAAGGTTATAGGCTATATTTTATTTTCAAAAGAATTAGGGATCCGTATTAAAATTGCGATATTTATGCGTGCGCTGCAAAAACTATTGACAATAGAACAAAATGATGTACTACGGGTGTGTAGGTCTTATAAAGATCTACAAAAAAGTCCATATGAGAGCACATACGTAACTATCATAGTTTAGTCACAATAACCGCTTTATGTTCATAAAAAATATGAAGCACGGGTTCGAAGCCCACGCGGGCGAAGCCGCGCATTAAATTATACGTAGTGTAATTTAATGCCCCTCTTAGCTCCCTTCCTTCTCTTGCAGCATAGGATTTCGTTTAGCTTGCATAGTTCAGCCAGTTTTTTATAAAGAGTTGATACTATCAACTCTGTATAAAAAACATGAAACAAAATCATGTGCCAACCCGACTCGCCAGCGTGGCACAGTAGGCTAATTTCCCTCCATTAATTTGGAGGAGGCCCGACTCAGCAGTGGGTCATTTATGGGCTTAGTCGTTTCGTCGTTGTTTCAGCCCAACTACTGGCCACTCCCTACTAAATGACCCACTACTGAGTTGGGCCTCCTCCAAATTAAAGGAGGGAAATTTGCCTACTGTGCCATGCTGGCAAGACGGGTTGGCACAGGGTTTGTATCAGGCTCGTAAGGAGCCTGAGGAGAGGAGGAGGGCCTCCTCGTCTGCGGCGGCGTGGTTCTGCATCAGATCCCACAATGCTGCAACAGGACGCGAGTTGGAGCACCCCGGGGAGGTTTAGTGGGTAGGCCCCCACTATGGGGAGAGTCCCACACTCTTCTCGCTGGCCATCCCCGTAGACGGCGAGGAAGTCCTTAAAGGATTTTACCCCGGGTGAACAAAAAAAAAAAAAAACTTTTGGCTAGGTGATCTGCCTCTTGCGTTGTTTTAGGCCTCTTACGACACCCTCAAGACGGTATGGGTTGGTGACATTGTGTAATCTAAATACTAATAGTGCAATAGGTTGTAGTCGTATATAAAATTGTGACGTCACAAATTAAGCTTCGTAAATTTATAATAGCTGCAGGTAAAATGTATTAGAAGTCGGAAGTATAAATTGTATTAGATTGGCAGCTATGGTCGCCAGATGTATTCGTGTAAGACGGCACTAAAGAATTGCGCCGCTCATTACGGCAGCGGCAAATGTCGCTTGATGATTTGTTGCTGCTTGTCACGAACTAAGAGTTGCCACGTACGTGGAACGTTTATCTGAAGGTTTGATAGTCGGTGATGGACGTGTGTTTGATAGATAGATAGATACGAGAAGATAACTATTTATTGTACAACAACAGTAACAACTTACAAGAGCACAGGCACAGGTTTCCGGCCTTATAATTTTTTTTACGGATTTAGAATACACGATGTCGGCAACCCATACCATCTTTAGGGTGTAGTAAGAGGCGACTAAACGATCGCAAGAGGCAGGTCATCTAGCCCCATGAGACGGAAAACTTGAAACAAACCCTCTGCCAACCCGCCTTGCCAGCGTGCTATAGTAGGTTAATTTCCCTCCATGAATTTGGAGGAGGCCCGACCCAGTAGTGGGTCATTTATGGACTGAAACGACGAAAGGCAATGGAGAGGGCTATGCTCGGTGTTTTCCTGCGAGATCGAATCAGAAATGAGGAGATACGCAGGAAAACCAGGGTCACCGACATAGCCCACCGGATTGCCAAACTTAAGTGGCAGTGGGCAGGGCACATAGCTCGCAGGACCGACGTCCGATGGGGCAGAAAAGTCCTCGAGTGGCGACCGCATTCCGGAAGGCGCAGTGCTGGTAGGCCTCCCACACGGTGGACCGACGACCTGGTTAAGGTTGCCGGAAAGCAGTGGATGCGGGCGGCCCAGGACCGGCCTTTGTGGAAATCCTTGGGGTAGGCCTTTGTCCAGCAGTGGACGTCTTTTGGCTGAAATGATGATGAAATGATGAACGACGAAATATCAACTTGTTACAAGTTTGACGTATTGGTCAGTAATGTATGCCCCTGTACGCACTAGCGGTTGAACCGCCAAGGCGGCTAGCCGCGCGGACTACTAAACCGCTACAATATTTCAACTGCCCCAGTGCGTACAGACATAAGCGGTGGCGTATTAAATTAGAAAAGCGGCAGGCCGCGCGGCTAGACGCCTAGGCGGTTCAACCGCCAGTGCGTACGGGGGCTATCTGTAGAGTCAATCATGTTCATTTGCACTGATTTTAGTTTTTTTTTTATCGGCGTTATAATCAAAATGGCCTGTAACTATGTACATTTAAAAGAAAACCCAATAGTTGTAGTAGTTGGGTGTTGCAGGAAATGTGTAAAGATCGTGAAAACCTAAGACATCAGTAGTTGGGTGTTTTTTAGAATTGTGTAATTTCGTTCATGTCACATTCTTAATTCAAAACAAGTAAGCAACATTTAATTATTTGGTCGTTTCCAGGCATTTATTATTTAAACCGTCGTTTCTTTTAATTTAGGGTAATAGAATAAGCCATGGTTCTCCTTATAATTAAGCATAACAGCGTACCGGCTCTTATTTATTTACGAAACTCTTTGAACAAATTCTCTTTAGGTTGTTTACGTTTAAAAAACCTATCCACCATCTTGTTTATCCGTTGATGTCATTCAGCGCCATTGAGTTAAAATCAAATAAAATCATAATTATTAAACAAAATCAAGTATTTTCTACTTGTATTGACATAATGACTTATATAAAAGTATCACATCTAAATAAAATATGACAAAGATTTGCTTAGTATTAATGAATTGTTATTTTTAATACCACGTAAAATAAAAAATCTTATTTTAATTTACTTATATAAATTCCTTACAGTATTCTAATTCACTCAACATTATCATTTCGATACGATTCCAAAACAAGGCAGATTTTTTCAAATAATATAGTAAGTAACACGCTAAAAGTATATAAATAAATAAATAAAATACAATATGTTTGTTAACATATCATATAAAAGAAATTAAGAGAAATCTAACTACTTCAAAAATAACAATAAAATAAACTAAAACTATGTAGGTACATATTTACAGTAAAACTAAGCATCAAAAAATTATGGCAAATTTAAAACAATAATATCGAAAAGAAAGTCGGATCTTTCATCTATGAGTGACCACAGATACAGACATAACTTCAAATTCGGTGTCAAAAAAAATGTACAAGTTCTTTTATTATAAAATTTTAATTTCTATTTTTGAAGAAGGATAAATCTTTTTTAACTTCTAATTAGTTACTTTCAAAATACACAAGATTGCCAATCCACTTCATCCTGTGGGTGTTAGAGGCGACTAAACGAATGCATCATGCATGCTATCATCTAAGACTACAAAGAGAAAGAGAACTTGATTTTAAATCCCTTAGCACAAAATTAGAGGTTGTCTAAAGACTAACGTCTAAAAAAAATAACTTATAAACAAACACGTTACTTATTTTTTTAAGAAAACACGATTCTCTTGCTAAAATTCTGTATCGCAGAAGCAGTTTACAAACATCTAATTCACGAATACAAATGACACCCAGACGCAAATGCCTCTGGTTTACACAAAGACACTTACCTCGGAATCGAACCTCGGACCGGTGATATAAAGGCGGCCCATCCAACCCCGAGACCTATACACTAGATATTCCTGGTATCCTCGTATACGTTGATTTAAATATAGTATTTTTTTTTGCAAATATACCTTTATCACTTTTAAGATAAAGAAATAAAGATTTAAGATGTTAAGACGCAATAAAAAAACTTTTTACTATTCAATTAATTAATAAAAAGGCTCAAAGTCACCCAAAGGGCAATGGAGAGGGCTATGCTCGGAGTTTCCCTGCGAGATCGAATCAGAAATGAGGAGATACGCAGAAAAACCAGGGTCACCGACATAGCCCACAAGATTGCCAAACTTAAGTGGCAGTGGGCAGGGCTCATAGCGCGCAGGACCGACGCCCGATGTGGCAGAAAAGTCGTCGTGTGGCGACCGAGTTCCGGAAGGCGCAGTGCTGGTAGGCCTCCCACACGGTGGACCGATGACCTGGTTAAGGTCGCCGGAAAACGTTGGATGCGGGCGGCCCAGGACCGGCCTTTGTGGAAATCCTTGGGGGAGGCCTATGTCCAGCAGTGGACGTCTTTTGGCTGAAATGATCATGATGATGATGCAGATGATTTAATTGATAATGGGTCAGTCACTTTCAAATTCCTAACCTTAGTAGTATTTCAATTGAAAAAAAGATACACCAACTTTAATAGCATATACGTCGCGTGTTTGCCCTTGCCCCACAATAATTTTATTAATATTGCCCCCGGAAGCCGTCACGCGCGTAACTGCCGCTCGTATATCTCCGGGCCCGAAAAAATATGATATATTGAGAGAACGAGCGACGTAAGAGCTTTCGTAAGCTCGCCTCCCCGTTTAGCTTCTTTTTAGTGTACTCGAGTTTCTTCCTTTACTGCGCTTTTAAGGAAGTTAGCGTCTTGGGGATTTGCTAATAGAGACTGTTTTAGTACGGCATAAAACTTAGAACAAATTTTGAAAATTTAAGGAATCCTTTACTACTTTAAAATGTTTTCCATCGTTTGGGTACTATAACCTTTGTCATATAAGCCCACCTTTCAACAAAAATACATTTAAAAATAACAATAAATCAATACAAAGTCGACTGTGGCTACCTTTTCAAAAATTTTAATAATTAATTAATTAATTACTAACCGGTATCTATTTTATCAAAATAATTTGATTCTGGTTTTAAAGCTCCCTAATTATCCACTACCGAGTCACGTCTCCTTCCAAGTTGTTAGAGAAAATTCGTAAGCACAGAATTGCTTATAGCAGCTTAAAATAGCTTCCTTAGTAGCAACATTTTACACAACCAACCTGTTTATTTTATCGTAACTGAATGGATTAGTGACACTAATTGGATTAGTGAATTAGTGACATAAAGCGTGTGGTTTCAGGATATTATCAAAATAACCCTTCTAGTCATATGTGTTTATAAAATATTTAGATCTATTGATACCATGAACCCCACGCTTTTTTACAATCAAATCATTTTTTGTGACTCTGTTTTTAATTCATTTTTTTTTTCTATTTTTTTGTTCGATTTTCTATAAAAGCGTATTTTTTTTTTGTATTATCACCCTATTCCCACATGTACATTTACTTTTTACAACACTTTTAAATTTACATACCACTCTAACTTCTAAGCTCCTCAAATGACGTAATAATGACTAGGCTATAGATGACATCTAATTGACACGTTAGTGCATGGGTTGTAAGAGTAATTTTGGATCCATGACTCACCCGTTTGTCTATGACTTTTTTTCTTCTAGGTGTCATACGTTTGTAAGTCGCCCAGCGCACGGCAGTTGTCTTTTTCTAACACCCTACGTAGTTGTTTTTTCTACCTATTTGTATGCACAAGTCTCGCTTGGGAAATTGAACGATTACAGCAACTATAATATTGTTTTAAACGTGCATTCACTATCTGCATGTTAATTTATAATTAGTGTGTGTGTAAACGTGTGCGGCAAACGACCAGTGTAAATGCGCGCATGACGTGTACAAATAATTTGCACTTTGCATTAACGATCGCACCATAGAGTAAAGTCATTTTCAGTAAGCCTCACTCATTTAGTTGTCGTCAGTTCAATAACTCACTTTTCTTAGTTCATTGATAGAAATTATGTTCCGTCTGGTGACGGATTTAGAATACATAGTGTCACTATCCGATTTCATTCGGAAGGTGTCGTACGAGCCGATAAAAGGAAATGACAAGGCTGAAAATCTAGCCACAAGAGAAGGAAATCTTCAGACAAAACCCTGTGCCCACCCATCTTCCGAGCAAGACACAGTTCAAAATCAAATAAATTTGGACAAGGCCGGTTTTCAGCAAAAAGACGTCCACTGACACTGATATAGGCATCCTCCAAGGATTACCACTAAGGCTGGTCCTAAGATGCCTGCATCCATCGTTTTAAGGCGATCCACCGATGGTCCACCGTGTGAGAGGCCAACCAGCACTGTGGTTTCCGGAACGCTGTTGCCACTCACAGACTTTCCTGCCCCATCAGGAATCAGTCCTGCAACTCAACTCAAATCATTTATTTCAATTGAACCTATTTACTGGTGTTTTTGAAAAGTCAAAAGTGAAGTTAGGAATCTAGTTGCATGTTCCGAAAAGTAGATCCTATGGCGAAGAACAGGCAAGAAACTCCATGGACACTCTTTTTATCATATTTTCTGTTACAAGCATCTGATTGGGTTACATGGATTTCGTGTTTATTTATAGTAAGCTAAGATGTGAGGACAATGTAACATATTGCACAACAGAAGTGTCGAGGAGATCAATATAAAGCTAAGTAGGTATGTCAATAGCAGTTAAGGGATGACCGGCCCCAACTGGCGGCACCCGATCACGAGCATGACGCATGTGTCAGCCATCCCCCAGCTCAACCATATTTTAGGGTTGCCGCTTAAGTTTGACCATCTTGAGGGCTATGTTTCTCCTGCGCATCTCCTCATTTCTGATCTTACAAGGAAGGTCTTTGTTGCCCTTTGGGTGATTTTGAGCCTTATGATGGAGCCCATAGTGACTCATTTATAGGCTGAATTTCAGATTGAACTTAACAAAAAATTATATCAAACTATTACTCTAAGTGTTATTACTCTATGCACCGCATGCTTTCTAGTGCTTGAAGCGAAGTGACAAACAACTTTAGTACACGTACAAATTGCTCAAGTTTCATAAGTCGTGTAACCGCCTCGTTAATTTTCCCCGAACAAATCAGACTGGAGGTAAAAACATCTTTAAACTAACAAGTTTCAAAGCCGCCATATTTTGCTATGGTGAATGGTTGAATGTAATTATCCTTCTTCTTACTGAACAAATATACATCTCAGCCCATAAAAGACCCATTGCTGAGTCGGGCCTCCAATTACAGGAGGGAAATTAGCCTACTGGACCACACTGGCCAGACGGGTTGGCACAGGGTTTTGGGTCAACATTTCCTTCTCTTGCGGCTAAGTTTTCTGCAGTGTAATTTCCTTAAATTGGCTCTTATGAAACCCTCCGGGTGGAAAGGGGTGGTGACAGTATGTATTCTTAATCCGGGCTAACAACAAATACATTCTAATTAATTATTTTGGTCAAAGCCGCACGTCAATACAAATGAATAAATTTGGATGAGACGACACAATAATTACTTAACTGTTTTACGGCTTTCTAGGCACACGCGTGTGAAGCAGATTGGTTGTGATATTAAATAGTTATTTGTGCAACAAGAGAGCAAAGTCGTTTTTTGCTGCGAGTGCTGATATTGAATCCCGAGTAAGCGAAGGAATCAATGATTGAATCACGAGCGCAGCGAGTGATTCTAAAGTTGATTCCTGAGTGCTGCGAGGGATTCAAAGGGCACGAGATGCGAAAAATTTTGATCTCGTGTATCACACATAACTTTTCACTTCAGCAGCGAGAACACTATAGGAAATGAAATATATTACGTAACATTTTTGAAACTATAATTAAATATTTTTAAGTTAAATATCAGTTTTTTAAGCAGTAAATACTTATTTTAGTTTAAAGAGTTGTATTTAAACTAAAATCTAAGTATCTTGTTGCACAAATAACTATTTTGCTAAATTTCTTTAGTTAGTACGAAATTCCGAACGTGTTTGTCTTTGAGGTCGAATTAAAAATCGGAGTAACCCCATAACGAACTCCTTTCAGCCAATCGAACTGTTAAAAGTGACTCTTTTGACTCTTTTGATTTCTTAGATAGTTCTTTCGGTGTCAATAACTACCTTATTAACGAATTCCATAGTTTTCCTAATCATTTTAACGTTTGCCATGTGAATGCACAAAGCATACCCCAGCATCACTCGGAGATGCTGGATCTGTTTGATAATGCTCGAGTGCACGCTATCCTTGTGTCTGAAAGTTGGCTCAAACCCGAACTCCTTTCTACCTCTTTTAGTCTACCGGGCTTTATTCTAATTCGCAATGACCGCACGGGAAAAAGGGCCGGGGGGGTTGCGATTTATCTTCGGAGCGACATCCCCCACAAAATTTTATTCTCTTCTCCGTCTCCTTATAGCGGAAATCCCGAATACTTGCTACTTGAAATTAATGTCAAAGGGGTCAACGCTGTTCTTGGAGTTATCTACTGTCCTCCGTCAATCGACTACTTCTCCACCCTGGATACTCTTTTTGAGTCAATTTCTACTGACTACAAACATCTCATAATTATGGGCGATTTCAACACCGACCTTGCAAAGATTTCCCCCAGGTCACGTCGGTTGAGATTGATTCTGGAGTCTTCAAGCTTGACACCTCTTAATTTAAACCCTACTCATCATAACCTGGATGCTGACGACTCTTGGCTTGATATCATACTGACGTCATCTGTTGAATTTGTTGCCAATTATGGTCAGGTTGCGACTCCAGGTCTTTCACGGCATGATTTGATTCACCTGTCGTACAAAATTAAACCACCTAAGCAACGGCCCGCCCTTGTCTACTTGCGCAATTTTGCCAGAATTGATAAAGTCAAACTTAGACACGACGCACTAAACATAGACTGGGCAAATGTGTATCAGGCATCCTCAGTGGACGAAAAGGTAGCCCTCATCAATATTTCTGTGCAGCAGCTTTTCGACACTCACGCTCCACTGAGGCCAGTACGGTTGAGGCGGCCTCCAGCCCCTTGGATTACTAAGGGTGTCCGGATGGCAATGCGACGTAGAGATAGGGCTTTTAGGAGACATAGAAGAGATCGTAGTGAAGAGCACTGGCGCTTGTATAAGACAGCTAGAAATCGTTGTAATCAGATGGTGAGAGCTGCCAAACGCCGATACATTTGTGAAAATGTTCTTGAGTCTTCTTCGGCTGATATATGGAAGTTTCTCAAAACCCTTGGCATTTGCAAATCTCCCAGTAATTTTATTCCTTCCAACTTATCGTTGAACACTCTTAACTCCCACTTTTCCTCGTCAGTCTCAGTTCCCGATCGGGTGAAATCAGAGACTGTACGTTACATAACTTCCATGCCAACCTTACCCCTAGATTTTTCCTTCTCTCCCGTGACATCAGACGAGATCCTCAAAACGTTCAACTCTATTAAGTCTAAGGCAGTAGGCTGTGACGGTATTAGTAGGGTGATGATATCCCTTATTATGGACAGCTTACTTCCCATTTTTACTCACGTAGTCAATTTCTCTCTGCAGACTGGACAATATCCCCTTCTTTGGCGTAAAGCTTTCATAACCCCACTTCCTAAAGTCACCAATCCAAGTCTTGTTAATCATTACAGGCCGATTTCAATACTTCCTTTTCAATCCAAAATCCTAGAGTCAATTGCCTTTAAACAATTTTCAAATCACGTGTACAGCAAATCTCTTCTCTCGCCTTACCAGTCTGGATTCCGCCCAGGGCACAGCACATGTACGGCTTTACTCAAAATTACTGAAGATGTTAGGGCAGGCATGGAGGACTCAAAGTTGACGGTGCTAGTTTTAATTGACTTCTCCAACGCTTTCAACGCCGTTGACCATGATATCCTTCTTGCCCTCCTTTCCCAAACGGGGATCTCGTCTTGTGCACGGGAATGGTTTTCCTCTTATCTTCGTGGTCGCCAGCAAGCGATACGAGTGGGCCAGGAGTTATCTGACTGGTGCAACTTAGCTTCTGGGGTGCCACAAGGCGGTATATTATCTCCTCTCTTGTTTTCACTGTTTATAAATTCTGTCACTAGTTTACTTAAATGCTCTTACCATCTGTATGCCGACGATTTACAACTGTACTCTCAAGCTAATTTTGATAATTTGAATACTTGTATTATGAAAATAAACACCGATCTTAGCACTATCGCCGAGTGGTCTTACAAATTTGGCCTAGACGTTAATGTCTCCAAATGCCAGGCTGTTCTTATTGGTAGTCCATTTTTTTTGCGTAACATAGACCTTAATCTACTTTCTCCAATTAGTTTTGACAACATTTCAATCGCTCTAACTTCACATGTGAAAGATCTAGGCCTATACATTGACGACCGACTAAACTGGAACAATCATGTAAGTCATATCATTCTCGGCGCTCACACTCGACGCGAACAGACGTGTTTCACTACCGTACGGTGCTTCACTATAGTATACGCAAAAATCCAATAATGCTGCGCTCACCTCCTGTGGATACAAGTCAGAAATCTCAACCAGAACAGACCATATCTGCAGTAGAAGAATTGGATACTGGATCAAAGAAAAGAAGAAACCGCACGGAAGTTAAGGAGATTACACTTTTACGAACAGATATTCTTAAACAGATTTCGAGCCTAAGAGATGATCAATTCACGGAATTTAACAACTTAAAGGACACGATTAAGGACCTTAAAGAACAAAATTCAGAAATAATTTGCCTGAATGCACAACTTCAAAAGTCAGTGGACCAAACAAACAACTTATATGCTGAACTAAAGAAAAAATATGATGAAATACTACTACAATATAAAACATCAGGTGATCGAATTGACAAACTGGAAGAGCAAATTGAAGAATTGCTGAGAAAGCAACGTGAATCGTCTATTGAAATTAGGAATATTCCTGAACGTGAAAACGAAAACTTGGATGTTATTATCAGCAAATTACATGACACCTTAAATCTAAATATACCAAAGGATGAAATTCGTCAGACTTATCGCATTAAGTCTGGTAAATCCAAATCAATAATCGTCGAATATCAAAGAGCTGCGGCCCGTAAGGAAGTGATCACAGCTGTTAAATCATATAATAATGAACATAAGGACAACAAACTGAACACAACGACTATCGATGCTGGAGGGGACAAGCAACCTGTTTATGTCTCCGAATTTCTAACACCATTGGGCAAAAAACTCCATTTTCGCTGCAGAGAACTCCAGAAGCAAAACATTTTTAAGTTTTGCTGGATATCGTCTGGAAAAATTTTTGTAAAAAAAATGGAGGGACTGCCGGCCATGCTGATAAAATCGACGAAACAAATCGAAGGTATTATTGCCGAACACACCCAAACTCCAAATGAATTTACACACATCTGACTATCCCTAGTCACATGTGATTTAAGTATATTTTTTAATATTAGTATTATTACTCACATAGAAAGTAAGCTCAAATCAATGGTATCAAAGAAAAATATAACTAAACACTCTACAAACACTAACAATAACCCTACACATAACACAAAGTTCTCACCCTATAGCATACAAAATTATCTCAGGTTCTTGTGGTTTCTTATTTACCATCAAAACTGTCTACTATGTCGAGCAAATAAAACACTAGTCGTCCTCTTTTCCCTTACTAACCATAATGGGTGACTTAGACAGTGTAGCTGCGGATATTGATAATACTATCAATGTCCAATTTGCACACATTGTAGACACTCCCGAACTTTGTAAGCCCCTATTCGAAATGCCGTTAAATTCATATAAAATATTGACGCAAAACATAAGAAGCTTAAATCACAATTTTGATGAGTTAGAAATCCTTCTAAGTAGACTGAACATTGACTATGACCTTATTGTCTTAACCGAATGCTGGCTGTCTCCAACTACAATACTACCGAATATTAAAAGCTATAATGTATATAGCACTACTCAAAGTCTAAATAAGAATGACGGTATTGTTGTTTACGCTAAGGATCATCTAACTATATCTGTAACCGAGCCAACAACAGACAGAGATGAGGTAAATTGTCTTATAACAAACATAAATAAAGAGCTATCGCTAATTTCTATGTACAGACCTCCTGCTTTCAAAAATATTGATAACTTTTTGATTTCTCTAGACGATATTCTTCACGCACATAAGGTACCAAAACATTTAATACTCATTGGTGACTTAAACATAAATATTCTTGATATTAATGACAATAAATCAGCCAAATACTTGGATCTATTAGCTTCACATGGATTCGTTAATTCACATAACTTTCCAACTCGGCTAGAAAGCTGCCTCGATCACTGCTTCACTAAAACTGATTCAATATCCACAACTATAGTTTGCAACTCAACAATCACCGATCATGCAAGTGTAATGATAGCTTTGCCTAAAACTAGCAAAAAAAATTACAATCTACAAAGCACTTATAACAAAACCAATTATCCAGCAATACTGAATAACCTTAAAACAATTAAATGGCAAACCTTACTCACTCATGATGATCCTAGTAAATCGACTGAGACATTTTTGAACACGATTAGTGAAAGCATTCGGAAAAATACAGTCACATACAAATTATCTCGTAGGAAAAGAACCATTAAACCTTGGATAACACCAGGACTATGTCGTTGCATGCGAAATCGCGATAGACTCCATTTGAGACTTCGGAAAGACCCTGACAATACCATACTTAAAATAACATTTACTCGCTACCGAAACACTTGTAATTATATACTAAAAAAACTAAAAAATAATTACTTAAAATCCCAATTAGATATTAATAAATATAATCCTAAAAAGCAATGGTCGCTGATCAAAGACGTATGCCATTTAAAAAATGTCACAAATAATAACATAGATCTATTGGCAGTAAAGGCAAACAAAATTGAGTCACTAAACTATATAAATAATTACTTTGCAAGTGTGGGTCATAAAATGGCTATGGACATAAAATTGCGTATCAAAATGGATGACTATGATCTTATAAATAATACTAAACCTTCAAAACTCATCCCAAATTCTCTTGTACTCTTGCACACAGACTCAACTGAAATAGAAAATATCATTATGGGACTAAAAAATACGTCCTCTGTAGGTTCTGATGGGATATCCACAAAATTATTAAAATTAGGCATTGATTTTCTAGCTTCACCAATTTCCCAAATTTGTAATTTATGTATGGATAAGGGAGTATTTCCAGATGTCCTAAAAAAATCCATAGTTATTACAATATATAAAAATGGAGACAAGAAACATGTATCTAATTATAGACCCATATCTTTGCTGCCAACACTATCGAAAATTTTTGAGCGTGTAATCGATACAAGGCTGAAGAAATTTCTCGAGCAATACAACATTCTATCAGAGAACCAATTTGGATTTAGATGTCAAAGATCTACTAACGACGCTATACATAAACTGACTTCGTTTATAGTGGATAATCTTGATAAGGGGGGCAAACCTATTGGAATCTTTCTGGATCTTGCCAAGGCTTTCGACTCGGTCTCGATTCCGATTCTTCTAAAAAAGCTAGAACATATTGGTATCCGAGGGACTCCATTAAAGCTTTTTACTGATTACCTAACAAACAGGACCCAATGCACTAAAGTGAATGATTACTTCAGCGCTACTGAAAGCATTCTATACGGTGTGCCCCAAGGAAGCATCTTGGGTCCCACTTTGTTCTCCATATATATAAACGACTTGTGTTCTATGTCAATAAGACAAGGACAAATAGTAACCTTCGCTGATGACACAGCTATTATAATTAGTGGACAATCTTGGAAGGAAGCTTATCAACTTGCCAATCAAGGCTTCCGTGCTGTGTCGGAATGGCTTGACTACAATCTATTAACCTTAAACCCACAAAAAACTAAATATATCACCTTTAGTATATTAAATAACACACAGCCTCCTTTAAATAAATATAACATAAAAGTGCATACATGCTGTCCATCTAAAAGCTGTTCATGTTATTGCCTTTCAAAAACGGAGTCAGTTAAATATTTGGGTATTGTCGTAGATCAGAATTTAAATTGGAAAGAACATATTAATAAGTTAACGGTAAGAGTTAGAAAAATGATATATATCTTCAAAAAAATTCGTTATTTTTGCCATGGAAAACTATTACTGACTATATACTTTGCACTTTGTCAATCAATAATAACTTACTGTATCTCAATATGGGGAGGAGCATCGAAATCCTGTTTAATATATTTAGAACGCGCGCAGCGTGCTATATTAAAAGTTATGACATATAAAAGACATAGATTTTCGACTGAACTATTGTACAAAGATTTGCCTGTACTTACTGTTAGACAATTGTTTATTATGAAAATAATAGAAAGTCAGCACAGATTAGTACCTAACTATTCATTACGGCGAAGAAAGGACATTGTATACTCAATTCCTCACTTTAAAACATCTTTCTCTCATAAATTTGCGTCATATATTGGCCCTTTCCTATATAACAAAGTGTCAAATAATATTAGTTTACGTAACATGAATTTAAATGAATGCAAAAAGGCAATTATCGAATATTTAAAACAATTAACATATAACGAAACGGAAACACTCATGAGAAGCTGAACTTAAAATAAACCATTCAATAACAAACAACACACAACATAAACACTCATTCACACTCAACACATTAAACAATTACTCGAACACAATAAACATTTACTTTTATCTTTCTTTGATGCCTATCACACCTTATTTTATTTTATTTTTATTTTTTAACGTTTTTATTTTGTCTTCCACGTACCTTATAATATGATATTTAATATAATATTTACGATATTTACGATGACATTCATAAAGGTAATTATGAATGTCATCGTAAATGCAATGCCCTTAAATTATAATAAAACAGGTCATAATTCTAGCATAATGCAAATTTTTGGCCTTAAGATTTAATAAAAAGGGTATAAAACATCTTAGGAAAATATCTAACAACATTAATTAATTTTATCTGTGAAATGTGCCTATACCGGAATACATTTCAAACTACCCTATTATTAGTTTTATGTTTACGAATCTCTTTGTAATGTGTGGCTCACGTACCTACATGCTATGTTATTTTTACTTCAAATGTTAGTCGTATTATTGCATTTCTGTATAACGGGTAATAATTTTATTACGAGAATCACTGTCCTACCGTAATACAGTTTTAACTAGTACGGGGGACAGGGTGAATCTATTAAAAACAACCTGAAGTCTGCTATTTGTGATTACACTTTATAACTATAACATGTAAGTAATTTTAATTTTTATTCAACTTTAAATGTATAATGACGTGATTAGCTAAGTAGATATTTAGGATTTAATTTGCTATTTAAGTAAGTAAGCACATTTTGGTTGTTAATAGTTTTTGATGCAATAAAGAAATTTATTATTATTATTCAGTATATCTTTTTATTTCATATTATTTTACATATATTCTTAAAAAAACATTGTTATTCAAAAAATATATATAAAACAATAGAAAACCCGTCGACAACGAGGTCGATGACCTAAGCTACCGACGGTTCAGGGCTCCAGAGAGAGGAACCTCCTCACGATCCTTGCCGAATCCAGGATGACTGCCTTTTGTATCAGGCCCTTAATCCAGCAACTCAGGGAGAGTTTCTTGAGATGTTGGTCGAAACTCTTCGCAATAAGACCGTTTACTGAAACGACTATCGGCACAATGATTGTTGAATCAACATGCCACATTGCGGTAACCTCGTGTGCCAAATCGAGATACTTGGTGAGTTTCTCTTTTTCGGCTTTAACGAGGTTCTCATCATGCGGGATAGTGACGTCAACAAGCATTGCCCGGCTCGCCAATCGGTCAATTATCACTATATCAGGCTTATTAGCGGGAATAGTCCTGTCAGTGATAATTGATCGATCCCAGTAGAGCGTGACATGACCATTGTCGAGAACTGGCGCAGGCTGGTATTGGTAGTAGGGCACTTCAGTATCCACAAGACTATATTTAAGGGCAAGTTGTTGATGGACTATCTTGGCCACTTGGTTGTGTCTGTGCAAGTATTCTCCGTTAGCAAGACGAGAACAGCCAGAGACGATATGCCTAATGGACTCTCCTGGACGATGACAGGCCCGACAAATGTCGGCAGTCCCATCCTTTAGGATATGTCTCCGGTAGTTATTCGTCATGATAACTTCGTCCATAATTGCACAGGCAAACCCTTCAGTCTCCCCAAAGAGGTTACTGAAGCGTAGCCAAGTCACAGAAGCGAGTTGGTCTACGTCCGGCCCAGTGAGAGCCTTGTAGAACCTTCCGTGTAGCTCCTTGCTCTTCCATATAGTCGTGCGGTCCGAAATGCTTAACACCTGGAGCTTGCGCCAATTCTGTTTTGCCAAGGATAAAGGTGTGAAGGAATTGTCAACATTGGCCATATCTCGGTGCACATCCTCGGTTGACTGTAGGAAGTATTCCCGCAGATTGCATACCTCGCGGTTATGTAGGTTTTTGATGTTTAAAAAACCACGTCCCCCACATTTCCGTGGGATATACAACCTCATAACAGACGAACGGGGGTGGTGCATTCGATATAAGGTCAATTGTCGACGTACCCTTCTATCCAAGGCGTCTAACTCAGTCTGAGTCCACCTTAGAATGCCAAACGAGTAAGCAAGTGCAGGCATAACCCAACCATTGACAGCACGAACCTTATTACCGCCAGACAAAAGACTTTTAAGTACTTTTGTAAGGCGGCTGAAGAAACATGTTGTCAATGCCTGTTTTATCTCCTTGTCAGCTATACCTAGTCCTTCTGCCATTCCAAGGTACCTATAGGTTTCCGACTCCGAGAGACATCTGAGTGACATATTTTCAGAGAGTTGTAATTCTTCCGAAGTTACAACTCTGCCCCTCTGTACATGAATGGCCGCACATTTGTCGATACCAAACTCCATTTTAATATCCTTACTAAAGTTTTCTGTGATCTTTAATAATGATACCAAATCAGATTTCTTTGGTGCATACAACTTGAGGTCATCCATGTATAAAAGATGTGATATGACCTCACCATCTCTGCGGAGTCGGTAGCCTATCTTTGAATTCATTAGTAGCGTACTTAATGGATTCATAGCTAGGCAGAACCACAAGGGACTCAGGCTGTCACCTTGAAAAATTCCACGCTTTATCCTTAATAAGCCTGTGGAGTCAGAAAACCCCGCCATGTCTGGCAGACAGAGACGTGTGGTCCACTGGCTCATGCATACGCTAAGAAAAGAGCATAGATTTGGATGGAGACGGTACAAATCCAGTACTCTACTTAGCCATGAATGAGGCACCGAATCATACGCCTTTTTATAGTCTATCCAGGCCATGGAAATATTTTTTTTGACTCGACGGACTTGTTGGCAAATAGTCATGTCAATAAGAAGGAGTTCTTTAGTACCCCGAGACCGTGGCTTACATCCATTTTGTACAGGCGCCATAATATTATTAGCCAAAATGTGCTCCATAATTTTGAATTTTAAAATGGAGGTAAGCAGCTTGTAGGTGGTCGGCAAGCAAGTAATTGGTCGATAGTTTTTCGGTTCGGAGGTACTACCAGATTTGTAAAGGAGGTATGTGACACCGGTAGTCAAAAACGTAGGCAAAGATCCAGTTGCAATAGCGTTTTGGAATTGTGTTGCCAGACGCACGTGTGAACTGTGAAACCGTTTCAGCCAGAAATTATGTAGACTGTCCGGTCCCGGACTTTTCCAGTTTGGGGCCGAACTAACTGCACGAGCTATGTCAGCTTCGTCAACATTAATTGGCCCCATGGCTGTGATAGGTTCACATGCGCGTCTAACAACACTCATCCATTCGCCTTCGGAGTGTATAACTGGTTGTGACCAAATATCCTGCCAGAATGAGTACATTCCGACAGGGTCAGGGGTCACACCAGGACTCATTTGCCGACTATTTTGCTCCCAGTTTCGATATACCTTCTTCGCATCACTTTGGAAGAGGCGATTCTGATTATATCTATCAGAGCGCTTCTTGAAGCGCCTTATGCGTTTTGCCCATGCAAAAGTTTTTGCCCCCGTTATTATTATTATTATTATTATTAGTAAGAGCGTCACCTCTATACTACGATCTCTCTATAGGTTCAAGAATTTTCTCCCATATAGTACCAAAACCTTGTTAGTTCAGGCTATTGTGCTCCCGGTGATTGATTATGCAGATGTTTGTAGCTCAGACCTATCCCAAGATCTTCTCAATAAATTGGATCGTCTTCTCAACAATTGTATTCGCTTCATTTTTGGTCTGCGTAAATATGATCATATTTCCTCCTTCCGAACTCAGCTTAATTGGCTTCCCATTCGTCAGAGACAATCCCTTAGATATCTCTGCCTGCTCTTTTCTATAATTAACGATCCTCGAACTCCAGTTTACCTTAAAAGTTACTTTCAAGTCTTGGGTGGGTCCCACTCTCGAGACCTTCGCTCCGCTGACAACTTGGTCCTTGAAATTCCTTCGCACCGTACCGGTTTCATCTCTGATTCGTTCGCTGTTACAGCGATAAAACTCTGGAACGCGCTACCTCTTGACATTAGGAAATCCCAAAATAAATTGTCCTTCAAGCGTAAAGTTAAACACCACTTGTTACAACCTCTGCTTCAAATTTAATTTTCAACCCTGTTTCACGCCTTTCCGAATTACATGTTTGTGTCATCATCAAGATTTATTATTATGTATATATATGTATTTTATGTTAATTTAAGAATATATATATATATATGCCTTAATAGTATATATTATATAGCATTTTTGTAAGAAAATTCTAGCTTGTGTTTATGTCTTTTGTAGACTGGTAGAGAATGCCGCAGGGCATTAAGTCCGCCTTATGTACCATTATTATGTACATGAAGAATAAATAAATAAATAAATAAATAAAAGTATGTCTAGTTTGTATTTAATCAAATATAGTTCCCATAATATTGCTCTATCAATTTAATATTTATAATCTGTACTTTAATGCTTTGTATTGTTTTCTATAGCGCTACCTGTTAAAATTTAACTTCATAACTCTAACGCAACTTATAACCAATTAATTTAACTTTCATAATCACACGAAATTTCTAACACAACACACTTGTCTTGTAGAACTCGTGTTGTAGAATTAAAAAGTTACTTTGTCTCACTCAGTGGGCAAAATCGCATTTTGTCCACTGTTTTCAGTGAGCAAAACCTACATGTTTGAGCTACTGAAGTGAAAATAGAGTATAATATACACCCATTATCTAAAATACTACAGTAATCCAGGAAGAAATTTAAATTGAGTCTTATTAGTTTTATCTGTAGCAGTAAAGGTGTTTTTAAACGCACTATAAAACGCACTATTTTATAGTGCGTTTAAAAATACATAAAAACGCTTTCAGATAAAACTATAATGTAAGACACAAATTAAAAACATTTCAAAGTAGTATTGTTTAACCAATTTTCTGTTATACTATATACTAGGTATACCTACCCATAATTTACCGTTTACAGTAAATGTTGTTTTGAAGATTTTGCTCGTGTCTTTTCATTTAAACACCAACGTTTCAAGCAAACCATCTTACCAGAGACCCAATAAAACACATTTCCCAATAAAACTTAAATTTAAACTATTTTTTATAAGTATTTGCTTTTGCAGCAGTTAACCTAAGCAGTTAAACTTTTGACCAGGAGTAAAATCCTTTATGGACTTCCCGTCAACCTGGGGATGGCCAACGGGGGAGTGTGGGGATCTCCTCCAGAGTAAACATCCCCGGGGTGCACCGTCCCGCGCTTACTGCCCCGTGGGTCCCGCCTGTAGCTCCACGTGGGTGTGCCATAAACCCTCCATTTTCTATTGAAGTCTTAGGTATTCGTGATTATTTAGTTTGACATTAAAATTAAACACTTTTTAATGGATTTATCGCGTGTTTATTACATTATTTAACAACCGACTTTTAATATTTACCCGCCTTAATTTTGTTTTATTGATAACGGGCACAGGGAACGTTATCGATAAAACAAAATTATACGGTATATTTAACTGTTTCTTTGTACTTTTAAAGACATCTGTGATCTTCACTTAAGTTTGGCAATCCAATGGGCTATTTCGGTAGGTCTGGTTGCCTGCGTATCTCCTCATTTCTGATTCGATATCGCAGGGAAACTTCAAACATAGCCCTCACCATTGCCCTTTGGGGACGAATATATGAATTAGAAGTTGTCTACGCATATTTTCATGCCCATAATCGCCGGGTTTGACAACACTCATTGTTACGAGGCGTCCAATCGAATACCGTATTAAATTACATTAAAATATCCATTCATTCATCACGCACACAAAAATCTGTCGACGTTTTTTTAACTGCGCCCTCTGATTAGATTCCACGCGGAACAAACCCATCCATTGCAAAACCACAAAAGGCCACGACCACCTCGGCTGACTCTCGTTTTCCATTCGTTCCGCTGTCCAGAAATTTTCGCAATAAAATTAATCGTTCCAATAAAATTGAGCCGAATAGAGCCACCCATGTATGAATACTTTTTAATTGGGCCACTCTATTGCTCCTTTTGCAGTCGTCCAAACGACAAATAGCCAGAAAAACTTCTGTTTTTTAAAATTGATCTCAATTTTTTATTCCTAAGCTTCTGAACGTGTTTAATTTGTAACTGTAATGATCATAATCATCATCATTTCAGCCAAAAGACGTCCACTGCTGGACATAGGCCTCCCCCAAGGATTTCCACAAAGGCCGGTCCTGGGCCGCCCGCATCCATCGTTTTCCGGCGACCTTAATCAGGTCATCGGTCCACCGTGTGGGAGGCCTACCAGCACTGCGCTTTAATAACTGTAATCATAGTGTATTGTAATATTATATATTTCTATAGTAAAAAATGTGTGTTATAAATGTCTGTAACTAACAATTCAGCCCTTAAATGACCTACTGCTGAGTCGGGCGTCCTCCAATTACATGGAGGGTAATTAGCCTACTGTGCCACGCTGGCCAGACGGTTTGGCATAGGAAATATCCTTTAATCTGATATATTAAGGTTTATCTTACAAATCCGGATTTGGATTCCATGCAGTGAAAGTCACGGGTAAAAGCTAATCAATTCAAAATCGAAAGTAATGGTACTTGTGCGAATTTACCACAGTTTTAATTTAATGAAAGAATAGCTTGAAGTCGATCGAATACCCCATCAAAATGTATCACCCTAGTTCCACAAAATAGCAACATTACCAGATTGAAACACAGCTTTGCTGTACGTCAATCTGTGTGAACCATTTGTTGCGTGCAAACGCAGCTCCCAACGGGTCGTATGAAAATCAGACAAAAAATACGAGCAACGTCCAGCCGTACAAACGAATATATATTTTCCCATTTTCATTTTGGACAAGCTATCGCATTTAATGGGTTGAGCGATTCCCACTTGAGTTTGTTTCGATTTCGCTTTGATCGCTTCAGCGAATCACAGTAGGTGCGGCACGCGACAGCCATAAAAAGCTCATTTTATTATTGGCTCATTTACATGAATGATTATTGTTTTATGGGAGAATGTGGGTGAAATGGGAATAAATTAAAACGCGTAGAGTAATATTATCGTGAGTGCTGTGAATGAATATTCGACATAGATATAGAAATAGTACGTTAAACTACAGTCATCCTATTTACTAAGGTTGTATCTAAGAAGCGAAAGTTGTGAGCCAGGATCGTAGCAAGTGGAAGGATGTGATCTCTGCCTACAACTGCGGGAAAAAGCCGTGACTTTATGTATGTATGTATGTGTCTAAGAATATCAATGTGGTGACGGATTGTGGATACATAAAGTCATCACACCATTCTATCCTAAGACCAAAGCCGAAAACCAAGCCGCAAGGGAAGGAATACTTGACACGAAACCCTGTACCAACAATAATTATTGACCTAACAATACTAACTTCAAATGAGCACAGTAGACGATCCCGTACACGGTAATATTTCAATGGTATTTTAATTTATTCGAGCGGCAACACTGTACTATTGACATCGCTACTCTGTGGTTTTTGTCCAGAGTGAAGTTGTCTGTATCAACGTCATATCCGTCTGTCTGTCAGTTACGTCAGAAGTGCGTTCAATCGAGTCGGGCACTTCGTCTCGAGACTGCGCCTGCGCCGGGTGTGCGCACTGATATTAATACTCAGTCAAGATGGCGGACGCCAACGACGACCACGTGAACTTAAATCCTTCTACATCTGCGACATATATATATCACTACATATTATAAAACAAAGCGTCACTGTCGCTGTCGTCTGTCCGTCCCTATGTATGCTTAAATCTTTAAAACTACGCAACGGATTTTGACGCGGTTTTTTTCAATAGATAGAGAGATTAAAGAGGAAGGTTTTTAAGTATAATACATCCATAATATTGTAGAAAAACACGGATAAATTTAGAGATTCATCATTGCACCCGTGCGAAGGTGGGGCGGGTCGCTAGTAATTACATATATTGATGTAGATAAATCAGTTTTACTTAGGTTAATATTGAAACCCGTGGTTAGGCGCAATTACCTCCTTTTGGCAACTTGGAGTCCAACCGTTGTACAAGAGGATATCCAACGTAAAAAAAAAAATGAAATTATATGTCGTGGATAACGATATCGTTTTATTAAGTTTCTCAATTGATTGTTGACACAGTAGTGCGGCAAACGCGGTGACGTCAGTTGTTTTGCAATGGCGGCACGTGGACAGAGTCGTAATGGAAAGTGAGGTTGGCTCGATCAGTCAGTCGACGTTGGGACACGGACCGAGACACTTCTCCGTTGCGAACCTGTCGGTTTGTCTATCTAAGTGTGTTAACTGAACATTGTTATTTATACTGTGGTTAATATTGTGAATTATAAAGTTACAAGTAATAAACCTCGTACCAAGTCAAGATGATGACGACTCTATCGCTCAGCCGTCGCTATCTCCGACATCAGAAGTGGGATGTAACTCATTCAGCCCACGTGGAGAAAACAGTGTAGTGATAATGTGTGTGCTTCTGTACGCGATGGAAATAACCGATAATGGCGATTCATTGTCACTATAAAGGAGACATTAAGCTACATGAAGATTGTTCTAAACTGAAGATCACAAGCTGCAGTCAAAGTGCGGCGATTAACTAAGTGGGGATCACTTGCTTTCATTGTGATGGACAAGGACACTATGGGTCTAACTGCCCTGAGCGGAGCAGCAGGAAGGCGAGCAACAGTACTGCGGTCAGCCAGGTCAAAGAATAGTGAGTGGATCTGTAGTAAGCGCACCAGCTGCAATTTTACGTCACTCCGGTGAGCAGTTTCCATTTTATTACTCGGGTATATTGTATGGTATACGACTTTACGATAGTGTGGCTTTGACCGGTGTAAGAAAATATTATTTGAAATTCTTTTACATGTTTACCTGTTAATTACTTGCGATACGAAGTTTAGATTGCTGTGCTTGTTTAGCTTGACAGTTCATCGGTCTAGCGTCATATTTTCGGCAGGTTATATCAGTTTTCCAAGATTATGGCACCATTATATGCCTTGATTTGCATCGGTGAGGTAGATTGAGAGCATAAACATAAGGCGATAGGACAGCAGATCCAGACTTCAGGCGATCGAAGTTTCAGTCGGCAACGGTGAAATTTCACAACTGCGGTAAAATAGGTCACCGACCGTCCGATTGCCGTTCCAAAGGCGAGGTGAAAGGCAAGGCAGCCAGTGCTGTCACTTCGGCGTCAAGCTCTGCGGGACCGAGGCCGCGGTCGGACTTAATCTGTTTCAGGTGCGGCACCGCCGGACATTTGGCAACGAAGTGTCCACGTGGCAACAGCGGAGGAGCTGGCGCGGCAGTAGGCGCAAGCAGTTCGGAGCAGCGCCTGCAGCAGCGGCGAGTAACGAGAGGCATGTGGAAGTTTGCTAAGTTCACCGTTGCAATGCATTGGAAGCTCCGCGCTTCGTGTAACGCTGTTATAATGCATTTGAAGCTCCGCGCTTCGTGTAACGCTGTTATAGTGCATTGGAAGCTCCGCGCTTCGTGTAACGCTGTTATAGTGCATTGGAAGCTCCGCGCTTCGTGTAACGCTGTTATAGTGCATTGGAAGCTCCGCGCTTCGTGTAACGCTGTTATAATGCATTGGAAGCTCCGCGCTTCGTGTAACGCTGTTATAATGCATTGGAAGCTCCGCGCTTCGTGTAACGCTGTTATAGTGCATTGGAAGCTCCGCGCTTCGTGTAACGCTGTTATAGTGCATTGGAAGCTCCGCGCTTCGTGTAACACTGCTATAGTGTATTGGAAGCTCCGCGCTTCACGTAGCTCCGTTGCTGTACGTCGGAACTCCGTGTTTTGTGTAGCCCGTACTGTTACGTCGGGAGCTACGCGCTTCGCGTACAGTTGACCATTGAAAGCTTGGCGCTTTGTGACTCGGGGCACCCCGATAACCGTACGAGTTTTTCCTTTTATTACGTTTCACACACAACGACAATGAAAGACGCGCGAGAACGCGCTGACTGTCAGGATGGTCGTGTGGCGTATTGAGTTAACGTTTTAGTAATACTAGCGCCATCTATGCCGCCTCCGTGGCATTACTCGCGGATGGCGCTGCGCATAGATTCTGAAGAGCTGTGACATATCGAACGAAGGAACGAGTAAATGGATGGTTTCGCTCGCGAATGAAGTGAGTCAGTGGTTCGGTCATCGCAGGAGTGGATGAATGTTCTATTCATTCTGCCCTGGAACACCGACAGCACCGCACGTGTGCATCTTAGGTGGGCCTTGGTGCAGGCCTTTGATTTTCAAATCAGTTATCGTGAGGGACGTCGTATGGCTCGAGCTCGTAAGATCATCTGTTACCACTCGACATTTCCAACATGCGCTCAGGTGTCCTACATCGCAAGGTACAGAGAAATAATCGGACCCGGTGTCTTCCAATTGTTCCCCGGGCCTTCCGCTGGTCAGTAATTAACCACGTGCACGAATCACGTATGCACCTTGAATTTAAGAAGACTCTTGAAAGGGTTGATCACTATTGGTTCGAGCACATGGCTAAGTGCGTTCGGGACTTCATCCAATTCCTAACATAAGTATCCCGTGGCATACTGTGCACGTTGACTTAACTGGCAAATTAAGTGGAAAAAGCGATTGCAAGGAGTACGTCATAGTTTTAATTGATGCGGTCACAAAATTTGTTCCCTTATATCATAAGAATAGATTTGGCTAGAACAATTAAATCCCTTAAATCAAGCGTCTTTAGTTGGAGCTCCAGTTAGTTATTGCAGATCTGGGACGATGCTTTGCCAACAAAGAATTCAAAGTTTTTTTGTCAGTTTCACGGTGTTTCTTTACGTTTGATAGCTAGTCAAGTCGCGCTAATTGCCAAGTAGAAAGAACAATGAGCGCGTTAAAAAGTATGCTGACCGCGGTAGAAGCGTCTGATAGGTCCCGGCATGAAGCGTTAGAAGACGTGCAATTAGTTTTGAATTCCTCTGTCCACCGTGTAATACAAGCGAGTCCACTCGAGTTTCTGATAGGACGTTTAGCTAGACCATTTAACCTATTAACTTTGAATGATTCCGGACCGGCAGTAGACATTAGTAAGACAAGAGAGCAAGCGGCCACGTACATAGAAAAGAGTGCCAGTTACGAAAAAGTAAAATTTGATAAAACTACAAGTGGTAAAGTTTGATGTTGGTAATTTAGTTTAAATTCAGAACGAAGAGAAACCCAACTAAATTAGACACGAAATACAAGGGACCTTTAAAAAAATGTGGAGTTACTTGATGGTGATCGTTATTTGCTGAAATCTTTGACCGGTAATAGAACATAAAAATACGCTCACGACTATATAAGGAGGATTCCTCTAAGCAGTGTGTCCGTTGAGTTAAATTTGTCTGATGAAGATGGTGAGGAGGATGCCTCCAACAGTAAATAAGAACACATACCTTGGCTAGGTCGCACTACACGCACTAGTCTGTAGTCGTAACTGCAACTCTCAGAGTTGTACAGAGCGCGATGGGCAGCTAGTGGTGTGGCGGGGACCCGGGTTTCGAGAGAGACTATTTGTATGGTCCTGTGTGGCCTGGGAGTCGTGGACTCCAGTTAAAGTGTTGGTCGTATCGCTTGGAGCGATGTCGATATGGGTGACACGTGAATTGTCACTAGCTGCTGGGACAGCCGGGCCATGTGTTGTGTACTTATTGTCTTAAACTTACTGTTTTAAAGTATCAGTATTGAGATTTAAAGATTATGGGCTTAGAGGAACCTTTCGTGTTAAAGTTGTTGAAATTATTTGTATGCTAACGTGATCTCTGTTAACTTTATTCGTAAGATACGATTACGGACCATTACCATCAGGTTGGCCGAACGTGAAAATGTGCCTCAGTTGGTTATTTTGTTACAAGTACACACGAGGACGTGTGCTTCGTCAGAATGGCCGTGTCGTGGATAACGATATCGTTTTATTAAGTTTCTCAATTGATTGTTGACACAGTAGTGCGGCAAACGCGGTGACGTCAGTTGTTTTGCAATGGCGGCACGTGGACAGAGTCGTAATGGAAAGTGAGGTTGGCTCGATCAGTCAGTCGACGTTGGGACACGGACCGAGACACTTCTCCGTTGCGAACCTGTCGGTTTGTCTATCTAAGTGTGTTAACTGAACATTGTTATTTATACTGTGGTTAATATTGTGAATTATAAAGTTACAAGTAATAAACCTCGTACCAAGTCAAGATGATGACGACTCTATCGCTCAGCCGTCGCTATCTCCGACATATATTACCTAAAAAAATTAAAATATCTGAACTACATATTAAAATTATTTATTATCATTGTATTACTTCCTTTCCTACGATGCGCCGGTCCACTCTCCCTCCTCCCTACGAATTTTCGAACAGGTAACGTGTCGTGACGCGAGTTTGACATTTTGTATCCAGCCCAAGAAAAGTGCTCAACGCCGATAAAGAAGGTTTCACATCAAAAATCTAATATATTAAAAAACAAAATACTTTTCATTGAATGATTACTATCGACTAAGCTGTTTACATTAAGCCTTTAAATGTAAATAGGCTACGTAGGTTTACTTCTGTTTATACAATTTGTCCTCGATAACATCGGAATGGTTCACGTTTTGTTAAGCTTTGAATGGTTAATGTATGGCTTTAACAAATCTAATTGCTATTGAAAAACAGCTAATGGAAAAAAGTCCATACGATTAATGTTACTAACATTATTAATTCAATGAATTACTTAGTAAGTGAATGTAGAATTGATGTAACTTTATTTTAAAGCACTGGTCAAAAGAGGTGAATGAATCGCTGCGTTCAGCCATAGTCGATTCGTAATTAAAAGGCGTTCTGACACTATCAATTGTCCGTGTGGTGACGGATTTAGAATACGTGTGGTGACTCTATGTATTCTAAATCCGTCACCACACGCACTTTTCAAATTCCCCTTACCAGCCAACATTAGACCACTACAGGGTATAAGCCTCCCCTTTGAAGCACCATGACACACATTATAACGTTAACAGCTACTGCATCCAGCAGCTCATCGCTCTATCTAGTAAAGAGACATCTAAGATTGACGTAAAATATATTAATTACCCAAATCCTCGGCGTCTTCGCTCCATTCGCCCTCCTGCGCCCAGCAAGCAGCCAGCATCACCAACAACCGCAACCACATTACCGAGCACATCGTCACTCTACTTTACATCATAGACAATCCACTGTACCATAGACACAACCACTTTTATTCCGCGCCGCATCTGTCAAAACAACCGCCAAATTGCAGTTTATTTGTCACTGTTATTAATTTCCACTCACGCAGTTTCATATTTTTATTTTGCGAGCGCCTGCTGTATTATTATTGCACAGATAGTGGGATTGAACATTTATTTTATGCATTTAAATTAATGCACTGATGAAAGGAAATGCTTTGTCTTTATTACAAATAAAAAGGCTGCTATTGTGATAAAACAATACCGTCATCTACGTAATAAACGCTCTCAGAGTGCTAACTGAAATTATACTATGCGGCTACCAAGAATTTTCTCAACATTAAAAAAATACTATAATATCTAGATCTTCTAGAAAAATAGCACATGCAAAGTATATGGCCTTAAAATTAAACACAGAAAAAGAATTTCTAAATAATTTAGTCAAAATTTAATTATTCTAATGTCATCTTCATTATATCCATCGATTAAAATTTGTGTTAGAGTTTAGAGACGAGGTTTACCACTGGCACAGTGGAGGCAATAGATTACTCACTATTGAGTCTGACCTCATCCAACTTAATGGAGGAAAATAAGCCTACTATGCCATGCTGGCCAGAAGGGTTGGCACAGGGTGTGTATCAAGTTTTATTCTCTTTCAGCTAGATGATTTACCTCTTGCGTTCCTACAACACCATGGCAGTGGTGGCGTCGTGCGGCGGGTCGTTCTCTTCCCTGCAATATGGTTGAGGAGGGCGATGGCTAACGCATGCGTCATGCTTGTGAAGAGGTGCCGTTGCTGGGGGTCGGTTGGCTTGGGCACTACAAGGTTACTATTGTCGACTTGATCTGGCTGATGTTTGGCCCTTTGGAACTATTGCGCGAGTTTGCTCTCACAAATCTGTCTTATAACCAGTCTTGTACCCAAATGGCGATCTAAAAAGAGCAACTACAGAGTTTTTTGCCGGCTCTTCTCTGTAGATGTGCACTCCGAACCGGTGGTAGATGGTAAATAATTAATTTTAAATGGTAAATTTTAAATTTATTTTTTTTGTTTGACCTGTCAAAAGATCTCTAATGAGCCAACTTGATAAAATGAGTTTTGATTTTGATTGACCCACCCCGGGTTGGTGACATTGTGTATTCTAAATCCGTCACCATACGGACGAAAATATCAATAGTGAAACTTATACTAAAAATGTATTCTCAAAGTTATAATTTAAAAAGTGTGGTGCAGTGTTCTGCCGACAAAAGCACCTTTTCGCTTAACTTTCTGTCAGCATAATTGAAATGTATCGAGAGAGTATATTTTTCTTTATTTAAATTCGTTCAATACAAAGACAACAAAATGCATTTTTTTTTAATACTAAGATTGCTGTATGAGTTTAAAGCTGTTTTTCTTAGCAATGTGCAAATAAAAGCAAATGTTTGTTTGTTTAAGCTTCTAATATGAGTGAATCCGCTTTTGCGATATTTTTTTAAACTAAGGGGAACGAAGGCCTGGCCTCCGAAACTGGTAAGAATACATAATGTCACCACCCCACTCTATCCTTAGGGTGTCGTAGAAGCCGACATAGGGAAATGCCAAGGCCGAAAACCTAGCCGAAAGAGAAGGAAAACTGAGCCAACCCGTTTGGCTAGCGTGGCACAGTAGGCTCATTACCCTTCATGCAGTTGGAGAAGGCCCGACTCAGCAAATTTATAGGAATTTATAAGCAAATTTATAGGCTGAGAAGTAGAATATACTGTTGGTATGACGTACTGAGGATAGTGGATGATAAAATAGTGGATAAAATATAGTGGATAAAATAGAGGATGATGACTCGCAGGTGTAGAGAAGGGTTTTGGCCTCGATATTTACGGTCTTAAAGATAGATATCCGTGTGGTGAAAGATTTAGAATACATAATGTCACCAACCCATGCTATCCTGAGGGTGTCGTAAGAGGCGACTGAAGGAATGCAAATGGCAGACCACCTAGCCGCAAGAGAAGGAAAACTTGATACAAACTCTGTGCCAACCCGTCTTGCCAGCGTGGCACAGTAGGATAAATACCCGACTCATTAGTGGGTCATTTATAGGCTGAAACGATGAGATAGATAACTATTTATTGTTTTGGTCCTGGTGTCTTCAACACAGATTTCTTACCTACCATAAGCTCCAGCAGTCCACACACAATTTGTGTAATAGTTTACTTCCATTTTTTTTATAATTGTCTTGGTTTTTGGTTCGAAAACAAAGACCCATTTGGTAAATTACCCACCATGTAAATTGAGGAGGTTGGACTCAACAGTAAATAAATAAATAAATAAATATCCTTGGACATTTCACACAACGCCATCTCGTCCCAAGCTAAGCAACTTAATGCTTG
Source organism: Clostera curtula (assembly GCA_905475355.2). Taxonomy (NCBI): domain Eukaryota; kingdom Metazoa; phylum Arthropoda; class Insecta; order Lepidoptera; family Notodontidae; genus Clostera; species Clostera curtula. Next base: position 8,723,799 of record FR997813.1, on the reverse strand, counting down.
TGTTATGGTAACGAGATGGATGATAAACTACTTACATACATTTTTTTTTGTAAATACATACATATTATAGATAGAAATGACACCCAGACTCCGAGCCAGTGCCTCTGGTTTAGACAAAGACACTTGCCCGACCCCGGAATCGAACCCGGGACCCGTTGATCCAAAGGCGGGGCTCCAAAGCTCTTATGGGCTGAATAGAGGATAAATTATGCTAGGTAGCTTAAAAGGAAATCATTAGCAGTAAACGGGGCTTGTGAAAACACATGTTTAAATGCCCAGCTTTCATCCCCTGTCAGGAATATAAAACTTTGACCCGTACAATGTATACACGGGTAAATAATGTCTTTTAATCTGAACGTAAGCGTCAAACCCTTTTCAGTGGCCATAAAAACTTTCCAAAACCGTTTTAGGAGAGTTTTGTAAGTACAGCTTTAAGGGATAGATGCCATGGTTAACGGATTATTCGACACTTATACGTGTGGACAATCATCATCATCATTTCAGCCAAAAGATATCCATTCCTGGACCAAGGCCTACCCCAAGGACCTTCACAAAGGCCGGTCCTAGGCCGCCCGCATCCATCGTTTTCCGACGACCTTAACCAGGTCATCGTCCACCGTGTAGCCCACTTCTGCGATATAACGTCCTCGCAGAAGGATGGCATCGCTTCTCATCCCTCCTCACTGTCGAGTATCCCTGATACATACCCTGTGCCAACCCGTCTTTCCAGAGTCGCACAGTAACCTTAGTAAAATTAAATTGGAGGACGCCCGTCTTTCAGCAAAAAGACATACACTGACACTGAAGTAGGCATCCCCCAAGGGAGGTCTACCAGCACTGCGCTTTCCGAAACGCGGTCGCCACTGGAGAACTTTTTTGCCCCATCGGACATCGGTCCTGCGAGCTATGTGCTCTACTCACTGCCTATTAAGTATTGCAATCCTGTGGGCTATGTCGGTAGCTCTGGCTCGCCTACGTGTCTTCTCATTTCTGATTTGATCTCAAACGAAAATTCCAAACATGGCCCTCTCCATTGCCCTTTGGGTAACTTTGAGGCTTCTGATGGAGCCCAGAGTTCCAATTCACAATGTCAATCAACGTGCCCTTCTCTTGCGGTTAGGTGTTGGACCTTATCATTCCCTTTTGTCGGCTCTTATGACACCCTCAGGGTGAAATGGGGTGGTGAAACTATGCATTCTAAATGAGTTACCACACGGAAAATTACAACTAATATATCGTTGTAATTTTGATCTATACCATCATCTACTTCTATGGGGTAAAAAAAAAAAGAAAATATAAAAACTCAGTATATTTCACGTCTACGTTTTGAAACGAGAACTTCAAACATTATTTCGGGTCAGAGCACAAGTTACGAAGCCTACCCGGTAATGCGTATTCAACACTCCCGGCCGATTTCCCGGTTATGTTATGTAATACTCAGTCGGTTAGAAAAGGTCGGAATGATAAGGTCAAACACGAATTATGGTCGCGGCTTACTTAATGTACCTACAGGGATTTGTATCTGACTCTGAATGTTTGTCAAAGTAGAAAATTTCTAAAATTATGTTCTTTTTATACTTCAGCTCAATTTTTTTTTTCAAAATCAAAACGCTTTTAATCAAGTTGGCTCAATAGAGCTCTTTTGACATATCGAACAACAAAATTAAATTTAAAATGTACCACTTATAATTGAAAATTTATTATTTACCATCTACCACCGGTTCGGAATGTAGCTCTACAGAGAAGAGCCGTTAAGAAACTCTGTAGTTGCTCTTTATAGATCGCCATTTTTAGGTACAAGACTGGATATAAGACAGATTAGTGAGAGCAAATTCGCGCAACAGTCGCAAATGGCCAAACATCGGCCAAGTCTAATCAACAATAGTAACCTACGAATGCCCGAGCCAACCAACCCCCCCGCAACGGCACCTGTTCACAAGCATGACGAATGTGGCATGTTTTAATTCTTACCATTTCCTCTTTTGTTCAATTACACTAAAGAAGGAAAACTAGATCTGGATTGATGACTTCCTGTGCCTATTCGTCTGGCCAGCATGGTAAAGCAGGCTACAGATTTTCCGCGTACACAGTCCCAATTCAACAGTGGGTAGGTAGGAGTAGTACACTATCATCTCCTATGGCGCTTATCAGAAGAGGCCTACATCCAGCAGTGGACTAGAATGATCTGACGATGATGAGACTAACAACATCAACTCCCATTACAATAACCCATTACAGAGACGGTCTCTTCTAATTGGATGGAAGGTATTAAGCCTACTGTACCACCACAGTTGCGAAACGTGTTGGTTCACGGTTTCATTTTGGTTCCTTTTTGTGGCTACGTTTTTCTGAATACTTTACATCTATGAAATCTTTACGATTAAACCAACCAGTTTGGCCAGCGTGGCACAGTAGGCTCATTACCCTCCAAGTGACTGGAGGAGTCCCGACTCCGAAGTGGATCAGATATGGGCTGAATATTAGTAGTATGGTTTTTAAGTATATAAACGTTTTTATTTCATAAAAGTAGCTCCTGCACGTGCATTGTATAGGCTTTTATAACAAACTACCCATGAAATTTAGATAATTGCCTCGCAAAGTATGTAACTAAAAAACGGTCAAGACAAGGCTTTACAAAAAAAAACTCGCCAAGTTGCTTATGCAAATGACCCAGCTATCTGCGACTAAAATTATCATTATCAATATACTTTATTTAAGTATATAGTAGTTGTTTATTTGTGCCGTTTGCTGTAGAGACGTGTGTGCAGCCAGTCTTTTGGGAATTCTACCTTGCGACAGTGGTTTAGCACATTTATATAATTTTTAAATATTTATTTCTAAGTAGGTTATTTTCATCTCCGATATACTCGTATATATTTTAAGTTTTATGTCCTGCAATGTACTTTTATTTTGTATTTGTGTGAAATAAAATAGTAAAAGATTAGGAAAGATAAAAATAAATCTTTATTTAAGTTATTGTAAATACGATAAAAAACTACTATAGACTAAAAAAGTGAAAACATTGACATTGATTTGAATTTATATTTAGAATTTTGTAATTTAGAATAGTAAAAAAATACAACATTGAAAGCCCGCATACTTTATTTCAAATTAAAAGAAATCATTCCCATACCGAGCGTACACCTATAAAATGCCAATAATCTAAATCTCAGAAGAATAAACGGCTGTACAACTTTTTAATAAAAGCGAACATTGTTTTTACATCGTAAATCTTGCCTCCGACTGTATCGCAAGACAATTTAGTTTATCTCATTTTTTATTGAAAATAAAATGGCTGAGTGCGTACCTTCTTATCCGATCAGGTTATTTATGGCACAAGTTTGTTTTTGACCGCGGCACGTACTTTATAGGGCGAACCTTTCCTATCCCGAATTGCCAATTGCTGTTTGATATATATTTTATGTTGTAACTTTCGGATCTCATATTTCTTGGAGAATTTTTTTTTCTTGCATACACGTACGCTTTTTGTGAGACATTGTTTATTGGTTTGAATTTGACAGTTCCCGAGTCTTTAATGTACAAGCGTTATTTGTTAGAAATGTCTTATGCGAGATAAGCTGCTGCTCAAAGATGCGTCGAAACTTTTCTTCACAAAGTTTATTGTCTTTTAAATCTGTATTTTTATTAATGCTTTTTGTTATTAATTGGACTTAATTAAATATTATATTTTGGTTTTCTGTCTCTAAGAAACAAAGAGTTAGTACTACTCATCATTAATTTTATTAATCACGCCTACAAATCAATCATTAAAGAGTCCTCCATTTTCCGATGTCACGTATTTCATCTTTTGCCACGCTGGCTATACGAGGGGGGTTTTTTCTCCTATAAGTTTTTTTTTACTGCTCTCTGCATCCTTTGTTCACCTTACCAGTATGACACACTCAAGATGGAATGGATTGGTGACATTATACATTCAGACAAATAAGGTTTTTTAACAAATAGTTCTGTGACGTGCGACCGGGAATATGAAGACATTTTAATTGTTAAAAAGTAAATTTGACACTTGACAACTCAATTATAGGCTATACTTAACGATTTTATCATTCACTTTCCTTGGCCAAAGCCATAACGACGAAGACAATGTTCATAAAAATACACTAGTATCTGAAATACGGGTCAATTTTCATTCTCTCTCTACATACAACAAAAGGGGCTAAAAATATACCGTCGGAGATTACGGGCGTGTTCAGTCTAAACCATATACGGTGATAATGACGGCCAGAGGCAACAGTATACTTGCAAGATTACAGTATGTCAACTTGGAGTTTTGACCCACTACCGAGTCGGGCTTCAATCAACTACATGTTCGGTAATTAGCCTACTGTGCCACGGTAACCAAACCGATTGGCATAGGGTCGGCTTCCTGCCGGGTGCTCACGGCAGGACGTCGAGTGCTCGTAAGGAGCCTAAAGAGAGGAGGAGGGCTTCCTCGTCTGCGGCGGCGTGGTTCTGTATCAGATCCCACAATGCCGCAACAGGACGCGAGTTGGAGCACCCCGGGGAGGTTTAGTGGGTAGGCCCCACTATGGGGGAGAGTCCCACACTCCCCTCGCTGGCCGCCCCCGTGGCCGGCGAGGAAGTCCATAAAGGATTTTACCACGGGCGATAAAAAAAAAAAAAAGGGTCTCGTTTAAAGTTTTCCTTGTCTTGCGGCTATGTTTTCCGCCTTGTCATTTTTGTTTGTCGGCTCTTACGCCAAATTGTGGTGGTGAAATCCCCACATGGAACTTATAATCGCTTACATTAATCTTAGCGGTGACATTCGAACCAAGCTGTTGTGTGCTGTTTCTGTTAACGTAGTTGATATACTGATTACGTTAATTCTGTGAGGTCGGGCCTACCCCATACGCACACCGGTCGGAATGGCCTCCAATGCTTTGGAAATACCCTCTTTCGGGCAAACGACAATGCTGAATCTTTTATTAGTTTTGCGAATGGGCGGCCAGTTGACATAAACGTCGTCGACATCTGTTGTGATATTACACCATATTTCCTAAAGCGTAGTTCCATCGATCCCGCGTGGAAGCCGAATCGGCTGTTCTGTGCACGTGGAATTTTTGAGAGGGATTTCAATTCCGCTGAACTTGATGGCCTAGGGGAGAATTGCTGGATTTGGCAAGGTTTGCGCTTTATCTTTTTTTTTCACTGTGTCCTACTTTTATGTGAACAATGTTATATTATGTAATTGATTGCATTTGGGGTAGTTATTTTCACATAATAGCGGTTTATGTAAGTAAGGATTTTGCATGGATTTATACTAAACTAGTGGCCCGCCCCGGCTTCGCCCGTGCAAAGCGTGGGTGGGCTATACATATAAACCTTCCCATTGAATCACTCTATCTATTAAAAAAAACCGCTTCAAAATCCGTTGCGTAGTTTTAAAGATTTATGCATACATAGGGACGGACAGAAGAATGCGACTTTGTTTTATACTATGTAGTGATAGTGATGATAGTGAAGTGTTGATGCCTGTACTTTCATAATTTAACTTTGTTCATATAAAACGAGGTCACAGTGATATATATAATCATATATATATATACTCGTATCTAATATATAAAATTCTCGTGTCACGGTGTTTGTTATTTTATTTAAATTTTATATTCACATTTGGTAGGTCTACGAATCGGTCAAACATCTATTTTTCATCCCCCTAAATGTTAAGGCTGGTACAAGCCTAAATATTTTTTTTATTTTTTTGACAAAACTTTTTATTTTTTATGATACAGCATACAGCATACAAAAATATAGACAACCTTAAATTTTCACCCCTTTACGATCAACTCTTATTTTTTAATAGCTATATTTATATTGCAAAACAACGTTTGCGGGGACAGCTAGTTTTTTATATAAATTTATTTTAATTTAAAAAAGTAATTTTTGTCGCACCAGCTGTTTGCATCTTTTGGCTGAACTAATCATGATGATGACTGTATCTATATATAATATATATATTTGTATTGATATATAAACGTCTGTTCCCCCTTACGGTGACGAATTTAGAATACATAGTGTCGCCACCCAATTTCAACCTGAGAGTGCCGTAAGAGCCGTTAAAAGGATATGACAAGACCATAAACCCAGCGGCTGCAAGATCGTAGCAAATGCATATAAAAACTTTGCTTTGCAGCGTTTGGATTCGACCTTATCGTTTATAATTAAATGTGCATCTACAGCGTGGCTTCATTCCCTGCCTCTGAGTTTTGCCCGTAGGGACTAATTAGAATAAAAAGAGTGTTAAAGTTGCCTTAAGTGATGGACGTTCTGGGCCATTGTTGCGCTTTACTCGGGTCCCAAGAGAGTATTCTCCTCCATAGTGTTGTGTCGACATGAATATTGTATTTTTAATGTGCCCAACTTATTTGCGATTCCGTACCGGATTTCACGGACAACTTTTTCTTATTTTTTTGCCTATTAAGGTGTTGAATTGGTGTAGACTTGTTTTTAAGTGCATGAAACAAAACTTTACACTAACTAAAAGGGATCTGTCTATTGGGCAAAGCTAGCTCGTGAAACTGATGACCGATAATGTAGTCGGTAATATCGATCAGGTCGAGATAAACTTAAAAAAAGTTTTTTTTTTCATTTTACGTGTAAAATGAAAAAAACTAAAGGCAGTAAGACTAAAAGAACGCAAGAGGCAGATCACCTCGCTGCAAGAAAAGGAAAACTTGATACAAACCCTGTGCAAACCCGTATTGGTAGCGTGGCATTGTACTCTTATTTCCCTCCATAAATTTAGAGGAGGCCTTATTCAGGTATTAGGTATTGGGATCCTTAGTCTGGTGATGATTTACTTTTTAGGCTTTTAAGTTATTTGGCTGAGGCATATAACTTTCAATTATTATAGAAGTTTTTCGACGACTCTCCCGCACTAAGCTTTGGCATTGAATCGAATGCCAAAGCCCTTTGCATATGTAATATTAAGGAGAACAAAAAAAAACTAGGCCCATAGCAGTATTTTTTTTATACACTAGTCTGACCCTGGAATCAAGACCAGAGACCCGTGATCCAGGGCACAGCATGCAACGCTCTAGAACAACAAGTTATTATCAAGTATTTAAAAAAAAATATATATGTAAAATATGGATAATAAAGAGATGATTTATATTATATATTATTTTATACATTACTAGTGGCCCGCCCCGGCTTCGCCCGTGCAAAGCGGGGGTGGGTTATACTTAAAAACCTTCCTCTTGAATCACTCTATCTATTAAAGAAAACCGTACCAAAATCCGTTGCGCAGTTTTAAAGATTTAAGCATACATAGGGAGGGACAGACGACAGCGACTTTGTTTTATACTATGTAAAGATTATTATTATATATTACCAAAATACTTTTTAAATGTATATAGAGCACCACTTAAACTTTTTATTTCACTCAAATAACAGTCTAGTGGTTAGATGTGCCGCCTTTGGATCAACGGGTCCCGGGTTCGATTCCGGGATCGGGCAAGTGTCTTTGTCTAAACCAGAGGCACTGGCTCGGAGTCTGTGTGTCATTTCTATCTATAATATGTATGTATTTACAAAACAAAAGTATATAAGTAGTTTATCATCCATCTCGTTACCATAACACAAGCATTATGTTGCTTAGCTTGGGACGGGATGGCGTTGTGTGAAATGTCCAAGGATATTTATTTTTATTTATTTATTATACACTATGTCTAAAACGAGTAGAAAAAAGCAACTTAAATACATAATATACTTAAAAGAAAAGAGAAAGATAGAATAAACACTAAATAAATCTAAATTAAACTATGCACTTAAGCCCCTTATGTGTGTGTGGCATTCAGTAGTTACAGAAGATCTACCGTTTTTCATAAATAACGTATTAGTTTTTTAGTCTGTAATGTATAAGTCTAATTAATTAATCATAATGAATTGTATTAATTCATCTGCCCACTTACTGTTGAGCTGTTAAGCCTGGCTGTGAAATTAAAATAATAAAATTAAAAAGAAACTTACTGAAATGTTTATAAAATACAAAACATACAATTTGATTACAATTATTGACGCATCTTAAGGCTGGTATAAAGGATTATTTTTATTCCTTACCCAAGATTTATATTCCTTAGATTAGCATTTCTCTTATTTATGCTAATGTAATTTTAATGGCGCGGCCTTTTCAGCTAATTTCATTTTAAGAAAAACTCTGGATTTGTTTTAAACCTTGGCTTAATAAGGCGCCATTGGGGACGATTTTACTTTAATAAAATTTGAATTATCGTTTTAATTAAACATTAGACAAGTAATTTTCCTTATCTTCCATCTAAGCTATTAACAGTAGGATAAACGGGTCATTAGGTGGCCATATTAATTTTGGTTCCCAAAGCATTCCAGATAATTGAAAATACTCAACTTTTTAGTATTATTACTGAATAATATCTGGTGACTTCGGGTATGAGAGGTTACTATCTTTTTCGTTATGTGAGTTCGTATTACATGTTTTACATTTGGTATAATTTCAATCCTGGACATATACATCTCTTATGCCGGCTCTACACTCACGCGTGACGTCGCACCGAGAATTCACGCCGTGAATAAACGCCGTGATTCGCGCGTTTGCGACTATGATGGACGACGACGCGATTTCTAAAGCAAATCCTTTGACGCGGGCCAAAAAACCGACACTGATCGGGGAACAGTGCGAAGCGCGAACGAGAAGGCGTGAACAACATCTACACTCGTGATTCGCAGTTGTCGCGGGCTATCGCGGCAGTTCGCTGCACGAGTGTAGAGCCGGCTTTAAGCCTTTCCAAATCCGAATCAACCACATCCATGGGACTCTGGCGATCTAAACCAGGTTCACAATGTGGGAGGCTAACTGGCACTACGCTTTTCAGTACCTAGTCACCGCTTGTCCCGTTTGAGGAGATTTCATGTGCTACACCCACTGCCACAAAAGTTTAGCAACTCTATGGGCTATGTGATGCCTATGGTTCACCTGCATATCTCCTCATTATTGATTCGATTGCACAGGCAAGCTCCGAGCATAGCCCTGTAAAATAGTTTTTTTTACCCTTGATAACAAGAGAGTCACCAAACAGACCTACAGTATCAGGAAATACATCATAAAGACACTACTGTTCATAGTTGCATGTCGAGAGTCAATCCTGATGGCACTATCGTAAAACTACTTCATTCACTTCTTTGTAACTCGTACATGGTGGCATGTGACATGCAATGGAGTAAAGGTTTGGTAATATCTAAGCGGAAACAAGTGTATTTTCTATAGTTATTTGATGGCAAATAATAATTCAAAACTACATCAAAATCGATTGACAAAACAATTATTTTTCTTTAGTCACATTAAGGGTGCTTGCACATGGTGCACGTGTAATTAGCCTACTGTGCCACGCTGGCCAGACGGATTGGCACAGGCTTCGTGTCAAGTTTTCCTTATCTTGCGGCTAGGTGATCTGGCCACTAGTGGTAATGGGTCAATCGTGTATGTATTTACAAAAAAAAATATGTTTAAAAGTAGTTTATCATCCATCTCGTTACCATAACACAAGCATTAAGTTGCTTAGCTTGGGGCGAGATGGCGTTGTGTGAAATGTCCAAGGATATTTATTTATTTATTTATTAGGAAGTGTAATAATGTCATCATCATCATCAGCCCACATTAGTCCACTGCTGGACATAGGCCTCCCCTAAAGAGCGCCATAGCCTAGTAATAATGTAGTATGTTTTAAATAATTTAATTCAAATAGCCCTTATTTTACTTACATGGAGGGTAATTGGTAATTGTAATTCAGCAGTGGGTCATTTGGGCTGATTAGTGGTTAGTGGTAGCAGCCCTTATTTATAAGTATTATGTTTATATAATCTCATATTTAATATTAACTGAAATATACGCTTATTAAGTCCGATCCATTCTTACTCCTGATACTAAGTAAATATAAGTATAAAATTTGGCATACAATTTTTAAGCCAATAATGGGGAAATTTCGTACATTGTTCGGTAAGATGGGGCAAACCGATTAGGGTTGGGTAACGTTTTGATAAGGATTGGCGATTTTCGTTTTTTTAGGCATTTTAGCTCTAAAATATATGTTTTTATATTTGGAACTGTTGTATATCGTCGTTTCAGCCTATAACTTACTCACTACTGCGTCGGGTCTTCTCCATATTCATGGAGACAAAATAGCCTACTGTACCACGCTAGCCAGACGCGTTGGCACAGTAGGCGCTGGCACAGGGTTCCGTATTAAGTTTTCCTTCTTTTGCGGCTTTGAAATTGTATCCGGTTTCGTAAGATCCGTCAAAAAGTAATGACAATACCGACAGCATAGCTGCAAGAGAAGGAACATTACCCTCCATGTAACTGGAGGAGGTTCAACTCAGCAGTAAGTTATCTATAGGCTGAATTATAGTAGTAGTAGTAAACATTTTTCTATTTTATACCGATATTGCCATTCGAATGAAAAGTAATATTAAGTTCGAGATATAGAGAGAAAGCCAAATTTTACTTATCCCATCCCTAAAATCCGCTCTCAGCTGGGTGAAGTGGCGAATTTAGGAAAATACATTCTATTAGGAAACGAAAGACGTTTAGCAGACTAAAGAAAATGTTATTTTAGTAAGCGCAGAAGGCTCGGTTCTTGTATGTATGTACCTAATACAGTATAAAAATATATACCGTACAACGGCTTTAAGTATAATTATGCACGCAAACTCCTAGTATATTGTAATACAACTCGCACAAACTGTCTTATCACGGCCTTGTACATAAAAATGGCGATCTAAAAAGAGCAACTAGAGAGTTTCTTGCCGGCTCTTCTCTGTGGAACTGCATTCCGAACCGATGGTAGGTAGATGGTACATTTTAAATTTTATTTGCCTAATTGCTCTAATGAGCCAAGTTGATTAAATGAGTTTTTAATTTTGATTAAGTGTCATTATTATACATATTACTTTCTCCCTCCATCACATTTGGAGATCTCAATAGTGCATCAGTTACTAGCTAAAAATCTAGTTATATAATTATAGTTATTAATAGTATGGTTTTATTTTAATTAGTTTTTAATAGTTTATTTTACTGTGTCAAAATTTTTAGTTTTAGTTTTTAGACTCTTGTTGTATTTTTATTTATTAATTTTTAGTCACTAATTGCTAACATTTGGCTCTGTTGCATGGATGTCCATCATGTCCAGCATTTGTCTGTCATATCTGACTTCGTTCGTGTTTCAAAAGCACGTAAATCTTAGGTCCCGGCCCGGGTGTCATTCTTCCATGTATAGCAGTTGCTACACGTCCTTAATAGCGTGAAAACTCTGCTGGACTAACCATTTAATTACCGATGTTCTGACTAGATGGGTTGAGGAAGGCAGACGGCAATTGTTTCGTGTTAAAATTGGTAGTTAAGTTAAGCCAAATAAAGTTAGATCGATGTTGACCCCAGTGTATTTGGCACAAAGGGTCAAAGGGAAAAAGAGATATGTAACTCATTAAATTAAAAATATCATAAGATATTTATGTCTAAGGTTTTCACGATCTTTGCTCATTGCAGGAAATTATTTCTTGACGGTCCTGATCGTGTTCTTTTATTTAAATCCCAACGTTTCAGACACTTGCATTAACGTGGTTGCGGGACCACTAGATGGCGGTTGTCGCTGCGAGCATTTATACACCGACGAAGCACTATAGAGCTGTCATTCCATTGGTGAGCGCAGTATGACGTAGAAGTCATTTCCTACAATTCCATAATATTACTATCAGTATTTGCACGGGGCGATTGTCAACCGTACTGCAACACCAATATAGTGACGAAATAAGTAAAATGGTAATTATAAACCAGGGCTAAGAATATATTGCAGAGCGTGCATCATTGGCGAGTGCAACTGCCGCGAGCCTGAAGTGAATAGTTGAGCCACGTCGTTGGTTTAAGTGGCACTAATTACCATCTTTCCGTACAGAGTCTCATATACCCCTGCCATTCCCCAATGGCCGAGTATCCAAGAGGATTTCTAACAAAAAATAAGGGTTAAGAATGATGCTTTTTCATATCCCATCGTTTGTATCGATCTGTTATTTATAGGAGTGAAATAAAGCTTCTCGAAAGCACTCATACCAGGAGACAATAACTTATAAGTTTCCTTTAAGCTTCGGAGACGATATTGGATGAGCAGATGAAGCTTTTATAGATATGAGAGCGAAAATTGTGTTTGAGATCGTCTAGAAAACTGCTCAATCGATTTTCATGTGCTCGTCATGTTATATTGTTTATAGCTCGCGTCGATCGGTTATCGATATTGAGTTATTTTGGTTTTACGGTGTCAATTGGTACTTTATGTCGGAATCTACCAGATATTCATATCCTATTTATGGAACGAAAACACTACTCAGAACGAAAAAATGGAAATGGACTTTCTTGCCGGCTCTTCTCTGTGGAATGGTATTCCCGGTGGTAAAAAATAATGATTAATTAAATTTTATTATTCTTCTTAAATTTTAATTTTTGTTTTAGTATAACTTTGGACTATTTAAGAGAATTTGTAAGAATTTATTCTAATAAAAAACAGTTTGATTTAATAGTACTACCGTCATGACCTACGGCGCCGAGACGTGGACACTCACGGTGAGACTAGTCCACCAGTTTAAAGTTGCTCAGCGTGCTATGGAGCGAGCTATGCTTGGAGTTTCTCTGAAGGATAGGCTCCGTAATGAGATTATCCGGCAGAGAACCAAAGTCACCGACATAGCTCAGAGAATTAGCAGACTGAAGTGGCATTGGGCTGGTCATATCTGTAGAAGAACCGACAACCGCTGGGGTAGACGAGTTCTTGAGTGGAGACCGCGAATCGGCAAGCGTAGTGTGGGACGGCCCTCTGCTAGATGGAGCGACGATCTGCGAAAGGTTGCGGGCAGCAGCTGGATGCGTCAAGCTGAAGACAGGGCGCTATGGCACTCTTTAGGGGAGGCCTATGTCCAGCAGTGGACTAATGTGGGCTGATGATGATGATGATAATAGTACTTCTGAAATTTCGTGTACAAAATTCCAGGAACTATTTTCTAGATACTTTGGTATTCAGCTGGTGATATAAGTATGATAACTTGAGACATGAGCACAGATAACTCAAGAAACATTAGTGTACTCAGACTATGCTTCTAGTTAGTATTACTACTCAGCCCATAAACGACCCACTACTAATTCAGGCTCCATCGAAAGGAGGTTAATTAGCCTACTATGCCACGATGGCCTAACGGGCCGGCACATGGTTTCGTTTCAAGGATTTCCTTCTCTTGCAGCTAGGTTTTCGGCCTTGTCCTTTCCTTGGCCCTTACGACGCCCTCAGGGTGGAATGGGCTGGTGACTATCTATTATAAATCCGTCACCACACGGACACGTTAATATTAACGATGGCATCAGTTTGGTTCTGAAAATGATTCATAATAGAAAAATACTTTAAACAAAGGACTGCGTCTTTTGTTTACCTTTTTGCCTTCAATGCTGATGGCTATTAGATAAAGGGAATTGCGGCAGATAATCTTATTGGATTAGAAAGATTAAGCTGGTTACGGTATTTCTTCGGGACTGAGCCACTAAGGATTAGTATGCTTCCTCCGTTCCGCATTCCACGTGGGAAAAAGTATTAACAAGCTATCGTAATGAAGTGGGAAATAACAGTATATCAATGGAGATCCATATTATTTTATCACACTTACTACTACTATTCAGCCCATAAATGGGACGGTACTTAGCCTACAGTGCCACGCTGGCTATACGAGCCGTCTACTGTGCCTAGGGCCGTGTACATATTGTCACCACCCCATTCCATCCTGAGGGTCTTGTAAGATTCGACAAACGGAAGTGACATGGCCGATTCATCTGCTAGTATAAAATTAATAAGATATGGACGAATTAAATCTAGGTGTGAATATTTTGATTAATATTTTTTTTATACAATGCTATTTTAATTTAGCAAGGCTTACTAAACATGGTGTCTATATCTACATGGTGCCTTAAAAAAAACTGTGCCTAAATTCTTGGTGGCAAAATAAAATATGTAAATTCTACCAAAGAGAGTATTTTTTTATTCGTAGTAAATGATCAGGGATACCTTACCGTTGGGGCTAGCCGGGACTCCGGGAGAACAACAAGATGCCCCAACCTACCCACTAAAACCAAACCAGATATAGACCCAAACCAAGGCCACGGTTTTGCTCCCCGATGGGGGCACATGCTCCGCACTCTGGGGTCCTTGGCTAGAAAATTCTATGTTAAGCAGTAATAACTAGAGTAATTAAAAATTTTATATTTAATAATTGTTTCATAAAACTTGAGTGTTTTGTTTTTCCCTTGTTATCTAAAGATTGATTGAATGTTCCGAAATTGTGTTGTTTACTTATTACACTACAATTAACGTCACAGAATGTAAAATCGATTTATTTGCATTTTATATACTTTCTCACCTAGTACAGCTATACTTGATACACCCAATCGCAAATTATTATTGACGTCTGGCCAACGTGTCATTTTTAGGTCCATGTGATGGGGTAGGATTTAGATTACATAATGTCACCACCCCATTCCACCCTAAGGGTGTCGTAAGAGCTGACCAAAAGAAAATTTCCAGGCTGACAACCTAGCCAAGAGAAGGAAAAGTTCATACGAAACCCTGTGCTAATCCGTCTGGCCAGCGTGGCACAGTAGGCTAATTTTCCTCCATGTAACTGGAGGAGGCCCGACTCATCAGTGGGTGATATATGGGGTGAGTAGCAGCGTGTCATAGTCGGTTAGATTCTGACCATGAACTTGAAGGAACTAAAGGGCATCTATTAAAAAAAAAACAACTAATGAGGATGGGTATATAAAAAAACATAATTATGCGTATTTTTTTTGCATCGTCGATACCGCCCTTTATAGCACTTATACGTCATCCATAAAATATACTTATTAATATACCTCGCACTAATAGTTTCAATCAAAATAAAAGCATGCACCAATAATAAAGACATTCAATGATATCAGTAAAATATATATGAAAAAAAAAATGACTACATTACATACCATAATGAGACAATCCCTCTTAAATTGGCTAATACAAATAGATACCTATTTGTCAACTTTCAAAGTTAATTTAAACTTAATAAGAATAGTATTAACTCCATTTTAGTAGTGCAATCCCACTATGGAGGTTCATTAAAATAATTAACTAGATCAACAAGTGAATTATTTACGTCACAGCACAAAATTAATAGTCGTTTGTTTTATTGGGTGCAATACGCGATATTCGGCAGATACACATCGGCACGGCCACTCACGACGGCTTACCAGCCAGCACTGATTCGGCATTGGCCAATGTTTTCCAAAGGTGAGGATCTCGGGAATCCTCGGGCTTTCCCGGAAAACTTCGGTTAACTCATCTCGATTCGATTGTGTTGGAGAGTTTTTTTTTTGTATTTTACATCAACCACCTTCCATTTTTGAAAAGATTGGCGCGTTTAACCGAAGCAAATGCAGCGGGATTGGATGTGCAGAGATATACTTATTGTAAAATAGTTTTTAATACAGTTGCTCAAAAAGTGGCATATTACAGGGACGTATAGCGTTCGGGAAGTGGGCTATTACACACGCGTGCTTTTTCTTTACCATTCCCGCACTAGTGCGTTTTCTTTCCCAACTGTCAAAATAATGTCTATTATAAAGAAAAACCAACCATGAAGTTTTTACTAAAAAAAATCATAGATGTTTTTATGATTCATGCAAATACGTATATTTCTAAAAAGAAACTACGTACTAATTTGTTTCAATATCAGATTTAATTATTTGATTGAATGTGTTTTATTTCATCTAATTAAATTTCATTTCATATCAATAAAAAAATTCTACTGAAGACTTGGCTGTATGGGCATTGTTCCTTTTGCCTACCAGAATGGGTGAAGAAAAAAAAAACCTGCTTATATTCTACGGTCGGCGCCATTTTTCAGAAATGATTAGTTAGTTGAGTTTATTGTGTTTATAATATTTTATTAAATTGCTTCATTTTTTCGCAACTGTATTAAAAATAGTCGTTCAGTACACGTGCGGAACCGTCATTGCAACTTGTTCCGACTGTCAACCCTCACCTTCGGCTGCGCCTCGGCTCGGGTAGACATTTGTCGGAACTCGTTGTAATGACAGCCTTTGTAATGAAATATACTATTGTATGAAAGTTGATATTATTTAAACTTAGTTTTTGTCCTTATTAACGACTAGCTGAGTCACGCGATGTTACCCGCGGTTATTGTTGTACCGCGGGTGACGCCGCGGGGCAAAGCTAAGTTACTCCTTATAACATCAGCTACGTATCAGTGAAAGTCCCGTCAAAATCAGTCCAGCCGTTCCAGAGATTAGCCGAAACAAACAGAAATACAGACAAACAAACATTAAAAAAAAGTTATTTTGCTCTATTTACCGTGTATAGGTCGGTACATACTTTCGATTATTTTATTATTACAAATAGCCACTCCAATTTTATTTATTTGTATTGATTTGTGCAACCGCGAGTCCTTTTGTGACGTCATGACTTCTAAACAGTCATACTGAAATTTTAAAGAATTTTGCACAACTTGAAAACGGCCGATAGTCTTAAAACGAGTGAACCATTTTTAATAAAACGTATCTAAGAACTACCATTGTCCGTGTGAAGACGGATTTCTCCATGTGGTGACGGATTAAGAATACACAATGTCACCAACCCATACCATCTGTAGGGTGTCGTAAGAGGCGACTAAAAGAGCGCAGGAGGCAGATCACCAAGCCCCAAGAGAAGGAAAACTTGATACAAACCCTGTGCCAACCCGGCGTGGCACTGTATGCTAATTTCCCTCCATGAATTTGGAGGAGCCACGACCTTAATTTATGGGCTGAAACGACGAAGAACTACCGTAAGCCTGCTTTCTCGCTTTTGCACGGCTTATAACAGCAAAGGCAATTACTAAGCCCGTGTACGCACTAGTGGTTCAACCGCCTGGGCGGCTAGCTGCGCGGCCTGCCGTTTTTTTATTTTAATATGGACTCGCTTATGCCTGTACGCACTGGCGGTTGAAATTTTGTGGCGGTTTAGTAGGCCGTGCTGCTAGCCGCCTAAGCGGCCAGCCGCTAGTGCGTACACAGGCTAATGGTCTCCGTTTTTTTTAAATTTTAGACAATTTAGTTATATCAATTAATAAAGTCACTTTGATCAAAACGTTTACATAGAGAAATGTAAAGCTAATCCCAGTGATGGAAGAAAATTTAATTTCAAATTAAACTTGGGACCTGAAATTAATATCGGAATAATTCACTACACTATAAATTGTAGTCTTTATTGCTTTAAATTTGAAATGTGGAGAGTCTTCAATTCGTATTATACCAATTCTTTTCAATTAACTCCTTATTGTAAATGAAGTACTTTGGATGTTTGTTACAAGTAAACGTTGAAACGAGGGCCTAGATTGGGATGAAGTTTGATAAATACTTCTACTACTATTCAGCCAATAAGTTACACACTGCTGATTCTGGCCTCCTCCAATTATTCCCTATGATCGGTAATGTAGCCTACCGTGCCACACTGGCCAGATTGGTTGGCACAGGGATTCCTTTCAAGTTTTCCTTCTCTTGCGACTAGGTATCCAGCCTTGTCATTTCATTTCGTCAGCTCTTACGACATCCTCAAGATGGAATGGGGTGGTGACACTTTGTATTCTAAATTCGTCACCACACGGGTTTGGAACTGGAGGATTACCATCCTTGTAACTGGTGGAAGCCCGACTCAACAGTGGGTCACCTATGGGCTGTGTAGTAGTTCCGGGGTCGGGGAACTGTCTTCGGAGTCTGGGTGTCATTTCTATCTATAATATGTATGTATTTACAAAAAAAAAAATGTATATAAGTAGTTTATCATCCATCTCGTTACCATAACACAAGCATT
The DNA here is from genome assembly GCA_905475355.2 of Clostera curtula. Lineage (NCBI taxonomy): Eukaryota > Metazoa > Arthropoda > Insecta > Lepidoptera > Notodontidae > Clostera > Clostera curtula. The sequence goes on along the minus strand of FR997813.1, from coordinate 8,705,878 downwards.
AAGTTACTTAGCTTAGGACGAGATGGCGTTGTGTGAAATGTCCAAGGATATTTATTTATTATTTATTTATAACTACTATCTGTATAACGTTCTGTACTGTTGCAAGTTTAATGTAGTAGCCTGATACGAATGCAACTTAAATATAAACTTAAATGAGCTCTATTGGTAACCATAAAGTCAATATTGTTTTAGATTACAATTCTAGCATAAGTTTTATTACTATTTGACCAGCTGCAAATAGTTTTGTTAAAATTTAAACAAACATGGCGTGAGTAACTTTGTCTGTCTGTTTTAACACAGTAGTTAGTAATATATTTGTGATTATTATACGAGATAAATTATTTGGTGTAATTCAGTAGACACTCTTGACTTTCCCAATGTATTAAGGTTGGCAAAGGAAAAAATAATATATCCTTGGACATTTCACACAACGCCACCTCGTCCCAAGCTAAGCAACTTAATGCTTGTGTTATGGTATTGAGATGGATGATAAACTACTTATAATATTTTTTTTTACGTAAATACATACATATTAAGGATAGAAAACATCCAGACCCGGAACAATTACTTGTAGGTCGTACAAATATTTCTTCCGTGCGGTAATCGAACACGCGACATGCTGCGCAGCAGTCGATCGCTCAACCACTGCGCCAACCGTGTCGTCTCAAGAGTATTAGTACTCAGCCTGTAAAAGACCCACTGCTGAGTCGAGCCTCCTCCCATCACAGGGAGGGTAATTACTGTAATTAGCCTTCTGTGCCGCGCTGGTCTTACGGGTTGATACTGGTTTCATTTTAAGTTTTCCTTTTCATGCGGCTAGGTTTTCCGCCTCGTAATTTCCTTTTGTTGGCTCTAAAACCCACTGCCTTGTTGGTCTAAAGCATGTGCTTTTGGATCACTGGTCCCCAGTTCAATTCCAGGGTCGGGCAAGAATCTTTGTGTAAACCAGAGGCACTTGCGCCGTGTCTGGGTGTCATTTGTGTTCATGAACTACATATTTGTAAACTGCCCCCGCGATACAAGAATACCTAGTGTAGGGGCTTAGTTAGTTTTCTTAAAAACTAGCGACCCGCCCCAGCTTCGCACGGGTGCAATGATGAATATCTAAATTTATTAGCGTTTCTCTAAAATATTATGCATCTAATATACTTAAAAACCGCCCTCTTGAATCACTCTATCTATTAAAAAAACCGCATCAAAATCCGTTGCTTAGTTTTAAAGATTTAAGCATACATAGGGACGGACAGACGACAGCGACTTTTTTTATACTAGTTATGTATTGATAGTGAAAAAGAAATTTTATACCTCCGCAAGCAGCTTTCACTTGCATCATATTGTGATTTTACACAAAAAAACCTGGTTTATTATTTTTGTTTCAAATCTTTGTGACTGCAATTCTGTTTTCAAATAAAAATTTTGACACCTGCACATTTTGACACATGAAAATACACATCGCTGTTTTTTTCAGAAAAGGTTGATATTTCATGAAATTTTAATCAGGCCGATTCGGTGAAAACAATTCCGATTGCGTATTTTTCAGGTTCGCTTTTACATTATTATGTAAACACGTTCGTTAGAGAGTAACGAGATTAGACGAAATGTTATTTTCACAATTTGTCGGGAAAAACCTGTGATGTATTATATTGACCCTTTTTGACGCATCTTTTGGGTTACTGTCATTTTTTATACAAATAACCCCAACCCACTAGTGATACACTGCTCCGTCAGTGTTCCTCCCATTTCATCATCATCATTTCAGCCAAGAGCCGTCCACTGCTGGACATAGGCCTCCCCCAAGGATCTCCACAAAAGCCGGTCCTGGGCCGTCCGCATCCACTGCTTTCCAGCGACCTTAACCAGGTCGTCGGTCCACCGTGTGGGAGGCCTACCAGCACTGCGCCACTCGAGGATTTTTCTGCCCCATCGGGCGTCGGTATGTAATGGAGAGGGCTCCTGCGAGCTATGTGCCCTGCCCACTGCCATTTAAGTTTGGCAATCCGGTGGGCTATGTCGGTTACCCTGGTTTTCCTGCGTATCTCCTCATTTCTGATTCGATCTCGCAGGGAAACTCCGAGCATAGCCCTCTCCATTGCCCTTTAATGCCTCCCATTTAATGGGGGAAAATTGGCATAATGGAGCACGCTCATTCCCTCCAGGAGGTATCCTGTAGGAAGTTAAAGAACTAATCAGGGATAACATTGACCCCCAAGTGAAGGAACTGCCAGTATCATAGGCTTTATCAAATAAGGTGGTTTTATATTAATATGTAATGGAGAGGGCTATGCTCGGAGATTCCCTGCGAGATCGAAGGCCTCCCACACGGTGGACCGACGATCTGGTTAAGGTCGCCGGAAAGCAATGGATGCAGCGGCCCTTGTGGAAATCCTTGGGGGAGGCCTATGTCCAGCAGTGGACGTCTTTTGCTCGAAATGATGATGATGAATATAAATATTGTTAAAGTTTCGTTGCGAATGAAACCACGAGAAAACTTAAATACAATACTAACCAAGCAAGTTTACGCTATAAATTCAACAAGCCAAAAATTCCAAGAGTTTGTATTAAAATTAAATTTCCTTTCGTTCCCTTCTCCAAACTTTCGCTTGATGTTTCACAGTAGAATATTTTGCAAAATTTATAATAACTGTAATAAATTAGCTAGGAGATATAATGATAGGCTAAATGCCAGCTTTGTGTCGGAGTAGCGAGATAAGGCACGATCGTTTCTGCTTCAGTAGATATTTAAGTTAACCTTAGAAAATAGATGTACCTCCTTGCCAGTGATTCCACAAAACATTATTAGTACTACCACTCAGCCCATAAATGACCCACTGCTGAGTCGGGTCTCCTCCCATCACAGGGAGGGTAATTAGCCTACTGTGCTACGCTGGCCAGACGGGTTGGCACAGTTTCCTCCTGTTGCTGCTAGGTTTTCAACCTTGGTGTTTCCCACCTCTTGCGACACCCGCAGTAAGGAACGGGGAACCACACCCGTAACCACACAGAAAATTGGTAATGGTCCGCCAGGTTAGCTACCACCCTCACATCTAAGTGTTTACGGCGTTACGGGGCGTAATGTTACGTGTTACACGGCGAGCTTTCGTGCAGTCAGTACGTCGTGTTACGGAGAAACCAGCGATCAATGTTCGCTGTGTAACACCTTACATTACGCCCCGTAACGCCGGTTAGTACCCAGCTCTATGTTGTGATTTTTGTATTATTTTTAATGTTACATATATTCAATGCAAGAGTGCATTAAAGGGCGAAGCAGCCGCTTAATAGTTTTCCAAGCTCTATTTTTTCCTTAAACTACTGGGATCCCAGCTCCTCGTCGCTTACATAAACCATTTTAGCATTGACATTCCATGGCTTAAAGTAGACGGAGTTTAGTCACGACCAGTACGTACACCAACAGTGGGATTATGCAAATGCACATTACTGAGTGCATTTTCACGTACATTGCGGCGTGGACAAAGTTGGAAACTCAATTGTATTCAAATTGCTTTATTATTTTACAAAATTTTTCTAGTGTAGCGACTGCATGCTATATACTTTACACAGTTTACCCAAAAAATATGAACTAATTGCATTAAGAAATATCGGCTACAAATGCGAGAATTACCAAAAAGTCCTACACCGCGATAGCGAAATTTCAAGAGCAATTCGCATAGTTAAGAATTCCACGACTACAACTATTGGGGGATAGGCGCTGCGACCCCTAGCCAGACATATCACGTCGTCTGACTGGATGATAATCCCTTTGCGCCTAAACTAGTATAACGTTTATGTCGTAAATAATTAGTACGAAGACTTTCTGTATCCCCCAATAACTGTAGTCAGAGATTAGATAAGCGTGCGAATCGCTCTGTAAACTCTTTAATAAAAAAATTAATAAAAAAATATCCTTGGACATTTCACACAACGCCATCTCGTCCCAAGCTAAGCAACTTAATGCTTGTGTTATGGTAACGAGATGGATAATAAACTACTTATATACATTTTTTTTTGTAAATACATACATATTATAGATAGGAAACACCCAGACCCGGAACAAATACTTGTAGGTCGTACAAATATACGCGGACTAAACTCCATCTAGTCATACTAAAAACTTGAGGTGTCAATAAAAATAAGAAATTGATAAATTAGTAATAAATTCTTAACTAATTTTAGATACACGAAGTATAGACTTACAACGATGTATATTTGAAAATATAAAATCCTTCAATGAAATCATCGATTTGGACGCACATGTATGTTTTCAGGTGTCAGTATAATCATGGCAATGAAAAATTGTCTCGTCGCGACAGCTTGACAGGAACACCGATTTTTCCCTAGAGATAAGCAAGCAAGTCTTGCGTGGAAGGAGATAATTCTTTGGGAGGTTGCAAATGTACAGCGTAGATATATCGTCGTATTAATGTTTAGGACTGATGCCCGATGGGGCAGAAAAGTCCTCGAGTGGTGACCGTGCTGGTAGGCCTCCCACACGGTGGACCGACGACCTGTTTAAGGTCGCCGGAAAGTGATGGATGCGGGCTCAGGACTGGCCTTCATGGAAATCCTTGGGGGAGGCCTATGTCCAACAGTGGACGTCATTTGGCTGGAATTATGATGATAAATCTTTACAAATCGATGAAACTAAGTGTTATTTGTAACTTCCCTCACGGGAAACTACTAGGTCTGGGTTGAAATATTTTTCCCGTTATTATTATTTTTCTATCCGTCTATGCGGTTCATCATCATTTCAGCCAAAAGACGTCCACTGCTGGACATAGGCCTCCCCCAAGGATCTCCACAAAGGCCGGTCCTGGGCCGCCCGCATCCACTGCTTTCCGGCGAACTTAACCAGGTCGTCGGTCCACCGTGTGGGAGGCCTACCAGCACTGCGCCTTCCAGAACGCGGTCGCCACTCGAGGACTTTTCTGTCCCATCGGGCGTCGGTCCTGCGAGCTATGTGCCCTGCCCACTGCCACTTAAGTTTGGCAATCCGGTGGGCTATGTCAGTGACCCTGGTTTTCCTGCGTATCTCCTCATTTCTGATTCGATCTCGCAGGGAAACTCCGAGCATAGCCCTCTCCATTGCCCTTTGGGTGACTTTGAGCCTTCTGATGGAGCCCATAGTGAGCGACCACGTCTCTGTTCCATATGTCATCACTGGCAACACACATTGGTTGAAGACTTTCGTCTTCAGACACTGCGGTATTGTGGATTATATGTGGAGATATGCGGTTAAGGATTTAGAATAGACAGGTCGACAACCCATACGATCCTGAAGATGGCGTAAGAGCCGACGAAAGGAAGTGACAAGGCCAATAACCTAGCCGTAAAAGAGGGAAACCTGGTGCCAATCCATCTGGCCAGTGTAGGCTAATTACCCTGCATGTAACTAGAGGAGACTCAGCAGTGAGTAATTTATGGGCTGAGAAGTAGTAGTAATTAGTTGCGTAGACGTGCAAAGTAAATTCCTTCTTAACGCTGCGTTCTTGCCGAAGAAGCTTGAGTGCATTCAGCGATTTTAAATATTTTCTCCCTGCGGCTAGATGGCGATTCGAATTAATAAATAAAATAAATAAATAAATATCCTTGGACATTTCACACAACGCCATCTCGTCCCAAGCTAAGCAACTTAATGCTTGTGTTATGGTAACGAGATGGATGATAAACTACTTATATACATATTTTTTTTGTAAATACATACATATTATAGATAAAAATTACACCCAGACTTCGGAGTCTGGAGTGTCTTTGTCTAAACCAGAGGCACTGGCTCGGGCCAGTGCCTCTGGTTTAGACAAAGACACTTGCCCGATCCCGGAATCGAACCCGGGACCCGTTGATCCAAAGGCGGCACATCTAACTACAATATACTTTTATACGGAATGTAAGATCAACTTTACCAGACTGGAAAATGAATTACTTTTAACAGGATTCGCGCTGCATTTGCATGCCCATCTCGACCATCATCATTTTAGGTATTAAGAAGTAATATTCTTTTGTTTATTTTTCCTTGTGCCAGCGTGGCACTTTAGGCTAATTTCCCTTCATGAAATTGGACGCCTGACTTAGTAGTAAGTCATTCATAGACTGAAACGACGAAGAAATTTATTTACCTATAACTACATAAACTACTAAAGTCTGCGGGTTTTCACGCGTGGTCTTTCAACCCATGCTTTAAGTCATTGTACGTCACTAATGACGTAGCAATTTGAAATCTTCTATTATATAAATAGAATATAGATATGAATAGAATATAGAAATGAATGTATATAATGATGTATGAATAGAATATAGAAATGTATGTATGTAAAGAATCGTAAACTATGCATTTGATCATGTGATTATCTTCGGCAAAGTGTTGTGCAGGAGCCCAAGAAGGTTTGTGAAACAAAAAAAATAATGTTTGTGTAATGTCTTTCCTTCAATTTTTTTTTAGTTAGTAGCTTTCAATGCGCCTAGTGTACAGCTAGTCGGTCAATTAAAACTACTGGCTTTTGAGTTTTAAGACATATGTAGTGGGTGGGGTCTCCGGTGATGTGGGACTTCGGAACACTCGACTATCCACTAAAACCCCAGCGGTAACGCCACAGGTTTGCGAGGACGCATTCTACTGTGGCGACCCTGGCCTCTGAATGCCGGCGGGTATAGACTGCTTAGTGTTGCCTGAAATTTTGCACTCAGTATTTTCATCATTTTATAAGGATTTGTTCCATATCCACAGAAACGCGCGGCTGGGTCTGCTAGGTCCTACATATGGTGGAACAAAATGATGAAAATACTGAGTGCAAAATTTCACGCTTATATTATATTGATTCAACTTTTAACATAGCGCCATCTATTGAATACTTACTCAATCCAATCAACTGATGTCGCCATCTGTTAGAATCGTTTGGACCTAACATATAATTGTGACTGTCAAATAATAGAAAAATGAATTGCAATAAAATAATATTGCGACTATAAATTCAGATTTAAGCTATCCTACCTTTCTAAGTTGGATCGAACTGCACACGGTGTACAAATTTGATTAAAATCTGTTAAGTCCTTTAGGAGCCCATCGCGGACAAACAACGTGACGCTAAAATTATATCTACGAGTTGTAAGATAAGGATACTCTCATCTCCTTTAACAATACAGTATTATCAGAAAACATAATACTATATCAGATATATAAAGAGATTGGGATTCATTTATTAGTCACAACCCGGATGCGCTGCCTAAGCCGGTTCAGATGAGAACGAGATACAGCACATCTAAAGGTCATTTCACATAAGCTTCGTGTTATTTCGGTCGAGGAAATTTGTGGCGAGTTCTCTATACAAAATTCTGCCATATATCCTTCGGATTTCAGTGACTTTTACCGTATTCATATTGCAGTTGTTTACACTCTATAAAAGAGTGATAATAGTATATCCGTATCGTGACGGATTAAGAATACACAGTGTCACCACCTCATTCGATCCTGAGGGTATCGTAAGCTGGCAGAAGGAAATGGTAAGGCCAAAAACCTAATTACCCTCCATGTAGTTGGAGGAGGCCTGTCTCAGCAGTGGGTCATTTATGGGCTGAAATGATGATGATATGAGTGGATTACCGACCTGGCCTGACTCTCGGAACAACCCTCTCCATGTAACTGGAGGAGGCCCGACTCAACAGTGTCATCTATGTCATCTATGGACTGAGTAGTAGTGGTAGATTACCAAAAATGTCAAAATGAGACATCGATATGCCCTAGGTCGTAGTGCATATCGATGTCTCATTTTGAGTCCATTTTAATAGCAGACAGGTACTTTCCGACCAAGTGGGTGATAGCTGGCTATGCTCCTATTCAGCCTATCAATGACCCACTACTGAGTCACGCCTCCTCCAGTTATTTTTTTTATTGGATCACAGTTTTGATGTACAATCTTACATACATAAAATAAATAAATATCCTTAAATAAATATCCTTGGACATTTCACACAACGCCATATCATGCCAAGATAAGATAACTTAATGCTTGTGTTTTGGTAACGAGATGGATGGTTAACTATTTATATTTTTTTTTTTTGTTGTAAATACATACATATTATAGATAGAAAACACCCAGACCTGGAACAAATACTTGTAGGTCGTACAATTACTTCTTCCGTGCGGAAATCGAACTCGCGACATGCTGCGCAGCAATCGATCGCTCAACCACTGCGCTAACCGTGTCGCAAAATACATACATAAAATAAACACTTAGATAAATACATATTATTGACATCTACTGGATGTGAACACTACATGATTATAATCACTACATAGTATAAAACAAAGTCGATGTTTTCTGTCCGTCCCTAAGTATGCTTAAATCTTTAAAACTACGAAACGGATTTTGAAGCGGTTTTTTTTAATAGATAGAGTGATTCAAGAGGAAGGTTTATATGTATAGCTCACCCCCGCTTTGCACGGGCAAAGCCGGGGCGGGCCACTAGTAGTTAATAAATTATAGGTTTTGCAATCTCTACAATTAAACACTTTTAAAAATTAAAATTACTTGTGAAAGGATAACCAATTTTGTAACCTTTGCTATTTTAGCTGCCATATCTAGTTGAGGCCACAGAACCAGAAAATATATCTCCTTCAGTCTGAATCGAGTTGGCGAAAGAAAACATACGGCACAGAGGTGATTTTTTGTTATTGCACCTATATGGTACTGAAAGCTACATGCAGGTTAATTAGCCTACTGTCCCACGCTGGCTAGAGGAGTTAACACAGGGTTTGGCACATTTGTCGGCTCTTACGACACCCTCAGAATGGAATGGGGTGGTGACGGATTTAGAATACATAGTGGTGACACACGAATCTTAATCCGCACTTTCGTCGTTTCAGCCCTTATATGACCCACTACTGAGACAGGCCTCCTCCAAATTCATGGAGGGAAATTAGCCTACTGTGGCACGCTGGCAAGACGGGTGGCTGGCACAGGGTTTGTATCAAGTTTTCCTTCTAATACAGCTAGGTGATCTGCCTCTTACGATTCTATAGTCGTATGACACATATGACACCTTCAGGATAGTGTGGGTTGGTGTCATTGGGTATTCTAAAGTTGGTGACTTTGCCAAACCATAATCAAATCATTCTGATATACCTTTGAAACCAGGTCACAATAATGTGACGATAAATAATTCTGTCTCAACGCATAAGTGACGTACACAAGTATCATTAGCCTAATTCTTGCCCGATCCCGGTACCGACCCGTCGTTCATAGGTATCGCTTGCAAGCCTCAACAAGTCACGACCTCAAATGGAATATAATTAATCTCTGAAATGGCGCTACATTTCAGAGATGGCATGGCATGGCTTCAAGCACCAAATTAGATCATTCGAAATATGTATTAAACGAAAATGAACTGTTTTTTAAACTTCTCAATATGGTTGAAAGATGTACGCTGGATCAGCTACTTTCACATCACTATCACTACATAGTATAAAACAAAGTCGCATTCTTCTGTCCGTCCCTATGTATGCATAAATCTTTAAAACTACGCAACGGATTTTGAAGCGGTTTTTTTTTTGTAGATAGAGTGATTCAAGGGGAAGGTTTATATGTATAACCCACCCCCGCTTTGCACGGGCGAAGCCGGGGCGGGCCACTAGTTAATAAATATAGCTCATACTTCTATCCTCAGCCCATACCCACTGCTGAATCAAGCCCCCTCCAATTTTGTTTTAACGTAGTACGCGCTAGTCACTGGGCCCTGCATCTTTATCGCGGGGGCAACATTGAACCTTTATCGCGGAGGCTTATAAACATGAAATTCACGTACACTAATGATACCCAGACTCAGAGCAAGTGCCTCTGATTTAAACAAAGAGACATGCCTCGTTGGTCTAGTGGTCAGATGTGCCGCCTTTGGATCAACGGGTCCCGGGTTCGATTCCGGGGTCGGGCCAGTGTCTTTGTCTAAACCAGAGGCACTGGCTCGGAGTCTGGGTGTCATTTCTATCTATAATATGTATGTATTTACAAAAAAAAAATGTATATAAGTAGTTTATCATCCATATCGTTACCATAACACAAGCATTAAGTTGCTTAGCTTGGGACGAGATGGCGTTGTGTGAAATGTCCAAGGATATTTATTTATTTATTATTTATTATGCCCAGCCCCGAAATCAAACCCGGGACCCCGTGGCCCAAAGGCTGCGCATCCAACCCCTTGTCCAAGAACATGGAGAGGAATTAGCCTACTGCGCAACGATGGCCGTGCTCGTATCACGTATTTTCTCTTGCAATTAGGTTTTCGGCCTTTTCATTTGCTATTGTCAGCTCTTACGACACCCTCAGGATGGACAGGGGTAATGAATCTGTATTCATAAGTCACTTAAATTACACTGTAATTATTTAAATTGACTTTGTAGATATGAAGCATTGTAGACACAGTACGGTATAAGACGTCGAGAGGACCTTTTTGAATTTTTAATTCGCTCTTCTTATGAATAATTGGATACGAGGTAAACGAGGGACGGAATTTTTCTTTTATGGGTATTAAGAGAAAAGAATTTTAAGTACCTCTTTGTTCCTTAATGCATGAGGATGGGGAACACATTCTGCTTTTCTATTAAATATATACAAGATATTTAATAATAAAAAATGTTAAAAGGAATTCAATAGGGAGAGAGTAGTATTAGTGTTTTCCAAGACGGATACTGTATACATTGTGCAGATACTTTTAATTTTGTAATATTATTAACTCCATTAAATCCTTTTCGTAGATGTTTCCGGTACATAAGAATATACTAACTTAACTTTAAATCCACTCTAAGTTTATTAATGAAAATATAAAGACTGTATTCTTATATAGAAACCGTGAACTAAGACCATCGAATTTACTACATGTATAGTTATTTTTTTTATTGTCGTTTAAGAAATCTGTTCTTTTTTTTGCAAATAGGTATCGCTGCTTGAAAAACGGCATGAATAGTATTTCTGTATACAGAGTTGATATGACAGAGGGGCATTAAATTACACTACGTATCACTACATAGTATAAAACAAAGTCGCTTTCGTCTGTCCGTCCCTATGTATGCTTAAATCTTTAAAACTACGCAACGGATTTTGAAGCGGTTTATTTTTAATAGATAGAGTGACTCAAGAGGAAGGTTTATAATGTATAACCCACCCCCGCTTTGCACGGGCGAAGCCGGAACGGGCCACTAGTACTATATATTTTGATTAGTATGAATTCGAAACGGTACAAAAAAATACACGTGATTTTTCATGGGGGGTGGAGGGGTAGTCTTTAACGTCACAAGGAGGAACGAGGGGTTAAAAATGTTAAAAAAACATCACGTGATTAATGGACAGCCCCTAAGATTAATAAACGATGCGTTAGGCATAAATATCTGTTAGGAAAGATACATCATATTCAAATGAGGCAAAAATTTGAAAAAACATTTGTGGCTAAACTATTGCTCTAATTTAATTGAAACAGATTTTGGTACAGAGCCTGGAAATCATACCTAGTATAGGCAGTTAAAAAAATGCCCCTATGTCGTATCAACCCTGTATGTTCTAATAAGAAATAGTAGTAGTTTCTAATCAAAGCATAAAAGGCCCCTAGATGGTATATGTTTATCTGTGTGTCTGTAATTAGAATCGTCCTAAAGAAATGGTATTTTTATGTGTATTTTATAGTTGTGATTTTAGATAGTTTTGACATTTACCTTTTTATTACGCGGGGTTTCCTTAATATATTCATGTTTGGTCATTAAAAACGTGTATTTTGGATTTGCATACGCAAGAATAGATTTAGCACTTTTCAGATATAGGTCAAAAGCTTCTATCGTCTTATTAGAGCGTAACTGTGCATCAAGCGGCGGGTCGTGCCCTATCATGTTATCATCTGGACACTCAAACCGTCGCAACCAACAGGCGTCGAGAACACTCGTTGAAGTTAACTCAAATGAAATATTGAGAGGCCTGGCGTCTTCAAAGAACTAGAATATGCGGGGATGGAACGTGAAGTATGTACTTTAGGATTACCGAATATTTCAATAATCCGTATGAGTACGTACTCAAAGAAATTACTTAATTAATATAAATATCCTTGGACACAATGTAATACCTATACACGCGATAAATCCGTTAAAAAGTGTTTAATTTCAATCCTTGGACATTTCACACAACGCCATCTCGTCCCAAGCTAAGCAACTTAATGCTTGTGTTATGGTAACGAGATGGATGATAAACTACTTATATACATTTTTTTTTGTAAATACATACATATTATAAATAGAAATGACACCCAGACTCCGAGCCAGTGCCTCTGGTTTAGACAAAGACACTTGCCCGACCCGGGAATCGAACCCGGGATCCGCTGATCCAAAGGCGGCACATCTAACCACTAGACCAACGAGGTGCTTCATGTGTGGTGATGGATTTAGAATACACAGTGTCACCACTTCATTTAGGAAATGTCAGGGCCCAAAATCTATGTGCAATAGAAGCAAAGCCCTTTTTTCTTTTTTTATTGACCCGTGGTAAAATCTTTTATGGACTATACCCGCCAGCCTGGTGATGGCCAGCAGGGGGTCTGTGGATATGCCTTCACCTCAGTGAGGAGACGGGGGCATATCCCCTAAACGTCCCCGGGGGGTACCTTCCCGCGCTTGCGGCCCCCACGGTCCTGACTGTATCTCCACGGGGTGCACCGAAACCCTGTTCCAACGCGTCTGGCAAGCGTGGCACAGTTGGTTAATTACTTTCCTTGTGATGGGGGAGGCCTGACTCGGCAGTGGGTCATTTATGGCCTGAGTAATAGTAGTAGTAGACCAAACAGCTATTACCAAACATAAGCTAAGGAAGCACCTACTGAGAGTAGGTTAAATGAAACACCAATGTCCCAGGTGCCGAGGCGCAGGGTACAACAGACGAAAGAAAAAAAAAAAAAGAGCAAATAACTACCATTCATTGCTAAAAAGAACACGGACTACAAGTCTGTGGTGTAGTAACAGAAAAAAAAAAAAAAAAAAAAAAAAAAAAAAAAAAAAAAAGTAGTAGTAGATGCTTCATCAACCTTTTAACCAGCTGCTTATTTGCTTGCTCTTATCGATAGAGGAGCCTTCTCAAACTGATGGTAAATGATAATGTATAAAAGATCTTGTGTGCCTACTGAGAATATTTTGAGTTTAAATACCTGACATGATCTCAAAATATCGTACATGTATAAATGAACACGCTCCTTATTCCGTGTCGTAAGCTTCTGAATCATGTGGACAGTCAAGGCAATTATAGTTTCAATGCAAATTTTAAGGTAATGTTGGTAGAAATCGTTACGGCCCATAAATTACCTACTACTGGGTCATGCCTCCTCCAAATTCATGAAGGGAAATTAGCCTACTGTGCCACGCTGGCAAGAGGGGTTGGCACAGGGCTTGTATCAAGTTGTCCTTCGCTTGGGGCTAGGTGATCTGCCTCTTGTGATATTTTAGTCGCTTCTTACGACACCATAAAGACGGTATGGGTTGGTGACATTGTGTATTCTAAATCCGTCACTACAAGCTGGTTAGCTAATTGATCGAAAATCTTTCCCAATTGTCATCAAGTACTAATGTGATTTATATACCCACAGCATAGAGGGGTTCTATGAACGAGCATCGTGCCAAATGGCTGAGCGTGCCGTATCGCAATGTCATTTGTCATGTCGCGTATAGTTACGGGTTTCTACAGCAAACACAAATGGGCTTTTGTTTCTTGTTTGATCTTCATTTTTAACTACTATATATCCACTGTGGAGTCGGTTCTATTCCAACTACATAGAGGGTACCAGCGATTCGAAAGGACAACGAAAGAGCCAAAACGAAACTCTGCAGTGGCTTCTTTAGATCACCATTTTTGGATAAAAAGACGGATAACAGATTTGTGAGAACCAGCCCGGGCAATATACACACACCGCCAAACAGACGCTGCATGTTGAGCTCCATGCCCACCGATCCTCAAGAACAGTACCTGTTCACATGCATGACGCATCTGATTACCATCGTCCATATTGCAGGGAAAAGGGCAGATACATGATGATAAGCGAATTAGACTGTATTCGTTTTTTATCTCCGTTCCTTTTTGCTACAAGAAGTAAATAGCTAACTTAAGGAGAGGTTGCTGGTACTAACAATGGAATTGCAAGTGCAAAACTAGTGCTCTTAAATTGCAAGTTAGGGTGGCAAAGCCCAGAAGTGAACTCCAATTAGTGGTCAGTTAAGTTTATAAAGTTTACGGGTTCGATGAACTTTCTGGAAAACTATTAATTGTGGGTTTAAGAATACAATTTTTACTCCATGTGGTGACGGATTTAGAATCCTTAGTGTCAACACTCCATTCCATCCAGAGGGTGTCGTAAGAGCCGACAATAGGTAAGGCCGAAAACCTAGCCGAAAGAGAAGGAAAACATGATACGAAACTTGGGTGTACACTGTGTATTCTTAATCCATCACCAAACGGAAATATTCATTCAAAAACTTATAATTTCCCTGAAGATGCAATGCAGTTTGTTTTTCATTTGGTACGACGCAGCCAAACGGTTCTGCAACATTGATTTCGTACATCAAGATATTTGATCAAAAGTCTTAAAGTTTTCAATATTGCGTACACCTTCGCTTTAAATATATTTTCCAGCACAATTTTAGAAACAAGTTGACATCACGAGTGTGTTCCTATCAAACGTTATTTGCCTTTGATCAGTCAATATCAGATACTCAGCTATTGCATAACTTGGAACTGATATACGAGTTCTGTTAGGGATCAAAGGATCAAAGTGCATGGGACATACCAATCGTATTGCGAAAGCGATTCACTCGCAGACGCAACTACGAATAAGTCATTTATTGGGTTGTTCCTTATGGCGTCTTGTAGTGCTAAATAGCTAAGTCAGTGATCAAGATTTAAACGTAATTCAAACTTATCAGCGGTCGCACAGCGGTCGATATACGACCATAATACATTTAAATTGTAGTTCCTGTAATGTATGTCTGGCAGCCTTTATAATGTTATTTTTCACTTTTATTTATTTCCTATGACTTTTTGTTTTGTCGTGAATTAGGATTATAGGTTTCCTTTCCGCCGTGTATTTCTCGTAGTTATCCACCACGTATTTCTCAGTTCCATTCTCAATTTGACCATAAAGTCTATGGTAACACTAAACAAATGAGTATCTAAGCGTGTGTGTCAAATACATGGTAGTGTGCCTATATAGTTAATGGCTTTTTATTGATGTAAAGTAATTTTATGCATAATGATTTCTTAGGTTTTCGCGATTATTACACATTGAAAGCATTCGAAACGTCGGGAATTAAATAATCTACACTAATATATAAATCTACACTAATATATAAAGCTGCAGAGTTTGTTTGTTTGTTTGAACGCGCTAATCTCAGGAACTATTGGTCCGATTTCAAAAAATCTCAAAAAATTCAGTGTTAGATAGTCCATTTATCGAGGAAGGTTATAGGCTATATTTTTTTTTCAAAAGAATTAGGGATCCGTATGAAAATTGTGATTTTGTAAACCAAGGTGTAAAATCGAAAACCTATTTATGCGTGCGCTGCAAAAACTATTGACAATAGAACAAAATGATATACTACGGGTTTGTAGGTCTTAGTCCGCGAGAGCACATATCTAACTATCATAGTTTAGTCACAATAACCGATTTTATGTTCATAAAAAATAATATGCATAGAGATAAGCACGGGTCCGAAGCCCACGCTGGCGAAGCCGCGCGCAAAAGCTAGTGTAATATACACGCGATAAATCCGTGAAAAAGTGTTTAATTTCAATTTTATGCATAGTTAAAAAAAATTGCATTCTGCCGTGCGTGCATTATTATTACATAGTAGTTATAAAACAAAGTCGCTGTCGTTTGTCCGTCCATATGTATGCTTAAATTTTTAAAGCTACGCAATACGGATTTTGAAGCGGGGTTTTTTAATAGATAGAGTGATTCAAGAGGAACATTTATATGTTTAATATATGCATAATATTGTAGAGAACACACTCATAAATTAAGAGGTTCATCATTGCACCCATGCGAAGCCGGGGCGGGTCGATAGTTTTATATAAAGAGGTACATACTTTTTGCTTCTTTATATGATAGTGATGAAATGTACTACTGAGTCGGGCCTCCTCCAAATTCATAGAGGGAAAATTACCTACCGTGCCACGCTGGTAAGACACATTGGCACTGGGTTTGTATCAAGTTTACTTTCTTTCGCGACTAGGTGATCCGCCTCTTACTTTCCATTTCCACCAATTTTGGTAATATAAAAAAGATGTTATATGGATTATTTCAACAAAAAGATAATCGAGTTACATAGCTTTTGTGTAACTCAATCACGTCCCGCACGACAAATTTTTGTTCCTAATTATGAGTAAAATTTTGAATCTAATTCCCAAATCCTGAAATGGACGTAGAAATAATTAAAATTTGGGATGTTACGCTGACGTTCATTTTATTCCCCCGATAGGCGAACAATTATAAAGTACCGGGTCAGCTTGTACGCAGGGATAAGGGGCCGTCCGATAAATTGTTACGAACAAACTTCTCATAAAGCGGATTTAAATATACTCTAACACAAGTATACATGTATTATAAAACAAGGTCCTTCGGCCACGTGCCTCTCTGAACATTCGTGAATTACGTGGTTGTAAATCGCCCTCAGCCAAATGGAGCGGGCTTTGCTCGGAGTTTCCCTGCGAGGTCGAACAGAAATGAAGAGATACGCAGGCGAACCAGAGTTACGATATAGCCAACAGGATTACCAAACCTAAATAGCAGTGGGCAGGGCACGTAGGTCGCAGGACTGATGCCCGATGGGGCAGAAAAAAATTCGAATGCTGACGATGGACCGATGGCCTGGTTAAGGTCAAAACGATAAACGCGAGCGGCACAGGACAAACACATAATGCCATGCAGAATAAGTTCTTAATTTATAAATCTACAAAAGAAAGCCATAGATTTAGTTTTTTCTGTGAAGTTTTCATTCTCTTGTGACTAGGTGGTCTTGTTCTTGCGTTCCTACGACGCCCTCATTTTTGCCTGTAAGTCGGATTTGTTTTATTCATCAAAAATAAATGGTTGGTCGAGGGGTTGTATGTGCTGGCCCCACACTACCCCGCAGTCTCCCCGGACGCGGGATGTGCCGTCAGGCATTTTCTCCCGCCAAACCAGAAAAAAGGGGTTGCTTGTGCTGCCTCAAATACTACTAATATTCAGACCATACATGACCTATTTCTGAGTCGGGTCTTCTCCAAAATCATGGAGGGATATTATAGGAGTGGGGTATTATTAATGGGGGATATTATTAGCCTACTGTGCCACTCTGGCAAGATGGGTTGGCACTGGGTTTCATATAAAGTTTTCCTTCACGGCTTGGTTATCGGCCTTGTCATTTCCTTTTATCGACACTCTCTTACTCTGCAGTTTATGGAAATGGTAAACTTCTATGCTTACGTTATAATACGTTCTCTGATGCTAACTACTTAACAGCAAAGGGAATTATTCGCACTCTGCAATAGTTTAGTGTACCTACGAGTACAGTAACAATAATGTATCAATACAGTAACAATAATATATCGCACAATAGCCCACTGTTCAGAATATGTAGAAACTTGCCTTGTTGGCCTAGCTAGGGGTTGGATGTTTTTTTTTAAACGAAACCCCTGCACTAGGTATAACGTGTACCGCTGGGGCAGTTTACAAACATGTAATTTACGAACACAAATGACACCCAGACTCCGAGCAAGTGCCTCTGGTTTAGACATAGACACTTGCCCGACCCCGGAATCGAACCCGGGACCCGTTCAAACTCAAACTCAAAATTAACTTTATTTACGTAGGTTTTATCACAAAACTCTTATAAATCATCATATTTACAGTTACCATTATCATCATCTTACGACCCCTGTCCCACGCTAGGTGGTAGTCTCCATACACACCTATCAGTCGTCATATCTACAGTCACACCGTTGATCCAGAGGCAGTCAAATGTGCCGCCTTTAGATCACGGGTCTGCGGTTCGATTCCGGGATCGGGCAAGTGTTTTTGTGTAAGCCACAGGCACTTGAACTGAGTCAGGGTGATATATGTAAGAACAAAAATATCACCCTCATTCGGAGACACGGAACTTCATGTTTGTAAACTGCCCCCACGATACAGGTGTTTAGGGGACTCATTTTATAAAAAAAAACACTTTAATGATCCGAGACTGATATTTAGTACTTTTAAATTGAATGCCTCCTTAGTCTAGCGATTGGATCAACGGATCCCAGATTCAATTCTGGGACGGGCAAGTGTCTTTGTCTAAATCATAGGCACTTGCTCTGAGTATGGATGTCATTTGTATTCGTGAACTAGCTGACCCAGCAGACTTCGTACTGCCTCAATCGACAAATAAAAGACCTAAACTTCTGTATAAAATAAACTTAAAACAAACAAAAGGAATCGTCAAGCGTCACGTCAAAGGAAAAGCAACATTTTAGTTTTTATTTAATTCCGAGCATTTCCATGGTTTCTCACCTTTTAAACCACGAATATTTCAAGACCAAAATTAGCCAAATCGGTCCAGCCGTTCTCGAGTTTCGGAAAGAGTCGTTGTCGAAGTGGTCGGAAGGACCAGCCTTCGTGGAACTCCTTGGGAGAAGCCTATGTCCAGCAGTTGAAGTTTTTTGCCTGAAGTGATGAATCTGCTATCTGTAGCTGTACATGTCTTGTAAAAAAAAAAAACCACCAGAAAGTATGTATTTCTACCACTACTACTACTCAGCCAAAGTTCACCCACTGTCGGGTCGAGTCGGGCTTTCACCAGTTACATGGAGGGTAATGAGCACCCCGGGGAGGTTTAGTGGGTAGGCCCCCACTATAGGGGAGACTCCCACACTCCCCTCGCTGGCCATCCCCGTGGCCGGCGAGGAAGTCCATAAAGAATTTTACCACGGGCGAAAAAAAAAAAAAAAACAAAAGGTTTCATATCAAGTTTTCGTCTTGTGCCTAGGTTTATCAGTCTTGTAATTTCTTTGGTCGGCTCTTACGACACTTTTAGAATGGAATTGGGTGGTGACACAAAGTATTCTACATCCGCCGCCACACGGATAATGTATGTCTGTATACTTGCAAATCCAGCGACACCCTAACAAATACTTCAGATTTGTCGAAATAACAACGCAACTTTAGATAAAGGGTTGTAGTTGGCCGAGTCAGTCTTGCTCGTAATTTCATTAGAATTTCTGGAATGGAATCTCGCCAATGACTTTTGTTCCTGATGTATTTCACTGGTTGGGTAAAACAAGCAACTTAATAATCTGAATTGAGCCAGTTTGGGAAAACTCCGCATAGTTTCCTGATATAGAGGCCATTCGCACTTGTCAATTTTAGTCACAGCTCATAATGTGAATCAGTAACATTAATTATTGCCTGTTTATAAATTCATTACTACATTTTCTTGGCAATAACATCGTGAAATTTGCAAAATATTGGCATTTTGGTTGGTTTGTAATTTGAAATGCTGCAATGAGTTCTATTTCCTGCTATATCACGTAGGTATTTGCTATTGCAAAAACAAAATGGTTGACAATTTGTCTTACTTCAAATAAAAAGGATTTTTCATCCCCCCATCTCGGAAAGAGTATTTTTGCTCTTCGATATCTGAGTGCAAAAGCCGTTTTTATTCACTAGAGAATAAAGTATTTTTGCTCTTCGATATCTGAGTGCAAAAGCTGTTTTATTCGCTAGAGAATAAAAGATTATTCTGTAATACTTACCTGTCATAATGTAGTAATTAATACCTAAACTGAAATAAAAGTGTACCTATCTTGTGATTGTAAACGTTTTTTTTTGCATTCAGTCATTTCCTCGCTGAGGTGGAATGAAAAGTTACGTGTTGCACTCGAGTGCAAAGATTTTTCACCTCGTGCTCTTTTGATTCCCTCGCTAACGTTCAGGATTCTAATTTTGAATCAATCGCTGCGCTCGTGATTCAATTTTAGAATCCTTCGCTTGCTCGGTCATCAAAATTGAACACGCGGTTAAAAAGCAACTTTGCACTCTTGTATAACAAATATCTATTAAGATGCCGCAGTTTCATTCATAATTTCTTTAAAAGAGACGATTAGTCACATATACTACTTAGCTGCTTCCCGCGACTTCATCCAAGTGGTATTTAACAATTCAGTAATCTTAAAGTATGGGCTCCTGAAAAGCGGTTTCAATAAAGTCCCGTCTAAAATTAGAGACAAATATTGATAAAAATATTGTTTTGGTATAATGTACCGCGAATACATCCAAATCTTAGTAAAATACGGTTATTTTAATATTACAAACAGACACTCCAATTTTATTTAAGAAACGCAAGAGACAGATATCCTAAGAGCTCGAGCAGGAATCTTACTAATATTATAAACGTGAAAGTTTGTAAGTATGGATGGATGGATGGATGGATGGATGTTTGTTACTCTTTCACGTAAAAACTACTGAATGGATTTTAATGAAACTTTACAATAATATAGCTTATACATCAGATTAACACATAAGCTACAAGTTATAAAGATATTATGTGAATTACAACAGTATAAACAAGTCGAATTCAAAATTTCTAAGTGTCAAATTTTCGACCATATTAAACTATAGACAACATAACGTTTCGCTGTCACTTGCGTTTTGTTAAAGTAGGTTTTATACGGACGGGATAAAAATCTCAGGTATCCTATGTCCAACTTTCATTTTGTTTTAAATATATATAATGCGGAACAAAGTTCGTCGGGTCAGCTAGTAGTTTATAAAATCCTATGCCAACCGGTAATCTAGAGTGTAGGCTAGGCTAATTTTGTTCTAAATTTTGACAAACCTGCTTCAGCGGTGGGCAAATAGAATATCTCTTGGTTAGAGGGTTTTTTCCTACCTGGAATATTTAATTGCTTCCGAACATAATGGATTGCTGATATTATATTACCATAAATTCTCTACAGTCACTGAGCACCACAATTTAGCCAATATGATTGTTATTTTTTAATTTACGCACAGATGTGTTCAGCATCCACCATACTTAAATTAAAAACTGAAATTAAAAATGGAATTTGTAGGTTTTATCTTGTCACGTCACTGACTTAGATACATACAAGTTCTCTCATTGAGACTGTTCGAAATTCAAACGTTCAAGATTTAAAAAAGAACGCGCATTCAACTTTTTTAATGAACACGCCACGACAGGTGTTAAAAGTAATACTTTATGCGGTCGCAAAGAAAAAAAGTTGTCAGATAAAAACACAAGCGTCGGCACTGATTGAATCGTACATCTGTCCGCGGTCCTTGACGAAATTATTTCCATCGGAACATTTTGTTGGCGACAAAGTTAAATTGGATTTCTTATGGTGGAAGTGCCAACCGAGCTGTCGGAATTATTCGACTGCAAATGTATTATGTTCATGGCGCCAGAACTTCGGGCTTAATGTAAGTTTTACAGGTACGAGGAAATTTTTGGAGTTCAATTTGTATCTAGTACTATATTCAGCCTATAGATGGCCCACTGCTGAGACTCTACTAGAGTTGACGGCTCATACGCCGAGTGAATCCTAAAATATTACTTTATCAAAAGTCTGGGCAAACAGCGGACGGGGCGGGACGGCGACGCGACGCTGGCGGGACGTGAAGAGTTGTAATGTATTAGTTAATGTACCAGGGTGAATCAAAAAGTTCTTAGAAGTGCATATATATGAAACCTTTTTGGATCAAGTTCGATATTCAAATTAAAGAGTGTCTATCACACTATATTTATGCAGACTGTCACTTGTTTTTGTCTGTTCGTTCGCACGTAATAAATTTTTTTGTGCAACGAGTTGCTAAAAAGTCAAAATTATGGATAAAAGTGAGTTACGTGCGGTGATAAAATATCTCAGTTTGAAAAAAATGTCTACGAAGGAAATTTTTTTGGACATTCAGCAGACATTAGGGGGTGATGCTGTACCCTATTCTACGGTTGCGTACTGGGTGGCTGAATTTAAAAGAGGTAGATCAAGCTGTAAAGATGACCCGCGTTCTGGGCGGCCTTCAACCTCCGTTACAGAAGAAAATGTCAAAAAGGTTGAGAATCTGGTTTTGGAAGACAGAAGAATGACTATAAAACATATAGCTGAGATCCTAAAGATATCTTTTGGTAGCGTTCAATCCATTTTAATTGATTCACTGGGGTTCAAAAAAGTGTCTGCAAGATGGGTGCCACGAATGTTAACCGACGAAAACAAAAAGCGACGTTTGGAAATTTCCAAGCGTAATCTCGAAATGTTCCAGCGTGATTCGGATAATTTTTGCCGTCGTCTTGTCACCATGGATGAAACGTGGGTCCACCATTTTGATCCTGAAACTAAAAGACAAAGCATGTCTTGGAAACGACCATCCTCTCCATCCATTAAGAAATTTCGAGTTGCTCCTTCCGCTGGCAAAGTTATGGCCTCTGTGTTCTGGGATAGTGAAGGAATCCTTTTTATTGATTACATGCCAAAAGGCCAGACGATAACTGGACCCTATTATGCAAATTTAATCCCGAAAGTGCGTGAAGCGATTAAAGAAAAACGTCGTGGAAAACTGTCGTTGGGCGTGTTGTTCCTTCAAGATAACGCTCCTGCCCATCGATCGGAAGTTGCGCTCAACGCAATCCGCTGTGCTGGCTTCAATCTCCTTGACCACCCACCATATTCTCCGGACTTAGCCCCAAGTGATTTTCACTTATTTCCACAATTAAAAGAGGAAATTCGTGGAACAAAATTTCACGATAATGACGCGGTTATAGCTGCCGTAGAGGACTTTTTCGAGAGTCAAGAAAATAATTTTTTTTCACAAGGAATAAGGAAGTTAGAAACGCGTTATTCTAAATGCATTGCATTGGAGGGAGATTATGTAGAAAAATAAAATATTATTATTTAAATCTTTGCATTTTTTAATATTGATTCCAAGAATTTTTTGATTCACCCTCGTAGAATAGGTCACATAGAGCCGTCGCGCTCGGCGCGAGAGTAGCGGTCGCGTCCGCTGTTTGCCCAGACCTTTACTACTAGCGGCCCGTCCCGGCTTCGCACGGGTGGATATTTTTATAAATTGTTTTCTTTTAATTATAATAGGGTATCTTACGAGCCAACAAAAGGAAATGTCAAGGCCAAAAGCCTATCCGCAAGAATAGGAAAACTTGATACCATGTGCCAACTCGTCTGGCTAGCGTGGCACAGTAGGCTAATGATCCTCCCTATGATGGGAGGAGACCCGACTCAGCAGTGGGTCATTTATGAACTGTGTAGTAGTAAATACTAATAATATAAAGAGGAAAGACTTGTATGTTTGTAACGAATTGGCTCAAAAAGCACAGGACCGATTTTAAAAATTCTGTCACCCTTTTAATGCTACATCATCACAGATTAATATAGGCTATTTTAATTACAAGAAAAATCTAAGATAAAATCTTCACCCGTGCAAAGCCGGGACGAGCCGCTAGTAGTCAATCTTTTAGGATTCAATAAAATCCCCGTGGAGATACAGTCAGCGAGCGCGGAACGGTATGACTCCGTCTCCTCACAGAGGCGGAGGGGACTCCCACACATCCCCTGTTGACCATCCTCAGACTGACGGGGATAGTCCATAAAGGTTTTTACCCTGGGTCAAAAAAAAATTATTCCATAACATGGCTTCATTCGGCGTATGAGTTTACTCTACTATATCGTGCACAATGTAACTATCGCGACAACTAAAACCTTTTTTCGGTCGGGAGTAACCCAAAACCTGCAGTTTCATTTCAACTTTCCGTTCGCAATATAAATACTAGTGCGAACCTGTTAGGCAACTTTAGCAACTAACTGGTATAGCCAGAGTAACTGCGGCGGGGCGCACTTCACTTGCAGGTGCTCCGTGACACGTTCGATACACCCATATTTTACGTGATTCTATTGCAATGTTATACTACTTTCCTCGTATATACAGGGTTGATACGACACAGGGGCATTTTTTTTAACTGCCTATACAAGGTATCATTTCCAGGCTCTGTACCAAAAATCAATTAAATTGGTGCAATAGTTTAGCCGCAAATGATTGTTTAATTTTTGCCTCATTTGAACATGATGTATCTTTCCTAACAGATGTTTATGTCTAACGCATCGCTTATTAACCTTAGGGGCTGTCCATTAATCATGTGATGTTTTTTAACATTTTTAACCCCTCGTTTCCCCTTGGTTATACCTGGTGACGTTTAAGACTACCCCTCCACCCCCCATGAAAAATCACGTGTATTTTTTTTGTAGCGTTTCGAATTCATACTAATGACATATAGTATACGTAGTGTAATTTAATGCCCCTCTGTCATATCAACTCTGAATATGGTCCGTATGTTGACTGATTTAGAGTACAAATTGTCACCAACTCATACCTTCCTGAGGATGTTGTAAGTGGCGACTAAAGATACGCTAGAGGCAGATCACCTAGCCGCAAAAGAAGGAAAACTTGAAACAAACCCTGGCCCAACCCGTCTTGCCAGCGTGGCATAGTAGGCTATTTCCCTCCCTATATATGGAGGAGGCCCGACTAGGTAGTAGGTCATTTATGTACTAAAATTATGAATATAACTACACGTAAGCTAAGTGTGTATGTTTAATGTGTGTACCACCACGGTTTAGCACACACATAAACACATAGTTGAGTGAGGCAACATATAACTACCATTTTGGCTAAAAAAAAGTCCTTGCCACACACAGTCCTCTCCAAGCAATTTAAATATTTATTCTAAACATGTTCTACTGCTCAGAACCAGTATCTAACAACTTATCTAAGTCTGTCCACCGTATCGTGTCAGGTCTAAAAGCATTTTGTTTAATGTAGGTGTTCTACTCCTACTAATTTTCAGTCCATAGATGACCCACTGTTGAGTCGGACCTCCTCCAGTTACAGGCAGGGTAATTAGCCTACTGTGCCATGCTGGCCAGACGGGTTTTGTATCAAATTTTCCTTCTCTTGCAGCTAGATTTTCGGTCTTGTCATTTCCTTCTGTCGGCTCTTACGACACCCTCATGGTGGATTGGGGTGGTGACATTATGTATTGTAAATCCGTCATGTTCTAGAGTGCCTATCTCTCTCTCTGCTATTTTCTATCGACGTGCCCATCCGATATGATGTAAGTGCTATTACTAATCTAGATTCATAAGTTCTTGCTAAGTTCTTGTGCGTTTGGCATACATGCATACATATAATCACACCTCTTTCCCGTAGGGGTAGGCAGAGATCACTTCTATTCACTTGCTATGATCCTTTTATACTTGTTTCGCGTCATCCACTTTCATTATTCCCTTCATACATCTTCGGTTTAGGGTACTCTTGACCTGGCCTTTTTTCAAGGCCTCGAACTGATACTATAGTATTAGTTACCAATACTGTCAGAATCGACAATCAATAGCAAGTTGGTTGACAATTTCTGGTACTACTACTCAGCCTATAAATGACCCACTGTTCAGTCGGGCCTCCTCCTACTACAGGGAGGGTAATTAGCCTACTGTGCCACACTGCCAGACAGGTTGGCACAGGGTTTCGTTTCAAGTTTTCCTTCTCTTGCGGCTAGGGTGTCGGCCCCGTAATTTCCATTTCTCGGTTCTTACGAAACTTTCAGGTTGGAATGGAGAATGGTAGGAAATTAACAATTTTAACTATATCGAATTAGCAAGCCCATTGGGGTTGGCAGCCCTAGCCAAATATAAAAAAAAACAACTTGAAAACTAAATTTTCAACTCTGAAATTGAATGTCAATTATTCATATAAGTTATTTTATAAGCGCCAAGCCACGCAAACTCTACTGGCTTAAATTGTGGCAAATTTGATTAATTCAAATTACACTCCATGTCTACGGCAAATGTTATCAAAGCTCTTTGACTTGGTCAGCCGGCTCTTCCGTTTGATCAGGACTCCCTGTTCCAGTCCGTTGACTTTTAGAGTGACCTTGTTATTTATACGGTGTCGGACAAATTACATTTGCCCCGTACCATCGTTTTTGTATGAAAAACCTCAATAAATATTGACTGCCTTATGTATCCGTGGCCGCGGTACGGGCAGTTGAGGATCGCCGTCGGTTTTAGTGGGTAGGTTGGAGTGCAGCATATCATTTCCTAGCGCCCCGGAGTCCCACATAACCCAGCCAGTACCCAACGACCGGGTATCTACGAGGAAAAATAAAGTTGGATGTGCCGCCTCTGGATGCCTGCGTCCACCACTGCCTGCGTCGTGTGGCGGGTCGTTCTCTGACCTGCAATATGGTTGAGGAGGGCGATGGCTGCCACATGAGTCATGCTTGTGAACAGGTGCCGTAGCTGGGGGTTGGTTGGCTCGGGCATGAGAAGGTTACTATTGTTGACTAGATCTGGCTGATGTTTGGCCCTTTGCGACTATTGCGCGAGCTTGCTCTCACAAATCTGTCTTATCCCGGCCTCTAAAAAGAGCAACTACAGAGTTTCTTGCCGGTTCTTCTCTGTGGAGCTGCATTCCGAACCGGTGGTAGATATTAAATTTTATTTTGTTTCTCATGTTAAAAGAGCTCTAATGAGCCCACTTCATTAAATGAGTTTTGAATTTGAGTTTTTGGTCTCAATCTTATTACTCTCAACCCATAACCGCTCACTTGTCCGCCCTCCACGTGGTCAGAGGGATCGAATTGTCCCGACATTTTTTGCTGATAACGCACGCCGCGAGTTAAAACTTTTAGCTAGGTAACACTTAATTAACTATACCTGTTATGTTTTTAATGATCTGTCAATGATGTTTTTATTGTCCAAATAAATAAATCCAGAGGCACTTGCTTGTTTGTAAGCTGTCCTCGCGATGCAGGCAGAGGATTTGTACTTAATTAACAAAAAAAATTATGCTTAGTGTCCTAAATTTTTGTCATCATAACTTTACAGATCTCTTTTTTTTTGATGGACTACCCGAGCCAGGACGGGTGAGAAACAGTCTTAAAAAGTCAGTGCATAAACTAACAGCTTATGTGACACAAATCCTCTTTCTTACAATCTATCCTTATTGTAAGAATGAGGAATTGTGTATGAAAGGTGTGACTGTAGATATGATGACTGATTGGTGTGTATGGAGACTACCACCTGGCGTGGGATAGATGTGGTAAGATGATAATGGTAATTTAAAAAATGACAGTATAGTTATAAGAGTTTTGTGATAAACCTACGAAAATAAAGTTCCTTTTGAGTTTGAGTTGAGTTTGAGCTGGTCTAACCCAACAATGACCATTTGTCCCAATAGCTAAGTCACGTACAGCAGAAGGCTATTGTTTCGTGTTAATATTGGTAGTTATCCAAAACAGGTTAGACTCATGGCCCAATTCTTTTTGTGGGTCACTTATTTTAATTAATTGCCACAACCATGTACACCTACCTACAAAGCCAAAGGAATATACAATTCTGGAGGTTTTCATTATGTAAATAGCAATTTCATTGTATAATCAAATGAAAGCCAAAACTTACAAAATTCAATTACAAAGGTTTTCAACTATTTACCGAACCAAATAATAATATTGGAACAGCGTCAATCGTTCTGCTGTAATACTCGTATTTATTTAACCTGACCTGTTTGGTTTCACCTCTCGTTTATTGAACGAAGAAAATGAAAATGAAAATTGTGCATTCTCATCAAACTCGGCCTAGCCGTTCTTGACTTATTAATGGGGTAACTAGCACGATTATGTTTCATTATTATTATAGATTCTACATAGATATAGATCTTTCAATGTGGTTATCGATTCAGAATACACTATGTCACCAACGCATACCATGCTGAGCGTGTTGTAAGAGACAACTAAAGGATCACAAGAGCCAGATCACCCAGCCGCAAAAGTAGGAAAAATTTATGCAAATCCTGTGGCATCCCGTCTTGACAGTGTGACAGTAGGTATAAATATAAATATCTTTGGACATTTCACACAACGCCATCTCGTCCAAAGCTAAGCAACTTAATGCTTGTGTTATGGTAACGAGATGGATGATAAACTACTTATATACATGTTTTTTTTTGTAAATACCTACATATTATAGATAGAAAACACCCAGACCCGGAACAAATACTTGTAGGTCGTACAAATATTTCTTCGTAACAATGCCCAAACGTTTCTAGGAATCCTGAACGTCTTGTTCACAAATAGTTTCATATCGAAATGGTTCGTATAATGTATTTCATAACAACGGTATATAGAGCGAAATTAGACCCAATTCAATCTATAATACGGGATGGGTGGGCAGATAGAGCGGGAAAAATATAGATAAATTAGCAAAGAAAACGAGATCCGAATAGTTAAGTCCGATAAACATTGATTTGTTAAAATTGTAGACATTTTAACACTTCTATCCGTATGGTGACGGATTTAAAATACCCCGCTTAATCCTGAAGGTTAATATAAATGGAAATGACGAGAAGAAAAAACATAATTCATCATCATCATGACTTCTGCCAAAAGACGTCCACTGCTGGACATAGGCTACCCCCAAGGATTTCCACAAAGGGCGGTCCTGTAATTACTACATACATATAATATAATGGACTTTTTGTCGAGTATATAAGTTTATTTTTCTCAAGCTTAAACAAATGACTAACACTAGTAATGCTACTTAGCCCATATATGACCCATTGCTGAGTATTTGACCTATTTGACCCTATGGGTATTTGGCCTACTGTACCATGCCAGACGGGTTGGCACAGGTCTGACGTAGCATTTTTATATTTGACTATCAGTAGTGACATGTCATAAGATAAGGTCGTCATCAATCAAAATCGACATAATAGATGAATTTTCAAATTAATTCCACTGAAAAAGTGTAGATGGCGCGATTTACTGTCTTCGACGATTGGTTTCATTGACGTTATTTTATTTGTTTTACAAACTTTATAGGTTTTAGCCATTTAAGAAAATTAGATTTTTTAAATCCCATTGCAATTGCGTAGTATTACACCTTTTACAACCACTTTGTTGTTTAAATTGTATACATTAGACAAGAAGAGTGTGTTAATCTATTTGGTCTTAAAATATTCGTGAAAATCTACGGAAGGTTTAAAGGGTGAGAAAATATGAATAAATTTGAAACATTCTGGATTTATCAAACATGTTTTTTATTTATTGATCATTGAGCTAGTTATTATTTAAAAAATATATGTTTAAGTATATTTCATGACTGATATTAGAAAAAAGTTAACATTAATGTGATAATCAACATTATCTATATAATTATACTACATCAAAGACTCACGTATAAATATTATTAGGGATTCTACTCACGTGGGCTTGTACTGAATGATTCTGATTTATTTATCATTTTCTTTTGTAATGTTTCAATAAAGATTTTGCTTTTAAAACTATGACATTAACTTTGACCTACTACATTCTTGATAAGTTATGTGATAAACGAATAATAGATATTTTTGATAGACAATTTTCTTTCCATATTTTTTATACAGTTTATTTTATACAGATTCTAAGTTATTAAGTCTTATTTAAAGTATTTTGTTATGGTGATATTTTGAAAGAAAGAAAGAAAACACTTTTATTCAGCAAAGCACACAGGACAACACAACTTGGTTACAACATTAAAGCTCGGAAGTTTGTGGAACATAGTGCTGGAGCTCCACATGACTTCTAGCGCACACCATTTTTATGCGAATATTTATGTTCGCTATACCTGTTTGACAAGTGTTCTATCACCACATAGATATACATTAATAACGAGCACGAATAGCAAAGCGGAATTGCACCAAATATATAACCACAAACCACACAAACAAAAACAAAAGAAAATGTAATAAAAACTAGAAAATAAATTGGGTCTGTGTGCCTTGCCGAAAGGTCATCTCAGCATAAGCTAGGTGTGGAGCACCCAGCACTGGTTTTCAGATAGCAACCCTATTCACACTTTTCCCTTCGACCGTGGGTACTGTTGTGGTTGCACGCCTTGAGGATCAGTTGGGGCCATACCGGCTTAGGGTCACCCATGTCGGGCGGGCCCACGGGAAGAGGCCAGGCGAAAAGCGGCACACAGAGGCGTGGTGGATTTTGGCACCGGAGAATCCTTTGTCCTCAGAGTTTTAAACTGCCGCGACACACAGGAGCGGAGGAACGGCCAAGCGTTAAGGCCAAGGCTGCCACCACTGGCAGTGCAGGGGCGGCCAGGTAGGTGGACCATGCCTGCCACCGTTAGAAGCGGAGGGGTGGCCAGGGCTTCGGGCACCGCGTGGATTGGATGCCACTTCGACCGGTGCCCGAAGGAGACGTGCAATGTCCCGTACATACCTCTGAATAGGTTTGGGAGCGTCCAGAGCTCTCCATCATAGAGTGGGGTGATTATGCGAAGCACTAGTTTTTGTAGTTTACTCATATGTCTATCAGCTGTTAGTTGTAAGAGTCAACAAAACCCACCCAGCTTGGTGGTAGGATCTAATAGCCCGCCCGGATAGCTACCACCCTCACATCTAAGTTCGGCGCCAAGCAGTTTTACTGTTTTCAGTGGTGTGTATGTGAGAGCCGGTGCCCGACAGGGCATTTCCTTGAACTATCTGCTCCGTCTCAGACACCGGCGTAGCTTATAAGACGTAGATAAAAAAAAAAAACAAAAAAAAGTAGGTACTATATACGTCCACTGTTCAACGAAATATGCATTAATGATAAAAGTCAATCAGTCGAATAATACCTATGAGAGTCCGCGTTGTGTCGAACTTAGAATACGTAGTGTTCACCCCATTCCATCTTGAAGGTGTCGTAAGAGCCGACAAGGCCAAAAACCGAACTGCAAGAGAGGGCAAAATTTTAACGAAATCCTGTGCCAACCCATCTGGCCAGTGTGGCACATGCTAATTATTGGACTCAGCTGTAGGTCATGTATGGGCTGAATAGTAGTAGTAGTATCAAGTAGCTACCAGATACAAACTGGCAACAGAGTTTTATTTTAACTGTGTTCATAATTTGTGTTCATAAGTTGTGTATCTGGGTTCAAAGTTTACAAGAGATGGAAAGTGTGAGAGTGATATCCAAAGAAGAGTGAATGCAGGGAACATGGTGAACGGAGCTTTGCACTCCTTTATGAGCAGTCGGAAGGTGTCTAACAAGGCTCGTTTGGCTGTGCATGAGGGAGTGTTGGTTCCGACACTCATGTATGGAAGTGAAAGTTGGGTATGGCAGAAGAAACATGAAAGCAGAATAAATGCAGTTGAGATGAGAGCGTTAAGAAGTATGATAGGAGTTAAACTGAGTGACAGGATAAGAAATAGTGAGATAAGGAAGCGTTGTGGTCTGAAAGAAGATGTAGTGACAAAAATTGTGAAAGGTATGCTGAGATGGTTTGGCCATGTCGAGAGAATGAATGAAGAACGATTGACGAAAAAAGTGTATAAGGCGAGTGTGAATGAAAGTGTTGGAAGGGGAAGACCTAGGCGGACGTTTCAAGACCAAATCAGGGACGTCTTGAAAAAAGGCCAGGTCAAGAGTACCCTAAACCGAAGAGCATGTATGAAGGGAATAATGAAAGTGGACGAAGCGAAACAAGTATGTATGGATCGTAGCAAGTGGAAAGAAGAGGTCTCTGCCTACCCCTACGGGAAAGAGGCGTGATTATATGTATGTATGTATAATTTGAAACTGAAATGGGAAGATGACTGTTATATACCTCATAAATATTCTACTACTGATTCGGTCCTCCTCCAAATTCATGGAATTAAATTAGCCTACTATACACGCTGGCAGGTTGGGTTGGCTGACCTCCTTTTGTCGGCTCTTACGACACCCTCAAGATGTAATGGGGTAGCTACACTATGTTTTATAAATCCGTCACCAAACGGACGTTTCAACATACTCATAAATTATACAAAGCCATGATCGAGTTTGAACTGGCGATGTAGGTCATGGCATTAAATTGTGTACAACTTGCAACAACTTATAAACTTGAATTGTGTTAATCGGTTATTCAATATAAATATGTTTATGTGTAGCTTACACGTAGTACAGCTTACCGCCTCCACACCCTTGCTCTACATCCAGTGTTTATAACATACTCAACTTTAAAGTGAACCGCCCACACTGTTGATTAAAACTTTTTATTAATTTCTAAGACATTGATATTGCGTATAAAATTTCAAATATCGAAGATACGATTATGTAACTTGAGTATATGAGGGTCATCGAAATTTAAAAATCACCCATAAAGGTTATATTATGATGGTACATGGGTGATTAATATTTGAGCGGACAGACTTTCCGCGTTCCGGAAATCGCAGTGCTAGTAAGCCCACTCGATTACTAGCACTGCGATTAATCGACTTAATCAGGTCGTTGGTCCACTCGATGGACCAACAACCTGATTAAGGTCGACGGAAAGCGTTGCATGCGGGCAGCTCCGGACCGGCCGTCGTGGAAATACTTGGGGGAGACAGGTCCAGCAATGGACGTGTATTGGCTGAAATGATGATGATGAATATTATATTCCTTATGGGTCTGGCCTCCTTTTTAGAGAAAGGAATTTGGCCCACAGTACCGTGACTTAGTGATGGGAATTCGATATTCTGACAAGTAAATCATTCTTTAAGGTATCTTAACCTCGTCAATTAAATGTGCTTCTCAATTAATAATAATAATAATAAAAGTTTATTGACCATACGTTTAGGTTACAGTACACTGGAAAAACATCTACATTGTACTTAAGTATAGGGCACATTCACTTACGTTCACTACACCAAGTTAGAACTTATGTTTCTAAGTAGCGTAGAAGAACAGTTAAATTATGATAATGCTGTCACATGTAAATCAATGGTTCACATACTTGATAAAATAATATATAAATGCCCAATGACGGTATAAAGAGAAAAGTTCTTTACCTCCCGTGCTAGTCAAAGACTGTGTTACGGCAAGGTAAGATTCTCGCTCATGGAATAACAGTCATAATGTAAACAAATTAAGACACTTTTTACTAAATACATTTGTTTTACAATTGACGATAACGAGTTACATGCTTAGCGCAAACAAGTAGTATATGCAAAGAAATCAGACAATGCACTACTAACGTTAATTTAATGTAAACAAAGTGTTTTCATAAAACAATATTATATTTATAATTTTAATAAGACAAGCATGTTAAAATAAGTAGTGTAAAATAATAATAAAAGGAAAAAAAGGTGTTTCTAAAACTAAAATAAAATGCGCAGTAAATTAAAAGTAAGAGCTTATCTAAAGTTGTAATTTTTAAAACCTGAATTCTGAAAACACTGCACTTGGTTTTCACATATAAATTCATGTATGTATAGTATAGGTATATATATATATATATATATATATATATATATATATACACACATATACCCCAGTATTTTCAGCATAGAAACACGTTACAGCGAAAAGGTCCAATGTAATGTACTTACTTTACATGTGTATATGTATATACAATATAATACAAATCATGTTTATGTACTAATATTCAATATAATAATTACCTTATAGATATAGAGTATATATATTTATATATATATTACTTCCATATATTTATAATATGTATTTATACTTGTATAGACTTAGTAGTTATAGATATTCAATATAATATATGTTATAAATAAATAATTACTGACATATTTGTATAAGATTTTCAGTTTGATCATAATCTAGGTTGCTCAGAAACTCATCCAAAGCCCTTCTACACACAAATCTAGTCGAATCTTTAAGAGGTTTAATTTTACTTATGCGATTGTACAATAGAGGAGCCAAGAAATAAGAGCAACACTGTGCAAAAGTGGTTTTGCATGCTGGGACATCATATACCTCATGCACTCTTCTGAGAGATTTGGAATCAGGTTTTTCAAGGAAATGTTGTCTCCAGGACAATTTTTTTGATAAAGAGTTGGCGAATGTTTAGGACTCCAAGCTCTTTGTACAACGCAGTTGTAGGATATCTAAATTTTTTAATATTAATCACTTTTAAAATACATCTATGGGCCCTTTCTATTTGTATAAGGGTACTTTTTCTAGCACCACCCCAGGCAGAGATACCATAAGTTACTATCGATTGGCACAGTGCAAAATAGACAGTTTTGTTCCTAGCTGTGTCTTTTAAGCTTCTTATTTTTTTTAAAATCGGTATCAGTTTACGAATGCGAGATTTCAGATTATAAATATGTTGTTTCCAATTTAAATTTTCATCGATCTCAACTCCAAGGTGCCATTTTATACTTTTACTAGGAGACAAGACAGGGCATTTGCAAATACTAGCAGCAGCTATCTTGTATGTACTTGTATTTATAAGAATGAGAAGTGCATCTAATAACGGTTATTTTAAATATATTTTTATAAAAAGATAATTTGATTTAAAGACCAGTGCCAACCCGTCTGGCCAGCTTGAAACTGTAGGAAACGCACTAACTCAACAATGCTTCACATGTACTAGAAACTATTTAGTCGCAACAAAACTTTAATTATTGCAAGAGCTCACTAATTTGATACCGCGAGGCAATATTGCGCGCACCAGAGTGTACATTAATGTTCTAATTATGATTATGTTTGAGATTAAATGAACACTTTGCACGGTAGCTGCGGTGACTTGATGAATTCGTGGCATATTAGATTTCATATATAAACTTACGAAGTATTTTGGGGTGAATAAGTCGGCTAAATTATAGTTCATACTAGATTTTTAGTCGACGGCTGAACCGTGAATCTGAACGACACTGTATTTGCTCGAAAACAAATTTATCAGAATCATTAAATAAAAAAACCCGAATGATAATTCTAGAATGTTTTAACTTTATTAAAATATCCTTCACGGGAACAAAAAAAAATGCGTATTAAAAAAAGATTCATCATTTTTTCTCTCATGAAGAAAATATGATAAAAATTTCAACAAATATTTCATGACCAAATTTAGCCAAATCGGTCCAGCCGTTGTTAGCGAGACTAACGAACAGCAATTTATTTGTATGTATATAGATTTATAATTGATACTTAATATATATTTACGCGTAGCTTCAAAAAATATAGATGAAAAACATAAACCGTAGCACGTTTGACAATATCGTAGCATATTCGAAAATGCTACGAAATCAGCGTAGCAAGCGTGTAGCTGCTACGTAGTAAGTTTTTAATTATAAGTAACAGCAATAATATTTAATTACACGCGAACGCTCGTCGGTCAGGGAAGTAGTATTGTAATGTAATGCTCAAAGTCGAATCTATAAAAAGAATATTTAATCATCACTACATAGTATAAAACAAAGTCGCTGTCGTCTGTCCGTCCCTATGTATGCTTAAATCTTTAAAACTACGCA
The DNA here is from genome assembly GCA_905475355.2 of Clostera curtula. Lineage (NCBI taxonomy): Eukaryota > Metazoa > Arthropoda > Insecta > Lepidoptera > Notodontidae > Clostera > Clostera curtula. The sequence goes on along the minus strand of FR997813.1, from coordinate 8,670,565 downwards.
CCGCATTTTGATACGGTTATTTTTAATAGATAGAGTGATTCAAGAGGAAGGTTTATATGTATAACCCACCCCCGCTTTGCACGGGCGAAGCCGGGGCGGGCCACTAGTCTGTAATAAATAAAAAAAATACTATACCGACTCAAAAAAGTAAGTTTTAATTCACGTATGCTACAGCCGGAATTATTTTATATTATGTCTATAGCGAAGACACGAATACGAAAGAATATAAAGTATTTATCAACAACAAGAACAAAATTTAAAGAGAAGGAACAGTTGATTCGTTGACCCGTCTCGCCAGCGTAGTAAGCTAATTACCCTCCATGAAGTTGGAGGAGGCTCGACTCAGTAGTGGGTAGTTTATGGTCTGAGTAGGAGAAGAAGTAGTCGTCGTTCGTCGCCCATAAATGACCCACTACTGAGTCGGGCCTCCTCCAAATTCATGGAGGGAAATTAGCCTACTGTGCCACGCTGGCAAGACGGGTTGGCACAGGGTTTGTATCAAGTTTTTCTTCTCTCTGATGTTTGTCTCTCTGATCTTGATCTGCCTCTTGCGTTCTTTTAGTCGCCTCTTACGACACCCTCAAGACGTACCGGTTTGGTGACAATGTGTATTCTAAATCCGTCACCACAAGAAGTAGTAATAGGCTGAAATATAAATCATTTCACAACATACAATTATTCCCCATAAAAATTCTAGACCACTTTTACCCCATTCGTGCAGTTGTCATGTTGTCATTAAGTAACCATTCGTAATTCGAATGTCATTTTAACACTTGTAACAGATAAAATGGGTCTGTACGATTATAAATCACACGCTGGCTGGAGTGGTGGGGCGGAACAAAGTACAACATGGCAAGCGAGGCCTTATTCGTAAATTATTAGGGTTCTGTTTATATTATGTTGTTGGTATTTTAAGGCGGTTTCACATTAGATCATGCTATTCAATTTAGGGTATGATGATGAAGATTGACTGCCTCGTTGGTCTAGTGGTCAGATGTGCCGCCTTTGGATCAACGGGTCCCGGGTTCGATTCCGGGGTCGGGCAAGTGTCTTTGTCTAAACCAGAGGCACTGGCTCGGAGTCTGGGTGTCATTTCTATCTATAATATGTATGTATTTACAAAAAAAAAAGTATATAAGTAGTTTATCATCCATCTCGTTACCATAACACAAGCATTAAGTTGCTTAGCTTGGGACGAGATGGCGTTGTGTGAAATGTCCAAGGATATTTATTTATTATTATTTATTTATATTATTTTTTAAATATCAAATCTGGCTATGAATCTGAAAGTTGATCAAACATTTAGAGAACACCGCTTGTATGTTTGGATGTATACTACTGGGATGCCTTCTGCAGTTACTGGAGGGTAATAAGCCTGCTGTGCCACGCTGGCCAGAAAGATTGGCATAGGGTTTCCTATCAAATTTTCCTTCTCTTTCGGATAGGTTTTCAGCCTTGTCATTTCATTTAACGGCTCTTACAACACCCTCAGGATGGTAATGGTGCGGCGGCACATGGACAATATACTAACATAAAAGAAATATACACAAGTAAAATTATTAAAATACTAGCTGACCCGGCGAACTTTGTTCCGCATTATAAATATTTAAAACAAAAAGAAAGTTGGACATAGGTTACCTGAGATTTTTATCCCGTCCTTATAAAACCTACTTTACCAAAACGCAACTGACAGCGAAACGTTATGTTGTCTATAGTTTAATATGGCCAAAAATTTGACAATTAGAAATTTTGAATTCGACTTGTTTATATTGTTGTAATTCACATAATATCTTTATAACTTGTAGCCTATGTGTTATTCTGATGTATAAGCAATATTATTGTAAAGTTTCATTAAAATCCATTCGGTAGTTTTTACGTGAAAGAGTAACAAACATCCATCCATCCATCCATCCATCCATCCATCCATCCATCCATCCATCCATCCATCCATCCATCCATCAATCCATCCATACTTACAAACTTTCACGTTTATAATATTAGTAAGATAAGCTATTTCACTTTCAGGTTAATCATAAGGGTTAAGAAATCTTTGGTAACTAACTCATACTTCAAGATAGAAACACATTTTAGACATAGAACTGCTTCTTTTAATTAGCTCTGGGCATATAAATTACTAGCTTTTGGGCGCGGCTTCGCTCGCATGGACTTCGAACCCGTGCTTATCTCTATGCATTTTTTTTATGAATATAAAAGTGGTTATTGTGACTAAACTATGATAGTTAGATATGTGCTCTCGCGGACTTTTTTGTAGATTTTAATAAGACCTACAAACTCGTAGTACTTCATTTTGTTCTATTGTCAATAGTTTTTGCAGCGAACGCATAAATAGGTGTTCGATTTTACACCTTGGGTTACAAAATCGCAATTTTCATACGGATCCCTAATTCCTTTGAAAATAAAATATAGCCTTTAACCTTCCTCGATAAATGGACTTTCTAACACTGAAAGAATTTTTGAAATCGGACCAGTAGTTCCTGAGATTAGCGCGTTCAAACAAACAAACAAATAAACTCTGCAGCTATATTAGTATAGATATAGATAATTCCGTGGTGTCGGATTGAAAATGCACAGAGTCACTAACTCATTTCATCCTAAGGGTGTCGTAAGAGCTGACAAAGTAAATTTTAAAGCCGAACTTGCCACAAGAGAAGGAATCCTTGAAACGAAACCCTATGCAAACCAGTCTGGCCAGCGTGGCATAGTAGGCTAATCACTCTCCCTGTGATGGGGGGAGGCCTAACTCAGCAGTAGGTCATTTATAGGCTGATTAGTAGTAGACATAAATTATATCTATTTAAGAATATTTATGGTAAAAGTGGTCTAGAATTTTTATGGGGAATAATCGTATGTTGTGAAATGATTTATATTTCAGCCTATTACTACTTCTTGTGGTGACGGATTGCCAAACTTAAGTGGCAGTGGGCAGGGCACATAGCTCGCAGGACCGACGCCCGATGGGGCAGAAAAGTCCTCGAGTGGCGACCGCGTTCCGGAAGGCGCAGTGCTGGTAGGCCTCCCACACGGTGGACCGACGACCTGGTTAAGATCGCCGGAAAGCAGTGGATGCGGGCGGCCCAGGACCGGCCTTTGTGGAAATCCTTGGGGGAGGCCTATGTCCAGCAGTGGACGTCTTTTGGCTGAAATGATGATGATGATGAAGAATATTAGCGATAGACTACGTAGCCGCAAGACAAGGAAATCTTGAGATAAACTCTGTGCCTACCCGTCTTACCAGCTTGGCACTGTAGGCTAAGTTCCCTCCACGAAATCAGAGGAGGCCCGACTCAGTAGTCAGAGATTTGTGGGCCAGATGTAATGATGAATATTTTCGAAACTTAAATTTTAATAATAAAAAGGACCCCTAAACATAAGCAACGATAGACGTGTCGGAAATATTAACTTCAGCATTTGAATACTTTATGATCTGTAAAAAGAAAGATTTGAATCGCAAATGTGTTGGCATTTTAATCAAACGAGCAGCCAAATGTTTGCCGCCATTTAATGTGATTTTACTTTGAAATCGTTCGATAAAATGTTTGTGATAACACGTTAAACATTGTTTTTAACACTGGTATTTTTTTGTTAAAAATCTTCCAGCCTGAGCCAGCCAGAGAGGTTGGCACACGGTTTCGTAGCAAAATTTTCTTTCCTTCTTTTGCGGTAAGGTTTACAGCCATAGTGCTTCATGTAGACGACTCTTGTGACACCTGGATAAAGGAATGGGGTTACACAAAGTATTCTTAATAATGTTTCCACATGAAACAGTGTTTAATATTTGAATGTAACATCCTTTGTTTAACAAAAGGAAAAAAAAGAAGAACAAAATGTTTATTCCGCTTTCCAAATATCATTGTACTTCACATGGAGAGATTGCCGGCTGCCCTTCGCAACCCATCTCGTGGGACAACTGACAATTACTTGGTAATACCAGTTAACAGTATTTATAGGTGTTGTACACAACGATTGCCGATTGCCGACACGATTGCCTATTAAGGTAGATTGGCAGACGGGCAACTTTACGTCGGGCATGTAGAGGCAAAAGTATTGCCATAGTACAGGTATTTTTAACGTTAATACCCGTCAAAATAACTAATAGGAAAATATCTAATACAATTTAGACAAATTATCTATCTTCAGTATATTTAAAAATGAATGTTTGTCTGTATGTCTTATAAAGAATCGTAAACTATGCATTTGATCATGCGATGATCTTCAGAAAAGTATTGTGCATGAGGCCAGAAAGGTTTCTGAACAAATAATAAATAAAATTTGTGTAATGTCTTTCCTTCTTGTTTAGTTAGTGCGCGCATGGCTGGTGTTGAATAAAAATAACGATGACCACCAAGCCCAATTATATTAATTGAATAAATAAGTAAAAAAGCTATAATAACACACGAGCTTACTGATCTAAATGAACCAACTATTTAAAAATTTTGTAACGTTTTGTAAAACCCAAAGCAGATTTAATATAACTATATTAACAACACAAACCAATCAGAAGCAAGACGTCATTGACAAATAGCAAAGTCTAAACATTACAGCTAAAAAGGAAAATGTTCGATTAATAACATTTTCTTCGTAAAGCTGGCGATGAAATAAAGGATTGTGCCGTGAGATTCAATTTGTTACAAACCTTCAGGAAACGCTTTCAAATGAAACATTTTGTGTTTGGGCAAAGTTAAATTGTATTCCTTACAAGGGCTCGTCTGTATCGGCTGAAGTTATCGTAAGCCTCTTAAATGTTGAATAAATACATTGAATATTTTTTCCAAGTTTTGTAAGCAGTAGATATTGTTGAATGATCAAATGATGACAAGAAAATGAATGTAAGGCAGTCAACAGAAAGTATGAAGAAAAAGTAAGTAGGCGATTCAAATGTTTACAGAAATAAAACGTAATATTTTTGGCAACAGCAACAGAAAACAGATTGTTGAAATTATTTATGTAATAATGTTTCTGTAATTTTACAACAAGCAATGTTTTTAATTATATAAGATGGTGATTTTGCACCGAAGAGTTTGAAGGTACCATTATTTTGGTGACTTATCTACATAGAAGTCACTAGCTGTACTTACATTGTACAATGATATCTTTATACAGGGTTTATATCAATTATTCCTTCTCTTGCGGCTAGGTGCATTGCCAGCCTTTGCATTGTACATATCGAGTACTACATATAATTCACACAATTCCAGCTATAATACAAAATAATTTATTATATTTATTAAAAAAAATGTGTTAAATAAGTGACTAAAGTTTGTGTTACGTAATTAATATACAAGAGAAATGTTTAAAATGGTCAGATATTTAGATAAATATTGCAAAATACTGCTAAGCGATCTTTCATAAATGAGTTTTTTATCCAAGGCAGAATATATTGTGTTTATATTTTGGTTAATGTGCACATACAGTATGATACGTATTTGGTAAAGTTATGAATTCCGGAGTCATGATGTCAACGATTAGATGTACACTAATCTATGAAACAATATGTATTCAGTTTGTACTTTACAGTTGCACTGACAAGTTGTTGCATTTCATACTTCTTGACAGCCACACATTTGCCGCTACAACAGCTTTTAAAAATACTTATTTTTGGGCGTTTATCGTTGTGTACTCTTTTCTTGTAAGTAAACATTCATAATAATCTTGGTCTACAATTTAATTACAGGAATTAAAATAAGCGAACAACACGATTCTTGCATATTGCCTTGCATTCAGAAAATGACATCATTCTACATGCCCACAGTAATAACATTTAAAGACCTCGTTACTACGGCAATTACGGCAACGCCCTCAATTTGGCGAATGCGATATCTGTCCTGAATCAGCAAACGATAGTTTATTCAAATGAGGCATTCGCTCGAATCATCATTTTCTCTCTCATCTCAGCTCAAAGGTCCTACCACGTGTGGCCGGTCAACCACTTCCCTTTTGTATGGGTGAGGAGATCGACGGCTGCCACATGCGTTAATGCTTGTGAATAGGTGCCGCTTTTTGAGGCTGATCAACTACAATAGTATATTTCATTACAAGTGCGGAAAGGCTGTCATTACAACGAGTTCCGACAAATGTCTACCCGAGCCGAGGCGCAGCCGAAGGCGAGGGTTGACAGTCGGAACAAGTTGCAATGACGGTTCCGCACGTGTACTGAACGACTATTTTTAATACAGTTGCGAAAAAATGAAGCAATTTAATAAAATATTATAAACACAATAAACTCAACTAACTAACCATTTCTGAAAAATGGCGCCGACCGTAGAATATAAGCAGGTTTTTTTTTCTTCACCCATTCTGGTAGGCAAAAGGAACAATGCCCATACAGCCAAGTCTTCAGAAGAATTTTTTTATTGATATGAAATGAAATTTAATTAGATGAAATAAAACACATTCAATCAAATCATTAAATCTGATATTGAAACAAATTAGTACGTAGTTTCTTTTTAGAAATATACGTATTTGCATGAATCATAAAAACTTCTATGATTTTTTTTAGTAAAAACTTCATGGTTGCTTTTTCCTTATAATAGACATTATTTTGACAGTTGGGAAAGAAAACGCACTAGTGCGGGAATGGTAAAGAAAAAGCACGCGTGTGTAATATAGCCCACTTCCCGAACGCTATACGTCCCTGTAATATGCCACTTTTTGAGCAACTGTATTAAAAAATACAAAATAATAATATTTTGTATTATTATATTCTTTTTATATTCATGTTGAGTGCCTTTCGGAACCAATAAAATTAGTTAGTTATATGTACACGTTAATTGTTTGGCGTTAAATACCGCTTGGTGACGGATTTAGAATACAGAGTGTCACCACCCCATTCCATCCTGAGGGCGTCGTAAGAGCCGACGAAAGGAAGTGTTAAGGCCGAGAACCTAGCCGCAAGAGAAGGAAAACTTGATACGAAAGCCTTTTTTTTTTGTTCGCCCGGCGTAAAATCCTTTATGGACTTCCTCGCCTGCCACGGGGATGGCCAGCGAGGGGAGTGTGGGACTCTCCCCCATAGTGGGGGCCTACCCACTAAACCTCCCCTGGGTGCTACAACTCGCGTCCTGTTGCGGCATTGTGGGATCTGATGCAGAACCACTGATACGAAACCCTGTGCCAACCCGTCTAGCCAGCGTGGCACAGTAGGCTAAAGTCCCTCGCTCTAATAAGAGGAGGCCCGACTCAGCAGTGGGTAATTTATGGGCTGAGAAGTAGTAGAAGTTAAAAAGAAGACAAGCCCAGTTTCATCCGCCAGGTCTTCTCGGTTGGTGATGCGTTCTGACCCTATCAAAATGGTGTGTCCGTTTACGATTGTGAACGCCATATTCTATTTCAGTCCCTACGTCGTACAAATTTCATGGCGGGAACTTAGCCTCGCTTAGTTTTTTGATAGTAGTTAGCTTAGTTAGTACAGAGTACTCGGATCAATGGGGTCCCACCAGATTGGAGTGAGGGGCTTACCGCTGGGATTTTGGGTGGGAGCTGGGAAGTCTTGTCAGAATTTCTAGACAATCGCAAAACGCACACAAGTGCGGCGTGGGTATGCATCAAAATGATGGATTTGCTATCAACATTTCTTTGGCCTCGTTGGTCTAGTGGTTAGATGTGCCGCCTTTGGATCAACGGGTCCCGGGTTCGATTCCGGGGTCGGGCAAGTGTCTTTGTCTAAACCAGAGGCACTGGCTCGGAGTCTGGGTGTCATTTCTATCTATACTATGTAAGTATTTACAAAAAAAAATGTATATAAGTAGTTTATCAGCCATCTCGTTACCATAACACAAACATTAAGTTGCTTAGCTTGGGACGAGATGGCGTTGTGTGAAATGTCCAAGGATATTTATTTATTTATTTGACACACAACTGAAATCTGCGCCTCTTTGTAATCTTTAGCCAAATCTTTACGATACCCTCAGAGTAGAATGAGTGGGTAACATTATAACTAAATTTGTTGTTTTAGATTATGAATAATTGACTGCTAATTTGGGCCAATTTGCCTACTAAACTTCTGATTAGTGACATTAAAATATCATCAACAGCATTAGCCCACAAATAAGTTTCCAGCAATGCATGGTCGATAGCTTACAATAAAATTGTAACTAGTCCATAGCTTAATGTCCTCTTTTTTTTAATTATTTTGTTACAACACCACAGACTTGTAGTCCGTGTTCTTTTTAGCAATTAATGGTAATTATTTGCTCTTCTTTTTTTTTTCCTTTCGTCTGTCGTACCCAGCACCTTGGCACCTGGGACATTGGTGTTTCATTTAACCTACTCTCTTTAGGTGCTTCCTTAGCTTATGTTTGGTAATAGCTGTTTGGTCTTGATATTTTTAATGTCCTCTTAAAACAATATTGATGTAGGATGGGCTTAGAATACATAGTGTCACCACCACATTCCATCCTGACGGTGACCTAAGAGCCGACAATAGCAAATACCCAATATCTGCAAATATTAAAAGAATCTATGTATTAATATGACTGCCTCGTTGGTCTAGTGGTTAGATGTGCTGCCTTTGGATCAACGGGTCCCGGGTTCGATTCCGGGGTCGGGCAAGTGTCTTTGTCTAAACCAGAGGCATTGGCTCGGAGTCTGGGTGTCATTTCTATCTATAATATGTATGTATTTATAAAAAAAAATGTATATAAGTAGTTTATCATCCATCTCGTTACCATAACACAAGCATTAAGTTGCTTAACTTGGGACGAGATGGCGTTGTGTGAAATGTCCAAGGATATTTATTTATTTTATTATTATTTATTAACCACTTAACAACATCTACATCATAATAAGCGTGTACCTATAAAAAGCAGAAAATAAAATTTTTATTAAAAATTTAAATAACCCTTAAAAAAAATTAAAAATTTAAATAGTCCCCCGACACAATGACCTAAGTATCCTTTAAAAAGTAAAAAATAAAAAAATACATCGCGTTGGGGGACCAGGGGTCAGGTAATAAATAAATAGGAGCGGTCCCCCAACGCGATGTATTTTTTTATTTTTTACTTTTTAAAGGATACTTAGGTCATTGTGTCGGGGGACTATATAAATTTTTAATTTTTTTTTAATGTTTTGACCATGTCACACCCTGTAATCTAATTTCTCACTAGTCATCTCTATACGTACAAGCAGAAATAGCTGTCATATAATACTCACCAGGCGCGTCACGTGCCAATTATGATCATTAACGTCAATATCACCATCAATTTAACATGAGAACGGTAATCGCACGTTTACATCATACAGCGAAATCGCAACACTCTGAGGATGAAATAGAGTAGTGACACTATGTATTTTAAGTCCTTCACTACACGGATAAAACTGTGTAAAGTAAATAATGTGTTTGTTGTCTGGAAGAGATTGCTATTTAGTGATAAGGCCGCCAATCGTATGTGTTTTATTTAATTTCTTTAATGTTTTAAATTGTATGTCGCATAAGTACAATAAAGTGTTATCTAACTATAGTTAAGTTTAATTTTTAACGCCTTTGTGAACAAGGAAGCTCCTCAATATAACGGGTAACTATAAAATTATCAAAAGAGCCACTTTAACTTCATAAGCACTAGTGACCGTCCTCAATAAACTATCATTGCGAACGTGGAACAATAGTAATCAATTTGAACGTACCGGAGCAGCGCAATAAAACAGTTTGAACCTCTAAGCATTGTGTATGGAATAACAAAAGCGGGCCCATCTGCACCGTTTATGTTCCACGTAGCCAGCACTATTCACTAGATCGAAAAAGTTTTCCAATAGTACCGACTCTGATGATAGCAAATAGTTCGGCGCGGAGACCTGTGCCACCGTGGTTTAACAGTGTGAACAAGGTCATGAGCGGAGCGGACTTAAGACTGCTTGATCGTCATTATATCGCTGTTCTGAAACGTGTAGCGTGTTTCTCTCGTCTGGCGATCTTGATCTCACTACTTAACATCAAGTGCTTTTTGTAAAAAAGACCAATGATTTAAAAAAAAGCAACTACAGAGTTTCATGCCGGCTCTTCTCTCTATAGCGAGAGCGATATTTTGCGCGAACAAAATTATAGATAATGATTATTGATATTTCATCAGATAATATTTTTTTAAGTAAAGCATAATTTCATTACTTTCTAGTTTAATTAGTTGCCGAATTCATTTACAGAGTGATCAAGATTATAATGTATTTTATATCAATTCAAGAAGTATACAGGAAGCATTTTCCTTTGTCATTTCAGCCCATAAATTACCCACTACGGAGTCGGGCCTCTACTAATTCCAAGGAGGAGAAATTACCCTACTGTACCACGCTGGCCAGTCTTCGTTCCAAATTTTCCTTCTCTTGCGGCTTGCTCTTCGGCCTTGTCATTTCCTTTTGTCGGCTCTTACAACACCTTTAGGGTGGAATGGGGTGGTGACAATATGTATTCTAAATCCATCACCACATGGAACTCATCTAAACCTTAGCCAGGAAAGGTACATGGAATCAATTTAAGAAGCATTTGCCCTAAATATTTTTTTTTTAAAGTCAACAAACATCTGAGCGGAATCGCTTTTTGTAATGTAAACGACCCAGGTGCTTGGGACTAGGCTGTTCAGTGTCAATATTCTTTATTTATGTTATACACATATTTAAAACGGACCGCAAAAAAAAAATGATAAGCCCTCTGAGTTTCTTTCCAGTTCTTCTCAGCAGTGGTCGCGTTCCGAACTGGTGGTATTCGGACGATTTTTTTTATTGTATTATGATATGTTATGAATATTAAGTTGACTATTTGTAAGTGTTCATCATGACCAAAATAAATGATATGAATTTGTATGAACGAACACGTTTACGCTGCCCGCGGCGGTTGTGGCTTTCTAAAGACCATTATTTCAGTAATAATTTTATAGACTGGATAGTAGTTGTTGGAAGTCTTTTATTACCAAGATAGGTCATTCATCTAAGTTAAAATTCGATTAAATACAGAAAAACGATCAGAACAGATAAGACATCATTTATCGCAATGTGCAAAGATCTTAAAAACCTAAGACCTAAGACAAATTAAACTATTTTTAAGATATTTAAGTTATCCGTAAATTTTAAGGAAATGTTTAAAATCATCACTATCACTACATAGTATAAAACAAAGTAGCTGTCGTCTGTCCGTCCCTATGTATGCTTAAATCTTTAAAACTACGCAACGGATTTTGAAGCGGTTTCTTTTAATAGATAGAGTGATTCAAGAGGAAGGTTTATAGCTATAATACATGCACCCGCGCGAAGCCGGCGCGGGTCGCTAGTCCTACTATAATATTATAAACGTGAAAGTTTGTAAGTATGTATGGATGGATGGATGGATGGATAGATGGATGGATGGATGGATGGATGTTTGTTACTCTTTCACGTAAAAACGACTGAATGGATTTTAATGAAACTTTATAATAATATAGCTTATACATCAGAATAACACATAGGCTACAATTTATAAAGATATTGTGTGTAAATTTATAGCGATATTAAGTTAAATTTTAATTTCTAATTGTCAAATTTTCAGCCATATTTAAATATAGACAACACATAAAGTTTCGCTGTCAGTTGCGCTTTGTTATACCACGTAGGTATTATATCACATTCTACGGGAACGGGATAAAAATCTTAGGTATCCTATGTCCGACTTTCTTTTAAATATATGGATGTTGGACAATTCACAAAATCATACTTAATATTATAAACCTGAAAGTGTAAATGTGTGTAATCCCGTTCCGTGATATAAAACATAGTTTATCAAAATGCAACTGCTGGAATAACAAAACTTCACCGACAGCTAAACGCTATGTTGTCTATAGTTTGACAAATTTGACAATTAGAAATCTTGAAGTTGACCGGTTGATGTATTTATTTCGAGTAAATATTAGCTTATTGTGCCGAACAATGAAGAAGAACTAAATAATGCACGTGAAGATCACCGCATTAGTATGGCTTGAATCCGTGCTTCTCAATCACAAGAGCAAATCGAGGCAGCCCGTGAAACGGATCGGTTGGGAATGCAAAATCGTCGAGCAAATTTAAGAGATCAACAACTAGATAATTTTCGAGACACAAGAATAAATTTATAAAGTAGGTACTACATAATTAGGATCGAGCAACGTTTCGATACGGTGGCAGCACTAATTACTGCTTACATACTTGCGTCCGCATTGGACCTAATAGATGCCATGTAATATTACAAAACACTCCTCAGCGGCTAAAGTTTTATCAAAATGGAAAATCGTCATCTGGGACGAATGTACAATACCGTACCTATACACGTGCATTGGAAGCACTTATCCGATCCGACCGAACACCTACGCAAGGACTCGAGATGTTTTGGAGGCGCAATGATTTTACTGTCTGGCTATTTCTGCCAAACACTGCCTCTAATTCCAAGATCGACTGCTGCCGCCGAAATAAGCGCTTGCCTCAAATCATCGAAATATGTGGATTGATTTTATTTTCACAGAATTTCTGTTCATCGAAGGACGAACTCACAAACACAAAAATAATGAATGGTTGACTAAGCGAGCTGTTTTGGCGGCTAAGAATAAATATGTAGATGACATAAAGTAACTAACATAATTCAGAATGAAACCATTGGTACACTGCATTAATTCAAATATAATGACTGTGTAAAAAAAGAGAAAAATATATAAACCAAAACCACCAAACCTGTGCAACGGAACGCGTTTGGTGGTAAGTGAATTGATGAACAATGGAATATACTCAAAGTAAAGTTGGAAGGTGAGGAAATTCTCATCCGAGGATCCCGACGATATCAACTGATATACCGTTTTAGTTTTAATGATTTCCGATCCCGTGCATTCACCGTGACCATTAATAAATCACAGGGCCAATCCTGGAAAGTTTGTGGCCTAAATCTAGAAAATTCATGTATTTCCCAAGATCAATTATATGTGGGATTTTCCGGGTCAGAAGACCATCTGCGTTATTTGTTCATGCGCCTGATAATAAACCGAAAAATGTCGTCTGTCACAAGGTGATTCACTGAAAAGTGCAGTTACTAAAATAGATGGCCAATAAAGTATAATTAAAATCATAGATGTTTTATTTATATTTATCCTGATAAAAAGTTAATAAAATAAAATATCTGCTCATTTATTGCCTGTAAGGCGAAACAAATTTCGCCGGGTCAGCTAGTTAAGCATAAATTACCAATACCCTTTGGAGGCGGTGCCCCTTTAAATTGACACTGACGTCAATTATGATATAGCTATGCCCAAGACATCGACTTCAAATGGTTAATCCATTCACTTTTTTCTATTGTGTATTTTTTACGAAATTTAACATTTTAATCAACAGATTTAAAAAAAAAATACTCCCCATTATTCATACCAACATACAAACTACTAGTAAGTCGTCCAAAATACCCAAAAGGTTTTATTTTTGTTATTTGTTTTATTGAATACTAGCTGACCCGGCGAACTTTGTTTCGCCTTAAAGGCAATAAATGAGCAGATATTTTATTTTATTAACTTTTTATCAGGATAAATATAAATAAAACATCTATGATTTTAATTATACTTTATTGGCCATCTATTTTAGTAACTGCACTTTTCAGTGAATCACCTTGTGACAGACGACATTTTTCGGTTTATTATCAGGCGCATGAACAAATAACGCAGATGGTCTTCTGACCCGGAACATCCCACATATAATTGATCTTGGGAAATACATGAATTTTCTAGATTTAGGCCACAAACTTTCCAGGATTGGCCCTGTGATTTATTAATGGTCACGGCGAATGCACGGGATCGGAAATCATTAAAACTAAAACGGTATATCAGTTGATATCGTCGGGATCCTCGGATGAGAATTTCCTCACCTTCCAACTTTACTTTGAGTATATTCCATTGTTCATCAATTCACTTACCACCAAACGCGTTCCGTTGCACAGGTTTGGTGGTTTTGGTTTATATATTTTTCTCTTTTTTTACACAGTCATTATATTTGAATTAATGCAGTGTACCAATGGTTTCATTCTGAATTATGTTAGTTACTTTATGTCATCTACATATTTATTCTTAGCCGCCAAAACAGCTCGCTTAGTCAACCATTCATTATTTTTGTGTTTGTGAGTTCGTCCTTCGATGAACAGAAATTCTGTGAAAATAAAATCAATCCACATATTTCGATGATTTGAGGCAAGCGCTTATTTCGGCGGCAGCAGTCGATCTTGGAATTAGAGGCAGTGTTTGGCAGAAATAGCCAGACAGTAAAATCATTGCGCCTCCAAAACATCTCGAGTCCTTGCGTAGGTGTTCGGTCGGATCGGATAAGTGCTTCCAATGCACGTGTATAGGTACGGTATTGTACATTCGTCCCAGATGACGATTTTCCATTTTGATAAAACTTTAGCCGCTGAGGAGTGTTTTGTAATATTACATGGCATCTATAGGTCCAATGCGGACGCAAGTATGTAAGCAGTAATTAGTGCTGCCACCGTATCGAAACGTTGCTCGATCCTAATTATGTAGTACCTACTTTATAAATTTATTCTTGTGTCTCGAAAATTATCTAGTTGTTGATCTCTTAAATTTGCTCGACGATTTTGCATTCCCAACCGATCCGTTTCACGGGCTGCCTCGATTTGCTCTTGTGATTGAGAAGCCCGGATTCAAGCCATACTAGTGCGGTGATCTTCACGTGCATTATTTAGTTCTTCTTCATTGTTCGGCACAATAAGCTAATATTTACTCGAAATAAATACATCAACCGGTCAACTTCAAGATTTCTAATTGTCAAATTTGTCAAACTATAGACAACATAACGTTTAGCTGTCGGTGAAGTTTTGTTATTCCAGCAGTTGCATTTTGATAAACTATGTTTTATATCACGGAACGGGATTACACACATTTACACTTTCAGGTTTATAATATTAAGTATGATTTTGTGAATTGTCCAACATCCATATATTTAAAAGAAAGTCGGACATAGGATACCTAAGATTTTTATCCCGTTCCCGTAGAATGTGATATAATACCTACGTGGTATAACAAAGCGCAACTGACAGCGAAACTTTATGTGTTGTCTATATTTAAATATGGCTGAAAATTTGACAATTAGAAATTAAAATTTAACTTAATATCGCTATAAATTTACACACAATATCTTTATAAATTGTAGCCTATGTGTTATTCTGATGTATAAGCTATATTATTATAAAGTTTCATTAAAATCCATTCAGTCGTTTTTACGTGAAAGAGTAACAAACATCCATCCATCCATCCATCTATCCATCCATCCATCCATCCATACATACTTACAAACTTTCACGTTTATAATATTAGTAGGATTGTTAATTATTGTAAATCAGTAAACATTTTTTGTTAAAAATATTTAGTTTTTAGTGCCAACAACTATTAATATTTCATAAATACCTAAATTTGACAAATGATTTTGTTCACGTATTACAAACTTTATAGATAACTACGGAACCGATTTAAAATTTCCAAATCGGTTTATATAATAAGGAGTTATGCGGAGATATGCTTTAAAATACATGTACCGCCTTATTACAAAACATCTTAAACAACCCAAAATACAAACTCAGATATAACTACCATAGTTAGCCTCATTTTGTATTAAGAAATGAACACGAGTTTTAAAGGTGATTAATAATAAATAAGGTACTAACTTTATAAACTGTTTTAAAATAAGGAGGGTAGTTGAATTAAGACTCCTTCTTTTCTGAAATCGGCTAATTACCACTGGTTCAGAATGCCTTTCTACAGAGGACAATGGTTCACTGTGCTATGGAGCGTCACGGGGCATGCTTCCCACTTCAAGAGTGGCCCTGTTTCGGACAGGTGGGGGACACCGTTGGATTTAGTGGGTAGGTTGGGGCGCAGTTACTATCTTTCCCGCCCCAGAGTCCCACACAACCCCGCTGGTGCTAAGCAGTCGGGTATGAGGACTTCCAACGCAAAAAGGCTACTATAGAGTGAGCTACGTTTTCAGTCTTTCTGTGAAATGCGATCTGCAATAACACTATCCAACAGAGGTCTAAAGTAAAAGGTCTGTCTGCAAACTAAAGTGGCAACCTCTGAGGTAGACGAGTTTAGGAGTGGAGACTACGGCCGAGTCGTCGACAGCATCTGCAGGCATCAACTGGACACCAAGGAGGCCTGTTTCTACCAAATAGAATGGCTTAATTATGATAATGAATACTACTAGTTACTATTTCCCACTGCCACTTAATTGCCAAACTTAAATGCCAAACAAAGTGGCAGTGGGCAGGGCACATAGCTCGCAGGACCGACGCCCGATGGGGCAGAAAAGTCCTCGAGTGGCGACCGCGTTCCGGAAGGCGCAATGCTGGTAGGCCTCCCACACGGTGGACCGACGACCTGGTTAAGGTCGCCGGAAAGCAGTGGATGCGGGCGGCCCAGGACCGG
The DNA here is from genome assembly GCA_905475355.2 of Clostera curtula. Lineage (NCBI taxonomy): Eukaryota > Metazoa > Arthropoda > Insecta > Lepidoptera > Notodontidae > Clostera > Clostera curtula. Next base: position 8,654,144 of record FR997813.1, on the reverse strand, counting down.
CCTTTGTGGAAATCCTTGGGGGAGGCCTATGTCCAGCAGTGGACGTCTTTCGGCTGAAAATGATGACTAATTCTCAGCCCATACATGACCCTCTGATGAGTCAGGCCTCCTACAACTAACTGCATGGAGGGTTATTACCCTACTGCGCCCCGCTGGCCAGACCGGTTGGCTTAGAGTTTCGTATCAAATTTTCCTTCTCTTGCGGCTAGGTTATATCTTCAGGTTGAAATAGGGTGATATTGTGTCACCACATAAATCCGTCACCACACGAATTTTAATTTCTTAAACGATGCATTAGTATCGTACATAGATGATAATGTATAATTTCTGAAACGTGCATTGTAATGCACTGACAAACATTCATGTTACATCTAGGCGTCTTAGACATACGGTTGATGCTGAGTATATTAACATTTCTAAGCCTGAATAGCGTTTTGATGTTGAAAATTAGTTTGGAATTAAATGTTTCTTAGCTTTGTGGGAACTTTGTTGTACGAACAAAGACGTTTCGTTGTTAAAACAAAATTTAGCCTTTAACGTTTGAACTATTATTATTAAGCCCTAAAGTTATTCTATTGTTGTGGAGATTTAATGTAGTTGTTTTTTTAATGTGGTTATTAGTTTAGGCGCAAAGGGATCGTGCAGCAAAGGGAGATGGTATGGCTGGTGGGGGCCGTGGTGTCTATCCCCTCATGACAATTGTCGGGGATTTATTATACTTTAACAAATCTATGAAAAATTTATTTAAAACTGGTTTATGCACACAGCTTCACCAAATCATTCCACTTTAAAGCAAGAACTCAAAATGATATTATGTGTTTTTAATTTTCAACAAAAAACTATACACGCAAACAAGTTAGTGAGACAGTACAAGGATCGTGGCCGAGAGAGTCATTTGTCTTTCTTTACCCTAATTATGTGATGAAAATTTATCGTTGTCGCCGGACCGAACTTGTAGGTGGTGGAAAATGGCACAGATTCATGATTCACATTTAAATTTAGAAGATACATTCGTATTGCCATCAACAGAGTGTCACCACCCCATTCCATCCTGAGGGTGTCGTAAGAGCCAACGAAAGGAAGTGATAAGGCCGAGAACCTAGCCGCAAGAGAAGGAAAACTTGATAGGAACCCTATGCCAAACCGTCTAGCCAGCGTGGCACAGTACGTTAATGTCCTCCCCGTGATAGGAGGAGGCCCGACTCAGCAGTGGGTCATTTATGGGCCGAGTACTAGTAGTATTTCGATCGACAACAACAATATATTATTCTTAGTATTTTGTTATAATTTCTGTTATATAAATTAATAATATAAGTTATATAAATAAATAACCATAATACAATTTATATAATACATAAATGACGTATTAATACAATTTATTCAACCAAACATAAATACCTAAAATTATTATAATTTTGACTAAACTATGAAGAAACTACATCTAAAACTTAAAAATATAAATATACTAGCGACCCGCTCCGGCTTCGCACGGGTGCAATGATGAACATCTATATTTATCAGTGTTTCTCCACAGTATTATGCATGTATTATACATACTCGTATAAAGCTTCCTCTTGAATCAGTCTATCTATTAAAAAAACCGCTTCAAAATCCGTTGCGTAGTTTTAAACATTTAAGCATACATAGGGACGTACAGACGACAGCGACTTTGTTTTATACTATGTAGTGAAGTGATATTGAGGTAATAATTAGGCATAAATTCTTACGTCAATAATATTCTAAGAGTAGTTTATCATTTCAGGTCAAAAATCCCCATTCCTGAGTCGAGCCTCCTCCAAATTCATGGAGTAAAATTAGCCTACTATGCCTCGCTGGGAGGACGGGTTGGCACAGGGTTTGCCTCAAGTATTCCTTCTCTTGCGGCTAGGTAATCTATCCCTTGCGTTCCTTTAGGCACCTCCTACGACACCCGCATGATAATGTGGGTTGGTTACAATGTATATTCTAAATCCGTCACCACACAATGAGGTTATTTGATATTTTTAACACGATTTTAAATGACCTTCTCATATTTAACGAAAAATTGCTTTGAAGTTTTAAATAACAATGGACCCCAAAGAGATATTTTTTTATGAAAATTGTTCTCTGTAAACTGTGCGATATTTTCAATAGAATCGAATGACATTCAGCGCTAGTTGGCTAGTTGATAGATCGCTCAAAATAATGCTTTAAAGTTGATTTTTCTTTCAAATCAGAAATGAGGAGATACGCAGGTGTTAGAATATTGCTATTGTTGCTATAAGTATATACATAATTAATATTTAAAGTCGACTTGTTTATTAATATACGTTTTTTTAACGTACACGGTCAGTTTGAATCAGTTTAATTCGATGTTTAAAGTTTAGTATCTTTTTACGAATTTATTTATTTATAACATACTCATACACATAATTATTACTCATTTAAAATAAATTCGTAATTTTAGACAAGTCCCAAATATATTATTAAGTTAAATTGTAAATTTAATAACCATTACTGATTAATCTACATCCGGTTGCAACTGTTGAGTAGTGGCGATACTTGTATAAAAGGCGATGCCTCGCCCAAGCGGGGTCACTTGTTGGGTGGTAATCGTCGAGGACAGACGTCACCTGATACTAGCGGCTGAATAAATTATAGATAAGTATACTTGTTTACTATATATAATAATACTAGGTGTATCGTACTATGTATACTAGGTGTATATCTATATGTATATATATATATATATATACAATTAGGTTAAATTGGATATTATCTGAGATTAAACTAAATGGTATAACTAAATATTTGTATTATTAATATAACCCATTTAATATCATAAATAAAGTTAAGAGCAAACTTTAACTTGACATACTTAAGTATAATTAAATAATAATTTAAACTCTTCGTATTTAACATCAGAAGTGGGATCAACGAAAACCTTTTACCCAAGAAATATATTTGGTTATTTTTATTTTAGATTATGGAGTCGTGTCAGTTATTGGAAAGTATGGTGCAAGCCATCCGCGAGGCAGTAACAGCAAATCAGCGCCATGATGACATCGCACTACCGCTTTTCGATCCGGAGAAAAATGACAACGGAGCAGAGACGTGGTGCAAAAGTATCGAGAAACTTGGTGCTGAATTCAAGTGGAGCAGTATTCAGCAAGCCGCTAAGGCAGGTAAGGCCCTACGGGGTTCTGCATTAGCGTGGTTCGAAACCTGGGAACCAGAGTCCGAACGTTCTTGGGAAACTCTTCGCAAGGATCTGGTAGATTTATACCCAGAAAAAAAGAACCTGTCTGAAAAGTTATCAAAAGCCGTACTGTATACTTCTGATTCTGCTGACACTTACTGCGAGTTTGCTAGGGAGAAAGTTAGATTGTTACGTAGTACGAGAGTAGCATTTACACAACCACAACTGATTGAGCTTGTATGCGGAGGAATAACGGAAGTTAACGTTAGAATGGCTAGCTTGAATAGTTCTGTTAGTACCATTCCCGAATTGATCTCCTTATTTTCCACGTATGAAAAGGTCGCTAAGAAAAGATCCTCGGAGATAGCTATTAGTCAGACCACTGCTGATAATGCCAAACGATTTAAGGCGAATAATGAGTTAAAACCTAGACATGAAAAAACGTGTTACACATGTGGCAAAAGTGGGCATATAATGTCTCGTTGTTTAAAAAATGCAGTTCACTCTACAGCTAAGGAATCTAACAGTCAATTTAAAAATTTGCACACTATTAAAACTATCAAGGATATTTGTTCTTTTTGTAAGAAAGAGGGCCACACATTTGAAAAATGTTTTTATCGCACACCCTGTACAGTTTGTAACAAAATGGGTCATTCATCGGATAGATGCTTCCACCGTTTTCAACAACGTGAGCAAGATAAAAATATTAACCTCTCAGAATCCAAATGACTAGCAAATAAGTTCACTAAGATAAATATTAACGGCGTCGAAATTAATTCTCTGTTAGATACCGGTGCAGATTGTAGTATAATAAAGGAGTCTGTAGCAAAGTGCCTTGGATGTAAATTCCATCCATGTTCATTATATTTAGATGGCATTGGTAATGGAAAGCTCCACGTTTTTGCTAAAGTATTAGTCTTAGTCCATTTTCGGGACATAAGCAAAGAAATAGAATTATATGTAGCAAAAGACTCAGACTTCCGTTACGATTGTATTATAGGACGTAACGTAGTGAAACATCCTGATGTAGCTATTGTATTAGATTCGGTAGGTACTAAATTAGTAAAAATAAACAAATATGATTTTACGGTTGCGTCCCTCCAGTCTCAAGCTGAACCGACTATTGACTTTAAAAACTTCATGGAGTCTCTCAGTCACTTAGATAGATGTTTGCAAAACGATATAATCAAAATTTTTCAAAAGTATCCTGACATCATACCAACGGACACATATATAAGCACCGTAAAAACGGGACAACTTAACATACGTTTAAAAACAAATAAAATCATTAATTATCGGCCATACCGTTTGGCACCGATCGAAAGGGAGAGGGTGAAGCAAATAATTGAAGATTTGATACAAAAGAAAATCATACGAGAAAGTGAATCTGAATTCGCCAGTCCAGTTTTATTAGTAAAAAAGAAAGATGGCAATGACAGACTCTGTATAGATTACAGAGCATTAAATAAAAATATTGAAAAGGAACGATATCCTCTCCCTCTGATCGATGACCAGATAGACCGATTAGGGCAAGCAAAATACTACATTTCAATTGACATGAAAAACGGTTTTTACCAAATTTCTGTAGCCCCTGAATCCATAAAGTATACCGCTTTTGTTACACCCGATGGACATTTTGAATTTTTAAAAATGCCTTTTGGTTTATGCAATGGACCTTCAGTTTTTCAAAGGGCTATAACAAAAGCTGTACAGCACCTTAAGTTTATTTTAGTGTACATAGATGACCTTTTAATACCATTTAGCACTATCACAGAAGGCCTCAATTATTTAGACCAGACACTCAAAGCCTTAAGTGATGCAGGGTTTTCCATTAATTTAAGTAAATGTAGGTTTTTTGAAACTAGCATTGAATACCTAGGCCGTACTATTTCGCATGAAGGTATAAAACCTAGTAAAAAAAAAGTGTCTGCTTTAGTCAATTCCCCAATCCCGGCGAACGTCAGACAAGTTAGACAATTTATGGGGCTTTCAAGCTATTTTAGACGATTTAAACCAGAATTTTCTACTAGGTCTGCTTGTATCACTAAACTCGTTAAAACCAACCAAAAATGGGAATGGGGACCGGAGCAAGAGGAAGCTCGTCATTATATTTTGAACTGCCTAACAAAAGAACCTTTACTATCCATTTTCGACCCGAACTTAGAGACAGAATTACACACTGATGCTAGTGCAATAGGATACGGTGCCATACTTTTACAGAGACATAGTGGCCTAAATAAGGTAGTGGCATATTTCAGTAAAAAGACTAGTCCCTGTGAGTCCCGATACCATTCCTATGAATTGGAGACACTTTCAATATTCAATGCATTAAAACATTTTCGCGTCTACCTATTAGGAATACATTTTAAGATTATTACTGATTGTAATGCCATAAAATCCACAGTTAATAAAAAGGATCTTTCACCTCGAGTCGCACGATGGTGGACTTATATGCAAGATTTTTCTTTTGAAGTTGTATATAGAAAGGGACAGTTCGTTAATCATGTCGATTATCTTAGTCGTAATCCAGAAGTAGATCACGCTTTTAATAATACATCTCATGCCTTGTCTAGTGTACCAGTCCCTCTTAAAGCAGATAATAAATTAATTGTCAATCTAATAGATGCACCGCCACCGCGATCTTGGTTAGAAACTGCTCAGGACAGGGATCCAGAAACTCAAATCCTAATAGAAAAGGTTAGAGTTGGAGACTTAGATTTCAATCAGTACATGGTTCGAAATAATTTACTGTATTACAAAATGGATCCAACAGCCGCACCTAAATTGTACATTCCAAAAGGAAGTAGGCTGAGTATTCTTCGTTTGTTTCATGATGAGAATTGCCATGTGGGATTAGACAAAACTTACCAAAAAATACTTGAATACTTTTGGTTTCCTGGAATATATAAATTCATAAAAAAGTATATTACTCACTGCCTAATTTGTGTAAAAAATAAATCTCATCATGGACCAAAGCAAGGAATGCTCCATCCCATAGAAAAAATACCTATACCTTTCCATACAGTACATATAGACTGTACCGGCCCATTTCCACAATCAACGGACGGTTATAAACATTTACTTATTATGATAGACGGATTCACAAAATTCTGTATTTTAAAGCCACTAAAAACAATGGGGGCCCAAGAACTGGTCGATATTTTACGTAATTCTCTCACTGATTTTGGTACACCATCCTTAATCATTACTGATCGTGGAACAAATTTTTGTTCAAGACAATTACAGGAGCTATTTGATAGTTGGCAGGTTAGACATCACATGATAGCTACCGGTACCCCACGTGGAAACGGCCAGGTAGAAAGATACGTCTCCACCGTTACAAATATGATTAGTACCTCTTGTACTGACGTGTCAGACTGGCCGAGCGTTTTGTGGAAAGTCCAACTATCTCTTAATACCACAATTCAAAAATCAACCGGATTTTCACCTATGCGGCTGCTTTTAGGCAGAACTTCTAATATTCCTAGAATACAAGCTCTATTAGACGAAGTAATTGAAAATAATGAAAACGAAATTATAGATGTAACTTCTGACAGGCAATTGGCACGGCAGCACCTTATAAATGTAGCTAACAAATCTAAAGAACGATTTGATCAAACTCGTAGAGATAATATACAATATAACATAGGCGACACTGTTTATGTAAATCAAGACCATAGGCGACATGATAAATTAAAGGCAAAATTTAAGGGACCCTATGAAATAATTAGCATAATAGAAAATGACAGGTTTTCATTGAGGGGTATTGGAAATTTGAGAAATATAACCGTTGCCAAAGAGAAACTTCGTCTATGGCCTGGTAATTGGGTGGAACAAAACAATATGTAGAAGATAATGAATGTGTGTAGTTTTAATTTAAGTAAAAAAAAAATATTGTTTATAAAGAAAAAAAATGAGGAGATAATAAATGAAATATCTACTATTTGTATTAATGAATGAATTGAAATACATATTATAAATGAAAAGGAAGATATTGTGAAATATTTTTGATTATGTGTAATGATGAATATATGTATATTATAAATGACAAGGAAGATATTGTGAAATATGATTGATTTTGTGTAATAATGAATATTTGTATATTATAAATGTGAATAAAGGAAGATATTGTGAAATATTATTGATTATGTGTAATAATGAATGGATTATTGTACGACGAGCTTTGTCTTGACTGTATTGATTGGCGGCGGTTTTCGCCACATTCAGTAAGATGTGATTACGTATTATAATATGATCGTGTAAGAAAAAAAATGTTTATCTAATCTTGTACTTCGAGAACGAAGTACATGTCAGTATGGCCGTGTTAGAATATTGCTATTGTTGCTATAAGTATATACATAATTAATATTTAAAGTCGACTTGTTTATTAATATACGTTTTTTTAACGTACACGGTCAGTTTGAATCAGTTTAATTCGATGTTTAAAGTTTAGTATCTTTTTACGAATTTATTTATTTATAACATACTCATACACATAATTATTACTCATTTAAAATAAATTCGTAATTTTAGACAAGTCCCAAATATATTATTAAGTTAAATTGTAAATTTAATAACCATTACTGATTAATCTACATCCGGTTGCAACTGTTGAGTAGTGGCGATACTTGTATAAAAGGCGATGCCTCGCCCAAGCGGGGTCACTTGTTGGGTGGTAATCGTCGAGGACAGACGTCACCTGATACTAGCGGCTGAATAAATTATAGATAAGTATACTTGTTTACTATATATAATAATACTAGGTGTATCGTACTATGTATACTAGGTGTATATCTATATGTATATATATATATATATATACAATTAGGTTAAATTGGATATTATCTGAGATTAAACTAAATGGTATAACTAAATATTTGTATTATTAATATAACCCATTTAATATCATAAATAAAGTTAAGAGCAAACTTTAACTTGACATACTTAAGTATAATTAAATAATAATTTAAACTCTTCGTATTTAAACCAGGGTCACCGACATAGCCCACAAGATTGCCAAACTTAAGTGGCAGTGGGCAGGGTACATAGCGCGCAGGACCGATGCCCGAAGGGGCAGAAAAGTCCTCGAGTGGCGACCGCATTCCGGAAAGCGCAGTGCTGGTAGGCCTCCCACACGGTGGACCGATAACCTGGTTAAGGTCGCCGGAAAACGATGGATGCGGGCGGCCCAGGACTGGCCTTTGTGGAAATCTTTGGGGAAGCCTATGTCCAGCAGTGGACGTCTTTTGGCTGAAATGATGATGATGACACTTTGAGCATTAGAAACTCGTTTCAGCCCATTACTGGCCCACTACTGAGACGGCCCATCACCAAATTCATGGAAGGAAATTAGCCTTTAGTGCCACGCTCGCAAGACGGGTTGGCACAGGGTTTGTATCAAGTTTTCCTTCTCTTGCTGCAAAATTATTTTCCTCTTGCGTTCCCTGAGTCGATGTCGAGTCCCTGGGCCTGAGGAGGCCCGACTTAGCAGTGGGTCATTTAAGGGTTGAGAAGTAGTATGTATCTAGTAGTAATATATTTTCAGTTCTATTATGAGTTTTGACTTACAGTTTCATATACATGTCGGAGGAAGTAGTCAGAATGGAGTTGATTGCTGGTTACATATAGACGATATCAATTAGCCTAGAAAATACTTTGTTAAATCTTAATTTTAATTAGTTTAATTTGTTAGATTTTTCTATTCAATTTAATTTGTCATCTTTTTAAAAGAAGACGTTATATTATTTTACATTGTCAGAGTCCTCGAGCGGGGTCGAGGCGCCATCTTGACGTTCGGCAAAAACGTATATAAAAGGAGCGCGATCGCGGTGGATCGGGCATTATGATAGAAACAGTGGTTGCGGTGCGGTATGTTAATACTGGAATGTAGTTACGATCGGTACCTTGAACCCGCTGCTCAAATTAACTGTTTAATTGAACCTTTTAAGTTGTTCGTTGTGTAAAAACATTTAATAAATTGTGAGACATTTCAATTTCAAATTTCAAAGCCTTTATTTGCCAAGCAAGATATACATATATAAAGAAAATAATTACAAAATTACAAAAAATACTACTTAATTGCAAACATATAAGCCATAAAAGTTAATTCACATCAGTCTCCTGCTCAGCGTGTTCTTTTGACACAAAGGCCTCCTCCAGTGATTTCCAATTTTGTCGGTCTCTTGCTTCTCTCATCCATAGGGGTCCAGCAGTTGCTTTAAGATCATCTGACCACCTTTTGTGTGGTCTGCCCCTTTTCCTTTTGGTATTGAACCGTGGTGTCCAATTTGTTACTTTGCTTGTCCATTTTTTGTTGTCTCTGATCATGTGTCCTGTCCATTTCCATTTTAACTTCTTTATTTTAGTTTCGACATCCTCCCATTTTGTTATTTGCCTTAGGTCCTTGGCTCTTTTTTTATCTATTAGTCTATAACCCAATATACTTCTTTCCATGCTTCTTTGGCATGTCCGTAGCTTTTCAACTGTCTTTTTTGTGGTTGCCCATGATTGGCATCCATATGTTAGTATAGGTAGGATACAAGTGTTGTAGATTTTCCTTTTTACTGCCATGCTGTATTGCTTATTTTTCATTATGTCCTTCAACAACCAATATCTCCTCCAGGAGCTTGTGACCCTTCTTTCGACTTCTTGTGCCATTTGGTCATTAAATGCAATTAGTTGTCCAAGGTATATATAGTTCTGTACATACTCTATTGGTTCGCCTTCAACAATTATCTCAGTTCTACATCTATTTGTCATAATTTTTGTTTTTGTTTTATTCATTGTTAGGCCCACTTCTCTGCTTTTATTGGCAAGTTGCTGAATCATAAGTTGTAGGCTATCTGAATTGTCTGTTATTAATACAATGTCGTCAGCAAACCTCATGTTATTTATTTTTATTCCATCAATATTTATGCCCCATTCTTCCCAGTATAGATTTCTGAATACTTCTTCCAAAACACTCGTGAAGATTTTAGGGGATAAGGGGTCACCTTGACGTACTCCTCTTTGGACTGGAAAAGCTTTTCCTAAAGTCTCCATTTTGATTTGGGCTGAGCTATTTTTGTAAACATTTTGAATCAATTTTATGTATTTTTTTTCAATGCCCTGGTTTTTGAGGGCTTGCCAGATGTAGTTATGATCTAAAGAATCAAAGGCTTTGTTGTAGTCAATAAATGCCAAATACAAAGGGTAGCCATACTCTTCGCATTTTTCAATGATCTGTTTCAAAGTGTGTATGTGGTCAATTGTGGAGAACCCCGCTCTAAACCCCGCTTGTTCTCTTGGTTGTTGTTCATCTAGTTTTTTTGTAATGCGGTTGAGTATAATTTTCCTTAACTCCGTGCAATAATATGTTGTTTTTTCTTATTTCTTTTTCTAAGTTATATACTTTTTTCTTCATTGTATTTACTTCTTTCTCTAATTCTAAATTCTTTTGCATAATAGGTTTTAATTTTTGATCCATCGTATCAGCCATACTTTTTAAAAAATTCTCAGTTAGAACAGATGTTTGTTTTTGGAACTCTTGTTTCAGTTCATTCAATTGATGATTCATCTGCTCATTCATTTTTTCAATTAATGTTTCCAAATGTCTCTCCATGATTTTAATTTCTACTATTTGGTAGAGTTATTTTAAGCTGGTATCACTATATTACTTTTTTTACTCTGGTAACAGTTAATTGTTTGTCACTTGTCACATAAGTTTTGATTTTACCCACGGTTTACGAGTTTATTCGGTTGGTAGTTTTATTGACTGTCTCTATTTATAGTTATGTATTATAAATTTAACCGTATGTTTTACGAATTTTTAAGATTAATACACCACTTATTTCTGTTTATTTTTTGCAAATCACTTGCCGTGAACTCAGAATAGTATGTATCATATGTTTTTATGAAGGAATATTGGTTTTATCACATGTATTTTAATTTTTTTCACTGCACTACACACGAAACACTTTCTAGTTGACAGCCGACCGGAAGACTCTGAAATTGTGAGACATAGTGTATACTTTATTTGTGCTGGCACTTAACCCGATGATGACGCCCACTAGACCTGCTACCACTAATGAAGATATCGAGGCTGATGTTTCCCCGACATACATAATACGTTATTTCAGTTGATAACCTTCACAACAAACATGGCGTGCCTATCTAAACATTTATAAACTAACTTCATAATATAATATTTCGTTAACGTCGAATACGCACCACCTGCGCACTCACTCAGGCGTCTTAATTATAAAGATAATGTTTATATCTCTTTTGCGTTTTACCAAAAGTCAACTTTTATCTTCAAGTAAGGAAAACTCGGTAACAAACTCAATAAACAAAGCTTTATGATTCAAGTTTAAGCAACTTCAATATAGAGTGAACCTTCGGCGAATGCTGTTCGTAAAAATATATATTATGACGTATATGGGGGTGTTAAGGCAGTAGACGTGTGGTGACGGATTTAGAATACAGTTTCACCAACCCATACCACCCTGAGGGTGTCGTAAGAGGTGACTAAGGGAACGTAAGGGCCGATTATAGGAAATCACACCGCCGAAAACCCTGGTTTTTATGTTTGAGCAGTAGGTAGGTTATTTTCGCTCCACGTAATTTTTCACTGGATGACCATATTTTTGATGATGATGATTATGGTGATTTTTTAATACGGGTTTGTAATCCACGGCACGAATGTGTAAGGAGGTGTATATTTTTAACACAAACTTTTTTATTTATGCCGTTCATATTCCGTGAAAAATGGCATTATTTTTTTAAATAACAATGGACCCTAGAGATAGCTTTTGTGTATTAAAAAAAATGTTTTTGTTGAATTGTACCATATTTTTATTAGAATCCAATTAAATTGAGCATTAGTAGGCATATATACAGTATGGTGACAGACTTAGAAGACATAGTGCCACCAGCCAATTCCATCCTGAGGGCGTCGTAAGAACCGACAAAGATGACTACGCTGAAACCCATTGCCAAACTGTCTGGCCAGCGTGGCTCAGTAAGCTAATTATAAATATAATAAATATCCTTTGACATTTCACACAACGCCATCTCGTCCCAAGCTAAGCAACTTAATGCTTGTGTTATGGTAACGAGATGGATGATAAACTACTTATATACATTTTTTTTGTAAACACATACATATTATAGATAGAAATGACACCCAGACTCCGAGCCAGTGCCTCTGGTTTAGACAAAGACACTTGCCCGACCCCGGAATCGAACCCGGGACCCGTTGATCCAAAGGCGGCACATCTAACCACTAGACCAACGAGGCAGTCAATTACCCTCCATGTAACTGGAGGAGGTTCCGTTCATTTATGGGATGAATTAGTAGATATTCTCATTTTTCAAAATCCACTGTGACGATTTTGAAGCAATATTTGTTAATTTAATTTTGCATGAACGTCGCGTTGCGTCCTATCCGTACGAGAATTAATTAAATTTGTGTGTACACTAAAGATTACATGGCGGCCAGTGTTTTCACTGTTAATCTGTTATTAAAATTCAGCTGCACCGCCATCGTATTAAAACTATCATCCTGGTTAAGTTAAAATATATCACTACGTATCGATGAGGTGACGGCTTAAGAACACATATTGTCACCACCCCATACCATCCTAAGGGTGTCGTAAGAGCCGACAAAAGGAAATGACAAGGCCGAAAACCTGGTCGCAAAAGGAGGAAAACTTGATACGAGATCCAGTGCCAACCCGTCTGGCCAGTGTGGTACAGAAAGCTTATTTCTCTGTATAAATTCGGAGGGAATTTAAAATTTACAATAGATAGAATATTTAATTTCAAAGTCAAATCATTTATCTTGTACACAATGGACAATTACAAATTGTCAACACATTAAAAAAATATATACAAAGCAAAGTAATATATTTTGGTTTACCACCAATTCGGAACGTGACCACTGCTGAGAAGAACTGGCAAGATACTCCGAGCTTGTCAAATTCGTCTATGTTATACATACTATTGAACTACAGATTATAATTGTCTGTTAACAGTTTTCCTCAAACTATACTATTTCTTAGCCCATAAATGACCCACTGCTGAGTTGGTCCTCCTCCAACTAAATGGGAGGTTATTAGCATAATTTGCCACGCTTTAGATAGATTTCTCGGTTTTATATCAATTTTCCTTTTCCTGCGGCGTCACCACAGGGAAAGTACTGTTTAAACAGTTTACCTCAAACTGTAATAGAACCCTAATAATCCATCGTCGATTTAGAGGGTATAAGCCATAATTTACAAACAATTGTCAATTAGATAATTAAATGCCAGACCTATGATAAAATGCTGATTACTTTATGATACACTAACTTTCGTCTATTCCTTCGTTAGTGTGGATATAGCATTCATTAAAAGAAAAGTAAAAATCACGTAAAGAAAACACCCTTTTAATACTAGCTGAAGACGTGGGAGTCTATAGGAATTTATAAACGTATTTATTAACTTGACATAGTATAAAACAAAGTCGGTCTGTCCCTATATATGCTTAAGTTTTTAAAACTACGCAACGGATTTTGAAGCGGTTTTTTCAATAGAAGAAGGTTTTTAAGTTTATTACATGCATAATTGCACCCATGCAAAGCCGGGGCGGGCCGCTAGTTCTTAATAAAAAAACCGAATCCGATCAGAACTATGAAATATACAAAATAAGCCGTTTCGGAGGAGTTTACTTTAGGATATTTCTGCAACAAAACGTTTTTATTTTATTTTCGTAGCTGTAAATCATGGAGCTAGGTACAATAAGACTGGCATATACGCATGTATAAAAGTCTTTTTAAATAAATAAAGAAAAAAAAATTTTTTTTTCAAACCCAATACACCATACCGTACCACCACCCTTACATCAAAAGGTGCAGCAAAAACTCTATATCCCAATTTTTTTTTGTATATTGGAGTATGAGCGAAATGGTATGATGGAATAGACCTATGGAAACTTTCGTTAAGGATTCTATTCTATTTGATCGATTTTATATACCACTAGTGGCCCGCCCCGGCTTCGCCCGTGCAAAGCGGGGGTGTGTTATACATATAAACCTTCCTCGTGAACCACTCTATCTAATAAAAAAAAACCGCTTCAAAATCCGTTGCGTAGTTTTAAAGATTTAAGCATACATAGGGACGGACAGAAAACATCGACTTTGTTTTATACTATGTAGTGATAGTGATGTATAAAGATCGATTTTAATAATCTTACAGGTTCACGTCATGCAGATAAAGTCTTGACATTCCATCCTGAGGGTGTCGTAAGAACCGACAGAAGGAAATGATAAGGCCAAAAACCTTAAGCCGCAAGAAAAGGAAAACTTGATACGAAACCCTCTGTCAAGCTGTCTAGCCAGCGTCGCAGGCAAAAACTAGTTATATATATCTATCAGCTACAGAAGTCCACTGCTGAACATAGGCCTCCCCCATAGATTTCCACAATGTACGACCTCGTGCAGACCGCATTCACCCACTCCCAGCAACCTTCAAGAGGTCGTCCGTCCACCTAGTCGGGGGTCTTCCCTCGCTCCTCTTTCCCATACGTGGACGCCACTCCAAGGCTTTTATGCCCCAGCGGCTATCCGTTAAACTTAAACTGTGCAATCCTTCTAGCTACGTTGGTCACTTTAGTTCTTCTACAGATTTTCTTATTTCTGATTCTATCTATATAAAAACTAGTTAAGCAGTACATAAAAAAAAATATCCTTGGACATTTCACACAACGCCATCTCGTCCCAAGCTAAGCCACTTAATGCTTGTGTTATGGTAACGAGATGGATGATAAACTACTTATATACATTTTTTTTTGTAAATACATACATATTAGAGATAGAAAACACCCAGACCCGGAACAAATACTTGTAGGTCGTACAAATATTTCTTCAGTGCGGGGATCGAACCCGCGACATACTGCGCAGCAGTCGATCGTTCAAACACTGCGCCACCACTTTAGGTGCAAAGGGATGATCATCCAGCCAGACGAGGTGGTATGTCTGGCTAGAGGTCGCAGCGCCTATCCCCCTGATAGTTGTAGTCGGGGATATTTTAACCTTGCGAATTGCTTTTGATATTTCGCTATCAAGCAGTTCAGAATATTTGGGTAAATTGGGTAAAGTATGTTGCATGCGGTCGCTACAGTAGAAATAAATCAGCCAACTCTAATTTTACTGGTAAATTTGCATAAGCAAATAATAAGTCTAACCGCTGTCTGGAAAAACTGTTTCCGAGAAAATGGAAGCTATATAATAAGAAAATGTTTTGTGAGATTTCTTTTGTCGATTCCCGATTTTGCGGAACGGGAAGGAAATATCAACAGAGTCTATTTTCCATGGACAAATTAATATTTGGAAGCTGGTTTGTGAAATACTGAAAGTGTTTTCGTTGGAACAGACTCATGTAAGCGTTGGTGAACTTGTATACGGATGTATCGGTTAAGTAGTTTAGGAGTCCAGCGCGGACAAAAAGATGACGCATAATTTTGTCTTACTTACTTCTTACTATTATAATGTATCTTGGTGATGACATAAACACTTAAAGAAATTTAGAAAGGAGTATCCGTCAAACAGCGTTTAAAATTGTAGCAGTGGTCACTGAATAAAAAAATAGGAATTGAATCTACTGAACTGGCTTTTATAAATATGGCTCAGAACCACCGATAAGAAATGTCTCAGAACCATCAATAAAAAATATACTTTCTACCGAAAAACAATCGCATCATATTCAAACCATTCATATAAGTGCTGCTCCGTGGGGTGATTGATTTAGAATAGATAGGAGTCACCACCCCATTCCATCCTGAGGGTGTCGTAAGAGCCTGTCGGCTGAAAACCTAGCCGCAAGAGAAGGAAAACTTGAAACGAAACCCTATGCCAACCCGTCTGACCAGCGTGGCTTAGTAGGCTAATTAACCTCCCTGCGATGGGAAGAGACATGTCTCAATAGTGGGTGCTACGTAGTCACAGACACGTCAAACGTATAACACTCCTATTCTTGTCGAGGGTTAAAAAGTAACTGTTAAACTAGACGTCCGTGTGTAGCAAACTACAGCTCTCTAACGACCGCCTGCTCCCAAGTTTTAATAGCGGTGCCACACTTTTAGGTCCTAGTTAAAGGCCGGAATGAGGTCAGAACCCCGAAGATAAGCGTAAGTTTGTGTGGCAGTCGAGATGTCTTATTTAGGTAAAAACATACTTTTTTTTTCTATTTTCTTGATGATAAAAGATGATGAAAAAAATGACCGTATGTTGACGAATTTACAATAATATAGTGTCACCGCTAGGGTTGCCAAATTTTTTTTACAAGAAATAAAGTATATTCAACTATATGAAGAATAATAATAGTACTTACAGTACTATAGTATTTATTTATTTATTGTTTTAATTATATATTTTTTAGAGCTTCTCGCACAACTTAATAATTAATCATCTTTTTTAAAAACTTTATACGCCTCACCACAATTATAACTGACACTACAATAAATGAGGAGCTCATTTTTTATTAAATTAATATATGCTCTATTTCTACCCGCCCACCACTTAGCCCTTCATTACTGAAAAAAATATTGTGAGCGTCTAAGTAAAACACAGATTTCACGATCTTTACACATTGCAGGAAATGATTATTTCACGGTTCTGATCGTTATAGTCACATGGTAACGTGTCTGCATTTTGATATAAACAGTATTTTGCATACTTTATTTTTGTTCAACAGTAAAAAGTATAATTTAGTGAAAAACAGTTTAATACTGTTCAAAACAGTATAGTTGGCAACCCTAGTCACCGCCCCATTCCACCGTAAATAAGAGCAAACAAAAGAAAATGACAAGACTGATAATTTAGCCGCAAGATAAAAAAACCTGTGGAAACCCTGTGTCAACCAGTAGCGTAATTTCTCCTCCATCGCCGGACTCATCAAAATCATTGAAAAATTTAGCTTCATACTGAGCGAAGCCGCGGTTAAAATCTAGTAGTTATACAACAAAGTAACCAATGCACATGCGAGAAAACGTGATGTCTACATTTAGAATATCTAATTTGTAACATCAAACAAAATACATAAGATCGGTGCCATATCAGATAATGCTTCTGGTAGAATTAAGCAAAACCATTTTTTAAGCATAAGACCCACACGTATTTATAATAAATAGATTATTCAGAAATGGGGGTCCATAAACCTTAAAAATCGCAATTCGTTCGAATTACCCATTTAAATTTTATTAATGTTATTTACTCGAGGAAGAAACGAGGAAAACCGTATACATTTCTCGCATAATTCACCAGATGCTTAATGTATTCGAAAGTCATACCGCTACGTATATTTAACTTTAGGGCCTATGCACACGGCGCGTTTTAACGCACTGGCGGACGTTTGTGAAATCCCTCACAAATATTTGAGATGTCCAAAAAACAGTTAGCCGCATTTGTACCTATAGATTTTTTTAATCAAATCCCCTTCACTATTATCGCAGCGGTGGATTCATCATCATTATTCATCATCATCATTATAATACATAGGCCATCTCTTAAGAGCGACATTTTGACCTGTCTTCTGGGGCATTGTTTTTTAGTTCATCATTTCAGCCAAAAGGCGTCCACTGCTGGACATAGGCCTCCCCCAAGGATCTCCTCAAAGGCCAGTCCTGGGCCGCCCGCATCCACTGCTTTCCGGCGACCTTAACCAGTTTGTCGGTCCACCGTGTGGGAGGCCTACCAGCACTGCGCCTTCCGGAACGCGGTCGCCATTCGAGGACTTTTCTATCGCATCGGACGTCGGTTTGGCTTAATTCATCATCTCAACCCAGCCTGTTTCCTCAGCTCAACCGTTGATGTAAGGGTTGTATTAAGTTTTCTTCTGTTAGACCCAGATGCTCTGCCTGTTGCATTCATTTAGTAGCCTCTTATGACACCCATAGGAGGGAATGATTTGGTAGCATTATGTATTCGAAATAAAAGAAATAAAATATTTGTCTGTTGCTGTATTTCAAGAATTGTTCATTTACATTTTTTTTTCAGGCGAAAGTATGGCCGTTTTTGATACATTCGACCTTAAAGTGAGTTAGTGCAAAAGTGAGTTAGAGTAAGATTACTGTTAACTAGTTAGTTAGTAGATTCTTTTTATTTCTGGCATCACTATCTACTGTATTTTTAGTTTGTCCCACATACAGTTGCCTGGAAGAAATTGCTTCAGCGATAAGGCCAACTGTACATTGTCTGTTGTGCTTTTAATTCTCTACTTTTGTCTAATTTATATGTGCAATGAAGTATAAATAAATATACGTCGTTCGATCATTAAAAGATGGTGTACAAAAGCCCTTAAACGTTTTACAAAACAGAAAGGAATTTCAAATGCAAATTTCAAACGACTTTTTCTAGAACCATGTCGCAGCGTATCAATTACTGCGCAATTAGGTTTGTTAACTAAATGCATCGGAGCTCTGTAGTTATCCGCCTGTTTGGATAACGTGCGACCCAATCATTGGAACAAGAAAATTGGCCTGCGACCAAAATGGGTTTGCAACCGGCTTGAATACAGTTTCATCGGGGTTTCATTAGAATGTAATAGTTGTTACTTTGTGAACATATCTACGCCGCTTTCGGTTTTTATAAGTGACTCAATATCCAAATTCATTTAACCAAGTTAAATATCCTTGGACATTTCACACAACGCCATCTCGTCCCAAGCTAAGCAACTTAATGCTTGTGTTATGGTAACGAGATGGATGATAAACTACTAATATATATATATTTTTTGTAAATACATACATATTATAGATAGAAATGACACCCAGACTCCGAGCCAGTGCCTCTGGTTTAGACAAAGACACTTGCCCGACCCCGGAATCCAACCCGGGACCCGTTGATCCAAAGGCGGCACATCTAACCACTAGACCAACGAGCTCTTTTGACCAGCAAAACAATAGAATAATATTTAAAATGTACCATTTACCACCGGTTGGAATACCGGTGACTGACTCTACAGTTGGTAATGGAGAGGGCTATGCTCGGAGTTTCCCTGCGAGATCGAATCAGAAATGAGGAGATACGCAGGAAAACCAGGGTCACCGACATAGCCCACCGGATTGTCAAACTTAAGTGGCAGTGGGCAGGGCACATAGCTCGCAGGACCGACGTCCGATGGGGCGGAAAAGTCCTTGAGTGGCGGTGGACCGACGACCTGGTTAAGATCGCCGGAAAGCAGTGGATGCGGGCGGCCCAGGACCGGCCTTTGTGGAAATCCTTGGGGGAGGCCTATGTCCAGCAGTGGACGTCTTTTGGCTGAAATGATGATGATGATGATGATGACTCTACAGTGGGTCATGTATGGGCCGAGTTAGTACCTAGTAATATCAGATGGACACCGCTCCAAAATCTAGCTAATCACTTCACAATCACTACATAGTATAAAACAAAGTCGCTATCATCTGTCCGTCCCTATGTATGCTTAAATCTTTAAAATTACGCAACGATTAAGATAGAGCAGATAGAGTGATTCAAGAGGAAGGTTCATATGTATAATACATGCATAATTGCACCCGTGCGAAGCCGAGGTGGGTCGCTAGTACTATATATTTCGTTACAGTCCGCTATCATAACGTCATCGACATATTGGTACATCGCCCCATTCTGCGACATAACGACACAAGTCCTCAGGTTAGCGACCAACCAGGTTGACCGGCAACCCGAGGATACTGGTGCACCGTAGTGGTTCTGGGCCCGTAGTACAACTCAAATAAGTCCTCGCAGCCTAAATCTGCTGCTCTTCGTCTGGCCTCTCCCCACGGGCCCATCCGGCATGGGTGACCCTAAGCCGGTGTGGCCCCAACGGATCATTAAGGCACTCAAGCCCCCTCACCACGGCAAGGTAACAGCACAGTCGGCCGGCGTGGTTCAACCCTGACTCAGCAGTGGGCTGAATAGTAGTAGTATTATTAATTTTAAACTAAATGTACAACGGTAGTTTGGCATGAGTGTAATCCCGGTTTAATTAGACTGACTTCGTGGCAACCGAAAGCCGCACACAGTGCTATGTTCTGTTCCTTGTAGGCTAGACAAACGGGTCGGCTAACTTTGCAGCGTGGGCCTAACTTCAACACAATGCTCTCTAGTTAGAACTTTGCGGTCAGTTTTGTTTATGATTTAGTTAACTAATTGCCAAAAGCGATGTAAGGGAAAGTATTGCTACTTTGTCTACACTAAAGGGGAAATGTTCTTTGACCATTACAATGTTAATTATTCTTTAGTAACATCTTTATGTATCAAAATAAATGTTTGTCTGTATTTCCTTTATAGAATTGTAAACTATGCATTTGATTATGTGATGATCTTCAGCAAAGTGAGGTGCATGAGCCCACTAAGGTTTCTGAATCAAAATTAAAATTTGTGTAAAGTCTTTCCTTTACATTTATTTTAGTAAGCGGCGTAGCAACGCGCGCATGGTACAGATAGTTGGCTATACTATCTTTAAGAAAATATTAAGGACCCGTCCCAGTTTCGCACGGGTAATAGAGAATTTGACTGCTTTTTTGGTCTAGGTCTAACACCTATGACTTTGGATCATTGGTCTCTGGTTCAAATCAATCATGGGTCAGCGAAGTGTCTTTGTGTAACCAGAGACACTTGTGTAATTTGTGTTCGTGAATTTCTTGTTTGCAAACTGCCCTCGCGATACAGGTTACCCAGTTTTTTACACACACAAAAATAAATATTTGCCGGAAGCCATATTATTTAACAGCTGTGAGAGACGGCGGCTAGATGGCGCTAGTGGAACGTGCACCGGATGCAGATAGTAAAATATTGTAACGTTTCCGCCAAGTGATCGCCTTCATAAGGAATCGCGCGGTTGAGTCGGTCAGTACGCATTTCTATCGGATGCGTCGCGGTTCACGGACCACTGTCTCTCGACAGTCAGTTCAGCCCGGTTATTGGACGTGGAACGTTGTCAGACAAATAGTAGGTACTGTCCTTATTGCGGTGGGTGCATGGAACCCTGTCTCTGACAGTCAGTACTGCCCTCACTGTCACATTGCTATGTTAGTTATTTAATTAATTTGATTTTATTTCTAGACTAAATTAAAGTGACTAGATTGGACTGAAATAAATTTGTATGTTGCCATATCAGACTTTTACTTCTGATGTCTGCCTGGGGCCAAACCCAAATCGTGAAGTAGATTTTTTTTCCTTTCAAAATATCTACTTCACGATTCGGTCTCTCATATATTTAGTACTACTACTGACGGATTTAGAATACATAGTGTTACCATACTATTCCATTCAAAAATATTTGAATACCAAGTGATATTTTATTCTTCTAAATAGACAAATGACATCATATTAAGTTTCACATCATATTAAGTTTCAAAAACTATGTAATTAGAGCTGTTTATGAAAGTTGTAAATTTCGCACGTGCAGTCTTTGATCTGTTACTTGTGTCATTATGTATTGATGGAGACAAACGCTAGTTCTGTTTCTGTTTAAGTAGTTTCTCTGACACGTATCATACAAATAAAAATAAATAGCTTATAAAATGAATGTAAAATCTAAAATCTATTGTATTAAATTAGATTAAGTTCAATTTAATACCAAAAAGGTTATTTCTGTTATTTCTGAATTAAATTAAATATTTTAATTTAATTTATAATATTAAGTAATTTATAATAAATATGTTTAACGTATGATAAATATGGGTATATGCCTGAAATAAATGATTATTATTCTCATGTCTCTTTATTTCTTATGAGAATAATGAGACATGAGAATAATAATCATTTATTTATTTATTATTTTATGTTTACTTTTTAGTAACTCGGCTTTCAGAGCGCCGATAATTTTATGCACACGGGCCTAATATTATTATAGCGAGGAACAGTTTTTATTAAAAAAATAATTGGTCGTTTTTAGTATTTATTTTAACCTATTATTTATGTTTCCCATAAATTTTCTTGCAGAATTTCTTACAGGGCTCTTCTTTTTTAAAACAAATTTAGGTGTAAGGTACAGCGTGGAACAAAATGGACATCATAAAATACTGTCAGAAAACAAACACATCTATCTGTCAACGTGTTTACTGCTGTTGTGTCTGGCAATTCCCTATGCCATAAATTCTAGTTGTTTGTTTGCCCGCGCTTACAAGTGTACCTGCGGGTGATCGTGTCCATAAAATAATAAAACAGTGGAAAACTATAAATCATGAAGTTTGTGCAAATATTGTCTGTGGTTCTGGTCGAGTATTGAATATAAATATTCAACTTCTTCTTCTTCTCAGTCTGTAAAACATCCACTGGTGAGTGGGGCCTCCCCCAATTTAGATTACTTGTTAGGGATTAAGTGTGCCGCTTTTGGATCATGGGTTCCACATTCGATTCCGAGGTCGGGCAAGTGTCAATTTTCAATTCATATTTCGATATTATTCTATTTCGATATCGATATTATATTTCGATATTATTAGTATTCGATTGTATATTATAAAAGCACTTACCTAAACACAACAAAAAAAACAAATTTCAAGATATTCAGTGGTGTGCATTACAAGATATCTTGGAGCGATGAAAATTTCACTGAATCCATTACAAGAATTGAAGCGTTAAGTTCCGACAGGATGGTTGCTAATTGTTAGTATAATTATTACAATATCAAATACAAGAAAATTACATAAAGCCAAAATCATGACCGTGGAATAATTAATGCTATTCAAAACAATTTTATTGAGAATGAATTGAGATTAAAGCTTTTTTTTTTATTCAGTAAGCTTAGTTAAATCTAAGTTGTTACGAAGTAGACACTGCCCGTGTGGTGACGGATTTAGAACACATAATGTCACCAACCCATACCATCTTTAGGGTGTCGTAAGAGGCAACTAAAATAACGTAATATATACGTAATAGTAGGCTATCTTCCCTCCATGAACTTGGAGGAGGCCCAACCCAGTAGTCAAAATCAAAATGGTTTTTTTTTCGAATAAATTGTTGCGAATTCTTTCAAATAGTCAAAAAAAAACACTAAATCAAAATTTTAAAAAAATATATAAGAATAATTTATCATTTAGTTTTTAATCGGAATGTCATTCCACAGAGAAGGGCCGACAAGAAACTCCATGGATGCTCTTTTAAATAAAAGGGTTACAATGATGGTGGTACAAACATCAGTGGGTAGGCAGGCGAAGAGCAGCCAAGAGCGGTAGGAAATAGCAGAACCACTCACTGCTGTCTTACTGGGGAAGAACTGCTTTGTTGGTTTTAGGGTTGGATGTGCCGCCATTAGATCACGGTCTCCGGTTTGATTCCGGGGTCGGGCAAGTGTTTTTGTGTAAGCCAGAGGCACTTACTCTGAGTCTGGTTGTCATTTGTATTCGTGAAATGAATGTTTGTAAACAGCCCCAGAGATACGTGTTATACCGCGCAGGGGTTTCGTTTTAACTATACTAATATTATAAAGATTTGTATGAAAGTATTTTTATAACCATTCCATCCAGAGGGTGTCGTAAGAGCCGACAAATGGAAAAGACAAGGCCGAAGAAAACCTAACTACAAGAGAAGGTAATCTTGATGCGAAACCCTCTACCAAGCCGTCTGGCCAGCGTGGCATAGTAGGCTAATTACCCTCCATGGAAGAGGCCTGACTCAACAGTGGGTCATCTATGGGCTGAGTAGTAGTGTGTTTATAACGAATCGGCCACAAAGTACAGGACCGATTTAAAAAAAAAATTCGCCATCTGATTGCTTCATTATCACTAATTAATATTAAAATAAATGACCACGCGTGCGAAGCTTGGACGAGCCGCTACGAATTAATAAATAACATACCAAATAAATAAAATAAATATCATTGGACATTTCACACAACGCCATCTCGTCCCAAGCTAAGCAACTTAATGCTTGTGTTATGGTAACGAGATGGATGATAAGCTATTTATACATTTTACATTTTTTTATGTAAATACATACATGTTATAGATAGAAAACACCCAGACCCGGAACATATACTTGTAGGTCGTACAAATATTTCTTCCGTGCGGGGATCGAACCCGTGACATGCTGCGCAGCAGTCGATCGCTCAATCACTACGCTAACCTAACCTAACCAAGACATACATAATACGGCGACTACTGGTAGTAAACTCATTTAGCCGCAGTATTATGTTAGATGCAAGCCCTCCCCCTAACGGTCAGGTTCAGAAAGCGTGGAACAAAACACGGCAAACACCGCGCCGAATCTAGCTATCGAATCTTAATTCCCGTATTGCAATGCCAACAGCTAACTAATCGGAAACACAAAGTCAACAGTTCTTGAACTTAGCAAAACTTGTCATGCCCAACAAACATGGCCGAGTTAATGACCAAATATTGAAGCGTGGTTTTGACATCTACTTACTTTGCTGGCCCTTCGAGGGCCAATTTTCTGTCTTGACCTGTTAGTTGCCAGACCTTTAACCCTTTTAGTTGGCAACTTTGAGGTGGAGGTAATTCGATACAGGCATGTGACTTCCGACGTGTGATTAATAATGTCCGAGAGGTAGTCACAATTTTCTTGACTAGATATCACCTCCATATTTTGCCAATTATAAAAACCATTTTTTTTTTATTGAAAAATATATACAAAAGTGTCGTGAGTGGTCTTCCAGATAACGATTTAAAGTAAAGTGTACGTAGCCCCGGGTGAACGAGAGGTATGTAAACAGTTTGTGCGAACATAGTACTTAAACAGAAAAGACGACATTTATTTCATTATTGGAAAGGTGATTTAAACGAGTCTAGCATTTAAAATAAATATCTGCTATGATGTTGTCGTGTTTTTTTGGTTGTATCGTGGGTATTCGAATTTTAAACTGGAACTTACATAAATTAATATTAATAATCAGTAAACAGTCTGCAAACTTGCCATAGTGATCAATATAATCGTTGCGATTGTGTGGTACATTTTAACTAGTTTACATATTAACTAATAACATTGTAACTAATAATCTCAGAGATGATATAACGACATTAATCCTATAACTGATATTCCTCTGCTCAAGTAAATGGTTAATCTACTAGCTTATCAAAGACTAAAATCTGATGAAATGATCCCTCTGTAAATTTTGAACAGATCAACTGACATTTGAAGCACTTGGATAATTCCATAAAGTGTTTAGCAACGTTTTTTTCAAACCTTGCTTAATTTTAAAAGGGCATGGTTGTGCTTATTACACAATGGTTAAAGAATATTTGTGAGAGTGGTGCAGATTAATGTGATCCATTTAAATACCTCTTGGTCTATTTCGATTTACTCGTGCATTTAAATTGTTAGCAAGTTTTTGGAGAGTCATGTTAGTTGCCGCTCTGCGGAGATTGTAAGTCTTTGATCTTGATTCTGACAGGATAATGTTTAACTTTAATGAGGCAAAGAGCTGATGGCAAACTTTAATCGTGTTTCTATTTCAATATTAACTTTGAAGGATCTATGTGAAATGTAATTATAGCCCTTTGGTGTATTTGTTGTCTTTGTTATTTAGTTGAATATATAGGGTTATAGAATATTTGTGAGAGTGGTGCAAATTACACTTCAAGGATTTATCTAATGATTAAGATTTATTGCATATACACTCTTATCCGTGTAGTGACGGATTTAGAATACATAATGTCACCACCCCACTTCATCCTGCGGGTGTTGCTTCAATCTTCCTATTCGCGTATTTTTCAGTATGCGACATGGGTGCATAAAATATTGGTCAAAAAGCCATCAAAACGGCAAACATGATTATCGAACATAAATATCGAACACGAATAACCATGACCTTTAAACCCCTGCACTATGTGATATACGGATTGTATAAAGTTTTCCTTATCATGGGTTGGTGACATTGTATTTTCTAAATCCATCACCACACACAATATTTCTATAAATATGTATTTGAAATGTTGAAGATACAAATAACTACACAAGGTTGGATCTATCTCTTCCATAATGTGAAGTTACACCGCTATATGGATTTAAATTTATGTCTCCGGAAACCCGATATTCTCGATTGAGGTAATTGAAGGCTTAAAGGAATTTATTTTCAATTTCCTATCATACGAGCTTTTTCCGTCTATGAAATACATCGCAGGTGCCCGTGTTCGATTTATGGGATGGCTGTTTTAATTCGTTTTATTGCAAGCACAGTTTCGAATGGTGATACAGAAAGACGGTGTGTTTACCTAATTAATTACAGAATCTTCTTCTTGTCATGCCGTAAAGGACCCACTGCTATGCCGGTGTCCTGTGTGTCTCCTCCATCCTGATGGAGTTTCGTATCAAGCCTTATCATTTCCTTTTGTCGGCTCTTATGAAATCCTTAGGATGAAATTGGGTGGCAACACAACATATTATAAATCCGTCATCTCAAGGAACAATGAAATAAATACACCGAACGGAATAATTACAGATTATTTGTTTCTATCAGTGAGCAGGTTGCAACGTGTGGATGTTGAAAGAAAAGAAAGAAAGAAAAAGAAAGAAAAATAATTTATTCGGCGCAATTTTAAATACTAACTATAATTACGTAAACTCTAAATCTAGATTGCGCTGGTTCAGCATAAGCCAGACTGGGTGCCTGGCGCTGGTTTTCAACCAGACCTTTGCCGAGCGGATGGAAAACCAGTTTACAAAAATTAAAATTAACAAAATATATGATATTACTTATCAAAAGATACCATAGGTAACACTAATTCGTACACATCCAAACATAATAAACTTGATTTTTAATAAATAAAACATATGAAACATACGAATAGGGTTGCCAACTATACTGTTTTAAACAGTATTATACTGTTTTTCAGTAATTTATACTTTTACTGTTGAACAAAAATAAATTATACAAAATACTGTTTTCAGCATCAAAATGCAAACACATTATTAAGTGTTATACTTAGACGCTCACACATTTATTTTCAGTAATTAATGAACAAGTGGCAGGAGGATATAAAAAGACCACTAATTAATTTAATAAAAAAAAAGACGTTGTTGGATGGGTATCCATTATTGTATGAAAACTAACAGCTGGTCTTACCATGTAATTACTAGTTATCCCACTACACGGGTCGCGGAGGGCAGACTACAATCGTTCCGTGTCAAAGCTGGTCGATATGCATATCAGGTTCTAACCTGCCTAATACTGAGAGAAAGAGAATGAAATAAAAATATTGCAGATTATTGTCTGTTTATGATCTAATAATAAATTGAAATATAATTTATTCTTCATCTAATAGGCTTATTTCCCCCCATGAAATGGTGGTAAATAAGAGATAGAATAAGAAAAAGAACAAAAGATGGGAAATAAGAGAGAAATACGAGTAATATGAGATATTCATGTAATATTTTATTTCTTAATTTTTTTACTGAGAGCATGAATGAATGACGTTGCTTTAGTATCCGACAAAATCAGAGGTATTTTGGTCGGATAGTTATCGTTCTTTTTTGTGATTTAAAATATAACTAGCATTATAATTTTAGTATAAAATACCCTGTATGCGGAGACAATACCACGGAATATAATGCCTTAGACAACTCTTTAACTATCAAAGCATCCTTTTGTCCTATTCAATTTACCCAGGCTGCATTCGACCTCATCGTGCAGCGCCTCAATCTATTTCTGTTTGTGCCAGACTCATTCAGGTGTGAAACGACTTCTAACATAGCGGTGACCCACTTGGCTCTACGATGTTCGTTTGTATATTCACCATTTGCCAAAACGCATTCGACACTATCAGTATTCAAGTTATTGTAGAAGCTGTTGGATAACAGCGGGATTTGAATCATCATCGTCGTCATCATTTCAGACATTTCCACTGCTGGATATAGGCCAAGGAATTCCACGAAGCTTGGCCCTGAGCCACCCGCATTAATCGCTCTCCAGCGATCTTAACCAGGTCGTCCATCACCATGTTTTCTGGATCTCGGTCGTCACTCGAGGGTTCAGCCCCATCGGCCGGCAGTCCTGCGGGCTATGTGTGCGGCTGCGCCATTCAAGTTTGGAAATACGGTGGCCTATGTTGGTAACTCTGGTTCCTGCTTATCTCCTGATTTCTGATTAGATCTCGGAGGGAATCTCCGAGCATAGCCCTCTCTATTACCTATTGGATTTGAACACATATGGCAAATTCAAATTGTATAATTTATTTTATACTCTCACAACCCCCTTACTGGGCCCTAGGGGTTTACTTGGGCTGTGCGGCTGGGGAAGGAATATAACCCATTCATTGAGTGGAGTTGTGTTTTTGCGCATGAGTATAGTTCCCCATCGCACGCTGGGAAATAACGCGTGTTGTAAAAGTAAACAAACTCAGCACTTGGTGGTAGGATGGAATGGTCCGCCCGGCTAGCTACCCTCGCATCTAGGTCCAAGCAGTTTTACTGTCTTCTGTCGTGTGTATGGGAGAGCCGGTGCCTGACAGGGCATTTCCTTGAATTGCCTGCTCCATCTTAGACCCTGGCGTTGTTTTCCATCACGCAAGCCTATGGTCAAAGGCATACAAGTCACTGATTAAAAATAAACAAAAAGGTCAATCAGAAGAAGCCTTTTCGTAGAGGAAAGATCCTGATGCTCTCCAGTTCCAGAAGTGCGGTTTGATAAAAAATCTCAAAAGACTGTTATAACTCGGAAAATTTTGACAAAAAGTTTTGTTTTAAAAATAATTATTAACTCGCATGGTGGTGGAATTTATTATTTCGTCAGATTTTTTTTTCTACTGACTCGGCACTTATTGTTATATTTTGGACAATTCACACAGTCACTATCACTACTCACTACTTATTATAAAACAAAGTCACTGTCGTCTGTCGGTCCCTATGTATGCTTAAATCTTTAAAACTACGCAACGGATTTTGCACCGGTTTTTTTAGTAGAGTGATTCAAGAGGAAGGTTTTTAAGTATCATCATTATCATCATCATCATTTCAGCCAAAAGACGTCACACCTGTACATATTATGATTAGGATTATGTGTAACTTAGATTAGCAATACACCACATTTAAAGGGCCACTCGTACAAATAGTATGAAAAAGGTGACTGAGCTAGGTTATTGATTTTAATAATTTATGTCTTTTCTATTTCAGGTAAAGCCAGAGAACAACGATGGTGGTGTCGATCGACGTGGAGCGAAAAGGTCTACACGCTGGAACGAACAACCAAAAAACGCGAAAACTTTTAGAGAAACAAGCAAAGTTTACCACAAACATGAAGAAAACTCAATAAAAATGGGCTTCTGAAAAGGGCTCCAGTGACGTCATCAATGTCGTTGAGTCAAGTAATTTGGCTAGTATTATGTCTACACTTTTTACAGGGTCAGTGGCGTGTGATTGGTACCACAATACCTTTGGTGTCAAATGCGACGTTAGTTATTAAATATTAACTTTTTCGTTTTAAATTCTACATACATAAAGTTACGCCTTTTTCCCGCAGGGGTAGGTAGAGATCACATCCTTCCACTTACTACGATCCTGGCTCACAATTTTCGCTTCTTCCACTTTCATCAAGCTCTTCATGCATGCTCGTCGGTTTAGGGTGCTTCTGACCCTATTGGGTCATGGAATGTCCTTCTTGGCCTGCCCCTTCCAACGTTCCCATTCACACTCCCACTATAAATTTCTTTTGTAAGTCTACTTAAAACTTATCTTACCATCATCATTGCAACCGTACATATGCCTCTCAGTGGTTTCCACAAAATCTTGAGCATACGCACATAATGAATTCTGGTGACCCTAATCAGGTCATCGATCCACCGTGTGGGAGGTCTACCAGCACACCCTTTCTTCCTCTACGACCATCGTTACATTACTACTTACTACTACTATCATTGGACATTTCATTGGACATTTTACACAACGCCATCTCGTGCCAAACTAAGCAACTTAATGTTTGTGTTATGGTAACGAGATGGATGATAAACTACTTATATACATTTTAATTTTGTAAATACATACATGTTATAGATAGAAAACACCCGGACCCGGAACAAATACTTGTAGGTCGTACAAATATTTTATCCGTGCGGGGATCGAACCCGCGACATGCTGCGCAGCAGTCGATCGCTCAACCACTGCGCTAACCGTGTCGTACTATTCAGCTGATAAATGACCCATTACCTCCTCCAGTTACATGGAGGGTAATTAACCTACTGTGCCATGCTGGCCAGACGGGTTGACACAGGGTTTTGTATCAAGTTTTCCGTCTCTTGCGGCTAGGTTAGGTTAGGCTCTTACGATACCCTTAGAAGGGAATGGGGTGGTGACACTATGTATTTTAAATACGTCACCACACGTAGAATTACTACTTAGCGAAAGTCTATTAAGTAAAACATTACCGAAGATACCAAATTAGAGCTTCATTGTAGTTTTCCTTCCTGACCGCACTAAGGCAGGTAAACAAAGAAAGGTCGTTCCAATTGGAGGTGGGAAACACCAGTAACTCGCAAACTTTGGTAGCGAGGAACGACTTGACTCGGAACGTTATTGTAAGACCTGAAACAGTTGTTTGCTGTACATGGCCACAATTCAAATGTAGGACAGAAGTTTAACTCCAATCAGCCTTCATAATTTTTCGTGTGGTCGTCACCACGGTATAGAATACATAGTGTCACCACCCCATTCCAACCTGAGGGTGTCGTAAGGGCCGACAAAATGACAAGTTGATACGAAACTCTGTGCCAACCCGTCTGGCTAGCGTTACACAGTAGGCTAACAAGCCTACACCACGCTGGTCTGTGTATCTATCTATCAGCCACAGAAGTCCACTGCTGAACATAGGCCTCCCCCATAGATTTCCACAATGTGCGATCTCGTTAAGACCGCATCCACCGACTCCCAGCGACCTTTACAAGGTCGTCCGTCCACCTAGTTGGGGGTCTTCCCACGCTCCTCTTTCCCATACGTGGACGCCACTCCAAGACTTTTATGCCCCAGCGGCCATCTGTTCTTCGAGCCACGTGGCCTGCCCATTGCCACTTCAACTGTGCAATCCTTCTAGCTACGTCGGTCACTCTAGTTCTTCTACGGATTTCCTCATTTCTGATTCTATCACGTAGAGTAACTCCGAGCATAGCTCTTTATTGCACGTTGGGTGACTCTCAGGCGCCTAATAAGTCCCATTGTGAACGCCCACGTCTCTGATCCGTATGTCATCGCTGGCAACACGCACTGTTCGAAGACTTTTGTCTTCAGGCACAGCACAGGTCTTCAGGTCTGTCTATATTCCCTCCATATATTGGAGGAGGCTTGACTGAACAGCAGGTCATCTATGGACTGAGTAGTAGTAGTACCAACCTTCCAATTTGCCTTGTTTGTCTCTATTCTGAGTTCGACCAAATGTCTGTTTATACCAGAGGCACTTGCTCTGTGTTTGACTGTCATTTTTGTTAGTGAGTTATGTTTGTAAACAGGCCACAAGCTGCAGAAAAGGCAGGGGGTTCGATAAAAAAAATAAAAGTTTTAAGTAAGAGATATTTCTTATTCATTTACTAGTGGCCCGCCCCGGCTTCGCCCGTGCAAAGCGGGGTTGAATTATACATATAAACCTTCCCCTTGAATCACGCTATCTATTAAAAAAAACCGCTTCAAAATCCGTTGCGTAGTTTTAAAGATTTATGCATACATAGGGACGGACAGAAGAATGCGACTTTGTTTTATACTATGTAGTGATATGAATTATTTAAGAAATATTCATATACATTTGGAGTGAAGTCTTTTGTTAATACCGGTAGTTTCTTTTTTATGCGGGTTGCCGGTGTCCGTTTAGAAAGTAGTTAGTTTTACATATTTATATCAATGTCGGAAATTAAATATTAATATACATGAGTGAAGCCGTAGACAGCAGCCGATAGTTATAATAAAACACGCTAACATTTTAAAATTCGACAATTTAAATCAATGTTAAATACCAAATGATCTTATTCCTCTATATTTTTTCTGTATATTGAATAACTTCATTAGGATAGTCCATTGGCCTACCAAAGAACTTATCTGGTTAGATATATTATCTTACTTTTGTCCTTATGGTAGCATTTCGCTGTAGAATATCACAATATTTCTCTGATAAAAATGTATTCTTTGTATGAGGGATTGTGTTTTCAAGGAACTTGGTACGAAACGTTGCACGACTGTACAAAATATAAACCAGCACACTTTAGTTTCCAATAAAAATCACAGATGCCAACAATTTCTAATCATTGACGAACACAGGTCCTTGTGGGGCATCACTCCGACGGTAGAGTTAGAAATATTGCGATTTATTAATAGCTAGTTACCCGCCCCAGCTTCGCAAGGGTGCAATGATAAACCTCTAATTTTATTATGTGTTTCTCTACAATATCATGGATGTATAACCAAAACAAAACCACCTTAACAAAACCACAATAAAACCGCTTCAAAATCCGTTGCATAGTTTTTAGGATTTAAGCATACATAGGGACGGACTGACGACGGCGACTTTGTTTTATAATATGTGGTGATAGTGATAGTGATGATAGTGATAGTGATGATAGTGATAGTGATGACGAGTAGTGATAGTGATAGTGAAGATAATAAATAAATTTATTTTTGAGGCCATTATCTACTTTCAGCAGAATTAGACCTCCTCCATTTTGAGTAAGGGGTGGGTATACTGTGAAACACTGGGCAAGGTTTGTTAGTATTCTATAGCATCTGTTATTTAAACAGTGATAACGACTCTGTCTGACAATTTCCAAAATACGACGTGAAATACCATGTTAAATTAAAAAAAACAAATCGTTGGTCGTATTTCGTTCAATCTCAGTACAGTACAGTAGAGTTTTGGCACAGAATCTTTAAGAGCATTAAACAGTAGAAATCCTATTATAAGAGCTGAGGTGATGTGAACCACGATGAGAGCTTTCGTTTCTGGTACTTTAGCTTACTGTAGGTATCCTGAGAGAAAGCAGATGTGTTTTACATTCAAATTATTAGTTGTAGCGTCTGTTAGTATTTATATATATATTGTCTATCACTACATAGTATAACACAAAGTCGCTGTCGTCTGTCCGTCCCTATGTATGCTTAAATCTTTAAAACTACGCAACGGATTTTGAAGCGGTTTCTTTTATTAGATAGAGTGATTCAAGAGGGTGGGTCGCTAGTATAAAATAAAAATAAAGACGTCCGTTTGGTGGTATTTAGAAACCATAGTATCACCACCCCACCTGACTCCACCGAGTTAAATACAAAGACGTAGAACATCTACGCAAACATTTTCCCAGTGCCAAAGATTCCATTAAATTACAAATTCGTGTCAAAATAGTCCACAGTACAAAGAAAAGAGTCGTCTTTACAAAATCTGTCTGAAAGTTAACGAGATTAGATGGTAAGAAAGGGATAATCTGACAGATAATCCTACTGCCGCCGTGACAAGGGAGATAATATCAGCAGCTTATGAAAACTCATCGCCACACCGGAGATCTGGTAATTGGTGCTGCGATTGACGAACTCGACATCAAAAAGAACTTCATTTATGTAGGTTTTATCACAAAACTCTTATACATCGTCATATTTAAAATTACCAATATCATCTTATGGCTTTAGTCCCACGCTAAGTGGTAGTCTCGATACACACATCAGTCGTCATAATCTACATTCACACCTTTCATACACAATTCCTCATTCAAATCAATCCATACATCTCTTTCGATCTCCCACAACCCTTTGCAGAGCATCATTTCGAATCGGTGGTAGTTCCACACACTCATGTTGAAACTACCACCGGTTTGAAATGATGCTATACAGAGAAGAGCCAGCGAGAAACACTGTAGTTGCCTCTTTTTTCAAATTATCGGTCTTGTTTCATCATCATCGCCTTTCCGGCGGTGGATATATATAAATATACTGGTCTTGTTTACCAAAACATTAAACAGCATAGTGAGATAAAGTTCGCCAAATGACAGAAACACGCTACACGTATACGCAATTAATGACGAAAGGCCATCTAGCACCAAATAAAAATGATACAAATAAATTTTCTGGTCGGTTCTCCTAAACGGATCCTGATAAACAGTTCCGTGCTCAGCTCGGATAACAACCGGCCAATTCCTTAGCAATAATTCGCATAAAACCAATGGTACGTAAACGTGCCGACTCAAGCGAGAGGTCGTGATAAAAGTAATCAAACTGTCGTTAAAATTATTTTAGTGCTGCGTCATTCGTGAACAATCCATGTGAGACGAGGCCTTGTTTCGACACAAACTGATGAGAAACACGTGGGCTGTTAACACCGGTTTAGTGTGAAGGTGTCCTTATGTATTAGAGTAAAATGGGAATAAATCGCAATTCAGTATACAGGAATAAAACCAAACCGTATGGTCAACCAAAATATACCGATGAATTAAAAAAATCAAGTGAGTTGGAGATTTTTAGTAAGTAATTTTTAAACATAAAAATGTGTATTCCATTAGAAATTGAATATACGAGTATCTACGAATAATATTATCCAAAAACCTTTGTCCTAGTTTCAGCCCACAAATGACCCACTACCGAGTTGGGCCTCCTCCAAATTCATGGAGGGAACTTAGCCTACTGTGCCACGCTGGCAAGACGGGTTGGCACACCTTTGTAACGGGTGCCGTAAGAGCCGACAAAAGGAAATGATAAGGTCATAAGCCTAACCAAAGTAGTTTGAAACACAATCCTGTGCCAACCCGTCTGGCCAGCGTGGAAAAGTAGGCTAATTACCCTCGTTGGTCTAGTGGTAAGATGTGCCGCCTTTGGATCAACGGGTCCCGGGTTCGATTCCGGGGTCGGGCAAGTGTCTTTGTCTAAACCAGAGGCACTGGCTCGGAGTCTGGGTGTTATTTCTATCTATAATATGTATGTATTTACAAAAAAAAATGTATATAAGTAGTTTATCATCCATCTCGTTACCATAACACAAGCATTAAGTTGCTTAGCTTGGGACGAGATGGCGTTGTGTGAAATTTCCAAGGATATTTATTTATTTATTTATATAATGGGAGGAGGCCGACTCAGCAGTAGGTCATTTTTGGGCTTAGTAGTAGTAGTAGTTATAAACAATCGCATTTTAGTATACAGGGTATAAAAAGCTCCAGAATAGTCAGACGTATGTATAAAAAAACTGAGTTATTCCACCTATAAAATTTTATGTCCATTTTTTTTTAATATTGGACGCATATTGTTGTACAATTTATACACAAGCTTGTGGTTTGCAATAAATACATACGGGTAACTGTACTTATAAGTATTAATATATCCGTAAATAAACGATTGTAAGTCGAACCCGTTGACCCACGCACACGCGGAAGATCGGTGCGACCGTCAAATATTTGTTTCAATTTTACGCTATCACGAAACAGTTTTCAAATTTATGACACCCCACTCGTCTCGTGGCTACCTGGAATGGACGCGAGGCCGACGCGGAGGGAAATATATTTCCAAGCTTACTGCTTCATAAATAACTGCTGTGTGGCGGCGAGATGATAAACTCGGTAGCAAGAGTTCATCGGGCGCCACTGAGCATTGGACAAATGTATGTAAGCAAGCCTTTGATTAACGGTATTATAATATAGGTGTGTTCACGGGATCTGAAGTGGAAAATTCTGATAATATTGTCATGCATGTCAGGACTGAAATTAATGCGTAACTTTTTTTTTTGTAATATAAAAAACCAGAATGGTACAACCTGTATCGCGGGGAAGTATACCCAGACTACAAGTACCTTTACTTTTAATTACTGCTCGAATCCGGAATCTAAGCGGGGACCGATGATCTATAACTGAGTTTTTTTATATCATCACTATCACTATCACTACCTATTGCTTAAATCTTTAAAACTACGCAACGGATTTTGAAGAGCTTTTTTTTAATAGATAGAGTGATTCAAGAGGAAGGTTTATATGTATAATACATGCATAATTGCACACGTGCAAAGCGGGGGCGGGCCGTTACTTAAAATATAAGAGGAAAACAGCAAGTTTGTCACCTGTTAGTAACAAGAGACCACGGTCCATGTAAACCTGCAACACCAGATGAGCCGCAAGAACGTTAACGGCCTATAAAAACAAAACGTAAAGCAAGACGCTACGAAAACTATTTTAGGATATTTGGCGGATATTGTATACTAAATACTAAAGAGTGAAGAGATAGAAAAGTATTCAAGCCTCTGCTTCAACTTATCTACAATGTACTTGCACTGTACAACAGGAATAATCTGTAATTCTCCCTGGAATCGAACTTCGCTGCTAAATACTGCTTTCAAGTAAACTTCCTTTGTTTTTAAAGTCTTTATTTACATTGTTTTACAAAACAAAAAACGCTGTATCTTACCCAACTTGCAGCTGAAGTTTTAATTGCTCTGGAATACAATTGCATGAAGGAGCATTCGATAGTGGATTAGTAAATATTTGTTTAATTTCTGACTAGCTGGTCCCCGCGGCTTCGTTTGCTCGTACTCAAATCTGGATATGTGAACTTGATATCCTACTTCCTACTAATATTATTAACTTGCCACGGGATTGCCAAACTTAAGTGGCAGTGGCGAGCTATGTGCCCACATAGCTCGCAGGACCGACGCCCGATGGGGCAGAAAAGTCCTCGAGTTGTGACCGCGTTCTGGAAAGCACAGTGCTGTTACGCCTCCCACACGGTGGACCAATGACCTGGTTAAGGTCGCCGGAAACAGATGCGGCCCAGGACCGGCCTTTGTGGAGATCCTTGGGGGAGGCCTATGTCCAGCATTGTCGTTTTTTGGCTGAAATGATGGTGATGATGATTATTAACTTGTATGTTGGTTACTATTTCACGCAAAAGCTACTAAATGGATTTTGACGAAACTTGACAAATAATTTGAAATAGCTTAAACATCACATAATATCACCCAATTTCATCCTGATCTCAATTGCATGCAAGGCCTTGTCGTCTTCAAGGCCTTAAATGCAAGAGAAGGATAACTTGTTAAGTAAGCTTGCGCCAACCCGTCTGCGGAGCCTAATACTCACCATGTAATGGATATAGGCCCGACTCAGCAATGGGTCATTTATGGGCCGAATAGTAATAACGTAGCTTCCCAGAATTTGTAATTTTAGTATCCGTATACGGCCATTTAAACTGGATCCAAATAGCTGAATGGATTCCGGGAATTGTATTTTTCCGACCAATGTTAGACTTGGTTCCATTAAAATTGATTTATTCTTCGAATGCTTAATTTATTTGGATAACAGGCTTGTATTGTGATTTGTTTTTAAATTTCATTTTGTCAAACTTACCTGCAACAAAGTCCCATGATACATATTTATTTGGAAACTATATTTTTTTCTAGGTACCGTAAAATCGTCAGGCCCGCTAAGTTTAATGTCAGTCTTCTCAGTTAATTACGCGTTCTGACCTGGTAGTATTTTAAACTTATGTATCCAGTTGTCGATTGTAAGCCTCAGAATCGTATGAAAAAAACCTTTTATTTATACTTACAAAATTTATAAACTTCATACAAACCCAATTTTGCACGTACCTATCTAATGTTATTAGTTTAATATTTAATAATTAATTTTATTTGCGTGCCACATTCATTCATTAATTTTAATCGGACTTTAAAAAGGGAGAGCACTTCTAAGCAAAGAACTACCGATTGTTCCACTAAATGAATAGAGTAGGGGTAGACGGTAATCACTCCGCGTAAATGCTGAAAGTTAGCCAAAAGGTTAGACCAATATCGACCCTTTTATTACGTTGGAAATCCTCATGGATACCCGACCGCTAAACGCCAGCCGGGTTATGTGGGATTCCGAGGCACGGAAAGGTGGCAAATGCACCCTAACCTACCCACTAAAACCAACGGTGTCCTTCGACTGCCCGAAACAGGGCCACGGGTTTCACTCCCCGGGAAGCATGTTCCGTGACCATGATGTGGCCTTGGACCACCTTTACAAGTGTGCCCCACGGTTTGATGGGGAGCTCTGAACGCTGCCCAGCCTAACGAGAGGCACGTGCGGGACATTGCACGTGCCCGCCTGCCTGGCTCACCCTCCGTAGCTAGCGGTGGCAGCCCTTTTTTTTTTTTTTTTGTTTTCGCTGGGGAAATGCTTTATGCATACCACCGCACCCCGGGGGAAAGGTCGGTGATTATGTGGGACTCCGACAAGGGTCGTCTACCCAAGCGTCGTTTACCCACTAAAACCCCAGCGGCATACCCTCACACGATGCGCTTGGGGCGCCACAAGTTCGCGTAAACGCATTCTACTGTGACGCCCCGGCGTGGTGCCCGCAACGCGGGCAAGTGACTATCAGAGAGGGCGTCCCGGTACACTGGGACGCCCTCAGTCATCGAGGCTTTCGTCGGTGGTGGCTCCCCCGAACCACCACCGGCCTCCTAGGCGAGGGCAGAAGGGGCCCGCGCCGTCACGAACCCCCCTCCACCCCCGCCTCCGTCCGCGGCGCGGGTCACCCGGAGCTCCCTCCCTTGCGACCCGCCCCGCTACCCCCTTCTGCGACATCGGCCCCGCAGAAGGAGGCCCGTCAGCCCTCGGGCCGGCGCCAACCAGAGGACACCGGCACACCGCAGCCGTCCAGGGCCCGCAGGGAAACCCTGGGGACAGGGTCCACCGTCTACCCAGGTCCCCGGAGCCCCCGTCCAGGGCTCGCAGCGAGACACTGGGGACAGGGTCCCCATCTACCCAAGTCCCCGCAGCCCCAATCTACCGCAGCGCACCAGCGATCCGCCCCGCAGCCCCCTCCGCGACATACGGCCTCGCAGAGGAGGCCCGTCAGCCCTCGGCCGGCGCCAACCCGAGGACGTTGAGTAAGGACTTGGTTTGACGGCCAACTAAGTTGAGCGCCAACCCGATGACCTCATGGTGCGCCGCAGCGGTTTACGACTCCCAAGGCAGCTCTGAGGACAGAGGAGTCCCCGGAGCCGCAACCCGCCACGACGCTGGGTGCCGCTCTTCGTCTCACCTCTCCCCGTGGGCCCGCCCGGCATGGGAGGCCCTGGCCGGTATGGCCCCACGGATCATTGAGGCACTCAAGCCCCCTCACCACAGCAAGGTGGCAGCACAGTCGAGGGGGAGCGGTGGCAGCCCTGGCCAGACCAATATCGACCCTAGTGGTATTGGGAAACGGATGTGTCAGATATATGTAATATTTTTTGTAGCCCCCCAACAGCCTGACAATTAATTGATGGCCATATCAGATATAACAAAACATAATAGATTGTTGTAACAAAAAAGCTTCATACAAGATTACTCATTCACACATCCCTCATCACGGGCCAAAGTGACATGTATCTCGTGAGCGCGCGATATTTTTTCCTCACTTATAAACATTTATCACTTGCGTATCTAGCGGCGCGTTCCGGTGTCATCCGGCTGCAGATTACGGCCACAGTAGATACACAAGCAGTAAGCATATTTGGGTGACTAAATTATATGAAAATAATAATTTAAGGAATTGTTTAATAATTGTCTGTTTTATCAGTGCACGGTTTGATATTGAAAAGTTTTGATGAAAATTTAAATCAACTGTCGATATCCGGATGGGCAAAGCCTCTGACATAGAAGGCAGTTCACACTTCTTTAATTTTTCATTTTTGCTTTGCATAATGCAATTCATTTTGGGGGAGTTGTACACACACCCAAAAGCAAGTAAAGTTTCACAGTAACAGTTTAAACTAGCTTAAAATATACAAACATACCGATTGCTAAGCCGTCATAATATTTCCAGTAAAACAGTCATGTTTATTTTATTAGACACGACACGCCATATGAGTGTAAAAATTAGCGCCTAGGGCAGAGATTTGTATTTTAGAATGCCGAATTATTAATTTTAAAATCACCGCTTGATCGATCGCTTCTAACGACGATGAGATACTGCTTAGCTTCTCCATTTACTTTGTTAAAGCGGCAACAGTGATAACAAGCTGGTAATGAGCCGCGACGCATATTTTACTTAGACAATATTGTATTAGGTATTTATTTTCATAGGGATGCTTAAATTGAAGCTTTCTACCTAGAATTTAAGCGTTATGGGATCATGGGAATCAATTTGTCATTTAACTGGTATAAATTGATTTGTTAATTCGTACGGTGATCACTTGAAAAGCTAATTATCCTCACACTAGATCAAAGGGCAATGGAAAGAGCTATGCTTAGAGTTTCCCTGCGAGATCGAAGCAGATATGAGGAGATACGCAGAAGAACCAGAGTTACCGACATTACCCACAGGATTGCCAAACTTAAGTGGCAATAGGCAGGGCACATGCTCGCGCCCCTCGACAGTGCTGCTACCTTGTCGTGGTGAGAGTGTCGTAAGAGCCAATAAAAGGAAATGACGAGGCCGATAGCCTAGTCACAAGAGAATGAAAACTTGATACGAAACCCTGTGCCAACACGTCTGGCCATCGTGGCTAATTACAGCAGTGGGACATTTTTTGGCTGAATAGTGGCGGTAGAAGTTGTTAAACGTGAGTGTGATGAAAAAACCACGCGCATTACACGGCAGACGCAAGTTAGTTTAGAAATACATGGTGTTTTTAAACAGCACAGCTGCGTACATTGGGGAGGACCTAAAAACGCAATCACTGGCAAAAAGTATGTGAGATAAAGGGTGTTATGCATTTGAGTCACGTCCACCGACGTCCGCGGCACGACAGCAACATAAATAACACTAATGACATCCGATTGTGTTCGGTTTGCGAAAATAACGTACGGAAAAAACTGCGTGTAGGCGTTATTGCTTAACGTAATGTCCGTGTTAATAAAACATTATTATTTTGCGATACACAAAACGGTAACCATTTCGGGAATAACAGATCTGTTAACTGATACGGTATAGGTACATTGCATTATTATCCTTGTTCTTTTTCTAATTTGAGTCGGATTTTCCCTTAGCTGTATATAGTAATTGAAATTAAACACTTTTTAACGGATTTATCGCGTGTATATTACATTATTTAATTATCAATAAAACAAAATTATAGGCGGTAGATTTTAACTGTTTCTTTATACTTTTGAAGACAACTGTCATCTAGTCTCTCCCGCGACCACGACTGCTGCAAAGCATTCGAAACGTCGGGAATTAAATAATGTAATATACACGCGATAAATCCGTTAAAAAGTGTTTAATTTCAATGTGTAATAATCGCGAAAACCTAAGAAATCATTGTATATAGTAACTATGGGCTCCATCAGAAGGCTCAAATCACCCAAAGGGCAATGGAGAAACGCTATGCTCGGAGGTCCCCTGCGAGATCGGTAATGTGTACTGAGGAGTCACTGACATAGCCCACAGGAATACCAAAATTATGTGGCAGGGCACATAGCTAGCAGGACCGACGCCCGATGGGGCAGAAAAATCCTCGAGTTGCGTCCGCGTTCTGGAAAGCGCAGTGCTTTTACGCCTCCCACACGGTGGACCAATGACCTGGTTAAGGTCGCCGGAAACAGATGCGGCCCAGGACCGGCCTTTGTGGAGATTCTTGGGCAAGCCTATGTGCAGCAGTGGACGTCTTTTGACTGAAATAATGATGATGATATATTTATAAATAAA
Source organism: Clostera curtula (assembly GCA_905475355.2). Lineage (NCBI taxonomy): Eukaryota > Metazoa > Arthropoda > Insecta > Lepidoptera > Notodontidae > Clostera > Clostera curtula. The sequence goes on along the minus strand of FR997813.1, from coordinate 8,612,463 downwards.
TAAATATATCCTTGGACATTTCACACAACGCCATCTCGTCCCAAGCTAAGCAACTTAATGCTTGGGTTATGGTAACGAGATGGATGATACACTACTTATATACATTTTTTTTTTGTAAATACATATTGTAGATAGAAATGACACCCAGACTCCGAGCCAGTGCCTCTGGTTTAGACAAAGACACTCGCCCGACCCCGGAATCGAACCCGGGCCCGTTGATCCAAAGGCGGCACATCTAACCACTAGACCAACGAGGCAGTCAATTTAGTCAATCAAATTATTACTGACAGCTTTTACCGGAGATTGCTGTCTACTGCTATCTATATTCCATGTGGTGACAGATATAGAGCACATAGGTTCGATGCCGGGGTCAGACAAGTGTCTTTGTGTAAACCAGAGGCACTTACTCTGAGTCATTCGTGAATTTACACGTTTATTAACTGCCCCCGCGGTACAGGCTATAATTAGTGCAGGTGTTTCGTTTTAAACAAAAAGAAAGAAAAAAAACCTTCACTATAAACTTAAAAAGATTATTAAGGTGGATACTCCAGGGTAGCCCGCGAAATTCAAATTTTCTTATGTTTTTTGCAATTTGCAGGGCAGTGCTAGGTTGTATGATGATGATCATTTGATTCGCGGCTGTCAGACGTATGTAGTTACAGAGTTATAATCATCAAACTCATCAATAGAACCCTCAAACTCAAACTCAAATCATTTATTTCAATTGAACCTATTTACTGGTGTTTTTGAAAAGTCAAAAGTGAAGTTAGGAATCTAGTTGCATGTTCCAAAAAGTAGATCCTATGGAGAAGAACAGGCAAGAAACTCCATGGACACTCTTTTTATCATATTTTCTGTTACAAGCATCTGATTGGGTTACATTGAAGCTCATAAAGGTGCAAGAATAACTTTGACGTTGAAAAAGTTTTTCTTGCACCTTTATGAGCTTGGAGAGCTGTATTGATGATTTTGATGATTATAATTATATAACTACATACGTCTTACAGCCGCGAATAACATTTTAATCAACATAGAACCTAGCACTGACCTGCAAATTGCAAAAAACGTAAGAAAATTTGAATTTCGCGGGCTACCCTGGAACATCCACCTTAAGTAAAGTAATTAATTAATAAACAATTACTTTAATAATCTTTTAAATTCTTTTTCAAACATTCTCATAATTACTACGTAACCTGTAACTAGGTTGGTCAAACCAATTTATATATCGGTACCATCATCCTTTTCGCACACTTTGGACCGATGACCTAGTTAAGGTCGCCGGAAACCGTTGGAAACGGGCGACGCAGGACCGGCCACTATAGAGATACTTGAGGGAGGCCAATGTCCAGCAGTTGACGTCTTTTGGCTGAAATGATGATGATGTTGATGATGATGGCAACTTGCAAAGCTATAATAAACGAACGGCCTTTGTTATTTGAAAAAGGAACTGCAGCATTTTTTATTACCATAGAGTTATATAAAACACGGAATAGCACTCTCGCATTTCTATACCAGTACAAAAATTTACCTGCAGCTGACGCAGTTTAAGTTCCCAGTTTATATTTTCTTTTATAAACTGTAAAAATCCGGGGCACGGTTCCTTCCTCGGGTTCCTTGTGCTTGTTCACTATAAATTCACGGAGGATTCACCGTTCACCATTCAGTGGTTTGGATTTTTGCTTATAACCACAGTCACTTTGCCAGGAATAGAAGAAGAGGTAGTCAACAAAAAAATACTTCAGAAATATAATGCAGGATACAATAAAAACTACACATCAATATAACAATGTACATGATTTCAGGTATCTCCTTAGTTTTAGTACATTGTTTCTCTTTTTTTTTTTAAACTTCACCCGCGCTATAAAATGCACGAACACCAATGACACCCAAATTCAGAGCAAGTGTCTTTAGTTTACTTAAATATAGTAGTATAGTACATATTTCCCCGAAATCGAACCGGAGGCTAGTAATACATAGGCAGCACATCCAATCCCTAGACCAACGAGGCAGTGAAATTGATGATATCTTTGAAACTGTGCATCTTTGAACCACATATTTACGAACTTTTTGTATTATATTTTATTTATAGAATAATACGAAATATAAATAATATGAAAAACATGGTTTGAATTGAATTATGTTGATGTTGTTAAATGCATGTTGCATTTAACAACATCAACATAATTATTATTTCAATTTAATTAAGTATTTCTTTATTTTTAATAATAAATGTAAATTAATTGTTCATCGAGGGTTATTTCATTTTCTTTATATTATACAAATAATAATGCCAGTTTGCCAGTTTAAAAATTGTTTGGATAACATAAAACAATGAGAGGTCGCTTCTTTGACTTTTTAAACCAAACTCACTTCACCGGTAAGTCGAGATCCATGATAAAGTTTTTCTGCATTTAATTTTATAGCGAGCTCAGGTCAGAAATTTCTTTAAAAGAATTAACTCTTGCTCTTAACTCTTAACTATTTGTAATAATATAATCGCCAAACTGATTTAAGGATCGCAAGTGGGTGACTCCAACTTCCCCACCACACGCTGGGAAAAAAGCGTGTTGTAAAAGTCAACAAAACTCAGCACGATTGGTGGTAGGATTGAATGGTCTCCCCGGCTAGCTACCACCCTCACATCTCTGTCAGGCCAAGCAGTTTTACTGTGTTCCGTCGTGTGTATGTGTATGAGAGAGCCGGTGTCCGACAGGGCATTTCCTTGAATTGTCTGCCCCATCTTAGAACCTGGCGTTGCTTTCCATCACGCAAGCCGAGGGTCAAAGGCATTCAAGCAATTGGTAAAAAGACTAATATTCCCCTATTAACTTGGAGGAGTCCCGACACATAAGTGGGTCATATATTGGCTGACATGATAGCTCATAAAATTGATATACTTCAGAAAATAAGAGCTAGAAGCTGAATTTGGGATTCCAAAAACTACAATAACGCAATAATTTTAGTGTTGTGGCTTGATTTAATGTCATGCAATAAATGTTAAAACGACACGAACGACAAAACTGCGTTAACTGAACTATCGAATCGTGAAAAGCATAACTAATACGCGATTTTAAAATCGAGCGACGCGTTGCGAGGCACTAAATGCTCTGTTGCATTTCAAATTAACCCAATTTTTGTTACTCACTTGACATTTCCAAACGATCACAGTATTTTATAGCAACAGTATTCTAAACAATTAACCTCCCTGGGATGAGAGGAGGCCCGACCCAGTAATGGGTCATTTATGGGCTGAGTAGTTAGTACAGACGGTAAATAGCAACGGTTACTGCTAATATCGGGCAGGTCTTGATATAGAGCGCTATGCCTTCAAGAGGTATATAAAACCTAATCGTTTATCTTCTTCTTAACACTACATAGCCACTATCACTATCACTACATAGTATAAAACAAAGTCGCTGTCGTCTGTCCGTCCCTATGTATGCTTAAATCTATAAAAGTATGCAACGGTTTTTGAAGCTGTTTTTTTAATAGATAGAGTGATTCAAGAGGACGGTTTATATGAATAATACATGCATAATATTGTAGAGAAACACTGATAAATTTAGATGTTCATTGCACCCGTGCGAAGCCAGGGCAGGTCGCTAGTAATAAATAAAAAAAACATTGTTTACGAAACTGTCGCTGTGTTATTATTATTCCAAGTTCAAGAAACTTTTCTACCTGTTACGAACCAAGAAATTCAACAGCTACTATTCAGCAAGGTGATCTTTTACTCCAGACATCATCAATCTTCCAGCATTAACATGACGCCTAGATAGTCTCGGCACTATCCCCAGTGACCTGCCTAAATGCAGGTGCCGCCTAATTACTGGCAGGTGTGAGCAGTGCAGGTATACGACGCCAGGTACGTTGGAAAAGGACGGCGCGGTTATAAGAGTCAATCCGTCAATGTCGTGTTTGGTAATCTTGTAAAGCGAGAGTGATAAATCCAGAGGCGAAAATTTGCCATACGATTTTTGGGTTTTCTATTATAGATTAGGTATTGTGTCCACTGTGTTTATAGACTAATAAAAAAAATACGCAACAATATAAAGCAATTTAAAGCAACAAATAAACATAACAATATTGATCTTACATCACTATCACTATCACTACATAGTATAAAACTAAGTCGCTGTCGTCTGTCCGTCCCTATGTAACTATGCTTAAATCTTTAAAACTACGCAACGGATTTTAGAGCGGTTTTTTTAATAGATAGAGTGATTCAAGAGGAAGGTTTATATGTATAACCCACCCCCGCTTTGCACGGGCGAAGCCGGGGCGGGCCACTAGTAAATAATACTTTAGTAACGGATTTGGAATACATTGTGTCACCATCCCATTCCATCCTAAGGGTGTCGTGAGTCTACAAAAGGAAATGACAAGACTGAAAACCTAGCCCTAGACGAATAACTTGATACGTGACACAATGTATTCTTAATCCGTCTCCACGCGGATCACCAGAAAATTACATCACTATCACTACATAGTATAAAACAAAGTCGCTGTCGTCTGTCCGTCCCTATGTATGCTTAAATCTTCAAAACTAGGCAACGGATTTTGAATAGTTTTTTTTTAATAGATAGAGTGATTCAAGAGGAAGGTTTTTATATGTAATACATGCATAACACCCGTGGGAAGCCGGGGCGGGTCGCTAGTATTATTATAAATGTGAATGTAAGTTTGCTTGTTACGCTTTCACGCGAAAACTACTAAACCTATCATAAAGAAAATTCGTACGCATATTCTACTACTACCAGTATTGCAATTAACTTAGTACACTTTTTATTAAAAATACTATATTTATTTCATGGCTTCAATGCGAGCGAAACCGCGGGTAAAAGCTAGTAAATAATAATGGATTGCTTCAATGTATGGCTACCTTAATTCAGGGTTTGTCGACGTGAGTCGGATCGCATTTGCAAACCAATATGTTTATCGTTATTCGTTTTCCTTTATCCAATCGAAGGTGTTCGTGCTAAGTCATTACGATGAATCAGCATATGCCAATTTAAATAAATAGGCGACGTGTACAAATTATTTGGTATTTTTACATTCCCTTAATATTCTTGTTCACATTTATATATCATGTTGGCGACACGCAACCTTTTTGGTCTTTAAATACTTTTTCATTATAATTTAAAATAGTGTTCCTTTTTTAAGTGAGCTGCTTCTGTTTTTCTGTACTTTACAGAAAAATAGAAGAAACTCACTTAAAAAAAATGCCTATATGTCCTTTTTACAATCGTAAACTTTGGATATTTTGATCATCTGATGTGCTCTTCAGCAAAGATTTCTGTACAAACAAATTAAAAATTGCTTAATGTCTTTCCCTAAAATTTATTTTAGTTAGTGGCGTAGAAACGCGCTTTCCAATGTCTTTGATGCTTTGTTTCTGAAATTCTCACTCAAACTCACTCAACACAAAAGGAACTTTAATGTAGGTTTTATCACAAAGCTCCTATCGGGATCATATTTACTTTCATGTATTTTTAAACATGTTCTCTTTAGAATAGAATAGAAAAAGGATTTATTTGTGATAAATACACCCATGACATACGGTCAAAAACAACGTCAACAAAAGAAAGAAAAATTACAAACCTAGAAGTACCTATATACATAAGTGCATATGTCACAAATCGGCCCCTACTCAGAATAATGTTAGCCAGACAGCCAACGCTGGTCTTCCGTTGGAACCGTTTGGTGACATCACGCGCCGGGAACTAAAGCACAATAAGTTTATACGACAAATAAGAAAAAAAAACATAAAAATTAAGTAATTACATGCGACTAACAAAAAATAAAGTTTTTTTTTATTTATTTTTTATTACCTACTGTCCGGCGGTTGACCTCTATCTCACCTGATGGTAAGTGACGATGAGGCCGACGGTGTAACCCGCTGGGACAGTAAGAGCCTATTCACTCCAGACTTGAAGGCATCCAAGTCATATTTACTTGGAAATTCCACTCCTTAGCAGTCCGCATCAAGAAAGAGGAAGCGAAACGCTTAGTGCGAATATGTGGAAGTCGTAAAAGAAACTAGATTTAAAGAGTATATTAAACAATTATGGAGTTAATAATAACATAATCTTATAAATAAAATTCTCGTGTCACAATGTTCGTTCCCTCCGAAACGGCTTGACCGATTCTCATGAAATTTTGTGAGCATATTGAGTAGGTCTGAGAATCGGCTACTATCTATTTTTATCTCCCTAAATTTTAAGGGTCCCAACATTTTTTGTTTTTTTTTTGGGATGCAGCGTACATAAATACAAACAACCCTAAATTTTCACCTTTCTACGATCAGCCCCTATTTAATTACATGGCAAAACAACGTTTGCGGGATCAGCTAGTATTATTATAATAAACTTTCGTGACTTTAGCTTGACCCACAACCCTTACTTCCATCTGCATTCATACTGAAACTACCACTGGCTCGATATGCCGCTCCTCATACAAGATCTGGCAAGAAACTATGTAGTTGCTTTTCTACGTGATCTGTATTGTTTACAAAAATCGTGTTATACAGCATAGTGAGAGCAAGTATTGGATTGCCAAACTTAAGTGGCCGTGGGCAGGGCACACAGCTCGCAGGAAAGATGCCCGATGGGCCTCGAGAAAAGTCGTCGAGTGGCGACCGCGTTCCGGAAAGCGCAGTGCTGGTAGGCCTCCCACACTGTGGATTTAACCACACGGTGATCTTACGCAGGTCGCCGGAAAGCAATGGAGGCGGGTGGACCAGGACCGGCCTTTGTGTAGATTCTTGGGGAGGCCTATTTCCAGCAGTGGACGTCTTTTGGCTGAAATGATGATGATGATGATAAGAGCAAATTTCCTAGAACAAAGAACACGACGCGGGTACGCAATAACAAATAAGCTAACATAACAAGTCCAGTCAAAAAAACGTTCGCGAATAAAGTGATCTTTAGATTGTCATCGCGTGATACTTCAATTCACCTTCTTCTTTGCCTTTTCCCAATTTTATTGGGGTCAGCATTTGTCTAACTACTGGTAGTTAGACGGTGCAATTGCCATCTGCCTTCCCTGACCTAGTGGGAGTGCTGGTAATTGTTTGATTAGATAGACGTCGATTAACCTGTCAGTCCTCTAATTAAACGGAGAAAATGCACCTTCTAGTTAAACACCAGTAACACAGCGTTTTGTATCGAGCTTTATTTTCGCCTTTATTAAGCTCTTGCGACGCCTCCAGGATGGAATGAGATGGGGACACTACGTATTTCCTACGACATACACACCCCCGGTTTTGAGTAAACTTTGATAATATGTTTATCATTATCATCACTATCATTATCACTACATAGTTTAAAACAAAGTCGCTGTCGTTTGTCCGTACCCAAGTATGCTTAAATCTTTAAAAATCCTCAACGGATTTTAAAGTCGTTTTTTTAATAGATAGAGTGATTCAAGAGCAAGTTGTATATTATACCTATGTCTAATACATTAATAATATTGTAGAGAAACACTGATAAATTTAGTGTTTCATCATTGTACCCGTGCGAAGCCGTGGCGGGTCGCTAGTAGATAATAATTTATTAGGGAGAATTTATTGGAAGTCAACCGTCGAAAAATGTAATGAAGCATATCCTCTTATCGAAATTTCGTGTAAACGCACCAGCGTCATCAAAGAGATATCTAAATTATTTTCATCGTTTCATCTTTGGGAAAAAAAACTTTGATCTTTCAGTTTGGACAGTTTTCATTTGCGTTATTTTATTAAGTCCTTTTTACGAAAATGTTTCAGCGCCGAGCAAGGTTACGGGTGAAAAGTAAAACCTTTTATTTTTTAAATCATTTGATTTTTTTTTATCTTACTCCAGACACGCCAGTTGGTGTCATAAAAGGTTCTTCTTTTCTTCGTGAAGAATGTGAGGCAGAAAACGTAGCTGTAAGTTAAGAAATGTGTGGTAATGGATTTAGAATACCTATGTATTCTATAGTCAACACCCTATTCCATCTTGAGGGTGTAGTGAGAGCCGATAAAAGGAAATTACAAGGCCTAGTCGAAAGATAAGGAAAACGTGAAATGAAACCCTGTGCTAATCCTTCTGGCCAGCGTGGCACAGTAGGCTAATTACCCTGTCTGCGATGGGAGGAGGCCTGACTCAGTAGTGGGTCATTTATGGACTAAGTACTAGTAGTTAGGCAAGAGTTGCCAAGAGTGCCAACCCGTTTTGCCATCATGACGCAATAGACTTGCATAAATTTGGAGAAGGCCCAAATCTACCCATGGGGCGAGAAAAGTAAAGTTTTATACATAATATTAATATGAATACTTTACCACTTTTTTTTTTGGGGAAACCTTTTATTGGTCCCCAGCTGTGGGACGGGGCTGGGGTATGTGGGAGTCCCGGCCGCGTAAAGATGGTGAGACCGGTGTACCCACTAAAACCTAACACCAACTTTCTGCCTTATGCCGAATCGCCTGCGGCAATGCATTATCACGTCTCGCGAGGCGATGAGCTTGACAAGGGGGGGAGAAATTGAGCTCAACCCTTTCATCACGTTTGTGTGTGACATGGCGTCACTCCACCTCTTGGGCCTTGTGTGATGAGCAGTGATTCGTCCCTAATCTGCTGCTCGGCCTTAGGAAGAAGCCTATGTGTGAGTTAGGCTCTTCTCTACTTTTGTGTCAAATCTGGTGCATGTCTAATCCGTGTCTGGTCCAGGTACAGTAAAGTCCGGTGTGTCTCCTCGGGGGCTAGTCTCCAGTGGGAGGGGGGCGGTCCACTACACCCCCATGACTACTTTACCACTTGATGAAATAAAAATTATTATAATATAATTGTCGAAAATAGTCATTTACCTAAAAATCAGGCCTCATACATAGTTTTTTTTAATTTATATATTTTTTTTAAACTTTAATGATTATCGGTATTTTAGATACAATAATAGTATTTGTTATATTAATAGTGCTTAAAAAAGGAAATGAAAAGACCCACTTAATCTTTTTACAAAGAGTTGTCCCGGCGTCTCATAACTTTAACCGGTGACCAGAAGGCTGGTTATTACTTCGCTCAGCGAAGTAGCATTGCCATTCAACGTGGCAATGCTACTAGCCTTCTTGGCACCGTACCCGATGACAGCGATCTGGCGCAAAATACTTTGTTATAATTTTAGTTATTTAATTTATTTTAGTAATTTTTAATTCAGTGTTTTTATATGTTTCTTAAAAATGCTATTGAAGATAACTTAAGGAAATTTCCAGCATTGCAGGAAATGATTCCCAACGTTTCAGAAACTTTGCAGAGTTCGTGGTCGCGCGACGGCATTTCGTGCAAAGATCGTGAAAACCTAAGATATCGAAATTTCCAGCAATTATAGCAAGATCTTTATTTCTTGATAGTGTAATTTTGTTTTACGCCACAGGAGGCGCCTAGCCTAAGACATTTTAAAAATGGTATGGGTTTGGGACGTGGAGTTTTTTTATCCCTGACTAACATAGGTTACATTACAAAAAAATATGTGATAAGCACGTGGTTTACGCCGATGTGTGAAATATTAAACAATTTAAAATATCACAGGTAAAGCATTATCAATTCCATTTGCTTTGTATGGTGAAGTTGCAAGGTGAATAAGTTTATCAATAAATAACATTGCTTTAATACGCTTCAAGGAATTCAGTGCTATTGTTTCAATACATTTGACGCAGAATTTGGCGAATTGTTTTAGTGTATTGGCAATTGCTTTGTTGTCGCAGTAATCCGGCAATGGTACTAGAATTTGCTTGGTTCTAGCACACTATGCCAGCTAATTTACTTTTAACAAATGACGATAGGTCTGATTTTGCAATGCAATTAAATAATACGAAGGAACAAACGGTTTTGCAAAAAAATCATTAAAAAAGAATAGAAAAGACATGCAGACCCGAGCCTCACGAAGATGATGCTGAGCTATTCACACCAGTCTGCATGTTACCACGGCTGGTGCAATCCACACTGAAACGTCAGGCAAATAAAGGAACATACCTGCACAATATTTCCGCGATCCAGACACATAAAATGCGAACAAATAACAGGAATCCTAAAACAGCAATTAAATAATATCATACAGCATGCATAAGTTTCAGTTTTCATATCAATACCATGATAATAAAATTAGAACAATCAGTTTTTTTAAACATAAACCCTTTCTTATAGAGGGGGAACCCTTTATAGGTCCCCAGCCGGGGGACGGCGCTGGGGTATGTGGGAGTCCCGGTCGTGATGAGATGGTGATTGTGACCGGTTTACCAGTGGGTAGTGACAACCTACCAGTGTTTTTCTGAGCGGGCCCTGCAGCGAGGGCAGTTTACAACATTAAAATCGCGAACACACATTACACCCAGACTCAGAGCAAGTGCATCTGGTTTATACAATGGACATTGCATTATCATATTAGAAAAGATAGGAGTACTGTCTGTCTGTTGTGCAATATGTTACATTGTCCTCACATCTTAGCTTACTATAAATAAACACGAAATCAATGTAACCCAATCAGATGATTGTAACAGAAAATATGATAAAAAGAGTGTCCATGGAGTTTCTTGCCTGTTCTTCTCCATAGGATCTACTTTTTGGAACATGCAACTAGATTCCTAACTTCACTTTTGACTTTTCAAAAACACCAGTAAATAGGTTCAATTGAAATAAATGATTTGAGTTGAGTTGAGTACGTGTTTCTGCAGCAGTGTTGAGCACCAACTCCTCGATGTGCTAACTGCTGTGTGTAGCTGTGTCTAGCGCACACTACCTACCGACAGAACTGCTACATGATAAGGTTGGCCAGAGTATACAGCATGGCGTGTGAGAGGACCGAAATTGACCTGTTCTGTGGTAACGTAACCTGAAAAAAACTATAGCGGTTTACTTTTTCAACATTATCTAGCTTTAAGTTACTTCTTTCTTTGTTTCCTTTTTTGTCTACCGCGTCGCTTTTATTTGTTTTAATTTGTGTATACTGCCTCGTTGGTCTAGTGGTCAGATATGCCGCCTTTGGATCAACGGGTCCCGGGTTCGATTCCGGGGTCGGGCAAGTGTCTTTGTCTAAACCAGAGGCACTGGCCCGGAGTCTGGGTGTCATTTGTGCTCGTGAATTACATGTTTGTAAACTGCAACACAGGTTATACCCAGTGCAGGGGTTTCGTTTTTTAAAAAAATTACAAAATAAAGTATGGATTGGTGACATTTTGTATTCCAAATCCGAAAAATACGGATAGCTTCGCGTTTTTCACATGAAACAAAACTTTTACATTATTTACTTCTAAGACTTCCAATGTAGCACTTGCGTTGAATTGCTCTCTGATTACTAACTACAACTAAGTTTGTGAAACTCTAGAAAAGTCTGCACTGAAACCACCTTTCCGATACTTAGTAACTTAACTGCAAAACGAAGCTGATTTGTAGGAGCTTGTAAAATGGCCAAGACTGCACTTCTATTAGATATTTGTCTCGAAGCAATTTAGTGACGAGAAAATTGTGTACAATTTTAATGTTATCTTGGGGACTTCAAACCTGTCAATCGGTATTTTATTTTATTTATTTCGAAAACTTACAGCTAGCATAAACATAAAATAGTAGACGACGGCCAATTACAAGTTTTCACATATAATATACATACATTAGAACAAGTAAAAACCAATAGCACATACAAATAATAGAATTTTATTAATATTAGGTTTGCATATGAGGTGTATTAAATTAAATCTTAATTAAGTTACTATATACCTTTTGAAGTCGGTTTTTAACGTAGTATTTTTATATATTCATCTTTTATATATTTATGATGTATGAAGTAAATCCAACTAATATAATTATAGAAAGTGTTTGGTCTCTCTTTCTATTTTGTCTTAAACCTAAATTTGAAGTTGTTTTTTTTTACTAGGTTTTTAAATTATATTATCAGTTGATATTTGTGTGAAATACAGTTAATATATGTAAGGACGTCGTGCACTTAAAAACAATGGCATTGCCTGCATGCACATTTATTTATTTCATCGTCGTTTCAGCCCATAAATTACCCACTGCTAAGTTGGGCCAAATTCATGGAGAGAAATTAGCCTACTGTACCACGCTGGCAAGACGAGTTGACACAGGGTTAATATCAAGTTTTCCTTCTCTTGCGGCTAGGTGACCTGCACTTGCGTTCCTTTAGTCGCCTCTTATGACACCCTCAGGATGGCATGGGTTGGTGACATTGCGTATGCTGAATCCGTCACCATACGGACTTTACTTATAAACTCTGATTTTATATATATTATTACAAATAACTTCGTGTGCGCTACAGGTCCATAACCTGCTACAGTCAGTTCCTTTTGTCGGCTCTTACGACACACTCAGGATGAACTGGGGTGGTGACACAAATCAAAACAAATAAATAAATCAAGTGACTAAGTTAATTATTGAAGCAATGAGTTTGAATTTTGTAAGCAGTCAGGTTATTGGGAAAATAAAATAAATTTAACACGTCAATTTCTATATTGAGACGTAAATGCAAGCGCTAAGGCTTGTTCCGAACTTTATTAGCCCTAATAAAATGCACTCGCTGTTTGCGATTTTTATACACGACCGATAAACATAAAAATATACTAGTTATGACTGCCAACTTATTTCTTGAATACTTTGAGCCGCACAAAGATTTCAAACATCTACTTACTGAATCGTTCTCAGCCTAGAAATTACCCACTACTGGGTCGGGCCTTCTCTAAATTCATGGAGGGAAATTAGCATAATGTGCCACGCTGGCAAGACGGGTTGGCACAGGGTTTGTATCAAGGCGTGGTTCTGCACCAGATCCCACAATGCCGCAACAGGACGCGAGTTGGAGCACTCCGGGGATGTTTAGTGGGTAGGCCCCCACTGTGAGGGAGAGTCCCACACGCCCCCCCCCCCCCCCCTCGCCCATCCCCGTGGCCGACGGGGATAGTCCATAAAGAATTTTACCCCGGGCGAACAAAAAAAAAGGGTTTGTATCAAGTTTTCCCTCTCTTGCGGCTAGGTATGGGTTGGTGACATTGTGTATTCTAAATCCATCACTACACGGACAACTTACTGAAAACATACTGAATAAATAGTGTCGCCACCTCATTCTATCATCAGGGTGTCGTAAATGCCGCAAAAGGGGTAATGGTGTGGTGACACGGAATAACTACGGCCAGGGAATTCCCTCATATGTTTTGGGTTCCTTATTTTGATAGCACAAAATATGTAACACATGCAATAGTCTTTTCAGCTCCATTGAGGGTAATTAGCCTACTGATCCACTCTGGCCAGGCAGCTTCGCACAGGGTTTAGTATCAAGTTTTCCTTCTCTTGTGAATAGGTTTTCGACCTTGTCATTTCCTATTGTCAACTTTTACGCTACCCTTAGTATGGAATGGGGGGTCACATAATGTATTCTAAATACAGAGATTCTTCTTCGTCTCGAGAATTTCTAAAAGTCTTCACTCAATTATTTGCACAGCTTTATATTATCTCACAACGTCGATACAGCGGAACAAGTCTTGTAGTTCCGAACTCATCATCAATGTTGTCTAGATTTACGATCGGTCGTTTGTGGATACCCTTATCTCAGAAATTTACAACTCCGCCCGCACCTACGGCGAACCAGTTGTTTAGTTTCAAAGGCTTCGTATGCGGGAAGCTTATTGATTCGATAATGTAACCTTATTGACGAATGTCGTTAATTTAGCATTCGTCTCCTTTCGTTCCCAAAATTGAGTTGGGGCTCGACTAATTTTTATTTTAAAAAAAACGTAGGTGTTCGAGCGAATGAATGATCGTCCGCACTTGTTTGCCTTCATCTTTCACTCGGTCATGCACTATACAAACCAGCAAGCAGTAATAACGTATTTTATGTGCAATCACTGTAACTAATGTTTAATATACAATAAACAACTTTCAAAATCTTATTTGGAGTCCGATTTATTCAACTACATACCAGAATACAAGTCGGAGCCAAAACAGTAGGTAACCCCTAACCCCGTAACCTGTGTCGCGGGGGCAGCCTCTGGTTTACACAAAGACACTTGCCCGGCCCCGGAATCGAACCCGGGTCCCCGTGATACAAAGGCGGCACATCCAACAAGGAGACCCTTTATCCAAAAAGGAGGAGTTATTAATTTTGTTGTTTTTTTTTATGTCTATTGACCGATTAGTCGAAGGCTCGTGAACTGATTTAGATAATTATTTTTGTACCCGAACAGCGATGGTTCTAAATTGGTCCCACATAACTACTAGTACTACTCAGCCCATGCATAACCCACTGCTGAGTCGGGCCTCCTCCATTGAAGGTAATTAGCCAACTGTGCCACGTTGGCCAGACGGGTTGGCACAGGATTTCATATCAAGTTTTCCATCTCTTACGGCTAGGTTATCAGCCTTGCAATTTTCTTTTGTCGGGTCTACGACACCCTCAGTGTGAAATGGGGTGGTAACATATTTTTTCTAAAAATCGGTTCAGTAGTTTTGGATAAAACTTTTAAGAAGTGGAAAGAAGTTATGGTGGTTCCGAATAAGATGCATTAAAAAAAGATTTTAACATAATGTGATTTCAAAACAATAAAAAATCTAACAGTGAAAAATAACCTTATTTATATAATTTATACCATGGAACAAGAAAGGTACAAACAGATTATCACTACATAGTATAAAACAAAGTCGCTGTCATCCGTCCGTCCCTATCTATCTATATCTTCTATACTTATAATAAATCTGTAGAGAGGTCAATTCTGTACATGAAATATTTTTCCAAAATAACTATCAGCGGGTGATTAGTGATCGATACTGACGCCAAAAATGCAATCAGTAAAATTTTTGTCTGTCTGTCTGTCTGTCTGTCTGTCTGTATGTTCGTTATAGAAACAAAAACCACTCGACGGATTTCAACAAAACTTGGTACAATTGTTCTTCATACTCCTGGGCAGGTTATAGTATACTTTTCATCACGCTACGATCAATAGGAGCAGAGCAGTGAAGGGAAATGTTGGGAAAACAGGAGAACTTACTCCATTTTTTAAGCTTCCGTCGCGTGTGCAGCCTTAATAGTTAAAGCTACACAGAAATCATGTATGACGGAAATGTTCTCCTTAAAATTATATAAAAAATATTCCCAGACAGCAAATGTCTATCTTTTATGGTTGACTCACAATAACACGTGTAACTCCCGATAGCTTAGCAGTTCAGAGCTTTCTGATTATATTTGTCTACTCTTACGTTTATAACACTCTCAATCATCCCTAATTAATAAATTTTAACATTATTACCTATTTAATAAAAAAAGAATCATAGAAATCGGTACAGAAACACCAAAGTTATTCATGAAATACGCTAATAAACCATCGCGCGTGATTACTGAATCATGCTTTAAGGATTATTTTTGTGTAACCGTCGCATCGGGACGTCGCGGGAGGTTTAAAAGGGCGGGGGATCCAAACGCGAACTTCATACAATATTTGGATTTGGCTGATGATGCGAGTAGACGTTCCGAGTATTCGCCCTTATTGACAGGCAATATTGTTTATCAGCGCGACTTTGTCTTTACAATAATTTAGTTTATTTAATTTTCTTTTGTTGTTATTTCATAAAATAGGTATTAGTTATTTTGGTGGCGTGTTATATTCGTTCAAATTACAAATTATTAATAGTTATTTCTTTTTAGGTGAAGTTAAGTAGTAGTTAGTTAGTAGTAGGTAAGTTTTGGTTAATTTATGTTCAGTTTTTTTTAATAATAATAATAAGTAAGTAAAAGCGTAGGTACTTTTATTAATTAAAGGTATAGGTATTATTAATTATGTTATAGGTATTTAGTTTTAAGTGAAGTAGGATAGTTTACCCGGAAGCTATGCGCTGAAGTATTTTCGTTGTATAGGTACTTAAGCCTCATGTGAACGTGATCTAAACAATATTACCAATACATTAACTTAATAATACACAAGGAATTACACACTGATGGAGTTGCGGGCACAGCTATCTATATATATAAAACTCTTCCGTTAATGAGTGACTGACAGACAACGCACAGCGGAAACGAATGACAGTAGAGAGCTGAAATTTGGCCTGTGTGTTTGTTGGGAGGAGTAGGCTACCACTAAGAGAGGATTATTGGAAATTCCCTCCCAACGGGGTGAAAACGGGGATAAATTGTTTTTTTCCGGAAGTCATTATTCCACGCGGACGAAGTCGCGGGCAAAAGCTAGTGTATGCTTAAATCTTTAAAACTACGCAACGGATTTTGAAGCGGTCTTTTTTAATAGATTGATTGATTCAAGAGGAAGGTTTATATGTTAAATACATCCACAATATAGTAGAAAACCACTGATAAATTTTGAGGTTCATCATTGCAGCCGTGCGACGCCGGGGCGGGTCGCTAGTAGTATATAAAACAAAGTCGCTGTCGTCTGTCCGTCCCTGTGTATGCTTAAATCTTTAAAATACGCAACGGATTTTGACGCGGTTTGTTTAAATACATATATTGATTCAAGAGGAAGGTTTTTATGTACAATACATGCATAATTGCACCCGTACGAAGCCGGGGCGGGTCGCTAGTGAGAAATAAACAATCATTTGAAGTCGGTACCACCTTATTTTTTTTTACATTTACACCGACTTTAAATTATTAGCTTATGAGCACCCAAGGTACCGACTTCAAATTGTTCATATAATTTTAATATAATGTTTCCAATCTTCATAATCTATTTGTGTCTTTCTTATTCCATAATATATCATTACAAATAAATAAATAAATATCCTTGGACATTCACACAACGTCATCTCGTCCCAAGCTAAGCAACTTAATGCTTGTGTTATGGTAACGAGATGGATGATAAACTACTTATATACATTTTTTTTAAATACATACATTATTATAGATAGAAATGACACCCAGACTCCGAGCCAGTGCCTCTGGTTTAAACAAAGACACTTGCCCGACCCCGGAATCGAACCCGGGACCCGTTGATCCAAAGGCACGATCTTAATAACGTCTAGTTATTAAGGTTTGAAATCTATATTTAAACCTTAAAATCGGAGGCACAATAATTTGAAGTGACCGACGTACGATTGGTCCGCGCAACTCTGGCTGCCGAGTTTATCATCGCGCCGTCACTCAGCAGTTATTTATGGACCAGTAAACTTGAAAATATATTTTCCTCCGCGTCGGCCTCGCGTCCATTCCAGGTTAAGCCCCTTGGGTAGCCACTAGACGAGTGGAGTGTCATAAATTTGAAAATTGTTTCGTGGAAGCGAAAAAGTGAAACAAATATTTGACGTTCTCCCCGATCCTTCGCGAGTGCGCGGGTCGACTCGTTCGATTTACGTGTATTTACAGACATACACAGTATAACCAGTGTCATAAAACAATCTAATATCACCGCTTTAAATAATTAAACAATTAACTTTGGCTTGCGGAGCTCTGATTGCATTAATATCTTCTTGATTACTTACTTGTGCTACATAAAGTTACTGAAAAAATATTTATAACTAGCTGCGCCCTGCGGTTTCACCCGCGCTTACTTGACACTTATCTTTATATTCTGGATAATTCACAATATATCGTTATAAATAATATTCTATGTGTTATTCTGATGTATAAGCTATGTTATTGTAAAGTTTCAATAAAATCCATTTAGTAGTTTTTATGTGAAAGAGTAACAAAGATCCATCCATTCATCCATACTTAAAAACTTTCATGTTTATAATATTAAGTAGGAAGTAGGATTTGAAACTATCTGTGTTGATCATTGTCTGGTGTATGCGGTCTGCACGAGATCGTGCATGGTGTAAATCTATGGGGGAGGCCTAAGTTCAGCAGTGGACTTCTGTGGCTGATAGATAGACAGTGTAGATCAAAGTATATCGAAATTATTCTACAAAAGATAAACTACATTTACAAAACGTAAAATTCTTATTTATAGCTATTACACACACAAATAAAACGTTCATTTATTTATATGTATAAAAATATCATATAACTATAAGTTTTACTGATTTGTTTTTGCCATATGCAGGTAAAATGGCATTAATAGTTATTTTACACTGTATGAAACAGGAAAAAACATTAATGTATCGAATCCTGTTTGTAATATATTATAGCATGCTTATAATATTTCGGACAGATAGAGCCCCATGAGAAGGCCCGGCAGTGGGTAATTTATGGGCTGTGTAGTAGGACTCGTAGCCTTTTTTTTAACGCTTAATAAATTAGTGCCCTAAGTTATCTTGACATTTATATAATTAGTGTCACCACCCCATTCCCTCCTAAAGGTGTCACCACCCCATTCCCTCCTAAAGGTGTCGTAAGTGCCGACGAAAGGAAATGACGCGGCCGATATCTAGCCTCAAGAGAAGGAAAACTGGATACGAATTCCTGTGCCAACCCGTCTAGCCAGCGTGGCACAGTAGGCTGATTACCCTCCCTGTGAGAGGAGGAGGCCCTACTCAACAGTGGGTTATTTATGGGCTGATTAATAGTAGTAGTAATAGCTGGATAACAGCCCACGTGTGCCTCATGACACAGCGTCGGAACAAGACCTCGCCTCACATGGATTGTTCTCGAAATGACTCAGCACTAAAATAATTTTAACGACAGTTTGATTACTTTTATCGCGACCTCTCGGTTGAGTCGTCACGTTTACGTGCCATTAGTTTTATGCGAATTATTGCTAAGGAATTGGCCGGTTGTTATCAGGTGCTGAGCACGAAGTTGTTTATCAGGATCCGTTTAGGGGAACCGACCAGAAAATTTGTTTGCGATTAGGAAACTTGGGTATATTTTGGTCGAATATTTTCGCATTTTCGTATTTAAGAGAAAGTTATTTGTTTTGTGATCTGGTTGCTTGATCAAAATCGGTAATTTCCTAGGGGTTAGATGTGCCGCTCTTGGAACAAGGGCCCCGGTTAAATTCCAGGGTAGGTCAAAATATTTTAGTGTACAACACTCTCTTTGAGTACCATTTGTGTTCGGGAATTACATGTCTGTAAACGGCGATACAGGCTATATTACGAGATTAAGGTTAAAAAAAATCTTTAAATCTGAGCATCTACACGGTTCGTTGTCGACACGGTTGGCGCAGTGGTTGAGTGATCGACTGCTGCGCAGCATGTCGCGGGTTCGATCCCCGCACGGAAGAAATATTTGTACGACCTATAAGTATTTGTTCCGGGTCTGCGTGTTTTTCTATATATATTATGTATGTATTTACAAAAAAAATGTTTATAAGTAGTTTACCATCCATCTCGTTACCATAACACAAGCATTAAGTTGCTTAGCTTGGGACAACATGGCGTTGTGTGAAATGTCCAAGGATATTTATTTATTAAAGAAAAAATAATAATAATAATAAGTACAATAGGCAGTCTTAACGCTAATGAGCATTCTCTTCCAGGCAACCAAATTAATCTTTCATTCGCGTACGACAAGAATCAGCCAAGTAAAAATACGCGTAAGAAAATAAATAGGCCCATGCCATACTCAATTTACTGAGTGAGTATCATATTAGCGGAAATAGAAAACGGCACGTGATCGGCTCCTACGGGGGACACAACGTGTCCGAAAGGACGCGCCCCCTTCCTAGCCATTTATTAGCTGATGCTCATAGAGTAGTAACACAGACGATAGTTTCCAAACGAACTTTTTTGTAAATCAGTGTGAGTGAAAATTTTAGTTTACACACATTGACATCTCAGCACATAAATGGCTTCTTTTAAGATTATTGAAAGATTTAGCCAATGAGTTCACGTGGATGCGTGATAGTGTTCAAACAATCTTTTTTTAATTATATTATCTAATTACTCTAATTAAACATCTATTGGCCTGTGAGTGGATGCCACGTGAAGAGTTTAGTTTACTCACATTGACATCTCAGCACATAAATGGCTTCTTAATAATTGAAAGATTTGGCCTAAGCTCGTTTGTCCACCGCCGCCGTCACCGAGAACGAGATGACGGCGCCGAGTTAGCGATACATACATTTAATATGGCCATGTGTCCACCACACGCCCGTCACCCGAGAACCGTCATCCCGGCCGCCGATGTTTCGTGTAGTTCGGCGTGACCGCTAGATTTCGGCACGGTTTTATGACGGGCCGATGTGCCGGCAATACAAAACAGGTTTGTTCTTGTCCACACACTACCGTCGCACCGCGCCGTTCGCCCGGTTTTGGTTATAACTGAACCACCGATATATTGGCGCGGTGGACAAACGATCGCCGTCACGTCATCATAAATTCCGCCCGAAATAATCTCGTTCTCGGTGACGGTTCGGTGACGGCGGGCGGTGGACAAACGGCCTAAGGGTGCATATGGGTGCTTGGAGAATACCAACTCTCTCTAGCTCCCCGGTGTTACGAGCTATGGTCCCATGCCGGAGCATCATCATAATTAATAATCATAATTTCAACCCATATATTACCCACTTCTGAATTGGGTCTCCTCCAAATGCATGGCGGGAAAATAGCCTTACAATTGCCTTACTTTAAAAAATAGCATACTTTGCCACGCTGGCAACATGATTTGGCACAGGGTTTGTATCAAGTTTGCCTTCCCTTGGGGCTAGGTGGTCTGTCCGTCCTTTAGTCGCCTCTTACGACGCCCTCAGGACGATATGGGGTAATGACATGGTGTATTCTGGAATATAGCACTGGTCTACCGAGGCCTTTAAAGGCAATAACGTGTCAGACTTCCCGGATGCCCTAGAGTATTAGCTGTATCATGATGGCCAGATGGCTTTACAGTAGGCTAATTACCCTCCTTGTAAGTGGAGGAGGCCCGACTCAGCAATGGGTCATATAAGGTTGGTCTAGTGGTCTAGTGGTTAGATGTGCCGCCTTTGGATTAACGGTTCCCGGGTTCGAGTCCGGGGTCGGGCAAGTGTCTTTGTCTAAACCAGAGGCACTGGCTCGGAGTCTGGGTGTCATTTCTATCTATATTATGTATGTATTTACAAAAAAAAAATGTATATAAGTAGTTTATCATCCATCTCGTTACCATAACACAAGCAATAAGTTGCTTAGCTTGGGACGAGATGGCGTTGTGTGAAATGTCCAAGGATATTTATTTATTATTAAGTAAGCTATAAAGGCTTACTCAAAACGGTTATACGCAACGACCCTGCCTTCTAAGCCTAATGCTTCTATGCTGCCGTCATTGTCCTCTTGTTCCGTAAATGAGGTTTTTCTTTTAATCCTGTTTTGTGAATGCTTTCTTCTAACTTCGAGCGTGTGGCGCCTGAAAATACTGACAAAGATTTTTAAAGGCTTTAGTTTTTTCGTATTGCTATTTTGTTATTCCTGTATACAAGCTCAAGAAAATTTTGTTGTACCATATCTCGGGAACTAGGAGTATTATGAAGCTTGGTCTAATAATTAAATTATTAATTTGGACCAAGCTCCATTATAATAATATGATTATAGTCTATATACATCTTAATATTAACAAATGTGATAGGCTTCATTGAATCGAGTTGACACAAGTGAATATTATAAATATGAATTAATATAAATAATAATATAATCCTCAGCAGTAAATCACACGAAGTGCTACTCTATCGGGACTTCCATTGTATATCACAATCTTAAACTCGTATGTCTATCTAAAATATTAAAATAAAACTCACCGTAGTTCAACATCATCATCATTTCAGCCAAAAGGCCATAGGCCTCCCCCAAGGATCTCCACAAAGGCTGGTCCTGGGCCGCCCGCATCCACTGCATCCGGCGACCTTGACCAGGTCGTCGGTCCACCGTGTGGGAGGCCTACCAGCACCGCGCCTTTCGGAACGCGGTCGCTACTCGAGGACTTTTCTACCCCATCGGGCGTCGGTCCTGCGAGCTATGCTCCCTGCCCACTGCCACTTAAGTTTGGCAATCCGGTGGGCTATGTCGGTGACCCTGGTTTTCCTGCGTATCTCCTCATTTCTGATTTGATCTCGCAGGGAAACTCCTAGCATAGCCCTCTCCATTGCCTTTTGGGTGACTTTGAGCCTTCTGATGGAGCCCATAGTGAGCGACTACGTGAGCGACCACCGTAATTAATTATATGTAAATATGGATATATATATTAATATTAAGACTTCTTAGTTATTTTTACTTATATACAAACGATATTGGCAAACATAATACTAAATAACATTTTGTTATACTTTTGAAATATATTGAATAAAATAGAAAAATGCCTTATTGCATAAACCAATAATGGCGTTTACAATCGTCAACGGATACATCTTTGTTTCTTAACTACTACCAGGTCGCAACGGCCTCTTAGAAGACCATTTTTTTAGACCTGGCGAAAGAAAGTCAGTGGGCTTCTCTTTTTTTAATACCACATAACAATACCCGTCTACATATAACTTGCTTTCTTTGATTCCGAAAGTCACTCATCTAAGTATGAATTTTATAAAAGGCTTATAACTCTCTAAGATTAAAATTGATAGGCAGAAAATATAGCCGCAAAAGATAGATAAGAGAAAATGATAAGAAACTCAGCAGCTATTTATGAACTGAGAAAGAATAGAAAGAGCTTTGATCTTTCAAAACATTGTATTTTTCGTATATCGCACACAGTATTTTCATGAAAACAGTCGATCAAAAGTCGGGTGTGGCGCTAAACCGGTCATTTATCATGGTTATCTCGCCGCCCGTATTGTCCATCGCTGCATTCTACCCCTTTACTATCTCAAATTGGAATGAGTAATAAGCTTCCATTGAATTAGCAAGACAATTACGGTATCCTTATTTAGGTCCATTTGACGGGTTTGTCCGAGTGCTGAAGGATTTAGAATACACAGTGTCACCAATCCATACCATCCCGAAGGTGTCGTAAGAGGCGACTAAGGGAACTGTTATATCTAAATTCACGCGGTTAACCATACGTAGTAAAACAGCTTACGTTAGTCTATCATATTTCATTCCGCGGGTCATTGTTTTTGATTCATATTAGCATCAGAGTGGACTTGAACGTCGCGACGGACAGACATATCTAAATCTTATATTAATAAATTCTCTTTTAGCCAGTTTAAAATCTTTAGCTTTTAAACTCTAGATCTATAGTCTTTTTTTAAAAAGACTATAGACCCACTCCGTATCAGAACGCAAGAGGCAGATCACGAAGCCGCAAGAGAAGCGAAACTTGATAGTAGTTGGCTAATTTACCTTTTTTTAATATTATAAGACGACACTCGAGCAGGCGGTCCACCTGATGGAAAGTGGTCACCGTCGCCCAGGACATCTGCAACCTAACAGGCGAAGATGCGTTGCCGGCCTTTAAGATGCCTGTAAACACCTCTTTTGAAGAGCCCCATGTTGTAGCGCAGAGGAAACACTTCGGGAGGTAGATCATATATTACCTCCATGAATTTGGAGGAGGCCCGACTCAGTAGTGGGTCACTCATGGGCTGAAACGAACGAACGAACGACGGGTTTACCCATTCCACACTGAGAGAGTCGTAAGAGCCGACAATAGGAAATAACAAGGCCGGTAACCTAGCAGCAAAAGAAGGAAAACTTGAAACGAAACCCTTTTTTTTTTTTTTTTTTTTTTTACGTCGGAGATCCTCATGGATTCCCGGCCGTTGGGAAACTGGCCGGGGTATGTGGGACTCCGGGGCGCGTAGAGATGGTGAATTGCGCCCCGACCTACCCACTAAAACCGACGGCGATCCTCGTCTGCCCAAACCAGGGCCACGGGATTCACTCCCATTACGGGAGCATGCTCCGTGGCCTCTTATGATACGAAACCCTGTGCCAACCTATCTGGCCAGCGTAGCACCGTAGGCTAATTACACTCCGTTAAATTGGATGATGTCAGTGTGGTGGATTAAGGGTACATGGTGTCGCCATCCCGTTCCATCCTGACTGACTGACTGAGACGGAAATGACGAGGCCGATAACATAGCTGTAAGTAAAAGGAAAACGTCTGGCCAGCGTGGCACCCTCCCTGTGAAGGGAGGAGGCCCGACTCAGCAGTGGGTCATCTATGGGCTGAGTTTAAGTAGCAGTACATGTACTTTGACTAACGGGTCTGTAATTATTTTATGGTCTGCTATGTAAATAAATAAATTTCATTTTTTTTTCTTGGCATTTCACAAAACGCCATCTCGTCCCAAGCCAAGCAACTTAATGCTTGTGTTATGGTAACGAGATGGATGATAAACTATTTATATATATTTTTTTTGTAAATACATACATATTATAGATAGAAATGACACCCAGCCTCCGAGCCAGTGCCTCTGGTTTAGACAAAGACACTTGCCCGACCCCGGAATCGAACCCGGGACCCATTGATCCAAAGGCGGCACATCTAACCACTAATCTAACATTAAAGTTCCCTAGATAGAAAATCCAGATGAAACCTCACATTCAAACGTCACAGTTGAACACACTTTCAAATTAAGAGAAACCAGTAAGAATGTGCAAGTCGAACCGTAAACGTCCAATCAGAGTGATTTAAGGACGACAAACGACTTCAGCGCACCGCGTGTACAGAACAAAGGAACTGATCTTTTGAAAAGAGCAATACACTTTTCTTTTCAGTACATTGCAGACTATTACGTAACTATTCATGGAGGGTTTTTTTACTAACCCTCTCCCAAAAGAGCGGTGTTTGACCGAATTAACAAATTTGACGGAGTCATTTCTTTTTAAAAAAAAAACCTGTATGGCGACGGTAGTTTACAAACATGAAATTCACGAATACAAATGACACCCAGACTCGGAGCAAGTGCCTCTGGGTAACACAACTTGCCCGGCCCCGGAATCGAACACGGAACTATCTCTTCTTAATTATTAGATTAAATTACAAATTTCTTAGGTTTTCGAAACGTCAATAATTAAATAAAGTTATATACACGCGATAAATCCGTTAAAGTGTCTAATTTCAATTATATTACTAGCCAAGAAACATTATGAAACTGAATACTAAGCTTGTACCGTATTGATAACAATACGTGGTTGATATTCAGTGGAACGCTCTAAAGTAGAATTCTGCTTTAGGCGTCAATATCTCACTCACACTTCATAACAGAACAAATATGTTATACACAGAACCAATGATGTTAGAAGTATTAATTGTAACATCATTGCACAGAACTATTTCTTTTTACCACTATCACTTCAAATGACTATGTGGTTTTTGTTACACTCTACTTAAAGCTACTTTTCCGTGTGATGAATAATTTAGAATACATATTGTCACCACCCCATTCCATCTTAGGTGTTTCGTAAGAGTCGACAATAGGTATCTATCTATACAAATAAATAAAATTGGAGCCATCATCATCAGCAGAGTCTGTTTGTTCCGGCTAATCTCTGGAACGGCTGAACCGATTTTGACGAGACTTTCACTGATATGTAGCTGATGATATAAGGAGTAACTTAGGCTATTTTTTTAGACTAGCTTCGCCCCACGGCGTCACCCGCGGTACGACAATAAGTAAGCGTGGGAGAGACCGCGGGGCGCAGCTAGTTTCCTATAAATAAATATCCTTTGACATTTCACACAACGCCATCTCGTCCCAAGCTAAGCAACTTAATGCTTGTGTTATGGTAACGAGGTAGATGATAAACTACTTATAAACATTTTTTGTGTAAATACATACATATTATAGATAGAAATGACACCCAGTCTCCGAGCCAGTGCCTCTGGTTTAGACAAAGACACTTGCCCGACCCCGGAATCGAACCCGGGACCCTTTGATCCAAAGGCGGCACATCTAACCACTAGACCAACGAGGCAGTCATATATATAGATGACCCACTGCTGTTTCGGGCCTCCTCCAGTTAGTTGGAGGGTAATTAGCCTACTGTGCTACGCTGGCTGGACAGGCACAAGGATTTGGGATCAAGTTTTCCTTCTCTTGCGGCTGTTTTCGTTCTTATAAGCTCTTACAACCTCAGGATGAATTAGGCTGGTAACAATATGTATTCTTAATCCATCGCCACATGAATTGATAATAATTATTATTCTCGTCACCCCACCGTCAACATATCTTAGCAGACTTGTCAATAATTTTCCGAACATAGAATATATTTTCATAATGACACTAGTGGTCAGATGTGCCGCCTTTGGATCAACGGGTCCCGGGTTCGATTCCGGGGTCGGGCCAGTGTCTTTGTCTAAACCAGAGGCACTGGCTCGGAGTCTGGGTGTCATTTCTATCTATAATATGTATGTATTTACAAAAAAAAATGTATATTTGTAGTTTATCATCCATCTCGTTACCATAACACAAGCATTAAGTTGCTTAGCTTGGGACGAGATGGCGTTGTGTGAAATGTCCAAGGATATTTATATTTATAAACTAGTGGCCCGCCCCGGCTTCGCCCGTGCAAAGCGGGGGTAGGTTATACATATAAACCTTCCCCTTGAATCACTCTATCTATTAAAAAAAACCGCTTCAAAATCCGTTGCGTAGTTTTAAAGATTTATGCATACATAGGGACGGACAGAAGAATGCGACTTTGTTTTATACTATGTAGTGATGATGTTCTGATTAGCTAGTTAAGTAGATCTACAAATTCCAAACTGTATATTAGCATTACCAGTTTGAAATGATTGACTGCCTCGATGGTCTAGGGGTTACATGTGCCGCCTCTAGATCAGTGGGTCACGGGTTCGATTGCGGGGTCGGGCAAGTGTCTTTGTCTAAACCAGAGTCTAGGTGTCTATTGTGTTCATGAATTACATTTTGTAAACTGCCCCCGCGGTACAGGTTGTGATACCTAGTGCAGGGATTCCGTATTTAAAAAAAGAGGTATCTTGCGATTTCAACGACCATGTGGCAGTATTTATCCCCAAAAGTCTCACCGCCAATAAAGAGTAACACTTCACCAAATTAACAGTTGGAGTGTGCAGTTCGAATCGTAAACGTCGAATCAGCGTGATATAGGGCGGCCGTCGACTTCGGGGTCGATTCAGAAAGAACAAAGAAACTGTTCTCGCTTCTTTTCTTTTGTTAGAGTCGACAGTTCACAGTCTATTACGGAGCCATTCATTCGGCCAAATGAGCCGATTAATTTGTCGGCCTTTCATTACGTACCGGTTTTGAGTTACGAAAGACTTCTGGAATGCAAACCGGGTATTTGTGAATGGAAAGAGAGCTTTGTGGGAGCTAATGATTTTTATTTGTCTATTTTTTAACCTCTGGTAAAGAAGTTGATGACGCTATACTGTACAGTCAGTGTGGCTACCGACGCCTAAAAGAGTATATGTTTATTGCTGTACCGCTGTTCTAGTGAAAATGAGGAGTAAGGTAAGGATAGTAGAGGAGAGTAAGGATATATTCTTATGTATCTGTGTGGTAACGGATTTGGAATAGTGTCACCACCCCATTCCATCCTGTGGGTGTCGTAAAGGAAATGACAACGCCAATAACTTAGCCGTAAGAGAAGGAAATCTTGATACGAAACCCTGTGCCAACCCGTGTTACCAGCGCTGCAGCGAAGGCTAAATTTCCTCCATGAATTTCCGTACACAGCTATGGCTGATTTTTGAACTGAATAGTGGAAAAACTTAGTGGTATTTTAAGGCTAGAAGAAGACGAAAAAGTATACAAACTTAGGTGTTGTGTGTGTCGAATTTCTTGCCAAATGTAGGTACGGTGTCGATTTGGTTTTGGCACACGTCAAATATACAAACGCCTCTGTGGAAGCCAAATCGGTCACAATATTATAAGGAACGATATTGTATAATGGAAGAGCTAACTACGAAATACATATTTTATTTATATAACTCCTTAATTAAATTTAAAGAAAGTAAATTTTGAAAGTAGAACTGGTAACAACAATGACTAGAACTTAAATTAGAATTTCTTTATAGAAACGAGATCCAAAGCCTAGCCAAACGTATTAACAATAAATCCAGAGCCCAAAATAAGTTCAAGGTTTTATGAGGACCCACATAATCGACAAATAACTATACTAACTGAAATCATTGACAAATAAACAAATTATATGTCAGCTATCGCGGTCTGCTGTGATGGGTACATAAGCTGGGTCGCACCACAGGCGTTCATAAAAAAAGGCAGTAACTCAACTCAGCCTCTTTTGAAAGATAGATCTGTGACAAACTGCTCGGGCATCTATATCAAAAAACACTGGAAACATTAAAAGACAATATCATTGTGATAGCCGCTAGTGAGGCTTTTTTTGAGAGTTAGCATTATCATTTTTTTAAAGATATCTCGGGTATTGATTTTATTCCAGTTCTTTATTCACTAAAATACTATGACTATAATTTCCATGTTTTATTGTTGTTATCATTGCACTTGCAAGCCTTTGTAAGAAATGAAACACAATTAGCACATTCTGTGTTTAAATAGTAATTCAAAGTTTGAGACCGTACATTTCAGACTTCACTTAGTCATATGTCTGTGTGAGTGCGGCGCCCATAATACTAGGTTCAAGTCAATCTACTGCTATTTACATATTTTCTGTGACGAATGGCGCTAGGTTATTTTGAACCGCGTTTTACTGCCAAGTAATAAAAATATCATAACGTTTGACAGTACCGGGCGCAATTTGGAAATATTTTATTGATGGACTCGCGTAAAATATACTCACTCTATCAGTTAGCTACGCAAAATGTTTATGAAGTCATGAAAGCGATTAAGTATGGGAAACGACCGATTACTTTTATGACTTTTTACGCTGATTATAGAACGTTTTATTGTTGGCATCTAGGTAGATTGCACACTTTTGTATCCAGCTGAAGTCAGTAAATAAAAGGTGATTATAGAAAATGAATAATTATTACCTATCAATCCATGTGGGGACGGATAGATAGTGTTGCCACCCCATTCCATCATTAGGGTGTCGTAAGTGACGCCAAAAGGAAATGACAATGGCGCCGGTATGCCTTAAGGATTTCCCCAGTGAACCAAAAAAAAAACAGCGTTCCTTGTCGTATCAAGTTTTCCTTCTTGTGGCTAGGTTATAGGCCTTGACATTTTCTTTTGTCGGCTCTTCGACACCTTTAAAATTTAATGGGGTGGTGACACTTTGTATTCGAAATCCGTCACCACATGAATTCGAATTAAGTTATGTGCAAAAGCTAGATTTTAATAAAACAAACTTTAATACGAGCTCACAGAAACTTTCATGGGATCTGGAAATAAAATAAGAGATATAAAGTTTACAAACTGTTGCTCCCACTATCGAGAACTTGTTATTAAGTCAACTGCGGGATGCATCTAAGTTATTGCAGTTTTATAGACGCTAAAACACAAACACCAAGTTTAATGAATATTTTATGAGAACGTTTTAATGGCGGGTACTCGAAGCATCAACTATCTGAAGGCAATACTTTGTGGGGTTGTATAATTTACTTTTTAATCTAAACATTTGTAAAGACAAACGTAACTTGTAGCTGCAGCAATTGACAATGTAGCTACTTCATATTAAATTATTATAAATTATGAATTCCTTTTATTTAAAAAACCCCAATAAAAAAGGGCGCGTTATAAGCTACTAATTAAGATTATAACGCGCCCTCTTTAACTCTACTAACTCTGAGTTTCTAGTCAGTTCTTCTCACCAGTGGGCGCGTTCCGGTGGTAAACTAAACTACTACTACTATTCAGCCCATAATAGTCAAGCCTTTTTTTTTTTTAAGTCGGTGATCCTCATGGATACCCGGCCGTTGGGGACTGGCCGGGCTATGTGGGACTCCGGGGCGCGTAGAGACGGTGAATTGCGCCCCGCGACGGCGATCCTCGACTGTCCAAACTAGGGCCACGGGGTTCACTCCCATTGCGGGAGTAGCTGTATTGCCCTCCCCCATTCCACCACTGGGGGGCGCTGTTTTGCTCAGGCGACGGACTTTCCACCACTTACGGCGGGCGAAGGTCAGCCAACGCGCTCTGACGCATGTTGCGGCGCTGGCGGTTTGGGGGCTGGGAGGCCTACTCTCTGGCCCGCTAAGCCTCCTCCTTGGCTGTCATAACGGCCTCACAGAATGAGGCCGTCTCTCTCCAAGCCCTCTCGCTCCGAACCATGGACCTAACGAGATCCGGCAGCACTGCTGAGTCAGGCCTACTCCAACTACATGGGGGGTCATTAGCCTAATTAATTTGAAGCCATATTACTTTGTATTATATATGTCGGCGCAACAGCAACGGTTCATCACTTTGAAAGAAGATTATTAATTAAGTAACTTGTTTAATCATTTGTTAGAGTTAAAACTAGTGTATAACCCGTTAATTGTGATTAATACAATGTAAAAATAACGTAAATTCACATTATTCAGTACTCAACCTGAACATTGTAAACACGTGCTCGGACACTATAAATACGACCGCACAGCCCACGATCGAGGCATTCTTGCTCGAGCCGTTGGACAGTGCGGACCTCTCTCATAAGTCGTTACGCTGTCAGTTGAGTAAACGAAGCTTTGGTAATACTTTTGGTGTTTTCTTTGAAAATAGAAGATGAGTGATCGCATAGAAAACATTCGTGACGTCAGCAAGCTGACGTCACACTTTTTAAAAATGCAACCGAGGCTATTTCTCCGTCATATAATTTTTATGAGTCTCCTATATAAAATAAATACTTTGACTTTGACTACTGCTATCACTTAGCCCATACAAGAAACACTACTGAGAGAGTAATTACAAGGAAACTTATTTATAATGACACGCTGGCGCTGGTTAGACAGGTTGGCACAGGGATTCGAAACAATTTTATTTTCGTGCGGCTAATTTTTACGCCTTTTCATTTGCTTTTTCTCAGGTCTTATGACAGCCTCAGCATCGCCACATGGAAAAGTCTAATCACTATCACTACATAGTATAAAACAAAGTCGCTGTCGTCTGTCCGTCCCTATGTATGCTTAAATCTTTAAAACTACTCAACGGATTTCGAAGCGGTTTTTTTTAATAGATAGAGTGATTCAAGAGGGAGGTTTATATGTATAATACATACATAATTGCATCCGTGCGAAGCCGGGCCGGGTTGCTAGTATGTTATAAGCCAACGTCCGTGTATTTGTGTGTCTGTCTGTGGCCCCATAGAATCTACTACTCAGCTCATAAAGACCAACTGCTAGGGTAACTAGCCTACTGTGCCACGCTGGCCAGACGGGTTGGCACAGGGTTTGTGTCAAGTTTTCCTTCTCTCGTGACCTGCCTCTTACATTCCATTAGCCCTCAGGATGAAGGCAGTGATACTATTATTCTAAATCCGTCCATAGAATTTAATCGTTCCATATTTATAAATGTAAATAATGATTTTGTGCCAGTAACAGTTCCTACAAGTTCGGTCCGGTGACAACGATAAATTCTCATCACATAATTAGGGTAAAGAAAGACAAATGACTCTCTCGGCCGCGATCCTTGTGCTGTCTCACTGGACTGTTTGCCTGCATCACTTTTTGTTGAGAGTGAAATGTGAATCGAAAAACAATTCTTTGTTTTCATGCGTTTAGTAAGTTATCATTTCCTGTTCCTTATAATTAATTGACGTTGTATGAAATACCTTTAAGTAGATCTCATCTATATTTCCAAGTTAAAAAAGTTAAATTAAAAATTTAAATAAACCCCCGACACAATAACCTTTAAAAAGTAAAAAATAAAAATAAATACTTCGCGTTGGGGGACCACTCCCAATTATTTATTACCTGACCCCTGGTCCCTGATGATTGTGTCGGGGGTTTATTTAAATTTTTAATTTAACTTTTATTTAATATTTTTTATAGGTACACACTTATTATAATGTAGATTTTGTTAAATTGCACGTGATGCGCTTTCATTTGAGACCCCACTCGATTATATTTGCAGACATTCGGTTATTCTTCCCCACTTTCACCCCTCATAACTTTTAAACGGCTCACCCGATTTTCATCAAACATGATCTAAGAACACTCACCCGTAACTCACCTTTCATACAATTTTTTTTTTATTTTAATCGCTTCATCCGTTCGCGAACTACGGTGCTACAGACAGACAGACAGATAGACCGACAGACAGACAGACACGTGAAACTTATAACACCCCTCTTTTTGCGTCGGGGGTTAAAAAGAGACTGCAATATACGTCGTAAAAAGCCCTTGCATTCAATTAAAACAGTCTGTGTGGTTATGGACTATGTCACCACCCCATTCCTTCCTGATAGTGACGTTAGATCCAACAAAAGAAAATGACTAGGTTGATAACCTAGCCGCAAGAGAAGGAAATCTCGATATTTGCAAAGCAACCTTTTCGTACGGACCCATCGTAAAATGTTTCGTGACGGGCCCTGCGTTCGGGAACGCCGAGTTGGTGGGGCCGAGCCCACTGGCGCAAATAACATTAGCATAGTTATCGAACGCCGGGATGAGAGCCCCGTAAAAGCTCCCTGCGGTCGGCGGTTCTAAAACCCGCTTTCCCATAATGACTATCGATGATCCTGACTCGAACACAATATTATTACATAGTTTCCGCTGTGGTTTCGGCGTCTAGGGATTTGAGAAACTCGCCCTTATTTGGCTGTTCCACTAAACTTTGGCTATTCGGATCTGTGGGTTCTTAAGCTTATTTATGTGGAGGTTATTAAAATACTGGCCCTTGTGGACAAGGTCTTACAAATTCTTTTTGTTTTTTAAACGAAACCCCTGCACTAGGTATCGCGGGGGCAGTTTACAAACATGTAATTTTGTCTCTGGTTTAGACAAAGACACTTGCACACATCCCGATCATGGAATCGAACCCAGATCCCGTCGATCCAAAGGCGGGCACATCCAACCACTAGACCAACGAGGCAGTCAATTTGAGAGTAGGTACCACTGTCTATGAATGACCTGAGGGCAGCAAAACTAACTGCAGAAGAAAGACAACATAATACGAAACTTGGCAACCCGTCCTGGAGACAAAATTTTCCTCCCAACTAATTGGAGGAGGTTCCACTCAGCATGTGGTCACTTATGGTCTTTATGTGATGCTGAAGAGTGACAAAAGTTTTAACAAAAAATCAATTAATCGGCTTCAAAATAAGGCGATTTAAAAACGAACAAAATTCTATCGCGCGGTGTCAATTTAAGTTAACATTTAGTATTAACTTAAATTGACACCGCGTGATAGATGTTTTTGAAACGGTTTACAAATGACGAATTTATGCGGTAACAATAATCTAGAACCTACTCCTTTTTAAAGTCGGTTGAAGGAAAGGCCTGCATGGACTTCAAACCCGTGCATCTACTATTTGCATAAAGCCGGTGTTACTTTGGGAAAATTCAGTATTGTAATGGTGAAAGATTTTTTAATTCAGTCCAGAAATTTATGAGTTTATCTTTACAAAAATGCGTACGCAAAAAGGCCTACCGTGCCACGCTGGCCAGACGGGTTGGCACAGGGTTTCGTTTCAAGATTTCCTTCTCTTTTTTCCAGATTTTCAGCCTTATTATTTCCTATTGTCGGCTCTTACGCACTTTCAGGATGGAATGGACTTCTGCGACTTCTGCGCAGCATGTCGCGGGTTCGATCCCCGCACGGAAGAAATATTTGTACGACCTAAAAGTATTTGTTCCGGGTCTGGGTGTTTTCTATCTTTAATATGTATGTATTTACAAAAAAAAAATGTATATAAGTAGTTTATCATCCATCTCGTTACCATAAGACAAGCATTAAGTTGCTTAGCTTGGGACGAGATGGCGTTGTGTGAAATGTCCAATGATATTTATTATTATTATGTTTATTAATGTGGTAGTGACAAGGACTTTCAAAGTATTAAATTATTACTGTAAATATTCTCTATCTCTCTTCTTCTCTTCTCTTTATATCTTTTTATGTTTGAAGAAAGCTAAAATATGCTTGGTAGCGCGTTGCGATGATGTACATTGAAATGGTAAACAAAATTGGATGAAGGTACAAACTGGCGTTCAATGACAACCCAAGGGTACCATTCAGTCACAAACACACAAATTCGAACACAATAATTTAGATTAACGGTCTATTTTGGTATCCACTCTATTTCCCAAAGAGTTATTGGACATGTCGGTTTTATTGACCGTCATATGATACCGTCAATTTTGTTTATTGATGTAATTTAGTTAGTTGTGATATTACCGTGTGGTGATGATTTAGAATACATGATGTCACCACCGATTCCTGAGGGTGTCGTAAGAACCGGTAAAAGGACAAGTTAGCATGAAAATCTTGATCCGAAACCCTGTGCCAGCTCGTCTGACCAGCGTGGCACAACAGGCTCATTATCCTCCACGTAATTGCAGTGGTTCGTTATGGGCTAAATAGTTGTTGTAGTATAGTTGTAGTATAGGATGCTTTATTTGTATAATGCAAAATATTGTAGAGAAACACAGATAAATTTAGATGTTCATCATTGCATCCGTGCGAAGCCGGGATGGGGCGTTAGTTAACAATAAATAAAAGAGTATTTATGCCTGTGTGTGTCAAATGTGTGTAGTGGTATATTCATCGATTAAATGCACTCCTTGTCTATATAAATTCATAAGTGTAGAAAATTTCATATTCCTCCGTCAAACAATGACGTACAAATTGAAATTAAACACTTTTTAACGGATTTATCGCGTGTATGTTACATTATTTAATTCCCGACGTTTCGAATGATTTGTAGCAGTGGTGGTCGCAAGAGAGACTAGTTACTTAGATTGTTTTTTTTTTTATTAAAACGAAACATCTGCTCTTGCTATAACCTGTTACGTGGGGAGCAGTTTACAAACATGTAATTCACGAACACAAATGACACCCAGACTCAGAGCAAGCGCCTCCGGTTTACACAAAGACACTTGCCCGACCCCGGACTGAATGAAAAGTGTTGTGAAAAGAAATTACAGTTGTTTTCAAAAGTCGCGATACCCTAAGAAATCATTAATAACCTAACTATTAATATATATTAATAACTTTACGTAATAATATATGGATATTCTGCATTGATTCTCAGTCAATTTGTCGGATGGAATATATATTTGAAGCTACATGTACTGTTACTTGTCTCTATCACAAAATGTTTCAAAGCATTTCCTTAAGGATTGTAACAGATTGAATCGCACGCCGGTACAATCCTCAATTTCATCGCCTTCTTAAAGCGAAGAAAAGCCTATTAATCGAGACTTTTACACAAATGCTTGGAGGAATGCTGCTTTTGTTAAAATCATTTCCGTATTTGGCTAAATTGTTTACGAACCTTAAAATGTTAATGTATTTTAAGAAAAACTGTTTCATCACGATTAATTGAAACCTTTGTACTATGCCCAAATGTGTGATCTCAGCCACTACTGGGTTGGCCCTCCTCCAAATTCATGGAGGGAAATTAGCCTACTGTGCCACGCTGGCCAGACGGGTTGGCACAGGGTTTCGTATCAAGTTTTCCTTCTCTTGAGGCTAGGTTATCAGCCTTGTCATTTCCTTTTGTCGGCTCTTACGACACCCAAAAAAAGGTATGGGTTGGTGACATTGTGTATTCTAAATCCATATATGGACCGGTACAAACAAACTCTATGGCATGATCGATATTTATTTTTAATCCGCATAGTGACGGATTTAGAATACAGAGTATCACCACTCCATTCCATCCAGAGTGTGTTGTAAGAGCCGACAAAAGGAAATGGCCGAAATCCAGCTGAAAGAGAAGGGAAACTTGATAAGACACTCTGTGCCAATCCATCTGGGTAGCAAACAGTAGGGTAATTACCCTTCATGTAATTGGAGGTTTCTGAACCCACCATTGGGTCATTTATGGGCTGGTAGGAGTAGTAGACCCTGGAAACCTTAGCGTCGTTTACTGGAAACAGATCTAACCTATAACACCCTTTTATAGGTTTTTTTTTTAGCGATGATCTAACCTATAACACCCTTTTATAGGTTTTTTTAGCGATGGGAAAACCCTACTTACGGGTTCCCGGCGACCGCGATATGTGGTGATTCCAGGGCGCACTGATGTTCGTCCACCCTGCCTACCCACTAAAAAAACATCGAACATCTCTTCCTAGTGGGGAGCTGTGGGCCCAAAGATCTCGACTGCCTCCACCACATGGCCTTTGCATCGACCACGACCCACTCTTTTATAGGCCTGGGTTAAAAAAAAGTATTAATCGTACATATTAGGGAAAACTGCAATACCTACGAAATAAACACGCACTCCGTAGTTAATACTACTTACATCGACCCTCAACCCATCTATCGGACGAATATGGCCCCGAGGAAATGACGAGAGTGCCGCCAAGCTATCGGCGTTATGCAAGCTCCCAGTCAAACCAGGACCTTAATGTGGTGAACATTAAGCCTAAAATAAGTGAGGATAATAGATTTATTTCTGTCATAGAAAGAAACTACAAGTAGTTCGAAACCCTATCTTATTTACGAACTAGCGTTGCTATGCCACTAACTAAAAACTTTGTTTTTGTTAAGAAGCCTTCGTGTTCTCATCCACAACAATTTTCATGAAGATTATCACATAATCAATAGCATAGTTTACGATTCTCCAAAGGACATACAGACAAACATTCATCATCATCATCACTATCACTACATAGTATAAAACAAAGTCGCTGTCATCTGTCCGTCCATATGTATGCTTAAAACTTCAAAACTACGTTACGGATTTTGAAGCGGGTTTTTTTAATATCTAATTTGAGAGATTCAAGAGGAGACTCTACAATACAAAACATGGATAAATTTAGAGGTTCATCATTGCACCCGTGCGAAGCCGGGGCGGGATGGTAGTTAAAATTAAATTTGAATTTAGTAAAACATGTTTTCCGTGTTGTGAAGAATTTAGAATACACAATGTCACCAACCCAAATTATCCTGTGGGTGTTGTAAGAGGTGGCGGAACGCAATAAACAGATCACCTAGCCGCAAGAGAAGGAAAACTTGATACAAACCCTGTGCCAGCCCGTCTTGCCAGCGTGATACAGTACGCTAATTTCCCTCCATGAATTTGGAGGAGACCTGACTCAGTAGTGGGTTATATATGGGCTGATGATAATGAAAAACATGTTAGTCAGCATCCAATATGAACACAGCACTACAATTTACATTCAACCATAAATTACGGTTACTGGCGTGTGAAATGATATTCAAATTGTTATTAATATTCAAGACACAACTAATTTATTATTCAGGACCGGTGTTGAGACGCGAAAAAAAAGACAATCTATTATGCGATATTGCTCGGAGTTTTCTTCTACTTTTTAACTTTAATTATATCAAATTAACGAAGTATAGCTGAAATCAAATTATAATTAGGCCTTTATGCAAATGGTGTTACGGTATCAATTACAATGAGCTTGTATTGGTAGTTAGAAAAAAAGACACAGACTAATATTCGGACAGTGCGGAACGCAAGGGCTCAGCTTGTCCGGGGTAGTTTGTAACATCTGACTTCCTTCGTGTTTCGGAGGGCCCGTAAAGCCGTCGGGCCCAGCATTGTCAGTAGCGTGACAAATACCTAGAAACTAAAAAAAAATCTATACCGTCCTACTCGATGGGTTGCAAAGGGTAGACGGCAATCGCTGCGTGTTGCAAGGATAGACTTCATGAGCTCATGCTGCTGCATACCAGGACATGAGACGGAGCAACCCGGGATATTTAGTGAGTAGTCTCTACGGAGGAGAGTCTCACATACCCTCCGGCAATCCCCAGTCTGACGAGGATTTTACCACGTGTGACACAAAAGAAAACGCTCCGTCTGAATATGGAATGGGTCACTGTCACCACCTCATTCCATACTGAGGGTGTCGTAAGAGCCGACAAAACGAAATGACAAGGCCGATAACCTCGCCACAAGAGAAGGAAAACTTAATACGAAAACCTGTGCCAAGCCGTCAGGTCAGCGTTAGCTAAATACCCTCGTAAATACCCTAGGTAATTGGCCTACTGTGTCCCGCTGGGCAGACGGGTTGTCAAAGGGACCACTACTACTATTCAGCCTTTAAATGACCCACTGCTGAAACGGGCCTTCTAGTCCTCATTATATCATCGAGGGTCAAGGGTAATAAAGGTAATATGCCTACTATGCCGCGCTGGCCAGACGGGCTCTCCTCTCTAGCATTCCTTCTCTTGTGGCTGCCCGGTAAGGCACCGGCTCTCACATACACACGACGATACACAGTAAAACAGTAATCATGTCATCACCCCATTTTATCCTGAGGGTGTCGGTATAAAATGGGGTGATGACACAGTGTATCTGAATCCGTCAGATACGTAGCCACAT
The DNA here is from genome assembly GCA_905475355.2 of Clostera curtula. Classification (NCBI taxonomy): domain Eukaryota; kingdom Metazoa; phylum Arthropoda; class Insecta; order Lepidoptera; family Notodontidae; genus Clostera; species Clostera curtula. The sequence goes on along the minus strand of FR997813.1, from coordinate 8,574,313 downwards.
CCTTCAGTTATGCAGACGAAATGGTCCTTAAATTTTCTAAGTTTAAGAGTAATGTAGATTCTTCGATATCTACCTTAACTAGTGCTTAAGGTTGTGGAGGTTGTATAGAAAAGTGAGGCGCGTCGTCCAATTTCTCGAAAACGCAAAAAGTCACGTTCTTAAGGAACATCACGCATAATCTACAGATTCTTTTAATGAATGAGGTACATAAAAGCTTTTTGGTTCATTGTAAACAAGGTAAGAATTCATTAGTTGGCGCCCTTGTACGTGACTCCAAGGTACGCTAAGAGCTGGTTGCGGCCTTGAACCCCGAAAGAAAACACTTAACTTGCTCTTAACACGTTGGAAATTGCAGATAATTTTTCCATGCTTGAAGGGAATACGAGATTCAAGTACGAAGGAGAGAAATTTTGTGGCAGTTTGTGGCAAAATATAATATCTGTTTTACTATCTAGGTAGCTTTCTACTTCTAAGCCCATAAACAAATAAATAATAAATATATAAATATCCTTGTACATTTCACACAACGCCATCTCGTCCCAAGCTAAGCAACTTAATGCTTGTGTTATGATAACGAGATGGATGATAAACTACTTATATACATATTTTTTTTGTAAATACATACATATTATAGATAGAAAACACCCAGACCGGGAACAAATACTTGTAGGTCGTACAAATATTTCTTCCGTGCGGGATTCGAACCCGCGACATGCTGCGCAGAAGTCGATCGCTCAACTACTGCGCAACCGTGTCGTCAACTACTGAGACCCGCTACTGAGTCAGGCCTCCTCCTACTAAATGGTGGGTAATTACTGTTACTGTGCCCACGCTGCCCAGACGGGCATAGGGTTTTGCATCAAGAGTTCCTTCTCTTGCAGCTAGGTTTTCGACCTAATCATAATCATTACCTAATCAGCTCTTCAACCTCAGAAAGAACCGAGGTGGCAAGACATTAAAATACATTGCTTCGCCACCTCGTTTCATCCTGAGGGTGTCGTAAGGCCAAGTTTCTACTGATAAGCAGCATAAAAATGAAACAAGCGGTAAACTAGAAAAAGTAATACACAAAATTAATATTGTCTTATTTTTTTCTGTACGCTACAAATGCTTGTAGAACGACGCCTAAGGGGCCCTTTGACTTATCATAATAGTAATAAATGAAAACAAAAGCAATTTTACTTCAAAATTCAACATAACAGAAGAAAGATATGAACTGAAAAAAATTGCCGTCAATTTTCATATTTCTTATAAACACTAAACTTATCTTGTAGCTTTTGTAAGTTGTGAAGTAGGGCAACCATCTAGCCTACTTTTAGATCACTTTGCGTTTTAGGCTACCTTACAAATAGTACGGCTGCCCTCATTTAAATGGATTAATGGTCTAGTGTTGCTGGAAGCAGCAAACTATTGGTTGAAATTACTAATAACATAGATACTTTTACGATTAATGGGTTTAGTTAGTGCGTATATGCTTCAATAACTCAAAAAGTTCTGCATCCATTGTGTTTAAAATACTACACGATATACAACTTGCTTCAGAGATTGCTCATATCTATTTATCGCAACGGTAACTTAAGTTACATAGCAAAAAACTCGCTTTTTCAACTATCAACAACTGTCAGCATGTTGAGTCCTGGTACACTACGCTATTTGTTGGAAGCATGAGGAACGCAACTACAATCGCAGTCTTATGTGAAACATTACCGCAGCTTGTCACGAGAGGACATTGTTAACAATGATGTACCTTAACAGAAACATGACAGGGCACAGCGAGTTTAATCCTAAAAATATTAATAATTTTACGTACGTATATACGTATATTAAAATATGTTACGTTCTTGGTAAGCTAGAAGCACTTATAAAGGTCATTTTTTTGTTAAAAAATATATTCAATTTTTAGAGCGGACGATTACTAAAAATGTTGTGGGCAACATATTTCGTAAAAAGCAATCTATATTATCAGATCTATCATCCATAATCCGGAGAGTCTCAGTAGAGAGTTTCGATGCCCGTCCATATTGCTTCCTCGCACAGAGCTTCTTTCCCTCGTCCCTAATTATTTGGACTACGTTGTCCAGATCCTCGTCAACGCTCATTGTAGTTTCCAGAGCAGCGAACCGGTTCTGAAGTTCCAGCTGGAACTTTTCGGAATCGCTAGCCACTTGATGCAGGTTGGGTCGGAGTACAAAAGCGTGCTGTGCGTTCCATTTACAATCTAGGACCCAAGGAATCACTTAGAAATAAGTTTTGTGATATAGGAATTTTGACTGTGGCATCGCAGTTTATCCTTGCTAATATCTTATTTGTGAGACAGAATATCAGTCAGTATAAGACCAACTGTGATGTCACTACGTCCACTATCCGTACAAGAAATGGGCATAAACTAATGATACCTCACCACAGACTGCAAAAAGCCCATGGATCTTTTGCAGGCCTCGGTGTTCGCCTGTACAATAAAATTCCTGACGCTATTGTAAATCTACCCTTCATAAAGTTCAAAAATTTTGTTAAAACTACACTAATTAATAAAGGGTACTACCGCGTCAACGACTATATGTGTGATAATGATGCCTAGAAGTAACTGTCATTTTGTGCCTGTGCTCTGTTCCTTTGGCCCCTTCAATACTATATCTCATTGGCGAAATATTTTGTACGTAGCATTTAGAAAATGTCATATATTGTACACTGTATGTGTGAGCAATGACGCAATGGAGACCATTAATCGCGGATTTGTTTTTGTTTTTTTTTTATTGGCTCTGTCAAGGTCTATCCGTCATTCTTTGCGTAAACATATAGCGTGTTTCTCTCATCTTGCGAACTTGCTCTCACTATGCTGTTTAGTGCTTTTTGTAAACGAACAATAATTTAAAAAAAAAGCAACTACAGAGTTTCTTGCCGGCTCTTCTCTGTAGAGCAGCCTTCCGAACCGGTGGTAGTTTCGACATGAATGTGAGTGAACATATAGGGATTGTGAGCGATCAGGGGAGATGGAGGGATTGCAGGAATGAGGAGTTGTGTGTGAAAGGTGTGAATGTAGGTATGACGACTGATAGGTGTGTGTGGAGACTACCACCTAGTGTGGGACAGGGGCTGTAAGATGATAATGGTGTTTGTAAATATGACGATTTATAAGAGTTTTGTGATGAAACCTACGTAAATAAAGTTCCTTTTGAGTTGAGTTGAGTTGAGTTGAGTATAGACTTCATCAGCCGTCTGCGTTCAAGCTTGAAGTCTATATTCAGGGTGCCTCGTACAAGTCGGTGGTCACTACCGGTATTTACCCTGTTGACCACAGAGACATCCCTGAATATATACTTCTTGTCCGTCATGATGAAGTCTATCTCGTTTTTCGTCACAGTGTCGGGGCTTTGCCAGGTCCACTTCCTTTGGGGCTTTTTCTTAAAGAATGAATTCATTAAGAATAGCCCCTCGCGTTCCAGGAAGTTGACCAGCATTTGCCCCCTGTGGTTCCTACATCCGTAGCCATGCGGTCCGACTGCCGATTCGCCGCAACTTTGTACTCCCACTTTGGCGTTGAAGTCCCCCATGACAACATTGAAGTGAGCCTTAGTGGTATTATGCAGAGCCCTGTGCACGTCGTCATACACAATTTCCACTTCGTCGTCCGAGTATGTCGACGTTGGTGCATACACTTGCACCACTTTGAGGGAATACCTCTCGGTGAGCTTTACAATGAGGTATGCAACCCGCGGCGACACACTAGATATCTCAACAATGTTGCCCTTGAGGGCCTTATTGACGAGGAATCCCACTCCACCTTGTGAGGATTGGTCTCCTTCTCGAAAGTAGAACAGATGGCCCGATTCTAGAGTAATGGTTTCCTCCCCCTCTCTACGGACTTCACATAACCCTAGAACGTGCCATCTTATATTGTTAAGTTCTACTTCGAGCTCCTCAAGATGTTCGTCCAACCGCATCGTTCGTCCGTTGTACGTCGCCATGGTCAGTTGGTGGTGGTAGCTATCCGTAGCCCGGGGATTGTTAGCACCCCCCGCCTTACCGTTACCACGGCCGCTACCGTGGCCGGGGATAGTAAGGCTACCGGGAACTGGGGGCCGTTGCATTATTGTGCTCGTCATATTTGGGGGGTTATGCCATAATCGCCACGCTTGGCAGGCGGGTTGGCGATCGCAGTAACGGTTGTTATGTTTTTGGACAGAACGTCGCTGCTGCCCAATGTCTGTTGTCCCTTAGTCGCCTCTTACGACACCCACGGGAAGATATGGGGTGGTAGAATTCTTACTCCGCTACCACACGGACCATTAATAATTAGTATAATATGGTTATTATTATTTTAATCTAATCAACTCGACTGGTACTAAATTCGTGTAAGTATCGTAATAGTTGTGTAAGACTTAGTAAGTATCGAATTGCTTGTGTTCGTTATTCAACGAAAATCCAACAGCATTTTATATATTTCTTTTAATACCATAGAATAAGTAACAATCGTCTATCTCAGTATAAATTCACTTCTTCGCCTAATAAAATATCGGAAATCCACCTGCAGAAAAATGGTGTTTATCTTTAACTTTATCGATACAAAATTTAATGTGAAGTCCCACAATTCATTACTTTCATCAATAAAAACTATTCTAAGAACAAAGCAGAAAGTTACATAAATAAGTTTGTAATCTTTTCCTCGTGTTTGAAATTGAATTTATAGTCAACAAAGCTGTTTCTAGGGACCGCGGAAAGATAAACTGAGATTTGCCAGGGAGCAATTAAAACTTTACCTTAGAACTAAGTTCGTTAACGCTAGTGTTTCCCGTGGTGGGATTATAAACGTAGTCAAGAAATATGTTGGCTTTTACTCTCGAACGTAGATCGGGGCGGCCGACTGGTAAATTAAAGTTAGGAGTTACTGACCTAATGAAAATGTCTCCTCTAAATTTAGTTTAGACTAGCTTTTGCCCGCGACTTCGTCCGCGTGGAATAATGACTTCCGGAAAAAAACAATTTATCCCCCTTTTCTCCCCGTTGGGAGGGAATTTCCAATAATCCTCTCTTAGTGGTAGCCTACTCCTCCCAACAAACAGACAGGCCAAATTTCAGCTCTCTACTGCCATTAGTTTCGGCTGTGCGTTGTCTGTCAGTCACTCAGTAACGGAAGAGTTTTATATATATAGATATAGATAGCTGTGCCCGCAACTCCGTCAGTGTGTAATTCCTTGTGTGTCATTAACTTAATGTAGATTGTTCTTTGTGGTTTTAGTGTTTTGTTTAGAAAGAAAGTTATCAATTTTGTTTATTCTTTGGAATAAATTATGATTCCCCTTTTATTTTGGTATTTATCTAATACTAGCGTCCCGCCCCGGCTTCGCACGGGTGCAACGATGAACATTGTAATGTATCAATGTTTCTCTACAATATTATGCATGTATTAAACGTATAAACTTACCCCTAACCTACCTCTTGAATCACTATCTTTTAAAATAAACCACTTCAAAATCCGTTACGTAGTTTTAAAGATTTAAGCATACATAGGGACGGACAGACTACAGCGACTTTGTTTTATACTATGTAATATCACTACATAGTATAAAACAAAGTCGCATTCTTCTGTCCGTCCCTATGTATGCATAAATCTTTAAAACTACGCAACCGATTTTGAAGCGGTTTTTTTTAATAGATAGAGTGATTCAAGAGGAAGGTTTATATGTATAACACACCCCCGCTTTGCACGGGCGAAGCCGGGGCGGGCCACTAGTAATAAATATAATAATGATAATGATATCAAATTCATCACTATCACTATCACTACATAGTATAAAACAAAGTCGCATTCTTCTGTCCGTCCCTATGTATGCATAAATCTTTAAAACTACGCAACCGATTTTGAAGCGGTTTTTTTTAATAGATAGAGTGATTCAAGAGGAAGGTTTATATGTATAACACACCCCCGCTTTGCACGGGCGAAGCCGGGGCGGGCCACTAGTAATAAATATAATAATGATAATGATATCAAATTCACATACACAAATAATAATTAGACCCAGAGCAACTATCTCTTGATTTATAGAAACACAATTAGACGAAGTCTGAATTTTACTACTCTTTACACGCATACTTTTTACACACATGCGTCATGCTTGTTAACAGGTGCCGTTGCTGGGGGTCGGTTGGCTCGGGCATTAGAAGGTTACTATTGTTGACTAGATCTGGCTGATGTTTGGCCCTTTGCAACTATTGCGCGAATTTGCTCTCACAAATCTGTTATATCCAGTCTTGTACTAAAAAATGGCGATCTAAAAAGAGCAACTACAGAGTTTGTTGCCGGCTCTTCTCTGTAGAGGTGCATTCCGAACCGGTGGTCGATAGTAAATAATTAATTTTAAATGGTAAATTTTATTATATTTTATTTTTTGACTTGTTAAAAGAGCTCTAATGAGCCAACTTGATTAAATGAGTTTTGATTTTGATTTTGACTAGAGACCCATTATCCAAAGGCAAATGCAAAATCATCCAATCCAAAAGTGAAACTTGTGTTCGTAAATTACATGTTTATAAATAGCCATCGCGTTACAGGTTATAACTAGTGCAAGAGTATCGCTTCATTCAAAGAAAAAGAAATCGGCGCATACTGCCACTTACGAGTAGCTAACAAGGGGTTTGTTTGTAGGTGATAAAAATAGAGTATTATCAATAAGATCAGCAAAATACTAGACAGAGACAATACGACGCTAACGAAGTTTATTTAAAAAAATAATTTATCAAAAATGATTCATAAACACCAAATAGCTGCGCAGTAGACCGAATGTGGCTTACAGTAACATCCAATTATATAAAATTGTTTTATGTTTTTCATGTGCTTTATCAAAACTTGAATGTAACAATATTTCAACAAAATAAATTTACTTAATTATAGCTTTAATGGTAGTTGGTTGGCGCAGTGGTTGAGCTATGGACTGCTGCGCAGCATGTCGCGGGTTCGATTCCCGCACGGAAGAAATATTTGTACGACCTACAAGTATTTGTTCCGGGTCTGGGTGTTTTCTATCTATAATATGTATGTATTTACAATAAAAAATGTATATAAGTAGTTTATCATCCATCTCGTTACCATAACACAAGCATTAAGTTGCTTAGCTTGGGACGAGATTGCGTTGTGTGAAATGTCCAAGGATATTTATTATTATTATAGTAGTTGGTAATTTATGGGTTGAACGAAAAACAAAAAAATGCGACAAAATTAAGTTAACCTAGCTATCAAATCGTTATCGTGGCTTGGGGCTCTACTAAGCCAAACGCGCAGAGACCCCCTCGGTCGCGGCGTATGCTGCCCTGTCGAGGAGTGAACCCATGGTCCTGGTTCGGGCAGTTGAGGATCACCGTCAGATTTTAGTGGGCGATTCGGGGCGCTAAATTTATTTTTCGCGCCCCGTATTACCTAAAAAACCTGGCTAGCACCCAAAGGCAGGATGTTGTGACCAAAAAAAAAGTCTATCGAATCCTGAAAGGTCTAATACGCAACTTGTCGGCAGCGTTTAAAATGGAGCGACCAAAAAAGTAAATGCCCCGTTGCATTTCAAATTACCCCGACCTTTCGCAAAGCGAATTCACATTTTTCAGGTACCGGGTTAACCCGTGGAACTGGCAACCTGTTTGTGGCGCGGCACACGCTTATTGGCATAATGGAATTAGCATAGTGATGAAAAATATTGGGCACGCTGCCGCAACGACGGTCTTCTATACAACTTTAGTTAGCGAGTTTGCAGCCAAATACTGTAATCATCATCTTAGCTCTTATCAAACTCTCGTGACCCACGGCTGAGTCGAACTTCCTCAAATTACCTGGATGGTCATTATCCTAGCCAGACGGGTTCCATATCCAATTTCCTTCTCTAGCGGCTAGTATTTCGGCCTTGTAATTTCCTTTTGATGTAACACATTTTTACATTAAAAAGGTGTTTAATTTCATGGTATTTAGTACTTTACTTCGCTATTCAGTGTTCGCGTAATCTGTCGTAGTTGGCAATAAAGGTTGTGCGGATAGAATATTTCATAAAAATCACATCTTTTGTTATATAAAAATGATTGTTTATATATGTCTTACATAGAATCGTAACCTATGCGATCTTCAGCAAAAGTGATGTGCATGGCCAGGAAAGTTTCTAAATTTAAAAAAAAAGTTGAATATTTGTGTAATGTCTTTCGTGGCGTAGCAAGGCGCGAAGCGTAGAGCTAGTACTAAATAAAATTGCAACAGAAAGTGGCGCATTTAAATATCGCATTCGAATAACGAACACATATGGCAATGTGAAATGCCAGCGTTAAATATTTCAAGTATATGCAATTTATAATTAATAAAACTTTTGTATGAATACATTCGAACACCGAACGAGTATTGATTCTTGCACTATACAATATTTTAGAAGTGTCAATCGATAAATAAAATACACTAAACGTCATCTTTACTTCACAACAAAATAAATCTTAAAACTCGTCTTAAAAACTTCTGCGAAAATCTGACCAAAGTTATATAAACGTTTTAGTGTACGTCTGATAAGAGTAACGCGACCAGTTTGGGATTAACACCCTGAAGATAAAGTGGTCTCTGCGATCCCGGGACCCATCAGTCGCAGTGAAAAATGTTTAGGATTGATAGAGGATTCCCACTCTGAAAAATATATCTTTCTATACTGAGGCACTTTGTCTTTAAACACTTATTTAAAGTAGGGATTCAGTTTTAAAGCCGTAAATGCTAGTTGAAGACGTATCAGATTTTCGACATACTAGCTAAGGGATTTTGTACTAACTCATTTAAAAGTATTATTAGTAGTATTTAAAAGTAGCCTATTTAGATTATCTCTGCTTCCCATATATACTATGTTACTCAAAGATAATGTAAAATTCTAAAGAATTTCTGAAGTCATATAGGTACTAGACTTTTATCTTTATAATATTAGGATAGATATAGAAAATGTATGCTCTATAGTATCTAGAACATCACTATCACTATCTTTACATATTATAAAACAAAGTCGCTGTCGTCTGTCCGTCCCTATGTATGCTTAAATCTTTAAAACAAGGCAACGGATTTCGAAGCGGTTTTTTTTTAAAGATAGAGTGATTCCAGAGCAATGTTTATATTATATGTATAAATACATCCATAATATTGTAGAGAATAAATAAAAATAATTAATAAATATCCTTGGACATTTCACACAACGCCATCTCGTCCCAAGTTAAGCAACTTAATGCTTGTGTTATGGTAACGAGATGGATGATAAACTACTTATATACATTTTTTTGTTGTAAATACATACATATACATACATATACATATACATATAGATAGAAATGACACCCAGACTCCGAGCCAGTGCCTCTGGTTTAGACAAAGACACTGGCCCGACCCCGGAATCGAACCCGGGACCCGTTGATCCAAAGGCGGCACATCTGACCACTAGACCAACGAAACACTGATAAATTTAAAGGTTCATCATTGCACTCGTGCGAAGCCGGGGCGGGTCGCTAGTTATAAATAAAATCAATACAAAGAGTTATCAGAAAAATCTCTTGCGAAAATTCTCACTGATTTATGTAGGACACGACAATTTTGAGAAAATTGCAATCTAATGGTGCGTCTGTAACAGCCTTAATTATAAATCAAACCTTTGTAAATATTGAAATGTATTTTACCAGCATAATGTAGGTAAAATAAATGACAAGATTGTAGGCTGGTAAAAATATAAAATATATGTCAAGATAACTACGTCTAATTTTCATTAACGTATTCGTCATGGATTAAATTATGCGGTGTCATCACCAATTTTAGATGATTTATACAGGGAGAGCATGAATATGAAACCCGTATAGTTGAGAGGGTTGGGGCGCCTCGAGCCTTGTACCTTGGAGCATCACCAATTTAGGGTGGTTTATGGCCAAACCTCAAAACATGAATTAAAAACCCGCCTAGTTGATGGGGTTGGCAGCCTCAAGGCCTGGGCATCCATAAATCGAGGCAGGCCAAGGCCCCCAAGGTAGTGGTGCGTGTTCTCTCACCGGGAAGCGCAACCTGCAGCCCTGCAGCAGGCAGTCAAGGACCACCATTGGTTTTATTGGGTAGGTCGGTACTCTAATTACCATCCGCGCTCCAGAGGCCCACATTCCCCGACTAGTCTCGAACGAGTGTCCCTGAGGTCTACTACAACTACTAAACCCATAGATGACCCACTACTGAGTCAGGAATGCAATTATAAATAATAATAATAAATAAATAAATAAATATCCTTGGACATTTCACACAACGCCATCTCGTCCCAACCTAAGCAACTAAATGCTTGTGTTATGGTAACGAGATGGATGATAAACTACTTATATACTTTTTTTTTGTAAATACATACATATTATAGATAGAAATGACACCCAGACTCCGAGCCAGTGCCTCTGGTTTAGACAAAGACACTCGCCCGACCCCGGAATCGAACCCGGGACCCGTTGATCCAAAGGCGGCACATCTAACCACTAGACCAACGAGGCAGGCAATTGGAGGAAACATGGAGGCTAGACCGCGAATCGGCAAGCGTAGTGTGGGACGGCCCTCTGCTAGATGGAGCGACGATCTGGGAAAGGTTGCGGGCAGCAGCTGGATGCGTCAAGCTAAAGACAGGGCGCTATGGGGCTCTATTTTTTTTATTTATTTTTTTTGTCCTTGGACATTTCACACAACGCCCTCTCGTCCCAAGCTAAGCAAGTTAATGCTTGTGTTATGGTAACGAGATGGATGATAAACTACTTATATATATTTTTTTTTTTGCAAATACATACATGTTATGGATAGAAATGACACCCAGACTCCGAGCCAGTGCCTCTGGTTTAGACAAAGACACTTGCCCGACCCCGGAATCGAACCTATGTACAGCAGTGGACTAATGTGGGCTGATGATTATTATAGATGCTGGTTAGCCTACCGTGGCACGCTATCCAAACGGATTGGCGAAGGTTTCGTATCAAGATTTTCTTCTCTTGCGGCTAGATTTTTTCCCCTTTACATTTTCTTTTGTCCACTCTTACGACACCCTCAGGGTGGAATGGGGTGGTGAGACTATGTATTCTAAATCCGTCTTCACACTGAGGACTACCAACGAAGGCCCGGCTTCTCTCCATAAAAAGAGAGAGAGTTTTTAGAGCCCAGGTTTAGGTTTATTCAACCTATACGTGATTAGAACATATTTCAGGTTAAAGCCTAGAACATCCTCTATATCGTTTTATTCTTTACCACCTCAGAGTCACGTACAAGGCACCCGTTCTCTGCTCTGACGAGAACTGATGAATTCTTATCTTGTTTACAGCAAACAAAAAACGATTTTATGAACTACACTATCACTACATAGTATAAAACAGTCGCTGTCGTCTGTCCTTCCCTATGTATCCTTAAATCTTTAAAACCACGCAACTGATTTTGAAGCGGTTTTTTTTAATAGATAGAGTGTTTCAAGAGGAAGTTTTATGTCTATAATTTATGCATAATTGCACCCGTGCGAAGCCGGGGTGGGTCGCTAGTTACTCATAAAACGATTTATTGATTATCGAAGAAGCTGACTGAAACGTGACTTTTTAGGGCTTTTTAGGGCTCTACCAGTTGTTGGTGTTGGTCATAGTCATGATCATTCAGTTAGACCGGTGTATTTTAATGTGTAATAATCGCAAAAACCTACCACATTATAATCCATAAATACCTAATAAAGATTATTTGTATTCTACTAATAATAAAATATAAACGTGAAAGTGGCTGTATGTTTGTTACTCTGAATGGATTTTGATGAAACTTTACCATAATATAGCTTGAACACCAGAATAACGCATAGGCTAAATATTTATAAAGACAAATGTCTAACTATGACAGATGTTTGTTAATACCTGTGAGAAGGCGGGGCGGGCCCTTTGATATGTCTATAACACACTAGAATAAACATTGTATAGTTACAATTTTATTACATGTATCTGGCTGAAAGTGTTTGACTAAACCGGTAAGTATGTCACGACCTTATTTTTTTAATGAGCCTGTTATTTTCAGTACTAATTAAACTTTCATGTCAGCTTTTTGTTTGTAAATACGTTTAAAATAATTAACGGCTAGGTTTTCAGCCTTGTCATTTCCTTTTGTCGGCTCTTAAGACATCCTCAGAATGGACTGGGGTGGTGACACACATGTATTCTAAATCCGTCACCACACGAACTTAAAGAACATAGGTACAGAAACATTATGGGGTGCATGTTGTAAAACCTATTTAATAGCGTCTATAAAATGAAAATTAAAGTGTTTTGTTATATGTCACTTTAAAATAAAAGCCATGTAAAAATCACGTTAAAAATGTCTCCTTTCTTGAATCGTGATGATCCTCAGCAAAATTGAAGATCATGGTCCCAGGAAGGTTAATGAACGAAAAGAAAAATGGTGTAATGTCTTTCATTTAAATTCGCGCCATTAAGTAAACCCGCGCATGGTACAGCTAGTCAAATATAAAAATGACCGAACAACTACAAAAATAACTAAACAAAAAGTTTTTTTATAAAACAAGGTTATAATTTACTAATAAGTTGTTTTTAAATCCAGAACGTTAACCGTAGTACAAAATATAAAACTACAACCGAAATTATAGTCCTTGTGTTTAACATGAGCACATAAATTCGGAATGTATAATTTTGTCGTCATACTACATTATTCATGTGCGCTGTGTGCTCTCATCGGACAGTTAAGGAGACCCGCTGTATGCTAAATGAGATGATAAATGAGAATATTATCAACAAAATAATATTATCTACACAATAAATAAATAAAATTAAATGATCAAAATATTCTTACAAAAGACTCTCTTAGGAAAAGCAAGCTCTTAGGAAACTCACCAAACATTTCACCAAATTATATTAGCATGAAGGAATCGTAAAAGACGATTAAAGAAGCGCATGAGACAGATCACCTAGCAAGAAGAGAAGATAAACTTGATACACGCCCTGTGTCAACACGTCTTGCGGTAGTCTTGCCAATTTTCCTCCACGAATTTGGAGGAGGGCCGACTCAGTGTTAACAAAAATGGTTTCGATGACAAATTGTTCTTTTAATGTAGAGAGGTCTTTTTTATCAGTGACTTGAATGCCTTTAACGCTAAGCTTGCGTGATGGAAAGTAGCGACAGGGTCTAAGATGGAGCAGGCAATTAGAGGAAATGCCCTGTCGGGTAGCGGCTTTCAAATACAAAAAACGAAACACAGTAAAACTGTTTGGCGCCGGACTGGTAGCTAGCCGGGCGGACCATTCGATCCTACCACCAAGCGTGCTGGGTTTTGTTGAATTTCACGACATGCGTTGTTTTCCAGCTTGCCGTGGGGAAGTTTTATGTTCTGCCCCGTCCCCAATAGGCATCGGCACCCTCCTAACATCAGTATGCTTGTGAGCTACCTTAGAGGTATACAAAAAAGTTTTTCGCATTAGTGTCGTTTTAAGGTAGTGTGGTTTGGTGACATTTTATTCTTAATCTGTTGCTACACAAACGCCATATGCTTTTGTATGTGGGTAGCCTTTCGTAGGTACCCCATTATGGGCTAACTGGGTTATGTGGGACCCCAAGGTGCTAAACGGCGAGGAAAAAGGCGCCCCTTTTACCCACTAAAACCCCACGACATTCCCTCACTGCCTCCGTTCCTGCAGCCGTTTTTTCAGCCACTCAGACAATCTGCAAAAGCAATCACGTGAACAGCTTTTATTTATAAATCCTTTATAAACCTTGAATGACAACTTGTTAGAAAAAATAATTCGCATAATTTTTAATCCCAATGTAATAGACATTTCGATGAAGTTATTTTAAAATTTAATTGATTAAGTTAACTGGGATTAAGACGCTTTCTCATTGTTCCAATATTGACAAAGCTAAAAATTCTTTGTTACTTGACGCAAAAAAAATACCGTGCCATTTTATGAAGTGGCCGAATTTAAAAAATAAGGTAAGGTACAGTGCTTGTTATTATTATAAATGTACAGTGTTTAACTCTTGAGGGACGTTGGCAGGCTTGACATTCGCAGTATAAGATGATCGATGTTATATTGTTTCTATTTTTTTAAGTGCGGAATAGTCATTTATATTATAGCCGTTGACGGCACATTTTTGTCAATGCTTTAAAATTACAAAGTTTCTCAACTTGCCAACACTGGAAATGTGTTATTGATGATGATAATGACGAGTACATGCGTATTTATAGATTTTTATCTATAAACACCCATGTACTCGTTGTTGACGGATTTAGAATACATAGTGGCACTACCCCATTCCATCCTGAGGGTGTCGTAAGAGCCGACAAATGACAATGACAAGGCTGTAAACGTAGCCACTAGAGAAGAAAACTTGATGCAAAACCCTGTGCCAACCCGTCTGGCCAGCATGGCATAGTAGTCTAATTACCTACCATTTAACAAGCGGAGACCCAACTTCAGAGTGGGTTATTTATTACTCCTTTCAGTTTAAATTGTACAAAATAAGAAAATTTAATCCGTTTATAAATGTTATAATTATACGGTAACCTGCTTTTGAAGGCAGTTGAATTTTATAGAAAACTAGCTGCGCCCCGCGGTTTCACCCGCGGGTGACGCCGCGGGGCAAAGCTAGTGTAAAAAAAGTAGCCTAAGTTATTCCTTATATAATCAGCTACCTATCAGTGAAAGTCCCGTTTCGGTCTACCCGTTCCAGAGATTAGCCGGAACAAACAGACAGACAGACAGACAAAAATTTTAAAAAAAGTTATTTCGGTCTATGTGCTGTGTATACATACTTACAGATTTAGTAAAAAGTGGTTATTTTATTATTACAAACAGACACTCCAATTTTATTTATTTGTATAGAGTATAGATGTATAGACTATATAATATAGAATTTTTCCACTTAAATGCTAAGCGTGTATATGATGCTTGTAAAACGGCTGCATCACCTGATAGCAGTAACTAACTGCAGCTATGCGGCATTGTAAACAAACGATGCACTACGTTGCTTCACCCCACTCCCAACCGCTGACAAATTGTGTACGGAACCGCTGCGGCGCAGCCACCAATATTTTTCATTACTATGCTAATTCCATTGAACCAATAAACGAAAAGTCCCGCAAAACGTTGACTGTCCCACATTTCTATCATGGCTAGAGAAAATGTGAATTCTCTCTACAAAAGGGTGGATTAAATTGGAATGCAATGGGGTATAGTATTTTTTTCCATGTGGTGATGGATTCACCACCACCCCATTTTATCCTGAGGGTGTCGTTAGAGCCGACAGAAGGAAATGTCAAGGCCAAAAACCTAGCCGCAAGAGAAGGAACACTCGATACGAAAGCCTTTATTTTTTTTTTTTGTTCACCCGGGGTAAAATCCATTATGGACTTCCTCGCCGGCCACGGGGATGGCCAGCGAGGGGAGTGTGGGATTCTCCCCCATAGGGGGGGCCTATCCACTAAACCTCCCCGGGGTGCTCCAACTCGCGTCCTGTTGCGGCATTGTGGGATCTGATGCAGAACCACGCCGCCGCAGACGAGGAGGCCCTCCTCCTCTCCTCAGGCTCCTTACGAGCACTCGACGTCCTGCCGTGAGCACCCGGCAGGACGTAACCCTGTACCAACCCGCCTGATCAGCGTGGTACAGCGGGCTTATTACTCTCCTTGTAATTGCAGAAGACCCTGCTCAGCAGTGGGATTAAAGCTAATAGAACAACTGCCTATTATCACGCTACTGTGGTTGTAAAACTTTTGGTTGCCATTCTACCGGTAGTCCCACTAGATTTAGCGATGCCGGTAGTTAGCTTAATTAGGTTGTGTAGAGGTTTTTGGTTTCAAAATAAAACAATTGCCAACTATTTCTTGTGTTTATCTCTACACAACACGGTGACAGCAATAACATATAATTCACGAACTTAAATTACTTCTAGACTCATAGCAAGTCCCTATGGTTTACACATAGCATAGGCCCAACCCCGAAATCGAACCGAGGACCCATGATTAGTTTATGTTAAAATATCCTAAAACTAGCGACCCGCCCCGGCTTCGCACGGGTGCAATTATATATGTATTGTACATATAAACATTCCTCTTGAATCACTCTATCCATTAAAAAAATCCGCTTCAAAATCCGTTGCGTAGTTTTAAAGATTTAAGCATACATAGGGACGGACAGACAACAGCGACTTTGTTTTATAATAAGTACTAGTGGCCCACCCCGGCTTCGCCCGTGCAAAGCGGGGGTGGTTTATACATATAAACCTTCCTCTTGAATCACTCTAACTATTTAAAAAAACCGCTTCAAAATCCGTTGCGTAGTTCTGAAGATTTAAGCATACATAGGGACGGACAGACGACAGCGACTTAGTTTTATACTATGTAGTGATAGTGATATGTAGCGAGTAGTGATGATAGTGAGGCGCCGACGACTATCTAGACAACACTAGAAGGCAAAAGGCATATCAGTATGGCAAGCTGTTAAAAAAAAGCTGTCTCACATATTATCATACCTACTTACAGCAGCGAGTTACTTTGTGTTTATGTGGGGGAACCATTAAGTGTGCAAGTCGTTAAAGTAATGGGGGCAGTCGTGAAGATACAGGGTTCATATCCGACGGCGGAAACTCTACCCGATGACGAAGCATCCTTAGCTCCTCGTCACATCGTGTGGCCCATGATTCATCATTTACGCTTGACTCACTCTTGTGTTAAGCACGCGATGTTTTAAGTACGTTATAATAGGCCGGGGGAGAAGAATGTGATACTGTCACCACCCTATTCTGTATTGAGAGTATAGTACAAATATTTTGAACCGAAACCTATCCTGCAAAATAGTCGATTTTTGGTTCCCTTTGGCGGTGATTGGGAGATAAGGGTTGGTTGATGACATGCATAAACTTAACCCCACCACGCTTTTGAATCGAAATAAAGAAAAACCTGTCAATGTTAAAAACACAAAATGTCAGACACTCATTCGATCCTATGACTAAAGAACTGTCGTAAGAATGAATGAATAAATTATTTATTTTATTCATTGTACTCGTACATTTACTTTATTTATTTGTTTTCAAGAGTCGATTTAAAGACACAGTAGGGAAGAAAATCTAGCTACAGGAGGAGGGAAATTTAACAGAAACCGTGGAAAAACTCCAAGTTTCTTCCCAGCAACAGAATGTTCCCAACAAAGCATGTATGCATTGGAGAGAACAGCCCGTGGCCAACTTCTCGCGCCCCAGAGCCCCACAAAACCCTATTATAAGATGGCATTGATATTCTCGCCATCATGCCACAACTGAAAACTCATCACAAAGCCATCACGAATTTCAATCACAAAGCCATAGAATTAACGAGTCGTCATCTATGGCTACACTTTGTATGATGGTAAATTAACTAGTGACGTACAAACTTGCAGGCTGCGCAGTATTTCACGGTTTTAGTAAGCCAATTTAATTAAGAACACTTTAATTAAATGTCTGTTGTGAAATTAAGTAGAGTTTAATGAATTATTTTATATGAAATTAAGTTTAAAGGATTTTTGGCTATGTGAAACAGTGATCTTAATTCAAGCATAATTAATTTATATTATAGTTCTATTCTCAATTGTACCACACTCTAACAAAAAACAAAGGAGTATATATGCGTGTCTGTATGTTATATACATAGTAGTGTATGTAGTGTTATTTATTATTGCTTTGAATATAATATTTTTATTCACAATTTAAAAAAAGATATATGTAGTGTATCGTAACGAGACTACCCGACAGAGAACCAAGGTCACCGACATAGCTCAGAGAATTAGCAGACTGAAGTGGCAGTGGGCTGGTCATATCTGTAGAAGAACCGACAACCGCTGGGGTAGACGAGTTCTTGAGTGGAGACCGCGAATCGGCAAGCGTAGTGCGGGACGGCCCTCCGCTAGATGGAGCGACGATCTGCGAAAGGTTGCGGGCAGCAGCTGGATGCGTCAAGCTGAAGACAGGGCGCTATGGTGCTATTTAGGGGAGGCCTATGTCCAGCAGTGGACTAATGTGGGCTAATGATGATGATGATGATATGTAGAGTAGGGGCCAGGTCGTCGGTCCACTGACTGAGAGGCCTACCAGCAGTGGGCTTTCCGGTACGTAGTCGCCAGTCGAGGCCCTTATTAAACTACTAATACTACTCAGCCCATAAATAATAAATAATAATAATAAATAAATAAATATCCTTGGACATTTCACACAACGCCATCTCGTCCCAAGCTAAGCAACTTAATGCTTGTGTTATGGTAACGAGATGGCTGATAAACTACTTATATACATTTTTTTTTTTTTTTTGTAAATACATACATATTATAGATAGAAATGACACCCAGACTCCGAGCCCGTGCCTCTGGTTTAAACAAAGACACTCGCCCGACCCCGGAATCGAACCCGGGACCCGTTGATCCAAAGGCGGCACATCTAACCACTAGACAAATTACCCACTGTTGAGTCGGGCTCTCCCATTAAATGGAGGGCAACCAGCCTACTGTGCCACACTCATCCATCACCACACGGACTTTTAGAACACATCATGCCATAGCACCCCATTCTATCTTGAGGCTGTCGTAAGAGCAAACATAAGGAAATTACATGGCTAAAAGCCTAGCCACAAGAGAAGGAAGAATTAAAACAAAACCCTGTGCCAACGCGTGTGTCCAGCGTGGCACAGAAGGCAAAAGCTAGCCACAAGAGAAGGAAGAATTAAAACAAAACCCTGTGCCAACGCGTGTGTCCAGCGTGGCACTGAAGGCAAAAGCTAGCCACAAGAGAAGGAAGAATTAAAACAAAACCCTGTGCCAACGCGTGTGTCCAGCGTGGCACAGAAGGCAAAAGCTAGCCACAAGAGAAGGAAGAATTAAAACAAAACCCTGTGCCAACGCGTGTGTCCAGCGTGGCACAGAAGGCAAAAGCTAGCCACAAGAGAAGGAAGAATCGAAACAAAACCCTGTGCCAACGCGTGTGTCCAGCGTGGCACAGAAGGCAAAAGCTAGCCACAAGAGAAGGAAGAATTAAAACAAAACCTTGGGCCAACGCGTGTGTCCAGCATGGCACAGAAGGCAAAAGCTAGCTACAAGAGAAGGAAGAATCGAAACAAAACCCTGTGCCAACGCGTGTGTCCAGCGTGGCTCAGAAGGCAAAAGCTAGCCACAAGAGAAGGAAGAATCGAAACAAAACGCTGTGCCAACGCGTGTGTCCAGCGTGGCACAGAAGGCAAAAGCTAGCCACAAGAGAAGGAAGAATCGAAACAAAACCCTGTGCCAAAACGTGTGTCCAGCGTGGCACAGAAGTCTAATTCCCACCTGTATTTGGAGGAGGCCCGACTCAGCAGTAGGTCTTTTAAGTCGGTGAAATTAAGGAAGTATTCTTCCAAACAAAGAATATTAGGAAAGTTTTTCGATTCCAGAATAGTTGCGACAACGTGAGACACAAATATTGCACCGACGCACGGATAATCTTGGCTTATAGCCAGTTCACGAATTGTAAGCGTGGATTTCAATAGAGCCATAAAGGAGTTTTAACCGACTACAAAAAGGAGGTAGTGGTCTATCAGTTTGTATGTTTTGTTTTGAATATTGTAGATTGGTCCCATTCAGTATTTATCGAAATCGGTACCGAGGAGTTGGAGGTTGCCTTAAAACTAGAAAAAAAAACATTTGTCGAAAGACAAATTTGGTTATTTTTTAACGACATCCAAGT
Organism: Clostera curtula; assembly: GCA_905475355.2. Lineage (NCBI taxonomy): Eukaryota > Metazoa > Arthropoda > Insecta > Lepidoptera > Notodontidae > Clostera > Clostera curtula. Next base: position 8,554,596 of record FR997813.1, on the reverse strand, counting down.
TGTTGTTTCAGATTTATACACGTATACAGTAAAAATAACGTATTTTCCACAAAATTGAAAATCGACCTGAAAGCAATAAAAAAATATTAGTCTTTTTTTAACACCTAAAATATAATAATAGACAACCATTTGAAGTCGGTACTAACTTAAATTGATACCGACATTAATTAGGAAATAGTTTTACCTACGTACAACTTGTGTTGTGAACACATAGAGTCACCACCCCATTCCATCCTGAGGGTGTCGTAAGAGTCGACAAAAGGAAAATCTTGAAATGCAACCCTGTTCCAGCCCGTCTGGCCAGCATGGCACAGTAGGCTAATTTCCGCCGCTAAAATGCCTTAGGTACTGATTAATAAGGAGTTTTCAGTATGTTTTCTAGTTACTTGCAAGTGTACAGGGATGGGTAATATGGTTGGAAAATTCCTGGCTAACAGCCAATTCACAATGTTTTCAAAGCCGTTTTCAATAGAGCCGTCAAGATATTTGGATGGTGAAATGACAGAACCTTTAGACTGGCATTTGGAATGAATAAAGTTATATGGATTAAATTCGTCCATTTATTTTAAAGTAACTGATATTGCAAACGTTGTTTTTCCAAATAATTAACACACCCCCCCCCCGCAACCCCCTTTTTTGTAATTTCGTAAAATACTAACTCCTCTTATGAAAATACATTATTACTAGCCTATGGCCGCAGATTCATCCACATGAGTCTTAAGTCCGCGCTTATCGCTGCTTCGCATTTGCGTAAAAAAATTTTTGGTCTTGTATCTTTTGAGTTTATTCATTGCAAACATATAAATATTTCCTCTTTATAACATTACTAGCTTATGCATGCGGTTACGCTCACCTGGGCTTCAAACCCGTGCTTATCTTGGCTTCGCATTAAAACTTTTTGTACATAGTGATCTGACTTAGCATTCTAATGGTAATCGATTTTTTTAATCCCCAGCGTCACCAAATACAGATTGCACTCCGGGAGTGCCGAAGTGAAAACAAAAAAACGCAGCAACTAAAAAAAAGCGCAATTTAATTCCCTGTTTCTGTCTTGTAATCGGTACGGTATTTATTGTATTTTACAAAAAAAAATCATAGGTCGAGTTCTGATATGATAGTGCATTAACTCTTGAAACAAAAATAGAAGCCAATAACGTCATACAAAATATAAATAAATCCACAATTATATCAACCCCAAATAAAACACTGACGATCAATTTTCAAAATTGCGTCAGTTCGTGTCTCTATAGAATTTATATATAAATTTAATATAATATTTAGTTTATAACATAATTTACTAAAAATTTTATAGCAATGAATGTTATTTTTTTTTATTTATCTAGATGCGTTCGCGGTCTTTTATGTGTACATGCATATATGCAGACACTGTAGCTGCGTCTCGTCATTTTCACTTCAAAATGGGACGCTATCAGCTTTTTTTTTTACGTCGGAGATCCCCATGCCCGCCCATCCCCATACCCGGCCGTTGGGGACTGGCCGGGGTATGTGGGACTCCGGGGCGCGTAGAGATGGTGAATTGCGCCCCGACCTACCCACTAAAACCGACGTAGATCCTCGACTGCCCAAACCAACCTGGTATAGTAAGCTAATTGCTCTGCATGTAACAGGAGGAGGCCCGACTCCGCAGTGGGTCATATATGGGCTAAATAGTAATAGCTAAGGTGGGTAGGTTGTCACAGATTTCGAATCAAGTTTTCCTTCTCCTGGGTTTCTACAACAATATCATATCCTAATGACCCCACTAAGACGAAATTATGGATGTATCATAGTAGATGTGCCGCCTTTGGATCAACGGGTCCCGGGTTCGATTCCGGGGTCGGGCAAGTGTCTTTGTCTAAACTAGAGGCACTGGCTCGGAGTCTGGGTGTCATTTCTATCTATAATATGTATGTATTTACAAAAAAAATGTACATAAGTAGTTTATCATCCATCTCGTTACCATAACACAAGCATTAAGTTGCTTAACTTGGGACGAGATGGCGTTGTGTGAAATGTCCAAGGATATTTATTTATTATTATTATTTATTTATTTATTACCACCCGAAAATAGTATGATACATCCATTATCTCGTTACCAGCCGGCCAGTTATTGAGCTCTTGCACCGGTTAAGAAGTATTAAACGAAAAAATATACAATAACGTGTCTTCCAACAATACTCTTCGTCTTACTGATAGTAATTTATTTAGGTTACAGCTGCGATCCGCTGTCAGCTCTAATTTGTGAAAGGTAATTCAATTAATGAAGCCGAACTGGGCTCAGCAAATAAGACATTGTAGTAACAAAATATCTGGAAGGCCTTAGAACCAATACAGGTATAAGAATTTGAAGGTGATTTTATCTATTCCTTCAGTAAATACAGTAGGTTTGACGATGGTTATTTATTTGACCCGTTTGCTGTTGAGACACTGGGGTCATAGTGCCCATCGGCTGTTTAGTGACTTGTCATGTAGGTTGGTCGATACTTCTAGTTACCAGAGGTACATACGTGGGGAGGGATTGTTTACAAATTCTTGCAACTAGGTTTCCGACCTTGTTATTTCCCTTTGTCGGCTTTTATGGTACCCTCGGGATGAAATGTTGTGGTGACAATATGTATTCTAAATCCGACACCATACGGACAATGGTAAAGAAAATAATTGCATTATATAATATTTTATTAATAGCCTTCTTGGTACCGTACCCGGTGAAATAGATCTGGGACAATATCGATATTTAAAATCTTTAAAATTTAACTTTTAAGTGAAAGTTCCTTTTTGGTGCACCGCACACATAATTTTCCGTAGGTAGTAAGTTAGGCTGATACAGTCAGCTGCCATTTACGCTGTTGTGTCGCTGTGTTTAGTATGTTCCATTCATACGTACAAGTATTACGTATGAATGGAACATACTAAACATTTATTTTTTATTTTATTTAATAGTTATTTCCAATACGTACCAATACGTAATAAAAAATATTATAACAATTATTTGGTTTATATTGTGAGGTTAGTGTGTGTAATTAGTGGTTTATCGTGCAAATATTGTATTTTTTAGTTACCGCGTTTTTTAGTTTTCACTTCTGCCGCTACTCCCGGAGTGCAAACCACTGCTTTTTTATAATTTTAGTTAGTTAGTTAAGTTTTCATTTTTAATGTTATCTATATTGTATTATAATTTCATATTACTCTATTTATATGTGAATAAGCAATACAAAATGTGTATTAATTACTAGCTGTAGACTGCACACGTTGCTACGCCACTAACTAAAATAAATTTAAAGGAATGACATTACACAAATATTGTTTGTTCAAATACCTTCGTGGGCTCATGCACAACACTTTGCTGAAGTTCATCACATGATCCAATGCATAGCTTACAATTCTATACAAGACCGAAATACATTCATCACTACATGAATTTGAAGCGGTTTCTTTTAATAGATAGAGTGGTTCAAGAGGAATGTTTATTTAAATAATACATGCATAATATTGTAGAGAAACACTGTTAAATTTAGATGTTCATCATTGCACCCGAGCGAAGCCGGGCGGGTCGCTAGTTTTTATATATAAGAAGATGTTGACAATTTGTAAGTGTCCATAGCGTCCTGTGTAAAATCAACGATTTTGCCTTTGACACAAAAAAAGAAGCAAATAACCTGAAAGTAAAATACAATATCTATACAGAAAATATCGTACAGTTCAGTTTACTTAAAATAGATTTTCGCTAAAAAATTGTAGGTTCATTCAGAACTGTCCGTTTTTCGACAACGACATTTTATTTGCGTTTGTGCCTTTATCATATTATTTTCAGCCTACAATTTCAAAAAGTGTGCTGGTTTGATTTTTTTTTTCGAATTCCAAAACTCTATACAAGACACGTGCTTGATTTTTTAACGTACATAATAACCATATTTTAATAGTGGAGGCAAATTTGGGATGTTATCAGCGAACACCAATATTTGGACTCAAATTCAAAAGGAGCTTTAAAGGAAACTATTATTAATAATGATATTTAATTATTATCATCATTATTAATATCATTATCTTCCATGTGGTGGTCTAGGATACATATTGTCTTCACCCCATTCCAGCCTGAGGGTGCCGTAAGAGCCGACAAACGGGAATGACAAGGCCGAACATCTAGCCGCAAGAGAAGGAAGACTTGAAACGAAACCCTGTAACAACCCGTTTGAGCAGCGTGGCACAGTAGACTAATTACCCGTCATGTAATGGGGGGAGGCCTGACTCAGCAGTGGGTAATTTATGGGCTGAATACTAGTAGTAGACAAATCTGGTTAAACCGGTACCGACTTCAATGGGATTGGAAACCTTTTTTGAACCTGAACCTTTTTTATCGTTATCGACATCAAAATATGCATAGAAACGATTTGCCTGCCCGCGCATGCTTATTGCGCGGTCGGGTTATTTCTAAGGCCGTTTGTACACCGCCGCCGTCACCGAAAACGAGATGACGGCGCCGATTTAGTAATACATACAATTACTATGGCCATGTGTTCACCGCACGCCCATCACCCGAGAGCCGTAATCCCGGCCGCCACCACCGTTAGTTCGACGTAGTGAGTTCGACGTGACCGCTAGAACTCGGCGCGTTTTTATGACGGGCTGATGTGGCGGCAATACAAAACACGTGTGTTCTTGTCCACACACTACCATCGCACGCCACCGTACGCGAGTACCACGCACGACAAAGCTCTAGAACTGAGCCACCGATACATCGGTGCGGTGAATACATGATCGCTGTCATCTTAAACTTGGCCCGACATAATCTCGTTGTCGGTGACGGTCCGGTGACAGCGGCGGTGGACAAACAGCCTAAGACACTCGGGGCGGGTTGCGGTGTTGTTTACTCACTATGCCCCAATGTGTACCGACTCGCGCCTGAACGGTGGCACTCGGAGAAACACACAGAAAGGTGGCATGACATTTTTTTACAAAACTACGGACTAGTTTCTGTGTCGTGGTATTCTCTATTCTACTACTTTTCCGTGTGCTAACGGATTTTGAATCCATAGCCTGTAACTTACCCACTACTCATTACAAGGAAGGTACATAGCCTACTGTGCCACGCTGGCCAGACGGGTTCGCACAAAACTCAAAATTCAAAACTCATTTAATCAAGTTGGCTCATTAGAGCTCTTTTGACAAGTCAAACAACAAAATAATATTTAATTTAAAATTTACCATCTACCACCGGTTCGGAATGCAGTTCTACAGAGAAGAGCCGGCAAGAAACTCTGTAGTTGCTCTTTTTAGATCGCCATTTTTAGGTACAAGGCCGTGATAAGACAGTTTGTGAGAGCAAACGCGCGCAATAGTCGCAAAGGGCCAAACATCAGCCAGATCTAATCAACAATACTAACCTTCTAACGCCCGAGCCAACCGACCGCCAGCAACGGCACCTGTTCACAAGCATGACGCATGCGGCAGCCATCGCTCTCCTCAACCATATTGCAGGGAAGAGAACGACCCGTCGCACGACGCACGACACTCGCACAGGGTTACGATTCAATTTTTCCTTCTCTTGCGGTTAGGTTTTCGGCCTTGTCATTTCCTTTTGTCTCCCATTCCATCCTGAGGGTGTCAGGATGGCATGGGCTGGTGACACTGTGTATTCTAAATCCGTCACCACACGGACTAGGGTAACAAAGTTATAAACTCGTTGACTGCCTGCCTCGTTGGTCTAGTGGTTAGATGTGCCGCCTTTGGATCAACGGGTCCCGGGTTCGATTCCGGGGTCGGGCAAGTGTCTTTGTGTAAACCAGAGGCACTGGCTCCGAGTCTGGGTGTCATTTCTATCTATAATAAGTATGTATTTACAAAAAAAAATTGTATATATAAGTAGTTTATCATCCATCTCGTTACCATAACACAAGCATTAAGTTGCTTAGCTTGGGACGAGATGTCGTTGTGTGAAATGTCCAAGGATATTTATTTATTTATTTATTTAAACACAACCCAATTGAGGACCTACTCATTTTTTTTGTCGGTTGAAAAGATTTCGAAAAGGGAAGAGACAATTCTGTGCCATACCAAAATAGAGCACCTTAATAATGCTCGCAGCATCATTAATCACACGTAAGATGTGAAAGGCCATCACAAGACGTACGACGAAGGGACGTGACGTCATCGCCAGGACTGTCCAACTTCCTGCCGGATATTATTTTGCTGACCGATTCGCAGAACATTCTAGTAGCCGGTACTTATTGTACTTCTAGTCATTTATTCGAATTTTAATACTAGCTAGCAATTATTTTAGTAATTTCATATCTTAAATCTTTAAATGAGCAATTCTTGTGTATATGTATAATTGGAATCTCGGAATCGGCTCCAACGATTTTCATGAAATTTAGTATAAAGGGGGTTTCGGGGGCGATAAATCGATCTAGCTAGGAATCCTGACATCTATTGGCGAATAATAATACTACTTTTTTGTGAGCACAACAGCAGATGGCGTTGTTAAGTAACACAAAGTCAATGAGTGTTTGCGTAATTCGTACTTAATAATAAATATAATTTTCAAAAAACATAATTTCTAAAAAAAAAACCGGTCATCCGGTCGTCCAGATATTGGCAATTTATGCGTGTATCAGAATAGTTGCAAGAATAAAATGGATAAATCAGTTGTTTTTGTTAAGTTTCAAAGCAATGAAATTGAAGCAATGCTACATTAATACTAACAATATCTTGAGAATCACGACAAGACGAAGGTATTCTTCTTCTCACGTCACTCGGCCTAATAATACCACGAATACTACTAGTCAGCCCATACATGACCCACTGCTGAGTCAAATTTTCTTCTCTTGCGACTAGGTTTTCAGCTTTATTAATTCACATTGTCGGCTCTTACGACACCCTCAGGAAGGAATGAGGTGGTGACACAGTGTATTCTAAATCCGTCACCACATGGTAATGCATGTATAAATATACTTATTACGAGGTGTTATAGTGGCTGTAATCAAGTTATCTGGGTATACGATAGATAAGTTACAATTATCAAGATACTAGCGACCTGCTTCGCACGGGTGCAATGATGAACCTCTAAATTTATCAGTGTTTCTCTGTAATATTATGGATGTATTATACTTATAAACCTTCCTCTTTAATCACTCTATCTATTAAAAACCCCGCTTCATAATCCGTTGCGTAGTTTGAAAGATTTAAGCATACATAGGGACGGTCAGACGACAGTGACTTTGTTTTTTAATATGTAGTGATAGTGATGATTAATTTAGATTTAGATTTTTATATGAATTGACAAAAGAAATAATTCTTTTTTTGAAGTCCGCTAAAATGGCAAATACCAGGCGTACGATATACATAATGTGAACGTATCTTCTTTTCAATTTCATTTTGGAAGTTTGATACCGGCTTAAATAGTTTCAGAAGATTCATAACCTTTCACCCTCATGTAAACTTATCAAACCAACGACAGCTTTTATCCGAAACACGTCAGAACCTGAAAAAAAAGCATTAAAATATTTCATTTTGTTTGTGAAGCGAGAAATTCATCTTTGAAAGTGTTTACCCCGACGTGAAATAAAACTGCGAGCATGTTCAAAACCTGTTTACACAACGTGACTTTGAATACGCCTCAACAAATATGTTTTTTTCCGTCGGCATATTCGAAAGTCATCCCCAAATGTACGTGGGACTAAGAAAAAAACACTTTGGCAGCTGCAAAAAATACTGGCGAGCATTATTCGCATTCAACACCCATACGTGTCTTACTAAGCCGATTTTTATTACTTTCAAAGCATCTGCTAAGGCTAACGTATCTATATGAAAGAGCAAATCAAATAGCACGTTTCCAAAAAGAAAATATGTTACTTTCAATTCAATAGGTATATTGATACCTCGCCTGGAAAGCTTGTAACGCTAAACGCTAATGATTATATTTTGCAGAAGCCACCTGACGAAAAACATTCCATGAACAGAGATTTACTGTTTAAGGAATATCATACATTCCTTACTTCAAAGGGCTTCAAAGGCAAGATGTTTATGCCTCTCATATTTACCAATTCATTTTTAAAAATTGTGTATTAAGGTCTTTTATGAATGTTCAATAACAATATCCGTAATAATACAAAACGAAACGGCCTACATAATAAAAAACAATCTTTAGGTAAATTATGTCTTGACTTATTATTTAAAAAAAATTTAGGCACAGAAGGAAAAATTGATACGAAACTCTGTGCCAACCTTAAATGTGAGGCCCGACTCAACATTCATCAATAGGCTGAGTGGTATTTATTAAGATTTCTCAGTAAGTAATGTGGTTAGAGCTTTAGTATCGATAGTTGACATTATAAATCTTCGCTAATACCGAAATGGTCAAGCTATAAGCAATGTTCTCAATTTCCATGCTAATGCGGTTTGCTCAATGAGCGAGTTGGGTCGCGGCAAATTTATTTTTCCTATCGGTGTTGTATTGTTTTCTTTGCGACCCGCTTTAAAGTTTATAATTGGAAAATGCTTGTTGGTTTTGGACGATCCTCTTCCTGTTTTGTTTAACAATATATGATTACAAATCCTATCGGTTGGATCCGAGTCGTAAATTTCAAATACCGATGGGAATTTGCAACAGTGGTCCATAGAACTTTTTAATTCAATATCTGCAATGCGAAGTTGGTACAATCGTAACCGGGTGGAAGAACGCGGCATTATTTGCTTTAAAAAATATTCTGACAAATTGATATAATTGCCACATTTTTTTTGAGTCGGCAAAAAATAATTGAGAAAAAAGAATGATGCTGGCTACACTCATGTTTGAACATATTTAAAATAATATTATAATATTTTTTTTTGTATATTCTCCGAGTTACTCTTAGCGCCTATAATGATAACAAAATTTATAAAAATATCGATTAGCAAATTGTACACAGTAATATTCAACTATGTACAATTTTCAAATCGATTTGTTGGAACTTACAAAACGTTTAGACAAGCAAGTTTAAAGACATTAAGGAGTTTAATTTCCTATTCCTATAACAGCACCTAATCTATTTTGGGAGTCTCGAGTGGGATATAGATCGTGTAGAAAATTTCTTGCATAATTAGAGATAAAATCCTTTCAAAATTAGCAAAATTGTAGCAGCTTAACCCATAACTTCATCGGGTTTTAGTAACTATATCAGTAGATTTACTAATTAGCAGTACAGTCATTTTAAGCCAACTTATATTTTCCGAGATTAATCTGTCAATATCTGTAAGGCTAGTTACTTAGCCACCATCCTATTCCATCCTGAGGATGTCGTAAGAGCCTAAAGGAAAGAAAACCTTAAACTAAATCCTATGCCAACCCGTTCGGCCATGTGGCATAGTAGGCTTATCAGTAAAGCGACCCGCCCCGGCTTCGCACGGGTGCACTGAAGAACCTCTAAATTTATCAGTGTCTCTGTACAATATTATGGAAGTATTATACATATAAACCCTCTTCTTGAGTCACTCTATCTATTAAAAAACCGCTTCTAAATCTCTTGCGTAGTTTTAAAGATTTAAGCATACATAGGGACGGCCAGACGACAGTGATTTTGTTTTATAATATGTAGTGATAGTGATTGGAGCAAGCCTTAGCAGTGGGTCATTATATGTATCTGCACTGCAAATATCTGTATCAAATATGATCTTACGTAATTGAACATGTCAACACTTGAGTGTCAACAATAAACTTTCACATTTATAATAGAGTGATCAGTGTACCCACGTTGCTCAACTGTCAATATTTAATTGGCGGACACATAATTGACAGCTACAAAGCAATCTATTAATTAGCTTCCGCAAACCGTACCGTTCCAGAGAAAAGGCGACCGCATCGGAAATCCGAGCGTGTACGTACGAAAGACCGTAACACAGCGAGGGTTAACTAATTGGGAGGGGCGGGTCGGATGTGCGAACAGGGCAAATGAAGATTTATCATCGCGGTCCTTTGGGCCCAGAACCTGGATCAACGATTATCAGACTGGAGATTTTTGTATACGGGTTATGTAAAGCGGTTTTACGATTTATAAGAAACGTTTGGGTAGCGTTATTTTAAGGTTTATTTTTGAAATTCGAGGCGAGATGGGTTGTGGTTGTCGGGACATATATTAGATAGGATTATGCTAATTTTGAAAGCGTTTTATCTATAATTATTCAAAGAAATTTTCTACACGACCCAATTCTAATAATATTTTGGGTGGTTTAAAATGAAGCTCCAATAAATTAAGTACCGATTTTGAAATTAAACACTTTTTTACGGATTAATCGCGTGTGAAATAATGTAATACATATTTAATTCATTATTTCGAAAGCTTTGCAACAGCAGTAATGAGAGACTAGATGATAATTGTCTTCAAAAGTACAAAGAAACAGTTAAATCTACCGCCTATGATTTTTTTTATTGATAACGCTCCCTGGGCACGAAAAAATCGCTCACGGTGTCTAGGTCTTGCCGATGAGTTTCAAATTTGGTCAATTTAATTACTGGATCCCAAGCAGGTGCGCTAAACAGTATTCAATTTCAATATGCAATCATTGCAAAAACTTAAGACATCATTATGCACTGATTCGATGACACTAGAACAAGTCGATTAGCAAATTTTGTATAGTAAAAATCTGGTACCTATGTACAATTTGCTAATCTTATTGTAATGAATTTTCTTCCAGAAGAAGATGCAATATTGGAGCATAAATAAAAAGTATATTAGTTTTACAAAAAGTATATAAGTTTTTCAAAAAGTATATAAGTTATACTTTTGTGGCTTTATGACACTTAAAGATGTTACAAAAGGGCGTAAGTTATTACTCGTATAATGAAAGAGTTGCGAGTTCTAGATATTTGTTGGCGTACCAATCAGAAAAAAAAACTATTTCACCAAAAATTGTGAGTCGCTTTAATATATGTCTCTGTCCATGTGGATTTAGTCTACAAAGTGTCACCACCCCGTATTTCATCCTGAGGACGTCGACAAAAGGAAATGACAAGGCTGAAAACCTAGCCGCAAGAGAAGGAAAACTTGATACGAAACCCTGTACCAACCCGTCTGGCCCGCGAGGCTAAGACCGCTTACTACCCTCCATGTAATTGGAGGAGGCCCGGTGCAGCAGTGGGTCATGTATGGGCTGAGAAGTAGAATATATGTCTCGTCCTTAATGACCTGAGGTGATGGATCTCAGGTCATTAATGACCCGATACTGATTCAGGCCTCCTCCAAATTCATGGAAGGAATTAAGTCTACTCTGCCACGCGGCAATTCTGGCTGGCACAGGGTTTGTATCAATATTTCCTTCTGTTGCGGCTAGTTGATCTGCCTTCTACGTTGCTTTAGTCGCCTCTTACGACACCCTCTGTATGGTATGAGTTGGTGACGTTGTGTGTTATAAATCCGTCAATATACGGATTCTACGTATGGATGGATTTTTGTTACTCTTTCACGTAAAAACTATTGAATGGATTTCGTTAAGACTTTATAATATATAATATAGCATAAACACCAGAATAACACATAGGCTAAAATTTTTAAAGATATTGTGTGAATTGTCCAACATATAACAATAAGTGTCAGTAAATTTCATCGTGGGTAACACCGCGGGGCGCAGCTACTATGTTTATAAAATTAAAACTTACTTCGAAATCTAAATGTTAAAAAGAACTAAAAGACTTAACAAAAATAATTTAATTCCCGACGTTTCGATTTCTTTTTAACTGTTTCTTTGTACTTTTGAAGACAACTGTCATCTAGTCTCTCCCGCGGCCACGACTGCTGCAAAGCATTCGAAACGTCGGGAATTAAATAATGTAATATACACGCGATAAATCCGTTAAAAAGTGTTTAATTAAACCTAAGAAATCAAAAATTCATCTGTTTAGTCTCTACCTACTCTGACAACAAAAACAGACATAACGAAATACATAAAACCCCATTTTATTGTTTAACATGAACGCCATAAAATTGAAATTCGCAACAACCGTCCTAAATAAATCACAGAACGCTGTTAATTGTTAAAAACGACATTACTTTAAAGTGAGCGGATAAATTATATCCCCGCATTCAACATGTCACAATATTAAATGTCATTTCGGTACATTAAAATTTTATACCTCGATTATTACACTGCATTAACTTGATGTGAAATAAAGTTGTCAAGAGGGCAGTCCGGCACGCAATGTCTTTCAAACTCGGATTTTATGAATAGGAACACGGTATATGAAATCTGGGTTACTGCCGGTCAAATTATGATTAAAGATTGAGGACAATTTCAAGACATCGAAACGTAATTGTGAGGGAATCATTATTCTTGATAAAGTTAATTTAAGAACTAATCGGAAAGGACTTTTGAAGTTTTATGACTTGATGTATGGAATACATGTGGAAGTGTAGCGACTAATATGCTACATTCTTTACACAATTGAAGTAGCTAAATCAAGAAATATCACCATCGAATGCGAGAATTACCGAAAAGTCCTACATCGCGATAGCCAAGTTTACAGAGCAATTCGCCTACTGTGCCACGCTGGCCAGACGGGTTGGCACAAGGGTTAGTATCTTCTCTTGCGGATTGTTTTTCGGCCCTGTCGTTTCCTATTGTCCACTCTTACGACCCACTTAGGATGAAATGTGTTGGTGACAAAATGTATTCTAATTCCGGCACCACCTGGAGATGTCGGTTGAAATTGCATTAATCACTATCACTATCACTACTTAGTATAAAACAAAGTCGCTGTCGTTTGTCCGTCCCTATGTATGCTTTAATCTTTAAAACTACGCAACGGATTTCGAAGCGGTTTTTTTAATGGGTGGAGTGATTCAAGAGGACGTTTTATAATGTATATAATACATGCATAATATTGTAGAGAAACACTGATACATCTAGAGATTCATCATTGCACCCGTGCGAAGCCGGGGCGGGTTGCTAGTTATTTATAAGGCTAATCTTTCTTATATCATTGGTACTACTCAGTTCGTAAATGACTCACTGCGGAGTTGCGAACTCCTCCCATTACATAGAGGGTAATTAGCCTCCTGTACCACGCTGGCAATTCGGTATGACATCCTTTGTGCTATGTCAACTCTTACGACACCCTCAGGATAGAATAGGCTATCTTCTATAGGACTTGGTAAGCTGAAAGTTCTAACAAACACTATGCGTGAAGTAAAAATATCAGTTTAACGCCGAATGATGTGGCACAAAGCATTTTAAGTAAGAGGAATATTATGCGTATTCGTTTTATACGTTTCTCAGACCTTCGTCATCTCCATTCTTTTTTATCCGTCGATCCGGCGCGTCGGATGTAATAAATCTTTTTCTTTTGCCTAAATAGAGCTATCACGAACAATGCCTAGACCCCGAAGTATGCAAGTACCTATCGCGATGGTCTTATTCCGAACTGATCGATTTCTTTATTTAGTGAGACGGCTTAATTCTGTTGGAACGGGTACTACCATTAGCCGTATTTTCGTAGCCGTTTGGTATTCATGAAATCTGTGAAAATGGAGCAAGGATCGAGGAATTGGCGGAGACAATATGGCTGTTACTGGAGAACTTTTAAAATTTTTAAGCTATTCCTTTTTGTGTAAGGCAAGTGTCTTTGTCTAAACCAGAGGCACTGGCTCGGAGTCTGGGTGTCATTTCTTTATATGTATGTATTTACAAAAAAAAATGTATATATGTAGTTTATCATCCATCTCGTTACCATAACACAAGCATTAAGTTGCTTAGCTTGGGACGAGATGGCGTTGTGTGAAATGTCCAAGGATATTTATATTTATATTTTAGCTGGAAAAAATTAGGTATAAACTCTGCATGAATCTGCAATAATTAAAATATTGTACGCAATATACAGTGACAGGAAAATTGCAATAAGAAAAGAAGGGAAGAAAAATATATTTACTCCACACGTAAACGTAAACTCTCAGGATGGTGGCCATTCCATCCTAAGGGTGTCCTAAGAGCCGGCAAAGGGAAATGATAAACCCGAAATCCTAGCCAAAGAGAAGGAATACTTGAAACGAAACCCTGTGCCAACTCATCTGGCCAGCGTGGCACAGTAGTCTTATTATCCTAAGACGGGCTTCCTCTAGCTACAGCCTACTGTGGCGATAGACAAACCGGTTAACACAGGGTGTCGTATGTGTTCTGAATTCGTCACTGACTACACAGGATCACAAAAGAGAAAGAAATAATTTTGTTTGTATTCGCAATCATCATCATCATCATCATTTCAGCCAAAAGACGTCCACTGCTGGACATAGGCCTCCCCCAAGGATCTCCACAAAGGTCGGTCCTGGGCCGCCCGCATCCACTGCTTTCCGGCGACCTTAACCAGGTCGTCGGTCCACCGTGTGGGAGGCCTACCAGCACTGCGCCTTCCGGAACGCGGTCGCCACTCGAGGACTTTTTTGCTCCATCGGGCGTCGCTCCTGCGAGCTATGTGCCCTGCCCACTGCCACTTAAGTTTGGCAATCCGGTGGGCTATGTCGGTGACCCTGGTTTGCCTGCGTATCTCCTCATTTCTGATTCGATCTTACATGATTTGTATTCGCAAACTTACATTCAAATCATGTTGAATAAGAACGTTGTTAAAGAGCTCCTTAAAAACTTTTTCAACAGAATGTGTCGTCTATTATAAACCACAAGCCGTACTCCGTTGGCTAAGCTCTCATCAAAACATTAGATCAGCATACATTTCAGTAACATTTGAACCCCGAAGCGCAGCCAGTAATTAAGTCAATATGCAACGTAGTAGAACTCGCTCGTCGATCATTGGTGGCTGCCTAATTGTTGCTGGGTCCGGTTTGGATATAAATCCGCTATCATGGTTTGAAACTCGCGTGAAACTCACAGTGCGTTACACTGGAAGTGTCCTTTCAACACCAGCTCTGTTCTCGCATCAGCACCACTGACTGCCTCGTTGGTCTAGTGGTCAGATGTGCCGCCTTTGGATCAACGGGTCCCGGGTTCGATTCCGGGGTCGGGCCAGTGTCTTTGTCTAAACCAGAGGCACTGGCTCGGAGTCTGGGTGTCATTTCTATCTATAATATGTATGTATTTACAAAAAAAAATAATAATATATAAGTAGTTTATCATCCATCTCGTTACCATAACACACGCATTAAGTTGCTTAACTTGGGACGAGATGGCGTTGTGTGAAATGTCCAAGGATATTATTATTATTATTATTTACTACATATATCTCTTTATTTCATACTTTTTTTCATATATTCTTTAAAAAAACATAGTTATTTAAAAAAATATACATAAAAAAATAGAAAAACCGTCGACAACGAGGTCGATGACCTAAGCTACCGACGGTTCAGGGCTCCAGAGAGAGGAACCTCCTCACGATCCTTGCCGAATCCAGGATGACAGCCTTTTGTATCAGGCCCTTAATCCAGAAACTCAGCGAGAGTTTCTTGAGATGTTGGTTGAAACTCTTCGCGATAAGACCATTTACTGAAACGACTATCGGCACAATGATTGTTGAATCAACATGCCACATTGCGGTAACCTCGTGAGCCAAATCGAGATACTTGGTAAGTTTCTCTTTTTCGGCTTTAACAAGGTTCTCGTCATGCGGGATAGTGACGTCAACAAGCATTGCCCGGCTCGCCGATCGGTCAATTATCACTATATCAGGCTTGTTAGCGGGAATAGTCCTGTCAGTGATAATTGACCGTTATTATTATTATTATATTATAATGTGTTAGAAAGAAACAAAAAGTATTTTATTTCTACGATCAACCCCTATTTTTAATAGCGATATTTAAATGGCTAAACAACGTATGCGGGCCAGAGAGTAGTGTTATAAAAATGATGTATGATGATTGTGCTTAATTGCTTTATACAATAAAGCATTTTTCTATTCTATTCTATTTTCAAGTGAGGTTTCATGGTAAGACAATTAAAGTATTCGAAACGTGTCCGGCAAGAATGTGAAGAAAATGAGTATAAGGAACATTATTACACGGCCCACAAATTCTCTTGTGAAAACAATCGTAAAACGCTTTTTACTGGTCCTACATTCGCCATTGATTCACGGGCCTAAACAATAAAAATACTGACTCAATCAACCCACAGAGTTTTATAGGCAGCGGAGGTAAGCGTTTTATTGGCACAATGCCGATAATGTTTCATTTACTGCCTCAGGTGAGGTTGAAATTAGCTTCCTTAAAGTCCCTTTCTGATTTGAAAACAAAGTCGTTAAAGTATTTTCTCCTCGGAACAGAAACAGAAACAGGCCTCTACTCAACCATATTTTTTTAAATGTTTATTGCCTTACTGATTAAGTTTTCAATTTCTAGATTGATCACATAGAAGTTCCGTCGAAATCAGTTCAGTTTTTTAGTTACTTACTTCTCTGCACATAAATCACACACTGCTGGGTCGGGCCTCCTCCACCTACATGGAGGATAATTAGCCTACTGTGCCATGCTGCCAGACGAGTTGGCATAGGGCGTCGTATAAATTTGTCTTTCTCTTGCCGCTAGGTTTTCGGCCGTCATTTCCTTTTGTCGACTCTTACACCCTCAGGATGGAATGGTGTGGTGATACTATGAATTCTAAATACGTTACCACACGGACATAATTGATGTAAGGCTGCTCGTTTTAAAAAATATTAGGAAATTATCCAATCAGAATTCGCTTAGAACAATGGCGATAATATTAACTTTAATTTAAAATACATTTATTAAATCTACTCTTTTATAACACCAACCTTTCCTAAAACCAAAAGAAGAATGAGTCAATTGACTCACTTCATCATTTAAAATCAAATTCCATTCCAATCCGGAGTCATTCAAAAAACATTTAGCGCAACAAAAACCCACTTGCGACCGGGCGAGGCCATTTGAGATCATACAGTGCAACCCGACAGACGACTGTCCCTCGGCACCGTTGTTCATTTCTCTTCCCTTTTCCGAGCCCGACTGGTAAAGAGAAACTTAATTGGAGGCTCGCCGACTCAAGCTCAATGAGAAATTACGAGCAAAACGAGCACACGCGCGGGAATTTTCACTTGGAAAGAATTGCTGCGTCTTTACGCAAACCTTGTAGCTGAAGAGGCCGTGGTACGATTTTTTATTTTATTAATTTAATATTCATGAATATTTTTCTTTTGTTTTGTAAAAGGCAAATTGTAGAGGCAAATGATTAAGTGGGTCACCTGACCACTGCCGCCCATGTACATCAGCAACAGATGCGTAGTTGGCCTTAAAAATTGCTACCCTTGATCAAAATATTATTTTCTTATATTCAAACAACCCACTGTTGCGCCGAGTCTTCCCCAATGCTGACTTGTTGGTCTAGGGGTTGGATGTGCTGCCATTGGATCACGGGACCCCGTTTCGATGCCGGGGTCAGCCAAGTGCAGTTGTTTAATGCTCTAAGTTTTCTGCAAGGTATTCATTCCCCAGTCGGGCAGATCCAGCGAATGTGTGGTTTAATTTACACCCAACTCATTATTTTGTTGCAGGAAATAATTTGTTCAGGATTCTGATCGGTTCTGTCCCGCGACCACGGACACTGCAAAGTGTCTGAAACGTAGGGAATAAAATAAAACGATCAGAACCGTGAAGAAATCATTTCCTGCAATGTGTAAAGATCGGGAAAATCCAAGACATCATTACATTATTTTGTCTTTTTTTACACAAAGCTGCTTTAAGTATAACTTGTATTATGAGGGCAGTTTACAAATGTGTAATTCACGAACACGGATGACACCCAGACTCGGAACTCTTCACACAAAGACACATGCCTGACCCCGGAATCGAAGCCGGGGTCTCGTGATCCAACACACATCTAACCTAGTGGCAATTATTGTTCCATGTTTATAATAGATAAATCAAAGATTTTTCCACTTTTAAATATATGCTATCATAGTCTAATAGTACGCCTCTTATACTATGTACCTACTGAAACTCAGTTTTATATGTAAGCTGACGAACCTTATTTCAATGAAATATAATGCTCATTAGGGGGATTCATTTAATTCGGCTCTTTTGGCAAATTGTTTGAGGACATTATGAGCCTTTAGGTATCTTTGTATTTTTGTTTTATTTAGTAGTACTTGATTTACCTACGAGTAAATTTAGTTTGTTATTTTTGAGTGCAAAATATTTTAGCCGTACTTCTTATAAGTCGTTCTTAATCAAATAAAGCGACATGCCATAATAATGTGACATACTTACAAGTTTAATTTTTAGAAATGATCTCATTTAATATAGCACTAGCTTTTGCATGTGTTCTTTAACCTTAGGTTACTGTAGAAAGCTAAAATATTTTTTGAAATCGGTGCTGTTGTTTTCCATAATATTTAGTCCATACATGACCCACTGCTGTGTTAACCTCCTATTACATAGAGAGGATAATTACCCCACATCGCCACGCTGGCCAGATGGATTGGCACATAGTTTCTTTTCAAGCTTTCCTTCTGTCGCGGCTAGATTTTTGGACTTATCATTTCCTTTCAGTGTGGCACACTCTTCACTACGTATTCTATATCCGTCACTACATGGGCCACCCAGGTGACTCCTTGCATTAATACCCTCATACTTAAACGTATCATATAAATGAAGCTAGTGAATCGCTCTAACGTTCTGGCTTTACAGCACTTTGCAGCTAACGGCCATTTGCTTCACTAAACGGTATTACAAAATCCGGGGTCTACAACTTGCATGCAAGCTTTGGAATGTCTTTCCCTGCATTAGTGAGTTTGACCTAAATTTAGGGTTTACGCTTATGATAAAGCACCAGCCAGCGGCTTTCGCGTTTCGAACACACATAGTTTATCGACGCCGATCACACACACATGCACGTGCGTGCACACACACATGCACGTGCGTGCACACACACTTGCAAACACAGATACTTAGCCCCGCCGCACATGCTCAAACTCGCATTGGCTGTCACGCGCCGCGTGCGAGTGGCAGTATTTAAAACCTATGGCGCAATACCAAGCTCCGCATTTGCTCTCACGTGTCGACGCACACGCGTAATGCCAAGTTTGGTACTGCGCCACGCACGCGGCGCGTGACAGCCAATGCGAGTGTGAGCATGTGCGGCGGAGCTTAGTTATTATTGACATTCATTTTTAAAAACAGTTACTATACAGATTAAAATTCTTCTTAAATACTTTCACACTGTTGTAATGCAATTTTACAGAAACATTTCAAATAACAGTTGCTACTGCTGCTCAGTCCATAAATAACCCACTGCTGTGTCAGGCCTCTTCCAGTTGCAAGGAGAGTAATTAGCCTACAGTGCCATACTGGCCAGACGGATTCGCACAGGGTTTCAAATCAAGTTTTCCTTCTCTTGCGGCCTTGTCACTTTCTCTTGTCAGCTTTTACGACACACTCGGGGTGGAATGGGGTGGTGACACTGTGTATTCTAAATCCGTCACCATATAGACAAATACGCGTATGTTTCACGTATAATACAGTTACATTTCTTACCAATCGTACTAAATGACCACACTTAGCTTTCTAAGCTTTCTCTCTAGCCACTTCATTTATCCGGCATGCCAAATCCTTGGATTCCTAAGGCCCAATAACTTGCATTCACTACCCGGCAGTGGGCTGGCTAACCAATTAAGCATGTTTTGTGATTCTCCCAGCTTCCCCGGCTTTGTGTTCGCGATGCAACCATCTAATGTACGACCACAAGTGCGATTGAATTTCTACTTAAATGAGCGGCAATTGGATTCCGTGAGACATTAGAGCTTCAAATTAATGCCAAAGGTTCTAAATTCACCGTACATACAAAGGATATTTGACCTTAATGGAAATCACAATTGAATTTATAATGATTTGTTACTTTACAGGTAGTTAATTACTCGACATTTTACATTCTTATTTTAGAGTCTAATCTAGTGCATACATACTTTTAATTTTATTGCTGTTAATTTTATTATGTTTATAGTGTTGGATTTAGAATAATTTAGTGTCACCAGCCCATTCCATTCTAAAAAATTACAAGGCCTGAAATCTATCTGCAACCCGTCTGGTCAGCGTGGTACAGTAGGCTAATTATCCTCCACATTTTCTTTATAAAATATTTTTAAAATTTTCAGTGTTGTCTGAAACATGAGCAGTTTTACATTCCCGATACAAATGGGAAATTTATATTTCTCGAAATCTCGAACTAAAACTAACTATATAAGTCTTAATAATACGAGTGTGTTTGATGCTGACTTCTCATTTCACTGGCCAAAGACAAAATCAAAGATACTTTTTAAAACTTTTTGTAATAACTAATAATCTAATAAAATATTTTGAAATTCGGTCATTCCTCAGAAACAAGTGACTATTAGATATCTAAATGATAGACGTTGAGCTCCGTGTATGTAACTGACAGGTGGTAGTAAAAATATAAACGACAAACCGCAATGTCATATGTATTCGATTTTCGAATGCCGTGCTGGACAGTTAAATGGAGTTGAGGTAACTGTCAGACCAATATAACAGGTAAATCTAGAACCTCGAAGACTCTGTGGTATGGAGTGGTTTTTGCGGTGTGTGTCATACTAGATGCATGTTGTATATAATGATTTCTTAGGTTTTCGCGATTATTACACATTGAAATTCAACACTTTTTAACGGATTTATCGCGTGTATATTACATTATTTAATTCCCGACGTTTCGAATGCTTTGCAGCAGTCGTGGTCGCGGGAGAGACTAGATGACAGTTGTCTTCAAAAGTACAAAGAAACAGTTAAAATCTACCGCCTATAATTTTGTTTTATTGATAACGTTCCCTGTGTTGTATATGTTTAAAAGAGAAACCGATTATACTCACTTGAGAAAATCGGATACTTACGATTGTAGATTTGGGACCGCCAAGGTTTTCAAGGAGTTGTAACTATATGGCGTGTCGTCGCTCGAAAAACTAGCGAGCTTACGCGCTGTTCGAACTGGGGTTCACGTTGCTTAAAGCAATGCGCGCGCGCCAAGAGTGGTTGCTGACCGAAGGCAGGTGTTGAGCTTTCACGGCCCACACAGTCCGTGACCGGGTTTGTGATGCCATGCCGGTCGTATTTATAATAATATAATATAATAAAGCTTTATTTATTCCTTACACACATAGTATACATGAATTTTAAACATTATTTGTAGTGTTAGTGTTAAACTTATTCTAGTTTGTTAGTTACTAATTTGTTGTTTTTTTTTTTTTTTTTTTTTTAAACTGCTCTAGCTCGTTTTGTTGTAAGGACCGCTCTGGCGGTGAAAGCCTCCTCCATTTCCTTCCATTTCGCTCTGTCTCTTGCCAGTCTGCTCCAGGTATTTCCCACCGTGGCAACTATGTCATCACTCCATCTTTTGAATGGCCTTCCTTTCCGTCTTTTCTTGTGAATAGGGTACCAATTAGTGACAATTGTGGACCATTTGTTCTTTGGTGATCTTTGGACATGCCCAGCCCATTTCCATTTTTGGGTCATTATGATTTGTGCTATGTCCTTTACCTTGGTAATTTTCCTGACGTCTTCATTTCTCACTTTATCTCTTAGCTTGATACCCAGGAGACTCCTTTCCATGCTATTTTGGCACACTTTGACTTTATGAGTCTGTTTTGTTGACAAAGGCCACGTTTGAGAAGCGTAAGTGAGACAGGGTACTAAACATGTCTGCATAGCCTTAGTTTTCAGTGTAACTGGTAGATTTCCCTTGAATACCTCCTTCATTGCCCAATACTTGTTCCAGGTTATTTTGATTCTTCGCTCTACCTCTTTATCATTGCATGACCTGAAGGATAGTAAATGTCCCAAATAAATATAGTCTTCAGCGTATTCGATTTCTGTTGAGTCTGACTTTATAGTTATGGTTTGTCTGTTTGTCAATAATTTAGTTTTCTCCCAGTTAATTTCTAGGCCTACTTTTTTGCTTTCTTTGCTGAGTGACTGTATCATGAGTTCCATCTCTTTTGGGTCTTCCGAGAGCAGTACTATGTCATCCGCGAATCGCAAGTGCGAGAGGCGGGTGCCATATATGTTTATTCCTCTATTTTCCCAGTCAAGTGTTCTGAATATTTCTTCAAGTACTGCAATGAAGAGTTTTGGGGATAGGGGGTCGCCCTGTTTCACTCCTCTTCCAATTTTAAAGGCGGGGCCATAGTCATTTATTTTAATCCTACCGTTACTTTTGTTATATATTTCCTTCAATATATTGATATATTCACGGTTCACTCCTTGCTTTGATAGAGCTCGCCAAATTGCGCTGTGGGATATAGAGTCAAATGCTTTGCTGTAGTCATAAAAGCATATAGGTAGGTCGTATTCGTTGTATTTTTCTATGACAAGTTTCAAAGTGTGGATGTGATCTGTTGTCGAAAACCCCTTTACAAAACCTGCCTGTTCTACTGGCTGGTGTTCATCTAAGATACTAGTAAGACGCCGGAGTAGAGTCGATGCAAACACCTTGTACACACACGACGTGAGGCTGATAGGTCTGTAGTTTGATATTGATTTCAGGTCTCCTTTTTTGTAAAGCAAAACAATATCTGAGCACGTCCACTGTTTAGGTATTTCTTTTGTTGATAGAATTATATTTAATAGGTTTGTTAGTGGTGGAGTGAGAGCATTTGTACCGGCAATAAGCATTTCGTTTCGTGAAATACCATCAGATGCTGGGCTTTTGTCGGGTTTTAACAACTTTAACGAGTATTCGATTTCATTTATATTAAAAATTGGTACTTCGTCATTGTTTTGAGAAACTCTTTCGTCGGCTAGTTTTTCCTGGTTTGTGGTATCTTGTGATGCATACAGTTGCTGGTAAAAGTTTGTGGCTATTTGCATGATCCCAGCTCTGCTCGTAACTGTAGATTTTTTCTGGGCTTGAAGCTGGTTCATCACGTGTTTTGAGTTGTTTAGATATTTATACGCTTTTTTAACTGCTCCAGATTTTCTGATGTGATTTTCTATAATATTGACTCTATATTGTATCATATTTTTCTTAATCTGTTTGTTTATGTGTTTATATAACTTGCTAAGTTGAGTTTTTTCACTTTTTGTTTTATTGTGCTTGTTCTTTAGGTAGTGTCGTTGTTGGCTAAGTTCTATAATTTCTGTTGTTATTATTGCATTCTTCCTGTTGATAGAGTTTGATGATGCAAATTTGATGCTAGTACGTTCAGCGCTCTGTAATATTATGTTCTCTATAATGTCGTAGTAGTTCTGCACAGATGTTGTCGTGTCTGGCTCTACGAATTTGTTGATTTCTGCGGTGTATTTATCGTAGTCAATTTGTTTTCGTGCTGTTTTAGAGAGGTTTTTACGTAGTAGGTGCCTGCGTTCAATATTGATTGTTATTCTAACCATGCGGTGGTCACTTGGGTGGTGTATGCTATTTATCACACTACAGTTTTCTATGATGTTCGGTTTATTTGTGGCAATAAAGTCTATTTCGTTTCGAGTATAACCATCAGGTGACAGCCAAGTCCATCTTAGTTTTCCGGGTTTTCTGAATAGCGTGTTAGCTATTTTCAAATTATTCTGAAGGCAGAATTGAACAAATCTTTCACCTCTCTTATTTCTTTTACCGTATCCGTAGCTGCCCATTACTCTATTCTCACCTTCTGCTGGTTGCCCAATTTTGGCATTCATGTCCCCAAGAAGTATAAGTATAAGGTCGTATTTATAATGCAGATTCTTATTTTGATGTATATTTTTCAAAACGGGAATATAAAATGCCGGATTTTCGTTTCACCAAAAAACATATAGAAGTCTCTTTCTTAATTTTTACAATAGTATTGAAACATGGTAGACTAAATTAGACTCTATAAAGGTAGGTGTACACTCTCAATTTGCAACGGTCCATGCTGTGTCATTGGGCGACGTTGATACGATTATAGGACTATAGTTTTGATACCCAAATGATTATGAAATTATAGACGGTATATACCAAATCCCGGTTCTTACGGGATTTGGTTAAGACCGTCTAAAAAATATACACTATCGTCTATTGAAATTGGGACCTTCATATGCATAGGATTCTGAGCAGTAGTTTAAAGTCATTACATTATTTTATTACAGGTGGAGATCACAGTGCCTTCTATACCACACCTATTCACTGAGTAATGAAAAGGAATTTAGCGGTACAAGTAATGCTCCCTAGCATTACTTGTACCGCCAACCTAACACATCAGGTAGTTTTAGACGCCACGCAGGCCAATTTACAGGTGGTAAAAGTGTACCTTAATAAAAATAGCGTATATAACCCTTAATAAACAGCTACATTTATGTTTGACGTAGTAGGTACTGCAGAACAGCGTTTTTTTTTCTTTTTCCCTATTTTATTGGGGTTTTACCTGATATGGTTAATGACCAGTATTTACAAGATGCGATGACTGTCTACCTCACTAGGTAGACAGTCATCGCTTCTTGTAAATACTGGTAATTAAGGTAATGTCCCACTGGACACCTGGTAAATATATGGTTATACGAACAGTTATTTTTACGATACTGATTACGTTTAACGACTGTTACAGATGGTAGAATGGCGGCCGGGGCCATCGGGTTTACGTGCCCCCAAAACTCAATACTAATCATTCAATAGTCAATTTAAGTCAAAAGACCCGTTGACGGCACATCTAGCCCCTAGGCCACAGTAATCCTGAGTAGAAAGGTTTTAGTGTGTATCCCAGGCGCAACTGCCGGCTTTCAACGCCCCCCGAGTCCCACATACGCCAGCCCATGTCCCATTGGCTGAGCACCCATAAAAGGATTCAGTCACGAGAAAAAATATAGTTCTTTGCTTATTTCCCTACGTGTAGCACTTATGTACACAGCAGGTAAATACAATATACTATGCTTATTTTTACATATTTTTTTGCACACTGGATCTATTTTAATAGTTCTATCGATCTTTTTGTAATGGTTATAGAGTTGTTTTTACATCATCTGTAACAAATTATACGTAATACATCGCCACCACTTTTCTCCTGAGGGTGTCGTAGGAGCCGACAAAAGGAAATGATAAGGCCGTAAACCTGGCCGCAAGAGAAATAAAACTTTTTATGAGACCCTGTGCCAAGGCGTCTGGTCAGCGTAGAACAGTAGACTAATTGTCCTCCATGTAGTTGGAGGAGGCTCGACTAAGCTTTGGGTCATTTATGGGCTGGGAAGTAAGTAGAAAAGGGAAGTAAACTGTAGAATCCTTAATAAAAGCTACCTTTATTCATAAAAGGAACGCTTCGTTAAAATAAAATCAAACTACATTTCAAAGCTACAACAAATACCAGCGCCGTAACATTTGAATTATTACGGTACTGTAGCAATTTAATGGAAAAATATGTAATATTAAACACCCTGTAGCAAAATTTTATACAACCTAGTTTTGTAACAAGCGTGTCGGGATTTTTCTAACAAGTGTTAATTAAAATTCATAAGTTGCGCCTACTAGCAGCCATTAGCTTATTAATTTGGCTGTCACGTAATTAACGCTGCGTCATCTACAAGCAGACGTTACATAAAAAAAAACTTTGTATCGTTGCCTACGTTACATGAAAAAAGTTTGTTACCAATTCACAATTTTTATGTAAAATTTTGTTAGCCACGTTTTTATATCCATATGTCTGACTGGAGATAGTAATGTCCAGTATGTAAATGTGTTTGAGTGGTGACGGAATTAGAATACATAGTTTCACCACCCCATTCTTTCCTGACGGTGTTGTAAGAGTCGACAGAAGGAAACGACATCGCTGAAAATCTACCTGCAAGAGAAAGAAAAGTTGAAACGAAAGCCTGTACAAACCCGCCTGGCCAGCATGGCACAGTATGCTATTAAGGCCCGACTCAACAGCGGGTCGTCTATGGATTGAGTAGTAGAAACCACCTCATCGCTGCTCAAATTCAAATTCAAATCATTTATTTTGCTTGGGTCACGATGGACACTTACAAAAAGTCAACACAATATTCATAAAGATTCTATATAATACAAATGGTCTACCGTCTACCACCAGTTCGGAACGCGACCACTCTTGAGAAGAACTGGCAAGAAACTCAGAGGGCTTGTCATTTTTTTTTTTTGCATTGCGGTCCTATTTCTTATGTATACATATATACAATAACATAATTTAATAACGTAAAAATACTGGCACTGAACAGCTTAGTCCCAAGCAGCTGTGTCGTTCACATAATCAGCAATGCGGTAATACGCTTTTTTGTAAAGTTTTGTCTTGACCGTCTTTTTAAAGGCATTGCGAGGCAAGTCTCTAAGTTGTATGGGCAGTTTGTTATAAAAGCGTATACATTGACCCATGAATGAGATACTTATTCTGTGGAGACGAGTACAATGGACGGCAAGATTATTCTTATTTCGTGTATTCATATTATGTATATCACAGTTCTTACCTGCTGATGCCCGACTGGGGAGGAGACCTCTTCCTTACAGAATACCGCAACAAATACTATTATTATTATTTCTGTTGTCGCTGGGGAAATGCATACCACCGCACCGCCCACCAAATACTACTTTTTTTTTTAGTGGATACCCCTAACACAACTCCACTACCCTTGCTTAGGGTTCTGTTCCTGCACGTAGGTAATTAAAGTCACCAGGGAACTGTCACGTGAGTAATACAGTATTTATCTTTTATGTAATAAAAAAAACACTGTTTTACGCGGTATGTTTACAAACATGAAATTCACGATTACAAATGACACCCAGGCTCATAGCAAGTGCCCCTGGTTTACACAAAGACACTTGCCCGGCTACGGAAGCGAACCCGGCCTTGTCATTTCCTTCTGTCGGCTCCTGCTCACCCTCAGGATGGAATGGGTGGTGACACTATGTCTTCTAAATCCACACACTTCATCATCATCATCAGCCCACATTAGTCCACTGCTGGACATAGATCTCCACTAAAGACCGCCATAGCGCCCTGTCTTCAGCTTGACGCATTCAGTTACTGCCCGCAACCTTACGCAGATCGTCATTCCATCTAGCAGAGGGCCGTCCCACACTACGCTTACCGATTCGCGGTCTCCACTCAAGAACTCGTCTACCCCAGCGGTTGTCGGTTCTTCTACAGATATGACCAGCCCACTGCCACTTCAGTCTGCTAATTCTCTGAGCTATGTCGGAGACACAGATGGATAAACTTTTACTTACAAAATTTTACTTAGAAAAACAATTAACTTTGAAGGTAGTTTCTAACAACCCATGACCACCAAGCACGCAGTACTGGCAAATGTGCCCGAGGTCACAGGCTGATTGATAGAAAAAAATATATATAAGTTCATTTTCATTTCAAAAGGGTCTTTATTATCATAAAAATATTACATATTATATACCTTACAGCTCAGTGTAGTTTTCTAAGCCGTAACATAAATAAATCCTATAGCTAGATAGCTAGCATAAATAAATCCTGAGTGCATAGGATTTCGTAGTTCCAAAATAAGGTGATTGTGAGTTTGTAATTTTTTGACGAAATTTGCAATATAACAATAACAGCGACCCGCCCCGGCTTCGCACGGGTGCAATGATGAACCTCTAAAATTGACAGTATTTCTCTCCAATATTATGGACGTATTTATATACATATAAAACTCCCTCTCCGTTGCGTAGTTTTAAAGATTTATTAAGGACGGACAGACGACAACGACTCAGTTTAATAATATGTAGTGATAGTGATGATGATGATGAGAAAGATAATAAAAAGTATAGCATCAGGATCAAAAATGTCCGACATTGTAAATAAATGTTGTCTGACATAGCCTAGGCCCAATGCCGCTAACAACCACCCTTCAATAAACTGTCGGCTTTGTTTTTAATTAACCGTGTTGAATTTAAATTCCATACACACGTCGATCCGATGGATTTGCACTCTTGTTCCTGAATTCAAATAGACTAATGATAGTCGTTTCTTTAGCTCACATTAAGTGCTTTGTTTGAAGAAATATCATAAACAATATTTGTTTATGTCGTAGGTTTTCACGATTTTTACATTCTAATATTCTAGTAAAGGTTCTAATCGTGTTATTTAATTGAATTCCCAACGTTTCAGCCACTTTGCAGTGTCCGTGGTTGCGGAAGACTGTCATCCCGGGACCACGGACACTGCAAAATAATCAGAACCGTCAAGAAATCATTTCCTGCAATATGTTTTTAACTTGCATGTGTTTTTTTTGGACAGCCACAATGCTATTTCAATGATGAAACTCAATGAACCAATGAGTCTTTAGTTGGTATCTTTCATCATTATCGTGTACTACTCATTCATAGATGACCCACTACTCGTCAGTTTCATGGAGAATTACTAGCGTATTGTGCCACGGGATGACACAGGGTTACGTGTCAAGATTTCGCTGGCAACTAGCTTTTCGACCTTCCCGCTTCCTTTTCTCGGCTCTTACGACACCCTCAGGATAAAATGGGGTGATGATACTATATCCATCCGTATTCTAAATCCGTCTCGTCAAAAAGAATCCACACGGACTCGTCAAAATCATTATCTCAGTGAAATAAAGGCCACTGCTGGACACAGGCCTCCCCCAAATATTTCCACAAAGACTGCTCCTGAATCATCATAATCTCGGTATCTTTCAAGAAGTAATATTTTTCAGATTCACATTTACGTTTCCTCAAAACTAGATGGTTGTATCCAGTTGGTCTCATTTGTATCTTAAAGCCACCTTAGCAGGAAATGTGATGAAGATTTAACAAATCTGTGATCGCCAGACCATGCAAATTACTCTATTGTATTTTTTATCCGTCATAAATTATCCACTCGTAAAGTATCTCCTACTTTTTTCTCAGCCCATAAATGACCCACTGCTGAGGCGGCCTTCATAAGTTAGTTGGTTGGTACAAGTTTTGTATCAAATATTCCCTTTTTCAACGTCAAAATCATTCTTGCACCTTTATGAGCTTGGAGGGTTGTATTGATGAGTTTGATGATTATAACTCTGTAACTACATACTCGTACGTCTTACAGCCGCTAATCAAATGTTCATCATCATACAACCTAGCACTACCCTGCAAATTGCAAAAAAACGTAAGAAAATTTGAATTTCGCGGGCTACCCTGGAGCATCCACCTTAAACCTGTTGGAACTACATTGTCTACCTTTACCTCTTACGACACCCTCAGGTTGGAATGGGTTGGTTTAATTGTTTATTTAAATCAATTACCACAAGAACTACGAGGGATCTTGTCTACTATACCGCGCTGGCCAGATATATGTTGGCATACGGTATAATTTCGGTTACTCTTGCTTCATCTTGACTGCCTCGTTGGTCTAGTGGTTTGATGTGCCGCCTTTGGATCAACGGGTCCCGGGTTCGATTCCGGGGTCGGGCAAGTGTCTTTGTCTAAACCAGAGGCACTGACTCGGAGTCTGGGTGTCATTTCTATTTATAATATGTATGTATTTACAAAAAAAAATGTATATAAGTAGTTTATCATCCATCTCGTTACTATAACACAAGCATTAAGTTGCTTAGCTTGGGACGAGATGGCGTTGTGTGAAATGACCATTGAGGATATTTATTATTTATATTTATTTATATTATCTGGGGTCCGTGTGGTACGGATTTAGAATACAAAGTGTCACCACCCTATTCAATCCTGAGAGTATCTGAAGGCTTGATACAAAACCCTGTGCCAACCCGTCTGGCCAGCGTAGCATAGTGGGCTAATTACCCTCCATGTGCTTGCAGGAGGCCCGACTCAGCAATGGGTCATTTAAGGGCTGAATAGTAGTAGTCACTTTATCTTCTACTTCTTCACTTTACTTTCTATAAGCTCACGGCAAGAAACGGTCAAGAAGACAGTAATTAATTGCAATAAAAACCATATGAAACAATAATAAAACAACAAACCACATAACAGAATTTATTTCTTTACCTCTATTTTTTTTACAATTTTATTTTATTTACAAATTTGTTTATCACAATTTTACAGTCATTACATACACAACATTTATTTACAATTTTTCTTAACGATTTTTCTTTATTTTACTGACTGTTTAAAATTCACATTGCGCTGGTATTATCCTAGACGTTGATGTCGACAAATTTAAAATGTTTAAATAGAAAATAGTTCTGTAGTGAAAATTAAATTTATTGACGATCTGATTCAATTTTTAATAAACAATGTTTTTTAATTGTCAGAAAAATTACATTCGTTGATATGAAGATTTTTATTAATCAGGTTGAAATTATATTTTAGGCGAATCAGGAACGTCACATAAACTGATTACAAAATTAAATATGTAACACATGGTTAAAATTCATTCTTAAATAATTTAAACTAAACAGGTTATAACATAAACTACTTTTTATTTCGTAACCACCAATAGAAGTCCACTCTTAGTTATAGGCCTCCCCAAACATTTAAAAACAACGTATCCTGAGCCATCTGACATTTTCAATAGCTAAAACTTCATCATCATCATCATCATCAGCCCACATTAGTCCACTGCTGGTCATAGGCCTCCCCTAAAGAGCGCCATAGCGCCCTGTCTTCAGCTTGACGCATCCAGCTGCTGCCCGCAACCTTTCGCAGATCGTCGATCCCTATAGATAAAACTTGTCTATAGGGAACTGAAAAACCATATCTAAAATGAAAACTATTCAGTTATGTAGTTTTTAGAAATTTTATAACAGAATCCTATAAGAAACCTATTTTCACGATTCACAATTTGTAAATATGGTTTTTACTGAAATCATATTTTAACAATGGTGTAGTTTAATAAAGATAAAATAAAAATAAATAATCTATTACAGCTTTTTACACATGACTGAAAATTTTAGTTTACAATTACACACTTATACACA
Source organism: Clostera curtula (assembly GCA_905475355.2). Classification (NCBI taxonomy): domain Eukaryota; kingdom Metazoa; phylum Arthropoda; class Insecta; order Lepidoptera; family Notodontidae; genus Clostera; species Clostera curtula. Next base: position 8,523,826 of record FR997813.1, on the reverse strand, counting down.
ACTTTCTGGTCCAGGTATTTCTTCAGCTATAAGATGCTCTCTCCTACTTAAAGTTAAATTACTTAAGTTCATTGGCTGCTTACTCGAAATCGCTTTTGGAGGAGACAGTACCTATAAAAAGAAAATAAAAATATTTCCTGGTTTATATAGAATCAAAAAGCTAAGATAGATTATTAAATTAATGGAAACTATGCATGAATTTTTATTTTTATTTTATTATGCAGCGTCCGTGAAGCGGAGTGTCAGTACAGATTGTATATATAAGCATAATTAAAAAATAAAGCATTATGCACTCCTGCTCTTTAAAAACTATAAGTGTGGTAAATTTCAAACACCTTCATTTTACAACTTACAATTTTCGTAAAAAAGGGTACCTACCGAGATTTTGCTTTACATAATAATTAATACGAGTATAAAAATATTATACAGACAAAAATATTTTGATCACAGGTCCCCGGTTTGATTCCCGGTCGGGCAAGTGACATAAAAAACCGTAAACCAGAGGCACTTGCTCCGAGTCTGGGTGTCATTTGTGTTCATTCATTACCTGTTGTAGGATATTAGGCCCTTATATCAAATTGGTCGAGAACCGAGAAATTTATAGTCTTCGTTTTCTTTAAAGCCCTTTGTTGCCTTAATTTAAACAACTTATAAAACAGTGTCAAGCAGTTTCCTAATTAATTTAAGGCTCATTGAGCTACACAAAACTGATCGGGCTCCAAGCCTTCACTCTTTAACTTGACCTTCTACTTAAGTAAACGGAAACTTTGGAACAATCTAGAATGTTCGAAATTCAAACGGAAAGTACTAGTAGGCTGTAATTAAGTTTTAGTTTGCAGTTAACCTTTTACCACGTCACAAAAGGTGGCCTTGATTAACTAAAAGGGCTCATCATCATCACCAGTGACATTAGTGAATTTTTGTTTACTGCTGAACGTACGTCATAAGCTGGATTACTACCCATATATACGATCCACTACTGAGTCAGGCCTCCTCCAGTTACATGGCGGGTAAATAGCCTACTGTGCCACGCTGGCCAAACGGCTTGGCACAGGGTTTCGTATCAAGATTTCCTTCTCTTGCGGCTAGCTCTTCGGCCTTGTCATTTCCTTTTGACGGCTCTTACGACACCCTCAGGCTGGAATGGGGTGGTGATAATATGTATTCTAAATCCGTCACCACACGGAACTGAGCACAATACACGGAACAAAATAAGCTGAATTACTACTCATATAAACGTGACCCACTGCTAAGTCGGGGGGGTCTCCTCCAATTATATGGAGGGTCATTAACCTACTGTTTCACGCTGGCCAGACGTGTTAGCACAGGGTTTCGTATCAAGTTTTCCTTCTTTGGCGGCCAGGTTTTCGGCCTTGTCATTTCCTTTTGTCGGTTTTTACGACGCTTAGCATGGAATTGGGCGGTGACAGAATTAAAATTGTCTAAGGATGCTGTTGGCGACCCGCAACCTCTAGTCTTTTGTATACTTTTTTATTATAATTTGAAATAGTGTTCTTTTTATATGTGAGTTGCTTTGTTTTTCTGTTCTTGTTAATCTCTTGTAAAATATCGTAAGAAGTGCACGTGCCAATTAATTGTGTTAATGTTCTGTCTCAACATGTTTGACTATCCAGCCCGCCGATTTTAGTTCTCGTCCTTTACAGGTGCTCTAATGAGAAGCCAGAGGCGTAATTTCGCATACATACCCCACTATTCACAGCTAGTTGGGCATTGATGGCTACCAACGGAGGCCCTCGGTCGCTGGGGCCCCACTCTTCACTCGACTCCTGACCCTCATTTTTAGAAGTCAACTCACTCATGGACTTCCCTGACGCTTTTACTCCGTCTATTATAAACCAGAAGAAGAATTTAGATAGATAGATAGATAACACTTTATTGTACATTTGCGGCACACACATGGCTTACAGGAGAAATTGTATGCATAATATGTACAATAAAGAATTAAACAAACAATTAAAATATAATAGAGAACGTAATAAAAAAAAATACATTATTTATATACCAATTATGGCGATCACAATCGTCAACGGATACATCACTATCACTATCACTACATAGTATAAAACAATGTCGCTGTCGTCTGTCCGTCCCTATGTATGCTTAAATCTTTAAAACTACGCAATGGATTTTGAAGCGTTTTTTTTAATAGATAGAGTGATTCAATAGGAATGTTTAAAAGTTATAATTGAACCCGTGCGGGTCGCTAGTAATTTTTATAACACTAATACCAGGTCGGAACGTGACACCAAGAGAGAAAACCTGGTGGCTGAAATTCAGTGGGCTCAGGCAATATCCGTGTACATACAACTAACTAGTGTCCTTTGGTTCTGAGAGACGCACAGCGGAAATATAAATGATACAATAATGAAATCAAATAAGATAATTAAAAACGTAATGATGAGTCTTGCATCTAGTCAGTCAACCAACCCCAAAACATAACAATTCACAAGCATAACGTATGTGGCAGCCATCGATCTCCTCAACCATATAAACGAGAAGTGGTCGACCCGCCACACGTCGCTATCACTATTCAAAGTGTTTTTATGAAGATGACAAATTATTGGGTTAATTATGAATAATTTTATTATATATTCAAAAACGGTCAATACGCATTCGTACGAATTTGCCACGGGCAACTAAATAGGCTCAAGCGAGAGACAATAAAGTACTCTATTCTCTCTAAATATACACAAACAGGTGCAGTTCTTGATACTAAATATTAAGTTACGCCTCATGTAATGTACGTACGATGTTACAATTTTATAGAGCAATGTCCTACGAATGTTACCGCAATGCACAAATCTTCGTATGCTCAAAAGTGTATTTCCTTGTACAAATGTGTTTTGTTGCGGTTGTTAACGTAACGTATGCGAGCACGTACCGTATTCTGTTACTTATATTTGGTAAATATCTTGGTAATGTGACAATGTTATTAAAATTGTTTATTGTGAGCATAAAGGTACAGTTACACATGCTAGTTAGTAGCACGAAAGCATTCTATTATTGAGCAATTGCTAATTAGTGGTACGTGTGTCGAAACATTGCTAATAATGAGCATGCTAGTTTCGAGTTTGCTCAAAAATCGACGGTCGTGCGATTTTTGGGCATGCTACCTGCAGCGCGGGTGGAAGGGGGCGTACTTATAGCGTGTGTGAACAGGTTTGCTAATTGAGCATGCTAGTATCGATCAGTCGGTAGCAGCAGGTGCGCGTGCACAATTCCTTGGTTTTTTCTTTCTATCTGGGAGAAGTTTTTGGACGCATTGCAACGCCACCAAAAGAATAATTCTATTCAACTCCATACGAATGGCTGTTTGATTGTCCATGGTTTTGTTTGAACTGACAGAGAGCACGCTATAAAATGGCATGTGTACCGGAGTGTTTGCTTTAAGCATGCTCTTTCAGGAGCATACTTAAAACTAGCATGCTTGCTCGAAGAACGAGCATGCTCAAAACTAGTATGCTAATGAGCATTCTATAAAGCATGCTGGTAACTAGCATGTGTAACTGTAGCTTTACATTTCGTAACTGGCAGAGAGTTCAAAGAGAGTCATTGTATTACTACTCAGCCCATATATGACCCATTGCTGAGACGAGCCAACTCCAGTCACTTATAGGGTAATTAGCCTGTGCCACGCTGGTCATCTAGGTTGGGACAAGGTTTCGTATCAGGTTTTATTTCTCTTGCGCTTATGTTATCGGCCTTGTCATTTCCTTTTATCTGCTCTTACGACATCATCATGATGGAATGGGATGGTAATGTAATGTAATGAAATGGCCAATGGCAAATAAAAAAATTAGGCTTAATAAGGGCTTTTAGGTAAAACGACGACGCGATAGTCTTTGGGGTTTCAAAAGTCCAAATCTGACAGTTATATTTTTATCATCATTTCAGCCAAAAGACGTCCACTGCTGGACATAGGCCTCCCCCAAGGGTCTCCACAAAGGCCGGTCCTGGGCCGCCCGCATCCACTGCTTTCTGGCGACATTAACCAGGTCGTCGGTCCACCGTGTGGGAGGCCTACCAGCAATGCGCCTTCCGGAACGCAGTCGCCACTCGAGGACTTTTTTGCCCCATCGGGCGTCGGTCCTGCGAGCTATGTGCCCTGCCCACTGCTACTTAAGTTTGGCAATCCGGTGGGCTATGTCGGTGACCCTGGTTTGCTTGCGTATCTCCTAATTTCTAATTCGATCTCGCAGGGAAACTCCGAGCATAGCCCTCTCCATTGCCCTTTGGGTGACTTTGAGCCTTCTGATGGAGCCCATAGTGAGCGACCACGTCTCTGTTCCATATGTCATCACTGGCAACACACATTGGTTGAAGACTTTTGTCTTTTGTTGTTATACTTTAGTAGGGCCTAATTTAATTTCCGTGTGGTGACGGATTTAGAATACATAGTGTCACCACCCCATTCCATACTGAGGATGAAAAAAAATCAACTTCTACATCTACCTCCCTCATATAGATACCCAGATAATATTTCAGTAGAAGAACAGAAAACAATACGTGCTCAGATACATCGCTTGCGGCGAACAACCAAATGTATGATAAATAATGATTTTTATTAAAGACATATTTGCTATGTATTGGGAAAATAGCCGACAGCGCTTCCTTCTACGTTTATCCACATATTTTTCTTTTAAAGACTTGGTGATAAGGTTATTTTACTCGGTATGGGTATAGAAAATAAAGTATGGTTTTATAAGGGCCGTGAATGAGGGATAAATTAATATAAAATATTTTTTTGAGGGCTACTTTATATGGGTAGGTCAAATATAATTAAATATATGTTTAATTATTTTTCCGTGTGGCGATCGACTGCTACGCAGCATGTCGCGGGTTCGATTCACGCACGGAAGAAATATTTGTACGACTTACAAGTTTTTGTTCTGGGTCTGGGTGTTTTCTATGTACTTAAATAAAAAAAAAGTATACAATATCTTTAAACTAGGACCGAGCCAGCAGTGGGTCGTTTATAGGCTGAGTTTATAGTAGTAGTAGTAATATTATGCCGCCTCTTACGACACTCTTGCATTGCAAGTGATGCACCTTGACTGTACCTTGTTGATTGGTATCACAAACATAGCCTGTTGGCGGGTGTCAGGTTCGTCATTACTAGTGTTTGCTACTGGCTGATAAGAAATAGTATATTTCATTACAAGTGCGGAAAGGCTGTCATTACAACGAGTTCCGACAAATGTCTACCCGAGCCGAGGCGCAGCCGAAGGCGAGGGTTGACAGTCGGAACAAGTTGCAATGACGGTTCCGCACGTGTACTGAACGACTATTTTTAATCCAGTTGCGAAAAAATTAAGCAATTTAATAAAATAATAAAAACACAGTAAACTCAACTAACTAATCATTTATGACTTATAAACAAAAATGGCGCCAACCGTAGAATATAAGCAGAGATATTTTTTTCTTCACCCATTCTAGTAGGCAAAAGCAACTCCAGTCTTCGGTAGAAATTTTTTATTGATATGAAATTAAAATGAAATTTAATTAAATGAAACCTAACCTAACTCATTCAATCAAATCATTAAATCTGATATTGAAACAAATGATAAGTTGTTTCTTTTTATGTATATGATTACGTAATTTAAGAATCATAAAAACTTCTATGATTTTTTTTAGTAAAAACTTCATGGTTGGTTTTTCCTTAAAATAGACATTATTTTGACAGTTGGGAAAGAAAACGCACTAGTGCGGGAATGGTAAAAAAAAAGCACGCGTGTGTAATAGCCCACTTCCCGAACGCTATACGGCCCTGCAATATGCCACTTTTTGAGCAACTGTATTAAAAAGAGTATTTTAATATTAGTTAGTGTTCTTTTTATAAAAATATTGTCATTGTTCTTAATTTCAAATATATTGATTATTACAGTCTACTGCTTCAATCTGAACAGTTGTTTTTATTAACTAGGTTCGTCTTTATGTCAGCCAGAGCTCATCTAATACTTGCTGTGGCTTTTGGTGTCACTAGATAACATTTTTACTTAGATCCCCGCGATTCTACTACTACTATGGGATGAGCCCATAGATGACCCACTACTGAGTCGGGTCTTCTCCAGTTACATAGAGGGTAATTAGCCTATTATGCCACGCTGGCCAGACGGGTTGGCACAGGGTTTCGTATCGACTTTTCCTTCTCTTGCGGCTTGGTTATCGGAATGTCATTTCCTTTTTCGGCGCTTGCGACACTCTCCGTAAGGAATGGAGTGGTGACACCATGTATTTTAAATTACCGTTACCACATCGTTTCAGCCCATAAATGATCCACTACTGAGTCGGGCCTCCTCCAAATTCATGGAGGGAAATTAGCCTACTGTGCCACGCTGGCAAAACGGGTTGGCACAGGGTTTGTATCAAGTTTTCCTTCTCTTTCGGCAAGGTGATTTGCCTCTTGCGTTTTTTTTTTATGAAAGAGCGAGGCAAACGAGCAAGCGGGTCACCTGATGGTAAGTGATCACCGCCGCCCATGGACACCCACAACACCAGAGGGGTTGCAAGTGCGTTGCCGGCCTTTAAGAAAGGAATAGGCTCGTTTCTTGAAGGTTGCCATGTCGTACCGGTTCGGGAATACCTCCGCTGGTAATTGATTCCACACAGAGGTTCTTTTAGTCGCCTCTTACGACACCCTAAAGACGGTATGGGTTGGTGACATTGTGTATTCTAAATCCGTCACTACACGGACAAACTAATACAACAATCAGGAGAAACTAATACAATGTTAAAAATGTTATTGACTCTCTCACCTGGCGGCGGATTCAATATATCAGGTTGTGCCTGTTTGGGTGGTTTCAACGTGTAAGCTACAACGTACTGTCCATCACTGGCGTTGATTTGCAGCTCCGAGGACTGCTGCTTGGTTGGAGGCACAGCCCTGGAAACAAATTCAGATTCAGTTCTGATCATCATTTTTAACCCCCGACGCAAAACGAGGGGTGTTATAAGTTTGACGTGTCTGTCTGTCTGTCGGTCTGTCGGTCTGTCTGTCTGTGGCACCGTAGCTCGCGAACGGATGAAGCGATTTCAATACAGTTTTTTGTGTATGACAGGTGAGTTACGGGCGAGTGTTCTTAGACATGTTTGATGAAAATCGGTTGAGTCGTTTAAAAGTTATGGGGGGTGAAAGTGGGGAAGAATAACCGAAAGTCTGCAAATATAATCGAGTGGGGTCTCAAATGAAAGCGCATCACTTGCACATTACAAACATCATAATAAGCGTGTACATATAAAAAGCAAAAAATAAAAATTAAATTAAAAAATTAAATAAACCCCCGACACAATGACCTAAGTATTTTTATTTTATTTTATTTTATTTGACATATCAACAATATACATGCGGAATAACATTAAATAATAAAGCACACACATTCAAAGGCATTATGTCGTATGTATATCAATTACAGATATGCACAGCATTCCCATCCATATCCCTACATTAACAAAAAGAAAAGAAAAACTCGTAAACTTAATCTGATTTAAATATGACGTTAAATCAGCAAGCAAAGCATATAATACATTAATAATGACAACATAAAAAATTAAGGAACATATTCATTTAAAACTAATAAGTAATAATAATGCTCATAAACAGGAATTCCAAATAAATCATATTAAAACGAAATTAAATTAAATAAAAAATAACAATTAAATTAATAATTAAATACAAAATTAAATACAGAATTAAATACAAAATTAAATCAAATGAAACAATTTAAATGTCTGGAGTTATATGTCACAGAATGGGAGTCAAAGTCAACCAAAAATATTAATAAAAATATGCAATTTCATTCGGTGGTACTTAACAAGTTTGTTACATTAGTTTTATAAGTAATAAAACATTTCGTAAATAAATCAATTGTGACATCGGAACAGCACTCGTTCATTAATCTTGACAATCGCAATACCGGACTGTTATAAACAGTGTTCATTGTGACAATTGGTAACTCAAAAATACGAGGCTGTCTCTGCCCACGGTTACTTACTTTAAACTTGAAGTGACTGACCATCCCAGAGTCTTGTATGCCATGGACAATTTTGTACAGTATTAGGAGATCCGATATTTTACGTCGGTTCTCTAAACTTATCATATTAAAATGTATCAGTCGACTCTCGTAATCAGGTATGACTTTTCTTAATCCTAACCTTGTACATAAGTATCTAACAAATCTGATTTGGACAGACTCTATTCTTTTAATGTAAGTCGAGTAACAAGGATTCCATATAGACGCACAATATTCAAGTACACTCCTTACAAGGGTATAGTATAATATCATCATGCATTTAATATTATGAAAAGGTTTTAAGTGTCGTATTATAAATCCTAATAGTTTGTTTGCTTTAACTACCAACTGCTCATAGTGCAATCTAAAAGACATAGACGAGTCATAAATAACCCCTAAATCACGTACTGTAAATACTCTCCCTAGTGAGTACTGATTGATTTTGTAGTCATATCGTATATATGTTTTTTTGTTTGTGAATGTGATACATTGGCACTTGTTTATGTTCAGTTCCATTTTATTACGCGTACACCATTCCAATAGCGTGTTCAAGTCATTTTGGAGTAGTAGGCAATCATCAGCTGAGGCTATAGATTTATATATTTTTAAGTCGTCGGCATAACCAAGACATTCGCTGAGGAGTTTATGAAAGAGGTCATTTATGTATATTAAAAAGAGTAACGGGCCCAATCTGGAGCCTTGAGGTATTCCCGATTGCGGGACAAAAGGACATGATTCATAACCAGCCAGCGCTACAAATTGACTTCTGTTACCTATATAACTATGATACCATCTCAATAGACTTCCATGTATGCCGATGTGGTAAAGTTTTTTTAACAGTATGGAGTGATTCACTTTGTCAAATGCTTTGGTGAAGTCTGTGTAAATGGCGTCCACCTGACCCTTCCGCTCTATTACTTTGTATATATACGTGGAGTAAACTAGTAGGTTTGATTCAGTTGATCGGTTACTGACGAAACCATGCTGATTACTACTCAGTAAATGATTAAAATGTCTATATGTAAGATTATAAACAAAACCTTCAAATATTTTCGCAAAACATGAAATGATGGATATAGGTCTATAATTAGATACTTCCATTCTGTTGCCAGATTTGAGCACTGGTACAACTTTTGCGATTTTCCACAAAGTAGGGTAAACACCATCTCGCATAGACTTATTATAAATGATATGTAGAGGTTTGACCAGAGCTTCGGCACACATGCGTATAAAAAATGGTGGCAATCCATCAGGTCCGGCTCCTTTACTTAAGTCTAATCCATTTAGTTTACACTTAATATCTTCTTCCTGTATCACAAATGAGCCAATACTGTAACTAGAGGATGGAAAATCCGGTTCATATGAGGTAACAGTATCGTTATCGTACACCGAGGAAAAATATTTGGCAAATGCATTTGCAATGTTAACTCCACCTTCAACAATTACACCGTCAGAAGAGACATGCCCGGGGATAAAACTTGTATTTCTTTTTCGTTTAGTATATCTCCAAAAAGCCTTAACATTTGATGTCACTTCATTTTCAATACTCGATATGTATGCTCTAAAACAATTGTCTAATGCCGTTCTAGATCTATCGCGTAACATTGCAAAAGTATCGTTATCTCTGGGATTCCCAAATTTACGAAATCTTTTCCTATATTTATTTTTTTCTTTTAATATTTTAATAAGAGATGGAGAAAACCAAATTGGAAAGCGTGAGCTTCTGGATCTTTTTTTTGGAGTATACTTTTCTATACTATTCCAAATAGTATTATAGAACGTTAAAACGAAATCATCACAGCTTAAGTGGGAGTGAGTATCCCAATTAATATTTTGTATATCGTCGATACAAGCCTTGAAGTCAGTATTTCTGAAAGAGTACCTATAGTTTGAACGGTTCATAATTGGTTTTAAGCAATTTCCCTTATTTATTACTATTTCTAAGGGTGGGTGATAACTGTCTTGTTTGCTCAGAGGTGAGGCACTTAGGAGTGTAATATTGTTGTCTTCACGAGTAATTACAAGGTCTAATACATTGTTCATGTTATTACATATATGGTTTATTTGCACCAATCCGGTAGCTGCTAAATATTCACGCAGCATGGACGATTTACTATCGGTGATTGAGTACACTGGATCACTTAATCGATCCCAAGATATTTGTGGTAAGTTAAAGTCGCCTATTATCAGATTCAAGTCATTCACGTGGTTCTGTGCCACTTCCTCCATTCTAGTGAGAAACGATATGAAATTCTCATTTGATAGGTAAGATGGCAAATATACTACACACAAATTTAAAAATCGTCTACCCAAATTTACGCGAATCCACAGATCCTCAACTGATGTTTGCCAGTCCTCCCTCACTATGTAACTTAGCTTTGTAGATACGGCGATGAGGACACCCCCACCATATTTTTTATTATATTTCCTTTTAAAATGATCCGAACGGTCCCTTCGTATGACAGAATAACGCTTATCAAAGTATTCTGTTGACATGATAGACGCATCCATCCATGTCTCACATACACATACTATATCATAATTGTTGATAAGTACTTCTTTTGAAAATTCTGAGTACTTTGTTTTTAGACCCCTAACGTTCTGATAAAATATTGACGTACACATGGCGATTAATATTTAAATTCTTAACGGCATTATTGTTTATGACAAGATACAAAACAAAAGTACATAAACATTCTTACACAATTTTCTTCAAACTGGCCTCATTGATTATTAGTATGTGCTGAGTAGTTTCTTCTTTACGAACATATATACGACCATTACGTACCCACACGTATTTGTAGGACTTTTCCTTTGCTAGTCGACGTGCAGCAGCGTGTAATGCTTTATTAGCCGGTGAGAGGTGTTCTGCCACGTAAATTGGTCGTCGCTCTCCTCCGATTCCAACGAGACTGGTATTCAATTTCTCCTCTCTATGTTGCTTGTTAAATTTTGAGACCGCTGAATACAATTCGTCTCGACATTTGGTGCTACGTAATTTGACAATTATGGATCGAGGGCGTGAGCTATTACGATCCGATTTTGCTACCCTTGTGCATTTTAATACGTCTGCTTCACTAAGTGGGGATGACACTACTTGTGATATTTTAGTTACGAGATTAAATATATTTTCATTTTTTTGCTCTGGTATCCCATTAATTTCGATATTAGAATCACGCATGTGCTGTTCCATTGTATTGATTTGAGTTGATAAGTTATTTACTGTCTCTTGTAGCTTTCTGTTATGTTCACGGACGTCTGTATTATCGTTCTTGATTGAATCAATTTGATCCTTCAAATCATTGTACTGACTTATGTCAAACAGAATGGAACTTTTTAAGTCTTCAATTTGTTCACGCACACTAGACAATTCGGCGTTGATTATCTCCCTAACAAGACTCTTTATTTCTATACGCATTGTGGTTCTTATTTCATTTTTGATTGCATCCATCATATTATTAATATCCTTCTCAGGGTCTGTATCTGAAGTTGTAAGGGCAGGTTTTATAGGTGTATTGGAGTTATCGCCTTTTGGTTGTTTTGTTACACAGGAAGGACATAGCCAATGTGCACGTTTATCTTTACTCAATCTTTTGAATGCCGTGCTACTGATATTTACACAAAGATGGTGAAATACCTTGGAACATTTGCAGCAATTGACTATTTCATGTGGTAGTGCATTTTTTGTACACGCTTCACAGTTATTCATTGTTACCTTTTATTCGCTTTTTGGTCTTTGGAACGAGGTTTGAACCTCGAGTGAACGCGCAATATATCTCGTCCGCGTCTGCCACTATGTGTTACTCGATGAGCCAAAACGCTATTAAGCTTTCATGCGAATTTGACGATACTTTTTAGTTTTAACCAGGTATTTTCTATTGACACAAGATGTCGTTACTTTTTCAATGAATTAAGTTCATTTATTTACAGATGGCACTGGCGTTCTATCTATTTCTATAAAGAATAAATTTACAACTGACCTCAAATTTACAATGTCATTATTGTAATATCACAGACTTCGTTATTAAAATGGTCTTTTATCGCACTTGATTCGCTTGAAAACACTCGTACGTAGACTTGTAATAACACTGATTGTAAAGCCACAACTTGTTAATTTGATCACTGGCAATAAAGATTAAATTATGGATGTTTTTGCAGAGCTATAACTTAACGTGATGACACGGTAACTGTCACTGTATCCTATAAAAAGTAAAAAATTAAAAAATACATCGCGTTGGGGGACCAGGGGTCAGGTAATAAATAAATAGGAGCGGTCCCCCAACGCGATGTATTTTTTTATTTTTTACTTTTTCTAGGATACTTAGGTCATTGTGTCGGGGGTTTATTTAAATTTTTAATTTAATTTTAGCCAAAAGACGTCCACTGCTGGACATATGCGTCCAATGATTTCCACAAAGGCTGGCTGAGCCGCAGACATCGTTTTACCTCGACCTTAACCAAGTCATCGGTCCATTGTGTGGGAGGCCTAACAGCACTGCGCAATAAGACTGAATTCTTTATGTCATAATAATAATCTCTATATATAAAAATGAATAGCTGTTCGTTAGTCTCGCTAAAACTCGAAAACGGCTGGAGCGATTTGGCTAATTTTGGTCTTGAAATATTCGTGTGAGTCCAGGGAAGGTTTAAGAGTCTAGAGAAAACATTGATATTGTAAGTAAAATAATAGAAACAACAATTTTATTTTCCCATACAAACTGTTACCTGTCAAACATTTGACGTTCGTCCCGACGGTTCGCTATTTTTGGCATAATTACTTTTTTAATTACATTAAATAAGGGATTGGAATCGATAAGAAAAGGCGGTATATTAATTTATTATTAATTATTCCAATTCGAATTCAATATTCATAGTTCAGACAGGACAACGTCTGTCGGGTCAGCTAGTAATAAATAAATATCCTTGAATATTTCACACAACGCCATCTCGTCCCAAGCTAAGCAACTTAATGCTTGTGTTATGGTAACGAGATGGATGATATACTACTTATATACATTTTTTTTGTAAATACATACATATTATAGATAGAAATGACTCCCAGACTCCGAGCCAGTGCCTCTGGTTTAGACAAAGACACTCGCCCGACCCCGGAATCGAACCCGTGACCCGTTGATCCAAAGGCAGCACATCTAACCACTAGACCAACGAGTCATAAAAACTCAGTAAGTAGTTGGTCAAGAGGTAAATGAGTCGAAGCCTCAGCGCTAACCCTTTAGCATGTGCCTACTACGACCTCAGCCAAAACATGACCCACTGCTGAGTGTGACGGAAACGAAAACCCTGCATTTGAATAACCTTTATCGCGGGGGCAGTTTACAAACATTAAATTCATTAACACAAATGACACACAGACTCAGAGCAAGTACCTCTGGCTAACACTAAAACACTTGCCTGATCCGGGAATTGAACCGGGGACCTATGACCTAAAGGCGGGACATCCAATCCCAAGGCCAACAAGGTAGTCACTACCATATTCTATTACGAGCGTGTGGAAAGAGCTAATGGCAAGGTCGGTAACCTAGCCGTAAGAGAAGGAAAACTTGATACGAAACCGCCTGGCCAGCATGTCAGCCTAATTACCCTCCATGTCAACTGGAGGAGGCCCCACTCAGCAGTGGGTCATAAATGGGCATAAGCAGGCAATTCAAGGAAATGCCCTATCAGGCACCAGCTCTCACATACACACGACGAAACGCAGTAAAACTGCTTGGCGCCGACAGTTAGACATACCGTAGATGCGTATAGAAATCAATATCGTCTTACCATGAGGCACAAACCAAGATAGGTAGTTGCAAAACTCTTACCTTCTTCTTCGTAGGAAGAACCCAGTGAAAATGGCAGCGCTCCCACAAATGATGACTGTGAAGATTATTGACCAAAACACTGTCTTTGAAACGCCTGCCACCAAACCGATTCCTCCATCTGTTTTAAAACAAAAAAATAACGTAAATGTCTATAGGATTACAATAAATATCATTGTCAGTTGTTCAATCAGCACTTTCTATCTATACTGTAATATAAATTCCACAGACAATTTATGCATAAAAATCTAACTTCAAATGGTTGTATATTGGTTATTTTATGCCCTTTAGTTTTTATTGTTTTGAAGTGTGTTCGGAAAAATATTGAAAAGTTTGATAAGATATCATATTTAATATAAGTTTAAAAGGCACATCCAAACCTTAGACCAATGAAGCAGTTTTTTTTTGTTGTTAGTCCATTTCACTCGGAACCAACAACTAGCAAATCATCCAATTGTTCACTTATTTTAAATTTTGTAGCAAACTACTAAACTGATTTTAATAAAATGCCAAAGGGCCCACATTTTCTAATTGCCCACTTTGGCATTTTATTAATAAGTAAACCAAATAATAAAAAATATCCAAATCGTTATATAACTGAGATATGCGTTAACACACCTACAAAAAAAAAGAAAGCATACCGATGAAATAAGAAAGAGGAGGCCTTCTTTGAAGTCAGGTTATTAAAGATAAAGTAAAGAAATAATTACTTCAAGGACGTTGTACAGTTCTTTCATGTCTATTTAAATATGTTGGCTTGGCTTGTCGTTATTAAGATCTCACATCTTATGGCGACAGAATGATCTTTGAATATAACACCGGTCTAAACTTATTTGTACGCGTATTTATACGAGCCGATTGTGGCGACTTTCTAGCATTTACTGGGCACATATTTTTGTGATAATACTTCAAGTTAATTTTACTTAAATATTGTATCTCATCTTACATGAAACTCCATTAATTAAGCACAGACATAATTACATAAAATGAAAGTAACTATTAATTCATTTTCACATATTTAGAAACCAACGACTGTCTGCACTTTTCAACTCAAAATATATTTGAAATAAACTTTACGAAACGACTTCAAGTGACAACCTCATTACACAAGAATATATTCTCAGAAAAGCTTTGAAGTTAATTGTAATTTTCTGAAAGAAGTCATTCGCAGTCGTTATTCGTCTTTCTACGAGGTACATATATCGAAAAGTTCATTCGGCTATGAAACAAGTTTTTGTTTATTTTCTTATACCAAAGGTGCTGCCACACTGCTGTTTAAAAATGTTTACAAACATTTTCTAACACTAAGTGCTTGACCCGACGGCACACACGGGCGTGAGGCGGTCGCAGCGCTGCAAACTATTCATATGAAACCGCCCGTGTGCTCACTACAGACACTCAAATAAGGTTCCTTTCATTATGTTTAAGTAATCCGCGCCGCGACTGCCCCGCGACCGCGCCGCGACCGCCCCGCGACCGCCCCTCGCCCGCGTGTGCTGTCTGACCAAGGACTTTTACATTTACTAACAAATGTTAGGAATTGTTACATTCTGTTAGGGATTGTAATGTTTTAAGTGCTCGTACAGCATGCCCCCAAATTTAATTACTAAAATTACCTAACATGAAAACATTTTCTAACATTGTGATCGTATGTTCCTTAACAACTGTTTACTAATGTTTGTAAATATTTTTAAACAACAGTGTGGCAGCACCATTATATTTGATAGATGATGTGAAAATAAGTTGTGATATTTCAATCAAAATAACTTTTAAACTTTTAGCAGAATCACTCCCCGATTCGGATTGACAGAGTTCAATTACCAATACAAAAATACCAGGGTGAATCAAAAAGTTCTTAGAAGTGCATATATATGAAACCTTTTTGGATCAAGTTCGATATTCAAATTAAAGAGTGTCTATCACACTATATTTATGCAGACTGTCACTTGTTTTTGTCAGTTCGTTCGCATGTAATAATTTTTTTTGTGCAACGAGTTGCTAAAAAGTCAAAATTATGGATAAAAGTGAGTTACGTGCGGTGATAAAATATCTCAGTTTGAAAAAAATGTCTACGAAGGAAATTTTTTTGGACATTCAGCAGACATTAGGGGGTGATGTTGTACCCTATTCTACGGTTGCGTACTGGGTGGCTGAATTTAAAAGAGGTAGATCAAGCTGTAAAGATGACCCGCGTTCTGGGCGGCCTTCAACCTCCGTTACAGAAGAAAATGTCAAAAAGGTTGAGAATCTGGTTTTGGAAGACAGAAGAATGACTATAAAACATATAGCTGAGATCCTAAAGATATCTTTTGGTAGCGTTCAATCCATTTTAATTGATTCACTGGGGTTCAAAAAAGTGTCTGCAAGATGGGTGCCACGAATGTTAACCGACGAAAACAAAAAGCGACGTTTGGAAATTTCCAAGCGTAATCTCGAAATGTTCCAGCGTGATTCGGATAATTTTTGCCGTCGTCTTGTCACCATGGATGAAACGTGGGTCCACCATTTTGATCCTGAAACTAAAAGACAAAGCATGTCTTGGAAACGACCATCCTCTCCATCCATTAAGAAATTTCGAGTTGCTCCTTCCGCTGGCAAAGTTATGGCCTCTGTGTTCTGGGATAGTGAAGGAATCCTTTTTATTGATTACATGCCAAAAGGCCAGACGATAACTGGACCCTATTATGCAAATTTAATCCCGAAAGTGCGTGAAGCGATTAAAGAAAAACGTCGTGGAAAACTGTCGTTGGGCGTGTTGTTCCTTCAAGATAACGCTCCTGCCCATCGATCGGAAGTTGCGCTCAACGCAATCCGCTGTGCTGGCTTCAATCTCCTTGACCACCCACCATATTCTCCGGACTTAGCCCCAAGTGATTTTCACTTATTTCCAAAATTAAAAGAGGAAATTCGTGGAACAAAATTTCACGATAATGACGCGGTTATAGCTGCCGTAGAGGACTTTTTCGAGAGTCAAGAAAATAATTTTTTTTCACAAGGAATAAGGAAGTTAGAAACGCGTTATTCTAAATGCATTGCATTGGAGGGAGATTATGTAGAAAAATAAAATATTATTATTTAAATCTTTGCATTTTTTAATATTGATTCCAAGAATTTTTTGATTCACCCTCGTAAAACAAAAACTTTTAAAAACCTATTTTTCGCATTATAACTGCAATAACGAATAATCAATCTTGATTATATTATTTTCATGGAAACACTGTCCCGAAATATATATAACCATGTAATAAGCACAAACAGTGAAGATTTCCCCTTAATTATAAATGACTAGCTGTTACACGCGACTGTGGGAAACTTACTAACTATGGTTTCTTGAAATGAAATGGCAGTGAAAGTCCCGTAAAAACCGTCCAGCCGCATCAGTGATTAGCCAAAACAAACAGACTGACAAAAATTGTAAAAAAAAAATGTTTTGATTTAAGTACCGTGTATACATCGTAATGCATTTAGTAAATCGTTTATTTTAATATAACAAATAAACACTCCATTTTTATTTATTTGTGTAGATTATGTTGTTTTGTAAACATATTAATGCTATTTTTAATTTAAAGTTGTATATAAACCGCAAGATCCTTAGTTTGTTTTCTAGATCATTAATGTCTTTGAGAAACAAAGATACGAATACATACTCATACAGTACATAATATTGTATGAGTGTGTATTCGTACCTTTAGGAATATCAAAAGCGGAATAATGGGCCTTATTTGGTCATGGAACCATGTACAGGTTGTCTTACGACGAGTGATATACATAAAAATTAAACAAAACTTTATATGTAAACCGACTCTAAGAAAAATAAACAGCCAAAAATTCCTTACAAACCTTACCTTCCGTTTTTTACAAAGACAAAAGACAACACAAATGTCAGAAATAAATTATGTATCTTAACTCACCTGTTCTCCTTTCAGGATCTTGATAAGCAAGGGCATTAAGCATGACCCGGTCAGAAGCACCCTTGTCATTTCGTGAATGCACCGTCATTCGAAGGGCACTGTTACTTGCCCATAGCACGGTTGCCGGTACTATGAATATCGCTACTCCATCTAAACATACAATTCAAAAGCCAAACACACTTAAATTATACGAAAACCGGAAGTCTGTGTCGTGACGAATTTATAATAAATAAAATAAATATCCTTGGACATTTCACACAACGCCATCTCGTCCCAAGTTAAGCAACTTAATGCTTGTGTTATGGTAACGAGATGGATGATAAACTACTTATATACATTTTTTTTTTGTAAATACATACATATTATACATAGAAATGAAACCCAGACTCCGAGCCAGTGCCTCTGGTTTAGACAAAGACACTGGCCCGACCCCGTTATCGAACCCGGGACCCGTTGATCCAAAGGCGGCACATCTGACCACTAGACCAACGAGGCAGTCCAATACATAGAGTCACCACTCTATTCCATCCTGAGGATTTCGTAAGAGCCGAAAAAACGCCGAAAGCCTAGCCGCGAGACAAGGAAATCTTGTAACGAAACTCTGTGCCAACCCTCCCTGCGATCAGGAGGTTCGACTCAGCAGTGAGTCATTTATGTGCTGAGTAGTAGTAGTAGTACAAAAATTAATATTAAAAATGCAGAAGAAATCTATACTAATATATAAAGCTGCAGAGTTTGTTTGTTTGTTTGTTTGTTTGTTTGTTTGTTTGAACGCGCTAATCTCAGGGACTACTGGTCCGATTTTAAAAAATCTTTCAGTATTAGATAGTCCATTTATCGAGGAAGGTTATAGGCTATATTTTATTTTCAAAAGAATTAGGGATCCGTATGAAAATTGCGATTTTGTAAACCAAGGTGTAAAATCGAAAACCTATTTATGCGTGCGCTGCAAAAACTATTGACAATAGAACAAAATGATGTACTACGGATTTGTAGGTCTTATAAAGATCTACAAAAAAGTCTGGGAGAGCACATATCTAACTATCATAGTTTAGTCACAATAACCGATTTTATGTTCATAAAAAATATGCACGGGTTCGAAGACCACGCGGGCGAAGCCGCGCGCAAAAGCTAGTTAAACATAAATACTACAAATACTAATAAAAAATGTAAATGCACAATTTCATATTTGGAATACATTTACTCGAATAGGTTTCTGAACGAAACGTTTTCAAATCGTCAATGAAACTATCACCCGTTTAGAACGCTACTCTGTATTGTAGCTTCACTACATAGTATAAAACAAAGTCGATGTTTTCTGTCCGTCCCTATGTATGCTTAAATCTTTAAAACTACGCAACGGATTTTGAAGCGGTTTTTTTTTATTAGATAGAGTGGTTCACGAGGAAGGTTTATATGTATAACACACCCCCGCTTTGCACGGGCGAAGCCGGGGCGGGCCACTAGTTTCTAATAAAATATTTATGGTCATTCAATAAATGTTCATTAGATTACTGTATGGTACTGTTATACCCTTCTGTAGTATACCTTTTCCCTGACGCTGGCTAAACCTTCTGTCTAGTCAGCAATCCCAATCTCTACATGCTCAGACCGCCCCGACCGGCGAGCAGTCTTCTTTTCCCGATATTAAATACATACATATTATAGGTAGAAAACACCCAAACCCGGAAAAAATACTTGTAGGTCGTACAAATATTTATTCCGTGCGGGGATCGAACCCGCGACATGCTGCGCAGCAGTCGATCGCTCAACCACTGCGCCAACCGTGTCGTCGATTGTGTGTGTGTCCTGCCTACATGTTTAAGACTGCGGGCTATGTCGGTAACTTTGTTTCTCCTCATTTCTAATCTGATCTCGCAGTAAAATTTAGTGCATAGCCCTCTCCACTGCCCTTTGGGCGACCTAGAGCCTTCATGGAGCACTTTACTTATATACGATACTTTACTAGTACTAGACACTAGTTTACTTACCAGTTTCATTAGCAGTAACATTGATCCGCATCTTGCCGGAATCCGCATCTAAAGCCTCCAAGACAAGCAGCTGGGGTAACCCACCATCATACCCAGTCACACAGCGAACGACCAAAGAATCCGTGTATTCATCCTTGCTGGAATCTTCTATCCAGTTCGACCCATTACCGGATGTCACTGTACAATTGCGTGGCGGAGATGGCCGGGCTATAGAAAAGATAAATGCTTAATTAATATTGGAAGAATTGTCCGTGTGGTGACGGATTTAGAATACATAGTATCATCACCCCATCCCATGCTGAGGATGTCCGTGTGAGCCGATAGAAGGAAATGACAAGGCCGATAACCTAGCCACAAGAGAAGGAAAACTTGATACAACCCTGGGCCAACCCGTCTGGCCAGCGTGGCACAGTTAGGCTAACCCTCCATGTAATTGGAGGCCCGACTCAGCAGTGGGTCATTATGGGCTGAATAGTATTGGAACCTACTAAAGTGACGTGAGGTCGTGAGGTGACGGTACCAAACTAGTACTGATACAAAATTAATGAAATACCAACGTTCAAAGCTAGATATGATCAATAAATCCTTTGACCTTAAGTAATTCGCCATTTTCAACGGGACGAATTTACTAAATTGCCAAATATTTGCCATTCAAACTTGGGACTAGTCTATCAAAATGTTTAAATATAATTCGGACAACTTTCTCAATTGGGAACGGAATTCGAATGATGCCGACATAGTTTGGGGATGTAAACGGATCAATATGTCTCACAGGTAGTTATAGCCATACAACTAAATCTAAGCGAATACATAAAGTGGCAAGTTTGTTTGAATATGATAACCTCAAGAACTGTTGATCTAATAAGATTCTGCCCTTAATACTATTCGCGGCGGTGAGTGACCAGTGCCGATATCTTTTATTAATATTTTGTATAAAGTTTTTTTTTTAATTTTGTGTTTTTCAATTGACGCTAGAAGAAATGTCACTTTTTTAAATTTGGTTCGATAATTTGTTGAGGAAAAAAGCATGCCGTGTAGCTGTGTTGCGATTTTTATTTTATAATAGCGCCATCTTTTAGAGTTGGACATACGGCTTCACACATCCATTTTGTTTCAAACCTTTTGTCTGCTTGGACCAACTGTCGTTGTTTGCTATGCTATGTTTGACTTTTGTCAATCTGGAATTCTCTTAGTGGAGTAATCTTGAATTTTCTAGGTATCGTTGTATTCACAATTTCCGTTCATATAATACAGAAATAATAGTAACCAAGGATCAAAGGAAAATTCCTCAATAGTAAACAGTTAATGAAAATAGTTCCGAGCATTTTATAACAAACTATCAGTAATGAACAGGTCGCAGGTAAAGTTGTTTATCATGTGATAAATCATCAATGGACAAAGCGTGAATAACACTATGATTTTTTGCTGCAAGGCTTAACTACTTTGTGAGTAACTTAAAAAAGATGCTGGCAATCTTAAAAAACATAAAAATACATTGCAAGACCTAATACTTTAAAAAATATAGTACAACATTTTAAAACAAAATAAAACTAATTTAAATAATATAATAAATTAGGCTCATGTGGTAATGTGCCTAAAATACTGGCAGCATTTCCCCTTTTATTAGCCAGGCTTATTCGCTGGCCGAGGAAGCTGCCAGCCCTTGGGTCTCCTGACAGCTCTTTAAGCTAGAAGAATATTGTAAAATTGGTAAACAATTTTTTTAGTCAAAACCCCTGCACATTTGTCTTAGCCTGTATCATGGGGGCGTTTTACAATCATATAATTCTCGAATACAAATGACACCCAGACTCAGAGCATATGCCTGGCTTACACAAAGTCACTTGCTTGACCCCGAAGAAATTGTAAAATGTCATCAAACATGACATTTTACAATATCTTCTTTTAAAATAAATTGTGGTTGCCGAAGCCTGAACGTATTTGATATGCAGGTTAAGCTACACACATATACACTATACACACTCTGCTGGATATTGGGCGAATGTCCATCATTTCTAACCTCTAACCTTCTCCATTTCGAAAAGCCCGTTATGATACCGGTTCCGATGCATTTCTAATATATATGGAAGTCGTTCAGTCAGTAGCAGCCTCTTATTTTTTTTATAAAATCCTTTATGAACTATCCCTACCAGCCAGGGGATGGCCAACGGAGGGTATGTGGGAGTCCCATCCGCCTCTGCGAGGAGACGGAGGCATACCCACTAAACATCCCCGGGGTGTACCGTCCCACGCTTGCTGCCCCGTGGGCCCTGACTGTACGAGTATCTCCAACTAGAAGTATCGTTACTGGCAGTCCTAACCGATGGGTGGCTAAGGACCGACGGGTATCACTCTTTGTAAATACTGCCAGTTCGCCATATTTGGTATGCGTACTGGCGACCCGGATAAGATAAATAAATTAAAAGAGACAGAATAAAAGCTTATTCCCAAGCAGCTTTATCGCATACTTTTACTTACCTGCTGGTACAATCTGGAAGACGCAAGGTTGAGTCTGGCGGCCCACGGAATTGGTGCCTCGGCACGTCAAAGCTCCATAGTCTCGCTCACTCGCTGGTACATAGTGAAGCTCGCTAATACTGCCATTCACTGTACCTGGACAATTATTGTATCCATTCATAATTTCTGTATCAATTTTCAATTAATTGTATTAATTTGTAGTTTTTGGTATCAATTTGATGTTTATTGTATCAATTTTACATTATTTATTTAATTTTCGTTCAGTTTGGCATTTATTGTAACAATTTGACATATACAGTACCAATATAAGTCAATTTTGTCTGATTCTCTACATGTTTGTGCCGGGTAATATCAGAAACAGCTGAATCAATTTTGATAAAATTTAACGTTAGCCAATATTTTAAGAAGTAGGTAACTTAGGTTTTATCATCTGTGGATACATCTAATTTGCAATAAACAATATCTAAGCGAAGTTTCGGATAGCTGTGAAAAAATAGTTTTCATATAATCTGACTAAATCCTTTAACTTTTTCTCGAATGTCAACAGGTCGTTGACACCTAAGATGCCGCGTAAGATTCCAAGGTTCGTTACATATTCAGGACGGTATGTGTGGACTAAGCGTTGATTGAACTGTCTCAACGCTGCAAACACTCTGCTTCAGCATCTAGGGGACATTCGCCTTGTATAAATGGATCTAATTACTTAGCTCAGCAAACATTGACTATTGGCTAGTAGTAAAATGTTCTCTCGTAAATGTAGTATAAGTAATGTTTAGGTTGTATTTTTTTAATTAACTGGATTTATTTTTGATGGCATAACTGAAAATGTTAATTAGTATTATTCAGTGGTTATGAAGCGTAAAAATATATTTACTACAGGTTTGCGAAGATTTCACAGAGAGAAGATTTTGACAATTGATAATAATTATAATAATATTTTTTTTATCACCTCAGCCAGTAATAGACCCCCCCTATGAGAAGGGCGTTGCAAAGTAGGCTTATTATGCTTCGTGGGTCATTTATCGGCTGAGTGGTAATAGTACACTACCGTCGCCGCAATCCAATGTTTGTGGGCAGATTA
The DNA here is from genome assembly GCA_905475355.2 of Clostera curtula. NCBI lineage: Eukaryota > Metazoa > Arthropoda > Insecta > Lepidoptera > Notodontidae > Clostera > Clostera curtula. The sequence goes on along the minus strand of FR997813.1, from coordinate 8,500,513 downwards.
GGACCGGTTACAGTGATGAGCCTTGGGGAACGCCTATGCTCAACAGTAGATATATTTGCTGAAATGATGACAATGACTTACCATATCTTGCAGGTGATACATTGAAGCTTTCTCCGCTGTTGTTGAACTGCCAAAGAAACGTGACGTCAGCAGGATCAGCGTGCACTGAGCAGCGGACACGCAAAGCCTCGTCCAACGCTGCTCCGACTACTTGAGGTGACGTCACGCCGCAGACTGGGGCATCTAGTAATGCAATAATTACGATAGATTGTTTTCTACAGTTTTAGATAGACCATTGCAGTTTAAATGACCTACTGCTGAGTCAGGCCTCCTCCAACTACATGAAGTGTATTTTTTTTCTTTTAATTAATCGGGTAATTTAACCTACATTTCCTTCTCTTGCGGCTTTTTGGGTTTAGCATTTTCTTCTGTCGGCTCTTATGACAGTAATAGTATTATAGTTATAGTATAGGGTTGTGACACTATACATAGACGTATTCTAAATCCATCACACAAATTTAACAAAAAAAAACGTGTGATTTAAAGTCAACATCATTAACATCAATTGTCGAATCGATCTTGACGTCATAAATGTATCTATCCTTTAGATAAAAAAATAATCTTGCTCTATAGCGGATAGTGTTAAATGCAACTTCAATCATACTACTACCTCTTAAATAACCCACTAGTGGGGCTGATTACATGTAGAGCAATTAGTCTTATGCCACGCCGGCAAGACGGGTTGGTAAAAGTTTTTCTTCCTTTGCAGCTAGGCGGCCTAGCTGCAAAAGTTCTAAAGGAACCCAAGGTGCCTTTAGTCATCTCTTACCACACCCTCAGGATACAGTGGGTTGGCGATATTGTGTATTCTAAATGGACAGTCCGGATCAGTCATATTCAAAACAATGTTGCACAAAAACCTGTGCTAGAAAATTGTGTTCATTGTAACAATATCAAGTTCTTAAAGATATAAGTTTGTCAGTGGTTTTAGCTGAGAACATGAAAGCAACTTCCAAAATTGGAGATTACATAAAATAGGACAATGCTTAAAGTTCTATTTAACTTTACATGTACTACGGCTTAACAATACATAAGTCTACTCAAAACCCAATGTTGGCATTCAGAGAACACCGTCTAACTTCTTGAACAAATTAATGATTAGTTACTACTATTTCACGGAATTCGCGACAAACAAAATTAAAATGTCCCGGGGATGGGTGGTGGCCCGATTTGGCAGTGGGCCATATATGGGCCAAGTAGTAATAGTATATCCGTGTGGTGACGGATTTAGAATACACAGTGTCACCACCCCAAGCCAACCTACGGGTGCCGTAAGAGCCGACAAAGGACGATGACAAGAACGATAACCTAGCCGCAAGAAAAGGAAAAGTTGACACGAAGCCCGTTTGGCCAGCGTGGCAGGGTAGGGTAGGGTACCCATGTAACTGGAGGAGGCCCGACTCAACAGTGGGACATGTATAGCCTAATGGGTTGAGTAGTGGTAGAGGTAGCAGTTATCTGCAAAACGATTCAAATGGGACTTTCACTACCAGATAGCGAATATTATGAGGAGATTTTTTACCATCGCTGCATCATTTTTTTATATTAAAATTTTCTGATGAGGATAACCAAAGGCCGCAGCTTGAGTTATATAAAAAACCAACAAATAATAACATAGTTACTGTCTGAAACACTTTACATATTGTATCATAATTGGGCATTGATTGCGCCACAGTTTTAAACTATTACTATACTATAGCTATCTCCGTTTCTATTCTAAGTTCTTAACATTTCTTTAAGTTCCCAATAAATATTACCTATCTTATCTTTTTTAAGAATTATTTTACTAGGTTGTTTACTAATTCGTGTCATTATTCAGAACAAGCAATCTACCTATTCCTCCTGAGGGAACTATAGATGCGACGATATCGTTGTTCTTATTATACATTTCTCTGCTTTAATTTTTTCTGCAAGATTGCTAGCAAATTCTATTACCATTTTAATTTTACCCTCCAACAAACATCGCCTTTGCAAAGGTAACGAGATCAAATTATTACGGGGACACACTAGACAGTACATTTACATGTATTGTCTCTAATCTCTCTCTAGTCTCAGTCTCTAGTAAATGTTTGTTGGACATACAAGCGTCCAATAAAACTTCTTTGGGAATACGGTATGAATTATTGCTCCCTAAGTATCCAATGTCCTATTTCCGTGTGGTGTCGGACCTTTTTTTTTTGCCCTGAGGTAAATCCTTTATGGACTTCCCGTCAGCCTGAGGATGGCTGACGGGGGAGTGTGGGATTCTCCTCCAGAGTTGAGGCATACCCACTAAACATCTCCGGGGTGTTCCTTCTCAGGGTTTTAGGTGCAGCGCCGTGGGAACGATAGTTAGAGTACTGCCTTACCACATTGCTGTAACCAGAGGCTTTGAATCCTCGTACGAATCTTGCTCGGTGTCTCCCGGGGTCTCTCGGGGTCTCTTACTCCCATGGGTGAGGGATTTCCCCTAATCCCTCACCCGGAGACACACTTCAAGGAGGGCAGCGGTCCTGGGCCAGACGGCGACGCCCAATGCGTGCCCGGCGCTGCGGCGGTGCGTCAGGGGCGCGTTCACGCTCGCGCTCCGCCTCCTCCTTCTTCCTCATAACGGCTCCGGCGAATTTTGCCAGAGCCTTCCACGATCTGTCGCTCTCGACCATCTTCTCAACCAGGGTTGGGAGCGACAGATCATTACCAACGACTGCGATGAGTGTCGCTCGCTCTTCAGTCCAAGAGGGACACATTTGCAGTGTGTGATCTGCGTCATCTTCTGGGCTATTACAGTGATGACATGTAATAGGTGATGTCGGTCCTACACGCAATTCTATCCTGAGGGTGTCGTAAGAGCCCATAGAAGTAAATGACAAAGCTTAAAACCTAGCTGCAAGAGAAGAAAAACTTGCTACACGATCCTCTGCCAATCCATCTGGCCAATGTGTGATAGTAGTCTTATAACCCTCCATGTAACTGGAGGAAGCCCGACTCAACAGTGGGTCATCTATGGGCAGAGTACTAAATACCCAATACCTATTGTACATACCTAGGTGAATCAAAAAATTCTTGGAATCAATATTAAAAAATGCAAAGATTTAAATAATAATATTTTATTTTTCTACATAATCTCCCTCCAATGCAATGCATTTAGAATAACGCGTTTCTAACTTCCTTATTCCTTGTGAAAAAAAATTATTTTCTTGACTCTCGAAAAAGTCCTCTACGGCAGCTATAACCGCGTCATTATCGTGAAATTTTGTTCCACGAATTTCCTCTTTTAATTTTGGAAATAAGTGAAAATCACTTGGGGCTAAGTCCGGAGAATATGGTGGGTGGTCAAGGAGATTGAAGCCAGCACAGCGGATTGCGTTGAGCGCAACTTCCGATCGATGGGCAGGAGCGTTATCTTGAAGGAACAACACGCCCAACGACAGTTTTCCACGACGTTTTTCTTTAATCGCTTCACGCACTTTCGGGATTAAATTTGCATAATAGGGTCCAGTTATCGTCTGGCCTTTTGGCATGTAATCAATAAAAAGGATTCCTTCACTATCCCAGAACACAGAGGCCATAACTTTGCCAGCGGAAGGAGCAACTCGAAATTTCTTAATGGATGGAGAGGATGGTCGTTTCCAAGACATGCTTTGTCTTTTAGTTTCAGGATCAAAATGGTGGACCCACGTTTCATCCATGGTGACAAGACGACGGCAAAAATTATCCGAATCACGCTGGAACATTTCGAGATTACGCTTGGAAATTTCCAAACGTGCTTTTTGTTTTCGTCGGTTAACATTCGTGGCACCCATCTTGCAGACACTTTTTTGAACCCCAGTGAATCAATTAAAATGGATTGAACGCTACCAAAAGATATCTTTAGGATCTCAGCTATATGTTTTATAGTCATTCTTCTGTCTTCCAAAACCAGATTCTCAACCTTTTTGACATTTTCTTCTGTAACGGAGGTTGAAGGCCACCCAGAACGCGGGTCATCTTTACAGCTTGATCTACCTCTTTTAAATTCAGCCACCCAGTACGCAACCGTAGAATAGGGTACAGCATCACCCCCTAATGTCTGCTGAATGTCCAAAAAAATTTCCTTCGTAGACATTTTTTTCAAACTGAGATATTTTATCACCGCACGTAACTCACTTTTATCCATAATTTTGACTTTTTAGCAACTCGTTGCACAAAAAAATTTATTACATGCGAACGAACTGACAAAAACAAGTGACAGTCTGCATAAATATAGTGTGATAGACACTCTTTAATTTGAATATCGAACTTGATCCAAAAAGGTTTCATATATATGCACTTCTAAGAACTTTTTGATTCACCCTCGTATATCACTTGTAAAGATGACAAGCATTAGTATAATTTAATACTACGATCCTTTTATTATTTCTTGTTGGAAATAGCTGAAGTGATATTATTTTACATTTTGTTGGTCTAGGGGTTGCATGTTCGTCGGGGCGTCACAATGGAATGCGTTTACGCGAACTTGTGGCGCCCCAAGCGTGTCGTGTGAGGGTATATTGCTGGGGCTTTTGTCGGTAGACGCATAATCGCCGACGCTGAGGGGCGGCGGTATGCATAAACATTTCCCCAGTGTTATAATAGTTAAAAAAATATTAATTCTTTGTATTTGTGCACCTACAACATTATTTTTTAAACAGCCAAACGTTTTCTATTTGCCATCCCTAGCAAATAGTATTCAAATGATTGCGGCCGGGATCGACGTAGCAACTTCCTTCCATGGTCGAGCGTCCGCATACTAATTTAGCACGAAGGGAAGGTTAGAGGACGGTAAATCATCAAAATTATTGCCTATACAACAATTTTCTGTGTATTTTCTGCAATCTGTTGTTTGACGTCACTTATTTGGGGTAAATTTTCCAGACTGTTAGAATCGTTGGTTCGTATTCTTCATTTACATTTCATTTTGTTTTCTGTTAAAATTGCTGGTTTATAATAGACTAGCGACCCGCCCCGGCTCCGCACGGGTTCAATGATGAACCTCTAAATTTATCAGTGTTTCTCTACAATATTATGGATGTACCATACATATACGACCCTCTGCTAGATGGAGCGACGATCTGCGAAAGGCTGCGGGCAGCGGCTGGATGCGTCAGGCCGAGGACAGGGCGCTATGGCGCTCTTTAGGGGAGGCCTATGTCCAGCAGTGGACTAATGTGGGCTGATGATGATGATGATTATACATATAAACCTTCCTCTTGAATCACTCTATATAATAAATAAAACCGCTTCAAAATTCGTTGCTTAGTTTTAAAGATTTAAGCATACATAGGGACGGACAGACGACAGCGACTTTGTTTTATACTATGTAGTGATGTAGTGAAGTTTCATGGAAATGGATCATCATCATCATCGACTGCTAAATATATACGGGTTTCCCCACAGTCTGGTTGGAGACCAAACAGCACAACACTTTCTGGTACGCATCCCTCACATAAGTTTGACAATCCTATAGGCTTTAGAAGAACTCTGCCACTATAGAAATTGATATTAAAATAAAATTTCTTAATTAATGTATTGATGTGCTGCTTGGTACAGTGGTGAATTTATTTGTGTAAGTCCTTTTACCGCCGTATTCAATTATCATTAAGTAGAAATAGAAATACTTCATTCTGATACTGAAAATAATAACTACAACTAGTCTCTGAATACTTAGTACTTTCGTTTTTCAGTAAATGAAATACCAAATGTCGTATAATTTGGGTGAAACCATATCGCTGGAATTGATGTATGTAGGAACATACATCAGCACGACCGCTGGATAATCACAAAAGGGGGAAGTTTTTGTTTCCACAAAAAAAAAAAAAAAGAAATCTACAGCTATAAACGCTCTGTTATCATCGCAAACTATTCGTTGGTTTATCTTTAATAAACCATATCTACGTAACCAATGACAAAAGCCTTCAATCAATGTGTGTTGCGAGTACTGAAATATGACATATGGTACTGAGACCTGGTCGCTCACGATGACTTCATCAAAAGGATCAAGGTCACCCAAAGAGCAATGGAGTTTGGCTGCCAGATCGAATCAGAAATAAAGATCTTATACACAGGAGAACCCGGGCTACCGATACAGCCCACATGATTGCAAAACTAAAGTGGCAATGGACAGCACATATCTCGCAGGACTGCATGGTGGACCAATGACCTGGTTAAGGTCGGCGGTAAACTATGGATGCAGGGCGGCCTATGTACAGAATGTCTGAAATTATGACGCAACCAATGCCTCCTACATCTAAATGGAGGGTGATTAACCTACTATGCCACGCTGGCCAGACAGGTTGGCAAAGGGTTTCGTGTCAAGTTTTACTTCTCTTGCAGCTTGTTTTTCGGCTTTATTATTTCCTTTTGTCAGCTCTTACGACACCCTTAGGACGAAATGGAGTGGTGACACTATGTATTCTAAATACGTCACCAAACTAGTCCCTGTTTACTATTCATAAATGAACAGCGACAGCCATGTTGATTTAGCGCAGCCATCTATCGGTGTTGCCACCGTTTCCTTCCGACGCTGGCCATCCGACAAGTATAATTGCCAACAGAATTGCCGATCAGGAGGCGAAATAATTCGTAACTGCCGAAATTAATGTTCATCTGATTTATATTTATCGCTTTACGACAGGAAAAGTGGATGGCGCGAGTTTTTAAATTTATGGATATTTTATGCCTGTTTTGTAGGCCCGCACCACGTTAACGGTGGGCCGTCTATTTTCGTGATATGCTAATGTTGCCAAATTGTAGCAAGTATTATTACCGGCCAATATTTTTTTGGATACGTTGTTTGGCATGTGCGAGGTGGGTTTTATCAGCTTCTGAGATCTTTAAAATACTGTTATGGTAACAATATTTTACACAGGATACATACAAGTTTATATACATATAATCCCACACGGTGGACCGACGACCCGGTTAAAGTCGCCGGAAAGCTGTGGATGCGGGCGGCCCAGGACCGGCCTTTGTGGAAATCTTTGGGGGAGGCCTATGTCCACCAGTGGACGTCTTTTGGCTGAAATGATGAACCAACAATCCCATAAATGACTACTGAGTCGAGTAACTATAGATATCTTTGGACATTTCACACAGCGCCATCTCGTCCCAAGCTAAGCAACTTAATGCTTGTGTTATGGTAACGAGATGGATGATAAACTACTTAAAGACATTTTTTTTCTAAATACATACATATTATAGATAGAAAACACCCATACCCGGAACAAATACTAGTAGGTCGTACAAATATTTCTTCCGTGCGGGGATCGAACCCGCGACATGCTGCGCAGCAGTCGATCGTTCAACCACTGCGCTAACCGTGTCGTAAAATTAACCCACAAGCTGGTCAGACGGGTTGTATTATTATAAGTTTTTATTCCCTTGCCTTGTTCACCCTGTCGGCCTTGTCATTCCGTTTGTCGGCTCATACGTGACCCTCAGTATAGAATGGGGTAGTGACACTCCTCCTTGCGTCGTGAGTCCTCAGTGCTGAGGGTCGTGACCTTTATGGAGTATTTTATTGTGAACTGTTTCACGCCATGATGCTCTGTCTTCTGCAGAACACAGGTGACACTATGTATTCGAAATCGCCACACGTAATATGGGGTACGTATTTATTTGCGTTATTTTTGTTTGATAGCACTGTATATAACTTTATGGGGGGTTTTATTATGTGCGCACAGAATTGTGTTTTCGTGTGTTTCAAAAATGTTATCAAATTAATAAGGCACTTGAAGGTGCAATCAAGAACGCCGTCATAATACGCAGTGCTCCGTTTAAATACCACAGAAAATATACGTGCTACAATATTTTACTGAAATAATCACAAAATTAATATTAAATTAAATTAAACAGATATAGTGTTGTCTTTTAATAGAACCATATATCACTAGGTCGCACAGTGGTCAAAATTCGATCATAATTCATTAAAATTATACTTCTTTAAGTGTGTGAAATTTTATACAACTTCGTCCGCGTAATTTTCATATCTAATATATATATCTTCGTATTTATATACAAATATTTATTTATTTTCTGCACATGTTTGTAATTAATACGTACATTGCACCCGTAGCGTGACGACTTGGCTTGATGTCTCTCCTCTAGCGTTGGCTGCTTTGCAGGAATACCCCCCAGCCTCCTTCCTTGTGACCTTCTGAAGTACTAAAGACCGAGTGCTGACTATTATCCCCGATGACATATTCTGACTGACTGGCCTGTCCTAGTTTAAATTAAAAAAAAACATCGGTTAATTCGTGAACTTGAAGTTGAAATGTTTTGTTTTATTCTGAACTAGCGGCCCGTTCCAGCTTCGCACGGGTGCGATGTTACTCGCGGATGACGGAACGGGGCGAAGCTAGTAAAAAAAAAGCCAAAGATACTCCCTATATCATCAGCTACTTATCATTGAAAGTCTCGTCAAAATCGGTCCAGCCATTCCAGAGATTAGCCGGAACAAAGAGACAGACAGAAAAACAAAAAATTAAAAAAATATTTTGTTCTATGTACCTACTGTGTAACCTACTTACGCATTTAGTAAAAAGTGATTATTTTATTATTACAAACAGACACTCTAATTTTATTTATTTGTAGTATAGATAGAAAAGTCGTTTTAAATTACTTACGTTGTGGTACCAAGATATCCTGTGTTCTCTTGGGTTTGCTCGCACGTTGCATTCGAAGTAAACGTCATCGCCCTCCTTAATCTCGTGGGGATTCAGTGTGCTGCCCAGCGTCAGCGATATTAGTGGACTGTCTGGGAGAAAAACGAACATTAACACGGAGAAACTAAGTGTCGAAATAAATTTCAGAAATAAAATCAAGTCTGGGGTGATGGATTGAGAATACATAGTCACCACCCCTTTCCTTACTGAGGGCGTCGTAAATAAATAAATAAATAATAAATATCCTTGGACATTTCACACAACGCCATCTCGTCCCAAGCTAAGCAACTTAATGCTTGTGTTATGGTAACGAGACGGATGATAAACTACTTATATACATTTTTTTTTGTAAATACATACATATTATATATAGAAATGACACCCAGACTCCGAGCCAGTGCCTCTGGTTTAGACAAAGACACTTGCCCGACCCCGGAATCGAACCGGGGACCCGTTGATCCAAGGCGGCACATCTAACCACTAGACCAACGAGGCAGTCTATCGGAGGACATCCCGGGTCGAAGGATTGACTATCGGAGGACATCCCGGGTACAGGATACGAAACCCTGTACGAACCCACCTGTCCATCGTTAGAATGTCTCTCCTTGCATTTAGAGGACGTTCGACTCAACAGTGAGAGTTTTTATGGTCTCTCTCGTAATACGTAACTCATGGGATAAAATGACGATATTAAGTTCGATATTAAGTTAGACTGCCTCGTTGGTCTAGTGGTTAGATGTGCCGCCGGTCCCGGGGTCGGGCAAGTGTCTTTGTCTAAACCAGAGGCACTGGCTCGGAGTCTGGGTGTCATTTCTATCTATATTATGTATGTATTTACAAAAAAATATGTATATAAGTAGTTTATCGTCCATCTCGTTACCATAACACAAGCATTAAGTTGCTTAGCTTGGGACGAGATGGCGTTGTGTGAAATGTCCAAGGATATTTTGTCCAAGGAAGGATATTTAAGTAGATTATCTTGAGATACATAGTTTGATAAATAATTCAAATTTTAAATACTGAACATAGATAAAACAACACAATATTTAGGAAACATAAACCAACGCCAGTGATTATTGAAAATAGACCTTATATGTTTATAATAATAAGCTGATTTGCCCCAACATTTATCAGCGTGTAAGGGCTTTCACACGTTACCACATTACATAAAACCACAGGCTTAGTGGTTTCTGCTAAGTGTACTTATATGAACATATCTTCAAACGTTCGTATGTTTCGTGTGTCCATGTGGTAAAGGATTTAAAATACATTGTCACCACCCCATTTCAGGCGGAGGTTGTCGTAAGAGCCGACACAAGGAAATGGCAAGTCTGATAACCTAGCCGTTAGAGAAGGAAAACTTGAAACGAATCTCTGTACCAACCCGTCTGGCCAGCATGGCATAGGAGGCTAATTACCCTCCCTGTGATGGGAGGAGGCCCGACTCAGCAGTGGTTAATTTATGAGCTGAGTAGTAGTAGTAGATGAAGATAATTTGACTGCCTCGTTGGTCTAGTGGTCAGATGTGCCGCCTTTGGATCAACGGGTCCCGGGTTCGATTCCGGGGTCGGGCCAGTGTCTTTGTCTAAACCAGAGGCACTGGCTCGGAGTCTGGGTGTCATTTCCATCTATAATATGTATGTATTTACAAAAAAAAAAATATAAGTAGTTTATCATCCATCTCGTTACCATAACACAAGCATTAAGTTGCTTAACTTGGGACGAGATGGCGTTGTGTGAAATGTCCAAGGATATATTTATTTATAATTATCAACCGACATGAATAGGGAGGCTTTCAATTCTTTTTTTTTTCCATAATGTTTGTTACTACAAACCTTCGTTGTTTAAAAACCCATTTCATCATCATAAAATGATGAATGACCCACTACTGAGTTGGACGACTTCCAAATTCATGGAGGGATATTAGCCTACTGTACCACGCTGGCCAGACGGGTTGGCCTGTATCAAGATTTCCTTCTCTTGTAGCTAGGTGATCTGCCTCTTGCGTTCCTTTAGTCGCCTCTTACCACATCCTGAGGATAGTATGGGTTGATGACATTGTGTATTCGAAATCCATCACCATAAGGACAAAACTATTAAAAAAAAAAGATAAAAAAATTACTGGACGATTTTTATATTACTGGACGAGGCACAACTCAACATGGGGTCATTTAAGGGGTGAGTAGTATTGTTACAATCACACATAATATAAGCGTTTTGCACACCCAAACATTTCTACCAGCGACTGGTCAGATTTTATTATACGTAAGTCAAGACTTAGGGCCCCCGCGCATTCAGGCGCACATAATGCGCGGATTGGTCGCGGCGGCCAATAGGCCGCGTATGTGACGCGATGTTTTTCGTTATGAACTCTGGCCGCGTAATGCGCGCAGCTGTATACATCGTAGAAGAATTAGTTGGCCGCAGCGACTTGGCCGCGCGGCCAACTAATTCTTCTGCTACTGGCCTGGCCGCATAATGCGCGGAGGCCCCTAAGTTAAGATCGTGTGCCGAAAGTGGACATAAATGAATTCTACTATACTAACATACAACGTTGAGCTGCAACTCGTCGTCTATAGTCTTGGTGGGTAAGCTGGGATTTGCTGCCACACATTTCACTGTCGCGCCGTTGTCTGAAGGTGATGGGCTGAACACCAGTGTACTGACTGACCAGGTGTCGTTGGCGTGATCCGTTACCTATGACAAAAATTAAAAAGAAAAATATAAGTTATAAATAATCTTAATTCTAAAGTAGTTAGTACAGTCTGTCTGTGTTTTTCGAAAAATTTAAAATAAATTTGGCCAACTCACCACAGCGGTTAAAACTTTAAAAAGTAAGCATAAAAAAAAATGTTACGGAGGGACATGGCCTAAAAAAAGTTGGGGAACACTGGGTTTGAAGCGTGAGAAAGGGTTACTTTTCAATGAGAGAAAAAAGGGTTGTAAGGATTTGAAAGTCAGGATTGAAAATGCTACCCAAATACACTATTTCACGCGCACGAAGTCACCGTTAGTAATATTTACTTTTGACTTTATTATTTATAATTTTCTGTCAATTCAATGGGTAATATCACAATTATCTTGGAAGGCTACTAAAAAACAATAAGGAAGTTGCCGAAAAATAAAGAAAAATTCTCAACCACATCTTTTCTTTTTTTATTTATTTTATTAAGGACTGACATCCACTAGATGTACCCGCCCCATTGTGCGCCAAAACAATTCACAATGTGACTTAACATTATTAGGAAGAGATTAAAGCTGAAGACTGGTCCATGTGGTGATTTAATCCCAATTCCATCCTGAGGGTGTCGTAAAACCCAACAATAGGAAATAACAAGGCCGAAAAACCTAGCCGCAAGACAAGGAAACTTTTTTTTTCGGAAATTCTCATTTATACCTGGCTAAGTTAAGGTTGGCTAAGTTAAGGTTAAGGAACTAACTTGGTAATGTGAGACTATTTATAGTACTGGACGCGAAAAGATGGTCTGGCCAGCATTGTACAAGAGGCTATCTTCCTTTCGGAGATTTCAGACATTGTATACAGCAGTGGGTAATGTATATGCTGCGAGGATCATGATGATCAAGTTGTACAGACATTAAAAGCGATACAATATTATTGCTATGCGCGCAGCATATGCACAACCTCGAATCCGATATGCAAGCCACATCAGTAATGCACTGCATGCTCTCGCGATTGGGAATCGCAGAAAACTCTAGAAGTCACCTATTGTTATGCGGCGCTTGTACCTAGTATCGTCTGGAGTGTCTTGTTTCTACTAAATCAGGGACACGTTCTCCACTTCACTACATAGTATAAAACAAAGCCGCTGTCGTCTGTCCGTACCTATGTATGCTTAAATCTTGAAAACTACGCAACGGATTTTGAAGCGGTTTTTTTAATACATAGATGAATCAAGAGGAAGGTTTATATGTATATATTTTATATGATACATCCATAATATTGTAGAGAAACACTCATAAATTTAGAGGTTCATCATTACACCCGCGCGAAGCCGGGGCGGGTCGCTAGTTTGATATATAAAATTACAAAATAACAAACTACTTTCCTATATAGCTTGTGCGCTTGTAAACTTTACGAAGCATATTATTTAATAGCCAATTGAGTTTCTCAATGACGTCTATCCAGAGAATACGTAAATTTTCGGAATAATCTTTCAACTTTGTTGTATTTATATATTCCTGCGGCAACGGATGTAGAATACATAGTGTCACCACCCCATTCTATCCTGAGAGTGTCTTAAAGCCGACTAAAGGAACAAGGTCGAAAATCTAGCCACAAGAGAAGGAAAACTTAGTACGAAACACTTCTTTTTTTATTTCGCTGTCTTAAAGCCGACTAAAGGAAATGACAAGGTCTAAAATCTAGCCACAAGGGAAGGAAAACTTAGTATGAATCACTTTTTTTTTATTTCTCTTGGATAATCCTTTATGCATACCGCCGCCCCTCGGGGTGGGTCGGTGATATTCTGGGTCTCCAGAAACTACTCGACAGAACCCCTGTGGTATACACGCCACGCTTGAGGCGCCACAGGTCCGCGTAAACGCATTCCACTGTGATGCCCCGACTTGATACGAAACTCTGTGCCAAACCATAATGGAATTTAAATTACTAAACATAACAATTATTAAAATCCTTGTAGAATAACGATTTATAGTTCGTTAGTTTCCACTGGAACCCCTGTTTCATAGTACAACTAAAACAGAACAAAAACTTTTAAATTTATAAATACAGAATTGCTTCTTTTGATTAACTCTAAGCTTACAAAGTTTTTGGATTTCACTCTGTTTAAAAAAAATGTCGGTCATTTTCTCTTTTTACTTCATATAATTATCTCGTATCATAGCGTTCGATGTTAGACATTCTTGTAGCCACGCCGAAGCGCGACGTGTGAGGATATCCCGCTGGGGTTTTAGTAAATAGCCACGTGTTCCGGTATGCATCAAACATTTCCCCAGGGTAAACAAATAAGGGGAACAAAAAATATAATTAAATAGTTTTTTTAATCAAATAGTCCGTGTGGTGACGGATTAAGAATACATGGTGTCACCATCTCATTACAACCTGAGGGTGTCGTAAGGACAGACAGAAGTAAATGACAAAGCCGATAAGATCTAGCTCGAAGAGAAGGAAAACTTGACACAAAATCCTGTGCCAACCCGTCTGGCCAGCGTGGCACAGTAGGCTAATTAACCTCCATGAAGTTGGAGGAGGCCCAATTCGGCAGTGGACTGAGTAGTAGAGTTGTTTTTTAATAAAAAATAGGCTTACGTTTGGCCTCAATCTCGCTTGATGGAAGGCGAAAGTGAGACCAAAATGGTACACTTTGCCTAGAACTGTGCCTAGAAGGTCTTAAATGAATGCTCATTATCTAATTCTCACGCTCAGCGGTTGGTTGTTAAGAACAGACGTTAATTGAGAGATTATCTATGCTCTTAAATGAGACCATAGGATATAGAGCAAATTTGCAAGTCTTTTGTTGCGCTGTACAGCGCTTGTTCGCTGTACCGTAAGCGGGATAATCCGGGCAGGTTATTAATTGTTAGCAACGAAAATCTTGTGTACAGACGAGCTTGACGGTAAGACTAAGCGTTAAAAGGATCACTACGTGCAACAAGGCAAGTGAAACTAGAAGACCTCTTGACTTTTTTTAGTTACGTAACCGCCTTCGGCTAGTACTACTATAGTTTGTGCGTTATAGCATGGTGCTGAGTTAAACGAAATGTTACCAAAACTGTCACCCACAGTTTCGGTAACATTTCGTTTCACTCTTGAAAGTTGCCGCGTCTAGTGGTTAGATGTGACGCCTTTGGATCAACGGGTCCCGGGTTCGATTCCGGGGTCGGGCAAGTGTCTTTGTCTAAACCAGAGGCACTGGCTCGGAGTCTGGGTGTCATTTCTATCTTTAATATGTATGTATTTACAAAAAAAAATGTATATAAGTAGTTTATCATCCATCTCGTTACCATAACACAAGCATTAAGTTGCTTAACTTGGGACGAGATGGCGTTGTGTGAAATGTCCAAGGATATTTATTTATTATTTATTTATTTATTATGACATTCGTATTTCAGCTGTACCACATTCGTATTCGTGATATATTTAATCATTAATAATTGTAGAAAATTAAATGAAACCAACCAGAATGTTCTAGTTTACAAGTAAAATCTAATTGAATGAAAAATTAAGCAAAGTGTTATGTGTATAACGTAACGCCATAGACGTATCTAGTGATGGAAAACTGCTTCGATGGATAGTCGATATTTTTCATAATAAGAAACGTATAATGTGCGTAGGTCAATTTTTATTTTTAAAGCTGGTCTATAATTATACAACAGAACATTTATAGGATAAGGTTGCTTATAATGTTGCTAAGAAAAAACAACGTAAACCCGATTTTGATTATGTTATATAAATACAAACATAATTATTTAGCCATAAAACATTTATATTGACAAGTTTATACACGTAGTTACACTAGACAACTGAATAACACACTCATTTCTACAACAATATTAAAGAGGACCAGATTTATGCTGCGAGTATCGTTAGCGATAAAAATGAATTGCATATCGTCACATCCCTAGTACTGTCATAATGGCAACTGTCACCCGCACCATGCTACAACGCAAATAGTATAGTCAGCCTATAAAATACCCAATCCTGAGTGTCGTAAGAGCCAACAAAATGAACTGACAAGGTCGATAACCTAGCCACTTGAGAAGGAAAACTTGATTCGAAACCCTGTGCCGTCAGGTCGGCGTGGTACAGTAGCCTCATTACCACAGTGGATCATATATGGGTATCAGTAGTAGTATGACGATAATAACGATTGCTAGTATGTAGGTTTTCACTGGAACCTCAGTTTTGAATTAAAATTCGGCTTCCGAAAAATGTGGATTTCTCCCTCATACTTCAAGATAGAAAACCATTTTAGACACAGAACTACATCTTTAGATTAGCACTATGCTCTCAGTTATTGATGGTGAATTACGATCCGAGACATGGTCAATCACCATAGGGCTATTATGCGGCTAAGAGTCGCTCAAGGAGTAATGGAGAGACCTATGCTCGGAGTTACTCTGCGTGATAGAATCAGAATTGAGGAAGCCCGCGGAACAACCAAAGCAAATGACTGCTGGAAGTGGCAGCGGGCAAGCTACGTAGACCGAAGAACGGACGGCTATTGGGGCAAAAATAACTCCAGGAGTGGCGATCACGTACGGGAAAACGACGCGTTAGACGACCCTATGTGGGCGGACGACATTATGGAGGTCGCCAGCAGTAGGTGGATGTGATCTACACATTTTGTGTTTTGTGGCGGACAATGGGGAAGGCCTGTTCATCAGTCGAATGGGAATAGGGTTTTTGTAAAACTCTGAATTTATTTATCTTACCACTTACCATATGTTTGTCCATCACCCTATTATCCTTATACCACGTGATCTGTGCTGGGGGGCGGCTGCCTTCAGAGACGCAACGCAGTGTAGATGCCGCGCTTGCTATGAGCTGCTGAGGTCGATTCAACAGCGACACGGAGAGCGGAGCCACTGGACAAAAAGTCAGGATATGACTAGATACAATTGTTGAACCATAAATAGAGCTATTGGAATGAATTTAGAGGAAAAGTATTAAAAGATTTGTTTATAATTTGGTTAATATTTTTTTCGACAGATTTAGTTCTTACTTTCTTGACACATCGTCGTATTTACGATCATCGATATTTTGGATAATTCACACTATATCTATATTTTTGTAAAGTTTCATCAAAACCCATTTAATAGTTTTTGCGTAAAAGAGTAACAAAAATACGTCCATAGATTCTTACAAACATTCGCGTTTATAATAATAGTAGAATTATTTAATTAAAATAAAAAAAGGTTTTATAATGGACAAATAGGAATTTTCGCGTACCATGAAATAGGGATATGTTTACCTTCATAAATATCGACTGGATTTCACTGATCATAATCACTGACTGTTACAGAGAATATTTTTTTCTAAAGGCGCACCATTACTTTATTGATAACTTGTACTGTTTGCAAACTTTAATTCACGAACATAAATGACACCCAGACTCCGTGTAAATAAATATCTCTGGCTTACGCAAAGCCCTACCACAGAATCGAACCGAGAACCCGTAATCCCAAGGCAAAAGTAACGTGTACCTACTTATTTACGGGTAATAGTATATTCGTCTAACTATATGTATGTAATACAAACAATATCGCATAACAACTCAATCGATTTTAAAATTCTTAGTATTAAATTTTATTTTAATCAAGTATTTTTTAATGGCGTTTGTAATGACGTCATCGAAAGGGATTCTTCACTACATAGTATAAAACAAAGTCGCTGTCGTCTGTCCGTCCCTATGTATGCTTAAATCTTTAAAACTACGCAACGGTTTTTGAAGCGGTTTTATTAGATTTGAATTGAATGAGTTTGAATAGAGATTGAATAGATTGAGTGATTAAAGAGGAAGGTTTATAGGTATAATACACGCACCCGCGCGAAGCCGGGCTGGGTCGCTAGTTATCTATAACTAGCGAGTACACTAACACAGGCAATTGTTTTCCTTAAAATTACTTGTGATACATTATGTTACCATTATGGCAAATCAAAAACTGTTGCAGTGGACAATACCTAGGCAATTGACATACAGAACGAAATGAAATATCATTATTACTTTACTTTTATCTCATCTTTAAACAGGGAATAAAATAGGGATTAACCTAATTTTTTAAAATTATTCGAAAATGATTTGTATTTGGAATGCGGAAATTGTTAGATTTGATATTATTGCCTTTTTTTTATCACCGAAGAGATAAATTGCGAACATTGTATGAACAAATAACTGGCCACATACAAAAAATCCGCGATGAGGGAAAAGTTTTTAATTAAATATTATGCATTAAATTCATGGCACCATCTTAGTTGTAAGTTCACTAATTATATTTGAAAAGAGTGACATAACAACTATTCTTTCCGTTTATAAGCATAAAACGGAATAAAATATCTGTTAGGTCACTTTTTACAATTATTATATTGGCATATACTTGGATCGCGTTATTAAGCGAAGCAGCAACATTAAAGTACAGGCAACAGTTAGTGGGTACTTTTATAGTGAAATAAATAAACCTACTGATATTATTCTTATTTTACTTATTGTCTCATAGAGGGAGGTATACTAATACACTACGTATAATAATAGTCGAGAGCAAAAATGTTTTTTACTAAGGATATTCCGCTCGGGACTGTACTTTAGAATCCCCCGCTCCACTCTAGATTCAAAAAGCACCCTACCCCTAAAAATATGACTTTTCTCCCTTCTGATACATTCTACTATTTATAAAAGAAAAAGTTTAACAGTTTTCATTCCAGAAATTCTATTTTTGAATGCCTATTTCATTTCATTACCCTACCACCTGTCTTTCTGCTAACCAGGAAATTCACTCGTTCTATCCAAAGAGAAAGGATTAATAAAATATTTTCAAATGGCCGTTGTTCCATTAGGCAGAAGTGTATTTTTACGTTATCTGTTTGTTTTTCGACGGAAAATTAAAAATTGAATGAAAACATAACAAAGAGAAAAGGTGCTGCCATATTTTTTAAATCCTTTCTAATCTACGATGAGCTCGAGAGTTAATGATATACTTTTTATGTGTAGAGTAAAAATTTACAAAAATATGTTTGCCCCGTTTTAAAGCTTTTCGTGTTATTCCAAAATGGAAGTGGGTATATAAAACCTAATTACTATTATTACAATATAACTTTAAACTAATGAGTAAAAACATCTAGGCTGTCTATTAAAATTAAATCTGCGGGAAGTTTTGGCAGAATCTAAGCAATCTACCGCTCACTCGAACGTTCCAAATATGAAACACGTTAGCGATACAAGAAAAAAATATGGTTCTCAGGTGAAAGCATTATAGACAACAGAGGTAGAATAATGGAGATAGATAAAGCTAGCTTATATCCTAAATTATGATGGAATAATTTTGAGTACGAAATCAAGGAGTGAGGATTCAATTCAAATAATAAACAAAATTGTCTGTTTCTTAGTAGTTTTAAAGACAACTGTCGTCTAGTTTCTCTCATGACCACATTACTCCAGCATTTAAAAACTGATTCAGTTTTTTGCCTTAAATCTCAAAAGAAGTGAACAAAACCATTTGCTGAAAGGCAGATTTGGGTATTCTTGGACGACTTACTAGTCGATGGTTCTGAGGTACATGCAATAAGAATATTCTCATATACCGACTTCAAAATCAATAAAAATCTACGACTACTTTATGTCATGTATATATGACGACTTAGTATACATGACCCACTACTAAGTCGGGCCTCCTCCCACCTACACGGAGAGTAAGTCGGTTCTTACCACATCCTCAGGACAGAATAGGGTGGTGACAATATATTCTAAATCCGTCTACGCATCGAGAAATAACTCAGTTCCAATATACCCAAGGCACTGACTTCAAATAGTTGTTTATTGGTTACTAGCGACCCGCCCCGGCTTCGCACGGGTGCAATTATGCACGTACTTTACATATAAACCATTCTCTTGAATCACTCTATCTATTAAAAAATCGCTTCAAAATCCGTTGCGTAGTTTTAAAGATTTAAGCATAAATAGGGACGGACAGACGACAGCGACTTTGTTTTATACTATGTAGTGATGTATTCTTCGTATTTTTTTTTTATTGTTATTGAAGTCGGTTAACAATTTTTGTTCAGCGAGAAATAGAATAAAATAAATAATAAAAGTATATTAAAAATGACTCACAGTTTAGCTCCAATCGAACAGTCTTCTCTTGAGGAGGCACCAGGTTAGTGTTCGCTGCACGGCACTTGAATGTGGTGTTAAGATCTTCTCTTTTCAAATGCTGAAGCTCTAAACGGTTGACTATGACGTGAGTGTCGGTCTTCACGCCAATGTATTGCGATGCTGGCGTACCGTCTATCCACCAGGACACTACAGGTTCTGGACGACCTGAATGATCAAGCATTGTTATTAGGTCTACTACCACGATGCGCACCTTGTGAACAGGTGCCGCTGTATGGGGTCGGCTCCCTGGATTCAAGACTGCGCCAGCAGTGGTTGAGCGATCGACTGCTGCGCAACATGTCGCGGGCTCGAATCCCGCACGGAAGAAATATTTGTACGATCTACAAGTATTTGTTCCGGGTCTGGGTGTTTTCTATCTATAATATGTAAGTATTTACAAAAAAAAAATAGTTTATCATCCATCTCGTTAATTAATTTAATTTTTAATTGTTTTATCTTTTTTTTATTATAAAATGCATATTATATCACTGTTTATTGTTTGCCTGTTGCTTTACTTTAGTCGTGTCTTACGAGAGAGAAGAAAATTGAAATAGAATGTTTGCTATATTCAAGGTAATCAAATGAGTCGCTCTTGAGACTCTACTTGTTTTTTAAAAAAAGAGTGTTCGAATCTTAATGAATTCAAGAATGTTAGCCTCAAATTGAAGATGATTCCTTATAATGCTGTTTACAATCAATATGTAGGTTTACAAACAAGAACCGCTGAGAGAAACTGAAAAAAACAATATGCCTTTTTTTAATTTGATCATCACCTTCTCGTCCCATATATTATCCACTGCTGACGTTGGTCTCCTTTAAGTAGATTAGATATTAGCTTTCTACATCACATTGGTTGGCACATACTTACTTCTTACTTTTCAGCCCATAAATGACCCACTGCTGAGTCGGGCCTCCTCCAACTAGATGGAGGGAAATTAGCCTTCTGTGGCACGCTGGCCCAAAGGGTAGGCACTGGGTTTCGGATCAAGTTTTCTTTCTCTAGCGGCCAGGATTTCAGTCCACCTATTTTTTTTAAACGTAACCCTCCTTTTGGTTAACCTGTGTCGCAGGGGCAGTTGACAAACATGAAATTCACGAACACAAATGACACCCAGACTCAGAGCATGTGCCTCTGGTTTACACAAAGACACTTGCCTGGCCCCGGAATCGAACCCCGGACCCCGGGATTCAAAGACGGCAGCCTCGTTGGTCTAGTGGTTAGGTTTGGATCAACGGATCCCGGGTTCGATTCCGGGGTCGGGAAAGTGTCTTTGTCTAAACCAGAGGCACTGGCTCGGATTCTGGGTGTCATTTCTATCTATAATATGTATTTACAATTTTATGTATTTACAAAAAAAAAGTATATAAGTAGTTTATCATCCATCTCGTTACCATAACACAAGCATTAAGTTGCTTAGTTTGGGACGAGATGGAGTTGTGTGAAATGTCCAAGGATATTTATTATTTATTTATTTATCCAACCCCTAGGCCTCCGTTTGTCGTCTCTTACGACACCCTCAGGACGAAATGGGGCACATGGTTAGTAATACCATTGTCCTTTTCCTTCAACTTATTGTATCTAATACTACTCAGAACATGAATTACCCAATACTGTGTCAGTCCTCCTCCCATTAAATGGGGTGGTGACACTATGTATTCTAAATCCGTCACCACACGGACTAATGATAAAAGATGTACAAATGAAAATATCTTAAGACAAAATTAAAGCTCATATTAAATAGTCCATGAATTTCAAGAAGCAATTTGTTTAGATTCACTTTGCCCCAATTATTAATTAATTAGCCTTGTAATTAGGATTCTGAATGTAAGCTAGGTATTAAGACGATCTAAAATGAGTCATATGATCCGATAATTAGATTTATATTTCCCTCAGCTTTTCCCTCATCGTTCTGTCGGCACCAGACCAACCTGAATATACTAACTACCAGTTTTATACGGACCTATTGCCGTTTGCCCTCCGCGAACGATGTTCCGAGTAGGACCACTTGTAATTAGTAAAGTCACCCAAAGGGCAATGGAGATGGCTATGCTCGGAGTTTCCCTGCGAGATCGAATCAGAAATGAGGAGATACGCAGGCAAACCAGGGTCACCGACATAGCCCACCGGATTGCCAAATTTAAGTGGCAGTGGGCAGGGCACATAGCTCGCAGGGCCGACGCCCGATGGGGTAGAAAAGTCCTCAAGTGGCGACCGCGTTCCGGAAGGCGCAGTGCTGGTAGGCCTCCCACACGGTGGACCGACGACCTGGTTAAGGTCGCCGGAAAGCAGTGGTTGCGGGCGGCCCAGGACGGGCCTTTGTGGAGATCCTTGGGGGAGGCCTATGTCCAGCAGTGGACGTCTTTTGGCTGAAATGATGATGATGACCAGCTATTGTATGTCCGTGTGGTGCGGATTTAGAATACGCAATGTCACCAACCCATACCGTCTTGAGGGAGGCGTAAGAGGCGACTAAGAGATCTCAAGAGGCAGATCACCTAGCCGAACGAGAAGTAAAACTTGATACAAACTCTGTGCGACGGAAGACGGGTGTCTTGCCAGAGTGGCACGGTAGGCTAATTTCCCTCCATGAATTTGGAGGAGGCACGACTCAGTAGTGGGTAATTTATGGGCTGAATCGACGACCAGCTATTACTTTTAACGATACTGAGTATACTGACTACGTCTACAAACTGCTACAGATGGTAGAATGGCATTCAGGACGGCTTTACGCACCCTCCGAAGCACCGAGGAGGTCAGATATTACAGATGACGGACTAAGAATACATTGTGTCACCACCCATTTTGTTCTGAGGGTGTCGTAAGAGCCGCCAGGAGTTAATGACAAAGCAGGAATCCTAGTTACAAGAGCAGTGAAACTCGATACGAAACCCTGTGCCAACTTGTCTGCTCAGCGTGGCACAGTAGGTTTATTACCCTCCATGTAATTAGAGGTGGGATGGAATGCGATAGGATTTATTGGGGTTGTCTGAAGTCCGAAGAGAGGGGGAGGACACGATAACCCTCTTTTTTTTTGAGTCCTCGAGTGGCGACCGCGTTCCGGAAAGCGCAGTGCTGGTAGGCCTCCCACACGGTGGACCGATGACCTGGTTAAGGTCGCCGGAAAACGATGGATGAGAGTGACCCAAGACCGGCCTTTGTGGAAATCCTTGGGGGAGGCCTATGTCCAGCAGTGGACGTCTTTTGGCTGAAGTGATGATGATGATGAATTAGAGGTGTCCCGGCTCAGTAATGGATCGTTTGGGCTGAGGAGTAGTAGATAGCCTATGTTCAAGTTATTGTTGCTTAAAGAATAAATAAATAGACATGATGGACATCCATCCAACCTCCAGCAGATCAAAATGATGCTTATTCTGCGAATAGATTGCGTTACGCTAGAGTGCGACATACCAGGCGCGCTGCGATCCGCTCGTGCCTCCCAGCGGTGGAACGGGGGGAGACTACTATAGCTACCCCCCACGTAATCGGAGGGGCCCGCCTTGGAGCTTGGGGCTCCACTACACGAGGCGGGCCCAGATCCCCAGGGTCCCGGAACATGCTCTCCTATCGGGGAGTATATCCCGTGGCCCTAGTTCGAACATTCGAGGATCGCCGTCGGGTTTAGTGGGTAGGTCGGGGTGCAATTTACCATCTCTACACGCCCCGGATTCCCACATATCCCGGCGAGTCCCCACGGCTGGGAATCCCTGAGAATCTCCGAAGTAAAAAAAAAGAGTGAGACCTCCCTTTGATTCCATATTTAGATGCCTTGCCATATAATTCAAAGTTTAACAAACCATTTAAGAAGCTTGTTCACTTGTTTTCACAGAACTAAACCACTAGGAACATATTACAAAAGTTTTATTGTGTAACAATAACATCGGTATATCGGCGAAAAGTTAGAAATCCCTCGTTGAAATTTTAAAAACATCGGAAGAGACTGTGGGGCGACAATAGAATCAATAGCATTTAGCTTCCGTATTATAGACTTTATAGAAACTGCTCCTTGAAATTGTAAGTGCAGTTTGTCTATTAAAATAAATAAACACTAAACTATTTCATCGTGATGCTGACAAACGAGGCAATTAAATGAATGAAGTAGGCAGAGACACAATATGAATTATTTTATAAGAAACTTCCGACATAACTTGCGAACGGCTTAGGTGATTTTGATAAAACATATCTAGAAAAACCAACGGAAACCTGTTTTCAGATAAATCGATTCATTGGTTAGGGGTTAACAAACACAGACAAGTCAAAATACTTTTTATCGGTGGTTAAAAATGCCATTTATCTCGTAATAATATAATAAATATTAAAAATGATCCTCAAGAAGATAGGTAGACAGAAAGTTTAAAAATCTTGATACTAGTCGTCTGTTAGTGCCAAATATAATAAATTGCTTAATGTTTTAAGTAAGAACTGAGATGATAATGATGATTAGTTTTGACAAGCCCTCTGATTTTCTTACCAGTTCTTCTCAGCAGTGGTCGCGTTCAGAACTGGTGGTAAACTAAAATATATTACTTTGCTTTGTATATATTTTATTAATGTGTTGACAATTTGTAAGTGTCCATTGTGTCCTATGCAAAATAAATGATATGACTTTGACTTTGATTCAATTCTCTTTTGAACTCCAGGACTAAAATTTCTCCCCCTCGACTGTGCTGCCACCTTGCTGTGGTGAGGGGGCTTGAGTGCCTCAATGATCCGTGGGGCCATACCGGCCAGGGCCTCCCATGCCGGGCGGGCCCACGGGGAGAGGTGAGACGAAGAGCGGCACTCAGCGTCGTGGCGGGTTGCGGCTCCAGGGACTCCTCTGTTCTCAGAGCTGCCTTGGGAGTCGTAAACCGCTGCGGCGCATCATGAGGTCCTCGGGTTGGCGCTCAACTTAGTTGGCCGTCAAACCGAGTCCTCACTAAACGTCCTCGGGTTGGCGCCGGCCGAGGGCTGACGGGCCTCCTCTGCGAGGCCGTATGTCGCAGAAGGGGGCTCCGGGACGGATCGCTGGTGCGCTGCGGTAGATTGGGGCTGCGGGGACTTGGGTGGATGGGGGCCCTGTCCCCAGTGTCTCGCTGCGAGCCCTGGACGGGGGCTCCGGGGACCTGGGTTGTCGGTGGACCCTGTCCTAAGGGTTTCCCTGCGGGCCCTGGACGGCTGCGGTGCGCCGGTGTCCTCTGGTTGGCGCCGGCCCGAGGGCTGACGGGCCTCCTTCTGCGGGGCCGATGTCGCAGAAGGGGGCAGCGGGGCGGGTCGCAAGGGAGGGAGCTCCGGGTGACCCGCGCCGCGGACGGAGGCGGGGGTGGACGGGGGTTCGAACGATGCGGGCCCCTTCTGCCCTCGCCTAGGAGGCCGGTGGTGGTTCGGGGGAGCCACCACCGACGAAAGCCTCGATGACTGAGGGCGTCCCAGTGTGCCGGGGCGCCCTCTCTGATAGTCGCTTGCCCGCGTTGCGGGCACCACGCCGGGGCGTCACAGTGGAATGCGTTTGCGCGAACTTGTGGCGCCCCAAGCGCGTCGTGTGAGGGTATGCCGCTGGGGTTTTAGTGGGTAAACGACTCTTGGGTAGACGACCCTTGTCGGAGTCCCACATAATCACCGACCTTTCCCCCGGGGTGCGGTGGTATGCATAAAGCATTTCCCCAGCGAAAACAAAAAAAAAAGGACTAAAATTTCTAATTAATGTTTGCTTGAATATAATATTTTTATTAAATGTAATGTTTAAATATATTAGTCTATAATATCCTTAGTCATTTGAAAAGGGCCCCTGCGATACAGCGTTATCTAGAGAAGGGTTTGTCTCTGGTTATAAAAGTTTGCATGACTGGAAATTAAATTGAATGAACGCAAAAAAAAGAATTTGTTATATTTTATTAATTTTAGAATAAAAAAACTAGC
The DNA here is from genome assembly GCA_905475355.2 of Clostera curtula. Taxonomy (NCBI): domain Eukaryota; kingdom Metazoa; phylum Arthropoda; class Insecta; order Lepidoptera; family Notodontidae; genus Clostera; species Clostera curtula. The sequence goes on along the minus strand of FR997813.1, from coordinate 8,475,047 downwards.
TACAATTATTCACTGCCTAAATGCTTATTTATCGTTAAAATGTCCGCGATTTAATTTTTTCTTAGGCCAAAGTAAGGTGGAAATTTATACAAAGACCCCTGTGGTTCCGTAATATAATTAAGTATGTCAGCGATAAAAGCGTGAAAGGCCAAATCCCGGCGTCCGAGCGACTGCATCATCACAAACGATGCCACGCGAGCAAAGATAATCCTTTCAAATTATTTTCAGAAGCAAGCCAAGTCAAGCAATGAAATTCTGATTTAAGTGCAAAATGAAACGGTATGGATAATTTTTTTTTCTTCCAACGTAAACAATATTGTTACAATTTATTTCGTTATTATATACGTTACCTACATGAAACAATAGTAGTAATTTCTCAAAATAATACAAGTCAATTAAAGTTGGCACCAACTCCAGATGTCCAATCTTCATTTTGAAGTATATAATTTTTTTTTTCTGTTAATGTTTTTATTTCTGAGTTTTTAAGTAATGTAATAATGTATTTTTAAAGGACTCAAATCACAAAATGTATACGGTATCAATGTGGAGCCAATACAAAAAAATCTAATCGGCTTACAAATGACGGAGTCACGCGGTAAGCAATATAAAAAATACATACAACCGTATTGTGAACTTCCCCCTTCTTAAGTCGGTTGAAAATCAAAATTATGTGTAGTGACAGATTTAGAAAAAAGGAACACTTAGAACAAAACCAAACCCGTCTTGCCCGCGTGACACAGTAAGCGAATTACCCTTCATGTAGTTGGAGGTGGCTCAGGCTCAACTCAGCTGTGGGTCATTATGGGGCTAAGAAGTAGAAATAGTAGAAAATCAGAATCACACTGCTCGGAAAATCGAAATCATCCTCAGATTATGTTGCGTTCCTTCGCGTTAATGTCATGAAACGTCAATCAGGAAAGCTTGGTCTAGACAACTAGAAGAAACCAATTTCCCTCTGCCGAAAACGGTATGTTTTCACTCCTTATAAATGAGTAAAACCTTCTGTATTATAAACGTCCTTAGGCGAGGCCAGCTACTTGCCTTCAGGCAAGCCGTATTTTGATAAAAAAAGTATAATTTTAGTACCGAACTGGTGGTAGTTTTAACATGAATGTGGTAGGATGCAAGGCTTGCGGGAGATCAAAAGAGACGAATTGATTGAAAGAATGAGGAATTGTGTATAAAAGGTGTGAATGTAAATATGACGACTAATATGTGTGTATGGAGACTACAACCTAGCGTGAAATTAGGGCCGTTAAATGATTTTGGTAATTTTAAATATGACGATTTATAAGAGTTTTGTGATAAAACCAACGAAAACAAAGTTCCTTTTGAGTTTGAGTTCGTTTGTTTTAAATGCTCGAGCTTGGCGTGGTCACTGCCACGCTCCATAGGCCGCGCACTGGCGTACCGCCAGCCATACTGCGGACTTTTCAATGAGCCCAGTGGTGCGGAATATCTCATATAACGTGGCCATGGAAGTCATGCGAGGTGATATAAAGAAGAAAAGGTGGCATTTAACGCGATACCCAAAAATCTATTCAATCGCATCTATACTTAAATCCACGGTTTCATGTCAAGAGCTCAATAATGTATTATTATAATACTCAATTAACTCTCTGCCTGTAATCTCGATTTAGATCAAGAGTTTACCGCAATGTGGCATGTTGATTCAACAAATACTGTGCCGATAGTCGTTACAGAAAACGGTCATATCGCGAACATTTCGACAAACACCTGAAGAAACTCTCGCTGCGTTGTTGGATTAAGAGCGTGGTACAAAAGGCTGTCATCCTGGATTCTGCAAGGATCGTGGGGAGGTGTCTGGAGCCCCGGGTAGCTTAGGTCATCGACCTCGTTGTCGACAGGTTTTTAAGAATATATGTAAAAAAAAATGAAATAAAAAGCATAGAATACAAAAAACAACAAACATGGATAGCACATACGGCACACAATTAGGACACACGAATAACCATGTGGAATGCCAGCATAACAATCATATTTGTAATTTGTCTTGCTATGCCTCTATTATTGGTTATTTTTAATCCTTCAACAACAATCGAGGCGTGAATTATGAATTTGGCATCGACAGTAAGCTTTAAAAAATAAGCCCTGCAGTAAGAAGATTATAGCCTTAATGCTAACTAAACGTTGTTTTACCGTCTATATAATTAACTACTGAAATAAAAAGCAAAGGTTGCTTGTGAAAATTTATAAAATCCGTTCTTAGACCTCGATTAGAAATATTCCTAAAATATTTATAATCGAGGTAAGAAATTTCAAGTCTCGGGGACTTGAAATTTGGTTGGCCTTATAGTTTCAGGTAGATAGTGATGAGTCAGTATGTAAGTGGAAATGTCTTTCAATGTCTTTTTTTTAATAGAAAATTTGTCAGAGGCACTTTAAAATTCCATTCCTCCATACATCCATTTCAGCAAACAAAAGTTTGCCTACTGCAACACACCAGCCGCATTTTTTGTATCTTAAAATTTACAGTTTTGTTATTCAAAGTTAAAGCTTATTCAATTAACTCACCACCTCTTACTTCGCATACAAGAACCAACGCTGAACCCTCTTCAAGTGGTCCCACGACACCAGAAACGTCAGCTCCCGACTTGTCGTACATCAGCATTTGATGAGGAGGCACTGAAAAGGAACTTGGTGTATAATAATCACAAAGGTCCGTGTGGTAATGGATTTAGAATACACAGTGTCACCACCCCATTCCATCCTAAGGGTGTCACAGGAGCCAACAGAAGGAAATGACAAGGCCGAAAATCTAGCTGCTAGAGAAGGAAAACTTGATACTAACCCCTGTGCCCCCTGTAACTGGAGGAGGCCCGACTCAACAGTGCGTCATATATTGTCTAAGTAGTAGTCGTCGTTACAGCCCATAAATTATCCACTACTGCGTCGGGCCTCCTCCAAATTCATGGAGGGAAATTAGCCTACCGTACCACGCTGGCAAGAGGGCTTGGCACAGATTTTGTATCAAGTTTTCCTTCTTTTGGGGCTAGGTGATCTGACTCTTGCGTAGCCTGTAGCCAAACTGTAGCCAATTGTCTCCTACGTTATATTCAGCACTTATAAAGTGATGACAAATAATCGATATACTAGTGGAAATGGGGACACTATCATTCATAATATGGCAACGGCATAACTTGATTAATATTAGATGTTATCGTTACAAATTGCCTTGAATTGAATTGATATCTGTTATGCCATGACAATCTTCACAAATAACCCTAATATTGTTTTATTTTACATGATGCTGTCAGTTTGTTGTACAACATACTTTCTAAAACGTATAATACTTTTCATTCCCTCTTCGATAAATAAAATATTGACATTTTTTTTTCAAGAAATTTTGATTGTAATTAAAGATCTTAATAAAATTACTTAAATTAATTGTCACGTGATCTGTGATAACATGTATTTTTTTTATAATTGACATGTGCAACGACGTGGGTCGATGACCTGGTTGAGGTAAAGGAAAACAATGGTTGCAGGCGGCCCAGGACCGGCCTTTGTGGAAATCCTTGGGTGAGGCCAATGAACAGCAGTGGACGTCTTTCGGCTGAAATGATGATAAAGATGATGATGTACATGATAGAAAATACTAAGATAAGATTTTAAGATTTTTAGTTAAAATAGCGAGAGTAATTGAAACGCCAGAAGAATGTTTTTGTCATAGCATTATGGCTTCAAAAACAGTGATGGCTAATAAAAATAACGGTTCTCAGTCTATCTACTGGAAATGGTGTGATGACATTTTAATTATGAACTGTCGACTCAGTCCGGACTCCGCTCAGTCGCGGTTTGATAAAAACGACGCCGCCAACGATGACACAGATAAATTCTGCAGGAGACAGGTCGAATTTAAAGGAAAATTAAATTTGAATAGATCAAATTGTCTGCGCTTTATCAGCCTTGGTGTCCATCTCTTGGGTTATTAAAATTCTCCCAAAATAAATTTGGCTTCTCAATTCCATTTTATTATATCATACTTTTTGATGTACGAAAGTGAAAGTTGGGTATGGCAGAAGAGGCATGAAAGCAGAATAAATACAGTTGAAATGAGAGCAGTATGATAGCAGTTAAACTGGGTGACAGGATAATAAATAGTAAGATAAGGAAACGTTGTGGTCTGAAAGAAGATGTAGCGACAAAAATTGAGAAAGGTATGCTGAGATGCTTTGGCCATGTATGGAGAATGAATGATGAACGATTGATGAACAAATTGTATAAACGATTGTGAATGAAAGTGTTGAAGGGAAAGACCTAGGCGGAAGTTTCAAGACCAAATCAGGGACGTTTTTAAAAAAAGGCCAGGTCAAGAGTACCCTTAACCGAAGAGCATGTATGAAGGGAATAATGAAAGTGGACGAAACAAAACAAGTATGTAAGGATTGTAACAAGTGGAATAAAGTGGTCTCTGCCTACCCCTACGGGAAAGAGGCGTGGTTATATGTGTGTACTTTTTGATAAAATGTTGTTCAAATACTATTTACAATGTTGGGAATCCGTGAATGTATTGGTATTGCATGCAGTGAACTAGGTTTCAGCCCATTATTTATAATACACTTCAGATTCAGTTCACAACAAAATGTACTTACTTTTAATTAAAATAAGACCCATATTATGTAAAACTGTATGTTTATTTTTGAGGTTATAAACAAACGGCTAGAGAAGACAACGACATTTTAGATAAAAAAAATATTGTTATTGTCTATGTACAAGCCTTAACCCTTTTTATAGTTCGCATAGCGCAGGTGCGTCCGCCATATCAAAAACGCAGCAGTATGACAGTTTCGGGCACTTTTCATAACTATGGCTGTGTAACAAGTATTATCACACATCACATTTTTAAATAAAGTGCCCGAAAAACATGACGCAAGTTCTGGCATCCGCACAAAATATTTTCAACTATTATAAGGACTTTTGTTACATACTTATTTTACACTGCTACTTAATTCAGGCCTTCTCGAAATTCATGGGGGGAAATCAGCCTACTGTGCCACAAGACGGGCTGGCGCAAAGCCTGTGTCCAGTTTTCCTTCTCTTACAGCTAAGTGATCTCGTTGTGAATATAAGCTACTACTAACATCAAATGGTTGCTTATTTTTCAGTTTTTAGTGCCCATTACGACGTCGTTTAACAAAAGAGATTCGTGTGAGCAAAAATTTTTACTCACACAAATCTCTTTTGTTTCTCTGTAGTATTGTAGTTCTGAAACGGCGATAATTGGTAAATAATCAATACATTTTTGATGTGCCTAAAGAGCTCTGCTCCTATGAGCTTATTTACCATAACATGACTATTTAACCTACCCGATGGTCCGACAATTAATAAAGTTCACATGACTCTCTGACAGGAATGCCTTAAGACAAACCTAGTGGGCTGTAAGCAACCGGTGAACATTTCGATGAAGGTATATCAGGACGGGCACGACATCCAGTAATGGAGAATACGAAGAAGAACTTTATTATAGCTACATGACTATTACATCAGGCCGATTCTCACCTAAAACGGGGCACTTATAAACAATTTCTAGAGCGTTAAAATGATGCTTTTATATCCAACACTGATTGTGTTGGGCTTTTCAAAGAAATTACCCCATTCAAGCCGACGACAGAAGCAGGCAAAGAGATGATGGAAGAAAATTTCTTTCGCTGAGAACAGCGTTAGAGCATATGCTGCATTCATATCCATTAGCCGACTAGCGCTGAAAGGGTATTTGCGAGGCTTTTGTGCAAAAGGCTTTTGCCGCAAGGATGTATTGAAGACAAAATACTGTACATTTCAACATTGTTTTTATTTTATCTTTATGACTTTTTTTATTTGATTACTGTCTTTTCTATTTTAGCACCTGCAGCTTCTGAGTTACATTTTACTACTTCAAAATCTAGAATCAAGGTGACTTGAATTCTCTAGTTAACCTATCTAGACAAGTAATTAATGACGTTGTTGGAAGTTTATATGGTGTCAACCTCTACGTCCTTACTAAGAAAGAAGGACTATTAGACATATAGCTGTCGGTTGCACAAGCCATTGGCCGTATGGCTGCGAATTTAGAATATCGTGTCACCACCCCATTCTGTCCTGAGTGTCATCTAGTCATCTAAATAACATGTTATCACTTTTTAAAAGTGTTAACATGTTATTTATCACCATTTAAAACATTGAGGGTGCAATAGGTTTTGAGTTTTTCATTACAAACATAATCTTTCCTCATTGTGGTATATATATTTATTAATACGTAAAATCGTTGTACCCCTTTTTACGAAACGTGCGCTGAAATTCGACCGTTGGGTGACTACTAGTTAGTACAGATAAGTTTTTTAAATTGCGGACAATAAGACATGAACTAAATAGGTACACGCAAGCGAAGCTTTAAAGTGGCAATTTGAAAAAAAAAAGTAAATAAAAATAGTTTGACTTACCGATGACCGTCAAACGAATCTGAAAATTCCTTGTCGGAGAGTTCTTGAAGTCCACTCTACATCGATACACGCCTTCATCATCCAGCTGCACTGAGCTCAGCGTGAGAGCTGCTGGTCGGGCAACCGTTGCGAAGTACGCCCGAGGACCGAAGGCTCCAGGGTCTGACCACTGCAGCGCTTTGTTAAATGACCGACCACGGATGTCGAAGCTGGGACAAACAACATTAACATATTTAATTAAAACATATTTACTATGTCTGTGCGGTAGCTCTCCGTGTAGTGACGAATTTGGAATACATTGTGTCACCATCCCATTTCATCCTAAGGCTGGCTGTAAGAGTCGACAATAGGAATTCACAAGGACGAAAACCTAGCCGCAAGAGAAGGAAAACTTGATACTAAAGCCCGTGCCAACCCGTCTGGCCAGCGAGACACAGTAGGCTAATTACCCTCTATGTAGTTGGAGGAGGACCATTTCAGCAGTGGGTATTTTAAGGGTATTTTAAGTAAGAAGAGGTAGTGTGCCAAACAGATTTCGAATACACAATGTCACCAACTCATACCATCCTGAGGGTGTCGTAAGTGGTGACTAAAGCAACGGAAGAGGCAGATCTGATTATCGGGATTGACATAAACCCTGTGCCGAACTGTTTGGTCAATGTGACTCGGTAGGCTGATTTGGAAGTGGTACCCATAAATGACACACTACGGTAGGCTCAGTAGTGGGTCATTTATGGGTTGAAATTATGATGATGATATTTACTTGTAGTATAAGAGATATATAGATACCGTGTAATCTAGGAGATATAGCAGATAGTTCATTACGTGTGGTGATGAAAAACGAATGTTACCAACCCTATATCTTCTAGTGGGCATTGTAAAAAGAGACTAAAGAATTTGATGATATCAGACTTTGGGCAGCAGGTTATGATGGAAACTCACCACCAATTACTGCGATCCCCAACCCACATGCCCAGCGTGGGGATTATGGGTAACACCCACTGATGATGCACTAGAGTGTAAGGTGATGAAGAGTTCGTTAGAAATGCTATCAACCAGCCGGTCCAACTGGGTTTTGGATGAGTGACCATCATATTTTGGTGGTCTTGGATTTATCCTCCTTTCTGGTGAGGGGAGTACGTGAGGCCGTGAACTTGTACTTGGACTTTCTAAGGGTAGACGGCAATATACTTGCTACTACTTTTAAGCCCATAAATTACCTACTAATGAGTCGGGCCGCCTTCAGGGTAATTAGCCTACTGTGCCACGCCAGCCAAATGGGTTGGTACCGGGTTAGAATCTCTTGCGGCTATGTTTCCGGCGTTATCATTTCTTTTTGTCGGCTCTTACGACACCGTCACCGTTAACGATAAATCTCTAAACAAAACGGAAACTGACAACAAATACGATATTACAGTCACGTTCGCCATTCAAATTTAATAACGCCCTGTAAATTGCCACATGGTCCGCTGCCTTAAATTTTTCTTAAAAAACCTGTCAAATTCTAGAAAAAAAAAACGTGAGTCAAGAACGGTGAAGTTTTTCAATTTCCGGACGGCCAACATTTTCGCAGGGCCTCCGCCCTAATTTATACAGTAAGCAGCTTTGAGAGAAGTGATTTGATTGTGCACCCCGCTGTCCTAAGGTAAATTTAACAATTTAAGCACGCTTTTTACGAGGGTATTATCTCCACTAAGCTGTCATGCCAGCCCGGTTATTACGTTCAAGATACTCATAATTCCAATATCATGTTATCGTTAATTTCCCACAATTTTATTATAACCTAGCTGCGGCCTGCTGCTGCACTCGCCTGCGTGTATTGTTTGACTATTTAACTGTGACATCCTTACAAAACAACATTGTAAAAAAATGTTTTAAACTAGCTATAGCGTATTTAACCCGCCAAGTAACAACTAGATATGAAACGGATATTCGGATATTTTATTTAACAGAGAGCATCAACATTTTTTTTAATTAGCTCTCAAACTATTAACATTAATTACCCATTTTTTCAACTTAGCAAATAGTTACAATCTCTAGACTATGAACAAACAGAAAAGTTTTTTTTTTATATTATAAAAGCAAAAAATGTCTAAAAATATTTTTTTAGACAAAATGTTTGTCTTTAAAATTTAGCGGGATGAAAAATAGATAGCAGCCGATTCTCAGACCTACCCAATATGCTCACAAAATTTCATGGGAATCGGTCAAGCCGTTTCGGAGGAGTATGGGAACGAACATTGTGACACGAGAATTTTATATATAAGATTAACAAAAAAATCTGTTATAGTTTGACCTGTCGTATCCCACATCCTAAATATAATAATTCACACTATATCCTTATAGTCTATGTGTTATTCAAAGGTGTAAGTTATATTGTTGTAAATTTTCATCAAAATCAATTCAGTAGCTTTTGTGTGAAAGAGTAACAAACACACATCCATACATTCTTAAAATCTGTCGCGTTTTTAGGGAAAAGACAAGGTCGAAAACCTAACTGCAAGAGAAGGGAAATTTGATATGGAACCCTGCGTGACACAGTAGGCTAATTACCCTCCATGTAACTGGAGGAGGGCCGACCCAACAGTGGGTTGTCTATGGGCTGAGTAGTAGTAGAAGCTAAAAGATACGATTGCCCCACTCATTGACGGTTAGCTCATAAAACCTTCCTGAATACGTATTCAATCAAGACAGCAAATGCGACTGCTAATGAAGCGTTCGCCTTCTGGTGAACGAACCCCAGCAATTAGCAATGCTACTGTAGCAAAACACGCGGTGCGACACCTTGTTAATGCAATCGCTGATGATCTCACGAGTTAGGAGGCTATGTAAATCGATGCTAAATTAACTAGAGTAGAGTAATCATTTCCTAGGTATTCGCGATAAAAATATATTGAAACTAGCTGATCCCGCAAACGTTGTTTGGCCAAATAATTAATGAAAATTTAGGGTTGTTTGTATTTTTGAATGCTGCATCTTAAAAAAATAAAAGCAGAAAATGTTGTCTAAAAGATAAACAATAAAATAAACTAAAAAAATAGATGTTGTCCGATTCTCAGACCTACCCAATATGCTCACAAAATTTCATGAGAAGTATGGGAACGAACATTGTGATACGAGAATTTTATTTATATGAAGATTAAACACTTTCACACAAAAGCGTTTAATTTCAATAGAGTAGTGTGATAATGGGTGTTAAATTTTGTCTTTTTTACTGAAGATGTCGTAAGAACCAAGAAAAGGAATCGACTAGGTCGATAACCTAGCCACAATAGAAGGAAAATTTGATACGAAACCCTGTGCCAACCCGTCTGGCCAGCGTGGCATAGTAGGCTAATGACCCTCCCTGTGATGGGAGAAAGCCGGACCCACTGACCCTCTTTTATGGGCTGAGTTGTAATTGTAGTAAATCGATGGTAAATTGACTTGAGTAGAGTAATTATGTGTGTTTAATGTTATTATATGCTCGTACCTCAGATCACATAGTACCACCCCATTTTATCCTAAGGGTGTCATAAGAGCCAACGAAAAGAAATGACAACCGACGACACCCCTTTTTTTTTTTTTTGCCCGGGGTAAAATCCTTTATGGACTATCCCTGCCAGCCTGGAGATGGCCAACAGGGGGTGTGTGTGAGTCCCCTCCGCCTCTGTCAGGAGACGGAGTCATACCCACTAAACATCCCCGGGGTGTACCGTCCCGCGCTTGCTGCCCCGTGGGCCCTGACTGTATCTCCACCTGCGCCAACGCGTCTGGCCAGCATGGCACAGTAGACCCTGCCCGACTCAGCAGTGGGTCATTTATAGGCTGAATAGTAGTAAAATATAGATGTTGTATGAGTCCCAATGTAAACCCCCCAGTTCACTAGGCTGTGTCGTTTCATGTTCAGAAATAAAAATAAAGAAAGACCAACAATTGCCGAACAGCTGCGTCCAAACATTACCCCAGGACCGTCATTTAGCCGGTTTACGTGACAAACTGTTTCTTTGCATTCTTTACATGAGGAAGTTTTATCCTCATCCTCACGACATACCAGTGAAGGCTTAAGATGATTGAAATACGGAGAAAGGTCAACCCTGTCCACTTATCGTAATCACGAAATATTTCCGGCTTACACAAAGTCTTTGAAGTTTTACGGACGGACTGCGGGAGTTCAAAGCACCGGTGGTTCCATAATTCAATTTTTGTAATTTCGAAAGAGGTGAAACACTTTTATGTCGCATGGTGGCCCCTATTTGTATCTGACATATCCATGTGGTGACGGATTTAGAATACATGAGTCACAACCCCATTCCATCCTAAGGGTGTCGTAAGAGCCAACAAAAGGAAAATGACAAGGCCAAAAACCTAGCCTCAAGAGAAAGAAAACTTGAAACGAAACCCTTTTTTTTTTCTTGTTCGCCCGGGGTACAATTCTTTATGGACTTCCTCGCCGGCCACGGGGATGGCCAGCGAGGAGAGTGTGGGACTCTCCCCCATAGTGGGGGCCTACCCACTAAACCTCCCCGGGGTGCTCCAACTCGCGTCCTGTTGCGGCATTGTGGTGAAACGAAACCCTGTGCCAACCCGTCGGGCCAGCGTGGTACAGTAGGCTTACTACCCTCCACATAATAAGAGGAGGCCCAACTCAGCAGTGGGTCATTTATGGGCTGCGTAGTAGTAAAATTTATACAAAAAATAGCAAACAAGAGCCCCTAAATCATCATTATCATTTCAGCTACAAGACCTCTGCCAAGGATTTTCACAAAGACCGGTGGTTTCTATTACAACCTGTATATCGTCATTTCAGCCAAAAGACGTCCACTGCTGGACATAGGCCTCCCCCAAAGATTTCCACAAAGGCCGCTCCTGGGCTGCCCGCATCCACTGCTCTCCGGCGACCCGAACCAGGTCGTCGGTCTACCGTGTGGGAGGCCTACCAGCACTGAGCCTTCCGGAACGTGGTCGCCACTCGAGGACTTTTCTGCCCCATCTGGCGTCGGTCCTGCGAGGTATGCCCACTACCACTTAAGTTTGGTAATCCGGTGGGCTATGTCGATTACCCTGGTTTTCCTGCGTATCTCCTCATTTCTGATCCGATCTCGCAGGGAAACACCGAGCATAGCCCTCTCCATTGCCCTTTGGGTGACTTTGAGCCTTTTGATGGAGCCCATAGTGAGCGACCACGTCTCTGTTCCATATGTCATCACCATACCACACATCCTGCATATGTGTGTCAATAACCCCCGCATTCATAATACTTTAATAAGCTTTTTATAACCATAATACATAGGCCGGTCCTGGTCTGTCCTTTTCCCTTTGTGGAAATCCTGGGGGGGAGGCCTATGCCCAGCAGTGGACGTCTTTTGGCTGAAATGATGATGATGATAATGATATAATGATATTCATGGTGGAACCATAACACCTCTATAAGATAAGTTAATTGTATAAATTGCAGCCCTTACCTGTATATAGGTTTCCCTCCACTTTTTCTAAACCAGAGCACCATGTATACTCTGTCTTCATTGGTATCTGGAGTGACGTCACACGGTAATGACGCTGTCCGCCCAAGTACAGCATCTACGTCCACCGTGGACACTGAAACAATAGAAATTAACTGTTAGATTCGAAACGAGGCAAGTGTAGGATATTATGTTCTAGCTCATTGCTCATAGCTGTCCGGTCTTGGGAACAAGTGCGGTTTCCAGGGTTTGGTTGGCTCAGGTAAAAGTAAAATTTATATTGACGTGTCAAAAGAGCTTCGGTGAGCCAGCTTGAATAAATAGATTTCTGATTCGATTTTGGCTTTTTTAATCAGCGACATGAATGCCTTTGACCTAGTCTTGTGTGATGGAAACCAACGCCAGGGCCTAAGACGGAGCAAACTATTCAATGAAATGCCCTGTCGGGCTCTCTTACACACACACGTCGGACTTACATGTGAGGGTCGTAGCTTCAAGAAGAGATCAGTTTCAAAAACTCTGGATTGTTCGTTTCCAGTAAGCAATCCAGCGCTGGATTGCTTACTGGAATAATGTAAGCCAGCACTGGGATGCAATGAATCCAGTTAGCATTAAAGTCCAGTAACTGGTCTACTTTTGAATCCACTGCGACCAATCCAGTGCAACTGGAATATGTAGACGGCTAATCCAGTGTTTTCGAAACTGTCTCTTCTTGAAATCATTGTCACTGTAGTGTTCACACTTCTATGGCTTCTAAATAACCAGAATGATGTAGACTTTACAGATCCAGTCCAGCTCTGGACTGGATTCTCGCTAGATCACTTGACTGGAATAATTTAAACTGGGCATAAGAGCCCACAAAATGAAATGGCAAGGCCGATAATCTAGCCGTAAGAGAAGGAAAACTTGATACGAAAGCCTATACCAACCCGTCTGTCCAGCGTGGCACTGTAGGGTAATTACCCTCCCTGTGATGAAAAGAGGCCCGACCCGACGGCAGTGGGTCATTTATGGGCTAGACTAAATAAAATAAATGCACCCGTTATTATGCTTATATTATTAACACCATAAATTATTATCTATACTTACTAATATATAAAGCTGCAGAGTTTGTTTGTTTGTTTGTTTGTTTGAACGCGCTAATCTCAGGAACTACTGGTCCGATTTCAAAAAATCTTTCAGTGTTGGATAGTCCATTTATCGAGGAAGGTTATATAGGCTATATTTTATTTTCAAAAGAATTAGGGAACCGTATGAAAATTGCGATTTTGTAAACCAAGGTGTAAAATCGAAAACCTATTTATGCGTGCGCTGCAAAAACTATTGACAATAGAACAAAATGATGTACTACGGGTTTGTAGGTCTTATAAAGATCTACAAAAAAATCCGCGAGAGCACAAATCTTACTATCATAGTTTAGTCATAATAACCGATTTTATGTTCATAAAAAATATGCACGGGTTCGAAGCCCACGCGGGCGAAGCCGCGCCCAAAAGCTAGTGTATGGTAATGTTGCGAGTTTACTTTGTATGCCTGAGTAGTTTTGCATACAAAAGAAAATATACTGCACTCAGACCGAGAGCCAAGCTCTTTTATCACTGAATTTTAAATGGAGCACAAGAAACCATGTTAAAAGAAATTCGTCAGTTTAATTCTAACCTTATAAAACATGTAAGAGCCTGAACACAAAGGCTTTGTTGCTATTTTATGCCAAAAACAGAACGTGCTGACATTAAACGCGGGTAAGTATTCATATTATGGAAGTAACAGACAGGCGTGTGGAGTGAATACCATATCTATACGAGGCGCTTTTAAAGACGTGTGAAGACTTGCCTTTATGATTTAAGCTGTGCAAGAATATAACGATAGAAACGGTAATTTTATTATATTGTGTTATAAATCTGGTACGCAGTAAATGTATTATTTAGTGTCATAGTTTTTTTTTTTTTTTTGACATTTCACACAACGGCATCTCGTCCCAAGCTAAGCAACTTAATGCTTGTGTTATGGTAACGAGATGGATGATAAACTACTTATATACATTTTTTTTTGTAAACACATACATATTATAGATAGAAATGACACCCAGACTCCGAGCCAGTGCCTCTGGGTTAGACAAAGACGCTTGCCCGACCCCGGAATCGAACCCGGGACCCATTGATCCAAAGGCGGCAAATCTAACCACTAGACCAAAAATGTTCCTTGCATTTTTTCTGAATTTTGTTTTGGTTTGTATAACTTGATTTAGCTATTTACATTATTATATACTCTCAAGATGGAATGGGGTGGTGACAATAAATCCGTCACCACACAGATTTAAAAAAAATGATAACCCTGAGCACCTACCGGTAAGAGGTAGTAAGAGAAGGAAAACATAGAACGAAACCCTGTGTCAACCCGTCCAGCCAGCGTGGCACAGTAGGCTAATTATCCTTGATGTAACTGGAGGAGGCCTGACTCAGTAGTGGGTTATCTGTGGGCTGATTAGTAGTAGTAGGAGTGTTATAAATCTTGTTCGTAGTAAATGTATAGTTTGGTGCATAAATTGATTTGGCTAACTAGTATATTTACACGGGGTGATTGGCGTCACTCTCCAGACGGAATAGTGTAGTGACACTAAATCCGACACCCTTAGGATTGAATGGGATGTTGACACTATGTAGTATAAATCCGTCACCACACTGAATGGATGATACATGGTGATGTAATTTTAAACTATTGCTGCAACAGTGTATCTAACAAATACCTTTTCAATTTAATTTAAAAAAAATCTACTACTACAATCTTCTTCCGAAAACACTTTAAACATATTTCTTACGTCTTCGTTCTTACCCTTGAACTGAATCCCTAAGTTTTACCTAACATTTGTTTATGTCTGTTAGACATTCCTTTCTAAAAATATAAACTGTATCGTGTATCCCCATTTGGGAGTATCCACAAGAAATGTCCTACATCTAACACTTTGTAGACATAAACAAATGTTAGGAAAAACAGAGGGTTCCAATTAACTTCGTCGAGATAAATGCTGGTACTAAATACGGCGCGTTTGAGCCGGGTGCTCATGGCTTAGTGATCCCTGCCTCAATATGACCTGACAATACGATTTTTTTTATATATATTTCTATGTTTTATAGGATACTAGCTTATACGTGTGGCTTTGTGCACCTAGACTTTATCCAGTGTGTAATATACATATAGCGAGGCGCCCTAAGTATCATTAGGGTATCATTCTCAAGTATCATTCTCATTAGAGGCTTGAAGAACATACATGTGCTACATTTCTGATGCTGGCTGATGAATTGTTTAATTTGAGGCTGATGAATTGTTTAATTTTAATGTAAATCTTACTAATATTTTGTAGAGTCCGCGTCAATCTTACATTACATTTCATGATCCATACGAACGTAGACAATGGTCTACGTTCGTATTGGTTATGAAATGTACCTACGACTACATTCAGAGCGGCCATAAAGATTGACGCGGACTGTACAAAATATTAGTAAGATTTACATTAAATTAAACAATTCATCAGCCTTATAATTAACAAAGAGAAAGTTAAATACCGTGTAAACATATAAAGCAGCGCGATCGTTTTCCTAAACATTAATAATTCAGCGCCAACTTACTAGAGGTTGTCCTTCCTCATTATTTTCCACCAATTTTTCCATGTAAATTAAATTCCAATATTAAATTAGGGATACAAAAGGATCCATTTCTTTACTTTCGCTTCCCCGGTCTGTTAGAAGATGTCAAGTGTCTTATGGGCCGAGTTATTTTTATCGGGAAAATAATAAATTTTATTTTAATTCCCTTTCTGAATTATTTGAAAATGCAAATGACGACGGGTCAACCGTCCGTAATTCGTATAATGAACTGGATAAAAATCACAATGACGGAATATTTAAGTTGTGTTTAAATTACAAGCTGCGGTAATTTACTTAATGTCTCGAATTTCCTTTTTGGTTTCCTTTTAATAACATAATTTTGGGTTATCACAATTAATGTAATAATATAGTGTAATTATTAGCTTGATTGCTACAATATAATTTTTTTGATGTTATATAACAAATAGACCTTTTGGTTGAGATAAATTTTGTATAATTCGTCATGATTTTACAGATTTAGAATAGTATGATCGGCATAGTATGACAGCCGACAGTTGAGTCTGGTCTTTTTTAATTCATGGACGGTATCGGCTCATTATCGAGCCTACTTTGCCCGTTATTGAATCCCCGGCGTCGTGCCGTGCATCGGGGCACGTTACGATGATTTCCACGACGCGACGTCGGACCACGATGCGGCGGCGTTTCACGATGTGACGTCTACGACCGTCGTACATAGTATATTTGGTACAAAATTCACTACAGAGATAATATAAATAGCTAAAATATCAACAAAATCTTACTTATAATGATACATTGTTCTTGCGATATCTGTGTGTGTGTCTGTTAATCTCTGTGGTGAATTTTGTACCAAATATACTATGTAGGTACGATGGTCGTAGATTTCTATGACCCGACGTCGCATCATGGAAATCTACGACGTGACATCGAACGTGTCGCTATCCACGACCGGAAAGAAAATGAATAAAATGGGTGGATCCAGTATCTTATGAGTATCTGTTTTTCTTTAACTGTCTTCTTAATAACAGCATGAGCAGAACACGTCTAGTATCGTCCATTTTTTCTAAATTAATTACGACAACTCACCCGTTATTGTGTCCAGGGCGTCGTGCCGTGCATCATGACACGTTGCGATGATTTCCACGTACGCGACGTCGTATCGTGTTTATGTGTGGGAGCCCTTAAGGTCTCGGCTACGGTCATAAATGTATACTCGCACAAGGCAGCTACTACTAAGTAGTAATTATAGCTAGTATATAAGCAAAGTCTTGTGAATACGCCCAGAAAGGCTTCAGAGAAAACAAAATAAATTAAATGTCTTTCTCTCCTTCAAACTTATTTAAGTTAGTGACGTAACAACGCGCGCAGGTAATTATTTTAAATAAATTGAAATCTAAATCTAATACCAAAATGAATTGCCATCATAACACGATCATCATAGAAGATTGCATGTACAGCAACATAGACGGATGTAATTTAAATTAATGCACAAGCACAAACGTATTACAGACCCTGCAAACATTACGTGTGAACTGTTAATAGGCACAATACGGAATTAGAAGCGTAATACCAAGTCTATAGCGTATGCAAATAGCTTTCTAGGCTAATGGTCTACTTAGTTGTACATCGTGCCAGCCCATGAGCCTCAGGTCAGGTCAGGTATGACCCACTGCTGAGTCGAGCCTCAGTCTGTTACATGGAGGGTAATTAGCCTTTTGTGACTCGGTGGCCAGGCGGCTTAGCATAGGTTTTCGTATCAAGTTTTCCTTTTTGTACTGCTAGGCCTTCCCGTGGAGAAACAGTCAGGGCCCACGGGGCAGCAAGCGCGGGACGGTACACCTCGGGGACGTTTAGTAACGTGGGTATGACTCCGTCTCCTGACAGAGGTGGGGGGGACTCCCACACACCCCCTGTTGGTCATCTCCAGGCTGGCAGGGATAGTCCATAAAGGATTATACCGCGGGCAAAAAAAAAAAAAAAAAAAAAAAATGTCCTTGTCATTTCCTTTTGTCGGCTCGTATGCCACCATCAGAATGATATGATATGAGTATTCCATACTGTGTATAAATCCGTCACGATCACAGGGATGCAGTCTTCTTCAGAAAGACAGGTTTCTTCATATAATATACCGCAATGTACAGCAAATTCAAAATGTGCAAAAAGTGCTGGCTCAAAGAACTGTTTTTAGTTCTCTTTTTAGTTCCACTACTATGGCACGTAAATTTTTAGCCTTGATGCCAATGCTATTTTAATGATTTCAAGTATCTTTTTTTATCAGTTACTTGAATTCTTTTGACCCTAGGCTGGCGTGATGGAAGGCAACGCCAGGGTCAAAGTTAAGATGGAGCAAGCAATTCAAGGAAATGCCCTGTCGGGCACCGGGTCTCACATACACACGACGTAACACTGCTTGGCTTTAGCTGGCACTTAGATGTGAGGGTGGTAGCTAGACGGGCGGACCATTCCCAGAGCATGCGGTGGGGAATTGCAATATTCTGACCCTGAATATTCATACTGGTATCTACTATAATTGCCAACTAAATGACCTTTGTCTATCTTTGCCAACTAAGATGCCATGTTCTTCATCATTTCGGCCAAAAGACGTCCACTGCTGGACATAGGCCTCCCCAAGAATCTCCACAAAGGCCGTTCCTGGGCCACCCGCATCCACACCTGTTTAAGGTCGTCAGTCCACCGTGTGGGAGGCCTACCAGCACTGCGCCTTCCGGAACGCGGACGCCACTTGAGGACTTTTCTGCCCCATCGGGCGTCGGTGTTCTTATTAAAGCATAATCATTACATTCATTCTAACGCAAGAGACTTACATAATCAAAGCTCGTTCAAAAAAGGGAACAAATGTCGACCAGAGCACATTTCCGTAGACGTAAAAATAAACGAAGCATTCTACTTGATCGACTACATTTTCATATTTAGAACGGCGTCTTATTTCAGTATTCGGTACATGAATCAAAGTGATCGCGTGATTCTAGTCGTTTCGAATGAAAATCGACGCGGCACCCGCCCGATATATTCAGGCGATGTAATAAGCACCTCTGCTTTGTAAAGAGGTTTGCATACTAGCAATGTACTGTATTCAGGTCGTGGTTCTTTCATTTTATAGGTACCGGTAAAATTAGAGTGACCTGAATTGTACATAATTTAGGCACTTTTTTTGTTTTCTTTCTAGACTTAGTTGTTACGCAAATAATTATGGTCAGACCACATAAACCAAAGACATTTCCCCGAAGAAGAATGAAATATTGATAAATGAATCGCTTGAAAGTAGATGGAACACAATTGTAGAACAATGGATCAACACCACGTTTTATTGATATGTTATGGTAGTGCCAATTGTGGATACATCCTTAATTGTTTAAGTCATCTGCGCTAGTTCCTTTTATCTGTATCGTGAAGGTTATATACAAAATTAAACAACGAAATCTGGTTGCAAATATTTTTAGCGTACACAAGCAGAACTGCAGTATAAATTTACGATAAACTGATGTTATGGTTTTTAGAATTTTATCACAAAATAAGGTACGAAGTTGTCAATCGAGTATTGCCCGTTATTTAGTGGCAATAATTCTCTTACTTCTAATACTTCTCAGTCCTTAAATAACCCACTGCTAAGTAGGGACTTCTTCAACTACATGGAGGGTAATTAGCCTATTGTGCCACGCTGGCAAGACTGATTGGCATAGGGTTTCGTATCAAGTTTTCATTCTCTTACGACTAGGTTATCGGCCCAGCCTTGTGTTTGCTCTCACGATAACCTCAGGATGAAATGAGGTAACGACACTATATATTCTAAATCGTCCCAATTGGGACGACACTCTCAACTTCCCATATGCATACATTTAATAATGAATATGACAGCATTGACATGGACATCAAATGTCTAGTGGTTAGATGTGCTGCCTTTGGATCAACGGGTCCCGGGTTCGATTCCGGGGTCGGGCAAGTGTCTTTGTCTAAGCCAGAGGCACTGGCTCGGAGTCTGGGTGTCTATATGTATAGTATGTATTTACAAAAAAAAAACATGTATATAAGTAGTTTATCATCCATCTCATTACCATAACACAAGCATTAAGTTGCTTACCTTGGGACGAGATGGCGTTGTGTGAAAAGTCCAAGGATATTATATATTATTATATATTCAAGTGACATTAAAAATAAAGTGGTAAAGGATTTGGAAACTAATCCTTAACACTTGATGGTACCGTGTCAGCCGATTTAAGTACCTTTTAGTCAATATCTAGTTGCAAAAGAAGCCTCTTCTCCACAACTTCTCCTTGGAAGATGGCCCGAATGAACAGTCTGCTTTCTATAGGTTATTATTACACGTGGCAGTTCTCTTATTGGATTGTCTTCAGATGAATATCTCAACTCCAGATTTCAAGATTAAGTCATTTTAATTAATTTAGATTTGGCCAATTTACTTCATAAAAGTTAACTAACGAACAAAATGGGCGTTCAAACAAAGGTTCATTGTCTTCAATCGTAAACTTTTAGATTTGAGATGAAACGTCTTTATTATAGATAATACGAACAGAGCCAATTATATGCTAGTGTTTTAAGGTTAAAATGCGCAGTTCAATTGCAACAGCGATCATTTCTGGCTGTAGTTTATATAATATTCATTCACATTTCGCTGAAAAGATAGGTGAAGTGTTTTAAAGATTACTACTACTATGGGGCAGAAAAGACCTCGATTGGCGACCGCGTTCCGGAAGGCGCAGTGCTGGTAGGCTTCCCACACGGTGGACCTGCTTAAGCGGAAAGCAGTGGATACGGGTGGCCGGGGATAGGCCTTTGTGGAGATCCTTGGGGGAGGCCTATTACCAGCAGTGGACGCCCTTTGGCTGAAATGATGATTACTACTACTGCTACTTAACCCATATATTATCCACTGCTGAGTCGGGCCTCCTCCAGTTACATGGAGGGTAATTAGCCTACTGTGTTACGCCGGCAACACGGGTTACCACAGGGTTTCGTATCCAATTTTTCTTCTCTTACGGCTAGGTTTTCAGCCTTGTCCTTCAGCCGTTCCTTTTATCGGCTCTTACTACACCTTCAGGATGGAATCGGGTGGTGACACTAGGTATTCGAAATCCATTACCACACAAAAACATTACTAGTAGATATCTCAGAGCATCAGGGAAATTATGATGTCGCGGAAAGAACCTTCTCTTCTCTGCCAATGCATTTTCTTTTTAAAGGGTTGGCGATGCGTGAGAACACTTCCAATTTCGCTACCGGTCATTCCAAAAACGTACTTCTTGAGCACCACCATATTCAAATAACAAAATAATTAAAAAGAAATAAACAAAAACTGAATTCGAAATGTCTAATCGAATGGATCGAATAACTTAAGCAAGCACTACGCTTTTCCCCTGCGTGGAGCCCTATCATAGTGTCATTTTAACGCACCGTATCTTATTTATAAAGATGGACGACTTCATGCAAGACAGAACAAAGGCATAAAGTGGCATACAGTCAAGTCACGTGGTCGCATACCTCTGGGAGTCCCACCGATTCGGAGACCGACACGAATTGAATAATCGATTGAAGACGCCCCGACAGACGTGATATTTCGAATCGAATTTATATCGGTAATCTGGTTTTCACAAACATTTTATTGGATTACAATGTTCGAATACGGTGATTTGAATGTTCACGGATCGAACGATGATGCAACCGAATACAGCTTTGCGAAAGGATATACATCTCAGCGTTTGAACACTGTTTATCTAACTTAAAAAATGGCCATCACATACCCGAAAGACTACCATTACTCGTACTACCAAAGCGCAGTGTTGGTTGTCCTGCCGTACCCAGACCGACAACCTGGTTAATGTCACCGAGTTGCGATAGGTGCGGGAGGTTTATAGGAGCACTTTTAGCTTGAGCACTTGAATAAATTAATATCCTTGGACATTTCACACAACGCCATCTCGTCCCAAGCTAAGCAACTTAATGCTTGTGTTATGGTAACGAGATGGATGATAAACGACTTACTTATATACTTTTTTTTTGTAAATACATACATATTATAGATATAAATGACACCCAGACTCCGAGCCAGTGCCTCTGGTTTAGACAAAGACACTTGCCCGACCCCGGAATCGAACCCGGGACCCGTTGATCCAAAGGCGGCACATCTAACCACTAGACCAACGAGGCAGTCAGAGATCAGTTTTATAATTTTAGCTAAAATTATAAAACTGATCTTCTTCTTCTCAGCCCATAAATCACCCACTGCTGTCTCAGGCCTCCTCCAACTATATAGAGGAGGCTCGACTCAGAAATGGATCATTAATGGGCTGAGTAGTAGTAGTAATTAAATTAGAAGCAAGACTAACAGGGATTAAATAATTTATATGAACTGCTATAATACGGCAAAATTTATTTTTTATTCAATTATAAGGAATTGTAAGAAATCCATTGATTTATATTATAATATACTAGTGACCCGCCCCGGCTTCGCACGGGTGCAATGATGAATCTCAAAATTTATCGTTTATTTAATTTATTATTTCTCTATAATATTATGGATGTATTATACTTAAAAACCTTCCTCTTGAATCACTCTATCTATTAAAAGAAACCGCTTCCAAATCCGTTGCGTAGTTTTAAAGATTGCAGCATACATAGGGACGGACAGACGACCGCGACTTTGTTTTATACTTTACTAGTGGTCCGCCCCGGCTTCGCCCGTGCGAAGCGGGTGTGGGTTATACATATAAACCTTCCTCTTGAATCACTCTATCTATTAAAAAAAACCGTATCAAAATCCGTTGCGTAGTTTTAAAGATTTATGCATACATATGGACGGACAGAAACAGCGACTTTGTTTTATACTATGTAAAGACTAGTGGCCCGCTCCGGCTTCGCCCGTGCAAAGCGGGGGTGGGTTATACATATAAACCTTCCCCTTGAATCACTCTATCTATTAAAAAAAACCGCTTCAAAATCCGTTGCGTAGTTTTAAAGATTTAAGCATACATAGGGACGGACAGAAACAGCGACTTTGTTTTATACTATGTAAAGACTAGTGGCCCGCTCCGGCTTCGCCCGTGCAAAGCGGGGGTGGGTTATACATATAAACCTTCCCCTTGAATCACTCTATCTATTAAAAAAAACCGCTTCAAAATCCGTTGCGTAGTTTTAAAGATTTATGCATACATAGGGACGGACAGAAGAATGCGACTTTGTTTTATACTATGTAGTGATAGTGATAGTGATAATAATAATAATATAGTATATTACTAGCTGACCCCGCAAACGTTGTTTTGCTATATGAATATCGCTATGAAAAATAGGGGTGAAAATTAAGGGATCTATGTACTTTTTTATGCTGTACCATAAATTAAAAAAAAAATTGTCTAAAAATAAAAATAATAATTTAGAGCAGACCTAACCGATATGCACACAAAATTTAACGAAAATCGTTTGAGCCATTTCGGAGGAGTTCAATAACAAACACGGTGACACGAGAATTGTTTATATTAGATTAGACTAGCGACCCGCCCCGGCTTCGCACGGGTGCAATCTTGACATAAAACAAACAACCCTCTTGAATCACTCTATTAAAAAAAAACGCTTCAAAATCCGTTGCGTAGTTTTGAAGATTTACTAAGCATACATATGGACGGACAGACGACAGCGACTTTGTTTTATACTATGTAGTGATAGTGATTGATAGTGATTGTCAGTCATTTCGCTAAGAAGAGGACGTATAGCCTAACAGATGTCGGGAAATGCAACAGACGTAAAGGCCAAACCACATCTGGGTCAGCCTGCTGATGTAGGGTGACTACCACTAAACGGACTTAATACACATTATCATGTCATATTCTAACCTAACCCAGATTCTAACCTAACCTAACTCAGTTAGGGGCCTCAATATTAACTTTCTGCTAAACATAGCAGACTGTGCAAGTCTGGTAGCACTATACAATGATTGAGACTGGATCCTTAAGAAGCGAGTACGTGATCCTATTTCAAAATGTTTTCGTGTATTGATTCATTCCGTGCAATTCTTGAATGGAGTGGTACCAATTCTATTGTGTCACTGATTAGCACTTTTCAGTTTAAGTACTACATATATGACGAAGTTTGTATTTATAATAATATATATATTAATATTCTTAAAGAATTATATTACCGTTATTGTAACCAGCCCGTTTCATCCTTAGTATTTATCACTTCACTATCACTACATAATAGAAAACAAAGTCGCTGTCGTCTGTCCGTCCCTATGTATGCTAAAATCTTTAAAACTACGCAACGGATTTCGACGCGGGTTTTTTTAATAGATAGAGTGATTCAAGAGGAAGGTTTTAAGTATAACAACATGCATAATATTGTAGAAAAACATTGATAAATTTTGATGTTCATCATTGCACCCGTGCGAAGCCGGTCGGGTTGCTAGTACTGTATAAAGTGATGCCGTTATAAGGTATGTAAAGCTTGTTATCATACACCAAACCGTCATATTACTGTATCTGCAACCAAACAGAAGAACAATGTATCTGCTTTTTAACTGTAGTAGGTTTGGGAGAGATTGGTTTATTATGATAGGTTTATTTATGTTAGAGTAGAATTGACAGACAAATTATGTACATATTATGAATGAAATGGTAGTGGACGACGATGTAAGAAAACTTTTTTAGAGTACTCATTGAAGTCGGCGGAGTTAGTGGGACGAGAGGTGCCACCATATTTTCCGTGTAATGTCTATGGGTAGCTGTGTGTGTGTGTGCGTGCGAGAGGGAGATAGTGAAAGTGTGTGTGAATGATTGTGTTTGTGCGGATGACATAGTGTGTGTATGAGCGTTCGTATGTGTGTTTGTTAAATTAAAATTCTAAATTTTCTTTTAATATATATTAAGTTACATTAGGAAAAAAGAAAAGGACTGTGTTTTTTAGAAAAAAAACGTTGCCCTTTTACACCGCAACAGGAAATGAGGAAATATTACTTAAAAAACCTCGTCTCATTAGTGCAGAAGCAGTAAGCTTGCATCAAAATTATACCATTAGTATTATTTTATATTCTAGCGTCTTTGAGCGATAGTTGATCAATAAAAATACCGATGATATATTTTTAATTAAAACATTAATAAAATTGAAGAAATTAATTTGTGTGTTTTTCGTTAGTTTAATGGCGGTTTGAATATTTTGCAGTGTACCTAAATGAAAATATCTAAAATATACCTGTTTAATAGACGGAAAAATTACGAACAAGACATTTTCAAGGTGGACACTTTACCGCTACGTTCTAATAAAAACTCTCGCAAAGGACTCCCGGGCTGCGTCTGCATGATTTTAATTGAGTTTCAACTTAAGGTTTCAAATAAACTTCTCACTTATTTTAGGTGCTGCATTTCTTTCTTCAATTTTTTGAAATCCAGTTACTACCTAAAGCCGTCAATACACGAAGACAATAGCATGAAACTGGCTTTAATCATAAGTCTGACTGTTCTTCTATGGCTCTCAAAATAAGTCTTCACATAGCCATTCGTGTTCACTATTCTATGTGGTTACGGATTTAGAAAATACATAGAGTCACTAACACATTCCATTCTGAGGATTTCGTAAGAGCCGACAAAAGGAAATGACAAGGCTGATAACCTATCCGTCAAGGACGGAAAATTTGATAGGGACCTCTGTGCCAACCCATCTTGCCAGCGTGGCATAGTAGGCTAATTACCCTCCATGTAGTTGGAGGATGCCCGACTCAGTGGGTCATTTATGAGGTAAGAAGTAAGTAATTCGAAGATTTTTTTCGAAGATTTTTTTAATATTCTACACAGAGTCCTTAATACGAGTAGTGAATTGCCAAAGAATTTGCCCCAACGAGATTGAAAGGCGACGTCACTTGACTATCACTATCACTACATAGTTTATAACACAGTCGCTGTCGTCTGTCCGTCCCTATGTATGCTTAAATCTTTAAAACTACGCAACGGATATTGAAACGGTGTTTTTTTAATAGATACAGTGGTTCAAGACGACGGTTTATATCTATAATACATGTATAATATTGTAGAGAAACACTGATAAATTTAGAGGTTCATCATTGCACCCGTGCGAAGCCGGGGTGGGTCGCTAGTAATAAATAAACCTACTTACTCAATCGTTCCAACTATTTATTCTCTATTCAATAATACAATATCCCTGAACCGGAAAGCTACATAGCGGAGCATGTCGGCACGTTATACCGGCGGGAAATATAGCCAGAATGTTCGAAGACCGCCACAAATTCTGGCACACTTGAGACTATCCAGCATAATACAACAAGTTTGTGCTATAATTAAACCACTTGCCGCATACAAGGAGTCAATGTGTGCATTTGCATAAAACAACGCTGAATTTCCGGGTATTATAGGATCTGGAATTCAATTATTTGAATGTTTTGGAGGATACCTGTTGTCTGATTGGTCCATGTGGTGATGGATTTAGAAAACATAGTGTCACCACCCCATTTCATTCTGTGGGTGTCGTAAGAGCTGCCAGAAGGAAAT
Source organism: Clostera curtula (assembly GCA_905475355.2). Lineage (NCBI taxonomy): Eukaryota > Metazoa > Arthropoda > Insecta > Lepidoptera > Notodontidae > Clostera > Clostera curtula. Next base: position 8,449,014 of record FR997813.1, on the reverse strand, counting down.
GACAAGGCCGAAAACCTAGTAAAGGAAATCTTGACAGCCTGGCACAGTAGGCTAATTTTTATATCAGTTATTTTATATTATATTTTATAAAACAGGGTTTCATATCAAGTTTTTTTTTTCTCTTGCGGCTTGTTTTCCCGCCTTGTTATTTTTTTCTGTCAGCTCTTACGATAACGTCATGATGAAATGGGGTGATGACACTATGTATTCTTAATCCATCGTCACACCAAACCAGTCATATCACAGCGTAAAATCTGGCTGTCGGTTCATCTATTGGTACAATCGGTATTTGTTTAGACTAGCTGTCTCAAAACTAAAGACTTTCAAAATACATAGGTGAATATTTATATTATTAAACTCGTTGGCCTAGTGGTTAGATGTACCGCCTTTGGATCAACGGGTCCCGGGTTCGATTCCGGGGTCGGGCAAGTGTCTTTGTCTAAACCAGAGGCACTGGCTCGGAGTCTGGGTGTCATTTCTATTTATAATATGTATGTATTTACAAAAAAAAATGTATATAAGTAGTTTATCATCCATCTCGTTACCATAACACAAGTATTAAGTTGGTTAGCTTGGGACGAGATGGCGTTGTGTGAAATGTCCATGGATATGAATAAAAAAAACAAAACTAAACTGTTATATTTTCTCGAGATTCTAATTTTATTAACCTGAAAGAATTAGAAGGGATGTTCATAACTTTAATAACCTACAAAGTTGAAAAGATAATTTAAGTACTCTAAGCTATCCAATAACGAAACCCGTATCCACCTACGAAAGCCATTATTTCGAGTACACGAAAGTTAAAATTTCCGCTAACTTGTCGAGTTGAGACTGAGCAGCGTAACTTCATTCTTGAGTCAAACTTGCAAAATTTATATTTAAGACTCTTCTTACTTAAGGAAATACTATTAAAGGTTTACCTTGAAATGACGTACGGAGCCGAGACGTATACACTGACTGTACGGCTAATCCATAAGCTTATAGTCGCTCTACGTGCTATGGAAAGAGCTATGCTCGTACTCTCGATCAGAAGGACAAAAACTCTTTGGTCTAGGGGTTGGATCACGGGGTCCTAGGTTAGATTCCGAGCCGGGCAAGTGTCTTTATGTAAACCAGAGGCACTTGCTCTGAGTCTGGGCGTTCTTGTGTTCGTGAATTTCATGTTTGTAAACTGCCCCCGCGACACAGGTTAAAACCTACTGCAAGGGTTACGTTTCAAACAAATAATAATTGGGAACTAATCTGTCAGAAGCAAGGTGACCGACAGATCTCTGAAAGTTAGTTGGTTAAAATGGCAATGGACTGGCCAAATATGAAGCAGAAATGATAACCGCTGGACTAAGCGTGTTCTGGAGTGGAGACCGCGTCTTGGCAAAAGTAGCGTGGGCGCCCACAAACCAGATGGGGGGTCAGCTTACAAAACTTGATACGAAACCCTGTGCCCGTAGGTCATCGTGGCACAGTAGGCTAATTACTCGCCATGTGTTGGAGCACCCAGCAGTGGGTCATTTATGGGCTGAATAGTAGCAGTAGCGTTAGCAGGTTTCGGGCACTGGTTATTGGTTTACATAAGGAACATTACACGCCTCTTATTCGGTGACCAAAAACCGTTTTTTCGTATAGCGTCTTAAATCGCTGAAAACTTAAACCCGACAGCTCCACGGTTAGACAACAACGGAAGGCGAAAGGCGGAGACACTTTAGAATTTAGAAATTTTGCTTGTACAAACTTTGTTATTTTACGAGTAGTCATGACGTAAATCGTGGGCGTTAATATTATCCATATTTTTACAATATCACGGTCTTTCTAAGGTCACTAAACACACAAATACCCAAACTTTTTTTGGGAATTTGAACATGCAACCACTCCAATATTCCTGCATGTAATCATTAAGCTACATTTGCTTTAATCGTTAGCCTTGAAAGTGGTTTAAGGGCCCCCGCGCATTTAGGCGGCCAGGCCGCGCGGCCAAGTCGCTGCGGCTAACTAATTCTTCTACGATGTATGTAGATGCGCGCATTAGGCGGCCAACGAGAAACATAGCGTCACACACGCGGACTATTGGCCGCGTCTGTGTCGCGATGTTTTTCGTTTGTCGTAAATTTCAACATCGACCTCATTGCGAAAAATTACCTCGTTTTTTCTAACACGTAAATGTCTCACTATCGCGCAATCTTATCAAGTTATCATATTTGTAATGGATGGTAAATTTATTAATATCCATTATCTTGCCATTTAAAATAGGTTCCGCTCCAATCTCATTTGATTTGGCAGACGGCCACGGGCCGATTATTGCTTGACCTACGATGTATTGGTAAGGGTCAGTGCCTTACCTGCAATCTCCTAGCCGATTCTCTCTTTTTTCCTTTTTTCACTTACACCGTATATGTATATATCTGCATATAGTCGATAATAGGCAAACGAATAAAAGCTTGCTAAGTTTGAAAATCCGGAAGCCACTGAGCTGTCGTGGGTTTGAACGGATTCCTAATAAAAATTAACTCTCATACTATGTGATAAATTTTTCATTGTTTTTTTAGAGTCAAGTCAAAAAAGTCGTTTATAAAAATCAATGGACTTGGTTGTCCTGTGTGATTGACATGTCATCACTATGAGTCAAGGTCAAATCATTAATTTTGTACAGGATATAATGGACAATTACAAATTGTCAACCCATTGTTAAAAAAAATATATATCCGAACTAATATAGCTTACCACCAGTTTGGAACGCTACCCTTGCTGAGAAGAACTGACAAGAAACTCGGATGACTTGTGATCTGATTGGCCCATCTGATAATTTTCACGATACTGACTTTGTAAATCAACTGTTATAGATGTAAAAATAGCAGCAGAGACTGGCTACTTTACGTGCTTACAAAGCATGGAGGAAGTCAGATAAAATTATAATGGACACCCACCCAAAATCCAGACATTGCTTAACCAGTAGATCAATAGCGATCCGCACTGTTCGCAAAACTCAAACTCAAAAGAAACTTTACTTAACCCAAGACTCTATAAATCGTCATATTTAAAATGACCATTATGATCTTACAGCCTTATCTACAGTTACACCTTTCATACACAATTCCTCATTCTTACAATCCATCCATCTCTTTTGATCTCCCACAACCCTTGCGTCCATCTACATTCATGCTGAAACTACCACCTGTTCGGAATGCCGCTCTACAGAGGAGAGCCGGCAAGAAACTCTGAAGTTGCTTATTTTTTCAAATCATTGGTCTTGTTTACAAAAAGCACTAAACAGCATAGTGAGAACCCGAACTTGCGCCAGATGAGAGTAACACGCAACACGTTAACCACGCTTTCATCTCATTCGAGTTTTCTACAGGCATAAATTACCCATTTAATTAAATGTCTGTCTGTTTAAATCTTGCAATCATTGCAAAGTTGAAAACATTAAATATTTTATTAAAACGTCTGGGTGAAAAAAAAACTAGATTTCATAACTATATTCGTTCCAAGTCGAGCTTTCTGATCGAGTGATAAATTACTTCTGCATGAGTTGAAACAGTTTTAATATATCTTTATATTGCATTTCGTTTTATGAATACCGTCTGTCTTTGCAGTGAAGGAATAATGAATGTCTGGAATTTGAATATCAACGATAGTACGAGCATTGTAGACATCATCATTTTGCCCTCATATAGATACTTACTTACTTACTTTTTCAGCCCAAAATTACCTACTAGGTAATTGCTAGGCCGGTTGGCGTAGGGATTCGTATTAAGTTTTTTAATACAGTTGCTCAAAAAGTGGCATATTGCAGGGACGTATAGCGTTCGGGAAGTGGGCTATTACACACGCGTGCTTTTTTTTACCATTAACGCACTAGTGCGTTCTCTTTCCCAACTGTCAAAATAATGTCTATTATAAGTAAAAACCAACCATGAAGTTTTTACTAAAAAAAATCATAGAAGTTTTTATGATTCATGCAAATACGTATATTTCTAAAAAGAAACTACTTATTAATTCGTTTCAATATCAGATTTAATGATTTGATTGAATGAGTTAGGTTAGGTTTAATTTCATTTTCATTTCATATCAATAAAAAATGTCTACTGAAGACTTGGCTGTATGGCTGTATGGCCTTGGCATAGTTGCTATTGCCTACTAGAATGGGTGAAGAAAAAAAATCTCTGCTTATATTCTACGGTGTGCGCCATTTTTGTTTATAAGTCATAAATGATTAGTTAGTGGAGTTTATTGTGTTTTTATTATTTTATCAAATTGCTTCATTTTTTCGCAACTGTATTAAAAATAGTCGTTCAGTACACGTGCGGAACCGTCATTGCAACTTGTTCCGACTGTCAACCCTCGCCTTCGGCTGCGCCTCGACTCGGGTAGACATTTGTCGGAACTCTTTGCAATGACAGCCTTTCCGCACTTGTAATGAAATATACTATTCCCTCTCTTGCGGCTACGTTTTCAGCCTTATCATTTCCTTTGTCGGCACTTACGACACCCTCAGGATGAAATGAGGTGGCGACACTATGTATTCTAAATCCTTCACCACACGGATATACCACCTTCACCACAACAGATAGGTACCTAATTAACTGACTGCTGAGTTCAACCTTAGAGTGTGGTAAAAGATGGAAAATCCATGTAGTGACGGACATTATGTCACACTGCGGGTGTCGTGAGAGACGACTAAAGCATGTAACAAAGCTGAAAACCTAGCCGCAAGAGAAGGAAAATTTGATCCTTCACCGAGTTTGAGTTTGGACTCTGAGGCGCGGAAAGATTGCACCCTAACCTAACCTAACCTACTCACTAATACCAATGGCCACCCTCAACTGGGCCACGGGTTTCACTCCCCAAGGACCTAGGTGGCGGTAGCTCCGGCCTCAATGCTTGGCCACCCCTCATCTCCCACCACCTCGCTGTGTGTCGCAGCAGTTTACGGCTCTCAAGGACAGAGGAGACCCCAGAGCCAAAACCCACCAACTCTGTGTGTCGCTCTTCATCCTGCTTTTCCCATTTTTTTTTTATATGCTCTCTACCTCTGATTATGATCAGAGCCTATTTTTACCACATTCATACAAGTTCTCGCTATCATGCCTCTCGTACTTTCTTTCTACATACTATATCTTTCTTTCCTCCATCCTCATTCATTCCGGGGGTTCTAAACCCATGCTATTCTTTTTGTTATGTGCCTATTTTTCCTATTCCTTTCCTTTCCTTTCCCCTTGGGCCCGCCCAGCATTAGCCACCCTGGGCCGGTACAGTCTCGAAGCACCCTAAACTAGCCCCCTCACCACGTGGCAGCAAGGCGTACTAACACTACAACTCCTTCATCACTACATAGTATAAAACAAAGTCGCTGCCGTCTGTCCGTCCCTATGTATGCTTAAATCTTTGAAACTACGCAACGGATTTTGATGCGGTTTTTTTAATAGTCAGAGTGATTCACGAGGAAGGTTTTTAACCCCCGACGCAAAAAGAGGGGTGTCTGTGTGTCTGTGGCACCGTAGCTCGCGAACGGATGAAGCGATTTCAATAAAGTTACGGGCGAGTGTTCTTAGACATGTTTGATGAAAATCGGGTGAGCCGTTTAAAAGTTATGAGGGGTGAAAGTGGGGAAGAATAACCGAATGTCTGCAAATAAATACTTTGCGTTGGGGGACCAGGGGTCAGGTAATAAATAAGTGGGAGTGGTCCCTCAACGCGAAGTATTTATTTTTATTTTTTACTTTTTAAAGGTTATTGTGTCGGGGGTTTATTTAATTTTTTTTTTTTTTTTTTTAAGTATAATACATCCATAATATTGTAGAGAAACACTGACATATTTAGAGATTCGTCATTGCACGCGTGCGAAGCCGGGGCGGGTCGCTAGTAGCCTATAAATAGGCCAATGCTGTGTCAGGCCTCTTCCAACTACATGGAGGGTAATTAAATATAAATATAAATAAATATCCTTGGACATTTCACACAACGCCATCTCGTCCCAAGCTAAGCAACTTAATGCTTGTGTTATGGTAACGAGATGGATGATAAACTACTTACATACATTTTTTTTTTGTAAATACATACATATTATAGATAGAAATGACACCCAGACTCCGAGCCAGTGCCTCTGTTTTAGACAAAGACACTGGCCCGACCCCGGAATCGAACCCGGGACCCGTTGATCCAAAGGCGGCACATCTGACCACTAGATCAACGAGGCAGTCGACTATGCCACGCTGGCCAGAGGGTTTCGTGTCAAGTGTTCCTTCTCTTACAGCTAGGTTATCGGCCTCGACATTTCTTTTTGTCGACGCTTACGACACCCTCAGGATGGAATGGGATGGTGGCACCATGTATTCTTAATCCGTCACCACACGACCGACGAACGTGTATACTTAAACTGACAACCTGTATTCTTAAATATAGTTCGTTCGTTTCAGCCCATGAATGACCCACTACTGAGTCGAGCCTCCTCCAAATTCATGGAGGGAAATTAGCCTACTGTGCCACGCTGGCAAGACGGGTTGGCACAGGCTTTGTATCAAGTTTTCCTTCTCTTGCGGCAAGGTGATCTGTCTCTTGCGTTCGTCGCCCTCGGGACGGTATGTGTTGGTGACAATGCGTATTCTAAATCCGTCACCAATTAAATAAAGTACCTATAATAAAATAGGTAAAAATATCAGTCAGTTTGAAAATACAATCAATAAAGTATTGTCCAAACATAAACCTTATTTCTTGTGTAGGTCAAGGGTCTTGTGGGTTCAAGGGAGCGAATATAAACGAATGAGCTCTACTTACAGAACATTCGGCAACATTCTTTGAGGGGTCGAACGTAAATGTACTTACACGAGCCCAGATGTTTTGCCATTTATTATGGTATTGCTAGCTTTCTAACGTGGCTTTTTTTCATGTGACTTTCTTTTTTCGTAACCTATACATTACCCTCTGATGAGTCGTCTCCTCCTTGAGAGTAATTGGTCTACAGTCCCTTGTTGAACAAACGGATTGTCACAGGGATTCGTATCAATATTTCATTCTCTTGCGGTTAGGTTTTTACGACGCCCTCAGGGCAGAATGGGGTGGTGTACATTTGGTATTCTATAGAATACCAAGTTTTCTTTAGTGTACACCATTTATATAAAAGGTCAACATGGGTTCAGAGAGATATAACCAAGAATTGTACAATGGGCGGTCTTATCGCACATGGCTGGATTTCTTCCAGACAACCTTTGGCTGGATAGGAGTTGTGAACGCGTTATAACGGCAGGTAGGGGTGTGCAATCACTACATAGAATAAAACAAAGTCACTGTCGTCTGTCCGTCCCTATGTATGTAAATCCTTTGTATGTACTCCTTAAATCTTTAAAACTACGCAACGGATTTTGAAACTTTTTTTTAATACATAGATTGATTCAAGAGGAAGGTTTTTAGGTATAATACATGTATAATATTGTAGAGAAACACTGATAAATTTTGATGTTTTTCATTGCACTCGTGCGAAGCCGGGGCGGGTCGCTAGTAAATTATAAAATTATGACAAATACATCATCACTATCACTATCACTATCACTACATAGTATAAAACAAAGTCGCATTCTTCTGTCCGTCCCTATGTATGCATAAATCTTTAAAACTACGCAACGGATTTTGAAGCGGTTTTTTTTAATAGTTAGAGTGATTCAAGGGGAAGGTTTATATGTATAACCCACCCCCGCTTTGCACGGGCGAAGCCGAGGCGGGCCACTAGTATAGTATATGAAAAATAAATACATATATAGCCTTATTCTAATACATATATAACTTATAAATACTATAAACTCTATGTTATAACAACAATATGATACTATATCCATCACCACAATGACATGGATGTTTTAATAAATAATAAATAAATATCCTTGGACATTTCACACAACGCCATCTCGTCCCAAGCTAAGCAACTTAATGCTTGTGTTATGGCACTTAATGCTTGTGTTATGGCTTAATGCTTGTGTTTTATTCTCAATAATCGACCACAGAACTATGTTTATGTGCCACACTACCGCGGGTGTTTTTTTTTGCATAAACCAGGTAGGTAGGTACGGAAACCGAAGTAGATACATGAGCTTGACTTCTGTACCTAATTATTTTGTGCCAGGGCCCCATCATTCACTTTTCATAGAGAGTAACCAAAAGTTAAACTCACACTCAAACTCAATGGGAACTTTACTTACGTAGGTTTTATCACAAAAGTCTTATAAATCATCATAGTTAAAATTACCAATATCATCTTACGACCCTTGTTACATAGGGACGGACAGACGACAGCGACTTTGTTTTATACTATGTAGTGATAGTGATAACACCTTTCTCTCATTCTCACAAGCTATCCATCTCTTTCCCACAACCATTCTAACACACATCAATATATACTGAAACCACCGGTTTGGAATTCGTAAATACTAAACTTTCCAAAAATAACGAACCAGTCCTAATCTGAAAACCATTTTGACATACGTTATCACGTTGTCAATAAACGCTATCGGGGAATTTTGTAGCCTGTAATTTGGACACAAACGTATAAAGTTGGGTCAGGCACTGCGCGGGTAATAGGGTGAATTCATAGATTTCCGGATGATTGCAACATGTGCGTGACTGAACGACCAACTGAACTGAATAACGTATAAATATAACTAATTTCCGAATGTATATAGTCGTCGTTCGTTATGTTGGCCTTTCATCGTAACAACCGTTTTTATAACGCATTTTGACAAGCGCAGCTGGTTTGTTGGGGTTCTAAATTCATTCTAGTTTTCCTCAGGTGAAATACAGGGGGAATGGTATTATAGCTATTTTCAACCGACTTCAAAAAGTGGAGGGCTTAGACGGCACAGTAAAAAAAATAAGTGGCAGTTAGTAATCAACAAAAAAACATAAAATTCTAAATATCTTTTTAACCCGATTAATAGCCAAATTGGCTAAACATATTTAGACGCAACGTTCACTGGCAGGTAATATTTAATAAATAACTAAGGGCGTTTTGTTCATCAGTATATAAACATAGACAAAATACGTCCGTGGGCGCAGCTATTTTAGTAAATAATGTTACGCGAGCAAAACCGTTTCCAGCTACTAGTTAGTAATAACAAAACTATTTAACAAGAATTCGCAACATAATCACACAAACAAACAGTTAATAAATAGGTATCTACTATCTGACGTCAAAGTGCGCGCATGACAATAACCTTTGGATAACTTTTGATAGGTTTGGTACATCAACGACACTGGTGAATTTGATGTCTATAATATTGCTTCCTGGTTTCAAAGAGAAACAATTATGGTCTGATTGGTTTTCTTAGTAATGGAACTATATGGCAGTGAATCTCGCCAAGTTTAGCCCCGATACTGTGGAATAGACAAGTAGATTTCCATCACGAACCTATTTTATGGGTATCGTCAGGAGTGAATACAATAATCATTTACTAAAATATTTTCCCGCAATAGAAGAAAACTCGAAATGGCCAGCGTTATACAGACTGACTGGAAAAATACTGTATATATTTATTTATTTAAAAAAGTGTTTACAAATTGCATACCTTATAATATATCAAAAACACGATAATCAATGGTCATTAAGTAACCAATAAAAATGTAAAATATTCGTAGATTATTCATCCGATATTTCAGGAAATTATGGTAACTACGCGGCTGATCCTGATTAGTAAACAATTTAAGTATCAATTTATTACAAATTCGTCAGCAGAATCGAGTACTAAATAATTTAGTATGTACAGTAATTTACCAGTCAGCCTGTATTGTAAGCTAAATTCCATCCGTTGCAGTGGAGGAGTCTCAAATCAAGTGCTGACAAGCGTGAAGTTTCAAATCATGTAAAAAAATAAATAAATTTAAGTCAAAAGCAAACTAAAACATATTTTACTAGGTACTTAAGTCTCATAAATCCTTACTATCACAGTTTAATCAGCTAAGTAGGCAGTCTCTACTAGTAATTTTGCTCCCCGACTAACCATTACCCTGAAATCTCGAAAAGTGATGACCCTCAACCTCAATTTCGAGCTGGCGATGTAAAATTATATTGGACTCAATTTTGTTTAATACCTGAGGGTGCTTCTCTCCAGAGGTTAATTGGTACAACTGGCGAACTTCACAAGCCGTATGTGGTTTTCTGGATTGGAAACCTAAATATAGGTGGTTGGGTCAGGCCCCAATTTCGTACTTTGTACGCCAATGTAATACAGGGTAACATTAACTGGAATTGATTCTGCCGTAGAGTTTTAGTTTATTTGTGTTAATTAAATAAGGGTTATATTTTGTATAACCCTTATTCAATAAACATTATATTTTATAATTCTGTGTGGTGATAGATTTAGAATACATAGTGTCATGACTCTCTTCGTTCCTGAGGGTGTCATAAAAGCCGACAAAAGGAAATGATATGGTCTAACACCTAGCCACAGGAGAAGGAAAACTTGATACGAAACCCCGTGTTAACCCGTCTTTCCAGCGTGGCACAGTAGGATAATTACTCGCCATAAAACTGGAGGAGGTTCGAATCAGTAGTGGGTCATTAATAGTAATTAGCCTATTGCACGCTGGCCAGACGGGTTGGCACAGGGTATTGTATCATTGGAATGGACCTGTCGCTGCCATAGTATTGTATCAAGATTTCCTTCTCTTGCGGCTAGGTCTTCAGCTGTCATTTCCTTTCAGGCCCCCTGCCAGACACGCCACTCGTCTGGCTGGAAACTATAAACTATTTTAATTCATAAAAATAACAATTGTTAAGTATCATGTCTAGAGTCTAGACAGTATAGTGTATTTCTTCAATATTTAAAGTGACATCTGTTTCAGTTCTCTCTAATTTACTTTACGATAGTAACTGTAGATAACTTTTAACTTAAGAATTGACCTTTCAATAGAGCCGAAGTTCATCAGGTGTTGAACTCAAAAGTCTTACTTAAAACTTGTGCATCAGAGACAATTTACTCTCAATGGGTTTCGAAGGATTATTTCTTTAGGTACTATGATTTCAGTGAACAAAATATTGGTTCTAATCGTCAGTTTCTACTTAGAGACCTTAAATAATAAATCCAATTACTACCTTTCTGTTCATAAAATTACCTTCCATTCAACCGTTGCTTCCCGTATTAAGAAACGTAGGTTTTTTTATCTCTTCAAACAATACATAAAATTAACTTGGCGGCGTAACCTACGCCCAAGACCAAATCATGACTCAAAGGTTACTAGACAGCTATAAATAAATAAATAATAAATATCCTTGGACATTTTCACACAACGTCTCGTCCCAAGCTAAGCAACTTAATGCTTGTGTTATGGTAACGAGATAGATGATAAACTAATTATATACATTTTTTTTGTAAATACATACATATTATGCATAGAAAACACCCAGACCCGGAACAAATACTTGTAGGTCGTACAAATATTTCTTCCGTGCGGGAATCGAACCCTCGACTTGCTGCGCAGCAGTCGTTTGGTCAACCACTGCGCCAACCGTGCCATAGCTATATTTCGGAAGTCAGTATAAAACCTCTAAATAATTAACTTGCTGGTCAGGGGGCATCCCGCCTTTGGATCAACCGGTTTAATTCCGGGGTAAGGCAAGAATCCTCGTGTAGGCTAGATATACATACTCTGGGTGTCATTTGTCATCGTGAATTACGAGTCTTCTTAATCTAGGGGTTAGATACGACTTAAGATCACAGGTTCGATTCCGGGGTCAAGCAAGTGTGTTTGTGTAAACCAGAGGCACTTGCTTTGAGTCTGGGTGTCATTTGTGTTGCTGAATTTCATGTTTGAAAACTGCCCCCACAGTACAGGTGCAAGGTGTTGTCTGTAACTGTACCAAGATTTACAAAGTTTGTTTAATATAGAAGATTTCTGGATTTGAATAATGATTCAAATGAAGAAACACAATTGTAACATCGTTACGACAAATCAAAGAAAACTACGTAATTAAATTCTCAACTTTGATCAAGCAAATAATTTGCTATCAATTTGTCTGACAATCTTTAGACTGAAAATTTGTTATTTTGTAAATTTCTCGCGCCAAGGGATAGAAATTATTGTCACGGTGACAACTTAAATCGAAAATCTCGCAATATAAATGGTTGTTTGCTAGTTTTGCGAAGTTAAATGTGAACTTTTTGTTCGCAAGTCTGTGTTTAAGTCTAAACAACGACGCTTTTCATTTTGACGTTCATTGTTCAACCGAACTGCTGTAAGAGTCAGACTTTTTTTCATTAATGTTATATGTCGTCTACATTGACAAATCAATATTATTTACAAAACATTATATTATTATTTTGTAGGCGTCTTGATGTTTTATCGACATTCGTATTTACATATTTAATTTCACATAAGGTTGGGCTATTTACCTATATTATGTTATATTTGATTATTCTATTTTCTATTAGATATCTACATATAACAGATTTATTTTTATTATTATTTATACTGTGATATCTAATTTCTAATAATTTTGAATTTTATTTTTAAGTGTAAATCATATTAATCGAACATGAATTTTGAAATTGAATATCACTATCACTACATAGTATAAAACAAAGTCGCATTCTTCTGTCCGTCCCTATGTATGCATAAATCTTTAAAACTACGCAACGGATTTTGAAGCGGTTTTTTTTAATAGATATAGTGATTCAAGGGGAAGGTTTTTAAGTATAACCCACCCCCGCTTTGCACGGGCGAAGCCGGGGCGGGCCACTAGTTGTAAAATAATTGTGTAAATGCATGGAATAAAAGGCATTTTTTATTTATTTCTTTATTTAAGGTTGGGGCGGATTTAGATACATACATTTATAGCAGAGCCTGGTTGGTCTAAGGGTTGGATGTACCGTTTGTGGATCAGGGGTCCCTGGTTCGATTCCGGCGTTAGGCAAGTGTCTTTGAGTAAACCAGAAGCACTTGCTCTGAGTACGGGTATCAATTGTGTTAGTGAATTGCATGTTTTTAAACAGCCCCCGCGATACAGTTTAAACATAGTGTATAGCAAATTCGTTTTTTAAAATAAATTAGAATGATAAAAATATAATGTAACATAATATTGACATAGAGTGCTAAAACTCAATTATAAACACAGCAGAGTGGTCAAGGGTGTTAACGTTGTTACTCAAAGAGGCTTAACATTTAATAACATTATCGCCGGTCTCTCTTTTCACTAATTGCATTCTCAAGACTCAATATTCGTTTCAATTTATATTTGTTTAGTACGAAACTTAACACGAAAGACGTTACTTAACTGAAATAAGTCGTTTTAAATTTAAAGATTTTTTTTATAGCAGTAATTTACGTAGATATAATAAATGCGTTTATTCGCTTAAAATTTCCCAAACAGTAACCAATCACACACCACCTCTATTTTAATTATTAAATATTTGTTGATATCAATAATAAAAACATTTTGACCGTACGTAGGTCGTAGGATATGATTAAATTCTTGAGTAGCTGCTTGACTAATCTCACTTCACGCCAACTTCGTCAACTTACAACAAAAGCTTTTGAATAAAGAGACTAAGGACTTTGTGTTCTTTTTCCTCAGAAGTTTAGACGCTCTTTCAGAATCCGCTATCTGTATTTATTGTTCCTTTTTTGGTTGCTAATTTACATTCTTTGCATCAATCTTTTTTGTTTCCGATAGGTGCCTAGTTACATTTCAAATTATCGTAACAGATTCATTGTGAATAATTTTAACAAATATTTTTCCAATATTGTTTCGTTTCATATTTAACTATCTAGATTTTGTACGGCATCGTTAATTGGAAAGCAAGAATCATAACTACTACGACTTCCTGAGAGGACAATTAGCTTATTGTGCCACGCCGGCCAGATGGGTTGGCACAGGGTTTCATTTCAAGTTTTCTTTCTCTTGCAGCTAGGTTTTCGGCCTTCTGATTTCATAATATTGGCTCTTACGACACACTCAGGATTGAATGAGATAGTAAAAATATGTATCTTCATTATGAATCATCATTAACATTAATTAATTATTTGGTAAAATTGTATAGTATGGTGAGCCGTATGGTGACGGAATTAGAATACATTGTGTCACCAGCCCATTCCATCCTGAGGGTATTGTCAATGTCAAAAACCTGGCCGCAAGAGATGGAAAATTTAAATAAATAAATAAATAAATATCCTTGGACATTTCACACAACGCCATCTCGTCCCAAGTTAAGCAACTTAATGCTTGTGTTATGGTAACGAGATGAATGATAAACTACTTATATACATTTTTTTTGTAAATACATACATATTATAGATAGAAATGACACTCTGAGCCAGTGCCTCTGGTTTAGACAAAGACACTTGCCCGACCCCGGAATCGAACCCGGGACCCGTTGATCCAAAGGCGGCACATCTAACCACTAGACCAACGAGGCACGATATAGTACGGTGAGCCGTGTGGTGACGGATTTAGAATACATTGTGTCACCACCCCATTCCATCCTGAGGGTATTTTGTCAATGTCAAAAACCTGGCCGCAAGAGATGGAAAACTTGATACGAAGCCTGCCCTTCTGGCCAGCGTGGCACAGCAGGGTAAATATCCATCATGTAATTGGAGGATTGCCCAACTCAGCAATCAGTCAGGTATAGGCTGAGCAATTACTACTGTAAACACAGGAGGTAGAAAACAACAAAACATCTGACACTAAAATTCCCTTGTGCATAATCTATACATAAAATGGCATAAAAAATTCATAGCATCAAATTTTGCATCACAACAATCCACAAATGCAGACCCGGGTATATGAATAAAAGTAATTGCTTCGAAACTTCCCGGGTGCCGCTGTGACAGGCCTTTTTCGGTCAATTAAAAGCGGGTTGAATTTTGAATTTTGTTGCTGGAATTTCTGAGGGTGGCTAATCGGGTAATCCAACTGTTAAACACGCATGAGGGGATTAAGTCCCAATTTGTTTATGGGCAGACGACAGGCCGCGTGTCGTGAAAGTCTGACAACTGAAGTCACTATGGTTAACCAAATAGCAGTTCTGTTTTAGGAGTCGAAGGGATTTATTTATGTTTTAAAGGTTTATCTTTTGTTCGGTATTAAAAAAATTGTATTTTTTACAAGCGACCCGCCCCGGCTTCGCACAGGTGAAATCATGAACCTGTAAATTTATCAGTGTTTCTCTACAATATTATGGATGAACATATAAACCTTCCTCTTGAGTCACTCTATCTATTGAAAAGAACGCTTCAAAATCCGTTGCGTAGTTTTAAAGATTTAAGCATACATAGGGACGGACAGACGACAGTGACTTTGTTTTATACTATGTAGTGATGATAGTGAAGTGATAGTGATAGTGAAGTGATAGTGAAAAGGAAGATTTTTCTGACGATTGAATCAGTCTATTAAATTAATCGAATATTAGATACAGATTTTAATTAGACTGCAAGTGATTAAAATCTGTGTTGTGAAGCATTATTATAACGCATTATTGTTAAATATTTGATTTAACTCACGCACAATAGTTATTTGTTATACAAGAGTGCAAAGTTGCTTTTTAACCGCGTGTTCAATTTTGATGACCGAGCAAGCGAAGGATTCTAAAATTCAAATCATCGATTCAAAATTAGAATCCTGAACGTTAGCGAGGGAATCAAAAGAGCACGAGGTGAAAAATCTTTGCACTCGAGTGCAACACGTAACTTTTCATTCCAACTCAGCGAGGAAATGACTAAATGCAAAAAAAAAAACGTTTACAATCACAAGATAGGTACACTTTTATTTCAGTTTAGGTATTAATTACTACATTATGACAGGTAAGTATTACAGAATAATCTTTACTTTATTCTCTAGCGAATAAAAACGGCTTTTGCACTCAGATATCGAAGAGCAAAAATACTTTATTCTCTAGTGAATAAAAACGGCTTTTGCACTCAGATATCGTAGAGCAAAAATACTCTTTCCGAGATGGGGGGATGAAAAATATATTTTACTTTGCTCGATTTTGTATGGATACACAAAGTTGGAAAAAGAACAATATTTATACACAAAGATCACAATTGAAAGGCGGCCACTGAATCTTTATGAGCTAAGATCAGCACAATTTCAACAGACATTTGAATTCGTACTTTAAGTCACCAGCTCTTTGACATCTATACATGTGAATTAATAATAGATGGGTCACGAAGCGCTCACTTGAGGAAGTTTTGGAGTTTTGTTGTCTTCATACTAAAATGGTATTTGAGGAACTCAATAGAATGTTGGGGGCTTTATCGCGCCTTTATGGGCAACCTTGGGCTTTTAACGATCTTCCTTATTTTCGGCTGAAATGACTGGAACGAGTGTGTGAATGCGAAAAGGGATAATCGGCATATCAGGCGAGATTTAACTGGTGGAGGTTATCTCATTATCGTCGGGGAAAATTATAACAAAAAAAAAATATTTGGTACACAGGGCGTTCTCAGCCCATACTGAGTCGGGCCTCCTACTAGGCCTTCGGTCACAGGGAAGGTCATTGGCCTACTGTGCCACGATAGCCAGATGAGTTGGCACAGGGTTTCGTATCAAGTTTTCCTTCTCTTGCAGCTAGGCGACCTTATCATTTCCTTTTGTTGGCTCTTAAGACACCCTCAGGATGGAATGGGGTGGCGAAACTGTGTATCCTAAATCCGTCACCACCAGGAATGATTTCATAAAGACAACTGTTGTACGGACAATATTCATACCAAAGGAAAGTCGGTAGGAGAAACTCCTAACTACATATTTTACATGTAAGCTGCTTTAAAAAGAAAAATGGCACAACCCAAAATTTAAAACCTGATTTAAAATGTACATTTAATTCTCTTTTTTTTACTTGGCTATAAGGATTTATAGGCCAATTTCGACAAGCATCTTTGCGAATTTGAAATTAACGGCATTGTTGGCCTGAACTTTTCAAATAAAAGTAGTATCGGATAATTTCGGTTTGCAGCCCTTTCGTTTTTAAGCAGCGATATATATATGACGGCGCCACCGTCATTATTTTGTAAACTGCGGGTACAATGGGAAAGCAGTGAACAAACAACTGACCGACGTCATGTTTATCCCCAACGCCGAGCGACATAAAAGGCAGCGCGCGCGCCAGATGCGGCTCAGTCGTTCGTCGACCGTCGCCCGGTGCACTCGTTACGTAATCGCTGAGTGATGTTTTGCCGAGTTTTTATAATCAGTGCAGATTAATTGTGTTATTCTTTAATTACGAAATTGTGTGAAAATAATAAGGTTTATTTAATTAAAATAAACTAAGTGATTGTGTGAAGACTTTTGTGTTCCTTTTTTTAATAATGTCGGACCCTGACGCTACATATATATATATATTATGATCTGGTTTTGTAGATTTATTTGCGCGGTTTGTTTGGTTTATACTGGCTGTAGTTAAAGGTACAGCCAAAACTAAAGAATTGAGAGATCTGCTTTTTTTAACCCCCGACGCAAAAAGAGGGGTGTTATAATTTTCACGTGTCTGTCGGTCTGTCTGTCTGTCTGTCTGTCTGTCTGTCTGTCTGTCTGTCTGTGTGTGGCACCGTAACTCGCGAACGGATGAAGCGATTTCAATAAAGTTAGTCAATATTTTTTTTGTATGAAAGGTGAGTTACGGGCGAGTGTTCTTAGACATGTTTGATGAAAATCGGGTGGGCCGTTTATAAGTTATGAGGGGTGAAAGTGGGGAAGAATAACCGAATGTCTGCAAATATAATCGAGTGGGGTCTCAAATGAAAGCGCATCACGTGCAATTTAACAAAATCTACATTATAATAAGTATGTACCTATAAAAGTATAAAATAAAAATTAAATTAAAAATTTAAATAAACCGCCGACACAATAACCTTTAAAAAGTAAAAAATAAAAATAAATACTTCGCGTTGGGGGACCAGGGGTCAGGTAATAAATAAGTGGGAGTGGTCCCCCAACGCGAAGTATTTATTTTTATTTTTTACTTTTTAAAGGTTATTGTGTCGGGGGTTTATTTAAATTTTTAATTAATTTTTTTTAAATACTGTGTACAAAATTTCAGGAAAAACAAAGATTGTGACACGTTGGTCGCTATCTGTTAACTAAAGTGTCATAACAGGAACAGTATACCACCGCTACTAATCAGCCCATTAATGGCCCTCTGCTGAGTCAGGCCTCCTCCCATCACAGGGAGGGTCATTAGCCTACTGTACCACGCTGGCCAGACGGTTTGGCACAGGGTTTCGTATCAAGTTTTCCTTCTTTTGTGCCTAGGTTTTACGGAACAGTATGCAACTAGCTTATTATATTCTCGACTAGCGACCCGCCCCAGCTTCGCAAGGGGGCAATGATGAACCTCTAAATTTATCAGTGTTTTTCTACTATATTATGGATGTATTATAGTTATAAACCTTCCTCTTGAATCACTCTATCTATTAAAAACCGCTTCAAAATCCGTTGCATAGTTTCAAAGATTTAAGCATACATAGGGACGGACAGACGAGAGCGACTTTGTTATATAATATGTAGTAATAATGCGTAAGATCTTTTTTGAGAAAAACTTCTTTTGTCGTAATTTAGCGTATACTAAAACTTATTATTACAACACATTTATTAAAAGAAACTATCTATACTACGAAACAATAACATGACTAATGGTTATTATTATACGAATATATATTCACGACATTCCAAAAGATCATATTTAGAGACTACTAAATTCACAATATTTTTATTAAAAATAAAAACTATACATACAACCAAACAATACCTAATACACTCATCGAATCATTGAAATTTGCGTATCTTCAAAGCCTTATAAATAATGCATGTTCATCCATAAATTACCGAACTCAGTTAAATCCGCTCCACATTGAACTATATGTGTCACACAAACCGCATTTCTACCTGCATGCAAGTTAACACTTAATGGCCTGGGGCTGGTCCTCTCGGAATTTAATCCCGGTGTTCATTGCATTACGCACCTCTAGGTCCTGTGCTAGTGCAATTGTTTGCAAAGTGCTGGATAGTGATTGGCTGATGTTATTTGAAACCAACCCATGTTCATGAATGACGTAATGTTAGGCAAATAAATGAGTTCATTCTCATCATTACCGCCAATACCATTGTCTATGTTGTAACAGATTTAGAATACACAATGTCACCAACCCACACATTTCAAAAGTCCGCCATAAACAACTGAACGCCACAGTATTGCCACTGTTAAAATTTTAATTACTAGCTCAAATAAAATATTGCCCGAAGTAAAATATACCTTATTGCTTTGAAGCAGTCGTGTGTATGGAGACTACCACCTAGCGTGGGACAGGGGTCGTAAGATGAGGATAATGGTAACTTTAAATATGACGATTTATAAGAGTTTTGTGATAAAACCTACGTATATAAAGTTCATTTTGAGTTTGAGTTCACAGGAGAGACTAGATGACAGTTGTCTTTAAAAATACGAAGAAACAGTTAAACGCATATAGTTTTGTTTTCATTGATTCATTCATGTGAATAGGGCACAAATTAAAAACGGTGGGAATTAAATAATTTAATATACACGCGATAATTCCGTCATAAAGTTTTTCTTTTCCATCCAGTTGGGCCTCCTCCAATAGTTGGAGCTTACTGTGCCACGATGGCCAGACGGGTTGGCACAGGGTTTCGTATAAAGATTTCCGTCTCTTGTGGCTAGGTTTTCGGCCTTGTCATTTCCTATTGTAGACTCTCACGACACCCTCAGGATGAAATGAGGCGGTGACACTATGTATTCTAAATCCGTCACCACACTGAGAAATCGGTAGACTATCATCACTATCATCATCATTTCAGCTAAAAGACGTCCACTACTGTCGGTAGACTAAAATTCTAGTTAATGTTCTATCTTAATTCACAGCCTAAAAATAACGCAAGCAAATGTGGCTCTGCGCGTTAAGAGCGGTTAACCCTAAAGTAAGTACAGAAATTCAATAGAGAAAAATAATAATGTAGAAAAACTTAATTAGCACCTACCTACGATGTGACCTCGCTACACCCAAGTGTTATTCTAACCGAAAACTAGGCCTGAGCAATAACACGCCGGCTTTAGGGGCAAGGGAGATCGTTTAAGCCGCTACTCCTGTATAAGGCCACCTGGGCCTCGAAATATTAGCACCGGCAATTTCCGGAGTTGCCAACTATTAACCTGAACGCTTTTTCTGACAATATTTGCCCTTTTTCCATAGCAAGTGTGAGTTACATGAAATTGGATGAGGTTCGACCGAGGTTTGAAGTTTCCTTGGTGGATATGAAACGAGGAGTATACAAGCCGATTTTTTTGAAAAAAGGCATGTTTGCTAGTACGACTTAACATCAGAATTGCGCAAAAATTCCACTTAGTGTTTCTGCCTCCATTGAGTCACAAATTGCAATCTTTGGTATTAAAAAAAAAACAAGATTATGTAATAACGGAATATAATTTAAAGAGCGGTCATAGACAGCTCTTAATATAGACTTGAATTAAAATCTGCTTCCGTGTACGAATTGCAGTAAAGTAATTGAAGCGATAATTTCTAAGCATCAGTAGATTATAAAAAAAGCAACGGGTGAAATCTAAAAAACGCGACAACTAAAAAAAAATAATAATTTAAGCACAATAAACAGCTAACTAAACACACTAACCTCACAATGTAAACCAAATAATTATCAAAATATTTTTTATTACGTACCAATATTAACTATCAAATTATTTAAAATAAAAATTTAATATACTAAACACAGCGACACAACAGCGAAGAGCAGCTGACTTTATCTTTCTCGCTCGGGTTCACTCGGCGGTCCCGAGTTCACCCGATCGAGCCTTTCACCTAAGAGCGTGACGGATCGGAAAATCTGTGTGCGTTGCGCCAAAAGAAGTTTTCCTTCAAAAAACTTTGTGTTTTTAGGATATTACAATAATTAAGTATGTTATTGTAATAGAGCTGCAAAATATCCATTGCTATGAAACATTGTTCATGTATTTCGATTACATAATAACATCCACTTATTTTATGCTGAGGGTGCCATAAGGAGGGACTAAAAGATCGCAAGAGGCATATCATGTAACCAAGAGGAAAAAATCTTGTTACAAATTCTACCTAAAACAAATTTCTTTGCATCGATTCGTAAGAGACGATGATTGTGATATGCAGGTAGCAAAAACTATACATCTACTTCGCCAATCTCCAGAAGGCTCTATCATAGTAAATTAAGCCGTTAAACTCAGTACACCAACAGTGTCTTCACGTAAATAAATAAATAAATAAATATCCTTGGACATTTCACACAACGCCACCTCGTCCCAAGTTAAGCAACTTAATGCTTGTGTTATGGTAACGAGATGGATGATAAACTACTTATATACATTTTTTTTTGTAAATACATACTTAATATAGATAGAAATGACGCCCAGACTCCGAGCCAGTGCCTCTGGTTTAGACAAAGACACTGGCCCGACCCCGGAATCGAACCCGGGACCCGTTGATCCAAAGGCGGCACATCTGACCGCTAGACCAACGAGGCAAGCTTAACGTACATTATCCAGTCTTGGCTTTAACACTTGCGGGGCTTTAAGAAGGAAAGCACTTTCGTCATATCGCGTCTTCAAACGCGCCAGCAAAATATTTGGATCAACATTCTATGGAACAACATTGCGATTTTCTATGAAGTATTTTTTGTGATCGATATTTTGTTTACCTTTTTACGTGATACACATAAAAGTTGTCGTTGCTACGAGGGAAAAAGGGTGCTTCTCAAACCATAAAAGTATATAAATTTATCATGTAATTTTTATCGGAATTTGTGTCATTTGTCGTCGTGAATTATGTGTTTGTAACGTAAGGAGAAGTCCTGTCGCGCCGCAAGTTGATATACTCAACACCGTATTCATACAATTTGTACTGGTGGCTGAATTATTAACATATTAAGTTGCCTCGTTGGTCTAAGGGTTAGATGCGCTGCCTTTGGATCAACGGGTCCCAGCCTCGATTTCGGGGTCTTTGTCTAAACCAGAGGCACTTGCTCTGAGTCTGGGTGTGTTCGTGAATTACATGTTTGTAAACTGCCCCCGTGCGAAAGGTTGCGGGCAGCAGCTGGATGCGTCAAGCTGAAGACAGGGCGCTATGGCGCTCTTTAGGGGAGGCCTATATCCAGCAGTGGACTAATGTGGGCTGATGATGATGATGATGATGATGAAACTGCCCCCGCGATAAAGGTTTGCTTGCAAAAATAATTGTTATACTAACTTGTGAAAAATAATAAAACAATACAAAATCTACCAATCTTTAAAATTTTCCGACAGATGCTAATTTTTACTCAGACCTTAACTTTTATCTTTGACTTTCACTTTGGCCGTACTTCTGGAACTAATTAGCCTATTACTTGTCTATTTAAATTTGTGTATTCGTTCGTTCTTGTACTTTCACATCATGCGTCTCAGTACTTCGTTCATTTATTTCATTCGTCGTTCATTTATTTATTCCAGTGACAATTTTGTTCCCATTACATATATTTACTTAATCATGCTATCTAGTTTTTCTTAAACCACCTTATTTCTCACCTTATTATTGTATATAGGGAGTAAGCCTATATTCTACATTTATAATCAACAGTTTGTTACCTAATCTGTTATCTTAGTCTATTTAGTTTTATGTTTTCATAGTGTTATCCTGTGTGTGTCCTAGTGTTATTTATTATTATACATTATACTACTACTAAGCCTATACATGGCCCACTGCTGAGTCAGCCTTCTTCCAATTTTATTTATTTGTATAGCTATATGTATAAAATGAAATTTATTTTATTATTTAACTAGCGACCCGTCCCGGCTTCGCACGGGTGCAATGATGAACGTCTAAATTTCTCAGTGCAATATTAAGCATGTACTAAAAACATTCCTCTTGAATAACTCTTACTATTAAAAAAAAATCCGTTGCGTAGGTTTAAAGATTTAAGCATACATAGGGACGGACAGACGACAGCGACTTTGTTTTATACTATGTAGTGATAGTTATTTAATAAATAATATTCCCTCCATGTGATTAAAGGAGACCAACACTTAGCCTAGGTCATGGTTTGAGTAGTAAACAACAAGGAACTGAAACTGTATTCCATTCTTGAAAGATCCAAGGGGTAGGTTAATTCCTCCTACTTGTACAACATAAGTGGGTAATCCCCACATTAAGACCATCGCCGTCGTCACCTCAGTTTGTACGGGTTCCCGTGACCGGCCTAAGCCACAGGATACTCAATGTGTATACACAAAGAAAATGAATAATTTATTACACATTCAAATTAAACACTTTTTAACGGATTTATCGCATGTACGAGTCATCATCATTTCAGTCAACAAACGTCCACTGCTGGACATAGGCCTCCCCCAAAGGGGGGGTTTGCCATAATCGCCACGCATGGATTGCCATTGCCATTGGGTCGATGTTCAACAGAACGTCGCTGCTGTCCAACGTCTGTTGTCCCTTAGTCGCCTTCTACGACACCCACGGGAAGATATGGGGTGGTAGTATTCTTACCTCGCTGTCACACGGACAGTACCAGTATAGTACATTAGTTACTAGCTTTTGCGCGCGGCTTCGCCCGCGTGGGCTTCGAACCCGTGCTTATCTCTGTGCATATTTTTTATGAACATATAAGCGGTTATTGTGACTAAACTATGATAGTTAGATATGTGCTCTCCTGGTTTGTAGATCTTTATAAGACCTACAAACCCGTAGTACATCATTTTATTCTATTGTTAATAGTTTTTGCAGCGCACACATAAATAGGTTGTCGATTTTACACCTTGGTTTACAAAATTACAATTTTCATACGGATCCCTAATTCTTTTGAAAATAAAATATAGCCTATAACCTTCCTCGATAAATGGACTATCTAAAACTGAAGGACTTTTTGAAATCGCACCAGTAGTTCCTGAGATTAGCGCGTTCAAACAAACAAACAAACAAACTTTGCAGCTTTATATATTAGAAAAAGTATATAGATTTAAGTTCAGACGTTTCGAATTCTTTGCAACAACCTATTGTATGTATGTCTATACTCGTACATACAATCACATACAAACACGCAACTTTACGCATATTTTAAATATCAAAGTAGATTCACTATAAGCATTTCTTATTAAAGCTTGTTTACCTTGTAGCAAAGAACAATACAATACTTTACTACTTAATACAAATACTTTACAATATAGATACAATTTACTGAGTAAATGTTATCTAATTTATTTACATAATAGTCCGCGTGGTGACGGGTTTAGAATAAATAGTGTCACCAACCTCATTACATCCTGAGGGATTCGTAAGAGTCGATAAAAATAAATGCTATGGCCGAAAACCTAGCCGCAAGAGACGGAAAACTTTAAACGAAGCCCTGTGCCATAAGGGTTACTTATGGCCAGCGCGGCACAGTAGGCTAATTGCCCTCCATGTAAAATAGTTAGAGGAGGCGCAACTCAACACTCAACAGTGGGTATAAATAATAAGTATAAATAATAAAAAATAAACAAAAGAAAAGAAATACTTTTTGCACATAACGTCCTTAATGCCATTGCAATCTTCCAGTCAACTTAAGGTGAATGTTCCAGGGTAGCCCGCGAAATTCAAATTCTCTTACGTTTTTTGCAATTTGCTGGTCAGCGCTAGGTTGTATGTTGATTAAAATGTTATTCGCGGCTGTAAAACGTAAGCAGTTATAGAATTATAATCATCAAAATCATCATTACAACCCTCCAAGCTCATAAAGGTGCAAGGAAAACTTTTTCAACGTCAAAGTCATTCTTGCACCCTTATGAGCTTGGAGGGTTGTATTGATGAGTTTGATGATTATAACTCTGTAACTACATACGTCTTACAGCCGCGAATCAAATGTTCATCATCATACAACTTAGCACTGCCCTGCAAATTGCAAAAAACGTAAGAAAATTTGAATTTCGCGGGCTACCCTGGAGCATCCACCTTAAAGGAGATCATTAGAAATGTTTAATACATTTCTAAGGAAACAGTCATTGGTATTATATTAATTATAATAAATGATTTACTAGTGCGAATTAATACGTACGTTTAAATAAGTTTTTTTTAATGAAATATTTTTATTTAAACTTAAAAATTTCGTGTAAGCTGTAAACTGATGCTAAATAATTCCCTATTTTTCAGTCCAATTTACTTCTGTACTACCTTTTTCCCAATACGACTATAAATTGAGGTACAAGCTATCCTATCTTTCAAGTTGGATCAAACTGCAAACGGTGTGCAAATTTGATTATAATCGATTATGTAGTTTAGGAGTCCATCGCGGACAAATAACATGACTCGAGCCAGACTCTGCTCTATTCAAAACAATAGACAAATATAAAATATATATATATACAAAATATATTAATAAAACGTTTACCTAAGATAAGGTTTAGGTTATACTCGCACAGTAAATATGTTTGAAGCCGCAGATATCCAAGTAAATATTACACGCGAAAACAGTTTCTAGGTCTTTACGTCTTATTTTCCGTGAATATCCACTAAGGTAAGCACAATTTTTGTTATGACAGGACCAGGATCACGGCAGCACTCTACGCAAACCCCGTAATGTGAAAAGGTTTCATATGACAAGGCAGTTTGGATAGGCCAACAAACAAAAGCTGCTCACGTGTATAACATTAAGCAAACTGGTAAATTGTTAAATTATGGAACCTTTGTTGACACAAGTGTGTTTTGAGTATGATAAACGGGACGGGACGCGACCATAGAAAATGCTTTGTTTGCAAAGCGTCGGTTAAACGGCGCGATTTTTGATGCTACGAACAGAGTACGCTGTGCGTTCGGTAATGTTTAATACATAGCCACTAGCCACTATTCTATCGCAGTTCCAATTTTTTATTATATTAATCTTGACTATGGATCACGCCTTTGGATCACGAGTCTCCGGTTCGATACCGGGCAAGTGTCTTTGTGTATAAGGCACGTACCCGTGCAATCGTCATTATCATTTCAGTCACAAGACTGCTGGGCATGCGGCTCCGCAAGGATTTCTACGAAGGCCGGTTCTGAACCGCCCGCATCCATCGCTTTGACCTTGACTTGACCTTGACCGGTCCACCGTGTTGGAGGCCTACCAGCTCTGAAATCAGCAGTGGGTGATTTATAGGCAGAGGTAGTATGTACTTTTAATCGCCTGGTGTGTCGCGTGCATTGCACCAGCTGTGGTCTTGCCTTGACAATTCGACTCTGCGATTCAGACCCGCATCATAAATATGTAACAATTTCCAGTACTTTTCAATTTATTATTTCTCCGTTAAGAAAGCATCAGAAACGAAGATACATTGTACGTTGTCGAGACATTTTATTTTTTGTGCATTCCTAGCGTCTGTTTACATTGAGAATGAACAGGAAAATGTCCGGGAAATTACCGTCAGTTAGCTCAATGTACCTGATTGAACAGTTTGTTTGTGCGCCAAGGAAATAGAAAATTAACTGGGCGTGAAAATCTGAAAGCGTATTCTGTTATTCTTGTTAATCAAATGAGGTACAATTATTGTTACTTTTTAGATGTATGTTTTAACCTCCGTCAAAACGTCGTAACATGTTTCTGTGGCAATGTAGACGTATATCAATATCGTTTCAGCCTTTTTAAGATCATCAATGGATTGAGTTGTAACAGGAGTTCCTTACATATTTAAATTTTGGTTATATTGTATTAGTAACTATACAATAATTATAAGACACTAGCTGACCGGGCAGACGTTGTCCTGCATGATATTTGTTTACCGACTGCAGCGCCATCTGTCGGGCTGATTTGTGAATCTAAACCATCCTCGGTGCCACCCAAACGCATACAAAAAATTTCATTCATATCGGTCCAGCCGTTTAGGAGGAGTTCAGTCACATACACACGCACACAAGAAATATATATATATATATATATATAATAAGATAAGGTCGCTCACTACGGGGGCCATCAAAGGCTCAAAGTCTCCCAAAAGGCAAAGGAGACGGTTATGCTCGAAATTTCCCTGCAAGATCGAATCACGATGAGGCATGAGGAGATACGCAGGAGAACCAGAGTTACCGACATGGCCCACAGGGTTGCCAAACTTAAGTGATAATAGACAGGGCACATAGCGCGCAGGTCTGATGCCCGATGGGGCAGAAAAGTCGTTGAGTGGCGACCTAGTTCCGGAAAGCGCAGTTCCAGTAGGCCTTCCACACGGTGGACTGACGACCTAGTTAAGGTCGCCGGAAAGCGATGGATGGGAACGGCTCAGGACCGGCCTTCGTGGAAATCCTTGGGGGACGCCTATGACCAGCAGTGGACGTCTTTTGGTTGAAATGACGATGATGATGATGTTTTCTAAATCCGTCACCACCCCATTCCCTATTGAGGGTGCCGTTAGAGCCGACGGAAGAAAACGAGAAGCCCGATAACCTAGCTGAAACTCTCAGTAGTATCATTTATGGGCTGAATAAGACTGTAGCACATAGTAGACGTATCCAAAAATCTGTTTCACAAAAACCCCTTACAGCCACATATCTGAATCACAATATGTAAAAGCTTCAAGACCTTCTATTTTCACTTTCCCTCGACCGCATTTCTCGGGTTTTTCGGGCCAACGCTTTGTCAATTTTCAACGAACAATGTCCAGACCCGCAATATATCGTGGGTCTTTGTTAAAATGGACATCTTGGCCGACTTTCCATAGGCTAATTGATTCATGAGGCAGAGAGGCTGTGATAAGGCGGTTACACCACTCAATTAGTAGAGGTTTTTACCCAGTATATGGTTATGATAAGCTCACTGAGGGTCTACCCTCGTAGCTCGAATAAAATTTAATTCGGATACTTATTACCGCCTGCGATAATGAAACTCGTTTCCATGGTTATGTGTTAGGGTGTGTATAATTTTGGAGAATGTAGTATTTGGAATTGCAGGCAGTACGGTATTTAATATTATGTACTACCTAACAATTATTTGATCCGTGTAGTGAAGGATTTAAATTATATAATAGCACTACCCCATTTCATTCTGAGGGTGTCGTAATACAAGAAGATATGACTAGGCCGAAATATAGGGTGCAAAAGAAGGAAATCCTGATACCAAACACTTTTCTTTTTTCTTTTTTTTGACGCTGGGGAACTGCTTTATGCATACCCCCCTCGGGGAGAGGCCAGCGATTATGGGGGACTTCGAAAACGACTCGTATACCTACTAAAACCCTAGCGGTATACCATCACACGACAAGCTTGGGGCGCCACAGGTTGGCGAAACGCAGTCTGTGACTGTGACGCCCCGTTGATACAAAATCCTGTGCCAACCCGACTGGCCAGCGTGGCACAGTAGACCCAATTAGACTCCTGTAAATGGCTGGCGTTTGACTCAGCATCGAGTCATGCGTTATACTTGTGAACAGGTGCTGCTGTTTGGGGTTGGTCGGCTCATTAGACCAAGGAAGTTTTATTTTGTAGGTATTGTTTCAATATTCACGTTTCAGTTGACGCCTTCCGGATCCAACAGTTTGTTATGTGGAATTTGTTGGGTAAATATATATCAAATGATTAAATAGGACCGCAAAGTAATAAAAAGAAGAATGACAATGCCCTCTGAGTTTCTTGCCAGTTGTTCTCAGCAGTGATCACGTTCCGTACTGGTGGTAAAATAATAGTTATTGGTTATACAAGAGTGCAAAGTTGCTTTTTAACCGCGTGTTCAATTTTGATGACCGAGCAAGCGAAGGATTCTAAAATTGAATCACGAGCGCAGCGAGTGATTCAAAATTAGAATCCTGAACGTTAGCGAGGGAATCAAAAGAGCACGAGGTGAAAAATCTTTGCACTCGAGTGCAATACGTAACTTTTCATTCCACCTCAGCGACGAAATGACTAAATGCAAAAAAAAACGTTTACAATCACAAGATAGGTACACTTTTATTTCAGTTTAGGTATTAATTACTACATTATGACAGGTAAGTATTACAGAATAATCTTTACTTTATTCTCTAGCGAATAAAAACGGCTTTTGCACTCAGATATCGAAGAGCAAAAATACTATATTCTCTAGTGAATAAAAACGGCTTTTGCACTCAGATATCGAAGAGCAAAAATACTCTTTCCGAGATGGGGGGATGAAAAATATATTTCTTTGCTTTGTTAAAAAATTAAAGTAGCTTTTCAGTGATTATGAAGCCTACGAAGCCTACAATTTGTGTATTATTGTTCTTAAAATTCAGAGTAAATAATCTCAACGCTAGCTACATAAAAAAGGAGATTATGTTCTTAGGCGCCTGTTTTTCCGTCACGTGTTTATCTCCCCCACTGAAGAAGAGTTCGCAAGGGAGACTTACTAACGACTCTTTTGAAGGGAGCTGTTAGATTAGCTTTTATCGTGATCCAGTTGGACATATCAAATATTTTTATATCGAAGGTTATTTATGCTTCAAACGGGGTAAACAATTCAAACTCGAAAGGAACTTTATTTACGTCGGTTTTATCACAAAACTTTTATAAATCGTAGAGAAGAGCGAGCAGAAGCTTTGTAGTTGCTTTTTATTATCATCTTACGGCCCCTAGAGAAGAGACAGCAGAAGCTCAGTAGTTTCTTTTTTCAAATTATTGTTTACAACAAACACTAAACAACATAGTGAGAGCACAGCCGGGTTTACATAAGGATTTCCAAAGAAAAAAAGATAACATTTCGTCTCTTTTTTCTTTGGATTTTGTGATACATTGTCACAACCTGTATAAAAATTGAGAGCCATGATATCTATCATTTACTTCACCAAGACTTTCACCAAGCTCTTCACTATCACTACACAGTACAAAACAAAGTCGCTGCGGTCTGTCCGTCCTTATGTATGCTTAAATCTTTAAAACTTCGCAACGGATTTAGATACGGTTTTTTTGTTTAATATATGTATAGAGTGACTCAAAAGGAAGGTTTATATGTATAACCCACCCCCGCATTGCACGGGTGAAGCCGGGGCGGGCCACTAGTGGAAAAATAAGGCAAACACGTTGAGAAACGCGGCACACCTGCTTTAAAGCGATTAGCTATATACGCTTGAGACTTTAAGTAAGGTTATGCAAAGGCCGAGGTAATGTGTTGACTGTCTTAATAGCTTGGCGAATATTTATGGCTCTCTGGGCCAATTAAATGACGTTGTTAGGTAAAGTGTAAGTTGGGGATTATAACTATTTTATGTAAAGTCCGTGTGGTGACGAATTTATAATACACAGTGTCACCACCCCATTTCGACAAAAGGAAATGACAAACCTAGCCGAAAGAGCGAAAACATGGAAGGAAACTCTGTGCCTACCCGTCTGGCCAGCTTGGTACAGTAGGCTAATTAACCTCCATGTAATTGAAGCAGTCCCAGCAGTGGGTCATTCATGGGCTGACGTGTAGTAGTAGTCTTTAGTATATTTTTTTTACTAGTTACTTGAATACCCTAGGCTTGCGTGATGGAAAGCAACGCCAGGGTCTAAGATGGGGCAGACAATTCAAGGAAATGCCCTGTCGAGCACCGGCTATCCCATACACACGACGAAACACAGTAAAACTGCTTGGCGACTTAGATGTGAGGGTGGTAGCTATCCGGGTGGACCATTTGATCCTACCACCAAGCGTGATGGGTTTTGTTGACTTTTACAACACGCGTTTTTTCCCAGCATGCGGTGGGGAAGTTTTATATTCTGACCCGTCCCCACACGGATAGAATTTTATTATTAGGAATTCCTAATATCCCCCCGTGATGGGAGGAGGTCCGACTCGGCAGTGGGTCCGTCATGGGCTGAGTAGTAGTACTATTTGAAGCCACGCACTTGTGTACGTACGAAAATAAAAGTCTAGAATTGACAAAATATGTCACGTTATTTCAACCTAGGCCGTGGAGCTAGGACAGAATGGGTAAATATTTTCCGCAGCCAGGCCTCCAAGGACTCCCGACAAAATAGTTTTATTGATGCCTTAGAGAACGACGACGGAATTTACTTTTCATTACACTAGAAGTTTGCTCACAAACAATTCAAGTCGTGAAGCTATGAAAAACATCTTGTAACAATATTTCTTTATTATCCTTTGTGTGTGTGTGTGTTTCAAGTTTGAAGTGTGAGTCAAAGTCAAATAGTTTATTTTCGTCCTACACCTGTTTTGTATAAATAAATAAATATCCTTGGACATTTCACACAACGCCATCTCGTCCCAAGCTAAGCAACTTAATGCTTGTGTTATGGTAACGAGATGGATGATAAACTACTTATATACATTTTTTTTTTTGTAAATACATACATATTATAGACAGAAAACACCCAGAGCCGGAACAAATACTTGTTGGTCGTACAAATAATTCTTCCGTGCGGGAATCGAACCCGCGACATGCTGCACATTTATACAACACTAGTGGCCCGCCCCGGCTTCGCCCGTGCAAAGCGGGGGTGGGTTATACATATAAACCTTCCCCTTGAATCACTCTATCTATTAAAAAAACCCGCTACAAAATCCGTTGCGTAGTTTTAAAGATTTATGCATACATAGGGACGGACAGAAGAATGCGACTTTGTTTTATACTATGTAGTGATTATACAAAACACGCATGCATAGTGTCATCACCCTATTCCATCCTGGAGGTGTCGTAGGAGCTGGCGACAAAAGGGAATAACAAGGCCGATAATCTAGCCATAAGAGAATGATAGGAATCCCTGTGCCGACCCGTCTGGCCAGCGCAGCGTGGCACAATAGACTTACTACCTACTGTACTTGGAGGAGGTCCGACTTAGCAGTGGCTCATGTATAGGGCTCAATAGCAGTAGTAGATACAAAGCAAAGTATTAGACCTATTACCTCCTACTGCTAAGAAGAACAGGCAATAACATTATATGTTTATAGTTTGAGGTCTTATTGAATATATTTATATCTATCAGCTCAGAAGTCCACTGCTGAACATAGGGCTCCCCCATAGATTTCCACAATGCACGATCTCGTGCAGACCGCAGCCAGCGACTCCCAGTGACCTTCACAAGGTCGTCCTTCCACCTAGTCGGGGGTCTTCCCATACGCCACTCCAAGACTTTTTGCCCCAGCGGCCATCTGTTATTCGGGCCACGTGGCCTGCCCATTGCCACTTCAACTGTGCAATCCTTCTAGCTACGTCGGTCACTTTAGTTCTTCTACGGATTTCCTCATTTCTGATTCTATCGCGTAGAGTAACTCCGAGCATAGCTCTCTCCATCGCACGTTGAGTGACTCTCAGCCGCCTAATAAGCCCCATTGTGAACGTAATATATTTAGTTATATAGAATATATTTAGTTTCATTAAAATAAGACAATGTGGTGACGGATTTATAATACCAGGGTGAATCAAAAAATTCTTGGAATCAATATTAAAAAATGCAAAGATTTAAATAATAATATTTTATTTTTCTACATAATCTCCCTCCAATGCAATGCATTTAGAATAACGCGTTTCTAACTTCCTTATTCCTTGTGAAAAAAAAATATTTTCTTGACTCTCGAAAAAGTCCTCTACGGCAGCTATAACCGCGTCATTATCGTGAAATTTTGTTCCACGAATTTCCTCTTTTAATTTTGGAAATAAGTGAAAATCACTTGGGGCTAAGTCCGGAGAATATGGTGGGTGGTCAAGGAGATTGAAGCCAGCACAGCGGATTGCGTTGAGCGCAACTTCCGATCGATGGGCAGGAGCGTTATCTTGAAGGAACAACACGCCCAACGACAGTTTTCCACGACGTTTTTCTTTAATCGCTTCACGCACTTTCGGGATTAAATTTGCATAATAGGGTCCAGTTATCGTCTGGCCTTTTGGCATGTAATCAATAAAAAGGATTCCTTCACTATCCCAGAACACAGAGGCCATAACTTTGCCAGCGGAAGGAGCAACTCGAAATTTCTTAATGGATGGAGAGGATGGTCGTTTCCAAGACATGCTTTGTCTTTTAGTTTCAGGATCAAAATGGTGGACCCACGTTTCATCCATGGTGACAAGACGACGGCAAAAATTATCCGAATCACGCTGGAACATTTCGAGATTACGCTTGGAAATTTCCAAACGTCGCTTTTTGTTTTCGTCGGTTAACATTCGTGGCACCCATCTTGCAGACACTTTTTTGAACCCCAGTGAATCAATTAAAATGGATTGAACGCTACCAAAAGATATCTTTAGGATCTCAGCTATATGTTTTATAGTCATTCTTCTGTCTTCCAAAACCAGATTCTCAACCTTTTTGACATTTTCTTCTGTAACGGAGGTTGAAGGCCGCCCAGAACGCGGGTCATCTTTACAGCTTGATCTACCTCTTTTAAATTCAGCCACCCAGTACGCAACCGTAGAATAGGGTACAGCATCACCCCCTAATGTCTGCTGAATGTCCAAAAAAATTTCCTTCGTAGACATTTTTTTCAAACTGAGATATTTTATCACCGCACGTAACTCACTTTTATCCATAATTTTGACTTTTTAGCAACTCGTTGCACAAAAAAATTTATTACATGCGAACGAACTGACAAAAACAAGTGACAGTCTGCATAAATATAGTGTGATAGACACTCTTTAATTTGAATATCGAACTTGATCCAAAAAGGTTTCATATATATGCACTTCTAAGAACTTTTTGATTCACTCTCGTACATAGTCATACACGTCACCAATCTAAATACGTCACCACAAAGACACACAATCTACAAATAATATTTTTTTATAAATTGCCTTATAGGCGTCGCTACATCAAGGGTCCTAAAGGCAAAATAAAATTATACACCTTTTTATGGCATTCAGAGGCATACTGGCCCCGTGGGTGTAGATTAAGAGGCCTACTATTGTAATAAATACGCTTGACTCAAATCGTAATGCGTTCGAGTAATTTATGTGTGAGTTTCGAAGCTGCACAAACGGAATCCTACAGCGGCGCATTAAAACAAGTTAGGCCGCATTATATAAATTCTTATATAACTTGCAATCTCTCAAAAGAGAAAAGTATGTGGATGTAAGTATAGATTTAATATGGGAATGTTCTAAATAAAAATTCCAGAGAAATCGAGCTACTTGATTTTTTTTATTAATTTTATATGAAGTGCGAGTTTATTTGTAACGTCATAATAAAACAACAGTTATTTGTAATCCTTTACAATTACGGCACGAATTTATGATAGACATTTTAGAATTACTCAGCCCATTAATCACTCACTGCTGAATTGGGTACTCGAACCACATGGTATTTAGCCTACTGTGCCACGCTGGCCAAACGAGTTGGCATAAGCTTTTGTATTAAGTTTTCTTGTCTCGTTTACTGCCATATAATTTTCCTTTTGTCGCCTCTTACGACACCGTCAGGATAAAATAGGGTGGCAACTTGATGCATTCTAAATCCGTTACCACCCGGGTTGTTCAAGCTATTTACTAAATTATATTTGGACCTGGGTCTTATAACAAAACAATAATTGTTAAACTGTTTACCGGTAGGTACATATAGAATCTATTTTACTTTTATGCTATTTTCTACCCGACTCTCACTAAATTTAGCATGGACTAGAATCCAACGTAGACGCAGCTTCAAGTAAAAGCTAGTATAAACGTATGGCATATACGTTTGGAAACCAAAAATAAATACAATTATCTGTTTGCATGCAACATTCAAAAAGACCATTAGTAGGCCTCCTGACACTTTATTGGACACGCACACAGACGAAAACCATGTTCGTACACAAATCGAGGTCCACTACATATAAATTGATTTGTGAGTCGAACCTGCAATATTTTTCAAAGATAATAAACTTACGCCGGAAACTTTTACGATGGACCCTCTCACGCGTAAAAGATTCCGTGGCAATTTTTGAAGAAGTAATTGGCGACAGGCATAATTCTTTTAGGGAGAAAAAATGCTTTTAAGAAAATTGTTGACTGCATTACAGAGACCTAAGGTTTGATCTTTGGGTTACTATGTAGCACTGAGGATTCCTAAAAATTCGGGAATAGGTGGGACAAACTTACAATAGAACTTTGTAGATAAATCATTTTTATTAGGCCCCCTTGGCAGCTTACGATAAAACGGCGAGAATAAAGTCTATAATGTTCCTGTGCCCTGAGTCACCCTGTTAAAGTTAGACGTACATAATAGCAGATTAGGATATCAGTCTAATTAGTGAGCATAAGCCCATAAATGACCCACTGCTGAGTCGGGCCTCCACCCACCACAGTGGGGTATTAAACCTACTGTGCCACACAGCTGGCCAGACGGGTCAGCACAGGGTTTGTATCAAGTTTTCCTTCTCTTGCGGATATTGGAGGAGGCCCGACTTAGTAGTGGGTCATGCATGGGTTGAAACGACGACTAGTTATATTAATATTTTTTTAAAACGTATCTGCTGTCTTACGTATTACCTGCATAGCGGGAACTGTTGACAGGCATTTAATTGACCCCAAGTGACGACCAGATTCTGAGCAAGTACCTCTGGTTTACACACACCCTTGTCCGACCCTGGAAGCGACAGGGGGCACTGACAACCCTCCGCTTCACGGAATTGTGTGGCTATAAGTTGGACCACATATAAGATAAGGCTTATTTTAAAACCATTCATCGCCTATTTTCCATACCAAATTATGATCATGTTCACTTTAAGATTCCTGGCAGTGATGTCGTCGTGCGGCGGGTCCTTCTCTTCTCTGCAATGTGGTTGCAGCCGGCTCTTCTCTGTAGAGCTGCATTCCGAACCAGTGGTAGATGGTAAATAATCAATATTAAGTAGTAAATTTTAAATTTTATTTTGATGTATTGACTTGTCAAAAGAGTTTTAATGAGCCAACTCGACTTAATGAGTTTTGAATCTGATCGACTTTCAAGTGCAAATATTATCGATTGCACATACCTAAATACCACATTTTAGAAATCAGTTTCTACACAATATTGTAGAGTCACTGAAAAGATCAGACAAGCTGACTTTAATATTAGAGTAGTAAGTTATCACCACAAATAAAGAGAACAATAGGAAAAACCGCCACAAATTCTCTGCCAAGTTGACTGGGTGGAATGCAGTTATAATAAAAAGTCCCTTTTAGAAAACGTCCCCATTATCTCGGCGTCCATTGTCTGGGGACATCGTTTTATGGACAGACCCGTCGTGCTGAATTCTTATTTCCCGAAGGGGTAGGCAGTGGAACATCACTAAACCTCCAATATGATAACAATTTGTTTTCATTTGCAAGAAACTACAACAGTCTCCGTGTGGTGACGGAGTAAGAATATCACCACCCCATGTCATCCCGTGGGTGTCGTAAAAGGCGACTAAGGTATAAACAGACGTTAGGCAGCAGCAACGCTCTGATAAAAAGTCACACCTTATTACTGCGATCGCCAACCCGCCTAGCGTGGCGATTAGGGCAAATCCCCCCCATGAAAATGACAACCAAAAAACGGCCCCCAGTCTCCGGTAGCTCTAACGCCCCTGATTAAGGTGAATGTTCCAGGGTAGCCCGCGAAATTCCAATTTTCTTACGTTTTGAATTTCGCGGGCTACCCTGAAACATTCACCTCAACTTGTGAAGGTCGTTGGGAGTAGGTAGATGCATCGTACACTGTGGAAATCTACGGGGAAAGCCTATGTTCAGCAGTGGACTTATGTGGCTGATAGATAGACTACGACAGTCCATAAATCACTGACAGATAGGTCTGGCCTACTCCCATTAAAAAGAGGGTAATTAGCCTGGCCATTAGATGGCACAGGGTTTCGTATAGTGATGAAAAAAGAACCATGTGCCAACCCGTCTGGCCAGCGTGGCACAGTAGGCTAATTACCCTCCATGTAATGGGAGGAAACCTAAAGTACGGATGATGAATAAAATTATGGACAGCGCGATAATGATATGCAAGTAGATATTCGTTAGATTTTTGCTTTTGTTGAAGTTTTGCTTTTGTTAACGAGAGTTCTCGTTAACAAAAGCTAATTACAGTGGTGACGGTATGATGTCCGTCAATTTAAAATACAAAACTTTTAACCTCCTACCTTTCAACCTTTTTTTCAATTTAACCTACCTACACTATCCTGAGGGTGTCATAAGAGCCGCCTGTACGTTACGGTACGATACGGGACGGTACGGTAAAATAGAGTCTAAGTAGTAGAAAAAAGAAAGACTCTAATAATACAAATAAGCAATGGTAAGTTGCAATTACGTACTCTCTAATAGATTGAAAGCTTTCACGTTGATAAAGAATTTATATTAAAATCTTACGGTTTCAATGATTACAAAGTAAACCACCTTAGAATGTAGTTTCATTAGAGCTTTTAGCACGCCCGCGAACATTAATTGATTTAACAGCGCTAGCACGAGGAGTTTAAGTTACGTACCGTAACTCACATGCGACTTTGGATTTGAATTAAGAAAAATAAAGTTTTAAGTACTCGTTAAGTATTAATATTACATAGCAATAAAGATATTCTTTGGAACGTTGATAATGAAGTAGTATAGGACTAAGCCCAGTAGTAGTTTTATTAGGCATTAGAAATACCTAACTGGATACTGGACATTATATGTTTAATACTTAAAATATTTTTTAGGTTAATTGACCTTCTGACATATTTTCTGCCTATTTTATTAATTCACTTGCTAAGACACATTAAAGTACTGTCATCGATTAATAATGAAATCGA
The DNA here is from genome assembly GCA_905475355.2 of Clostera curtula. Taxonomy (NCBI): domain Eukaryota; kingdom Metazoa; phylum Arthropoda; class Insecta; order Lepidoptera; family Notodontidae; genus Clostera; species Clostera curtula. Next base: position 8,411,390 of record FR997813.1, on the reverse strand, counting down.
CAATTGCTTGGTCATGCAGATCTATAGTCAGCCAGTCCTGAATTTCCCAATTCCTAACCTTACCTAACCTTCACTTACTAAAGTCTGAAGGTGACTTAATTCAGTGAAAAGAGTTCCCAACAATGGGCATTTAAAAGCAAAGAAAGCAGAAAACGACGGAAGAAAAATGAATGATTACAGCAAAAAGGGCCATCAAAACGAATGATAAACGAGCTTAATCCTAGCCCCCATCCCTGTTTTATTACCCTTGGACGATTGTAAAAACGTATTAGTGGGCGGTGTTGCAGAACCGGGGCCTCTAAGAGGATCTATGACACTTTAGTTGACCTTTTTATGTGGAATAAAGGACGCTGGCGCGATTTATCTGACCTTTATTGCCCTTAAATACAATCTAATCATCGGTAATACGGGAAACGTATAAATAAACGACGCGGTCATTCGAGCAGCAGATCACTTAGATAAGAAATAGTTTTTTTTTATTGCTTTTAATTCAATAGATGACATTGTGGCTTATAATGACTGCCTCGTTGGTCTAGTGGTCAGATGTGCCGCCTTTGGAACAACGGGTCCCGGGTTCGATTCCGGGGTCGGGCCAGTGTCTAAACCAGAGGCACTGGCTCGGAGTCTGGGTGTCATTTCTATCTATAATATGTATGTATTTACAAAAAAATGTATATAAGTAGTTTATCATCCATCTCGTTACCAAGCAACAACACAAGCATTAAGTTGCTTAACTTGGGATGAGATAGCGTTGTGTGAAATGTCCAAGGATATTTATTTATTTATTTATTTAATATAGTGCGGGGTGAAATTTATTTTCAGGTCAACGTCAGGTAAACACATATTTTGAATTAGAGACTAGAGACGATCGACTGCTGTTCAGCAGCGGGTTCGATTCCCGCACGGAAGAAATATTTGTACGACCTACAAATATTTGTTCCGGGTCTGGGTGTTTTCTATCTATAATATGTATGTATTTACAAAAATAAATTTATATAAGTAGTTTATCATCCATCTCGTTACCGTAACACGAGCATTAAGTTGCTTAGCTTGGGACGAGATGGCGTTGTGTAAAAAGTCCAAGGATATTTATTTATTATTTTTACCATGTAAATCTTCATGGATACCCGACCGCTAAACGCCAGCCGGGTTATGTGGGACTCAGGGGCGCGGAAAGCTGGTCGTTGCGCCCCAACCTACCCACTAAAACCAACGGCGAATATTCATAACAACCCGTTGCGTGTGGGACTCACTAAACATACCGTGGCGTATCGTGCCACGCTTACTGCCCCGTGGGTCCTGACTCTATCACCGTGTCAACATGCGGTAAGTGAGCGAGCAGGTCTCTTGAACCCTTTTTATTTGTGCCTTTATGATCCGTTTGGGCCATACCGGCAGAGGGTCACCTATACGCCTGGGGTATGGCGGGCCCACGGGGAAAGGCCACATGAAGAGCGGCACACAGAGCCACGCTTCCGTGTGCCGCTTTGTTTTTTTTAATTTCCAACGTAAAAAAAAAAACTAAAAAAATACGCTTTTATAGAAAATCGAACTAAAAAATAGAAAATAAATTTTAATAAATGTGAATTAAAAATAGTGTCAGAAAAAATGATTTTATTGTAAAAGCGTGGGGTGCATGGTATCAAAAGTTCTAAATATTTTATGAACAGATATGATTAGAAGGGTTATTTTGATAATATCCTTAAAAGCACCCCACGCTTTTTACCTGGTTAATTACCCTCCATTTAACTGGAGGACCATCTGTGGGCTAAGTAGTAGATGCTACCTAAATATATTTTTGATATAGCTATGTGTTGTTTGATACTTTCTTTATATTCACACTTACACAAAGTCGATGCCAGTCAAGCTTAACTAAAACAAAAGATAATATTAAAACTGATAACGAATGAAAACTGAAATAACTATATTGCGTGTGCCGTCTGCACATACAGCATAATACATATTTTGGTGTTGTTATGATTTCCGGAGTCAGCCTAGAGAATTAAGAAATAAATTGTAGACAGTTGGTATTACACAGTTGCACAGATAAGTCGTATCATTCATCCTTCCTCCCGACGTTGACCAACTAGCCTCGAAGAGTCGCCACATAATTGGTGACCCCGACTAGCCTCGAAGAGATGCTACATGCGTAGTATCATATGCACATTCAGGTGTATGTCAATAATGTTTAATGCATACACACAAGTCTTTCAATTTTAGTCATTTACTACCTACTAATACTACTACTCAGCTCATAAATGACCCACTACTGAGTTAGGCCTCCTCCCATCGCGGGTTTTGATTCAAGTTTTCCTTATTTTCCTATTTACTCATTTTTATGGACTTAAATGCCATAAATAACGTGATAAATACAAAATCAAGTTATTATGTTTTAGTTTTAGTTCATAAAGTCAGTGTGGTGACGGATTTAGAATACACAGTGTCACCACCCCTATTCCAGCTTGAGGGTGTCGTAAGAGCCGACAGAATGGAAATGACAAGGCCGAAAATCTAGCTGCTAGAGAAGGAAAACTTGATACGAAACCCTGTGCCCAACTCGTCAGGCCGTTTTTATTTTTATAAATGTTTTATTTAAAAACAAGTAGTTTCATTTTATACTTAAACCTACGACCCGCCCAGGCACGGGTGTAATCACTCTATCTATTAAAAGAACCCGCTTCAAAATCCGTTGCGTAGTTTTAAAGATTTATGCATACATAGGGACGGACAGACGAAAGCGACTTTGTTTTATACTATGTAGTAGTAGTTACATAGGTAGATATGGGCAAAGTAGTAAAACTTTCACACAAAATATACTTTACTCTGCATCATAATGCAAAGCATTTTATATCCTCAGCATGAAAACTTATGAGCTTAATTGGCGTATCAAATGCCGCCTCAGATTTCGCTTCAGTCTGACCCTCGTCCGCTTGTAAGACCACAGAAACACACGTGAGGAGCTGAGAAGCAGAGCTCATTAAGCTGTCTAGGATTTCTTGTTCACCTTTATTACATAGGGGCAGCTCGTCAGCGCAAAATGTATCTATCTCTAGGGATGGAAATGCTGTCTGAAATTGAATCTCGTTATGATTTCTTCTTCTTCTTAGCCTGTAGCAAGTTATGGGCCTGTTCCGCGGTGAAAGTTATTTGTAATCTATACATACAAATAAATAAAATTGGAGTGTCTGTTTGTAATAATAAAATAACCACCTTTTACTAAATGCACAGTACATATATACCAAAATAACATTTCATTTTAATTTTTTTCTGTCCGTCCGTCTGTTTGTTCCGGCAAATTTCTGGAACGGCTGGACCGATTTTAACGGGACTTTCACTGATAGGTAGCTTATTATATAAGGATGAACTAAAGCTTCTTTTTTTAGACTAGGTTCGGCCTGCGACGTTAACCGCGGAACGTCAATAACCGCGGGTTACATCGCGGGACTCAGCTAGTATTATGATTAAAACCAGTGTAAAAAGTAAAGAACATAAATATTGGGTAGCAAAACACTTGACAAGAAATGAGGACAGAATGACATGTAAATTTAAATATTTAAGGTATAAATCACTATCACTACATAGTATATAACAAAGTCGCTGTCGTCTGTCCGTCCCTATGTATGCTTAAATCTTTAAAACTACGCAACAGATTTTGAAGCGGTTTTTAGTAGATAGAGTGATTCAAGAGGAATGTTTATATGTATAATACATCCATAATATTGTAGAGAAACACTGATAAATTTAGAGATTCATCATTGCACCCGTACGAAGCCAGGGCGGGTAGCTAGTTTATTATAAACTAGCTGTACCCTGCGCGCGTTGCTACGCCACTTACTAATATAAATTTGAAAAGAAGACATTATGTACACAAATATTAAATTATTATACAATGGAAAACGATGAATGCGGGTGGCCCAGTACCGGCCTTTGTGGAGATCCTTGGGGGAGGCCTATGTCCAGCAGTGGTGATGATGCTCATTAGGGGAATTCAGCAGTGGACTAGAATGGGCTGATTATGATTAAGAACGTGGCATTTCACTATTCATATTTGTAATTATTGACGTTAAGGGCGCAGTGGTTGAGCGATCGACTGCTATGCAGCATGTCGCGGGTTCGAATCCCGCACGGAAGAAATATTTGTACGACCTACAAGTATTTGTTCCGGGTCTGGGTGTTTTCTATCTATAATATGTATGTATTTACAAAAAAAAATGTTACTATAACACAAGCATTAGGTTGCTTAGCTTGGGACGAGATGGCGTTGTGTGAAATATCCAAGGATATTTATTTATTATGATTTATGTTTAGACGGAATATTTGACAAATAAGGCTCACAAAAAACAAATAGCGATCACGAAAACCGAACACAAGCTATCAATTTACATTATCAAATGGCAGCATTTAACTTAATTATATTTAATAGCGAAATCAATTGCTTAGTTAAATTAAATAGGTTTTAGAAAAATGTTTTTTAATCGGAGTGAATTTCAATAACTAATTAAAACTCCCGTAGTAATAAACAAAATAAACCTTAATTTCCGTTCAAAACGTTTCAATAAAAAATGTTAAAACGCAGAGGTTACGATAAAATCTGAGTTGAAATATTACACTTGGAAACCATAAATAAGACTATGTTTAATGAAGACAAATACATATTTCTTTATATAGTTAAGTTGTGTACCGATTATGTATTCATGAGAATAACCGGTCATTTATTAAAACGGGTTTTTTTTAATTAACGTTAATATTTTTAACGGGGCTATTCTCCATTTGTGGTTAGTTGATGACCAACTGCCAGCCAATTATAATAACCCAACAAATTTGACGATAGAAATTGACACTGAATTAGATTTGGTGTTCAGTCCATTCAGAGAAATTTGTCGCTGTACCACGTGAGTACTTAACAAGTTAGCGACACTATCTAAGGACGCGGCCAGTGGCGTCAAAGCCAATTTGAAACGGTGCCACACCATCTTTTCTAGGTGCAAGTCCGGAACATTTTCAACACCATGTACTACATGGTACGAACGAAGGTACAGGTAGTTACAGCATGTTCCTGTCTTTAGACTGTTCTTTACCTATAAAGCCTTTAAAAAAATAATTTATATATTAGCGAGATTGGTATTTTTACATAAAATGTTTTTGATGTGATTGTGTATTCTCAATCAAACGTGACCAAAATCAAAATCCATTTAATCAAGTTGGCTCAGAGCTTTTGTTCGCCATTTTTGTTACAAAGGCACGGGTTTGTACATAAGACAGGTCCGTGAGAGCAAACTCACGCAATTGTCACAGAAGGCAAGAGGGGTAATATTTTAAATGCGTGAGCCCTAGGAACCTTACCTGCTCACAAGCATGACATATGTGGTAGCCCATCGCCCTCGTCAACTATAATGCAGGTATGAGAACGCCATGCGGTATTACAAGTATTACAAAGGCTCATTGAATAACCGGTTCCCAGTTCGACTTTATGGGCAACCAGCGATAGTGTGAAAGATTGGTGATGAGAGTTTTGAACATGATGATTCATAACAGTTTTGTGTATAAAAGTCCTCGAGTGGCGACCGCGTTGCATGGGACACAATTGACACCTAAAAATTGTCAACACATTAATAAAAATTATACAAAGCAAAGTAATATATTTTAGTTTACCACCAGTTCGGAACGTGACCGCTGCTGAGAAAAACTGGCAAGAAACTCAGAGGGCTTGTTATTCCTTTTTTTTATTACTTTGCGGTCCTATTTTTCCCCAACAAATTCCATATAAAAACTGTTCTATTGGGTCCGGAAGGCGTCATCTGAAACGTGAATATGAGTACAATACAAAATAAACTTGAATAAAACGTCCTTGGTCCAGTGAACACCTGTTCACAAGTATAACGCATGCCACAGCCATCGTTCTCCTCAACCATATTAAAGGGAAGTAACCGACCCGTCACATGTCGATCGATGCGGGCAGCTAAGAACCGGCATTCTTGGGAATGCTTGGGAGAGGCCTATGTCCAACATGGTGATATTGATCATTGTGATAAAACCTAAATAAAACTCCTTTTAAGTTTAAATTTGGTTTGGGGCCTCTGGGTGCCATTAAACATTTGTTCGCAAGGGTCAAAATCTAATAAAGAAAAGTCAATATACATATTTTTCTAAGTTAACATGCCTCCATTATTGGAAAGTTCGAACGCTAAAGTTTAGCAAGGATAAATCATTCGGTCAATATTCTGAGCTAGACCGGCGCTTGTTTTACGAGCCGTCCAACACGCAGTTACATCTGTGGCATGTGGACAGAAGCACGCTATATGATTTAGGAGTTTTCATATCGGCCTAGTCAGTTTCGAGAACAATCGATTGCCTGGACGTTGTAGGCATTAACTTGGAGTACAAGCATATTTTTGTACATATGGAAAGCAGTCTCCTACAGCCTTTTAATTTTATTAAAAACAAGATTAGAAAAGCCAATAAATATACAAAAGGTATTTGAAAATGGTGCCGATGTCTATAGGACCATTTCGGAGGAGAAACGAATCACTCCTCTTTTTTGAAGTCTGTTAAAAATTATATCATAATTATTAGTCTATCTTAATCTTTACGGTCACTAGGACCGTAAAGATAGACTAAGATTGGGTATTTGCATTATAGTACATAATGATAATCTTTCAGTATAGTGACAGAATACAAAATATAGTGACACTGTCTGGTGACGAAATCCAAAACCCACACCGTCCTGAGGGTGTCGTAAGAAACTACTAAAGGAACGTAAGAACGTATGACCAAATACAAACACTGTGCAAACCCCTCTTACTAGCGTGGCACAGTAGGCTGAATTCCCTCCATGGAACTGGCAGATGCCCAACTGTGGGTCATTTATGGGCTTAGTAGTAATGGATAATAAAAGTAGATATTAGAAACATCGTAATCTTTTTCTAGAAAAACCGTAACATTATATACCAAAGAAAGTGACTACGGCAACAACTTGCAATGTTTGTTAGGCAATATAAATAGAATCAGCTAATCTCAAGACATACGAACAACGCAAAATATATTTATGGTCAGCTAAACAGTACTGTTGAGATAACGTTATTAAGGGTTGTTTAACTTAAAGATAATTACCGCCCTTAATTAACGAACTTAAGAAAGCGTACACAAAATGTAATTTGAAGTAGCAGTAAGTATATTATATTTAATTGAGTTAATTGCAATTAAAATGTTACATTGGCTTTTCTTGAAACTTGTAAAGCAACAAGAAACATTAAATGCTGTCAATATTTTTCTTCCAATTATCCTTCTTCTTTTCCCGATGTCATTGGCGTTGGTACCAGTATACCTTATTTTTCCTTCGCTAGGGTAATGTTTTATGTATTTCGCCGCCCCGCAGGAGTGGGGCCGGCGATTATGTGGGACTCCGGAAGTTACTCATCTACTCACTAAAGCCCCAGCGGTATACGCTCACACGACTCGCTTGAGGCACCACAGACTCGCGTAAACGCATTCCACTGTGACGCCCCGACGAGGTGCCCGTGTGGGACAAGCGGCAAAGTAATTTTACAATGCGATTACGCAGTCTAGTGGTTACATGTGCCGCCTTTGGATCAACGGGTCCCGGGTTCGATTCCGGGGTCGGGCAAGTGTCTTTGTCTAAACCAGAGGCACTGGCTCGGAGTCTGGGGGTCATTCCTATCTATAATATGTATGTATTTACAAAAAAAAGTATTTTATCATCCATCTCGTTACCATAACACAAGCATTAAGTTGCTTAGCTTGGGACGAGATGGCGTTGTGTGAAATTTCCAAGGATATTTATTTTATTTATTTTATATAAACCTTCCTCTTGAATCTCTCTATCTATTAAAAAAACCGCTTCAAAATCCGTTGCGTAGTTTTAAAGATTTAAGCATACATAGGGACGGACAGACGACAGCGACTTTGTTTTATACTATGTAGTGATAGTGATAGTGATGAATCTCGACCAACATCTCGAGAAACTCTCGCCGAGTTGCTGGATCATGGGACTGATACAAAAAACTGTATCCTGGATTCGACAAGGATGAGAGTTCCTCTCTCTACAGCCCTAAACCGGCGGGAGCTTTTTCTAGCTTTTCTTTTTTATAAAAATATAGTTTATGTTAAAATAAGAAATAAAGAGACGTACTAGTATAATAATCAGAATTTGTTGTGTTTGTCTGATGCAATGTAACCTTTTAAAAAGTACTTCATTATATTCCATTACCATACATAAATAAAAATTGTATATTAACAATTGTTACCCACTATATTATACCCGTACGTGCTTATGAATGTCGCTAGTAAATCGCAATATATTAATAATCCAATGTTCCTACCACTTTACAAAATACTGAGGTAAAAATAGATTTACACAAACAAACAGTGTACGATGCTCTAATTACTATTGTTACTTATTTACAAAGTGAAATAGGTCGATGGCAGATAAAATGGATAGCCCGTCACCCTGTTTCTAATCGCTTTGAAGCATCTTTAACACTTAATTCATTGGTTTATATTGCCCTCGATTTCACACTACTTGACTTTCACCCCTATAACAATTATATATTTAGTATAGTTTATTTCAAATTAAAAGGGCAACGGAGAGACCTATGTTGGGGTTTCCCCGCGAGATCGAATCAGAAATGAGGAGATACGTAGGCGAACCAGGGTCATTGACATAACCCATAGGATTGCCAAACTTAAGTGGCCGTGGACGCTCGATGGGGCAGAAAAGTCCTCGAGTAGCGACCGCGTTCCGGAAAGCACAGTGCTGGAGGGCCGATGACCTGGTTAAGGTCTCCAGAAAACGATGGATGCGGGTGGCCCAGGACCGGCCTTTGTCGAGTTCCTTGGTGGAGGCCTTTGTACAGCAGTGAACGTTTTTTGGTTGATGATGATGATGATTGCAACTTATAAATAAATAAATGTCCTTGGACATTTCACACAACGCCATCTCGTCCCAAGTTAAGCAACTTAATGCTTGTGTTATGGTAACGAGATGGATGATAAACTACTTATATACATTTTTTTTTGTAAATACATACATATTATATATAGAAATGACACCCAGACTCCGAGCCAGTGCCTCTGGTTTAGACTAAGACACTTGCCCGACCCCGGAATCGAAATCCACGTATAGCTGTTAGGTATATGGTACAGAGATGTGGTCACTCGCTATGTGTTAAGGCTCACCTAAAGGGCAATAATAAATAAATAAAAATCGAATCAGAGATTAGGAGATACGCATGTGAACCCGAGCTACCGACATAGCCCACAGGATTGTTGAACTTAAATGGCAGTGGGCAGAGCACATAGCTCGCAGGACTGTCGGTGAATGGAGCCTCGAGTGGCTACCGCGTTCCGGAAAATGCAGTGCTAATAGACTTTCCACCCACGGCTCAGGACAGGTCTGCGTAGAAATCCTTGGGAGAGGTATATATCCAGTAGTAGAAATCTTTATGATGATAGCTGGTATACATACTGTCCTTGTGGTAGCGGAGTAAGAATACTACCACCCCATATCTTCCCGTGGGTGTCGTAGAAGGCGATTAAGGGACAACAGACGTTGCGCAGCAGCGACGTTCTGTTGTTAATTCACCATCCGTTACTGCGATCGCCAACACGCCTGCCAAGAGTGGCGATTATGGAAACCCCCCGAGATGATGGTGAAACCCTTGGATGAGGCCTATATCCAACAGTGGACGTATTTTGGCTGAAATGATGATGAAGATGATTTTGACGAAGTGAACAATGCACTTTCTTCGGTTGTCCATTGGTTTAGTATGAATAACTTGCTTTTAAATGAAAAGAAAACTAAATGCATCAAATTTTCACTGCCCAATGTTGTTCAGAATCCGACCAATGTACAACTGAATGGAACAATTTTGGAACCGATTGAGTCAACCGTATTTTTAGGTATAACCATTGATAATAAACTACAGTGGGGCTCACATATAGAAAAGCTATGTAATAGACTTAGCTCGGCGGCTTTTGCTGTTAAAAAAATTAGACTTTTGACAGATGTTGATACGGCTAGAATAGTTTATTTCAGTCCACAGTATCATGACTTACGGAATACTTCTCTGGGGATGCGGTGCAGACCTTAATAGCATATTTATATTACAGAAAAGGGCTGTAAGGGCTATATACAACCTTGCTCCTAGAACTTCTCTCAGAGATACATTCAAGGAAATAAATATTCTAACTGTGCCATCTCAATATATATTTGAAAATTTGATGTATGTACATAAAAATATTAATAACTTTGGAAAAAACTGTGATATACATAATATTAATACACGAAACAAGAATAATCTTGCTATCCATTGTACTCGTCTCCGCAGAATAAGTAACTCATTCATGGGTCAATGTATACACTTTTATAACAAATTGCCCATGCAACTTAGAGAATTGCCTCGCAATGCCTTTAAAAAGACTGTTAAGACAAAACTTTTCAAAAAAGCATATTACCGCATTGCTGATTATTTAAACGACCCAGCTGCTTGGGACTAGGCTGTTCAGTGTCAGTGTATTTTTTATGTTCTTTATTTATGTTACTAGTCAAATAGGACCGCAATGAAAAAAAAAAAATGACAAGCCCTCTGAGTTTCTTACCAGTTCTTCTCAGCAGTGGTCGCGTTCCGAACTGGTGGTAGACGGTCGATTTTTTTATTGTATAATATGACAATGTGTTGACTATTTGTAAGTGTCCATCGTGACCCACACAAAATAAATGATTTGAATTTGAATTTGATGACACGAAAATGAAGGTTAAACCGTAACTATAAACATTTATGAATGATAAAATTTGATATTGTTTTATTTATACATGGACTGGCGTTTGTTGGCCTTACAAAAATTCTAGACGACTGGAGCAGAGTGTCTAGTTACTTTTTGTTTTGAAATAATTATTCAGAAGTCCGACAAACCGGATGGTATAAGTAAGTATCATATAGATCATTACTACACGTACCTAAAATGGAAAATGTCTTATTAGCATTCATATTTTATATACCCATCAACATACCCGTGTCCGTGTTGTGACGAATTTAGAATACATAGTGTCATCACTCCATTCCAGCCCAAGGGTGTCGTAAGAGCCGACAAAATGAAGTGACAAGGCCGAAAACCTAGCCGCATCAGAAGGAAAACTTGAAACGAAACCCTGTGCCGACCCGTCTGGCCAGCGTGGCACAGTAAGTTGGCCCAAGTTTACCTTCTCTCGCAGCTAGGTGAACTGTTTCTTGCGTTCCTTTAGTCGCCTCTTATGACATCCTCAGGTTTCATAATAATTTCATTGGTGACATTTTGTATTCTAAGTCTAAGATATGTAGCTCTACTGATAGCCCGACATCAGTAAGCAGAAAGCCTTAACATTATCATACTTATTTGCTAATATACGTCACATAAAAAAACTTTCAGAAAGAGAAAAGAGGCCAATAATGTAACTAGAGAGGCCCGATGTAAAAAACCCTCCTTGCCAGTAGTAGCGATCACGCAGACGACTCGCACAAAGGATGGGCGGGCCGCTCGTTTGTTAGCCACAATATATGCTTAGAACATTTTTTTGGGGTTATGTTGGTAAAAGAAACCTTTGTAACATAGTCCGAGCATTGAATGTTATTCAAATTTTATTTACATACCAACGATAAGATGACCAAATATTTAGTTATATAGTTTGGTTACAAATATTCTGACAAGTAATTTAATCATCTACTTCTACCTACTACTACTACTAAAGATTGAGTCTTTGGCGACACGGTTGGCGCAGTGATTGAGCGATCTACTGCTGCGCAGCATGTCGCGGGTTCGATTCCCGCACGGAAAAAATATTTATACGACCTATAAGTATTTGTTCCGGGCCTGGGGGTTTTTCTATCTATGAATATGTATGTATTTACAATATATATATATATATAAATATATAAGTAGTTTAACATCCATCTCGTTACCATAACTCAAGCATTAAGTTGCTTAGCTTGGAACGAGATGGCGTTGTGTGAAATGTCCAAGGATATTTATTTAATCATCACTACATAGTATAAAACAATGTCGCTGTCGTCTGTCCGTCCCTATGTATGCTTAAATCTTTGAAACTACGTAACGGATTTTGATGCGGTTTTCTTTAATAGATAGAATGATTCAAGAGGAAGGTTTTTCTGTATAATACATCCATAATATTGTAGAGAAACACTGATAAATTTATATTTTCATCATTGCGCCCGTGCGAAGCCGGGGCGGGTCGCTAGTTATTTATAATCTTTAGATTATCTACTGCTCCGTCGGGCTTCGTCTACTTACATGGAGGGTTATTACCCTGGAGCAGGCCAGGTGGTTTGGCACTGGATTTCGTTCGTCATTTCTTTCTGTTAGCTCATACGATACCCTCAGAATGGAAGGGGATGGTGCCATTATGTACTCACCATTCACTTTCACAGGCAATAATTTGACTGCCTCGTTGGTCTAGTGGTTAGATGTGCCGCCTTTGGATCAACGGGTCCCGGGTTCGATTCCCGGGTCGGGCAAGTGTCTTTGTCTAAACCAGAGGCACTGGCTCGGAGGCTGTGTGTCATTTCTATCTATAATATGTATGTATTTACAAAAAAAAAAAGTATATAAGTAGTTTATCATCCATCTCGTTACCATAACACGAGCATTAAGTTGCTTAGCTTGGGACGAGATGGCGTTGTGTGAAATTTCCAAGTATATTTATTTATTAATTTCGCAGAGCATTCCCCCCATCGGGAAGTGCAACCCGCGGCGCCGAAGCGGGCAGTCGAGGAGCTCCGATGGTATACCTACTAGGTGTGTAAGGGCGCTAATTACCACCTTGCCGCACCATGGAGTCCCACATACCCCGGGTAGTCCATTTACAGACACAAACGTTTAATAGGTATAAATAACCCACGGCTTAGTCGGGGATCATACCATCCCATACTGTGCTTCACTGACCAGACGGATTGGCACAGAGATTTGTTTCAAGTTTTCCTTCTCTAATGGCTAGGTTACCGGCCTTGACATTTCCTTTTGTTGGCTCTTACGATACCCTCAGGATAAAATGGGGTGGTGACATTGTTGTTTAAAAAGTGTTTTTTTTTTGTTCTCAATTTTCATAAGAGTCTGTTTCGATGTTCATATTACGTGCATATAAACGGCACCAATACTGTAGTTAGCCCAAACAGGTTTAACTAGAGTTGACCCAATTTTGTAAAAATACAAGAAATTAGAAGAGTTTATCAATGTCTATATAGATAGATTTAGAAACTAAAACATAAGATCAATCAATGTCTTTAACGCGAATTTTGAAACTAGAAACAAAAATCTTGAATAATATATTTTGTGGAAATAACACATTTATACTTTCCGCCTGTCTATGTGGGGACGGATTAAGGATACATTTTGTCACCATCCTATTTCATACTAACGTTGTCGACCCTGTAATTTCCCTCCATTTAGTTGAAGGAGGCCCGACTCAGCAATGGACGAATGGGCTGAGAAGCTATGTGAAGATTGCAGAAACTAAAACTAGAAGCAAAAATTGTGAATAATATATCATAGGATTTTGTGATAATAACAATAATATTAAACATATTTCCTCATGCCTGTGTGACGGATTTAAAATAAATTGTGTCGCCCTTAGACTGCCTCGTTGGTCTAGTGGTTAGATGTGCCGCCTTTGGATCAACGGGTCCCGCGTTCGATTCCTAAGTCGGGCAAGTGTCTTTGTCTAAACCAGAGGCACTGGCTCGGAGTCTGGGTGTCATTTCTATCTATATTAAGTATGTATTTACAAAAAAAAATGTATATAAGTAGTTTATAATCCATCTCGTTACCATAACACAAGCATTAAGTTGCTTAACTTGGGACGAGATGGCGTTGTGTGAAATGTCCAAGGATATTTATTTATTTATCCCATTTCATACTAACGGTTTCGTAAGAGTCGACTATAGGAAATGACAAGGCCTATTCGCAAGACAAGGAAAACTTGTTACGAAACACTTTTTTTTTTTTTTTTTTGAGTGGAGGAAACCTTTCATAGGTCCCCAGCCGAGGGACGGGGCTGGGGTATGTGGGAATCCCGACCGCGACAAGATGGTGAATTGCGATCGGTGTACCCACTAAAACCTAACCACTGCTTATCCAGACTCGAGCCAATTCATCTGCGGGAAAGCTTCTATTCTTCTCACTAGATGATGGCTGGGCGAGGGGAGGTCAGAACTCGACCCTCGGTTCTTTGGCTGTGTGTGGCGCTATATGAGAAAGGCGCCACTCCCTCTCGGAGGTCTTTAGTTGAGCAGGGACCCGTCCCAAGCCCGCTGCTCAGACCTGTATAAGAACCCGTCTGGCCTGCATGCCACAGTAGGCTAATTGCCCTCCATATAATTAAAGGCCCAACTTAGTACTGGGCTGAGTAATATATTTACGGCTTTATCGCGTGTACATAATATCGTTTCTCCAACAAAAGCTCAACCGATACATCTATCTACAGACCTTAAGAAATGGATTGAAAACATATTATTTGCTGCTGTAAATTGGCCTCTTTTATCTATCCCGCTAAATCATCAGCCGCTATCAGCGCCATAAATAACGCAAGCCGCATTATCTGCTAACATAATCTGCTGTGTTCCGGCCACGTTATTTCCTTCGTCGGTTAAATACACTCCCCTAAAAGAATATTTATCTTGCCGCCGAAAATTCATGTAACTAGCAATTTAATGAAGGCTTAGTGGAATATTTTGTCGTTGTTAACGTGAGAAAACAATGTAAACCAGTTTTGGCATGTACGGGATGGAATGAAAACCCTATAGAATAGAATAGAATACTCTTTATTGTACACCAATATTAGAAAAGTTTAACATGGCATCAGAGAAATACAAAAAAGAAATGTACAATGGGCGGTCTTATCGCACAAGGCGATTTCTTCCAGACAACCTATAGCTACAATGAAAGGATCAAATCCAAACTTCAATAGAGAAGATGGCTGGCAAGTTCCACCTGCTTTGGAAACAAAAGACAAGCCCACTGAGTTTCTTCCGCCAGGTCTTCTCAGTTGGAGCAGAATTCCAACCTGGTAATGTTATAATAGGAGTATAACCTGCCCCTTTGTCTGGCGTTCGTGGACTACGAGAAAGCCTTCGATTCGATCGAGACGTGGGCAGTATTGCAGGCTCTCCAGAGGTGCCAAGTCGACTATCGGTATATCGAAGTGTTGAAGTGCTTGTATGAAAACGCCACCATGTCAGTCCGACTCCAGGACCAGACCTCGAAACCGATCCAGTTGCAGCGAGGTGTTAGACAGGGAGACGTTATCTCTCCAAAACTGTTCTCCGCAGCACTGGAAGATGTTTTCAAGGTTCTGGACTGGAAAGGGCTGGGCATTAACGTGAACGGCGAGTACATCACTCACCTTCGATTCACTGACGACATAGTCGTAATGGCTGAGACCATGGAGGGCCTCACTACGATGCTCGATGGCCTCTGTGGAGCCTCCGAACGAGTCGGCCTTAAGATGAACATGGAGAAGACGAAGATCATGTCTAATATCCATGTTTAAGCCACTCCTGTTAACATCGGAGGTTCTACCCTCGAAGTTGTTGACCATTACATTTACCTGGGACACACTGTCCAGTTAGGTAAGTCCAACTTCGAGAAAGAGGTCAATCGTCGGATCCAACTCGGCTGGGCAGCGTTCGGGAAGCTGCGAAAGATCTTCTCGTCCACAATACCGCAGTGTCTGAAGACAAAAGTCTTCAACCAATGTGTGTTGCCAGTGATGACATATGGAACAGAGACGTGGTCGCTCACTATGGGCTCCATCAGAAGGCTCAAAGTCACCCAAAGGGCAATGGAGAGGGCTATGCTCGGAGTTTCCCTGCGAGATCGAATCAGAAATGAGGAGATACGCAGGAAAACCAGGGTCACCGACATAGCCCACCGGATTGTCAAACTTAAGTGGCAGTGGGCAGGGCACATAGCTCGCAGGACCGACGTCCGATGGGGCAGAAAAGTCCTCGAGTGGCGACCGCGTTCCGGAAGGCGCAGTGCTGGTAGGCCTCCCACACGGTGGACCGACGACCTGGTTAAGATCGCCGGAAAGCAGTGGATGCGGGCGGCCCAGGACCGGCCTTTGTGGAAATCCTTGGGGGAGGCCTATGTCCAGCAGTGGACGTCCTTTGGCTGAAATGATGATGATGATGATGATGATGAGTGTTATAAAAATATTGTATGACCATTGTAAACGCCGTAATTGGTTCATACTACTACTACTCAGTCCATACATGCCCCACTACTGAGTCAAGCCTCCTCCAATTACCTGGAGGGTAATTAGCCTACTGTGCCACGCTGGCCAGACGGGTTGGCACAGGTTTTCGTTTCAAGTTTTCCTTCTCTTGCGGCTAGCTCTTCGGCCTTGTCATTTCCTTTTGTCGGGTCTAACGATACCCTCAGGCTGGAATGGGGTGGTGACAATATGTATTGTATTCTAAGTCCGTCATCACACGGAAGGTTTTTACAATAAAGTATTTTTCTATTCTATTCTATTTAAATAAATCTCTTGGAAAGATATAAAATTGGCCTCCCTAAATAGATCATCGACCCACAACAGCCTCTGCCGTTCCGTAACGCGAAAGGAACCAACAAGCCGAAGAATGCCCCGATTGTGTGCTCGACAGGGAAAATAAATATTTTTTTAGGGACGAGTGTATTTAACCGGGGAGGACTCGAATTATAGCCGATTTAATGTATTATCGTGCCTTGATGCCTGAGTGATGCAAAGTGCATTAGAATGTATGGTGCCCGATTTAGAATACACAATGTCACCAACCCACACTATCCTGAGGGTGTCATAAGAGGCGACTATAGGAACGCAAGAGGCAGATCACGTAGCCGTATGAGAAGGAAAACTTGATACAAACCCTTTTTTTTTTTTGTTCGCCCGGGGTCAAATCCTTTATGGACTATCCCCAACGGCCACGGGGATGGCCGAGGGGGGGCGTGTGGGACTCCCCCCCAGAGTGGGGGCCTACCCACTAAACATCCCCGGAGTGCTCCCACTCGCGTCCTGTTGCGGCATTGTGGGATCTGGTGCAGAACCAAGCTTGATACAAACCCTGTGCCAACCCGTTTTGCCATCGTGGCATGGTAGGCTAATTTCCCTCCGTTAATTTGGAGGCGGCCTAACTCAGTAGTGAGTCAGAAATTGGCTGAAATGACGACTACTACTTCTCAGCCCATAAATGATCCACTGCTGAGTCGGGCCTCCCCCAACTACTAAGAGGGTAATAAGCCTACTGTACAACGCTAGCTAGACTGGTGCATACAAATGGGTATGCACCAGTCGTATAGGGTGTCGTATCAATGTAACTGACTCTAATGCAATGTAAACCGTCTTTAAAATAGTTATATTCCTTTACTAGCTGACCCGGCGAACTTTGTTTCGCATTATAAATATTTAAAACAAAAAGAAAGTTGGACATAGGATACCTGAGATTTTTATCCCGTCCGTATAAAACCTATTTTAACAAAACGCAACTGACAGCGAAACGTTATGTTGTCTATAGTTTAATATGGTCGAAAATTTGACAATTAGAAATTTTGAATTCGACTTGTTTATATTGTTGTAATTCACATAATATCTTTATAACTGGTAGCCTATGTGTTATTCTGATGTATAAGCTATATTATTGTAAAGTTTCATTAAAATCCATTCAGTACTTTTTACGTGAAAAAGTAACAAACATCCATCCATCCATCTATCCCTCCCTCCATACTTACAAACTTTCACGTTTATAATATTAGTAAGATTTAGTGCATACTAGCTGCGCCCCGCAGTTTTGCTCGCGTGGTGATGAAATGTATGTTTTCGTCAGTTTTCTACTTACTTGACACTTATACAATATATATTTTGGATGGACAATTCACACAATCACTACATAGTATAAAACAAAGTCGCTGTCTTCTGTCCGTCCCTATGTATGCTTAAATCTTTATAACTACGTAACGGATTTTGAAGCGGTTTTTTTAATAGATAGAGTGATCCAAGAGGAAGGTTTATATCTATACTAATATATAAAGCTGCAGAGTTTGTTTGTTTGTTTGTTTGTTTGTTTGAACGCGCTAATCTCAGGAACTACTGGTCCGATTTCAAAAATTCTTTCAGTGTTAGATAGTCCATTTATCGAGGAAGGTTATAGGCTATATTTTATTTTCAAAAGAATTAGGGATCCGTATGAAAATTGCGATTTTGTAACCCAAGGTGTAAAATCGAAAACCTATTTATGCGTGCGCTGCAAAAACGATTGACAATAGAACAAAATGAAGTACTACGAGTTTGTAGGTCTTATTAAAATCTACAAAAAAGTCCGCGAGAGCACATACCTAACTATCATAGTTTAGTCACAATAACCACTTTTATATTCATAAAAAAAAATGTAAAGAGATAAGCACGGGTTCGAAGTCCACGCGAGCGAAGCCGCGCCCAAAAGCTAGTGTATAATAAAATAAAATAAAAAAAAAATAAAAAAGCCTTTTATTTCACACCTTTGCAATATGTATAACAGTTAATAGTAGATAATAATTATTTTTCCAAATTCATGCAATAGTAAAATTTAATAATGGTATAGGTATGTAATTGTTTTCATTGATCATCTTTCATTTTTTTATCATTGAGCTCTAGGTAATATACATTTCGTAATTTTAATTGGGGAAGCTATATAAATAATAGGTATACAAAATTCAATTTATCTTGAATTAGGAATCTAAGATTTAAAATATAACATTATTTTAGATTTGATTGATTAAATATTCAGTATTTGAAAATAATTAATTAGTGTTATTTAATTTAATATTTGACTATATTTAAAAACTAAAATCACTTGATAAAGTAAGAATACGATTTATAGAATAAACAATTTAAATATTTTCTAAGCGTGAACCCCTCTCAATTGAGGGTAAAGGCCTCCTCCAGAGATGCCCAGTGGTCTCTATCCGCAGCTTTTGCCATCCATCTTTTTCCAGCAGTTCGTGTAATGTCATCTTCCCATCTAGTTCTAGGTCTACCTCTCTTCCTTTTTCCTGAGGGTCCTTGCCAGGACGTTACCCGACTTGTCCACCTGTCGTCGCTCATTCTCCCCACGTGTCCCGCCCATCGCCATTTTAATCTCTTAGCGTAACTTAGAGCGTCTATTACTCCTGTTACTTCTCTTATCTTGGAGTGGCGTATTTTATGTATTTTTCTGATTTTCATCATGCTTCTCTCCATACTCCTCTGGCAAGTAGTTATTTTGTTTTTGGCTCGTCGTGTGAAATTCCAAGTTTGGCTGGCGTACGTGAGTGATGGTAAGAGACAGCTGTTCATAACCTTTCTTTTTATTTTTACAGGCATATGGCCTTTGAAAATTTCCTTAAGGCTCCAAAACTTCTTCCATGTCCCTTTTATCCTCCTATCGATTTCCTTTTCGTTGTGTTGTTTATCGAAAGAGATTTGTTTGCCCAGATATATATAAGAATCGACATATTCTAAGGGTACATTATCTATATGTAGTTGGTTTTTTGATGCATTTGTCATTAATTTAGTTTTTTCAAAATTGATCTCCAAGCCTACCTGTTTACTTTCTTTTTTGAGAGTGCATATCATATGTTGTAGGTCGGTACTGTTCTCAGAAAACAAGACTAGGTCGTCAGCGAATCTCAGGTGGCTAAGCCGCCGACCTTCAATATTTAAACCGACTGTGCTCCAACCTATTTTTTTTATTATAGACTCCAGCACTGCTATAAATATTCTAGGAGATAAGGGGTCTCCTTGCCTTACCCCTCTCTTTATTGGAAAGGCAGGTCCGGCTGTCTCTAACTTCACTCTACTTGTGTTGTTGTCGTAGAGGTATTTCAGCACTTTGATGTATTTGGACTCTACATTTTGCGACTTCAGTGTTTCCCATATAGATGAATGAAGTATTGTATCAAAAGCCTTTTGGTAATCAATAAGCGCTATATAGAGTGGTTTTTGATGTTCTTGATATTTTTCGATGAGTATCTCGATTGTGTGGATATGATCTACCGTTGAGTAGCCTCTTCTGAACCCTGCTTGTTCGATTGGTTGGAATGTATCTAGTGTGGGACTTATTCTTTTTTCTATTATCGATGCGAACAATTTGTACAGCGTAGGCAGAAGGCTGATGGGTCGGTAGTTGCTTACATCGTTAGGGTCTCCTTTTTTATAAAGTAATATAATATTTGACTCTGACCATTCTTTTGGTGTTTTAGAGGTATCTAAAATTTTGTTAAAGAGTATTGTTAAGGGTGTCGAGAGAGCTGTACAAGCAATTTTTAATGCTTCGTTCGTTATCCCATCAGGTCCCGGGCTTTTGTCTGGTTTGAGCCGTTTTATTTCCTTAATGATTTCAGATTCCTGTATTGGGTGTATCTCTGAGACGCTTTGCGTTTCCTCTGGTAGGCAATGGCGGGTTTCCTGCTGTTTTGGTGCGTCGTACAAGGTTTTATAGAACGAAGTGGCTATTTGGAGTATGTCTTTCCGGTTGTGAGATACTCTGTCCGATACGCGGAGGCCTTCAATCCAAGTTTTATGTAATCTTAGTTCGTTGTTCGCTCTCTTTAAGCTGCCGGACGTATTTAGATGTTTTTCTATAGTATGCCGTCGATGTTCCTGGTAATCTTGTCGCAAGTATTTACTTATAAGTTTGTACAGAGCGCTTAATTCGTTCTTCATTGCTCTCGATTTTGGCTTTGTTCTTTGTAAGTCTTTTCTTCGGTCTATTAGTCTCTTAGTGCGATCAGATATAACGTTGTTTATTTTTGCTGCTTGTTTGTTAGTGATTGAAGCTATGTTTAAGCTATTTTTGATAGCCGTGGTTAACTTGTTGTAATATTCTTGGACTGTATCTTCTTCATATCGCTGGCTAAGCACTTCTTGGTGGTAAAGCAATTTTTCTATATATGTTGAGATTTCTTCGTCTGTTTTCAGTGTGTTATTGGGGTAATTTGAATAGGTGGCTCTACATTTTTTAAATGTTTTAAGACAAAAAGTCGCCCTTACGCACCTATGGTCTGTCGGGAACTGTATGTTTAGTACTTGTACATTCTGTATGTTTTTGTGCAGGTTTGAGAGAATATAATCAATTTCATTTTTAGTGTTACCACCTGGGGATGTCCATGTCCATCTTTGTTTGCTTTTCTTTTTGAAGAATGTGTTCATAATAGAGAGATTGTTCTCATAAGCAAACTGTAGTAGTCTTTCTCCTCTTTTGTTTCGTTCCCCATACCCAAACTTGTTTGTTATTGGATATTCCTTCTGTTCTATTTGGCCTAATTTGGCATTAAAGTCGCCCATGACCACTACATTTACTTCGGCTAATTTCAGAGCTTTGTCGACAGTCTCGTAGAAAGCCTCGATTTCTTCGTCGTGGGCCGCATCGGTTGGTGCATATACTTGTATAATGCTTAATTTGAATTTATTTATATTTAGTTTCAAAAGCGCCACTCGTTCTGATAACCCAACAAAGCTTTCAATGTAATTTTTGAGGTGTTTCTTTACCAGGAATCCCACTCCGTAGAGTCCCGGTGTTTCTCCTATGTAATAGAATATTATATCCTGGTATTCTTGTATTGTATTTCCAAGTCTTCTTATTTCTGACAAACCGATTATGTCGAACTTTACATTTTTCAGTGCTTCTTGTAGCTCCAACAGGCGTGTATGAGTCGATAGAGTTCTTACATTGTATGTAGCTATATAATATAAGGTAGGGTCTTTAAAATCCTTTGTTGAAGATGGAGAGTTATTTACCTCTGGAGGGTGGTGGTCTGATTCTCCCGCGGTGACCAGCCGTTTTGGGAGATTTGGGTTGAGAGAGGGGTTCGCTGGTTGCTAGAGTGTTGTTTGGCTTGAGTTTTGTGTTGCATTTTGTGGAGAATGAGATCCGTGGTATGTAAGCGTTGGTTTCTTTATGAGATAGTTATTCATACTGCTAATTTTTTTTATTTTTGCGCATTGTTTATTATTTCCATTCTTGCTAAAGCTTGAAGTGTCTTGTGGGGATTCTGATAGATTTCTTTTCTTGTTGTCTTTCTTCTCCTGCCCTTGCCCTTTTGGGGTGACTGGTTCGTTTTGTCTTTTTTTGTCGCTCAAGATGATAATTTTATCATATTTTATGATAGCCCTATTACCCAGTTCTCTTTCCTTTATGAGCTCGATTTGAAGCTCTTTGCGTTTGTTGATTATTTCCAAGGGAAAGTCTTCCTTTATGTAATAAGGTGAGTTCTCTAACTTTTTCTTATTTTTTAGTACCTTTATTTTTATGCCCATAGTGGCTAATGTGACTACAATAGGCCTAATTTTTCCCCCTTTTTTTCCTAGTCGTCTAACTGATTCAATACCATACTCGCTGCAATTAATAGTTAGCATGTTATTTATGATGCTCAACACCTTCTCTTCCAAGTCCTGATAAGACCGTTCGTGTTCTTCTACTCCGAAAAAAAGTAAATTTTTTCTTCTCGCTTGTCTCTCAATATTTTCTATTTTATTCTTGTGTGATTCTAGTTGTTGTTCCAGGCGCTCGTTCTTTAATTCTAAGCTGTTAAACTTCTCGCTCATGGTGGTAATAATGGTATGTTTTATTTCATCTTTTATATCAAGCATGTCTGCCTTTTGCTGCCGTATTTCTTCTTGCATACTTCGGAGCATACATTTTAATTCCTCCATTTTTTTATATTGACTCTATTTGTCAGTTCAGCGTGAAGTATCGCCCTCTTGTGGTAAGTAGCGGAGTTAGCTACTCCGGTGGTGTGTGTGCTTAACGATGTTTTCTCGCGAGTTTCACTACTCGACGCTAGATGGCGCTAATTGATTCTTGTGGTGATTTATGATACTATGATGTTCTTGTGGAGATATATTTTGAGGTTATGCACATATGAGCAAGTCGTACTTACGTGCAAAACAATAATTCTCTTGTATTTATATTAATTGCTGATCATTACACTGTTATTATTTATTTCGGGTGTGATTTCACTTATAAATATTTCATAGTTCGTTCTTTGTTTCTGTTTTTATAATTTGACTGATATTGCACTAATCCTTCACTTTTGCGAGAAACATTTACATTGTCCAGATAGATCTTTGCACTTTTTTGTGATTTAACACTGTTGTGACGTTTATTGCTGCTTGCACTTATTTTTTAACGAATTAAAATACGGAGCAGATATTAATGGTGGCACACAAACTACCCTCACACTTTGGTTATTCTGAAGTATAAGCTATATTGTTGTAAAGTTTCATTAAAATCCATTCAGTAGTTTGTGCATGAAAGAGTAACAAACATCTATTCATCAATACCTACTTACACACTTTCGCCTTCATACTCGTAATATTAGAAGCATTGTGAAGTAGGCTTGCAATATTTCTAAAAGGCTTTGTTTGGAATTCCCACTATCATCATCAGCCCATATTAGTCCACTGCTGGACATAGGCCTCCACATGCCATCCACAGCACCCTGTCCCTGAATTCCCACTGTACACTCACACAAACGCACATACACTCCCACAAACATACACACAGCTTTTTAATACAATTTTTGTGCCTAATGTGGTATAGTAAACTATTGTTCTTCTTTCAAATTAGTGAAATTTAAATACTGCATCGGTTTTTTTAAAGGCTGAAACCTTTCTACTGTTTCCTTTTACAAAAATTATGTACGGAAACCAAACTTTCTTACATAAGTATTCCCTCTATGTTTTAATGTAAAACGTTCGAAAGTTAAATTCGGCGCGACTAACACCAACGACTTTGGGAAATGTTCGAGTGACTTCATCAAAATTATGAATATTTCATAAAGATTTCGTCTTTACATGAATAGCAATTGTTTTCTTTCTTATTCGACATTTGTATGACATAGCGGTTATTATTTTTGCAAGTACTAAAATTCGGATTGTATAAGAAGAGAAATTGATTAAATTTGGTCTTTCCTAAATAGATAAATGATGTCTTAACGGTTCTTATCGTCTTCGGACACTGCAAAATGTCTGTAACGTTGGGATTTAATTATAAGAAGACGATCAAAAGCGTTAAGATATCATTTACCGAAATGTGAAGACCTAAGAAAACATTACGTTCGTATTTTGTGTATACGCGTTACAAAAAGACAAGGAATTTGGAAATACCCATTGTATCACCATTGTTTATCAGAGCTATCAGACTCAGGGCGTTTCTACATGATAGCTATTCTATCACACCACCGACGCAGTGCCACATCCTACCTGCGCCTCGCCAAGAAGTAAAAAAACCTTAAATTTTACAAATAGGTATATCATTCCCCTAAAAAACATATCTTTATTCGTCGTCGTCGGTTCAGCATATAAATGACCCACTACGGGCCTCCTCCAAATTCATGGAGGGAAATTAGCCTGCGGTGCCACGCTGGCAAGACGGGTTGGCACAGGGTTTGTATGAAGTTTTCCTTCTCATACGGCTAGGTGATCTGCCTCTTACGATC
The DNA here is from genome assembly GCA_905475355.2 of Clostera curtula. Lineage (NCBI taxonomy): Eukaryota > Metazoa > Arthropoda > Insecta > Lepidoptera > Notodontidae > Clostera > Clostera curtula. Next base: position 8,386,889 of record FR997813.1, on the reverse strand, counting down.
CTTGACTCGCCTCTTACGACACCCACAGGATAGTGTGGGTTGGTGACATTGTGTATTCTAAATACGTCACCACACGGTACCACACCATATTTTTAATTTAATTTTTAGAATTTTAATATATTTTCTTCTACTTAATTAATTAAAAATAGGCCGACGTATCGTAAACCCTTATCTAAGGGACTTGATTTACGTCAATGGCCTCTATTACATTATTATAACATAATTGTTTCACGCACCTACATTTTAAGTACCTTACACTGTTAATGTTAGTGCTACGTTTAGCGTTTAAGCCTTGGTTTAATTTCAGATAGTTTCATGTAAAAATACTCTTACCGTTTATCACTTCATTGTTTAATAATTTAAAAGTCTCAGTTCACACTGATAACAAGTAATATAATATTATAAAAACTTATATATATATAAGTATATACTTACTTATATGTATATACTGAAAAGAAAAGAGAAAGAGTGACTAAATACTAAATTAATCTAAATTAAAAATAGCACCGTTTGCAAAAGTGTTAGTAAATTAAAGTTTCAGTTGTGTTGAAATAAAATCCTCAAAGTAGTATTATATTAACATTTTAAATATACTACTACTCAGCTCACGACTGACCCACAGCTGAGTTGCACCTCCTCCCATCACAGGGAGGGTTAACCAACGCCACGCTGGCCAGACGGGTTGGCACAGGCTTTCGCTTTAAGTTTTTCTTGCGGCTAGGTTAGTCTGCCTTGTCGGGCTTTCATCGGCTCTTACGACACCCTTAGAATGAAATTGGGTGATGACACTATATGGTTGCTGAGTCGGGCTTCCTTCAATTACATGACGTGTAATTAATTCCTTCTTATTACGCTTTTATTAGATTCGCTTGATGTATGTAACGGAATCTTTGAACATGATATTGACCCACTTCAAAACGTCAGATTTACTCGAAATTTGGCATACTTATTAAGGACCGCACAAAATAAATAATATGTAGTTTAAAATAAACTAAAAAAACACGCTTTTATAGAAAATCGAACTAAAAAATATAAAATAAATTTTAATAAATTAAATATTATATATTTAAATTATTTTAATGTAAAAGCGTTCTTTTAAACTATTATTTATTTTGTGGCTATATTCAAAATGTCATGGGGTTGTGACACTTTATATTCTTAATCCGTCACCACATATGCATGTGTATGATCAATACCTTTTAACTAGTTTACCAGGCTTAATATAGTTTGCTGTTAAAAATAGGCTTACCTTAACGAGCCTAATAGCCATGACCTCGGGGATATCGTTATATTTATAAAGTGTTGTTATTCATTCATAACGCAAGTAAACAAACATAATCTAATCTTATCTTGTCCACCCACATTTATCCTAAATATATTCTTGTTGCCTTTTAATACAACACTTTTCTGTTGCGTTGTTTCTTATCATCATTGTAATTTCAGCCACAGGACGTCCACTGCTGGACATAGGCCTGCCCCAAGGATTTCCACGAAGGCCTAAGCCACCCTACATCCACCGCATCGATTTTCAGCGACATTAACCAGGTATTTGGTCCACCGCAGGCCTACCAGCACTGCGCTTTCCGGAACGTCGTTGCCACTCGAGCACTTTTCTGCCCCATCGGGCGTCAGTCCTGTAAGCTATGTGCCTACCCACTGCCACTTAAGTTTGGCAATCCTATGGGCTATGTCGATAACTCTGGTTCTCTTGCGAATCTCCTCATTCCTGAATCGATCTCGCAGGGAATCTTCGAGCATAGCCCTCTCCATTGCTTTTTGAGTGACTATCGAGCTCTAATACTAAAAAAATAATATGTACTTAAAATAAATATATTTTCGCGATTATCGGAAGTTGCTTGAGTTTCTGTTTATTTTTGTCTCGTCGAATGCTAGCACGAATAAAAAAATATACAGCCAGTCACATTATCTATACAAAAACCTCACCCATAGATTGCCATTAAGTATTATCATGTGCAGATCGCATGCGCTGACTCCCAGCAACCTTTACTAGGTTGTCCGAGCACCTAGTGGGAGGTTGTCCCGCATTTCCCTTTCTATACGCGGTTGCTCCAGGATATTTTTACTATTTCAAGTTTGCAATATTTCGAGCTATGGTTCTTTTTTTTCTTCTGCTACAACGTTTATTCGTCCGGATATCAGCGCTCTTATTTTTTAAATCAAACTCGAAATTCTCAAACTCCAAAAGAAAATTTACGTAGGTTTTGTCACAAAACTCTTATGACTCGTCATATTTAAAATTACCATTATCATCTTCCGACCCTGGTCCCACGCTAGGTGGTAGTCTCCATCGGTCGTACCATATTCATACTAAAACTACCACTGGTTCAGAATGCAGGATGTTCGAAATAAATAGAAGAGCCGACAAGAAAACTCTGTAGTTGCTTTTATTTTTAATTCCATATTTTTTATTATTAGAGGTAACTTTAAGTTTAGTAATGTTTAATTTGCCTAGAACAACAATGATAAAAACAAAATGCTGATTCTCTAAGTGAGGCCTACTTATCACTTGTTCCCAACTTTGTAATCCCCACAGGCCGTTAAGAGAAATGCTTATTTTGCATAGTATTAGGCTTTCTGCGTCCTCAGTATTAAATGTAAATATTATTTACACTTACATAGTATATTTAGGTTTGATTCATGGGAAATATCGCACACTTTGCAATTAATTGTTTTTCTATAATACATTTATGCTAGCTGTGTCCCGCGGTTTTAGCCGCGTAGTAATGTAATTTATTTTTTCGTCAGATTTTTTTACTACTTATTTGTCCCTTATCGTCATATTTTGGACATTTCATACAATATGTTTCTAATTTGTGCTATGTGTTATTCTAATGTATAAGCTTTATTCGGGTAAATTTTCATTAAAATCTATTCAGTAGTTTTTATGTGAAAAAGTAACAAACTTCAAACAAAAATTCAAAAATTTTGATAACGAATATAATCGTAAAATGTTATTTCCATTACAATTGGTTTACCATCCACAAAAAAAACATCTACGAAGACCATAGCAAAACATTTGTCGCATAAATAAAATGGCTTTACTTTCTGCCGCCCATAACAAACCCGTTTGGATTTTTTTATTAAAGTTGAATGATGCACATTGCGTAGCACGTAGAGAGGCAATAAAAGAGAACGGCTTTATCATAAAAAGGGTTAAATTTATTGATTCACATTGACAATCACTACGTGATCAAAACAAGACGATAAAACATACATCCTTTTTTAAATACATGGAAGATTGCAGATTTTTATTTTAATATACTAGCTGAGTCCCGCGATGTTACCCGCGATCATCGTCGTACCTCAGGTGACGCTGCGGGACGATGCTAGTCTAAAACAAGTTGCCTTAGTTACTATTTATACCATCAGCTACCTATCAGTGAAAGTCCCGTCAAAATCGGACGTTCCAGAGATTAGCCGGAACAGACAGACAGAAAAAAAATAAAAAAATGTTACTTTCGTCTAGGTACTGTGTATACAAACTTAGGCATTTAGTAAAAAGTGATTATTTTATTATTACAAACAGACACTCCAATTTTATTTATTTGTATAGATATTTTTGCTTCAGCACACATAATCGTCAGCCCACTGTAGTCCACAGCTAGGCATACTACTACTCAGCCCATGAATGACCCACTGCTAAGTCGGGCCCCCTCCAGAGACGTAGAGGGTATTTATCCTACTGTGCCATGCGGCCCATTCAAGCTGGCACAGCGTTTCGTATCCATTTTTTTTTCATTTTGGACGGCTAAGTTATCGACTCTTACGACACCCTCAGTATGGAATAGGATGGTCACACTATGTTTTCTAAATCCGGCACCACACGGAAAATACACACATATACAACTTAATACACATATGTAACACAATTATTGCATTTCAGGAGGACTGTTAATTTTCTGTAGACCACTTTGTGCTAAATTTCATTCCACCGTTTCAGCTGTTCAGGGGTAAAATAATAAACATCAATGCAAACTGTCACAAATTTAGAAATCCGTGTAGTGACGGAATTAAAATGCATACATAGTGTCACCACCCCATTCCATCCTAAGGGTGTCGTAAAAACCGACAAAAGGAAATTTCAAGGCCGTAAACCTAGCCGCAGGAGAAACAAAACTGGCCCACCTGGCCAGCGTGGTATAGTAGGCTAATGACCCTCATGTTATTGGAGGAGGCCCGACTCAGCAGTGGGGTATGTATGGGCTGAGTATTAGTACTGCTACTAAAGCTAGCAATGTATGCACAGGAAACTTATTATGATAAAAATCAAATTAAAAATTTAAATAAACCCCCGACACAATAACCTTTAAAAAGTAAAAAATAAAAATAAATACTTCGTTTGGGAGCGCTTTCATTTGAGACCCCACTCGATTATATTTGCAGACATTCGGTTATTCTTCCCCACTTTCACCCCTCATAACTTTTAAACGGCACACCCGATTTTCATCAAACATGTCTAAGAACACTCGCCCGTAAATCACCTTTCATACAAAAAAATCTTTATTGAAATCGCTTCATCCGTTCGCGAGCTACGGTGCCACAGACAGACAGACCGACAGACCGACAGACAGACACGTGAAAATTATAACACCCCTCTTTTTGCGTCGGGGGTTAATAAATAAACATGGTTAGGATAGGTGCTCACGGCAGTACGTCGAGTGCTCGTAAGGAGCCTGAGGAGAGGAGGAGGGCCTCCTCGTCTGCGGCGGCGTGGTTCTGCATCAGATCCCACAATGCCGCAACAGGACGCGAGTTGGAGCACCACCCCGGGGAGGTTTAGTGGGTAGGCCCCCACTATGGGGGAGAGTCCCACACTCCCCAGCTGGCCATCCCCGTGGCCGGCGAGGAAGTCCATAAAGGATTTTACACAAAAAAAGTGAACAAAACAAAAAAGGATAAGAATTGCGAAATAACATTGTTGGTTTAGGGGTTGGATGTTCTGCCTTTGGATTACGGGTCCCCGGTTTGATTCTAGGTCGGGCAAGTGTCTTTGTGTAAGGCAGAGGCACTTTCTCTGAGTATGGGTGTCATTTGCATTCATGAATTCCATGTTTGTAAACCACCACCGCGATACAGGGTAAACCGTGTGCAGGAGTTTCGTTATCTAAAAAAAAATATCTTGTTACGTTTTTTTTTATTAAACTGGTCCGAAATTAGTCGACCGATTTGGATGAAATTTTATATTCACATTTCACCCCTAATTTTTATTTTATTTTTATGATACAGCATACAAAAATACATACAAGCCTTAATTTTCACCCCTTTGCGATCGACCCGTATTTTAATTTATATGGCAACACAACGTTTGCCGGGTAAGCTAGTAAAATATTATATAATATTTTTTTCTCTTACTAAAAATATAGAAAACAAAAAGTTGCTCCTATTCTTTACCTCTTTATCCTCTCATCCAGTGTGTATATAACACCCTGTGTGTATTATGATATAAAGATAACGTAAGCTAAGCAATTGATATGCCTATAAGACTAATCTTGTTCTCCTATAATAATACAAATATACCAGTTCCACCAAAACACTAGAGATCACGTCCTACGCAATTTACATAACTCAATATGACGATCCAATATTACGATATGTGGTCTTAATATTCGCACTCATTTCAGATAACTAGATATTTATCGCCATCACGAGAACTATTTAATATCGACGACTAGATCTTGTTAGTCTAGCCAAGCAAGTCTATCTATCTATCAGCCACAGAAGTCCACTGCTGGACGTAGGCCTCCACCATAGATTTTCACAATGCACAATCTCGTGCAGACCGCATCCACCTACTCACAGCGATTTTTGCAAGGTCGTCTATCTACCTAGTCAGGAGTACCACGCTTTTTTTTCCCGTACGTGGAGGCCACTCCAAGACTTTTATGCCCCAACGGCCATCCATTCTTCGTGGCCTGCCCATTGCCACTTCAACTGTTCAGCTACGTCGGTCACTTTAGTTCTTCTACGGATTTCATCTTTTCTGATTCTATCCCGTAGAGTCACTCCGAGCATAGCTCTCTCCATCACACGTTGAGTGACTCTCAGCCGCCGTATAAGCCCCATTGTGAACGCCCACGTCTCGGATCCGTATGTCATCGCTGGCAACACACACTGTTCGATGTCATTTGTATTCGTAAATTTCATGTTTGTTAAATGCCCCCGAGATATAGATTAAAAAAACAAACGTCAGCACTACTAATTAAAAAAAAAAAAAATCTTATAGGCCATGCAATTCCTAGGGTTACTCCCAGCTCTCTCCTAATTTTATAAGAAAAATTGAAAAAAATACATAGTACCACCCCATTCCATCCTGATGGTGTCGTAAGAGTCGAGGAAAGGAAATGACAAGGCCGAAAACCTAGCCCCAAGAGCAGGAACACTTGAAACGAAACCCTTTTTTTTGTTTTTTTTTTGACCCGGGGTAAAATCCTTTATGGACTGGACCCGCCGGCGTGGGGATGGCCGGCGGGGGGTGGGTGGGTTGTCTCCTCCGTCCCTGTGGGGAGGCGAAGGCATACCCACTAAACGTCCCCGGGGTGTACCGTCACGCGCATTGCTGCCCCGTGGGTCCTGACTGTGTCGTGAACGGGGAAAGCGTGCGCTAGGGGAACGGTGACATCCTCCTATTTCGTCCCAGCTTTTCGTCCCAGCAAACGAAACCCTGTGCCAACCCGTCTAGCCAGTGTGGCACAGTAGGCTTATTGCCCTCCCTGTGATGGAAGGAGGCCCGACTAGGCAGTGCGTAATTTATGGGCTTAGTAGTAGTTTAAATACTCTCAGGATGGAATGGTGACACTTAGTATTCCAAACCAGTCACCAAGCGGATTTCCGTGAAATGCTATCCAAATATCGTCAGAAATTCACTAAACAGAGGTCATCAGAGGTCAGAAATAAAGGGACTCCAAAATTGAGCTCTCACGGCGGTCATTACTGACGCGGCACAATTCACGATGGAAGACAATTAAAATAAGGCGTCGCAAAAACTGACGTGGAAAAACTGTAGGGATCCGAAAACGGAGTATTAAAGCCGGTTACAAATGAGAAGACAGCCTCATCCCTATCTCCGTGGGAAAACGACGTCCGCAGGAATTACGAAACAGTTTCGTGTATATGAATAAAACTTTAAAATATATTTTGAAAAATAAAAACTTAAGTGAAATTAAATCTTTGTTTTGCTTTTGGGGCTACGCCCAGCTCTCTCTTAGTTTTATAAGAAAAATTAAAAGCAGGGAAGAAGCCGACTTTAAAAACAATAAAAAAGCAAAAAAACCAGTCGTCCAAAAATATTCAAATTTTCCTGGCGACAAATTATTATTAATAAATAAAATTTCTATAGGGCTAATATGAAGATAACATCGATCAAATAAAAATTGTTTAAAAATGACGGCGTTGTGCGGTAAGATGCATACATACGAGTGTAAAAAACATCATTAAATATTAATATACTATTAAAGAGTTTATAATCTTCTCCTTATTGAAGGCTGTTAAAAATAGTCTGCCATTTAAACCAGGTCATCATCCAGCCCTTAACCCACACTAGGTGGGGTGGGCACCAACATGTTTTCTCTTTCCATACACTCCTATCCTAGTCAGCCCATAGATGACCCACTGTTGATCGGGGTTCCTCCAGTTACATGGAGGCTAATAAGCCTACTGTGCCACGCTGCCAAGACGGGTTGGCACAGGGTTTCGTATCGAGTTTTCCTTTTCCTGCGGCTAGGTTTCCAACCTTGTCATTGCCTATTCTCTTATGATACCCTCAGGATGAAATGGGGTGGTGACAAAATGTATTCTAAATCCAGCACCACACGGACAAATAGTAATTACTAATAACCAGATGAATGAATGTAAAAAGAACTACATCAACATTTTAATATTATAAAAGTTTAATGTTAATGTAACCAAATGGCTTGATGTACTTATCTAAAATATACTTGCCGCAGTGTCTAGTATTCTATGCCTTACTACGCCGTAGACCTATACTACATCGTAGCCCATACTACACCGTAGACCTATGCAACATCGTAGCACATACTACGCCGTAGTAACGTGAAGGCTTAAAAGCGGCGCTTAGAAAATAATGGCATGCACATAATTATTTGTACGCCCGCTTTACTTGGACCCTAGAGTAAAGAGTGGGTGAAAATTTTACAGATCTAATACCTACTCTGGAATGGACACTACAGTTTTTTTTTTCAATTGCGATCTTCTTCCGTTGATTCCATTGAGGTCGGACGGGACCAGCCCTACCGGATTTGGCTCTTGTACATGTGGTGACGGATTTAAAATACAAGGTGTCACCATCCCACTCCAACCTGAGGGAGTCCTAAGAGCCGACAAAAGCCTCAATTTTTCAAGTCGATTTCTTTTTGGATTTCCTGTGGTGACAGATTTAGAAAAATTACTGACAGTGTTATAAGAGGTGACTAAAAGAATGCAAGAGGCAGGTCACCTAGCCGCAAGAGAAGGAAAACTTCATACAAACCCTTGACCAACCCGATCTTTTCCCGAGCGCTACGACATGTCCTCCTTTAAACGAGGTTTAAAAAGAGCACTCACTTCACGGTAGGCAACGGCTTGGCTGTGCCCCTGGCACTGCCAAAGTCCATGGGCGGCGGTTAACACTTCCCATCAGGTGGGCCGCTAGCTCGTTTGCCAACAAGAGCAATAAAAAAAAAAAAACGTGGCACCGTAGTTTTATTTCCGTCCACTTATTTGGAGGAGGCCCAATTAGCTACTGTGGTGAGATAGATTGGCACAGTTTTTCTCATCAAGTTTTCCTTCTCTTGCGGCTAGGTTTTCCGCCTTGTCGTTTCCTTTTGTCGGCTCTTGCGACACTTTGTATTCTAAATCCGTTATTATATATTTTAAGTCTTGCAATGTGAAGTTATTGGATTTTAACGCAGTGATATGTTTATATTATGTTTCACTACATATTATAAAACAAAGTCGCTTTTGTCTGTCCGTTCCTATGTAGGTATGCTTAAATCTTTAAAACTACACAACGGATTTTGAAGCGGTTTTTTGTATTAGATTGAGTGATTCAAGAGGAAGGTTTATATGTATAACACACCCCCGCTTTGCACGGGCGAAGCCGGGGCGGGCCACTAGTAGTTTATAAAAGGAAATTAATCCGTTATAACAAGAAAAGCAATGGGTCGTTGACTTATTAAAATGGTTGACCACATCCAGAACTCCTATATCCATACGGAAGCATGTCTAAAACCGCAGGTGTTTCATTATTCCGTTTTAATGGCGTCAGGAACTTCACAATCGGGAGGGTACAGCGAAATAACCACAGAATCGCGTTTTCGACTTTATCAGCTTTTGTTATTACCTTCTACTATTGTATCGTTTTCGGATCGGATTAAGAATACATAATGTCAACACCATACGAGGGTGAATCAAAAAATTCTTGGAATCAATATTAAAAAATGCAAAGATTTAAATAATAATATTTTATTTTTCTACATAATCTCCCTCCAATGCAATGCATTTAGAATAACGCGTTTCTAACTTCCTTATTCCTTGTGAAAAAAAATTATTTTCTTGACTCTCGAAAAAGTCCTCTACGGCAGCTATAACCGCGTCATTATCGTGAAATTTTGTTCCACGAATTTCCTCTTTTAATTTTGGAAATAAGTGAAAATCACTTGGGGCTAAGTCCGGAGAATATGGTGGGTGGTCAAGGAGATTGAAGCCAGCACAGCGGATTGCGTTGAGCGCAACTTCCGATCGATGGGCAGGAGCGTTATCTTGAAGGAACAACACGCCCAACGACAGTTTTCCACGACGTTTTTCTTTAATCGCCTCACGCACTTTCGGGATTAAATTTGCATAATAGGGTCCAGTTATCGTCTGGCCTTTTGGCATGTAATCAATAAAAAGGATTCCTTCACTATCCCAGAACACAGAGGCCATAACTTTGCCAGGGGAAGGAGCAACTCGAAATTTCTTAATGGATGGAGAGGATGGTCGTTTCCAAGACATGCTTTGTCTTTTAGTTTCAGGATCAAAATGGTGGACCCACGTTTCATCCATGGTGACAAGACGACGGCAAAAATTATCCGAATCACGCTGGAACATTTCGAGATTACGCTTGGAAATTTCCAAACGTCGCTTTTTGTTTTCGTCGGTTAACATTCGTGGCACCCATCTTGCAGACACTTTTTTGAACCCCAGTGAATCAATTAAAATGGATTGAACGCTACCAAAAGATATCTTTAGGATCTCAGCTATATGTTTTATAGTCATTCTTCTGTCTTCCAAAACCAGATTCTCAACCTTTTTGACATTTTCTTCTGTAACGGAGGTTGAAGGCCGCCCAGAACGCGGGTCATCTTTACAGCTTGATCTACCTCTTTTAAATTCAGCCACCCAGTACGCAACCGTAGAATAGGGTACAGCATCACCCCCTAATGTCTGCTGAATGTCCAAAAAAATTTCCTTCGTAGACATTTTTTTCAAACTGAGATATTTTATCACCGCACGTAACTCACTTTTATCCATAATTTTGACTTTTTAGCAACTCGTTGCACAAAAAAATTTATTACATGCGAACGAACTGACAAAAACAAGTGACAGTCTGCATAAATATAGTGTGATAGACACTCTTTAATTTGAATATCGAACTTGATCCAAAAAGGTTTCATATATATGCACTTCTAAGAACTTTTTGATTCACCCGAGTATATACTCACTAAAACCCCAGCGGTATACCCTCACACGGCACGCTTGGGGCGCTACCGGTTCGCGTAAGCGCAGTTGGCGCCCTGACGAGGGGGCAAGCGGCTATCAGAGAGGGCGTCCTGGTACACTGGAACGCCCTCAGTCATGGAGGCATTCGTCGGTGGCGGGTCCCCCGACGCACCACCGGCCTCTATGGCGGGGGAAGGAGGTGGGCGTACAGTCGCCTCCTCCTCCCCGGCCTCCGTCTGCGGCGCGGGTCGGCCAGGAAGTCCTCCTCCCTGACCCACTCCGCCGCCTCCTTCGGCGACATAACGTCCTCGCAGAAGGAGGCCATTGATAAGAAACCCTGTGCCAACCTGTCTGGCCAGTGTGGCTAATTACCCTCCATATAGGTGGAGGAGGCCCAACTTAACAGTGGTAGTAGTCGTAGTTATGTATCGTTGTTATAGTTGTTTGAGTCGATAAATGACTACTGATTTGGACCTCCTCCAAATTCGTGGAGTGAAATAGGCCTTCTGTGCCACACTAGCAATATTGGGTTGGTAAAAGGTTTGTATCAAGTTTTCCTTCTCTTGCGGCTAGGTGTAGGACGAAATAAACTAATCGACTCGTTTCAACGTTGACGGTTGTCAAATACAATCACAAACCCATTTCATCCTGGGCGTGCTCTTAGAGGCGACTTAAGGGACGCAAATTGAAAACTGTTCCCACCTATCTGGCCAGCATGACACAGTACCTGATTTCCTTCTACAAACTTGGAGGGGGCTCGGCTAAGCAGTAGTTTATTTATAGGCTGAAATGATGAAATCACAAATCTGTTGAATGTACATGTAAAGGTAGTTTCAGCATGATTGTCGGTGGATGCAAGGGTTATGGGAGATCAAAGAGATGGATGGATTGTAAGAATGAGGAATTGTGTATGAAAGGTGTGACTGTAGATATGACTACTGATAGGTGTGTATGGAGACTACCACTTAGCTTGAGACAAGGGTCGTAAGATGATAACGGTGATTTTAAATATGACGATTTATAAGAGTTTTGTGATAAAACCTACGTAAGTGAAGTTCCTTTTGAGTTTGAGTACAAATCTGTTTATAAATGCAGACTCACATTTTCATCGTGTCTAAAAATCACGTTTGTATTTGTATTTGTTCCGGGTCTGGGTGTTTTCTATCTATAATAATGTATGTATTTACAAAAAAAAAGTATATAAGTAGTTTATCATCCATCTCGTTACCACAGCACAAGCATTAAGTTGCTTAGCTTGGGACGAGATGGCGTTGTGTGAAATGTCCAAGGATATTTATTTATTTATTATTATTAAAACAGCTTTTTCAAGTCTGTTAAATTATGTAAAGGCTTATATCAACATATAATATATGTTTTATATTATTTCTATGTAATTGCAGCTAAAATTTTCAGTAAAATTTCCCTCACAATTACGTTCAAAATATAATTAAAACGTTCATTTAGGACTCTACATGAACTCTAATTGAGGTTAACTAAGAGAATCTGAACGTGTATAATTATTTAAAATGTTCTTTCATTCAGTTATATTTTAACCTTCAAAGTGTAATTAGGTTATACTATTTACAAGAACATAGTTATGTCGTATTTGTTATTTTAACGATGTACATAATATAGCATCCCTTCTTCTGTTTTTTTTTTCATTTTCATTAGGCTCCACACTTGTCTCATTTGGCTAACTACCAGCTTTTAGGGGGCAATTATCGTCTGCGTTCTACGAGCCGTCTTGTGGGACAACCGGTAATTAATAATAATAATAATATTTATTCAAAAATCATTTTTTACACTATAGTAACTATAAATGCAATATTATACTAACTGTGCTATGCTTTAAGTGCCTGAACTAGGAAAACCTGTGTCTCAGGCGTATTGGGCTATAATTTTCTTAAAAATAATCACTTTTCACTTCATTATTAATACACTTTTCGTAACGTGTTACTAAGAAAAAATGCTTTAGCAGGTACAGTTAATTTACTAACAATAATAGCTATATTTAGGCATGATGACGGATTTACAATTTATAGTGTCGCCACCCCATTTCATCTAGAGGGTGTCGTAAGATTTTATGGGATGAGAAGTAAGTAAGATTATCAAGTTCCTTATTGATTTTGTACTTCGATTCAGTTTATATATTAAAACTAGCTGACCCGGAAAACGTTGTTTTGACATATTAATATCGCTATTAAAAAATAGGAATTAATCGTAGAGGGGTGAAAATTTTGAGTTGTATGTATTTTCGTATGCTGTATCATAAAAAAATGAAGATGTAATGAGATGAAAAATTGATGTTGTCGGATTCCCATACGTACCAAGTGTGAACATAAAATGTCATCCAAATCGGTCAAACCATTTCGGAGGAGGTCAATAACAAAAAACGAGACACGAGAATGTTATATATTAGATTTTAAAGCCAAAATCTGTCAAAATTCTACTTATTTGTAGCCCAATGCGTAAGAACTTACCATTTCAACTATTAGTGTAACGTCCACGACTTTTTTTTTAATGCTCTCAGCATGCTCAATATTATAATATCGCAAGTACCAAAACGCAGATTTAAACAAATCTCTATTACCAACTGTATTAAGTGTAAATTCGTTCATGCAAACTGAGTAAAAACCTAAGCCCCATAGGAGGGCCATTTCTTGTGTCCCAACAACTGTGGGAGCGAGGACGGAAGACATTGGAGTGACGCTTCTGTGATATACGACCAGCGTCTATTGTACGCATACAATGCGAGCCGCAGCCTCTGGAGAACGCGCGACCTAAGCGGACCGCCACTCACACCGTCATTAACCGATATTCCTGCCTTGTTGGTCTTGGGGTTAGGTGTGCCGCTGTTAGATCAACGGGTCCCGAGTTCGGGGACGAGCAAGTGTCTTGGTCTAAACTAGAGACACTTGGTCAGAGTCTGGGTGTCGATTGAGTTCCTGAATTACATGTTTGTAAACTGCCCCCGCAATACAGGTTAAACCAAATGAAGGGGTATCGTTTTTTAAAATGAACAAAAAAAATGTCACACTACAAGATTAGAGTTTAAGTAATTATAGTTATTGTGTAGTAGTGTATTTAAAATTGCGCCGAATAAATTATTTTTCTTTCTTTCTTTACAACTACTACTCGTGTGGGAGGCCTACCAGCACTGCGCTGTCCGGAACGTGGTCGCCACTCGAGGACTTTTCTGCCCCATCAGGCGTCGGTCCTGCGACCATGACCTGGTTAAGGTTGCCGGAAAACGATGGATGCGGGCGGCCCAGACCCGGCCTTTGTGTAAATCCTTGGGGGAGGCCTATGTCCAGCAGTGGACGTCTTTTGGCTGAAATGATGATGATGATGACTACTGCTTAGCCCATAAATGACCCACTGTTGAGCTGTGCCACTTTAGTTACATGGATGGTCATTAGCCTACTGTGCCAAGCTGGCCAGACGGGTTGGCACAGGGTTTCGTATCAACCTTCTCTTGCAACTAGGTTATCGGCATTGTAATTTATTTCTGTCGGCTCTTACGACATCCTCAGGATGGAATGGGGTCGTGATACTGTGTATTATAAATCCGTCACTCTCTTATTATTTTATTCTGAAATCAAGCCTAATAAAAATCTATTTATTCAAGTTAGCTCTTCTGAGCTCCTATAGAAGGGACGGCAAAAATCTCTAAATAGCTTTTTTAATCGGCATCTTTGAATCATCATCATCAGCACACATTAAACCACTGCTGGACATAGGCCTCAATGAGCGCCATAGCGCCCTGTCTTCTGCTTGACGCATGCAACTGCTGCCCGCCTTTCGCAGACGTCACTCCATTATTAGTGATAAGTTTTCCTTCTCTTGCGTTCCTTTAGCCGTGTCTTACGACACCCTCAGTAAAGTGTGGGTGGGTGACATTGTGTATTCTAAATCCGTCACCACAGAGACAACGCCGAGAATTAGACAATGTAAATCTCAAAAACCTACGACATCATTTAATATGACATGTTGAAACGAATTAGTCAGTTTTTATCTTACTTGATGTCACGGTCTGATAGACGCCCTCGGCACTTAAGATCCATGTACAACACGATGTGGAGGTATAGTTAATTATGGTTTCTCTCAATGTCAAAAGCTCTATGAAGGAGGCCTAAATGGAGGAAATATCTAGCCAAACAAAGGCCTCTGCTACATTGTAGTCTGAATGAACGTATCTACGGATAATGTAATAACATTGTTAATACTTTATACTCCTACGCCTTAATCGCCAGTGAATCGCGACAAATAAAGTTACCAATTTTATGTCGCGGGTTCGATTCCCGCACGGAAGAAATATTTGTACGACCTACAAGTATTTGTTCCGGGTCTGGGTGTTTTCTATCTATAATATGTATGTATTTACAAAAAAAAAGTATATATAAATAGTTTATCATCCATCTCGTTACCATAACACAAGCATTAAGTTGCTTAGCTTGGGACAAGATGGCGTTGTGTGAAATGTCCAAAGATATTATTATTATTATATTATTATTTGTCAGCTCTTACGACGCCCTCAGGATGGAATGGGGTGGTGACACACTAAGTAATCTAAATCCGTCACCACACGGAATACCAATTAAGAATGAAAATTAATTATAAGTTTCAAACTCATTATAATGGCGGCACTTTTGATGTTGACTATACCATTGTTTGCACAGGCTATCGTCCTTACTGGTTATCTTTCCAAGTCACTGAAGTTGGAAACCCCGTGACAAACTTAGCCTACTACCCCTATCAAAGTTCACCTCTAGAAAGCTAACTTGAGCTTTCAAGTTGCTAGCTCAACTTTAGAGACTTCCAAACTAAGTACCCGATAATTATTTGATGAAAATTTAATGACATGTTAAGAAGGAATTCTTTAGAAGCTGTATAAATTATAATTAATTCCACCTATACGAGATCCAATACAGGATATCCATCTATCCTCCATAAGCATGAAGATAAATAAGCCTAAAACATGCAAAAATATCACTACTAACTACATATTAGAAAACAAAGTCGCTGCCAGCTGTCCGTCCCTCTGTATGCTTAAATCTTTAAAACTACGCAACGGATTTTGAAGAGTTTTTTTTTTGAAGAGGAAGGTTTATATATATTAAACACGCATAAATTTAAATGTTCATCATTGCACCCGTGCGAAGCCGGGGTGGGTCCCTAGTCTATCTATCTATCAGCCACAGAAGTCCACTGCTGAACATAGGCCAACATCAAATATCAATAATATATTTCTAACAATACAAAATGCCTAGCGGATTCTGCGAAAACCAATCGCTCTGAAGGTTAAGTAACAAATAAGTCGACTGTGCCACGTTGGCCAGACGGGTTGGCATAGAGTTTTCTTTCTCTTGGGGCTGGTCAAATTCTGTTGTTGGCTCATACAACACCCTCAGGATGGTATAGGGTGGTGACAGTATTTATTCTAAATCCTTCAGACTACATCTCTACAGAGAAAAGTCAGCAAGAAAGTCTGTAGTAACTTTTTCTTTTTGGTGGCCATTTTTAGATCGGGTTTACTAATATCTCATTCCATCCTGAGGGTGTCGTAAGAGCCGACAAAAGGGAATGACGGCTGATAACCTAGCCACAAGAGAAGGAAACCTTGATACAAAACCCTGTACCAACCCGTCTGGCCAGCGTGGCACAGTAGGCCAATTACCCTCCATCTTAATGGAGGAGGCCTGACTCAGCTGTGGGTCTTATATGCGCTGAGTAGTAGTAATAGTTACTATTATTGCTATGGCTAAATATTGACGTCACTATTACGTAGATACGGATTGAGCGATCGACTGCTGCGCAGCATGTCGCGGGTTCGATTCCCGCACAGAAGAAATATTTGTACGATCTACAAGTATTTTTTCCGGGTCTGGGTGTTTTCTACCTATAATATGTATGTATTTACAAAAAAATATGTATAAAAGTAGTTTATCATCCATCTCGTTACCATAACAAGCATTAAGTTGCTTAGCTTGGGACGAGATGGCGTTGTGTGAAATGTCCAAGGATATTTATTATTATTTATTAGACAGTACTTTGAATGCCAGATATCGACCGATAGTACAGAGTGTTTTAGTTAGCTCTATAAAAATAAAAAGTCGTCCCACGTATCTGACCTTTGTGTGAGAATAAATCCAGCTGATACACCATTTTTCCAAGAACCCATAATTCTTCATGCATAACATATTCGCTTCGTCAAAGATTTTATTGGTCGCCGTGAGGATAGTAACCTAGTACAATCTTCTACTACTGCCTCGTTGGTCTAGTGGTTAGATGTGCCGCCTTTGGATCAACCGGTCCCGGGTTCGATTCCGGGGTCGGGCGAGTGTCTTTGTCTAAACCAGAGGCACTGGCTCGGAGTCTGGGTGTCCTGTCTATCTATAATATGTATGTATTTAAAAAAAAAAGTATATAAGTAGTGTATCATCCATCTCGTTACCATAACACAAGCATTAAGTTACTTAGCTTTGGACGAGATGGCGTTGTGTGAAATGTCCAAGGATATTTATTTATTTATTTCCGTGTGGTGACGGATTTAAAATGATAATCTCACCATCAAATTTCATCATAATAGCCCACTAAAGGACGTAGCAGACATATCAACTCGGAAAGGGATCGGCACCGTATTGCCTTTCGCCTTGCCGTCAAACAGGCGTCAACCTAACGTAAGCACGTAACCAAAGCGGATCACCAGCTCCGATACGTCGTCTCGGCTACGGCTAGGCGACGCCGTGCTTACGGAGGGCCGTACGATTACGTTATGTCCCGCAAGCGCGGCGGCGGAGAAGCGCGTGAACGGCGAGCCGTAAACGAGGGGACCGCTGGTTGACCACGCGCCGTACGGCGTTCGTGAGCTTGTCCCGAGGCGAGGCGTTTACGTTACGAATCCGATTAGTGTGCTTTGCAGTAGGGAGTTTCATACAAATAATACTGAACGCCTCGAGTTGATACGGTGCCGATCCCTTTCCGAGTTGATAAGTGTGCTACGTCCTTAATGCTGCTGTGTTGGGGCGCCTTCGACAGTAAAGAAGGGAAACTAGATACGAAACCCTTTTTTGTGCCAACCCGTCTGGCCAGATCGTGGCGCTATATAGGCTTGTTGCCGACAGGCAATACAACCTTTTTATATTTATTCTTTTTATTCAAGGTATTAGAGTAAATCTAAGTTGTTTTTTAAATGTTATGTCAGTGTGAATCAGGCTTTGCTGTTGCAATGTGAGATGAAAAACAGTTTAAGTTTTATTATAAACTAGCGACCTGCTCTGGCTTCGCAAGGTGCAATTATGGATGTATTATACATATAAACATTCCTCTTGAATCACTCTGTCTATTAAAAAAAACCGCATCAAAATCCGTTGCGTAGTTTTAAAGATTTAAGCATACATAGGGACGGACAGGCGACAGCGACTTTGTTTTATACTATGTAGTGATAGTGATAGTAAGCGCTTTTATTTGAGTTATCGATCCTATCATACGACGCGCGTTCTTAATAAGGCTAATTACTACTCAGCTCATAAATAACCCACTGCTAAGGCGGGCCTCTTCCAGTTACATAGAGGGTATTTAGCCTACTGTACCACGCTGGCCAGACGCGGGTTTGCGCTGGGTTTCTTATCAAGTATTCCTTCTCTTGCGGCTAGGTTTTCGGCCTTGTCATATCCTACGACATCCTCAGGATGGAATGGGGTGGTGACACTATGTAATCTGAATTCGTCACCATATGGACAAGCACCCTCCATTTAATTGGACGAGGCAAAATCACCTTCGAATCAAAACATTTCATTCAGCTATGATAGAAGTTACTATTAATAAAATACTTGATTGCTTCATCATACCGTCAGGGGCATTAAGAATTTGTGTACAACTTTGATTACCGATATTACTCAGCTTTGATATTCCAATCTTTCAGATATTTCCATTAAAATATCCAATATCGCTGCTAATGACAGTGTCTTTCATAACTGGAATATTTAATAAACCCGTTGATATCGCGATATTAGGAAAAAAAATTCTATTGGATATATTTCATTGCCATACTTATGGCGGAATGCCTTACTCCTCAGGAGAAAATTGCGGAGCATATTCTATTTCTTCTCCCATTTAGGACATTAAGGCGGTCGAGGAACTCCATGGGTTTTTGTGGGTAAGTCTGGGCGCAATCCCAAAGCCCATATAATCCGAGTAGTCGCCACTACTACTATTCTACCGCTACGCAGCCCATACATGACCCACTGCTGGGTCGGGCATCCGCCTATTACATAGATGGCAATTAGCCTGCTGTGCCACACTGGCCAGACAGGTTGGCACATGGTTTCATATCAAGATTTCTCACTGACTTCATCATCATCATCATTTCAGCCAAAAGACGTCCACTGCTGGACATAGGCCTCCACAAAGGCCGGTCCTGGGCCGCCCGCATCCACTGCTTTCCGTACCTGGTTAGCGTTGAGCCGAGCGTTTGGTGTATGAGCCTTGAAATATATTGATGTAATATTTGAATGTGTTGAATAAAATACACACATAGGTATCTGAAATTTGATATATATTTATTTAATAATATATATATTATATATATATATATTTATATTATACATTTATTTTTATTTAAATAAACGTAACATGTGCGAAGATTATCTGTATCGCAGAGGCAGTTTACAAACATGAAATTCACAACACAGATGACACCCAGACTCGGAGCAAGTGCCTCTGGTTTACACAAAGACAATTGCCCGGCCCCGGAATCGAACCCGGGTCCCGTGATCTAAACGAGGCAGTAATAGAAATTCTAAACATAGTCTCATTTGATAGAAATCAAAATGGTTTCAAAGTTTAATATCAGACTGAAAATTGTACTGCATAATTGAGACTAAGTTCACCGGGACGACGACGAAATCGTCTGATGAATACTTCAAACAGTTCTTAATTAGTGTTTCGACAAGTTAATGAGCTGAGTTGAGCCGAATGCGCATCTCTATTAGCTTTTATATTTAGAAGGCTAATTAAAAATAATATTGTGAGGAAAGTTAGACCGTTAATATGTGAATGCTATTTTTGAGTACAATTAAAATATCTGACAACTGTTTATATCAATGTAATTATAAAAGACGGAAAGACTATTTCCTTTAAAGTTAGATATTTTGTTAGGTTATCGTTTCGTGTGCTGACGGATATATTTATATTTATGGGATGGGAAACGTGACACGGGATTTAGAATACACAATGTCACCAACTCGTGTCGTAAAAGTCGAATTTATGGACGCAAGAGGCAGATAACCCCAAAAGAAGGAAAACTTGATACAAATCCTCTACCAACCCGTCTTGGCCGCGTAGCATAGTAGGCTAATTACCGTCCCAGTGGAGCTACTGTCGGGAACAGTAAACGCGGGACGGTGCACCCCGGAGTTGTTTAGTGGGTAGGCCTCTACTCTGGAGGAGGTTCCCATACACCCCCGTCGGCCATCCTCAGGCTGCCGGGAAGTCCATAAAGGATTTTGGGATTTACTAAGGGTCAGAAAAAAGGCTAGTTACCCACTCTCTATGTATCTGAAGGAGGTCGATTCAGTAGTAAGTCATCTGTGAGTTGAGTAGTAGTATTTATAAAACAGTCAAAATCGAACAAGATTGATAATAAATTATGTTTCGAAGTCGATCATTAACCAAGGAAGCCATCAATTCCCATTAATCAGCAGTCGAGACGTTAATAACAGTTGATTCCCGCGACTTCGATCCATCATCGCGTGATATCGCGACTTAGAACGCGAAATTCAATAAATATCAAATTTAGATGAATCACCTCGTTCCTAGAGAGGGTTCTTGTCGATGAGGTCCCCAATTTGAAGTTTCGTGTATAATTTGTAATATTATTATTACTTTTATTCTATGAGATTTCGTTTGAAAACGTTTAACAATTAAACAAATACGCATGAAAATTAAATACCTGAGATCGGAAAAATAATGCCCATAGATAATAGAAGTCACTAGTGTGGTGACGTATTTTGTATACATTTTGTCACGACCTCATTTCACACTGAGGGTGTCGTAAAATTCGACTAACTTATCACCATAAGTACGGTCTACCCAAAAACCTAATAATACTAAAAGCATGGCCACATAAAATTTGAAAATATAACGCAAAATTAAAAAAATATATATATTTAGTATGATTTTACCATGGTCTTATTTATGGTACTAAGTTCCATGTGGTGATGGATTCAGATTATGCAGTCTCACCACCACATTCCATCCTGAGGGTGCCGTAAGAGCCGACAAAAGGAAATGACAAGGCCGATAACCTGGCCGCAAGAGAAGGAAAACTTGATACGAAGCTCTGTGCCAATCTGTCTGGCCTGCGTGGCACAGAAGGCTAATTACCTTCTTACAGTGTAGCAGCCCTGACTCGTCAATTGGAAGGAGCAGTTGATCTTTTTAGAACCGACACCGGAATATAATGGCTAAACAAAATTTTGTGAAAACACATTTATAGGTATTCGGCCTTATCATTTCCTTTTGTCGGCTCTTAAGACCACTTCACTAAGAAATGGGATGGTGACACTATGTATTCTAAATTCATCAGCATGGTGTAAGGAACCTGGTAATTAAGCTAAATTTAGTATTCAGAACACACGAGACCAACGCAGGTTGAAGCGAGCACATATCGTTAATCTAAAATCGATCTCCTAATGCTATTCACTCATGTTTTAAGGCACGTTGGTGACATCAAATATTACTTGCAAATAGACTTGGGACCGTTAAGTTGATTGGCTCATCGTTTAACCGGCGCGGTGGCTTTTATTTACGAATATTTTATTCAAATAGTTGAATGTTGGTCTTGTTGAATTTATATTAAGTTATTTGAAGTTATAAAATATAATTAATAAATTTTAAATATATACGTATAATATAGATATATTTAACTATATACCATCCCACACGGTGGACCGATGACCTGATTAAGGTCGCCGGAAAACGTTGGATGCGGGCCGCCCAGGACCGGCCTTTGTGGAAATCCTTGGGCGAGGCCTATGTCCAGCAGTGGACGTCTTTTGGCTGAAATTATGATGATGATGTTATACGTATAATTTATAAAATGTTCTCAGCCCATAAATGACCCACTGCTGAATCGGGGCTGCTCCAACTACAGAGGAGGGGGTGGAGGTGTTTCATATCAAGTTTTTCTGTTGCGGCCAGGTTTTCGGCTTTATCATTTCATTTTGTCGGCTCTTACCACAACCACAGGATGAAATGGGGTGGTGACACCATGTACTCTAAATCCATCAATTGTGCCCAATCACTGCCTTTTGGCAAAGTACACAAAAGCAGGGTTCCCGCGCTGGATAGCTATGCTAAATTATACTTTGCACGAGATACGTGCCAGCCCTCTGGTCACTAGAAGTATCACCTACGTAAAAGGTCTATATGTTAATATTTGAATTATAGAATTTAGGAATACCTGAAAAAAAAAGTCTAGTCAGCCGCAGCCAAACGGATAGTGTTGCCCGAATTCCAGACGGCAAGCTGCGAGGAGTTTAGTTTAGTGAGTAATCGTAATGCAACGACTAAATAATCGCACCTCGGACCAAACGGTAACCTTAGTCCAAAAAGGTATAGTCTGGAAATTGAGTGCTTTCTAGAGTTTTACATTTAAAATTTTAAAGCAGTCACCGAAAAATACCACTATGGTACTACTACTACTACTGACTACTATAAATGACCCTCTGCTGAGTCGGGCATCCTCCAATTCCATGGAGGGAATTTTGTTAACCCCTCGTAGCGTGCCGTCTGGAATAAGGGCAGCACTATTTATTTGGCTGCGGCTGACTAGAATATTCAGGTATTCCTAATTCCATAATTCAAATATTAGCATTCAACAAGACCAACATTCAACTATTTGAATAAAATATTACTATTTAGATGAGTCTTTACTCATTACCATTTAAAAAGTTAAAATAGAATTAAATTAAGAATTTATAAAAATAAACATTGAAATTAAGAAAGACATTTCTAAAAGATGTAAGTTTTCGGAATTGTAGAACTAGGTTTATTAATTTCCGACGGCTATGAAATAAGGCTAAAATTACCTTGGCTGGAATGTTTTCAACATTTAGATAATTAAAATGATTTTTATATTTAGAATACTAAGTGCTGCCCATGAGTAGTCGTGAGTGTAGACTCACGTGGATATTTGGGTTATAGTTTTTTCGCCCTTACACTATTTGTTACTTCTTATATAGATAAAGTTTCACTTCACTTATTTGTGTTAACGTATTTGCTATTTTTAACGTTCACCATTTCAGCCAAGAGACGTTCACTACTGGACATAGCCCCCCTCCCCAAGGATTGACACAAAGGCCGGTCCTGGGCTACCCGCATTCATTGCTTTCTGGCGACCTTAACCAAGTCGTCGCTCCACCGTGTGGGAGGCCTACCAGCAGTCCGGAACGCAGTTGCCACTCCAGGACTTTTCTGCCCCATCGGGCGTCGGTCCTACGAGCTATGTGCCCTGCCCACTGCCACTTAAGTTTGGCAATCCGGTGCGCTTTATCAGTGACCTTGGTTTTCCTGTATATCTCTTCATTTCTGATTCGATCTCGCAGGGAAACTCCGAGCATAGCCCTCTCCATTGCCCTTTGGGTGACTTTGAGCCTTCTGATGGACCCCATAGTGAGCGACCACGTCTTGTTCTTTTAACATTAATCGAATTTAAATACCGAATACAAGAAGCCGTGTGAAATGCGCGCATTTGAACACTCATTCACACAAACAAAAAAAAACATTCGCTCAAAATTACTACTAATTCATAACACATTCCTCTCAAAAATGCGTATCACTCAAAAACCCTTTCAAAATTCACGACGGCCCGGTACAAATAAAATGGCCTAAACGGTCGCGGGTCACCTTGTCGCTGTAATTCATATGAAAATGCTGCCATTTCAGTACACTACAGTACAAGTAAATGGCTTGCGGCAAAATAAATTAAAATAGCTATCGAAATTGTCGCTAGTTCAACATTTTGCATTGTTTAATAATTAGTATAGACTTTTTGACCGCCTTGTTGGTCAAGGGGCTAAATGTGCCGCCTTTGGATCAACAGGTCCCGGGTTCAATTCCGGGGTCAGGCAAGTGTCTTTGTCTTAACCAGAGGCAATTGCTCCGAGTCTGGGTGTTATTTGTGTTCGTGAATTTCATGTTTGAAAACTGCGATATACCATGTGCAAGGGGGATTCGTATTTTAAAAAGAGAAAAAAAATTAAGATCTATAATTTAATGTACGTCAAATCACTACATAGTATAAAACAAAGTCGCTGTCGTCTGTCCGTCCCTATGTATGCTTAAATCTTTAAAACTACGCAACGGATTTTGAAGCGGTTTTTTTTAAATATGTAGAGTGATTCAAGAGGAAGGTTTTATGTATAATATATCCATAATTGCACCGTGCGAAGCCGGAGCAGATCGCTAGTTTATAATAAAACTTAAACTGTTTTTCATCTCACATTGCAACAGCATAGCCTGATTCACACTGACATTACATCATTGCACCCGTGCGCAGCCAGGGCGGGTCGCTAGTTACAAATAAAATGATTTCTATTCTATTCTAACATTATATTAAGCTATGAAAGACCTAATGATTAAAGTTTCAGTTTTTAAGATTTGTAGTATAAAGCATGGGTTTGACTGAATATCAACCAACAAGCTATCGTTTTTATTATCACTACATATTATAAAACAAAGTCGCTTTCGTCTGTCCGTCCCTATGTATGCTTAAATCTTTAAAACTACGCAACGGATTTTGAAGCGGTTTTTTTTAATAGATAGAGTGATTCAAGAGGAAATATGTATAGCACATGTATAATTGCACCCGTGCGGAGCCGGGGCGGGTCGCTAGTTATTTTATAAGCCTAATAATCTGAATTGGGTAGATTGGGGTTAGGAGAAGGCCCGACTGAACATGTAGGGTAATTAGTAACCTTATCATTTCCTGCTGTCGGCTCTTAGGACACCCTCAGGATGTAATAGGGTGGTGACACTAAGTATTCTAAAACCACACGGAAACACAGCATACGAATAGCATACGCGAATTACCATGTGAAGAGGCAGTAACAAACAACGGGCTTTTAAAAATGCTCGAATAGACGAGCATTTTTAAAAGCCCGCTGTTTGTTAGTTACAAGCTTAGTTACTGAGTGAAACGATTAAAAATACATATACAGTTTAATCTTTCATTACCACTGGCACACTTGAATGTTAAAACGTAAGTAATAATATACTACTACTACTCAGCCACACGTTAAGGGTACTGTGCCACGCTTGCCAGACGGGTTGGCACAGTATCCTTCTCTTACGGCTAGGTTATCGGCCTTATCGTTTCCTTTTGTCGGCTCCTACTACATCCTCAAGATGGAATGTGCTAGTGACACTGTGTATTTTAAACGCTTTTAGTGCTGATATCATTATCATCGTTTCAGCCAAAAGACGTCAACTCCTTTACATTGGCCTCCCCCAAGGATTTCCATGAAGGCGATCTTAACCAGCTCGTCGTTTCAACGCGTAGTAGGCCTACCAGCATTGCGCTTTACTACTGGCATAGTTAGGTATAAATCAAATAAAAATAGTTTAGAGTAGAATAAGTATGTGTAGCGACCAACATGCTAGATACTTCTCTTCTCACAGTTTACCCGAAAAATGAACTAATTACATCAAGAAATATCGCCTAGTCTACAAATGCGAGAATTACCAAAAAGTCCTACACCGCGATAACGAAATTTCAAGAGCAATTCGAACAGTGAAGATTTCACCGACTACAACTATCGGGGGATAGGCGGTGCGACCCCTAGCCATACATAGCACCTCGTCTGGCTGGATGATCATCCCTTTACGCCTAAATATGTAATAAACGAGACAGCAAAGCGATATAAAACCTTTAAAGGCAATTTCATAAGTAAATATTAAGATTGGATCTAAAATTGGTTAGCTCCATTAAAAAATGTACAAACTATATTGCAAACA
This sequence comes from Clostera curtula, assembly GCA_905475355.2. Classification (NCBI taxonomy): domain Eukaryota; kingdom Metazoa; phylum Arthropoda; class Insecta; order Lepidoptera; family Notodontidae; genus Clostera; species Clostera curtula. The sequence goes on along the minus strand of FR997813.1, from coordinate 8,361,152 downwards.
ACGTTTATGGGCCGTAAAACATCGCCTTATGAATACTAAGTTACGCTTACACAACTACTTTCCAATGTTAGACATAACAATTTTGATATTGCAAACATTAGACTTGATGGCTGCGTGGCAATTTATGCAAAAGTCTATATGATATATATGATATCTTTAAATGAACTCAAACTCAAAAGGAACTTTATTTACGTACGTTTTATCACAATACTCTCTTAGGGCATATTTGAAATTACCAATATCATCTTAAGGTCCTTCTCCCACTGGTAGTCTTCATACACACATACCGGTGGTCATATTTATATTGCCACCTTTTGTAAACATTTCCTCATTCTTACAAGCCATCCATCTCTTTGGCTTATCGATCTAGGGGTTGAAAATTCAGCATTAGGATCGCGTAAGCCAGATTATACTTGCTCTGGGTCTTGGGACCGTAAATTATGTGCTTGTAAAGTTCTATTGCGATACAGGTTTATATTTAAGGCAGAGGAATCGTCATTAAAAAATACTAAAACTATACAAACACATACAATAAAAAAATGTATTAAGAGAGCATCGATAGTCTTACTGTAGTATTACGACGTTACCAGAAAAAATAAGGTGGTTTTTTTATCTTAACACGTTGGTCATAGACATGGACGAGTGACCATAGATAACTAGAGAAATACTTGGTTTGCAGGAAAATTATCAAACATAGAATAAGAAACGGCTAGTATAATAACTGGAATAGATGGGCTGATTGTTAAAATAAAAGTTAAAATTTAAATTTAAATTTAAAAAAAAATAGTTAAATAAAGTATAAATAGCAGAAAATATAACCAGTAATAAATAGTTTGTTTCGTGGCGGATGAGAATACTTAGTGTCAACACCCCATTCCATCCTGAGGACGTCTCTTAGCTCCCAAAAAGAAATGACAAGGTCGGTAACCTAGTCGCAAGAGATGGTAAATTTGATAGCTAGCTCTTCGGCCTTGTCATTTACTTTTGTCGGCTCTTACGACACCACTTAGCTGGAATGGGGTGGCGACAATATGTATTCTATATCCGTCACCACACAGTAGGCTAATTGCCCCTAATTTAACTGGAGTGAGCTTGACTCAACAGTGGATCATCTAGGAGCTGATTACTAGGTACCAGTAGTTAATTGAATTAATTTTGTCACTTCTCTTGACGTTTCCACGATGTTCCTATACTGTAAGTTATTCATTTAGTAGCAAAACACACCCATCTCACAAGCCCGCATAGCGCTTTTAATATAATTACTAAAACAATATCGAGAGTTCCGCATACTGACAACTTGACTGTAACAGTGTTCCACATGCAATCTAATTACATCAGTAATACCTTTGTTTCTAGCGTAATAACACAGTGATAGTCTCATTTAGTTCTCACTTTCCGTCATCATTTCATCATCGTCATTTCCGGCAAAAGACGTCCGCTGCTGGACATAGGCCTCCCCCAAGGATCTCCACGACGGCCGGTCCTGGGCCGCCCGCATCCATTGCTTTCCGGCGACCTTAACTAGATCGTCGGTCCACCGTTTGGGAGGCCTACCAGCACTGCGCCTTCCGGAACGCGGTCGCCACATGAGGACTTTTCCGCCTCATCGGGCATCGGTCCTGCGAGTTATGTGCCCTGCCCGCTGCCACTTAAGTTTATTGCTCGTTCAGCGAGCCTGAGGTGTGGAGGTGGGCCTCCTTGTCTGCGTGGTTCTGCACCAGATCCCACAATGCCGCAACAGGACGCGAGTGGGAGCACTCCGGGGATGTTTAGTGGGTAGGCCCCCACTCTGGGGGAGAGTCCCACACGCCCCCCCTCGGCTGGCAATCCGGTGAGCTATGTAAGTGACCCTGGCTTACCTGCGTATCTCCTCACTTCTGATTCGATCTCGCAGGGAAATTCCAAGCATAGCCATCTCCATTGCCCTTTGGTTGACTTTGAGCATTCTGATGGAGCCCATAGTGAGCAACCACGTCTCTGTTCCATATGTCACCACTGGCAACACACATTGGTCGGAAACTTTTGTCTTCAGACCCTAAGGTATTGTGGACAGTGTTGACAGTGCTGACAGATTTAGAATATCGGTGTCGTATAAAAGAAAATGACAAGGCAGAAAAGCTAGCCGCAAGAGAAAGAAAACTTGCAACGAAACCCCTGTGCCAACCCGTCTAGCCAGCGTGGCACAGTAGGCTAACTACCCTCCATGTAAGTGGAGGAGGCCCGAGAAAACAGTGGGATATGTATGGGCTGAATAGTAGTAGTACAAACATTGCTTAACCCCAAAAAGAAACTTCATGCTTGGGTTTCACTAGAACCCACGTTGAAAACCACAGTATAGATAAACTGAACAGAACTGTTTTTTTAATCTCACAGAACTGTCTCTCTGTAGAGCAGCCTTCCGAACCGTTGGTAGTTTCGGCATGAATGTGAGTGAACGCAGGGATTGTGAGTGATCAGGGGAGATGGAGGGATTGTGGGAGTGAGGAGTTGTGCGTGAAAGGTGTGAATGTAGGATGAGGACTGATAGGTATGTGTGGAGACTACCGCCTAGTGTGGGACAGGGGCCGTAAGATGATAATGGTATTTATATATATGACGATTTATAAGAGTTTTGTGATGAAACCTACGTAAATAAAGTTCCTTTTGAGTTTGAGTTTAATAATAGCGGAACAGCTGCACTTGCACGCATCGCAGTTTCTAAACATGATATTCACGAACACAAATGCACTCTTGTCTCGCGTGAGGTGACATTTTGTATTCTAAATCCGTCACCACACGGAATATCTGTCCTTGTGTAGTACAATAACGAAATTTTCCATTTTTAAACCAGTCTGATTTATAAATACATACCCTATAATAAAGCCGTCACATCGATACCTTAAATATGCTAAACACACCTTTTATGAAAATTGCTTCACCGTCTATCCACTTTCGTAAAGAATATGAGATATTTTGTCGTAAAGTTGGAATAGAAACCACTATTGGTCCCTAGTCAGCTCCATGTCTGATAGCTATTCGCCCTTTATCTAAATTATATTTTTATTCTGGCTGTATACATAGAGCGTCTGGAACACCTATTTGCTATTCTATTGCAATTGATAACTAATACTATAGCAACAATGGGCTCCTTTAGACGCCCAAGTCACCCAAAGTCACCTCAAAGTCACCCAAAGGGCAATAGAGAGAGCTATGCTCGGAGCAAATACAGTATTGTCAAACTTAAGTGTCGGTAGACTGGGCACATAGCTCGCAGGACTGACGTCAGATGGGGCAGAAAAGTCCTCGAGTGGCGACCGCGTTCCCAGGACCGGCCTTTGTGGAGGTCCTTGGGGAAGGCATATGTCCAGCCGTGGACGTCTTTTGGGAGAAATTATGATCACGACTTAGTCAAATCGTTGATTTTGTATAGGATACTTACAAATTGTCAACACATTAATAAAAAATATACAAAGCAAAGTTATATAATATTTTAGTTTACCACCCGTTCGGAACGCGACCACTGCTGAGAAGAACTGGCAAGAAACTCAGAGGGCTTGGCATGTTTTTTTATAACTATGGTCCTATTTAATAATTTAATATTTATTTCCCCTAACCAAATCCACTTAAAACCTGTTCTATTGAATCCGAAAGGCGTCAACTGTAACGTAAATATCAGTACAATACAAAATAAACTATTGCAATTGACTCAGCTCATGATGTTATAAACAAACGCTTTAATTAAATGCATTGGTCCCAAAATAGTCCGTTTACTATCTGCTTTGTTCGTCCGCAACAATTAAGCGATCAGTCAAACAATCCCGTAATATTGGCATTACACTTTAATTATTCAACGATTGCAGCTTGCGTTCAAAAATTGGGGCATATTGAGTTGTTCGCGGTACCACGTTATTACGGCTGTTGCAAATATGTAATTAATTCTCGGTGCATAAAACTGGGTGTTTAATTTGTGCGCGATTTTAATAGCGATTAAATTTTTATGGTAGCCTAGAACTATAGCAACCTACTTCAAAAAAAGAGGAGGTAAAACCTAGCACAAGCTGATTAAAACACCGACACATTATTTTACTTCTTAAATTCAATTACTTTTAATGCCTCGTTGGTCTAGTGGTTAGATGTGCCGCCTTTGGATCAACGGGTCCCGGGTTCGATTCCGGGGTTGGGCAAGTGTCTTTGTCTAAACCAGCGGCACTGGCTCGGAGTCTGGGTGTCATTTCTATCTATAATATGTATGTATTTACAAAAAAAAATGTATATAAGTAGTTTATCATCCATCTCGTTACCATAACACAAGCATTAAGTTCCTTAGCTTGGGACGAGATGGCGTTGTGTGAAATGTCCAAGGATATTTATTTTATTTAATCGATCCATGTAAACTTTTAATCAACTCAGCAGTGGGTAGTAGTAGTATACAAATTTAGGTTGCTGACCTCTATTACTACTAAGCCCATATATGACTCGCGGGCCAGACGGGTTGACACTGAGTTTCGTTTCAAGTTTTCCTTCTCTTGCGGATATGTTATCGGCCTTGTCATTTCCTTTTGTTGGCTCTAACGACACCCTAAGGATATAATGGGGTGGTGAAATTATGTATTCTTAATCCGTCACCAAACTTGCGAACCTTAATTGTGATTAAATTGAAACAAATTTAATTTCTACCAAAGCAATCAGAAAAATTCGCAACCTGCCGCAACTTAATCAAAAAAGGTCTGAAATTTGTGTAACAGTCGTAATATTTCAAAGCCTAATTTCAATATAATTTATTTTGAAACCAAAACGAGCAGACATATTAGGTGGTTTGCGAACCGTCAACTTTCACCCGACCGACAAAACTTTCAATGCAGCCGTAAACGCGGTTGAAATAATTACCCGTACTCACAGACAGTATAGCAAAAAGTTATGAACGATTAATTAGGGTACGGTCTAATTATACTACATCTACACGAATGTGGTAATAAAGTTTAGTATTTATTTATTTTGTCTGAATACAACTTGTTGGTAAATGACGAGTTCTTGAGTGGAGACCGCGAATCGGCAAGCGTAGTGTGGGCCGGCCCTCTGCTAGATGGAGCGACGATCTGCGAAAGGTTGCGGGCAGCAGCTGGATGCGTCAAGCTGAAGACAGGGCACTATGGCGCTCTTTAGGGGAGGCCTATGTCCAGCAGTGGACTAATGTGGGCTGATGATGATGATGGTAAATGACGTACAGAATAAACAAACGACGAGTATCGGATTTGACAGATTTAGAATACGCAGTGTCGCCAACCCATACCATGCCGAGGGTGTCGTAAGAGGCGACTAAGGGAACGCGATATGCAAATCGCCAAGGCGCAAGAGAAGGAAAACTTGATACAAACTTAACCCTTCTTGCCAGCGTGGCACAGTAGGCTAATTTCCCTCCGTGAATTTGGAGGAGGCCCAACTCAGTAGTGGGTCATTCATGGGCTGGAACGACGAGTATCCTTGCGGTGACGGATTTAGAATACATAGTGTCACCACCGAATAACATCCTGAGGGTGTCGTAAGAGCTAGCCACAAAAAAATCCTTTTGGGTCGTCTGGCCAGCTTGGCAAAGAAGATGGAGCTGATTAATTAATGAGTTATTTATAGCACTAAAATTAAAATTATATGTAGCAAATTTTGTGATATATCTCTTTTGGTAATTTCATGTAGTTATCTCTAACAATTTGTATTTCAAAATTAACATTTTAGCAATAACATTTCAGCTACAAAATCACATTCACTTTTACAAACCAATCTTTAAAACAGTCTTTAAATGTAAAACACTGTATCAAATAACTGTTAATTTTTGTGTAAAACTCTGTTTTAAAATTTCAATGTATTCAGTGAATTCTGTAATGGAATTATTGATTGGAAACATTTCAATTCAAAGGCTAGACCATTAAATTTATCAGCGTTACTCTAATTGAACACTCTACTTTCTTTACTTTATTTAATTATCAGATAAGTTATATGCTTTTTTATATACTGGAATAAATATAATTTACTTTCAAGGTTTTCAAGTCGTTCGTATTTCGATTTTCAACTTGATTACAAATCGCTAAGTTAATTATGCAAGACTAGGAAAAATTGCATTTAAGTTAATTTTTAACTAGCTACCCGCCCCGTCTTCGCACGGGTGCAATGATATGAACATCTAAATTTGTCAGTGTTTCTCTACAATATTATGGATTTTGCATAAAAACCTTCCTCTTGAATCGCTTTAACTACTAAAAACACCGCTTCAAAATCCGTTGCGTAGTTTTAAGGATTTTAGGCATATATGGACGGACAGACGACAGCTTCCGTCCCTATGTATGCAGTTATATACTATGTAATGATAATGATGATGTTACTGGTAGTCAGCATTACGAATGAACTAAGGCAGTAAGTTTATTCATCTTGGAATCATTCGTTCCCACAGCAATTATTGGCCTGCAATATACACCCCACATCCTGAGGGTGTCTTTTGAGCCGGCAAAAGGTCGATTTTGAAAGTACTAATGCCGCCGGCGGACTGCTAGCCGTGGGTCATCTTTGGGCTGAGTAGTTACTACTAACTACTCAGTCCAAAGATGACCCACGGCTGAGTTGGTCTTCCTCCAATCACTTGGAGGGTAATTAGCCTACTGTGCCACGCTGGCCAGACGGGTTGGCGCAGGGTTTCGTATCAAGTTGTCCTTCTCTTGCGGCTAGGCCTTGTGTTTTCCTTATTGTTGGTTCTTACGACATCCTCAGGCTGAAATGGGGTGGTGACACTATGTGTTCTATATCCCTCACCTCGCGGATTTGATGGTCATAAACCATTTTGTTTAGTGTAAACCAGATTATAGGATATGGACAAAAAATCTTTATCAAAAGATTTATAACAAAAACAAAAAAGTGTTAAGTAAACACACTCAGCATTAGATACGTTCTCGTTAAATTGTTAGAGACAAATTTAGTAGCCTTAAAGAAAGAATTTATTTCCATAAAAATAGGCTAGAACATTACAACGCGTCCTCACGTTTCCTCTCCTGACGGTTTTGGGGCCTGAAATAGGTTACCCGGAGTAACCTAATGTATATGCGTCACAATAAACAAGTTCTAACGCCTACATATAATAAAAAGATGTATGTTATAGTCGAGTGAAAGTCTTGTTGGACTAGGGGTTGTGCCGCCTTCCCCCTCGACCGTGCTGCCACCTTGTTGTGGTGAGGGGGCTTGCATGCCTTTAGGATCAATTCAATTCAATTCAAATCATTTATTTTGTTTAGGTCACGGTGGACACTTACAAAAAGTCAACACCGTCATAGTGATATTATATAATAAAAAAGGTCTACCGTCTACCACCAGTTCGGAACGCGACCACTGCTGAGAAGAACTAGCAAGAAACTCGGATGGATCCATTGGGGCCATACCAGCTCAGGGTCACCTATGCCGGGCGGGCCCAAGGGGAGAGGCCAATCGAAGAGCGGCACACGGAGGCGTGGTGGTTTTTGGCTGCGGGGACTCCTCTGTACTCAGAGTTGCCTCGGAAGCCTTAACCTGCCGCGTCAAACGGCGTGGTAATGCAGTGGAGGGTGGCCAGACGTTAAGGCCAGGGCTGCCACCACTACCAGCGGAGGTTCGGCCAGGCAGGCGTGCCACGGCTGCCACCGCAACCGCGTGGGTCGAGCGCCGCTTCATCCGGCGCCTGACGGGGTCACGTGCAATGTCCCGCGTGTGTCTCTCGGTGGGTTGGGGAGCGTCCAGAGCTCCCCATAAAAGCGTGGGGCCCCATCAGAGTCACGGAGCATGCTCCCCCATCGGGTGGAGTGAAAACCGTGGCCCTGTCTCGGGCAGTTAAGGGACACCGTTGGTTTTAGTGGGTAGGTTGGGGCGCAATGACCATCTCTTCGCGCCTCAGAGTCCCACATAACCCGGCTGGCGTTTAACAGCCGGGTATCCATGAGGATTTCCAACGTAAAAAAAGGGGGGTTGTGCCGCTTTTGGATGGTTCTACACCGGGGCTCGCGTTCGAAATTCTAACCATGTAAATGTATCAGGTTTTAAGTAGTGTAATTGGTAAAATACATTAAAACCTATTTTTATTTAAATTATTCTGCCTTCGATAAGTTTCCTGTGAAGGCTGTACTGCGTTTATCAATTTAAAGTACGCCCTAATCTGATGATGACCGTACGCTATTTTATAGTTTCAACTGTCTGGCATGAAGCCAAACAATTACTTGTCGTTTTCAGTAACATTTCTTGAGTTGATGGTCTTAATATATGACCAAACAGTTTTACTGGGCGATTACTGGGTTATTTACCCCTACCATGTAGCATTCCAAAAGTCCTCCAGTGGCGATCGCATTCCAGAAGCCGCAGTGCTGGTAGTCCTCCCACAAGGTGAACCGATGATCTGGTTAAGGTCGCCGGAAAACGATGGGTGCGGGCGGCCCAGGACCAGCCTTTGTGGAAATCCTTGGGGGAGGCCTATGTCCAGCAGTGGACGTCTTTTGGCTGAAATGATGATGATGATGTAGCATTCCGTGTGTTGACGGACTTAGAATGCATAGTGTCACCACCCCATTCCATCCTGAGGGTGTATTAAGAGCCGACAAAATGAAATGACAAGGCTGAAACCGAAAAAAAAAAAAAAAAAAAAAGAAGGTAAACTTGAAACGAAACCCTGTGCCATCCTGTCTGGCCAGCGTGGCACAGTAGGCTGATTTCCCTCCCACAATTTGAAGATACCCGAATTAGTAGGGGGTCTTTTACGGGCTGACTGCATATACATAATATCACGAATGACATATTTTACTTGGTATTGAAAAAATATTTCCGAATCACATAATCGCTATATATCCTTTATAATTGAACTAGCGACCCGCCCCGGCTTCGCACGGGTGCAATTATATTATACCTATAAATCTTCCTCTTGAATTACTCTATCTATTAAAAAAAACCGCTTCCAAATCCATTGCATAGTTTTAAAGATTTATGCATACATAGGGACGGACAGAAGAATGCGACTTTGTTTTATACTATGTAGTGATAGACGAAATAAATCGGTTAGATACTGTATCGACCAGCATTCTACATACTTTAGACAATTTACCCGAAAAATCTGAACCATCAACCTCACGAAATATCGCCTACAAATGCGAGAATTACCAAAAAGTCCTACACCGCGATACCGGAGATTACCGAGCGATTCGCACGACGAACAACCAACTACAGTTATTGGGGGATAGGCGCCGCGGCCCCTGTGAGACATACTACCTCGTCTGGCAGGACGATCATGCCTTGGCGCCTGAAATACCAATCGGTAGGATAGTATTCAAAACTAAAAAGACTCCATCTCAATATCTCTTGATTACCCTGACACTTGTTTAGGATTCCTTCGGAAGAAATACTTCAGAGAAAATTTCCACTTTCATTCCAAAAGCCGCTATCGTCCCGAGCAACAAACAGCGCATTGTCCTCGTTTTAAAACAGCAATCTTTGATCGGCTCCGTACCTGGTCCAAGGACTACGTATACGTAGGACCAGCCAAGATAACTACCAGACACCATGTGGGTCAATTTAGTAGAGCGTACCACGAGAAAGGAATTTTTTTATGTCAATATGAATCGATAGTGTGTTGGTGAATTTAAAATACGTAACTAGCCCAGTCCACCCTGAGGGTGTCGTAAGCTAAGCTCCAGATAAGGAATACTTGACATGCAGCAGTGTGTCTAAGCGCATAGTCATCATCATCATCATCAGCCCACATTAGTCCACTGCTGGACCGTATAGTCAGAAGAACAATAAGTTTTTGGCCATCCACTCAATGATGGGCTTGTACAAGACAAGCGGGTCCCACCATCTGATGGGAAGCTCTGGACGCTCTCCAACCCATCGAAAGGCACGTGCGGGACTTTGCACGTGCCCCCGTCAGGCGCTGGATGACCTGACCCACGCGGTTGCGGCGGCAGCCGTGGCACGCATACCTGGCCGCCCCTCCACTGCTAGTGGTGGCAGCCCTGGCCTTAACGTCTGGCCGCCCTCCACTGCATCACCATGCCGTTTGTCGCGGCAGGCTAAGGCCTCCGAGGCAACTCTGAGGACAGAGGAGTCCCCAGAGCCAAAACCCACCACGTCTCCGTGGGCCGCTCTTCGTCTGTCCTCTCCCCGTGGGCCCGCCCGGCATGGGTGACCCTGAGCCGGTATGGCCCCAACGGATCCTAAAGGCACGCAAGCCCCCTCACCACAACAAGGTGGCAGCACGGTCGATGGGGAGTCCTTTTAACCCCTGATAAAAAAAAACAATGGTGTTTTAGGTTTGACGTGTGTGGGATCGTAGCTACGATACGGATGATCTAATTTTGATTTACATAGGCGTGTTAACAGAGTGTTGTTACGAGTAGGTATATATGCTTGACGAAAATCTGCTGTTTGCATATTATAATATAGCAGATTTTTATGGCTACGACTTTTTTTAAATTTTGTACATATAGTTATATCCTGTCTTTTAAGCTACTAGTTTGGGTATTCAAAAGCTGTGCGGCTGGCGGGACGCCAAACTATTTCTTTGTCTTTGTCAAGGCTGCCAGTAACTGATGCAAATATTTCTTTTATTGAGGAACTTATACAGTTTTTACTTCGCTGCATTCCCCCCGTTTCGAGCTAAACGTCTTTTGAATTGAAATCAAGTTTCGAACGGTGTCTCTTTTTAAATTTGCAACGACATTTTTGCAAATTCATATTTTTCACTTGAATAAATACAATGTATGGAAATTGTTAAGAATGTTGAGACTTGCTGCGAGCTATCCCAATCACTTTAGACTGGTCCCGACCCGACCGAATGAGATTGCTGGAAATGCGAGGTAGATGAGATATTGGCATATGCAACGTTTGGACAAAAGGCTTGGTTACCGCAAAAATATAAATAAAAAGAACACCACTCCATCAACCTTAAAGATCATCTGCACCCACGAGAGTAATACTTAGTAAAAAAAAATCATCATCATTTCAACCAAAAGCCTACCAGCACTGCGGTTTCCAGGACACGGTCGCTACTCGAGAACATCTCCTTTTACCCCATCGGGTGTCAGTTCTGCTAGCTATGTCCTCACTGCCACTTAAGTTTGGCAATCCTGAGGGATATGTAGGTAACTCTGGATCTCCTGTGTATCACCTCCTTTCTGATTCGATCTCGCAAGGAAACCCTGAGCATAGCCATCTCTATTGCCCTTTGGGTGACTTTGAGCCTTTTGATAGACCCCATATATTTTTTTATAAATAATTTATCAATTCATGTAACTGCAAATTTGCACTGATATCCGTATATTTCATCATTTACAAACATTAAATTAGTTTATGTTTTTAAACACCCGAAGAAATAGGGTAACTAATTTAAACAAAATATCTACTTTAGTTGAGAAAGTGGTAAAAAATCTATATTTTCAAAAATTGAAAATACATCGCTGCGGACACTGCAAAGTGTCTGAAACGTTGGGAATATAATAAAATAAAACGATCATAACCGTGAAGCCATCATTTCCTGCAAGTATACAGTTTCATCAACACACAATATTATTAAGTACGGTATATCGATTAATCATGCATTTTATTATTTTAAAAGCTTAGACTTACCTAAGTCCTCAGCGTCCTCACTCCACTCGCCGGTCCCGACGACAATCGCAGACATAGCAGCGAGCAGAATGTATCGAAATATCGACTCCATTTTCCGAACACTATTTTAAATCGAACTTATCTAAACTTTGGCAACATTTCTTACTAGTAAAAATCATTACTATGACTCAAAACATGACTGAATTTATTTTACAAACTACACCACCATTGACAACGAAATCTTTTGTCAGAATAAAACCTTCACATTGAAAAGGTACATTTGGTAAATTAAAAAAAATCGTCATTCAAATTTGGAATAGTGGTTCCATTTTAGAAAACGATTTGTAACCGGTCATGTTGCGTTCAATGACTATAATCGTTCCGACATTATAAGTCGGGTGTAGTATGTCGTCACGCACGCCCGCTTTCGGGACACGGTTAAATATCCCGTTGAATTATTCAGGACTCTTTTAGCGGCGCCGCTCGCTCCGTGAGACCATCTGCAACAAAGTACATAGTCCCTCATTTATGTCCAAACACAACTATATTTAGACAAGTCGTTTTGCAAATTGGAAGAGAATTTATAATCAGGGGGCCAACAAGGTTGTTCTCAGTAATTCATAACCAGTATTTTGACAACAAATTTTCCTAACGACAGACTCAAGATAGGAAATAGATGGAAAAAATAAGTCAGCTAAAATAATAGAACTTAAATGTTAAACGTTTAAAATTAGTCATGTTTCAATTTTTCTAAACTAGTTTTAAAAAGAGCAAAAATTTTATTGTTTGTTTGCATTAATAATAGGCTCTGAAACTACTGGACTGGTTTGAAAAATTCATTTACGATTAGAATCCCACATTATCCCCGATATAAACAAAGGTGATTTTCAAAAAGCTATAATAATTATACTTAAGCTCCGATTTTTTTATTGAATACGCATGCTATGCTGGGGCGGGCCGCTAGTATAAATATAAATACATATATATAATATATAAAAAGTATAAAATAATAATGTGATTTTGTGTATATTTTTCTGTGTTTTATTTTATTATACTACAAAAGCCGTGTTTCCTATATTATCATCATAAAAAACGGAAGTGAATTATTAGATTTTTATTTGAAAACCTAGATCCGTTTTGCAACTAGTTTAAGAGGCAACATCCAATTTTCCTCGCTTACAATCTATTCAATTTATGTAGCCATCAGCTTTCAGCTGTAATGTGAAAAATGAAGCTCCCATATAAGCTCATAATTTAGGTTTATCCTGGAAACAAGAACATACTACAATGTACTATAATGAATATTAAAAACATATTGCTCAACGGCTACAGTAAACCTATGTAACTTAATTCTTCAGTAAGATGTTGGCACGCTCATATAATTTATTAAAAACGGAGTAAAAGTCAGTAAGAGTAATCCAGACTATAAAACAACAAAATTGAAAACTCATTTGGAAGAAAGCTATACTTGTATCAACACACCTTTGGTCGAGGAATAAAATGCATTCAACTTCAATTATACTTGGAGCAAAATGGGCAGGCTTCACTTCATTGTCATTACTTAGTATAAAACAAAGTCGCTGTCGTCTGTCCGTCCCTATGTATGCTTAAATCTTTAAAACTACGCAACGGAATTTGAAGCAGTTTTTATAATAGATAGTGTTTCAAGAGGAAGGTTTATATGTATAATACATGCATAATATATAGAGAAACACTGATAAATTTAGATGTTCATCATGGCACCCGTGCGAAGCCGCGGCGGGTCGCTAGTTTACTGATAAAAATGTAAAAAAAGCAATATTTTTAAATTAATCACATATGAAGTTAATATTGCCATGAAAATCTGTGCTTACGTGCCATTTAAAAAATAAAATTACGTCTTTTTCCTCACTTCACATCAATTTAAGCGTAAATTCTTGTCAAGTTTAATTTTATTATAAACGATTCCTACAAGCTTCCTCTTGAGGCTTAAAGGTCAACGTCCATTACAAAGCCCACGTACAAGACAGACGAGTAGCACCCGACAAGTAACCGACACACTCCCGATCAACAACCGCGGGATTTTCGGGGCCGAATGAGTCTTAATCGGGAACTGCTCTGCGTATAGAAGCCAAAAGTCCTTCAATGGCAAACACAAAAATTTATATTCATCATCATCTCAGCCCGTTAAAGACCTACTATTCAGTCGAGCCTCCTCCAATTAATTACTTGCTGACTGCCCGACTCAGCCCATAGACAATCCACTGCTGAGTCGGACCTTCGCCAACTACATGGTGGGGAAATTAGCCTACAGATGGATTGGTACAGGGTTTCACATCAAGTTATCCATCTCTTGCGGCCTTAACATTTTCATTTGGCAGCTCTTACGACACCCCCAGGATGATATGGGGTGGTGACACTATTTACTCTAAATCCGACACCACACGGAATCTCCTGGCATTAGATGGAGGGAAAATTTGACCACTGTAACCCGTTGGCCAGACGGGTTGGCTATCTAGGTTTTATAGCTTGTCATTTCCTTTAGTCAGTCCTTAGGAAACCCTCAGGACGAAGTGGGATAGTGACAAACACAGAGATGCTAGCTGACCTCCTGCAAAGTGGGTCAACATGTGGTGGTCACAGACGTCTATTGGATGATGAATTACATTCTGTCTATTAGCCGAAGGTAGTACGAAGGTAGACCAAGATGATTGCCGGTAGTGGCAGGCGGGTGTCTACTTTTTTTAACAAAATATAGAGGTCAACGAATTTGGTTAGACGTCAAATAAAATTGGGAAAAGACAATGTTGATATTTTCTGGGAAAATATGCGTTCGCTTATTTTGTATATTATACATCTATGAAAATTGAGGATGCCTCCTAGACTATGTTAGAGCCGGGCTCTCTCTACGGCTCGTTTAGCACTCTTTGACGACATCACGATGCATCTCGCTTCTTGAAAGCTTCTGTTAAATTCCTACAGACACCCTTTTAAGTCCGACGTGCAGTTTAATGCACGGCAAAATTCTCGGGATTTTTGTTCGGTGAGATGCAAAAAAATATTTTCGTGATGGATTTAGAATGCACCATTTCGCCATCCTATTATTACTCAGGGGTTTTGAAAGAACAATAAAAAAACCGCCTCCTCTTAGAGGGAAATTCGCCTACTGTGCCACACTGGCCAGATGAGCTAGCCACATTGTTGTTATCCTTCTCTTGTGGCTAGTTTTTGGTCTCAAACTTATTTCTTCTACTACTCAACCCATAAATGACCTAATCCAGTTGTCCTTCACTATCCATGTGGTAAATTAGCCTACGGTGCCACGCTAGCCAGACGGGTTGGCACGGGGTTTTTTATCTATCTATACTATATCATCACTATCACTATCATCACTACATAGTATAAAACAAAGCCACATTCTTCTGTCCGTCCCTATGTATGCATAAATCTTTAAAACTACGCAACGGATTTTGAAGCGGTTTTTTATAATAGATAGAGTGATTCAATGGGAAGGTTTATATGTATAACCCACCCCCGCTTTGCACGGGCGAAGCCGGAGCGGGCCACTAGTCTGTACTAATATATAAAGCTGCAGAGTTTGTTTGTTTGTGTGTTTGTTTGTTTGTTTGTTTGTTTGAACGCGCTAATCTCGGGAACTACTGGTCCGATTTCAAAAAATCTTTCTGTGTTATATAGTCCATTTATCGAGGAAGGTTATAGGCTATATTTTATTTTCAAAAGAATTAAGGATCCGTATGAAAATTGCGATGTTGTAAACCAAGGTGTAAAATCGAAAACCTATTTATGCGTGCGCTGCAAAAACTATTGACAATAGAACAAAATGATGTACTACGGGTTTGTAGGTCTTATAAAGTACTACAAAAAAGCAGGAGAGCACATATCTAACTATGATAGTTTAGTCACAGTAACCGATTGAATGTTCATAAAAAATATTAAATCATCTGAAGAAAGAGGCTATATGCGAAGAGAAGATAAGCACGGGTTCGAAGCCCACGCGGGCGAAGCCACGCGCAATTGCTAGAAGGAATGCACAGTTGAAGTGGCAATGGGCAGGCCACATGGCCCGAATAACAGATGGCCGCTGGGGCATAAAAGTCTTGGAGTGGCGTCCACGTATGGGAAAGAGGAGCGTGGGAAGACCCCCGACTAGGTGGACGGACGACCTTGTGAAGGTCGCTGGGAGTCGGTGGATGTGGTCTGCACGAGATCGCACATTGTAGAAATCTATGGGGGAGGCCTATGTTCAGCAGTGGACTTCTGTGGCTGATAGATAGAATTAGCAAGTGGTCCTTGTAGTGACGGATACAGAATACGTAATATCGCTACCCTATTCCATCCTGAGGGTGTCGTAAGTGTACCAGAAGGAAATGACAAAGCCATAAACCTTGCCGCAAAGGAAATAAAACTTGAACTGAAACCCCGTGCCAGACGGGTCTAGCCAGCGTGGCAAAGTAGGCTAATTACCCTCCATGTAGTGGGACAAGGCCTAACTCAGCAGTGGGTCATTTAGCCCATAAATTACCCACTGCTGAGTTAGGCCTTAGGGCCCCCGCGCATTTAGGCGGCCAGGCCGCGCGGCCAGTCTCACGGCCTGGCCGCATAATTATTTATTTATTTATTCACAATAGTTGCTGGCTGTACTTACAGTTGCCCAATGCGTACAGTAAGCTAAATTACACTACTAACTAATATTATTTATAAAATTCTATACAGTATCTTAATGCGCGGATTGGTCGCGGCGGCCAATAGGCCGCGTATGTGACGCGATGTTTTTCGTTGGCCGCGCGACCAAAACTTGGCCGCGCGGCCTGGCCGCGTAATGCGCGCAGCTATATACATGGTAGAAGAATTAGTTGGCCGCAGCGACATGGCCGCATAATGCGCGGAGGCCCTTAGTTAGGAGTAGTGGTAATAGTCGTCTTTAGATGATAAATAGGTAAAATAATTAATTTAAGAGAAATACAATACATATTAAAAGCAACTACATATTTATAAAATCCTTTGAAGAAAACTCAAATTAGACGTTAGATTAACTTGCCTACTTGGTGTAGACTTAACAGACAATTTTGTTTTAATTTAATAACAGCTTGGTAACAATGTGTAACAAGACATTTGATCTGATTTCAAAATAGGATATTTTCGGCTTTTATATCATATCTAACATATTTACTTATCATTATCAACATCGGCCCATAAATGACCCACTACTGAGTCGTGCCTCCTCCAAATCCGTGGAGGGAAATTAGCATTTCGTGCCACGCTGGCAAGACGGATTGGCACAGGGTTTGAATCAAGTTTTCTTTCCCTTGCGGCTAGGTTATCTGCCTCTTGTGTTCTTTTAGTCACGTCTTACGATACACACATGGGTGTGTAAGCAAAAAACAATTATAATTAACCACTTTTCAAATAACCAGCACACTTCGGAAAAGAGCCTATTCAAAATATCCAAAAGGAATCAATTATTTCGACATAAATTCTTATATCGTATCCGTAAAGCGAGAAATAAGTAAGTCTCCAAGAATATGTAGTAAATTTTCGACCTAAGGTATCACCAACTTAGGTTGAAAATGGCCAAACACTTTTTAAGACTTAGTTAATTCTTCCTATACAGAGACGATATGTGAAAAAACAAACCCGTCTCTGGCTTTATGCCATACCAACAACATTTCTCATATTTTCCTTATACATCCCTTACGGTAGCTTTGATTTTGTGTACGAGTGTTTACGAAAATCGTTTGATCTTTACGAAGGAAATTGCGTAAAAGGCTTATTTGTAACTTATTTCCATCGCTTGGAAATGTTTGCTTATGATACAAGTCACTGGCTCAGTCGAAATTAGGATCCTATTACAGTGGAGGCTTCAGCGGCGACCGTGAATTCTAAGATATTCTCACAAAAGCTAGAATTAAGTGGTCACTTAATGGCTCTCTCTATTCAGCACATAGATAACCCACTTCTAAGTCGGGCCTCCTCCAGTTATATGGAGGGTAATAAGCCTACTGTACCACGCTGGCCAGACGGGCATTAGCATAGGGTTTGGTATCAAGTTTTCCTTCACTTGTGGCTAGGTTATCGACCTTATTCTTTCTCTTTGTCGGCTCTTGACACTTGTCACTATGGATTTTATCCATCGCTATCTAATTAGTCTACACAAATAGACAAAATTAGAGTGTCTGTTTGTAATATAAAAAAACATTTTTTATATTTTTTAACCGTCTGTCTGTCTGTTTGTTTGGGCTAATCTCCGAAATGCTTGGACCGATTTTGACGGAACTTTCACTGGCAGATAGCTGATGTTACAATTATTAATTCTCGCTACTTTTATTGACTTCCCTCTCCCCGCGCGGCTACCCTGGAGCATCCACCTTAAGGCCTATCTTTAATTTCATGGAGATACATTATAATTAAGGTCAGATCTACCGCCTACCGCGCCACATTGGTAACGCCATTACGTATCAAAATTTCCTTCTCTTGTCGCTAGATTTATATCCCAGGCTTATCAAAACACTACACACTAGTACTCGGCCTATACATGACTCACTGCTGAGTCAGCTGCTCCTCCTGGGCGTACCTGGTCAGACGGGTAGGCACAGGGTTTCATGTCAGTCTGCGGCGGCGTGGTTCTGCACCAGATCCCACAATGCCACAACAGGACGCGAGTTGGAGCACTCCGGGGATGTTTAG
Organism: Clostera curtula; assembly: GCA_905475355.2. NCBI lineage: Eukaryota > Metazoa > Arthropoda > Insecta > Lepidoptera > Notodontidae > Clostera > Clostera curtula. Next base: position 8,342,891 of record FR997813.1, on the reverse strand, counting down.
TGGGTAGGCCCCCACTCTGGGGGAGAGTCCCACACGCCTCCCCCCCCCCCCCCGTGGCCGACGGGGATAGTCCAAAAAGGATTTTACCCCGGGCAAACAATAAATATAAATATCCTTGGACATTTCACACAACGCCATTTCGTCCCAAGCTAAGCAACTAAATGCTTGTGTTATGGTAACGAGATTTATTTATTTTTATTTATTTATACAAAGGATGGCCAACAGCAAAAAATTATAATATAAACATTTATATAAATGACAGGTTGCCAATAAAAGGCCCTCACTAATAGTAGTAAATTATTAAACATGGCGTGGATACCTGTAAAAATGTAAGTACAAAATAATTGTTTGGTTTGCAAAAACGAAAATGTTTATGAAATTAACAATTGCTAAGTTTGGAAAAAACTACGGCTTAACGTTCCCCTCGCGGACGCAATACTTGTATGGAAGAGATCAATGTTATGTAAGTCAAACATTTTATTTAAATTTCTACTCGCTCGCAACATATAAGTGTTTTGATGGTAATTTGTGGCGACTGAGGGAGTGTGGATGAGATTGTATCTACGAGTTGTTTTGGCAGGTACATAGAAGCTAATTTTCTGAAGAATTTCAGGACAATCAACCGTGTTAGATATTAGTTTGAGAATAAACATAGTGTCAGCTATTTCGCGTCTTGTTGCCAAAGGAAGAATATGAAACTTTTTACAAAGTGTAAGGTAATTACTAGAGGAGTAAGGAATTTTTAAGCGAAAGCAGAGATATTTCATAAATTTTTTCTGTATATTTTCAAGCCTGGAAATATATTTCTCATAACAGGGATTCCATACTTCCGAAGCATACTCGAGAATGCTCCTCACAAGACTACAATATAAAATTTTAAAAGTTTTCGCATTATTAAAGCAGGTTGAGTTTCTAATCACAAATCCCAGTGACTTGGAGGCTCTTGAACATATATTGTCAATGTGTTGATCAAACATCAGTTTCGAATCATGTAGAACCCCAAGATCCCGAGCAACGTCAAGCTTATCGAGTTTAGTGCCTTTTAGATAATAATCTGAATCGACGGTAGTATGCTTTCTAGTGAAAGTCATTGCGAAACATTTAGATGGATTAAGATCTAGTAAATTATTACCACAATATTCATCAAGACGTGATAGATCTTCTTGTAAAGATTGAACATCATTCGAGTTGGAAATAGCAGCAAAGACTTTCATGTCATCAGCGAAACAAAGCACTCGAGCAAACTTGAAACACTCACAAATGTCATTAATAAAAATGACAAAAAGTACGGGACCGAGCAGGGAACCCTGAGGGACGCCACTAGGCACTGGAACCCAACTGGAAATGTAGTTGCTGACCACCACAGCTTGACATCTATTTTCTACATATGAGCTAAACCACCTAAGTAGATCGCCACATATACCAATTTTTAAAAGTTTTTGCAATAGAATTTTATGATCAACTTTGTCAAATGCATTGCTATAATCGGTATATATGACATCCACCTGGCGACCTTTGCTCATAGTCCCAGTAAGAAAATCGTTAAAAACAATAAGATTACTCACAGTTGACCTTCCCTTTAAAAAGCCATGCTGAAATTGATTGAATGAATTTTTTAATGCCGAAACTACCTGATCATAAACAATTTTTTCAAAAATTTTAGAAATTATACATAGTTTCGAAATTTGACGATAGTTTGTCACTTCATTTTTAGCACCTTTCTTATGAACAGGTGTTATGAATGCTTGTTTCCAAATAGATGGTACGACGCATTCAGAAAGAGACCTTTTAAAGAGAAGAGAGATTGGTACGGCGATAGTTTTAGCGCAGCCAAGTAAAAAACGAGACGGTAACTTATCAGGTCCTGCTGATTTAGTTGGATCCAAACCAGATATAAGCTTCGTTACTTCTTCAGTTGTAATTTCAACTGACGAAATATATGATAAAGGCTCAGTGGGAGGGCTACCCGCGGAAGGAATAGAAGTATAATTAGTACTTTGACGCGAATCGAGAAAAGTTGAGCTAAAGTAGTCTGAAAAGGCATTACAAATCGATTCACCGTCAGAAATTACTTTATTACCATATTTAAGATTGCTAGGAATGCCATTACTTTTGGCACGTGACTTTACATACGTCCAGAAATTTTTTGCATTTTTAGTTATTGAATTCTCAATATTTTCTATATATTTTTGATAACATTCTGACTCCAAAAATTTTACTCGTTGACGTAGAAGATTAAAAGTATAATGATCAGATAGATTCCCATAATTCTTAAATTTATTGTGGTATTTAGCTTTCTCTTTGATTGCTTTTATTAATCCCGTAGAATACCATTGAGGATACTTATCACTATGTATTTGCTTCTTCGGTATATATTTATCTATGAGATTATCAATAACTGAATAAAAGAAAGAGACACTTACCTCCAAAGATCTTAAAGAGAATTCTTTATTCCAGTCAATATTGGCCAACTCCTTATTGATGGAATTATAATCGCCTTTATTAAACAATGTTTTGGTGTATGTCGCTGGTTTGAGTGAATGTGAAAACGTAAAATCTAGATCTATATATAAAGCAGGATGAAGTTTATCTATTGGCACTAGTGGGTCAGTACATTCAGTTACCGTGACATTATCTGTACATAAAACGAGGTCTAGGATTTTGCCTTGATTATTTAATATACCGTTGTATTGACTTAAATTATGAGTATTTAATTCGTCTACTAAAATAAACTCATCTTTTTTGGTTAAGTTCATCGGGGTGTACGACCCAGTATCATTCAGGACCCATTTGATGGCACTTAAATTAAAGTCCCCGACAATTAAATATTTATCTAACGGATTTCTTAAATTTATATCAGTTAGACTGGAAAGAAAGTTTTCTAATTGATTAGAAAAAGAGTATCCAAGATTCTGTGAACAAAGATATAAAACACAAATATGCAACATAAAGTTTTCTTTAGTGGTTGAACTTTTAAGATACAAACAAACCCATAAATCTTCCGCGGATGAATAAAATGACGGTTGTGCTGTAACACACAATTCCTTGCGCGTAGCTATCAGCACGCCACCTCCACGTGACTGGCCGGTAAGAGAATAATCCCTATCACGCCGCCAGACCATATAATTGTCGTCAAACAACTCCGAATCGCGCACTCCCTCAGGTAACCAAGACTCCGTTAGAATAATAACGTCATACGATTTTAAAGATAGGTTACGATAGAGAGTTAAAGTCTTTGTTCTTAAGCCCCTCACGTTTTGATAGTATACACTTAATGTATTTTTAGCAATAGGATTAAATTTTAGTTACAGTTATAGTAACATTTAAATAGCAGACTACTAATAGTGTCATGTAATAAATTGTTGGGAATAACATATAAAGAATATCTTTAAAAACTACGTAATGAGGGTGAGCGCATTTTAAATAAGCTGCGAATCGAATAAATAGTTGATGTGACCAAACAAGTGTAGAAGCGAACCAGAAATAAGTAATTATAATGAGTGTGAGTGAGTAAAATATATTGTGCGTAGCACCCATTGAGCAGCGAGCGTACTGATAAGCAAAACAAAAGATGAATAGGCGTAAATAATAGCGAGATATCTGTGTGCGCGTCAAGCCAGGGGAGCTAAACCGTTTACAGCGAAGGTAAGATATTATATAACTTATAAATATTATATGCAAGTTTTTAATTTGTATTTGACCGTATGAGCAAAGGAAGATAGATGAAAAGAACTGTATTACAACAAATAAGCAATTTAAAAATACTATCAAATGGAAATTGATTAGGAAATTTTGTTTAAACATTTGTCATTATTAATTATAAAAACATTTGAGGACTCATTTTTCCGAGCGTGAATTTTTCCGTACTTCACCCAAATAAATTTGAAGTTCTTTTCCTTCGCCAGCTCTTTAGCTTTATTGAGTAATTTTTTGGACTCGACAGTCAGATGATCGTTAAGGAATATCTGTTGAGACGAACCCTTGAAGCCGATTTCAGACGCTTTGAAGGATTTAATCGAGCGACCCGCTGCTAAAAACTCCTCCTTTACATATCTATTGATGAAACTTACGATTATTACATTGTCCTTCGAGGCCGAAGGAACCCGAGATATGTAATTAATTTGAGAGTCCGGGAAGCTATAATCCACTTTTTTGCGAATTTCTTCAAGAACAGAGAAGAGGTTTTCGCCTTTCTTTTGCGGCACTCCCTTAATTTCGATATTATTCAAACGAGATCTCTGTTCCATACCAGAAATGACACCCTGCAGGGAATTCATGGAATCCTGTACAGAATCGACTGTTGAAAGTTTTTCTTCTACTTTAGTGATTCTGGTAGTAAACTCTTCAACCTGAGTACTTGCAAACTCTGTTGCTGTTTTTATTTCTTTAAGCTCAGCTTTCATCGATTTGATTTCTTCCATCAGTGAGGGAAAGTCAGCAATCTTATTTTTAATATCCCGAATCTCATTCATGAGGTCATCTAGCGAGACTGAAGACGCCGAAGAGGAACCAGCAGCAGGTGAAGCGATCCTACAGGTTGAGCATTTCCAAGTTGATTGGCGGTCCACTCCCAGCTTCCTCCATCCACTCTCGGATATTCCCGCGCAACCGAAATCCAAGTGCTTCTTGCATGTTTTGCATTGCACACCATCGCTGAACACAGCATTGCACATAGCACATTTCATTTTTACTTTTGACAAGCGTAGATATGTATTAAGCAAACAAGGGTTGACAAACCCTGAGAATTTGCAAATACTGTAGTAGCGTCTAAATCCTTGGATACGCGGCCGTGGGGTAGCCGGATTCACCCGATTCGCAATTCGGGTTTAACGATAATTGTGCTGTCAACCAGGTCTAATTCAGAATATTGGAATCTTTGAAACATCTACGCGAAAACGCTATTATGTGGACATCACGCAATTAAGCCAAATCCAATTCACAAAATAACAATAATTCACACAGCACTCGTTAATCCATTATAGTCAGTGTCGAGAACAAATCGGTAAAACAGAGAGCATTTGATACACGCCTGCTCAGTTTGCGCGCCAAACCACGAAAGAGATGGATGATAAACTACTTAAATACATTTTTTTTTGTAAATACTTACATATTATAGATAGAAATGACACCCAGACTCCGAGCCAGTGCCTCTGGTTTACAAAGAAACTTGCCCGACCCCGGAATCGAACCCGGGACCCGTTGATCCAAAGGCGGCACATCTAACCACTAGACCAACGAGGCAGTCAAGAAAAAGAAAGGGTTTCAAATCAAATTAGCTTCTCATGCAGCTATGGCTTTTTCTTTTGTCAGCTCTTACGACACCCTCAGGTTTGAACGGGGTGGTTTCAATACGTATATCATCACTACATAGTATAAAACAAAGTACAACAAGTCGCTGTCGTATGTCCGTCCTATGTATGCTTAAATCTTTAAAACTACGCAACAGATTTTGATGCGGGTTTTTTTATAGATAGTGATTTATAAGGAAGGTTTTTAAGTATAAAACATTCATCATTGCACCCGTGCGAAGACGGGACGGGTCGCTAGTATACCATAATTATAAAACTTAATTCTAATTCATATTTATCTACTACTACTAAGCCAAGTCAAGTCAAGTGTCAAGTGTGCCTTATCTTGTAACGATCTACCTCATAAGTTCCATTAGTCGCCTCTTATGACACCCTCGGGATAAAATGGGGTGGTGACACTATGTATTCTAAATCAGCCACCACATGGATGAGTAAGGTTTATATAGTTTATTGATTCGAATGAATAAGAAAAAATATTTTGTCAGATCTTTCTATTGTAGGTCGTCAAAAGCAGAAATAAATAAATAAAAATAAATATCTTTGGACATTTCACACAACGCCATCTCGTCCCAAGTTAAGCAACTTAATGCTTGTGTTATTTATTTATTTCATGAGCACACCAACAACATAAATTACATTGACATTAATAATATGACAAACAACAATTAAACATGAACTATAGTAATTAGGTAACGAGATGGATGATAAACTACTTATATACATTTTTTTTGTAAATACATACATATTATAGATAGAAATGACACCCAGACTCCGAGCCAGTGCCTCTGGTTTAGACAAAGACACTTGCCCGACCCCGGAATCGAACCCGGGACCCGTTGATCCAAAGGCGGCACATCTAACCACTAGACCAACGAGGCAGTCAAATGAAATGAAATGGCTTTCAAACGTTCTTAGGGCTCAACATTTATTTTCTAAAAGGGAGTATTATAACATCAAGACCTAATTAGCATTCAGCACATTTTGACATAGCACGTAAATTGTGTACGTCAAGATATAATGTACATGGGTAATTGGATGTAGACCTTTTTTAATACGTCGGATTAAAAGGTCCTGTTTTGTACTTATTCATTCTGATCGAATACACTTCTGGCTAAACATTTTTTATATTATGGACCATGCCAAGTTTAATATACTAAAAATGTGTCAGAGTACATATCTTGAAAAGCTCTATTACTAATCAATGTTAGATCACTATCACTATCACTACATAGTATAAAACAAAGTCGATGTCGTTTGTCCGTCCCTATGTATGCTTAAATCTTTAAAACTACGCAACGGATTTTGAAGCGGTTTTTTGTAATAGATAGAGTGATTCAAGAGGAAGGTTTTTACGTATAATACACGCATAATTGCACCCGTGCGAAGCCGGGGTGGGTCGCTAGTTGATTTATACATTCAAAACTGGGAACTATTCAGACCGTATAAGTTTAGGACCATAGACTGCAAATATACCTGCGAGAAATGTTTAAAAAAAGAACAAAAAAGTTCCAATGATTTACATAATTGATCAAAAGAAGGTTCATAAAAGTTTCTGCCTAATTTGGAATTCTCGGACATCACAAGGTATTAAAGATTGTTCTAATTATTATCTAATGACGAAGAAAGAAGAAAATAATGCGGTTGGAATCATTCAGATTGCGCATCGTCCACCGCCAGCTAAAATAAGTTAGTTTAGTTTAGCTTGCATAGTTGAGCCAGTTTTTCATACATGTGCATCCACCGACGCGCGGTGAACTAACTTATGCAAGCTAAACTAACTAATTTTAGCTAGCGGTGGATGTTCGGCTTTAATCTACGCACGGGCATTCAATATTACTAATCAAACGCTAACCGGGTATATTATAAGATTGTTACAGTATTTTATCAAAAACAAACAAACAGGTACCTACCGATCAGCTGATCACTCGTATCAACGTCCATCACATTAAAACTGCGGCAATAAAATAAACAACTAAAACATTATCATAACGAACGTCCGAAGACCCGATTATCTTTAATCAGCCCTTAATTGCCAATTCAATAAAAACCTAAAATAATCAAATAGCATCACATGTAACTTTTTACACAACACAGCGTAAAATTAAAAAGTCAAGCGGGATAGTGTTCCAAAATTGAAAAGTTAATCACGCTTCTTTCGAAGTTTGTCAATAAGGGTTACGTGGTAGGCATGCGTTTGGTGCACAGCCGACGAGTGTATCGCATGGCGTCGCGGCGACGACTGACGTAGTATAAAGCGTCGACGCGCAATGGGCCACCTCAATTGTATGAGGCTCGGAACGCCTCGGCCCCCATCGGCTTCAGGTGAGAGCCCTCGACATGAAACTGGCGATTCAACGGATGAGTTTTCGTATGTTTTTTGCATGTAGACAAGCCGAATTGAGGCAAACGATTTGCACTTTTTAAATCTCACTTTTTAATATGTTTTAATCCATTCAAAAGATTCTTACTATGGGTTGATGGTTCTAGCCTAGTATTCCTCTACCCTCAGCTTGATTGTTTGTCGTCGGAATTAAACTCCCGCACTACACAGATCGTAGATAGATAAATAAATTACATCACAAATATGTATCATCATCATCAGCCTATTTCAGTCCACTGCTGGACGTAGGCCTCCCCCATGGCTCACCACTGAACCCGGTGTTCGGTTCTATGCGTCCAGTTGCTGCCGGCTGCCCGTCGCAGATCGTCGCTCCATCTAGCAGGGGGGGGCGTCCCACCCCACGTATGCCAGTACGTGGTCTCCACTGTAGCACCTGTTTGCCCCAGCGGCCGTCAGTTCTACGACAGATGTGGCCAGCGCATTGCCACTTCAGCTTGCTAATCCTATGGGCTATGTCGATGACACGCGTTCTCGCTCGGATGACTTCATTACGAATTCTATCTCGTAGCGAGACACCGAGCATAGCCCTATACAAATATGTATACACATAAATAATTAAGTCACACACACATGCATACGTAAATAAGACTCTACTACTACTACTACCCAGCCCATTCATGACTCACTACTGAGTCGGGCCTTCTCCGATTACAAATAGACTAATTAGCCTGCAGTGCCACGCTGGCCAGAAGAGTTTGCACAGGGTTTCTTAACAAATTTTCCTTCTCTTGCTGCTAGCTTTTCGGCCTTGTTAAAACCTTCTTTCGGCACTTAGAACACCCTCAGGATGGAATGGGGTGGTGACACCATGTATTCTTAATCTGTCACCACACGGACAAATAAGACTACGTAATATACAACAATGGTGATATTTTTATTCCTTAAAACTTTTATAAGTATCTCCTTAAAACCGAAATCTCAGCTTTCTAAAGAAATAACTGTATCCAATACAAATAAATCAATGTTAAAATAAATAAAGACAAAACACTACTATAGTGTCAACCATTACGTTTCTAACAGATATTTATAGATATTTGAGCACTTTAAAGAGTTTCTAAATCCGTGTAATGATCATCGTTACAAAGAATTTATCGTAGACTTCGCAGTACTTAGATAATAAAAGTAGACAGATGTCTTTGTTTCTACTTCAACTTCAGAAGGGTTTTTTAATTTCTATAATTTCCCACATACATACAACTTCAATTCAACTTCAAAGAAATTTCATTTTGAAATCACTTCTTAACACTTTTTAACGAATTTATCGCGTGTACGAGTATATAACATTATTTAATCCCGACGTTTCGAATGCTTTGCAGCAATTGTGGTCATGACAAATACTAGATGACAGTTGACTTTAAAAGTGCAAAAATAAACAATTAAATCTACCGCCTTTAACTTTGTTTTATTTATCACGTTCCCTGTGCACGCTGAAATAGCTCACTGTGTCCAGAGGTCTTGCAGATGAGAGTTGAACTTGAGATGGAGGTGGTACTTCCCAACCATTCTGTCTATTGAAATATGGATGCTTTTCAATATCAATAGCCTCGCGGATCTTTCTTGGTATGTAATCCTTGGTAAGGATTTGAGGTCTGTCAAAGTCAGTATCTCCCTTCTAACGCGAGGTGGAACTCGTTAGCTCAATCTCTCACTGATTTGGTATTGATATTTCATCGTGGTGATTTAAGGGTCGCAAGGGTTAAAGGTCTGTGTAAGCGTCCATTAAACCCTTAGGACTTCGTAGAGCTGAATAGAGGAAATAACATGACACAAAACCGAGTCATAAGAGAAGCCCAGTGCTGGTAGGCATGCCACTCGGTGGATCAACGACCAGGTCGCCGGAAAACGATGGATGCGGGTTCAGGTCCTGATTTCGTAGAAATCCTTGGTAATATAATTATTTTATGACGATCTAACATCCACGAGGATCAGAAACTCCTTACATTGCAGATCGGTCACGTTTCGCACTATTCGTTTCTAAGCTAAGGTCCTAGAGATTATTCACAGTAGACTGCGTTTACGCGAACCTGTAGCGCCCTAAGAGTGTCATGTGTGGGTATACCGCTGGGGTTTTAGTGGGTAAACGAGTCGTTTTCGGAGTCCCAAATAATCGCCGATCCCACCCCGGCGCGGTATGCATAAAGCATTTCCCCAGCGAAACCAAAAAAAGGTCCTAGAAATTATGATTTTAATGCGATACAGTAATAGCCCAGTGTAGTTGACTTAAATGACTTTTGTTAACTCTATAACTTTTAAAATGAACAAAAACAATTAAGTGCCAAAAATTATGACGTTTGAAGTAAACAGAAGAATTGAGATGATTACCCCGTATTATGAGATTAAGGAGCTCGGCGGGACTTTTTTGAGTAAAACTAATTTAAAATGAGAGAGCGGTTCACGGTCCGGAGGCCACCTCCATAAAATGAGTTGGGAAATTACAAAACAGACAATGATAGACGGGTCTTGCCCGATGAAATTGGCGCTTTGGAGGTTGTTCAATATTAATCTCTATTTTGTTATACTTAAATCATCATATTCCGTGGCGACACTATGTATTCTATATCCGGTGACGGACAAAGTGTCGCCACCCCATTTAATCCTGAGGGTGTTTTAAGAGCCGACAAAAGGAAAACTTAAGACCATCCAACAATGAAAGATTTTTTGAAATCGGACACGAGTTCCTGAGATTAGCGCGTTCAAAAACTCAAACTCTGCAGCTTTATGATATAGTAGTATAAATAAACGCGAAAGTTTCTACTGATCTATGGAGTGTAAATGAAAGAATGGACCTTTGTATCTCATTCATACCAAATCTACTGAATGGTTTTGTATAAAACTAAACGTTTACTATAGGTCATGCATCAGAATAACTCAAATACCTTATAAAGACATTGTTTCAACTGGTGATGCACTTAATACTACGCAGACGAAGTAGCGAGCAAAAGCTGATTTCTCTTAAATATTTGTATACAAGTGACACAAGAGTTAGGGAACCAGTAGAATCATTCTGTTACTTTTCTAAAAGGTTTACTTAAAAACGCTTTTAAGTAAAACCTACTAAAATCGGTTACTAATTGTTCACGTATACAATTAGTAACCGATTTTATTAAAACAAATAGCCAGAAAATGATGCGATAGCTCGTCAGCTCTTATCGATGACCTAAAACGTTTATGAGAAATTCGTGCTACTAATCTCTGTCGCTTCCGACTAAGATAAATTAAAATTGCCGCACCGTCTGTTTATGGGATGGCCTACATTTTGGCTCAAAGTTAGGTTGAATAAAAATAAACCTATACTACGTTCACGTTAATAATGCAGTGTGCCATAATGCCACACCCCGTAAACAAACCGATCGTTTCAAATTATGAAGTCACATTCACAGTGTTGAATGCATACTTTAGAACGGTTATGTCCTGTCCCCTATCCTCTACATCTTTACTTACTGCGTAAAGTGAACAAACTATATATCTATTTATTGTTAATGATTTCACCAACCAAACACAGACTTGGTAAAACTAAAAAACCATGTACAATAGGTGGCTTTATTAGTTACTATTATATCTTCTATAAAAGCTTAATCTAACTCCACTAAAACCCTGCAAAACGCTGTGGTAGATATGAAACGCAGAATGAGGTAATATGGGTTCTTTCCCCTACAAACGCCATGCTTTCCCCGGTTGACCCGTTTGGTGACGGATTTAGAATACATGGTGTCACCATGTATTCCAGTCTGAGAGTGTCGTAAGAGCCGACAATAGGAAATGATAGGCCCGACTCATGGGTAGTTTAAGGGCTGACCGTAGTAGGCCCGGGCCTGCTGGAAGATATTTTTTTTAGAAATAAGCTGTGCCTTTGTACTAATGTGTCTGAAATTTCCATGTGTTCGACTTATGTTTTGTATGTGTTCATCATCATCATCATCATCATTTCAGCCAAAAGACAGACACTGCTGGACATAGGCCTCCCCCAAGGATCTCCACAAAGGCCGGTCCTGGGCCGCCCGCATCCACTGCTTTCCGGCGACCTTAACCAGGTCGTCGGTCCACCGTGTGGGAGGCCTATCAGCACTGCGACTGCAGAACGCGGTCGCCACTCGAGGTTTTTTCTGCCCCATCGGGCGTCTATGTGCCCTGCCCGCTGCCACCTAAGTTTAGCAATCCGGTGGGCTATGTCGGTGATCCTGGTTTTCCTGCGTATCTCCTCATTTCTGTTTCGATCTCGCAGGGAAACTCCGAGCATAGCCATTGTACATAAATTGTTAAATAAATAAATAGTTTAAAAACAAACAAGCCCACTAAGTGTCTTCTTGCTTGGTGCCGCGATCCGACCCGGTAGTAGTTTTAGAAATATGTATAAATGTCGACGATTGTGAGTGACATATTTTGTTTAAACAATAACGCATTTTTCTGTTTTAGTCAATAAAATAAGAAACAGATTAAAACTAACGGTCTTATTGTTGTTCAAAACATTAAATAACAATTAATTGAGGCTCGAAAACCAATGCTAGATTCATTTTCATTAGTTCAGCGTTGTTTTGAAATGAGTTTTAATAATGACGTCATGATTTAATAACATCTAAATCACTATTATCATAACTACATAGTCTATAACAAAGGCATGGACATGGATTTAAAAGCGGGTTTTTAATAGATAGAGTGATTCAAGAGGAAGGTTTTTAAGTATAACATGCATAATATTGTAGAGAAACACTGATAAATTTAGATGTTCATCAGTTCACCTGTGCGAAGCCGGGGCGGGTCGCTAGTAAACCAAAAATATAACATTTTACTTCATCGAAAATTATCAAGCAATCCAATTATAGAGTACAAAACAAAAAACGTGGGCGTTTGGTGCGAGATCGCAAACATATTTTCAAGTTTTCTCGGAAACATGGATCAAATTACTGTGATGAAATTTATACCCTGGCTTACTTTACCGAATAAGACTGGCCTTGATACTAAATACACTTTATAACTTAAAGTAAGTAATACCTTAAAAGATGAACACATTTATATCTTATCTGTGTGTGCTAACTAATGTATGGGTGCTCTTATTTCTCGGCATCTAGTGATTCATATAAAAACATATTTTATATCATTATTATTTCTACCCATGGATGACACATTAAGTGGGGCCTGTTAAAACTATATTCCTATATATTTCAGTTGCGGATCCGGAAATATGTTACTTATGCCAATCTGCTTATCATCATCAGTTACAGATTGTGTCAATCACTTAATAATTATTTTTTTATTTATTTAATGAATGAAAGCTTAATATTAATTTACAAACATATTGTTTCTTCCGTGACAACATTAAGCATGTTACAGGTCTTTCAGTCAACGAGATGATATAAATACAAATACAAAATGTTAATCAAGGAAGAAAGATACATGGTTACAAAATATTAGTTGCGTACAATTGAGAAATGCATTAGATCACTTTAAAAATTACGCTGTACCCAAATTAAGAATTAAGTTGTGTTATGGGTACAAGCAATCCTATATTGTTTGCAATTAAAAACAGTTAATAAATACAACTACTACGAAGAAATCAGATTTCAAATAAAATTAAATAATAACAATTTCCATAATGAGGGGTAGGCCATTGACATGAAGACGAATAATAAAGATATATAGAAAAAAAACAATTGCAAACACTTTAGTGTTGCTACTTTAATAATATCTTCTACCTCGTCATAGCTTTTGCAGAGTAACCATTACACTACACTACACTTACCAAAGTGTGCGATCTGCCAGAGTTGTGAGCGTGACGTGAAGTGAGCGAAAAGCACTTGGCTACAGGTTAGATTGCAGACATCAATGAAATCTGATCAATGAAGATAATTATTTATTGCGTATGTATTTAGGGTTAATAGTTAGTTAGTAGATTGTTTTTTTTTTGTTCTAGCATCACTACTCATTGTATTTTTAGTCTGTCTCACACAAGGTTGCCTGGAAGAAATCGCTTTAGCGATAAGGCCGCCTATTTGTACATTGCTATTTTTGTATAATGATTTCTTAGGATTTCGCGATTATTACACATTGAAATTAAACACTTTTTAACGGATTTATCGCGTGTATATTACATTATTTAATTCCCGACGTTTAATGTAATATACACGCGATAAATCCGTTAAAAAGTGTTTAATTTCAATATTTTTGTATATTCTACTTTTGTAAATTTATATGTGCAGAGAAGTGTAAATAAATAAATAATTAATAAATAAAGTAGGCCAGGTTATACGAAATAAATATTCGCAGTTTAATACAAATTCCGCATTTTATTAACGCCTTAAGAAGCCGCTGAGGCGTCAATGATTATCCTTGAAGATGCTTAGCTGTAATCCAAATGAGCATTTTTCCGCTCAGCTGACGCCACGGTGGTGAGACGAATTCACTTTTGTTGTATTCCATTATTACGTATAAGTACTGTCTGTATTTTCTTTATACTGTCTATCTTTATACTGTTTTAATAGAAAAGGGCGGATTTAGTGGCACCGCCTCATTCCATGCTGAGGTTGTCATAAGAGCTGATAAAAAGAAAGTTCATGACCTAACCGCCGGAGAAGTGAAAGTAGGTACGAAACCCTTTGCCAACCCGTCTGACCAGCGTGGTACAGTAGGCTAATGACCCTCCATGTAATTCGTGTAGACCCGACTCAGCTGTCGTCTATGGGTTGTTAGTAGTAGTTAAGAATGCCCTCCGAGACGCAGCCCAACTGCAAATCAGCGCCAATTTTTTTTTAATATACAGTTCTTTTTCTCTAAGCATAACCTGTATCGTGAAGGACTTTACAAACGCACAATTTATTCACGATCACTTTGCAATTTGCAGCTGAGTTGGGACCAATATTTATTTATTATTATAATAACTTATACATAAAAAAAACACTGAATTAAATAATAAAAATAAATTAAATAACTAAAATTACAACAAAGGAATTTGCGCCAGATCACTGTCATCAGGTACGGTGCCAAGAAGGCTGGTAGCATTGCCACGTTGAATGGCAATGCTAATTCGCTGAGCGAAGTAATAACCAGCCTTCTTGTCACCGGTTAAATTTAGGAGACGCCGGGACAATTCTTTGTAAAAAGATTTAAATTCCGTGCCCCACGGACCAAAAGTTTCCACCCCAAGCGGCACAAACATGTAACTCGAATCGAGCTGACTATATTTGCGCCGCTTGAGGGATTCAGCAGAATCCGCAGCGCTGCCAGCCCTTTTCGCAGTCCCCGGAATATGCGATGGCGCTAGGGTGTCAACGCATGTGACATCCCATACCAAGGGCCGTCCCATGGTCCAAGGTATAAGCGTCATCCCATCAGGTCTCTTGCCATCGTCACGCATCAATCCATTTGGCTCCAAAATTGATGGTACACCGGCGGTGACAAGAGTCCGACGAACTACGTCATTAAGAGTGGCATGCCGCGATATTCTGCCTGCACTTCTGTAACAGGAAAGTCCGTGGTGGCCAAAACGATCAACTTTAGAACCACAATGACAGTTATGTGGCGCAAGGCATTGGATGCCTAACCTAAGAGATACGGCCAATCTGAACGCAGTAGAATCAATGAGGGTGCCTAAATGTTGTGAAGGGAGAGCCTGCAACCAAAGACCAGATTCCCACTCTCCCACGGCAATAAGGCGCGCACACTCTGTGGTATTGCTAGCGTTAATAATTTGTTGTTTCCGCACAATCTCACATAGCTGCACGTCCCATTCCCGCTGGGAGGATGGTATTGATGGCTGGCTATTATTTGGGCAAAGCTGTTTCCAAGCATTTTTACCTTCTTCCAGGTAGGATATAGCATAGGCGGAAAGAGAATTTTGTAATATACTTTTAACGAGCTCCTCCGTGCTATATATAGAAGACAAAAATGCTGGGAGCGCTACGTTGGACAATTTTCTGACTCCCAAACCTCCAAATCTTATTGGTAATGTGGCCTGGCACCACGAATCATCAGAGAATTGGAGGTTCAGAATTTTAGTTAAACTTTGCCTAATAATATTGTCTAATTTTTGTAATAGATCAGGGAACTTCCAAATAAGACTACATCTCAAACTGTATGTAAATTGAGGGACAAATAGACAATATCTAATGATAAAAAAGGCCATATGTGTATTAATTTCTAATAGACGTTCCGAAAAATCGTAATATTTTTTAATTTTTTCCGCTACGAAAGACGGGACCGATTCTTCAAAAATAGGGGAACCTAAAAGGTAAAGCGAATCTCTACTCAAAATTTTTATGCTAGGCGCCAAATTGTCGAAGCTTTGGTGTATCAAATTTGGGTTTGAATAGGTTTTGTTCAAAAATAGTTCACATTTTGGGACCAATTGCATTTTTTCCCATGTCTTCACGTTCGGTATTACAACACACTCAGGATGGAACGGGGTGGTGTATTATATGTTCTATCCCACCGCTCGAACTGTACTAAGATTTGTAATAAGTTTTCTACCACTTCACAAACTACGAACACGTGTCAGCATTTCAGATGCTCAGCTCTAAAGTTTGCAGAACAGCTCTGACGGGTGCTAACGAACACTCGACATTGAGGGCTGATAAGGCACGAGCGCCCAGATATCGTTAATCATTACGCCTTTCTACTGAGTAAAGCGCTGATAGCTTAATAATGATGTTGACTAGACAAACATAACAGCTTATAT
Source organism: Clostera curtula (assembly GCA_905475355.2). Classification (NCBI taxonomy): domain Eukaryota; kingdom Metazoa; phylum Arthropoda; class Insecta; order Lepidoptera; family Notodontidae; genus Clostera; species Clostera curtula. Next base: position 8,326,513 of record FR997813.1, on the reverse strand, counting down.
CTGGTTGTCTCGAAGAATTTTACCCCCGTGTGGGGACGGGGCAGAATAAAAAAACTTCCCCACCGCACGGTGAGAAATAAAGGCAGATTTACACATGGTCAGTTATTGTCGCCAGTGCTGGCGCCGAAAACTGACTAATACGATTTACACGCAGTCAGTATTTTGTCATGGACGCTGACAAAGCAGGTGATACACAAGCTCCTAGTCACCCAAAGAGCCATTGGACGGGCTATGTTAGGTATCTCTCTACGTGATAGAAACAGGAACACAGAGATCCGGAAGAGAACGAAATTGGTCGACATAGCCCATGTGATTGCTGGCAGAAAGTGGAAGTGGGCGGGCCATATATGTCGTAGACAGGACAACAGATGGGGTAGTCGGGTGCTTGAGTGGAGGCCTAGAGTAGGGCATAGAAATGTGGGCAAGCAACCGATGCGTTGGACCGACGATCTTGTTGGAGTGGCCGGAAAGGACTGGATGCGAAAGGCGCAAAACCGGGAAGAATGGCGTGCATTGGAAGACACCTACACTCAGCATTGGGTGGCGAAAGGTTGAAAAAGAAGAAAGAGTATATCGTCAGTAGTCGAGGGTATTTCTTGAAATAAGTTTACACGATGTCAGTACCAGCTCAGCACTGACTCGGCAGTGCACTACCGTGTACTTCCACGAATATCTCAAGACCAAAATTGGCAAAATCTGTCCAGCCGTTCTTGAGTTTTAGCGAGATTAATGAACAGCAATTGTTTTTTTTAAATAAGACTAGCGACCCGTCCCGGCTTCGCACGGATGCAATGATGAACCCCTAAATTGTTTCTATACTATATTATGGATGAATTCCTTCCTCTTGAATCACTATCTATTAAAAAAAACGCTGCAAAATCCGTTGCGTAGTTTTAAAGATTTAAGCATACATAGGGACGGACAGACGACAGCGACTTTGTATTATAATATGTAGTGATAGTGATAGTGAAGAAGAGAAGATATATATAGATAGATGAGTATATTCGGTAATTTTACTAAAAGCTTGGGGGAGGCCTATGTCCAGCAGTGGACGTCTTTTGGCTGAAATGATGATGATGATGATGATGACTAAAAGCTTTCTACTTACTCTTGTGATATTGCTCGGAATTACTAACATCTCAACACAGAATCGGCAACATCACTAATTAGACGTGGCACGTTAATTTGTCCTATCCCTTGTAATTGTTCTGCAAATTAATATTAAGTGTTACACTAACTTTATGAATATTTAAATGATGTCAAACATTGAGTATCGAATTGTAGAACTTATTCGATTAATCTTTATGCTTAAGGTGATTGCTCCAGGGTAGCCCGCCCGGGTTGTATTGATGATTTTGATGATTATAATTCTATAACTACATACGTCTTACAGCCGCGAATAACATTTTAATGGGGTGGCGACACTATATATATATATATATATATATATATATATATATATATATATATATATATATATATATATACTAAACTATTCTATACCCGTCCACACACGGATTCAGCTTAATCTATTGGAATTTCCCTAATGAACTGTTGTTGTTATAAAAACAATTCCCTATAAATTTCTTTTTGGATTGCAGGATCACAATTGACATCAGACCATGATGACAATGTTGCCTAATACCAGAATAGAACAAGGTACAACAACATCCAGCACTTGTAACCCATAAATTTGAATTTAAAAGTAGGTAAACATTATACTTCCTTCAAGGATGGCTGGCGGTCTAGGTTTAATGCTTCTATTATTTTAATGTCCTAATATAGTCCATCTAAGGAGACTTCACCTTTTTCTTACGGTGGATAAAATCCTTGATGGCTGCTGTAATTTGATTCGGAAAACAATCGTGCGAATACAATTTTCCGCGTTTTCCGAAACAAGTAACATTTTATAAGTATTTTCAGGAAATGTCTATCATCATATACTCACGAGTATCTATGTCGGTCTTTAAATTTCTATGTCTATGCGTATGTTTCGCTTAAATAAGTAAAAGTACATTAGCTTTTCGATGCGTAACTCCTGCAAATGGATGGAGATAAATTAACTTAATAGGTACGCCGCGCTCACTATGCACAGGATTTATCATAATAATTTTAGGCCTCTTGTAGAATACCTGTAGGTTTGTACTAACGATTGGTGTAGGATTTGCAGTCTTGTATTAATATTCCGATTGTGCTGTTGCAGTTCATTATCAGATAAAGGCGAAGACGGATATAATCATATGATAATTTCACTTGTAAATTTTGTTAGCATCTTCATAATTCGAAGCGTTATTTCCTTGATGCTTCAACGCTGGTACAAATTTTTAACGGCTAAAGCGCACAGAAAAAGCTGGTGAGATCACTTAGTTACGAGAATGTTCAGTGCCGATACTTGTCTTATGGGTAGTGAAGGATTTAGAATAAAGAATGCAAGAGACAGAACACTTGTTTTTGGTGCTACTAGAGAACTGTTTAGGCCGTGGGGTAGCGCCAGAGCTTCGACACTGTGTACCGCTCTTTGTCATGACTTTCCCCGTGGGCCCCTCGGCATGGGTGACCCAGACCCGGTCCAACGAATCCTAAAGGCACGCAAGCCTCTTCATTACCACAAGGTAGCAGCAAGTTTGAGGGGCAAAAGGCTGAGAACCTAGCTGTCTAGACCCTAGTGGTCTAAATTGTTTGATAGTAGTGGACTCAGCTGAAGCTTCTTTGTGGGTTAGATGAGTAGAAATTATGTACGAAATAATGCGCAAATGTTGACAAAATAAGCATCAACATTTCAGCAAAACGGTCAGATGCTTGACATGTCATACCTTCTATGATTTCCACAAAGGTAGGTCGTGATCTGGTCGCATCGATCGTTAGTTTACCGCAGGAGACTCTGTGGTCGTCTGAGGACCTAAGGGATTTCGTCTAAGCTGTTGGAAATTATTTTCGCTTACCAACGCAGAGTTTTCTATGAACTGTGAAAGAAAATATCGCTTCTCTATTTACTGAAATGTAGAAAAACTGCGGCTCTAAGTTTTGGGATAAGCTTGTGTCAATTACGTATTGAGAAGGGTCTCTTTGCGCGGGACAAATTGAATGGCCTAGACGCAGTGCCAGCCAACAACTGACAATTCTTACTAATAAGGACCGGATTATCTGACGATATCGCCACCCTTGCTTGGTATAAGGAATTATTTTTATACAATACTAGCTGTATCCTGCGCGCGTTGCTATGCCATTAACTAAAGTAAATTTGGAAAGACATTACACAAATTTACATTTTTCTTTTTTATTATCAACTGACCAGCGTTTGACCTCTATCTCACCTGATGGTAAGTGATTATGTAACCCGCTGGGACAGTAAAAACCTATTCACTCCAGACTTGAAGGCAATATACAACCAAATTTCAAGTGGCTGTCAGGCTAAGCAACGTCTGGCTTGGCTGTTTGATCAGTGTCCAATATTAGTAATATTGGACCTCTTGCTTCGAAGGGCACACAACGCCATCGGCCTCGGCTGTCATTCTAATTTCAATACCAGCGGTTGCAGCAAGAGAATGAATCATCATCATTTCAGCCCAAAGACGTTCACTGCTGGACATAGGCCTCCCCCAAGGATCTCCACAAAGGCCGGTCCTGGGCCGCCCGTGGATTGCTTTCCGGTGACCTTAACCTGATCATCGGTCCACCGTGTGGGAGGCCTATCAGCACTGCGCCTTCCGGAACGCGGTCGCCACTCGAGTTCTTTTCTGCTCCATCGGGCGACGGTCCTGCGAGCTATGTGACCTACCCACTGCCACTTAAGTTTGGCAATCCGGTGGGCTATGTCAGTGACCCTGGTTTTCTCGCGTATCTCCGCGTCCCGCTCATTTCTAAATCGATCTCGCAGGGAAACTCCGAGCATAGCCCTCTACATTGCCCTTTGGGAATGTATAGAGAAAGATAATGAGTGCTTGGAACGAAACCCTGTGCCAGTCAATCTGCCTAGCGTGGCACAGTTCGTCAATTACGCTCCATGTAATGGGAGGAGCAATGAGTCTCCGACTCTGCAATGAGTCTTTTACAGGCTAAGAAGTAAGTAAGTAAATTAATGCGAGGAGAAACAGCCCTTGTATAAAATTAGTTAGAAACAAAAACCAGGTGAAAATAGCATTGGCTACAACATTTCTTTTATAAAGAACACTTGGGAAGTGAGTGGCGGCTTAATAACGACATTTCCAGCCGTCGACGACTTTTGTTTTCTGGGACTTCCAAGGTTGTTGGGCAAGTTGTTAGCGTAGTTTGTGTTTTTAGGATCGAGTTAGTACCTAGAATATAAACATAACCTACCTAGGTATTTACGAAATTATAAGCGAGGTGATTATTTCCTTTTTAATTTTCTTCAAAAATATAATAAAAACCTTCAAATGCTCAACTCAATGATTCCGATATAAAAAATTCAATTATTATCAAAATCAGTTTTATAGGATGTTAATGCGCGGCTTGGCCGTGTGTGTGACGCGATGTTTTTCGTTGGCCGCCTAATGCGCGCAGCTACATATATCGTAGAAGAATTAATTGGCCGCAGCGACTTGGCCGCGCGGCCTGGCCGCCTAATGCGCGAAGGCCCTTATCCCGATAAATACATCACCAACGAAATATACCACACTACCATAGATCCTCTAACTCGACTAATCACGAAAAGAAAACTCTTAAGATAATAATTCACACCCTTGAAAGCTCTTAAAGTTTCCCGGGTGCCGTAACTTTGTTTCATGGTGCTATTATTCATTCTTTTGTTAGCGATTGTGACAGCAAATTTTTCACGATGAGACAAATTTCGAGAATAAATTAACCACTGGGTAATCTTGTAATAACTCACTTGTTTGTCTAGGGGTTATATGTGCTTCGGATTACGGGTTCCGGTTCGATTCCGGGGTCGGGCAAGTGACTTTGTGTAAACCAGTGGCACTTGCTCTGAGTCTTGGTGTAATTTGTGTTCGTGAATTACCTAGTGCAAAAAAGAGTACCTAATAATGCATAAATATATTTTCATTTAGAAATATTTCATTTTAGTTGCCGATCTATCATAGTGTGATTGAGCACTGCATTGTCTATATTATGTACAAGCAACCCGCCCCGGCTTCGCACGGGTGCAATTATGCATGTATTATACATATAAACCTTCCTTTTGAATCACATATCTATTAAAAAAAACGATCCAAAGATTGCGTAGTTTTAAAGATTTAACCATACACAGGGACGGACAGACGACAGCGACTTAGTTTTATGATAAGTAGTGATAATGATGATGATAGCGAAGTGATAGTGATAACGTTATATAGTTACAATTATTGTTAAGTAAATTCGTAAATTAAGTATAGAATATCTCGATTTCGTACTTAAAATTTACTAGCGGTCAATCAATCCATTTTATCGATTCCATTCAAGTCACATTCGCTTCTAAGCCTATTAAGCACTGTCTCACGCAATAAAGCCGAGGAAAAGAGTAGAAGATTGTTTGCCAACTGTACCTGACAGTGCACAGTGATTTAATTAAAATTTTTGATTTCATAATTATTTGCGAAAAATGTAGCGATCTGATAAATTGATTAAAAGTTAGGTATCGGATATTTTATACGTTTTTATCATTGCAACATTGGTGGCCAAAGTTATGATAATTTAATTTTGAAACTTAACGAAGTTCAAATTTAATCTGATACTTAACTTTGGCATTTGTTGGAACCCAATTGTTGAATTCTAATTCATTTATTATGTATATTTTATTTATTGGACGCCCTTCACCCGTTTTCGTTACCTTCGTTGAAAAAATACTTGGTTATTTTAAAATACCACTTCTACAAGAAACCCTGAGCCAACCCGTCTGGCCAGCGTGGCACAGTAGGCTCATTACTTTCCATGCAACTGGAGGTCGCACGACTCAACAGTGGGTCAACTACTTAGCCCATAGATGACCCACTACTGAGTCAGGCCTCTACATGGAGGGTATTAGCCTACTGTGCCACGCTGTCCAGATGGGTTGGCACAGGGTTTCGTATCAAGTTTTCCTTCTCTTGCGGCTAGATAATCGGCCTTGTTATTTCCTTTTGTCGGCTCCTACGACACCCTCCGGGTGAAATGGGGTAGTGACGCTATGTATTCTAAATCCGTCCACCACAAGGACAACACTACAATGGTAGCTAAATGGTTTGAACTTTGTGGCCGTGCGTAGACCGGTGAGTGCTGCTGCTGTCGCTATGATGGTTTCCCGAACTGGACCATAAAGCAGAGCGTGATTGCTCTTCCAGCTGAATTTCTTCCCCATCAATACTTGGACATATCTACGAGGATGTATCTATGGGCTGCAGAAGTTCACTGCTGAACATAGGCATCCCCATAGATCTTCTTGGTCCATCTAGTCGGGCGCCTTACCACACTTCGCTTTTTTGACACTCTTTTTCTTTATGCATGTCTCCTCTAGTGGGACTCGGGTCGTGTGAATCATCATTTGTTTTTACCTTTTGCTGATCCGGCTCGAAGGACCAAAACTGTAACACCTCGAGGCTACGGGGCCGCTGTAAAGAAACTTCAGATCAATTGTACACCACACACGTGGATGCCGCCACTTTTGGATTGTCTTGCGCACCGGCCATAATTTCTTCGGGATATCGAGCCTACCCCCTGACACTTCAACTATGTAATTCTTCGAGCTATTTTCCTAGCAGCCATAATTTTGAGTTTCCCTGCGAGATCTAATCAGAAGTAAGGAGATACGCAGGAGACCCAGAGTTACCGACATTGCCCTCAGGATCGCTAAACTTAATTGGCAGGGCTCATAGCTCGCAGGACTGTCGCAGGAAAGTTCCAGAAATCACAGTGCTGGTAAGACGCCCACACGGGGGACCGACGACCTAGTAAAGGTCTATGGATGCGGGTGGCTCAGGACCGGCCTGTGTCCAGCAGTGGACTTATTGTGGCTGATATGATGATGACAATGAATAATTTTACATCAATACAAAGTTATCACAAAGACGCTTAAGTTATCCAGGAAGCCGAACACAAATCACAAGATAATAGTAGTCCTTGTAGTAAGAGTTTGGCCACAACCTCAACTTTGTTTCCTAAAGTCATTACTCATCCTTTTGTGCGTTGCAGAGTTATGGCGCCAAAAGAAATTACTTGGACAAATTAAAACGCTTTGTAATCTGAGCTGGCGGTACCGCTGATAAAGATTTAACATTAATTCAGTTTAACCAGGGATTTATCTTAAAGGGTAGCGGGCGATAAAAAAAATATAATCGCAAGTTCATTACTGGATGTTGGGGCGCCTGTGATAAATTGTTTTTGCGTTTACTGACTCGTTTTTAGATGAGCCCCGTGTAATCCTTACTAATCAAAATCTATTGTTTGTTTAAAAGAAAACCCGAAAACATGTTCAATGGGATTTTTGTTGCAGGATATTTTATAGGTGTTTTTTCCATGTTCTTATGCTCTACACTCACGCGTGACGTCGCGCCGAGAATTCACGCCGCGAATAAACGCCGTGATCCGCGTGTTCGCGACTATGATGGACGACGACGCGATTTCTAAAGCAAATCCTTCGACGCGGGCCAAAAAACCGACACTGATCGGGGAACGGTGCGAAGCGCGAACGAGAAGGCGTGAACAACATCTCATATCCTGCGACAACTGCGAATCACACTCGTGATTTGCAGTTGTGGCGGGCTATCGCGGCAGTTCGCGGCGCGAGTGTAGAGCCGGCTTTACAAAGCGTCAAGCAGGACTGAAGACGAAAACACACTGACACTGGAAGCGGAAGCGACGCGCAGACGGTTTAATAAATTCCAATTATGCCATGGTCTAGGGGTTGGATGTGCCTTTGGAGCGCCCATTTTCGATTCATGTTCGATTCCGGAATCGGGGTAATTGTCTTCGTGTAAACCAGGGGAATTTGATCTGAATCTGAGTATGATTGGTGTTCGTGAATTTCATGTCTGTAAATTGCCCCCGCGATACAGGCTTAACATAATGAAGGGGTTTCGATTAAAAAAAAGTAGCAAAGACCACACACATAATTCAGACCGCCAACCCCGCATGTCTCCACTCCAACGCTTGTGCGTGTTCTACCTGGAAAGTATAACCGGTTTGGAATGCTGCTATAAAGAGAAGATCTGGCAATAATCCCTAGTGAACGGTGGACCAATGTTCTAGGACGGTTCGTTGTGGTAAACCTTAGGGAATGCCGATGTTCAGTGGACGTATTTTAGCTATACGCATGATGAGGATGACACGCATAATTATTTGTCCCCGCTTCGATTAATATAACTAGTTCAAGATCAATTTGGAAAATAGGATTTATTGATAAGTAGAATTTTTCACTGCAATACTTCTTTGCAGTGTGCAATAATGCTGCTACAACTAAAGAAACGATTAATCACATAAGTCACAATTAACGTTTCCGTGTAGTGTAGTACAATTCCATTCTATCCTGAGGGTGTCATAAGAGTCGACAAAAGAAAAGACAAGGCCGTAAGCCAAGCCGCAAGAGAAGGAAAACGTGAAAGGAAACCCTGTTTTAACAAGTCTGGACAACGTGGCACAGTAGACTTATAACACTCCATATGATAAGAGGAGGCCCGACTCAGCAGTGGGTCATTTATGGGCTGAGTAGTGGTTGAGCGATCGACTGCTGCGTAGCATGTCGCGGGTTCGATTCCCGGACGGAAGAAATATTTGTACGACCTACAAGTATTTGTTCCGGGTCTGGGTGTTTTCTATCTTTAATATGTATGTATTTACATAAAATGTGTGTTGCCAGTGATGACATATGGAACTGAGACGTGGTCGCTCACTATGGGCTCCATGAGAAGGCTCAAAGTCACCCAAAGGGCAATGGAGAGGGCTATGCTCGGAGTTTCCCTGCGAGATCGAATCAGAAATGAGGAGATACGCAGGAAAACCAGGGTCACCGACATAGACCACCGGATTGTCAAACTTAAGTGGCAGTGGGCAGGGCACATAGCTCGCAGGACCGACGTCCGATGGGGCAGAAAAGTCCTCGAGTGGCGACCGCGTTCCGGAAGGCGCAGTGCTGGTAGGCCTCCCACACGGTGGACCGACGACCTGGTTAAGATCGCCGGAAAGCAGTGGATGCGGGCGGCCCAGGACCGGCCTTTGTGGAAATCCTTGGGGGAGGCCTATGTCCAGCAGTGGACGTCCTTTGGCTGAAATGATGATGATGAATATAAAAGCCATTGTATTGACCAGTTGCCAACAACAAGTCACTTAGTTTGTAAAACATTCATCACAATGAGTAATCCGATATCAGGCAATTATAACGATTCCCGATAACAGATACGTTTTATTATTAATATCTGAATATGAAGAATATCTTTCGACTATCTCATATTTCTTGATAAACAATTATGTGTGGTGACGGATTTAGAATACTGTCACCTCATTTCGTCCTGAAGGTGTTGTAAGAGCCGACAAAAGGGAATGATAAGGCCGAAAACCTGGCCGCAAGAGAAGGAAAACTTGTCACGAAATAATATGCCAACCCGTCTGGCCAGCAGCGTGGCATAGTAGTGGCCCGACTCAACAGTAGGTCATTTATGGGCTTAGAAGTAAGTATACCCTCTGTATGGAATGGGGTGGTGACAATATGTATTCTAAATCCGTAGTTTACACTATACTTTAATTACAAACTCGTGTCCAAAGCGAGTCTATGCGACAATCACAGTGTTGTGTCAAATATTTGTTTAACAAAACTAAAGGGAGCGACAACATAGTGTTGGGTCATAAAAAAAGAGTTCATAAAGTACTTACTTCCGTACGTCTCAGCCTATAAATGACCCACTGCTGAGTCGGGCCTCCTCCAACTACATGGAGGGTAATACGCCTACTGTGCCACACTGGCCAGGCGGGTTGGCATATTGTTTCGTATAACTTTTGCCTTGATTTGCGGGTAGGTTTTCAGCCCTATAATTATCTTCTGTCGTTTATCTTACGACACTTTCAGGATGAAATGGGGTGACGATTCTAAATCCGGCACCATACGGATACAACGAAACTCTGTGCCAACCCGTCTGGCCAGCGTGGCACAGTAGGCTAATTGCCTTCCATGTGATGGGAGGAGGCCCGATTCTGAAGTGGGTTATTTCTGGGCGGGCTAATTGATAAATTAATATTTTTTTAACTATCTAATCCTGAGGGTAAAATAATAAATCAAGTCTGATTACGTGAATGTTCAACCGATGCACAAAGCCGACGCAGAAGCATATAAATAAATAAATATCCTTGGACATTTCACACAACGCCATCTCGTCCCAAGCTAAGCAACTTAATGCTTGTGTTATGGTAACGAGATGGATGATAAACTACTTATATACATATTTTTTTTGTAAATACATACATATTATAGATAGAAATGACACCCAGACTCCGAGCCAGTGCCTCTGGTTTCGACAAAGACACTTGCCCGACCCCGGAATCGAACCCGGGACCCGTTGATCCAAAGGCGGCACATCTAACCACTAGACCAAATCGAGGCGACAGTTACTGACTGCATAATAACATTAATTTATTCTATGAAACCTCTAGTAATGGGTTCGAGTTCCAGGTACAGTAGTAGTATTTGGCTAACTAGTATTTACTACACAGCCCATAAATTACCCACTACTGAGTCGGGCCTCCTCCAAATTCATGGAGGGAAATTAGCCTACTGTGCCACGCTGGCAAGACGGGTTGGTACAGGGTTTGTATCAAATTTTCCTTCTCATACGGCAAGGTGATCTGCCTCTTACGATACGTTAGTCGCCGCTTACGACACCCTCAGGATAGTGTGGGTTGGTGACATTGTGTATTCTAAATCCGTCACCACACCGACAACAACATATAAGTATAATGTGTTAAGGCTTAAAACCTCGAATTACGCAGCGCGTGGCACTGGCCACATATACTTTTTATATATTTAAATTCGATGATGTTCTTTTGTTTTTTATTGCTTTGTCCATGTAAAATTGCAGAAGATTAAATGTATATTTTTCTGTAGATAATTTTTGATTCCTAGCATGATTACTATAACTATCATCATAATGTATTAACATTATACGGTTTTTGTGGCTCCACAGTGAAAAGCGTAGTTTTGAACTACTAGCAGTATGTCGTCGGCAAGCTGAAAAGGTAAATGAGATGCGACAGGCGAGGGTAGGACATTGTTTGAAGTCAAAACTGTTCTATTGTTTACTCGAAAGATCACTTTTAATTTAACAAGAGTGTTGAGTTGTTTAATATGTTTTAACATCGCATAGTCTTTGTGCCGATGGGTTTAGAATATATGGTGGTATCATGACATTACGTCCTGAGGGTGTCGTAAGAGCGGACATAAAGAAAAGCTGATCATCTAGCCACAAGAGAAGGAAATCTTGATACAAAACCCTGTGCCAGCTCGTCTGACCAGCGTGGCACAGTAGGTACCCCCCATGTAGTTGGAGGAGGTCCGACACAGCAGTGGGTCATCTATGGTATAATAAGTAGTAGTAGTAATCTCGCTTTTTTTGGTAATAGTATATTTCATTACAAGTGCGGAAAGACTGTCATTGCAAAGAGTCCCGACAAATGTCTACCTGAGCCGAGGCGCAACCGAAGGCGAGGGTTGCCAGTCGGAACAAGTTGCAATTACGGTTCCGCACGTGTACTGAACGACAATTTTTAATACAGTTCCAAAAAAAGGAAGCAATTTAATAAAATAATAATAACATAATAAACTCAACTAACTAATCATTTATGACTTATAAAAAAATGGCGCCTACCGTAGAATATAAGCACAGATTTTTTTTCTCCACCCATTCTAGTAGGCAAAAGCAACTATGCCCATACAGCCAAGTCTTCATTAGACATTTTTTATTGATATGAAATGGAAATGAAACCTAACATAACTCATTCAATCAAATCATTAAATCTGATATTGAAACAAATTAGTAAGTAGTTTCTTTTTGGAAATATACGTATTTGCATGAATCATAAAAACTTCTATGATTTTTTTTTTATGGCAACCTGCCGATATTCTCGGCAACTTCTGCCAGTGTCGTGTGACTACTCATGGGTATGGTTCATCGGCAATAGTTAAGTGGCGGTTCTATGTTTGTTAGTAAAAACTTCATGGTTGGTTTTTCCTTTTAATAGACATTATTTTGACAGTTGAGAAAGAGAACGCACTAGTGCGGGAATGGTAAAAAAAAAGCACGAGTGTGTAATAGCCCACTTCCCGAACGCTATACGTCCCTGCAATACGCCACTTTTTGAGCAACTGTATTAAAAATAACTAAACAGTTGACCCTGTATCCCTTTTAAACCTAACTTTATAAATGTGAAAGTAACTGAATATTTGACTTTGTTTGCCTTTGAACCTTGATCGCTTAACTACTATTACTACTACTCAGTCCACCAACGACCCTCTGCAGAGTCGACTTTCCTCCTTCCATTGCACGTAGGATAATTATTCTGCTTGGCGATAGGATCCAATGGTCCGCCCGGCTAGCTACCACCCTCACATCTAAGCTAAGCAGTTTCACTGTGTTTCGTGTGTATGTGAGAACCGGTGCTTGATAGGGCATTTCCTTGAATTGCCTGCTCCATCTTAGACCCTGGCGTTGCTTTCCATCACGCAAGCCTAGGACAAAGGCATTCAAGTAACTGATAAAAAGATATTGCCAACTGTGCCACACTGGTTTCCTTTCAACAGCTTCTTCTCTTACGGTAGATTTTTGGCGTTTGCAGTTCCTTTATGGTTTGTTTAATTTTGGAAGGTTTGGCCCACTACTGGTCTTCCTCCGATTTCATGGAGGAAATTAGCGTACTGGTCCACGCTTGCAAGGTTTGGTACAGGTTATGTGTCAAGTTTTCCTTCTCAAGGAGGGAAACTTTGACTATGATCTGCCTCTTGTGAAACTCTCAGGATGGCATGGGTTCGTGACATTTGGTATCCTAAGTCCGTGATCACACGGAACAATATACATTACATAGCTTTCCTTAGTATAATAACATTGTAAACGCATCACCAAATATTACTTATTAAGTAGAAAAATAAGAGTACTTCCATTACATGAAGCATATTAATAGTGAAGTAATTTCTCCACTCGAGTTGTCTGGCCGCCATTCGATTCGCATTCGATACTTTATTTAATGAAGGTGGGTTCCGTAGGGTATCGGCTTCGTTATATCGAGTGATCGAATTATTCACGCAAGGATTAACAACCCAGGAACTAGATTATTATCGTGAACTAAACGTATAACGTATATTCGATTTTCGATATCGATATCTCGTTAGAAATTTGAGCATATCAAAATGTCACCCATTTACTATCATATAATATAAACAAATGTGGAAATTAATGAATATCAAAGTGATTAGGAAACCAAAGCATAAATCTAATATTCTACATTACTTTATATTAAAGTGACAAAATTAAAATACACCACATTTTTTTTTTAAATAAGTGTTTGTTTTGCGAGGGGTCTAATCACATGAAATTTAAAAAAAAATGTTTATCATACTTAAAAATTTGTCACAATGTAAGTTCTATGCAAAATTATGGCCCTGATTTTATTTCAAACTTCCACTCATCTTAACTTTGTCATTGGTGAGTAGAAAAAAGCGTGACTAAATATTTTTTAGCATGTTTTTCTGGTAACTAAAAAATTGTGCTGTATGCATAGGAGAAAACACGCTGCGTACATTTCATTTAATATATTTGAATATTTGTAAAAAAACCTGTAATGATAGGTGTAAGATGGATGAATTATATCTTATTTATTATCAAGTGTTTTCAAATATTGAAAAATTCAAACCCCTTACTGATATTCTGCGTAAGGCTACCTTACATTTTAATTGGTAGATAATCAATTTTCAATTTTAAGTGGTAAATTTTTAATTTTTATTTTATGTTTGACTTGTTTAAAGAGCTATTGAACCAACTTGATTAAATTATTTTGATTTAACGTCAATCAGTCAATCACAAGTTATTTATCAAACGACGAGTGGGTATTTTCCCGTTTTTTCGCCGAAGGTAGTTAACTGTTTGTTTTCTTCATATTTCTTTTCTCGAACTAAAAGCTTCATTAGAATTAAAGCTTTCATTGCGTACGGCTACCATGTCTTCCGCTTACTGTATCCAGCTACCGCCCATAGCCTTCCGCAGATCGTCACTACATCTAGCCATTCTTCTTTATCTAATAAGATTAGTTATCGCCTTGTGGTCGATATTCAACTACTAGTCAGCCCATAAATGACCCACTGCTGAGTCCGTACCTCCTCCAGGTATATGGTGGTTAATAATTGGCCTATGAATTGTACCATAATGGAATTAAATTATAGTTTAAAAAATATATCATTCTATCATGATGTCATTTCTATCTATAATATTATGTATTTACAAAAAAAAATGTATATAAGTAGTTTATCATCCATCTCGTTACCATAACACAAGCATTAAGTTGCTTAGCTTGGGACGAGATGGCGGTGTGTGAAATGTCCAAGGATATTTATTTATTTATTTATATATATTCTAATTTTCGCATAAAAAGAGCTCATATTCATGTAGGAAAATTGGCCTACTGTACCACACCGGATATACGGGTTACCATAGCGTTTGGATCAACGTTTCCTTCTCTTGCTTGCCCACTCCTTTACTCGCTTCTTACAACACTCTCAGTAGGATAATAAATAATAAAATAAATAATAAATATCCTTGGACATTTCACACAACGCCATCTCGTCCCAAGCTAAGCAACTTAATGCTTGTGTTATGGTAACGAGATGGATGATAAACTACTTATATACATTTTTTTTTTGTAAATACATACATATTATAGATAGAAATGACACCCAGACTCCGAGCCAGTGCCTCTGGTTTAGACAAAGACACTGGCCCGACCCCGGAATCGAACCCGGGACCCGTTGATCCAAAGGCGGCACATCTGACCACTAGACCAACGATAGGATAGTATTAAAATAGTCCGTGTGGTGACGGATTTAGAATACATAGTGTCACCACCCCATTCCAGCCTGAGGGTGTCGTAATAGCCGGCAAAGGTAAATGACAGTGCCGAAAACCTAGCCGTAAGAGAAGGACAACTTGAACACAGTAATTCTAATTAATTAATAATTACCCTCCCCGGTGATGGGAGGGGGCCCGACTCAACATTTATGGGCTGAGTAGTAGTAATATTAAAAATGTTCGCTTTACCTGGTCGACCGGTATTTTTTTTTTATAAATTGTGTTTTTTGGAAATTATATTTATATATATATATATATTAAGTACGAATTACGCAAACACTCATTGACTTCGTGTTACTTAACAACGCCATCCGCTGTTGTGCTCACAAAAAAGTAGTATCATTATTCGCCAATAGATGTCAGGATTCCTAGCTAGATCGATTTATCCCCCCCCCCCCCAAACCCGAATAAAATGACATTTTCTAAACATGATTCCTAGCTAGATCGATTTATCGCCCCCGAAACCCCCCATATACTAAATTTCATGAAAATCGTTGCAGCCGATTCCGAGATTCCAATTATATATATACAAGAATTGCCCATTTAAAGATATCACTACATTGTATAAAACAAAGTCGCTGTATCTGTCTGTCCCTATGTATGCTTAAATTTTGAAAACTACGCAACGGAATTTGAAGCGGTTTTTTTAATAGATAGAGTGATTCAAGAGGAAGGTTTATATGTATAATACATGAATAATTGCACCCGTGCGACGCCGGAGCGGGCCGCTAGTATCTATATAAGATTTACGTCCGTTTTATCATCTACTTACCAAATTATAAGAAGAGGGCAATGCACATTCGTTCTGTGCACACAATAGTCGTCTTGAGTCTAATATCACAAAGAAGCAAGCTCCTTAGCGAATCACAAAGCTTAGCTTTGGCTTTGACTGGCCCGTCAGTTGGCTAAAGGCGTCTTGGTTTTGCATTTCAAGCTGGCATGTTTTATTAGTTGAATTGTACAAGATATTGGGTAAATTTAATTTACTCTACGTTATATTATTCAGTATTAGGGATGGACCGATTAACGGATTTAGAAATCACCTACGAATGCTAAACTGAGGACGAGGTAAGAGGTAAAAAAAAAAAAACAAAAAAAAATACGCTTTTAAAGAAAATCGAACTAACAAATAGAAAATAAATTTTAATAATATTTGAATTTAAAAATAGTGTCAGAAAAAATGATTTTATTGTAAAAGCGTATTTTTTTTAGTTTTTTTAAACTACTTATTATTTATTTTTAAGTTGAAATATCAATAAGCTATTGCTAAATAATCACTAAAAAATATAGCAATAGCTTTATGATATTTACATCTCTATTAGCTATTGCATCGAAGAGTGGTGTTCCACCTTGATCACCGTTATTATTATTATTCTATTCATGATAACGGTTCAAAATGTTTAAAATATTGAATTGTCATCGGTCCTTATTAAGTATGCCAAATTTAGTGTTAATCCGACGTTTTTATCTGGGTCAAAATCATGTTCAAAGATTCCGTTACATACATACATACAAGCGAAGCTAATAAAAGCGTATTTAAAAAGGTAAACTTGGTGAAAACCCTGGTCAGGGTAAATTACCCTAATTACCCTCCACATTATTGGAGGAGGCCCGACTCAGCAATAGTAGTGGTATATATACTATATAAAGTTATATTTCAACAAAAGCGATAATTGTAAAACCGGAATTTTGGGAGGGCTGTTTTTTTATACATGTAAATCATGAACACAAATAACACCAGACTTAGTGCGAGTGCTTTCACACATTTTGCCCGACCCCGGCATCGAACCGTGTTGCCATGACCCAAAGGTAGCACACCGAACCCCTTTTTTTGGTTTCACTGGGGAAATGCTTTATGTATACCGTTGACCCCCAGGGTGGAGCTGACGGTATGTAGGACTCCGCAAACTACTCGTCTACCGACTAAAACCCAGCGGTATAAACACGACACGCTTGGGGCGCCACAGGTTCGCCTAAACGCATTCCACTGTGACGCCCCGGACACAACGAACCTAGACTAGCAAGGCATTATGTTGTTATATGTTTTATATACATCGTTTTAAGTGTGTCAGTAAAATTATTTCCCTCTCTGTCCTTCTCTCACTATACTACAATATCCTAGGTTCGCATAGATATAGTGGTCGAATCTAGGATATAGTGGTCAAATCTCCTTGCTTCTAGCTCTGATTTTTTTTAACATAACCCCTTCACTTGGTATAACGGGGCAGTTTACAAACATGAAATTCACGAATACAAATGACACCCAGACTCAGAGCAAATGCCCGTGGGTTACACAAAGACACTTGCCCGACCCCGGAATCGAACCCGGGACCCTGTGATCCAAAGGCGCCTTATCCAACCCCAAGACAAGGCAGTCACACATTGTTTCTTCAACACAACCTGTGCAGAACACCACCCCATTAAATAAATAAATATCCTTGGACATTTCACACAACGCCATCTCGTCCCAAGCTAAGCAACTTAATGCTTGTGTTATGGTAAGAGATGGATGATAAACTACTTATATAATTTTTTTTTTGTAAATACATATTATAGATAGAAATGACACCCAGACTCCGAGCCAGTGCCTCTGGTTTAGACAAAGACACTTGCCCGACCCCGGAATCGAACCCGGGACCCGTTGATCCAAAGGCGGCACATCTAACCACTAGACCAACGAGGCATTTGCATCATACTGCAATTCCCAACTATTCCAGGATAAGCTTTAAGGGCTAGCGATGCATGCATGCGCCGTATTGAGTAAAACGCCAATTGTGTCGAATGTGTACGTTCGCAGTACGTTGTAATTGAAACACCAACAATCAGACGACATGAGAAGCGTAGCGGAGCGTCAACTAGCGCTTGTAGGAATTAAAGTATAAGAGGGTAGCGATTTAGTTGATGCGTGTGGTAGCGGAGTAAGAATACTTCCACCCCATATTTTCCCGTGGTTGTCGTAGAAGGCGACGTTCTGTCCAAAAACAGACCATCCGTACTGCGATCGCCAACGCGCGTGCCAAGCGTGGCGATTATGGTAACCGAACCCACATCACACTGCAATACCGTTGATGAAGTATATCACAGAATGATGGAATGTACGAAGAGGTAAAAAAATATAGGGATATGTTAAAGTATACTGTCAGAACCTTTGTCAAAGGAAGCAAGTATCTATACTAAAATTATAAAGAGGAAAGGTTTGTATGTATGTTTGTAAGTAATTGCCTAAAAAAGGACTGGACCGATTTCAAAAAATTCTTTCACCATTCGAATGCTATATTATCCCTAATTAATATAGGCTATTTTAATTGCAAGAATAAGGATCCCTACTAAAACTTGTCCACCCGTGCGAAGCCGGGACGGGCTGCTATTATGTAAAGACAGGCCTTATACTAAAAGCCCTGTCACCTATGAGGTTGACATAGTTCTCGGGGTTAAACCTCTATAATATAATTTTAAAAAAATACTACTTAGTTCGCCAATTATTTTTGTTTATGGACAACCTTGTACCATACAACAGTCATAGTTTGCCCATTCTGACTGGGCAGGTACAGTCAAAGGGTGCAGAAACAACCTTTTGCCTGGTGCCCTGGGTGCGAGCGAACCCATACAATACCCGGCGTGTCTTCGCTCTGATTAACACAGCACCTCGCTCAGACGTAAATGCTTACTTTGATGATGAACGCGGCAATTTTTGAACAATCTTGCAATTAGGAGCGAGTACCCCGACCACCTTGTAGAGTTATACAGGCTGATACAAAACTCCTAGAGGCATGACAAAAGGATCTCAGTACACTCAAATATCATCCTAATAGACGTATTTCCGTGTGGCGACGGTTTTTTTTTTGTTTTTTCTTTACATTTCACACAACGCCATCTCGTCCCAAGCTAAGCAACTTAATGCTTGTGTTATGGTAACGAGATGGATGATAAACTACTTATATACAAATGTTTTTTTTTTTGTGAATACATACATATTATAGATAGAAATGACACCCAGACTCCGAGCCAGTGCCTCTGGTTTAGACAAAGACACTTGCCCGACCCCGGAATCGAACCCAGGACCCGTTGACCCCATTCCATCCTGAGGGTGTCGTAAGAGTCAACAAAAGGAAATGACAAGGCCGAAAACCTGGCTATAATAGAAGGAAAACTTGAAACGAAACCATGTGCCTACCCGTCTGGCCAGCGGGGCACAGTAGGCTAATGGCCCTTCTTGTAATGAGAGGAGGCCTGACTCAACAGTGGGTCGTTTGTGGGCTGAGTAGCAGACGACACACTTTGACGACTGTGCCCGCGTGAAAGTGAACACTGTATGTATATCACCTGAAAATTCGTGATCGAACATCGCTTTTATAAGCTGAAAATCCTGGAGGCTTCCAAGAGCTGGGTGTAATCCTTGAGCCGGCCGGGTTACGTTAGACCCTGGGGCGTGGAATGATGGAAGTGCTAAAACCAGTGGCGATTCTCGACTGCGCAAATCAAGGTCACGGGTTTCTCTGAGTTATGGGTCAATATCTGTCACGCGCTCACATGGTCTGAGCTGAACTTCCTTTTAGCATACCCCCACGGTTTGATGGGGAGCTCTGGGCGCCTCAACGAGGTACGTTTCTTGCTAGCAGTTAAAATTTCTGACACATGTACGAGTATAAATAAATAAAATTGGACTGCCAGTTGGTATAAAGTAATCACTTTTAATACCAAAACAATATTATATATATATTTTTTGTCTGTCTGCTTGTTTCGGCTAATCTCTCAAATGGCTGGATGGATTTTTACAGGACTTTACTGGTAGCTAGCTGATGTAACAAGGAGTAACAAGCTACTTTTATTGACCCTCGCGTTTTGCAGATCCCCATAGTCTCCATTTTCTTTACTTTTTTTTTCAGAATTACTAAGTCGTCAGAACAATAACATGTTTGTTACGATGCGACGCGAACAAAGTCACGGGTAACAGCTAGTACTATAGAGAAAAAGAACTGGTCAATCTGAATACAAACATTTTAAACTCACAGTTTCACACAGTTATAAAGTTGATCAGTTACTATAAAAAAGTCAACATATTTTAGAGAATTTATGACACAAATTTTTTGTTGCGATGATTTCCTGGGGATGCTCACTATAGTTTATTCACATCGCCTTTTATAAATGAAGCGGGTTCATGCTGGTTTTCGGGTTGCTGTGACGTCACTTATGGGGCAACGCGTATGTCATTTCAAATTTATATTACAAGATTGGTATAATTGTCATCGGGTGCGCAATACCTTCCAACTCTCTCATATCCCACAGGACACACAGAATTGACGATTATTCTAGCACTGTCATCGAATGTATTGTTAAGAAGATTAAATCTTCCAGGAGCCTTTCGTAGACTTACATGAGGTAAATCTGGCGATAATACGTTGTTTTGTTCTGACATAACAATCCCATTTGGCGCACAATGGACGTGTGTAACACACTCCAGGATTACTATGAATGTTATCAAATTGAATAGAATATTAGAAGAATATTTAAAGCACATTTTAATGTATTGATTAATTTTTGTTTTGTTGAAATATTTATGATTAAACTGAAATTTAAACAGACACATCAAAGTGACTTTGACTTCACTTGATGATCCAATCAAGTGACTACTAACTTAATGCTCTCGGTTATCTATAAATGAACTATTTATCTGAGCGCTCCGACATGGCATGTCAGCTGATATCATTCTCAGATTATATTTATGTCACAAATGTTATTTAAATACTATGTTATCCAGCCACACTTTGCTGTGGCTAATACGTTGATCTGCTCGTAATATTCGTAATTTCGGGAATTACGAATATTACGCTGCACGCTTGACTTTTAGTACAAAAGTCCTTACTAATACTATAAATAAATAAATATCCTTGGACATTTCACACAACGCCATCTCGTCCCAAGCTAAGCAACTTAATGCTTGTGTTATGGTAACGAGATGGATGATAAACTACTTATATACATTTTTTTTGTAAGTACATACGTATTATAGATAGAAATGACACCCAGACTCCAAGCCAGTGCCTCTGGTTTAGACAAAGACACTCGCCCGACCCCGGGACCCGTTGATCCAAAGGCGGCACATCTAACCACTAGACCAACGAGGCAGTCTGTCTGTCGCGCCTTCGCGCCAAAACTACTGAGCCGTTAAAAATGAGACATGATGATGAAAATGACACTATTCCACTCGCACGAAGTCGCGGACTATACTACTACTACTCCGCCCATAAATGACCCAATGCTGAATCAGCCCTCCTCCCAGCACAGGAAGGGTAATTACCACTATTATTTTAGTAACTAGCGACCCACCCCGGCTTCGCACGGGTGCAATGATTAACCTCTAAATTTATCAGTGTTTTTCTACAATATTATGGAAACATTTTACTTAAAAACCTTCCTCTTAAATCACTCTATCTATTAAAAAAAAACCGCTTCAAAATCCTTTGCGTAGTTTTAAAGATTTAAGCATACATAGGGACGGACAGACAACAGTGACTTTGTTTTATACTATGTAATGATGATAGTGATAAAATACATATTTCAGTTGAGCGCCTTTTGAAACTAAACAAAACTAGTTATATGTACACGGTCATTGTAATGTGGCGTTTAAAAAAAAAGCCCACCGTGTTTCTTGCGCCAGGTCTTCTCGGTTGGTGCTGCGTTCCGACCCGGTAGTAGTGTTAAACTTGAACTTTATTTACGTAGGTTTTATCACAAAACTCTTGTAAATCGTCATATTTAAAGTTACCATTATCATCATCTTACGACCCCTGTCCCACGCTAGGTGCTAGTCTTCATACAGACCTATCAGTCGTCATATCTATAGTCACACCTTTCATACACAATTCCTCATTCCTACAATCCATCCATCTCTCTTGATCTCCCACAACCCTTGCGTCCACCCACATTCATGCTGAAACTACCACCGGTTCGGGATGCTGTTCTACAGAGAAGAGCCGGCATGAAACTCTGTAGTTGCTTTTTTTCAAATCTGTGGCCTTGTTTACAAAAAGCTCTAAACAGCATAGTGAGAGCAAGTTCGCCAGATGAGAGAAACACGCAACACGTTAACGCAATGAATGACAACTAGGCCTTGGGTCAGGGCCAATCAAATACAATATAATATAATTTATTTATTCAATTTATAAATTTGATGTAGATACAAACAATAAAGATTTTTTCTATTCTATAGCCTACTCTGCCACGCAGGCCAGACGGGTAGGCACAGGGATTCGTTTCAAGTTTTCCTTCTCTTACGGTACCTTTTCCTTTTCTCTACTCTTATTACACCCTCAGGATGCAATGGGGTGGTGACACTTTGTATTATAAATCCGTCACCACATTGGCCAACCCATATCATAGACCACCACAATAATAGAAGTTTCATCATCATCATCATCATCATTTCAGCCAAAAGACGTCCACTGCTGGACATAGGCCTCCCCCAAGGATTTCCACAAAGGCCGGTCCTGGGCCGCCCGCATCCACTGCTTTCCGGCGATCTTAACCAGGTCGTCGGTCCACCGTGTGGGAGGCCTACCAGCACTGCGCCTTCCGGAACGCGGTCGCCACTCGAGGACTTTTCTGCCCCATCGGACGTCGGTCCTGCGAGCTATGTGCCCTGCCCACTGCCACTTAAGTTTGACAATCCGGTGGACTATGTCGGTGACCCTGGTTTTCCTGCGTATCTCCTCATTTCTGATTCGATCTCGCAGGGAAACTCCGAGCATAGCCCTCTCCATTGCCCTTTGGGTGACTTTGAGCCTTCTGATGGAGCCTATAGTGAGCGACCACGTCTCAGTTCCATATGTCATCACTGGCAACACACATTGGTTGAAGACTTTTGTCTTCAGACACTGCGGTATTGTGGACGAGAAGATCTTTCGCAGCTTCCCGAACGCTGCCCAGCCGAGTTGGATCCGACGATTGACCTCTTTCTCGAAGTTGGACTTACCTAACTGGACAGTGTGTCCCAGGTAAATGTAATGGTCAACAACTTCGAGGGTAGAACCTCCGATGTTAACAGGAGTGGCTTGAACATGGATATTAGACATGATCTTCGTCTTCTCCATGTTCATCTTAAGGCCGACTCGATCGGAGGCTCCACAGAGGCCATCGAGCATCGTAGTGAGGCCTTCCATGGTCTCAGCCATTACGACTATGTCGTCAGCGAATCGAAGGTGAGTGATGTACTCGCCGTTCACGTTAATGCCCAGCCCTTTCCAGTCCAGAACCTTGAAAACATCTTCCAGTGCAGCGGAGAACAGTTTCGGAGAGATAACGTCTCCCTGTCTAACACCTCGCTGCAACTGGATCGGTTTCGAGGTCTGGTCCTGGAGTCGGACTGACATGGTGGCGTTTTCATACAAGCACTTCAACACTTCGATATACCGATAGTCGACTTGGCACCTCTGGAGAGCCTGCAATACTGCCCACGTCTCGATCGAATCGAAGGCTTTCTCGTAGTCCACGAACGCCAGACAAAGGGGCAGGTTATACTCCTCGGTCTTCTGTATAACCTGCCGTAGCGTTAAAATATGGTCTACGGTACTGAAGCCTTTTCGGAAACCGGCTTGTTCGGGAGGCTGGGAATCGTCAAGCCTGCACGCGAGTCGATTCGTGATGACCCTCGAGAACAACTTGTAGACATGGCTCAGAAGTGAGATGGGTCTGTAGTTCTTCAATAAGGTGTTATCTCCCTTCTTGAAGAACAGCACCACCACACTTCTGTTCCATGCCTTTGGCGTTCGTCCTTCGAGTATGACGGAATTGAATAACTTCTGAAGGGCCCTAAGGATCGGTTCTCCACCCGCCTTCAGAAGTTCTGCGGTAATTCCGTCATCACCCGCCGCCTTGTTGTTTTTAAGTTGCTCGAGAGCCATCCCGATCTCACACAGGCTGACGTCCGGGAGGTCTTCTGTGTAGTGCCGGGTTAATCTAGCTCGTGGGTCGTCTGCTAGATTTATGACGGGTTCCCGTGTAGACGTGTACAGTTGTCCATAGAAACTCTCGACCTCACCCAAAATCTCGGACTTCGACGTGACGATCCTGCCGTCATCAGTCTTCAGCCTGACGAGCTGGCTTTGCCCAATAGACAGACCCCTGGCAAAAACCTTGGAGCCCCTGTTGCGATTCGTGTTGGATCGGCGTATATCACGCTTCAGGGACTTTGATATCTGTCTATTGAGCATCCGAAGCTGCGTCGCATCATCTGTAGACTGCAGAACCATTTTCCGTCGCTCGTCCATGAGTTTTAGGGTGAGGTCCGAGAGTTTTTTGGCCGTTTTCAGGCGTTGGGTCTCACAGAACTTCGACCCAACTTTGCGGACAGTCTCCACGAACCCGTCATTATAATCGTCCACGTCAACGCCTAGGCTTATAAAGCGGTTTTGCAGTTCGAGCTGAAAGCTCTCCGGGTTTTGAATTTGAACTGGCACGGGTCGCAGCGTAGACCTCACCAGGCGCGACCTTTCAAGCTTAACGTCGATATTCAATGTGCCTCGTACTAAGCGGTGATCGCTTCCGGTTTTGACCATATTGATCACAGAGACATCATTGAATATGTGCTTTTCCGTCGACATGATGAAGTCTATCTCGTTTTTTGTGGTGCCATCCGGACTCAACCAGGTCCATTTCCTCTGTTCTGGTTTTTTGTAAAAGGAATTCATCATATAGAGTCCTTCTCCAGAAAACCAGCCAAAGTCTGGCCCCGTTGGTTCCGGTGTCCAAACCCAAATTGCCCCACTTGCAGCTCATCTCCGCTCCGCTTGCCCAGTTTCGCGTTAAAATCCCCCATGACAACGGTGTAGTGCGTTCTAGAGCCATGTATGGCCGAGGAAATGTCCTCATACATTGTCTCCACCGCTTCGTCGTGTGCCGAGGTCGGTGCGTATACCTGTATGACCTTCAGCGAATAACGCTTGGTTATTCTGAGTATAAGGTACGCCACCCTGGTCGACACACTCTCGATTTTAACAACGTTGTTCACAAGGGACTTGTGAACGATAAACCCAACACCACCTTGGGACTGTTGGTCGCCCTCCCGGAAGTAGAGCAAGTTGCCGGATTTGAGGGTTATCGTGTCCTCTCCCTCTCTTCGGACTTCAGACAACCCCACTATATCCCATCGCAACTTGCTCAACTCTTCCTCGAGTTCTACGATCTTCTCGTCAGTCCGCAGTGTCCGTGTGTTATATGTTGCCAGGTGCAGCCGTCGTTTTTTGTGGTAGCCGGATCTCTGCCGGAGATTGTTCGCACCCCCTGCCCCGCCGTTACCTTGGCTGCTACCGTGGCCGAAGGAATAGTGGGGCTGCCGGGGACTGGGGGCCGTTTTCCTAGTTGTATCCATTCATTCATGGGGGGGTTTGCCATAATCGCCACGCTTGGCAGGCGGGTTGGCGATCGCAGTGATGGATGGTGTGTTTTGAACAGAGCGTCGCTGCTGCCCAACGTCTGTTGTCCCTTAGTCGCCTTCTACGACACCCACGGGAAGATATGGGGTGGTAGTATTCTTACTCCGCTACCACACGGAGAGGAATAGAAGTTTATATGAAACTAAAACAATAAAGAGACTGACAGAAATAAAAATAAATTCGCAGCAGACGCCCACAGCACGGTACAAAGTTTCAACAGGACATGTTTTTAATCTGGAGTTGAATAGAATCATGATAAATGTGGCATTACTATACTCATATTCAGGATACGTGAATCTGTTGAAAACGACACTAAAACAATTCTTTTGTTTACCTGTTCTATGATATTTACTCAACAGCCATAGGAAAATGATATTTTTGCGGCACAGCGTAAGGTTGAAAATTATAAACATTTTTCACAGCTTAACTCTTGATTTAGTTGTGGGTTTTGTAAATTAAAAACCCTAGACGAGCTTTTACAAGTTCATAATTTTCATAATTGTATATAGGTTGTTCGGTGTGGTGACGAATCTATACTAATATTATAAAGCTGCTGAGTTTGTTTGTTTGAACGCGCTAATCTCAGGAAGTAATGGTCCGATTTCAAAAAATCTTTCAGTGTTAAATAGTCCATTTACCTAGGAAGGTTATAGGCTATATTTTATTTTAAAAGAATTAGGCATCTGTATGAAAATTTCGATTTTGTAACCCAAGGTGTAAAATCGAAAACCTATTTATGCGTGCGCTGCAAAAACTATTGACAATGGAACAAAATGACGTACTAAAAGTTTGTAGGTCTTTTAAAGATCTACAAACTCAGTGAGAGCACATATCTAACTATCATAGTTTAGTCACAATAACCGCTGTTCATAAAAATTCATAAAAATTCAAATAGCCGCGCGCAAAAGCTAGTTTAGAATACAAAGTGTCGCTACCCTATTTGGTCCTGAAGGTGTCATAAGAGCCAACAAAAGGAAACTATAAGGCCAAAACCTAGCCGCAAGAGAAGGGAAACTTGATACGAAACCCTATGCCAACCCGTCTGGCCAGCGTGGCACAGTTGTCTAATGACTCTATGTATTATGGTCTGAGTAGTAGAAGGCATTAAACAATATACGTTGGTACCATATTTTAAAATTAAAATGTTTCCCACGCTCGCGACTTCCACTTCGATATAAAATCTTGTTACATAGTGTATCATCACTACACTACACATCACTACATAGTATAAAACAAAGTCGCTGTCGTCTGTCCGTCCCTATGTATGCTTATATCTTTAAAACTACGCAACGGATTTTCAAGCGGTTTTTTTAATAATAAATAAATACTAAATATCCTTGGACATTTCACACAACGCCATCTCGTCCCAAGCTAAGTAACTTAATGCTTGTGTTATGGTAACGAGATGGATGATAAACTACTTATATACATTTTTTTTTGTAAATACATACATATTATAGATAGAAATGACACCCAGACTCCGAGCCAGTGCCTCTGGTTTAGACAAAGACACTTGCCTGACCCGGGAATCGAACCCGGGACCCGTTGATCCAAAGGCGGCACATCTAACCACTAGACCAACGAGGCAGATAGAGTGATTCAAGAGGAAGATTTATATGTCAATATTGCACCCGTGCGAAGCCGGGGCGGGTCGCTAGTAATATTACAAAAAAAGTCCCTGTCGTTTATCCGTCCCTATGAATGCTTAAATCTTTAAAACTATGCAACTTTTAAAACTCTTTTTTTTAATAGATAGAGTGATTCAAGAGGAAGGTTTATATGTATAATACATGCATAATTACACACGTGCGAAGCAGGGCTGGGTCGCTAGTACTTTATACAATATGTTAGATAATTGTTGTAGCTATTTAAATATCCAACTTTTTCTTCGCCTTACGTAATATAAAAGTTTTTTCAGTATATTTTATTATTGTTTTGGTGTTGGTAAAAAAGAGCTATATTAAATGTTTTTTTTAAACGACACCGAACAGTAATTCCCGTACATATATTACACCCAGACTCTGAGCACGTGGCTCTCGTTTACACAGTCACTTGGCCGACTCCAGAATCAAACTGGGGAACCGAGTTCCAAAGGCGGCACATCCAACCCCTAAACCAACAAGACAATATATCCCCCATTGTCACGGATTTAGGATACACAATGTCATGACCTTATGTCATATAGGTCGATAACTTAGCCGCAAGGGAAAGAAAACTTGATACGAAACCCTCCACGAATCCAAGGAGGAGGTTTGTCAATGGCTCGGCAGTGGGATTTTTATTGGAACCAAGGGAGAGTTGCTACGAGACTAACTAAAATAAATATGTTTTTTTTTTATTTTTGTTCAGAAACCTTCCTGAGCTCATGCACAACACTTTTCTGAAGACTATCACATGATCAAATGCATAGTTTACGATTCTGTAAAGTACATACAGACAAACATTAATTTTTATAGGCAAGAATAAGAGCTAGTGATGATACTAAATCCGCGACCGCACCACATTAGTAGGTACTACTTTTTACTATTCTGGTTGCAATATTGAGCTATGTACATAATATCTCATTTCAAATGGCTGTTCAGACGCGTAAGAATGTAAGTAGGTTCGCATACAAGATGCGAGTGGATGCACAGAAGGGATCCGAGTTACAGTGTACTGAGGCAATATCAGTACCTCAACTTGGCTAATACAAATAAAAAAAAACCGGTAGATCTTTGTAATGTTAGACACTAGGTAAGACGCGCAGCTTCGTCCGCGTGGGTCAGATATGCTTGTCTCGGCTTTGGCTAATGCTTAAGATTACTGGAATAGCTTAGAAATATTAAACACTAGGTAAGAAGCCCAGGTTGCATGTCTCGGCTTAGCGTAGCCTATGTTATTTAGGGATAATGTAGCATTCTAATCATCATTTCAGCCAAAAGACGTCAACTGCTGGACATAGGCCTCCCCCAAGGATCTCCACAAAGGCCGGTCCTGGGCCGCCCGCATCCACTGCTTTCCGGCGACCTTAACCAGGTCGTCGGTCCACCGTGTGGGAGAGGCCTACCAGCAGCAGTGCTGGTAGGCCTCTCCCACACGGTGGCGACAGTCCTCGAGTGGCGATCGCGTTCCGGAAGGCGCAGGCCTTCCGGAACGCGGTCGCCACTCGAGGACTTTTTTGCCCCATCGGGCGTCGGTCCTGCGAGCTATGTGCCCTGCCCACTGCCACTTAAGTTTGGCAATCCGGTGGGCTATGTCGGTAATCCTGGTTTGCCTGCGTATCTCCTCATTTCTGATTCGATCTCGCAGGGAAACTCCGAGCATAGCCCTCTCCATTGCCCTTTGGGTGACTTTGAGCCTTCTGATGGAGCCCATAGTGAGCGACCACGTCTAATGGTGAGAAAGAACTATTGAAAGCCGTCCAATAGTTTTTTAGATGTCCCTGTGGTCTCCACCCCATTTCATTTTGAGGGTGTCATATGATCCAATTAAAGGAATTTACATGGGAGCAAAAGCTAGCTGCATGAAAAGAGTGGAACTTTCACACGGCAACAACACATATAAACTCACACGTGTGAATAACTCACTCGAGTTATTCGCAATAAATAAAGATATTTAAATGATAAATAAAGTTCGGATCTAACTATAGGTATACTGTCCCATTGTTGAGTTGGGACTCCTACAGTTACATACATTGTGAACTTGCTCTCTCTATGCTGTTTAGTGCTTTTTGTAAAGAAGACCAATAATTTAAAAAAAAACAACTACAGCGTTTCTTGCCGGCTCTTCTCTGTAGAGCAGCCTTCCGAACCGGTGGTAGTTTCGGCATGAATGTGAGTGAACGCAGGGATTGTGAGCGATCAGGGGAGATGGAGGGATTGTAGGAGTGAAGAGTTGTGTGTGAAAGGTGTGAATGTAGATATGACGACTGATAGGTGTGTGTGGAGACTACCACCTAGTGTGGGACAGGGGCCGTAAGATGATAATGGTGTTTGTAAATATGACGATTTATACGAGTTTTGTGATGAAACCTACGTAAATAAAGGTCCTTTTGAGTTTGAGTTTGTGCCACGCTGGTCAGATTGGTTGGCACAAGGTTTAGCATCAAGTTACTTCTCTTGCGGCTAGGCTATCGGAGTTGTCACGTCGTAGGAGCCGACACTCTCAGGAGGAAATGGGGTGGTGACGCTATGTATTCTAAATCTGACACTACACAGGCAGCTTATTACTTACGTAATATTATCTTTACTGAGTTTTTTAACCATTTTTCTTTGTTCGTCTATATTCCTCATTTCAGCCAAAAGGCGTTCACAGCTGAACATAGGCCCCCCTCAAGGATATACTCGACGGTCGGTCCTGAGCCGCTCGCATCTAGCGCTTTCGTCCTTAACCAGGTCGTCAGTCCATCATGTGGGAGGCCAACCAGCACTGCGCTTTCCCGAACTCGGTCGTCACTCGAGGTCTTTTCTGCTCCATCGGGCGTCAGACATGCAAGCTATGTGCCGTATTAAGCCTCATTATATACATATATGTATGAAGTATTCCTACTGCTTATGGTTTTATTGTGTCGGAACCGCGTACCACAGCCGCCGTTTGTCCCGAGGTACTAACAAATTACATCCTGGGAATCGTTATGCAGTGAAATCTGGTTAAATAGCACCAGCACTGAAAACATACATTCCTTTTCAAACTCTGCTGTTTCTGGTACACAATTTTTTTTCCAGATTTTCTTTTTACTACTACTACCGTTTAACCCATAAATGAACCACTTCTCACCACCCCATTCTAGCCTGAGGGTGCCGTAAGAGCCAACAAAAGGAAATGACAAGGCCGGAAATTTTGCCACAAGATAAGGAAAACGTTACACGAAACTCTGTGCCAACCCGTCTTGCCAGCGTGGCAAAGTAGGCTAAGTTCCCTCCATGAATTTGGAGGATGCCCGACTCAGTAGTGGGCCATTCATGGGCTGAAATGACGAACCACTACTAAGCCGGCCCCCTCCAGTCACATGGAGGGCAATTGGCCTATTGTGCCACCCTGGGCAGACAGGTTGGCACTGGGTTTTGTTTTAAGTTATCTTTCTCTTGCGGATTGTTGGCCTTGTCATTTGTCAGATTAAGATTACTCCATTCCATCCTGAGGGTGTCGTGAGAGCCGACAGAAGTAAAGCAAAGCAAGCTGGAGGAGAACTAAAACTTGATAACATTCGTCTGGCTTCACCCCGTCAACCCACGCGGTATGGGTGACCCTGGGCCGATATGGCCCTAACGGATCTTGAAGGCATACAAGTCCTGTGCCACGCTGGAGTAACAGTAAGTGGACACCCTCTATGTATTTGGAGGAGACCTAACTCAGCAATGTGTCATGTCTGGGCTGAGTATTACCTTGTGAAGTTTAGAATTCTACAGGCTACAGGCGATATAAAACGCAAAAGTACTAAGCTACGGACATAAGGCTCTTAAACGAGCTTTGGCCATGTGCCTTTCAATTTCTATTTCCTCTCCCTAATAAGATTTGGCACTTGTGTAAAAAGGGACTTTAACTAAATAGAAATAAAGTTGAAAATTGAATAATTTGGTTGGTTGGACTTTAAACTTTATTGTCGCTTAGTTACCGATTTTTGAATAATTTCATAATAATGAAGGACTCAATGTTTTGTTAAGTTAAAACATTTTACAATATTAACAAGAAAAATGTAGACAAAAAGTAATTTTCTTCGCTATCTTTTCCTTTCTATTTTTTTCTTTGGTCACCGCCATTTGCCTTTTTTAAGTCCCCAGCCTGGGGTATGTCTCCCGGTCGCGAAAAAATGATAAGATATGACCAATATACCCACTAAAACCTACGTAACCTAAAACCGTCGTCTGTCGTACGGGTAGCTGCATTTACTTTTTTTACAAAAGAAATATGCAGGAGTGTGAATGGGAACGTTGGGGCAGGCCAAGAAGGAAATTCCATGACCAAATAGGTGATGTCTTAAAGAAAGGTCATGTCAGAAGCACCACACACCGACGAGTATGCATGAAGAACTTGATAAAAGTGGAAGAAGCGAAAGTTGTGAGCCAGGATCGTAGCAAGTGGAAGGATGTGATCTTTGCCTACGCCTGCGGGAAATGGGGGTTTCATTGATTGGAAAATCAACAGCTTACCAAATAAAAATAGTTTCCCATACAAACTGTTCACTGGCGGTACAAAGTTCGCCTGTACTATAACAGTACGAAATATTTGCAACAGTTTGATCCTTCATTATCGACTTACCTTGATTTGTTTCAAAGACATACCGTTTCGGGCTCGGGCTTACCTGGTTACAAACTTAACTAAACCCTACCCTCAGCTTTGATTGAGTTTTAGTCAACTTGACACAATTATTCAGAACTCAGTCTGACAGGAGATGGCTCTGTAATTTGAGATGGCAACAATTCGAAACTGTGAAGTCACAATGATCAGATTGAGGAGATCGACTTTGGTATAGAGAGCTTTTACAAAAAGTTTGAGCTTTTTTTAGGTTCATGAACACATTTTAGCCAATCAGATTTTGTTCGCGAGCTAGTGGACAGCATACGGATGTATAAGGTAAAATAACAATGCTCGCGAGCAAATGGACTGCATACAGATGTGTAGGGTAAAATAACAATGTTCGCGAGCAAGTAGACTGTATACAGACAGATGTGTATGAAGAAATAACAAAGTTTGCGAACAAGTGAACTGTATACGGATGTTTATGGTGAAATTATACGATGGTGATCACGTAGTTTTCCGTGTGGTAGCGGAGTAAGAATACTACCACCCCATATCTTCCCGTGGGTGTCGTAGAAGGCAACTAAGGGACATCAGACGTTGGGCAGCAGCGACGTTCTGTCAAGCATCGGCCACCCGATACTGCGATCGCCAACCCGCCTGCCAAGCGTGGCGATTATGGCAAACCCCCCCATGACAGACACAAATTTAAAACCGGCCCCCAGTCCCCGGCAGTCCCGCTATTCCTTCGGCCACGGTAGCAGCCAAGGTAACGGTGGGGCAGGGGGTGCTAACAATCTCCGGCAGAGATCCGGCTACCACAAAAAACGACGGTTGCACCTGGCAACATACAACACACGGACACTGCGGACTGACGAGAAGATCATAGAACTCGAGGAAGAGTTGAGCAGGCTGCGATGGGATATAGTGGGGTTGTCTGAAGTCCGAAGAGAGGGGGAGGACACGATAACCCTCAAATCCGGCAACTTGCTCTACTTCCGGGAGGGCGACCAACAGTCCCAAGGTGGTGTTGGGTTTATCGTCCACAAGTCCCTTGTGAACAACGTTGTTAAAATCGAGAGTGTGTCGACCAGGGTGGCGTACCTTATACTCAGAATAACCAAGCGTTATTCGCTGAAGGTAATACAGGTATACGCACCGACCTCGGCACACCCCGACGAAGCGGTGGAGATAATGTACGAGGACATTTCCTCGGCCATACATGGCTCTAGAACGCACTACACCGTTGTCATGGGGGATTTTAACGCGAAACTGGGCAAGCGGAGCGGAGAAGAGCTGCAAGTGGGGCAATTTGGCTTTGGACACCGGAACCAACGGGGCCAGACTTTGGCTGGTTTTCTGGAGAAGGAGGGACTCTATATGATGAATTCCTTCTACAAAAAACCAGGACAGAGGAAATGGACCTGGACCTGGATGGGTTGAGTCCGGATCGCACCACAAAAAACGAGATAGACTTCATCATGTCGACGGAAAAGCACATATTCAATGATGTCTCCGTGATCAATATGGTCAAAACCGGAAGCGATCACCGCTTAGTAAGAGGCACATTGAATATCGACGTTAAGCTTGAAAGGTCGCGCCTGGTGAGGTCTACGCTGCGTCCCGTGCCAGTTCAAATACAAAACCCGGAAAGCTTCCAGCTCGAACTGCAAAACCGCTTTAGTAGCCTAGGCGTTGACGTGGACGATTATAATGACGGGTTCGTGGAGACTGTCCGCAAAGTTGGGTCAAAGTTCTGTGAGACCCAACGCCTGAAAACGGCCAAAAAGCTCTCGGACTTCACCCTGAATCTCATGGACGAACGACGGAAACTGGTCCTGCAGTCTTCAGATGATGCGACGCAGCTTCGGGTGCTCAATAGACAGATATCAAAGTCCCTGAAGCGTGATATACGCCGATTCAACACGAATTGTGTTGAAGAGGCTATGGAACGCAACAGGGGCTCCAAGGTTTTCGCCAGGGATTTGTCTATTGGGCAAAGCCAGCTCGTCAGGCTGAAGACTGATGACGGCAGGATCGTCACGTCAAAGTCCGAGATCTTGGGTGAGATCGAGACCTTCTATGGACAACTGTACATGTCTACACAGGAACCCGTCATAAATCTAGCAAACGACCCACGAGCTAGATTAACCCGGCACTACACAGAAGACCTCCCGGACGTCAGCCTGTGTGAGATCGGAATGGCTCTCGAGCAACTCAAGAACAACAAGGCGGCGGGTGATGACGGAATTACCGCAGAACTTCTGAAGGCGGGTGGAGAACCGATCCTTAGGGCCCTTCAGAAGTTATTCAATTCCGTCATACTCGAAGAACAAACGCCAAAGGCATGGAACAGAGGTGTGGTGGTGCTGTTCTTCAAGAAGGGAGATAACACCTTATTGAAGAATTACAGACCCATCTCACTTCTGAGCCATGTCTACAAGTTGTTCTCGAGGGTCATCACGAATCGTCTCGCATGCAGGCTCGACGATTCCCAGCCTCCCGAACAAGCCGGTTTCCGAAAAGGCTTCAGCACCGTAGACCATATTTTAACGCTACGGCAGGTTATACAGAAGACCGAGGAGTATAACCTGCCCCTTTGTCTGGCGTTCGTGGACTACGAGAAAACCTTCGATTCGATCGAGACGTGGGCAGTATTGCAGGCTCTCCAGAGGTGCCAAGTCGACTATCGGTACATCGAAGTGTTGAAGTGCTTGTATGAAAACGCCACCATGTCAGTCCGACTCCAGGACCAGACCTCGAAACCGATCCAGTTGCAGCGAGGTGTTAGACAGGGAGACGTTATCTCTCCGAAACTGTTCTCCGCTGCACTGGAAGATGTTTTCAAGGTTCTGGACCGGAAAGGGCTGGGCATTAACGTGAACGGCGAGTACATCACTCACCTTCGATTCGCTGACGACATAGTCGTAATGGCTGAGACCATGGAGGGCCTCACTACGATGCTCGATGGCCTCTGTCGAGCCTCCGAACGAGTCGGCCTTAAGATGAACATGGAGAAGACGAAGATCATGTCTAATATCCATGTTCAAGCCACTCCTGTTAACATCGGAGGTTCTACCCTCGAAGTTGTTGACCATTACATTTACCTGGGACACACTGTCCAGCTAGGTAAGTCCAACTTCGAGAAAGAGGTCAATCGTCGGATCCAACTCGGCTGGGCAGCGTTCGGGAAGCTGCGAAAGATCTTCTCGTCCACAATACCGCAGTGTCTGAAGACAAAAGTCTTCAACCAATGTGTGTTGCCAGTGATGACATATGGAACAGAGACGTGGTCGCTCACTATGGGCTCCATCAGAAGGCTCAAAGTCACCCAAAGGGCAATGGAGAGGGCTATGCTCGGAGTTTCCCTGCGAGATCGAATCAGAAATGAGGAGATACGCAGGCAAACCAGGGTCACCGACATAGCCCACAGGATTGCCAAAGCTTAAGTGACAGTGGGCAGGGCACATAGCTCGCAGGACCGACGCCCGATGGGGCAAAAAAGTCCTCGAGTGGCGACCGCGTTCCGGAAGGCGCAGTGCTGGTAGGCCTCCCACACGGTGGACCGACGACCTGGTTAAGGTCGCCGGAAAGCAGTGGATGCGGGCGGCCCAGGACCGGCCTTTGTGGAGATCCTTGGGGGAGGCCTATGTCCAGCAGTGGACGTCTTTTGGCTGAAATGAGAGATCACGTAGTTGGTAATTGAATCAAATAAAAGTTAAAATAAATACAGACTTTAAGACACACGACAATAATTAACAACGTAAAGTTAATAGGCTACTATTATTGAGTGATCCCCGCACGGAAGAAATATTTGTACGACCTACAAGTATTTGTTCCGGGTCTGGGTGTTTTTCTATCTATAATATGTATGTATTTTCAAAAAAAATGTATATAAGTAGTTTATCACCCATTTCGTTACCATAACACAAGCATTAACTTGCTTAGCTTGGGACGAGATGGCTTTGTGTGAAATGTCCAAGGATATTTATTTTTATTAACTATTATTTATTTTATACTAGTGGCCCGCCCCGGCTTCGCCCGTGCAAAGCGGGGGTGGGTTATACTTAAAAACCTTCCCCTTGAATCACGCTATCTATTAAAAAAAACCGCTTCAAAATCCGTTGCGTAGTTTTAAAGATTTATGCATACATAGGGACGGACAGAAGATTGCGACTTTGTTTTATACTATGTAGTGATAGTGATTGTGCGCTTATTGCGCGAATTTGCTCTCACTAATCTGTCTTATCCTGGCCTTGTACCAAAACTTTTAAATGGTAAATTTTTATTTTATGGTTTGACTTGTCAAAAGAGATGTAATAATGATTAATTAGATAGAGTTTGATTTTGATGTTGACAGACTGAATAGAAAGGAATCTTATATCAATAAAAAATACAATTTAAATATTTGGCCTTACATCGGCCAGTCGCTACTTATTATTAAATTGAATCAGAAAGTCACTTTCAGGACGGAATAGGGTGGTAACAATCTGTATTATAAATATAAAAATAATTAACTCACGGACTTATCACTTTAAAGTATAAAACAAAGTCGCTGTCGTCTGTCCGTCCCTATTATATGCTTAAATATTTAAAACTACGCAACGGATTTTGAAGCGGGTTTTTTTAATAGATAGAGTGATTCAAGAGGAAGGTTTATATGTATAATACATGCTGCCGTGCGGAGCCGGGGCGGGTAGCTAGTTAAACATAAATAACTTTAACGCTGATATTAAAAAAGTCTCCAACTGAGATGCAAACGGGTAGCGAAGCTAAGAATTGAGTTTGGAGACTCCCAGGAGATGGTTAATTTCTTGGTCACCGCTCGTTACGTCTAATTCGTAACTGCCAACGTTAGCCTGCGACTCACTTTGCAGGATAACGATCCAATTTACTCCAAGGAAACCATGTTAGTCGATATTAAAATTATGAAAAACTAGCTGCGTTTTCACCAGCGTGGTGATGGACATTTTATTTTATTTTTCGTCACATTTTTTGCTTGACACTTTTCGTTATATGCCTCGTTGGTGTAGGGGTTAGATGTGCCGCCTTAAGATCAACGGGTCCTGGATTCGATTCCGGGGTCGGGGAAGTGTCTTTCTATAAATGCACTTGCTCGAAGTCTGGGTGCCATTTGTGTTCGTGAATTACATGTTTGTAAACTGCCCTCGGTTATATAATAAGTTGAATAATTCAAATTTTATCTTTATAAATTATAGCATATCTGTTATTCTGATGTGTCAGCTATATTATTGTTAGATACATTTCATCAAAATCCATTCAGTAGGTAGTTTTTGCGTGAAAGAGCAACAAACAGACATCCATACATTCTTAAAAAGTTTCGCGTTTATAAAATTAGTAATATTAGGATACGGTTTTTGTAATTCTATGTAACGTCCAATTTAAATGAGATTTTTTATGGAATATTTCTAATTATTCTTTTGAATTCCTATGGTGGATAAAACCCGTTTTTCGTCCAGCACCGCACGGGAGAGCCAATATTTTAGGGAGTTGGTAGTTAATTGTGTTTTGTTTTTACCGCCAAATAACAATGTTTTCGTATTATTTATAAATTAAGCCATTTGGAAAGTCCTAAATATCTTAAACCTGGCCACAACACCAAACACTTAATTTAGATTTAGTTCTGGTTCGAATTCCGATTTACGGGTGGGTATCTATCGCCGGAAACAACGCATTTTTCGCAAGAAAATTAGCAACTAGCTGCAAGAGAAGGAAAATTTGATACAAATCATCTTGCCAGCGTGGCACAGGCACAGGGCAGGAGCCCATAATGACCCACTGCTGAGTCGGGCCTCCTCCAATTACATAGAGGTAAAGAGGTAATCTTAAAGTGCCACGCTGGACAGACGGTTGGCACGGGGTTTCCTATCAATTTCAGTATCAGTCAGTAGTGGGTTATTTATGGGCTGAGTATAGTAAATGTACATCTACTAAGGATACTAACATGGACAAAGGACACTTCAACCAAGTGTGCTCTTAGTTAATATGCTAATGGCAGTTAGCTTAATATGTCTCAAGTATGCAGCCAAGCAGACAAACGATCAAAGTCTTAGCAAAGCTTTGTAGAATTGCCTAGCATTTAGTTTTGGGACTCGTGTATATTACGTCAAAACAATTTCGTTGTCGTCGTAGTTTCAATCCATAACATAACATTTTATTTTAGACGGTGGTGGGTTAGTGGGTTATACATATAAACCTTCCTCTTGAATAACTCTATCTATTAAAAAAAACACTTCAAAATCCGTTGCGTAGTTTTAAAGATTTAAGCATACATAGGGACGGACAGACGACATTGACTTTGTTTTATACTATGTAGTGATTTATTTAACCCTTCACTAGAAACTACTAAGTTTTGAGTATATTAGGTACAAACGAACAAAACTAGGAAATTATCATCCTAATATATAAAATTCTCGTGTTTTAGAACTCCTCCGACACGGACCGACCGATTTCGTGAAATTTTGTGTGCATATCGGTCAGGTCTGCGAATCCGACAACATGTATTTTTCATTCCAAAATTTTATATTTTAGACCAATTTTATTTGTTTTTTTTTAATTACAGTATACAAAAATACATGTAACCCTATATTTTTAATAACGTTATTTATATGGCTAAATGCCGGGAAAATTAGTTAAACTATGTTCACTATGGTCAATCAAATTGTTGCAACTTTCAGTAAAACTGACCGCCATTATAAGAACATGTATAACACAACATTTTAACGACTCGCGCACAATAAACTCGACAATAACAGCAATAAACTGTTCCGAACTAACGCTCGCGTGAAATTAAAAATAAACTTTTGAATAGCACTGCCACAGCATTAAATAATGAGTACGATAACTTTACATTAGAGTCAAAAAACACAGACGGATCAACACGCAAAAAATAAAGATTATAATTATTATTTCGTTAATTTTATTCCTTTATAAATTTTGTTAAATATACATTGGAATTAAAAAGCTTAACATACAATTCATCATAAGTGTCATGTTTTCCGTGTTTTGACGGATTTAGAATAAATAGCGTCGCCACCCTATTTCATCCTGAGGGTGTTGTAAGAGCCGACAAAAGGAAATGATAAGGTCGATAAGCTAGCCGCAAGAGAAGGAAAACTCGATACGAAACCCTATGCCAACCCGTCTGGCCAGCGTGGCACAGTAGGCCTCCCCCTCCAATCCCTCCATGTATTTACATGGTACGGCAATAGTACCATGTAAATACTGTTGGTTAGTCAAATCAGGTTAGACCGGTGCCGACCTCAACGAAATTGGGAAAGCGAAGAAGTTCGTATTTATAAAATACCTGAAGTAGATATTGTTGTCCGTGTGGTGACGAATTTAGAATACTGGTATCACCACTCCATTCCTTTCTGAGGGTGTGGTAAGAGCCGACGAACAATGCCGATAACCTAGCCACAAGATAAGGAAAACTTGATAGGAAACCCTTTTTTTTTTGTTCGCCCGGCGTAGAATCCTTTTTGGACTTCCTCGCCGGCCACGGGGATGGCCAGCGAGGGGAGTGTGGGACTCTCCCCCATAGTGGGGGCCCACCCACTAAACCTCCCCGGGGTGCTCCAACTCGCGTCCTGTTGCGGCATTGTGGGATCTGATGAGGAAACCCTATGCCAACGTCTGGTCAGCGTGGCACAGTAAGCCAATGACCCTCTGTGTAATTGGAGGAGGCCCGACTCAGCAGTGGGTCATTATTGGCTGAGTAGTAGTAATTGTTCAATAAAACTTGCTCCGACCCACAGATGATAATGAAAATGCCACTGAAAGTCCCGTCAAAATCGATCACGCCCGTTACCCGAAACAAACAGATAAACATTTTATAAATTGCGTTTTTGTTATCAGTACCGTGAATACAAACAGACGCTTCATCGTTCCTTAAATTTATAATTATACATATACTGACGAATTTAGAATACATAACGTCATGACCCCATTCCACACTGAAGGTGTCATAAGAGTCGGAGAAAACTTCAAGGCACAAAAGCTAACCGTAATTTATCCGTGTGTTTTCCAAGAATTTAAAATGAGAGCAATGTTAATTTTGGCAAGCGTAGTTTATTCCTAATTTAGACAAAATTTGGTAGGTACTTGCCATGCCCTTCAGCAGCAAAGCCTTGACTAATGAAGGCAGATTAAACAGGAGGACACTTCAGAGAGGCTTATTAAACTTCCAGGAACTCCAAACAAAGGATTTTTTAAGCCGACACTTAATTTATCATAACCACTGTTACGGAAGAAAAATGTTAGAAGATTAGACTGTAAATGTGCCGACTAATGAATCATCTATAATTATACACAGTGCAACATAAACTCTAAAGCTATAACGTTAGAATCGATAGTAGTACTTATATAGATACTGACTGAAAACTTTTAAGCTTTGGTCACAAAACTGGCGAGAGAGCATGCGTGCATATGTGTGTGTGTGTCCTTTGAGCATACGTATATATATCTTATCCGATTTAGAATACAAGGTATCATCACCCCATTCGATTCTAAAAGTAAATAAATATAATTAAATATATTTGGACATTTCACACAACGCCATCTCGTCCCAAGCTAAGCAACTTAATGCTTGTGTTACGGTAAGGAGATGGATGATAAACTACTTATATACATTTTTTTTTGTAAATACATACATATTATATATAGAAATGACACCCAGACTCCGAGCCAGTGCCTCTGGTTTACACAAAGACACTTGCCCGACCCCGGAATCGAACCCGGGACCCGTTGATCCAAAGACGTCACATCTAACCACTAGACCAACGAGGCAGTGTCGTGAGAGCTGAAAAAAGAAAATGGCAAGGCCGCAAATCTGGCCGCAAGATAAGAAAACTTGATACAAACCCTGTGACAACAGGTCTTGCCAGCGTGGTACAGTAGGCTAATTTCCTTCCATGCGGTTGGAGGAGGCTCCAGTGGGTGGGGTTGTTCTCGGACCCATCACCGGGAGTCCTCCCATAAGCCGAACGTCCACCACCAGCTAAAATAAGTTAGTTTAGTTTAGCTTGCACGACCGACGGTGAACTATCATGAAAAAGTGCGTCAACTATGCAAGCTAAACTACACTAATTTCCCTCCTTGTGTAGGAGGACTCAGTAGTGGGTCATTAATGGGCCAAAAGATGATAAATGCCGCGGGTAGTAGCGAATGTTTTCCTAAGTATTTAGTAAAAGGTTGACATTAACGCCAACTTCAATCCTATCTGTTTGTGCAGATAACTGCCTGGATTTCAATTTCCACTTGACAACTCTCTAATCTTAGACTAAAATGGGATTGCAGTGTGCACACGCCCGTACCCCTGACGCAGAATTAGGTTGACGGTTGTATTGTCTGATGCAATTGCGCAGCCCCGCCGGAGAATACAATAAATTGCCGTGAAATAAAATGCGACTTGTATGTGACGTTGTACTAACTGCATTGTCTAACACGACGACGTGTTTTTATTCTCTATCTAATTGGAATTTCTTTTGAACATATTCCGCATATAGTTACGTACTTTTTTTGCTTCTACGCGTATTACAGCAAAAAATTTATACAACATGTTTTTTTGGTGAAAGAAATTAACGGTAAATTAATATATATATTCCGCATATAAATATACTTTTGCGACTCCACGTATCATAGCAAAAATTGTATACAAGACTAGCGACCCGCCCCGGCTTCGCACGGGTGTAATGA
Source organism: Clostera curtula (assembly GCA_905475355.2). Taxonomy (NCBI): domain Eukaryota; kingdom Metazoa; phylum Arthropoda; class Insecta; order Lepidoptera; family Notodontidae; genus Clostera; species Clostera curtula. Next base: position 8,285,124 of record FR997813.1, on the reverse strand, counting down.
TGAACCTCTAAATTTATCAGTTTTTCTCTACAATATTATGCATGTATTATACATATAAAGCTTCCTCTTGAATCACTCTATCTATTAAAAAAACTGCTTCAAAATCCGTTGCGTAGTTTTAAAGATTTAAGTAGGCTAATTATCCTCCCAGTGATGGGAGGAGGCCCGACTCAACAGTGGGTCATTTATGGGCTGATTTAGTAGTAGATACAATATAGCACTTGTAAAAAAGTGAAAATAGTCGCCCTAATCTAACTTGTTGAATTAATTCGACAAACAAAAAGGCGGGAATCGATTCAAAATTCGAAATCTATCCCAGTGCTATTTCGGTTCAGTTTGCCACAAAGTAAAACACAAACAAAGAGCTTCGTACACAAAGAGGTCATAAGTCTCCGTGCACTTTTATCTTGCTTTCCGCATGGCCTGGCCCTCGTGAAATACTGGGAACCAACAAAGAACTGCAACTATCGGCCAGTTCGCCGCGCGATAGTCATCGCTAACTTCTTTGGGTCTTTTTGTACCTCATGTGTAAGTCCGTTCGTGCGGTGAAGGATTTAGAATATTATAATGTCACTAACACATTATACCCTTGCATTATTTCAATATCATGTGACTACCAATAAGAATACGCTTAACAAGAAGGTACAATATGTTTCTGCAATATCGCAGTTTTTTTAATAAAATTTTATTGTACACCAAACACAAGTAAATCACATATTACAACTTAATTACTTACATAAAACCAATTAATAAAAATATAATACGTAATTATAATCATCATCATCATTATTTCTGCCAAAAGATCTCCACTGCTGGATAAAGGTCTCCCCCAAGGATCTCCACAAAGGCCAGTCCTGGGCCACCCGCATCCACTGCTTTCCGGCGACCTTAACCAGGTCGTCGGTCCACCGTGTGGGAGGCCTACCAGCACTACGCCTTCCGCGGTCGCCACTCGAGGAATTTCTGCCCCATCGGGCAATAACCTAATTCAAATTAAATGTTTACAAACTATTGAATAGAATACTCTTTATTGTACACCAATAATATATAAGCGCTCGTGTGGTAGCGGAGTAAGAATTCTACCACCCCATATCTTCCCGTGGGTGTCGTAAGAGACGACAAAGGGACAACAGGCGTTGGGCAGCAGCGACGTTCTGTCCAAAAACACACCATCCGTTACTGCGATCGCCAACCCGCCTGCCAAGCGTGGCGATTATGGCATAACCCCCCATATGGTAAACACAAATATGCAACGGCCCCCAGTTCCCGGTAGCCTTACTATCCCCGGCCACGGTAGAGCGACGATCTGCGACGGGCACCCGGCAGCAACTGGATGCATAGAACCGAAGACCGGGTTCAGTGGCGAGCCATGGGGGAGGCCTACGTCCAGCAGTGGACTAAAATAGGCTGATGATGATGATGAATATATAAGTAAAAGGTTAACATGGTATCAGAGAAATACAAGTCAGAGAAATAGAAAATTAGGCAAATGTGTTTAACCATTGTCGCAAGGTAGGGTTCCCAAAAGCCTTTATTTGGAAATAATTATAAATAATAATCAAATGTCCGTATGGTAAAGCCAGCAATATACGTTGGCCTAGCATTGCCGAGTGAACGCCAATACCAACTTAAAGATGGTATATTTTCATGGTCTGGCCATCGCTCGGTATCGCTCGCCTAGTTGGTTTCGATATAGTTGCCCAACATGTAGGCAGTAGCACTTGCCTTGTATTAAATTGCCTACGCTCGCGTTGGTCTAAGCTCGGCCAACGTGTATTGCTGGCATAACGGATTTAGACCCAAAGGAACGCAAGAGAAAGACAACTTGATCTTATCTTATGTCAACCTTTCTTTCTATTTCTGTCCACAACATTCGTGGTCTGAAATACTCAAACTATGAATTAAACTAATACCGTAACAGAACACTAAAACGACGAAGGATTAACCGAGGTCAAAATTGTAATTCCATTGACTTAATACAAGCCAGATAATAACGTCTTATCTTAGTTTCCGCGCCACTTGTTCACTGAAATACTGGCACAACACAATGAGGGCCAACTATCGTCTAGAAAGATATAGTCACATGAGGAATCACTTACTGGAAAAACCTTTAAACTGTTTGCTCACTGGCTTGACGCACCCGCAAATACCTAGACTGCACTTTTGTTTAACACATTTTTGAAGTGAAACTTTTTATGAGGATTATTTTTTTACGGATGAAACGCAATGTTGGGTCACGAAGACGTGCAACGTTTTGCGTCACGCAGATATGCAACGTTTTTTATTTATTTACATTATCATCATTAGTACGTATAAATTTATCTAAATGTTTATTCAGATAAATGTATAATTTAAACATTTTGTGATAAATTTGTAAGTTGTGCTATGAATAAAGAAACTAAAAATATGAAGAGGAAATCATTTTTTTTATTAAAAATTTAATTATACGTTTCACTTCTGACATTTGTACTTTCTACGCACGCACTATACGATTGCCTCGTTGATCTAGGGGTTAGATGAGGGGCTTTAGATCAACGGGTCCCGGCTTCGATTCCGGGGTTGGCCAAGTGTCTTTGTCTAAACCAGTAGCAACCAGTAGCACTTGCTCTGAGGCGGGGTGTCATTTATGTTCGTGAATTGCATGTTTGTAAACTACCCTTGTGATACAGGTTATACCTAGTGCAGTGGGCTGTTACTAAGCCCATAAAAGTGTCACTGCTCAGTTGAACCTTCTGCCACTTCTTCTGCTTCCTTCTTGAACGCTGGACATGTGGGTTTGACATTAGGTTTCTTTTCCAGTTTTCCTTCTCTTGCGGCTAGGTTTACGGCCTTGTCATGTCCTTTTGTGGGCTCTTTCGACACCCTCAGGACAAACTAGAGTGGGCAGACTATGTATTCTAAATCCGGAACATTACCAATTCATTACACGCCATTCAATTAACGAAGCAACTAAATCTCTCAACATATGATCACCGTTTTACAAGCAGAGCACTTAAAACTAATCAGACACGTAGTTTTCAGGACGTAAAGCTAATAGGAAAGCGTGGAATGAGCGGTAACAAGCGAAATGGTTTGTTCATGGTTGGGAACTCTTAAAACTGCTTAAAGCGAACATAATGGCTACTAAACCGAGCTCCCAGCGTTGGCCGTTTAGCCCGTTTACAACCCCACGGGGGGATAATGGAACGCGTCTACACCTTTCTCGCGTAGACACGTCAACCTTTTAACAATTTGTTAAGTGACAAACAAGGGATGTTACGGTGACACCAAGAATGTGTCTAAGTGTGATTTAATTTTTATTTGGTTCGGAATTGTTTTTTGATAAAAATAAATAAATATCCTTGGACATTTCACACAACGCCATCTCGTCCCAAGCTAAGCAACTTAATGCTTGTGTTATGGTAACGAGATGGATGATAAACTACTTCTATACATTTTTTTTTGTAAATACATACATATTATAGATAGAAAACACCCCGGAACAAATACTTATAGGTCGTACAAATATTTCTTCCGTGCGGGAATCGAACCCGCGACATGCTGCGCAGCAGTCGATCACTCCTGCATATATAACCTGTATAACCTAACCTGCATCGCTGGGGCAGTTTACATAGTGCAGGGGTTACGTTTTTTATAAAAAAAAGTACATATATGAAGGGAATAATATAAACTAGCTCCCAGGACATCCCTTAGAGACAAGTTTAAAGAGGCATTCTTACTGTAGCTGCCCAATACATCAACGAAAACATAATGTAGGTTCGTAAAAATGACGTAAAATTCGATAAATTAAGTGATACTCACTCCGTTAATACTAGGAATAAAAGTAAAGTTGTTCTACATGCTACTCGTCTCCATAGAATTAATAACTCATTCGTAGGTCAATGTATTCGCTTCTACAATAAAATCCCAACGAAGTTAAGAGAACTTCCAATTAATAAATTTAAAAAACTTATAAAATTTCAACTTTGTAAGAAAGCCTACTATAGTATTACAGACTATTTAAATAACCCAGTAGCTTGGTATTGAGCTGCCGAGATCAAATTAATACATATGTAAAGAAAAATACAACCTTTTTCTTTAAGTTTGTCTATGACATGTTACGAGTCTAATGACAAAAATGTCATAAGCATTTTTTTTTCAGGAGAGAATTTAAATAATTTATTTCAAAGATTTATTTAGTTTCCTAAATTAAATTCCTAAATAATTTCTTATGATTTCAGAAGAAACGCAATATCGTGTTATTTCCTAACATTACACGTGGTATGCTAACCTTAATAAACATATACGAACAAATGTAGCTTGGTATTGAGCTGCCGAGATCAAATTAATACCTAAGTAAAGAAAAATACAACCTTTTTCTTTAAGTTTGTCTATGACATGTTACGAGTCTAATGACAAAAATGTCATAAGCATTTTTTTTTCAGGAGAGAATTTAAATAATTTATTTCAATGATTTATTTAGTTTCCTAAATTAAATTCCTAAATAATTTCTTATGATTTCAGAAGAAACGCAATATCGTGTTATTTCCTAACATTACACGTGGTATGCTAACCTTAATAAACATAATATACGAACAAATGTATCTTCTTTGGATCTGAAACGGCAGTCTTGCTGGAACTGAATTTTTCGAGCTTAAATTTTTATTGCATTATCGGTGATTGGGCTCTGGTTTGTGATTTGTCACTCACTAAAATAATTTGAGCAGCGGTAGCGACGTGTGACGGGTCGATCGGTTCCCTTTAATATGGTTGAGGAGACCGATGGCAGTTTTATGTAATATTTCCATGTGGTGATGGATTTAGATTTTTTTTACCAATTACTTTAATTAACTTTGACCCTAGGCTTGTGTGATGGAAAGGATTCAAGAAAATGCCCTGTCGGGCACCGGCTCCCACATACACACGACGGAACACTGCTTGGCGCCGGACTTAGATGTGAGGGTTGTAGCTAGCCGGGTGGACCTTAAAGGTCACATAGAGCCGTCGCGCTCGGCGCGAGAGTAGCGGTCGCGTCGCGTCGGCTCTGTGTGACATATTCTTCATTAACTAATACATTACAACTCTTCACGTCCCGCCAGCGTCGCGTCGCCGTCCCGCCCCGTCCGCTGTTTGCCCAGACCTTTAGATCCTACTATCGAGGGTTTTTTCCCAGCGTGCTGTGGGGAAGTTTTATATTTTATTTATAATATCCAACCCATACCATTCTGTGGGTATCGTAAGAGGTGACTATGGGAACCTAGCAGCGAAGGAAGGGAAATCTGATAGAAACCCTATGCTAATTTGGAGCAGGCCTGACCCGGTAGTGCCTGTCCCAGTTATTTTTTAGTTGAAACGAAGACGACGATTTAATATTTCATGCAACATTTACATATCTTTTCGCAAGCGTAATCGTAAAAAATGGGGTTTTCTTTTTATTTTACACAAACTTTTTTCGATTAGCACCAGAAGAAGTGGAATTGATATTGCAAAGATATATATATATACTTATATATACCTACTTCATAGAATTTATCAGAAATTAATAAACGTTAGTTGTGTACCTAAAAGCGAATCAATTATTACTATTTGTATATATTACTATTTGTATATTTGTGACTATATGTATGTAATTATAGTCACGCCTCATTCCCGCAGGGGTACGCAGAGATTACGTCCTTCCACTTGCTACGATCCTGGCTCACAACTTTCGCTTTCATCAACCTCTTCACGCAAGCTCGTCTGTTTAGGGTGTTTCTATTTAATCAGAATAGGTAATTGATTTAACCAACGGCGTTCAGCTGCTCCCTTCAGGGCGCGGGTTGCTCTCCCCTATGGGAGAACATGCACAGCGAGTCGCGACAGGTTACTGGCCTTGACATTTCCTTTTGGTCGGCTCTTCCCTTAGTGTGGAATAGGGTGGTGACACTGTGTTCTAAATCTGTCACCACAGCTTATTTTTAAATAAATATCCTTGGACATTTCACACAACGCCATCTCGTCCCAAGCTAAGCAACTTAATGCTTGTGTTATGGTAACGAGATGGATGATAAACTACTACTACGTATATTTATTTACGACGTTAATATGCACCCACCACTCACCACAGCTTAGAATAGCGCGCAATTAAATGACATCCAATCTTCCTTTAATTATTACCTTCAAACGCCTTTAGTAATATATTACATGGCTAAATTTAATCCTTAGGGGGTATTTTTGTAATGGAGATGCCTTCTCCGGGAATTACATTGTGACGGCACATCTTAACTCATCAAGCCCTGCTTGGTAAGTACGTCAACCTCTCTACAATGTACAAGACATTTCTATATGTATGTCCCCATTCCTGTTTCGATCTCGGAAAAATCTGAACATAACCCTCTCCATTGCCCTTTGGGTGACTTTGAACCTCTGATGGAGGCCAGAGTGAGCGACCAAGACTCTCGCATAATAGTGCAAATTAAATTTTTATTGTATTGTAATGGAAGATCAAGGCGCAGTGCTGGTAGACCTCCCACACGGTAGACAGATGACCTGGTTAAGGTCGCCGGAAAACGATGGATGCGGGTGGCCCAGGACCGGCCTTTGTGGAGATCCTTGGGGGAGGCCTATGTCCAGCAGTGGACGTCTATTGGCTGAAAATTACGATGATGATGAAAGATCTACACATTTTACGACTAAAATATGCGTATCTCTTGCCATTTATAGGTTGATAAATGTACTAAGATCATAAGGTTATCAACAAATTGGATTGTAGAATTTCATTTCAAAATAAGACGACATACAGTCAATACATTAAAAATGTGTTCAAAATATTATTTAAATGTATCATTGAGTATTGTGTTACTAACAGTGGTTCTACAGCACATTAGAGGCGTACAATGTGAAAATCTTAAAGGAGTGGTTGCAGATGACATATCCGAAGATTACAATAAGTTTCCGTCAGATATTCCACGTGGAAAAGTTCGAATAGGATCTAAAGGATTTTACCATCTTCCAACAACTAAACCCAGTGTAGAAAACAGAAGAATCTCCAAAGTATTTGAGTGTCCATTTGGCTATGAAAGACTTGGAAAGTATTGCTTCCCCGATGACGAATAATTGCCACAGAAAAGCAAATAGTTCCAGGAACCATCCTCTCGTAGAACAACCAGCTTAATGATGAATAAAATATCATAATCTAAGTGGTAGACTAAACATTTTAGTGCATGAAACCCCGAATCTTTTACGTTGGAAAACCTCATAGAGCAAGAGCCCGTGAACCCCAGACCTACGGTATTTTATAAAAGCTGAAAGTTTGTCAGCGCATGCTCCCAACACAGGTAAGAACGATGGACCATTTATGAAGTTTGGGTTACAGTGGCTTTGGCAGGTACACCTCACTAAAGGTGTGTAAAATACCGAACTAATTACGTCAAATAATAAAGTGCGATTTTTTGGTATTACCTTTAGATTATGATAAAAAATCATGTTATTCATTGACAGACACTTAACGTCGTGGAAACCCTTTGCCAGACACCCTTAATGTTCATGGCAGTATGCACATGGGTGGGTGCGCGTGAGATAGCGAGTTAAGTCTACCGCGGTCCCTCACTGCGCAGTTTTTATTTCTACTGCGCATGTATTGTTTAGTACTTATTACGTGTTTACATCAGCTATAATAATAAAGCGCCCCCTATATTGTTACTTTATATTTATTCTGAGGCTCCATTCGCTACTATAACTATCCGCAGACGTAATCGAGCGTGGAGATTAAAATGCGGTCTTAATTCACAAAATATAATCGCAAATAATTTCGATAACAATAATTGCAGTTCAAAATCAGTACCATTTTAAATGGTTCGAAGGTGATCAGTTACCAAATTTCGTTATAGATTCACTAAAAACTGTCTCAGGTAGAAATACTTCAATCTATTTTTCATTTTTTTAATATAATAATAATCTCTTTTAATAATCCCATTATCTTTTTTATATTCATACAGAAACTGACGAAGATTCGATAAGAAAATGATAACATTGGTGATGATAATGTTATTGAATGAAATAATATTGTCCTTATACTCTATGATAGTATGTAATGTCATCAATCAATTTTTAATCCTTTTTAATAACATGTAATATCATTATCCAGTTTTTCGTTAAATTTTTGAGGAATATTTTATTTGGCTTTTTTAAACCTGATATTGACAGAATAAATAAAAAAATGAACAATTTAAGGTAGGTAGCATCGAATTTTTTATTAATTATTTTTTTAAATCTCTGAAGTACTAACCAGTATAAAGTGGAGAGTTATTATTGTATTTTTTTGTTAATTTTTATCTGTCTTTGTGTTATTAAGTTTCAGTTCATTAAATAATAAATAAATATCCTTGGACATTCCACACAACGCCATCTCGCCCCAAGCTAAGCAACTTAATGCTTGTGTTATGGTAACGAGATGGATGATAAACTACTTAGATACATTTTTTTTGTAAATACATACATATTATAGATAGGAAACACCCAGACCCTGAGCTAATACTTGTAGGTCGTACAAATATTTCTTCCATGCGGGGATCGAACCCGCGACATGCTGCGCAGCAGTCGATCGCTCAACCACTGCGCCAACCGTGTCAAATATAAATGTAAACTAAAATATAAATATAAATTATCAAATATAAATGTGGTGTTCACTCGCGTATGTTGTAAAATGAGTAGAAAATATAGTAGCTATTTTTTTCTATTTTTCCTATTGAAATGATTACATTTCTATTACTACTCATCCCATACATGACCCATGGGGTCAGCGCTTATATGGGACTCCGGAACAATTCGTCTACCCACTAAAACCTTATATATCCTCACACGACACGCTTGAGGCGCCACAAGTTCGCGTAAAAGCATTCCAAGTGACGCCTCGAAAATGTAACTCTACCTTTTTTTTTTTTTTTTTTTGGTTTCGCTGGGGAAATGCGTTACGCATACCACCGCCCCCCGGGGGAGAGGTCGGTGATTATGTGGGACTCCCGGGACAGAACCCGTATACCCACTAAAACCCCAGCGGTATACCCTCACACGGCACGCTTGGGGCGCCAACGGTTCGCGCGAGCGCAGTCAACGTTGACGCCCCGACGAGGTGCCCGCTACGCGGGCAAGCGACTATCAGACAGGGCGCCCCGGTACACTGGGACGCCCTCAGTCATTGAGGCTTTCGTCGGTGGCGGGTCCCCCGACCCACCACCGGCCTCTATGGCGGGGGAAGGAGGTGGGCGTACAGTCGCCTCCTCCTCAAATGTAACTCTACCTGCCTTGAACTCTCTAAGCATAACATTCTCTGTAGTAAACATATCGGTTCTTATGGGTGACTGAGGCACTGTTTATCGGATTTGGCGCGAATCCCGCGATATCTCTAGCGTCCTCAGCGCTTCTACGTTATGAATTCATCTATCTACTCGAGTGGAGCCTAGAGAATTAATGGAGATTAAGCCGTGCTCCCATTCCATTTAAGTTCATTATCCTAATGAGATACGTAACATAATATGTGGATACATTGTCATAATCACTTTAGCTCATAAACAACATATCGCAGTCGGGTTTATTTTTCCTTTAAACTCAAACTACTCAAACTTGTGAAACTCAAACTCAAAAGGAACTTTATTTATGTGAGTGTTTATCACAAAACCCTTATAATCGTCATATTTACAACTACCAATGTCATCTTACTGCCATTATCCCCTAGATGGTATTCTCCACACACACCTATCAGTCGTCATATCTACATTCACACCTTTCATAGACAATTCCTCATTCATAATCAATCCATCGTTTTTGATGTCCCACAACTATTGCGTCAACCCACGTGAGACAATCATTTAAGGGGTGCTGCGCAGTTTATGTGGGATCTGGGGGTGCTCTAATTTAATTATGGGTAGAAAGTAACCTACTGAGGCACGCCGGCCCGATTAGGTCGTGCATGGTCGTAAGTGAATATTACTTCTATACAGCCCGTAGAGTTCCTTTAGTCGCCCCTACGACACCCTCTGGGTTGTTTAGGTTACTGACACCACTGAGCCCCTAAAAGACCCACTGTTGAGGCGGGCCTTGCACAGTTGCTGGTACAAGGTTTCGTATCAAGTTTTCCTTCTCTTGCAGCTAGGTTTTCGGCGTTGTCATTTCCTTCTGTCGGCTCTTACGACACTCTCTGGATGGAATAGGGTGGTCATACTATGTATTCTAAATTCGTCACCACACGGTGTATAAATTAAGTAAATATAAATCAAAACACTAGTTAATAATTGCAGGAAATGATCTCTTCACAGTTATGATCGTTTTATTTTATTTTATTCCCAACGTTTCAGACTCTTTGCAGTGTTCGTGGTCGCGGGACGACTGGATGGCAGCTGTCGCTGCGGGCTTTTATATACTGGCGAGACACTAATGAGCTCTCATTCTATTGGTGCTATTATGCCCGTGAGTCATGTTGTTTGTGACGTAGGCGCGGTGACGTGGCGGGGTACGTAACGCTGAACATAGCTCTGTATCAACCGAGCACGTTATACATAGTAGAGTCCCGCAACCACGGACACTGCAAAGTGTCTGAAACGTTATGAATAAAATAAAATAAAACGATCATAACCGTGAAGAGATCATTTCCTGCAATGTGTAAAGATCGTGAAAACCTAAGACATCACATCATCAAGACTGTATAAAAAGATAATATGAGAATACAAATAAGAATATTTCGTAATTTGGCGCCTACAGACAGCCCGCGGTATAGGGACCCTTACCCCGATATGGCACTACCACTAGCATATCATCACATAAATGACCCACTGCTAAAACGAGCCTCCTCCAATGACATGGAGGGAAGTTAGCTTCCTGTGCCACGTTGCCCAGATGGGTTGCCACAGTATTTGTATGAAGATTTCCTTCTTCTAAACCAAGGCTCATGATGGAATGAGTTCATGACATTGTATAACTGCGTCTAGAATCAATAAATATTTAGGATATAAATCCTTATAAGCTTACTTCGACAATTCTTTATCACCCAGCACTAAGCAATCCGAACAAATTGTGCTTTGCTTAGTGCTCATCTAAGTTTGACAGCGCGTAACTTTTGTATTATAGTCGCGTTCCAGCGACGAGCACCTCGTAAAATATCTAATCATGGCTTTTATTATATTTTAAACATAATTTATGAACGTACTTTTATTGAAGAGGGAAGTGGAAAAATCGTAAAATATGAAATTGGTTCTGTGACAATAATAAATTTAAAAATGGTACATAAATTATAATTTCATTGTGTCACTTATCCGCATTATAGTCCGGAGGTGTTTAAGGAGGCATCAAACCCTTTTTTGAACGTGGGGGAAACTTTGTCTATGTGGACACAGCCAGGGTAATGTGGGAGTCCACGGGCGCGAAGAGATGATAAAGTGCACCCGGGTGGTTACCCACTAAAAGCTACCACTCAAAGTTGGTAATCTTGCTATTTGCCGTGCGGGCAGTGGCCGACATAAAACCATTGCAGAGGAGGCTTCCCTCCAAAAACTTTGGGCTGAAATGAAAATAAAAAAGATTTCAGTCTTAAGTATACCTGTTAGCAGGGGAGATGGCTTTCAAATTTGGAACCTTGCTTGAGCCACGTTTTCGGGTGTCCTATTCTACGCTTGCAGAGTTGCCGTCATCATCGAGAACTCTTCTACCCCAGCAGTTTTAGCTTCTTTTGTTTATATGACTAGCCCACTTCACTTTGCTTAACATAGCCAACAATTTGCTTCCATAATGCATAGCTACTTACTACTACTACTGAGCCCATGGATGACCCACTGTTGAATTTGATCTCCTCCAGTTACATGGAGGGCGATTAGCCTGCTGTACCACGCTCGGCAGACGGGCTGGCACAGGGTTTCGTATCAAGTTATCCTTGTCTTTTGACGGTAACCGGCCTTTAAATTTCCTTTTATCGGCTCTTACGACACCCTTGGGGCGGAATGGGGTGGTGACATTAAGTATACTAAATCCGTCACCACACGGAATATCGGTCTTATTATATACTAATGCAAATGTAACTAGACTGCTATTAACAAAAATGACACCCAGACTCAGTGCGAGTGCCTCTGGTTTAGACAAAGACACTTGCCCGACCCCGGAATCGAACCCAGGACCCCTAGATCCAAAGGCGGAATCTAACCCCTAGACCAACGAGGCGGTCTATTTCTTTTTCATTCGTAATGAATTAAACATTAAACACATATTCACATGTAAACATAATCCCAAATGGACACTTTGTGAAAGGGCTTTTGACGAAAAGAGCAAATCTTTTTGCGAGGTTTAAAATTTCATAGTGGGGTGCTTTTAATTGATCACATTGACCAACCCGATCACTGTAATTGATACCTTGTTTAATGAGTACACCTAACCCGAAAGGAGACGAGATGTTTTGTTTAAGGTGGATGCTCCAGGGTAGCCCGCGAAATTCAAATTTTCTTACGTTTTTTTGCAATTTGCAGGGCAGTGCTAGGTTGTATGATGATGAATATTTTTAATTCGCGGCTGTAAGACGTATGTAGTTACAGAGTTATAATCATCAAACTCATCAATACAACCCTCCAAGCTCATAAAGGTGCAAGAATGACTTTGACGTTGAAAAAGTTTTTTTTGCACCTTTATGAGCTTGGAGGGATTATAATTCTATAACTACATACGTCTTACAGCCGCGAATAACATTTTAATCAACATACAACCTAGCACTGACCTGCAAATTGCAAAAAACGTAAGAAAATTTGAATTTCGCGGGCTATCCTGGAACATTCACCTTAATGAGTACACCTGACCCGAAAGGAGACGAGATGTTCTGTATAATGAACGAAAAATTTTTGTGTACGTCAAATTTTTGTCAACGAAAAATGAACGCTAATGTTCTCCTAAAAGTATCAATGAACTTCTTTTCTTTCGAAAGGCTCTTATTGCTCTAAAACAAGCTACACAACATTTCTAGCTGTTTTTATCAGTAACTCGAATGCCTTGGACCCCAGGCTTTCGTGATGGAAAGCAACAACAGGGTCTAAGATGGAGCAGGTAATTCAAGAAAATGCCCTGTCGTGCACCGAGTCTCAGATACACACGACCAAACACGTAAAACTTTTTGGCGCTGGACTTAGATGTGAGGGTGGTAGCTAGCCGGGCGGACCATTAGAACCTACCACTAAGCGTGCTCGGTATTGTTGACTTTTACAACACGCGCTATTTCCCAGCGTGCGGTGGGTAAGTGTAAAATTCTGCCACGGGGAAAACTTTGATGATTTGTAACGTCAAGGAGAAGTTTTAACAGTGTTTATGTGATGTTTAAACTCACAACAAACTTACGGAATTCACATAGAAAATTAACATTCAGCTTTTGACGACACGGTTGGCGCAGTGGTAGAGCGATCGACTGCTGCGCAGCATGTCGCGGGTTCGATTCCCGCACGTACGAAATATTTGTACGACCTACAAGTATTTGTTCCGGGTCTGGGTGTTTTCTATCTATAATATGTATGTATTTACAAAAAAAAAGGAAATAGGTAGTTTATCATCCATCTCGTTACCATAACACAAGCATTAAGTTGCTTAGCTTAAGACGAGATGGCGTTGTGTGAAAGGTCTTAAAAAAAAAAAAGCTACATTGATAACATAAGCTTGGTTCTTATAACTTTTACTTCTCAACTTCTAAACTTTTACTGCTCTATCATCATTTCAGCCAAAGGACGTCCACTGCTGGACATAGGCCTCCCCCAAGTATTTCCACAAAGGCCGGTCCTGGGCCGCCCGCATCCACTGCTTTCCGGCGATCTTAACCAGGTCGTCGGTCCACCGTGTGGGAGGCCTACCAGCACTGCGCCTTCCGGAACGCGGTCGCCACTCGAGGACTTTTCTGCCCCATCGGACGTCGGTCCTGCGAGCTATGTGCCCTGCCCACTGCCACTTAAGTTTGACAATCCGGCAATACTGCCCCATAAATTACCCATTGCTGAGTCGGGTCGGTCGACAATTATCCTACTGTGCCACGCTGGCCAGACGGGTTGGCACAGGGGTTTATATCAAGTTTTCCTTCTCTTGTGGCAAGGTTTTCAGCTTATCTTACTTATTTCCTTTTTTCGGCTGTAACGACACCCTCAGAACGGAATGCGGTGGTGAGACTATGTATTCTAAATATGTCCACGTCCGTATTTTGTAATTGTAATCAACGTAAGCTGATGTCAAAGAAATTGAAAACAGGAATGGGAAGATTATATCGGTCTTAGCAATTTCTGTTCTAAACCCGAAGTTCTTATGCGTGTTCATGCCTAGACCAACAGTCAAATGGCTTTGCCCAGCCGTTACGAGGAGTTCAAGTATGATTGCCTGAAAGTGAAGGTAAGCGGTCAGTAGAACAAACTGTTACTGGATGAAAGCTTTCTCATTGTTTACCGAACACTCGCCCCCAATATTAATTGAAATGTGGTCCTTTCCAAAGAGGCTCTAAGTTCGTTTGATTGGCTCATCATCATCGTCATTTCAGCCAAAATACGTCCACTGCCGGACATATGCCTCTCCCAAGGAAGGGGAGGGGTTACCATAATCGCCAAAACTCAAAACTCAAAAGGAACTTTATTTACGTAGGTTTGATCACAAAACTCGTATAAATCGTCATATTTATGAATACCATTATGATCCTACGGCCCCTATTCCACACTAGGTAATTTAAATGTGACCTGTTGGTGATGGCTGCTCTGTTAGACTTGTTAATAGGAATCCGTGTGGTGACGGATTTAGAATACATAGTGTCACCACCCCATTCTACCCTGAGGGTGTCGTAACAGCCGACAAAGTGAAATTACAAGGCCAAAACCTACCAGCAAGAGAAGGAAAACTTGAAACAAAACCCTGTGCCAACCCGTCTGGCCAGCGTGGCACATTAGGCTAAATACCCTCCATGATGGGAAGGGGTGTGACTCAACAGTTATGGGCTGTATAGTAGTCGTTAGTTTAGTAGCAGAGTTGGTTTACGTAAGTTTTCGTTCTTGTCCTTTCCTTTTGTAGACTCTACGAAACCCTCAGGATGGAATGGGGTAGTGACACAATGTATTCTAAGTCCGTTACATTACGGACTCTCCTTCCCATTTTAATTCTGTTAGGTACCAAAACCTGTTAGGTTGTCCGTGTGGTTATTTTTTTTAATACAATGTTTGCGTTTGGCCAGCTTGGCACAGTAGGCTAATTACCCTCCATGTAACTGGAGGAGGTCCGACTCAGTAGTGGGTCACCTAGAGGCTGAACAGTAGTGGCAAAATAGTAGGTACCAAAATAAAATTGTAAAAAATATCGACACCATTCCAAATCATTGTTGCGTGATATTGATTCGTACACTCAAAGGTGTTGGACGGCTGTAAATCTATCAAAGCAAATCGGATCCAGTGGATAAGCTTAAGACAAATTTTCTTGTTCATTTTTCGTTAGAATTTAAACAGACATATTCAGACAATAAATTTGCTTTTTTTTTCAAAAAACCCGTGTCTAACCCACTACTACTATTCAGCCCATAACTCGTCCACTGCTCAGTCGGGTGTCCTCTAACTACGTGGAGGGTAATCGGGCAACTGTGCCACGCTGGCCAGGTGGGTTGGCACAGGTTGTCGTTTTAGGCCGCAACAGGACGCGAGTTGGAGCACTCCGGGGATGTTTAGTGGGTAGGCCCCCACTCTGGGGGAGAGTCCCACACGCCCCCATCCCGGAGATAGTCCATAAAGAGGAATTTACCCCGGGCGAACAAAAAAAAAATTTGTCGTTTTAGGTATTCGTCCTTTTGCGGCTAGATTTATCATTTCCTTTTGCCGGCTCTTACGACACTCTTGAGATGGAATGGGGTGATAAAACTATGTATTCTAAATACGTGGTGTATTCACACACACAGACAACGGACTTTTATTGAATAATAGTTTGATGAATTTAGAACATATAGCTAGTTGTCCAATAAAAACAAATTCAAAACCAAAGATTTATTTATTAAAGTTGCCTTATTTGAGCTTTTTGACACGTCAATATACATTGACTATTTATCATCTACAGTTGGCTCAGAAGGCGGCTCTCTAGACAAGAGCCAGTTGAAGAACAGTAGCTGTTTTTTTAACCCGCCATTTTTGGGAACAACAAGACTGATAATACAGATTAGTGAGAGCAAGACGGCACAATAGACAGAAACTTAAACATATAAGTAGATAGATAAATATGCAATCGAAAGCATCACTCTTTATTGCATCCAAAGGTATCCTCAAATATCGCATATTCTGATGATAATCAAAAGTCTAAAGTAGTAGTCAATTCAGAAATACACTATTTTGGTGCGGTACCAGAACCTGAATCAGAAATTCACACTCATTTTTCGAAAAAGAGATCAAACGGAGTTTTGTTAGCAACCGCTTTAGTCGAAGCACAAACTAAAACGGGTTCAATGCAGGAGCTGAGAGCGTTATTGGATCAAGGATCCGAAGGATCGTTTATCACCGATTCAGCAGTCCAGTTGCTCGGACTTAAAAAGATTCCAGTAAATGGTAGTATTGCAGGCATAGGGGGTGACGACAAGGCTTTAGCCTCTAAGTTCATGGTTATTGTAACCATTCATTCACGTCACGATCCTAGTTTTAGTATTCAGGTACGAGCACAAGTTTTAAACCAAATAACATCACGTATACCAAGCAAACATACATATAGTACAGCACATTGTGATAACTTAAAAAATGTTATCCTAGCTGATCCAAAATATCACACCCCAAGCAAAATTGACATTTTGTTGGGAGCTGATATTTATTGCCAAGTATTAAAAGAAGGTGTTCTCAAATTTTCTCCAGGGCCTATAATTGCTCAAAATACAACCCTGGGATGGATTTTGTCTGGTAACACCCAAGAAACATCAGATTTTAATTTAACATCTTGTCATGCTGTATCTAGCCATCTTTCGGTATATAGCGGCAATAATTTTCCTATGTTTAAAAATAAATTATATGCACATAGTTCAGTGAAGAAACCGAAATCGGAAAGGCTACATGACAACAACCTAGGAGAACTATTTAAAAAACGTAGATTTAGGTTAAATAAACGGATAAATATAGACATTTAAATATAATGATAACAGATAGTCAAGAAAAGAACTTTAAGAAGGAAAATGTAATTTCAGGTTTTCATTTTGATAATAGGTATTTGAATAAAATGGTGATATTGTAAAACATTCAAATTAAACAAGGTGAATATTTTGAATTAATCTCAACCTTTGTTCAAAATAAATTAAAGTAAAGTAAGTGTTCAATATCTTGTGATTTGTAATAATGTTGATGTTCAGTTGAATTTATAGTTCAAACCTATTAAGAACTTACAAGTTTTGTTTGTCAATCAACTTGTGTATTGTCAGCATTCAGTAAATAGTAATATTGTTCATTATTGTCACATATTTATACTTATTTTTGTCTTGTAATGCAGCGTCTCATTCAGCTCACTGTATTAAGATTTTGTATTGGATTACCTCAAAACCCCCTTGACCTCATGGTGGGCGGTTAATGTTTGTTGAAGGACATGATTAAAATATGTCCTTGGTGGGCGGAATGTTAAGACGTATTACAGTATTTTGAACAATAGATGTCGCTAGCATAGAGTTAGCCGGCGATATGGTTACTTCCATGTAATTAAGTATAGAGAAAAGTATAGTTTTTGTTAATTGAGACACAAATGAGGCTGTAATAGCAACTATCACCTATATCATAGGATTTCGTGTACTCCAGGGGTGGAACGACCCCAACAAGCACTCTTCAATAAATGAGTTTTTACCGTACCGAGTGTTATCATTGAGGACCTTTGGACCAATCTTGTTCATGGTGATCTTGATCAGTGATCTCACCGACTTGGTCAACCTGATGCTTTCGGGAAAAGTAAATGCACAGATTCTAAATGTATTATACGGCGCTAATCTCTGCGCTCTGAAAAAAAAGGATGGAGGAATCCGTCCGATTGCCGTTGGAAATACTATTCGACGTATAACTTCAAAAGTTTGCTGTAAATACATTTACCCGAAATTAAGACCAGAGTTTCAACCTATTCAATTAGGTGTTTGCTCTAAAGGTGGGTGTGAAGCCGCAGTTCACAGTCTTAGGGGGTACCTAGAAAATAGTGAAGAGGCAGTTGTTATTAAGGTGGATATCAAGAACGCCTTTAACTCCATTGACCGCCGTAAACTGCTCTCACAATGCTCTGACAAGGTACCAGAAATATATCCTTTTCTTTGGCAATGCTATAACACACCATCACATCTCGTATATAGAAATAATGTTATTGACTCTGCTGTGGGATGTCAACAGGGAGATCCTCTTGGACCTGCTATTTTTAGCTTAGGTATTCATCCAATAATTTCAGCACTCACCTCGAAATTAAACATTTGGTATTTAGATGACGGAACAATTGCGGGCGATTATATTTCGGTTTTGAGAGATCTAAATTTTTTAATAAGCGAATTTAAAAAGATGGGATTACTTTTAAATTTTTCAAAATGTGAATTATACGTTTCTGAAAAAATCCCTTCTGAGACTCAAGCCCTGATACATGATAAATTCAATAATTTGGCTCCCAATATTAAATTAGTCGACAAGTACACATTGCGTCTCTTAGGGTCCCCCGTTTTAGAAGAATCCATTCCAAATTTTTTATATGAACAATTGGATAAATTTAAAAATTCGAGTGATCATTTAGAGAAGATTAACATTCACATGGCTTTTCAAATTATTAAGTTCTGTTTATTTGTCCCAAAATTTACATACTTTTTGAGATGCTCACCTATATGGAAATTTCCAAATATTTTAGCCTCTTTCGACACGTGTATTCTAAATATTTTAACAGAAATTCTAAATTGCCAGATCACGGATAAAGCTTGGCAGCAAGCTTCCTTGCCTATCCGTTTTGGAGGCATTGGCATTCGTAAAGCTTCTGCAATAGCTCTTCCAGCATTTCTATCATCCATCCACAGCACGAACGGTTTGGTCAATAAAATAATTAGCCCATCCCTAGGGAATATACAATTCTCATTTTATAGGGAAGCTATAGATGCCTGGAAAGAAGCCAGCGGTATGGGATCCCTTCCAGCCATTTTGAATTCCCAACGACTTTGGGACGAGCCGCTTTGTCGTGTTAACTTCCAAAAGCTAATTAGCACTGCTTCGGACGCGTCAGAGCGTGCACGTCTTCTCGCAGTAGCAACCTGGGAATCAGGTCTCTGGCTGCATGCCCTGCCGTCACCAAACTTAGGCACATTTCTGGATAACACAACTTTCTCTATTGCTGTCAGCCTGCGACTAGGCCTACATACGAATCACCCACACTGCTGTCCTTGTGGGGCGATGGTAGATCGTCTAGGCCACCATGGGCTTTCGTGCCAGCGGAGTGCGGGTCGCATGTCGCGCCATGCTGCCCTGAATGATGTCGTCCGTCGGGCTCTGGTCTCCATCAACGTGCCGGCTCTTTTAGAACCGAATGGTATTGCACGTGATGATGGCAAGAGGCCTGATGGGTTGACGTTAGTTCCATGGAAAGGTGGCAGGTGTCTAGTGTGGGATGCAACATGCGTAGACACACTGGCACCTTCCCATTTACATGCAACTTCAGAAGCGGCGGGTGCGGCGGCGTCTGATGCGCAAACTCGCAAGAGGCGAAAATATATGTCACTGAGTCGTGACTATATATTTTTACCTTTTGCGGTTGAAACGTTAGGCTCATGGGGAGATGAAACAAAGCATTTTTTTAACGTTGTTTCGTCTAGACTAATCGACCACACGGGTGACCGGAAGGCTGGCGCATACTTCGGTCAGCGAATAAGCCTCGCCATACAGCGGGGCAATGTCGCCAGCATTTTAGGCACCCTCCCCAAGGGAAGCAGTCTGGATGAAGTATTTTATATTTAATTTTATTTTACAACAATAACTATTTCCATCTTTAAGTTTTAGGTTTAGTTTATTCTTAGTCTTTAGTGTTTTTAAGTATTTTAATGTTATTCATATTTGTTTTTCTGTTTGTGTATTAAATAAACATAGTAGATAAGAAAGTCTCACCTAACCTGCCTCCAAGCAATATCGAAGTCCCCATTTCCATATGTTAAAGGAAATGGTTACGCAAACAAGAGTGCCCGAAAGTGGTGACTTGAGAGATACTGTGCATTTGGCAAGCGGTGGCTATGCTAACTTGTAAAGGGCTCTATCCATTAGCTGCAATAGTTGAGAAGCCACTGATCTCATCGATAAAATCATATGTGTTGAAAGTACCTTAATACTTAACACATTACACACAGTTAGAATACTACTTACCACTTCTACGCCCATAAATGAACCACTGTTGAATCGGGCCTCCTCCAAATTCATGGAGGGAAATTAGCCTACTGCACCACGCTGGCAAGACGGATTGGCACAGGGTTTATATCTAGTTTTCCTTCTCTTGCGACTAGGTGATCTGCCTCTTGCATTCCTTTAGTCGCCTCTTACGACACTCTCAAGACGGTATTACGGGTTGGTGACATTATGTATTCTAAATCCACAATGTCACCATATTCAAGCTTTTACTCTGATTGAAATAAGAGGTTTTTTAGTTGTGCCACTTACCTGAAATGCGAATTGTATATTATTTATTGGAACAAGACGTATAGTAACTATGGAATTATAGTTGTAAATATTTTGTCACAAAATACTTTAGCACATAAATAGTTGTATAAATTGTTTACATTTATAGCAATTCACTTCAACTTAAACAGAAGATCGCCCGCAATTTATGCAACCGCAAATCCACTTTAGCAACAACCGGATTGCAGTGACGAGACGTCCGACCAAATTTAACAAACTTTTTCTCATTAAAATCTTTGACCTAATAATAATAGGCTTATATAAGACGGTGTGGTTACAGATTAAGAAAACATGGTGTCAAAACCCCATTCCACCCTGAGGAAAACCTAGCTGCACGAGAAGTGAAACAAACGAATCCCCGTGCCAACCCATTTGCGCAGAGTGGTGCAGGAGGTTAAGTGCCCTCCATGTAATTGGTGGAGGCCCGACTCAGTAGTGGGTCATGTATCGGCTAAGTTTTAGTATAAATGGAGGAAGTATGCGGTAACTACGAAAAATCTTTTCAGGCTAAGGCATACTTAATCATAAGTACCCGTAGAGTAGTAAGTTTTGCAATAATAAAAGTTATATTATACCTTTAAAATAAGTTGAATCCATATTCACACAGCGAAAAAGGATTCCTCCAAACTCCTAAAAAAAAAATTACGAAAAAAATACAACTGAATTGTGCACCTCCTTAAAACAACTCTCTTCAAGCATCATCAGACCTCCATTTTTATCATATTCCGGAAAACATTTTTTTAAGTTAATTTTACGAAACGCGCCAGTTAAAAGGACAATCTGTTTAAGTTTTCAGGCTGACATTAAACGAGACGAGTTTGGTGAGACCGGGCGCCACTTACCGCCCCCATGAAAGTTAAATGCGCTATAAATCATGAGCCACACCTAATTATATATCGTCGTTCGTCGTCGTTTTAGCCCACTACTGAGTCGGGCCACCTCCAAATTCATGGAGTGAAATCAGCCTACTGTGCCACGCTGACAAGGTTTCCTTCTCTTGCGGCTAGGTGATTTCCCTCTTGCGTTGCCTTAGTCGCCTCTTACGACACCCTCGGGATGGTAGTGGTTGGTGACAGTGCGTATTCTAAATCCGTCACCACACAGAATTTATGTCATTTAGGCTTATTTAGTCCGTGTGGTGACGGATTTAGAATACATAGTGTCACCACCTCATTTCATCCTGAGGGTGACGTAGGGGCCGACAAAAGGAAATTACATGGCCGAAAACCTAGCCTCAAGAGAATGAAAACTTTATAGGAAACCCGTCTGCATGGCCTGGCACAGTTGGCTAATTACTCTCCATGTTGTTGGAGGAGGCCCGACTCAGCAGTGGGTCATTTATGTACTGAGAAGTGAGCTTCTATGATACTAGCTTCGCTTCGGTGGACTCGCGTTCACCGAAGTATATAAGTATTTTGGCGGTCTCTCAGACCGCCAAAATACAAACTACTTTCATAAAAAAAACTTGCTCCTAGAGGTTTCATGTGTTCTTTTTTATTCTGCCACTCCGTTACTTATTTGCTTTCAATGGGTTTTTTTAAATTATTTTTTACGCCTTCCAACTGACACTTTTATTTAAGAAAAATAAATTATGTTCTATTTTTAATTATTTAATTATGCATTATGTATATATTAAAGGGGAAAGGGAAAACTTGATACAAACCCTGTGCCAACACGCCTTACCAGCGTGGCACAGTAGGCTAATTTCCCTCCATGAACTTGGAGGAGCCCCGACTCAGTATAGAGTCATTTACGGGCTGAAATTATGATGATGATATTGAGCTGTATTTGCTGCAATAAAGGTGTTTCGATCTTCTTTTCCTCATTCATATAATAGGAGCCCCCCGTACCCACGAAATCCCACATTCTGACTATTGTACCGGCCCAAGAAGCCTATAAATTACCCAATCTACATTGTCAGCGTGAAGTTTTTTAAAAAAAAAACTCCTGCTGGAGGTTAACTTGTGTCGCGGGGGCAGTTTACAAATATGAAATTCACGAACACAAATGACACCCAGACTCAGAGCAAGTGCCTCCGGTTTACACAAATACACTTGCCCGGCCCCAGAATCGAACCAGGGACCCCATGATCCAAAGGTGGCACATCCAACCCCCAGGCCAAGGAAGCAGTTTATAAGTTTATGTGGATGCAAGAAACGAGAACCATATACCCACTAAAACCCGCGGCATTGCTCGACCATCTTTCCTAGAAGCTTGGAATTCCCTAGATTACTGCGCGACCTGGCCCCACCATAAAAGTAGTGTAAGTAAAATTAGGCACTTCGAAATTGGCCCTCAAATTGTATGTTAAAGAACTAACTAACTTCTTGTGCCAAAATATTTTGTTAGTATAGTCGTTTTTTTTATGTATTCGTTTTATATGGGTGACATGTGTTGCTAACACAAATTTCTCCATCACCAAGTACCAGTTAATTCCAGTTCCATTTCTATAAAAAATATTTATTGGTAAAATTTATGCTCTTATTAATTTTTATCTTGGAGCTGTCATCAAAACTTCACAAAAATATTTCTCTTATATTTAGAAAACTTCTACAGTTTTTGAGATCGTTCGACTTTAGTTTTGTGTGAATATTAAAAGCAGAGCATCTACTAAGAGCATAAGGATGTAACACGTCAGTTATTTCATCAGTTACTAGTTTCAGCAAGTTTCAGAATAGGTCTGTCGAACTAATCTTAATAAAAAAAATTTTGATTTTGAGTTCACATTGTACAGACAATCTGAACAGTGTCTCATAAATGGAATGCATGCCAAACAGGCTGGGAAAGCAGTAGCATAATCCCGTATATTGGCAAAGGGGAGGTTAGGACGTGCATTAACCCTTGTTACTTTGACAACTAGACCCTTCGCGATCTCTGGCTGGCGAGATTTGAAAAAAGAATGCGTCAAGAGTGAGAGTACCAATGGATGCATTGGGTACGTACCCTCAGTGTGGGTTTAAAATTAAATTACCTTGAAGTCCGTTCTAGAAGAAAAACTATTCCTACATGTCGTTAATATCTTTGGTTGGTTCTTAAAGTGGTCTATATTCTTTTTTTTTTTTTTTTTTGCATAGGACAATGGAAACTTACAAATTGTCAACATATTAATAAAATTTATACCATATCTTATGATAAATAATAAAGGATCATATTTTCAAAGCCAAAGGAACTTAATTATAATAAATTCGCATATTTTAATATAGATGGCGCTAATGTAACTTGAAGCCAAATTATATTGTGATTGTTTACGGTGCTATACGAAATGTTTTAACTATCTTACAACAGAACAAAATATCAATCTACTGGTCCACCAATGCTTTAGCTTTTTAGAAAAAACCTGCTAAAATAATATTTTATGTATATTTTAAATTTAAAAATATACATAATATGTATTTATGGAATGGATTACATACACTAAGTCGTATAACAAGTTGTTATTATAATAACAACTGCCGCCATAAATGTTATAATGTCATCTAACTCCCGAAGCACATCTGGTGGGACTACTGGTAGTCACAATGGTTAGCCCAGGTGTCTGTTGCTGCGCGAAACCAAACAGCAGTTGATACACGAAGTCGTGTCAGCTGTCATAAATGTTGAGTTATGGCAGCCGGCTTTGAGCCCTCTGAAGCACGGAGGTGTAATATGGTGGAGTGGATTCAGCAGCGGCAGGCGTTATTTAACCTGCAAATCAAGTGCATTCCGCACTATCCGAAAGGCTACGCCCTAATGCAGATCTGCGGAATCCCAAACCTTTTTCTGGAATACCGAGCGGTATACAAATACACCATTGTTAGTTTTATGTACCGCATATAAGCTTATCCCGTGTATCTACCTGATAGTCACTATTCTTCGGGTACTTATTTTATGCCTTCTTGGTCTAGAGGTTGGATGTGCCACCTTGGATCTCGGGATCCCGGTTCGATTCCGGGGTTGGGATAATCTTTGTGTATACGAGATGCACTTGCTCGAGTCATTTGTTTTCGTGAATTACGTATACATGTTTGCTAACTGCTCCCGTAATACAGGTAAAACTTAATGTGGTGACGGATTTAGAATAGTATCACCACCCTAACCCATCCTGAGGGTGTCATAAGAGCCGACAAAAGAAATGACAAGGCAAATAACCTAGTCGTAAAGAAGGAAAACTTAATTCGAAACCCTGTGCCAACGCGACTGGCCAGAGTGGCACAGTTGGCTGCCCTAAGAGGCTTCTCAGCATTGGGTAATTTATGGGTTGTAGCAGTAGTTGCAATCCACGTTTCATCATAAAATCATCTGAGCTCGTAAATGGACCGTAAATCCCGGAGGGTCCGTGCAATTGGAGTAGGTTCGACTCCGCGGTGGCCATTCAATGGCTAAATAGTAGTAGAAGAGGGTTTTTTTTATTTATTGATTACAAGCAATAGTTACATGTTTACATATCATTTGTTCCCGGTGTAACAAAAACCTGCACAGATTTCTCCGTACACCGGTTTTCATAAATAATTAGACGGTAGAAGTCAAGTCAAGTGATGATGATGATGATGAAACGTTGCAGCTGTGGCCGCGTTCCATTTTATTTGCATGACGGAATCTCACCGCTAATTAGACGGTAGAAGTCAAGATGATGATGATGATGAAACGTATATACATTGCAGCTGTGGCCGCGATCCATTTTATTTGCATGACGGAATCTCACCGCTAATCGGCTCACCCCAGCCTGGAATCGAGAGGCATTTGATTTCGGCACGTCCGTTTCAAAATCTATTTTCATTTCCCGACTAGTCCAGTTTCATTTGCCGGGTCTGATGTATTGAATGCTCACTTTACATTTAGTAATTACCAGTCAGATTTGAAATTGCTAGTTGATGCTTCGAATGGTTCCATTTGTAATCAATCCTGATGTAAATGCGGGAATATTTCGCTTTACTAATCCACGCAAATAAATGAGAATGTTTATTTGTAATGTTGAAATGACAACGTTACTAAGTACATTCTGTCTGTCTGTATAAATTAAAACTCTAATAAATTACATGTTTGTAAAGCTTCCGTAGTAACAGCCATTTTCCGTGCAGTGACAGATTTAAAATACACAATGTCACCAACCCATACGATCCTGAGCGTGTCTTAAGCACTCATACACACGGCACAGACAACTGCAGCCTTCGACGCGGATCGGCGGCAGCCGTCGACGCGTCGGCGGTTGCAGTCTACGGCTGCAGTTGTCTGTGCCGTTGACAACATACCGCTCGTGTGTATGAGCGCTAAAGGAACACAAGAGACAGATGACATTTTTGACTGCCCGACTTTTGATTGGCCGGCTCCCGGTTTGATTCCGGGTTCGGTCAAGTATTTCTATATACACCAGAGGCATTTTCTCTAAGTCTGGGTGTCATTTCTGTTCTTAAATTACATGCTTGTAAATACAATACTAACAATACTAAAGGCCCGAGAAATACGATAATAAATTTTAAAAAATATATCTATGTTGGCGGTTTCTACTTTAGGCACATTTTTTTTCTTCATTTAGTAGCTAGATTAGTTCGGCTACCTAAGTCTCGACTCAATAATCTTCCTTTGGGGCTCGAGGGACTTTCATGTGCTGCTAATTAAGCGAAATTTGGACCAAGTTTCCATAGTATTGGCTTCGTAATAGTATTCGTACTACCCTGGGGATCCAATGAAAATTGTATTAGTTTGGCATCATTTGAGATCAACTCGCAAAATGATAAAATTTATCTTAAAGGATATAAACTACGATCAGGAATTAACCTAGATTTAAAAAAATACACGATTATACATTCTACTTCTCAGCCCATAAATGACCCACAGCTGAGTCGGGCCTCCTCCAACTACATGGAGGGCAATTAGCCTACTGTGCCACGCTGGCTGGACGGGGGTTTCCTATCAAGTTTTCCTTGTCTTGTGGCTAGGTTATCGGCCATATCATTTCCTTTTGTCGCCTCTTACGACACCCTAAAGATTTTATACACACGGACTAGGTGTGGTGAGAAGGCGAGGAACAAGAAGAGGTGTCTTAAGAAGGCTAAATACTCGCAAAAAATCGAACTACAAAGGAACTTAATAGGCAACTCTCGGCTAGGTACATATGTAGGAGAAACTCCGGTGTACAGTTTGAATCCTTTATTATGTGACTCCCTTAAGCACTAGTACACTGTATGTACTCGTATATACCACTAACGGAACACTACTATTATTCACTATTATTTTCACGTCTTACTTCTAGCGCGTCTCGAGACAGAATGCCCCGCTCGATCGTCCGATCGCCTATTTATATCTTTAGTGTTGCCAATGCTGAAATTTATGTTTATAATCGATTTCCATACGAATAGTTGTTATATTAATTTTACTTTACACTTTTAAACTATAATAATTATTGACCTAACACATAGTCGAGTCTAGCCGTAAGAGAAGGAAAACTTGAAACATAACCCGGTGCCAACCCGCTTGGCTAGCGTGCACAGTAGTCTTATTTCCCTCCTGGAATAGGAGCAGGGCCGACTCTGTAGTGAGTCTTTTATGGGCTGAGAGAAGAACACAACGAGAGAGAGAGACACTCAACTTCTTATGTACTCAAATGTTCCTATTTTTACTTTAACACTCCTTACAATAATTAAAGGGACAATACTTAACTTCTTTAGTCCCTTTACTTCCACAAACGATTAAAAGTCTTGTTGTCGATGGTCAAATAATTGCAAGAACCTTAGGCCGTTTGTCCACCGCCCGCCGTCACCGAACCGTCACCGAGAACTAGAACACGCGCCGAGTTAGCGATACATACATTTACTATGGCCATGTGTCCACCGCACGCCCGTCATCCCGGCCGCGTCGGTGGACAACCGGCCTTAGGAAACCCTGTTTTTTGCGTGGTGACGGATTTAGAATACATAGTGTCACCACCCCATTCCATCCTGAGGGTGACGTAAGGGCCGACAAAAGGAAATTACAAGGCCGAAAACCTAGCCGCAAGAGAAGGAAAACTTGATTGAAAAAAGGAAAACCAGTGTTACACAGTAGGGTACTGACCCTCCCTGTGATGGGAGGAGGCCTGACCCAGCAAGTCATTTATGGGCTGAGGACTGAGGACTGTGCTGTTTACTACTGTAAACCTATCTCCATTTTTTTCTTTACCAATTACTTGCAACGACAGGGTCTAAGATGGGGCAGGCAATTCAAGAAAATGCCCTGTCGGGCACCGGCTCTCAAATACACACGACGAAACACAGTAAAAGGGTGGTAGCCGGGCGAACCATTCGATCCTACCACCAAGCTCGCTGGGTTCTGTTGACTTTTAGAACGCGTTTTTTCCCAGCGTGCGGTGGGGAAGTTTTATATTCTGACCCGTCCACACACGGGTCTCAGCAATGGTTTTCTGTCAATTCTACATCGAGCATTGGCGGTTTCCTCAAACGTTACAGAGCGTCGTAAACCCCTTAAGAGTCACGCCAAATTAACCGAAACGTGACATAAACCGGATGTTGCTGTTCTACATGTTTTAAGGACAATTTCCGTGACATGTCATAAAAGTGACCCTTGTTATGCTCGGGCGAAATTTACTTAGCGGTAGTGTTTGAGCACTTTGTTTAATGTAGAATTTGAATAAAAAAAACGGGTTGCACTCCGAGAGCGCCGGTAGAAGTGAAAACTAAAACACGCCATAACTAAAAAAAAGAAATATTAGCACGTTAAACCGCGTTAAACACAAATAATTGTCAAAATAGGTTTTAATATGTACCAATAATTTCCCTCCATTAGTCCTATGTGGGCCTCCTCCCCACATAGGGAGAGTCAATTAGTCTACTGTGCTACACTGGCCAGGCGGGTTGACACTGGGTTTCGTATCAAGTTTTCATTCTCCTGCGGCAAGGTTTCAGCCTTGCCTTTTCCTTTTGTCCACTCTTACGACACCCTCGGGATGAAATGGGGTGGTGACTCTATGTATTCTAAATCCGTCACCACACGGACAAGAGAAGGATAACTTGATACACATGTGCCAACCAGTCTTGCCCGCGTGGCTAAAGATAATTTCCGTCCATGTACCTATTTGGAAGATTTATGGGCAAAACTGATGATGATAAGGAAATATTGACGGACTATTCATAACAGGTTTAGCCACTGCTTGTCCCACTGTAGGTAGAGGTATCCTGGAATAACACTGAACCAGATGGAAAACGCCGAACCTTTAAGAGGTCTACGATAGACTTGCCGGTGTTATATTTAGTCTAAGAAATTGTTTTATTAGACATTTAGTATGTTAAAAAAAAAATGGGTTGCCTGGAAAAATCCTGGCCAGGCTATGAAAACAATTTTTTTTAAACAGTTCACCGGTTTCTTTATTAATCAAATTCTATATAGAATATGCAATCGTGACAAAATGACCGGTACAAAATGCTAGTATTGATTTACCTGTACCTGGGTACTAGAGAGCTGTGACTGGAAAAGAATAGGCATCCTAACATTTGCATATTCTATGAGCTTCATACTTTCGATTCGCAAAGAATTTGTCTAATAAACAAACTGGTGAAATGATAAAACATTTCACCAGAATTTTCATCCATTAAACATATCTGTGAAGGCCGTTGTATAGCAGGATCCTATACTAATTTAGATATGTTGGATTGTGGCTGATAGATTTAAATTGAAGTCATAGTATCAAACTTTACGAGGTGACTACCTAAACATTCGGTTGTAATAAAGTTGTGGCATTCGCTATCAAAGCAAGATGGGGCTAGTAAACAAGGTCAATTTGTTTCAGACATTGTTAAGTGCTTTCATAAAACCTTTAAGTATTTGTGTAAAGGGTTATACCAGATTTATGTTTAGGCTTCTTTGTCATCTAGCTTTTCAACCTAAAAGGTTACATAAACAGACTAAGATTATAGTCATTAAAAAAAAGGAAGTGTGCAACCGACAAATTGACATCTGAAGTGTTTTTTTTTACAGCAATTAACATTATCTATGCATTCTGTGTAGCTTTAGTAACAATATACACTTGAGTGTCAAACTAGTGGTTAAAAGAGTCGTCCACTGCAATTTCAATATGGTTATTTGATCCTGCGGGTCATGTAAGAGGAGACTAAATAAAATACCAAGACTGAAAACCTAGTCGCAAAAGAAGGAAAACTTTATACCAAAACATATGCCAACCCGTCTGGCCAGTATGACATAGTAGGCTAATTTTCCCTCTGTGTAATTTGAGGACGCTCGACTCAGCAGTAGGTAACGAGCTGCGATGATGATGAAGATTCATCATCATCATCATTTCAGCCAAAAGACGTCCACTGCTGGACATAGGCCTCCCCCAAGGATCTCCACAAGGGCCGGTCCTGGGCCGCCCGCGTCCACTGCTTTCCGGCGACCTTAACCAGATCGTCGGTCCACAGTGGGAGGCCTACCAGCACTGCGCCTTCCAGAACGCGGTCGCCACTCGAGGACTTTTCTGCCCCATCGGGCGTCGGTCCTGCGAGCTATGTGCCCTGCCCACTGCCACTTAAGTTTAGAAATGATGAAGATTATATGTACATAAAGAGAATTATCGATTTCCTCTTGTCTTAAGGACTGAATGTTGAGATTTAATGTTCGCAAATAAAACCCACAAAATATTGTGAATAGACTTTACTAGACTATTTTAGAAACTTTTCAACCACTTTACAAACATGTTCGAGATTAAAAACATATCAAACAAGGCTTTAATCTCGTAAGAATTTAACTTGGTATTTAGCATGTATGTTAAACTTCAGTCGGAATCTAGTTTCACAATAATTAAGCTTTAGATTCATTACCACAATTCGCATTTTCCGCACATAATATACTACTGGTCATAACAAACCGCAGACCATAAAACAATCAGACCAAATTAGATTATTTCGGCACACTGCCGTGCACTGTATTCATCTGGAAAATACCTATTTTAAAGTAAGTGCTATTATAAATTTCAATAGTCAACACTGCAGACGTAACAATAAATCTTTTGTTACTTTATTATTTTTATTAAGGTATAACTTTAGATACTAAAATGATTTTATATAGTTAATAAAAATGTTTCTTTTTCAACTGATTTGAAAGAGGAGGACGTTCTCAATTCAATTTTGTGTATTTTTATAAACCGAATTATCCCCGCTTAAATCCGACATTAGTAATCGGATTCGATTTTTTATCGTATATCGAATTAACTTGAAATTATACACATCGATAAAAAATCTGTTAAAAAAGTGTTTAATCGCAAATACCTAAGACATCAAAATTTGTATTATTAAAGACCTAAAAAAGTAAAATGGCAAATAATCAGTTTACACACATAAATAAAAAAGTCTTTGTTTAAATAGGAAATAGAAGTTTATGTTGGAATGCCGTGGCAAAGTTTGGGCGTTCTACTTTTTTCCATAAACATAAAACCTACAAGGGGTATGAAATTTAGTTAATAAAATCTCCATAATTTTTGGTGATGTAGGTACCTATAAAATACACACCACGCGGGCGAAGCAGTGAGCTCAAACAAGTTTCAAAAATAACTCCTAGCTTACTGAAAATCCGTCGCAATTGTCGGCACTACCAGTAAAATTTCCGTACAACATTCATAAGGACTTAAAGTCCTTCGTATCGGCGATCTAGTAGAAGCCGATTTAATCGAAACTTTTATTCGTCATCAATTTAATCGAGTAAACCGAATGAAATTCTTCCTGGTGCGCCGAAATTATAGCTCGTAGCGAGCGATACACGGGGGATTTTTAATATCATTTGGCGCGCTGAAATGCTGACGTGCTATGAATAAAAAGTGCATAAGATTCATCGTCATCAATGACGTAACAACTTTTTTTACGATTGTAATCCTCAGGGATACTTGGCCGCTTCGATGGGGAGCTCTGGACGCTCCCCAACCCTAGCACAAGGCACCTGCTGCTAGCGACGGCAGCCCTGCTTCTTACACCTGGCCGCCACTGTGATCCCTATATTGGCGAGAGAGATGTAGGTATCGGAGATCCGTATCCATCGGCATCATCGCTGGGCCGGACCACCCAACCACCAGACCGTGTGTCGCCGCAGTATAAGGCTACCAAGGTAAATCTAAGGGACAAGGGAATCCCTAGAGCCAAATCCACCACGTCACCGCATGCCGCTCTTATCCCCGTGGGCACAGCATGGGTTACCCTGAGTCGATATGGCCTCAACGGATCCTAAAACTTGGAAGCTCTGGTACCACGGCAAGGTGACAGCACGGCCAGGGGAGGTGGGAATGTACCTATTTAATATTTCTTTCGGAAGGCGAGGTCTTTTTTTCAGAGGTTAAATGAAGGTCGTAAGCTAGCGAATTATCCCTTGGGCCATAATGGGGCATTTGAGGGACATTTGAGGGACATTGTAGTGTTTTAGTGGGTATGACATCCGTGACATAACCCGCATTACATATTTTATGAGATTATGATTTTGATTAGGGGTTAGATGTGCTGCCATTAGATCACGGGCCACCGGTTTGATTCTGGCATCGGGCAAGTGTCTTTGTGTTAACCAGAGATACTTGCTTTGAGTCTAGGTGTCATTTGTGTTCATGACTTTCATATTTCTCATCATCATTTCAGCCAGAAGATCCACTGCTGGACATAGGCCTCCGCCAAGGATCTCCACAAAGGCCGCTCGCGTCCACTGCTTTCCGGCAACCTTAACCAGGTCGTCGGTCCACCGTGTGGGAGGCCTACCAGCACTGCGCCTTCCGGCACGCGGTCGCCACTTTTCTGCCCCATCGGGCGTTGGTCCTGCGAGCTATGTGCCCTGCCCACTGCCACTTTAGTTTGGCAATCCGGCGGGCTATGTTTGTGACCCTGGTTTTCCTGCGTATCTCCTCATTTCTGATTCGATCTCGCAGGGAAACTCCAAGCATAGACCTCTCCATTGCTCTTTGTCATGTTTCTAAACTGCCCATTTTCATAATCTTTCAATATATTTTCGCCGGAAAGCGATGGATGCGGGCGGCTCTATCAAGCCTATGTCTAGCAGTGGACGCCCTTCGGCTGAAATGATGATGATGATGAAACTGCCCCCGCGATACAGGTTATACGTAGTTTAAGGGTTTCGTTTTTTTAAATAAAGAAACTGTCATTTCGGCTTTGTATACCTATACCTACGCCAGTGACGAAGAAAAAAGAGGTTTAATGGAGCAAACAGTTCATCAGATAAACTGGCGCCGATTCCAATTAAATTGTGAAATGCAAGGACTATCAATCTTTTTGTATTTTTATAGAAATAATACTACTGACTCAAACTCACTAAGGACTGCGCAGCCTTGAATTTCAAAAGTGCACACTAAACACACTGTCAGACCCAATTCATACTTTACTGAATCGCTTGTGCACGGCACAAAGAGAATTTCCACACGAGTGCTTGTCAGATCATCTGACTGGCGGACACTTTAGTCAAAGAGCTAGTGAAAATTAACCAAAAAAAAACATTTTTACAAAAAAAAATTGATCACAACACAAAATTCAAATATTATAACCTTTTAATGGGTCTTGTTATCCATATAATCGTAAGGGGTATTGTTATCGATATAATGTTAAAAAGTAATTCTTTTAGATGATACTGCCATCTGTATCGGCTAATTACACGTATGTAATGAGATAGGTGAAGAGAGGGGCGCTAGTGTGCAAACCTTAAACTTCGACTCCGTATTTAAATTACCGTTAAAATGTTTAAATTAAAATGGAACGTGAAAAAATCTACTAAATAAAAGTGCAGAGGTGACAACTCGTAACATAATTTGTGGACAGTGTCAAAGACGACCTGTGAAAGTGACAAAACAGTGTGTTTACATACAACATATTACAAACAATATCACAAATAAACCTTACAAAAATACAAAATGCGTTTGCAAGTGGCTCAAATGGACTGAAAATAGACAAAGTGCAGCAAAAACAAATGAAAATACAGTGATTTTTTTGAAAAATAACCTAATTCTATGCGTATAAAAGAGCACACTAACTGTCATAACTATATTGATAACAACGCCATCTAGCGCAAATACTGCAAACTTAAAGATCAACACTGTCAACAAGTTACGAACATCGGCCGATCGAGCGAGTTCTAATCAAGCGATAAAGGCGCTTCAATATTACACTCGGTTTGCGATAGGGGTCACTACCAGTGCCAAACCACAACTATGGAAGAATTACAGAAATTGATTTTAGAAATGAAAACAGATTTCCAGAACAGATTTTCGTCACTAGAAACACAAGTGGCACATATCCCACGCTTAGAGGAAAAAATAAGTACAAAAATCACAGATCACATAGATGCAAAATTTCATGAATTTAACTCTGATTTAAGAAATATACATTCTCAACTAGAGGAACAAGAAAAAAGATTATATATCCTAGAAAAAAATGCCGTACAAAGAAACCTCATGTTCTTCGGAGTCGAGGAAACTGAAAAAACATATTTTCAGCTTCAAAATAAGATAATTGACATCCTTAACAAAACTATGAAAGTATCTACCTTAGAATTGGAACTGCAGACGGTCAGAAGAGTAGGCAAGAAAGGTGAACGTCCACGTCCAATCGCGGTCATGTTTAGTACATTAGGAAAAAAGATAAAAATTCTTCAAAATAAAAAACAGTTAGAAGGAACCAGCATATATATAAAAGAAGAGTTTCCGCCAAAAATTTTGAAGGTACGGGATGAATTAAAACTAAAGCAACGGGAAGAAACCGATAAAGGCAACATAGCTTTCATAAAGTACGATAAGTTAGTCATTAAGGACAAAAGAAACGAAACGAACACGAATAAGAGACAACTTTCTGTCTCCCCACAGCAAACAGAACCACCTCGTACAAATACACCAATAATAGTGCAACAAATCAAGGAACAACAAGCAACAAGATCAAGCAAAAAATACAAGGCACAGAACTCAATGACGACATATGTAACAAGAAAAGATGAAGCATGAAAATTAAAGGGCCCCTCCACCTCAAATGAATACTTACAATACCAACAAAAAAAACAAAACAATTTATCTGAGCTCCCGATAAGGTTGGTCACCGAGGGAGCGCTCGACCAAAACCCTCCAGATTATGACAAAGATCTACTCTATATAATAACCTACAATACGAGAACTTTATCTTCCTACGAACGACTACTAGAGCTTATGGATTCTCTCGAAAACACGAAATTTGATGTGGTAGGACTATCAGAAGTAAGGAGAGTAGGGAACTCGATCCAAGAATATGAAGATTTTATATTTCACTTTGTAGGCGAGACAGCAGGACTGTACGGAGTCGGTTTCATTATAAAAAAATATTTGAAAAAACACATCGTGGAAATCACAGGACTATCCGAACGGGTAACTCTACTTACATTGGATTTTGATGAAAACAAAATAGCCATAATTCAGGTTTACGCTCCCACTGAATCCGCGGATGAAAACAAGTTGGAAGAGTTTTACGAAACAGTCTATAGAGCTCTATCACTGGCAGAAAATAGAAAAATAATAATAATGGGAGATTTTAATGCGAGGATAGGTATGCCTCGCCCAGAAGAACATCTGATAATGAAGAAATATGGCTACGGAACCAGAAATAATAGAGGAGAAAAACTAATTGAGTTCGCTTATGAAAACCAGCTATCTATATTAAACACCTTCTTCAAAAAGAAACTAAAGCAAAGGTGGACTTGGAAATCACCTGACGGTAAAACCAAAAGCGAACTAGACTATGTTATGTCAAACTTTCCGAAAAGCTGTCAGAATATCGAAGTTTTGAACATAAAGTTCCCATCTGACCACCGACCAGTAAGAGCTAAAATTAACATCCAACTTCCAAAAAGAAGCCGAGCAAGTTATAGTAAAAATTCATCAAGTTTATTGAAAACGGAAAAGCAAAGAAACACTTACTTAGAATGTCTGCGCGACAATATGCCTCCACAATTATTGGGTCGGACCAGTCCTACAGTCAATGTATATTACGACCAACTAATAAAGACTATAAAAAACAGCGTAAATAAAACTCTCACGTATTCGCTAGACAATGAAAAATCGTCACCAGTAATAACAGACCACACAAGACAATTAATGGCGCGAAGAAATGAAATTCAGAGAATGAAACCCAAAAGTCGAAGCATGAAAAATGAGTTAAAAGCTCTCTACAAGTTAACCAGCAAGTACATTAGGCACGACTACAATACCTACAGAACACGAACAATAGAGAGACATTTGAACACTACTGGCAGCTTAAAGCGAGCTTTTAAAGACTTACAAACTCACAAGGATTGGATAGAACGAATGAAGGGACATGAAAATGTACATAACAAAAGAGACGACATACTGAATATTGCAACAACGTACTACAGGAATTTATATAGTAACCGTTCACAAGATCAGTCAGCGACTCTTACAAACTTAACCGAAGCCGAAATTATGACAGAAGTAGAGGCATTTCAAGAAAAAGAAATATATAAACTTATACAGAAACTTCAAAACGACAAGAGCCCAGGCCCTGACGGCATCTCAAACGAATTACTAAAAATAGGTTTACCGTTTCTTCTTCAACCAATTACCACTCTATTTAATAAAATTTTGAAAGAACAGGAAGTCCCTCTGCCATGGTGCGAATCGGATATTATATTGCTATACAAGAAAGGAAATCCAGCGGATGTAAGTAACTACCGACCAATAAGCCTCATGTCGTGTATATACAAACTATTTTCATCCTGTATTGAAGCAAGAATAAGCCCTATACTAGAAACTTACCAACCACCAGAACAAGCAGGGTTCCGAAAAAATTTTAGTACCATAGACCATATCCACGTGCTGGACCAAATCATCGAGAAGTACCAAGAATTTAATACTACACTTTACCTGGCTTTCGTCGATTATGCCAAAGCCTTCGACACAATTTCTCACCAAAGCATATGGAACGCCCTACGTGCACAATCAATTCCACACCCCTATATAAATATCATAAAAGATATATACCGAAAAACCTCAAGCAGAGTCAAGCTGGACCGAATCGGACCGCCTATAAAAATTTGTAGAGGCGTAAGACAGGGCGACCCGCTCTCACCAAAAATCTTTATTTCTGTTCTACAAAATATCATGGAAGGTTTACCATGGACTAAGAAAGGAATCTGGATAAACGGTAATCGATTAAGCCATCTTCGCTTTGCCGACGACATCGTCCTTCTTTCGGAGTCGCCGACGGAACTTCAGTCAATGCTTACGGAATTATGCTCGAAAAGCTTAGAGATTGGTCTTGAGATAAATGCAAGCAAAACAAAAATAATGTCGAACAGCGTTACCGTACCCATAGTCGTGGATGGTAAAAATATAGAGTATGTCGATGAATATGTATATCTCGGCCAATTAATGTCTTTTAAAAAGAACAGACACACCGATGAATTGAAAAGACGCATAAATAAAACGTGGAGTAAATATTGGAGCCATAAAGAGATTTTTAAATCCACTCTACCGGTGAACATAAAGAAAAAAGTTGCTGATTCCTGCCTATTACCTTGCCTGACTTATGGATGTCAAGATTGGGTTTTCAACAACACAACCAGAAATAAAATACAAGTTTGCCAAAGAGGTATAGAGAGAAGTATGTTGGGAAAAAAATTAAAGGACAAAGTTTCAAACTATACAATACGAAAAACTACCAAAGTAATTGATGCCTCTGAACACGCACAAAAATTGAAATGGAAATGGGCGGGCCACGTAGCGCGAATGAGCCGCACAAAGTGGACAAAAGTAGTCACCTCCTGGAAAGGCCCGAAAAACAAGCGGAAGAGAGGGAGACCGCCTGAACGATGGGCAGACGAAATCATAAAAATCGCCGGAAAGGAATGGGAAAAAGAGGCACAAGACAGAGAAAAATGGAATCAACTGGAGGAGGCCTTCACCCTAAGAGGGGTCCTTAAAACTAAACACACACAATAATATTACCTATATACATCGCACCAACTATTTTTTAAGTACATCGGAATTATCATTATTATTAATTACAATCTAAATGGAATTGCATTATTATTATTAATTTTCAATCCAAATGGAATACATTATTGATTGAATAATACTTAAAAGGAAATTATTTATTATTTGTAACTAAATTATTTAATTTATCAGTATTAAAATACAAATTCAAATGCAATTTTATAATACTATTTAACAAGTGTTTGCATGAAATTTTATTGTACTCATTTTAAGTTTTGAGGAATATTAAAGGCTTTTTTATTTTTATTTTATTTTATTTATTTTTAATGAGATACAGGAATACCACCGCGATGCATGAATACTTAATGAGGAAGTAATCAAACAAAAAAATAAAAAAACTCAATTTCAATACCAAATCACATGCGAAAATATTTATAACTAGCTGAGTCCTGCGATGTTACCCGCGATTATTGACGTACTGCGGGGAACGGCGTGGGGCGAAGCTAGTCTAAAAAAGTAAGTTGACTCCTAAGTTACTTCTTATAACATCAGCTACCTATCAGTTAAAGTCCCGTCAAAATCGGTCCAGCCTGTACTGTTTAAACATACTTACTCATTTAGTAAAAAGTGGTTAATTTGATTGTTACAAACAGACACTCCAATTTTATTAATTGTAGTATATATGACATATATTTTTATTACGGTGGCCTCTTGGAGTACTCGAATTGATCGACAATGTGGTTACCATGAACAAGAAGAGCTGGAACACGCTTAACTACGGGTTCTAGCGTTCACATTCGGAACTTAGTAACGACTTAACAAACAGGATGTTAATGCTGAGAAGCTATTTTAAATCTGCAAGGGCGAATAAGGGATGTCTCGGTATGGCATTGTAGTAGGTAACTCTTTATGAGGAGAGATAACCTGGGGTTGAAAGAGAACTCCACCGCTTGTAGTAACGTGTACAGACATATTTTTCCCGCAGAATAACGGGCGGAACACTGGGTAGTATTAGTAGGTAATCAAGTAGAACTTCACATCACCGCAACAAGTCAATAGCACAGATATACCAAAAATTTACTAAACCGAATCATCCTATCATTTCTCTAAAAAACTGTCAGTAAAACAAATTAGAAATATATTATGATATTTTTTATTAAACTCTCCTTCTACCCAACAGCCACTGAACCGTAATTCCATATGGAATGTCTATATTCAGTGACCATTGTGTATGGTTCTTTACAAATATCACGTTCCAAAATCTATTTTTGAGTCGATTTTTGATTCTCTTTGGCGGTTATTGTAGAAGAGAGGTCGTACGTAAGCCTTGCAATTGGGTTCCCGGTGCGAACTTTTCCATACGATGTCGCTTTTGGTTTAAGTCCAGTCTTGCATGGGCCGCATCTTCAGGTAGACTTCTTTTTTTTTCATAATTCAAAATAGGCTTTCGTTTGATCTCACCGTTTGATCTCGCTTGGTGGAAGGCGAAGATGAGGCCTAAGATGGTACACGTTTGCCTCTCCAAAAAATAGACCTCAGCAAAGAGTTCCGTTCCTTCGTCGTCCGCATAATGTATGAAGAGGCATCATAATAATATATATTTAGTTTTAGATCCGTGACTTCGTGTCAGTTTCAACCCTAAGCATCAAAAAGCCTTATCACTAAAATACCAGGAACACATTACAAAATTGATCTATCTAAAAATGTGTGAAGCCTCATGTCATTTATTATTTTAAGTATCGACACATGACAGGCTCATAAGTATTAAAATAGTGACCTTAATCGTATCAGCCTTAAAAGCTTATTTATAGGCAAATTTGGGATAGTCAATAAAAAGGGAAAGTAAATTAGTGTTGAATTTCTTATCAGGCCCATTCAATTGAGGCGAGGCATCAATCAACCGGGTATGACGGCTTGAAATTGAAAGACTCAGGGCAATGATGTCTTGAGGTATTAAAGGTAAAGATGCTTAGGAATGTGAGTATCGGCTTTGTAGATCTTGAGCGAAGTAACACATTTTATAGTGCAACTAGCAACGACCACCCCGGCATCGCACGGGTGCAATTATGCGTGTATTAAACGTATAAACCTTCCTCTTGAATCACTCTATCTATTAAAAGAAACCGCTTCAAAATCCGTTGCGTAGTTTTAAACATTTAAGCATACTTAGGGACGGACAGACGACAGCGACTTTATTTTATACTATGTAGTGATAGTGAAGTAACACGTGGGGTGACGGATATGACAAGGCAGAAAAGCTAGCCGCAAGAGAAGGAAAACTTGATACGAAACCCGTCTGGCCAGCGATACAGCAATTTCCTTCCCTGTGATGGGAGGAGGCTTGACTCAGCAGTGGGTTATTTATGGGATGAGTAGAAGTCGTAACAGCTGCATGTAAGACGCATCCAGTGTTTGTTAACACCTTTATGTTGTGTGTGTGTGTGTGTGTTGTTATATTTTTTAACTAGCGACCCGCCCCAGCTTCGCACATGTACGATTATGCATTTATTATACATATAAAGCTTCCTCTTGAATTACTCTAACTATTAAAAATACCGCTTCAAAATCCGTTGCGTAGTTCTAAAGATTTAAGCATACGTAGGGACGGACAGGCGACAGCGACTTTGTTTTATACTATGTAGTGATATTACAATTTGTGATTGTTAATTAAAGTACGAGTAGATGTGTTAGCCTTCCCATTGCGAAAGACTCAGGCCATTGATACATTAAACATACTACTAAAGGTTTGACTCAAAATCTTTTTTTTTATTCGCATATACTTATTCTTAAGATTGCTCTCAAATAGTAAACAAATAAAAAAATCGATTAATCATTTAGTCTTTACCACCAGCTCGGAAAGCCATTCCCCAAAGAAAAGACGGCTAGAAACTCCATGGTTATACATATAGGGATACAAAAAAGTTTGACAGATTAGTGAAGACAACTACTCCAATCTACTTAACCTGACACCATAATGATTTCTTAGGTTTTCGCGATTATTACACATTGAAATTAAACACTTTTTAACGGATTTATCGCGTGTATTTAATTCCCGACGTTTCGAATGCTTTGCAGCAGTCGTGGTCGCGGGAGAGACTAGATGACAGTTGTCTTCAAAAGTACAAAGAAACAGTTAAAATCTGCCGCCTATAGTTTTGTTTTATTGATAACGTTCCCTGTGCACGCAGAAATCGCTCACGGTGTTCAGAGGTCTTGCAGATGAGTGTTTTGCTTGAGATTTGATCAATTTAATGACTGGATCCCAAGCAGGTGGTACTTGCCAACCATCCTCTCTATTGAAATTTGGATGTTTTTTAATCTCAATAGCCTCGCAGATCATTCTTGGGATGTAATGATAATCATAAAAATCGTTTTTTTTTGCCAATAAGAACCTTGCTCCCTAAAAAGCTAATATCCTAAAAAAGTAGGACTTAACGATTATTTTGTCGACTCAAATCGGATTAACGCGGTTCCAGCTTCGTAACCCAAGTTAGAGATGTGTCTACTGAGCTAGATTAACTAATTAGTCTAGGTTTTATACACTTTCGGATTACACCAATTTAATCGCGACCTTAAAACGGTTGAATGTTTTGAAGCGAGGAAATAGCAATTAGTATAAAATTTTACTTTATATTCATTAGACCTGGTGACCTAAAACTAAAACTCTGAATTCTAAGAAGATGTTCTTTACACTTAGACCAATAATTGATCTAAGATCGTAAACAGATAAAGTAATAAGCAGGTCTAAGTTTTATTAAAATAATAATAACATGTATTTGTCATTAATATAATATGGTTGTACTTATTCGTATAAATACATAATAAATATTTTGTTATTATTATTATGAAATAAATGATTAATGACCTCCGTGTGGTGACGGATTTAGAATAAACAGTTTCACCAACCCTTACCATCCCGAGGGTGTCGTAAGAGGACTAAAGGAACGCAAGAGGCAAAACCTGGTTGCAAGAGAAGGAAAACTTGATACAAACCCTGTACCAACCCGTCTTACCAGCGTGGCACAGTAGGCTAAATTCCCTCCATGAATTTGGAGGAGGCCCGAGCAGTGGGTCATTCATGTGCTGAAACGACGACGACGATTAATGATTACATGATAAATGATTTGTCTATTCAGGACATAATTTTATGGTAATCAATTATTATATTATATTACAGACAGATACACATACACACGGACATATCACACCCTACTTTTTCGTCGGCGGTTCAAATACCCTAACCTGTCTTTCAACACATCAATACTTGTTAACGCGTATGAAGCCCGAATACGTAGGGTGAGGATAAAAGAGAACTTGCTCTTATGTTCTACTTTCTTGTATTGCCAACGATCCGGAAACTTCTCTTATAAGTAAGGTTAATAACCTAGTTTTATGTGCTTCTGGAG
Source organism: Clostera curtula (assembly GCA_905475355.2). NCBI lineage: Eukaryota > Metazoa > Arthropoda > Insecta > Lepidoptera > Notodontidae > Clostera > Clostera curtula. The sequence continues at coordinate 8,243,185 of FR997813.1, read as the reverse complement.
AATGATGATTAAACAAAAGGTCGGAAAATTATCATAAGACATTATCTCTTTTTTTTACTTGTTAGTCGGACAATACTCATGGATACCCGGCCGTGGGGGCTAGCTGAGTGATGTGGACTCAAGCGCGCATCAAAGTACAATTAGCATTTTTACCCACTAAAAACCGCCGTCGATCCTCAATTGCCCGAACAATGGCGTCGCGATCCTGGGGGCCGATAAAAAGACCCATCTTACCAGCGTGGCACAGTAGGCTAATTACCCTCCATGTAGTTGGAGGAGACCCGACCCCGCAGTGGATCATTTATTGGCTGAGAATCATAACTACTACAGTTATGATTTTAAAGTTTTTTTTTAATCTGCTTTCTTAGTAATGATAAAGAGCGTTATGTAGTCCAGTTTTCTATTACTTTTTCCATCCACCGAAGTGTTGTCAATCGAGTTTTGCTTTTGACGTTCACAAGTATAAATCTTCAACTTTATTGCTTATCAATTTTTTTTTTGGGTTTAAGCTTATTAAGATATGAACCATAAGATTTATTACAAATTGGAACAAGAGCGCTGTAAGGTGGATGCTCCAGGGTAACCCGCGAATTTCAAATTTTCTTTCGTTTTTTACAATTTGCCGGGCAGTGCTAGGTTGTATGATGATGAACGTTTGATTAGCGGCTGTAAGATGTATGTAGTTATAGAGTTATAATCATCAAACTCATCAATACAACCCCCCAAGCTCATAACGGTGCAAGAATGACTTTGACGTTGAAAAAGTTTTTCTTGCACTTTTATGAGCTTGGAGGGTTGTATTGATGATTATATTTCTATAACTACATACGTCCTACAGCCGCGAATAACATTTTAATCAACATACAACCAAGCACTGACCTGCAGATTGCAAAAAACGTAAGAAAATTTGAATTTCGCGGGCTACCCTGGACCATCCACATTTTAAATTTAAACTATGTATTATCATTAGACAATGCCATCGCGACAAAGAGACATTGAGAGTGATTTCAGGTTATTTTAAATCTTGTATAAAATAATTGGTATAATTATTCATAAATATCCGTTGAAGGAGTTATGCAAATATAACATTTAATAATGTTTAGATGATTTATAGTTTACACAATTAAAATTAATATGTATACGTTAAGGAAAATTAATCCTGTATTACAATTAATTCAAAATGTGGCCTTTAACACACTGAACTTGTCTGATAGAATAGAGTTTTCTAATAAGAATAAAATACTCTATTCCTTTATGTGTTAACACTAATAAAATAGCTCCTAAAGATAATTCAATAATTTTAAATTTCTTCATGGCAACCTTAAATCCTATAAACTTAAAAATTCGGGGCAGAGAATTTTATATTCGAATTAAGAACTCTCATAAAATTTACAACTCCCCACTATCAAGTTGAAGACAATAGTGCTGAGACTCAAAACTGTAAAATTTTCATGTAGTTAGCGAGTCGTCAACAGGTTCCAAGTTTTAAACTTTCCCGGATTGTGCAGCCTTCCAAAATCCCTCCAATCTGCATATTTTACAGCAAGATTTTCCTTAACTTGAGTGTATTTTATTTCAATGAGGACTGTGGTTTGGGTGTTAGATTTATTATTCAACTAGCAACCCTAGAACTAACCTAGAACCCTAACCTAGAAGCCGGGGCTTCACACGGGTGCAATGATGATATAGATAAAAACCGTCCTCTTGAATCACTCTATTTAAAAAAAAACGCATCGAAATCCGTAGCGTAGTTTGAAAATAGGGACGGACAGCAACATCGACTTTGTTTTAAACTATGTAGTGACTAACTTCAAATAGGAGGTCGCCAATGTCGCAAACTAAATATTTTACATAAAAACACGCAATCATTAAAATTAAACTTTTGATAGTTTGGGTACTAATACTCAGTCAATCAGTCAGCTCGATCCCCGCACTGAAGAAATATTTGTACGACCTACAAGTATTTGTTCCGGGTCTGGGTGTTTTCTATCTATAATATGTATATATTTACAAAAAAAAGTATTTATGTAGTTTATCATACATCTCGTTCGTTACCATAACACAAGCATTAAGTTGCTTAAGCTTGGGGCGAGATGGCGTTGTGTGAAATCTCCAAGGATATTTATTAAAAAAAATACATGTCGGATGGACACTTTAAATGAAAACTTACTTTTTTTAAGTCTACTACTACTACTTAGCCAATATAGGCCACTGCTGAGTCCAGCCTCCTCCAGTTACATGGAGGGTAGTTGGCATACTGTACCACGGACCCAGGCGGGTTGGCACAGGGTTTCGTATCAAATTTTCCTTCTATTACGGCTAGGTTATCGACCTTGTCATTTCCTTTTGTCAGCTCTTACGACACCCTCAGTATGAAATGGGGTAGTGATACTATATATTCTAAATCCGTCAATGTGTAATGACCAGACAGACCGTATATCTACCTACTCACCAGCTAATATCTTTTTGAGAACTCATCAAAACGCCCCGAATTGTGGATGAAGCTAAAATTCTGGCATATGCATATTTTATACCGCACCGGTGTTGCCGAGTTTAGCCGTCGAGTTTCCTTCTTATGCTGGGAATTCTATTTAATTATGCAAACGCGCATCATTGTAGCGATTTTCTTGTTTTATAGGCAACGAAATGGCTCTCTAGAGTTTGACAACTTTATTATTAGACGGTCAATTATTCATTTGTTTAGCAATTTCTCCGGGCGTCCCACTGATGGGAAAGGGATGGGAGAGATTAATAGAACAATGCGTTATTGTAAGCTAATGGTAGAACACCTTTAAGTAAGATTAGAAGCCTCTTTCTCTTGGCAAGGATTCTAATGTAATGCATTGAATAGTCATTATCACCAACCAAATATGTCTTAAAAATAATAAAATTCTGTGTACAAATTTAAATGAAATTAAGTAAAAAATAAATTAAAAGTTATGCGTACAAGGTTTTACGATGATCGGATAAGTAGTTTTCTCGTGAAAGCCTAACAAACCAACTTACATTCACATTTATAATATTAGTAGGGATGTGTTATTCTGATGTATAAGCTCGTCAGTGTAGTTCGTAGTTTTGCGCGAAAGACTAACTACATCAATACATTCTTACGAACTTTCGCGTTTCTAATATTAGTAGGATACCTTAACGGCTACGAATCCATCAGTGTTATCTTCAGTCTTTGCACAATGGCTGTTACTTGAAACTGCCTTCGTGACGTATCTTCCTCCCATCGCGCCCTAGTCGTTGCAACCGCCATACCTCATCGAGCTAGCTTCATAGTTAAGTATTATGTTTAAGAGAGTAATTTGCACTTCGGTAAATCTGTGACAGTGTGGTGACAGGTTTTAAAATATTAGCGTCACCACCTCTTTTTGTACTGAGGTGTCGTGAGAGCTGACTAAAGGATCAAGCTAGAACTGAGCTGCAAGAGACCGAACTGTTAATACGAGCCTTAAAACACTTAGTTACCTTAGAGCAAGGTATAATTGGTGTCCTCGTCTGCGGCGGCGTGGTTCTGCATCAGATCCCACAATGCCGCAACAGGACGCGAGTTGGAGCACCCCGGGGAGTTTTAGTGGGTAGGCCCCCACTATGGGGGAGAGTCCCACACTCCCCTCGCTGGCCATCCCCGTGGCCGGCGAGGAAGTCCATAAAGGATTTAACCCCGGGCGAACAAAAAAAAAAAAAATAATGTATAATTGGTGGCAGTTTTGCTAAAAGCTACAAGGTTGGTAGGTAATGTATTTATTAATTTCTCTTTGATTATTTGCTTCTGCCACTGTTAAACGGGCGTCGGGCCTCTTCCGATTATAAGAGGTTAATTAGCCTACTGTGCCACGCTGGCAAGATGGATTGGGACAGGGTTTTTTTTTCTTTATTTTTTTTTCTTTATTTCACACAACGCCATCTCGCCCCAAGCTAAGCCACTTAATGCTTGTGTTATGGTAACGAGATGGATGATAAACTACTTATATAATTTTTTTTTGTAAATACTTACATATTATACTTAGAAATGACACCCAGACTCCGAGCCAGTGCCTCTGGTTTAGACAAAGACACTTGCCCGACCCCGGAATCGAACCCGGGACTCGTTGATCCAAAGGCGGCACATCTAACCACTAGACCAACGAGGCATCAAGTTTGTTTTTAGTTTTCCTTCACTTGGGACTTTCTGCCATGTAATCTATACTAATATATAATCTATACTAATATATAAAGCTGCAGAGTTTGTTTGTTTGTTTGAACGCGCTAATCTCAGGAACTACTGGTCCGATTTCAAAAAATCTTTCAGTGTTAGATAGTCCATTTATCGAGGAAGGTTATAGGCTATATTTTATTTTCAAAAGAATTAGGGATCCGTGTGAAAATTGCGATTTTGTAAACCAAGGTGTAAAATCGAAAACCTATTTATTCGTGCGCTGCAAAAACTATTGACAATAGAACAAAATGATGTACTACGGGTTTGTAGGTCTTATAAAGATCTACAAAAAAGACCACATATCTAACTATCATAGGTTAGTCACAATAACCGATTTTATGTTCATAAAATTATGCACGGCACGCCCACGCGGGCGAAGCCGCGCGCAAAAGCTAGTTATTATGTATAATAATACTACTGACGCAGTTAGGCTTTCCCTCTTTGAATTTGGAGGACGCCCGACTCAGTAGTGGGCAATCTTTTACTACTACTCAGCCGATATATGACTCACTGCTGAGTCGTTTCAAGTTTTCCTTCTCTTGTGGCTAGGTTATCGGCCTTGTTGTTACGTTTGGTCGGCTCTTACGACACCCTCAGGGTGGAATGGAGAGTTGACACTATGTATTGAAACACGACACTCTCGGGATGGTGTAAATTGGTCATATTGTGTATTCTTAATCCGTCACCAATACAAAAAAGTATAAATTATGATCATCAGCCAACATAAGTCCACTGCTGGACATAGGCCTCGCCTAAAGAGCGCCATAGCGCCCTGTCTTCTGCTTGACGGAAAAAAATACTACTCGACCAAGCTACGTTTGCACCTCTCAGGAATGCGGTGCCATGTGTAAAATATATTGTTGTAAACAATAAATGCAAAGCAAAATCTAACAAACACTTACATTTTCAAAGTCATAGCGAACCCTTTTTCTAGACTTTAGGTACAAGCGGCAGTGTGATGTAATCGACGCGACGTGCAAACTTGGTTGGTCTAGTAGTATAAATGTAATACGATAAATATTGAACTATTCCCAGCAAAAATTAAATCGTCTATACGATAAGAGCTTATACAAACGTGGGAAAACTTTTATCCCGTAAACACGCGTGACGCCTCTTCCAACACAAACATGTTGAATTTGTCAAATCGACCATTTGGAGGCACAAATATTTTCGAACAATGTCCGAGGTCCGAGCAAAGTCATCTCCTTCAACAAATACAGAAAAGAAACCAACAGACTTATAGAAACTAGATACGCTGTGGAATTATCATCTTCATTTGCATCCCTTTAAAGCTTTGGTTTCGACAGCAAAGCCGTCATACAGCGGGCGTAATTTAATGGTGAATTACTTTAAGTCTCTATACGACCGCTATATGACAGCACCCAAACCAGAACCAAAACCATCGGACACCGACAAGACGGCATCATGTAAATGTTTTTGACTATACGGTGTTAGTTACCGCTCTCTAGGAAACCGCGCCATTTTGTTAAATAGACGTCATTCACCGTTATATTTATTACGTCCGCTATAAATATGATGGCACCACTATCCTAGGTATCCAAAAAGAGTTTGTTACAAATTGACCGTACCGTGCTCCTAAAAAGTTAGGTTATTTTTTCTGTCAGTCTTACTTCAAGTCACTAGGTCTTCTTCTTCATTTATGTTTTGGCTTTGGCCGTTATAACTATGATTTTGCCAATGACAGATGTGTTTTGTTATGTATCAATTGATAGTAATTTTTTTAATGGATGATGGTTGCGGATCCCCCTCCAGGAGCCATAGACGACGGTAACGTCATCACCTCATTCCACAATCCTTCGTTAAAATAGGTTAGAATTTCAGCCCATAAATTACCCACTCTTGAGTCGAGCCTCCTCCAAATTCATGGTCTCAGATTAACCTACTGTGTCACGCTCGCAACACAGGTTGGCACAAGGTTTTTATCAAGTTTTCCTTCTCTTGAGGCTCTTGCGTTCCTCGCCTCTTACAACATCCACATGATGGTATGGGCTAGTGATATTGTACGAGTATATTTTAAATCCATCACCATATGAAATAAAAAGGTGCATTATTTATTATTGTTAGCGAAGGTAAAACTATAAAAAATACAAATCATCTTTATTTATTTGGAGTACTGTGATGTCTGTCCACTATTCCTCCGTTAGTTGAGTCATTGTTAAATTAACTCCTAGGGACATGAGAAAGTCCAGTTTATTACACTAATAACCGCTTTATTAGCAGTAATTTCTATACGAAACGTAACGGCCAGGATAATTAATATCAGTCAGTTAGTTCTGGTCTAGTGATTCGGTGTAGTCATAAATGGCCCATTTTTTTCTAAAGCAAATAATGTCGTTTATTTCGCTGTCTATCAATTGTATCATTTTCATTGTCACAGTTCGAATACGAAATTAATTTTGTGAATTTAATAATCTACTGTACAATAAAAGAGTGATATTTTTATGTCTTAAAAAGTGCTAGTTAAAAGCAACAAGAATTCAAATGGATTACTATTTTTAATAAAATAATATCTGTATGTAACAGATATTAAAATGAAATGCTGCCATGTTGACATGGCTGGGTTTTTTTACATGAATATAATTAATGTTTTTGTTAAGCAATGATATAATTAAAACACTTTTCCTTTGATCTGTATACTGTCAGCCATAGTACATGTAACAAAATTGTGAGCACTATTGTACTGTCAACAACAGCGCCGTACCTGCGTGTAGTACTTTGAAGTTAACAAATACACGTAAATCGAAAATGAATGTATCATTTTTTATTGGCGACGATGGAGGAAGGAATTACAACCCCGAAACGAGCAAGAAGTAGTATAAAAGGACAAATTACAAAACTTATAAATCTTATAAAAATTCAAAGGATATTACGGAGATCGAATACAATACAAGACTGTCAACGATAGAAAAACATGAACAAAAATTTGATAAAATACGAAACGAAATTGAGAAGAAATCCACAAACACACAAGAAGAAACAGACATAAGATTCGAAATTACTGAGGAATTTACACAATTAAAATTACTTCTATACAACCGACGGCAGGAAAAAACCTCACCTGCACTGGCACCTTTAACGTATCAATCATGCAATTTGGTAAATACTCCTGCAACCAATAACTACTTATTACCAAACACCTAAAATTGCATTTCAACAATTCCAAGAACAAGACATTTTCGAACATTTTGTGAGACGATTGAAAATATATTTACATTTGATGAATTATCAGGATTCAGAGAGAATGACTGACATATTACTCACTTCCATAAGTCCAGAGCTACATGAAAAGGTGTGGAACTTATGTGCACCTGAAGACCCGACTAAAATGGAATTTAAAAAATTTTTAGATCTGATACAAGATTATGTAGAACCCAAACCCAAACAATATGGTTAAAAGTACAAATTATACGGAACCAATTTATAATGCGAATGCAAAACGAAAATGAATCAGTGAGTGAATTTAGCACAGAATTGAGACGCCTAGCTCATGTCTGTGAGTTTACTTGTGACAATTGCAAAAAAAGAACACATGACAACTTCCTAACGTTACAGTTTATTATAGGAGTACGAGACGGAGACATTCGTACAAAGATTTTACAAAATGACAAAATCAAAACATTCAATGAACTAGCAACTGCAGCAAGCAACTGTTACAGAAATGGCTAAAATTGACAACCAAGTTTTGATTACTAAGCCACAAGCAACCAACGAAACATATTCTACACAGAAGGAAAAGAGGCCAAATACTACGTCAATACAAAATAAGCCTATAAATTCATACAGAGATTTTTAATGTTTTCGATGCGGTGACGCAAATCACCGAGCAAACAAATGCAGACATATGAATACAGATTGTAGTAAATGCAATAAAACAGGCCATCTAGCACGTGTCTGTTTAACATCCTTATGGTGTGATAGAAATCATCAATTGGATGAAAACGAGACATCAGACAGACGAAGTTTATGTGAAATTTATGCGCTCAAATCTTCTTGTACAGACAATTTTGTGCTGAATGTTCTGATTGAGGACAAAAAAGTTAAAACTCTAAGATTAAGTAACAACATTTTCAAAACGAATGTACGAATGAAAACTTACACGGGCGAACTCATCACACCCGTTGGAGTTACCTACGTTAAATGTAATTACCGAAACCAACCTTTTCTTGGTAAACTCTTTGTAATAAGACAAGATGTTGATACAATTTTTGGTAGATCTTGGATCCGAGAAATAAATATTAATACATCAGACATGGAGAAAATACCTTTGGAAAAACAGAATGCCACTCGACTAGATGTTATTTTCACAAAAATTTCTTCTTTATTCAATGGCACAATTGGATGCATTCCAAACTACAAGGATCACCTTACATTAAAAGAAGACGCTAAACCTATTTACTTAAAACCGCAACGAAATCGTTATGCACTAAATGGTTACCAAGGAAATAGATTGTCTGTGTCAGAAAGTAAGAAGAAAATGACAATGCTGAGTGGGGTACTCCACCACCAGTAGTTCCGATAATGAAACCAGTCGTGAATACGAATGTTGGAGGCATTAGATCATCATAAATATGGTAATAAATACACGTAAAATTGTAGAATATTGTATCATTTTATTCCGTATAATGTTTAATACACACTGTACACCAAAGATTATTTATGTAGATATATATCAGAAGTGCACTAAATTCATTTAAATGTTTAATCAACTTAGTTTAAGCGTTGCGGAGGCTTATAATGGCTTATTTAAATGTATTTTTCTGTCTATCTACGTAATGTCAACGACAAACCCGCCAAATAAAATAAAAGGATAAGGATTTCCATAAAGATCGGTCCTGAGTTGCCCATATTCATCGGATTCCGGCGAAACCTATAGTAGATGTCAAAGAAATTGACAAATTTAATTTCAAACAATCGGAAAAGGGCAATCTTCATCATCGCAGCCCAGGGCCAGGTAGGTCGCGTAAGTTCACCACAAGGGTGGGACTTACGTCCTTTTAAGAAATGAAAGCAAGATGTTAGATGGAAAGCTTGTTTGAGGAAAGTAGTCTAATACGTTTACTAGCTTATATAATTATGTCTTCCGCCTGACACGTAGTATTTATTTTTATAGTAAACGAAACCTAAGGCTCTAGGTATAACATGTATCGCGGAGGCAGTTTACAAACATGCAACTCACGACTACAAATAACACCCAGACTCAGAGCAAGTGCCTCTGGTTTACACTCACTTTCCCAGACCCGTGATCCAAAGTCTAAATACACTCGAAAACGCTTCTTGTGTCAAATTATATAATGGCTCCACATCGTTTCATTTGTTTTCAGTTCCTAAGCAAAAACTGTCATGGTCTCATTAAAACGCTATAAGATTATTTTATAGGAATGCTGATTGTATTTCTCTTTTTGGTCAAAACTTAAAGAAATTCTTTATTCCAATAGTAAAAGTAACTAAAAATAATAAATAATGTTATAAAAAAATATATCCTCAACTGCGGCGATAGTATCAAATGATGAGATCCCTAGACACTTTTGATGTGTGTAATGCATTGTGGTAGAGTAATCAAACCAAATAAATCCTTCAATTCATTTATTGTGCCACATATTTTTGTCGTCATGTCTCATCCAGCTATTTTATGTGTCTTTAAAGGCTCTATTGGCTATCTGGACATCTGTTGGCGTTCTACAGTGTTTACATTTCATTTCTCGAAGCAACAAACGCGTGTAGAAGAGGCATGCGCGCGCAGCGATCTCCACTGCGATAGCTTTGAGTCCCTATCGCGATCTTAGCGTGCTCTTCCCGGAGAATAGTTGCTTCAAACACGCGTATTTTACGACTGTACTTTAAGATTTTTAAAATAAAACATCTGGACGAGCTGTAACAAGAACATAATGATCGTCTGTATCAATTACAAATTATTGCTCGAGTAGAACTTCTAGGTTTCGTATTATTTTTGCAAGTTCGTCTTCCGATTTGATTACGTTAGGGTTCTCAGTAGATATCGTGATTCTGTCTTCAGTAACAAGTTCTGGTTGTAAATGGATACTGTTAGTGTCCATTAGAAACGGTTCATCAATCTGTGAATGGCTTTGTATTCTTCTAATATTTGTATTCATTTGCCGACTCTTGAGATCATTCAAAAGGCGAATACCTGGCTTTTTTTTAGTTTCATCTTTGCAATGGCAGTCATTGTCCTTTCTTTCACTTGCGTAGAATTTTAATTTGTGTTTACACGATTCAATTTTATTTTCAGCCTTATTTTCTGCGCTGTTCGAGTATACTTTAGTATTGGGTAGGTGTGTAATTTTGTTTTGAACATTGTTTGTGACAATTGTATTGTAGTCAGTTTTCATTTTCGTCGTTGTGACATTTTCTACATCATGTGTGATAATATCATTAGATTTACCAGCTAACATTGTATCTCTAGTCATATATTTTAAATCTCCTTGTGTATCCATATCAGTATAAAATTGATCTGCGTCTTGACTTCGCTCAATATCTGCATCAGTGTCTAAAATAGAATGGTTAATTAGGTACGGATGACTAATCTCATCATATTTTAACATGTAGTACCATGGTACCTTTGTTGTCAGGCTATATTGACTTTTGCTTTTGCCGTTACCTGAATGCTGTTTTTTCTTATCATTACAATACTTTTCCCGTGTTATCGTTCGTAAAAGCGGCTTTTTCAATAGTTCTAAGTACTCGCGTGGTTCATCATTAAACTGGTTATTCATTTCACCTTTGTGGTTTGATTTGAATTGAACGGGAGGTTCGAACTTTAAAGGTGTCATAATGTTATTTAATTCTGAGTGAGATAGTAATGTGGTTTTAAAGTCCTCGCTCGAAAACCCACCTAAATGCTTGTGAGAATTTGAGTCTTTCAATTTTCTGTCAAAGATCTTCAAATTATTTTTGGGAACATACACGCGTTGACGGTGAGGGTTCCTGTATTTTTGGTTTAGTAATAAAAAAGATCTCTCGTTGACAATGTTTTCTTTGTTGTTTGCCAATTCGTACATAGCCTCTGTGTTATTCAGGTCGTCTTGATTATTGTCGAGATTCTTGACACTGTCTGTGCTCATATTTGTAATGTTTATTTTTATTAACTTAGTTATTAACGTAGTCGTAGTGGGTGTGCTCTCTATCTGGAAATCGGAATAGAATATTGTATTGAAATTATTGTGAATTGTGCGAATTGAATTACTGAACAGGACATATAAAACTGAACTAGTACATTGGGAGCAATAGTATTGCTGAAATATTATTATATTTAATACTATTTTGATGAAACTCTAATATATCTACAAAACTGATATGGTTATTTAATAATTTTCATACGAATTCCAACGAAATATCAGAAGAATTTATATTGGGTATAATTAATTAATTTATATTGTACTCATATTAATATTCGGTTTTCTAGACCAGCGAATATACAAAGGGGAATTAGGGCATTTTTTGTATGTACTTTTAGTTTTTAATAGTGTATTTCAGAGGAATTCGCTTGATTTATTCACTTGAATTTTATAGAAAGAATATGAAAAGTTGGAGGAATTTTTCATTTCTAGAACTTCCATGTCAAAAACAAGCATTATTTAGTTTTAAGATAGTATGTATATTTAATATGCATAAATAAACTTAATCTTACTTCTCCTTTTAGCCCAGTTGTTAGTACCGTACTTGTCAAAAAAGCAATAAGTACTCTCCTCATTTTCCAATGTAAAAACAAAACGTTTTCTAGGAAATCACAGCACGTTATTAAAAAAAACCCGCGATGCCCAGACGACCGTCTTTGCCATTGAACAAACATCAAACACTGCTGATGTGTTTGGTAAACTCAAGAATTGAAAACAAACAAACAATCAAACAATGGTCACACATTTAAACGGATCGGAATTAATTTGTTCATTTATTTATCTTATGGAGAGAATTTCTTTCAATGCCATATTCTTTAGTCTGTCATGCTACAATTATTTACACCACATCTAGTGGGGTCATCGGTGTTTACTCGATGTGACTTTCACTGATAGGTAGGTGATGATATAACTTAGGGTACTTTTTTTAGACTAGCTTCGCCCCGCGTCTTCTCCCGGTATACGACAATAACTGCGGGTAACAGGAAGCTGGGACGGGCCGCTGGTAAATCATATAATCAGTTGTGCGTTTTCACGCCGGGACCGACGGCTTTATGGAGGACTTCCGATCCATTGATTCAAAAAGACCGTTACATCTCAACTTTGTAATAAAAGCTACTATAGCGTTACTGATTATCTGACTGACCCCGTAGCCTGGGATTAAGCTGCTCGAACTCATGTTATCAAATATATTATGGAAAAACATGTATTGTTTGCAAGCTTACTGGGAATACGTTTGAAATGGTTGAGGAGATCGATGGCTGCCAGATGCCGCGGTTGGCTCACTGGATTAAAGACTTCTTTTTAATTATTCTATTTTTTTTTATCTACAATTTATAATTTAGTCGACCGCCTTTCGGATCAAACGTAACTCGTTAGTTAAATGTACTCGGTCATTGTGACGGTCACTGAGTTTCTTCCGCGGTCTTTTCAGTTGGTGTCGCGTTCCGACCTGGTAGTAGTAGTTCAAAAATTGTTTATCCGTTGACGATTGTGAACGCCATAATTGGTTTATTTATAAAGAATTTTTCATTTCTATTCTACGTGCCCTCCGAAGCATGGATGAGTCTATACACCCAAACGATGTACACCCATCCGACCGAGCTGTTGCTATGGATGTTACAATGATAGCCGGTACCGACGCCAGTTTAAAAAAAGCCTTGCAAAACAGATAATATCGTATCAGGCCCTTAATCCAGCAAGAGTAGTTGGTTGTCTTTAGGTGGTTTTTTTTTTAAATACTTCTTAAAAAGTACTAGCTGTGTACTACGCGAGTTGCTACGCCACTAACTAAAATAAATTTGAAGGACACACATTTTTTTTTATTCAGCGACCTTCATGGGCTCATGCACGACATTTTGCTGAAGATCATCACATGATCAAATGCATAATTTACGATTCTATAAAGGTCATATGCAAACATTAATTTTTATATACAATACTAGCGACACGCCCCGGCTTCGCACGGTGCAATTATGCATGTATTATACATATAAACCTTCATCTTTAATTAGTCTATCTATTAAAAAAACCGCTTCAAAATCCGTTGCGTAGTTTTAAAGATTAAAGCATACATAAGGACGGACAGACGACAGCGACTTTGTTTTATACTTTGTAGTGAAGAAGGAGAAGATATTGTTGAAATAAGAAATAAAGAGACACACGTGGGAGGGGGACACTCAAAATAAAATTACTTATGAGTGGCTAACAGGGAAATGGCAAACCCATGATGATGGAGAGAAATAATATTGAAATGATACAAAGTGACTTGACATTGGCTAAACACAAACAGTGAGAGCCACAAAGAAAAAAAAAAAAAGGGACACACCTTTTGGTTGCATAGTGAATTAATATAAGAATAGCATTTGTCTCTTAGTGGCTTACTCCTTATAAATACTCCAATCTAGATCTTACAATAACTTATTTTGCTGCCTCATCAATCAAATTAAAAGCTGGCTTCATTTAAATAAGTTATTATGTATTTACAGAAAACTAGTTTAAATCGTTTCTTTTAACGAAACCCCTACACTAGGGATAGCTTCTATCGTGGGAGTTGTTTACAAACATGTAATTCAAATACCCAGACGCAAAGCAAGTCTGGTTATCACAAAGACACTTGCCCGACCTCGGAATCCAACCGGGGATCCGTGATCCAACCCCTTTTTTTGTTGTTGTCACTGGGGAAATGCTTTATGCAAACCACCGCCCCCCGGGGGAGAGGTCAGTGATTATGTGGGACTCCGACAAGGGTCGTCTACTCGCCTACCCAAGAGTCGTCTACCCACTAAAACCCCAGCGGTATACCCTCACACGGCGCGCTTGGGGCGCCACAAGTTCGCGTAAACGCATTCTACTGTGACGCCCCGGCGTGGTGCCCGCAACAGGCAAGCGACTGTCAGAGAGGGCGTCCCGGTACACTGGGACGCCCTCAGTCATCGAGGCTTTCGTCGGTGGCGGTTCCCCCGACCCAACACCGGGCAGAAGGGGTTCGCATCGTCACGACCTCCCTCCACCGCTGCCTCCGTCCGCAGCACGGGTCAGCTGGAGCTCCCTCCTTTGCGACCCACCCCGCAGCCCCCTTCTGCGACATAACGGCCTCGCAGAAGGGCGTTGGTGCACCGCAGCGGTCCAGGACTCGCAGGGTAACTCTGAGGACAGGGGAATCCCAGTCCACTGCGGCGCTGGGTGCCGCTCTTCGTCTCACCTCTCCCCGTGGGCCCGCCCGGCATGGGAGGCCCTGGCCGGCATGGCCCCACGGATCATTGAGGCACTCAAGCCCCCTCACCACGACAAGGTGGCAGCACAGTCGAGGGAGGGCACATCCAACCCCTAGACCAGCAAGGCACTTTGAAATTACTACTGGCAATAGCCGGCAAGAAACTCTGTAGTTACTTTCTGTGACAGAGATTTAAGACAGTAGATCCTTCATCAAACTACCTTTTTAGTTTGTCTATTTACTTGTTGATGAAAATTCACCTTGTCTTTATACATAACCTTTAGCGCAAGCAAATATAAATACCTCAGCAACAGTCCCTCCGTAATATTTTCCGAGAAATAATTTCCTTTGAACATTTCCACATCATACTCTACTACGAATTACGTTCATAGCTCCCTTTATATACGAGAAAACAATTGTTTCTGGTTTTTTATCAGTGACTTGAAAGCCTTTGACCTAGCGCAAGCCTAGCGCGATGGAAATCATCGACAGGGTCTAAGATGGAGCAGGCTCTCACATACACATAAAAACTCAGTAAAACTGCTTGGCACCGGACTACATAGTACAGTACATAGTGTTACCACTCTATTCAATCCTAAGGGTGTCGTAAGATTCATCTAAAGACAAGGATGGACGGCAGTGTTCCCAACCCTACGATAATTATCGTACATGTACGATAATTTGGACCTACGTACGATAACATATTATTATCGTACGCAGATTGTACGATAATTTTCGCATATTGTACGATAATTTTCGCAGATTGTACGATAATTTCCACCATGATGTAGAATTTTCAATATTCGACTATGCTGATAGTCTAGCATGATAATATATTGCCCAAGACGTCTAAAAAAAAAGCTCGTCTAAAAAAAGGTCTCGTCTAATAGAGTGGACGTCTAAAAAAAGGTCGTCTAAAAACGTGGTAGTCAAGAGAGGTCTAAAAAAAAAAGCTCGTCTAAGAAAGTGGACGTCAAAAAAAAAGGACGTACGATAATTTCGGCCGATGTACGATAATTTTACGCATTTTACGCCCCCTTGTACGATAATCAGTCCGCGTCAGGTTGGGAACACTGATGGACGGCCGTAAGACACGGAAAACTTGATAATGTAATGCGAACCCGTATTGCTAGCGTAGCACAGCAGGCTAATTTCCCACAATGTGATTTGAATATCGATTTGAATATTGGCCCGACTTAGCGGTAGGTCTTATAAAAGCTTAGAGGATGATGATGATGATAATTCCAAAAACATTTTAAAGAACATATCCACGTTATAACTACTTTAGAACGAATGATGTTCACAATTAATTTTATGATCGAGTAAAAAGCATAGTTATTTTGGAGACTCTTTGTCTCTGAAGTAGCATCCGTTACAATGTAAACAATTCTTCCTTTGAAACTTAGTGGAACGAAATTAATAATGCAACATCCAAACTGCCATCTACAAAGTTAACGTTTGACTTTACGAGGTAGCAGCTCACAATTAAACAACTTTGTTTTGTCTTTATCTCATTGCCAATGAATACAGTTCAAAAATTATAAAAGTTTCAACTACGGCATTATTGATGTTCAAGTGAGTTTTGAGCTTCGTGTTTAAATTAGCTACGTCACCTTGCATGTTTAGAAGCATTATTGATTAATATAGAAACAATCCAATGCATATAAAACTAGGTAGGTAGGTAGTTTCACACTGCACGCTGGGAAATAGTGCGTGTTGTAACAGTCAACAAAACCCAGCACGGTTGGTGGTAGGATCTAATGGTCCGCCCGGCTAGTTTTACTGTGTTCCGTCGTGTGTATGTGAGAGTCGGTGCCCGACACGGCATTTCCTTGTATTGCCTGCTCCATCTTAGACCATGGCATTCAAGTCATTGATAAAAAAAAAGTAGCATTGTGTATAATCTGTGTGCATTAGGACACGCGTTTGAAAGGTGTGAATGTAGATACGACGACCGATAGGAAACTACAACCTACAACCTTCGACAAATAATGCTTGCATTGCAAATCTCTTTCGTCTAACTCGTTTTTATTATGAAAAGACTTTGTATTTAAAAGAGTTTTGTGATAAAACCTACGTCAATAACGTTCCTTTTGGGTTTGAGTTTGTGCCTACATGTGTCCGTTCGCTTAATGTTGGAAAAGAGCGTTTACATTCACGTGTATTCTTCTTAGCCCGTAAAAGACCCACTGTTGAGTCGTGCCTTCTCCCATAAAAGAGAGGGTAATTAGCCTACTGTGCCACGCTGGCCAGACGGGTTAGCGAAGGTTTTAGTTTCAAGTTTTCCTTCTCTTGCGGCTAAGTTATTTATAACGGCATAAATCTCGCACTACTAAGTCAGACCTCCTGCAATTACATACTACTTCTCAGCCCATAAATTACCCACTGCTGAGTCGGGCCTCCTCCCATAAAAGAGAGGGTAATTAGCCTACTGTGCCACGCTGGCCAGACGGGTTAGCGAAGGTTTTAGTTTCAAGTTTTCCTTCTCTTGCGGCTAAGTTATTTATAACGGCATAAATCTCGCACTACTAAGTCAGACCTCCTGCAATTACATACTACTTCTCAGCCCATAAATTACCCACTGCTGAGTCGGGCCTCCTCCCATAAAAGAGAGGGTAATTAGCCTACTGTGCCACGCTGGCCAGACGGGTTAGCGAAGGTTTTAGTTTCAAGTTTTCCTTCTCTTGCGGCTAAGTTATTTATAACGGCATAAATCTCGCACTACTAAGTCAGACCTCCTGCAATTACATACTACTTCTCAGCCCATAAATTACCCACTGCTGAGTCGGCCTCCTCCCATAAAAGAGAGGGTAATTAGCCTACTGTGCCACGCTGGCCAGACGGGTTAGCGAAGGTTTTAGTTTCAAGTTTTCCTTCTCTTGCGGCTAAGTTATTTATAACGGCATAAATCTCGCACTACTAAGTCAGACCTCCTCCAGTTAAATACTACTTCTCACCCCATAAATTACCCACTGCTGAGTCGGGCCTCCTCCAACTATATGGAGAGTAATTTACCACCAATTAGCCTACTGTGCCACGTTAGCCAGTAGGGTTGGCACTGATGCCGCAACAGGACGCGAGTTGGAGCAACCCGGGGATGTTTAGTGGGTAGGCCCCCACTCTGGGGGAGAGACCCACACGCCCCCCCTCGGCCATCCCCGTGGCCGACGGGGATGGTCCATAAAGGATTTTACCCCGGGCGAAACAAAAAAAAAAAAGGGTTTTGTATCAAATTTCCCGTCTCTTCGGGTAGTTTATCGGCCTTGTCATTTCATTTAGCGGCTCTTACGACACCCTCAGGATGGAATGGGGTGGTGACACTGTATTCTAAACTATCACTATCAAATAAATAATAGGCTATAGGGTCATTTTCGTAACACTCTTGAGGATTCGAAACAGTATAATAATCACTAGTGGATGAGAACTTCGAACCGTAGATTAAAATATATACTTGATCCAATATTCAATGTTATTCGAAATGGAAAATCAACCAGCGATTCATTAGACTGTACAATACCGTAGTAGTAACGATTGGTTAATGTATTTTGCAAAAAGACTAGAGGTGTAGGTTCTGGGTTCCAGCTAATAAAACGAAACGTAAGATGTTACTTTATAATTTCACATAGAACATGATCATGATGCTACTGATAAATTGAGAAAGAAATCACTCGCTTAGTTCTGCCCAAAGATGGCAATGATCTCGTCCAAGAGTGATTCAACATGGATTCCGTTCTCATGAAGGGCGTCCACCTCAGCTCTGAAGGTCTCGCTTTCCCACAGGGCATTGAAGGTCTGCTTGAACTCGTCACTCTCCAAGTTCTCAATAGCAACCCTGAACTCTTCGTCTTCTGCAATCTTCTGGTCGAATAGAGCAGCCAACTTGCTCTTGGGGAAAATGCTGATACAGTCGTTGATGTATGCAGTCATGTCCTTTCCGCTTGTCTGAACGCGTGATCTTGGGGCCGCACCCTCTGCAAACAGGTGTTAAGTAGAGAAAATGCTATTAGTTCTACGACGAAGAGAAAGTAAACTTGTCTTCCCACATTCCACAGCTTGGAATTGGCGCCAAATATTTAATCCTTTTTGTGCCAATTATAATTATATAATTGGCACAAAAAGGATTAAATATTTGACGCAAATTCCAAGCTGTGGATTATGGTCCGTGTGGTGACGGATTTAGAATACATAGTGTCACCACCCCATTCCATTCTGAGGGTGTCGTAAGAGCCGCTAAATGAAATGACAAGGCCGATAAACTACCCGAATAGACGCGAACCTTGATACAAAACCCTGTGCCAACCCTACTGGCTAACGTGGCACAGTAGGCTAATTGGTCGTAAATTACTCTCCATGTAGTTGGAGGAGGCCCGACTCAGCAGTGGGTAAGTTATGGGCTGAGAAGTAGTATGTAACTGGAGGAGGTCTGACTTAGTAGTGCGAGATTTATGGAGTGAATACTAGTAGTATAAAATAATATATACGGTGGACCTGATTGAGGCCACCGCAAATCGCTGGATGCAGGCGGGTCAGGCCCGGACTTTGTGAAAATAAAGAAATAAATATCCTTGGACATTTCACGCAACGCCATCTCGTCCCAAGCTAAGCAACTTAATGCTTGTGTTATGGTAACGAGATGGATGATAAACTACTAATATACATACATACATAAAGTCACGCCTTTTTCCCGCAGGGGTAGGCAGAGATCACATCCTTTACATACATATTTTTTTTTTGTAAATACATTTATATTATAGATAGAAAACACCCAGTTCCGGAACAAATACTTGTAGGTCCTACAAATATTTTTTCCGTGCGGGAATCGAACCCGCGACATGCTGCGCAGCAGTCGATCACTCAACCACTGCGTCAACCGTGTCAAATCGACATCGTGTGAAATCCGTGTAAATTTTTCACCTGCTCTGTGAGAGTCTGTTTTAGCCGTTATTGTCTTGTTTGTTTGTAGAATTGTCTTTAGATACGAATATAAATTGGGATTCAATAGATTCTTACCGAGGAACTCGTTGATACGATCAAGGAAGTAATGGATGTCAATGTCGTCGTTCTCTAAGAAGTCGACCACCTGTAAAAGTGCAACCATAATTGAGACTCCCTGTTTAATACAGATGACACTCCCTTAACATTCCTTCTTACTCACTCTTATAGCTCAAGAAACAGGGAAAGCGAATGCACATAGTGATTATACCGTCAACGTTCGCGTGATATTTAACAATGTGGAAAACCTAGTAACTATGGGCTCCTGAAGCGGGGAGTGCCAATAAAAGTAGCCTAAGTTACTCCTTGTACCATCAGCTATCTGCCAGTAAAAGTCCTATTGAAATCGGTCCAGCCGTTTCAGAGATTAGCCGAAACAAACAGACAAAAAAATGGTTTTGGTATGTCCCGTGTATATACAAATGCACTTAGTAAAAAGAGGTTATTTTAATATTACAAACAGACACTCCAATTACATTTATTTGTATAGAAAAATAAATTATAGGCGGTAGATTTAACTGTGCTTTGTACTTTTGAAGACAACTGTCATCTAGTCTCGTCCGTGACCGCGTGTGTATATGTTTAAATATCGCGAAAACCTATGACATCATAAATAATATCTTTAATTCTTGGATAACTATGTACTTTTTTCGTTTATAGCTCATGTAAATTACTTGTTCTACCAATCATCTATGAGCCTACCTTTTTACTTCTAACATCATTGTATCAGCCGAAGAATATTCATTAGTCACTGTGTGACTATTTTAATATGCCAAATTGTATTCTACTTCGTTTGAGTATTTGTAAATGTTGTTTTTAAATTTTTATTTCAAAGTATAGGCGTACGTATTGTATACCCTAATCACAGATTAAATTTAAAACTTGGATACAGTCTGATTCGCTCGAATGAATGAATGAAATTGTGCTTTAAATTCTAGATCCCGGGTTCGATACCGAGGTTGGACAACTCCTTGTATAACCTAGAGATAATTGCGCTGGGTGTCATTTAGAGAGAGTGAGAGAGAAATATTCTATTGAGACAATTAAAAACGACGTACCTATAACATAATTTTAGCATGAGTATATTAGCACATTCACCTTGGTGCTGTGCGAGAAAGAGAACCAGAGATTTTATAGAGGATCGTCTTCAAATAATAACTTACAGCCTGAAATTCTGGCAAAGATTCCATTTCGTAGACAAGGTCTTTGAAGTTGTTTGTCAGCATGTAATCGACGGAAGTCAAAAACTCTTCATACTTAATGTATTCCTCCGTCAGCTCTTCCATTTGGTCAGCAACTTCATCAAGGATGATGTCCAGAAAGTCTTCCACATGCTCATGGAACAGTTTTCTCGGCTGAGGCGCTGAGCACGCCAGGCCTACTATACCCAAAAACACGATAGCCAGTTTCATCTTTATGCCGTTATTTTGACTGTGGTACTGTGGACTATTTCTGAGACATTTTATAGCCAATGATAAGATTAACCCAGACGGAACAAAACGATGGTGTCAATCATGTTGGTGATAAGTGAACAGGTGACTCAGCCATTACTAATCTTTTCTGAAGTGGGGAAAATGATGAAGATTAAGATGTTGTTGGTCGAACGGTTATAATATTGGAAACTTTTATGTTAAATTGCTTGCCCGGTGAGCTAGCTTTTTATAAAATATCAATATCGTGGATTTTGTTTGCATCATTCGGAGATTTGCATTTTCTTTTTTTTATATCTAACCCGTGCAGTAGGTTAACGTGTGTCGCGGGGGCAGTTTACAAACATGTAATTCACGAACACAAATGACACCCAGACTCAGGGCAAGTGCCTCTGGTTTACACAAAGACACGTGACCGACCCCGGAATCGAACCAGGAACCCGTGATCCAAAGGTGGCACATCCAACCCCTAGACCAACAAGGCAGTCACTCACCCACCTCAAGGTAACTAACTAGTCGTTTTAAAAACATACTAGCTGCGCCCCGCGGTTTTACCAGCGTGGTGATAGAATTTATTATCTCGACAGATTTTTTTTCTACTTACTTGACACTTATTGTTATATTTTGGACAATTCACACAATATCCTTATAAATTGTTATGTGTTATTCTCATGTTTATGCTATATTATTGTAAAGTTTCAATATAATCCATTCAGTAGTTTTTACGTGAAAAAGTCACAAATATCCATCCATACTTACAAACTTTCGCGTTTATAATTTCGCGTTTATAATTTTGCGTTTATAATAATAGTAGGAAGTAGGATGGTAGGAAGTAGGATGTAGGATGGTAGGAAGTAGGATGGTAGGAAGTAGGATGGTAGGAAGTAGGATTTTCAAAACCCGCGCATCGCAATCGTTGTAAACAGGCAACTGGTTCACTTTTATCATGATATCCGATTCCTAGAGCCGCAACTTTACGACCGCCGTGAGTGGTCCCAAACTTGTCGTCAACACTGGCGATTTACGGACCAATAATTTCACTTTTAGGCTACCCCCTGTTAGGAAAGGGCCCACGAGGTTTTATGTGACGAAACCAACAATAAAATCTTGCTGCGTATGGCCCCAAGTCCTTATTATCTGAACCTTTTCAAACACCATAGTTACGTGTAATAATAGGTACTAGCTGTTTTTGATATTCTGAATTGCAATATTTCTGGTCAATAGCATTATGATCATCTCCATTATATCCCACAAATGACTCCCTACTGAGTCGGGCCTCTTCCAAATTCATATAGGGGAAATTAGCTTAATGTGCTTCGCTGACAAGACGGGTTGGCTAGGTAAGATGCTCTTGTGTTATTTAGTCACCACTTACGACACTCTAAGGATGGTATCATCATCATCATCATTTCAGCCAAAAGACGTCCACTGCTGGACATAGGCCTCCCCCAAGGATCTCCACAAAGGCCGGTCCTGGGCCGCCCGCATCCACTGCTTTCCGGCGACCTTAACCAGGTCGTCGGTCCACCGTGTGGGAGGCCTACCAGCACTGCGCCTGCCGGAACGCGGTCGCCACTCGAGGACTTTTCTGCCCCATCGGGCGTCGGTCTTGCGAGCTATGTGCCCTGCCCACTGCCACTTAAGTTTGGCAATCCGGTGGGCTATGTCGGTGACCCTGGTTTTCCTGCGTATCTCCTCATTTCTGATTCGATCTCGCAGGGAATCTCCGAGCATAGCCCTCTCCATTGCCCTTTGGGTGCCTTTGAGCTTTCTGATGGAGCCCATAGTGAGCGACCACGTCTCTGTTCCATATGTCATCACTGGCAACACACATTGGTTGAAGACTTTTGTCTTCAGACACTGCGGTATTGTGGACGAGAAGATCTTTCGCAGCTTCCCGAACGCTGCCCAGCCGAGTTGGATCCGACGATTGACCTCTTTCTCGAAGTTTGGGTGGTATGGATGGTATGGGTTGGTGATATTGTGTATTCTTAATCCACATGGACGAGATCATCATCTCCCATCTTCCAGTTTAACTGACAGATATTATTTGCCAAATGTGGAAAAAAACTGAACATCGGGACAACAGTTTGATCGATATAACAATACTAGCAGTCCCGGATTCGCAAGGGTGCAATGATGAAATTCTAAATTTATCAGTGTTTCTCTACAATTGTATGCATGTATCTCTATATATAAAAATGAATAGCGGTTCGTTAGTCTCGCTAAAACTCGAAAACGGCTGGAGCGATTTGGCTAATTTTGGTCTTGAAATATTCGTGTGAGTCCAGGGAAGGTTTAAGAGTCTAGAGAAAACATTGATATTGTAAGTAAAATAATAAAAACAACAATTTTATTTTCCCATACAAACTGTTACCTGTCAAACATTTGACGTTCGTCCCGACGGTTCGCTATTTTTGGCATAATTACTTTTTTTCTTTTTTAATTACATTAAAAAAGGGATTGGAATCTATAAGAAAAGGCGGTATATTAATTTATTATTAATTATTCCAATTCGAATTCAATATTCATAGTTCCGACAGGACAACGTCTGTCGGGTCAGCTAGTTATACAATAAAAACCTTCCTCTTGAATCACTCTATCTATTAAAAAACCGCTCCAAAATCCGTTGCGTAGTTTTAAAGATTTTAGCATTCATAGGGACGGACATACGACAGCGACTTTGTTTTATACTATGTAGTGATAGTGATAGTGATTATCTATGAAGACAGTAAGCACACGCAAAAAATGCAACTCAAATTGCTTTTTATAAATAAATGCTAATTCTTATTTTGGTGAGACTATTAGCACGTGTTTCGAACACACAATGTCAGCAACCCACACTATGCTGAGGCTGTCGTAAGAGGCGACTAAAGGAACGCAAGAGAAGTAAAACCTGCTAAAAACCCGGTGCCAACCCGTCTTACCAATGTGGTACCTTAGGCTAATTTTGTTCCATGAATTTGGACTCAGTTGTGGGTCATTTATGCGCTAAAATAATGATGATGGAACATTAGCGTGCCCCGGAGTCCCTATAACCCGTACTTGGTGGGATATCTTCATGGGTTCCCATGGGCCATTGAGTCTCATAACCCATGAAGATTATGTCACCAAGTACAAAAAGTAACTAAAACTATTTTCCGATTCATCCGGGAAGATACCGCTCCTATTTATTTATTACCTGACCCCTGGTCCCCCAACGCGATGTATTTTTTTATTTTTTACTTTTTATAGGATACTTAGGTCATTGTGTCGGGGGTTTATTTAAATTTTAATTTTTTTTTTTTTTTTTTATAGGTACACGCTTATTATGATGTTTGTAATGTGCACGTGATGCGCTTTCATTTGAGACCCCACTCGATTATATTTGCAGACATTCGGTTATTCTTCCCCACTTTCACCCGCCATAACTTTTAAACGACTCAACCGATGTTCATCAAACATGTCTAAGAACACTCGCCCTTAACTCACCTGTCATACAAAAAAAACTGTATTGAAATCGCTTCATCCCTTCGCAAGCTACGGTGCCACAGACAGACAGACACTTCAAACTTATAACAACCCTCGTTTTGCGTCGGGGGTTAAAAAAAAGCAAAATTTGAACTCGGTTTAGAAGAAGTAACTGGATATAGCAAAATATTTGGCTAGAAATCGAACAGGTCTATTAAACACATCCAACAGCGCTCCTGGCGGGCCATTTACGGTCATAAAAACCTCTGGAAAATAATGGAATCCTAAAATTCCCTCCTTCGGGGACACTATTTATAAGGTTTTAAGTTAAAGTAAACTGTCAAACGGTAACCCAGGGGAGGAAAAGTTTCGAATGTTGTGGAACTTCGTAACGCTCTCTTTATTTCTGATTTTATCCTTGGTGCGGCAACGAAACTTTTTTGGGTGTTTCAGTTGAAAAGAATGCTATTTTTGCCATGCACTTTGGAGAGCACTTTTTTTTAAAGAACGGTTCACGAAACTCGATGGTGTACACGTTTCATAGGTAATGGATTCCAACATTTATCGGAGAGACATTGTATCCATCCTACTCGATGTGAACACAGCATTCAACTAACACTGATAAGCATTAGGCAATTACTTATTAACTAAATATGTAGGTAAATATATTAAGTCCTAGATGTATTACAACTACGTTTGATGCTTGTGGCCGATGCGTTAAATATATCAAATGTATCTCGAAACTTGTTACTTATTGCTCAAATTTGCCTACGGTCTTTGGACCAAGCAAGGCAATAGAAGATTATACTAGCCTAATGCTGGTAGGCAGTTGTCCGTGCGAGACTGTTGTAAGATCCGACAAAAGGAAATGAAAAGGCCAAAAAGCTAGCTGCACGAGAAGTAAAACTTGAAACGACTCTGTGCCAACATGTTTGGATCCGTGGCAATATAGGCTAATTACCCATAAAGTGGCCTCCTTCCATTTATGGACTGAGTAGTAGTAGTAGTAATGCTGGAAGGCCTCCCACAAGGTGGTTCGACTAGGTCGTATCCTTTACAATAAAAGTATTCTATTCTAGAAGTATGGGCTCCATCCGAAGGCTCAAAGTCACCGAAAGGGCAATGGAAGAGGGCTATGCTCGGAGTTTCCCTGCGAGATCGAAGAAATCAGGAGATACGCAGGTAAACCAGGGTCACCGACATAGCCCACCGGATTGCCAAACTTAAGTGGCAGTGGGCAGGGCACATAGCTCGCAGGACCGAAGCCCGATGGGGCAGAAAAGTCCTCAAGTGGCGAACGCGTTTTGGAAGGCGCAGTGCTGGTAGGCCTACCACACGGTGGACCGACGACATAGTTAATGGTCGCCGGAATGCAGTGGATGCGGGCGGCCCAGGACCGGCCTTTGTGGAGATCCTTGGGGAAGGCCTATGCCCAGCAGTGGACGTCTTTTGGCTGAAGTGATGATTATGATGATTCTAGAAGTATGTATGTGATCTATTTATATCTGATAGCTAATTTTCTTTTCTTGTAGTTTATGTGACTTTACAAATAGATCTTTTCATTTCGTTAATACTCGCTCCATTCGACACACATTTTCTTTAATGCAAATGTGTGTGAAATGTCCAAGGACATCTATATCTGATGTTATCACACTATCCTGAGGGTGTCGTAAGGAGCAACTAAAGGATCGTAAGAGGCAGATCACCTAGCCGTATGAGAAGTAAAACTTGGTACAAACCCAGTGCCAAGCCAAACCGTCTTACACAGTCTACAGTAGGCTATTTTCCCTCCATAAATTTGGAGGAGGCCCGACTCAGTAGTGGGTCATTTACGGGCTGAAACGACGACGACGAGGCAACTGTGAGGACAGAGAAGTCCTTTGACTACCTTTGTTGGTCTAGGAATTTGGATTTCGGTTCGATTCCGGGGTCGGGCACGTGTAATTGTGAAAACCAGACGCACTTGTTCCGAGTTGTTCTTTGTTCGTAAATTACATGTTTTTAAACGGCCCCCTGGATACTGAAATCATCATTATCACTATCACTACATAGTATAAAACAAAGTCGCATTCTTCTGTCCGTCCCTATGTATGCATAAATCTTTAAAACTACGCAACGGATTTTGAAGCGGTTTTTTTTAATAGATAGAGTGATTCAAGGGGAAGGTTTATATGTATAACCCACCCCCGCTTTGCACGGGCGAAGCCGGGGCGGGCCACTAGTGTATAATAAAACTAAGTTGACAAAATGTGCGTGCCGATAAAACTTAAAAAGGAGTCCCGGCACGATAAAGGGACTTACATAGTGTGATAGCCCTTTATTCCCCCTCGAACAAGAAAGTTCCCGTTTTAACCTAAAGGGCGTGTTTTTAAAGATATAAGGGCCCTTCAACTAACCTAACTAATCTCGGAACGGCTGTTTTGGACTAGCTTCGCCCCGCGGCGTCACCCGCGGTACGACAATAACCGCGGGTAACATCGCGCCCTGGCGAAGCCGGGACGGGCCGCTAGTAAGTAATAATAACTCGAACGATATGATACGAAACGACGCTCTGTGCCGCTCTTCATCTGGCCATGGGCCCAGCTAGTTTGACCCTGAGCAAGTATGACCCCAATGGATCCTAAAACCTATTCTACACGGTTGGGTCCAACCACCAACAGAGGTCACCTTGGTTGAGTTGGAGCAAAAAGCAACCGTGTAGAAGTTGGTTGATGTCAATATTTGGTTGACCAACCGAGTGGACTTCCAACCACCTTGATCGTGAGCGCATCCCTCACTACCAAGGACCAATAGAGGACATTGGGTTGAAGAGCGACCGTGTGGATGCTTGTTGGCCTGCGACCGTGCGTAGTTGCGGCCAGTGTTGCCATATAAACAGATTTATCTGTATCTTTATAAATATAATTCAACTGATCATGAACGTAGAAAGAACAGCGGACGGAATCCCGTAGGTATACCATTATTAAAAGCATAATTGTAAATTAATATTATAATACTCCTGAAAATAAAATGAAGTAAAATTATATATTTAAGTGGCTTAGGAGTCGAATGATCGAATTTTTAGTAATTATTATTTATTTTATTTTATTGGACAACAAAACAGGTAACAGTTAATAACTAAACTTAATATCTAATACGTAAATAAAGTTCCTTTTGAGTTTGAGTTTGAGCATTTTAGTATGGCGAGAAGATTTCTAGATTTGGGTGAGTTTAACATAGATAATTATCATTCATTATAATTGAAACTGAATCTACTAAACCGCTAGAAAAATCCACCAGCCACTAAAAGCAATATTTCGCCACTAAAAGGGGAGTCGAAACCACGAGTTTTAGTGGAAAATACCACTAAGTTGGCAACACTGCTGACGAGTTGTCTCAACTACACATCGTGTAGATTGAAAATCAACTTTGGTTGGAACAACCAAGGTGACCTCTGTTGGTGGTTGGACCCAACCGTGTAGAATAGGTTTAAAGGTACGCAAGCCCCCTCACTACAGCAACAAAGGATTCTTTCCACCTCCTATAATCTCCTCATAAAATAACCCCAGGATAGAACGGCTTAGCTTGGATATAAGTTAATATCCAAAAATAACTAATGAACTTCTCCGAACTTTACAGGGCACTTAAGCTGCCAGCCATAAAAAATACATCTTTGTGCAGTAAATAATATGAGAATAGACAGTCTAACTAAATATCTGTAGTCCCAGTGGATCAGACGGCAATGTCTCACTAGAAGCACTGGTTAGCCAAATCAAATACTGCAATAAGTTAGACTGGTGATGGCCCTACTTAAATTGCGAAAACGGGAGGTAGATACTGAAGTAACTTAATCAAAAATAGCGCATCTATGCCCTTATATACCTCTTAAACCTGATCCTAGACTTCCAGCTTCTATAATCTGTTTACTGTGAAACTGTATCAACCGTCTCCGTGATATTGAGCCTCCTTGCATATGCGAGGGTTTGAATTGTGCATTTACTACGGTACGGAGAAATTTGCATATTTCTATAAGCAAACGATACAATAACCTATTGACGTTTTAGACTACCCAATTTTACCAACCCATTCCATACCGAGGTCGTCCAAGGAGGTGCTTAAATGAACCCCATAAGACTAAGAGCAGAAAAACATGAGTCACTGGTGCTCATTTCTCTGCACTTGCACTAATACTCCTACCTCAAAGTGAGTCATATTATGGTCTTAAAAGACGTTTAATGTTGTGTGTTGTAATATCAAACACTATGATTTAAACCCTCATTTATATAGATCCAAATTAATGCGTAGTGAAAATGTACATGAAAGATTTTTAAAAACTAAATAAAATTATCAATTTAAATAATAATATATAAATATAATTATCATATAGTATCTAACTTGTTGAATACCGGGGGCTGGTAATTAGTCATAATTAAAAAAATAATAAGAACTCCTAATACACACAGAATCCAAGTTATAAGCTTCTTAAAAAAACCAATTCAGAACCGGATCTGAATTAGATTATTAGTAGATTAATAATTATTATTAGATTTTTGGTCACCCATCTTTCTCTCTTCGGAGAGTAAAACAGAAAATAGCATAGCCTAGTATTTGCCAATATAAACGCTCGATGTCCTCTTTAATGTTCCTACTAGATAAGTAGATATAGAAATACAATTATCTCACAAATCTTGTAAATTCCACATACATACAACTTTAAAGTGGTTTTTAATTTACAACGAATTATTAGTGTAAGTGAAGTGGAGTAAATCTATAACGCGGGTAGAACTATCCATTTCGCCAAAATGTGAACTTAAGTACCTACCCTACTTAGTTGTAACTTTTAAACAAAAGCAAATAAATATCAAACTTATAACGAGTTACTAATTTATACGAGTATAACGTCTCAACGTGATCATTGATAGATAGCAATGGATTCCAAAAACGATTCCACATTACAATCAGGAAACGCGACTGCCAACACCTCTTCCGGGATCTTTATTGACGATTATTCACAACTCCGGCTGTCTTACTACCAGCACCGGGATGTCAACGAAACTGCATCATCTTCAGACACTTGTTCAGAGACCCAAGATACGGTGGAAACGAACATAAGTGACACATCTCATGTTGAGAATGACGCGCGTCAAAGACTTCGAGAATATTTGGTGTCTCAAATGCCCGATCTCCCACATCCAGCGTATACTGTAGCATCTATTATTTCTTCCGCTTCTCGCAAGATGGGATCAATTAATTTGCAGTACAATGACAGGATCGAACAAGGAAATCGTGATATTCAAGAGCATATAAAGTTTGTGCCAACGCGTAGATCGACATTAAAACCGGAGGAGTTTCATAAAAATAAATAGGTTTGTCGTGTTAGATAAATATGGTACTTATGCTTTTTGTATTTTAATTATTACACATGGAAACTTTTATTATGGTGTTTAATCTAATATTTGTGCTCTTAGTTTGATTATTTTTTAAACAGTTGAATAAAGAGATTGTGTTGCGATATTATGCTAGGTAGATATTTACTTTAATCCATTTCATTGTTCCATAAAAATCCATATATTGTCTCAATTAAATGTATAGAGTTTACTTAATAAATTGAGAGTAACTTAATAATTCTTAATTTTGTTTGCTTACTGAAACTAATTCAAGGGATTTTAACTGAGAGCCCACGTTATTGAAGGACAAAGATACGCAAGTTTTAGTTTAATAGTTGATAATAATAATGTAATGTGTGGTGTGATATTTGTTGATACTAGATGTTATATAGACGTGTAATAAAATATGTATCTTGATTAAAATAAATCTAACTGCCAACTGAAGTTATTATTTTGTCCGAAACTTCGACTTGTGTGACGTGTCTCCAACATGGCTACGCTGGCATCTCTTCGTCACTGTTATTCATACAGTTTGTATAAATTAAAAAAATAGTTGAATGTAACAAATCCTTTTTTAAATATCGCAAGCCGATGGTCCAGAGCGAAAAAAACTTTGCCGTAATTCCTCAGTTCTACCTAGTGATTTCCCTCGGGAGATTTATCCAGCGTTGTTTATAACTTACTTTTTTAATAGGAAGATCTCTAAATGTACATGTAATAGCTAGAAGCAAAGGACTGAAGTTAAGATTCGAACGTACTCGTAGGTTAAAAAAAAACACTGATAGTTTTTGATATTTATCATTCCATTTTTTTTATTCTTTATTAATTTATATATAATCCTACAAACGTTGCTTCGTCACTTCTTATCTATGCTGTATGCATATACTACTATTTCTCAGCCCATCAATTTCCCACTGCCGAGTTGCCCCCCCCCCCCCCCCCCCCCCCCCAACTTCATGGAAGGTAATTAGTCTACTGTGCCACGCTGTGCAACCCATCTGGGCATAGGGTGTTGTATCAAGTTTTCCTTCTCTTGCGGCTATGTGTTCGGCCTTATCATTATCTTTTCTCGGCTCTTATGACACCCTCAGGATGGAATGGAGACTATGTATTCTAAATCCACCACCAAACATCACTACACGTAACATATATGCATATATTTATACATAAATATTGAAAGTGTTTATCTGTAACAGAACCTATAACCACTATTTTTGTTTAGCTCCGAAACGGCTGGACCGATTCTGACGCGAAATCCATATAGCTGTTAGAAGGAGGAGGTAACGCGTGTTCTGCCTGGAGGGCCCCTGGTTATCTTTAGGGCAAATTAGACATAGGCATGTCACGCAGGCGCGTCAATAAGCAAAACGCTGTGAGAGTTTTTTTTTTTTTAATTTTGAACACTAATTTTTCATTCGTGTAATACTCAATACATCAATGTTCGTTCACTAAGAGCCATTAGTATTAGTCGCGGTTCTAACTTAGTAACTACATAGTATAAAACAAAGTCGCTGTCGTCTGTCCGTCCCTATTTATGCTTAAATCTTTAAAACTACGCAACGGATTTTGAAGCGGTTTTTTAACAGATAGAGTGATACAAGAGGAACGTTTTTAAGTATAATACATGCATAATATTGCACATAAACACTGATAAATGTAGATTTTCATCTATGCACCCCTGGGAAGCCGGGGCGGGTCGCTAGTTAAGTAATATACCAAAAACCTTTGTAAAATTCCTTTTTTTTACAGCGATTCATATTATTATACTGTAAAATTAGATTAATGATAAGCCCGTCAGATTAAAAATAGTTTTCTAAACGGTTTTATGCCTCAATTTAGACAGCATAGACAAAGGAACGGTCCCTCGCAGTCATTAGATCCTCCCTTCTTTTACAAACAATAGGATTGGCTGGCTAAGAGCGTGATAATAGCATTCATACAATGAGATCGCAAATACTACCCACAATGATAATTGTAGGTAGGTAGGTACTATACTTACTCAGGGCGTAGCGTGCCTTGGTAAATGCCCGTTAAAAAAATATTTTTAGAAAAAAAATGTGTGTAAAACAAAGTAACCGATGTAGGGTGTTGCCAACTTTGGAATGCACGCTCCACGCGATAAAAAAGAACTTACTTTTGTTTACTTTTGTCATTTCTGAAATAATTAAAAAATTGGGAAGTTTTAGATAATTATTGCTTACGCACGACGGGGGCCCCGTATAATTAATACGGCAGATACGGCGGTAGCTACGCCCCTGTACTTACTGTACTTTTATAGCGGAGGTGGTCGGCGATCATTTGCCTGTGGCCTTGAAACAGTCAATCAAGGAACCCAGTTAGTCCTCAACGGCGCCATGAAAAAAATATGAATTTCTTTGTATAGTATGTAGTAGACGATTTTTGTGTCTCATTGGCGGAAAAGTGAGCTGATACCGCGCGATTGGCTGATGAAATCCGCGGATGTTTTCTACCACTATTGATATTTTAAATAAAAATGTTTCAACATCTCCATTTCATTTAAATGACTGAGTCGGACCTCCAAATTCATGGAAGTAAATTAGCCTACTGTGCCGTAGCAAGACGGGAAATGGGTTTGTATTAGGTGTTTCTTCTCTTGCGGCTAGGTTATCTGCCTCTTACGACACCCTCAGGATGGTATGGGTTGATAGTAGAATGAATGTGCATTCTAAATCCGTCATCGACTCGTCAGATAATGCGGAATGTCTGGCTCAGCCTGTTGTTGGGAGAGTGTCCATCATACATCTGATCTACTCCATGCCTTCTAAGGCCCATATGGCTGTCGGTTCCAGCTGTCATTCGAACACAGGTGGCCGTTACATGTAGCGTAAAAACGGACAGTTGGTCTAACTAAACAGTTCTCAGTATCTCAAAGATCAGACTCTCAGTTTCTCACGGGTCAGACTATCAGTATATCAGAGGTCAGAATCTCCACGTTTCAAAGGTAACTCTCAGTATCTCAGAGGTCAGATGGCAACAGCTCCGTATAAATACGGTTCATATTCAAATCGGGATAGATTGGTTGCAAACCATAATGAGTTTGGGAAATCCCCTAAGCTGTCCTCTCGGAATATCTCGGAAAATTTAACCTTGAACGTCAAAATAGTTGAATACATTAAGTACCTATTGCTTACGTAGATATATGTATAGATAAGATGTGATGCAATGACTCATGTCACGCATCTGGCTGATACAATTTTCTGAATCACGTGCAAGTTAATGGACAAGTATCGGAATCTCCGTCCTCTCTACTAATCCTTCTCAGCCCATAAAATGACCTACTGCTGAGTAGGGCCTCCTCCAAATACATTGCTACCTACTCGGCCTACTGTACAACGCCACTTATAAGTCCTAGTGAGGCGTCTACGTATGGGAAAACGAAGCTTGGGAATACTCTCGACTAGATGGACGGACGACCTTGGAAAGATCGCTAGGGCTCTGTGAATGCGGTCTGCACGAGATAGTACGCTGTGGAGATCGATGAGGGAGGCCCATATTCAGCAGTGGACTTCGGTGGCTAATAGATAGGATAAAATTTTCAAATGTATCAGGAAATGTTCGTTTTATTAAATGGGCATATTACGTTATTTCGCAAAATTGGGACGGATGGTGTATTAAAACAATGAGGTTTTTTTTCAACATTTTCGGGTTAGAGTCCTGTAATTAAAATCGGGGTGGAGACTCCTTTGAGCGCTTTCCGAATTTGATTACTTTCGATTACACCGATGATATAAAAAGTTTCTCAGAGTATGACCCCAACACATTCATGACGACGGCAAACTATGACAACTTCATCACAATTGTGAAGTTCAAAAGTATTTTTTTACATTTCCTCTCCTTCAGAAAACGATCTGTTATTATAAAGCTAAGATGGCGATAACTGACATCGCGCCAAATTGCATAATACATCGATACCTTAGCTAGTAAATAATTATCTATGGTCTAATTCATATATTTATTTTCCATCTTTTAAAGGTTCAAAACCACGGTAAAGAGTTTCTAATCATGTTTCAGTTATGTATGACCAGAATGATATATTAGGAATAATGATATATTTAAAAAGGTAAGTAGTTTATTTTTCTAAGCTTTTTTCTTTGTCGCCGGATCCCATAATAGATTCCCTCTGCACATCCACAAGTAGTGTCTGTATTTCTGAGTATATCTTTTCGAGCATCAGTAGTCTTGGCTTGGTGTACTGAAAATGAAAAAAATACTAATATTATGAGGAACTTCGATATTTACAGTGGACTTGTAAATAGTCAAATAGCACCAGTTTTGATATTCTGTGACTGGGCTTCTCTACCCTTTATTATGGCAAAATAAGTACCATAATTATAATTCGTTCAGAAACATAGACATACAAGAATAGATGATCCTTGTATGCCATTTTTGACAAATATACATGCACGGTGCATAATGTCAAATATGCGACGCGAAAAGCAAAATTAAAAAAAAAATTGTTGATGGACCAGCGATGCCAGTTTTTTTGCAAAGTCGGAATTTATGAACTTTTAAGTTTGGTAAGCAAACCTATGTTTTAGTTTAGTATAATCGGAAGTTTTCAAATATTTATCTAATTATTTGAATTAAAATTAAATTTTAATTCAAATAATTAGATAAATATGATATAAAGATAAATTTGAGATATTTAAGTTTTAAGTTCAGATCGTGTTTGACCTACCATGCATGTGGGTTGGTAACTCAGGACTATAACTTCATGTTTGAATTTCACTTGGATTGTTTTCGTGATTTAAAAGTTTTTACTACAAAGAGTGTTTTTGTACACTTAACTAATTTTCGACCATAGTGTGGGTTGGATCCTTTCCGTTTAACTATGGCCAATTACGTTTACAAAATGTGTGACAATAGATAGCAAAAATAACCAGTACACACTTATCTGTGCCACTCGCCCGAGCTTTCTCAGCAAACTGCGCGCACGGGTCGCACGGTCGGGTCATCCCCGAAAAGCGGGACTGAGCGTGTCACGCGTGGGACATTTAATTATGATTTAAAAATCGGGACGTCTGGCAACTCTGATGGACACAGATATTCTTCCAACAGCTTCAACAATTATTGGATAAGACAGTTTTTAAATGAATAACTCAAGTTGGTTCAACTTTTCAGTATCCATGATGCCATATTATACAGAAATGGCATCATGGATACTTAACTTTTTAATACTTTTTAACTATGAGTTCATAGCTTCTTTTGTTGGGGATTAAAAAGTTGATTACCTTAAAAAGTGGTATCAATTTGATGCCCTCTAGATCACTTGTAGATGAACTATTTTCTGTTACCAGTACTGTGAGGAAGTACAACACTCGATTCTGAAAAGTAAATAGAAGAACATTGTATAATTTTAATTATACATATATTATTTGGACTTAAAAGTCTAAGTATCCAGGAATTGTGAATAAATTAGCCGGATAATAAACATGCAACAAATCTGGTCATGACGTCTTTTGGCTGAAATGATGATGATGATACACATTTTCTATACCTTCATAAAATCATCATCATCATCACTTCTGCCATAAGAACTTCAGTGCTAGATTTTCACAAAAAACGGGTGTAGAAATGCATTTCATACCATTTTGATAACTTCGTTGATTATGACATCATCAATGCTGGACCATGGAATGAATTGGTTTTCCCGCCCACACACATACTTCACAGAACATTGAATACCAACGGTTGGAATGACTAGAATACTTTCTGTAAAACAATTATGTATAAATTATTTTCTTTCATTAATATAGGTACCCACATCTATATTGGTGTAGATCTATCAGAATTACATTTGCCCTAAATGACTGAATCCCATAACTCCCTACAAGGGGATTAAAGATTAGACCACCATTGGAATCAGGAGACAAAGTTTAGTTTCGGATGGTAAGAAAATGTCCATCTAATCAAAAATTTTTTTTAAACTCAAGTGTTTATCCACTACTGACATCTCCTACAATTTTATGAGAGGAATTTAATGTACTGTGTCATGTCAAACAGGTAAATTAGAACATGGTTTTATAACTTGTGACTTTACATTCTCCTGTGACAATAAATTATTTGGTCAGTACATCCATGGTTCTGGTTTCTCTAGTCATCGCAAATGACACTGTCAGACCTAAATTACGCCTGGATTCAAAATATTAAAAGGTTTTTATTTATACCAACCGGATTGCACACTGTGAGTGACCCAGAAAAATACTAAAAACGATAAAACGATTACAATGACTAAAATTGCAGTCAAGCTGATTCGCACATACACCAATGCAAATATGTTAAATATTATAGCAAAAACTAGCGACGCTTTTGGCCAATACGAGTTCTTTTCTTCGTTTTTGTATGATATTGTGAACTGTCTTGAATTCGGAGAATTTAGCCTCATATTTATCCTCAGGGTCAGTTTCACGCCATTCACGTTATCGTAATCGAAAACTAGATCCTTTTTAGTCATTGTTTAAAGCTTATTCATTCACAAATTACGTTTTTTACACAATAAACATTTTCGTTGTAACAGATTAGCTTTTTCACCTCTAATAATAATTATTTTGGATCGAGTCACGGTCCATTTTACGCTAAGCATGCACGCAGCACGACATACGAATTACTTGTCAATTTGTCTGACTGCCACAATATTGGTAATGAATAAATGACTAACCTTGTGTCACATCAGTAATTTGACAGATAATTTAAAAAAACAAAATTACCTAAAGGTTTATATTAATTAATTAATACAAAAATCTTTACGATTATAATTAGAAGCTTGAAAAAATCTAATATTGTGTAGTAGGATGACAGACAATGTAGTTGGATGAAATAACGATTGGTTCAGAAAAACACGAATTGGTTAGTAGTAATAGTAACCATAACAACGACTAACATAAATATACGTCATCGTAGTCTGCATTGTATTGTATGCGTATATTACTCTTTGTTAAATGTATTGTTACAGTAGATTACAATTCCTTGTTTCTTCATAAACTCTTCGAAATGGAACTTGCTGACGATGGCAATGCGTGGGTGTTCGATTCTTTAGTTGGGTTTTTACACGGCCCTGTATGGAACGTGCCGCTGCAAACTTTTATAGAGGAAAAGTCTTTACGTGAGCTCAATTATTTTTTTCATTACATTAAATGACCATGACTTTCTCATAAAATACAGACTACACCATCAAATCAAAGCAATTTAGGCAGTATGTTTTTATAAAATTGCTTGCTTTTTATATGTTCTGATTACTGAAACTGTTTTTGATGAAGATACATTATACCTATCCAACCACATCTAGCAGAGCCAGACGTTGCATAGTAGATCGATTGCCGACCTATGGTTCAGCCAGGTCTTTAGTATTGCGCCCAAGCCAAGGGCGGCCGTAACAGGCCCCCTGGTAGGCGCGAGGTGGTCCGGGGCGCAGTCAGCACGGCGGCGCCCATGGCGGTTGACGCGAGCCCGACTATCCGGGCCGCTCCCGCCGGGACATAGGCCGAGTCCGGCCGCAGATCCCAGGGCAGGGCACGGGGATGCCCTCGCTCGCCCCACATGGGATCTGTGGAGATGCGACGTCCTGTTGGGTGCTCCCGACAGGACGTCGATTGCTCGTTCATAGTCCATAAAGGATTTGACCCCGGCCGAACAAAAAAAAAAAAAAAGGTCTTTAGTATTATTAAATCTGTGGCCAGGTTGTGCAGGATTCCAGGGCGTGTACTCCGCGACTTCCTCGTTGGGCAATACCAATAAATTCCTAATGTTTCTTTACTAAAACGATACATTACCTACAGGATGTATTGTTTATAATAAGATTCCCTAAGACCCACTTCTGTTTTATTTTTAACCTTGTCTTCCAACAATTTATATTTACATGCAGCCTTTGAGCCTACTGAACATGGCGAAGTGCTGGATAAACCCGAATATAAGAAGATCCACGATGAATATCGAGACCTCGTAAGTTAATTGCAATACACAAAGTTTATAGAAAAGTTTTCGCAAATCAGGATCACCGATTAAAGAATGAAAATTATTAATAATTATTATCTCCAATCACAAAGTATAATCAAAGATCATAATTATCAGCTCATTCCAGCGGCAACTGCAGGTCACAGTGTCTCCCTTAATAAGCGTCATAGAGCAGTCTTGAGCTTAACGCATCCAGCAGCTGCCTGTTCCTTTAACTCAGACGTCTGATGCTATGTATATAGCAATCCCTATAAATCGATTAATAAACACTGACTGTTTCCGATAAAGGATCTTACAAAAAACGTTTCTAGTTTTAGTATTCAAACTTCAGATTAATGTATTACCCCATCAGGTAGACGTAATGCTGGGTTCGTTCATGGACGACATCGGCATCTCGGCCGACCAGTTCGAAGCGGCGTGTAAGCTCTCGGCTCGAGACCTTGCCGGGCTCCCTGCACATTTCCACCGCCGTCTATTTGAACAGATATGGGCAGCTAATGACTATGATATGTTTGTGAAAATGATGACACATAAGAATGTTGAACTTCAACTGCAGGTGGGTAATCTTGGAATATGCCTCAACTCATATTATATATATGTACGTAATAGATACGAAATGGTTGGATGAATGTACGTTTGTTACTCACTCAGTTACATTTGAATTAACTGTTATACCGTTATAGCCTGGAGTTGCACATACGATACAAAAAAAAACTGTCATAGTACTCGAACCACCTGTCAAAAGCCGCGTATGGGATGTATTGTAATAAAACTAAACCATTTTTACAATCCTATCATTATAAAGAGGTCACCAGGAACTTTTAAATGTTATAAAATATACTAGGAATTTTTACTGTTACTATTTCATTAGTTAGAATAGTTAGGTACTTATAAATTTTTCATCCCCCCATCTCGGAAAGAGTATTTTTGCTCTTCGATATCTGAGTGCAAAAGCCGTTTTTATTCGCTAGAGAATAAAGTATTTTTGCTCTTCGATATCTGAGTGCAAAAGCCGTTTTTATTCGCTAGAGAATAAAGTAAAGATTATTCTGTAATACTTACCTGTCATAATGTAGTAATTAATACCTAAACTGAAATAAAAGTGTACCTATCTTGTGATTGTAAACTTTTTTTTTGCATTTAGTCATTTCCTCGCTGAGGTGGAATGAAAAGTTACGTGTTGCACTCGAGTGCAAAGATTTTTCACCTCGTGCTCTTTTGATTCCCTCGCTAACGTTCAGGATTTAAATTTTAGAATCCTTCGCTTGCTCGGTCATCAAAATTGAACACGCGGTTAAAAAGCAACTTTGCGCTCTTGTATAACAAATAACTATTGTTAATATTTTACAGGCTCTAGAGTTGATAGAACGGCGTTATGGAACTATGCCTCACTTATTCTCTTCGGAAACAGAGGACTTGGATTCTACAAGGAGTGATGAGAGTGAAGACTGGCCAGATAATGATGATGTTATGACCGAAATTAAAAAGTAAGACCCACAGCGTATTCTATTAATAGATTTAAATTATCCTCAAATGAATTAATTTCATTTTACTAGACAAGTATTACTGGCTGACCGAGATTATGCACATACCTACTCTCGAGTCGCTCAGGACCGCTGCAGAAGATTTTATTATTGTCATTGGATACAATGCAGGAATTTTGTGTCAATATACACCCTGCTAGTCTTCGCAGAAAGACTTAGACGTACCAAATAGTAGTAGTAGTTTAAAACAAGTTAGTATATACCTAATGCGACTATTAATATCCTAATATTAATACCTGCATTTACAATATTTTATTTCCGATATCCTAAGGTTGCAATTGGAAGATTTCGAGGGTATCGATGCTAGCGTACCACCTGAGGAAGTGGTAGCTGAGAAACAGACTTTGATATCAAAGCTTCAAAGTTTTGAGAAAGTCGAACTTGGAGAATTTAAGGAATCTCGGACTGCTGTTCCAGAAAAGAAGGTTCAGATTATAGAGCCACCTAAACTACCACCACGAAAGGTGGAGGTAGGTACTTATTTTCAACTTTAAATGTACCTACCTAAATTATCGAGGTTGGTCGAAAGATATGACGTAATATCTAAATCGGATCATCATAGAATATGCTTTTATTTAAAACGATCACAAGGTGTTTTAACTCTACGAGTATAGTAACTTTTTCAGGCATGGGTGATTCTTCAATGTAGTTCCACAGCTTGAATTAATAGTTATAAAACAATCGCATTATCTCCTTAACATATAACACTGTCCATATGCTGACTGATTTAGAATACAGTGTTACCATCCCATTGAATCCTGACCGTGTCGTAAGAGCCGACAAAAAGAAATGACAAGGCCGAAATCCCAGCCGCAGGGGAAAGAAAATTTGAAACGAAACCCTTTGCCAACCCGTCTGGCCAGTGTGGCACAGTAGGCTATTTACCCTCCATGTAATAGGAGGAGGCCCCACTCAGTAGTGGGTCATTTATGGACCGATTAGTAATAGTAGTATAGAATGTCATAGCAGTTTTAGACTTATCAACATCACGAAATCTACATACATACTTAGTCTCCGTAGTTTCTGTAAAAAAATCGTCTTCAGGTCTCAGAGGAAGAAATGCGAACCCGCCAAGAGTACTTGAAGCAACAGCGGGACAAACTTCTGGCACTAAAAAAACAAGTACGTGAGCGGCGGCTTGGTGTCGCCGACAGCGAGCCCGAAGCCGGTGGTAAAATCCTTTTGCCATTTGAATATATCCTTTTAACAGAATAGCATAAACATAAGGATAGATTCTTCTACTACTACGAGCATGATAGTAGAACGTAGAAGTCTTTTATTGTTTAGAAATATAAAAGAGAACATAGCGGCAAACAAATACAGATAATAGATCTGCAATGGGCAGTGTATCGGTCTATGTGATTTTTTCCTGTCAACTTTTGGATAGAAAGGAGATGCGAACGTTAAGGTGGATGCTCCAGGGTAGCCCGCGAAATTCAAATTTTCTTACGTTTTTTGCAATTTGCAGGTCAGTGCTAGGTTGTATGTTGATTTAAATGTTATTCGCGGCTGTAAGACGTATGTAGTTAAAGAATTATAATCATCAAAATCATCAATACAACCCGCCAAGCTCATAAAGGTGCAAGAAAAACTTTTTCAACGTCAAAGTCATTCTTGCACCTTTATGAGCTTGGAGGGTTGTATTGATGATTTTGATGATTATAATTCTATAACTACATACGTCTTACAGCCGCGAATCGAATGTTAATCATCATACAACCTAGCACTGCCCTGCAAATTGCAAAAAACGTAAGAAAATTTGAATTTCGCGGGCTACTCTGGAGCATCCACCTTAAGCATTAAATAAATGGAAGAAAAATTAAAAAAAAAAGTGTTTATCTGGTAAATATGAATATTTTATTTGGGAAATGTACTAATAAGCTGGTTTATAAACTAAATAGGTGCCTAACTAATAGTAATATGCCTTGTTCTCCACCAGTTCGAAATATTTCCTAGTAGACAATAAGGGTCAAAACTCTCGCAGGAATCTCGGCACTAGCGAAATGTATGGAGCGCGTAACTAAAACCGAAAATCGTAGAAGTTACGTAAATCTATTTGTGCTTCCCATTATAGGTGGAGAAAGTTCGCAGAGTGGCAAGGCACGGCCGCGATCAGCTCGCGTTGCACAGGCTGTTTTAGCTGGCATACCACCACTGCCTCCACCTGACGCAACTGACGCCATGCAACTCCGTAGAGCCCTTGCTTCCAAGCTCAAGACTGAAGTTGTCGACACCAAACTTTGAATATCCCACTTCTGAAGCCACTGTATCTCAACTACACATTGCCCCAAGAAATCACAAATAATGCGTCACAAGATTAAGTCGGTTCTTATTTGAAGTTGTTATGTTATTTATTCTTCGAGCTAAGTTAGCATAAGTTGTTTTAATGTTATTTAACTATGTATGGATATAAATTAAAGACTCACAAAATATTTCATGTTTTGATAAAACATACCAGAAAATGGTACCAGAAATAAAACATACGATTTTGAAATGACGTATTTAAAGTGCCTGGTTACCAAATATGGTTTAAAGATAATTTTAAATAATTATGACACGGGTCTTAATCGCGGAAATATTTTGAAGGTAAATACCTTATACTGCCTGACGTTTCGGCGTGGGTTACACCAGCCGTGGTCACAGGCTGACTGATGGATGTAGCTCAGCGCCGTCTTCGTGAAGCTCGGGTCTCCATGCCTACCCTCGCTTGCTCTTCACAATTTGTTAGCTTTTGTAAAAAGATAATTTAAATAAAAAAAAAAAAAAAAAGATAATTGTGTTATATTCTGCAGCGGCAGGAAAAAAAACAACATCAATTCGTAATTATTACCTTATATTTATATTGCTTACTTAACTAGTGACATCATAATAATAGCATTATAGTAAGCTTATTTATTTTACACAACTTGCCAATAGGTAAATCTATTTTAATTTTAATCTGTGTATAAATTAGTTTATGATGGTCATCCACCTAGACAGATAAAAAATAGTCATTATTACAGTCTACATTCACCTAGAACATCGTATTACAATTAACGGGGAAGTTGTTTCAAGGAATATAAGAATCGATCAAATCTAATTGACAGCCCGATGCTAATAGCCTATTAGACACGTGGATATTGGCAGATTTCAAAATAAAATTATTACATAAAACGTTTATATATTTACAATATATTCTGACAAATTATTCCACGCATGTAATAATTAAATTTACCTCGCGTTCACTGTGCATTGGGGGTAAAAACTTGAACTCTAGCAGAGCATTGAGACCATTTTAATAGAAGTTGATGCGTACATGGATGGAGATTTTCCTTGCAAGACGGCTACTAGATATAATTTTCATACAAGTTTTGACTTGCAATTTTAATAGAATCAACCTGTTTGCACATCTATTTAAATCGATAGAGATCAATATTTCCCGTTCTGGATAGTGTTGAGATGTATGTAAAAGATGACGAAAATAAAATGTGTTAGTCAAGAAAGTATTACCTATTAAAGAACTCAAGTTTTGTGCTTAACCCAATAAATTAATAACTACAGGATGATGATGTGGCCCGGAATATGTTGGATCTAATTACGCATACAGACATAGGCGACATTACAAATAATAAGTAATGACAGACATTCAATGTACTGGGATATAACGAGACAAATTTCTTCAGAATATGTGCTCTGAAAATTAGCTTCGCCACCCCATACAATCGCGAGTGCATGCATTATTATTAAGATAGTTTTATAAAACACTATATCTAATTTATATATTAAATCATAACATTATGATCATGTCTACGACAACATTTGCACGCTATTTATTTATACACTCCAGGAGCATTTTCAATTTAACTACAAAACAAAATGTAAACGATACCAAAGCTATGCTTTACACAAAAATAATAAAGAATCGAATATGATAGATAGTACCTATACCGAACCGAAAGTAGACGAAACTCAGAACTAATTACAAATATGTAATAAGAAAAACTATGGATAAACTGAATGAAAATTTAAGCATTAGTGCAAGGATACCACAGACCTACAATTCTTGCA
Source organism: Clostera curtula (assembly GCA_905475355.2). Lineage (NCBI taxonomy): Eukaryota > Metazoa > Arthropoda > Insecta > Lepidoptera > Notodontidae > Clostera > Clostera curtula. The sequence goes on along the minus strand of FR997813.1, from coordinate 8,199,816 downwards.
GTCTTCAGCCACAAGATAGCCGGCTGCAGTTAACAGTTTGGACAACTCACAATATATTTCCGAAAATAGCTTCTTCGACAAAATTTCGCCTATCCCGTATACTAATTGTAAATTATTGCAAAATTACTGTTTGAAAACTAAAAACAAATAATATCCCTATTTGGCAATATTGACGATGCGATATTTCTGCGTATTACGTACAAAAAATACGTGTATCATTCCAGGGTACAGTACGACCAACTCAAGGGGCCTAGTCAGAACCCCCTGGACAATTTTCTCTCGGAAGCGCAAACAAGCCCCAGAACATTTTAAATCGTACTAACATACTTTTTACACATTACAAGGTGACATCTCCAAAAAAAGTTTTCATTTTATTTCGTTTCTTATTCAAAACCGCGATTGTATAGAACACCGCCAATGTGTAAGTAAAATGTTAAATTCGCTACAATTTTATTTTCTATGCAATCAAGGTATTTTTAGTTACTTCATTTCCTTAAAACTAAATGTGTCTTTAGTGTTGAAAAAAAAACATGGTTTTTGAGATGTCACGTTGTCATAAATAAAGAGGCCATAAATCTCCAACAGCTACCATTTGTAAGCTTGCGCCCATTTACCGGTCCACCACTGCCTCATCTCACAACTCATCAGTTACTGAAAAATAAGCTCTAAGGTTGTGTTCGGTTCGGTCACTCAGTTGCGAGGTGATCCGGTAGCACTGGAGACAGGGGTGCAAAACAATGTTCACAACGCTAAAATGAATGCTACTAAATATAAAAAGGCTTATTCACGTGACTTTAAAATTTTATTTGATGCCTCGTCTTTTATTGGATCTGATAAACCTACCTAGGCACGCGTAATACAAAATGTGCTTGCCTGTGCCACTTCCTTAAAGTGTTAAGGAAGTGATTACAGGTCACAGTATCGACGGGCGAGATGTTTAGGGCACATTTTTGTTGTGTAAATAATTTAAATGAGATCAGAACTACAACTGTTGGATTTATTGTGTAAAATAACATAGACCACTGAGATTGTAACGTGATCATACAAGCTATACCAGCTCACCGCCCATTCAAATTAGCTATATTGAATAGCTTTTGTAGCGTACACTGTGTTTCATCCGTGAGGGCACACCACCATAATGGGCGGTAGATAGTCAAATCACCAGGTTAAGAATAATTTACAAAATCTAATATTATTTACAAAATATGAATGATAAAACTAGACTGTTTATAGCAATAAAATAAAATGGACCTTAATCAGATACTTTTATCACATACACATTACATCTGCGGAGTAAAGAAAGCTACAAACAATAATCTTAACGTCGAAGCGAGGACAGGTAAAGTTTTTTGAAAGTATAGAAAATCCTAATACTGATAACCAATTTATTTCAATATTTTGTGAATCACAATTTTGTGTGATCTAATTCATAAACGTAGAAAATAAAATAATTTTATTGTATATACAAGTTTCCGGTTGGATCGTTTAATAGTACAAACGTCACAATTTTTGCTCCAAGATTATAAAAACATAACTGCTTAAACACTGAACAAAACTATAAACTGTGCAAGTGAATAGAACAATACGGACTAATAGTGCAAATAAAGTGGTATAAACCTTGTGTATTTTGCTCCGAACAAATTATGCGCAAAAAACCTTTGTGATAATTTAACCTATAAACAATAGTGGTCTGACATTTTATACAAGTGCTACCAACATCAGAGATTAAAATATCACGTTTCGTTACACGCAATCTATAGTTCAAGTGTTGCCACAGTTACAAATAAATTTCTACCAAATTATTAAGAAGAAAAAAAAAAAAAAAAAAAAAAAAAAAAAAAAAAAAAAACTACCAAATTGAGGGAGTTTTGTTATTAAAAAAACGAATTCATAAATTTAAAATGGACGAGCAAATGCAATTGCTATTTTCAAAAATAAAACAAGAAATGGATAAGCAAACAACAACCCTTACGGATTCAATCACAAAAGCGGTCTTAAAAGAAATGGATGATAAGTTAAGGCCAATTATAGAAGAAAATTCGTTTCTAAAAAATGAAGTAGAGAAATTAAATGAGAAAGTAAAACGCCTAGAACTTGGCAAAAAGGAGAACAATTTAATATTCTACGGCTTCGAGGAGTCGAATGAAAATATTAACTTAGTAGAAATGGTATCAAAAACTTTAAGCGATTCAGGTGTCGAAGTGCATAAAACAGATATTAACAAAGCGTTTAGAATTGGCAAATTAAAAGAAAAAGCACGACCAATTTTAATTAATATGCTAAACGTGTGGAAGAGGGATGAGATTTTGCGAAATAAGAAAAAGCTGCCAAATAGTATTTACGTTAAAGAGGATTTCAGTAAAGAAGTTTTAGAAAAAAGGAGAGAACTAATACCTCAGTTAAAGGAAGAACGGAAAAAGGGACGTATAGCATACATCAAATACGACAAACTGGTTTTTAAAGGTGAAGCAAGTGGGATGCGAGATAAAAGAAAGAGACAGCAATCTACCTCACCAAAGACAAAGAATGACACTGAAAATGCCCCGCCAAAAATAAACAAAATAAATGCCTTCGAAAGGATGTACAGGAACAGAGCTCAATCAACATCCGATATAAATAAAGAATAGCAATTAACACACATCGGAAACCGGAAGATCAGAACAAATCAACGAAAACGAATTAAAAAGACAAACAAAACAACAACACCTCCCCCAAGCCGGCTGGTCACCGTGGGGGATATTGACCAATCCCTTCCAGCTACAATAAAAGAAAATACCAATAACACCAAACCACTAAACATACTAGAAAATAGGAAACTATATATTTGTACATTAAACTGCTTAACACTGAGAACACAAGAAAGACTTACCGAATTAGAGTTAGCTCTTTCAAAAATAAAATGGGACATAATAGGTTTAAGTGAAGTAAGAAGATTAGGTGAAAGCATTGAAGATCGAAAGGATTACGTCCTATACTATATAGGGGAAACAAAGGGAAGTTACGGTGTCGGCTTCATGGTTAAAAAAAACTTAGAAAAAAATATTGAAGAATTTATAGGTATATCTGAGAGAATAGCTGTACTCAATATGCATCTGCCGGGCTACAGACACAAATGGTCGATTATTCAAGTTTATGCTCCCACTGAACAACAAGACGAACGGGTTAAAGACATCTTTTATGATCAGCTGTCATCAGTCTTACAAGATGCACACAAAAACGTTATGGTAATAGGAGATTTTAATGGTAGAATTGGTTCTCAACGAACTGGTGAAGAAAATATAATAGGTAAATTTGGCCGAGGTAGAAGAAGTAAAAATGGAGAAAGAATGGTTAAAATGGCACTGGAAAACAATATTGCATTCATGAACAGTTTTTTTAAAAAAGCTCCGAATAAAAAGTGGACCTGGTTATCTCCAGATGGATCATACAGGAACGAAATAGATTACATAGCAACGAACAAAAAAATCTTTTTCCATGATATAAGCATTTTAAACCAATTTAACTTTAATACCAACCACCGGATAGTGAGAGCAGTAATAAATATCACTGAACCGAAAAAGAGTAGGAAAAAATACAATGCAAAAGCCAACTTTATAAATACACAACAACAAAGTTTCATAAATACTCCTAAAAATGGAATAGAAGATAAATATAACAATGAGATAAAAGAAATATATGGACCACTGTTCAACAAATTCGTAAAGCCTAAGACAATCCATACCGAAAATGACACTAAAACATTAATAGAAGAAAGAAGAAAACTTTTAAAACTTGGAAAAGACAAAGAAAATCTAAAGGCCATATCAGAATTAAGTAAAAAAATAAGTAACAGCATAAAAAAAGACAGAACTAAGAAAAGAACGAATGTACTTAATTACCATATAAACAAGACAGGAGGAGTTAAAAAAGCTTTGAAAGAACTGAAGCAGGCGAAAAAATGGATCCCAAGTATTAAAAATAAGACGGGGAAACAGCAAACAACAAGAAAAGCTATAATACAGACAGCAACTGACTTCTATAGAAAACTTTATGCAGCACAAAGAAATACTAGAGACTCAAATATAAACCTCGATGATGACGACATGGATGAAGACATACCAGTTTTCCTACAATCAGAGATAGAAAAAGCTGTCAACAGTCAAAAGAACAACAAAGCTCCTGGACCAGATCAGATTTCAAATGAAATGATCAAAATCTCAATTAGAGTACCGGAAACGCTAAGAAAACTCACGGACATATATAATTCTATTTTAAGCTCAGAATGTATACCAACGCAATGGACCAGGAGCACAATTATACTATTACACAAAAAAGGGGATAGGAACATTATAGAAAACTACAGGCCTATAAGCCTTATGTCGAATATTTATAAAGTGTTTTCCAAATTGATATTGAACAGAATAACAGGAATAATGGACGAACAACAACCTATAGAACAAGCTGGTTTCAGAGCGGGGTTTTCAACTACTGATCACATGCATGTTATCAAACAGCTAATAGAAAAATGTCAAGAATACGGTAAAGCCTTGTACATCGCATTTGTGGACTATAGTAAAGCATTTGATTCAATAGAACACGATTCGCTGTGGACGGCTCTAATCCAGCAGGGAGTGCCAAAAAAATACATACGTATAATTAAAAATATATACGCAAATAGCACAGCGCAAATAAAACTGGAATCAACCGGTGAAGAGTTCCCAATAGCCAGAGGTGTAAGGCAAGGAGATCCGCTATCGCCAAAACTTTTCTCAGCAATCTTGGAAAGCATATTCAGAGATCTAGAGTGGGACAATTTTGGCATTAACATCAACGGTAGACAACTTAGCCACCTAAGATTCGCTGATGACTTAGTCTTGATAACTGACAACGCAAATACCCTTCAACATATGCTACAACAGCTGACTGAGGCAAGCAGAGTAGTTGGTCTTTCTATAAATAAATCAAAAACTAAATTAATGACAAACAGAGAAGAAATATTCATAAACGTAGACAATGAAGATATTGAATATGTCAAAAATTATACATATTTAGGGCAATTAATGTCTTTTAGAGACCGGACAGACATAGAAATAGAAAGCAGAGTGGCATGTGCTTGGAAAAGATACTGGTCCCTTAAAGAGGTATTTAAAAGTAAACACTTGCCTATGAAAGCCAAGAAAAAAGTGTTTAATTCTTGCATTTTGCCATGTCTTACGTATGGGTGCCAAACATGGGCATTGAATCAAAAACATCTTTTAAAACTAAGATCGTGTCAAAGGGGAATTGAAAGGAGTATGTTGGGTGTGACGCTAAAAGACCGCAAAAGAGCAGCAGACATTAGAACTACAACTAAGGTCGAAGACGTACTAAAGAAAATAAGACGGTTAAAATGGCGATGGACAGGACATATGATAAGGGAAAGCAGAATGAAATGGACTAAAATTATAACGGAATGGCAGCCACGTGATGGGAAAAGAAAAAGAGGCAGGCCAGCTAAAAGATGGACAGATGATATCAAGATTATTGGAGGGACAATCTGGTCTAGAAAAGCTGTCAACAGAGAAGAATGGAAGCAGCTGGAAGAGGCCTATGTGTCACTGGACACGCTGACCACTGAACCGGAAAACCCGATGTATTAGATTTAAGTTAAAAAATTTTTCGAATGTGTGTAAATTCATTGTTTAGTATCAGCAATAAAGGCTAATAATAATAATAATATACAAGTTTAATATTCCGTCCGAGCGATTTCAAATATTAGATACACACGTGTATTTTTTATAAATTAGAATCACACTATTTTGTACAAACCAAGTAAATTTAGAATAGCCAAATTTCTACGTAAAAACAATGCACAAACGTAATGAGAGCTTTTGGGGAAATAACAAACATAACTTATGAAGTTATTTGGTTGAAGATATGAAAATCTTGCATTCATCAGTATTGTGCACTTTAGTTGTGTGGGCACGACAATCTAGTTTTCATACCTCCTAGGATAAGATTGTTATGCGCACAAGACATAATAAATCTGGATCTCAAGCAACATAAATGTTTACATAAAAATTGGACTGTTAATGGTAGTCTATGGTAAACTACGTACCGCAAAACAAAACAAAACAAAATATCTTAGATGCCACAAATAATACACTCTTGGATACGAGACCAAAGGTATAAAACATGCGGGTGACAGTCCAATACACTGCTCCCTATTTTTTTTAGAACAGAAAATTATACACTTTACTACTCTACTACTGAGCCCATACATAACCCAGTGCTACACTCTACCACAACTCTAACACTCTACTGTGCCACGCTGACCAGACTGGTTGGCCAAGGTTTTTGTATCAAGTTTTCCTTCTCTAGCGGCTAGGTTTTCGGCCTTTTTCATTTCTTATTCTCGGCTCTTAGGACACCCTCAGGATGGAATGGGGTGGTGACACAAAATCCGTCACAACACATTCGCGGCCAATATACGTAGCACATGACAAAGCTGCCAAAACATTTTGATTATTAGAATCAAATTAAATACTGAATTAATTTATAACTGAATGAATGTAATAAAGAGTTGATGATGATCAAGATCCAGATAAATTAGAATTATTATATTCGAGAATATTTACATGTAATTTGCGCATATTAAAAGCAAAAATATCAAGCGATTCCTCAAAATACTTTGTACCCCAACTAAAGATTTAGCATTTTAACTGACCACAGCTTCAAGTATTTCACAAATACGCCACCTTTCTTGTTTTTGCTAGTGCAAGGTAAAAAAGATTTGCAAATGTCCCAGTTTACAGATATTTCGTTTTCCAAACCCTCTACTATCATTGGAAGTAAAATCAATTTAAATACATTTAATATTCTAATTATATCACTGGTTTTACGTTACTTAACGTCGACTCTTGGCGTACGAATGCTAGTTCTTGTATATTTTAAACAATGATCAGTGAGGATAAAAAAGGATTTGTATGTCTACGTATGCCAGAAGGTAAGTGTATGAATGAAAATGATCATATTTCTACACACATTTGCTTTTTAGGAAATGTTGAACCTTTGAGCGCTTTTACCATATTTCTGTTAAATAATTAAAATGTTAGGTTATTATTTATTTAGAAAGATCTTAGTATTGTAGGCAAAATTATCTTATAGGACATCGAAAATAAAGTGATTACAGGAATACTAGCGAAGTGGTGAAGTAAATGTGAAATGGGCAATAGAAGCACATGATAAGTTAAAAAGCATTAAGCAGAAGATCGCTAAAAGATACATCATTCAATTCACTATAAAATTGTCCTCCACTGTCTTTAAAATGTTGTGGCGTTTGGTTGTAAGCGGCTGTCAACTATTTATTCGGCGATACCAAGTAATAGCCAACTTTATCCCTCACGACATAAAGTCGTTTTCCTTATTTAGAGCATATAACTTTACTACAGGTTACATAAGTGTGCTTAGTTATAAATATATTATTAAGTTTATAACTATGTACACTAAGAGAATAATCGCACCAATAAATCCGAAAGCATGTTACAACCAAACGAACTTTTTACCAGCTATACTTACAACATGGATACGATACTAAAACACACGTTATGTCTCCAAAAAGCTCAACAAAAAGGAATGCAAAACAATTATGAAAATAAATATATTTTCCTCTACTTACTGGAGTTACTGAAGCTCATTTCGTAGGGTGACTTACTCAAGTGATTTAAGGTCTGGTCAAACCGCGGACGGGGCGGGACGGCGACGCGACGCTGGCGGAACGTGAAGAATTGTAATATATTAGTTAATGTAGAACGTATCATACGGACCGTCGAACCGTCGCGCACGGCGTCAACTCAGGTCCCGCCGGCGTCGGGTCGCCGTCCCGCCCCGTCCGCTGTTTGACCAGACCTTTAACGCAATTAGTGACTTTGTTGTTGTTACGAAATTAAACGTTTTTTTTATCAGCAACAGCCTAGGAAAACAGATGTGTGCAGCCATATACGACAATGGTATTATACCACCTGACGTAGTGTCGGCTAAATAAAACTATATATATATATATATATATATATATGGATTTCAATAATGTTACAATTCACGATTGAGCGAACCACACACCTAATATCTTTATATTTATCCGACAAAAGCCAACTCAGATGGGCGCCTTTGCGTATACCTCAAAATGATTGGACTTGCAATGATGAAAGAGGGTTTAATAGTACGTACGTTTTTTTAACACTGTCATATCGTATTTAAAGTGTTTGTTTTCTATCATTTATCGTTAAAACCTTTAATTCCCACATATTACCTTTGTACTTTTGTGATAACGATCCTTGATATCTTAACCGTTAAAATAGAAATTACATACACCACGTAACCGACATTTGTTCTACGTTCTGATACCGTCCGAGTGAAATTTGTAAAATATGAAGATATTCATATTTTAATTAAACGGTCTCAGCCGTTTTGTCTCTCAATATTTACAAAATTGGACATGAGCCAGATGTATATTATGACCTAGCGTTTTACAAATCGCCAAATATGAGCGACTGATGCCCGAGTACAAAAACGATCCCACTTCTGATTACGCATGTGTCATTAATTACTAACCAGTTTTAGGTCGTAAATACTGACTGATATTCATCCCCCTGTTCACTGTGACACAGTCGCCTGTCGATCTCAGGCTCAGTTACAAATCACCATGGTAAGAACTATATACATTCATTCTTTACAGCATGCAAGATAAATTAACAAGCTTGACTCTTGGCGCACACATCACAAGTATTTGTAAATTCTGTCATATGAATGCCACTTTTGTAATGGATCAACCGACTACAATTACGAACTTGTTCGATGTGAACTCTAGTTAATTGATTTCGGGTAGTCCCGTAACTGAACCAGACGCGAGATACGCGCATGACTACGGTCAACGTCTTTACGAAGAAAAGAAACTATCCTATACCTCTATCTCTTTCATATGCGATAGTGAGCCTCCATAAACGTCTGAGGTTACGCTCTACGTTCCTGTTTCACTGGGCGATGCACAGTGCTACGAGTCGGGAAAGTTATATTCCTTGAAGTGTGTGGAGTGGGTCACTACGCTAGGCGCGGCCGCTTAGCGTCTCGCTCCTCGCTGTTCCCGCTCCCGGTACCACCGCCGGCGGCGCCTTCCTCCTCCTCGTCCGAATCGCCGTCATAGTCCACGAGACCCTGTCCAAGATGACAAGACATGTTATTCACATATGAAAAACGGGTCCAAGCTATTTTGTCTAGAAACGCATGATATGAACAAGCTTCGCGGTTTCGGTTGCAATGGGGTCAGATTTACAATACATGCGTTCCCTTAAGACCCAATGACTTGACTACATACTATAACAGAAAACAGATGCTGTTTCAAAGAACACAAACGAGTTATCTTAAAAAGCAAATGGTTCATAGAAGTTTCATATAATTAAATTGTTTACTGATTATTGTCAATGCTAGGGCAATGCATCAAGGTAATCAAAATAAAGTTTCTTGTTTAAAATTTATAATGAATGAGGTACAAATGGTGGAGGTGGCTTCGTACCGCTCACTTTGGTAGAATAGAAAAATCAAATGGGATTGAAACTTTAATGTACATATGTAATAGCATAAATTAGTATGAACATTAAATCACAATACATATCATGTTAGTATACAATTTTGAAATTAAATGCGCAATCCAAATACATATTGAATACAATAAAAGAGCTAAAATTCACCCTCATGCATCCTTGGTGGTAATGCAATGTAAATGGTGTACTTACTACACCATTTGCATTGCCGCCCCTTGTAAATTTACAATTTATTTAGCATTTAGCATTTATTAGCACAATAATATATGACAAATAAATTTAACGAAACCAATATTATCTCCATCAATCCAATTCAAGGACTATGTCACAGGCAAATGTAATAGAGATATTTATTGCGAATATAATATAATGCACACTTAATAATATACTTGTAATACATTAGGCAGGATGTAACCAAACCGGGTGTATAGCCAACCGAAAGGAGTACAGTGTATTTTTCTATTTATAAAGTATAAGGCAGAAATTGACGTTTTTTAATATTATCCTCAAAGCTTGGCACTTATCTTTCTCAATGTATCTAGAGGTTTCCGTGCTTATTTCTCGAATTTTAGCTCTATCATCCACTGACGACGCCGATGACTAGAATTTTGAGGAATAAAAATTGTTTGGATTTCGTGGAGACCATTTATATCAATAGCCCCATAGACTATTTCGATATGACTATAGGATTTTTGTTACATCCTGTATTAGCACTGTTATTTTATTTATATTGAGAGACATACATATATGACATTAGATGTCAAACGAGCTCCGTGTATAGTTGAATTAAAATGACACAAAAAGCCCGGTTTCACGTCGGCCTTTCTCTACGACTGAGTAGGGTTGCATCACTTTCCATTTACAAAATAAGATTGCTTATTAAAATTAAAGGAGTGAATTAATAAAATGGTAAGAATAACAAGGCGCAGTAACACCTGACCTAAATCACGTAGTCGAAATACTTTCAATTACGAGACCTTAGGAACTAATTACGTGACTTATTCAAATCTATGTTGGACTTTAGAATCTCACACGAACAGTCAAATATACCAATTATCGAATCGAAAAAGAGGCGTGGCCTTATGTATGTATGTATTATTTAAAACTAAAAGATGAATTTGACTATTTGAAAGCATTCTATTGGAATAAAACATAAATTTTTTTTAGACTTATATATACGCAACTCCATTCCTCTTCCTATGGAGTTTGGGAAGTCTCATGTGTTACTGCGCCAATAGCTTTGTCATGGAATACTCTACTCCGCCAATTCCCTATGAACACTCCACCGCATTGAAAGGCCACCGTCACAGTATGGTAATGAAACTCCACATCCAAGTATCCCCAGCGAAGCGAGCGTAGAGGCGAGGCGTAGGGAACTAAAGTTTACCTTATTGAGTAATCTGGGCGAGGATACCTGAACGTCTGCGAGCGGGGGCTTGGCTGGCGCGGCTGCGCTCAGGAGCACCCGGCTCGGACCATTCACCGTCTCCGTGCTTGTACACACTTTCTTTTCCACTATTTTACCTGAAACAAGAGCAGTACTATGTTTACGAATACAAAATACATCATTTTACCACCCCATTCAACCCGTGTGGTGACGGATTTAGAATACATGCTCTTAAAACACCCTCAGGATTGAATACTACTACTACAACTTCTTAGATGACATACTGCTGAGTCGGGTCTACTGTGCCACGCTGGCCAGACGGGTTGGCACAGGGTTTGTATCAAGTTTTCCTTCTGTAATCAGTTTTGTTCTTGTTTTGGTCTTTAAATAGAAAGGTGCATACCGATGGCGTCGAGTGCGTGGTGTTGATGAGGTTGTGCCGCGTCCAAGGGCGCTTCGTCGTCCAACTCGTCGTCATCATTGAACCACATTTCCTCCTCGTCATCTGGTGCGCGAGCCTCGCGGCGATATCGCGTGCGAAGCAACGACGGAACCACGGCTTCTGCCACACCCACGCTGCCACTTACTAATAATAAAAGACACAAATCGTGATGATTTCATACAAAGGGCATGATCAACTCCATAGAGAAATAACACTTCTAGGACAGAATAGGCAGGAAAACTGATGTAATAGAATATATTACAATATATATTTTTAACTAGCGGACCCGACAGACTTCGTCCTGTCAAAAAAATTTACTCTTTGACGTTAGGAACACACCAACATTGCTTAGACAACAGTGAGTGGTTTAATTTAATATGATCTTTATACAATAGCAATAAAGCTCAAATTGTATCTACGTTTTAGTTAGAAAACGTTTATATGGGAAAAATAACGAGGCTGTTTTTAGAGGTTTTCCGGCAATTATTCGATTTGTTCTACCATCCTTCCTAAAAACCATCCTTGACCTTCAACGAACATTTAAAAAAAAGAATTGGCCAAATTGGTCCAGGCGTTGTTGAGTTATGCGGTTACCAACACATTTTGCGATTCATTTTTATATTATAGATGTACACGCATAATAAAATAATTAAAATGGCATCAGACAATTCAGACATATACAAAAGTACCTACAATGAGGGGTTTTATCGCACTAGGCCATTTCTTCTAGACAATCTTCTATCTTTTTTATAACTAATACCAGATCAGAACCTGGCACCAACCGAGATGACTTGGTGAAACAACTCAGATAGTTCCGAAACTATACTCGGACTTATTAGATTTTCTTTCGTTGCAACTTGCAACCGATTTTGATAGATTTATTATAAAAAAAGAAACATTGTTTATATGCGAGCTTACTTCACTAGAACTGTCTATACTAATAGAATGAACCAAACAAATTGCGATGCCTTTGCAGACTTAAACCTTAAATCAGCCCCATGATGATGATTGTAACTATTACTTACTTACACGAGAAAGCTATATAATCGCTATCGACACGTTTATATATTATATAAACGTGTCGATAGCGATTTGTAATTGGAGGCTTTATTTTCAGAAACTGAGATTTCAAAACTGTGTGATTACAGGCTTAAAATATTTATGAGTATTATAATGTAATGTCACTTCCTATTTTAAAGCCAACTATTCACATGCATTTCATACGACTACAAATTCTGCTTCCCAGCCCATAAATGACCCACTGCTGAGTCGGGCCTCCTCCAACTACATAGAAGGTAATTAGCCTACTGTGCCACACTGGCCAGACGGGTGGGTTGGCATAGTGTTTCGTATCAAGTTTTCCTTTTCTTGCGGCTAGGTTTTCGGCCTTATCATTTCCCTTTGTCGGGTCTTACGACACCCTCAGGAAGAATTGGGGAATGGTGGCGACACTGTGTATTCTAAATCCGTCACCACTCGGATTAACGGACCATTTAATACTCCAAAGGACTTATTCTTTTTTCTATCACCCGATATATTGGCATCAAGAATTACGAAATAATAAACTGTGATAACATCCACCTTACGTACTATCGCATGATATGACAGTCCATGTTAGTACTGTAACAAGGTTAGACGTAATCTCGCGCCACGATTATTAAACCACATTGACATTCTTCAAGGTCAATAATTTGTTTAGTATTTACGTAAACAACGTGACTGAAATATTAACTTCTATCTGTTTTAACATGGAAATATCTTATTCTCGCAAGAATATTTTAGGAGTAATAAACATAATGCCCGAATATAGCTTAATAAGAATAAAATCGAATAAAGTCAAGCAGAGCCAGGCGTTGCTTAACCTAGGCGACCTTCTCACTTATAAATATTTACAATTTAATGCTGGTATACATATACTTCGTAATCCACACATGCTTAGGAGGGTCGAACCTAGAATAGTGTATGGAACTGACCTCTATCTCTTTCCTTCAGCTTATCCTGGTGCTGGTCGTATCTGGTTTTTAACGCCTTAAACGTCTGTACATATTCGACATCCTCCAATATCTTGCCGTAGTTTTCGACGACATGTGAACACAGTGATTTTATATCCTCCAGTTTGATGAACTCGAATAATTCAAGAATAGCAGAATCTAATAGGTTATACCTGAAAACAAATGTGCTCAGTATTAAAGGGTGTGCTACAGGAGTATATTCTTCGTCCTTTCTCACAAATACCTGGATAAGTATTATCAACTATTCAGTGAAATTTGTGAAACATTTAAGCCTAGTGCCAATTCGCATGTCCTAGGGGTCCTATCTTGGTCGTTTCTTTTTTAACCCCCGACACAAAAAGAGGGGTGTCATAAGTTTGACGTATCCGTCTGTCTGATGTCTGTCTGTAGCTCGCTAACGGATGAAGTGATTTCAATACAGTTTTTTTGTATGAAAGGTGAGTTACGGGCGAGTGTTCTTAGACACGTTTGATGAAAATCGGTTGGACCGTTTAAAAGTTATGGGGGGTGAAAGTGGGGAAGAATTACCGAATGTCTGCAAATATAATCGAGTGGGGTCTCAAATGAAAGCGCATTACGTGCACATTACAAAATAATATGTACCATTAAAATCGATTGAGCCCTGAAAAAACTATGGGGGTAAAGGCGGGGGGGGTGGGAATACCTAATATCTACAAATATATGTGGTGGGGAGAAAGTGAGGAAGCTACAAGAATCTATGTATTAACAACTTCACATAATCCACTTTATAATAAGTTTGTGTGTTGGTACCTATAAAAAGTATAAAATAAAAATTAAATTTAAAATAAAAAAAAACCCCGACACAATAACCTTTAAAAGGTAAAAAATAAAACTACTTTCTAAAGGTTATTGCGTCGGTTGTTTTTTTTATTTTAAATTAATTTTTTTATACATATAATCAAATATTCAGTATATTTAATTTTCTTTCAGTGGAACTTTATTTAAACTATACCGAAAAATAATAACTGACAACATAACACTACAGACTTGATCTAGTTTGTATGATCTGATCTAGGCAAGTAGTTATCCTACTAAACCTACTGGCATCAGCATCATATGGCATCACTTGAAACTCTAATCTGGATAACTGGCTCAGTAATTGCAGGAAATGATTTCTTGTCGGTTCTAATCGTGTTATTTTATTCCCAACGTTCCAGACACTTTGCAGTAACCGTGGTCCCGGGACGACTGGATAACCTAAGACATCATGCCTCAGTATTAATCATATACTACTCTTACCTGCCGTTATTTCTCAGAAACGCATCTATGACTGGCGCAAAGAGGTTTCCCTTGATGATATATCTGTTGTAATACTCGTCCTTGAGCGCGATGATTTTCCTCATGAACCGAAGCGCACCGAGGACCAGAAAAGTGTGCGTCGACCTCATCAGGACCAGTATGCGACGGAGAAGGTCCTGCAACATGATTCAAGGCATACTTCTAATTAGTTGGCTTTTATATAAGCTGTGTCAATTTAGCCCATATATGACCCACTACTGAGGCGGCCGTACTCCAAATTAATGAAGGATCACGAAAGAAGGAATAATTGACACAAACCCTGTGCCAAACCGTCTGGCCACTGTGGCACAGACGGCTAATTTCCCTCTGTAAATGGAGGAGGCCCGACTCGGGAGTGTTTTATGGGCTGCGGTGATGATGATGAAATCGTAGGGAAATGAGCCTAGTAAAAATAAAAAATAATCGATGAAAGTATTTTTTCTGCAATAAGTATTTGCTAAAAAATGGAAGCATAGAGTATGACATTGTTTGCATGATCTTTGGCAATGATATAGGAATAAAATAAAGAGTGTCCGACGACGATGGTCGCGAGGATCAGATGGATACGGTAGACTCACGGCCGGTCGTTATACAAATATTTTAGCCGAAAAGCTGATGATGATGCTGATAAGTTAAAGAATAACTAATTAAAAATCGTGTCAGTATGTCGCGCTTTCTGCATAACAAGCTGAATCTATTCGCGCAACTAAGTCACAGGGTAACGCTAGTTCAATAATATCAATGGAAACACCAGTCAACCTTGAAATACAAATCAATATCAAAATAATAGCTTTTGTACTCTATGAATGAACAATGGTGTAGCTGTTAGTCAGAAAAAAGACTCCAAAGAAGATGAGATATACTCCAAATAGTTTCACTTTGATAAAAGAAAATGTAACTAATAATTGTAGGCATGTTTACACACTATTATAAGTGTAAAAACAGTATGAATGATTTCAGTTCAAACTAAAAATCTTTGTTATGTTATCCTACCAGCAATCCAATTTCACAACAAATTAGGAAGTAGTGATCAGCAGAAGGAAATAGCTACGTGTGGTGACGGATTTACAATACATAGTGTCACCACCCCGAGTATGAGTGTACGACACTGAGAAGGAAATGACAAGGCCGAAACCTAGCCGCAAGGGAAGGAAAATTTGGTACGAAACCCTGTCCCAATCCATCTGACTAGGGCGGCATAGTAGGCTAATTACCCTCCCTGTGGTGGGAGGAGGCCTAAAATAAATAAAAATCCTTGGACATTTCACACAACGCCATCTCGTCCCAAGCTAAGCAACTTAATGCTTGTGTTATGGTAACGAGATGGATGATAAACTACTTATATACATTTTTTTTTGTAAATACATACATATTATAGGTAGAAATGACACCCAGACTCCGAGCCAGTGCCTCTGGTTTAGACAAAGACACTTGCCCGACCCCGGAATCGAACCCGGGACCCGTTGATCCAAAGGCGGCACATCTAACCACTAGGCCAACGAGGCAGTCAAAAGCCTGACTCAGCAGTGGGTAATTTATGGGTAGTAGTAGTAGATCAGCAGAATATATTATGAGCATAATAATTAAACTAACTCTTAACTTGTTTGGCAACATATACCTAGAACCCTAATCTACATATCTCCAATGTCTTATGTCTCCCCAAATACAGGGTGTAACAACCCTAAAGCCAAAAGACTTCTGTGCAAGACTTCTAGCAAATTGTTCTGTGCTACAAACAATTTGCTACTTTGAAGTATGTATGTATCTTGATTAAATGATTTAAGTATGAGGGATCAATCAACATTTTTGTGGAGCAGGAGCTTACTACAAAACAGGAGTTCCAGTGAAAACCAATCAACCAGCAATTGTTATTATTATCCTACCAGTTTAGTGATTTGTGTTCCATTGTTTCTTTATGCTTGTTTCTGAAATATCAAAATGTTACGAAAAGAAGAGGCCTATTTTTGCCTGAAATTTTGCACACAGCATCCTTATTAGTAGTACTATCAAATCCTTTTGTATAGCTATAGGGTTCTTTTACACCCTGTATTTATAAATTCCTACCAATGAAATGCATATTTTTTTAGGAATTGTTATACACATACACAAATTTGTGATGGCGATCATTTTTACTTGTTGCCAACTCTTTTTATAGGCTATGAATATGTGCTCTGGGCGTCCATTATAATTACATATTTATTATGAGTCCACTAAACATGGATACCTATTACAGTGTAACCTGTACGGAGTACTAAAAGCATTTCTGCAACAGCGCCACTTCAAAGTACAAAGTGGGGAAACACTGTCTGATCTGCGTCCCATACAGAAAGGAGTGCCACAGGGTAACGTACTGGGTCCCATACTCTACGTCCTCTTCACTGCAGACTTGCCAACATCCGAATCACTAACTACCGGGACCTTTGCTGACGTTACCGCCATACTAGCTGCACATAGTGACCTAAAAATTGCCTCACAAATACTCCAAGAAGGACTAAACGACATTTCAGACTGGCTTAAAAAGTGGCGGATAAAAGCCAACGAAACCAAATCAGTCAATGTTACGTTTACTTTAAGAAGAGGATCCTGTCCTCCAGTCACACTAAACAACATCCAAGTCCCACAAGCCGATCATGTGAGATATCTTGGATTGCATCTGGACAAAAGACTTATCTGGCAAAAACATATTTTCACTAAGAGGAAGCAACTTGGTATCCAAACACGAAAACTTTACTGGCTCATAGGGCGAAAGTCTCAGCTATCTCTCTAAAACAAAATACTCTTGTACAAGGCAATACTGAAGCCCATCTGGACGTACGGGATCCATTTAGGGGCACCGCATCTCACTCAAAAATAGTAAAAACTTAAACTCAAAAAGTATGTAGTTATAGAATTATAATCATCAAAATCATCAATACAACCCTCCAAGCTCATAAAGGTGCAAGAAAAACTTTTTCCAGCTCAAAGTCATTCTTGCATCTTTATGAGCTTGAAGGGTTGTATTGGTGAGTTTGATGATTATAATTCTATAACTACATACGTCTTACAGCCGCGAATAACATTTTAATCAACATAAAACCTAGCACTGACTTGAAAATTGCAAAAAACGTACGAACATTTGTATTTCGCGGGATACCCTGGAACATTCACCTTAAGCGTAAAATACCTCAAGATCTAATCCAATCACAGTAAATATAACTACTGCTTAAACAATGAGGATGTGACACAGGTCACATGCTGAGAGAGCCAGCGATAGCACCAACCAACATACTTCTGAATGTCCCATGAAGGAGACAGATTGTAGTAAATAAAGAACCCCAATCAAAAACTGATTTGAAAGTTTGATTAAATTTTGATTTGATTAAAGGTTGAAAGTTTTGATAGAATTAAAAGTTAATTGAATATGTATTGCTCTATACATATTCAATTAACTTTTAATTCTATCAACACACCTCCATTGGGTTATTCTCATAAGCATAAGCACAGAATGGTCAGAGCTAGATTTCCTAAAACTATGAAAACCACAAGAACTAACCTTATTCAATATACAGGTCTTGATATGGTATGTGTGATGCTCCACGCAGAAAGAAAGCAGTTCCAACACCAGCCCTAGAAGCTGGACTGTGTGGTAGTCTTCCTTCAAAGGCTTTTCACCTGTTGTGTTTTCTAATAGAGGGGCTGGAAATAAGAATTTTGATTAAAAAGAGGGTGAAGACTATAGAGACATGTTTCCATGTGGTGATGGATTTAGAATACATAGTGTCAATACCCCATCCATCCTGAGGGTGTCGTAAGAGCCGAGAAAAGGATAAGGCCGATAATCTAGCCACAAGAGAAGGAGCCCTGTGCCAACCCGTCTGGCCAGTATGGCACAGTACGCTAATTACCCTTTATGTAATTAGAGGAGGACTATGCAATGGGTAATTTTTGGGCTGAATAGTAGTAGTAGTATTAAACTGAACAGCCAATTTCAGGCCAAAATGGCACCACAATTAATTTTTTGGAAATTTAAGTGTTTAAGTTTTGTACAAAAAATGATTTTACTACATACAATTTTATAGACTACCACATTTAAAGGTTTCACACTGTAATATATTTGTTTGCTATATTTATAGAGGGTATGTTGATAGACCATAAAACATCAGTCTAAAATCTATTAACATTTCTTTGCAAGGTCTTAATGTCAAAAACTCACAGTCAATTTTCACTATAAGCTTTTCTAGTACAACTGCACTACACAAAAACAATATGCAACAGTTTGAAAAAGAAAATACATACCTATAAGGGTTTGTATACTGTGCTTATAGAAGAAATTGAGGAAGTCCGCTTTCTCACTCTTGTTTACTGATGCAAGCATACTTTCAGGGTCTAATAATATACGGAGGACACCCATTAGCTGCACTGCACCACCCAATTCCGGATCACGATCCCTTAGCATTTGTTCTATAACTATGTTGAGTAACATTTGCTCCTGAAAATAATGAATAAAGAAGATATAGTCTCTGTTATAAGTCAAAATCTATTATAACATATACAGTGCTGAAAAGACATGGATGGATTGTAAGAATGAGGAATTGTGTATGAAAGGTGTGACTGAAGATATGACAACTGAATAGGTGTGTATGAAGACTACCACCTAGTGTGGGACAAGAGTTGTAAGATGATAATTTGAAATATGACAATTTATAAGAGTTTTGTGATAAAACCTACATAAATAAAGTTCCTTTTGCGTTTGAGTGTAGCTAACATTAATAAGTGATATTAGTAAACTACTTACTTCTTCAGTATTAATAGCTTGTTGTAGTGTGTAGTCCCTTACTACGGAGGGTGAGAATTCCACTATATATGTTAATATGTCTATAGATGCTGTCTTTGTTTTCTGATCATCTATACTTAAAGTGATTTCTAAAGCTGGTAGTATTCCCAATGAAACTAAGGTCTTATAAAACGCATCTTTGTCCTGGGGCTGCAAGTTTTGTGAAAAATTACAAAATTCCTTTAAAAACAACACCAGGTCTCGTCTCTTCAAGTCAGGTGTCTTATCTTCCATGAGTAATTTAAACAAATCTGTCAAAAACTTGTCATCTTCCTCTATGAGTTTCACTATTTCTACTTTATTGAAAAATATAAAACTAGACAATGTGCTTAGCAGATTATCTTCAAACACTGTAGGGGTTGGTAGCACTATATCCTGAATGTACTGCACTCTGTATGTCTGATGAATCTTTGCTAACAAGTCCTTATTCTTTATAGGGATTGCCTCACGAAATTTAGCCAACTCCTTGAGATATTCCCTGTGCTTCTTCGGCTGAGGTAAACTTGGATCATATTCTAGGCATCCAACCACATCAAATATAGTGTCATCAGCAAACATAGTGTCAAATAGTGTATTTTTGTTGAGTAGGAATATACTTTTAAATATTTCATAGAGATGATGCAATCCTTCTATGTTTTCAATATCTTCACACATGTGGAATACCCCCAGGAGTTTTTTTATGTAGTGCTGGCTCTCTAAGGCTGCCGCAAGCTTGTCTTTTCGTGCTGGTGTAACCAGACAACTGTTCACAAGTTCACTTATGTCTTCGAGCCGGCCCATTTCACATGCAGGCAACTCCACAGGTTGCACACTGTCGGACATTTCATCAAAACGCTCATCTTCAGATTCCTCAACTATATCCTGTGTTATCTCCACTGAAGGGTCTTTACCTTGTACCTGAAAAAAAAAACATATATGAGTATCTAGATTAAATTACGTTATATTTACAATATAAATCATAAATCTAAAATATAACTATAAATACGTAAACAATACACAGTAATAAACATACCTGACAAATCTTTTCCCATATTTCATCACACCCGGCTTTCTCTTGGAAACTTAATGCTAAATCAAAGTTGTCGCCTTCCGACCATACTATTAATGTATCTTGCTGTTTTTGATATGCTGTGTCAGGCTGTATCTTACTCTCTAGAAGAAGGGAACCATCTGATTCTGCACGGACTAGCAATGAAGTGCCTTTCAATCTCTCCACATAACATGACGATACATGCCCTGTTCCTCTATCATCCCACTGTCTGTCAGCATTCAGAGCGTAAAGCTTTACTCTTCGTCTTGTGTCTGTCATGATAGTCAGCGCTCTACACACTATAAACTCGAGTAATGAATCAATTATTAAGGCGCTAATCTAATGCACCGTCGAAACAGATTACTTAACTCCCATTTGTACAAAAACATGTGCACTTCTGCAATAAAAATAATATATTAATCATAGTAAAGTAATCCTTGTAAATTGTAATTACCGTAATTATATTCCATCTTGTAATATGATTAATGAGTAATAGGCACAAAATCGAAGGCATGTAACTAAAATGTTATTTCAAACAAACAAATTATTAAAATATTCGATAAATAAGCACAGAAACACAGATTTTACTTTTGTAAAACAATGGAATAATCATAGGTTTTATCGGAAATCACAAACAAAACAATACAAAATATAGACTTATTCTTACACTGTCTTAACTTATGTGAATGACCAATCAATAATTACTCTTCTTTAGCAGCTGAAAATGCTTACACAATACAATATTTACCGGATTTAACATTTTAAAATCGTCAATTTGACGTACCTTCAAAATAGTACAACATCAAATATCGCCATATTGGATTCACAACAACGCTTCAAAAACGGGGTTCTCAAATTAAAGCTTCAGAGGCGCGAAATACAAAATCTTAGAAATGAAATGAACTATGGTTGATGGGAAACACAAATGAAGCCTTTTAAACATAGTTACAAATAGATTCTTCACTACACTTTACAATTTTTTATAATGAACACATTAATTAATTACTATTTATTACTTAGTAATATTTATAAATAATAGAATAAATAAATATTTTAATACTTGCGGTTAATTGTCAATCATAGACTAGACACTTTGTTTATGCTTTTTTCATGTATTTGGCAACACGTCCTTTAATTAAATTTCTGCCAGCGTACATTCTGGGCTAAGCATAGCATTAGACATTATTAGAAGTAAATGATAAACCCGCCTTCGTGGAAGTCCTTGGGGTAGGCCTAAGTCCAACAGTGGATGTCTTTTGGCTGAAATGATGGTGATTTATCATCACCATCATTTCAGCCAAAAGACAAGCTCATGAGAACGGAAGAAAAAAATAGAAATGGCTATGTTTTGGAGTTAATGGCGAAGCGCGAAGCGATTTGAGTTTAAACCGAAGAGGATATACATAAAGAGTCTAGTACACAAATAAAGCTAAATTCGTATTAGCAGTCCCGGCAGGAAAATAAGTCATGTTATAGTGCAACACGGACACGTTAGTCTCTACTTCCCCGAAGTGAATTATTCTTAAAAAGAGGCATTCATCCCCCTTTTCAGCTAAATGCAGTGACCGCTAAAACTCCCCAGCATTTCTGTTTGTCAGAACTAACATCTTGGATGTGGCTGGTAATACGCAGGGTCCTTAATATAAAAACTTTGCGTGCCTACATGAGGCTTATTCATTATTATTTTTTAAAGAAAAAATACAAAGATTGTTTTCTTTTGACATGACGCTCCAATGTTATTTATACCATCATCTATGCCAAAAGACATCCACTGTTGGACCTAAGCCTCCCCCAAGGACTTCTATAAAGACCGGTCCTGTTCTATCATTTTCCGGCGAATTAACCACCACCATGTGGGAGACTTACTAGCACTGCGCTTTTTTGTATATATGAACTAGCTGACCCGACAGACGTTGTTCTGTCTAGTAATTAATATTGAATTCGAATTGGAATAATTATAAAAAAGTGTTTAATACTTTAATGCTATATGATTTGAAAAAATCTGAGAATGTTTCTCAGATTTTTTTCTTGTGCTTAAACAAATAATATTCACAGCTTCATTGATGGAAGAGACGCCGACATTATAAGATATTGTCCCCATTTTCCCGAACCATCATTGAATTAACTTTTCTGTCAGTTTCGGAACCTGTAATTGGATTTATCATCTTCATTGAAAAATGATATCCATCTTCACCTTGCCAAAATAAGATAAGATATTGTAACGCATCATATGATCGATGTGTTTCGGACACTGCTGCAGCCGACGTAAAACTATAACTCGCCTTTTTAAATTTTCACCCACGACGATAATTTGTTTTTTTTTTCAATTGTGTCCTCTAACAAATAAAAATAGTGGTTGATCGTAGAGGGGTGAAGATGTAGGGTGGGATGTATGTTTGCTTTAACATAAAAAAACAAAACATGTTGTCTAAAAAAATAATTTTATTTTCCCCCTTAACCTATAAGTGGATGAAAAATAGATTTTGTCCGATTCGCAGACCTAACCGATATGCACATAAAGTTTCACGAAAATCGGTCAAGCCATTTCGGAGGAGTTTATAAACAAACACAGTGACACGAGAATTTTATTTATTAGAATTTTATTAAAATACAGTAATGTTGCTCTACCATAAATAGTATTTTTTAATCTGTAAGTTTGTGACTGCCATTTGCTTTGTTCTGTCACTCATTCTTGATGTTATTGAATTTAAATCGAGTTTTATTTATTTTTTTAGCCTCAAGCAATTAATTTTATGTATTAATAAATGTCCAAGACGATTATATTTCCCGTAACATACTGATCTCAAGCATAACATGTATCAGAAACACTTTATTATACCGTGTGAGAAACTTATTATTAAATCTTAGGTTACTGTTTTATAAGTACTCTTCAGTTTTGTACGACGTTTTTCTGTGATTTCTGAGTGAAAATTCGCTGGAAATGTTTTTAAGAAACCCTTTGAACAAGGGATATGTATTTAATTACTTTCCTTTTGACAGATGTCACTGATGTCAATTCGAGGAATTTGCTTTTGTGATAGCATTTATTTGTGTTTTTGATGTGAATAACTGTAAATAAATTACGTATATGAACTCACTCATCAATGTGGACCGTGTTACATTTGCAGAGAAGAGGGACCAAGGTTGTTACTACACATCAATTTGCAGTAAAAGTATCTAAACACTAATATTGACATAGACCAAGTTATAAAATGAACACATTATGTCGTATTTGAGTACTACAGAAAATGTAGGGTGAGTATGTGGTATAATTATTTAAGCAAAATTATATTATTATTACAAGTAATGCATGAGACCTCATATAGCTTATTGCTTTACAATATGTTTGTGTAAAACATTACATGTTACTTTGTTGTCTGTTGAATCATAATTGAAAAGGAAATATGGTCCACTTATATCTTATTTATAGGATATTTACCTACAAATTTGTCTAGTAGACTATACATTCTTCAAGGACAACACAGTGTTCTTGAAGAATCTAGTCCAGCTGTGGGTATTACTAGACTTTCTGGCTGGCACTCAGCTATCAGAACTATTTGTTTTCAAGTCTATTTGAACAACAAAAAGATTTAACAATCTTCAAAAGCTGAGAATTTCAATTTGATTTGCTCAAAATTGACGGATCAATTGCTGCATCTAAAAAGTAATATATTTTGTTGAGTTTTCATTAAATGCTTTAATTTTACTCTTTTAATATGCATTATTAATAGTCACCATGTTTGTATTTAGTTTCAGTGGTCTTCCACAAAATATCTCGGATGCCAGCTGTGCGAGCCAATATAAGATGGCGGTTGAAGGTGTATCGCCTGCTGGGTGCAGTGAAGTTAATATGTTCATGCATGACAACTCTGTGGATGAGCAGACATACATAACCCATCTGAATGACAATTTCTACACTAAATTCAAAATAGATCCAAATGAGTTGTACACATTTCACGATTCTGATGTCATAGCTAATGAAATAACTGTAGGCCATACTGAGGACCATTTTATGTTTCCTGACACGGTTGATGATAAAGGAAAGTTGTTGGACAGTCCTAATAAAGATCTAGACCTCATCAGTGCATTCAGTAATGGTGTCATTAAGGAGGAAATTAAAGATGAGGTGTCAAACGGTCATTATCTGTCTGAGAACAGTGAAGTACAGGCTATACATACCAAAGTTCCGAAAGCTAAAAATCAAAGTCAAATTAAAGAACGAGTCGAAGTTGTGAGTGAGGTACGTAGATCAAGTGTTCAAAGCCCGAAAGCACAAAACACTGCCACTATTCCATCCTCTAATAAGAACAGTATTAATAGTGTTAATACAAATAGTGTGAAGAATGCAAAGCAATCTGCAATGGAGACGTTTTTAGATGTTTTTAAGAGAGAGCAGGGTTTAGTTGAGAAGGCAAATGTTGTTATTAAAACTGAGCCAGTAGCTACACAGCCTGCTAAAACTCCAGCTTCAACACCTAAAAAGGCATCAGGTAAATGTTTTCGTATTTATTGATTTTTTTGTCTAACCTAAGTGTGGAAAGATCCACCTAGTTGTGGGTCTCCCCACGCATAGCTTCACCATATGTGGACCCCTCTCCAAGACTTTATGCCCCAATGCGCAGGGTTGCATATCAAGTTTAGCCTTATAACAGTAAGTCTTGAAACACGTAAACAGATCAGCCTTTTCATTTCCTTTTAACAACACCCTAAGGATAGAATAGGGTGGTGACAGTATGTATTCTCAGTCCGTCCCCACACAGATGTAACTATTAAGTTGATATTTCTTTTAAATTTTTTGTAAATATTGTTTTGGACCGTAGAATAATTTCCGCTCATGTACCAAGAGGCCTGAGTCATCATCAGTGAGTCATTGAAGGGTTGACACAATGATCTTGGCTTATCAACTTTGTTCCCTTAAGTATTATGACATTATGTGTGCCTTAGTCACCTACCTGTGCACATTATATGCCGATTTTTTTTTATTTTGACAGAGATTGATATAGTATTATATATTTTATTAACTCCAAACTTGGTCATAGTAATTAGTGACGGAATTAGAATACACTATGTCATTACCCCATACTGTCCTGAGGGTGTAGGGTGTCGCAAGAGGCAGACCAGCCTAACCTAGCTCCAAGAGAAGGAATACCTGATATAAACCCTGTGCCAACTCTTCTTGCCAGTGTGGCACCATAGGTTAATTTCTCAGTAGTGGGTAACTCAGTAGTGGGTAATCTAAAAGCTGAAATGATAATGATGAGTATAAATGTAAAAATGCCCAGAAAATGGTTACATTATATGTATTTTGTGTTGCAATATTTGTTTACAATTCAACATTTTAATCATTTTCCTCTAAACCGTTAAGTAATTTTGTTCTTCCTCTTCACTGTGATATGGAGGGCTGAACATTTAGACATCTTTCCTCATACTGTATTATGTCTTAGTTAACATTTTATGAGATCTGTGGTACAAAATTTAATATATACTTGACAGTATGTATGTACATACATATTAATAAAAAAAGCCTTCTATATCTTCGTTTCTGACTTCACTGATTTTGAATTCGAATTTCGAAATACATACCATTATCACTTTCACCACAGATTTTCATAAAAAATTCTATCGCGCTGTAGGTCCCCTTATATATATTTTGCCAACAAAAATTGCGTTTGTCTCTACTGGCCTAAGATCTCGATCTCGATATTCGTTAATCGATGTTGTCCCGGGTTCGATTCTGGGGTCGGGCAAGTGTCATTGTCTAAGCCAGAGGCACTTGCTCTGAGTCTGAGTGTTTGGTTACATGCTTGTAAACTGCCCTTGCGATACAGGTTATACTTAGACAGAGGTTTTGTTGTTTATAGAAAATAAAAAAAAGCTGTTTATTACTCAAATTCAAAATGATTTTTATTCGAATAAATTCTTGCGAATGTTTTCAAATAGTTAAGATTATAACAGAAAAATAATTAATCATTTAGTTTTTACCACTGGTTCGGAATGCCATTCCACAGAGAATAGCCGGCACGAAACTCCATGGTTGCTCTTTTAAATAAAAGGGTTACAATGATGTACTAGTTTTGAACCCCAATCCATGTGATATTGAAAAAAATATTGATCGGACATTAATAAAACATCTTAAATAAGAATGATTTGCTGTTCGTTAGTCTCACTAAAACTCGAGAACGGACCGATTTGGCTATTCGTGGATGTCCAGGAAAGGTTTAAAAGGTGGCAAAATATGAATATATTGATTCTGAGGTGGTACGAAGTTTGCCGGGTCAGTTAGTAACATATAAAATCAATCCATAAACAAAACGGCAGTTTGTAGATGTGGCCCTTTTGTTTTTATTTATTTATTTAATTAATGCATTGGTGTCTTACAGATACTAAAGTTTTAAGTAAAGCTTAAGAATAGCTACACTGAGCTGACAATTCCTTATTTATAGTTACTGTAAAATGTTAAAGCAACTTTCTGTAATACTGTGTTACAATGTAATAGGTAGATCGGCGTCTCAAAATAAGCAACGGCGAGGTCGTGGGCCGGCTATACACGAGGCCTTGCAGCGAATACCGTCGCAAAGGCGCGCTGTAGCTGTGAGAAATGACACGTGGCATGCACCAGGGGAAAGTCTGTTCCACTGCGGACCTCTAGATAACAAGAAGCCCGCGCGACAACTGGAAAGTAGCAGCAGTGACGACGACAACATGCCAGATTTTGGTACTACTACTTCTACTACTACTACTACTGTTTCTACTACTACTTTATTACTACTACTACTTCTGCTTCTACTACTACTACTACTGCTGCTAATACTACTACTACTACTAATTATACTACTACTTTATTACTACTACTACCACTGCTTCGACTACTACTTCTACTACTACTACTACTAATACACTACTACGACTACTTCTACTACTACTGCTTCTACTACTACTACTACTGCTGCTTCTACTACTACTACTACTATTACTACTACTACCAATTATACTACTACTTTATTACTACTACTACCACTGCTTCGACTACTACTTCTACTACTACTACTACTACTACTACTACTACTAATACACTATTACGACTACTTCTACTACTACTGCTTCTACTACTACTACTACTGCTGCTTCTACTACTACTACTACTACTACTACTACTACCAATTATACTACTACTTTATTACTTCTACTACCACTGCTTCGACTACTACTTCTACTACTACTACTAATACACTACTACGACTACTTCTACTGCTTCTACTACTACTTCTAGTGGTTAGATGTGCCGCCTTTGGATCAACGGGTCCCGGGTTCGATTCCGGGGTCGGGCAAGTGTCTGTGTCTAAACCAGAGGCACTGGCTCGGAGTCTGTGTGTCATTTCTATCTATAATATGTATGTATATACAAAAAAAAAAAAAAAATAAGTAGTTTATCATCCATCTCGTTACCCATAACACAAGCATTAAGTTGCTTAGCTTGGGACGAGATGGCGTTGTGTGAAATGTCCAAGGATATTTATTTATTTATTTTTATTATTTATTCTACTACTTCTACTACTACTACTTCTCAGTCCTTAAACTACCCACTGCTGAGTCGGGCCTACTCCCATTACATGGTTGTAAAAGCCTTCTGTGACACGCTGGCCCGGTGGATTGGCACGGGGTTTCGTTTCAAGTTTTCCTTCTCTTGTGGCTCTAGCTATTCGGCCTTGTCATTTCCTTTTATCGGCTCTTACGACACCCTCCGGCTGGAATGGGGTGGTGACAATAATTTATTCTAAATCTGTCACCACACGGATAGCAAAGTGAAAGCTCTAGTGGCTAGATGTGCCGCCTTTGGATCAACGGGTCCCGGGTTCGATTCCGGGGTCGGGCAAGTGTCTTTGTCTAAACCAGAGGCACTGGCTCGGAGTCTGGGTGTCATTTCTATCTATAATATGTATGTATTTACAAAAAAAATGTATATAAGTAGTTTATCATCCATCTCGTTACCATAACACAAGCATTAAGTTGCTTAGCTTGGGACGAGATGGCGTTGTGTGAAATGTCCAAGGTATTTATGTGTATTTATTTATTTATTTCTAGGCATCACACTAAACTATGTTACATAGTTTTACTAGCTACCCGTCCCGGCTTCGCACGGCTGCAATTATGCATGTATTAGATATATAAACTTTCCTCTTGAATCACTGTATCTATTACAAAAAACCGCTTCATAATCCGTTGTGTAGTTTTAAAGATATATGCATACATAGGGACGGACAGACGACAGCGACTTTGTTTTATACTATGTAGTGCAGTAGTGATTTTTAAAAAATAAGTTAAGACTTATTTTTGCTACGAATGATTCCTAAACCTACTGGACCGATAAAAAAACCCAAGTATAAATATGCGAAGCCGAAGAGTAAAAAATAACGAAATCAATTCATACACGACTGATTTGACTGTCCCAAAAAATTAAGACTTCGGTCATTGATTCTTATGTTAATTTCTTTTGTGTAGGGTTACATTAACAGACGTTATTTAAAAAAAAATTGTATTAGAAACGGGTTGTGGAGTGGCATGCGTTGAGGAAAGCGCAGCGGAGACTCGCGGTGCTCGCCTAGCGTTGCGTCGGGCGGCTTTGAGACGACACGTGGCGCGGGCGCATTATGCGTTACGACTGACCCCCGACCATCAGAGGCATCGGTCACTTACGCATATTATAAAGGTTAGTTTTTTTATTCTAGCTGTGTGGTCAGAATATAAAACTTCCCTGGGATGGGAAAAAACGTTGTAAAAGTCAACAAAACCCAGCACGCTTGGTGGTAGGATCGAATGGTCCGCCCGGCTAGCTACCACTCTCACTTTCAAGTCCGGCGCCAAGCAGTTTTATTGTGTTCCGTCGTGTGTATGTGAGAGCCGGTGCCCGACAAGGCATTTCCTTAAATTGCCTGCTCCATTTTAGACGCTGGCGTTAATTTCCTTCACGCAAGCGTCAAAGGCGTTCAACAACTAGGGAAAAAAACTCCGATCTATGTCGACAATTAACGTGATCGTGGATTATGTCAGTTTAGGTAACCTTATGCTATGGTGTCAGTTTGCCACATGCAGGGATGGACAATGCAATATCAGACTGGATATCAGACCAAACCTAGAACTTTCTATCGACGTGCCCATCCAACGGGATTCGATGTGCTGGCATTAATCTGCTAAATTCTAAAGTTCTTGTTTCAACAACGTGTCGTACGACCCGAACTAACATTACTAGTAGTAGGTTATCCACTAGGTTACCTACTACTACAGTCCTCGCCAATCTTTATGGCTGCTCTGAATGTAGCTGCATTACGCTGCGCACAACACAAAATCAGGTATCAGCGGGAGGTAAGCGGGGCGCGGAGGCAGATTATGAAATGTACGATGCGCAAGTTCGTACCCACGGCTACATTCAGAGCGGTCATACGAGATTGACGAGGACTGTAATACTGCTCATCCCATAAATGATCCACTTCTGGGTTGGGCCTCTTCCAACATGGAGAGTAATTATCCTGGCGACACCATGTATTGGAAATCCGTCACCACACAGAGTAGGTTACCGAAACTGTCAGAATTGACAATCACAAGCACTTTCTCTGTCGATTTTGACTATTTAATTAGTTGGTTTGGGGCAGGCCCCCAAACTTACAGGTTACTTACTTACTTAACAGGTTACACTGGCCTCCCCGAGGAGGCCGGATTTCGGCCGCGGGCTATTTTTGGCTGAAATTATAGTGTCATCCACTCAGACGAGGTGGTTTGAATGGCAGGAGACCTTAGTCGGGTCTTAATCTTGCGAATAGCTCTGTAAACTTCGCTATCGCGGTGTAGGACTTTTTGGTAATTCATGGTGATAGGATCCTGTATCTATGAATTGTCTATGATTGTCCTCAGAAACAGCTGATCGCCGCAGGCCCGTCGTGTCGCTTGCCGACACAGACTGTGAACCATCTACTGGGAATGCGTGGTATGCCGTCACTATTATCATCACAGGAGCGTAGGAGACTTAGGTGAATATTTTCACAATCATACGAAATCGACATTTTCGGGCATTCGGGCCTTCGAAAAAAATCAATTCAGTTTTATAATACCATAACTTTAGCCATTAAGATTAGGTACATACATACATTTAAGGGGTTGTAAGAGCCGACAAAACGAAATGACAAGGCCGCTACAGACGGAATACTTCATACGAAACCCTGCGCGAGCCAGCGTGGTACACTAGGCTAATTACCCACCATGTAATGGGCGGAGGTCGAACTCAGCAAGCCATGAGTTTTTTTTAAGTCATGAGTTGAGTAGATAGAGATGAATATTTAAGCAAAAGGATTTGATAGTATTTGATTTGTATACCAGGGAGTCAGGTTGGTCAGGAGGTGACAGCGTGGCCACTGAGGGCAGTAGTGTCGAGTGCAGCGAGGAGCGGTGCGACCGACACGCCCTGCCTTGCACGCGGTACTGCGCGACGCATGTGACTCTCGCGGCTGAGCAGAGGTTGTATGCGGCGTGTGCGGCCGTTTTCGCTGGTGGGGCGAGATGCAACCAGCCGGTACTGCCGCTTAACGTACAGACGCCGCTGTGTGTAGAACATGCTTGGAAGAGGGTAAGTCTTTGT
Organism: Clostera curtula; assembly: GCA_905475355.2. Taxonomy (NCBI): domain Eukaryota; kingdom Metazoa; phylum Arthropoda; class Insecta; order Lepidoptera; family Notodontidae; genus Clostera; species Clostera curtula. The sequence continues at coordinate 8,168,652 of FR997813.1, read as the reverse complement.
TAACTGCGAATGGTGAAAACTGACGACTGGAATAAACATAAATAAATAAATATCCTTGGACATTTCACACAACGCCATCTCCTCCCAAGCTAAGCAACTTAATGCTTGTGTTATGGTAACGAGATGGATGATAAACTACTTATATAATATTTTTTTTGTTTATACATACATATTATAGATAGAAATGACTCCGAGCCAGTGCCTCTGGTCGTACAAATATATCTTCCGTGCGGAGATCGAACCCGCGACATGCTGCGCAGCAGTCGATCGCTCAACCACTGCGCCAACGTGCCGTCAACATTTTTTAATTAAAAAAAATTAATCCCTGCACTAGGTTTGACCTGTATCGCGGCGGCAGTTTACAAACTTGAAATATACGAACACAAATAACACCCAGACTCTGAGCAAGTGCCTCTGGCCTAGACCAACGAGGCAGTCATTACCAATTGATTACCGGCTGACAGGGCATTTCCTTAAATTGCCTGCTCCATATTAGACCCTGGCGTTGCTTTGCATCACGCAAGCCTAGGGTCCTGCGATACAGGTTGTAACCTAGTGCAGGGGATTCGTATTATATTAAAAAAAAAATGAAATTGGCACTTTTCCTAGATTCCGAGATTATAGCGATGATGATGATAATTTGATACAGGATAACTACGACAAGCTGAGTCGCGACTGTCGGCCCAAGAAGTCGGTTGTGCGCAAGAGAGTATGCCCGACTACGCCACGAGGGCCTAGACGCGCGAAACGGCGACGGCGGCCGCCAGCAAGACTTCGGCCTCCTTCGTCGCATTCTGCTACGCAGTCGCTCTCAGGTAAAAATTCTCTCATTTTTTATTTATCTTCTTCGGCGATGAGCACTTTTCTTGGGATTGGTATAAAATATCAAACTCGTGTCAGGACACGTGACCTGATCGAAAATTCGTAAGACACAGGGAGAGTCGACCGCCGCCGCCGTCGCGCGTCGTAGGAGAGGAAGTAATATAATAATATTAAATAATTGTGAAGTTTTAAGATTTTTATGTAATATAAATTGACATTTTTGTGTACGATACCGCATTAAATAAATGTTGTATTTAACAACACAAATGCTAGTACTTTTATACGGAAAAAATCAGCAATTCGGGCGAAATACATTCCCTAAACATTCCTAGATATTAAAAAATGCACAACATTAAGGTTCAAGTTTTCACTACTGCCGGCAGTCCCGGAGTGCAACCCGTTGTTTTTTTTTTCGCTGCAAGCCCTCGTTGATCCCTGCTGTTGGAGGCTAGCCGGGGCGCGGATAAAACACTTGGCGTCCTGATCTATCCTACTACTACTCAGCCCATATATGACCCACTGCTCAGTCGGGCCTCCTCCAGTTACATGGAGAGTAATTGGCCTACTGTGCCACGCTGGCCAGTCGGGTTGGCTCGTGCCGCTAGGTCAGCCTGGGTATTTCCTTCAGTGCTTACGACACCAGCAGGATGGAGTGGGACAGTCAAAGTTAAACCGGTTATAATGAATAGACAACGTGGCACAATAGGCTTATTTCCCACCAGCTAATTGTAGGAGGCCCGACTCGGCAGTGGGTCTTTAATGGGCTGATGGCCCCCATGAACATGACGACTAGCAATTATTAGTTGGTAGTAACTACTACTACAGACCTCGCCAAACTTTATGGCCTGTCTGAATGTAGCCGTCGGTGCGAACTTGCGCATCCTACATTTCATAACCAATCCGAACGTAGCACAATAAACCAAACGCACGGAAGGCGAGGACGCTTGCGGGTGAAACACGGCGAGTGCGGGCGTGCCCTGCCTCCACCCCCCGCGTACATCCCGCTGATACCTGATTTTGTGTTCTGCGCAGCGTAATGCGTCTACATTCAGAGCGGCCATAAAGTTTGGCGAGGACTGTACTAGGCTGATGAATGATAATAAAAAATGATATTTTTGTTACAGAACTGAATGTATGTTCGAATTCGTCGACGTATGACAGTTCAGAAGATGCTGCGATGGGTGCGCTCAGTGAAAGCGAGTACTCTGCCGTAGTCAGCGATTCACACGAGCTGGGTAATGCATTGTAATTTATGTATAGTTATATAAAATTTCCCACACTTATATTTTACCAGCAGACCCGGCCACGCGTTGGGGTGGCTAAGGTTTTTGTTATACATATTTCATTAACACACAACATACATTAATGTAACATTTAACATAGCGCCATCTATTGAGTACTTACTCAATCCAGTCAACAGATATCGCCATCTGTTAGAATCGTTTGAAGCTAACATATAACTGTGAAAATAATATTGCGTTGATAAATTGAGATGTAAGCTATCATATCTTTATAGTTGGATCAAACTGCACATGGTGTGCAAATTTGATTAAAATCGATTAAAAGTACTTTAGGAGTCTATCGCGGACAAACAACGTGATGCGTAATTTATACATAGTAAGATGTAGCGAAGGTGTGAACAATGCTGATATTTTCTTTCATAATTATGCATAGAAATACATTAATAAATTTAAAAAAACATTATACGCATTAACATGGAGCTCTTCAAAAGAGGTGTTTACAGGCATCTTAAAGGCCGGCAACGCATCTTCTCCCGTTAGGTTGCAGATGTCCTGGGCGACGGTGACCACTTTCCATCAGGTGGACCGCCTGCTCGCGTATCGTCTGATAATATAAAAAAAAAAATTTGACACACATATCCTTTGTTTATTGTATAACAATAGTCTGTAGTCCAATTGAGAATAGATAGTGTTTGAATGACTATCAAGTTTTTTCAAGTCTGGCCTTTATTTTGCTGACCAAACAAGCATTGCCATCCAACGTGGCAATTCAGCCAGCCCGGGGGGCAATTTCCTAAATACCAGCATTTTTTAATCGATAATTTTAACTTTATCTTTTCTCTCTTCTTCTTTTCTCCTTAGTACACATTTTTTATTTTTTACTGGGTTTAGACATAGTTCGTCAATAAATTGCTTTGAAGTTTTCTTATGACCAACTTTGCAGCAATAGTGGTTAAGGTTAGAGCCGACAGCTGTCACCGAGATTTTGACACCTTCGCATATTTTTTTAAGTTTTTGATAGTGGCGGTTATTTTATTCGACTTGGTGTATTGCAGAAGTTGTCGGTCACGTGCCACCTGATGATATATTGGATCCCGCTGTCCTCAGTCAGATACCTGATGAAGCTTTCACGGAGTTTTTTAATCAAGGTTTGTTTTTCATAATGTTGATATACAATAGAAAAATGCTTTAACAACTTCTTTCTGAAGTGAAAATTTCTAATAAATATAACTTTTTTTTTAGCGGAGGGTAGTGCGTCTTTTGCTGAGAGTTCGGAGTTGGCGGCGGCGTTGGAAGCGGTGTTAGACGAGCGTGGACTAGACGAGCGGGTTCTGGACGAGCGGGCATTGGACATCGCCGACTGCGTGCTGACGCATCGACAGAACGCCAAGGTAGCGTGGATACATGGTAGACATTTCTATCATAGGGCCTACGCAGACCGGTACGGCATGGCAGGGGATTTATTTTTTTGCTAATGGACATTCAAACGTATCGATAAAGAAATACGACATAAATTGCTATGCTTAAAAAAAGCAAATGATATCCCTTTCGATGCCACGGCATTATTATCGATACGTTTGAATGTCCATTAGCAAAAAAATAAATTCCTTGCCATGCCGTCCCGGTGTGCGTAGGCCAATATACTAGCCGGTCTCCGTGTGGTGACGGATTTAGAATACATTGTGTCACCACTCAATTTCATCCTAAGAGTAAGTAAGAGTAGACAATAGAAAATGACAAGGGCGAAAACCCAGCCGCAAGAGAAGAAAAACTTGATACTAAACCCTGTGCCAACCCATCTGGCCAGCGTGGCACAGTAGGCTAATTACCCTCCATGTAATGGGGGGAGGCCCGAGGCATGAATGGGATGAGTAGTATTTGTAGACTTAGTTAACACAAACGCCTGTTCCAAAGAATAAAGACCTATCTGCAATACTGCTTTGAAACCTTTTTGAACTCTATTCTTCAGAACAAGCGAAAAATTGGTGATTCATTTAATCATTTCATTTAAATCATTTTTTTTATTGCTGCAAAATTACATAAAACATAGGATTAACAAAACGATAAAACGATTAGAAATTTAGAAAATTTTGCAGAGCGCTTGGTTTATTTAAACTAAATTATCCATTATGATTAAATATTTGATATGTAATTTTCAGATGCAAGTTCCAGTCTCCATGCCAATGGAGATGTCGTCGAGCGCCACGTCATAACATACTAAGTTAACAATACTTATGATAAGCTATAATAAACTGTATGTACTATAAAACTAGGAACAAATTCGATATTCATAGTCTCAAGAGTTGAAACTATTTTTCTTCATGCTTTAATTTTTGTATGTGTGCATGCGTAGTGTAAGTGAGCCAGCGCGTATGTGTGGGTTGTGATTCGGATTGATGTTTGGAAAAGTAGCCATGTAGTGATGGAAGTATTTGTGCTTGGTTATTTCATTTTTAAAAGGGCTACCATGGAGTTAATATATTGAAAGTAAAGAAAGATAGCACATTTATTCAGCGAAGCACACGGAACAACACAACTTGGTTACAACATAAAACTTTTTTTTATATCAGTTACTGTTACTAACCTGTTACTATAGTTAAACAGTTACTTAAAGGCATTCACTTTGTACTCTAGGCTTGGTGATGGAAAGCAATTGCCAGGGTCTAAGATGGAGCAAGAAATTGAAGGACGAATCACTAAGCGTGCTGGTAATGGTAATGTGCAGATTTAAAACGATATAGGTATACCTAACTGACGATTCCGGCTTAACAGTTTCTAACTGACATTAACTCTATGGTAACTTATTTTTTAATAATGAAAATATTTCGCCGTGATTTATATCCGCGAAGCAAAATTATACATTATTTTGACTGAACAAAATGGCGGTAATATTTGGTCTTGATTTTTTTATGTCTTACTATATTTACTTAGTTTTGGGCCCAATATTGAGTGGCGAATTAGACATTGGCGGCAAATTTAGTCACCCAAACAAATGCATTCTGAGTTGGAAACCCGCTAGGCTTTACTACGAAATTTACTGAGTAAAATATATATCTTCTTCTTCCTTGCTTTATTCTTCCTTGCTCCCAATTGTTTTATTGGAATCGGCACCGGTCTAATTTGGCTGCTAATATTTACACGAAGCGATTGCCTTTTAACCTCTGAGACTAATCTCAAACTGATTAAAATCAATGAACCAGTATAAAACATTTATGTGCAATAATGTTTTAATGTTCAATAATAAAAAAAGCGTTTGATTAAAGTCGCGCGTATTTAATATTATTTTTTAAACGATTAAATCCTGTCCTTTTCTTGTTTTATCAAAACATGCTACCGCCAGAAACATTATATACAGTGATAAAAACAGAACCAAACCAAATAAAGAAAAAATATTTTTGTAAATTTGTTTAGTTCCTATGTAAGTCTTATGTGATCCTTGGCCGAGATTCGGTTTTGTATAGTCCGCGCCAATCTTTATGGCCGGTCTGAATGTAGCCGCATTACGCTGCGCACAACACAAAATCAGGTATCAGCGGGACGTACACGGGGCGGGAAGGCAGGGCATGCCCGCGCGCGCCGTATTCCACCCGCAAGCGCTCTCGCAACCCGCATGTTAGTGTGGGTGAGCTAAGTTCATATTGGTTATGAAATGTACGATGCACCAGTTCGTACCCACGGCTACATTCAGACCGGCTATAAAGATTGACGCGGACTGTATGTGTTGCTAAGTATTCATATTGATCGGTATATATTTTAAGTTTTAATCTTCAAAACTGTTGGCCACAAGATTTTTCTTTTTAATATTTTCCAAATAGTTTTTTATACAATAATTCAAGTTATTTAGGTGTTGTGTAAAATATTATATGTAGAGTGTTATTTGCGAGCGTCGATAACGATTATTCCAACGCCACGCGGTGTTCACGGAACTGTATATTTTAATGATAATGTGTAAAGCCCAAGTAAAATTTACTGTTCGCTAGATTAGAGTGTCCTACGATGAATAGCCGCGGGCCTGTATAACATAATTTTGAAAGGAGTTTAAGACACATGGAAAGAAAATGACAGTATCCCAAACTCTTTCGTGGAGACGAATAAAAAAATAAAACTGAAAAGTAGAGACTGTCATTCGCGGTTATTTCAATCTCAAACTTGGAAGAAATTTCTTCCGATTTTCCTAATGCAATATATACTTGCATATTAGAATTTGAAGTTCTTAACCAATTCTATTTTTGTATGCTCATCTCTAACAATATGTGTGGGAATTCTTAATTGAAGTAGAAAAATGCACAGAAGTTTCTATTCTTCATTTCACTATTAGTGAAGTGACTTTTTTAAACTGTGGTTATTGCAAAATGGAAATCGTCAAGTGAGAATTATTTTTTGGCACATGGAGGGTAATTAGCCTACTGTGCCATGCCGGCCAGACGGGTTGGCACCGGGTTTTGTATCAAGTTTTTCTTAATTGCGACTAGGTTATCGGCCTTATCATATCCTTTTGTCGAGTCTTGCGACTCGCTCAGGATGAAATGGGGTGGTGACACTATGTATTCTCAATCCGTCACCACATGGATCGATCTGCTCTAAATAACCGGTATGCTAGGTATACAGTAGGTAATATCTTATATTAAAAGCGTTTTAAAGGTTTTTGAGAGCGATCTTACTATAGTATGACCGTTACCGCTGTACCGCGCCCTAGGTATGTGCGCGGCGAGGCGGGAGAGGGTACCGGCCGCGCTGATTTGTCAGTCGGCCGCCAACGTTTACGGCGGTGCTCTTCTTACCAGTCCCCCGCCTCGACGCACATGCCTAGGGCGCGATACAGCGGTAACGGTCATACTATAAACAATTGTTCACTATATGTACTACCCGCGGCTGTAACGTTTGGCAGTAGCAAATAATATAATATTGGATACGCTTAATTCTCCATTCGCAGTACCTGCATTCTCGTTTTATAACAATATACAAATTACAATAGGGTTTTAGGGTACGTGTAACTAAATAACATGTATTTGTACGCGCTAGTTTTATTTATTGTATGTACTTTTTGTAGATCAATTCGAATTGACTGCTCTTAGGGAGATTAACGTTAATGTAAGTGAATATTTTGCACCTTTAGTTTAAGCATTTTTTAGATGTGTGTACACGGTACGCGATTAAGGTTCGTTGATGATAATGCACATTAAAATGAAAAAAAAGTCAGGGTAAGCTGTAGGTACATGGCAACTTTGAAAAATCTAAAGTCAGTTAATGTTTTTCTTTATTCTCGTTTCGAACAATTGTCGCTCAATATGGAACAGGCTTTATGATACACTAATTCATATAACTTTCTTTGCTTTTTGTATAAAATGCTCATGAACCTTCCACACTGGTAATTTACACTGCACTCCTTGAAAATATCTTGGCTTTGGAATTAAACACTTAAACGGCTTTATCACGTTATTATTTTAGACAACTGTCATCTAGTCTCTACCGGGACCACGACTGCTGCAGAGCATTCGAAACGTCGGGAATTAAATAATGTACACGCGATAAATCCGTTAAAAAGTGTTTAATTTCAATGTGTAATAATCCCAACCAAAGATAAAAGTCCTTGGCCCCCAGCTCAGTATGATGCATCGTTAATCGAGAGGTCTAAAATGATCGAGAGGTAAAAATGCGTCTTGAGCTTTGTGCAGTACCATCTTGTCGATAAAAGAATGGCGAATGTTCATATTTGAACTTCGTTGAAATATTCCTAATGTCAATGAACTTTGCAACCAATTGTCAACATAATATTATGAGGCATTTGAGTCACCATTGTTTGTTTCGAAGAAACTGTCATTGTTAATATTTGAAAGCTATTTTGTACCCAATGATGAGCAAGCTTTGAGCCTCGGTGTAAAGGTTAGAATGATTTGAAATGTCATTTTTGTATATTCTACAGTAAATGAGCGTGATTTTGGAACACAAATAACTATTTACTTTTCAATATATACAGAGTTGATATGACAGAGGGGCATTAAATTACACTACGTATACTATATGTGATTAGTATGAATTCGAAACGGTACAAAAAAAATACACGTGATTTTTCATGGGGGGTGGAGGGATAGTCTTAAACCTCACCAGGTATCACAAAGGGGGAGGGAGGGGTTAATTTTTTTAAAAAAACGTCACCTGATTAATGGAAAGCCCCTAAGGTTATTAAACGATGCGTTAGGCATAAACATCTGTTATGAAAGATACATCATGTTCAAATGAGGCAAACAATTAAAAAATCATTTGCGGCTAAACTTGTGCTCCAATTTAATTGATTTTTGGTAAAATGATACCTAGTAGGTATAGGCAGTAAAAAAAAGCCCCTATGTCGTATCAACCCTGTATATTGAAAACGTTTATTATAATATCAGAAATTCCTCGATGTGTCTAACTCTCTCCTGTTAATTTATTCCTTTGTATTATTTTCACACTACTACTACTCAGTCCGTAAGATGGAGAGTAATTAGCGTAATGAGCCAGGTGGATTGGTACAGGCTTTCGTATCAAGTTTCCGGCTTTGTCGGAGGACTGTGATATTTCTTAGAGTTGGTACACTTATAATTTACATAGAAAAGGAGTGCAGAATGCAGTGGTGGATTTACAGATTTGCCGCCCGTAGCCTTTATATGCCGCCTCTACAGTTCTTGGGACGACCTTTTAGACGCGCTTTGATGTTGCGACCTTTTTTCAGACGTCCATTCTTTTGAAATTTTTTTTAGACATCCACTCTTTGTGAGGTCCTTTTTTAGACGTCCAGTCTTTTAGACGTCCTAAATATGCCGCCCCTTAAAACATGCCGCCCTAGGCTCCAGCCTACTCAGCCTACTGGTAAATCCGCCACTGGCAGAATGCTAATATTTTTTTATAAATTATGCACAAAAAAAACATAAATAAAAATAATTACACACACTGCCATGTATTTGACACAGACACACACACACTTTGGTGTTAAAATCCGTGGTCATATTGGGAATAGGACTATAACATTATACATATTATAGTGTACATTAATATTCAACACATATATTCGCGTATCGTTTACAACCATCACATTATTGTATAGGTAGATACGGAACGTATGAAAGTTTAGAGAAACGTGATAGGCATGGTAATGCACCATGCGGTTCATTAGTATAATATAAGCAACATCGTCATAGCATTGGCAAATGAACGTTTTAGACGAATTAGTTAAATGTTTGTGTACGCCAGCTTAAATGTGTCGTTGAAGATTGTTCGTAGATTGTTAGCGTAGTATGGAACGATAGTATTATATGTCATTGATATCTGATGTTATGTGCATGGAGTTAGTAATGCTGGACTGGACAACATGTATGTTAGATACGAAAACATTGCTCTGTTTAGGGGTAATCCATAAATTACGTCACAGGTTGCCACATTTTTATAAATTGCCTAATCGGAAAGAGGCAGTGATACCTAATTGGATGTACAAGTTAAATTTTCTAGCCTCATACTTTTGTTTAGTGTGTTCCGGATCTAGCTTTAGTAGCTCCATGGTGACTTAAATGTATGGATTGAATTTGTACGTAGGCGAATGTTATGAAATTCAGTCGTTAAAGTGAACAACTCTTGTAAGATATTAGTTCTATATTTGAAGATTGTATTTAGGTAAGTTTTATAGATTTTACAAAATACTAAACTGTTGGGCTGTACGTTATTTTCTCGTCGTCATTTCGGATGAAGCTAGAGGCCGGCACTGGGTAAGTGACTTAGAGAAGTGATGGAACGATCAATTGGAACTTTGAACCTTATTACGTTGGAATAACGGTCTTCCAGTCATCACTGTCTTGCTCGAAAAGCCTAACCAATTTTGGTTTAAAATTTACCTATTACAGATTTATTTAAAAAAATACCAATTTTCTATGTTTCAGTTCGGTTATACTAATGTGAAAGTATTTGTTTAAGTTGCAGTTTAAATTCTTGATCATTTAATAGTAGTGTTGACTAGCAAAATGAGCCAAAAGTATTTTTGTCCAATTTGTTGGTTGGATTAGACGTTTCAATGAAAGTAGTGTGAGTCTAAGTAACACATGTATATGTAACAAACACCCTTTAGCCATAACGAAAGGGTCGATAGTACTATCCATAGATACTCTTTGCGAAATTTCAGGAAAAAATAAGCAACTTATTTTTCTTACAATTTTGGTCACCAGCTGGTGACGATAGTGCTATAACTAGAGTTCATTCGTTCGTTCATTCGTTTCAGCCCATGAATGACCCACTACTGAGTCGGACCTCCTCCAAATTCATATAACTAGAGTAATAAGTATAAATACTCTAAAAAACCTTCTGGAACTCATACGACTAAGCCTGTAAGATATTTGGTTTACACTCCTGGACATTTGAAACCCATGATTTGTGATAAAAATCAGATTCAGAAAAACGTAGATATCTTGGCCATCTTGAAAGATGGTATTTTTTTAAACAGAAAACTGCTTTTATAGTTCGGCTCAATGATCATATCGGATAGTTATGGGGTTTTCCTTACAACCTTTATATTTTAATATACGTGTAACAGTTTTCATTTAAAAAATCCCACCGCTGAGTGATTACGACAAGAATTGTTCACTCGAACCTGGCTCATACTTTTCTTACGTATTGTGAATAGAGTGGATTGTATTGGCTAAAGTCGCGTTAAGACTGTGCGCGTTTCACGGTTATAATTACTAGTATTGATGTTTAGAAGTTCGCGAGACGTGGTAAAATTAGAGTTACATGTCACTTGTTACTGAATTCGGTCGATTCCATCTGTAACAGGTGTAAAGTCAAAATTTCACGCAAGTAAAGACATTGGATCATATGAAGCGTTCTTTCGTTGTAAGTATATGTTCCAGTAAAATGCTGAACGATGGTGAATTTAAAACTGTCTAATGTTAACTAAGATGTTAACGTTTAACATGTTAACAGTGCATTCTTGGTGTGCTCATAAAACAATAATAATAATATACAAACCAAACATATATAGAGCTTATATTTTAATGCGCTATGCGTAGTGTCAATGTGTGTGTTTTATTTGTTACAAATTTATCATTGGAAATATTTCATGTCAATGTACCAGTTCCTAAACTATTTTATAGATATTCATTCACCGAGTTATTTCGTGTTCCGTATTAGGAGAAGTTTTCTAGAATAGTCTAGAAGATTTAGCGTAGGTTTTTTATTATAACAGTTTCAACATATTCTGGCGGTAATCAAAAATATTTTTCATATTTAATTTGATTCCATCGGGAACCAAACTTGCTAATTCAATAGGGTTAAAACCGACAACCAAGGTGCTAACCTTCTAATACTATTGTGTAGTTCGGGACATATCCCACAGACTTTTTTGAGCAAGTACTTTTGAATTTTGCAGATTAATGCTTGCAATTACATAGTGTGGGCCGCACGTCGATAGTAAATAGCAAGTTTGGACTCTGAGCCTAATGCCTAAGGACTGTGGTTGTTATTTCAAATATTTTGGGTCACCAAATCTGTTACATATAAAAGAAATCCCATGTACCATTAGATAAGGCCGTATGCTGGTAGAGCGTTCAAACAATTTATGATTCCAAAATAATCTTGATGTCGATATCAATTTGAATCCTGTCTTTTTAAGGTGATTTTAATGATGAAATTTTGATTTGATTTAAGTATAAAAGTAGTTATTATTTAAAAATAACCATACTAGGTGAAGGTGTATTTGTATTTTACCAGCATTTATTAATTTATTAGACACTTTTGGAACGACCGAATCAGCACAATCGCTGTGACATGACCATACATTAGATAACCGCTACCTCTTTGAATGCCTGAAATCGTTTACAGTTATTGTCCAATGTTTGTAACATGATGATGTTAAAAAGTGAAATAAACATGAAGAAATTTTGACTCTGTAAAACCTCTTTATTGTAATACCCATATTTTTATATAAGCCCATTTCGACTCTTGGTTTAACTCATGGGCCGTTGAGATCGTACGAGTCTCTATACCCGGTTCACGTTAGCGAGCTAATACCATAAATTTTAGAGAGCACGTAATTGGTCAGAGATAAGGGAGAATCATACCAGGGGCGTAGCGTGCCTTAGTGGAGACCCGTATAAAAAATTATTTGCGGGCCCTTGTGAAGGATAAAGATTTCTCACAAAAGAAAAAAAAATTGTGCATAAAATTTAGAGAAATATTTATTAATCATAATTATCTAGATATATGTCACTTCTTCCAAAATTATGTCTTAACCGATGTAGGGTGTTGCCAAATTTTGAACGCACGCTCCACGCAAGAAAAAAAGAAATTACTTTTTTCTAATTATGTCCTATTTTCTGAAATAATAAAAAAAATGGGAAGTTTTTATATTTTTTTTCTTCGTACGTCGGGGTCCCTCGTAGCGTATTATTGATACGGCAGGTACGGCGGTAGCTACGCCCCTGAATCATACGCACCGGGTCAGTTTACGTGGGGCGGCCAAACTTCAGTCAACATATCTGTTCACCAATTCTAGTTCTGAAACTTATCGTTTTGACACTTCTGATACTTCCTTAAATTCTAACTATATTAAAATAGTCCGTGTGGTCACAGATTAAGAATACATTGTGACACCACTACATTACGTCCTGAAGGTGTCGTAAAAGCAAAGAAATTATGAGGCCGAAAACCCCGCCGCAACAGAGGAAATCATCATGATTAGTACAAAACCCTCTTTTTACCTTTTTGGAAATCCTCATGGATACCTGACCGCTAAATGCCAGCCGGGTTATGTGGTACTCCGAGGCGTGGAAAGATGGCAATTGCGCCCCAACCTACCCACTAAAACCTGATACTAGTACCAATCTAGTGCAAACTATAAAAAAGATACAGGATGTAGATTATGTCGTATTTTAATAGTATTAGTAAAGGGGTTGGCCTTATGAAAAATTGTTTGCAGCTGATGGCCCCATCTAACCCCAAGTTGCGTTTGATCTACGACTTTTTGGCCACCCTGTATAAATGTATTAATTAATACTAGCTGACCAGGCAAACGTCGTACCGCCTCAGAATCAATAAATAAAAACCTGAATGATAATTCCAGAATGTTTTAAATTTATTAAAATACTAGTGGTGGGGCGTGTAAATAGCTCCACCATAAATGAAATAGAGAGATGGGGGGTATATAGATTACCTATGTCTGAAGATCTGTATATTATCAGCTAGCTATTTAAACTTAAATATGCGGAGTGTCTCTGGTATGTGTGTAACCAATGAAGCCTCTTATATCTTACAATGTCACTATGTGCAGAATTAAACTGATTAACTGCCTACCTTCAACATCCAAGGTCGCCTTACTGCTCATCCGATTCAATGGTTAGGCTTCTCGTCGATAAATTCGATCTTCTGTCTTCGCCAAACCACAAATATGTTCTGATGATCACTAATTTGAAAATACAGCTTCAGGTAATCAATTTATAGGGAATATACGTGAAAATTCCGACTTGTTCACTGGGAACGACCGTTAGCAATCACCGCGCGTCCCGAACTTTCTTCTTCTTCATTCCTCGCTCATGGCAGCGCTAGCGCCATCTCTTCATCGGAAGGCAATACTCAGCGAACCTTCTCAGTCTTGGCAGTACAGAGAATCTTGCACGACACCATTAAGACTAAGAGGCTTGGAGTATAATGTTTGTGTACTGGTGTATGTACGTGTGTAAATATAAGTTAAGATTATATTTATTTTATAACATTAATTAAACTAAAAACGACTTTATCGCCTAACCATACACCCCGCCTTGGAAGATCGGGAGATCTTTCAAAAGCGACAATATATGTTACTAAAAAATAAGCTTACTGTAAATTATGGCTAAATTGGAATGCTTACATATTATTAATATCGTCATATTTATTGTGTCGGAATAGGATATAACTTGGCGACAGCGCGTTTAAAATCGCCAAACTTAGTCCTCACCGTAGCAACTCTGACAACATTGTCGGTGCCCTTGTGGACAGCAGTAATGACGCCCAATGGCCAATACAAAGGTGCAGTGTCGTCCTGTCCAACCAGTACAACAGTGCCGACCTTCACCGAATCAAATGGCGCGGTCCATTTTTGTCGGACTTGCAACGTGTGCAAATACTCAAGTCGCCATCTTTTCCAATAGGATTGGACCATATTATCTAGTAACCGTTTACGCCGTGCCAAGTTCACAGGTCCCGATGGAAAATCAGTAGCGGGTAAATATCTTAGGGGGGATGTCATTAGAAAATGTGCCGGTGTGATAGCTTCGGGATATGGATCAGATGAATTTACAGTAAGTGGTCGGGAATTCATTATGCATTCTATTTGCGTTAACACCGTCTGTAATTCCTCATAAGTAAGTAATTGGTTACCAATCACGCGGTATAAATGAGTTTTAAGACTTTTAATATTCGCCTCCCAAATACCTCCGAAGTGAGGAGCTCGTGGCGGTATCATTTTCCATTGAATTCGATGGACAGCTAGCTCGCTCTTAACAGCAGAACAAAACGTATTACTTTGTAAAAACTTATATAACTCGTCCAATTTAGCCTTAGCACCCACAAAATTGGTGCCATTATCTGAATACAAGCAAGATACCGGACCCCTGCGACAAACAAATCTTTTAAACGCGTCCAAAAAGGCATCTGACGTCAAGGCAGTGACCAATTCAATATGAACTGCCTTTGTCACCAGACATACAAAAAGACATATATAGGCCTTTTGGGCATGCTGGCCTCGACGCCGTGAGAGGGTGACCCTGATCGGTCCTCCATAATCTACTCCTGTATGGACAAAAGCTTTCGTTTCGGATACTCTACATGCAGGAAGATCTGCCATCATGGGTATACAACTCTTTGGGTTTACTTTGAAACAGACATTACATTTGCGGACTTCTGACCTTATGACAGTTCTGGCATCTAATATCCAATATTGCTGTCGTATTATAGACATAAGAAGTCCAGCACCAGTGTGGCAATTTAAATGATGATAATGTCGTATTATCAGATTAACGACATGGTCATGCTTAGGAAGAAGAATAGGATGTCTAGCATCGTACGCTAGGTCTGAATTAGACAGTCTACCACCGATGCGCAATATTTTCGTTTTATCTATGAAAACATTTAACATTTGCAACTTTTTGGACGGTAATTGGCCACGTTCGATAGCCTTGAGGTCATCAACAAAATGGATGGACTGAACAGCACGAATAATAAATTGCTCTGCGAGTGTCAGCGCTTGAACCGAACACGGTTGTATGTCACTCCTACGCAGTGTGAATTTGAGCACATATGAAATGATGCGAAGCAGTTTCTCCCATGATGAGATACGCGCCGCAAGATCACACAAAAGAGGCCTCTCTTTCGCAGATATAACTGTCAAAATCGTTGATTTATGCTCCGGAAGTTCAGGGCATTCTTTATTAGAAACGAATGGTTGAATGGGCCAATCGTTTGGAGCGCGTTGAAGCCATTGCGGACCATTCCACCACATTTGGTTGGAGGCCAGTTGAGACGGAAGCATGCCACGAGAAAGACAGTCGCTAGGATTTTCAATACCAGGTACATGGTAAAAATGTTTGACAGCCAAATTCTCCTGGCACTGAGCTACACGATTGCTCACAAACACTGACCATCGATGTGGCGACGAATGGATCCACGACAAAGCTATCATTGAATCCGAGAACGCGTAGACATCTGAAATAGTAATACGCGAAGAATATTTATCATACACAGTTCTCACCAATTTTGACATGAGTACCGCAGCGCACAACTCAAGGCGGGCCAAAGTCGTAACTTTGGTCGGGGAAACCTTTGATTTGGCGCACAGAAGGCGCACTTTAATGCAGGAGGCATATGTACAGTGTATGAAAATCACACACCCATAACCTTTCATACTAGCGTCGCAAAATGCAACTAATTGTACCTTCCCATTAATTTCAACGCCCACATGTCGCGGAATTCGCAAGGCATTAACTAGAGGAAGCTCTTGGGTAAGAGCAGAAAAACGAGATACAATAGTCTCAGGAGCGGGATCATCCCAGCCAATATTACTCAGCCAGCACTCTTTTATGAGCAATTTTGCATATAAAATAACAGGAGCGACTAACCCGAGTACGTCGAAAAGGCGTGCAACTATGGACAGTATATTTCGTTTCGTGCATTTCTCACTAACACTGACCGTCGTAAAGAAGAAATAATCCTCACATGGATCCCAAGACAGTCCGAGCACCTTGGAAATGTTACTATCAACATCAAAATTAAGAGTCTTACGATGATAGTCAGGAAGACTGTTTAAAAGAAAATTTGAATTACTGGACCATTTGACTAATTCAAAATCCCCAGATCGAAACATTTTTATGAGCTCTAGAGAAATTTGCTTGGCAGTGTCTTCATCAGGTGCTGAACAAACCAAGTCGTCCATGTACAAGCTGTTTTCCGCAATTTCAGCCGCCCGTGGATAAACAGGACTCATGTCGGAGGCCAGCTTTCGTATGGTACGCATAGCTATATACGGACTCGACACTAGTCCAAATGGAAGGCGATTGAATGCCAAAGTTCGCACCGATTCGGTCTCATTAAAACGATACAGTATTCGCAAGTACTTACGTTGGTCAAAGGGTACACCAATACGCAAATACATTTGTTTAATGTCCGCTGTCATGGCAATGGGCATTAACCGGAATCCTAATAACAACAAAAACAAGTCTGACTGAAGATTTGGACCAGTGTGTAATATGTCGTTCAAGGACAGCCCCGTGTGTGTTTTGGAACTGGCATCCAACACAACACGCGGCAGCGGTTTATCGGCACGTACCACGGCATGATGAGGTATATAATAACCTTCTTCAGAAAGTTCAGATTCCTTAACATGGCTGAGATACCCGTTGTCAATATAGTCTGAGATAACTTTATTATAATCATCTCTCAAAGTCGAAGATAAACGAAATTTTCGTTCAAGCGCCATAAGCCGGCGATATGCAATCGTACGCGAGCTACCTAACTCTGATGGATCTTTACGGAACGGCAATGCTACCGTATAACGGCCTAGGTCATCGCGCGTTACAGATGTAAGAAAAATATTTTCACACTCTGTCTCTGCTGGCGACAAGAAACGCGTGTTGGAGACTTCTTCCAGTTCCCAGAATTTTTGTACAACGTCGTTCAAAGCCATTGCTGATAGCGAATTAACGGTTTCAGTCTTAACATTATTACGGGGATAATCTCCCATCAAAATATAACCAAGGGTGGTTAAAAACGCAGGCATAGTTGGCGTCCCAAGGTTAATCCTTTTCCCCAAATAGATATGAGGGAAAAGTTGGGCCCCCAGCACCATATCAATATCCCCCGGCACATTCCACGTTAAATCTGCAAATTCGAAACCACCAAAGTCTACATTGCCATGCCATTCTACAAACTGTGACGGCAACTTATCCGTGATGCATTCCACTACTAATGCGTGTATGGAGTATTCGTACTCCGAATAAACACGAGATCTAATGTTCAAATATACATATCCAATAATGGGTCTCGAAGTTGAGCCCACACCCTTGACAAATGAATTACTCAAAGGTATAATAGGCAAGTTCAAAATACGACAACAGTTTATTGTAATTAAATTGTTTTGCGATCCACTATCAATGAGACACCGAATGATAGTACCGTTCCCTGTACAATCCTTCGCCCGAGCGATTACTTGTGCCGTGGATAATAAGATAGTTGATTTAGATTTAACTTCGTCGGAAAGTAAAAACGCATGATTTTCTACTACTTGCGGTGCGGTCTGTGGTAAGCCATGGCCTTTGACTAGAGAGTCAGGAGCGTTAAAATGAGCTGCGTGAGATGTTGATTCTACAGGAGGCTCGTAACCCGTCTTTTGGCAAGCCGCAGGTGAACCAACTTGTTTATCTTTAAAATGTAACAAATTGTGGTGACGTTTACCACAGAAACATACCTGCGAGGAATTACAATCCATCAAAGTATGGTTTAAACTTAAACAATTAACGCATCCACGCCTTGATTTAATAAAATCAAATCTAGATTTAGGATTCCGAGAAGTTTTAAACATCTTGCAATCGAAAAGTCGACTATGATCGCCTTTACCACATAGTACACAACGTTCATGCGTACGCGGTGAATGTTCCGCGGCAAGCGCCTGTGTTGTAGTCATACCACCGACCACAAACGTACCGGTATTGTTCACGCGTGTCCGAGACTGGCGCGAACTGTGTGAAGTGTGAGGTTTTCGCTCTAAAATCTTAGCATGATCTTTTACATAATCAATTAACTGCTGAGAGCATGGTATTTCCACATTACGAACTGTCAACTCGAATGCATATAACGTTTGCTGATCTAACTTCCGTAAACCACATTGTAAAAAAATAAAATCAGCCAAATCCGCAATGTCCAACTGTTTAAGAGCTAAGATTGATGTTGAGTATGTATCTATAAACGTTTCCAAGCTACTAGCATTATGTGAACATTCTTTTAAATCTAAGATATTATTCAAGTAACAAGTGGCCAATGCACGATTGTCCTGGTATTTCTTCACCAAACTATCCCCAATAATGTTATAGGTATCACCAGTGGGCACTATTCCGGCAGTTACCTTCAAAGCGTTGTGAGTTAATTTACCAACTAAATATTGCACACGCTGCGAGTCTGTCAGCTGCTCATTATAATGAATGTTGGTCTTAAACGACTCGTAAAAAATGGGCCAATTTTCAATTTTCCCATCAAAACTAGGAAGATTGATAGGTGGCAATTTTATCGGTTGAACGGTAACAGCTTTCGTCGCATTATCGGAGCCAGATGACGTCATCGCTGTTTTGTCTATCCTATTGCGAACACGTTTTACCCGACAATATAAATCCTCAAAGGAATCTAAACAACTGTACGACGGAGTAAAATCCGTATTTAATGACATATTAATCTGGTTAATTTGGTCAACAATAGTTTCAAATTTGTTACGAAGATCGTCAATCGTTTCCGATTCAGCCATAAAAAGTTCATTTGACCTTGAATCAAAGGAACTTATTTTGCTTGATGATGCATAAATGCGATTCATTCGTTGGAAA
The DNA here is from genome assembly GCA_905475355.2 of Clostera curtula. Classification (NCBI taxonomy): domain Eukaryota; kingdom Metazoa; phylum Arthropoda; class Insecta; order Lepidoptera; family Notodontidae; genus Clostera; species Clostera curtula. The sequence continues at coordinate 8,149,514 of FR997813.1, read as the reverse complement.
AGGATTTCTTTCTTATTTTCCAATAAGCGTAACGTATTCTCACTTGAATTTGACATCTTTTTATAGGATTACCCTCCTTGTATGAATATATTATTATAAAATTAGCCAATAATTTCAAGCTCGAGAATCGTTAAGTTTTAATTAAGTATGCAATAAAGATGGTAGGTATCAAATAATTAAGGGTTCCAAATTACTGTGTTTTACCAAAAAATACGTAGAAATACACAACAAGGAACAGATTTACCGATAAATTACGTAAATCTATGAGTAATTATTAAACCAGACCGTTTTAAGTAATTTTACCAAGTGTTACGTAAGCTACTATTTAACGGGAAAGAGATTTTACCAAAATTACGTAAATCTTAAATTGCTGATTCGTAGCCGAAGGACCATAAATTATGGTGGGGCGTGTAAATAGCTCCACCATAAATGAAATAGAGAGATGGGGGGTATATAGATTACCTATGTCTGAAGATCTGTATATTATCAGCTAGCTATTTAAACTTAAATATGCGGAGTGTCTCTGGTATGTGTGTAACCAATGAAGCCTCTTATATCTTACAATGTCACTATGTGCAGAATTAAACTGATTAACTGCCTACCTTCAACATCCAAGGTCGCCTTACTGCTCATCCGATTCAATGGTTAGGCTTCTCGTCGATAAATTCGATCTTCTGTCTTCGCCAAACCACAAATATGTTCTGATGATCACTAATTTGAAAATACAGCTTCAGGTAATCAATTTATAGGGAATATACGTGAAAATTCCGACTTGTTCACTGGGAACGACCGTTAGCAATCACCGCGCGTCCCGAACTTTCTTCTTCTTCATTCCTCGCTCATGGCAGCGCTAGCGCCATCTCTTCATCGGAAGGCAATACTCAGCGAACCTTCTCAGTCTTGGCAGTACAGAGAATCTTGCACGACACCATTAAGACTAAGAGGCTTGGAGTATAATGTTTGTGTACTGGTGTATGTACGTGTGTAAATATAAGTTAAGATTATATTTATTTTATAACATTAATTAAACTAAAAACGACTTTATCGCCTAACCAACTAGCGTGTGTGCAAACCTTTACTGGAACAAAAATGTTTTCTTAATATTTTCGTTTATTAATTTAATATTTTATTAACTATTAACGAATATTAACGTTTATTAATTTAATATTTTATTAACTATTAACGAATATTTCAAGACCAACATCAGTCAAATCGGTCCAGCCGTTCTCGAGTTTTAGCGAGACTACCGAACAGCAATTCATCACTACATATTATAAAACAAAGTCACTGTCGTCTGTCCGTCTCTATGTATGCGTAAATCTTTAAAACTATGCAACGGATTTTGAAGCGGTTTTTTTAATAGATAGAGTGATTCAAGAGGAAGGTTTATATGTATAATACATGCATAAATTTAGATGTTCATCATTGCGGCCCTGCGAAGTCGGGGCGGGTCGCTAGTTTTTATATATAAGACTAGCGAACCGCCCCGGCTTCGCACGGGTGCAATTATGCATATAATATACTTAAAAAACTTCCTCTTGAATCACTACTATTAAAAAAGCCGCTTCAAAATCCGTTGCCTAGTTTTAAAGATTAAAGGTCTGGGCAAACAGCGGACGGGGCGGGACGGCGACGCGACGCCTACTCTCGCGCCGAGCGCGACGGCTCTATGTGACCTATTCTACATTAACTAATACATTACAACTCTTCACGTCCCGCCAGCGTCGCGTCGCCGTCCCGCCCCGTCCGCTGTTTGCCCAGACCTTTAAGCATACATAGGGACGGACAGACGACAGCGACTTTGTTTTAAATTAAGTAGTGAAGAGAAGAAGATATAGATAGATAGACAGATAGATGATATACTCAGGGCTTCAGTGACGTTTTACATGTGAATCACGTCGGTGCATTATCCGTTTGTAATAGCACAGTCGAGTGTTTGTTTACTAATGATATGTTGCGTTGCGACATAACCATATTGTATTCGGTTTACGTTTCATGCACTTGCCGCAAAGTCTGCTGTAGTTTGTTGCATTGCAATGAAGTATCATCATCATCATCATCATTGCCACCCCTACAGCACCCAGCTATGGATTGAACGTAGACCTTGTCGATTTGTCTCTAGTACTAATCAGCCCATACATGACCCCCACTGCGGAGTCGGGCCTCCTCCAGTTACATGGAGGGCAATGAGCCTACTACGCGTGTCATACGGGTTGGAACTGGTTTTCGTATGAAGTTTTGCTTGACAGCTAGGTTAGCGGCCTTGTCATTTCCTTTTGTCGGCGTTTACGACACCCACAGGATGGAATGTATTCTAAATCCATCACCACACGGAGCATTTGATGGAGCGATTTGTCTCGATAGTCATGGTGATAAGATAAGACTTATTACGATTTCCTGAGTGTATTTTAGGGGGCAAAATTACGAGTATTGCGGTAAGAAATTACGAGTACATAGATTAATTATCAGCCATAGTACCGTTTTCATAAAACACCGTGTGGTGACGGATATAGAATACACCGTGTCACCACTTCATTTCATCCTGAGGGTGTCGTAAGAGCCAACAATAGGAAATGACAAGGCCTAAAACCTAGTCGCAAAGGAAAACTTGTAACGAAAACCGTCTGGCCAGCGTGGCGCAGTAGGCAGATTACTGTCACTGTGATGGGTGGAGGCCCGACTCAGCAGTGGGTCATTTATGGGCCGCGTAGTAGTAGCACAGGGAAGTCGTGATACGAAAGCCCCTAACAACCCACATGACACTGTAGGTCATTTATACCTAACACAGAAATACAAGATCCAGTGCAATTAAAAGGTTCGGTACTAAATAAAAAACACAGTTCAATGTGAATAATTTAATAAATCTGGCTGACATATAACTTAGATAATACTAGCAGGCAAGGCGTAGCTGTGGCTTAGGTTTTTATTTTAATTTACAACATTAATTCAACTTTTTACATAGCGCCATCTATTGAATACTTACTCAATCCAGTCAACAGATATCGCCATCTGTTAAAATCGTTTGGAGCTAACATATAATTGAGACTGTCAAATCATAGACAAATAATCTGCAATAAAATAATAATGCGAATTTAAATTGAGAAGCTATCCTATCTTTTAAGTCAAACTGCACACGGTGTGCTAATTTGATTTAAATCGGTTAAGTAGTTTAGGACTCCATCGCGGACAAACAACGTGACGCGTAATTTATTTTATAATAAGATATTAGTTAATATTGAACATTATCCTAGCAAAGTGAACCATTTGACAGTTATGTACAAATCGATATGCCACTGCATCCTATTGGTAAACATAGAAAGAGAAAGGCCTATATTTTCTATATCTTTAAGTTGTTATTTTTTTAACTAATTTTTTTTTTTTTTTTTTTTTTTTTATATCCGTACTTTATTTCGCATAAGACACAATGGACACATACAAATTGTCAACATATTAATAAAATATAAAAGTAAACCTAAGTAATAAATCAAGACTAAAAATACCAATTAACCTAAAACTTAAATACTAAAATATATTATTTAAAGGAGTCCCTTTAGGCAAGGTTCCGAAGATACTGGCAGCGTTCCCCCTTTGAATCGCTAGACTGATTCTTTGTCCGAGGTAGCTACCAGCTCTTCGGTCTCCTGTGATGTCGACTAACCTTTTTGCTATTTCCTTAAAAAGGCTTATAGCGCTAGGACCCCACGGACCAAGGGTCTCGACACCGAATGGGACAAATTCATATTCGGAGCCTAGACCCCTGTATTTGTAAGCTTTAGCTTTTTCAGCCGCTTCACAAGCCGCACCAGCTCTGTTGTTGGTTCCATGTAGATGGGAAGGGGCCAGTGTGTCTGAACAGGTTGCATCCCACACCAGCACCCGACCCATCTTCCATGGAATCAAACTCATACCGTCCGGTCTCTTACCATCGTCTCTTGCAATGCCAGTCGGCTCAAGTAGACTGGGCACGTTGACGGAGGTAAGGGACCGGCGTATGATATCGTTAAGTGCGGCATGTCTCGAGAAGCGGCCTGCACTTTTTTGGCATGACAGTCCGTGATGTCCTAGCTTGTCGACATCACTGCCACAGGGACATTTATGAGGAGCGCAGACCGGAACCCCAAGCCGTAGACACGTTGCGATTCGAAGCGTGTCAGGCTCAAGAAATGTTCCTGTTTTTGACGAAGGGTACGCGTGAAGCCAGTAGCCGGCCTCGTGCGTACCCACGGCCAAAAGCCTAGCACGCGCCGAACCCGTACTACAGCTTAAAAGGTTGTCATATGACAATTTGCAATTTATGTCATCCCAGCTCCTCTGCGAATTTGGGGAAGATGGAAAATTTTGACCTGGACATGCAATTAAGAAAGCGTTTCTAGCTTCTTCCAAGCCAGCAATCTCAAAGTTTGAAGGGGATGCCCTTAAAATTGTACTTATGAGACTTGCTGAACTATGGACAGAAGATAGGAAGGCTGGTAAAGCGACACTGGAAATTTTGCGAAACTAATTACATTTAAGGTGAATGTTCTAGGGTAGGCCGCGAAATTCAAATTTGAATTTCGCGGGCTACCCTGGAACATTCACCTTATGATCATTGAAGTCAAGTCCCAAGTCACACCGTGATTATAAAATACGAAAATATTCTAGTAATTACCTTACAACGACTAAACCAATTGATACTACTTCTACTTAGCCCATAAATAACCCACTGTTGAGGAAGCCTACAGTAATTTTGATACTATGTAATAACTAAAAACCAGCGCTAGAAAAACGGTGTCTAAAAAAATAGGGACAAAAATAAAATAAATCTCTCTTGTTACGGATAAATATTACGGATAAATAAACTAACACCATTTTTGTATTGAATTAGAATTTCTAGCATATGTGCGTATTTTATAGGTTTGATAAATTTATCAGTAAACGTTACAAGTGAGGCAGAAATTGAACATTGTTGTAAGTATATTGCAGATTCTCCAGATTCTTCAATCCTCTGATAGGTAACTGTAGGATTAGGGTGCACGCAGAGGTAGTGTTGTTAGTGGTTGTTGCCTTAGAATAAACAACCAGCTAACCACACTGCCAACACGGTCAACCCTATTATTTTCTATCTTCATCTTCTTTGTAAATAGTCTGCCTTCGATTTCCCTGTCTTCTGCCAGCTATGTGTGAATCACTGTCTTCCGATTGTTAGTGTTGTGGCTGTGAATTATTTCCATCATCAGATTTCTTTAAATGTTACTAAATCTTCGCCGTAGATTCTGTAATTTGATACTCAAACCTTTATCTTAGTTAAAGTATATAAAACTATTCTATTCTACTGTATTACTTTACAGATTTCATACGATTATCAGTTAGCTTCTTCCTACGGTTTCGCCCTGCGGTATACACTACAGGGTGTAACAAAAACACTATTGCCAATAGCCATAACGAAATTACCGGTAGTACTACTGACTGATAAAGGTGTGCAAATTTCTTGTCGCTTCCTTCAGTCGCCTCAGGAAAGGTGACACAACTTAGCAAGAACTTTAGAATTTAGTAGATTAAGGCAAGCAAATGCGTTGTGTGGGGTGGGAACTTCGCTGACTCTTTAGGCTTTTCTCTTTCTTCTTTTGGAGTTGCGATCCTCATGTATTGACACTGCGTCGGCATCTGAAAAGAACAATTTAACATACTTAATATCCTCTCTCTTATTCCTAGTAAACGATGTAAACATAATATCTACCAGAACAATACTTCTACATATCATCATTATCACTTTTGCCTTGTTGGCCTAGGGGTTGGATGCGCCGCCTTTGGATCACGGGGTCCCGGGTTCTATTCCGGGGCCTGTGTGTAAATCACAGGCACTTACTCGGAGTCTGGGTGTAATTTGTGTTCGTAAATTTCTTTCGTAAATAAATAAATATCCTTGGACATTTCACACAACGCCATCTCGTCCCAAGCTAAGCAACTTAATGCTTGTGTTATGGTAACGAGATGGATGATAAACTACTTTTATATTTTTTTTTTGTAAATACATACTTATTATAGATAGAAAACACCCAGACCCGGAACAAATACTTGTAGGTAGTACAAATATTTCTTCCGTGCGGGAATCGATCCCGCGACATGCTGCGCAGCAGTCGATCGCTCAACCACTGCGCCAACCGTGTCACACGAAAAGGAAATGACAAGGCCGATAACCTAGCCGCAAGAGAAGGAAAACTTGATACAAAACCTGTGCCAACCAGTCTTGCCAGCGTAGCACAGTAGGCTAAATTCAATCCATGAATTTGAAGGAAACCGACTCATTAGTGAGTCGTTGATGGCCTATTGTGATTTATTATTGTCATCTAAAGCATTGAAAGTATTTGTACGGGCTCGTACATTCGACTGACACTACAAATGTAGCGTCAGCACTTTACGGCACATGGCTTATTTTCACAGCATTGAAAGCAGTGCGTTCTGTGCAAGTATTACCTTATCATATCACCCTATCATTTATCATCCGATCAATTAGCATTTTATCACTTAGCATAAACTATTAATTAAACTATCAATTAAACTATCAATAAACTATATATCATAAAGTCTTCCGGTTCTATCATTTTTAACAAGCATAAAACAACGTAGTACGGGTTATCAACGTCCCAGCCCGTACAGTATTGTTGAATTCAGTACTCGTAATTGAAGAGCAAAAATAAATGGTTTATATAGCTAAAATGTTACCTTGTTGCAAATATTTTTGATAATTTAATTGAAATTAGCTACGCCATGCGGTGTCCCCCGCGTGGTGATTGAAATTTGTTATGATGATGATAGAAAGTATTTTAAGTAGTGTTAGAGACAAATTTTATCTACTTTATATACCAGATACGATAAAAGTATTTTTATTTTAAAAAAGGGTCAATTTTGTTACTCCAAATGTGCGTTAGTAATTAATTATCTTCGTTTAAAGAGATGCTGTCGCGGGCTTTTTTGTAGGACTATAAAATATAAACATTTGCATTGTGTATTATATGTATACGTACACGTTTTTGCGCTGACAGTTTTTTTCCTTCTTACACTTATCGTTATACTTTGGATAATTCGCATTATATATTTATGAATGTGTTATTGTTTTTAATTAATGCCTATTTGTTATTCTGATATTATTGTAAAGTTTCATCAACATACATCGAGTAGTTTTTCCGTGAAAGAGTAACAAACATACATCCAGACATCCATACATTCATTTAGTTTCTTTTAACTTTCGAGTAGCATATAACTACGTGAAAGTACTCAACCGATCTCGATAAAATTTCAGTAGCCTTCGAAGCAAAAAAACATCGGTGAACATAGCTCCACGTTTTTTTTAATGACTAATTCCATACCATGTTGTGCATGTTGGGTTATATTATATTTAAAGGACACAGAGTGTGGGCCTGCACCATACAGATCCTTAAGTGGATTCCTATCACGAACGTTATTATGGTTTCAAGGTATTTTGTATATATTATAGTTTTATACTAGATTTGGAATACAACAGGATGCGTCAAGCTGAAGAAAGGGCGCTCTGTAGGGGAGTCCTATGTCCAGGAGTGTACTAGAGTGGGCCAATGATTATGATGACGGTAAACTAGATTTGAATACTTTTGAATCGTTGGATCTGAAGGCTTCAAGCACAGTGAAGCTACTACCGGTGGCTGCGCTACAGAGAAAGGCCAGCAAGTAACTCCAATACTCAGGATTTCTCATCATTATCATTTGAGCCCATAAATGATCTACTGCTTATTCAGACCTTCTCCAATTACATTAAAATAAATCATCCTAAGTACTAGTATAGAGTTTCGTGTCAAGTTTTCATTCTCTTTCCTAACCTAACCTCGCCAGTTGCGTTGTAGGCTTTTACGATACCCTCAGGATGGAATGGGAAGGTGTCACTATGTATTCAAAAACCTTCAAGTATTCTGCAAATTTTGTATACCCACAAAGTTTCTGCCCAAAAACAAAGAGAAAGCATTTCTGTACACGCGTATGTGACGGTAAAAGTAATGATACCTTTTGTGGAACTTTCTACAACACGTTTCCCTTTAAGATGTGATGATTTCGCCAATATCAGGTTGTCATCCTCCGTCAGATTCGAAGAATTAAACCGGATCTTGCTACTGCAAGTAGGTGTTTAAAGAACTGGTTACCGAAGAGTCATACATTGTATCTTTCCTTAATACCAAGCGGTCGCAGAATTGCAAGACTTATCATCATTTGAATCTGCCTGAGCTTTCCCAGAAATAGCCTTTACTTCTCGAAATTAACTTTGGGGAATTAGAATGAAACTACCACCACCACATTCCATGCTGAGGGTGTCGTAAGAGCCGAAACCAAAATGACAAGGCCGTTCTATCTAGCCGCAAGAGATCCTCCCACTTGATATAAAACCCTGTGCCAACCCGTCTTGCTAGCTTGGCACAGTAGGCTAGATAGTGGAGCCAGATTCAACAGTGGGTTATCTATGGGCCGAGTAGTATTAGTGTCACCAATGCATTACATACTGAGGGTATTGTATGAGGCGACTTATGAAATGATATACACAAAATCTAGCCCAAGAGACCAATCTTACTGAATACTGCAGCCAAGAATGATCCTTGTGTGGTGTTGTGTTATTGCACGTAAGGTGCTCGCTAGTACAGAGGGTGAGTACGTTGTCGGCAGTGGAAGGAATCCACTTTCCACCTGCTGTCACTATCATGCTTCTCTGTACTCTTTACAAGGACGGATTCATCGGCGCCTGTAACGACATCAGGTAGGCCGTTTGGTTTTGCTGGGGAATGCATACCGCTGCACTCGGCGGTGGGGTCAGCGGTTATGTGGGATTCCGGAACACTCGACTACCTTCTGAAACCCAGAAACGAGACGTGTGACGACACAGGGTGAAAACCCTGTGTCAACCCTCTTCGGAAACTTGGTACAGTATTTTCCATAGACAGAGTTTAACAAAACGACTAGTCATAACCAAAGGACTGATTCAGTTGGGTGCATCAAATCTTAACAAATAATGTAGAGAAATACATCAAAAATCATTGTGCAACACATATAACTAAACATATAGAATAGTAATGAGTGTAGACTCCTACGTATCGAGAGTAAAACTTGGATCTGAGAAATATCAGTTCCTCCGTCATACTTCAAAATAAATACCTATATATTTTTTACTTAATTCTCAATTCAGTAGGCTATATACGCTTCGGATGACTGAAGGGTTTTTTTTATAACCAGTATTCCTTACACGAAGTTGGAAGCAGACCAATCCAACTCGCTGTAAGTTTCTGTTTTTAACAGCTACACTGCAACTTCGGCCCTTTAGTAGCTTTGCTATGCTGGAGACCTTTACCAATAAAACTAAGTCAGCATTAAATACTAACGCTTAGTTTTCGGCACATGATGTAAGGAATTATTAAGCAATGATTTTGAATCGAGACCTGCGATATTGTTTCATTTTAATATTTCGGTGTTGTTCAAGGGTTCAAGATTTTGTCTATTTGACAGGCAAAGGCATAAGTCATACAGCCAAATGATGTATCGCCATTTCCTCTAAGCAGTATCATCCAGCTACATGACACTGTGCTTCTGGTCTCTATCAGGGTACGTGAGCCGCTTTTCATCGGTCAGCCTTCTTGCTATTTGCAAGAAGAGTCCTTGTTTTCATAATTAGTAAATTATCCTTAATTACTACTTATAACATCAGATATATGTGATAGTTCCGTTAAAATCAGTCGAGCTGTTTCAGATATTCGTCAGCATAAACAGAAACTTTAATTGATTTTTCGCTTACGATGTATATATTCTATGACTATGTTCTTCGTATTTATTTATATAAAAGCTTTTTGTAAAGTATTAAAAACTATAAAGTAACCATGACTAAAACTATTAAAACACAGCTTTAAATATAGATAGGAGAAGAAGAAGAGGAGCTCAAAAATGATTTGTTCTTATGTCATTCATTTAATAATAGACGTTACCCCTATCCCTTTATTCGTTAAATGCATAACTTTGTCACGATTAAAATATTTCTTAATTATTCTGCTTGTTTCTAGGGGTAGTATGGATGGGGCAAGAGTTTTTCTGTAAACCAGAGACACTTGCTCAGAGTTTTTGACTTATACCCTCCATACTGTGTCAAGCGGTCTGGCCAGCATGGCACAGTAGGTTTGTTACCCTCCCTAAAACTGCAGGAGAGGATGACTCTGCAGTGGGTCATGTGTTATGATTACCAAAACCGGTTCCATTAAAATGCTTTTGACCAGTACCTAGTATATTGTAGGTACCCATTTATTACTTTGAATCTGTGCTTGTTTCCTAAAAATCAAAGTTTAGGACTATGTTCCTACACTGCTTCTGACATTACCCCTATAGACATCGAGGATCGAATATTTTTTAAAAGGCATAATTTGTCGGCATAGTCATATAGATTCTCTCTGAAAATTTCCAGGAATAACTAAGGAATTGTGTTTTCTTAAAATGGTGGTTACCCGCCGAGAAATTTATTTAACTTAGATTATTATTGGTTCAAAGGAGACAATTTTTGTTACGCCCACTGGATATGGTGACGTTTATTAACCGTATAATACGGTTAATAAACGCTAATCAAAATGTAACTACATAATTTATTATGGAAAACAGGACATATTTTTTTGTAAAGTCTAACCGAGATCATAAAATAATAATAAAAAGGTAAAAACTTGATAAAAATCTTAATTAATAAATATTTATCAGATTTTTAGGTTATTTTGATGTTCACATTTTTGTCGTATTTCTCAGTATTCCGGTTAAACCATGTCTATCTAACTATACCATTGTAATCCAAAGATTATAAGGAATAGATCAATATATGTTTCATTACTATACACCGAAATTTTATAGGGGGCCTATTCATCGAACACGCAAAATTGTCTCCTTTCATGGCTACTTCTTTCGATATTGCCAGGCCGATTTGCCTGTTGCTCTATGCCCTCGATTACTTATATCACTCCGGATAGCGATATGGTTACATATATTCTTGTCTGTAGGTATTATGAAGAGTAGAATGAGGTGGGATGATTAATGAAATAAAACAAAACAAAATAAAAACAAATTTATTACTTATTTGAACCGAAATAGTCCAGTCACTACTACTGGGGCTGACCCATAGAAAGCCCACTGTTGAGTCGGGCCTCCTCCAGTTACATGGAGGGTAATTAGTCTACTGTGCCACACTGGCCAGATGGGTTGGCACAGGGTTTCGTATCAAGTTTTCCTTCTCTTGTAGCTAGGTTTTCAGCCTTGACATTTCCTTCCGTCGGCTCTTACGGCACCCTCGGGATGGAATGGGGTGGTGAGACTGTGTATTCTAAGTCCGCCGTATTCTAAGTCACCACACGGATAATCCAGTTAATTTAAGAGTAATAGATAATGACAATGACTTGGTTAAGGTCGCCGGAAAGCAGTGGATGCGGGCGGGACCGGCCTTTGTGGAGATCCTTGGGGACGCCTATGTCCAGCAGTGGACGTCTTTTGGCTGAAATGATGATGATGATGATGAGATAATGTTTGGGTAACATTTTATTTTAATTTCACACAACGCCATCTCGTCCCAAGCTAAGCAACTTAATACTTGTGTTATGGTAACGAGATGGATGATAAACTACTTATATACATTTTTTTTTGTAAATACATACATATTATAGATAGAAATGACACCCAGACTCCGAGCCAGTGCCTCTGGTTTAGACAAAGACACTTGCCCGACCCCGGAATCGAACCCAGGAGCCGTTGATCCAAAGGCGGCACATCTAACCACTTCCTTGTTAATCTAGTATCGTCATTGTTTAGTTGCATCGCATTAGTTGAAGGATTAAGAATATATTTGATCAGGACCAAAAATACGACACGAAAGTTGCCACGTCTGTACCACATGTACGTTTTGTCGACGATAAGCTTTGATTAACTGAAATAAGACCACACAAGTAATTTTCAAGTGCTGGTTATCGTGTATAAGGTTTATCGACGTACTTAGTCATCATTTCAGTATATTGATGACTGACTGCCGAGGAAGATCGTTTCAATCTTCACTGTGACACGAACCTTGAGACCCTGGGAACGTCGAGGGGTTTTAGTGGGTAGGCAGGGGTAACTTTTTTGTCACCATTTGGCTTCTCGGAATTCCTCATAACCTATCCCCAACGGTACTCATGATCCCCACGTAAAAAAAAACCCATGATGATATACAACGCGTTGGTTGCATTAATATCTACTCTAATCCATATAATTAGAGATTAGAGGCCCGCCTCAGCAGGGGATCTTTTACGGGCAGATTTCTTAAACATAACCCCTCCTTTGTTGTAATTGAGTAAAGGTGCAACACAATAGAGAAACGAGATTAGCAATAGTGCAAGGTTACCATCTGTAGGGCTTCCCCTGAGTACCACGCTCACTCTTGACCCACTAGCATCATTTTGCTTAGTGATTCTGATCCATGTTGCAACATGTCAAGTGCCCACGGATTTTCAATGGTTGCACTTTGTGTGCCTATACAAGGTATAAATAAAATCCCTCTAGCCTTTCAAAATGAGGTCATAGAGATAGCTGAAAGCAGAGGTTGGCAAAGTTTTCGACTGTCGAGTCTCACTGAAAATCAAGGAACTAGCTGTTGTTGTTATTATCATATAATAACAATAACAGCTTCGCACGGGTTCAATGATGAACATATATTTATTAATATTTCTCTACAATATTATGCATGTATTATACATATAAAACTTCCTCTTGAATCACTCTATCTATTAAAAAAACCGCATCGGAATCCGTTGCGTAGTTTTAAAGATTTAAGCATACATAGGGACGGACAGACGACATCGACTTTGTTTTATACTATGTAGTGAAGCTTAACCATTTATACGATGTAGTGAAGCTTAACCATTTGAGTATCTTGAGTAATGAAACTTCTCCACTGCACGCTGGTAAATAACGCATGTTGTAAAAGTCAACAAAATGCTTGGTGGTAGGATCCGCCCGGCTAGCTGCCACTCTCACATCTAAGGCGCCAAGCAGTTTTACCATGTTTCGTCAGTCATCGCAGTTCCTTGAATTGTCTGCCCCATCTTAGACCCTGGCGTGGCTTTCCATCACGCAAGCCTAGGGTCAAAGGCATTCAAGTAATTGGTAAAAAACATCAAATTCAGAAAATGTATTGCAGAATCCGATACATAATTTTGCGCTTTTGAATCAATCCCAAGTATCAGTATTGAATTCCGAGGTATCAGTATTGAACTCCCAAGTATCAGTATTGAACTCCCAAGTCTTAACAATTGGAACTCGAAAACGAATATGGTTACAGGATTGTTGGAAATGATGGCTTCACGGTTATGATCATTTTATTTTATTCCTAACGTTTCAGACACTTTGCAGTGTCCGTGGTCGCGGGACGACTGGATGCCTGGATGGCAGTTGTCGCTGCGGGCTTTTATATACTGGGAATAAAATAAAATAAAACGATCATAACCGTGAAGCCATCATTTCCTGCAATGTGTAAAGATCGTGAAAACCTAAGACATCATTACAGGATTGTTGATCGTAAAATTATATGAAATATTTAATATCATGTCCACTAAGTTTATTATAAGGACAATTTAGGTCATAGAGATAGTGAAGTACTAACAGTGAGCTAATATTATCAATAGATAGACTCATTAACATACGAATAGTGCAAGTCAATAAATACAGTTACCGCAATGTAATTTCAATCCATAAACGATTACTACTGAGTCAGCATGATTTAAATCTGTTGATGAATATAATGTAGGAAATAAAATGATAACGAAACACCTCTCTACTCAGCCCATACATGACCCACTGCTGAGTCGGCCTCCTCCAATTACATGGAGTGTCATTAGCCTACTGTGCCATGCTGGCTAGGCGGGTTGGCACAGGGTTTCGTATCAAATTTTGCGGTTAGGTATCGGCCTTGTCATTTCCTTTTGTCGGCTTTTACTCCGCCCTCAGGAAGGAATGGGGTGGTGACATTGTGTATTCTAAATCCGTCACCACACGGACAAGTTTGAGATTCAAATTCAAAACTCATTTAATCAAGTTGGCTCATTAGAGCTCTTTTGACAAGTTAAACAATTAAATGAAATTTAAAATTTACCATCTACCACCGGTTCGGAATACACCTCTACAGAGAAGAGCCGGCAAGAAACTCTGTAGTTCCTCTTTTTAGATCGCCATTTTTGGTTACAAGACTGGATATAAGACAGATTTGTGACAGCAAACTCGCGCAATAGTCGCAAAGGGCCCAACATCAGCCAAATCTAGTCAACAATAGTAACCTTCTAATGCTCGAGCCAACCGACTCCCAGCAACGGCGCCTGTTCACAAGCATGACGCATGCGGCAGCCATCGCCCTCGTCAACCATATTGCAGGGAAGAGAACGACCCGATGATAGTGATAATTAAATTCATATAACTCGGGAATGAACTAACTTGAATATTATTATTTGCCAACACTGATTTGCAGTGAGTTACCCATGTGACGTACTTGAATAGTAACTTTTTATCTGTGGTCGTAGGATAGTTGCGTATACGCCACACGTGTCCAAACGCATTTAAGATGTCCAAGGCCGAGAGAATAGTACCGCATATATTTGCTGCTATTTCCACTAACTCTAATTATACCAGGCCGAGTCCGCCAGGTTGGCTTATAGTTATTAGACATTTAATCTCGAAGTTTATCGTACATATTTTTGACGACACGGTTAGCGCAGTGGTTGAGCGATCGACTGCTGCGCAGCATGTCGCGGGTTCGATCCCCGCACGGAGGAAATATTTGTACGACCTACAAGTATTTGTTCCGGGTCTGGGTGTTTTCTATCTATAATATGTACGTATTTACAAAAAAAAATGTATATAAGTAGTTTATCATCCATCTCGTTACCATAACACAAGCATTAAGTTGCTTAGCTTGGGACGAGATGGCGTTGTGTGAAATGTCCAAGGATATTTATTTATTTATTTCAGTTTAGTCCAATTGCGTCATTTTGTTTATCCTAACTACAAAATACTAGTTACAACTTTACCATTACCATAGTATCATTGTGCTATCATCTGGCTAACAATGTTACAAATCTTAGCTATCAAAGTACATATTAGTATTCTGATCGCAAAAAACATATTTTTTGTAAAGACTACTTCCACGCTTGCCAGACGTGTCGGCACAGGGTTTCGTATCAACTTTTTCTTCCCTTGTGACTAGATTTTCGGCCTTGTCATTATTATTTTTCGGCTCTTCCGACACCCTCAGGAGGGAATGGGATGGTGAGACTATGTATTCTAAATTCCTCACCACACGGTACTGTTTATTATATTTTTTATTAAATCTATGAATGATTATTATTTTACGCTATAGTTCAGAGGATGTCTAATCAATAAATGTGAATCTTGGGCAAAGATTAATTTCAACTGTAACATTAGGTTGTAGTATTATGACATGACTTCAAATAATATAAAAAAAAACTTGGCTTATGATAGTAACTGGTAAATCCCCAGTGTATCCACAACTAGGTAATTACCATCGAAGGCTATGCGAGGGAATCCCACACAATGGCTTCCATTTAATAAGTCTTTGTTTGTCCATGTAGCTTATGCCAGTTTGTTCGCGAATCATTCATTTCAATAACATTGTCCATACAGTCCTGCCATCCTGAGGGTGTCGTAAGAGCTGACAAAAGGAAATGACAAGGCCGATAACCTAGCTGCAAGAGAAGAAAATCTTGATACAAACCCTGTGCCCAACCCGTCTTACCAGCGTGGCCCAGTAGGCTAATTTCGCTCCATGGAGGCCCGACTGAGTAGTGGGTCATATATTATGGGCAGAAATGATGATGATGATCTTGTATATGTAAATTTATAGCTTTGGAAAAGAAAAAAGGTAAGTGTAATAAATAAAACAAATAAAACTCGTAGAAAGCTGTAATAAAGTAAAACAAGCAAAAAAAAAACAGAATTCACGTAAATTTACATCAATAAGGATATGCCATTCGATTTACATAAAAAACTTACATATACATAATACTTTACATAAAATAATAGGTAAAATGCAATTTGAATAACGACCAAGATAATAAAACGTACAATGAACTCAAGATACAACTGATTTGGAAATAGAATATCATAGAGAAGATATATTTAACATAATTTAACAAGATAAATTAAAATAAACTAGATACAACTATTTATACTTGGAGACAGGTAGAGATGACAAATAAAAAATTCAACGATAAGATAAACTTAACGTGTAAAATATTCAAATTATTAGGAGTGGTATTACGATCACTTAAAGTTCATATTATTAAGTTGTTTATTCGTCGGTGGATCAGGAGCGTCGCAACACGCTCCGGGGTGTCGTACCAGATAGTGCATTTACAGTGTCAAATTTGCCATAACGCAAACTTGTAGCGGGCTTTGCAAACGCACTCCTGGCACGAACTCCGGAGCGTAAAAACGTCGATATCGATACTGCTGCGAGCATCACATCACTATACTGTTTATTGCACTATAGTCTTTGTCGGTGTTTCACTAAGTCTTTAGTTTTACAGCTAACACTCGGTTTTGTACGGACGTTGACTAAGTATTTACAAGCAAAGCATAGCTAGTGTTAATAATAGTAGTTAAGTTAGTTATTAGTATAAATGAGACTTAGTAATTCTCGCATAACAATTTATTAAATGTAATTTTATTCTTACAAACTGATAATTTGTTTTGCGAGCATTGTACTGGATATGCAGTTGAATATAAGGATTATTAGTATGAATGGAGGAGGCTTTTATTTGGATAATAATGAGAGTGAAAGCACTCATATCGTGGCCATCGATCGGCGGTGTTTACTAAACTAACCGTAGGACCAAATTCGACTGAACGCGTGATGATGATTCAATGCAGAAAAGTTAGTCATAATTGTGTCTATTTGGATTTTACGTACGTACTAAGGGCGCAATAATAAATAAATTGATTGTCATTGTCTGTAAGGATTTGCCATCGACAGCTGTTACATTGCTGGACAAAGGCAATCAGTGCGTAGTCATTAATTCAATTGACATTGTCATTAAATTAATTAATAGTTGAATTAACGAATCACACTTGAAGAAGAAGAAGGCGAAGATTAATTGTATGCTGCACAATGATTTAGTAACACGTGTTTGAGAAAATGGAGCCATCATTGTTAGATAATACGCGCTTCTAAACATCATGAGAAAATAATGTTAGGTCTGAATTAGAATGTTCATCGCAGATTTAGCGTGATATACTAAAAGTTATCATTATATTAAAACAACAGCTCGTAGAAAAGAAATACTGCTTAACTTGAAGTATTAAATTAGGTGGAAAAATTATAGATAACGTTGATCAAAAACTTTAAAGACAATAATATGTGTAAAATGCATGCATACATGCGAAGGAATGTGCGCATAGACATTAATACAAGAATTCATGGAGTAGGTACTTGAATACTTGTATAAGTTGAAACGAGGGCAAACATAATGTTCGTTTCATAATTACCGGAAATAGCTGGCAATCACCAAACTCCAATAACGACCGGATAGACAATTATAAATTTAATAGTCGACCAGGGATTTTCACAACCTTCAGAAATTGATTCTATTGAGTTATCTTGGCATGAATTACAAACATTCATGCAACAGAATGCATGCTTCCTAATATTGTATGAGATGACTATTAATAATTAGGTATGCTCAAGGAACATAGCATTTATTATGACGCTGTATAATTCTAATCATTATAGAATTGGGGACTCTGACAGATTTATTACATTGTAAACTATCAAATACACTTGTGAAAAGTATTGAAATGGAACAGAAAGCGCGTGCATATCAGTATTCCATTAAAAATCTTGTCTTTGGAAACTTAAATTGGCAGAATTTAGGTTGCTTTGAGAGACATCATTATTGCTAATACTTTCTTGGTAAAGAGTTATTAGGCAATTGTCGACTATTACACTATAATTTCATAATAGAAGAGTCTAACTTTAAACCCGACCTAAAAATATAGAAAAATAGACAGTGTGAGACTGTACTGACTGGCTCTTTTCGCGCCATCAGTGTTATATCTTTCTTTTGTTTATGGAAATTGCTAGTCTATGAGTAGGTGACATATGTGCCAGCATCAAGTTACACTATTAATAATGTTGTCTTCGTTTTTATATTATGATTGGCTACCATACTACAAAATATAATAATACATATAAGCAGGGACTGATTGCGAAGACCTTTGACCAACACCTAGATAATTTTTACTAGGGTGAAGACCTGATACAAAAGTTTGCACTTTTGGATACGGCACGTATTGTGAGGGTTCCTCACTGTAGATCCCTGACCACCGGTGATATACAGAGAACTACTGTCTCCCACGGTTTCGAAAGCTTTGTGTATATTTTAAAATATTCAGAATGAAAGTGTGCAGTGAAAGCGTGACAGTTTATAACGCACGATAACGAAGACATCTGGGCGGTGAAGCGAGAGTGGTGTGGAATAATTCTCGGATTAACGCATTAATTACACTATATATATTGCTCAGAAATAATGTTACTATATAACGTACGAAATGTGTATTTTTTACGATGAAACGTTAGGGAATTTAAATATAACTGTGTGGTTTTTTATAGTGTGATAATTCGTTTTGTAATTTTAATTTTTTTACGCTATTATTTGTCCAGACAGCTTAATGAATTTCAAAATAATTTAGCACGCATTGACAGCGCATACAATACTTAAGCATGGTAAAACGACTTGTTTTGTAGGTTAACTATTGAAGCTGTACAAATAAATAGGCTCCTAATTATTTAATTATACCCATTCAAGACAAGTACTTGACATACACTTGAAATATTTCGTAACATCTGACAGCATATTAGTGTGCGTTTCATCGACAAGGCAACGGCATAGATCAAGGTAATTGTTTATAGGGTAACCCACACAATATTGTTTAAGTTCAGCTCTATTAGCCCATGTTTACGATAGACAATAAAATTTAAACCGCGTACACGTTTCACATACTCAATCGGATTGTTATATTTTGTTTTTAAACGTGGAAGACTTGAATCTACACTTCTCTTTCTTCTTATAAACTAGTAGATAGCGATGATGTTTTACCGATTATTTTCACCACTCTCAAATTCAAAGGCAATACTGCGAGTACTAATTAATTAGAGCGATAACTACTTTGTGTAATTTAGTTGTATTTTTTTTTTGTTTTATGTGTTGTTATTTTCTTATAAGATGCAAAAAAGAGTATTCTGTTCTATTCTATAATATGTTTATCTATTTAATGCTCGCACGATAATAGAAATTGATTAAATTACTTGCGATAATGTTTTTCGAGAGTAATGTAATAAAATAAACACAAGTACCAAGGCTATGTACTATGATCTAATATGACTGTGCGTATGTGTTGAGTCGATTTTCCGCTGTGACGTAATAGTGCAGAGGAGACGAGACCTTGCAGTACTTGACACGTGTTGCATCTTTAATAGCCTAGTTTATTTGTACTTTCGTCAGGGTCTGCACTTAGCACGCGTATTTTTTAAACATAACTAGTTTAACACAGACATAACTACTGTAAAAAGATCATAGTTTTTGAATTCATTTTATTATTATTTAATGAAATAGCAATCTTTATTTAGTTAGGGCTGGCACAAACGCGTTTTTTATCGTAGTGTTCGAAAACTTTTATTTGCCATCAAATTAACATAATATAACACTATTACTCCAGATTTAGTCACCATCCCATTCCATCCTGAGGGTTTCGTAAGAGGCCGTAACAACCCGCCTTGCCAGCGTGGCACAGTGGTCATTCATGCGCTGAAATGATAATTGATTAAGCCTTAAACGATTTAGAAATCAGTGGATTTGCAATAACACGTAAGATAATCCAGATTTGATATCTATTGAGTAATCACGGCGAGGCTGCTTTATCTACAATGTTTATCTTGTTGATAAAAACTGCGTGTGACAACCCTATCGTAAACTAGAATGCATAGTGAAGTGAGGTACGAGTGCATAACTATGATAATTAATATGACACTAATGCCAGAATCAATTAACTAGATATGGTACAATTGTTTATACTTAGACCGTAATGAGAGCGAAGTCGTATTAAATCAAAACAATGGCATGTCCTGTTCTAGTCCGAGTACCTAAAAACAGATTTTAAATTACAATTAAATTTATATTTCAACTCGATTATCCTGAATTGTTTGCACATAGTGTAGAAAATACGGTCTATTTTCTATTAATTGTTTATTGGTTCCAGATATGTTGGTTGTAAATACTTTATGGTGTATTATTGCTTGGCACGTTTATGAAACAAAGGTGAGCCGGCGCAAGTGGGTCACCGCTGTGGCCTTGCGCTCCGAGAGCCCGGCCTAGTCTACCATCCGCGCGGGTGAAGCAAGCGCATTTACGTAGGCAGGTTAGACACTACCAGCGAATTCCACGTTTGAAATTTGAATTCACAAAAACAATAGTATTCTATTTTTAAATATTCGTGTCGAACGACGTACGCGCGAGTTAATTGGATACATAATAGTTGTCAGTCACCCATCACGTCATGCCACTAAGTAGGATTTAGAAGACAAAATTAAATGTCGCCGTATATTCAAACGAAGAAGAAAACGAATGTCTTTATATAGTAATGTATTAATTTCCCTGTCCCCATGATACGCTGGATTAATTTCTAGAATACAAGCCACGTTTAAATTAAATAGGTCTTTGTAGCTTGAGTGGGCGGATACCGGCACCGCAGCGCGGATGACGTAATTCTTCATGCAACTGCATAGTGCACTCGGATACCGTCATCCCTTGAAATACATCGCGAATTGCACTGGTATGACAGAGACAAATGTATTTCTCTGCGCAAAGCAAATAACCTCCATAGAATGGCCTATGTTTTTCTATTGAAACCTTCAATGAATGTTCGCAAGTCCCACAAGTGAATGTAGCATTAATATATACATGTATACGGTTAAATTTATTCAAGCCTTGTATTGGAGGTATGTTAATTAAAATGTAGTGAAAAGTTGTTACCAAGTGGTACATTATGAAGACGAATAGAACTTAGTTGGCGGCGACAGTTATTAAAAAAAGTAAATTAAAGAAGATATCTTTATTACGTATGTAGATTTTTTGAAATAAGTATATGATACATAGCTTTAATCGAGTGATTATTAACTTTTTGTGTTTAAATCATTTTTTAATCGAGTGATTATTTAATATTGTTTATTTTTAGTTTGATTCTGTAGCCTCTTAGCAGGATCTCTATGTTATATTTATAAAGATAAAATAATAAATTGATGTTCAAAAAACTCTAGAAGAATTAGAAAATATAAAGATTAAAGAAAAATTTCAGTAAAAAACGTTGTTTTTTCAATACAAACTGTTTTTACCGGTTCAGCTAGGACTAAACAACTTTTCATTACATCATAAGCACCAAAATGTAAATAATGATATCGCGTTTAAAATTGAAGCGGCGACATCTATTTGCACAAACCGACTAACTCAATTTAGAAACACCGTAAACCAAAAGCGCCTTGGTGGGGAAAAGTATGGGCATGCTTTCAACCAATAGCGGGTCGTACGCCGCTCTTCCCGGCCAATCACCGCCATAGATCCAAAAATCACGGCGGGATAAATTTCGGCTCAAGATATTGGGACATGTCATTTAAGGTGGGTAGCCCGCGAAATTCAAATTTTCTTAGGTTTTTTGCAATTTGCAGGTCAGTGCTAGGTTGTATGTTGATTAAAATGTTATTCGCGGCTGTAAGACGTATGTAGTTATAGAATTATAATCATCAAAATCATCAATACAACCCTCCAAGCTGATAAAGGTGCGAAAAAACTTTTTCAACGTTAAAGTCATTCTTGCACCTTTATGAGCTTGGAGGGTTGTATTGATGAGACACACACAACTGAAAACTAGCGCCACACCCAGTGGAATTGCAGATGAGTTGGGACCCTTTGCAGCCACTCTGCCCAGAAAATATAGGTACCTTATGCATTCATATATTGGTAGTGTGTAATTTGTTATTAACCAGATGCATCTTAGTGAAGGTTAGAAGTCTAAATATTTTTTTTTATTTTGCAATTTATTAGTTTGTTTAGTGTTTAGGGTTGTATTGATGAGACACACACAACTGAAAACTATCGCCACACCCAGTGGAATTGCAGATGAGTTGGGACCCTTTGCAGCCACTCTGCCCAGAAAATATAGGTACCTTATGCATTCATATATTGGTAGTGTGTAATTTGTTATTAACCAGATGCATCTTAGTGAAGGTTAGAAGTCTATATGATTTTTTTTTAATTCGCAATTTATTAGTTTGTTTAGTCTTTGAGCCGTAGTGGCTGTAATAAAATAAGTGTTTCTTTCTTTCATTATGACAGCTACTAAAAAAAATATAAATTCTAAGCCCATTGGGTAATGTAATGCATAATAAATTGTTTCTAGTTAGCAGTCCACTCACAACAATTAACAATATCCTTGAAGTTGTATGCAGTGGTACACTGGAATGACATTATGACTGAACTTAGGCTGGTGTTGGTCAACCGGATAATATAGAATCTGTACATTGATTAAATTAACATTTATGAAGAGGAGACTAAATGTTATATGGAATTTAAATTGTTGTATTATTTTCTTTGATATTCACAAGCAAGATAGTAATTTCTGTTATAATGAATTGAAGTTTATTTGAACTGAACGATAAGTTTATTCAAAATAGTTTAAATTTAAAATGCCTCATTACTGGTGTTCTGACATCTTTAATTTCCATCATGCTGTTCTGACAGACGCCGACTGACATTATTATTGACGTAAAATGACTATTCACAAATATAATGTCATAACAAGCTCTAATCTACGCGCGTTGCTATGCCACTAACTAAAATAAATTTGAAGGAAAGACATTACACAATTTTTTTTTGTTCAGTACATTCTTGGGTTCATGCACAACACTTTGCTGAAGATCATCACATGATCAAATGCATAGTTTACGATTCTATAAAGCACATACAGACAAACCTTCGTTTTTATATATAGATTGACGCCTTGCTTTTACAAAGATTACGCCATTCACAACCCTTTAAATTTTTGTCAACCATAAACTGATAGACATAGACAATATGCGGTTTTTATGTATACAATGTGTCTAAGTGCTCGGGGTTTACGTGACTGTGGCGTGTGGGAATTTTAATCACAGGTGGAAACTTTTACTGGCAGTATTTACTTGGTATGCGCGAGCGCCGCCGATTCACTCAAGGAAACGGCCACGCTCCACCGAGCACTTTCGCTCTCAACAAAGCATCCGACAGTAATCGCAATTGCAAGCATTTTATAATTATTAGCCGCTCCATACTCGGCATCGCGTTTTGCAACACGAAACCAGCATTGTAACCTGCTAGGGTTGCTATCAGGGAATTTATAAATAGTGCAGAAAATGCTGAGGACGAATAACCTAGATTTACGCAAGGTCCTAATGCAGGACATGATCATTTGTAATTTATACTGGAGCCTGTCTTGTGGGGATGACAATTTACTGTAAGTAATTTACTTATTTTCCTGAGTTTTATGAAATATAGAATTTAATCAGATCGTGTTTCCGAAATACAGTTATTAGTTTTTGTGTAAATTGCAGTTCGTCTAGTTGTCGAGCAAGAAGCTGATTAACAATTATTGTTTCAGAGTTCTCAAAAGTGACAACCCTATTCGGAACGGTTTCTAAAATGAAAGCACCTGTCGAGTGGTTTATAAGTAATAGTGACTGGAAAATGTGATTTTAACCGCTGTTCTCACGGCTAATGCCTTGGTTACTTAGTTCTTAAATATAAATCAATAATTTATAATGTGCATTGTAGATTTTGAAGTAATTGTGAAACGTTATTATGCACTGAATCGTGTTGATATTTTCCATGCATATTAAGCCAGCGAAGCCTTACCATAAGGTGTGTTGTGACATTATAGGTACGCACATTCCGCTGGTGAGAGGTTAGCATGCAAGTGGTGTGGGTTATATGATTATGTATGTGGAACACGTGACGTGCACACGTCCCATATACATGGTTGGTATGTACAAGGTGTAAACTATAACTATACACTCCTAGTAATTAAAGGATAGAGACAGAGTTTTAATTTGTGTGCGTACAATATGCTCGTTAAATCGATAGGCTGTGGCCGTGTGGGTCAGGCCACAGGGGTTGAACCGAGTGGTTATCTAGTTTAAAATAATCCCGGTGTAGGCGGCACAAAATTCGGTTTTAGAAGCGACACTAGCACGACACTGAGCACTTCACTCGCGGGCGTGCAGAGGCGGCGCGCGCGACCGCACCACTGCGCGTTCCACTTTTCCTTCCGGCGCGGCGAGTTGGCAGCGGTACTCCTTGCATAACCGACGGTTTCGCAAAGCGGCCGGTGCAGTGCGCGGGGCGGCTTGAAATACGCGCGCGCTGCCAACGGGGCCGCTGCTGGTTGACGCAACGCGCCTCCGACGACGCAGTGCCGCGGTCACCTGTACCCCTCCTCCCTACCATGACGCGACCACTTTCGCCCGAAACTCGCTTTCATCCTGCACCTACGTAGCACGACGCCCCGATCGATGCCTTCGAAACTGAGGCAGCTCCACGAATATTTCGAGCGATACGACAGTTTCACTGCAGCGCAGGCCAGATAAGCGCGCCAGATGCACCCGCAACTGGGGCAAGCGTGCCATCTGTTTGCGAGATTGATTGCGGCCAAGCGCTTTGCACGATATTCCCGAAGTGCCCCACCGGCGCGGCGGGTATCTGATAACTGTAGCGCGTAAAGTTGGTGGGTCGACGATTGTCGCCAACGGGCCTCGCCGCCACAAATAGATGTTCCATTTCGACGGCCAACTCACGGCGACACGCGAAATAATTGCTGATACGTTTACGAGTATTATTTTATAGCCAGGTTCAATCCGCGGCCGAATATTTGTTTACGCCCGTCTACTTTCACCGTTATCGACGTCATATCGTGTCATGATCATTTAAAAAAATATATAATCTGCAAAGTTTTGTCGATGGATATTTACTGTTTGGTTATTCGATTTACCTTGGATTAGCGCATGTTGACATTAATCAACATCTATATCTTAGTATACCTCTTTAAATGACTCAATTGACCATCGTATTACAAGAAGTGTAATTTTCGTACTTCTACAATGAAACTATTGAGCTACCCATATTTTGTTACTCATAAATGAATGGCTTAAGAAGTTTACTCGGGGTTTAATGCAACCAGTTTTAGCGTTACACAGTTTAACGAACACGAGTAAAGATACATTCTTGCAGTGACCTCGGCAGCTGTCACTCGGTACCGTGGACCAATAAATAATATTTTAGTGTTTAGCGAGTTCCTAAGCCCAAGGCCGACTGACTCACGCGCCGCCAGAGAGCTACGAAACTGATTCATTGACACGTGTGTTCGGTAAACTGACAATTCAAAAGATCAGCTGTTTTAGTGCATGACATAAATGTGTACTGTCATATCTTGACATCTTTAGAATTGCACAGCTATTTCTGAACTGTTCGTAGGCAAGTGACCAGCTGTTTTAGTTAGTACCTTATACGTACGTAGGTCATACAATGGCACATATATATAATGAGCTATTTTTACCTTTAAAATAGACTAAGAAAAATAAACTGTTTCAATTTAACTTAGTTCAAGAGTTTCATTTTTAATTACCGCGACCCGCCCCGGTTTCGGACGGATACAATGATTAACCTCTAAATTTATCAGTTTTTCTCTACATTATTATGGATATGTTATACATATAAACCTTCCTCTTGAATCACTATCTATTAAAAAAACTGCTTCAAAATCGTAGTTTTAAAGATTTAAGCATACATAGGGACGGACAGACGACAGCGACATTGTTTTATACTATTACCATTATTAACAGCGTACATAAGGTTGAAGTTATGCAATTAAAAGTATTTACGTACGTGTATCTTAATACTTAGTTATTTATAATTTATTTTAACTACACTAATTAAGGCGCAAATATGTTTTTTTAAATATACCAACCGCGAGACCAGAGACCTTTACGTAATATATTTTGTTATTTTTTTAAAAGAATGCTATACCTTATTAACTATGGTACATAATTAAATAATATGTACCTGCCTCGTGCGAATTGAGAACGAAAATTATTTAAAACACGTAGAATAAAGCTGCATCTGTCATCTTTGGGTAACTAACTTAAAAGTTTCTCTAAAGAACATTATCATTAACATTATCTAATTCGTTTTTCGTAAAAATAAAGACATTTTTTTAGATCATTACAAAATAAAACGAATTTAGAAAAGATTTATTTTGTAACATTCTATCATTCATTCTTTTCATTCTTTCATCATTGGCATATCAATTTGCTTTAATCCAACTTCAATGTAAGTCGGTCTTGTGTTAAATAAGCTGACTGGTTTCAGTTAGCCCGAGAGTGGAATAATGCTGAAAGTAGCATATTAAAGATTGCTCACAAATGTTCGTATTAACCAATAGACATTGAAACAGACTAGGAATCATTTGATGGTAAGCAGATGTTGATGCTTACCCTCCATGTGATGGGTGGAGGCCCGGCTTAGCAGTTGGTAATTAATGGGCTAATTAGTAGTAATAGGTGTTGATGCTGTTGATTTTTAATAAATTAAATAAACGATTAATTAACCACTACACTGACTATGAGGTTTGCTTCAAGTTTTCCTTCTCTTGTGAGTGTTCTGCCTCTTGCGTTTCTGAAGTCATCTCTTACCCTTAGGATATTAACTTGTTTGTACCACCATCATTGTAACCCTCTTATTTAAAAGAGCAACCATGGAGTTTCTTGCCGGCTCTTCTCTATGGAATGGCATTCCGAACCGGTGGTAAAAACTAAATTATTAATTTTATTATTTTTATTTTTAATTTTTTTTCTCTTAAAATCTTTGACTATTTGAAAGCATTCGCAAGAATTTATTCGAATAAAAACATTTTGATGTTGATTTTGGTGACATTGTGTATTCTAAGTCCGTCACCACACTAGCCGTTTAAAGGTCCTGTGTTATACACACGTATTGTATAGTTCAGGACATATAAATTGGACGCTTGTAAAGAACGCCAAGTAGATAAGAAGTGACCAATTCATATTTCCTGAACTATACCTACAATATTGTCACCACACAATTCCATCCTGAGAGTGTCGTATGAGATGAATAAAAGTACCGGCAAAAGGAACAAATCGAATCAAACTGTGCCATACCTTCCTGATCAGCGTGACACACTTGGTTAATTTCCCCCCAACAAATTGCAGGAGGGTGAATTATGTGCTGTGCCTAGCGACAACAATTCAGATAGTGTACATATAGAGTACGTTACGTAAATGTAATATTATGGTCCTACAAACACTAAAGTACAAATAGGTACTGTAAGTGCGGACATGATACATTCAAACTAAATTATATTCTTTGCTGTTTAGTTATGGAACGTGCATCTGAAAACGACTATAGTCATTGTAGAACAGTTTAGTTTTCTTACTTATGTACATTTGTTTATTGCAACGGACATGCCCATTTAGCTCGAGGTTGGGAATAAACTTCTTAATTAATTCGCTTATAGGGTTGTCACGCGACTACACAATATTCTTATCAAGTGTTATGTCATCTCTTTTTTAAACTACAAGGTTATAATAGCCGACAATGACGTTTGTATCTATAATGCTTTCTTTTAAATTTTATTACTTGAAATTGTTGCTGTTGAATCTTTATAAAAGTTTAAACAAAGGCATTTCTAAAATGTTGTAGGCGTCATTGGAACAATGTGTCGTGCATAAATGATTTATTTACTTTTTTAATTTAATGAGTCATGGAGCATACCAATTTGAAATTCGAACATAAGACTAAAGTGATGTAACATTGAAGAGAGGATTAAATAAAGTCAAAAAAGGAAAACTAATCTAGACGTCAAACTATCGTTATCTACGTATGACGGTTTACTCTTTTATGTGAAAAAAGTCGACTATGGGTCAATTAAGAGTATCTTCCCTCCGAATGAATCTTTGATTATACTATAAACTTGGCAAATTAATCAAAAGTGATGAGCAAGATGTGCAGGATTTTTTTAAATTAGATAATTTAAAAATATATTTTATACCTGCAAATAACATGAAAGCGTCAACCCTAACACAATGAAAGCGACCTAAAAACCTTAGGTAATATTTTGCTGAGGCGTGGACAGGTGTATTTTGGGACTCCTGGGGTTTAGGTTTAGCATTTGCAAATGACGACAGTTATTTGTGCCTACTGCTCGCGCTTGTTGCAAGCAAACTAAAATTACTGTGATATTTGTATTTCGTAAATATTGGTTTATTTACTGTGTATTTGTACAGTTTGTATTTTGAAATATAAATTCGTTATAAAATTAAGGAACGTATGCGCGAGTGTGAATGCTCGAGCGCGCGTGCGGAAAGCAGCCGCGGTCTGTCAAAACTGCTTCGCTCATAAATCTACCTATATACTATTTTTTATTTAGCTTTAATAAAAACTCTGTATATATAGAGATAGTCTAAAATCTTAAAAGTTGATATTTTTAGGAAAGTGTAAAGAATCAATTTTGGTTAGATAGATGAGTGGAAATAGTGCTGCGATAGTTAAAAATCTTATTCGATTAAATAGCATTGGAAAGACCATAAGTTTTCCAAATTCCTTTTTCAAAGAAGCGTTTTGTTAATCTTCGTCCATAGCGATCGTTCATCTAGAACAAGTAGAAGGGCCTACGTTTAATTCACTCCAACAACTAACAACGACTGCAAAAAGCGAAATAATTGGTAAACCGATTATAAACAAGCGGTACAGGAAAAGAAACTAGTGATGCAAAGAATTAATCAGAGGTGTGGTCGTTTATCGAGTAGGTCTGATGATAATACCTACTAAGAATAATTAAAAACAATCGTTTCGTATATCATGATCTGTTAATACTCAAAAAATAAAAGTGTGTTAGTGAGTACCTCGTAATTATTTTAGTCTACACACACTAACGCTTGAGTGAGGCTGCTTACAATTATATATTTGGTAAATTATATATAATGGTTGTTCAATTTTATAATTGCGAGCTTGCCTATTCAGGTTTTTTCTCCGAATACTTCATCTGTATATAAATACAATTTTTAAAAACATGGCAGCAAACCTGCTTGTTTATTATATGCAGTCAAAATCAAAAAGTTTTTAATTCGAATAAATTCTTACGAATGCTTTCATAAATTAAGAAAAAAACACAAAAATGAAAAAAGTTACAGTAATTAATAATTTAGCCTTTACCAACGGTTCGAAATGCCATTCGACAGAGAAGAGCCGGCAAGAAACTCCACGGGTGCTCTTTTAAATAAAAGCGTTACAATGATGGTGGTACAAACAAGTCTGACAGATTAGTGGAAGCACTACACGCATAAATATCGTCATATCGACAATCAACGATTTTGATCGTTTTAGTAACCTACCATTCCTATAATATAGTGTTAGTTTCGGGACGTATGCATTACACTTTTGAAAAAAGAACTTGGCAAGAACGTTTGAATTTATAGGCAGAAAATACTAACAAATATTGTGTTTCAAAGCAAGATAGAACACTCCGGAGGGTTGTTTCATTAAAAGGGTTGCGTTCTGGCAAACCTCCCAAGGCCAATTTCTAGGCTTTATACAGCGGTCAGGGCTAAATTAGTGGGTACAGGGCCGAAACAGTCAAGGTTATATGTTAAACATAGGTATTCCAGCTATGTACCTATAACCTAAAGCATTATTCTACATATAATGAAGATGTTGCTAGACAAAGTTCTGAGTTTATAGCGCAATAAAATACGTTTGTCTGATCAAAGTCTACATTATTTCAGAGTTAATTAAATTAGTTTTCCTGATATTTTTAGTAATTCTAACTTGGAGATCTACGAATGTTGCAATTTATTGTTTAGGTCGACTGTTGTGGCGCAAACATTCGTGACTGCTCTGCAGCGTAAACGAGTTTACTTACAAAGCTTGTAAGTCATTTCTTAAAAAAAAACGTACATATTGAGACTAAAAGCGAGATATAGTGAAAATAAAAACGTTCAAAAACACCAATGACGTAACTACGTACTGTCTATGTACTTACAATTTTCTTGTGAAAGTAGATAGTCTCCAAAATCAACGTCCAATTAGTTCGGACTCGTTATAAGCGAGAGGGGATTTTTTTAATTCGAATTTAGAATCATATTTTTAATTATTCTTGCTATCTATTAGCCTTTTAATTATTATTCGTAGGTTTTAATACAATGTATTATGAGAAAAACTTACTTGTTTGTACTTACTTGATTTTTCGAAATATTGAACGTATTGTGTCTTTTTTAAAATAAATATTTTATAATGTTTCAGAAAAAGGAAGTGTTAATTGTTTTAACAATAAATTACAATTAATTGATAATACAATTTATTTGCTTTTCTTTTCTTTTGTAGCAAAAAACTGAGTGACTATTCGAATTTTGTCATTTTCTTTCCTTTTCGGCTGAGGCGTAAAAATGTTGTGAACTTTCATTATACGTTTCATAATTAGCACTTGAACATGACGGCCATTTATAGAGCGTTGACTTTCTACGAATCTGCGAAAACCCCGCTGAAAGAGGGGTACTATACTAACGACATCGCGTGTTTCAACGGCCAGTTGGCTGGGATATATTTCTAAGAGTTGGTAACATTAGTTAGTGTTACCAACTCTTAGATAAATATATCCCGTAAAAGTCGTCAAATATGCCATAATTATATATCATAAATATAAAATAGTAAATAACTATCACCAAATATAGTTTCAAGTTACAAATTATTCAAAGATCGTATTCTTCTGATTGTGACTTTTGTAATAACAATATTATGTCATGAAATAAACAGACACATAATATTTATTTTTATTAACACGTTTTATTAGTCCATCTAATATTCTTATTCCACTTATATTTCCTCTAAAATTGGGGGGAAATCCCCTAAGTTGGGAACCCTGGCTGTCCGCCGATCACCGACGTTACGAAATGGTTTAGAAAGTCAGCCACGGTCAACGGTCTCACGAGCGAAAGTTTCGAGCGTGTGCGTTCCTTTACATGCGTGTTGTTTTGCAATCGTGTCTACTACAAGAACCCGATTTTTATATTCGTATCTACCTTTTATTTATTAGTCGCAGTTTTTGATAAAATTTATTATTATGAGAAAAACTTACTTTTAGATCGTTTAACTTTGTTAGATTGACGGTATTGTTATTTTTTAAGTAAATATTTTAAAAATTTCAGAAAAAAGTGCTTATTTTTTAATATTAAGTTTTAATTAGAAAATGTTTTGAGACCTTTATACACACCTAACTTACAAAAAAAATCCCAGTAATGATAAGTAATTGTATTTTTTTATTTTGATTATTATGCATCTTCCGTTGTTTTATGAAAATTATTTTATAATCAAAATCAAACAAACTTTACCATTCGAACAAAAGAAAATATTTCAAAACAATTGCACATTACTTCAACAAGCGTTATTATTTGCCAATAGTAGGCCCCAAAGTTTGAAAGTGGCTTTTTTTCTGTGATGAAAGTGATAGTAAGTATTGGCTTGTAAGTCTTTTTGACCTTTAATTTCACGGATGTTATTAAATACGTGGTCTGGAGTTACGCAATTTTATAGTTATTATGTTATTTATTGCTTAGTCAACTCTTTATTACTTTATGATTACCTAAGGTGTTTAATGTTATTTTATATTGCAAAAGTAATGAATAATTTTCTTTACGAAATCCAAGACTGGTGATATTATTTTAAAGTTGGTACTTACTTTTTGTTTTAATTGCAGCAATATATAGTTTTATTTCTATAAACAAGGGTAGTTAAGTTTTGTTAGAAGTTAAGTTTCACGTAAAATATTGTAATGTGTCTATTATAGATTTTAAGCATTTAGTATCAAACTGTAGGTATCACTGCACCGATGCACTATTTAAGGCAGGTCCGACCTCTACTGCTGTTAAATGAAAACTGGATGAGCAGAAATATGACAAATGCTCCCAGGGCCCGAATGCACCTGCGCCGTTGAATGTAAATTATTGCATTACCCCCTCAGCGACCTCACCCCCTTGACCTACCTCCCCGAGGCCCGAGATGCGACCTCGGTCCCCCTTCCCCAGTTTCCCACGACCTTCCTAGCTGCATCCCTGGCCAATTGCCAGCACTGCAATCTCGCGACACTCGACGCATCCTAGATATGTAGAAACAATGCTTTGATCGATGCATTTGCTCTAAATTCGATCTCTTTAGATCTGGGTACAGAGGATATCTAATCCGAAATATCACATTCTTTAGCTGGTATGCATAGAATGACAGTTTTTGACATTTATGAAGAATACGAATATGATGATGAGTTTCATGATCAAGAATTATGGTTAAACAAAACATTGTTGATAATTTTTAAAAGTGATACTAGTTCTGTTGTATCCATTAAATATCATAGACGTGATCATACAAATTATGTTACTGACTTTTTCACAAAATTTCTTGCTTTTTCTTGCCTTTACAGAGCATAGTTTATAGCAAGTAGGTACCTATACAAAAATGTATCTCATAAGTTAACATAATGATGTCAGCATATTAAATAACGGTTAAAACCAAATATCTGTTATTTACTAAGCCCTAAGCCTACGACCTATATTGATACCGCAACGAGTCCAGATACATTACCGCCGCTAATGATGTCGACCTTATCAATAATCTGTTATCGCACTAGTTTAATTTTGACACGTAACCGGTCGCGCAACAGCGCTGACGGAATGCGATCGGTGAAAGTAGACGTCGGCGGCGGCTACCAAGAAAATACGTTTTTCACGAGGTTTCACCACG
Source organism: Clostera curtula (assembly GCA_905475355.2). NCBI lineage: Eukaryota > Metazoa > Arthropoda > Insecta > Lepidoptera > Notodontidae > Clostera > Clostera curtula. The sequence goes on along the minus strand of FR997813.1, from coordinate 8,116,584 downwards.
AGAGAGCTACAGGTGACGGCAGACGATACCACTCCGGGAAGTATCGCACGAATGTTAACTAGGTTGAAAGAGGCGCGCGCGCTGTCGGAGGCGCACAGAGCGACTGTGGCCGGTGAGGTGCACAGAAATAACTGCTGCCTGCAACCGGGCCGCTCGATGCAAGCCTACCCTCCCCCCTCCCATTCCTCACCCGTTGCAGGTCACGGCTGCAGGTCGCCTAGGCACTGGGAGAGCTGCATCGATCCAGCTGTTGCTTCTGTGAGCCTGGGCGACCCTGAACTTGTGAGCGGTGTAGGGAACTGATAATTAATTAAATTTTCATAATTGAGCCTTAATTGAAGAGCCTTGAAGGTTTCCCCGGTGAAATTTGAGCGGTGGTTAGATTCGTCATGTTAGTTGCACAGCTCCGAAAATTCCCGATTAGTTGTAAATCAGTAATTACGAGAACGATTATACGCAGTCTGATTAAACCTTGAACACTGAACTAATGAATTACTACAAACACTGTTACATTATACTGAACAATCTAATCCAATAGAGGTTTCAAACCAAACAAGTACAAAGTACAGCCAGGGCAGAAAAGATGATTTCTATTCTAGTCACGTCATATTGCTTCGCAATCAGAATTATGGATTAACTGTTTCTCATGACAAATAAATGCATCATTGTAGTTTGGTATATTTAAAATGTTCCGTGTAGTGGCGGATTTAGAATACCTACATAATGTCGTCACCCCATTCCATCCTGAGGGAGTCGTACGAACCGATAAAAGGAAATGATAATGCCGAAAACCCAGCTGCAAGAGAAGGAAAGCTTGATACGAATCCCTATGCCGTACGTGGCACTGTAGGCTAATTACCCTCCATGTAGATGGAGTAGGCCCGACACAGCAGTGGCTCAATTAAGGGCTGATAAATAGAAGTAGTATTTAACCTGTAGGTTAAAATCAGCTTCTAGTAAATTAATATCGAAAGATTCCATCGTTCTCTCTGTTGCAAATTTTCCGAAAAGTTCATAATTTAAATACCGGCGAACTTGAAAGCTGCTTCAAATTTAAATCTGTAACGTTTATGCTACCGTAACATTATTCTTACTATTACTGTAGTTATCAACACACTTACGCAATTAAACATATTTACTTTTCACCAAGCGTTTAACAGTCCTAAAGTTTTTAAATTGCACAAATGGCATTAAGTTAGTTTTTTACGCAGCTTGGCTATCTGATGTCCTGTAAGTTTAATCGGTTACCTACCTGCCGACAGGGTGTACATAAAATACATTATCAATCAATCAAGAGAGAGCAAAGAGCCTGCCGCAAGGAGCATCTCTGGGTCCTAACTAATCTGCGTTGAAAGATGAAAGAGAATTAGATGTTTCCAGATCATTTTTTTATCACAGGAAGATTTTATACCTTCCTGAATAAGAACCGCAACGGCCGACTAACTATCGTGAGGATTATGCTGAAAGTTTATCAATCTGTGTTCCATTACGTACATTGTATTCTTCGTATTAGCGACCCGTATCGTAATTTGATTACCGCAGTTGCGTGACCATAAAGTACTTACATTTTGGATATTCAGTAGCACAAGGATTATTTCAGTAAGTATACCTTTCGGTTATAGCAACACAATCCCTATACCCCTAATTTCGGGAAAGAACAAAGCATCTTCCTTTCATCTTGAAATGTTGGTGACGCAAGTGTCGTAACTGAAGAAATACAGATACGCTTGTAGGATAATAATAACGGTAGCTAGTAGCTTGGTTTTTAAGGGAACCAATGTTTTTTTTAATAAAAAAAAACTGGTTTAGAAAAAGGTTTTGGTCCGTGGGGTATGGAATTCAAATAATTTTACAAAGAATTGACCAAGAGTATATTGACTTTACCCGGTGACCAGAAGGCTGGTGATTACTTCGCTCAGAGAATTAGCATTGCCATACAACGTGGCAATGCTAGTAGCCTTCATGGCACCGTACCCGGTGACAGCGATCTGACACAAATTGCAATTTTATAAATTAGTTATTTAGTTAATTTAGGGTTTATTTTAATGTATTTTAATTTTTACGTTAATAGCTTTTTACTACTTTTTAATAAATAGATAATTATAGTTGTTGTTGGCGTGTGTTAATAAATAAATAAATAAATAAATAAATATTACAAAGAACTGCTTCTTTCGATTACTTCTACAGGTATCCCGATTTCGGATGGCTATAGGGATTTTGATACAAACTGCGTATATCTCTATTAAATAAAATTCTCGTATCACGGTCTTTGTTATCAAACTCCTCCGAAATGGCTCGACCGATTTCTGTGAAATTTTTGTGCATATCGGTTAGGTCTGCGAATCGGACGACATATATTTTTCATCCCCCAAAATTTTTATTTTTATGTTTTAGACAACATGGTTTGTTTTTTTATGATATAGCGTACAAAAATTCATAGTTCACTACATTTTCGCCCCTCTACAATCAACCCCTATATTTCAATAGCGATATTTATATGGCGAACTAACGTTTGCGGGGTCAGCTAGTTTTTATATAGAAGCTCGTCCTCCGCAATTCCAAGGTTCGACAATGCGTCTGGGTGCATTCTGATGTCAAGGTTGGGCCATCCAGGCCTGCGCATTGTTTGGCCCGGGGCCAACTCATTTCCTGGCATTTTCTATTGCAGATGTTGTTTATGTCATCTTTTACGTAGTATTGCGCTATTGTTGTTATTAATGTCACATAATTTGTCGTTGGGAGTGAAAATACAATTCTCTTTTGTGGAACGATGAACTAATAAATTATTGTGATGTTCTGTAGTCATTTCTTTGTAGATCACATTGAGGTAGGTACTTTCTAGTATTTTGGGTGAGAAAGATTGATTATCTAATCATTTATTTAAGCAGTGGAATTGTTCGAAATATGATCAATAGCGGCACTTACTTCTGAGCATCTTAATGACCCTGCTGCTCGAGCCTCCTCCAACTACATGGAGATTACGTAGCCGTAGCCCAATAGCATCCTGAAGGCTCTCACGACACCTTCAGGATGCAATTGGGTGGTGACACTATGTATTCTAAATCCGTCACCACACGGTAGAGAAAGAAGAAGAAAATAGAGGCACTTGCGTATACTTATAAGCTTGTTTTAATATTGGGTACTCGATTAGACACCTAATAGTGCCGTCCGGTTGTTTCGTCGTTTCACAGCATAAATGGCGCACGTTTGAGTCGGGCCTCCTCCAAGGTCATGGAGGGAAATAAGTCTACTGTGCTACACTGGGCAAACAGGATGGCAGAAGGTTTCGTATTTTGTTTTCCGCTTAGTCAATTCGTTTAGGAGGATTACGACGCTCTCAGCTGGGAATGGGGTAGTGACACTATGTACCTTTTATAAATCCATCACCAAACGGAACATCTAAGGTAGATATGGAAATTTATCAGAATAATAACTGCAACACATATTAACTCTTACAGTTAATGACAATTAATGAAAATAGCATAAATAATAGTAAACAAAATAACTTTAATATGTTTTCTTTATAAACTAACAAATTAATAACCAGTAATAACGTATAATCTATGAATACATAAGCATTTGTAAAACGTTGTATATCTGTTATTGTGCGCAATAGTCAGAGTCTATTGTTCGCTACAAGATCAAGACAGGCAGAGCTAAAATAGACAAAGAAGGTCGCTTAATCAATTTAATGAGCTCTCGTAAACGTCTGTTTAGTTCTCGGATAGAATTCAGTATGTTAAATATGCGTTAGTCGAGGATTAAGTTACAGAATCAGTTAATACACACAGGTTGTAAAAAAAATGATACAGCCATCCGAAGTGAGGGCATAGCATTAATGAATAGATCAGTTCTGTATTTAAAACTAGCTTTTGCGCGCGGCTTCGCCCGCGTGGGCTTCGAACCCGTGCTTATCTCTATGCATATTTTTTATGAACATAAAAGCGGTTATTGTGACTAAACTATGATAGTTAGATATGTGCTCTCGCCCCATATACCCATAGTACATCATTTTGTTCTATTGTCAATAGTTTTTGCAGCGCACGCATAAATAGGTTTTCGATTTTACACCTTGGTTTACAAAATCGCTAATCCCTAATTCTTTTGAAAATAAAATATAGCCTATTACCTTCCTCGATAAATGTACTAACACTGAAAGATTTTTTGAAATCGGACCAGTAGTTCCTGAGATTAGCGCGTTCAAACAAACAAACAAACAAACTCTTTATATATTAGTATAGATAAGTAGATAGATGTTAATCTTAAGTACCTTGTTGGTCTAGGGGTTGGATGCGCCGCCTTTGGTTCACGGGGTTCACTAGGTTCGACTCCGGAGCCGGGCAAGTCTTTGTGTAAATCAGAGGCACTTGCCCGAGTTCGGGTGTCATTTCTGTTCGTGAATTTTGCAAATTTGGTTCTAGTGAAAACCAACTAACTATCTATCGTTACTATTATCCTACTACTACTGCTATTCACTATGACACAGTAGGCTAATATCCCTCCATGAATTTGGAGGAGGCCCCACTCAGTAGTGGGCCATTTATGGGCTGAAACGAACTACTATTCAGCCCAATTATTAAAGGCTCAGTAATCCACTTCTGCAATGCCAATTTGACAGACTGTTGTTTTAGTTTGGATTTTATTACACAGTATTGTGCTTAGCAACATAAACACCTACACAACAATATTATACTGCAATGTATGACTGCATATCAATAACAGCAACTGCATCATCATTTCAGCCAAAAGACGTCCACTGCTGGACATAGGCCTCCCCCAAGGATCTCAGGAAATGAGGAGATACGCAGGAAAACCAGGGTCACCGACATAGCCCACCGGATTGCCAAACTTAAGTGGCAGTGGGCAGGGCCGACGCCCGATGGGGCAGAAAAGTCCTCGAGTGGCGACCGCGTTCCGGAAGGCGCAGTGCTGGTAGGCCTCCCACACGGTGGACCGACGACCTGGTTAAGGTCGCCGGAAAGCAGTGGATGCAACTGCATATTTCAACAATATTTTAACAGAGCTCAGTTAAGACAGAAAAAGGTTTTTCGTGATACCTGGAAATATCTTCAGGCTCTGTGGGATGGCTGTACTTGACTTTTATTTGTGTGTAATATCAAACCTCCTCCTCCCCTCGTTAGCATGAAGTGTCAGCTGGTCTAACCATATATTCACCTGTGGTCTGTGTAAATACTGGTTAACAGCATTCCGAACCAGTGGTAGTTTCAGCATGAATACGGCTGGACGCAAGGGTTGTGGCAGACCAAAAGAGACGGATGGATTGTAAGAATAAGGAATTGTGTATGAAAAGTGTGTGACGACTGATTGGTGTCCATGGAGACTGCCATCTAGCGTGGCACAGGGGCCGTAAGATGATACTGGTAACTTTAAATAAATAAATAATAAATATCCTTGGACATTTCACACAACGCCATCTCGTCCCATGCTAAGCAACTTAATGATTGTGTTATGGTAACGAGATGGATGATAAACTACTTATATACATTTTTATTGTAAATACATACATATTATAGATAGAAAACACCCAGACCCGGAACAAATACTTGTAGGTCGTACAAATATTTCTTCCGTGCGGGAATCGAACCCGCGACATGCTGCGCAGCAGTCGGTCGCTCAACCACTGCGCCAACCGTGTGATGTTAGTTTTGTGGTAAAAACCTACTTAAATAGAGTTCCTTTTGAGTTTCAGTTTGAAAAAAGGTTAGCAGGTACTCAACCCGATAAATTGTAATAAAAATATATGGCCTTAAAATATTGCGTGTGTGGATGGGCCTTAATAAAATACGTAATGCATAAATAAGGAACTGCCGTCACGTGAGTGCCGCTCTACAATCATAGATCAATGCATTACACCATCGTGCCCTTGATGTTGATGCAACGCGGAGCTGTGCCAGAGTTGGCACACTTCGGCCAGGTTCGAGCCAAGCATCAGACTGGGAGACGACAAGGTTTGGCCTTGTATGGCACTGCGATGCGCTCTGAATATCTGACATAAGTCGCATGTTTGGACGAGAATCGCGGAAGGGATTTATGTAACAGGTGCAAAGTTTTACTATCATTATCATCATTCCAGCCAAAAGACGTCTACTGCTGGACATAGGCCTCCCCCAAGGATTTCCACGAAGGCCGGTTCTAAGCTGCCTGCATCTATCACTTTCCGGCGATCCTAACCAGGTCGTCGGTCCACCGTGTGGGAAGAAAGTTTTACTATGGTTAACATCTATTCAGTTAATGAGAAGTGAATGGAGAATTGAGATGAGTAGAACCATTGTGTGTGTGTGGTGTCGGTGAGCAGTGATCATAAAGTCAACAAACCCGGCAGTTCTTTTTTATCAAACGTAAGCCACCCATTTTGTTTTATTATCTAAAATGTTTTAAAAAACCTAGTTGTAGCAGTATTCCGCTTGTATTAAATAAAAAAGTACAATAAACATTTTGGTTCTCGAAATATGTCTAAACTAATGAAAAGGCTGCGTGAAAGGAATCTCGGAAAGCGATAAGACCGCCAATGTACACTTTACTAACTCTTTTAAATTCCTGTTACTGTTATTTTAAGGCGTGCAATATTTATCACTAAATAATATTATTTATTAGGTATTTAAGGCGTTAAGTTTTGTACGAAACAGTAGTGTGGTAATCATCTACTTGATCTAACTAAATGACGTCATTTAGTGGCCATATTAGATTGCCCCTTAGTCACACTTTAACAAACACTAATACATGCTAATACTACTATACTAGTTAGCCCATAGATGTCCCACTGCTATGTCGGGCCCCCCTCCATTAACATGGGAGGTAATTAGCCTACTTTGCCACGCTGGCCAGAAGGGTTTTATATCAACTTTTCCTGCTATTGTGGCCTATTGTCGGCTCTACCGACACCCTCAGGATAGAATGGGGCGGTAGCACAATTTAATCTAAATCTGTCTATGGGTCGAGTAGCAGTAGAAGGTAGCAATATTGAAGTCTCGTTGGTCTAGTGGTTAGATGTGCCGCCTTTGGATCAACGGGTCCCGGGTTCGGGCAAGTGTCTTTGTCTAAACCAGAGGCACTGGCTCGGAGTCTGGGTGTCATTTTTATCTATAATATGTATGTATTTACAAAAAAAAACAAAATGTATATAAGTAGTTTATCATCCATCTCGTTACCATAACACAAGCATTAAGTTGCTTAGCTTGGGACGAGATGGCGTTGTGTGAAATGTCCAAGGATATTTATTTATTTATTATCAATAGAAAAATTTGTAGGAATCTAGGTTAACATTTAAATATTTTATAAAATATCGCTTGAAATTAGCTTGTAGAAGTCCTAAAAAATATTTAAAAGTAATCCTTATCCAGGAGTACCGTCAGCAGAAAATTCAAAATTTACTATAGTTTGTGCGTTATAGCATGGTGCGGGTGACAGTTTCGCTAACATTTCGTTTTACTCTTGAAAGTTGCCGCGATTTACAAATTAAGACTTTCTTATTATGACATTCGTATTTCAGCTGTACCACATTCGTATTCGTGATATATTTAATCATTAATAACTGTAGAAAATTAAATGAAACCAACCAGAATGTTCTAGTTTACAAATAAGATCAAATTCGACGACACGGTTGGCGCAGTGGTTGAGCGATCGACTGCTGCGCAGCATGTCGCGGGTTCGATCCCCGCACGGAAGAAATATTTGTACGACCTACAAGTATTTGTTCCGGGTCTGGGTGTTTTTCTATCTATAATATGTATGTATTTACAAAAAAAAAATGTATTTAAGTAGTTTATCATCCATCTCGTTACCATAACACAAGCATTAAGTTGCTTAGCTTGGGACGATATGGCGTTGTGTGAATTGTCCAAGGATATTTATATATTTATTTTATTTAATTTAATGAAAAATTAAGCAAAGTGTTATGTGTATAACGTAACGCCATAGACGTATTTAGTGATGGAATGTACTGCTACGATGGATAGTAGATGTTTTTCATATTATGAAACGTATATTGTGCGAAGGTCAATTTTTATTTTTAAAGCTGGTCTATAATTATACAACAGAACATTTATAGGGTAAGGTTGCATTTAAGGTTGCTAAGAAAAAGAAAACGTAAACCAGATTTTGATTATTTTATATAAGTACAAACATAATTATTTAGCCATAAAACATTTATATCGACAAGTTTATACACGTTATTACACTAGACAACTGAATAACACACAAATTTCTATAACAATAATAGAGAGGACCAGATTTATGCTACGAGTAGCGTTAGCGATAAAAATGAATTGAATAACGTCACATCCCTAGTAACGTCATAATGGCAACTGTCACCCGCACCATGCTACAGCGCAAATAGTATAAGTGCATGCACTTAGTCGAAATTTGGAAGACATACTCCAACTTTGATTACTAAATATTTAATACTAGCAGAGTCCCGCAATGTTACCCGCAGTTATTGACGTACCGCGGGAAAAGACGTGGGGCGAAGCTAGTCTAAAAAAAGTAGCAAAAGGTACTCCTTATATCATAAGAAAGTCTCATTAAAATCGGTCTAGCCATTTGATTTTTGTATATGTACTGTGTATACATACTTACGCATTTAGTAAAAAGTGTTTCTTTTTTATTATTACAAACTCACACTTTTATTTATTTCTAGATAAGGTACCTCCAATATTGAATTGGGTCACAAAACTATAGGTCACAAAGCTGTAGTATCCTAGATAGACCTAGTAAAAGCTTTGACCCAATAAAACTAGGAAATCTAGGCGACCTACATTACGACCTATATCGGAAGTGTTTCAAGTACTCAACGAGCTTTGTTGGTACATTTTATATACCTGTGTGCCTGCACCTTGCAACCCTTACTATCCTGAGGCTGTCGTAGAAGGCGACTAACGGAACGCATAAAGTAGATCACGTAGCCGCTAGAGAAGGAGAACTCGAGACAAACCTTGTGCCAATGCGATTTGCCAGTGTGCACAGTAGACAAATTTCCCTCCACGAATTCGGAGGAGGCCCGACTCCGTTGTGGGTTATTTATGGGCTGCAACGAATTGTGCCTTATTTATATGACGGTCATAAAAAATAATTTAGTTTGTATGTTAATGAGGACTTTGTTCAGCAGTGGAAGTTGGCCGATGGATAGATATAAACCCAAAAGTGTGCTGAGGTGCCGAGTTCTCTAATTTAACGGAATAAATTTGAATTTGAAAAAAAAAGGCTGGCTGGTTTCATGGTAAATTTTCCTTCTATTGTTGTTAGGTGTTCCGCCATTCTAGAACATCTAGAAGCCGATTACTTCAACCTTAGTATGGAATGACTTGGTGAATCTGTGTATTCGAAATTCATCACCACCTTCCTTTGTTTGTTTTTCTTTTAAGTAAACTTCCCTGTACTAGATATAGTATAATATGTGTCGTGGGGGAACTTTGCAGTCATATAATTCACGATCAAAAATAACACCCAGACCCGAATCCTTTAACACAGGTTTACACAAAGACACTTGTCTCCTCGAAATCCCATAACCTCAGCGTGATAGCCTGCCTGAAGTCAGGCCCGTTATATGAACGTTTCCCAGGCCACGCCTTCATACCGCTGATAAATCCTTGACCTGGGAACGTGTCCTAGAAACGTCCAGATTTTCCAATACTCCCGGTGCCCTACATTACTTTGTGCACTGAGCTTTTGTGACGCAGGTGGAGTGATTTATGCCACACCCAAAGTTAAGAGTGATCCTGTACATTGTAGGTAATGAATTCAAGATACGATTAGACATGTGATTTAGACGATTACCTCGCAAAGATAGAATAGATAGCCCAATAGATAAGAGAGTGTCAATAGATAGATGTTGTCAATTTATCTAAATACCAGCAGCACCCTGCGGTCTTACCCGCGTGGTGATGTAATTGATTTTTTTGGCCAAATTTTTTTTTCTACCAATTAACACTTATTGTTATATGTTGCACAATATCTTTATAAATTGTAGCTTATGTGTTATTCTGATATAATAAGCTATATTATTGTAAGTTTCATTAAAATCCATTCATTAGTTTTTACGTGACAGAGTAACAAACATCCATCCATCCATACTTACAAACTTTCGCGTTTTTAATATTAGTAGGATATAAAAAAGAAATGTACGTCCTTTATAGAATAGTAAACTATACATTTGATAATGTGATGATTTTCAGCAAAGTGTTGTGCATACGCTCAGGAAGGCTACTGAACAAAAAAATGAAAATTTGTGTAATGTGAAAGACATTACTTCAAATTTGTTTTAGTGGCGTAGCAACGCGCGTAGCCTACAGGTAGTGCCTTATAAATTTGCAAGTTCTTTAAGTCTATTTATGTCATTCTTATGTAGTTTTAAATTTGTAGTCTATGTACATATTCTTAAATATTATACATATATACTACAAAGGCATTTTAGCTGTTACGAAATCTTCAATTTATGAAGACAACTTGCAGATATATTGCCCCAGTGGTGCCAAGCGATTCTTAATATAAATTCAATTATGTCATCTTGTACTTCAACTGTACTTTGGGTGTACTGTACTCTTCATAGTAGTTAACGGGTCCGGCTAGACTTAAGATTTTTCTCAAACACATCCGCACAAATTTAATGGGAAGTGTTGCTTGATTCCAAGCTAATTCAGATCGAGTAATACTGAAAACACTTTCTACAGAAGATTTTAAAAGATTGGTCTTTTGGTCAATTTTCATGATACCAAAGAGGTGAATATAAATCATAATAAATAGGTGAAATGAGTATAGAAGACAAGTGTCTACTGGCAGTCCTACCTCATAAATGACACACTGCTGAGAAACGGGAATCACTTAGGTAGAAGCAGTTCCGTGTTAAAAATGTTATTTATCTTAACTTCTCAGCTCATTTTTTTTTTTCATAAATGACCCACTGTTGAGTCTGGCCTCGTCCAACTACATGGAGGTTAATTAGCCTACTATGGCACGTTGGCCTGACGGGTTGGCATAGGTTCGTGTCAAGATTTCCTTCTCTTGCGGCCAGGTTTTCGACCTTATAATTTACTTTTGTCGGCTCTTACGACACACTCAGGACGAAATGGGGTGGTGACACTATGTATTCTAAAGCCGTCACCAGACGTAAGATTTTTCTTAAAGTACTATGTATATAAGAGTACATAAATGTATATGTGAGATATCGATATTTTTCTGATTCCGATTTTTATCACCAAACATTGGATCCATTGAACACCCAATAGTTAGTTATCGTTATTTTTAAGTAAGCTAAGTAGTTAAACCACTTTCGTCACTAGTGACCAACATTTTACAAAGGGATGATTTTTACTGACATTTGCAAGCACTGTCATCCTTTCGTTATAGCTGTAGAGCTTTTGTTACAACCTGTATAATAAGAAAGCTTGTCTCATTTGAATGTTTTTTTTTTAAATTAATTTTTTCGAACTTGCGCCATAATGAATCTTTCATAAACTCCCGGAACAAACAGCATATTGGAAAGATTTCAATATTCTAAATTGAGTAAATCTGTTCCTAGCAGTGAGACTGGCTGCCTTGTTGGTTTAGGAGGTAGAGGTTCGATTCCGGGTTCAGGCAAGTGTTTTTATGTAAACCAGAGGCACTTTGAGTCTTGGTGTCATTTGTGTTCGTGAATTTCATGTTTGTAAACTGCCTTCGCGATACCGGCTTTACCAGGTGCAGGAATATCGTTTAAAATATGGAGTTTAATATACTTTACTTTATAACAAACCTAGGCTTAACAGCCTACGTTTGTTACATATAAAAATGTAGTCTCCAGATTCAATTTTCTACAGATAGCTTGATTTGACCTAAATCCAGCGCTGCCTCTATGGGAAAGTAGGACAGCCGAAGGTTATCCAGAGAACCTTGATGTATTGGCTTCACCTGAAGTGTAAACTAGGCCACACATTTTAGTAGGCCAAATGGAGAGTAATCATCAATAATGACAAAATAATTCCGATAACCACAGATAACTTGGTTTAGCCTTTTACATATACAGAATGTACAAAAACCCTATAGGCAGCGAGAGTAGTAGTTCTGTGTTTAAAATGGTTATTTATCTTTAAGTATGAGGCTGCCTCGTTGGTCTAGGGGTTGGATGCCGCCTTTGGATCATGGGGTCCCGGGTTCGATTAAAGTGTCTTTGTCAGAGGCATTTGCTCCGAGTCTGGGTCACACAAATAGTTTATGGTTTACGCAATAGGATAACTAGCTAGATAAATCTCAAACAAAAAATTTACGATATGGCACCGTATCTATAACTAGATGTCGCTAAAACATTAATTTTCGTATTCAAATTATTAAGTCTTCGAACATCTATCTTAAATTTTCTACACATTATCAAATAGAAAACAAATACAATATGAATTGTTTTTTGATAGGAATGGGCCCGAAGACGAAATAGATATGTTGAATATTCTACACATGATCAAATAGAAAAGATATAAAAGACACAGTACATACAGTACGGTTTGATTTTTGATAGGCCCCATATTTCATAAATGGTAAATATTGTATCTCCATTCTAATGTCGAATTAAATCAATATCCTTGGACATTTCACACAACGGCATCTCGTCCCAAGCTAAGCAACTTAATGCTTGTGTTATGGTAACGAGATGGATGATAAACTACTTATATACATTTTTTTTGTAAATACATACATATTATAGATAGAAAACACCCAGACCCGGAACAAATACTTGTAGGTCGTACAAATATTTCTTCCGTGCGGGGAATCGAACTCTTTGTAAGCTTCCAGCTATATTTTACAAGGACGATCATAAATCTAGGCCATCGCAGACGTCATAGTCGTGACCTATATTCCTACAGGATTGGTACTTTATGAAATAGGGCAGCCCGGGAGCCCAGGTAACCCTGTGCAGTACACGGTGCCCTGTTCGACACTAGATGCCCTGATTTCCTTTTCTAGATAAATTTATTGTAACAAACAGGTATGGTATTTTTTTATTTTTTCTATTAGTTATTTCAACTTAGAAATGATCTTGAGTCAGGTATGTTATTTTTTTGGAAATAGGAATATACGTACAAGGTAATTTTCAAAATGGTAGCCAAATTGATACTGGCCATTTAGAATCGATAATAATATAAGACCTGTGAGGGAAAAACATTTATATTGGCAAAAAAAAGGATGATGCACTACAAAAAGGGGTACAAAAATAAATACGAGAAAGTGTAATACGAAAATTGTGTAAGACAATGAAATCCATACATTATATTTGTTGCCAGGCTGTCGGGGTCGGTCTACGATGTTTTTTACCTAATTCTACTAACCTTTTCTAATTACTTAATGATTTCTTTTTTTTTTTTTTTGGCTAGTTATCCTTCGTTTGCGGCTAAGTTACTGGGTTCTTGCTACACGCTTAGGATGGATTCAGTGGTGACTTAGTATTCTAAAATTTAACTAGAACAAGTCCGCGTGGTGACGGATTTATAATACATTGTGGCACCACCCCATCTCATCCTGAGGGTGTCGTAAGAGTCAACAATAGGAAATGACGAGGCCGAAAACCTAGCCGCAAGAGAAGGAAAACTTGATACTAAACCCTGTGCCAACCCGTCTGGCCAGCGTGGCACTGTAGGCTAATTGCCCTCCACGTAGGTGGAGGAGATTTAGGGGCTGAGAAGTATCTAGAACAAAGGTTCCACAGAGTCGTGTAGCATAGTTATGCGATGAATTCGTTTCAGCTCGCCCTGATAGCCTAATTACCTTCGTCATTGACCTGTTAACACGCGATCCAGGGTGTCCTATAAATACGGAATACAGATTTCAGGTCACAGGTTCGTTAGGGTACCTACATAGAAGGATAAATCTCGGTCATTGCGCAGGTCAATGCTAGGTTGACCTGACCTAGATAAGGCTCAGGTGAAATCAGGTTCCGCATTTATACAAGCCCAGACTCTTCCGTAAAACAAATTTATTTATTAACTAGTGGCCCGCCCCGGCTTCGCCCGTGCAAAGCGGGGGTGTGTTATACATATAAACCTACCTCCTGAATCACTCTATATATTAAAAAAAACCGTATCAAAATCCGTTGCGTATTTTCGAAGATTTAAGCATACATAGGGACGGACAGACGACAGCGACTTTGTTTTATACTATGTAGTGATAGTGATAGGACATCAAAACAGGTATGTAACAACTAAACTATTGTAATTCTAAAAGACGGTTTCTTCTTCTTCGATGATCGCAATAGGGAATTTAAAATTCGAATGTAACACGTGGTGGGAAAAAAATTATTCAAAATCAACAACTAACAAGTCGTCCAAAAATACTCAAATTTGTCCGATGGTTGTGGGTCGATCCCCGCACGGAAATAATATTTGTACGACCTACAAATATTTGTTTCGGGTCTGGGTCTTTTCTATCTATAATATGTATGTATTTACAAAAAAAAAATGTATATAAGTAGTTTATCATCCATCTCGTTACCATAACACAAGCATTAAGTTGCTTAGCTTGGGACGAGATGGCGTTGTGTGAAATGTCCAAGGATATTTATTTTATTTATTTATTAAAAAAAAAATAAGTTATATGGCTCTTCACTTCGCTACTTGCATTAGCCTATTGGACGTCAGGCGCCATGATAGGATGAAGCATTTGTCAAAATCTCATACAAAAAATAGCAAACACACAAACACAATAATTTCACATAGCTACTCGTCATCATCATCATTTCAGCCAAAAGACGTCCACTGCTGGACATAGGCCTCCCCCAAGGATCTCAACAAAGGCCGGTCCTGGGCCGCCGCATCCACTGCTTTCCGGCGACCTTAACCAGGTCGTCGGTCCACCGTGTGGGAGGCCTACCAGCACTGCGCCTTGGAGGCCTATCAGGCCCCCTCCCATGACAGGGAAGGTAATTAGCATACTGTTCCACGCTGGATAAACGAGTCGGCACAGTGTTGTCCTTTAAAATGTTCCTTCCCTTGCCCGGTTTTCGGCCTTGTCATCCTTTTGTCGGCTCGTACGACACCCTCAGAATGGAAGAGGGTGGTGACATCATGTTCTAAATCCATTAACACTCGGACATATTGGAGTTTGCTACACTCGAATACGAATACACTACCCATGTGTAATACTACAATGGATTTTATTATAGGTTCATTTTCTAAGAGACTTTTGGGTTAATTTTAAATTAAAATTAACTCATCTTCATCATTTCAGCAAAAAGACGTCCACTGCTGAACCTTAACCAGGCTAGAAGGTCTCGATGCACTGCGCTTTCCGGAACGCGGTCGCCACTCGAGGACACTCTTTTCTACCCCATCGGGCGTCGGACCTGCGAGCTATGTGCCCTGCCCATTGCCACTTAAGTTTGGTAATCCTGTGGGCTAAGTAGGTTACTCTGGTTCGCCTGCGTATCTCCTGGTTTCTGATTCGACCGCGCAGGGAAACTCCTAGCATAACCATTTTGACTGACTATGAGCCTTCTGATCGATCCCATAGTGAGCGACCACGACTCGGTACGATATGTACAAATACAGTATCCATTGCCTATTAATAACAACGGCCGATTTCGAAGTTGTTCAATTTGATACGCTATTATAGATTAATCCTACAACTTCTGGAGAACTTTGAACGGACAATTGGCACTAGTCAAAATGTACCCTTTATTTCTCTTAGTTCAAGCGTGACGGAAAACTTTTAAACAAACATGTTACTACCAATCCACTTTCTCTTACAAGTATGTACATATGTAACACGCGTGTGCCTACACATACCATATAATGCAGGCACGGCATGGCTATTTGAGTCGGTATTCGATATTCGTGTTAGCTATTTTTTTAGTTGTTTGACAAACTCTGACAAAATACATACTCCACCCACGCACATAATGTTAAATATGTATAGTAAAATACGCGTACTGGTATAGTACTTTACTTAGTAACGAACAAAGTCACGGAAATTATACATTTCCAGTGGTATACCTATTTAAGTTTTCTTGCTTGGTTTTCTTGTAGTGGTTGAGCGATCGACTGCTGCGCAGCATGTCCCGGGTTCGGTTCCCCACGGAAGAAATATTTGTACGACCTACAAGTATTTGTTCCGGGTCTGGGTGTTTTCTATCTGTAATATGTATGTATTACATTACAAAAAAAAAAGTATTTTATGTAGTTTATCGTTACCATAACACAAGCATTTTGTTGCTTAGCTTGGGACGAGATGGCGTTGTGTGAAATGTCCAAGGATATTTATTATATTTTTGTAACATAATTTATATCTCATGGATAACACCGTTACAACACATATTCTTCAGTACCAAGATGAATCGTAGTACAGCTGTTATCACACGAACTCTTCGAACGCATTCATGGATTTCTTCGTCTTCTCCCCGTGGCATATACCGAAGATTAGGAGAACTAGGGAACAACTGAGATACCACCAGCTGTGTTCACTCCGCACTTATTCCCGAGAGAGCACAGCGTGGCACCCGGTCGTTCGATAGCCCGATGATCTGACGTTGTTTTCAGTCCAATTTACTCTTGACACTTCTTTTCTTCTCACTGGAAAACCTCCCAAAAAGTAGTATAATTTACCGACACGATTTGTACTTATTTTAAAAACAATCAAATACATATAAATAAGTACTACTTTTGATATTTGTAGCTTACTTCGAACAACTTTTACATATTTTGCAAATACTATGTTTTTTAGCGAAAAACGCGTGATAACTCCTGCAGTATTTTTGAGAGTGACGTATTGTTATTAGTGTAGTGTCACTACCCCATCCCATCTTGAGAGTGGTAAGAGCCGAGAGAACAAAAGGAAATACCTTTTCGGCTCTTAACAGGCCGAAAACTTGGCCACATGAGAAGGAAAACTTGAAACGAAACCCTGTGCCAACCCGTCTGGCCGGCGCTGGCACAGTTGGCTAATTACCGTCACTCAGCAGTGGATTATATAAGGACTGAGTAGTAGTAGTATGGCTTCATTCTCAATTCATTTACTTTTATTGTACATATTGCTACTTACAAAATCTTTCACCACATTAGTGATACGTACATTATAAAGTTACAACCTATCACTGTATTCAATGGGCAGTTCTCATTTTGCGCTACAGAGCCATCTCTGTTTAGAAACTTGTAACATTAAACCTGGTGGCAGCGCCGCCGCCTGATAGTAAAATATTTTGTACTGTGATTAACTCGACTTGAAACATGTTTCGCAAGTACGGTATAGATGGCACTAGTGGGAGATTTGCTATATTGATAAGATGCACGGATTTTTATTATTTTGCACAGCTTTAAATTTTTAAGCTAGTATGAAAATTAGTATATGGAATGATTAACATATACATTTATATTTTCAAGCTTAGTATGAAAATTAGAAAGGGAAGATTAAAATATTACGTATATACTTTATTTTATGGTTGTCACATAGTACATAGATACGTACGTTCAAAGTAAATTTTGTTGAATTTTAAGCATGCAACCAACATACATTTACTATACCATATCAACGTTTCGGAGGGCTGGTCTTCAGAGAAGAGTTGGCAAACAATCTCTGGAGCTGCGATTTTAAATCGCCATTTTTAGATATGAAGACGTCTATGACACATTTGTGAGAGGCCACACAATCGCCAAAAAGGGTTAAACATCAGAAGTATTTAGAAGGCCTGAGCCGACCGAACCCCAGCCACACCACGGGTTCAAAAGCATGATACATATACGTCTGATTAGAAATGGCTCTATGAACACAGACAATGTTGAGATTTTTTCTTAAGTATTAAATAAATGAGATCTTACTTTTAACGTACTGTTAGATACAATTTCAACAAACAGCCTTTACAAATTTTGTCATGAAATTATAAAAAACATAAATGTCATCAATTTATTTATTTGTAAGAGCGCGAGATCGAATCAGAAATGACGAGATACGCAGGAAAACCAGGGTCACCGATATAGCCTACCGGATTGCCAAACTTAAGTGGCAATGGGCAGGGCACATAGCTCGCAGGACCGACACCCGATGGGGCAGAAAAGTCCTCGAGTGGCGACCACGTTCCGGAAGGCGCAGTGCTGGTAGGCCTCCCACACGGTGGACCGACGACCTGGTTAAGGTCGCCGGAAAGCAGTGGATGCGAGCGGCCCAGGACCGGCCTTTGTGGAGATCCTTGGGGGAGGCCTTGATGAATGATTCGCAAGTCATTTCGAATCACAATAAAGGTAAGCACGTAAAAAGTAATCATACAGGCAAAAATTACTTTGCCACGCATGTAAAGGGTGGCACACATTGATAGGGAATTCAGAACGAAATGTAGAAACGTTTCCCGTGGCTCACCCCATGTCGTTCCCGCCACGTGTTGGCCTTGACCTTGGAATCTTTGTGAACGGGGCAGAAAGATTGTTAGTATTATATCTTCTTGTTGCCCTTGCGTTTTAGAATAAAATCTAAATACCTAGGTGTTCAATTGCTTTTTTAATTAAAAAAAGGAATGTCTCATAATTCGCACGCTATTTTGACGTTTGACTTATGACACGAGGTTGTCATTGGAACGCTGTGTGATCATTACGTGAAATACGGGTCCCGTTTCGATTGTGGGGTCGGACAAGTTGTCTTTGTGTAAACCAAAGGTATAGTTCAGAAAATAAGAATTGAACGTTTGTAAAGTTCGTAATTTCTCTCCATGAATTTGGAGGAGGCCCGACTTAGTAGTGAGTCATTTATGGGCTGTTGGTGATGAAGAAAGATCGTAAAGTAGATAAGAAGTGACCAATT
The DNA here is from genome assembly GCA_905475355.2 of Clostera curtula. Lineage (NCBI taxonomy): Eukaryota > Metazoa > Arthropoda > Insecta > Lepidoptera > Notodontidae > Clostera > Clostera curtula. The sequence goes on along the minus strand of FR997813.1, from coordinate 8,097,825 downwards.
TATATTTCCTGAACTATACTTCCTCTGAGTCTGGATGTCATTGTGTACGTGAAAAACATGTTTGTAAAACAGTGCAGTTACAACAGTGGAGGGATATCGTTTTAAAAAATACGAAACCTTATTAACCCTAACCTAACCTTGTTAATTATCTCAAACAAACGGAAGGTGGAGCTGTAAAAATAAAACAACCAAAAAAAAAACGAGTGGATCTTTGTCAGCCACTATGTAAATTAAGCAATATTATCTTATGAATTTCGGACATAATGTTTTGTTTACAATTAGTCATTGCGCATGAATCACAGCTTAACCAGAGGTGACGCAGAAAACTGCAAATTTAACGATGTATAAATCGACAGAACGATAACGTTTTGTTTTTAATTATCGTAATAATTCCTCCTTGAATTTTACACACTATTTTGAAAATTGGTCAATATCATAGAAAAATTTTACAGGACTTAATAATAAATTTTCTGCCATGAAGAGGATATTCTTTAGTCACAATGTAGATGTTTCTGACCGGGGCCACTCACATGCGCGCAAACATTCGTACATTGTACGAATGTTTGCGCGAATGTGAAGGGCTGTCACATTCATTCGCAAACTTAGCGGCTATGCGAATGGGTTCGCATATGCATTTGCGAATGGATTCGCAAACCTGTTTGCGCTTCCTCCTGCACATGTTTACGAATGTCTAAATATTTTTCTAAATATTTAATTATCTAAATATTTTCTAAATATTTTATGAACAGATATGACTAGAAGGGTTATTTTGATAATATCCTGAAAAGCACCCACACTTTTTTTTACAATAAAATCTTTTTTTTGACATTATTTTTAATTAAAATGTATTAAAATTTATTTTCTATTTTTTAGTTTGATTTTCTATAAAAGCGTAATTTTTTAAACAATTTTTTTTTCTTCAATAAAACATTGAAGAAAAGAAGAATTTTTATTTATTGTGCAGGAGTTAAAAAAAAAATTCAATGAACTCCATCATCTTGGTGTTATTCCAATCCATTATGAAGGTACCTACGCTAAACAAGAGTCGCCACGAACTAACAAAATAGCGACACGTCCGTTCCCTTCGCAATCGTGGGCCCAACTGGTCACACGAATGTGTGGGAGACTACGCGAAGGTTCGCGGTTCGCGCGCTTTGATGTGCGTTAAAAAACCGACACCGCTTGGAAAAGCACGAATGCAGCAAAAACTTCGCAAACCCATTCGCGAATGTCGTCCTACACTTGTGGGTTCGCGTATTCGTGCGAATGTGAGTGACCGGCCTTATTCTCTGTCATATGCAGCAGTTTGATATAGCGACATCTATTGGTAATAGACGTACCTAGTTAATCTTACTGTAAATCTGTAACCATGGCTCAATTAATGTAGTTTCTTATTATTGTTGTACCCACAAATCATTAAGAAAATAATAAAAAAAGTTAGTTTTTCATTAACATTTTTTATTATTATTAGTTATTTTGAGTATGAACGCTTGCTTATGTCTAATTTATATGTGTTTCGCGGTAAGTGAATTTGTAAATTCTTTCGCAAAATAAATCTTAGAACGTAAGTAAGTTAGAATTGCATTATATAGTCTACTTTGACGATGTTCCGGTTGATGGTTAGTATAGTCCCTTACAAACATCTTGAACCAAAATGTATCCTGCGCAGAAGTCGTATTTTTAGTCTTTTGGCGGTGATTGGCGGAAAAGGGAGTCGTTAGCCACGTGATTGGTTGATGACATTTCTTTCTCTCACTACAGCGCTATTATCCTATATGTATAATATCATGTGGTGACCGATTTAGAATACACAGTGTCACCAACCCAAGTAAGAGGCGACTAAGTAAACGAAAGAGAAGGAAACCTTGATACAAACCCAGTGCCTATCCGTCTTGCCACAGCGTGACACAGTAGGCTATTTCTCTCCATACATTTGGAGGAGGCCCGACTCAATAGTGGATCATACATGGGCTGACATAATATCATATATTGTAATTTATGTAATATAATAAATAATTCATAACTATTCGATAGTGGTGACATATCTAGAACACGTAGCGTCACCAGCCACTCAGCACTTACAGTAATGATGATAAGAAAACTATGTATGTATTACAGTACAGGCTCAGTAGTGGGTCATTTATAGGCTTAAATGATGATAAAATTGTTGATGATAAAACTTAGAATAACCGCATTAATCAGTCAACAAGTAGTATTTGTTATCTATACTGGGAATATAGATAACAAATACTGTATATGTCCAATGGAAAAGACCTCCGCCGAACTACGTACGTCCACAATAATTACGAGACAGGCTTTTAGTCAGTTTCATATTCCTGAATTTCGGGTGAAAATGTTTTTTATCCGCATAAAATCCTACGAATGCTTTAAAATAGTCAACAAATAATAACATAAAACTTCAAATTGAAAAAAGAAAATTAAATATATTTATATATTAATAATTATAAATAATTAATCATTCAGTCTTTACCACCGGTACGGAATGCCATTCCGCAGAGAAGAGCTGGCAAGAAACTCCATGGTAGCTCTTATAACTAAAAGGGTTATAAATTCAAATTAAAACTCATTTAATCAAGTTGACTCAATAAAGCTCTTTTGACAAGCCAAACAATAAAATAATACCTTTTATGTAAAATGCCTGTGAGGATCATCACTGTCCTGCAAAAAGTTTAAGAAAATTTTGAGAAATAATATTTAGAGAGATAGTTAAGTCAAGGGCTGATTAAGTTTTTAATCGATTACAGATTTAGAATACATAGTGTCATCATCACCCTCTATCATTAGGGTGTCGTAAGGAAATGACAAGGCCGATAACCTAGCCGCAAGAAAAGGTAAACTAGATACGAAAACCTGTGCCAACCAGTCTGGCCAGCGTGGCGCAGTAGGCTTATCCTCCATGTAATGGGAGGAGGCCCGACTCAGCCGCGGGACATTAATGGGCTGAGTAATAAATAGTACTTCGTAAGTTTTTAACAATAGTTTTTTTTTATACGAGTATATATCCTTGGACATTTCACACAACGCCATGTCATCCCAAGTTAAGCAACTTAATACTTGTGTTATGGTAACGAGATGGATGATAAACTACTTAGATACATTTTTTTTTGTAAATACATACTTATAATAGATAGAAATGATACTCAGACTCCGAGCCAGTGCCTCTGGTTTAGACAAAGACACTTGCCCGACCCCGGAATCGAACCCGGGACCCGTTGATCCAAAGGCGGCACATCTAACCACTAGACCAACGAGGCAGTTTTTGCTTGTCTTATTTAATTTTTCGTCTTGTCCTCTCTCTGTTTCTTGTCCTTCCGTCTGAATCCGCTCTCCATTTAATCCGTTTAATCAATCTCCATTCTACCTCTTTCCTGTCTAAACTACATTTTGTCCCTCATGTATTGGGTTATCGAAAATTAAGCTCAAAAATTACTTACAAAAAGTTACTTTTACAATGTCCACACACTAAGAAATGTGGACCTGTAGAAATAATGTGTCTTCACATTCATAATGTCAGATTTCACAAGGTCATTCGTGTTCGCTATGCATTTGCGGTTATAAGAATACATAGGGTCACCACTCCATTTCATCCTGAGGGTATCGTAAGAGGCAACAAAAGGAAATGATACGACCAAAACCTAGCCGCAAGAGAATGAAAACTTGATACGAAACACGTCTGGCCAGCGGTGCTCAGTAGGATAATTACCCTCCATGTAGTTAGTGGAGGCCTGACTCAGCAGTGGGTCACTTATGGGCTGAGAACTAAGTAAGTATATGTGTATTTATGTGCGCCGAATATGTTGTATGATTTTTTGACAAATGTTTCATCCTCAATTACACGTCAAATTCGAGAACGCATGCGAGTCGGCCATTCGTAAGCGCTCATACACATGAACGGCATGTTGTCAACGGCACAGACAACTGCAGCCGTCGACGCGTCGACGGCTGCATTTGTCTGTATGAGCGCTAAGGTGCCGTCATAACTGTATGTAGATAATTATATTATCCAAGAGCGATGCTTGTCTGGCATGTAGCGTTTTCAATTTGTTGCTGGGATCTCCTCACCCTCATGATGGATTGGGGTGGTGACACATGTATTCTGAATCCGTCACCACACGGATTCAAAACGCATGTTGTGATAAAAATGCTGTTTCTCCCTCATACTTCAAAATAGAAAACTAAGTTATACACAGAAATGCTCCTTTCGATAGATTCTATGTTTTTACTACGGATAGCTATTAGGATTTTTGTTACATCACTTCACTACATAGTTTAGAATAAAGTCGCTGTCGTTTGTCCGTCGCTATGTATGCTTAAATCTTTAAAACTACGCAACGGATTTTGAAGCGGGTTTTTTTAATAGATAGAGTGATTCAAGAGGAAGATTTATATGTATAAAACATGATGAACATAATATTGTAGAGAAACACTGATGAATTTAGATGTTCATCATTGCACCCGTGCGAAGCCGGGGCGTAGAACATAGAAACACGAGTTCTGGGTCAGGCAAGTCTGTCTAAACCAGGCGGCACTTGCTCTGAGTCTGGGTGTCATTTGTGTTTATGAATTGTTGTTTGTAAACTGCCTCCGCGATACAGGTTACCTAGTACAGAGGTTCCGTTTTTTAAGAAAAAAGGAAAGTAACACTAACCTGCTTTGTCAATTTGATGTCATAAGTGTCCTTAGCCGGTCACATCTGAAATAAAATTAATAGGATTACATGATGTAGTTTTACGAGGTGGTATACTAGTTTACTAGCAGACTCTACAAGCATAATGCTTTATACATTATTAACGTCGACTGGACCTCTCTTGCATGTAAAATTTTGTGAAATTCGTTGGCCTCGACTAAAGACATATTCCTACCAAATACTGAGTCTCGCCACGCTGCACAGTGGGGCATTTATCAAAATTAGGCGGTCAAAATTATTTTCTTTATTTTATGTATTATAAATAGTTTATAATTATTATATCTCAATTATATAAGCTTTTGGTGAACGTAAAAAACAATTGTTCATAAAAAAAAATCACGTTTTATTGATAAAACAAAAAAAAATCAGGAAGAGGAGTCCCACGTCTCTTCACCAGAGCTGAATCCTTTCGTTTCATTGTCAGGCCCTTCTATGCCACTTTCCTCGTCCGAGGAATTCTCTTCAGCCGTGTGTGGCTGAGCTGACATAAGCATTTTTATTGCTTCTTTGCTATGTGGCGTATACCTGTTTTTAGGTTTTGGTCTTATGCTAGATATCAAGGGATCAGAGCTGAGCAATAATCTGTTCATTACGTCTAAATTCTATTGCTCCCTAGAAAATTTTCTAGCGTAATCCTGCCGATACAGTCGAATATGTTTATTACGCGCCTTCTTCAGATAATAAACCTATAAGCAAAAGTGCATTTTCCATGACAGTTGCGCCATGAATTAATATTTTATGCATCGTGGGAGTCATCGGATGCCAGGGATATAATTCAATGTAAATCTTCGCTGTCTCATACCCATATAGAGCAAACTTTTTAAATCTACTTTATAAGAGCTGGATATGACTTCCAAAATCACTTTCAAGCGTTTTAATAGATTTAAATCCACGACGGTGATTTCAGCAGCAATTTCAGGATTGGCAAAAAATCTTTTACTAGTATTGCCATCGTTGTTATTGCCAAAACCAGCTTTCGGCACATCTACTAGTAGGCCCATTTGCTCTCAATTTTTTTTTGTATTTCTGCCTTTTTCTGTTTAACAATGTCTTTGTCATTTTCCGACCTTAACTGCCATTTTTGAACAGGAATCTTGTATGCCAAATGAAGTATGCTTTCAAAAAACCGAATCCTAGCATGCAACACGGATAGGCCAAACTGTAATGCGTCGCTATCAACAGTTTTCTTCGTATCGAGGTTATTACATTATTTTGATGTAGCACCACAGATGAAGCATCTCATGGTTGAAGTAGTTGAAGTAGCAGCGTTACACACTTTTGCATCAACCATAGTCAGAGTCATGACGTGCTTTGCACTTAATAACATTTCGCTCAGCACGAATTCACTGGTTTTCAATGCATTTATAGCCTGTTCGACATTTGCGATTTCAGACTTAGTGTTATCCACTGTTTCTTTAGTAAAACGGATCTTTATTGGTCGACAGAATCGTGGCGAAGAAGGAGTTGGATTTTGCCAAAGAACTTTTTTGTTTAAACCACATATTAACTGTAGCGGAACAAAGCAACTTTGGAAAATGTTGCTGTCACTCGCATCTCTATCTTGCATTTTTTGTTTGTATTGTGATTGTTTTTCTGCGTTGACTCCTTTCACTACTACTGAATCTATAAATGTCTTTCTTGGTCGACCAGAAGAACGTCTTCTAGCCCTTGGTATTTCAAAGGTTCCTTGCAACCACTTATCATTCTTTTGAAGGAAAAGCTGTGATTTTTTATGAGCTTCTATCCATTTTGTCTTAAATTGAGACTTCAAATAAGATAATTTATGTTTCACTTCCTTCTTTAGTTCTTCACAATACTCATCTTGCGATAAAACATCTCTCTCGAGATAACTCAACTTTTCGTCAAAATTATGCAAGTTTTGTTCCTGCATTTAGTTAAAAAGGTGTTTACGCGTTACTACTCGCATTCCTGAGGTACCCTCAGCTTCTGAAATGGAACGAAAACTGGTTTAAAAAAGGAAAATAAATAATTAGCAAATTCGATGAATTTCTACTACATCATTCATTGATGTTGAAAATGTTGATTTCACGGGAGATCACGGCCAATTTCCTCGTTTTCAATTAGCCTAAATACTCTATTTTATGTTACAACTGACAAACCCAATGGGACGAACCCTGAAGTATAACAAAAACCATTTTAAAAACAAAAAAATAGATTTCAATACAACAATCTCGAGCATGGTTTTTAATCTTCAAGTACGCTATATTTTTTTCTTACCATTGGCATGAAACTTATTAATATATATGTATTCTTACCTGTTATACCTGAAACCATCACAATATTCTTCACAACACATCCCAAAATAAAAATATTCACTTTTAAAATAGCAGTTTTTCCCAAAATGTCTAAACGCAATACAAACACTTAGAGCGACGATCAAGTTTAGACTGACATACCTCGGCGTGAGCTTCCAGTGCGGAAGCGGGTGGGGTCACCCATTGTTCTACGGTTACTCACCAGTCGCAGGTAGTCATTTTTTTTTACCTGAGACATATTTCAAGTATTGTATTTTTGACCGCCTAATTCGTAGATTTGCCCGTTCGTGCGCTGGCCAGACGGTTGGCATAGGGTTTCGTATCAAGTTTTCCTTCTCCTGCGGATAGTTTTTCGGCTTTGTCATTTCCTTTTGTCGGATGGAATGGGGGTGACACTATGTATTCTAAATCCTTCACCACGCGGACAAGAATAGATAGATAACTCTCTATTGTACTTTTCTGACTTGAAAAATGTACCCTCCATCTAAGTGGAGGAAGTCTGACTCAACAGTAGGTCATTTATGGGCTGAATAGTAGTTGTATATATTCTATAATCCTAAAATGTATGACGGTGTTTGTTATCGAAATCCTCTGAACGATCTTTATCGATTATAATGAGTTCTTCATCACTATATACTAAGTCGCTGTCGGTTGTCCGTCCCTATGCATGCTTAGGGCCTCCGCGCATTATGCGGCCAGGCCGCGCGGCCAAGTCGCTGCGGCCAACCAATTCTTCTACGATGTATATAGCTGCGCGCATTACGCGGCCAACGAAAAACGTCGCGTCACATACGCGGCCTATTGGCCGCCGCGACCAATCCGCGAATTATGCGGCCAGGCCGCGCGGCCTGGCCGCCTAAATGCGCGGGGGCCCTTAAATCTTTAAAACTACGCAACGGATTTTGAAGCGCTTTTTAATAGATTCAGATTTCAGAGTCCGTTTTTAAGTATAATAAATACATCCTTAATATTGTAGAGAAATACTGATAAAATTAGAGGTTCGTCATTGCACCCGTGCGAAGCCGGGGCGGGTAGCTAGGAGTGTATATTTCGTAGGTCTGATTTTTTAAATTTATATTGTAAAACAACGCTTGCCGCGGCTGATAAAAATGTTATGTCTAGAAACTCATCGTTATAACGACCCTAACTTACACGAGCGTAATGGGCCACATATATGTTTAATAAACAAAGTATTCCGACAATCACAGTGATAATTTAAAATGATTATAGTCGTACCTACACGTGTTCGCAATAAAAAATCGCATCGACATGTCGTAACTGTTGAATATTTGTGTCAGAACAATGTCATAAAGTTGAAAATATATTGGTATTTTCACGTCATAAATAAGTCACCAATGACTAATGACTATCCGACAGAGGAACAAAGTCACCAACATAGCTCAGAGAGTCATGAAGTGGCAGTGGGCTGGTCATATCTGTTGTAGAAGCGACAACAGCTGGGGTAGAAGAGTTCTTGAGTAGAGACCGTGAATTGGCAAGCGTAGTGTAGGACCGGCTCTCTGCTAGATAAAAAGGCGAAAGGTTGCGGGTAGCAGCTACAACATTTCTTTATGGAAATTCTTGGGCTAAATATAGATCTCCTGATTCACTGAGTTCTGCGTCATCGGCCCACGCTGAAAGTAAGGGGAGGGGTTGGTTCCGGGAAAGGACGAACGCATGCGCGGTTGCCCGCCTACGCTTTAGAATGTCAAAGGGCAATCCCGGGATGCCTAGAATCCGATACAAGCTCAATTGATTAAATCCTTTTTTTCCAGTCCTTTTATTACGTGGTTTAGATTTTCTATGAAAGAATATATATAACATCCGCCCTCGGTTTATCACTACATAGTATAAAACAAAGTCGCTGTCGTCTGTCCGTCCCTAGGTGTGCTCAAATCTTTAAAACTACGCAACGGATTTTCAATAGATTCAAGAGGAAGTTTTATAGAATACATGCATAATTGCACCCGTGCGAGGCCGAGGCGGACCGCTAGTAAAGAAATAAATGTATCAAACATGATCCAGTTTTATTGGTGGTAATATAGCATAAAGTAGGAATACTTCTCAGCCCATAAATTAACCACTGCTGAGTCGGGCCTCCTCCAACTGCATGGAGGGTAATTAGCCTACTGTGCCACGCTGGCCAGACGGGTTGGCTCAGCGCTTAGTATCAAGGTTTTCTTCTCTTGCGGCTAGGTTTTCTACCTTGTCATTTCTTATTGTCGACTCTTACGACCCCCTTAGGATGAAATGGGGTGGTGACACAATCATACATCATTCTGAATTGATTGTATGACAGTCCATTACTTCTTACCAACTTTAACATAACTGGGCGCGTAGAGATGCGCCCCGACCATACCGACGGCGATCCTCAACTACCTGAACTAGGGCCATGGGTAATAATGATCCATCTTGCCCTACCATATATGTATAGGAGGATATATTATATTCCTTAATAAGTACATACCATTAAGGTGAATGTTCCAGGGTAGCCCGCGAATGACTTTGAGCTTGAAAAAGTTTTTCTTGCACCTTTATGAGCTTGGAGGGTTGTCTTGATGATTTTCATTCTTTAACTACATACGTCTTACAGCCGCGAATAGCATTTTAATCAACATACAACCTAGCACTGACCTGCAAATTGCAAAAAACGTAAAAAAATTGAATTTCGCGGGCTACCCTGGAACATTCACCTTAATCTATCCGAAGCAGTTGGTGTTGTCAGTGAAAGCGCTGCCAATGTTTTTTTAATGTAATAAAAGGTGTTAGTGCGTCTATTGTGTCGTTTCATAGTTGTGCAAGGAGGGTTAAACACGGCTGTGTCGACCCAACCTAATGTGTGCTGTGCTAGCGTCGTCGTTTCAGCCCATAAATTACCCACTACTGAGTCGGGCCTCATCCAAATTAATGGAGGGAAATTAGCCTACTGTGCCACGCTGGCAAGACGGGTTGGCACAGGGTTTTTTATCAAGTTTTCCTTCTCTTTCGGCTAGGTGATTTGCCTCTTGCGTTCTTTTAGTCGCCTCTTACGACACCCTCAAGACGGTATGGGTTGGTGACATTGTGTATTCTAAATCCGTCACCACACGGACAGTACTAGCGTGAGTATATAAAATTGATGGCATAAGTTTAGTATGAAAATCCGTAGCACATGGATTCGTTTAACATACGAGAACAAGGATTAATCAATACATTTTAAAATCTAGATGAGAACTCCGTCTGGCCAGCATATCACAGTTGGCTAAGATTCCTCCATCATGAAGACAGACTTCAAGGAATAAATGACTTGGCAGGGGCCATGTTGGTAGTGTCATGCCATAGGTAGTATTAAATTTAGTATTAATTTTTTTGTTGCATGATTAAACAGAAAGTAACTTTAACACGAACGTGACAATAACAGTATAAAAAGGCGTATAATTTTGTTATATATTTTATATTTTTTCTAGTAGCATCAGATGAATTTACTGAAAACAAGAATCGGAGAACAATAGGCGCAAAACAAAGCAATGTAATTAATCAACGACAGTTTGTTTTTAAGTCCTTGGTCGGTGTTCATGTTTTATACCTATCGGTGTAATATCCATTGGATTCAGTACAGTGTGTTATTCCATTCTAACCTGAGCGTGTAATACTAGACAAATAAAGAATCTGAAGGAAAATTTGAAATGAAACTCGTGTCCACGTGGCCAGACTGGTAAAGCTTTTCTTCACAACATTGGAGGATACATATTAAATCAACCGATTCAAAACGTTTTAAAGTTTAAAGCCCAAAATAAACCATTATGAACGGTTGAAAACTCGCCTACAAAAATAAAAGAACTGTGTCTTACACTGCATATTGGGCCATTTTTCATAAGTTTGTAGGTAGGACCTTACTTATACTTATGTTTTAAACGGTTTTTTTTCGTTTTGAACGGATTGGTTTAATTTCATTTATTTATTTATCAGACAACAGAGGCCCATGGGTTAGTTACAGGCAGCTTAAAAACTATGATAGCAATATTTGCATAAAATATTGCAGAATAGGTGAGTCAAGCTTGTTTGTTAACATCGTCAGAATGCTATTTGGGCCTTATAAACCGGCCTTACATACCGGCCATACACAGCACTGAGTAGTGGATCATTTACGGGAAATGATTAACCACTGGAGATATAAAATAATAGGAGTCAGCACATGTAAAGACTACATTTAATTGAGGCAATTAATACTATGTGCACGGAAACCCTGACTGAAGATCTGATAGCGTCGTTATGATCAGTCTTATCTACATTTCCTAGGACTTGTAATTTATTTATGGATGCATTTATTAAACAAGGACTTCATTCGTAATTTTAATGTTTACAACGAGTGGTTTCGCTTGCATGGGTAGCATGCTCGAACTACTCATATTGATATTGATATTCATGTTCAATAAAACATTTAAATTTTATATATCTATTATTCTATTTAAGTGTGAATAGATATCTATTATCAAATACTTAAAAATACCAACTAACCTAAAACTAAAAAAAATACCATAAATAGAAAATACTAAATTATCTATATTTATTTAAAGGCAAGGTTCCGAAGATACTGGCATTTAAATTAAAATGAGATAATGAAGTCCGTGTGGTGACGGATTTAGAATACACAATGTCACCAACCCACACTATCCTAAGGGTGTCGTAAGAGCGACTAAAGGAGCGTAAGTGGCAGATCACCTAGCTGCAAGAGATGGAAAACTTGCAACAAACCCTGTGCCAACCCGACTTGCCAGCGTGGCACAGTAGGCTAATTTCTCTCCATGAATTTGAAGGAGGCCCGACTCAGTAGTGGGTAATTTATGGGCTGAAACGACAAACGACGATGCCCTTTTTTTTTCTCCAGTGTAATATCCTTATACATCCCTTCTATGCGTCTCGAATACATGATGTTCTTTTAGTGATTTCATCTATTTTTAATGCATAATAAAAATAATGCAGCTTTTTTTTTTAAAGAGATGGAATTTTTCTTTAAAAACTATAAGTGTGGGAAATGTCATTTATACTCCTCTGTCCGCCATTTTCTTAAAAAAGGGTATAAGAATCCCCTTTTTTTCAGTTGTGGGGGAAACCTTTTATAGATCCCCCAGCCGGTGGGACGGGGCTGGGGTATGTGGGAGTCTCGGTCGCGTTGAGATGGTGAGTTGCGAACCGGTTTACCCACTAAAACCTACCACTGTTGTCACCGCATGTCATTCTGTCGTACGGAAAATTACATAAATAAATAAATAAATAAATAAATAATATCCTTGGACATTTCACACAACGCCATCTCGTCCCAAGCTAAGCAACTTAATGCTTGTGTTATGGTAACGAGATGGATGATAAACTACTTATATACATTTTTTTTTTGTAAATACATACATATTATAGATAGAAATGACACCCAGACTCCGAGCCAGTGCCTCTGGTTTAGACAAAGACACTTGCCCGACCCGGGAATCGAACCCGGGACCCGTTGATCCAAAGGCGGCACATCTAACCACATAGCCTTTCCGTGTTGGCAGTGACGGACAGGGAGCTTGGCTCGAACCCGTGGTGTTGTTTACCTATAAGACGCCTGAAGCGTTCTTCTCGGAGACGTTTGCTATGGGGATAGGGTGTCCCTGTCCTGATCCCAGTCTCGATGTTTAATCATCATCATCATCATTTCAGCCAAAAGACGTCCACTGCTGGACATAGGCCTCCCCCAAGGATTTCCACAAAGGCCGGTCCTGGGCCGCCCGCATCCACTGCTTTCCGGCGATCTTAACCAGGTCGTCGGTCCACCGTGTGGGAGGCCTACCAGCACTGCGCCTTCCGGAACGCGGTCGCCACTCGAGGACTTTTCTGCCCCATCGGGCGTCGGTCCTGCGAGCTATGTGCCCTGCCCACTGCCACTTAAGTTTGGCAATCCGGTGGGCTATGTCGGTGACCCTGGTTTTCCTGCGTATCTCCTCATTTCTGATTCGATCTCGCAGGGAAACTCCGAGCATAGCCCTCTCCATTGCCCTTTGGGTGACTTTGAGCCTTCTGATGGAGCCCATAGTGAGCGACCACGTCTCTGTTCCATATGTTTAATAATCCCCTGCAATAGGTATAACCTGTATTGCGGGGGCAGATGCGAATACGTATGAAGGATCCAAACATTCAAATATCCTAAGCGAGTGTACACCGTAACTCCGAAAGAGCGTGGAATATTTCTACCAATGATGCATTGTTGCCTATCCACGAGTACGACGGTATTTATAAAGATAGCAAGTCCTACGTGCTATTGAAGCCACTGTTTCGGACACATGATTATCTCACCGCACAAGTACAAATTAAAATGCACTTGAATATGTTAAGTGCCATGTAGTTACACTGTTTAGGTGCACGATTTATGTCGTATCATTAATTCAGCAAGTCTGTATGGTGACGGATTTAGAATACACAATGTCACCAACCCATATTATCCTGTGGAGGCGACTAAAGGAACGCAAGAAGCAGAAGATATAACCGCAAGATAAGGGAAACTTGAAACATACCCTATGCCAAGCCGTCTTGCCAGCGTAATGCTATTGCGTAAGTTAATTTCCCTCTATTAACTTGGAGGAGGCAAGACTCAGTACTGGATCATACATGGGCTAAAATGATGACGATGATGATGATCTCAGCTTATAATTAATTAACGGCTGCTCCTCCAGATCATGGGGTGAAATCGCCTAATGTGTCATATATAGATTTACTGACATTGCTTTTTAATAAGACTATGTAACCCTGTAACGTGAAGGCTCTAATAACATCATCACGATTCGGTTTTAAACCGGCTTTAAAAAGGGAGGGGGTTCTCAATTCGTTGGACGTCAAACAAAACCATTTCTCGGATGGCAAGTTTGGGTATTCTTGGTGAACTTACTATTTGTTGGTTTCGATTTTTAAGTACAAAAAAGAGAAGCTTATTGACAAAAAATTTAAACTTACAAAAATGCAAATTATGACTTCAAAAACTCGGTGCCAAGGTGCCTTGGGCATACCTACATCATAATTAAAGTCAGTTGGGACTTGTCAGTAGATTGTAACAGGCCGATTCGAAGTACGTGTACCTACTTTTTAATAAGTACCTACTGACACAGAAAGCAAGCTTGCAACCTACCTATATAGGGAGGTCTATTTAATGGATGGAACTAACCGTCGTCGATTAGTTATAAATATATTATATGTGGAGCGACGATCTGCGAAAGGTTGCGGGCAGCAGCTGGATGCGTCAAGCTGAAGACAGGGCGCTATGGCGCTCTTTAGGGGAGGCCTATGTCCAGCAGTGGACTAATGTGGGCTGATGATGATGATGATATTATATGTACCAACTACTCGTATATGTTCGGTTCTTCATCTTAAACAAGTTCCCGATCAACTAGCATGATGAAGATGATGTTTATCTTAATTGTACCAACAATACATTTTAGTAATCTGATGTAACTGAGAACTTGCGATGAATTTTAACAATAAAAGTACCATTGTACTGCAGTTTGATAAACTTATTTATGACTTAAACATTACGTTAAATAAAATAATGTTGTCTTTTAAAACAGAGTTTGTTAATTTCAATAATGACCGTTATGTTAATGTCAGTAAACAAGTAAGAAATAATTAATAATTCTCACACTTTTACCCACACAGTCTTAGGGCTAGGTTAAACGTTAAACGAGGCTCCGTTAAACGAGGTGAACAAAGGCCCCAGGATTCGCAGCATGTCCCCCATCGGGGAGCGAGACTCGTGACCCAGGTTCGGGTAGTCGAGGATCACCGTTGTTTTTTGTGGGTATTTCTAGCCCTAATTTTTCTTTCTACACCCCCTGAACCCAAATAAACCAGCTAGACTACGAAGGAAGGGTTTACGAAGTCATCGAAGTCAAACAGTCATAGAACCGCGTACAAGGAGCTAAAACGTTTAGCTGAAACTGCAATTGAGAGTGAAAAACGTGCATATTTTAAAACATCAATAAACAAACATTATAAAAATCCAAAAAAGCTTTGGAGAAATCTGAAATCTACAGTTGTTGTTACAAACAATATCACGTCTGAATTACCTCTTGACTGTCATGACCCTGATACCATAAATGGACATTTCCTTGATGTACCTGGTGATGGTGGAATTAGTATCTCCGGCCTAACATTTTTTGAACATAACCGATACAGCGAGGCCACTTTCCATCTTAAACAAGTTGACAATGACGCCGTCATGAGAATAATACAGACTTTTAAATCTAATGCCCAGGGCTCTGATGGCATCAGTCTGGATATGCTCACGATGACTCTTCCTCACTGTCTTGATATTATAACAGCCATCGTCAATAAGTCTATCGCCACTTCCACTTTCCCGGATGAATGGAAGACTGCTATCGTAAAACCGATACCAAAAGGGCCGAATGCGGAATCAGTAAAAGACCTCCGTCCTATAAGTTTGCTTCCTTTACTGTCTAAAATTCTAGAAAAGGTAGTCAGCATCCAACTTAGGGAATATCTCGAGCAGAATAAGATATTACCCAAACTACAGTCCGGGTTTCGCAAAAGACACAGTACAACTACAGCGTTAATTAACGTAGTGGACGATATACTGACTGCCAGAGATCAGAATATGGTATCCATTTTGTGTCTTCTAGACTTTTCACGGGCATTCGATTCCATTAATTTGTCTCTCCTGCTGTCTAAGCTTTCCTATTATGGATGTGATAGTTCTACTGTTAAATGGTTCAATAGTTACTTGAGTAGCAGATATCAGTATGTCAAATTATTTAATAAAGCAGATGGTAAAGAGACCCAGTCACATCGCAGACCTATTATGAGGGGTGTCCCTCAGGGTTCAATCCTGGGACCACTCCTTTTCATTTTGTACTCTGCAGATATTGTTGATTGCATAACCAATGCTAAGTATCACATATATGCTGACGATCTACAGCTGTACATATCTTTCCCTCAACATTGTTATGCAGATAGTGTCGCTAAGTTAAATAACGATCTGGATAATGTCGCGAACTGGGCTCAGAATAACTGCCTTATACTCAATCCCAAAAAGTCCAAGTACCTGGTCCTAGGATCTAGATTGGCTGTAGCAACACTTCCGAAATTGGATATTAGGATAAATGGTAATGCTATTGAACAAGTTCAAGAGGCTCGTAATCTAGGAGTAATTTTTGACAGCAGCTTACATTTTGAGTCCCATATCCTTGAAGCAGTGCGTAGCTGCTTTTATCGTTTGAAAGTTTTATACCGAGCTAGACGATATCTAAGCGAGGAGTTACGCGGGTTGCTATGCGAGTCTCTCATACTCTCTAAATTAAATTATGCTGACACAGTTTACGGGTCGTGTCTGCTGAAGAGGACAGAGAGGCTAATACAACGAGTGCAAAATGCTTGTGCTCGTTTCTGCTTCACGATTCCTCCGCGCGCTCATATAACTCCATATCTAAATAAAGGAAATTTAATTTATGGCAGCGCGTAGAAGACTCCATCTGGCTACGATTCTTTTTGGTGTCGTGCTGTCCGGTCAGCCAGAATATTTAATTAATAAACTTTCGTGGTCCCGTGACCTAAATTTACATAACACCAGAGCGTCTTCTCATCTGCTGTTAACGTCTAAGCACAGGACCGCTGCCTTCCGAGGAAGTTTTAAATTTGCAGCAACCCGATGCTGGAACGACTTGCCACCACCCCTTCGGGCTTTAAAGACCGTTAACACATTTAATAGTAGGTATAAAAGCTATTTATTAGAAATACAAAAGTCATAAAATCGCAAAATTGTTTAGTATTATCTCCAGCATTGGTGGTTTTCATATTGAATTTGCTATACTTTCTTATTTGTCAATGTTTTGTAATAAATAAATACTATTAATATATATCATTTGTCACGTGATTTTTTATTGTTATAATTTTTTCTTGAATGGGAAAATGTTTAGTTTGACTTAGGTATAGTAGGTACCTAACGTGAGTAATTATTTTATTTCAATTTATTATTTATGGTTTTTTTTGTTATTGCCCGCTATGACATCACTGCACGGCTCCAACTGAAAATCAGCGCCACATTCAGTGGCATCACAGCTGAGTTGGGGCCATTTGCAGGCTCACACCCCATAACTATATTTGTATTTATTCTGTTAAATTTAAGTAGTCGTTTTTTGTATCTTAGTAAGTAAGCATTATTTTTTATTTTGTAAACAACATTGAGATTTTGTGAATATAGTGTGTGAATATTGTGAGCTGCAATAAAATTATTTTCTTTCTTTCTTTCTTTCTTTCTTACAAAGCAAAAAAAACACTTTCCAACAAAAAAGAACGCACGCGATTAATTTATGACAGGCATACTTTCCCCCTCTACCGCACTTTGTGCTCTATATATTTGGCGGAGACTGTACCTGGGAACTCGCAGTATATTTTTACGATTACCATTAGTGCTATAGAAGCACTAACTTCTATCAGCGGCGTCACCTACGTAGATTTCTAGACATTATACGTAAAATCCGAGTTGTTCGCTTCAATGTCACGGTACCTACTCATAAAGATAAACAGGTATGATAAAACCAAGCCATATTCCCTTAACAAGGGATCGCTTAAAAGACAAGGGCGGCAGCGTTCGTGAAACAGATTGATATCAATTTATATTATTTTATGCCGTAAGAGAAGCAAAACCTGATGCAACACCCTGTGCCAACCCGTCTGGCCAGCGTGGCACATTGGCTAATTTCTCTCGTGTAATTCGAGGCGGCCGGACTGGCAGGCTTATGATGATGATAATTATGAGGGACATTTTGTGTTCACTTCTTTGCTTATTTTAAACTGCCGCCCCCAAGGTAAAATGCCGTTAACCATCGTGGCGCCAATTTTCATTTCTCGGCGATATCTCAATCAGTGAAAAGCATCAATCAATCGGTCTAATTTATATTTTCCCCCGTTCTATATATTGTTCCTCCGGTTTTGTAGAAATATCGATAAATATTTAAGCTTAGTTTTATTTTTAGAAGGTGTTACCTCGACATATTTTTAGTTGAAGGCATTATAGCATAGATACGGTAGAAATGCACCATGCATGTAAATGATTTTTTAATAAAGTTGCTCAAAAAGTGGCATATTGCAGGGACGTATAGCGTTCGGGAAGTGGGCTATTACACACGCGTGCTTTTTTTTTACCATTCCCGCACTAGTGCGTTTTCTTTCCCAACTGTCAAAATAATGTCTATTATAAGGAAAAACCAACCATGAAGTTTTTACTAAAAAAAATCATAGAAGTTTTTATGATTCATATATTACGTATATTTATAAAAAGAAACAACTTAATCATTTGTTTCAATATCAGATTTAATGATTTGATTGAATGAGTTAGGTTAGGTTTCATTTCATTAAATTTCATTTTCATTTCATATCAATAACAAATTTCTACTGAAGACTTGGCTGTATGGGCATAGTTGCTTTTGCATACTAGAATGGGTGAAGAAAAAAAAATCTCTGTTTATATTCTACGGTTGGCGCCATTTTTGTTTATAAGTCATAAATGATTAGTTAGTTGAGTTTATTGTGCTTTTATAATTTTATTAAATTGCTTCATTTTTTCGCAACTGTATTAAAAATAGTCGTTCAGTACACGTGCGGAACCGTCATTGCAACTTGTTCCGACTGTCAACCCTCGCCTTCGGCTGCGCCTCCGCTCGGGTAGACATTTGTCGGAACTCGTTGTAATGACAGCCTTTCCGCACTTGTAATGAAATATACTATTCAAGGTTTCGATCATCATCGTTTCAGTCCATAAATTACCAACTAGTCGGGCCTCTTCCAAATTCATGGAGGGCATTTAGCCTACTGTACCACGCTGGTAACACGGGTCTGTATAAAGTTTTCCTTCTAGTTAGGTTATCGTTCCATTAGTTGCCTCTTACGACATCGGACACTATCCTAATGTCTGACTGCCTCGTTGGTCTAGTGGTTAGATGTGCCGCCTTTGGATCAACGGGTCCCGGGTTCGATTCCGGGGTCGGGCAAGTGTCTTTGTCTAAAACCAGAGGCACTGGCTCGGAGTCTGGGTGTCATTTCTATCTATTATATGTATGTATTTACCAAAAAAAAATTATGTAAGTAGTTTATCATCCATCTCGTTACCATAACACAAGGATTAAGTTGCTTAACTTGGGACGAGATGGCGTTGTGTGAAATGTCCAAGGATATTTATTATTATTATTATTATCCTAATGTGACATTATGCATTCTTATTCCGTCACCACACGAACGAATACGAATAACAATCTAGAAATCTAGACCAAAATAGACACTTAAATTTAAATTGATACGCTACCAACAGGATATTCGCACAGTTCGTACATACCGCATATTAGTGTAGGAATATTAATATACTTAGCATTTTTATAGCCTGTTATTCTACTAATATATTTGTGTGACGTGTTGTGACGTGTCGCATCAGAGAGGTATCGGTTTCATATATTGAATACGCTGAGATTTACGAGTATACTATTCTGTTCGGTCGGTTTTGTTTTAAAAAAATGTCATGTACCTATTACATTTTAATAGGAACCTATCATGAAAAAAAAACATACCGGAAATAGGTAAAGACCACTAAATAAATGCCGTTTCTACAGTTATTGCAATCTTTTTGTTACTTATATCTCATATGCTGTACCTAATTGACATTGGCGGAATCGTGTTAAAAAAATAACAAACATTCTAAGGAACCTCGATACAACCAAAACCATTGGCTGATGACCTTGAAACGCCTGAACCGATTTTAATAAAATATATCTAAGAACCGCTGCTAGACAACTAGATAACCAGCTTTCAATATAAATTAAAACCGCATAATACTCGAGAAGCTCCATCATCCCTCTTTTAGCCTGAACTTAAAAATACGAAAGAAATAGAATAAGCGACATGCTTCAAAGACATCATAATATACAGCTGAAAACCTGCACATGCAACGCCTCGCCTCAAAGGTCACACGATGCCATAAAATGTTGCTTCAAATTGCAACCAAACGTGCAGACGAGTTTAACAGAAATAAATAAGCAAGCACCGACATGGCCGTTGCTAGGCGCGCTCAAGGTCTGTGCGGCCCTGGCCGTGCCCTGACCCCCCTCCCCTTCCACGCATGTGCATCAAGCAAGCTGCAGTCACACACACACTGAAATCCCTTCAATAATACACGTATCAGCAAATAACACACACTATAGACTTTACGTATGTATGCTTACACGTGTTTAGAAAAGGGTTCGTTATGTGTGTGCGTGACACACACACCGATTAGTGATGGATATTCTTAGTTTTGTATCTATCTAGTAAATATATACACGATCGTGGATGTGGGGCGTGTACTTATACAATTTTAAACAAATGTGGAAACTGTACGCTTACGTGACATCTTCGGAATGCGTCTCTTCACGGAATGCCTAATAGGTGTAGTGTTGTTCTCGCAAAAATCTAAGCTGTAGTTTAGGGAAAATATGAAAAATACCGTATTACAACTTCTAATTTAAATACTGTCTATTTGTACTCATGTTAGGCTACCTGTTTTTACTACTATTTGGGATTCGTTTTTTTATTGGTCACAAGAAAGATGTTTCATACGAGTACATTGATAAACCTGGCGTATGCCGTATTCTCTCAAAAATATTCCTGAATTACCGTATATTAACTCAATTGCCGTATCAAGATCAACACTGAGTATACTATTTTTGGACTGGAATTAAAGACATCTAGAATTAATTATTCTCGTGGACTATAAAAACTCGAAAGCATCTCAAACGACTTACAAGTCTACCTGCCAAAATGTAGAAAGCACCTGAACTAGCGCTGTAAGCCAAGACACAAATTGGCCCAAATGTTTTACATTCCTGTGTAAAGATGCAATACAAGTCATAATGGCATGCCTGTTGGCGATGGCGTAATGCCAAAAAAGATGTGACGAAAAACGCATTTTGTGCAATAAAATGTGTCTGATAAGACGATCATGGCCTTCATACAATGTAATTAATGTGTTACAAATTTAAACTTGTTAGTTCCGGCAACATTATCGGGAATGTAAATAGAAATTCTTCGCGTTTCCTTCGTAAATAGTTTGGCGCAATTTTCATCTAAGTATACTCGTATTAGCAAGGTGCGTTCTTACATAATATTATACAGTAAGCGAACTTACATAGTACTCTCAAATCTCCTGTCTCTTAATTAAAATGTTGCCACATAATTTAAAAAAAAACAACATATTTCCTACTCTTTCATTGTATGAAAGACTACCGGAAAGTGCCCGAGAACAACATTGCAACCTAAATATCACTCAGTCGTACGATATTCTTCACTCGATTTTAAATAATATATAATATAGATATCGATATTAGTTTTATCAATCGGCAGATTAAATTCATTATTGCAACGGTGTCTAGAGTCGATATTGTATCTCGGTACACATGATAAATATTATTAATGTATAGCTATTAGAAACGTGGACAAATCTATTTAAATTTATTTTGCGTTTAACCATTCCGACGAAAATGTAAGTGAAGATTTTAAATCACTTCGACTCATGAGTATTAAATTATGATTATGAGGTGTCATGTCTAGCCAAAAAATTGATTTAAAAGATAGAAATAGGGTTACTCTAAAAAAATGGTAAAACACAGGATTGGAATAACAAATCTAGCAAACTTTGAAATAATTCGCTAACCATCGAACTTATTACAAAAGAATTAAAGTAATATAATTTATGAGTTTTGTCAAACTGTGTTGTATGTACATTCTAAAGATAATAATACTACTAATCAGAGACAAATTATAAAAAAAAAAGAAAATTGTATTTAATAAATAAATATTTAATTTTGGCATAATAAAGTTATGTAAAAACCCATAGTGAATGAGTTGAAAATTCTTCCGCAAAAATTTATATTGGTATCAAAACTGGATCAAAATTGCAATCTTTTATTAGGATACTAGTATTCAATTTAGTATTTTTTTAATAGACCAGGGGTCAGGTAATAAATAAGTGGGAGTGGTCCCCCAACGCGAAGTATTTATTTTTATTTTTTTCTTTTTAAAGGTTATTGTGTCGGGGGTTCATTTAAATTTTTAATTTAATTTTGTCGGCTCTTAATACACCCTCAGGATGGTATGAGGTGGTGACACTATGTCCATCACTACACTACATCAGCGCATCGCTACATAGGGTCCCTGCTAGTAAGTAGAGAGGCCCAATGATCTGTATCCAATGGTACAAGATAACCCTAGCGGTCTAACAGGCACGTGTAGAATAAATATGTTTTGGCAGTTCTCAACATGTTTATTTATCTGTGGTGTCACCATCACTCCACGTGCCATTAGCATCGTACCACCAAACAATGTTTTCTATAACAGATTCACATTCTCCATATATGTACTGACAATTAAATTAAATACTTAAAATAGTTGTAGGTCGTGTGGTGACGGATATCACCAACCCATACCGTCCTCAGGGTGTCGTAAGTGGCGACTAAAGGAACGCAAGAGGCAGATCACCTAGCCGCAAAAGAAGGAAAACTTGAAACAAAACCTGTGCGAACTCCTCTTGCCAGCGTGGCACAGTAGGATAATTTCCCTCCATGTAATTGGAGGAGGCCCGACATAGCAGTGGGTCATTTATAGCCTGAAGTGGTGAAATGATGATGAATAGTTGTATGTTATCATTTTAGTGTTTCTTTGTTTCCAATAAACACGATAATTTTACGCGACATTGCGTGAAC
Source organism: Clostera curtula (assembly GCA_905475355.2). Taxonomy (NCBI): domain Eukaryota; kingdom Metazoa; phylum Arthropoda; class Insecta; order Lepidoptera; family Notodontidae; genus Clostera; species Clostera curtula. The sequence goes on along the minus strand of FR997813.1, from coordinate 8,075,098 downwards.
ATTGTTGTAGTAAAGATAATTTTGTAGGTGCGATCACTGCGGCTCTGATATATAGCAAGACGTTGTAAATAAACAAACCGGCGGCCATCTTGTCCGCCATGGTGTTGACGATTCAGCTACGTGACGCGCGCGCACGTCAGCTGATATGAGGAGCGACGATAATTTCTGCAAATTTAATGCACATGTACGAAGTACAAAAATATCAGAAGCAGATAAGACAAAAAATGACGAATATCTTCGGCACTGACTGTAACTACACTTGAAAGATTAGAGGATAATAAAATTGAAACATATAACCAGTTGCTATGAGCTTACAAATCTCGAGTATATTATATAACACAAAGAAATACTTAGCAATAGTTTCATCAGTCGTGACGCTCATTCACAGAGGTAATTATTCCGTTTTACTAACGTTAGTAATGTTACTAGAGAGTATTATCTATACTTATAATAAATCTGTAGAGAGGTCAATTCTGTACATGAAATATATCTCCAAAATAACTATCAGCGGGTGATTAGTGATCGATACTGACGCCAAAAATGCAATCAGTAAAATTTTTGTCTGTCTGTCTGTCTGTCTGTCTGTCTGTCTGTCTGTATGTTCGTTATAGAAACAAAAACCACTCGACGGATTTCAACAAAACTTGGTACAATTGTTCTTCATACTCCTGGGCAGGTTATAGTATACTTTTCATCACGCTACGATCAATAGGAGCAGAGCAGTGAAGGGAAATGTTGGGAAAACAGGAGAACTTACTCCATTTTTTAAGCTTCCGCCGCGTGTGCAGCCTTAATAGTTAAAGCTACACAGAAATCATGTATGACGGAAATGTTCTCCTTAAAATTATATAAAAAATATTCCACGACAGCAAATGTCTATCTTTTAAGGTTGACTCACAATTACACGTGTAACTCCCGATAGCTTAGCAGTTCAGAGCTTTCTGATTATATTTTGTCTACTCTTACGTGTATAACACTCTCAATCATCCCTTATTAATAAATTTTAACATTATTACCTATTTAATAAAAAAAGAATCATAGAAATCGGTACAGAAACACCAAAGTTATACATGAAATACCTACGCTAATAAGCCATCGCGCGTGGATACTGAATCATGCTATAAGGATTATTTTTGTGTAAGCGTCGCGTCGGGTCGCCGCGTGAGGTATAAAATGGCGGGGGAACTTCATACAATATTTGGCTGTTGATGCGAGTAGACGTTCCGAGCATTCGACCTTATTGACAGGCAATATTGTTTATCAGCGCGACTTTTAGTCTTTAAATTAATTTAGTTTTCTTTTGTTGTTATTTCATAAAATAGGTATTAGTTATTTTGGTAGCGTGTTATATACGAGCCACTAATTACCCGATAGAATTTTTAAATTCTTTAAATAAATAAAGTACGGGCAGGACTTCCTTCTCATGAAATTTGTTTAAAAATTGGCATTCCTATAATTCTGCTCCGAAATTTAAGACCACCACAACTTTGCAATGGAACTCGGCTAAAAGTAACCCAGTTGCAACAAAATATAATCGAGGCTCAAATTTTAACAGGTTGCGGTGCAGGAGAAACCGTCTTTATTCCCATAATACCAAACAATTTTCCATTCCAATTTAAAAGAACGCAATTCCCAGTATCGGTGTGATAAGCAATGACAGTTAATAAGGCTCAAGGGCAGACTTTTCGTGTTGCTGGAGTAGATCTCAGTGTCAGTTGTTTCTCGCATGGTCAGTTGTACGTCGGTCTTTCCCGGGTTAGCAGTTCTAGAAATCTTTATGTTCACGTGCCGGACGGGTCGACTTTCAACATATGTAGTTGACCCGGAAGTTTTATTTACGTTGTATAGGTACTTAAGCCTCATGTGCACGTGATCTTAACAATATTACCAATACATTAACTTAATAACACACAAGGAATTACACACTGACGGAGTTGCGGGCACAGCTATCTATATCTATGTATATAAATAAAACTCTTCCGTTACTGAGTGACTGACAGACAACGCACAGCCGAAACTACTGACAGTAGAGAGCTGAAATTTGGCCAGTGTGTTTGTTGGAAAGTAGGCTACCACTAAGAGGATTATTGGAAATTCCCTCCCAACGGGGAGAAAAGGGGGATAAATAGTTTTTTTCCGGAAGTCATTAGTCCACGCGGACGAAGTCGCGGGCAAAAGCTAGTATTGAATAATTTAATAAATAAATAATAATAAATATCCTTGGAAATTTCACACAATGCCATCTCGTCCCAAGCTAATCAACTAATGCTTGTGTTATGGTAACGAGATGGATGATAAACTACTTATATACTTTTATTTTTGTAAATACATACATTATATATTATACATACATTATATATTATTTTACATATTATAGATAGAAATGACACCCAGACTCCGAGCCAGTGCCTCTGGTTTAGACAAAGACACTTGCCCGACCCCGGAATCGAACCCGGGACCCGTTGATCCAAAGGCGGTACAGCTAACTACTAGACCAACGAGGCAGTCAATAATTTGTATCAATGTTCCACACATGCAATCGGGTTTGTCTCGTTAGAAATATTGTGCAAACACAAGCAGACTTCTTAGCCTAATATGTATATGCTTGCAAAGAGATTGTGTAAGACTTATTCAGCTAAATTATTCGACGTCAAACACAACATGTAGCGAGCGGATATGCTTAGAATGAATCGATTTCAACACCGAGACGATCGATCGATCGCTCGAGTTGTGCTTGCAGCTTGATCCGGTTTTAGATCGACAACATGGAACAATAAAATAGGTTTTGTATCGAATCGCACGTTTGTTTTGGAATACAAATGGCAATCGACTGTTTTCTTGAATAATAAGCTTGATTAGTCATTTCTACTATTAGTACCACATTTACCGGCAATCTTGTAAATAAATTAGATGAATGATGATAATAAATCGAGTTTGTTAAACCTTTTCTACAAACATGGGATTATATCGATACTGGCGTAACTCCATTAAATTCGAGAGCTATTTCCATAATTTAAACAAATAATGCCCTAAAATATGTAACTACACTCTCTGATCTCCCCTTTCATGACTAATTTAGAATCGGATAGTAAATATTAATTATTCAAAAAACACTTTCCACAATTCCTGAAATATAATGGATACAAGACTTATTTTAAAAAGCCTTGACCGTAAGTAGAATCGATTTTAAATGATAATGACGCTAGAGACAGGCATGGTATTATTATTTCCTAGGTTATTGTTATTCAGTCTTCGCGAGTTCAAGGCGACAGAGGTAGCGCATGTGGGAGGCCCCCTAACTATGTGTTATTGTTGAACATAAATGTTTGATACTTGAATCCGATGTATGAAGAGCAAGCTGGAATTTGAATGATTTAATAAATTTAGAAATCGAATTCAAGAAAATGCAACCTAGCTTAAAACAAAAGAATATCAAAAACTATTGTTAACTGACTACACAAAAAAGGTGGTTTACCATTTTCCGTAATTTTTGTCTGCTGATTACTCGGAGTCGCCTGAACCGCCTTGGAAAATTATTTTATGTTGATTTAAAACCATAACCACCTAAATTGGAACCGATTCAAATGATTTTGTGGCGACCCGCCCCGGCATCGCACGGGTGCAATGATGAACATCTAAATATGCATGTATTATACATATAAACCTTCCTCTTGAATCACTCTATCTATTAAAATCACCGCTTGAAAATCCGTTACGTAGTTTTTTTTTATGTAAGAGCAGGCAGACTGCATTCCGCCTGATGTTAAGTGGAAATGCAGTTTCGAAGTGGGGATACCTAGTGCTAAACTATACGCACAGCACAAGCCATCCTCGCCCTGCCGGCCCGCAATGTGCCTCTTCACGATTCGTTTGAAAGACCCTATATTGTTTAAAGATTTATGCATACATTTGGACGGACAGTCGAGAGCGACTTTGTTTTATGCTATGTAGTGATAAGTTGTACGGGTTCAAGATAAAGTTGCAGGAAGAAAAACTAAGTAGTAAGCAATGAAAGTTTTAATTACGACGGGACCTTTACGAAGATAAAAAAGTTATTTTGGACGACATACAAACAATTCGCGATATAGATAAGACATTCCACTGGCTAGCACGATGACGTCATTTTGTTTTTGTCTGCCAACACTGGTTGTTTTGTACCTAAACTTGCTTTTTCCAACAGACTTATAATATGAGGGTGTTTCTTATTAATGTTGTAAGCCGATTCGTAACTTTTATTATTATTTATTTTTATTACATTTATTATCTTTCCAGGTTGGCACATATAAATGTTATCGAAGAAGTAGGTTCAGTAGTTTGGCAGAAAACTTGAAAAAAGTGATCAACAAAGATTTAATATAAGGCAAAATTCGAATTCGTGCATTTTATTATTCGGGTCTGTTACATAGCAAACGTTTATTTGCACTAAAAATTAAAGACGGTTTACATTTTCTACTAGCGGTCCGTCCCGGCTTCGCACGGGTGCGATGTAACCCGCGGGTGAGGCCATGAGGCGAAGCTAGTCAAAAAAAGTTGCCTATCATCAGCTACCTAGCAGTGAAAGTCCCATCAAAATCGGTCCAGCCGTTCCAGAGATTAGCCAGAACAAACAGACAAACAGTTTTTTTTTTAAAAAAGGTTATTTTGGTCTGTGTACTGTTATACATACTTACGCATTTAGTAAAGATTGGTTATTTTATTATTACAAACGGACTCCAATTTTATTTATTTGTATAGAGTATAGATTTAAAGTTTTGTCGTGTGTTTCATCGGTGGTTCACCATCATGATCACAATATTTTTGCAATTTCGTTTGAACTTTGAGTAAGTACGTGACGTAATGGAATTTAGTTTCTTTTACTTGATAGTTCCCGTTTCAATATCCAAATACTTTGTATGAACACATGCTTTAGTTTTTTTTAATAAAATCACATTTAATCTCTGTATAATGATTTTGCTTTTTTCAATAATTGCCTGCCTGCTGACAGCGGCATGTTTTCACTTTTTACAGTACTGACGTCACGTTTGGTGGCACCTCCGTAGTTTCAAACACGCACAAACGACGGTACCTAACCCTAAAAAAACTATCAAAATTTATATTTTTTTCTAGAACTGGATTTGGTGTATATAAAAAAAAAATTATGCTGATGCTGCTAGAGGCACTGGCTCGGAGTCTGGGTGTCATTTCTATCTATAATATGTATGTATTTACAAAAAAAAATGTATATAAGTAGTTTATCATCCATCTCGTTACCATAACACAAGCATTAAGTTGCTTAGCTTGGGACGAGATGGCGTTGTGTGAAATGTCCAAGGATATTTATTATTATTTTATTATTATTTATATTTAATTTACTACTATCCAGAATCAAACGCCATATAAGGGGCTGTCCAATAAACAGATTTACTTATGGTGAATGTTCCAGGGTAGTCCGCGAAATTCAAATTTTCTTACGTTTTTTGCAATTTGCAGGTCAGTGCTAGGTTGTATGTTGAAATTTTATTCGCGGCCAAGCTCATAAAGGTGCAAGAATGACTTTGAGCTCAAAGTCATTCTTGCACCTTTATGAGCTTGGAGGGTTGTATTGATGATTTTGATTCTATAACTACATACGTCTTACAGCCGCGAATAACATTTTAATCAACATACAACCAAGTACTGACCCGCAAATTGCAAAAAACGTAAGAAAATTTGAATTTCGCGGGTTACCCTGGAACATTCACCTTAAACAGACAATCTGTTTATGATAATTAACAAACTAACGTTTGGGTTTACTATTTTTATGATAAACGGCAGCATTCAGCTCCCTGTAGGCATCAATAGACCATTAGCCAACATCACGTCAGATAAATTTAAAGTATACTGAATTAGAATTAAAAGGCATCGCTGTAGACGGACTTGATGCTATATATCAAAACATTGAGAAAAATGTGAAAAAAGTAGGTATTGGTCTGCAGAGTAACATCAGAAACACATATTTTTGGGAATAATTTAACTTGCATTGCATCTACGACTTCTTTAAGAAAGAGTCAACTAATCATTTGTCTTCTTAAACATAAGTAATGACCGTGTCAGTTTAGTTGACAGAAGAAGAAATATACTGTCAGTACATCCATGAGAAATAACACTAACATTTTGCTTATAAATCTTTATTATTACTCAGCATGGTATACCAGAATTCCGAAATTAATTAATGCCGTGTCTGATTTGTTAAGTCAATATTTATGTTTGCTTTCAATCCTTCTAACAAAGGATTATCCTTTCAGTTTTTATCACACATGTGTTATTTAAGCTGTGCAGTCCCTCAGGATCACCCTGATCGCCTTGAATTTATGTGCCACATTTTTTGCTCGCGCTATAGCAGGATACTTAAACCAGAACAACCCGGTCTAATTCATTTGGTGCAAAAGTTGATGCCCTTGACGAATTTCCGAGCCCTCAGAATCGTTTTGCGCGGATTGTATGACTTGTTATTTTAAACTCCATCTGTTCAAAGTACATTAGCATAAAAAAACAAATTAACCGGGCTTTCAATGTTAAAATGCCTACTCGTATTACATAAGAATCGTTGTCTTGTTTAATTGCAACTTGAAGGTAACATCACAGTTTTAGCATTGTGCTCTTTGCGGAAATTTGTTCTTTCGTTCGACGTTGGTAATAATAGCTCAAGATCAAGCGATAACGTTGGAGTCTCGATCGGGTGCAGAGGACGAATATTAGGTACATAGGTAATATTGACGGTCTAATGTCAAGAGCAAACATGGCCGCCGTTGTACATGTAATGTGATGCGCCTAGATTACTACATATCATATTTCTATACAACTAGGAAGTGAGCGCAAATATCGGTGTCCGATTATGCGATGTGATACCTGCGTAGGACACAACAATGACACGAGTTCATTCATAACTAACGATGACGTGGAAACCAGGAAACCGTAGATTCGAATGCTACAAATTATAGGTACGATCTCCTATCACTAAATTGAAAATTTTTTAAAGAAACTTACAGTGGGTTGCATAATGGCAGCTGCTATGATGTCGGCGTCATCCTGCAATCGGCGCGGAGTTTGCTGAGATTGAATCTCGTCTCGAACTATGCCATCGCCGTGAATTAAAACACCAATACACAACGGTTCACCTGGCGATTCCAAAATAGACGACTTGATAAGCATATTTTTTTTTGCTTCGTTTTACTATTTTATCGCACTGTGAGCGTATTCATGTATTGGTTTCCCAGAAACAAGCCTTTTTTTGTTGTTGACAGTGTATTCGTCACTTTGACGTCTCACTCGCCAGTGGTTCGGGCGTTTGCGTTCCTGGAGCGTGACCCTCTGTTGATACGGGAAGCTAGTCAGGTGATCCGTCGTGTAGAGGACGATATGTGTGGCGGGCGACGCGGTACCCGGCGAGGCACTGAGCGACCGCCGCGCCCGCCGCCGGCCGCTCCTGCATTGCGGCGCGCAGCCGCACTCGCGCGCGCATGACCTTGGCATTGAACTTGGCAATGGGCCGCCAGGGGGGAGGGGCCGGCGAGGTGGGACGCTCGGTGGGGGATGAGATGCACCGGCAGCTGCACCGCCCCTCTCCCGCCAACCTTCCGCCATACACCGGATCAACTCGCAGCTCGTGGAATACGAAATGCTGCCCGAGAATGAGAAATGGCGTCCCCTCATTGTTAGACAGTAAAAGGATATAGTAGTCCGATGCGCCGAGAGGTAGCAATTCGTATGACGTAATTTATTTAGCATAGGTGTGTACTCTTTACTTGAGTGTGAAGTATATGTATTTGAATAATTGTTTTTATCAAAATTGATAAATTTACCTTATAATACACAAAACACATATACTAATATATAAAGCTGCAGAGTTTGTTTGTTTGTTTGAACGCGCTAATCTCAGGAACTACTGGTCCGATTTCAGTGTTAGATAGTCCATTTATTGAGGAAGGTTATAGGCTATATTTTATTTTCAAAAGAATTAGGGATCCGTATGAAAATTGCGATTTTGTAACCCAAGGTGTAAAATCGAAAACCTATTTATGCGTGCGCTGCAATAACGATTGACAATAGAACAAAATGAAGTACTACGAGTTTGTAGGTCTTATTAAAATCTACATAAAAGTCCGCGAGAGCACATATCTAACTATAATAGTTTAGTCACAATAACCACTTTTATATTCATAAAAAAGAATGCATAGAGATAAGCACGGGTTCGAAGTCCACGCGAGCGAAGCCGCGCCCAAAGGCTAGTGTCTAATAATTGGTCTTAATCCTAATTATAGCCTTATGATTTATTCAGTCCTAAGGTTTGAAGTTAAATTTTCCAGGTAATAGAATATTCCAGAAAAAGGCTCGTGCAGTAAAATGTTTATAAATAAATAAATAAATATCCTTGGACATTTCACACAACGCCATCTCGTCCCAAGCTAAGCAACTTAATGCTTGTATTATGGTGACGAGATGGATGATAAACTACTATTAATTTTTTTTTTTTGTAAATACATACATATTATAGATAGAAATGACACCCAGACTCCGAGCCAGTGCCTCTGGTTTAGACAAAGACACTTGCCCGACCCCGGAATCGAACCCGGGACCTGTTGATCCAAAGGCGGCACAACTAACCACTAGACCAACGAGGCAGCAAGTCTAAATACGTGTAGCGTCCTTGTGTTATTTTAAGGCGGCCAAAATAACAGTAGCCTGCGATAAGACCGGCAACAATAAAACACAGCCTCCAGTATATGTAAATTTTAGGTTAAGCCCACCGTAAACAGCCAGCCACAAAACTATATCCATTACCATACCATTCTTAAAACAATAGATCCCAGTTAATACATTGCAATAGCTACATTAACTACCGTAAAGATGTCTTTGCTCATATCATCTGGCCACGCTGTCATACTGTATAGGAAACTCAGTGCCATATGGACAAACCAAAATTTAAAATCACCAGAACATTATGTAAGTATGTATTCTAATTTTGACATATAATAGAGGGGCAATCATGGTGTTTGCTCGTGGACAAGACGCTATGATAGGGTTGGCACAACGGTTCTACAAAACCTGCTCAACAGTCTTAAACGTGCCAATGCTGTAAGGCACATTGTGGATTGTGAGAAGGATATAAAATGCTACTACGCAGCCCATAGATTACGCACTGTCGAGTCGGGCTTCCTTCAGTTACATGGAGGGTAATTAACCTACTGTGCCACGCTGGCAAGACGGGTCTGCACAGGATTTTGTTTCAAGTTGTCCATAACTTGCGGCTAGGTTTTTGGGCTTATAATTTCCTTGTGTCTTACGACGCCCTTCCGATGGAATGGGTAGTTAAACTATGTGTTAAAAATGCGTCACCATTCGTTGTGATGTTATGTTCATTGTTAAAACTACTCTATTTTCAACAGAAATAAAATACAGCATGTTTAGAAGCTAGGAACAAGAATATGTTTAAAGATTTTCGTTGCAACATTGTGTTTGCTACTTTGTAGCAATAGACAATGGTGAATTCTACCCCGACTAAACCCTAAGGCATTCCTGCCTGCTCCAAGGCTCCATGTTGGCACCCGTGCCTAACCAAGGTTATGGGTTAAGGTGTGGTCGAACTGACACGTTGCGCCTCACGCTCTAGCAACGACTCAATATTTCCGCACCAAATATACAGGATAGGATAGTTACACTAATTTGTCGTTTCGATCTGTCTACCATCTTAAATTTTAGTTTGCGGATCACTGGAGCGTGGGCCTTTCAAAAAGGGGGCTGCTATTTATCAAAAATATTGGAATAAAAACATTTGAGTAAAGACTCAGACATATTCGAATGTTCCGAAGAATAAAGACCTATCTGCAATACTGCTTTAAAACCATTTTGAACTCTAATCTTAATATATATAATATAATATGAAGTTCAAAATACAGTGCAACCTCGATATAACAAATCGGAGGGGAACAAGACAATATTCGTAATATCAAGTAATTCGTTGAACTGAGGTTTGTTATGTTGAGGTTAGATTGGTCTAAAATTCGTTATAAAGAGGTAAAAGAATAGTTTTACGTTTCTGTTGGTGTGGTGTGGGTTAACCTTTTACGTTTCTGAGCCATTTTAACTTAAATCTTTAACAATAGTGACGAGCAGAGGTGTTTACATTACTTTCCATCAAAACAACAATGATTACTGTACAAACAAAAGCGTGTCGAAACATGTCGAGACATGAATCACATTATAAGATTAAGAGTTATATCATTGGTGGAAACTTTATATAAAGGTTTTGGGTTGGCAAAATTCGTTAATTAGAGGTATGAATACTTTTTCTTGATAGTTGAAAATTCGTTGTAAAGAGGTTGTACGCAAAGAATGTTCGCAATGTAAAGGTATATTTTATATTGACTCTTATGGACAATTCAAGGGGATTACGAAGAATTTGTTAAATCGAGGAAGTCGTTACATTGAGGTACGTTATATTAAGGTTGCACTGTAGTTTCAAAGCAGTATTGCAGATAGGTCTTTATTCTTCGGAACAGTCGTATTATAGACTAAGAATTTACTACCGTCTTATTTAGCACCATCCAATTCTATCCTGCGGGTGTCTTAATCGACTAAAGGAACGAAATAGACAGATCATCTAACCTCAAGAGATTCCTTCTCTTGGCACGTGCCAACATTGGACGGACGGACATGCCAACCCGTCTAGCCAGCATGGTACAATACACTATTACAATATGCCATTGGAGGAGGCCGGACTCACCAGTGGGTCAATTATAGATTGCGATGATGATGATGATGATTACACAAAAAAACTTGACTCCGTAATCAACTTCTCCCTCTAGATTAGTCTAGCGGTAGTAGTCGAGAGTCGTAAGAGTCGACAAAAGGAAACGACAAGGCCAAAAACCTAGCCGCAAGAGAAGGAAAACTTAATACGAAACCCTGTGCCAATCCGTATGGCCAGCGCAGCACAGTAGGCTAATTACTCTTCATTTGGAGGAGGCCCGACTCAGCAGTGAGTCATGTATAGACTGAGTTGTAGTAGTTGATTAGGGAGTCAAGTATACAATGGACGGACCGCATCCATCTACTCCGATATTTACAGGCTGGTACTGTGTTCGCCAACCACGGTGCTCAACCGATGATGATAACGGCGAATCCTCATTTAAACATTATACCTACATGAAAACCGAAACATTTTGGTGTAATACCAAAAACCCGTTCAATCTATAATTGGCTGTATGTCATTTGTAGAATCGTAAACTATGCCTTTGATCATGTCATAATGATGATCTTCAGCAAAGTGTTGTGAATGAGACCAGGAAGGTTTCTGAACTGATAAAAAAATGTAAAATGTTTTTTTTATTATTTTAGTTAGTGGCGTAGCATCGCGCGCAGGGTACAGCTGAGAAATACCATTATTAAAAACATGCAAACACAAATAAGTGTTCTAATGAACAAAAGCCCAAGCCACGGTTAACAGAACAGCTTGAAAGAAAACTAGATGTGCCTATGAAACATTGTATGCTGGCCAAACTAGATTGGTCAACATTGTCAAACAAAAAAACCGGATGTTAATTTAAACCAGACGGGTGGAAACCCTACTCGTAGCACATCTGATGTAATGTCAGGCCACAAAAACTGGTCGCACTTGAGACTTGGTTACCAAGCCGCTGTATTCACACCGCCGACATTTCTTCAATAACTCATTATTATGTTCCTTTAATAGAATTATATGATACTAGCTGTTAGACACGACTTCGTCTGTGTCGGCTTTAAATCGGGTGTGTTCCTTCTTGGAAAATAGATGTCACTTCTACAATTTTCAACAGACTACAGAAAGGAGGACGGTCTCTAATCGGTGGTATGATCTGTTTAACGTTAACTGGTCGTCATTTGTATAAGTACCGTTCAAAAAATCGTCTTCATTATATTGGATGAAAACTTCGAGTAAAAATACTTACCTCATATAGGCTATGAAAAGTATGGGAATCATAAAATCTAAATATGGCAACAAAACACTCAAGCCGACAACTTAACAGCTATGGGTGGGAAAGCTGTAAACGCACTAAACATAGGTTGTTATTCGAGTATTTTGTTACAGTTCCAATGATCAATAAGACTGTTTTTCCAAACCACATTCTCCCACAAACCATGGTGATGCAATTTCCCAGGTATCTATTTTCGATGTTGCCAAATATACCAGACCAACACCCATAGAGTAAATAATAGCTACAAAACATCAGTCGGTGACGAGGCATCTTCCTACACGTGTCGAGGTTATTAGGCGTGGGATGTTTGGGGGGTAGTCGGGAGGTTGATGCTTGGAGATCGATCTGAGTGCGCGCGCATACCCCCCGGCCTATAACCTCGGTCCCCGCTCGCCTATCGAAATGCCAGATCCCCGGACCTAGGCACCAAGCGGTAAGTACTAAATGAACAAAGGCTGCCTTGAAACTTCAAGTATAGCCTTGATGAGGAAATTTCTGGGAACTATTTATTTAACAACCTAAGTGAATAAATGATGCGTTTATAGCTAATGATGGCAGTATTGTATCTAATAAATAGCCAGGCATCCTTGTGCAGTAAGCACTTAATCATTAGGTAGACAACTTTTTCCACAACATGGGGAATGAGGAAATACCCTAGATATTGTAAGATACAAAATAGTTACCTATTCTACTCCGTCAGTAACTGATCGTGGGAGATTGTTTATGTTATAAGTAATATTTTTGTCAGCTATTTGTAACAGTTACAGAAGAAGAGTTGATTCTGGTCCCCAATGTATTTTATAGGCTTCGGAAACCAATTTACGATATTAATCTGCGGCGTAATGGATTGTGCTAGTCGTACTTTCTAACTATTATAGGGTATAAAATATCAAATATGGTATATTTTTTACTTTGCTACGCTCCAAGAAGATCCAGGAACAATCTAGGGTTATTTTATTCCGGAGACTTTTGGTCAAATGGGACATTTGTCTTCTCATATCAGTGTTCAAAAAACACTCGCAATTATTTAGGCTAGCTTTACATTTCAACCAAAACAAACTAATCTCAAACGTTAAGCGTAAATATTTACCTGAAGATGATATCTAAAGTTCAGAGCATCTTGACGTTTGACCTTTAGGAGATCTCTAAGGTTAAAGTTCGACGAAAGGATCTTTAAATAAGTTATTTACTTGGTGGAGCTGAAACGGTAACACGAGTAGGCCCCAATAAGCTACCGAATGCAATCGATCAGCAACATTATCTATTGAAGATAGGGACGATACAGTGCAATTGTTAGCATTAGTCTGCTAAATTCAAAAGTCCTTGCCAAGTGCTTATGTCAGAAGAGTGTGGCATACCTACGTAACGAACTGCACTATAGTTACCAAAACTGTCACAATTTACAGTGAAAAGCACGGTGATTGTCGATTATGACTCTATTAAATTAACAGATGCTCTGGTACAACCAAACCTACCGCCTGATTACAAAACTGGTTCTAAAGTTAGTACCCTATTTTAATAAAGGTATGGTAGTTGTTTAGTAGGTACCATAGTTAGCCTTTCTGCATTTTGTATTAAGAAATGTAGTAAACGTGTTTTACAGGTGATTAAAATAGGGTACTAACCGAACCTGTTTTGTAATCAGACGGAATTAGTCTAGATTGGTATCGACTAGAATGAAATAAAGTTAAGCCAAGGGCCAAGGGACACAATTCAAAGAAAATTCAGATACAGGGTAATGATTTCATCATCGTCATCATCATCGCCATACTTAGCGCCCAAAGATCGCCATAGCGCCCTACTACTTAAAAATTGTTTTCATATGAAAAGGTCTAAATATAGCCGCCACTTTGGTATATCCATAATATGCACGAATGCATGAATGTGCCAGTGAATTGACAGACCGGTACAAGGGTTACAACCCAATGTAATTACAGGGTAAGGGATCTTAGGCGAAAAGGGATGATCATCCAGCCAGACGAAGTGGTATGTCTGCTGTGTGCGAATTGCTCTATAAACTTGGCTTTCGCGGTGTAGGACTTCTTGGTAATTCTCGCATTTGTAGGCGATATTTCTTGATGTTACAGTATGTAGCATGCTGGTTGCTAAAGGATAATTCGACCCATGAGGTGAATGAGTGAAGTATCATAATTTCAGTGCATAACCATCCAATCCTTACCACCTAGATAAGAGAAGAGAAGGAAAACTTGATACAAACCCTGTATCTACCAACCCGTCTTGCCAGCGCGACCATTTCCTTGGGCACAGGGTTTCGTTTCAAGTTTTACAACACCCTCAGGCTGGAATGGGGTGGAGACTCTATATATATTCATTCTAAATCCGTCACCACACGGACATAAGGACTACGCTCTCGAAATCGGAAGCCAAAGCTTCATCGGTTAGTGACGTCACAGCCACCCGTGGGCGGCCTTGTCCTTGCAGCGGCAATCGATCGGCGCACGCCCAACGGGCTCTACATAGATCTATGTATAGCCCTTAGCTCAGTCTGTGATTCAATCTAGATTATTCCAGAGGCTAATATTTCCTTAGTAAAACCCGTAGTCCGTGTGGTCAATATACACAATGTCACCAACCTGTTCCATTCTGAGCGAGTCGTAAAAGGACATCAAAGGAACGCAAAAGGCATAGTGATGTCTTAGGTTTTCAGGATCTTTGCACACGGCCGAAAATAACTTCTTAACGGCTCTGATCGTTTCATTAAATGTCTGAAACGTTGGGAATAAAATAAAACGATCACAACCGTTAAGAAGTTATTTCCTGCAACGCCATAGGCAGACAACCTAGCAGCAGGAGAAGGCAATCTTAATACAGACCCGTCTCTGTGGACCAGACTCCATTTGGAGGAGGCCTGACTAAGCAGTGGGTTAGTCAGGCCTCCTCCAAATGGAGGTTATGGGTTGAGGTCATGATGATGTACCTTTATGACGTCATTTCTTTAATAAGGCCTACATTTAGGAGCTTTTATAAACACGGTTCCGAGCCGCATTACATTTCCGTGTATTTTTCTTTGGGATATTTTAACGAAATTAAGGTACGGATTTACAAAACACACAGTATTCAAACCCCATTCCATCCTCAGGGTGTCGTAAGAGCCGACAAAAGGAAGTGACAAGGCCGGAAAATTGCCGTGAGTGAAGGAAAACTTGATACGAAAGCCTGTGCCAACCCGTCTGGCCAGCGTAGCACAGTAGGCTATTTACCCTCCATGTAACTGGAGTAGGCCCGACTCAACAGTGGGTAATGTATGGACTGAGTAGTAGTAGATAGTTGTAAGGTACTTATTTAGAGTAAAAGTTATAAGTAAAATAATTAGGATTGATAGACCGACAATCAAAGTAGTTATATCAAAGACTCCATAAATTAAAAAGAAAGATGTAGACATTACTCCGTTGAGTCACCTTTGCCGCGAGGTGTCACTTTTCTTCATCCGACAACCGACCGATAAGATAACTCGTATCACTTTAATAACAATGATAATATTATAATGATATTGGTTATTTCTTTGTCATTTAACTATTCTTAATTCAAAAGATACCAAGCGATGCCATACCAGCCTTCATTTATGTGCAAATAATTCCTAAGAAAAATTAAGCTTAAAAGGAATTTATTGGCATCCCAATTTTTGTAAGGAGTCTAATGAAACTAAAAAGAACAATAGCAACAGAGAGAAAGATAACCT
This sequence comes from Clostera curtula, assembly GCA_905475355.2. Taxonomy (NCBI): domain Eukaryota; kingdom Metazoa; phylum Arthropoda; class Insecta; order Lepidoptera; family Notodontidae; genus Clostera; species Clostera curtula. Next base: position 8,059,426 of record FR997813.1, on the reverse strand, counting down.
CCGCCACAGATTTTCAACGGGCGTCAGAAAATTCAATTGAAATAAAACGTACTTATGGAATGTAAAAATATATTTACTAATCTGTCAGACATTTTTGTACCGCCATTATTGTAACCTTTTTATTAAAAAGAGTTACGATGGCGATTCTTGTCAGCTCTTCTCTGTGGAATGGCATTCCGAACCGGTGGTAAAGACTAAATCATTAATTGATTAATTTTTCTGTGTTATTTTTTTACTATTTGAGATCATTGGTAACAATTTATTCGAATAAAAACCTTTTAAATTTGATTAAATATGATTAAGAATTGATTTAAAATTAAAGTAATAAAACTACCTAATTGAAAGTACAAAGAGAAGGCATACTCTATATATATACGTTCGTTTTTTGTGATAGACAAATAACTCTTTAATGTACAAAGTTACTTCAATACAAAAAGAACATAAATAGGACATATACAATTGGCAGCCTTATCGCAAAAGAACTACTACTGACCCACTGTTGGACCTCCCATTACCTGGCCAGCGTGGCCCTGTACGCTAACAGGGCCACGCTGATGGGTGTTGGCACAGGGTTTTGTTTCAAGTTTTCCTTCTCTTGCGGATAGGTTTTCGCGACTCCTTATTCGTCTCCACACGGTTCATCATCAAAGAACAATCTTTTAATATTATCAATTAACTAATGTATCTCTTATTATTTCTAAATAAACAACCCATCCTATCCTCTATTTAAAACACTTAAAGAGATATTTGGGATGGATGTCAATTATAAATAAAGAGCCCAGAAACCTGAAAACATTTCCTACCCTAACGAACATTTATAAACAGTGTTTTTTTATACGTGGGCGGGTAGGAATCGGTCGATAGAAGTGCAAAGATGTGCCGCCTACACACCGAACCATCCCACCCCCCGCGGGGGATGCGCGCACACAGACTCATATTCCGTAACACACATTGACAACATGTCTATAAACATATTTGGGTGGGCCCGAGTGCATTGCATAATGTATTTTATTTTTAGTAGTTTTAGAGTCAGGTCTGTGTTTTTGGTTACCTATTTAAAATGTGACAGGGTTAGGTAATATTAGAAGATGAAAATAGAATTTCCTAATGGAAGAAAGTAAGTTCTTGTTGCGCAATATTTATTCAAATTTTTATTTTAGACAGGCTCTGACGTAAGTGTCCGCGATTTGCGCAATCCAGTCGAAAGGTCTTAACTGATTCTAAAGAATGATTTGTTTCGTAAGGGTGACATAAGACCTGACAAAAGGTAAGACCGAAAAGCCATTTATATTTAATATCTACATTCATATCTTTCATTTGCGTGTTCACATTCACACAATCCATCCATCTCTCAACCCACTACCCTTACATGCATCCACGTTAAAGCCGAACGTCCACCGCCAGCTAAAATAAGTTAGTTTAGTTTAGCTTGCATAGTTGAGCCAGTTTTTCATACATGTTAGTTCACCGTCGGTGGATGCACATGTATGAAAATCTGACTCAATTATGTAAGCTAAACTAAGCTACCTTATTTTAGCGGGCGGTGGACGTTCGGCTTGATACTGCATCTACCACCGGCTCGAAATGTCGCTTCATAGAGAAGAGCCGATAAGAAACACTGTAGTTGCTTGTTTTAACTAGCAAATTCCGTCACCCGGTAGGTAATTCCTGAACGACTCAATATAGAGGAAAATCACTTGAACGTTCGAAAACCACCTAGTTTCAAGTAAAATATATTTGAATTTCAATGAGAGAGGGATGAAGGGAAATATCTTCAAATGTATACCAATAACACTTCTCGTCCACAATACCACAGTGTCTGAAGACAAAAGTCTTCAACCAATGTGTGTTGCCAGTGATGACATATGGAACAGAGACGTGGTCGCTCACTATGGGCTCCATCAGATGGCTCAAAGTCACCCAAAGTGCAATGGAGAGGGCTATGCTCGGAGTTTCCCTGAGCGAGATCGAATCAGAAATGAGGAGATACCCAGGAAAACCAGGGTCACCGACATAGCCCACTGGATTGCCAAACTTAAGTGGCAGTGGGCAGGGCACATAGCGCGCAGGACCGACGCCCGATGGGGCAGAAAAGTCCTCGAGTGGCGACCGCGATCCGGAAAGCGCAGTGCTGGTAGGCCTCCCACACGGTGGACCGACGACCCGGTTAAGGTCGCCGGAAAGCAGTGGATGCGGGCGGCCCAGGACCGGCCTTTGTGGAGATCCTTGGGGGAGTCCTATGCCCACCTCTTTTGGCTGAAATGATGATGATAATGGTCATGAACACAATCTTGAGAATAATAGCCATCGCGACTGTAAACATGGTGTTCACCACATCGTCATTTCTGCCCATAAATGACCCACTACTGAGTCGGGTCTCCTCCAAAACAAAATCCATGGAGGGAAATTAGACTTAGAGTGCGGCGCTGGCCAGACCGGTTGGTACAAGGCTTCCTATCAAGTCTTCCTTCTCTTGCGGCAAATTTTTCAGCCTTGTGGTTTCCTTTTTTGAACGCCCTCAGGAGGGAATGAGGTGGTGACAATATTTATTCTTAATTCGTCACCACACGGACAACTATCAGCATAGGCCTACACAAAAAATGTAATAAAACCGATCCCATATGTACTATTGAAACAGGCTAAATTATGAAGTATGAAAAACGTCTTCCAAGAACTGGTATTGCCGCACTACGAACGGTGTAACTATTAACGATACTTAGCAGGCGAGACAAAAAAAACTGGCAAAAAGTGGGTATTCGGTCGATATGTGAACGCAAATAGAGGACTATTATTACTATATCCTTCATCAAACATACTCCTGAAACATCGACAAAGGTGTTTGTGAACACAATTAGCGTTGAAATGAAATGACGTGCGACGCTGCGCAAGGTGAGCTGACCAATTTTGCGCAATGAACAAATCATTTCGTTAGCGGTACCTAGTACGTATGAGCTAATAGTTTTGCTTTGTATCCGGCATTCAGTTCCAGTACTCTTCAACATTGGCGGAGAAGCCACATACGATAAACTATTATAGGCATACATAAATCGGAAGATTGAAAAACATTACACAATGATCGATTTCATGTGGAAGAACAATCGATTATTTACCTTGATTAGTTGTGTTGGAGGTGTACCAGGATATGTCAGGAGACACTCGCGACCATTGCGCATCAGTCCTTCAATTGTTTTTTTCTAGAAGGAGGGCGCGAGAGGAACCAGCCGACGCGGCGGTGCGCGGCAGAATCGCGCGGCCTCGACCTTGGCCGTCAAACCCGCGCATGCGTCCCGCGCCTCGCTTCCCGCACCCCGGTCCCCTCCCCCGCCAATTATGTCATTATGTGCTGCCGAGTTTTCTGCCGTTGTGTTGCCAAACACAGTTGCGCTTCGCTGGATCTGGATCCAGATTTTGAATTTATAGTCGTATGTTATGTTATACACACACTGTCTTGTCTTAAACATGGCGTTGGCGCCAATTTGGTGCATGCCTAATGTTCTTTACGGATAGGTATTAAATGATTCGCTCTTTAGCATTCCATCGTCAATAAGGTTTTTTAAAAATAGGTACATTTTTTCCAAGAACTGTGTTTAGTCAATTCAAGCTCTAAATACTGCCATCACACGTCGCTAAAATTACTCACTACTTGAAAAAAGTCTGTAATTCAGGGTATGACAAAAACCCTATAGCGAGAACGAAAGACTTAATAGTACTAATGATAAAGATACTGTGTATAAAATTTAAGGATAATCACGGCAATTTATTTTTCTTCATATTTCCGAACTCAAGACCGGCCTTTGTGGAGATCTTTGGGGGAGGCCTATGTCCAGCAGTGGACGTCTTTTGGCTGAAATGATGATGATGATGAAGTAGAACCCAATAAACATTATGGAGCTCGGATTAGTTAGCTTGTAGGTTAATAATAACGATAGCCAGTTATTTGGTTTTCACTAGAACACCTGTTATGTGTAGATGTCGATGGCCGCTTCATAATTAAAGTTAAACAACATTTTATAGACAGAACGGACAGAACTACTTCTTTTTAATAGTTCTACAGTGACACTTCGGATGGCAACACGTAATTGTAGTCTCTCTAAAACGTAACTTCTTAAGTAAAGTTTAATACTGAAATAAAAAAACGGTAGAAGCACTTACTTATCAATTGATTTATAGGGTTTTTCAACGTTCCCCGTCCGCCCCTATTACGTAGTTCTCATAATGTGACGGGCGACTATGACGCACGGAATGACGAAGAGCGCGAGGTACATTTTAATTTAGGTACATAATACGCTCGCTTGCAAGCTAAATACTTGTTGTATGTAACATCTGTACATTTACCTACAAGTTGGCGAACTTGGCGTAACGAAAATCAGAACATATGATCACAAATTAATGGCACTTGGAAGTTGATAATATAGGAAGAAAATGTAATCAGCTAGGCTCGTAGGCACTTACATGGTAGGTACCTACAGCTAACTTCGGAGTAATAACACTATAGCGATCAGTATGCTACATACTTTGGACAATTTACCCAAAAATCTTGTGAACTATAAACTTCAAGAAATTTTGCCTACAATTGCGAGAATTACCAAAAAGTCCTACACCGCGATTGCGAAGTTTCCAGAGCATTTCGCTCAGTTAAGCTGGCTGATGGCCTGATGTGGATAATCTAGCGTGTAGGACTCAACCCTGCACGCACTGTGAGGGACATCCCCCCAAACACCCCGGATTACCGTCCCGCACTGACTGCCCCGTGGGTCCTGCCCTGACTGTATCTCAGCGGGGGATCCTAAGCCGCCCATTGTACAAATCTTTTTACGTTTGTTTTAGGTAAATTGTCATTCACTTTGTTTATCTGTAGAATCACTACATAGTATAAAACAAAGTCGCTGTCGCCTGTCCGTCCCTATGTATGCTTAAATCTTTAAAACTACGCAACGGATTTTGAAGCGGTTTTTTTAATAGATAGAGTGATTCAAGAGGAAGGTTTATAAGTATAATACATGCATAATTGTATACGTGCGAAGCCGGGCCGGGTCGCTAGTAAAGAATATATAAACAGTTAAATAAGTGGAAAGTATAGTGGAAACTCTTCTGTTTACTGAAGCAACGAACTTAATGCTGCATTAAGTTGGAGGCGCCAAGCAAGGTCCAGAAGTGGTATACATTTGGCTGATGGTGCTAAAGATATGTCAGCGTCCTCGACTCCGATCACCCAAAGGGCACGTCGACCTTGAGAAAAAATGTACTTAGTGCACATCTATGCGGAGCCCAGAGTTCAGTAGTGGCCATCAGAGGCTAGAAGGAAGTTTTTTTTTTATGAAATCTGAAAACAATATGTCACCCAGAGAACATCGTAAGAGGCGACTAATGGAACGCAAGAGGCAAATAACCTAGCAAGAAGAGGAAAGCTTGATACAAACTTTGTGCCGTGTGGCCAGCTAGCACAAAATGCTAATTTATCTCCATGTTATTGGAGGGGCAGAATATTACACTTCCCCACCGCACGCTGGGAAAAAACGCGTGATGTAAATGTCAACAAAACCCAGCACGCTTGGTGGTAGGATCTACTTAATGGTTCGCCTGGCTAGCTACCTCACATCTAAGTCAAGCCCAGCAGTTTTACTGTGTTTCGTCGTGCGTATGTGAGAACCGGCGCCCGTCCGGGCATTTCCTTGAATTGCCTGCTCCATCTTAGACCCTGGCATTGCTTTCCATCACGCAAGCATAGGGTCAAAGGCATTCAAGTCGGTGATAAAAAAACGCCCGGCTCAGCTGAGTGGCCAATTATTAGTTTCCATAGTCGAATTTATCGCAGATCCAAGGTCGGGTGGTTAATAAATCCATCACCAGATATTTAACCTTGACGTTACTGCATTCGTAACATAGCTACTGCAATGAAATCTAATAATAAGTCTAACATCAGACTGCAGTGATGTAATCTAATTGTTGACTTGCATGGAAGCAAACACTGCAACATTGTATGTTGTTAACTGTTTCTAGGTTGGTCTTTTGTAGCTGCTCTGGACCTGCGAGACTCAGGAAGGTCTTCACCTTCAGCATACACAGCCAGATACCCTTGGTGGTGTGATCTAATGTTCCGCCCGGCTAGCTACCACCCTGACATGTAAGTCCGGCACCAAGCAGTTTTACTGTATTCTGTCGTGTGTATGTGAGAGGCGGTGCCCGTCAGGGCATTTCCTTGAATTGCCTGCTCCATCTTAGATCCTGGCGTTGCCTTTCATTAAGCAAGCCTAGGGCATTCAAGTCGTAGATAAAAAAAGAGTGCGAGTGAGATCTCCGGTGTTGCACTGATCACACCAATCTGTATAATACGAAAAAACCCGTTTATCACTGAAATAAATAAACCTTTTTTTGGTATAAAACAGTTGGTTTTGATGACTATGTTTTTCTTAATTACTCGTATAACTACACTTTCTTAATTCGTAGTAGTTACATCGAGTAGTAAGATTTTTGATGTGTTATTGATATATTCGTTTAGTTCTATTTGGTCCGTCCGTCCCACCAAGCGTAGGTATTGCTTATGCCTTCTAGTGTGTGTAATATAATTTATTAAATTAGTCTAATTATTAAGGTATACCTACCTACAAACTTATGAAAAGTTGCCGAAAATGAAGTATATAAGACAGTTTTTTGAATTTTTGTAGGGAGTTTTCAACCGTTTATAGCGGTTTATTTGGGGTTTAAAACCGGAACATATGGTTTAAAACGTTTGAAATCGGTTGTTTTACATCTGTAGTCGCGACGCTAAGCGTTTACCATCAGGCGGCCATGAACTTGAACACCATCCTAGTTTTCCAGAACACTGGTAATTTTGTCTAATTGAGAAAAAGAGGTACATATTTTAGGTTTACTAAACTGACAAATCATAGAGGTGCACATTGTAATTTATTATACTGGTAGCGACATCTAGTTATTATTGCAAGTACTATTATGTAAGTAATAATAAGGGCTTATGTGGTGGCTAAAACACTTGGGTACTACCTGTTTTCATCTTTATCATATAGATGGCGCTATTTTATTTAACTCAAGTTAATAACTAGGTCCATTTAGCTTGGATTGAATTTCCTTAATGAACATCTTAATCCTTCCTCCAAGTTCATAATATTCAACCATCTTTACAGTCAATCTGGGTAACTTTGACAGTTAAGTTCGATATTATTTTAATATTTAAACATATGACACGACTGTATTTTGCTTTAATACATTTCACCCGTAAAGATAAATTAAATTCTCTAAAAATTCATCAGTCCTTAGGAAAACCTGATTTTCTAGTGTGTCAAAGTTACCGTCACTAAATGGGTAACTTTGACACACATAAAACCATTCTTAAAAAAGAAGTACATATGGCTGGAATATTTTCATGTAGGTAGACGCTGCTTATTTTAAAGACTGCGTGAAAGACAAATCTAGGACGGGTACGTTCGTTTTTTCACTGTAAGTTTGTATGTCAATCCTCAGTTGAAGAGTATGACTAGTAAATATATTTTGAAAATTATTACCACTATTTCCAAATACTAAACAAAATGTGTAATGTGTTTAAGTACCAAGCAAGTTTGAAACAATTTCAAATCTTACGGGTGAAAGGCCTTCAATTCAAACGATCGATGCTGCGGTATACAGCTAGTTGCTGAAATTGAAATTGAAAAATTTATTCAAGAACAGATACAATTGTTTTAGATATAAAAACATACAGTAGTCCTATTTGAGAATATACCTGAACTAGGTTAAAAACCTGTGCTTCAGGCGGAAATATATTAAATTATAAAAATATATAAATAAATATATTAAAGATCTTCTATGTCTTCTATCTCATTCACTAACATAATTTCTATGAGATTTTGAATTAAGTACTGATCGGTTTTGTATATAAACCTTTTCTGACAATAACGAATACAAAAAAGAATAATCAAATTTGCCAAGGCATCTCTACTATCTACTACTCAGCCCTTATTACCCACTGCTGAGTCAGACCTCCTCCAACGACATGGGGCCTGCTGTGTCGCGCTGGCCAAACTGGTTGGCACAGGGCTTGGTATCAAGATTTCCTTATCTTGCAGCTAGGTTATCGGCCTTGTCATTTCCTATTGTCGACTCTTACGGCACCCTTAGGATGAAATGGTGACTGCCTCGTTGGTCTAGTGGTTAGATGTGCCGCCTTTGGATCAACTGGTCCCGGGTTCGATTCCGGGGTCGGGCAAGTGTCTTTGTCTAAACCAGAGGCACTGGCTCGGAGTCTGGGTGTCATTTCTATCTATAATATGTATGTATTTACAAAAAAAATAGTATATAAGTAGTTTATCATCCATCTCGTTCCATAACACAAGCATTAAGTTGCTTAGCTTGGGACGAGATGGCGTTGTGTGAAATGATATCCAAGGATATTAATTTATAACAATGTATTCTAAATCCGTCACCACACGGAAAGTTTTATACATATTCATACCCTAGACTAATCATCACTATCACTACATATTATAAAACAAAGTCGCTTCGTCCGTCCGTCCTTATGTATGTATGCTTAATTCTTTAAAACTACGCAACGGATTATGAAGCGGTTTTTTTAATTGATAGAGTGATTGAAGAAGAAGGTTTTTATGTCTATTACATCCATAATATTGCAGAGAAACACTCATAAATTTAAAGGTTCATTATTACACCCGTGCGAAGCTGGAGCGGGACGCTAGTGGGAAATAAAAGAAACACGTTGTATAGAAAAAGATAAATGTGTATCAAACCAGACAGATTTTCACACACTCTTCGACACCTTTCAATTCGCTACGAATTGAAATCCAATTTACAAATGTTTTTTAACAAAATTAAACCCAAAAGCGAGATTTATTTAAGTGAAATTTCTAATACGACTTCCAACAAGGTTGCGATAAACGTTTAACGCGCAAGAGGGAGAGAGAAAGAAAGATAAACAAAGGTAGAAAGTAGGAGTGAGAAAGAGAGTGAGTCATAGATTTGGATATTTCTCCACTCGATAATTATGATAATTAAAAGATGCGATCAATTGTGAATTGTAAGAGCAATGTTAATAAAGTTTGTCCTAAAAAGCAATATGATTTGATAATAATCAATTTCTACCCCTTCCTATTTTCATTTTCTCATTACGAAGTTTCACTTTTTCCGCGCGGTGGGACTCTGCGCTCTCACTTTTTTTTTGATATCCGAACTGTTGCTATATTTTCGTAGAATATGTTATCGTAGATGGTAGATTGCTGCGCATATGTCCGTTGTTGTCAACTTGCAGGTTGATGACGCTCGTAGAGGCGCTGGTGTCTTGACTGATATCTGTACTTGACCCTTTCTTCAACCTGAATAAAAAACATTGTACTTAGTAGCTATAGGTTATGGATGGTGACGGATTTAGAATACAAACAACATCGTTAATCCGTTAATATGTGTAAAATTGCATCTATAAATCGTTACGTTAAGTTAACAGCTTCCGAACAAAACAAAATACTTGTATTTAATTCAAATATGTAATTTAATAGTCGGGCATAAGGTGCATATTCCCCTTCAGAACATTAACATTATAGCGACCAGCAAGCTACATACTTCCACAATTTATTCGAATTATGTTAACTAATAACACCAAGAAGACCTATACCGCGATAGCAAATTTTCAATAGCAATTCACAGTTAAGAATTCCCCGACTACAACTATCGGGGGGATAGGCGCTACAACCCCTAGCCAGACATACCACCTCGTCTGGCTGGATGATCATTTCTTTGCGCCTAAAACATGTTGAAGTTCTCGTCTGAAAGCAAGGCTCGTTTTGGTGTTAGAGTGTCTTTACCCGTAGAAAAAGACATTTATCTGTAGCGCTTGAGGGTATATCAGTATTGTATTTAATGAATATATAATGCTTTTGCAGTTTACTAATAAACTATTAGGCATTGGATTAACGATTAACGGACTTCTGCATATTAACGGAAGTTAACGTGTCCGTTAACATTTTTTAAAGTTAACTTAAAAGTTAATCCGTTAATCAAAATGTTAACTTCGTTAATTAACGACTAACGGATTAACGAGTTAATGCCCAGCTATGTGTATAACTCACTTAAAAGTCAAGCACATAGCGAGCAGCTTGTTGGCGGGTGCTTCAGCCAACATCCATATTACCACTGCCCCAGCACATCCCCAGAATATTGCACCAATCGCTGAGCTCAACTGAAAACGGAAACCAAATTTTTTAATGAGAAACTTACAGTAACATAGCCATAGGTTATCTGTAGGTATTCTTAGTTTAAAGAGGATCTGTATTTTTGTAACGAATAAACTAAATACTACTCGGCTGATTTAAAAAAACAAATCGCCATTAACATGCTCCATTATCCCTGAGTAATATACGATAGTAACACCGTGGGGTAGCGAGGAGGTTTAGAAATTTAAAATACATAATGTGGCCAACCCATTTCATGCTGATGGTGTCGACAAAAGGAAATGGCAAGGCCGAGAACCTAGCCGTAAGAGAAGGAACAAGACTTGATAGGAAGCCCTGTGCCAACCCGTCTGGCCAGTATGGCACAGAAGGCTAATCACGCTCCATATAGTTAGACGAAGTCCGACTCAACAGTAATTTTTGGGCTGAGAAATAATATTGAATTTACTAGAATAAGTTAAGCCCCCTTACGCACTAGCGGCTGGCCGCTTTTGCGTACCTACCGGTTTCGGAGGGCAGACGAAAACCGGTCTGTATTTACACCTGGTAGTTCGCCAAATCAGATTAGACTGACTGAATGAAATTGGGGAAAAAAGGTGGAAGGTTTGTTAAAGAAACCATTACAGCGTTGATGACAATTTTACAAGCTGCCCCTTGTGATATTTCGTGATTTTTGCGAAAAGGGGGCGGGGGCTTTCGAACCTTACGTGATTAATGGACCGCCCCTACCCTAATGCGATTTGAAATCTTATAATTATGTGTGTTTACGACGTACAATCACGAAGTAATCGTTGTGTGTGGGGTTGCGGGCGGAGAATATGTTCCTGGTGATGATGACAGTGTGTGTCAGATACAGCCCATAGGAGAGTCGGCTCAGAGGCACCCATTCATACCTGCTCAGGAACCATTTCACTAAGGCTGAAAAGAAAGATTGGGAGTCGTTCTAATAATGTGCATACAACAAATTAACCTAAAGTAGATCCGTACAGGGATATCAGTGTTACCAACTTAGGGGACTTCTCCCTCAATGTAGGGAGTAAATCAGTTCTTACGAATGCACCATGGCAATGAAAACCTTGTCACAAACCGCTTATGTTTTTTTTAACTATGTATTTTTTTATTGGAGAAAATAAAGGTATTCTTCTTTAATTTAAGTTACGTTACAATGACAACATGTGTGATTTTATAGAGTTAGAACCAGAAGAATTGGGTTGTTTAGTCTGTATTATTTAATTTTAGATTTGCTTTGTTTTGACTTTAAATAAAAATTATCATAATTTTTTTTCTATTCATTATTAGGCTATAGGGGGTTCATATGTCTGCGTACATAAACTTTAGGGAGATATATTTTCGAGAGGTGGTAACACTGACAGATATCTCTACTACTACTACTCAGCATAGACATGACCCACGGCTGAGTAGGGCATCGTCCCATAACAGGGAGCATATAATCTGCTTAATTATTGATGTCCAGGCTAAAGCGGTGAAATTAAAAAAAGTAGAACTTCACCTCAATAAAATCATTGGTAATTGGGGCGTTAAATATCTTCAAAAATCAAATAAATAAATATCCTTGGACATTTCACACAACGCCATCTCGTCCCAAGTTAAGCAACTTAATGCTTTTGTTATGGTAACGAGATGGATGATAAACTACATATATACATTTTTTTTTTGTAAACACATACATATTATACATAGAAATGACACCCAGACTCCGAGCCAGTGCCTCTGGTTTAGACAAAGACACTTGCCCGACCCCGGAATCGAACCCGGGACCCGTTGATTCAAAGGCCACTAGACCAACGAGGCAGTCTAAATGGCCATATGTTTTCGATATGCGGTATTTATGTGCGCCACATATAGTTTTATTTTAATGAAAAAAAAAGGCGTCAACGAAATGAAGTTCCGGTATTATAAAAACGTTAATATGCAAGACACATTTTTGTTATGAAGTAACAATAAACATAAATGAGGTAGAACATTTAAGTAAAAAAAGATACTCACGCACGTAGAACGCAAAGAACAAAACTAGTAAAGATATGCCACCAGCCCAGACCGGTTTGTTTAAAGCAGCATAGACGGCGCCCTCTATGGGGTGGTAGTCCCGCCACAAATAGGAACCCCCCATCAGCATTACCGTCAACATAACAGCCAGTATGAAGAAGATTCCTATGACCAACCAGTGCTGTAAAAAAAAATTTTTCAAATAAAGATGATGCTATACTACTTATATAAATTTTATATTTTTTGTAAATACATACATATTATAGATAGAAAACACCTAGACCCGGAACAAATACTTGTAGGTCGTACAAATATTTCTTCCGTGCGGGGAATAGAACCCGCGCCATGCTGCGCAGCAGTCGATCGCTCAACCAACCAATTATATGCAGGGTAATTAGCACGCTGGCGAGACGGGTTGGCACAGTACGTTTTGTATCACGTATTCCTTCTCTTGCGGCTAGATTTTCAGCCTTGTCATTTCTTTCTGTCTGCTCTTACGACACCCTCAGGATGGAATGGGGTGGTGCCACTGTGTATTTGGAATCCGTCAAAACAGGAATAGTTGCTCGGTATTAACGCTTGCCCTTAAATATCGGTTCAAGAATGATTATAGCCACACCTTTTTGATTCTGAAGAATTTTCTTTTATTGCCATAGTTGACGAAGAAGTAACCACTGAAGAAGCCTATTAAGTAGGTGGAGTATCGCATGTGGCTTTTTATGTATGTGGCATGGAAATCTTTGTTTTGACGTGGATCGATCAGGAACCTGAAACACAAAAAGCTTTTTCTACTGAGAGTAGTTAGCCTACTGCTGGCGAGACGCGTTGGCACAGGGTTTCGTATCAAGTTTTCTTTCTAATGCGGCTAGGTTATCGGCCTTGTCATTTCCTTTTGTCGGATTTTACGACGCCCTCAGGATGGAATACGGGGCGGTGACACTATGTATTCTAAATAGACCACCACAAAAAAAGGTTTACAAAATTACAAAAAGGTCTAGGTGCAGGCGATAGCAAACTCTCAGCGGTGTAACGGGTGGCTGTACGGCCTCCCTTGGTCGAAGGGGCCCGCCTCGGAGCATGGGGCTCCACTAAATGAGGTGGGCCAAGGCCCAGAGTTGCGGAGCCCTGGGTCGGGCAGTCAAGGATCGCCCGATGGTTATTAGACTGTAGGTTGGGGCGCAACTTACAGCTAAGTTTAAATAAGTGTAAGTCAATCACATTCTCTAAAAAAAGGATTAATATTCATGCTACATATAACCTCTGCAACTCTTCTAAAGACTGTATCTGTTATCAAGGATCTTGGCGTTACTTTCGATAATAGGTTACATTTTGATGTTCACATTACCAATATCACTAACAAAGCCTTTCAACTATACGGTTTTGTAATGCGTACATGCAGAGTTTTTAAAAAATCAAGCTCATATATTACACTTTATAAATCCCTTATTAGACCACAACTAGAGTATGCTACGCAGGTCTGGAACCCTTTCTACCATAAATATAAAGAGTAGCTTGAAGCTGTTCAAAAGAAATATCTTCGGTCTATTGATTATAGATTATATAATTCCAGGTCTTCTTATCATACTCTACTGAAAAAGTTCTCACTGCACGAGTTAAACCATAGGAGATTATTTTTAGATGCAGTACAGCTGTACAAAATCTGCAATAATTATATTGACTGCAATCAATTGTTAAACCAAATATATCTACGTATTCCAAGCAGCTCAACACGAATTCGTAATGCATACAAACAAAAACATTTTGCTCCTAATAGAAATAGAACAAATGCAGGGAAACGTGCCCCTTTACAACGCATTATGGCTGCATATAATGATAACTTTTCTGACATAGATTTATTTAATATATCATTATGCAAATTTAGAAAAGTTACTTTAGACTACCTTAGCAATTATTAATTATATACAAAATAGTTTTTTTTAAGTTACTATTTCTTTCTAGTATAAATATATATAAGGACTACCCTGTACTTATTCTAGCATCATATATTAATCAGTGGATAACGGTGCTGGGAATATTATTACCTAAGTTTTTTTACCAACTACATTTTTTGTTAATTATCATAATACTCCTGTTTGTTGTCCCTAATAAAATAAAATAAAATAAAACTTACCATCTCCATGCGCCCCGGAGTCCCACATAATCCGACCGGAATATGAGGTACCCGGTCTTCGTCGTTTCAGCCCATGAATAACCCACTACTGAGACGGGCCTCCTTCAAATTCATGGAGGGAATTTAGCCTACTGTGTCACGCTGGCAAGACGGGTTGGCACCGGGTTTGTATCAAGTTTTTGTTCTCCTAGCCGCAAAGGTGATTTGCCTCTTGCGTCCCCTTAGTCGCCTCTTACGACACCTTCGCGATGGTATGGGTTGGTGACACTGCGTATAATGCGTATTCTAAATCCGTCTTACTCATAGGTAAATGCCTGAACAGGAGACGACTGGTAGATATAATTGAGGACTCCTGGTACAACGATGGAGGCTGCACTCAGGATTGCAGCTATAGCCAGGCCCAGTCGAGGGTGTTTTTTGTACAGATAATACACCAGGACAGTCACCACGAAGAAGTGGAAATCGCATGGGATGTACCAGGATGCGATTATGCACTGAAACATATGGTTGAGATTAGGATATTGGTTATTTCGCGGGTTCGATTCCCGCATGGAAGTAATATACTTAATTTTGAGTGTGCCAGTGCATTCCACAAAATTTGTGGAGAAATCATTTGTAGTCCGTGCTGTCCGTTTATGGAATGCACTGCCCTTGCATATTAGACAGTCCCAATCGCTAAATTTATTTAAAGAATTAGTCAAAAATCATTTCTTTACAGAAACAAGTGAATAGCACTCACGATAAGTTACTTGTACTGTAGCATACTCAATCATTTATGAAAAATTGTATTTTAATTTTATTTTGTGGATATATTTTAATTATATATTATGTTATGTAGTATTTATATATATATCATATATACGTATTTTATTTTTGGATATATTATGTATTATTTATTTATATCATACATAGTATTTATTCAGTAATGCTGACGTAAAACGATCCCAACAGTATTAGCGCAATTTTTCCATCGTAAATAATGTGTTGGTTGCCTGGAAGAGATTGCTTTTTAGTGATAAGGCCGCCAATTGTATGTCTTTTATGTAATTTCTTTAATGTTTTGAATTGTATGTCGCTTATGTACAATAAAGTGTTATCTATCTATCTATCTATCTATCTATCTATCTATACGACCTACAAGTATTTGTTCTGGGTCTGGGTGTTTTCTATCTATAATATGCATGTATTTACAAAAAATAATAAATGTATATAAGTAGTTTATCATCCATCTCGTTACCATAACACAAGCATTAAGTTGCTTAGCTTGGGACAAGATGGCGTTGTGTGAAATGTCCAAGTATATTTATTTATTTATAGTAGAAAAGATTTTGCACAAGATTAATGTGTCTTCTTATTCTTCTCTCAGACCATAAGTGACCCAGTGCTGAGTCGAGCTTCCTCAAGTTACATGGAGGGTAATGTACTACTACTACTACTAGGTACTCAACCCATAAAGTTTCGTCTCAAGTTTTCCTTCTCTTGCGGCTATTTTTTCGGCTTTGTAATTTCCTTTTGTCAGCTCTTACGACACCCTCTAGGTGGAATTTAGCACCGACTTCAAATGGTTGATTATTTTTCGTTAGGTGGGTTTCGCCTATCTTGAAGTCGGTGTACATGTTTTGTGAAAAAGATTTTAAAGACATTTAGTTACAAAACGAACCAACGTTTGATCGCGATAACTGAATTATAATAATACTCTTTATTGCATACACGTACAAAAGCTAACATGGCATGAAACACAAGCGACTACAAAAACATTCAATGTACAGTCCTCGCCAATCTTTATGGCCGCTCTGAATGTAGCCGTGGGTACGAACTTGCGCCGCCCTAGCCGAAGCTGCAGACGGTTGGGTTGGGGATAACCCACCGTCCGCCGGTATAGCCTAGCGCGAAGGTGTGACACCCAAGTGCGCGGGGTTCGCACGGGAGAGGGTGCCCATGGGACTGCCGCCTGCGGACCACGGTAGCAACGTACGCGGAACCCGTGGTCCGCCGCGTGAGGGCGGGTGTCAGCGCACGGCGGGTTGTTTTAGTGGGTGATGTGCGGAGGCATATTTTCCCGACAAACCAAAAAAAGGGTACGAACTTGCGCATCGTACCTTTTAGAACCAATACGGAAGTAGCTCACTCACATTAACACGCGGGTAGCGAGAACGCTTGCGGTTGACAAACGGCGCGCGCGGGTGTGCCTTGCCTCCCCGCCCCACGAACGTCCGGCTGATACCTGATTTTGTGTTGTGCGCAGCGTAATGCGGCTACATTCAGAGCGGCCATAAACAATGACGTGGACTGTACAATGGGCAGTCTTATCTCTATTGGCGATTTCTTCCAGACAACCGTTGTATGGGTAGGGGTTATGAACTTTAAAATAGCAGGGGTCTTTTTTTCTTCAGTAAAAGTAAGATTTGTAATGATTGACTGTTGATGTCCAGCGTCATTGAGAAGAGTACCTATTAATTCTTTCCACGTGTAATAGTTTAGCGCAGTGAATCGCACATTTTACTATGTAATTGTTATAAAGTGGGTAATTATAGTCGTAATATGCTTTATTAAGATGCCAATTAAAACCTCAATCTCTCTGGTGTTGAGAATTGCTGACTTTAGAGTTTTTACTATCATCATCACTTCACTATCACTACATATTATAAAACAAAGTCGTTGTCGTCTGTCCGTCCCTATGTATGCTTAAATCTTTAAAACTACGGAACGGATTTTTAAGCGGGTTTTTTTAATGGATGTAATGGATTCAAGAGGAATGTTTTTATGTATTAATATTGTAGAGAATAACTGCTATAAGATGTTCATCACTGCACCCGTGCGAAGCCGGGGCGGGTCGCTAGTTTTTACATAAACCCTACAAATGTTATAAACCTGAAAGTTTGTAAGAATGTATGTTGGTTACCTATTCTTTCAGGCAGAAACTACCGAATGGATTTTGATGAATGAATAACACATAGGTATCATATTATCCATCTATTTATAAACAAATGAATTGCTGTTCGTTAGTCTCTCTAAAACCTCCGGCCGGACCGATTTGGCTAATTTAGGTCTTGAAATATTGGTGGAAGTCTAGGGAAGGTTTAAAAGGTGAGATTAAACAAAAACAAAAATTTTGCTTTTCCTGTAACGTGACGCTGGGCTATTCCTTTTGTTTGTTTAAAGTTTATTTTAGACAAAAGTTTAGGTCTTTTATTTATCGATTGAGGCAGTACGAAATTTTTTGGGTCAACTAGTAATTTATAAAGGTATACGCTATACATATGTCACTACAACAGATTTTATGTTAAATACCCGTGCGAAGTTTTATTTGTTCCATCTTGGGTTAAATAATCATGATGATGATGATGAAATTAATATACATTTTTAACCGACTTCAAAAACGGAGGCCCTGTTATGGATACACATTTTCGTTGTGATTATTTATTTAATACCCGAAATTTGACAAAACAATAGATAGGTATGTAAGCTCTATTTAACCGACTCCAAAGAAGACCTTGAGGTTTGTCATTATACGCCACTTATTTTCTAGGTACCTATTACTTTGCAGTTGCTTGGATAATTCTATATTTAAATTACGCGTCACGTTGTTTTTACTCACTCTTCACTCATAAACGACTTATCCGGTTTTAATTAAATTTGCACACCGTTTGCGGTTGATCCAACTTGAAAGATAGGATACATCTTCAGCTAACATCTCAACTCTTTGCATCTCAATTTATAGTCGCAATATTATTTTATTGCAATTTATGTGTCTACTAGCGGCCCGTCCCGGTTTTGCACGGGTACGATGTTACCCGCGGGGCGAAGCTAGTCAAAATAAAGTAGCCTAAGTTACTCCTTATATCATCAGCTACCTATTGTTAGTCCCGTCAAAATCGGTCTGGCCGTTCCAGAGATTAGCCGGAACAAACAGACAGACAGACAGACGGACAGAGACAACAATAAAAAAAAAGATATTTTGGTGTACTCTGTATACATACATACTTACGCATTAAGTAAAATGTGGTTATTTTATTATTAAAAATAGACACTCCAATTTTATTTATGTGTATAGATATAGATTATTGACAGTCACAACAAAAGTCAAATATTTTAGCTCCAAACAATTCTAAGAGATGGCGATATCGGCGTTGAATGAATTGAGAAAGTACTCAACAGATGGCGCTATGTTAAAAGTTCAATATAATATAATAAAAACCTTAACCACAGCAACACGTGGCCGGGTCTGCTAGTTTTAAATAAAAGAATATAAACTATGGGCACGTGCCAAACTATAAATCTATGAATATAATTATGCTTCAGTTTTAACAAAATCTGCAAATTAAAAGGCAAGGAAACTCGTATTAATACTTACAATATTCTCAGTGTTTATATAGTTGTTCACCATTAGGATGTTAAGCCAGCCGTTCTCACGACATAGTGTAGCGTCTCGAGATGCCCTAACCCACAACGGTCCTGAACCTATGTGCGGGAACATGGCACCCACAAAGAATACCACCACAGCCAATGCTACGACAGATCTGAAAAATATATTACAATGCGTATAATATTCAAATGCCTACTTACTATTACTACTACTATTCTTACTTCTATCGTAGTAAATACATACATTCTACTAGTATTACTAGTCCTTCTCACATAAAATACTTGTGCCGTCTGCACATACAGCATAATACGTATTTGTTATGAATTCCGGAGTCAGTCTAGAGAGTTAAGAAATAAATTGTATACAGTTGGTATTACACAGTTGCACAGACAAGTCGTATCATTCAACCTTCCTCCCGACGTTGACCAACTAGCCTTCGAAGAACCGCTACATAATTGGTGACCCCGATAAAGAAAAAAGGCAACCCCGAGAAAGAAAAAAAACAACCCCGATAAAGAAACAAAGTACAACCCCAACGTTAGTTGCCGCCGTCATCCATTCACGATGACGGCGGCGAAGAAGAAGGAGTGATTACGGTGGCAAAGAAGAAGAAAGATGACGGTGGCGGAAGAAGGAGCAGGCGATTACGGCGAAGAGAGCAGAGGAAAGACGAAGAAGAAGAGATGAGAAGACTTGATGGTATATTTGTCATAATCAAATAGCTTAAAAAAGAAAAAAATATATCTGTGCAACTCGACGAAAGATTTAAACTAAAATGAATTAAGAATAAATTCTGTACAACTCAAGAAAATGTTTAGACTAAAATGCATTATGAATAAATTCTGTGCAACTCGACAGAAATTTTAGACTAAAATGGATTAAGAATACATTCCGTACAATTTAAAACAACTCTAAGAAGAAGGACAAGACTGAAATTCAGTGGACAGCTGAGGCGTCAGAAGCTTATAAAAATGTAAGGAAAACCTACAAAGTGCCATTACATGAGCTTTTCATGCGCCAGACGCAGAAATTGCAATTATATTATTACAATTATCAGTGATTGTTCCGATATATGTGTGATGAGCAATGCGAGAATGTGTCAAAGGAATTTCGAGCATCAGCTTTCAACGCTATGCATAGTAATCTTTTTTTTTTTTTTTTTTTTTTTTTATGTAAGAGCAGGCAGATGACTGCATTCCGCCTGATGTTAAGTGGAAATGCCGTCCAGAAGTGGGGATACCTAGTGCTAGACTGTAAGTATAGCATTAGCCATCCCCACCCTGCCGGCCCGCAAGATGCCTCTTCACGCTTCGTTTGAAAGACCCCATATTGTAGGTAGGTGGAAATACGTGCGCAGGGAGGGAGTTCCATGCTTTTAGGGTGCGACAAAGGAACGAGTTGCTAAATTTCTTCGTTCGCGATGGAATGGCGGCTACGGTGTAACGGTGGCACTGAAGGCCCGCACGCGTATTACGGCAAAGGAAAGGGGAGGGAGGGATAAGGGAGAAAAGCTCTTCTGAGCACTCCCCGTGGTACAGTCGGTAGAATGCACTCAGAGCAGCAATATTACGACGGAGTTTTAAGGGCTCGAGATTCATGGTTACATTTTCATCACCTATAATGCGAATTGCTCGACGCTGCATCCGATCCAAAGCTTCAAGTAGATACTTAGCGGAGCCGTCCCAGAGGTGTGAGCAATACTCGGCGGAGGACCGCACCTGAGTTTTATACAACAGGTACAGCTGCTCAGCCGAGAAAAAGCGCCGCACCTTGTTCAGGACTCCGAGTTTACGTGAGGCTGTTTTGATCACAGCCTCGATGTAATTTTTAGGATTTAGGTCGCAGCAGATTTCCATACCAAGCAAGGTGATGTTACTCTGCAACGCAAGTGTCGTGCCCAGAAGAGACGGGAGAGGAAGAAATGGTGACTTTTTAGCGGAGAACGCGCATGTTTGAGTTTTTTTGCCATTGAACTCAACCAGGTTGTTAGATCCCCATTCTGTAATGTGGTTCAACGTCTGGTTAAGTTCAATCACCAAATTGACTCGTTTTTCGGCAGTCTCCACTGGCCCTGCCCCCGGATGTCCGAAGTATCCCGCATGAACTGTACTATCATCTGCATAGCAATGAATGTTACCTAATGGAAGCATGTCATTGATATGCAGAAGAAACAGGGTGGGGGATAGCACGGAACCCTGAGGTACACCAGCGTTAACTGGTAGGAGTTGCGATGAGCATCCATCCGAAACAACACGTATTCTACGCCCGAGGAGGAAGCTCGCAATCCACGTGCAGAGCTGAGCAGGCAGACCATATGCCGGAAGCTTGGAAAGAAGGCTTTTGTGCCAAACGCTATCAAAAGCTTTGGCGATATCAAGGCTGATTGCTAGCGTTTCGCCACGCTTGTCCATAGCCTCACCCCAGAGATGTGTGATGTACGCTAGAAGATCACCTGTGGACCGATTCGGCCTGAAGCCATATTGGCGATCGTTTATTACGTGGTGATCTTCTAGGTAATGGATTAGTTGATTATTTATTATTTGTTCCATTGTTTTGCACATCACTGAGGTGATAGCTATTGGCCGGTAGTTGGCCGGGTCGGCGCGATCTCCCTTTTTGGGTATCGGCTGCACAATGGCTTCCCTCCAAGATTCCGGGACACTTCCCAAGCTAAGGGAAAGCCGAAAAAGACGCGTGAGCACAGGAGACAACTCAGCTGCGCACCTCCTTAGTACTATAGGCGGTACTCCGTCGGGCCCACTAGCTTTCCGTGTATCAAGTGACTGTAGTGCAGTGCGTACATCACGTTGCCTGATTTTTAGGTCAGGCATTGAAAAGCCACAGTGAGGAAGCGTTGGTGGCGATGCATTACAGTCATCGACTCGGGAGTTAGCCGCAAAGAGTTGCACCAGGAGATCGGCCTTCTCCTGAGGCTTGTGGGCCAGTAACCCGTCTGGACGCCTGAGAGGTGGTAGCGAAGGTTGGCAGAAATTGCTCTGCACGTTTTTGGCCAAACGCCAGAAGCTACGTGAACCTGTGGGGTGCGAAAGCAATTCCTGGCCAATCCGCGCAATGCGCTGGGCATCCGCCCTAATGTAGGCCTTTTTGCAGGACTTGGAAGCTTTATTGTAAGCTGCCTTCAGAGAGTCTATAGCAGGGTCGCCATTAGCACGACCTCTGATCCAAGCGCGATAGGCCAACCGTTTCGTGGAAACAGCATCAGCGCATTCGCGGTTGAACCAGAGGTTACGTCTATCCTTACTGATGATATCCGAGAACGGAATGTAGTATTCCATACCTAACTTGATCTCCTCAGTAAGGGCAGCGGTGCATAATGTCGGATCACTCTCTCTGAAGCAGCGTTGCTTCCAGGGGACAGAAGCGAAGTAGTCACGCATTCCATCCCAGTCTGCAGAGCCATAGTGCCAAATGCGACGAGTGCTTGCTACTGGTCGTGGAGGGCTGGCCCACGGGACTTTGGTGGATATTAGGCAGTGATCGGAAGAACCTAGGGGCGCCTGGACCTCGACCTGGTATTCTGCCGGGTGTGTTGTTAGTAGGAGGTCCAGCAAAGAAGGCGCATGACTGGCTATGTCCGGGATTCTGGTAGGCCTATCGACCAGCTGCGTCAGATCGTGCGTCAGAGCGAATGCATGAGCAGATTTTCCCGCATGGTCTGTTTTATGGGATTTCAGCCACATATCATGGTGTGCGTTGAAATCGCCTAAAAATACCAATTCTGCGTTCGGAAATTGCTCCTGCGCGGCATCTGCCACTTGGCTAAGGTGATTGAAAAGTTGGGTTGTCTCCATATCGCCGCTATGGGATCTATAGAGGCCAACGTACACTCGACTCTGAAGACCCAAGTCCACGTGAACCCCAAGGATAGAGAAGGAAGGGTCTTCCAAGCAGCGGAGACGTCGACAACAGAAACCCGCCCTGACATACAAGCATACCCCGGCCTTGGCTTTGAAGGACTCTTCTAGTACGTAGCCAGGATAGTCAAGGTAGCTTGCATCGGCAGGGCGGAGTATTTGAGTCTCCGTAAGAAACAACATTGCTGGCCGTGCTGTCTCAAGGTGTTGGTGGACGGCGACGAGGTTGGCGTGGAGTCCGCGAATGTTGCAGAACTCCACCTTAAAAAGCGATGATTTGGTGGGGCTGTGCACCGCTGAATGACCAATATTCATTGTTTGTGCTGCCATGTTATAAGAGAAAAACGAAGAGAAGCGTGAAGTGAGGAAAACTTTGCCACGACTGAAATAAACAAATTATAAGGGTGTGTGTGTGTGTGTATGTGTATGAGTGTAAGTGTGTGTGAAAGGTGTTTCACCGAAGGGTTGTACGGAGAGAAGAAGTGCTGAACCGCCGGACGGAAGGGCCCCCGAACCCCCCCAGAAGTGGCAGCCGGGACCCCACCTTCCGGTCACCAACCGGCACGACCGTCCACCCCGGGATTATGCGTGACATGATAGGGCAGCCAACGCGAGCTGGTTAAGCACGGTTGGGCCCCTGTACTGTGCCACGGGCGGCCAGCGGAACAGCCGTTTCTTCGGGTCTCCCTGGCCGGCGGATCAACGCAATTCTCCCCATACATTAGTTTGGCAGACACCCCTAACGGCTCAGTCAGTCGTAGCAACGCTGCCTCAAGCGCTGGTAGTATGCCGGCTGATCTCGAAACGCGGCTGACAAGCAGCCACTTCACGAGTTTTTCGTCGTGCATACGGTGGTAACAAACCAGGCGGGTAAACCCTACCACCAGTTGAGCAGTTACCAGCTCTGTATTCCCATTAGTCGCCTCTTACGACACCCATAGGGAGGAAGGGGCAGTGATTTGTATTCTTGCTCCGTCACTGCACGGAGAAAATCTGAGTATACGTACGACACAAAGAATGATGCGAGAGAGATACATATGGGAATTTATAAACAAAAATGTTACTATACTAGTGGCTCGTGCAGGTGTCGAATGTCAAAGGTCTAAAGTGCAAAGGCATACTGTTTCGCCTATTGGAAGATTTACGCAGAGTAATCGTTTTGAGCCCTACTGTGTTACTTGGTTTATGGGCAAGTATGAGCGAAGTCACTCAACTAAATGTTGCTGAAATGGCGTATGGAAATGTTTTAAGATTACCTGGAGATTTTTTTAGCTGAAAAAGCAAGATATCTCCAAGAATGAAACTTTTAGCAATCAATTAGTTACGCAAGAGAGTAGATGACTTAGCATCGGTACCTAAAGAGAAAAATATGGACAGGACACGAGTCAAATGGAACGGGAAGAAATTATAATCGCTCAGTTCTCAGAGAATATATTTTTTTTAAATGTTAGAAACGTATTGAATGAGCTGCAATCCATATCCGCGCAATATGAGCGCAGTGGTCAACAGGCACAACAAGTGATAATGTAACAATGTACCTAATAGGTGTTTATGCAATCAGTGTTTCGTGAAAAGTGTTGTGCTAACTGTAACGCGTAATAGATAATTACTAGTTTACATATAGATGCATAAGTATATTTTATATTTTACATTAATTGCTATTGCAAAATAAATTCTTAGATAATTAAAAAAAAATGTGTCAAGTAAGTGAGTAAAGTTTATGTAAGTAACGTTGTAGTAATTAATTTTCAAGATAAATGTTTAGAATGGTCATATTTTATGTTTAGATAATATTGCAAAAATATTGCTAAGCAATCTTTCATGAGTTTTTGAGCAAGGCATGATGTATTGTGTTTCATTTTTTTGGGGGGAAGTAATGTGCCGTCTGCACATACAGCATAATACGTAAATACATAATACGTAAAACATAAATAAATATATAGACATCTAAAATTATAAAAGACATTTAAAAGTTATTTAGGAGTTTGTCTTACCTGATATATCGCTGGAATATTAGCAGGACTGGGTTCGGCAAAATTTCGAATTTAGCCAATTTCACCATGGCAAGAAAGCCAGATAAGAGAAAGAATGTGTCGACGAACAGATCGTTGTGGAGCACCAGCAAACCGAGGGGCGATTGGGCATTCTGTGAATTGAGAAAACAAACATTAAATATTTTTTGTATCAGTGACTTGAATGCCTTTGACTTTAGCCTTGCGTGATGGAAAGCAACGACATGGTCTAAGATGGGGCAGGCAATTCAAGGAAATGCCCTGTCGGCACCGGGTCTCACATACACACGACGAAACACAGTAAACCTGCTTCGCGACTTAGATGTGAGGGTGGTAGCTAGCAGTGCGGACCATTAGATCCTACCACCAAGCGTGGTGGGTTTTGTTGACTTTTACAACACGCGTTATTTCCCAGCGTGCGGTGGAGAAGTTTTATATTCTGCCCATTACCCACGCGGGGAATTTATCTATTTATGCAACCCACTGGGTTGAACCCGGTGGATCAAAAATCCCAAAAATCCTTTATATCATAATCCTATATATCCCATTAGTAGCAAATTTAAGCACCGTCCATATAGTGGCCGATTTAGAAAACGTGGTGTCGCCACCCCTTTTAATCCGAGGGTGTCGTAAGAGCCGACAAAAGGAAATGACAATGCCGAAAATCTAGCCCGCAGAGAAGGGAAAGTTGATATGAAACCCTTTACTTTCTCGTTCGAACACAGCGGAGATCCTCATTGAACGGCCGTGTTAAGGATGACGCACGCTAGACCGTGTCGGGTCCGAGCCGAGTGTCGGCCGTAGCACGGTCACCGAGCCGGCTCTGTGTCTGAAATTACTAAGACGGGCCTCGACCGGGCAATCATCGTTGCGCTGTGATACAGTATACTCGTCCGAGAAAAATCAGTGTTGTTTCCGAGCGTTGTCCGTTGCTCGGGCGTCACTCGGTTGCCGCTCGGTATAACGTGAGTGTGTTCATACAAAATATATGTAATATTAGTTGACCGTGCTACGGCCGACACTCGGCTCGGACCCGACACGGTCTAGCGTGAGTCATCCTTTATGTGGGGCTCCGGGGCGCGTGATGATGTTAAATTCCACCCCAATTTACCCACTAAAACCAACGGCGATCCTCTACTTCCCGAACCAGGGCCATGGGGTATTTCTAGAGCATGTACCGCGACCCTGGGGTAGATGGGAAACCCTATGCCACCTATGACCCACGCTGGCCAGGCGGGCCAGCGTGGGTCATTAATGGGCTAGAAATCGATATCAATATCAACGTTTTTTGAAGCACACTTTTATTACAAACTCTATAGTTTCCAAATTCCAAAATCTACCAACAAGCGGTATTAGTAACAAGCTTAGTAATGTAAGTACCATGTTTTTGGGTTCACTTTAATAGCCAGCTGGTAGTTTAGGCGCAAAGGGTTAGTAAGTAGTTTAGGCGCAAAGGGATGTTCATCCAGCCAGACGAGGTAGTATGCCTGGCAGGGGCCGTGGCGCCTATCCCCGAATAACTGTAGTCGGGGCGAATTGCTCTTTAAACTTCGCTATCGCGGTGTAGGAAGTTTTGGTAATTCTCGCATTTGTAGGCGATATTTATTGTTGATAGTTCATATTTTACGAGTCATCATTTCAGCCAAAAGACGTCCACTGCTGGACATAGCCCTCCCCCAAGGATCTCCACAAAGGCCGGTCCTGGGCCACTCGCATCCACTGCTTTCCGGCGACCTTAACCAAGTCGTCGGTCCACCGTGTGGGAGGCCTACCAGCACTGCGCCTTCCGGAACTCGAGGACTTTTCTGCCCCATCGGGCGTCGGTCCTGCGAGCTATGGGCCCTGCCCACTGCCACTTAAGTTTGGCAATTTTACGTTTAATAAGTTAAGTTTTAATTTTAATTTTACGAGTAAGTAGTTTAAATGTAGCAAGCTGGTCGCTACAGTAGTTTTAGTTTTCCTGTAAATTGTACACAGCTGTATCAGTAATCATAGTCTGGCCAGCGAAGCACAGTAGCCTAAAAAATACTTGGAGGAGGCCCGACTCAGCAATGGGTCATGTATGGGCTGGGTAGTAGTATTGTATCTCTAGTCTTCTTAAACCTTTCGTTATGGCTGCCGGTTGGCGCAGTGGTTGAGCGATCGACTGCTGCGCAGCATGTCGCGGGTTCGATTCCCGCACGTAAGAAATATTTGTACGACCTACAAGTATTTGTTCCGGGTCTGGGTGTTTTCTATCAATAACACATATGAACTTACAAAAAAAAATTATATAAGTAGTTTATCATCCATCTCGTTACCATAACACAAGCATTAAGTTGCTTGGTTTGGGACGAGATGGCGTTGTGTGAAATGTTCAAGGATATTTTAATTTCTTTTTTTAATTTTTGTTACGCACTGTGGAGGGACTTTACCAATTGTCTGTCATAATAGATCTGTTTTAGTACGTGAATAATTATACAAAACAACAATACATTATTCACAGACAAATTATTAGTTAAACGTTCAATTAAATCGTATTCGCGAATTTGTAAACCAGTTTTGAGTTATTAAAGTTTTTTTCCTAGCAGATAAGTTAATACAATATGCGTAAATAAATATCGCACTTTGATATTTTATGAATGTATAAATTCGTAGATGCGTGTCATGTGTACAGAGTGTAACAAAATGGGTGTAAATAAGAGTGAGAGAGATAGTACTATTGATACAGAAATATTGTGCACAATTTCAGCTAATAGTTAAGCTTTTTAAAACAAAATGGGCAGAAAAGACCTCGAGTGGCGACCGCGTTCCGGAAAGCGCTGTGCTGGTGGGCCTCCCACACGGTGGACCGATGACCTGGTTAAGGTCGCCGGAAAACGATGGGTGCGGGCGGCCCAGGACTCCCTATTTCCAGCCGTCGACGTCTTTTGGCTGAAATGATGATATTGATGATGATGGAATTTCGTATAAATAAATCACCGAGTGTTACCTTGTCCAATAATACACCATCGCTGATAGGCCCCGCGTTGGTGATCCCCATCTCATGATGAATCACAATGAGACACATCGTCAAAAAACGTATACCATAGAACACACCAATACCATCCTTATGTGCACTCATCAAATCTTGGCCGTTTTCCTTCAAACAAAACGCCTTAACGATTCGAGATGCTGAAAGATTAGATTAATTTTAGTAAGTACGAGTACTAACAACATTATCATATAATATTTCTTTCTTAAAAAATATACCTTTTTCTATCTTTTATCATTTCCTTTTGTCGGCTCTTAAGATATATTGTATACTAGCTGACCCGGCTGACTTCGTACTGCCTCAATCGATAAATAAAAGACCTAAACTTTTGTATAAATTAAACTTACATTAAACAATAAACAAACAAAAGGAATCGTCAAGCGTCACGTCAAAGGAAAAGCAAAATTTTTGTTTTTATCTAATTCCGAGCATTTCTATATTTTTCTCACCTTTTATACCTTCCCTGGACTTCCACGAATATTGCAAGACCAAAATTAACCAAATCGGAGTGTTAGCGAGACTAACGAATAGCAATTCATTTTTATTTATATGTATGTATGTATATGTATAGAATATATAGAAGATAGATAGATTCTAAATCCGTCTAAAGTTTGTAAGAATGTATGTTTTTTACTCCTTCATGCAAAACATCAGAATAACAAATAGGTACATCACTACATAGTATAAAACAAAGTCGCATTCTTCTGTCCGTCCCTATGTATGCATAAATCTTTAAAACTACGCAACGGATTTTGAAGCGGTTTTTTTTAATAGATAGAGTGATTCAAGGGCAAGGTTTATATGTATAACCCACCCCCGCTTTGCACTGGCGAAGCCGGGGCGGGCCACTATAATTTATAAAGATATAGTGTGAATTATTTTAAAGGATGTGTGATACCATATATAAGTACTTATAACAGATTTTTGTATTTTTTTGCTAAATATATATACCCGTGCGCAGCCGGGGTGGGCCGCTTATGTATTTATAAGTGTAAACATAAAACAATCTTCGTATCGTAGATACTTTTGGGAGGCCTAAGTCCAGCAGTGGACGTCTTTTGACTGAAACGATGATGTTAGAAGTAAAAAGACTTCTAACATCATTGGAAACGATGATGACGTTGATGAACAATTAAAATATTTTTAGAAAAACATTTATAGGCTTTAGATACTCACTTATTGTATCAGGCGTATATTTCTCGCGTCGATAGTTCAGGTAAGTGAAGAGAAGGCAAATAAAAACTAAAAATCCAATTATGCCTCTGAAACAATGTTTTGTAATGTTTTCAGCAGATACATTAACTATGTGTAAGTAAAATTTATCGCTCGCTCCGGTCAAACTGGAGTTGTGCCGTAATCGCCAATACACACGTTTCATAGCGCCTATCGACTTGGAACCTCATCTCTGAAGGTCAAGGGCATTTGACATCCACGCGTTCAAAGTTTCCCACATTAAATCATAGAAGAGGCGACTCAGCAGGTATTTTTAGCCTGATGAAAACACTCCCACGAGAGCAAATTAGAATTCGAATAATTTTTTTAATAAAAATCATTGCTTTTTGTGCAATTTTAGTCAATTACATCTGAAAAAGAGTAACTATTTCGTAAATACCCGTAACAGTTACTTGTATCTGTTAATAATGGTGATGTTTTTGTGCACAGGCGTTAGTTATGAAATGTAATTTGATGACTACGCCGTGTACTTTTTTATAGTATGTACAAAGACTGTTATAATGAAAAGCTTTTCATAACGGTAAAATTTTATGGTTACACGTGCCAGTTATTAGCTTACGGCATGAGTTCATGCAGAGGACGTAACGAAAAAGGCTTAGATCAACGACACTAGTACAGTATTTTGCAGTTACTGTGTAATAGTTCCATATGATTATTTGGTACTAGTATCTGTGGTGATGGACCTAGGATACAAAGTCCACCTCCACATTTTATCCTGAGTGTCTTAAGGACCACTCTTAAGGACTGAAGCGGATGGAATGGCAGAATATCGTGCAGATTTTCTGCATTTCATCCAGCCAAATAAGGAAACTTTCAATTAAAATCCTGCATTTACCCTGATACTGAAGGCCAGTGTATTGCATTAGGCTAGTTTTCATCAGTACCTAATAGAAGGATCAATGTGTTTTAACGACTTCAAGAAGTAAAATACACAATACTATGAAAAGACGAAATGAAACAGTATACCGTCAGGATGGCAAATTATTTTAGAACCAAAGTTTGAGGTGTAGATAGGAATTAATTTTATTTAGAAGTGTGATTAGGTACCTATAAAGCCACTGGGTTTGTTTCCAAGGTAATTTGATTAATCCTCTTGACTAAAGCAGATGCGGAACACAAGTGATTGATTCTGATAGATGTTGGATGGATGACTATGATACTGTTAACATTTGATCCCCTCTTTATTATGCAGGTTATGCTAGCCGCCAGACTTGAAAATAAACCAAGCAACACTTACATAAACCCAAAGAACGGCCCATCCAGCTTATGAGGCCTGTTATAGTCTTGACAACGTTCATTAATGGTAATCTTAGCTCGCATGCCAACTGCTCCGAGGTGACTTCGAGACAGCATCGCGTCTAGAAACTTCTCGACAGTACGAGGGCCACACGATTCTGGCACACACACGCCCCATGTCATCTCGTTAAAAGGGCGAGTGTGCGGTGGTCGATACTGAAATACAAATGCAGAATTTAGGCTGCTGTTTGCCATAATTGCTTTCTTACAATTGTAATTGGTGGGCTTTATCAAGTTTCTACCAGGTATCACCTGGTCGTAAACGTAGCAACGTATTCTTATTTGATTGTCGAAGCAAAGTATTACATAAACAACTTTTAAACTGGTTGCAGTCATGTCTATTTATTGTCTAAAAGGTTGCATATCTGACTGCGGCTTAGGAGATATCACAGTTTTTAGTCCGGGATCCCCGGTACATTGTTTTCACTTGATTACTATCAAGCTAATTTTTCGTGAGTAGCTTCATTTTCATGAGACGCCCAACATTATCTTGTCGACAACTCTTGATTGTGGTAGCTAACAGAGGTAGCAAGGGTGAAATATGTTGATTTTATGATTCAAAAAAATTTATTACTAACCGGGTGCTTTTTGGTATATCTGATGATAATTATCTAAATTATTCGAAAATGTATTTGTCCTACAAAATGTGTGGTTTGATCAAAGAGTCCTCCACCTCCAATATGTATGGATAACGAGGTCATAAAAAATGATTACTAACCAGCTGGTTTTTTTTTATTTACTTAATAAATATGTATATTATTTAACCGTCATATTGTCCTACAAGTTGCGTGGTACGTTATCCCGGTCCTACGCTCAAAAGTTGTTAAAACCACAAGACCCATTTTGTCATCACTAACCGTAGGACAATAATTTTACATGATAGGTTAGTGTATTCTCTGCCCAAATGATACAATGTCCTACAAGAAAACAGGTATGTAACGCGAGTCCGACAAAAATTGTAATTTTTTCGTTTTCCTACTTATAACTTACTAGCGACCCGAACCGGCTTCGCACGGGTGCTTGTATTATACATATAAACCTTCATCTTGAATCACTCTATCTATTAAAGAAAACCGCTTCAAAATCCGTTGCGTAGTTTTCAAGTTTTAAGCATACGTAGGGACGGACAGACGACAGCGACTTTGTTTTATACTATGTAGTGATGATACAGTGAAAACGTCTTTTTTTTTTATTTAAATAAATTATTTTTCTTAAGTAGTACAAAAAAATAATTATTTACATATAAAAAAAAATAATATTCATCAGATTCATTTGATAAATTTTCAGTATCATCACTGTCATTTTCATCTATTTCATTTTCCTCGTCTTCTGTCTCTGTAATGACGTAAAAAATTAAGTACTATTATTTAACATAAAATGAATCCACTTCGTTTTATAGTGTGCAAAACTTTTTATATAGTACACACATACGGATTCCGCTATACAACGACATTCACCGTTATGTTTAATGGATGAAAATTATTTTATTAGAAATTTAGTATGTTAAAAATAATTTAAAAAAATGGATTGCCTGAAAAAGTCCTAAATTTCTAATAAAATATTTTTCATCCATTAAACATATCGGTGGTCGTTGTATAGCGGGATCCGTATATGTACTATATAAAAAATTTCGTACACTATAAAACGAAGTGGATTCATTTTATGTTAAAAATACTTAATTTTTTACGTTATTACAGAGTCAGAAGACGAGGAAAATTAAATAGATGAAAATGACAGTGATGATACTGAAAATTTATCAGATGAATCTGATGAATATACATTTTTTTTTAAGTAAAAGTTATTTAAGTTAATAAAAAAGATGTTTTCACTGTATCATAAGTTATAAGTAGGAAAACGAAAAATGACAATTTCTGTCGGACTCATGATACATACCTGTTTTTTTGTAGGAAATTGTATCATTTGGGCAGAGAATACTAACCTATCATGTAAAATTGGTGTCCTACAGTTAGTGATGACAAAATGGGTCTTGTGGTATTACCAATTTCTGAGTGTAGGACCGGGATAACGTACCACGCAACTTGTAGGACAATATGACGGTTAAATAATATAAATATTTACTAAGTAAATAAAAAAAAACCAGCTGGTTAGTAATAATTTTTGATGACCTCATTATCGATACATATTGGAAGTGGAGGACTCTTTGATCAAACCATACATTTTGTAGGACAAATACATTTTCGAATAATTTAGATAGTTCTCATCAGATATACCAAAAATCACGCGGTTAGTAATAATTTTTTTAGAATCATTATATCAACATATTTAACCTTTGCTACCTCTGTTAGCTACCACAATCAAGAGATGTCGACAAGAAAATGTTGGGCGTCTCATCAAAACAAAGCTATTCACAAAGATTCAGCTTGATAGTAATAATTTTTTTTCTATGATCTGTAGAACAACTTTTGAGTGTAGGACCGGGATAACGTACCACGCAACTTGTAGGACAATATGACGGTTAAATAATATACATATTTATTAAGTAAATAAAAAAAAACCAGCTGGTTAGTAATCATTTTTGATGACCTCGTTATCGATACATATTGGAGGTGGAGGACTCTTTGATCAAACCACACATTTTGTAGGACAAATACATTTTCGAATAATTTAGATAATTATCATCAGATATACCAAAAAGCACCCGGTTAGTAATAAATTTTTTTGAATCATAAAATCAACATATTTCACCCTTGCTACCTCTGTTAGCTACCACAGTCATGAGTTGTAGACAAGAAAATGTTGGGCGTCTCATGAAAATGAAGCTACTCACGAAAAATTAGCTTGATAGTAATCAAGTGAAATCAATGTACGGGGGACCCCGGACTATTTAATCAAGAACGATGCACGCATTTTTGACGTGCGAAACGGACGACCATGAGCTTTTCGCAAAATGATTTGGAACTACCAGTCCGTTTTTATGTGTATTAATTTTTTAAGTTCCGCATAACGTTACAAAACTTTATTTGAAGATTTTTTTTTTCTTGGAGCTGGGATGTCGTAGGCTATTTTTGTATATGGCCAAAACGTTTGCCGTAGATGATAATGTAATCAAATAACGGTACAAATCACGGCAAATTGGAAAAATACTTATTTATATTACATTTATTTTTTTGCTTAAATTCCGTATTCATTTTGTATGTTCTACAAAAGATGATATGAAGATTTTTTTCTCAAGTTTTGTATGTTTTTTTCCTGTACAACTTTGATTTAGGCTTATGGAAACGATAAATCCTAAATATAAAATGGCGTGATGAATCATCGAACTACAGCGTGAATTTTATTGTATTTGTCTAAACTAACTATAAGCAGGTTTTCACTATAATAAAATATACACAAATTATCGATATTTTTGCAGCCTATTAAAGATGTTTTTTTTTATCCTTTAACTTGTATGATGACGTAGATAACATAACAACTTGATTAATAAATTACATTCAATAGCAAATTCAGTATTTTTGCAAGTATTATTATTGTGTATTTGTGTCGTTATTATCTACTAAGCCCTTACATGATCCACTATTGACTCAGGCCTTCTCAAGTTACATGGAGTGTCTACACAAAAAGGGATACAAACCCTTTTTTTGGGTTTGCTGGGGAAATGCTTTATGCATACTGCCACCCCTTGGGAGTCATCATCATCATCAGCCCACATTAGTCCACTACTGGACATGGGCCTCCCCTAAAGAGCGCCATAGCGCCCTTGACGCATCCAGCTGCTGCAAGCAACCTTTCGCAGATCGTCGCTCCAACTAGCAGAGGGCCGTCCCACACTACGCTTGCCGATTCGCGGTCTCCACTCAAGAACTCGTCTACCCCAGCGGTTGTCGGTTCTTCTACAGATGTGACCAGCCCACTGCCACTTCAGTCTGCAAATTTTCTGAGCTATGTCGGTGAATTTGGTTCTCTGTCGGATAATCTCATTACGGAGCCTATCTTTCAGAGAAACTCCAAGCATAGCTCGCCCCATAGCACGCTGAGCGACTATAAACTGGTGGACTAGTCTCACCGTGAGTGTCCACGTCTCGGCACCGTAACCTTGGGAGTAGGGCCGTCGATTATGTGGGATCCCGGAAACTTATCGTATACCCACTAAAACTCTAGCGGTATACCCTCACACGACACGCTTGGGGCGCCACAGGTTCGTGTAAACGCATTCCACACGATACAAACCCGTGTGCCAACCGGTTTGGCCACTACGGCGCAGTAGGCATTTCTTTCCTTACATTTTCTTTCCTTAAACTTGAGCATTCTAAATGAGGTGATGATACATTCAAAATCATTCTAAATTACTTCATCATCATCATCATCATTTCAGCCAAAAGACGTCTACTGCTGGGCATAGGCCTCCCGCAAGGATTTCCACAAAGGCCGCATCCATCGTTTTCAGGCGACCTTAACCAGGTCATCGGTCCACCGTGTGGGAGGCCTACCAGCACTGTGCTTTCCGGAACGTGGTTGCCACTCGAGGACTTTTCTGCCCCATCGGGCGTCGGGCTATGTGCCCTGCCCACTGCCACTTAAGTTTGGCAATCCTGTGGGCTATGTCAGTGACCCTGGTTTTCCTGCGTATCTCCTCATTTCTGATTCGATCTCGCAGGGAAACTCCGAGCATAGCCCTCTCCATTGCCCTTTGGGTGACTTTGAGCCTTCTGATGGAGCCCATAGTGAGCGACCACGTCTCTGTTCCTTAAGTCATCACCGGAAACACACATTGGTTGTCTACATTACTTACTTCCATATAATTCAAAGCAGATCCATATGGGTTGTATGAATTGCTCTGGTTTCTCACAGCCTTTTCAATTCTTTCAAACGTTACGTCAGCTAGGCAGTACTTCGTCCTATGTTCGAGGTCGGTGTGAGCCCAGGGTGGGTTCACGCATTGGTCGAAGTTCCCCAACTGGTATTTATTGCCAAACAGGATTCCCTGCGGGGCGAAAGGCTGTGCATCCCAATCTGGTAAAGAAATATCATCATTAAATTCTTTAACTATATATAATATAAATTGAGTGAGTTCATCAAAATCGGTCAAGCCATTTCGGAGGAGTTCAATAGGTAACAAAGACCGTGACACGAGAATTTTATAATAGATCTACGAGTTTAAATAATAAAGCCGTGCGCTTAAATTTTTTTTAACATACTTTTTATTACCAAGGCTAATGAACTACTTGTCTATAACGTGAGATTATGATATGATGCTGATGTAGATGTGAAATTATACAAAATGGAATAAATCTCTAGTGTAGGTTTTAAATACTTGGCAGTGTAAATGGGTGTTCCACAGGGTTAAGTTCTTGGTCCGACAATGAACAATGAACTCCACTAATAAGAAAATTTAAAATGTTCGGTGTTGTAATGGAAATTCATTGATTTTCCAAGGTTAAGGTGAATGTTCCAGGGTAGCCCGCGAAATCATCAATACAACCCTCCAAGCTCATAAAGGTGCAAGAAAAACTTTTTCAAGCTCAAAGTCATTCTTGCACCTATATGAGCTTGGAGGGTTGTATTGATGAGTTTGATTATTATAATTCTATAACTAAATACGTCTTACAGCCGCGAATAACATTTTAATCAACATACAATTTTTTTTTTTTTTTCTTTTCTTTTTTTTTTTCACTGACCTGCAAATTGCAAAAAACGTACGAAAATTTGAATTTCGCGGCCTACCCCGGAACATTCACCTTAAGGATTTTTTTTTAAGAATGAGCAACTGCTCACTTTCTCATGTATGTTCAATATTCGTACCTAATTCGTTTATGAAGCTTGAGAAAATGTCCCCATAACCGTTAATTCAATAAACTCGACATAAACAACGATCGTGCTTTGATTGTCTATTTTTACGGTTTTTGGTAACCTACTAGTTCACACGCTTTGACACCCAATCTTGGCGAGCACTTTTAATTTGGCAAATTAAAGTGTCGAATGGGCACTTCAGGAAAATAAACATGTTTGTGGATTAGTAAATGCGCAATTATAATAATGTGGGAAATAATGCTATTTAAGACATATCAAAAAAGGCCCTATGCCCTTGTTGTTACGTAATAAAATACTAATCAGTGTCACTAATATGAATACAGTATCTGGGTCACTACAGCATGCACCATTTTGCATGCCTTTTCGATTATATTACCATTAAATTGTTGGCTATGCAACATGTTTAAGCGTGTAATTGCTGTCATTAAATTGTCAGACTTGTAAGTACCACGATAACTGTAGATTTTTTAATTAATAGAGCTCGTCTCCGTGGAATGGCTAAATTAATACCTACACTATTTTGAAAGCATTCTTATTCGAATAAAAATATTTTGATTTTGAATCTGAAGTTCGAATACGTTCACAATTATGCGCCGTATAAATCTTCGGAAGCTTATCAATGTCACGTCTAAGATAATGCTTATTTATTTAACTGTATATTCTTTATTCATTATTTTTTACATAATATTTATAAAAAAAAAGAAAAACATTTTTTTAAATATTAAGTATATAAAAATCATAGCAGCCCTAGGGGCGGAAAATTTTTCAAGCCGCCTAGTGGTTAGTGTTGCAAAGAAAGGAACCGCCTAACAATGCGCGCCGTCTCAAGTAAAACTGCCTTTTGCATCAGACGCTTCACCCAACCGGATATCGAGAGTTGATTGAGATGTCCATCAAAACTTTTCGATATCAAACCATGCACTGATAAAACGATCGAAATAATACTGGTTGACTCAGCATGCCACATGGCGGTTACCTCATAGGCCAGGTCTAAATATTTAATAATTTTTTCTTTTTCCGCCTTCACGAGGTTCTCATCATGCGGAATGGTGATGTCAACCAGCTTTACGCGGCGTGTAGACCGATCTATTATAACGATGCTTATTATTATTATAAAGAGACGATGTCTGAATTTAATATGAAAAGAAAAAATAAGTAACAAAAACGAAAGGTTCAATAGTACTACTGATAAAGATAGTGTGAAGAAATTTCACCCAAAAATAAGCATTTTTTACCATTTTGGTAACCAGCCATTGCCGAAAGTGTCGTAACTGAAGAAACATATTGGAACACAAGTCAATAAGCTTGTAAGATTATAATAATGATTGCTAGTTGGTTGTTGATTTCCACTGGGTCCCCCCCCCCCCCTGTATATTTGGAGAAAAATGTTGGTTCACAAAAACGTCTATTGCTCCTTCCTACTTCCACATAAAACTATTTTAAACATAGAACTACTTCTTTTGATTGCTCCCATGTCCTCGATGATCGATGAGATTGGCCCAAATATAGCCCATAGGGTATTTGTATTGCATTTTAAATCATTATCATAATTTCAGTCAAAAGACTGATAGGATTTATCAATGATTAAGAATTACTGCTCCTTCGGGAACGCGGTCGCCACTCGAGGACTGCGGGCGGCCCAGGACCGGTCTTTGTGGAAATCCTTGGGGGAGGCATATGTCCAGCTGTGGACGTATTTTGGCTGAAATGATGATGATGATAATAAAAAGTTGGACGTTCTCGTCTCCATTTCCAAGAAAAATATTTCTTAACTAGCTGACTTGGCAAACTTCGTACCGCCTCCGAATCAATAAATAAAAAACCTGAATGATTTTTCATATTTCTCACCTTTTAAACCTTCCCTGGACTTCCACGAATATTTCAAGACCAAAATTTGCCAAATCGGTCCAGCCGTTCTCGAGTTTTAGTGAGACTAACGTACAGCAATTCAGTTTTATATTTAAGACTAGCTGCGGCCCGCGGTCTCACCCGCGCTTACTTATTGTCCTACCGCGGGTGACGCCGCGGGGCAAAGCTAGTCTAAAAAAAGTAGCCTAAGTTACTCCTATCAGTGAAAGTCCCGTTTAAATCGGTCTAGCCGTTCCAGAGATTAAACAGACAGACGGACAGACAGACAAAAAATAAAAAAAAAGTTATTTCGGTCTATGTACTGTGTATACATACTTACAGATTTGGTAAAAAGTCTTTAGGGTGTCGTAAGAGGCGACTAAAAGAACGCAAGAGGCAGATAACCTAGCCCCAAGAGAAGGAAAACTTGACACAAACCCTGTGCCAACCCGTCTTGCCAGCGTGGCACAGTAGGCAAATTTCCCTCCATGAATTTGGAGGAGGCCCGACCC
This sequence comes from Clostera curtula, assembly GCA_905475355.2. Lineage (NCBI taxonomy): Eukaryota > Metazoa > Arthropoda > Insecta > Lepidoptera > Notodontidae > Clostera > Clostera curtula. Next base: position 8,021,174 of record FR997813.1, on the reverse strand, counting down.
AGTAGTGGGTCCTTTTTGGGCTGTAACGACGACGACGACGAACGATAGATAATATATATTTCTTAATAATTGTGACAACATGACTTAACAAATTCCATTGTTTGCACGTAACATACACATTAAAGTAGGAAAATTAAAAAAAAAACAGTCATGAATAAAAAACTAATAAAAATTCCGAATACTTGAGGCGAACAGAAATAGCCATGTAACTGGTTAAGCCTTACGCTAGGATATGAATAAAAATGTTTATTAGGCTTAGAATACCTAGTCACTTTTTGGTTCAGTATACCCTTCAAATGTATTTTAATATAAGCAGCAAGACCAATTTGCTCAAGAATTTCAGCGCACGATTTCTCGTCATTATTATTAAGATTTTTTTATTTATTCCGTGTGGTGACGGCTTTAGAATACACAGTGTCGCCACCCCATTTCATTCGGAGGGTGTCGGAAAAGCCGACAAAAGGAAATGATACGGCTGAAAACCTAGCCGCAAGAGAAGGAAAACTTGATACGAAAGCCTCTGCCTACCCGTCTGGCCAGCATGGCACAGTAGGCCAGTTGCCCTCCATGTAGTGGGAGGAGGCCCGACTCAGCAGTGGGTCATTTATGGGCTGACAACTAGAACTATTTAGATATATTTTTTTTATTGCTTTCTGTACTAATGGATAAACGCAAATATAACGAATTGGAATAATAGTGCCGTTTGTTGGCAAAGCCTTTAGATACAGAGAATTAAAAAAAAACGGAGAAAATTTAATATCCTCTCGTTTTACTTACTCCACACAGCCCACAAGGTGAAATTTCTCAAAGCGTCTAGCAAGCCGTAAATATGATTTAGGCATGGCTGGTCATCCTCACTCCACACCCGACTCTTCAAGTTAAATTTCACATCATCTAAATATACGTTACTCTCATCACCGTCCAAATTCCTATCGTCTGTGTAGTTCACTAATTTATTTTGTAATATTATATTTATGGTATTATTTTTTTGATTAGTCCTTGTATTATTATTTTCATAGTCACTTCTAGTCCTCTCCGTAACATGGCATTTGGAACTCGCGATGATTGACATAAACATCAACAAGTGGTACTTCATTTCTGGTTATGCGTAGACTGAATTTTATGCGAGTGCCTTAGCTATAGGAAATACAATTTAAGGTAAGCCCTGACTTCTCGCATTCGCCAAAGCGGCAAACCTTCGTATAAAGGGACGAATTTAAATGTGTTAAAAACTATTTCAAAGTTGTTGTAGTTAATATTTACGATACGATTTCTTATTCAGTTGTATTCGCATGAATTTCCACGCAGACCGCTCAATATAAGGATGTTTGTTTATAGTAAAATATACTTTATTATTTTATTTTATTCTTTATTGTACACAAACTGTGAATCTAAAGCAAAAATATACATTGGTAGTTAGATGTACAAAGGCGAGCTTAACTCATACACGAGTTTTCTAACAGCAAACCCAATTGATAAAGACATTTTATTTGAGGATATTAAAATGATGTATACAAATTTACAATTGATATAACTATAGTAAGGATATAATATATAGATTTCTTTATAACACATTCTGAAACGTTGTGACACAAGAATGTAGTACTTATTGGTAAGTAAGAATTAGAAAGGTCTCATATCGTAGAAGCTTTGACATCTTCGTCTAACAAAACTGGTATCTACATATAGCGACACTTTATTCATTTATTATGCCCACCTATGTAAAGATTGAAAGTAGTTGAAAAATTCATCATGTGTCGTCGACGTACGCGTGGTGATATACGCGTGATTTAGAATACACAATGTCACCCACCCATACTATCCTGGGGGTGTCGCCTAGAGGAACGCAAGAGGCAAACCACCTAGCCACAAGAGAAGGGAAACTTGATACAAAACGTGTGCCAACTCGTCTAGCCAGCGTGGCACAGTTAAATAAATAAATAAATAAATATCCTTGGACATTTCACACAACGCCATCTCGTCCCAAGCTAAGCAACTTAATGCTTGTGTTATGGTAACGAGATGGATGATAAACTACTTATATACATTTTTTTTGTAAATACATACTTATTATAGATAGAAATGACACCCAGACTCCGAGCTAGTGCCTCTGGTTTAGACAAAGACACTTGCCCGACCCCGGAATCGAACCCGAGACCCGCTGATCCAAAGGCGGCACATCCGACCACTAGACCAACGACTCAATGAATTTTTTAATTGAATTTTTTTAGGAGGCCCAACGCAGTAGTAGATCTTAAAAGGGTTAAAACTACTAGCACGACTATGTAAAGATAAGACATGGAATGGCCATACTTTCTTTCCACATTCGGAAGGTTTATTGGATTTTAAACCTTCCGAATGTGGAAGAACACTACTCAGTTTATTGGACGTTATATACGGTTATTTATTGCTAAATAAATAAAAATAACGGGTTCATAAACAGTTATCAATATAAAAGTACTAGCATTTAAGTAGTAGGGATTCGACGGTTCTGGCTCACCAATCAGAAGGGTGGATCGCGACTGATCAGAATGGTCAAATTCCAAAAAAAAAAAAAAAAAAAAAAAGTTTGGTGTCTTTTTGTATTATTTGTCATGCGCTGATCACGATTCTGCAATCCATTTATGTGTAGGATCAACGGTTCCAGAGATGACTAGTTGATTCCGGTGTCTGCGGCCCAACCGTCGATAAAACGACCCTTTTTTATGTTCCCTCGACCCTTATTTTTTGCTTGAACCTTTTTTTTAATCGATCTCGTCTCGCATCGTCGTTACTTGATGATTTATATTCTGAATAATTATTAAAAGACACTATACTTAAATGTTGTTACAATTCTTATTTCAGAATTTAATTACTACATCTCTAACCTAACCTAACCTACAAAAACTAAAACCTAAACAGAAAACCAAAAAAGGAGAAAAAAAAATATTGTTTTGCCATGCGCTGATCACGATTCTGCAATCAATTTTTGCGTAGGATCAACGTTTCCGGAGATGCTAGTCATCAAGTAACTTATTCCTAATTGATTTCTGATGTCTGCTGACTAAGCCGACTCCATTTTTTTTTTATGTTCACCCGACCCTTATTTTTTGCTTGAACCTGCAAGTGCCTTGCAATTTTGAATCATAAATAAAAGACAATATTTCAGTGTTGCTAGAATTTTTATTCCAGAATTTTATTACCTACTTCGTACCTATAAAATATGAGCGGAACATCTCATCCACTAAAATATCGTTGTACAGTGTGTTACCCGTAAATATATTCGTGAAACTATTCATTGAACATCTCTGAAACTTATATAGCAAATACATTAAGCAATATTCACCACAAACTGAAGTCCAATCATTCTGAATCCTATCAATATTCCAGTTCCACCTTTTGCAATTTCTTTTCAGGAACTCGAGATGATATTGCGCAGGTGTTCGCCCATATGAATCAAAATATTGACCGATGCCATTCGTATCGATATGTACAGCTACCCAATGTGAACCTGGTTTATCATCCGCATCCAAATTGCATATTATATACGTTGGTACATGGGTATGCATAGGTAGTCTATTAGCAGCATAAACATTATTTTCTAGAGTGGGATGAATCTTTTTCAAATGTTTTTGTATTTCTAGTGTATCCATGATATTACTGCCATTAGCAGATTATTACAGTACCAATCTATTCAATGGTTGTCGTAGGAATGTTCAATTATAGTGATTTGTAAATATTTAATTGCATTCAGTCCCAAAACAGGTTGATTCCTGTTACCAAGGAACGTGAGATAAATGTTTGTAGACACATTTATTTTTTTTTAGGATTCGTCGGATCGGCCCCACCTGTCACATAAATTTGTTTATTTATGGATTTGCTTTAGATAACAATGGTATTTCATTAATTTTTTTAGGATTCGCCGGGTCCGGGCCGCCCATTACGAGGGTTGATTTGTGGGATCACAAAAAGCATGTAGCAACTTGTTGCGAACGAATACCCCATAACTTTGATTATTTATGGATTTGCTTTTGCTATAAAAGATCGAACCGTTGCAGCCATGCAGTTAGTCTACGATCGTGTCACCGTTTGTGACCATCGCGCTCCAATACTACGTCAGCGCATCAATGGCCATGGAGGTAAGTGTTTATTCTATTGACAAATTTATTTGTATTTCTGTTGTTGTTTCTTATGGTGTATGTGTGTATAATAGGTAATATTGTAACAGTGCATTAGTGTAAGAAACATAATTGTAAACTACTGCCCGAATAAAAGGCTATTATTATGTATGTGTGTATGTGTATGATTAAGTGTAAACAAATTGATATTAACATTATAACTCTGTTGTTGCAGAGATCATTCAGCTTCGCAGACGATAATGAAAATACCTATAAACAGTATTACTACTCACCGCTCTCCCCTCAACATGAAGAAGAGACTAATGACATCGTCAATAATAACACATGCGATGCTGGAAAAAGGAAATCGCAACCGATTGATAATTTTTTTGAAGTGGCACCAAAAATGAAAAAGAAGAAACCGGTATCGTCAACCGTTGCCCGAGCCGCTAGAGATGGTGTGTCATATATTTCTACTAATTCTGACGATGGAGACCAAGCGACGCATCTCATAAAAATTGAAATGTACGATATGAAGAAGCTATGTAAGATTCCAACTAGTGATCATTGGAAACACGCCACCACGAGAATCAAATATTATGTAAAGAATAATAAGGATAGCATCTACGACAACACAAACAGCCTCGTATACAATATTACAAAGACAATAGCAGAAAGTGAAAAAGTTAAAAAATACTTTTATAACAATGACACTCAGTAGCTGATTACTTAGTGAATGTGATTCTGTTTACTTAAATTACTTGTGTGTACTTATTAGATTCTACTTGATTTTCTAATAAGTTTGTTAGAATATAAATATTGAACATTAACTGTAACTGACTGTGCTACCTACTTTCTTCTTTGTTATAAAGATGGAAAACTTAAGTAAATTGTGCACCAGTGCTATCTTTTCCCCAGCCTCTATAGAAGAGAATATGGAACTATACAACAGTGAATTCGATCAGGAGCTGTCTAAAGTTTGTGGTAAAATGGAAAAAGGTGACCTGCTCGATTCATCGTATGATGAAGAGTTGTATAATCACTGTGCGAAAGTTGAAACAATGTTGATGTAAGTATTAGAAGTACAAACTCGATAAGAAATATTATTGTATAAATATGTTATTTTAAGATATGTCTAATAATTTTCTTGCTCTTTTGTTGCAGTCAACCACAAGTTGGAAGAGGTATCAAACGAGGTATCACTACTGGCGAAAATAAGGTTACCAAGAAACCAACATTTGATGAAGGAGCTTCTACATCATCAATCGAAACCATGAACAACAGTATGGTGGAATGTGACACTTGTCATGTTTTTATTAATAAAAGGTATCTATATAACCACTTAAAAAGCAATGCTCACAAAAATAATCTTTTTAAATCGCATAATTCATTAACAAATGTTACAAATATTGAAACCGCTTTTGGGAACCGAATTTTAACATATAGAATTAATCGTAAAATAGCTCAATCGGGGCAATATTTTGAAACACCGGAATCGTTTTTAAATTCTTTAAAAATTGATATTTTATTTTTGATAGACGAATGTATTAAAAAACATACAATTTTTAAAATAAACTTCATATTGCATGCTGATTTCATACAACAAACTAAAGATATTAAAAATACTTTTGATTTTCAAACGTTTAATTACATAATTTGTCAGGGTGATGACTTAAATATTTTTTTTTCATCATTAATAGACACTGTAGTCGGTAAAATATCTCAATTTGAAAAAAAAGATAGTGGTTGGAGTCTTAATCAAATTAAATACATAGATATGAATGTTAACAAATTCAACCCCTTACGTGGTAGTTCATATATAGACCTTCCTCAAGATATTAAATCAAAAAAAGCTGTAATCAATGTTAAAAATAATGATAATATGTGTTTCAAATGGGCATTACTCTCTGGTTTATATCCTGTATGTAAAAATAAAGATCGGGTAACATCTTACGCAATATACGGAAATAAACTAAAATTTGCTGGTATTTCTTTTCCAGTTAAAATAGTAGATATATCAAAAGTAGAGAAATTAAACAATATTAGTATAAATGTTTTTGGGTTAGAGTATAATAAAGAAAAAAAGTGTAATTCTGTTGTAGGTCCTTTATATTTAACAAAATGTCGTATGCCTAATCATATCAACCTACTATATATATCGAATGGTACTAACAATCATTACTGTTATATTAAAAACTTATCGCGATTAGTTAGTTCACAAATATCAAGTCATCATCATGCAATATATATATGTGATTCATGTTTACTTCATTTCCCATCAGAGGAAAGACTTAATAACCATCAACAATATGATTGCACTCACATTTGCACGGAATTACCAAATGGTGAACATTCCAAAAAGGATTGGTTTGGTAAAGCAACATCAAATAATAAATTAAAATTTGATAAATTCGTGAGAAAGTTGAAAATGCCCTTTGTGGTTTATGCAGACTTCGAAGCATTTTTGAACCCTATAGAATCATGCAGTAACGATCCATCCAGACCTAGTACAAGTAATATTCAAAAACATGAAGTGTATAGTTTCGGATATTACATTAAATGTTCATATGATGATAGATTGTCAAAATATGAGACGTATAGTGGGGCAAACTGCGCACAGGTGTTTATGAATCATCTTTGTGAAGATGTGAAAACAATAGTAAAAAAAAATAGTTTCCAAAAATGTCCCGTTTTATTATCAGATGAAGATAAAATTAAAATTTCTAAATCAAACATTTGCCATATTTGTGAAACTGAGTTAAATGAAGATCCTTTTTACGATTTTGATTGGCACACTGGTAGTTTTAGGGGTGTTGCACATCAAGTGTGTAGTTCTAAGTTCAGAACCCCTCATCATGTTCCAATATTTTTACATAACCTCAGTCACTACGATGCTCATTTTATTGTCCACGCATTAAACCTCGAAGATGGCAAGGTTGAAGTTATTCCACAAAATAAAGAGAGATACATATCATTTTCAAAACAGTTAACAATAAATAATCAACCAGTAAGTTTAAGATTCGTAGATTCATTGAAATTTTTATCATGTAGTTTAGATCAACTAGCTAAAAATCTTAATGATGATCAGTTTACTGAATTAAAAAGAAACTATCCTAATACTGAAGATTTTTTACGTTTAAAACGGAAAGGAATTTATCCTTATGAATTTATGAGTAATAGTGATTGTTTGAAACATCTATCACTTCCTGATCAACACCAGTTTTATAGTTCACTCACAGATTCAAATATTTCAAATGATGATTATAATCACGCAAAAGATATTTGGCAACATTTTAAGTGTAGTAGTATGTCCGATTATTCCAATTTGTATTTAAAAACTGATGTTTTACTTTTGACCGATGTATTTGAAAACTTTAGAAAGCTTTGTATTCAAACTTATGGATTAGATCCTGCCCATTACTATACTGCTCCAGGCTTAAGTTGGGACGCAATGTTAAAATTTACGAAAATAGAATTAGAATTGTTAACGGACTATGACAAAATTGCTTTTTTTAAAGCTGGCATTAGAGGGGGTGTATCTCAGTGTAGCAATCGTTTTGCTAGAGCTAATAATAAATTTATGGAGGATTATGATAGTGAAAAACCTAATTCGTATCTAACATATTTCGACGCGAATAATTTATATGGTTGGGCAATGTCCCAATCTCTTCCTGTTGGTTGTTTCGAATGGGTAGATTGTAATACAGATTATAATGTGTCGGATACGTCTGATTTCGGTTATATTTTAGAAGTTGATTTAGAATATCCTGATGAACTTCATAATTTGCATTCAGACTTTCCGTTATGTCCTGAAAAAATGTGTGTGGGTAAAGAAACTAAATTAGTTCCTAATTTAAATAATAAAAATAAATACATCATTCACTACAGGAATTTAAAACAATGCATTGAAATGGGTATTAAATTGATTAAAGTACAAAGAATTCTAAAATTTAAACAGGGTTCTTGGTTAAAAAAATACATAGACTTAAATACTCGTTTGAGAACGCTAGCTACATCAAACTTTGAAAAAGACTTTTTTAAATTAATGAACAATTCTGTCTTCGGTAAGACAATGGAAAATATTGAAAAGAGAGTAAACGTTAAACTACTAACTCACTGGGATAATCGCGGTAAAGTTTTAGGTGCTCAGGATTTGATTGCAAAACCAGAATTCCATAGTTTATCAATATTTTCAGAAAATTTAGTTGCAATACAATTACGAAAAACAAAATTAATTTATGATAAGCCAATTTATTTAGGATTTTGTATTTTAGATATATCTAAGACCCTTATGTATGACTTTCATTATAACTATATGTTTAAAAAGTTTCATAATAAAATTAAGTTATTGTACACAGATACCGATAGTTTGATATATCAAATTTTTACAGACAATTTTTATGAGGATATAAAACCAGATCTACTTCACTATTTTGATACATCAGATTATCCAGAAAATAATATTTATGGTTATCCAAAAATAAATAAAAAAAGGTTGGGATTTTTTAAAGATGAGAATAATGGTAAAATATTAAAGGAATTTGTAGGGTTGCGATCAAAAATGTATGCCTTGGAAATAGAAGATAAATTTATAGCAAAGGCAAAGGGGGTTAATAAAAGTGTCACCAAAAAAATGAATATGGAAAATTACAAATCGTGTTTGTTTGATAAAAAAGTACATTATTGTAGTATGCATCGATTTAAATCAATCAAACACACTATTTTTACACAAAAAATAAATAAAGCATCTTTAACATATAATGACACCAAACGATGTATTATGGATAACAACATTGATACATTGGCTTGGGGACATTATAAATTGCGCTAAGAGTTGATTATTTTTACTTTTATTTCTGTGTCTAAACAAAATTTGTATTGATTGTAAAATTATGATATTTTAAAATTATTGTTTATTCATAATGTAAGATAATTGTGGTTTTCATTTGTGTGTATTTAAATTTGAGGTTGAGGTGATTGTAAAATTAGAATGTATTAGAGTTATAATTATTTCCATTGTAAATTGTGTTAGAAAATAGTACATAGATCATTCTGTTTTTTTTTTTTTATTATTTTAGCAATATATATTTTATTTTTACAACAATATTTTCATTTTTTATTTCATCCCTTAGTACTATAGACGTGTAAAATGTTTAGCTTTATTCATCCGTTTACTGCTATTGTGGCAGGACCAAGTGGATGTGGGAAGTCAAATTTTGTAACAAATTTCATAAAATCAATTAAACAAATATGTAATTGTGATTTTAATCAGATCACATGGTGCTTTGATGAAATGCAACCTTTATATAATTTACCAAATGTTAACTATCATCAAGGAATTCCTAATCTTAATATGTTTGATGGCGAAAACCCACACCTTGTTATTATTGATGATTTGATGAGAGAGTCAGATGGAAGAATTGTGGATATATTTACAAAAGGTAGTCATCACAGGAATCTTAGTGTATTTTATTTAACACAAAACTTATTTCATCAGGGTAAAGGTCAAAGAGACATTTCTTTAAATTCAAGTTACATAATATATTTTAAAAACCCTCGAGATAAAACTCAAATAAGATATTTAGCACGACAAGTGTCACCAGACAACCCAAAATTCATTGAAGATGCTTACAGGGATGCAACTTTAGAAGCGCATGGATATTTAATGGTAGATTTAAAACAGAATACCAATGATTTTTGTCGTATCAAAACAAAGGTCTTCCCATTTAATGGTCATTGTACAGTCTACGTCCCAACAAAAGAGTTTAAATACACCAAGAATCAAACAATTCAAGTCATTTCTAAATGATGCATCATCGACTCACAACGCATAAACATTTGTTGAGTGCTTTGCATACGCTTAAACCAAAATATCAAAAAGTAATACTTAAAACATGCGATGAAGAAGAAATTAACTTTATTTGTGAATGTATTCATAACGTTTTACAAGGAAAGGTACCTCTCAAAGATCAAGATAAACAAAAATTGAATAAACACAAAAATATACTCCGTAAACTTGTGCATAAGTGTAAGCATAAACTGAGAAAAAATATAATTATACAAAAAGGGGGAGCTTTCTTACCAATAATATTAGGTGCAATATTGAGTGGATTAGTTAGTGGATTAGCCAGTTAACATGGAAAATGCAAAGAAAATGATACTTATTGAACCTGGATTGATTGAAAAATTAAAACAAGAAAATAAGAGTGATAGTAATTTGTCTCGATTAGATACTGAAATGCAAAATATTATGAATAGTAAGATGGAAGATCGTAAGAAGTGGATGTTATATTTACAAACACTACAAAGATACCTTCATTTTACGGAAGAGGATCGTCAACCAGTTAGATTGCCAATTTATTCTGAAACATCTAATGAAGATCCAAGAGAGTTTAAAATTGGTAATAAAAACACAGATAAAGATCTAAAAAGTATAGTTGATGCTCACTCTTTGTTGGAGGAGAATGTAACTATTAAAAATAAAGAAAATAACACAAATTCACTTTACTCACCAACTCAAATACTCAGTTTAATACCAAAAACTTACAATAAAAAAGGTGAGTTATTATTGAACTTACTTGGAACAAGTAAAGGTAAAATACATTGGGATAATGAAGGCACACTCATAATTGATAAAGAAAAAATCTCTGGAAGTAATATTGTTGATTTAATAAATGATTCGCTAAGACCCTTAAAAAAAAGTGATCCAATAGGGTGGGATAGATTTGCTAAAGCATTAAAAGATCTTAAAGTACCACTCACTTATATTGGAAACCCCAAGAGATGTCAGTTTATCAACCAGCTTTTAGCAAAAGATCTACAAGAAACTTCTGAGATTGACGTTCAAGAGTTTTCTACACCGAGCAGTGGAGATAAAAAAAATATTAACAAAATACGTAAAAAGATCGAGTGGGAAAAATGGACTCCGTACTAGAAGAAATTAATAGAATTTATTATGATCCATCTAACCCCGCTGGTTTTAGTAGTATTGAAAAATTATCGAAGGTCATGAAGGGTAAAATGGATAAGAAGCAAGTAAAGGAATGGTTACAATCGCAAGAAACATACACATTACATAGACCCAATCGGAAAAAATTCCCACGTAATAGGTACATTCTATCAAATATTAATGAATTGTGGCAAGCTGATTTAAGTGATATGCGAACTTATTCTCAATATAATGATGGTTTTAACTACATATTGTGTGTTATTGATGTATTTAGTAAATATGCTTTTGCAAGATCAATGAAAAAGAAAAACTCTGAAATAACTAAATTATGTTTTGAAAGTATATTTACTGAAAGTAATTCAACACCTACTCACATACAATCTGATAAAGGTACAGAATTTGTGTCAAAAGATATACAAAAATACTTTAAATCTAAAAAGATAAATTACTATACCACAAACAATCCTGATATTAAGGCTAGTATTGTTGAGCGATTTCAAAGAACTTTAAAAATGAAAATGTGGCGTTATTTCACTCATAATAATACTTATAGATACATTGATGTTTTACAAGATTTAATATACTCTTATAATAACAGCTTTCACTCTAGTATTAAGATGTGCCCATGTGATGTAAATTCCAGCAATATTATGACAGTTTGGACTAATCTTTATGATAGGGGGTCAAACAAACTTTGTTTAAAAAATCCAAAACCGATTTTCAATGTGGGCGATTATGTTCGAATATCCAAATATAAACATGTTTTCCAAAAAGGATATGAATCAAATTGGAGTGATGAAATATTTATTATATCTTCAATAATAGATAGATCTCCATGGGTTGTATATACATTAACAGATTTACAAAATGAACCAATAGTTGGTACTTTTTATGAAAAAGAATTACAGAAAGTCACTTACAACCCCACCTCACAATATAAAATAGATAAAATAATTGACTCTCGCTATTCAAGTAACAGAAAAGAAGTATTAGTGAAGTGGAAAGGTTATCCAGATAAATTTAACAGTTGGATTTTAGCATCTAGTTTAAAATCAATATGAATAAAGAAAGTTTTTATTTAACTTTACTCAGCAACAGTTCAATGGAATACTTTCCTGATAACAAGACCACAAATTTTTCAACAAAATTACCAAAACCCATCAAATTGGAAGGTGAATGGTCGGTTGGAGTTGTCGAGTTCCAATATCCATGTACCATGTTTACTGTTCAAGATCATGAAAATGTTATGTACATCACAAAAAAAATGTTAATGCCTAATGAAGATAAACTATCAACAGTTTACTACAAAAGAAATATCCCAGCTACTAACTATGATAACGTTGAACATATTATAAACGCGTTAAATGGTATCAAAGAGAAAGTAAAATTTCATTATAATGAAATATTAAAATTTGTATCTGTTACTGTTTTGGATAAAAATATATCATCCATAACATTATCACCAAAATTAAGTTTACAACTAGGATATGAACCAAATAAAAACCTGTTAGAGAGAAATTTCGGGAAGTGTCCTGCTAATTTACACTTAGGATTACCATCACAACTATTTATATATTGCGATATAATCGATCCGCAGATTGTGGGTGATGTTATGACTCCTTTACTAAGAATTATCCCATTGGATCCTTCAAAGTACATTTATGGCGCAAATAAAATGCACGTTTTCACTCCACCTCACTACTTACCTATCATGCGGAGAGAGTTCGATACGTTAGAAATAGATATAAGATCAAGCACAGGGCAGACAATACCATTCCAGTTTGGAACTGTGTGTATTAAACTACATTTCCGAAAATTGTAATAATGTATTCTCCCCATGGTAATCATAAATGTCCATATGAAAATTATTATACACATCAAGCTGGATCAGGAGTTGGAGTAATTTATAAGGGTTCATCATATCAACGCGGCCATGGTATTGGGAGCTTCTTGGGGGGTTTATTTAGATCAGTTTTACCTTTACTTTCAAGTGGTGCTCGAGCAATTGGTAAAGAGGCATTAAACGCTGGAGTAGGAATTTTATCGGATATGGTTCAAGCGCGTCCTATGGAATATTCAATAAAAGATCGTCTAAAGCAAGTTAGTACGAACTTAAAACGAAAGGCTGATAACAAAATTGATCGGTTAAACATGACAGGATCTGGGTATATAACTAAAAAGAAACGTTTGACCTCAGTCATTCCACCATTAGTTGCTAAAGTGAAAGCTGCTAAAAAACTTAGTCTAAAACCAAAAGATATCAAGGATATATTTACAAATTAAATATGTCTTTTCTTCATAATCATTCTTGTGAGTGTGTTAAGTCAGAATTGGATTTGTTTGCACTACCGTCTACACAAACAAGCATTGAAAATGGATTGTGGATTCACTATAAACCAATTTCATCTCTTGCTGATGATGGACCTATCGAGTTTCAAGTTCCTGGTACGGGTGATGACTACATAGATTTGTCTCATACATTACTCCACATAAAGGCAAAAGTGTTACATCAAGATTCAACCACCTTGACATCTACTACAGTAGTAGCACCTGTAAATAATTGGTTGCACTCACTTTTTAGTCAACTTGATGTTTATTTAAACCAAAAACTTGTATCACCACCTAATAATACCTATGCCTATCGAGCATACATGGAAACCCTTCTGAATTATGCACCTGCTGCTAAACAATCTCATCTTACTTGTAGTCTTTGGTATGAGGACACAGCAGGAAAAATGGATTCTACAGATGGTAAAAATATTGGATTTGCTAAAAGACAGGATTTAGTTGCTGAAAGTAGGGAAGTAGAAATGATCGGACACCTTCATGGTGACATTTTCAATCAAGATAAATTTTTAATTAATGGTGTTGAAATGAGTGTAAAATTAGTTCGATCAAGAGAAAGTTTTAATTTAATTGCTGGTTCAAACGATGTAAAGTTTAAAGCTTGTATTACTGATGCAACCCTTATTGTACGAAGAGCACGAATTAATCCAAGTGTATTGCTTGCACATCAGAAAGTTTTAAGTACTACCACTGCAAAATATCCTATTACTCGAGCTGAAGTCAAAGTTTTAACAATTCCATCGGGTGTTCAAGGAAAAACTCTTGATAATATATTCTTAGGACAGGTACCCAAAAGATGTATAATTGGGTTTGTGAACAATTCTGCATTTAATGGCTCCCTTTCCAAAAATCCATTTAATTTTGCAAACTTTGGTATTAATTCTTTCAGCTTATATATTGATGGTCAACAAATACCTTCAAAAGCCTTGCAACCATCTTTTAATAATAGTGTGTATACATCGGCATATCATACTTTGTTCTCTGGAACTGGTATTCACTTTCTTAATGAAGGAAATGCAATCTCTTATGAACAATATGACAAAGGTTACTGTCTATTAGCATTTGACTTAACTCCCGATTTATCAGCTAACTCATCAGCTCATTGGAATCTCGTAAGGCATGGTAGTGTAAGATTAGAAGTACGATTTGAATCCTCACTAATACAAACAATTAACTGTATAGTTTATGCTGAGTTTGATAACATTATTGAAATAGATAAAAACAGAAATGTTACTGTAGACTATAGTAGTTAAGATCATAATGTATGTAGTATGTTAGATTTATGTGTTATGTGTAATGCATATTGAGTGTATGTAACTATAGAAAAAAAAAATGTAAAATTAAATAAAACAAATTGTATGTAAAATACCATTTTTTATTTATATATAAACCCTCCATTTAATCTTATACAAAACAATGTTCCATTTTAAACTTTACATAAGCACATTGACTAAACCACTGAACATGTTGCTGCCAAGGATCATCATCATCTTCCCAATCTTTTAAACCGCCACCACAATGGAAACACTTGGTCCTGTCTCCATGGCCAGTATAAAAGAAACCGGCTTCTACAAGATCTTCAGGGTTTTGTTGCATAACCAGAGGCCAGAATTCGAAACTGAGCAACCGTCTAGATTTTGAACTGAAGAATGGATATTCCGCTCTTGAGTACTGCATATTGTTCTCTTTTTCTTCTACACTCAGTGTCATAGCTTCACTATTCAATGATGTGTTCTGCACACGTATACCACACACGTCTCTTCCTTCTGCTGTTGGCTTTCTCTCAGCTAAAAAAGTCAGCAATAATCTAATAAGTACACACAAGTAATTTAAGTAAACAGAATCACATTCACTAAGTAATCAGCTACTGAGTGTCATTGTTATAAAAGTATTTTTTAACTTTTTCACTTTCTGCTATTGTCTTTGTAATATTGTATACGAGGCTGTTTGTGTTGTCGTAGATGCTATCCTTATTATTCTTTACATAATATTTGATTCTCGTGGTGGCGTGTTTCCAATGATCACTAGTTGGAATCTTACATAGCTTCTTCATATCGTACATTTCAATTTTTATGAGATGCGTCGCTTGGTCTCCATCGTCAGAATTAGTAGAAATATATGACACACCATCTCTAGCGGCTCGGGCAACGGTTGACGATACCGGTTTCTTCTTTTTCATTTTTGGTGCCACTTCAAAAAAATTATCAATCGGTTGCGATTTCCTTTTTCCAGCATCGCATGTGTTATTATTGACGATGTCATTAGTCTCTTCTTCATGTTGAGGGGAGAGCGGTGAGTAGTAATACTGTTTATAGGTATTTTCATTATCGTCTGCGAAGCTGAATGATCTCTGCAACAACAGAGTTATAATGTTAATATCAATTTGTTTACACTTAATCATACACATACACACATACATAATAATAGCCTTTTATTCGGGCAGTAGTTTACAATTATGTTTCTTACACTAATGCACTGTTACAATATTACCTATTATACACACATACACCATAAGAAACAACAACAGAAATACAAATAAATTTGTCAATAGAATAAACACTTACCTCCATGGCCATTGATGCGCTGACGTAGTATTGGAGCGCGATGGTCACAAACGGTGACACGATCGTAGACTAACTGCATGGCTGCAACGGTTCGATCTTTTATAGCAAAAGCAAATCCATAAATAATCAAAGTTATGGGGTATTCGTTCGCAACAAGTTGCTACATGCTTTTTGTGATCCCACAAATCAACCCTCGTAATGGGCGGCCCGGACCCGGCGAATCCTAAAAAAATTAATGAAATACCATTGTTATCTAAAGCAAATCCATAAATAAACAAATTTATGTGACAGGTGGGGCCGATCCGACGAATCCTAAAAAAAAATAAATGTGTCTACAAACATTTATCTCACGTTCCTTGGTAACAGGAATCAACCTGTTTTGGGACTGAATGCAATTAAATATTTACAAATCACTATAATTGAACATTCCTACGACAACCATTGAATAGATTGGTACTGTAATAATCTGCTAATGGCAGTAATATCATGGATACACTAGAAATACAAAAACATTTGAAAAAGATTCATCCCACTCTAGAAAATAATGTTTATGCTGCTAATAGACTACCTATGCATACCCATGTACCAACGTATATAATATGCAATTTGGATGCGGATGATAAACCAGGTTCACATTGGGTAGCTGTACATATCGATACGAATGGCATCGGTCAATATTTTGATTCATATGGGCGAACACCTGCGCAATATCATCTCGAGTTCCTGAAAAGAAATTGCAAAAGGTGGAACTGGAATATTGATAGGATTCAGAATGATTGGACTTCAGTTTGTGGTGAATATTGCTTAATGTATTTGCTATATAAGTTTCAGAGATGTTCAATGAATAGTTTCACGAATATATTTACGGGTAACACACTGTACAACGATATTTTAGTGGATGAGATGTTCCGCTCATATTTTATAGGTACGAAGTAGGTAATAAAATTCTGGAATAAAAATTCTAGCAACACTGAAATATTGTCTTTTATTTATGATTCAAAATTGCAAGGCACTTGCAGGTTCAAGCAAAAAATAAGGGTCGGGTGAACATAAAAAAAAAATGGAGTCGGCTTAGTCAGCAGACATCAGAAATCAATTAGGAATAAGTTACTTGATGACTAGCATCTCCGGAAACGTTGATCCTACGCAAAAATTGATTGCAGAATCGTGATCAGCGCATGGCAAAACAATATTTTTTTTTCTCCTTTTTTGGTTTTCTGTTTAGGTTTTAGTTTTTGTAGGTTAGGTTAGGTTAGAGATGTAGTAATTAAATTCTGAAATAAGAATTGTAACAACATTTAAGTATAGTGTCTTTTAATAATTATTCAGAATATAAATCATCAAGTAACGACGATGCGAGACGAGATCGATTAAAAAAAAGGTTCAAGCAAAAAATAAGGGTCGAGGGAACATAAAAAAGGGTCGTTTTATCGACGGTTGGGCCGCAGACACCGGAATCAACTAGTCATCTCTGGAACCGTTGATCCTACACATAAATGGATTGCAGAATCGTGATCAGCGCATGACAAATAATACAAAAAGACACCAAACTTTTTTTTTTTTTTTTTTTTTTTTGGAATTTGACCATTCTGATCAGTCGCGATCCACCCTTCTGATTGGTGAGCCAGAACCGTCGAATCCCTACTACTCATTTATAAGGTTAAATACAATATTTATCTATTTATTGCGATCAACGGGTCCCCGGTTCGATTCCGGGGTCGGGCATGTGTCTTTGTCTAAACCAGAGGCACAGGCTCGGAGTCTGGGTGTCATTTTCTATCTATAATATATATGTATTCCAAAAAAAAAGGAATATAAGTAGTTTATCATTCATCTCGTTACCATAACACAAGCATTAAGTTGCTTAGCTTGGGACGAGATGGCGTTGTGTGAAATGTCCAAGGATATTTATTTATTATTATTATTTATTATGACAATTTATATTACATAAAAAGTTAACACCAAACTATTACAATTATTTTACATTAAAGAGCTTTTCTTCTACTCTCCTTCCGTTACGAATTTTCGATCAGGTCACGTGTCCTGACGCAAGTTTGACATTTTCCATCCCAAGAAAAGTGGTCAACGTCGCTAAGAAATTATCGCTTACAAAAAGTACTATCAGTGTTATTTTTGTGATCAAGTGGAATATTTGGCTGTTATGGAATTCGAAAATATCAGTCCATAGCTTTAATTTATAGTAAATACGTTAATCATCCGCGAGCCACATAAAGAATCCTACCAAGCCACGTGCGTGAGGTAACATAAATCTTTGTACTCATATATCGCAAAGGCATCTACTTCCGTGGTATTCCGTTTTCGAAGGTAGTTAGTAGTTTTAGACGGAATCAGAATACACAATGTCATCAACCCATTCCGGCCTGAAGGTGTCGTAAGCGGCGACTAAAGGAACGCACGAAGCAGATCACCTAGCCGCAAAAGAAGGACGACTTGATACAAACCTTGTGCATCACCAGCGTAGCACAGTAGGCAAATTTCCCTCCATGAATTGGGAGGAGGCCCGACTTAGGAGTGGGTAATTTATGCGCAGAGACGACGACAATATTTTTTATTATCCTGAAGTTATTATTTCTGTTTTTAATTACCTAAGCCAGTACAAGGAAAATAAATATCTTATTTCGATGTCTTTATTGTATGTTTCGTTTTAATATCACGGAACTGTGTTACTGTAGGATTAGACGCATTTATAGTGTAAAAGCAGAGTCGCCGTCCGTTTTAGGGCCTCCGCGCATTATGCGGCCAGGCCGCGCGGCCAAGTCGCTGCGGCCAACTAATTCTTCTACGATGTATATAGCTGCGCGCACTACGCGGCCAGGCCACACGGCCAAGATTTGGTCGCGTGGCCAATGAAAAACATCGCGTCACATACGCGGCCTGGCCGCATAATGCGCGGAGGCCCTAAAACGGACGGCGACTCTGCTTTTACACTAAATACATAAAAATACATAAATACATAAAAATACCTCGCCTAAATGCGCGGGGGCCCTTATACTCTAAATGACCTAGCCACAAGATGGAAAACTTGATAAGAAATCCTGTGTCAACCAGCCTGGCACATTAGGCTAATTAGCCTAATGTGCCACTCTTAATGTAACTGGATAAGGTCCAACTCAGCAGTGGGTCATTTATAGGCTGAGTAGACGTGTTTCTGAGTGAGGCACACAACTCGGCTATTGTAGAGTCCATCTGCTAAGTGAAGCAAAGATTTGCGAAAGCGAAAGGCTGCGGGCAGCAGCTGTATATTTCCGTCGCTTTGAAATTCGTTAATTTGTTAGTTGAATTATTTCCTTATTTTAATTATACCCAAAAGTTATTCGCAATTACGCCGTGAGAAGGAATTCCCAAATGAATATCAAGTTCGTGTCTTTACCCTCAAGAGCTTGACAACTGATCTTTCTGTAAAGTTGGTAAGCCAACAACCTTACCAACTTTACACCTGAAGATTCAAAAATATGATGTCTATGACTGGAAACCTCCTCACACACCAAGCACCGCATATTAAAAAGATCTAAAATTATTATGTCAATGACTGTAAAGCCGAACGTCCACCACCAGCTAAAATAAGTTACTTTAGATTAGCATGGTTGAGCCAGTTTTTCATACATGGGGCACACAGCGAAGTGTTGCGAAGCCCCGGAGGTGAAGTGTCCACTGTGCGCTGATAGGGGTCTGCCCGCGGCGCACAGATTGGGGCACAGGGAATGCTCCCAAGCGAAGGGGGGCCAGTCTAGGTCCTCCCGACGCGGCGAGGCGGTCCAGGGCGGCGGCAGCAAGCTGCCGCCCATGGAGACCGAGACCACGCCAGGTGAGCAGGCGGCTCAGCGGCCGGACCCGGAACATAACCGAGTTCTGGCCGTGGCCGCCGAGTCATAGGCCGAGTCCGGCCGGGTCCCGGGGCAGGGCACGGGGATGCCCTCGCCCCACACGGGATCTGCGAAGATACGACGTCCTGTGCGGGTGCTCACGACAGGACGTCGATTGCTCGCTCAAGCGAGCCCGAGTTGAGGAGGTGGGCCTCCTGTCTGCGGCGGCGTGGTCCTGAGAACAGATCCCACAATGCCGCAACAAGGACGCGAGTAGGGAGCACCCCGGGGATGTTTTAGTGGGTAGGCCCCCACTCTGGGGGAGATTCCCACACACCCCCCTCGGCCATCCCCGTGGCCGACGGGATGTCCATAAAGGATTTTTACCCCGGGCGAACAAAAAAAAAAAAAAAAAAGTTTTTCATACATGTGCGTCCACCGACGGTGAACTATAATATATGAAAAACTGGCTCAACTATGCAAGCTCAACTAACTGATTTTAGCCATGGCGGTGGACGTTCGGCTTAAACATACAAACCAAGTGCGTATTAAAAAGATAAAAAAAAAATGATGTCAATGACTGTAAACCTCCTCACACACCAAGCAAGTGCGTATTAAAAAGATCCAAAAATATGATGTCAATAACTGTTAACCTCTTCACACACCAAGCAAGTGCGTATTAAAAAGATAAAAAAAAATGATGTCAATGACTGTAAACCTCCTCACACACAATGAATTAAACCACTGGTTCGAGAAATAAATCACATCCTGTATTCAAATAGAGTCCCCAGTGTGAAACATATTCAGGAACGTCATGTCATATGCCAACTCTATAGAAATTTATTTAATTGGTCATTGTGACTCAGAGAAAAATCCGGCAAATTATAAAAAAAAATAACTAGCTGACCCGAAAATTGTTGTTTTGCCCTATAAACATCACTATTAGAAGATACGTGGAGGTAGGGGGTGAACATTTAGCGTTGTATATCTGTATCCTAAAAAATAATCACAAAAAAAAATTACATGTGTAACTTAGGGTTGAAAAATCCCCCCTCGACCGTGCTGCCACCTTGTTGTGGTGAGGGGCTTGAGTGCCTTTAGGATCCGTTGGGGCCATACCAGCTCAGGGTCACCATGCCGGGCGGGCCCACGGGGAGAGGCCAGACGAAGAGCGGCACACGAAGGCGTGTTGGCACACGAAGGCGTGTTGGTAGCCTCCGCCGATAGCAGCGGAGGCTCGGCTAGGCCGGCGGGCCAGGGCTGGCGTCGATAGTAGCGGAGGGCCAGACCAGGGCTACTAGCAGCGTAGATCTGGTGCCAGTTTATCCGGCGTCTGACGGGGGCACGTGTCCCGTACGTGCCTCGCGATGGCTTTCGAGCGGGCCAAGGGCCATCAGGGTCCCGGAACATGCTCCCCATTGGGGTGTGAAACCCGTGGCCCTACGGGCAGTTGAGGGACACCGTTGGTTTTAGTGGGAAGGTTGGGGTGCAATTACCATCATTCCGTGCCCCGGAGTCCCACATAACCCGGCTGGCGTTTAGCGGTCGAGTATCCATGAGCATAAAAAAGGGATTTGAATCAAGTTTTCCTTCTCTTGCGGCTAGGCGTTCGGTCTTCAAATTTCCTTCTGTCGGCTCTTACGCCTTCGGAATGGAATGGGGTGGTCACACCGTGTGTTCTTAATCTGTCACCACACGGAAAAATTTCCTACTTTCGTAATAATTAAGCAATTTTCGTATTATTTAAAAATAAGGACTAATAATATAGAGGAAGGATTTTTATTTTTGTATGCATGTATGTTTACTCGACAACCGCTGGGGTAGACGAGTTCTTGAGTGGAGACCGCGAATCGGCAAGCGTAGTGTGGGACGGCCCTCTGCTAGATGGAGCGACGATCTGCGAAAGGTTGCGGGCAGCAGCTGGATGCGTCAAGCTGAAGACAGGGCGCTATGGCGCTCTTTAGGGGAGGCCTATGTCCAGCAGTGGACTAATGTAGGCTGATGACGATGATGTTGCATGTATGTTTGTAACGAATAAACTCTAAAATTACTGAACGATGTCCACACCTCCTACACAACGTATTTTTTTCATTTTTGTTAAATATTTTTTATAGCGTGTTTAAACTAAACCCTGGGTGAAAAAACAACCTGAATCGCGGGGCTACTCGTATGTTGGTCACCATGCACACTTGTAAAAGATACGCGGATATGGGCGTTGTTCAGTTTTGTATGCCTACGTAAATTATTAAAATATCGGCAAAGCCAGTAATTTATGGATCTAACCAACCGAAAACCGGTCAATTGATTTGTTCACCGAAGTAAAGGTAAACAAATAGTTTTTGTTAAGTAAATCTCAATCATAAGTACCTACATTCCTAGGGCTGCCATCACCTAAATTGCCGACGCCGGATAAACACGGCAAAAATCCCGGACATTTGGTCCAAATATGGATTTTTCCCCGGAAACCTCTAAAAAATATTTTTTGCAACAAAAATAAAATCATCTCGTTAAACTTTAACCAGATTTTTTTTTTACTTATTTTGGTATTTTTCAGTCTTCCTGATTTTCGCTAAAATATCTTTCTTTTCCAACAAGACTGTTTAAAGTCGGAACAAGTCCTTGAAATTAAACTTGATTTTAATCAGAGAATTCTGCGTGACTAGCGAGAACACTATCTCTACATTCGCATTGTAAGCTGGTATACAAAAATAATTTCCCCTGACAACAAAAGTGTCCGGGTTTCAAAACCCCTGCCGGACGGTCCCCGGGCGCCCTTAAAACTAGGACAAATCCGGACGGATGGCAGCCCTTTAGATACCTATGTGGTGAATTCCTATGCGACCTTGGCAATCTAAATTGATTTATCGAAAGATTATTATAGGCGTTAATTTATTTTATTATACGGTATCCCCTGATTTATGTACGTTTTGTATTTTAATATACACAAATAATGGGTTTGATTTAAAAGGTATACCCATTTTGTAACCAACCAAACTCATTTTTTACTGTCTTCATATAACGAGGAAGTTCTCAATTCCAATGTGTATTTCGCATAACTTCGTAATTTCTAAACCAATTCAGAAGATTGAAAATTTTATCGATATCACCTCTACGGTGATGGATTTAGAATGCATAATGTCACCACCCCATTCTATCCTGAGGGTGCCGTTATAGCCAATGCCGGATTAAGCAAGCGCAGGGCCCGTAGCAAATTCTGTCAAAAGCCCTTGATCTGCTATGGGTTCGTAATATAGTGGTAAAAATACAATTCAATACTCAATACGTTACAATTTTGGCAGAGATAGCTACTCAAGCTAAAGCTAGCAGCTCAAGCTAGCAATGTTCTATAGCTAGCGGGTTCGATTCCCACACGGAAGAAATATTTGTACGACCTACAAGTATTTGTTCCGGGTCTGGGTGTTTTCTATCTTTAATATGTATGCATTTACAAAAAAAAAATGTATATAAGTAGTTTATCATCCATCTCGTTTCCATAACACAAGCATTAAGTTGCTTAGCTTGGGACGAGATGGCGTTGTGTGAAATGTCCAAGGATTTTTTTTTAATTTATTTATTTAATTGCTACTCTTGCTACGTGGTTAATCCGGCACTGCCGGTAAAAACCGATAACCTACAAGAGAAGGGAAACCTGATACGAAACCCTGTGCCAATCGGTTTAGCCAGGGTGGCACAGTAGGGTAATTACCCTCCATGTAATTGGAGGAGGCCCGACTCAGCACTGGGTCATTAATTAGCCGAGTAGTAAGTTTCTTTAAGACTTGAAATAAGTGAACATCATATATTTGTCGGCAGGCAAGGTATTATGTTGTGTCCGTCGATGGGCTTGAGATATTTCGACAATTTAATGACGTACAAAAAAATGTTATCTGTCAGACACAATCATATAAAAAACGAAAAATAACCGACAAACAACTGTTAGAAGTCGGTGCTAACTTAGATTGACACCGACCGTTAATAAGGATATGGTATTACCAAAAACGCGCACTTCAAATAAATTATTAATTGGTACGCGTTTTAGTTTTTTGATTAAATAAATAACCTTTTTTAGTGGTTGTTGATTTTATATCTCGCAAACCCATCTGGCTATTGGTATTTTCAAAACAATTATTTATTGGTCTAACATATTATTTTTATTATTATATTACATTATGGTTTCATTTATTGGTCTAACCGGGGCCACTCACATGCGCGCAAACATTCGTACATTGTACGAATGTTTGCGCGCATGTGAAGGGCCGACAAATTCATTCGCAAACTTAGCGGCTATGCGAATGGGTTCGCATATCAATTCGCGAATGGGTTCGCAAACCTGTTTGCGCTTCCTCCTGCACATGTTTACGAATGTCATAAGAATCATTATTTTTTTTAAGTATAAGCGGCCATTAGAGAATTTCTCTTCTTTTTTAATTCGTCAATAGATATTGTAGAAAAAAAGATACCCAATATCTGCAAATATATGTGGTGGGGAGAAAATTAGGAAGCGACAAGAATCTATGTATTGACAACGTATACATCTACATCATAATAAGCATGTGCCTATTAAAAGCAGAAAATAAAATATATTTATATGGGGTTTATTTAAATGTTTAATTTAATTTTTTATGTAGGATTTCTTTTGATGATCCCATATTCATTGTGCAGGAGTTAAAAAAACAAGGAGTTCAATGAACTCCATCATTTTGGTGTTATTCCAATCCATCATGAAGGTACGCTAAACAAGAGTCGTCACGAACTATGAAAATAGCGACACGTCCGTTCCCTTCGCAATCGTGGGCGCAACTGGTCACACGAATGTGTGGGAGACTACGCGAAGATTCGTGGTTCGCGCGCTTTGATGTGCGTTAAAAAACCGACATCGCTTGGAAAAGCACGAATGCGGCAAAAACTTCGCGAACCCATTCGCGAATGTCGTCCTACACTTGTGGGTTCGCGTATTCGTGCGAATGTGAGTGACCGGCCTTACATGCCTTACATTAAAACATCATCCTATACATGGTACAGGTTTCTTATCTCAGACTGCACACTACAACTATTAATACACTTGTTGCGCATGGAATTATATTGAGCCGGTGGGTAGTCTATGCGCCGATCTCACGGCGGCAGAGGCTGTGACAAAATAACTGTTGCCTACCTACCACCGACTTGATTATTTTTGTAACTTATAGGTAAGATTATATACTTAAATAATTTATGCCAATGTCGACGAACATGATGCACGGTAAAACTCGAATGAGTTTATGTGGCATCTTATTATATTTGTCTATTGCCTGTAACTGTTTTTATAAATAAATAAATAAATAAAATAAATAAACCCAATTTTCATGAAAATGATGGTGTATTTAGGAATGAGAGATAGATTACGCAAAGATGAATTAGGGTCACATAATATATGAAATTGTGCTGGTATTTCTGTGGTGGTGTTTTTAAGTGCGGGTGGTGCAAAAATCATTCTGTTTAAATAGTAGATTCTCGACTCGTCACGATATCTCTGTAACCATAAGACCTAGAGACTTGAAATTTGGTAGGAATATTCTTTTCACTGAGTAGAGGTCGGCTAAGAACGGATTTTACGAACTAAGAAGGGGGTTGATGAAAAATATTGAGGTACAGCTAGTTGTTACTAAAACTGATATTTACCCATCTACCCTAGACAATTATGATGATACATTATAACTCTTTATTTTTTATGTTCTCAAGTACGTGACTATTATCATAATGAGAATAAAGATCATTAAACCGAACAATTCCGTCAACAACTTTTTTTACGCAGGACACGCAATGGAATCTCTCAAAAGGATTGTATTTTTCCCGATTTTGCCCCATTTTTATTGATGCTTCTCCCCAAAAAAGACTTACTCGATAATCTATTAAACATTTTTTTTTTATCTCAACGCATTTACTGAGAGTAGCGCGTTCAACCAAAGTACAAAGTATAGATTCGATTCTTATTCCAAATAATTAAAATACATTTACAATTTATCATATTTGTATACACCGGGTGTAACAGAAACCCTATAGCTTTCTTCTTCTGCCTGGCGTTAATCCCGGCTATTGCCGGGTCTGCCTTCCGACTGAGATTCCTCCACTTTGCCCGATCTTCTACATCCATTTCAGTCAGGTCATGGCCAGGCGGGTTGGCACAGCGTTCCAAGTTTTCCTAGTCTTACGGCTAGGTTATCTGCCTTGTTTCCTTACGACACACCCAGGATAGAATGCGGTGGTGACAATGTGTATTGAAAATCCATCTCCACACGAAAATGTGTGGACTTAAATGATGATGATGAAATCTAGTTTATTTATTGCTAAACTTTAGACGAATACTGTATGTTGGATGGTAAATTGTCCTGAAGATGTCCATCACTCGACACAGAGGGCGCTGATTGATTTGCTTTCCTGTTGAAATCTTCATTCGCTGTCTCTGATTTTTTATTGGTCCTGTACAAGATACAAAATGTTATTTAAAACGGTAGTGGGCAGGGAACATAGTCTGCAGGTCTGATCACCGATTGAATCGATTGGCATAAAGGTCTCTCACATGGTTAAACTCAAACTCAAAAGGAACTTTATTTATGAGTACGTAGGGTTTATCGTCATATTTATAATTATCACCTTACGCCCCCTGTCCCACGCACACATATCAGTCGCCATACCTCCATTCACACCTTTCATACACAATTCCTCACTCCTACAATCCAGCCATCTCTCTTGATTGCCCACAACACCTACGCTCATACTGAAACTACCACCGGTTCGGAAAGCTGCTCTACAGAGAAGAGCCGACAAGAAACTCTGTAGTTGCTTTTTTTTCAAATCATTGGTCTTGTTTACAAAAAGCACTAAACAGCATAGTGCGAACAAGTTAGCCACATGAGAGTAACATGCTACACGTTTACGCAATGAATGACGAATAGGCCTTGACAGGGCCAATAAAAAAACAAAGCCGCGAATAAAGGTCCCCATTGCGTCGACAAGTCGAAAGACGACATGATCGAGGTCGCTGAAATCCGGTGGTTTGGCCACAAAGTAGATAAAGGGGACAGAGGCAAAGATTCAAAGAACAGCGCCATGGTAAGTGCACCACTACAAGTATGATGCGCGTGTGTGCGGGAGCACTGGCGGCTCGTCACTTATGGAACGAAACCGGTTTATACTGGTTCGGCCAGTGCTTTAGCAAAGGGCTATCTCACCGCTCGATGTGTGTCGCATCGTGCGTGATTGTTTAAATATATTTTTTTTAATTATCCCAAAGACCAAAGAAGACTTTTTGAAATTATGTGATGAGTTTATGTCTAAAAGTATGTCTCAAATTATTAAATGGCAAATAGATGTAAACAAACTTTTGTGGTTTGGCTAATATGATCATGAATTATCATCACTATCAAAGATTTAATGGATATTATTTTATTAATTTAGTTAGAATGCCTTTATTACGTAAAATCAAGTTTATTATACAAGATACCACATGCTGCCCGCAGTATGGGCCTAAAACTGGAATCCCAAATGTTATAGTACAAAAGGTGTGAAACTGACCATACCGGCTTAAAAATGATAGTTTTTTTTAGATAGGCATATTATCATAATAAATAACAGATGTCGCGTATATTGAAACTAAAACCTGATTTACAAATAACCGGATGAATTCATTTTTTATTCCGTCAGTTTCTATTTTTAAGGAAATCTGAATAATACGCATAGTGAAATTGAATAATATTAATGACAGTAGGTTTTCTGGCGCAAATTCCATTTTTATAATTTTAGTTTTAGTTATTAATCTTTATAGAATAATTTTAGTTACATAAATAAATAACACTAAACAACAAAACATGATTACCTATTTTTTGTTATTTAGTGTTATTTATTTATGTTTAATTCCAGTAAATCTCA
Organism: Clostera curtula; assembly: GCA_905475355.2. NCBI lineage: Eukaryota > Metazoa > Arthropoda > Insecta > Lepidoptera > Notodontidae > Clostera > Clostera curtula. The sequence goes on along the minus strand of FR997813.1, from coordinate 7,993,489 downwards.
ATCGGTAAACATAAATTGTGTTTAGATTTTATTTTATTATATAACAGATGCTATCTGTCTATGTCTAATCTTATATATTTAAAAATAAAATCAAAGTGCCTGTTTGTAATATCAAAATAAGAGTCTACAGTAATGTAAATAAAAATACTATTCATCAAAGTCTTGTTCATTTTTCTGTCGATTCCAAAACTACAGGAAAACGCTGCGCGTACTTTTATATTAGACAAATAATATAATGAGACCGCAAGCGGGCGCAGCCGCGACTTGCATTTGAAAATATCAAAGCTACAAATATTTGCAGGCATTAAGGTTTCTATAGATCACCGAATTTTATTGTATTTAGTATCACAAAGTTACTATGAATATAATCGTCAATTCGATCAATCGTTCGTAGTTGATCATCATTAACTGTCAGTTTTTATAGAACTTTAAAGTTACTATCTTAGCTCAAAATGTGTTGCCAGTGATAAAATATAGGACAGAGTCGTGGTCGTTCACTACGTGCTCCGTTAAAAGGCTGAGCTCGGAGATTCCCTGCGATATTGTATCAGGAATTAGGAGATATTCAGGCGAACCAGTGTTATCTACATGGCAGTGGGCAGGGCACATGGCTCGCAGGAAAGATGGCCGATGTGGCAGAGGCGTCGAGCGACCGCGTTCCGGATAGCGTAGTGCTGGTATACGTCCCACATGGTGGACCAACGACCAAGTTAAGGTCGCTGGAAAACCATATGGATGCGGCTCAGGCCCAGCGTGGAAATGGAAATCCTTGCAAAAAATTATATCGATCCGGGCGATCTGTGTCTGCCAGTGGACTTCTGATGTTGATAATGATGAATCTGTCTCTTACCTAGGCTGCAAGCAGATGGCGAAGAGTTTAGTCGCGGGTGCTTCAGCAAATAGCCACAGTAACAAAGCTCCAACTGATCCCCAAACAATAAGGCCTGCGGAGGAGTTCATCTGGAATAAAAACAACCAAAAAAGAAAATAAATAAATCCGACACACCTAGTAGAAAACAGGTTCAGTAACTATAAATCTTTCTTTTAAATCTCACTTTTAAAATAAAGCGTGAGCCCCCGCGGGACGCCAGGCAGATGTAAAACATCAAAATTATGATGTACATACAGGATTTAGAATACATAGTGTATTTTCGTCCTGAGGGTGTCGTAAGAACCCACAGAGGGAAATGATAAGGCTGAAAACCTGGTCGCAAGAGAAGGACAGAAGGACCCTATGCCAATCATATATAGTCATAACTCATAGTAGCCTAATTATCCTCCATGTAGTTGGAGGAGGCCCGACTCAGCCGTGGGTCATTTATGGGCGGAGGAGTAAGTAATATGTAGAAAAGGATAATTTACAACAAGAAACAAAACGTGCAATAATGAAAAATAAAATAATAAGAATTTTTACATGCAAAAGGTGTCCGTTTTTACAATAAACATTTATAACTGTAATGAAACAAAAAGAAACAATATTTTTTTAAATTGCCACAACTCAGTTATTTTATTAATTCGTGCCGTGGTGAAAACCGCTACAGCCGTTTCACATAAAAAAGAAAATGAATAAAATCAGAAAATGACCCAAACAGAACATTACCTCAACACTGAACCTGAACCTTCGGGAATTGAGATTACTATGCTTGTAAGATTATTGTAACAATAGCAAGTCGGTAGGTTGTCACGTGGTGATGGATTTAGAATTCGTAGTGTCACCACCCAATACCATCCCCAAGGTGTCGTAAGAGCCGACAAAAGGTCAAAGCCGAAAACCTAACCTAGCAAGAGAAGGAAAACTTGATATGAAACTCTGTGCCATCCCGTCTGGCCAGCGTGGCACAGAAGGCCGATTACCCTGTGATGGTCCCGGGTTCGATTCCCGGGTCGGGCAAGTGTCTTTGTCTAAACCAGAGGCACTGGCTCGGAGTCTGGGTGTCATTTCTATCTATAATATGTATGTATTTACAAAAAAAAAATGTATATAAGTAGTTTATCATCCATCTCGTTACCATAACACAAGCATTAAGTTGCTTAGCTTGGGACGAGATGGCGTTGTGTGAAATGTCCACGGATATTTATTATTTATTATTTATTTGTGAGCTGAGTAATAGTTCACTGGAACACATGTTTTATGGTAAAAATTCGGTTGGAAAAACATTGATAACTCACTCATACTTCAAGATAGAAAAGCATTTTTAACAGCATTTTGAACTAGCTCTCTGCCCTCACTTTTTGGCTCATAGGGTTTTATTATACTCTGTACATAATAAACTTATAGACGTACGGGCCATTGCCTAATTCGGAAACTTACAATTTCGAAGTAGTCGTTATGCTGGGGGTTTCTGTTGACGAAAACGTTTCTGCTGACTAAAACCGTGTGTGTCAGATACAGCCCGTACGATAGCCGGCTGAGCGGCACCCACGGATACCAGCACAGGAATGATTTGATTAATGCTGAAAATAATAGGAGTTACACCATCATTACAGATTATGCCTCGTGATTCATTGTATAGTACAAACTTCAGACACTAACAAGATTATGACTTTACTATATTGTAATAATTGAATCCGAAACGCAAAAAAGGAAGTGCGATTTTGATACTGGGTATTGACTGCTCAATTTTATTTTTAAAAATGTTTATTATCACATTCAGCCCACCGTTCGATTCAAGACTGGACTCTCCTAACGTCATAGAATTATGCTCAGCTTGACGCAACTAGCTGCAGCCTCCAATCCTTTCTCAGATCGTGGCTCTATCTAGCAGAGGTCTTCTATGTTTGTTGACACGCAGTTCCTACTCAATAAGGTAGACGTTCTTCATAGGGCAAAGCGGACTAACAACCGCTAGATGGAGCTGCTTGATTGAGGAAGGAACTTACATAATACCATAGCCAAATAACTGCACCCAGAGGTGATGTTGGGTTCCTGGGCCTGAGCAAGATCGCAAGAATTCTAAGGAAGCATGGTATTGGCAGCTGAGGAAACCATCCCTCTAGTGCTAGCGTCATGTTTTCAGCTTATAGGGTCGGCGACACGCAACACATCCGGTGTTATAATCGTCATTAGGCGCAAAGGGACGATCACCCAGACAGACGGGGTAATATATCTGGCAGGGGACCGCGGATCAACGGTGCCCATTTCTTAACTGTGCAAATTGCTCTGTAAACTTCGCTATCCCGATATTGGACTTGATGTAGCTAGGTAGCTTCTTGATTTTGATATTTCTGATTTTCTGTAGAATTTGTGTAAAGGATATAGCTATACGTCCATGTCCAACGATAAATGCGTACCTACGGTAATACGGTGTTTTTATAGTTTCTGTAATACTTACGGACTTTGCCGAATGCGCAACACAGAACAAGTAGAGCAACGCCACAAGCCCAAGCTGGTCTGTTTAATGCAGCATACAGTGCCCCTTCAATCGGGTGGTAAGTTCTCCAGAGGAAGGTGCCGCCAGTTAACATTACCACCAGCATCAGGACCAGGGCGAAGCACGTTCCGAGAACTGCCCATTTCTGTAAAATTTATATTAATTGTTATACTAGGTACATAATTTTGATGTTAATGACCGTGAGGGAAACCGGTTTCCGGATAGGTTATACTTAACATTTGACCTGCCCTGTGGAACAAGTAAAGCCCACAGATGAGTCACACACGATGTCAGTGGCGTTAAAAATGACAAGTGGCCTGATTCACGGTTACGCCACTAGATGGGTCTTGCAAGTCGGACGGCAATTATTATTATTGATACATTTTTATGCTATTTTCTATCCAAACATAGTGTTTCTAATGATATTTGTTAACACCACAAACTAAGTCTACCTATGTTTTACAAATAAATGCAATTAAATTTGAAACGTTAGTAGATGCTGCAAGTAACTAAAAGATATCGAAATTGATGCGGAGCATTAATTTAAATAAATACATTAAAATTCATACAAATTTCGATAGAAATATTGTCTCTAAAACGAGTCGGCCGTATAATCTTTCTGAAACAAGTATGATATAGGTATCACATTCCAAAGACTCCTACGTAATTGAGACGGGCCTGTACAAGGAGTACCTTAAGGAAAATTACGTGGCCAGTTTCCATCTTATGAGGATAAATTCCTTTTGTTGGCTATATACAGCGTCAGGATGGAGTGATTGGTGACACTTTGTATTCTAAATCACCAAACGGACTTTAGTCGTTAGTTCTGTAGAATTAATCGAAATTGACAATGCCTACGTTGTATAATCGCACTAATTGTCAACGAAACGGTGCTCTTCCGCACTCCCTGGAGCCCAAGTAGTCGGGCATAGTGTAGTTTCAGAGGAACTTCCTTCCATGTGTTAACGTTGTGGAATGAGCTCCCTAGTATTTTTTACAGTACGGGGTCCTTTGTTTTATAAACAACGGTGTGATAACCTTGGTATTACAGTCATACAGTACCACACCTGGCCACAGTAATCGCTTACTATGGACTTGGTTGATTTGTCTCTTAAAACTTATTTACGCATGTCTGTGTGAAGGGTGTAACCAAAGCCTTATATTTGAGGTTATCATAAGTCACTAAGTTATCGGCATTCCACATTGTTTTTGGGGTTTCTGTGCATATTTCTCTGATTACATTTCCTCGCGTGAAATAATTGAAGAAATTCTAGCTTGTTTTCTCTGACTTTTGTAAGCAGATCTGTAATTATGTTTTTTTTTCTGTTACCTTCTTACTACTCAGCTTATAAATGATCCACTGCGAAGTCGGCTCTCCTCCCATAAGATGGAGGGCAATTACCCCACTGTGCCACGCTGGCAAGACGGGTTGGCACAGGGTTTCATATCAAGTTTTCCTTCTCTTGCAGCTGCTTCTTTTGTCGCCTCTTATGACACCCTCGGGATGGAATGAATTGGTGATACTATGTATTCTAAGTCCGTCACCACACGGCTCCGGTTACCTTCTTTATGTTATCCATAACTTCGTCAGCACTATACTTCACAAAGAGGCATCCACTGAAGCAGCCAACTAAATACGCCGAGTATCTGGTATGACTCTTGATATACGTCATGTGGAATTCTTGATTGCTCCGAGGATTACTTACGAATCTATAATATAAAAGAAAATACTTACAAACATCCGGGTGTGACAGTGGTGACGGATTTAGACTACTCACATACCTACTGTCAATACCTCATTCCATATCGACGATGTCGTAAGAGCCAGCTCAAGGGAATAACAAAGGAGAAAACCTAGCTGGAAAAGAAGGAAAACTTAATACAAGCCCCGTACCAACCCAAAAACGTGGTGCAGTAGAATAATTTCCTTCCACGTTATAGAGTTTTACTCGAGATGAGAAACTGGAGCTTTTTATGGGCTGAAATGATGATGACGTTGATTTGCATGAACTTCCGGCTAATTCCACAAGGTTTAATTAGATACTAACAATAGGTGAAGTGAGTTAAATGACACAAGTGATTTTACGTAATAAAGACATGATAGTAACAATAGGACGGAAGACGTGCAATGAGGAAAGATTAGCACTAGTCATTTTCATGGAGTAGAATTTGTTTCGACATAAATATTATAGGCATTTTTAACCACCGCATAAAATAACAAGAGGGAATTTAGTGCGACATACTCTCACAAAATTTCCTCGTCCTCTCATACCATTAAGACTCAGCAGGTAAAAAAAACTAGGAAACCAAAATGTTTCCTGATTATCTTCACCTGCTATGTCTTGCCTGCTTACATCTTTTTTCTAAAGTTTGGATTGAGGTTGAGTTTGAATCACACTGTATGCTCAAGTATACTATGCAAATAAAAAAAAAACGTCACTCTTACTCGTAAGTGAAAAGCTGTACTGGAGATAGCTGGTAAGTGTAGTTGACGACGGCAGGCAGGATAACCGAGCCGACGGAGAGGACAGCGGCGAGCATCAAACCGACGTGCGGGGAGCTCTTGTAGACGTAAAACGCGATGACAGTCACGATAAAGAAGTGGAAATCGCACGGAATGTACCAGGAAACGACAATGCACTGAAAGGATAAATAAACATTTGATAAATTACAGTTACTTCACGGAGCGGTGTATTTAAGTTGAGACCCTTTACACTATCAAGTTAAGATTACGGTGAATATGATCGACCTTACCCAGGTCGTAAGGTCGCCGAAAAACGATGGGTGCGGGCGGCCCAAGGAATGACCTTTGTGGAGACTCTTGGGGAGGCCTATGTCCAGCAGTGGCTGAAATGAGGATAATGATAATGATACTCTTAGGTGAGGGCACAACCCCTCTCCACCAGCACGGAGGCAGCTCCGTCCGCGGCGCGGGTCTGCCGGAGCTCCCTCCTTTGCGGGCCACCCCGCTGCCTCCTTCTGCGACACAATGGCCCCGCAGAAGGAGGCCCATCAGCCCTCGGGCCGGCGCCAACCCGAGGACGTTGGTGCACCGCAGCGGTCCAGGACACGGTCCCCGGATCCCCAATCCACTTCGGCGCTGGGTGCTGCTCTTCGTGGGCCTCTCCCCATGGGCCCGCCCGGCATGCGTGGCCCTGGCCGGTATGGCCCCACGGATCATTGAGGCACTCAAACCCCCTCACCACGGCAAGGTGGCAACACAGTCGAGGGGGAATGTGTTTACTACCTGCTCCAGCGTAAGCACACCTTATTTGTATGAAAAGGGTGGATGAATTTGAGCTGAGTCAAATATAGAGCAACGTAAATCTTTTCCAATGTCAAAATTACTCACAATGTTCTCAGTGTCCACATAATTGCTAATCATGAGGAGGTTCAGCCACCAGTTCTTTCGGCATGGGACAGTCTCATGCGCGATGGCCTTGTTCCATAAAGGACCAGAGCCCATAAAGGGGAATACGGCACACACGAAGAACACCACCAAAGCTAATGCTATTACCATTCTGAAAATAAAATGAATACCTAAAGGTCTGGTCAAACAGCGGACGGGTCGGGTCGGCGACGCGACGCTGGCGGGACGTGCAGAGTTGACGCGACCGCTAGTCGAACGCCGAGCGCGACGGCTCTATGTGACATGTTCAACATCACTACATAGTATAAAACAAAGTCGCATTCTTCTGTCCGTCCCTATGTATGCATAAATCTTTAAAACTACGCAATGGATTTTGAAGCGGTTTTTTTAATAGATAGAGTGATTCAAGGGGAAGGTTTATATGTATAACCTACCCCCGCTTTGCACGGGCGAAGCCGGGGCGGGCCACTAGTTACCTAATATATTACAACTCATTACGTCCCGCCAGCGTCCCGTCGCCGTCGCACCCCGTCCGCTGTTTGACCAGACCTTAATAATCATCTTATGCATTTTAATCACTAGAGAAGGTAAAGTTGAAACGAAAACCTTGTTAATCTTGTAAAATAATCTCGTTGATTTAGGTACCTACGTTATTCATTAAATGTATAAATTACTCGTCTTTAAATAGCTTAGCTAATAAGTAGTTCCGTGCTTATTTATAAATTCGTTTTTAAAGTGTAAGTATTTGCATATACACTGTAAAAACGATTATAACACATTTCACTATCTTATGCAGGATCTATACAGGAAATGTGTATCAACAAACATTTCTGTGTATAATAGTCTCATCGAATAAGTAGTTATTTCTTCGTTCCTGACATTTTGCATGTCACGTTATGTTGTTGTGCACGGTATCTTTGTCACGGGTACTATCGAACTTTTCGTTATAGAGTTTTTGTTACATTCTTTAAACAATATAAAAATGATGAATTGGTTTGTGTGCGCTTAAAAAGTATTTTTTTTATATATGTCGTGGATAACGATATCGTTTTATTAAGTTTCTCAATTGATTGTTAACACAGTAGTGCGGCAAACGCGGTGACGTCAGTTGTTTTGCAATGGCGGCACGTGGACAGAGTCGTAATGGAAAGTGAGGTTGGCTCGATCAGTCAGTCGACGTTGGGACACGGACCGAGACACTTCTCCGTTGCGAACCTGTCGGTTTGTCTATCTAAGTGTGTTAACTGAACATTGTTATTGATACTGTGGTTAATATTGTGAATTATAAAGTTACAAGTAATAAACCTCGTACCAAGTCAAGATGATGACGACTCTATCGCTCAGCCGTCGCTATCTCCGACATCAGAAGTGGGATGTAACTCATTCAGCCCACGTGGAGAAAACAGTGTAGTGATAATGTGTGTGCTTCTGTACGCGATGGAAATAACCGATAATGGCGATTCATTGTCACTATAAAGGAGACATTAAGCTACATGAAGATTGTTCTAAACTGAAGATCACAAGCTGCAGTCATAGTGCGGCGATTAACCAAGTGGGGATCACTTGCTTTCATTGTGATGGACAAGGACACTATGGGTCTAACTGCCCTGAGCGGAGCAGCAGGAAGGCGAGCAACAGTACTGCGGTCAGCCAGGTCAAAGAATAGTGAGTGGATCTGTAGTAAGCGCACCAGCTGCAATTTTACGTCACTCCGGTGAGCAGTTTCCATTTTATTACTCGGGTATATTGTATGGTATACGACTTTACGATAGTGTGGCTTTGACCGGTGTAAGAAAATATTATTTGAAATTCTTTTACATGTTTACCTGTTAATTACTTGCGATACGAAGTTTAGATTGCTGTGCTTGTTTAGCTTGACAGTTCATCGGTCTAGCGTCATATTTTCGGCAGGTTATATCAGTTTTCCAAGATTATGGCACCATTATATGCCTTGATTTGCATCGGTGAGGTAGATTGAGAGCATAAACATAAGGCGATAGGACAGCAGATCCAGACTTCAGGCGATCGAAGTTTCAGTCGGCAACGGTGAAATTTCACAACTGCGGTAAAATAGGTCACCGACCGTCCGATTGCCGTTCCAAAGGCGAGGTGAAAGGCAAGGCAGCCAGTGCTGTCACTTCGGCGTCAAGCTCTGCGGGACCGAGGCCGCGGTCGGACTTAATCTGTTTCAGGTGCGGCACCGCCGGACATTTGGCAACGAAGTGTCCACGTGGCAACAGCGGAGGAGCTGGCGCGGCAGTAGGCGCAAGCAGTTCGGAGCAGCGCCTGCAGCAGCGGCGAGTAACGAGAGGCATGTGGAAGTTTGCTAAGTTCACCGTTGCAATGCATTGGAAGCTCCGCGCTTCGTGTAACGCTGTTATAGTGCATTGGAAGCTCCGCGCTTCGTGTAACGCTGTTATAGTGCATTGGAAGCTCCGCGCTTCGTGTAACACTGTTATAATGCATTGGAAGCTCCGCGCTTCGTGTAACGTTGTTATAGTGCATTGGAAGCTCCGCGCTTCGTGTAACGCTGTTATAGTGCATTGGAAGCTCCGTGCTTCGTGTAACGCTGTTATAGTGCATTGGAAGCTCCGCGCTTCGTGTAACACTGTTATAGTGCATTGGAAGCTCCGCGCTTCGTGTAACACTGTTATAGTGCATTGGAAGCTCCGCGCTTCGTGTAACGCTGTTATAGTGCATTGGAAGCTCCGCGCTTCGTGTAACGCTGTTATAGTGCATTGGAAGCTCCGCGCTTCGTGTAACACTGTTATAATGCATTGGAAGCTCCGCGCTTCGTGTAACGCTGTTATAGTGCATTGGAAGCTCCGCGCTTCGTGTAACGCTGTTATAGTGCATTGGAAGCTCCGCGCTTCGTGTAACACTGTTATAGTGCATTGGAAGCTCCGCGCTTCGTGTAACGCTGTTATAGTGCATTGGAAGCTCCGCGCTTCGTGTAACGCTGTTATAGTGCATTGGAAGCTCCGCGCTTCGTGTAACACTGCTATAGTGTATTGGAAGCTCCGCGCTTCACGTAGCTCCGTTGCTGTACGTCGGAACTCCGTGTTTTGTGTAGCCCGTACTGTTACGTCGGGAGCTACGCGCTTCGCGTACAGTTGACCATTGAAAGCTTGGCGCTTTGTGACTCGGGGCACCCCGATAACCGTACGAGTTTTTCCTTTTATTACGTTTCACACGCAACGACAATGAAAGACGCGCGAGAACGCGCTGACTGTCAGGATGGTCGTGTGGCGTATTGAGTTAACGTTTTAGTACTACTAGCGCCATCTATGCCGCCTCCGTGGCATTACTCGCGGATGGCGCTGCGCATAGATTCTGAAGAGCTGTGACATATCGAACGAAGGAACGAGTAAATGGATGGTTTCGCTCGCGAATGAAGTGAGTCAGTGGTTCGGTCATCGCAGGAGTGGATGAATGTTCTATTCATTCTGCCCTGGAACACCGACAGCACCGCACGTGTGCATCTTAGGTGGGCCTTGGTGCAGGCCTTTGATTTTCAAATCAGTTATCGTGAGGGACGTCGTATGGCTCGAGCTCGTAAGATCATCTGTTACCACTCGACATTTCCAACATGCGCTCAGGTGTCCTACATCGCAAGGTACAGAGAAATAATCGGACCCGGTGTCTTCCAATTGTTCCCCGGGCCTTCCGCTGGTCAGTAATTAACCACGTGCACGAATCACGTATGCACCTTGAATTTAAGAAGACTCTTGAAAGGGTTGATCACTATTGGTTCGAGCACATGGCTAAGTGCGTTCGGGACTTCATCCAATTCCTAACATAAGTATCCCGTGGCATACTGTGCACGTTGACTTAACTGGCAAATTAAGTGGAAAAAGCGATTGCAAGGAGTACGTCATAGTTTTAATTGATGCGGTCACAAAATTTGTTCCCTTATATCATACCCTGAGAATAGATTTGGCTAGAACAATTAAATCCCTTAAATCAAGCGTCTTTAGTTGGAGCTCCAGTTAGTTATTGCAGATCTGGGACGATGCTTTGCCAACAAAGAATTCAAAGTTTTTTTGTCAGTTTCACGGTGTTTCTTTACGTTTGATAGCTAGTCAAGTCGCGCTAATTGCCAAGTAGAAAGAACAATGAGCGCGTTAAAAAGTATGCTGACCGCGGTAGAAGCGTCTGATAGGTCCCGGCATGAAGCGTTAGAAGACGTGCAATTAGTTTTGAATTCCTCTGTCCACCGTGTAATACAAGCGAGTCCACTCGAGTTTCTGATAGGACGTTTAGCTAGACCATTTAACCTATTAACTTTGAATGATTCCGGACCGGCAGTAGACATTAGTAAGACAAGAGAGCAAGCGGCCACGTACATAGAAAAGAGTGCCAGTTACGAAAAAGTAAAATTTGATAAAACTACAAGTTAAAGTGGTAAAGTTTGATGTTGGTAATTTAGTTTAAATTCAGAACGAAGAGAAACCAAACTAAATTAGACGCGAAATACAAGGAACCTTTCGTGTTAAAGTTGTTGAAATTATTTGTATGCTAACGTGATCTCTGTTAACTTGATTCTTAAGATACGATTACGGACCATTAGCATCAGGTTGGCCGAACGTGAAAATGTGCCTCAGTTGGTTATTTTGTTACAAGTACACACGAGGACGTGTGCTTCGTCAGAATGGCCGTGTCGTGGATAACGATATCGTTTTATTAAGTTTCTCAATTGATTGTTAACACAGTAGTGCGGCAAACGCGGTGACGTCAGTTGTTTTGCAATGGCGGCACGTGGACAGAGTCGTAATGGAAAGTGAGGTTGGCTCGATCAGTCAGTCGACGTTGGGACACGGACCGAGACACTTCTCCGTTGCGAACCTGTCGGTTTGTCTATCTAAGTGTGTTAACTGAACATTGTTATTGATACTGTGGTTAATATTGTGAACTAGCTTTTGCCCGCGACTTCGTCTGCGTGGAATAATGACTTCCGGAAAAAAACAATTTATCCCCGTTTTCTCCCCGTTCGGAGGGAATTTCCAATAATCCTCTCTTAGTGGTAGCCTACTCCTCCCAACAAACACACAGGCTAAATTTCAGCTCTCTACTGCCATTAGTTGCTGTGCGTTGTCTGTCAGTCACTCAGTAACGGAAGAGTTTTATATATATATAGATAGCTGTGCCCCCAACTCCGTCAGTGTGTAATTCCTTGTGTATTATTAAGTTAATGTATTGGTAATATTGTTTAGATCACGTTCACATGAGGCTTAAGTTAAGTACCTATACAACAAAAATACTTCAGCGCAAAGCTTCCGGGTAAACTATCCTACTTCACTTAAAACTAAATACCTATAACATAATTAATAATACCTATACCTTTAATTAATAAAAGTACCTACGCTTTTACTTACTTAATATTATTATTAAAAAAAACTGAACATAAATTAACCAAAACTTACCTACTACTAACTAACTACTACTAACCTATTACTACTTCACCTAAAAAGAAATAAAATGTTAACTATTAATAATTTGTAATTTGAACGAATATAACACGCCACCAAAATAACTAATACCTATTTTATGAAATAACATCAAAAGAAAATTAAATAAACTAAATTATTGTAAATAAATAGGTACTAAAAGTCGCGCTGATAAACAATATTGCCTGTCAATAAGGGCGAATACTCGGGACGTCTACTCGCATCATCAGCCAAATCGAAATATTGTATGAAGTTCGCGTTTGGATCCCCCGCCCTTTTAAACCTCCCGCGACGACCCGATGCGACGGTTACACAAAAATAATCCTTATAGCATGATTCAGTAATCACTCGCGATGGTTTATTAGCGTATTTCATGAATAACTTTGGTGTTTCTGTACCGATTTCTATGATTCTTTTTTTATTAAATAGGTAATAATGTTAACATTTATTAATTAGGGATGATTGAGAGTGTTATAAACGTAAGAGTAGACAAATATAATCAGAAAGCATTGAACTGCTAAGCTATCGGGAGTTACACGTGTTATTGTGAGTCAACCATAAAAGATAGACATTTGCTGTCGTGGAATATTGTTTATATAATTTTAAGGAGAACATTTCCGTCATACATGATTTCTGTGTAGCTTTAACTATTAAGGCTGCACACGCGACGGAAGCTTAAAAAATGGAGTAAGTTCTCCTGTTTTCCCAATATTTCCCTTCACTGCTCTGCTCCTATTGATCGTAGCGTGATGAAAAGTATACTATAACCTGCCCAGGAGTATGAAGAACAATTGTACCAAGTTTTGTTGAAATCCGTCGAGTGGTTTTTGTTTCTATAACGAACATACAGACAGACAGACAGACAGACAGACAGACAGACAGACAGACAGACAAAAATTTTACTGATTGCATTTTTGGCGTCAGTATCGATCACTAATCACCCGCTGATAGTTATTTTGGAAAAATATTTCATGTACAGAATTGACCTCTCTACAGATTTATTATAAGTATAGATAGATTATAAAGTTATATTGTGAATTATAAAGTTACAAGTAATAAACCTCGTACCAAGTCAAGATGATGACGACTCTATCGCTCAGCCGTCGCTATCTCCGACATATATATTGGGTTAAAATATACAACTGGCTTCATTATTATTTTTCACACAGTAACACGTGTGAAAGCAAGGAAACTTCAAAGACATTTTAGGGAATACTCACCTAACATATCGCTTGACAATGATCAGTATCAAATTCGGCAATTTCTTCAAGGTCACCAAGTTACTCATCATGAGGAATCCGGACAACATGAAAAACGTGTCCACGAATAAATCATCGTGCAGCACCAGTAATCCCAGAGGAGACTGTGCATCCTGTGAACAGACGACGAAAGACATTATAACAACAAAAAAGATTTGTTATACTTAGATTTTTTTTTTATATTTCTTGTGCATGTCTCTTGGAATCAACAACAAGTAGCTCATCCAAGATTGGGTGTAATTCCCTTTCCGACATATGTTTTTCTGGACATCTGGAGGACAGAGGAGTCCCCAGACCCAAAAACCACCACGTAACTCCGTTTTTCGTCTAGCCTCTCCCGTACACCCGGGGAATGGGCCTGCCTGACATTAGTGACACTGAGATGTTACGGCCCCAGCGGCTCCGAAAGGATGCAAGACCCTGCTCCACGGCTAGGTGGCATCACAGTAGAGAGCGACACTAAAAGCCCTACCAACCCAACCGATTATGTAATTCTCGCGGTGTGCAGCAACATCCAACGAAATGCATTGCTCTAGGCGCAGTTGATTCTTAACACAATTTAATGTTACTATCAATCTAATAAGTACTAGATGGCGTTTGTCACATCGTGTTCTTTTATATTTACATTGCTTTATTTGTAAGGAACATCATATCGATAAGTACATGGGCAACCCCTACATCCTAAAGCACTAGCGGAAACCAGCAAATTGCTGGACCAGGGACAAGTGGACATGTCTCGCCCATATGAGATAGACCCCCGGGGCGAAGGGTGTCGCATCGGGCATGGGACCACGGAGCAATATTGCTCCTGAGTAGAATGCTCCAGAAGGAACTTGTAGACTAAATGGGGTTGAACGATTCTGACCGTTCCCCCAGCGTACGCTGTACCCGTGGAGATACAGTCAGGGCCCACGGGGCAGCAAACGCGAGACGGTACGCCCTGGGGACGGTTAGTGGGTATGCCTCCGTCTTCTCTCTGAGGCGGAGGGAACTCCCACATACCCCCTGTTGGGCATCCCCAGGCTGGCAGGGATAGTCCATAAAGGATTTTACCCCGGGTCAAAAAAAAGGGACACATGGACATGGGGGAGACTACCTCCCCTAACTCCCGCTCCATAAAAAAGAAGAAACTCAGTTCTTACCTTATCTAAAGAAACTCCATCACTAATTGGCCCAGCATTATGTATTCCAATTTGATGATCCAAAACTATTAGGCACATGGTTAAGTACCGAATGCCGTAGAGTACTTCAACACCGCTTTTTTTCATTTTCAGTAGGTCCTTAGAGTTTTCTTTTATGCAAAATGCCTTGATAATATCAGTTCCTGAAAGATAACATTAGTTTTTATTTGGAACACACAATATACGGTTCACGTTTTTTCCCAAGTGACGTATGAGGGTATGACTCTGGTGTTTTAGTCGGTAGTTGTTTTCGGAGTCGGTCATAACAGCTGAATTTGCTCAGTGAAACCAATAAAAAATGATACTAATATGTGAGGAACTATTATTAGGGTGGCTGTACACGGTGCAAGTAATTAGAGCAAGTAAAGACACGGGCTACATGTACGAGTAATATGCATAAGCTACTGGTAGCAGTTCCTCGCGTGTTCTTGTTCATGGTGCCAATAACTGGAGCAGATGAGGTTTAGATGAGGGCTACATGCACAAGTAATATCATAAGCTATTGATACAAGTTATTCGCGTCCAACGAAAATTGTATTATAATCATTTGATAAGAATGTAATTCTACCAGAATTAATATATTACACATTTTCACCTAATTAATTCCACAAAATATATCTATTCATTATAATCTTTTCAGTAGTTTGTACGTGATAAAGTCAAAAAAATCCATCCATACTTCTATACAAAGTTTCGTGATAATAATATTCGTTGTTTATTCCATTTCGGCACAAGCATCAAATCGTTCGAAATACCGAACAATCGATAGGTTCGAGACCCATGGAACTTGCTCAAGTATTATGATAACTTGCGGCTTCAGTCACTGAACGCGCTCGTGTCTTTGCTCGGTGATTGATGCACGGTAAAACTCGAGTTTAAGTGGCATCTTATTGTATCTTTCTATTGCTTGTAAGAATTCTATTTATTCTATTCTTTTTATTTATTCTACTCTATTCTATTCATTATAACCAGCGCGCGTGCCTCAACATGCACGTTTAAATTGCACAGTGTACCAGTACCCGTCATTTTTTTTGTATATTTAAGGACGACATACGAGCAGGCGGTACACCTGATGGGTCACCGTCGCCCAGGACATCTGCAAACTAATGGGAGAAGATGCGTTGCCGGCCTTTAAGATGCCTGTACACCTCTTTTGAAGAGCCCCATGTTGTAGCGCAGAGGAAACACTTCGGGAGGTATATCATTCCACATCTTGCATGTGCGCGGTAAAAAGGCTCGCGATGCACGTACTGTTGCCGAAAACTGTATATCCAGTCATTAAAAATGGAACGTTCTAGACGCTCGCCTATCATTATTTAGTTAAGCATTCTACAGTCAAAAAGTAGATATTATAAAATATTTTATTTCGAAAAACATTCACTTCGTATTTCGAAGACCAAAGTCATGCTGCCACTCCACATGGCAATTCGTTATCACTATTCGTATTCAGTATTTATGTTTGTTATTTTTGGTATGGCTTTTTTAAATATGTACTAGCTGTATCCTGCGCCCGTAGCTACGCCACGAAAGACATAACACAATTTATTATTGTTTTTGTTCAGAAACCTTCGTGGGTTAATTCACAACACTTTGCTGGAGATTATCACATGATCAAATGCATAGTTTACGATTCTATAAAGGACATACAGCCAAACGTTTATTTTTATATCTAACAAGAAGAAGATAGATAAACATAAAGCCAGCAATATACTAGCATTGCCGAGTGAACGCCAATACCAACGTATAGACGGTATATTTGCATTGTCTGGCCATCGCTCGGCGTCGCTCGCCTAGTTGGTTTCGATACACTTGCCCAACGTGTAGGCATTAGCACTTGCCTTGAATTAAATTGCCTACGCTCGCGTTGGCCTAAGCTCGGCCAACGTGTATTGCTGGCATAAGAATCTCGCTTGTCGCTTAATGTCAAATCCTACTTATTTATATATATATATATATTTTATATTATAAACGTGAAAGTTTGTAAGTATGGATGGATGGATGGATGGATGGATGGATAGATGGATGGATGGATGGATGGATGTTTGTTACTCTTTCACGTAAAAACGACTGAATGGATTTTAACGAAACTTTATAATAATATAGCTTATACATCAGAATAACACATAGGCTACAATTTATAAAGATATTGTGTGTAAATTTATGGAGATATTAAGTTAAATTTAAATTTCTAATTGTCAAATTTTCAGCCATATTTAATTATAGACAACAACATAAGATTTCGCTGTCAGTTACGTTTTGTTATACCACGTAATATATCACATTCTACGGGAACGGGATAAAAATCTCAGATATCCTATGTCCGACTTTCTTTTATATATAAAGACGTTGGACAATTCATATAATCATAACTTAATATTATAAACGTGAAAGTGTAAATGTGTGTATCCCGTTCCGTGATGTAAAACATCGTATATCAAAATGCAATTGCTGGAATAACAAAACGTCACTGACAGCTAAACGTTATGTTGTCTATAGTTTGACAAATTTGACAATTAGAAATTTTGAAGTTGACCGGTTGATGTATTTAATTCGAGTAAATACTGAATTTGGATCTAGCAACGTTTCGATGCGATGGCAGGCATTGGACCAATAGATGTCATGTAATATTACAAAACACTCCTCAGCGGCTAAAGTTTTATCAAAATGGAAAATCGTCATCTGGGACGAATGTACAATAGCGCATACACGTTGTTTGCGCCATAAACACTCTTTTCTTTTCCTTCGTCACTGGCCGGCGAAGGTATAGACAACACCGAACTGACGGTGTATGTCACAATCGCATATTCGTAAAAAACCATACATATAACACGCTATATATTAACTCGGGAATAAATGATATTGTGCACAAATATTTACCAACACAAATATAGAAGATATCTTCCCGCACAAAACCATTGGAAGGGCGTTCATCCATAATTTTGGTCAAAATTATGGATGGGTGTTTGGCCAGCAAAAAGTAAGAAGACTCACCTTACTCCTCTCTTCGGTGTATGTCTATTACTGGTTTCGGGTATATGAACGCCCTTCCAATGGTTTTGTGCGGGAAGATATCTTCTATATTTGTGTTGGTAAATATTTGTGCACAATATCATTTATTCCCGAGTTAATATATAGCGTGTTATATGTATGGTTTTTTACGAATATGCGATTGTGACATACACCGTCAGTTCGGTGTTGTCTATACCTTCGCCGGCCAGTGACGAAGGAAAAGAAAAGAGTGTTTATGGCGCAAACATACTCCCCGGCTTGGAAGTCCGTAGGAGTTTCAAAACAGAAATGCGAATTATAGCGAAGTCCTACATAAGAGCGAGAAATTATTAAAGTAGAATATGGTTAATACATTGCAAAGATCAAATAAATTGACAAACATAAATAAAATTATAACTTAAAATACTTGTTAAAATGAAAATAAGATTTATAAGTATAGACAAATAATACTTATTGCGTTGGAAGCGGACATATTTTTACAATAGGGCGTTTAAAATAAACTCCTTAGCTTCAAGAAATCGAGCAGGTAGTAAGTTTCGGTTGAAGCGTGTATTGCGTGAACGTGAGAATTTAAAACGATAATTACAAGTGCGAACATCACGTCGAGTGATATTTTGCGGGAAAAAATATACAAATTAATACGCTTTCGTTTCCGAAAATTAATAAAGTGATAATCATCTTTAAGCAAGTCAACAATATGATCACGTGGCGGAAGCAAAATTGAGACACTATTTTCATAAATGATGTCAGCGTTATTCAAGCGGCCATCCACGGACAATATACTTTGACCTCAATGAACGGATCAAGTTTGCGAATTGATAAAGAAGGTAAGTTATTTTGAATTACATTTTTAAAATTATAAAAATATTTACTCTGAAGATAACGAAGAAAAATCATCATCTCTGCGGGTTTAAAATAAGAATATTTAATACATTTATACATGTAATCAATTTTATGTAGAATTTTAGGCCATGTAGATATGTTTAAAACAAGATAGTAGGATACATAACTTTCTTCCTTTAATATAGCGGCCAGAAATAAAACCTTTTTTATCACTGGTAAGTTATTATAATTTATAGAAACTGGTTGAATAGGCCACTCTACTACTGGATTGCAAGCCCATGGCGGACCAACCCCCCACAGCGAAGGGTTCAATATTTGAGAAGATAAAAGACTACGAGATGCGAAATCACTTTCTACACCATCAACATGAAAAAAGCGATCAGATGCGTCATTTTCATGTATTTTGTCAACACGATTGGACACTAATGTTTGCCAGCGATGCAGTTGCGAATGAATCCACGACAAAGCAGTTGTCGAGTCAGAAAAGGCGAAAATATTTGATATAAAGAAACGATAATTATATTCATCAACGAGAAGAATGCGTAAATACATTTGTTGCACGTCAGCTGTTAATGCAATTGGCAACAGACGGAATTGTAATAAAAGTTCAAATAAATCAATTTGCAAATTCGGCCCAGTTTGTAAGACATCATTTAAAGAAACATTGGTACCAGTGACTGCGCTAGCGTCAAGTACCGAGCGGGTTTTAGTTGTAGATCTATCTGGGCGAATCACAGAATGATGCGGAATTGTATTTAACCATCTTTAATTGCGGTCAAAGAATAAGGAACTTCAGACAAGTATCCATTTGCGATATAATCTTGGATGACATTATTATATGCGAGACGTAGTTCAGGAGTTGCCCTAAACTTTGCGTTCTAGAGATGCGAATCTGCGTTTTGCGCATGTATACGAGTCTCCCAAAGAGGCGGGATCCGTTTTAAATGGTAAAGCGACAACAAATCGACCCGTTGGGTCACGTGAGGTAGACGAGATATACATATTTTCACATTCAACATCATCAGGATTGCTGACTGGACGAGAAAATATTTCTTCCGATTCCCAAAACTTGGTTAAATTCATACTCGTATTTAATTCTTCATTTGTTATAGGACCGAAGGACCAGGCGACGTCAGCAGGAGTAGGTGTTGTAGGTACCTCACCCATGACGACGTAACCAAGCGAGGTTTCGAGAACCGAGAGCGGAGCGGTAGCATAATGCGAAGAAGCGGTTGCGTCACTAACAGTAGTGTGCGATATGCGAGCGGTAGATATAGAAGAAGATGCGGTTTTAGCGATATCAGAGGGACAAGAAAGCGAAGAATAAATTATGCTACCACCTTTTAACAGCAAAGGAAAGAGTTGTGCTCCTAATATAGCGTCTATTTCACTGGGTATATTCCAACAATCATCAGCGAGCGGTATATTATTTAAGTGTGATATAGCAGAAACATCCACAGACACAGTAGGTAGTTTATCTACAATGTGGTTAACAACCATAAACTGAATACTATAAACATCATCTGTATGTCGCGATTGAATATTTAGGCATACCTTACCTAAAATATTGCAATATGCGGAGCCAATAGTTTTAACGAATGAGTTATTAAGCGGATTTATTTTTAATTTAAGTTTTTTACAGCACATTAATGTAATCAAATTGTTTTGTGAGCCACTGTCCAATAAACATCTAATAATATATTTATTTTGTTTATTTGTATATGCATACACTTGTGCGGTAGAAAGAAACACGGTTGTGTCTTTATTATTACAAGGGCGACTGCTATCAGAGGATGTATGCATAACAACTTGCGCAGGAATCGAACCTGGCAAAGCGGGCTGCGCGTTTGAGCGAGACGAAGTGGTCACTTTATCTAGAGCCGCAGGTGGTGTCGATACTACTGCAGCAGCAAAACTGTTTCCAGCAGACGGGCCACTCTGTGCCACATTATTATTAAACCTTTTCGAAGTCGAGTCAAAGTGCAACATAGAATGATGACGAAGATTACATTCTTTACAGCGGGACGTGGAATTACAATGCGAATTAGTATGTCGTGAGCCCAAACAATTAGTACAGAATCTTTTTTCCTTTATTAAATTAAATCGATCGGTAGTAGTCATTGTCTTAAACTTAGGACACTGATATAATTGACTATGATTTGTATTGCAATTACATATTGGACAACAAATAATATGTGAATTATTAGGTGAAGTTAATGCAAAAGCGTGAGAATTGTTATTTCGACTGCTTTTAAAATAGGATCCCGTACTAGCGGTATTTTCTGTTCGTTCTAGAACCTTTACATGATGACGAATGAAATCAATGAGATCTGAGCAGAGCGGAAATTCTTTCGTGCGCATTGTTTGTTCAAATGTTTGAATTAAACCGGTATCTAATTTTCGTTGGGCGATATACAAGAAAATAAAATCCGTCAAATCAGATATTTGCAGTTGTTTCAAAGCGGATAGTGAAGATGAAAACTTTTCAATAAAATTATTCAATTGGGTGACATTAGTCGAAACATTTTTATGATTAAAAATATTGTTCAAATAAAAGGCTCCCAGCACGCGTTTGTCCTGGTATTTGTCAACTAAGGCCTTCCAAATAGCGGGGTAATTTTCAGCGTTCGGTACTACACCAGCTATAACTGTCAAAGCGTTGCCACTTAACTTGCCGATTAAATAATAAATACGCTGAGAATCACATAATTGAGAATTTTCGTGTATATTTGTTTTAAAACTTTCATAGAATAATGCCCAATTCTCTTGTTTGCCATCGAAGGAAGGTAAATTAATAGGCGGAAGCTTAATCGAAGGCGTATTAACTGTAGGAGTACTAGTTACATGAGCGAGAGAGTTTCCCTGTATCTCATCTCTAAAATATTTGACAGCGCAATACAATTCTTCAAAAGCAACCCATGAATTATAATTTATTTCAAATTTAGGGTCGACTTCCAAACACAATACGTTGTATTCATCACACAATTTACTAAATTGATCGTAAAGTTTGTCAATATTATGAGACTTAGCAAGAAAATGATGTTTACTACGGGTATCTGCGGTGGTTATTTTCTGTGAAAGAGCGTGAATTGAAATAAGTTGCTCGAAAATCATTTGCCTTTTGGCTTCATTTATTTTTATTTGCGCCATAATGAAGTGAACGAAAAAATATATTAAATAATATTAATGACAACTTGCGAAAAAATGGCGAACAATGCCGTGAAAATTGAAAAAATATGACAGATGCGAAAATATGCGTAATTGCGAAAATATGCGGAAATAATATGAAATTATGCACAATAACTTAGTGCAGAATGCGGGAATTATAATGCGGGATAGATTAAGAGCGCCGGTTCAAATCCGGGTCGAACGGGACCAAAATTATGGATGGGTGTTTGGCCAGCAAAAAGTAAGAAGACTCACCTTACTCCTCTCTTCGGTGTATGTCTATTACTGGTTTCGGGTATCTGAACGCCCTTCCAATGGTTTTGTGCGGGAAGATATCTTCTATATTTGTGTTGGTAAATATTTGTGCACAATATCATTTATTCCCGAGTTAATATATAGCGTGTTATATGTATGGTTTTTTACGAATATGCGATTGTGACATACACCGTCAGTTCGGTGTTGTCTATACCTTCGCCGGCCAGTGACGAAGGAAAAGAAAAGAGTGTTTATGGCGCAAACACACGTGCATTGGAAGCACTTATCCGATCCGACCGAACATCTATGCAATGACTCGAGATGTTTTGGAGGCGTAATGATTTTACTGTCTGACTATTTCTGCCAAACACTGCCACTAATTCCAAGATCGACTGCTGCCGCCGAAATAAGCGCTTGCCTCAAATCATCGAAATATGTGGATTGATTTTATTTTCTCAGTATTTCTGTTCATCGAAGGACGAACTCACAAACACAAAAATAATGAATGGTTGACTGAGCGGCGGCTAAGAATAAATATGTAGATGACATAAAGTAACTAACATAGTTCAGAATGAAATCATTGGTACACTTGCATTAATTCAAATATATTGACTGTGTAAAAAAAGACTCCTTGGATGTGCCTGGCTTACCACCGCACAATTTACGACTAAAGGTTGGCTGCGTACTAAGTTTGATTCCAAATATAAACCAAAACCACCAAACCTGTGCAACGGAACGCGTTTGGTGGTAAGTGAATTGATGAACAATGGAATATACTCAAAGTAAAGTTGGAAGGTGAGGAAGTTCTCATCCGAGGATCCCGACGATATCAACTGATATACCGTTTCAGTTTTATTTATTTCCAAGCCGTCGTGCATTCGCCGTGACTATTAATAAATCACAGGGCCAATCCTGGAAAGTTTGTGGCCTAAATCTAAAAAATTCATGTATTTCCCAAGACCAATATGTGGCATGTTCCGGGTCAGAAGACCATCTGCGTTATTTGTTCATGCGCCTGATAAATAAACCGAAAAATGTCGTCTATCACAAGGTGATTCACTGAAAAGTGCAGTTACTAAAATAGATGGCCAATAAAGTATAATTAAAATTATAGATTTTTTATTTATATTTATCCTGATAAAAAATTTAAGTTAAGAAAATCAAAAATCTGCTCATTTATTGCCTATAAGGCGAAACAAAGTTCGCCGGGTCAGCTAGTACGCGAATACTAATAGCATGTGATGCGCCTCTATCGAATAGAGACGATAACGAAGGAAATTATTAATAATAATAAGATGGGAATGAGACGAGAACCTCGTTAAAGCCGAAAAAGAGAAACTCACAAAGTATCTCGATTTGGCTCACGAGGTTACCGCAATGTGGCATGTCGATTCAACAATCATCGTGCCGATAGTTGTTTCAGTAAACGGTCTTATTGCGAAGAGTTTCGACCAACATCTCAAGAAACTCTCGCTGGGATGCTGGATTAAGGGCCTGATTCAAAAGGCTGTCATACTGGATTCGGCAAGGATCTTGAGGAGGTTCCTCTCTTTAGAGCCCTGAACCGTCGGTAGCTTAGGTCATCGACCTCGTTTTCGACGGTTTTTGTCTATTTTTATGTATATTTTTTTTAACCATTTTGTATTTTTTTAAAATATGTAAAAATATGAAATAAAGAGAAGGGAATGACATTGTGTACTTACCAATCGTGTCAAGACTAGGTTTATTATTTCGGCAATTTAAATAGGTACAGACCAAACAGGATACAATTAATAGTACCATCAGACCCCTGTGGAATGAATAATACGTTTCAAATTACTTACATAATCACAATTTTTATTTGAATAAATTCTGAACAATACTTTCAAATAGTTAAATTAAAAAAAAACCACATAAATTATAAAATAATATTGATCATTCTTACCATAGTCTTTACCATCACTTCGGAATGCACAAATATGGTGGTACAAACATGTAATTCACAAACACAAATTAAACCCAAACCCAGAGCAAGTGCCTCTGGTTAACACAAAGACGCTTGTCTGGCCCCAGAATCGAACCGGAGACCCGTGATCGAAAGGCGTCACATCTAACCTCTGGACGATCAAGGCAGCATTAGAAAAAACAATACTATTCAGCCCATATGACCCACTGCTAAGTCGGGCCTCCTCTAGTACATGGAGGGTAATTCGCCTGCTGTGCCAGTGTGGTGACCGATTAAGAATACATAGTGTCACCACCCCATTCCATCCTTTGGGTGTTGAAAGAGCTGACATTAGGAAATGACAAGGTCGAAAACCTAGCTGGAAGAGAAGGAAAACTTGAAACGAAACCTTGTGCCAACCGTCTGGCCAGCGTGGCGCAGTAGGCTATTTTCCTTCCCTGTGATAGGAGGAGGCCCGACCCAGCAGTGGGTAATTTATCGGCTGAGTAGTAGTAGTAGGTAGTATTTAGCCTCCTGAGATCAGGAAATGTAAAAATACTCACATAAACGCATAAAATGGACTGTCAAACTCTCTCTGCGATGCGTAATCTTGGCACGGTTCGGTAATATTTATCTTGGCGCGCATCCCAGCTACCCCCAGGTGGCTGCGGGAGATCATCACCCTTAGAAGCTTTTCTACTGTCCTCGGTCCACAGGAGCTGGGTACGCATGTGCCCCATATCAGCTCGTTCAGCGGGCGAGAATGAGGTGGGCGGTACTAAAAAAAATTTACTCCTGCAGTAGTTTGACTCTGTATCTCGGGGTCAGTTCGCAAACATGTAAAAAGCGAACACAAATAAATAAATATCCTTTGACATTTCACACAACGCCATCTCGTCCCAAGATAAGCAACTTAATGCTTGTGTTATGGTAACGAGATGGATGATAAACTACTTAATTTTATTTTTTGTAAATACATACCTACTTAATAAAGATAGAAAACACCCAGAACCGGAACAAATACTTGTCGTACAACAACGGTCGTACAAATATCTTACGTGCGGGGATCGAACCCGAGCCAACCACTGCGCCAACCGTGTGTCACCCAGACTTCGAGCAAGTGCCTCTGGTTTACACAAAGACACTTGCCCGACCCCGGAATGAAACCGGGGACCCGTGATCCGAAGGCGGCCCATCCGTTACGAGACGACGCTAGCTTTAGTTTTCACTTCTGTCGGCACTCCCAGAGTGTTTTTGCGTTTATTTAAGTATAATAACGATGACGTTACGCATTACAAATATTAAAAGAAAATAAAATAACACAGAATTGAGCATCTTCATTTTTTAATTCGGATGAAAATGGCTCCTTAACGCAATGTTTATTATTTAACGCGTAGGTACTATACATTATGTTCCCACCCAATGTTATATCATTCATTCAGCAAATGCGAGTAATAAAACGATGTACCTATGCCAACATTACTGCCTCGTTGGTCTAGTGGTTAGATGTGCCGCCTTTGGATCAACGGGCCCCGGGTTCGATTCCGCGGTCGGGCAAGTGTCTTTGTCTAAACCAGTGGCACTGGCTCGGAGTCTGGGTGTCATTTCTATCTCTAATATGTATGTATTTACAAAAAAAATATTTAAGTAGTTTATCACCCATCTCGTTACCATAACACAAGCATTTAGTTGCTTAGCTTGGGACGAGATGGCGTTGTGTGAAATGTCCAAGGATATTTATTTATTTATTACAAGTAGAGTCAGCACAAGAAGGAAATAAGTGTGCCACCAGAAGTTAAAACTTGAACCTTAACGTTGTGCAATTGTGAGTATTTTGAAATGTTTAGGGAAAACACATGCCAAAAACCTCCGAATGGCCTCCTCCAAATTTACGGACGTAAATTAGCCTACTGGGCCACGCTGGTCAGACGGCTCGGCACAAGGTGTTTTTGATTTTTTCTTTCGCATGGGCTCATCCGTTGTCAATCCATCACAGGGTAATGCCTTAATTAGATCGCCGCTTAGACACCTTAACAAATACGAATAACTACATGCTAATACTTCTACTATTACTTTCCCCCCATATATCCCACTGCGGAGTGGGGCCCCCTTCATTTATATGGGAGCTAATTAACCTACTTGGGATAGCATATGGAGATAAGGATTCTCTCTCTCCCTCTCTCTCTATTTTGGTTGCGGTTTGGTGTAAGGTGGCCTTCCCCAGTTTGTTCAGCTTCAGTTCGAGTTGTCCGCTATATTTCTCTTAATTATATACACTACTACTCAACCTATAAATGACCCACTGCTTAGTCGGTTCCTCACAGGGAGTGCAATTAGCCGACCGTGCCTCTCTGGCCAGAAGGGTTGGCATAGGCTATGTAATCTAAGGGTCACGGAGCATGCTCTCTGCAATGGGAGTGAATCCCGTGACCCTGGCTTGGGCAGTCAAGAATCGCCGTCGGTTTTAGTGGGTAGGTCGGGGCGCACTTTACCATCTTTACGCGGCCCGGAGTCCCATATACCCCAGCCACTTCCCAACGGTCGGGTATCCATGAGGATCTCCGACGTAAAAAAAAAGGCTATGTATTCTAAATCCGTCACCACACCGACTGTATACACATACCTCGATATAATCCAATGCAGACTGGTAAGGGTTCAATGGTCCGTCTTTTCGTTTTCTTACTGTCTTATCAGTCCTCTCCAAGGTAATATCAGCGAGGCAGTACTTAGTTTTAAGTTCTGGGTGGCTTTCAGCCCAAGGGGCGTTCAAGCATTGGTCGAAATTCCCTAATTGGTACTTGTTTCCGAAGAGAATACCTTGAGGTTCCGACGATTGGGTATCCCAATCTAATAACGAGACAAAAATTCCTTAAATCTTCTATCATAATCATTGACCCACTACTGAGCCGTTTTCCAAAGGAAAATTACTCTTAAACTACCATGAAGTGAGTTTAAAAATATATAACTACAACTACTACTTAGCCCACAATAACCCACTACTCAGTCAGGCCTCCTCCAGTTACGGGAAGGGTTTAGTCTACTGTGCCACGCTGCCAGACGGGTTGGCATAGAGTTTCGTTTCAAGTTTCCCTTGAATAAATTAAATAAGTAAAGTTGCCTGGAAGAGATTGCTTTTAGTGATAAGGCCGCCAATTGTATGTGTTTTGTATAATTTCTCCTTTACTCTATGTTTATGTCGCAAATCTATACTAATCTATACTAATAATAATTATATAAAGCTGCAGAGTTTGTTTGTATGTGTGTTTGTTTGAACGCGCTAAAACAGGAACTACTGGTCCGATTTCAAAAAATCTTTCAGTGTTAGATAGTCCATTTATCGATGAAGGTTATAGGCTATATTTTATTTTCAAAAGAATTAGGGATCCGTATGTAAATTGCGATTTTGTAAACCATGGTGTAAAATCTGCATTTGCAATCTGCGTGCGCTGCAAAAACTATTGACAATAGAACAAAATGATGTACTACGGGTTTTTAGGTCTTATAAAGATCTACAAAAAAGTCCGCGAGAGCACATATCTAACTATCATACCCCATTTCCCATATTACCGAACATTTTATGTTCATTAAAAAATATGCATAGAGATAAGCATGGGTTCGAAGCACACGCGGGCGAAGCCGCGCGCAAAAGTAGTGTGCAATAAAGTGTTATCTATCTTCGATCTATCTAAACCTAGCCGCAAGCGAAGAAAACGGAGGATGGCTGACCCAGCAGTGGGTCATGTATGAGCTGAGAAGTCAACTAAAAGTATTTTCACTGTTTCATTATGGGCACGATATTATGATTTAGTATTCAGATCCTAATTTCTCATTTTCTTTTCTTACAGGAAAAGATTGAATCCCATAACTGTGATATCACGAACCATTCTTATAGAAGTAAATTGATATAATATTGTCATCATCATCATCATTTCAGCCAAAAGACTTCCACTGCTGGACATAGGCCTCCCCCAAGGATCTCCACAAAGGCCGGTCCTGGGCCGGTATAATATGGTATTACTATTTAATTACTATGTAGGTATGTATGTAATGTACGTAATTACTATGTACTTCATATTCGTCGCCAGTGTGGTGATGGATTTAGAATACATAGTGTTACAACCCCATTCCATCCTGGGGGTGTCGTAAGATCCGACAAAAGGCCGACAATCTAGCCGCAAGAGAAGGCAAACTAGATACGAAACCCTGTGCCAATCCGTCTAGCCAGCGTGCACAGTAGACTAAAATTACTCTCCATGTGACGGGATGAGGCCCGACTCAGCACTGGGTCTTGTATGGGCCGAGTATCTTCTTCTAATATATAAAATTCTCGTGTCACAGTTTTAGATGCCAAACTCCTCCGAAACGGCTTCACCGATTTTGATGAAATTTTGTGAGCATATTGGGTAGGTATGAGAATAGGACAACATCTATTTTTCATCCCCCTAAATTTTAAGGGGGGGGGGGGGGGGTAAAAAAAAATATGTTTATTTTTCAGAGAAAATTTTTTGCTTTTATTTTTTTAAGATTCAGCATAAAAAAATACAAAGAACCCTATTTTTTCACCCCTCTACGATCAACCCCTATTTAATTACATGGCAAAACAATGTTGTATAGATAGATTGAGTCATCACGATATCTCTGGAACCGCGCGCGCGGGGTGGGGTTGCACGGGGTGGGGGTTGCGCGGGGAAGGGGGTTGCGCGGGGGGTGGTTAATTATTTGGCAAAACAACGTTTGCTGGGACAGCTAGTTAGTAGATATAATTTGAAGTCTTACCCCAAACAGCCCAAAGGGTGAAATTTTGAAGTCCACACAACATTTTGTATATGTGATTCAAGCACGGGCGCTCCGTTTCACTCCACTCCAAACTTCTGAGCATAACCATCACATCATCTAGATATACTTTATTTTCCGTACCATTAAATTGTTTATTTTCATTTTTCTTATCTATATCTTCTTTAACTCTTTGCATATCTAGATCATCTTCTATCTTTCTCACATCACTACGATCATTGATTCTTGTTCGTTCCGTTACAAGACTAGCCACTGCACTTATTATGGTTAATAGCAATACAATGTACTTCATGATTTGTGGCGTCACCCAGACTGAAGTATTTGCTTCGTTGATTAGCTTTAAGAGAATTGCGTTGCATAATTACTCAGGCGATGATCTCTCATCGTAATTAGATGGAACACGGAATGGGTTAAGGATAACGTGTTGTTTAACGCAACTTATTTTTTATTAATAACTAGCTGACCCAGCAATCTTCGTACCGCCTCAGAATCAATAAATAAAAAACCTGAATGATAAGTCCAGAATGTTTCAACTTTATTAAAATACTAGCGACCCGCCTGGCTTCGCGCGGGTGCAATTATGACATATTATAAACCATCCTCTTGAATCACACTATCTATTAAAAAAAACGCTTCAAAATCCGTTGCGTAGTTTTGAAGATTTAAGCATACATAGGGATGGACAGACGACTGCGACAAATTTTTTTATACTATGTAGTGATGTGCATACCTTAACTGGAACAAAAATAATGCGTATCTATTAAAAAAAAATCTAATCATATTTTCTCACTTTACCTTTTAAACCTTCCCTGGACTTCTACGAATATTTCGTGACCAAAATTAGCCAAATCGGTCCAGCCGTTCTCGAGTTTTAGCGAGACTAACGAACAGCAAATATTTTTTATTTATATAGACAGAACGCGGTCAGCTATTACTGTGCCTGTCTATACATCTCCCGGGACTATATGGAGGCCGCGGGATCTCTGCACAATCATGTAATAGAAGAACACCAGTAATGTAAAAGCCCTCAATCAATGAGGTAGGTGGCGGATACCCCAACCCACCACTGATCTCTATAGCGGGGGCAAGAGGTAACGACGCCTCCCCGGCACAGCTAGAGCATCCTTCTTACTGATCAGCTCTGCCATCGTCTTCTGTGCCATAACTTTCTCATTGCACCTACTCTTAGAGCAAGACCTCTGACTTACAACTTGCCTGACCCCGGAACCAAACTAGGGACCGGCGATCAACAGGAAGCGTATACAATCCTTACCTGTCTTGGATGGTATGAAGGTAAATGTCGGTAAAATGCCTCGAGAGAACGTTTCTAAATCTACATGACTAACAAAGTCTAAATATCTATTTTTTGCTTCCAAGTTTCATTTGAGTCCAACCGGATGGAGTGAAATTATCTAATAGTTGTGATGTAAAGCACTATTGTGTAAATATTTCCGGAAATAAAACCATATGGTGTAATCCGCAAATTTGTTATACATCGTGATTTTCTTAAATAGGTATCTTCTTTGTACAGAGTCGGCCCAGTTACAGTTACATTACAATACAAGTTACATTGTTATATGTTCATCATATCAGCCAAAAGAGGTCAACTGCTGGACATGTGCCAAGGATTTCCGCGGACCGGTCCTGAGCCGCCCGCATGCATCGCTTTCCGGTGACCTTAACCAGGTCGTCGGTCCACCGTGTCGGACGCCTACCAGCGCTGCATTTTCTGGAACGCGGTCTCCACTTGAGGACTTTTCTGCCCCATCGGGCGTCAGTTCTGCGACATATGTGCACTGTCCATTGCCACATAAGTTTGGCTATGTCGGTAACTCCAGTTCTTCTGCGTATCTCCTCATTTCTGTTTTTCATTAAAATATAATTTTTATCTTTTCTTCATACTTTACGTGTGCGAATTGTACCAAACTGTGCCTAAAATGCGTCCGTGTGGTAGCGGAGTAAGAATACTACCACCCCATATCTTCCCGTGGGTGTCGTAGAAGGCGACTAAGGGACAACAGACGTTGGGCAACAGCGACGTTCTGTCCAAAAACACCATCCGTACTGCGATCGCCAACCCCCCTGCCAAATTATGGCAAACCCCCCCAATGGTACACACAATCAAAAAAACGGCCCCCAGTCCCCGGCAGCCCCGCTATTCCTTCGGCCACGGTAGCAGCCAAGGTAACGGTGGGGCAGGGGGTGCGAACAATCTCCGGCAGAGATCCGGCTACCATACAAAACGACGGCTGCACCTGGCAACATACAACACACGGACACTGCGGACTGACGAGAAGATCATAGAACTCGAGGAGGAGTTGAGCAGGCTGCGATGGGATATAGTGGGGTTGTCTGAAGTCCGAAGAGAGGGGGAGGACATGATAACCCTCAAATCCGGCAACTTGCTCTACTTCCGGGAGGGTGACCAACAGTCCCAAGGTGGTGTTGGGTTTATCGTCCACAAGTCCCTTGTGAACAACGTTGTTAAAATCGAGAGTGTGTCGACCAGGGTGGCGTACCTTATACTCAGAATAACCAAGCGTTATTCGTTGAAGGTCATACAGGTATATGCACCGACCTCGGCACACCCCGACGAAGCGGTGGAGATAATGTATGAGGACATTTCCTCGGCCATACATGACTCTAGAACGCACTACACCGTTGTCATGGGGGATTTTAACGCGAAACTGGGCAAGCGGAGCGGAGATGAGCTGCAAGTGGGGCAATTTGGCTTTGGACACCGGAACCAACGGGGCCAGACTTTGGCTGGTTTTCTGGAGAAAGAGGGACTCTATATGATGAATTTCTTCTACAAAAAACCAGAACAGAGGAAATGGACCTGGTTGAGTCCGGATGGCACCACAAAAAACGAGATAGACTTCATCATGTCGACGGAAAAGCATATATTCAATGATGTCTCCGTGATCAATATGGTTAAAACCGGAAGCGATCACCGCTTAGTAAGAGGCACATTGAATATCGACGTCAAGCTTGAAAGGTCGCGCATGGTGAGGTCTACGCTGCGTCCCGTGCCTGTTCAGATTCAAAACCCGGAAAGCTTCCAGCTCGAACTGCAGAACCGCTTTATTAGCCTAGGCGTTGACGTGGACGATAATAATGACGGGTTCGTGGAGACTGTCCGCAAAGTTGGGTCGAAGTTCTGTAAGACCCAACGCCAGAAAACGGCCAAAAAACTCTCGGACCTCACCCTCAAACTCATGGACGAACGACGGAAAATGGTCCTGCAGTCTTCAGATGATGCGACGCAGCTTCGGATGCTCAATAGACAGATATCAAAGTCCCTGAAGCGTGATATACGCCGATTCAACACGAATCGTGTTGAAGAGGCTATTGAACGCAACAGGGGCTCCAAGGTTTTCGCCAGGGATCTGTCTATTGGGCAAAGCCAGCTCGTCAGGCTGAAGACTGATGACGGCAGGATCGTCACGTCGAAATCCGAGATTTTGGGTGAGGTCGAGAGTTTCTATGGACAACTGTACACGTCTACACAGGAACCCGTCATAAATCTAGCAAACGACCCACGAGCTAGATTAACCCGGCACTTCACAGAAGACCTCCCGGACGTCAGCCTGTGTGAGATCGGGATGGCTCTCGAGCAACTTAAGAACAACAAGGCGGCGGGTGATGACGGAATTACCGCAGAACTTCTGAAGGCGGGTGGAGAACCGATCCTTAGGGCCCTTCAGAAGTTATTCAATTCCGTCATACTCGAAGGACGAACGCCAAAGGCATGGAACAGAAGTGTGGTGGTGCTGTTCTTCAAGAAGGGAGATAACACCTTATTGAAGAACTACAGACCCATCTCACTTCTGAGCCATGTCTACAAGTTGTTCTCGAGGGTCATCACGAATCGTCTCGCATGCAGGCTCGACGCTTCCCAGCCTCCCGAACAAGCCGGTTTCCGAAAAGGCTTCAGTACCGTAGACCATATTTTAACGCTACGGCAGGTTATACAGAAGACCGAGGAGTATAACCTGCCCCTTTGTCTGGCGTTTGTGGACTACGAGAAAGCCTTCGATTCGATCGAGACGTGGGCAGTATTGCAGGCTCTCCAGAGGTGCCAAGTCGACTATCGGTACATCGAAGTGTTGAAGTGCTTGTATGAAAACGCCACCATGTCAGTCCGACTCCAGGACCAGACCTCGAAACCGATCCAGTTGCAGCGAGGTGTTAGACAGGGAGACGTTATCTCTCCGAAACTGTTCTCCGCTGCACTGGAAGATGTTTTCAAGGTTCTGGACTGGAAAGGGCTGGGCATTAACGTGAACGGCGAGTACATCACTCACCTTCGATTCGCTGACGACATAGTTGTAATGGCTGAGACCATGGAGGGCCTCAATACGATGCTCGATGACCTCTGTCGAGCCTCCGAACGAGTCGGCCTTAAGATGAATATGGAGAAGACGAAAATCATGTCTAATATCCATGTTCAAGCCACTCCTGTTAACATCGGAGGTTCTACCCTCGAAGTTGTTGACCATTACATTTACCTGGGACACACTGTCCAGTTAGGTAAGTCCAACTTCGAGAAAGAGGTCAATCGTCGGATCCAACTCGGCTGGGCAGCGTTCGGGAAGCTGCGAAAGATCTTCTCGTCCACAATACCGCAGTGTCTGAAGACAAAAGTCTTCAACCAATGTGTGTTGCCAGTGATGACATATGGAACAGAGACGTGGTCGCTCACTATGGGCTCCATCAGAAGGCTCAAAGTCACCCAAAGGGCAATGGGGAGGGCTATGCTCGGAGTTTCCCTGCGAGATCGAATCAGAAATGAGGAGATACGCAGGAAAACCAGGGTCACCGACATAGCCCACCGGATTGCCAAACTTAAGTGGCAGTGGGCAGGGCACATAGCTCGCAGGACCGACGCCCGATGGGGCAGAAAAGTCCTCGAGTGGCGACCGCGTTCCGGCAGGCGCAGTGCTGGTAGGCCTCCCACACGGTGGACCGACGACCTGGTTAAGGTCGCCGGAAAGCAGTGGATGCGGGCGGCCCAGGACCGGCCTTTGTGGAGATCCTTGGGGGAGGCCTATGTCCAGCAGTGGACATCTTTTGGCTGAAATGAATGTGCCTAAAATTAACTACAGTGACCAAATTGCCATCTAGTATGTACTTGTAAAACTATTAAGCGGTTCACGAATCTTCCAAAGGGGTGGCAAACAAATTGGGTGAACAGAGTAAGCATTTTAAAGTTAATATTCACCGTATACAGATGGCGCTACTAATAACTCGTTACGAAATTTCTTCCAAATCGATCCCAAGCTTTTTTTATCACAGCAACCAAGATTCTTCCAGACGGTCTAAGCATGACACATTGAGATGTATCGTCATTAGAATAAAACTTACTCTATGTCCCTACTGTGTCCTGATGCGCAGCCTTTGGATCCCGGGTCCCGGGTCGGCCAATTTTCTTGGTCTACACCAGAGGCACTTGCTCTGAGTCTGGGTCATTTGTGTTCGTGAATTTCATGCGGGGGCAGATTACAAACATGAAATTCACGAATACGTATCACTTACCTGTTACTGTACCTGAATTTAGATGTTTAAGAAAAGCAGATAATTGGTTTTGGGATGGAATGGCAAAGGTATCATTTACGTAACGTTTGAAAATCTTCGGCATAGCCAATGCAGTGGAGAGGGCTACTGGGCAGCCCATGGCTACACGGTCAATTTGCAGATAGTATTTACTGTCCCAATATAAAGACACTTTCCCAGCCGTGGTTTGGATCCGTGATCCAAAGGCGGCACATCCAGCCCCTAGACCATCAAGGCAGTACTACTACCAAGCAGCCCATAAAACACCCACTGGAGAATCGGCCCTCCTCCCATCACAGTGTGAGTAATCAGCACTTACTGTATGGAAAGTGGAACACTTCATATGCCAATACTAGTATTCAACCCATAAATGACCCACTGCAACTCATAAATGACCCACTCCCATCACAGTGAGAGTAATCAGCACTACTGTATGGAAAGTGGAATACTTCATCTGCCAATACTAGTATTCAACCCATAAATGACCCACTGCTGAGTCGGGCCCCCTCCCATCACAGTGAGAGTAATCAGCACTTACTGTATGGAAAGTGGAATACTTCATCTGCCAATACTAGTATTCAACCCATAAATGACCCGCTGCTGAGTCGGGCCCCCTCCCATCACAGTGAGAGTAATCAGCACTTACTGTATGGAAAGTGGAATACTTCATCTGCCAATACTAGTATTCAACCCATAAATGACCCACTGCTGACTCGGGCCCCCTCCCATCACAGTGAGAGTAATCAGCACTTACTGTATGGAAAGTGGAATACTTCATCTGCCAATACTAGTATTCAACCCATAAATGACTTACTGCTGAGTTGGGCCCCCTCCCATCACAGTGAGAGTAATCAGCACTTACTGTATGGAAAGTGGAATACTTCATCTGCCAATACTAGTATTCAACCCATAAATGACCCACTACTGAGTCGGGCCCCCTCCCATCACAGTGAGAGTAATCAGCACTTACTGTATGGAAAGTGGAATACTTCATCTGCCAATACTAGTATTCAACCCATAAATGACCTACTGCTGAGTCGGGCCCCCTCCATTTGCAATAGGGAAGGTCAGGTTTGCACATATTTTCCTATCAAGTTTTCCTTCATTTCGTTTCTCTAGAAAAATAATTTAATTTATACACAGAACTGCTCCTTTGTGTAGCCCCTCACTCCGCATCGCTATTGGATGTTTGTTATATTATTACGGACGATTAGTGTTATTAGTATAATACACAATCTTCATCATCTTTTTTCATAAGTGATTTGATGCTAAGACTGGAGTTCTCCAATTTGATGAAAAAGTAATACAGCCGAATTAAGAAATATACAAACAGACGGACACTTCAAACTAACAACACCTCTCTATTTGTTGTGGGTACCTGATAATACTAATACCCTATAATAATTATAAGTAAAGCCAATAAAACAAGACACATAATGTTTAATTAATTTAATTTATACATTTATAATTTTCTAATAAATGTCTACATAACTATAAGTCCTAATTGAAAAAGTACATCACTAGCAAAAACAGTTCCTATGTTCAACTACCTACAAAACCGGTGCAATCGAAAATTGAAGGTACATAAGTGCAACTTTTAAAGTTTTTATTAAATGTATTTTACTATATCTAAACTTAATTACTTATTCCACGTAATCTTAATTTATAGATATTCCACACACTAAATAAAATACAAATGTATGTATAATGTAAATATAAAAATGTTAATGCAATTAACATTATTATAACAATAATAATATAATTATAATATATAATTATATAATAAATTATAATTAAAAAATATAATTATAATTATACTGTTTTATAAATAATATAAGTCATTTTTTAAGTTTTAGTTTTTTAATGAAATTGTATTTATTTAACTAGTATATCAATTATGTTTAATAATGCAAAGAGAATTATCATCATCGAAGTCCCAAAGTTGTGTTACTCGGTGATTACCCGTTGCTAAGATTAACCTTGAATTTGTCAACGTTTATTGAGATTTATACAGTTTATTATGAATTAAAGGTTTAAAGATTTTTTTATACTACAAGATATAGTGACGCGCCTTTGTAGAACTTCTTTAGAACTTTAAAACCATAATGATGTCTTAGGTTTTCACGATCTTTGCAAATTGCAGAAAATGATTTCTTAACGGTTCTGATTGTGTTATTCCCAACATTTCACCGGTCGACCCGCGACCGCGACTGCACAGACACTTTGCAGTCGCGGTCGCGGGTCGACTGGATGGCAGTTGTCGCTGCGAGCATTTTTAAACCGATACCGAGCATCTAAATACGATCAAAACCGTCAAGATAATTTCCTGCAACATTAAAACCATTATTGTCTGCTTATACGAGTATGTATAAATGAATTAATATTTATCACGACTTTAAATCCGTCATTATCAAAACCAGAGGCATCATTATATTTTATATATATAATGATGCCTCTATATAGTCATCTTGTCAGATTTTAATATATATTATAAAGATAATTTTAATAATTTACGTCGAACCTAAAATTATAAATACTGCAATTCAAGGAACAATAAGGTTTTTTTATACTGTTGGTTTCCATAAAAACATAAATTGGACATAATAAGTACGTTATCGTTATACTTAATTTTAATAACGAAAGCAGTGTTGTTTTCCCCGGGTTTTATACCTACTAGTCTCTAACTAGTCTCGAATATAATTTAGTCTTCTCGATATCGATATGTACGGGTTTTTTTTGATAGTTGTTTGGCCATTAGAATTCTGTACATTAAAAATCAATTAATTATTTTGAGATCATCTTTAAATTAGGTATGATTTAAAGGATTCTCGATAACGTATAGATTCCAAAAACATAATATTGATAAAATTAATCAAATTTAATTTTGGACAATCTTATACTACAGTATAATAATTAAATTATTGTATAAAAAAATAGTAGAAATAACTTTAAGAATAGTAAAGTATATATTATGTACGAAAAGTATAATAATATGTTTTTAATTACATTTTTAAGAGCGTTAAATATTTACATTCATCTTTGGAACGCGTTTCAAAAACACACTGACTAGAATCCACTCCAAGATAGATTTCTCTGATAAATCTTCTTACATTAAATTATATTTAAATTAAGTACAGTTATTATTATATAGAATTTAAAATCTCCTTTGTGTCTCTCAAGATTAACTAAAACTTTAAATTATCATCATATTGAATGTAAAACCATTTTTATTTTGATTGGAGGTGATATAATAAATTTCCTGTCTGGGTGTAATCAGTTTAAATGCATTTTTTTTATTTTCACACTTAGGAGATTTTAACTTCGCAAAGTCGTTATGTATTTGTAGTCACATTTTATGTAACTAAAAATAAAATAACGACTAGTGCTTAAAGACGTTCTAAAACATTGCTTTGAACATAAAAATATCCCAAATTAATAAACTAAAAACTATAACTTATTCTTTTGTAAGGGTCACCAGTCACGACGCATTATTTAAAATTTATTTATGTTTAGTATGTACCCTCGATCTAAACCAAAGTGTACATCTGTTTTTAGCTCTGATCAAAAAATGAATTTGTTTTATGTACAGATAATACGGTAATTTTTTTATGTAGTTTTGCAACTTCATACATAACCTAAACATAAAGTTAGTTATAAAATTCGTCTGTTATATGAAGAATTGGATAATATTTAAAGTACCTTTACATTAAATTGTAATTTATATCTTATATTTGTTTAAATTTTATAATTGCCCTATAAACATTTATAAAGACATTCAAGTATAATGAACTGACTAGAAAAAAAAACATTGAGATCAAAATTTTCGTATAGAATATATACTAATTTACGTATGTATTATGGTTGATATATTAAGACTAGATTTTTTTTGACTAGATAAAGACGCGGTTTATCCTCTGCCCGCGTATTGATAGTGTTTTTCTTAGATAAATTAAATTATTTGTGACTAGATATATATGAGACCAATTTTAAACATCAATAAATAGTTTATGTTAAAAAATAAATAATAAAGGTTAATTATCGTTTATTTAAAAAAAATACTATGACAATAAGACATGTGGAATTTGATCCACATAATATGACTAGAATTTAGAATTAGTGTCTTAAGGAATTACCACTATTTGTTCTTATTTTAAAAGAAAATAAAAAGACTATAAAAGACACGTGGTAATTTTTATATAATTTAAACATTACTCTCGAGGAGATTTTTTTGAGTTAAAAGTACTAAGCGCAATTAATAAAAAATATTTAGAATAAATTTTGCTTTTCTTTTTCAGCAATAAAACATGACTAGTACGGACTAAACCGGATCGAGATCAGTAAAAAAATTAATATTAAATAAAATGACTAGACAATATATAATAGGATAAAATACTACTGTTACATTATTAGAGTAATAGCTAATTCACATTTTTTTTGTTGACTAGACTAAAATGACCATAAGACTAGCGATAAAGACGTGACTAGATAAGAAATAAGCCTATGTAGATATATAAGTATGTAGAGACGGAAAATATTTTATATTATTTAAGTTCTTTCTTCGTTATTTAAGTCACTTTGAACGCATTTTCTTCTAAACTTGAGATCAGATCGAGTAATATCGATTAAAATATTGATCTTAACTAGAAAGGTTTTTTTTTATCTATTTTTTCCATTGTAATGTAAATGTAAGGTCGGGTGAGTAAATACTCCACTAAAATTTAAATGACTAGACCCAGGTCGATGATGTATCGAATGCATTCGTATCGCTGTAACACATCGATATCTAAAAATAAAGGTACTTTGTGCAATACAAACGTCCTACTTACAGAACAATTCCAATGAACAGTTAGTGATGAAATAGTTATGAGCTAGTGATGCACCTAAGGTTGCTGGTGCATCTAAAAATATGCTTAAGCGCGATCGATCGTGGTGACCCTTCTTGTACAGTTCTGATTTAAAATTACATTGCTTTGATATTAAGTCCTTTTTATAAATTCTTACCTAATGCATTAACGGCTAGGTCGTTCTTTTATCGGCTCCTTCCATATATATCGAGAATTCAATTTATATGAAATGATATTAGGTGACCGAGATGAAATTTTAAGAAAAAAAGTCTTAACTCGCGACCAATGACCATTTTTTTTACGTAGGCCGATATATTCTTCTGAAGAAAGATATTATGCAATTTATCTTTATGCAAGTGAATAATGAAACTTATGAACATTTACACAATATACAATTATAAATATAAGCGTCATGTTTTTCTAGATTTATATTATAAAATAAACATGTCTAAGAAATTATGTATCTAAACTCAGCTTATTATATATTTGTAATAATATTTGTTTAATTTGAATTTGATTGATTATGTGATAAAATTAGGAATATAACTATTTATTTAAGAAGAGTCTTATATGCTAAAATATATATTTGGTATATTATCAGTGATATGTTTCATGAATGCAGTTATATGTATGATACACGATTAACCTAATTTGATAATACTCATTATTGACACGAAATTATCCACTTATCTTTACTTAAACTAAACAATAATTAAGAAGTCTACGTATTATGTTTGACATTAGACGTTTTCATATTTGGAATGTGCTGTAGGAGATTATATATTTACAAAAAAATAACACTAAACTCTATGATATACATAAATAACTAGATTAATTTACACAGGGACAGACCAAGATATTTTACTGGGAAACATTAATTTAATTATAATTACTACGCGATGTTTTAAGTGGGTGCTAAATGTTAATTTATAAATTTACCCTGAAATAATTACAAGTTTGAAACTCGTGAGTGATAAAAAGTGGCTTCTAAAATATACAGGACTACGCTACGCTGTGCCTACACGCTACGAAATATATTCTACGAGAAGTACATGTGCGTAGTATCGGGTTGATAGTGCCCTGTATACGGATAGATGGCGTTGGCGACGGGCGTGTACGGAAGCCGCGGCACGGGCCGCAGCACGCGTCGTCAGTCCCCACTGTCCCCCACCTCCCCAATAACCCCATTCACACCCCCGCCTTCATCTTCAGACCCCGTGACGTCAAGACTCCGGGAATCCTCGGAGGAACACGATGAAACGCAACGCGTACGCACCCCTTCCCAATTAATTTCTTGCTGTGGCGGCGGTATTTTATTCCAGAATGTGTTGAAATTGCCGTCTCTGATCGTTTCCTGGTGAGAAAATGATAATCTCTGGTTGCCGTATTTTTTTTTTAATTAACAAGTATTTTTGTGTGCATATTCTTTTCAGCCCATAAATGACCCACTACAGAGTCAGGCCACCTCCAAATTCATGGAGGGAAATTAGCCTACTGCGCCACGCTGGCAAGGCGGGTGGGCACTGTGTTTGTATCAAGTTTTCCTTCTCTTTCGGCTAGGTTATCAGCCTTGACATTTCCTTTTGTCGGCTCCTCCGTCCTCAGGATGGATGGAATGGGGTGGTGATAATATTTATTGTAAATCCGTCACCACGCGGGGTATAAAATATAAAAAGCCATAATACCCTTGTGGTGACGGATTAAGAATACACACTAAGCCATACCGTGTTAAGGGGGTCGTAAGAGGCGACTCAAAGAACGCAAGAGGCAGATCCCCTAGCCGAAAGAGAAGGAAAACTTGATACAAAACCTGTGCCAACCCGTCTTGTCAGCGTGGCACGGTAGACTAATTCCCTCCATGAATTTGGAGGAGGCCCGACTCAGTAGTGGGTCACTCATGGGCTGATACGACGACGATATACTATTTAAAAAACTCACCTGTTGATAAGGATATTCCGCATGAACTTGGTGAAAGGCAGACGGCTCTTTATCCGGCTCACTTTCAGGTTGTTCGTGAGCCAAAAGATGTTTTCTCAGATATGCCTGTCTTCGGAACAGTTTGCCACAATGCTGGCAGGGGAATCTGCCAGGTTCCCCAGACGGTGGGTCACGCCGCTTTGTAGCACCTGGCACTCGAGGCTTATGCCAACGACGATGTGATGCTAAATTGGCTGGACAGTTGAATACCTATTGAATAAATACGATGTTTTAATTATTAATATGGCGAATTCCCTAATGTGGGACAAGGGTCAGAAAATTGTGACGGTAGTTTTAAATATGACGATTTATAAGAGTTTTGTGATTGTTTACAGATCGTAGGTTCCTTTTGAGTTTAGTTTTGAGTTCAATCCAATATTTTACGATATTCAAAAGGTAAGGTTAATATGGATATCTGGCTATTAAGCGTTAGAAATTAGATCCAAAAAATTGGGTTCTAAGAATAAATATATGTCGATAAATATGAATTCATCCTAAATATTAATCATAAAGATAAAGAGATTGAAAGAGATTCTATTGTTCATTATTAATATATGAACAAAAAAACGAACTAACCAAACTGGATTTGGAAAAAAAATGTAATCGATCAGAGAAATTATTTCTGATGTAAAAAATAATCACTATAAAGAACGGCAAAATTTAAAAATTATTCCATTTTTTATTTCTAAATGTTATCAGTTAGATTCATCATTGTGGGAGAATAGTATTAACTACTAATATTTTCTCGACACGCATGGTATAGCACATCAATTAAAACACGCCACTGTACAAACATTTTGTCAGCACCCACTACTTCCCATGGAAACAAACCAAGTGCTCCCCAATCCACCCCTTGTTCCATATCTTTCCCACGACATTGCACGAGAGCACACCTATTGCGGATGCTCCGCTGATAATTGTTGTTTAATAGGACGATTCAATTGGGATGTCATATATGTTGGGAAAAGGTGCAGATGGTATCTTAACACATTATTGATAGCACTAAAAAGCATGTGGGAAATTGATAAAGGATTATTTGTGACTAATCGAGGGAGCACCCATTTACATGATGATCCTTTATCTATCTTGGTTAAATAACCTACTAACATTTAAATAAATTTTGGTTATTATAACATTTGCGTGTTATATGAAGCAACACATTTTGCGACAATTTATTACTATTTCCTTTTCTTTTTATTCTGACATAATATGGTTATATTTCAATTATTTTTTCCGGGCTGTAGTTACATGTTTACATTAAAATGTGTACAAATCGCATGTATAAAAGTGTATCACAATCATCATCATCATCATCATTTCAGCCAAAAGACGTCCACTGCTGGACATAGGCCAAGTGTAAATAATATCACAATAATACAAGTAATTCGACATTTCGACCAATATCTTAAAAATGGACTTGGCAAAGGATTATGAGGAGGTCTTGCTGGAGCCCTGAACCGTAGATAGCTTAAGTCATTGACTACATTTTTAACGTTTATTGCCTACTTTTTCAAACTACTTTGTTTTTTAATAGAAAATAAGGAATAAGGGACATATATTACCTTATCACATTCAGGGCACCTGTACTCGATGTGAACAATTCTAGAGCATCTGTGTTGAGCTAATGCAAACGCATCACTGTACAGCCGTCGGCATAACCTACAGATGTATCTTCCCAATTTATTATCTATGGAGGCTATTAATGCTTTGGCTTCCTCAGTCACTTCTACAACGTTAAATGCCGGATCAATATCTCCCTGAAACAGTTTAACAGTGAGTAAAACGCTTTGCAGAAACATTTATCATTGATGATCGCAGCGCCAATAACACCATTAAAATAACAACATATCATCAAACATTTTATTACGCTCAAATGTTATTTTGCCATTCATTATCTCGAACACAAGTTGTGAAATAAAGCATTATGGCCTAATAATGTCCCTAGAGCCCACCCCTTAGTAAGCGTTGCGAGTTGCCTTCAAAACTGTTATTAGCACAAAACACAATACGATTTCATACCTGCTTAATTGCAGCGATAAGGTGGGTTGCAAACCCATTGTAATGGCATGGTAAGAACGTCTAATTAATAGTTCCTGTGCAACTTTGCCATTTATTTTTGATTTGAATATACGATTAGAACTTTGTTTGTCGTAAGCGTTCTTTGTGTGGTATGAAATGAAAAAGTATTTTTTTAATTTTACCTTACGGACGACAAGTGTTTCGTCTTCAGCCAAATCTCTGATAATGGTGCCAGATACGGGTGATGTTTTGTCTTCATCAAACATTAGTCGCCTAACTGCTTTGCTCTTTTTAGCAGGTTGCGTAACTGGCTTAGGAGATTTCTTTGGGCGTTCTTCTACATCTCTGATTTCGACTACTTCCGGTGAACTTCTGCCGCTTTTAGATGGCGTTTCTTCAATTTGCGGTAGACATGTTTTAAGTTCATCAAAAAATTGTTTGGTAAA
Source organism: Clostera curtula (assembly GCA_905475355.2). Classification (NCBI taxonomy): domain Eukaryota; kingdom Metazoa; phylum Arthropoda; class Insecta; order Lepidoptera; family Notodontidae; genus Clostera; species Clostera curtula. The sequence goes on along the minus strand of FR997813.1, from coordinate 7,950,026 downwards.
TTTTAATTTCTTTGCTTCTGGACTCTCACTATCATTTGAATTTTCATCATCAAATTTTCTTTTTTCTTTATCATCAGCTTCTTTAGGATCATTGTCTTCAAAATGTCTAAATATTTTCGATATTTTCTCGGCTTTGCCATCGTCGGTCGCTTTTCGTTTCAAGGGTGGTGGTGTGCATGGAGGCGTGATTGGAGTGGTAGATTTAAGGGATAGATCGAGAGGTACTAGGGGTTCGTTATAGTAAGCCAAATACTGTTGGAGAAGTGTCGGATGTTGTTGTGGAATGAGATCGTGAAGATAATTACTAGATATTCGGGCCGGAGGAGCAGCATACTGGTGGTAAAATCGTGATGTTGTAAGCCGATGGAAATGTGGTAACGCCTCCATGTTTATCAGTTGTGAAAGTAGTAGGTATTTTGATCAGTTATTGAAGTAGTCATTTTTTAAATAGTGTCCTTTGCTGTTATATGGCGTCATTTTTAGGTCTGGAACAAAATAGACCCTTTAATACGGATAAAGGTTCTGAAAATAATAAAGTATAGTGCAACACCGTACACGGAGGTGACAAACGGCTTACAAAAGTCTCGAGTTGATTCAATTGATATCGAGTGGTTGGTCCATTTCTCTGATTGTAACGAGTGGTACTGCAAATTGCTCTTTCCTCACAGCTTCAATTCAATCAAGGGCCACAAGGGCATAAATGTGTGCTTTCAATAAAATGATCTTGGTAAATAAAAATGTGGAACGCCGATTTGTTGTTATAATTTTTTCGTATTTGGTGTAACAATTTATTATGCCTAAATGCATAAAGTACATGTAACTAGTCCATTTAGGATAATATTTTCATTACACATGACCAAGTAACTGAAGTGTTTCCTAACCCGCAGTCTTAATCTACGTTACGTTTAAATTTGATTAGTTACTTTATTGAAAATAGCTGGCGCTACTTATCTTTTTATTACTATATTAACAAATAGCTGGACGACTTCCGCCACTTCCGGGATTGTAATGGTAGTGCAATAACAATAAATGATGCAGTAAATACATTTTCTTGTTCCTAGCAACAAATAGGTATGCAAATGCATAAAGTGCATGCAACTGGTCCATTTACAATAATAATTTCATTACAAGCAATCACGTCACTAAAGTATACAAATTTCCTTTCGCCAACGAAGTGAGGGCAAGAAAGATCCTGCCGATCTGTGTATAAATACTGATTTTCTATTTTGAAGTATGATGGACAAAATACGTTTTATAATTAGCTTTCACCGATCTGACACAATGTTACTCAGGGTTTATGTACGTATCTACGAGTAGCTAGTACTATTGATACTTTCGTTATTATTGTTTTGTTACACCCTATAATTATACCCCAAATGTTTAATTAGCTATCAATGAAATGCAAATAAAATCTACTAAATATCTTAAGAATATTTAGGGACATCATTTTCGTAGATACATTTGATCAAATATTTAATTCCTAATAAACGGGAATCGATATTTCCCTCCATGTAATTGGAGGAGGCCCGACTCAATAGTGAATTTTTTAAGGGCTGAAATGATGATGAAGTAAAATATTAATCTGTTCCCAAACACAAATTTCCCAAATGAACAGTTTCTTTATATTCGTAAAATTAAATAGGCGGATGCAAAAAATAATGTATATCCTACCTACTCGCGAAAGTACTAAACGCGAAAGTTTGTAAGTATGGATGAATGGATGGATGTTTGTTAATCTTTCACGTAAAAATTACTGAATGGATTTTAATGAAACCACACTAATATAGCTTATACATCAGAATAATACATAGGCTACAATTTATAAAGATATTGATATTGGGTAGAAAACAAATCTGACGAAAAAATTATATCCATCACGCGGGTAAAACTGACGGTTGCAGCTAGTCTCTTTCTTAATTCCCGTTTCCTTTTTCATGAAGATTCCTAAGTAAGGTAATTAACACATCACCTAAGTCTAACCAATCGGGTGTGTCACAAGACCAGGCCTAATTACTGAGCTCGCGACTCCCACGCTGCAACCCCACAAACGGTAAAGACCCTTCAATTGTAATGCGCTTTATTGTCTGGCCAAAATAAATATCGTAAATAAATTACACCACTGCTAACAATAATGCTCTTTAAAATAATGTTTACCTATTTCTGTTTTTTATCATCATCATCAGCCCACATTAGTCCACTGCTGGACATAGGCCTCCCCTAAAGAGCGCCATAGCGCCCTGTCTGTTTTTTAAGTAACGAGATAATTAACAATTTAAAACAGTAGAAGTTAAAAGAACTTAGTCTGAATTTCTGCAGCATTCCGGTGCGCGATGCTTGATTCAGACTCGGAAATTCATAAGGTGCAGCGGCTACAGAGAAGAGCCCACAAAAATCATATACCTCTAAATCTTTTTTTACGTTTATTATATTTATTATGTTGATATAATATAATACTACTATTTAGCCCATAAATTACCCAATGCTGAGTCGGACCTCCTCCAGTTACATGGAGGGTAATTAGCCTGCTGTGCCACGTAGGCCAGACGGGCTGGCACAGGGTTTTGTATCAAGTTTTCCTTCTCTTACGGCTAGGTTATCGGCCTTGTCATTTCCCTTTGCCGGCTTCCACACCACCCTCTTGACGGAATGGGGTGGTGACACTATTTATATTAAATCCGTCATCACATGGACCCAGTCGAATTAAGTACCTCCTCCTTTTTTTAAGTCGGTTAAAATAGGCTGTGGTACACATAGTAATAGTAATGGTAGATGGTAAATTTTAAATTTTATTTTTATTGTTTGACTTGTCAAACGTGCTCTAATGAGCCAACTTGATTAAATGAGATTTGAATTTGAATTTGAAGTGGATACACCTCATTTTGTCGAGGCATAAAAGGCGCGATCCCGCCCCGATTGAAGTCCACTCTTTACTTACGCGATAAAATATTCAAACAAGTCGCAAAGGGTGTGTTATTTAAAACCTCTATTACGTATGCCTGTGCGTGACAAATAACCGGTTGAATTGTCATGGAGCTGAATAATTTATATAAGAAAATCACCTTTACACCAAATAAGAGACTGATTTTTGTAAAAAACATAATAGACCACGTGATGTAAGTTACAAGCTTCTGCCTGCGACTTCATCTTTGCAGTATTAGTAATTTGGCAACTTTTACAATAGTTTTATGTTTTCTAGACAATATCCATAAAAAAAGAGAGTTTCTTGTCGGCTCTTCTCTGTAGTTGTTTCAGTATGAAATTTGGTGGACGGATTTAAAATACACATTGTCACCACCCCATTCCAACCTAAGGGTGTCGTAAGAGCCGACAAAAGGAAATTTCAAAGCCAATAACCTAGCCGCAAGATAAGGAGAACTTGATACGAATCCTTGTGCCAACCCGTCTGGCCAGCGTGGCACAGTAGGTTTATTACTCTCCATATGTAACTGAAGAGGGCCTGCCTCAGGGCTCAGTAGTAGTAGTTTATTAATTAACACAGCAGTTTGCGCATCTCGGTCGTTATCCAATATGTGTTCTAGTGCGAGTACAAGAAATATGATACGGAAAGTATAGCCGCATCAAGTTGGGCAAACTTGAAGCATATGTTGTGTCCGGCTTCCACAAACTTCGCCTAGCCATGCAGGCCAGCCGAATAGTATCTTTGTTATGTTATTAACTAGCTGTACCCTGCGTTGCTACGCCACTTACTTATTACACAAATTTTCATTTATTTTTGTTCAGAAAACTTTGCTAAAGATCATCACATGATCAAGTGCATAGTTTACGATTATTTATAGAACGAATCTAAAACCATTGTAGCTCGCTTAGCTATTCGTAAACACAAATTACCTTTGCGGTAACAAATATAAAAATGGAAAAATCAAATTCAAATTAAATTGAGAATATCCTTTTTAAAGTCGGTTAAAAATCTAAAGTCAAAATGCCCATTGATATTTCATTAGCCTTCTTGGTTTACCGTCGAAACACCAGCGTAAACACAAATATATGTTTGACGTGTTATAAATATTCATGTATTTTATCTTATACTAGCGACCCGCCCTGGCTTCGCACGGGTGCAATGATGAACCCCTAAATTTATCAGTGGTGGATAACCACTGATAAATATTATGGATGTATATTATACTTAAAAACCTTCCTCTTGAACTACTCTATCTATTTAAAAAAATCCCTTCAAAATCCGTTGCGTAGTTTTGAAGATTTAAGCATACATCGGATAGACGAAAGCGATTTTGTTTTATAATATGTAGTGAGGAGTGATAGTGATTCACCATATTTTATATTGTAGAAGGCGCGCTTTAGGGAATGCCTATGTCCAGAAGTGGACTAGAGCGCAGTAAACATTCATGAACTTATCACTACATAGTATATAACAAAGTCGCTATCGTCTGTTCGTCCCTATGTACCTATGCTTAAATCTTTAAAACTACGGATTGGTTTAAGAGGAAGGTTTTTATGCATAATATTGTCGAGAAACACTGTTAAATTCCGAGTTCATCATTGCACCCGTGCGAAGCCGAGGCGGGTCGCTATTTTTCAATCAAAAAATCTAACTAGTAATTATAAACGGGAAAACAACTTTATTTCCTACCGCTAATTCGATTTTGATACCAAAATAAAGGCAATATTATATAAGACCATGGAAAAAAGTGAAAATTTGCCTGACAATCTATACACAAATAAAGCATCACCTAAGTCGACAAACTATCAACTGGATTAAAAGTGTTTTGACGATTTTGATCCTGATATCTTATTAAAGCCCAAAGTTTCAGTTTTAAACAAAATAACACGATCAAAACCATTAAAAATATTTAAACGCAATGTGCATGATACGTGGGATGCATTACAAGAAATAAAAGAAGACTTTACAATATTAACTGTTATGTCTGATTATCATGCGTACCGCGGAAATGTGGAATGCGCTTCCCGAGTGGGTCTTCCCCGATAGATATAATCTGGGTGTCTTTAAATCACGAGTGAATCGGTTTCTTCTAGGCAAGCGCGCTCCATCTTAGGTCGCAGTGTCGCTTAACATCAGGTGAACTGGCGATCAAGCGTAAGCCTATCAAGAATAAAAAAAAAACAAAAAAAAATCTAACTTCAAAATATTAACTCATATAATGTCAGATTACTAACTCTAAAATATATTTTTAGCAAAAGGGTATAAAATTTTTTTTAAAGGATCATACGTCATGTCTAATTAGGAACTGCACCGAAAATCAAAGCTCCCACGTGCAGGGCTACGCAGGTGCGTGCGGAGGGCGTTACTATGGCGAAAACTTATATGACTCATACCTTGGACTGCTACTCTGCTGACTCAGCCGACGACACCCCTAGACTCACAAAACTTTAAAAAATATATTTAAAAATGGAATACTACAAATTTATCTGTCAAAATAATATTTATAAACGATTTAAAAAAATATTGAAGTTTTTTTAATTTCGTTCGAAGTTTGTTGAAGTTCGGTCGTATGCAGAGGGTGGTTAGGGGTGCGCGGTCCGCTTCGTAGGGCGGTCGAGGATAGACTGACGGGTTGAACAGGGCGCGTGCGGTGGCACGGGTTTCGAACCCCCTAACAGGGTGATAAAGTTTATCCCGCTTTTTTGTGCGCATATATTTTCTTTGTCGGAGCACACGCAGATACGGTCGGGTGCGATTTCCCTCATGCATGTCCATTAATTTGACCGTGTCAAATTTGGTGACATTTCACATTACGAGTGTAATGTTATCTACGTTTACGCGAAGGTAAAATAACTTAATTGATAAAAATATGTTTTTAATCTGTCAGTGATGGTCAGTGTGGCTTAAAATTTTGGAAGCCAGCCAAAACTTATTAGAGAAAATTTAGACGTTTGTTTAATGATGCGAAAACAAAATGAAATTCAAAACATTACGATGATGTACTGGGCCCCAAAATTGCTGATACAATACAGTCAAAATAGACAATCAAGGTGCTTAATGATTATTATAAAATTTATTGATTGTAGATTTTGACAGTTTTGGTAATCGCAAGCGCATCGTGTCGAATGGGTACTTCAATAAAAAATAGGAAGTGGAAACATTTAAGTATTACCCATAAGAAGCAACAGCTTATTTAAAAAATTAAATATGTTCGATTGCATTGTAAAATAAAACTCTTACCACATTATTTCAAGGCCTAAAACCATGAACTTCAACTACAGCAAAATTGTTACACAAATTCCTCTACAGGACCCCTCGCACTGCCCCCATGACTGGCAAGTGCTTGTCGCCAGTGTCAACCTTCACCGAACACGATATATGCCAGATAGGACCCGCATCTTGTCCCCTGTACCATTGGTACTTCGTTACAACTCACTTGATTTTCGAACACCTTGCGAGCAATCGAGTATTAAAAAATGTGGAGCTATACTCTTTGGTAAGGCATGATAAATACTATTTAAAAAAAGAACGGTAAAGTATGTATACGGCATTCCATTCCATTTTGATGATAGCTCCAACCTTTTTCTCCGTCCGTATGGTGAGCTTAAAAAAATGTAGCCGACGAACACAAGCCTGAGGATGTCATAAGAGGCGACTAAATGAATGGTACAGGCAGACTACTTAGACGCAAGAGAAGGAAAACGTGATAGAAACCCTGCGTCAACCCGTTTGTCTAGTGTGGCAGAGTAGACTTTCCTACATGAATTTGGTGGAGGCCTGTTATGCCTAAATTAAGTTGCATTAAAGAAAAAAAAAACTTGCTTTTTGTAAACAAACCCATTGATTTGAAAAAAACAACTACAGAGTTTCTTGCCGGCTCTTCTCTGTAGAGCAGCATTCCGAACTGGTGGTAGTTTCAGCATGAATGTGGGTGGACGTAAGGGTTGTGGAAGATCAAGAGAGATGGATGGATTGTAAGCATGAGAAATTGTGTATAAATGGTGTGACTGTAGATATGATGACTGAAGGTGTGTATGAAGACGACCAGAGACTAGGTGGTTACAGCTACCATTATCATCATCATCTTATGACCCAGGGGTCGTAAGATGATGATAATGGTAACTGTAAATATGACGATTTATAAGAGTTTTGTGATACAACCTACGTAAATAAAGTTCATTTTGATTTTGAGTTTGAGGTGTTTTGATGTTATTGAATCCACTCCATCAGGAGAGTCATTTCTCTCTCTTGGACCTGGTTGGACAGGCAGCTGGTGTCCCCGCCTTGGCCCTGAGCATGGCTCTGACTTCGGAACCAGCTTCTACACGGCACATGTGCTGATGTTGGGACTAGTGGTCCCGTCCTTCTCAAAAAGCCACATGTTTTCTAATAAACTATGATAATAAAATATTTTTAGGCGTGCAATAAAATATAAACGTAGACGAGTTTTTGTAGTAAAACACAATTCATTGAACTTGAATAAATTCAAGGTAACATTATATCGCAGACTATTATCATAATGGCATTTTTTAATGGCCGTTGGTGACAATGTTTTTTTTATTTAACAGACTTGGTTTCTATTTATATTCGAATATGTCCATTATACATATATTATATCCTCCGCCAACAATAATTAAGTCCATCCTACGTTACTGGAACTAAGAAAAGTATGTAAATATATGTTTATTATATACTAGCTTACCCTGCAGACTTCGTAGTGCCTCAATCGATATTTTCTCACCTTCCCTGGACTTCCACGAATATTAGAAATACGAAAATTTGCCAAATCGGTCTTGCCGTTCTTGAGTTTTAGCGAGACTAAGGAACAGCAATTAGTTAAATTTTATTGATTTTTTATTGCTTACCTGTACTTTGAACTCATGCTAAATATATTTTTCCTTAGACTAAAGGTCCAAAATTTTTATTTTTATTATTGCAAGTTATAACCTGCAAGTTTTATTTAAATGCAAATTTGTATGAATTTAGTGGCCTTATTATCCTACAAGCTTCTATACTCTATGCTTTGAAATTCTTTGAGTTTTCTAGACTTATTATTGTATTGTAATTACGATAGGTCTGTTATGATCAATACTATTTGACTACACCCTACTACTATTATTCAGCCCATAATTTACCGAAATGACTGACTAAGTAGTAGGTAAGTAAGTAAGTAAGTAGGGTAAGTAAGTCCTCCAAAGTCATAGAGGGAAATTAGCCCAAAACTAATATGAAGTGAGTTTAACAAATATTGTGCCACGCTGGTCAAATCGGTTGGCACAACGAAAGCCGTTTCAAGATTTCCTTCTCTTGCGGCTAGCTTTTCGGCCTTGTCATCTCCTTTTATGGCCTTTTACGACCCCCTCAGTATGGATTGGGGTGGTGACACTATGCACTCGTATTCTTAACCCGTCACCCCACGAATACTACACCCTGTATACACATAAATATATTTAAATCAATAAACCCAACATTATAAAATCCATACCATCTGATGCTGACAGACAACAAAACATCTTAAAGCGAGGTTTCACGAGAGAAGAACGATCTCGGTTGGGCGGATCGACCGGCGCCCGCCCAAACGCGCCGCCCAATCGGCGTCTGGCCCGCCCACCGCGCCGCCCAGTGCTACCAAATAATTGAATGTAATTCAATCAGAGACAGGAATATTCAATTATGAGAACACTTTGAATAATCAGTGCGATTGTTATTCGCTAACAAAATATTTGATATTTGTTAGTACATTTAATATTTCCAAAACTTAAAATGGTTTTGTATAATTATATATTTTATTTTACTAACAGATTTAATAAACCAACAACAAGTATTATTCAAGAAAAATTTTTTCCTGATTGTTTCTATGACTATTTTATGCACGCTGCTTTGCCTGTTTTGGCTTTAAACAAATTAAAACTTAAACCAGAATTGCGGTCATCGAGAAAGTGTGGAAATATTTAGCAAATTGGCCTTAAACGAAATTTGGATTCATACATAATTGAACACAATCCATCGATTGCATACACAAGATATAATCATAGAGCAAGTTTGTTTTCATTTCACCAGCATGAATGGTTTGGGAAAGTGCTTAATTATATTAATCCTCTGGTGACTGGATTGCTAATAATTTATATATTTTTTTACAAACATGACGGGGGCTGTTTACATACATGACATTCACGAACACAAATGACACCCAGACTCAGAGCCTCTGGTTTAGGTTCGCGGCCTTTCCATTTCCTTTCGTCGGCTCTTACAACACCCGTAGGATAGAATGGGGTGGTAACACTATGTATTCTAAATCCGTCACCACACCCCATAGATATCCATGACGCACGATCTCATGCAGACGGCATCCACCGACTCCCAGCGACCTTCACATGACGATGGCATGTACAAGGGTGAGTTTAACTCATTAATGAGTTTTCTGACAGGAAACCCGAGTGATAGAGAAATTTCATTTGAGCAGACCAATTAACATATATTATGTATACAAATTTACAATTTAAATACTCGTACAGTAAGGATAAATAATATTAATAAAAGCTCACCTGGTTAAGCCCCAAGATATACTGTATTATAAGTATATCTTGCTATGAAACTGTACTTAAACCCCATCGCAATGTCCGGCTTAGCGCCTACGGCAACGACCTAATTATACCACTTTCCCAAGTATTCCATCCTTCTTATCAAATTCTATTCAAAGGAAATATCAACCCTGCTACCCAAATCATAAAGCTTTTTATTCTATTAGGTTATGATAAAATACAGCGGAACTGGGAAGCCCCACTCGCGCACGCGCCGCGTGCCGGCGGATACGATGCGCCGGCGCAGACCCCACTACCGGTGTCACTTACAGCACTTAGGCTCAGTGAACATTTACATTGTCAGCAGTAGCTCAATATTAAAATAAAATTAATAATGATTTACTTAATTTCTTATAATCGAAATAAGATCACGTCGCTCCAAGTTATCCAATTAGTGTATTTTTTATACTGACAGTATTTAGTTTGGTGAAAATTTTAGAATACACAATGTTAAAAACCCATACCATCCTGAGGGTGTCTTAAGAGGCGACTAAGGACACATGAGCCCGATCACCTAGCCGCAAGAGAAGGAAAACTTGATACAAACGTTGTGCCAACCCGTCTTGCCAGCGTGGCACAGTAGGCTAATTCCCCGCCATGATTTTGGAGGAACCCTGTGTCTGAAACGAATGTAGCAGCGACAGTGGACTAGAGTGAGCTGTCGGGAGCATCCTCCACCAGCCGGGACGGCTACATAAAGAACGGGGAACCATGAAAGTGAGACTATTCAAATTAAAAGTGCAAACCCAAAACGCATATTTTTAGTGCAGTTGACGATTTATCCGTAATAAAACATTTACGCCGTATTACCACAATCCTCCAATATGGCCGTATCTACCAAGATACGATTTGACGGGTTTTAGATCGTGTTCATCACATATATATGTATACTAGCTGACCCAGCAAACTTTGTATAAATATCACTATGAAAAATAGGGGTTGATCGTAGAGGGGTGAAAATGTCGGGTTGTATGTATTTTTGTAATAATAATAACAACAAAAAATTCCAAAACTATAAAAAATTAAGTTTAGGGTAACCCTTAACATTTAGAGGGATGAAAAATAGATGTTTTCCGATTCCCATACCTACCAAATGTGAATATAAAATTTCATCAAAATCGGTCGAGTCATTTCGGAGAAGTTTAATAATAAAAAACGTGACACGAGAATTTTATGTATTAGATACTTGTACCGTATACTTGGACAAGTGGGAATATTTGGCATTAGACGAAAGTTGGTTTACTGATTCTAGTAGGTATGCCTACTGTGTACATCGAAAGGTGTACTTAGTATATCGATTACATTTTTATAATGAAACTGCCTGATACAATAACTTAGAAACTTTTGCTATATTCGACGAATGAGGTGAGGTACCTTTACCATTAACAAAAATACATTACTTTTAGGCGCAAAGGGATAATCAACCAGCCAGACGAGGTAGTATGTCTGGCAGGGGGACGCGGCGCCTATCCCCTGAACTATACTCGGGGATTTCTTAACCCCGTAAGACCCCGTAGGACTTTATTGTAATTCTCGTATTTTAGGCGATATTTATTGATAGTTCAGATGTTTCGGGTAATTGTGTAAAGTATGTAGCATGCTGCTCGCTACAAACATTTATTTTTATTTTTTTATATTAAAAATTAGCGACTCACCCCGGCTTCGCACGGGTGAAATTATGCATATATTATACATACAAACCTTCCTCTCGAATCACTCTATGTTTTAAAAAAATCCGCTACAAAATCCGTTGCATAGTTTTAAAGATTTAAGCATACATAGGGACGGACAGATGACAGCGACTTTGTTTTATACTATGTAGTGAAGAAAACCCTGCACTAGGTATAACCTGTGTCACCTGGGGCAGTTTATAAACATGTAATTCACGAACTTATATACTTAAACTTATACACTATATGTTGAAGCTTTATCTTAGCTATAAACGACAATAAAAACAGATTAACATTGAACACGCAAAATAATCTTGAATCAAAACTTTAAACAACAGTCTTGGTTGGCTACCAGCAACCAGCAATATAAATCTCTCCATCAATTTAAGGGAAGGCCTACAAACCCAGCAATCCAGGTCGAGCCTTGCAAAGCAAAATAAGTCGTTTATTAATTGCAAAAGAGTTTAGAATTGTTACCAGCGTATAAGTTACGTGGGAACATTCAACCGACACGGAAGGATACTTGGAGTGCCACTACATTGTACCTTTAGTGATTGTTTCCCTATTTTAAACAATGTTGATAGGGTCGTAATGAGTGGACGATCGGTGAGAACTGGCAGGTAACAATAGGTAGTGAAAATTGCATGAGTAGACAAGTTTTAAGAGTGGGAACGAAGCTAGTATTAACTCTACTGAATCGTCATCATCTCTCTACTACTACTCAGCACATTTAGTTGCTGACTGCCTCGTTGGTCTAATGGTTAGATGTGCCGCCTTTGGATCAACGGGTCCCGGGTTCGATTCCGGGGTCGGGCGAGTGTCTTTGTCTAAACCAGAGGCACTGGCTCGGAGTCTGGGTGTCATTTCTATCTATAATATGTATATATTTACACTGAGTTTCTTCCGTCAGGTCTTCTCGGTTGGAGCCGGGTTCCGACCTGGTAGTAGTATTATAAAAACGATGTATCCGTTGGCGATTCTGAAAGCCATAATTGGCTGCCTCGTTGGTCTAGGGGTTGGATGTGCCGCCTTTGGATCAAAGGGTCCCGGTTTCGATTCCGGGGTCGGGCAAGTGTCTTAGTCTAAGCCAGAGGCACTTGCTCTGAGTCTGGGTGTCATTCATTTGTGTTTGTGAATTACATGTTTTTAAACTGCCCCCGCGATACAGGCTTATACAAAGTGCAGGGGTTCGTTTAAAAAAAATACAATAATGTATTTTTCTATTTTATTAACATTCTATGACCCACTGCTGAGTCGGGCCTCCTCTCATCACAGGGAGGGTAATTAGCCTACTGTGCCACGCTGGCCAGACGGGTTGGCACAGGATTTCGTATGAAGTTTTCCTACTCTTGCAGCTAGGTTTTCAGTCTTGTTATTTCCTTTTGTTGTCTCTTACAACACCCTTAAGATGGAATGGGGTGGTGACACTCTGTATTCAATTTGTTTGTAAATTATTTGAAATTGTAGATACACTCACATGAAACTGCAGACTCTAAACCATTTAATCCATGCATTACAATAGACCCCACGCAACATTGCGATAAAGCCCCGCATTGCAACCGAAATTCGAATCGCTATCGATTCGGATAGGGAAATCAGTGCGTGGGGTGCGTACGCTGTCCATCAACCAATCAGAGGCGAGAACACAGGGGCAGATGCGCGTGCGACTATTGTTGTCCAAAGCATTGTATGGCACGAGGGTGGGTGAGAGCCAACACATAACCGTGCATCACTGTAATGGAATAACGGTACAAAATTAGCTGAGCTCTTGCTCAGTGGAATGTTATCAACATAGACAATTTAGGAGATATTTCTTGACTGAAAAGAGTACTGAAAAGAGGACGAAAGAAAAAAATCTTCCAAAATTAAGAAATTATTTTAATTTTAATATTTATAAAAAAAGGAGAGGCGTAATTGGGTTGCGCGTTTATAACGTGTATTTGTGACCACATAATTTAAACTTCATTTGTAAACCGATTCGAATTTTTTTATCGGTGTTCAATCTGGAACTGATAAAAAAATTCGAATGATTTCCATAATATTTGTATGGAAATATTATGGAAATCAGTTCAACAGTTTCGCAGAACACTTGAAATTAGAAAACGATTTCGTTATTCGAGTCCTTTACAAAGCATACGTTTAAGTGCACTAAAAAGAGAAAAAAATGAAAGATTTTTATATAAAAATTATAAACCGATTTTAAAAACCGACTTCTTTTTATTATTACTGGTGACACATAGTTACTAATTATAAATGACCCACTGCTGAGCTGCCATGACATAGGCGGTAATTCACAAGCACAAATGACACCCAGACTCCGAGCCAGTACCTCTGGTTTAGACAAAGACACTTGCCCGACCCCGGAATCGAATACTATTTTGGTAGTATGTAGAAGAACCGACAACCGCTGGAGTAGACAAGTTCTTGAGTGGAGACCGCGAATCGGCAAGCGTAGTGTGGGACAGCCCTCTGCTAGATGGAGCGACGATCTGCGAAAAGTTGCGGGCAGCAGCTGGATGCGTCAAGCTGAAGACAGGGCGCTATGGCGTTCATTAGGGGAGGCCTATGTCCAGCAGTGGACTAATGTGGGCTGATGATGATGATGTTGGTAATTCCGGTTCGCCGCGTATCTCCGCTTTTCTGATTCGCTGGCGCAGTTACTCATCACACAGGAGACTACTACTATGTACTACTCAGCTCATACATGACTCACTTCTGAGGCGGGCCTCATCCCACTACATGGAGGGTAATTAGCCTATTATTAGACGACACGGTTGGCGCAGTGGTTCAGCGACCTACTTCTGCGCAGCATGTCGCGGGTTCGAATCCCGCACGGAAGAAATATTTGTACGACCTACAAGTATTTGTTCCGGGTCTGGGTGTTTTCTATCTATAATATGTATGTATTTACAAAAAAAAAGTATATATGTAGTTTATCATCCATCTCGTTACCATAACACAAGTATTAAGTTGCTTAGCTTGGTACGAGATGGCGTTGTGTAAAATGTCCAAGGATATTTATTTATTTATTTATTATGGCACTTTGGCCGGATTGGCACAGGGTTTTGTATAAAAAAATCCTTCTCTTGCGGCTAGGTTTTCGGCCTTGTCATTTTGCTATTGTCGCCTCCTACGACACCCTCAGGTTGGAATGGAGTGGTGACCCAATGTATTGTGATAAGTCAGTTTCTGTCATTTATGTCAAACGTGTTTTCACAAATAAAATTGTTATTAATTATTTTTGTCGATAAATAGATTGTTAAATTACTTATAAGTGCCGCAAATAAAAATGCCAATATTTGGAAGATCACCAGTACGTGGTGCAAACACTCCAATACCACCAGATAAGTCCAATAATATTTCACCTATTTTGATCACTTCGAGAGCTGTTATTCATGACGCTACTAACAGCAAACCAGTGTTAAATGAAACTTTCTTTCAGAGTTCTATTATAGAGCAAAAGCCCAATAAATTTTCAGACAACCTACATAAAATAACATTGCTTGCATCGGATATAACAAAAACACTGCGCTTAGGGAAAACTGTTACAGCAGACATTCGTAACAATGCAATATCCATGGCGTATGAAATCCAACAAATTGCTAGCAATTTGACTACTGTGAAAAATTATCAAAATGATTTAAATGAAACTATGCTAGCAGAATTCAAAAAATTGAAAGACGTCATTAAATCTAGCATATCCCCAAGACTAGCACAGAATGAACAAGTTCAGTCAAAAGAAGATCTTTTTTCGAATTCAGAATTTTCTGTCGCCAAGAACTTAAATGTAAAAAACATGGAATCTGAAGTGGAAAAACATATGCTTCAAAAGGAACTGCAAAAACTCAACGAAAAAAGTGATGCCCTAACAAAAAAAGTTAATAGTGAAATTTGTATTCCTATTTCAACAATTTTGGAGAACATACAAGAGACCAAGGAAAAAATATCTACAGTCGCACATCACTCAAATAATTGCAATAATGTTTTTAAAAAAATAGACGTTACCCTTAGTGAATTCAAAAATAAGTTATCACAGCCTTTCAATGGGAAAACGGAAGACTGCAGGACAATCCCTACACAGACCAATCCTGAAAATGCCTGTTCGAAAAATTTATTACAATTAGAATCATCGGATCCAAAACATACTTGTGATGATATAATCAAGATGATGAAAGAAAATGTTGATGTAGTAACATTGGGTATCGGAATTAATACTGTTAGAAAACAAAGAAATCAAAGAGTCACAATCAGCTGCGATTCCGAGGCAGATAGTCGAATTTTGAGAGATGCTATTAGTCAAAACCTCAATAAAATAACGGCTACGCAAATATCAGCTCGTTTACCGCTTTTGAAACTGATTGGAGTGGTGCCAGATATTGATGATGACAAAATTAAAGAAGCATTTATCAAACAAAATACGAAACTGTTTAATGGAGTAAACGACTCTGACTACACAATGAAAATACTGCGTCGCACATTTAACAGACGTAAAACAACCCACAACATAATCTTGGAAGTGAGTGCACATGTTTGGCAACGAGCACGCGACCAAAAAGTAAGAATAGGATACCAGATAATACCAGTGGTTGACCAGTCACCAGTACTGCAGTGTTTTAAATGCCTAGGTTTTGGACATCGAGCAAGAGATTGCCAACTCGAAAATCACAGATGTGGTTACTGTGCTGAAGAGCATGACAGCAGATTATGTAACAATATAAATGGTATTCCAAAATGTTTTAACTGTCATTCGAAGAAGGATTCTAAAACGCAGGAATCAAGTTATGGATCACATGCCGCATATTCTGCATCATGTCCAGAATGGCAAAAATGGGACCAGATGAGCAGATCCTTAATTAATTATTATTGTTAACCATTGTTAATTCAACGAACACAAGTAAGAGAGTTGTTAAATTTTTACAGTGTAATTTAGGTAGAGGTTTCGTTGCAACTCAAGAATGTATGCAAATAGTTAATGAACATAAAATCAATGTATTACTTTTACAAGAACCATATGTTGGTACTTCTGGTGAGTTTTCATGCATTTATCGTACTATTCAAAAAACTGCAAATAGGAAAAAGCCTGTCAAATCAGCCATAGTTACTATTGGTTCTCATATCACGACAGAAACGGATACCAATCTCGTTACAGAAAATATAGTAGCTACTAAAATAAAAATAGATAGTTTGCAAATAGGCATTATATCTATGTATTTAGAAAATAATGACACTAATAGAGGTGATATTCGACCCGACTTAAATCAACTTAACATCATAATAGAAAAACTCAATACTCCTATGATAATACTAGCTGGGGATATTAATGCCAAAAGTGAATGGTGGGGCTGTGATTATGAAGACCGCCGAGGTTTAGAATATGCTGAATTTCTTGCTCAAAATAGTCTAGAAGTAATAAATATTGGAAACGAACCAACTTTCTACGTGATTAGACGAGATATTGAATGCACAAGCATTATTGATGTGACTAGCTGCTCAAATATTCTATTAAACAAGATACAGAATTGGAAAGTCAATCCCGACTTGATTATGAATACAGATCATAGAGCAATTACTTTTGACATGTCCTTCAATTCAAAGACAGAATCTAAAGCTATTAAACCAACTACAAGAAAATATAATACTGGCAAGGCTAACTGGCAAAAATTCACAACTGAATTTGAATGCTTATTAAATAATGAAAACATAAATACCGACACCATATTGCAAAATATAACAACCATCGATTCCATTAATACATTAGTTGAATGTTATACTAAATGTATAAGTACAGCTGCGGATTCAGCTATCCCTAAACTTAAACCATCTAAACAGCATAAAATAATAAGTTGGTGGAACAATGATCTTTCAAATATGAAGAAAAATGTGATTAGAATAAGAAGAAAAATTGCTAAAGCGAATCCTATAAGGAAGCCTTATATTATAGAAGAATATAAAATTGCCTTAGAAAAATATAGAGAAGAAATTAAAATAGCTAAAACACAATCTTGGCAAATCTTTTGCACTCAACAGGAACGTAAAACAGTATGGGAACGTTTATATAAATTTATTAAAATAACAAACAAAAATGAGGATGATAAAATGTTGAAACTAGAGGACGGCTCAATTGGCAACCCGTTACAATCGGCAATTTTACTAGCCAACACCTTTTACAAAGCTGATGAACAACATTTGGACAACGATATTCAGAGAGAAATTCGATCTGAATCACAAAGAATTGAAGAACTTATTACACATACAAAGAATGAAACAAACATGACACCGTTTATCACTTCGGAACTTATGACAGTTTTAAATGATATGAATCAAAATAAAGCTCCAGGTGGAGATGGCCTGACTTTAGATATTATCAACAAAGCAATTCTAGTAAATTGTAATATATTTCTTTCATTAATAAATAAATGTTTTGAACTAGGATACTTCCCAAAAATATGGAAAAAAGCAACTATAAGAATAATACCTAAAACAAATAAAGAAGATTACACCTCTCCCAAGTCATATCGACCTATAGGCCTACTTCCAGTTATGGGTAAAGTGTTGGAAAAACTTATTAATAATAGATTATTATGGCAATTGGGATCAGAAAATATGCTTAGTAATAAACAATACGGATTTATGCCTCAGAAAGGAACAACTGATGCCCTTTATGATGCAATTAATAAAATTAAGAATGGGGTTCTCGGAAAAAATATTATAGCGGTAATTTCACTTGATATAGAAGGTGCTTTTGATAATGCTTGGTGGCCAGTATTAAAAGTTCAACTTTATGAAAAAAAATGCGATCCACATTTGCTGTGTATTATTTGCAGTTACCTTTCAGAAAGAAGTATTGAACTGCAGTATGCTGGAACATCAACTACCAAATACACCAATAAAGGTTGTATCCAAGGATCCACTTGTGGCCCACTTATGTGGAATTTACAAATCAATACTCTGCTAGAAACCATACCTAATTATGATGGCATAACAATACAAGCATTTGCGGATGACATATTATTAATAATAGAAGGCAAAAATACAGAAGAGTTGGAAACTAAAGCTAATTGCACTTTGGAAAAAGTTACTAAATGGGGCAACAACAATAAATTAAAGTTTGCAACACAAAAAACACAGTTAATTATTGTTACAAACAAAATCAAATACGACCTACCTCAGATATTAATGAATGGAATACCGATAAAAATTATGAACAGTATGACAGTACTAGGATTAGTTATAGATAAAAATTTAAGTTTCATTCCACACATTGACAAGGTAAATAAAAAAGCTGTTGATATTTTTAACATGATGTCCAGAGTGGTCAGAGCTACATGGGGACTTACTAGTGATATTGTGAGGCTTTTATACAAAACAGTATTAGAACCAACAGTCTTATATGCAGCTAATGTGTGGGGAGGAAAAGCGAAAAATATGTCATGCCTGAAAATGAAATTGCTTAGAATTACAAGGCGATTTGCAATAAAAATAGCAAAATGTCACCGCACAGTGTCTTTTACTGCTGCTATATGTCTATCTGGTATTTTGCCTTTGCATTTAAGAGCATACGAAGAGTTTAGTTTGTTTCAAATTAAAAAAGGTGTTCACTACATTGGGGAAGATGTAGAATGCTATGCAGAAACACCAATTAACATTTTTACCCTTCCTCATCCAGCAAAACGTGTTTCGATCAAATATGAATTTATAATTACTTCAGAAGACTTGGACAAAATTAATGAAAATGAACCATGTATTTATACTGATGGCAGCAAAATAGATAACAAAGTAGGAGGTGCAACATCATGGTGGGAAAAAGGAAAAGAACTCAAATACAGGAATTTTAGGATCGCGGATTATTGCTCAATTTTTCAGGCAGAACTTTTTGCCATCTTAACGGCCCTAGAGCAAATCAGCAGTACAAAATACAAGGACTATAATATAATCAGTGATTCCCAATCAGCATTACAAGAAATAGCGCATGAACAAAGCACGCACCCAATCGTTAACAGTATTCACCAAAAGCTTAGTATTCTAAAAGATAAGAACGTTAAATGGTTTTGGATCAAGGCGCATGTTGGTTTTATAGGAAATGAGAGAGCAGATGAACTTGCCAAGAAAGCTGCACTAACAAAAAAGGAACGGCCAAAATATGACAAGGCACCACTTTCATTTGCAAAATATATCCTGCGTAATGAAACTACACAAGAATGGCAAAAAATGTATGATGAAAGCAGTACCGGTGCAGTGACAAAATTGTTTTTTCCTTTAGTTAAACCTGCTCATAAAATCTTGTCAAAAATAACTTTAACAAATCCAATAGCCCAAATTTTTTCCGGTCATGGTGGTTTTGCACAGTATCTCTATAGGTTCAAATTAAAGGATAACCCTTACTGTAGCTGCAACCAAAGAGACGAACAATCCATACTACATTTGCTTTTATATTGTAATAGATTTGGGAGAGCTAGATTTATGTTAGAGAGTAGAATTGGCAGACAGATGAATATAGATAATATGAATGAAATAGTGATGGACGATGATACCAGAAAACATTTTTTAGAGTATGCATTAAGGTTAGTGGAATTAGTGGGAAGAGAGAATGGTAGCACCATATTTTCGGTGTAGTGTGTGTGTTAATGCGAGTGTGTGTATGTGTCTGTGTGTGTGTGCGGATAGATGGGATGTATGTGTGTATATACGTTTGTACGTATTATAATTCTATATTTTCTTTTTTAATATAAAATTACTAACAAAACAAAAAAAAAAAAAAAAAAGGTATTGTTTCTTCAAGGAGCAAATGTTGCAGTTCTACATAGCAACACGAAGGAAAAAGTAGATACCATTAAAAAATAAAAAAAAAAAAAAAAAAAAAAAAAGACCCAATGTATTCAAAATCCAGGTTTTAAGACTGACATATAATGCGGCTCTGAAAACTGCATCCAACCACCGCTGCACTGCATCAAAATATTGCGAACTGTAATCGGTGTTTGGTACGTATCAACTTTTTTGACCAACTTAGCTACAGTCTAAGAACTTTTTGGGAGAACGTGTGGGTAATCATTACCTTAGCACCCTCTACTAAGAACAGCATGACAGTCGATTCGTTGTTTCAACCCATTTGTACTCGCGAAATAATAATTATTTTCATTACAAACAAACCCCTAGTTCGTTAGTTTCAAAAAGTTGTTTATCAAAATGCTGGTTGCCTAGCAACGCACCCCTGTGCCATCCTGCAGGTGTGTCAGGGATTTCATCAACTGATTAGTGCCACGTTGCTGAGGGGAGCTTGGGGCAGAGTCCTTACCGTTACCGGAGTAAATATTGGTACATTATTTGGGGTAGAACAATCGATATGAAGCCCATTATGAAAATAACAACTAATTCTCATTTAACCGACTTACAAAGGAGGAGTTCAACTGTATGTTTTTTATCTGTCTGTATGTCATTGGCGGACCAATTCATCCATTGGGTGCCGTAAGAGACAACAAAAGGAAATTACAAGGTCAAAGACCTAGCTGCTAGAGAAGGGAAACTTGATAACAACCCATCTGGCCTGCGTGGCCCAGTAGGCTAATTACCCTCCATGTAGTTGAAGAAGGCCCGACTCCGCAGTGGGTCATATATGGGCTGAATAGATGTACTATATTTTTTCAAGTCATTTTAGAGAAAACTAGCTGACCCGGCGAACTTTGTTCCGCATTATATATATTTAAAACAAAAAGAAAGTTGGACATAGGATACCTGAGAATTTTATCCGAACCGATTTTGCTAAAGTTTGTATGGGACCAATCTGGAGCAATCGATAGAACGTTTTTTTCAAACCGGTTAATTAATGACGAAGTTAAGTGGTAACAAACCTAAAAATACTACTACAACCAACTACTCAGCCCTTATATGACCTACTGCTGAGTCAGGCCTCCTCCACTTACATGAATGGTAATTGCCCTACAGTGCCACGCTGGCAAAACTGGTTGGCACAGGGTTTCGTTCAACTTTCCCTTCTCGTGCTGCTAAGTTGTCGGCTTGTCATTTCCTTTTGTCGGCTCTTACGACAGTCTCAGGATGGAATGGGATGGTAACACTATGCATTTTCAATCCATCACAACGCGGACTGTACAACCTAATTGAGAACTTTTTGGGAGAACGTGTGGGTAAATCATTACTTAAGCACCCTCTACTAAGAACGCGGTCAAAGTACTAGGTATGGGTGCAACAGCATGACAGTCGTTTCGTTGTTTCAACCCATAATTGACCCACTCCTGACACGGGCCTCCTCCAAATTCATGGAAGGAAGTTAGCCTACTGTGCAACACTGGCAAGATTACACACCACTGGCACGGAGGTTGAATTAAGTTTTCCTCCTCATACGGCTAGGTGATCTGCCTCTTGCGCTCCTTTAGTCGCCTATTACGACACCCTCAGGATAGTGTGGCTTGTTGACGTTGAGTATTCCAAATCCGTCACTAAATGAAACACCAAATGAAAGTACAATTTATAAATTTTAACAAAAATCTATTAAAGAAATTAACAGCTTTGTATGCGATGGTTTGCTGTTGAAAGTGCAACGGCATTATAGGTGAAGTCGCCGCTAAAAAATACCACTCTCTTTTTGCAAAAGACACAATACCCAAAAGCTGGATTAGCATAAAAATAAAATGCGCTTGACGAACCGGGACGTGCGGGATATCCATAAAAATATGTCATGTAAACATGAATGGACGCATTCTTGTATCCCCTCGCCAATAATCCTTCATAATAGTATAGTAATTTACGGCCCATAGTCGATTAGAGAAAGAAAAAAAGAAAAAAGCTCGCAAGCGACGGCCATGACAGTGCAGAAACGTGGAACTGTGCGTACGCGCACGTGGATGCCACGCGCCGCTCGCACGCACCTTGCTACGGTGTGCAAAACAAGTCACGACGACGAGCGTGCGTGTGGTGGCACCATATTTCATAACCATAAGAGTCACCAAAGAATTTTGTCTGGAGATTGTCGTAAGAAAGAAAATCAATAGATGAGCAAGCATCATTTCCTTTCAAAGCAGGGGTGTAGCTACCGCCGTGCCGTGCATAGGCAAAAATTTATAAAAACTTCCCAATTTTTTTACTATTTCAGAGGCACACACTTTAGAAAAACTAGTCATCATTTATTCAATCAGTTTGCCGAAAAAAGGCAAGGAGAGTGTATATGTAATATAAATAGTTTGCAAACATTTTGGAAGATTTTGTTTTCTTTTGTGAGAAATGTTTACCCTTCATAAGGGCCCACAAATATTTTTTTATACGGGGCCCCACCAAGGCACGCTATGCCCCTGTTTCAAAGTTATCTTGTCTTGCGGTTAGTATTTCTACTTATGTGTCAATATAGTGACCTTCTACTATACTATCAGGTTGTTGTAAAACGAACACTTACTTTAAAAAACCCTACTGCCATAACGGATTCTCTGGAAAATAAAAGCAATGGGAGTGAATCCCATGGCCCTGGTTTGGGCAGTCTAGGATCGCCGTGTAACCATGAGGATCTCCGACGAAAAAAAAAAGGGTACATGTACATGGTACACCCTTTTTTTTCGTCGGAGATCCTCATGGTGACGGATTTAGAATACAAAGTGTCACCAGCCCATTCCATCCTGAGAGTGTCGTAAGACCCACCAAAAGGAAATAGCAATCCCGATAAACCTAGCCGCAAGAGAAGGAACCATGTAATTGGACGAGGCCCGACTCATCAGTGGGTCATGTATGGGTCGAGTAGTAAGATAGAAACTGAGAATAATTGTGAAACACAAATTACCAAACTTGTAGAATAATATATTATATACGAGTAGATAGACGGTATATATACGATGCAATTTGGATCAGATTTATAACACTCCGTACTTTTTAAAGCTTAGCCCTCACTGAAAGATTTTGTATTCATGGAACTAATTACTACAAAATAGGGATTGATAGTTTAACGTTGTTCTTTGATGAATACTAGCACCAGTCTTCCTGTAATTTACTTTATTTCCTCAATTTACTTGATTGCACAAAGACAAACAATGTGTGTAAAATTATTGTGGAGACGCAATTATTACACTATTTCTAAAGTCCTAAGAATAATAGCAAAGTTATTTTTTTTCAATTGTATGCTGCCATTACCAGATTTTTATACAAAGCAATGGATTATTTTATTGTGTTCCTGGTGAACCGTTCCTCCCGGTTTCTCACATGAGGGGTGCACCTATACGCACTCTACCTTATTATTAGTAAAAAAAGAAGTTTTACTCTCATATAACGTTTAAGAGAGAAAAACTTGTTTCTTCGCCATTAAAGCCTTCGCCAAGTATTCCTTCTCTTGCGGCTAGGTTTTCGGCCTTGGATGGAATGGGGGTGTGTCATTTCCTATTCTCAACACTTACGACACCCTCATGACGGAATAAGGTGGTGACACAATGTATTCTAACTCCGTCACCATACGGAGAGTTACAGTTTAGTAACAAGCTTAGTCTTAATTTTTTGGTAATCTTAACCTTTTTATAAAGCTTTCTCAAAATTCAACATAACATATCAATTGTGTCTCCAGCAAAGTGTGTGGAAATGCGACCCTCAGGGTGGAATGGGGTAGTGACAAGAACACATAGGTTCTAAATCCGTCACCACACGGAAATCACGAGTTCTTAAGCATGCAGTACCATAATGTATCACCTGTCGTTTTATTTCTTCTCTCTTATCGAACCACACCGTGAAATGGTTGACGCAAGAGTCATCAAGTGGGTTAGTATATGGGTTGAATTGCAAATAGCACAATAGTTGTTAAGGGCCCGCATTTTGCTCTACCCAAGTATCGTGGCTCTACAATCAACAATACTTCTGCCATAGGTACTCTACGTTTATCCATCCGGCCTGTTATGGCTGGCAGTATGCTCTACATATTTTAATTAAGTAAATTGGGCCTGAATTACAGGTATAGCAATGAACGTATGGATTCCATGTGGTGACGAATTTAGAATACATAGTGTCACTACCCTATTTCATCATGAGGGTGCCGCGCAGTAGGGTAATTACCCTACCTGTGATTGGAGGGGGCATGACTTAGGAGTGGATCATTTGTGGGTCATCAGTGCCAGCCGGGTTGGCTCAGGGGTCTTTCTCGAGGTTTCCTTCTCTTGCGGCTTAGTTTTCAGCCGTGTCATTTCCTATTCTCGACTCCTACGACACCCCCATGATGGAATAGGGTGATGAAACAATGTATTCTAAATCCGTCAACACACGGAGAGTTTCAGATCAGTAACAAGCTTACTCTTAATCTTTTTTTAATTTTCCCCCTCATAAAAAGCTTTCTCAAAATTCAACATCACATATAAATTGTGTCCCCAGCAAAGTGTGTGGAAATGCACACTGCTTCACCCCATCTCCCAAAATACAATTAAAACCAATAAAGCAGAGCACACACCTTGTCCTGTTGCCAGCTCGAGGGTAGTGTACACCTGCCTTTATCACGGCATGCGCCGACGCAGCTGCGCGACCTTTCAACTGTCGCCTTTGTAGTTTGTTTTTATCTACGCTAACCAGTTGTACAGCAGCGAAAAACAAGCTTGATGTTGTTATCCTTGATTTTTATATTATGTTAAAATATAATCCGTCACGTTGATCCATGTTTACGTAGATACCATAACAAAGTTCTTGCTATAATAAATAACTGAATCTACACCACGCCCTTGATCTCCAAATTGAATCAAGGATCTCCACTACGTCCGTATTAACATAACGTCGTGTTTTTCCATGGTTTAAACCTTATCTATAAATAATTTACTAGCAGACCCGGTCACGCATCGCTAATTTAACATTAACATACTTTAATTTAACTTTTATCATAGCGCAATCTATTGAATACTTACTCAATCCAGTCAACAGATATCGCTATCCATTGGAATCGTTTGGAGCTTATAATAATGGCCATAGTTAAACGGAAAGGATCCAACCCACACAGAGGTAGTTTTGAGATATTTAAGTTTTAAGTTCAGATCGTGTTTGACCTGCCATACATGTGGGTTGGTAACTCAGGACTATAACTTCATTTTTCGTTTGATTTTCACTTCGATTGTTTTCGTGTTACAAAAGTTTTTACTACAAAGAGTGTTTTGGTATACATGTCAACGGAAAACAACAAGAACCGGTAATTTATAAATTTCCTAGGAAATTTATAAACGGCCGTATGATTCCAAACGAGAGATAAATTGTATTATTTTACGCCCACATTTTCGGATATTTATAAACTTACTGAACTCACGCGTAAAATAATAAGTAGCAATAACCAAACGCCATGGGCGCTCTGATTGGTTGAATAAGTCACGTGTTCCTTCTCATTTCTCCCCGCCGCCATTGTTCGATATTGTCTACTTGTGGTAACCTAGACCTGATACAGCTGCATCATCAGGAATCTATAGGATACCTACCCAACTCCTTACCAAATTACAGTAAATGTATCGTGTTTGGACTCATTGTAACGGTATCAATGAAACAGGTATAAAAACAGTTATGCAGCCCGATATCAGGGTTTTTTTTTAAGTTAAATACTTAGTTTATTGTGTTTAATTTGTTACATGTCTGTTAGGTACTTTTAAGTCTTTTTAAGTCTAATTGTACCTATGTCTATGGACACAAGCATGCCACTATCAACATCGACCAATCAGAGAACAGTGTGTTATTTGCCGTATCATAGAGAAGCGTAAAATTAAAAGTTCTACTGTGATTGGTCGAACCGTTTAGAATCTTACTAATGGATATCCGTCAGTTTATAAATTTACGACGAGACGTCGTAAGTTTATAAATGTCCGAAAATGTGGGCGTAAAATAATACAATTTATCTCTCGTTTGGAAACCTACGGACGTTTATAAATTTCCTAGGAAATTTATAAATTTCCGGTTCTTGTTGTTTTCCGTTGACATACATAACTCATTTTCGGCCATAGTGTGGGTTGGATCCTTTCCGTTTACCTACGGCCAATTGTGACTGTCAAATAAAAGAAAAACAAATAATTTGCAATAAAATAGTATTGCGACTATAAATTGAGATAAAGTTGGATCAAACTTCAAATTTGATAATTTGATTAAAACCGGTTAAGTAATTTAGGAGGCTATCGGTTACAACAACGTGACGCGTAATTTATATACATTAAGATAATGGTAAAGATTACGTTTCACAGTTTTCTGAAGTTGGTACATAAATGTTTACGAAATAAATTCAGCCCACACCCGACTCTTCTTGAGTGGAGACCACGAATCGGCAAGCGTAGTGTAGGACGGCCCTCTGCTAGATGGAGCGACGATCTGCGAAAGGCTGCGGGCAGTAGCTGGATGCGTCAAGCTGAAGACAGGGCGCTATGGCGCTCTTTAGGGGAGGCCTATGTCCAGCAGTGGACTAATGTGGGCTGATGATGATGATGACACCCGACTCACTGCTGAGTATAGACATTTCACTATCACTATGTAGTTAATTAATGTGTATTAAAACTACTTAAGCACCGAAAATAAAATAACCCATAAACCTCTAATTTCTCATTAGTCCGTTCAGGTGTGGTGCGGTGACTTATCAGTCAGTGTGTCGCAATCAAATGAACCAACTATATCTAGTTGGTTCGTTTGATTTAGATCGTTCATAATGTCGCCACCCTATTTCATGGTAAGGAAGCCGTAAAGGAAATCCCGTAAAGGAAGACCTAGCCACAAGAGAAGGAAAACTTGAAACCCTTTGCGGGATGACTAGCATGGCACACTAGACTCATATCCCTCCTATAACTGAAGGTGGCCCGACTCAGGAGAGGGTCTTTTACAGACTGGGAAATATGTAAGTTCCTTCGTGATTCAAAATTTTACAATCACAATACTAAATATGTATTGTGATTGTAAAATTTTTTATATTGACTGCCTTGTTGGTCTAGTGGTTAGATATGCCGCCTTTGGATCAACGGGTCCCGGGTTCGATTCCGGGGTCGGGCAAGTGTCTTTGTCTAAACCAGAGGCACTGGCTCGGAGTCTGGGTGTCATTTCTATCTATAATATGTATGTATTTACAAAAAAAATGTATATAAGTAGTTTATCATCCATCTCGTTACCATAACACAAGCATTAAGTTGCTTAGCTTGGGACAAGATGGCGTTGTGTGAAATGTCCAAGGATATTTATTTATTTATTATTTATTTATATCAAAAAATTTTACTATCACAATTTATTGTAAAATATATTTTAATATTATTTATATTAAAATATTGTAATTTTCACAATACTAAACAATACTTTTTTTCATAAAAAAAACAAGTTGTTAATTGTAGGTTAACAAACAATTAAAGGGATCATCAAATTGTTATAAATCACTTTGCAAGGAGTTGACCCGCTCCCCTAGTTCCGTTGGGAAGCAACAGGTGGCGCCGTGACCTGCTTCTTGAGGGGAGCCAAGCAACTGTTCCTTACTACACTTGCTTGAGAACAAAGATATAGAGCACATCTGGAAATGACTCAGATTTCTTAATAACTTTTTTTGCTTTCTCTCATTTATTTTAGTGACAATATTCGAATATTTAAGATGTCTTAATACACTCTTAAACATATTTTTGTAACATTGTATAAAAAAAAATAGTCTCATATGCTCAAGTGCATTGATAAAATTATTAGCCAATTAATGGTTTTATCACTGAACGTGATCATTTTATGCGTCAGAAATAAAAAATTTGGGAAAATACTGTCTTGTCGCTAATTTATGTGTGACAAGCGTGTTATCCTTGTGACGTAATCGATATTTCTTTTATTAATTTTCTTAGTTTACTTCATTAATCTTCGTCCATTTAACTGTGATCTTACTATGAAATCGGCCTTTCACCATAATTTCATAATAGATATTAACGTTTCGTATAATTTAGCTTCGACGACGACACGTCTGAATGCACTTCCAGCAGCGAGTTATATCTTCATTCGTGACTGCTGGCTTAATATCCACCTGTTATTATACAATTTCCAAGGGTGTCGAAGTAACACTTAATAAACACGTATCCTTTGACGATAACGAATTACTATATTTTTACAGGTACATATAATACATGTAGAATATCTTGGGTGTGCGTGTGTGTGTTTGTCTGTGTGTGAGTGTGAAAGAGAGAAGAAGGAGTATACTTTTTTAAACTGAATCAAATTATTATTAAATTGGCTCAGACTATATATAAATTGGTCACTTATCTACTTTGCGATCTTTACAAACGATCAATTCATATTTCCTGAACTATACCTACAAATCAAATCTAAATAAAAAAAAATATTCGAATAAATTCAAGAATGCTTCGTCACTTAGTTTGTACCACACCGGTTCGGAATGCTTTTCCACAGAGAAGAAACTGTAAGAAGTTGATACTTGCTCTCTTAAATAAAAAGTGATATAATGATGATTATGATAAAAACCATGTTCTGAGCTTGCTCTGTAGTACAAGCTGATAATTTGGTGTTCTGCCTAATTCGACGTTAGTCGCGTCATAAATGATATTAAGTTGTAAAATACATAATAATTTGTGGCCAACCGGGAAATTAATCATTCTTATGCATTTCATTTAACTATACCATTAACATATCATCCACATATTTCGAATGTCGTATGCCACCTACGTTCCGTAAACCATTTTCGGCCAATAACATTGAGCGGAAGCGTTCAAAATTAGAACATTACCATAATTAGACACGCAGCTGGGCTATACAGTTCTGTACACGGTGGTATACTGTAATTAGTGGAAAATATTTGATTAGTCAGGACAGAATTTTGTTAGGCTGCAAGTTAATTATATCCTATTAAGACATTATTGTCCTTTTGGTGACTGATTTAGAATATACAATGTCACCAAGCCATACTGTCCTTAGGGTGTCGTAAGAGGCAACTAAAAGAACGCAAGAGGCAGATCGCCTAGCCCCAAGATAAGGGAAACTTGATACAAACCCTGTGCCAACCCGTCTTGCCAGCATGGCACAGTAGGCTAATTTCCCTAAATAAATTTGGAGGAGGCCCGACCCAGTAGTGGGTCATTTATGGGCTGTATCGACACTAATATTATAAATAAATAATAAATAAATAAATATTCTTGGACATTTCACACAACGCCATCTCGTCCCAAGTTAAGCAACTTAATGCTTGTGTTATGGTAACGAGATGGATGATAAACTACTTATATACATTTTTTTTTGTAAATACATACATATTATAGATAGAAATGACACCCAGACTCCGAGCCAGTGCCTCTGGTTTAGACAAAGACACTGGCCCGACCCCGGAATCGAACCCGGGACCCGTTGATCCAAAGGCGGCATATCTAACCACTAGACCAACGAGGCAGTCGAAAGGAAGTTTTAGGCCCAAAAACCTAGCCGCAAGAGAAGGGAAACTCGATACGAAACCCTATGCCAACGTATCTGGACAGCGTGGCAAAGTAGGCTAACCACCATCCATGTAGTTGGAGGAGGCCCGTCGCAGCACGGAGCCATTTATGGGTTAGGAAGTAGAAGAAGATGAAATACAAAAATCTAATGATATATTGTCATCACAAGGATTTGTTACTATGTTAGTAGATGCAAACAAATATAGTTTTAGTCAGCGTCAAAATTGTATTTTTAAAAACGTTTCTTATCCTAGTATAGTAGGTCTAATTCATTCAATAAACTCAAGAGTTAATAAAAAGTAGCCCACGAAACTCATCTTCTTATTTATTTATTTATTTATTTAACAATTTATGTACACATACAGAACGTAGGTTGAACACATGGAAATCTAGGACACATTTGTACAAGGGCACAGCTTATTTCTAAAGAAATCTCTTCCAGCAGGCCCAGGAATGGATACATTGAAATAAAACATATTGGGGTGTAGTGTATACAAACATAGATATATATAAATATATATGTGTACGTGAGTAGTCACGAGTTTAATGGGGATTCTTGTTTGAAGAGTTCGAAAGACTTTACAGTTCTTCAGGCTATATCGAGTGAACTTTACGATGAAACAAAATTACCACACAATTAATTTTACTTAGACATTGTACTTATAATAAGCATGACTATGAAAAGAGGTTTTAAAAAATGTGAAAATAAGCTACTTACCTCCGTGTGGTGACGGATTTAGAATACACAATGTCACCAACCCATACCGTCTTGGGGGTGTCGTAGGAGGCGACTAAAAGAAGCAGAAGCAAGAGGCAGATTACCTAGCCGAAAGAGAAGGAAAACTGGATACAAACCCTGTGCCAACCCGTCTTGCCAGCGTCTTGCCTCCACGAGTTTAGAGGAGGCCCGACTCAGTAGTGGGTCATTTAAGGGCTGAAACAACGAAGCTATCTAACGTATAGCAATCTTTCCAATATTTTCAAAAACTCCCTATGTTGTGTGCCCAGGCCCTACAATTTCTAATATGTGTTTTAAATTTCAGCAACGCATTGTCCTTAAGTCAAAGAAATGTCAAATTAGTACACAGACTCTATCCAACCAGTTTACGTTGCCATTTGCACAAAACAGCATAAAAAGTATTGTTACTACGGTTGTAACAAAATCAAAATTCGAATTAAAAAGTATCCCATAGGCTGCCGCAAAAAGTCGACCACTTCCCTCGACCCATTGAACATCTGACGAGGTGAATGAATTCACGACTTTGGGGTAGGGTGCTACTTTCAAGCTCCCAGGACACCAAAGTTTACTAAAAAGAACAGTACAACGATAATACTAAGGTTGGCTGTATCGAATCGCACCTTGCGACAAAACTGGCCTTTATTGTAAATAAATCGCGTTCAACCATTTATTTTTGTTTTAAGTTCCTCCAGTTTAATGTAAGGAAATTAGGGTACTGTTATAGTATACATATAAACAAGTTTAGTTATTTATATGTCATCTTACAAATGTTTTGCGCTTAAAAATAAACACACGCATATCTAAATATTTGCCAAACTGTAGAAGTTGAATTTCCAAGTTCTGTTAATGAGGAATATATAGAAAATATGGACAGATATATGTATATACTATTCATATGTCTACATCCCCCACACTTTTATTGATAACATATTAAAAACAGTACTGAGACACAACAAAACATTACCCACTCGAATTCATCTAGAATCCCACCGCCATTCATTCACCAATTGCCTGGCGGGAAATTGTGAGACTCTTATTTATTTGTATATAGTTTAGAACACTTACTTAAATAGAAACATATTTTATCATATCCACAGCATTATGTTCCGATGTTTGTAAATATAAATAAATATAACAACGTAGACTTTGGTATCACAGTTCAGAGTGATATAAAATGTAGTCCGTTTGTAAAGTTACGGCTAAACAATTACATTCCGGCACACATCTGTCGACGTTTAGACAATCACGATACGGCACGCGATTTAGAAACGGGTGAAACTGGTTTTGATACTACGCGTCGCACGTTTACGAATACTTTTTTATTTCTGTTTTATTTTCTTTTCATCTATCATTACAAATATTCATGTGTAACCTCTTCGTAAAAATTGGAAACTCCAATTACAATACTCTTATACAAAAGCTCTTTTAGCTTTACCGTGGTTTAGAATATGGAATGTTTCCATCCCATGCCATCCCGAGTGTGTCAGAGGCGACTCAAGAAATGCAAGAGGCAGATCACCTAGCCGCAAGATAAGGAAAACTGGATACTAAAACCCTGTGCCAACCCGTCAAGCCAGCGTGGTACAGTAGGCTAATTGCCCTACATGTAGTTGGAGGAGGCCCAACGCAGCCGTGGGTCATCTATGGGCTGGGTAGAGAATGAACTGTACATAATGATTTCTTAGGTTTTCGCGATTATTACACATTGAAATTAAACACTTTTTAATGGATTTATCGCGTGTATATTACATTATTTAATTCCCGACTTTTCGAATGCTTTGCAGCAGTCGTGGTCGCGGGAGAGACTAGATGACAGTTATCTTCAAAAGTACAAAGAAACAGTTAAAATCTACCGCCTATAATTTTGTTTTATTGATAACGTTCCCTGTGCACGCAGATGTCACGGTCAATCGCTCACGGTGTCCAGAGGTCTTGCAGATGAGTGTTTTGCTTGAGATTTGATCAATTTAATGACTGGATCCCAAGCAGGTGGTACTTGCCAACCATCCTAAAATCCGTTAAAAAGTGTTTAATTTCAATATGAACTGTACACATCTCCTTTAATATATAAAAAATAAGTAGCATTAAATATATAAATGGGTTTGGTTTTTAAAAGTATCAAGATGTGCTGTTCCCAACATTAAGTCGACGACAGCTGCGCCACGCGAACACTACTGTATTCATACGGTAATGCGCCGCTTTTTAATTACGCCTGATAAATCTGCGCGCACGCGTGCCTTGTGCACCCCGCGCCTTATGTCCGAATAATAATAATGCCAATGGACCGTATGTCAAAATGATAATAAAATTAATTCATGCCACGCGACGTTTCTTGTTCCAAAATGTTGTAAATAATATAAATTTACATAATTGAATACCAAGTTAAAGTATAATAAGCTGTGGAAAATACAGCTAAATCAACTCGGAAGCTTTTGTTTTGCGTGACTTAGAGACAAACTACGCCAACTTCTTCTACCTGGCGTTAATCCTGGCCATTGCCAAGGTCCGCCTTCCGACTGATCTTCCTCCACTTTGCCCGATCTTCTACATCCTTTTCAGTCAGGCTAATGGCGCTCATGACTCTCAAGACAAACTGCGCAAACATTATAAAGATAATGTCTTAGATTTTCGTGATTATTTCGCATGAAATAATCGCAGAATTAAATACTTCTGAGAAGTAGAAATAGATAAAACTAAACTCACTTAGATCTTTTAACAGTGCTACTAATTGAAGAGTAAGAACTGCCAACACATGTAACGCTAAATAACCCCAAACACTTAGTGGGGTCGGCAAAATTGTTGTCGTGAGAAATCAGAGGTAATTACAGTACGGACCAAATTGAATGGATTTTATAAATTCAGTCATCATGTTTCATCAACAGTGTAATTCATCATCATCATTGCAGCCATAAGACGACTGCTGGACATAGGTCTCTCTCAAGGATCAGTCTTTAGCCGCGTCCATCGTTTTCCGGTTACCTTAACGAGTCGTCGGTCTACTGATGGGAGGTCTACCAGTATTGTGCTTTCCGGAACGCGGTCGCCACTCGGGGACTTTTCTGCCCAATTAGTCAGTTTTGCAAGATATGTCCACTGCCTCTCATGTTTGGTAAAGAGTTTTATTTACTATCTATACAGGGTGTTTGGTGCATCGTGTGCCAAATGGAAATGGTCGACTGAGAGGGTCATCTGCTATCCATTCAGACCCCATAACACTTCTCATGCCCTGTGGATTTTTTTATTTAACTTTTTGCTTATTTCAAAAAAATAACAATATACAAATAAATAAATATCCTTGGCCATTTCCCACAACGCCATCTCGTTCCAAGCTAAGCAACTTAATGCTTGTGTTATGGTAACGAGATGGATGATAAACTACTTATATACATTTTTTTTTGTAAATACATACATATTATAGATAGAAGACATCCAGACCCGGAACAAATACTTGTAGGTCGTACAAATATTTCTTCCGTGCGGGGATCGAACCCGCGACATGCTGCGCAGCAGTCGATCGCTCAACCACTGCGCCAACCGTGTCCTCAATCTCAATCAAAATAAAAATCAATCTATCTACTGTAATACAATACACTTCTAAATTAAATTAAACTTCAGAGTCTACGACTTATACTGGCCAGCGTGGCTCAGTATGCTGAGCGTAATTACCCTGAATGTAAATGAGGGAGTGGCCCGACGTGGTGTAGGATTTGTATCCAGATACTGAGTTTTGTAGCTTCTATAGGAAAAAAGGCCGGCTAGACCACAAAACTAGGAGCGCAACACTAGCAACACGCTGGGGAATGCCATACGCTTTACTACTAGTAGTACCTAGCCCATAGATATCCCACTTTTGAGTCGAGCCTCCTCCGAATACATGGTGTAAAAATAGTCTATCGTGCCTCGTGACGCTTGGCACAAAGTTTGTATCAAGTTTTCCTTATTACGGCTAGGTGATCTGTCTCTACCGTTGCTTTAGTCGCCTCTTACGACACCTTTAGGATATTGTGGGTTTCTCGCATTGTGAATATACCCCTAGACGAACAAGCTATTAATGTAGCCTATTCACTCACCGCATACATCCCGCTGTAATCGATTTTAGGATCAATTACCGATTAATAGCAAAACATCTGTTTCTAATGGAACTATCAAAAATATTGATAGTGATCGGTGGGGGTCCGAGTGTTATTTTATCGATACTATATTTTTTTATTCGAGTGGTAAAAAGTGAATTATCGAAAGTAGATGCAACGATATCAACACGATCTCCATCGTGTATTTATTTTTCTTTGTGTAAATGAATGACTCACTAAAGCCAGCTTCCTCCAGCTTAATGAAGAGAGTCTTGATTTATTTAACAACCATTTAAATTGAAATGAATGAAATGAAAAATATTTATTCAGAGTTACAGTTACATAGAGTAATTTTATTATAACATACGACATAATATAAGTCTGAACAAGACCCCACTTAGCATCAGTTGTCAATATGAAAGTCTGTAGTTAAGAAATAAGTCTGACCAGGTGTGGAGGGAGGTAATAGGTACATAATATTTTATCAATATCATGATATTAGTCTACAACAGAGTATATGCATTTGGAACTGTCTTTAAGCTTAGATCAAAGAACTTTAATGCTACCTAAGATAAAACGACATGTCAGAAGCAACAAATGAACGCAATAAACATATAATATGGCACGTATTCGGTTGTAATAAAGTTCAGAGTATATGAAGAATAGGTTCAATAAATCTGGCGAGCGATGCGGTGGTCAGGGTAGCTATTAGACGCAAGTCCCCAGTGACTTTCTGTTAGGGGGTCCATGAAATTTATACTCGTTGAGAATTTTTACTTTACCTAGTTCCACACATTACAGGTAAAAAGGTATTATTTTCAAATAAGAATTTAGAACCTTCAAAATCCTTCCAGATTACTTTCTATAAATACTTATTGATGGTACGTCAGCGGTGCCTGAGAAATAAAACAAAATAGTAGATCGTGTAGTGTGATTGGTTAAAACATTTTTTTTTTCAGCCCATAATCGATCCCCTACTTAGTCGGGCCTCCTCCAACTTTAGACTACTGTGCCAAGCTGATAAAGTTTAGTGCTTTTTGTAAAATTGATCAATATTTAAAAAAAAAAAGCAACTACAGAGTTTCTTGTCGGCTCTTCTCTGTAGAGCAGCCTTCCCAACTTGTGGTAGTTTCAGCATGAATGTGAGTGAACGCAGGGATTGTGAGCGATCAGGGGAGATGGAGGGATTGTAGGAGTGAGGAGTTGAGTGTGAAAGGTGGAATGTAGGATGACGACTGATAGGTGTGTGTGGAGACTACCACCTAGTGTGGGACACGGGCCGTAAGATGATAATGGTATTTATAAATATGACGATTAAGAGTTTTGTCATCATCATCGTCATCATTTCAGCCAAAAGACGTCCACTGCTGGACATAGGCCTCCCCCAAGGATCTCCACAAAGGCCGGTCCTGGGCCGCCCGCATCCACTGCTTTCCGGCGACCTTAACCAGGTCGTCGGTCCAGCGTGTGGGAGGCCTACCAGCACTGCGCCTTCCGGAACGCGGTCGCCACTCGAGGACTTTTCTGCCCCATCGGGCGTCGGTCCTGCGAGCTATGTACCCTGCCCACTGCCACTTAAGTTTGGCAATCCGGTGGGCTATGTCGGTGACCCTGGTTTTCCTGCGTATCTCCTCATTTCTGATTCGATCTCGCAGGGAAACTCCGAGCATAGCCCTCTCCATTGCCCTTTGGGTGACTTTGAGCCTTCTGATGGAGCCCATAGTGAGCGACCACGTCTCTGTTCCATATGTCATCACTGGCAACACACATTGGTTGAAGACTTTTGTCTTCAGACACTGCGGTATTGTGGACGAGAAGATCTTTCGCAGCTTCCCGAACGCTGCCCAGCCGAGTTGGATCCGACGATTGACCTCTTTCTCGAAGTTGGACTTACCTAACTGGACAGTGTGTCCCAGGTAAATGTAATGGTCAACAACTTCGAGAGTAGAACCTCCGATGTTAACAGGAGTGGCTTGGACATGGATATTAGACATGATTTTCGTCTTCTCCATGTTCATCTTAAGGCCGACTCGTTCGGAGGCTCGACAGAGGCCATCGAGCATCGTATTGAGGCCCTCCATGGTCTCAGCCATTACGACTATATCGTCAGCAAATCGAAGGTGAGTGATGTACTCGCCGTTCACTTTAATGCCCAGCCCTTTCCAGTCCAGAACCTTGAAAACATCTTCCAGTGCAGCGGAGAACAGTTTCGGAGAGATAACATCTCCCTGTCTAACACCTCGCTGCAACTGGATCGGTTTCGAGGTCTGGTCCTGGAGTCGGACTGACATGGTGGCGTTTTCATACAAGCACTTCAACACTTCGATGTACCGATAGTCGACTTGGCACCTCTGGAGAGCCTGCAATACTGCCCACGTCTCGATCGAATCGAAGGCTTTCTCGTAGTCCACGAACGCCAGACAAAGGGACAGGTTATACTCCTCGGTCTTCTGTATAACCTGCCGTAGCGTTAAAATATGGTCTACGGTACTGAAGCCTTTTCGGAAACCGGCTTGTTCGGGAGGCTGGGAAGCGTCGAGCCTGCATGCGAGACGATTCGCGATGACCCTCGAGAACAACTTGTAGACATGGCTCAGAAGTGAGATGGGTCTGTAGTTCTTCAATAAGGTGTTATCTCCCTTCTTGAAGAACAGCACCACCACACTTCTGTTCCATGCCTTTGGCGTTCGTCCTTCGAGTATGACGGAATTGAATAACTTCTGAAGGGCCCTAAGGATCGGTTCTCCACCCGCCTTCAGAAGTTCTGCGGTGATTCCGTCATCACCCGCCGCCTTGTTGTTCTTAAGTTGCTCGAGAGCCATCCCGATTTCACACAGGCTGACGTCCGGGAGGTCTTCTGTGAAGTGCCGAGTTAATCTAGCTCGTGGGTCGTTTGCTAGATTTATGACGGGTTCCTGCGTAGACGTGTACAGTTGTCCATAGAAACTCTCGACCTCACCCAAAATCTCGGATTTCGACGTGACGATCCTGTTTTTCAACCGCAAGCGAAAAAATTGAAAAAAGAGTTTTGTGATGAAACCTAATTAAATAAAGTTCCTTTTGAGTTTGAGTTTGAAAACAAACAGGTTGGCACACGGTTTGTATGA
Source organism: Clostera curtula (assembly GCA_905475355.2). Classification (NCBI taxonomy): domain Eukaryota; kingdom Metazoa; phylum Arthropoda; class Insecta; order Lepidoptera; family Notodontidae; genus Clostera; species Clostera curtula. The sequence goes on along the minus strand of FR997813.1, from coordinate 7,912,562 downwards.
AATATTCCCTCTTGCCGCGAGATTGCCTGCCTCTTGCGTTCCTTTAAGTCGCCTCTTAAAAACCGTCAGGTGACATTGTGTATTCTAAATGCGTCTAAATCCACCATTTAGGTATCGATTTCGCTTGTGGTGATCTATTTATGATAGATGGTTGAAAATAAAGTTATGATATTATTATAGATGCCTAGTAAGGTGTAAAGCCCAACTAACGAACGACAATGTAGAACACCTGATATGTAATTAAAGGAAACACATTCACTCGGTGTAACTGCTCGTTTATTACTGGCCGGCGACCCGCACCAGTCGAATATTCAAACGCGTATACATCATTCCTCCAGGCTTTATTTGAGAAACCTGGTGACAAGTTATTAGCATTAATTAAGAGCTAACGAGACCTGTATACAATTTATGGTCCTAATGTTAATAATTAATATTCTAAAAGTATTTCTTATAATCTACCTTACTTTTGTCTCGCTTGGGGCGTGTAGGCGTGAGCGAAGGTACCGATGAGTCTGGTAGGCGAGCGCACGCCAGCGCCGGCGCCGGCGCCTCAATCTCCGCGCTAGCCGCCACCTCCGTAACAGGCTCGACATCGTCCAGAGTCCCTCGCTCACCCTCTTCACCCTCACAATCACGCCACTCCTCCGCAACATACTCGGACTCAGGTTGCCTGGGCCCGTCATCCGGTCCGTGTACTGTATCGGTGACCACCGGGACCGGTATTGGATATTCCGGTGAAAAGATATCAGTGTATACATGTTTAGGCTCGATAACAGAATTATTTTTATTTCCTCTATATCTTATTATTTGATCTATGTGTCTAATACACTGAATATCATCCCCCGTAATTAAGACTTTGTACATACGGTTACCTATCTTTTCTATTATCTTCCCTAAACGCCAAACTTCCTTTCGTGCATTATACCATCGGATCCAAACCACATCATCTATATTGAAATGCCGTCTTCCGGGAACGCCCGGTGATTTATTATGCTCATTCTCGGTTGGTAATATGAGATCTAGCCGCGTGCGTAGCTGTCTACCGAACATGAGTTCCGCGGGAGTGCGTCCGGTGGTACAATGCACGGCGTTCCTGTAACCGAATAGATAACCGAGCAGCTGTTCCTGGATTTGTTGCGGCGACGCGTTCTCTGTGATTATACATTTCAGCATTTTTTTGCATGTTCGCACCGAATTTTCAGCCAAGCCGTTGCTGGGTGGGTGATAAATCGGCGAAGTCATATGTTTGATACTATTAGCGCAGCAAAAATCTTTAAATTCGACTGAATTAATTTTTACATCATTGTCTGACATTAAAACCTCTGGTATACCGAAGGTAGCAAAAATTCCTTTTAACTTTAATATCAGCGCGCTCGTCGAAGTACCATTATTCATATGTAAGCACTCCAACCACTTGCTAAAAGCGTCAACAACGACCAAGTATACCCTTTGTCCTACGGTCATGTAGTCGATGTGGACGCGCTGCCAGGGCCGCGCGGGGGCGGGCCAGGGCGCGGGCGGGTCACGTGACGGCGCGCTGCGCGCGACCATGCACGTCGCGCACGAGCCTATCCAAGTTTCTATGTCTTGGTCCACCCGCGGCCACCAAAAACGGGATCGACAGTTATTCTTACTCTTAACTATACCTAGATGAGAATTGTGTAATTCACGAAGCATGTTTTCTCGTAGTACCGATGGAATGACTACCCTGTACCCCCTAAATAGGCATCCGTTTTCGAACTGTAAGTCTGATTTACATCGGAAATACGGCACAATTGACGCACAATTTATTTTACGCGGCCACCCGTATTGCATATATCTAATGACTGTCTGCAGCGTTGCATCGTTCGCAGTGCTCTGCACTATATCCTTGACCGTTATAGCCTGTGATGACGCATCTAAAAATCTGAGTGAATAATAGGTATCGGCTTCGCTATCAATGTCGGTGTTTGTCGTACCGTCGGCAGCTACGGGCGCGCGTGAAAAGAAATCAGCCACTAAATTATTCTCACTAGATATATATTGCACGACGAAATTATATGCTGACAATATTATAGCATATCTTTGTAATCTCAAGGCTGTCGTAACCGGTATGCCGGTTTTGCTATTGAATATTGATACTAGGGGCTTATGGTCGGTTTTTAAAATGAAAGGATCATCACGGCCGTACAGATATTGATGAAACTTTTTCACCCCGAAAATAATAGCGGTTGCCTCTTTTTGTATCTGGCTGTAGTTCCGCTCGCTTACAGTGAGCGAACGTGAAGCGTATGCGAGCGGATGCTCCTTGCCGTCAGAGTCAAGCTGACATAGAACAGCCCCAACCCCCTGGGGTCCCGCATCTACTGCTAGACTGAGGCGTGCGCCAGGCTCAAAATGCGCTAACACTCGCTCCGAAGCCAGCTCGCGCCGTACGCGCGCCACACTACGCCTCTGCCGTTCGCCCCACTCCCATGTTGCATCTTTACGTAGAAGTTCATGTAAAGGGCTAAGTATAGCAGACGCATTAGGAATAAAAACCCGATAATAATTTAAGATGCCTAAATACCTTTTAACCTCAGTGACATTCTTAGGTTCGGGGGCATTTAGGATCGCCGTCACCTTGTCGGGACAAGTCTTAAGGCCCGATTTACTAATCTCGTAACCTAAATACGTAACGCTCTCTTTGAAAAACTCGCACTTATCTTTTTGTAGACGCAACCCTGCATCGTTAAGCCTGCGTAAGACTTCGCTGAGGTTTTTAAAATGGGTGTTTCGATCTACTCCCGTACAACATACGTCATCAAGCCAGATGCTGACGCCGTCGATGCCTGCGAGCAATGTTTCCATAGCCTTTTGGAAAATTGCCGGCGCGTTAGATAACCCGTACACCAACCTAGTATACTTAAACAAACCCTTGTGAGTATTAATAGTAGTGAGCTCCTGGGAATATTCGTCGATTAAAAATTGATTGTAAGCATTTTTTAAGTCAATTTTGCTATATCGCTCACCTCCACCTATTTTGGCAAATACTTCCTCAATCCGAGGTAGGGGGTACTTATCAACGATGAGATCCCTATTCAATGTAACGGAGAAATCACCTGCGATCTTAACTTGACCGTTATCTTTAACCACAGGAACAATAGGTGTGGCGTACTGTGAATGATTCACCGGAACTAATATCCCTAAGCTCACTAACCGATTTAATTCATTTTCGACCTTATCCCGTAGGGCAAAGGGTACAATTCTCGGTTTGAAAAACTTCGGCTCTGCATTGTCTTTTAATTTTAAATTCACTTTACATCTATTAAATGTCCCTAACTCGTCCCGCCACAATTCCGGGAACTTCTGCAATAAATCGGTTATTTCAGCTTCAGGGTCACTATGTAAGGCGAAAATCTTCGTGTTTGTATCAGTTGTGATAATAAAATTAAAGGCGGACATAAAATCTCTGCCGAGCAAGGGTGGCCCTCCGTTTCGAACTACGAATATTTTTATTTTTTTAATATTGTCATTAAATTTAGCATCTACTTCGAAATAGCCCAGTGGAGTAATTTTATGTCCGTTATATAAACACATTTTAATACAGTTACTCTGCAGTGGGTAGCCAGAAAATGTTTCATTATACAGTTTGTCTGAGATAACACTTTTACTGGAGCCTGAATCCAGTTCCATTACTAATTTATGACGCCCCAATACAAGATCTATTTGAATCGGCTTATCAGTAACGTACCTTAAATTAAAATTCTGACATTCCTCACAAGACGAATCCATCTTAACCTTGCAATCGTATTCCGCCGTGACGTGATGAACATCTGCCGAATTTTTAGCACTATCACATACGCGCTTGAGGTGACCTTTTTTCCCACATTTTTGACACTTATAGGCCCGATATTTGCACTTATCACTAGGATGATTTTTCATCCCACAAACGGTACAACGCGATGACCCGGCTGAACTATTGTCACCGCCGCCGCTGCCGTCCCTTCGTGACGCGGGTCCGCCGCGACTGACCTGGAACTTCGCCTGGTAAACAGGTTCCTCCTTCACGACGACAGCTTCAGCGGTAGACATCACCGCTTTCGCTTGCTTAGCGCATGCCGCCTGTTCTGCCAATTCGATCGCTCGAGCCAACGTGAGTGTGATCGGATCCTTCTCAAAGAGCTTGTCGCGTTCGGGACCTGAGCCCAGGCCGAGGACGAAACGATCCAACAGATTCGTTTCCAAGGCGGTGCCGAAGCCGCAGTAACATGCCAGACCTCTTAATCGCGCCGCCCATTCTCCTAAGGTTTCGCCCGGACTCCGATTCGCCCCATAAAACTTCGCCTTCTCCACAAAAGAAACTCGTTTGGGCTTGAAATGTCCATCGAGCAATAAAACGAGCTCCGAGTAGGACAACGTTTCCAATTCGCGCGGAAATGCAAGATCCCGCGCCAGCCGGTACGTCTCGTCACACAAATGTGTCAGAAGTAATCCGCCTTTTTTGTCCTCCTTTACTTCATTTATTTTCGCAAACTGTGTAATCTTTGCCTTAAAAATCATCCATTCATTGTTTTTATGGTCGAAGGTAGATAAACTTCCCAAAAACGACGATGCCATGACGATTTTTTTTTTTTTTTCTTTTTGAGGTAATCCGCGTCCAACGTTCGCCACTGATATGTAATTAAAGGAAACACATTCACTCGGTGTAACTGCTCGTTTATTACTGGCCGGCGACCCGCACCAGTCGAATATTCAAACGCGTATACATCAACACCTAGCCACGAGAAAAGGAAAACTTGATACGAAATAAATTAAATTTAAACCATTAATCAACATTCTTTTATATTGTCACCCTACAAAAAGACCGGAGATGGGATAAAACTGTGGACATAGGTGACGGAAGTGGCGTATGTTGTCCTTACCATCGCAACCAGTTTGTTTACTTGCTGCCCCTCGAACATGATGAGAACGAGCAAAACCAATTGGACACAGAGTCAAAACCATACTCTTAAGCTAGCTAAACATATAACTAATGGATGACTACTACTACTACACAGCCCGTGAAGGACTAACTGCTAAGTCAGGCTACCTCCCATCACAGGAAGGGTCATTAGCCTTCTGTGCGACGGTGGCCGGACGGGTTGGCTCAAGGGTTTCATATCAAGTTTTCCTTCTCTTGCGGCTAGGTTTTCGGCCTTGTAGGCTCTTACGACACCCTCAGGATGGAATGGGATGGTGACACTATGTGTTCTAATCGTAATCCGTCACCACACGAATTACTATTAACATTCAGCCCATATATGCCCCGCTGCTGAGTCGGGTAGACTGATTTCCCTGTATGTAATTGTATCCTCTCGTGGACTACCCAGCCCCAGTCACCAGTCTGGGGCCCTATAAAAGGTATTCCCCTGTTACAAAGGGGTCCCGACTAAACAGTGGCACCCTTAAAGACAGAGATAAAAAATAAAGCCGTCAAAGAAGTTTTCACACCAACCGCCTTACGGATTTTCAATCAGGTCACGTGTCCTGACGCGAGTTTGACATTTTATACCCATTCCAAGAAAAGTGCTCAAGGCCGCTAAAGATGTATTCATTTCAAGACTGACACTTTCAGTTTGGTAGATACAGTGCGTAATATGAAATGAATAATGTAGATTAGGGCCAATTACAAGTTTTACTATTTAAATAGGTACATGACAAAAAAAAGAAAATTAACGACGGTATCCAAGTTCTTACTAAACATAACATCTACACAGTTTACGGAGATAGCAATACATACCTTCACAATAGTTTCACGACGCAGACCCCTTGTCATAAACATACAACTGCGTCATTTCAGATTTTATAAACGCTGGGTTCACCCTATTGTTAGTAGCGTCGAAAGTAATACAATATGACTATTGTATCTGCTGCAGACGTTTGCCACACCCTCAACTACTGGCGCTGCTTGTCGAAACTTTATTATAGTACAGTCCTTGCCAATCTTTATGGCCGCTCTGAATGTAGCCGTGGGTATGAACTTGCGAAACGTACATTTCATAACCAATGCGAACGTAGCTCACTCACACTAACACGCGGGTGGCGAGGACGCTTGCGGTTGAGAAAGGGCGCGCGCGGGCGTGCCCTTCCTCCCCGCCCCACGTACGTCCCGCTAATATCCGATTTCGTGTTGAGCGCAGCGTAATACGGCTACATTCAGAGCAGCCATAAAGATTGGCGAGGCGTACCTTGGGCATACATGCTAAATAACGTCAGTGTCAGTAATTAATTCTGCTGGATTGTTGTTCAAATTCTTGTCAAGTCTTTGTGAAAGTCTGGCTGGTGGTGATTGAATGGTGATTGACTGGCTCTGATTCGATATCGGTTAATTGAGTGTTTTTTAGGTACATGTTAGTAAACCGGAGGCCAGAAAGTGTTGAGTATTTTTTAAGTTACGATCAGTAACATTTAAGTAAATATTCAGTACTTAGATATATTACTACTACTACTATTGCACAGCCTTTAAATGACCTACTGTTGAGTCGGGTCTCCTCCAGTTACATGAAGGGTAATTAGCCTACTGTACTTTATATACCTATACTGTATATCTATTATATATATATAAATAATACCACTTTTCGTTGCAACTTTAAAACTCAAGAACGGCTGAACCGATTTGAATGATTTTTTTGTATGCATTTGGGTGGTACCGAGGATGGTTTAGATTCACAAATCAGCCCGGAAGATGGCGCTGCAGTCGGTAAACGATTATCATGCAGGAGAACGTCTGCCCGGTCAGCTAGTTAGGGCACATAGCTCGCAGGACCGACGTCCGATGGGGCAGAAAAGTCCTCGAGTGGCGACCGCGTTCCGGAAGGCGCAGTGCTGGTAGGCCTCCCACACGGTGGACCAACGACCTGGTTAAGATCGCCGGAAAGCAGTGGATGCGGGCGGCCCAGGACCGGCCTTTGTGGAAATCCTTGGGGGAGGCCTATGTCCAGCAGTGGACGTCTTTTGGCTGAAATGATGAGGTTATTTCTAATGAACACTACCAATACCTTAAATATTCTGTAGCAAATTCTTGTTCGCTACTTACGAGTATATTAAGAAATAGAGTTAATTACTCTTTGTTTGCCTATAATATAGTCTATATTGCGCTGCTCCCGGGCCCCGAGTGCCCGGCGCTCGTGTCTGTAATTATAGCGGACTTCAAACTCCGACATTATCACCTCCTTTAGGGAAAATAGCATAGGGCTGGGCTGTCATTATCGATAAAACTTATCAATTACAGACTAAAGATGACATGCTGTCGAGAAAAGTATAACGTATAAGTAGATACGTTTAGGTAACGTAGATTGTAGGCTTCATGTAATTACCCTTCATGTAGTTGGAAAAGGTTCAGAAGAAGAAGAAGACAATTAAGTAATTGGTATCTACAGTATCTACTACGGAGTACTACTGACAAAAATTGACTGTAGTACTCCGTAGTTGTTGAGCTCCGTAGTCAAGTGCAAAATTTCAGGCACAAAAATCTATGAAATTTTTGATGAATCTAAACGAAAAATGAATCTAAACCCTGGGTGACCAGCGTAATGCTCCATAAAATCTGAAACGAATCTCGTATTGGATATTTAACATATTACTACTACTCAGCTCATAAATGACCAACTGCTGAATCAGACAAGGAGGGTAATTAGCCTACTGTGACAACGCTGTCCAGACGGGTTGGCAAAGGGTTTCGTATCAAGTTTTCCTTGTATTGCGGCCAGGTTTTCAGCCTTGTTATTTCCTTCTGTCGGCTTTTACGACAATGGAATGGGCTGGTGATATATGAAATTCTAAATCCGTCACAATACGGACAGAAAAAAAAAGTATAGTGCTATTTCTAAGTAGGTTAAATTAATATTATCGATAAATGAAACAATATCAGCAATACCACATCACCATCAATATACTTCTGGTCCGCCCTTAATAAAAATATTAACCGGGCACGGCGTCAAAGAAACTCGCTTAATTTAATTATCTGCGCCTCTAATAAACTGCTTGACAGCTATATAACAATTAGTTACCAGTACGCGGGTGCTGTAGAATTAATATTAAAACAAAATTTCTTTCAAGTTAATAGCTCTTAAACGATCTTCAAGTTAAACGGTGTGCCAATTTGGAAAGATATTGTGTTTTATGATGTTGTGTTATGTATAAAAATGAATATTTGTCTGTTTGTCCTTTATAGAATCGTAAACTTTGCATTTGACCATGTCTTCAGCCAAAGTGTTGTGCTCATGGACAGAAAGATATCAGAACAAAAAAAAAATGTGTAAAGTCTTTCGTAGCGTAGCAATGTAGGTTTTTTAATATTCAGTTAACTAACAGAGCACACCATTCTACATTCGATAGTTTTGTAACATAACACGATAATGCATCCCTGAGGCGCAATATAATTGGTACCAAATATCCAAATGAAATTTGCCGTTGTTGAAAATATTATCAAACCAGGTATGACCAGCGAAATTGGGAAAACGCTAGATATGTACGGAGATTCTATTCAATGTAAGCCTTTTTTGTCTTGAAAATCCTCATTGATACCCGACCGCTAAACGCCAGCCGGTTATGTGGGACTCAGAGGCACGGAAATAGGGTAATTGCGCCCCAACCTACCCTACGCAGGTTGGGGGGTAATACCAATGGTGTCCCTCAACTGTCCGAAACAGGGCCACGGGTTTCACTCCTTAATGGGGAGCATGATCCGCGACCCTGATAGGGCTTGGCACTTGGCACTCTTGAAGAAGCGAGTCCCACGCTTTGATGGTGAGCTCCGAATGTCCCCAGCGCATCGAGAGGCACGCACGGGACATTGACGCCCGATCCACGCGGCACTCAGTTTCGGGGGCAGGCCTGGCCCTCCTGCCGGGCCCCCCCTCCGCTGCTAAAGGGCGGCAGCCTTGTCCTCAACGCCTGGCCGCCCCTCCGCTCTTATTACCGGTCTAGGCTCACTCTGAGGACAGCGCCGCTCTTCGTCTGCCCTCTCCTCGTGGGCCCTCCTGGCATGGGTGACCCTAAGCCGGTATGGCCCTAAAGGATCCTAAAGGCACGCAAGCTGCCAGCACGGTCAAGGGGGATTCAATGTAAGCCTAGCGATAGCTTGTTGTGATTAAATACATCCGAGACATGGGATCAAAAGTCTATAAAATGGTGCCGTGCGTATACCGTAATACACAACGTGACAGAAGCATCAATCAGAACCGAGTTACCGATGAAGTTCAAAACCTGTTTTAAGGATTACCCTGATATGGCATGTGGCCTTTGATACAGTCACCACAGTCATCAGACATAGTCTTGGAATCGAAAGTGTAGCTCGACCGACCCCCGACTAGATTCATGAACAACTTTTTAAAGGCGGGTATCTAAGGCTGCAAATGAAGAATATTTTGCACAATATTTGTGATTGTTTAAATGGGGTGATGCTTCACTTCCAAAACCTGTCACCATTAACTTCTAATACTCAGCCCATATATGACCCTGCGCTGAGTCGGGCCCTCCCATTCCGTGGAGGGTATTTAGCCTTATATGCCACGCTGGACAGACGGGTTGGCACATGGTTTCGTATCAAGTTTTCCTTCTCTTGTGTCTAGGTATTCGGCCTTATCATTCCATTTTGTTGGCTCGACGCCCTCAGGATGAAATGGGGTGGTGACACTATGTGTTCTAAATCTGTCACCACACGAACACATCTGTGAATGCTTGAATTGAGTGACGCTGCTTATTAAATAAATAAATAAATATCCTTGGACATTTCACACAACGCCATCTCGTCCCAAGCTAAGCAACTTAATGCTTGTGTTATGGTAACGAGATGGATGATAAACTACTTATATACATTTTTTTTTTTGTAAATACACACATATTATAGATAGAAATGACACCCAGACTCCAAGCCAGTGCCTCTGATTTAGACAAAGACACTTGCCCGACCCCGGAATCGAACCCGGGACCCGTTGATCCAAAGGCGGCACATCTAACCACTAGACCAACGAGGCAGTAATAGCGTTTATGCAGTCAATAGAATGTTTTATTTTTATCTTGTCCTGAAACTATCACGTCGTCGCTAGTTACTTAGCAATTTCCTGAAAAATATGCCACGTTGCTTTCAGGAAGCTATCATGTATGCAAACCTGAAACCCAACACGGCGGAACTTGGCTTGCTAAACTTTCCGTATCGTGTCGGCTCCATATACCATAACTCATGTACCCTATATCTGGTATCGTATAACCCAAAAAAAAAGACTGTCTGGGTTCGGCTGTATGTAAAATATGTTTTTTTTATATATGTTCTAAACAAGTAGGTATTTTTTTACTGTGGTAAGTACCTATTCTATTTCTTCTGAAAAAGTAAAATAGTATCATGTACTCGTTTATGAGACCTGTTATTGGCAATGAAAAGTCAAAAAATGTTGTTTTAATATTTAAGTGCTATTGGCTCATCTTACTAATATTATAAACGTGAAAGTTTGTAAGTATGGATGGATGGATGGATGGATGGATGTTTGTTACTCTTTCACGTAAAAAATACTGAATGGATTTTAATGAAACTTTACAATAATATAGCTAATATATCAGAATAACACATAGGCTACAAGTTACATACATATTATAGATAGAAATGACACCCAGACTCCGAGCCAGTGCCTCTGGTTTAGACAAAGACACTGGCCCGACCCCGGAATCGAACCCGGGACCCGTTGATACAAAGGCGGCACATCTGACCACTAGACCAACGAGGCACAGGGAGGGTAATTAGCCTACTGTGCCACGCTGGCCAGACCGGTTGGCACAGGGTTTCATATCGAGTTTTCCTTATTTTGTCGGCTCTTACGACACCCTCATGGAGTAGGGTGATGACATTATTTATTGTAAATCCGTTACAAGTCTACCAGTAACTCTAATTTGTAGTAGACAGATGTTCTAACCCGAACTGAGAGAAAGCCCTAACGATTTCCCTAAAAGCATACATTAGGGTCGACGTCACCTTTGCTTCCGGGCGTGTGTGAACCAAATCACCTTGCCTCGTTTCCATAGCAATCAACGGACGGTACGCCACCTTTCAATTTTGTCAATTTCACGCAATTAAAAACATGGTTACATCTGCCGTTCGGTTGTGGAATTGTTAGAATAGAATACATTTTTTTAAATTAAACATGTAAACGGACTTGAACGTAAACGGACTTAAGCTTTCCGAAACCTATTCTTCAATTTTGAATTTGGAAGGCGGCTTACATTTTTTGGAAAGACTATGTGAAGACCTGTGAAGAATCTAACTACAATCTATAATATTTTCCCCCTTATTTTTTAGGAAAGGACATTTTTATGTCCACGCGGGTCTGGAGTGCGTATAAACCCAAGACCCGACTGAATAACGATGTTAGATAATATGCATATGGAATCACCTATCAATTGAGTGGTTCTTGAGGAAGATTTACTAAATTATGTAATATAGTAAACAATTAATAATGTAACTAATATACATACGGTAAATCCGTTAAATTGTGTTTAATTTCAGCATTAATACACAATTTCTGAGCAGGGCTCACAGCTCGCAGGACTGACGCCCGATGGAGCAGAAAAGTCCTCAAGTGGCGACCGCGTTCCGGAAAGCGCAGTGCTGGTAGGCCTCCCACACGGTGGACCGACGACCTGATATGGCGCCCTGATATGACGACGAAAATGTTAGATGTGGACTGATTTTGAATATGATTGGCTGAAATGAATATGATGATACAATTTGTTTCGAGATTACGTATATGAAAGTTATACATGCGAATCCTTGCGCAAGCAGGGGGATTCGCACAAGGTCAGATTATCACATTCCTTACCCTGCAGCTACTTCTCTCTAGTCACCTTAAATACGAGACTCTCGGAATTGAATGAGTTGATGCGAATAGTGAGTTGTTGTCATCAAAAAAGGACTAGATAGACTCTAGCCTGTGTGTACTTTTTTAAGAGTGACTCAAACTCTGTATTGATAACGCAACAACGCGATATAAATATTTGCCTGGCAATGTACCTAGCCAGGTCCTGCGATGTAGTCACGTCAGGAAATTTCTCGCACGAATGATCATCGCCACCATTCTATGCTAATTTTTGCACTAACACGGTAATTAAGCTTGTCTTTAACTAGCACTATTGTTTTATTATAGCTGACATTTGCCCGCGAATCCAGTCTGGTGACTTTGACACTCCACATTAATCTGCTTCTAAATGGAGATATAACATGACTTAAGAATGTCTATTAACTTTAACCGATGACCAGAAGGTTAGTTATTACTTCGCTCAGCGAATTAGCATTGCCATATAACGTGGCAATGCTACTAGCCTTCTTGGCACCGTACCCGGTGACAGCGATCTGGCGCAAATTACATTCTTATATTTTTTGTTATTTACTTTATTTTAGTCATTCAGTTTAGTGTTATTATGTTTTAAACATTTTAATGTCTTTTTATTGAATCCAATTTATTTTTACACATAAGAATTGATAACAGTACCTAATTTTGAGGTAAGTTTGTGGCAATGCGATCTAGGACACTGTTAAACATAGTGAAATATTTTTTACATATATTTGCATATACCCTACGAGTAGGTACTACAAATTGACCAGACAAGAAAATTTCGTAGTTGTATTGGTTTATTTGTATCTGTAATTTTGAATTCACTGCTTTAAATAAAATATGAAAAAGTAACATACCGCATCTAAATAGCGGGTGGTCGAAGTACATTTAAGATTTACTCCGTACACTAAAATTACTACACCGTTACAGAAAAGTAAAAAGAAGGTTAGACACTTTTTCAAAAAAATCCGTTAAATCGATGGTGATAATTTTCTCCTACCGTCTTATGTTTACGTACAAGGAGGAAAAATAAAAAAGATGTCTATAGTCTATTACATTGGGTGCAAGACGCAAGGGGATAAGCCATCAGACATGGGGTGGGAGTTATGAATACTTTAAGATGCATTTATGTATAACTTGCCAATATTATTAGCGAGGGTAACAGCTTGAACTTATCTCACTTTTTACAAAATTGGACAAGTAGCAACATGCTTATAAATTTGCATGAGCTTAAAAGCTACAAAAGTAACACAAAATCTATTTTTGTCCCATAGGTACTAATTTTCTGGGAAAGTAAATTTTTGGTTTGTCAGATAGTAAGTCGTTGAACCGGGTCGTGTGCAAACCGGTAGTAGAAACCCAACTACCCACTAAAAGCCCTGAACTGTATCCCGAGGCGGAGGTGGAAATTCTCCTAGTAGGGTACCTATGTTCTGTGGCTGTTGGCTCGCCTTGGGATGGACCTCGTGTAGATATTACTGGATGTTCTTCTCGTGAGACCATGAGAATCCGTAATTCAGTGATACTAAATTATATTTTGGTCTGTTTGGTGACGGATTTAGAATAAATAGTGTCAGCAACCCATTCCATCCGACAAAAAGAAATGACAAGGCCTAGCTGCAAGAGAACGAAAACAGGAAAGGAAACCCTGTGCCAACCCGTCTGGCCAACGTGCGTGGCGCAGTACGCTCCCTGTAATTACCCTCCCTGTGACAGGAGGAGGTCAGACTCACCAGTGGGTTATTTATGGGCTGAGTAGTATACGATAGAATACTAAAGTCTAAAAACGCTTGCATATTTAATCACTCTGTCTATAATCTATACACTCCCGTATGTATCTTATATCTTTTGTTTCAGTTTGCTTGAAAACTTTTAGGTATGCTAAAGATCTGTTTCAGCTTATAATGACTCAATCTGTACTCCTCTGAGATATGGCCATTTTCCGACGAATTGAAAAGCCTATACAAAATTCTCTCTTTCCATACAATTTTGAATCTTATAACGTTTCATTACTAGCTGAATTGCCATTTGATGTTTTCAAATACAATTATGGGGTGTAAAAGGGTAGTGACGATTTGTCGCAAGTCTCCTCTACTGCTCGGGTCCTCTAATCTAGTTGGCGCCCTGATATGACGTTAAAATCGCAAGGCTAATAAAATATTTTGACCCCTTCACGAGATTAATACGCCCACTATGAGGTACAGACGGGAAAAAAGGTTTATACTCAAATTTTATTAACCCCCGACGCAAAAAGAGGGGTGCGATATGAATACAGTTTTTTTTGTATGACAGGTGAGTTACGGGCGAATGTTCTTAGACATGTTTGATGAAAATCGGTTAAGTCGTTTAAAAGTTATGGGGGGTGAAAGTGGGGAAGAATAACCGAAAGTCTACAAATGTAATCGAGTGGGGTCTCAAATGAAAGCGCATCACGTGCCCATTACAAAATAATATGTTCCATGAAAATCAGCTGTCAACTTATACATCTACATCATAATAAGCGTGTACCTATAAAAAGCAGAAAATAAAAATTAAATTAAAAATTTAAATAAACCCCCGACACAATTACCTAAACCTAAAAAGTAGAAAATAAAAATAAAATACATCGCGTTGAGGGACCAGGGGTCAGGTAATAAATAGGAGCGGTCCCCCAACGCGATTTTTTATTGTATTTAATACAGACACACAAGTGGAAGGTTACAAAACTAAAATTAACCTAGACCACGTAATTAAGTCTCTAAATAAAATTAATTTAACTATTTACATATGCAAACATAAGATAACAGATACATAATGACACCCCAGTCCAAACTGAGGAGTTTATTACAAAGACAAAAAAATTACAAAAAATAAAATACAAAATTTTGAGGTGGACCCACCCTTAACATTTAGAGGGATGAAAATAGATGTTATCCGATTCGCAGACCTAACCGATATGCACACAAAATTTCACGAAAATAGGTCAAGCCAAATCGAAGGATTTCAGTAACAAACTCCGTGACACGATAATTTTATATATTCGACTAGCGACCCACCCTGGCTACGCACGGGTGCAATTAGTAGCGATTAGTAGGCTACCAAAGTAACTTAAGGTACGATGATGGTGCGATTGATCGACGATTTCGACTCGACTATTTTAGGAGCACCCTGGGCTTATCACGGACGGATAGACACGGTAATCCTGCAACTTTTATTGGGGATTGTAAAACTTTAACTAAAATTATGTAAATACTGACTGTGAACGAATGTACCAAGAGTACGACGGGCCCCTACGAAACTATTCGGATGTGACAATAATTGAAATTTGTGCCCGGAGGCATTCATGGCAAATAACTTTATTCACCATTTAGCACCCAATTTGGTTCGAGTGTGTTGCTTGGGGAAGCCCGTGCTTTAAAAATTGCACAGGAAAAAGCCTAAGGTAAAACAAAATTAAGTTTAATGACCTATTTAGGAAAAAAAATCGTTTGCGTCCAGACTAATTTGTGAATTTATTTTATTTTAATCTTTTGGATGAAATGATAAAATAAACCTATTTCTATCATATTTCGCTATTTTATAGATTTCCACAATAAGCTTTGTGGAAATTCTTGGGGGAGGCCTATGTCCAGCAGTGGACGTCTCATGGCTAAAAAGGATGATGATGCCTTTAAAGATGGGCTTATACACGTTACAAAGTTTTTAAAGTCGGTCCTTAAAGATATTTTTATTAATTATAAGACTAAGCATTCATTTTGCACATACATAATTTCAGCCAAAAGACAACGACATAGGATTTCCATAAAGGCTGGTGCTGAGCCGCCCGCATCCATAGTTTTCCGGTGATCTTAACCCGGTCATCGGTCCACCGTGTAGGAGACCTACCAGCACTGCGCTTTCTTTAAAGCGGTCCCCACTCGAGGACTTTTCTGCCCCATCGGGCGTAATTCCTGCGCGCTATGTGCCATACCCACCACTCAAGTTAAACATAGCCTGCTTCATCATCATCATCATCAGCCCACATTAGTCCACTGCTGTACATAGGCCTCCCCTAAAGAGCACCATAGCGCCCTGTCTTCAGCTTGACGCATCCACCTGCTGCCCACAACCTTTAGCAGATCGTCGCTCCACATAGCCTGCATCAATTTAATTAATTAAGCAATGTTTATTATTTGATGTCATTTATTTGAATTTTAGAATCTATTTCTTGATCGAATTCCAAATAATATTACTATTGGTCCATTTAAAGGAGAACAACCATAAAGTAGCTAATCCCAAAGAGCCCAAAGTCAGTCGACATAAATTGTTGAAGTCCCTTTTGTCTCATTTGTCCTGTATAGTATAGGACTTAATATAATTCAAAACAACAACATTTTAAAATCCCTTCTGTGTGATGACGGATTTAGGATACAGTGTCACCAACTCATGTTATTCTTATAGCGAGGACTCCAATCTTACTTTTTAATATTATAAACGTGAAAGTTTGTAAGTATGGATGGATGTTTGTTACTCTTTCACGTAAAAACTACTGAATGGATTTTAATGAAACTTTACAATAATATAGCTTATACATCAGAATAACACATAGGCTACAAGTTATAAAGATATTATGTGAATTACAACAATATAAACAAGTCGAATTCAAAATTTCTAATTGTCAAATTTTCGGCCATATTAAACTATAGACAACATAACGTTTCGCTGTCAGTTGCGTTTTGTTAAAGTAGGTTTTATACGGACGGGATAAAAATCTCAGGTATCCTATGTCCAACTTTCTTTTTGTTTTAAATATATATGTAATGCGGAACAAAGTTCGCCGGGTCAGCTAGTATACTATATATATATAGACTAGGTGAATAATTCATCATCATCACTATCACTATCACTACATATTATAAAACAAAGTCCCTGTCGTCTGTCCGTCCCTATGTATGCTTAAATCTTTAAAACTACGCCACGGATTTTGAAGTGGTTTTTTTTTTCATATATAGAGTGATTCAAGAGGAAGGTTTATATTTATAATACATCCATAATATTGTAGAGAAACACTGATAAATTTAGAGGTTCATCATTGCACCCGTGCGATGCCGGGGCGGGTCGCTCATAATAAAATAACACCATCATCATCATCATTTGGCGTGGCTCCTCCAAACGAATAGAGCCACACCACGCCACGGTGGCAAAACGGATTTTTACAGGGCCTGTGTCACGTGGTGGTCAACCCCTTGCCTTCCTTTTGTCACCTCTTGCGACACTCTCAGGATGGCGTGCGTCGGTGATTACCCACGCCATCCTGAGTAGGGTGTTCAAGTAAGGTGTTTATTTACTTTGCGTTTATTTACAAGCTTATTGGTTTCTTCCACGACAATTAGCCCACAAGCATTAAGAAATACGTAACACAAACGATGTTTACTGCAATACAATACAATTCATGTAAACTGTATAAATTAACATGAAGACAATAGTCGTTATCTTTACAATAATTAATCTGCGCTTGAGTAACCTGAGACATTAATTAAAATTGAGTAGTAGGTAAGAAACGTAGTGATTTGTTAATCTACGAATACTGCCTCGTTGGTCTAGGGGTTAGATCAGCGGGTCCCGGGTTCGATTCCGGGGTCGGGCAAGTGTCTTTGTCTAAACCAGATTCACTTGCTCTGAGTATGGGTATCATTTGTGTTCGTGAATTTCATGTTTGTAAACTGTCCCCGCGATACAGGTTACACCTAATGCGAGGGTATCGTTTTTATTAAAAATGGTAAAAATCTTAATTTATGAGATTCGAGAATCGTATCATTCGTCATTTCAGCACATTACTACCCTGTTACTACTGAGTCGGGACTCCTCCAAATTCGTGGAGGGAAATTATCCTACAATTCCACGCTGATAACACGGGATGGCACAGGGTTTGCATCAACCCCCTCGACTGTGCTGCCACCTTGCTGTGGTGAGGGGGCTTGAGTGCCTCAATGATCCGTGGGGCCATACCGGCCAGGGCCTCCCATGCCGGGCGGGCCCACGGGGAGAGGTGAGACGAAGAGCGGCACCCAGCGTCGTGGCGGGTTGCGGCTCCGGGGACTCCTCTGTCCTCAGAGCTGCCTTGGGAGTCGTAAACCGCTGCGGCGCACCATGAGGTCCTCGGGTTGGCGCTCAACTTAGTTGGCCGTCAAACCGAGTCCTCACTCAACGTCCTCAGGTTGGCGCCGGCCGAGGGCTGACGGGCCTCCTCTGCGAGGCCGTATGTCGCAGAAGGGGGCTGCGGGACGGATCGCTGGTGCGCTGCGGTAGATTGGGGCTGCGGGGACTTGGGTGGATGGGGACCCTGTCCCCAGTGTCTCGCTGCGAGCCCTGGACGGGGGCTCCGGGGACCTGGGTAGACGGTGGACCCTGTTCTAAGGGTTTCCCTGCGGGCCCTGGACGGCTGCGGTGCGCCGGTGTCCTCTGGTTGGCGCCGGCCCGAGGGCTGACGGGCCTCCTTCTGCGGGGCCGATGTCGCAGAAGGGGGCAGCGGGGCGGGTCGCAAGGGAGGGAGCTCCGGGTGACCCGCGCCGCGGACGGAGGCGGGGGTGGAGGGGGGTTCGTGACGATGCCCCTTCTGCCCTCGCCTAGGAGGCCGGTGGTGGTTCGGGGGAGCCACCACCGACGAAAGCCTCGATGACTGAGGGCGTCCCAGTATACCGGGACGCCCTCTCTGATAGTCGCTTGCCCGCGTTGCGGGCACCACGCCGGGGCGTCACAGTAGAATGCGTTTACGCGAACTTGTGGCGCCCCAAGCGCGTCGTGTGAGGGTATGCCGCTGGGGTTTTAGTGGGTAAACGACTCTTGGGTAGACGACCCTTGTCGGAGTCCCACATAATCACCGACCTTTCCCCCGGGGTGCGGTGGTATGCATAAAGCATTTCCCCAGCGAAACCAAAAAAAAAAAAAAAAAAAGGGTTTGCATCAAGTTGTCTTCTCTTGCGAGTAGGTGATCTAACTCTTGAGTTTATTTAGTCGCCTTTTACTCCACCTTCACGATGGTGTCCACTCCTCAGCCCATAAATGACCCACTACTGAGTGGAGCCTCCTCCAAATATATGTAGGGCATTAGCCTACTGTGCCACGCTGGCAAAATAGTTGGCAAAGGGTTTCGTTTCAAGTCGTCCTTCTGTTGCGTCTAGCTTTTCAGCCATGTTATTTCCTATTGTCAGCTCTTACGACACCCTTAGGATGTAATGAGTTGGTGACAATATGTACTCATATATCTATAAGGAAGTAAGGTATGGCGTTTTAAAACAACATAATTGTATAGACAATTCTTAAAGTTAAAACATTAGTCTCATCGTTGAGACGCCATTTACGAAGGTTCAATTCAATCAGTGCGACCGAGGCGCGATCTGAGAGGCTTAGTCGAAGAGCTCCACATTCGGGACCTTCCCGCATCCTCAGGGATTCCCGACGGAGCACCGTGAAAAATTCAATGTGCGACGTCGAAATAAAAAGTCTTGATGCGAACGGAAGTTTACGAAGATGTAAGAATTTATATACCCTAAGAGACTGCTACTATTTTTATACACAAAGAAACTATAGAGCTTGTTCATGAATGGTTTTTTTTAAGAAAACGAATCCTCTGCACTAGGTACTGTATCGCGAGGGCAGTTTACAAACATGAAATTCACGAACACAAATAACACCCAGACTCGGAGCAAATGCCCCTGGTTTACACAAAGATACTTGCCCGGCCCCGGAATCGAACTGGCGACCCGCGATCCATAGGCGGCACATCCAACCGCTAGACCAACAAGGCAGATCAAAAATATCATAATCATTTCAGCTCACAAATGACCAACGAGTCTCGCCTCCTCTGAATTCATGGAGGGAAATTAGCCTACTGTGCACACGGTTTGTATCAAGCTCTGTTGCGACAAGTTTATTTATTTATTTATTTAGGATTTCCAACAGAGAATACAATACACATTCACTTAAACGAGATGATTAGATACAACTTGTTTTGCTTCTCTAATTATAGGAAACCACATCACTGACACAAATATAACAGAAATTAAATACAGAGATCTACGAACTTAAATTAATAATAATAATAAAACAAAGTTGTTATACAACTAACTATTTTTTAAGAATTATAAAAATTATGATATGAAAAGGAGATTATTCGAACTGAGAAATTAATAATATTACAAAACAAAACAAATTGACACAGTGAAGTAAAATAATAAAAATATGGTCTTGGGTCTCATGCACTCAATTCCTTAAGCGATCAACATTATTTAGGTGTGTACGTAGTAAGTTTTTATACCTACATAAGGAATCGAAAAAAATATCTACGTCTCTCGAAGAACTGGAAAGTCTGTTGTATATAAGCTGCTTTGTATTTATAATATGTCTGTTGCTTTCCTCTAGTCGCCGATGACACCGTCAAGGGGTGGTTGGTGACATTGCGTATTTTCAATCCGTCACCACATAGTTAAATTGCTGAATAAGACGAAATTAATAGTTTATCAGTCAGTGTCGAATAAACTGGACATAGCGTCAAAGTGAGCTCGAGAAACACAACTGTCATACGATTCCTCGAAAAGCCTATTTACAAGGAATTGTTTGGGACGGGAAGTAAAGAGACATAAAGCGGGAAGTTACTGATGTTTTTAAAAAGCATAAATAATATATCTGCGTCGCCAGGCAGTCAAACTCAACCCTAAATGCTCTGTTGTAAACGGGAAAGAATGGCTCGCATCTCCCCTGATAGTTATTTGATATGATTTATTCATACGAACTCGCTGTTCGCTCTGCACCACTTCAAATGAAAGCTTATTTAATAGAAAATACTTTCCAAAATCTATTTATAAAACCATTATGGATATTTCAGGGTTCTGTTGTCATGTGAGATAATATCGGCTCCACAACTAATATGATAAAAAAGTATAGCGACTTTAATTAGTTATTAGTTATCGCTTTACTTAAAATGCGACAAACAAACAACCAGTTGATGGCAATGGCTTAGGCATCATCATCATCATTTCAGCCAAAAGACGTCCACTGCTGGACATAGGCCTACCCCAAGGATTTCCACGATGGCCAGTCCCGTGCCGCTCGCATCCATCGCTCGTCGCCTTAGGCATACCTATATCCTCATTAACGCCAATGCCAATTTAAGTTGTCTGATGGTTGTTTGTTTTTCCCTATTTTGAAGTCGGTTCACTATACTGTTATAAAGATTTCTGTTATTCGAGTTTCACCCCTTCACTAGTTGTTACCTGTATGGCGGAGGCAGTTTACAAACATGTAATTCGGGAACGCAAATGACACCCAGACTCGGAGCAAGTGACTCTGGTTTAGATAAAGACACTAGCCCGACCCCGGAATCGAACCCCGGCCCCGTTGATCCAAGGGCGGCACATCTAACCCATCTATATTTTAGATGTGAAATCTAAAAAATGCCACCACAAATCTTTTTAGTACTTATTTCCAGTTTTCTACCAAACTACCGAACCGATTTCGATAAAATGAAAATACAAACACTTAAAAAAATAAGTTATCAATAAGGTTGTCTGTAAGAAATCGATTTCAGTGATAAGACCACCCCTTGTACAAATCTATACTAATATATAAAGCTGCAGAGTTTGTTTGTTTGTTTGAACGCGCTAATCTCAGGAACTACTGGACCGATTTCAAAAAATATTTCAGTGTTAGATAGTCCATTTATCGAGGAACGTTATAGGCTTTTTATTTATTCGTTATAGGCCCTATTTTTTTTTTATTTAAAAAAAAAATAGGGAACCATATGAATATTGCGATTTTGTAAACCAAGGTGTAAAATCGAAAACCTATTTATGCGTGCACTGCAAAAACTATTGACAATAGAACAAAATGATGTAACTACTACGAGTTTGTAGGTCTTATAAAGATCTACCAAAAAGTACATATCTAACTAACTATCATAGTTTAGTCACAATAACCGCTTTTATGTTCATAAAAAGTATTACATCGTCTGAAGAAAGAAACTACGTTAAATGTGTAGCGTAATGTTAATCCATATCAATCTTTTAGTAACATAGGCTACACGCGAAGCGGAGATAAGCACCACGTTCGAAGCCCACGCGGGCGAAGCCGCGCGCAAAAGCTAGTTGTTTCATATTACACAATAATTCTGTCTATTTCTCTCGTGTACGATAGAGAAATTTATCTATCTTTTTTCCGTAAACAAAAAAATAATTTTCCAAATCCATCCTGGAGATTTTGCAGAGGGGATTTCTTTAGTTTTTTTAAGTCGGCTAAAGAACCTACACGTTCTCGTATAAGCGTGCTTGGCATATTTTTTTTAAAGAGGTTGCTGACGTTCATTATGGAAATGAGGTAGGGTCGCGATTTGCGGTACGTATGTTGTTTACTCAGATAAACATAGTTTACCCTTTGTTTTATTACTTTACGAGAGGTTGTAAGTATTAATTAAAAATAATATTATTATTTAGAATACATAGTGTCACCACTCCATTTCTTCCCGAGGGTGTCGTAAGAGCCGATAAAAGGAAAGAATAAAACCGATAACCTAGCCTAGCAAGAGAAGGAAAACTTGATATGAAGCCCTTTTTTTTGGTTTCGCTGGGAAAATGCTTTATGCATACCACTGTCCCCCGGGGGAGAGGTCGGTGATTATGTGGGACTCCCGGGACAGAACCCGTATACCCACTAAAACCACACGGCGCGCTTGGGGCGCCAACGGTTCGCGTAAGCGCAGTCAACGTTGACGCCCCGACGTTGATATGGAGCCCTGTGCCAACCCGTCTGGCCAGCGTGGCACTGTAGGCTAATTACCTACCTACATGGGAGGTACACTATGTATTCTAGATCTGTCACCACAAGGACAGTCAGTCTGGAGAAAGTGAAAGACGCGTATTGGTGAGATATAAATTTAAAAATAAATAAAACAGACTTTCCCCCGCATTTTTCTTTAAAAATCGTGTCGTAGAAATTGCTTTAGAATTTTGAAATCATGATAATCATTTTAGCTCATAAATTACCCACTGCTGAGTCGGGCTTCCTCCAACTTCATGGCGCGAAATGGCGCGAAATAAGCCTACTCTGCCACACTGGCCAAGTCGGGTTGGCACATGCCGCAACAGGACGCGAGTAGGGAGCACACCGGGGATGTTTAGTGGGTAGGCCCCCACTCTGGGGGAGAGTCCCCCACGCCCCCCCCCTAAATAAAAAAAAGGTTCTGTATCAAGTTTTCCTTCTCTTGCGGCTGATTGCCTGCCTTTTGCATTCCTTCAGTCTTTCACGACAACCTCAGGGAGGAACGGGTTGGTGACATTGTGTACTCTGACTCGTTTCTTATTTTTTAACACCCAAATCTAAATCTTTAGCAGTGAGAGGTAAGTCACAGACGTCAATTGCACGCGACTTATATATTTTGCAAGTCGATAATTATGCCGTTGCCTGTCAAGCAACACAATACTGCCCGTCATCCTCAGCCGTCATTAAACATTGCTAACGATCTACGTCATGTACTGCTTGTTAAAAATATGAACGAATGATTCATCTTCACAAATAAAGTGGTGTTGATGAAACACCATCATCATCATTTCAGCCAAAAGACATTCACTGCTGGACATAGGCCTCCCCCAAGGATCTCCACAAAGGCCGGTCCTGGGCCGCTCGCATCCATTCCTTTCCGGTGACCTTAACCAGGTCGTCGTTCCACCGTTTGGGAGGCCTACCAGCACTGCGCCTTCCGGAACGCGGTCGCCACTCGAGGACTTTTCTGCCCCATCGGGCGTCGTCGGTCCTGCGAGCTATGTGCCCTGCCCACTGCCACTTAAGTTTGGCAATCCGGTGGGCTATGTCAGTGACCCTGGTTTTCCTGCGTATCTCCTCATTTCTGATTCGATCTGACAGGGAAACTCCGAGCATAGCCCTCTCCATTGCCCTTTGGGTGACTTTGAGCCATCTGATGGAGCCCAAAGTGGTGTTTAGGTAGTTTTAAATTCGGTGATTAAAATACAACATCAAACTTTTCTGAGGTGGTCAGAATGTTTTTTCAAATATTGTTATTACCCGCGATTAACATAATGTTTCACACAACAAAACTGATATTTTGTATCCTTTATTTATTGTGATTTCATTTTAAAGACAGATACACAAATAGACAGAAATGTTAACTTATCTCACGTCTTTTATGCCGGGCCTGAAAACAAGCAGGTTTTTTTACTAATTTTATCTGACGTTTCGTTCAAAAACCATGTCGTCGTTTCAGCCTATAAATGACCCACTACTGAGTCAGCCTCCTCAAAATTCTTGGAGGGCAATTAGCCCACTGTGCCACGCTGGCAAGACGGGTTGGCACAGCCACAGGGTTTGTATCAAGGTTTCCTTTTCATACGGCCAGGTGATCTGATCTGCCTCTTGTGCTCCTTTAATCGCCTCTTACGACACCCTCAGGATAGTGTGGGTTGGTGACATTGTGTATTCTAAATCCGTCACCAGACGGAACAATGTAGTTATTACTAAATTTAGTAAAAAACTTGAAGGAACCAATTTAACTATACCCATTAGCAAGTCGCCCCACCCAAAAGCTGACCTCACTAAAAGCCACCGAAAGGACAAAGTACAGATCCCAACGGTTGATAAAGTATGCACAATCCGCCCACAGATGTGAGTGGAGGATCGTGGGCGGCCCCGCCCCACACCACAAGCCGCTTAACTCACCAACATACCTACGTAAACATTCGCTAGGAATTATTACGGCATTAATTATGTAATGGGTTGTTAATGGAGGGGAAAAGGTGTCAATCCATCACCTATATGCACGTACATACAGGATGTCTTTTTCAAATCTGCCAAAAAGGAAAAGATCCATGAGTCAAACAATCGCATAAAATTGTTGAAGAAAGTAAGTACCTATCGATTTTAAATTTTATGTACCAAAGGGGCTACCTTTTCAAATATCATCCTGTATATTTTGTAGATATGCTTAGAATTACTATAATTATCTTAACTTTTTATTTTATTTGATATGATGTCACGCGCTTCCTTCCTCAGACCAAAATGTTCTGGCTATCTTTCCGTCTTATTGCACATCCACATGGGTGGATGAAATGGATTCATAGATCTATGTTTTGATTGATCCTTGATTTCATTCAACTAAAATAAGGCACCACAATGACCCCGAGCAATTATCTCTATCTGGCTTACACAAAGACAATAGCCCGAGCAGAATCGAACCTGGGACCCGTTGGCAATAAATAACAAGGCATTAGTTGGAGAAGCCTGCATTTATGTTCGTATAAAAATGTGACAGATACTTTTTCACTTAGGTATACACTTTCACACACACTAATACACTTTCATATGTGCGAATTCTGAGTGCTGTTATACGCTAGGGAAGTGAACAAACATACGATAAATAATAAACATTTAGATAACTACTACTACTCAACCAATAAATTACCCACTGCCAGAGTCGGCTAAGGATTGGCGCATGGGTTTTGTTTCAAACTTTCCTTCGCGGCTAGGTTATATGTAGTGTCACCAACCTATTCTATCCTGAGGGTGTCATAAGAGCTGACAAAAGGATATGACAAGACCGAAACCTAGCCACCAGAGAAGAAAACAAATTGATACGAAACCCTGTGCCAACCCGTCTGGCGAGCGTGGCACAGTAGGCTAATTATCCTCCATGTGGTGGGAGGAGGCCCGACTCAGCAGTGGGTCATTTATTGGCTGAGTAGTAGTAAGAATTTATTCGAAAAAAAAACTTTTGATTTTGAATCCCACACTACACTGGAGTGCCACATGCATATTTAATTTGCTCTCTAATGTTCCGCGCCGCAATAAGCGGATTGCTTCTCCGCTAAATGGCGGATTGTGACTTTGTCTACATTCGCAAATGTGTTGTACTTCGAAAAGCCACAACATCAGCAATAAGTATTTTAGTATATGTTACCGCCACATTTCTGCCAAAAGGTGCAGAGGACAAAATGAAATGATAAGGCTCAAAACCTAGTGAGGGAAAACTTAATACGAAATCCTGTGCCAACCCGTCGAGCCAGCGTGGCACAGGAGGCTAATTACCCTCCATACCATGAGAGGAGGCCCGACTCAGCAGTGGGTCAAATGTCAAATATTGCAAACTGTAGGTATGTTTGAGCTATCACGCAATTGAGACCTATTTATTCACGAATTCGTATTTCATTGGTAAAAGTTGCTCTTAGTATTGCGTTTTAGTGCTGTCGCGACGTCTGCCCATATATATATATATTCTAGTATTTAACCAGATCTTGTGACGCTACAGTGTTATGTTGATCTCTTCCAAGGGTGTAACCTTAGGCAGACATAGCGAATAAAAAAGAAAGGATTATTATGGGTAATTTTTACCTGAGTGTATTTCATCTGCTTCGCTTGTTAATACTTTAAGGAGATAGAGCATGGAACACAGAGCAACAGGACTTGAACACAAAGACCACGTTCACCATCTGTAGATAGATATTATCGATGACACTGACACTTCGATATTTTGAGCATCTAACGTTATTAATATTTACTGAAACCAAATATGTCAGATATTGGATCTTGTCATTACATTACTCACAACTGGAAACCGGTATGGTTCCCGCCTCTGGAAGCTCACTTCCAAGGACACTCATAAAGGGTTTTAGATGGCAGTGGACAGTACTAGGGGCCTTCGCACCGCATCACCCATTATCAACAAGTCTTTAGGGTTAGTCATATCTCTTAGATGACGGTGGACAGCACTAGGGGGTCTTCGCACCGCATCACGCATTGTCAACAAAGTCTTTAAGGTATATCATATCTCTTAGATGACGGTGGACAGCACTAGGGGGTCTTCGCACCGCATCACTCATTGTCAACAGTCTTTAGGGTTTGTCATAGCTCTTAGATGACGGTGGACAGCACTAGGGGTCTTCGCACCGCATCACGCATTGTCAACAAAGTCTTTAAGGTATATCATATCTCTTGGATGACGGTGGACAGCACTAGGGGTCTTCGCACCGCATCACGCATTGTCAACAAAGTCTTTAAGGTATATCATATCTCTTGGATGACGGTGGACAGCACTAGGGGGTCTTCGCACCGCATCACTCATTGTCAACAGTCTTTAGGGTTTGTCATATCTCTTAGATGACGGTGGACAGCACTAGGGGTCTTCGCACCGCATCACGCATTGTCAACAAAGTCTTTAAGGTATATCATATCTCTTGGATGACGGTGGACAGCACTAGGGGTCTTCGCACCGCATCACGCATTGTCATCAAAGTCTTTAAGGTATATCATATCTCTTAGATGACGGTGGACAGCACTAGGGGGTCTTCGCACCGCATCACTCATTGTCAACAGTCTTTAGGGTTTGTCATATCTCTTAGATGACGGTGGACAGCACTAGGGGTCTTCGCACCGCATCACGCATTGTCAACAAAGTCTTTAAGGTATATCATATCTCTTAGATGACGGTGGACAGCACTAGGGGTCTTCGCACCGCATCACTCATTGTCAACAAAGTCTTTATTATGGTATATCATATTATTTCTATACTCTCAAGAACATTGGGTTCAGTGAATATCATAGATCAGTACCTACTTAGAAATATTAATTAATATTAACTCATTAGATACTCAGCTTTCAATCCGGAGATGCCGACTCCAACTCCGGTACCAACATAATTTGATAAACACAACTTCTGACTAAAATTCTAGCTAAACTAAAACAAGAAAAATACACGTTCTTACCGTGTCATACCGATATGACAGGTTTGCACGTAGTTCCTGCGATGTACCATCGATGTTGCCATTGCATAAAGTTATTGTTGTAATTTTGTTAAGTCTAATTATTGTTGTATTTATATTCGCGGATTGTATCTTCTTAAAGTCCGCGACAAGTGCCTTTTGACCAGACCGATAATTTGCATTTACAGAGTTTCATTTTAATAGATTCAGTAACCTAAGTCAATACAAATTGATATACCCAACACTATTTTTGGTGTTGGGTATATCAAAACTGGTATACCAACCTATTTCATACGATTTGTAACCTAACCTATAGATCACTGTGTTTTAATAGATTTCCAAAAATGTTCAACCATATTCATTGAAATTTCACTAGTTTTTCCAAATTTTAACAAAGTACATGTACTTAGTATATTTCGACTTTTGCTCTGACAGTGCTTCCGGCTTTTCTCTGCAGAGCAGAATTCCGTTATTCCGAATGATTCAATAAACACAAATATGCGATCACGATAATACATTTTGTAATATGACCACAATATACTCGTAAAATAACACAGGCAGATAATCTTTTAAATTGTACAATCTTCTACTACCTTTGAAATCCATATTGCTGCTGCTCAAAGGACCAAGATCCAAATAATAAGGCATCACAGAATTAGCCGACATGTTCCACTTTATTAGATTCTGTAAGCTCTATTCAGAAATTCTCCCTCGCAAAACCTTTGAGGCATCAGTATTAGTGACTCGATCGAATGATTCGATCCTGTATTAGGTGGGGACGCGTCTCTGTAATGTGCTCAATGTTAATAGAATCGCAGTAGACGATTATATCGGCATATGGTTCTCAAACAGTGAAAAATTGTAGTACGTTTTCTATGTCTATACAAGTATACATAGAAGCGCTTCAGTCTTTCAAATAAGGACGATTTTGGCGCAGCGGTTGAGCGATCGACTGCTGCGCAGCATGTCGCGGTTTCGATTCCCGCACGGAAGATATATTTGTACGACCTACAAGTATTTGTTCCGGATCTGGGTGTTTTCTATCTATAATATGTATGTATTTACAAAAAAAATTTATATAAGTAGTTTATCATTCATCTAGTTACCATAACACAAGCATTAAGTTGCTTAGCTTCGGACGAGATGGCGTTGTGTGAATTGTCCAAGGATATTGTAAAATTTCTTTATTATCTCATTGTTACATATATTTTTACAAAAAGAAACAAATTCATAAAAATATATATAAAAATAGGATGTCACCCGCCGAAGACGAAGTCAATGACCCAAGCCAACGGCGGTTAGGGGTCAGCAGAGAGGAATCTTCTTACAATCCGCGCAGTCTCTAGAAGGACGGCTTTCTGGGCCAAGTGCTTAACCCAACAACTAAGCGAGAGCTTTTCAAGATAGCGATTAAAGCTCTTCGCTATCAAACCGTTTACCGACACAACAATCGGCACAATGATAGTAGAATCAACACCCCACATTGAAGTAATCTCATGAGCCAAGTCAAGGTATTTGCTCAGTTTTTCAGTTTCGGCCTTTATGAGATTATCATCATGTGGAATGGTGATATCCACTATCATTGCTTTGCGCACCGACCGATCTATTAGTACTAAGTCAGGCCTATTAGCTACAATAGTCCTGTCAGTAATAATAGATCGATCCCAGTATAATGTGATAAGACCATTATCCAAAACTGGTGCAGGCTGATACTGGTAATACGGAATTTCACTATCAATAAGGCCATATTTCAGAGCAAGTTGCTGGTGAATTATTTTGGCAACTTGGTTATGCCTGTGCAAATACTCACCATTGGCTAGACGAGAACAACCGGAGACAATGTGTCTAATAGATTCACCGGGGCAACGACAAGCCCGACAGATGTCAACGGTGCCATCTTTTATAATATGTCTCCGGTAGTTGTTCGTCATAACCACTTCGTCCATGATTGCACAGACAAAACCTTCTGTTTCAGCGAAGAGATTTCCGAAACTAAGCCAAGAAATTGATGCCTGTTGATCGACATCAGGACCTGTAAAAGCGCGATAAAAGCGACCATGTAATTCCTTGCTCTGCCATACAGCTATACGGTCTGGAGTGGTTAATACCTTTAGCCTGCGCCAGTTTTGTCTTGCCATTGATAAAGGTGTGAGTCCATTATCGACACTGACAACATCCCGATGTAAATTGTCATCGATACGAACAAAATAGTCTCTGAGATTGCATACTTCACGATTATGAAGAGATTTGGCGTTAAGATAGCCACGACCACCACATTTCCGCGGAATATACAATCTCATGACTGATGAGCGCGGATGGTGCATTCGGAATGATGTCATTAGTCGACGGACTTTCCGGTCTAATTTGTCCAGTTCAGTCTGAGTCCACTTGAGTATGCCGAATGAGTATGAAAGTGCAGGAATAGCCCAACTGTTGAAAGCACGGGCCTTGTTGCCGCCCGACAAAAGACTTTTAAAAAGGATATTATTATTATACGTAGGATATTTTACGATTAGCACAAATTTTGTTGTTTTTTTTTAAACACTAGGAAAATCTTCTTGCGATGTAAAAAACCTCTGCCAATGTCGAGTGTTGAAGATAAGCGATGAAGAGGTCAGAAAGATCCAGAAACAAGGTTAAAGGAAATAAAGCTGAAATATTGTAAGAGAAAAATTCATAGCTATAATTGGTCTCATTTTTATTTATAAAAGTAAACACTTTGAAATGTATTGTATTTATCATTATTAAGAGCTCCGCCAGTATTTTGGGCGACCGTGCGCACCTATATATATAGTTATAGCACTGATCACCATTTAGATTTTAGAACGTGCACATGTTATAGGTACGCATAAAAGAAACGCCTGGAAAAATATTATTAGCAATCAATAGCGGTGTATTGCTACAGGTATACCGATAATCCGTGTGGTAGCGGATTTAGAATATACAGTGTAACCATTCCATCCGGAGGTCTTTGTAAGGAAATGACGAGGCCGATAACCTAGCCGCAAGAGAAGGAAACGTGACACGAAACCCTGTCTGGCGAACGTGGCACAGGTGTAACTGGAGGAGGCCCGACTCAACAGTGGGTTGTCTATGGACTGAGTAGTAGTAGCTGCAGACATTCAGGTTCAGCGTAGGACTGCTAGACTACTGCTGGACATCGGCCTCTCCCAAGGATCTCCAAAAAGCCTGATCCTGGGCCGCCCGCATCCACTGCTTTCCGGCGACCTTAATCAGGTCGTCGGTCTACGGTTTATGGATAGTAATTTTAAATCTCAATGAAGTATTCGATGTAAAATTTAAAGAGAAAATAAAATAAATCATAAAGTCGTGCAATCAGCTGTTACATGGATGCATTTTCTAGTATTATTCATTTTACAGTATGTAATTTGTATTATGTTTAAATGTGCCTAGTTTCATGATAACAAATAAACCTAGTCGTTTTAGTAAACGGTCTTATCAGTAAGCGAAGAGTTCGTCATCTTAAGACAGGGAGAGCCCTGAGTTGCTGAGTTATGGGCCTGAAACAAAAGGCTGACGAGGTTCATCTCCCTGGAGGCATGAACCGGCGGTAGCTTAGGTCATCGACCTCCTCGTTCTCGACGGTTTTGGTGTATTCTTTAAATTACATTTTTTTTTAAATATATGTCAAAATTAGAAATAAAGAGACATATATATAAAAATTAGTTCTTTCTATCTCATAAATACATTACAACTTGAGAATCATTGGTGAAAATACGAAAAAAATGTTTGTTGTCGATCACCTGTATGATTCCATTAAGAATTACAGAGGATTAATTCTAAGCTGCCGCGCAGAATATACTTACAGAATTTTGGGGATATTTTATTCAGGAGTTAATATTGTGTACACGTGTATTCAAAATACACGTGTAAACAATATAAACTTACGAGTATATATTCAACATACAAATTGATAGCGCATTACCAATTATGTATAGTTGAGTAAATACGCATACTTCAGCCCATAAATAGTCCACTACTGAATCGGAACACCACCAAATTTAGGGAGGGAAATTAGCCACCTGTGCCTCGCTGGCAAAACGGGTACAGGTTTTGTATCTAATTTAATTTACATTCTTGTGGCTAGGTTTTCCTAACTATTTTATGCTTCTATCATTTCTTTAAGATGTTAGACAGATATTTATTGTTCTTGAAACTATTTTTGAAATGTAACCATTTCGAAACGTACTGGTCAAATACAGCTACCAAAGGGATTTTGGCAAAGATTCCTCCGTAAGCTTCATGTCTGTGAATAGACCGCCATTGTGAGAGTGAAAGTTAAGCCTCAAATGTCGTGGTTCGTCTTGTGTGACGGTAGTAAGCCTGCCTTTGTCTGCTCTAATCCCATTACTGTAGACTAGGATGGCCACAATCTAAAAAACTTTTTTTATAGTGGCATAAGAGATTGAGGCGGTACGAAGTTTGCTGACCCAGCAAACTTCGTCTCAGAATCCAGAATGTTTCAACTTTAATAAAATATGGGCAAACCTTAACTGGAACAAAACTAATGCCTATTAATAAAAATATTGTATTTGCATTTTTTCTCATTTTTCTCACTTCATTTCCATATTTCCAAAATTACCCAAATCGGTCCAGCCGTTCTCGAGTTTTAGCGAGACTAGCGAGCAGCAATTCTTTATTTATATAGATAGATTATGTAGAA
Source organism: Clostera curtula (assembly GCA_905475355.2). Classification (NCBI taxonomy): domain Eukaryota; kingdom Metazoa; phylum Arthropoda; class Insecta; order Lepidoptera; family Notodontidae; genus Clostera; species Clostera curtula. The sequence goes on along the minus strand of FR997813.1, from coordinate 7,880,340 downwards.
AAACATACTGCAAAGTCTTCAAGATTCAAGTATATTGGTAACTATAGTGCAATCTCATCTCAGCGTTGACCGGAATCCGGGCTTAGTTCCGACTTTGTATGGGCATCTCTAATTCTTGTATTGTCGTATGTCGAATTGGCGGATCACGTGATATGCGGGATATAAACATTGAATGGAAATGTTTGAAATAGGCGAGCTCAACTCGTACATGAGTTTTATTACTACTATCTACTACTACTTTCTTACTAGTTACTACTTCTCTAATAAACAAATTCTTGGACCTATGTTATTAGTTCAGGATCCATGGTCTATTCTTGCATTTGATTACTATCAAGCAAATTTTTCGTGAGTACCTACCTTAATTTTGTTGAGACGTCCAACATTTTCCTGTACAACTCTTGATTTCAACTTTAGTTTTACAGTACAACTTTAGTGGTAGTTTGTTAGCTCCAAAGAGGTAACAAGGATAAAATATGATGATTTGATGATTCTCAAAAAAAAACTACATTAAGGATCTGTACTACTGCTTTTGAGCGTATACTCTGGATGGAATGGTGACATTATTCTAAATCCGTCACAACACTACTCAAGGATGATTTTATAGTGCTCCGGTATTCTATAAGTTGGAAGCCCTTCTCCTGACGGGTGGCTTTGCACGATACCCTCCATGTAGGGGGAGGATTCTCAACAGTGGGTACTTTATGCCACCTACCCACTAATACCGACGGTGATCCTCGACTGCCCGAACCAGGGCTACGGCATCAACTCCACTCCAGCATGCTCTGTGACCGGTGTCGTGCCCTGCGGGTGAGAAACATCACCAGAGCTCTATTAATGGAAGCAGGGTGTTCGTATCTAGTTATCCACTTGCCCTGTGCTGCTCCGTCTTTTTTATACATTAACTAGCTTTTTCCCGCGGCTTCGCTCGCGTTATGAAGTATTATTATTAATTAGTTGTAGTTTTTGCAGCAGGAATTTATCAAAATCCTTTCTTAGTGGATGCCTACGTCATAACATCTACCTGCATGCCAAATTTCAGCCCGATCCGTCCAGTGGTTTGGGCTGTGCGTTGATAGAGCACTATGTCAGTCAGTCAGTCAGTCACCTTTGAGTTTTATATATATAGATGCTACTTCCAGTGTTACAAACGTCCTTATGTAGCCCATCATAGGGGTATATAAAAAAGTTATAACTACTTCTTGTATACCAATAAATAATAAATAGCTCGTCTTGGCACCGCATTTTATGTAGAGGCGACTAGCAATTTTCTTCGGTAATGGAAAAATTCCATGGAAATCGGTTCTTGGGTGGCGGGTGCCGCCCGATATCGCCTTGTCCGTACCCAGCAATATTTAAACCCTGACAGAGGTTTTATACGTTTTTATATTATGTATGTGTATCACAAGTCTCTTCTCTTCTAGAATAAGAATATACTAAATTTGGACCGGATTCTTCAAATAACGATTTCCCAATCAATTAAGTAGCTCCTGTTATTTTAATGGATAAACACACTTTCCGATATAACTTCTATCTAGCGACATACATTGCTCTGAAACTAAATACTCAACTTATACTACACGCCTGAAAAGTAAGTCTTTTCGATTGCAAATGTAGGACTCTATTTCTTAATGATGATTTAATATTCCTTCCTCAATCGGTGATTCACTGTTCAGTCAGGCCGCCTGCACTTATAGAGACAGGTTGGCACAAGATTTCGTTTGAAGTTTTGCTTCTCCTATGGCTTGGTTATCGGCCTTGTTATTTCCTTTTGTCGGCTCTCACGACATCCTTTGGATGGAAAATGGTCATGACACCATGTATTGACTGTCGTCAATAATTACTGCAGAAATTATAAACATCCTTAATATATTGAAAAAATCTGATTTATTAATTATTAAAAATTTATTATTTATTACTTGGTTTTTAATACATATTAAGATAATTGTTACTTGTGAGCCGTGAAAAAAGTGCATTAGGCGGGAAACTTAGATGAAAACAGATTTAATATCAATAAAAAGGTAGAGTTTATTCAGATGTTACCCATTCAATTCCAGTGTGTAACATTTCAAAGACAACACATGTTTACCACTTGGATGCACTTACGTTATGAAGCGGTCAAGTTGTTCTTTGTGTCGTGGGGTCTGGACAGAGGAAACTGATAACGATGTGGTTAGCCCCTGCATGCTTCACTGTCACCATTTTAATGGTTGTTTTACACTTCTGAGCAAACTTCGCATACATTGAGAGGGGCTATTTTATTACAGGTTACATTAACATGAAAATATAATTTACTGGCTTATGTAAGCGGCATCACCCGCGTGGGTTTCAAATGCTTGGTTATGCCTCTTTGTGGGCCTTTTTGTGGGATTGGCATGACAACAAGGAGTGGGGCCAAAGCCCGTTAAGTTACCGTTATGCACGTTGGCCCACTAAGGCCCGTATTAATAGACGTTACTCAGCCCAAGATACCGCACTTGAAATGAACGATCGACTGCTGCGCAGCATGTCGCGGGTTCGATCCCCGCACGGAAGAAATATTTGTATGACCTACAAGTATTTGTTCCGGTGCTGGGTGTTTTTCTATCTATAATATGTATGTATTTACAAAAAAATATATATATATGTAGTTTATCATCCATCTCGTTACCATAACACAAGCATTAAGTTGCTTAGCTTGGGACGAGATGGCGTTGTGTGAAAATGTCTAAGGATATTTATTTATTAATAAACGTGACTCAAGTTGCAGATTAGGTTTACGTCATCATCTGAGTGATGGACTTGAGTGCAGACAGTCTCAGTTCTCTCGGACTTTGAAGTTACATATTTCGAAATGTAATGCGATAACCTATAGATATTATTGTTTAAAATGATCCAAGGGGTAATCATTTATCCTAAAAATAAATAAAACCATATTTCATAGTAGAAAAATATTTATTTATTTATTTATTTATGCTTTATGCACATACAATAATGTACAAAGGCGGACTTAATGCCTTAGGCATTTTCTACCAGTCTACCTTCGGGTGGTGCAGAAACAGAGCGTGGTAGGTGCACTACTACTTTGACTAATATACATATATGATACACATACGTATATAATAAATACTATACTAACTATACATAATATATATAGATATATATATATATATACTAGCTGACCCGGCGAACTTTGTTTCGCCTTAAAGGCAATAAATGAGCAGATATTTTATTTTATTAACTTCAATTTTTTATCAGTATAAATATAAATAAAACATCTATGATTTTAATTATACTTTATTGGCCATCTATTTTAGTAACTGCACTTTTCAGTGAATCACCTTGTGACAGACGACATTTTTCGGTTTATTATCAAGCGCATGAACAAATAACGAAGACCCGGAACATGCCACACATAATTGATCTTGGGAAATACATGAATTTTCTAGATTTAGGCCACAAACTTTCCAGGATTGGCCCTGTGATAATGGTCACGGCGAAGGCACGACGGATCGGAAATCATTAAAACTAAAACGGTATATCAGTTGATATCGTCGGGATCCTCGGATGAGAATTTCCTCACCTTCCAACTTTACTTTGAGTATATTCCATTGTTCATCAATTCACTTACCACCAAACGCGTTCCGTTGCACAGGTTTGGTGGTTTTGGTTTATATATTTTTCTCTTTTTTTACACAGTCATTAGATTTGAATTAATGCAGTGTACCAATGATTTCATTCTGAATTATGTTAGTTACTTTATGTCATCTACATATTTATTCTTAGCCGCCAAAACAGCTCGCTTAGTCAACCATTCATTATTTTTGTGTTTGTGAGTTCGTCCTTCGATGAACAGAAATTCTGAGAAAATAAAATCAATCCATATATTCCGATGATTTGAGCGCTTATTTCGGCGGCAGCAGTCGATCTTGGAATTAGAGGCAGTGTTTGGCAGAAATAGCCAGACAGTAAAATCATTGCGCCTCCAAAAAATCTCGAGTCCTTGCGTAGGTGTTCGGTCGGATCGGATAAGTGCTTCCAATGCACGTGTATACGCTATTGTACATTCATCCCAGATGACGATTTTCCATTTTGATAAAACTTTAGCCGCTGAGGAGTGTTTTGTAATATTACATGGCATCTATAGGTCCAATGCGGACGCAAGTATGCAAGCAGTAATTAGTGCTGCCACCGTATCGAAACGTTGCTCGATCCAAATTATGTAGTACCTACTTTATAAATTTATTCTTGTGTCTCGAAAATTATCTGTTGATCTCTTAAATTTGCTCGACGATTTTGCATTCCCAACCGATCCGTTTCACGGGCTGCCTCGATTTGCTCTTGTGATTGAGAAGCACGGATTCAAGCCATACTAATGCGGTGATCTTCACGTGCATTATTTAGTTCTTCTTCATTGTTCGGCACAATAAGCTAATATTTACTCGAAAGAAATACATCAACCGGTCAACTTCAAAATTTCTAATTGTCAAATTTGTCAAACTATAGACAACTTAGCGTTTAGCTGTCGGTGAAGTTTTGTTATTCCAGCAGTTGCATTTTGATAAACTATGTTTTATATCACGGAACGGGATTACACACATTTACACTTTCACGTTTATAATATTAAGTATGATTTTGTGAATTGTCCAACATCTATATATTTAAAAGAAAGTCGGACATAGGATACCTAAGATTTTTATCCCGTTCCCGTAGAATGTGATATAATACCTACGTGGTATAACAAAGCGCAACTGACAGCGAAACTTTATGTTGTCTATATTTAAATATGGCTGAAAATTTGACAATTAGAAATTAAAATTTAACTTAATATCGCTATAAATTTACACACAATATCTTTATAAATTGTAGCCTATGTGTTATTCTGATGTATAAGCTATATTATTATAAAGTTTCATTAAAATCCATTCAGTCGTTTTTACGTGAAAGAGTAACAAACATCCATCCATCCATCCATCCATCCATCCATCCATCCATCCATACATACTTACAAACTTTCACGTTTATAATATTAGTAGGATATATAAACATACTCAGGTTATTTATGTACAAGCCTAAGAGTTTAACTCGTGTCCCTGCCTGCAGTAGGGTATCGACCATACTGCAGGTAGAGCGATGCGTGAATGATGCAAACGACCATATGCCACGCCCGCTTCTTACCATTAGGACTATATGGGTGGTGTTGAAGAAGTTTAAAAATCTATTGAACACAGAAACGCTTCCACACGCGTCTTAACACGTGTGCTTAGTTAATTAAGTAAGACATGCATTTATCGTATAGTATGAACAATATCAGTTTAAGGTCACCGAAAGCGATTACTCAGTATCTACTGGCAAAGGTTGTAGTTGATAAGAGATAGGGTATCTATGGAACTTTATAGAAAAAATGGGTATTATATTTAGACTACTCTACTACTACTCAACCCGTACATGACACATTGGGTCGGGTCTCCTCCAATTAGGTACATGGCAGGTAATTAGCCTACTGTGCCACGCTGGCCAGACGGGTTGGCACAGGGTTTCGTTTCAAGTTTTCCTTCTCTTGCGTCTAGGTCTTCGGCTTTGTTATTTCCTCTTGTCGGCTTTTACGACACCGTCAGGCTGGAATGGGGTGGTGACAATATGTATTCTTCAAAATTCGTCACCACACGGACTAATTACCTTGCTTCTCTGCTACTCAAACTCAGAAGGAACTTTACGTAGGTTTTATCACAAAACTCTTATAAATTTAATATAATACTAGCTGACGGGGAAGATTTTGTCCTGCATGATATTCGTTTACCGACTGCAGCGTCATCTGTCGGGCTGATTTGTGAATCTAAACCATCCTCGGTGCCTCCCAAACGCATACAAAAAAAACCATTCAAATCAGTCCAGCCGTTTATGAGGAGTTCAGTGACATACACACGTACAGTAGAATTATTTATATAAAGATAATATTTCATCATCATCATCAGCCCACATTAGTCCACTGCTGGACATAGGCCTCCCCTAAAGAGCGCCATAGCGCCCTGTCTTCAGCTTATATTTGATGTAAATAATGCGCATAATGCTTATTATGAGGTAAATTTACTAGTGAACTACATTACAAAAACATTTTAAATAAATTTAATATAAACACAAAAACTTTAACAAACAATTCAATATAACATCAAAATTAATTTCTACTCAATTATCCCTACAACGTAGTGACCTCACCAGCCTTTTGATGCGAAACATTATTTATTTCTATACCATTCCAAAAAGTACTCTAAACTATATTGAATAAAGCTGAATTTCCTTCTAGCAATAGCGTATGGTGTATGAACATTCGATTACACACACCAATGGTCAAGTATTTATCAATTAATAGGAAATTTATCAGAACAGGCATGCGCCTTCGCGCGGAGCATTCCTCACTAATAAGCCTGTGACGATATTAAATGCCTACATTCCCACTTTGGTGAAAGATATTAGGTTAATATTGCGAGTACATTGTGTGGGCACGGATTCAGAATACAGTATGTCACCATTCCAGTTTATCCTGAGGGTGTCGTAATTGCCGACAAAAGGGTAATCTCATCTCTATAGGCTGAGTAGTAGTTGTATGTAAGATGTAAAATGTATGTAAGAGGTTTTTCATCCATCTCGTTACCATAACACAAGCATTAAGTTGCCTAGCTTGGGACGAGATGGTGTTGTGTGAAATGTCCAAGGATATTTATTTATTATCACTACATAGTATAAAACAAAGTCGCTGTCGTCTGTCCGTCCCTATGTATGCTTAAATCTTTAAAACTACGCAACGGATTTTGAAGCGGTTTTTTTTAATAGATTGATTGATTCTAGAGGAAGGTTTCTAAGTATAATCCAGCCCCGCTTTGCACGGGCGATGCCGGGGCGGGACACCAGTTTATTTATAAATAAAGGAATTTGAATTTTTTGAATACTCTCACTAATTGTTTCCAGACCCTTAGCAAAACATTTCAATAAATTATTAAGATCACGATTTAAGAACAAATAAAATAGAGAAGTTTAGTCCATTATGGCCCTTTGTCAAAAGTGGACTAGATTAGGCAGATCATAAGTATGTTCAATTTATTAGAAACTAGCGACCCGCCCCAGCATTGTTTCTCTACAATATTATGGATTTATTATACATATAAACCTTCCTCTTGGATCACTCTACCTATTAAAAAAAATCGCTTCAAAATCCGTTGCGTAGTTTTAAAGATTTAAGCATACATAGGGACGGACAGACGACAGCGACTTTGTTTTATACTATGTAGTGATAGTGATGATGTAGTGATAGTGAAGTGATGATAATGCTTAAATTGATAACTACATTTTTTTAGGAATATTATAGCCATTAGTTATATAGTTAGAATATTTAGTAATTTTAAAATATTTCTATTTAAATAACCGTATAAAATTACCAAATATTAAATATTAGTACACAAAAAGAAACCGTCGTATATTTTTATGAATCTTGATAAATCTTTTGATGGCACCATAGAATCTATAAGTAATATAAAAATGACATCACCTTCAAACTCAATTTAAAATGAAAACTAATAATATTCAATCCGGCATTGGAGCGAGTGAATGGGCGTGATCTACGACCCTCATATTCGTCTGGCTAATCTTGCGAAGGGTCCGATGTAGTACTATTAAAATAAACAGAAGAAATGTGTCGCAAGATTTGAAAGATTTTTTTACCTATAAACGTAACCCCTGCACTAAGAATAACCGGTATCGTAGGGGCAGTTTACAATTATATAATTCACGAATACAAATGACTCCCAGACTCAGAGCCTGTCTCTGGTTTAGACATGATACTTGCCCGATCCCGGAAACAAACCGGAATGGATCCAAAGGCAAATTAATTAATATACTACACTCGAGAGCAATGAATCCGGGTCACTTAAAGAATGTTAAAAATCTCGGAAACTAAAAATGATAGGTTAATGCAATAAATTGTATTTAATAGACAATGTAATACTCCTTAAATGAAAGTAAAAAAAATATGAGTCACCATACATTTTATTAACACAAAATTACATAAAGAAAAAAACTGCTGATCTCTCCTTAAGACAAAAATAGGAAACATGAAATTTTTTAACTTTATTACGATTTTCTTGAATTTTAATACTTCGTATTGCCTCCTCGTGCTTCCATTACTGCGTTTACGCGGTTTGGCATGCTGTACACCAAGTTCCTTATACGATTTTGGGGAATATTCTCCCATTCCTCTGTGAGAGCAATTTTGAGCTCACGAAGCGTGATTGGGCTCCCCCAATAGGTTTCGTTGTTTTACGCATCTGCCTAGCTCGTCCCAAGCATGCTCGATCGGGTTGATATCCGGGCTGCGCGCTGGCCACTCCATACGAGTAATGTTCATCTCTTGAAGGTAGTCATTCACAATCCTACCTGTATGAGGTCGGGCATTGTCATGCATAAATATAGCATCCTCACCTAAATTGACCATAAATGGACCAACGTGATCATTGAGGATTTCTTCCACATATCTTACGCTAGTTAAAGAGCCGTTTTCTATGATCACCAGCTCTGTGCGACTTTCAGAAGAAATTCCGGCCCACACAAGTACAGACCCACCACCGTAGGCTACTTTTTCTTCGATGCATGCTTGCTTGAATCTTTCCCCTGGTCTTCGATACACTCTGTGTCTTCCATCGTGCTTGTAGAGCATAAATTTTGATTCGTCGGAGAACATAACTTTTGACCAATCTTCAATACTCCAATTTACGTGGCTCTGGGCATATCTTAGTCTTGAAATACGATGCCCACGCTCCAGTTTAGGGCCGTTTGCAGGTCTAAGGGGTTTTAAGTTAGATTCAGCAAGCCGACGTCTTACTGTCCATGCACTTGGGTTACTTCCTCCGAGGCGTCGAAACTGATTTGTGAGTTCAGTTCCTGTGAGAAAGCGATTTCGAAGCAAGGTGTTCACCAAGTATCGGTCTTCTCGTGCTGTGGTACACCTGGTTCTGCCCGTTCCTGGTCTGCGTAGGTTAGAACCAGTTTCTTCGTAACGTCGGAGAACTCTTTGTACTGTTGACAGCGACACACCGACAGTCCTGGCTGTATCGCGCTGACTCCGGCCGGTTTCCAGCATTGTAAGTATTCTGGTGCATTCTTCAGGCGTAAGCGACATAATTTCAGCTTGAATAATGAATATAGAGCACTATCAACATGGTTTATGTACCCACATAAATGACAGATTACAAACAAAAGCAAAACCAAATGCTGTAATTTCGTAGTTCCATCTTCGAAAGTGGCCCTTTTCAAGTTTGATTTTTTTATGATATAACTTTACAATAACTAAGAAGTTTTAATACCTTCATTTAAGGAGTATTACATTGTCTATTAAATACGATTTATTGCATTAACCTAGCATTTTTAGTTTCCGAGATTTTTAGGATTCTTTAAGTGACCCGGATTCATTGCTCTCGAGTGTATTCTATTCTAAATATTTTCGCATTGACCTCTGTACCAATTTACCATATTCTAGAGTTTACTGAACTTTTCCATCGGAAATTCCGCTTAGATTGTCGATCGGAAAATCCCACTTACGGCGGGCGAAGTATAGCTGGTGCCCTCCGGCACCTGTTGTGGCGCTCTCGACCTCCTCTTTCGCCGATATGACTGCCTCACAAAAAAAGACCGTCTCCCTCTAAGCCCTCTCTGACCGGACGCGGCGCGACCCATCCCACCTACGGCAGACCTTCAGGGTTTGCTGTAATGGACCAAACCTTGAATCGACCATAGATAGTAGACAATACAATGTATACACTTGGAACTGTAAATTAGTTGAATATGTTCAGTAACAAAACTATAACTTGGCTTGACTAAATATATAGATGTAATCATCATTTTTGTAACGGAAAATGTTAAAGTTTATTTTAACATGGCATTCACACTGATGACCAGAAATTTTAATAAAAACGTCACATTAATCTATGCTGATTGCAATAGACATATATCTATCTATCAGCCACAGAAGTCCACTGCTGAACATAAGCCTCCCCCATAGATTTCCACAATGCACGATCTCGTGCAGACCGCATCCACCGACTCCCAGCGACCTTCACAAGGTCGTCCGTCCACCTGGTCGGGGGTCTACCCACGCCTCTCTTTCCCGTACGTGGACTCCACTCCAAGACTTTTATGCCCCAGTGGCCATCCGTTCTTCGAGCCACGTGGCCTGCCCATTGCCACTTCAACTGTCCAATCCTTTTAGCTACGTCGGTCACTTTAGTTCTTCTACGGATTTCCTCATTTCTGATTCTATCGCGTTGAGTAACTCCGAGCATAGCTCTTTCCATCGCACGTTGAGTGACTCTCAGCTGCCTAATAAGCCCCATTGTGAACGCCCACGTCTCGGATCCGTATGTTATCGCTGGCAACACGCACTGTTCGAAGACTTTTGTCTTCAGGCACTGAGGAATACCGTGTAGGGAGTAAGAATATCACCACCCCATATCTTCCCGTGGGTGTCGTAAAAGGCGACTAAGGGATAACAGACAGACGTTGGGCAGCAGCAACGCTCTGATACAAAGTCATCTTAATACTGCGATCGTCGAAACTGGTGGTAGACGGTAGACCTTTTTTATTATATATCACTATGACTGTTTTGACTTTTTGTAAGTGTCCACCGTGACCTAAACAAAATAAATGATTTGAATTTGCCAACCCGCCTGCCCAGCGTGGCCATTAGGGCAAATTCCCCCCATGGAAAACAATAGACATATGAACATTAAAAAATTAAAATTAATTTTATACTTTTGGAATATTCCATGATTCTATCATTATCTAAGTAATGTCTACTACTACCTACTACTACTATTAATCTATAACTAAGAGGGTAATTAGCCTACCGTGCCACGCTGGCCAGACGGGTTGGCACAGGGTTTCGTATCAATTTTTCATTCTGTTACAGATAGATTGTCGGCCTTGTTATTTCCTAATGTCGACCCTTACGAACCTCTAGCGATAGAATCGGGTGGTGCCACTATGTATTCTAAATTCGTTACCACGGAATATTGTTTAATGATATTAGGTAATACTACTGATATTAATGATATTATAGTAATATATTTTTAGTTCGGAAGCGAATTTTATTGTTAAAAAACGTGTCTTCCGGTTTGATCTGCTTTGTGTTGGTAATGTAAATGGTATTTCTTTATCTTAAGTGTAGGCGACAGGTTGATACAGATAATATGTGATAAGAATATCTGTCATAAAACCTGAGGCAGATACGCCTGCAAGATCAATAAAATGCATTCTTTAATAAATACCCTACTTAACCTTTCCTAGTACTAACAGCGAGTATAGAGTTCGTAGTGTGTTCGTAGTTAGATTACTTCAATAATAGGTACATAAATGGTATTAGAGTTACCCCACGCTAGGTATGAGAGTTGGGTATCGCAGTAACAAATAGAGAGTTAGATCAGAACGTTGCTGCTGCCCAACGTCTGTTATTTTCCCTTCTACGCCACCCACGAGAAGAGATGGAAAGGTGATATACTTATTTAGTCACCACTCTTTAGGGGGGGGGGCTATGTCCAGTAGTGGACTAGAGTGGGCTAATGATGATGATATTAAAGTTTTAAACTATTTTTATTTTTTTACTACAGATTTTTTTTCTTTGTGTTTCTTCAACTTTTACTTGTACTATAATGGGTACTTCAAATTCTTTTTCATGGTCAATTTGGAAATATAATACAGTTGTCGAGACCAGCGGTCCCGGCGAATCTAATTTGCACCTCTTTTTGGACAAAATAGAAGGGCTTCTGATGGTGTGTAACTTCACCAATAGTGATGTTCAAAGGTTCCAAATGATGGCATCGAAATATTTGTGTGTAAATTAATATTTTCGGCCAGTTTTTAAAGTTATTCTAACCTTAAATGCGATTCATATATTTTAAAACCGTGTAATTGGTGTTACTTTTTTAATTTTGTAACAAGTGCCTTCCCTTCGCACGGGTATTTAACAAAAAGAAAACAAAAATCTGTTAGAGTTTTGTGTTAAACATGTGTTATTTTGATGTGTAAGTTTTTAAACCAAAAATATTGACACCTATACGAGTATCGGTACCTATAGGTAGGGTGCTATTGATAGCGTATAAAACCTTTTTGTTACGCGCTACACCCAAGCGGTATTTTCGCTGGAACACATACCCCATACAAGGTACCTACTAACAATGTTTTCCTCTAAATATTACATAAAACGGTCAGTGTAACACAAAGATATACATTGAACTTACGATCGTCCTCACTGGAAGTCTAATCAAATATCGATAATTAATTAATATTATTAATAACACCGTATCGAGTATTTATTGATACTTTTGAATGAATTGTTGTTGCGCGATGATGCGGGGAGTTTTAATTGTCCTTGTGTGTGTGCAAGTGAATGTGAGCTTTAGTGCTCATTTGTCTGCTAAGGTAAGATGTCATGTGTTATCATTTATTTATTCAATTATGGTAAACGGAGATTGTCTGTACTGTTATAGTCGTAAACGTAGGTTTACTATTTGTGATAGTAGCCGGCAAACATCCTGAGCAAAAAGTGTCGTGGTGAGGTAAGTTCGCGCATGCCAATCGCGAGGGTTTCGCTGCCCTAGCCCGTCTTCGTCAATGACCCTAAGAAACAAAAATCTATTGCGCGGTAAAGTTCATTGTTTAAGTTATTTGCATGCTGTTACAAAGACATTAAAAATATTAATACCGTACATATTTAGGTTGTACGGTATTAATACTGTCATAGGGCAAACTACGACGTGTTCACATTAGCGAGACTACCCTAGCTAATGTGTCACTGCAGTCTACGTAGACAGGCTCGGCTACTCTACGTCTACGTCTACGTGTACGTAGAAATTAGAGTATAGATTAGATTAGTTGTCAAGCTGTCTAGCTCTATTCTCTCTGCGTGGACGATGCGCTTTCTATGATTCAAAACTTTCGTCAATCATCAATTAATGTTGAAAAGGGAAAAAAGACTAACTAACTACTAACTAACTTAAAATGCTGCGCTCGGATTCAAACCCTGCCGACCTTTTCCTCAATAAACCGGCTACCTAAGCAAAAAGATATTTTCAATGTATTTTTTTCGACGTTTAGTGCGTTCATACACGTCGCTGTCTCTTTTTATATGTTTTAGTATAACTACTTACACGAAATAGGTGTGTATTAAAATATTGTTAGTCTTACATAGATAGTCATAATTATGAAGCTATGCCCTCCGCTCGCCGGAGAATAAAACTTTCATTTTTATTGAAGACGATCTAGAAACGACGGTATTCTAAATGATTTGTTCTATAATGCACTGCAATTGAATTTATTTATTAACTTATTTTTTTTTTTATAGTTTCGTTTTTGGAAATAGATGTCGCTGCTTCAGTTTTTATCGCGAAATAAACATTTTCAAGTTGCTGCATACGGCGGCATAAATATTTGATCAGTCACTTTCATAATTTAGAACATTAGTAGGAACTAGGATTGTAGTACTTTAAAAGAGGATCTGACACTTTACGTTTTGCGACTCACGCTATTATCTACGTTTGATAGACCGTTAAGCAAGAGGCTCATTTAATACGCGTAGGTACCTACTAGATATCATCTAGTACCTTATTTTATTACAACTAACTAAAATATTATTGACCAGTATTTATCGTATGTTATTAATAATGAAAACTCTATTATTTTAATTTTTTTAGTGATCTATGGTTTATCAGAAGAAATTAAACAATCTACGTAAAATAAACAGCTTCAAATAGTATCTATATTTCATTACAAGTGCGGAAAGGCTGTCATTGCAAAGAGTTCCGACAAATGTCTACCCGAGCCGAGGCGCAGCCGAAGGCGAGGGTTGACAGTCGGAACAAGTTGCAATGACGGTTCCGCACGTGTACTGAACGACTATTTTTAATACAGTTGCGAAAAAATTAAGCAATTTAATAAAATAATAAAAACACAATAAACTGAACTAACTAATCATTTCTGAAAAATGGCGCCGACTGTAGAATATAAGCAGAGATTTTTTTTCTTCACCCATTCTGGTAGGCAAAAGGAACAATGCCCATACAGCCAAGTCTTCAGTAGATTTTTTTATTGATATGAAATGAAATTTAATGAGATGAAATGAAACTCATTCAATCAAATCATTAAATCTGATATTGAAACAAATTAGTACGTAGTTTCTTTTTAGAAATATACGTATTTGCACGAATCATAAAAACTTCTATGATTTTTTTTAGTAAAAACTTCTTGGTTGGTTTTTCCTTAAAATAGACATTATTTTGACATTTGGGAAAGAGAACGCACTAGTGCGGGAATGGTAAAAAAAATCACGCGTGTGTAATAACGCACTTCCCGAACGCTATACGTCCCTGCAATATGCCACTTTTTGAGCAACTGTATTAAAAAAATCTTTCAGACATACGTATTTTTCATTTCATCCATTAACACCATTTTTGGATTAAGTATCTACACATTTTGGAAAATGTAATTACCTACAATAACAAAACAAATTTATTTATCACATATCAGACCACGAAGCGAGGTTATGAGACGTATTATTAAAATAGTTCTAATTAATACTTTTGTGAAAGGTCTTTAATTTTTGTTAAACACTCTAAGTCTTACGATACCGTGTCAAGCCAAAGGATAGAAAAACAGCGTCGTCATACGATAAACAGTAAGAAAATCAAAATGAAAAGTTGAGCTGTCATATTTTATCTTCTCTAAGAACATAACAAATAACATTGTAGTGAATAAAATGACGTGAAACATACATTTTACAATCTTCTTTTAAGATAACTATAATCAAACGCACTAAAGCTGATAATGTCAAAATCATAATGGCGCATACGCTCCTTATGAACTGTGGCGACTGAGTGCTAGTACTAGTAAACATGGTTATTACATTTAACGTACCATCAGTGAATATTATGTGACGCTTCAGTTAGATTTGATAAAATCGTTGACAGTTTATCCAACAATAACAAGACAATTATTACCAACTTAGTACATTTCCCTAACACTTAAATATATTAACACCCGTGAATTATTTAATCATATACATTATGGTAAGTGACGCATATTTGCATTTATATTTTTTACAATCTAATATCTAGCGATATAGAATTTTCTACATATTAGAAATTGCATAATATCAAACAATACCCAACTCGAAGAAATTGAGGAATCGGTAATATAAACAATCCATACCAAAAGTTCAAAAATAATTTGGCCTCCGGAGTATAATGTGAATGTCATATGTGACAGTAGAGTGAACATTTGCGAAGAGGGTTATTAATATTTTTTTTACGGATACATCATTTTGTCATTTTCATCGTTAGCAATTCTTTTTAACTTTGCCATAGTGTACCAGTCATGATTAGTATTAATGAGATGGAAATCAACTATTATGGTGAAGCTTAAAAATGAATAAAGATATGTTTTGAGGTTAGAAACGAACTCATTCAATCAGCCCGGTTGCATTATGATATTATTATTTTTAGGATAAACGAGTATGCGTTATAGGCGCTGGCATATCTGGACTCACATCAGCAAGATATTTAAAGGAGGAGGGTATCAATTTCACTGTGTTTGAAGCTACACGTTATGTCGGTGGAACTTGGAGATATGACCCGCGGACGGGGACCGATGAGAACGGTGTTCCTTTATACACAAGTATGTACAAGCATTTGAGGTAAGTTAATAATAACATTTGTATATTTTAACACAACTCGTATTGTAATATAATAACATTATGCCACCTAAAACGGCACTAAATAAAATTAATTAAAAATTTAATATGCAGATTATTGTACAAAAAATCAAGCTAGGCATTAACATAAAATTCAAAATGTAAATAAATGTTGCCAATTTAAAAGACATTTAAATTATAGAATAAACACAGACAAAATCATGAGAGACAATATTTTGAAATACATTACGTATACGTTTTTAAAGAGCGTTACAAATATAATTATAATATTATTTAAGTGATGCTCATGGTGCAATTCAGCCAATATCCGTCGGTTTCACAGCACACAGTAATTTCATGACAGTAAACGTCGTAAGATTAACATTGCATAACATTTGTTCAAGTGTTGTTTTTATTCACACCAATACAACATAAATTGCGATAAACTTTGCAAGGGTTCTCAACCCCACGATTAACATGCTATAATTATTGAATGTTAAATAGTTTCATTGCATAATTATATTAAAATGTTTAATATAAATGCACATAAGAAAGACTATTTAATAACACGGTAGTTATAATAATTAGGAAACGCGTAAAAATTGAGAATCTCCCATTACAACTAGAAAATACTTCGTTAAACACAACTACGAAAATTTCACGATTATTTCACCTTTCAAACTAAATAAGTGTAAAAGAAAGTCGGATCATCAGTAGCTATTATGACCCCAGACACACACAGAGCCTTACATTATTTTCTATTGAGTGAGTTTCTCGGTAGGTACGATGCAATTTCTAGTCTGTCACAATATCATCTGCTAAATTCTAAGGTTCTTGCTAAGTTTTTATATCAAAGACGCGTGGCACAGGGCCTGAACTAACATTTGATCTATTGACAATCAAAGGAATGGTGATTGTCGATTTTGACTCTATTGAATTAGCAAGTAAACACGTCAAACGTAAAACACACCTCTCAGATGTCGCCATCTTAAAGAGGATTTGTTTGTGGTCTCGCTCCGTGTGGTAACGGATTTAGAATACATACTGTCACCACCCCATTTCCTCCTGAGTCTGTTGTAAGTGTATGTATTCTAAATCCGTCACCACACGGACAGTACACATCGTCATTGTCCACATATTCACGCATGTATACGTGGACTTCCAAGCCGTACCAAACACCACATTTAGTTTTAAAAACAAATAGATCAAAAGGTTGTCCCTTTCATTTTTTCTAACTTTGTAAAATAATGTTTAAACCTTAGCCTGACAGAAACTCAACTGAATTCTTAGAATATTTAAATAGGCTTTGCATAATACAATAATAATTGAAGCACCAATTGGAAGAAAGGTATAAACGCCACTTTTAGACATATTCAGTTTTCTACCCCTTTACATTCTTTACACGTAGCGCTTATTGACAATCAATTTTATTTTCAGGACCAATTTACCGAAACCGACAATGGAATTAAGAGATTTCCCATTACCGAAGCACTTACCTTCCTTCCCGTCATGGAAGGATTACTATCAATATCTTCAGGCATATGCGAAACATTTTGATTTGCTGGATAGTATACAGGTAACTGACTTTCTCAACTGTTAAACATAGGCTTCCCACCACACCAATCGATTCTAAGCACGACCCTAAAAAGACCGTAGGTACATGTCAGCAAATCATACCTTACATGTCATCCATTAATTACTCCAAGACTTGATTACGATGGTTTACAAACAAACACTTAAAATAAAATACTCAGTCCTATGCTATACACGGTGATGTTTAATAGGTTGTGTCCCGAGGCAGGTTGACATAACGTTTTCATAATAAAACCAATACATTTATGATGATTATTTTTATTATAATCAAAATGTACTAAATTTATAACTGTGAAAAGCTAAACTCGTAATTGACCACAATCCCATATCACCCGGCCAAACGGTTAGCCTACGCACGCGCATATGTTTTTCCAATTTATCCTTCATATTTTAACGGGCTTACGGCCGTCATTAAATACTTTCTACCTGCAATTGGACAGGAAAGTATAGTGATATTATTGTTGAACAAATACTATTTGTTTCTCACACTTTCGAGTTGATGAATATTTTTTTGTAACTCATAGAGCAGAATTAACTCGTTCAAGGAGAGCATTCATTAAAAACTGAGCGTGTATTCCTCAAATTTTAAATATGTAATGTATGGATTCTAAACAAACACTACTACGTAGTACCACACATATAGTATGTGTGATATCACCACATGGGTAAATATTGTGAATAACCGATGTCGTATTCCAACCAATTTATATCAAATATAATTAAGTACATTAGTAAAGATTCGAACTGCAGTATGTGTGTTTCATAAAAACTGTATAGTAGTGTAATGCGTATTATAAAATGTGATGCGTAATCACTAATTGTATGGAAAATAATACTTCCAGTTCCTTCACCACGTGCTACGCGTACGGCGCGGAGATGGCGTTTGGAAAGTTAAATACCAGAACGTTGTCACCAAAGAAGAATTTGAAGAGGAGTTTGATTTTATTCTCGTTGGCAATGGACACTTTAGCAAACCTCAAATGCCTCGTATACCAGGAGAAAATGTGTTTAAAGGTAAATAATGTTTTTAACACCATAAAGACATGCGTTGTGACAAAAACGCGTCAATACTGACTGAGTGACAAAAGCGAGGGGGAGATTCCTAAATGATATTGAAACAATACATTCATTAAATAGTCGAGTGTCTTTCAAAACTTTAAAATTACCACCAGCTTAAATGACTGCTGAACAGAGAAGAAAATAATGGAGTCTATTCTACTTTTCCTTTCATCTTTTTTATAACACTATCCTCAAAAGCCGTGTCGTCTCTTTCAGGCACCATAACACACAGTCACGACTATAAATCAGCGGATCCATACGAAAATCGACGTGTCCTTGTCATAGGCGCTGGACCCTCTGGCATGGACATAGGTCTATCAGTCGCAGAAGTCAGCAAGTCACTGATTCACAGCCATCACTCCAGAATCAACTTCCGAACGCCCTTTCCACCTAATTACCGGAGGAAACCAGATGTTAAGCAGTTCAATGAGACGGGCGCGATATTTACGGATGGCTCATTTTTGGAGCTGGACGATGTTATTTATTGTACAGGTAGGTAATGGTTTACGTATACGTCGTCTGTCTCTTATAAACACAAACCAGCTTAAAGAACGCAGCGTGTTCCACAGAACCGGTTATCATTTTATAGACACTAGATTTTTAAAAGACCTGGTTAAAGTGTGTTGTTAGAAAAGCTAAACCACACACGAAGTTAGTAAGTCGGTGATACTGCTAATTATTTAGAGTCTAAATCGATAATGATAATATATAATAATGATAATAAAGATAATCGATAAATACTAACGCCAAGAAATAAGAAGTTTACAGAGCAATTTGCATAGTTAAAAAAATCTTTTTCTATACGTATTCATCAGTTAAACTAAACGTTATTTGAAATGATTTCAGGATTTCTCTACGATTATCCTTTCTTGGACGAAACAAGTGAAATTTCCGTATCAGCCCGCAGCGTGGTGCCTTTGTACAAATACATGGTGAACATCAATCAACCCACCATGATTTTCATGGGACTAGTAGTGCGGGCGTGTTTAGTACTCGCCATAGAAGCTCAGGTAATTTGGAATAATTCTTCTGTAATTTCTTTTTTAATATACCACTAGGGTGCCGCCCGGCTTTGGGTAGCGCAACCCGCAGCCCTGAAGCGGGCATACAAGGAATGCCGTTGGCTTTAGTGTGTACGTGTCGGGGCGCTAGTTACCATCTTTTCGCGCTCCGTAGTCCCGCACTCCATGGCTTGTCCTTGGATCTAGTATCCTTGAAAATAAAATTATTTTAATAGAATAGAAAAATGCTTTATTGTATTAACCAACCATTTTGATATCAAAGAGAATGGTCGACCCGCCACACGTCGCTACCACTGTTCAAAGTATCTTAGTGAGCATGACAACTCGCAATAACACACTTTATTTAAAAAAAAAAAACAAATTCCAGTCGCGATATGCTGCAGCTCTTATTAACGGTAACTTCACACTTCCACCTCGTGACGAGATGATGCAGGAGTGGCAAAAGCGGGCGGACGAACTGAAGTCCAAGGGTCTACCAATATCCTATATCCACATACTAGCAGAAAAAGAGGTACCATAAAGTTCAATTATTTTCGGTTCACTTACGTATCGCCCAGGGCTTAAATAGTAGAACCAGTTCTGGATTTACCAGCTGGCTACGTAAACAGGGCGGCAAAGCTTACCGAAATGAATGCCTGTACATTTTTATTGGAGGTCTAAGAGGTCTAGTGTACAAATAATGAAAAAGAAATTATTTAGCAAGAAAAAAATTAAGTATTATAATCTCTCATCCTCACAGGCTTTCAAAATTTGACTACTTTGGTGATATAGGGGCTAGACGTCCCCGGTTCCATTCCGGGGTCTGGCAAGTGTCTTTGTGTAGACCAGAGGCACTGGCTCCGTGTCTGGGTGTCATTTGTGTTTGTAAATTTCATGTTTGTAAACTACCCTCGAGATACAGGAGCAGGCGGTTCGCTTACAAAAAGTGTTCAATATGGGCGGCAATTATGTAAATCCGCCACTGATACTTACATTTACAGTCGTTAGGGTACGATGCAAGACGGAACTCGGAGAATGTTAGTAGTTAGTCACCAAACAACGTGATATCTTCTTACGTATAAGGGCCACAGAATAAATTGAATAATTCTTCATTCTTTTCAATTTCTTCATGTCTCATTGGCGGAGAACGGAGGCAAAACCCACACGATTGGTTGAAGACTATATTTTTTCTGTTCTTTTCCCCACTCGGCCACTCGGTATCTACCAAAACATGTTGTCGAAATTATGGGACGTCTAATAATACCACGCCTTTTATCACAACCCTTATCACATGATTTACAGGATGAATACTATGAAGATATATCAAAGGAATCCGGAATCGAAAGAGTTCCACCCGTAATGTTCAAGATCCGCGCCCTCGATACAGAAGCCAAGATAGAAAACCTCATTACATACAGAGATTACGAGTACACGGTTATTGACGACCAAACCTTCACCAGACAGATCGAAGACCCTGTCAAACGAGCAGGCCTTTATAAAGCTTAGTAATATTAATATTGTGTTTAAATTAAATTATTATTATCATTTCAGGATAGCATAACTACAAATAAGTCTCATAGTATTGTTCCCGAACGGATTTTCACAAAAATGCATGTGAAAGTTTAAACGATCTTATCTGTACCTTTTTAGCTCATAACGTCCCACTGAGTTGGGCCTCCTCCAAGTTTATGGAGGTAAACAAGTCTGCCACGCTGGCTAGACTGGTGGACAAAGCTTCTTTCTCTTGAAGCTAGAGCAGCTTGACACCCTCGGAATGGGATGAGTTGGTGACATTGTGTAGTCCAAAGCCCGTACCGTTCCCATACGGACTATCGTGACTGATCCTGCCAGTCTTCAAAACGTCTGGGTCAATTTTAACGGATCTTATTATTAATTAATTGTAAAAAATCCATCCATTTCGCCATTATTTTACAATAAGTGACATCATGTGTGTATGATGTACATTTTCAACAAGCAATGAATGCCTCCATAACCTACAAACGTACTTACAAACATTTTTATGTACCTACGTGTGGTAATATTGTACTGGCCACTTCGGCATTTTAATATTAGAAAATTATGTCTATGTATCTGTCATTCATATGCCGTTGATTTTATCGAATAAAGCCATGTTTTACTACAAATGGTTTTAAATTCTACAATTTATTCGATAAAATAAAATCATTATTATTATCATGGACAAATATTTGAAACCTGAAAGATTCGAAGCCGATCCAATATCTAACTCAGACCAATCGTCTTTATGGATCCATTGGAAACAAACATTCGAAAATTTCATTCAAGCTATTCAAACTAAAGAAAATCTAGTAAGTAACGACTGCAAATATCAATTACTAGTAAATCATCTATCGCCGCTCTTATATATTCATATTAAGGATTCGAAGTCGTATGACACGGCTATACAAAAACTAGATGCGCTATTTTTAAAACCTAAAAATGAAATATACTCGCGATATCGACTAGCCAAACGGCAACAACAGAACGGCGAATCGATAGACCAATACATACAGTCGCTCAAACTCTTATCGAAAGACTGTCATTTTAAATCTGTGAATGCTGAACAAAATGAAAGCGAATATATTCGGGACGCGTTCATCTCCGGATTATCCTCACCGGAAATAAGACAACGGCTACTTGAGAATACTACACTCACTTTGGATAAAGCTTATGAACAAGCGCGTTCACTGGAACTAGCCCAAATTCAAAACAATAATTACACCTCTAAAGACATGACTGCAGCAGCTGTACGAGGTTCTCCTAAGCAAAGTGCGTGCTATTTCTGTGGCAAACAACGTCATCCTCGCTGGGAATGTCCTGCCTCCAACTCGATCTGTACGAAATGTAACAAAAAGGGTCATTTTTCAAAAGTTTGCCAAAGTAGAACTACACATAAATCCGCTAGTGCTACAGCTGAAGATGAAGTTGACTGTGAAGCTACGCCTCAAACTTTTTCCTGTATATTATCTGCATTAGATCTTAGCAAAGCTACCGTACCGATAATCATAAATGATCGTATTTCAGCGAAAGCACTAATCGATACTGGTAGTACGGGAAGTTTCATCGATCGACGAGTTGTTACGCTTAATAATTTAATAACAACTCCTTGCAAGCAGAAGATTACTATGGCAACTTCAAATTTTACTACACAAATAAACAAATCTTGCACATTAAAGATTAAATTACAAAATCAAAATATCGTCGTTACTCTCATGATTATTGATCGCCTTTGCGCTGACATCATAATCGGACACGATGTTTTACAGAATCACCAAGCTTTAGAAATGTACTTTGGAGGAGCTCAACCGTCTCTCAAACTGTGTGTTCTATCTGAAATCAATATCGAACCTGTCAGTTTGTTCACTAACTTACTACCTTTTGAGAAGCCAATCGCTATTAAATCGAGACGACATTCTGAATCAGATTCTCTCTTTATCAAAACTGAAATACAGAAACTACTCGATGATAAAATAATTGAACCAAGTATTTCACCTTGGAGAGCTCAAGTTCTTGTAACTTCCAATGATAACCATAAGAGAAGGATGGTAATAGACTACTCACAGACAATAAACAAATTTACACAACTTGACGCATATCCATTACCTTCTATGGATAAACTGATTACAAAAGTAGCAAAGCACAATATTTTCAGTAAGGTAGATCTTCGTAGTGCATACCATCAAATTCCTATTTTAGACTCAGAAAAATCATATACAGCTTTTGAAGCTTGTGGAAACCTATACCAATTTCGTCGAATACCGTTTGGAGTAACCAACGGTGTAGCAGCTTTTCAACGAGCAATCAATGGGATCATAGATAAAGAGCATTTAGAAGGAGTCTACGCTTATTTGGATGATATTACAATCTGTGGATATAACCAATCTGATCACGACAAGAAATTGCGTGCTTTTAAGGAGATCTCAAATAATCTTACTTTAAATCTGGAAAAGAGTGATTTTTCCAAAAAGGAAATTAATTTACTTGGGTATAATATATGTAACAATATAATTAAGCCGGATCCTGAGCGGCTACGCCCTCTTTTAGAAATGCCCGTACCTAATGATCTTTCATCCCTTCGGAGGGCTATGGGCGTTTTTGCACACTATTCTAAATGGATTCCAAAATTTTCAGACAAAATAAAATTTCTTGCTAAATCAGAGAAGACTCCATTGACTGCAGAAGCTATTGAAGAATTCAAATTATTAAAACGTGAGATTTGTAAATCAGCTATTAATGTAATTGATCCAAAAATACAATTAACTGTAGAAACAGACGCATCTGATCATGCCATTGCCGCCACTCTCTCTCAAGATGGTCGTCCAGTAGCCTTCTTTTCTAGAACTCTAAACACTCATGAACGTAATCATTCAGCTATAGAAAAGGAAGCTGCAGCTATCATAGAAAGTATAAGGAAGTGGAGACAATACCTTTTAGGTAAAACGTTCCTATTGATTACTGATCAAAAATCAATATCTTTTATGTTCGATCAGAATCATACATCGAAGATTAAAAACGACAAAATTCAGCGGTGGCGTTTGGAACTATCCAATTATGATTTCGAGATAAAATATCGCCCTGGCAAAGAAAATGTTGTAGCAGATGCTCTTTCACGAGTAAACATAAGTGCATCAACAACGAAATCTCTCAATGACAATCTTCTCGAGTTGCACAAGAATTTATGTCATCCTGGTATAACACGCATGGTTCACTGGGTCAGAGCTAAAAACCTACCATACTCTGTTGATGATGTTAAACGGATGACGGGAACTTGCACTGTATGTGCAGAGATCAAACCTAGATTCAGCAAGACAAGTGGTACATTAATCAAAGCAACTGCTCCATTTGAAAGAATTTCTATTGACTTCAAAGGACCCCTCCCTTGTACAACTGCCAACCGCTACATGCTTACCATAGTGGATGAATATTCTAGATTTCCCTTTGCTTTCTCTTGTTCGGATATATCGTCAGAAACTGTCAAAAAAAAGTTATCACAACTGTTCGTGTAACATGACTAATATGTGCGGGGATGATTTCCCGGCTATCCCCACCTACATTAGACCGTTTACAGAAAAAAAATATAAAATAAATATATATTTTTAGTGAAGTGAAGCGTGAAAAGAATGGAAGAGAAAATTTGAACCACCCTGTATAAGACCAATAGGTGACAAAGTAGGTCAAAAAAATAAGATGCAACGCTTCTTCTACAAGTAAATATTTATTTACATAAAACATCAGGATACAGCTGGGGTCGGACGAACCTAATTATAGCCGATCACATTGTGTTCCACATTCGTAATGCGCTGGACAAATTGCGTTATAACTTGAATGTTCTAGGTTCTGACATGCAATTTGGAATAACTAACCCTATCGTCCTCCATAATTACAGTATCCTCCAACACAAATAAACTATAAAATTAACAGTTGCGGTAAAGCCGCGCAGATTCTATTCGGAACCAGTATACACAATTACCCACATTACAAAAAAAAATAATAATCTAACCAGGTGGGTTCAACGCTAATGCGAAGTAAAAAAAAGGTTACATCTACTGGAAACAATGCATTATACTAAATGACAAAATTACACCAACAATTATTATGACTCAATATTTAGAAATAAAAGAAACCGGTGACGGTGCGTATCCGTCCATATTAATTCCTGGCTGGCACGGTAAATAAGTACTGACTTTCTGACCTGGATGAGCGTCGGCTACCCACTCCGAAATCATGTTCAGGAACTTCACCACCCACGAATCGATTAAGTGCGTTGTTCATCGGTATTCCACCCTCGGGAACTGGCTCCAGAGACCAACTCCATTGCTCAACACGACATTCCAGTGTGTTTAAATCGAGATATTTAAACTATACGGAAATACCCGATGAAGATGATAAAATTGAGGACAATGATAAAAAATGGAAATGAAAACTGGAAAAACAACCCTGAAAAGAAATAAAACATAATTAGCCCTCTAATAACCCGATTTATAGATCCAGACTTAAGACAATTTGCAACGCAATACTGACCTTCTTTGTCCTAAAGTTTGTTCAGAACAAACCCACCTCCCTTTTATCTTCGTAAAAAAACAAAATCTTCATCTCACATCGTCCTGAAAATATTACACAACATTAATGAAAACCTTCTACCCGACGACATTAATATTTAAGACCAGAAACAAAGAAAAAAAAACTCACGAAACGAATAAAAAATAACAATTACGGATGCAAGTGAACACGGCCTCTCGCCTGAACGACTATTTTGCTCTGACTCGTCACCTCGTTGCCACCGTACGCCGCTTCTAGTCTCAACTAATTAGCATAACAAAGCAAAACTCGTAAACAACTCTCGTGCCATTAGCATTACGCCGCCTCGCAGAAAGTAATTTTCACTAACTGTGGACACTTAAAATCCACTATGCTACAATACCCCCCTACGAAGAAGAAAAGGTGAGCTAGAGAAACGAACCGCTCGCTGCCCCCAGCGTACCCCAATGAAACCATCACCAAACACGAAAAAAAACACATCCAATGTAAAAAAACAAAAAAAAGTATATCTCCTAATACCAACGTAAAACCAAATTAACCCAAAAAAAATAAAAAACTCGCAATAATTTAACTCTAAGACTTAACCCGATCACACTATTTACATTTATAACATGACGTCCAAATTTTCCACGGATCACCAAACGTCCGTTATCGGTTGAACCTGAGAAAAACTTGAACAAACCTAAACCGACACCAAGGACACACAACACAATCCTCCCTTCTGTCCGTGGCTCTATAAATTAATATCCAAAATTTAACTGGAAACCCTCCCCCACAGAAAGCTAATAGCCTTGTTACTACGAGGATGGTTCACCAGTTTTAACTGCGAGCTCATTTATAAAATGAGTCGACTTCAAAGTCCTTCATTCGTCCAATAACCCCGAGCGATGCACTCAACAACTTCCCCCCTAACTGACTTCAGCTCCGAAGAATCGCGAGCAGAACCTAAAAGAAACAAACAGCGAGGAACCTGTCCAGTAACCCCCTCAGCCGTAATTGAATCAACGTCAGAACACACCAAAAGGAAAAAATAAACGTCCAAAAAGAAAAGATATACCTGCCTTGATAACACGGCCCTTGCCCCAATCCCTACTAAACCTGGCAAGAGAAAACAAATGGGTTCAATAAAAAAAAATGAACCCTATAATACTTGGGCATAGAAACTATATTAATAACTAATAAACCCAAAAAAAATAAATCATTATGGCTATGGTATGCAACTGTCTCGCATTTGATCTCGAAAAAAAAAGTCGGCCTATATTTTTATTTCTTTCATTCTCCATTCAAATTCCTAAAAAAATACCTTACATACTTCCACTAACAATCTCTTAACGAAACAGCAATCTGTTCGTCAGTACTCAAACAAACTCTTGTGTAAAACCAATAACCATGTTAGTACACTAAAAAAATTGCGGTCCGAATCAAAATTTACAGCTTAAAATCCTTGATGTGCCACGACCCCAAGGGATGACCATCAAGCCTCTCTAACTCATAAACAAGCGGGGACAACACACGCTTCACTCTGCACTTTTCAAATTTAGGAGCCAATTTTTTCATTTTAAAGCTATCTGCATCACTTTGGATGAATGTTCGCTTCCAAACAATGTCTCCCACATTTAATTTGGCTGCTCTTCGCCTCAAATTATAAGGCGTACTATTCGCAGCATGTGCCTTCAACAAGTGTTCCCTCACCTGATCAAATATTTCCCCCAAACAACCAAAATTTCCTGCATATTCCTCTCTTGGCACACCAACCGCATACTCTTTATCGGAATCCTTGTAAAACGAGCCATCTATGAGCGGCTCGCGCGCATGTACTAAAAAGAAAGGAGAAAACCCCGTGGACTCGTTAACTGCACTGTTCATTGCGAACTGAATCTTAGGCAGCTGCTCATCCCACGTCCTATGATTGTCTTTTACGTACGACGCTACCGCGGTCATAATTGTCTTGTTGTACCTCTCGACGAGGTTTACTTGAGGTGTATAACGCGGAGTAAAGTGCATGTTAGGGACGTTATAACGTTTCAAAACACTCTGAAATTCAGATCCCGTGAATTGTGCACCATTATCAGCAATTACGGTTTCCGGAACTCCATGCAACAAAATAACTTTTTCAAAATGTTTTGCAACTAATGCACCAGTTGCCCTACGCAAGGGAAATAGTAACGTATATTTTGAAAAGCAACAAGTCACCACTAGCAAAAAGGTGTAACCTGACCGAGAACGCGGTAGGGGTCCTACTAGGTCGGTAGAAACTAATTGAAAGGGTCTTTGACATACTTTAGGCTGACCCATTAAACCAGGCGTACTCTTGTTGGAATGTTTGTAAGCTGCACAGGTATCGCAATTTTTAACAAAATCAACCACGTCTTTGTACATACCAGGCCAAAAGTAAGTCAAACACAATCGTCTGTGTGTCTTAAATACTCCTAAATGAGCAGCTGTAGCCTCACAATGGTTTTGTTTAATTACATACTGCCTAAAACCCTTCTTAATTACCTCCTTCCAGTCATACTCGCTAGTTAAATTGTATTTGCTTTTACAAAATCTAAACAATTTGCCATCTTTGACACAAAAATTTGGAAAATTGGTTGGAAAAATTCTACAACCTTTAAAAATTCTTTCATACCAATCATCTCTCACTCCCGTATCAACCTGATCTATTGCATCAACTATCATTAACCTAGACAGAGCGTCCGGAACGACATTGTCGGTGCCCTTTCTGTGCTCGATTTCGAAATCAAATTGAGACAGTCTACAACCCCAACGAGCCAATCTACCGGAGGGATTTTCTAAGTTCATGAACCACTTAAGTGACGAGTGGTCAGTGATGATTTTAAATCGACGAGAACCCAAATACGCTTGAAATTTTTCGACCGAAAATAAAACGGCTAAGGCCTCCCGCTCAGTGGCACTGTAATTCCTTTCGTTCTTAGTTAAGGAACGACTGACGTACGCTATCGGATGATCATGTCCGTCGACATTTTGTGAGATCATCCCTCCTATTCCATAAGCTGAAGCGTCAGCATGAACCTCGAAAGGCTTACTAAAATCAGGCACCGCCAAAACTGGGGCCGAAACTAACGCGTTTTTTAATTTACTAAAAGCTACTTCGGCTTCCTCACTCCAAGCAAAAGCAGGGACATTCTTACCCTTGCTCGTCAGTTTATTTAAAGGAGCAGCAATGGTTGAAAAATTCCTGATAAATCTACGGTACCAAGAACAAGTACCCAAAAATATTTTTAACTCCTTACTAGTAGTAGGGGTAGGAAAATCTAAAATAGCTGCGACCTTTTCCGGGTCTGTTCTCAATCCATATTCATCCACAATATAACCCAAATATTTTAATGATTTTCTAAAAAATTTGGATTTAGCTTTATTAATCGTTAAATTAGCAAATTTTAATTTCTCCAAGACACGGTTTAGCAGCAATAGGTGGGTATCAAAATCAGAGCTACAAATAATAATGTCGTCGATATAACAAAAAACCATACCCTTCTCAATATCACTACCAAAACCATGACCAAAAAGTAAATCCATGAGTCTTTGTTGTCTAGAAGGAGCGCCACAAAGACCAAAAGGCATAACCTTAAATTTATAAAGACCTCGACCAGGAACCGTGAAACTAGTCTTCTCTTGCGAATCCTCATTTAATAAGATCTGCCAGAAAGAAGAGCTCAAATCAATTGAAGAAAGAAATCTAGCGTCCTTTAAACTGTCAAGAATCTGGGGCATATATGGAATTGCATAAGAATCCCCCTTTGTGATGGCATTTAACTTCCTACAGTCGAGACAGAACCTCCAATCACCGTTTGACTTCTTCACCAGTAAGGCTGGATTATTCCACGGACTTTCACTAGGAACTACTACGTCTAAAGCCAACATTCTATCTAATTCCTCACTTAAAGCTTGACGTTTCTCAGGTGAGAGTGGATATTGCTTAGTCCTAACTGGCGATGCATCTCCGGTATCTATCACGTGTTCTATCAACGTTGTTCTGCCTAAACCCTTAGATTCAGAAGAAATTTCTTCGAACCTGCCAATCATACTATCAGCAAGTTCCCTCTGTGATGTAGTTAAATTGTCATAATCCTTAATTGTGTGAATTTGGTCGGTGTCAGTACTAACAGTGTTGCACTTGAAAAAATTTTCAGGAGTATGGATATAGACCAGGTTTTCAAAAATTTCTGGCGCTAAATTGAACGCCTTAAAAAAATCACATCCCAAAATAACATTAACGACAATACTAGGAATTACAGCAAATTTAATTATTTGAGTAACCCCTTTAAAAGTAACCGGGATAAAAATATTACCTATAGACTCAATGACTACCCCATTTGCAACACTGCAAGACGAAACACCAGACTCTTGAAACTTAAACCCAAACTCAATAAAACGCAAGTGTGAGTTGTTACCTAAAATTGATAAGCAAGCGCCTGAATCGACCAAACTCCAAATCTCAAAATTGTTAACGTTGAACTTAATGTGTGGACGAACATCACTATAATCAGGAGAAAACAGAACCGAAGCAATAGAATCAAAATTTACATACTTCTTCATATTTCCCAGACACTTGTTCTGCGAAATTACATTGCTTCGGTTCTGGGTATCTGGTTTTTTGAACCAGAACCCTTGGACTTACTGTTGCATTTTGGGCAATTAGTCTTTGTGAAGCCCTCCTCGCCACACCTGTAACACCTCATAACCTTCGACCCCTTACAAGATTTAAAATTGTGATTGCCTTTGCCACATTTAAAACAAATGGGGGTCGGAATGTTTACCCGATGAGACGGCTGTGAAGAACGACCATTGCAGTGTCTGCATGTCTCCTTTGTCTGAACAATGCTGTTGGAGACCGAAGCAACCGGCTTACCTCTTCCTTTGTACGCAAAATCGGCACTAAGCAGGTTTGACCTGCTTGGTTCTGTAAACAAGTCCGTGCGCTGCTTTGCTGCCTCCAACTTCTTGCATTTGTCCTTTAAATCGGACAAGGAAGACACCTCCATTAAAGCCAACTGCTGAGAAAAATAAGGTCGAATATTATGCAATAAAATATCCAACTTCTCCTTGTCATTCAAAGGTGATCTTAATCTTGAAAATAAACAGTACATAATAGAAAAGTAAATATGTACTGGTTCATCAATACCCTGAGTCCTAGAACGGATCTCACCCAAAAGGCGATAGTCAAAATCTACCGGGTCAAACTCTTTCAGAATCAAGTTTTTTAATTCCGACCATGACGTAACCTGGTTCTTTATACCCCTGAACCATAATAAACCCTGATCCGAAAAAATCTGAGCCGCGCTGTTAAATAACCTCACGTCTGAAACTCCATACGACAGTTTCAACTCCTCAACACGTTCTAAAAATGAGCGCGGGTCACTCGAACCATTAAACTTTACGTTCCATTTTGCCACGTTCTTATCTCCAGAACACTCAACAGGCAACTCCAGCTGATCCGAAATCACGGTGCTCTGTTTTGGCAGCTGTTCCTGGAACGAACCCTCAACCGTAGCTAGAAAACTCCTAAACCTATTTTCCAGCTTGGTCAACTGCGAAACACATTTGTCCTTTTGTACGTCGAAACCTGTAGCTCTAATACGCCAAACCCTTGATGACAAGTGACGATATAAGGCCCTAAAACGATCCAGGAGGTATCGCTCCTTCTTCTCCTCAAGTTTATCCAAAACCTCTGATAAGGCCTTAATGCCATTTCCAACCGCTACAAGTTCAGCATCAGGAACCAAATCGGTATCGACGATCGACTCAGCCGGACACTCAGCGATTAGTTTTCGCAACTGTTTACGCAACGCAACTACAGTGCTTGCTGGTGTATCTGAACGAATTGCAACCTCATAAATTAATTCATCCTTTAAGAGGTTGTGGAATAGAACGTCTCTTTGTTCCATTTTTAATTAAATTTAAAATATATATATCTATATATATATACCAACGGAAGAAAGAATAATAATTATTGGTGTATTACAACGTGTAACATTATAATTTTAAGCAATGGTCAACGGCGTGTGACAAAACATATTACACAAAAAAAATACTCACACCATTTCACACAATATTAATCTTAAATACGGTAGCTACACGAGAAAAAAAACACAAAAAACAAACAAAACAACCAAGAAAAAAAATATAATTGTTGGTGTAACAAAACTATACTAGTTCCGATCACAAAAGTTGGGCGCCATTGTAACATGACTAATATGTGCGGGGATGATTTCCCGGCTATCCCCACCTACATTAGACCGTTTACAGAAAAAAAATATAAAATAAATATATATTTTTAGTGAAGTGAAGCGTGAAAAGAATGGAAGAGAAAATTTGAACCACCCTGTATAAGACCAATAGGTGACAAAGTAGGTCAAAAAAAATAAGATGCAACGCTTCTTCTACAAGTAAATATTTATTTACATAAAACATCAGGATACAGCTGGGGTCGGACGAACCTAATTATAGCCGATCACATTGTGTTCCACATTCGTAATGCGCTGGACAAATTGCGTTATAACTTGAATGTTCTAGGTTCTGACATGCAATTTGGAATAACTAACCCTATCGTCCTCCATAATTACAGTATCCTCCAACACAAATAAACTATAAAATTAACAGTTGCGGTAAAGCCGCGCAGATTCTATTCGGAACCAGTATACACAATTACCCACATTACAAAAAAAAATAATAATCTAACCAGGTGGGTTCAACGCTAATGCGAAGTAAAAAAAAGGTTACATCTACTGGAAACAATGCATTATACTAAATGACAAAATTACACCAACAATTATTATGACTCAATATTTAGAAATAAAAGAAACCGGTGACGGTGCGTATCCGTCCATATTAATTCCTGGCTGGCACGGTAAATAAGTACTGACTTTCTGACCTGGATGAGCGTCGGCTACCCACTCCGAAATCATGTTCAGGAACTTCACCACCCACGAATCGATTAAGTGCGTTGTTCATCGGTATTCCACCCTCGGGAACTGGCTCCAGAGACCAACTCCATTGCTCAACACGACATTCCAGTGTGTTTAAATCGAGATATTTAAACTATACGGAAATACCCGATGAAGATGATAAAATTGAGGACAATGATAAAAAATGGAAATGAAAACTGGAAAAACAACCCTGAAAAGAAATAAAACATAATTAGCCCTCTAATAACCCGATTTATAGATCCAGACTTAAGACAATTTGCAACGCAATACTGACCTTCTTTGTCCTAAAGTTTGTTCAGAACAAACCCACCTCCCTTTTATCTTCGTAAAAAAACAAAATCTTCATCTCACATCGTCCTGAAAATATTACACAACATTAATGAAAACCTTCTACCCGACGACATTAATATTTAAGACCAGAAACAAAGAAAAAAAAACTCACGAAACGAATAAAAAATAACAATTACGGATGCAAGTGAACACGGCCTCTCGCCTGAACGACTATTTTGCTCTGACTCGTCACCTCGTTGCCACCGTACGCCGCTTCTAGTCTCAACTAATTAGCATAACAAAGCAAAACTCGTAAACAACTCTCGTGCCATTAGCATTACGCCGCCTCGCAGAAAGTAATTTTCACTAACTGTGGACACTTAAAATCCACTATGCTACATTCGCTGTATTCGGTATACCATCTTACGTCCATTCGGATAGAGGAACTGCATTTGTGTCAGCTGACCTTAAAAGTTTTCTTCACGGCATGGGTATAGCTACGAGTTATACTACTCCATATAATCCGCAAGGCAATGGCCAAACAGAGAGATATAACGGAATTATTTGGAAAACTGTCCAACTCTCTTTAAAATCCTTGAATCTCCCTATTAATAATTGGGAGACTGTTCTTGAACAATCCCTTCACGCCATACGATCCCTATTATGTACTGCGACCGGGTGTACACCGCATGAGCGAATGTTTACACATCCTCGCAGGTCCTCAAACGGACAGTCAATACCATCTTGGCTTACAGGAGCTAAGAAAGTATTGTTATGGAACAATGTCAGGAAAAGTAAATATGATCCTTTAGTTGAAGAGGTTGAACTTCTAGAAGCCAACCCTGCACATTCCCATGTACGACTGCAAAATGGACGCGAAATGGTGGTATCAAATAGACACCTGGCACCTACTGGTAATTCGTCTGATGTTTTCATTCAAGATAATGAAATAGAATCGGATTCGAGTTGGATGTCTGCTGAGGCAAATGATCCAGACGATTCTGGAGAATCTACTCATGTGGAGTCACAGCCAGATCGTTCTGAATCTCCTACATCTCGTCGTTCTACAAGAGACCGACGTCCACCGTCTTACTTACAGGACTATGTCATTTCTTAACCACAGGAGAATGTGGTAATATTGTACTGGCCACTTCGGCATTTTAATATTAGAAAATTATGTCTATGTATCTGTCATTCATATGCCGTTGATTTTATCGAATAAAGCCATGTTTTACTACAAATGGTTTTAAATTCTACACTACGTATTGCGCCTTACAGTTCAAATAATTTGTAATGAAAATCAATTTAGGTATTAGATAAGAAATTAGTTTATTTTGTACTTAATATGAATATTATATTAATAAAATACTTACACATTGGTAACAGTCAAATATTGAATACAGATTATACTAATAAAGTACTTTTTTTTATTAAATTCCTTACATCCCATTCATATCCCATCATTATTTTAAGCTATCATTTAGGCAGGATGCAAGAAAATTATAATCTCAACCATTTCTCAGTAACTTTGTATTAATTTTGTATTAAAGCCAAGTACAATAAAAATTAAACGAATATGACATTTCGTTGTTAAAATAAAATTAATGTGTATGTTCTCTTTTTAGAACGCCATTGGCGCCAAAAAGAACAATGCATGAACAAGACGTAGCATCACGTTCCAATTTTAAAAATAAATATAAGTATTAAGTATTGTTGGTGTAGTGATTCCAACAAGATTTGTCAGTAGCTTTACACCATAAATTACCATTTACAATTTATTTATTACCATTTAGGAATCTTAGATATAGGTAGGACATCTAAAAGATCCAACCTTCCTCCGATTTCACGAAAGGAATATCAACCTACTGTGCCAACTAGAATGACGGGTTGGCACATGGTTGTATTTCCAGCTTTTTTTCTTTATGCTAGAACTTATCTAGCATTAGGAAGACTAGTCTAGTCTTTCTTTCAAACAAATTTCGAAATCGCGTCATATTGTTAACTTTAGCAGGAATATACGGTTAAGCACTACAACATAATAGAAGAAAAGATATCATTTTAGCAGAATGTTGAGCCAAATAATATGTCGTTTAGTCCAAAAGCTAAATTTTACATTAACGTTACGTATTTGTACATAGGAAGTAACTCTAAAAACAAATTCTACAAACTAGTATGTAGTCGGAATATAAATCCCCTTTAACATAATATCAATGCATAATTAAGCGGACCCATAGTGCTTGATCGTATTTGTACCCATATTTAACGTTGTATTATCTCGTTAAACTACAGAAGACAAGTCCTTGAAGTCACATTAGTCACACGCGTTTCCACGCGTTATATATTGCGTTATATAAACATTGTTTTTAAGTTCGTTAACGCGATTAATTCAAATGTTATGCAGTATCTTTGTATCTTGTAATGTTTTAAAAAATTTACGGTAGTTAAGCAGTACTTCCGGTAATTTATTTTAATAGACGTATATTTACAAATAATCACAGCTTTATTCAAAATATTTAGAAATTAGCCTTCAAAGGGACAAGACAATTCCTTCCTGGGGTTATAGAATCGCTCGTAATTAAAATTGTCAACTATTTTGTAGTCATAATCTCTATAATTCAGGAGGTCTTCAAGACGGTTCTTGGCATTGAAGTCCCTGATGCTAGTAAGGACAGGCGGTGCTCGGTTGACTCCAGCTTCTCTGGTCAAGTTTCCGAAGTATTGGTCCTGAAATCAAGAGACAAACATACCATAAGATACCTAAAAAACCTATCTCTACGTCATAAACAGACAGTGTTGCAACTATGGGACCAAAATACGATAACCCAGTCTAGCTCAAGGACTCTGCCTTTGCGAATGGCTTAGCAGTATGCCATTTTGAACTCTATAGTCTCCAGCTTAACTCTTAAAACACTAAGTGAATAAAGTAGAACCAACTTATAGTAGATTAATTGCCAAATTGCTTAGGAATTGAAGGCACAATTTGACAACAGGCTTAAAGTAATCGACATCCCGTCCTCATCATATACTACTACTCCTCATAAATGAACCACTACTGAGCCGGGCCTCCTCCCATAAGGAGAGTAATTAGCCCACTATGCCACACTGGCCAGACGGGTTGGCACAGGGTTTTCTTTCAGGTTTTCCTTCTCATAAGTATTCGACCTTGTCATTTCCTTTTGTCGGCTCTTACCGGCACCCTCAGGATAGAATGGCGTGGTGACACTGTGTATTCTAAATCCTTCACCACACGAATCCTCATCATATAGCCAGGCTTAAATGCTCCATCTCGTAGTCCCTATTTAATTGTAGTAGAACATCCTGCGCACCAGACGAGTTGGTAAACAGCCTTGTTTGCTTTGTTCATTAACCCCCGACGCAAAAAGAGGGTTGTTATAAGTTTGACGTGTCTGTCTGTCTGTCTGTCTTTCTGTCTGTCTGTCTGTGGCTCCGTAGCTCGAGAACGGATGAAGCGATTTCAATACAGTTTTTTTTGTATGACAGGTGAGTTACGGGCGAGTGTTCTTAGACATGTTTGATGAAAATCGGTGGAGTCGTTTAAAAGTTATGGGGGGTGAAAGTTACATCATAACAAGCGTGTATAAAAAGCATAAAATAAAAATTAAATTAAAAATTTAAATAAACACCCGACCCAAGGACCTAAGTTCCCTTTAAAAAGTAAAAAATAAAAAAAATGCATCGCGTTTGGGGACCGCTCCTACTTATTTATTACCTGACCCCCAACGCGATGTATTTTTTTTAATTTTTACTTTTTAAAGGGAACTTACTTACGTCCTTGGGTCGGGTGTTTTTTAAATTTTTAATTATTTTTTTTATATTTATTAATTTCCTGTTCGTAACATTTTATCTTACCATATCAGGCACGACGTTAACGTCAACTAATTTCATCTTTCTCTCCCATCGAAGTGTATGAACGTGGTCTAGCCAGTTCCGAAGCATTTCTTCCTGAGACGGCAGCTCGAATTTCCCTGCAGCAAGCATAGCCGCATATTCGCCCTGCACAAAACAAATTACAAATTTCAGAAGTGCCTCTCAACTATAAACGATTGGTACACATATGCGAATAGTTATTTTATCATCATCATTTCAGCCAAAAGACGTCCACTGCTGGACATAGGCCCCAAAGATCTCCAAAAAAGCCGAGCCGCCCGAACCTATCGTTTTCCAGGGACCTTAACCAGATCATCGGTCCACCGTGTGGGAGGTCACAGTGCTTTCCGGAACGCGGTCGCCACTCGAGGACTTTTCTGCCCCATCGCGACGCCCGTATTTTTTTTATATAATAAAATATTAGTTAATATATAACTATTAGTTTATTACCAGTCTATCGCCCAGCGGTCGAAACTCGATCGTAATTAATTTAAATTATAGTTCTATTCTCAATTTGACCCTGACTTTAACGATAAACAAAAGAATATACCTACATTCGTGTGTGTGCCAAGTAGTACATGTATTTTTTCAGTGTGTGCTCTTTTTATTGAATTAATGAATTCTTATGCACAATGTTTAAGCATTCTGCACTCTTTCTCTATACCATCATCATCATCATCACTCGCTATCGTCTGTCCAAAACAAAGTCGCTATCGTCTGTCCGTCCCTATGTATGCTTAAATCTTTAAAACTACGCAACGGATTTTGAAGCGGTTTTTTTTATAGATAGAGTGATTCAAGAGGAAGAGGAATGATATTGTAGAGAAACACTGATAAATTTTGATGTTCATCATTGCACCCGTGCGAAACCGGGGCTGGTCGCTAGTTAACCATAAGTGTGGGAATTGCATTTCAATCTTATCTATCTATATATATATATCTCCACGTATATAGTCGCTCATCACGATATCTCTGGAACCATAAGACCAGAGTCTTGAAATTTGGTAGGAATAATCTTTTCACCGAGTAGAGGTCTAGTCTACCTAAGAACCGATTTTACGAAATACCTAATAATCTAAGGGGGTGGATAAAAAAAATGTTATAGTTAGTGGCGTAGCAACGCTCGCAGGGTACAGCTAGTCATTCTATAAGATTATTAAAAATAATCATTACATTAAACAATAATATTTTAGGGCAGTGTCGAGTGAGAAACTTCCACTGGTTCGAAATGCTACTCGAATAGCATTGAAGCAAACAAGTAGTGTGTAGTAGTGCAAGAAACTCAAGTTTGATAAACACGGAAAGACTGGTATCTGCCTTAATTAGGAGCAAAACTAACTAATTCATGAAGTAATGAGATTGATAAACTACATTTAGTCTTGTCATAGTTCCACGATGTTATAGATAAGCTATAATTTAGCAAGTATCAATACTAACCTGGGCTTCTAGAACTCGGTTAATGACTTTCTTGGAGACTCCAACAAACGCCATGCTGGGGTGCTTGATATTCACAACTTGTTGGTACAAGGGCAGCACGAATTTCTTGGAAGTAGTCACACCAGTGGTTTCAGTGATGAAAGGGTGGTCAAAATCGTATCCTAAATGCAAACATATTGCTATCATCAGTAAGATTATTGTTATATAGACTTGATTAGAAAACAACTACTCTATGGAAATGAACTAACTACACATAAAAGTCACATTCCATGGACATGAATCTAAGCATTTAGAAACAAATGGACAATGTATCTGATGTAATGATGTCACGGGGGCTCTAGCTCTCTTTTGTTGTTAATATCAGGAAAAAGGAGATGCTCTATTTTGTCTGAGTTTCCACTATTTTTCTCTATGGGTAAATCACTTCAGAGGCATCACCTCTGAAATGACCTACAGTTGTACCTAGTTAATCGATCTATGGTTGAAATTCTATGCAATAATTGATGGAATATGTATGGATACCAACGCATCTATGTTGCTTCCAGGACTACCTGACTTTATTCCTGTGTTTGGTACAAAAGCTAGTATTGCAAGAAAATCGTTAATAGTTTTGGACGTAAATATTTTAAAATGTTTAGGCCTTCAGCCGTCGTTTCATCAAGGCTACCAGAAAATATCTTAAAATTTTAGACAAAATATTTACCCACCGGTACAGAATATAACATCGTCAAATTCTTCAGTGCTATCATCTTCGAAGATCGCACCATTATCTGTGAACGTCTTAATATCTGGCTTCTTCAAGTAGTTGTCGGAGAAGAACGGCTGGTTGTATTTCAAATGATGACTATGGAAAAGTTTGGAAGTTACATTGCAAAGATGGGTGGCGAGGTCGAGACCCGAAGCGCCGGCACCAATGAGAAGCACTCGACGATTCCGGTAAGGTTCTGCCTCCTTATAATCGTGACTATGAATCATTTTACCTGGAAATAAGGTTGGACTTACACAATCAATTACTCCTTGACACGGGACGTTGTCACTATGAATCGCTGGAGCCTGTTGAATACTAATTAGGATTGAGACAACGTATGGTAATTTTGGCTTCGTAATCATGTGTATGAGTATTTTGTCTATCCTACTGGAGGAAACGCGTCTCAGCAGGGAATTATAAGTACCTATATAGGTTGATGTTGACGACTAATGTTAAATATAATACATTATCCAGAGTCAAATTACCTAACTAAACAATTTTGGACAAATTCGAGGTCAATCTCAATGTATAAAAATAAAAATTAATTGCTGTTCGTTAGTCTTGCTAAAACTCGACAACGGACCGATTTGGCTATTTTTGGTCTTGAAATATTCGTGGAAGTGCAGGGAAGGTTTGAAGTGGGAAGATGAGAAAATATGGAAATATTCATAGTTAAGACAAGACAACAGACAGAGACAGACGACAGTCTGTCGGGTCAGCTATTGCTTTATAAATTTGTGCTGCAATTCAATATGTTAGGTTTTAATTTATTGAAAGAAATAATAACGTTACTAGGAGCCTTGATAATATAAAAATACGTTTCAAATTATTTGGCAACTATAATATAACTAAATATATTATTTTACTTGTTTAGTAATTAGACTAATTAACAACTAAAATTAAGAGATGTACATTTAAAATATTCTTAAAATGTCAATGTTGTTATTACGCCAAAGCATGAACTGGTACTAGGCGGACAAGTTAGTTATGCAATTAAACCGCACTTAATCTTAAGTTACACAATGGTATTAAGAATAGTTAAGTAGGTATCTAGTTAACCGGAGCCACAAAAACTTTCTCCTTTATTCATGAAGATGAATAAACAACGGACGGGAAAGTACTATTTGTATATTTTAAACAATTAGTAGGATATCGATTACTTGTAATTATTTCGTAGGCATGTTTAATTTAATATTAGTGAAGTTATGCGGCTTCCTACAACAGAACCTAAAATGAACTGTAGATACTCTAGATCCGGTTGCTACGAAACTCGACAGCCGAAGCAAATGATATGATGATAACTTTATTTTCATAAGACCAAAAAGTCACATAAACGATAAATATTATTTAGGTGTGTTGTATTCGTATGAAAATACACACACACACACACTGAGCTCATTTATTGCATAATTGTGTAAAGGATTTGACAATTTTTACTATACAAAAGTAAAAAAGGTTTCTCTGTCCATCTTCAAAAGTGATATTTTTTTGTCGTAATTGACGTTTATATGTGTAGAAGATAGGTAACTAAGTGGTCGTTGTTATAATAAGTTTTGGCTTTTGTTGTACAATCACGCTAACACGACTGAAAAGCGTGTTAGATTTTCGCGAGTCCAGATGTCACTCGTCATCCAGTACAACTGCAAGGACTTGAATAAATTTTAAAACACATATGATTTATTTCGTGACTCAAAACCCGTAGAAATCTATACTAATATATAAAGCTGCAGAGTTTGTTTGTTTGTTTGTTTGTTTGTTTGAACGCGCTAATCTCAGGAACTACTGGACCGATTTCAAAAAATCTTTCAGTGTTAGATAGTCCATTTATCGAGGAAGGTTATAGGCTATATTATATTTTCAAAAGAATTAGGGATCCGTATGAAAATTGCGATTTTGTAAACCAAGGTGTAAAATCGAAAACCTATTGACAATAGAACAAAATGATGTACTACGGATTTGTAGGTCTTATAAAGATCTACAAAAAAGTCCGCGAGAGCACATATCTAATTATCATAGTTTAGTCACAATAACCGATTTTATGTTCATAAAAAATATGCACGGGTTCGAAGCCCACGCGGGCGAAGCCGCGCGCAAAAGCTAGTAAGTAATATACGCGCGTGCATTGACAAAAAAAGGCTTACGCTGCTGGTATGTCATTTCACGGCTAAAAGATTTTAGGTCACACAGACTTCAACACAGCATGCTACTAAGATTATCCTCATTGTTTACATAGAGACACGAACCATGTTTACAATAGATCATCAGATGCAGTGCCCGCATGCAGTCGTCATTGTATTCAAATATTGGGTAACGGTAAAAAATCAACTATGATGCAACCTTCGACATACTTTGTATGTTTATTCAAGCTTTTTCCTCGTGTTGTCATATACGGGCAAAATAAACTACTGCAGTCTTCTTTCTTTATTGGAGAAATATTCGTATTAAAGGACAATGGCATCATCCTCCTAACTTATAAATGACTCAAAATAATTCATCATCATCATCATTATTTTAGCTAAAAGACGTCCACTGCTGGGCATTTGGCTCCCCCAAGGATTTCCACGAAGGCCGGTCCTGAGCCGCCCGCATCTATCGTATTCCGGCCTTATCCAGGTCCTCAGTCCAGTCAGTCCGGCACTGCGCGTTCCGTAACCTGCCATTTAAGTCTGGCCATCCTGTTACCTATATCGGTAACTTTGGTTCTCCTGCGTATCTACTCATTTCTGGTTTGATTTCGCAGGGAAACTCCGAGCATTGCCCTCACCATTGGGGGTGACCATGAGCCTTTTGATGTAGCCCATGGTGAGCGACTACGTCTCTGTACCATATGTCACCACTGGTAGCACACATTAATTGAAGGCTTTTGTCTTCATAATAATTATGTATAAGTACCTAAACATTTGTGTATCTTTTTCGTAAAAATCAACCAAGCCATGGGATGATAGAAGTTCAGAGACATAGGTAATAATTTCATCGATGTTCAATTTCCCCAAATTCATGGTAGGCAATTAATCTGTGTCATGCTGGCAAGGCGGGTTGGCACAAAGAGGGTAGCTCTTGAAATGACGTAACAGATTATACTGACCTTTAAAAACATCTTGACCCTCGAATTTTGGCATGGCAACCTTGTGGCAGATGCCATTTGCCACGACGACGAAATCACATACTTCTGTAATATTCTCTTTGGTGTCAGTCTTCATGTACGTGAGGTCCCAATGGTCACCGGCCCAGCCGACTGACGTCACCAGGCTTTGCAGCTGAGGGCAATAAAAAGACATAAAACCAGATTTTTTATTATTCCTGATTGACCCATTAGGTGACGCATCGGCCTCAGAGGTAAATGTATTATAGTTTATGTTATAGTATGTATAAAGTATACCTATGTAGCCCAATCATGTTAGACTGGATGCGTCCTTATGAAATCGGGAAAAGGTGAGGTAGATTACAGACTCCATTTATGATAACGGATTTAGAAAACATAGTGTCACCACCCCATTCCATCCTGAGGGTATCGTAAGAGCCGATAATAGGAAATGACAAGTCCAAGAACATAGCCGCAAGTGAAGAAAAAATAAACGAAATCCTGTGCAAATCCATCTGACTAGGTGCAGGGCAGAGTAGGCTAATATACCCTCCACATAATTGGAGGCGGCCCGATTTAGCAGTGGGTCATGTATGGATTTGGTAGGAGTTGTAATAGACTATAGAATGACTTATTTCTCTTAGCTCACAAAACCTACTGACGAATTTGAACCGTCTCTTATACATGGAGTTAATTTGTTCACTAAGTTGACCAGTCAGGTTGGTATAAGGTTTTGTTTAAAGTATTCCTTGTCTTGCAACTTTGTTGTCAATACAACTTAGCATCAATATGCTTTAGCGTATATGTATCGTTGTTTGTAGTCGAATATTTTGTCTCGTGAATATTCCCCTAAGCTGAAACTTCACATAACTACCGACGAAAAGACTAAGCCTTTTTCAACTATTGATCTTTGACAGATTTGATAGTCGAGAGTGAATGGGATCAGCCATTTGAAGGCTATCTTTTCTCTAGATTCTTTAAACAGTGACCCACCTGGATTGCATCCATTCCATCCATCTGATATTTAGCACGTCCTTATTTACGTTCTGTCGTTGCATGATACTCTTTGCAATTCAGTTAGCAACCGAGACACTGACCTGACTGATTTACAACATATGAGTGTGTCATACATAACTCATGAAACATTACAACAATACCACACAATATTTTTGCGGTGTGGGTCTACTGTACAATTGGCTTAAGTATAGATATAAACTTATGTTCAATAAGACACAATCCATGTATTTAACGGGGCAGGCCCGACTCAGCGGTGGGTAAATAATGGGTTGATTACTAGTACCTATCTACTAACCTTAAAATGTAAAAAATATTCACCAATTTTTTTCGTAGGTAATTTTTTTATGGTGGTAGGTCTTTTTCAGTGAGGCAGCTTGAGCGAGGTGGTCCGCTATACTACTCAACCCTAAATGACCCACTGCTGAGTCGGACCTCCTCCAACTACATGGAGGGTAATTAGCCCACTACGCCAGAGTAGGCCTATGCTAAAACTATTTTCAGTATCAAGTTTCCCTTGTCTTGCGGCTAGGTTATCATTTCCTTTTGCCGGGTCTTACGATACCCTCGGGATGAAATCACATGGCAACACTATGTATAATGTACCGGGATAACTCGCCAATCCACCAAACTTTTTCACCTACCTACGTCAATAAAACCTCGTTTGAAAACATTTAATCAAGCTTATTATGTAAATACCTATTAGTACATACCATA
Source organism: Clostera curtula (assembly GCA_905475355.2). Lineage (NCBI taxonomy): Eukaryota > Metazoa > Arthropoda > Insecta > Lepidoptera > Notodontidae > Clostera > Clostera curtula. The sequence continues at coordinate 7,836,821 of FR997813.1, read as the reverse complement.
TACCTAATTATAATCTATTCTCGCATTTGGGTTTTCCTAACGACCATTGAGTATCCGAAGGTCCGATTTATGACTATGCGCCGTGACTTCATATAATGAGCGCATAGATTGCGATTTAAGTACTACCTGCGCACGGCTCCACCCACGTTGATTTCTAACCCCTGGTCTTATCGATATTTTTTCACCTACAGTAAAGATAATTATAAGTTGAGTTTGTTTGTGTGTCTGTCGTGGCTCTTGAACGTTTAGTAACACTAGGACGAAGAATAGGGGCCTGAAGACACTTGCAAAACTAGAGTTATCACTCTTGTGTGTCCGACCCTAGAAGTTTATATGGGGGCGGAGTGCAGAAATGTCATATTGTTACCATATACCATGCAGTTTATTTATTAAATAATTTAATAAAAAAATATTCACACACGCTAAACGCAATTTTTAACACACTCATAAAATTCATGATGTCTAATCAAATCAAACAGTAGTAGTTACCTATTTTGAAAAAACAGAAATTTTACTTTTTCTTTCTAGCATTTAGTTGTAGCTCCATAAACTACTGGCGGTAAGTAATTTAAAACTTTTTGTTTAATGGCTTGCTATGTTACAACAATATAACTCCGCCAAAAGTGATATATCAAGAACCCTACAAGATGTAATAATTCTTCATTTAATTCGGTTCAGTCATTGACCGATGAAAAGTTTAAAAGGTGTCACCTTGGCAATGACTCTGAATAATTTTATTATGAAGTTACACCTTTTTTTAAGATGCGGTTAATAAATAAGTTTTACCGTGAAGAAATTTTTTTCTAAATTCGACATCTTCGCGAATCCTAGTAAACAATAAAATCTTAACGATGGCAGTAAAAGGAAACGTGGATTCGTTCGTTATTCACGCACAGGAAGGATGACGCGACATTCTGTACGGTGGAAGTCTTTCCCAGTTTCTTTATTTTAGCGGCGCTTTTGGCTTATGAGACTAAGCTAGCCTCTTTCAACTACATGAAGGGTAATTTGCCTACTGTGCCTAGCTGTCCAGAAGGGTTGACATAGGGTCTGTATAAAGGTTTCGTTCCCTTGCGGCTAGGTTTTCGGTCATTTCCTGTTGTCGACACTTACGAGACCCTCAGGATGAAATGGGATGGCGATACTATGTATTCTAAATCAGTCGACACACGGAAACTTATTGAATGCTAGTCAAGGTATAACTCCGTCATTCATAAATTGATATGGCACATCATCCACATCCTAATTAACATCAGGGTCAATTAAAAAAAGAATAGCTTCTAATAGTATTATTCTATTAGTTATTTTTTAATCTCTAGTGCCTTTTTTAACTTGGAGATTGTTTTTATTTTAAAGTTAAAGGTATTTATTTGCTTCTTATAAATCGTGACATTTAATACATTACATGTTGGCACGTCTACATAATTGCCACAACTAAGGAAGTTTCAATGATAAAATCGATTTAACAGAAATGATTATTATCGCTATTATTGTTGCCTGTTGCGAAGGTTAAATTATTATTTACTGTTTTATTGGAATCGTACGAGATTTGCTCCATCCTACATAAATGCAACGCTTAAAACTGTTTAAGTTAAGTCACTTATTAATTTAATCAAACAGGCGTAGTCATAAGCGCACAATAAAACAAGTGGTCTAATCATATTTGAAGAAACCGCAAAATTATTGTACAACACGAAAGTTGTTTACATTAAAATTTACGCGCAAATAAAACTAAATGTCTGCTTGGCGTTGTAACTTTAAACAATATTACACAATGAAAATACTTTAACCTGATTGTTCTGTTGAAAAATAGCAAACAAGAGTAGCGCACAAGAATACCGTATACGAACAGCGAACACGAATGGCGATGGGAAGGGCTAGCATTACATGAAAAACACATCATTTAAAATATCTCACATGAGATTAAGAGTTGAAGCCGTTTGTTTGGTGGCCGTAGTAGAGTAGTATGTAGTACCAATGCCTATTCTAGTTAACGGTTTCATTTAAGTTAACACCGACTTCAAATCGTTGCTTATTTTCGCTTTTTTGTTCAAATGCTTTTGTTTTTTTTAATTTCTATTTCCAACAAACGTATGCATTATAAAGTACTCGAATTACAAAATCGTCGACATAATAAAAAGGTTGCCTTCTTATAAATCTTTGTTGTATGTTAATTATTTTAAGTTCTCTGCCATACCAGACCACTGAAGTAATTTGTCCGAGACCAACCAGGAACTAAGACCATTCGAAAAACTCGATTACATATTATGAAGTTGTGCGGTAACAAACATAAACAAACACAGACAACCGAAGCCACTTACCTGAATATTTTTCAGGAGATTAAAATGTTTGGCGAACGATTTCAAATACTTATAGAAGCAGTCTCCCGTCGGATAGGTGGGGGTGTCCTCTGGGAATTTGTAGCCGACATACTCCATCGTCTGACGGGGTGTGTTTGTTCTGAAAATAACTGGTAATATAAACTTTTTTTTTATTAAGCCACTTTTCCTGAACCAGTGAGCTCATCTGCTAAGTCGGGCCTCCTCCAGTTATATGGAGGGTGATTGCCCCTCTGTGCCACGCTGACCAGAAGCTAGCATAGCTGTTCCTTTTTTTGCGGGTGGCCTTGTCATTTCCTTTTTAGCTGTTACGACACCCTTTTATACCGGGGAGGTAACCTTTTATGGGTCCCCAGCAGGGGGGCTGGGTGTTTGGGAGTCCCGGCCCCGTGAAGATGGTAAGTTGCGGCCGGTTTACCCACTAAAACCTACCACATTGCGTCCTTACTCGAGCCGTAAACGCCTTCGGGAAACTGTCTATACTTCTCGTTTGTATCTAGTATATTGTATAGAAGCGGTCCTTAGAAAATTTAGATGTAAAGGCGTGTTTTGTGACGAAACTCACACTCAAACCACGTATCTCTGGTTACATAAACACACTTGGCCGACCTCTGATTTGAACCGGTACCCCTGATTCAAAGGCAGCACATAACAGCTATTTTATCAACTATGACAAACGTTATGAAATTATAGTTAATGTGACATAAGGTTAATTCAACTGGTTTTTTATGTTTGTTACCTCGGAACTTTCGAGTGGGTGAACCGATTTTGATGATTCTTTTTATAATTTCCTAATTGATACAAAACTCTATGGTAGGTTTATTACAAGTGGCCCAGTAGCCTAATTACCCTCCATGTAGTTTGGAGAAGGCCGGATTCAGCAATGGGTGATGAATGAGCTGAGAAGTAGTAAAGATTGTAAGTGCAGTGCATCTACCGCAAAACCAGTTTTGACCGCCATTTGTATTAAAAAATATAACCAGTTCGGGAACGGATCATTTAGAACAAGTGTTCAGTTGCACATTATTTTTATATCTTTTAAAAAACTTGAGTTCATTCGCATTAAGTGCGGGTTTTTTTGTTCATTAACATGAAAGTAAGCCGATAAAGTTTATATTTTTTTAAGAGTTAGGTACTCTCCTTTTTCATTTTGGTTCTATGTTTGATATCCATGTTCCGTGTGCCGACATTTGCGGCCACCCGTTCGTTAGGATGGAAGTCGTAAGACCCGACTCTGTTTTTTAATCCATGATTTGAATGCCTCAATGCTTGCGTGATGGAAAGCAACGACAGGGTCTAAGATGGAGCAGGCAATTCCAGGAAATGCCCTGTCGGACACCGGCTCTCTCAGACACACAGGAAAATTGCTTGGCGCTAGACTTAGACGTGACCCTCACATCTAACTTTTTTTTACGTAGGTTTTATGACCAAACTCTTACAAAATCATCATATAATATTTAAAATAACCAATATCATCTGCCGACAAACTGTTAAGCAGTTTGGCAGAAAATTTTAATTTAATACTTTTGTAAAATTGAATGAATAAACATATTTAAAAAATATATTAAAAGGGGTATAGATTTTTTTCTGTCTCCCTTTCTTACCTTAACTGTTTATACATGCTGGTATACAGTGGCAATCCATCCTGGTCTCTGCCTGCCTGGGGGTCAAACCTCCAGGTGCCTCCGATGTGTCTGGACGCCTCGAAGACTGTGTAGTTGACACCATGCTCGGTTAAGTGCCGGGCGGTGCCTAAACCCGAATACCCAGCGCCGATTACGCATACTCGCTTGGCTGGATCTGACTGCAAAAGGTATACCAATGTTACTTACAAAGCAAGGTGTAAAACAAGTAGGTAACGGGGTATGGACGGATTTAGATTTAGGTCATCACCCCATTCTATGCTGAGGATATCGTAAGACCACTGAGGGCCCGTGTGGTGACGGATTTAGAATACACAATGTCACCAATCCATACCGTCTTTAGGGTGTCGTAAGAGGCAACTAAAAGAACGCAAGAGGCAGATCACCTAGCCAAGAGAAGGAAAACTTGATACAAACCCTGTGCCAACCCGTTTTGCCAGCGTGGCACAATAGGCTAATTTCCCTCCATGAATTTGGAGGAGGCCCGACCCAGTAGTGGGTCATTTAGGGGCTGTAACGAACGAACTGAGGATGCATTTCCAGTACGGATATCAGGCTTATTTCAGCTGAGGTAAAATCTGCAAATTTCGAAGAACCTAACCTAACCACTGCTTGGACTAGAGCTCTCCGAGTCAAATTCAAAAGGATCTTTTTTCTAGTACTACCTACTACTCGGCACATCTGACCTCGGGTCGGGCAAGTGTCTTTGTGCAAACCAGAAGAACTTGCTCTGAGACTGGGTGGTGTTTGTAAACTGCAATAAACATAGCGCTAAAAAGGAAAAACGTAAAAAAAAAACAAATTGACACCGAAGGCACCGCATGCATTTTTCGCTTGTAAAGGCATTTTTAAATTCGGTTTACATTGTTTGTTAAAAATATTTAGTTATTTGCTGAAAATTTGCAGAGAATATCTAAATTAGTAGTACTATCGATACATTCGTTAAGGCTGTAGGGCTCATGTTACACCCTGTATATTCTACTCAGCCCACACATTAACCGCTGTTGAGTCTGGCTTCCTCCAGTTACATGAAGGGTAATAAGCCTACTGTGCCACGCTGACCAGATTTCGTATGAAGTTTTCCTTCTGGTGGCTAGGTTATCGCCCGTGTCATTTCCTTTTGTCCAGGATGGAATGGGGTGGCCACGCCATGTATTCTAAATTCGTCACCGAATATCAGCTGTTTATTTATTTGTGTTACTATAACAATAGTAGTAATAAGTTAGAAGTGCGATTTGACCAATTTACTTAATGTGCTAGTAAATTAAGTAACTAGTTACACACCTACCTAACAAGAAGTACTTAATCTATGCATACATTAAGCCTGTCGGAGAATGGAGTAGCCTTGTAGAGTATTATGTAGGAATTGTAGGAATACTAGTTATTTGGTGGCTGTACAAAGTTTAACAAAAACGGTATATATACCCATAACTTGCTATGAATAATTCAAATATAATATTTCAAGAAAACGACAGTGTCAACTGGGTAAATAAGAGCAGGAAACCTTAGTAATATTGCACATCTGAGATGGCTATGTTTGAAGGATAGGCAAATTAATAAGCAAATTCATCAGTTTTCAAAGGAAGCCATGTTTTATTGTAACTGCCTGGTTCAGATAAGAATATAGAATAATTTAGATTTAGAATAATTTAGCTATAAGTCGATCTCACTCATATTTCAATACAAAACACATTTTAACTAAAGAACTATTAATTTATTTAGTTATTGAACTCATTCCTGATGTAAGGTTTGTGTTATTTAGCCAATATTTAGTTCATTATAATGCCGTCTCAAAATTTATTAATTGTAAACTTTTAATACAAATCTCTCTGTGAAGTACCATCGAGTAAAACATTTATAAAGGTCAGTGTCCAAATTAGGGAGCCATCCAAACAACAATGGAAACTCAGTCAAGGCAAGCCGGTGTATTCATAGCACATCCAAATTGGATATATATGTTTTTTTCACACAATACCAGATCGCACAAACATACGCAATTATTATTACCCATCACTGTTTACGACACGACAACGATTCTGTTTATTTCGAAACCTTATAAATAAATTTCTCTTGTCACGTTTTTTGTTATTGAACTCCTCCGAAACGGCTCGACCGATTGTGCTGAAATTGTATATTCACATTTGATAGGAATGAGAATCGGACAACATCTATTTTTCGTCCAACTAAATGTAAAGGGTGGTCCACCGCAAAAAAATATTTTATAGATTTTTTTTATTATTTATTATGATACAGCGTACAATTATACATAAAACCCTAAATTTTCACCCCTCTACCCCTATTTTTTAAAAGCGATATTTTATATGGCACAACAACGTTTGCCGGGTTAGCTAGTAATACATAATATATACATTTTATTATTTTTATCCCACAGATAAACCAGACTGAGGGGCATTGCAGCTTTATCTTAGCGGATAATTATACTATTAGTCACTGTTACACGTGTAGGAAAATTACAAAAGGACTGTAAGACACCTGGCTCCCACGGTTCCTTTATTTGCCTCTTACGACAGCCTCAGGTATGACGACATTTGGCATTTTGTGATGCTTTCATTATGGTTATGGGGCTTTTGTTACACCTTAAATCGTATCAATTCAGCCCATGGATGAACCAATACTGAGTCGGGCCTCCTCCAAATGGATAGAGGGAAATTAGCCTACTGTGCCCCGCTGGTAAGACGGGTTGGCACAGGTTTTTTTTTTTTTTTTTTTTTTTTTTTTTTATGCTTTATGCACATGCAATAATGTACAAAGGCGGACTTAATGCCTTAGGCATTTTCTACCAGTCTACCTTCGGGTGGTGCAGAAACAGAGCGTGGTAGGTGCACTAACCCTAGATATATCATAAAAAACATCGGACATTGTAAAGATCTCCGACCATGACCCGGCTGCATAATGAAATACGGGATGTTTATTGTATTGTGGTTAAAAAAAAAATCACGTCATTACGTATAAGAGGATAAGCTTCAAGATAATGTAAACTGAATATAAAGAACAATATGGTTACTTTCAATGTATGGGTGGGGAATACCCGTCTTATAATCAGTGGGACAATAACTACGGAAGTAGCACTAGCCCTAAGCCCTGGCAATTAGTGCATTTGCTTGCCGAGCTTGATTACTACTTACTACTATTATTCAGGCCATAAATTACCCTCTGCTGAGGTAGGCCTCCTCCAGTTACAAGGAGGGTAATTAGTATGTTACGCTGGCTAGACGGGTTATGAAATTTTCCTTCTCTTGTGGCTAGGTTAGCGACCTTGTCATTTCCCTTGGTCGGCTCTTTCGACACCCTCAAGATGGAATGGCTATGTATTCTCCGTCAACACAGGGACCACGAGCTTGCTTTATACTGTCTATATCAACAATCAACGTCCTATCAGTGTCAAGTCAGGACGTATACCACCTGCTTTTGACAAAAGAACTTGGCAAGAACTTTTGAATTTACCAGGTTAATGCCAGCAATTGCATCGTGCTTTAAGGTGGATGCTCCAGGGTAGCCCGCGAAATTCAAAATTTCTTACGTTTTTTGCAATTTGCAGGTCAGTGCTAGGTTGTATGTTGATTAAAATGTTATTCGCGGCTGTAAGACGTATGTAGTTATAGAATTATGATCATCAAAATCATCAATACAACCCTCCAAGCTGATATAGGTGCAAGAAAAAATTTTTCAACGTCAAAGGCATTCTTGCACCTTTATGAGCTTGGAGGGTTGTATTGATGAGTTTGATTATTATAACTCTGTAACTACATAGGTCTTAAAGCCGCGAATCAAATGTTCATCATCATACAACCTAGCACTGCCCTGCAAATTGCAAAAAACGTAAGAAATTTTGAATTTCGCGGGCTACCCTGGACCATCCACCTTAAGGGCAGATTGATAGGATATTTGGGACCTTGGTAGAACGCAGCCAACCTTAAGAGCGCCCGATGTACACTTAACATTTAGCAAAAAAACCTCTCGGTGTAACTCTGTTGCAAGGTTCAATAAAACACAAATAAATATCTACAGGCCAAGTGGAACAGGTCAACGGTAACTGGTTATATATTATATCATATGAGTGTCAACAGGGTATTCGAAGAAATTTTAAAATGCTCTCTGACGACACGTGATGGCAACGATAAGATAGCTTCAATAGTGCCTAGTCTAGTACACTACCTACCTTAGCAGTAGGTATCTATTGTAGCCTAAACATATCTTGAACCAAAAGCACCCTGGTGGGGGAAAGTTGCGCATATCACCAATTAATCGCGTGACTTAAGCCTCCCTATCCGCCAATCACCGCCAAAGAGACCAACAAATTGACTATTGCCAAGAAAAAACTTCATATAACTATCTACCCAATAACTATTCCACCGATAGTAAACAATACCAAATATGTTTAAGGAGATAATAAACAATGAGAAATGTATCACTTAGACGCACATATCATGAATAAGGAACGTAAACCACGCTTGACAGCATCGCCAACATCGCAGTTACGAGCGCTTCCCGTTTCGCCTTTGCCGTTTTCCGTGGTCATGTAAGACGTTAGGGCTGTCAATTTATTTACATCTTTGTTTGTATTCAGTTCCGCGCGCTACGTGTTTATTTTATGCTTTTGAACCAAAAAGAAAAATGTATATTTTTGTCCATGCTTTGCTTTTTAAAAAGATACATTGGAAATGGAAAGTAGGCATCATTTTGCCATCAAACTATTTATATGTAAGGTAAGTAAGGTTTACACTTTTCATACAAATTACAATTCCTTACAAATTTCCATCCAAAACTTGGCTCTCGTTTCGCATCCTATGCCGCAAGCTGGACAAGGACTTATAGTACAGAACAGTGGAACTTACGGAAGCCCGCATGTACTATTTACTTAATGTGGCTCATTTCGGCTACTGGGCCCCAACCTGCTATTTTCAATCCGACACAAAATGTTATAAGATAAATTTAAAAGTTCTTGTGTTTCCGTGTGGTGACGGATTTACAATACATGGTGTCACCATCCCATTCCATACTGAGGGTGTCGTAGCCGACAAATGGAAATGACCAGCCGTAAAAGAAGGAAAACTTAATAAGAACCCTGTGCCAACCAGTCTGGCCACCGTGGCACAGTAGGCTAGGAGGAGGCCCAATTGAGCAATAGGTCATTTACGGGCTGAATAATAGTAGTAATGTTGAGTCACAAGCGTGTGGTCATAGGTCCCACTATATTATTAAATTGGGTGCCACTATAGTATTAGAAGGTTTCAAGTAGAAGGATCAAAGGCACGGTGATTGTCAACTGTTTGAAATTCAAATTCAAAACATTTATTTTGCTTGGGTCACGATGTACACTTACAAAAAGTCAACACAATATTCATAATGATTATATAAAATACAAATGGTCTACCATCTACCACCAGTTCGGAACGCGACCAGAGGGCTTTTGTGTTTAATGTTTCAGCCCTAAGTTTTAGTGAATGTAGGACAGTCACAGCATCAGGTATTACGAGTATACGCTGCTATCTCGATAAGTGGCAATGTGCGTACGCATGTCCAAACGCAACTAATGGAAATTTAGTTGGTAATCACTGTTTCATTCGTTAATGACCAAATGCATCTACTTTATCCGAAAGTGTTTTGTGGATACAATTAGAAGTTGAAGGAATTATTCTTAACAATAAAACTTAGCTGCTATACTGAGACTCTATTTGTGTTTTTTTTTTAATACCAATCCTCTGCACTAGATAACCTGTGTCGCGGGGGCAGTTTACAAACATGTAATTCACGAGCACAAATGACACCCAGACTCCGAGCCAGTGCCTCTGGGTTTTGACAAAGACACTTGCCCGACCCCGTAATCGAACTCGGGACCCGTTGATCCAAAGGCGGCACATCTAACCATTAGACCACATTAACTTGTTTTGTTAGTGTTATTTTTTAAGAAATCCTGAACCTATTTCTGTATTATTTTAATTTTTAAAGGGAAACCTACCAGCTACACTACAGCTACAGAAGTGAATCCGATATTTTTATTGGGCGTTATTGGGTACCAAATTCGCCTATACCATTACTATGGTGCCAAAAGTCTTATAAAAAAATCTATTGTGCGCTTCGGCTAGCTGCGGTGAATAACTATATTTAGAACTTTAGGTAACGCAAACCAAACAAATAATTAACTGTTTTTTTATGACTTAAAGAACTTACCAAACTGTTCACGTCTGTTACTTCCAAAATTAATAAACATATAGCCAATACACACATACACATGCCACACGTCATGGTTTGTAATTATAAAAAAAAACGTCGGACGAACCGCGAATTAATAAATCTTAATTTATTTAAAGTCTACATGCGCACGCGACGGATTGCGCTTAAAGGAAACATTGAAATGAGCCGGTTGGCTTGTTGGCGAAGTAGGGATCCCGCCAGCCTGGCCGCCAAGGCTCACTGACTCAATAAATATATCTTTTCATCTCGTTGAGAATCAATGGTAGCAAAAACAAAGCGACTAAGGACATGGGTAGGTGTTTGTTTTTATCATATGGTATAACAAAAAATCTTTAACCAGTTTATCTGTCTTTCAACTACTAATACCTACTACTCAGCCTGTACGTGGCCCACTGCTGAGTCTGGAGCCTACAACTTCAACATAACTGGTCTTAACGAGGGTAATTAGGCCTACAGTGCCACGCTGGCCAGACGGGTTGGCAAAGGGTTCCATACCAAGTTTTCCTTCTCTTACGGCTAGTTTATCGGCCTTGTTATTTCCTTTTGTCGGCTCTTACGACACCCTCAGGATGGGATGAGATGGGATGTATTCTAAATCAACCTAAACCACACGGAAAATCTTCGGAACTTTAAAGCTGCCAAGTGTATTTTCAAGTTATTTGAAATGTGAGTATCAAGGGTGTCCATGAGCTCCATGACGACCATGACAAATTATGATCTTCATCATTTGTGCGTAATATGTGTGTGGCCTCCTCTGTGCTTCGGACGGCACGTAAAAGCCAGCTGCAATTAATTTAAGGAAGCTGGTCTAACCTTATGTATAGTTACTGGGAATCGCTTCGCACAATACTAGTAGTACCTATTTAACCAATTAGTAGATATACCGGTGCCATAACTCATAAATTATTTATACATAAATTGGGAGAAACGCGCCAGGGAGATACCAATATAATGGCAAACGTATATTATATACGTGTCGGTTCACCACGTATATAATATACGTTTGCAATTAATTATATATATATATATATATATATAAATATGTATAACCTACAAACTGTTGTTTCAGTTTATATTTGTAACAATCCGAAGTTTCGTGTAGCTATTCTTCGAGCTTGCTTTTCTCTTCTCTTCTCTTGCTAGGTACTTATTTTAAAGAACTATCTGACCCGGCAATCGTTGTTTTGCCACATAAATATCGCTATTAAAAATAGGGGTTGATCGTAGAGGGGTGAAATTTTGGGTTGTAACTTGTATGTATTTTTGTATGCTGTATCATAAAAAAATAAAAACAAACTTTTATCTAAAAATAAAATTAAATATTTTGTGGTGGTCACCACCCTTAACATTTCATCATCATCATCATCATTTCAGCCAAAAGACGTCCACTGCTGGACATAGGCCTCCCCAAGGATCTCCACAAAGACCGGTCCTGGGCCGCCCGCATCCATTGCTTTCCGGCGACCTTAACATTTAGGGGAAGAAAAATAAATATTGTCCGATTCGCAGACCTAACCGATATGGACACAAAATTTCACGAAAATCAGTTGAGTAATTTCGATGGAGTTTAATAAAAAACACCGCGACACGAGAATTTTTTTAAATTAGATCTAACAAAAATAAACCGCAATAATCGCCATAAACCGCACTTCAATGCAATGTAGTTTTCTTTGAATTTAGATCATGATTTAGTGCCATGCATGGGTATTCCTAATCGATACCAAGTGACAAACCCATTAGGTTAAATGACATAAAGGTATGAATTCTACAGCAATTTTAAAATGGTGTCATGCATCTGTCGGGACAACATAGAATAATTACATTATTAACATTATGCCGTTATGTTTAATAAGTTAATGTGTGAGGTGACAGATTTAGAATACTTAAATATTATAGCGTCCTTATTCAACCCTAAGGGTGTCGAAAGAACCGACAAAGGGAAATGTCAAGGCCACTAGCCTAGCCAAAAAAGAAGGAAAACTTGATACGAAACCATGGGCCAACCCGCCTGGCCACTGTAGCACAGTAGGCTAATTACCCTACATCTAACTAGAGGAGGCCCGAACAGTGGGTCTATAGCCTCAGTAGGTACGAGTAGTAGTATAACGCTGGCCAGACGGGTTGCCACAGTGAATCGCATCTGTCAGCGAGACACAGTACAGTAATTCCCCTCCATGTAATTGGAGCATGCAAGACTCGGCAGTGGGTCATGTGTGGATTAAGTATTAATAGCGCGCGAGTTCAGGTCCAGCGCGGCCAGAGGCGACGCGTGGGGGGCAGCGCGCCCCGCCTTTGGCGTTTGCCTACCTCGCCGCATTTGTCTGACGTCGATCGAGTGTTGTCCTTGACGGTTGTGACACGCGCTTATCGATACCGAAAATTTACGCTAAGGCTATTGTGTTATTTTATTGAAAAACCTTATAGAATACATAAACAAGCACGTGAAATGGCGAGAAATGTCTTACAGATGTGTGTCGAAGAGAAAAAAGAGAATAAATAATGATTGAATTGGAATTTAAAAAATATTTTTCTCTGTAATAAATAAGAAAGTAATTCCTTAACACATTTATTTTATTTCATAATTTGCAAAATTACGTTAGTGCTTGGGTAACAATTAACCAAATTGACAGCTGTTGACTAAATCGGTAGGTTTTTAACGACATTACCCTATGTATTTAGGTCACAGCACCACCGCATTCCTCAGGATGGACATGAACTCGCGCGCCTAATAATATAAAAATAGTAATTATAATATAAAAAAATATTTTAGGGATTAAGTTTTTGCAACTATTACGTTAATCTTCAAATAAAGCTGGCAACATTTTATATGACAGCTGTAAACCTAACTTAAAAGTCATAACAAAAATCCCCGAAACTTGGATCCAAATATAACCTGGATTCAATTTAGAAATATAATTTAAATCTTTATTCAAATGTCTATAGCCACAGAAGACGAGTTTTCTGATCTCAAGGTGCACATACAGTTCGCCATATGCGCTATATATATAACCAAATGATATTTAAAAGCGCACATATGTTTTAGGTACCGCCGATCTTTGATGATCTTGGTGAAACAGTGAAGGAATACTTGTTGCGGCCAGAACGCTTATCTATCCACCAATGGGAGCGGTCCCAAGTCCATTGGCACAGGACTCCTAATATTGACTCTTTGTACATTCATGATGAAGACGACTTTGGACCGGACACTACACTGGAGGTATTAATGCCAAATTAGTTATTTAAAATATAGTAATTGTTTTAATACAATGTAAGAAGCCCTTGGATCAGTGGGAATCTGTGGTGGCAAGAACTAAGAGTATTTTAAAACTCTTCTAGGGTAATATACTGATAATAATAAAATAAATAATAATAAATATCCTTGGACATTTCACACAACGCCATCTCGTCTCAAGCTAAGCAACTTAATGCTTGTGTTATGGTAACGAGATGGATGATAAACTACTTATATACATTTTTTTTTTTGTAATTACATACATATTATAGATAGAAATGACACCCAGACTCCGAGCCAGTACCTCTGGTTTAGACAAAGACACTTGCCCGACCCGGGAATCGAACCCGGGACCCGTTGATCCAAAGGCGGCACATCTAACCACTAGACCAACGAGATGTCATGATGATGTAGTTAACAATTTAACTCAGTGGATGAAAGATGTATGTTTTATTTTCTTAACCAATTATAGTCTATATCCTTCTCCTTGGCTCTATTCCATTCATTTTCTACCATATTCCCATATTTTCATGACCAAAATTATTTTTAACGTGTTATTGTATTTGTTATTTTATAACCACATAAAGCAGTTACTTCATAACAACTTGCAACAGGTTGTGAGAGACCTCATCACTGGTGAGATAACAGGCCTTGAAGAGGTGACTATTCCAGTGGAAGATGATGAAGACAGCCTGTCAATGTCCCGGGCTCCCTTGCCCCCAAGTATGGCTACAAGGGGCACAATCACACAGAGCCCTTTCTTGCCGGCAGGCTTTGAGGAAGAGCTCCAGAAAATGCTTGATGATGCAGCTAATAATGAAATTAATATAGATTTAGAAAATGAGGAGCCTGGAAAGTTTTTGGGTGAAGGTACTAAGTATTGTTATTTTAAAATTGTATTAAAAAGATAATGATTATTTTATCCCTTGCAACTCACCAATTCACCATTATAACTTTGATGTGAATGCCTTAAAATAGAATTTTTTAGCAAAAGCCTAAATTCTCCTATCCAATTTTATGTATTACTATAATGTCAAGAGCTTGTAATGAAACTATGTGTTTAGTTTTAATTTAGACCTTTGGAAAATAATTCATTAGGTTCATTTTTTAGAAATCTTGAACAAAGCCCCTGGTTGCAAAGAAAGTGTATTATTTGCTGAGGACGGCTTCACCCTCCTTAATCAGGTGGCCAAAGAAGTAGAAGAACAGCCAGAAGATGCAGAAGATGTTGATATTAATATCAAAATCAACCTAGAGGAAGTGGTTGATAACAATGCACACTTAGTTGGTAAGACAATTTCTGCGCATGATCTTGGTTTGCTGTGGTCATATGCGGTGTATGGTACTATTACAATTTAAATCCATATATAGCAAAGTTGTTGCTCTCCAATAGGGAATTCCATGTGGTGACAGATTTTGATTAAATAGTGTCACCACCCCATTTTGTCCTGAGAGTGTCATATGAGCCGACAAAAGGAAATGATAAGGCCGAAAATCTGGCCGCAAGAGAAGGAAAACTTGACATGAAACCCTATGCCCACCCATCTGGCCAGTGTTGTAGAGTAGGCTTACCCTCCATGTAGTTGGAGGAGGCCCAACTCAACAGTGGGTAATTTATAAGCTGATAAGTAAGTCAGTATAGGAAGGTTGAGCCATGAGATTATCAGGATTTTTTAAAATAGTTGTAGGATTTCGTAGTTATAGGTTCAAAGGAATGATGATGCAGCCAGACAAGGTGGTATGTCCTCCAATAAAATTGTAGATGAAAATTTATTAACCATGAAAATTGCTCTGTTAACTTTACTATCGTGATGTAGGATTTATTGGTTAATTTTTTATTTTTTGTGGACATCATGTAAGTAACAATACATAACACACACTTGATGTATCAGCCATATGCTATCATGTTACAGATCTTTGGAAAGATGATGAGGAACTACAAAAGAAGCCCACAAAACCTGTAAAGAAAATACTACTGGAACCAGATGCAGCAGATGATAACTTCCTGGAAAGCACAGTGATACAACCACCAGTGGAATTGCCAGAGATACCAGTTCTAACTATCACAGGTTCAGCAGCAAAGACTGGTGCTACTTCCACTGAGTGGGCTGAAATGATTGACGTATCTCAACCTGTCCCAGAATTCAGGGAGAAAATAAAGGACATGGCACACTCATATCCATTTGAGTTGGATAGTTTCCAAAAGCAGGTATTATTTGAATTTGAACATTTTTTGACATTAGGAAAGGGGAGTTGTTTTTTTTTCATAGATTTTGCCCATCTACACCCATCTGTATGTAACACAGTGTAGATATTAAGAACATGGCACACTCATATCCATTTGAGTTGGATAGTTTCCAAAAGCATGTATTATTTGAATTTGAAATTTTTTTGACATTAGCAAAGGGGAGTTGTTTTTTTAAATAGATTTTGCCTATCTACACCCATCTGTATGTAACACAGTGTAGATATATTTTGGCTGAGTTGTGATGAGACATTTTATCTCTGTTAGCCCCAAAAAGTAAGGTCAGCCTTTTTATCGTTTTTTTTTTTAATTTTCTTTGCAGGCCATTTTAAAGTTAGAAGAGGGTCATCACGTTTTCGTGGCCGCTCATACGTCAGCTGGCAAAACAGTTGTTGCCGAATATGCCATCGCCATGTCTCGAAGGAATTGCACCAGGTATTAACTAAATACTTCAATATACAATATACCTGTTATTTCGCTGTTATTTTCCTGCCTATAAATAACTTTAGCTTATCTTTTAATGACATTGGGTTGGGCAAGAGTCTATCCTGATTTGATTAACTACTCGGTTTTTTTTTCACAAATTATTTAATTGATACTACACCGCGTCGGCGGTCTCCCTTCGTCATACGAATTTTCGATCAGGTCACGTGTCCTGGCGCAAGTTTGCCATTTTATACCCATCCAAAGAAAATGGCTCAACGCCGAAGAAATTTTCACTTAAACATAGACAATAATTAACTTACTTCTTTTTAATTCGGTTAAAATGGCTAAGCATACTTCAATTCTTTTCAGGGCAATCTACACGTCACCTATCAAAGCCCTTTCAAACCAGAAGTACAACGATTTTAACAAGCTATTCGGCGAAGTTGGCCTACTGACTGGTGACTTACAAATCAACGCGACAGCCTCTTGCCTTGTCATGACTACTGAGATCTTACGGTCGATGCTGTACTGCGGCTCTGACGTCACCAGAGACCTGGAGTTTGTCATATTTGATGAGGTCCACTACATCAATAATGCTGAGGTAAATGTTGACGGTTTTGCGGTGACGGATTTAGAAAACAAGGTATCACCAGCTTATTCTGTGCTGAGGTTGTCGTAACATTAGGCAAAAGGAAATGGCACGGTGCAAAACCTAGCCGCAAGAGAAGGAAGACTTGATTGAAACCCTGTGCCAACCCGTCTGGCCAGCGTGGCACAGTAGGCTAATTACCCTCCAGGTAACTGGAGGAAGCCCGACTCAGCAGTTGGTCATCTACGAGCTGAGAAATAGTATAGTAATAAATATTTCACTGTATTACAGCGTGGCTATGTATGGGAAGAAGTGCTAATATTGCTGCCAGCTCACGTTAGTATAGTGATGTTGAGTGCAACAGTACCCAACACGCTACAGTTTGCAGACTGGGTGGGACGGACCAAGAAGCGAAAGGTGTTTGTCGTGTCCACTCCAAAAAGACCCGTACCGCTTTGTCATTATCTTTACACAGGTATAAATGAACTTTGGTTACTTACTTATTTGTTTGGTTTTAGCTACCAAAATAAAAATTAACTTTATTTAACTAGATTTAAAATACAAATTCCTTTGAACCGTTGCATTTGAAGATACCACTGGTTCGAAATGCTTTATCTTTCAATGGTATTATTTACTATGACATAAGAGATGGCCATAACTCTTTTACACCCTGTACAAGGCCGTGATACCTTTATAAATCTTGTGATGTCATATCTGTTCGGTCTACTATCATTATAAAGACTAAAATAGATAGATTACAGTTTTTGTTTCCAAAAGGCAGCTTCCGTTGACTTAGTACTTCCTCGTTGGTCTAAAGGTTGGATCTCCCGCCTTTGGGTCACGAGGTCCCTGGTTCGATTCTGGGGCCGGGTAAGTGTAATTGTGTAAACCAGAGGCACTTGCTCTGAGTCTGGGTGTTATATGTGTTCGTGAATTTCATGTTTGTAAACAGCGCTCGGTTACCTACGGGTTCCGTTAAAAAAAGTTTACTGTAATTTACGGTAATTTGTAGAAACAAAACAATTTTAAATTACCTTATTCGTGTGGTTGTAACGGATTTGTAAATACATAGTGCCCACCCTATTCGTACTTGAGAGTGTCGTAAAAACCGACAAAAGGAAATGAGATTTCATTTTTTAAGCTATGTTATTGAACTTATTGATGTGGAGACCGATGTACTACACCTATGTTGCCATTTCAAATATTTTATGAATTTTCTTAAAGGAACGGGTGGGAAATCAAAAAATGAAAGATTCCTTGTAGTTGATCAAGAAGGGAACTTCCAGCTGAGAGGGTACAATGAGGCGGTTGCAGCTAAAAAGACCAGAGAAAACGATTACAAAAAGAACTTTGGGCCTAAAGGTACGTTAAAAGGACTGTATTTGCTTGTGTAGCGAGTACAAACACCCAGGATCATCTAATTTCTTGGTGAAATAACAGTCATAGTTATTAATACTTAACTTATACCTGTGTACCTGACGAAAACATTCGCACAACGCCATTTTTGAACTGCAATCCAAGGGTGATTAGTAACTAAAGTTATTGGAAAGAAAATTCAATTAAAACTACAAAATAAACATGATTAGCTAGCGGATGGTTATACAAAAAAAAAAACTAATTATTAATTACTAATTTCATATTATATTTATATTATACTTGCGGCCTGCCCTGGCTTCGCACGGGTATTTAACCAAAAATATAAAAATCTGTTATAGTTAGACATATATGTTTTTATTTTATGAATTATAGCCGGTGTTATTCTAATTTAAAGTTTCATCAAAATCCATTCAGTAGTTTTTGCGTGAAAGAGTAACAAATATGCATCCATACATTCTTACAAACTTTGACGTTTATAATATTAGTAGGATTGATTATTTACCTGTTTTGTACTCCTAAACAAGAAGATAGAAATCAGTACTTAATATTAATATGATTTCTGAATAGTATTTTAACATTCTTTAACTGGTAATCATTTTCAAGGTGGTAAACAATTCATGAACCCCAAAGCCGAACAGACCATGTGGGTGGCGTTCATAGACCATTTGAAGCAAAAAGACAAACTACCAGTTGTCGCTTTCACACTCTCCAGGAACAGGTAAACTATTGTCGGCGCGCGAGCACCAAAGAAGCGGGGGCGGAGAAAGCGGGTGGGTATACGCCACCACCGACTATCGCTCTAAGCACCGCACTCGCCCATTACTAGTGGCGTGCGACATAGACGATACAGCACGTTAACGAGCCTTGCTTTTTACTTTTGCGAAAGACTTGCTATTTTTACGGTAATTTCAATTTGAAGTTGTATTAAAATATAGTGATTGTTTTGTTTTAATAAATAAACATTTTATAGTCAATAATAACATAATTATGTAATTTTTATATAAATTGACATTGTTGGTTCCTACGTAACTAACAGACTAAATGAAAACAAAAACTAAATCCTTTTACAAACAATATATACATATTAATTATCGTGGAATGAATGGATCATTAATATAATTAATTTTGTCGTACAATTCATTGTTACTTCTCAAGCACAAACTATCGTATATAATGTAATAGAATTATTTCTTAGTGCATTTATCGACTAAATCACAACAATGGCTAATTATGTCAACATTCCTTAAAATTCTTCGGAGCTCGCGCGTGGACTGTACCTATAAGTATTTGTATTTTGTAACCACCAGTCAAATATAAAAACATTGTTTAATATTATAATTATAGGTGTGATCAAAATGCTGAAAACCTAATGTCAGTTGACTTGACGACCGCCAAAGAAAAGGGTCACATTCGATCATTCTTCCAGAGATGCCTTCAAAGGTTAAAGGAACCTGACAGAAGGTTGCCTCAGGTAGGTTCACATTTTTATACAGGGTAACAAAATAGTAATAAACTGTACATACTGAAGCAAGGTATTCAGTCATTGATTCTATAAATAAATAATAATAAATATCCTTGGATATTTCACACAACGCCATCTCGTCCCAAGTTAAGCAACTTAATGCTTGTGTTATGGTAACGAGATGGATGATAAACTACATAGATATTTTTTTTGGAAATACATACTTATAATAGATAGAAATGACACCCAGACTCCGAGCCAGTGCCTCTGGTTTAGACAAAGACACTTGCCCGACCCCGGAATCGAACCCGGGACCCGTTGATCCAAAGGCGTCACATCTAACCACTAGACCAACGAGGCAGTCCTTGATTCTGCTACTGACACACTCACTCAGCTCATAGTATAACGACCTACCAAGCTAGGGTAACCCTAAGATCCACCACAATCACCACATGACCTGTCAAAGGAGAAGTGATATACTTTTCATTGTTATTTCAAGGTGATCAGAATGCAGAGGGTTCTAGAAAATGGTATAGGAGTGCATCACAGCGGTATTCTGCCGTTGCTCAAGGAAATTGTGGAGATGCTGTTCCAATCAGGCTTTGTAAGTACTTCTTATTAATACTAGGTGTAGTACGTGACTTTTGCGAAGTAGATTTTTTTACATACATACATACATATAATCACGCCTCTTTCCCGTAGGGGTAGGCAGAGACCACTTCTTTCCACTTGCTACGATCCATACATACTTGTTTCGCTTCGTCCACTTTCATTATTCCCTTCATACATGCTCTTCGGTTTAGGGTACTCTTGACCTGGCCTTTTTTCAAGACGTCCCTGATTTGGTCTTGAAACGTCCGCCTAGGTCTTCCCCTTCCAACACTTTCATTCACACTCGCCTTATACACTTTTTTCGTCAATCGTTCTTCATTCATTCTCTCGACATGGCCAAACCATCTCAGCATACCTTTCTCAATTTTTGTCACTACATCTTCTTTCAGACCACAACGCTTCCTTATCTCACTATTTCTTATCCTGTCACTCAGTTTAACTCCTATCATACTTCTTAACGCTCTCATCTCAACTGCATTTATTCTGCTTTCATGTTTCTTCTGCCATACCCAACTTTCACTTCCATACATGAGTGTCGGAACCAACACTCCCTCATGCACAGCCAAACGAGCCTTGTTAGACACCTTCCGACTGCTCATAAAGGAGTGCAAAGCTCCGTTCACCATGTTCCCTGCATTCACTCTTCTTTCGATATCACTCTCACACTTTCCATCTCTTGTAAACTTTGAACCCAGATACAGAAACTCATTCACCTGTTCAACTTGTTCATCTCCAATCACGATATTGCAGACTGTCACTGCCTCATCTCTTTCAAACACCATCACTTTCGTCTTCTTAACATTAATCTTCATTCCCTTTCTAGCAAAAGTTCCAGTCATAGCAGTTACCATCTCCTGCAACTCCTCGGCCGAAGACGCAAGTAATACTTGGTCATCAGCATAGAGAAAACATTCGACGAGTAACTCATTCATTCTCAACCCACTTTCATTCTCTTTTAAATCTGTCAAGCAATTGTTCATGAACAGATTAAACAGCCACGGTGACGCTACACATCCCTGTCTAACACCCTTTTCGATATTAAACAATTCAGTGTATGCCCCGTTTATCCGTACACAAGCACTGGAGTCCCTATAAAGAGATTGCAATGCTCGTATAAGGATACTGCTCACACCGTTCACGGACAATGCTGACCACAATTCATTCCGCACCACTCTATCATAGGCCTTTTCTAGATCCACGAACGCGCAATAGACCTTCTTGGTTTTAGCCAAACACTTTTCGGCTATGCACCGCAAGGAAAAGACCTGATCCGTACATCCCATTCCCTTTTTTATTAAACAATGATAATATAATAAATAAATATCCTTGAACATTTCACACAACGCCATCTCGTCCCAAGCTAAGCAACTTAATGCTTGTGTTATGGTAACGAGATGGATGATAAACTACTTATATACATTTTTTTTTTGTAAATACATATTATAGATAGAAAACACCCAGACCCGGAACAAATACTTGTAGGTCGTACAAATATTTCTTCCGTGCGGGAATCGAACCCGCGACATGCTGCGCAGCAGTCGATCGCTCAACCACTGCGCCAACCGTGTCGCTATCATCAAACGATGATGATGATTAAAAGTAGCCTGTGATACCGCTTTACAACATCTTCTTATAATAAAAATGAATGTTTGTCTGTATGTCCTTTATAGAATCGTAAACTATGCATTTGATCATGTGATGATCTGCAGCAATGTTGTGCATGAGCCACCGAAAGTTTCTGAAAAAAATCTTTTATTTGTGTAATGTCTTTCCTATTAGGCTAGTTTAATATAAAAATAAC
This sequence comes from Clostera curtula, assembly GCA_905475355.2. Lineage (NCBI taxonomy): Eukaryota > Metazoa > Arthropoda > Insecta > Lepidoptera > Notodontidae > Clostera > Clostera curtula. Next base: position 7,814,879 of record FR997813.1, on the reverse strand, counting down.
AGTTACATATTACTAAATCCTCACTTTTATTTATGAATTTAGAAAGTCGGTTTTCTCGCTACTGCTTTCCTGTAACGGTGCATGTAATGCGCCCTCCGGAGCATGGAGGAGATTAGATGTAATGTGATGGACATCCATCTAACATCTTCAGAGCCAGATGTTGCTTAAACTACAGATCAATTGCACTTCGCACTATCTACTAGTTTTTTTATCTACGACTTGAATGCCTTTGACCCTAGGCTTGCGTGATGGAAAGCAACGCTAGGGTCTAAGATGGAGCAGGCAATTCAAGGAAATGCCCTGTCGGGCACTGGCTCTCACATGCACTCACATGCCGGACTGAGATGTGAGGGTGGTAGCTAGCCGGGCGGACCATTAGATGCTACCACCAAGCAAATAACTACTACTCAGTCCATAAATGACCCACTGCTGTGTCGGGCCACCTCCCATCACAAAAATAATTAGCCTACTGTGCCACGCTGGCCAGACGGGTTGGTACAGGGTTTCGTTTCAAGTTTTCCTTCTCTTCGGCTAGGTTATCGGCCTTGTCATTTCCTTTTGTCGGCTCTTACGACACCCTCAGGATGGAATGGGGTGGTGGCACACTGTCGCTCTATCTGCTATAATGTAAACTAGTGGCCCGCCCCGGCTTCGCCCGTGCAAAGCGGGGGTGGGTTATACATATAAACCTTCCCCTTGAATCACTCTATCTATTACAAAAAACCGCTTCAAAATCCGTTGCGTAGTTTTAAAGATGTATGCATACATAGGGACGGACAGAAGAATGCGACTTTGTTTTATACTATGTAGTGATGAAATATTGGTGATCAGGTGAAAATTCTGTTTGCGACGGAAACTTTCGCCATGGGCGTGAACATGCCTGCTCGGACTGTTGTGTTTGGCGAGATCACCAAGTATGATGGACAGCAGCGTAGGACCTTAGCCCCGGCTGAGTACATACAGATGGCCGGCAGAGCTGGGAGGCGAGGTAAAAGAGTTTCTAATACTACATTCATACCTACTACTAAACACAAGATCATAATATGAATATTCCAGGAAATGGGACTATCTGATTATAGAAGACTAGTGGCCCGCCCCGGCTTCGCCCGTGCAAAGCGGGGGTGGGTTATACTTAAAAACCTTCCCCTTGAATCACTCTATCTATTAAAAAAAACCGCTTCAAAATCCGTTGCGTAGTTTTAAATATTTATGCATACATAGGGACGGACAGAAGAATGCGACTTTGTTTTATACTATGTAGTGATGTTTAAGATTGATAGTAGAGATGGATACAGTAAGTATCCCTGGCCTTTTTCCCAATTTAATTAGGGTTGAGCTGGTTTATAAACCTTTGGGAAACTGCCAGTAGTTGCCGAAGCGACGGCCGTCTGCCCTCCGCGAACTTTATTTATTTTTTTACACTTCTGCACAAAATGTACAAAGGCGGACTTCAACAACTTCATGCAGGACCGCCGGTTTTATCGTAACACCAGCTCATAGTATAACGACTGCCATATATTATGTTAGAAGGGCACGTAGGTGCCCTCCGAAGCAAAGAAAAGGTCAGATATTACACATAAATTATGACAATTCTAACAGACCCAGACGTTTTTTAACCTATAGATCGGTTGTGATATGCACGTAACGTGCCAAATATCAGTAGAAAATAAGCAACTATATATTCCACCAAAAAGAGAAACACCCACGTACAAACAGCATATAGAGCACAAAAAACTTAGCAGAATGCGGACTCCTAAGCATGCAGGAAAATATTTTTTTATAAATAACGAATCTCATTCGGTTCAACACAACAACCCTCTTAAGGTGAATGTTCCAGGGTAGCCCGCGAAATTCAAATTTTCTTACGTTTTTTGCAATTTGCAGGTCAGTGCTAGGTTGTATGATGATGAATATTTGATTAGCGGCTGTAAGACGTAACAGAGTTATAATCATCAAACTCATCAATACAACCCTCCAAGCTCATAAAGGTGCAAGAATGAATTTGACGTTGTAAAAGTTTTTCTTGCACCTTTATTAGCTTGGAGGGTTGTATTTATGATTTTGATGATTATAATTATATAACTACATACGTCTTACAGCCGCGAATAACATTTTAATCAACATACAACCTAGCACTGGCCTGCAAATTGCAAAAAACGTAAGAAAATTTGAATTTCGCGGGCTACCCTTGAGCAATCACCTTAAACTTCAACATTTATTGTATTCAGTTTTACGCATGTGACCGGTATATTACGCTCGGACGACGCCGAGACGTGGCAGTCTGTAACACTTTCTTCATGCCATACTACGACCAATGTTCCTTTAAACCTCCATGCTTCAAACTTGTTGCGTTTATTGCCGCGTCGTTCTTAAGTAAACTATATTTCCATCAGGTTTGGACGACACTGGTACTGTGATAATTCTTTGCAAAGACGGCGTCCCGGATCTGGTGACGCTCAAAGGGATGATGCTGGGGATACCGCAGAAACTGTCCTCGCAGTTCAGGCTCACGTACGCCATGATACTGAGTTTGTTGAGGTCAGTTTTTTTTTTAAAAGATAATTATAAGTATGTTTAGGGTGCTGACAAATAGGCCTTTCTGCACAAGTCCCTGGTTCGTTTCCGCGGTAAGGCAAGGGTCTTAGTGTAAACCAGAGATAATAGCTCTGGGTCTAGGTATTTTTTTTTAAAAAGGCTCCACCTTCCACCAAAAAGGCACACTGATATTGTTATATTTTAAACAATTACACACAATCTTTATAAATTGTAGCCTATGTGTTATTCTGATGTTTAAGCTATATATTATTGTAAAGATTCATTAAAATCCCTTCAGTAGTTTTTACCTGAAAGAGTGACAAACATCCATCCATCCATACTTACTTTCGCGTATGAAAGAGTACATAGTAGGATTCAAAATATTTTATTATTTTTGGACCATAAATTCCAGAGCAGCAACGGTATCAGTTGAAGGTATGATGCAGCGCTCGTTCCGCGAGTTCGATCAGATATGCCAAGCGGATAACTACAGAAAACAGCTCCAGTTAGCCGAAAAGGAATATTCGGAGAAGTGTAGTACACCTCTGGCGTCCCACCTGGCACCTTTGGCGACGTTCTATGACACTGTTACTGCATATCTTGAAGTGTTGAATGAGATCATGCCTATTTTGCTGGGGCAAGCCAAGGTGGGTAAGGAATTGGTGCCAGGGAAGATTCTAATACTGTCTGCTGGGCCGTATATCAACCAACTGGGCGTGCTCCTGAATAATAATGGTGAGTTTTGGATCTTAAAGCAGCTTACCCAATAAGTGATGGTAACATTTCAGCCAAATTTATGGAGGGAAATTGGCCCACTGTGCTATTTATTCGGTCTCCTCTCTTACATTATCAGAGCCTGTGTCTTTATTTTTATTTACGACTTGAATGCCTTTGGCTTGCGTGATGAAAAGCAACGCCAGAGTCTAACCGGGGCCACTCACATGTGTGATGTTTACGAATGTCTTATGAATCATATATTTTTTAAGTATAAGCGGGCATTAGATAATTTCTCTTCTTTTTTAATTCGTCAATAGAACATTGAAGAAAAAAGAATTTTAAATTCTTTCCCAGGCGTCATTAACGGCCATTCCGTTTTTATAGGATTGAGGAGTGAGGGTAGAATGGACTGGGTTGGTAGCTATGTTATTCGATTATTCCAAAACCGTCGCCACAGGGAAGTGATTGATTGCAAGCTTAAAACTTCTATAATTAAGGCATTTAAGGGTAATGATAAAAAAAATTAAGGGAAGTGACTGATCCGTCACACATACTCTGATCAAAGTATTTTGGGGAACTAGGCAATTCACGCCAGGAAAAACCTAATCTTGAACATAGATAAGGATAAAATGTTAATTTATAGCTTCTAGCCGAATAGTTACCCCTGGCCTGATTAAGGTCGCCGGGATAAGATGGATGCGGCAGTTCAGGACTGGTTGTGGAAATTTGTGGGGGAGGCGTATGTTCGGCAGTGGACTTCTTTTGACTGAAATTATGACGATGGTAGTCTAGACGGTAGGTACGTTTTTAACTTGGAAAGATTCCACAATATAAATATTTTCTTTTGTTTTTATAGAAACCTTGTGTTGATTTTACAGGCCCCCGACAGACTCCATACAAAGTGTTAGTATTGAACACAGCAGAGCAAGACAACAACACGTACAATTTTGAAGTGGATGACAGCTGGTACAGGATGCTCAGCTTTTCAGCACTGTACGATTCTATAGGTTAGTACAATGTTAGTAATTTAAACAAGTAGGTAGGTATACAATTAGAAAATTTAGTTTACGAAAATACCGACTGTATAATGTAACACGAAATAGATATTTATTTATTTACTACTTCTAATCTTCAGCCCTTCTTCGGGATGTTACCTTGAGAAGTTTCCCGATGTTTCCCGTAGGTGGTTAGCCTCCAGACCGGAACAATAGTGATAGGTTTTAGCGGATAACCTGCAGGCACTTCCCCATCTTCTCACGCCCGTGGACTCCGACATACTCCAGCAGAGTTTTGCTGCAATTCCTTGAGCCAAGAGCCTTTTGTCGGTTCTTCGACACCTTCAAGAATTTGCTACTAATGGTTACCACCAGTCAGATTTGCGCTGTATTTGCGTGAACGAGTTACAAAATACATTCTTACAAACTTTCACGTTTATAATATTAGTAGGATGGCGTTCTATATTGTTGACCGTATAAAAATTGATTCTTACTTTAATCTTGTTTTGTTTTTTATTATAGGTACTGAAGAAAGCACGTTAGATCACACGATTCTATGCATAGCCGCCAAAAATATAATCGCCATTACAAAAATGAATCTGAAAATTGACGCCAACATCATCATACAGGATTGGGAGCAGAGACAAATACCAAGGTAAAGTTTTAACAACAACAACTGTCTTCGATCCCGCCAGCTAATTCCCAGCTTAGCTGAGTCGGAGTAAATCCAGATGAGACGTGAGGTGATGATGTACGGGGTAAAGGGTTATATGTCTAAAATGAGAACCACTGATGAAAAGTATGTTAGTAATACACAATATTGTTAGTATTTAGCCAGTCTAATGCAGCAGTTTGAAAATAGTTATATCGCGTTAAAAAATTAAACAGCGACATCTATTATCATATCACAGTGAGACTAGTCCACCAATTTAAAATCGCTCAGCGTGCTATGGAGCGAGCTATGCTTGGAGTTTCTCTGAAAGATAGGCTCCGTAACGAGACTATCCGACAGAGAACCAAGGTCACCGACATAGCTCAAAGAATTAGCAGACTGAAGTGGCAGTGGGCTGGTCATATCTGTAGAAGAACCGACAACCGCTGGGGTAGACGAGTTCTTGAGTGGTGACCGCGAATCGGCAATCGTAGTGTGGGAAGGCCCTCTGCTAGATGGAGCGACGATCTGCGAAAGGTTGCGGGCAGCAGCTGGATGCGTCAAGCTGAAGACAGGGCGCTATGGCGCTCTTTAGGGGAGGCCTATGTCCAGCAGTGGACTAATGTGGGCTAATGATGATGATGATGATCTATTAGCAAAAACGGAGCTAACCCAATTTAAAGATTTACGATTATTTAGAAAGAGCCACACGATTGCTAGTTTATTGATCGATTGGCGCGTCCCTTTGTGCTCAAGTTGATTACTATTCAGCCCATAAATTACCCACATTAGCCTACTGTGCCACGCTGTCCAGAGTCCAGACGGGCTGGTTTTCCTTCTTTTGTGGCTAGTTTACCAGCCTTGGTATTTTCCTTTGTCGACACGGTTGGCGCAGTGGTTGAGCGATCGATTCCCGCACGGAAGAAATATTTGTACGACCTACAAGTATTTGTCCCGGGTCTGGGTGTTATCTATCTATAATATGTAAGTATTTACAAAAAAAAAACATGTATATAAGTAGTTTATCATCCATCTCGTTACCATAACACAAACATTAAGTTGCTTAGCTTGGGACGAGATGGCGATGTCCAAGGATATTTATGTCGGTTCTTACAACACCCTCGGGATGGAATGGGGAATCAAGTTGATTAAGATCAACCTATATCTCAGGTTTAAAGACGCACCGGTGGGTTCGAGCTGTTCGACCGCCGTCCAAGAGCTATCGCGATTATCTCACGCCGTGTGTTCCGGTTCTACTACGCTGGAACGTATAAGCCTTACGCAGGCCATGTCGATTACTACCGGGGAAATATTGCAGTCACTGGATAAGATGAAGGAATGTTTGGTGAGAATTATTTTACATTATAGAGTGTTTTTTTGTGTAATAGTGCACTCGTAGACTGCACCGTTCTTATTACAATCTAGCTTAAGCTGATAAGTAATTTGTATATGTCCTAAATTACTACGGATATAAATAAACTAAGGCAATGTCCACTAACACTTTTCTTAATGTCTCTAGAATTATAAATCACTTTGTTCATGTGATCTTCATATATCGCTTCTCGACCTTTTGGCTAAGATCAATGTGTAGTATCTGTTCTTTTCAGCTTAATAGAGTCGCTAAGAACAAACTGATTATGTATATTCAAGGGAAAAAAGTTTTTTCCCTTGAATAATACGAAGAAATTAGAAAATAGTATTTTATACAAAAAACAGTACAACCTGATTTTCTTTCTTCTTCTTACATTCGACATTTTGCTTCATATTGACTTGCAGAGTAAGTTGGACGCACAGAGAAAGTCCACCGACATAGCAAACTTTAAGTCGGAGTTCGCTATAGTTTACGAACGTAAGCAAACTGAGAGAAAGCGTGACAAGTATAAGAGGCTACTGTCATTTGAAAACCTCGCGTTGTACCCCGACTATCAAAGAAGACTGCTAGTACTTAGGGAACTGAACTATATTGATGAGCACGACAATGTAATACTTAAAGGTAAGACCACTACTCATTAAGTTCAGAATTTATACGGCACAAAGTGTCTAGAACGGAATAGATTAAATCTATACTAGAGTTAGAAGTTCGACAATTTTAAATGTAATTTTTAATTAATAAAAAAAATAATTTAATAAAAAATTAATTTATAATATAGTTCATTATCAACTTGACCAAAAACTTAAACAATAAACGATAGAGTATATTGAAATTAAACACTTTTTAACGGATTTATCGCGTGTTATTTAATTCGAATGCTTTGCAGCAGTCGTGGTCGAGGGAGAGACTAGATGACAATTGCCTTCAAAAGTGCAAAGAAATAGTTAAACATCAGGAGTTAAATAGTGTAGTACGTGATAAATCCGTTAAAAAGTGTTTAATTTCAATGTGTAATAATCGCAAAAACATCAGAAAACAGTATATATGCGTGTGTGTGTGTGTGTGTGTGTGTGAATACATGATAGTGTGTGTAATGTTTTTTTATTAATTCAATGTACTTTTTTACGGTTAATTTAATAAATATATATTAGGGTTCGATCCCCGCACGGAAGAAATATTTGTACGACCTACAAGTATTTGTTCCGGGTCTGGGTGTTTTCTATCTATAATATGTATGTATTTACAAAAAATAATGTATTTATGTAGTTTATCATCCATCTCGTTATCATAACACAAGTATTAAGTTGCTTAGCTTGGGACGAGATGGCGTTGTGTGAAATGTCCAAGGATATTTATATATTTATACTCCTTCTCTATAGAAACTATTAGTGTGGGAAATATCATACTCCTCCGTCCGTGCAATTTTCGTAAAAAAGGGTACAAAGTTTTTAATTGACGTATTAATGTATAGATTATCTCCAAAGGTCGCGTCGCTTGCTGCATGGGTACCAACGAGCTGATTATTTCCGAGCTAGTTTTCCGCAATGTATTCACTGACAAATCGCCGGCGGAGATAGCCGCGCTATTGAGCTGTTTCGTGTTCCAAGCGAGGACGCAAGTCGAAAACCAACTGCCTGACAAACTGGCGGAGGGCGTCAACGCTATAGAGAAGATTGATCAGGAATTGACCTCAATCGAGTCCAAGTATTTGGTGAGTGAATTATTGAATGATACTTACATGTCCTGCCCCGGATTTTGAACAATGCTCATCTTCTCGTTCACTCTGATTACAAATACCTCATGAACATTTTTTTTCTTTAACAGGTCGGCCAATTCGAGGGCCAAGCGGAGAGGTTGAACTTCGGTCTTGTCAGAGTCGTGTACGAATGGGCGTTAGAGAAACCTTTTGCTGAGATCATGGAATTTACGGATGTTCAGGAGGGAATAATCGTCAGATGCATTCAACAGCTACACGAGGTAAGTGCTAGTTGGTCTACAGGATTCATATTTATTATGTTCCTTGCCAATTATTCTCTGTAGTTAGAGTCCACTGGTGTTAAATGATGAAAGTATGTAATTTTGATTTGATTGATTAGTAGGCAGAGATCATTTTATGATGTGTTTACAGTGTTCATTGTTTTATCGTCATTTATCTACCAGGATAAATTAGGGTCAATAAGAAAAAAACAATTTAAAAAAATCGAAGGATTTAACAGTGCCATCTACCTGTACATTCCAGAAAATACCAGTATTCATAAGTCTGCAGTACTGAGAACAAAAAAGCAACTTATATTTTTGTCCGCCTTTTAGTTGGCTTCGGCAATTCTGGAAACGGCTGGATAGTTTTATTTTATCGCCGCCATCACTATCATAATATAGCACATCATTTTTTTAATAATTATTATCTACGTCAGCAGAGCAGTGGTTAGGAGCTAGTGTTAGATTAATTATTAATTTGTGGAACATAATCTTTTCCAAAAATGAGCATCAAATGATGATAATTGTTTTATTTTTCAGCTGCTAGTTGATGTTAAAGATGCGGCTGTAGCTATTGGCGACCCGAAACTCCAAGCTAAGATGATGGAAGCTTCCACAGCCATTAAACGAGACATCGTCTTCGCAGCCAGCTTGTACACAACGCAAAAAGAAAGCGTCGTTGTATAACAAGAAAAGTAATAGTACTAGAGTAACGATGACTTATGCGATTATGAATTTTTAAAGAAATAAACTATGTTTATTAAGATACTTATGTGCGTATACAAAATTATACCGGTCAGAACCAGTCAAAATTATACAGCGATAAGGTTATAGCTAGGGTAGAGGTTCAGTTTTACACGGAAAGGCTATGTAGTTTCCCGTACGGCAGAATGACACGCGGTGACAACAGTGGTAGGTTTTTGTGGGTAAACCGGTTCGCAACTCACCATCTCAACGCGACCGGGACTCCCACATACCCCAGCCCCGTCCCGCCGGCTGGGGACCTACAAAAGGTTTCCCCCACTATAATAAAAAAAAGGGGTTCAGTTTTAAAAAGAAGCCATAATTACTTTAATTAAGTTCACATGTTTAATATAGATGCCATGATAAACTACTACTCAGCCAATAAATTACCCACTCAGTTACTTGGTAATAATAAGCCTAATGTGCCACGCCGGCCGGTTGGGTTGGCACAAAGTTTCCTTCTCTTGCAGCTACGCTAGCTATGCGGCCTTGTCATTTCATCATTTTGGAATGGGGTGGTGACACTGTGTATTCTAAACGCATCATCATATGGTTTAGCCCAAATATTATAGTGCCTCGCAAATATTTTTTCTGAATACATCTTCAAAACAATGCAATCACCACCCCATTCGTACTGGCCACAGTAGGCTAACTACCCTCCATGTACTTGGAGGAGGCCCGACTCAGCAGTGGCTCATTTATGGGTTGATTAGTAATCATAAGCCCGTTTTCACTAACCCTAGGAAACACCTAAATGTGATGCCTAAATATTAAGCAGTTGCCTAGCGCAAAAAAACGTTTCACCAACGGTTAGGCGTCGACTAAAAAGTTACGACACCGATTCGGCGACGCATAACGCTTACTCTCGCAACTCTATTTTTTACATATACGACTGCATTAGACGGTCGTTCGCGAACTTTAATCGCCTATTTGAGGTTATAACGGTGAAACAGTAGTTATTGATTAGGCGTCCCCTTACATTAGGCATTACCTAGTTAGGCGTCGCTTTGTTTGGCGTTAGTGAAAACGGGCATTATAACCACATCGGATTAATTTGGCTTGTTCATATTTTTATGCGACCAACACGAGAAGATATAAACTAGTATTTTTTTTGTTTCTTATACCCCGACGGCGGCGGCTCACAGCCCGCTTTTTCCGTGGCCTATAATACAATGCCCGTCGTACGAACGCGATTCCCACTCTTTTTACAACCCTCGTAAGCTCGGATACTGTCCTTAGCTTTAAAAACGTCACCTGTGTCGTTAAACGTTTATCACAACGTTTCTAGTTGCTTAACTGGATGTGTAAAACTTGGTTGATCTCGTAACTTATAGTTTACTGTGTAATGTATTTGACTATGTGTAAAACGAAGCTATTGTTGGTATACGAGTTAGTGACATAATGTAATCAGAATTGCGTTGCTGTTTGTAATTAACGGTTTTTTTATTAAATAAAATGTATGACCTATGTTTAGTTTTTGTAACCCATATTTATTATGATTTTTCAGAAAATCTAAACACACACACAACACCTTGGTTATAAGCAAAATGAGATTATCTCCTTTTAAAGAGTAAGGGTTGGTGAAAAGCTGTTCAGTAAGCCTGTTAAGTCTTAACCCCATCCTATCCTGAGGGTACCGAAGTAGGCTATAGGAAATTATTAGTTAAACACATGTTAAACAAAATACAACACAATCCGTCTGGGTAGGTACCTACTGTAGCACAGTAGGATAATTTTCTTTCATGCAATTCGAAAATTATTGACTAATATAGTGATGATACGCTTCGTGAGAACCTTGAAACTAACATATGGACCTCAGGCCATCTGGCGTTTTGAACCCTATCATATAATGCGATGGACATTCAAATGCATTCAACACATTCGCTGTACAACGGTATCCGGAACGCTAATGGTTTGGGCTGGGTGACATTTCAAAACGCTGCAGACACGGGACTAAAATGTCATTCCATACATATTTTATTGTTTGTACTGCGAATACTGTTAGGCTCATGGTATTGTTCTATGCTCAGTTGTAAATCACCGGTTTTATAATCATCATTATAACAAACTATTTTAATAAATACTCTTTTTTCCCTTTGTGCAGAGACACTTTATTATTTTTGAACATCTATAGATTGTTGTTGAAGACTCTCTGTTATACAGGCCAAGGTATTAGCCATACAGCCAAAACGTGTATTATTTCCATAGTAATTTAAATTTTGAAAACGGTTAGGTTGATTCCGATTAGCGGATTTTGGGGAATTTTCTTTCATAATTTTAAGTTCTAGTTACCGTACCTAGCGTACTAATGAAAGACAATCACACAATTTTCGTGAAACGGGACGTAATTTCAGTGACTTGCCTGACTTGGCGATTCCGAATTTCTTTCGAGTGATTTTAATTCGATGACTTGTGTAAATTCAATGTAAATTTGATTTGTGTAACTCTTCGACAGTACAAAAACGCGGACGTGTGTGTCGTGGGTTTAAAACCGTGCTCATGTGGCCACCGGGGCATATATACTTACCGTGGTGACTCGCTAGATTTTCCTATTACAAACAACGTAAAACACCAAAATGTTTCAAGACGATGAATATGAGTTTTTGGTGACAACCCCGGAGCGAGTGAAGGCTCTGGGGTTCAAGCCGCAGAAGGAAATATTGACCAACCATATACTGCCATATGCCGCAGAACTGGATGAAGAATCTATGAGGTTTCTGGACCAAGTAAAGACAAATCTGGCCAAGTCAGTGATGCTCCGTGAGATGAAACCGGCTTGCGGTGTCTGGACATCCAGATTGTTGAAGTAATTATTTGGTTTTGTTTGCAACAGGTGTACATTTTTCTAGGTATTGCTATGCCTATTGGAATCATTCCAATAGGACATTACACCTCATGATCAATTATACATAAAAGTATTGCAATTGATAATATATTTACTTTCACACAAAATGTGTGGCCTAAAATTGAACAGTTTAACTTACTGCAACATTGTATTTATCTTGTTTCTTAGTCAACCGTAATAATTGATTACTATAACTACCATATAAAATTCTCATGATTATGTGGTTAATTATCGTGTAATCGTGATATAGAACTACATTATTTTTATGAAGTAGCATGATACACAATTTTATGTATTTAGAATAATGATATCTTAACATTGCTGATCATGTTTTTTTATTTAAACCCAAAGTTTCAGACACAGCAGTGTCCTTGGTTGCAGGACAACAATGGATATTTAAATAAAAAACAATCATAATGTTACGACATAATTTACTGTAATAGGCAACGATTGAGAAAACCTAATACATAATTATTTAAAATAATTGTAAGCCTGCATAAACTTTGATTATTGACCACAGTTATTATTGAAAAAATACAGTTTGGTCTTTTGATGATTATTATTATAAGTAACATGCAGTTTAGTCTCTTTAATGAGATACGAAACGGTCACTTGTATGAGTAGTGTTTCTAAACTTATATTAAAACAAATGTTGGTATTCAAATATTGGAGCCTACTTTAAATCACATTTTAATACATATAACATAACAAGATGATAAAGCTTATTTTAGCTAAGCCTGCAATAAAACACATTTAAAAATGAGTTTAATTGAAAAATGATGTGTGTAGATAATTTTTTAAATGTAACTTCACCTTAGGACTTCTACTAAATCATTATGGTTTATGTTAAACGAGTTATTACAACATGTAGCAATAATAACTCATTATAATAAGTAATAATAACTAAGTTAACTCAGAGTTATGAGTTGATTGCCAGTCTCTACTAATTCCTTTACTAGTATCAAAACTTTAATGTGTTTTTTTTTATTTATGGCAATATGTTTAAAACATTAATGCCAGGTTTTCATATGAAATTTTGGGATGCACTTAACCAATCATACACACTATAATATAGTAGCAGTCGGTTTTTATTTTTCATAGATGTTCAAGAAAATTAGATACTGTTGAACTTAGCTGTGGATAGCTCAATAAATAGACCTACTAAATATGGAGTTAACCATTATTTATTTAGAACAAAATAAATACTATTACACATACATCCTGATACTAATAATAGCTTGTATCTTTGAATTGATTTGCTTCAGGGCTAACCTTTGGCAAGTGCTATGAAAGATTCTTGCTGGCTGAATCCCAGAACTTCCTGAACTCTATGCAACAATAGGAAAATGTACAGAAGGTCCACCTGTCATTTGTGAATTCCCAAATAACCTGCCTCTGCCAAATTTGGGTCTCTTAAAATCCCATAATATAAATATACTTATCTTGTAATATCCTATTCATATACTTCATATTTCATGTGCTGTTTGTGACTTAATAGGACCCAAATCTTTAGTTCCCAAAGTGGTCCAGATGGACCCCCAGGTATTTCATTTCATTTTTCAGGGTCTTCAAAAAAAAGAAAAAAAAAACAATTTGTAAGCTACAGGGGACCATGAAAATTCAATTGCTTCGATAGTAAAAAATCTAAAATGTTGGCTGTGTGTAGATGTAAAAATCTTCACATTTGTTTCAAAGACTTATTAATTTGTCATTTGAACTCAGTATAAACTAGCTGACCCCGCAAACATTGTTTTGCCATATAAATATGGCTGTTAAAAATGGGGGTTGATTGTAGAGGGGTGAAAATGTAGGGTTGTATGTATTTTTGCACACTGTATCATAAAAAAAATTGTGTAAGTGGACCACCCTTAACTTAAAGGGAAATGAAAAATTGATGTTGTCCGATTCGCAGACCTAACCGATATGCACCCAATATTTCACGAAAATTGGTCGAGCCATTTTGGAGGACTTAAATAACAAACACCATGACACGATAATTTTATATATTAGAATCGAATATTCCAATCTAATAATCACTATCACTACATATTATAAAAAATTCGCTGTCGTCTGTCCGTCCCTATGTATGCTTAAATCTTGAAAACAAAAAAAAAACTATAATCTTCAAAACGGATTTTGAAGCGGCTTTTTTTAATACATAATGTGTTTCAAGAGGATGGTTTATAAGTATAATACAAACATAACTGTACCCGTGTGAAGCCGGGGCGGGCCGCTAGTTAGATAATAAGTTGGTTTCAAGGTGTATGAATTTTATCAAATGAAATACAATACTGTCAAACAGGAACCATACATTTTTACTGGACCTATGTTGTCACAAAACCAAACATCTGAACTGAGCTGTTGCAGCTGGATTGATAAGGATAAAAATCCATTTATCTTTCAAACTTATGCCAGTAGTTTACCTTTTGCTTATTAATAATCCAGTTAAAGGGCAAAACAGTTCCCATTCGAAGGCAAAGTCGTATTCAGGCCCCTAAACCTGCTCATTCAATAGTCAAAATCAACAATCACCATACCTTTGATTGATTTTGAAATTTATGGTCCTAGTATATATTTATGTCGGTGTAGGACCTATGCAACATGCTTCCTGGGGGTGCCGTAAAGGTGATATCAGACGGTTCACTCGAGTGAATGCTTCATTTTTCTTTCATTCCATGTTCACACGACTTTGTGAGGATGACAAAGAAATGAACATTCATCTGTTATTTTTTAAAATACTTAATCGGGTGAGGTCGTGCGTCTCGGAATCAGTTTAACTTGTGATCATATAATCAAAAAGTTAGACCGAAAAGAACATTCACCCGTTCATTTTAAAATATGCACGTATTGTTCTGTCCTTGTATTCGTCCAGTTTGTGGTCCCATAGACATTGATAATTCTTAAAAATCTCCAAAAACAGCAGCGTACTTTGCTTATTCCACTTGAACACCATTTTGGCGCCAATTTGCCGTGACGCCGGGCTCAAGTCAAAATGGCAAAATCCGAGTGAACGTTCTTTCTGTGTGCAGACAGTTCATTTTTCGTTCATTCGGAGTGCGCCGAGTGCGAGTGAAAGGTGCCGATTTCCGAATGAAAAAATCCAACATCGTTGGATCGGTTCATTAATGTATTCATTCGGCACTTTTGTTTCATTTTGAATGCAGACGTATAATTTCGAGTGAAAGCTGAGACCGAATGAAAGGCGAAAATTAACGAAAAATGAACCGTCTGATATCACCTTAAGAGTCGACAATAGAAAATGACAAGGCCGAAAACCTAGAAACCTAGCCACAAGAGAAGGTCATCGTTGCCGGCCAGCGTGGCACAGTAGGCTAATTATGCCATGTAATTGAAGAAGGCTCGGCTCGGCTCAGCAGCAGCATGTATGGGCTGAGTATTAGGTGCAATTGCATTGTGTCGGGCGAGCACTTTAATAGAAAATAGTAGACATTAAGATGCCGGCGGCGCCTGCTTTTATTATACCTATAATATGACTGTCTAAGGCATCTTACCATGTGATGATGAAGATGTATTGATTCAATTATTTTAAAGGTTTCTTAATCTATAGTGTTCTTATAGCTATGTTTGGAATAAGATAAGCTCAGCTGTATAAACCCTTTTTTTTTAAATAGTCTATATTATCTCCTGAAAGTGAAATCGTAATTTGCCTTGACCGCACTGCCTGATCTAAATGCGTAGGCAATTGACAGGCAGACATGGAGCTCATGTAATTCAATTTTATTCTACGTAAACATCATGCTAATATTGAAGGATACAAATGATGTTTGTATCTAGTTGATATTCTGTCCATTTTAGTCAAATGTGGCTTTCCGTCTGCAGCGCGACACTGTAATTTTGTCCGGACGTTATTCTTATGCAATATTTAATGGGTTACATTATTTACCGTCCTAAATATGTCTAGTTGACTGCTATGTTCGTGCTATAGTCGATTTCTGATTTAGATGCTAAAGTTACATCACCCAGCCAGCAAAGGTGGTATACTTGGCCGGCCTATTTTGTCCTGTAAACTTCGCTATCGCCATGTGCTTCGTTGGTCTAGGGATTAGATGTGCCGCCTTTGGATCAACGGGTCCCGGGGTCGAGCAAGTGTCTTTGTATAAACCAGAGGCACTTGCTCGGAGTCTGGGTGTCATTTGTGTTCGTGGATTACATGTTTGTAAGCTGCCCCAGCGATACAGGTTACACCTAGTGCAGGGGTGTCGTTTTTTATAAAGTACAAAAAAATACACTGAAGTATATTTAGTTAAAATTATAGTAAAAAGTAGATGCTACTTCTCTTTGCTGTCTAAATAATGCATTAGAGTAGCCACACACGCAAACGCATTATGTGTTTACATGTTACATCAGATTATTTATAGTCCATGGCCACGACATATTATAAAACAAGAGGCCTGTCTGTCTGTTCGCGATAAGCTAGTAAACAACGGATCAGATTATAATGCGAGTTTCACCAATAGATAAAGTGATTTATGAGGAAGATTTAATTATATCACCGTTACTATAAAAATATGGACCCCGAATGAAAATATGGGTCGCTAGTTAGAAATGTATAAATTTTATTTTTAAATCTGCGCACACATTATCGAACGCTTCCGATGAGTTTGTTCCGTTTTTACAGAAACGCTAATAGGCCTCGGCTATCGCTTTTTATCTTGGACAAACGCTTTTTACAGCTGACTTAATTATTATTATTTTTTATTGTTTCACATCATTAGCATATGCAGGACCATAAATGTTAACATAGGGTATACGTACGGTAGGTAACCGACTGATAATGTTGTACTCAAATTCCCTTATCCATAAGCCGGGACTTACCTGTACGTGTAATGCTCAGCTATGGTGTAGCTTATTTCAGCGATAGCGAAGGCATAGCTTTTCTGTAAAACGGAACAAACTCATCGGACGCATCCGATAATGTGCGTTGAACTTAATTTAAGTTAACTTAAAAATATTAGAAATGTTAAGGGGGGCAAAGCCTAAAAAGGTTGGGGAACACTGATCTACAGGTTGAAATACATTTTCGTAGAATGAGTATTTCAATCTGCATGTTTGTAATATCCGTGTAGTCATACTATATTTCTCTTACAGGTACATAAGAATCTACGGATTGAAATTCTCGAAAGAGGATCACATAACGCTCATAAAGCTGGCCTATGAGCTGGTGCTGATTCCCGACCTTGAGCCATGCAAAGTCCACAAGTTCGCGACCATGTTCCTCATGCTCACTAAGTAAGTTGTACTAATATCTTCCTATATATATAAGTGCTATCAGCTCCAAGACAGGCGCAGTATCCAGTTCAGTTTCTGTGGTAGTGAATCCACCACAACATTTTACAACCACGTCACGAATACAATGGATCAATCTTAATTGGCTGGACATGTGGAGCGGTTGTTGAATGTTGTTACTGTTAATTTTCTAGAATACTTACATATAATCAAGTCGCTTACATGCGCGTAGTGAATAGTATCAAAAAACTAAGTAGAATACAGATGGTCAGATGGTCAACGTTGCGGCGTCACTGCTCTTAGCGACCAAAACGGTCAGCACCTACCAACGGAGTGGCTGCGAAGAGACTAACAATTTAAATTCAACCTTAAACGCTTCAGAATACAACTGCATTTGGTACAACGAAATACAGTGACGTCGAGCGACATAAAGCGCGGCGAGCGTATTCTAAATACAGTTGTATTCTGAAGTGTTTTAGGTTGAATTTGAATTGTTACTGAATTAGTCTCTTCGCCGCCACTCCGTTGGTCGGCGCTGACCCTATATCCTACACTACAGCTAATAAACTAACTCCACTATACGATGTGTTTTAGACTGGCGTCAGATTTGACAGAAGATATTAACATGCCAACACCTACATTCACACATGCATTCTTATGCTATCACTTCACATGGCTCGTATGTATGCTGTATGCGCGTATTTATCATATTTGACATTTAAGGCCCAAACACACCGGGTGGCAGCGGCGTTACAGAGAATAATGTTTTGTTGTTATTTATTTTGCAAATTACTATACTCTAAACTTCTACACAATTCGTAGCGCTTCTCATAACAATTGGAACCTAAAGCCGCACCGTAGTACGTGTGTTTTCAACTTATGCTCTATTTGTGGGTGGAACCTATGTCGATTCAGCCAATAAATGACCCACTGCTGAACCGGGCCTTCTTCAAATTCATGAATGGAAATTAGCCTACTGTGTCACGATGGCAAGATGGGTTGGCACCGGGCTTTTATCAATGTTTCCTTCTATTGCGGCTTTTGCATTATCTCAGTCGCCTCTTAAGACGCTGTCATGAAATACAAAAAAAAAACAAAAGTAGGAAAACCGAATAACGCACACAAATAACGCTCACGACTGGCTATGTGTAGTGCCAGCATTACAATTTCGGCAGAATGCCAGGTGCCTTATTTCTAGGACGCTTTGTCTCGAAGTACCGAATATCTTCAATATACGGACACCGGAGATTTAACATTCTGTAATTTGATGTCAATATCTAACATAAAGCTCCGTGCGGTGACGGATGTATAATAATTAGTATACCCACCCACATTTCATAGTGTCATAAGAGCCGACAAAAGAGAATTACAAGGCCGATAACCTTGCCGCCGATAAGGCACGGAAATCTTACGAAACCCTGTGCCAACCCGACTGGCCAGCGTGGCACAGTAGGCTAAATACTCTCCGTGTGACTAGAGGAGGCCCGACTCAGCAGTGGGTCATATATGGGCTGAGTAGTAATAGTAGTATCTAAATTTAAAAGTTCTTAGCTGGAGTTCACATTCGGATACATTATTTTTAATAATGTGGCCAGGCCACCCACTCGTCAAACTGTAGACAGGGCTCTATGGTGCTCTTTAGCGGTGGCCTGTGTCCAGAAGTAGACTAGATTGGGAAGATGATGATGACGTTGAATCACATTAGGCGTACGATTTAAATATGAAACTTTTTTCTGTCATTCGGTCAATGAGTCAATGAACTCGCGTTTATTGTTTGGCCAAAAAATGTGTTTGTCTCTCCACCAAATAATTGGCACAGAACGCGATATTTCTTTGTTAATTATTTAATAAATTACCCACAGGAAACGACATCTGATTTCTCCGGAAGAGTTGTGTCTACCGTGGCGCCCTCTTTACGAAGTCGGAAAAAATATATTTGATCGCAATGCTACACATATTGGGATGTACCATTATTTAACGTAAGTACTCGAAAAAATATTCCATAAAGGTTTATGCAAGGTTTAGGCTTTATTAATAAAATGCTTCATATTATAATGCACATTTTCATCTTTAACGACATGATATTTTTTATAGGTTTTTATTCGCAGATTCCTTGGTAATGAACCTCATTCATGTGGTTAACCCGACATAAGTATGAGTGTTTCATTTCTTTTCAGCACAGGCAGTGGCGGATCTACGCATTTGTCGCCCGTACTGACTTCTACAATTTCCATACCGTAGCTCACAATCATACCATTTGTTTTTATTATCCACTAGCTGCGCCCTGCGGTTTTACCCGCGTGGAGATGGAATTTATTTTTAGTTCGATTTTGTTTCTACTTACTTGACACATATTGTTATAATTTGGACAATTCACACAATATCTTTATAAATTGTAGCCTGTGTGTTATTCTGATATATATGCTATAATATTGTAAAGTTTCATTAAAATCCATTCAGTAGTTTTTACATGAAAGAGTAACAAACATCCATCCATACTTAAAAACTTTTGCATTTATAATATTAGTAGGATTAGTGGTGGTCAGGGAGTAAGAGTGAGGAACCTTCTCACAATATTTTTTAACCTTTAGAAGTTTAGAAAGCCAGAGCAGCACTTGGTGTGAAACAGAAATGCCAAAAAGTTTTTGTGAAACAATCGTCTTTTTGAGTTAGAGTATACCACATGCAAGAGACAATGAAATTTACTCGTAAACTAACTCAACTATAAAATAACTCTTTGTTGCAAAATGAATCATTCTGTGATATTCTTGTCAAAAACAAGCTATGAACATTTTGTATCAGTTGGCATCTTCAAATATCTTTGTTCCCAGACTAGGATATGCCTCGATCCAAAATTAGAAGGTCATGCACCTCTGAATATTTTATTATATATCGTGTCTGAAATCGAGATATAAAATTTTCAAGTGCTTTGTGCTTCATAAATGGATACGTATTTTTAATCTATAGCAACGGAGAACATGCTGTCTGTTCGAAGAAATTACATTCTAGACCACAGGCTATAAATGCATACTAGTATTACTAGTATAAGAAAATAGATTTACTTGGATTAATAAATTTAGGACGTGGATTTGTATCCATGGAAAAGTATACTATAAGATATCCTACAATTTTGACGCTTTTTGAAAATAATTTAAAAAAACTTAACCCGTATTATTATTCTTAGTAAATTGTTTACAATTTACTTACTTTTTTTTACAAAGATTATTTATTCCAAATCGAGTGACAGATGAAAAATCTTGAACAAATTTATGTTTGTCGACAAGTGTACATCGCAGACGTAGACAAATACGAAAACACAATATGCAGTCGTACATCTAGAAATGATTATATTGTATCACACAATTACAAAAAGAAACACACGGAATAGAACATAGAAACGCAGTATAGCCAATCAGAAGTTGCAACTTTCTACATTATTTAAAAAATATAATTAAAGATTAACATTTTGTTTAAACAAAAACGAGAGAATGAAACATAATTATAGTTACTCTTTTAATTATATTAACTACAAAAAGCGACATTATTCGTAAATATACCTATTCTATTCTACCTATTCTAAATCGTATTGTATGTGTTCAGGCCGAAAAACTCTTGCCAACAAGGAGTGGATATGCTTGAAATGGTACGCCAATTCCTGTCAGGAGACGGCCTAGGGGACGCCCTTGAGTTGTTCGGCCTCGCAGGAACCGACGAAAACGATCTGCCCACGTAATGAAACTTGTAATGTCAATACAGGGATACGCTTTGCTCCGGCCACACCTGCGCGAACATGACCTCTGCGGAATTTAATTCAATTCACTATCATCATATCACTGTTTCCAGCAACCTTTAAAGCCTACCATAAATAACTCTTCAATGTAAAACGTTACAATAATACAAAAGGAACATCAATAGAACATTATTGAGAAGTAAAATTTACGAGTTATCACTTCTAGACAACCCTTGCTCGTGGGTTTATTCGCGAATGCTAGCGATGCGATGTTATAGTACATATTATCCCTTCCAATTTGATGTTCACGACCAAAAGTAACAAGCAATGCTTAATTTATATTTTTAACAAATCTTCAAATATTATATAATTAATTCATCAACCTGCAGTAAGTAAAATATTAAAATTAATTAAATTAAAAACATTAATTTGGTTGTTGGATGACAGTTTCTTAATCAAATGAATCGCGCAGGTGTGCCTGAGCTGTACTATTCGCACATTGGGTGGCAGAAGGTATTGGCGTTCAGCTCACCATTCATCGGTTGTGTATCCATATTATTTCACTTTCTTCCGGAGCAGGTGTCAAAGGACCTAAAACTTTATTGTCTCGTAATTCGGTTGTTATTTCAAATCATCTTTCAGGTGGCAGTATTTGCATGTCTAAAAAGATTTTCTGTATTAGATTCCAATACACTTTTTTTTCTTGCAGGTCGTTGGAAGGATCTTACATGTCTATGGTCAAATGTGCAAGACCGTAAGTATTGACGCCATTTTACAGGCCCTTTATTGTCGCATTTTCTTAGTTTTAAATATGATTTAGTTTTGGACCACATATTCTCGGACTTTTTGTATTACTACTTTTACCTATAGAATATAAGCCTAGAGTTATGTGATACCAAACACAACATTTCTTCAGGTATTTCGACGTGACAGCAACTAAAGAGATATTGGCGGAGCTCTTACCGCAAATCAATCCGTGGTCAACTGACTCGCACTCAGTTTGCCAGCTGGCTGTGTTCTTGCCAGTTTCCTTACCACCTAGTCAGGCTGCAAATGGCCACCTGCTCTGGTTCGACGATTTGATGACCCTATGGGACACATGCTACAATTCACAATGCGGAATATCGGTGAGGATGTTGTATTTATGTTAAGATGCCTAGGCTCTGGTTGACCTCGCTATGGTCGCAAGAGTCTGATCATTGTGTAGGTATTTACAGCTGTGGTCATGTCAGTGGCCGCCCCTAGGCTGGAGCCTAGGGGCGGCAGATATTAGATTTAGGACGTCTAAAAAAAGTCGTCAAAAAGAGTGGACGTCTGTCGCAACATCACAGCGCGTCTGGCGGCAGATTTAGGACGTCTATAAAAAAAGGTTGGCAAAAAGAGTGGACATCTGTCGCGTCTCAAGAACTGTAGAGGCGGCATAAAACATAAAGGGCGGCAGATTTAGGACGTCTAAAAAAAAAGGTCGTCAAAAAGAGTGGACGTCTGTCGCAACATCAAAACGAGCCTTAAAAAAAGGTCGTCTCAAGAACTGTAGAGGAGGCATAAAACATAAAAAGCCTACGGGCGGCAAATCTGTAAATCCGCCATGTTGTATTTTAGGTTTAATTGATGAGGTTATAAATACATTGTCATTGGAAGAAATTGGCTTTTTATTGCCTTTGGTGGCAAACGAGCTAGCTAGAGGAGGCAAACGAGTAAGTGGTAACCGCCGCCCTTGAACTTTGGTATTAATCTTTGATCTTGAATCTAAAAAACATATTCTTCCGGTACAAAATTGTGTACATTTAGAAGCTATTTGGCTTGTGAAGAACCGTAAGATTGTCATCGGGCAAAATTATTTGCTCCGCAGTGACGCATAACATTGAACTATGCCACTGTGGCATACAACACAGTTCTTAGTCCTCTTGTAATGTTAGCAGTTATAATTACCCAATTTCTTTGTTTTCAGGATTTAATGATGTTGTTTGCCGGTCTAGCTAAGAGGAATCCAGGGGCCATAGATTGGACCCCATATGTACCCAAAATGTTCATGAGATTCCTCCATGCACTACATTTACCGGTCAGCTATAAAGATATGCAGATATCCAAGAACCATTGCCTGGGTATGGTTTTAATGTATCCCTATATACCTTGCCTTTATCCGTAGTTTGGTAAAGCCTTGTTTAATTAATACAGTCAAACCTGAAGATTTCACATTTGCGTGTATAGTGTATTTCTTACACTACGTATGTGGTGTCCGTGCGGTGACAGATTTAGAATACATAGTGTACCTCCCAATCCATACTGAGGGTTTCGTAAGAGCCGACAAAAGTAAATGAGAAGGCCGTAAACCTAACCGAGGAAAGGAGAAGGAAGTAGTTTTCCTTCCTAGAGAAGGAAAACTAGAAACGTAACCCTGTGCCAACCCGTCTGGCCAGCGTGGCACAGTATGCTAGTTAACCTCCCTGTGATGGGAGGAGGCGCGACTCAGCAGTGGGTTGTTTATGGGCTGAGTAGTATCTCTTACACCAAATTTTAGTAGAAAGATTATGGCGGTAAAAAGCTTTAACATTTTTTTCCCTCAGATATGAAACACGTGGCCTCATGGATAGTCTGGACCATCAATCCAGATGGTGTAGTCCTCAAACAACTGAAGAGCTTCCTCGCTGGGGTGGAGAGTTACTTGCACAGCGCTAATGCTGGCAGGTGGTCGTACAAGCTCAGAGATATGCTCAGAAAACTAGCTAGGGAGTTCCTGAATAGGTATGTAGACAACTGGATTAATATAATATTTAATGTAAATGGGGAATTTAACAAAAATAGTATGACAACACTCACTGTCAGTATTTTTAGTAACTACCTGCATCTCTTCGTCTATGCCAACCTCTCTAGCCAGCTTGGCAAAATTGGCTGCTTTCCCTCCCTCAGTTGGTAGAGACCCGACTCAGCAGTGGATCAAATAAAAAAGAATCCCGCGCACCCCCCTACAAAATATAAATTATAATAAAAAATGAAAATTATATTTTGCGCAGGGTGCATTCTTATCGCTGATTTCTTACAATCGTGATGACAAATTCTCTTATAGAAACATTTTATTTTAGGGTTCGCCGAGAACGCGAAACGAGATGCAAAGAGAGTTGGGAGAACAAGACACCCAAAGAATATATGCTCCGAGATGAAGACATATCAGAATTCGTCAACATTGTTCTAGAGCCTACTCTGCAAGCAGTTTATAGCAGAAGTGGATCACTCGATATCTCAATCGCATTGCAAAATCTTGCTACTCTCAGACCGGCAGTCGTAGTACCACCATTGCTAGAAAGGCTCAGAACTTCCCTAACATCACTGACTGAACCTCATCGTGTTACTGCAGCGATGTCTGCAGTAGCGGCTGTAGCCAGACCTATGTTACGTGGCTCCGACTGCGGCTACCCTGAAGGTCCCACTCACGTCGTTCCCTTCCTCATAGCTGTTCTACCTGGCCTCGACCCTAACGATATAAAAAAGACAATAGTCACATTGCACTTCGTTCTAATCTTTAGTTGGATGGTGCCATTCATTGACTGTAGTTCCGCCCATAATCATTGGCCCGATTTGACGGAGGAAGAGATGCTCACATGCGAATCAACTGCTCAATTCGAAGACTTCGTTCTTGTCTTCCTGGATAGACTGTTCATTATTATAGAATCGAGTGTTTTGGAACATGTCAGGCTGGATACCAAGGAGTCTGACTGGGTTCGCAGCAAGACTGACGCGGTCATGGAAACGGCGATTTCTTCCGCCGCTACAGCTGTTCTGATGCAGTGCTCGCCGAAGATATTTCGAGAGGCGTTGAGGAAGTTTAAGTCGTTCGCCACAGAGTCCACTTTCGAAACCAACGTTTCTGGTAGCATGGTAGGAGTGCTGCTAAGGGTTTTCGCCCGTGTTGACCCGGAAGCCACGTTGGCGGCGTTCTTGCCTAAACTTTGTGAGGAGCTAACAGAGCTGTTGGCAACAGAGGAGGCCTTGCACGAGGAGAATCCGCAGAGAGACATGATGTACAGACTAGTTCTGCTAATGAACGCGATGGAAGCGGACGGCAAGGTTCTGCTTAAGTACATGCCAGATATTTTGCCGATATTGGATCGTGGTTTGAAGTTGCACTCCAATCAGGCGTTGGGTAAAGCTTGTGAGGTTCTGAGCCATGTGTTTACTTCCCTCTGCTATATAGACCTGAAGGAGTGGCGTAGCTCTCCTAAAGATTACGGTGCAGCCCCAGAGAAGTGGCTGCCGATTCGCGAGTGGGGTCACGGCTGTTTGATGAAGGATGTTGACTTCAAATGGCACATTCCGAGCGCTGAAGAAGCGGAGTGCGCGCAAATGCTTTTGGATAGATATCTGAGACCAGAGATGGCAAGACTGAGGCAGTGGTTGAGCGGGGAAAGAGACATGTGTCGGGAAAGGAGATTGAGAAGCTTCTACGTCATAAACTCGGTACTCGCATGCAGTTCTTTCTTGCCGCAACCTGCGGAAGAACCTGTGCCTCTGTAAGTATTCTTTATGTTTAGTGTGTTTTATTCATTTTATAGTTTAGTATTGCGTAAAACTGAGTAACATTTTAATGGGTTCTGGATCATTATTACCATAATTTAAGCCAAATAATGTTCTAGATTCATATCTGAATGCGTTTTTTTACGAAAATTGTGGGGATGGAAGAGCTTGAAAGTTCCCACGCTTATCCTAATATTTTTTCAAATGATGTCTAAAAAATACATCAAATCAATAAAAAGAACATTACACACACTACCATATATACTCTTTTGTTTATTGTTAACTAGTGGCCC
Organism: Clostera curtula; assembly: GCA_905475355.2. Taxonomy (NCBI): domain Eukaryota; kingdom Metazoa; phylum Arthropoda; class Insecta; order Lepidoptera; family Notodontidae; genus Clostera; species Clostera curtula. The sequence continues at coordinate 7,789,260 of FR997813.1, read as the reverse complement.
GCCCCGGCTTCGCCCGTGCAAAGCGTGGGTGGTTTATACATATAAACCTTCCCCTTGAATCACTCTATCTATTAAAGAAAACCGCTTCAAAATCCGTTGCGTAGTTTTAAAGATTTATGCATACATAGGGACGGACAGAAGAATGCGACTTTGTTTTATACTATGTAGTGATAGTGAAGTCTGTGGTCAAATAGAGAATAGAGAACTGTAATTAAAATTAATGACGGTCGAGTTTAAACCGCTGGGCGACTACTAGTCTAAATTAATCTGTCTGACAATTCTACTCTCTAACATAACCCTTTCTCTGCCCATCTTCTACAATTTACCGGGAGTCTTTACGTGCCCTCCGAAAGAAGGAATGAGGAACGGAGAAGCTCAGTTATTGCGAACCTTGGACAATTGTAAACAAGACCAGTACATTTGAAAAAGAAATGCAACTACAGAGCTTCTTGCCAGCTTTTCTCGGTAGAGCGGCATTCTGAACCGGTGGTGGTTTCAGCTTGAATGTCGGTGGTCGCAAGGGTTGTGGGAGATCAAAAGAGATGGATGGATTGTTAGAATGAGGAATTGTGTATGAAAGTTGTGAATAGTTAAGACGACTGATAGGTGTGTATGGGGACTACCACCTAGCGTGAAACGGGCCGTAAGATGATAATGGTAATTTTAAATATGACGATTTATAAAGTTGGTCTAGGGGTTAGATTTGCCGCCTGTGGATCAACGGGTCCCGGGTTCGATTCCGGGGCTGGGCAAGTGTCTTTGTCTTAATCAGAGTCACTTGCCCTGAGTCTGGGTGTCATTTGAGTTCGTGAATTTCAAGTTTGTAAAAAAGATAAAAGAATAGGCCTATGTAACTAAAGTTCCTTTTGAGTTTGTGAGTTTAAATCCAGCTGTTGTTTGTCCTGCTCGATTGCGCACCGCACCTTGTTTCTTTTTTTTATACAGTATGCAGTCTCAAGTCCCGGCGACAAGCATTCCCTTCACGTGTGGCGTGCGACATATGGTCACTCTTGATGGTAAAAACGTGCGCGTAGAACTCACCGGTCTACTTCTGGAGGTCCAGGAACGGCTGCTGGCGGATAAAAGCGATGATACACGCGGCCTTGAGGCTCTCATACAGGTAAGAAAAGAAAAAAACTACCGCATAGTGGTCAGTCCTGGCCATAAATATGTTTTAAGTACAAGATTGTTTCGAATAAAAGAAGTTCTTTTAAAATGTTTAACAAAACAACATTGTTGAACCTAGGACATCATTATGACATAATGTCTTTGTTACAGCTATATGTATTCCCTCCATGAATTTGGAGGAGGCTCGACTCAGCAATGGCTAATTTATGGGCTGAGTAGTAGTAGAAATAGTTACTCGGACTTGCCTACACGGAAATCGAAAATATCCTACGCCGCGCTATCAAAGTTTACAAAACAATTTTAATGGATAACAAATTTGATTAATTTGCGGTTTCTGTTTAATAATATTGCAATATCGTCTCTAGGTATGGGAACGCGTAATAGTAATGAAAGGACTTCGTGGGGGCCATGGCCTGGAAGCTCGCCTCCGGTCCTACGGGGCCCTGGAACGCGCCCTGGATGGAAGGGGAGGCCCCGGGGGCGGTCCAGGGAGCCCCGGCTCCGCTCGGCTTCGAATGCTGGTAGCAGACGCAGCAAGGCTTCATGACGATGCGCGATACGACCTTGTCTGCGAAGCTGGGATCACACCAACGGCTTTGAAAGCTCTGCATGCGTTGTGCGATATGTCTATCAATACTTATACTTCGGTAAGTTGTAATTTATTGATAAGGAAGATTTTTTTTTATTTGAAAAGCAATATAACCCTTGCACTGTATATATAGTATAAACTGTATCGCTGGGGCAGTTTACAAACATGTAATTCACAAGCACAAATGACACCCAGACTCAGAGCAAGTGCCTCTGGTTAGGGAAATAAATTTGCCGGACCCCGGAATCGAACCCGGGACCCGTTGATCTAAAGGCGACACATCTAACCCCTAGACCAACGAGGCAGTTGGTCTAACGGTTAGATGTGTCACCATTTACTCACTCACTAGAACACATTATGAGTTCACTAGCACTTCACTGCTGCTTTTTAGTGGTTATCACTTCGCACATCGTTTCGCAGTTATAATTAAAGTAATACGGGTCGCGGGTATACCGTGCTTATATATTAAGTGCTACGCCTACAGAAAAGCGGATACTGCGAGATAGTTTGCGGTCATTCACGTGCTTACTACAAGTAATCCACCAAATCCAGAACTAAACATGCCAAACGATTCGAGACTCTAATTCTTTGTGTAGAAAACGCATAATCCCGTGTGCACACTCAAACGTTCTCAAAATAGGCGGAAAGATTGAAAACAGTGATCAACAAAAATTGTGTAAGAAGGCAAAACTTGATTTCGCTGACTTTGTTATTCGAGTCTTTTACAAAACACATCCTAATCTATTTAAATAAAAATGAATTGCTGTTCGTTAGTCTCGCTAAACTCGAGAACGGCTGGACCGATTTGGCTAATTTTTGTCTTGAAATGTTCGTGGTAGGTCAGGGTTTAAAAAGTGAGAAACTGAACAAAAAAAATCATATTTTTAATAGGCGGTACGAAGTTGGCCGGGTCAGATAGTTTACAATAAAAATCTATAAATAAAATCTTTAACTAACAATGTAAACAGACGGAATTTCGAAAATCGAATCCCCTTACGAAAATTTCGCGTAGGTACGGAGGAGTATGAAACTCCCCACACTTGAAGTGTATATACGATAAAGATGCGTAAGGGTCAGCGCCAACCAGCGGAGTGGCGGCGAAGAGGCTTTTTCAGTAACAATTTAATTTCAACCTAAAACGCTTCAGAATACGACTGTATTTAGAATACGCTCGCCGCGCGTCGCTCGCCGTCATTGTATTTCGTTGTACCAAATACAGTTGTATTCTGAAGCGCTTTAGGTTGAAATTAAATTGTTACTGAAAAAGCCTCTTCGCCGCCACTCCGCTGGTCGGCGCTGACCCTAAGGCATCGACATCAAATGGTTGTTGATATGTCGTTATTTCATTGCGTACTTTGAAGCCGTATTACATTTTCTGTTAAAAAGTTTTTATTCATCTTCTTTATATTTTATTCATTTCCACTCAGGTCCGAATTTTAGCCCAAATTCGCCTCTACTGGATGCTCAGCCATTACCCGTACTCGTACCGCGCTCTGATACCAAAGTTGGCCGAGATACTGGCCGCTGGTGGTGAAGGCGACGAATGGCACGCCAAACATAAGGGTGTCTTGTTCATAATGTTGGGCCCAAGGACTGGTCCGTTGGTGGCCAAGCAAGATTGGGACGTCGCCCGGGTACTATGGCCTGCGATACTGAACGCGCCGCTTAGTGAGAAGCCGAGTATTCATAGGTACGTTCAGAAATTGTCTTCCTAATCTTCAGCGCACTGTTGGATATAAGCCCATAATTACTGCCATAGCCAATTTTTTTTACTTTTCTAAATCCTAAGAGTTCTATCACATTAACCTTGATATGGGATTCATTCAAATAATGCATGTGCTTATATGTATAAGACAGCTTTAGAATACACTAGTAGCCCGCCCCGGCTTCGCCCGTGCAAAGCGGGGGTGGGTTACACATATAAACCTTCCCCTTGAATCACTCTATCTATTAAAAAAAACGCTTCAAAATTAGTTGCGTAGTTTTAAAGATGTATGCATACATAGGGACGGACAGAAGAATGCGACTTTGTTTTATACTATGTAGTGATACGTTCAGAAATTGTCTTCCTAATCTTCAGCGCACTGTTGGATATAAGCCCATAATTACTGCCATAGCCAATTTTTTTTACTTTTCTAAATCCTAAGAGTTCTATCACATTAACCTTGATATGGGATTCATTCAAATAATGCATGTGCTTATATGTATAAGACAGCTTTAGAATACACTAGTGGCCCGCCCCGGCTTCGCCCGTGCAAAGCGGGGGTGGGTTACACATATAAACCTTCCCCTTGAATCACTCTATCTATTAAAAAAAACCGCTTCAAAATCAGTTGCGTAGTTTTAAAGATGTATGCATACATAGGGACGGACAGAAGAATGCGACTTTGTTTTATACTATGTAGTGATGATGTGCCATCCAATTCTATCCTAAGGGTGTCGTAAGAGCCAACAAAATAAAATGACGGCTGATACTAACCTAACCTAACCTAGCCGCAAGTGAAGGAAAATTTGATGCGAAACCCTGTGCCAACCCGTCTGATTAGCTTGGCACAGCAGGCCAATCACTCTCCATGTAACTGGAGGAGGCCCGACTCAGCAGGGGGTCATATATAGTCTGAGTAATAGAACTGGTTATATTTATAAACTCTAGTAATTAAGGTGGTTAAAAAGATGGTCAAGACAATGCTTAAGGCCGTTTGTCCACCGCCCGCCGTCACCGAGAACGAGATTATTTCGGGCCGGGTTTAAGATGACGTGACGGCGATCGTTTTTCCACCGCAACGATATATCGGTGGTTTAGTTAAAACAAAAACCGGGCAAACGGCGCGGTACGACGGTAGTGTGTGGACAAGAACAAACCTGTTTTGTATTGCCGGCACATCGGCCCGTCATAAAACCGTGCCGAGTTCTAGCGGTCACGCCGAACTATACGAAACATCGGCGGCCGGGAATGACGGTTCTCGGGTGACGGGCTTGCGGTGGACACATGGCCATAGTAAATGTATGTATCGCTAACTCGGCGCCGTCATCTCGTTCTCGGTGACGGCGGCGGTGGACAAACGGCCTTACAATAAAACTGATTCAAAGAAAAGTGCATTGCTGATTATATAATGTCCCAGCAGCTTGGGACTAAGCTGTTCAATTTCAATATACATACTTCATTTATTTATCTGGCCGGTGTGGCACAGTAGGCCAATTACCCTCCATGTAACTGGAGGAGGCCTGACTCAGCAGTGGGGCGGCATATATGTGCTGATTAGGGGCTGTTCATTACTCACGTGATGTTTTTTTATTATTTTTTAACCCCTCCCTCCCCCTTGGTGATACGTGGTGAGGTTTAAGACTACCCCCCATCCCCCCGTGTATTTTTTGTACCTACAAATAATCTTACACTCAAAGGTAACGACAATACACACCGCTTTTCTGTTTAAAAATAATGCATCTGACGAAAAAATAAATACACGTGATATCTTACTATACCCCCCTCCCCCTTGTGATATTTCGTGATTTTGCCCGGACCCCTCCCTCCCCCTTTCAAACATCACGTGATTAATGGACAGCACCTTAGTAGTTATTTATCTTATTGTAAAGATGTTTTTATGAAATAAGAGCGCAAAGAAAAGGTAGACACCATTTTGTTGAGCCGCAATTGCGAAAATCGCCGCATTTGTAACCTTACAACCTCATTTCTAGTTATTCACTTTTTTTGCAGATTAGAACTGGCGTTCAGCGACAGCCTCCATCGTCACTTCCCTGCAGTCAACACGCGACTCACCATCACAGAGTCCGCGATAAACACTGCTAAGCCACTCTTGAACGATACGCATCTCTCCGACTCCAAGTTCGTAGATCTTTTGAACAAAGCTCTCGAAAGAGAAGTTGCGTACTCGGATAAGGCTGAAAAACTGTATCAGGAATTGATTAACCAGCTGGTTGATGTTGCTGAGACGCCAAATGTGTGAGTACTTTTTGTATAGAAGCTTAATTGTGCCTTCCTCAGAAAAAAAACCTAGCGCAGTGGTTGAGCGATTGACTGCTGCGCAGCATATCGCGGGTTCGATTCCCGCACGGAACAAATATTTGTACGACCTACAAGTATTTGTTCCGGATCTGGGTGTTCTCTATCTATAATATGTATGAATTTACAAAAAAAAAATGTATATAAGTAGTTCATCATCCATCTCGTTACCATAACACAAGCATTAAGTTGCTTAGCTTGGGACGAGATGGCGTTGTGTGAAATGTCCAAGGATATTTATTTATTTATTGCATACTGAAAACCTGAAAGCAGTTGTCTCAGAATCAGTAACATTATTGATTGGGGAATCTTCTAAATTCCGTACGCGTAGTGATGGATTTAGAATACGCTACCGTATTCCGTTCTGATGGTGCTGAAAGAGCTGACAATAGGATATGACAAGGCCGAAAACCTAGCCGCAAGATAAGGAAAACTGATGGAAACCCTATGCCAACCTGTCTGGACAGTGTAGCATAACAACCTAATTATCCTCCATGTAATGTGTGGGAGGCCTATACATAGCGCAGCGGCGGTCATGTATAGGCTGGTTCGTAGTAGTTAACTTTTAAATCTTACTAATATTATAAACGTGAAAGTTTGTAAGTATGGATGGATGGATGTTTGTTACTCTTTCACGTAAAAACTACTGAATGGATTTTAATGAAACTTTACAATAATATAGCTTATACATCAGAATAACACATAGGCTACAAGTTATAAAGATATTATGTGAATTACAACAATATAAACAAGTCGAATTCTAAATTTCTAATTGTCAAATTTAAGGCCATATTAAACTATAGACAACATAACGTTTCGCTGTCAGTTGCGTTTGGTTCAGTTGGTTTTATACGGATGGGATAAAAATCTCAGGTATCCTATGTCCGACTTTCTTTTTGTTTTAAATATTTATAATGCGGAACAAAGTTCGCCGGGTCAGCTAGTTGGGCTATAATTTGGTGACATTATTTTTATTTACTCAAAATAAAATTATCCATGCGACATACTCCCATAATGCCTTGTTGGTCTAGGGGTTGGATATGCCGCCTTTGGATCAACTGGTCCGCGGTTCGATTCGGGGTCGGGCAAGTGTCTTTGTTTAAACCAGAGACACTTGCTCTGAGTCTGGGTGTCATTTGTGTTCGTGAATTACATGTTTGTAAACTGCCCCCGCGATACTGGTAGGCCTAGTGCAGGGGTTTCGCTACTAAAAAAAACTTTATTTTTGCAATATCTGGATGTTGACATTTTGTGGGTGGTCATCATCATCATCATCATTTCAGCCAAAAAGACATCCACTACTGGACATAGGCCTCCCCCCAAGGATTTCCACAAAGGCTGGTCCTGGGCCGCCTGCATCCATCGTTTTCCGGCGACCTTAACCAGGTCATCGGTCCACTAGCACTGCGCTTTCCGGAACGCGGTCGCCACTCGAGGACTTTTCTGCCCCATCGGGCATCGGCCCTGCGCGCTATGTGCCCTGCCCACTGCCACTTAAGTTTGGCAATCTTGTGGGCTATGTCGGTAACCCTGGTTTGCCTGCATATCTCCTTGTGGGTTGTACTATACCATAAATCGCCTTGTATATTAGTAAAGCTGCTCCAAGGGTCTTATAAAAATAATTCATTGTTTGTCCAGGCAATGGCGTCGTCTGGAGCTAGCGATGCAAATGCTGACCTTCTGCCCGTCCCTCCAAACGCCGTACCCACCCCGAGCTGTGGCCCTCATAGTGCGCTCCCTCATCCACGATGACATCACAGTACGCAGGACTGCGCAGCGGCTCACCAACTACGCGCTCAAACAGAGGAAGCGGAAACTCAAGAAGCGGGCCGTTGACCCGTATGAAGTAGCTGGAGTGACGAAGCCAGAAAAACATATTCCGGGTAGAGTGTAGCTTTGTCAGCAGATCCAATTCAAGTCTGGGGCTTGCTCTTCAATCCAATAACAATTCCGTTCCAATTCATTTTCAATGCTGTCAATTTACTGTACCTACTCTTGAAAACAATACTGACAACATTGGATTGAAATCTGAATTGCTCTTGTACTTGGCCAGCGATTATGTCGTTACACATGAAGTTAGCTTACACAAAATTGGCTGTCAAGTTGCTATCAAAATGGCGGCAAGAGTACCTATTAATTTTGATGGGTAAACCCAATCAAAACACTGATAGCGCTTCGGCTATCAAGTATAAAACTGAAGTGTATTTTTTTATTAGTATGGTATGGCCTTAGTAGGATATGAGCCTTTTCAGCCCGAGTATAAATCCATAACTTTGATAAACTGTGTTTCGCCATTCCTTTTCCTTATATACTTGTGAATGATGTTGATATTAATAGATATGTATTGTGTGTTGCCCAGGGTACAGGCGAGATTTGGACTGGGTGATATGGTCCGAGGATAAAATACCCAAGACCGACGAAGATTGGGAGAAGCCTTGGCTAAGGAATCCGACCTACGGTTTCTATACATGGCCAGATAAACTAGAGGTTAGTTATTTTGTTACTTGTAACACCAGGGGTGGTAGAATGGGGCTGGCATTAGAGGGAACCAGTTTGGATCGCGACCACTACTGCGAAGAACTGGCAAGAAACTCAGAAGGCCTGTTATTTTTTTTTATTATGTTGCGGTCCTATTTAATAATTTTGTATCTATTTTCCCAACAAATACCATAAAACAAACTGTTCTATTGGATTTGTCTATTAGAATTAAATGTTTAGTTGCTAGTTGTTACCTGGTGGGTTGTCCTATAAACAAATAAAGTTATGTTTAAGAAGATCATGGGTTAATTAAATGGAAACTGTTATATTCTAAACTATTGTTAAGTCCCAGATATAATACTTAACAAACATCTTGAGTCTATCTATCCTGCGCAATAGCCTGATAATGGGTCTCATTGGCGGTGGTTTGCGGGGAAGGGAGGGCAGACCACGCGATTGGTTGATGACATGAGTGGACTTTCCCCCACCAGGGCGCTTTTGGTGTAAGATAAATAAATATCCTTGGGCATTTCATACAACGCCATCTCGTCCCAAGCTAAGCAACTTAATGCTTGTGTTATGGTAACGAGATGAACCCGCGGAAAGCTACGCAGCAGTCGATGTTACTATATATTTAGGATTGGCCTAAAGGAGGAATTACAAGTATTTTGACTAATGACAGTAGTGTCATCATTATTATACATTATGAATGTAGATTCAGTAGGTGTAGACGTTTTTTTTTTTCAGAATTTAGGGTATTAGATAAAAGATTAATATTCATTCTTTGCATAATGACGCTGTTAATAGTGTATGGAGACTACCACCTAGCGTGGGACAAGGGTCGAAAGATAATGATGGTAGTTTTGAACATGACGATTTATAATAGCTTTGTGATAAAACCTACATGAATAAAGTTCATTTTGGATCTGATAAGAAAATTAATTACTCCCCCTCACAGGTGGCAGCACCGTCGAGTGAACAGTTGACCTCTTCGGACCTGCGACCCGAAGACATGGAAGAGGGAGAGAGGTATATATACGAGTTCTTCACTGACGAAGCCAATGTGGAGAAGTTAGTCGCCTTCCTGACAGTTGAAGAAAAGAAGGGGAAAGACAAATTCAGTGGGCTGCGGTTCTCTATGTTTAGGGTGAGGATTCAGATCAATTGTCACTACATTTTTATAGGCCATCGATCAATTTTATCCATATCGTACAGAGATGTATTGCTTACTATGGGCTCTGTTAAGCGGCTCGAAAGCTTTTTTTTATCACCGACCTGCCTTTGACCCTAGGCTTGAGTGACGGAAAGCAACGCCAGGGTCTAAGATGGAGCAGGCAATTCAAGGAAATGCAAACGACGACACACAGTAAAACTGTTTGGCGCCGGACTTAGATGTGAGGGTGGTAGTTTTCCCTGCGACATAGAAGTGAGGAGATACTCAACGAAGTCTGGTTCGCCTAATCCTCTCCATTGCGCTTTGGGTGACTTTGAGCCTTAATCTAGTAGTGAATAATTATGTTCTCAGATGCTGTTCGCCCAGTACGGCGAGCGAGTATCGAACAACTTCTTGAGTCACGCGGTGGGTTGCGCCGCGGACTTACAGGAGTCCCCGCAGCGGTTTGCCTCCGAGATTGCAGCGGCCGCCCTACGAGCACCACGCTATTGGCCCAGGGCACGAGCCTTAGCCATGTATAGCAGTGCTATGGACGTCCTGCAAATTGGTGAGTTTTCCTATGGACGTTTGTGTCTAATATCTGTCCTCAGTACTTTGGAAGTCTAATTATCCGTGTGGTGACGTATATAGAATACGTAGATAGTGTCACCACCCCATTCCGCCCTGAGGGTATCGTAAGACCCGGCAAAAGGTAAGGCCGGGTAACAGCTAGTTTAGTTTTAAAATAGTAACCATCTGAATTAGAATGGCTATAAATGTAATAATTAACGTGTAAATAAACTTGTCTAGCAGTTTTATACTTTTAATGTATCGAATATCCGCGGCGCCTATAACCCCCTCCCCCCATCTCCTGATAACTGTCGTCAGGAAATTTCTTGACCGGAATTGCTCTACAAACTTCGCTATCGCGATGTAGGACTTTTTGGGTATTCTCGCATTTGCGATATTTGTTGATGTTGGTAGTTCATATTTTTCGGGTAAATTTAAACTATTAATACTCGATCCCCATCAGGCTTAACTACGGTGACAGCTGAGACCATGGAAGATTGGGGAACATGTCTAGCGACTGGTGTAGAAAAGTTGGACCCGATGCGTGGCGCGACCGTTCTCAAGGGATTGATAGAACTGTGCGTCCCACCGCCGGCAGCTGATGACGCTGATCCTGATAAAGACACTTCTTTCCTAATCTGCGCTAGGCTTTATGCTTTACAGGTGATTTAACTGAAATTCAACAATTCATGTTGTGACAAACTCTGTGTCAATCCGTCAGGCCAGCGTGACACAGTAGGCTAAATACCCTCCATGTAATTGGAAGAGGCCCGACTCATAAATGACAGTGGGTCATTTATGGGCCCCGTTCCATCCTGAGGGTGTCGTAAGAGCCGCCAAAAGGCCGATGACCGAAGGCCGAAGAGAAGGAAAACTTGATACGAAACCCTGTGCCAACCCGTCTGGCCAGCATGACACAAACCCTCCATGTAACTGGAGGCCCGACTCAGTAGTTGGTCATCTAAGGGCTGAATAGTCCGCGCCAATCTTTATGGCTGGTCTAAATGTAGTCGTGGGTGCGAACTTGCGCATCGTACATTTCATAACCAATACGAACGTAGCTCACTCACACGAACATGCGGGTGGCGAGGGCGCTTGCGGGGCAAACACAGTGCGCGCGGGCGTGCCCTGCCTCCCCGCCCCGTGTACGTCCCGTAGATACCTGATTTTGTGTTGTGCGCAGCGTAATGCGGCTACATTCACACCGGCCATAAAGATTGGCGCGGACTGTACCTTATCTTACTTACTCTTAATCTTTCAATAACCCACCATAAAGTAATGGATAGTACAGATTTGATATTTATTTGGCGTTGGTTCTTCTGCAGGGTGTATTGGCCTCGCTGAAGTGGCGGGCCGCTCCATTGGCAGCTCAAGTCCTCCAAAGGCTGGACGCAGCCAACTTTATACAGCACCCGTACCAAAACGTGCGAGAAACTGTTGGCAGGTAAATAATGTCAATATTTAAACAAATATGTGAAAAATGCATAGTGTGTTATTACTCCGTGTGGTGACGGATTTAGAATACATTGTGTCACCACCCCATTTCATCCCAGGGTGTCGTAAGTGTCGACAATAGGAAATGACAAGACCGAAAACCTAGCCGCAAGAGAAGGAAAACTTTACACTTAACCCTGTGCCAACCCGTCTGGCCAGCGTCGCACAGTAGTGTAATTACCCTCCATGTAGTTGGAGGGGGGATATATGGGCTGAGAAGTAGAAGTATTTTATGTCGTCGTCGTTTCAGCCCATGAATGACAAACTACTGAGTTGGACCTTCTCAAAATTCATATAGCCTACTGTGCCAAGCTGGCCGGACTGGTTGGCACGGGATTTCTTATCAAGTTTTTCTTCCCTTGCGCATAGGTTTTTGGCCTCGCCATTTTCTTTTGTCGGCTCTTAGGACGCCCTCGGGATTGTATAGGTTGGTGACATTATGTTAAGAAAACATTCGTCACCTTACCGACTCTATATTTTTATGTTCTCTGCCTTTAAGCCGAAGGTTGCCTGGTAGAGAATGTCGCGAGGCATTAATTTGTTGTCTGCCGTTGTGCCGTGTCTTTAGATAGATAGATAGATAGATATACTCTTTATTGCACACGTGAAAAAAAGACAGAACACAAAAAAAAATACAACTCTTTGTACAAAGGGCGGTCTTATCGCTAAATGCGATTTCTTACAGACAACCTTGGGATGGACATTAATTAGAATTTATTTGTGCATAAAGACTTGATGAATATTGTGATGTATGTAGCATGCTGATGACGCTGTTCGATACGGAGCTGGTGTTCCCTGGAGGCGAGTATGGTGGGGCCCCACGTTTGTCCGAGTTCCTGGCAAACATTCAGCCGCGCCTGGCAGCTTTGTACGATGAAAACGGCGATATAGGTGAGTTCCTACGGTATATGGAAGAAGGCTAAGATTTGCTTATCATCCTGTTCCGATCGCCCATTTGTCTGGGTGGAGACAAGTTGGAAGAAACGGAAAAGGAAAAGAAAGGGTTGGGAATTGCGGGATCTAAAAGTATATTGCGACTGAACACACACAATAAAAATAATCTTTGTTCTTTGTATACCACCATTAATACATACATTACGCAAACATACAAATCTTTCCTCTTTGTATTAATAATGTTGTAAATGACATATGGTTGAGCCGAGAAACTAGCCTTTTGTACCACACTGCATGAATGGGTTTTCACAGGGCTAGGTTATCTGCCTGTTGCGTGTCTTTAGTCGCCACCTACGACACCCTCAGCATGCAATAAATCGGTGACATTATAATAATAATAAATATCCTTGGACATTTCACACAACGCCATCTTGTCCCAAGCTAAGCAACTTAATGCTTGTGTTATGGTAACGAGATGGATGATAAACTACTTATATACATTTTTTTTTTGTAAATACATACATTTTGTAGATAGAAATGACACCCAGACTCCGAGCCAGTGCCTCTGGTTTAGACAAAGACACTTGGCCGACCCCGGAATCGAACCCGGGACCCGTTGATCCAAAGGCGGCACATCTAACCGCTAGACCAACGAGGCAGTCAATGTATTCTCCAAGATCTTTTTTACTATAAGCCAACAATGTTCTGTTCAGTAATAAAGCCTGCGGCGTCCCTAGCTGCCGTGCAATGCAGTCCGCGCGTGGATATCACCGTAGCGACTCCGTCAGGGGAGCGAGAGCTTCGACCTTCGCTTGTGGGCCAAGTAGGACAAGTCGCCGTGGACGTAGCAAGACTTTCCCCTGACGGACCGGTTGGAGATGAAAGCCCCCAGGTAATCAGTAGCCACTGCGTTAAGATAGATAGATAAACTCTTTATTGTACACGAGAGAAATGTGCACTTAGTAAAAAGCGGTTATTTGAATATTACAAACAGTCACTCTAATTTGTATAGATTTAGTAAGGTGGTCCGTGTGAGGTCCTGTGTGTGGTCCTGAGAGTGTCGTAGGAGCCGACAAAAGGAAATTACAAGGCCGGTAACCTAGCCGCAAGAGAAGGAAAACTTGATACGAAACCCTATGCCAACCCACCCGTCCGGCCAGCGTCCGGCACAGTAGGCTAATTACCCTCCATGTAATTGGAGGAGGCCCGACTCACAGGTGGGTCATTTGTGGGGTGAGAAGTAGTAGTAAGGTGGAGGTCCTTGCTCAGTCACCTCCATTGAGCTGGTAGTACCCACGCTTTAATTGAAAGGTTTCTGTTCAGGGTGCTGACGAAGGTGAAGCCTCGGTATCAGTGGCGGAGAGCCGTGGCCCCAGACTGGCCAAGCAGCTGTCGGCTCAGCTGGACTCTGCACTGCGACTCGCTGGCGACTCCGCTGCCCCTGGGCCCAAAGATCACGCGAGAGCCGTCAGCTTACTTACCACAGGTAAGAAGTGGTCTTTATTTTTTTTTATCAGTGACTTGGATGCCGATAATGGAGCAGGCAATTCTAGGTAGTGCCCTGTCGTGCACCGGCTCTCACATACACACGACGAAACACAGTCAAACTGCTTGACCCGGACTTGGATGTGAGGGTGGTACCGTTAGATCCTACCACCAAGCGAGGAGCCTACCTACCTACCTTGCGTAGAAGTTCCGTTCCGTGTGGTGACGGATTTAGAATACATAGTGTCGCCACCCCATTTCATCCTGAGGGTGTAGTAAGCGGTACAAAATTAAACGATACTGCCAAAAACCTAGCGGCATGACCGGAAACATGATACGAAACCATGTGCCAAACCGTCTTGCTAGCGTTGCATGGTAGGTTAATTTCCCTCCATGAATTTTGAGGAGGCCTTGCACAATAGTGGGTCATTTATGAGCCTTATCCACCGGGAAGACGAGTAAAACTAGAGGTATCGAGTTTTCCTTCTATTGCGGCTAGGTGATTTGCCTGTAGGATTAGCAAGCTGAAGTGGCAATGGGCTGGCCACATCTGTCGTAGAACTGACGGCCGCTGGGGCAAACAGGTGCTACAGTGGAGACCACGTACTGGCAAACGTAGGGTGGGACGCCCCCCTGCTAGATGGAGCGACGATCTGCGACGGGCAGCCGGCAGCAACTGGATGCATAGAACCGAAGACCGGGTTCAGTGGCGAGCCATCGGGGAGGCCTACGTCCAGCAGTGGACTGAAATAGGCTGATGATGATGATGATGATCTGCCTGTAGCGTTCCTTTAGTCGCCTCTTACGACACCCTCAGGACTATGTTATGGTGACATGGTGTATTCTAAATCCGACACCACACTTTTACTCGTCTTACTCAGCATTCATCATGCTTAGAATGATGAAAGCTTTTAAGGTGAATTCTCCATTAGCTGTATACCCCGATATATAGAGAACTAGCGACCCACCCCGGCTTCGCACGTGTGCAATGATGAACCTCTAAATTTATCAGTGTTTCTCTACTATATTATGGATGTATTATACAAATAAACCTTCCTCTTGAATCACTCTATCTATTAAAAAATCCGCTTCAAGTACCGTTGCGTAGTTTTAAAGATTTAAGCATGCATAGGGACGGACAGACGACAGCGACTTTGTTTTATAATATGTAGTGATTAACCTCCGTGTTTATTTACAGTACTTCGCGGCTGTATGGGCGTCCTGGTCCGTGGGGTGGGCAACAACGTCGAATGCCTCTACTCCCTGGTCAGTGCAGCGTGCGCCTTGGCGGCCCGTGGTCCGCCGCAGCCGAATGATGAACTGCCCCGGGCCGCAGCAGCCGTATTGGCCAGCATAGCTTTGGCACACCACTCCGGCCAGGCCTTCGATACTGCGTTGCAACATCTAGACCTGCTCGCTGATGGTAATACACAATCTTCTTGAATGTTCTGTTTATTAACATTAGCTACGAGTGGTGTCTCACTTAATTACCACATTCAAATCGTTTATTTTGCATAGGACACATCATCATCATTTCAGCCAAAAGACGTCCACTGCTGGACATAGGCTTCCCCGAAGGATCTCCACAAAGGCCGGTCCTGGGCCGCCCGCATCCACTACTTTCCGGCAACCTTAATCAGGTCGTCAGTCACAAAGGTCACTCACAAATAGTAAAAATATTAATAACTAGTTGTTACCTGTGACTTTGTCCGCGTGGTATTCAACAAAAAAAAATTTGGGGTCCTGGAAAACGGGGAAGGGGGTGACAATAAAAGTAGTTAAAACTACCAGTGAAAGTCCCGTCATAATCGATCCTGCCATTTCAGAGAGTAGCCAAAACAAAAAACAGACTAACAAAAATTGTAAAAATTGTTGTTCTGGTTTAAATGTACTGTGTATCCATCCAAATGCACTTAGGAAAAGACTTATTTAATATTACAAATATACAATGCAATTTTATTGATTTGTATAGATAAATATAATCTAATTCAAAGTATTCAACGGCTTACAACCAGTTCAGAACGTGATCACATTTGAGAACTCTACGACTCTCTACTAGCAAGAAACTCTAAGGGCTTGTCCGAGGGGAAAATCAGCCTATTATCTACTAGTATTTATTTAGTATTAAGTATTTAGTTTTGCATAAAGGTGATATTGAGAAAAGATTTTTAAAAGGGATCCATTTCCAAATGAAGATGTTTAGATACTTTTTTTACCTTTTTTTAAAATAGCCCATTGTCTTTTTTTTTACTAAGATATCTTAAGCTTATGTTTAAAGAATAAAGACACAAACAAAATTTAAAAAAAATATTGCCAAAAGTTTGTTAATATTGAAGATGAAGAATTTGGTAATTTAATTAAGACTCCGCCCTCTCTGTGTATAATAGACGCTCTTCAACAGCTCATTCACAGATACAAATGAAACCCAATTGATTCATCATCATCATCATCAGCCTATTTCAGTCCACTGCTGGACGTAGGCCTCCCCCATGGCTCGCCACTGAATCCGGTCTTCGGTTCTATGCATCCAGTTGCTGGTTGAGCGATCGACTGCTGCGCAGCATGTCGCGGGTTCGATTCCCCGCACGGAAGAAATATTTGTACGACCTACAAGTATTTGTTCCGGGTCTGGGTGTTTTCTATATATAATATGTATGAATTTACAAAAAAAAACCGTCACGTTACCATAACACAAGCATTAAGTTGCTTAGCTTGGGACGAGATGGCGTTGTGTGAAATGTCCAAGGATATATAACAAGGATATATATCTAGCAGGGATGATTATTTAACTTAAATTTGAATTAATTAGGTCGGTCATGGTGGGCACGCTTGGCGAGCGTGGAGTTCGCGCAGCCGCTCCTGTTCTACGGACTGCCCCTGCTGTGCGAGGACCCGCAGCGGGCAGTGCGCGCGGAGCGGTTCGCCCTCAAGCTCATGCGAGACCCGCGCCTTGAGGTAACATCCCTGTCATCATTGACATTACACTACATATTACAACATACAGCCACACGCATTTCTCTCATCTTGCGAACTTGCTCTCACTATGCTGTAAACAAGACCAATAATTTAAAAAAAGCAACTACCGAGTTTCTTGCCGGCTCTTCTCTGTAGAGCAGCCTTCCGAACCGGTGGTAGTTTCGGCATGAATGTGAGTGAACGCAGGGATTGTGAGCGATCAGGGGAGATGGAGGGATTGCAGGAGTGCAGAGTTGTGTGTGAAAGGTGTGAATGTAGGTATGACGACTGAGAGGTGTGTGTGGAGACTACCACCTAGTGTGGGACAGGGGCCGTAAGATGATAATGGTGTTTTTAAATATGACGATTTATAAGAGTTTTGTGATGAAACCTACGTAAATAAAGTTCCTTTTGAGTTTGAGTTTTAATGTCTGCTAGATGTGCCACCTTTGGATCAACGGCTCCCGGGTTCGATTCCGGGGAAGTGTCTGAATCTGGGTGTCATTTGTGTTCGTGAATTACATGTTTGTAAATTGCCCCCGCGACACAGGTTATACCAACCAATACCAGGTGTTACGTTTAAAAAAATAAAAATAACTGCGAAGAGAAGTCCTCTGATGAACATAGGTTTCCATCAAGGATTCCCAAATCCCTGTCGTGGGGGCTTACTATTCAATCCAATAACAATTTTAGTCCAATGCCAGTTCCGAACAGAATATAAAACTTCCCCACCGCACGCTGGGAAATAACGCGTGTTGTAAAAGTCAACAAAACCTAGTACGCTTGGTGGTAGGATCTAATGGTCCGCCCGGCTATATACCACCCTCGCATCTAAGTCCAGCCAAGGGCGGATCCAGGGGGGGGGTCATGGGGGTCATGACCCCCCCCTGAGCTGGTTCCAGGACTTAGGTGGACCACTAATTGAACATAATGATTGTATTAATATATTTTATCACCATACAGATTTTATGTAACTACATACCTTCAATAGTTATTTAATTAATATAATATACTAACTTTGTATGATAGTAAATGTTTGGCAACGAACGTATCGAAAATATGAATTTTACCGCGCTTGTCCACTAGCTCTCCACGCGTCTAGCTGGTAGAACAAAGAGTAGAGTAATAATACCAAAAAAGAACCTAACCTTAAATAAAAAATTTAATTTTATAATTCACTAAACGTGACTACTCAGTGTGTGGTTAGACGCGACCAAAGAGTAGAGTAATAATAACGAAAATAAAGTGGCTACTGTTAAGCGGCTAATTGAAGAAGTAGGGATTGGTATGAGCCAAATTCAGATAAATTTATACGAAGAATTGAAAGTTCGGAAACTTTGTTGTCGTTAGCCGTTGGATCCCTCATGAACTGTCAGCGGAGCAAAAGCGGGCTCGCGTGGAATGGTGCTCACAGATGCTACAAAAGTACGACCACGGACATTCTAATGCTGTTTATGACATCACTGTCACAGGAGACGAAACGTGGATTTGTTGTTAGAACCCGAAAAAAAACAGCAATCTCGTGTATGGGTGTTTGAAAATGAGAACAGGCCAACAAAAGTGAGGCAGGCGAGAAACGTTGGTAAAAAACATGATCGCGTTTTTTTTTCTTGACTACAGGTCCCAGCTGTACAATTTCACTTGAAGATCAAAAGAGTAATTAATATTAATAATTTATAGTCGGTAGCTAGTTGTTTGCCCAGGGTGTTAGAAAAAGTTCGCGCAAGACGACCAAAAAGAACGGTTGTCATGATGTAGGAGAACGCGGTCTCCTACATCATGACAACGCTTCTTCACACACGGCCAACAAAACAAAGTCATTTTAGCTTCAGGAAAAGTACAACTCGTCACCTATCCTGCGCATAGCCCCGATCTAGCACCCTGTGATTTCTGTATTTTCCCCAAAATCAAACATTTGATGAGATGTTTCACTTTTACTAACTCCGAAGAGGCAGTGATAGCGTTCAATCAGCACTTAGAAAACATGCACTCCAAAAATGTCTTTTGAAAAGCAATAAACATAATATTTTAGTTATAACATTGTTTTTTTTTAAGTTACGCAAAACTTATAGTGTGACCTACGTATGTATTTTGTCTGTTTGACAATATTGACTCGTAAATATTCATTTTCGATTGTTCGTACATAAAATACGTTTGTTCTCTTTCGAAATTACTCAGTTTTTGTATAATTAACTATTTTAATTAGCTGAATATAAGTATGCAATTTATTTTAGTTGACGCATGCGCAGTACATGCGCATGCGTCAACTAAACGCTTAAACTTTCAACGTGGTTTTAATCGTGAAAAGAAAACATTACAAATCCGAAGGAACATTACTTTTAACAATGATTAAATTCTAAATATATTTATATCAAAATGACATTAAATAACCAAGTATCATAATAAAGTAAAATTATGTGAACTTATCATGAATCGACTGATGATAAGGTCACATAATTTTACTTCATTCTGCTACAATCGAAATGCTACGTTAATTATTGAAGTCAACTTTCAATACTTGAATATACATTTTTATTAATTTATAAACAAGTAAATTAGATATTACATTTATTTTCAATTTTACTCATATATCTATTTATATAAATAAATAAACGTCTATATTTTAAAAAAATATACAAGGCTGTTAGACAAAATGGCAAACGACTATTGACTTAATAACACGCCATTTTAGAAGATTTCGTCATTCAGTTTACAGTACTTGACAACAAAGAGATAATATTATTGCCTTTATCGATAAAGTTATATTAGTAATTAAAATTAATTTCTATGATCTCAACACTTAATTAAAAATATATGTATTTATATATTCCTGATCATTTTCCTAATTTCCGATCTGTAGGGATTTTTATTCAATGTTTGGTTTCCATATCTTTAAAAAATGTAAAAATCGCTTGATTACAACTTGATACTGGCAATGCAATATTTGCCACAGAAGAAAAAAAAACATCAAGATTCAGCTAATTAAAATAGTTAATTAAACAAAAACTGAGTAATTTAGAATGAGAACAAAAGTATTATAAGTACGAACAATCGAAAATAGTTATTTACGAGTCATTATTGATGGAAAAATATTATAAATTGCAAGTGGGGGGCTAACTTGAAGGTATATTTTTAATTATTTATTTTTAAATTAATTAATGGAGAACAAACAATTATGAACAGCTAACAAATAATAACAAACGATTAACTAACGACTTAATAGAAAAAAAGTCGAAAATAGTAAAAAAACATATTTTTGGGGGGCTAACTTTAATGAGCCCAAATCATTAAGGTGGATGGAATATAAATTAAATAGGCTGCCTCATTCAGTGCGTGATAGTGGTTCTCTGGGTGTCTTCAAGAGGGCAATATGTACGTGGATATGTACAAGTTATTATGTGTGGAGTTTTTCAAGTGTACATTAAAGAATAAATATTTTTAAGTACAGTACTTACATACATTAATATAATACCTACTTTTTACTTGTATATATTTCTATCAAAATTAAATTATAAGTTCTTGACTTGACCACGACTATGTGACCCCCTCCTGGCGCCAAAGCTGGATCCGCCCTTGAGTCCAGCGCCAAGCAGTTTTACTATGTGTTATCGTGTGTATGTGAGAGCCGGTGCCCGACAGAGCTATTCCTTGAACTGCCTGCTCCATCTTAGACACAAAAGGTCACGAAAATCGGTCGACCCATTTCGGAGGACTTCAATAACAAACACCGTGTCACGAGAATTTAATGATAAATTAGACATTAGACTCTATAAATTATTTCTACCCCAGGTTCGCCAGTCCGCCTCAAAACTCCTCACAGGTTTGATGCATTGCCAAGCTCTTCCCAACGAAGAGAACACACTCAAGGCTTTAACCCGCAGCTGTCGCTCCAAACAGCTCGTCGAACGCCACTGTGGTGTGCTAGGCCTGTGTGCATACCTGGCTTCTAGGCCTTACAGCCTTGGGCCTCAACTGGGCCGCGTGTTGGCCGAACTCGCCAGACATACGAGCGCACCGGATCCAGTGCCTGCGACCATCAGGGTTGCTCTCGCAGACTTTAGACGCACGCATCACGACGACTGGCCCAAACATCGAGAACAGCTCACCGAAGAGGAGTTGGACTTGCTTGCAGATTTGACGTCGCCGCCGTCATACTGCGCTTAGGTATCTACTACATGGCCCACTACCGAGTGGGGCCTCCTCCAATTACGTGGAGGGTAATTATCCCACAGTGCCACGCTATCCAGGCGGGTTGGCACAAGGGTAACATTTCAGGTTTACGTTCTCTTGCGGGTAGGTTTTTGACCACGTCAATTCCTTTTGTCGGGTCTTACGACACCCTCAGGATGGGATGGGCTGGTGACCGTCGCCACAAGTATGGATTCAGTTGAAGAATAACTTTCAAAGTTATGGTGTATTAGTGTTTCTTGATTGTCTTTTATATTGTACTGGTTTTAAATACGTTAGGATTGCCATATGACGTTCACGCGCCATCTAGTGATGAGTTGCAGAAGTGTCCTGTAGAACATTTTACTTTGTGTTTTTTTTATTGATTGACAAAGGTTGATTAAGCTGGGCAAGAAAACGTTGCAGATACAAACTTTTAATAAATCTATGCCATTTTAAAGCCCCTCCATTAAAAGTAAAATCCCAGCGGAGTTCCTCGAAATACCCCATGTACTGGGTTCATTCCCCCAATCCAACCGGGAGGTTGGTTCGGCCAAACAGGCTGGCAAAAAGTTTAATATCAAGTTTTACTCTAATGGCTGGTTTTCTGCCTATTGTTTTTGTGTTGTTTCGTACGGCCCCTAATGATTTAATGGGTAGTGATACAATATCATCTAAAATGTTCACCACTCCTTTATTGACTTCATCACTATCATCTAGGTGTTATAACTATGACTCGTGTACAGTGATTGATATTGTTAACGCATAAATAAATCCTTAAGTGACTTTAGCAATCCTGTGTGAATAATAACATTTAATTTTAACTTTGAAAGGTTTTGTTTTCCAACCAAGTGTGTCACATTTGGCTCAATTTACCTAACTGGTGGTTATTGGTATGTAATTTAAATACTAAAACGGTTTAAGAAAAAGCAGATAAGACTAGACTTACTACTGTACAGTACTAAGTGTGCCATTGTTGAGTCAAGCCTCCCCCAGTTGCATGGTGGGTATTTAGCCTACTGTGTCGCGCTTAGACAGGTTGGCACAGGGTTTCGTATCAAGTTTTCCTTTTCTTGCTGCTAGGTATTCGGCCTTGTCATGTCCTTTTGTCGTCTCGTACGACACCCTTGGGGTAGGAATGGTGTGTTGACACTATGTATTCTAAGTCCGTCACCACACGGACCTATCTACCAGGTTTCTATCATTAAAATGTAAAGGAACTTGAGCTCTATTATTTATCTAATAAACGACATAAACACTGTAAATAAATTTGCAAATGTTTATCTAATATTTAAATGACGCCATCTAGGTACTTAAGCCATTTGTGAAGAAAGGAATTGATTGTGATAATTTAGCTTTACTCTTTATTTCGCTTTTGTGAGTATCGAAATCCAATTTATATCCATTTCATATAGTAAAGGTAAATAGCATAGTCTGGATAAAACATTGATTTGATATTCCCAATAATTATGATCTGGAACAAAACCTATATTAATATACTAACAAAATTAGTGATAAATACAATCTTAAATCTATATTCAATTCAGAGAACATTAAATGTTAGTTATACGCAACTGTCATTGATATTAATTACGATATAGTTGAATACGGTTTTTAGTTCTACCTTCACTCACATTTAATGTGTATGCCAAGCTTGAGTTTTCACACCTACTCGATCGCGTTAGCGTAATGTCAATTTGGGTACCGATAATCGTCAAGCACATTGACGCGACATTAATGCAATCGGTGTGAAGTGAAAAGACTCAATACTAACTCCATGGGAAACTTTGGGCTCAGTATGAAAAGCAAAACAGAAATTTCTACGCAGCGGTTGGCCTAAAAGGCAGAGGGCAAACCAGAGTGACGTAAGCGCCTTGAACAGCGATTCCAGGGATATGTAGCTTGGTATGCCCATGACTAACTCCATAGCTAATCGTAAATATAAAACGGTAACATACGGTAGTAGAATTTTATTAGATATACGGTTTTATTAATAATCCTGTGTTGGTTTCAAACAACTTGCTTTGATCCTTGAATCAATGCAGTGTTCAAAGTTTTAAAGCTGTCGGCAAAGGGGTATTGTGTAATAATTATTGAAGTGTTATTGTAATGATTTTCCTTCTTCAGGTGTGAGTATAATAATTTAATGTGTATTTTTCGGCTATGCTACTGAATTTTGTCGATTAGGCCTAACTAGAGAGCTGAGAATATTAAGTGTAAAAATAATAAACAGCACAGCAGTCCAAAACTACAACGTTATTTACAATTGATATTTAAAATATTTAAAAACATAGTTATAGCCACACTACATTAGCCGTTAGTTTTCACTACAATAAATTCCAAGCTATAGGAATCATTGTCTTGATATTTTAACAACTGCAATGTCACCGAATATAATTGCAAAATTCGACGAAGAAAAATCTTAGCTACCCTTACTTCATAGCGAAATGGTTGTTTTATAGGGTTGATTGCGATTTTTTTACACCAGCTGGATCTGCCTATCTAACGTAATATCAATTTGCATTAAACTTGGAAAACTCCATCTAGTGTCCAATAGATGGAATCCTTGCCTATCCACACGTGGAAAAAGTCGCACTCGCCATATCGGTGTTTGGTGTTAGTTGTATACATGTGTTTTATCAGCAAATTATAATCATTGCATCTTGTATTGTATCAACAATTTCATTTTAACGGGAAGGACAGCATGAATATTCTTATAGTTTAATGATAGATCTGTTTATGGGTATTTGTAAATATATGTATAGATATTGTATTATTCATTACATGAATGTCATATTGAATAAAAGTTAATACTATAATATAATAACTATTTTAATTTGCACCTTTACCACTTTTAAAACGAAACATGGGTATAACTAATAGTCAGCTCATAAATTACCCACTGTTGAGTCGAGCCTCCTCCAGTTACATGGAGGGTATTTGGCCTACTGTGCCATGCTGGCCAGGCGGGTTGGCACAAGGTTTCGTATCAAGTTTTCCTTTTCTCGCTGGTAGGTTACCTTGACATTTCCTTTTGTCGTCTCTTACGACACCCTCGACTATGTATTCTAAATCCGAGTCCCCACACTGTGGTTTTAATATCATCATATCAGTGCCATGCTGGTAAGATGGGTTGATACAGGGTTTGTATCAAGATTTCCTTCCTTTTGTGGCCTCTTGCAACACCCATAAGATGGTGTGGGCCAATGATATTAGACACATCACTATCACTACATAGTATAAAACAAAGTCGCTGTCGTCCTTATGCATGCTTAAATCATTAAAACTACGCAACGAATTTTGATGCGGTTTTTTTTTAATAGATAGAGTGATTCAAGAGGAAGGTTTATAAGTGTAATACATGCATAATATTGTAAAGAAACACTAATTTAGATGGTCATCATTGCACCCGTGCGAAGCTGGGGCGGATCGCTAGTTAGTTATATAACAGATTGTTTTTGTAGTAGCATTTTTAGATTAATTGTTCTAAAGATCATCATTATACATACCATTTGTTTGAGAATAAAATACCTTTGCTTTTATTTAACATGCATTAAATTGCAATGATTATATACATAATTTGCCAAAGACATTGCCTATTCCAAAGAATAAAGACCTATCTATCTGCAATAATGCTCTGAAACCATTTTGTACTCCAGATCTATCTGCATAACTGCTTTGAAAAAAATTTGAACTCTCTTCTGAACAAGCAATATTTTAGCCCATACATTGTTGACTTGGCACAGGTTTTCATAACTATAATGTAATAGTAAAATATTGCTGGGATTCAATAAAACATTTTTCCAATACCACTTATACAATTTATTTAGTCCCAATTTTTACAAGTATAACATGACAAAGACCTGAAGTAATTCTGAGTTCAGTACTATATTTAATCCTACAACTTAATTACACCTGAGGTTATCTTCGATCTTCAACATCTGGAATAAAGAACACACATATTGAACAGAAGAAAGCCTTATTAGAAAATAGCATTTTTTTTAACTAAGTTGAGCTTTTTAACAGGTTCCATCTCCTGAGCCATCATAAACCTTTCACAGAAAGAATAATAAATCCATCTTGGGCATACTTTCTCATCTTTTGCTCTTTATTTACAGAAGATAATTTAAAACAATAATATGCCATACCAGAATGCAAGTAGCAAATTTCTTATTCAAGTTTTACTATTACTGATACTCACTTTTGCCATCACAAGCCACGATTTTAACTTTATCCACTTTTGCTACTTCTTGCACCTCACGAAACTCAACATCATTTAACATAAAAGTCCACACATTATCACAGAACCTGAAAATATAATAAAATTTAAGTACATGTATCATGGTGTAGTTATTATCTCGTTAGAAGACAGTGAACAATACCTGTATGTGTTTAGTTTTCCAGCTTTGAAGGTAAGTCTTGATTTAACTTTATTTGATAGTGCCTGGTTGATGGTCTTATCGAATTGTAACAATACTTTTACTGCTAATGCCGGAGTTATCTGTCCATACTGGAAGCAAAATTGACAAGTTTTGTAAGAATTATAGAACAAATTTGTAATTATAGATTAAAAAACACAACTAACTTGTATTAATTCGTCGAGGCTCTCCTGTAAAGTACTTCCAATCGTAGTATTTCTGTACAGTTGATAAGACATATCTGACAATTCAAATATGTGTCTTTACTAAAATAAAATATGATAATTCTATTTTAATACACAACAAACAAACAAGCGAAAAAATAAAACTATTAGCTGCAAATGACGTTTGACTTGACCACTTGCCCAGCAGAACAGAAGATCGAATTGTTCTTTCTTTTTTTTAAATCTTAATTGGCTTGGATGACAGGCCATGCTGCCAGTTGCACAAAAAAATCGACTTTTTAATTAATTTTGGAAACAATCAAGTTGGCAGCTTGCTTTTATGCGGTTGGTCAACTTTATACATGTATATCAAATAATAAGGATTATTTTAGCCGGTGCTCTACTTTCCTTCTATTTGATTAAGATTGATGTATATGAAGCTTTGAACAGTTGTGGATTAATTTACATTTATTATGTCTGTAGCGACCGCCTGCTACATACTTTACACAATTTACCAGAAAAATCTGAACTAATTGCATCAAGAAATATCGCCTACAAATGCGATAATAACGAAAAAGTCCTACACCGCGATAGCGAAATTTCAAGAGCAATTCGCAAGGTCAAGATGTCCCCGACTACAACTAGCGGGGGTTAGGCGCAGCGACCCCTAGCCAGACATCACACCTCGTCTGGCTGGATGATCATCCCTTTGCGCCTAAAGTGGTGACCCCGACGTGATGTGAACACGCAAGATCCTTGAAGTGGTAACCCTCGACATTGGACTCCAGAGAAACCTTCCGACGAGTCTGCAACAACCTCCTGCCTGGTCAACCTGGTAAAGACGAACACTCCTCAGCAGCAGCAAGTCACCTAGCAAGCCAGGACGTCACAGCCTTAACAGGACCACACGCAGCCGACTCACCGAGCTACCTGGTTCTGCGGCACGACACTCAACCACCCAGTGAACTCCACTACACAGTTGAGGTGCTCAGTCTCGACTCACCGTAGACTCCGAGCGCTCCTGGCACTTGCAAGCTCTACACACTGCAGCAATTCAAGAGGAGCGACCTCCAGTCTTGGGGGGGAGCCATGTAGCGACCGCCTGCTACATACTTTACATAATTTACCAGAAAAATCGGAACTAATTGCATCAAGAAATATCGCCTACAAATGCGATAATAACGAAAAAGTCCTACACCGCGATAGCGAAATTTCAAGAGCAATTCGCAAGGTCAAGATGTCCCCGACTACAACTATCGGGGGTTAGGCGCAGCGACCCCTAGCCAGACATCACACCTCGTCTGGCTGGATGATCATCCCTTTGCGCCTAAATGTCCATACGAATTTCCAGTAGGGTTGACAGTGGAACTTGGCGCGGCAGATTTCGAAATTTGTTGTAGAGGTGAGCAGGAGAGGAGATAAATTTAACTTGATTAATGTACTGGCGGAAAATGTGTAAATTAATGACACTGTGTTTTAGTTTAATAGTGCATTTGTTTAACAAAAAGTGTATAAAAGTATAACGAACAAACCACTGATTATAGGGGGCATGGACGTATAAAAAAAGATAGGGGGCTGGAAAAAAAATCATTACTTTTATGCAGTTTGAAAATTGTAGAATGTGTGCGTACTGGCCTATACATACAACTGAGCTGGCCGACTATGATGTCAGTTGTTTGTTAACGAGACTCTGTCCGACTTTTTTTATACGTCCATGATAGGGGGCTGGAAAAAAAATCATTACTTTTATGCAGTTTGAAAATTGTAGCAGCGGCGACAACAATGTTTTTTTACGTTGGAAATCCTCATGTATACTATACCCCGACTGCTATAGGTACGCCGGCCGGGTTATGTGGGACTCCGGGCGCGCAAAGATGGTAATTGCGCCCCAACCTACCCACTAAAACCAACGGTGTTCCTCAACTGCTCGAAACAGGTCCACGGGTTTCACTACCCATTTGGGGAGCATGACCCTGATGGGGCCCGCTTTTACAAGCGGGCCGCTCCTCAACCAACCGAGAGGCATAAAAAAGAGCGACATAAAAAAAGAACTAACTAATTTAACTCAAACTCAAAAGGAACTTTATTTACGTAGGTTTCATATCGTCATATTTATAAATACCATATCATCTTACGGCCCCTGTCCCACACTAGGTGGTAGTCTCCACACGCAAAGCATATTATTTTACTCTTTGCTCCACACACACCTCAGTCAGTCGTCATACCTACATTCACACTTTCACACATAACTCCTCACTCCTACAATCCCTCCATCTCCCCTAACGTTTACGAAGTCGCGGGTATTCATTTGTTACTGAGATTTACAGTGGCGATTATTAGGGTATCAAAAATTCAACAATCCAATAAACAAGGTGTCCATAATAACACCAAAACACAAAAATAACAACATATGTTTTAATTTTGGTTTCCTTTTTCAAGACATAAGTTGAATTGTCCTGAGAAGTCTCTTACACCCCTGCAATGAAATAATCATGAATAAAAATGTACTCTTTATTACCATGGTTCACATAACTCATATTTCTCAATACATTCCAAAAGCCATCCTATGGGCAAAGCTTTCAAATGTTGCATATTATACATAGGTTCATACATGTCCTTAAATATGATGTAGTGTGAACAGTTCCACAGCTTACTCCCCTTCTTTGCATGATAAGGCACTAGTTGCTCATTTTCTGGTATGAGCTCAGGATTAGGAACTCGTCTCAGAACTTTGCCACCTGCATCAGTAACCAATTTGGTCAAAGATGCTTTATTCAGGATTAAAGATTTAGAAATTTCATATTTCATATTGAAATTATGGAAGTAGAAATGACAACCATCGAAAATTCCAGGTAGCTGCTTGTATTTGTTGTAGCGTGCATTCCTTGGGCCATTCGAGGATTTGGTGCCTATACTTTTAGCTTCAAAAGTAGCAAATGGTTCTAACTTATCTTCAGTTGACTTCAGAATCCAGTCACTTGTTATAATCCAGATGTTGCTAACAATGGCTTGTAAAATATCTAAGGTCAATACATTGACCCCATCGTCTCCTGTATCTATGATTAAATGTGTGACCTTCTTTGTGAATTTAATTT
This sequence comes from Clostera curtula, assembly GCA_905475355.2. Taxonomy (NCBI): domain Eukaryota; kingdom Metazoa; phylum Arthropoda; class Insecta; order Lepidoptera; family Notodontidae; genus Clostera; species Clostera curtula. The sequence continues at coordinate 7,760,649 of FR997813.1, read as the reverse complement.
CATTAGTCAAATTAGTATGATGTTTTGTTAAGGATTTTAATTTACTCTGAACGGTACGCTGCTGCGAAACACAGTATACATGTATGTCATCTAGTTCTAATTCTTTATAAAGTGCAGCAATATGAGAGATGTTAATACTTTGGGTGTGTAACATGTTTTCCGAAGCTTCAAGAAGTTTGTTTTTCATATCATTAGAAGCAAGTTGGTATGGTGTTTCGCCTTTACAGTTTCTAGCATTTATATCTGCACCATTTTTTACCAACTCCTCAGCAATTTTTGTCTGCTTGAATCTTATTGCCTCATGTAATGGTGTTTCATTGCTTGGTCCTGGCACATTTATCAAAGTATTGTACTGAAGTAACAATTTTACTAACTCCATTTTACCATTCTGTACAACTTCATGTAATGGTGTCCAGCCAGCATTGTCTTTTGTGTTGGTGTTAGCACCAAGTGCAAGTAACTCTGAAACTCTTTCAATTTTTCCAAGGCGGCATGCTATATGCAGTGCTGTTTCCCCTTTGTTATTGCGTTTTTCATTGGTTTTATTAATTTTAACACTATAGTTAGACGCAATTGTTTCACTAAGTTCAGCATGGGTATTCGTTTTATCAGAAAATGGTTTCGAAGCTGACTGATCAAGACTGTTTTTATTTGCTTCATTGTTTTTGACTGATTTTTCGATAGTAATTATTTTTTCTTGAGGCCGGAATTTCTCGAAGATTTTGCTAAGCTCAGCAGCTGATTCAATGCAGCTCTGAACGCTAGAATCAACGAAGGATGATTTTTCATCAAGCGGAATCTTACAAATAGGGCATTTTGTTAATTTCGCGTGTCCTGAGCACACCATATGAAAACATTTTGTCAAAACTACAGGGTTCTTACACAGTTCGCCACAAATACCACATGTATAATCTTTTTTTACAGCGTCCAAAGCCTCCAAAAAGTTGTTTAAATCAGCAGAAGACATTGATGAATAAATCCACTTGGTTCTTCAATTTTTATTAATGTAAAATTTCGCAAGGTCCACTATGCAGTTACTCTACCTATGTTTGGCGACAATTCGTCAATTTCTTCTATTTTCAATAAAGTTCTTTCTATCTATCAAAATTCATACCTAACAGAAACAGGCTCTGACTGAACCACAAACAAACCTCTCTGAGTGATCTGTCAGTTCTGTTCTGTCACTCTGTCAGCTCACTCACAACAGCTGTCTGAGGCTCATTAAAGTTAGCCCCTTATATTAATTAGCAACACTGAATCGACGGTGCTGACCTCTTTCAGTTCACAGATAAGTTGGTAGGACTGTACATTCAGATTCACTAAATAAAATAAATAATAAATAAATAAATATCCTTGGACTTTTCACACAACGCCATCTCGTCCCAAGTTAAGCAACTAAATGCTTGTGTTATGGTAACGAGATGGATGATATACTACTTATTATACATTTTTTTTTGTAAATATTTACATAATATAGATAGAAATGACACCCAGACTCCGAGCCAGTGCCTCTGGTTTAGACAAAGACACTTGCCCGACCCCGGAATCGAACCCGGGACCCGTTGATCCAAAGGCGGCACATCTAACCACTAGACCAACGAGGCTGTCAATGATTGTTATGTCGCGATATTGCTGAATTTATAAAGTTAATTATGCCGAAAGCTATTATAAGTGATGCTCGAAACATTATTCTAAAGGTTGAAACCTTTTTTGAATATGATACTCGGGCGGGGTCGCCGATAATTCCATTTAATCAAATATACAAATGAAATTCGGCGGCGACAGGTTAGTGTTGTCAACTTTCTTGTTATAAGTTACCCGATACTTAACTAATAAATTTAAGTCCACGAAATATTCGTTTCTATTCTTGCTGCAGGTTAGCGTAAGGGCCTGGCCACAGCTACAGGCGGTGCGTTGCGCGGTGCGTTGAGCGGTGCGTTGAGCGGCGCGGCGGCCGGCGCGATTTGCGGTGGTATGTCACAGCTAGACTAGTTTCGACCGCGGTGGCGTCACCAGGCACGTATTTAGAGAACGGCTAAACTATTAAAATATCAAAAGTGGCACGATATTGCCTTGAAACAAGTGCGTTCTTAGCTGAAGATATCATTTAGTCACAAATAGGAGTGCACCCAGTTAACCAGAAAAGGAGAGAACTTGGCGAATTTCACACTCTTTACTATTATGAATATAAGAACTATCCCGATACTTTTTTTATTATACGCGTGCAAGCATATATACTTTTGATTATATACTCGGTCACATACAGGAAGACTTGAAAACTAAAGTTAACTAGGTACCATCAGGAAATTGTTGTTTTATTTCGTCCCACATTTTTTTTACAACATGGTTTTAATTATGATGTGGATTTTGACATCCATATTGCTGGTCTAGTACTAGTATTTCACTAAAGAACTATTCAATATCCATTATTAATTAGCTCAACGCGCGATAAAAACAAAATAATTTGTTTCGGTCGCGCGATGCCTCAATACGTCCAACGAAGCCGCCGCGCGCACCGCTCTGAGCTGTGGCCACCTCAATATTGGCTAGTACATTTGTTTCACTCGCACAGCGCGCAGCTTCGCGCCGCCGTGTGCACCCGCCGCTAGTCGCGCCGCAAGACGCGCCGCCGATCGCGTCGCCGGTAGCTGTGGCATACTTCATAGATGACAATCTATGAAGTATGCCACAGCTACCATTTGTTTACCATTTGTTTTCGCCGCTCACCGCTTGCCGCGCCGCAAGACGCTCCGCAATTCGCACCGCTGTTGGCTGTGGCCACGCGGTAACGGTACACCTAAGGGCCTGGCCACAGCTACAGGCGTTGCGTTGCGCGGTGCGTTGAGCGGCGCGGTGGGCGGCGCGATTTGCGGTGGTATGTCACAGCTAGACTAGTTGTGACAGCGGTGGCGTCGCCAGGCACGTATTTAGAGAACGGATAAACTATTAAAATATCAAAAGTGGCACGATATTGCCTTGAAACAAGTACGTTCTTAGCTGAAGATATCATTCAGTCAAAAAAAGGAGCGCACCCAGTTAACCTGAAAAGGAGAGAATTTATTATGAGTTTAAGAACTATCCCGATATTTTTTTTAATATACGCGGGCAAGCATATATACTTTTGATTATATACTCGGTCACATACACGAAGACTTGAAACCTAAAGTTAACTAGGTACCACCAGGAAATTGTTGTTTTATTTCGTCCCACATTTTTTTTACAACATGGTTTTAATTATGATGTGGATTTTGACATCCATATTGCTGGTCTAGTACTAGTATTTCACTAAAGAACTATTCCATATCCATTATTAATTAGCTCAACGCGCGATAAAAACAAAATAATTTGTTTCGGTCGCGCGATGCCTCAATACGTCCACCGAAGCCGCCGCGCGCAACGCTCTGGGCTGTGGCCACCTCGATATTGGCTAGTACATTTGTTTCACTCGCACATCACGCAGCTCGTCGCCGCCGTGTGCAATGCGCCGCTAGTCGCTCCGCAAGACGCGCCGCCGATCGCGTCGCCGGTAGCTGTGGCATACTTCATAGATGACAATCTATGAAGTATGCCACAGCTACCATTTGTTTTCGCCGCTCACCGCTTACCGCGCCGCAAGACGCTCCGCAATTCGCACCGCTGTTGGCTGTGGCCACGCGGTAACGGTACACCTAAGGGCCTGGCCACAGCTACAGGCGTTGCGTTGCGCGGTGCGTTGAGCGGCGCGGCGGGCGGCGCGATTTGCGGTGGTATGTCACAGCTAGACTAGTTGTGACAGCGGTGGCGTCGCCAGGCACGTATTTAGAGAACGGATAAACTATTAAAATATCAAAAGTGGCACGATATTGCCTTGAAACAAGTACGTTCTTAGCTGAAGATATCATTCAGTCAAAAAAAGGAGCGCACCCAGTTAACCTGAAAAGGAGAGAATTTATTATGAGTTTAAGAACTATCCCGATATTTTTTTTAATATACGCGGGCAAGCATATATACTTTTGATTATATACTCGGTCACATACACGAAGACTTGAAACCTAAAGTTAACTAGGTACCACCAGGAAATTGTTGTTTTATTTCGTCCCACATTTTTTTTACAACATGGTTTTAATTATGATGTGGATTTTGACATCCATATTGCTGGTCTAGTACTAGTATTTCACTAAAGAACTATTCCATATCCATTATTAATTAGCTCAACGCGCGATAAAAACAAAATAATTTGTTTCGGTCGCGCGATGCCTCAATACGTCCACCGAAGCCGCCGCGCGCAACGCTCTGGGCTGTGGCCACCTCGATATTGGCTAGTACATTTGTTTCACTCGCACATCACGCAGCTCGTCGCCGCCGTGTGCAATGCGCCGCTAGTCGCTCCGCAAGACGCGCCGCCGATCGCGTCGCCGGTAGCTGTGGCATACTTCATAGATGACAATCTATGAAGTATGCCACAGCTACCATTTGTTTTCGCCGCTCACCGCTTACCGCGCCGCAAGACGCTCCGCAATTCGCACCGCTGTTGGCTGTGGCCACGCGGTAATAGGTAACCTGCTACTAAGTGAGTAAGTGAGTGAGCAATCTACCTGCCAGATTTAATATTTCTACTAACATTTATTTTATTATATTTCGTTTCAGGTGTGAGTCATGGACTAATTTCAAAAATAGTTAAGGAAGGGCACGCAGCGGAAGAAACTGGTACAAAAATTAAGACACCAGGCAAGGAGAGAAAAAACCAAAAGCGATAATGTATGGTATGGAGTATGGCCTTGATGATAGTGGTATGGAAATAAGCGGAGGATGAAGTTGTGTATTCAGGTGTTGTTGTTGTTGTGTACACTACACTACCACTAGGTACCGTTGCTAATTATAAATTAGTCAAATCTGGTGTTATAGGTTAGGTACGGTCATAACTAAATGCTAGACATCCATTAAATGAATGTTGTATCCCCCGTGGAACATTATATCTGCGCTAATTTTCCACGTCATTAGGTTAATTATTAGGTAAAGCCATTGTTTATTGTTGAGAGACTAAACTGTTAGTGTACCTACGTAACTGTAAATTATCAAATTCTATTTATTTATTTTACTATTTTTATATACATATCATTGTTTTTAATTTGTAAAAGCTGTAATTCTTATTAAACGATTATGTCTAATGTAAAATTTCCTTCTTGAAGATTTACTCAACTTTGGGCACCATAAATTAACTAGCAACACTGAATCGACGGTGTCGTCGGTGTCGGCCTCTCTCAGTTCACTCACAGATAAGTTGGTAGGACTGTACAACGTTGTAGTCGTTGTACCAACGAAAAGGAAACACAAAAATGTCAGACAGTGGCTCATTAAAGTTAGCCCCCAAAAAAAAGGTTTTTTTTACAATTTTCAACTTTTTTTCTATTAAGTAGTTTGTTATTATTTGTTAGCTGATAATAATTGTTTGTTCTCCATTTATTAATTTATAAAAAAATAATTAAAAATATACCTTCAAGTTAGCCCCCCACTTGCAGTTTATAATATTTTTCCGTCAATAATGACTCGTAAATATTTATTTTCGATTGTTCGTACATAAAATACGTTTGTTGTCTTTCGAAATTACTCAGTTTTTGTTTAATTAACTATTTTAATTAGCTGAATATTGATAATTTTTTTTCTTCTGTGGCAAATATTGCATTGCCAGTATCAAGTTGTAATGTATTGTACATTTTTTAAAGATAGGGAAACCAAACATTGAATAAAAATCCCTACAGATCGGAATTTAGAAAAAGGATCAGGAATATATAAATACATATATTTTTAATTAAGTGTTGAGTATAAAGTAATTATTTTTAATTTTAGTAACTATATAACTTTATCGATAAAGGCAATTAAATTATTTCTTTTGTTGTCAAGTTCTTTATATTGAATGACGAAAACTTCATTAATCGTTTGTCATTTATCTATCAATATAAACAACGACTTATAGCAAAAATATTTATGGATAAACACAGTATATTTTTGTATATTTTTTAAAATATAGACGTTTATTTATATAGGTAGTTAAATGAGTAAAATTGAAAATAAATGCAATATCTAATTTTCTGATTTAAAAATTAATAAAAACTAGCGACCCATCCATTGAGTTATTATGTACTACTAGAGAAGACGCGACTAACAAGTATTGTGTTCCAGTCGGAAGCGGGCGGGGGTAAGTTACGTGGGACGTTGCTTGTGTATAAGACCAAAGATAAATAACAGATGAGACATTTATCAAGATTCATATTTTTGCCTACATTGTATGGCATTCAAGAAGGTTAAATATTAAAGATGAAACAATTCGGACATTTCCAAATAAGTTTCTTCACGAATATTTAACCATAGTACACTGTATAGTTTTTTGAATTTTACTTCCTATAACGTCATGTCGTGTGTAAAACCGTCCTGATTTTGTATAATGCTTATCCTCATCCTTATAGTGCAATGAACATATATATATATATGAGGAGTCGGAAGCCATGTTTCTTCATTTCGATTATTTTGCACAAATTTTATCCACATTTCTCTTTTCTCAAAACGCGGCCGTGGAAACCTTAATAAATATTTAGGTTATTTCAGTATAATATTAGACAACATTTACTTATTTTACATCTATTCGACACAATAATAAATAACACGTCATATACTATTGACAAACTGAACAACAAAATAGGTACAAATGTAGGTATGTTGCCTATCTGCGTCTTTTGTTTTAATTACTCTATGATTAGTATAGCAAAATGGCGGCGCCCGGTATGGCGGCAGCCAGATTCTCGGCAGCATAGTTGCATCGCGAAAAAAATTAAATTAAAGAGTTTTACACGTTTTAATGTCTACTTCCAGATGAAATGTTACACCATAACTTTTTTTTGATATTCTGGAGTGTTTACGGCAGTCTTTATGAACACAACCAGGCATTTTGATGTCGTTATTTATGTGAGCCAAACACGACTACTCTCTACGGGCGTTGGATACTCACTGGATAGTTGCGGTACGCTGTACCGCAAAGCGTGGCGCAAAATCATGCAACGCGTTGTCTGTTCTATACGCTAGTAATATAGTTCAATGGACCCATCCCGGCTTCGCATGGGAGCAATTATATTATACCTATAAACCTTCCTCTTGAATTACTCATCTATTAAAAAAAAACGTTTCAAAATCCGTTGCGTAGTTTTAAAGATTTATGCATACATAGGGACGGACAGAAGAATGCGACTTTGTTTATGTATACTATACTATGTAGTGATGGTGAAGTGATGTATATTCAAGTATTGAAAGTTGACTTCAATAATTATCGTAGCATTTCGATTGTAACTGAATGGGAACTTATCGACTCATGATATGTTCACAGAATTTAATTAATGTCATTCGATATAAGTATATTTAGAATTTAATCATTGTTAAAAATAATGTTTCTTCAGGATTTATATTTTTTTATAACGATTAAAACCGCGTTGAAAGTTTAAACATTTAGTTGACGCATGCATGCGCAGTACATAAATTCAGCTAATAAAAATAGTTAATTATACAAAAACTGAGTAATTTCGAAAGAGAACAAACGTATTTTATGTACGAACAATCGCAAATAAATATTTACGAGTCATTATTGACTGAAAAACATTATAAATTGCAAGTGGGGGGCTAACTTGAAGGTATATTTTAATTATTTTTTTATAAATTAATAAATGGAGAACAAACAATTATTATCAGCTAACAAATAATAACAAACGATTAACAAACTAATTAATAGAAAAAAAGTAAAATTGTAAAAAAACATTTTTTTGGGGGGCTAACTTTAATGAGCCACGGTCGTAGTTCCAATTTTCGCCATTTCACAGATAAGTTGGTAGGAGTGTACTGCTATGCTGTCGTTTAGTGCTACGGTTGTTAGCCCATAAATAAGTATTTATTATCCAATTTACTGGAAACTACGGTACAATATTTAATTGTAACTATTAAATTACCGATAATATAAAATTAATATTATTAATGAAAAGGGTTCCACATTGAAATTAATCATATTTTAATAAAATTTATACGAATAATATTTTATTACCTGGCCGACTATGACGTGATGTCACAGTTTTTAGTTAGCGAGACTGTCCAATTTTTTTTATACGACCCATGGACGTATAAAAAAAGTCGGACAGAGTCTCGCTAACTAAAAACTGTGACATCATAGTCGGCCAGATCAGCTATTGGTACAGGCCAGCACGCACACTTTCACACATTAGTCGGCCATTACGCGCGTGAGCATCGATGCTTAAAGACGCAATATGCGGCGAAAAAATAAAAACTATAAATCATGTCTTGCGTGGTAAAATGGTGTAAAAACCGTAGTGACCGAAATAAAAACAATCCAGGAATCACGTTTCATACGTAAATGAATAATTCAAACACTTATTTCCAGATTATATACATTAAAATCAATTTGTATTTGCTAGAACAAAACAATTAATTTTAAGTTCAGTGTTGCCAATATTCACGTGTGCAAATTAACCGAAATGTGGGCAATTTTTCGTTTATTATAAAAATCAATATATTATTATGGTTAATTATTTAATAGTTACTACTGGGTATTTTATTTTATATTCCTTTTGCTAGATTTTCTAAGGAAAATTAAGTATGGAGAAATGATTGAATTAAAATTACTTAGTAGAAATTGTAATGGTGAAAACGATTGGATTCCAAACAAATACAGTGTCATTTGCAGTATACATTGTGATGCGGATGACATAAAAACAACTAAAGGAGGACTCCGGCGTGTTGTTACTTATGCAGTACCTTAAAAGGTAAATTAGCAATCTACCAAGACATGGATAATACAAAAAAAAATGAAACTATGCCGCTTATTTTTTCAAAATTTAAATGTACATTGTAGCTATTGTGTCGGTATAAAATAATAATTAATATCCTTGGACATTTCACACAACGCCATCTCGTCCCAAACTAAGCAACTTAATGCTTGTTTTATGGTAACGAGATGGATGATAAACTACTTAAATAATTTTTTTTTGTAAAAACATACGTATAATAGATAGAAAAACACCCAGACCCGGGACATATACTTGTAGGTCGTACAAATATTTCTTCTGTGCGGGGATCGAACACGCGACATGCTGCGCAGCAGTCGATCGCTCAACCACTGCGCCAACCGTGTCGTCGAATCGTAAAAATATTCATACATTATTTTAATCCCCAGTGCTTTATTTTGTTTTAATATTTGTTTGAGTCAAGACACGTGGCAGAGGAATAAACTGTTACTGTACCATTTAATACCAGTGCTTCTCAAGAGGTGCGCAATAAATTATAATTATAGTTAGGCAACATAAATATATTATCACAAAAAAATTTTTGGTAATGAAAGCATTTCTTTTAATTTAGAATCGTTTTCAACACATCTCGAAATTAGAGGAAATTTCAAAAACTTCTCAAAGTAAAAGACATTATTATAAAAAAATACTCAGCATTTAGGATGTTAAAGTTGAACATAACAATTTCGAACAATTTTTTTTTATATTTTAACCATGTTTTTATTGCAAAATTTTGTGTATCTTGGCAACCCCAAAATTAACTCACACATACAGACAGAGCTGCCGCCATTTTGGCGTCTCACTTTTGTCTTAGCCAGAGTTCCGTCCGCCTTTTTTTATACGTCCATGATACGACCATTATGGGGTGTATTTTGCAAAGCAACACATGTACTTGCTTGTTTTTTCGACAGTTAGTTACATCCTTATTTCCCAAAGTGCAGTGGCGTAGCTACCAAGGGGCTAGGCGGGGCAGTGCCCCGGGGCCCTCAAGCTCAGGGGGCCCTCGAATCCTTATCAGAAATCTCGATCGAATTTTCAAAATAAATATGACAGGTTGCAGCCCCACTTTAATCATGACAACTCAGTTCACAGAAATTCCAAAGTTATACCAAGGGATTCCCCTAAATTATTTCTGTAGGTTGACAGTGTTGTCAATTTGACGGATAGTGATATGTGCGTTTTATCTTTCATCTATTAAACCCACTCATCTCTCCCTGAGCGTAATTTTTTGAGTGAAACTTATTAAGATGTGGTATGTATTAATTACCCACAAAATTCTAACTAGCAAATAAACGTATTGAGCATTGAATTGTACTTTTACCACTACATAACCCATAGCAGATCAAGGGATCTTTGAAAGAATTTGCTACGGGCCCCGCGTAAGTAAGCTAATGTCAATAAACTTTTTTGTAGTAGTCCATATAATGGTTCAATTTCATTTGATTTTATCACACATATAGATGTCCATTAAGTCAATAAATCCTGTCAAATCTATAGATTTTAGCTACAGCTCATTGTATAACGCGACATATGCAAGTCCCTGCAGTAGATACGTCATGGTCTCCACCGTTATATATGGTAACACTAACGGTGATATTTTTTTCCGGGGATTCCCCACTTGTATCATTGTGTTACTTTTACCTTTTATTTTACTTTTAACGTCGTCAATGAACAGTGAGCACCTACATACTCGAGCACAATCAATATTGTATTGTTTAAATAAATTAGTAGATAAATTAAAATGATGGTTATAAAGAAGAACTCCAGTGGTGCATTTAAACGCAAACAACGCCAAGAAAGGGAAGATAGCAAATAAAAATTGCCCAAAATTGACAAGTTTTTTAGTCAAACTTCTGCAATTTTTGCCATGTGTACACATGGCAAAAATATTTCTATTGATAGTGACTCAAATAATGTGGTAACTGCACTGTTGGTTGAAAAATCCAAACTTTACAAAAATGCGACATCAATTTCGACGAGGCAAGTAAAGTTTTAGCAGAGACCAAAGCAAAGTTGCTAATTTATTGAAATGATTTCGTATTATTCAAGTGCAAAGCCAGTGAAATTGCAAGAAAATATGGTATTGATACACATTTTCAAGAAAAAAGGCAAGGAAAGGTAAAGAAATATTTTGATGTATTGATTGAAATGAATTAAAATATTTAAAATTGAAATTTTCAATAATGTATATAGACACGGTAACCTAAATTTTCAATAATGTATATAGACACGGTAAAGGAAATTTTCAATAATGTATATAGACACGGATAATGTATGTGTATAGACACGGTAATATCTCAATTAGATACACATTTTATTGGTATGACTGCAGTCTGTCATATATTCGATTTTCTAACACCATCATTTTTATTACATGTTGATGAAGCAACTTTATTACAAAAGTGTGACGAATTCCAAAGAAAATGTTCAGATAAATTAGGCTCTAGTTTTTCACTTCAATTTATTAATATTTGCCACCTAGTTTTACCTCAAGTAACGCAAGCATGTCTGGACTGTTCACCAATTATTTAACGAAATAATGAGCAAATATGGAGTGCTAGAATGCGACCTAACGGAAGCATTTACAGCAAATTTAAACAAGATCTTTACAATTCCTGTCACTTCTGTAGCAGCTGAAACGTCATTTAGCACATTAAAAATAGTAAAAAAATGTTTAAGAAATAATATGGGCCAAACTCGACTCCGACATTTATCGCTAATAGCAATTGAAAACAAAACCGCATCAAGCCTGGATTTAAACGAAGTCATTGATACTTTTGCAAAAACTAAAGCGTGGAAAAAATATAAATATAATTGTTATTTAGTCAGTTGCTAGGCCCAACGTTTATATAATAAACCCTTCAATCTTCTTTCAAGGTTCGTTATATTAGCCAAACCTACACAAAGCATTAATTGTAATTTATGTTGTAACTGTTTAATATTTTTATTACCTGCCCTGTAGTGTACAAAAAAGAGCTTATGTAGCTTACTAGCATTTTTAAAGTACATATTTGTATATTTCATAATTTTATTTGATAAGACCTAATCAGTTTACACAGCAGTGGGGCCCCATTTTTTAATTTGCCCCAGGGCCCTTGGTTACCTAGCTACGCCACTGCCAAAGTGGTGATGGTGGGTGGAGCGATAGGGGTCCACGCCCCACGGGCTGGAGACTCGACGGGGTCTACGTTGACGTTGGGGATTCATAGTTCGTAAGCTTTCTACGGAAATTTATTTGCTTTGGCCTATCAATGTAGGCAGATACTATTTTAAATAGCTCAGTGACTGGAATCTCTATTTTAATTGACCATTATGATTGTTTAATTAATTAATTGATGTCAAGAAAGTAATTTTTTACATGGAATTATTCGATAGCGAAATCTAATAAGTTTCATCGTCGGTTTCAATCAAATAAAACTTCATATTTTGTAGACTTCAGATAATAATTATAGAGAAACGTAGCTGCAGGGGAAAAGGCAAGATTTTTAAAGTGGTTTATGAGATAATAGTGGAGGAACCTCAGATTTTAAATCTTTAAAAATTAGCAGTTTTTTTATATTATATCATTATATCATCATAATTTCAGCCAAAAGACGTCAATTTTCTGATAGGCCTTCCCAAAGAATTTCCACCAAGGCCGGTTCTGGGCCGCCTGCATCCGTCGGTACACCGTGTGGGAGACCTACCAGCATTTAAATAACCAGTTTATACTTTAAATACTAGCTGACCCGACAGACGTTGTCATGTCATATCTATGAATATTGAATTCGAATTGGTATATTAAATAAAAAAAGTGTTTATTATTACGAACTACGACGTACTTTATTATATATTTTTTATTCTTAGTAATTTTATCTTGCGCGTATCCAAAAAATAACTGACATATACACAGCATGTTGGTGGAAGAGACGCCGACATTTAAGATATGATTATCCTCATTTTCTCGAACCATCAGTCTGTATGAATTCATTGAACTATTTTTATATGAAAACTTCTATACAGGGTGGTCAAAAAGTCGTGGATCAAACGAAACCAGCGGTTAGATGGGGCCATCAGCAGCAAAAAATTGTTCTACGGGAGGTCCCTAAGGTCAACCCCTGCAGAGTTACAATTGATTTTGTGTTTTTATGAGAAATTGTCTTTTTTTTACTAAAACTTGATAAAATTCGCAAAAATCTACACCCTGTATCTTTTTTATAATTTTCACTAGATTGGTACTGATGTGTCCTTTCGTTAGACGTGCTATTTATGGTACTTTATTGGGTGTGTTGAAGATAATATTAAGTTTTACGAAAGCAATAATTCTTAAATCAAAACTTGTTATTTACTTCGGACCCCACTGTGAAAAAAAAATACTCTAGAGAAAAGAGCCCCTGTATCAAATAACTCTGACCTTGCTACGAATGATCGTACTCGAAAGATATCGAAGCCACGCATGGCCATGTGTAATACCTTTTTAGAATCCCTATTAAATGCGCCAAAAATTGTGGTACAGGGGCACTTTTCTCTAGAGTATTTTTTTTTCACAGTGGGGTCCGAAGTAAATAACAAATTTTGATTTAAGAATTATTGCTTTCGTAAAACTTAATATTATCTTCAACACACCCAATAAACTACCATAAATAGCATGTCTAACGATAGGACACATCAGTACCAATCTAGTAAAAAATTATAAAAAAGATATAGGATGTAGATTTTTTCGAATTTTATCAAGTTTTAGTAAAAAAAAGACAATTTCTCATAAAAACACAAAATCAATTGTAACTCTGCAGGGGTTGACCTTAGGGACCTCCCGTAGAACAATTTATTGCTGCTGATGGCTCCATCTAACCGCTGGTTTCGTTTGATCCACGACTTTTTGACCACCCTGTAGACTTTTCGTTTTTTTGGGTGGGTATAAAATGTCAAACTCGGACACGTAACCTGATCGAAAATTCGTCAGACGGAGGGAGAGTGGGCCAAAGAGTAAAATAATCACTACATCACTACACAGAATATAATAAAGTCGCTGTCGTCTGTCCGTCCCTTTAAATGCAATCTTTAAAACGACGCAACGGATTTTGAAGCGGTTTCTTTTAATCGATAGAGTGATTCAAGAGGAAGGTTTTTAAATGTATACATGCTTAATTGAACCCGTGCGAAGCCGGAGCGCGTCGCTAGTAATAAATAATTGTAGTAGTTTTCAGAACTATAATTTTTAATCTAATACACTTCTGGACACATCTATTGGCCCACCTTAGAGTTTAGGTTTCGATGGCCCCTACCGAAATATGATTGCTAGATTGAACAAAAACTGTTGATGCAGTTTTAAACCTGATACATTTTACCATCTTTTTCGATCGTATTGTTTTAAATTTGAATTCAGAATACCATACGACATGGAGCTACGCCGTCGTCGCAAGTCGGATATGCGCCTTGTTAAAGGCAATTGATTTTTGAATAAAAAACATGTTTTATCAAATAAAGGTTTAATTTAATAACGCGTGTTGCCTCCATGGGCATCTACCACAACTCTCATACGATCAGGCATAGAGTTTATCAACCGCTCTATGAAATTTTGAGGGATCATCTCCCATTCCTCTTCTATGGCAGTTTTCAACTCCTGCATCGTCTGGGCAACTGGTTGACGAGCCCTAACACGTCTTTTTAGCTCGTCCCACATGTGCTCAATGGGGTTCATGGCTGGGCTTCTGGCTGGCCAGTCCATAACTGTGATGTTCACATCCCGAAGATAGGTATTCCCTGACGATGCCGGCCGCATGGGCTCTTGCATTATCATGCATAAAAAGGAAATTTGGGCCCACATAGTCCGCGTATGGTATCAAGTGAGGTTCTAAGCAAAATCAAAACAACAAAAATCAAATTACAAAATCCCTCCTAGGAGCCATGTCACTCCCTTTCTAATAAATATTAAATTAAAAATTTAAATAAACCCCCGACACAATAACCTTTAAAAAGTAAAAAATAAAAATAAATACTTCGCGTTGGGGGACCACTCCCACTTATTTATTACCTGACCCCTGGTCCCCCAACGCGAAGTATTTATTTTTATTTTTTACTTTTTAAAGGTTATTGTGTCGGGGGTTTATTTAAATTTTTAATTTAATTTTTATTTTATACTTTTTATAGGTACATACTTATTATAATGTAGATTTTGTTAAATTGCACGTGATGCGCTTTCATTTGAGACCCCACTCGATTATATTTGCAGACATTCGGTTATTCTTCCCCATTTTCACCCCTCATAACTTTTAAACGGCTCACCGGGATTTTCATCAAACATGTCTAAGAACACTCGCCCGTAACTCAACTTTCATACAAAAAAAACTTTATTGAAATCGCTTCATCCGTTCGCGAGCTACGGTGCCACAGACAGACAGACAGACACGTGAAACTTATAACACCCCTCTTTTTGCGTCGGGGGTTAATAAAGGGCAATTGTTTAAAAATGAAATACAGGAGGGAGTTGCACCTGGCGGCTCTAATGTTTGGAATAGTCGGAACAGGAAAACCAGCATATCTTTATTCTAAACTCGAATGGCTGCATACATATAGTGAATATCCTACGCGAGCATCCAATAATACCTTGCGCATCCCGCAACACAAGACTACTGCGTTTCGGGGTAGTTTTAGGTACGCAGCTACTAAATGCTGGAACAATATCCCCCCACCATTACGGACCCTAAAAAATGTAAATACATTCAGGACCACTTATAGGAAGCTGCTGCTTGACAGACAGAAATCCAGCGCATAACTTATTCAAATTACGTAAATAAAATTAATATTAAATATATATACATACATTATAATACCCCAGTATATTTACACTCCTTGACTTTGGACTTAACTTTCCTAGCTGACACAAATAGTAATAATAAATAATTTACCTACTTCTGAATTGCCTACTGCTGTCTTCTTGTTTTCTTCGAAATATTAAATAATAGTACCTATTTTTTATTTACTTATTTATCTATACAAATTTCAATTAACAATTAAAATAAATATTAATATATGAACAGACTTGTTTACAGAGTTATCGTATCACAATAATCTCAGAAAGATACACGGAATTAATAACGCCAATCAGCTACTTGCGGTCTGTGGCTTTAGCTGAAAATCAGCGCTGCAGATACCTGTAGCATATGCTGAGCTGCGGCCTTTTGAACGCATAATTCCACACCAAGCCTATCGTTTGCGAATATTCAAATTATGTATTTTAGTAGTAAGTGGTAGTTTTATTTGTATTTGTCTTTGTCTTTGTTTTATAATAATTATATAATGTCTTGTGTGGATTGTGTGGGTTCATTAAACTTACTTTCTTTCTTCTTTCTTTAAGCACTCACGAATGTACCTTTCAGAATTTAATGTTGGCAGCCGTGGTCCTGTAACAACCTCAAGTTGAGTTTTGCCGCTCGCGGATATACCGCCCCAGACAGTTCATGAGCCACCGCCATAAGCAACCCTCTCTTCAAAGCAGCATTGTGCGAAACGCTCTCCCTTACGTCGGTAGACCTTCTTCCTTGCATCATTGCCATGTAACACAATTTTAGACTCCTCAGAAAAGAGTACACGGCTCCAATCTTGCTGTTCAATTTAAATGACTGCGTGCGAAATGAAGGCGCGCTGTTCGGTGGGCTCGCGTTAGTTTGGGCCCATTAGCTGGCTTGTGTGGTACCATATCGCGTTCTATTAACCTTCTCCGAACAGTTCGAGCGCTCACAGATACTCCGTGGAAGTCGCGACGTTGGTTTTGTATCTCAATGGAGGTAAGGTGACGATTTCTCAAGCTGGTCGTCACGATGAATCGATCCTGCCTTTCAGTTGTGACCCGAGATCGTGGCCTTCCTTGACGACCAACAAAGCCGCCAGTCTCTAGGTAACTCCGATAAACATTTCGGACCGCAGATCGACTTAAATTAAGTTGAGCACTCACGTTTCTTTGGCTGTGTCCGGCCTGAATAAGTGCCACAGCTTGGGCAGGGCAGCGACTTCAGGTGAAGTATCCATAGATTATTGATAGAACCTCACCTTAATGTTAAGAATAAGTAATGTTTGTTGCAAAACCAAAGATATCAATTACTTTCAAGACTTAAATTCAATCACAATTTTCAAGAATTAAATCCAAGTAAACCAATAAAACCAAGTTTTCTTAGTATTCCATTGTTTGATATCAACAAACAGGCTCCAAATTGTCTTGTTTCTTTAAATTCTGTGTTCGAAATTAAAAAAAAAAGACTATTGAATGAAATTGTGAATGTGCCAGGTTCAAAACTGCATAAAAACTTTTTGCTCGACCTAATATAAAATGTTAGCTAGGACCAAACGAAACTGAAAATACAAGGTGGGCCAATAGAAGTGTATATAAATTCTTATGCCACGGTGTTTCTAATTAAACTCCTCCGAAATGGCTGGACCGATTTTCGTGAAATTTTGTGGGCATATCGGTGAGGTATGCGAATCGGATAACATCTATTTTTCATCCCCCAAGGATTAGATAATGTTTGCTATTTTCATTCGTATTCTCAATAGTCACCCTCCTGAAGGAAGGGGTTGGTCATATCTCACCGCATGGACTATAGTTCAAAGACGTGTGTTATTAGCTGGGTCCACACCGGACGATCCATCGCGGTCAGACCGCGCGCAGCAGGAGCGCGGATCGAATAGCTGGGTTGCACCGTTTAGGATTGCAGATGCACATTTGGATCGCGCTCCTGCCACGCGCGATCGGAGCGCGATGGAGACCCAGCTAATCAAATTACCTACTTTGACTAAGAGGTTGTGGGTAAGAGGTGGGTTACTAGTGTATAGAAATAAAACATTCAGAATTGTACAACAATCTTTTTATTTTAAAAAATTTTTTGCTTTTCTTCGCTTTTCTTTCTTCTGTTCCACTAATGCTCGTTTTATAATATTCTTCGCCATCAACGTAGCTAATTTTTCTTAATGATTTTGACCTTTTCTTTGTCATTGCCGCTTTCTTCGCTGGAGCTGTCTTCTATCTCCGCCATACGTCAGCCTCCTCTGTATTTTTCTAGGTATTTGTCACTGCGACGTCATGATTTTTTTTCTTAGTATTACATATGTATTTATACCCTGTTGTCTATGACATGTCCCAATCCTGGAACAAGATAATACAAAATATTAAATTAATGGAAATACACTAATTTTTTGGTATAGATCTGTGATAAATCTTAGACCTATGATGAAAATCAGTTTTGCTGCTACATCAGAAGATCTTTTAAATCGTACTTTTGATATGATAATTATATTGCATAAATGCGCAAACTATACAGTTCAAGCGAGACGTACTGTCCGCAGAAACAAAATTATAATACTTATATATTTTTAATAACTCACGTTTCTTAGTGTGCTGTTTTATTCAAAATTGCCGCCATTCGCCGTCGCCACGCCTCTTCAGTTTTCGCCGTCGCCGCGCCTCTTCAGTCTTCGCCGTCGCCGCGCCTCTTCAGTCTTCGCCGTCGCCGCGCCTCTTCAGTCTTCGCCGTCGCCGCGCCTCTTCAGTCTTCGCCGTCGCCGCGCCTCTTCTTTCTTCACCGTCGTCGCACCTCTTCTTTCTTCACCGTCGCCGCACCTCTTCTTTCTTCGCCGTCATCGCGCAGCTTCTTTCTTCGCCGTCATCGAGCTTTTGCCTTTGACATTGTCATCGGGACTTCTTTCTTCGCCGTCGTCACGCCTCTTCTTTCTTCGCCGTCGTCTCGCCTCTTCTTTCTTCGCCGCCGTCACACTTCTTCATTCTTCGCCGTCATCGTCATCGCGCCACTTCTTTCTTCGCCGTCGTCGCACCTTTTCTTTCTTCGCCGTCATCGAGCCTCTTCTTTCTTCGCCGTCGTCGCGCCTCTTCTTTCTTCGCCGTCGTCGCGCCTCTTCTTTCTTCGCCGTCGTCGCGCCTCTTCTTTCTTCGCCGTCATCGCACCTCTTCTTTCTTCACCGTCGTCGCACCTCTTCTTTCTTCACCGTCGCCGCACCTCTTCTTTCTTCGCCGTCATCGCGCAGCTTCTTTCTTCGCCGTCATCGAGCTTTTGCCTTCTTCGCCGCCGTCTCGCCTCTTCTTTCTTCGCCGCCGTCACACTTCTTCATTCTTCGCCGTCATCGTCATCGCGCCACTTCTTTCTTCGCCGTCGTCGCACCTTTTCTTTCTTCGCCGTCATCGAGCCTCTTCTTTTTTCGCCGTCGTCGCGCCTCTTCTTTCTTCGCTGTCATCGAGCCGCTTCTTTCTTCGCCGTCATCGCACCTCTTCTTTCTTCACCGTCATCGCACCTCTTCTTTCTTCACCGTCGTCACACCTCTTTCTTCGCCGTCATCGAGCCTTTTCCTTCTTCGCCGTCATCGAGCCTTTTCCTTCTTCGCCATTTTGACACAGTCCTCAGGACTTCTTTCTTTGCCGTCGTCGCGCCTCTTCCTTCTTCGCCGTCATCGAGCCTCTTCTTTCGACGGCGTTTTGACACCGTCATCAGGACTTTCTTCGCCGTCATCGAGCCTTTTCTTTCTTCGCCGTCATCGACCCTCTTTGTTCGCCGTCATTGCGTCTCTTCCTTCTTCGCTACTTTCAATATGAGTTTTTATCTTCTCTCTTCACTGTCATCGTGCCTCGTCCTTCTTCACCGCAGTCATTGTGCCTTGTTCTTCTCCGCCGCCGTTATGCCTTATCGCGCCTTTTCTTTCTACGCCGCTTCTGTGTCACGTTTTGTATATAATTTTGTGTCTTCTCTCGCCATCATCGCGCCTCTTCCTTCTTCGCCGCCGTTATCGAGCCTCTTCTTTATTTGCCGCCGTCATCGAGCCTCTTCCTTCTTCGCCATTTTGCCACAGTCATCAGGACTTCTTTCTTCGCCGTCGTCGCGCCTCTTCTTTCTTCGCCGTCGTCGCGCCTCTTCTTTCTTCGCCGTCGTCGCGCCTCTTCTTTCTTCGCCGTCGTCGCGCCTCTTCTTTCTTCGCCGTCATCGAGCCTCTTCCTTCTTCGGCGCCACTTTCAATATGGGTTTGTATCTTCTCTTTTCGCCGTCATCGAGCCTCTTCTTTCTTCGCCGTCATTGCGCCTCTTCCTTCTTCGCCATTTTGCCACAGTCATCAGGACTTCTTTCTTCGCCGTCGTCGCGCCTCTTCTTTCTTCGCCGTCGCCGCACCTCTTCTTTCTTCGCCGCCGTTGCGTCTCTTCCTTCTTCGCCGCACCTCTTCTTTCTTCGCCGTCATCGAGCCTCTTCTTTCTTCACCATTTTGACTCTGTCATTGGGACTTCCTTCTTCGCCGTCATCGAGCCTCTTGTTTCTTCGCCATTTTGACTTCCTTCTTCGCCGTCGTCGAGCCTCTTCTTTCTTCGCCGTCGTCGAGCCTATTCTTTCTTCGCCATTTTGACTCTGTCATTGGGACTTCCTTCTTCGCCGTCGTCGAGCCTCTTCTTTCTTCGCCGCCATCGAGCCTCTTCCTTCTTCGCCGTCGTCGAGCCTCTTCCTTCTTCGCCGCCGTCGCGTCTCTTCCTTCTCCGCCACCGTCGCGTCTCTTCTTTGTTCGCCGTCATCGAGCCTCTTCTTTCTTCGCCGTCATCGACCCTCTTTTTTCGCCGTCATTGCGTCTCTTCCTTCGCCACTTTCAATATGAGTTTGTATCTTCTTTCTTCGTCTTCATCGAGTCTCTTCCTTCTTCGCCGTCGTCGAGCCTCTTCCTTCTTCGCCGCCGTCGCGTCTCTTCTTTCTTCGCCGTCATCGAGCCTCTTCTTTCTTCGCCGTCATCGAGCCTCTACTTTCTTCGCCGTCATCGACCCTCGTTGTTTGCCGTCATTGCGTCTCCTCGTTCTTCGCCACTTTCAATATAAGTTTGTATCTTCTCTCTTCACCGTCATCGTGCCTCGTCCTGCTTCGCCGTCATCGAGCCTCTTCTTTCTTCGCCATTTTGACTCTGTCATCGGGACTTCTTTCTTCGCCGTCGTCGAGCCTCTTCTTTCTTCGCCGCCATCGAGCCTCTTCTTTCTTCGCCGCCATCGAGCCTCTTCCTTCTTCGCCGCCATCGAGCCTCTTCCTTCTTCGCCGCCGTCGCGGCTCTTCTTTCTTCGCCGTCATCGAGCCTCTTCTTTCTTCGCCGTCATCAACCCTCTTCTTTCTTCGCCGTCATCAACCCTCTTCTTTCTTCTTTGTCGCCGTCATTGCGTCTCTTCGTTCTTCGCCACTTTCAATATGAGTTTGTATGTTCTATCTTCACCGTCATCGTGCCTCGTCCTTCTCTGCCGCCGTGCCTTTTCTTTGTACGCCGCTTCTGTGTCACTTTTTCTATGTAATTTTGTGTCTTCTCTCGCCATCAACGCGCCTCTTCCTTCTTCGCCGCCGTCATCGAGCCTCTTCTTTCTTCGCCGCTATCGCGCCACTTTTTTCTTCGTCGCCGTCATTGTGCCTCATCCATATCTCTAAACAGTAGTTTGACATACCAACAGTCTTGTTCCTGCTTAAAGGACTGCTTCCTTTCTCTTGGTAGAATTAGTAGTCTCATCTGTAGCTTGACATCTGGTAACAATACTTTATTAGGTTTAACTTATGAACTAGTTAAGACATACTAACTGTTGTGTTCCTTTCTATAGGTGGAAGTTCTTCTCTTGGTAGAAATAGTACTGGTGTTGTTTGACATCTGGCAACAATACTTCATTAGGTTTCTCCTAAAAATTTGTTTCACATTCCTGCACATATCTGAGGATTATTATCGTTTTTCCTAGTGGTTCTTGATATTGATATATGTATAAGATTTGACTTGTTATGTTGGTAGAAACGACAAACCTTTGTTGTGCGATCCCTGGCAACAATACTTCATTACGTGTCATCCTAAAAACTAAGTAGTCCACCAATCTAAGAATCGTTACTGACGGTCTTAGTACTCACAGCAGCCACTCGTGTTGTTTCACATCTGACAACAATACTTAATTAGGGCTTCCTAACGAGATAATAAATTCGACGTACCGACGTTGTTGCACCATGGTTTCATTTATCTGAGGATTGTTACTGACGTTCTTGGTACTCATAGCAGCCACTCGTGTTGTTTCACATCTGACAACAATACTTTATTAGGCCTTCCTATCTAGATAATTAATTTGACGTACCGACGTTGTTGCACCATGGTTTCATTTATCTGAGGACTGTTACTGACGTTCTTGGTACTCATAGCAGCCACTCGTGTTGTTTCACATCTGACAACAATACTTAATTAGGGCTTCCTAACTAGATCATAAATTCGACGTACCGACGTTGTTGCACCATGGTTTCATTTATCTGAGGATTGTTACTGACGTTCTTGGTACTCATAGCAGCCACTCGTGTTGTTTCACATCTGACAACAATACTTTATTAGGCCTTCCTATCTAGATAATTAATTTGACGTACCGACGTTGTTGCACCATGGTTTCATTTATCTGAGGACTGTTACTGACGTTCTTGGTACTCATAGCAGCCACTCGTGTTGTTTCACATCTGACAACAATACTTAATTAGGGCTTCCTAACTAGATCATAAATTCGACGTACCGACGTTGTTGCACCATAGTTTCATTTATCTGAGGATTATTACTGACGTTCTTGGTACTCATAGCAGCCACTCGTGTTGTTTCACATCTGACAACAATACTTTATTAGGCCTTCCTATCTAGATAATTAATTTGACGTACCGACGTTGTTGCACCTTGGTTTCATTTATCTGAGGATTGTTACTGACGTTCTTGGTACTCATAGCAGCCACTCGTGTTGTTTCACATCTGACAACAATACTTTATTAGGCCTTCCTATCTAGATAATAAATTTGACGTACCGACGTTGTTGCACCATGGTTTCATTTATCTGACGATCGTTACTGAAGTTCTTGGTACTCATAGCAGCCACTCGTGTTTGTTTCACATCTGACAACAATACTATATTAGGCCTTCCTAACTAGATAATAAATTTGACGCACCGACGTTGTTGCACCATGGCTTCATTTATCCGAGGATCGTTACTGACGTTCTTGGTACTCATAGGCCACTCGTGTTGTTTCACATCTGACAACAATACTTAATTAGGGCTTCCTAACTAGATACTAAATTCGACGTACCGACGTTGTTGCACTATGGTTTCATTTATCTGAGGATCGTTACTGCCGTTCTTGGTACTCATAGCAGCCACTCGTGTTGTTTCACATATGACAACAATACTTATTTAGGGCTTCCTAACTAGATAATAAATTCGACGTACCGATGTTGTTGCACCATGGTTTCATTTATCTGAGGATTGTTACTGACGTTTTTGCTACTCATAGCAGCCACTCGTGTTGTTTCACATCTGACAACAATAGTTCATTAAGGCTTCCTAATTAGATAATAAATTTGACGTACCGACGATCCTGCACCATGGTTTCACCTATCTGAGGATAGTCGTCGTATTTGGTAGTCTTGCTACTATCAGCTGTCCCCAGTATTGTTTGATATCTGGCAACAATATGTTTTCCTAACTACGTTCTAGGTTTGACAAACAGACTTCATGCAAATGCCAGTCTCTTGCGGTCTTAATGGAAATAGTTGTCCGCCGTATTCTATTTTTTATCTGTCAACAATATGTTATTGCATCTCTCATATAAACTAACTGAAACATACTATACCTATTTTATTGTAATTGTTTCCCTGTGAATGGTTCATATTTTCGATGAAAATTCTATAACGATATATTATCAAATTTCGCAACCATACTTTAAAGAATTTGCGCTGACAAAACATATGACATTCTGCCAGTTACTTTCAATAGCTATCTCGTAATTCTTAATTCTCAGTTACTTCACTTTCATTTGTCAATAGTTGTCTATAAATTAGTATGATTTCTGAAATTAGTATGATTTCTGAAATTAGTTTACCTGAAATGCTGGGATTTAATTAGAACTTACATACCTTTGGATCTGATTCCACATTTATTTTCCATTTTACGCCATTGTTTTACGCTGACGTATTTTATTGCTGTTTATATTATACTTGTATTACATATATTCAGTAAATAATAGCATTCATTATCTTCATTTCAAATATGGCAGTATTCATTAACTTTTCGTTTATGACGTGTTTTCAGACCTTTTTGCGCTTTATTAATAGACCGGCTAAAATTCAAATACGTACCTAGTACTTGGCGTATAATTTGTACCCATTTCTAGAACAAACATTGCACCCTGTGCATCTCTAATAATAATTTAATGTAATGTCTGTACATCTTTTAGATGTTATTGTGTTGAAATAACTCTTAATTTCACAACTATTCCTATATATTATTGTAAAAGTTTCGGGTCACCTGCAGACAATATATTAGTCTTACCTCAGCCGATACTACGGTATTATTTGTTGCATCCCTTTCATTCGATTTAACTTAAAACTTAGGTTGTCTTGATTATTAATTTCAGGTAACTTTGTTCCCATGAAAGTTTATACAACCTTAGTATCTCTTAGTAATTTAAGTAAGTGACTTAATCCATTCATACCATTTACCGTGTATTATTGACCTCATTGAATTTGAGCGTTGGGTGGAGAACCTGTTAACAATCTTGATTACTCTATCCCTACCTAGTTTATTCTAAAATATAATATTATACCAAAAATAGCATTAACATAATACATAGTAGGCACAAGGCACGTTACCTCTGCATAGTCATACGTTGTATCTGAAATGAAGAGGCCCTCTAAACAACTTACGCCGAAAAACTCATTATTATAAAAAAACATTGAATATGGATAAGCTTTTGATTATGGTGGTAAGTAAGCAGACGAAGTTGTTAAGGGGGTCGCATTAATTTCTGCACATCTGTCAACAAAAATATTAATGTCGTATCTTAATTCTAGAACAGTGTAATTAGGTATTTTACACTAATAACATGCAGGTGCTCTACGTACCAGCCCACAAATCAATGTTAGGCAAATCTTAATCTACCATACATTTTACATACCTTTGTTATTTTGTGGGCTCAACTGAGAACAAGTTTCATTACGAATATTGCCATATAAATGTAAAGCGTAAATATTTTCGAAAATGTGTATTAGCTTACTCAGTATTTCAATTTATAGGTAGTATTCATAATTTTTGTTACTGGATTTTTCTGCGTTCTTCCATAACGTTGTATCGTATTAGTTTGTTTAATAGGTCACCTTTTTATGGAATATTTAAGCTGTTTGGTATTTTAAACTCCTAGTTGAATCTGTAGACAATCGTTTAATAGGGCCTTACCTCATCTCCAGCATTCTTTAATTGTCGTAATTTGTGCCAAGTTTATTTTTAACCTTTTCGAGCAATTTATCAGATTATACTATTTTTGATTCATTTTGTCATATGGTTTACATTATGATCTTATCTGTTTATTTAGCATTTCAACTCGGTTACTTCAAATTATTTCTAGCTCGGTCCTGAAAATAATGTCACGCTACTTGCTTTTAGGCAGGCGTTTTTGAAAATTCGCTTCCTGTTTTCATATATGTGTTTGGACTTTCTGTCTTACACTTAAGCTTCGTAAGACACAATCAAAGCAAGCTCAGACAATTTCGCTACATTTATGATACAGTCAAGGTGCAAGTATTTCCATTCTCTGCAAGTGCAGTTTGCTTAGTTTGTAGGATCGCTCATCGGAGCAATAGAAGCTGTGACTATTTAATGTAAGTTGCAGACCCATATAGTAACACAACCGTTCTCCATAAGAACAACACAGCACATGCCAATGATTCGCTATGAGAGCATTTTGACTAAGTATCCAACCAAAAAGTACGGCACATAAAATCGCTTCCAGCTTGTTAGTGGTTAGAAGTGCTCATTAACGTGAAATTGCCAAGATCTGCAAGACACAAAGATACCATGCTCGGTCACAGTTAGCTGGGCCAATAGTTAACCAGAATATTGCGAATGACTTAGCAAAGACAGAAAATAATAGAAACAAGCTTACTTATTTGTATGAGCCGTTTGTAGATGCATTATTAATTTCCACTATCAGTCATTACCTTACCCATCTCAACTACACAGTTCCATAATTTGTGAAACATGAAATATGTACTCCATCCATCATTGCACTCAATATATTAAAATCGAAAGCGGTGGATTTACTCCTCACTTAGTGCCCGAGAGCCGTACATGCCAAAAATTTTCAACACCAACTGTAAACAATAACTAAGAACATTTTGCCTAGCTTTAAAGGCAACACGACGGCAAAACTCTCAGAAAGGGTATGATTATCTAACTGAAAACCATTGTTGCGTGTTAAATTAAACTAATTAAGGGTTTCAACATGCAGTTATTGTCAAAGCGGTGTGAAATAAGAAACACATTCTAGACAACATGTACAACACACGTAAGTAATGAGTGATACTAAAATATACACGGATGCCATTCATATTGGTTACCTTGAAAGATATCCATACAAATCTTATCCCGACATTAGTTTGAGAACAAAAACAAGGTTAAATATGCTTCACGAAAACGATACCTGCTGGCGCTAGTGCGATAAAGAAGCGTCGAAGTCGAAGCTGTAGCCTGTACCACAATTGTCAAGGATCGTCTACTTTACCCACAGATTACATTTTGGAATGACTAGTCGATTGCTCCCGAGCTAGATTGGCTGTCGAATACCAAGTTAGAAGCTAGGTGCAAGTTGGCTTTGTTAAACCTGGATAACAAGGTTAGTGGTAACGTGCCTATTATCAGGCTGGACGTGTAGATGCACATTTGAAAACCACAAGCAGAGCGCAGAGTAAAGGTACTCTCAAAAATTACCTGTTCTGTCATCGATAGCGGGTAGCAGCGACATACCTCTTGAACCGCTCCTGGACTTTTCAGAGTACGGCTCCAAACCATAGCGAGAGGCACAACTGACTCGTCCCGTCTTTGATTTGTCGACCGAGAGCTGTACATCCACCAGCGAATGCGGCTGTAGGGTTCCCAGACCTCCGGAGTTGACACAGTGCCTGCACGTGGCGAGGAGACATTGGTCGCTGCAACGTGCAGTTTGAAAGTCGGACCATGTGCATGGGCGTGCAGGGTGTGGTGATACCATAGATGGCCAGAGCATCCGGAGAAGAGCTGACCCGTAGTAGCCGGGCCTTGAAGCGGCACGGAGTAACGACCGACGACCACATCGTTGTTAGTTGGCACCCGGAGCGTGACAAGGTGTGGTAAGACTTGTCAGCCGTAGCTCACGGAGGTACTAGTTGACGTGGCTGAACATAGCAGTAAAGATACGTGAAGAGACGTCGCCACGACGTGCAGATTGAAGGCCGGTAGTCGGCCAGTGTGTAGGCCAGTAGGGGGTGGCCGACTGCTTGGTCTCGGAGGGGCACAAGCTGGCCAGTGGCTAGGCATTGAAGTAGTGCGACCAAGGGAATCTCCCTTGGTCGGTGTGGTGGCTAAATGCTGGCAACAATAATGTAGCGAGACTACTCGGTCATAGGAGGTTACCGAGAAGCTTGAGTTAACCCGTGGTTAGATTTTGTAGGATGGGGAGGTGAAGAGACGTCGCGACGATGGGCTGGCTGAAGGCTCGAAACGGGCCTTGGTAGGCTATCATGAAGTTACTTGACTCGAGGAACTCACGGAGAAATCGAAATAACCCGTGGCTGGACCTTGTAGTATGGGGAGGTGAGAAGATGTCGCTACGGTGTGCTGGCCGTAGGCTGGAACCCGGAGCGTGGCAGGCTGTCATGAAGATACTTGACCCGAGGAACTCACGGAGAAACCGAGCTAACCCGTGGCTGGACCTTGTAGTATGGGGAGGTGAGGAGATGTCACTGCGATGTGCTGGCTGTAGGCTGGAACCCGGAGCGTGGCAGGCTGCCATGAAGATACTTGACCCGAGGAACTCACGGAGAAACCGAGCTAACCCGTGGCTGGACCTTGTAGTATGGGGAGGTGAGGAGATGTCGCTACGATGTGCTGGCCGTAGGCTGGAACCCGGAGCGTGGCAGGCTGTCATGAAGATACTTGACCCGAGGAACTCACGGAGAAACCGAGCTAACCCGTGGCTGGACCTTGTAGTATGGGGAGGTGAGGAGATGTCGCTACGATGTGCTGGCCGTAGGCTGGAACCCGGAGCGTGGCAGGCTATCAAGAAGATACTTGACCCGAGGAACTCACGGAGAAACCAAGCTAACCCGTGGCTGGACCTTTTAGTATGGGGAGCTGATGAGAAATCGCTACGATGGCAGGCTGGCATAGAGTTACTTGACAGGAAGAGTTCACGTAGAGGTACAAAAGACCCTCAGCTAGACTTTAGAGCGTGGAGAGGTGAAGAGGTTAAAAGGGCGTAGGAGCCGGAACCCGGACCGTTGCAGGTTGTGGCCAGACTACCTCTCGGCCCTAGGAGCTAATGAAGTGTCGCCTGCTGATCGTGACTGGACCTGTCAGCTCCGCAACCTGGATCTTGACACGGAGCTGGCCTTGTAGTTGGATCTAAGGGGCATACAGAAAAGTGCGTGCTCACCCGTGGCTGGGCAGCAGTGTGGTTTGCTCAACACCGGTACTGCTTGGATCGCGCGATGTGGGAGCCGCCGGTCCCGCAGTCAGCTCAGGAACACCAGGCAAACAAATGTATGACCAAGGTGTAGTTGGAGATGGCCCACGTCTTTGAGCGCGGCTGGCTACGTCATCACGCCTACTGGTTGTACACCGAACCCCGCGATATGGTGGGCCACAGCGAGCCTCGCAGCAGGCCAACACTAGAGTTTGGCAGGCCGCAGCAAGCCCTCGTCAGCTGCAGACTCAGGAACACCGGATGGGGTAGAAGAAGACTCATGTCTGGGTCATATGGCTCCAGCGAGCCACGGGAAGGGCCCTGCGAGCCCTCGGAAGGCCCCAGCGAGACCTCGGAAGGCCCCAGCGAGACCTCGGAAGGCCCCAGCGAGACCTCGGAAGGCCCCAGCGAGACCTCGATAGGCCTCAGCGGGCCCTCGGAAGGCCACAGCGGGCTCTCGGAAGGCCACAGCGGGCCCTCGGCGTAGCAGACACAGGAACATCGGGTGAGGTCCACGGCTGGGTCTTTCTATGCAGGTCTGGCAGGCGAAGAGCTGACTTCGTCATCATCCCGAACTGGTTGAAGCCTGGACCCCGCGGTTGTGGCAGCCCACGGGAGGCAACCGCGAGACAGCAACAGACTCGGGACCTCAGGGTGAAGCAGGCCCATGGCTGGATCTTTAGACAGCGACCACACGAAGAGCTGGCCACCGCATCACCCCGTAATTGTTGAAGAGCGGAAACGCGCTGTGGCGCGGCCCACGGGATGCCACCGTGAGCCAGCAACACTCAGGTTCACCTTCAGCCCTCGGAAGGCCACCGGGGGCCAGTAGCAAACTCAGGAACACCCGGCGAAGCAGGGAAGAGCCCACGGCTGGGCCCTTCCATAGAGGGCTGGCAGGCGAAGAGCTGACTTCGTCATCATCCGGAATTGGTTGCAGCGTGGACCCCGCGATGTGTCGGCCCACGCGAGGCCACCGCGATCCAGCAACAGGCTCAGGAACACAGGGTGAAGCAGGTTCTTGGCTGGATCCTTGGAGAGCGACCACACGAAGGGCTGGCCCCGCATCGCCCCGTAATTGTTGAAGACCGGATGCCGCGATGTGGCGGCCTACGAGAGGCCACCGCGACCCAGCAACAGACTCAAGTCCGCCTTCAGCCCTCGAAGGCCACAGAAATGCCCACAGCTGGGTCCTTCCATGGAGGCTGGCAGGCGAAGAGCGGACTTCGTCATCATCCCGAACTGGTCGAAGGCTGGAGTCCGCAATGTGGCGGCCATCAACAGACTCAGGAACACTAGGCGAAGCAGGCCCATGGATGGGTTCTTGGATGGCCACAGCAAGCTACCGTAAGTGCGCAGATGCATCAGAAATACCGAACGCGGTAGATAACCAATGGAGAAGTGGTTCGGCCAGACTGCCTTGAAATCTACGCGTACGCGGGCTATCTCTTTTGTAGCTAAGATACTGTGTTCATCGCCCGTCACCATCGTAAGTTGGTAGCGCGGTTTGCATATTTTGTACGTAACGCCACGTCCACGCAAACTAGCACGTAACTAATAAAGCTTTACGCTAGTGCGAAAGATAATTAAGATACTTAAACAACAGTATGTCCTGTACAAATTACTTACACATAAAATTATATTAAAGTTGGATGCGTACCTAAGGTATATATTGGAGAGCAGATATCGTCTTGGCCCGTGGTCATTTTTTTATCCATTGTGAAACAGGTGTACTAATGGAGATTATGATGGCCTTATGGAGACTAGTAGACTCACAATGATCATGAAGTATCCATTTTTTGATTAGATTATACACGTCATTTTCAAAGGTCAGTTGTGCTAAGAGGCTGCGCTTGTGCAATATTATATTTAATTGTCGAACTTCCTGTCACCCTTGATATTCATATTTCCGCTTCATTACTGAGATGGATGATTCCCGGCGATTTGATTTTATCTTTCGATTTGGGTTTATGGCAGTGTAAATACGTAGCATGTTACTTTTGTTATTCATCGAGAAACTATTTCTTCTACGGCAGGGACAAAACTAGCATGTCTCGCAACTGTTATCTGTGGAAGAAATGTGTATATACCGCCAGGAATAGCGGCCAATCTAATAAAGATGACTAAAGCAAAAACTAATTTGTTTTTACAATAACTTCAACTAATATAACAAACTTTAAAGGTCATATGTGTTACAATACTTGTTACAAGTTGGCGTGTGATACACGATGGCAGAACTCGTACAAATGCGATGATCCACAGTTAAGGGAAACCTCATAACTGCACGTAGGTACCTGCGAAATGATGTGAAAATACGGGTCCTAGCCCAATTTGACCAGCATCCACTGGTGTTATACGATATCTTGGTAAGTTCGTAGCTGTGTAAATCAATGTTCTACTGCAGTATGTATGGCAAGTGATAAATAAAAGTTAATCAATGTAATTTTTTACGACGATTCAGCTGTGACTGCTTAATAGTCCCATCCATATTTTTGAGATAGCAGTAAAATTTATAGTCAACTCTTATCTCAAGAATCAATTACTTTAGGATACCCCAATTAGGAAAATGTGTGTACTTGAGTTGATAGTCAAACTAGTAAAGTCACAAATCATCAATCCTATTAGGTTAAGTATATATTGTGGTAAGTACATACGGATCAATCTACTCGACGCTGTAGCGTTCGTTATCTTTCCACATTAACAGTGAAAATATTTAGTAGTTTGTCAAGCACCTTACTTGGACATCTGCGTAAACGGTGGGTGGACACGAGCTTGTTTTTGCGTAGTACAAGAGTTTCATTTACATCGGGGAGGATACTCAGCCGGTCGACCATACCGGAATCACAACCGCTTAGTTACGCGCGGGATTGATGTAGGCCGTCCAACTCTGGGGAAAAATGTGTCACAGACGACGTTTGGGATATCCCAAAATTTATTGTTAAGAAACAATATCCCACTGTTCAACATAGGTCTCTTCAATTTGATTAAGTTAGCTTCAACTAAATAGTAAACAACAAAATCGAACTACAAAAGCATGCATTGGTTAGCTACTCATGTAGTAAGAGAAGGCTGTAAAAAGGTACTAATATAAACCATACCGTTTACCAGCTCCCACCTTCTCGGTTAGCCGCAATGTTTGGTCTGAACAATTTGTTTTACTGTATCTCTCCTCATGATAGTAGATATTAGTTATCAATCGTGGTTGGATCTGGGCATCAACTCGTATGCTAAATCAGTTCTCCAGCGGTATCTTTGCTGCTTACATTATTCCCGTAGTCAGTTATACATATATATTTATATAGATTGTGCAAATATTGAACTTTTCCACCGCATTGGGTTGCATCGTATTACGTTGTATTTATCCCCTACGTCATTCGTACTATCGCGTTTGTTTCTGTAAATCTAGGCAGAACAAGAGTTGCGGAAGCGTATTTCAGCCGTCGAAACTGTAGCGTTACATCGGCTAGTTGTCCTATGTGATGTTAGTGTTCTTCCAAAATCGTTAGAGTTGAAATAAGAAAGATCACGTACCCGGAACTAGGCGAATGATATCTCCCTTCTAGAACATTCTGGTTCTCACTGACGTAAGGGTTATGCTTATAACATAAACGCCCATGCATTTACCTAATTGGATATTGAATTTAAATGATCCCGAGTCTTACTGCATCACTGCCAGCTCATTGTCAAATTGAATTTTGGTTTTAGCCTATTATGATATTGTTATCAGCATTTTCCTCAGTCATTTGTAGACGCCATTTGAAATTTTTAATTCATTGCTGCTCCTAAGCAAAGAAAACATATTTATGACATGTTTATTAAGGTATAGGTAACATTTATGTTTACATACCCCATTGTTAGCATATTGTTCCATTTGAGTAGGAATGTTTTTTAAAGTTACGGAACTCTCGGCCGAAAAAGTAATATGTTCGCAGTAATATGTAATATCATAATCAACGTTGCTAGTAGTCCACACGGGACATTCATATTATCAAGGTTGCTTTTAATCTTAGTGCTGTATGTTGAAACTTTATAAAAGATCTGCGTCAAAATTGGTGCTCTTTGAATTATCAATTCATTTCGATAAAAATGGTCCATCGCGTTAATTCCATATACAGCATCGTTTGTAAAACTTTTGGAATATCTATTACCAGCAGTTTTCATGATAGCTTGTATTACCATTAGCGAATATTTAAATTTGTTAAAAAATCCTGTAATGCTTAACAAAAAAAAAATCTGTCCTGTACCACCAATTCTGTGTAATATTTTTTTTATTAACTATAAAGTTCGCAGGCATCCAATTTGAGGGTGCACATCATAAGCCCGCCAAACTGACTGTACTGCATGATCTCTTCAAGCATCCTAAGTAATTTTACCTTCATTTGTGCTGGTTCTAAATGAAGTTATTTATGAAAAATATTCGAATATGATAACATTAATATCAAAATGTTTAAGTCTCAATCACTATTATTTGATAGAGATTGGGTTTGTTCTATTTTAATGATAGGTATATCACAGGGTGATTGAATGCTTTATGGCATCTGAAATCAAATTATTTGGTTATTGCACGGTCTGCCATTTTGGCAGAAAATAAAACCATATTAGATTATTGTTATCGATAAATTTACAACAGTGTGTATTATTAGAAGCATACGGTAAGGCACATCCAATTGTTTCCGTTGGCAGCTTTGTTTCAAACAAGTTCAACGACTTACCTACTACGTCAAATGATAGAAGTTTATATTCATCAGCTTAGACAGTATTCATGGCAATAGTGACAGATATGAATGGATTGTGAAGACGAGTAAGTAGATTTGCATTGTTTCACGTGAATTTTATCTTTGGTTATAACTTTAGCGCCTATGTGAGGCACACTTCGGGCAGACTTATCTGTATTATGTGGTGTTCCACTCGCTATAACCAACTGGGCCGGGTTAGCCTTCTTCGCGAAGGTATTCCACCTTGTATACTCTTAGGTTGTGTGATGTACACGACAGCCTTTCCCAGTCCAGTCATTAGCTGTGAAGATTGCATATAATCAGTAAAGGTAGATATTTTCTGTATGGAAAATGAAAGAATTATTGCCATCAAGGCCACCAAATACTTCAGTATATGTTAAGGTTAACAAGACAGCTTAATTAAACCTCTAAACCCACTGCTAGACTTATAACTCTTTCAATCAATTATCAAATAATATCAAATATTTGTGTGTAAATAAGTGATGGTAACTTTCTTTAATAAAAGCAAGTTTAGAAGTATGTGCCTAACAACTTACCGTTTACGTAATCCGATTACGTGTAGACCTATCTCCTTTATTAAATTGTATATTTGTAGGATCCTCTTTATATTCACGTTTCCTCTCCACTTAAGTCATCAGCCCACGTAATTGTGTGTTGTACTACTTGGATAAATTATACACATCGCGCGATTACCTACTACTAGATTTTCCTTCATAAACTTTGGAGGATGTCTTTCCGATGATTCTCAGAGGTCCCCTAATAATTAGACACAGGAACAGCATGAGCAAAATAACAAGGTCCGATATATCTGCATTGTGGTGTATGTGGCCGCGACCTCTTCAGATATGTGTACATCCTGCTAGTATTCAGTTTTCACTTTTACATTCCTGTTTAATTATTATGTTATTATTTTAAACACCCTAACATTTAGCATCTGTTATCTCGTTAAAAATTAAAGGACAATGTGTTCATATGTCAAAGATAAAGTAAGTAAATCCTTTAAACACATTGAACTACTGGCTTTGTTTCTAAACAAGCGACTCACCACGTTCATAGGATTGTTCCGTTCGAACAAATCCGTAGATAAAAAATAGGTGCCGATTGTGAAGAGGACGCCCACCAACATTTCGTCACTCGTGGCAGTCGTTCTGCTTTGGCGGGATTCTGAGATCTAAAGACATCGTTACACGCAAAGGCCCGCGAACGGGCAGACAATTTCATCAGAAAACCAGTCATGTCCTAACGGTTACCTAGTGGGCTGACAACCGGGACGAGCGTATCGCGTGTCGTATAGCGGCGAGAGGTGTGAGGCAGTTTGTAATCTGCAGCAAAGAGCAGCTTCGCTGGCAGGTCGCTCGATTTCTCGAACACTCCGACGCAATCACGCCATCGCTGACGCAACTTGGTCACGATCTCCGCGCGGCAGTGAAGGCTCATGGAATAATACATTTGTGCATGGTACAATATCAGCAAAATAAAAAGATTCATTGAGACAACATCTTTTTTGAAAATTTGTTTATTTCCATACTTAAACATATGTACAATTTTATTATTCAATATGAATAAAACTTAAAATTCCAATTCAACCATTATGCAATAGAATAAATTGAAACATTTAGAAACAAGAAAATTAACTAAATAAATGCATGATACCGTTACAAACCCATTTTGTAGTTAGCAGCGACCACGCCCCAATGGCAACCAAGATGGCGGCCGACGGATGCAGGCCCACGCGAAACGCAATGGGACTGTAATTTAGAAAAATATCCTACAATATATCACAGATCCAAAGACAACTTACATTATTTAAGACTGTCGTAGCTTTGACTAGCTTAAAATTGGCTTCACATTGTCTAACTCTTTGAAAAAGCTATCGAGGCCACTGAGATCGTTCTTCCATAAATTATCGATTTTTTCCCGCTGCTGCTTGGCAACTTCTTCTTCTTTATTGCTTAGTCCAAGATCTGCTTGCATCTGAGCCCACCTTCTGGCACGTTCTCTTTGTTTTGCAACGAGTTCACTCTCGGCACGCAATAGAGAGTTGCTCAAAATGGCGATTATTCTCAAGTCACGCTTTCTCTTTGTCTTGGCATTTAGTGATTTACTTTTAACTTGACGAACCCAGTTAGATAGGGATTCAGTTTTACTTTCACAAAAGTCGACAACAGATTTTTCATTTGCACTGTAGCCCATTTTAGGGGGCTAAAATATTGTGGTGAGACAATATTACACACCTGTATCCAATCAGGCACAAAGCCACTTCCAGAAAATGTAGCACTTGTCACACGTCCACACAACACCACCGATGAAATCTGAATGCGGGCGCTGACGTCATGTAGGGTATTTATACTGACGCGGCACGGGGGGAGCTAATGCGCAATAGTCTACAAAATGGCGTCGTTCAATAGCAGGCAAAGTCACCTCGAACTGGCTCGAACACGGGTGGTACGGACCGATCAATGCCGAAGATACACGAACGAGGCATTGACGCAGTATGGAAGTATTATTTCCATGATGTATGCGCAATAATTCAGGACATCAAGGTTACGAAAGAACAAACGATACCATTAGAAATGTATGAATGAAACTTGAATATTGGTTTGAAGATTGGATACTGACCAGACGTAATAATTAAAACTAAAATTAAAACTTTTAATATTAATACCAAACTGTTCGATTAGAATACTGCGTCAGGTCATTCATTAGGATATATTCCCGTTTTCTACAAAATCTCGCATTTTAGATACATATTTATGTAGCAATTTAAGTAAGTGTATATCTTAAAGCTTTTATTTATTCGTCTGTCAAATCCTTCTGGGTAATTATTTTAACGGAGTCGCATGTATTAATAATTCACGCGTTTTATTGAACGGAAAATTATCATATTATTGTATAGAAACATCCAACAAATTATATCTAAAACTTCTTGGTAAGTACTCGACTTATCAATAAGTTACCAATTCATGGTAGTCCTATTAATTCAGAATGCCAAACAACGTGACGCATTATTTAAGGTTTCGCATGCGTCATAGAAGGAAAAGGAGGACGCGAGACGGAGGGGCGAGCGGGGGGTGGGGGTTTAGTGGGCAGCGGTGGTTTGTATTGATTTTTATTTTTAACATCCCCAGCCAGACTATGCCGCAGCAGAGATATATTACACGACTCTACAAAAAAAAATTCGTTCTTTGTCCTAAAGTTTATACTATTATTTTCCAGTTAGTTATGCACAAAAACGAAAAGAAAATACCTTTTTTCGGTATAAAGTTTGCTTTTGTGAAGCTGAAAACTACGAAAAGTTGGTTGAGGATATGCTTACAAATTTTAAGGCCATGGGCTACAGAATGTCATTAAAAGTACATATGCTGCATGCTCACTTGGATAAATTTAAAAACAATATGGGAGCCTATTCCGATGAGCAAGGAGAATGTTTCCATCAGGACATCATGAATTTTGAACAACGCTATCAAGGCCAATACAATGAAAACATGATGGGCGACTATATTTGGGGTTTATTGAGAGAAAGTAGCTATGAACATAAAAGAAAAAGTAAAAGTGTGCACTTTTAAGTTATTTTCCACTTTTCTGTAAGCTAATTTGATAGTAAAACTTAATAAAAATAATAAACATTTTTATTTCAATAGTTTTATTTTCAATCAAAAATTAAAATCCGAGATTTTTAAAAATTTCGTTCAATCAGTCTTCTAAGCACAAAAGCAAACTTTTTCATGCCATATATTTTTTTTCCGTCTAATTACGACCTAAACTACCGAAATTTAATGCTTTGCAATCAAAGTCAAATTTCATGTTGACCCGTGTTATAGATATACATATACCCACCCACCCACATTGTCCATTTACGTACTTACATTATATTTTTTCGGGGCAGAAAATTCCTCCAGTGGCTACCGCGTTCCGGTATGGGCAGAGCTGGTAGGCCTTCAAACGGTGGACCGACGACCTGGTTAAGGTCGCCGGAGAGCGATGGATGCGGGCGAATCAGGACCGGCCTTTTGGCTGAAATGATGATGCTGATGATTATTACTCATTGACATAGGTTTAGGTATAAGATCTCCATTTGACAAGGAATTTTATAAAATAATTTATCTAGGTGGTAGGTAAGTATATTTAATAAGTATCTTAAAATATACGACCCAGCATTGCCCAAAAAATATTAAAATTCCACAAAATACAAACCGGCTGGGAGGACCTACCAACGAAAACAAGTAAAACACTTTGACAATAAGCCCAGACATTATTTTTTTGGTATTCCTAAGAAGCTTAGTTTAGTTTAATTTCGATAGGACCTTCTAAATTCTTAGAAGCTAGCATAAAGTTCGTTACGTCGCGTCGTAGATAATTTTGGGAAATCCATCGCCATCCGTTTACTAATTCCGTCACCGACAATTTTCTGTACAATTCAAGCAATAAAAAAATGTTGGCCGTAAATATACGGTTAAAGCATCTGATAATTATTAGACAAATTACTGGAATTTAGGCGTACTTCATTATACCTATCATTTATTAATAAATTACCACGTTCATTGTAATTTGTACATTCATCGCGTGGTATTTTAAAGCAATTACCCTTTAAATTCCTGTTACTCATTTGGTCGTTTAGTTGATTTTCCTAGAAAGGTGCAACTTTTTTTATCTTAGAGTTTAACTTTCAAAACTATTTGATATCTTTTACTAATATGCACAAATAAGATAGGTAGGTAATAATAGGTCGTTTATATTAAAGATAGGAGATGCATTAAGATTAACCGCTGTTACACTATGTAGTCTGTCAGACAGTTTAATAAAATGATAATATAAATATATCAAAATAAAGACATTAATGGCAAACAATCTACAACCATTCTTTGGATATCTTCCTCACACAGATCAGGTTGTTTGATCAGATCTAGGAGTATTAATTATCCACTTTAAAAAGCAGTTTCGTATTACATACTTAGATATTTTGCTTATTTCTACTTCGTTAGCTTTGTTCATGTATATATCTATCTAATATATAAAATTCTCGTGTCGCGGTGTTTGTGGTTAAACTCCTCCGAAACGGCTAGACCGATTCGCCGACCGAAATGATGATGATTACATTTAAAATAGGAACACTCCACCTTGATAAGTAATAAAGAGAAGAGTTTTTATTAAACGTAGCAATAATACATAAGTAGGTTCTCTTTCATTTCAGTCCATCATTAGTTATAGTAGGTATGTCTAAGAATAGACCTGTAGAGAATGTGAGCACCTGAAAGAGAATTATATTGAAAAATAATTGTGTTTTTAGAATTCAAGATTTTCATAGCAAGTATTCTATAATATAGTTAT
This sequence comes from Clostera curtula, assembly GCA_905475355.2. Classification (NCBI taxonomy): domain Eukaryota; kingdom Metazoa; phylum Arthropoda; class Insecta; order Lepidoptera; family Notodontidae; genus Clostera; species Clostera curtula. Next base: position 7,722,285 of record FR997813.1, on the reverse strand, counting down.
ACCTGTGGTTATACTTCTAGTAGTAATTCTAATAATACTATGCCTAGGGTTTAGTTGGTAGATACATAAATAATAAAACAACCAGCTTCGACAATTTCACAGTTTGAGCAATACCTTCTAGAACAAAAAATGCTTACGTTTACATTGTAGCATAGAAAAAGTAAATATTATAGTGAAAAGGATAAAAACAATTGGCCAGTATTGTGTGTACAATAGAAGATAAAAATAACAGTTATCTTTTATCTTGATGAATGGGAACGTTGGATGGGGCAGGCCTAGAAGGACATTCCATGACCAAATAGGTGATGTCCTAAAGAAAGGTCAGGTCAGAACTCAGAAGCACCCTAAACCGATGAACATGCATGAAGAGGTTGATGAAAGCGGAAGAAGCGAAAGTTGTGAGCCAGGATCATAGCAAGTTGAAGGATGTGATCTCTGCCTACCCCTGCGGGAAAAAGGCGTGACTTTAAGAACCTATGTATCTTGTTCTTGATGCTTTTATTACTGAATTTAATACTAATTAAATGATTCAGACATTTCATAGGTACGTAGCGCAAATCGACGATGACACACCACAATTCACCACGTGGTGGGAATTGCTTTGTTAATAATATCTATTCAAACCAGCTATGTACGAGTCATGAGATTGCCTTTGTTTCGTTAGCAGATAACTGTCAAGGGAAAATGACACTTATTCTCAGTGCGTGCTATTCACTAATAAAATGGCGGCAAGTCCGCCATTGTCTGGTGACGTCACACCCTTCGGGTTTAATGTAGTCGCGCTATGAGGGCAAAGCAGCTGCGAGAAACGACCATTTTAGTAACCGTTAGCTTTTTTGTTCACATTATTGATGTGTAGTTTGAACACCGGCTGTTGGGGCACGTTGGGGTGGCGATGCGGCATTCCTTCCTGGCCACAGTATTTGATAGTATGCATATAGTTATGTAACAAGTAATGCAGTGACCTGCGATTTAGCAATCGCCTCGGGGATCTGTTTTGTTTAAGGATGTTAGGCCGGTTTAAAACCTATTAAACCAATCCGTTTAAAACGAAAAATCCCGTATAAAACCGAACAATTTTTTTTTTTTTACGTTTATAGAATAATAAAATGGCTACTATGATCTATGATCATAGTGGTCCTTTGCAAAGTGAAAAGCTTCTAGCAAAGAAAGCAAAGACACATTATGGCACACGATCGCGTACATAATTAAATAAAAAAAATAGTATACATATTCACATGTATTTAGGCCCGTGTACCTTTAGGTAAGTAGGCCCACTTATGTCAATCGATCGCTTAACGTTTCTCTCTACTCAGCCCATTGATGATGCACTGCTGAGTCGGGCCTCCTCAAATTACATGGGGGGCAATTACCTTCTATCATTTCCTGAATTATTACTAGTATAGTCTTTGATAGATTTATATCGCCCTTCATAAAGTTCAAAATTTTTGTTAAAACTACATTAATTAATAAAGGGTACTACCGCGTCAACGACTTTAGGTGTGATAATGATGCCTGGAAGTAACTGTCATTTTGTGCCTGTGCTCTGTTCCTTTGGCCCCTTCAATAATATATCTCATTGGCGAAATAATTTGTACGTAGCATTTAGAAAATGTCATATATTGTACACTGTATGTGTGCAATGACGTCAATCAAATCCGCGAATCATCATCATCAACGTGTAGCGTACTGTTTCTCCCATCTTGCGAACTTGCTCTCACTATGCTGTTTAGTGCTATTTGTAAACAAGACCAATCATTTTAAAAAAAAAAAGCAACTACAGAGTTTCTTGCCGGCTCTTCTCTGTAGAGCAGCCTTCCGAACCGGTGGTAGTTTCGGCATGAATGTGAGTGAACGCAGGGATTGTCAGCGATCAGGGGAGATGGAGGGATTGTAGGAGTGAGGAGTTGTGTGTGAAAGGTGTGAATGTAGGTATGACGACTAATAGGTGTGTGGAGACTACCACCTAGTGTGGGGCAGGGGCCGTAAGATGATAATGGTAGTTATAAATATGACGATTTATGAGAGTTTTGTGATGAAACCTACGTAAATAAAGTTCCTTTTGAGTTTAAGTTTTTAAGACTTTTTTATGCTTCGTATCGTAGGATAAAAGAACATTGTCGTCCAGCGAGTCACATGACGTCGAAAGTCCTATAACTTATATTCTTTCCAAAAAATTTTTTTGGGATACATACTGTCTTTTTCCTCTGACCTTTATGACTCTAATAATACTACTCTAATATACACACAAGGTTACTCTACCCGTATAAAGAAACTGAATGAAAAGTGCACATGCAATTATGTACAAGGTTAATTGACATCGTCACATAGGTAATAATCAAGAAAACTATGGAATTTATTATCCTTAAGCATACATTCACTTTCTTTACTATCAGAGTTGGGATAACCTCTCTTTATAGGAAGAATTCTTCATCTATCTATCTATACTTATAATAAATCTGTAGAGAGGTCAATTCTGTACATGAAATATTTTTCCAAAATAACTATCAGCGGGTGATTAGTGATCGATACTGACGCCAAAAATGCAATCAGTAAAATTTTTGTCTGTCTGTATGTTCGTTATAGAAACAAAAACCACTCGACGGATTTCAACAAAACTTGGTACAATTGTTCTTCATACTCCTGGGCAGGTTATAGTTTACTTTTCATCACGCTACAATCAATAGGAGCAGAGCAGTGAAGGGAAATGTTGGGAAAACAGGAGAACTTACTCCATTTTTTAAGCTTCCGTCGCGTGTGCAGCCTTAATAGTTAAAGATACACAGAAATCATGTATGACGGAAATGTTGTCCTTAAAATTATATAATTTATATATTATAAATATTCTACGACAGCAAATGTCTATCTTTTATGGTAACTCCCGATAGCTTAGCAGTTCAGAGCTTTCTGATTATATTTGTCTACTCTTACGTTTATAACACTCTTAATCATCCCTAATTAATAAATGTTAACATTATTACCTATTTCATAAAAAAAGAATCATAGAAATCGGTACAGAAACACCAAAGTTATTCATGAAATACGCTAATAAACCATCGCGCGTGATTACTGAATCATGCTTAGGATTATTTTTGTGTAACCGCGCGGGAGGTTTAAAAGGGCGGGCGATCCAAACGCGAACTTCATACAATATTTGGATTTGGCTGATGATGCGAGTAGACGTTCCGAGTATTCGCCCTTATTGACAGGCAATATTGTTTATCAGCGCGACTTTGTCTTTACAATAATTTAGTTTATTTAATTTTCTTTTGTTGTTATTTCATAAAATAGGTATTAGTTATTTTGGTGGCGTGTTATATTCGTTCAAATTACAAATTATTATTAATTAACATTTTATTTCTTTTTAGGTGAAGTAGTAATAGGTCAGTAGTAGTTAGTTAGTAGTAGGTAAGTTTTGGTTAATTTATATTCAGTTTTTTTAATAATAATAATAAGTAAGTAATAGCGTAGGTACTTTTATTAATTAAAGGTATAGGTATTATTAATTATGTTATAGGTATTTAGTTTTAAGTGAAGTAGGATAGTTTACCCGGAAGCTTTGCGCTGAAGTATTTTCGTTGTATAGGTACTTAAGCCTCATGTGAACGTGATCTAAACAATATTACCAATACATTAACTTAATAATACACAAGGAATTACACACTGACGGAGTTGCGGGCACAGCTATCTATATCTATATATATAAAACTCTTCCGTTACTGAGTGACTGACAGACAACGCACAGCCGAAACTAATGGCAGTAGAGAGCTGAAATTTGGCCTGTGTGTTTGTTGGGAGGAGTAGGCTACCACTAAGAGAGGATTATTGGAAATTCCCTCCCAACGGGGATAAATTGTTTTTTTCCGGAAGTCATTATTCCACGCGGACGAAGTCGCGGGCAAAAGCTAGTCAATAATATTATCTGTGACATCATGAGAAAGATTTCATCAGCAAGATCAGCAGACGTTGATGTTTAGGGTTGTTCTTAAATAGCTCTGTTCAAAAGTCGTGTCTATAATAAATATCATCTTAAATCATATAATAAAATATCTAAATCATATAAAAACCAAAAATCTATAAAAAAAAAAAATGTCATCAGTAAAATTTTAAGCATTTGTAATATTTTTTTCAATATGAAAACTAATATAAAGAACTAAGACCGGGTCTTAGTCGTTCCACCAAAGCACCAAACCAATCAGATTTCGATAGATCCACATCTCCTCTCCGCTTAGCTTCTGTGAAAAGTGAAAATAGAATAACGAAACCTGATTGGTTATTCAAAACACATCTTCTCTCGTCTCGTCTTCTCTCCGCTTTGGTGGAAACCGGGCCATATGGAGCATTTTGTTCGTTGTGGGCGCTTTAGAGTGGAACGCACCCGTTGTGTCTAAGCACATCGGCAAGCCATTTATACAAGGACTAAACTGAAGAAAACTTACAAGTAATAAATTTAAAGGAGAAAAAAAATATTTTCAAATAATATCCTTACGGTTAAAATCATAACGACACGCGGATTTTGCCATACTTATTACTGTTGTTATTACCTACGTAAACGTATGTGAAGCAACGGATTCTTGGTACTATGAATAAAACGCAATGTATAGAGGTGTTTAGCGTTACAATCTTTGTTGTATCGCAAAGTTAGGTGTAAGGCCGTTATAAACCAAATAAACCAATCCGTTTAAAACGAAAATATCCGTTTATAACCAAAATACCCGTTAATAACCAAAATAAACCCTTTTTTAACCCCCGAAGCAAAAAGAGGGGCGTTGTAACACTTGACGTGTCTGTCTGTGGGTCCGTAGCTCGCGAACGGATGAAGCGATTTCAATACAGTTTTGATGCACATGACAGGTGAGATACGGGCGAGTTTTCTTAGACACGTTTGATGAAAATCGGTTGAGTCGTTTAAAAGTTATAGGGGGTGAAAGTGGGGAAGAATAACCGATAGACTGCAAATATAATCGAGTGGGGTCTCAAATGAAAGCGCATCACGTGCACATTACAAAATAATACATATGTTTCATGAAAATAAGTCGAGTCCTGAAAAAACTCTGGGGGTAAAAAGGGGGGGGGGGATACCAAAATCTGCAAATATATGTGGTGGGGATCTACACCTTAATAAGCGTGTACCTATAAAAAAAAGATATATAATATTCAGAGTTCAGACGGTTTATTTCAGACGGATCACACATTCCGTAAATAAAGATTGGCTCACAGAAGTGTATTTCACCTTCGTGCTCTAAAATAGAAAATAAATAATACAGAATAGACCTTCACTTATAAAACTAGGTATTTATCGATGAACACCTGTATTGAATAAATATTTCGTCAGATATTGTTTTTTGTTCTCGACTGTGCCAGTAAGAAGAATATGAAGGGTAAATAAAAGTCTCGTGTATTTTAATAACAGTATTTATTTAACTATGTTTCTTGACAGCCTTTTATAGCTTAATATTAAATATTTGACTAAGTCTTTGACCGCTACCAATACAAAACAATCGAGACCGAAACTATGAGAAGAATTCCGACTTTTATCTAACAGCATACAAAATAAACCACCATCTTAGTTTTTACCATTTTACATTTTACCATTTTTATAAAACGTCCCGTCCTGTTTTGACTTAAACATCACATTGAACGTCTCATGTTCTTACAATGCTTATAATGGAACTGAACAAATGATCAATATTGTAACACACTTTATTATTATTTGTCAATACATCTTCGCACGTAAGACAAACAGTGCGGTCGATAATGTGATTGTCGACTAAATCCGAAGTCCAAGTCATAATGGCAATATTCTTTAAAATTCCACGCAACTCGCGCGCAGTCTGTAATTTGAGCTGTGTTTATGAAATCGCCATTATGTATAGCCCTGCTTGTTAAACATTGTGTTATATTAATTAGGGTAGCAATTAAGACAAATAGTCAAAGATTAACAACAAATAAACGTCGACCGCTAATTACCTCGATTTGGTTCCGTACATTATGTACCCGGTCCAAATGGCGACGGACTTTTTGTTTTGTTTTTTTTCCTTGGACATTTCACATAACGCCATCTCGTCCCAAGCTAAGCAACTTAATGCTTGTGTTATGGTAACGAGATGGATGATATATATACATATTATATATAGAAATGACACCCAGACTCCGAGCCAGTGCCTCTGGTTTAGACAAAGACACTTGCCCGACCCCGGAATCGAACCCGGGACCCGTTGATCCAAAGGCGGCACATCTAACCACTAGACCAACGAGGCAGTCAATTAACTTATTAATTATAGACTTGAAAATCCTAGGTTATAATACTAACAAAAGGTATTGAAATATGACTAGGTTTCTTGTGAACTGTATCCCTCCACACTATGTTGTTGCATGCGACATGATCATTTTCTGAAACAGTAAAATTGTTATTGAGAAGTATGCGTGCCGCCGCTCAGACGCCACAGTTAAATAACAATATCTATGGGTATGGTGACGGATTAAGAAGACATAGTTTCACCACCCCATTCCATCCTGAAGGTGTCGTAAGAGCCCACAAATGGAAATGACAAGGCCGAAAACTTGGCCACAAGAGAGGGCGACTTCTTACCAAACCTTTTTTTTTTTTGTTTCGCCCGGGGTATAATCCTTTATGGACTATCCCCGTCGGCCACGGGGATGGGCGTGTGAGACTCTCCCCCAGAGTGGGGGCCTACCCACTAAACATCCCCGGGGTGCTCCAACTACGTCCTGTTGCGGCATTGTGGGATCTGTACACAGTACCACGCCGCCGCAGACAAGGAGGCCCTCCTCCTCTCCTCCTCTTACCAAACCCTGTGCTAAGGTTGGCACAATAGTCTAATTACCTTCTATGTAACTGGAGGAGGCTTTACTCAGTAGTGGGTAATTTATGGGTTGAGTAGTATTAGTAGTGGTAGCCATGGGTGGTGTGGTTTTTCTGTGCGATAGAAAGAGAGCTTCTTAACCGACTAAAGAATGCATGGTCTGAACCGATTGACATTTGTTTTTGTTTTGAAGGGTATACACACATGTCAATATTTTTTTTATCTAAATCCGCGCTGCCCTGCTGGGGAAGTAGTTCCGCTTTGCAGATATCCCAGCCAAACCATCCTTGGCTGGTGTTGCCTTCCTGCGAGTTAGAATTCCATCAGGAGAAGCACGGAAGGCACGTTTCCTTTTTGCTGTCATCATCATGCCTTTCTTTTTTAACCCCCGACGCAAAAAGAGGGGTGTTATAAGTTTCACGTGTCTGTCTGTCTGTGGCACCGTAGCTCGCGAACGGATGAAGCGATTTCAATATAGTTTTTTTTGTAAGAAAGGTGAGTTACGGGCGAGTGTTCTTAGACATGTTTATTGAAAATCGGTTGAGCCGTTTAAAAGTTATGAGGGGTGAAAGTGGGGAAGTATATCCGAATGTCTGCAAATATAATCGAGCGGGGTCTCAAATGAAAGCGAATCACGTGCAATTTAACAAAATCTACATTATAATAAGTGTGTACCTATAAAAAGTATATAATAAAAATTAAATTGAAAATTTAATAAAACCCCCGACACAATAACCTTTAAAAAGTAAAAAATAAATACATCGCGTTGGGGGACCAGGGGTCAGGTAATAAATAAGTGGGAGCGGTCCCCCAACGCGATGTATTTATTTTTTACTTTTTAAAGGTTATTGTGTCGGGGGTTTTATTAAATTTTCAATTAAATTTTTATTGTGCTAACCGGCCTGACACAGTAGGCTTATAACCCCTTCCCCGTGATGGGAGGAGGCCCAACTCGGCAACGGGTTATTTATGGGCTGCGTAGTAGTAGTCATGCTTTTTATTTTTAAAAGCGGGTGTGACTAACTCTCTCTTTTTTTTAATAATAGTCTTTTCTTGCCAGATGTTTTAAATTTTAACAAGGTCTGTTGCAAATGTCCATTGATACTTCAGCGCCGCTATCCTTTTTTTATTTATTTGTTTAATCTAAGCCCCCTGCACTAGGTACCACCTGTATTGCGGGGGCAGTTTTCAAACGTGAGACTCACTAACACAAATGAAACCCAGTCTCGAAGCAAGTGCCTCTGGCTTACTCTAAGACACTTAGGCCCGTATTAATAAACGATATAGCATCTCAAGAACCCGCGCTCAATGTGTACCGAAGGGTTGAGTCTCGTTTACTAATCAGTGCATTACTCAGTTGATGACGTAAACCTAATCTACAACTTGAGAACATAAACAATCACATATATTATTACGATCAGGATCTCAACATTCATATCAAATGCGGTATCTTGGTCTGAGTATCGTTTATTAATACGGGCCTTAGTCGCTTTCCCGGCCCCGGAATCGAACCCGGGACCCCGTGATCCAAAGGCCCAACCCCTAGATCAACAAGGCAGTCAAGTATACTGGTATAAAAAGAGGCTAGATTCAGTAGTGCGTAATTTACGATATGAGAACAGATGTTACCTTGATAGGGAACAGGGCATTGGTGAGTTGCAAGCCGACACTGCGGGCTAGAACTATAGGCGGTAAGTCAGCGGTGTAGAGTCGATGCAATGCTTCTATCATCAACTGCGTAGGCACATTGTGGCGTTGTCTCGAGGTCTCGTACTTCTGCATCCAACTGGGATCAGCTGTGAACAAAAGATCCCTCGTTGAGAGCACGACAATTAGCCCCTGTTCGCACTAGCGGCTGGCTGCCTATAGAGGATAAGGTACTTTTACAGAGCAATTACAATGTCGCTTCGGTATGTGGTGACCGATTAACTATAGGTATATAGTGACACTACCCCAGTCCATCATGAGGGCGTCGTAAGCTCTGACAAAAGGAAATGACAAGGCCGATAACCCAGCCGCAAGAGAAGGAAAACTTGAAACGAAACCTTAGGTATGCCAAGAAATCGAAGTTTTCCTAAACCAGACTTTTAACTGTAAAATGTTGGTTCAGCTGAAAATCAAGCAATTAGCTATCGTAATTATTATCTTTCAAGCTTAGAATGTTATGTTCCATTGATTATGTGTGGTGACGGTCTAGAATATAGTGTCGCCACCCCATTTCATCCTGAGGGTGCCGACTAAGGAAAATGATGGTACAGTAGGCTAATTATTAAATAGCATGGAAAGTCCATGCAACTGGAGGAGGCTATCTAATATAGTTTAAGTTTATTCTTTTTTAACTACAAATGGCAACATTAAAACACCAACCACGATTTCAGCTATTCTTTTCGGTAGAAATCTCCGAGCCGGTAAATTTATTGTCGACATTTTAACAGACAAGCTCTTCACATCACTACACACAACACAACACGACACCAACCGTGTCACATCTCTATGCATAACAACGGCTGTTGATAGTTACAATGCGACTTATTGTAAACTAGCGGCCCGTCCCGGCTTCGCACGGGTGCGACCTTACCCGAGGGTGACGCCGCGGGGCGATGCTAGTCAAAAAAAGTTGCCTAAGTTACTCCTTATATCATCTGCTACCTATCAGTGAGTCCCGTCAAACGGTTATATGGTCAATGTACTGTGTATACATACTTATGCATTTAGTAAAAAGTGGTTATTTTATTGTTACAAAAAGACACTCCTATTTTATTTATTTGTTTAGATGATCTGGTTTTGCATTAAAGCTATAACACGATTATCATTTATCACCTACAGTTATACTACACCCACCTTAATCCAAATTGCTCCCAAATTCGAATTGTAACACTTACCCAAATCAAGACCTGTGTATACAGCGTTAGCCAGTAGCTCCGTCAGATCTTTAATGTCTCCGAAACCCAAATTCACACCCTGGCCTGCCAACGGATGTACTCTATGGGCTGCATCGCTGTGGAGTACATATTTTATGCGTTAAGAACAATGAAAACACGAATGGACAGTCTCAAAGTGATAGGATTTGAGAAGGATTAGGAAAGATAAGTGACCGCATGATGACGGATTTAGAATACATAGTGTAACCAACCCATTCCATCCTGAGGGTGTCGTAAGAGCCGACAAAAGAAAATGACAAGGCCGAAAACCTAGCCGTAAGAGAAGGAAAACTTGAAACGAAGCCCTGTACCAACCCGTCTGGCTAGCGTGGCACAGTAGGCTAATTCTTATACGGATTTAGAATACATTGCGTCACCACCCCATACCATCATAAGGGTTTCATAAGAGCCGATAAATATAATATAAATATCCTTGGACATTTAACACAACGCCATCTCGTCCCAAGCTAAGCAATTTAATGCTTGTGTTATGGTAACGAGATGGGTGATAAACTACTTATATATACATTTTGTTTTGTAAATACATACATATTATAGATAGAAAACACCCAGACCCGGAACAAATACTTGTAGGTCGTACAAATATTTTTTCCGTGCGTGAATCGAACCCGCGACATGCTGCGCAGCAGTCGGTCGCTCATGACAAGGCCGAGAACCTAGCCGCAAAAGAAGGAAACCCTGTGACGACCCATCCTCGACTGCCTCGTTGGTCTAGTGGTTAGATGTGCCGCCTTTGGATCAACGGGTCCCGGGTTCGATTCCGGGGTCGGGCAAGTGTCTTTGTCTAAACCAGAGGCACTGGCTCGGAGTCTGGGTGTCATTTCTTTAAATAATATGTATTTAAAAAAAAAAATGTATATAAGTAGTTTATCATCCATCTCGTTACCATAACACAAGCAATAAGTTGCTTAGCTTGGGACGAGATGGCGTTGTGTGAAATGCCCAAGGATATAAAAAATAAAAACATCTTGGCCAGCGTGGCACCGTAGGTTAATTTCCCTCCATGTTCTCCGAATTTGGAGAAGGCCCGACATGAGCTTGGTTTCTGTACCTAATTATTTGCCAAACATTTGCTATAATTAGTAGAAATGCTTACCCAATGAGCGCAACTCCCGGCGCAATATATCTGGTGCTATGGCCGAAGCCCAGGGGGAACGCTGCGCGGGACTGCGGAGCTATTGCTTGCACGCATGGCGGCAACTGGCGGGCCGACCCATCTGGCAGCCCAGCCGACTTCAGGCAAGAGCCTAGCCACGACATACATGTTTCCACGGCACCGTTACGAGGATGCTGTTTCCACTGAATAAATGTCAAAAGTGAACATTGAGAGGCAGTGGAAAGTTATGCGTGTGGTGACGGATTTAGAATGCATAGTGTCACCACCTCATTCTAACCTAAGGGTGTCGTAAGAGCCGCGAAAAGGCTGATAACCTAGCCTGAAAACTTAATAGAACCTTGTACCAACCCGTCTGGCCAGCGTGGCTCAGTAGACTCATTGCCCTCCATAAAGGCCCAATACGTCATTTAGTGGTGATATTTCTACACACAGACAATCAATGTGTCTCGGTATTTTTTTTTTAATATTTTACATTAGCACGAATTGACTTTGAAAGTATAACATTGTCTCACAAAACTGCGTAAGCAATTTGTCTATGAGATCGTTATTTAACACATAGTCGATCGACTACTGCGCAGCATGTCGCGGGTTCGATTCCCGCACGGAAGTAATATTTGTACGACCTACAAGTATTTGTTCCGGGTCTGGGTGTTTTCTATGTATAATATGTATTAGTCCGGGATCCCCGGTACATTGTTTTCACTTGATTACTATCAAGCTAATTTTTCGTGAGTAGCTTCATTTTCATGAGACGCCCAACATTTTCTTGTCGACAACTCTTGATTGTGGTAGCTAACAGAGGTAGCAAGGGTGAAATATGTTGATTTTATGATTCAAAAAAAATTATTACGGGTGCTTTTTGGTATATCTGATGATAATTATCTAAATTATTCGAAAATGTATTTGTCCTACAAAATGTATGGTTTGATCAAAGAGTCCTCCACTTCGAATATGTATGGATAACGAGGTCATAAAAAATGATTACTAACCAGCTGGGTTTTTTTATTTACTTAATAAATATTTATATTATTTAACCGTCATATTGTCCTACAAGTTGCGTGGTACGTTATCCCGGTCCTACGCTCAAAAGTTGTTAAAACCACAAGACCCATTTTGTCATCGCTAACTGTAGGACAATAATTTTACATGATAGGTTAGTGTATTCTCTGCCCAAATGATACAATGTCCTACAAGAAAACAGGTATGTAACACGAGTCCTACAAAAATTGTAATTTTTTCGTTTTCCTACTTATAACTTACTAGCGACCCGAACAGGCTTCGCACGGGTGCATGTATTATACATATAAACCTTCATCTTGAATCACTCTATCTATTAAAGAAAACCGCTTCCAAATCCGTTGCGTAGTTTTCAAGTTTTAAGCATACATAGGGACGGACAGACGACAGCGACTTTGTTTTATACTATGTAGTGATGATACAGTGAAAACATCTTTTTTTTTATTTAAATAAATTATTTTTCTTAAGTAGTACAAAAAAATAATTATTTACATATTAAAAAAAATATTCATCAGATTCATCTGATAAATTTTCAGTATCATCACTGTCATTTTCATCTATTTCATTTCCCTCGTCTTCTGTCTCTGTAATAACGTAAAAAATTAAGTATTTTTTTAACATAAAATGAATCCACTTCGTTTTATAGTGTGCAAAACTTTTTATATAGTACATATACGGATTCCGCAGTCGAAACGTAGGAAGTTAAATTATCACATTACGCCAAAAAACCTATAGAAATAGACAGTTACGAATATTTAAAACATGTAAGCTTGATTTTTTTAACGGATTGGGAATACACAATGTCTTTAAGGTGGCTGCTCCAGGGTAGCCCGCGAAATTCAAATTTTCTTAAATTTTTTGCAATTTGCAGGTCAGTGCTAGTTTGTATGTTGATTAAAATGTTATTCGCGGCTGTAAGACGTACTCGTATGTAGTTATAGAGTTATAATCATCAAAATCATCAATACAACCCTCCAAGCTCTTAAAGGTGCAAGAAAAACTTTTACAACGTCAAAGTCATTCTTGCACCTTTATGAGCTTGGAGGGTTGTATTGATGATTTTGATGATTATAATTCTATAACTACATACCGCGAATCAAATATTCATCATCATACAACCAAGCACTGCCCTGCAAATTGCAAAAAACGTAAGAAAATTTGAATTTCGCGGGCTACTTTGGAGCATCCACCTTAAACCGAGTGTGTCTTATCAAACGTCACTTTTTTTTACATCGGATATTCTCATGGATACCCGGCCGTTGGGGACTGGCCGAGGTATGTGGGACTCCGGTGCGCGTAGATATAGTAAATTGTGCCCCGACCTACCCACTAAGAGCCCCCGCGCATTAGGCGGCCAATAGGCCACGTGTGTGTCGCGATGTATTTTGGTGGCCGCGCGGCCTGGCCGGCTAATACGCGTGTCTACATACATCGTAGAAGAATTAGTTGGCCGCAGCGACATGGCCGCGCGGCCTGGCAGCCTGGCCCTAAAACCGACGCCGATCGTCGACTGCCACGGGATCACTCCCATTGCGGGAGCATGCTCCGTGACCAACCTAGCCTCAAGAGAAGGAAAACTTGATATCAAGCCATGTTATTGGTGTCGCTGGGGAACCGCTTGATTGTTCATCAAGTCGATTATGTGGAATCGCCGACCTACCACCGGCTACCCATCGGGGGCCGTCACTAGGGCGACTCACGGCTATCCACTAAAACCGCAGCGGTAACCTCACACGTCTCAAACGCTACAGGACGCTCCGATGGGTTGTCCGATGATTAGATTATTGGACAGCGCCCTGCATAACTGGGAACGTCCTCAGTCTTGATATGGCACGAAGACGTGTTTTAACAGCGGATAATCCTACTAATATTATAAACTCGAAAGTTTGTAAGTATGGATGGATGGATAAATGTTTGTTACTCTTTCACGTAAAAACTACTGAATGGATTTTAACTTGAAACTTTACGAAAATATAGCTTATTCATCAGAATAACACATCACTACATAGTATAAAACAAAGTCGCATTCTTCTGTCCGTCCCTATGTATGCATAAATCTTTAAAACTACGCAACGGATTTTGAAGCGGTTTTTTTTAATAGATAGAGTGATTCAAGGGGAAGGTTTATATGTATAACCCACCCCCGCTTTGCACGGGCGAAGCCGGGGCGGGCCACTAGTGAACTATAATTTATAAATATATTTTGTGAATTATCCACAATATAACCATAAGTGTCAAATAATCGCGGGTGAAACCACGGGGCGCAGGTAGTGAGTAATAACTTCAGTAACACTTACAAGCGTTATGCTTCTAACTACAATACCCTATGTCAGACAACATAAAAACATTTTATATTGAATCTTTCCGAGCCATGCGGAATTTATCCCACGAACACGTACAACAGACCTATACCCAGTGGTGGGTACCAATGAAATAGATAGATAATAAACTGTTTACCAGAGCATCATTGATTGCGTCAACAAATTGGTCTTCAGGTAGTTCTAGTAAGCGCTTAGCATCATTCTGCCAAGTAGACCATACAAGCGAGCTTCTCTGCGAATCCAGCGGTAACAGCGCTATCGGACCGCTAGGCAACCAGCGCTGCCACGCTGTGTTGTTCTCACACGGCTGGAATAATATATGAAGTTTTATTACTGAAGTGTCACACAACGCCATTTCATCCTAGCCGACAATAGGAATCGAAACGCTGCAAACCTAGCCGCAAGATCAGGAAAACTTCATAAATACCCTTTTTTTACTTCGGAGATCCTCATGGATGCCCGGCCGTTGGGGTGGTTCAACCCATCTGGTCGGCGTGGTACGGTAGGCCTCCATATCATTGAAAGATACCCGACTCAGCAGTGGATCACTGATGAGTGATGTAAAATACACTTCATAAAATGACAGTTTACGAAAACATCGCTTTAATGAGCCATGGCCCTTGTTCTCTCTTACCTAACAGAAAACTTGCTTTAAACAGGTTTAAATATTTTAGGCGCAAAGGGATGATCATCCAGCCTGACGCCTTTCCCCCGATAGTTGTAGTCGGGGAATACTTAGTGCTCATTCACGTTGACTCGCGGGCGCTGAGGCAAGCGCGGTCGCGAAATATCAAACACTAGCTTTTGCGCGCGGCTTCGCCCGCGTGGGCTTCGCACCCGTGCATATTTTTTATGAACATAAAATCGGTTATTGTTACTAAACTATGATAGTTAGATATGTGCTCACGCGGACTTTTTTGTAGATCTTTATAAGACCTACAAATCCGTAGTACATCATTTTGTTCTATTGTCAATAGTTTTTGCAGCGCACGCATAAATAGGTTTTCGATTTTACACCTTGGTTTACAAAATCGCAATTTTCATACGGATCCCTAATTCTTTTGAAAATAAAATATAGCCTATAACCTTCCTCGATAAATGGACTATCTAATACTGAAAGATTTTTTGAAATCGGACCAGTAGTTCCTGAGATTAGCGCGTTCAAACAAACAAACAAACAAACAAACTCTGCAGCTTTATATATTAGTATAGATAGATATGGCTAGCTTGCCCGCTACTTAGACCGTGTGCGTTTCGTACGTGAACACTTGAATATTACGCCATATGTTTGATATTTCGTGAACGCGCCCGCCACCGCGCCCGCGAGTCAACGTGAATGAACACTTAATTATGCGAATTGCTGTTGAAATTTCGCTATCGCGGTGTAGGACTTTTTGGTAATTCTCGCATTTGTATTTATTGGTGAGATTTTTCGGGTAAACTGTGTTAAGTATGTAGCATGCGGTCGCTACAATATCACAGTAATCTATCAATTTGGTGCCATTAAACTAGAGAACGCATGATTTAGTAGTGGGTCTAAAATTACAATTGTGTAGATGATGAGAAATACCTCTGCCAAGTGTAAGGTAGCCACAACACCCATCTGTTCATAACTCCAAGACAGGTACTGCACTCCCATCGCTTTTCGAACGGCTGAATTAGCACCATCTGCTCCAATCTGAAATTATATGCTTTTAAAAGTTTTCAATCAGCTGAAGAACTAGTGAATATGGTGGGATAGATTAATACCGTCATCGATTCCATTGCTGTATGCCGTGTAGTGACGGATTTAGAATACAAAATGTCACCAACCCATACCATCCTGAGGGTGTCGTAAGAGGCGACTTAAGGAAAGCAAGAGGCAGATCACCTAGCCGCAAAAGAAGGAAAACTTGAATCAAATCCTGTGCCAACCCATCTTGCCAGCGTGGCACAGTAGGATATTTTCCCTCCACGACCTTGGAGGAGGCCCGACTCAGTGGTGGGTCATTTATGGGCTGAAATGATGATGATGATGATTCTGGTAATGTGATAATACTTCCCATAACAGCCACTATAGCGGTCAGTATCTATACCTATCAGGGCAAGTATGAGGCCTGTTTACAATACGTTGTAGATTACCATGAACTGCAATAGTCCACTTATCATCATTTAAAGTAAATAACAATGAGATAACACAATTTATCGCGGTTATTTTAAATATCTTCATATCAATGTTATAAATTCCTTGACCCTGACGACGCATATTCAAATTCAAAACTCATCTAATCAAGTTGGCTCATTACAGCTCCTTTGACAAGTCAAACAATGAAATCTAAAATTTACCATCTACCACAGGTTCGGAATGCAGCTCCACAGAGAAGAGCCGGCAAGAAACTCTGTAGTTGCTCTTTCTGGGTCGCCATTTTTTGGTACAAGGCCGTGATAAGTCAGATTTGTGAGAGCAAACTCGCGCAATAGTCGTAAAGGGCCAAACATCAGCCAGATATAGTCAACAATAGTAACCTTCTAATGCCCGAGCCAAACGACCCCCAGCAACGGCACCTGTTCACAAGCATGACGCATGTGGCAGCCATCGCCCTCCTCAACCATATTGCAGGGAAGAGAACGAGAATATAACAGAGAAGAGAATGTGGGGAGCTCTGTCCTTTCAGACAAAATTTACCAAGCGAACCCGTAAACAGAAGTATAAATAAGAAAAATCATCTAATATAGATTGTACACCGATAAAAAGGATGACATAACATCATCATCATTCATCATTTCAGCCAAAAGACGTCCACTGCTGGACATAGGCCTCGCCCAAGGACCGGTCCTGGGCCGCCCGCATCCATTGCTTTCCGGCGACCTTAAGCAGGTCGTCGGTCTACCGTGTTGGAGGCCTACCAGCACTGCGCCTTCCGGAACGCGGTGGCCACTCGACTAGTTTTCTACCCCATCGGGCGTTTCGTCGGTCCTGCGAGCTATGTGCCCTACCTACTGCCACTTAAGATGGGAATAATGACATAAATAAATAAATAAATATCATTGGACATTTCACACAACGCCATCTCGTCCCAAGCTAAGCAACTTAATGCTTATGTTATGGTAACGAGATGGATGATAAACTACTTATATACAATTTTTTTTTGTAAATACATACATATTATAGATAGAAATGACACCCAGACCCGGAACAAATACTTGTAGGTCGTACAAATATTACAATGTCCATTGTAGAAGTTCTTTCAATGGCCTTATCACCTTACACTAGACCATTTCTTCACTTCTACAATACAGTACTTGGTCATAACGAACTATTTTCGGTAGCGCTTTAGAAAATGGCAATCCGTCTGCCATTTGACGGCAACATGATCAAAAAGGTGTTGAGAGTATTTTCAACGAGCACGGCGAAAAAGCTCGAATACAAAGTTTTCCATCTAAAACTACAATGTAAACAGATGTTAGATTTGCGGCGGAATTATTAGTTGAACGAGTATATTTGTGTTGGTTACCAGTGCGTGTGGTGCAGTGTTGTAAGTGTTTGCGTTCCATAACTCTTAGTGATTGTGGCCCCGATTAACCAACAGCAAAATATATCAGAATATTCTCGGAAATTCTATTTTTGGCATTCTTACTTTTGCAGAAACTCCGAATAATGATTCTTAGGATTAATTAGGCGTCGATTGATCTGAATTGATTTACCGGTTTTTATTTTCGATATCTTTATTAATAACGACTTGTGTACAGAGTTAGGTGTTTAAAAAGTGAACAACGTTTATGTTTAGTGCGATGGCCATGCCAATTCTAGAACAAAAATCATGCTACTAACGCCTGTTCAACAAATTACCGGAAGCAGTTTTGGATTGGTCGTTCGAGAAATTTAAATGTTACGTTAAGTCCGGTTTAATTAAAAAAGCGTACTATCAAGTCAATGACTATCTATCAGATAGTGACGCATGGGAGTAACGTCGGCTATGTTATGGTCTAGCTCTGATCTTTCAGCCATTACATTAGTGAAGTTTTGTAAACAGTATGCGAGTGCAGTTTCAGCACGCACCATGTAATTTGTGTAATTTCACTAATTTTTATTTTCTTATTTTTTAATGTGCTACATGTTTATGCGTGTTATTGCTTTCACTAACCTGTCAGACTTGTTTGTACCACCATCATTGTAACCCTCTTATTTAAAAGAGCAATCATGGAGTTTCTTGCCGACTCTTCTCTATGGAATGGCATTCCGAACCGGTGGTAAAAACTAAATTATTAATTTTATTTTATGATTTTTATTTTTAATTTTTTTTCTCTTAAATCTTTGACTATTTGAAAGCATTCGCAAGAATTTATTCGAATAAAAACATTTTGATTTTGATTTTGATTTTTGATCTTACATATTAAAAAAGAAACATTAGGAAAGAGATGACAAGATGACGGCACATTTTAGCGCGAATGTTTCAGCGGACCTACAAAATATCTTTCTAACGCCCATTTATCTACTTCTGTCAAGAGGTAAAAACCCACAAGACAACATTATTTCCCTTAAACATGCTAGACTACACCGATAGACAAATCACTTCTTAGCAAAAATAATGTGAAATCTCCAAAAAAAATTCAGTTTAATTTTATTTTGGTTGTAATTCAAAACTGCAGAACCTAATTTTATTTTCATAACCTTAGTGAAAAAGCAGAGGGCATTATGTCAAAATGGTTGAAAAGTATTTTTTTGCAAAAGTGATTTTGAGAGGTAATCTTGCAAATAGGTGAATTTCGCTGTCGTATGTACTGACTTACCCGTTTGGAGACGGATTTAGAATACAAAGCCTCATCAACCCATACCATCCTGAGGGTGTTGTAAGACGCGACTAAAGGAACGCAAGAGGCAGATCACCTAACCGCAAGCGAAGGAAAACTTGATACAAACCCTGTGCCGTCTTGTCGGCATGGCACAATAGGCTAATCCCCCTCCATGAATTTAGAGGAGGGTCGACTCATTAGTGGGCTCATTTTCAGGCTCAAGTCGGTCAAAATGTCGTTATATCATAAAGATTAAAGTTATATTTGTTAGATTTTAAATTACACGTAGAACTGTTCTATTGAACTATCTATAGCACTATTAGCACTGCTATAGCACTATTAGCACTGCTATAGTACTATAGCACTGCTATAGTAATATACTATAGTGCTATATTATATATAGGCAGAACATTGTTGATAAATATACAATTTGTATTTGTTTGGCAAGGAAAACCTTGGAGAGAACAATCAACAGAGTAAGCCCAAAGAATTTGAACGCAACATGGCTCGCCGCAAGGAGAATACCCTGTTACTAAATCATCTATTTCCATTCAACATAAACAATAGGGAGTTTACATACGTACCAAGTGGTGATTTCATCGTTTGTTAAACTATGTTGGAACACACACTTGCAGATATTACAAATCAATTTTGAATAATTCGGGAATAGGTTTCTAAATATTATAAAGACATCTCTTTATGACGAGCTACTTAAAAACGTATCTCTCAAGGCCCATAAAACTAATAGCTAATTTGGTAGTTAAAGTTGAGCGTTTACCTACACTGTCGGTAGAACGAGACTTGACTGTGTAAGGGATTTTATTAAAGCTATTTTACGTCTATGTCATAATAACATGTCAAAGTGGAGGATGTTATGTTCGTCTGATAGTTCTTTTTTATTTGTACTCCTTGTCGAGCACATTAATCAAACTCCCAAGTCGTGTAATTAGCAGTACATTACGACTATTTACGACCCAAAATTAAAATCATAGCAGAAAAGGCGGCCAAATGAAATCAATCTAGAGAGAGCGTTTACCTTACAAGCGTTGACCTAAACTTTATACATTCTGGGTCATTGAAGACCCAGGCGAAGATAGCCGATAGTATTTGACTTCTCCTCATAAAGCAAAGATTTAATGACGATACAGTAAATAACTAACACACAATATGTATACAAAAGACATGTTAGATTGACAAAATCCTTTTTTGTCCGTGTGGTGGCGGATATACAGTGTCACCAATTCACACTATCCTGAGGATGTCGTAAAAGGCGACTAAAGAAAAACAAGAGGCGGATCATCTAGCAAAAGAAGGAAGACTTGATACAAACCCTGTATCAACCCGTCTTGCCAGCGTGCCGTAAGGGAGATAGGAGGCGCGGCGTAACGCGTGGAAATATTATGGATAAGCTCTTTGTCTATTTTGTGAATATTCTCAAAGTTTCTCGTCTTAGGGCTATGCAAGCCATATATTTATATTAGTGTTACGAAACAAAAGTTTGACCGACTTGATCCACTAATCTTACCACAAGAAAAAATATTTAATTATAGTGCCACACGTTTCTTTGAAGATTTATTTGATGAAAACAAAATTGTGGCGTAATTAAAACTGAAATATATAGCCATATATCATTTTTTGAGACATTTTGATCGATACGATATTTCCAGACGATATCCGGTGGCTTAAGAAACTAGGACACGGCGAAAAGATAATGAGGTCATTGAAACTAATTGAGTTTTGAGCTAAAGCGAATGAAAAAAGTATCTGCTAAAAAAGATCGTCCAGGTATTAATTTTGCCAATACGTTTAAGATTTGGTTTGTTCTTGGGACAACGTTTTGTTTCTCGTTGTTTCTCGCCTATGGAATATCTGCTCGTAAACAAATGTACCGGTTTTAAAGAAATCAAGTGTCATTTTGTAAACAATATTTTAACAGTGAAAAATAGGAACCCTATATTTTCAAAAGTAGAAAAACTTAGGGAAAATTTAAATACTAAAATATTTGAAAAAACGTTGCTAGCAAAGCATATTTATACGAAAACCGTTCACTTACATGTAATTAATTGCCTATATGAGTTGTTAGCTGCTGGCGGTCTGCCTGCGATGTAAATGTAAACAGACATTTAGCAACAAGAAAAACAATGGGGTTGTGAAGTAGGTAAACGATTTTAGAATCTGTGAACATGTGATTTTTATAACTGTATTTAACTTCTTCGAATAAAATAAAATGAAATACAAAAGATGAATAAAAAATCTAAACTGTACCTACATTGTTGGTATCCAGCGCAATTTTGATGAAAATTATTCCTATCCAGGAAAAGATTGGCATTCTATTTGAGATCGATCTCAAATATTTTGGGGAAAAATATTACATCCTGTATTATTATAAAAATCTATCATATGGAACAAATAGAATATATGTCAAATCAATTTAAAAAGGTAATTTTTAACATAGGTAATACGAAAACATAGCCGCACTACCGAACTAAACGTTGAATAAAAATACACACTTTTTTATGTTTTTTATCTAGCTTCTATTCAAATTCGACGGTAAGTTGAACAAAATTCATTGGAAATCAATCAACAAACGTTATGGTTTATGAGCAATCCTCCTTAATGAAGTTCATCTAAACATAGCCACGGTTTAGTGAACAAACTCTTGAAAACAGTGTTCCTATATTTCTTTTATCTATAGGTAGATTTGATGCGTTGCTAAAAGATGCCAAGTGAAGAGTGCCTATTTGATTTTACTAAGAAACGCAAAGCGGAGATTGTCGGACAAGCGTCTAAACAATGGTTAAAATAGATTGTGCATGATATAAATAACAACATCAAAGGTTAATAATGATCGTTACCTTAAATCGTACTGCGGCAATAAATGAAATGACGGTTGGAGTGCTGTTTTGTTTCTACGTTTAAGTTGGCGTATATTCTTAAGCGTAATTATTTAACGAACTGCTTTAGCTAAAACAATCAAGGTTTAAGACGTAACGTAAACCATGTGGACGCATTCGACAGGTTGCAATTTTTATACTTCATTCAATGTTATGGTGACTCTACTTTGAATCAGTCAATGTCAATTTTTTTTTTTGTGTATATTCTTTTACCGATTATTCAAAGAAACCCTGTGACCTAAATACTTCAGCAACACACAACTACACAAGCAGGAAATATTAATGTTTGAGTTTACTAGCAGGTGTCTTAGTTCAGTTTGTAGCAGGAGCTTTTACTATTCAAACTTCAGTTTCCTTTGTAATTTTATTCCAAAACATTAGTTTCTTTCAAATACATCTACTTTGCCTAAAATTGCGATACGTTTTCAAATTTGCAATGTGGCGGATAGGACGCCGGTTGTTTTATAAAATTTAAAACAAATTGTATGCACTGTCAAAATATTTACATGTTATTTCGGAAACTAATTTACTAGACATATTTTTAATGAAAACAAGTAGATCTGTGCGAGATGTGTTTACATAAGGAATTCCCGATTTAACCAGCATAGAGATATAGCGTTGATTCCTGTGAAGACTCGCTGATCTAACGATTGTGTCGTTAGATTGAAATCTGTGATTGAATCAGTTCAGATGTTCACCCGGAATAGTTTCCATAAAAACGGATTAACTGAGAAAAAGTCAATGAAGCCGAGTGCCAGAAATAATTGTGTGGGATGAAAATGTCTCGACTCGTGGCGACATAATCAAATCGTAGACATTTATTGGTTGGTATTTGTAGGAATAAGAAGTAGCGAACCAGGAAACAAATACTTTGATAAATCGGTACATGAAAATGTTGTTACAAAGAAAAGTGGTAACGGTAATAAGAAAAGGAATGACGAAATCGAAGTGCCAATAAATTTAGGAGTTATGATATCAACGGGTGGGGATGACAGATCAAGAGCTTTCAGCTTTCAGTGAAGCGCCAACCCGCAGCATGATACGCACTCACGCGCAGCGTTTGCGCAACGCAAATATAAATGTCGAGAAGAACAACGGAAAGAAGAAAAAGGTGAATGTTTATGTGTTTTGTGAAAGCAGTGTGATTGTTTGTGTTAATGATAGCGGTTTAATTTTTCTAGTACCACAAAGTGTTTATTACAAAATATATTTTTAAATTGAGGCACCTGAATTTGTTGGTGTAAAATAAAAATATTGTGTGGACTACCAATTTCTGAACAGCATTTTTTGCTTACAACTACACATCTGATTGTACTCATTTCCGACTAGTGGAATGATTTTGTCCCAGTGCTCTCTATAAAACCATTATCTATAAATCATCTATCCATCTCAATAAACCCTATTCTAAAACAAAGCAGAGACTGGTTAACAATGTTTAGATGCAAACATACTTCTTAATGCGGTGTATCGCGATAAACTACAATACATAAATATTGGACAGGTGTTCGGTGAAGCCGGCCAGCGATGGTGCGTCGGCATGGGCCAGTTTCCCGAGGATACAGACGACGACGTAGAGGCGGGGTATATATCCAGTGACGAGTCTGCCCACGGGGTCGATCTAGCTGAACGGTTGAGAGCTAAACCGGCCAGGGATATTTGGGAACTAGGTATGTAATATTTGCAATACATTGACACCTTATCTAGGGATTCAGGCGCTGTCTTTGGATTACGGATCCCTGGTTCGATTCGGTGTCGGGCAAGTGTCTTTCGATAAATCAAAGAGACACTTTTGTTTTGAACGCCAGTTTCGTCTTGTCCTCTTTTTTAAAAAACGAATCGCCTGCTCTTGTTAGAACCTGTATCAAGAGGACAGTTTACAAACATGTAATTCGCGAACACAAATGACACCCAGACTCGGAGCAACTGCCTATGGTTTACACAGACACTCGCCTGACCACGGGTTCGAACCCGGGACCCGTTGATCCAAAGGCGACACACCTAACCCCTAGACCAACGAGTCATCATCAAAGTTTATTAAAGAGACATCGTAATAGAGGTTATAGTGTGTGCAGGATTACTTATAAACCTCTTAACAAAATAATATCAAAGGAAAGTTAAAAATGGTTGTTTAGAAAAGTAATAGGATTAGGCGCAAGATTCTAACTCTTCCATAGGTAACCAAATCTTGTTGTAGAATTGTTGTAGAATAGACCATCAGCTTAATTTTAACGAAAATTTATCCGGCCATACATGACTTACTTCTATTTCTCAGCCCATACATGACGTGATGGGTTACGTAGACGTTTCCTTTTTTCGGCATTTACGCCACCCGTAGGATAAAATGGGGCGGGGACACTATGTATTCTTAATCACCGCACGGAATACTGTGATTCAAACACCACACTACAATTCCAAAAAAACTATTTATTTCAAATTCCAGACGAGATTTTGTATTCGCTTCGACAACTCCCATACTCAGAGGAGGTGGCATCAAACGTGGAAACGGGACTATACGACGAAGTGGTTTTAGTTGCATCCGAAACAGAAATTGTAACATTGACAGCTGGGCTATGGGCGTGTTGGCTTGGAAGAAGTTTACTGCTGACAACATTGTTAAAAATGGGTTTGGACCCTAATGGGACTGATGATGCGGGCAGGTAAAGAATGAATTCTCAGAAAGCTAACGTTCATAATGTAACATGTTTAATCTCGATATACTTAAATAAAATTTACCCACAGTAACTAGCCCCAGGTACAAAACATATCACGTGCAATATTTTGCAGCAATGAATTGAATCTTTTAAATTTTGTTTTACTGCTCCAGGAGCTGTCTACATTTGAGCTGTCTGGTAGGCAATGAGGAGTGTGCTACATTACTGCTAGAGCATGGTGCAGATCCAAATAGGTGGGACTCACCGACAGAAAGAAAAGCTACTCCATTGCACTGTGCAGCGAGTGCCAAGAGTATAGCATGTGTGAAGGTGAGTGAACATCATTCGTTCGAAAAAGAAACGTGTTATATTACTGTGATTTAAAGTAATGTCCTCATTGCGAGGAAAGTAGACTAAAAGAAAAAAAAACTTCATAAACGCTTTGTTGCCGGCTATTACATTTTGACATGTTTTTTCGGCAGGTATTAATTGCACACGGGGCTGATGTAAACGCGGGGTTAACTGAACGTTCTCCTCTGCATTACGCCGTATTGAGTGACGCATCGGAAGTTGTCAGACTGTTGCTGGAGTCTGGCGCATGTCCTGACACTCCACAGGTGGAAGATTTTGTTCTTATTTCAAAACAAATCTATTCTGAGAAATTGTTTCCTTTAGTATTATGAATGACTTTATACTTTTTAATGACGTTCATAATGTTGTGTGTTTATTCTTACAGGTATTTACGGAAACTCCGTTACATGTGGCTGCGTCTTTAGGCTCCGCATCGTGTACGAAGTTATTACTGGACGCTGGGGCTGACGTACGTGCGGCTTTGGGTCAGGCCCGAGCAACTGCACTGCATTTAGCAGCTGAAGACGGTCACGCTGAATGTGCCAGATTACTGCTAGAACATGGAGCTCAGATTGACTGGCCTAATTTTAGAGAACAGACTCCTTTACACCTTGGTAAGAATTTATTATTTTCTCGATTAGCGAAATGAGACTTTTTGCAAACAATGTATCGTAAGATAGTTTAAATATTGTTGCAGCTGCTCTTGCACAATCTGTGGAAGTGGTCGAGTTGTTAGTGAGCAAACGAGCAGATGTTCGCGCCAGAGACTCAGATGGCAGGAGTCCGCTGCATGGAGCTATAGTTAGAGGAGCACGGGCGTGCGATGTAGCAAGACTTTTACTCTGCGCAGGTGCCGATCCGAATGCACCAGACAACTTTGGATACACTCCATTGCATATAGCAGCTTTAAACGAGTTTTCTGCGTGTGTTTTGTTGTTGTTAGGTAAGCTTAATTCATTGATAGGTTTTTAGAAAATATTTCGAAGCTGAAAGTTATATAGGTATATATTTTAATTTTGAATGGTATCCACAGACTATGGTGGAGATGTGACTCTACGGACAAATGGTGGTGTTTCCGCATTATCCTTCATAGTACGTCGAGTTCCTGATGTTATCCCGCGTTATCTGGGTAAATTTGATGACGCCGTTCACGTCAGCGAGCACGAGTTAGGAGACGTCGACTGTGAACTGACGATAGACTTCAGGCCATTAGTGCCTTGCTTCTTACGAGGCGAGGCCGAGTTGTTGTTGGCATTTGTGGAGGTAAGATTCTAAAGACAATTGCGGTTCCAAAACGCTTTGTTAGAACCTTGGACGAATACACATATTAAGCTTTGTCTTTGTTTGACGTTTTCCATTAGAATACATTAAATATACCCACTTTGGATCGAGTATCGACTGCTTCGTTGCGTTGGATGCGCCTTTGAAACACGGGTCCCTTTCCGATTCTGGGGCCGAGCAAGTGCCTTTGTGTAAACCAGAGGCACTTGTTCTGAGTGTGGGTGTCATTTGTGTTCGTAAATTACATAACATACAAAGAGGATTCGTATATTTTTATAATACATTCTATAAAAAGACCGAGTAGATTTGTGCAAGCTAAAAGGGAGAAATGAAGGATTGAAGAGAAATTAAAGCTAGAATCCAGAGGGTGCTAGGGCTGTCTTAGATTGCAGTCTAATTGGTTACTATGTATTAATTGCAGGTGGGCAGAAAAGATGTCCTAAAGCACCCCGTGGCAGAGACATTTTTATTTTTGAAATGGCGACGAATACGAAAATTTTTCGTGTTGAGTTTCATCTACCACGCATTGTTCATCACTTTATATAGTCTTTACATTCTACGTAAGTTGATTTTGATTTGTTGTCAACTTTTGGAATAAATCAAATATTTAAATGCAGGGAGGGGACCGAACCTGTATATTTTTCTTTCTTAATGTTGGCTTTTCTAGACAGGTGCTGGTAATTCTCAGGTAAACGTTTAAAAGCATCCAATTTAATTAGAATAATCATTAATAGACACCGATCCAAGAAAGGAAATACGGCTCCTTCTTATAATGTTTACCTTTTGCAGAAATATTTCTTTGCGAGAATGTAACGTGCGATGTGCCTACGTATCTTCGACCTGTGCAATATTTGATACTGTTGCTGAACTTCTGTTTCCTGTCCAAAGAAATATTCCAAGCGTTCTTAGACTGGTCCGCATACATACGCCAGTGGGAAAATTGGTTGCAATGGTTAATTATAATAGGAGTATTTCTGTGTACAGTAAGTTTTTATTTATATATAACTCACATAGAATATATGAAGTTTTGGTATAAATCTAGTTTGTTTAACATTAGATGATACTTTAATGCATTGAAGTTTTGATATAAATCTAGTTTGTTTAACATTATAACAGTTTGTTTAACAACAAACTATAATGCATAGGGTTATTTTTCCAAATTTACCTGCAGTATAAACACGTCAATATCCCTATCCTTTTCTTTATTCAACATGGCGCCCAACTCCATATATTAACGACCAAATAATTAGAAATCAACACTACAAAGAACTAGGGGCGAATTGAGGAACTAACCTCTTAGTTTTAATTACACACCATGACTTATGATATTGTATTTTCAGATACCTAGTTGGGATAATGGCGAAATAAGAACAAACACGAGCAACTGGCAGCATGACATAGCAGCTGTAACGATATTCTTTTGTTGGTTGGAGTTAATGATGATAGTTGGAAGATTTCCAACGTTTGGTCTCTACGTGCAGATGTTCACAACAGGTAAGAATACAGATTTTTGAATAAATTCTACGTTATCCCAATTTCAACAGGATCTCGGCCGACCTGCTCAATTCCATTTTGCTAAATATAAGTATTAATAGGAGCAATTTTCGTCTGATTACTCATAGTTCCACTAAATGGTGATTTTGTGGAATTATCAGTAATCAGTGGACCAGCTGTCTGTTTTCACATTACTGCTACATGCGTTGCTTGCAATAGATATTAGAATGACAGTCAGGACCGAAGCAGGTAGGAGATCATTGTGTTAAGTATAAAGGTTAGGCAGCGTCTGGTTGTCATTCTATGGGTGCACTTAACACTATCCCCAATCTGGCTCAATGTACAGATTTTGAAATTTATGGATCATTTTTCTTTCAGTGACGGTGAACTTCGCAACATTTCTGCTGGCCTACAGTTGTCTTCTCATTGCGTTTGGTCTGGCGTTCAGTGTGCTGTTCAGTAATTACCCGGCTTTTAAGTTGCCCGCCAGCTTGGTGAAGACCGTAATGATGATGTCTGGAGAACTAGAGTACGAGGATATATTTTATAACAACTGCACAGACTGTATTCACTACCCGGTGACGGCGCACGCTATGTTCCTTATATTTGTGCTACTTGTCACTGTGATATTAACCAACCTTTTGGTTGGCTTGGCAGTCAGTGATATTCAGGTACGTATGATTTTTTTTAAATCTTTCAACTCTGCAAACTTTAGCGATTATAAGGGCAACCGTTCCACATAACCTGGATGTTTCCCGCACATGCTTTCAAATCCCTAACATGTGAACTTAAGAATCAAAACGAAAGAAGAGCGTTGGCCTAAACATTGAAGACGATGATGTATATGCTAAGTATCTAAATGATTAAAAGTTATTTTATGGTTATAGGCTTTGCAAGAAAGTGCTGGGTTGGACCGGCTAGTGAGACAGACGCAACTTGTGGCTCATTTAGAAAGTATGTTGTTCAGTTCCCTGCTCACATGCGCGCCCAAGCAATTACTCGGGGTCTTACGGTGGGGAGCATTACTGACAGCGTCACATATGCGCACACTGAACATCCGTCCTAACGACCCGAGAGAAAATAGGGTATGGCATTTTTAGTACAAAGACAGATTTTGTCCAATTCCTCAAGAATCTAAGATATCTTTCAATTACTGTTGAATTCGCAAAATAACCGTTTAAACGACCGAGCTATTAATGGGCAACATAAAGTAGAACATGGTAGAATCTCAGCGATCTGTCCTTTACAACTAAAAGCTGAGTTTACGGTCTGCCTGATGCTAAACCTGTGGACGTTTGCGATACCAGGTACATGAGTCATGCCTCGCCAACCTTTCCTCGCCAAATTTCACCGCTCCACAATTCATAATAAAACGCGAAATGTTATTACAGATTCCCAAAGAATTGATAACATCCATTTACAAGATGGTGGTAAGCAAAAAGAGTACAAGGAAAAGCATACGTAAGAACAACAATTACGAGTTCAAGATAGGTAAATGTAAAGAAGAAAGGAACAAAGAGGAAGTAGTCAAAAGAAAGAGTAATCTATACGATCGGTATTCCACCGAGAGCCAGTTTGTTGAAAGAAGAAAGCGCACCACATCTGCTTCGAACGCAGACAAACCAAGACCGTCGTCATTAACGATCAATGCTATACAAGAAATATGTATGGTAGATATAAAAACGCAGCTTCTAGAACTAACGAAGAGAGTGAACAAGCTGATTGAAACGAATGAGCTAAGATTAAATCAGATTGAGAGTAAGCTGGATCAACCGCCGTGATTTCTAGTCTGTTTTGCTATTTTATGAATTAGTTGTAAAATATCATTGATATTTATCTAGTTTTAAAAATAAATTGTTAAACTATAGCTTTAATACCAAATGTGTCGTCGTCGTTTTAGCCCATAAATAGCCCACTACTGAGTCGGGCCTCCTCCAAATGAATCGAGGGCAAATAGCCTACTGTGCCGCACTAGCAAGACGGGTTGGCACAGTATTTGTATCAAGTTTTCTTTCTCTTGGGTAGGGTAATGTGCATCTTAGTCGCCTCTTACGACACCATGAGGATGGTATGGGTTGGTGACATTATGTCTTCTAAATCCGTCACCACATGAAATACCAAATGTGTATTGAAACATTATAAATTTGGTATATACAGATGTAACAAATCTGTACTAATATATAAAGGTGCAGAGTTTGTTTGTTTGTTTGTATGTTTGTTTGTTTGTTTGAACGCGCTAATCTCAGGAACTACTGGTCCGATTTCAAAAAATCTTTCAGTGTTAGATAGTCCATTTATCGAGGAAGGTTATAGGCTATATTTTATTTTCATAAGAATTAGGGATCCGTATAAAAATTGCGGTTTGTAAATCAAGGTGTAAAATAGAAAACCTATTTATGCGTGCGCTGCAAAAACTATTGACAATAGAACAAAATGATGTACTACGGGTTTGTAGGTCTTATAAAGATCTACAAAAAAGTCCGCGAGAGCACATATCTAACTATCATAGTTTAGTCGCAATAACCGCTTTTATGTTCATAAAAAATATGCACAGAGATAAGCACGGGTTCGAAGCCCACGCGGGCGAAGCCGCGCACAAAAGCTAGTATAAAATAATAATGATCATATCATTTCAGTTGCTATGATTTTATAAATATTGTGTGTTTTAGATTTCTGTAAATTATATTTTACATTTAGAATCAGAAAATCAACTTTCAAAATGTGAAAAATTTGGATAAGGAATATAAGGAAATTACACAGATTATTGGAAAATATATGTTTTTTTAGTTGTTGAATTCAGTTGTATGTTACATCATAGTAATAAGTATAACCTAGTTTTTATACTAACTTCCCTTACTCATTCCCTAAAAATATTTTTTTTAATAGTGTATTTGAAAAGCCAGGTCACAATGAAAGTGACTAAACTATTAATTACGTTTTATGCAGCAATTTATAAATAAAGATGTAGAATTAAAAAATGGGAGCAACATATAAGTATATTTGCAAAAACGTAACCAACCCGATTTAAAGTCAATGTAGAAGTACGGGACGGGTAACAGCAAATGACCATTTATCCCTAAATACTTTTAGGGATAAATGGTCAACAACAACACAAAGAATGTTTGACTTACCAACAGCTGACATGTGTATGTATCACCATTGTCCATTTTCACAACACTCTTCTGCAAGTTGCCTTCACCTGTAGGGAGTTGGTAGCCAGAGATCTTGGCTTGATAGACTATATTAACATTTTTATTTTCTGTAGCATTCAGTTCAGTATTGACAGCATGAAGTAAAACATCATTCTCTACAATGTATGCAACATCGTCATTAAAATTGTCAGAGCTGTTAAATGATATGATGGCATCTGACACTGCATCCCATACCTGCAACCAAAATAGACTTTTGAAACAAAATATTTTCCGTGTGGTGACGGATTTAGAATAATATAGTGTCGCCACCTAAGGGTGTCGTAAGAGCCGACAAAACCTAGCTGCAAAAGAAGGAAAACTTGATACGAAAACCTATGCCAACTCAGCTGTCCAGCATAGCACAGTAGGCTAATTACTCTCCATGTACTTGGAGGAGGCCCGACTCAGCTGTAGGCCATTTATGGGCTGAGAAGTAGTAAAAAATATGAATAAATACTTTATGACAATAGTGAAATTTTTTGTATTGCTATTATCATATTCTGTATTATATCATATTTTTTATAAATATTTCATAAATTATGTCCCACGTTAAGGCGATCGGGGCCATCGGAGTTAGACATTGTGTGACCAGGGGAGTCTAAAACTTTGTGATGTAACATGTTAACATTTTAAATACTAGTAGAACCATAATTATTTGCACCATCGGCCATCAGTCTTGCCAGCTATATGACCTGCCCATTGCCACTTAAGTTTGGTAATCCTCTGGGCTATGTTGTTAACTCTGGTTCTCCTGCGTATCTCCTCATTTCTGATTCAATCTCGAATTTGTTTACACAGAGTGATTGCTGCCTGCCCTCCATAACCCATCTAGTGGGACCACCAGTAGGCAGTAATTATATGAGACCAGTTGTCAGTTTACAGCTACTGCCTATGTGTAACAACTGCTATAGATAGTAGGATGGCAGCTGCACCAACACATCCCAAGCATGGCGAAGGTCCATTATTAAAATCAACTTTTAGACTATAGAAATATTGTTTATGGATATACCAAATAGTGTTGTACATACTTGCATGTGTCTAACAGGTTGAAGTCTTAGATTCTCTACATGCTGCCAAATTTGCAGTGAGTTCATGAGAGACTTTGTATTCTGATTCAGTGCCACAACTCTATTGCTATATTCTGGCTTCAACTCAAACTTGTTGGCTTGGCTCCCTTCTAGGAGAAGAACTTTCAATTTTGACAGCAAAGAGTCCTTGGCTGAAATATTTTTTTTTATATTAAAGAATCTATACATATAAATTAAATTAATCAATATTTAACTATACAAATATCATAAAGGAGAAATATTTGTATTTTTTATGTTTGTAAGGAGTATAATTATTCTGAATAATGTTTGATTGAAAATTACATTGTCTGTAAGGAACAACATATGCAAAGCTGAGTATGCATGGGTTTCAAGTACCCTTCTAGGGAACACAATATGCAAAAGTTTCAAGCCCATCCAGGTAAAGCAGTGTCCAGAATCACACTGCAGACTCATGATGTAAAGGCAGTACATACAAATTCTATTCTGCTTTTATATAGACGTAGGAAAATGTATTTGCTGTAAGCCTCAAAAAATCGAAAATGCGTTTTTTACATCATTTTGATATTAGATATTATAGACTTACAGCCAAGACCACACCAATAATTTTCAAAAAACTTACAGCGTAAGCGATTTTTTTTCGTCGTTAAAATTATGAGAGTCTGATCAATCGACGTAGATTTTTTTTCTGATCAAAATGATGTAAAAAACGCTTTTTCGATTTTTTGAGGCTTACAGCAAATACGTTTTCTTACATTGATATGTTGATAGTGTTTACTGGTGGCACAGGAGGGTAATTACCCTCACTGTATTGGGAGGAGATCCGTCTCAGTAGTGGGTCATTTATGGGCTGAGTAGTAGTAGTACTTCTGCTATTATTGAGAACAGTTTCACACTATGTAGCAGTGTACTACTACTACTATTCAGCCCATGAGTGACCCACTACTAAATCGGGCCTCCCCAATGACATGGAGGTTAATTAGCTTCCTAGTGTGTACTACTACTACTACTCAGCCCGTACATAACCCACTACTGAGTCGGGCCTCCTCCAGCTACATTAGAGTGCTAGTCTGTACACTAGGGCAATCTAATAAGGGAAAGATTTACTCTAAAACATACCAAAAGCACAGGCAAGTGTGCATCCAACCATCCCGCCGCCGGCTATTATGACATCGTAGTTGCCTTTGAAGTTGTCTTCGTTTACTGCCTCACTCATATGCCGAACAATGCTCGTAGCCCGCAAATTGCAGTTTACGCTCTTTGCTAAGATTCGTTTAGCACATCTAGTGGATAACATGTCTAATATTTAACGCAGATGCGCTAAAAATTTTACCAATCGTAGTAATAAATTAGCTAGTAACTAGTAATCAAAAAAATTACTTAAGTAGGTTATTTTTTACACCAATACCCGAGTTTTTGTTTTGACAGATGATAACAAGTCAAACATCATTACGTTCCAAACTTCGATGATGTAAAGATTTATAATAAACCTAAAGCAACTTAGAGCATTAAGTCGTAAATCGAAACGATAATTTATTTTTCTCTCTTCTCAGTACCACTGTAGAAAGTGTAGAATTGTTACATAATTATATTTCTAAATCAGTTTTTAAAGGCACACGCTTGCTCTTTTCTGATATCCATTATCCAGAACTTATAGTAGGTATTTAATTATATTAGGTGTACATTCAGTAACAGATTTTTCCGAGGCCTCCATGACAACAATAACAACAACAAAGTTTATCTTTGCGATACTCTTAGAGAGTAGTAAACACAATGCGTTCTTTAAACTTATAATCCGTTATGACACATTGTAGTAGTGTATTTAAAAACTCATGTTTGCGTGTTCCGGTGGATCCTATCAGTAAAATGCCTAAATCTGCTTACGAACGCAAAGAAAAACTTGTGAACCAACAATTTTCCGTCGAGTCATCGTCTACTTGTTCTGTAGCTGCGGCAGATTTAGATGCAGATAAATTGAAAGAGTTTTACCGCAGTATTCCAGACTATAATGATATTAATCATTTGCCAGAAGAGGAGTTCTATTTAACACTGAAATCGTTAAGAGAAAAGAAGAAAGTTATGCTGGGATATGCAATTGATCATATTGATGATAGTAATGGGCATGATACTCATATTCATTTGACGGATAAATGCGAAGAAATAAGACCGTCCACGTTTCTAAACAAGTCAAGCAAATCGAAATTAAATTACACTTTGAGAAGGAATCTCGCTACGGATGACAAAGATTTAATGAATTCTGAAATAAAAAATGGTCTGGTGAAATCGACCAGAGACGATAAAACGTCGTTAAATTATTCCAGAACATGTATGAAACGTACTAATCAAAAATCAAGGGTTGATAACAAGCAAGATATAGACTTGAAAATAACTCCTATGAAAAGTAATTTGGAAAAAACTAAAAGTGAACGTCCAAAGCGAAACCATTCGGCTTGTTCTATATCATGGAATGATGCTAAAATTGAGAGTAAAAATGAAGTCGATGACAGATTTGACCAGTTTTTCAACGGGAATAAGTATACTAATGGCAAAATAGAGATAGAAGACGACAATGAGTTTAAAACTCAAAGTATGCCTTCAAGCCCTTTGCGCTCGAAATGCTCTCCTATTAGACGACGCCGTAAGAGCGTCACTATTCCTAAACCATTCAAAATGACTGAACGGTAAGTGTTGATGGCACAACGAACTAGTTTATGGGTCCGGCGGCCTTGAAATTATCTTGATCCAATTAAAAACTATTTACGAATTAAATAATTTTACATTGTTAGTAGTGGCCACCCCGGGTAGAAACCAACATTACCTACTCTAAACACTATCTCATTAATTGATAGTTAAAAAAAAGTATATCATTTAATTTGTTACACAAGACATTGTTACTATTCTTGGGAAATTCCCAAGGAGTTCTTAATACTTCGAAATTCACTTATAAAACTAATATTTAATAAACATACACAACGTTACCTACCTAGATAAACAGATTATGCAGTTTATTTCCATGAATAGAAGTCGATATTGATATTAACGTTCTTGTCCTAATAATACAGAGATGAAGAAGACCGAATTGTGAATGAACTTCGAGGTCTTCGAAAATCATTTTCTGAAGACATGCTTCATCAGAAATGTGAACGGAAGAACTTTAAGGCGCGGCCTGTGCCAATTGAATCCCGCATCCTGTTATATGATAAGATCCTGGAGGACCAAGCAATGAGGTTGCATGCCTACGACAGCACACCCTGTATGCTTGTTTTTAGTTACACTCTTATGTTTATTGGCTTTTAATTATGTTTATTCTGTGTTGGATTTTATGAATGGTCATAGAAAACTTTTAATTTTTATAAAGTTTACATTCTTCGTTCACCGATCTAAAATTAGTTCCGAAGATCGCATTGATTATTTTGTTGTCACATATAGTTAATAAATAATCAACCAAAGCGGGTAGGGTACTCCAAACTCTCTTATATAGCGCTCATATACACACCAACGGCATGTTTTCACAGACAACTGCAGTCGGTTGCCGTCGTCTGTGCCGTTGACAACATGCCGTTCGTGTGTATGAGCGCTTATTCGCTTTATAAAATTATGCAAGCTATAATCGAATTATGGAAAGAATGTTTCAAAAATAGCTTATTAATATAAAAAGCCATCACCCTTTATTAGCACTTCAATTAACTACATATTGTTAACCATAGTAAATTGCGTGTTTAATATTCAATACATCTATGTACGACGTACCTATTAGAAACATCATCAGCCGATACATGGACCGCACCTATACACACCTAAACCTATACTTACTTTCTTCTCAGCCCAATGACCCACTGGTGAGTCGGGCCTCCTGCAATTACATGGAGGGTAATTAGCCTACTGTGACACGCTGGCTAGACGGGTTGGCACAGAGTTTCGTATCAAGTTTTCCTTGTCTTGCGGCTAGTTTAACGGACATAAAATTTCCTTTCGTCGGCTCTTACGACATTCATGATGGAATGACGTGGCAACACTATGTATTCTAAATCAAAAGGAATATAGTTGATCCCAATCAACTTAAGTACAATGTGCCGTGGTGTAGGAAAGTTCTCCGCCAATCACCGCCAGTGACACACAAAAATGGACTTTCGCACATTGCTCAAGTTGTTTAGCTTAGCTGTACCTATTATTAAGATTTAGAACACCATCAATACAAGTGTGCGTATTCATTTGTAGCAATGTAATTCTATTCATTTGTTCTAATACAATTTTAAATGTATTTGTATCTGTATGTGAGTGTACGTAACTGCTTTACAACATTACAGACGAGCGATCACAAAAATAAACAGTGAAGCAGAACTACGGGCTCAAATGAAGCCTTTTAGCTTCACCAAAAGGGAAGATAACGTTCCCGGGGTCTGCGAGAGAGCTATAAATTCTCTACCAAAGAGCAAGAAGAAGAAGCGGTTCAAAGCGAGGCCTGTGCCGAAGAATTTGTTCTCCAACTACTTCTACAATAAAACGAAGGAGGAGGACTTCTTTAGGTAGCTGAACTATTTCAAAAAGTGTTTTGTATTAATAGAGTAGTATAGAAGCTCTAGTAATTGGCTCAACAGATAGGGACTCAAGATGTAGACAAATATCAGACTAAAGATTTTAATTGATGTAATATGTTTTCCTTATGGAACTGTGATTTTACCCCAATATTCAGGTTTCATGTCATGGTTTACGCACAAAGCAGTGCCACACGATATATTCAAGAACATTATGTATTTTTTTCCTAAGGACAATGAATAAACGTATAAGATCCGAGGAAATGCTTCGAAACGCGAACTATCCCGGTTCAATGGCTGCACGGGACCGCAGCAGGCTCTCGACACCCGCTGCTCACAGTGACTTGCCCATCGATCCATCGCCTGGCGTACCATCCGTCTCCTCATCGGACCAACAGCGCTGTCCCAGCCCTACTAAAGATAAGAAGAAACGAAACAAATTTGTAAAAGAAGACTTAATCACTACGAGCCCTCAACCGTTTCATTTCAATACAGCAGATAGGGCTGTCAAAAAAGTAACTGTCAATACGTATACCTATCAACCCAGTAGATTATGCATACGTTTTGAAAATTAAGTTCAACCTCAGGTTAAGATGTAGCTTCTTTGTAACCAAATGATCAAACCAAATTAGGTATATTTTGGCAATAGGGATGTAGTTACATTTCAGACTAATTATAATGGTATTGTATTTAACTTGGGCGTTAGTCAAATAGTATCTGTTGTTTACTGCCACAAGATGACTAAACGTAGTAAGATACTACCAAAATGAATTGGAAAGGCCGGGGATATGTCTCTGCACCACCCAAGGTAGACTGGCAGAAAATGCTTAAGGCATTAAGTTCGCCTTTGTACATTTTGTGCGAAAGTGTAAATAAATAAAGAAATAAATAAGATAAAGTCTGTATAATCCTTTCAGATGCACGACGTTGAAATGAAAATCTATCAAGAAAACAGAAGCACTGAGAGCGGTGGTAGCGCCATAGTCAACGGGCCCGGAGCACGTGCGTATTCTGCCCTTGACCTTCGAGCCACGGCTGCAGGAAGATCAAACCTTGCAGCTCTATTACGCGCGGAATCTGTGAGAAGGCGATTTGAAATGGAGGCTGCAAAACGTTCAGCAGAACAACGCCGTCGAATCGAACTGCGCCATCGAGACAGACTCCTCCGCTCCAAACCAGCTTGGCATCTCGTCAAAAACAAGTTAGTCCACATCATTATGATCAGTGATGTCACGCTGTTTGTATGCCACAGGGTTTGCGTTTATATGTGCGGTTTTGTCACTTCCTTGGAATGTAGGGCGGTAGGCAGAGAATATAACGTGAACTTCGAGCAACAGAAACCACAATCCTGTAGGATATTTGTTTTGATAGAGATTCTTGCACCCAATGTTTTAAGTTCAATGCCTTTACACCCGACTTCAAAAAAGACCTCCTCCTTTCATAACAAACTTTATTTTGTATGTGTGTTACCGCATTACTCTGTCATTTATAAACAAGAGTGAACAATATCTGTCGATAGGCAAGTTTTGGTAATTTTGGACGATTTACTAGATATTGTTCCAAAATTGCACAAACATAAACAACCATTTGAAGACAGTCTTTTTAGTGAAATAATAACATGATTTAAATTACCTAAGTCCGAAAACATTGCAAGGAAGTCTTCGAATTTCGTTTCTGTTCCACGAAGTTTAGGTAAATTCACTCCACCTATTCCAATAACAATGACAAAATGAGAACGTAGATTTATGCACTGTATCCCCAGTACTATTTAATAGCGGCGTCACTAAGTTAATTAATGTAATCAATTAACATTAATTACGATATTCCGTGTGGCGACGGATTTAGAATACACAATGTCACCAACCCACACCATCCTGAAGGTGGCAGCTAAGGGAACGGAAGAGGCAGATGCCGCAAGAGAACCCATTTTGACAGAGTGACACAATAGGCCAATTTCCCTCCTTGTATTTGGAGGAGGCACCCAGATCAACTATCTCACACTATCGTATGTTTCGCACTATCTCACAGGCTACAACCTCTTCCATTGTAGGCAGTATAATAACCGAGTTATTTCATGACACACAGCCATGAAGAGGATATTGCAATGCGTTTGCAAACACGACGCGACGAAGAAAGAATGAGGAGGGAAGAGTTCCTTCACGAAATGGAACTTATGTACGGAAGGGTATCACAGCAGCCAATGCTCTTCGAAAGGTACTACGCACCGCGACCCTTTTCCGTCACCATTGACTCCATACAATTGTCACCAAGAAAAATTAAGAAGAAGTCTTCAAGGAAGTCTTCTCAGTTCAACAGCCCGAGCAGGTCTCGTAAGGTGTCTATCAATGATACTGCAGAAACGTACACAGGGGATGTGGCTGAGTTTTTAAATAGAATAGACATAGACGATAAGTACTCTGATTCAGTAGCAATGAGTAGTTTGGATAGAGGAAAATTTTAATTTTAGTATTGTAACTATGCAGGATAATATAATTAATTGACATACCTACATAATTGATAATGTTTTACGTAGGTTCCTATTTACGTGGCACCGTAATTATTATTCTTAAACCTTGTATTAGTCGGTTCAGTCAGATATAAGTTGCCTATAAACCTCTTTAGATATTTTAGCGTGTAGCGATTAAATATTTCATGTTTGGTATAGACATATTTTTCAGCGAAGTCTGCTCTATTTTACATGCTACATGCTCATCGTACTCGTAATATGCAATTACGATGATTTGCGATTTAGATTGTGTCTAGATTCAAAATCTTCTTCTACTTTTGGCATGAAAGACGATAGCTGAATTCATTCTAAGCAAACTGCGAAAATACTATTTGGACTTACATTATATGATGGAACCAATCACGAGACGCAACTAATCGCGTGCAGAGATTGTTTATGAGATTTTCACAACTGTCAAAAGAAACGGTCTACTCTGGCTTAGACACATGATTGACACTGCAAATGTCAATCACATACACTGTCTTTGCTATTTTAATATAGCATGCTTTTCGAAAACTACTTGTCCAGGCCTCCAGGCCTGCTGAGGTTGCCGTATCAAGAAGGTTGATGAAGTTGATGGTTCCTACTATTAAATTGGAGGATCGATTCGCTCATATGACACCATTTTAAATCGGTTCTCAATTCAAAATGGGTTCTCAATTCGGTTGTGTATCGCATAACTCGATCAGATACCGATTTCGCAAATTCATTTTCATTCGATTGTTCCCATGGAAATTGTGTCAATATTTTCTCTCGTAACTCGAAATAAGTGACGAACATAAATTTGTATGAAGGGTAAGTTTATTTTATTTTTACATTTTTCTTGCAATGCGACTACGATACAAAGTATACCTACATTTACTTTTCACTATCGTAAAATCGCAAAATAAAAGCTTTTTAATGTAAACCGACATAAAAGTAACCTGGATCGCTTTGTGTTCGGCGAACGAATCGAAGTCAAAAATGCCTCCCAAACAATTCGGGCGATTTCACGCTGACAGCCGAAAAACCGACAGGTTTTAGATGATTTCATACAATACATTCTAAAATTACATAGTTTTGTTCGGCGCGTTCGTTACAAATGTGCGATCACCCTAAGGCACCGGCTTTAAATGGTTAGATGCCTTTACGTACATTGTGACAGTGTTGAAAGAACTCAAATGAGCGATTTTTTATTATGATGAGCGAATTTTTATTATGATTACAATTTCTGCAAGCGTTCGATTGAAGGAATAAATGTCTACTTTGTAAAATTATTATTTATTCATAAACACCACCTTTTTGAAATTAGACAATACCTTTTTACACACTAGACAATACCGTCCAATATCCATTTTATGAAGGAAGGTACAGACGCGTAGACTCCTGGCTTCCTGATACCACAAACTGTAGGGCCAAACGATACAACACCCACCAAATAGTGTTTCGGACCGTCTGGTGTGTCGAATACCTGGAATTGAATTATGTTATGTTATTCAATCGAACCGACATAGGTACACTGATCTGTACAGTGATCTGTACAGTCATCCGTGGCTCCACACGGGTGCAATTAAACTTAAAAACCTTCCTCTTGAATCACTCTATCTATTAAAAAAAACAGCTTCAAAATCCGTTGCGTAGTTTTAAACATTTAAGCATACATAGGGACGGACAGACGACAGCGACTTTGTTTTATACTATGTAGTGATGATAGTGTTAAGCAACGTGCTTTTGTTGTTTAAATGCAACGATACTATCGGTTTAGCCGATTTCATTTGGCTAATACTCTCTTTTACCAATTACTTGAATGCTTTTGACCCTAGGCTTGCGTGATGGAAAGCAACGCCAGGGTCTAAGATGGGGCTGGCAATTCAAGGAAATGCCCTGTCGAACACCGGCTCTCACATACACACGACGGAACACAGTAAAACTGCTTGGCGCCGACTTAGATGTGAGGGTGGTAGCTAGCCGGGCGGACCATTCCATCCTACCACCCAGCGTGCTGGGTTTTGTTGATTTTTACAACACGCGTTTTTTTTCCGAACGAGCGGTGGGAAAGTTTTATATTTTGACCCATAGACATACGAGGGAGCCAGGAATCTTCCTCAATCACCCAACACTTGATCTCCATTGGAGCATATCAAATAAGAAACCTATTGCATCGACTTATATGCGATCGAAAAATGTGGAGTAAATTGGCCGAAGCTTGTTAAATTTTAATATTTATTTATTTATTTATTTAAATAAAAAAACACACGCCAACTGCATAATCACCGAAATCAATTTAAACAGAACAGTATTTATAAGCAACATACAAGGGTAATCACACAAATCACAGGCATGCTATAACACTTAAAGTAATATCGTTTTAGCGAGACACAAATTAATTTAAATGAAATTATCTAAAAGCTTAACTTAACTTAGCCTTAAGCTTAACTAACATGGAATACAATAAGCAAATTAAAAAA
Source organism: Clostera curtula (assembly GCA_905475355.2). Lineage (NCBI taxonomy): Eukaryota > Metazoa > Arthropoda > Insecta > Lepidoptera > Notodontidae > Clostera > Clostera curtula. The sequence continues at coordinate 7,680,892 of FR997813.1, read as the reverse complement.
AAGGGAAATTAAAAAAAAAATACATTCAGTTTATAGTTCTACGAGAGGGCTAACATGAACATGTTATAAAGATGGCGCCGGAACACTGCTAATGACATCGAAAACACATCTATATTGTCAATCTCCAGGGAAACTTCATTGTATGATCTCATCATTCTTGTGAGTGGACTATTGAAAGCCGAATTCAATAATAATGTAGGTATTTCAAAAAGACGATATCGACGTACTGTCCTTTGTTGAACTCGGAAATTTAAGAATTGTATTAAGCCAGCATCAATCGAGCCGTTAATGATTTTGTGGAGTGTCAATAAATCCGCCAACTCACGTCTGTTCTTTAAACTGAGCATTACGAAGTGCGTAAGTCTATCACTGTACTCAGGCATACTTTTACGAATACCTTTTCTTGTACACAAGTGCCGGACGAAACGTGCCTGAACAGATTCAATACACTGCACGTGGGATGAGTAGTAAGGTGACCATACTGAAGAGCAGTAGTCAAGAATACTTCTGACTAAGGCGTTATAGAGCAGAATGATACTAGAATCATGGCGGAATGGCTTTGACATACGGACAATGAAACCGAGCATTTTATTTGCCTTAGATATTGTAGTATCAATATGCGTCCGGAATGTCAAGGAACTATCAAAGGTGACACCTAAGTCACGAATTATGGTCACTTTTTTAAGATCTACACCATGAAGCTTATAGTTGTGTTGTATGTATATAACTTTCTTCGTAAATGTAATGGTTTGACACTTGTTTATATTTAGGTTCATTTTATTATTGGAGCACCAATTTTGAAGCGTATCCAAATCATTTTGAAGTTTATAACAGTCATCCAAATCTAATATTTTACAAAAAAGTTTTATGTCATCAGCGTAAGCCAAACAATCACACTGCAGAGTTTCCAAAAGGTCATTTATAAATACTAAAAACAAGAGGGGACCCAGTTTGGACCCCTGAGGCACTCCAGAAGTTGGCGTAAATGGCATGGACTCATAACCCGCGAGTGCAACAAGTTGACTGCGATTATTTAAATAACTTTGGAACCATCGCAGCAGATCACCATTAATACCAGCTTGATTTAATTTGAACGCCAAAATTAAATGATCTACCCTATCAAAGGCCTTTGCAAAGTCAGTGTAAACGACATCTACTTGGCTTCTATCTTCAAGTGCACAAGAAATAAAATGTGTGTATGTAAGCAAATTCGTCATAGTAGACCGATTAGATACAAAACCATGCTGACGGGTGCTGATTAAATGGGACACGTGCCAGTATACTTTATTATAAACAATACCTTCCAACATTTTAGCGAATTGCGAAATTATAGATATTGGCCTATAGTTAGTAATGTCATTTAGGTTTCCCGTCTTGTGAATTGGTACAATATGTGCGATTTTCCACAAGTCTGGGAACACTCCTTCCCTGAGAGTCTTATTGTAAATTAATAATAATGGTTTCAGAAACCCACTCATGCATCTTCGAATAAAAATAGGGGGTAACCCATCGGGGCCAGCTCCTTTATTCACATCTAACTTCATTATACTAGTTACTATATCCTTTTCCGTTACTACAACGTTGGAAAGGCTATAATTCGATGTCCCTGGAGGTAATGCATAATTACCATTTAGTGTACTTTCACTGCTGTACATGGAAGCAAAATATTCAGCGAAAATATTAGCAACCTGTTCCGCACCCTCAGCTGTCCTATCACCATATGAAACTCGGTGGGGAATGCTTTTGCTTGATTTATTAGATTTTGTATAACTCCAAAAAGACTTTAAATTGGTTTTCATACTATCCTCAATCTTACTTATGTAGTTTGCGAAACAAATTTTTATGGCTCTTCCTGTTCTAGCACGTAAGGTATTGAAAGCATCATAGTCACGTGGGTTCTTAAACTTTTTGAAACGTACTCTGAATTTGTTTTTTTCCTTTAACATTCTTTTAAGAGATGGGGAAAACCACTTGGGGTAATTATCATTTCTTGTTTTTGTCTTTGGTGTATATTTTTCTATTAGTTCCCACAAAATATTATAAAACTTTCGTACCAATTCATTGCTATTTAAGTGTTCAAATATTTTCCAATCAATTTGCAAAAGATCGTGCGTGCATGCTTCATTGTTGGTTTTGTAAAAATTATATTTGACGTAGAGTGGGTTTAGGGGTAAATTAAGGTGATCAGATTTTCTCAGGGCGAGAACAATTTCTAACGGGGGATGGTAGACATCAGGTTTACAAAGGTGATGCGGCGTGTTATTAACAGAAATATGTGCATATTCGTTAACAATTACTAAGTCCAAGATATTTTTATTAACATTATTTATATTATTCACTTGACAGCTTCCAGTTACATTTAAAAAATCTCTCAACGCCAATGATTTAGAATCACGGGCATTGACGAACGGATTTTGTATGAGTAGCCAATTGATTTGTGGAAGATTAAAATCACCTAATACTAGCGTAGTACATTCGGTATTCTGCAGATATATATCTTCTGCTCTAATAAGAAATTCCTGAAACGTATCATATGGTATATATGAGGGTATGTACGCAACACAAATGTTAAATATTACACCATGAACACTAATGCGCAACCACAAGTCCTCTAAAGACGTTTGCCATTCGAGTATATTTAAAAATGTATATCGTTTATTGACTGCTAACAAGACACCACCCCCATATCCCTTTGAGTATTTTAGCATAAATTTAGCACATCGATCACGTCGTATAACATTGTATCTATGATCAAAATACTCGTGTGATAAAAAAGATTCATTTAACCAAGTTTCTGTGAGACAAATAATATCATAATTAGAGTTCAAAACTGACATAAATACTTCGCTTGACTTTGTTTTTAAACCTCTCATATTTTGATAATATATAGTTATATCCATTAAATTATATTAACACTACATAATATGGCTTGGTATAAAAGATTAAACAAAAAAAAAAAAAAAAAAATGGCTTAAACTATCTTATCTAGAGACTCAATGTCCTTAATTAAAAACGCACCAGACTGTTCATGTTTGCGGACGTATATCCTTCCAAAACGAATCCATACAAACTTGTAGCCCTTTTCTTTGGCTTTAATACGAGCGGACGCATGCAAAGATTTGTTTGCCGGAGATAGGTGTTCGGACACATAAATTGGTTTTCTTTCACCAGCGAATCCCAGCAGACAGGAGTTTAATTTATCATTTACGTGAGTCTTATTATACCTAGTTATAGCAGAGTAAAATTCGTCACGACATCTGGGACTACGTAGTCGAATAACTACGGTACGTGGGCGTTCCTTATTACCCGTGTTTATACTAGCGACTCTTGTACACTTCATAATATCGGAGTCCTCAAGTGGGTGAGAAACAATTTTAGATAATTGCATCATAACATTCGCTAATACTTCGTTCTTATTTTCTGGCAATCCATGAATTTCTAGATTTGCATCGCGCATATTTTGATCCAAAGAGTTTAGTCGAGAATTTAATTGTAGTATGGTTTTCTGCATGCTTTCACGTTCCGTACGAAGTTCTGTATTGTCTTGAGATATTTTTTTTAGTTCCGATTTTAAATTATTGAACTGTGACACATCAAAGCAACCGGATTCCTTTAATTCGTCTAATTGCACTCTAAAATCATCAATCTCAGCTCTCAACTCTTTAATCATGTTCCTCATTTCAAACCGCATTGCGTTTTTTATTTCTTCCCTTATTATCTTTCGAATGTCACTATTTTCATCGCAGTCGGAGCTGTCTTCCACCATATCTGAAGAAATAGCAATGCTTTGCTGAGTATTAGTATTATTGCCCATTGGTTTAATTTCGGTACAATTCGGGCAAATCCATGCTGCACGCGCAGTCTTATTCAGTTTTTTGTACGTAGTTACGTTCAGGTTAACACAAAGATGGTGATAGTTATGATCACAGCTCGAACAGGTAATTTTTTCTGTTGCTTTTATCGATCGTCCACATGCATCACAACTAGACATTATTGCTAATAATAGTTTTCGCCGATCCTAAGCAATCCAATAAATACTCAAAAAGACAACGTAGTTCTAATGGGTTTCGAACGTACACCGCTTAGCCACATCAATATTGTGAAGTCGGCGTCATCCACACTGAGCTACCAAACGATAAGTTTACACGGCTAAAATATATTTCTTATCGTTGTTTTGATTTTTTTAGATGACGGTAGTTAATTAAAACGTTTATAACTAGCGAAGCACAATACAGCTATTTTCACTGTTTATCGATCAACACTGCTATGTTTCTCTAACGATCAATTCACTAGCACATTTCTATGCAGTATTAACTTCAAATTTTATTGTTTTTATCACTTGGACTATAGTTTTAATATTAAAAATGCAGGAGCTTATGAAACATAAGTACACTTGTCAAGTCTCGATGACATATTCATATGACCTCATCTACCTATAAATCTACTCGGCAAACTTTTCCAAAGGTAATTACTGTTCTGGTGCGTTGATTTTTAACTGCTTTTTTTTATAACAAAGGTAGATGAGCTCTTGGAAATTCCTTAGTTACGAAAAATTCTGTTGTGAATCATTTATATAATTATGGTGAAGATATTTTCCTTTTAGCATCATTTATGCACTTAGTTTTCTAGTCACAACAAGACCTAGATACCTACGGATAACAATACGTTTTTTTAATGAAACTGTTTATAATATTGTACACTGTAGTGAACACGAAGTCCGTGTGGTGATGGATTTAGAATTAATTCTGTCACCCCATTTCATCCAGAGGGTGTCGTAGGAGCCGACAAAGTGAAATGACAAAGCCAGAAACCTAATGGAAGATAAAGAAAACATGACACGAAACCCTTTGCTAACCCGTCAGGCCAGCGTGTCACAGTAGATTATAGATTTTGACAGTTTGGAAACTGACGTAAAGTTTCGTCACTTATCAATTCCGTAGGGTGGTTACAGCAGAAAACCTAGCTGCAAGAGAAGGAAAACTTGAAACGAAAACCGTTTGGCCGGCGTGGCAGTCGGACCTCCTCCAATTACAAGACTGAAATTAACCTACTGTGGCACGCTGGCCAGAACGGTTGGCACAAACTTTCGTTTGAAAATAAATTTTCAGCCTAAAATTTCCTCTCTTACTATTACTACCTATACAATAGATACATATACCTCGACCTAAAAACAGTTCGGCAGGAAATAGCCCAAAACAGCCTGAAATACGAGGAGAAACTGACTCGCTCTGCGTGGAGGCGCTCTTCAGCATACACGGCTAAAAAGAAGTAACATACCGGGCCTAAATAAAAGATTTAACACTTGACATCGAGAGAGTCGTGTGAAATGTATTTTCATACAATTATGACTCACGACGAAAACATTAACTGAGTAATCAACAAAGAAATGGCTTAATGTTGAAAAACGGATTATTGAAAAAAAAAAGCTCTAAACCAGTATGGAACGGGTGCTTACCAGTAGGGAACTCAATATATTCCAAGTCCTTCACCACACGGTAATGTATTGGTTAATTACCTTCATGAGTGGGCCACCAGAGTCTCCTCCACACGCGTCCTTATTGCTCTGTGCACCTGCGCAGATTTCAGATGGAGCAAGTCTGAACGTTTTGCCAAATGAGTTGCACATCGACGGATCCGCTACCGGTATCTATAACGTTGGGCATTTAACAAATATCATTTAGGCTGTGTCCACAGTAGGCAAACTGTTAGCAGCCGACTGAGTGAGCCGCTTTGTGGCGAACTGAAATTTGAGTTAGCTGCAAACTCAGATCGATTTTCGTATTTCACAACCGGTTTTCCTGTGAGTCGGCGCTAACTGAGACAGTCGGCGCACGTAACGTAACACTGCGAAATACGTAAAGTGAGCGCAGAACTAGCAAACTGTGGACACTCTATTAAAAAGATAAGGGAGTTTGCCTACTGTGGACATAGCTTTAGAATACATACTGTACCCACCCTATACCATCCTGAGAGTGCCGTAAGAGCCGACAAATCAGAATGGACTGGTTACACTATGTATTCTTTACGTCAGTTGACTATGTCTAATTAAAAATATAATTATAGCTAGAATGATCTATGGCATGTAGATAATTCGAGAGTCCACGAGGACGCCTTCTGAGACTAGCCGAGCCTGTCTACGTAGACTGTAGTGACACATTAGCTAGGGTAGTCCCGCTAATGTGGGACTCTGGAAGCTACTCGTCTACCCACTAAAAGCCCATCGGTATACCCTCACACAAGACGCTTGGGGCACCAAAAGTTCGCGTAAACGCATTCCACTCTGACGCCCCGAGACAGACAGCTGCCCGAACCGGAATCTACCCGTGATCCATTGGCGGCACAACCAACTCCTCTCTGCCCACAAGGCTGACAAAATTACGGTGGATCTCTCACTGTTAAAAACGGAGACTTACTGAAAGGACTTGCAGAACATTGGCACGTTCCTCAGTGGTCATGTTCATCTTGCCCCAGCCGGCTACCATCACCATTTCTCCTAACCGAAGCTTCGTCAGCTGTTCCAGAGTCCGAGGTAGACAGATTGGCGTAACGTAATCTTTAACCAAAAGTTTTTATGCCCTAAATTTATGGCATTAACATATTTAGTGCCAACTATATCAGACTTGGTACTTCCAGGGCGCCAAACTTGCTCTTTCTGTTACTGAGTTCATACATGACTCGCGCTAAGTCGCGCCTCCTTCCAATACATGGAGGGGGTGGAGTTCAATACATGGAGGCCTACTGTGCCCCGCTGGCCAGACAGATTGGCTCAGGGTTTCGTATCAAGCTTTACTTATCTAGCGGCTAGGGTTTCAGCCTTGTCGTTTCCTTTTGTCGGCTCTTACGACACCCTTAGGATGGAATGGGATGGTGACCCTGAATTCTTAACCATACGGATTTGCTAATTCATTCCAGTTAAAATCGTCCATTCCAGTAAGTTGCACATATTGCTTCAATTTACCGACCACTGCAAATAAAGACAATTGTGATGCAATACTAATAATATCCGGGCGGCCTAGGACCGGCCTTTGTGGAGATCCTACGGGGAGGCCTATGTCCAGCAGTGGACGTCTATTGGCTGAAATGATGATGACTAATAGTATAATGTCAGTTCGGGACGTACGCCGACACAAGCATTTGGCAAGAACTTTTGAATTAACACCTAGCAATTGCGTCGTCTCGGATGGGCACCTAAATAGACAATAGCAATTTTAGGATCGCTGCGTTCTTGGCTATGTCAAACAAAATGTAATATGACCTACCATTCAGCTGCACTGGTTTGTCCAATTCTAAAAGGGCTATATCATTGTGAAATATGGGCTTGTTGAAGAGGGGATGACAGTTAACACTCTTGATTTTGCGATCTTGTACTGGTGCCGCACACACTGACAATTGACAGTCAGGGTCTGTTCGAGTGTCATGTTCCCCTAGCCTAACTGTTGTCCTGTCATAAATAAATACGTCATTTCAGTCATTGAACTCATACGCATAAAATGCTCATAAATTTATTTTTTATCGCATTGTTAGTAAGCCTTTGTTTTATTCTATTACATATGCAGAACAAGAGGGCCAGTGTCGGGGCTAAATGCAGTCAGGAATGCAGAAACACGAGCTTTAACTATAGCATTTATAAATTATGTATTATGAGTATTATGTCGTTTATATACGTAAGTTACTTGCATTTATTTGTTTTTAATAATGAAACTAGCTGACCCGGCAAACGTTGTTTCGCCATAAAAATAGCGCTATTAAAAATGGGGTTGATCGTAGAGGGGTGAAAATTTAGGATGGTATGTATTTTTGTAGTTGTATCATAAAAATATAAAAACATAAAAAAAACTATTAAAAATAGAAATAAAAATAGGGACCACCCTTAACATTTATGGTGGTGAAAATAGATGTTGTTCGCAGATTTTTATATATTATCTAATATATAAAATTCTATAGCATTGTTAGGTACATAAACCCTATAGCAATCAAAATTTTTCGTCCCCGATTTTTTAACGAAAGCGTATACTAAACAAGAACCATGATAGAATTCAGATTACTAGGCCTATCACACAATAATGAGGATAAGGTAACTTAACTGTTAAGTTGATTTTCGGTGTAACCCATGTTTTATACTTAGTAAACATCTCATTTAAAAAAACCTCGGTATCCCCAGAGAAAAAAACAAATCCTTATTATAAATAAGCTCTATGCCCTCACTTCCGAAGGCTGATGACGCTTTCTTTACGCCCCATACCTACACTAGAAGGTCAACAGATACATTATGTACATTATTACCATAGTATAAAGAGAGGGGAAGTAGGTTATCTTAATACAAACGCACCGCGCGCGGCTTGTATGTGTGCGCTATTGTATCTATGTGTCGACGCACGCACACTTTAACAAAATCTCGACCCGTTTCTCAGTGCGCCAGTCGGGGCTAACACTGCACAAGGTTCGCGCGCGCGTCACGGCTTTTCGGCACCGCTAAATGATTTATTCATCAAAATGTCTGATAATCGCAGAAGAACGTATTGCTGTATGCTTGGGTGTAATTGCAATATTGCAGTCAAATAGTGTATTGCGTGATATTAGTTGTTCAGACTATATAGAATTTGATATCCTCGAAAAAAATGCTTTTTTTTTACGTATGCGGAGCCTTGTTGAAAAAGTGGATTGAACGTCACGAGGATTGCGAACAACTTAAATCGTATTTAAACGCGAATCAGCAAGTTTGCAATTTAAGTGCAGAAACTAGGTACCTTCACTACAAAAATTATTCTAGAGACCAAATTTTGTTAGTGATTCCACCCGACGACTTTGTTGAAAATATTAAGAGGGTGGAGCAGATATTCGAAAAAGCATTTAAAAATGATCACATAAACTGCAAAATTGGCATGTCTAATTAAGAACAAATAAAAGATTAACATTTTTCACTTCCCTGCCCATGTTTTCCGAAATTATATTTGCAAAAGTTATTTATAAGGATGCGGATATATTACACATTAAAGTTTAATAACAAGGCGTTTCGTAATAGTCGAAACCGAAGAAAGTATTTTTCTGTAGCTAATTTGTAATTTTGTAATAAATGTGTGATTCAATAGATATGTTTGTATTAATTAAAAATAAATGTGGTCCTTTATGTGTAAAAATACTACATTATGCATAATAAAAAACATCAAAAAGCTGACATGTATAAAGCTTAGTGCTTTATACAAGTCAGCTTTTTGATTTTTTAGCAAATAAGTTAAACACAAGCTATGTTGCCGCGTGTACCATCTAGCGGCGACATGGCGAGTCGGGACTGCGAAGCGCGAACAGCCGCGCCTAATATTTAGCTAAAAGTGACAACCCTAAGACAGTAGGTAATTATATCGCGAATTGGGCCGGAGATAGCCTACTCCCTCTTCTTTATACTATGTTATTACTTTAAAGGTCATGTGAAGTGCCAGACTTCACATGGTCATTCGTATTCTGTATTGGTAGGCGGTATTTATGCGCGCCAGATTTGATGTATGACTTTTTTGACAAATTATCCATCCACATATCGACCATAATGTCAAATTATGTCGGATACGCGTATACGAAATGCGAAGTTAATTGCCACCATCATTAAGTGCTGTTATGTGGTGTGTGGATGAAACATTCCATAAAAAAGTCATAGAAAAATTAACAAACAAGAATGCCGGTCATTATTATTTTTAACTAGCTGACCCGGCAAACTTCGTACCGCCTCAGACAGAATCAATCAATAAAAAACCTGAATGATAATTCTAGAATGTTTCACCTTTTAAACCTTCCCTGGGCTTGCACTAATATTTCAAGACCAAAATTAGCCAAATCGGTCTAACCGTTCGCAAGTTGTAGCGAGACTAACGAACAGCAATTCATTTTCATATATAAGAAGAAGAAGATAAGAAGAAGATAGAAGATAAAATAGGCTTGCTTACGTTTGACCTTAATCTCGCTTGAGGCCTATGAGGCCTACGTTTGCCTAGAAGGTGTCTGTGCATTTGGGCCTAGATAACATAAATAGCGAACACGAATGACTATGTGAAGTGCCAGCTTAAGAGGAAACATGTATCATTATCTTTGATAGCAAAAATACATAGGCCATTAACGCCTCAGCATAAGTGTTCTCTGTAGGTAGTAATCGTGATTGATGAGTTAATAATAATAATCTTTATTTTCAGACCATAGTCCATAGTAGTTAAGGTTAAGGTTTATGACTCACAGCACAAAGTCATCGTCTGTTTCTTGTACGCAGTGTGCAGCCGTCACAATATGGCGATCAGTGATTAATGCGCCACCGCACATGTAGTCCAACTCACCATCCTCTATGAAACAAGATTTACACTTACTCTCACCTCATCACCGTTTCAGCCAAAGGAAGTCTCCCACTTCCCTCAAGGACAAATTAAATATGGTACGGATGGTCAACCTATACGGTTTTGCCAAATGCAGAGCCATAAAAATTTACCTAAAATAAGTATTCGTAGCAAGAAGATACTATCTATCAACTAGTTATATAAGATTTTGTTTTTTTCCGAGTTGTAAACAAGTTCTAGTTGTAAAATATGCGAATATTTATGAATAGGGAGTTTTAAGATACCGTCGCCGACACAAAGAACTACATCATTCTGACACTTCTTTCTGACATGAAACTAGTTCATTCGTTCATTCAAGAAATATAAGTTCTAGAGTCTGGATAAAAAGGAAGAGTAAGACTAGTAGACTGTTCTATTGGATATATTGTTTGTTTTAAATTTATTTTTTTGTAACGAAACCCCTGCACTAAGTATAAACTGTATCGCTGGGGCAGTTTACAAACATGTAATTCACGAACACAAATGGCACGCAGACTCCGAGCAAGTGCCTCTGGTTTAGACAAAGACACTTGCCCGACCCCGGATACGAACCCGGGACCCTTTGATCCAAAGGCAGCACATCTAACCCCTAGACCAACGAGGCGTGTCAACCGCGCCTTCAATACCGCAGTGACTGGACTTTGGTCTTCAGCTACTTACCCATATACCCTAGTCTTGCTATCCAAGGAAACTGGCCCAGAGCAGCATTAAACCCCCCAATGATACGGTCCGCAGCACTATCGCCGCATTCGAAGGCGCCCAGTTTGAGCCAAGCTGGATGGTTTGCAATCTCTCTGCTAATGTTATCTGGAGAAATAGATGACTAATTAGGTTGACGAATAAAATTCGGTCCATCGTAATTCTAACCTAGTTTCTTTTCTTCCTTTGTATCATCATCACTTCAACTAAAAGACGTCCACTGCTGGAGCATAGGCCTCCCCTGGATTTCCACAAGCCTGGGTTGCTCAGGCTCCCATTGTTCAGCTTGCGGACGGTCTACCAAAATTGTGATATTGAGTTCGTAGTCGCCACTCGAGAACTTATTGAGAAATAGGCCGTCAGTCCAACCAGCATATTAATTATCTTGCGGCTAGCCTTTCGCTTCGGCCATGTTATTTCCTTATTTAGGCTGTTACGACAGCCTCAGCCTGGAATGGACGACGTGGAGAGGCCAGACGAAGAGCGCCATCCGGTATCGTAGTGGGTTTTGCTCCAGGGATAGCTATGTCAGAGTTATCACGTTGAGTGAAAAAAGAAATTTGGCGACATAACTAACATTTATCGTCGTCGTTTACGACAACGTCGTCGTTTACGTTTACGAGTACACGAGCAGTGGATTTTCCTTAATTCCTTTATATAATACTAGCCACCCGCCCCGGCTTCGCACGGGTGCAATTATATTATACCTATAAACCTTCCTCTTGAATTACTCATCTATTAAAAAAACCGCTTCAAAATCCGTTGCGTAGTTTTAAAGATTTATGCATACATAGGGACGGACAGAAAAATGCGACTTTGTTTTATACTATGTAGTGATAACATAATAAAATAATTAGATATCTAATAAATAATCAGACACGGTATTCACAATGACAGTAGGCATACCTATTATTATAGCATGTGCAGGCAAATGTCTAAACCAGTTTATTATAATACATACCTTGATTAACTTGACGTGACTATAATAATATCTTTGGTTACTGTGCAATTTGTAAGAAACATTTTATTTACCGTCAATAATAGCATCAGTAACGTATTGGTAAAGTAGGTATTTAGGGGGAGTATTATTGGTGTTGGTAACACTGAGTCGGTCCCCTCCTGTTACATGGAGGGTAATTAGCCTACTGTGTCACGCTAGCCAGGCGGGTTGGCTTGGTTTCGTTTCAGGTTCTCTCCTTCTCTTGCGGCCAGGTTTTCGGCTTGTAATTTCCTATTGTCGGCTCTTACGACACCCTGGGACAGAATGAGGGGGTGACACTGTGTATTCTAAATCCGCCACCACACGGGTAAATAAATTGAGATAAAATTCAATATTAATTAGGTACATAAATAGTTGGAGGGCTGGTAACCTATGGGCGAGAACCGCCACAAAATCGAGAAAAGTGGAGGCATTTGGAGGAGGCTTTTACCGCTCTAGGCGGTCCTTACATAGAAGACTCAAATTAACCTACTAAAACCAAATAATTAAATAAAATACTAAAACACAGAAATACAATAACTTAGATTAGATTTTCATACGTAGTTATCTATGATTTGCAAAGAATAAGAATATTGTAAAGAAATAAAAGCTTTTTATTTTATTTATTTTACATAAATATTTATTTTTATGGCCAACGAACAAGGAAGTATTTAATACCAAAAATTTTTAATAAAATATTTTCGGAATATCAATGTGCTGGTAGAAATGATTTTAAAACTAAATTGAAAAAGTATTTATTAGATACACTCCTGCAACAATAGTTTTATATAACATTGCTATGTATATATGTATATTGTTGTAATACTGTAATTGTATAATAATGTTAAACGGTTACTATACTACATATTAGATAACATATTTTATAAGAGAGCGCTATGTCGCCAACAAACTGTACAGCAGTTTGGCGATATCTATAAACTAAAAAAACCCTGTAAACCTGTATGTATAAATAAAAAAAAAAAAAAAAAAAAAAAAAGATTGTACCGAAAACTTCATTACCTTTCACATTCAGTTAAAGTTTAAGAATTTACTTAGTTGCATAACAATCGTCTTATTTACTAAGATGCTGGTTATAAAAAAAGCCACAACACTTGTCACTGTCACTATAGAGTCTCTATTTTGTGAGGCAGCGTGTTGTTAAAGTAAAAAGAATGTCAAAAGATTAAAATCTATAAGAGGATATTTACATAAAGGGATTACCCTCCTGCAAGGTCACAGGAGTATGAATATTACTTTCCAACAAGATATTGAATTGGACTCTTGGAATTAAAATTGGGTATTCCATGAAAGATTCTACTCCACGTCCAACATTCTTACCTAACAGTCCCATAAAACGATCATTTAGTACACCGATAACCGCAGATGCAATACCAAAATCAAAACTCATTTAATCAAGTTGGCTTATTATAGATCTTTGAAAAGGAATAAATTAAAATTTACCATTTAAAATTGAAATTGTATCATTTACCACAGGTTCGAAATGCAGCTCTACAGTGAAGAGCCTGTAAGAAACTCTGTAGTTGTTAGATCGCTTTTTTAGGAAGGCTATAAGGCCGGGATAAGACAGATTTGTTGGAGTAAACTCGCGCAATAGTCGAGAAGGGCCAAACATCAGCAATATCTAGGCAATAATAGCCAACTTTATAACATGGGTTTTCATGACTGTTTCAGTCGGAACTGTAAAAAATTAGAATATAACCTCGCCAACAATTATCATGTAACAAATCAATTAACTCACCTGAGAAGACCCGTTGTAATATGACCATAATTGCTATTGTGTACCACTTAAACACAAACATTTTTTTAAGAAAATCGCAGCCGTCTTTTGCCGCGTACTAACTCATGACTGGTGGGTTATCGATGCTCTGTCAACCTGGTGCACCGTGGCATCGTATTCGTTCCACAACGCACGCAGTGCATTAACAAAATTTATGAACGAAATTTATCGTTGAAATTACTGTCGCGAGCGAAATTCAGGATGTTCACGAAGTTTTTATATGGGATCATACGGATTAAAAAACAAACTGCGCTCAGAACTGCAGGCTTTATGGTGGCACATCATCATCACTACATAGTATAAAACAAAGTCACTGACGTCTGTCCGTCCCTATGTATGCTTAAATCTTTAAAACTACGCAACGGATTTTGAAGCGTTTTTTTTAATAGATAGAGTGAGTCAAGACGAAGGTTTTTCAGTATAATAGATGCATAATTGCACCCGTGCAAAGCCGAGGCGGGTCGCTAGTATTGAATATTTGTCAAACAGTGTACACGGAACATAATCCGTCTTCACACGGACTTATAAAGTACGTGTGGTTATTATTTAGATCGAATTTAGAAGGCATAGTGTCACCAGCCACTTCCATCTAGGGGGTGTCGTAAGAGTCGATAAAAGGAAATAACCGAAAACCTACCCGCAAAATAGGCTAATTACCATTCATTCATACATAGGGGCTAATTATAATTAGTACTATGTTAGTTTGAACACAGTATAAAACATTTAAAGAACCTACATCTGGAAAAACGCAATTTCGCTATTTCAGGAATATGGCTTACGCATGTGTCTGTTTACGAGTGTAGAGTATTATTATTTTATCTGTGGTTTGCGTCTAATATGTATTTGCAACTGCAATGACTCAAAGGGTGATGCGCACTTGCGCTTTCCTATTCCATGCTATGGTGAATACAGGGTGTAGATAACAAAATTCAATTGTCATCCAACTTAGAACTTTAATTTTAAAACTCGCATAATTTAGATTAGAACCTACTACCAGGAAAAACGCAACTTCGCTATTTCAGGAATATGGTGACAGGCCTTAACAGTGGCGTAGCTAGGTAACCAAGGGCCCTGGGGCAAATTAAAAAATGGGGCCCCACTGCTATGTAAACTGATTAGGTCTTATCAAATAAAATTATGAAATATACAAATACTTTAAAAATGCTAGTAAGCTACATAGGCTCTTTTTGTGCACTGCAGGGCAGGTAATATAAAAATATTAAACAGTAACAACATAAATTACAATTAATGCTTGGTATAGGTTTGGCTAATAAAACGAACCTTGAAAGAAGATTCAAGGGTTTATTATATAAAGGTTGTGCCTACCAACCAAGTTTTCGCAAAAGTATCAATGACTTCGTTTAAATCCATGCTTGATGCGGTTTTGTTTTCAATTGCTATTAGCGATAAATGTCGGAGTCGAGTTTGGCCCATATTATTTCTTCAATATTTTTTTATTATTTTTAATTTGCTAAATGACTTTTCAGCTGCTGTAGAGGTGACAGGAATTGTAAAGAATAATAACATTGCTGTATCACTCCATATTTGCTCATTATTTCCGTACATAATTGGTGAACAGTACATGCTTGAGTTAGTTGAGGTAAAACTAGGTGGCAAATATTAATAAATTGAAGTGAAATACTAGGGCCTATATTGTATCTGAATATTTTCTTTGGAATTCGTCACACTTTTGCAATAAAGTTGCTTCATCAACATGTAATAAAAATGATGGTGTTAGAAAATCGAATAAATGACAGACTGCAATGCAGTCATGACAATAAAATGTGTATCTAATTGAGACATTACTGTGTCTAGTACATTATTAAAAATCTCAATTTTAAATCATTTCAATCAATTCATCAAAATATTTTTTAAATTTTCTTTGCTTTTTTCTTGAAAATGTATCAATACCTTATTTTCTTGCAGTTTCACTGGCTTTGCACTTGAATAATACGAAATCATTTCAATAAATTAGCAACTTTGCTTTGGGCTCTGCTAAAACTTTACTTGCCTCGTCGAAATTGATGTCGCAATTTGTAAAGTTTTGGATTTTTCAACCAACACTGCAGTTACCACATTATTTGAGTCACTATCAATATAAATATTTTGTCCATGTGTATTTGCAGAAGGTTGACTAAAAAACTTGTCAATTTTTATTTACTATCTTCTTTCTCTCTTTCTTGGCGTTGTTTGCGTTTAAATACACTACTGGGTTTCTTCTTTATAACAATAATTTTAATTTACTAATTTATTTAAACAATGCAATATTAGATTGTGCTCGACTATGTAGGTACTCACTGTTCATTGACGACGTTAAAAGTAAAATAAAAGGTAATGATGACAATGATACGCTACAAGTGGGGAAACTCCGGAAAAGAATTATCACCGTTAGTGTTACCACATTTATCGGTGGAGACCATGACCGATCTCCTGCCTGCGGGAATTAACGTATCAACTGCAGGGGACTTGCATTTTTGCACGAGATTTCGCGTTATACAATGAGTTGTAGCTAAAATCTATAGATTTGACACGATTTATTGACCTAATGGACATCAATATGAGTGGTAAAATCTAATAAATTTAAACCATTATATTGACCAGTACAAAAAAGTTTATTGACATTAGCTTACTTACTCCGTTCCTGATACACAGTGCCGGGTTAAGCAAACGCGGGGCCCGTAGCAAATTCTTTCAAAGAGCCCTTGATCTGCTATGGGTGATAGTGGTAAAAATACAATTCAATACTCAATCCGTTTATTTGCTACCTATAAGTTACAATTTTTGGGCAATTAATACATACCACATCTTAATAAGTTTCACTCAAAAAAATACGCTCAGGCAGAGATGAGTGGGTTTAAATATGCGGGGCCCCCTTTCGCGCGGGGCCCGTTGCAATTGCTACTCTTGCTACGTGGTTAATCCGGCACTGCTGATACAGCATTAATTTTTAAACCGTTCTCGAAAAATATCTTAACTCGAATTAACAATAAAACTTACGTCGATGAATAATAAAACGCACATATCACTATCCGTCAAATTGACAACACTGCCAACCTACAGAAATTTAAGGGAATTTAGGGGAATCCCTTGGCATAACTTTTGAATTTCTGTCAACTGAGTTGTCATGATTAAAGTGGGGCTGCAACCTGTCATATTTATTTTGAAAATTCGATCGAGATTTCTGATAAGGATTCGAGGGGCCCCTGAGCTTGAGGGCCCCGGGGCACTGCCCCGCCTAGCCCCTTGGTAGCTACGCCACTGGGCCTTAAGGTGGATGCTCCAGGGTAGCCCGCGAAATTCAAATTTTCTTAGGTTTTTTGCAATTTGCAGGGCAGTGCTAGGTTGTATGATGATGAACATTTTATTCAACATACAACCTAGCACTGCCCTGCAAATTGCAAAAAACGTAAGAAAATTTGAATTTCGCGGGCTACCCTGGAACATTCACCTTAAGGTCCGCCGCGAATAACATTTTAATCAAAATAAAATCTAGCACTGACCTGCAAATTGCAAAAAAACGTAAGAAAATTTGAATTTCGCGGGCTTTCAAACAAAGTTTTCATTGTCTTGCGGCTAGGTGATTTTATTCGCTTCTTACGACACCCTTAAGACGGCATGGTGGGGTTACTTACTTACTGAAGCGATAAACCGACAAAAAATGATTACGGATGAGAAAATTTTAGAATTGAGCAACATTTTAACAAACAAAATGCTTAAAGCTCTAAGAAAGCTTCCCAATTAGTCGGCAGAGTGCAAGTTGGGCACTATCCGACTTCAGTGATGGTTTGGTGAAGTATCAAGGAGTGACTGAGCCATACTTTTGTGATTATGGTATCAAAACATCGGCACAAGTGTAACAAGATACCATTCTTGAGAAGGTAGTGAAGCCCCTTATCAACACCGTGTTCAATAACCAATAATAGTCCTTCCAGCAAGACTCGGTGCAGGATCATAAAGCTCGGTCTACGCAGTCTTGATTGGAAACGAACGTTTTGGACTTCATCAAAGCTGAAGACTGGCCTTCGTCTAGTCCCGATATTAATCCGCTGGATTATAATATATAGTCAGTTTTAGAGAGTACGGCTTGCTCTAAAAGCCATGATAATTTGGAGTCCCTAAAACAATCTGTACGATTGGCAGTGAAGAATTTTCCCATGGAAAGAGTACGTGCTTCTATTGATAACTGGCCTCAACGTTTAAAGGACTGTATTGCAGCCAACGGAGACCACTTGGAATAAGCTTTTTATATTTTAAATTGTTTTATATTTATGTATTAAATTGTAAAAGTAATATATTTTTTTGTTACAGTATTTATGGAAAGACTAGCTAATATCCACGTGTATTTCTTGTACATTTATAGGTGGTCCAAAAACGGACAGGTGACTCATTTGTTAATTAAAAAAAAAGCACAATGTGTGCCCCCACCCCAATAAGACTAAAAGCTTGTGCATCGCAGCGTGTTTTCCCAGAGAAACAGGTATGCTAATGTTAATCGGACTAAACGACGTATCTATTACGCATCGCCTTCAGTTCATGTTCACCCACCAACGATACAACTCCGTGCGCCAGAATAAAAAGATAAATAAGCCTCAAGGAAAAAAATACGTGGAGAACCTCTGAAGCCAACACTATTTGGGTGTTGTCGTGCTTACGTTGTGGAGTGTGCGAGCGCAATAAATCAATTTAACTAAAAACAGTATATCAAATTATAGTGTATGTGAACGAAACAAAATACAAACATGCTAAGGCTATTTACGTTTTTTCTTTTAGCCCAAACCGTTCTGCAAACAGAAAGCTGTAAGTACCTACGCTATAATTGAATTGTATACACCTGACATTCGTTTAAGGTATCCGAGTAGCATGTCTAATGGTTCTGTGGTCCATATCTAAACGTGTGTTAATCGATACACCATATGCTACCCATTTTACTCGATTTTCAAGTTGTCGCGCATTGAGGCGTGGAGGAATTACCGCAAATGAAATGAGTCTGTGATTAATTTAAAATAATTAATACGATTCTCCCCCTTAACTATACATATAACATACAAATGCTATTTGTAATATTGAAATGACCGCTTTTTACTAAGTGCATTTGGATTTAAGCACAAAATATATACCAAAACAAAATTTATTACAGTTTTTGTCTGTTTGTTTCGGCTAATCTCTGAAACTCTGACTCACTGGCAGATTGCTGATATAACAAGTAGTAACTTAAGCTACTTCTATTGACACCTTTTACAAAAGCGGGGTGCTTTTCAGGAGCTTATAGTTACCGAGTTTTCCACATTGTTAAATACTACGCGGATGGAGTCGTGTGTAACAGCTGGTAATTTAATATAAATAGTTATTATTTGCATCACTTTCTTGCCAATATTATTAGGCACGCGGAGCGAATGGTCGTCTGCCATGCGCGACTATTTTTGTGGGGCAACCGGTAGGGTTTTTTTGGCGGATCAGCTGTTTCAGTTTCTAGTGTGCTATGGCTTTTCTTGCTCTAAACTAACAGCTGGTTTTAATTTAAAGTAAATAACCACAGTAATAGACGTGGTTTTTTAATACTTCGGGTCTAAGCACCATTTCAAAAAACCCGTACATCACTTCACTATCACTATCACTACATAGTATACTCGTAAAACAAAGTCGCATTCTTCTGCCCGTCCCTATGTATGCATAAATCTTTAAAACTACGCAACGGATTTTGAAGCGGTTTTTTTTAATAGATAGAGTGATTCAAGGGGAAGGTTTATATGTATAACCCACCCCCGCTCTGCACGGGCGAAGCCGGGGCGGGCCACTAGTCTAATATATACAATTCTCGTGTCAAGGTGTTTGTTAGTGAATTCCACCGAAATGCCTGACCGATTTTTAAGAAAATTTCCATCCACATTTAGTAGGTCTGCGAATTGTAGGTATAACATCTTTTTGAAGGGTGCTCCACACCATTTTTTTTTATTTTTATAATTTATTTTTTGTTGTAAGATACAGCATACAAAAATACATACAACCCTAATTTTCACCCCTCTACGATAAATCCTCTATTTTTAAATAGCGATATTTATTTGGCGAAACGACGTTTGCGGGGTCCGCTAGTAATTATCTAAAAGAAATTTTGACTTGGTTCACGTAACGTAGTCTGGAACCTAGACTTGTACATTAAGTCCTACAGGTAAAGCTCATAATCAAGTTCCAACGATGTTAATTGACGAATATTTAATCAGAATCACTGATGAATTCAAAACACACACAACAACAAAACATTGCAATGCAATTCACACATTTTCCTGTAGTTCTCATGAGCAAATAGTTACTATTTATTATCTGCCAAACCTTTAACATTTATCCATAACATAAAATTTGTTTATACATCTAAAAATATCTCGAGTTTGAAACTACTTCGAATGTCTCAGAATTGGGCCCCATCCAAACTTGCTACTTCAAGCAAGTTAATGATCTATTTGGTTATCGTCAAAATCGATAATCAATGTACCTTACCTTTATTGTCGATTTTGCCAATTTGGTAACCTAAATACTAGTTTTCCGTGCGGTGACTGATTCAGAATACATAATGTCACAACCCCATTCCATTCTAAGGGTGTAGAAAAAGCCGACCAAGGGAAATGACAAGGCCGATAACCTAGCCGTAAGAGAAGGAAAACTTGATACGAAATCCTGTGCCAACCTATCTGGCCAACGTGGCACAGTAGGTTAATTGCCCTCCATGTAACTGGAGGAGGTTCGACTCGGCACTGAGTCATTTATGGGCTGGAGAAGTAAGACTAGTTACAATGTCAGTTCGGGTAGTCTGCCACACGATTTAGACAAGCACTTGGCAAGGAATTTTGAATTTAGCAGATTAATTCTGGCCGATTACTCCGACGCAATTATTTGCTATTCCATCGGAGTAAGCCACTGTGTAAGCCAGACCAGAATTACTTTTTCGGGTATAGGTGTTATTTGTACTCGTTAATATTATTTTAATACTAGCTGACCCGGCAAACATCGTACCGCCTCAGAATCAATAAAAATTAAATGAAAAATTTAAATAAACCCCCGACACAATGACCTAAGTATCCTTTAAAAAGTAAAAAATAAAAAAAATACATCGCGTTGGGGGACCGCTCCTATTTATTTATTACCTGACCCCTGGTCCCCCAACGCGATGTATTTTTTTATTTTTTACTTTTTAAAGGATTTCATCGTGTGACGTCATTGTGTCGGGGGTTT
The DNA here is from genome assembly GCA_905475355.2 of Clostera curtula. NCBI lineage: Eukaryota > Metazoa > Arthropoda > Insecta > Lepidoptera > Notodontidae > Clostera > Clostera curtula. The sequence continues at coordinate 7,659,840 of FR997813.1, read as the reverse complement.
ATTTAAATTTTTAATTTAATTTAATTTTTTGCTTTTTATAGGTACACGCTTATTATGATGTTTGTAATGTGCACGTGATGCGCTTTTATTTGAGACCCCACTCGATTATATGTATTTGCAGACTTTCGGTTATTCTGCCCCACTTTCACCACCAATAACTTTTAAACGACTCAACCGATTTTCATCAAACATGTCTAAGAACACACGCCCGTAACTCACCTGTCATACAAAAAAAACTGTATTGAAATCGCTTCATCCGTTCGCGAGCTACGGTGCCACAGACAGGCAGACAGACAGACAGACACTTCAGACTTATAACACCCCTCGTTTTGCGTCGGGGGTTAATAAATAAAAAACCAGAATGATAATTGCAGAATGTTTCAACTTTATTGAAATATGTGCAAACCTTAAGTAATTGCAACAAAAATAATGCGTATTAAAAAAAGTTTTTTTTTTATATTTTCTCCTTTTAAACTTAGCAAGCAAGAGCCGACAATAGGAAATTACAAGGCAGATCACCTGCATACATGACACAAACCCTGTGCCAACCCGTATGGCCAGCGTGGCACAGTAGGCTAGTTACCCTCCATGGATTTGGAGGAGGCCCGACTCAGTAGTGGGTCATTTATGGGCTGAAACCATGGAGGGAACTCCTCCAAATCTATGGAGGGTAACTAGCCTCTTACGACACATTCAGCATGGAATGAGGTGGTGACACTAAGTATTCAAAATCCGTCACCACACGGACAATACTCTAAAACATTTACAAACATTATAAAAGCCGCCAGAAATAATTAATTCTCGAACCGGGTTGCCCCCTGGCAACATGCATATAAATCATCAGTAGGGCACTTTGAAGTGGATCGCATAAAAAATTGAGGCACAGTTTTTGGCACTCAAGCGCCAGTTCCTCCAGGACTAGGAGTCAATTAAAAAAAATAACTCAGAAATATTGCTACTGTTGGCGACTCGCAACCTTTTTGTCAATGTAATATTCTTTTAATAATTTTAAAGCTGCTGTCCTTTCTGACTTTTGATATGTTACTGTTTTGCAGGTCAGTTGCCAAATGTACTGTGTGTTATTGAGTATTTTTGGCTGAAATGAATGATGAATAATAATCAGATCTATTTTAAAAGAAAATTATTGTCACAATAATAATTTAACTTACAGGCTCCGGCATTGTTTAGAGTATAATACATTTAGAGGAATCGATAGTTATTGTATTTAAGTATAGTATAGGTATTAAAGGAATATATATATAGATATGTATATGATAAGTGTGAAATAAACAAATAAATAAACACGAAAGTACCATAATGGAAAGTACATATAAAACATGCCAGACGGCCTTCACATCTAAGTAACGAAATGATAATCAATTTGATTTGGTAATAAGGAAAACTCAGTGTTATTAAGTTAGTACCTATGTTCTTTTTTGAACACATAATGCATGACACGAGCGTTACATTTGTTTTTAGAGTTGGGTTTTGGCGTAGAAAAAACAACAAGCCTTGATTACACGTTAAACACATGCGTTACGACAACTAGCACTATTCACGACTTTGACGGCGTTGGCTTTAAAATGGGGTAACTAGCCCTCAATTTGCAAATAGATATCGCCGTTTAAAACGATTAATCTACCGATTATTGTATGTTTCTAGCTATAAAGCGCTTTGCCTTCGATTATGGTAAAAAGAGTCGAAATTATAACAATTTTACTTGGCTACCCTACCGATTACGCTGTTAGGTATTTATTGTCAGGGACTTTTGAACTTGATGTCAGCGGAACCAGTAGAAAGCACCCGCGTTGTTCTATGCACTATGCACCTCAGTTATTTATTAAAAAAATATGAACGTACGATGTTCATATTTTTTTAATAAATAACATATATACGACCTCCACGCTAATATTATGGAATCACATTAAAAATATCAAGCTGACTTGACTGACCATGACATTTGTCTTCCGAGTATGGCCGGCAGAAAGATGAGACGACTCCATTATAAAACAACACTAGACTTAAAATGTACCTTACCTACATAATATTAATTATCGATGGGCAGTAAATCAGTTGGGCGGGTATTTTTAAAATGAATGCTCGAGGTTATGCTGCTGATCAATTTGATGTCTCGTTCTGTGAATATATTTCTATCTTGTGCTCGAGCATACGATTCAGCTGATAACCGGTTATCATCACCCATTAACGCTGCGGCAACACAAGTACCTATCTTAATTTAAACTACAGACCCAGAGCAATTATCTGTGGTCTATACAAAGATACTTGCCCGACCCCAGAATCGAACAAGGGACTCCAAAGGTGAAACCTGAAGCGAAGCGGACAAGCCGTAGCGCATAACATAAAAAAGTTGGTATCTGTTAAAGAAAAGAACATTGGGTTTAAAATAAATTCGTAGTAATATACTAAGCATATAATGAGAGACATTAGGTGTTAATTAGACAACAAATAGAAGTACAGAGAATAAGTATTAAATAATAAACAAATGTATGTGCGCAGTGGAAATAGTTTTATTTAATGTACCTATTTATGGAAATACAAGATGCAAGCAATTTGTAATAGTAAAAAGCATAGTCTGAGAATTAATAACGAGGTTGCCTAGCAACAATATATAGAGTATGTTTAAAGGAATGCAACCTTTTCACAATAAGATGTCTAGAATATAATACAGATGTGTTATGCAAAGGGCAGATGTAACAGCCGTTTTTCTTTTTAAGTTTTCCATAGACCACGCATCGCAGACACAAAAAAAAAGCATGCCCTCCTGGCATGAAAAGTGGGTCTCATGTAATACATCAACTTGCTGTTTGTTAGAGGATCTCCTTTAGTCTCTAGTCTTTATAAGTACGAATACGTTTGGATCACTGGTCCCCTGGTAAATTCTGGGGTCATGTCTTTGCGTGTGCGTGTGTGCCTTATTGCAAACCAGAGGCCCTTGGTGCGAGTGTGTCACTTATGTACGTAAATTACATCTTTGTAAACAGTCACCGTGATTGCAGTGGCCTAAAAACTCTCTTTCTTTGTTAGTATTCGAAGGAGACAGTTGCACAGTGGATAAACAAGATGGCACCTGTACACTATTGGCGCAATGTACTGAGTTGCTGACAGAGGTGAATGGAGCTGGTAAACCGATGCCCAGTTACATCAAAATGAAGCTCCAGAAATTGACGTGTGGGTTCCGGGGTTCAGAGCCGATGGTGAGTAATCAAATCCTTTGTGCTCTTAATCTCAGGGCAGCCCAGTCATAGGACTAACGGAGAGCCAATTTCGGGGCATCTTCGGACATTTACCATTTTTACTTGCTTCGAAAATTCCCTATCCCTTATCAGGTAATATTTACGCAAAATACCTGTACTATCTTTGTGTTTTATCGTCGCAGACCGGAGGTAACACGCACACAATTAGTTGAAGACATGCTCGAAATTTGTGTTATCTCTGCAAATTCCATAAATAAAATACTTACTATGAAATCTTTGCCACTGAATTGCTTGTTATTTTCTAGATAATTTTTTTTGCAAGTGTCTAGATAAATATTACAAAACGTAACGTCAAATTTCCTTCTCTTGCGGCTAGGTTTTCGGACTTGTCTTGGGTGGTGTTTTAGTAAAAACAAAACACATAAAATAAATAAATAAATAAATAAATATCCTTGGACATTTCACACAACGCCATCTCGTCCCAAGCTAAGCAACTTAATGCTTGTGTCATGGTAACGAGATGGATGATAAACTACTTATATACATTTTTTTTTGTAAATACATACATATTATAGATAGAAATGACACCCAGACTCCGAGCCAGTGCCTCTGGTTTAGACAAAGACACTTGCCCGACCCCGGAATCGAACCCGGGACCCGTTGATCCAAAGACGGCACATCTAACCACTAGACCAACGAGGCATACAGACGAATCGAGAACCTTTTCCTATTATAAAGTCGGTTAAAAACAATAGCTTTTATCTTAACAGGTATGTTGTGTAGACAGCACTAACCGTGTTGGAGCTCCAGACAATTTCAACCAAGGAAGCACAGGTGACAATATTGACGATGCATTCACCCGACGCTACGACGATGACAACATCGCAACACCCAGAGACGTCTTGAAGCATCCCAATCTATCGCTGCTGCCCACAGTATGTGGGAATATCGAAGAAGATAAAATATTCGGTGGACAAGAGACTAGGCTATTTGAAATGCCTTGGATGGTGCTACTATCCTATCTCTCGCGTATGTAACTATGTATTAAACCTGCATCTGTTAACAATGGATAGAGTTATCAAACATAGAATCTCCTTCTTTTCTTAGAACACTTTCTTACACACGTTTGTAACACCGGAGGTAACACTAAAGTCAATATCCAAAACCAGAAATTTATATTGGAATAAATTCCTATGAATGCTTTCAATAGTCACAATGAAAAAGGACATCAAAATTACATACAAAAAAAAACATTTTTTGTCACCGGTTTGGAATGCCATTCCACAGAGAAGAGCCGGCGAGGAACTCTACGGTTACATACATACATATAATCACGCCTCTTTCCCATAGGGGTAGGCAGAGACCACTTCTTTTCACTTGCTACGATCCTTACATACTTGTTTCAATATTCCCTTCATACATGCTCTACGGTTTAGGGTACTCTTGACCTGGCCTTTTTTCAAGACGTCCCTGATTTGGTCTTGAAACGTCCGCCTAGGTCTTCCCCTTCCAACACTTTCATTCACACTCGCCTTATACAATTTTTTACTCCACGGTTGCTCTTTTAAATTAGGTTTAAAATGATGGTGTTTCAAACAAGTCCGACAGATTACTGGAGGCTCAGGACAAGCCTTCGTGGAAATCCTTGGTGGACACCTTTGCCCAGCAGTGAACGTCTTTCGGTTGAAATGGTGATGATGATGGTTCTGTAAGGTCTTTCCCCGGCCGGGCAGCCTTTAGCAACTGGATGGCAATCCCCTATGACTTGCTGCCTTGTTGGTCTAGTGGTTGGATGCGCCGCCTTAGGATCACGGAGTCCCGGGTTCGATTCCGGGGCCGGGCAAGTGTATTTAAACCAGAGGCACTTGCTCTTAGTCAGGGTGTCATTTGAATTCGTGAATTTTATGTTTGTAAACTGCCACCGCGTACAGGTTAAACCTAGTGCAGGCGTTGCGTTTAAAAAAAATCACTTGTAATGTCTGTTACAGCTCGTGGAGTTAAACTTAGTTGCGGTGGTACCCTCATAAATGAGTGGTATGTTCTGACAGCGGCGCACTGTGTTACAAATTTGGGCAAATTGAAACTACAAGAAGTGGTGCTGGGCGAGCACAATATCAAAACTGATCCGGATTGCGAAACTAATGATGGGATGGAAACATGCGCTCCAAATTCCAAGGTATGCGGTGCAGTGGCGGATTTACAGATTTGCCGCCTGTAGGCGTTTTACGCCGCCTCTCAGGCGTCCACTCTTTTTGACGACCTTTTTTTTACACGTCCTAAATCTGCCGCCCCTTAAAATATGCCGCCCCTTAAAATATGCCGCCCTAGGCTCCGGCCTACTCAGCCTATGGGTAAATCCGCCACTGAAGCGGTGGTTAATCTCTTGTTTTACAGTCTAATAATACGTGCAAAATGTAATGAATAATCTTATATATAAAAATGAATGTTTGTCTTTATGTCCTTTAATTGTAAACTACCTATGCATTTCGTCCGTGTGGCGACGGATTTAGAATACACAATGTCACCAATCCATACCATCTTTAGGGTGCCGTAAGAGGCGACTAAAAGAACGCAAAGGCAAATCACCTATCCCCAAGAGAAGGAACACTTGACACATACCCCGTGCCAACAGGGTTTGCCAGCGTGGCACAGTAGGCAAATTCTCCCCATGTATTTGGAGGAGGCCCGACCAAGTAGTGGGTCGCTGTATAAATGACCCACTACTTGGACTATGCATTTCGTTATGTGATGATCTTCAGCAAAATGTTGTCATCTTGAATCTCGAAAGATCCTGAAAAAAAGGTAATTTAATTAATTTCTGTAATGTCTTTCTTACCTTCAAATTTACTTTAGTTACTGGCGTAGCAACGCACGTACAGTGCAGTAAGTTTATAAAAGTTGTAAAACTTTTTGATGGCACGTTCTAGACATAAACGTAGTAAGTATCCCTCGACGTTTCGCAATTGAGCACCTCAGTTGGCTAACTACCGGTATTTCCACATAACGATTGCCGTCTGCCGTCCGACCCATCTAGTACCACCGGTAATTATATGGTTAGACCAGCTGTAAGTTTTTACGCTACTGACTACGTGTAACGACTGCCATTGATGGTGGCAGTTGGGACCGAGATGGCTTTACGTGCCTTTCGAAACATGGTAAAGGTCAGTTTTTTTTAAACGTAACCCCTGCTGTAGGTTTACCGGTGTCGCAAAGGCATTTACAAACATAAAATTCACGAACACAAATGACACCCAGACTCAGAGCAAGTGCCTACCAAATTACTCAACTAATAGCCATTTTATCAAAAACTCTGTTTTCGATAGTGATGTAGATAGATAGTATAAAGAAAAAAATTGACGTTTCATTTATTAATTGTAAAAAAAACCCGCTGACAAAAGACAAACGACGTGGAGTTCCCCGTTCCGTAGGTACCTGTTGCCAAATTATGTTGGGAATTTTTAAAATACTTTTAATTTTATACATATTTATAATTCAAAATATTTCCTATTGTTTTTAGGCCAGGACTATCACTGATCGGTAAATGATGATTTAAGGAGTAACTTAGGCTGTGGTACGACTACAGTACGAGTAACTTAGGGTGCGATGTTAGCCGCGGCGTCACCCACGGCTAACATCGCACCCGTGTCAAGCCGGGACGGGCCGCTAGTTAAAATATATCAATGTTACATCTTAGCCTGTCTATAAACCTACTGCTAAGTCAGTCCTCTTTCATGGAGGGGAAGTAGCCTATTGCGCCACGCCAACCACAGGTTGTTGGCACATGGTTCATATTAAATGTTTGTTCTATTGCTGTTATACCTCGTTCGTTCCTTTAGTAGCCCCTTACGTCTTTAATCCCTTAAAACGCTACAGTCTATTCAGGTGCATTTTATTACATTATTTTCAGAATGTTGGAATATCCGACGTAATACCGCATCCAGGGTATACACCGTCCTCGCTAGTCGATGATATTGCTCTGATTAGGCTGTCACAACCAGCAGATTTTACATTACGTAAGTATATTTTTTCTTAATGGCTGAATAAAGTTTGATTTAGTCCTGATCTCTATATTTATAAATTCTGTTGAGTCGTTTGAAAGTTATAAATGTTATAATTCTCCTAGTTACTAGTCTAGCCTTATCTTACACAAAATGTTTTGAAATTTTCGATTTTGTTGCTTTCTTGAACATTATCTAACAGTTGAAATATGAAGAAATAGAAATTCGCGCCCACCTACCTGCTGCCTGGGCCATGGGTTGCGTTCCGAAAAGGGGGAACATGTTCTGCGATCTTGGTGGCCTTTGCCTAATAGACGGCTATTAGTGGAGCGTCAAGCTCCGGAGTGGGCAACTTCAAAAGACTCCATGCACTAAATTTAACCTTTAACACGGGAGCTCTGTGCAAATTACACTATAGTTCATTCGCGGTAAGAATGCAGTAAGTAAGAAAACAAAGGCGTTTTCACAGTGTAAAGGATACCACCGTTGCGTTCGACAGTATGCCTTCGACTGGTCAATGTGAACGTGACTTTTTTAATTCGGAACGGTTTGATTGGTTATGGGCGTTGACTATACACGAAGATAAATATCTCTGGTTTACACTAAGACTACCCGCCATTCGAATCGATTCCGCGATTCAAAGTCAAAATTTGCAACCTCTAGATTAATAAGGTGCCAAATTGTTCCAAGAAAATAGATATTCCAAAATAGTACAATTATGGAATCAGAAATAAGAATTAACAACGGTTTTCAACTATTAAGTGGTTTGTTTCATTATTCTAGCCAGTATGGCACCAATATGCCTGCCGTTAACTCCTTCACTGCAACGAGAAAACTTGGTGGACAAGTACGGAGTAGCTGCGGGATGGGGTTTGACTGAAGAGGGACCACAGGCGCCAGTTTTGCGAAGCGTTGACCTGCCAATCATTAACAAAACTGCCTGTCAAGCTGCATTTAATGAGTTAGTATTTGACTACAGGTATACAGGTTGTAATAAAAATCTGAACAGTCCTGTGTATAAATAGTTTTCTTATTTTGGAAATTAAAACAAAATAGTTAATGAACCCGTTTTATGGTCATACAACACTCGTTCTAAGATCTATCGTAAATTAATAGTCTAGCTATTGAACTGGCCGAGTAATCGGTGTTCCAGAAAGTTCTTCCTTGCTTATTTGTCTAGTTTTGACACTGACACACGTTTTAACCGACTTCAATAGAAGAAGGAGGTTCTGAATTATTCGGAATGTCTTTGTTTTTGAAGCTTTTGAACATAGCGATACGTTTTTATTTACTAACTGGTGATCAAACATCTGGCACTGAAAGAAGATGCTGTTTTTTAGGTGTTTTCTTAGATTATTCTAAGCTTAGGTCACTTCAAAATTAAGGAAAGCTATCGTTTAAATAATACGTATCATTCATTCATTCATTTTCATCAATTTCATTCAGGTGGTCATTTCGCAGTTGGCAAAAAAACCGCCAATGTACGCTTTACTTGTATTATTATAATACATAATGAAATTAAACACTTTTTAACGAATTTAAAGCATTCGAAACGCGCCGGCATAAATTTTATATAATTGGGATGTCTATTTGTAATATTAAAATAACCGCTTTTTACTAAATGCATTTGGATGTCTAAACGGTAAATAATATACCAGAACAACATTTATTACAATTTTTATCGGGCTGTTTGGACTAATCTCTGAAATGGCTGGACTGACTTTGCCGGGACTTTCACTGGCAGATAGCTGATGTAACCTGCATTTTATTGACACCCCCCCCCCCCCGGCTTTTCAGGAGCCCATGGTTACTGAGTGTTCCGCATTGTTAAATACCACGCGGACAAAGTCGCGGGTAGCAGCTAGTCTTACTTAACAAGAAAGCGCCATGTTTTTTTCACTAATACATAAAATCTGTAAAAGTTTTATTGTATGGAGTTTTTAAACATACATAATTATATTCTATCTGTCTAGGTCACCTCGCATCCATGACCAGCAGATCTGTGCCGGCGCTATCAAGGGCAAGGATTCGTGCGGTGGAGATTCCGGGGGACCTTTGAGCTACCCTGGGGTGCTGGGTCAGAGAGGTGCACAGTACGTGCAGCGTGGTATAGTCTCATACGGACCCAAGCGATGCGGTATTGGTGGCCTCCCTGGAGTATACACTAACGTAGCCTACTACATGAACTGGATATTGGACAATATGCGTAGATAGTAATTTGCAGTTAGTTATTTTTAAATCTCCGCAACGGCAACGAATTAAGAGTACACATGTCGCCAAACCACGCTATCCGAAGTGTGTCGTAAAGCCGTGAACTGATTTGCGAAATGTAGCATGCAACGTAATACGCAATGCCCTCCACGTTGTTGCAATGCAATGTATAATACGCGCGCGAGTTCATGTCCATCGGGGCCTAAATAAATAATTACTTATCACATTGATTTTATTTCATAATCTGCAAAATCACCTTAGATTACAATAAACCAAATCGACATTACCATAACTAATTAGGTAACAGCATTACAGCATTCCTCAGGATGGACATGAACTCGCGTGCGTTTATATGGGCGCGCAGAGTGTACGGAGCGCCAGTGTGGACGGGTTGTGCGTCTGTACTGCGGACGCATGCCGGAAACAGATGCGAACACGTACATGCTCGGTTCGTGCGCGCCCTGTGTCCCTGTGCACACTTGTGAAATGCTCCTTTCATGTTACATTGTACACGGCTTAAGACTAAACTAAGCTTAAAACTAAGCCTAAGCTAAGCCCTCGACTAAAGGAATGCAAACAGCAGATCACCTAGCCGTAAGAGAAGGAAAACTTGGTACACACCCTGTCTGTGCAAACCCTATCTATGTAATTGGAAGAGGTCCGACTCACCAGTGGCTCATGTATGAAATGTTACAACTTTATCAGCTAGTAGGTACTTATTTGTAATAGTTATAATTTTGTACAATTTAACTTTAAGAATGAGAAAGAAACGGATGATCGTATTAAAGACTGGATATTAAAAAAAATATGTTTCTTTAATTAATTTCCCTCTTGTAATTGGAGTTCTGACTCAGCAGTGGGTCTTGTACGCGCTGAGACGAAGAAAAACAATTAGTTCTGTAGCGACCGCATGCTACATACTTTACACAATTTACCCGAAAAATCTGAACTAATTGCATCAAGAAATATCGCCTACAAATGCGACAATCACGAAAAAGTCCTACACCGCGATAGCGAAATTTCAAGAGCAATTCGCAAGGTTAAGATATCCCCGACTACAACTATGGGGGGGAATAGGCGCTGCGACCCCTAGCCAGACATCACACCTCGTCTGGCTGGATGATCATCCCTTTGCGCCTAAAGTGGTGACCCCGACGTGATGTGAACACGCAAGATCCTTGAAGTGGTAACCCTCGACATTGGACTCCAGAGCAACCTTCCAACGAGTCTGCAACATCCTCCTGCCTGGTCAACCTGGTAATGACGAACACTCCTCAGCAGCAGCAGTCACTTAGCAAGCCAAGACGTCAGCCTTAACAGGACCACGCCCAGCCGACTCACCGTGCTACCTGGTTCTGCGGCACGACACTCAACCGCCCAGTGAACTCCACTACACAGTTGAGGTGCTCAGTCTCGACTCACCGTAGGCTCCGAGCACTCCTGGCACTTGCAAGCTCGTCACACTGCAGCAACTCAAGAGGATCGACCTCCAGTCTTGGGGGGGAGCCATGTAGCGACCGCATGCTACATACTTTACACAATTAACCCGAAAAATCTGAACTAATTGCATCAAGAAATATCGCCTACAAATGCGACAATCACGAAAAAGTCCTACACCGCGATAGCGAAATTTCAAGAGCAATTCGCAAGGTTAAGATATCCCCGACTACAACTATCGGGGGAATAGGCGCTGCGACCCCTAGCCAGACATCACACCTCGTCTGGCTGGATGATCATCCCTTTGCGCCTAAAGTTCTATAATCCCTATCAAATGATTATCAATCTATCGATAATGAATATTTATCTAGCCCTGTTTTAACAGTTCGGAATGCTGCTTTAAGGAGAATAGCCGGAAATAACCTCTGTAGTTGGTATAATAGTTTCAACATCAATGTGGATAGACGTAAAGGTATGTGGGAGAGAAAGAGATGCATGGATTTTGAAATATCATGGTTCATGGTGCATCATGTTAACGGGCATTGGGAAAAATGTAAAAATGGACAACCCTTTCTCTTCTCCTATGCTAAATCCTTTCATATTCATGGGAGCTATATGCCCATAAGCGATTTACCGTATACGACTAGAGTGTGCTCAAACTTACGACCCACTATGTGCTAGAAAGTGCTTGAGAGGTTGTTTCTATTTACCGGAGCCCATACATACGACATTATCTAAGAGCAATACAAAATCGTCGCTAAATATATATTCCTTAAAAATGCTTTTAAAATGTTAACTAGTCGTCAAGAAAAGGAATGCCTCACTCAAACAAAGTTTTTAAGCTCGACACATTTATAGCAAATTGCAAAGCTAACACCAGGTAAGGGGTCTGGTAGGCGCCTCCTCCGGTAATTGCGGCACGAGGGAACACCTACACAGGATGGGGCCTCAAATAACAACGCGTGTAGAACATGAGAAATTGAACATAAATGTAGGTATATAATGCACGTGCAATGCATCGGCAGGAAAGTGAAGGAGGATTCTGGGAACCTATCAACTGTACAATTGTGTTCAGCGCTAAGATCGTCTCTATATAAATTTGTAAAGCGTAACCCGGTTATTATAATATTAAAAGCAATATAGGTATATTAAGATTGAGTTAAATGTAACAATATGCTTCTACTTTTAATGGCATGGATTTTGAATATGTAGCGAACGCATGCTACATACTTTACACAATTTACCCGAAAAATCTGAACTAATTGCATCAAGAAATATCAAGAAAATTCAAGAGCTATTCCCAAGGTTAAGATATCCCCGACTACAACTATCGGGGGAATAGGCGCTGCGATCCCTAGCCAGACATCACAGGTGTGATCATCACACCTCGTCTGTCTGGATGATCATCCCTTTGCGCCTAAAAATACATACCTATTATGGGCAACACATTCCATTCTGAAGTTGTTGTGAAAGGCAAGTAAATGAATCAGTTGGGCCAGAGGAGGAAAACTTGATATTGTACCTAACAAATATTCAAACAAATCCTACATCGCGTTAACAAAGTTTACAGAGCAATTCCCACGAATCAGAAATCGCTGACAACAGTCATCGGGGGATAGACGCCGCGGTCTCCGTCAGTCACCTCTACATCACTTTGTGCCTAAAATATGGAAACAGTGCGAGCCCGCTTCGCAAGTGGTACAGGAAAAATACCAATATCCTCAGTGGTTTAATATCGGTGTAAGAAGAAGAATTACCATTCTTTTTCTTCTTCATTGAAAGTTTAAACAAAGGGGTCGTGTAGGCCACATCAAGAAGACTGCACGTAAATTCCCTACATTAATTTATGTGGCTTGATTGATAGATAAAGCTGTTGCTTGCTATTAATGTTTATTACTAGTATGGTAATAAGTCGTCTGCCTATCTACGAACGCCTCGCGTTTTAGTCCATCTTCATTCACCGACTACAACAGACACAAAACGTAATTTTGAAAAGGAATATCTCTTTTAAACGAGTTTGAAAACCCGATCCAACCAAAACAACTTAGTCACTTTTGTGATTCCAACTGCAAATCTTGTTTTGAAATAATAATATTGCGAAACCATTTAACTTCATGACCTGTGCTTTATGTGTTGTGCTGTACCTTTAAAATATCGATGACAGTGTAAATTTAAGATTATGTTTAAGTTTATTTTGGTTTTCATCACACTAATGGCGATCGGAATGGAATGCCGTGAGTATTAATGATTACCTAACTATACCTAATCGTAAATATACTATCTATCTTATAAGTTAAAAATAGTCATTGTCGAAATTGATATTATTTAAGGTCTACATACCCTGTTCGTTTAGTTATTAGTATATGTAGTTTTAATCTCAATTTATTTAAAAATAAGTTAAAACTATTAATTTCAATCTATGTACTAAGAATGTCAATCAAAAAAGACAATACTGCACACCTATATTTAAACTGGGACATTTATAAACGAAACGACCTTTTACATATTATTAGAATGCCGAGGTTGAGATGAACATTTAGTAGTGGAGAGGTAAATCGAACCAACAGTAGTTACAAACTGCGAATTACTGCCTTGAAGTTGGCAAAATATCGGTACATGCTCAGGTTTTAAAGTAGCTCAAGCATGTACCTAAACCTAGTTGAACGATTAATTAAACGAGTTAAGTAGGTTAATTAAAACCCGGTAACAGTCTAGAGACCACAAGTTGTTTACGAAAGATATAAACATTGATTTAAATATGTGTTTTTGAAATGCTGTGTACTTCATCTATATTTAGCGAATTTTTTATGAGTCGTTCATCGTTTCAGCCCTTAAATAATACCGATTACTGAGAAGACCTCCAACAAATTCATGAAAGAAAATTAGGCTACTGTGCCACGCTGACAAGACGGGTTGGCACAGGGTTTGTATCAAGTTTCTTTTCTTGCGGTCAGGTGATTTGTTGTTTGTGTTCCTTTAGTCGTTTCTTTCGACATTCATAGGATGGTATGGGTTTGTGACATTGTGTATTCTTAGTCCATCTCCACACGGAAACAGTGTCGTCCATTTAAAATCATCTGTATCAATTGAAAATAACGCTGTACATAGTGGTTAAATACCTCCCCAAGGGCCACCAGTCTCTTCTACACGCGTGCTTATTGCTCTGCCGCAAGAACAGGAAAACTTGATACGAAACCCTGTGGCAAGTCACGACGGTTAACAGTAGGTTAATTACCCTCCGTGAAATTGGACTACACCCGACTCAGCAGTGGGTCATCTATGGACTGAGTACTATTAGCAGTAGTAGAAAAAATCGTGACATTTATTTATTTACGTCGTACTATACATTATCATCACAGATATACCAATAGAATAATGCAAGACTTAAAATTAAAAACTAGAGCTAGTCAGTACGCAATATATGACATGAAAATGTGTATGTGCTGGCACAAACACGATATCTGAAATTGGCTATAAGAAGCGGATTGAAGTATAGAAAACCGACTATAAAATTGAAAGTATTAAAAAATATAATATGTAACTATTAACATTTAATAGGCAGCGCATTTCAAAGCTGCATATACAAATCATGAACCTATTCGTTCTGAGGGTAATATGTATGTATTAGTTACTAATAATAAATCTTCGGCGACGAGCGACGCCGACGCAGTCACGGGTTTAAACTAGTCTATCTATACTAATAAATAAAATTGGAGTGTCTGATTGTAATATTAAAATAACCGATACGCGGTACTTGTACCAAAACAATATTTTTACCATTTTTTGTCTGTCTGTCTGTTCGTTTGGGCTAACCTCCGAAATGGCTTTCACTGGCAGATAGCTAATGTAACATGGAGTAACTTAGGCTACTTTTATTGGCACCCCCCCGCTTTTCAGGAGCCCCTAAGTTTTTGTATTAAGTTTTTCCTCATTTTGAGACCAAGTCGCTCGTCCGTTTGTTGATGGATTTAGAATTCATATTCTGACCACCCCACCAAAAACCGAGCCGCAAGAGCAGGAAATCTTCATACGCACTTGGAAATCCTCGTGGATTCCCGGCCTTTGGGGACTGGCCGGGTTATGTGGAACTCCGGGGCGCGTGGAGGTGGTAAGTTACGCCCCAACCTACCCACTAAATCCGACAGCGTCCTTCGACTGCCCGAAGCAGGGCCATGCATGCTCCGCGACCC
The DNA here is from genome assembly GCA_905475355.2 of Clostera curtula. Lineage (NCBI taxonomy): Eukaryota > Metazoa > Arthropoda > Insecta > Lepidoptera > Notodontidae > Clostera > Clostera curtula. The sequence goes on along the minus strand of FR997813.1, from coordinate 7,644,789 downwards.
TGGGGGAGCCCCATGCTCAGAGGCGGGCCCCTCCGTTCGGGGGGAGGGGTTGCGTACAGCCCCCCGTTCCGCCGCTAAGGCGCGCGTGGTACAGTAGGCTATACCCTCTACCTATTTACGGATGGAATGGTTTGGTGACATTGTGTATATCAGATTCCACACATACATGACACATAGTGATGATATTTTACAACTTCTCTAATCGGGTAGGGACATTTATGAGTCAAATAAAAATCCAATTTAACAGTAGGTGTCTAATAGGTGCGTGTGTGTATGTGTGTTCAAAGAAAATAGAAGTTTCCCATTTAGATGCTTGTGGTAAACGAAATAAATGGTTGCCTAATTTTAATTATACCGGTATTTATTACTTAAACAAGGTGCAGCAAAAAGTGTATCACTATATCGTTTCGATAGTTCGAATACAAATATTGTGTATACATAATAACTTTCTAACAAAAAATGTAAACCGATTGCAAAGATAAATTAAAAACCAAAAATAAACAATTAACAAGGATATCAGTAAAATGTCTATGTACGACTAATCTGAAAGCATTACCAATCAATTTCCAACTCGGTTTATAAATGGCGCAATTAGGCGCTGTTAAACACTCCTTTTTGAAGTCGGTTAAAAAAAGGCCTTTTTTTTATTCATTACATTTTATTGACACAGACTGCTCTTTTGGTAAAGGTGGTGACTGACTTGTAATATTTAGGGGTGTAGTGTAGCTCAAGTGAGTGAGCGTTCACCGCGGTTGGCATGTCGATATTAAAATAGATTCGCCTCGAATAATACATTACAAGCAAACGGTGCATGACATGTCAGTCTCCACCTTAAGATTGACGCAGTTATTTCGAATCTTTGATAGTGGCATAAACCGTTAGCGTATAATGAGAGAGTTAACCGCGAAAAAGGTTCACATGTCTCACGTTTAGTAATTTATTCATGGTGCAATGGAAATAATGTAATCGTAATCTCATGTTTTGTCGAGGCGCCCACAAGCTTGAGAACTTGTCATATGCAGTATTAAAAATAAGACGTTGATTAAAAATAATAATCATCATCATTTCAGCCAAAAGACGTCCACTGCTGGACATAGGCGTCCCCCAAGGATTTCCTCGACGGCCGGTTGGAATGTATATCATCATTAACACTACATATTATAAAACAAAGTCGCTGTCGTCTGTCCGTCCCTATGTATGCTTAAATCTTATAACTACGCAACGGATTAATAGATAGAGTATTAGGGATAATAGATAGAGTAATTCAAGAGGTAGGTTTATATGTTTATTACATGCATAATTACACCCGTGCGAAGCCGGGGCGGGTCGCTAGTAGTCAATAAATAAAATAACTGTATAAAAATCAACCAAACTTGTAATTCGTAAAATCCAGAATGACGCCAAAACAAAAGAAGGCACAGAAGCGTATCCGCATCGAAGATGCCTCTTCGTCATGTGTCCTACGACTGCAGGTGTGCCGCAGGGTGGCGTTTTATCTCCGTTACTTTTCGCAATATTCATTAATTCCATTTCCAATCACTTAATTTCTTCCTACCACTTATATGCAGATGATCTTCAGATCTACACGCAAGCACCGGCAGATCAAATAGCGGAGGCCATAGGAATTCTAAATAAAGATCTTTTCAGAATATCTCAGTGGAGCAAATGCCATGGTTTAAAAGTTAATCCCATCAAAACCCAGGTCATTGTTATTGGCGGCTCACGAATGGTCTCAAAACTCGACAGGTTTAACTTGCCACAAATCATTTTCGACGGCATCCAGATACCAATGTCGAAAATTGTTAAGAATCTGGGGATTTTTATAGATGACACATTATCGTGGGTTCCACAACTTAAAGAAACTAGTCGACGGATTTTTGCATCTGTGGGGTCCCTGAGGCGAATGCGCAGTTTTTTACCGACTGCCACTAAAATTGCGCTAGCTCAATCTCTTCTGCTCCCTACACTTGACTATGCCGATGTCAGCTATCTTGATCTCACAGAGGAGCAACTTAACAAACTTGAGCGACTTCAAAATGTTTGTATAAGATTCATATTTGGTTTACGCAAATATGATCATGTATCAGAATTTCGTGAAAAGCTCAAGTGGCTCCCAATTCGTCTTCGTCGGAATACTCACATCCTTTCACTGCTGTACAGTACTATTTTTCATCCCACTACCCCACATTATCTTAAAGAGCGTTTTCAGTTCTCCTGTGACACACATTCATTGTCCTTAAGATCATCATCATTGCCAGGGCTTAACACTGGCAATGCCAATGCATTCCACGCGATTTTACGATAAATCCTTTACTATTCAAGCTGTGCGCCTGTGGAATGCTTTGCCATTGTCGGTAAGGTGTGCTCAATCCTTAACGAAGTTTAAAAGTATGGTGAAAGAGCATTATTTGACTTTTGGTTAGTCGTACTTAATATTTTTAATTATTTATAATATGTATACGAGTATGTTTACTTGTTATTATTTATATATAGTATATCATATGTACACTGCAACTACTCATATTTGTTTCTTGTTCCACCTAAGTCCATCCAACGGTTGTCTGGAAGAAATTGCTTTCAGCAATAAGACCGCCATTTGTACTGTACAATGTTCATGTTGAAGTTTCTTTTATGTTTTTTTGGTGTACAATAAAGAATATCATTCATTCATTCAGAAGCGTAGGCCATCGTATTCCATTTTTAAATTAGGTAGTTATCGGCCAGCATTATACATATCACCGGTCGTAAGCCATGCCACCCGCTTTCCACCGATTTCCGACGACCTAAACCAGGGCGTTGGTCCACTGTGTGGGAGGCCTACCACGCATAACTCACACATAGGAACATCAAGTGAACAAGTGTGACGTTAATTGGCAGAGGTATTGTGGAAGGTACTCAAAGAGCGGGTGGTACTTGGCCCCTTGATGGACTATCCGCACCAGCACGAGGTACTATCTACCTCGTGCTGGCGCGCGTGGCGTGTGGGACTAAGGTAAGTCTCTTTATGACATGAGGGACGTCCCTATACCCAGTATACATCCCCCCGATTTTGTGTCCCGCGCCTACTACTCTGTGGATCCGGCTGTAGGTCCACTGGGTCAGTTGCGCCAGGAGGCAGCGAGGAATCCGAGCTCTATCTACTCCCTGTTGTAGAACTCCGCTGGAGCTGTTGCTCTGCGTGTACCACACCCGGGATCTAAACTATAGCTCGTTGTAAGTAATATTTTCCTCTTTCAGTTTACGAAGGAGATAGCTGTACGCAAATCCAGGTGAACGGAGTTTGTACACCGCTCCCGCTATGCAAGCCTGTGTTGGAAGAAATAGATAGAGCCGGCAGGCCCATGCCGATGTATATGAGGAGGAAATTGCAGAGCCTAACGTGCGGATTTCACGCTAAAGAACCGATGGTAGGTATTTCCTTCCTTCGTCGCCTTTGTTCCCAATTTGCTTGGAGTCTGTATCAGTCCAACCTGTTCTGATTAACCATCAGTATTATCAGTATTTCCACGGACACCGTCTACCCCCCGCAATCCATTTTGTATGACGACCGGTAATTTTCTAGTTAAATCAACTGTTCGTTTTCATGCTACCTACGAGTAACGTCTACCATTTATAATGAGGGGATCGATAAAGCTGTGAGCAAGATTTAGGTTACCAATTGCTTACGAAAGTGCCAAGACTACAGAAATAAGCACAGAAACCTGACCAAAAAAAAAGTTCGAGGTATTTTGAATAAAACACAAAAGACACTATCAAGACAATGATTATAATAATATGCAAGTAACTGGTATAAACTCTTCTATACTGCATCGACTTCTTTAAGAAGTCTTATTTGTTTGAGTATAATCTGTTATAGTTATAGCTCACACATTTTTATATTGTGTTATCCATTGTGTCATCTTATCTTATGAACGGGTTTAGTTCCGTTTAATTAATTGTCACAAATGCACTTCGACCTTGTGGGATCTTTTGTGTTTTCCCTGCCGTGTAGCTGTCCTACTCATGTTTCTAATCTTAGAGAACACTCATAATGAGTTTTATGATGGATTGAAACCGTAGGAGCCTGTATTGCTGTTTTTCATTTATTGTAATACCTATAAACACGGTTGACTCAATCAGTTTCAGTTTTGTTTCATTCAATTTGGACTAACATATTTTGTTGTAATTTGAGTGAATTCACACACCCTTGTGAAATCTTTAAGCAGCTAATTACACACATGGAACTTTATACTTCTGTAATTCTCTTCAATAATACGTATCTTATGCTTTCGCAGGGATTTTGGGGATGGCTAAAGTCGGCAAATGGAAATCATTCTTCTCCTTATAGCCTTTTCGATCAATTATGGCAAACGGTTACTACAGCCTGGCTTAATAATACCGGGCTTAAGAAGAACCCACATATTAACATAATATTGCAAACCATTTCCACATGCGCTGAGTGGTTTGGTGAAACTACAAAGGTCCGTTTACCAATGATGAGAAACAATTGCAGGATTTAGTAAGCGGTGGCTTAGTGCGATTTGTTTTGAAGTTACGGTGTTTTACATGTAGAATAAACAGCCACTGAAGCGATAGACTAGTTTTTGAGTAGAGATCTCAAATCCGAAAGCAGAGTGCGTGGGACATTGATAAAAAGAGCGACGATCCGTCAAGCTCACAACGGGGTGCTGAGAACGGGGAGAGGTGTATATCAAGCAGGGGATAGAATTGGGTTAATAATGATGTTTTACACGATAACTCTACAACTGCCACTTTAAATATACCGCTATTCAATTTAATTAAAGATGACTTCTCCCCAGGTATGCTGCATGCAACCGAGCCAGCTTGACGATTCAAAAAACACAATGCTAATTCCACAAACTACGACAAAAAGATCACCAATGTTAAACAACGCAATGAATCCATCAGAAAACACTCCAACCACCGAAAGTGAAGACAATATTGATAATGATTTCATTAGAATAACTGATGATGAAGGCGTAGGCCCTAAGGACGTTTCAAAGCATCCAAACCTCTCTTTGTTACCGACCAAATGCGGTAGAATTGGTGACGACAAAATACTTAACGGACAAAAAGCTGGCTTAGCCGAAATGCCCTGGATGGTGCTTCTCACGTATATTTCACGACCAAGTAATTAACCTAAAAGTAACTAATAATCTTCTAAGCGGTAATTAAAATATCATGCATTTTTTAAGTCATAAGGTCTGCAGCGGCCGGAAGTCCTACTCAGCAGTTGGTTGAGAAGAAGTAGAACTTTATATTTAATTTCAACTCATACAAGTGAAACATACAAGATAATACACACACGATGTCAACACCGCTATCAAACCTCACACTATCCTAAGCGTGTGGTAAAAAGCGACTAAAGGAACCTAGAAGGCGTATCGCTTCAAGATCAGCGATGAGCCGAAAGAGAAAGAAAACCTGATATTAACCTTTTTCTAACCCGTCTTGCCAGCGTGGCATAACTAAGTCTTAAGTCCTCATTAATGGATCATCTATCGGCTGAAATGTAGTTGTCAATTAATTCCCTCCCTAAGGAAATGTTTAACCGTCGCCCAAATCAATAGTATTTTTCCTTATTCTAGCCGGTCTTGTGGAACTGAATTGCGCTGGCACCTTGATCAACCAGTGGTATGTGTTGACTGCAGCTCATTGTGTGACCAACTTGAGCACTCGGCTGTTGCTAGACGGAGTGATTCTTGGGGAGTACGACCTCACTACTGATCCCGACTGTGCAGTAGATGATGACGGAGATTATTGTGTACCAACCAGCAGGGTAAGAATTCATAAAATTTCATGGTGCAATCTAGCAAAGATTTTAGTAACACTTTCAATCGATCCATTTTTAACCTCCGTGACTATGGCAAGAAGGTAGCTCAACATTAACTTTTTTGATTATGAAGTCATCCATAAATTACGTCACACGTTAATAGGGGGAGGCGGTATCACCGAAGTGTGACAGTGTGACAAGGGGCATGCGGGGGGACAATAGTTTTGTGACGTCACATGTTAAAATTTAAAATAGTTATGTTGATTTTATTAACTAAATTAATTAATAAATACTTATAAATACCAGTTTACTCCAGATTATTTTTAATTTCATGCATATTTAGTAGCCTACATTAGCTAATTCGTATCCCGTAAATATGCAGTTGTTATACGCGAAACCCTGTAATTGGCTTAGTCTTTAAGTATTTTATTTTAGTTTATTTAGATAGCATAGCTGTTGGTATTCCATTAAAAATAAAATAAAGCTTCAATCAAGAATTCGTGTGGTGACGGATTTAGAATACATAATGTCACCACCCCGTTCCATACTGAGGGTGACATATGAGCCGATAACAGGTAATGGCAAAGCCGATACTGGCCTCCTCCAGTTACAAAGAGGGATATAAGCCTACTGTGCTACACTGGCCAGGCGGGTTTGAATAGGGTTTCGTAACAAGTTTTCCTTCTGTTGCGGCTAGGTTTTCGGCCTTGTCATGTTCTTCTGTTGGCTCTTAAGACACCCTCACGATGGAATGCGGTGATGACACTATGTATTCAAAATCCGTCACCACACCGATGAACTAAGCAAATAGTATAATATATATTTAGACAAGTCAACTCTAATGTCGGTACAGATAATCAAAAAACCGTTCTTCTTTCACAGAATGTGACGATCGAGAAGGTAATTGCACATCCAAATTACAGTCCGAACCGGTTCCATGAAAATGATATAGCGCTCCTGAGACTGTCAGAGCCGGCTGATTTGACATTAGGTAAGTTATGTCTGGATTATTAAGTAGTATAAAATAAGTAATAGAGAAAGTGAAATCCCTTATCCACCGCTTAGACTTGAGATGCTCGACTAGCATATATCCACCGCTTAGACTTGAGATGCTCGACTAGCATAGCTAGAATAGAAGCTAGAATAGAATAGAAGCTTCTTACAGAATAATGCAGCCAAACATCCACGTGTGTCTCCAGATCAGGGAAATACTTATTGGCTGCGGAAGAAACTTATTCTTGCAAGAAAATGATGTCTTCACGGCTATGATCGTTTTATTTTATTTTATTCCCAACGTTTACGTCCGTAACGTGGTCCCGCGACCACGGACACTGCCAAGTGTCTGAAACGTTGGGAATAAAATAAAATAAAACGATCATAACCGTGAAGACATCATTTCCTGCAATGTGTAAAGATCGTGAAAACCTAAGACAAAACTTATTCTTCCTTGGATTCAATTATTTACATGGTCCGCGACGCGTCTATGATATGCTAGATGTTGCAAACGCGTATAGCCGACGGTAATAGCCTAGCCTTAAGCGGGTCGTATGTTTCTATCTGTTTATCAAATGTCCACAACGCACGATTTCGTGCAGACCGCATCCATAAATCCGTCGGGGGTGACTGGACGCCACTCAAGACATTTGTGCCCCAACCACCATCAGTTCTTCGGGCTACGCTACATCAGCCTGCCTTTTGCCACTTCAACTATGCAATCCTTCTAGCTATGTCAGTCGCTTTGGTTCTTCTACGGATTTCCTCTATTCTGATTCCATCACGCAGAGTTACTCCGAGCATAACTCTCTCCATCGTCTGTTGAATGACTCTTAGCCGCATAAGCCCTATTGTGAGTGCCCATGCCTCGGATCCAGAAGTTTAATGCATATGCGTCACTTATTATTGGAATTAATTGTAACATATTTTCTGAAGCTGCTGCTAATGATTTTTGCAGAAAACGTAAAAGCAATATGTCTGCCCATTACTCCTGAAATACAAACCGAATCATTACAAGGGAACAAAGGCACTGTCACCGGCTGGGGGAGAACTGAACATGACCAGCAATCACCGGTGCTGCTAAAGGTGGATTTGCCCATTATCAGCGTGGCTGACTGCACTAAGGCTTACAGTGCATTTAACAGGTTCGTTCTTACAAATTATTGGGATTCAATTTTCATAATCTAACGGGATATTATGAAGTGGCTAGGCTCTTTTTTCTTGCAGTCCAGATGGTGTATAATGCAAACCTGCCTAAGCAAATTGCCAACATTACAAGCATCTATACGAACTGTTCCGAGACTTCCCCATGGGACTAATCATTGTAATCATTTATCAAATCTAATCACTTGATATGGGCCCTAAACTAGCTGATGGATTAGAGTCATAATCGATTTTATCTACTCATAAACTAAAACTGTAGTGTCAGGTCGGGGCGTATGCCCCACGCTTTTGACCCAGGCACTTCGCCAAAAGTTATCGAATCGTCGATAGAAAATTGCAAATTTGATCTCAAGCTGTCTGTTCTCATACTACTGATTTCTGTCGACAACACCGAAGCACGAACTACAGATGATAAAATAAATTTGGTTTTGGTTTTGGATTATCCACTAGGCTACGTTTCTCTCCTTACGTACAAAAATCGAAGGCTGTGTCCAACAGCATAGTAAAGCACTATTCTTTTGATACCTTATCGCGATGCCAATTTGTTAGAATTGATTCTAGAAGATCAATACTTTTTTTTTAAATAAAAAAGAAACAGATCTGTTTTTAAATTTATTTTCTATATTGAGATGGTTTTGTATATTCACCTTTTTGTGAATTGTTGTTTTTCTTTGCTAAACGAATTTTTATTTCATAATATCTTTACCTATTTTATTTTTTTCATATGTCTTTTCAGTTCCATCGCTATCAGTAGATGGAAGCTATGTGCTGGCGGAGAGAAGGATTCAGACTCGTGTTCAGGAGACTCCGGGGGACCCCTTATATTCGCTGGCGTACTGGATACAGGCCGAAATATCCAAAGAGGAATAGTTTCATTTGGAACCAAGCCTTGTGGCATCGGTCGTCTACCCGGCGTTTATACTAACGTTGCTTACTATATGGACTGGATATTGGATAATATTCGTAGCTAGAATTCAATAAACGTACTTTAGAACTACTCATATTCAGACTGAACCCCTAACCTGCTAAGTGTTGTCTATTGACTTGCCCACCCAATACAATGCAGCTGCAAGTCTGGATAAATTAGAAGCTTGGTCTCGTCTCAAAATCGTCGTGGAGAGGTTACACTGATGACTTTGCCATAAAAAGGCGAAGTTATTTTCGGAAGATTATTTGTTCTCGAAATCTCTACAGAATACTCTTTTGAATTAGCAAGTTTGTGGTTTGTTAGTAAATAACATTAACATTTTTCTTAGAGAGAGAATAAACTAATTGAAAGTCAAGTCAAAGTATTATCATTTATTTTGCAGGCCACAAATTGTCAACACCATAATAAAAATTATACAAGGCCAGTTCCACCAGTTCGGAACGCGACCACTGCTGAGAAGATATGACACGAAACTCAGAGGGCTTGTGTTTTTTTTTATTACTCTGCGGTCCTATGTCATAATTTATTATTTATTTACCAACACATTCTTTATAAATACTGTGCTATATACATCCGGAAGGCGTCAACTCATACGTGAATATTATTACAATACAAGATAAACTTGAATAATTGGTCCAGTGAGCCGACCAATTCTAAACAGCAGCACCTGTTTACAAGTATAACGCATGATACGGCCATCGATCTCCTCAACCATATTAAAGGGGAGTGACTAAGTTATAAAAAGTATGTAGACCTTTTATCCTGATCAATTCTATCAAAAAACAAAGTTAGTATCACATTTTCTATTATTATGGCATAGATGTGGCTATAATGCGTGATTCAAATCTATTCGGAAACGAGAACAAAGAATGTCCTCTTTTTTGTTTTTTATCCTCTGGAGGAAAACCCTTCATGTGTTCCCAGCTGGTGGGACATTGGGTGGGGTATCTGGGACTTTGGGCACGGAAAGCTGTTATTGATGATGAACTTGAGACGATATGTCTTCACTTTGATAGGGCAGAGGTGTCTCGAACCCGCGCATTCCTGGCCGTTGGAAAGTCACTGTACATCGAGGCAGTGAACCGCTGTCAACTCCAGGTTGTAAAACTCAAAAGAAACATTATTTATACAGAATGAAACAAAAATCGTGTGTTTTAAAGTTTTGTATCTTGAAGTATGATTGAGTTAGACCTTTTCATAATCGAAGTTTTTACTGTAAAACATAGGTTATTATTATCCTACAAGCTTAGTAATGTGAGTCAGGTTTCTTGGGTTCTCTGTGCTCATTTCGATATGTGGCTTTCGTCACCGGCTGGTGACCAAACTTTCAAGAAAAAAAGGAGCCTTGGTTTTTCCGAAATTTTGCGTCTATAACGATCGTACATTACTATCGATAGTTTCGTTAGAGCTATAGGTCTATTTTTACAAAACTTTTACATATAGTCAGGGTTGGAAGTACCGCCATTTGGAATGTCACTTTACAAAGAAGAGCCGGCAAAAAACTCTGACTTCCGGTGTTTTCGACTCGCGACCTGCGTTCCATTAGGCGGCGATGATCCGCATTTGAAGTCATCATTATATCTGCGAAGAGGTTGTATATATAAATTACCTATAAGGAAAACAGTCTGTCTGGCATTTATAAATACATAGTACCACAATGACAACTTGTTTATAGCCCACGCTATCCCATGGCCAAAGTTATCATATTATTATTATACAATTCTGAATGAAAATTCAGAATCTAAAAATGTAACTTAGCCAATTTAAATTCCGTGTGGTGATGGATTTAGAATACATGGTGTCACCACCCCATTCCATCCTGTAGGTGTCGTAAGAGGCGACGAGCCGAAAAGGAATTGACAAGGCCGATAACCTACCGCAAGGGAAGGAAAATATACGAAACTGTGCCAACGTCGGGCTAGCGTTGGCACAGCGTTTACACTCGCTGAGTATGTAGCGTCGCACCATACTCATTCATGGATGTGTCCAGTAATGAGCGATCAGCTTAACATGGCCTACCTGTTTTAGGTATATGTAATACACGTGTTTTATATCGATATATTATTTTTATTAAAGTAACTTTTTTGGAGACAGTAATAATGGAAATAAGCGAGAATTTTGAATCGGTAGAAGAATACCAATCTTAATATACGTAAGTCATGTTTTGAAATATTAGACTTTTTATGTCACTCGTATACGATACCAGTTTAACCTGAAATAACCAGGGTCCCAGTGCAGAGAAGTGAAACCCGTGGCACTATAGAGATTACCGTTAAAAGTTATAACTGTTAGTATAACATGATAAAAACAAATAACATGACGGTTAATAGATGTCGTTATCTTATCTTGGGTTTGGTTCTATTGATCCCAAATACACTTCGACCCTGTGGGATCTTTTGTGTTTCCCCTGCCATATTTGACGACACGGTTGGCGCAGTGGTTGAGCGATCGACTGCTGCGCAGCATGTCGCGGGTTCGATCCCCGCACGGAAGAAATATTTGTACGACCTACAAGTATTTGTTCCGGGTCTGGGTGTTTTCTATCTATAATATGTATTTATAAAAAAAAATGTATTTAGGTAGTTTATCATCCATCTCGTTACCGTTGCTTAGCTTGGGACGAGATTGCGTTGTGTGAAATGTCCAAGGATATTTATTTATTTTATTTTTATAGCTCTCCTACTTAAGTTACTCACCGTAGGAGCCTGTACTCGTCTGGTGCTTTGGCGGAAAGGGATCCTCATTCACTTTCCCGCTAATGCATTGCACGCACAGTATATGTTCCATGCACTCAACATGCTCTGCACGTGTTATTGTTTTGAGAGGCCCATTCTGTGTAGATGTTCCTACGTGCAATAGAGACCAGCGAAGGCACCTGTCAGTCTACTTATCTTAGATGACGTTAAAATTATAACAGATTCGGTAAAATACATTACACATTGCCGTCTGTTACTAAATTGCCAACAACATTTTACTGTGTTCCGTCGTGTGTATGTGAGAGCCGGTGCCCGGCAGGGCATTTGCTTGATTTGCCTGCTCCATCTTAGACCCTGTCGTTGCTTTCCATCACGCAAGCCTAGGGTCAAAGGCATTCAAGTTACTAGTAAAAAAAACCACAATGTAAAGCGATAACAAGATACATTAAAACCTCTTTTAAATAAATGACGTGTTTCAATATTCAATATTTAAAATCTGTGGTTGTGCTCAAACGTCATATGTCACATCAAAACCATGACGAGACGGGGATGGCGGAGATAACCATTTGATTTGACCACAGAACAAACAAGAATAACAATAATTCATTTTATACATTAAACTACACATTGTTTGAGTATTTTAACCACAGGACATACCTAATTGTATTCATTTACAAATATAATAATATGGTGCATCATTTTATAAGTATAGTAGATATCTAAATGACTTGTCAACATACAATATGTACTTGCAAGGTACAGCACAATATCACATGTGAGCACATCGAATTAACATATGAGTGAACGTGCAATTCCATATTGTAACAGCAGCACCAATGAAGAAAATGTTGGTGCGTCAACAAGTGATACCATAAGACGCAAGAGTCGCCCCATTAGTGGTTCTCTTAGCTCCGTGCACAGTTCTCAGATATTGAGTCAGGTATAGTACTAATGACATAATGGTAGATACGTGGCTATGCCCCGCCGCACATGCTCACACTCGCATTGGCTGTCACACGCTACGTGCGAGGCGCACAGTACCAAACTCCGCATGTACGCGTGTGCGTCGACACGTGAGAGCAAATGCGGAGCTTGGTACTGCGCCATAGGTATTAAATACTACCACTCGCACGCGGCTCGTGACAGCCGATGCGAGTCTGAGCATGTGCGACGGGGCTACGAGCTCCATCAGCAGGCTCAAAGTCACCCTAAAGGCAATGGAGAGGGTTATGCTCGGAGTTTCCATGCGGGATCGAATCAGAAATGAGGAGATACGGAGCAGAAGAACCGGAGCTACCGACATATCCCACACGATTCCCAAACTTAAGTGGCAAAGGACAGGACTCATAGCTCGCAGGGCTGACGCCCGATGGGGCAGAAAAGTCCTCGAGTGGCGCAGTGCGGGTAGGCCTCCCACACGGTAGACCGAAGGCCTGGTTAAAGTCGCCGGAAAGCGATGGATGCGGGCGGCCAGGGTCGGCCTTCGAGGAAATCCTTGTACGTATTTAAGCTGACATGATGATGATGAGTCAGGGATTTTGTAGTATTACTATATTTAGAAGTATTTCTACCACTTTATTTGTACGCCGTCCGTAGTCTTTTCAGTCTCTATATTACCCACCCCCCGTAGACTCATTCATGGAGGGAAATTAGATGGGTTGGCATTATTTGTTAGTTAAAATATAATCTCCTCTCAGTCTGTTCGATGAAAGGGATCAGTGCATTAACCCAATCTAATCCACTGTTAGCTCATCGGTCCACAAATGATAACCCATATCTCTAGTTCTAGTTAAATTATTCGTCCATGAGACAGGCAAAGTCAAAGTACAATGTGTGTTCCCTTCTAATAAACTTCCACTATTCTTACAAATGAAACACAATTGTCTTGTAAATACAGGTGGAAAGTTTGAAAAGCTCGCGGTACTCTGAATCTGATTGCGATGTATGCTGCAATATACCGGCTAGCGTAGCTCCGGAGACAAGCAATGGCGACGAGTCAACTGGGTTCCGCGTAAGTTGAATAAAACTCTTCGAAGTATCAAAAACACTTTGCTGATTATTATATTCCCTTTGAAGCGCAGTGAATCGTTTTGCCATCCTACTATTGTTATCCTATGGAATTTGAACCTCATAGTATATTAAAAACACGCCACTGGAGATTCGAAATTCTTTGTGATATTATGTACTAGCGACCCGCCCCGGCTTCGCACGGTAGCAATGATGAACCACTAAATTTATCAGTGTTTCTCTACAATATTAGTGATGTATTATACGTACCTTCCTCTTGATTTGCTCTATCTATTAAAAAAACCCGCATCAAAATCCGTTGCGTAGCTTTATAGATATAAGCATACATAGGGACGGACAGACGACAGGGACTTCGTTTTATACTATGTAGTGATGACTAATGCTAAGAATTTCCAATAACTGGTTGCGCCTTGGCAGTTTAATCTGAATGTAGGAAGGAAGACATTGTAATAATTTACATATCGAAATGTTTCCACATCCACTGTTCGTATCGTTTATTTATCTGTATATAATATTAAACTTTTGAGGACATTGTAGCCTAGTTGATACCTACTGCGATTCGCAATTTGGTATGCAGGCGATATAATATTACCGGGCCTCCCCCAATTAAATGGAGGGCAATTAAGCCTACCGTGCCACGGTTGCTAGACGGCTTGGCACAGGGTTTCGTATCAAGTATTTTATTTACAGTCCTAATTAAATTGTTTTAACTTTTTTGTCCTGATGATTGCAATAGTTGCAACATCGGATAGAATGTACATATCTTATTTCAGCTCACAGATACAGTGAACTACATTCGAATTTGTCTGTCGTCGGCCGTGAGCAGCGCTTGTATTCATTGGCAGAAGCTTCGAGAAGACCAATTCCAATGGCAGTTGTTTAAAAGCGTGCTGTTCTTCACCCTCGGCCTGAAGCTGTTTTGTGACATCGACAGCCACATGGCAAGTCGTATTGAGCCTAAACGCAAGATGCGCTTGCCACATAAGCGTTAGCTTGTCGTCCATTCAAATATATCTTGGCTTTTTATTTTCAATAAAGCTTGTTCTGATTTTGATTTAACTCTAGTAGCTTAAAGAACAGCACGGACGTCTTGACGGATTCAAAATACATGACACGGGTGGCATTCCACCCTGAGGGTGTTGTAAGAGTCGACAAAACGATACGACAAAGCCGACGACCTGGCCGTAAGAGAATGAAAATTTGAAACGAAACCCTGTGCCCATCCGTCTGGCCAGCGTGGTACAGTAGGCTAAGCAGTGGGTCATTTTTGGTCTTAAAACATATTGAACCAAAATCGTTCGGGTGGTAGTTTGCGCGCCAACCAATCACGTGGCTTAAAGCTGCCTTCTCCGCCAATCCTGGAATACACATCTCCTTTGTAAACCGTTTGTGTTTGGAACTATCCTACGGCGAAACACCTCCATACAGGATACCGTAGTTAAATAACGCCACCTTTAGATGGCGTTGCGTTCCTGTGGGTGACTAACGTTACCAGACATGTTTAGTTATTTTCTATCTTTAGTTAAAAAAAATAACGAATTCCTGCACCAGGTACATAACCTGTATCGCGGGAGCAGTTTACAAACATGTAATTTACACAACCAGACTCAGAGCAAGTGCCTCTGGTTTACAGAGACACTAGACCGACTCTGGAATCGAACCAGGGATCCCTTATCCAAAGGCGACACACCCAACCCCTAGACCAACAAGGCAGTCTAGCAGCTCCATCAGGGAAACATGCTGCTAGAGGAATCCACTTTCTCACTCAGACAAATCATTCTTACACTTTTACGGAGTTGGGAACTCGTGAGTGACAGCCTGGTTTGAAAACATTCAGGTGATTAGCTGCTGCCCATCGAGTGCCTAGTATCCTTAAGGGTTTCCTGAGTGGTATTAAAAAGGAACACTTAAGTCCTAATCGTGACTATGGTGACTTCACATCCCGTTCTATGCTATGCTTTCGACCGCGTAACGCCAGCTGTAGGTCTGGTTAGTTACCTATCTGGCGTCTGGATGTGTTGTTTACGTGTAAAATCTGACCTACGTGCTTCAGAGAGCAAAGGCAAAGTCGTTGGTCCCGGCTGCCATACATGTAGTTAGTAGCTTGAAAACTGAGAGCTAGTTTATCTTAGATTGGTCGCGGAGCGCTTAAGGCTATTCTTCCGTGTAACTCCAATGTAATTGAGAGGAAGGCGAGGCACAGTATGCAAATCTGTGGGACAGGTCTTGACAAATTCTTTGCCATAATCTAGAATCAAAATTCAGTTTGTTGCTGTAAATTAAATGTATTGTATATCATGACTTTTTTCTATTCTATTCTATTTTATTGAAGCGGTGACGGAATCATCATCTATCTAGTTATGATAAATATTTTAAATAAGTTTATGTATAGCATATTATGTCGGTATAGCATATATGTATATATTACAAAATTTATGTATTAAATCATAAAGGTACATAAATAATTAAATGTATTTATAATATTTATTCTTGTGGTTTTCTAGTGTCAGTTTGCTGCATCGCCTAAAGGTTGACTAGAAAGAATTCCTAAGACATTAAAGTCCGCCTACGTTAAACTTACTGTTGCGTAAAGAATAAACAAATAAATTAATCTGATGCTTTTAAGCAACTTTTTGCACCCACGTATAAGCACAGATAAATCTTGAGGAAAACTTGTTTGTTTGATGCGTTCAACTATTGGTAGCATGTGTCCAGCGTTGGAGTGGTTGGAAGTTTAAACCACAGAATATATTACGAACAGTAACATACTTACATTATGACGTCAAAAATACCAATAAGAAAAAAATACATATACATGGCGTAACAAAAACTCTACCATCGTAACGACAAGATTGATAGAACTGTAAGGGCCCCCGCGCATTTAGGCGCGCGGCCAGTCGCGCGGCCTGGCCGCATAATGCGCGGATTGTTCGCGGGGCGGCCGATAGGCCGCGTATGTGACGCGATGTTTTTCGTTGGCCGCGCAACCAAAACTTGGCCGCGCGGCCTGGACGCGTAATGCGCGCAGCTTTATACATCGTAGAAGAATTAGTTGGCCGCAGCGACTTGGCCGCGCGGCCTGGCCGCATAATGCGCGGAGGCCCATATATGTAGATACCGTAACCAGAAACAGATAAGATTAAGATACTTTTTCTTGATAATTGACCCCATAATGAGCCCATAATGGTCCCAACATGGAGTCGGGCCTCCTCCAAATTCATGGAGGGAATTAGCCTACTGTGCCTTACGGGTACAGTAGGCTAATTCCCTCCATGACGGGTTGGCATTGATTGCTCAAGTAGTTTAGCTTTATGCGTATCTAGTACGAAATTGATCACCAGTATGCTAAACGCTAAACGCCAGCCGGGTTATGTAGGACTCCGAGGCGCGAAGTGATAGTCCCAATCTACCCACTAAAATCAACGGTGTCCCTTAACTGCCCGAGACAGGACCACGGGTTTCACTCCACCCGATAAGGGAGCATGCTCCGTGACCCTGATGGGGCCTTGGCCCGCTTAAAGCGGGTCCCACGCTTTTATGGGGAGCTCTGGACGCTCCCCAACCCAGAGGCACGTGCGGGACATTGCACGTGCCTGCCTGCCTGGCTGCCCCTCCGTAGCTAGCGGCGTCAGCCCCGGCCCGCCAGCCTAGCCGAGCCTCCGCTGCTATCGGCAGCAGCCCTGGCCCGCCTTTGTCGCGGCAGTTTAAGGCTCTCGAGGCAACTCTGAGTACAGAGGAGTCCCCGGAGCCAAAAACGACCACGCCTCCGTGTGCCGCTCTTCGTCTGGCCTCTCCCCGAGGGCCCGCCCGGCATGGGTGACCCTGAGCCGGTATAGCCCCAACGGATCCTTAAGGCACGCAGGCCCCCTCACAAGGCGGCAGCACGGTCGAGGGGGAAATTAATTGGCCTTTTTAGCAAGCGCAATCAAAAGTCCGCAGTCAAAAGGCCCGGCGTGGTGCACGCAACGCGGGCAAGCGACTGTCAGAGAGGGCATTCCGGGCAACTGGGGCGCCCTCTCAGTCAACGAGGCCTTTGGGAAATTAATTGGCCTTTTTTTTTCTTTTGTTGTCACTGGGGAAATGCTTTATGCATACCACCGCCCCCCGGGGGAGATGTCGGTGATTATGTGGGACTCCGACAAGGGTCGTCTACCCAAGAGTCGTCTACCCACTAAAACCCCAGCGTTAAACCCTCACACGGCGCGCTTGGGGCACCACAAGTTCGCGTAAACGCATTCTACTGTGACGCCCCGGGGCGGCGTGGTGCCCCCAACGGACAAGCGACTGTAACCCAACACCGGCCTCTCAGGCGAGGGCAGAAGGGGTTCGCATCGTCAGGACCCCCCTCCACCCCTGCCTACGTCCGCGGCGCGGGTCAGCCGGAGCTCCCTCCTTTGCGACCCGCCCCGCAGCCCTCTTCTGCGACATATCGGCCTCGCAGAAGGAGGCCCGTCGGCCCTCGGGTTGAAATTAATTGGCCTGTATTATCCCACCGCAGCCTACTCGCCTCGTCCCACGAAAAAGATCGCAAATATTATAAAGAGTAAAGATTTGCATGTAAGTATGTTTGTAACGAATTGGCTCAAAAAGTACTGGACCGATTTTAATTCTTTCAACATTTTAATGCTAAATTAACACCGATTAATATAGGTTTAATTGCAAGAAAATAAAATATAAATGTCCACCCGTGCGAAGCCGGGACGGGCCGCTAGTTTTTTAATAAATCAAGCTTGTACCGCACCTTCTTTAATTAGAAAGATATTGAAAAACATTTGCATGTTCTGACTTTAGTGGGTTTGAATTAAAAGAAAATTGGCAAACAATCGCGTTCTGTTTTGTTGGCCCTAATACGGCACTGGGATTTTCTGGGGAATTCCAGGTCAAAGGTTATTCAACAAGTGGTTTGTCACGTTTGAATATTTTTCCGCCCCTCCCCCACTTCCCGACTTCAGATCGCCCGTAAATTGTTTTCCCTATAAATTTTGTTTTATTATCCTTCTTTTAAAATGGGTTTCATCCTACTATGTTTTTTGGTTTCAGAAATTATCGACACTGGTCTACTAGGGCGGCTTGTAAGAAGCTGCACTAGAAGAGATTGTTTATTTAAATTACGCCTATTCCCGCTACCACTACATTCAGTCTGTAGAATCGCGATAGGTCCTGGGACATCTCATGCATTCACTTCATGAGAGGTCCCCTTTATTGAAGAAGTACAGAAAGATAATATAACTACCTATTGTATTTAGGAAAGTTACGAGTACAGAATAGAATACTCTTTATTGCACCTTATGAAGATGACAACACACATAACATAAAACAGTTATCAAAGATAAA
The DNA here is from genome assembly GCA_905475355.2 of Clostera curtula. Lineage (NCBI taxonomy): Eukaryota > Metazoa > Arthropoda > Insecta > Lepidoptera > Notodontidae > Clostera > Clostera curtula. The sequence continues at coordinate 7,625,873 of FR997813.1, read as the reverse complement.
AGGAAAGAAAAAGAAATCTATTCCAGTTAACCAAACGAAACACCTTTTAGTTATCTTCTATGTATATTAGAACACTGCCGAATCACTAGAATAATTCTTTATTATGACTATCGATAACATTGTCTCCAACAACCGGACAAGCTGCGATCATTTGAATAGAATACCTCTCAATCACATCTAATAGGCAAACTTGTAAATCCAGTTTGACATAAGTCTCACACTAGTTCCACAACGCTGTTTAACAACCTACGAGATGTGTGCTAAACAAGGAAAATGTTAACACGAACTCTTCTTTAAAAAAATTAAACTAAGCGTCATCGCTATAAACTTTGCAATTTCAAAAAATGCTTCTTGTTGATAACCTTTAGCGGCAGCACCAGTCAGGGTCGGTTAACTCAACTGTCAGTCGCGCATCGGCCGTACTCAAGAGCATTACTACTCTGTCGTGTCAATGTGTATTCCGTAAACAACATAATACGATGAACATCATAAACCATAATTCATTTGGTGCCTTGTGTGTCTTCGTTGCTACCCTCACTGCAGTAGTAGGCCGTAAGTTTTCTATCTCATGCCTATAAAGTGATATTTGTTTAATTACGATGACCTCAGTCCTTTGATTAACCTCTGTGATCTGTATTTACTTCTTTCGTAACATATTAAATGGAAATTATGGAATAATATGGCCTTACTTCTCGGATACTTTGCCATTTTCATCATATTTGTGACAACAGTGGATGAAAATTCTAGATTCATCTTATACATAATTATGTATTGTTAGTAACCTTATCAGATCAACTTATTAGTATTGTATCATTAAGAATTCTGTATGTATTAAATAGTTTCATAAATCAAAATGTAGGTGGCACTTCTCTTTGCTTTCGTATTCGCGTATCTGTCATATTTGACAGAATTATGTGTGGATGGAACTTATATAGGATGGAACATTTTGTGAAAAAAAATCAAACAAAAATTATGGTTCATATAAATATCGCTTACGAATAGCTAACACGAATGGCCTACCAGCACAGCATTAAGGGCCTCCGCGCATTAGGCGGCCAGGCCGCGCGGCCAACTAATTCTTCTACGATGTATGCAGATGCGCGCATTAGGCGGCCAGGCCGGCCAACGAAAATCATCGCGACACATACGCGGCCAACCCGCGCATTATGCGGCCAGGTCGCGCGACTGGCTGCGCGGCCTGGCCGCCTAATGCGCGGGGGCTCTAAGCCGGATTATTATTTGTCTGCCGCGTTGTGGCGTGTCGCGACAGAGAGGTATCGGTTTCATATATTTATTGAGATACTTATTTATTCATATATTTATTTATTTAGATATAGACTATTGTGTTTCAATCTGACGTGACGCCATCGGTCATGAAGTATTAAATCTATGAAATTTATACCTATCTGATGCGACGCATCACAACACGGCAGACAAATATAAATCCGGCTTTACACATTCACATCGCTATTCTGCCGATTCTACAGAAAAAAACAAGCAGTTATATTTGCGCCAATGGAATTATAAATGATGTCACTTTGCTCAGATATCAGCTGAAGTTTGTTTACTAAATAAAAATGAAATATCAATCCAAACAAACCTGTTCTTGTGGCCTATGAGTGTTAATAATTACTAAGGAGTCGCCATGATTAATTTTATGGGAAAATCCTTTAGATAAACTTTAAACCAGTTTCCCGCCATAATGGGCTTTTTGGGTCTACGATGTGAATCCATTACTTATCACGGGTATTCAGCGTAAATTACTTATTATACAGGGTGGTCAAAAAGTCGTGGATCAAACGCAACCAGCGGTTAGATGGGATTATCAGCAGCAAAAAAATGTTCTACGGGAGGTCCCTAAAGTCAACCCCTGCAGAGTTATAATTGATTTTGTGTTTTTATGAGAAATTGTCCTTTTTTTATTAAAACTTGATAAAATTCCACAAAATATACACCCTGTATCTTTTTAAAAAATTTCAATAGATTTGTACTGATGAGCCCTTTCGTTAGACATACTATTTATGGTAGTTTATTGGATGTGTTGAAGATAACATTAAGTTTTCCGAAAGACATAATTCTTAAATCAAAACTTGCTACTTACTTCGGACCCCACTGTGAAAAAAAAATACTTTACAGAAAAGTGCCACTGTATCACAATTTTTGGCGCATTTAATAGGGATTCTAAAAAGGTATTACACATGGCTATGCGTGGCTTCGATATCTTTCAAGGACGATCTTTCGTAGCAAGGCCAGAGTTAATTCATACATAAAACTCGGTTAGGTCTACTAACCTAACCTTACCTAAGCGTGATCGTTTTCTAGACTACAGTGTCTTTATCGTCGTTTCAGCCCATAAATGACCCACTACTGAGTCGGGCCTCCTCTAAGTTCATGTTGGGAGATTAGTCTACTGTGCCACGCAGCCAAGACGGGTTGACACAGGGTTTGCTTCAAGTTTTCCTTCTGTTGCGGCTAGGTGATCTGCCTAATGCGTTCTTTTAGACGCTTCTTACGACACCCTCAATCTGGTATGGGCTGGTGACACCACACGGAAAATTTATTAGAATGGTATTCTTTATGTGCGTACATAATTCGTACATGGAGGGAGTCTTACCGGGTCAGCAAACCCTGTGCCAACCCGTTTTGCCAGCGTGGCACAGAAGGCTAATGTCCTTCCATGAATTGTGAGTAGGCCCGACACAGTAGTGGGTCATTTATGGGCGGAAACGAAGACGATAAGGAATAAACAATGTCACCAACCCATACCATATTGAAGGTGTTGTAAGAAGCGACTAAAAGAACGTATTAGGCACATCACCTAGCCGCAACAGAAGGAAAACTTGAAGCAAACCCTGTGTCAACCCGTCTTGGCTGCGTGGCACAGTAGACTAATCTCCCAACATGAACTTAGAGGAGGCCCGACTCAGTAGTGGGTCATTTATGGGCTGAAACGACGATAAAGACACTGTAGTCTGGAAAACGATCACGCTTAGGTAAGGTTAGGTTAGTAGACCTAACCGAGTTTTATGTATGAATTAACTCTGGCCTTGCTACGAAAGATCGTCCTTGAAAGATATCGAAGCCACGCATAGCCATGTGTAATACCTTTTTAGAATCCCTATTAAATGCGCCAAAAATTGTGATACAGTGGCACTTTTCTGTAGAGTATTTTTTTTTCACAGTGGGGTCCGAAGTAAGTAGCAAGTTTTGATTTAAGAATTATTGCTTTCGTAAAACTTAATATTATCTTCAACACACCCAATAAACTACCATAAATAGCATGTCTAACGAAAGGACTCATCAGCACCAATCTAGTGAAAATTATAAAAAAGGTACAGGGTGTAGATTTTTTCGAATTTTATCAAGTTTTAGTAAAAAAAAGACAATTTCTCATAAAAACACAAAATCTATTGTAACTCTGCAGGGGTTGACCCTAAGGACCTCCCGTAGAACAATTTTTTGCTGCTGATGGCCCCATCTAACCGCTGGTTTCGTTTGATCCACGACTTTTTGACCACCCTGTATAAAGTTTGCGGTTTTTGTTGTAGTTTTTAGAGATCATTAGTTATTTAAAACTTATATTTAACGGATTTGTCTATGCAGTCACGGATTCAGATACAAAAGGCATAGCTTAGGCAGAAAATCTAGTATCAGAAGATAAAAAATCTATCATTAGATTAGATTTGACATTAGAGACAAGCTACCGCAGTGTTCCTTGCGGTAGTTCGTCTCACCAATGTGGCCTGGTAAAGCCTCTATTTCATAGGAAGAGGCTCGACTCATCAATGCACTAGCACGTTTTCCTGTTGTTGAGTGTGTAGTTTACCGGAATAAAAACGGATATTTATGGAATTAATTCGTCAATATTGCCAGAGTTCAGAATTTCTAGAATCCTAAACATGTTAGGTATATTGACGTCCCATTAAAGCTGTGCCGCTTAAATGTTACAAGTGTATCGGAGGCTACTTGATACACATTTATGATTTTCATTAATTTACTTCAACATTTTGTTATTGATGTAGCGACCGCATGCTACATATACTTTACACAATTTACCCGAAACATCTGAACTAATTGTATCAAGAAATATCGCCTACAAATGCGATAATTACGAAAAAGTCCTACACCGCGATAGCGAAATTTCAAGAGCAATTCGCAAGATATCCCCGACTACAACTATCGGGGGAATAGGCGCTGCGACCCCTAGCCAGACATCACATCTCGTCTGGCTGGATGATCATCCCTTTGCGCCTAATTTGACATGGAAAGACTTAGAATTACTTATTGATGATATCGTCGCCCTCTCCATTGCCCTTTGGGAGGGCTCGGAGTTACTCTGCGAGATCGAATCAGAAATGAGGAGATACGCAGGCAACCCAGGGTTACTGACATAGCCCACAGGATTGCCAAACTTAAGTGGCAGTGGGCAGGGCACATAGCACGCAAGACCGATGTCCGATGGGGCAGAAAAGTCCTCGAGTGGCGACCGCGTTCTGGAAAGCGCAGTGCTGGTAGGCCCGATGACCTGGTTAAGGTCACTGGAACACGATAGATGCGGGTGGCCCAGGACCGGCCTTTGTGGAAATCCTTGGGGGAGGCCTATGTCCAGCAGTGGACGTCTTTTGGCTGACATGATGATGATGAATATATCGTCGATGACATCCAAGCTATAGGTACCTACCTAAAGTACTACTACATCTTGGAGTGCGGTTACCTAGTGAGTGAGATTGAATTACAATTTTACTTTGGTGACGGATTTAAAATACTTAGTGTCACCACCTCATTCCGTCCTGACGGTGACGTAAGTGTAGTTAGTATACTCGCCTTTTTGGTTCGATGATGATTTTACAGCTGTTATATTTTTGTGGTTGTCAATTAAATATTTTACAAAATGATGAACGTGTTTTCTACAACTCCTATATACATATATCAGTGGATATAGTAGTAAGAATCTAAGAAAGGAGAAGGAGAACTTGAATCGAAACCCTGTGCCAAACCGTCTAGCAATTAGTAGGCTAATTACTCTCCCTGTGATGGGAGGAGGGCCGACTCACAGTGGACCATTTATGGGCTAAGTAGTAGTAGAAGTTGTCAAGAGTGTTGACAATATGCACCTGAAATATTAATACATTTTCTAATACGTAGGTATGTGTTTTTTATTGCGGGGGGTTAATTGTTTGGCAAAACAACGTTTGCGGGATCAGCTAGTATTGTTATAAATTAATCGTCACAAATCAAAAAATAATCAGTTATCTTGTCTTTGCATATATTTTTTTTATATTATCAGAAATAAGAGATTTCAAGGAGCAAAAATCACACCAACTTTTTAAAAAAGCTGAAATTTTGACGCGACGACTTTCGATTGAACTTTAGGGTGCTTTTTCGATCTAATGTCAAAATAAGGTGAAAAAAATAAATGTTTTAAATTAAAAAAACAGTATATTTGGGAAAAAATATATTTTATGTCTATACCCTGTTCAAGATAGCATGATCGATTTGACAGACGGGCTAGTGATGGGAAACAGAAAATATCTAGTAGTCCAAAAAATAACGTTTTAAAATACTTGTAACAGTGACAAGTTGGCGTGGGTGTATTATGTGTGAAATTCTTTATTGCACTAGACATATAAAACATTAGGTAGATAAGCGATGCTGGGTCAATATTCATAATAAGTTCCTATTTAATATTACAGGGTTATTTTTTGACCTTCCGCCAAATTTAAATCGGTGGTTCAGACCATGAAAGTAAACAAAAAAGTAAAGAAAATAATAGTTGTAAAAGTGTTAAATTTCAATGCGCTAAAGCCGAACGAATTTTATTTCAAAATGAAAATGTTTTTTATTCGAATATTGTCTTATAAAGTTAAGAAAAAGTGATAAAGAATTTCACACATAATACACCCATACCATCTCGTCACAGTTACAAGTATTTTAAACCGTTATTTTTTGGACTACTAGTTATTATCTGTTTCCCAGCACTATTCGCCATTGCAAAGTAAAGGTATGATTCCGAAGTACGCTGCACGCAGAAGTGCTACCTCGGCACTACTGGTCCCGATTACCGCCAATAACCGCCGATAACCATGGTATAACATAAAAAAAGAAACAAAAACTTGGTTAAGTATTTGAACTTTTCACACATATTTTGAGGTATTGTCAAAAAAGTGTTTATACAAAAGTTGTTGTAACTATTTTTTTTATATGACATGTTTATGACATGTATGTAAGACATGTCATATATGTATAAGACATGTATGACGGTAATTTGCCGGAAATCGAGATTATAGTTTTTTAAATAGGTATGTAGTTGTATGTTGTTAGTCGACGATTTTAATATTTTTTTTTATTAATTAGAACTAAACAATAATAGATCTCTCTCTCTCTCTCTATTATAGTTTACAAATATCAATTAATAATACAAAAAATATAGTTTACTAGCTTTTGCGCGCGGCTTCGCCCGCGTGGGCTTCGAACCCGTGCATATTTTTTATGAACATAAAATCGGTTATTGTGTCTAAACTATGATAGTTAGATATGTGCTCTCGCGGACTTTTTTGTAGATCTTTATAAGACCTACAAATCCGTAGTACATCATTTTGTTCTATTGTCAATAGTTTTTGCAGCGCACGCATAAATAGGTTTTCGATTTTACACCTTGGTTTACAAAATCGCAATTTTCATATGGATCCCTAATTCTTTTGAAAATAAAATATAGCCTATAACCTTCCTCGATAAATGGACTATCTAATACTGAAAGATTTTTTGAAATCGGACCAGTAGTTCCTGAGATTAGCGCGTTCAAACAAACAAACAAACAAACAAACAAATAAACAAACAAACAAACTCTGCAGCTTTATATATTAGTATAGATTAGGATGAAACCCGTTTTGAAAGGAAGAGAATATAACAAAAATGATATTAAATAATGAAATCAATTATTTCTGATAATGTAAAAAAATACATACATTTTAATGGTAAATCTTCTCAGAAAATGCAAAGATAACTTAACTGATTATTTTAGGAGCTTTAGAGCGTCTCTATAGCATAATAGCCGACGGTAAGTGTTTCGGAGCATTGACGATCTGGATTTCTTTCTTTCTTTCCTATGCATGCGGTCGAAGTAAACACTTATGGTCGGTTCGTCGAGCGTATCATCGGTCGCGTCTATTCCGTCAATTTAGACCGTTCACATTACGCGTCTAGGTAGTTGTGTTCAGCATCTACAGAGAGGTTGTTTTGTGTGATACTGAATTTTAACTTTCCTTTCTTTGAATTTTTTAAAAAGGATACGTCCACATTGTGTGCATCCTGTAAATACTAAAAGAATATCAAGTGGCCAATTTTATTGTCTAACTACATGCAACTTTATGAGTATCCAACAAAATTTATTCAGTTTTACCGTAGGTCCGTAGAATCTTTTGATGAACTCCTAACGATTATGAAATTTTACATAACTAAAAATGATACGAACTTACGTCGACCGCTCATACGTTGACAGTAACGGAACAGACGCTGTACGCTCGACGCACTAACGCATCATTGGTTAGGTGTGAAAGGTAGAATGTTTTATCATACATTTGTCTGTTTTGGCGTTACGCGACCGATAATACGCGACGCATTTTCCGTCCCATGTGAACCGACCCTAACACTACTCAATCGTCCACATTTCGTCCGTCAGAAAATACGTGATGTCTTGCTCTTAAACTGTACTAATTTATGCTAAATACCTTTTGTCAATTACTAGATGACAATTTAATTGGTATTGTATTGCTTATTTTATCTCTATGAACCAGTGTAATCGTTGGCAATTACCGCGTCTACTGTACTAAATAACAGACCGTTAGATCTGACAGACAAATACAATTATGCATAGCTAAGTTAGTCTCGAAAACTATACTATTTCTTTATTTTCTCGATGACAGTTCTAATTTGGTCGCAGTGACTAAATAAGTAATGATATCGATCGCAAATAATATTTAATATGTTTTGAACAAAGACAAATAGTTACAACAAAAACATTCAAATATATTTTTTCAAGCTCACCAGGGAACACTCAATGGCCCACCGCGCCGTTTTGTGTTTGTTTTAATCTGTCACTCAATACAACAAGACGGTCGTGCTTTACAGTCACTACATTTCTGTTCGCTGAGTTTTTTCACATTATCCATACGTTACGTTGTGTATTTTGTGTTCCTCCGTGTTGATTGCTAAAGTTGCGTGAAAATGCCTAAAGGATCATTTCAGAAATGGCAGGCGAGAGAACTGGTGATCAATGTTCGTAATTACTTTGAAGCAGAGTATCAAAATTATGGACAACGCTACAGACAAATTGATAAAATGCCGACGCAGACCACTAAAACAAGAGATAATTGACTGGCTCCAACTTCATGGCGAAAATGTGGATTATAAAAAAAAACAAGAAAAGCCTTTAGATTCTAAGATTTCCTACCGGCGAAATAGCTACCGAATGTGGTCACTGGTCATTGGGTTGGTCAATGCTATGGAACGAATATGGGCACAAATCAAAGGACACGCGCCGTTTGAAACAATACCCATTCCCCTTTTACGGCAAACAATTGTTAGATTTATTATAGATGCCGCCGAAAACTGGGAAAATATTGTGAGAAAAACCCAAAACATTATACCGTCGGTTTGGGAAATTCATGTGGCATTCAATAATATAGAAGTACAGGAAATTATAATAAATATTGGGGTGAGCTCATCGAGTGACAGCGCGATACATCAGATTTTGATTTTAATAAATAAATAAAGAATCAAAGTACATAATATATTTACATCTTATAATGAAATGTAATATTAGTACAAAATTATATCCAGCAATAGTTAAGTTTCTTACACTTCGTAAAAAAATATCGGGTCTGTTACCCACCGTATTACGTTTATCGATAGCTCCATCCCTATAAGTTTCTCCGACTCTGCTATGACCTTGTACGTGCGTAAGCGTCATGTTTTTATTAAATAATGTAAAAAAGACGCTCGGTCAAGTTTCCACACGAGCTGTCATCGAGAAAATATAGTATAATAGTAATCTACACGACTAACTATACTGAAGATTAGGTATCCTAACACACCTACGCTTAATTGCGTGAGATTGATCAGGAAAGGAGTGAAAGATATGATTACAGCTGATTATCATTTTATTCATCAGTTTCTTCAGATCTTTCAAGTACCTACTTGCCTATTGTGCCAACTTTGAACTGAAAAAAATCAGTAAAATATAAATAAATGTGTCTTCTTCTTTAGCTTCTTTCTTCTTCTTTATTTGTGGTTTTAGCGTAAAAAATCCTCATTAAACATTCCATTGTGGAACACAGATACTCAAATATCAGTATATATACGCAAATCTAATAAATCAGTATATACAGGGTGGTCAAAAAGTCGTGGATCAAACGAAACCAGCGGTTATATGGGGCCATCAGCAGCAAAAAATTGTTCTACGTGAGGTCCTTAGGGTCAACCCCTGCGGAGTTACAATTGATTTTGTGTTTTTATGAAAAATTTTCTTTTTTTTACTAAAACTTGATAAAATTCGAAAAAATTACACCCTGTATCTTTTTTATAATTTTCACTAGATTGGTACTGATGAGTCCTTTCGTTAGACATGCTATTTATGGTAGCTTATTGGGTGTGTTGAAGATAATATTAAGTTTTACGAAAGCAATAATTTTTAAATCAAAACTTGTTACTTACTTCGGAACCCACTGTGAAAAAAAAATACTCTACAGAAAAGTGCCACTGTATCACAATTTTTGGCGCATTTAATAGGGATTCTAAAAAGGTATTACACATGGCTATGCGTGGCTTCGATATCTTTCAAGGACGATCTTTCGTAGCAAGGCCAGAGTTAATTCATACATAAAACTCGGTTAGGCCTACTAACCTAACCTTACCTAAGCGTGATCGTTTTCCGGACTACAGGGTCTTTATCGTCATTTCAGCCCATAAATGACCCACTACTGAGTCGGGCCTCCTCTAAGTTCATGTTGGGAGATTAGCCTACAGTGCCACGCAGCCAAGACGGGTTGACACAGGGTTTGCTTCAAGTTTTCCTTCTGTTGCGGCTAGGTGATAGGCAGATGCGTTATTTTAGTCGCTTCTTACGACACCCTCAATATGGTATGGGTTGTAAGTATGTTCCTATAAAAAGTATAAAATAAAAATTAAATTAAAAATTTAAATACACCCCCGACACAATAACCTTTAAAAAGTAAAAAATAAATACTTTTTATAGGTACATACTTATTATAATGTAGATTTTGTTAAATTGCACGTGATGCGCTTTCATTTGAGACCCCACTCGATTATATTTGCAGACATTCGGTTATTCTTCCCCACTTTCACCCCTCATAACTTTTAAACGGCTCATCCGATTTTCATCAAACATGTCTAAGAACACTCGCCCGTAACTCACCTTTCATACAAAAAAAAACTTTATTGAAATCGCTTCATCCGTTCGCCAGCTACGGTGCCACAGACAGACCGACAGACAGACACGTGAAACTTATAACACCCCTCTTTTTGCGTCGGGGGTTAAAAACTAAATACACGTGATATCTTACTATACCCCCCTCCCCCCTTGTGATAGTTCGTGATATTTGCCGAACCCCTACCGCCCTAACGAACCTCACGTGATTAATGGACAGCTTAATGAACGTGGTTAAATTTGTCTGATGTTTCAGAGAGAACATTATGCAAAGGTGGTGCCAACTGTATCCCAATTGCGCAGTGTACTGGTCTATACCAACAACTGTTGAACGGGGCGACACCCGCGCTTACCAAATTACTGCAAAGCCTGCATTGTGGATTTGACATGGAGAAACCGAAGGTAAAACAGATGTTTCTTTTATCATGTAAACGCCTTTTTGGTCTATAAGATTATAAAGTTCGTTAAACCGGAATTATTTTACGGGGTGCCTAACTTTCGTGGCATTCATAATCATCATCAGCCCAATCTAGTCGCTGGACATAGGCCTCCCCTAAAGGGCGCTGACTTCAGCTGCTGCCCGCAACCTTACGCAGATCGTCACTGTAGATGTGCCGACTACCCTCGTCTACGACTACGTAGTCTTACGACTAGGCTTGCGGATTCGCGGTCTCCACTCAAGAACTCTTCTATCACAGCGGTTGCCGGCAATTGCGCTCCGGCCTACTGCAGTGCTTCATGACCTTAAGGTGAATGTTCCAGGGTAGCCCGCGAAATTCAAATTTTCTTACGTTTTTTGCAATTTGCAGGTCACTGCTAGGTTGTATGTTGATTAAAATGTTGTTCGCGGCTGTAAGACGTATGTAGTTATAGAATTATAATCATCAAAATCATCAATACAACCCTCCAAGCTCATAAAGGTGCAAGAAAAACTTTTTCAAGCTCAAAGTCATTCTTGCACCTTTATGAGCTTGGAGGGTTGTATTGACGAGTTTGATGATTATAACTCTGTAACTACATACGTCTTACAGCCGCGAATCAAATGGTCATCATCATACAACCTAGTACTGGCCTGCAAATTGCCAAAATCGTAAGAACATTTGAATTTCGCGGGCTACCCTGGAACATTCACCTTAAATGAAATAACATCCAGCGTCGATACGATGTGGCTCGGCGGCCAGAGGTCTCCTACACTTTGCCAATTCTTCTATGGCACAATAAACCAATGCCTCTATCACATGATGGGAGGCCTGTAACGTATTGATCATTCATGAGCTGACATGATAAGCTAATTTAGTTTTTATTTCTTGCAGATATGCTGCCCTCCCGAGTTCTTAGTAGCAACCCAGCAGCGGCAACAACCATCGTCACAGCAGCAAAGCAGGGCATCGGATCCGACCTCGCTCCTGCCAAGCACTCAAGTGTGTGGGATGCATACCGGTAGCGACCGAATTTATGGCGGTGTGTGGACCGAAATAGACGAACATGCGTGGATGACACTGTTGCGATACGACAAGAATTCTGGTAAGGTTGCGATTCGTGGAATGCAATTGATCTGCAGTTCAATCATCATCTAGCAAAGCCAATAAATATCTATTGGATGTGTGATCAGATTTTATATGATAGTCATATAAAATCTGATCTCCTCAAAACTCTGCACAAACCGTCGGTTTCGGGGTTTTTGTTATTAGTTCTAATATTTATGGCAGTCCACATAGTAGCCTGCTATAAATATTAAATGCCCAGTGTGCCCAGGGTAAAGAATACATATAATGCCACCACCCCGTATCATCCTGAGGGTGTCGTAAGAGGAGACTAAAATAATGCAAGAGGCAGACCACCTAGCCGCATGAGAAAGAAAACTTGATACAAACCCTTTTTTTTTGGGTTGGCGGGAAAAAAAGCCAACCCGTCTTGCCACCATTAGGCGGATTGCTCTTCATGAATTTGAAGGCCAGACTCAGTAGTGGGTCATTTACGGGCTGACATAATGATGATGATGACATAGTAGCCATTAGGCATCAAAGAGTGTTCAATTCGAAGGATATTAATTGAAAATCTTGTTTGTAGAATAAGTTTGTGTCTTAGCAAACTTTTTCCAGTGGGTGTACGAATGTACACACCATATTTGACAACATGTATGGTTAGGGCTACAAATGTATTTGATGTAGGGGTAAGAAAAGCTTAATTAAGCTCACATTCCATGTAATTGGAGGATACCCGACTCAGCAGTGGGCCATGTATGTATGCCAGTGGGCTGTGTAGTAGTAGTAGCGGCAAGCCGGCTGGCTGAAATACTCAGCGCTCGTTGTATAACGATGATAAATGTCTACACAAAAGAAAACCACACAGTCACAAATAATAATAATGATTTCATTTAACGTTTTCTAAATTGACATGAAATACTTTTTAACGGATTTAACGCGTGTATATTACATTATTAAATTCCCGATGTTTCGAATGCTTTGCAACAGTACTGGTCGCGGGAGAGTTAATCAGTCAATAAAAGTGTTTAATTTCTAATAATAATGTCTAATAATCGTGATATCCTAAGAAATCATTATTTTCTAAATTGTTGTTTTCTGACAGATACTCTTAACAGAAAAATAACGATAATTTCATTGTTTAAATAATGTTTTCTTAGGGTTTCGCGATTATTACACATTGAAATTAAACACTTTATAACGACATTTCGAATGCTTTGCAGCAGTCGTGGTCGCGGGAGAGACTAGATGACAATTTTGTTCAAAAGTACAAAGAAACAGATAAAATCTACCGCCTATAATTTTGTTTTATTGATAACGATCCCTGTGCACGCAGTTTAATCTCAATAGCCTCGCGGATTAAATAATCTAATATACACGCGATAAATCCGTTAAAAGTGTTTAATTTCAATTGTTTACTTTTTAGAGGATAAGTCTAATTATTAAAATATAATATGTGGAAATCTTTGGGAAAGGCCTTGCCTTCCTTGGGAATGTTTAGCAGTGGACGTCTGTTGGCTGAAATGTGGATGATGATTAAAATATGCCGATAACTTAGGGAGTTATGTTTTCCTCAGCTAGAACGGACTGGGGTTTCTATTGCGGTGGTGTCTTAATTTCTTCAAGATATGTCCTCACCGCCGCACATTGCGTGAAAGGAGCCGACCTTCCGCCTTCCTGGCAATTGTAAGTTATTTTATTTTTATCAAAACTACTGTAACTCTCAATGTATGCAATGTTATAAATTATATACTATTTGATTTCGGGGTTAGGAAACTATCTTAGTGTAAGCCAGAGGTATTTGCTCTGATCAAGAGTCCAGCATCAATCAATCCAAAATGTTTGGCTTACAAATTTCACCCCGCCCTATGCCTCCACTTTTTTGTTTCCTGGTAACAAACCTCCAATAATATTAGGCCGCTTTAGAATTTACTTTAGAATGTATGTACTTTAGAATGTATTTTTGAAATAATACATTATTTATTATATAATTAACGTAATAATATTTTTTAAAACATCAAATTCACGACCACTAATGACACCCAGACTCAGAGCAAGTGCCTCTGGTTTACACAAAGACACTTGAACCGCGGACCCGGGATCCAAAGGCGACCTATCTAACTCCTAGACCAACAAGGCAGTTGCATCCATAAAAAGCCTACAGGCAGCAAATCTGTAAATCCGCCACTGGAAAGAACCTCTATAATTAAAAAACATCCAACGGGACTTATCGCGCACAGAATTAATACCATGATTTTTGCTCGACGTTTCGACCATGTTACAATGGCCGTGGTCGCGAGCTGACTGAACTGACGGCCATTGTAACAGGTTAATTCTGTGCGCGATAAGTCCCGTTGGATGTTTTTTAATTATGTGTTCAAATCGCGAAAGTTTAAAAACAACAAAAGAACCTCTATCTTCTGCAATACCGCTGCTGAAGTAATCCTGCGTCATACTTAGTCCTCGACTATTGCAACTGTCTGCAACTTTCCATCCATAGCCGACTAGAACCCTTTACGATCAAGTGGGCTGTAAGAAGTGTAATGGTGTAAAAAATCTCAACAACCACCCTTCCCGCAGATCTCAGGTGCGTCTAGGAGAATGGAATACATCCACAGTTATTGACTGCATCTCAGATGACTGCAACTTGCCACCCGTAGATGTTCCTGTGGAGGAAATCATCGCCCACGAGAGCTACGACCCGCATAATATCAACCAGCACCACGACATAGCTTTACTGCGGCTTGCACGCGATGTGAACTTTACTGGTAAGGTATCCAATGAATACATTCTTGAGTCTTACTGTTGCTAAGGGTGCTTGTACACGGTTCATGCAGAGTCCAGTGACTCTAACATGTACCAGAGCGAGCCGTCCATATTTCCCATGACCCCAGATAATATGGAATAATGTGTGTATAATAATGGATAACCTAATCTAACAACTGGATTGATTTCGATCCAGTAACAACAGCGGAGTCAGAATAAAAACGGATTCAGATACAAAGCTATTCCAACTTATGGGTATCGTAAAAGGTTAAAGAGAATCAAAGCTTCATGTACCATGTGTTATGGGCTGAATTGATAATGAAATTGAAAGTTATTTAATATGCTGCGTTTATTTCCCAGCATTCATCAAACCAATATGTTTGCCGTTAAGTAACGAACTGCGGACGAGTACATTTTTGAACAGAGAATTGGAGGTCGCCGGCTGGGGCAAGACTGAAACGAGTAAGTTAACAATGAAAAAGCTTTATAGTCATGGTCATGATGCTTGCGTGCCTTTAGGTCCGTTGGGGCCATACCGGCTCATGGTCACCCATGTCGGGCAGTACACGGTGTCGTGGTAGAATTTGGCTCTGGGGACTCCTCTCTCTTTAGAGTTGCCTCGGGAGCCTTTTAACTGCCGCGGTGATAGCAGTGGAGGGGCGGCCAGGGGTTAATGCTATGGCTGCTGCCACTAGCAGCAGAGGGGCGGCCAGGCGTGGGGGCCAGGGTTGCCGCCGCAACTAAGCGCCGTCGATCAGGAGCCACTTCATCCGGCGCCTGACGGAGGCACGTGCAATGTCCCGTACGTGCCTCTCGACGGTCCCCATCAAAGCGTGGGGACCGTCGAGGCCGATCAAAGCCACTGATAGGCGGGCCAAGGCCCATCAGGGTCGCTGAGCATGCTCCCCAGCGAGGAGTGAAACCCGTGGCCCTGTTTCGGGTAGTTGAGAGAAACCGTTGGTTTTAGTGGGTAAGTTGGGGCGCAATTTCCATCTTTCGTCAAGCTTCCATAATTTCCTACGGATAAAAAAATAGGGTCGCGGATCATGCTACACTAGGTAGCGAAACCCGTGGCCCTGGTTGGGACAGCCGCGGAACGCCGTTGGTCTTAGTGGGTACAAAACCTTACTTTCATTAACTGTCTACATTACATAACATTAATCAATGTGGTTAAACCTAAATAATAAGTGATTATTATTCATCCCATTCCGCAGCGGATAACAATAACGAAAAAGGGCAATTTCACTCCACGGTAACAGGTATCATTATATGACAGAATCGCGTAGAAATATCCGATACTTGTGGTAGATTTTCATGTACTAAGTCGCATTCGATGACATTTTTATCATCGAGTGAATGTCACCAATAAAAAATATACTTTATCACCAATATTTCGAACCTAAATAATCTTTGTATACATAAATAATTCTACTGTACTAGTGTAAGTCACTGAACTCCTCCTAAAAGGCTGGATCGATTTGAATGATTTTTTTTATGCGTTTGGGTGGCACTGAGGATGGTTCACAAATCATCCCGACAGATGGCGCTGCAGTCGGTAAATGAATATCATGCAGGACAACGTCTGACCGGTCAGCTAGTATGTTTTAAGTACGTAAAGGGCCTCCTACATTTACACGAAGGGTAATTAGCTTAGCCTACTGTACCAGGCTAGCCAGACGGGTTGGCACAGGTATTCATATCAAGTTTTCCTTCTCTTAGGACTAGGCTTTGTCATTCCCTTTTGTCGGCTCCTTAGTTTTACGGCACCTTAGGATGGTATGAGATGGTGACACTATGTATTTATAAATCCGTCACCACACGGAAAGTAAGTATTCGAAGACACTAATCCGAAAATCCAAGTGAATTGATGTGACTACGCGATTTTGTCCCTAATCCACAATGAATGTTGCTTACATAGTTTCCTGCTAACAAATAAACATAATTTCCATAACCTTAATTAGCATGGCATGTACGACATTACACCTACAATTACAGCTAAATAACTTGTGCAATGCGCAGAAGTCGATTTATTGAGTCTAAGTGAGTGGTAGTGATGAGAGGAGAAACGACGCGTATGCTACGCGATTAGTTGATGACATGCGCGTATTTTCCCCACCACGGCACTTTGTGCTCAAGTTAATTGCGATGAACTGTAGGTACTATTTCTAAAATAATTAAATGATTTTTGAAGTGAAACTTAATGGCGCATGTGGGTAAAATTTTAACGGATGAAACGCAATTTAGCGTCACGTCGATTTGTAACGTTTTTGTTGAAGAAAAGGAAGAGAGCGACTGAAAGAGAGTGAGAAAGGGCGAACGTAGCATGAAGCACATAGCCATGGGGCGAGAGTAGGGAGCAAGCAAATGAGAAAGATCGAGAGAGAGAGAGAGTGAGAGCGAACGTCGCATCGCGCCGCGGGGACAGTTTACAAACATGTAATTCACGAACACCCCGGAATCGAACCCGGAGCCCGTTGATCCAAAGGCGACACATCTAACCCCTAGACCATCGAGGCAGTCAATATATGGCAGTCAGTAGTTAAAAAACTCACAGCGGGTCTAACCAAATAATTTCCGGTTGTCCCACTGGATGGGTCGCAGAGAACAGAAGGCAATCCCTCCATGTACCTAAATACTAATAGTAGACGAAAAGCTAGCACCTTTTCGTTTTCGGCTCGGCGGTGAAGAAAGGAAATGAAAACGTGAAATAACTAAACCGGCTTTTAGAATAAAAATATAAAATTACAGCAACATATAAGCAATTGAAGAACTACAGACCCATCTCACTTCTGAGCCATGTCTACAAGGTGTTCTCGAGGGTCATCACGAATCGTCTCGCATGCAGGCTAGACGATTCCCAGCCTCCCGAACAAGTCGGTTTCCGAAAAGGCTTCAGTACCGTAGACCATATTTTAACGCTACGGCAGGTTATACAGAAGACCGAGGAGTATAACCTGCCACTTTGTCTGGCGTTCGTGGACTACGAGAAAGCCTTCGATTCGATCGAGACGTGGGCAGTATTGCAGGCTCTCCAGAGGTGCCAAGTCGACTATCGGTACATCGAAGTGTTGAAGTTCTTGTATGAAAACGCCACCATGTCAGTCCGACTCCAGGACCTGACCTCGAAACCGATCCAGTTGCAGCGAGGTGTTTGACAGGGAGACGTTATCTCATCGTAACTGTTCTCCGCTGCACTGGAAGATGTTTTCAAGGTTCTGGACTGGAAAGGGCTGGGCATTAACGTGAACGGCGAGTACATCACTCACCTTCGATTCGCCGACGACATAGTCGTAATGGCTGAGACCATGGAGGGCCCCACTACGATGCTCGATGGCCTCTGTGGAGCCTCCGAACGAGTCGGCTTTAAGATGAACATGGAGAAGACGAAGATCGTGTCTAATATCCATGTTCAAGCCACTCCTATTAACATCGGAGGCTCTACCCTCGAAGTTGTTGACCATTACATTTACCTGGGACACACTGTCCAGTTAGGTAAGTCCAACTTCGAGAAAGAGGTCAATCGTCGGATCCAACTCGGCTGGGCAGCGTTCGGGAAGCTGCGAAAGATCTTCTCGTCCACAATACCGCAGTGTCTGAAGCCAAAAGTCTTTAACCAATGTGTGTTGCCAGTGATGACATATGGAACAGAGACGTGGTCACTCACTATGGGCTCCATCAGAAGGCTCAAAGTCACCCAAAGGGCAATGGAGAGGGCTATGCTCGGAGTTTCCCTGCGAGATCGAATCAGAAATGAGGAGATACGCAGGAAAACCAAGGTCACCGACATAGCCCACCGGTACGATAATAAATGCCATCCAGGCACCGGATTGCCAAACTTAAGTGGCAGTGGGCAGGGCACATAGCTCGCAGGACCGACGCCCGATGGGGCAGAAAAGTCCTCGAGTGGCGACCGCGTTCCGGAAGGCGCAGTGCTGGTAGGCCTCCCACACGGTGGACCGACGACCTGGTTAAGGTCGCCGGAAAGCAGTGGATGCGGGCGGCCCATGACCGGCCTTTGTGGAGATCTTTGGGGGAGGCCTATGTCCAGCAGTGGACGTCTTTTGGCTGAAATGATGATGATGATGGATAAGCACTACATATTTTCTCAACAAACTATCGAACTAAATTTAAAAAAAAGACAGCTTTCTTCCGGAAAAGAAATAAAATGAAAGAAAACTATGGAACATAGAAAGAAACAACTTTCTTCTTAAAAAAATAATAAAATAAAGTAAAATTAAGGCTTTTGAAAAATAGCGACTCTGCCAGCAACCGTCAACAACTAAAGTTAGCAAAAATATGTTAAACTGGTGTCCCATTCCCATGATATTGAGTTATGGCGAGGTAATTAATGATGAAGAGACAGATTTATTATCTGTTTTGCAATAATATGTTGCATAGCACTGTGGTCGAAAAACTCTGATAGCACAAATCTATGTTCTGCAATATTTTGGTAATTTAAAAGGTAATTTTATTTATTTATTTATTTATTTATTTATTCATCTTCCACCTCTACCATTACAGATCAGTGATCCAATGCGGTAGAGTGGCCTTACATGTTGAATCCTTATTCTACTTACTATAAAATTACATAAATCCTAAATTTTAACCTACATCTAAATAACATATTACGAGTATAATGCAGCTTTTGCGAATTCACTCGAGTTGCACAGCAATACATCTACCCTCTCGTGAGCCTCATTCACCACCCGCAAGGCTCTAGTGAGAGGAGTCCTCGCCAGTAAGTTGGTCCTGGCCGCAGGCACAGCAAGCAGGGGCGGACGTCGCCGCCTCCGCACGTACTGATCAGGCACGCAAAGTTCCAGGTGCCGCAGTACTCCCGGGTTGTGTGCCTCGCCACGCAGTAGCTTCACTACATACGCTGCGAGTGCAAAGTCCCGTCGCACCTTTAACGTATTGTACCCTACCATACCTAGTACAAATAGTGTAGGGTACATCAGTGGGTAAAAAGGATATACCCCATATAGTTTTAAATACAGGTGTCTAGTGAACTTGTTTTGGACACGTTCCAACATGACACTATATTTCACCTCGTGAGGAGCCCAAATAACTGCACTATGCTCAAGGTGACTTCTGACTAACGCGTCATACAATACCTTGAGTGTCGTGATGTTGGTAAACCCCTGAGACTGCCTGAGCACGAAACCAAGGTTTCGGTATGCCTTCTTGCATATCTTATTGATATGCTCACGGAAGGTTAGTTCCGTGAGCATATCAATAAGATATTGGTAATATTGGTGTTAGTCGCAATAAAAATGCCTAACTTTGTAGTTGCTTATTTTGAGTGTTTTCTTTTCTTATTTATTGCTTACACTTCAATAAATAATAATGACTTGCATTGCTTTTATGTGCTATATGTGAAGACTTGTTACATATTGGCTCAATGTAACCATATTTAAATTATGGTAGCTGTAAGTCCTCCATACATTAATTAATTAAATAAAAGACCAACATATTAGGATGAAAATTCATACCTATGACCGGCATATCGTTTTTCCTCATTCTCGTTTTGTCAACCATTGCCTTCACACTATCAACAAAACTAAAATAGAAAATTATCACGCACGTGGCCTACGCTTCACAGAAAACACATTGCGGATTATGCTGTCGCTTCGTAGTGCCGTAATTTTGTATGAAAGCAAACAGCATGTTTATTTAAAAATGATTTGAACGTCCTTGTTGCTAACTAATTTGTAATACTCCAGGGACCGAGTCAGATGTAAAGCTTAAAGTTAAAGTGCCGGTGGTGAGCCTGAACAGGTGTGCAACCGTGTACCAGAAAGTGAACAGACAGCTCGGCAGTATGCAGCTGTGCGCTGGCGGCGTCTCCGGACAGGTGGGTTCACAAAAAAATTAAATTGAATAATTTAAAATTAATTTTTTTAACGGATTTATCATGTGTATTATTTCATTCCCGAAGTTTCGATTGCTTTGCAGCAGTCCTAGTCACAGAAGAGACTACTTCTGCGTGCACAGGGAACGATAGCAACAAAATGAAATTAGAGGCGGTAGATTTAACTGTTTCTTTGTACTTTTACAAGACAACTGTCATCTGGTTTCTCCCGTGACCACGACTGCTGCAAAGCATTCTGAACGTCCGGAATTAAATAATCTAATATACTACTACACGCGCTAAGCCGCTTAATGTCAATGTGTTTTAATCGCACATAGGACATGACTAATGAAAACGTTGAATAAAACATTTTTTCTCAACTATTTTTACGCTGAATTCTCAGAGTAGCCATATGAAAAGGTAAACTTTATGCAAACCAGTGAAGCCAGCGTGGCAGAGTAGACTAATTTTTGTCTCTTCCTGAACTTGGCAGAGCAGTGGAACGTATAAGATGAAGATACGATTATTCTATAATCGACAACTTATGGAAGTATTTTTAATAAAGTTATGATAATCTAGGACTCCTGCCGCGGTGACTCTGGTGGTGCGCTTATGGGACAGACTGAAACCGCCGAGAATTGGTTCGTGATCGGCGTGGTGTCGTATGGGCCATCACCTTGTGGAAGCCAGGGCTGGCCGGGAGTCTACACGCGCGTAGGGGCTTATGTAGACTGGATATTATCAAAATTGCGACCATAGTTCGTTTGCGATTGATTTAAGGCTTAATTACACCACAAGATTATATCAGTGCAAACTGTTCAAATACTCACGCTCCGGTATCCGCTCCAAAATAATATGGGATGAAAAAAATATGGCAATGACAGATAGACACGCCAGTTTATGGACTATAGGGTTTAAATTTTAAAAATGCAAGACACGTTCTTGTTGCGGCAATATTAGGCTTAAATCAGCTACTCGAAGAGTAGATAACTAAAATAAAATGATCATTACTCATAGAGGGTACCGGGCGAGTGTCGTTTCAGTTCTAGTTTTCATAGATTTTGTTATTTATGTACCGACATAGGTGCATACTCATTTCAAAGAATCGTACACTTTCTATAACTTTTCAAGCAACATTGTTGTTATTCTCCGTGCATGTTGATGCCTAAGACTACCGGACTATGATTTCTCTATGACTGAGAAAATGGTGTTATCCAAAAAATGCGTGCCATGCAATACGATAATATTTCCACTGAAACGTATTTTGTAAGGATTAAAATAATTTCCTTATGCTATGGCACTGAACTATGTCTTGTATGTTAACTTCTTTTCTTCTTTCTACCTACAAGTTATTTTTTATTTAATTATGTATGAATTTGCAGGTAGGTAAATGAAACAATGTTTTAGTTGTAATAAAATTATATTATGTAAATAATTTATGAATCTATACATGGCCAACTTCATTCCACACCCACATCCCTCCAGCACCTTTCTATCACTCTGTCCAAATTACATACTACAGGAATATATTACTTTTGTGAACATAAAATATACATTCTACTTAGAATGTAGAACATCTTAACCTTGGCACATTTATTGTTTGTACTTAATTAAGGGTGAGAGTGGTATATGAACCGTTTTCTTATATTAGACTTTTTTTGAGATTGAAACCTGTGACATGAATAGTAAAATTACATACAATTTTAACTATTTTTTTCACAATAGCTCTAGAGGACATAATTTCACATAAATAGTAAAACTAGTATATTAGCCAAAGTGATTAACAAATACAAGATAAACAAATAAAGATTAGGGATTAAAATATTACATGTAAAAAGATTTTGAATCTTCTCCTAGGTCTTTACAGTAGGTCTAATATCCTACACCACCCTTTTCATAAGGGTTGACAAAGTAAACAAATAAAGAAAAAATTAAAAAGAAATGTGAGATTCAAATTACTTCGTGAACTTATTACTGATAAACAAAAAAAAGATTATGATTACTATAAATATTTATATATAGATTAATAATTTTCTATAGTATGACCATTCATAATACTGTTCTTTCTTTTTAATAAAATTGGATTATTACTAATTTAGACTCCCAGTTGTTAAACTAATCAATTTTCTATATTTAATAAAAAAAAGAGTTACTTTAATATCATATGTAATAAAATGTATAAATTTTCCAATACATTTGGAATGATTTTAATGGAATGTTTGATTTTCATTTAGAAAATGTGAATAGTGAGATTCTGATAATTATTTATACATAAAAAATGGCCAAATGCAAAAATGCATTATTTAATAATAAATACTAGTCAATGTTACTAGCAATAAAATACATATAGATCACATTTATGAAGCTGCAGCAATTTCTACAGGTATGTTTTCAGTTACAGTTTGTTCTCCATTTTCTTCAGGCACATCTACATCAGCCTCTGCAGTCTCATTAACAACTAGCACTTCTTCATTAGGCAATTGCAATTCATTATCTCCATTTTGTTCACCATTCACATTGGGTCCGTTTGTCATTAAATCTAGGAGCTTGGTCCCAAAGACAGGGTCAATTTCAGAGACCCCTTTTATTAATCGGTCCTGTTCTTCTTCAGCCCATGTTGGAAACCAGTCATTGAATAATTTTATCTGAAAGTTGTAATTAGGATTCTCAGTAGTGAAATCTTGAAGGCTCAAATCAAGTAATAACACCGAATAATTTAATAATTTCTGAACTTGATAATATGAAAGATTCAGAAATAACCATAACAACTGGTAAATTGGTGGTGAACATAGATTTACGATATACAATGTCACCCACCTATACCATCCTGAGGGTGTTGTAAGAATCAACTAAGGGAACACATGTAGCAGATCACCTAGCTGGAAGAGAAGGAAAACTATACAAACCCTTTTTTTTTTTTTTTTTTTTTTTTTGGTTTCGCTGGGGAAATGCTTTATGCATACCACCGCACCCCGGGGGAAAGGTCGGTGATTATGTGGGACTCCGACAAGGGTCGTCTACCCAAGAGTCGTTTACCCACTAAAACCCCAGCGGCATACCCTCACACGACGCGCTTGGGGCGCCACAAGTTCGCGTAAACGCATTCTACTGTGACGCCCCGGCGTGGTGCCCGCAACGCGGGCAAGCGACTATCAGAGAGGGCGTCCCGGTATACTGGGACGCCCTCAGTCATCGAGGCTTTCGTCGGTGGTGGCTCCCCCGAACCACCACCGGCCTCCTAGGCGAGGGCAGAAGGGGCCCGCATCGTCACGAACCCCCCCCCCTCCACCCCCGCCCCCGTCCGCGGCGCGGGTCACCCGGAGCTCCCTCCCTTGTGACCCGCCCCGCTGCCCCCTTCTGCGACATCGGCCCCGCAGAAGGAGGCCCGTCAGCCCTCGGGCCGGCGCCAACCAGAGGACACCGGCGCACCGCAGCCGTCCAGGGCCCGCAGGGAAACCCCCAGGACAGGGTCCACCGTCAACCCAGGTCCCCGGAGCCCCCGTCCAGGGCTCGCAGCGAGACACTGGGGACAGGGTCCCCATCCACCCAAGTCCCCGCAGCCCCAATCTACCGCAGCGCACCGGCGATCCGTCCCGCAGCCCCCTTCTGCGGCATACGGCCCCGCAGAGGAGGTGCGTCAGCCCTCGGCCGGCGCCCACCCGAGGACGTTGAGTGAGGACTCGGTTTGACGGCCAACTAAGTTGAGCGCCAACCCGAGGACCTCATGGTGCGCCGCAGCGGTTTACGACTCCCAAGGCAGCTCTGAGGACAGAGGAGTCCCCGGAGCCGCAACCCGCCACGACGCTGGGTGCCGCTCTTCGTCTCACCTCTCCCCGTGGGCCCGCCCGGCATGGGAGGCCCTGGCCGGTATGGCCCCACGGATCATTGAGGCACTCAAGCCCCCTCACCACAGCAAGGTGGCAGCACAGTCGAGGGGGAAACTATACAAACCCTGTACCAACCCATTTTACGAGAATGGCACAGTAGGCTAATTTCCCACCGCAAATTTTGAGGAGGCCCAAGTCAGTAATGTGTAATTTATGGACTAACAAAGCTACAACTCATGGCAAATAATAAAACCTAAACAAAAAAGTGACTATTATAACTTATTTTTCTTTATTAAATACTTACACGGCACTGAAATAAACTGACAGGCTTATCCTCACAAGATATACTAGCTAGAGAAGCTGCCAGTTGGTCAGGATGCTCGCCACGAGCTGCAGCCAACACCGGTAGAAAATCCTCACGCTGTAACTCGCTGAATTCACCAAACCATTGCAGCAGGTATTGCATCTGTGACTCTGATGTAAGTCCTGGTGCTGACATTCTAGGGTTTAATGGACGATACTCAGCTGAAAAACAGATTAAACATACAAATAATGTTTAGAATGATTGGGTTTCTCTTACTGATTTTTCATAGGACAAAAAAAAGAGCAAACCGTATATAAAATCTAGCTGAAAATATGCAGCTCTACATATTAAGTAAATACATACAACCTATTATTTTAGACATTATGACAATAAGGCCATAACTGGAGGTATACAAGTTGATATGCCACTTGTACTATTTTTACACAATAATATGACAATATTCTTTACACACATCAAACTGATGTAAACTAAATTTAGAACTTACTGTCGGCCACAACTGATAAGCAAGCAGAATTGAGTAACAAAGACATTGCACTACAACACGTAATGTTAAAGTTGAGTGTCACAGAATATCTACGAACTATACCACAAGCGCCGTGAATGCAACTGAGGCATAAGACAAGGCCGTAACATAATTTCACCTTTCGATATATTATATCATAAGTTTCACTTTCTACGAATTAAATTTGCATGTTCGATAACTCGGGTCATTTACGTAAGTCTTGGAAGTATTCTAATTTCTCCACGTTTAGATAATATCATATTAATTATACCTTTTGTAGACACTGCGTTTGTTAGATGAAATGAAGCGCTTGTTACTTCAAAACGATAGATGAAAATATCGTTATCGTGCTCTATCTAACAAATTGTCAATTACTTTAATCTTTAGACTTACATCAAGTGCCACTTTCTTCTTGCTTGCTTGCTGCCCTGTTTTGTTTTGTTTAATTTGTTATGATTAGTGAAGAAACTATTAGAAACCCGTTCGTTATCGTTACATATGAGAACAATTAATTATTTTGGGTCT
The DNA here is from genome assembly GCA_905475355.2 of Clostera curtula. Classification (NCBI taxonomy): domain Eukaryota; kingdom Metazoa; phylum Arthropoda; class Insecta; order Lepidoptera; family Notodontidae; genus Clostera; species Clostera curtula. The sequence goes on along the minus strand of FR997813.1, from coordinate 7,600,149 downwards.
GTCTGTCTCTCTATATTCGCAAATGAAACTGTCTATTTGTTAGAAAGAGACAAATTGTTCATTTGCCCTTCATTTCGTTTCTGAGGCTACGAGATAATTGCTTTTGTTAAGGTGGATGTTTCAGGGTAGCCCGCGAAATTTAAATTTTCTTACGTTTTTTGCAATTTGCAGGTCAGTGTTAGGTTGTATGTTGATTAAAATGTTATTCGCGGCTGTAAGACGTATGTAGTTATAGAATTATAATCATCAAAATCATCAATACCACCCTCCAAGCTCATAAAGGTGCAAGAAAAACTTTTACAACGTCAAAGTCATTCATGCACCTTTAAGAGCTTGGAGGGTTGCATTGATGAGTTTGATGATTATAACTCTGTAACTACATACTTCTTACAGCCGCGAATCAAATGTTCATCATCATACAAACTAGCACTGCCCTGCAAATTGCAAAAAACGTAAGAAAATTTGAATTTCGCGGGCTACCCTGGAACATCCACCTTAAATATAATTGTTATAGTTTTTTTTTCTTCTTCTTTATTGCATTGCCATTAACAAGTTCTTTGTTATAGTTGTAGTTGACTTAGTTTACTGCTTAAGCTGGAAACAAATTATCGGACGCGGCTGACAGCCGCGACTGATAATTAGTGTGCACAGTCTTTTGGGTTTTGGGACGTAGCTTGCGGACCCGTTCCAATCCAATGTCTTTAAATGTATCTATCTATTCCACAAAGAACTGTACACGAAGAAACATTTCGAGTATGTTAAGTTTAAGCCGCGTCCCTCAGCTGTGTCCGGTAATTTGTTTCAAGCTTAGTATAGTAACTGAAGTCTGAACCACTCTAAATCGATATAATTCATGATGGACATGTCCACTCAAACACAGAGACAGATATTCTTAATCTAGCTCCTGGCTCCTGGTAATGAAACTTAAAAATATGTATTTTTAGTTTTCATTAGTTTATTCCTATTTATTTTTTAGCGTCGTATGTCTTTAATAACCATAACCTAAGCATACAATAAATATCTTGACGGCGTTATACAAAATTGATGCTGTCTGTGAAGACGGGCGGCCATCTTTGATCTTGTGATTGTGACACACTTCGGATGGAATGGAAAATGGAAGTCGGCGCACCACTTTTGCGACTAATCACCTTTTGTTATTTTAAATTTGATAAATGCATTATTTTCGAAGTGAATACTTAGTTATGCCTTGATTTTTGTGTGAGACTTTAATGAAGTAAATTTACAAAACCATTGAATTTAAAAGTTTACTGATGTTGATTCTAGTTCCAATTTTTCATTGAAGTTATTCCTGTGGCAGCATGGACGTATAAAAAAAGGCGGACGGAACTCTGGCTAAGACAAAAGTGAAACGCCAAAATGGCGGCAGCTCTGTATGTGTGAGTTAATTTTGGGGTTGCCAAGATACACAAAATTTTGCAATAAAAACATGGTCAAAATATTAAAAAAAATGTTCGAAATTGTTATGTTTAACTTTAACATCCTAAATGCTGAGTATTTTTTTTTTATAATAATGTCTTTTACTTTGAGAGGTTTTTGAAATTTCCTCTAATTTCGAGATGTGTTGAAAACGATTCTAAATTAAAAGAAATGCTTTCATTACCAAAAATATTTTTGTGATAATATATTTATGTTGCCTAGCTATAATTTATTGCGCACCTCTTGAGAAGCACTGGTATTAAATGGTACAGTAACAGTTTATTCCTCCGCCACGTGTCTTGACTCAAACAAATATTAAAACAAAATAAAGCACTGGGGATTAAAATAATGTAAGAAATATTTTTTCGATTCGACGACACGGTTGGCGCAGTGGTTGAGCGATCGACTGCTGCGCAGCATGTCGCGGGTTCTATCCCCGCACGGAAGAAATATTTGTACGACCTACAAGTATATGTCCCGGGGTTGGGTGTTTTTCTATCTATAATATGACGTATTTACAAAAAAAAAAATTTAAGGAGTTTATCATCCATCTCGTTACCATAAAACAAGCATTAAGTTGCTTAGCTTGGGACGAGACGGCGTTGTGTGAAATGTCCAAGGATATTTATTATTATTATTATATACCGACACAATAGCTACAATGTACATTTAAATTTTGAAAAAATAAGCGACTTAGTTTCATTTTTTTTTTGTATTATCCATGTCTTGGTAGATTGCTAATTTACCTTTTAAGGTACTGCATAAGTAACAACACGCAAGGAGTCCTCCTTTATTTGTTTATAAGTCATTCGCATCAAAATGTATACTGCAAATAACACTGTATTTGTTTGGAATCCAATCGTTTTCACCATTACAATTTCTACTAAGTAATTTTAATTCAATCATTTCTCCATACTTAATTTTCTTTAGAAAATCTAGCAAAAGGAATATAAAATAAAATACCCAGTAGTAACTATTAAATAATTAACCATAATAATATATTGATTTTTATAATAAACGAAAAATTGCCCACATTTCGGTTAATTTGCTCACGTGAATATTGGCAACACTGAACTTAAAATTAATTGTTTTGTTCTAGCAAATACAAATTGATTTTAATGTATATAATCTGGAAATAAGTGATTGAATTATTCATTTACGTATGAAACGTGATTCCTGGATTGTTTTTCTTTCAGTCACTACGGTTTTTACACCATTTTACCACTCAAGACATGATTTATAGTTTTTATTTTTTCGCCGCATATTGCGTCTTTATGCATCGACGTTCACGCGCGTAATGGCCGACTAATGTGTGAAAGTGTGCGTGCTGGCCTGTACATATAGCTGATCTGGCCGACTATGATGTCACAGTTTTTAGTTAGCGAGAGTCTGTCCGACTTTTTTTATACGTCCATGTGTGGCAGTGATAATATTCTCAAAATGAGCCTACATTACTTGAGAATATATGCATTATTTGAACAAAACTGAATTTACTAAGGGAAACTGAACAATAGGCAAATCATTCTTCTTTTTCGTTTGTTTCCATCATTTAGGCGCCATCCTATTGCCATCCTCGCGCGATGATGCGTCAGTCCGACGAAAATGATCGTACGACCGAGCGTTCAAACATACTGATAACTATTGAATGTCCTACCTAATCTACCTATTCAACGTCGTGTGATGATGCGATGCGACCAAATTGTTTAAACGCATCGCATTGATCGGACGACCGTGCTTTCAATTAGACTGATATCTACTAAATGTCGTATTTTTCGATTTCCATCGTATTTTTGATTCGTTAGATGACATTTGAAGAAAACTTAATTAATGAAGTGCGTGTTCATCCCATTGTTAGGAACAAATGCTGTGAAGACTATAAAAACATGCTTAAAATGACAAAGTGTGGACTATTATTGCAAAGTTTAAATGAAAATATTAAAAAAACGTACAATAATATTGTTGATTGATAAAACTTACAATATTATTATTGATCATCGCACGAGGGCAATAGGACAAATGTTTTCTCATCGCGCGATGCAGCGCAGCGATGCGATTTCATCGTGCGATGAAACCGTCGCTGCGCTGCATCGCACGAGCGATGACAATAGGACGGCGCCTGACAGATGTTTCTAGAATAACATTTATACTATAGACAGCTATAGACGCGAAAACTGACTGCGTAGTAAACTATAGAGACTCTATATTTTACTATGTCGCAGTCAGTTTTAAGTATGGTCAAGCCCGATTCACGCTACAACATATATACATTTTGTATGAAGTGATTTATGCCTGGACGTGGCTCGGCCGTGCCCCGGCCGGGACCAATTCATACAAAATTCCCCGCACGGGGCCCGTACGGGGCACGGCCCGGTGTAGCGTGAATCGGGCTTTATACATTCTCATGGTTGATTCAATACTGGTCAGTTAATCGTTATTGCCTACAAGATATGCAATAAACCGTTCATCAAACGGCTACATCGATTTATCAGTCACTAATCATCGGTAGCCTGAGACCAGGGCAGTTTATTATTAGAAACCACTATTTTTATTAATCTGTCATCACATGAGTATAAATTGGTGGTAGGATCTAATGGTCCGCCCGGCTAGCTACCACCCTCACATCTAAGTCCGGCGCCAAGCAGTTTTACTGTGTACGGTCGTGTGTATGTGAGAGGCGGTGCCGACAGGGCATTTCCCTGCCCCATCTTACCTGGTATTGCGTTCCATCACGCAAGCCTAGGATCAAAGGCATTCAAGAAATTGGTAAAAAAAACCTACATGAAACAGTCGGTGAAATTTGAGTGTCTGTTTGTAATAAATAATAAAATAACCACTTTTTACTACAAAATAACATTATTTTAAATTTTTGTCTGACTGTCTGTCTGTTTGTTCCGGCTAATCTCTCGTACGGCTGGACCGATTTTTGAGATATAGGGAGTAGTTGATGATATAGGGAGTAACCTATGCAACTTTTTTTTACTAGCTTCGCCCCGCGGCGTCACCCGCGGGTAACATCGCACCCGTGCGAAGCCGGGACGGGCCGCTAGTCATTATATAATATTTCTTAAAACTTCCTGAAGCGTTTTTATAACCCAATTAAGTACCATAAAATAATTATTTAGTAAACAAAAATTATAGTTCCACTTTAAAATCTGCGTTAATTGCTTGCTTGCTAATGCTATAAAATCCGCAAATAAGAATCGCTGGGCGGCAGCTACATTAAATAATATAACTTCTCCATAGTAGTCGGGCATTATACAGGGTGTCCCAAAAATAGCACGCCACAGCGACACTGGAAGTAGGCTAGCCCTAGGTCTATTCCACAAAAAAATGGCTGAAGAAAAGTCTCATGGATAACGAGATATTTGAATTTTTCAATTTTTTCGTCGGTCCAACGTGTGGGAGGCCTACCAGCACTGCGCCGTCCGGAACGCGGTCACCACTCAAGGACATTCCTGCCCCATCGGGCGTCGGTCTTGCGAGCTATGTGCCCTGCCTACTGCCACTTAAGTTTGGCAATCCGGTGCCTGGATAGCATTTATTATCGTACCTTGCTGTTCTTCTTTGTCGGTTTGTAACGTATTTTTAATATTAATGTGAAAAAAACTCATAGATATCCCTAATAAAAAAAACTAGCAAATTTTTTCACATTTAAAAATTATTATATTATGTCTAATACTAAACATCAATAATAAAGTTTAAACAAGTGCTCGAATTATCTACTTCCACTTCTAACGAATAAGCGACATCTTTTTATAAAAGATTGTATAAGCCGCCTTAAATTATTTCTTGATATTTCTTGAGCCGCTGCAAACAACCTGATTCTTAGTTAATTTTGTTTCTGAATGCGTTTGGCATACACTCTATCCTTCATATCATATCTTTGGGTCAGGATACCGTGGAGGCCATGGTATTGACCCTATTGGACCAATCCAGCGATCTAGAAATGTGTAATGAAGATAGTCGCGGACTTGGTGAGCGCAGTGTGCGGGGCAGCCATCGTTTTTAAAACACATTCTTTGAACTAAAGCTATTGGGACATTATCTAAGAGAATCTTCAATTACTTGGTTTTAATGTTCATGTATGCAGTTATCTTACTTTTAATTTAACGTTGTCATATACTATTCGTCGCCCATACGGCGTGCGGCTAGTCCATCAGCTAAAAGTCGCTCAGCGAGCTATGGAGCGGGCTATGCTCGGTGTCTCGCTACGAGATAGAATTCCTAATGAAGTCATCCGAGCGAGAACGCGTGTCATCGACATAGCCCATAGGATTAGCAAGCTAAAGTGGCAATGGGCTGGCCACATCTATCGTAGAACTGACGGCCGCTGGGGAAAACGGGTGCTACAGTGGAGACCACGTACTGGCAAACGTAGAGTGGGACGCCCCCCTGCTAGATGGAGCGTCGATCTGCGACGGGCAGCCGGCAGCAACTGGATGCATAGAACCGAAGACCGGGTTCAGTGGCGAGCCATGGGGGAGGCCTACGTCCAGCAGTGGACTGAAATAGGCTGATGATGATGATATACTATTATAAGTTTCTCAGACAAATTTCAATGATAAAAAATTCATTCGCCAGTCCAATTAAGCTGTTTTTGTAAACCAATTATCATATTAAAACTAGAAGCGTTCGTTAACAAGAGGTGACACAATAACTGATTTTCTTAATTTATAGTGTACTTATTATACCATTTCTAAATCAGCATAGAAAGGGCTAGTTTTTAAAATATATCACTACATAGTATAAAACAAAGTCGCTGTCGTCTGTCCATCCTTAAGTATGCTTAAATCTTCAAAACTACGCAACGGATTTTGAAGCGGTTTTTTTTAATAGATAGACTGATTCAAGAGTAAGGTTTTTATGTAATAAATGCACCCGTGCGAAGCCGGGGCGGGTCGCTAGTATATAATAATTGCGAGTCAAGCTTAGAACTTTCTTTTTCAACGGCAGCTTAATAAAGTTGAACTTACTGTTTATTCACTTGATTGAGTCAAAGACCGAAGTGACTATTCATTGTATTTTAAACCAATTACCGACTAATGATTAGTTTACTTTACTACAGAAACTATCAGTGATGAGTTTAGAATAAAAAAAACATTAAGTATTCGTGACGATTTTGTTACATAGAACGAAAAATACGGGTAATTTTAAAAAACATCGAAAAATTCAAATATCTCGAAATCCATGAGACTTTTCTTCAGCCATTTTTTTGTGTGGGATATACCTAGGGCTTACTTACTTCCAGTGTCGCTGTGGCGTGCTATTTTTGGGATACCCTGTATATCAATGTAGTCGGGGCAACAATTGCCGCTGCGTTAAGGTAAACGCAGATTATCGGACGCAGCCGATGAGTTTCTTCAGTTTTACAGAAACGCTAATGCGTCTCAGCTACTGCTGAAATAAGCTGCACTTCTTTGTTGTTTATTTGAATGCATCTTTAGCAGCCGATTACCGACGACTGACAAAGACCAAGAATCAAATCATACTGTTAATGAAGGACGCAATCAAAACAAATTTAATTTACAAAATTTTTTATTATCTACAAAAACACCTAAGTAGAAAGAAATTTATAACTTATTTAATTAAATTTAATCTGTAAGGTCGGAGTGACCTTACATGTAAATTAAAGTATAGTAAAGTAGGTACGTTTTACATAATACTAAATCATCATTCCCATTGTCAATGGTAACAAAATTAGTTTTACCTCTAAATCAAACATAGGTATACTCGCATGTTATAATATTATTCCAATGGAATTGAAGATGATTTTAGGCTTAAATACGAAGGTCGAAATATACCTGTCATTATAAGCTTAATCTTGACAGATAATTCTAACTTATCACATTTATTTGTTTAGGATAATTTAATGCCTAAGTACTTACTAACATAAATAAACGAAGTTTGTACTTCAAAGCCTTCAAAATTCACTTTTATAGTGACCTAAATGTATGATACAGCATGGATACAGCCAATAGTATGGCTTATTGTAACAACTGTTTCCTCCTGTCATTATCACAGACAGCCGATAGTACGTAAATATTACATACATCGTCGCGTGAACGCTGCAAGTTTACTAGACTTTGGCAATATTCTTGTATTTTTTCTGAAAGTTTAGTTATAAAATATAGTTTCAATTAGTGTTTTATTTGTTCGTAATTAATCAGTTTTGTTTTAGTTCTATAACATTTACAAGACTTTTTAGTGTAAGTTTATTCACAGTAGGTACGCCATCTAGCGCCTAATAGTTGAAGTTACGGTAACACGCTCGCAGTCCACGCTCTGTTTATTTTTCATTCTATTAGATATTTAATAAATTTTAATTTATATTTAAATAATCTGCATTAGCTCGATATATTTGTGGCAGTAATAACTCTATGGGCATCAATAACTACAGACTACGCGCACTCGGCTACATTACCTTCCCGCATTTTGCACAAAACATTAGAACATAGAGATCCATAGGTACACATTCTAAGGAATTGAACTTGTCACAATATGAATATTACTGATGGGATGGCACACACTACGTACCTACATTATTTGTCAATAATCAAAGACTGACTAGAACAACCGTGTATCTACTTCTGTTTTTGATTCATGTCATAAAATCGTTTCAGCTATGCGCTATGCGTTCAAGAATATTATGTTTAATGTCCCTTTTAATACACTTAGGTACTTAAATCATCTAATAGAATATTCTAGAACAAAACATTTTATATTGCCTTGAAGAAAAAAATCTTGATCGCTAATTAAAAAAACCTGTTTAAAAGGTGAGTTCCTTATGAACAAGGGTTAAAAAAATACATTATATTCGTTCTTCACCTTCAAAATCTTATGGAAGTCTCGCATCAAGTACTTAAAATCATATTAATTTACTACATCATATTGATGTTTTACTTACAGCTTCAGACTATTACATATTACTTAGCTACAAATTATCACAAATATTTAATTTGATCATCACAAGTATTATCGAATGTTCTATCAAGGAACTTCAGAGGGCTCATTTCCTGTCATGGGAGTGGCCGTGGTCGCCGTCGCCAAAGTTGTGTGAGTGGGCGTGTGGTGCTGAAAAAAAAGAAAAATAGCTTATAATACTTGTTTTTGGTGCCGTTTAACAATATTGCAGATATTATGGGTTGAGTTAACATCAAATCTGAGGAACAAGTTGATAAAGTTTGCAGTTTTAAGATAACCCACCAGGGGCGTACCCAAACATAAATAGTTTAAGGAGAAATAACGGAATTGTTTTACAGTCGCAGTTGGCTACCATTCATCATGTGATAGTTTTCCGAAGCTAGTTTTATTATCCCCCTTTAATTTTTTTTATTTGCCTCGTACAGTTGTTACCCTAAAGGTAGAGAAGAGTTTTGGTGTATCACTATTAGTCCTAATACATAGTATTTTACTAATCTGGTGAAGGTTAAGGTGTGAGTACGACGACTGATAGGTGTTAAAGGAGACTACCACCTAGCGTGGGACAGGGGCTTTAAGATGATAATGGTAATTTTTAATATGACGATTTATATGAGTTTTGTGATAAAACCTACGTAAATAAAGTTCCTTTTGAGTTTGAGTCTACTGACGCGAATAAAAAAATACGTAACATATAAAGTTACGTATTTTTTATTAAACTAAATATTTAAGCGCATTTTACATAAATCGAATGTTAGTAGCCACATTTATATCGATTAACTTCTTCGTTAAGCGACTGGGAGTAAGGTTTCTATGTGTATATGATACTCACTGACTAACTGTAGCACGAACATCAAGAAGAACCCAACAACAGAGGCTCCATACTGTAAGAGGCCTGATCGGTCGCCTTTCCAGATCTCGAAGAAGATGACGTAAAGAAGGGTTCCTGACGCAAGGCCTTGTAATATCACAGAGGTGACTCCCGCTGCAGTAGCACCCTGGCCACCGACGAGCGCTATACCAATACCGGTACCCAAGGGAGAAACCGCTGCAAAGGTTACGATGTAAAAGATGGCGAGCCAGGTCTTCGTACGGATTGAAATCAGCTCCACTGATATGCAGAAAGCGATCACCAGCTTGTGTGCTGCGACAGCGCCTAACATGTACCTGTAACAGATAAGAAGACTTGTTGTCAAAAAGGAAATATTATAGTTTCTACAAATATAGTTACCTATAAGCACTCGCCAAACTTTATGGCCGCTCCGAACCTAGCCGCATGACGCTGCGCAGAACACAAAATCAGGTATCAGCGGTACATAGGCGGGGCGTGGAGGCAGGGCCGCAAGCGTCCTCGCCTCCCGCGCGTTAGTGTGAGTGCTACGTTCGTATTGGTTATGAAATGTCCAACCGACATGTGCAAGTTCGTACCGACGACGGCTACATTCAGAGCGGCCATAAATATTGGCGAGTGCTGTAATTAAGACACGCTTCAAACAAAAACGCATCGAAATCGGTTTGTTCAAGAGATACGTGTAACACACAGACACTTATATTATACTTATAACTTACACTTTTTTCGAATTATATAATAAATAAGTAAAATAAATATCCTTGGACACTTCACGCAACGCCATCTCGTCCCAAGCTAAGCAACTTAATGCTTGTGTTATGGTAACGAGATGGATGATAAAATACTTATATACATTTTTTTTTGTAAATACATACATATTATAGATAGAAATGACACCCAGACTCCGAGCCAGTGCCTCTGGTTTAGACAAAGACACTTGCCGGATTGCCCCGGAATCGAACCCGGGACCCGTTGTTCCAAAAGCGGCACATCTAACCACTAGACCAACGAGGCAGTTAAGAATATAAAAAAGTGTAATTTGGCGTAAGGCGTGTAGGTTGGTGTAGCGACCGATTTAAAATAGTGTCAGCACCCTATTCAATCCCAACGTATCGTAAGGCCCACCTTAAGGATGACAACGCAGGAAACGTAGCCACAAATGAAGGCAACCTTGATACAAAACCCTGTGATAGCCTCTCTGGCCAGCGCAGCGTATTAGGCTTATTACCCTCCATATATTATAATTGGAAGCAGCCTCTTCCAGTTTAAGATAATGATGATAATAAGTTTACATAAAACCGTGCTTAAAATTAAGTAATGACCTAATTTCTTTCAGGGAGGGGCCCAACTCAACAGTGGTCATATTTTGAGCCTTCCATTATTTTAGTTGTCACTTTTAATGGTTTTAGTCAATGCTATTCGACAATAGATGGCGTTACATGTTTAAAACTTACCAAACATTAGTCGTGCTGGATTCTAATCCTACGGCCAAACCCTCGAACAACTCGTGGACTGAGAGGGCCAGCACGATAAGAAGGCCGTGTAGTGCATCAGTGACGCTGTCGCCAACTGCCATGGGCATGTGACTGTGGTGGTGAGTGTGGCTGTGACCTTGGTGTCGTTCAACATCCTGTAATAGGGTTGAATGAATGAATTATTGAATGAACTATAACTACCTTAAATGTTGGTACGATTTGTTGGATCTTATTTAAAATAGTACAGAGCCTGGCACTTAAAGCATTCAAATATTATTTTTTACGACAAATATTCAGTATTCTCTAAGTTCATTTCTTATTATTCAATTAATTGATTACATTACAATACTATTTACAACAATAAGTAGAATCCCTCCTCTTCAAAAGAAAAATTATATAATATTATGTATTTACATTGTAAAATATATTCTGTATTATCCATGACTTTTTTTTGGGATTGGTAATTTGTGACATGGTCAGGTAGGCATCCACGGAAATTATGTTAGGGATTTAAAAAATGTGAAGGCTTAATATCGATATGTTACTATTGTCCGTGTGGTCGCGTATTGCATACAGTGTCATTCCTCTTTACACGTTAAGAGCCGACCAAAGAAAATGACTAATACAAAACTGGATACGAAACTGTGCTAACCCGTCTGGCCAGCGTCTGGCACAGGAGACTAATTTTATTATGCCATGTCAATAAGAGACCCGACTCGTCGTCCATAAGAGGGCCGACTCGGCAAGAGATGAATGTATAGCTACAATTTCTGTTCTTACCTTTCTTGGGTCGACAAGGTCGGCAGTGGAATTTGTGACGCTCTTCTCATTATCTGGAACCCCAGCCCCGCTTTTACGTAAGCTAAGGTTGCGTACTAGAGCAGACTGAGCGCCGTTCTTTGACTCCCTATGATGGATGTACATGTGCACCAGTTCTTCTACTAGGTACATGATGAAAAATCCACTGCAGCATAGGAGCGGTGTCAAGGAGAAGTCAAACTCGTTGAGTGCACCGATACCTGAAATGTAGAAAAAGAACGGTTAGCCAAATTGTTTTTACGTTACTAACCGAACACGGGTGCGCACTTTAAGTGTGTTCCCTATGTTGGGGAGCGAACCCGTGGCTCTAGCAGTCGAGAAATACCGTGGGTTTTACCCACTAAAAACCCTCGCACATCTCGTTTGAGACGCCACGGATTCGCGAGGACGCATTATACTGTTTGGCCCCGACGGGTGGCGGCTATTTACGACGGCTACCATAGGGTCCTAGGACTATAGGAGCGCCTTAGGACTCCTCCAATTTTATGACGGGATATAAGACTACTATATGGCTGACTGAGCTTGGTCGAGCCGTAGGGGTGCCACAGTAGACTGCGCACTTGTGAATTATATAAAGATTTCCTTCTCTAGCAGCAGTTCAGTTGCCTCTTTCGCTATGTTGGTGACACTATAATAACATTCCAAATGCGCAGTCAACCAGACAGGTAGTATGGACAGCTTTAAGCAACATATTTAGACTGGCAATAAAATTAGCCGAATCATAAAGTAAGTTTCTAGCGGACAACATTAAATGCAAATTTACTGAATCAAGTACGGAATATGGTGTCGTTAAAGTCCCTAATGACGTGCTATTAAGCACGTTTAGCTCTTATCTGCGTATAAGCAAATATACGTAGTTTATTACAGCTACAAGCCGGGAAATGGTTAGTCACCTTAAGGTATACCTATATTTGCTTGGATCAATGAATTGTCAGTATTTCAAAGTTAGTTTCATGTCAAACGAAACAGCGACATCTATGACGGAAATGTGCATAAAATTTAGCCGCATCCAAATAAATTTCATTGAGTCGACAATAGGAAATGCCAAGGCCGAAAACTTGATACGAAACCCTGTGATTTTCTCAGCGTGCGGTGGGGAAGTGCAATATTCTGAACCGTACAAAAAGGAATAGAGCCTCGTAAATAGTTTACACTAATGATTTAACTCGTATACATTTACACATTTGTAGATACAAATTAATGTTTTGGAATTTATTTTACAAATTCTTATCTATTTCTGTAGAAGCATTAAACATCGTTGATTAATGAAATCATGGTGAGGCAATGGCTATCCCATAGTTGTAACATGAAGGGCCTTGATGATTTTATCATATAATTATGTATTAACAAAGTAATAATTGTTTTATCTTCTACTAGCGACCCGCCCGGCTTCGCACGGCTGCAATGATGAACATCTAAATTTATCAGTGTTTCCCTATAATATTATGCATGTCTTATACCTAAAAACCTTCATCTTGAATCACTATATCTATTTAAAAAAACCGCTTCAGAATCCGTTGCGTAGTTTTAAAGATTTAAGCATACATAGGGACAGACGACAGCGACTTTGTTTTATACTATGTAGTGATAATATAGATGTTGTCGGCGTGGATTTGGAAAACAGTCTTACCAAACCATACTATCCTGAGGGTTAGGTAAGAGCCGACATAAAGAAATGACAAGGCAACTATGGGCTCCTGAATAGCGGGGGAGGTGTGTCAACAAAAGTAGTTACTTGTTAAATTAGCTATCTGCCATTGAAAGTCTTGTCCAAACCGGTCAAGCCATTTCAGAATTCAGCCGAAACCAACAGACCGATAATAATAAAAATAAATAATAAATATCCTTGGACATTTCACACAACGCCATCTCGTCCCAAGCTAAGCAACTTAATGCTTGTGTTATGGTAACGAGATGGATGATAAACTACTTATATACATTTTTTTTTGTAAATACATACATATTATAGATAGAAATGACACCCAGACTCCGAGCCAGTGCCTTTGGTTTAGACAAAGACACTTGCCCGACCCCGGAATCGAACCCGGGACCCGTTTATCCAAAGGCGGCACATCTAACCACTGGACCAACGAGGTAGACATACAATAATTATAGTAAATGTTGTTTTGGTATAAATAAGTGCCGTTTATAGATCATAATGAACTTAGACAACGGTTATTGTAATATTACAAACAGATACTACAATTTCATTTATTTGTACAGATGTAATGCGCTACATAGGTGAATTACCGACAAACGTGAATGAGGATAATGAATACGTTTTTATTCAAACACAATATGTATTTTCCTTGAGATAACATCTTTTGTTTGAGCATTAGGTTAAAATTTACGAAAAACCGTAAGAATATATTCTGGCATTAATTTTGTTTCTTTATTTATATGTTTAAATAGAATGTGATCGTGATACTTATTATCGTATAATATCATTTAGGTATCTTTATGAAACTGAGGTCAGCTGGAAAAAAGTTTTCTGGAAACGTCATAATTATGATATGAATTATTATTTCATATCGCTTTTATTTAGTTAACACTGATATGACAAATAATTTTAGGATGTATCTTTACTTGATTTGCATAGCTTGCATAACAACCTTTCTTCCAGTCGATATACTATTAACACAGATACCCATGCTCCGTGAAATGTGTGAACAAGTTTAATATTACGCTGCAAAATGGTTGCTAACCTACCAGCTATTATCGTTATTATTAGCCTACAAGCTTAGTCTCAAACTCAAAAGGAACTTTATTTCGTCGTCGTTTCATCCCATAAATGACCCACTACTGAGTCGGGCCTCCTCCAAATTCTTGGAGGGAAATTAGCCTACTGTGCCACGCGGGCAAGACGGGTTGGCACAGGATTTGTATCAAGTTTTCCTTCTCTTTCGGCTAGGTGATCTGCCTCTTGCGTTCTTTTATTCGCCTCTTACGACACCCTCAAGACGGTATAGGTTGGTGACATTGTGTATTCTAAATCCGTCACCACACGGACACTTTATTTATTTAGGTTTTATAACAAAACTCCTTTAAATCGTCTTAATTATTTAAAGTTACCATTATCATCTTACGATCCCTGTCCCACGCTAGGTGGTAGTCTCCTTACACACCTATCAGTCGTCTTATCTACAGTCACACCTTTCATACACAATTCCTCATTCTTACAATCCGTCCATTCTCTTGATCTCCCACAAACCTTGCGTAAATTATCCTCAGAATGCCCGTAAATTATCTTTCGTATCATTTTTGTTATATTCTCCTCATACTGAAACTACCACCGGCTCGGAATGGTGATGTACAGAGAAGTGCCGGCAAAAAACTCTGTAGTTGCTTTTTCAAATCATTGGTCATGTATACAAAAATCAGTGATTTGAGTTTCCATTCACATGGTTCTCTGTGGTTATTTATTTCTCATGCTAAGACAGCTTTGTTACTGTTCCTTATTTTTGGCTGTAATTTTGCTCATTGCGGTATAATTTTTGGTTTAAAAAAAAAGATAAACGTGCACTAGGTATAACCTGTATCGCGAGGGCAGTTTACAAACATGTCCATAATTCACGAACACACATGACACCTAGACTCGGAGCAAGTGCCTCTGGTTTAGAAAAATACACTTGCCCGACCCTGGAATCGAACCCGGGACCCGATGAACTAACCGATGAACTAACCAACGAGGCAGTGTTTTTTTCAATAATTTATTTATTTTCAATAATCGATCCATTCGTTATTGATTTTCGTTATACTCTGCGCTAGATGGAGTGGTAATCTGCGTTTGCAAGTAGAAGGAGAATGCGTAAAGCCGAAGAGAAGTCTTGATTTATTAATTACTAGCGACCCGGCCCGGCTTCGCCCGGGTGGAATTATGCATGTATTATACATATAAACCTTCCTCTTGAAACACTATCTATTTAAAAAAAACGCTTCAAAATCCGTTGCGTAGTTTTTAAAGATTTAGGCATGCATAGGGACAGACAGCTGGCAGCGACTTTATTTTATACTATGTAGTGATAGTGATGATAAAAATCTCTGAAAGCTGTGACGTTACAAATCTATTTGTTAATTTATTTGTATTATTACAAAATTATGATGTGTTCTTTATTTGTAAGTAAGGTTCGTCGCTCAAAATCGGTTTAACCGTTTTAAGGTCTTTATTAATTGGCAAGTTGCTTAAAATTTTCCCATTTGGTTATTACAGAGAAAATTGATATTGACCAACATTTTTTTTGTGTAGTTTTATCAAATTCGAGAGTAGGTACACTATTATGTTTATGCATAAAAAAATTGCCTAACACGATATCAATATGTTAAACTAATCATAGATTGTATATTTCACAATAGATATTGTCATCGTTCATGCACGGTAAATTATTTCATTTAAATTGCAGCTGTTTATCAGTTTTGTCGTTTTATTGCTTACGAAACAATGATATATTGTCTATGTGTAAGGGGATTAAATGTTTCTTCACACCAATATCGGCCGCTATCAGTTAAATACCTAGTAGTTATATTAATTTTACTCGTTACAATTATAGGAAGATGAAATATAATTGTAACGACGTGTATATTGTATAAAATAAGGCATACGATTTATCCATGATAATTATCCCAGCAGGTAATCTTCTAACTGTATTAATAATTCATTTTATTTGCTATCAAGCGTTCCGCGTTCCTGGAAGCTGCTGGTAGGCCTCCCACACGGTGGACTGACGACCTGGTTAAGGTCGCCGGAAAGCGATGGATGCGGGCGGCCCAGCACCGACCTTCGTGGAAATCGTTGGGGTAGGCCTATGTCCAGCAGTGGACGTCTTTTGGCTGAAATGATGAACTGATCAAGAAGACCATCAAAATGTAAAATTTCTACATCCACTATATATATAATTACACAGGGATGAATAATATAGATTCTATAGCATTCTACAGAGCTACTAGCAGTGGTAGTACCACTAATACTCTACCTCTACATGACCCACTGCTGAGACGATCCTCCTCCAATATGTGGAATGTAATAATCCATTTCCTTAAGACGGCTCTTAAGACACCCCCAGGATAGTATGGGGTAACCTTATGTATTCTGAATCCTAATAACTACACCATACGAAATATTAGTGGGTAACTCAGGTGCATCTACCAGCTTTCCGCGACCCAGCCTGCAGGTTGATCACCCACGAAGTTTTTCCTCCACAAGAGAAAGCGAAAGAAAGACCGATTTAAAAGGTTGGGACGAAGAGAAGAAATACACAAGAATGCAGGGTTTCCATAGAAAAAGAAATTAAGATACCATAAGCAGTGTTTATTTACAAAATCACGGACTACTAATAACTTTAGGTGAGAGGTGGGCGACCGTCGCCGGAAGCGGGCCACTTGCGATTGCCTAATCAGACACGGAATGACCAAATAGGTATTGCTTTATTAGGCGAGACCACGAATTTATTTGTCACCCGCAGACTGACCTTGAGAACTACTAACTAAAATTCTCGAATGTAAAACGAGGTAAATCAGTCGAGTTGACCCCATTCAATCGTGAGGGTGTCGTAAGAGGCGACTAAAGGAAATGATAAGTCCGAAAACCTAGCCACAAGAGAAGGAAAACTTGATATGAACCCCGATTCTCAAGCGGCTAGGATTTCTTCCTTGAAATTTCCTACGGTCGGCTCTTACGACACCCTCAAGATGGAATGGGGTGGCGCCACTATGTATTCTAAATCCGTCACGCGTATATTTAACATGTGTCTCATTGAATTAAGGGTTTTAGACCTTAACCTGAAACCAACAGAGCATAGAATTCTACCTCTTTGTTCAGATGCCCTGCCATTGTGCATACGCTAACGCTTCACGCTTTAATGTCACTGAATGATATCTGACATCGCGTAACTAATATATTCACAAAATAATTCATTGTTATTAGGTAATGACGCAATGGATGCATTACGTAGAGTAAATAAAAACGTATTATTTGACCTCGCCCTTTTTGCAATTTCATTGGGATCCATACTTTTCTTTTTACGTCGGAGTTCCCCGTGGATACCCGGCCGTTGTGGACTGGCCGGGTTATTTAGGACTCCGGAGCGTGTAGAGATGGTTAATTGGGTCTAGGACTCCGGCTTATCTAGAGGCCCTGACTTACCCACTAAAACCGACGGCGATGCTCGACTGCCTACACCAGTGCCACGGGATACTGGATCCTCTAATTACGAGAGGATTGAGGTCTTTATTAGACTAAGGTCCGTGTGGCGACGGATTTAGAATACACAATGTCATCAACCCATACTATCCCGAGGGTGTCGTAAGAGGCGACTAAAGAGGCGCAAGAGGCAGATCACGTAGCCATATGAGAAGGAAAACTTGATGCAAACCCTTTTTTTTTTTTACGTCGGAGATC
Source organism: Clostera curtula (assembly GCA_905475355.2). Lineage (NCBI taxonomy): Eukaryota > Metazoa > Arthropoda > Insecta > Lepidoptera > Notodontidae > Clostera > Clostera curtula. The sequence goes on along the minus strand of FR997813.1, from coordinate 7,582,256 downwards.
CTCATGGATACCCGGCCGTTGGGAAATGGCCGGGGTATGTGGGACTCCGGGGCGCGTATAGATGGTAAATTGCGCCCCGACCTACCCACTAAAACCGACGGCGATCCTTAACTGCCCAAGCCATGGGCACGGGATGCACTCCCATTGCAGAGAGCATGCTCCGTGTCCCTGGGGGCCTGGGCCCGCCTCATAGTGGAGCCCCATGCTCCGAGGCGGGCCCCTCCGATTATGAGGGGGGGCTGTATTGCCCTCCCCCATTCCACCGCTGGGAGGCGCGCGCGAATCGCGGCGCGCCTTCCTCCCGGGGCCTGTTTTGCGCAGGCGACGGACTCATCTTGCCAGCGTGGCACAGTAGGCTAATTTCCCTCCATGAATTTGGAGGAGGCCTGTAGTGGGTCAGGTACGGGCTGAAACGACGACGACGAGTATAACCGCTAATACAGAGATTAATAAGACAAACACGATTTTAATGGCCATAAAAACAATGCCAATGCATTTGTTATTCGGCTAAGCTCCGAATTTGAATTATATCTTAAAAGAAAAGATATTAATTAATAATTAAATAAAAAAAATATTAATTAATTAGTAGCATTGCCATTCAACGTGGCAATGCTACTAGCCTTCTTGGCACCGTACCCGATGACAGCGATCTGGCGCAAATTACTTTGATAAAATTTTAGTTATTTAATTTATTTTAATAATTTCGTTCAGTGTTTTTATGTTAATTTGAATTTAAATTACAAAACTACGCATTAATATTCAGAATCAAAGCTATTTTAACAATAATAGGTACTATCTAAAATTGCAAGCCAGACCTTGAACGTAGATCAATTAGTATTATTATCGTGTAGGATATGACATTTATCGTACGCAGTCGATGATAACGACCATTATCGAGATAGCGACCGCTATCGTTACCTAACGGATTGCTTTCGTTAGGTATGCGTACGCATTACGTTCAATATGCGCGTTATAATGTCGGATTATAATTCCTGTCTTATTAGTGTTATAAAGGGGCTTTTTATCGTATTGTCGGATATCTGATATACAGGTAACACTCCATAGCCATAACGAAAGGTTTTGAGGGGCAAAGGGATGATCATCTAGCCAAACGAGGTGGTATGTCCGGCAGGGGGCCGCGGCGCCTATGCTCCGATAGCTGTTCTCGGGGCATTATTAACCGTGCGAATTGCTCTGTAAACTTCGTATTCGCGGTGTAGGACATTTTGGTAATTCTCGCATTTGTAGGCGATATCTAGATGTTGATAGTTCTGATTTTTCTGGTAAATTTTGTAAAGTATGTAGCATGATAGCCGCTACAGGTTTGATAGTACTAATACTATATAATAAAACTAGCGACCCGCCCCGGCTTCGGCACGGGCTTCGGCACGGGTGCAATAATGAACCTCTAAATTTATCTGTGTTACTCTACAATATTATGCATGTATTATAGATATAAACCTTGCTCACTCTATCTATTAAAAAAAACCGCTTCAAAATCCGTAGCGTAGTTTCAAAGATTTAAGCATACTTAGGGACGGACAGACGATGCGACTTTGTTATAAACTACTAGTGGCCCGCCCCGGCTTCGCCCGCGCAAAGCGGGGGTGGGTTATACTTAAAAACCTTCCTCTTGAATCACTCTATCTATTAAAAAAAACCGCTTCAAAATCCGTTTCGTAGTATTGAAGATTTAAGCATACATAGGGACGGACAGACAACAGCGACTTTGTTTTATACTATGTAGTGATAGTGATGTAGTGACTATAAACTTCAAAATAGAAGAATAATAGAACAGCACTGCTCCTGTAGGTCTATGGTCTCACTCCGGATGGCTGTAGATGTTTTGTTCCACTCTGGTTATTGGAAGGATAGCCGGGTTGGCGAATTGTCGAAACAAATGCTACCCATCACGAACGGTATTTGCAATCCAAGGCCCTTTGCTTGTGTACCTAAGCTGGGGACTATGCTCATATCAGCCTGAGCCTGCCTAAGTTTGGGACCTGACTCTCGTTTGGGATCTTGTAAGTCTGTAGTGTATACAGACCTACAAGATCTTACTACCACTATTACCTTCAATCACATGGAGGGTAATTGCGATTCCGGGGTCGGGCAAGTGTCTTTGTCTAAACCAGAGGCACTGGCTCGGAGTCTGGGTGTCATTTCTATCTATAATATGTATGTATTTACAAAAAAAAATGTATTTAAGTAGTTTATCATCCATCTCTTTACCATAACACAAGCATTAAGTTGCTTAACTTGGGACAAAATCAAAATCAAAATGTTTTTTATTCTAATAAACTCTTGCGAATGCTTTCAAATAGTCAAAAAAAAAAGTATTAAATTTAAGAGAAATATAAAAAAAACTAATCATCTAGTTTTTACCACCGGTTCGGAACGCCATTCCACAGAGAAGAGCCGGCAAGAAACTCTGTGGTTGCTCTTTTAAATAAAAGTATTACAATGATGGTGGTACAAACAAGTCTTACAGATTTCTGAAAGCAATAACACGCATAATCATGTAGCCTATTAAAAATTTTAAATAAAAAAATAAAAAACAGTGAAATTACACACAAATTACATGGTGCGTGCTGAAACTGCACTCACATACTGTTTACAAACTTCACTAATAAAATGGCTGAAAGATCAGAGCTAGACCATAACACAGCCGACGTTACTCCCATGCGTCACTATCTGATAGATAATCATTAACTTGATAGTACGCTTTTTTAATTAGCCGGGACTTAATGTAACCTTTAAATTTCTCGAACGACCAATCCAAGACAGTTTCCGGTAATTTATTGAACAGGCGAATTCCGAGACCTACAAAAGAACCATGTGCTTTTTGTAGCCGGTGGAATGGTGTAACTAGCTTACGCCTATTTCTGGTCTGGATATTGGAGGACGAGACGTCACTATTTTTTTAAAGCTATTATAATTTTGTTTAACAAAAATGAGATTTGAGAAAATGTACTGTGACGCTACAGTTAAAATGCCTATCTCTTTAAAGCGTTCTCTCAGCGATTCCCTAGGTCCTAAATTATAACCAAAGTAAGTAAGTAACCAAAGTAAACTAGTCTTGCCGTATCTTCGTCAGTGAGTCTCCTAACCTGTCTAACAGCATAGGCGGCTGAACTAAGCTTTCCCGTAAGAGTGGCAATGTGAGGCTTCCACTGCAGCTTACGATCTAGAGTGATGCCTAGAAACTTGGTTGAATCTACTATGTCTACTTGTTTATATTGGACGAGATGGCGTGGTGTGAAATGTGCAAGGATATTTATTTATTTACCACTATTACTCAGCCCATAATATACCCACTGTTGAGTCGGGCCTCCTCCAATCACATGGAGGGTAATTGCTAATTATATAAATAATAGGCTAATTGCCTACTGTGCTACGCCTGGCTAGACGGGTTTGGCCCAGGGTTTGTGTCAAGTTTTCCTTCTCTTGGGACGAGGTGATCTAAATAAATATCCTTGGACATTTCACACAACGCCATCTCGTCCCAAGTTAAGCAACTTAATGCTTGTGTTATGGTAACGAGATGGATGATAAACTACTTATATACTTTTTTTTGTAAATACATACATATTATAGATAGAAATGACACCCAGACTCCGAGCCAGTGCCTCTGGTTTAGACAAAGACATTTGTCCGTCCCCGGAATCGAACCCGGGACCCGTTGATCCAAAGGCAGCACATCTAACCACTAGACCAACGAGCCTCTTACTTTCCATTAGTCGCCTCTTACGACACCCTCTATTCTCTATACCTATATTATATATCTTACAAAATATAATATTAATATGTTATACATATTATAATTCGGAGAGTGACTGAATAACTATCCATTCCGAGTTATGGAGGAATTTGTGAATAGTTACATCACGTAAAAAATTAAGGCCTGAAATCTATTTGCACATCAGCCAAAGTCAATGCCACAAGTCGCAGTTATAAATTATGATTACCAAGCAATCAATAAGTGGCTCATTAAAATTTGCATTGCCCAAAGTAGCGAGCGCACATGAATATTAAATCTATTCCAAATGCGATGCAAATAATGTTGGCTCTACACGTATTCAGACATAATTAAAACATGGCCACACGTATCTAAATACATATTTATAAATGGCACAGACTATAACCTAGTTCATGAGTCCGAATTGAAGTAACGAACTTCAATGAACAGCCCTAAATTAAACAGACGCATGTCATCGTCCTAATACGAATATGTCTGGTGTATCTGCAATGATTGGTATCTTGATGAATTAGTACGCCTTTAGTTAATAATCTAGAAGATCTATAGATAGTGTCAACACCCTTTTCAATTCCGAGGGTGTCGTAAGAGACGACAACAGTAAATGACAAGGCCGAAAACTTTACCACAAGCGAGGAAAAGCTTGATACGAAATCCTGCGCAAACCAGTCTGGCCAGCGTGACACAGTCGGCTAATTACCCGTCGTGGAGGAGGCCCGACTCAGCAGTGGGTCATTTAGTAGTACTAGTAATCGATATCATAAAATGGCAACCCTACAGAGATTCATTTTTGCCTTTGTATTCATCACAAAGTTTTCGGCAAACAGGCAATCTTAATGATCGCACAGCGGTCTATAATTAAATTTTGCATAACGTTACGTATTCAAGGCCTATCACGTATTGCGATTAGATTACGAACTACAGACATAATACAATCAACTTTGTATATAAACGAGACCGAACGAACAATTATTATTTACAAAAGTCTTGCAATAAATTGTTGAGAATTAATGACAATGCAACTGATTCTGTTACTGAAACATAGGCGCCACAAAGGAAGACATATTCCGCGTAGTGACGAATTTAGATTACACAATGTGAGCATCTTATCCCGTTCTGAGGATGTCGTAAGAGACGACTTATGACTGCCTCGTTGGTCTAGTGGTTAGATGTGCCGCCTTTGGATCAACGGGTCCCGGGTTCGATTCCGGGGTCGGGCAAGTGTCTTTGTCTAAACCAGAGGCAATGGCTCGGAGTCTGGGTGTCATTTCTATCTATAATACACCGTGAAATGGAAATGGTTGTTTTCCCGCAGGGAAATGATTTCCTCCCGGTAGTACAAACGATTTATAACAAAAAATAATTTAATTATTAATAAATGTCGGATTTACAATTGTGAAAAACAAAACTCGTAAGCGACGTCCTACCAATAGTAAGGGCAGCGCGCGGCGGGCGCGGCGCGAGCGACGCGCGGATCATTGCGCTATCAGCTGATACTTAATACCTTCCGTAGTCATAAGCTGTAGCACGAGGGCTTGTGTTAACGAAACACAAAACATAATTACCTAAAAGTTTTGCAATTTTTCCTTCATACTTTAACGGGCTTAGGACCGTCATAAATACTTCATTACCACACAGTCTTTCACACGCTAATCAGCCGGTGAAATGTAAAAAACATCATAAAAATAAACACCTACAATAGGTGTCGGCATTTTAACAGACGCTATTGTTACAACAACACAAAAGAAACTAACGTGGGAAACAAAAGCCTTTGTTTACTCTCCAGTACTTTTGGGAACTGGAATGCGATTCTTGAATGCACTCATTAGCGGCGTAACAATACTTTTTACCTTCAACTAACTAAATACGATACTACTAACAAGTTTAATATCATACAAAAATTATTTGTATTATTGAAGTATTTACGGCTTATTAAAAAAAATGGAATCAACATATTTACAATGATTTTGATTAACTACGTCCTATGATGTTTTTGCTATTTACAAAGTAATTAATTACACTCACCGGTACCGAAGTAATTGTTCGAAGTGCAACCCATTTCGTTGAATGCACAATTGAGCACGTTTCGTTTGATTGTCTTTCATTTTCACTAGAGTGTCTCTGTCACTTCTTACGATATTAAAAGCGTCCACTATCGCAGTTATCAACGCGTTGCGCGTTTCGTGTTCTTCCCGATACACTAGTCGCTTGAGCTTTAACCACAAATAAAAGTCCAACGGCGTCATGAGTCCTTCACAGTTCAGCACGTTCCAAATGTAATATTGGCTTACGTTAAACCTAGCCGCAGCCATTCGCGTACTCCGTCGAGGATCCCGTTCGAAGAATTCGATAATTTGTTCATCGAGCTCTGGCAAATAAACGGCCAATCGACCTCTGCCCTGTGCATGCGCTGGTGTCTTAAACTGTCCATGATCGAGTAGTCGCTGTGTTGCCGCTACGATTGTCCGGGCCTGTGGGACTTGGAGGTTCAAAATCCCGCGAAGACGGAGCGACTCCAAGTGTTGCGGCTCCGCATAAAGCCGCTGGGCAGCGTGGGAGTCATAATCAGCCCGAGCGTACAGTTGCACCATAGCGACGTACTCTAAGTTAGAATATTTGTAGTGCCGATTCATTTTTGCACTCAAACGCCACTACACGAAAACACACAACGCGCGTGCGACGACAGTCGCCAATTCGCCACTAACTGAGGCGGCGCGGTTATAGCGGGTATAGGGGGTGGCGAGGGAGGGGAGGCTTTCACCGTGGTCGGCGGCGGTATCTCGTATGAAGATACCTACTTTAATATTATGTTTGGTGAATTACTATTGCTGCTCACGCTTTCGAGTTGATGTAATATATTTTTTTGATATTTGAAAAAAAAACCTTTTATTTTTTTAATTTATCGCTATCAATCGATAGTACTACTAATAGCAAATCGATCTGCCGCGGGAAAACAATGGGAAAAAAATCACCGTGTATATATGTATTTACAAAAAAAAATGTATATAAGTAGTTTATCATCCATCTCGTTACCATAACACAAGCATTAAGTTGCTTAGCTTGGAACACGAAATGGCGTTGTGTGAAATGTCCAAGGATATTTATATTTTATTTATGAAAAGCAAGAGGCAGACAACCAAGACGAGAGAGAAGGAAACTTAAAACAAATCCTGCGTCAACCCGTTTGACCAGAGCGTGGGGAGTGCCCAAGTCCGCTGTGAGTTATATATTTATGGGACGTGGAAGAGAAAGACTAAGAACTCGACTAGAGTAATCTACATCTCTTTGTGAACGTAATAAGGACGAAAATTGGTTAATGAAAGAGATTAAATTTGCTCATAATCAATAGTGAAAGCATATGGCGCACACGGCTTTGTGAAGAAGTGTGTTACATATCAGGAGCACTTTACGTGTCCTAACTTGAAAAAAATCTCTTCAATATCAATTAATATTTTACAAGGTTACTCGAATACAAATAATAATAATAATAAATAATATCCTTGGACATTTCACACAACGCCATCTCGTCCCAAGTTAAGCAACTTAATGCTTGTGTTATGGTAACGAGATGGATGATAAACTACTTATATACATTTTTTTTTTTGTAAATACAGTGCAACCTCGATATAACAAATCGGAGGGGAACAAGAAAATATTCGTAATATCAAGTAATTCGTTGAACTGAGGTTTGTTATGTTGAGGTTAGATTGGTCTAAAATTCGTTATAAAGAGGTAAAAGAATAGTTTTACGTTTCTGTTGGTGTGGTGTGGGTTAACCTTTTACGTTTCTGAGCCATTTTAACTTAAATCTTTATCAATAGTGACGAGCAGAGGTGTTTACATTACTTTCCATCAAAACAACAATGATTACTGTACAAACAAAAGCGTGTCGAAACATGTCGAGACATGAATCACATTACAATGTATAACATTAAGAGTTATATTATTGGTGGAAACTTTATATAAAGGTTTTGGGTTGGCAAAATTCGTTAATTAGAGGTATGAATACTTTTCTTGATAGTTGAAAATTCGTTATAAAGAGGTTGTACGCAAAGAATGTTCGCAATGTAAAGGTATATTTTATATTGACTCTTATGGACAATTCTAGGGGATTACGAAGAATTTGTTAAATAGAGGAAGTCGTTACATTGAGGTACGTTATATTAAGGTTGCACTGTACATACATATTATAGATAGAAATGACACCCAGACTTCGAGCCAGTGCCTCTGATTTAGACAAAGACACTGGCCCGACCCCGGAATCGAACCCGGGACCCGTTGATCCAAAGGCGGCACATCTGACCACTAGACCACTTACATAGAATCAGAATGCATTAGCAACTGGCATTATAACAGTCCTTTACTAGATGCATGCGAAAGTGTACCTATACGGTATTGTATTTGTCATATCAAACACTTTTACAAATGTTATTATTACCGAACGCAAAAATTAATTTCCGAATCGGTTTGATATTGCTCTATGTCTGTGTGGTGACGGATTAACAATACATGGTGTCACCCGTTTCATCCTAAGGGTGTCGTAAGAGCCAGAAGGAAACGGGACAAGACATCAAGGCTGAAAACATAGCCGCAAGAGAAGGAAAACTTGGTACGAAAGCCTGGCCAGCGTGCCACGGTAGGCTAATTACCCTCCCTCCCTCGTTATTGGAGGAGGCCCGAAGTAGCAGTGGGTTATGCATGGGTTGAGTGGTAGTTGATTGATGGTATTATTGTGGTATTATTATGGTATGTTATATTTAATGTAATGACAATATGCAATGAGCGATCAGGGGAGATGGAGGGATTGTAGGAGTGAGGAGTTGTGTGTGAAAGGTGTGAATGTAGGTATGACGACTGAGAGGTGTGTGTGGAGGCTGCCACCTGGTGTGGGACAGGGGCCGTAAGATGATAATAATATTTACAAATATGACGATTTATAAGAGTTTTGTGATGAAACCTACGTAAATAAAGTTCCTTTTGAGTTTGAGTATGAGTTTGAATAGTTATTGTCTAAAAATAATTAAACATCGCAATGAGAAATCGGGGCGAGAGGTACCGCGGTACCGACCGAGTACATAATATACCATAAAATGAGACGATACATTTTAAAACCAGTGAATTCTATGCCTGTCATTTAAATAACACACGAGTCAAGTAAGTCGAGTTTGGAGTATAAATGTCAAGGATTTAAAATGAATTCTAAGAAAACGAAGATCAAGGAAAATGCAAATGTATTCATCTTAATCCGTGAAGTTTCTTTATCGATCATAATTTGTTTGCTGTTTGGGACAAAATCGATTTGGACCGTGTCACGTAGATGTTTACATATATTTAAATTGTCGTGTCGACTTCAGTTGGTTGGATAATGAAAATCTTTGGTTATTCGTAATGGTTTAGATTGATTTTTCCAGTGATTGTACAGTATTGTATTTCTTAATTCATATCACTCTTTTCAATTCGCAGTCAAATTTGCTAATCACTCCCATACAATTAATTTCTCACAAGAGTTTTTAGACAACAAAATACTGCATTTTAGGCACCCTCCCCAAGGGAAGCAGTCTGGATGAAGTATTTTATATTTAATTTTATTTTTCAACAATAAATATTTCTATCTTTAAGCTTTAGGTTTAGTTTATTCCTAGTCTTTAGTGTTAAGTATTTTAATGTTATTCATATTTGTTTTTCTGTTTATGATTATAGTAATTGTATATAACAACAAAATAAAATGTACTCAGTAAAAAAAAAAAAAAAAACTGTGAAATACAAAAAACTGAAAAAAAAATGTGTTGCCAAGTCATAGTTTCACTTGCCTATAGATCTAGTTAATGTTTTGGAAAGATTAAGTATAAATGTATTTAAAATTAAATTCATTTCATTCGGTTTTCATCAAACATTTCTCATCGATCAATTTATCTATCTATACTAATATATAAAGCTGCAGAGTTTGTTTGTTTGTGTGTTTGTTTGTTTGTTTGTTTGTTTGAACGCGCTAATCTCGGGAACTACTGGTCTGATTTCAAAAAATCTTTCAGTGTTAGATAGTCCATTTATCGAGGAAGGTTATAGGCTATATTTTATTTTCAAAAGAATTAGGGATCCGTATGCAAATTGCGATTTTGTAAACCAAGGTGTAAAATCGAAACCCTATTTATGCGTGCGCTGCAAAAACTATTGACAATAGAACAAAATGATGTACTACGGGTTTGTAGGTATTATAAAGATCTACAAGAAAGTCCGCGAGAGCACATATCTAACTATCATAGTTTAGTCACAATAACCGATTTTAGTTTCATAAAAATATGCACGGGTTCGAAGCCCACGCGGGCGAAGCCGCGCACAAAAGCTAGTACTAATATATAAAGCTGCAGAGTTTGTTTGAACGCGCTAATCTCAGGAACTACTGGTCCGATTTCAAAAATTCTTTCAGTGTTAGATAGTCCATTTATCGAGGAAGGTTATAGGCTATATTTTATTTTCAAAGGAATTAGGGATCCGTATGAAAATTGCGATGTTGTAACCCAAGGTGTAAAATCAAAAACCTATTTATGCGTGCGCTGCAAAAACTATTGACAATAGAACAAAATTAAGTACTACGAGTTTGTAGGTCTTATTAAAATCTACAAAAAAGTCCGTGAGAGCACATATCTAACTATCATAGTTTAGTCACAATAACCACTTTTATATTCATAAAAAAATGCATAGAGATAAGCACGGGTTCGAAGTCCACGCGAGCGAAGCCGCGCCCAAAAGCTAGTTTATAATACGTAGTCAGTAGCATGAGTACTGTCATAAAGACAAAAATAATTTAGTAGAATTTAATTAGGTTTTTTTTTTGTGTTTTGTATAATCTAACTGTACAGAAAAGAAACAGTTGCAAGTGAAGACCGCAGAGAACATAACAAGGTAGATTATAGTATTCTATCCGCTAGACTTCTTGTCTTGTTCACTGTCTTGTTGGTCTAGGGGTTGGATGTGCTGCTTTAGAATCACGGGTCCCCGGGTCGAATGGTCCTCGTGGTCGGGCAAGTGTCTTTAGGTAAACCAGCCCTTGCTCCGAGTCTGGGTGTCATTTGTGTTCGTGAATTACAGTTTGTAAATAGCCCCCCGATAAAAAAAGAAACATAATTTTGTATATAATTATATATATATATATATTATATGTATATTATATCTGGCGACACGGTTGGCGCAGTGGTTGAGCGATCGACTGCTGCGCAGCATACATACATATTATAGATAGAAAACACCCAGACCCGGAACAAATACTTGTAGGTCGTACAAATATTTCTTCAGTGCAGGGAATCGAACCATCTTTCAAACTACGCAAAGGATTTTGAACGGTTTTTTAATAGATAGAGTGATTAAAGAGGAAGGTTTATATGTATAAATCTATAATATTTCAGAGAAACTGATAAAAATAGAGATTCATTATTGCACCCGTGCGAAGCCGCTAGTAGTTTATAAAGAAGTGCAGAATGCTAATATGTATTTTATTTAAATTATGCATAAACAATACATTAAGTCATTAATAACATTGCACACACTCTATGTATTTGACACACTCATGCATAAATGCTCTTTGTTTATTGTCAAAGTCTGTGGTCTATAACTATATTTAAAGAATTAAAATTTAAAATAATAACGGCCGACTCGATCGCTGTACACCTAAAATATAGAAAGGCATGGGAAAAATAGTAACAGGTAGCAACAATTGCCCGACTTAACATACAATTACTATCGATTATATGCAAAGGCGTATTGACGTGCAATGTGGTTTCAGATGAGTCATATTTTGTAATTTCGAACGAGCTGTGCTAGTTGATCACCTTGTGTGGGTTAGGTCACGAAGAATAGACTGGGAATCCCTACAGTCATTACTGGTACATTCATACACTCTATAACAAAGTTATTAGTTAATAACTTTCAAAAATCGAATTCAACGGCTTCACCTGCCCTTCTTCAGTGTGGTGTGTGACGGATTTATAATACATAATGTCACCAACCCATACCATGCCGAGGGTGACTAAAAGAACTACTACTACCTACTACTATTACTCAGCTACTACATAAACGGCCCACAGCTGAGTCGGGTTTCCTCCAACTACATTAAGGGTAATCAGCCTACTGTGCCACACTGGCCAGACGGGTTTGGCATAAAATTTCGTATCAAGTTTTCCTTCTCATGCGGCTAGATCTCATCAGCCTTGTGATTTCCTTTTGTCGGCTCTTACGACACCCACAGGAATGGGGTGGTGACAATATGTATTTTCTAAATCCGTCACAATACGGAAATACTATAATATATTATAAAGAGGATATGTGTGTATGTTTGTAACGAATCAATTGAACAAGTACCAGATAGTTTTCAACTAGAATGGTACGCGGGCTGAGCCGCGGGCAATTGCTAGTATTTTGTAATTACAATGTTAGTAATACGCTTAGTTCTTTGTTGCTTGGCTGAAATTCTAAGCAAGAACACAAGAATCGTGGCAATACAAAAAATAAATAATGACTGCGAAGGAAACCAGTTTGCGAACTACTTTGCTGCCATTATGGTTCGTCGTGGCTTCTTTGGTAACTGTTTTAAAAAGGCCATGAAAACTAAATGATGAGCCATAAAATACGAATGTTTGTGTTCTGACACTGTTACTGTTACTGAAATACTAAATTATGAGTTTTAGCAAAGTTTTATTAAATAGTTACTAGCTGAACCGGCAAACTTCGTACCGCCTCAGAATCAATAATTACATAACCAGAATATTTCAAGTGTAATAAAATATGTGCAAACCTTAACGGATAACGCGTATTAAATTTTCTTTTTCTTTTTATTTCTTCTTCTTCTTTCAAACCTTCCCTGGACTTCCACGAATATTCCAAGACCAAAATGAGTCAAATCGGCCCAGCCGTTCTCCAGTTTTAGCCAGACTAACGAACATAATTCATTTTTATTTATAAAGATAGATAGATTTCTGTGTCTTCTGCAAAAGAAGTTGCATCTTTTGCAACGTCTTTTGGACTTATGATAGACATGTTAGTACAGAGATACTAGCAGTAAAAACAAACATAGGTTTGTAGTTCTTAATTTTTTACTTCAATAACAAATTCAGGCTTTTTTAATATCTAGTATTTTTTGTTGTTTTGTAGTATTTTGTGTTTTTTTTTGTTTTTTCCCTTTCTGTCTCTGTTCGTGCATTTGTGTGTCACTCTGGCTGTAGCTGAAAATCAGCGCTACAGGACACTGTAGTATGATGCTGAGATGCAGCCATTTAGACACATTAAAGTATACCTTGCTTTCTGTTTTATTATCTATGGTTTTTATTTTTTGTGTCTAATAAACATTTTCTTTCTTTCTTTCTTTCTTTCTTTTCACTTGTTCAATAGTGTGAAAACAAAATACGATTGTATGAAGAAATCTATACTAATATTATAAAGATGAAAGATTTGTATGTAAATATGTATGTAACTAATTGGCTCAAAAAGTATTGGACTGATTTAAAAAAATATTTCACCATTTGAATGCTACATGATCACTGATTAATATAAGCTAAATTATTAAAAATGACCACCCGTGCGAAGCTGGAACCGGCCGCTAGTCGTGTCGGCGCGGCGCGCGTGGGCTTTGAACCCGTGATCGTCACGATAATATGTCACAACACGCAAATAAACTTCAATACAAATCTTTTCTTTATAATATTATCTACTAGCGACCCACCCCCGCTTCGCACAGGTGCAATGATGAACCTCTAAATTCATCAGTGTTTCTCTACGATATTATGGATGTAATAAACATATAAACCTTACTCTTGAATCGCTCTATCTATTAAAAAAAACCGCTTCAAAATCCGTTGCGTGGTTTTAAAGGTTTAAGCATACACAGGAAAACGACAGCGACTTTGTTTTAAACAATGTACTTAGTGATTATTATATTATGTACACATCATTGATGAATGTCCTTGTGGTTGTGGACGGATTTGGAATACATCGTGTCACCACCCCTTTCTATACTGGGGGTACGTAAGAGCCGACAAAAAAACTTGTTAGGAAACCCTGTACCAACCCGTCTGGCGAGCGTGGCACAGTAGGCTAATTACCCTCTATGTAATTGGAGGAGGACCGACCCAGCAGTGAGTCATTTATGGGCTGAATAGTAGTAGTAGTGGTGACGCAATACAGAATGTCACCAACCCATACTACTCCGAGGATGTCGTAAGAGCTGACTATAGGAACACGAGACCGATCACCTAGCCGCAAGAGACTGGAAACTTAATATTACAAACTTTTTTTTTTTCGCCCGGGGCCAAATCTTTATGAACTTCCTCGCCGGCCGCGGGGATGGCCAGCGAGGGGAGTGTGGGACTCTCCCCCATAGTGGGGGCCTACCCACTAAACCTCCCCGGGGTGCTCCAACTTGCGTCCTGTTGCGGCATTGTGGGATCTGATGCAGAACCACGCCGCCGCAGACGAGGAGGCCCTCCTCCTCTTCTCAGGCTCCTTACGAGCACTCGACGTCCTGCCGTGAGCACCCGGCAGGAAGTCGCTTCCCCTCAGGTCCCGTGACATCCCCGTACCCCGCCCCGGGATCTCCTATGTTTCGCCGTTTGCGTGGACGGCGTCTCCTCGGGACCTGATCTCCATTGTATCAACCCCTCTTGCCAGCGTGCCGCGTTAGGCTAATTTCCCTGCATGAATTTCGAGAAGGCCCGACGCAGTATTGGATCATTTATGAACTTATGGTATGAAAAGATGATGATAGATGAATTCATTAAAGCAGAGTATTTAGTAAATGTAGAGTAATTATAAATGAAATGTGATTCTTAAGCGATTATTTGCGAGTTCATGATTAGGTAAGTTTCATAAACTGTTACAAAACAAATAGTCAATAATTATGGATTAAAATATCACCAGCCTATTTTATTCTTGAGATTTTTTTTATACTTAAAATTGACACTGACATTAATTAGGGAGTCGAAATATACAAACATGAATAACGACGATAACCTCTTACCATCAAACGTGCCGCATGCATGAGTATGCGGAACAAGACTGAACCAGCGAAAATGTAGGCGACAGACATGCTTGCAAATTGTTAAGTGTGCGATCAACCATTGTACGCGTAGAAACGGTTATACGCACGGAATTCCAATAACCCTGCGCTATTCGATTGAATTAACACAGCAGAACTTTAGAGTCTATTAATTCCGTGAATAGCATCTCTTTATTTATAGACTGCCTCGTTGGTCTAGGGGCTAGATGTGCCGCCTTTGGATCAACGGTTACTGGATTCAATTCCGGAGTTGAACCAGCGGCACTTGCTCTGAGTCTGGGTGTCATTTGTGTTCGTAAATTACATGATTGTAAACTGCCCCCGCGATACAGGTTATACTTAGAGCAGAGATTTCATTTTTTTTTAATAATAATCCCCGCTATAAATGGTAATTGATCAAATGAAAAAATAAACATTGAGAATTCTCTCTTTGTAAATTAAATCTGTTTATCAGCAAGATGACCGAACATCATCAAAATCATAATTTCAGACTAAATAAGTTCACCTTTGGAATGTGATGCCAATTACAACAATGGCCGAAAGTGTCACCCGTTTCCATCAAATCCCCGTCACCGTCATCCTCAGGAATATCATCAGAGCATCTGTGTAAACAAACCCCGCGACGCAGGATGGGCCGCCGCCGCCCCATCCGAAGTCATTTTCATATGCATTTTTTAAAATTACCCTACCTTTGTTATGTATTCTAAATCTGACTAAATTCGTTGTTCACTCGAATTACCAAACAGAGTTCATCCGGAAATAAAAGCAATATAAATTATTTACATTCATACTCACACTGAATTACCTAGCAACTTGTAATCGAGCTGTTGTTTACGAATATCTTAACCAAGGCTCTTACACAACGAGCTTATATGAAAGATCTAAACGGGTTCGGTGTTATACAACTTGACGAACTACGAAATAGCTTTGTTCGATTAAAATTGGCTAGACAAACAAAAAATAATATAGAAAAAGACACAGATGCTTTGGCAATTGTTACAATGAATTCAATATTGCTCGAAATTGAATTAAAATACTTAATTAAAATCCGCTATGAAAATGGTGGTTCTGTTGAAGTTACATTTCGTAAAATTCGTCATATTTTCGGACAACATAATCGTCCTTCTGAGATTCTGAGATCTGAGTTAAGTGGACAGCCAGATCGTGTGATTTAACACCACTGGATTATTTTTTGTGGGGTTATCCAAACTCAGATCACAAACTTTTTTCGTTGCATAATAAAAAAAATAAAGATCTTGTTGCAAAACCCTTTAAAAACTTTATTAATTTCTTCATCTCAGCGCATAAGACACCTGCTGCTAATATGGATCTCCTCCAATTACATGGAGGGAAATTATCCTACTGTACGACGCTGGTCAGGTTGTTGCAATCTGCAACAATCGTTCCAAGTTTTGCTTCTATTACGGCTAGATTATCTGCGTTGTCGTTTAGCAAATCACAAACGCACACACACACGTCACAAAGTTTTCCTTCTAGGTTGTTTGCCCCTTACGCTATAGGATTCAAAGAGTTGGTGACATAGTGTATTTAAAATACGTTACCACACAAAATCAACAATTTAATTCATTTTATTAGTAACTAGCGACCCGCCCCGGGTGCAATATTGACATATAAAACTTCCTCTTGAATCACTCAATCTGTTAAAAAAAACCGCTTCAAAATCCGTTGCGTAGTTTTGAAGATTTAAGTATACATAGGGACGGACAGACGACAGCGACTTTGTTTTATACTATGTAGTGATAGTAATAGTGATGATTATTTACTAAGTTTACGCGCAATTCATAAAACTTTGCACTAAATGCTGAGTTTTTAAGGCAAGGAAGGGAATCGTCATTGGAGTACAGTAGCAGTAGCAGCCCTTAAACGAGTGCACTATTGAGCCTCCTCTTAATGCATGGAGGGAAATTAACGTACTATGCCACGCTGGCAACGGATTGGCACAGAGTTTTTCTTCCTTTGCCGCTAGTTTCTGGCGTTCCGCGTCGCGGCGTTCGCGTGTTTAGTCTCCTCTTACCACACCCGCAGTGCAGGATCGTATGGGTTGGTGATATTGTGTATTCTAAAACCGTCACCAGGAAATCATCATTGCAGAACTGGCCTAATATGGAAAAGTTACATGTTGCAAAATAAACCAGTCCTGTTTGAGAACTGGTATGATCTTGGGCCATAATCATCAAATTGTATGGGGCATGCATATCAAGTGACGGACGTAAATGGCACTCAATATCAAGTGTCGTTACTTAAATGGAATAATGGTGGCAATTTGGATTTTGTGGGAAAAACTGAGTAATTGTCCGTTATTAAAATGTCAACATTAAGTAGATGCTTTATTTTCTATTTTGTCTTTACATACATCAAATATAGTGGCCCGCCCCGGCTTCGCCCGTGCAAAGCGGGGGTGGGTTATACATATAAACCTTCCCCTTGAATCACTCTATCTATTAAAAAAAACCGCTTCAAAATCCGTTGCGTAGTTTTAAAGATTTATGCATACATAGGGACGGACAGAATAATGCGACTTTGTTTTATACTACGAGGGTGAATCAAAAAGTTCTTAGAAGTGCATATATATGAAACCTTTTTGGATCAAGTTCGATATTCAAATTAAAGAGTGTCTATCACACTATATTTATGCAGACTGTCACTTGTTTTTGTCAGTTCGTTCGCATGTAATAAATTTTTTTGTGCAACGAGTTGCTAAAAAGTCAAAATTATGGATAAAAGTGAGTTACGTGCGGTGATAAAATATCTCAGTTTGAAAAAAATGTCTACGAAGGAAATTTTTTTGGACATTCAGCAGACATTAGGGGGTGATGCTGTACCCTATTCTACGGTTGCGTACTGGGTGGCTGAATTTAAAAGAGGTAGATCAAGCTGTAAAGATGACCCGCGTTCTGGGCGGCCTTCAACCTCCGTTACAGAAGAAAATGTCAAAAAGGTTGAGAATCTGGTTTTGGAAGACAGAAGAATGACTATAAAACATATAGCTGAGATCCTAAAGATATCTTTTGGTAGCGTTCAATCCATTTTAATTGATTCACTGGGGTTCAAAAAAGTGTCTGCAAGATGGGTGCCACGAATGTTAACCGACGAAAACAAAAAGCGACGTTTGGAAATTTCCAAGCGTAATCTCGAAATGTTCCAGCGTGATTCGGATAATTTTTGCCGTCGTCTTGTCACCATGGATGAAACGTGGGTCCACCATTTTGATCCTGAAACTAAAAGACAAAGCATGTCTTGGAAACGACCATCCTCTCCATCCATTAAGAAATTTCGAGTTGCTCCTTCCGCTGGCAAAGTTATGGCCTCTGTGTTCTGGGATAGTGAAGGAATCCTTTTTATTGATTACATGCCAAAAGGCCAGACGATAACTGGACCCTATTATGCAAATTTAATCCCGAAAGTGCGTGAAGCGATTAAAGAAAAACGTCGTGGAAAACTGTCGTTGGGCGTGTTGTTCCTTCAAGATAACGCTCCTGCCCATCGATCGGAAGTTGCGCTCAACGCAATCCGCTGTGCTGGCTTCAATCTCCTTGACCACCCACCATATTCTCCGGACTTAGCCCCAAGTGATTTTCACTTATTTCCAAAATTAAAAGAGGAAATTCGTGGAACAAAATTTCACGATAATGACGCGGTTATAGCTGCCGTAGAGGACTTTTTCGAGAGTCAAGAAAATATTTTTTTTTCACAAGGAATAAGGAAGTTAGAAACGCGTTATTCTAAATGCATTGCATTGGAGGGAGATTATGTAGAAAAATAAAATATTATTATTTAAATCTTTGCATTTTTTAATATTGATTCCAAGAATTTTTTGATTCACCCTTGTATGTAGTGATGATTTCACCAACCAAACACAGACGTGGTAAAACTAAAAAACCTTGTACAATAGGTGGCTTTATTATTTACTATTATATCTATCTATATATATAAAACTAGCTTTTGCGCGCGGCTTCGCCCGCGTGGGCTTCGAACCCGTGCATATTTTTATGAACATAAAATCGGTTACTGTGACTAAACTATGATAGTTAGATATGTGCTCTCGCGGACTTTTTTGTAGATCTTTATAAGACCTACAAACCCGTAGTACATCATTTTGTTCTATTGTCAATAGTTTTTGCAGCGCACGCATAAATAGGTTTTCGATTGTACACCTTGGTTTATAAAATCGCAATTTTCATACGGATCCCTAATTCTTTTGAAAATAAAATATAGTTTATAACCTTCCTCGATAAATGGACTATCTAACACTGAAAGATTTTTTGAAATCGGACCAGTAGTTCCTGAGATTAGCGCGTTCAAACAAACAAACAAACAAATAAACAAACAAACAAACAAACAAACTCTGCAGCTTTATATATTAGTATAGATAGTATATGTAGTAAGATAAATTTTGTATTATGACCGACATAACAGTTATCGGTGTGCCTTGGGTATTGTTGAAGGTAATCGCCCGCCTCAAAAACGCCTTTTTGAAGTAAGAACGTCATTAGTATTTTTTTTCATCATGTTTTTACGTACAATGCAGCATAATAATCCATAATCTAATTTATACTCATTTCATCATCATCATTTCAGCCAAAAGACGTCCACTGCTGGACATAGGCCTCCCCCAAAGATTTCCACAAAGGCCGGTCCTGGGCCGCCCGCATCCATCGTTTTCCGTTGACCTTAATCAGGTCATCGGTCCACGGTGTGGGAGGCCTACCAGCACTGCGCTTTCCGGAACGCGGTCGCCATTCCAGGACTTTCTGCCCCATCGGGCGTCGGTCCTGCGCGATATGTGCCCTGCCCACTGCCACTTAAGTTTGGCAATCCTATACTCATTTATGTAATGATAAATTAAAAAAAACTCTAGTAGAATTAAAAAGAAGTAAGATAATGTGCGCAATATCATTTTGTCATTTTATGTAGTTATTAAAAATATAACTAGTGATTGCCCAGCGCGGCAGCGGTTGAAATTCAACCATAACTATATTAAACTAGCTGACCCGACAAACTTCGTACCGCCTCAGAATCAATAAATAAAAAACCTGAATGATATTTTTTCATATTTTCTCACCTTATACCTTCCCTGGACTCACACGATGATTTGAAGACCAAAATTAGCCAATTTGCTCCAGCCGTTCTCGAGTTTTAGCGAGACTAACGAACAGCAATTCATTTTTATATATAAGAAAAAAACCGTCAACATTGCACGATTTTGCTCTCCGTGAAATAAATGCTAAATAAATATTCTTCACATCTTTGACGAGGAAATTTTAAGGAACTTGTCGCCCTGGATGATCAAACTATTGTGGCAGAGACTAGATCAGATCTCTATTGGACTTTTCAGGCTGAAGCATACCCTAATTTATTCTCACGATTTTTTATAATCCAAGGGCAAAGCTAAAACTGACAGGTAACGCCAAATATCACCCTGGTAACGTTCGCGTTGCTTAGCACCACGCGCTAAGGTGGCAGTTGCTATGGTAGCAGCTCTTTGCAAGCTTTGGATTGGTCCTTACCGAGTTTCCACCGCGGCTGCGGCTGTCAAGATGTCTGGCGAGATTGACAATGACACTGTTTTATTTACAATTTTTTTTTGTATATATGTATTAAGCACTTTTATTGTTCTAATTTAATAGGTAAGTTTTTATATTTTTCTTTTTGTGAATAGTAGGTGGTAAGTTTTTTTTTATGTTTCCAACTGGCGGCGGCAGTAGTAATGTCGGAACCAGCGCCAGTCAACCTTCAGCTGCGCAGATAAGATGCTCTCACTGTTCCCGATTTTTTAATAGTGAAAGAGGTTTAAGGGTGCATTGTGGAAAAATACACAAAATTCGCGATGTGCCTTCATCTTCTACATCCCAGTTCACCCCACCAACTCAAGCTAGTACACCTAATAATGAACCTTTTTGGCAATACCTTTCTAAATTAAAAAGTACAACCCCCGTCCTTAAGAGAGTTCCTCGTGGCGCGAGGCCGACTGTAGCGCAATGTTTATCCAAGTATGTCCATTGTGCTGCCCGGGAGAACACAAAAAGTGCCTGGGAACATTTACTAACTTTCCCTTATAGAGTTCTACACGTGGAAAAAGAAATTGCAGTCAAAAAAAGTCTTACAGCTCAAATAAAAGAAAACTGTTCCATATTAAACACATATTTAGAGACTAAACCATCAAACCAAAATTACGACAAACACAGGGAATCCTTCCAACATGTAGAGACGAAAATCGGCGATGGTGATATTAGTGGGGCAGCGAGAATTCTGTTCAGCAGCGATGTGGTCGCGCCTTACTCTCCGGAGACTCTTGCAGCCCTGGAGAGTAAGCACCCGGCCCCATCGGATGGCCTTTCCTTCCCTAACTCTCCTGACAACACTTACAACAGGTTGACTATAACCGCGCGTGAATTGGTCGCGGCCCTGAGCTCCTTCAGATGCGGGTCCGCCGGCGGCCTGGATGGCCTGACACCTCAACATCTAAAAGATTTGACATGCCAGGGCGCCGGGGAAGCTGGTGAGTCGCTTTTGGGGGGGCTCACGGCCCTGATCAATTTAATGCTCTCCGGCAATGTGGACGAAGCCGTCACCGACATATTATACGGGGCCAATCTCTGCGCTCTACGCAAGAAAGATGGCGGTATTCGTCCCATTGCCGTAGGGTGCACGTACAGACGGACGGCAGCTAAGATTTGCTGTGCCCATTACCGTGATGTTCTAACTAGTAAACTACAGCCCCTACAAGTGGGTTTTGGGTCAAAGGGGGGCTGCGAGGCTGCCGTCCATGCTTTATCAACCTTTGCCAACAGTTCGGAGGGAGAGGTCATCCTGAAGGTTGACATCAAAAATGCTTTCAACTCCGTTAACAGGGATACCTTGCTGGCAGAAGTTAAAAAAGAATTACCTGAAATTTTCTGTTTTCTTTGGCAGTGTTACAGATATCCATCAAAATTAATCTACAGAGACAATCTTTTGGTTTCGGCTGTTGGATGTCAGCAAGGTGACCCTCTTGGACCAGCCATTTTCAGCCTTGCGATAAATCCTATCATTCGGCAACTAAATTCAAAATTTAATGTATGGTACCTAGATGACGGTACCCTAGGAGGTGATGTCGAAACAGTACTTAAGGACTTCTCTCTCTTAAAAGAAAAATTTTTGTCTATTGGGTTGGAGCTCAATATTTCAAAGTGTGAATTATTCGTACAGGACACCCCCAATAGACAAGTAATTATTTCCAAATTCGATGCACTAGCTCCAGGCATTAGATTTGTCGATAAAAGTTCTCTTCACCTCCTAGGATCCCCGATTTTCGATGAATCCTTCCAGGATTTCATCGATGTCAAAATTCAAAATTTTAATAATATTTCTGATAGATTATTTAAAATAAATGTTCATTCGGCCTTCACTATAATTAAATACTGTTGTTTTGGCCCAAAATTTACTTATATTCTCCGTTCTTCCCATTTATGGCAGCATCCACACCTTTTAGATAAAATTGATGCTATAATGAGGAATACTCTAAACACACTTTTAAATGTGGCCTTGGACGACCGAGCTTGGAGTCAAGCTACCCTTCCCATCAGGTTTGGGGGTCTCGGCGTCCGCAAAATTAATAGTATTAGCTTACCAGCGTTCCTGTCCTCGGTCCGCAGCACAGAGAAATTAACCGGGGAAATCTTGGCCAATTCTCTGGTTGATTTCGAGGTGCCGCGTTTGACTGATGCAGTGGATGCTTGGAAAATGGCTTGTCCAAGCACGGAATTGCCCGCCTTCCCGGCCTCCCAGAGGCAGTGGGACGAGCCGCTTTGCAGATTGATACGGGAGAATTTATTAAATACGTCACTCAATCCTGCGGAGCGTGCTCGCCTGCTGGCTGTGGGGGAATGGGAGTCAGGCCTTTGGCTCCAGGCGCTGCCATCGCCCGGCATAGGCACTATGCTGGACGATGTTACGTTCCGGCTCTCTGCTAGTTTGCGCCTCGGTGCATCTTGCGTTGCCCCGCATCGTTGTCATTGCGGAGTAGCCGTCGACAGCCTCGGACACCATGGCCTATCGTGCTGTAAAAGCGCGGGCCGCATAGCCAGGCACGCCACAATCAATGATATCATCCGCCGTGCTCTTTCTACCGCCGGCGTACCAGCCGTATTGGAACCCAATGGTTTGGTACGTGACGATGGGAAGAGACCGGACGGTATGTCTTTGCTGCCCTGGAAGTTGGGTAGGCCTTTGGTGTGGGACGCAACTTGCGTCGACACCCTCGCGCCATCCCATCTTCCAGCCACGGCAGGCAGTGCCGGTGCGGCCGCTGCAGCAGCGGAGACCCTCAAACGGCGCAAATACACCAACATCACAGGAAATTATGAGTTTGCGCCGTTTGGGGTTGAAACGCTGGGGTCATGGGGTCCGAGTGCGCATCTCCTATTCAGGGAGATCTCTAGGAGACTTGTCGACGCTACGCGTGACCAGAGGGCTGGACTTTTTTTGGGTCAACGCATTGCAATCGCAATTCAGCGGGGCAATGCTGCCAGCCTTCTGGGAACGTTCCCCGGTGACAGCGATGTGGAGGAATTTTTTGATGCTTAGTTTTACTGTAAATATGTACCTACATAGTTTTAGTTTATTTTATTGTTATTTTTTAAGTAGTTAGATTTCTCTTAATTTCTTTTATATGATATGTTACACTGATAATATTTTATGTTAATAAAATTTTATTTAGTGCCAGAAAGAAGACTAGAACTCCAATCTCCTATTCTCAATTTAACTTTAACAATAATCAACGGAGTATTTATCCGTAAGTGTGTCAAATACATGGTAGTGTGTGTAATGTTTGTTTTTTATTTACCTAATGTATTTTAATGCATAATTTACAAAGATATTAGCATTCATTCTGCTCTCCTTCTATAAATTATAAGTTTGGGAAATTTCATACTCAGTCCGCGCAATTTTCGTAAAAAGGGAGTACAAAGTTATTGCTTCACGTTTTAATATAGTTAGTTATATTAAGTATATAAAGTTCGTAGAAAAAGAAAAATAATCATTTTATGAACTATTTTGTCACTCAAGTCTACGGTAAGATATTTAATGGACTTAACATTCTGCGTGGAAAGTACTACGCAACTCCTTATTAGAATTGTAGAACAGAAACAGCGATAGTGTTTATTGACATTACGGATGCATAACCACGGCCTGCGTCATTGTGTTAGATTGAGGATGGTCGATGAACTTTACTTTTTATCACGCGACACTGGCGAAAATTGCCGAAACTTTAGATTGCCATAGAAAAAAAACTCTTTACTTTTTTCGAACCGATCAACTACTAACTACTATTACTCAGTCCATAGATGACCCACTGCTGATCCTCCAGTTACATGTTGGGTAATTTAATCTACTGTGCGACACTGGCCGGATGGGTTGGTACCTGATTTAGACATAGATATATTCTTTATTGTGGCACAAGACAACAAAAAAATACAATGACAAACAAACACATGAGATAGATTTTAAAATTAGATTAAACAACAATTGTATTTTTAAGTCTTGCCACAAACCGATTTCTTATCCAAATGTCCTTAACCTAAGGATGGAATGGGGTGGTGTCACCATGTATACTAAATCCGCCACCACACGGACCAACTACTAAGTGCTCCTCCAATTTCATGGAGGAGTTCGTGTTGTGCTCCTCAATGGGGGAACGTGCTCCGTGACCTTGGGGGCAGCTGGAGTTACTTACTAAATATGTCTGATAGACGAAATAACATTACTTATTTTTAATTATCAAAGGAATACCGCCCTCATGTAACCTCTCGCCCTTGACATGCCAAATTTTCCATACGGATAATCCACCTCTGTTTTACCGACATTCTCAGGAATCGCTTGATAACATTATGTTTTCTAAATCCGACAGCAAACGTATCGAGTAAACGATGACTTTATTGTGCAGGCAAGAATGAGAAAGTTGAATAGCTAAGTCACATTATGTGAACAAGGAAAATGTAGCTTAAGTTGGTTTTAAGATAATTTGATATACATTCTCCTTGAGAAACTATTTCCTTTTAACTCGTAAAATCCATCATTGGTGTGGATGCACAGCAATACTACCTGATGGCACAAACAGATAGTTTTCTAAGCGAGGTGCTAATTAATAACTTGATTCTACAACTAATCACTTTTACTAATGATGTTTTTAATGTGACGTTTAAGGAGGATGCTCCAGGGTAGCCCGCGAAATTCAAATTTTCTTACGTTTTTTGCAATTTGCAGGTCAGTACTAGGTTGTATGTTGATTAAAATGTTATTCGCGGCAGTAAGACGTATGTAGTTAAAGAATTATAATCATCAAAATTATCAATACAACCCTCCAAGCTCATAAAGGTTCAAGAAAAACTTTTTCAACGTCAAAGTCATTCTTGCACCTTTATGAGCTTGGAGGGTTGTATTGATGAGTTTGATGACAACATACGTCTTACAGCCGCGAATCAAATGTTCATCATCATACAACCTAGCACTGCCCTGCAAATTGCTTAAACGTAAGAAAATTTGAATTTCGCGGGCTACCCTGGAGCATCCACCTTAATGACTTAGGATACTATTATGACTGCCCCACACTTTTCAAAGTGTACATTCTGTTTCGTGTGGTGATGGATTTAGAATACACATTTTCACCACCAACCCAGAGTGTGTTGTAAGACTGCGCTGGGTCACTAAAGGAACGCAAGAAAAGGCCGACTTGATACATACCCTGTGCTAACCCACCTCGCCAACGGGACACAGAGGGTCATTTCGCACCATGAAGTTGGAGGAGGCATAACTCAGTATTGGGTCATTTCTAGGCTGATACGACTTTTATCAGTAAGCACCCCGTTTGCGAAAATTCGCGTCTTAAGACAAAATCGGGGCATCCCTAATAGTATACTAAAGGTATTTTTATATAGCCCTCGCAAAGCAATCAGAGACATCCATGTAAAGAAACAAGAAAGAAATTAGGATTAAATAAAAGTTCTGTTCGCCCAATTGTCGAAATTTCACAATAACAATCTGTTTTAGAAAACCTCTTCATTGTACCTTTTTTCACAATGAAAATATTTTGTAACTATGAACATACTATTGTTATTTTAATGTGTAAAAAACAATACATATAATAACTTAAAAAAATATTTCGCATGTAGGTACATTATTTAAAACAAAGCCTGCTACGTTTCTCCATATCGGTAAACTTTCACAGTACCATAAACAATATTTAAATACTAACAGGCACAAAGGTTGAAGCAAAAGCAAAAACCCTTTTAGTTTTTATAGGAGTTCGGATTAAAATGAGAATTTGCATTTATATTACTAGCAGTTAGTATAGTAGAACAGACATACAATAACGCGGAATGAATTAACTAACTACAAAGACAAGTACATTCCACGACCTCTAAACTAGGTATCACTGATCAAGATTAAATCTGACTGGCTGTTAGTTACGAAAGATCCCAGTTCCGAGTTCGTTACGTTGATAATGGAAAATACCGAAGAAATCACTGCGATTCGATAAACGTATAAGTGAAAGCTGGTTGTTGGGGGTCGATTCCCGAGTAGAATCACAGAAAAATATTGCAAGATTCTGCGAATCTGCTTGAGGCTGAAGGTACGTTAGTTACGCAAATGGCACGCAATAAAGATTGAATTTCGAATTCGAATTGGCACTACGACCTTAATGGCAAAACGTATTAACTCAAATTTAATTCGTACTTGGACAATGGGACCCTAGGTTGTGAAGTAAATACTGTGGTAAACGATTCTATAACATTGCGAGAATAATTTTGGAAAAGTAAGACTTGCGTTAAATACATCCAAATGCGAATTGTTCTCTTGCGAATTGCCAAATGCCAAATGCGAATTCATGCTCTGATCACATACTGCATTTGCTCTGGATATCAAATATACACATTAACATTCACTCCGCCTCCTAGGTGCACCCGTACTTGAAGAATTTAATTTAAAAAACTAGATATTTAAACATTTTTGTCATAATGTAAATCATACGCAAATCAATCATACGAAAAACCTAAAATTGACGTACAGTTCAACGTTCGATTCTGTCAATTCGAATCTGTCTTATGTCACATATCACTTATCTCCATCTATCTATCTATAGAAATAAAAATGAATTGCTATCCGTTAGTCTCGCTAAAACTCGAGAACGGCTGGACAGATTTGGCTAATTTTGGTCTTGCAATATTCGTGGAAGACCAGGGAAGGAATATGGAAATGCTCGGATTAAATAAAAACCAAAGTTTTGCTTTTCCTTTGACGTGACGCTTGATGATTCCTTTTGTTTGTTTTAAGTTTTATACAAAAGCTTAGTTCTTTTATTTATCGATTGAGGCAGTGCGAAGTCTGCCGGGTCAGCTAGTTAATTATATAATTTTTTAAAGTGTCCACTATACTCAAATAAGCAAAACAGGGGATAGGTTTGTTAAAATTACAATTTGTCGAAGATTTCAGCCTTTATTTAGCCAGGTTATAAAGAGTACGACCACAGACAATTATAGGTAGATGGGATTTCCAGCACCAAATGGCGATTTAATGATTCCCTTGAAAACGTTGTGGTCAGTTGTAATTACAAAGATTGGTGAATAAAGATTAGCGTAAGAAGTAGAGAGATCTAAAGATCACATGTAGGTACCTAACATCATTGCTTATAAATATCCCTCTCCCGATCGGGCCTAGATGCATGGAATGGAGCTCTGGATGCTTTATTTTACTGTAGTATGAAGCCTGTTATACTGTTTTTTTTTTGTGAAAACCTTATGAATTCCCGGCTGCCAGGGAAGCTGGTAATTAGCGCCGCGGTCTATCCACTAAAACCAACTGCGTACCTCGACTGCCCGCTTCAGGGCCGCGGGTTGCGTTTCCATCGTGTTATAGGGACTTATAACTTTATTGTCAGACGCAACATGGGCACATTTTGTTATTTTTCAAATATCCTTCTTAAATACAGATTATAAGTTACTTATCTTACACTTTAAACAATAAAAGATTTTACGAAGATAAAATTATTAGCCTGATCTAAAATACATAGTCTCACCGCCCCATTCCATCTTAGTTTGCAAGAGAAAGACAATTTGAAACGTAACCCGGGGCAACCTGTGTGGCCAGCGTTAGATAGTAAGCTATTTACCCTCCCTGTGATGTAGTAGATGTTAATCTTTTGTAAGTATCTTTTCCTCTAAATTGTGAGCGAATCACATATGTAAATGGGAAAATAGAACACCAAAGTTATGATGGCATGTGTGTGCGATCTTCTGTTTCCCCTCATTGAATTGGTAATAAGTTAATTGTTTGACTGGCGTTCGATGCAGTTACTGCGCCAGACCTATCGCGCACATATTAAATGTTGATTTTAGTGTTTACGAGTACATCATAAGTACAAAATACGCCTTTTTATTATCAAATTTGTAGAAATTCCGGTTACCGAAAATGGTTAAAATGAACTGCAGATAAAGGGTTAGTTGTGTTAAATAGGTCTCATCTAGTAATGTACCTCTATGGTTTCTGCCATTAAAAAGAAACGTTGTAAGAAGATCAGACAGAAGAGAAGTCACACTTTGGTATAAACATGATGGTTGGATGGGTGGATGGAAAAAAAACAAACAAATCAACCTCCGTAATTAAGCACAAATGACTAAAAACATTAAAATATGTAGAGGTCCTAAATAGTCTATGCCAGTCGAATCAAACGTTCGCCCACCACCGACAATGGCATCTTTTTTATAATTGAGATGGAAATTTACTGCGAAAGTCGGATTTACGGCTCCTGCAGCATCGTTAAAGCTTGATTAAAACCATTATTGTTAATAAAAATTAGTGTCGATATCTGTGCATCGTTAACACATAGCGATTCGTCAGTCTTTCTAGTTTCGCGACCTGCTAGATCGGGAAATCCTAAAGACGGGAGTTTTCAGCCAGTAATAGATACAAAACCGGTTACAAATTCAAGTATATTACGTTGACCCAAACACAAGCAGAGCAGAATGACGTTGAAAACGTTGTTTTCCTTACTTTGTATATTGTACTAACATTTAGAAAAATACACACAATGAAAGATAACTTTGTATTATTTTACATTTGACGTCCATTCTGTTGTCCAGTAAATGGATTAATATACAATGACATGCACGTAAATACCTACTTGAAGACAAAACAATGTGAAATAAAAAAAAACATAAGAACGGAGATCACTCTGCACACTGACATACATATTGACTCTTGCGCAAATGTTAGATAATACGACTTGGCCATTCACACATTCTAATATTGACAGTACAAGACGGTAATCAAGGTCAAAAAGTGACTGCTAGGCGCTAGATTGAAAAAAGAACAACGTTTAAGATGATTGAATGAGCTGTACAGCAAATTTAGCTACAACATATTAATTCCTAAAGCAAAAACTTTGTTTCTCTTTGATGGATGATTGCTGGTACATTTAAAGGTTATGTGGATAAATAATGCAGATTGTTAATATTTAAATTAAATACATTTCTATCAGGAATAAATAAAATGTCTAGAGAAATTCTCACACAGATTTTTAGGAAGTAAGTTGTCACATGTAGAATTTAAAAAATTGGGTGATCTCTGGTTATTTTAAAAACAACATTATTCGAAATTCATAGAATATATTTACATAACAATAAAAACGTGTTTGTTTGTTGCTTTACTCTATTTTTATTCAATTTCCGTATTATTGCGTCAATACACATCCGAAAATGATTAATTGGTTTTGAATATTTTTAATGGAATATAATGTTTGCATCTTTCCGATTTTTAAGTGTGGGATTTAGAAGGTAATAGTTTCAGAATTAAGTTCACTGACACTGAATAACCAATATTATGTGTATTGAAACTAATCAATATTGTGAGGTCACGTAAAAAGGCAAATATAGTTTCTCTATTACCCTTAACCATCATCCCCCTAAAATATTGATATGTACATACAGCAGAGCACCCAGAATTATGTCAAGGATATAGAGTAGATTCTTTAAACCCAATTCATAACATAGGATGACAATGCGTACAACCAGTCTTTAGGAATGTAGTCAAACAATAACATCAACAATAAGTGAAATTATGTACGAGCAGAAATAGAATTGGTAAATCGATCTTCTATCTTCTTTCTTTTAATAGGCTCAAGCCAATTTCACTGTTAATTTGTTTTTATTTAGCAACTAGCTGTACCCTGCGTTCGTTACGATTACGCGTCATTACGATGTCTTTTTGTTTAGAAACCTTCCTGGACTCCTGCACAACACTTTTGCAGAAGATCATCACATGATCAAATGCATAGTTTACGATTTGACATTAATATTTAAACGTCACTCAATTATTTTGCCTTCCCAGAACCTCTCCACTAAGACTTAAACTTTATAGTATGTTATTGAAGTTCAAATTGACTTTTAATAATTATTACAAATCGATTATATGTAAGTATTGTGTGTTGTAATTGTTGTTTTTTTACCTATTCATGCAATTTTTTCTCCGTAAGATCCATCCTTGTACTTCAAAGAATATTCTAAAAAAAGGATTAGCAAAATCGGTTCAGATGCTCTCGAGATTTGAGCTTACCACCATTTTGCGATTCATTTTATATTTTTGTTTCTACGTCTTAGTTAGAAAACGTTTGTATGGGAAAAAGAAAAAGGATGTTTTTAGGGGTCTTCCGGCAATTATTCTATTTTTTCTCGCCGTAAAAACCATCCTCGAACTTCAACGAACATTAAAAAAAACGAATTGGCCAAATTGGTCCAGCCGTTGTTGAGTTATGCGCTTACCACCAACACATTAAGCGATCCATTTTTATATAATTTTTAAATAATAGCCAGCTAACACATTTGGGGTAATATTAAGGCTTTGGTATTTAAGTTTACCTTGAACGGCATTTTACACATTACAAAGGCTACATTTGGGAAAAAACACGATCATAAAAATTTTAAACATTATTCATAAATAAATTACCCATATTTTTATATTCCCAAGATCCTAATATTGTCCTAAGACATAGACAAAAAAATCGTCTTTTATTTCTTAAAAATAAAGACGTATTTCTTTATGAGTCCTAACGGATTTGCGAGAAGTCTAATCTTTCAAATCTAATCTCTAAAAATGTTATATTGGTACATAATATTTTGCTTATTTCTACATTTCACTATGTACATACATAATGTACTCTAAAATGTCAAAATATACTATTGCAACAAGATGCGTAGATCATTTTTGCACCAACGTGCTAATTGTTCATGTGTTGTCCTTCACACAAAGTTTACGACAAGTGATTTAAAACTTTCACTGACTGTGATGAATTATATTCAAAGAACCATTTAATAGAAGACAATTTTATAGTATTCCTGTTCAGTAAATAAATGGGTTTACCTATAAGTAAAAGTGAAATTGTAATCGTAAAATGTGTTGATGTGCTGTAAACAAATACTTAAAACCAGAGGTCTTCGAAACATGTTATAAATATTATGAAGCATCTTTGTCTGTTACTTAATATTGAAATGTATTGTATTATAAGAATAATATTGAATTTTATAAATAATTTTGAAATAATAATAATAATTTTGAATACTCTTTACTACAGCATTGTTGTAAATCTAACCGAAAATCCTTTGGTAAAACGTAAAAACGTCAACACTGCCCTAGATAACCGTCCGCATGCAATTAAAAAATACTTCATACAATATTATTAAAATCTCTGTCCAAAAAAATAAAAACTACTTACGTTGCAGGTATTCTACGTTATGCTCGACTTCTGGCATCAGGTGCATGAACGTGGTAGACATCAGCACACCACCGCCGAACGAAAGCAGCGTCATTATCACCCTGTTCGTGTTCTTCAGGTTTCCCGCTTCCTCCGACGACAGCCAGTGGAACTTCTTTGCCAGTAATATTGGTGTTAGTCCGAAAAGCAATGAAGCCAAGAAAAGGACTATCATAGACACTATCTTGGCAATAAGGACATCATTGGATTCAGACATTGTGACTGATTGCGGCTCGGACGGAAGGACAAGAACGAGTGGTTGGAACGAAGGGCGCGTACCCTTTTATAGCACAGCGATACGATATCAGCGTGTTGCGCGTGCGCCGACTGAGAGCGTCGCGCGTGGACTATGCATGTCTCGTGGACAGCTCCTGGCGCGGTTCACTCCACTTTACTCCCGCGCAAGCTCCGCCAGTGACACAGCCTTGGCAGAAAAATGACATCGTTAAAATTAACACTGAACATCGAAAAATATAATAGGTGGTATATGTATTGACATTAAAACAGTTAGATTATTAGCCCTCTAATAAATAAAGGGTAAATTAGGTTATCGTTATATAATAAACACACATCGTTCCTTGGCTAATACATTGATTTGGGAAAAATATAAAAATCGCAAACTTACTCAAAAAGTTTGAGTTCAAAATTGTTAAGCAAACAATTTTGAACTCAAACTTAAAAAGAAACTTATTTACGTAGGTTTTATCACAAAACTCTTATCAATCGTCATATTTAAAATTACCATTATCATCTTACGACCCCCGTCCCACGCTAGGTGGTAGTCTCCACACACCTATCAGTCGTCCTATCTACATTCACACCTTTCATACACAATTCCTCGTTCTATCAATCCAGCCATCTCTCTTGATCTCCCACAACCCTTGCGTCCACCCACATTCATGCTGAAACTACCACCGGTTCGGAAAGTTGCTCTACGGAAAAGAGCAGGAAAGAAACTCTGTAGTTGCATTTTTTCAAATTATTGGTCTTGTTTACAAAATCTACTTCGCTTAGTTTGAATACTACACTCGAGAGCAATGAATCCGGGTCACTTAAACAATGTTAAAAATCTCGGAAACTAAAAATGATAGGTTAATGCAATAAATTGTATTTAATAGACAATGTAATACTCCTTAAATGAAAGTAAAAAAAATATGAGTCACCATACATTTTATTAACACAAAATTACATAAAGAAAAAAACTGCTGATCTCTCCTTAAAACAAAAATAGGAAACATGAAATTTTTGAACTTTATTACGATTTTCTTGAATTTTAATACTTCGTATTGCCTCCTCGTGCTTCCATTACTGCGTTTCCGCGGTTTGGCATGCTGTACACCAAGTTCCTTATACGATTTTGGGGAATATTCTCCCATTCCTCTGTGAGAGCAATTTTGAGCTCACAAAGCGTGATTGGGGGAGGGTTTCGTTGTTTTACGCATCTGCCTAGCTCGTCCCAAGCATGCTCGATCGGGTTGATATCCAGGCTGCGCGCTGGCCATTCCATACGAGTAATGTTCATCTCTTGAAGGTAGTCATGCACAATCCTACCTGTATGAGGTCGGGCATTGTCATGCATAAATATAGCATCCTCACCTAAATTGACCATAAATGGACCAACGTGATCATTGAGGATTTCTTCCACATATCTTACGCTAGTTAAAGAGCCGTTTTCTATGATCACCAGATCTGTGCGACTTTCAGAAGAAATTCCGGCCCACACAAGTACAGACCCACCACCGTAGGCTACTTTTTCTTCGATGCATGCTTGCTTGAATCTTTCCCCTGGTCTTCGATACACTCTGTGTCTTCCATCGTGCTTGTAGAGCATACATTTTGATTCGTCGGAGAACATAACTTTTGACCAATCTTCAGTACTCCAATTTACGTGGCTCTGGGCATATCTTAGTCTTGAAATACGATGCCCACGCTCCAGTTTAGGGCCGTTTGCAGGTCTAAGGGGTTTTAAGTTAGATTCAGCAAGCCGAAGTCTTACTGACCATGCACTTGGGTTACTTCCTCCGAGGCGTCGAAACTGATTTGTGAGTTCAGTTCCTGTGAGAAAGCGATTTCGAAGCATGGTGTTCACCAAGTATCGGTCTTCTCGTGCTGTGGTACACCTGGTTCTGCCCGTTCCTGGTCTGCGTAGGTTAGAACCAGTTTCTTCGTAACGTCGGAGTTTTGTACTGTTGACAGCGACACACCGACAGTCCTGGCTGTATCGCGCTGACTCCGGCCGGTTTCCAGCATTGTAAGTATTCTGGTGCATTCTTCAGGCGTAAGCGACATAATTTCAGCTTGAATAATGAATATAGAGCACTATCAACATGGTTTATGTACCCACATAAATGACAGATTACAAACAAAAGCAAAACCAAATGCTGTAATTTCGTAGTTCCATCTTCGAAAGTGGCCCTTTTTCAAGTTAGATTTTTTTATGATATAACTTTACAATAACTAAGAAGTTTTAATACCTTCATTTAAGGAGTATTAACATTGTCTATATACGATTTATTGCATTAACCTAGCATTTTTAGTTTCCGAGATTTTTAGGATTCTTTAAGTGACCCGGATGCATTGCTCTCGAGTGTAGTTACAAATTTTTAGTTAACTGTTCGTTGTGTCTGGCATAATATTCGTAATTTTCGTTATAGTTCGTGGCTTCCTATCTATTTCTTAGAAATAACGGTGTTCACACACTGACGAAATTATTCTTAAATAATGTTTTCAGTGATAATTTAGTATCAGTTTTATTATCATCATCTTTTCCACCCATAAATGACCCACTAATGAGTCGGGCCTTCTCCGAATTCGTGGAGGAAAATTAGCCTACTGTGCCAAACTGGTAAGACGGGGTCAAGATTAAGGTTTCCTTTTCTTGCGGCTAGGAGATCTGCCTCTCATGTTCGTTTAATCACCTCTTAGGATATGGGTTGGTGACATTGTGTATTCTAAATCCGTCACCACACAAACCCTGTGCCAATCCGCCTGGCCAGCGTAGCACAATAGGCTAATTTCCCTCCATCAATTTGGATAAGGCCCGACTCTGGGTCTTATCCACTGAGTCATTTGTGGGATAAAATGATGATGATGATGATGATGAAACCAGTACCTCCAGTCATACTACTTCTAAAAATTTGGTCAGTACATATTTCTCTTGCAGTTGCAAAACAAGAGTAAGTTAATTGAATGAAGTTAATAAAAATGCAAATTAAACGTTATTACTAAACATTTTTCGACATGTTTAACTATTATATCATCACTTCACACTTTGAAGCTACACGAAGTGCATTTTTTTAAATGTGTAATAATTATATTTAAGATTAGCTGTGACTCGCGACTTCGTCCGCGTGGTAGTTAACAATGTGGAAAGCTCGGTAACTATGGACTCCTGAAAAGCAGGAGAGGGTGTCATTATAAGTCGTTTATATTAGCTCTTGTTACATCAGCTATCTACCAATGAAAGTCTAGTCTCGTCAAAATCGGTCCCGCCATGTCATAGGTTAGCCGAAACAAACATTCAAATGCACATAGTAAAAAGCGGTTATTTTAATATTACTAATAGACATACCAATTTTACTTATTTGTATAGATGTATTTTCAACTATACTATTTGCGCTGTAGCATGGTGCGGGTGACAGTTGCCATTATGACGTTACTAGAGATGTGACGTTATTCAATTCATTTTTATCGCTAACGATACTCGTAGCATAAATCTGGTCCTTTCTATTATTGTTATAGAAATTAGTGTGTTATTCAGTTGTCTAGTGTAACTACGTGTATAAACTTGTCGATATAAATGTTTTATGGCTAAATAATTATGTTTGTACTTACATAAAATAATCAAAATCTGGTCTGGATTTTTTTTCTTAGCAACCTTATATGCAACCTTACCCTATAAATGTTCTGTTGTATAATTATAGACCAGCTTTATAAATAAAAATTGACTTACGCACAATATACGTTTCATAATATGAAAAATATCGACTATCGATCGTAACAGTACATTCCATCACTAAATACGTCTATGGCGTTACGTTATACACATAACACTTTGCTTAATTTTTCATTAAATTTGATTTTATTTGAAAACTAGAACATTCTGGTTGGTTTCATTTAATTTTCTACAGTTATTAATGATTAAATATATCACGAATACGAATGTGGTACAGCTGAAATACGAATGTCATAATATGAAAGTCTTAATTTGTAAATCGCGGCAACTTTCAAGAGTAAAACGAAATGTTACCGAAACTGTCACCCGCACCATGCTATAACGCACAAACTATAGTGTAACATTGACAAGAAAGCGCATAACTCAATTGTTTTTTAATTAGTCAAACAAAACATATATTATCTAACATTTATTTGTAGCGTATTTTTAATTGTACTCTGTTTGCTCGTAAGTTTCCCTAACAATAGCTACAAGTGAGGACTTGTTATTGGCTCAATGAAGCTATCGCTAAGGAATACATAAACCTTTATTAGCTGTAAGTCCTCCATGCATTAAATAAATAAATAAGTATATATTTGTATTCTAAGCGAGGTAAAGTTGTAATTAATTTGCTTTATAATTTAATTGTCTGTGATGTGACAGATTTAGAATGGCACCAACCCATTCTATCCTGAAAGTTTGGTGAGACGCGAGTAAAAGACGCATCAGATACATATTTTCAATTTCTTTACAAGATGTAAATTAAATTCCATGCATCAACTCGAAACGAAATCGCTTAAGCGCTACCTTTAGTTTCTCATTCACAAGAATTATCCTTAAAATTTCAATACCACCAAGCAAAATCCTTTGCGGATAACAATGGCTTATTTGAGTATTTCACGCTTGTTCGCAAAATAACGATATAATACGAGGTTGTTATTTTTCTCATTTGTTTTCTGGCGTTATAAATCACTAAAGCAGCGGCTAAGCACACAGCCCGCTGACAGTTACCGTTGGCTTTGGGCGCCAGAAAGGACACTCGCGCGTGGCCTACCTTATGAAAAGGGAAAGCAGGAAGTATTACGCTGCTGGCAGCGGCAGGTAAGATGAGAGCAGAAGCTGTCAACATCATGCTGGCGGAATTAAAACAAAGATAAAACTGACTGTCTTAGCCACACAATTCTGAGCTCTATCTTTTTAAAGAGAAACCACATATTCCCTTATAAGATATTTAATTGAAAAGAGTATCTGACTAGGGTTTGCAATGACGTCAACTATCTAGCAACAGGTCACATCACATTCAAATGTTATACAGAAGAAAATATAAAAATGATTAACTTTTTTAAAATAACGAAAGTTACAAATTATCACAATCAACTAAGAAGTAAATTAACTTACGTAGGTTTATCAGAAAACTCTAATATAGCGTCATATTTAAATTCGTACTGAAATAAAACAACTTTGTTGCCTGCGAAGTCACTATGACCTAAACTTCACAGTTGGCCATCGTTCTTAGCTGTGTTGGTGGCTTATGCTGCGAGTAAAATAACGAAGACAGACGGGGCTCTCAATCTACAACACTTTAACAAAGATAATGTTCCTCATATCCGTGTTATACCTAATCTAAGCAAACAAGCATGGTATACTTGACACGGAAAACGGAATTAATCGTCCACAGTAAAGTTAACACTTCAGTCATAAATAAAACTATGATATTGGCATGAACTGGTAATAGTTAGTTACTAGAGTAGTGAATAAAGTAGTGCCTAAGCGTTACACTAGTTAGTGCAAAAAATTGGAATATTTCTATTGGTTGCACTTCGGTTTACTATTGGTATTCACGTATGGGCCATATTTGACAACATTATCCTAGGATTTCTCCTTTGCACATTGCAGGAAATAACATAAGTCATTAAACCAAAAAATATAAACCACTTGTAAATCAACCGTTTTGGAAGTCGACTTTAACAAACTCCCTAAGAAACTCTACCAGATTCTAAACTACTTAAATTTACGAAAGAACAGTTTACACTCCCAGTTTAAGTTAAATAATATAACAGTAAAACAATCCATAGTTTATTTTTCTCGAGAATAAAACTGTCACAGAGAGGCGTCCTTACAGATCGTATGTACGATACTTTGAACCTTGCAGGAAGACAAGAATTTATCCGAAATGGATAACCTGATGTGAGACAGCCGGAAAGAGTCGCTATTGAATTTGTTTATTAAATAGTTGTTATTTTTAACCGACCGAAAACATATAAAAAACACTTTGTAGTTGTTTAAAATTTAAATATAGGACAAACGCTAATCTGGCGCCTTATTTCTAGAAGACATTTTGTAGCGTCCTTGACATAATCTTAGAAATAATCTTAATAAAAATCCTTAGCTGTTATTAATGTGTCGGCAAAGGGTCTCCACTCAAATTCTGCACGGTAAATGTGTACAAACCCTTTTTATGAGTGTGAGATGACCGCAATAAGAAGGAAACACCAAAAAACTCCATCTCTAAAAAAATCCCTGTAGCGTTTTGCAAAACATATTTCTAAATTATCTTCTATCCGTGGATTCCCTCGCATGTATTTCGGGTTCATTATTCTGTAGAAATGAAAAACAAATCTGACGGTCACCGTATATTTTTCTACCCAATACCGTTCAGTAGTTCTGGCGTGATTGAATAACAAACATGACGCTAACTTCCATAAACAAAAGTCAGATATACCTAAAGGATACATAGAGGAAGACACATTGTATAACTAGGACTAAAAGAAAGCTAGAAACGCTTTCTTAATTGCATGTCCAAGTCAAAATTTTCCATCTTTCCCAAATTCTTATAGACATAAATTGCTAATTGTCATATGACAACCTTTTAAGCTGTAGTACGGGTTCGGCGCGTGCTAGGCTCTTGGCCGTGGGTGCGCACGAGGCCGGCTACTGGCTTCACGCGTACCCTTCGTCAAAAACAGGAACACTTCTTGAGCCTGACACGCTTCGAATCACAACCTGTCTACGGCTTGGGGTTCCGGTCTGCGCTCCTCATAAATGTCCCTGTGGCAGTGACGTCGACAAGCTAGGACATCACGGACTGTCATGCCAAAAAAGTGCAGGCCGCTTCTCGAGACATGCCGCACTTAACGATATCATACGCCGGTCCCTTACCTCCGTCAACGTGCCCAGTCTACTTGAGCCGACTGGCATTGCAAGAGACGATGGTAAGAGACCGGACGGTATGAGTTTGATTCCATGGAAGATGGGTCGGGTGCTGGTGTGGGATGCAACCTGTTCAGACACACTGGCCCCTTCCCATCTACATGGAACCAACAACAGAGCTGGTGCGGCTTGTGAAGCGGCTGAAAAAGCTAAAGCATACAAATACAGGGGTCTAGGCTCCGAATATGAATTTGTCCCATTCGGTGTCGAGACCCTTGGTCCGTGGGGTCCTAGCGCTATAAGCCTTTTTAAGGAAATAGCAAAAAGGTTAGTCGACATCACAGGAGACCGAAGAGCTGGTAGCTACCTCGGACAAAGAATCTTCGGAACCTTGCCTAAAGGGACTCCTTTAAATAATATATTTTAGTATTTAAGTTTTAGGTTAATTGGTATTTTTAGTCTTGTTTTATTACTTAAGTTAGTGTTTATGTAAGTACATATTACTTAAGTTAGTGTTTACTAGGACTTAGTGCACGAAGAGAAGACGAAGAGTATATCGAATAAAAACCGTCTGTCGTTATTGACCGAGCCGAAAATAACCACCAGGTCTCGACGTCATCAGACGTTTTTAACCGACTACAAAGAGAGATGATTCGAAACACACTCACACATTTATGTTCTACGTTCTTTCTAGAACGTGGTGGCGATTTCCGTAAAACATTTCGCATACAAATTTTGGCACCGCTCCAAATGGAACACGATACAAAAATAAAGTAGGTTGTATGTCGAGGCCGGTAGACATTCTTTGGCTGTAATAAATAAAATTAAAAGCAGGCTTTAAATAGGACAGTTTAACATATTGAAGTCATATTTTATTGACCCTTCTGGATCTTAGATAGCTGTCCATAATTTGTAATATCTGCTCTCCTCCGTGCTTCGGGAGGCACGTAAAGCCGTCGTCCCGGCTGTCATTCTACCGCAGTCGTTGCACGTAGTCAGTAGCGTGAAATCTGATAGCAGGGCTAACCAAATAATTATGTTGTCCCATTCAAACTCAAATAGTTATTTGTGCAACAAGAGAGCAAAGTCGTTTTTGCTGCGAGTGCTGATTTTGAATCCTGAGCAAGCGAAGGATTCAAAATCTATGTCGGCGCCAAGCAGTTTTACTGTGTTTCGTCGTTTGTATGTGAGAACCGGTACCCAACAAGGCATTTCCTTGAATTACCTGCTCCATCTTAGACCCTTGCGTTGCTTACCATCACGCAAGACTAGAGTATTTTTATCAGTTACTTTGAACTGATAAAAATAAAAATTATTTTAAATTGTCGCGTTATTGCAACTACCTTAGAGTTTTGCGGAATTAGGCGTGCTGAGGCCTGTGACGCGTCAGAGGCAGTCTGGGAAGGCTGTGGTATCAGCGACGAAGCTTTATTCATCCTGATGAGTGCGGCCTACTCTCTTCTTTAAAGTAAATTGAGGCCACATAACCTGTGAGACCGTAGTCCCAAAGAGTGGCTAGTTTAGGAAGCTAGATAACCTTGGATCAACGGGTCCGGGTTCGATTCCGGGGTCGGGCAAGTGTCTTTGTCTAAACCAGAGGCACTTGCTCGGAGTCTGGGT
This sequence comes from Clostera curtula, assembly GCA_905475355.2. Lineage (NCBI taxonomy): Eukaryota > Metazoa > Arthropoda > Insecta > Lepidoptera > Notodontidae > Clostera > Clostera curtula. The sequence continues at coordinate 7,541,950 of FR997813.1, read as the reverse complement.
GTCATTTGTGCTCGTGAATTTCATGTTCTAATTCATTGCATTTCGTTTTATATAAAAAAAATTTAGAGAGTAAAACATTGAGTATTTAGTAGGTACATTATACATAATACATATTAAAGACAGGATGAGACAGACAAGTAAAATAACTTTACAATGACATTATATTTAAATAATAAAGTTGAAAAAATACGTTTTTAGAAAAACCAGCTAAAAAAAATGATTTTATTGTAAAACGCGTGGGGTGCTTTTCAGGATATTATAAAAATAACACTTCTAGTCATATCTGTTCATAAAATATTTAGAACTATTGATACCATGCACCTCACGCTTTTTACAATAAAATATTTTTTTCTGACACTATTTTTAATTCAAATTTATTATCTATTTTTTAGTTGGATTTTCTATAAAAGCGTATTATTTTAGTTTTTTTAAACTATTATTGATTTTTATTTTTTTTTGTGATTATTTTAGCGATTATTTTAGCAATTATTTTAGTGATTATTTTAGCAATATGATATTTACATCTCTATTAGCTATTGCATCGAAGAGCGGTGTTCCATCTTGTTCACCGTTGTTATTATTATCCTAGTAAGGATATCTCGTCCCCAATACCACAGTGTCTGAAGACAAAAGTCTTCAACCAATGTGTGTTGCCAGTGATGACTTATGGAACAGAGACATGGTCGCTCACTATGGGCTCCATCAGAAGGCACAAAGTCACCCAAAGGGCAATGGAGAGGGCTATGCTCGGAGTTTCCCTGCGAGATCGAATCAGAAATGAGGAGATACGCAGGAAAACCAGGGTCACTGACATAGCCCACAGGATTGCATAACTTAAGTGGCAGTGGGCAGGGCACATAGCGCGCAGGACCGACGCCCGAATGGGCAGAAAAGTCCTGGAATGGCGACCGCGTTCCGGAAAGCGCAGTGCTGGTAGGCCTCCCACACGGTGGACCGATGACCTGATTAAGGTCGCCGGAAAACGATGGATGCGGGCGGCCCAGGACCGGCCTTTGTGGAAATCTTTGGGGGAGGCCTATGTCCAGCAGTGGACGTCTTTTGGCTGAAATGATGATGATGATGATGAAGGATAACGGGTCAAAATGTTTAAAATATTGAATTGTCATCAGTCCCTAATAAGTATGCCAAATTTCGAGTTAAACCGTCGTTTTGAAATGGGGCAAAATCATGTTCAAAGATTCCGTTACATACTAACATACGTCTGAAGCTAATAAAAGCGTATTATAAAGGGTATAATGGACAGACAGTCATTATTAGATTTAAACGAAAAGTTTCTATTCGCAACACAATTCCGTATTATACGTACGGATTAGACGTAGCGAAGGATTAATACCTGTGTATAGTAATACACAGGTATTAATCCTTCGCTAATACGAGGCTCTGTTTTTCACGCCCGTAGGCTCAATCTTTCCGCGCTTACTTTAATCTGAAGAAAGATTGCATTCACGTGTACATTATCAAGTTATATTTAGCCATGCTGATATAAAACAAGTGACAAATACTTTCGTATATTTTATACGCAGGAAAGACTTCCACTCCACCGTATGGTGGCTTGGCTATTCTTATTCGCTTACCTGCCAAATTACTACTACTCACCCCATATATGACCCACTGTTGAGTCGGGCCTCCTCCAGTTACATGGAGCCCTGTACCACGCTGGCCAAACGGGTTGACACAGCTTGATATGAAGTTTTCTTTCTCTTACGACTAGGTTATCTTGTCATTTCCCTTTGACGGCTCTCACGACACCCTCAGGATGGAATCGGGTGGTGACACTATGTATTCTAAATCCGTTACCTATGCGGTGGTATAAAATAATTCGGATTAAAATCATATATAAAATACTGGTAGCAATCATTTAGTTCTTTCATCTCGTGTTGCACGTAATCATTTGTTAATGTTATTATTATTGTTTTATTAAAAAAAAATTATAAAAAAAAAATTATAAAGTGTTTAATTCAGTTTCCAAGTGAATAAACAGATAACTTTGTTCTATTGTTTATGAATTTATCATTATTCATCATTACATCATATGTATTACTTCATAGAGCAGTTTTCCTTGAGTCTTGACGATTGTCGGGCGAGATATAACTACATGTAGCTTAATAAAATACACATAATATGTAAATTATTAGATTGATATCCGGAGCAGCTTTAAGATTATTAATTTAAAACATATTCATCATTTCAGCCCATAAATGACCCTGTACAGTTTCGGGCCTCCTCCATATTCATGGAGGGAAATTAGCCTTCTGTGCCACGCTGACAAGACGGGTTAGCACAGGGTTTGTATCAAGGGGTGGGAAGCAATGGCCTCCTTCTGCGAGGACGTCATGTCGCAGAAGGAGGCCGCGGAGCGGGTCAGGGAGGAAGACGTCCTGGCCGACCCGCGCCGCAGACGGAGGCCGGGGAGGAGGAGGCGACTGTACGCCCACCTCCTTCCCCCGCCATAGAGGCCGGTGGTGGGTCGGGGGACCCGCCACCGACGAAAGCCTCGATGACTGAGGGCGTCCCAGTGTACCGGGGCGCCCTCTCTGATAGTCGCTTACCCGCGTAGCGGGCACCTCGTCGGGGCGTCAACGTTGACTGCGCTCGCGCGAACCGTTGGCGCCCCAAGCGTGCCGTGTGAGGGTATACCGCTGGGGTTTTAGTGGGTATACGGGTTCTGTCCCGGGAGTCCCACATAATCACCGACCTCTCCCCCGGGGGGCGGTGGTATGCGTAATGCATTTCCCCAGCGAAACCAAAAAAAAAAAAAAAAAAAAAGGGTTTGTATCAAGGCGTGGTTCTGCATCAGATCCCACAATGCCGCAACAGGACGCGAGTTGGGGCACCCCGGGGAGGTTTAGTGGGTAGGCCCCCACTATGGAGGAGAGTCCCACACTCCCCTCGCTGGCCAACCCCGTGGCCGGCGAGGAAGTCCATAAAGGACCCAGGGCAAAAAAAAAAAAACGGTTTGTATCAAGTTCTTGTCGTCTTGCGGCTAGAACTAACTTTTTTCTTCCTTTAATCGCCTCGACGATGTAAGTCCTGGAATGGCGACCGCGTTCCGGAAGGCGCAGTGCTGGTAGGCCTCCCACACGGTGGACCGATGACCTGGTTAAGGTAGCCGGAAAACGATGGATGCGGGCGGCCCAGGATCGGCCTTTGTGGAAATCTTTGGGGGAGGCCTATTTCCAGCAGTGGACGTCTTTTGGCTGAAATGATGATGATGATGATGAATCGCCTCTCTGTCAGGATGGTGCGTTTTGATGATATAGCGTTTAAAAAAAGTAGCGTCTTTGGAATACCTCTTTATGTTTTGTATTACATCATATTTACGACAATATTTATTAAGCGTGGATAATAACCGCCTGGAATTTATAAAAGTCGATTACTTACCTAACTGACTGGTATTGTGCCCATGAAACTGTCGAAATCGTCAGTTAGGATTTAGCTTCGCTTTCCAATCTTTTCTCCTTGAATTGTTATCAATTTCTACAATTCACAAATGCTTAATCAAATTTCATATGCAAGGTGAGTTTTCAATAAACGTTCATAATTTTGCTAAATGTGTATTATAAAATTGCGAAAACTTAAGGCATCATTGCAACATTATAATAAATACTGAATCCCAATTTTGACGGGCCGTAAGTAAAATTTCCGTGACAGATTTAGGATACATAGTGTCTCCACCCCATTCCAACCGGGGGGATGTTTAGTGGGCATGGGAAACGCCGTTCATATCACTGATTGGCGGACCACAGTCCCACACACCCCATACTGGCCTCTCCCCAAGCCGATGTGAATAATCCACAAAAGATTTTGCAAAAAAAAAATACCCTTCATGTAACTGAAGGAGGCTGAACTCAGGAGCGTATATATCTGCGGACTGTCTCTGTCTTAGTAATAAGTTAATTTTGAGAAAATGGAGTTACCTTACTTCAGATTCTCACACCTCGGCTGTGGTCTGTAGAAACAACATATCCCAAGATAGATCAAAGTATAAAAATTGAGTCATACTGATCTTTGATGAAAGTAAATAGAAAACATGACACCTAAGCTAAGATTGATTGTCAAGTGTAGACAATGCACTGAGAACGATCTCAGTATTACGAAGTACTAGAGAAAACCCTAGAGATCGACTCGATGCCAGTTTCACACGCTCACTGCCCATCAGGGAAATCCCAGGGCGTCTGGGAGTGACGTTTGTGAGTGACGCATGATGGCCAAGGACGCTTTATAACAAGGACGCGGTAGCAGATACGTAACGGAAGTTTTAGATTAGGCAGCAACTCTAGGTAACCGTCTAAAGACTAAAGAAATTCCAGCGTAGAATATCATACAGTTTAAACTATTAATTTTAGAATGACTTTAAATGAAACCATAATTAAAACGGATTAAGACGTAAATCCGTTTTCGTTGAGATATTTATAAGACAAGTGATTTTTTTAAAGAGAATAATTGTTACATAACTCTTAAGATTACGAAGCAGTATATACGGTAACAAATTTACGCTCTTTTCTGTCCTGTTACATGATAATGATAAGTACATGAAAAGACAAAATTATACAGTATATAAAAAATAAAAAATAAGTACATACACATACATATATAAAAAAGTACTTCAAAAAAGTTCGTATGACCCCAATGCGATGCCACCGAGGGAAGCCTTTCTGTTAAGTGGGTCAACGATACTGCTAAATGACTAATAGCCGGATGCGTCAAGACAGGGTGCTATGGCTCTCTTTAGGCGAATCCTAAGTCCAACAGTCGGCTAAGGTGAGCCGACTTTTGTAAAGTAATAGTTACCTATTTTATTTGTAGCCTCTGTAGCTAAAATATAGAAATCTATATTACATACTAACATCTGAATGTACCATGTGTTTACCAATAAATAAATATTGACTGATTGACCCATCCCATCCTAAAGGGTGGGTCATCTATGGGCTTAGTAGTAAAAGTCCATGTGGTGACGAATTCAGAATATAATGTCACTACCCCATTACATCCTGAGTGTGTTGTACGCCCGACTCAGGAGCGGGTCTTTTATGGGCTGACTAGTATTAGTAGTAGACTGCCTGTTAGTCCATAAATAAACAAAGAAAGTCGCTGTGCCGTTTTCACGTCACGTAAGTCTAACGGATAAACTTACCTTTATTGTACAGCTTAGAGTGGGTTATTCCGTATCATGCGGTGAATACTAATTGGCGGTGTTCGAACAAGTTATTGCCGTTTACACGACATTTCGTTCTTTAGGAGGAGGCTATTTTTGTAAGTCAGAAACCTGGCTTGGCCACTCTAAGGGACTTCGGTCCCACAGGCTATGTGGCCTTAATTTACTTTTAAGAAGAGAGTAGGCCGCACTCTTCAGGTTGAATAAAGCCTCGTCGCTGATACCACAGCCTTCACATACTGATTCTGACGCGTCTGAGGTATTAGCACGCCTGATTCCACTAAACTCTAAGGTAGCTGCATATATACATATATACATATATATATATATATTGTTAGGATAATCACAAATTGTCTACTGCATTGCGGTGACGTCACTGCACGACTTCTATAAAAGGGAGGTTATTTGGTCGATCGAGGCATTTGCTCGCCGGCGTTCGGACGGGAAGGTTGTCGTGAGGTATCGATCATAATTAAAGGCTGTTTATATATTTCGATTGTAATTCTGATTAAATAATGGTTACTGATTAAATATTAGTTACTGTTAAAATATTAGTTACCGTTAAAATATTGGTTACTGTTAAAAATTGCTTTAAATAGGTTTAAATCTTATAAGTTAATAAAATCATTGTAATTTGTGTAGTTCAAATGTTCTTTTTTAAACAAATCGGGCTTTATATCCTAAAATCAGAAGTGGGATTGGCTCAGGGGCCCACATATATTAATTTGTTGAGTTAGTTTTAGAAAAACAGCCGTTAATTTGTGGTTAAAAATTAAAATGCCTCGTTCATCTCGTGTCGTATCTGATACGTCAGTGTGTCATAAAGCAAAGCGCAAGCGTAGCAAATCGCGTCGACGCCTCCGCAATTCTTGATTGTGTCGCGACTCCGTTTCGCGCTCACCGTCGAGTTCTAGTGGAGAATGCGCGCTCCCGCAGCAATGCAGGTACAGTAGTGCAAGCGTTAGCAGCCATAACGAAGCGACTGGATGCTATAATGGGAAGGACGGCCAGCTCATCGCATACACCTCCACGTAGTGCAGGTAACACCGCTTTTCACTGTAGTAGCGATATACCATCCGCGGCTGAAAAGTTGGCTGATGCATTCAACGTGGTGATAAATAAGGTAAGGCCGAATAACTACTACGTGTCTAATTTCGATCCCGCGGTACACAACTTTGTGGTATGGCACGACGAGGTTGAGCGGGCAAAATTGACAAATAATTGGGGCGATTTAGAGTGTTTATCTCAGGTGGCCCATTGCTTAAAAGGGGATGCTAAGATCTGGTTGAATGAATGGGTCACTAATGACCGTTCTTGGAGTAATTTTATCAATTTATTATGAATTATTTAGATCTTTATGCCCACATGATCTGGATTACGCGAATATACTTTTTGAAGTCATGAATACTAACTTCGATAAATTCAATACATACGCTGAGTATGCTCGACGCTCGCTGCTGCGACTGCGCATTGTTAAGGGCCTGAGTGAAGAACTGTTGGTTCAAATAGTGGTTCGGGGCATTAATGATGCTCAAGTCCGAGCTGCGGCAGCGAATGCCAAGTTAACAAGTTGATAACTTATTTACATTTTTAGCGATTTATTTCAAACCTAGCCGTGGCAAATTTGACAACCGTTCAGGTTATAAACCTAACTTAACGTTTAAACGAACACCTATACCCACGAGTAGCGATAACAATTCGTGTTACTCATGCGATGAAACGGGACATCTCCGTATCAATTGTCCTAAAAACTTAAACCTAATGAAAATCTAAAACTGTAAAAAGCACTTATTGCAAAAGGTTGGCCGTATTGAGTTATTGCTATACGATGGTATTCTAATCTCTTGGATGCTTGAGGTTCTTCACAGGTCAAGTTATGGCATCAGGCTTCCACCAGATCCTGATAGATGAGGGTTCAGTCCACATGACGGGTTTCGTTACCCCTGAGGGGTATTACGAATACTTCGAAATGCAATTAAGGCAGGCCAGGTACTCATATTTATTGACGACGTTCGTATTGTGAGTATGACTGTCAATGAAGGCATTAGCTTGTTGCGCGAGGTGTTAAAACATTAACCGAAACTAGGGCTACCGAAATGGAGTATCTTGGCCGCGTCATAAATCATGGTCAGGTTAGACCGAGCTCTCGGAAGATGGAAGCGTTGGCAAACGCCCCCGTACCAAGGAACTTAAAACAGGTCGGGCAGTTTCTATGCCTGGCTGGTTACTTCCGCCGGTGTATTAAAAACTCTTGAGTGGTGCACGCGGAAAACAACGCAAGCAGCAGGGCAGCAAATGGTACCATGGAAAGGGGAGTGGTGTCTCGAGAGTTGTACGGCTTTGTATGAAAGTGAGTACTGTTATTTGTTGTATTCCTAACAAAAGTCCTATGTTACAGCTTTTAGATATATTCCAAAATATGCAAATGAATGTATCTGAGGGTTTGCTTGGATAAGAAGTTGTGAAAGATCGGAGCATTCAAGGAGAATCTCCTCAGGCAACCCTGGCAATACACATATGTAATATGTGTGGGGACCGCACCCCGGCAGACACGTTTCACGTGTATGGGCTTCGGCCTGGCAATACACATATGTAATATGTGTGGGGACCGCACCCCGGCAGACACGTTTCACGTGTATGGGCTTCGGCCTGGCAATACACATATGTATTATGTGTGGGGACCGCACCCCGGCAGACACGTTTCACGTGTATGGGCTTCGGCCTGGCAATACACATATGTATTATGTGTGGGGACCGCACCCCGGCAGACACGTTTCACGTGTATGGGCTTCGGCCTGGAAATACACATTGTAATATGTGTGGGGACCGCACCCCGGCAGACACGTTTCACGTGTATGGGCTTTGGCCTGGCAATACACATATGTAATATGTGTGGGGACCGCACCCCGGCAGACACGTTTCACGTGTTTGGGCTTCGGCCTGGCAATACACATATGTATTATGTGTGGGGACCGCACCCCGGCAGACACGTTTCACGTGTATGGGCTTCGGCCTGGCAATACACATTGTAATATGTGAGGGGACCGCACCCCGGTAGACACGTTCCACGTGTAAGCGTGTAGCGCGTATAAAAGATCTAGAAGACAAATCGCTTTAACTTAATGGGGAAGAGAATGCGAGTGCGTGTTAAAACGTAGATGTATGTTTGTGTGTGTGCCTCTGAAGCTTGTGAGAAGTGAAAGACAAACGTTATTTAAGTACTCGTATGAATCTATGACAGCGGGCCTTGGTAGCGTGAAGTATGAAAGTGTAGGCAATATCTAGCGAATTAACAATTTCAGGCACAGAAGACTGAAATGACTATGAGATTGCAGGACCTTCGTCAGTTCCTGCAGATCCATCGCCTGCTACTGCGGACGTCGCTGAAGATGTGTCCGAGGACGGCACACGGTCAGGAGAGGCCGTGTTAGGATAATCACAAATTGTCTACTGCATTGCGGTGACGTCACTGCACGACTTCTATAAAAGGCAGGTTATTTGGTCGATCGAGGCATTTGCTCGCCGGCGTTCGGACGGGAAGGTTGTCGTGAGGTATCGATCATAATTAAAGGCTGTTTATATATTTCGATTGTAATTCTGATTAAATAATGGTTACTGATTAAATATTAGTTACTGTTAAAATATTAGTTACCGTTAAAATATTGGTTACTGTTAAAAATTGCTTTAAATAGGTTTAAATCTTATAAGTTAATAAAATCATTGTAATTTGTGTAGTTCAAATGTTCTTTTTTAAACAAATCGGGCTTTATATCCTAAAAATATATATATATATATATATATATATATATATATATACCCTCTAGCAGCCAGCTATACCTACTGCAGGGAATTCCGCACCTGACCCCAGAATCGAACCCCCGGGGTTCGGCCAATCCAATGGCAGTATATCCAATGCCCAGACCACCAAGGCTTTTTATTTATCTTTTCCTAACTTTTCTTTTCACCCATACCTACTGACGTGTAGGATGGATATGCACAGGGTTCTAATTTCCGGCCGAAAGCTCCTCCAATGGGAAGTACTCCGTATTGGAGGTCGAGGTTGGAGGTATTTCAGCTCCCTCGGCAACTCGTTAGCAGGCCGAGCAGGAAAAGGAGCTTAAATGAGGAGATTAGACGCCGATGTTGATGGCGTCTCTAAGTCCCACATAAGCCGGTATCCATCAGGATTTCCCCGAGCGATAAAAAGGCTTCCTTACCGATAGAATATAAGTGAAAATGCCTTACTGCTTAAACTAACTGGCGTATCTGAAAAAAATGTGTTCCTTGGTTCGTAGACACTTTACCGAAGCATGAATTTCTTAAAGCCAGTGAGCCGACCAACCCGACACAAGGCAAGCATAACGCATCTTTTGGCTAAATTCAAGTTATTGATATTTTCTTTGTCTTGTCTTTTGCGTGTTTAGTTCCATAAATATCCTTAAACTCAGCCCATAATGAACCACTGCTAAAGGGTAATTAGCCTACTTTACCACGCTGGCCAGACGGGTTGGCACAGGGTTTCGTAACAAGTTTTCCTTCTCTTGCTGCTAGGTTTTCAGCCTTGTCTTTTCTTTTTGTCGACTCATAAGACACCCTCAGGATGGAATGGCGTGTTGACTCTATGTATTCTAAATCGGTTACATCACGGAATAAGCTATCCAAGATATCTAAATATTATAAATCCGTCACCGCATAAAACCTTTCAACAATTTTGTATGTAATCAGAATACCCTTTATGCATAAACCACTTATCGAGGCGATAAATGTTATTGTTAGGTATTAAACATAAGAGGAGGTCCAGGTTATTTAAACTCCCTAAAAGTTTTAAAATCTTTTTCTTCTTGCCTTTTATGCCAAATTCCTTTTTGATATAACTATGAATGAAACTGGTTAAAAAACACTAGCAGCCACAGGATGCAATTTCCTAAAATGTGATTGAAATGACACCTGCTGGCTGCCTTTTGACACAGTTTGTGTTATTACGTATGTAGTAGGTACGGTCCCCGGTTGCATAGTCAGGTAACTTGAGAATACCTCTGACGCACGCATTGAATCGGTTCGATGACCAGGCGGATATATCTCACACCTTCACCTTCATCCTCTCAGCACATAAAAGATCCACTATCAATTCGGGCCTCCTCCAAATTCATGATGGGAAATTTGCTTACTGTGCCACACTGGTTGTTTGGCACAATGTTTCAATCAAGTCTTCCGGTTAGGTGACCGGACTCATACCTTCCTTTAGTCGCCTCTTACGATACCGTTATTAGGGAATGTGTTAGTGACATCGTATTATAAAACCCCGCCATCGTACTGAGCCATGCTGGCAGGCTTTCTGCCTGTTGATCCTTTACGTGGCTCTGACCACACCCTAGGATGGAATGGGTTGGCCACACTATATATTCTAAGCCATACTACATGACTAATCAGTAGGTATTGAAAAAGTATTTACAGGAAATTAGATAGGTTTAACAAATTTGCTACGTGTAAGACCCCGAGTCAATAATTCTGATTACATTGTCAGACATTTTAAAGATTAACCAAACGGATAATCATGCGAAACTTCACACGATATCGCTTAAGCCTATCAAGCATGAGCCATGTTTCATACATTTACATAAATCTCAATAGGAAATATCCTCTCGGAAATTATTCATACTCAAATTAATTGCTATAGCTATAATTCTGTTCTTCTTCACTACATAGTATAAAACAAAGTCGCTGTCGTCTGTCCGTCCCTATGTATGCTTAAATCTTTAAAACTACGCAACGGATTTTGAAGCGGTTTTTTTTAATAGATATAGTGATTCAAGAGGAAGGTTTATATGTATAATACATCTATAATATTGTAGAGAAACACTGATAAATTTAGAGGTTCATCATCGCACCCGTGCGAAGCCGGGGCGGGTCGCTAGTTTTTAAAATAAACGTATCTCCTAGGTATGACGTGCATCGCGGGAGCAGTTTACAAACATGGAATTTACGAACACAAATTACACTTACTTAGAATGATTTACGCGACTTAGAACAAGTGCCTCTGATTTACAAAACACAAAGCCACTTACACTGCCCCGTAATCGAACCCAACCCAAAGGCGGCGCACCCAACCCGTAGACCAACTAGGCATTAGAACAAAACTGTGTCGTAGGAGTCAAGGCAATGATACAGTCAGGGCACCCGGGGCAGTCAGTGAGTGACGGTGTACCGAGGGATGGTTAGTGAGTGAGGGGCGAGCGCCCCTTGCTGCACGCGAAGGGTCACCCTCAAGGAGAAGGGTCACATTAACCCAGGGAGTTCCACACGCACTCCCTGGGTTAATGTCGATAGTCCATTATCAATTTTACTTAGTCAAAAAAGGTGTATTAATGCCTCACTGCGGTAATGTGGGTTTTTACTCACATTACCGCAGTGAGAGAAGATAACAGAAACCAGAAAAAAAAAGAATCTCAATGGACGCGGGTACCCGAGACTACGTGGATTTTGTGTCTCTGTAGAGTTAGGGCTGTTTTTTATTTGCTTAAACGACATCCCTGCATTATAACCTTTATCATGGTGGCATTTTACAGACATGAAATTAAAAACCAAACCCGGGGACCAGTGATCCAAAGGCACCACATCTAATCCCTAGACCAATACGTACGTTTAGAACCTTTAGAAACTATACTACCCACTAAAACCGGTACCTACCGTAACCGGTAAAGCGGTACCTTCACATACCCGCTTGGGACACCATAGGTTCAAAAAAACTTAATCATCTCTTGCGCCGAGACGGGCAAACGACTGTCGAAGGGCATCCCGGGTAATTGTGACGCCCTATATCGATGAGACTCTTGACGGATGCAGGCCCCCTCCATCGGCTGCTAGGGTGGGGGGGCTAGAGGTGGCCGTAATGCCCTCCCCGGCCACCGTCTGCAACGTGGATCAGCTAGAGCATAATACTTGTTGACTCGCACCGAGGGCTTCTTCTGCGACATAATGGCAGCGCAGAATGGCTTCTCTCCGCCCGCCTCGATATCAAGCATCTACAAGGCTCGACAGTGAGAGGCTTCCTACGGCATGTGGCCTAGATCAAGAGTTCACAATATGAGCTGGGATATGGATCAGATATGTATAAAAATCTTCACATGTATGTAAAACATATCAGCTATACAAAGTCTGAAACTCACATAATCTTCATTTTGTGATACCGTTATCACTATTTATTTGCAATTTTATGTATAAATACAATATTAAAGCCATGTACTTGATATTATGATCTATCTTTCGAGATTAGTCGCGATTAACGGATATCTAACGATAACGACGTTAACACCTAACGACTGCTAGCGGCCGTTACCTTCGTGCATTGACGTAACGGCTGATACGTTATCGCGAATGTTCTTTGTATTGTTACAATGTAATAGCTATCAATATTGCTCAATAACACATCATAGTTGATAAGGGAAAACATTTGAAGGACTAGTGGTGGACTTAGATGCGCTATTTTTAAACCTGCTGTAGGAATATGTGTAAAGCCTCATTCAAACTATCAGCTTATGGACGCGACTTACGGATGCTACTTCCAATCCGCGTAATAATCGGAGCATAAAACGGCGCGACCACATTTTCTAAAGTACGCATTAAAGTTGGTGGAGTTAGTGGGAAGAGAGAGTGTTACGTGTGTGTGCGCGCGTATGTGTTTGTCAAATTAAAATTCTATATTTTCGTTAATACAAAGTTACATTATGAAATAGAAAGGATTATGTTTGTTCAAGGAAAACATTAGAGAATTTACGAGTAAGTAGGCCTTTATGCGTAAAGAGATGATCATCCAGCCAGACGAGGTGTTATGTCTGGCTAGGGGTCACAGCGCCTATCCCCCCTATAGTTGTAGTCGGGGAATTGTTAACTGGTGCTCTTCAAACTTCGCTATCGTTGTGTAGGACTTTTGGTAATTCTCGGATTAATTGTTTAAAGTATGCTAGTCGCTACTGGCCTCACTCAATGAGCGAAGGTATATAAAGAGGCGGTGTCGGCGCCTTCTATAAACGGCGCCGTGAGCAGTCGCCCAACCGCGCCTTACCCTAACGCCTAACCCTAACTGGGCACAGGTCTAACCTCTTTTGGCTAGCTACCAGTATTTACACGGAGCGATTGTCCTTTCCTTTTCTTTCCGTGGTCCATCTAATAGAACCACCTGTAATTCGTGAATCTTAAACAATAACATGTTCAACAATCGTGCTAACGAAATTACCGTCAATAGGCGGCTGATAAACAAAACCTTATCGAACGCATCTATTTTACGAAATAAAAGATTAAGCCTTACCAACCAGAAAACAATGATTACAATCATAAATTAATTAATAAGCCTTCAGCACTTCAAAGTCGTATTAGGTATATAATATACATGCTATCTTGAGGTATTCGTTTACCTCAAGATAACATGTTTAATATTAAAAAACAACATCCAAGTGGATGGTAATAAACAGAGAGGATATTTGGCAAACTCAGTAAAATCTATGCGGGAATGGAAAGAGGCGCTGCGGGAGCCATCCGCAGGCAAAGCCACAATAGAGGCCCTGAGGCCAATCTTAGAGGAGTGGGTCACCAGGCGGCACGGAGTCATGTCCTACCATCTAACGCAGGTCCTCTCAAACCATGGGTGCTTTGGGAGGTACCTGCACCTGGTGGCGTAGGGAGCCAACTCCTAACTGCCACCACTGTGCCGCCTTGGTAGACAACAGCCACCACACCTTACAGGAATGCGAGGCTTGGACTGATGAGCGCGCGACGCTGGTCGCGGTAATAGGGACAGACCTCTCGCTCCCGACACTGGTAGCGAACATGGTCGAGAGCGAGAGCGCATGGAGGGCAATGACTGAGTTTTCGGAGGCAGTCATGAAAGCCAAAGAGTTGGCAGAACGGGAAAGAGAAAGGGATCCCGATGCACACCCGCTCCGCCGGGCACGCACGGGAAGACGGCGCTGGGCGCACGTCCGGGATATACCGCCCTAACAGAGGTCTCCGGGTGAGGGATTAGGGGAAATCCCTCGCCCATAGGAGAGAGACCCCGGGGCGAAGGGTGCCGCGCCACGTGTGCCGGGCATGGCACCACGGAGCAATATTGCTCCTGAGGAGGATGCTCCAGAAAGAGCTTGTAGACCAATGGGGTTGAACGGTTCTGAACGTTCCCCCAGCGCACGCTGTCCCCGTGGAGATACAGTCAGGGCCCACGGGGCAGCAAGCGCGGGACGGTGCACGGCGGGGGGGACTCCCACACACCCCCTGTTGGCCATCTCCAGGCTGGCAGGGATAGTCCATAAAGGATTTTACCCCGGGCAAAAAAAAAAAGGCTCAGTAAAATCCGATCGTTATGTCTAACTTGGCACATATCTTCGAAGTCTCTAGTCATCATCATCATTTCAATAGGCCACCTTCATTGTAACGAAACAAACTAAACTATTTGAATGGGTGCAGAAATGGGTGAAACCGAAACGATCCGATCCTTTTGACTTCAACTTCAGCCTTTTTCAAAAGTGGAACTATTGAAATTATACTATTAAAATTCCGAGCTGATCGTATCACAGGACTAATGGTTTTAATGTTGGATGAACACCATTTTTAACTCTAGCATTTGTAGGCGATATTTATTAAAATCAGTTCAGATTTTTCTGGTAAATTGTGTAAATTTGTAGCATGTTGGTCGCTACATCCTAATTACCTTCATTTTTAACCACCGACGCAAAACGAGGGGTGTTATAAGTTTGACGTGTCTGTCTGTCTGTCTGTGGCACCGTAGCTCGCGAACGGATGAAGCGATTTCAATACAGTTTTTTATGTATGACAGGTGAGTTACGGGCGAGTGTTCTTAGACATGTTTGATGAAAATCGGTCGAGTCGTTTAAAAGTTATGGGGGGTGAAAGTGGGGAAGAATAACCGAAAGTCTGCAAATATAATCGAGTGGGGTCTCAAATGAAAGCGCATCACGTGCACATTACAAACATCATAATAAGCGTGTACCTATTAAAAGCAGAAAATAAAAATTAAATTAAAAATTTAAATTAACCCCCGACACAATGACTTAAGTAACCTATAAAAAGTAAAAAATAAAAAAATACATCGCGTTGGGGGACCAGGGTTTCAGGTAATAAATAAATAGGAGCGGTCCCCCAACGTGATGTATTTTTTTTACTTTTTATAGGTTACTTAGGTCATTGTGTCGGGGGTTTATTTAAATTTTTAATTTAATCTTTGATTGCTCTCGAGTTTTGACTTTTATAATATGTAGTAGTAAAGGTCCAGGACGTAGACAATAGATGTTAATGGTTACTAGGGTTCATTCCCGGGAATTCTCGAGCCGAGAATTCCCGGGAAATCGTTGGGCTTTGTTCCCGGGAAATCAAGCTCGAGAAAAGTCGAGAACTCGAGAAATCATGTACGTTTGTAGAAAATAAACTTCAGAGTTTTCATTTGTTTATATTCTATTAACATGCCATAAATGGTGCTATGATTGTAATGTAATTATAATTTACATTTACTTTCTACCCGAGTTTAAGATATTAAAGATTTCTTTCGTGTTTTATAAAAGCTATTTTGTTTACAAGATTTAAGTTGATTTTTTTTCTAAATAACCAGCCCTAAATTGTGCTGTGAGTCGCATTTTTTAAGAAATTTCAAAACATTTTTGAATATCGTTTATTTACATTTAACTAATATATGGACCACTGTTCAACAAATTCGTAAAGCCTAAGACAACCCATACCGAAAATGACACTAAAACATTAATAGAAGAAAGAAGAAAACTTTTAAAACTTGGAAAAGACAAAGAAAATCTAAAGGCCATATCAGAATTAAGTAAAAAAATAAGTAACAGCATAAAAAAAGACAGAACTAAGAAAAGAACGAATGTACTTAATTACCATATAAACAAGACAGGAGGAGTTAAAAAAGCTTTGAAAGAACTGAAGCAGGCGAAAAAATGGATCCCAAGTATTAAAAATAAGACGGGGAAACAGCAAACAACAAGAAAAGCTATAATACAGACAGCAACTGACTTCTATAGAAAACTTTATGCAGCACAAAGAAATACTAGAGACTCAAATATAAACCTGGATGATGACGACATGGACGAAGACATACCAGTTTTCCTACAATCAGAGATAGAAAAAGCTGTCAACAGTCAAAAGAACAACAAAGCTCCTGGACCAGATCAGATTTCAAATGAAATGATCAAAATCTCAATTAGAGTACCGGAAACGCTAAGAAAACTCACGGACATATATAATTCTATTTTAAGCTCAGAATGTATACCACCGCAATGGACCAGGAGCACAATTATACTATTACACAAAAAAGGGGATAGGAACATTATAGAAAACTACAGGCCTATAAGCCTTATGTCGAATATTTATAAAGTGTTCTCCAAATTGATATTGAACAGAATAACAGGAATAATGGACGAACAACAACCTATGGAACAAGCTGGTTTCAGAGCGGGGTTTTCAACTACTGATCACATGCATGTTATCAAACAGCTAATAGAAAAATGTCAAGAATACGGTAAAGCCTTGTACATCGCATTTGTGGACTATAGTAAAGCATTTGATTCAATAGAACACGATTCGCTGTGGACGGCTCTAATCCAGCAGGGAGTGCCAAAAAAATACATACGTATAATTAAAAATACATACGCAAATAGCACAGCGCAAATAAAACTGGAATCAACCGGTGAAGAGTTCCCAATAGCCAGAGGTGTAAGGCAAGGAGATCCGCTATCGCCAAAACTTTTCTCAGCAATCTTGGAAAGCATATTCAGAGATCTAGAGTGGGACAATTTTGGCATTAACATCAACGGTAGACAACTTAGCCACCTAAGATTCGCTGATGACTTAGTCTTGATAACTGACAACGCAAATACCCTTCAACATATGCTACAACAGCTGACTGAGGCAAGCAGAGTAGTTGGTCTTTCTATAAATAAATCAAAAACTAAATTAATGACAAACAGAGAAGAAATATTCATAAACGTAGACAATGAAGATATTGAATATGTCAAAAATTATACATATTTAGGGCAATTAATGTCTTTTAGAGACCGGACAGACATAGAAATAGAAAGCAGAGTGGCATGTGCTTGGAAAAGATACTGGTCCCTTAAAGAGGTATTTAAAAGTAAACACTTTCCTATGAAAGCCAAGAAAAAAGTGTTTAATTCTTGCATTTTGCCATGTCTTACGTATGGGTGCCAAACATGGGCATTGAATCAAAAACATCTTTTAAAACTAAGATCGTGTCAAAGGGGAATTGAAAGGAGTATGTTGGGTGTGACGCTAAAAGACCGCAAAAGAGCAGCAGACATTAGAACTACAACTAAGGTCGAAGACGTACTAAAGAAAATAAGACGGTTAAAATGGCGATGGACAGGACATATGATAAGGGAAAGCAGAATGAAATGGACTAAAATTATAACGGAATGGCAGCCACGTGATGGGAAAAGAAAAAGAGGCAGGCCAGCTAAAAGATGGACAGATGATATCAAGATTATTGGAGGGACAATCTGGTCTAGAAAAGCTGTCAACAGAGAAGAATGGAAGCAGCTGGAAGAGGCCTATGTGTCACTGGACACGCTGACCACTGAACCGGAAAACCCGATGTATTAGATTTAAGTTAAAAAAATTTTTCGAATGTGTGTAAATTCATTGTTTAGTATCAGCAATAAAGGCTAATAAAAAAAAAAAAAAAAAAAAAAAAAAATTATTTAGCTACCATTTTGTTCGATAACTTTTTGCCATCTTGTAGGTAGGGACATGATCCCATTGCTATAGAAATTTTGGGACTACTGATCAAAATACCGCGACAAGTGGTTTTGGCAGTCCTCTCGTGATGTTAAGCTGACACTGCCTAAAGAATTCTGAAGAGACCGAAACATGTGGAAATCTGAAGGTGCAAGATCAGGACTGAAGATTTTATTACAAGTTCATACATACTATAATTCGAAAAGACTTTTTCCCCAACCTAATATTTACGTTTTCTTTCATGTTGATTTTTTGTTTAGTTTAAGTTCTAAATAACCAACTAAAAATGGTGCTGTCATTATGATTATGAGCCTGAATAATATTTTTTTCTGTAATATTTTATAACACCATATTTATAAGATTAATGTTTTTGAATAACATCGATGAAAGTTTTACAATTAATTTGATACTTTTATTTGAGAGGAAAGCCACTGATTTTTAGACGCAATTGGAACCAAATAATATGAGAAAACGTACGTAAATGTAAATTTCTCGACAACCCGAGAGTCCCGAGAAATTTGCCTCGAGAATTCTCGAGACCCGAGAAATTGAAAAGCTCGAGAAATCATGAACCCTAATGGTTACCTATTCATTTTATTCAATAGACAAAAGCAAGTAAAACACTACATTTAACACACCGATATAAACAGAATCCTACTAATATACAAAGTCCATACATTCTTACAAATGCGAATGTTTGTAAGAATGTATGGATGTTTGTTACTTTTTCACGGAAAAACTACTGAATGGATTTGGATTAAACTTTACGATAAAATAGCTTACACATCAGAATAAGCTATAATTTATAAAGATATAGTGTGAATTATCCAAAATATAACGATAAAAAATACTTCTCTACAATCATTATCACAATTTTCCACCACCACGCAGGGTGACGCAGGCAAAACCGCGGGGCTCAGCTAGTAGAACTTAAAATCATTACTAATGGGTTTGCTTACAAACTTAACCTTGTAATCATTATACCTTTACGATAGGTAATTGGTACCGATTCGAAGATTAAAATGTGGAGCTGGACGTTTCTAACACCAGAGGTCTGGGTTCCTTCCACTTCCAGTTTCTGTGAATGAGTTTTGTTGACCTTCTCACTCGCAGGAACGCAAGACCACGTTATTTGATTGCCGTATTCTGTAAGCTGGAGGCCCTTTACCATTCGGGTAGTTGCAGAAATCGCCCTACCACTTTTAATATTCATAACCTTTTCCCTATTTCAATCAACCCTGATTTGTGATAGTACATAACAATATTTACATGAAACGATCCCCTTTATTATTAGGTATACAGTATGTGTTAAAAAAGCGCTATTTCTTATTTTTATTTTATATAATTTAACAATGAGATATCGACGTTTTTCTGAGCCAGATTTTTATTACAAACGGGTTCCAATTCAATTAAAACCAACTTACTAGCTATCATTATTATTATCCTTTATTATCACTACATATTATAAAACAAAGTCGCTGTCGTCTGTCCGTCCTTAAGTATGCTTAAATCTTTAAAACTACGCAACGGATCTGGAAGCGGTTTTTTTTAATAGATCGAGTGATTCAAGAGGAAGGTTTGAATGTATAATACTTCCATAATATTGTAGAGAAATATACGTAAATTTAGAGGTTCATCATTGCACCCGTGCGAAGCCGGGGCGGGTCGCTAGTGCATAATAATCTGGATTTTTAAAACCTGATTACGGTAGTTACAGAGGCACTACAGCGAATAGCTGTGGGAATAACACAAAAATACACAATATACCAAATTTTAGGCCCCCCAACATTTTGTCTCCACAATACCTAATAGTATAGTATTAAACCTGTGTGTACTATTTTAAGTTACTATGCTTTTTTTTTCTTCTTTATGAATAACTGTCTGAATTATATATCTCTCTGAATCTTTCTCTGTCTTGCAGTTGTGTGCATCTACCGTCTACTACCTCTCTGCATCACCCAAAGGTTGACTGGTAGTTAATGCCATAGCATTTAATTAAATAATTATTAAACATTAGGCTATGGAAATGAATCTATACCTTTTTGCACTACGAGCTACGAATAATAAAGCTATTATTATTCGTAGACTACGAGTAACAACTGCAACCTATTGGTGAATAGCCGAAGCACATTAAAACGCACCGCGCCATCTATATAATTATTAATGAAATATATTTCTTTTTACTTCTGTAAATTGTTGAATAATGCATACTACTCACCAGTAGATGTCGCACCGCACACGGCACAATAAAATGCAAATAATCCTTGTTTTGTTTACAATTTGCAGTTTTCGTTAAACTAATTTTGACGACGCATAGTAACAACATAAGTTAAACTTAAACTGTTTTTCTGTCACGAACCTGGAAATAAACGCGCATGACTTATTCTACTTGTGATTATTGCGCATAGTCACAACATTGCGCATTTCGTGGCTAAACTCACCGAGTCGATCGACCAGCAATTCAGCTCGTTCGTAGCTGTCAGTGCGAAATCCTTTTCATTTCGCCTTTGTGCATAGATTGGTGCCTAGTGGGTGTACCGAGTGTATCCGACAGCGTTTTGTTTTTCTTAGGAGCTAATAAAAAAATTGCAGGTGAGTACTCGAAATTCTGTATTCTCATCAATTTCGGACTAAGTGACTTGGTTTCGTGTAAAGTAGGTTCACAAGTTTAAAGACTTCACAGGATCTGTTTACAATTATTTCACGAATTGTATACGTAAGAAACAACCGTTTTACTTAGATCCAACGTAACCCAAATTTGCAAAAAGTTGTTAATGGGAACCTGTGGTAAACATGATGTCATGGGCGGATGTCTGACGTGCACAATACTCGATTCACGCCAAATATTCCTCGTAAATAGCCGTGTAATTCTTATCACTGCCTATTGATAAATTTGTTTATAGCGCTTCGGCATTCCTAAACAGTTAATTTAAATTTACAAATCAGATTCCTTTAATATTTTATCACAATACTTTTAGAATTATATTCTAAATAACAAGTTCTGAGCTAAAATATTTCATAAATAGTTCATCAGGGAACTTAGGAGTAGTTTTTGCTTCAATAAAATAATGAGTACCATTGTGGTTGATAAGACTGTATGAGTAACTCATACATAATTACGTATTCTAATAAACTCCAATAGGTGCCATAAATGTCATACAATTATTTGCTTTTTTTATTTTAAATAATGTTACATACTATTCACAGCACAACAGAAAATTCAAATGCCCACTAATATGTTTGGTACCAAATTTTATGGCACAGTGCCAGAATTAGCACAGTGCAGCGTCATTAGGCCACTTTATTCAACTGTTGGACTTAAGCCTCCCCTAAAGACTGTCATAGCACCCTGTCTTCAGGTGACACATCCAGCCCGCAACCTTTTGCAGAACATATGCACATACCAAATGGTAAATTTTCATCACCATCACAAAGATGGTCTCATATATTTTTACTGCAGATTCTGGTGTTTGATAATTAATTCAAGGCATGTGCTTACTATACCCACCATAATTAGTTCTTGTAACTCAAATAATTATATTGACTTACTCAATAACAAGAGGTCACATATAATCTGCATTCTCATTATGAAGTTAAATAATTACATACTGGCAAAAACCAGACAATTGTTAAACTTTTTGTTTCTTAAAACAATATTGCCTTGCCCTAAGTATTCCTGTATCACAGGGGCTGTATATAAATGTGTGATGGTAACACCCAGACCTTGAGTTAGAAGTAACTGATAAAAAGTAAATTTGCACATTTTAAAGCAAATAAATGACTTGAACATTCTATTTCATGTTGGCACCACAAAGTAAACTATCCCGTCCTTAATGTGTCAATGTACTGTAGTCAATGTCCTCAAAGTTAAATGCAGTGGTTACCAACAAAACTTAATTTTTTCGCAATTCTGTCTAATAATCTTGTTTATTAGACAGAATTGCGAAAAAATTAAGTCATGCAACTTCAGAAAAGGAATTAGAAGGCCAAAAAAGAAAATGATGAGGCCGAAAACCTAGCCACAAGAGAAGGAATACTAGATATTTACATCTGCCCAGTATGGCACAGTAGGCTAATTACACCACCTATGGTTGTAGGAGCCCCTATTTAGCAGTGGGTCATTTATGGACTGAAAAGTAGATGTAGAAGAAATGAGGAAATAAGTTTGTTTTTAATGTATTTATGTGGGTAAGGAACATTCAATAATTCTTTCACCATTACAATTTTATATCATCCCATGCGGGGCTGTGAGAATCACGGATTTGGAAGCCACGCAGGCGAATCTGCGCTTATACTAGTCACATATAAACTAGCATCATCATCACCTGCGCTGGCAAGGAAACTTACGGTTAACAAACTTTATTGATCAAAACCAGTGGTAACGGCTTGATTTTATGTTACAACAATTTTATAACTCTGAGATTCAAGCTTAGGTCTAAAATGTACTAGTTCCTAATATGACATTTCCATCCAGAGATTACTGACTGAGATTACTACTGAGATTACTGGGGATTTAGCCAGAAATGCTGAATAAAAATTTAATGAATAATGTTTTTGTTTATACTTTCGTATGTATTTAGGAAAAATATTTAATTTTGGTATTAGTGCAGGCACCTAAATTTTACCTACTACACATACAACTACGTATTCCAGTACTTATATCATACACTGTCACTTTAAAACACTCAACATACAAAAGTAGGTATTTAAACTACTTACCACTCAGCCCATAAATTACCCACTGCTGAGTGGAGCCTCCTCCCATCACAGGGAGGTTAATTAGCCTCTTCCAGCCTGGAAGAGATTTAATAATCTCATCTGGCCAGCGCAGCAAAGATAATTCTTTGTAATATTATAATTCTTTATTTTTGGTTTATTGATTTTTGTATGTTTTTAATTAAACATACGAACATGGACCTATAAAAAACATTTTTTATACGTCCATGGTTATGAAATAATATTTAGTAGGCATGGACGTATAAAAAAAGTCGGACAGAGTCTCGCTAACTAAAAACTGTGACATCATAGTCGGCCAGATCAGCTATATGTACAGGCCAGCACGCACACTTTAACACATTAGTCGGCCATTACGCGCGTGAACGTCGATGCCTAAAGACGCAATATACGGCAAAAAATAAAAACTATAAATCATGTCTTGCGTGGTAAAATGGTGTAAAAACCGTAGTGACCGAAACAAAAACAATCCAGGAATCACGTTACATACGTAAATGAATAATTCAATCACTTATTTACAGATTATATACATTAAAATCAATTTGTATTTGCTAGAACAAAACAATTAATTTTAAGTTCAGTGTTGCCAATATTCACGTGAGCAAATTAACCGAAATGTGGGCAATTTTTCGTTTATTATAAAAATCAATATATTATTGTGATTAATTATTCAATAGTTACTACTGGGTATTTTATTTTATATTCCTTTTGCTAGATTTTCTAAAGAAAATTAAGTATGGAGAAATGATTGAATTAAAATTACTAAGTAGAAATTGTAATGGTGAAAACGATTGGATTCCAAACAAATACAGTGTCATTAGCAGTATACATTTTGATGCGGATGACTTTTATACAACTAAAGGAGGACTCCGGCGTGTTGTTACTTATGCAGTACCTTAAAAGGTAAATTAGCAATCTACCAAGACATGGATAATACAAAAAAAAAATGAAACTACGCCGCTTATTTTTTCAAAATTTAAATGTACATTGTAGCTATTGTGTCGGTATCATCATCATCATTTCAGCCAAAAGACGTCCACTGCTGGACATAGGCCTCCCCCAAGGATTTCCACAAAGGCCGGTCCTGTGTCGGTATATAATAATAATAATATCCTTGGACATTTCACACAACGCGATCTCGTCCCAAGCTAAGCAACTTAATGCTTGTTTTATGGTAACGAGATGGATGATAAACTACTTAAAACTTTATTTTTGTAAATACATACATATTATAGATAGAAAAACACCCAGACCCGGGACAAATACTTGTAGGTCGTACAAATATTTCTTCCGTGCGGGGATAGAACCCGCGACATGCTGCGCAGCAGTCGATCGCTCAACCACTGCGCCAACCGTGTCGTCGCATCGTAAAAATATTCAAAACATTATTTTAATCCCCAGTGCTTTATTTTGTTTTAATTTTTGTTTGAGTCAAGACACGTGGCAGAGGAATAAACTGTTACTGTACCATTTAATACCAGTGCTTCTCAAGAGGTGCGCAATAAATTATAGCTAGGCAACATAAATATATTATCACAAAAATATTTTTGGTAATGAAAGCATTTCTTTTAATTTAGAATCGTTTTCAACACATCTCGAAATTAGAGGAAATTTCAAAAACCTCTCAAAGTAAAAGACATTATTATAAAAAAAAAAAACAGCATTTAGGATGTTAAAGTTAAACATAACAATTTCGAACAATTTTTTTTTTATATTTTAACCATGTTTTTATTGCAAAATTTTGTGTATCTTGGCAACCCCTAAATTAACTCACACATACAGAGCTGCCGCCATTTTGGCGTTTCACTTTTGTCTTAGCCAGAGTTCCGTCCGCCTTTTTTTATACGTCCATGTTAGTAGGTATGTAATATTTAATCAATTATTCAACTTTAAAGTGTTTTCAATCTTGGGTTAGCTGAATCATAATAAAGCTTAGTAAGAAAATTCGGTAGGTAAAATTGTACTGAAAAGTAAAATGGGGACATTTTTGGAGCGCTGTCCGTATTAATGTAAGCTGCGACAGAGGCGTGGCAGTTGTCATTAAAAAGACACAAAATTCGACCTAAAATATTCTTAAGACTTTTAACGGCCGAAAATAAAGCTTTAACGGTCCGTGCGTTGTTGTAGACGTATTAATGGGTTTTAGATCGTGTTATTTTCATTAAATACCGACCGTTTCAGACGGTTTTCGATGACCGCGACCACGGACAAACCCGTAAATCCCAATAATCTGCCATCATCATTTCAGCCAAACAAAAAACAAAACGTCCACTGCTGGACATAGGCCTCCCCCAAGGATCTCCACAAAGGCCGGTCCTGGCAGAATAATTATTTCCTGGGAGAGAATAATCTGCCATATGGGTATCGAAAACACGTACTGAAACAAATATATATTAATTATTTTTGTAGGATACTGTTATAGGCTCTCTTAATATATTACTACTCAGCGCGTGTACCGACTGCTGAGTCGGGCTTCCTACAATTTCGGCCTTGTCATTTCCTATTGTCGGCTCTAACGACACCCTCGCGATAAAATGGGGTGGTGACACAATGTATTCTAAATCCGTCACCATGCTGACTACATACATTCTGATAATGTAACGGGCGTTGGCCTAATTGCTTAACCCGTCTCATAATACGAATATTTCGTAGCAAATGATTTCTTGACGGTTCTGATTGTGTTCTTCACTAATCACTAAATAGTATAAAACAAAGTCGCTGTCGTCTGTCCGTCCCTATGTATGCTTATATCTTTAAGGTCTGGGCAAACAGCGGACGGGGCGGGACGGCGACGCGACGCTGGCGGGACGTGAAGAGTTGTAATGTATTAGTTAATGTAGAATATGTCACACAGAGCCGACGCGACGCGACCGCTACTCTCGCGCCGAGCGCGACGGCTCTATGTGACCTTTGAAGCCTTTGAGATTTTGAAGCGGTTTTCATTAGTATATAGAGCGATCCAACATGAAGGTTTTTATGTATAATACATGCATAAATTTAGATGTTCAACATTGCACCCGTGCGAAGCCGGGGCGGGTCGCTAGTTTATTATATTTGAACGTTTGTTAACGGCTATTGTTGAAATTAAAAAAAAGAAATGCTACACCCATATTTAAGAATCTATGGTCTCAACGCTATCCATCTATCAGACAAAACAATTTCATTCGTTCAAGAGATATATGATGACACAACACAGACTATAGAACGACTCTTTTATCAAAGGTTTTAAGTAGACTGTCCTTGCTAACATTTCACGTAAGTTTAGTTTTAAAAAGGGAGTGAATAATATAGGACAATGGCAATCTGCATACAGTCTACATTTCACTGAATAAGATAAAACAAGAAAAGTTATTTGAAAAGTATAATCCCGAAAGAGTGCAGTGAAAAGAAGTGGGCGGACTGCGGAGTTGCAGTATTTTACTGCCAGTTTTACGTGTTGTATTGTCTGTAAAGAGTAATTCTCAATTTCTTGTACTCCAATATATGCCTTATCCCTATCGTATAGTAATCTGGTACAGTGGGATTAGAGTTCGACAATAAGCAATGGACAAGTGTTGTAGGTACTTTTCACCTTGTAACTTTTTCAAGATAAATGTAGAAAGGAACACTAACTCGAGAATAAACATAAGAAAAAGTTTCTCGGCATAGGCTGTAAAACGTTTCACCTCGTGTTTCAAGATAAATGTAGAAAGGAACACTAACTCGAGAATAAACATAAGAAAAAGTTTCTCGGCATAGGCTGTAAAACGTTTCACCTCGTGGCTTTTTTTTTTAATTTCTCGTAGCTCTTCACGATTTTGTGTTCAGCCAGAAACAAATTTCTTTATGTGATTTCTTAAAAAAAACGTGTACAATAATGTTGCTTGAATTTCGAAAAATAACTTTATCCTTGTTATACATTCTTTAACGGGGAAATCGGGGAATCACTATCACTACATAATATAAAACAACGTCGCTGTCATCTGTCCGTCCCTATGTATGCTTAAATTTTTAAAACTACGCAACGGATTTTGTAGCGGTTTTATTTAATAGATAGAATGATTCAAGAGGATCTATGTGTTTATTACATCCTTATAGAGTAGAGAAACAGTGATAAATTTAGAGGTTCATCTTTTTGCACCCTTGCGAAACGAAAAAATGGTAACCCAGTGCCTTAATTACTTAACAAAAAAGCATCCGCCTCATTTGTTCTAACTTTTCGTAGCCTCAAACCACAGCTTTGTGTAACTTTGTCAATGACGTCAGCGTATTCCCACTGTAATAAAGACTTGTGTGGAAGCAATGTAGACAGTAAATGCGTCATACATAGTTAAAGTCGGCAACTGAATTACTAGCAGAGAGGCTTTGTACGTTTTCTTTGGCTATGATCTTTAAGTTGTAAAATATTAGTATTAGTGTTTAGGTACATGCTGTATTTTTCCTTGCATACTTTAACTTGAAGCTCTGTTATAATTCTTACCATTTTAAAGTAACAACATGGGTCTTAAATCCGGTGGATACTAAGTTTCAGAACTATTTATTACCCTGGCATTACACAAAAAACGCTTGCTTGCGACTGTTAACCGACTTCCAAAAAGGAGAAGTATCTCAATTCGTCTATGTGTGTGTGTTACTTGACGTCAGAGTAACTTACTCGTAACTTCATAGTACAAATGACACTAAATTAGCTGAGGTGGATATGAATTATTTTTTGTTTTTCTTTCTCGCCGTTTTCCCAACTCAACCTATACTCCGCGACAATTCTAATGGGACAACCGGTAATTAAGTGATTAGATCAGCTGTCAGTTGTCACGCTACTAAAACCACATGTAACGAAACCATAGATGCTAGAATAGTAGCAAGGAGCCAACTTTACGTCCTTCTGAATTAATTTTTGTTCAATTTCAAATTTATTAATCGGTATGGTTTAATAATAATTTTATCGTTTAAGGTGGATGCTCCAGGGTAGCCCGCGAAATTCAAATTTTCTTACGTTTTTTGCAATTTGCAGGGCAGAATGACTTTGACGTTGAAAAAGTTTTTCTTGCGCCTTTATGAGCTTGGAGGGTTGTATTGATGATTTTGATGATTATAATTCTATAACTACATACGTCTTACAGCCGCGAATAACATTTTAATCAACATACAACCTACCACTGACCTGCAAATTGCAAAAAACGTTAGAAAATTTGAATTTCGCGGGCTACCCTGGAGCATCCACCTTAATGGCAAAAATATTTGTTCAATGTTCTCTTATACTGTAGTTCTTAAGACCAGAGATTGGCACGATGTAATAGTAATGTAATGTTATCGCTGAAATATTTACATTATTATATGTGAACATAGAGAGCAATGTTAAACCGGTTGAAAGTGGATACATTCTATGTTTCTTGAACAACTTATCGTTCAATCAATTGATAAATACTATTTAAGATTAAATAGGCCTTTAAATTATCACTAGGAAATCTTGTCAATTAAAAATGACGATTTCTAAATCATAGATTTTAACCTAAACTGCGAGCGAAATTTACAAGGGCTTGAATATTGAAACACCAGCTTGAAATGATTTAACTATTTTTGCAAGATTCATGCCAATGGCAATATCATATCGATAATTATCAGTTGCTTAAAAATTTTAACGATACATCAAAGTCCATAAAAATAGTACATTTATGTCAATGTCTTAAATATACATATAATTACTGCTCTAGGTATATTATTACTTACTCTGCTGTGTTTCGACTAGAATATACACTCGAGAGCAATGAATCCGGGTCACTTAAAGAATCCTAAAAATCTCGGAAACTAAAAATGCTAGGTTAATGCAATAAATCGTATTTAATAGACAATGTAATACTCCTTAAATGAAGGTATTAAAACTTCTTAGTTATTGTAAAGATATATAATAAAAAAATCAAACTTGAAAAAGGGCCACTTTCGAAGATGGAACTACGAAATTACAGCATTTGGTTTTGCTTTTGTTTGTAATCTGTCATTTATGTGGGTACATAAACCATGTTGATAGTGCTCTATATTCATTATTCAAGCTGAAATTATGTCGCTTACGCCTGAAGAATGCACCAGAATACTTACAATGCTGGAAACCGGCCGGAGTCAGCGCGATACAGCCAGGACTGTCGGTGTGTCGCTGTCAACAGTACAAAGAGTTCTCCGACGTTACGAAGAAACTGGTTCTAACCTACGCAGACCAGGAACGGGCAGAACCAGGTGTACCACAGCACGAGAAGACCGATACTTGGTGAACACCATGCTTAGAAATCGCTTTCTCACAGGAACTGAACTCACAAATCAGTTTCGACGCCTCGGAGGAAGTAACCCAAGTGCATGGACAGTAAGACGTCGGCTTGCTGAATCTAACTTAAAACCCCTTAGACCTGCAAACGGCCCTAAACTGGAGCGTGGGCATCGTATTTCAAGACTAAGATATGCCCAGAGCCACGTAAATTGGAGTATTGAAGATTGGTCAAAAGTTATGTTCTCCGACGAATCAAAATGTATTCTCTACAAGCACGATGGAAGACACAGAGTGTATCGAAGACCAGGGGAAAGATTCAAGCAAGCATGCATCGTAGAAAAAGTAGCCTACGGTGGTGGGTCTGTACTTGTGTGGGCCGGAATTTCTTCTGAAAGTCGCACAGAGCTGGTGATCATAGAAAACGGCTCTTTAACTACCGTAAGATATGTGGAAGAAATCCTCAATGATCACGTTGGTCCATTTATGGTCAATTTAGGTGAGGATGCTATATTTATGCATGACAATGCCCGACCTCATACAGGTAGGATTGTGAATGACTACCTTCAAGAGATGAACATTACTCGTATGGAGTGGCCAGCGCACAGCCCGGATATCAACCCGATCGAGCATGCTTGGGACGAGCTAGGCAGATGCGTAAAACAACGAAACCCTCCCCCAATCACGCTTCGTGAGCTCAAAATTGCTCTCACAGAGGAATGGGAGAATATTCCCCAAAATCGTATAAGGAACTTGGTGTACAGCATGCCAAACCGCGTAAACGCAGTAATGGAAGCACGAGGAGGCAATACGAAGTATTAAAATTCAAGAAAATCGTAATAAAGTTCAAAAATTTCATGTTTCCTATTTTTGTTTTAAGGAGAGATCAGCAGCTTTTTTCTTTATGTAATTTTGTGTTAATAAAATGTATGGTGACTCATATTTTTTTTACTTTCATTTAAGGAGTTTAGGCATTAACCTATCATTTTTAGTTTCCGAGATTTTTAACATTCTTTAAGTGACCCGGATTCATTGCTCTCGAGTGTAGTCACTATACTGTATACATTTGTTAATATGTATAAGCAAATTAACGCAAGCAACCTCTTGGATTGCGCTGTAGATTTCAATGTCTAGCCAGCTAGTTTCTAAATTCTGGATACTCATCTCCACATATCTCCCTAATGCTAATGTCCTATCCTATCCCGTAACTTCCCACAGGGATCGTAAAAGGCTATCTACGGATTTCTGTTGCTAAAAGACATCAGCGTATCTCAAATATCCGTTTTGATTTATAGCGGGATATACACCCACATCAACATACCCAAGCAGACTTGGTATCAGGCGACCGACGACGGTAAAATAAATACCTACATATAAGACTACTAGTGGCCCGCCCCGGCTTCGCCCGTGCAAAGGGGGGGGGGGGGGGGGTTATGCATATAAACCTTCCTCTTGGATCACTCTATCTATTAAAAAAACCGCTTCAAAATCCGTTGCGTAGTTTTAAAGATTTAAGCATACATAGGGACGGACAGACGACAGCGACTTTGTTTTATATTATGTAGTGATGTATCAAGAAACGGATTCCTCACTTAACTACTAAAACCCCGCGGCATTGCTCAGCCTGACTAGGTTCGCTCCTCCAGGTATAGTATAGGGTATGCTCGTTGGCCCACTGACTAAACCGTGCCACGCTGGCCAGTTATTCGGCCTTGTCATTTCCTATTGTCGACTCTTACGACACCATAAGGCCGGAATGGGGTGGTGACACTGTGTATTCTAAATCCATCAAACTTGCAATTTTCTGTCGACGTCCACTTTCAAAGTCACGCAAAGGGCAATGGAGAGGGCTATGCTCGGAGTTTCCCTGCGAGATCGAATCAGAAATGAGGAGATACGCAGGAAAACCAGGGTCACCGACATAGCCCACCGGATTGCCAAACTTAAGTGGCAGAAAAGTCCTCGAGTGGCGACCGCGTTCCGGAAGGCGCAGTGCTGGTAGGCCTCCCACACGGTGGACCGACGACCTGGTTAAGGTTGCCGGAAAGCAGTGGATGTGGGCGGCCCAGGACCGGCCTTTGTGGAGATCCTTGGGGGAGGCCTATGTCCAGCAGTGGACGTCTTTTGGCTGAAATGATGATGATGATGATGTCCTCTTTCGCCTTGGTGAATTTTCTCTCATTAATCTGAAAAATTCTTGGCAAGCTCTTGTGGCTAATAGCATTAGTATAACTTACGTTACTAAAACTGTCAAAATCGGCAATCCATAGCACGTTGATTGTAGATTTTGAGTCTATTGATTGAGTTATCAATGTCGGGGTCCAGGTTGATGTCCCCAACATTATGTCTGGTCTAGGGGTTCGCCGGTATGTGCAGCCTTTGGATCAACGGGTCCCGGTTTCGATTGCGGTGCAAGTGTCTTTGTCTAAACCACAGGCTGGGTGTCATTTGTGTTTATGAATTACATTTTTGTAAACTGCCGCGATACACAGATACACCTAGTGAAGAAGTACCCTTTAATAAAGAAAAATTAAAAAACATAGTTGAAACATTTTTGAAAACCTATGATAATCATTGAATTGCATCCATCGCGGCTACTAATTGTGTTTGCAATCCTGTAGTATTTGCCAAAAACGTTTAAAAAGTTTGCTTCAGATCTGTGATGTAGTAAGTTTAAAAGCGTGTAAGACGTTTTAATCAAAGAGAATGCTCGCAACATGTCAGGTTATTTAATGAAACATCGGGTAAACAAGTAAAAATTGCAATGCGTCTGGCCTTTGTGCGCGCGTCTATTGATTTTCCACCAGCGACTGCCCCATCTCGCGCTGAGATCACGGGTGAGGGGACAACTATCGTCTTTCCATATAAGCTTTACCACATTACCATGGAAATAGATGCTATCGTGCGTTGAACGGGTATAGCTATTTTCGGTACCGTGAGATCCAAAGCCTTTTAGTTGTATTAGCACTTACATGCAATTTCGTGTGGTGACGGATTTGGAATACAAAGTGTCACCACCCCATTCTATCCTGGGGTTGTCGCAAGCGCTGACAAAAGCAAATAAGGTCGAAAACCTAGCTGCGAGAGAAGGAAAACTAGATACGAAACCATTGTACCATTTTTGGCAGTCGTTATTCGTTGCCAGTTGCGACCACACTGACAGATGGTCAAACTTTATTTTTTTATACGAAACTCCGGCTCCGTGGGCAGTTTACAAACATAATTCACGAACACAAATGACACCCAGACTCAGAGCAAGTGCCTCTGGTTTACACAAAGACACTTGCCCACCCCGAAATCGAACCCGGGACCCGTTGATCCAAAGACCACTAGACCAACGAGGCAGTCATCTACCATTTTAAGCACCGGCAACTATCTACCATTTTAAGTACCGGTTGTCGCAGTCGATGGGTTGCGGAGGGCAAACAGCAGTCACTCCATGTCTATACCGGTAACTAGCCAAACCTGGTCAGACTGATGCAAACCCCAATGAAACTAGGATAAAGCGAGGAAGAACATATTCATCACTATCATCACTACATAGTATAAAATAAAGTCGCTGTCGTCTGTCCGTCCCTATGTATGCAATCTTTAAAACTACGCAACGGATTTTGAAGCGGTTTTTTTTAATAGATAGAGTGATTCAAGAAGAAGGTTTATATGTTTAACCCACCCCCGCTTTGCACGGGCGAAGCCGGGACGGGCCACTAGTGTTTAATATATGCATAAATTTAGATGTTCATCATTGCACCCGTGCGAAGCCGGGGCGGCTCGCTAGTAACTCATAAATGGCAACTTGCCGAGTCAATACGTAGTCTTTCCAATTAGTCCTTTCAGCCTAATCCATTTATTGTTTGCCTTAAATGTATGCCTTAAAGGTTAACATTGAAATTAACTTTTTATTACATTTACCTTTCGACAGACCGTACACAAGACACGATACACGTGTCTATTTACATATTTTCAACATGAATTGTTACAATGTTATTGTTCCAATGACGCCACATGTAACATTTTCTTAGTGAATTTTCTATAGTTCTTAGTGTATACAACTTTTTTTTTAATCATATCTTTTTTTAGTCAGATTTTTGCCAGGCCAGATTTCGGCCAGGCCCGGAATCAACAGTTGTTTGATAATTGATATGATTGGTTAGAAATAATTGCTAGTAATAGCTGAGGTTCTGATTATGACATAGAGTTGAATGTGCGTCATCGCTTAGAATGTAGTAATTTGATAAGACATATTTATGTATCTTAAATGTTAGTTGACGGGAGTTGCTTAGTTAGCCGTGTTGTGATAGATTCAGAATACACAATGTCCTCACCCCATTTGATACTGAGGGTGTCGTGAAAGGCGACAAAAGGAAATTATATAGCAGAAAACCTAGCTGCAAGTGAGGCCAGTGAGGCAAAGTAGGCTAATTAGCTTCCTGTAATTGGAGGACGCCCGTCTCCGCAATAGTAATAGTAATTTACGGCCCGAGAAGAGAAGACAACGGGAGTTTATCCGATGCAATGCTGAATACACCGGGCTCTGTAATTTTATATGTATCTGAGCTCATGGAAGCAATGTTAGAATCTAGATTCTAGACGGCTAGAACATAGACGAAGCATAATATCGAAAGATAACTAATTTCTAGACGTGAGAGACTTGCGTAATAAAATTATGCAAATGATTTTCTGGTTCTGATCATATTCTAGTCACTGATGTGGTGATATTCAATCATTTTAAAGGGTCTGAATCCGGGTAAAGTTGCGTAAGAGTCTATAGGAAATGGCAAGGCTGACAACCTAGCCGCACGAGAAGGAAATCTTGACACTAAACCCTGTGCCATCCCGTCTGGCCAGCGTGGCACAGTAGGCTAATTACCCTCCATGCAGTTGGAGTAGGACCGACTCAGCAACCCTTGTCGGAGTCCCACATAATCACCGACCTCTCCCCCGGGGGGCGGTGGTATGCAAAAAGCATTTCTCCAGCTATACCAAAAACAAAACTCAGCACTACGTAGTTTATGGGCTGAAGAGTAGAATCTGGGTAAATCATTAATTCAGTCCGCAACGGCCTCATTTATTCGCAAAGACCTTGCAAAGTATAAAGGGGTTAAACTGTCCGCTAAGATACAGCGTAAATGTCTAGTAATGATCCTATTCTGACCTTACATGCAAGGCCCCAGTAAAAACTACATTTCCATATGAATGAAACTATGCATTAAACCAGACAGTGTAGAGAGCTTCTTTGAAAATGAATGCCATTTATATTCAAGTAACATTCTCTAACTTTTTACTCGTCCTTTATGTGGAACTACCAATCAACTAATGCTTGTATCTTCGCAGCGGATAAAACATATTTAATTTAAAAAATAACCTGAAACATTCGTTAAGGATCGCTCTCAACTATATGTCTGGAAGAGAAGAGGTCGCAGCCGTCGCAGTGATAAGGCCACCCAATGTACAAGTTACATTAGTACAAACAAGCCTCTCTCTGTGTGACTACTTTATGGTCTGCAATAAAGAGTATACTAGTGAATAAATAAATATATTTACTGAGATATTCATCATCAGGCCCTACTGTGTCGGTTCTCCTCCAATTAAATTAAGGAAAATAGCTCACTGAAACGCTGACCAGACAGGTTTTCTTCTCTATTATTTCCTTTAGTCGGCTCTTACGACATTCTTAGAAAGAAATGGTTTAACTGCGTATTCTAAATCCGTCACCACAAAGAATAAAAAAAAAAAAAATTTCATCCCCACAAAAATTACAAACAGATAATAAACATTTTGTTACTTTTTCTAAAAACTATCAAGAGAGCAGAATGTAATCTGTGGGAGATCTGGAGTCTAAACTAAGCCTAGGCCTGTATTTTAGAACACCAGGCCCCCCTCGCATGATTATTGCAGTTAAATTATTTAAGATGGAGAAATATATGTGTGCGTGTGTGTATGTGCGTGTGTGTGTGTGTGTGTATGTGTGCGTATGCGAGTATGATGTATAAGAGTACTATCAGAAATTATCTATAAAGTATTCACTATACCATTATTTCCAGCGCATTTTCTGTATCATTATAATCTAGAGTTAACAGCCATTTAGAAACTTTATATTTGCATTTGT
The DNA here is from genome assembly GCA_905475355.2 of Clostera curtula. NCBI lineage: Eukaryota > Metazoa > Arthropoda > Insecta > Lepidoptera > Notodontidae > Clostera > Clostera curtula. The sequence continues at coordinate 7,506,925 of FR997813.1, read as the reverse complement.
ATTTACAATCATATATTATTTTTTAGAGTGTTTATAGCCTCGTTAGTCTAAAGTTTGGATGTGCCCCCTTTGAATCAACGGGTCCCAGGTTCGATTCCGGGGTCGGGCAAGTATCTTTGTCTAAACCAAAGGCACTTGCCGAGTTGCTGCTGGAGTCTAGGTGTCATTTGTGTTCGTGAATTACATGTTTGTAAACTGCCCCCGCGATTCACGTTATACCTAGTGCAGGGGTTGGGTTTTTTTTACGGAAAAATACTATTCCAGTTACATAATTTTGATTGAAATTCTCGTTTGAAAAACTTTGCTGTAAAACGTTTGAAGAAAAGTAAAACACTCATGAATGCCGTTCATATTTTCTTTTCCATGTGGTGACGGATTAAGAATACACAATGTGACCAATCCATACCAAAAACAGATCACTTACTCATAAGATAAAGAAACCTTGATACAAACCGTATGCCAATCCGTCTTGCCAGCATAGCATAGTAGATTAATTCCCCTCCTTGAATTGGGAGGAAGCACGACTCGGTGGTTGGTAATTTATGGGCTGTAATGATGATGATGGCCTCGCCATTCTTGATTACGAATGGTTGGTATTGCTCTGCGTACACATGAAGCAAAAACATTAGTACATGAAACATTTATGCGAGGATGACGTGCCGTATTGTGTGGCCCCTAAATTTTAATGCGGACAATCCTATAAGGTCAACCGTCAAATTACCATTCATATTTGCTGGTATCTTGAGTAATGCCTATTGTTACACCATATCGCTGCCATAGTTCAACAGTAAGATAACTTAAAAAATATCAAATTGAGATAGGGTATGATTCAATATGTGAAAAATTTGCTCTTCTGTCCGGTTCGAAAATCGGATATTTGTAAAAAAAATTATGTCTCACTGAGACATTTGCGCATATTTTTACCGACCTTTAGTTCAAGATTAGGATATCTTAGATATTTATAAGGTCAGGAAGATTTTTACTTTACTTTTATTTCGACACAGAGACTTTTTCAAATGTCCTTAAGTAATTTCATAACCACATGTCAATTAACAACGAGTGAATTAATGACAGTAAAATCATAAAGTATAAATAACTAAAAACATATATCTTACTGTTGAATAGTACAAATAGCGATATTCTCTTTGAAAACTAGAATAAAAGGGTATCTATCGTCCTATTTCCTCTGTATCTATTTACTAGTCGAGCACGCTCAACATTTGATGGTCTACGTTCACCTTAGTTGAATTCATGTGGTGACGGATTTAAAACACAGATTGTCGCCATCCTATTTCATCCGGAGGGTGCCGTAAGAGCCGACAAAAGGAAATGACAAACCGGAAAACTTGCCGCAAGAGAAGGAAAACTTGAAACGAAATCGCCATTTGGCCAGCGTGGCACAGTAGACTAATTACCCTCCATGTCGTTAGAGGAGGACCGACTCTGCAGTGGGTCATTTATGGGCTGAGAAGGAAGTAACCTTTAGATGGATAGGAGTTGTGGATGTTAAAACAGTTTGGGTTGTGCAATTAATGATGCTGTACGACATGTAGGTAAATGAAAAAAAAACATTGTTGTACTTTGTGTAATGCAATTTACTAGTATGTACTTTTGTGTATACCTACTATATAAACAGATGGATATAAATATATCCTCCATGTAGTTGGAGGAGGCCTGCAGTGGGTCATTTATGGGCTGAAAAGTAGTAAGTAAGTAAACAGATTAAACAAATGATTTGGTGACAAATGTATAACGTACATTGACCTAAGCTCCGTATGGCATTTCGAGGAGGCGATTGCTAATTTTAATTTTGTCGTTAAAGTTGCCCGAAATGTCCCCGCCAGGTACGACGACGAACATATTTTGCTTACAACTAATATACTGAATATTTAATTGGAGTTCAAGGACTATGTAATAAAACATACATGGGATATTAAGTTTAGTTTACCATTCGGTATGCAAAATAAATGTAGTACATTATGAACAGACAAATCAATTAATCAAAAACTTCTTCCTCCACACTTTTTTCTGCTTCAGTATAACCTGACTATAAGTATGGGTAATTTTATACTCCTGCTTCGGCGAAATTTTCGTGAAAAGGGGTACAAAGTTGTTCCTTCATCTATACTTATAATAAATCTGTAGAGAGGTCAATTCTGTACATGAAATATTTTTCCAAAATAACTATCAGCGGGTGATTAGTGATCGATACTGACGCCAAAAATGCAATCAGTAAAATTTTTGTCTGTCTGTCTGTCTGTCTGTCTGTCTGTCTGTCTGTCTGTCTGTCTGTCTGTCTGTCTGTCTGTATGTTCGTTATAGAAACAAAAACCACTCGACGGATTGCAACAAAACTTGGTACAATTGTTCTTCATACTCCTGGGCAGGTTATAGTATACTTTTCATCACGCTACGATCAATAGGAGCAGAGCAGTGAAGGGAAATGTTGGGAAAACAGGAGAACTTACTCCATTTTTTAAGCTTCCGTCGCGTGTGCAGCCTTAATAGTTAAAGCTACACAGAAATCATGTATGACGGAAATGTTCTCCTTAAAATTATATAAAAAATATTCCAAGACAGCAAATGTCTATCTTTTATGGTTGACTCACAATAACACGTGTAACTCCCGATAGCTTAGCAGTTCAGAGCTTTCTGATTATATTTGTCTACTCTTACGTTTATAACACTCTCAATCATCCCTAATTAATAAATTTTAACATTATTACCTATTTAATAAAAAAAGAATCATAGAAATCGGTACAGAAACACCAAAGTTATTCATGAAATACGCTAATAAACCATCGCGCGTGATTACTGAATCATGCTTTAAGGATTATTTTTGTGTAACCGTCGCATCGGGTCGTCGCGGGAGGTTTAAAAGGGCGGGGGATCCAAACGCGAACTTCATACAATATTTGGATTTGGCTGATGATGCGAGTAGACGTTCCGAGTATTCGCCCTTATTGACAGGCAATATTGTTTATCAGCGCGACTTTTAGTCTTTACAATAATTTAGTTTATTTAATTTTCTTTTGTTGTTATTTCATAAAATAGGTATTAGTTATTTTGGTGGCGTGTTATATTCGTTCAAATTACAAATTATTAATAGTTATTTCTTTTTAGGTGAAGTTAAGTAGTAGTTAGTTAGTAGTAGGTAAGTTTTGGTTAATTTATGTTCAGTTTTTTTTAATAATAATAATAAGTAAGTAAAAGCGTAGGTACTTTTATTATTTAAAGGTATAGGTATTATTAATTATGTTATAAGTATTTAGTTTTAAGTGAAGTAGGATAGTTTACCCGGAAGCTATGCGCTGAAGTATTTTCGTTGTATAGGTACTTAAGCCTCATGTGAACGTGATCTAAACAATATTACCAATACATTAACTTAATAATACACAAGGAATTACACACTGATGGAGTTGCGGGCACAGCTATCTATATATATAAAACTCTTCCGTTAATGAGTGACTGACAGACAACGCACAGCGGAAACGAATGGCAGTAGAGAGCTGAAATTTGGCCTGTGTGTTTGTTGGGAGGAGTAGGCTACCACTAAGAGAGGATTATTGGAAATTCCCTCCCAACGGGGTGAAAACGGGGATAAATTGTTTTTTTCCGGAAGTCATTATTCCACGCGGACGAAGTCGCGGGCAAAAGCTAGTGTTTTAATATAATAGATACCTAAGATATCCATTGAAGAAAATTCCATTGCCTACGTAAAGAAATTTATTTCCGATCGTCCATTTTCAATCAAACCGCAGTAGCCGCAGCATATAACGTTAGTTTGTAATGAGGTCATAAAATGTTAGTGACTCTACACACAAGTCTAAAATGAATCAGTATTCCATTAGACAAGATGACTAATCAGAGGAATGTTGAGCAAATACCTCTTCGTATAATCCGTTAGCCCATTCGTAGGAAGTAGTGAAGATCATCATCATCATCATTTCACCCAAAAGACGTCCACTGCTTTCCGGCGACCTTAACCAGGTCGTGGGCCCACCTTGTGGGAGGCCCACCAGCACTGCGCCTTCCGAAACGCGCTAGCCACTCGAGAACTTAAAATTATAACTGCTTTTAGTTTTTTACATTATCTGTGTGACAAATATAGTTTATTCGTAAACTAGCTTCACAAAGGTAATTCACTAATCATGAAAATACACAAACGTGAAATGGTTGACTCCTAAAATCACAATGCACAAAGGGGGCGCAACAGAAAGGGAGTCCCTAATTTATTTAAAGCCTCCGGGAATTTCGTATGTCTTGGATAATGAACTCTGGTATTGACCTGACCCTTGACATACAGATTCAATGGACGACATAAAACAATTGATTTGTTGAATAGAACATAACACGAAATCGCGTGACTTTCTTGAATGACCACGTAACCTGTATAAAGCGAAGAAATTAACCTTCAATTAAACTCTCTTCTTCTTCTTACATATAAAAATGAACGTCTTTTTGTATGTCCTTTAAATAATCGTAAATTATGCAGTTGATCATGTGACGATCTTCAGCAAAGTGTTGTGCATGAACACAAGAAGGTTTCTGAACAAAAATAAATATTTTGTAATGTCTTCCCTTCAAATTTATTTTAGTTAGTGGCGTAACAACGCGCGCAGGGTACAGCTAGTATTTGATTAACATTACATTGCTACGACTAGAAACCTGTCTTCGTAAGGGGTCTTGTTGGTACTTTGGAATAGTTCGGCGATCATACTATTTAACCGTGAGGGTTATAGTAAGGAAATTGGCATCGGGTCGCACCATTGTTTATTAAAAAAAAATCGTTACCACTGCACTGGGTATTATCACCTGTGTCGCGAGGGCAGTTCACAAACATGGAATACAAACGACACCCCGACTCTGAGATAGTGCTTCTGCTTAACAAAAACACTTACCCGATCCCGGAATCGCACCGCGGCCCATGATCCAAATGTGGTGGCATATCTAACTCGCAGACCAACAAGGCACTATACTTGTGCGGTTTAAGTTCCAATTTCTATAGCTCTATTATCATCTTCGAGATTGATGACCGTGAGAATGTCGGGTTCGAGTTTTATTCGAAACACAGTGTTCATAATTGGTCCAAGTACAAAGTTTCTTTATGCCGAAGTTCGTACAAATTAGTCAGCCTTTAGATGTGAGATTGTAGCTTAGCTTGCCCCAGGCTTTTTATTTCTCGTGGAAAATCTACAAGGATTCCCTGCCCTTGGGGACTAGCTGAGTTATGTGGGACTCCGGGATGTGGGAGACTGGTAAATTAAGCCTTGACTTACCCACGGGGCGTTTGGACCTCCTCAGTGACGGAATATGCTCCGCGACCGAACGGCGTTTTGGTATCAAAATCCATTTTCTGCTTTGTCTACTGCGGTAACTTCCTTCAAGAGTTTCCAACTGCGGGTCGCCCCGTATCTATGCTATGGCAGTGGCTTTATTATAGCGTCAGCATCTTACAGAAAAAAATCACATGTATAATGTGTTTAAACATTGTGGGAACTAGTAATATAAAAAAACATTTTAAGAAATGTAGGTAAACTAATATCGTCATCTCCGATTAGGAGACCAATAATATTAAATGCGACAATTGGTATTGACATAATATTAACCTGACAACCCTTACTCTAATTCCAAAGGAGGTGGTGAAATTTGGTTAGCAGCACCCCCTTTCTTTGTTCTCGGTGCGAGGTGTCAAGGCCACCGCCACCCAAAGTTACCTCCCGTTCTACAGTATTTACGTCATTTATTAACCGTAATCCTCGCAAAATTCAGAAATGTTTTTTTTTTAATCCTCTAGCTAGGATATGCATGAGGCCATATCAAAGAATCAACTGGCATATTAATTATTTTTTATTCCTTTTCGTTTTCATTTGTCTTACAAAATAATTGGACAATCGCGATTGTTAATGTAGGTACATACGTGAAAAATGCCAACGTTGCATTTACTCAGATTGAAATATGAATCATTGATTACATAAAAAAAATGTATATAAGTAGTTTATCATCCAATCTCGTTACCATAACACAAGCATTAAGTTGCTTAGCTTGGGACGAGATGGCGTTGTGTGAAATGTCCAAGGATATTTATTTATTTATTTATGGAAATAACCGTAGTTTTGTAATACAAAAACACGTTGTAGATAGCCCTTCTACTTTTAGGTATTTCTATATTTTCCTCCTATTTCATCGAAGAAACTAAAAATTGACAATAAAATTGACATTGGAAAGTGTCTGAAACGTCGGGATTTAAATTAATGAACGCGATCAGAACCGTCAAGAAATGATTTCCTGCAATGTGCAAAGCTTATTGCAGTGCATAATGCACTAGTTCATCCAAACTGAAACCTGTCAGAAAATAACATTGTTCTTGCGAATGCGAATTAGTGCAACTTGGAAACTTTCAAGATCTGTTATATTACTAACAATGGCATATAACAGCACTTTTGCAATTTCACACGCGGTATAGCGGTTACATACAGGAACTCGCACAGATGTTAATTAGGTGGCGTTATCACTGGTATATTTAGTTCGAGTGAACAGTACGAGTGATATTTTTATCTGTACCTACCTGAATGTCCACCCAGCACCCAGATCTCTCTCTCGCTTTCTCTCTCTCCCTCTCTCTGTTCTATGACAGGGAGGAAAAAAACTTAAATATACAGGGTTGATACGACATAGGGGCATTTTTTTTAACTGCCTATTCTAGGTATCATTTCCAGGCTCTGTACCAAAAATCAATTAAATTGGAGCAATAGTTTAGCCGCAAATGATTTTTTAAATTTTTGCCTCATTTGAACATGATGTATCTTTCTTAACAGACGTTTATGCCTAACGCATCGTTTATTAACCTTAGGTCCATTAATCACGTGATGTTTTTTTAACATTTTTTAACCCCTCCCTCCCCCTTGGTGATACCTGGTGAGGTTTAAGACTACCCCTCCACCCCCCATGAAAAATCACGTGTATTTTTTTGTACCGTTTCGTATTCATACTAATCACATTATAGTAGGTATACGTAGTGTAATTTAATGCCCCTCTGTCATATCAACTCTGTATTTGAAATTATCACTTTTTGTAAATAACTGAGAGACGTTTGTTATTCTTCATAATTTACATAAATAAATTCATTGCCTTGTTGGTCTAGGGGTTACATGTGCCGCCTTAAGATTACGGGTACCCGGTTCGATTTTGGAGTTGCGCAAGTGTCTTTGTGTAAACCAAAACCTTGCTTTGAATCTGTGTGTATTTGTGTTCGTGAATTTCATGTTTGTACAGTGTGTGTACGTGCGATACAGGTTATACCTAAAGCATGGGTTTCGTATATTATAAAAAAAATCATAAGCTTGAATGTCTGTAATAATGACATAAATGGACGATTATGACATATTTCGATTTGCATTTCCTTTCAGAAATAAAATGGGGGGCAGCGGAACTTTTATTATCTACAAATTATACTTTTTGTCAATAAAGGCAATTAGCCATATACTTGAACCGGCCGGCCATCATAAGGCATACATTATATAGGAAAAGCAGTTAAAATACTAACGCATTCCTAGTATAATTCTCCCTATTCATTCACCACTATCTGACTGCAATGCATAAGTTATAAGCCACCTTTGTGTTCAACGTAGGCTCAGGGTTTATTTAATAACATTGTTGACCGCAATTTGCGCTCTAGCGGATTATAAGCTGCCTCAACGAAGCTGGCTTTATTAAACATTACAGAATCCCGGGGAACGGTACCGGGTTTACATTGAAAAGCATCCGACTGGCAAGGTTATCGCGTTTCCTGTTCGCATTCAAATTCTTGCCTGACCTCTAAGTTCCAATGCCATTAGGCCGCTTTTGAAATACAGTTTCAAAAAGAACTAACAGTTTCTTGTAGGTTTATAGATTGTTTAAGAAAATATGCGTGACTACGTTTCGTTTCTTTTTATTTTTAAATGTTGTACCGTTTTAAGTGTACTAACGTGTGAAGTATTTAGAATACGTCCCACATAAGAGTCGACAAAATGAAATTACAAGGCTCAAAACCGCAACGGATAGAAAACTAGAAACTAAAGGTCTGGGCAAACAGCGGACGGGGCGGGACGGCGACGCGACGCTGGCGGGACGTGAAGAGTTGTAATGTATTAGTTAATGTAGAATATGTCACACAGAGCCGACGCGACGCGACCGCTACTCTCGCGCCGAGCGCGACGGCTCTATGTGACCTATTCTACATTAACTAATACATTACAACTCTTCACGTCCCGCCAGCGTCGCGTCGCCGTCCCGCCCCGTCCGCTGTTTGCCCAGACCTTAAACCCTTTGCCAAATCGTCTGGCTAGCGTGGCCAACATTTAATGGGAGTAGTAGTAGTAGCCGGAGTAGTGGATCATTTATGAGTAGTAGTAGAGTAGACTGACGCCTCCGCCTCGATCTCCTTTTGTCTTACAAAAAAAGCACAAGATTCTTAAGAACGATTTCAATGGCAGAATTTGGAATCAATACGATTGTGAATTGTAAAGGTCAGTACGGCCGGCAAATTTGAAATGCCAACATAAGTGCGGGCAGCAAATTTGAATAGCCTACTGGCGGCGCCAAATGTGTAAATCCGCCACTTACGGGAGCTGATGGCTGATACATAGGTGGTAAATACACATGTTAAAATGAATACTAATTTGCTTTTTCAGGATGCCTGCAGCAGTACCGCCCGCCGAAAATGGCGCTCCACGCAGCGAGCTCGAACAGCTACAGATGCGCGCTGGCCAGGTCACAGATGACGTAAGCATCCATATTATAATGTATAGACCAATACAATGCACTTTGTACATACGGCTCTCAACCTTTTTTTGCGGGGGGTAAACTCCTTTAAGGACTATTCACACTGGTGTGGGGTGTGTGGGACTCTGGTCCGCCAATCAATAATATAAAAGACGTCCCCACGACCACATATGGTTCTCAGCCGTTTTTGCGGAGGGTAAATTCCTCTATGGACTATTCCCATTGGTGTAGGATGGCTGATGTGGGGCGTGTGGGACGCTGGTCCGCCAATCAACACACCCACATATTGCGCAGACTACAGTATTTACGCACTATCAACCACGTTACACCAAATTTGAGAGCATTTGTTTTCTTGTACCACCAGTACTGTTGCTTTTCGTGGTTTGACTATTTCCCAGCAATCAAGAGCATATTCAAATAATATGTTTCGTTTTCCTGACAGAGAATTCCGACTTGAACGCTATTTGTTTAAATGTATTATATGACTTTGAAAGTGAGGTATGTAACAAATCAATTCTATGAACGAACGTAATCAGAGATTAGATTTATGACAATCATAGCTACGTATGTAAGATTTCAATTGTATTACATAGGGACACATGAATGCTAACTAATCATTTTGTCCGTTGATTGTATCATATTAAAAACTTTAAACATAACAAAGCTTCGGCCAATTATACATTGAAACTAAAACTTAGGGATTACTTTGTTTGCCGTTACAATAATCTGCATTTTTTAAACAATATCCATACATCAATTTAAGAAAAGGCAGATTTAAACTTTGATCCCACATCATACCAATCTTATAGTTCTAGTTTCAATGCTAAAAAAACGACCGAATGGCTGTTATTATTTACAAGTATTTCGCGTTTCTCCAGTATAATTTTTAGATCCTAGATATTTTGAAATATGTTACTAGTCCAAAATTGTACCCATGTGATATTGTATCATCCGAGATAACTTTACTAATAGAACACTTTTCCCATTTCAGTCCCTGGAGTCCACACGGCGCATGATGCAACTATGTGAAGAGGTAAGATTGCCATTCGCTTATATTATGCACTATGCCTAACAATATTCTACTAATCATGGTCAAAACCTTTTTTATAATAAAATTATGTCTAGCATATGTTCTAAATAAAGTTTAATATTGGTCTAATCTTGAGAAATGAATACAATCTTGGAAGTGACATGTTTGTTATCTCGAGAATACCTCCCAAATTCCCTGCAAAGTCAAGTCCAATAATCCTCGCATTCCTACGCCATATTGGTGCAATTTCTTTCGTTGAGAATTTGATATAAAAACTGCCCGATTTTCTCAGAACTTTCTATAAACACAATCCGCGATGTTTTTATATCATCTTCCGACGAGTATGAAATATTTGACTTGAATCAATGTGTGTTTATTATAATGCTCTTAATTTTCCAAGCGTGCGACAATATGGGAGCTTCATTCAAAAGATAAAATTCTAAATTAGTCGTTAAAAGTGTGACGCGGTTCAGTTGAATTTGGTATTGGTATCCCCTGAAAGTTTAATTATGTTGTGTTATGTTATCGGCTATATAAATCTGTGATGATCTGTGAGAGAGGTGTTCTCGATGCGAGGGAGTGAGGGGTATAGCGGAAGTGTCCTGGATATCCCCAAGCTCGGTTTGGTCTCTATCGTCCGTCCCACCGAACCCCCTAGGGCGCAGCCTCTGCTAACCCTGGCTGTTGTGTTTCGATGTTGCTATTTAACGTTTTATTTTATCTTTCTAAATGTGTATTTATATCTATTGTAGTTTTCCGGTCATATAACCCTTTTTTGTTTCCATGTTCAACTAATATATATATTTATGTAATTAATATTTGGTTGTTATAATCATACATAATTATATGGGTGTTGCATGATCGTGCCTTACTGTGTCCGAAAATTTGTTAGAGTTCTATAGCCCTTTGTGTTGTTCGTAGTGAACTGTACATTTTGTGTAATCATATTTACTCTCGGCCCAGACGGCCCTGGCGCTGACAGTTAATTAATTAAATTATAAATAAAGGCCTCTGCTCCTTTTTTCAAAGAGGCACAATTAAACTGAAATTGGAGTGCTTAACCGTCAGCCCCTGAGTATTTCCCGAATGCTGTTTTAGGTTTCAAAGCATGGAGCCCATCATTAACCACTAGATGATTCAAGTCTCAATTTAGTTTAACAACTTCTCCATCGTTAGTACCCCTTATAGTACGTTAATGTGACTGAAATACGTGAGCTTCCAGTCTTACAATAGACACTCCATTGTGCTTGGGCTTGCTTCGAACCGAAACCCTTGTCGCGCCACTCGGATTCCTACTCCGGATCCGAGTCCGAGGCTGACTCACTTCTTTAAACGCACTTTCTACTACTGTTTCATTTCCACTCTGGTTAACCTTCCTATTCTTCATAGATGACATTATTGTTCTCTGTGTTTGGATTCTTTTAATGTTTCAACACCAACTGATTCACTGAACATTTGTAAACGATATCGTGAACGGTGTATGTTGATGTTTGTTCTATCCTGTTTTAGTTAACTCTGTATCTTAGGTCTCTGTGTAGTGGCTGCTCTCTGTTGTTGACTGTACATCTATTATGTTGTATGATTTTCATGCCTTCTCCAACATTCACAATACTGTCAAATGTGGGCGTCAACACACCCCTTACCTACCACTGAACTCCAACAGATAATTCGAGCTGCACCTAATTCTGACTCTCACACAATATACATCACTATTCGGTTGTCATCCGTCTTATTCACCTCACTATTCAAATTCTATTTGTTTTCGTATTAGCGTTATTTGTTTAACATACATTTTTGTTACTTTCCCACTTTGCATTCAAAACAATGTTTAGTTTAATAGTTACGTCACATTACAATATATACCCAATAAAATGCAATATCATGGTATACGAATACAAATAGACTCAACAGCATCACTCTACAACACTTTCCCACATGGGGAGGGAGGATATCTCCTCGTCTAGGCAGTATCTTGTGAGTGGTTTAGTACTGTAAGGTTGCGTTGTTGCGTGCTAAGCGACACGAGGGCGATGTCCTCTCGCAGACGACACCGGCACACAGCCGCGCGACATGACACGACACGCTGGCGAGGCGTAGCCCTGTCCACCCACTCCACTGTACCCCTCACAACTAACATGCTCTGTGACTTTTTGTTTCTGCGGCGTAGAGCAAGGAGGCTGGCATTCGTACTCTGGTCGCTCTAGACGACCAGGGAGGTGAGTGATCTGCAAAATTTGCAACACTACATTATTTACAATTTTATCTTATCCTTTTCGCTAACTTTGTTGAGCATCGTAGGGATTTCAGCCGACCCGAAGACGGGCTCGCCGAACTAGAAGATAAAAGGGGGTATCACGTCAATTATTTATTTAAAATTACGTCACCGCTGATACAATACAAAGGTGCGGGCATCCACAGAAAACCTACCGTTCACATCGAATGACTCACACACGGAGATGATCACGGAAAACCCACATCTTTGTATATCGTACCTTAAGTAGCTAATACACCACTTTGCACAACTTAACAACGCGCTCCATCTTCTGTGACGTCGGGTGGTTCGACATGAACAAAATATTTATCCGGCCGGACCCGATACCTTTACATTCTGCATTCCAGATGTCCGTACTCGACTCTTAATTAACAACTTTACTGAAATCACATAACCGATTCCGAATGAACGAGCAAAGTAAATTCGAAACGCTTCTCCTCAACGCACGACTCTTGACATCACACAAAATATCATGATTCATATGAAACTGAGCACAGATGAAACTGAATCTGGTTTTACTTGCAAGCTTGAGTGCATGCATGTCGTTGTGGATCGAGTAGTGTGTGTCGCGGGCGCGGTCGTCCGTCGAGGCCTGCAGCTGCGGCGAGCGGAACTGGCCTCGGACGGCCGGCCGCGCCCTCCGCTCCGCACGCTCCGCGTAGGCTCGCTGCACCGCACCGCGCACGCGCAGTGCGTTCCCTGCCGGCGCACGCGCACCGCACCCGACCACCCACACACCCCGATACTCTCTCCTACGATATATTATTTTGATTTGTATTTTATGTATAGAGCGAGGACGCCGGGGGGCAAGCGCTTCATATGTTGAGTCACCAGGGCGGTAAGAGTTAAACTGACACATGGGTAGTCGAACCGTGAGAACGTCTGTGTTTGAATGTGCAGTAAAATAAATTAATCTCTTTGTTTTTCTTTGACGTTTCTCTTGAATAACGACTTATCTGAGATCGATGTTGCGTGTGTATCTATGTTTCGATGGGGATGACTTTGACAAAATAGTGTAAATAGAAAAGCCCGATGGCCGTTCCGTTGCTAAATGTCGCAAAAGACTGTTACTCTATCTTTTGCTGAAGATTTAATTTGAATGAGCTGCGCAATCTGTTTAGTTCTTCCGTTGATATTTGATCGAAACGCTTTTTATAGGTATATTTATTTATCTTTCCGAATCTACTGTACTCTTCTCGTAATGATACTGCGGTACTGAGATGAATGCGCGTCTACCGAGTGTCTCGACGTATATAGTACTGGCAGCGCCTTCACCCATGGCTAGCGTACTGTTAATGTTAGCGCCGTAGGTTACTATACCTGTTAGTTCGAGCGTCTGTGTTCGCGAGGCGGCTCTCGCTCCTCGCCACATATTAGTTTGTTCATTTTCTTCTTCAACTAAATTAATACTTTGCTATATTCACGTTTCATTTAGGAATGGCTTTATGGATTCGCTCATTTGCTAAATTGATTTATTTTTGTCGGCGGGCGGCCGCCCGTGTCCATGTACCTTTATGTTATGTTTAGTTGTCAGTTTGAGTTGTATTGAGTTGAGGGTCGCCGGTGCGAGCGCCCCGCAGCCGCGCACCTGCGACCTCGGCGCATCCGTTTGGCGAGCTATAGTGACATCATTATTGTGTTGTAGAGTCACGAGGTGGGCATGAAAACCCTGGTCATGCTGGATGAACAGGGCGGTAAGCATCCAGTAGTACCTACTATTTTGCATCACTCATAATTTAGTCAAGCTTTGGTCTGAAATGCCAGTTCAGATAATTTATGAAGTTCGTTGAATGGCGATGAGTTTATAACGATAATGTTACCGATTGAAAATATGCTAACAGTTTATTTATAATGGATAAAAACACAAGGTAAAATTGTTTGTCATGTTCATAAATAAAATAGATTGATAAATAACTGTATCAAACGATCTCTCCGTTTCCACGTGTCTACTTGGACCGGGACTTGAGATTATCTGATTTAGTTAAACAGTATCGATTACTTTCTTTAGTTTTTCACACGCATCTAGCTATGCACGTCTACATTGATCTTGCTGTTGGTTGCATGACTTAGATTTTTGTTGATAGTGTTTTTCTTAATGTTAGTCACTACGAGTACGGTAAAGTAATCACTAGCGTCAGCACATACATCATTTATATCGAAGATTAATAATGATTTGTTCAATTAGTTTTAACTGGATCAAGTGTAAGACAAGTACCTAATAATATTATAACAGATTAATCATGTCTGACTAAAGATAGCTGCTTTAATTTATGCGCTATGATTCTAGATTTGCTGTTAGGCTAAAGACAAAAAAGCTTGCTTGGTATAAATTAGGAGAATGTTTCAGCTACTGTGACCAGTCGTGTCTTACACTTAGCTCTGGTTATTGTCGAGAGCGTTGAGAATTTACAATCAAATAATAGAAATCAATCAAAATTGTACCGCGTTTTAAAATCATTAATACGGTTAGGTGCTTCAACACATTATATTTTGGCGGGTACAATTTAAAGGGTAGCTCTAAAACATAATTGGTGTGTGTAAACAGAACAATTGGACAGAATTGAAGAGGGTATGGATCAGATCAATGCGGACATGCGCGAAGCGGAGAAGAACCTGTCTGGGATGGAAAAGTGTTGTGGCATCTGTGTTCTGCCGTGCAACAAGTGCGTAAAGTCAAAATATTTTCAAGATACCCCGCTACCTCGATAACTTTTTAAAAATGTTAATACTTTCTTTATTCAGGATCTTTGAAATTTCCAAAATACTTACATTTATTATTTAACATCGGAGACGCGGTAAGAAACTCCGTAATTGTTTTTTTAACTTTTTACGAAGCAAGTGCAACACTGTTGTGTGAGAGTGAGCTTGCGAAATATTCACGCCAAGGAATTCAATAATGCTCACCCCATAAATAACCCACTGCTGAGACAGGCCTCCTCCAGTTACATGGAGGACAATTAGGCTAAGGTGCCCCGCTGGCCAGACGGTTGGCAAAGGGTTTCGTTTCAAGATTTCATTTTATTTTATCGGCTCTTACGACACTCAGTGTGGAAGAAGGGGTGGGGTGGCGAAGTGTCGCCGAATACATAGTGATGTATTCTAAATCCATCACCATACCGAATGTTCGTTATAAAGTCATATTTAAACTTCATATTACTCGTTGAAATTAACAAAACGGGTTGTATTTATCACATTTCGTTATCTCAGAGGTGCGTCGTTTAAAGAAGACGATGGTACGTGGAAAGGCAACGATGATGGGAAAGTCGTTAACAACCAGCCTCAGAGAGTCATGGATGAGCGCAACGGTGTAGGTCCACAAGCCGGCTACATAGGCAGGTTAGTGTTAATTAGCGTGTGGTCCTAAAGTACCTACTTGGGGAACTCCTATACCTAATGGTCGAAATTTGACCATAATTAATTTAAATTATTGCTCTATAAATATCTTCTTGTTAAATTAATAGTTTACCACAGACAGAGACACAATTTGACCACAGACTTCAACAATAAACTAAAGAGTAAATACCGTGTGTGTGTCAAATACATGGTAGTGTGTGTAATGTTTAAAAAAGGGTAAATGAAAAATATACTGTAGTTAAATTACTCGTTCTAAAACATCATGCCACGTCATTGGTTAAGGAAATGCTTGACCGCTTGCTGTGATTTCTTTTCTTAGTTTACAGTCTATTAAATTAGTAAAATATAAGTAAATTTATGTTTGTATTTAACTTCAATACAAACATATATTCACTTATATTTCTAATACACCAATCTTCATGGAGTTAATGATCAAACTTTAGAGAAGAAACAACAAAAAAAAATCTTTTCTCAATACAACATACTACGAATCCTTACAAAACTCAAAGAAGCACCTTATCTTTTGCCACTTGTGTGAAACTAGCTTAATATTTATATTAATAACAATAATAAAATCAATACTTTAAAATTTTCTAGGATAACGAACGATGCCCGTGAAGATGAAATGGAAGAGAACATGGGCCAGGTGAACACCATGATCGGCAATTTGCGCAACATGGCTCTCGACATGGGCTCTGAGCTGGAGAATCAGAACCGCCAGATCGACCGCGTCAACCGCAAGGTAACGAAAGCTTTAACCAACTTCGACATCATAGCTGTCGTAAACATTTACATGCGGCCTCCGAAAGTAAGAGAACAGCACATCTCTTTCTCATTCTTTAATCATTCTTATCAATATGGTTAACTAAACACCCAATTCATAATTGACTGTTTTGTTGATCCTTAACTGTTGCTAGCAAATATATTATAAACACGTCTGATTGTGTTTATATTAGAAATGAGGCCACATGTAACAATTAATTTGGATACATTGACGAACTTGTTCTATTCATGCAGACTTATTTTGCAAGCGTTGAGAATTTCAGATTCGTTACGAAATGAACAAGTTTCCTTAATAGAGTAATTTCTTCTAACTTACATCTATCTCGCTGTTAACTATGAGGCATATCGATTTGCGCGATATCTTAAAATGAAATATGCTATACCTTGACTTTAAATTTCATCTACATTTTCATCTAAATGTTGTGTCTGTCATTTTAGTGGATGTGTTAGATTGTCTGTCCTGTTCTAGCTTCTTGTCGTCAAAATGGAATGAATCACTTGCTTTCCTGATTGAATCACATATAATTTTAGACGCATGTATCTTCCATTTACCTTGTAGAGAATGTTATTAGAAATTGGTTGTTGTTGAATACTGTATTTGTCTTACGTGACCTTGATTACAAGCTCCAACAAATCCAGAACACATCCCCACAATCATGTACCTACTGTTGACTAGCTATCACATCCATCCACAACTAACGTGCCAATTGACTCCATATTTAAAACACTATCATTCACATACGCTAACCAGACATCACTAATTATTCAAAAGACAGCGACTGCGGCCATCACAATTGAATTGTGTTGAATTGAGGCATTGCATAACATGGTTAGCTGCATTGTAGAGCCTTAAACGACATAAAGTCGCTGTGAATTGAACGATAAGCCAAAACAGCGTGTTCTATATCTTAGGGCGAATCGAACGAAACGAGGATAACTCTGGCGAACCAGCGAGCGCACGAGCTACTCAAGTAAACGTCGGCGGCACACACACCACTAAACCACACACACACAGTCTCGTGGTTACTAGCGACGCGGGCGCTTATAATGACGTCACACCGGTTGCAGATATACATGATACTCAAAACTCGCAATGTATTCGCATTCAAAAAGACATTAAGGTTAATGTTCCATAAAAGCTCTAATAATACATATATGTACTTACCAATTTCATGTTAAGCTTACAATCGAACTGCAGCCGGTAAATTGTTAGCTTACAAATTAGCTGGTCTCTCTTCCATCTTGAGATATTGTAAATTAATGTTTAAAATGTATTCCTGTTAATAATGCTACTGCATCAAGTGAACACTCTTATTTTAACTGGCATCCTTCTTTTCTTATGTATTTAATACAATGTTAATGAAAATCTAATTTCTCAACACGAATAATCCTTCAATTTTATATGAATAACTGTGACTCTATGGTTTTCTATAGTATAGGTGCACC
Source organism: Clostera curtula (assembly GCA_905475355.2). Taxonomy (NCBI): domain Eukaryota; kingdom Metazoa; phylum Arthropoda; class Insecta; order Lepidoptera; family Notodontidae; genus Clostera; species Clostera curtula. The sequence goes on along the minus strand of FR997813.1, from coordinate 7,489,274 downwards.
CTTTGCTCGTGCTCTCATACTACGGTGCTACTCCCAATGACACAGAATGTCATGGAGATCTCGGTTCTATTTCATTTTTATCCTTCCTTACGGTAACTATAAATCTATGGAGAACATTTTCGCCATCAATTACTGTAGTAGACAGTATCAATTATAATTAACCTAATTTCTAGAAGATGCCAAAAAAATATTTGATTAACGTATTTATGTAAAATTTTTCCCGTATGTGAATCTACTTTCTTTTAAATCAGTGTCGCTGGCCTAATAAATACCGAAAACGAAGAAGAAATACACATTAGAAGTACTTAAAAAATGGGTTCGCGTGTTTACTTCGTGCAGTAAAAGTATTTTTAATTACAAATTTGTAAGTAATCTTCTCTGCATATATTCTTCGCCATTTCGTATACCTTACTAATAATAGTTAAATTATTACACAATTTAAATAGATAATAAGTTAGAGCGTGAGATTTATTATTTTGAGAAAATGCATTTACCCCCTGTTAATGTAATGTAGTGTTATTGGAAGTTACAAATCTAAAATATCGTTTGTGTAATCTTAAACTTGTTCTATTAAATTAATTAAAATAGCCACATTGGGATCAAATCTCATACGAGTAATAAGTGTATTACAATTAACACAAAACCCAAACTTGCTTTTGACAACTTATAATGTTCTTTATGTCGTACATAATGATGTAGATGTTACTTTTATTCCAACTCTATTCGTACAGATTTAAGATGATGAATTAGTGGCAAGTTCAACAGTGATTTGATATGAGATTACCGAATAAGTAATTATAGGATCAGGACGATCAAATCAAAGTGAAAAAATCATCGATAAAAGAAAAGTACAATTTTGACGTTTTGAAGTGTTAATTGATAAAACAATCTTAAATGATAGTTAGAAATGATAGAGACACAGCCGCGCTCACGTAGAGATAAAGATGAGTCAATATGTGATAATAGTTTCAACTTAAATGATTAGAATGACAACTTGTCTCCAACTGCCTTGTTGGTCTAGGGGTTGTATGTGCACCCCCCCCCCCCCCACGGTCTCGGGTCCACGAATCAATTCTGGGGTCAGGCAAGTGTCTTTCTGTAAAATCAGAGGCACCGAGTGTGGGTGTCATTTGTGTTCGTGAATTACATGTTTCTAACTTGCCCCTGCGATACAGGCTATAAATAAAGCAGGGGTATCGTAACTTTAAAAAATAAATAATAATAAAAATCAGTATGAATCTGTAATCAGATCTCAATATATTTTATACCTTTCCTAGGAGCATTTATGTATTTACATTTGCTGAAAAATAACTCAATTTTATTATTGTTCCATTTTTTCCCAAAGAAGTATATAAAACAGTAATTGTCACAATAAGTAGCTTTTACATATCCACAACAACTTAAACATATCTGCTTCTATGGAAAGTATGAAAGAGGAATGATTATTGTAAATTAGTATTATAATGTAGGTATCATAAATTAGTAGTACGTTCATAAATTATTATTTGTACTTTTTATTTATTTAATTAAACAATAAATCATTTCATTTACAAAATGATTGTCATGAATTTTATTTTCCTTACTTTTTTATTGTTCACTTTATTATAAAATATTATATCGTCATCTACTCGTTTAGTATTGTTTATTTGAGATTAAAAAACAACATATATTATTATACCTAGATACGATAGGTTATAAATCTTTGTCAAAATATACTTGTGATTATGATTGAAGTAAAAATTAAATCCCCGGGAAATCTTTTTTAAATTTTGCATCACTGACAACATGCTCTGTGCGACAGAACGTATCTGACCACTGAAATGAATAGTTATCGTAGACATAAACATGAGGACACAAATTAAATAACACTCAATTCCACGAGACTACATACACGATACACAACACATACAACACGACGGAGGAACCGTGAGTACACCTGTTTTACTAAAAGCACCTTAATATAAAACGAAGCACAGCTTGTGTTATAGCGATTGAAGCACAATATTGGCTTTCGTGGCGGTTTAAAATAATTTAATGCAATTAAATCGCTTTAAAAAGAGCCGCTATATACTACTGTTAAGAAAAAATATATATTTATTTGCATGTGATCTAATAGTTAATAGGAAATGGTCTGATGTGACAACATATTCGAAAGAATCGTGGTGGTCTAATATGACAACGTCTTCAAAAGATTCCTCAATTTGTAAATATGAGTCGTTATTACAATCATCATCTGTAAAAATGTCCTAATACGTACGTAAAATCCCTCATTCGTTGTGCTATAAGTTTTTCTTGTTTCTTATGTTGTGTTGGTTTAGCTTTTATCTGTTTAAGGTCCAAACTCCTAACTAACCGCTTTGGGTTGAAAGATTTGTTTTAGTTTTCTTTTTTTATATTTGACATTTTCCCACTACTTTCTGTTATCCTGGTACAGTTCGAGAAATGACAGCTCGGCAACAACACGCGTCGAGAAATACAAAACAGAAACTCTTACTGTAATTCGTTGTCAATTTTACTATACAGATTTGTAAAAATGACAACGTATTTATGTTGCTAAGATATGCCATATCATCCCTATGATTAGGCGTCTCCTCGACAGGTGAAGGTACCTATCGTTTTTAAGTGTGTCAAGCGAGAATTTCTTAGGAGATTTTCTTTTTAGTTATTTATTAGTTATATTTCAACTAAAACTATAAAAACTTTTTTCATCCCCCCATCTCGGAAAGAGTATTTTTGCTCTTCGATATCTGAGTGCAAAAGCCGTTTTTATTCGCTAGAGAATAAAGTAAAGATTATTCTGTAATACTTACCTGTCATAATGTAGTAATTAATACCTAAACTGAAATAAAAGTGTACCTATATTGTGATTGTAAACGTTTTTTTTTTTGCATTTAGTCATTTCCTCGCTGAGGTGGAATGAAAAGTTACGTGTTGCACTCGAGTGCAAAGATTTGTCACCTCGTGCTCTTTTGATTCCGATTCTAATTTTTTAGAAATATTTAAATTTTAGAATCGCTTGCTCGGTCATCAAAATTGAACACGCGGTTAAAAAGCAACTTTGTACTCTTGTATAACAAATAACTATTCCCAGACACGTGACCAACTGCATTCTGTTTTTATAATCATTTTTAGCCCTGTCTTTGTTTTTGATGAGTAGACGAGTTCTTCTGAGCTGTCATTTGGAAGAACCTCTTTTCACCTTAATTTATTTCAAGCCATGACTCTGTAACTGACTAGTGAGGCAAGTTATTACAACTAGGTTTATTTTTTAGGGGGAGAGCAATGAAACACGCATAGCGGTGGCCAACCAACGGGCGAATAAACTCCTTAAATCCTAAACATGGAACCCACCTCTTGGCAAGGAAACCACACCTAAGTACCAACTTACTCGCCATTTTTTATCTTTTAGGAAATGCACTTTGCACCATACAAAGGATGCATTATTATTTAAGTAAATTAATTTTATTACTGTATTGGTTGACGTGATGATTTTTATTCATGATGCGTATACGAACAGAAATGTAAAAATACGGGGGTTGATTCAAATGTCACACGCTAACTTTTCTGCAACAAAAATTTATAAGGTGACTAGTGGCCCGCCCCGGCTTCGCCCGTGCAAAGCGGGGGTGAGTTATACATATAAACCTTCCCCTTGAATCACTCTATCTATTAAAAAAAACCGCTTCAAAATCCGTTGCGTAGTTTTAAAGATTTATGCATACATAGGGACGGACAGAAGAATGCGACTTTGTTTTATACTATGTAGTGATGATACAGTTTAAAATATATATGTCGGAGATAGCGACGGTCTGAGCGATAGAGTCGTCATCATCTTGACTTGGTACGAGGTTTATTACTTGTAACTTTATAATTCACAATATTAACCACGGTATCAATAACAATGTTCAGTTAACACACTTAGATAGACAAACCGACAGGTTCGCAACGGAGAAGTGTCTCGGTCCGTGTCCCAACGTCGACTGACTGATCGAGCCAACCTCACTTTCCTTTACGACTCTGTCCACGTGCCGCCATTGCAAAACAACTGACGTCACCGCGTTTGCCGCACTACTGTGTCAACAATCAATTGAGAAACTTAATAAAACGATATCGTTATCCACGACACGGCCATTCTGACGAAGCACACGTCCTCGTGTGTACTTGTAACAAAATAACCAACTGAGGCACATTTTCACGTTCGGCCAACCTGATGGTAATGGTCCGTAATCGTATCTTACGAATAAAGTTAACAGAGATCACGTTAGCATACAAATAATTTCAACAACTTTAACACGAAAGGTTCCTCTAAGCCCATAATCTTTAAATCTCAATACTGATACTTTAAAACAGTAAGTTTAAGACAATAAGTACACAACACATGGCCCAGCTGTCCCAGCAGCTAGTGACAATTCACGTGTCACCCATATCGACATCGCTCCAAGCGATACGACCAACACTTTAACTGGAGTCCACGACTCCCAGGCCACACAGGACCATACAAATAGTCTCTCTCGAAACCCGGGTCCCCGCCACACCACTAGCTGCCCATCGCGCTCTGTACAACTCTGAGAGTTGCAGTTACGACTACAGACTAGTGCGTGTAGTGCGACCTAGCCAAGGTATGTGTTCTTATTTACTGTTGGAGGCATCCTCCTCACCATCTTCATCAGACAAATTTAACTCAACGGACACACTGCTTAGAGGAATCCTCCTTATACAGTCGTGAGCGTATTTTTATGTTCTATTACCGGTCAAAGATTTCAGCAAATAACGATCACCATCAAGTAACTCCACATTTTTTTTTAAAGGTCCCTTGTATTTCGTGTCTAATTTAGTTGGGTTTCTCTTCGTTCTGAATTTAAACTAAATTACCAACATCAAACTTTACCACTTTAACTTGTAGTTTTATCAAATTTTACTTTTTCGTAACTGGCACTCTTTTCTATGTACGTGGCCGCTTGCTCTCTTGTCTTACTAATGTCTACTGCCGGTCCGGAATCATTCAAAGTTAATAGGTTAAATGGTCTAGCTAAACGTCCTATCAGAAACTCGAGTGGACTCGCTTGTATTACACGGTGGACAGAGGAATTCAAAACTAATTGCACGTCTTCTAACGCTTCATGCCGGGACCTATCAGACGCTTCTACCGCGGTCAGCATACTTTTTAACGCGCTCATTGTTCTTTCTACTTGGCAATTAGCGCGACTTGACTAGCTATCAAACGTAAAGAAACACCGTGAAACTGACAAAAAAAAACTTTGAATTCTTTGTTGGCAAAGCATCGTCCCAGATCTGCAATAACTAACTGGAGCTCCAACTAAAGACGCTTGATTTAAGGGATTTAATTGTTCTAGCCAAATCTATTCTCAGGGTATGATATAAGGGAACAAATTTTGTGACCGCATCAATTAAAACTATGACGTACTCCTTGCAATCGCTTTTTCCACTTAATTTGCCAGTTAAGTCAACGTGCACAGTATGCCACGGGATACTTATGTTAGGAATTGGATGAAGTCCCGAACGCACTTAGCCATGTGCTCGAACCAATAGTGATCAACCCTTTCAAGAGTCTTCTCAAATTCAAGGTGCATACGTGATTCGTGCACGTGGTTAATTACTGACCAGCGGAAGGCCCGGGGAACAATTGGAAGACACCGGGTCCGATTATTTCTCTGTACCTTGCGATGTAGGACACCTGAGCGCATGTTGGAAATGTCGAGTGGTAACAGATGATCTTACGAGCTCGAGCCATACGACGTCCCTCACGATAACTGATTTGAAAATCAAAGGCCTGCACCAAGGCCCACCTAAGATGCACACGTGCGGTGCTGTCGGTGTTCCAGGGCAGAATGAATAGAATATTCATCCACTCCTGCGATGACCGAACCACTGACTCACTTCATTCGCGAGCGAAACCATCCATTTACTCGTTCCTTCGTTCGATACGTCACAGCTCTTCAAAATCTATGCGCAGCGCCATCCGCGAGTAATGCCACGGAGGCGGCATAGATGGCGCTAGTAGTACTAAAACGTTAACTCAATACGCCACACGACCATCCTGACAGTCAGCGCGTTCTCGCGCGTCTTTCATTGTCGTTGCGTGTGAAACGTAATAAAAGGAAAAACTCGTACGGTTATCGGGGTGCCCCGAGTCACAAAGCGCCAAGCTTTCAATGGTCAACTGTACGCGAAGCGCGTAGCTCCCGACGTAACAGTACGGGCTACACAAAACACGGAGTTCCGACGTACAGCAACGGAGCTACGTGAAGCGCGGAGCTTCCAATACACTATAGCAGTGTTACACGAAGCGCGGAGCTTCCAATGCACTATAACAGCGTTACACGAAGCGCGGAGCTTCCAATGCACTATAACAGCGTTACACGAAGCGCGGAGCTTCCAATGCACTATAACAGTGTTACACGAAGCGCGGAGCTTCCAATGCACTATAACAGCGTTACACGAAGCGCGGAGCTTCCAATGGACTATAACAGCGTTACACGAAGCGCGGAGCTTCCAATGCACTATAACAGCGTTACACGAAGCGCGGAGCTTCCAATGCATTATAACAGCGTTACACGAAGCGCGGAGCTTCCAATGCACTATAACAGCGTTACACGAAGCGCGGAGCTTCCAATGCATTATAACAGCGTTACACGAAGCGCGGAGCTTCCAATGCATTATAACAGCGTTACACGAAGCGCGGAGCTTCCAATGCACTATAACAGCGTTACACGAAGCGCGGAGCTTCCAATGCATTATAACAGCGTTACACGAAGCGCGGAGCTTCCAATGGACTATAACAGCGTTACACGAAGCGCGGAGCTTCCAATGCACTATAACAGCGTTACACGAAGCGCGGAGCTTCCAATGCATTATAACAGCGTTACACGAAGCGCGGAGCTTCCAATGCACTATAACAGCGTTACACGAAGCGCGGAGCTTCCAATGCATTATAACAGCGTTACACGAAGCGCGGAGCTTCCAATGCATTATAACAGCGTTACACGAAGCGCGGAGCTTCCAATGCACTATAACAGCGTTACACGAAGCGCGGAGCTTCCAATGCATTATAACAGCGTTACACGAAGCGCGGAGCTTCCAATGCATTGCAACGGTGAACTTAGCAAACTTCCACATGCCTCTCGTTACTCGCCGCTGCTGCAGGCGCTGCTCCGAACTGCTTGCGCCTACTGCCGCGCCAGCTCCTCCGCTGTTGCCACGTGGACACTTCGTTGCCAAATGTCCGGCGGTGCCGCACCTGAAACAGATTAAGTCCGACCGCGGCCTCGGTCCCGCAGAGCTTGACGCCGAAGTGACAGCACTGGCTGCCTTGCCTTTCACCTCGCCTTTGGAACGGCAATCGGACGGTCGGTGACCTATTTTACCGCAGTTGTGAAATTTCACCGTTGACGACTGAAACTTCGATCGCCTGAAGTCTGGATCTGCTGTCCTATCGCCTTATGTTTATGCTCTCAATCTACCTCACCGATGCAAATCAAGGCATATAATGGTGCCATAATCTTGGCAAACTGATATAACCTGCCGAAAATATGACGCTAGACCGATGAACTGTCAAGCTAAACAAGCACAGCAATCTAAACTTCGTATCGCAAGTAATTAACAGGTAAACATGTAAAAGAATTTCAAATAATATTTTCTTACACCGGTCAAAGCCACACTATCGTAAAGTCGTATACCATACAATATACCCGAGTAATAAAATGGAAACTGCTCACCGGAGTGACGTAAAATTGCAGCTGGTGCGCTTACTACAGATCCACTCACTATTCTTTGACCTGGCTGACCGCAGTACTGTTGCTCGCCTTCCTGCTGCTCCGCTCAGGGCAGTTAGACCCATAGTGTCCTTGTCCATCACAATGAAAGCAAGTGATCCCCACTTAGTTAATCGCCGCACTATGACTGCAGCTTGTGATCTTCAGTTTAGAACAATCTTCATGTAGCTTAATGTCTCCTTTATAGTGACAATGAATCGCCATTATCGGTTATTTCCATCGCGTACAGAAGCACACACATTATCACTACACTGTTTTCTCCACGTGAGCTGACCGAGTTACATCCCACTTCTGATGTCGGAGATAGCGACGGTCTGAGCGATAGAGTCGTCATCATCTTGACTTGGTACGAGGTTTATTACTTGTAACTTTATAATTCACAATATTAACCACGGTATCAATAACAATGTTCAGTTAACACACTTAGATAGACAAACCGACAGGTTCGCAACGGAGAAGTGTCTCGGTCCGTGTCCCAACGTCGACTGACTGATCGAGCCAACCTCACTTTCCTTTACGACTCTGTCCACGTGCCGCCATTGCAAAACAACTGACGTCACCGCGTTTGCCGCACTACTGTGTCAACAATCAATTGAGAAACTTAATAAAACGATATCGTTATCCACGACATATATAATATAAATATACATTTTACTATTGCAAATATTGGTGCGAAAGCATTTGAATCAATGGACTAAATAGATATAAAAATTTAATCACAACTTCGTACACGTCTTTAGCCTTTGAACAGATTAATTGGTAAATATGGGTGTGGTTTCAACTGTCCCCTTCTCTTTCTCATCAGAAACGTGGTAAGTACAGTCAATGCAGATAAAAGGCAATAATTTACTATTAATTATGTATATTTCTATAAAATTTCTTCGGTACTGCGATGATTTAGAAAATAAATATTCGTTGAACACATTACGTGGTGGTACATCTAATCAAGTATACGGAAGAAGCGAAGACAATGATGCGACGTGTAATCGCGTGATACAATGATTACCAACTGTACTTACCAGTAATGTTTTTGTTTCGACTGCTGACATAACAATATCGGCTAGCTTTAATTTTTTAAGCCACGGTCTTTTTTTTCATAGGAAAATGATAAATCGGCGCCTCCTACCGAACTACTCGAAACACAGATTACCCGTGAGTGTAACTACAAATATTTTTCGATTAAAATAGTTGTGCTATTGGAACACTACTAATATTATAATGCTGTTTACATTATAATGAGTATTGAATCGAAATGAAAGACTGTTAATCTTTGAACATTTTGGTACACCAGAAAAATGGCTCGTCTTGATTAAACATTTGGCGTTACGGCTTTTGCGTGGGAGGCGTCGAATTATAAGTAATAATTATACTTTAATCAATGTAATGGCATAGTAAAATATCAGTCTATTTTGCGTAGAATTAATTGAGAATTACTTTTAGGAACGTGCCAAAATCGCACAGAATTTTGTCACAAATACTTCAGTTGGCTACTTAACTATCTTTGTAAGAACTCTAATTTGGTAGGAGAATTTAACATTATTCAAATTGGCCTCGCACTGTAGCAAATTGGCTGGAAGTTTCATAACAGAAAGAATTGGGGAGAAAATGAGCATTTCTGATCACATTTATGACATAAAAAAATCAAAACGAAAAATGATACCACAGAAAGAAGCCATTATGCAAAAATTTGACTTGTTATAACTTTTTTAATGTTGAGTAAAACTATTCTCGATTTCCAAACAACAAACTATACATATCTTTATGAATGTTTACAAATTCCATGCCATAGTTAAGTTATATACTGGGTGTAAGGGACGGCGTCCCGAAAATCGTTACCAGTGATTCAGTACATAATACTGAGGCCATAGGCGTTCGAATTTACGTAAAATTTTTCATGGTGTCCGATTTTTCTTGGCATTTTTTTTTCATATAATGTAATGAACTAGTTACTATTGTCGAACCACACTCAATTGTTCATAAAATTATAAGTTTTTTTTTTTTTTTTCAAATAAACAGCAATGTTGCTATGGCACGAAAACTCCCACTATCAGCTGTTACGGCGGCAAGTGCAACGACACGGTCGCGCGATCCCTCCGCGCCGCGCGTGCGTTCATTCATTGACCTCTACTCCGTGTCCGCGCGTAGTACGACGCTGCAGCGATGAATTGTATTGTTCGCTGTACATTGAGTAGCGCTAATTAACCAAATAATGATACATCTTTTATCCTTCATTGTTATGCTGAACTGGATTATAATTGACCATAGAAAGCCGATTTTACGAATTTTTCGCGATTTTTTTACACCATGTTACATAATAATCATATAGTTGAAGGAAAAATTCTCTGAAAATAAATAAGCGGTTCGTTAATGAACTATCGTAAATTTATTATTTTTGTTATCTTGTTACAATCGGGCGGCAATCAGTGACTGAGCAGTGCCAATAAGGCGTTAAGGTGTTTACCATGCTTATTTTTTCCTGAGATTTTTGAGAAATCTGACCTGAGAAAGGATCGATAGTACTACTTCATCAGTAGTACTATCGATCCTTTCAATATGTTTATGGGGTTTTGTTCGTATATCTTATCCAGAGTACATTCGAAGGTAGAATATTCCACATTTCACTTGGCTGATTAGATTAACGTATCCCAATGTTCGTTATTTGCCAAAACATAACATGAATAGACAAAGCCAATGTTTTGTATTATATTTTTTCTTATTTGTCAAATATCGCATCTGTGCAAATAAGAATAGCCAAATGAATTATAGGGTACGCGATCAAAAACAGAAACAGACATTAGCGGCCAAGTGAATCCTTGGGACGTCTTCGTATTTGATTTAACGGTACCCAAATATTAAAATTATTTTATTTGTATGTGTGTTCGAATATTATGGTTCGGTAGAAAGCCTTTTTTCAGTTATGAAAATTAGAAAATATAAGAGTAGGTTAGGTAGCCATTGAAATATCTGCACAGTTGACATCGAATGATACACCTCACATATTTAATGCAATTTTTCTAACTAATTAATATTCGTTTCTTCGAAGTAAGACTTAATGGTAATGCTAGTTTTCTATGTGATCTTTAAAGCTCAACTTATACATTTAAAGACATAATTGTCATTCAATGAGAAAAAAACGTGGGCCTAATTCACACTATCTCTGAATTAGTATCTCCTTTCATACAAGTGCAATTTCTATTGACAAATTTTAGGGCCCCTGCGCATTTAGGCGGCCAGGCCGCGCGGCCTGGCCGCATAATGCGCGGATTGGTCGCGGCCGCCAATACGTCGCGTATGTGACGCGATGTTTTTCGTTGGCCGCTCGACCAAAACTTGGCCGCGCGGCCTGGCCGCGTAATGCGCGCAGCTATATACATCGTAGAAGAATTAGTTGGCCGCGCGGCCTGGCCGCATAATGCGCGGAGGCCCTTAGGCGGTTTGTGCTTAAGGTGAATGTTCCAGGGTAGCCCGCGAAATTCAAATTTTCTTACGTTTTTTGCAATTTGCAGGTCAGTGCTAGGTTGTATGTTGATTAAAATGTTATTCGCGGCTGTAAGACGTATGTAGTTATATAATTATAATACTCAAAATCATCAATACAACCCTCCAAGCTCATAAAGGTGCAAGAAAAACTTTTTCAAGCTCAAAGTCATTCTTGCACCTTTATGAGCTTGGAGGGTTGTATTGATGAGTTTGATGATTATAACTCTGTAACTACATACGTCTTACAGCCGTGAATCAAATGTTCATCATCATACAACCTAGCACTGGCCTGCAAATTGCAAAAAATTTAAGAAATTTTGAATTTCGCGGGCTACCCTGGAACATTCACCTTAACTAGACATGGTGGAATCGGCCCTGCCCTAAGCAACAATCAGTATAACATGTGTGTGAAGGAATTGAGTGATTTGTGTGTTCGATAACACCGGCCGGCATAAAAGAAAATTTGTAGATTTCAGTTATAAATTATTCGCACACTGTTAATTTCAACGCGCCTTTTCATCTCGGTGGCGTGTGTTTATTTGTGTGTGCCATTTATACGAAATTACTTGTTAAGATATATTCTAGGCTACACATACCTACCAAGTAAATACTGGATGTCGTTTTTTTATTGCATAAGAATACAACGGGGCGTTTACACGAACATCTTCCTTTCATCTATTGACACCAATCTTTGTTGTGGCTCAAATCTTTCGCAATCCAACACCAATTGAATGTTATTGAACTTTTGACCTAAAGCGGGAAACACAATGGTTGGAGTTCCGACTTATGATTGTGAATATCTCAAGTTCAGGTCTACATTCGTGGCATAATTAAAACAACATTACGCAAGAAACATGTTGCGCAACACGTGAAGTTGAAGAATAACATTTACTATTTTCCCGAATAATTAAGGAGTGTTTTAAGATCTCATCGTTAATTAAACAATTGATAATACCATTAACACCTATCAAAAGTCTTCGTGTTAAATTAATTAAACATTAGTGAGAAATTTAATATTACGTAGTGTTATATAATATTTGTTGAGATTGCGTGTCTCATAGTTCGTTTGACAATCGTCACGTTCGTGATATTGTCAAGCTTCGATTAATTTTTAATATTAAGATAATGGTGCCTAAATTTGTAGTTTAATTTTATTCTCATCATTTGGTGGTCCTTTCGTGTATGCATTTAGTATAATATGTTACTGACCTAGAAATTATGCTTTTAACAAAAGACTTTAAATGTTATGTACCTAGTTGCAAATACGCTATGTTTGCAGGTGTATTGCGGTACCACAATAAGCACGGAGTTGTACCGTGTAACACTAACTTTATTATATTAAATAGCAGTTGGATGCATCGTAATGTGATTACAGAATATAATGTATTAGATTATGAAAAAAAAACTATATCATATAGTTGAATATTTAAAACTTTATTAATACTTAAAATATTGATATAAGTATGATGAATAAAATGTACCGGCCTTAGAAGTAATGTGTAGGTATGTTAAAGGCAACGGCTTGAGAAACTATACTCCTGTACAATTTAGGGTTAGTGACACATGGTAACTTTACACAGAGAGCTCACTCGAAAAAGTAATAATACAATATTTTTATTACGAACTAAATAAAAAAAACTTTTTAAGCTTTTCACTACACTCTTTTTAGTCTGTTTATGTAACCCTTTTTTTACCTCGGAGATCCTCTTGGATACCCGGCCGTTGGGGACTGGCCGTATTATGTGGCACTCCGGGGCGCGTAGAGAGACGATTAAATGCATAAACTAGCGAAGAACATGGAATTAGTTTGAAGACTTTATATTTTTTTAAGAACTGTAAGTGACCCAGGCACGTTGAGAACCTTATGAAATGAAAAATAGTACAGTTTTTTTTAAATACATTCTATCAAGAAGCAATGTTATGAAGCAACTTGATTTACAAGATTGATTGGGGTAGTGAGCTCGACCTAGGTAATTTACCCTGTGCTTAAGAATTTTCTAAATTTTCTCTGTACGTCTTTTCTCTCAATCATATTAGTTGATAAGTATATGCGAAATGCGCGGGTTATCTAGATACATATTTTAATAATGTTATACTTTAACAGTGCTAACTGACATGATAACGTTTAATGACGCATTGCCATTATTTGTTTGCTGTCGTAATTAACGGTAGCTGGGAAATATGTGAACCTAGGGACGTACAAATCTTTATTTCTGACGCAATGTTGAGTTGTTGTTCCTCACGTTACATGGAGGATAAGAATTAATAATACTAATACGCCTACTGCGCTACGCTGGCCAGATAAGATATCTCGATAAAGAACCCTCCCTTATACCAACCCGGTATAAGGGAGGGTTCTTTATCGAGATATCTTTCTCCTGCGGTTGAAATTTCCTTTTGGCGGGTGTGATGTGACTGAATGGGACTTCATAGTTTTTACAACCATAAAAATGTGTTTCTACCTCACTCGTATGTAGACAATGTCGTCTATGATAAATTCAACATCGTAGACTATTCTTTACCACTACTGATGTAAATAATACTCGTATAATTTGTAATTAGTTTACTTTCTCATTTATAAATGCAATAAGCATCATATTTTTTCAACTTTAAAATATAATGGGAATGTCTGTAGGATATTCCTGTTATTTTGAAATCTGTGCCTCGTTACGAAAAAAGGTGCAATTATAACTTTTGTATGTGTTCATATATTTGTATTTTGTCTTGATCTAACCTTACGAAAAAATCAAATATGTATTCTATTTTCCTTAACCAATCATGGACCATCTGACACGGCGGGGCGTTCCTTAACTTACCCTTCTGAAGCAGCGAGCTTCACTTCTGTATCTAATGAAGGATAATAGTAATAATATAGTTCCTAATGGCAATGCGTCCAATGCCGTAGAAATGTTTTGTAACTGCTATAAACTTTTATCAATAGATTTATAAAATTACCGCCTGCATAATCTGTACCTAATACCGTGTTTATTCAGCCTGGAAATAAATATTTAGGATAAAAATCTATAATAATCTATTTTCTTTAAAAATAGATATCGGATAGTATAAAATGTTAATTTCTAATTACATTATTGGTTTGTTAAACTATGACACGTGTTTTATTTAAACTTTTTTCCTTTCGCATATAAAAAATATACTATACAAACAAATCCATGAACCGGTGGTAGTTTCAGTATGAATATGGGTGGGCCAAAACAGATATGGATTTTGATAATGAAGAAATGTGCAATAAAAGGTGGGAGTCTAGATATGACGACCGATAGCGTGGGACAAGGGCCGAAAACAATGATGGTAGTTATCTATATGAATATTTATACGAGTTTTGTGATAAATATAGGTACCTAAATGAAAACGTAGGTACTACGTAATATACCGAATATACAAAATAAGAATCTATTCACATACTTAGAATATACCGTCTACGCCAAATAACTTCAGCAATGCGCGAAAGTAGATTTTTTTCTCGCACTGGCGTTGATTGATGGAGAAGGGACGCGTAACGCACGCAATTAGTTGATGACAATGGGCGAAATGACCGGCACTTTGTGATCTAGTGGTTTGGCGCAAACAGTATTAGAAAATATTCTATTACTCTATTTACTATTGCTACTGACTTCGAGTAGGTATCAACTACTTGCGATAGTGACAGAAAGGCTACGAAATGAAAGAAATTTACGTCAAGAAATATTTTATTCGTCATACGAACCGTTTACAATACCTACTCACATAATCATCAACGTTACAATAAACTCTGTTGTTCTCAAACAAAGGATCAGTGTGAAGATCCACTAATTAATACTTCACAAGTTCGTTTCATTCGTATGATAGTAAACATTGCAACTGGTAACTGAGAGCTGTTTAAAAAACACAGATAAAATGATAAGAAAGGCACTATAAATAGATTACCTCCTTTTGGATAAATTGTTACTTTCTAAACCATGTTACGGGGCTGTCCATTGATCACATGATGTTTTTTCAACATTTTTTAACCACTAGGTGATACGTGGTGAGGTTTAAGGTGGATGTTCCAGGGTAGCCCGCGAAATTCAAATTTTCTTATGTTTTTTGCAATTTGCAGGGCAGTGCTAGGTTGTATGATGATGATCATTTGATTCGCGGCTGTAAGACGAATGTAGTTACAGAGTTATAATCATCAAACTCATCAATACAACCCTCCAAGCTCATAAAGGTGCAAGAATAACTTTGACGTTGAAAAAGTTTTTCTTGCACCTTTATGAGCTTGGAGAGCTGTATTGATGATTTTGATGATTATAATTATATAACTACATACGTCTTACAGCCGCGAATAACATTTTAATCAACATACACCCTAGCACTGACCTGCAAATTGCAAAAAACGTAAGAAAATTTGAATTTCGCGGGCTACCCTGGAACATCCACCTTAAGACCCCCCTCAAATTAAAAATCACCTGTATTTTTAGTACTCTAGCAGAATCTTACACTCAAAGGTTCTTACACTCCCCCATTGTGATATTTCGTGATTTTGGCAGAACCCCCCTTTCGAACCTCACGTGATTAATGGACAGCCCCTAAATAGAAAGCTGAGACCAAATAAAACTGACAACAATATATTAACATTTTATAATAGAACAAAAATCACAACCATAAATTACATAATAACATAATATTTTATTTCAGTACTTCAGTTTCAGGAATACGCATGTACATTTTAAACCTGTTTTATAAATCATTCGCTATCGTTTGTGGCTTAAAACAATAATAATAGGCTTTTGTAACGAAATAGGTAACTTAGATCAACAGTGTTATGTACATCAACAGGTGAATAAATACGATATGTACATACATACGAATGAACTCTAACATAGTGCGGAATACAGCCATTTCCTCCTTCTAATAGGTAGATTCTACTTTTCAAATCTTGAATAAGTATTTGCTTAACATAGAGGAACGTTTCACTTATAAAATCATTTGAGAATCGTCTCTAAAGCTGGGTACTAACCGGCGGTACGGGACGTAATGTAACGTGTTACACAGCGAGCATTCGTGCCGTCAGTAAGTCGTGTTACGGGGAAACCAGCGAGCAACGAGCCGCTCGTTGCTCGCTGGTCGGTTCAGTCAGTATATATATACGCTGTTGCGAGTCGTCACGAGCGCACGCGGTGCGCCGCACTCCGCGAGTGATCACACGTCGTTCCTCTCGTAATTATTTAATTTATTTTTTATAACATGGAGTGGAACATAGAAAAAACTGTATTTTATAGAAAAATATAGAGAAGAACCAGTGTTTAATAAAGATATACCAACACGTCGTCGCTGATGGCCATCTTGAGTGAACTGGCGGCGAATACGGAGCACAGAGTTTTGACGAAGATGTTACGCCTATTTTAAATGCTCGACGCTCGATGCGAATGTTACATTACACCTCGTAACGTTGGTCAGTACCCACATTTATGCCAGCAATACATGTTGGCCGAGCTTAGGCCAACGCGAGCGTAGGCAATTTAATACAAGGCAAGTGCTACTGCCTACACGTTGGGCAAGTGTATCGAAACCAACTAGGCGAGCGACACCGAGCGATGGCCAGACAATGCAAATATACCGTCTATACGTTGGTATTGGCGTTCACTCGGCAATGCTAGGCCAACGTATATTGCTGGCATAAGATTAGAAATCGTTTCCCAATACATTGACGGTGTTGTGCCTATAAAAAATCTTAAAAAAAATGTATTAGTATTTTTTTCCATGGAAACGGGATAATTTTGAACCACATTGATGCATGGCTGAGTTAGTTATTGGATTCATAAAAAATATCAATGCCAAGTGTAAAATATTCATATTTATTATTATAAGGTGTACTAACTATCTTGGAAGACGTATCAATTTCGGAAACTACCTATTTTGCTATAATCGCTTTATCATTATGTGTCTTATGAAAATGTCCACTGACCAGCCCTACTATAATCACAGCGTTCACTATACATACAATAGACAAAAGATTGAAAAGAATAGCATCGCACTATTTACTGTGGGTCTCACTATTGTAAACTGACATCAATTACGTCATACCTTAAATGACAAAGTTAAAAAGGCTTGCATCACAGTTACAACGAATGCCATGTTCTCATGGTTTTGGAAATGTTATGTCCTACACGGTGTCAATCAAATCAATTGGTTAAAATAATCAATTTCATAGTCACTTTCATATCTGGTTGAAAAACGCGAGAGATCAATGTTTTTAGCTGACGTAGGCCTTTGGTATGAATGAAATTTAAGTAGCTAATGTCTAGCCTTGGACTTTGATGGTTGGGTTTCTAAGTTTGCGGAGCTGAAATGAGAACTCGATAATACTGGGTTCTTTGACTTTAAATTTTATTCATAAACTGTTACAATTCTTATTATACTGCAACAAATTTAATGATTAGGAATTAATAATATCAGCTCGGCGCGGTCGGATGATGCGGGGTGCGGGAGGGCAGCACTTAGCGCTCCCCGTTATGGTAAGCGTGAACAGGTAACATGCATAGTTCGGTAGTTTTTTTATATACCCACCTAATTGCGATACCTGGGAATACACATTACCATTTAGTTATCTATAACACACAAATAAATAAATTTGGAGTGTCTGTTTGTAATAATAAAATAACCACTTTTTACTAAATGCGTATGTACACAGTTCATAGACAAAAATAACTTTTTTTTTTAATTTTTGTATGTCTATGACATGTCTGTCTGTCCGTCTGTCTGTTTGTTCCGGCTAATCTCGGGAACGGCTGGACCGATTTTGACGGGAGTTTCACCGATAGGAAGCTGATGATATAAGGAGTAACTTAGGCTTACTTACTTTTTTTAGACTAGCTTCGCCCCGCGTCGTCAATAAGTAAGCGCGGGTGAAACCGCGGGGCGCAGCTAGTTAGATATAAAATTTAAATTGTACTACGCCCGAAACAAAACCCTATCCACGTGCTCCAATTTAAAACATAATAATATACGCTTTATAATTCTAAGCTCGGCTTCGCCAGGCTCGTAGAATGATAGTGGTGAAAGAATTTTGGAAATGGGTCTAGTAGTTTTCAAGTTTATTCGTTACAGACACATACATACAACAATACAAATCTTTGTCATATTATAGTATAGTTATGAATATAATATGAATGATAAGTTTAAACGAAAAATCTCATAATAATTACATTTACAAACTACATTACGTATGTATAATAGTAGACCTTTATTTAGTTTCACAGAAATAGTCTGTAGGTAATTCAGAACAGACCGTTCAAATTCGTTGTACCTCTGAAATTTGTAATTTTTGTTGGTTCTACTGTCGTTCAGTACTAAGGTAACGTTTTCCCAATAAAGTGGAAACCACAATGTTTAAGTATAAATATTAAATTACCTAATAACTTAATTTAATACTATTAATTAACCTGGAATGTAATTGTGCTGTGGGTCCCGTATTCTAAAACAATCAAAAAAATATAGCAATCTATGTTATATGGTACTGAAAAAAGAACTAGTTATACCGAATGCTTTGGAGCGAAAACTTCGGGTGCAATTAAATACTTCAAATACTAACTTAATCTAATCATACAGCCAATTAATAGTATGGAAACCATAAAAGCCTATCTACTCATGTGGCAACAACAAACCCAAGCAAACATAGCAGCCAGAGGCCAGAGCTCAAATAACTGTGAACGGAAATTTGTTCAAAGAAACAAATAAATGTAACAGATATTACCATCCATAGACAATTTAGTACTCAGCAGCGCAATAATAATCTATTCCTAGGTAACATTTTTAAAGAGAAAATCTAACTTATAACTTTAATTATACCATTGACTTGAAAAATCACGTTACGAATCTCTGTTGTTCTCTTGCAGGTTTTTCACGTGAATATAATTAAAATTAGCATGTGGACATTAGTTTCGGTACACATTCAACTGGATATTTTCTATTGTTGATGTGCAGTATAGACGTCACAAGGTTAGTTAATGGGTTATACAATGAACACGGAACCTTGATTACTAGGCACATGGTACAAATTGTGACTGTTACATTTCAGAGATAGAGCTAACCAAAATTACTTAATGGTGCTGTTGAAATCTGTTGAAATATCTTGAAACATCCGGAAGGAACAGATATTCTAAACCATACTTATCGATTCCAGGCGCAATTTAAAATAAAACTGACTAGCTTTTTTTGATAAAAGACGGAGGTAATTAGCTGGGTCCACACCGGACAATCCAAGACGGATCGTTCCGTGTAGACCCAGCTATTTGGATCGCGCTCCTGCCGCGCGCGATTGAAGCGCGATGGATCGTCCGGTGTGGACCCAGCTATTGAGCACTGGCAACCTAACTCGCGCCCAGGAACATGCTTGTTAATCTTGGTTCTACAAATTTTATTGGCTGCAATAAATAATTTGGCTATAATATTAAAATATTTTTTACATGAATACCTATTCATATTTGTTACACACTGTACATAAAATATGTTTAACAAGTCTTCAATCCTAAGGCAAAATCTTCTTTTAACTTTGTTAATATATTGTACTTCAAATTCAGCATTTAAAAAATTAGAATTATAAACAATACTAAAATCTTATGAATAAAATAGCTTCAATGTCCTTCAAATTCTTGCTCCTCGCCATTCTTTATTATAAATGTCGATTTAAATATCGTTTAGGCTACTTCTTTAATCTTAAGTCTATGAAAATTATTCTATTATTACGCAACGAGCGAAAGTAAAGTCCATCTTGAACAGGCATACAAGGGCCCTATTCTGCTAATAAAATTCAGTCGAAATCGCCGATCAAATCGACCGTGATTCGATATCGACAACTGTCGTGCGGCACGATTGCCACGCGATTTATTCCATATCATGATCGGTTCCATATGAGTTTAAATTAACGTTTAGTTTGTCTAGTACTTTCATAATTACGCCAGTGGCAGCACTAAAGGTTTGTTCTACGATTTTTTGTAAATAAATTAAAAACAACTACACGGTTTTTAAATAGGCAGACTATTTTGAATTTAGTTAATTAATAACGATTTTATTACACGTTCAAAATGGCATGGCGTCGCAACTGGAAGTTTTGACTTCGGTCCCAGTACCTACCCATTTACAGAGACGTTGCTTCTGCCACTTCACTGTTTGAATTATCACTTTTCATGTTTTCATCTTGATGACTGTTCACATATTTCTGATTCCTGTTCGTCCTCTCCATTCAATTTGCTGTAACAAACACATCTTATCTAATGATTTCTTAGGATTTCGCGATTATTACACATTGAAATTACACACTTTTGAACGGATTTATCGCATATCTTATCTAACTATCAATACAAATATTCGATACATATTGGGCAATTACCGTGTAGATATGGCGATAAAATGTTAAATGTAAATGTTTGGTTTGCAGCCATCACGGAACTATCCAAACATAGTTGATAGTTACATCACTACATATAAACATGACTAACACATGACATGTTCTGTATCGGACATAAATTATGTCCCATCACTGGTTTATGTATGGCCTGGGCCCTGATGAAAATACTATATTGATATTTATAGATATTTATTTATAGTCTCAAATTACCTGAAATTACGTAATATGAGCGTTTTTAAATGTGTTCTCATACATTTTAGCATTGCGGATACCGTTACTAATGTCTTTGCATCGTGCCATTAGGCATAAGTGAGCCATTGACAGAGAGAATGAGGTGAATAAGTGCCTGTCCACCAAATTGAAGACAGGATTCAGCCTACTGCTGGCCGGACTAAATAACACGCGTTTGCATATCAAGTCTTCTCGCTCTTGGAAGATTTATCTGCCAATCTAATTTCCTTGGTATGACACAGAATAAGAAGTGTCAGTGACATAGTGTCTAAATCCGTGTGTGTTAGGAATCATCAACACGCGGACAAATCAAAATTTCACTGCGTATATATAAAAGGGCACGAATAATAAGAAGGCCGCAATTCAAAATTATAAAACGCCATTGTTTTTAAGTATTGTCTTTTTTAAATATGATAATAGGGGAAAAAAGGAACACATATTTAATAAGCACGTTTATTTTTGTTACACCTTATGAATTTAAGCTGCGCATTTAAAACATTAAAAAATATTAATTGTCAAGCGTTATTAAGGAATCGGATTGTCGACTAACCAAGATACAATGCAATGGTTCGAACCGTAACGCCGTTTGTCCACCGCCGCCGTCACCGGCACGTCACCGAGAACGAGATGACGGCGCCGAGTTAGCGATACATACATTTACTATGGCCGTGTGTCCACCGCACGCCCGTCACCAGAGAGCCGTCATCCGAACCGCCGATTTTTCCAGTAGTTCGGCGTGACCGCTAGAACTCGGCACGATTTTATGACGGGCCGATGTGCCGGCAATAAAATAGTAGATTGTATCATCATCTTCAGCCCACATTAGTCCACTGCTGGACATAGGCCTCCCCTAAAGAGCGCCATAGCGCCCTGTCCTCGGCCTGACGCATCCAGCCGCTGCCCGCAGCCTTCCGTAGATTGTATACAAGGGAGTAAAGTAATATTTTTACGGCGAGGGCGCTATTTTGAATCCAGAGCGAAGTGAAGGATAAAACGATCCTGCGATGTATCGTTCACGTATTAGCGGATGAATCCAAAATTCTTTGCATCGCCTACGCCTTCGAAAGTACAAAAGCAGAAGAAGCAATTGTCGCCGGTTGAAACTAGCCATCCTCCTAGTTTGTTTATTTCTAATAAAAAGGGAAACGCCACTACCATGCGCAAGAAATCTCTAGAACTGAGCCACCGAGATATCGGCGCGGTGGACAAACGATCGCCGTCAAGTCATCTTAAACTCGGCCCGAAATAATCTCGTTCTCGTTGACGTGCCGGTGACGGCGGCGGTGGACAAACGGCGTTATACGACAATTGCATCCAGAATTTTAATCGGTAAGGTCGTGATATTTTTTGTAGAAGGCTGCCAAAGATAATAATTAATCAGCACCTTGTCCTATAAACGGTACAAAACAGTCGATAAAAATCACGATTAATTAGCCTTAAAATTTTGTTTGCAGTTTTGCGAAATGTTTTTCTTAGTAATAAAGGGCGCGTTAAGTTAATGTGTGAAATAAAACAATAACGTGGCGCTCACTCACACATGCACAATCCATCTATTGAGCTTCAACTGTAAAAAAAATGAAAGTATCACTACCTATGTGTTTTTATTATTATTCTAAAAATTTACCTATAATCTTCAGTCAGTAATTGTTCCAACTTAATTTTATCTTTGTAATCATGGATTTTCTGAATCAGATAACCTAGCAGATAATCAGCAACGAGAATTTAAAATCATCGAAAAACACAATTTACAAAGCTCGGCTTCACATGGCATACGAATGCGGTGTTTCTCTGCGTCAGATCTTTTGTATGACTTGTTTGATAAATGTTCCATCCACAAATCGCCCATAATGCCAAATACGAAAAGCGAAGTCAAATGCCTTCAGAGAAGCTTTCTGCCGCGGACACAGCGTGTGGTTTCCACGGAGACGACAGCTTGGGGATTTTCAAAAAAGTATAGTGTGTATAGGGTAGCGCTTGCATGAGGCGGACTGTACGGTAAAAAAAAACTGTAAACTCACCTAATTCAACGGCTAATTCCAGTGATACCATGAGAACAAAGCCAAGTAGAGCACACACGAACTGCAGCAAGCCACTGCTGCGTTTCCAAACCTCGAAGAATACCACATAGACCAGAGTCCCGCACGCTAAACCCTAGAGCAATCAAAACTATTCATTATTCGTTTATTTCTATCCTAATGCTTCTTTTATAATTATACTAGCTGACCCAACAAACGTTGTTTTGCCATAAAAATATTTTCTTGTACAAATTTTGGTAGTTAAATAAAATATAATTAACTTATTGCAAGCAGTGGTTCCCTATGATTGAAAGGTCTCGCACCGCGGGCCTCCGGCGTGTTTGGCACTTCAGGTCAGCGGACTGGGATCGAATGCGGATCCTACCCATGGGGACAAGCTTGTTTCTCACTGGAAGACCCCAGTGCTGTTGCTGACTCTGTCGCTGATGTGGTGCTCCAAGGCATGGAACTTTTCATTCCAAGTACTTTGGTGCCCATTGGCGGCAGGTCTCAGCCCTGGTTTGAGTCCTCTTGCAAACTGGCAACCAGCAAAAAGCAGGAGAAATTCCAAGCCTGGGCAAATGCAATAGCTACTGGGGATCCGAAAGCTGATCACCTGAAAAAGGAATACAACTTTTCCTCCAGATCCGTCAAAAGAGCCTTAGCCATGGTAAAGGCAAAGCACATCGGCAGGATTGGTGAGAGACTGGCTCGTCTTGCGTCGGGTACACGTGCCTTTTGGTCCCTCGCCAAGGCTGTCGAAGGGAACTTCTGTCGACCATCTTTTCCGCCTCTGCGCAGGGAGGATGATGATGTCGTCTACGATGCAAAGGAGAAAGCCGATCTTCTGGGCTCTCTTTTTGCATCCAATTCCACTTTGGACGACGGGGAGAAACCACCGCCGACCATCCCCCGGTGCGTCAGCGCTTTGTCGGGCATTCGGTTTACCCAAAAATCGGTCCGTAATGAGCTTCTCTCCCTGAACATCCATAAGTCCTGTGGGCCATCCCTCCTATTGTGCTGAAAACATGTGCTCCAGAGTTGGCTCTAATATAGGGCGTAGTCCCTCATTCCTGAAAAAAGGCGATCGCTCTGACCCGGGAAACTACCGGCCCATTGCCATCACCTCCTTGCTCTCCAAAATAATGGAATCCATTATTAATCGCCATCTTCTACAATACCTAGAAGAACACCAGCTAATTAGCGACCGCCAATACGGGTTTCGTCAGGGTCGGTCGGCTGGCGATCGTCTAGCCCACTTGACCCATCGCTGGGCATTGGCGATAGAGACCAAGGGGGAGGCCATGGCCGTCAGTCTGGACATTTCGAAAGCTTTCGATCGGTTGTGGCACAAGGCGCTTCTTTCGGCTGCCTGAGAAACTCTGCAACTGGGTTACCAGCTTCCTCACGGAGCGCAGTATCAAAGTCGTTGTCGACGGAACATGCTCCAACGTTAAGCCCGTGAACGCTGGTGTCCCACAAGGCTGTGTGCTTTCCCCAACTCTGTTTCTTCTGCATATCAATGATATGTTACATGCTGATAACATTCATTGCTATGCAGACGACAGTACGGTGGATGCCTTATACTTTGGCCACCCCAATATTTCTCAGGCGCACGTCCTTGAGTGTCGGAGCAAAATTGTGTCTGAAATCGAGGCTACCTTAGACCAAGTCTCGCATTGGGGTCATCACAACTTGGTGAAGTTTAACCCCATAAAGACACAAGTTTGCGCGTTTTCTGCCAAAAATGCTCCCATGGTCGTGCCTCCTCAGTTTCAAAACACTCCTCTTGTTATTAAGCCGAGTATTGCGATTCTCGGTGTTGACGTAATGAGCGACGTTCAATTTCGCGGTCATCTGGAAGACAAAGCTAAGCTGGCCTCCAAAAAACTGGGTGTCCTCAACAGAGCGAGGCGGTATCTCACGTCGGCGCATCGCGTCCAATTATATATGGCGCAAATACGGGCACACATGGAATACTGCTGCCACCTCTGGGCCGGGGCTCCACAGTACCAGCTCCTTCCTTTTGATCGCATCCAACGTCGTGCAGCTCGAATCGTCAATAGCGATAATCCTAATTAATGATCGGCTTGATACTCTAGCCCTGCGAAGAGACGTGGCGTCTCTATGTATTTTCTATCGCATTTATCACGGGGAGTGTTCTGAGGAATTGTTCGATCTTGTCCCTTCCGCTTCTTTCCGCCACAGATCCACCCGCCAGAAATACCATCAATTTCATCTGGACGAATGGGTGTCCACCACCGTGCGTTTTTCAAGAAACTTTTTACCGCGCACAACCTCTGTTTGGAATCAATTAGCAGCGGAGGTATTCCCGAACCGGTACGACATGGCAAGCTTCAAGAAACGAGCCTATTCCTTTCTTAAAGGCCGGCAACGCACTTGCAACCCCTCTGGTGTTGTGGGTGTCCATGGGCGGCGGTGATCACTTACCATCAGGTGACCCGCTTGCTGGTTTGCCTCCCTCGTTCATAAAAAAAAAAATGGTGCGAGTAAAAATTTTAATTTCGCTATTAAAAACTAGGGGTTTGTATAAGGGTGAAAATTTAGGCTTAAAAGTATTTTTGATGCCAAAGACTGAAAATACTGCTACTCTAGGCTCCTTCTTAAACCCCTCAAAAGCTTAACACGAGTCTGACAAGAGATTTTAGTGGGTAACCCGGGTGAAATTACCATCTTATCTATATCGTATTACCTATCAAATAACATTACCACTCGTGGACTCCCTCATACCCCAGCCTCGTCCCAGGCAAATGAGTGTGCTCCTCTCCAAAATTAAAATTACCTTATTTTAAGTACCCCTAAATATGGTCATTACTATTACCAAGGCCCTTATTGGTAAAAAAACAACATTGTAATAATCAGCTATTGTTCTTCGCGATAATTAAATTGACACGCGACTAAAGTCAGAAAAAGCGTTAGCTGCACGCCTGAAATATCTTAAAAAAATGAATTTTTAACAACCAACAAAATAGCAGGGCTTTATTAATTTGACATGTCTGTGTGTATGTCTCTAATAGCGTAGCACCTACAGCAATAGACCGATTATAATGCGTTTTTATTTCGAAGTAAGTTTCCTTTCAGCTGTTTCAAAGTTGCTTGTACTTTTTTAGTTGCAATTTTCAAATTAGGTTATAATTAAAATATCTACTGCACTTAAACGCTGTACAAATCCATCTGGCAGTTTGTCACAGTGGGTATAGTAGATTAAAACATCTTGAACCAAAAGCGCCGTACTGCGGGAAAGTGTGGAGCATGGAAACCTAATATTTTGTAAGGTACCTACTGTACTTAAAAAAGCATTCCAATTAGGTACATACATACTCGTATCTCATTTCTTGGTTATGTTACCTGAAGAACCACGGAGTAAAATCCGGCAGCGGCGGCTCCAGATCCACCGACTAGCAGGATCCCGATGCCAATGCCCAGCGCTGACATGAAGGAGAACGTGAAGATGTAGACCAGTGACAACCAGCGCTTGGTCTCCGAAGCCAGAAGCTCCACGCCGATGCAGAAAGCTATGATGTACTTGTGCGCTGACACTGCCGCGAACATGTACCTATAGAGGGAAATGAACTTAAGAATCATTCCTTTCATTCATTCATTAGGATATCCCGTGTGGTAACGGATTTAGAATACATAGTGTCACCACCACATTCCATCCCGAGGGTGTCGTAAAAGCTGACAAAAGGAAATGACAAGGCTGTAAACCTAGACGCAAGAGAAGGAACACTTGATACGAAACCGTCCAGCGTCCAGAGCTCCCCAAACTATGACGGGGAGCTCTGGACGCTTCCCAAACCATCCACGCTGATGCGGCGGCAGCCGTGGCCCGCTTGCCTGGCCGCCCCACCGCTGGTAGTGGCGGCAGCCCTGGTCTCAACGCCTGACCGCCCTCCACTGCAATGGACAGAGGAGCAACTGAGGACAGAGGAGCCCCCAGAGCCAAAACCCACCACAACTTCGTCTGGACTGTCCCCGTGGGCCCGCCCGGCATGGGTGGCCCTGAGCCGGTATGGCCCCAACGGATCCGAAAGGCACGTAAGCCCCCTCACCACAACAAGGTGGCAGCACAGTCGAGGGGGATCACGTATCCCTGACTTATGCAACAGAACACTTTCCCGATCCCGGATTCAATCAAACCTATCTTTTAGAATACAATAAGTTCCACAGAGCCGCACGATAAATTCCCGATTAACCATTATCAATATTTGCAGTAATACCAATTAAACAATTAGTCTGATAAACAGAAATAAAACACAGGTTAATCTGTAATATAGCGTGCTTATCTGTTGATTATTGTTTACGACTTGTTTCTTTGTGCTGCCAAAATCTATCGATTCCAAAATGATTCCAAAACCAACTACCGGCCTTAAGAAATATTTTTAATCTGTAATATAGCGTGCTTATCTATTGATTATTGTTTACGACTATGTTTTTTTGTGCTGCCAACATCTATCGATTCCAAAATGATTCCAAAACCAACTACCGGCCTTACGAAATATTTTTTTTACAAACAAACTGGACTTGTATACATGTTCCTATGGACTAGATTTGTATTATGTGTCGTGACAGATTTAGAATACAGAAATTTTATATATTGCAGCTTGAGGGTGTCTTAAGAGCAAAGGAAATGAAAAGAAAAGAGCAAAGGAAATGAAAAGAAAAGAGCAAAGGAAATGAAAAGAAAAGAGCAAAGGAAATGAAAAGAAAAGAGCAAAGGAAATGACAAGGCCGAAGAGCTAGCCGCAAGAGAAGGAAAACTTGAAACGAAACCCTGTGCCAACCCGTCTGGCCAGCGTGGCACAGTAGGCTAATTACCCCCCATGTTATTGACGGAGGCCCGACTCTCTAGTGGGTCTTGTATGGGCATAATAGTAGTAGTAGTAATGCTCTAGTAATCCTCTCCCCTTGCACAAGTTTATGCCCAGCTTCATTCCAGCTCATCGTTTTGTTCTAAGAGTACCCCTCATGACACGTATGGTATGTCACTGAGAAAACAAAGCGAAACAAAACAACAGAGAAACGACAAATTTGCATGTTAAAAGAAACGACAAATTGAGTCGAGGTAGATAAAATTTAGTTGTATAGTATTGTTGGTATGGAAACCAATTAAAAATCCAACGATGTCCCTTCGACTGGCCGAAACAGATTCACAGGTTTCGCTCCTCAGTGGGGAAAAATGAAAAACCACAGTTTGCGGGGGTTCCAAAGCATAGACGTTATGCCTGGCCCACCTTAACTCTAACGACAGAGCCGTCCACGGAGAAAACTTACCACGACACTTTTACCACAATTGTGCCGCTCGTCTGGCCTCTACGTGGGCCCGACGGCGTGGGTGAGCCGGGTTGGTATGACCCCCTAAAGGAATGCAAGCAACCTCACCTCAGCATGGTCCCCTCCCATAGGGACAATCCGCCTAGCTGACCAACTAATCCATGATACGCTTTACTTAGACAACGGGCAAGAATAAAACAAGTTACCAAACTGCAACATTATACATAATGTAAATAGACTGGAAACGTCCGATGTACAGAGAAATTAACAAATAGACTTATTTACACAATAGTACTTATTCATCAGGTGCATTTGCAATGATCACGTGATCGATGCAAATATGGCGTTTCGTAGATATAGTGAGCTCATTGCACGTTTTATCTAAATTATTATTGGGCCGGTTTCAAACGAAAAAATGTATTCCAGTTTAAAACGGTTAAATATAATAAAAGAACGGTGGTATAACTTCTTTTAAGGGTCAGCGCCCACCAGCGGAGTGGCGGCGAAGAGGCTATTTCAGTAACAATTTAATTTCAACCTAAAACGCTTCATAAGCAATTTTTCATAAGTTGTAGTTAATAAGTTCGTAAGGTTGGCGCAGGATTTCATATCAACTTTTCCTTCTCTTTCGGATAGATTATCGTATTGTCATTTCCTTTTGTCGGCTCTTACGATATCCTCCGGTCAAAATGGGCTGGTCACATTATGTATTCTAAATCCTCACACGGACATCATACCTTAATGCGGGTACGTAGAAATGCCGAGTTGTTTAGCAGTCGACATATCTTGAACGCCTTTCACAATCCCTGCGGGAAGGTATGTGGGAGTTCTAAATTCTAAGCTGTGGACTTCTTCTTCTTCTCAGTCCATAAATGACCCACTACTGAGCCAATTATATGTAGGGTAATTAGCCTACTGTGCCTACACGGACTGTGGACTACACGGTATATATCTATACTAATATTATAAATCTGCAGTTTGATTCAACGCGCTAATCTCAGGAATTACCGGTCTGATTTCAAAAAAGCTTTCAGTGTTGGATAGTCCATTTATCGAGGAAGGTTATAGGTTTTTTTTTTCAAAATATAAATATCGTCTACACGCGGGTGTCACAGCGGGAAGCGGCTAGTTACTAATATTTTGAAGAACATTAGAAAACTTACCAAACGTTCGCTATAGAAGCTTCCAAACCAACCGCGAGCCCTTCAAACAATTCATGAATGGATAATGCTAGCACGATGAGCAGTCCTCTAAGGGCTGCCACAACTGAATCTTCTTCTATATCCACCAAATGACTATGACTATGCCCCTTGTGCTTCACATCAAGTTCAACATCTTTGGTAGTAGAGGCTGTTTCTTCTACATCTGATTCAGGCAAACTCTTCCTTAGGACAAAGGATTTGGTGAAGTTCCGGTCTTTTTGCCTGGTCTCTCGGCTGTTGATGTACAAATGCACCAGTTCTTCAATTAAGTACATCATGTAGAAGCCACCGCACATGATCAGGCCAGCCAGGAAAAGCGGCATTTGAGGGAAGCTGCCTGTAGCTGCAAAGAAATAACACTAAAATGTTGTCATAATATCGTATATTAATGGCAGACTAATATTACTCTCAAAGGTGTTTGTTTGGTCTAGAAATTGGCGGCTTTTATTCTATACTAGCTGTACCCTGCGCGAGTTGCTACGCCAATAACTAAAATATATTTGCAGTAAAGACATTACACATTTTTTAGAGAACTTCTTGAACTTGCACAGCACTTTGCTGAAGATCACGTGATCAAACGCATAGTTTACGATTCTTATAAGGACACACAGATAAACACTCATTGTTATATTTTATACATAGACAATGCTCCAAACTTGCTACTTTTCTATATATGTTGCGATGTAGTTGCTAGCATTATTGCTAAATTCCAAAGTTTATGCGCGTGGCATAAATTCTGAATTGACACTATGGTGTACTACCATAGTGTCAGTGTACTGGCTCATAAATTACCCACTGCTGAGTCAAGCCTCCTCCCATCACTGGGAGGGTCATTAGCCTACTTTGCCACGCTGGCCAGACGGGTTGGGACAGGGTTTCGTATCAAGTTTTCCATCTCTTGCGGCTAGGTTTACGGCCTTGTCATTTCCTTTTGTCGGCTCTTACAACACCCTCAGGGTGGAATGGGGTGGTGACACTATGTATTCTAAATCCGTCACCACATGGTAATATTAAGTTACCAGATTTGTCGACTTCGCCAATAAATTATATTGAACGGCGGTCGATGGCTCACAGCGAACAATGATCATTTACTAGAGCAACTGGACTTGGTCCAAATAAAGATTTGTCAGGTATATAATTGTAACTTAATATTACAAAAAATACGTTAGACTGTTAGATTAATAATGTCACTATGTATATCATATTGCAAGGTAAGTTTCCCAAGACCCAAGACACGTCATTGGTTTAGAGGATCTTTACGGCCAGCAAGGGAACAAATACATTACAGCGATGACGGTCATAATTACATAAATGGCGGCATTTACTAGTCAACCAAAATATACACCGCTAAAACGTGCCATAAGACAGAGACATATATGTATAACTAGCTGACCCGGCGAACTTTGTTCCGCATTATATATATTTAAAACAAAAAGAAAGTTGGACATAGGATACCTGAGATTTTTATCCCGTCTGTATAAAACCTACTTTAACAAAACGCAACTGACAGCGAAACGTTATGTTGTCTATAGTTTAATATGGTCGAAAATTTGACAATTAGAAATTTTGAATTCGACTTGTTTATATTGTTGTAATTCACATAATATCTTTATAACTTGTAGCCTATGTGTTATTCTGATGTATAAGCTATATTATTGTAAAGTTTCATTAAAATCCATTCAGTAGTTTTTACGTGAAAGAGTAACAAACATCCATCCATCCATCCATCCATCCATCCATACTTACAAACTTTCACGTTTATAATATTAGTAAGATATACCTACTAGCTGTGAATACCTGCTTCGCTGAGTCATTAACTAAACGTAGATTTTAGATCATTCTAGAATTTTTTTAGAACATTCTCATTCAGTCAGAGTCTAGGCATACATTTTGGAATTTTCTAGATCATTCCAGGAATTTCTAGAACAATCCAGACCTTTTTAGACCAATGATAGTCGCACATTTTTAGAGTTAGCATGTTTCAACCGCCATTTCTTTTACACCTTATAACTTTCGACTTGCAACCACCATAGTGCACGATGGGAGCCTTGTACAACTATTGCCACATACAATCACTATGCGACTGCGATGCGTAGTTTTGGCTGCAAAGTGAAATATCGGGACACACACCTCCAATTATATTTATACATATAAATAAAATTGGAGTGTCTATCTGTAATATGTAATAGAATAACCACTTTTTACACAGTACATAGACGAAAATAACATATTTTAATATTGTTTGTTCCGGCTAATCTCTGGAACGGCTGGACCGATTTTGACGGAATTTTAAGTAACTTATTTAGACTAGCTTGGCCCCGCGGCGTCACCCGCGGTACGACAATAACCGCGGGTAACATCGCACCTGTGCGAAGCCGGGACGGGCCGCTAGTATATATATGAAGTTAAATGGCTAACAGTGCAGCCCCCCAAATGTAAATGCACACGCTCCGGTATCTGCCTTACTAAAATATATGGGCATAACAGAACTAATGGACAAATTAGCGTTTCAAACTGGATACATTCTTTTAAGGATAGTTTGACCTGAGGAATTTTAGTCGGCCTCAGTATTGCCTAAAACTAATGCCTCTCTACGACCTTCATCAGATCGCTTGTCTACCTTGTGAGAGGCCTACAAACGGTTAGTATCCCAGTTCTATTTCAAAATTAAACCAGTTCGCGATCATAGGCAATACTTTCATTAGACAGGGCTGTTAAATTGCAACTCCTCGGGAAACCTACGTTATTTTATCCTTGTTTTATCTAAATACATATTTGACTACTTACCGCTGTAATGGCAACATTTCGCTATTCGTATTCGCATATAAACTTTATAAAATACTTTAATTTCTACATTTTTAGTCCTAGATGAAACCGAGAAATAGCAAGAAATTATAGTTCCTTTTATTAGTTGTCCTCTTCCTCAATGCAGGGACATTTAACTGTACAAAGCGAGACATAGGCTAAGTTATGTTATTATAACATGGCAAGCCACTGAGAAAGAAGTGAAGTTTGTCAAAAAAATCATACAAAAATAGCTAATCAGAAAAGCGCACATACAAAGTTAAGTGCCAGCATTACAGCGATAAGGTGTCAAATATTTAATTTCATCACAAAACATTCTCAACGTAACTGCGTATTTAATTAAAGCAGCCACAACAACCCTAAACAACTGTTGGTACACATCATTAAAACTAATATCCTTAGTTTATTGCGAATCTACGAGCAATGATTCACCATTTTATAATATTGATACAATAGAATATATTTTAACAAGCTACAATAAAACCTAGTAAGACATAGGATCAGCGGTAGTACCTATATCTGTTTACTCATTAACTTCATCATCTAGAATAATACTGGTTGACACAAAGACCATAACGAATGGATCGATAGAACTACCGGTATAACATGATATGGCTTTTAAGACATGTAAAGGGAAAAAGCGCGGTTACTTTTTGAACTTGTAATCACCAGCTGGTGAATTCTGGAAATAACTAGTTGAGTAAAAACGTGACTATCTCACTCATACTTCAAGATAGTACCAGCATGCTACATACTTTACACAGTTTACCCGAAAAGTCTGCAATATCGCAAACAAATGCAAAAAAATACTAAAAAGTCCTACACCGCGATAGCGAAGTTTACAGAGCAATTCGCACTGTTAAGAAATCCCGAATACAGATATCGAGGATAGGCTCCGCGGCCCTCTGCCAGACATACCACCTCGTCTGGCTGGATGATAATCCCTTTGCGCCTAAAATAGAAAAACATTTAAAAAATAGAACAGATTCTTTTGATGTGCTCTTTAATCTAAACGAATTGCAATAAGGGTTTTGTTACCGTCTGTTATGATTATCGAGTTGGGCGTCTTTTGTCGATGAGACAATAATTTATGTTAAGTAAAACAGCTACGATAGATCATTATTCTGTCACTTTACTTGGCTTTCGTGTTCACTCTTCGTTTTCGGTATTATAATTTTGTTTGCAATTTTTTGTATGCCATTTTTGAGAAACATTACTTAATAATGTTACTTAATTAATCCGTACCTAATAATGACTTATAATCCAAATAGCTAAATGCCGTCTTAGTAGTCGCAAAGGGATGATCATCCAGTCAGACGGGTATGCCTTTTCGTTTATTTTGTTGGAAATATTCATGGATAAATAAATAAATATCCTTGGACATTTCACACAACGCCATCTCGTCCCAAGCTAAGCAACTTGATGCTTGTGTTATGGTAACGAGATGGATGATAAACTACATAAATAATAATTTTGTTTGTAAATACATACATATTATAGATAGAAAACACCCAGACCCGGAACAAATACTTGTAGGTTGTACAAATATTTATGCGTGGGGGAATCGAACCCGCGACATGCTGCGCAGTTGTTGCGCGCAGTTGCTGTTGTTGGGGGTCATCCGGGGTATGTGGAACTCTGGGCCACGGATTACGCTACCCAATGAGGGAACATGCTCCACAACCTAGGAGGCCAGGTATGCCTGACAAGGGCTACATTATCAGTGGTTTTCCCACAATTCGAGAGATTCAATTAGAGGTGTGAATTGTAATATGTATTTGCCATGCTATCGGAAACTGTAGGTATCATGAGTGATTAAGAGGCCTCATACGCAACATGGTTCGAGCTCAATAATAAGCATACAAAATACCTCTTTAGAGGTAATTAACTAACTAAACAAATTGAAAATATTGTGCTGGAATGGTTTCATCTTCAAATAATTACAAGGTTCTTGTTGGATGTTTTTGGTTAGAAATTATAACTACGTTTATATGAAATGTTATCCGAGGAAGTGCCGGTATTGGCGTTCGAGAGCGGAAGTACCGAAACCGGTTCTTTGAGCTCTCGAGACATTATGACCTAATTACATCTAATAGAATCACTGACCGGTCGCCATTTGCCAATGTAACCATAAACAACAAGATGACGACCAAAAGTTTTTTAATACTACTACTAATTCAGCCCATAATGACTCACTGCTGAATCAGGCCTTCTCAAATTACATGGAGCCTACTGTGCCACGATGGCCAGACGGGTTCGCACGAAACCCTGTGCCTGTATCAAGTTTTCCTTCTCTTATGGCTAGGTTATCGGCCTTGTCATTTCCTTTGGTCGGCTCATAGCTTGAAATATAAATAAACACTTAATATCTCAACTAAGGTGGTGACACTATATATTCTATACTAGCTTTTGCGTGCGGCTTCGCCCGCGCCGTGCTTGTCATTATGAATATTTTTTATGAACATAAAAGCGGTTATTGTGGCTAAACTATTATAGTTAGATATGTGCTCACGCGGACTTTTTTGTAGATTTTAATAAGACCTACAAACTCGTAGTACATTATTTTGTTCTATTGTCTATTGTTTTTGCAGGTTTTCGATTTTACACCTTGGGTTACAAAATCGCAATTTTCATACGGATCCCTAATTCTTTTGAAAATAAAATATAGCCTATAACCTTCCTCGATAAATGGACTATCTAACACTGAAGATTTTTTGAAATCGGATCAGTAGTTCCTGAGATTAGCGCGTTCAAACAAACAAACAAACTCTACAGCTTTATAATATTATTAACTAGCGACCCCCCCCCCCCGGCTTCGCACGGGTGCAATTATGCATATATTATACTTAAAAACCTTCCTCTTGAATCACTCTATCTATTAAAAAAAACCGCATCAAAATCCGTTGCGTAGATTAGGTTTAGGGACGGACAGATGACAGCGACTTTGTTTTATACTATGTAGTGAAGAATCAGACACCACACGGACCTTTAAATACGGATTAAATAAATTAAGATGTAGGTACGTCTATGTGGTAATGGTAACGGATTTAGCTATTCTATTAGATTTAGAATTTAATATGAATGATGTTTAATACGAATGTCTACAACCTATTGCATCTCGGGAGCGTATATGAGTTACGGCACAGAGGATAACCTCCCGCTGGACCTGGGTGACTGGCGACTAACAGAATACTGCAACCTAATAACAATAGTGTTGTGATCCTCCTGGTAAGGTCACCAGATTTCTATCAAGTAAGTGGCTGAAGGACTTTTAGAGGGTTTGTGGCACGGGAGTGACACCTCCGTGTGTTGAG
The DNA here is from genome assembly GCA_905475355.2 of Clostera curtula. Lineage (NCBI taxonomy): Eukaryota > Metazoa > Arthropoda > Insecta > Lepidoptera > Notodontidae > Clostera > Clostera curtula. Next base: position 7,453,751 of record FR997813.1, on the reverse strand, counting down.
GGATTTAAATAATAAATAAATATCCTTGGACATTTCACACAACGCCATCTCGTCCCAAGCTAAGCAACTTAATGCTTGTGTTATGGTAACGAGATGGATGATAAACTACATATATACATTATTTTTTTTGTAAATAAATACATATTATAGATAGAAATAACACCCAGACTCCGAGCCAGTGCCTCTGGTTTAGACAAAGACACTTGCCCGACCCCGGAATCGAACCGGGGACCCGTTGATCCAAAGGCGGCACATCTAACCACTAGACCATCCTGCGGGTATCATAAGAGCAGACAAAAGTAATGATATGGCCAATAACCTAGCCGCAAGAGAAGGAAAACTTGATACGACCCATATGCCAATCCGTTTTACCGTTGTGGCACAGTAGTCCATGTAACTGGAGGAGGCCCCACACAGCAGTGGCTATGGGCCGAGTCGTAAGAGTTAGTTACCAAAGTTGTCAAAATCAACAATCAAAAGCAAGTATTGTCGATTTGGGCAATTGAATTAGAAGTATAGGGCGGGGTTTTTGTCCTTGAAATTTCATTCCGTTAGTTCTTAGGATGGAATGGGATGACACCGTGTATTCGTTACCACACGGCCAGCTTACTAATACATTGCTTTAATTAGTGGATATGTGAGGTCTACGTGTGCCACAAGCACTGGCAAGATAATTTGGAAATCGCTGATTAAAGGCCGCTGCATACGTGACGGGTTTTTATACGGACGGGACGGGACGGGAATTATTGCAAACATCGTTTTGATACAAAAAGTATATGAAAGTGCATATTTCACGGACGGGACAGGAAAATGGCACTCACGGGACGTGCTAAACATCGTCGGCGACGATTTTATATACATTTTAGACATTTTGTATCAAAACGAAGTTTGCAATAATTCCCGTCCCGTCCCGTCCGTATAAAAACCCGTCACGTATGCAGCGGCCTTAAAGCTAGCAATTGTAAAATAGTGTCCAATAGGCACTGCAATACAATTTCACTACTAAGTGTACACTAGACAAAGTGTAATAGAGCACTATTACATATTATTTTTGGAACATCCGATGCGACCGTTGTACAAGCGCAGCAGAGCTATTTATCCGCGCTAAAGACCGGAAATATACGGAGCTGACTGCCTTCACTATACCTAACTAGCTTTTCAAAAGTATTTATCTCGAATAAGTGCATAAGAATGCTTTCAGATGGCCAAAAAATTATTAACACAAAACATTAAAATTTAAAAACAAAGGATCAAATAATTTAGTCTTTATACCCTATTCAAGATAGCGTGATCGATTTGGCAGATGTCAATTTTTCTGATCGACAAAAAGGTATGATTCCGAACTACGTCGCGGTAATCGGGACCAGTAGTGCCGAGGTAGCACTTCTGCGTGCAGCGTACTTCGGAATCATACCTTACTTTGCAATGGCGAATAGTGGTGGGAAACAGATAATAACTAGAAGTCCACTAAATAACAGTTTAAAATACTTGTAACTGACGAGATAGTATGGGTGTATTATGTGTGAAATTCTTTAACACTTTTTATTAACTTTTTAAGACAATATTCGAATAAAAAACATTTTCATTTTGAAATAAAAGTCGTTGGCTTTAGCGCATTGAAATTTAACACTTTTACAACTATTATTTTCTTTTCTTTTTTGTTTACTTTCATGGTCTGAACTAGGGTTCATTCCCGAGAATTCTCGAGCCGAGAATTCCCGGGAAATCGTTGGGCTTTGTTCCCGGGAAATCAAGCTCGAGAAAAGTCGAGAACTCGAGAAATCATGTACGTTTGTAGAAAATAAACTTGCAGAGTTTTAATTTGTTTATATTCTATTAACATGCCATAAATGGTGCTATGATTGTAATGTAATTATAATTTACATTTACTTTCTACCTGAGTTTAAGATATTAAAGATTTCTTTCGTGTTTTATATAAGCTATTTTGTTTACAAGATTTCAGTTGATTTCTTTTTCTAAATAACCAGCCCAAAATTTTGCTGTGATCCTAATGTAATGTAAGTTAAGATAATAGGTTGGGGAAAAAGTTTCGTCGCATTTTTAAAGAAATTTAAAAAAAAAATTTTAATATTGTTTATTTACATTTAACTAAAGTATGTAGCTACCATTTTGTTCGATAATTTTGTTTTTGCCATCTTGTAGGTAGGGACATGATCCCATTGCTATAGAAATTTTGGGACTACTGATCAAAATACCGCGACAAGTGGTTTTGGCAGTCCTCTCGTGATGTTAACCTGACACTGCATAAAGAATTCTGAAGAGACCGAAACATGTGGAAATCTGTAGTTGCAAGATTAGGACTGAAGATTTTATTACAAGTTCATACATACTATAATGCGAAAAGACTTTTTCCCCAACCTGATATTTAAGTTTTCTTTCATGTTGATTTTTTGTTTAGTCTAAGTTCTAAATAACCAACTAAAAATGGTGCTGTCATTATGATTATGAGCCTGAATAATATTTTTTCTGTAATATTTTATAAAACAATATGTATAAGATTAATGTTTTTGAATAACATCGATGAAAGTTTTATAATTAATTTGATACTTTTATTTGAGAGGAAAACCACTGATTTTTAGACGCAATTGGAACCAAATAATATGAGAAAACGTACGTAAATGTAAATTTCTCGACAACCCGAGAGTCCCGAGAAATTAGCCTCGAGAATTCTCGAGACCCGAGAAATAGAAAAGCTCGAGAAATCATGAACCCTAGTCTGAACCAACTATTTAAATTTGGCGGAAGGTCAAAAAATAACCCTGTAATATTAAATAGGAACTTATTATGAATATTGACCCACCATCGCTTATTTACCCAATGTTTTATATGTCTAGTGCAATAAAGAATTTCACACATAATACACCCACGCCAACTTGTCACTGTTACAAGTATTTTAAAACGTTATTTTTTTGGACTACTAGATATTTTCTGTTTCCCATCACTAGCCCGTCTGTCAAATCGATCATGCTATCTTGAACAGGGTATACCACCAGTTCGGAATGCTTTTCCACAGAGAAGAGTCGGCAAGTAACTCCATGGTTGCTCATATAAATAAAAGTTACAATGATGGTGGTACAAACAAGTCTGGCAAATTAGTGAAGGCAATTACACGCATAAACATGCAGCATAGCCAAAAATTAAACTAACATAAAAGTTATTGAAGACATTTGTATGTGATAAAATAGTGGGTAGATTGACATTGGTGTCACTTAAGTTGAATAACACACTCCTGTTCCCCTTACCTTGCAGTTCTTTAATGTTCAAATCCACTTCTGGCAACAAATGCATGAACGTAGTAGCGAACAACACTCCCCCGCCGAACGCAAGGAGTCCCATGACCAGCTGATTGGAAGACCGTATGTTAGGGTCACTTGATTTGAACCAGCCAAACTTGAGCGAAATAAGGAGCGGCATACATCCGACTATGAGGGATATAGAGAATAGGCAAACCATCGTGACAATTTTTGCTGTCAACGCGTCGGTTGAGACAGCTTCAAAGGCCTCGTGGATCGTCATCGTCGTTTTAATTCACTTTTATTAATAATCGACGGTAATGCGCGCGGTTTGGCTCTCGGCGGGCGGCCGACTGAGCGGAGCGTGAGCTCTTCCTGCGTTCAATCAAACGTAGGCGGCGCTTGATAACAACTCATTATTAATGATAAAACTGACAACAAAATTCTCGTACACCAGTGCATCGGCGTGCTAGCCAGTTTAATCCACCTATTTTTTTTTAAATAACATAGTTAGTTTCCTTAAACAATGTCACAAATCGTGGTGTACTTGTTTTAAAAACTGTTTTCGTTTCAAAACACGTTCTGGTAGATTCCTTATCATAATTGCATTGGTATTCTTTTTCAATAGAACCATAGGTTGTTATTTATTTACTGTAATTTGCTATAGGTAGGTACAGTTCACAAAAAAGAGCACATATTTATTTATAAACATGCTACTTACAGTGAACACCTACTTCTTGGAAATGGATCCTTATTTATTTATTTAATTATTCATCTTCCACCTCTACCATTACAGATCAGTGATCCAATGCGGTAGAGTGGCCTTACATGTTGAATCCTTATTCTACTTACTATAAAATTACATAAATCCTAAATTTTAACCTACATCTAAATAACATATTATATATAATGAGTATATATGACAGAGTAGATACGCTATTCGGTGGTTTAAACGTGCTGTTTTAGTTTTCACCAAAAGTCGGTCTCGTGATGCCTTTGAGCCTGATGATTCGCCACTGCACTCAACACGACCTCCAATTCTACCTGGGTTTCTATGCATCCAATTTTAAGCTTGTCATCTTGCACAAATCGTTTCTCCATCTAGCTGCCCCACGTTTGCCCCTACTTAGTCTTGAGCCTTAGACTGTTTTCGATATTCCTTACATGGAAGTCTCGGTCTTAGCTAGGGTTCATTATTTCTCGAGCTTTTCAATTTCTCGGGTCTCGAGAATTCTCGAGGGTAATTTCTCGGGACTCTCGGGTTGTCGAGAAATTTACATTTACGTACATTTTCTCTTATTATTTGGTTCCAATTGCGTCTAAAAATCAGTGGTTTTCCTCTCAAATAAAAGTATCAAATTAATTATAACACTTTCATCGATGTTATTCAAAAACATTAATCTTATAAATAATGATTTATAAAATATTACAGAAAAAAAATATTATTCAGGCTCATAATCATAATGACAGCACCTTAGTTGGTTATTTAGAACTTAAACTAAACAAAAAATCAACATGAAAGAAAACGTAAATATTAGGTTGGGGAAAAAGTCTTTTCGCATTATAGTATGTATGAACTTGTAATAAAATCTTCAGTCCTGATCTTGCACCTTCAGATTTCCACATGTTTCGGTCTCTTCAGAATTCTTCAGGCAGTGTCAGGTTAACATCACGAGAGGACTGCCAAAACCACTTGTCGCGGTATTATGATCAGTAGTCCCAAAATTTCTATAGCAATGGGATCATGTCCCTACCTACAAGATGGCAAAAAGTTATCGAACTAAATGGTAGCTACATACTTTAGTTAAATGTAAATAAACAATACTAAAAACTGTTTTGAAATTTCTTAAAAAATGCGACGAAACTTTTTCCCCAACCTATTATCTTAAATTACAGTAGAATCACAGCACAATTTTGGGCTGGTTATTTAGAAAAAGAAATCAACTTAAATCTTGTAAACAAAATAGCTTCTATAAAACACGAAAGAAATCTTTAATATCTTAAACTCAGGTAGAAAGTAAATGTAAATTATAATTACATTACAATCATAGCACCATTTATGGCATGTTAATAGAATATAAACAAATTAAAACTCTGCAAGTTTATTTTCTACAAACGTACATGATTTCTCGAGTTCTCGACTTTTCTCGAGCTTGATTTCCCGGGAACAAAGCCCAACGATTTCCCGGGAATTCTCGGCTCGAGAATTCCCGGGAATGAACCCTAGTCTTAGCCAAACACGTCCAGTAAAAAAATCATGCTCTCATTCTACTATGCTCTTTAGCATTTCTTTCTCGTTGTATGTTTACGTGTACTTACGAATATCTTGAACCTAAATATATCACGCTCAATAGTAGATTTTTGGGTCTCCTTAGTGGAGAATGGCCGCGTAAGCCACACGATTGGACATGCGGGACCTTTCCCCCACCATGGAGCGTTTGGTTCAAGTTGTTTTTAACTATACCGTTAGGTAAGACGTAAGACCGTAGCAGTAATACACAGTACGTCGATGATGATTATCTTCAAGCAGCCGTATCTGTTTAAAAGGCTGGACTAGACTATCTATGCTAGACGAGCTCCAGTTTACCGTTTCAAACAACATTTGATACTTTGTCTTACCCCTCCCAACTCGTAAGGAAACATATCTCAAAGTTTTTTTCTATTAGATTAATAGGCATGCTCGTGTAAAAGCGTATGGATTTGGATTCAGAAGCTATTCAATCGGTTTTGTATGTTGGCCGCGGGTTGTAGCAAATAGCAATCGTGACTAGACTCTAGACTAGATGCCGCCACCGTCGATTTACTTACTAATGCTGTTAGAAAATAACATAAATGTTATATATTTTATCTCTGAATATTTTTAATGACTATACTTACATATATGATTTAAACAAATTAATGTTTAATCTAAAAATTTGGCATTACCTTTATTTATATTCTCAGAATGTTAATATTACATACCGATAAGGTCAAACACATCGAAGAAGAATACCCCAAAATGAAAAATGAAAACAAATGGGCTCATTATAGTTAGCCTCCCAAAAAAATGTTTTTAATGCAAAACCGTCTCACGCTGGTCGATGTCTGAGTCGAATGGCAAGGCTATATCTATTATAGATTGATGTGCCCAGGAAGGACCTGCTGGACATCCTGTAATAACATGAAAAGATTTATATTTTATCACGCCTAAAATAAAATAATCACATAGTTTTATAACGCAGTTGTTCTTGTTATCGCAAATAGCACGACAACTTATAAAGCAAAGCAATATCTACTGAAAAAATAATTATTCGACGAATCGACAATATGGGCTCTTGTTAAAATATATCCATTTTGTATTATAAATAATAAGTAATTTAATAACTTAGCTTAAATAAAATAGAATGAAAAATGGACACTAGGTAAAATATTGCACTTTTGTATTTTATATATTAAAATGTCTTACATAAATTGGAATGTAATATTAAAATATGGCAACTTTGCATTTTAAATAATATAGAAACTCACCTGTTGGAAATGGAATTGGAATAGACAAAGGACGTATTCCAAAATGTGGCACTATTGCAGGGCATGCAGGGAAAACTATTGTAAAGTTCAGATCACTTTTTGGATTGTGGCTGTTTTGCAGTAAAACCACGTGCATCTCATCATATCGTTGAGGTCTGGGTCACAATAGACAAAATGACGGTCTTGCACTGAAGTTAGTGCGCAAAGCGGCTAAATTCAAAACAGACGCTTGTGCCGTTTGGTGTCAAAGTTAGCGAAAACAATGAGCGTCTTAAATAGACTCTAAAGTATAACCGATTTAGAGCTCAATTTTCGAATAAAACCGTTTTTACAGTTTTTTGATTAATGGCCCTTTTGCATTCAAGGAGCGATTTGTCGGAACTCTTTGCAATGACAGCCTTTTCGCACTTGTAATGAAATATACTATTTTGTGGGGCTAACTTTAATGAGCCGCCCAAAAAGGTAACATTTGCACCATGCATTTGCAACCTATTGGTGAATAGCCGAAGCACAATAAAACGCACCGCGCCATCTATATAATGATTAATGAAATAAGTTTCTTTTTACATCCGTAAATTGTTGAATTATGCATACTACTCACCAGCAGATGTCGCACCGCACACGGCCGGCACAATAAAATACAAATAATACTTGTTTACAATTTGCAGTTTTCGATAATAAACTAATTTTGACTTCGCATAGTCTTGTTATATGTTAAACATAAACTGTTTTTCTGTCACGAACCTGAAAATAAACGCGCATTACATAATCTTCTTGTGATTATTGCGCATAGTCACAACATTGCGCATTTCGGGGCTAACCTCACCGAGTCGATCGACCAGCAATTCAGCTCTTAGCTGTCAGTGCGAAATCCTTTTCATTTCGCCTTAGTGCATAGATTGGTGCCTAGTGGGTGGGTGTACCAAGTGTATCCGACCGACAGCATTTTGTTTACCTTAGGAGCTAGCTAATATACAATTTGCAGGTGAGTACATACCTACTGAAAATTCTATATCCTCTTCAATTTCGGACTGGGTGACTTGGTTTCGTGTAAGGTAGGTTCACAAGTCTATATACTCTTTTCACAGGATCTGTTTGCAATTATTTCACGAATTGTATACTTACGTAAGAAACAACCGTTTTACTTAGATCCAACGTAACCCAAATTTGCAAAAAGTGGTTAGTGGGAACCTGTGCTATACATGTCATGTATAGCACAGGTTCCCATTTACATGATGTCATGGGCGGTTGTCTGACGTGCACAATACTCGATTCACGCCAAATATTCCTCCTATTCTTCATCAATTTTTAATTGTTTATAATTATGTAATTGAAAAAACTTTTTTGAAGTTTTTTGCATGAAATATCAATATTATTAATAATAACGTTTTAAAATACACAAAAATAATCAATATATTTTTTTTTTCAAATACCCAATTACTTAGGTATTTGTTTTTTTTTTTTCAAATTTTAAATAATGTTATTCATTATTCACAGCACAACAGAATAGTTATTTGTGCAACAAGAGAGCAAAGTCGTTTTTTGCTGCGAGTGCTGATATTGAATCCCGAGCAAGCGAAGGAATCAGCGATTGAATCACTCGCTACGCTCGTGATTCTAAAGTTGATTCCTGAGTGTTGCGAGGGATTCAAAGGCACAAGATGCAAAAAAATTTGCTCTCGTGTAACACACATAACTTTTCACTTCAGCAGCGAGAACACTATAGAAGATGAAATATATTACGTAACATTTTTGAAACTAGAATTAAATATTATAGTTTTTGAAGCAGTAAATACTTATTTTCGTAAATCGTTAAATACAACAGTAAGTAAAAAAATCAATAAATTACATTAAAAGACATAATTATCATTTTTGCTAAATTTCTTTAGTTGTACGAAATTCCGAACGTGTTTGTCTTTGAGGTCGAATTCAAAATCGGAGCTGTTGGTGCGGTGGCTTTGTCACTCTCTTTTCTATTGGCGGGAAAGATTTAATTGGCGGGAAGGAATTATAATTAAAAAGTTACTTTGTCTCACTCATTGAAAACAGTGAGCAAAACCTACATGTTTGAGCTACTGAAGTGAAAATTCAAATGTCCACTAATATGTTTGTTACCAAATTTTATAGCACAGTGCTACAATTAACACAGTGCAACATCATCAGGCCACTTTATTCAACTGCTATACATATGCATTCCATATAAACTGTCATAGCACCCTGTCTTCAGGTTGACACATCCAGCTGTTGCCCGCAACCTTTTGCAGATCATACCTGTTGCCAACAGGCATCAGGCAATACAACCTTTTTATATTTATTCTTTTTTAATCAATGTATTAGAATAGTTTTAAGTTTTTAAAAATAGAAGAAGGTTTTTGGTATGAGTCAGGCTTTGGTATGAAAAAGGATTACAAGAGTTAAATTTTTAAAATGTCCTTTTTTTTAATGTTTCGGTCCTATCTTACGACGCGCGTCCTTAATAATTGGTGTCAGAATGAAAAGGAAATTGTGGTATCATGCCCGTGACGAGATCTGTAACAAAAAAACAAACCCTAAGGCCTGTGGTAAGTGAAACTGTTCCAGCTTCATCGTCAGGTATTACACCTGCTATACTTCATAGCGATGAGGCGCCTATTCAGGAGCAGCATATTTCACAATGTTTACCTACTCAGGCAGGGGAAGACCAGCTTTCTAAAACTCGATCCTTGTCATCTTCTCGAGCCTTTACAAGAGCACATAGACTAGCCGCTCTAGCTCGCCATGCTCGTTTAAATGCAGATCGTCAACGACAGCTCGCCGAACAACAGCAGAAGGCGGCTGACCTTGAGCTGCAGGCGCAACTTGCAGCGATAGAATCCGTTGCCTCGCAAAGAAGTAAAGCTACAGATACACATTCTCATTAATAGCACGAAAGCATGCTGTTAATGAGCAAATGCTACTTAGTAGCAAGTGTATACAGACATTGCTAGTAATAGGCATACTTATTTCGAGCGTGCTCAATAATCGATCGCCGTTCGATTTTCAAGCTTGCTACCTGTACCGCGGGTCGAAGGGGGCGTGCTTTGAGCATGTCTGAACATGTTTGCTTAATAGCATGCTACTTTAATCTTCTTCTAGTAGTTGTGTATTGTTTTTATTTAATTAAGTCAGATGTCATATAAAAAATGGCGCGTTAGGGAGACGAAAAGACATTAAATTTTATTATTCACTACCGAAGCCAAAAATGTCTTTGGAATCCTCGTTCACCGATGTACAAAAATAATATAGCACGTAACAACGCTAACGATGATTTATTGAAGGTTGTGAATGAACCAGCTTTGACATTCAAAATGCTTAAAATTAAAAACTTAAGATCAGTATATCGCGCATTCATGATGGTTACTAAATAGCAAGTGTACCAGATTGTTTTATTGAGGCATGCTTATTCAGGAGTATGCTTAAAACTAGCATGCCTTTTGCTAGCAAATGTAAACAGTTCCAAGCATGCTCATTTTTACCTTACTTATAAGCATGCTTACTAGCGTGTTATTATAGAGCATGTGTATCAGTACCTTAAGGCCTGGAATACACATGCTAATAGAAAAGCATGCTTGTTTGCTAATAGGTAGTATGCTCTTTTATAGCATGCTCTCCAAGCGTGTATATTTGCTAATGAGAGTACACTCAGAAGCATACTTATTACTAGCATTCTTCTTTCTAGGACGTGTGACATACACATAAGCTACAGATACACGTGCTCATTAATAGCACGAAAGCATGCTATTAATGAGCAAATGCTACTTAGTAGCAAGTGTAAACAGACATTGCTAGTAATAGGCATGCTTATTTCGAGCGTGCTCAAAAATCGACCGCCGTTCGATTTTCAAGCATGCTACCTGTAGCGCGGGTGGAAGGGGGCGTGCTTTGAGCATGTCTGAACATGTTTGCTTAATAGCATGCTACTTTAATCATCTTCTCGTAGTTGTGTCAAAGCTGGGTCATTCATAACCTTCAATAAATCATCGTAAGCGTTGTTACGTGCTATATAATTTTTGTACACCGGTGAACGAGGATTCCAAAGACATGCTTGGTTTCGGTAGTGAATAATAAAATTTTATGACTTTTCGTCTCCCCAACGCGCCATTTTTATAACACAACTGACTTAATTAAATAAAAACAATACACAACTACGAGAAGAAGATTAAAGTAGCATGCTAAGTCTGTATACACTTGCTACTAAGTAGCATTTGCTCATTAATAGCATGGTTTCGTGCTATTAATGAGCATGTGTATCTGTAGCTTTAAGATCAGTATATCACGCATTCTTGATGTTTACTAAATTTGCTGTTTATTGTACCAGATTGTTTTCTTGAGGCATGCTTATTCAGGAGTATGCTTAAAACTAGCATACCTTTTGCTAGCAAATGTAAACAGTTCCAAGCATGCTCATTTTAGCATACTTTTATGCATGCTTACTAGCGTGCTATTATAGAGCATGTGTATCAGTACCTTTAATAAGAGCATGTTCAGCATTCAAAATGGATGTTTCTTTGCGGAATGAATTAAATTCAGTTATATTATTACTTTCAATGAATTTATTAAAGAAACTTATCAACGAAAGTGGACCAAGGTACCCACGTCAACAAATCAAGTAGCATGCTCACATATAATACCCGTTCAGACTTGCTTTGAAGCCGCCGCTTTCCACCCCGCTCCTCACACCGTGTGCTAACTAGCACGAAAAATAGACCGGCTTGCGATTTAGTAGCGTGCTTGTTCACTAGCATGCTCTTTTCGTATACACGTGCTAATTGTATGCTATTAAGTAGCATCTGCTCGACACTAGCATGCTTTTGTGCTACTACGGAGCATGTGTATTCCAGGCCTAACTCAACTCAAAGGTGGTTGATGGAGTGTCCCGAGGGAGAATTTAATGAACCGTTTCATTGCAGTAAGAATAATGACGGGCCTAACACGAACAATAAATCTAGCGGTTTGCCTGCTGTGGAAGCTATCAACCAACGCGGTGCCGCCGCTACTACCAGTGCCGGGTTCGCGCAGTGCGGCCACGACTTCCCGTAAATTTACACCTGATTATTGTGATTTACAAGACAAAAATAAAACGAATAGTTATGAGACACAATACTCATTTAATAAACTCGCAAATTGTTCACGACCGAAAAGGCATGAACCAGAGGTTTAATAATTATAACTATAAAGTTAGCGAAGATGGCACTAATCGCCATCTCGCTCTAACGTCAGTTGACACAAAAGTACTATATGTAACGGACGCATCTATATTCTGTCTGTACTAATATAATAAAATAGTCAGTTTAACAAGTCAACTCTCATTATTTGATGCACCACATCCTCTACTAGCAACCTATCGAAGGAAGAGCAGAAGATGAATAATATTGTGTGGTGAACATCGAAATGGTCCTTCGAATGCTATAAAAGCAAACAAATTAATCCTACTGTAGGGTGAGTCCTTTGAAAGTGGATGAATTGGCCAGAACGAATTCAAGACTAGTGAATCGGCCATTCAGGACGGGACGAATTGGTTCTCCATCAAGACAGAAAATATTGTTTCATTCAGAAAAGCAACATAAGTTTTGGCGGGTAGAAGATTGGGTGCGAGCGCAAAGTTCCCGCGTCGTGCCGAGCCGAGTCCGTCCATCCATACGAGTTTGTCCGAGGCCGCCCGAAGTCCGCAACGCTGGACGCTGAGACCGAACGAAAACCGACCGAACCGAAGACTGAAGAACGAACGGAAAATCCGCCATTTTGTTTTGGTTTGTGCCGCCGTCCGAGTCACCGTGCGTTTGCGACTTAAAATAGTTTAGGATTAAAATTTAGTTATATTGTTACTCTAAATAGTTATAGATCAAAAATGAGTGTTAAAGAGCTCATCAGTAACAGAAGTTATATTAAATCAAATATAACTAGGTTCGCAAAAAGGTGTCAAACTTTATCAGAATTACACACAGCTTCCGTTGAATATCTGCACGAGCGGAAGGTACGCATCATGGAATTATTTAAAGAGTACGAACAATTGAACAAAGCTATTATGTTCCTAAATCCCTCTGATGACGAGGATGTCGAGGAATATGAGAGTAAGTACAGCACTTGCCTAACAATGATTGATTCTGAAATAAATGTCCGTAGCAATAACTCAGCGCAGTCTGCCAATGGCAATAATAATAACAGCAAGTTGGTTAAATTGCCTCAAATGGACATTAAGCCCTATGATGGCAAAGAAATAATCGATTTTATTCCATTCATTAATATGTTTAATTCGGTCATTGACTCCAACACAGAACTCAATTGTTGCCAAAAATTTTATTATTTGCGCAGTTTTCTATCTGGAGAAGCTTTAGATTTAATAAAAAACTTGCCACTTACTGATGAAAATTATTTATCTGCACTTGGGTTACTTGAAAAAAGATATAACAATATTCCACTTATAATAAACCACCATATTAATAGTTTACTTGATACTGATTCAATTAAAGGCGACTCTCAACAAATTAGGCATTTTATAAGTGTTATTAGCATACATATAACTGCACTAAAAAACTTGGGATTACCCGTTGACCAGTGGGATGCACTTTTAGTTAATATTTTGATTAGGAAAATAGATATTTATAATGTTAGAGGCTTCCACTTAGAAAGAAACGAAAAAGAATTGCCCACCTTACAAGAACTTTTGGACTTTTTAGAGAAAAGAGCACTTGTATTAGAAAATACTGCTGAAAGGTCTCAGCTGGCCTCAGCAGTACCAATGGCAGCCAGATACAAGCATGAAAAACCAGAAAGAACATCTTTAGCTGCATTTACAACTGAATGTAAGTACTGTTCAAAACCACATAGGCTTTATGAATGTGCCCAATTTAAATTAGCCGCAGAAAATGAAAAGGTGGATTTTGTTAAAAGAAATAATTTGTGTGTATTGTGTTTGAATGCACATAGAGGTAAGTGTACACTGCGCTTAAGATGCTCCTTGTGCAAGAAAAATCATAACACATTATTGCATGTTGCACAGACTAGCATACATCCAGAGAGTTGCGCTTCAGATACAACTAATAATGCTTTGGCAATGTCGAGCACTGCACAATCAAATAATGTTTTATTGCCTACTGCAATGGTGAGACTAATAGACAATAATGGGAAATTCATACATACCCGTGCATTATTAGACACAGGCAGTCAAGTTTCTTTTATTTGTGAAAGGCTGGCCAGGGACATTGACTGCAACATTTTGCAAGCTAATCAGCTTATTACAGGCATAATAGATGGCTCTAAAAATGTCACAAAAAAGGCTACCATTTGTATATACTCTTCTGCAAATAATTTCAAAATCAATGTGACCTGCTATATTACTGGGTCTGTAACTTGTGCACTGCCGCAACAGAGTTTTAGCATGGCTAATTATAAAGTGCCACCTAATATTAAACTGGCTGATACCACATTTAATAAAATGGGTGAAATTTCCATGCTTCTAGGCTGTGACGTCTTTTTCCAGGTGCTGCAGCGGAACTCAATTCCGCTAGCACCAACGGGACCGTTCCTGGTTAATACAGCTTTTGGATATATTGTGGCAGGCAGCCTGCCAGTAACTGCTGGAAAGGTGCTCACATCAAATCATTGTGTCACTGTTGAAGGTAATTCTTCAAACAATACTTTTGATTTGGATTCATGTAATGATAAAACATTAGAAAACACTATTTCAAAGTTTTGGGAATGTGAAAATGTTTCTCATACATATAAAGAGGGCACCACTGAGCATGAACTTGCTGAAGAGTGTTTTCAAAACTCTGTAAAATTGAAAAATAAAAGGTTTTCTGTGGCCTTGCCTTTAAAGCTTGATTTAAAATCTATACAACTAGGTGATTCATTTAGCCGGGCACTGCAAAGATTTTACCATTTAGAAAGGCGCTTTTCAAGGGACTCTGCTTTAAAGGAGCAGTACACAAAATTTATGCAAGAATACATTCAACAGGGACATGCCAAATATTTTGATATATCTAAATATGAATCTAAAGCAGAAAATACATACTTTTTACCACATCACCCTGTATTGAACCCTAATAGTAAAACTACCCCAGTTCGTGCAGTCTTCGATGGAAGCATGAAAACAAATAAAAATATTTGTTTAAATGATATTATGTTAAATGGACCTGTGGTTCAAAACGATTTGTTTGATATTTTAATATTATTTCGTACTTATAAGTTTGTATTATTGTGTGATATAAAGGCCATGTACCGATGTATTTTGTTAGATAGTAAGTATTGTTGTTTGCAGAATATCTTATGGAGAGAGTCTCCGCAAGAACCTGTGCAGTGTTTACAGTTGCAAACATTGACATATGGCTTAAAAACTTCTGCGTTTTTGGCTACCCGGTGTTTGATTGAACTTGCCGAGATGCACAAGGATCGATATCCTTTAGCTTATTTTGTGCTTAAATATTCAACGTATGTCGATGATATACATTGTGGCGCGGATGATATATCAGAGCTTTGTGAAATTAAAAGGCAACTTTCTGAGCTTCTATCGCTGGCTAGTTTTGATTTACATAAGTGGTGTTCTAATTATAGTAGCATTCTACACGATATTCCTGTTGCATTACAACAGTTGAATAATAAAGAATTTGATAAAACGAATTGTTATGTTAAAACATTGGGGCTATCCTACAATGTACAGGCAGACACGCTGAATATTAAATGTCCAATAAAAAATGGTCAAGATGTTTATACTAAAAGACAAATGCTAAGTTTCATAAGTACATTCTTTGACCCATTAGGTTTAGTAGGTCCTATTTTTGTAAAGGCCAAGCATTTAATGCAAGAAGCTTGGTGTAGTAATACTAAATGGGACGACGCACTGCCTGCCACTTTAAACAAAAAATTTGTTGAATTTGCCAATAGTTTAATAAACATGTCATGCCTATCTGTGCCTAGAAATATAAACGTGCAGAATTATCGTAGGGTTGAGCTTATTGGCTACGCGGATGGTTCGAGTATTGCGCATGGTTGTTGTCTCTACTTAAGAGTTGTAAGTGATAAGAATATTATAACCAACTGTAATGTGTGGTGTCAAAGAGAAAATCTGACTCCAAATAAATTCGACTCCGTGAAGTATTTACAATTTATAATATATATTTACAACAGAAGGAGTTAGGACATAGGCAGAAAAATGAAAGCAATAAAAATGTACAACAGTAAAGAGAATAAAACCAAAAGTGACAGTCAATAAAATGGTTGCCATAGAACCCGCGCACGGAATCTGTAAAGGACTCGCGTGCGCGAACTCTACGGCGGTATATATATAAAACGTGTCTGTCAAGTCTGTCTGTCCATTAAAATAATTAATTACACAAATTAATTTGAACTTAAAATATGTACATGCTGACACGCCACATCACCCCCTTCCAGCTGGAAAGCGCCATATTTTCAGCGAAGAAAACGCGCTGGAAAGTGAACGCGTCGACCAGATCGAGTTCTTCGGACATTGTCTTCTCCGACGGCGTCGGGTGGCGTGTGATGCTGTGATGATGGAGATGGAATTGTGTGTTGTGATGAATGTTGTGATGATGAATGAGAGGAAGGTGAAATGAGCTGTGAGTGTGTGTGACTGTGCAATGGGTGGAGTGAAGTGTTATCACTCAACACGTAGGCTGGTTTTAGCCTGTCTATGGATACAGTAATCACATTACCACGAACTCGAATCTTGAACACCTTAACACCTCTGTCTACAACCTCGTAGGGACCAGTGTATGGAGCAGTTAACGACCCACGGACCTTATCATCCCGCAGAAAAACGTGGGAGACGGTAGCCAAGTCTTTAAAAACAAAGACCGATTTGTGTCCATGGCGTGAAGCTGGTGATGGCTGTAAATCGCTAACAATCTTACGAAGTTGGGCTAAGTAATCACTTGCATCAGGAAAATGATCACTAGAGTTAGGCTGTAAAAGTTGACCGGGCAATCTCAGTGACTCACCGTACGTGAGTTCGGCTGAGGATGCGCGTAGATCTTCCTTGAAAGCACACCGGATACCCAATAAAACCACTGGTAGAGTGTCAACCCAGTTTGTAGTTTGATGACAGACAATAGCAGACTTGAGTTGACGATGGAATCTCTCTACGAGACCGTTACATGCTGGATGGTATGAAGTGGTCCTTTTATGCTTGAAACCTATGAGTTCTGA
This sequence comes from Clostera curtula, assembly GCA_905475355.2. Taxonomy (NCBI): domain Eukaryota; kingdom Metazoa; phylum Arthropoda; class Insecta; order Lepidoptera; family Notodontidae; genus Clostera; species Clostera curtula. The sequence continues at coordinate 7,436,808 of FR997813.1, read as the reverse complement.
TAGCCTTTTGAATAGCGCCGACTCAAACTGTGCACCGCGATCAGTCACGATGCTGGTAGGGACGCCAAAGCGAGAGATCCAACCGTGCAATAAGGCCTTAGCGACAGCCTCAGCGGTGATCTCCTTGAGAGGGATTGCCTCAGGCCATCGCGTAAACCTATCGATGGCTGTAAGACAATATTTGAACTCTTGGCTAGATGGTAAGGGACCTATCATATCGATGTGAACTTCTGAGAACCTGGAGTTGGGTAAGGAAAACGTACCTAAAGGTGATGAGACGTGCCGAGTGACCTTTGACCGCTGGCAGGCCAAACAGAAACGGGTCCATTCTCGACAGTCTTTCCTAATGCCAGGCCAAACGTATCGTTCTGCAACTAGTTTTGCAGATGCATTGGCCCCAGGATGACACAGTGAATGTAATGCCTCAAAAACCTGACGGCGGAATTGAGGTGGAATGTACGGTCTTGCAACGCCACTACCAACGTCACAATATAAGACAGTATCTGTCCCAGGCAACCTAACTTGTTTGAGGCACAAAGACGTATTGTTGCTGGTAATAAGCTGCTGCAGCTCTGAATCGGAGAACTGAGACTGAGCGATGTGCTCCAAGTCCACCGGCTGAGAAATCTCCTCGATCCGAGACAGCGGATCGGCCACAACATTGTGCTTACCAGATATGTGCCGTATATCAGTAGTAAATTGGGAAATGAAATCTAAATGCCTGAACTGGCGAGGTGAGCATCTATCCTTACGATTACTAAATGCGAAGCAAAGAGGTTTATGGTCTGTGTAAACCACGAAGTCTCTTGCTTCAACCATGTGCCTGAAATGTCTGATGGACTCGTAAATAGCTAATAACTCACGGTCGTAAGGTGAGTATTTCTGCTGACTTGGGCTCAGCTTCTTCGAAAAGAAAGCAAGAGGTTGCCATCCAATCCCTTGCTTGTGCTGTTGCAAGACTGCGCCAATGGCTACGTCTGATGCATCGGAAACAATTGATAATCGACTTTCTGAGTCTGGATGTGCTAACAAAGTTGCCTGACACAGATCCTGCTTACAGGCTTCGAAGGCCTCATGCTCAGCTGCAGAAAATGTGATAGGATGAGACCCTTTGATCGAATCAACTAGCATATCGTTCAAAGGAGCCTGATTACGAGCTGCACTGGACATAAACCTCCTATAGAAATTGAGCATGCCTAGGAACCTTCGAAGCTCTTTGACCGTTTTAGGAACTGGAAAATTTTGTATAGCCTCTACCTTGGCAGGCAAAGGCTTGGTACCCTCGCTAGAAATAAGGTAGCCTAAAAACTTTACCTGAGGTACGCCAAAGGTGCACTTGGATGTGTTGATTACCATGCCGTATTCCTGCAGCCTGGTGAACAGCTTGCGTAGGTGCTGCTTATGGGTCTCCTCATCAGGGGAAAAGACCAGGAAGTCATCCAAATAAGCGTAGCAGAACTCAAGGCCTCTAAGCATCTCATCAACAAATCGTTGAAAGGACTGAGCTGCATTGCGCAACCCGAACGTCATGTACGGAAACTCGTAGAGACCGAACGGGGTAGTGATCGCAGTCTTCGCTATGTCGTCACCAAATACTGGAATCTGATGGTAAGCTTTCAACAAATCTATCGTGGAGAACACCCTGCAGCCTGCGAGGCTATGAGAGAAATCCTCAATGTGTCGGATGGGGTACTTATCCGGTAGAGTGCGAGCATTCAGCATCCTATAATCCCCGCAAGGACGCCAGCCATTGTCCTTCTTAGGAACTAAGTGGAGAGGTGAGGCCCAAGATGACTCAGAGGGTCTGGCTATGCCGCTCTGCAGCATAGAAGCAAACTCCTCTTTCGCTATCTTGAGTTTATCCGGTGCCAGCCTACGTGGAGTACATGAAACAGGCGGACCCGGAGTGGTGCGAATGTAGTGCACTGTATTGTGTAATGGCTTACGATGTGTACCTAGTGGGCGAGTGACGTCAGGAAATGAACGTAGTATGTCATGATATACCGACTCACCAACAATCGACTTCACCGAAGAGACAATGTCTGAAACTCGAGCAGGCGAAGCCGGGGCAGAAAGAGAGGTGTGGTTGTCAATCAGACGATGGTTCCTGCAATCTACAATTAAATTATAAAATGACAAAAAATCTACACCTATTATAGCCCTATTCACATCAGCAACTATAAATCGCCAGGAGAAGTCACGCCTTAAACCTATATTTACAGAAATATTTACAAAACCGTATGTATGAATGACAGTGCCGTTTGCTGCACACAGCTCGTATGCACTTTTCTCGCGTCGTCCTTTAGCAGCAGGTCGTGGGAAGACGCAGACATCGCTTCCGGTATCGATGAGGAACTGCGTCTTTGTTACCCGATCTGTGACGAATAGGCGGCCTTTGCTGGAAGAGCAGTCATCAGCCGCGCTCACTGACTGCTGTCCTGGTTTTCCGGCGTGAAGTTGCACGGCTTATTGCACATTTCTGCTTTCTTACCAAATTTGAAATGGTACCAACATGTTCCGTGCCGTGTTCTTGAACGCTTGCGTCTGTGCGGGCGATTCGGCGTCCGCGATCGATATCCTCTTTTAATCACCTCCGACAAAGCTTGTATGCGCTTTTTGAGTTCGCAAATTTGTCGGGACATATCCACATCCGAAGGCGAAGAGGTCGAAGAGAAATCTGCCTGAGCCATATTTCGTGTTCTTGAAGGTGGTCACCAGTGTAATGTGTGGCGACCAAAGAGGAATCTGACTCCAAATAAATTCGACTCCGTGAAGTATTTACAATTTATAATATATATTTACAACAGAAGGAGTTAGGACATAGGCAGAAAAATGAAAGCAATAAAAATGTACAACAGTAAAGAGAATAAAACCAAAAGTGACAGTCAATAAAATGGTTGCCATAGAACCCGCGCACGGAATCTGTAAAGGACTCGCGTGCGCGAACTCTACGGCGGTATATATATAAAACGTGTCTGTCAAGTCTGTCTGTCCATTAAAATAATTAATTACACAAATTAATTTGAACTTAAAATATGTACATGCTGACACGCCACACCAACAACCTTCTATGTTCAAAGTCTCGTATTAATCCGAGAAGTAAAATGTTAACAATACCTAGAATAGAACTTAATGGTGCCTTATTGCTAGCAATTTTAGCGAGACGGGTATATGAAACATTAGTGTTGAAGTATAATAGTATTAATATATATTTGTATTCAGATTCAAAAATTGTACTCTCTTGGCTTAATACCAATCCCTTAAAGTTAAACGCATACGTTGCAAATAGGATTGGAAAAATCAAACAGTTATCGACTAATGTACAGTGGAATTATGTCAGCACAGGTGAAAACCCAGCCGATTGCCTATCGCGTGGTCTTATACCAGAGCAATTAAATGGAAATTCATTGTGGTTTCATGGTCCAACATATCTAAAAAACCTTAATTACAAACATTCTGAAGCAACATCAGCTATTATTTCGGAAAATGATATTCCTGAAGTTAAACATAATTTAGTTTCATGTAATATTTGCCAACAAGATAATATGTTTTATAAATTTATAGAAAAATATTCTGATCTAGCAAAAATGATTAGAGTTATGGCCTATGTTAAACGATTTACTTTCAATGCTAGAAAGCGAAATAAAAATAAAAGGTATGAGCCATTGTTATCCGAAGAGTTAATATCTGCATTGCACACTTTAATTATAATAGAGCAATCTAGACATTTTTTCAGTGAAATTAAACTCTTAAATTCTAATTCTGAATTAAAATCACAATTGAGTGGACTTCATCCATTCATTGATGGAGCGGGCGTTCTTAGAGTGGGTGGTCGTTTACAAAACGCCAACTTACCTTTTAATAAAAAACACCCTATTATTTTGCCAAAAAATTCGATTCTAACAAAATTGATTATATTCAATGAACATATTAGGCTTAAGCATGCTGGGCCAAAGTTGACACTCAGCAGTTTGAACGAATTATATTGGATAATGAATGCTAGCAGGGAAGTAAAATTTGTGTTGTATAAATGTCTTATATGTTTCAAACTGAAGGCCAGGGCTTCTAGTCAACTTATGGGAGCTCTTCCTATTGATCGCGTCAACATGACGCGTCCGTATCAAATAGTAGGGACCGATTTTGGAGGTCCATATAGTTTAAAACAGACAAGAATTCGTAAACCTGTCATTACAAAGGGATACATAGTAATATTTGTTTGCTTTGTCACTAAGGCTATTCACATAGAGTTAGCATCAGACATGACCACTAACACCTTTTTGGCATGTCTCAAAAGGTTTATAAGTCGTAGAAATAAGCCAACTAAGATATATTGCGACAATGCTAGCTATTATAAAGGTGCAAATAACGCGTTAAAAGATCTGTATGATTTACTGAATTCCCCAGATCATCAGCATAAGGTGCACGATTACGGTAGTTCAGAAAGGATTACATTTCATAATATACCGTCGTACAGTCCTGTATTCGGTGGGCTGTGGGAGGCAGGAATAAAAAGTGTTAAACATCACATTAAACGTGTCGTGGGTAATTCAATACTTACCTATGAAGAATTGTACACTGTTTTAGTCCAAATCGAAGGCATTGTAAACTCGAGACCATTAACCCCTATGACTAGAGATAGTGAAGACATGTCTTGCTTAACACCGGCGCACTTTCTTACAGGTGCCCCACTAACTTCATATCCCGAACAAAATTTAATGGAAGTAAATGTAGGTAAACTTAGTTTCTGGAAACAATGTAATCAAATGCAGCAGCATTTCTGGGGGCAATGGCACAAACAATATCTTGTAATGTTACAAAATAGACCTAAGTGGAAGAGTCAACAGCCTAACTTAGAAAAGGGCACAATGGTTCTGCTTAGATCTGCAAACGTGTCACCTTTGAACTGGCCCCTAGGGAGAATTGTTAATGTAATCCCAGGGAAAGATAAGTTAGTTCGTGCACTAGATGTTAAAACTCCTAATGGGTATGTAATTAGGACAAGTGTGACAAAGGTTTGTCCACTACCTATTGATTATAATTAGTAAATAGTTAATAAGCTTATTTAGAAATATTATATAACAATGCTGCCTGTCTAAAGTATAAATAAAAAACATTGTAATTTTAAACACAGTTCTGTATTAGTTAATAATATTAAATATTGTGATGTACATTTGTACAATTAATTGCCGAGGCCCCAGCATGTTCACGACCGAAAAGGCATGAACCAGAGGTTTAATAATTATAACTATAAAGTTAGCGAAGATGGCACTAATCGCCATCTCGCTCTAACGTCAGTTGACACAAAAGTACTATATGTAACGGACGCATCTATATTCTGTCTGTACTAATATAATAAAATAGTCAGTTTAACAAGTCAACTCTCATTATTTGATGCACCACATCCTCTACTAGCAACCTATCGAAGGAAGAGCAGAAGATGAATAATATTGTGTGGTGAACACAAATGTCATCGCGGATCTTGGGATGAGGCATCAGGTGAGTATTCAACTTCCTTCTTATGACGGTTCCGTTTCTGGTTGGCTTATGTTTAAGAAAACATACTTTCGGTCAGAAGCCAGGTTTAGTCCGGGGGAGAATTTGGCTAGGCTCAGCACGGCACTGTGTGGGGTCGCGAAGGACGCCGTATCCGCTTTACTTATATCTGCCGTGGACCCAGCGCAGCTGATGTGTTCCTTAGAGATTCGAACTGGCCAAACGGAATCTATCATCTTACAACAACTCTTAAGTATTAAAACATTGGGGAGGCTGCCATTACACGAGTCCGTAAAGGACCTCAATATTTTTGCATGTAAACTAAGAAACTGCGTTTTCCAATGCCGTTATAACCTTTGGAATGTTCAACACACTAACACTTATATACAATACCGTTGCTAAGGAACCTACTAAAATCAATCATTCGACTTCTTCGCAAAAACCAAGGAGTTCACTAACATGTAGGTACTGTATGATAGGCACACATAATATAAGTGAGTGCCAAAAGTTTATTTCGCTATCTGTAGATGATCGCTGGCTATGGGTTACAAAAAACAAAGTGGGTTATAGATGTTTAAGCAATGGCTCGCATAAATATTTAGCTTGTAAGTAACGTTACAAAATTGCCGCCGGGTGTAAGTACAGTCAGGGGCATAATACTTTGTTTCACAAAACCATTTTAGAAAATGTTGCCCATGTAGACATCGCTACGAATAAAAATTCTGAGTTTCAGTCTCGTAGCTCGGAAGAAGTGCATCATCTAACACAATGGCAATGAGGCCCTCATTAAAAGTTCTCCCTGTTACTGTTTAACTAGCTTTAGGACCGGTTCCTAAAGCTAGTTTAGATACAAGCGTTACTTGATGATGGCTCAACTGCGTCATTTATAGATAAATCCATAGCCGATTTAGTAGGTGCCTGGTGTCTGGTAAAAATAAGTTAATTCAAATTGACTGTATAGGGGGCCTTAGTAAAATATCCAGGTCAACTTTGTAAATATTCAAGCTAGGGGCCGCCATAGCTCCAATACGCATGATATAATAATAGTGAAGTCCATTCCTAATTTGATTATCGCAAAGCAGTCTATTTATTCGGAACAAATTAAAAGCTACGATTATTTACAAGATCTGCTTGATTGTGTATGTTATGAAAACGCCAAGCCCATGCTTTTACTTGGGATTTATAATTGGCACCTCACTGTTTCCAAAGCTATACGTCGCTGTTCCTCATCACAACCGGCAGCCTCTTTGACTCCTTTAGGCTGGGTTTTTTATGGCTCTTTGTCGTCTTTGCCCAAGCAAGTTGACTTTGTTAACCATACTACTACGGAGGATAGTCAGGGCGACTACCGCGCTTTAGATACTCGTATTAGGGAATATTATAGGTTAGATTCCATAGGTATACAAAATAGGAACCGTTGTTCTGCAGAAGATCAAAGAGCTTTAAAGTTAGTAGAAGATACAACAAAGCGTCTACCATATGGACGATTTGAGGCAGGTCTACTGTGGCGTGATAATATAGAACGAGTTCCAGATAGTCGCTTACTCGCTCTACGCCGATTTAAAACTCTCGAACGAAAAATGATTAAAGATTCCGACTACGCCACTAAGTATAAATTGAATATTCACGCTATGGTCGATAAGGGGTATGCAGAGGTATGCACATCTGCCCCTTCAGGTATTTTGTGGTATTTACCGCACTTTGGTGTTGTGCACCCACAAAATAAGAAGCTTCGTATTGTTTTTGACGCGACTGCCAAATGTGAAGGCGTTAGTTTAAATTCATTACTGTTCTACTCTAATCTTTGTTAAGGATATTATTGCCTTTTAGAGAAGGCCGCATAGCTCTTTCAGCAGATATAAGGGAAATGTTTCCTCAGGTTAAAATATGTCCAAATGATCGTGACGCGCAGCGATTTCTAAGGCGTGATGATCCCACGCAGCCAAAACAAGAGTACCGCATGTCATCTATGATGTTTGGGGCAGTCTGTAGTTCGTTTACAGCATTGTACCTTAAAAATAAGATTGCCACCGAACACTGTAGATCGCATCCTAAAGCTGCTTCAGCAATTATACGAGATACATATATGGACGATTACTTAGGCAGTTGCGATAACGAACTAGAAGCTGAACGTTTGGCTGCAGATATTGTGACTGTTTTGTCCGCAGCTAAGTTTGACATGAGGTCTTGGGTTTCCAATTCTTCAGCGGCTGTCTCTATGTTGCCACCTGACCTTTGGTAATAACAAATATAAGCGTAATCGCTGACTCACGACCTTCAACACGTGTGTTAGGAATATCTTGGAACGTTACAACTGATACGTTGTCTTTTCCACAGATTGATTTTAATACCGTACCTTTTAAATTAACTAAGCGCATTGTTCTCTCCAATTTGATGAAAGTTTACGACCCTTTAGGTCTTCTTACCCCCATAATAATAAAAGGCCCATAATTAAAAAAAACTTGGAAGCTTGCTACGACATGTGACGACCTCAACATTTTAAAACAATGTGGGAAGAGTGGTTCGAGAACGTAGTTATATCTTCAATGCCATTACACGTTTTTGCAGTGAACAAGCTTACGTATGTGTTGCTTACTGGCGCCTGCTGTGTCCAAACGGAAACATACAAGTTTATTTAATTGGTGATAAGCTCGCGTCGCTCCAATAAAGCCTACAACAATACCAAGGCTTGAGCTTCAGGCAGCTCTAATCGCTGCACGTTTCTCTACATTCATCGTAGAATCACATAAATGAAAGCCAGACAGGATTTTTCTTTGGACCGACTCACAAACAGTCCTAATATGGCTACGCTCTGATCCAAGCACATTTAAGTCTTTTGTCGCTCAGATTCTGTGAAATTTCTGAAATCACCAATGTTTCCGATTGGAATCCCGGGGAACGGTACCGGCTATACATTGAAAAGCATCCGGCTGGTAAGGTTATCGCGTTTCCTGTTCGCATTCAAATTCTTGCCTACTGACCTCTAAGTTCCAATGCCATTAGGCCGCTTTTGAAATACAGTTTCAAAAAGAACTAACAGTTTCTTGTTAGTTTATAGATTAAGAAAATATGCGTGACAACGTTTCGTTTTTTTTTTTTAGTTTACTTTTCAGTATATTTAAGTGTTGTGTTCTTTATTACCGTGTGAAGTATTTAGAATACGTCACCACTTAGGGTGTCGTAAGAGTAGACAAAATGAAATTACAAGGCCCAACCCAACCGCAAGGGAAGGAAAACTTGAAACTAAACCCTTTGCCAACTCTTCTGGCTAGCCGGGCCTCCCTCATTTAATGGGGTGGGTCATTTATGAGTATAGTAGACTGACGCCTCGATCTCCTTTTGTCTTACAAAAAAGCACAAGATTTGTAATAACGATTTCAATGGCAGAATTTAAAATCAATATTATTGTGAATTGTAAAGGTCAGTACGGGCGGCAAATTTGAATAGCCAAGGTCAGTGCGGGCAGCAAATTTGTATAGCCAAGCTCAGTGCGAGCAGCAAATTTGAATAGCCTACTGGCGGCGGCAAATGTATAAATCCGCCACTCACAGTGGCTGATGGCTGATACATAGGTGGTAAATACACATGTTTCAATTAGGGATGTTATGGATATCCGTATCCGTAACCGAAACTATCGGATATCCGAAATAAAAAAATATCCGTAACCGTAACCGAATCCGGTATAAAAGTTTCGGATAATTTCGGATAGGGCGGGGTCTAAACGCGACATATTTTGACAGGTGTTTGTTTTAGTCCGGGCGGATCCGGCAAATCAGCCGCGCGCTTAGTTTTAGTTTACTTCTTTGTAAATTTTAATGGATACCCGACGGCTGAAAGCCAGCGGGTTTTTGTGGGAATCCAGGGTGCAGAAAGATGGTAGTTGTGCCCCAAACTACCTACTAATACCAACGGTGTCCCTCAAATGCCCGAAACAGGGCTACGGATTTTACTCAGACTTCACAGAGGAAGGTTTATATGTATAATTCATCCATAATATTGTAGAGAAACACTGATATATGTAGAGATTTATCATTGCACCCGTGTGAAGCCGGGGCGGGTCACTAGTATTGCATATTTTTAAATTTTAGTTTTACCGTACTGTAGATCTGCAGCGGGATTGATGGCGTTGCATTATTCGTATGCTTATGCTTTTAAATATTTACTAGCGACCCGCCCCGGTTTCGCACGGGTGCAATTATGCATTTATTATACATATAAACTCGTTGGTCTAGTGGTTAGATGTGCCGCCTTTGGGTCAACGGGTCCTGGGTTCGATTCCGGGGTCGGGCAAGTGTCTTTGTCTAAACCAGAGGCACTGGCTCGGAGTCTGGGTGTCATTTCTATCTATAATATATAAGTATTTACAAAAAAATATATATATATAATTCGTTTATCCTCCATCTCGTTACCATAACACAAGCATTAAGTTGCTTAGCTTGGGACGAGATGGCGTTGTGTGAAATGTCCAAGGATATTTATATTTATTTATAATTATAAACATTCCTCTTGAATAACTCTATCTATTACAACCGCTTCAAAATCAGTTGCGTAGTTTTAAAGATTTATGCATACATAGGGATGGACAGACGATAGCGACTTTGTTTTATACTAGGTAGGTATGGAGGATGGTACAATTGTTTATCTTTGACCACAAACACAAACAAAAATTAAACTAGACAACAGGTCTAGTTTAATTTGGATTTTTTTTAATGAAGTTACATAATGTAGATTTAGCGAAATGTAAACATTAAGGAAATATTTTAAAGTGGGTGGCACCACTTCGCTGAAACTTCATCTTAAATCTCAACACCGCGATAAGTATGAATTAGCTAGATGTGAGAAAGAATTACCTATAGGACTAATTGTAAATCATTTGTATTCGTATGAGTATTTTTTTTACACTTTCTTAAAAAGCTTATATCCGTAACCGAAACTATCCGAAACTACCGGATAATCCGAAATAATTTAATATCCATAACCGTAACCGAAACCGTTATAATATTTTTCAAATATCCGTATCCATATCCGGATCCGAAATTATATATCCATAACATCCCTAGTTTCAATGAATACTAATTTGCTTTTTCAGGATGCCTGCAGCAGTACCGCCCGCCGAAAATGGCGCTCCACGCACCGTGCTCGAGCTACAGATGCGCGCTGGCCAGGTCACAGATGACGTAAGCATTCATATTATAATGTATAGACCAATAGAATGCACGTTCTACATATCGTTCTCAGCCTTTTGTTGCGGGGGTAAACTCCTCTTAGGACTTCACACTGGTGTGGGGTATGTGGGTCCGCCAATCTATACTAATATATAAAGCTGCAGAGTTTGTTTGTTTGTGTGTTTGTTTGTTTGTTTGTTTGTTTGAACGCGCTAATCTCGGGAACTACTGGTCCGATTTCAAAAAATCTTTCAGTGTTAGATAGTCCATTTATCGAGGAAGGTTATAGGCTATATTTTATTTTCAAAAGAATTAGGGATCCGTATGAAAATTGCGATTTTGTAAACCAAGGTGTAAAATCGAAAACCTATTTATGCGTGCGCTGCAAAAACTATTGACAATAGAACAAAATGATGTACTACGGGTTTGTAGGTCTTATAAAGATCTACAAAAAGTCTAACTATGATAGTTTAGCCACAATAACCGATTTTAGTTTCATAAAAATATGCACGGGTTCGAAGCCCACGCGGGCGAAGCCGCGCACAAAAGCTAGTCAATAATATGAAAGACGTTCCCTCGCCCACATATATTAAGGTTCTCAGCCTTTTTTTGCGGGGAGTAAACTCCTTTATGGACTATTCATATTGGTGTGGGATGGCTGGTATGAGGTGTGTGGGACTCTGGTCCGCCAATCAAGACACCCGCATATTGCGCAGACTACAATAGTGATATCAACCACATTACACCTAATTTGAAAGCATTGGTTTTCTTGTACCACAATTAGGTACTGTTGCTATTCGTGGTTTCACTATTTCCCAGCAATCAAGAGCATATTCGAATAATATGTTTGGATTTCCTGACTATCTGACCCCGCAAACGTTGTTTTGCCTTAAAAATCTATAATATAATTATTCGATTTTTTCTCGCCGTAAAAACCATCCTTGAACTTCAACGAACATTTTAAAAACTTTAAGAATTGGCCAAATTTGTCCAGGCGTTGTTGAGTTATGCGCTTACCAACACATTTTGCGATTAATTTTTATATAAGTAATCGGTTATATGACTTTGAAAGTGAGGTATGTATAAAGTGACCATACGTCCCGTTTTGAATGGGACTGTCCCTTTTCTCGGTCACCTGTCCCGTTGTCCCCAAACAAAGCAGCGGGACGCAAAATAGTCCCGTTTTCCGAAACCGCGCGAAAATTTAAAATTGTATAGCTCGTGAGACACGCGCGGGCGGGGAATCACAGACCGTCGCGTCGTCGACGATCGGTGATTCCCCGCCCGCGCACGTTGTCGGTTACCTAGCAACGTAACGCGGAAGAGAGGGAGCATTTATTTGGTTATTAGACTAGCCACGCATATGCACACAGACTTATCGATATTGTTTTGTTTTTGCGTAATGTTCGTGAAATAGTTTAGTGATAAACTGGTAACTAATTAGAAGTTTTCTGTTGTTTTGGAATTTAACCTGTAGTTATGCCGAAACGCAAGTGTTCATTTAATGTCAACTTACAAGCAAAATACCCATTTATTAAGCAAATTAATACTCCCTCGGATGTCAGATGTGAAAAGTGTCGCACAGAGTTTAGTGTTTCCCATAGTGGTGCTGGTGATATTGAACAGCATTTGAAGTCTGAAAAACATAAAAATGCCGATCGTGCCGCTGCTTCCAGTTCTTCAATGTTGTACTTTTTCAAAAATTCAAACACGCCATCTTCAAAGGATTTGGATATTGCTGCTGCAGAAGGCGTCTGGGCTTATCACACTATACAAGAAAATCACAGCTTTCGTTCCAATGATTGTGCGTCGAAGTTAATCCAGTCATGTTTTGATCCGAAATTCGCATGCGCGCGTACAAAAACAGAAGCTATTGTAGTAAATGTTTTGGCGCGCACAGCAATCGATAATTTAAAAGATGATCTTAATAAGTCCAATTGTATTACAATTTTAAATGACGCTTCAAACCACGGTAACAAGAAAATATATCCTTTTGTAGTGCGCTTTTTTCAACCTTACGAAGGTGTGCAAGTAAAAATTTTAGATCTTCAAGAGCAACCAGGTGAAACTTCTGATATCATTGTTGATTATTTACAGCAAGTATTGACAGATAATAATTTGACAAAAAAAGTCGTGGCATTTTGTGGCGACAATGCTAATGTCAATTTTGGGGGTGTAGCTAGGTGTTTGGTTGTCCTTCGTCTCCTGACATAATGTTATATGGAATTAAACAAGTTGGCTCGACAATCAATTATTAATTTATTCTTCAGCATAGCTTCTGTTCTCATCGGCGGGAAAATGCAATTGACACTTGACGGTTGGGAACTGTCAAATGTCAATTGACCCATAAACATCTCCCTTTTTCAAGACAATTTTTCTTAATTCTAAAACTAAATCTATTGCCCTAATTCTGAACTATCAACAAAATCTTTAAACTTAATCGGTTTTCTAATTCGACGTCCACTGCGTGTAACATTAATAATTTCGCTATGATGTGAGCTATTGGCTTCATCTATAATAGGAGTGGGCGCATTGACATCAATATTTGTTGATTTCTCAGATGTATTTACACAGTTATTAAGAGGCTCAATACAGGCTGATTCATCAGAACTACTAGGCTTACCTGGTAAAATACTATATTCAACAACAGGTGATTTATTAATTTCTACAGATGAAATATCTGGTGCACTATCATCAGTAAAATTAAATGTTATGTTTTCCTTTCTTGTTTCTCTGTTTCTCAAATCATTAAAATTAAAAGAATTACTTGGGTTTATATACTTTCTATTCCTCCTATACCTGTTCCCTAACTCATCCCCCACTATGTACGAACGAGGCTCATCACACTTCTTAACAATTTTGCCTTTAGTCCAATTAGCATCTAAAGATTTTTTTAAATAAACATTTTGATCTACTTCTAATTCTGGGAGAGATTTTGATTTTTTATCATAGCTTTTTTTTATTGAGTCTAAATGATTATAATAGTTATTATCATAGTGTAAGACTTTAGGTTTTAAATTACTCCTTGAAATTGGTAACAATGAATTTAAGTTTCTAGAGAATAACATCTGAGCAGGAGATGGCATATATGGTTTAGGAGTATTTCTATAATTTAACAATCCTAGGTATGGATCCGATCCATCCTCGTGACATTTTTTAACTATATTTTTAAATATTTTTACACCACTTTCACTTTGTCCATTGGACTGTGAATGTTTTGGGCTTGATTTAATATGCTCAAATTTATAAACATCTGTAAAACACTCAAATTTTTCTGAGGTGAATTGAGTTCCACAGTCTGTTACTACAATTGCTGGTATGCCATGTCTTGCAAAAATTGATTTACAATTCAGTATAACACAATCACTTGACAAGTTATCAAGCTTACATACTTCAATATACTTGGAATAGTAATCCATGAAAATTAAAAAATCTTTGTTGTGAAGGGTACAGATGTCAATGCCAACCTTGTGCCAGGGCATTTTCTCTATGACATGATTCACTAAGGGTTCTTTTTGTAGATTTGGGTTGAATTTTGCACAAGGTTCACATTGCTTAACTAATAATTCAATATCTTTGTTCAGTTCAGGCCAGAAAATACAGGACCTAGCTCTGATTTTACAAGTACTTACACCTACATGTCCATTATGTATATTTTTTAACATTTCAGCCTTCAAGGATTCTGGTATTACAATTAAGTTACTTTTCAATACAATACCATCCAAAACACTTAACTCATCTTTAAAGGTCCAGTAATTTCTTATGCTTTGATTCACATTATCAATATTTTTTGGCCAACCATTTTTTACATGAAATATGATCTTACTCAGTACATGATCAGAATTAGTTGCCATTTGAATTCTTTTTAGTTGAACATTAGATATAGGCAAACAATCTCTTTGGAGTTTTACATGACAAATTATATTCTTATGGAGTTGCTTCATCTTAAGTTCATTGTCAACATCAGGACAACTACGTGACAATGTATCTGCAATGAACAGTAATCTACCCGGTTTGTATTTAACTTCTAAATTATAACCTTGTACAGCTAACATCATTCTTTGGAGTCTTGCTGGCACTTTATATAGAGGCTTTTTGAACAATGTTTCTAGGGGTTTATGGTCTGTTTCTACATATACTTTACGACCATAAGCATACTGGTGCATTTTATAACAACCAAAGACTATTGCTAACATTTCTTTTTCCAATTGGCAATAATTTTGTTCTGTGGAATTAAGAGAACGAGACCCAAATGCAACTGGCCTTCCATTTTGCAAAACTACTGCACCCATTGCTGTTGATGAACTATCCACTGACAATACAATATCTTGATTAGTGTTAAAGAAGGCTAAACATGGACTACTGCACAAAGCTTTTTTCAGTATCTCAATACACTTGTCTTGATTGCTATCCCAGTTAAACACAGAATCTTTTTTCATTAGTATACGTAAAGGTTCTATTATTTTTGAGTAATTTGGAATAAAGCGCGAAAGATAATTACACATTCCCAAAAATCTTTCCAAATCTTTTTTATTTCTAGGATGTTCCATTTTCATCACCGCTTGTACTTTACCAGGATCTGGAGATACGCCATTTGCAGTGAATTTGTGCCCTAGGAATAAGAGTTCTGACACAAAGAATTTACATTTGGACTCATTAAATTTAATGCCATTTTTTAATGCAATATCCATCACTTGTACTAATCTATCATTGAGTTCCTTCACTGACTGGCCATATATACATAAGTCATCAATATACGGAATTACTCCTTCTACATTTTCAAACATTTGTGCAATAATTCTACTAAATTCTTCTGGAGCGGAACTTATGCCAAATGGTAGCCTTTTAAATCTATACCTGCCAAATGGGGTGATAAATGTACAAAGGTCTGAACTTCTTTCATTTAAATTAAGCATCCAAAAACCATTAGATGCATCCAATAATGCAAAGACTTTAGCGTTTTGCATCTTGTTTTTAATTTCATCAAGAGTTGGCAATTGATATTTGGGTTGTATAATATATTTGTTTAATGTCCGCGGATCAATGCAAATTCTCAATTTACCATTTGGTTTTCTGACAGGAACTAAATTATTGACCCATTTGGTGGGTTTTGTTACTTTTTCAATAACGCCTAACTTCTCCATCCTATCCAACTCCTGGCGCATCTCTGGCATCAATGAAAATGGAACACGTCTAGCTACTTGCACCGATGGGACTGCTTCACTGCTTAACTGTATATTTACTGTCCCCGGAATGCAACCAAGACCACCATCAAATAGCTCACTGAAATTAGATTTCAAATTTTTTATTAAACTATCATCATTGCCACATGTGACATTATGTACATTTACAAGATTTGTGTTTGCTGAAACAAAATTGTATGTTAGACATGTTTTGCAACCAAGAAGAGTGGGAATATTTCCTTCAATTATTATAAATTTGACATTATATTTCTTTTTATTAGGATGTACAATTTCTAACCAACAAGTACCCCTAACTGGTATGCATTTACCATCAAGTTGAATAACTTTTTTGTCACAAGGTAAAATTTCTGCATTTTTTAAATCCAGTTGTCTACATACCTCAGTTCCAATTACATTGCATGCAGCCCCTGTGTCCATTTTAATTGGTATTTTTGTTTTATTCACAGTAAATTCTTGAATTATTTCATTTCCAATATAACCAACAAAGAAATCACTTTCCTCACTGTCATCAGCACTGTTCATTTCCTCAACTATGTTTACCTGTTTCTGAATATTTTGCTTCCTGGAACTGCGACAAACCTTACTAAAATGGTTTGGTTTTTGACATTTGAGACAGTTTTTCCCATAGGCTGGACATTGGTTTAAATTATGAGTAGATGCACAGTATCGGCAGTTCTTTATTATTTTGTTGGAAACCCTTTTATTTATTACCAGAACTTCATTGTGGTTCATGTTCCTCTGTGATTCAACCTTTTCTTTGACATATTTGTTTGAAGCCTCCGCACTGAGTAGGTACTTCATAACATAGTCTAAGCTTAATTTACTGTCTTCTTCTGCCATTAGTTTTGTTTTCAGGTTATTGTAATTATTATTGAGACCAGCTATAATTTTAGAAGCTGTTAGGCTTTCTCTCAGGTCTCCAAACTCGCAGGTATTCCCGAGATTAATAACTTTTTGAAAATAATCCTCAAGCGACTTGTCATTTTGACACATCGTGAAGAATTCATTTCTTTGAATTGTTAGGCTTCTTCTAGGAGCGAAATAAAGAAGAAATTTATCTATAATCTGCTGCAACGATTCTTTACCATTACAATTAAAGGAGTTGTAAATTCGAATTCCTTGGTCGCCAATGTAATTAAGTAAAATGCTTACTTTTCGTTTCTCCTTAGCTTCATCCAAACCTGTGGCAGCAAGGTAAATTTCTAGCCTCTGTTTGTACGTCTTGAAATTTTCGTACAGGTTTCCTTGGAAACTCATCCCACGGAGTGGAGGTGGATTCGAAGTATCACCTGACACCATGTTTGGTTGTCCTTCGTCTCCTGACATAATGTTATATGGAATTAAACAAGTTGGCTCGACAATCAATTATTAATTTATTCTTCAGCATAGCTTCTGTTCTCATCGGCGGGAAAATGCAATTGACACTTGACGGTTGGGAACTGTCAAATGTCAATTGACCCATAAACACTAGGCGAGGAACTAATAATGTATTAGCAAAATTACAATCATCTCTGAAAAAACCGTTGATAGGTATTGGATGTGGAGCCCATATAATTCACAATGCAATAAAATCTGCTGCAGATGGTCTACCTTTAGATTATGAAAGCATTATTGTAAAAATATATTCATTTTTTTATATTTACACGGTTCGAGTTGAAGCTTTAAAGGAGTTTTGCGCTGAAGCTGAAATAGAACATCACCAAATGCTCGGCTACAGTAAAACCAGGTGGCTTGCGCTTATGCCTGCCTTGGAGAGAGTTTTAAAAATGTACCAGCCGTTAAAAGACTATTTTTTAAGCATTGAAAAATGTCCTAAATTGTTAAAAGACTTTTTTGAAGACCCCACATCAGAATTATGGATTTATTTTTTGCACGCTCAATCTGCAAGTTTTCACCACGCGGTATTGAAGGTTGAAGGCCAGACTGTGTCGGCAATTGAGGCTGCAAAAGAAATTAATCATCTCAAAGACAATTTGGCTCAGAAACAGATCAACCAGTTTCTTCCATTTACTGTTCGTAATTTAATTGAGAAATTAAAAGATAATGGCACTAATATTGATGAAGATTTTGTGAAAAATACGGCTACAGAATTTTATAAAACAAGCTGTGAATATCTGGAACAGTGGACTTGCTTTCTTACTAAAGAAATGAGTATATTTCATTGGGCAGATTTAAGAAAAGTTCCTGCATGGGAAGATATTTAAAAAGCACTGGATGTATTGATTCAAAAGGGATATATTCACTGTAATAAAGATACAGAAGTATTTGACGAATTCACGTTAATTTCAAGGTACGTCACTTCCCAAAAAATAACCGAATGGGATAATTCAAAAGTCTCCACAGAAACTCGTTGGGTGGAAGTATTCAAACACTTTCGAACCCACAATCTTCAACATGAAAATTTTTGTATTTTAATTGAATATATTTTATGTCTACCTGGTACAAATGCTCCAGTAGAAAGAGTCTTTTCTCTTATGAATAAATTGTGGACGTCTGAAAAAAATCACTTACAGGTTCCAGTTCTGAAAGCGATGTTGATAACTCTGACAGTAATAATTAAATTATATGCAACATATTTTTTTTAATTGTATTTATATTTGTCAGAGGAACAAATTTGCTATAATAAAGCTGGTGAACTGGTGATTGATTTTTATTTTTCCCAACTTGTTATCATAAAAATAATTATAATCAATATGAATATAATAATATAATAATACTAATTGCATTAAGTTACACTTTTTCTAAATAAAAAAAAATTAAAAAACTGTGTTTGTTTTCATTGTTAACCTGCTAACTGAGGTATAAAAACTTATGTCCCGTTTTGAGTTAAAAAATAAATGGTCAGTTTAGGTATGTACCGTAACTAATTAATTCTATGAACGAACGTAATAGAACACATTTCCCATTTCAGTCCCTGGAGTCCACACAGCGCATGATTCAATTAACTGATGAGGTAAGATTGTCATTCGCTTATATTATGCACTATGCCTAACAATATTCTATTAATCCTAGCTTAAGTTCCAAATACAGTTATAGTATTGGTCTAAGCTTGAGTAATAAATAAAACCCTGCAAGTGACATGTTGGTTATCTCGAGAATGCCTCCCAAATTCCCTGCAAAGTTAACTCCAATAATCCTCGCCTTCCTACGTCATATTAGTCCAATTTCGTTAAGAATTTGATAAAAAACTGCCAGATTTTCTCAAAAATTTCTCTATACACAATCTGCGATGTTTTTAAATCTTCCGACAAGCTTTCATGCTTATTTGACTTGAATCAATGTGTGAATTCTAAAATGTTATGTAATGTAATGTCCGAAAATGTTTGAGTTTTATCCCTTTGTGTTGTTCGTAGTGAACTGTACATTTTGTGTTATCATATTTACTCTCGGCCCGACTAGCGCTGACAGTTAATTAATTAAATTACGAGGGTGAATCAAAAAATTCTTGGAATCAATATTAAAAAATGCAAAGATTTAAATAATAATAATTTATTTTTCTACATAATCTCCCTCCAATGCAATGCATTTAGAATAACGCGTTTCTAACTTCCTTATTCCTTGTGAAAAAAAAATATTTTCTTGACTCTCGAAAAAGTCCTCTACGGCAGCTATAACCGCGTCATTATCGTGAAATTTTGTTCCACGAATTTCCTCTTTTAATTTTGGAAATAAGTGAAAATCACTTGGGGCTAAGTCCGGAGAATATGGTGGGTGGTCAAGGAGATTGAAGCCAGCACAGCGGATTGCGTTGAGCGCAACTTCCGATCGATGGGCAGGAGCGTTATCTTGAAGGAACAACACGCCCAACGACAGTTTTCCACGACGTTTTTCTTTAATCGCTTCACGCACTTTCGGGATTAAATTTGCATAATAGGGTCCAGTTATCGTCTGGCCTTTTGGCATGTAATCAATAAAAAGGATTCCTTCACTATCCCAGAACACAGAGGCCATAACTTTGCCAGCGGAAGGAGCAACTCGAAATTTCTTAATGGATGGAGAGGATGGTCGTTTCCAAGACATGCTTTGTCTTTTAGTTTCAGGATCAAAATGGTGGACCCACGTTTCATCCATGGTGACAAGACGACGGCAAAAATTATCCGAATCACGCTGGAACATTTCGAGATTACGCTTGGAAATTTCCAAACGTCGCTTTTTGTATTCGTCGGTTAACATTCGTGGCACCCATCTTGCAGACACTTTTTTGAACCCCAGTGAATCAATTAAAATGGATTGAACGCTACCAAAAGATATCTTTAGGATCTCAGCTATATGTTTTATAGTCATTCTTCTGTCTTCCAAAACCAGATTCTCAACCTTTTTGACATTTTCTTCTGTAACGGAGGTTGAAGGCCGCCCAGAACGCGGGTCATCTTTACAGCTTGATCTACCTCTTTTAAATTCAGCCACCCAGTACGCAACCGTAGAATAGGGTACAGCATCACCCCCTAATGTCTGCTGAATGTCCAAAAAAATTTCCTTCGTAGACATTTTTTTCAAACTGAGATATTTTATCACCGCACGTAACTCACTTTTATCCATAGTTTTGACTTTTTAGCAACTCGTTGCACAAAAAAATTTATTACATGCGAACGAACTGACAAAAACAAGTGACAGTCTGCATAAATATAGTGTGATAGACACTCTTTAATTTGAATATCGAACTTGATCCAAAAAGGTTTCATATATATGCACTTCTAAGAACTTTTTGATTCACCCTAGTATAAAGTCGAAGCCTCTGCTACATTTTTCAAAGAGGCACAATTAAACTTAAATTGGAGTGCTTAACCGTCAGCCCCTGAGTATTACCCGAATGCTGTTTTAGGTTTTAAAGCATGGAGCCCATCATTAACCACTAGATGATTCAAGTCTCAATTTAGTTTAACAACTTCTCCATCGTTAGTACCCCCTTATAGTACGTTAATGTGACTGAAATACGTGAGCTTCCAGTCTTACAATAGACACTCCATTGTGCTTGGGCTTGCTTCGAACCGAAACCCTTGTTGCGCCACTCGGATTCCTACTCCGGATCCGAGTCCGAGGCTGACTCACTTCTTTAAACGCACTTTCTACTACTGTTTCATTTCCACTCTGGTTAACCTTCCTATTCTTCATAGATGACATTATTGTCCTCTGTGTTTGGATTCTTTTAATGTTTCAACACCAACTGATTCACTGAACATTTGTAAACGATATCGTGAACGGTGTATGTTGATGTTTGTTCTATCCTGTTTTAGTTAACTCTGTATCTTAGGTCTCTGTGTAGTGGCTGCTCTCTGTTGTTGACTGTACATCTATTATGTTGTATGATTTTCATGCCTTCTCCAACATTCACAATACTGTCAAATGTGGGCGTCAACACACCCCTTACCTACCACTGAACTCCAACAGATAATTCGAGCTGCACCTAATTCTGACTCTCACACAATATACATCACTAATCGGTTGTCATCCGTCTTATTCACTTCACTATTCAAATTCTATTTGTTTTGGTATTAGCGTTATTTGTTTAACATACTTTTTGTTACCTGCCCACTTTGCATTCAAAACAATGTTTAGTTTAATAGTTTTACGTTACATTACAATATATACCCAATTAAATGCAATATCATTGTATACGAATACAAATAGACTCAACAGCATCACTACAACAACACTTTCCCACATGGGGAGGGAGGATATCTCCTCGTCTAGGCAGTATCTTGTGAGTGGTTTAGTACTGTAAGGTTGCGTTGTTGCGTGCTAAGCGACACGAGGGCGATGTCCTCTCGCAGACGACACCGGCACACAGCCGCGCGACATGACACGACACGCTGGCGCGGCGTAGCCCTGTCCACCCACTCCACTGTACCCCTCACACCTAACATGCCCTGTGACTTTTTGTTTCTGCGGCGTAGGCCAAGGAGGCTGGCATTCTTACTGTGGTCGCTCTAGACGACCAGGGAGGTGAGTGATCTGCAAAATTTGCAACACTACATTATTTACAATTTTATCTTATCCTTTTCGCTAACGTTGTTGAGAATCGTAGGGATTTCAGCCGACCAGATGACGGTCTCGCCGAACTAGAAGATAAAAGGGGGTATCACGTCGATTATTTATTTAAAATTACGTCACCGCTGATACAATACAAAGGTGCGGGCATCCAGAGAAAACCTACCGTTCACATCGAATGACTCACATACGGAGATGATCACGGAAAACCCACATCTTTGTTTAAAGTACCATAAGTAGCTAATACACCACTTTGCACAACTTAACAACGAGCTCCATCTTCTGTGACGTCGGGTGGTTCGACATGAACAAAATATTTATCCGGCCGGACCCGATACATTCTGCATTCCAGATGTCCGTACTCGACTCTTTAACAACTTTACTGAAATCAAATAACCGATTCCGAATGAACGAGCAAAGTAATTTCTCAACGCACGGCTCTTGACATCACACAAATTATCATGATTCATATGAAACTGAGCACAGATGAAACTGAATCTGGTTTTACTTGCAAGCTTGAGTGCATGCATGTCGTTGTGGATCGAGTAGTGTGTGTCGCGGGCGCGGTCGTCCGTCCAGGCCTGCAGCTGCGGCGAGTGGAACTGCCGGCCGCGCCCTCCGCTCCGCGTAGGCTCGCTGCACCGGCGCACGCGCACCGCACCCGACCACCCACACACCCCGATACTCTCTCCTACGATATATTATTTTGATTTGTATTTTATGTATTGAGCGAGGACGCCGGGGGGCAAGCGCTTCATATGTTGAGTCACCAGGGCGGTAAGAGTTAGTCCTGTGTCGGTCAATCATTTTCCATGACCCGGGTCGATCGTGACCGATTCGTCTAGTGATCGGGTCAAAAAGATTCAATCATTTCGGTGATTTCGGTCACGGACCGAAGGTTGCGCGATCGATCTCGTTCGATCGAACGAGCTTAGAGACTATACGTAAGACTCCAAAAAGGACAGATTTTTTTTAATAGTTTTGTGCTATAAAAATATAATATACAATTATTTTTAAGAATTATTATCATTTAATAGTATTTGTTTTAATCAAAAAGTGGCTGCTTAAAATTTTTCGTGCCATATTTCACAACGCAACCGTGACATCACGTGGCTACATTCGGTTCGGAAATATACTTAGTCAACTGCAGTTTTGGTGTTATTTTGGCATACCTTTATTATGAATGACACAATATTTATAATAAGTTTTTCTGTCCTTTACTTTTTTCTGCAACTAATTGATTCATACTCAATATCAAAATCCGCTCCCGCGATTGACAAAACGCGTGCGACCCGATCCCGCGTAATAATCGATCAAATAAGCAACAAGCTACGGTAATACTCCACAAATAAAGTCGAATTTCGTTTGCGATGTCACCTGGTGATCGAATCTATGGAAGACCGAATCTTTCAGAGACCGACGACTCGGTCACACGCGTATGGGTCGAGATCGGGTCAAAAAGATTCGGTCAATCGCGATCGACACAGGACTGAGTTAAACTGACACATGGGTAGTCGAACCGTGAGAACGTCTGTGTTTGAATGTGCAGTAAAATAAATTAATCTCTTTGTTTTTCTTTGACGTTTCTCTTGAATAACGACTTATCTGAGATCGATGTTGCGTGTGTATCTATGTTTCGATGGGGATGACTTTGACAAAATAGTGTAAATAGAAAAGCCCGATGGCCGTTCCGTTGCTAAATGTCGCAAAAGACTGTTACTCTATCTTTTGCTGAAGATTTAATTTGAATGAGCTGCGCAATCTGTTTAGTTCTTCCGTTGATATTTGATCGAAACGCTTTTTATAGGTATATTTATTTATCTTTCCGAATCTACTGTACTCTTCTCGTAATGATACTGCGGTACTGAGATGAATGCGCGTCTACCGAGTGTCTCGACGTATATAGTACTGGCAGCGCCTTCACCCATGGCTAGCGTACTGTTAATGTTAGCGCCGTAGGTTACTATACCTGTTAGTTCGAGCGTCTGTGTTAGCGAGGCGGCTCTCGCTCCTCGCCACATATTAGTTTGTTCATTTTCTTCTTCAACTAAATTAATACTTTGCTATATTCACGTTTCATTTAGGAATGGCTTTATGGATTCGCTTATTTGCTAAGTTGATTTATTTTTGTCGGCGGGCGTTTAGTTTTTCACACGCATCTAGCTATGCACGTCTACAGTGATCTTGCTCTAGGGTTGCATGACTTTGTTTTTTGTTGATAGTGTTTTTCTTAATGTTAGTCACTACGAGTACGGTAAAGTAATCAGCACATACCTACATCATTTATTTCGAAGATAAATAATGATTTGTTCAATTAGTTTTAACTGGATCAAGTGTAAGACATTAGTACCTAATAATATTATATCAGATTAATCATGTCTGACTAAAGATAGCTGCTTTAATTTATGCGCTATGATTCTATATTTGCTGTTAGGCTAAAGACAAAATAGCTTGCTTGGTATAAATTATTCAATGAGAATATGAATGTTTCAGCTACTGTGACCAGTCGTGTCTTACACTTAGCTCTGGTCGAGAGCGTTGAGAGTTTACAATCAAAATTGTATCGCGTTTTAAAGTCATTAATACGGTTAGGTGCTTCAACACATTATATTTCGACGAGTATTATTGAAAGGGTAGCTCTAAAACCGCTAGATAAGACCGCCACTTGTACCTACAAATTGTTGCATATTATTGTGTTCTGTCTATTTCTCTTGTGTACAATAAAGAGTTTATCTATCTATCTATCTATCTATCTAAAACATAATTGGTGTGTGTAAACAGAACAATTGGACAGAATTGAAGAGGGTATGGATCAGGTCAATAAGGACATGCGCGAAGCGGAGAAGAACCTGTCTGGGATGGAAAAGTGTTGTGGCATCTGTGTTCTGCCGTGCAACAAGTGCGTACATTCAAAATATTTTCAAGATAACCCGCTACCTCGATAACAATTTTAAAATTAGCCGGTGCGAATCACATCGCAAAATATTATAAAACAAAGTCGCTGTCGTCTGTCCGTCCCTACGTATGCTTAAATCTGTAAAACTACGCAACGGATTTTGAAGCGGTTTTTTAATAGATAGAGTGATTCAAGAGGGTGGTTTATATGTCTAATACACTGATAAATTTAGATGTTCATCATTGCACCCGTGCGAAGCCAGGGCGGGTCGCTAGTACCAAAATACATAAAAGCATACTTTATTGAAGATCTTTTGAAACTTCCAAAATACATTTATTATGTAACACCAGAGACGCGGTAAGAAACTCTGTAATTGCTTTTCTAAAGTCGCCATTTTTAGATACGAAGCAAGTACATCACTGTTGTGTGAGAGTTGCGAAATATTCACGCCAAGCTCGTTTCTACTAGAAAATCAATAGTACTCACCCCATAAATGAGCCACTACTGAGACGGGCCTCCTCCAATTACATGGAGGACAATTAGCCTACGGTGCCCCGCTGGCCAGACGATTTGGCAAAGGGTTTCGTTTAAGTTTTCTTTCCCACGCGGCTAGATTTTTGCCATTGTCATTTCCTTTTATCGGCTCATACGACACCCTTAGGACGGAACAGGGTGGCGACACTATGTATTCTATCCGTCATCACACAGACAGTTCGATAAAAAGTTATATTAAAATTTGTTATTACTCGTTTCAGCAGTTGAAATAAAAGAAAAACGGGTTGTATATATAAATGACATTTCATTTAAAGAAGACTACGGTACGTGGAAAGGCAACAATGATGGGAAAGTCGTTAACAACCAGCCTCAGAGAGTCATGGATGAGCGCAATGGTGTAGGACCACAAGCCGGCTACATATGCAGGTTAGTGTTCAATAGCGTGTTGTCCTAAAGTACCTACTTGGGGAACTCCTATAACTAGTGGTTGCCCAAAGGTCGAAATTAGACAATAATTAATTTAAATTATTGCTCTATAAATATCTTCTTGTTTTATTTGACCATAGACTTCAACAATAAACTAAAGACTTAATATGCGTGTGTGTATCAAATACATGGTAGTGTTCTTTTTATCGATTTATGTAATTTTATGTATAACTAGCTGACCCGGAAAACTTCGTACCGCCTCAGAATCAATAAATAGAAATCATGAATGATAATTCCAATGTTTCACATTTTAAACCTTCCCTGGACTTACACGAATATTTCAATACCAGCCCGGTCCAGCGGTTATCGAGTTTTAGCGAGACTAACGAACAGCAATTCATTTTTATTTTTATAGATAGATTAAAAAAATGCATTCCGCACTCCTCTATTTAGATTATAAGTGTGCGAAGTTTGATACTCCTGAGTAAAAAAGGGTACAAAGTTTTTGCGTCCCGTATCAATACATAGATACTGTAGTTAAATTATTTCATTACGCTTAATTGGTTAAGGAAATGCTTGTACGATTTCTTTTCTTAGTTTAGAGAAAAAATAGTAAAATATAAGTAAATTTACTTCTATTTCTAATACACCAATCTTCATAACGTAAATGATCAAACTTTAGTGAAGAAACAACGAAAAAAATATTTTTTCAAACATACTTCGAGGCCTTACAAAACTCAAAGAAGCACCTTATCTTTCATCACTTGTGTGAAACTGGCTTAATCTTTATATTAATAACAATAATAAAATCAATACTTTAAAATATTCAAGGATAACGAATGATGCCCGTGAAGATGAAATGGAAGAGAACTTGGGCCAGGTGCACACCACGATCGGCAATTTGCGCAACATGGCTCTCGACATTGGCTCAGAGCTGGACAATCAGAACCGCCAGCTCGACATCGTCACCAGCAAGGTACGAAAGCTTTAACCAACTTCGAGATCATAGCTGTCGTAAACATTTACATGCAGCCTCCGATAGTACGAGAACAGCACATCTCTTTCCTAATAATGTGGTTATTGAAAATCATTCTTATCAATATGGTTAACTAAACGCCCAATTCTTAGCTGACTGTTATTCTTAACTGTTGCTAGCAAATCTTATACACGGTGTAAGGGACGGCATCCCGAAAAAATCGTGAAATGGGCTTTCTATGGGCACTTATTATCATGCAAAATTCAGTTCAGCAAAAAAAATGAAGAATAAAAGTTTTTTTTTTGGGAATTTGTTTAGTATTTAGAATTTTATAAAAAATTAAGTGCAGGTCGACACTAGCAACTACTTCATTACATTATATGGAAAAATAATGCCAAGAAAAATCGGAAAATTCATGAAAAAAAATCCGGAAAATTTGACCGCCATGGGCCTCAGTATCATGTACTGAATCGCTGGTATCTTTTTTCGGAACGCCCCGTCACTTACACCCGGTATATGAAATTCTCGTGTCACAATGTTCGTTCCCATACTCCTCCGAAACGGCTTGACCGATTCTCATGAAATTTTGTGAGCATATTGGGTAGGTCTGAGAATCGGACAACATCTATTTTTCATCCCCCTAAATTTTAAGGGGGTCCACACCAAAAAGAATTGTTTATTTTTTAGACAACTTTTTTTGCTTTTATTTTTTTAAGATGCAGCATACAAAAATACAAACAACCTTAAATTTTCACCCCTCTATGATCAACCCCTATTTAATTACATGGCAAAACAACGTTTGCGATAGGAGCTGTTGCATAGATAGATTGAGTCATCACGATATCTCTGGAACCATAAGACCTAGAGACTTGAAAAAGGGGGGTTGGGGGGTGCGGAAGGGGGGATGCGCGCGGGGGGGGGGGGGGGTTAATTGTTTGGAAAAACAACGTTTGCCGGGACAGCTAGTATATTATAAACACGTCTGATTGTGCCACATGTAACAATTAATTTGGATATTTTGACGAACTTGTTCTATTCACGCTGATGTATTTTGCAAGCGTTGTGAATTTTAGATTCGTTACGAAATTGACTAGTTCCCATAATAGAGTAATTCTTGTAACTTGACATCTATCTCGTTGTTAACTAGGAGGCATATCGATTTGCGCGATACCTTATAATGAAATAATGCTATACTTTGACTTTAAATTTCATCTACATTTTCATCTAAATGTCGTGTCTGTCATTTTAGTGGATGTGTTAGATTTTCTGTTATGTTTTAAATTTATTAAAATAGATTATGTTTTAAAAATCGTAAATAACATTTTATTTATTTACATAAATAGAGAGATTAACGTGATTTTTAATAAAATAAAAGCTTATAAAACTATGGTCGTCCATTTTAAATGAAACACCAATTAGAGCGAATGACGTCATGTCTATGTAAACATCATCCGGGTCATCCATTGTTCATTGTTGCTTGTTGAAATCTCTTTTATTTTGCGAATCCCTTTGATTTCCATCAACAGTTATTAAATTTGTTTTGTTAAACAACCAATATCCACGAAGATGGAGCCAGGATTTATTAAAGCAGATAGTGCTAATTTGCCTGGGATTGATTTGTTGATGATGGGAGAATTTCTATCTTCGAATAAAGACTTCTGCTCATCAGAATTTCGAAATGTAAAAACATCCCTGTAAGTATATCACAATGCTGTTTAATTCTAATACAATTTTATTTACATAAAATCCTGTTAGTTATTTTTGAGGTTAGTAATATTTAAGGCTAAAATTTAAGGTTAAATATTGAATTATAATGAAACTCCGCAATATGATACATTTAAATATTCTACTTAAAGTCAGATAAGGTTGCAAACACCATTGATGATTAGAAGATATTTACAAAATTAAGGCACCTTGATAAATGTTATCAAATAACATAACCTCCATCCAAATGATTATCACTCACTTATTTGATCTCAAACACACAAACCAAACTTATTATAAAACAACAAAACACACTTATTATTGCAATTATTGATCAGAGAGTCCCCTTATTAATTGTAGTATATGTAATTACTTACATCAAAGTGATCTTCACAAAAATAAACCGGTGAATTGGTACATATACCAGCTGGGTCTCGTCGTGCAAGTTTTAGCCACTTGTCTCTCACTGTTTTCTTGTGAGGAACATAAATGAATAGTTTGTTCGGAGTTTTTAAAGATGTATTGGTACACTGAGGAACTGCACACCATTTATAAACTTTGGAATTCATTTTTTACGATGCTAAAACTAAAACTTCAACGTACACAAACAATGATTACATAGACGTGACGTCAGAGGCGACCACCATGACACTTGAGCGCGTTTTAGCGCGAAATTCAAATTATGTAGAAAAAAGTGTAATATTTTGTTACTTGGGATTAGTGTTTTGCTGAAATAATAATATTTTCGGAAAAAGTAGACATCTATAAACATTATACAAGAGGATTTCAAAATTTGTCATCATGCCTATTTTAGATGCATGTATCTTCCATTTACCTTGTAGATAATGTTATTAGAAATTGGTTGTTGTTGATTACTGTATTTGTCTTACGTGACCTTGATTACAAGCTCCTACAAATCCAGAACACATCGCCACCATCACGTACCCACTGTTGACTAGCTATCACATCCATCCACAACTAAAGTGCCAATTGACTCCATATTTGAAACACTATCATTCACGTACGCTAACCAAACATCACTAATGATTCCAAAGACAGCGACTGCGGCCATCACAATTCAATTGTTTTCAATTGAAGCATTGCATAGTACTTAAAGTCGCTGTGAATTGAACGATAAGCCAAAACAGCGTGTTCTATATCTTGGGCGTACTTATGTAAACGTCGGCGGCACTTTTGGAAGTGTTATTTGATAAAACAATCTTAAATGATAGTTACAAATGATAGAGACAAAGCCGCGCTCACGTACAGTTAAAGATGAGTCAATATGTGATAATAGTTTCAACTTAAATTATTAGAATGGCAACTTGTCTTCAACTGTCTTGTTGGTCTAGCTAGGCGTTGGATGTGCCCCCCTTGGGTCTAATAGGCAAGTGTCTTTCTGTAAAACCAGGGGCACCGAGTGTGGGTGTCTTTTGTGTTCGTGAATGACATGTTCATAACCTGCCCCTGCGATATAGGCTATAAACAGCGCAGGGGTTTAGTTTCTATTTAAAATAAATAATAATAAAATCAGTATGAATCTCTGTATTTAGATCTCAATATATTTTTTATACCTTTCCTAGGAGCATTTATGTATTTACATTTGCTGAAAAATAACTCAATTTTATACTTCCATATTCCAGTTCCATTTGTTCCCAAAAATTTTTTAAAACAGTAATTGTCATAATTACTAGCTTTTACCACAACCACAGCTTTTACCACATTATCCACAGCAACCTAAACATATCTGCTTCTATGGAAAGTATGAAAAAGGAATGATTATTGTAAATTTGTATTATGATGTAGGTATCTTAAATTAGTAGTACGTTCATAAATTATTATTTGTACTTTTTATTTATTTAATGAACAATAAATCATTTCATTTACATAATGATTGCCAAGAATTTCATTTCCTTATTTTTTATTCTTCACTTTGTTATAAAATATTCTATCGTCATATACTCGTTCAGTATTGTTGATTTGAGATTAAAAACTACATATATTATTATAATTAGATTAGGTATATTATAAATCTTTATCAAAATATACTTGTGATTAGGATTCAAGTAAAAATTAAATCCCCGGCAATGATTTTTATTTATAAAATATCATTGATCCCCGGCAAATCTTTTTTAAATTATGCATCACTGACAACGTGCTCTGTGCGACATTAACGAAATTACACATAAACATGAGGACACAACTTAAAACACACTCAATTCCACGAGACTACATACATGATACACAACACATACAACACGACGGAGGAACCTTGAGGTAGTAAAACAGGTGTACCTACCTACACCTGTTTTATTAAAAGCACCATAGTATAAAACAAAGCAGAGCTTGTGTTATAGCGATTGAAGCACAATATTGGCTTTCGTGTCGGTTTGAAATATTTTCATGTAAGTAATTAAATCGCTATAAAAAGAGCCGCTATATACTACTGTCAAGAAAAAATATCTATTTATTTGCATATGATCTAATAGCTAATCGGAAATGGTCTGATGTGACAACATATTCGAAAGAATCGTGGTGGCCTAATATGACAACGTGTTCAAAAGATTTCTCGATTTGTAAATATGAATCGTTATTACAATCATCATCTGTAAAAATGACTATAGGCGTATGTCAAATCACTCAATGGTTGTGATATAAGTTTTTCTTGTTTCATATGTTGTGTTGGTTTAGCTTTTATCTGTTTAAGGTCCCATTTCCAAACTCCTAAATAACCGCTTTGGGTTGAAAGATTTGTTTTAGTTTTCTTTTTTTATATTTGACATTTTCCCACTACTTTCTGTTATCCTGTCACAGTTCGAGAAATTCCAGCTCGGCAACAGCACGCGTCGTTAAATTCAAAACAGAAACTCTTTAAGGTGAATGTTCCAGGGTAGCCCGCGAAATTCAAATTTTCTTACGTTTTTCGCAATTTGCAGGTCAGTGCTAGGTTGTATGTTGATTAAAATGTTATTCGCGGCTGTAAGTCGTATGTAATTATAGAATTATAATCATCAAAATCACGTATGTATCGACGTATGTAGATATAGAATTATAATCATCAAATTCATCAATACCACCCTACAAGCTCATAAAGGTGCAAGAATGACTTTGAGCTTGAAAAAGTTTTTCTTGCACCTTTATGAGCTTGGATGATTTTGATGATTATAATTCTATAATTACATACGACTTACAGCCGCGAATAACATTTTAATCAACATACAACCTAGCACTGACCTGCAAATTGCAAAAAACGTACGTAAATTTGAATTTCGCGGGCAACCCTGGAACATTCACCTTAATGTAATTCGTTGTCAATTTGACTATACAGATTTGTAAAAATTACAACTTATTTATGTTGCTAAGATGCCATGTCCTCGACAAGTGAACGTACCTATCGTTTTTAAGTGTGTCTTTCGAGAATTTCTTAAAAGATATTTTGTTTTCAGTTATTTATTAGTTATATTTCTACTAAAACTTTTGTAATTCATTTAATTTTCCCAGACACGTGACCAACTGTTTTTAAAATCACTTTTAGCCCTGTCTTTGTTTTCGATGAGTACACAAGTTCTTCTGAGTTGTCCTTTGGAAGAACCTCTTTTGTCCTTAATTTAGTTTAAGCCATGTCTCTGTTACTGAGTAGTTAGGCAAGTTATTACAATTATGTTTATTTTTTAGGCGGAGAGCAATACAGCACGCGTAGATGGGGCCAACAAACGGGCGAATAAACTCCTTAAATCCTAAACATGGAACCCACCTCTTGGCAAGGAAACCACACCTATGTACCAACTTACTCGACATTTTGTATCTTTTAGGAAATGCACTTTGCACCATACGAAGGATGCATTATTATTTAAGTAAATTAATTGTATTACTTTAGTCAGTTGGTATACTGTATTGGCTGACGTGATGATTTTTTATTCATGACGCGTAATACGAATTTATATCTAAAACTACGGGGGTTGATTCAAATGCCACACGCTAACTTTTCCGCAACAAAAATGTATGAGGTGATACAGCTTTTAGCCGTTGAACAGATTAATTGGTATATAGGCGTTGTTTCAACTGTCCCCTTCTCTTTCTCATCAGAATCGTGGTAAGTACAGTCAATGCAGATAAAAGGCCATAATTTACTATTAATTATGTAAATTTATATAAAATTTCTTCGGTACTGCGATTATTTAGAAAATAAATATTCGTTGAACACGTTGCATGGTGGTACATCTAATCAAGTATACGGAAGAAGCGAAGACAATGACGCGGCGTGTAATCGCGTGATGCAATGGTTACCAACTGTACATAGCAGTTATTTTTTCTGTTTCGACTGCTGACATAACGATAATGGCAAGCTTTAAATTTTTTCTGAAGGCACCTATAATTGTAAAGTCATTCCACAGTCTATTTTTCATAGGAAAATTGTAAATCGACGCTGAACTACTCGAAACACAGATTACAGTGAAACTACAAATACTTTTTGACTAAAATAGTTGTGATATTGCAACACTACTAATATTATAATGTTGTTTACATGATACTCATTTTAATCGAATTGAAAGACTGTTAATTTTTGAACATTTTGGTACACCAGAAAAATGGCTCGCATTGTAAAACATATTTTGTCTTGATCTAACCTTACGAAAATATCAAATATTCTATTTACATTAACCAATCCTGGACCATCTGGCACGGGCGGCGGGGCGGGGCGTTCCTTATCTAACCCTTCTGAAGCAGCGAGCTTCACTTCTGTGTCATGTGATAATGGTACCTAATAATAATATAGTTCATAATGGCAATGCGTCCAATACCGTAGAAATGTTTTGTATTGTAACTGCTATAAACTTTTATCAACAGATTTATAAAATTACCGCCTGCATAATCTGTACCTAATATAATAACCGTGTTTATTCAGCCTGGAAATAAATATTTAGGATAAAAATCATTGTTGGCTACTGGCTGATAACAAAAGAGTATTTTGATATTGGTGTTCCTTTTATAAAAATATTGTCATTGTTCCTGTTGTCAAATATATTTAATATTACAGTCTACTGCTTAAAACTGAACGGACGTTTTTATTAATCAATAATAATAATAATCTATTTTCTTTAAAAATAGATATCGGATAGTATAAAATGTTAATTTCTAATTACATTATTGGTTTGATATACTATGACACGTGTTATAATCAAACTTTTTTCCTTTCGCTTAAGCAAATCTATGAACCGGTGGTAGTTTCAGGATGAATATGGGTGGGTCAAAAGAGATGGATGGATTGTGAGAATGAAGAAATGTGCTTATATGGTGGGAATGTAGATATGACGACCGATAGGTGACCGACTGATAGCGTGGGACAAGGGCCGAAAATAAATTATGGTATAATAGTTTAATACAATGAATATTTATACGAGTTTTGTCATAAATCTAGGTAAATAAATGAAAACGGACTACCTAATATATTAAATGTACAAAAAATAATAAGAATATTCACACACATAGAATACACCGTCTACGCCAAATAACTTGAGCAATGCACGAAAGCATCTTACATGCTACTGACTTCGAGTATCAACTACTTGCCTTAGTGACAGAAAGGCTACGAAATGAAAGAAATTTACGTCAAGCAACATTGCCACTGGTAACTGAGCTGTTTAAACAAAAATAGAGATAAAATGATAAGAAATAGATTACCTCCTTTTGGATAAATTGTTACGTTACTCGGGTATCGCAATATCTACTTGAATTAATGTCGAATCGCGACTTCGCGTGTGTTAAAAAAGTCGAGTCGAAGTCGAAGAGTACATTCGAAGGTAGATATTCCACATTTCACTTGGCTGATTAGATTAACGTATCACAATGTTCGTTATTTGTCAAAACATAACATGCATAGTGAAAGGCAAGGTTTTGTATTATATTTTTTTCTTATTTGTCTATTAACGCATCTTTGCAAATAAGAATAGCCAAATAAATCTAAACAAAACCAGACATTAGCGGCCATGTAAATTCTTGGGACGTCTTTGTATTTGATTTAACGGTTGCCGAATATATTAATTCATCTTATTTGTATGTGTGTTCGAAATTAAGACTAAATGGTAATGCTAGTTTTCTCTGTGATCTTTGAAGCTCAACCTATACATTTATAGAGATAATTGTCATTCAATGAGAAAAAGACGTGGGTCTAATTCACTATCTTTGAATTAGTATCTCCTTCCATACAAATGCAATATTTCTATTGTCTGGTGATTTCTCCAGGGTAGCCCGCGAAAGTAGAATGACTTTGAGCTTGAAAAAGTTTTTCTTGCGCCTTTATGAGCTTGGAAGATTGTATTAATGAGTTTGATGATTATAATTCTATAACTACATACGTCTTACAGCCGCGAATAACATTTTAATCAACATACAACCTAGCACTGACCTGCAAATTGCAAAAAACGTACGAAAATTTGAATTTCGCGGTCTACCCTGTAACATTCACCTTAACTAGACATGGTGGAATCGGCCTTACCCTAAGCAATAATCAGTATAACATATTTGAGAAGGAATTGCGTGTTTTTGTGTGTTTTCGATAACACCGGCTTGAAGAAGATTGCAATGGAAAATTTTAAGATTTCAGGTATAAATAACGTATCGACTATTATTAATATTATAAGTTGTTGATCGCACACACAGAGCTGTTAATTGCAACGCGCCTTTTTAGCTCGGCGGCGTGTGTTTATCTGTGTGTCATTTATAGGAAATTACCTGTTTGTATATCACTACATAGTATAAAACAAAGTCGCTGTCGTCTGTCCGTCCCTATGTATGCTTATATCTTTAAAACTACGCAACGGATTTTACAGCGGTTTTTTTTAATAGATAGTGACAACATTACGCAAGAAACATGTTGCGCAACACCTGAAGTTGATGATTCACATGTTGCGTCTAGAGGATTCGATCCCGGTCGATTTTTCTATTCCCGGGATTTCGGTATTATCTACAGTTAATCTCGGGATCCCGGGATAGTCCCGGGATTGTATTAGTAATAGAAAGTATCAAAATCAACTCTTTATTTTAAATCGCTAATTAAATCTTCAAAAGCAAAACAACATTATACTTTCTTTTGATAAAATAAATATCAAACTGGGCACTTCTGTTAATAGTTTTGGAAATAGTTTCATAAATGCCTAGTATTTTTATTTTAATTTACAATAAACTTAAAAGAAAAGAAATGCTTAAAAATTTTTTTGTTGCTATAAAAAATACTATAAGCTAAAGAGATCAATGTTCATATCATAGGTACTCAAATTTTAAAATAAATAGACGTGAAACTTTATGAACCAGAAAATTCGAGAAACCACGAAAATAAAATCTAAGGAATAACAACGCATCCAACGTCTCATCCGAAAGCATACTCAACATCTCAATTTGTTGCACAAATATGCAGAGGCGGAAAAAGCACATTCAGGCTCGAGTTATATACCTACTCCTGGATTTATAGTTTTCATGCTGTTTCCTATTTCGTTCTGAAGTTTTTCTTTCAATGTCAAATCAGTTTTTTACTAGTTTAATTTTCATGTCATTTTCTTCATTATCATTGTTTTCCATCCTTGCAGTTATCGAAATAATCTGTTTTCTTAGCCATCTTGCATAGACTTGTAGGTAAATAACTCCTTTACATCACAATCAGTATCCAAATTGTTATCCTCAGTAGTCTCAGTCTTCTCAATACGAGGATTTTGTATATACTTAGTTTAATACTCCACTTAACTCATTTCGTTGCATTTTGAAGCAAAAATTGAGTCACATTCACGCAATTTTTGAAAAAGAAATTTCCAACTGGAATAAATTATTTATAGTGTTCAGAACACATCGATTTTTATTACAAGTGCGGAAAGGCTGTCATTACAACGAGTTCCGACAATAAATGTCTACCCGAGCCGAGGCGCAGCCGAAGGCGAGGGTTGCCAGTCGGAACAAGTTGCAATGACGGTTCCGCACGTTTACTGAACGACTATTTTTAATACAGTTGCGAAAAAATGAAGCAATTTAATAAAATATTATAAACACAATAAACTAATCATTTCTGAAAAATGGCGCCGACCGTAGAATATAAGCAGGTTTTTTTTTCTTCACCCATTCTGGTAGGCAAAAGGAACAATGCCCATACAGCCAAGTCTTCAGTAGAATTTTTTTATTGATATGTAATGAAATTTAATTAGATGAAATAAAACACATTCAATCAAATCATTAAATCTGATATTGAAACAAATTAGTACGTAGTTTCTTTTTAGAAATATACGTATTTGCAAGAATCATAAAAACTTCTATGATTTTTTTTAGTAAAAACTTCATGGTTGGTTTTTCCATATAATAGACATTATTTTGACAGTTGGGAAAGAAAACGCACTAGTGCGGGAATGGTAAAGAAAAAGCACGCGTGTGTAATAGCCCACTTCCCGAACGCTATACGTCCCTGTAATATGCCACTTTTTGAGCAACTGTATTAAAAAAAATTATTCAATGCCCTATAAAATGTGCCGTACTCGATTTGACGCCACGCGTGCAATATAAGAATATCGCGCGGAGACCTATTTTCAGCGTTAAATTAAAATTATAAATAATGGAGATAAAGTTCCGGGAGTCACGGATTTTTTATTGGAAATTTCCTCTTCTTTCAGAATATTTTTTTGAAATTTCTTAAATATGAATAGCTTATGAAATATTGGCAAAAAACGAAATGGCATTTTTTTTTCATCTTTAATTGTTTATAACTTTTGCAATTTTTTATGTGCTAATTAATACACGCTTTTGGCACATTTTTCTAGGCGTCATTCCGGATCCAATGAGCTATCGTACATAATTTTAAGAGCAGTATGTCTATTATGTACCATTTTCAACTTGTCGACTAGACTATGTATGCATTTAGTATGTATGTTAGTGACCTAGAAATTATTCTTTTAACAAAAGACTTTAAATGTTATGTACCTAGTTGCAAATACGCCATGTTTGCAGGTATATTGCGGTACCACAATAAGCACGGAGTTGTACCGTGTAACACTAACTTTATTAAATTAAATAGCTTTTGAATGCATTGTAATATGATTACAGAATATAATGTAATAGATTAAGAAAGAAAAAATCTATATTATATTGTTGAATATTTAAAACTTTATTAATACTTAAAATATTGATCTAATAATGATGAATAAAATGTACCGGCCTTATATGTAATGTGTAGGTATGTTAAAGGCAACGGCTTGAGAAACTATACTCCTGTACCATTTATGGTTAGCGACACATGGTAACTTTACACAGAGAGCCCTCTCGAAAATAAATGATGTACTATTTTAAATATGAACGAAATAAAAATCTTTTTAAGCTTTTCACCACACTCTTTTTGGTCTTTTTATGTAACCCTTTTTTCACCTTTTTTACCGGAAATCTTCTTGGATACCCGGCCGTTGGGGACTGGCCGGATTAAGTGGGACTCCAGGGCGCGTAGAGATGGCGTAAATTGCACCCCGACCGACCCACTGAAACCGACGGCGAACCTTGACTGTCTGAACCAGGGTCATGGGATTCACTCCCATTGCGGGAGCATGCTCCGTGACCCTGGGGGCTTTGGCCCACCTCTTATAGTTATTGGAGCCCCATGCTCCGAGGGGGGGCCTGGTTATGAACCTTAAACGTTTCACTTAATAGATGCATGCGTAGCGTAGTAAAATAAATTATGGATTATGATACTTCCTCCTATCTCAAAACATAATTTATTTTAATTAATTACGAATAAATGCATATACTTGCGAAGAACATGGAATTAGTTGTAGGACTTTATATTTTTAAGAACTGTAAGTGACCAAGGCACGATAACAGCCATAAGAATAAGTAGTACAGTTTTTTTAAATAAATTTAATTAATATGCAATGTTTTTTTAATCAACATGATTTACAACATTTATTGAGGTAAGGTAGTGAGCTCGACCTAGGTAATTTTCCCTATGCTTAAGAATTTTCTAGATTTTCTCTGCACGTCTTTTCTCTCAATCGTATTAGTTGATAAGTTTATGCGAAATGGGCGGGTTATTGATACATATTACGTGGGGAGTATTGCAGGCTCTCCAGAGGTGCCAAGTCGACTATCGGTACATCGAAGTGTTGAAGTGCTTGTATGAAAATGCCACCATGTCAGTCTGAGGTGTTAGACAGGGAGATTTTATCTCTCCGAAACTGTTCTCCGATGCACTGGAAGATGTTTTCAAGGTTCTGGATTGGAAAGGGCTGGGCATTAACGTTAACGGCGAGTATATCACTCACCTTCGATTCGCTGACGACATAGTCGTAATGGCTGAGACCATGGAGGGCCTCACTACGATGCTCGATGGCCTCTGTGGAGCCTCCGAACGAGTCTGCCTTATGATGAACATGGAGAAGACGAAGATCATGTCTAATATCCATTTTCTACCCTCGAAGTTGTTGACCATTACATTTACCTGGGACACACTGTCCAGTTAGGTAAGTCCAACTTCGAGAAAGAGGTAAATCGTCGGATCCAACTCGGCTGGGCAGCGTTCGGGAAGCTGCGAAAGATCTTCTCGTCCCCAATACCGCAGTGTCTGAAGACAAAAGTCTTCAACCAATGTGTGTTGCCAGTGATGACTTATGGAACAGAGACGTGGTCGCTCACTATGGGCTCCATCAGAAGGCTCAAAGTCACCCAAAGGGTAATGGAGAGGGCTATGCTTGGAGTCCCTGCGAGATCGAATCAGAAATGAGGAGATATGTACGTAGGAAAACCAGGGTCACCGACATAGCCCACCGGATTGCCAAACTTAAGTGGCAGTGGGCAGGGCACATATTTATTTATTTATTTTATTATTTATTTATTTATTTATTTATGTGCACACATAGAAAAAGTAAAATTACATTTAGGAAACTTACCTTTGTACGGTACTACTTATTTCTATAGAAATCTCTTCCAGTAGACCCGCAAAAGGAGATGGTGAAAAAGTTTATTAGGCTTAGTGCGTAAAAAACTTAATATTAATAATATTACAAATGTTTAAAATAAGTATAATGCAAAATAATAATAAGTTATAACAGATACTTAAATACGTAATATTAATACTGTACATACATACATAATAGATACAATAGATACTTAAATACGAAATATTAATACATACATATACATACTTAATAAATACATACAACAACTATGACTAACAGGAGGAGAGATAATGCTCTTTGACTCTTCGCTTAAAGGTAAGTAGGCAGTCAGAGCTGACATGATAACGTTTAGTGACGCATTGCCATTATTTGTTTGCTGTCGTAATTAACGGTAGCTGGGAAATAATGTGAATCTAGGGACGTACTAACACTTTCTTTCTCGACCTTCGATATAATACTACTATTACTACTACTTGTACTCAGCCCCTAGATGACGCACTGTTGAGTTGTTGTTCCTCACGTTACATGGAGGATAATAATACTAATACGCCTACTGCGCCACGCTGACCAGACTGGTTGGTATAGGGAGGGTTCTTTAACAAGTTCTCCTTCTCCTGCGCTTGAAATTTCCTTTTGGCGGCTCATACGACACCCTAAGGGCGGAATGGGGTTGTGATTTGATAGTATTTAAAACCATAAAAATGAGTTTCTACTTCACTCGTATGTAAACAATGTCGTCTATGATAAATTCAACATCGTAGATTATCGATACCACTACTGATGTAAATAATACATACTCGTATAATATTTAACTAATTAGTTTATAGCTCTCAATAATAAATGCTCTATGTGTCATATTTTTTTCAACTTTGAAATATAATGGGAATATGTTAAGGATATTCCTGTTATTTTGAAATCTGTGCCACGTTACTAAAAGGTGCAATTATCACTTTATTGGACAAAATGCGATTTTGCCCACTAAGTGAGACAAAGTAACTTTTTAATTCTAATTCGAAACATTGACACTATCTCTTTCCCGCCAATAGAAAAGAGAGAGAGACAAAGACCAAGTGGCCAGTACCAACAGCACTGATTTTTCTTCTTCTTCTTCATTTAGGTTTTGGCTTCCATCGTTATACCGATGATTTTGCCAATGACAAGTGTGTTGTGTTTGAAATTTCGTGTGATTATGAAAGTTAAATTAATTGGTTATAAGTTGCATTAGAGTTATGAAGTTAAATGTTAGCAGGTAGCGCTATAGAAAACAATACAAAGCATTAAAGTACAGATTATAAATATTAAATTGATAGAGCAATATTATGGGAACTATATTTGATTAAATAGAAACTAGACGTACTTTTAACAGTTCGATTGGATGAAAGGAGTTCGTTATGGGGTTACTCCGATTTTTAATTCGACCTCAAAGACAAACACGTTAGGAATTTCGTACTAACTAAAGAAATTTAGCAAAAATGATAATTATATCTTTTATTATAATTCATTGAATTTTTAACTTATTGTTGTATTTAAACTAAAATAATTATTTACTGCTTAAAAAACTGATATTTAACTTAAAAATATTTAATTATAGTTTCTAAAATGTTACGTAATATATTTCATTTCCTATAGTGTTCTCGCTGCTGAAGTGAAAAGTTATGTGTGTTACACGAGAGCAAAATTTTTCGCATCTCGTGCCTTTGAATCCCTCGCAGCACTCAGGAATCAACTTTAGAATCACTCGCTACGCTCGTGATTCAATCATTGATTCCTTCGCTTACTCGGGATTCAATATCAGCACTCGCAGCAAAAAACGACTTTGCTCTCTTGTTGCACAAATAACTATTTCACTTCAGTAGCTCAAACATGTAGGTTTTGCTCACTGAAAACAGTGGACAAAATGTGATTTTGCCCACTGAGTGAGCCAAAGTAACTTTCTAATTCGAAACATTGACACTATCTCTTTCCCGCCAATAGAAAAGAGAGAGAGACAAAGACCAAGTGGCCAGTACCAACAGCTCTGATTTTTCTTCTTCTTCTTCATTTAGGTTTTGGCTTCCATCGTTATACCGATGATTTTGCCAATGACAAGTGTGTTGTGTTAGAAATTTCGTGGCTCATTAAAGTTAGCCCCCCAAAAAAATGATTTAATTAATGAATTTTCGACTTTTTTTCTATTAAGTCGTTTGTTAATCGTTTGTTATTATTTGTTAGCTATTAATAATTGTTTGTTCTCCATTTATTAGTTTTAAAATAAATAATTAAAAATATACCTTGAAGTTAGCCCACTTGCAATTTATAATAGATTTCCGTCAATAATGACTCGTAAATATTTATTTTCGATTGTTCGTACATAAAATATGTTTGTTGTCTTTCGAAATTACTCAGTTTTTGTTTAATTAACTATTTTAATTAGCTGAATATTGATGTTTTTTTCTTCTGTGGCAAATATTGCATTGCCATTATCAAGTTGTAATGTAGCGATTTTGACATTTTTTAAAGATAGGGAAACCAAACGTTGAATATAAATCCCTACAGATCGGAATTTAGGAAAAGGACCAGGTATATATTTATCGATAAAAGCAATTATATTAGTTCTTTGTTGTCAAGTACTGTAAGCTGAATGATGAAAACTTCGAAAATGGCTTGTTATTATGACAATAGTCGTTTGTCATTATATTTGTCTATCAGTTTAAACAACGACCTAAAGCAAAAATATTTATGGATGAACACAGTCTTGTATATTTTTTAAAATGTAGACGTTTATTTATTTATCGACGTTATAAATAAATAAACGAAATACGTTTTCCTACGTCGATATATAGATATATAATAAGTAAAATTGAAAATAAATGCAATATCTAATTTTCTGATGTATAAATGAATAAAAATGTATATTCAAGTATTGAAAGTAGACTTCAATAATTAACGTAGCATTCGATTGTAGCAGAATGGAAACTTATCGACTCATGATAACATAATTTTACTTTAATATGATACTTGGTTAGTTAATGTCATTTTGATATAAATATATTTAAAATTTAATAATTGATATAAATAATGTTCCTTCAGGATTTATTATGTTTTCTTTTCACGATTAAAACCGCGTTGAAAGTTTAAGCGTTTAGTTGACGCATGAACAGTACATATAAATTTCATACATATATTCAGCTAATTAAAATACGCATTGAGGATTCCTTTTCTTCATGGTGTAGTTTATCTGCTGGCGTACCACAAGGAGGTGTGCTCTCTCCTCTACTTTTTGCCGTATTTATTAATACCATTTCTAATAAACTTCTTTCTTCCTACCACCTTTATGCAGATGATCTTCAAATATATTGTCATGTACAACCTAAAGCATTAAAGGCTGGAATAGACACCATCAATCAAGATCTTATAAAAATTTGTCACTGGAGTGAATCTTACGGACTCAATGTCAACCCATTAAAAACTCAAGCTATAGTCATTGGCAGTCCCAGGGCACATGCTAACGTCGATTGGTCCCAAGTTCCTGAAATTTCCTTTAATAACAATACAATACCTTTTTCCGAAAACGTCAGGAATTTGGGTATTATTCTTGACAAGAATCTTTCCTGGATACCACAGCTTCAGGAAATAGGTAGGAAGCTTTTTGCGTCAGCAGGTTCATTAAAACGGATACGTAACTTTCTCCCTATTGCCACAAAAATTGCGCTTGCTCAATCTTTACTACTCCCTATCCTTGACTATGCTGATACCAGCTATCTTGATCTCTCTGAAAACCTCCTAGATAAGCTTGAGCGTCTCCAAAACTTTTGCATTCGGTTCATATTTGGACTAAGAAAATATGACCATGTCTCCGAATTTCGTAAACAGCTCAAGTGGTTACCTATTCGCCTTCGCCGGAATTCTCATATTCTTCACCTTCTTTTTAATATACTCTTCAACCCTACCTCTCCTTCTTATTTAAAACAACGTTTTCGGTTCCTTCATCAGGCGCACCCAAGGTTTTTGAGATCATCAGAGAATCACATTTTAGATATTCCTCTCCACTCGACCACGATATATAGCAAGTCCTTCACGGTACAGGCTGCTCGTCTTTGGAACGGTCTTCCTGAGACGGTCAGACAAGCGAAATCGTTTCCGCAGTTTAAAAGATTGCTAAAAGATCACTATGCATCTCTCCAACAATAATAATAATTTACTATCTATTGATATTATAGTTAATATATATATATATATATGTATATGTATTATATATTCATGTATTCTGTTTAAGTATTTATTTTTAGTATGTACTGTATAAATATATGTAGTGTATAGTTACATTTATATAACTTAAAGTATTATAGTTTACTGTTTGTCGGCACAAGATTAGCCCACTTCTCTTTAATTTCTCCAATTTTCCATCCTAAGGTTGCCTGGAAGAGATTGCAGTTTGCAATAAGGCCGCCCATTGTACAAATTATTTTAAGGTTTCTCATTTACAATGTAAATTTTGATTTTTTGTGCAATAAAGTATATAAATAAATAAAAAAATAAATAAATAGTTAATTGAACAAAAACTGAGTGGTTTTGAAAGACAACAAACGTATTTTATGTACGAACAATCGAAAATAAATATTTACGAGTCATTATTGACGGAAAACTATTATAAATTGCAAGTGGGGGGCTAACTTCAAGGTATATTTTTAATTATTTCTTTTAAAATTAATAAATGGCGAACAAACAATTATTAATAGCTAACAAATAATAACAAACGATTAACAAACTACTTAAGGTTGATGCTCCAGGGTAGCCCGCGAAATTCAAATTTTCTTACGTTTTTTTGCAATTTGCAGGGCAGTGCTAGGTTGTATGATGATGAACATTTGATTAGCGGCTGTAAGACGTATGTAGTTACAGAGTTATAATCATCAAACTCATCAATACAACCCTCCAAGCTCATAAAGGTGCAAGAATGACTTTGACGTTGAAAAAGTTTTTCTTGCACCTTTATGAGCTTGGAGGGTTGTATTGATGATTTTGATGATTATAATTCTATAACTACATACGTCTTACAGCCGCGAATAACATTTTAATCAACATACAACCTAGCACTGACCTGCAAATTGCAAAAAACGTAAGAAAATTTGAATTTCGCGGGCTACCCTGGAGCATCCACCTTAATAGAAAAAAAGTCGAAAATTGTAAAAAATCATTTTTTGGGGGGGCTAACTTTAATGAGCCTTATTTTTGGACCTCCCGCCAAATTTAAATAGGTGGTTCAGACCACGAAAGTAAACAAAAAAGAAAAGAAAATAATAATTGTAAAAGTGTTAAATTTCAATGTGAGAAAGCCGACGAATTTTATTTCAAAATGAAAATGTTTTTTATTCGAATATTGTCTTCTAAAGTGAAGAAAAAGTGATAAAGAACTTCACACATAATACAGCCACACCATTTTGTCA
Organism: Clostera curtula; assembly: GCA_905475355.2. Lineage (NCBI taxonomy): Eukaryota > Metazoa > Arthropoda > Insecta > Lepidoptera > Notodontidae > Clostera > Clostera curtula. The sequence continues at coordinate 7,392,119 of FR997813.1, read as the reverse complement.
CAGTTACAAGTATTTTAAAATGTAATTTTTTCAACTAGTAGATATTATCTGTTTTCCATCACTGTTCGTCATTGCAAAGTAAAGGTATGATTCCGAACTACGCTACACGCAGCAGTACTGCCGCAACCAATGATGTTAGAAGTAAAAAGGTGTAGATACGTCACCTGTCATCATCATCAGCCCACATAAGTCCACTGCTGGACATAGGCCTCCCCTAAAGAGCGCCATAGCGCCCTGTCTTCAGCTTGACGCATCCAGCTGCTGCCCGCAACCTTTCGCAGATCGTCGCTCCATCTAGCAGAGGGCCGTCCCACACTACGCTTGCCGATTCGCGGTCTCCACTCAAGAACTCGTCTACCCCAGCGGTTGTCGGTTCTTCTACAGATATGACCAGCCCACTGCCACTTCAGTCTGCTAATTCTCTGAGCTATGTCGGTGACCTTGGTTCTCTGTCGGATAGTCTCGTTACGGAGCCTATCTTTCAGAGAAACTCCAAGCATAGCTCGCTCCATAGCACGCTGAGCGACTTTAAATTGGTGGACTAGTCTCACCGTGAGTGTCCACGTCTCGGCGCCGTAGGTCATGACGGGTAGGACGCACTGTTCGAAAACTTTCGTTTTCAAACTCTGCGGGATGGGCGACGAGAAGACCCGACGAAGTTTTCCAAATGCTGCCCAGCCCAGCTGGATCCTCCTCTTGGCCTCCCTGTCTAAGCTGTTTCTACCTAATTGCAAAATTTGCCCGAGGTATGTATATTCTGAAACAGCTTCAACAAGACGGCCATTCACAACGATAGGTCTCGGATGAATGTGATCATTCATCATGATTTTGGTTTTATCCAAATTCATGCCGAGACCCACCCGTCGCGAGGCTGATGCTAAGCTGGTCAGCATCTGTTGCAGCTCCTCCAACGACTCCGCCATTAGGACTATGTCATCTGCAAATCTCAAGTGAGAGATGTACTGGCCATTTATGTTAATGCCCTTATCTTTCCAGTCCAGCGTCTTAAACACATCCTCCAAAGCGCTTGCGAACAGTTTCGGGGATATTACATCCCCCTGTCTCACTCCGCGGCTCAGTTGGATGGGTTTAGTACGCTGGTCCTGTACTTGGACACACATAGAGGCCTCATCGTACAGACATCTCAACACTAAGTAACGATAGTCCACTTGGCATCGCTGAAGGGATTCAAGAACAGCCCAGGCTTCGACGGAGTCAAAAGCTTTCTCATAGTCCACAAAAGCTAGACACAGGGGCCAATTATACTCTTCGGACTTCTGTATAATTTGCCTCACTGTGTGGATGTGGTCTATGGTGCCCCCCATAACCCCTACGAAACCCGGCCTGTTCCGGAGGCTGAAATTCGTCGAGCCTTATGGCGAGACGGTTCGCAATGACTCTTGAAAACAACTTATAGACGTGGCTCAGGAGTGAGATGGGTCTGTAATTTTTAAGAAGCGTGGTATCACCCTTCTTAAAAAACAGCACCACCAAACTCCTGCTCCACGCCTTAGGAGTTCTCCCGCAGTGAATGACGGAGTTAAAGAGTTTTTGTAGTTCCTGTATGACAGGAATCCCTCCTGCCTTCAGAAGTTCTGAAGTAACTCCGTCTTCACCGGGGGCCTTTCCATTTTTAAGTTGTTTAAGAGCCAGCACGATTTCGTCTTGGCTGATATCGGGCAGTTCGTCGGTGTAGTGGCGGACCAGGGTGGCTCTTCCATCCTGGATTGAACATTGGGGGCGAGTTGCATGTGCAGCATAAAGCCGGCCATAGAAGTCTTCGATCTCGGCAAGAATCCCCGGCTTAGACAAAACGGTTCTGCCATCGCGTGTTGTGAGCTTCGTCAGGTGGCTCCTCCCAAGCTGCTTAGTGAACACTTTGGACCCTCGGTTTCGCTCAATTGCCTCTAATATGAGGCGGGTATTGGAGCTCCGAAGGTCACGTCGTGTCATTTTAGCGATTTTCCGGTTGAGATTTGCCATGTCTGACGAAGTGGCATGTGTGGTTTCCCGTCTTTCTGTCATAAGCCGTAGAGTCTCGTCCGAGAGTTTGGACTTCGTGCCTTTACGCTGCGTTCTACAAAATTTGATGCCCTCGCCTCTCAGTGTATCCAAGATGTTTTGCAGGGTCTCGTCAACGTCATCGGTAGGCTCTATGGCAGCAAATCTAGCGCCCAGTATATCCTGGAACGCTTCGGTTCCTGCCATGATTTGGAGTGGGTTCGGTCGGAGCGTGGACTTCATCAGACGGTTTCTTTCGAGCTTTAAGTCGATATTCAGAGAGCCTCGGACAAGTCGGTGATCAGAACCGGTATTAAACCTATTGATCACCGAGACGTCTCTGAATATATGCTTCCTGTCCGTCATGATGAAGTCGATCTCGTTTTTGGTCACAGTATCGGGGCTTTGCCAAGTCCACTTCCTGTGGGGCTTCTTCTTGAAGAAAGAGTTCATCAAATAGAGCCCCTCTTTCTCTAGGAAGTCGACAAGCATTTGCCCCCTGTGATTCCTACTACCATAACCATGGGGTCCCACTCGGGATTCACCGCCAATCTGAGCACCTACCTTGCCGTTAAAGTCCCCCATAACAATGTTGAAGTGAGCCTTGGTGGTATTGTGTAAGGCTTTTGAGATGTCCTCAAACATATCCTCAACTTCATCATCCGAATGTGCCGAGGTCGGTGCGTAAACCTGGATGATCTTCATGCTATATCGTTTTGATAGCCGAAGAATCAGGTACGCTACCCTCGTCGACACACTGGAGATTTCTTCAACATTGTTAGAGAGGGCTTTATTGACAAGAAACCCTATGCCACCCTGCGACTTCTGCTGTCCTTCGCGGAAGTACATCAGGTGGCCAGATTCTAGGGTTATGGTGTCCTCTCCCTCTCTACGGACTTCGCAAACACCCAGAATATGCCACCTGATGTTCTCCAGCTCCACTTCCAACTGCGCTAGATGTTCGTCAAGCCTCAGAGTACGTCCGTTGTACGTAGCCAGGGTCAGGTGTTTTAGGTAGCCAGATGTAACCCGGGGATTCTTTGCACCCCTTGCCCCGCCGTTACCGTGGCCGCTACCTAGATGACCAGGAATAGCGGGGCTGCCGGGAACTGGGGGCCATCTTTTTGTTGTGTCCATCATTAGGGGGGAATTGCCCATAATCCCCACGCTGGGCAAGCGGGTTGGGGATCGCAGTCATATATAAGATCTAAGACCAGACGTTGCTGCTGCCCAACGTCTGTAATTTTTCCCTTAGTCGCCTTTTACGACACCCACGGGAGGAGATGGGGTGGTGATATTCTAAATCCGTCACCATACGGAATGTACACCTGTACAACATTCGATCTATAAAAATGGCAAGCCAACGCACACATAGTTAACTTAATATGCAATATGCACACTGCATTAGATGAGTCGTGAAAGTAGGATGGTATGATTTAATAATCACGTGCTAAATAGAGACAAATATAATTTGTTGTGATGCGTTGTCACATGCACTAGAAACAATATAGATTACTTAAATCAGACATAACATTTTGCCCTACAAAGATTTATGCCTAAAAATATTTTGTAAAAACTGTATCGTTAAGTAAACATATATGTTAGAAACAGCTGTTTTGTTTTTTCGTAATTTCAGAGTTGTTCCCATAGTAAAAGTGTTTTATAATCATGAGTACTCCACCTTCTGAGATGTATGTTAATTAAAAATTGCCCTGTATTAATAGTTTATTTATTACTCAAGTAACACAACTCGAAAAATAAAACAATTTAATTTAAATAACAACTGCATTACAAAAAATAACATCACCTAATAACCTTACCTTTGTACCTACTCCGTTAGGCAACTCACATGTCTGTTTCTATAAAGTATGTGATGCGTAATGACATCTATCTCTTTTGCACTTGGTAATGAGGATACTTTTGTTCCACTCATTGATTTTTACCGCCATATTTTACGAATTACATTTTAAATTTGTAAAAAATATTAATTATATTACGGAAACAGTGATAGTTACGAATGATAAGTGATTCCTTGACTTTTAGAAGTTTTGTTAGAGTAGTTTGTGCTATATCTCATAACACACGATGGCATTTTTAAGTGTTTTATAGCACTTTTTACACGCGGATCTTGACGTGCATTTGTTGACGCCAGCGACGCAACACTGAGGTCAGGTTTGCTAATTAGCCTACTTTTAACGTGCCGCTTGTTGACCGCTTATAACCTATCTACACCTTTTTACTTCTAACATCATTGGCCGCAACAGTGCTGTCGCGGCACTACTGATCCCCATACTATATTTTTAAAAGCTTATATGAGATTACATTCCGAGCTAGGCAGCAATGTAGCGGTTGTATGGGGACCAGTAATGCCGCGACAGCACTGCTGCACGTGCAGCGTAGTTCGGAATCATACCTTTAAGTCGATCAGAAAAATTGACTTCTGTCAAATCGATCAAGCACATCTAGGGATGAAACAATACGACTCTTTCTTCGATACTAGTACTCAAAAGTAGTATTGAATCGAAGTATCGATACCATATTCGATACCACATTAAAATATCGATACTTGTGAGTACTCATTCAATATTTTTAAACATTATAATGCCAGACATGCATAACAGAACAGGAGAACAAAATGAAAAATTGTTGTTTAATATTCAATGCTCATTGTTTGTTACCTATCTTTTTTCGTAGAGAATTGCCATAATTTATACTTTAGACAATGGAGGCGGCATTTTATCTATTCCGTAAACAGTGTAAGTAGTTTAAGAACTGAAATCTCAACTATCTATAGTGTTCTTTATGACGAACGCCAAATGACAATGACAACTAAATTGAAAATGATCCAACCATAATACTCCCCGCGCCCGCGTCATGTGTACTCGTGTACCACAGCGCCACTATTGGTCAATCGAGTCAACTGTCCGGCCCGGGCGGAAGTCCCAACGATACTATTGTTTTCTTTCGATACAATCAACATTCGATACTGAATACTAGTATGCACTACTAGTAGTAGTATCGAATGATAGGTATCGATACATTATGAGTACTCAGTAGTATCGATTCATCCCTAAGCACATCAAGCTATCGTAAACAGCGTATAGTGCTACTTGATTGATTTGCTATGTGTAATTTGTATTGTAATTCAATTAAAGGATTCAAACTTTACTCGGTTAATTCCATTACAAGCATAAAATAAATTTATAGATTGCCAATATCCACGATATGGACGATAAAACACTGAGTCTAAACATAGTGGCATTGGAAGTAATATGATTGACAAAATGAAAAGAAAGTTTATTATTGTAGTTTTGTTGGTGATAACACTAATAACATTCTGGATATTTTGGAGTACAAATGCTGAAGTGCACGACACTCTTATCATTCTTCAAAGAAATCACTTCATAGCTAAGAATGCTTTGATCAGGCCACCTATATCAGTTTGTAAAGGTTGGTAATTCCGAATTTATGCTACTAAGAATCCGTGATATTTATAAAACTAGTACTCTCATTAGTACATCAGTACAACTAACTGTATAATCATTCGTTATTCCAGAAATTAGTAGCTATGTAGTTAAAAACAATACATAAATGGTCATGAAATTTTATGTGGTTATATTGTTACTACTTTTAAGTTAAGTTTGAAATCATTCGTTTTATATTAAGAGCATTGTTACTTGTACAGATCCTCCATTTATGTTGATACTGGTGACATCTTATGTGGGACATATTGAGTTAAGAAGTGCCCACAGGCGGGCAATGCCTCAAAGTATGTTAAGAATATTAAACGCCACCAGAGTGTTCCTATTGGCTAAAATTCCACATACTGAAAAGTAGGTGTTTTACTACCGTTTTCTTTTCTATTCTACTACTCAAAAGTTGCATTATGTCAGCAACACAAATTAAACACTAACAGTCATAACCCTAATAGATTTCATGTATCAAAGCTATACATGGATTGCAATAGATATATATGTTTTAGACTTGACTGCATGGTGACAGATTTAGAATATATATATCACCGCCCCATTCCATCATGAGGGTGTAGTAAGAGCCAAAAGTAATGACAAGGCCAATATCCTAGCCACTAGAGAAGAGAAACTCGATGTGCCAACCTGTCTAGCCAGTGTTGTCTGTCTGTCTGCACAGTAGCCTAAATACCCTCCATGGTGGATAAATACCCTCCATGGAGGATAAATGCCCTCCATGGAGGATTCCCAACTCAGCAGTGGGTCATCTATGGGCTGAGTAGTAGTAATAAACTATTAAGAATATGGGGGTATTTCTATTTCAGGTACATAACAAATGAGGCCATTGAAGATGAAAGTAAAACATTTAATGATATCCTACTAGGATCATTCATAGAACACTACAGGAACTTAACTTATAAGCATATGATGGGGTTACAGTGGGCTGCTACAGAATGCCGCAATGCTTCATACATCCTCAAAGTTGATGATGACACAGTATTTAATCTAGAAAAAACTTATGGTTTTTTAAAAAATATAAACCAACCTAACTTGTTTATGGGATATATCTTGAATAATACAAGACCAAGAAGAAACAATGAAAACAAGTGGTATGTTACTTGGGATGAGTATCCAAGGATGGAATACCCGCCATACTTATCTGGTTGGTACTACATCACAACTCCTAAAGTGGCTGCCCAGCTGTGTGATGAAGCAATTTATCATAAATACTTCTGGATAGATGATATATTTGTGACAGGCTTGTTGACTGAGGCCCTAGATATTATGTTAACACAGTTGCCAAATGACTATTGGTTGGAATATTATGAACTATTAGAATGTTGTTTGACTGATATGCTAAAGAAATATATAAAGTGTGATTATGCTGTGGGACCCAATGGTGGTAGGAATAATTTGATTGTAGAGTTTAATGATGCAGTCAGAAACTGTGATAAGTGGAAGAATTGTACTAAGAGAACCTCAGGCCAGGTGTTGAATAAGAGTTGTGTAGCATTTAAGGAACGCAGTATTTTCAGTGACAGTGGACAAGCAGAAGTGTACTATGTGAAGTTATAATTAGAGTATTGTTATATCTGTGAATTAGATTAATATAACTGAAAGTGGTGACAGTGACTACGTTTGGTGACTGATCTAGAATAGAAAATGTCACCAACCCATACCATCCTGAGGGTGTCGTAAGAGGCCTTGCTACGAATGCTCGTCCTGAAAGATATCGAAGCCACGCATGGCCATGTGTAATACCTTTTTAGAATCCCTATTAAATGCGCCAAAAATTGTGATACAGGGGCACTTTTCTGTAGAGTATTTTTGTTTCACAGTGGAGTCTGAAATAAATAACAAGTTTTGATTTAAGAATTATTGCTTTCGTAAAAATTAATATTATCTTCAACACACCCAATAAACTACCTGTCTATGTGTGTCTAACGAAAGGACTCATCAGTACCAATCTAGTGAAAATTATAAAAAAGATACAGAGTGAAGATTTTTTCGTATTTTATCAAGTTTTACTAAAAACATGACAATTTCTCATAAAAACACAAAATCAATTGTAAGTCTGCAGGGGTTGACCCTAAGGACCTCCCATAGAACATTTTTTTGCTGCTGATGGCCCCATCTAACCGCTGGTTTCGTTTGATCCACGACTTTATGACCACCCTGTATTTTGTGGGAATAATAGAGAAATTATGTATGTGAAATTTACAAAATCAACACTGTATAAAATTATGTAACATATTTATTGTCAATTTATCTAACTGTGATATTAGTCAATATAAACTAGAATTTGCTAAACAAACTATGTATTTATGTCAGCTTAAAAAAATATTTTAAACTGCATTCATTTAATGCAGTAGGATTCTAATATAAGTATATCAATATAAGTATATAATAACAATTGAACTACTTACTAATACAAAATGTTTTAACTATGGCACTTTTTCTCATATACCCTACTCCATACCATTTAAGTATTGTGTATTAATGAAAAGAGCATGTAACAACATTGATAGATGTCTATAGTCACCAACTGAACATTAGAAGTACAATGTGCAACACATAAACTATTTCAACAATTAATTAGTTTAAACTTGCGCTAAGTATCATTTTCATGATCATAGGGTTGGATTTATTTCATCAAACAAAATTAAGTTACATATCAGTATTTTCATTTCTTCAGTCAATTTAACAATTTAAACCATATATCCTAAAAACAATTTTTTTTTTAAAGTTTTAGGGGTTAAACCATAGAGTTGTTACAGAAACCCCATTTACCATAGCCTCTTTAAATCCCTTCATAACATATGATGATTGGTACCATTTAGAAGTATCAGTAGATTCTATTTCATCAAATTCCTGCTCTGTATCTATTTCATCTAATTTCAAATTTTCCAAGCTCTCATTAATTATATCTCCGTATATTTTAAATTCATTGCAACATCCAACATTGTCTAAGTTCTTGTTTCTAAAGTTGATTACAACAATTTTAGAGTTTCTAGGTAATCTGCAGCCATTTGTAAAGACAAAATTGTCGCAGTTTACTATATTACCAACTAGCCTTTTTTTAATAAAAACATACATGTTTGTTGGTGGTATTTGGCTGAAGAAGATTTTACTAAGTTTCTCTGAAGTGGCTAAAGATCTGAAAATAAAAAAGAAAACTATCTTAGGCAGGTATCAAAGTTAAAAATATTTTAAACCAGTTTCATACATGGAAGTCAAAAATTTACTAATGAATTATTTAAGGCTGGTGCTCTATGCATAAAATATCCATTTATTATTGTTGTCAATTTGTGTTAGCATAATTCATAAATTTTTCAAGTTGGTTGGCAAATTATCAGATGAATATAGATTATTCAGCTATTAATGATATTTACCTAAATACATTTCTCTGGACTTTGTGATCACTTGCGATGCCTGTGGAATGGCACTGAGGTTTGTGGCAGACAAATGGTAGTAGCAAGCGGTAAACCTCTTTACATGTAACAGGAGTAGCCCCCAAAGCAATACAAACTTCTTCTGGTAAAGATGGGCCATTAATCTCCAAAAGAAGGCTCTGGAAATAATAAAACATTTCAGTAAAGCTGGCAATCATGCATGTTCAGATTTGCAAATTTATCCTAAATGAAATACCTTTAAAATAAAATCTAAATTTTCCAGAGCTGTAGAAGCTGTGCGGAAATGCCTCTCAGATTGGTAACTCTCTTTAATATCTTCGTCTTCAATTGTTTTTTTCCTATTTATAACTTGTTTTAGCCACTGATACGTATATGGTATTTGCAGTCGTTGATATGCAATAAATTTAATCATCTCAACTACTATATGGCCACATGATATAGATGTTAATTGGTCACCTATATTGAGAGACAAATGCACGCGATTAGAAGAATTCATATTTATTTTTGCAGTAAAATAACAACAAGTGATCAAAAACAAAACTATCGCCTATGACCAAAATCAAAACAAAATTCAAATCCGCGAACCGTCGTTACTGTCAACGATGAAGGGATGGACCTTGATTGATATGGGAAAAAAAACAGAGTTACCAGGTACTCCAGGTAGGGCCAAGGCAAACCGCACAGACTACTAGAGAACGAATTCTTTCAGAAAATTCACGTAAAATTGTTGTATTTTACAAAACTAAAGAAAAAAACGTGAAAATAATAAAAAATAAATGTTTTTACTATGATATTAAGAGATCTTATAGGAAATATTATTCTGCCAGGCACTGAAATCTCCGCCAGCTGCACTGTTGGCCTGAAGTCTCATCGGCATGGCCAAAGAGAATGCAACCAGAGTACAGGGCCTCGCTGAATAATATATTAGTTATTGTCTTTGCACTCATATATCAAATGACGGAATTCAAAATTTAAATAAATAAACGTATGTTCTTGTCAGGTCATAACGTGATAGACGTGACGGGATTTCAACCCAATTTATCATAGATAATTCTAGTATTCTTGTAATAACAATATGCACCGTGTGAAGAACATTTTCTTTAATTATCAAGTTTATGTACAAAGTTTTAGGTATTACGCCAAAGAGGTAAGATTTGGCCCAGATGTTAGGGCCCTTATGCTTCAAGGAGTTGATATTTTGGCAGACGCCGTGGCAGTAACTATGGGCCCCAAAGGACGTAATGTTATCCTAGAACAAAGTATAGGGCCACCTAAAATTACAAAAGACGGTGTTACTGTAGCCAAAGGTATAGAACTGAAAGATAAATTTCAAAATATTGGCGCGAAGCTTGTTCAAAATGTAGCCAAGAAAACAAATGAAGAAGCAGGCGATGGCACTACGACTGCTACTATACTAGCAAGAGCCATTGCCAAAGAGGGATTTGAAAACATTTCTAAAGGTGCAAATCCAATTGAGATTAGAAAAGGAATCATGATAGCAGTTGACAGTGTAAGAGAGCAACTGAAACACATGTCAAAGCAAGTGAACACTTCAGCTGAAATAGAGCAAGTTGCCACTATATCAGCAAATGGTGATAAAGCTATAGGAAAATTAATTTCTACAGCAATGAATAGAGTTGGTAAAAGAGGTGTAATTACTGTTAAAGATGGAAAAACTATGGAGGATGAGTTAGAGGTTATAGAGGGCATGAAATTTGAACGAGGCTTTATTTCACCATATTTCATCAATTCTACCAAAGGACCCAGAGTTGAATACAATGATGCTCTGGTTTTATATTCGGAAAAGAAGATTTTTAATATACAGCAATTACTGCCAGTTTTGGAAGTCTCAAACTCTCAGAAAAGACCTCTTGTTTTGATAGCAGAGGATTTTGACGCTGAGCCTTTGTCTCTTTTAGTAGTGAACAAATTGAAAATTGGGTTGCCTGTTGTAGCAGTTAAAGCACCTGGATTTGGAGACTATAGAAAGAAAACATTAGCTGATATGGCTACTGCCACCGGAGGTGTGGTTTTTGAAGATGATCTAAATTTAATAAGGTTAGAAGATTGCCGATTGGAAAGTCTGGGCCAGGTGGGTGAGGTGGTTATCACCAAAGATTCAACAATTTTATTAAAAGGAAAAGGAGAACGAGAAGAAATAGCAGAACGCATAGAAGCGATTAAAGAAGAATTGGAAGATACCACCAATACATATGATCAGGAAAGATTGTTGGAACGATTAGGGCGACTTCAATCTGGAGTTGCAGTTTTACATGTAGGAGGGTGTAGTGAAGTAGAAGTCACTGAAAAAAAGGATAGGGTCAATGATGCTTTAAATGCGACGCGTGCGGCTCTTGAAGAAGGAATTGTGCCTGGAGGAGGTGCTGCTCTATTGCGATGTATACCAGCATTAACTCACTTAAAACCTGGTAACGAAGACCAGGCTCTAGGCATAAGTATTGTGCAAAAAGCGCTCCGTACTCCATGCTTAACAATCGCAAACAATGCAGGCTACGATGGTGCAGTCATTGTTTCAAAAATAGAAGATTTAGCACCTGAATATGGCTATGATGCTTTAAATAATGAATTCGTGAATATGATAGAAAGAGGAATTATAGATCCAACAAAGGTTGTTCGAAGAGCATTGACAGATGCAAGTGGTGTAGCATCTCTTCTTACAACTGCTGAAGCAGTTATTTGCAATATTCCGAAGAAAAAGAATGAACCTGATCTTCCAAATCTTGATGATTATTAATAAATATCATTTGGAAAATATAATTTAGCAACCAGGTATTTTTGTAGCTTTCTCAATTTGTCAGTATTTTATTTAGCCACATGCACGTTATTGAAAACGTCCGAGGGGTTTGTTCCGTTTTACAGAAACGCTTAGAGGCCTCGGGTATCGCGATAGTAAGCTACACTAAGTATGCATTTTTCATTCTAATTGTATTAACCACATCCGTTTAGACTCGTGTAATGCCTAGTAGTGGAGCTTAATTCAGTAATAACCAAGGCTTAATTCAGTAATATTTATGCCATCTGGTCGGATGCGTGCAATAATATGCGTTAACCTTTAATTGTAGACGTGCAAAATAATAGGTATTCCTGTAGGTACTGTGGCGAATGGAAATGGAAAATCTATGACTTAATTTTAAAACAAATTACATTAAATTTTGCGTTTTATACTGCTGTATGGCGATACCATAAGCCCGACCCCTTTCTGTAACTTAGGCAGGCGTTTAAATTATATTTGATTTTAAACACAATAAGTAGAGCGACTCTTTGCTTTGCTCGCACGCCGAGGCTATAAACCTATATACATATAGTACCGACATGTTTTGTTCTTGCATTATATATATAGAAAATATTGTCGAAATATACTACAAGGTAGCAAAGATGAAATACGGAAAGAGCATATCAAAACCAATAAAATAACCAATTCTCCAGACAAAATTACCAATTACAATATTTTCTTCCATTTTTTTATTTTCTCGATGACAGTTCTAATTTGACCGTTGTAGTGTTGAGACCAAATAATTAATGATATCGATCGCATATATTATTAAGTTTGAAACAAAGACACATACATATACAGGAGGGTCAAAAAGTCGTGGATCAAACGCTGCTAGCGGTTAGATAGGGTCATCAGCAGCAAAAATTTGTTCTACGGGAGGTCCTTAAGGTCAACCTCTGCAGAGTTATGATAGATTTTTTGTTTTTATGAGAAAGTGACTTTTTTTTACTAAAACTTGATAAAATTCGAGAAAATCTGTTTCTTTTTTAAAATGTTTACTAGATTGGTACTGATGAGACATGCTATTTATGGTAGTGTATTAGATGTGTTGAAGATGATATTAAGTTTTACGAAAGAAATAATTCATATATCAAAACTTGTTATTTACTTCGGTCGGACCCCACTGTGAAAAAAAATACTCTACAGAAAAGTGACTCTGTATTACAAGTTTTGGCGCATTTAATAGGGATTTTAAAAAGGTATTATGTCATATTTGACATTAAGGACTACATATGGATGGAAATTTAAACAAAAATATTAAAAGTCATAAAAAAATATGGTGTCATACCATTGTCAGAGAAACATAGTTTCATATATTATTAACGTAATCTGTGAAACATATGTATAGCTAACATTAGACGTAAGCAGTAAGTTTTTCGTTCAACATAATATTTTATGTAATTAAAGCATAGTAACCTAACACAAATTCGAACTAAAATTTGTACTTTCCAATAAATGCACAGCATGCATTTTGTGATACCAGTAACTTATTCGTCACAATTTTCGTAATCAAATTCGTTTAGTTATAATACTCTAAATACTCAACATTTTTTTTCATTTAATTCTTTTTACATCAAGTTTATATTCAGAAGGCTGGCAGAATTTCTCTTTGATTAACTACAAGCTACTTTGCCTGTATTGTGCATGTTTACTCACAAGTCAATTGTAAAACTATTTTGATTATACTTTTTTGGTATAATGCTGCTTCAAGAGGGTCATTCGGATTCATATCGATATTTTAAGATCGCTGCCAATATTTCGCTTCCCTTCTCTGAATGATTCGGTTTTGGCGCGAATTTTCTGACATTTAGTATTGTGAATTGTCTAAATTGTTTATTTTTACAAAAAATAATGGTACCTTGTTATTAAAACAGAAAATTGGTTTTATTCAATGACAGGTTTTAAATCAAATGTGGATTTGTCTTTTGATTTACGTGTAGAGTATGGAAGAACTAATAAGTGTGGTGAACGAGCGAGTCGAAAATGTCCCCGATTTCGACATAGTCAAAGATCTGGACAGAACTAGATCTGATTTCTCGTTGCCTTGTGCACTGTCCACAAGTAATCCTAGCATAATTAAACCTTCAGGCTTAGATTCTAGTGACGATGAAGTGCCAGTTCGAAGACGAAAAAAAAAAGCGCGTAAAGTCACCGATAGTAGTTCTGACTCTGAAAATGCTGAAATCTCTCTTTCAAGTGGATCAGGTGTCCGGAATAATTCACAACCAAGTGAAATGCGACACCAAGATTATCAAAACTCACGGGACGAAATTTTACATGCTGATAAATCTGACTCGGAACTAGATAATACCACTTTTGAAACAAATAAGAATTCTCGGATTCAGTTAAACAGTGATATTTCTGGTTCTAATGAAGAAGAGTGTATGAATCCTTCCAAAAATGAAGGACAACAAATGAGAATGAAACAGAAACAAAGCAAATTGAAAGATAAGTTTAAAAGTTTACTTAGTGTTAGAGAAAAACATTCAGGCCCTGAAGATATCAATATGAAATCTGATATTGACAGCCAAGATTCTAGTCAGTCTGACAGTGAAATATCATCAATAAAAACTATAAAACAGGTATGTGTATTGCCTCTAATTGACAACACGGTTGGTGCAGTGGTTGAGCAATCGACTGCTGTGCAGCATGTCGCCGGTTCGATCCCCGCACGGAAGAAATATTTGTACGACCTACAAGTATTTGTTCCGGGTCTCGTTGTTTTCTATCTATAATATGTATGTATTTACAAAAAAAATATATATATATTATGTAAGTAGTTTATCATCCATCTCGTTGCCATAACACAAGCATTAAGTTGCTTAGCTTGGGACGAGATGGGATGTATGAAATGTCCAAGGATATTTATTTATTTATAATTACATGGTTCACTGTATTATTTTTTTAATTGTAAAACTCATGTTTGATTTCTCTTATAGTATTTGTAATGCAGCCTGAAGGAAGTAGTCTTGTTGGAAGAATTTAGGTATTTTCTTTAATTAGAAAACGAAAGAAATATTGTGTATGTAGCAGAATTTTTCTGTTTTCCTACCATTCAACTAAATGCATCCTTGTGTTTTCAATTATGCTTATACTATGATTTTATCACTCCCCGGTGAATTATGGCAAAATGAGATTTTACCAATTTTTCCACATTTTTAAGTATTTACTTTCAATGGTAATTGTTGTCTTACCCCCTAAAGGTTATCCTACCCTCTGACCCCCAGAATCTTTGACCCTTCATAAAATCCTCCTATGTGGGAGGTTTAAGCCACCAGATCACCTCAATTGGAACCAGGATTATTCCACACACATCACGTCCCAAAAGCTTCTACTTTTCAAATATGATTTTAAGATTTTGGTAGTATTAGTAGTAATAATTCGCAAGTTTAATGTAACACTGTCTAATTTTCAGAAAATAAAAAAAAGCATGTCTATTTTTCCGTCAATCTGTGACCCCGATACTTCAGATGAAGAAAGTAATTTAAGTAGTAAACTTATATCTAAGCAGATGCAGAGAAAAGAAAGAAAAACAAAGCCCACTTCTCCAAAGCCTATCAGGGTATGATGTTTAATCTTTAAAAATGTATTTTTACTGCTACTGAGTTGAGTTGCCTCTAAAATGGACCCTCAGGATTGTATGGGTTGCTGACATTATGTATTCTTAATCCATCACCAAATTGACAAAATTTCTAGCTTTCATCATTCTTTAAAAATAGTAAGGCCCGATTTCAGTGTGGTCATAAAGACATGATGACACATCACAGCTTAAACTCATGTTTTCAGGCACTTCACAATGTGATATAATGAGGTGTTTTGTATTAAAACTGAGTGTACAGCTGTATATTTTTTTTATAATATACACATATATTATGTTTTCAAAGATACTCAATGATGAACTTCAAATCTATTTTATTTTAGTGAATGTTCTAGATTATTCCTGAACTATGGTTTCATGAATATTATAAATATGTTATATTTTTAAAAAGTATCAATTATTGAACTAGTTTAAAAGTCATTGCATGCCACATGTTCTCGGTAAAATACATATATGAATGACTAAAGAGTGAGTTTTGTGGCTGATTTCACAGATGTCAGCTAAACAAGCAATGGAAAATATGCAAAAAATTAAAAGTGAGTCAAACAGAATGCTAAGAGAAAAAGAAGTGTCATTACCATATCACAGGCCTAAAGCTTTATCACTAAAAGATATTATGAATAGAAGGAAACCAGCAGTAACTGCAGATGGTAAAGCATTACCCATTAAAATGAATGAAGAACAACTAAAGCATTATGTGTAAGTATAAATTTGTACAGTTATATCACCATAAAGTAATATTTAAATAATTGTATTAAATTCTTTTAGTTCCATGTTAGAGCAAAGACAGAAGGAAGTGATGGAATTATGTAAGAGTGAATCAGAAGATGATAATGAAGATGAGAAAGAACTAAAATCTAAACCAAATAAATTACCTACAGATACACTAAATGATTATGTTGATAATGAAACTATGAATAATACTGATATAGAAGCACAGGTGACAGACAATGTAAATACTGATGGTACACATGAATTATTAGATTGTGTTCCACATACAGATAACTTAATTACCAGAGATGATGAACAAGCAGTGGACATAGAACAAGATAATATTATGACCAATTATAGTGAAAAATTTCTTGGACATGAATGTGAAGACTCCGAAATGAAACTCGTTTACAATGATTTTGTTGAAGAAGACAAAGCTATACTAGATAGTGATAAGAAAAAAACTAACAATATTGAAGCAAATACTATGGAACATACAATAAATGATCCACAAATTCCACAAGAATCAGTGAGTGATAATTACGGAAATCAATCTAAAAACTCGTATGAACCAGAAAGTCAATTAATTAGTTTGCAATATGATTCTGAGATCTCTGAAGTTAATACAGAACGAACAAATTTTGTAAAACATGCACAAATAGAAAACAGTTTAAATGATGAGCAAGGCAGTTTAGAAAAAGTAAATAATTCAGAAGTAAATGAACATTTTATGTCTGATGAAGAATTTAATGTAGATGATATTGACAAACTTATAGAAAGTGCTGAAATAATTCAAGGTAAAATAATATTTAAGGGTCGCAAAAAAGTATTAAACAAATATAGATAGTATACATATATGGATATAATTTTTAACATTATTGCATTTTAGGGAATGAACCCTCAACATCACTTGCTAAACCAGCAACATTAAAGACGAAACCCAAACTAACTGGTGGCCCTGGTATGGTTATTGACCTAGATAGCAGTTTGAATGACACAAAAAAACTTACTGGTGTAGAATTACTGAAAGAGAAATTTACGTTTTTTGCAAAGTTAAAAACACCAGAAGAACAAGAAAGAGAAAATGAGAAAATGTAAGAACATTTTTTATTTCTGTTAAACCATTTAACATGTATATTGTAGCTAAAGTAATAAATTGTGATTCTTATATTTTCAGGATAAAACCAGGTGCTTTACACTTAAAACTCAAGAGAGAACTGGAGGAACAAATAGCAGAACAAAGGTCTCTAGAGTGGTCAAGACGTCTTGAAGAAATGAGAAAGTCTGAGATTAATATTGTCGAGGGTGATACATCTGATATTGAAGATAATACCGAAAAAATAGAAACAAAGCTTGAAGAAGAAAATGCAGATAAAGAAATAAGTTCAGAAAGTGAAGAAGAGTTAATCGAAAATGACATTGAACTTAAAGATAAACCTAGAAAAAATAGTCCTATGTTGAATGACGAAGCAGAGGAATCCGACTGTGATGAATCAGATGTTCAAAATAACGCTGAGGAAGTTGGCTGGCATGATGAAGATGGTAACGACGCTGATGAAGATGATGAAGAGGAGTCTGAAGAATCTAGTGATGAACAATCTACGAAATCTGAAGATGAAGCCAAACCTAGAAGAAGCCGTATATTGAAAGCTTTCGAAGATTCCGATGATGAAGATAATGACATAAAAGAAATTATTGAACATCACACTGACACAGCGGTAGTTGTTGCTAATAAGAATTGTGAAAATATTAATAAACAAGAATTCGCTCAAAACACGAATCAAAATACCGGCACCCAACTTTCCGCAACTAATAATGTTGATATGTTTGTAAGTCAAGCCGCATCACAAGGTATGAAAATCGCAATAGATAGTAAATACGTTTTCTAAATTCTTTTATGTTTCAAAAAAACAAGAAAAAACTAGTGTTTTGATTTAATGTAAGTTACCACGAAATTATATTTCGAAATATTAAATTGGTATAATTTTTATTTCAGATGAAGAAATTCAATTAGCACAAAGACTTAAATCAGCATCAGATGACTTATTCTCTAGCCAGGATAATGTTTCTACTAAAACTATAAGTGAAAGGAAAACTAATGACATTGAATTAGGGACCCAGACCTTTTCAATCTTAGAAACTGGACCATGTGATATAGAGTCTAATACCCCAGAAGTGGAAGACATGTTTTATAGGACGCAGCCATATCATGATGTAAGTTAATTTCATTTTATGCCATTCGCTACCATAGTTAAACCTTGTGTTTTTTTAAATAAAATAAGCTTGTCTATGCCCTGTTCAGGATAGCATGATCGATTTGACAGACGGGCTAGTGATGGGAAACAGAAAATATCTAGTAGTCCAAAAAATAACGTTTTAAAATACTTGTAACAGTGACAAGTTGGCGCGGGTGTATTATGTGTGAAATTAGAAAAGACCCATACCATCTCGTCACAGTTACAAGTATTTTAAACCGTTATTTTTTGGACAACTAGTTATTATCTGTTTCCCACCACTATTCGCCATTGCAAAGTAAAGGTATGATTCCGAAGTACGCTGCACGCAGAAGTGCTACCTCGGCACTACTGGTCCCGATTACCGCGACGTAATTCGGAATCATACCTTTTTGTCGATCAGAAAAATTGACATCTGCCAAATCGATCACGCTATCTTGAATAGGGTATAGTGAATGACCCAATGATGTTACAATTAAAAGGTGTAGATTAGGTGTACCTGTATAACATTCGATCTATAAAAATGGCAAGCCAACGCACACATCGTTAACTTAATATGCAATATGCACACTGCTTTAGATGAGTCGTGAAAGTAGGATGGTATGATTTAATAATCACATGCTAAATGAGACAAATATAATTTGTTGTGATGCGTCGTCACATGCATTAGAAACAATATAGATTAATTAAATCAGACATAACATTTTGCCCTACCAAGTTTTATGCCTAAAAATTTTGTAAAAACATTTTGTCTCATTTTGATTTTTTTTTATCGCAATTTCAGGGTTGTTCCCATAGTAAAAGTGGTTTTTAATCATGAGAACTCCACCTTCTGAGATGTATGTTAATAAAAAATTGCCATGTATTAATAGTTTATTTATTACTCAAGTAACACAGCTCAAAAAATAAAACAATTTAATTTAAATAACAACTGCATTACAAAAACTAACATCAATTTGTGAAAAATGATAATTATATTACGGAAATAGTGATAGTTACGAATGATAAGTGATTCCTTGACTTTTAGAAGTTTTGTTAGTTTGTGCAATATCTAATAACACACGACGGCATTTTCAATTGTTTTATAGCACTTTTTACACACGGCTCAAGACGTGCATTTGTTGACGCCAGCGACGCAACACTGAGGTCAGGTTTGCTAATTAGCCTACTTTTAACGTGCCGCTTGCTAACCGCTTATAACCCATCTACACCTTTTTACTTCTAACATCATTGGAATGACCTGTCAAATCGGTAATAATATGGATTAAGTAGTTTTTGTTCCCGTAGATAAAAATAATGTCGAGGTCAATGTATAATACCTAGGTGAATCAAAAAATTCTTGGAATCAATATTAAAAAATGCAAAGATTTAAATAATAATATTTTATTTTTCTACATAATCTCCCTCCAATGCAATGCATTTAGAATAACGCGTTTCTAACTTCCTTATTCCTTGTGAAAAAAAATTATTTTCTTGACTCTCGAAAAAGTCCTCTACGGCAGCTATAACCGCGTCATTATCGTGAAATTTTGTTCCACGAATTTCCTCTTTTAATTTTGGAAATAAGTGAAAATCACTTGGGGCTAAGTCCGGAGAATATGGTGGGTGGTCAAGGAGATTGAAGCCAGCACAGCGGATTGCGTTGAGCGCAACTTCCGATCGATGGGCAGGAGCGTTATCTTGAAGGAACAACACGCCCAACGACAGTTTTCCACGACGTTTTTCTTTAATCGCTTCACGCATTTTCGGGATTAAATTTGCATAATAGGGTCCAGTTATCGTCTGGCCTTTTGGCATGTAATCAATAAAAAGGATTCCTTCACTATCCCAGAACACAGAGGCCATAACTTTGCCAGCGGAAGGAGCAACTCGAAATTTCTTAATGGATGGAGAGGATGGTCGTTTCCAAGACATGCTTTGTCTTTTAGTTTCAGGATCAAAATGGTGGACCCACGTTTCATCCATGGTGACAAGACGACGGCAAAAATTATCCGAATCACGCTGGAACATTTCGAGATTACGCTTGGAAATTTCCAAACGTCGCTTTTTGTTTTCGTCGGTTAACATTCGTGGCACCCATCTTGCAGACACTTTTTTGAACCCCAGTGAATCAATTAAAATGGATTGAACGCTACCAAAAGATATCTTTAGGATCTCAGCTATATGTTTTATAGTCATTCTTCTGTCTTCCAAAACCAGATTCTCAACCTTTTTGACATTTTCTTCTGTAACGGAGGTTGAAGGCCGCCCAGAACGCGGGTCATCTTTACAGCTTGATCTACCTCTTTTAAATTCAGCCACCCAGTACGCAACCGTAGAATAGGGTACAGCATCACCCCCTAATGTCTGCTGAATGTCCAAAAAAATTTCCTTCGTAGACATTTTTTTCAAACTGAGATATTTTATCACCGCACGTAACTCACTTTTATCCATAATTTTGACTTTTTAGCAACTCGTTGCACAAAAAAATTTATTACATGCGAACGAACTGACAAAAACAAGTGACAGTCTGCATAAATATAGTGTGATAGACACTCTTTAATTTGAATATCGAACTTGATCCAAAAAGGTTTCATATATATGCACTTCTAAGAACTTTTTGATTCACCCTCGTACAATAAATTATCCAGGGTTAAATCTCAAATATGTTTTGTTTTACATACATATATGGGTTTAGTATTAACTGTTATTATATTTAAAATATAAGATGCCTATGTTTTGATTTTAGCCAAAAGTAGCGGCTCTTGCATCAGGTTTGACACAAAGTGCTCTTAATTCACAACTGACGGGAACACAGTCTTCTCAGCCAATTGGTGAAGATATACTTGCACTATGTACTGGAAAGTTCTATGATAATGAATTTGTGTCGCAAAATGATGATGAGAATCCACGTGACCCTATTACACAAGAGACTTTTGGAGAAGAAGACTTTGAAGATGATTGTGGAGAGCCTATTGGTAGCAATATTAAAAACGATGAACACAATAGTTTGCATAGTAAAGAATTTAATAGTTTAAATGTAAAGAACGACCATCTACCTACAGATGACCATGTAAATGTAGGGATTGCAAATCTAACTGAAAATAAAAAGAAATCGGAAGATGGAAACATACTGAAATCTATTTTGGACGAACTTAACGATCCCGAATTCGATGTACCTAAGTATAGAAAGTTTTTTACTGGTTCTAATAATAACAACGATAATGGTCCGTTAAGAGACAATGCTGGGCAAGTAAAAAAAAAGTTCACAATCGATTCGGACGAGGAGAACAATGAAGAGGCGCAACCGAAGAAAAGGAAAATAAAAAAAAAGAAACTTGGACAAAGAGCACTACACATTTCCGGTATTAAATAAATCGTTTTTGCTCTTTTCCTATGTTTCGTGATGCTTTGCAACCATGCAGCACTGTCGTCACCTCTTGCCAAACTCTAACAGTTCACATCTTTTTCCAGATGATGAAGAAGAGGACAATGTTGAAGAAGATGAGGAGCAATATCTTTCGGATGCCGATGATGACAATGAGCGAGTAGTGGATTATGATTCTGAAGAAAATGAGGTAATTAATATTACACAAACTGAACCATTACGTTTTTTTTTAATGTAATCCCTAGTAGTTTATTTATAACCTGTGTCGCGGGGTCAGTTTAAAAACATGAAATTGACACCTAGACTCGGAGCAAGTGTCTCTGGTACGCAAAGACACCTTGCCCGGCCCCGGAATCGAACCCGGTACCCCGTGATCAAAAGGTGGCTCTTCCAACCCCTAGACCAACGAGGAGGTCAACAGCACCATGGTTAGACATAGGCTTTCCCCGAAGATTTCCCCGAAGGCTGGTCCTGAGCCGTCGGCGTCCATCGTTTTTCGGCGACCTTAAGTAGGTCGTCGGTCAGCGATGGCATCGTGTCGGAAGCCTCGCACCACCTTGCTTTCCGCTACGCGGTCGCCACACGAAAACTTTTCTGCCACATCCACTTGCAGGCTATGTGCCACTTAAGTTTGGTAATTCTGTGGGCTATATAGGTAACTCTGGTTTGCCTGCGCATCTCTCCATTTATGATTCAATCTCGCAGGAAAACTCCGAGCTTCCAATATAATAATTTCTAATTTTTTTTGCATGCTCTGTACCGATTAACCCTTATACACATCTATATTGTTCGCTTATTTCAAGCTTTATACAAAAATACTGAAGCGGTTGTGATAAAATTTACTCATATGGGACCCATACCATTTGAACAGAAAGTAAAGAATGTCCAAATCGGTCAATAAATGACGGAGTTATACGAGTATTAAGAACCTTTTCCTTATTGTAGTCGGTTGAAAAGGGAGATCCGATGACCATTAGCTCCATCAATAGTACATTCTAGATTGATCCTCATTTTCAGATTGAAGTGCAGCCACAAGTATTAAAGAAAAAGCGCAAAGCGACTGATTACTTTGAGCAAGAAGCTGAGCTGACTAGTGAAGACGAGTGGGTAGGCTCGGGTGACGAAGACGAGGCTGGCCTGGATCGCATGGAACGGGAGGAAGGTGACGATGACGTGTTCCACCAAGGGCAGCTGAGGAAACAGCTGGGACAGATTCACATGTCAGTACATACATTATTATTTAAACCTCCTTTAACATATGATTTAAAACTAACATAAATATGATGGACACTAACATTCGACATTCAGCAAGGCCAGACGATGCTCTATTTATCGATTGCGCTCTCTACTGTCCACTAGACTAGGTTTTTTTTTATTATTATTGTATGTAATTTCAGGCGAGAGGTACTTGACCAAGATAAGCGTGAAGTGAGGTTGCTACAGGAACTCCTGTTTGAAGACGGAGACTTGGGCGATGGACACCGGCAGCGAAAATTCCGGTGGAAAAACGCAGGTATGATTTTGGTACTTGAAAAAATAACAAAAATTCTAACAATATTTTACTCTAAGGAGCTGGGCACGTAAAGCCTTCTGTCCCAGCTGTTATTTGGACATACAGTTCGCGCCAATCTTTATGGCCGATCTGATTGTAGCCGTGGGTGCGAACTTGCGCATTTTACATTTCATAACCAATACGCACGTAGCTCACTCACACTAACATGCGGGTGGCGCGGGCGCTTGCGGGTGTAAAACTAGAGGGTAATTAGCCTAATGTGCCACGCTGGCCAGACGGATTGGCACAGGATTTCATGTCAAGTTTTCCTTCTCTTACGACTAGGTTTTGGGCCTTGCCATTTTCTTTTGTCGGCTCTTACGAAACCCTCAGGATGGAAAAGGGGGGTGACAATATGTAATCTAAATCCCTCACCACATGGATAAAAGAAAACTAATTCTAACAGTGGCAATTTAAGTTGGCACCAACAGCAAATGGCCGTTCATTGTTTTTTTTTAATATTAAATAGATTTTTTATTTGTTTTATCTTATTTTAAATTTAGAAGCTTTTGAGGTTTTCTTTAAATTGCAACAAATTGACACCATTTTCTAGGAGTCAATCATTCTATGTCACTGGCCTGGAACGGGATAATGAACATTTTGCATCTAAAGATAATCTATGTTTTCAGGTGGAGATGATGATACTGGTACAGTGGTGGACGAATTTGGGGACACGCAAGAAGATGAATTTGAGTCAGAGGAGCAGTGGAGGAAGCAACGCCACGAACGCGAAGTGTTCTTGAAGCAAATGGTCAGTTTTATCACAACTAAGATATATTGGGCTGGGCACCGCCTTTGCCGTCAAAAGACTTGTATTGGCTAATTTTACAAAACTAAAAAACGAAAATTGGGTATATTAGTTTGGTGACGGATTTTGAATAAACAATGTCACTAGCTCACCCTGGAGACTAATACTAATCAGCCTATAAAAGGTCCACTGCTGAGCCGGGCCTCTTCCAATTAAATGGAGGGCAATTAGCCTACTGAGCCAAGCTGGGGTCGGGGTAATCGGGTTGGCATGCGATTTATTTCAAGTTTTCAAACTCAAATCATTTATTTCTTTAATACCTATATCCGCTTTATAGAGGTGTTTTTGAAATGTCAAAAGTGAAATTAGGAAGCTAGTTGCTTGTTCCAAAACGTAGATCTTATGGAGAAGAACAGGCAAGAAACTCCATGGACACTCTTCATCACTACATAGTATAAAACAAAGTCGCTGTCGTCTGTCCGTCCCTATGTATGCTTAAATCTTTAAAACTACGCAACGGATTTTGAAGCGGTTTTTTTAAATAGATAGAGTGATTCAAGAGGAAGGTTTATATATATAATACATGCATACATTTAGATGTTCATCATTGCACTCGTGTGAAGCCGGGGCGGGTAGTTTTATCATATTTTCGGTTACAAACATCTAATTGGGTTACATTGATTTCGTGTTTAATTATAGTAAGCTAAGATGTGAGGACAATGTAACATATTGCACAACAGAAATGTCCAGGAGATCAATAAAAAGCTATGTATGTCAATAGTAGTTAAGAGATGACCGGCCCACACTGGCGGCACCCGATCACGAGTGACGCATGTGTCAGCCACCCTCCAGCTCAACTATATTTTAGGGAACCGAACGAATTTTCCTTCTCTTGCGGCTAGGTGATCTGCTTCTTGGGTTTCTTAAGTGGCCGGTTACGAAACCCAGGGATCGAATTAGTATTATACTAGCTGACCCGGCGAACTTTGTTCCGCATTATAAATATTTAAAACAAAAAGAAAGTTGGAAATAGGATACCTGAGATTTTTATCCCGTCCGTATAAAACCTACTTTAACAAAACGCAACTGACAGCGAAACGTTATGTTGTCTATAGTTTAATATGGCCGAAAATTTGACAATTAGAAATTTTGAATTCGACTTGTTTATATTGTTGTAATTCACATAATATCTTTATAACTTGTAGCCTATGTGTTATTCTGATGTTTAGGCTATATTATTGTAAAGTTTCATTAAAATCCATTCAGTACTTTTTACGTGAAAGAGTAACAAACATCCATCCATCTATCCATCCATCCATCCATACTTACAAACTTTCACGTTTATAATATTAGTAAGATAACCTTTGATTAGTATGTGTAGTCTTTCATTCTAATTCTAACAATCCAAAAAAAGCGTCTCCGGTATCTGTCGCCTTAAGCCATACTTCCATTATTATTTTTTTTCCACACAACACCATCTCGTCCCAAGCTAAGCAACTTAATGCTTGTACTATGGTAACGAGATGGATGATAAACTACTTATATATATATTTTTTTGTAAATACATACATATTATAGATAGAAAACACCCAGACCCGGAACAAATACTTGTAGGTCGTACAAATATTTCTTCCGTGCGGGAATCGAACCCGCGACATGCTGCGCAGCAGTCGATCGCTTAACCATTAGTCTAGGTGTCCGTGTGAGGACGGGGCAGAATAAAAAACTTCCTCATCGCACGCTGGGAAATAACGAGTGTTGTAAAAGTTAACAAAGCCCAGCACGCTTGGTGGTAGTGTCTTAATGGTCCGCCTGGCTAGCTACCACCCTCATATCTAAGTCCGTCGCCATTCGCCAAGGAGTTTTACTGTGTTTCGTCGCGTGTATGTGAGAGCCGATGCCCGACAGGGCATTGCCTTGAATTGCCTGCTCTTTCTTAGACCCTGGCGTTGCTTTCCATCACACAAGCACTAGGGTCAAAGGCACTAAAGTCGCCGATAAAAACCGTGTACCAACGATGCGTCTTTAAAAAAACTGTTTGGTGATAGCCCTACATCTTTTAAATCCATGCTTTCGCAGATCGGTGAGCCGTTAGTTCCGACAGAATTTAAACAACAGTTTTATTCTTACAGCAAAAGGAAAACGAAGACGCGGATCCCAGCGTTAGTTTAAACAGAACGACCATCATTAAGGCCAATCTAAGCTCCAAGACCATGTCGAGTCTTCTGATGGAGGTGAACCAGTCGACGAGCGAAGTTGAAAGTCCTATACCAGACAAGAAAACTGCAAAGGACGTACCCAGTCCGAAGCAGTCTTTCGCCATTTTCCAGGTGTGTTACTGCTTTAGTTGTTTCAGCCAATAAATGACCACTACTGAGTCGAGTCTGCTCCAAATTCATGAAAGGAAATTAAATTAGACTACTGTGGCAGTCTAGCAAGACGTATTGGCACAGGGTTTGTATCAAATTTACCTTCTCTTAGTCTGGTGATCTGCCTGTTGCGATCCTATAGACGCCTCATAAGACACCCTCAGGATGGCATGGGTTGGTTATTGTGTTCAGTGAACACGATACAGGGTGCGACAAAATACCTATACTTGCATAAAGCAATACTACTACTACACAGCCTATACATGACCCACTAGTGGGTCGGGCCTCCTCCAGTTACATGGAGGGTAACTAGCCTACTGTGCCACGCTGGCTGGACGGGTTGGCACGGGGTCTTTATCAAGTTTTCCTTCTCTTGCGGCTAGGTGGTCTGCCTTGTAATTTCCTTTTGTCGGCTCTTACGACACCCTCAGGATGGAATGGGGTGGTGATACTATGTATTCTAAATCCGTCAGCACATGGATGTATAACTATTGATATAAAGCAATAATTAAGTTATAATATATTAATGAATGGTATGTTTCAGCAAAGTTACCACGGGTCTCTCCTCACGCGGGGTGGGGGGTCGTTAGCGAGATTAGCAGCGCTTGCCACCCCACTCGCCACAGACGATGACGGTCCAAAAATTAGCTCCTTAGGTCCATCTAGCAAGAGAAATTTTGTTTTCTCCACTCTAACACCAGAAAGCCAGAAAGCGAAGGTAGTCAATTATAACTGTTATTTCTATATGACTACTAATTTACTTGTTTGCAGCATTGTAGACCCACACTATAATAACAATTAATGTACTATGTAATTAAGTTACTTTTAAATTTTTAACATACAAAACGATAGGAAGTTGGAGGAATTAAACACGGTAAGGTTAGGTTGTATTGCAGTAAATGATGTCATAGCAAACGTTTCAGTTTAAATAAAACAACACACTCAGAACTGTTACTACTACTACTCAGCCCATAAAAGACCCACTGCTGGGTCGAGCCTCCTCCAATTACATGAAAGGCAATTAGCCTACTGTGCCACGCTGGCCAGAGACAGGTTGGCACAGGGTTTGTGTCAAGTTTTCCTTCTCTTGGGACGAGGTGATCTGCCTCTTAAGTTCCATTAGTCGCCTCTTACGATACCCTCAGGATGAAATGGGGTGGTGACACTATGTATTCTTAATCCGTCACCACACGGCAAACTGTTTATTGAGATTGAGGTGATTGAGAACACACCATTTATTGAGGTGCAAGGATCGTGAAAACTTAATACATCATCAGATAAAGTTATTCATAGAGTCGCTTATAAAGTAAGCAAATTAATTTATATTTTCAGGTAACTATTAAACGGAAGGCTGACACCAGTTTGGGTACTCCAAAACTTGTAAAGAAGATGAAATCAGAAGAAAATCAGAAAACCTCTAAAAATAGTCTATTAGACCAACTAACAGTCCTGTGAATTTGATTATGAGAAATGTAATTCTCGAATTCCGTAGTACTGGTGCTTATCGTTAAATTTACATTCTATTTAGCTATATAATTGAAATAAAAAATATAATAGTGTATATTTTCGTAAACTTTTGCGATTTGCACACATTTTGTTTAATTTTGGCGTAGGTCTGAATCGCGGCATTTTGAAGATACTTTAATTTGAAAGTAGTTCTTAAACTACTGCGATCCTAGACCCGTGTTATGGTTACACAAAACATATTCTAATTTTCGCATTTGATGAATTGACTGTTTAAAAACTATTACTTAACCCAAGTGCCTTGTCCATTTTATATTTGACAATGTAAATGTATAAGACTGCCGCTGTTGGAATTAATGGTATTGTAAAAAATATTAAATATATTTATAAGATTATTTGTGTTTTACTCACTCATTCATTCTTGTCACAAATGTAATTATCACCCGATTAAGCGAAAGCTAAAATATGATTAATTTAATTTGACGTTATTAGCTTAGCACAGAGGTGCACAAGGGGCACACTGTATTAGTAAGTGAGGGGGGGGGGGACAATTAATAGATTGTTATTATACCATACTGAGTCATGCTGTTTACAACCTGTATCGCGGGGGCAGTTTACAGACACGAAATTCACGAACACAAATGACACCCAGACTCCAAGCAAGTGCCTCTGGTTTAGACAAAGACACTTGCCCGAACCCGGGACTCGTTGATCCAAGAAATGTCGGTACAAACGCTGTAAAAACATGGCTCGTTTTTACAGCGTTTGTACCTCACCATCTTTGATTCGAAACCTTGTGCCAACTAGTCTTGCTAGCGTGGTACTGTAGGTTAATTATCCTTCATGATTCAGGAGGACGACCAACATGATAGCGGGTCACTTAAGGGCTGAAATGAGATATATTATAGCTTAATTAGTTTGAATACATATTGTTTCTTTCCTGTCCCCGTTCCGAGGGTGTCGTAAGAGCCGAATAAGGTAAATTATATGACAGAAAAATTACCCGTAAGAGCTAGAAGGCCAGGCACAGCAGTGGTTTTTTATGGGCTTTTTATCTAAGATGAGATTGAAGCGAGCGTATTTAGCCACCAAGTAAAAATTAGCAGTTGTTAGATTAGTTAGGTAATACTCTTAGAAAAGTTCAATCTTCATATGGGTCTTAGAACGGATTATTTGATTTCATATAAGGTATTAGGCATTATTTTCTCCATACATATTATGTTAATTAAATGAACTTCGTACATAAACGATAATGATTCGAAATTCAAAAGGTGAAAATTATAAATAACTCTATATATTTAAATATAGGTAACTATAAGTCTACTATAACTATTCATATTAAATTTATTAATACTAGTTAGGTAGGCATCACCCACCGTATTTATTTAGTTAATATTATATCGGCAATACAAATGTCTGGAATCCTCTGGAAATATAGCGTAATATTATTTTGTGTAGACATTTAAAAATTATAGCTAAATTATCATGCCGGCTCTTTTCTGGAGAATTTACAGCCAGCGGTGTATAGGTACCTAACACCGCGACCTCGTCTGGGTTGTATTTAACAAAAATTTATCATCCAGTTCGCAGAGTTTATCGATAACTTATAAATTCTTGTAGTCATTAAAAGAGAAGACATTAAAATTTACCCTATCTGCCAGTGCAAGTCCCGTCAAAACCAGTTCAGCCATTTCAGAGATGAAACAATCAGACAGGTAGACAGAATTGTAAAAAAAATTGTTTTGGTTTAAGTAGGTACTGTGTATACAATTGCACTTAGTACCTAAAAAGCGGTTATTTTAATGTTACAAACAGACACTTGAATTTTATTTGTATAGATACCTAATACTATTTACTAAGAAATTGGCTGCCTGTAATAATTAACTACATTACATTGTATTTTGTAATATTCTACACAAAATTATACTGGTATTTTTTTCAAATAACCACCCATACTTAATGTATTTGAACTTTTGTAATGTTGGGTGTACTGGCATCAGTTATATCCTTCCGGTTCCCCCTCTTTTATTCATTGTAGACGCTCCCAATTTTATAGTCTTGTCTCTTTTAGTCTTGATATAACAAATATTGCGATATTCCGCATCTATCTCTGTCGCGCGAATCACCGGTTTAACTTTTTTGTCTGTGTGTGTAAGCGCTTTTGTCAAGAGTGTTGCCGGCGCAGGAATATTGCTCAATAAGAGGGTAAAATGATTTTGTTCAAAACATAAAATATCTTTTTCATTTTCACATAGTAACATAAACCTTAGTTTAAATATCTACCGAGTAAGTTTTAAGCAAAAGTCAATACTTGTAACTACACTATGTGGATTGTGTTACCTAAAACTGGACCTTTATATTTATAACTATAACACCTAACTAACTACAGCAAACATATCAACTGTTTGAAATTTCGTTTAATTATTAAATTAACCATGGATTAAACGGTAATCCTTAAACAAAATCGACTGTAACAGAAGTGTTGTGTTTGTTAATAATATTTAATGGACTAACGTTTATAGGGAAACTGGGTGAAAATTATTAATGACAATCAAGTAAATATTTCTAGGATATTATAAGAAGATAAAATCAATCTTGAGAACCCATATGCAATTTATATAAAACACCATAATTGAATAATGATTTCGAGGGTTCGTTACATATCTTTTAATATGGTAACATTATTTTATCAGTTGGTACCCCTAGCTCAATCAATGCTTTTTTTCTGTGGAAGTGTGGGGTTGTAGTTGGCGTGGTAGAATATCTAGTCAAATAAATCGGAAATCATTATAAAAGTGCTGTACCGCAATTTATATTTATCGCTTTGAAATGGCGAATGAGAATAATGATATCAGCGATATCGTGAAGAAATGCAAAATATTGCTGTTGGATATTGAAGGGACAACAACATCGATCAGCTTTGTTAAGGTAGGTCTTCCATTTTACCGGCCGGTGTTTTGTTAAATCATGTGTTTTGTAATAACCTTTTTTTCTGTGTAGTTTTAACGAAATTGTGCTCCATAGTACTAACGAAACTTTTCGATTTCGACATGCAAAATGGTCGCGTTTTCGGATTTGCAATATGGAGGACGAAATCAAAATGGTACCCCCTTTTCATGCCGGCTTTCATTGTCTGATCTAGGCACGTGTTTTTTATTATGAGAACAGTTTCCGAGTCCATCAAACTATGAAAGTGGGTTTATTAAATTCTCTGATACCCCTCCAGTATGCGGTTTAATCATTTAGCTAATATGTAAATTATATTGTATCGATTAACACTTGTATTTAGACTCGAGGGTTTGAAGAGAGATCTGTGAAAAAGTACGTGTTTTATGGCATATCGATGTTAAAATTTGGTGTAGCCTGATAGCACGCACGCACCGGCATGAACAGCTGTTCGAACGAAGCAGCTGGCTTGTAAAAAAAATGGAACAATCACTGACATGCTTCAAGCGGCGAGTCGTGCGGCCTTGTCGCACGCACGTCAATCCTATACAATTATGACAGAGATAAAAAAATAACGTTACTGGGGCTTGTTGTGATTTAATCAAGGTTACTGATGTCTGGGCATGTACCTTTAATGATCATATCAACTCTAATCTTCACTTTTTAACCGAGTTACAGAAGTATGTTTAAAGAACCTTGACGGGTCATTGCCTCTCTATACATAGGTCAATAAACTTGACTTTTTTGCTGCGTAAATATTTTTACGTGGTATCAAACCTACATACTAGTCGAAAAATTGTTTATACCCTACACTGTCCTGGGTGTCGAGCCTTTTCAATTTGCAAATAATATTTACACCTGCACACACATTTTTCGGTAAAACAATTCTGATTTTCACAAAGACGTGAGGTCATTGGCAGGTAAACACAGACGAAATGCTAATATTCAAGGCACACTTATTATTTTGCGCATTTATATCGATTTCAGTTTGATTCTGTATATCTCAGCTTGTTTGTCATCTTTCCATTCCGTTTTTGCTTACAATAACCTTATTTTCGAATAGCGGCCCGTCCCGGCTTCGCACGGGTGCGATGTTACTCACGGTTATTGTCGTACCGCGGGTGACGCCGCGGGGAGAAGCTAGTCTAAAAAAGTATATCATCGGCTACCCATCAGTGAAAGTCCCGTCAAAATCGGTCCTGCCGTTCCAGAGATTAGCTGGAACAAACAGACTCTGATGATGACTCCAATTTTATTTATTAGTTTAAACGTAATGTCGTTTTTCTACACACTAATGTACAGTGTATTTTTAAGAGCGTTCATTCCATTGATTGTATCTGATGGTAAGCGGATATGACAACCCAGGTGCAGATCTCCTCACGTTATTTAAACACGTAACACACACATTGACTATTCTTGAGATACGTAGACACAGACAATCACGTGAACTGGTTAACCATGTTACTGAAACAGGATCTCCCTGTCCTTTGGCAATTTGAGGCCCTATGATGGATGATAGCTTAAGGCGTTGCCACCCACTTCTTCGTTTCAGCCCATAAATGACCCGGTACTGAGTGAGACCTCCTTCAAAGTTAAGCAGGGAAATTAGCCTCCTGTGCCATACAGGCAAGACGGGTTGACATAGGGTGTGTATCAATCATGTTTTCCTTCTTTCGCTAGGCTAAGTGATCTACCTTTTGAGTTCCTTTAGTCGCCTCTTACGCCACCCTCAGGATTAGTCAAGATGGTATGGGGTGGTGACACCATGAATTCTAAATCCGTCACCAAACGGTAACCCACTTAATTCAGCCATTTACAATCAAGTCTCTTAACAAAGTAGTTTTGAAAACACAAAAACATGTGAATAAGAGAGACACAATTTGTTCACGCCACTCGTAAAGTCCCCCATATTTGGGATGTAACACCTTTCGGGAGCCAAGCCAATGAATATTACACAATAGAGTAGAATATATTATTATCACGTGAACGTCCAAAGCAAAAACATATAAAAACACAAACATGTAAAAAACTAACAATTCACTCAATAAAAAAGTATTCGATAACTGCAATATTCAGCACTATAAAATATTGATTACATACAAAAGAGTAAAAAAAAATACATAAAAATTATACCTGGATTTCTATCTAACTTATTGTTATTTAGTATCGAGGAAGATACTTGTTTTGCTTGGTATCAAATTTTCCCAATAAATAATAACTTACCCGCCGTTAGGCAGCCTCTCCTAAAACGTGTTATTATTTTTTATTGTTTGTGCCTAAGAGCGGCCGCCTAATGCGAGCATCTACATACATCGTGGAAGAATTCGTTGGCCGCAGCGACTTGGCCGCGCGGCCTGGCCGCCTAATGCGCGGGGGCTCTAAGTCGGACAAGCATTTCAATTATTAGGTGCCGACCAAGTTAACATTTTGCTAATACAATAACTACTTTGTTTACGCAATTATGCAAAACGTTTATTTGGATACCGATTCCCTGATCTTGAACTACTTATTTACTCATTTTATCTGTTGGACCCAACTTCTGTGAAGTCGTCGAATAAAGACCAATGGATTATCTGACAATTTTTTGCCGTCATCTTTTCGTTCAGTCTGTCCCATTGTACTCGATCTGATCGCTGACCCTCAGGTAGTTTTATTTGGGTACACTTGATGTTAATACCTCTTAGTCAAGCTTGACGAAGTGGTGATCAGCCCTGTTGCAAGGGAATCTACCTTAATCCTTAAACAAACCATTGTTGAGTCTGGCCTCCAATTAGATGTAGAGAAATTGGCCTGTTGTGCCACGCTATACTAGTCGACATGGCATTAGTTTTTGGTCCGAGATTTCCTTTCCTTGCGTGTCAGGCCTTAGTCACTCTACGACACCCTCAGAAATTGCAATGTTTGCCTAAATTCGTCACCACGCGTAGGTAAATAAACAATAGTATACAGGGTGGTCAAAAAGTCGTGGATCAAACGAAACCAGCGGCTAGATGGGGCCATCAGCAGTAAAAAATTGTTCTACGGGAGGTCCTCAGGGTCAACCCCTGCAGAGTTACAATTGATTGATTGAAGTGTTTTTATGAGAAATTGTCTTTTTTTTACTAAAACTTGATAAAATTCGAAAGAATCTACATCCTGTATCTTTTTTATAATTTTCACTAGATTGGTACTGATGAGTCCTTTCGTTAGACATACTTGTATACATTAAAAAGATCTTGCAAAATGATTGTCGATTTTGACTCTATTGAATTAACAGGTTTTTGGCCCGGGATTCTAAATATAGGTTACAAATTTAGACTTGAAACTTAAAATGAAACCAATATTGAAATTAAACACTTTTTAACGGATTTATCGCGTGTATTATTATTTTGCATATCTGTAATTGATATACATACGACATAATGCCTTTGAATGTGTGTACTTTATTATTTAATGTTATTCCGCATGTATATTGTTGATATGTCTAATAAAATAAATAAAATATTACATTATTTCAATCCCGACGTTTTGAATGCTTTGCAGCAGTTGTGGTCATGGGCAGTGGCGGATTTACCAGCAGCCTGAGTAGGCTAGAGCCTAGGGCGGTATGTTTTAAGGGGCGGCAGATTAGGACGTTTAATAAAAAAAAAGGTCGTCAAAATGAACTGTGGAGGCGGCATAAAAAGCCTACGGGCGGCAAATCTGTAAATCCGTCACTGGTCGCGGGATATCTTAGATGAGTTGTCTTCAAAAGTAAATAGTTAAAATCTACCGCTTATAATTTTGTTTTAGTGATAACGTTCCCTGTGCACCCCAAAATCGCCCACGGTGTCCAGAGGTCTTGCAGATGAGTGTTGTGCTTGAGATTTGATTTGATTTTGCAAAGCATTCCATGCGTCGCCAATTAAATAATGTAATATACACCGTTAGTGTTTAATTTCAACTTGTCATTTCCTTTTGTCGGGTCTTAACTCTTACAATTTACGATAATTTGGCGGTTTGTTGTCCTACTTCCTACTAATATTATAAACGTGAAAGTTTGGATGGATGTTTGTTACTCTTTCACTCAAATACTACTGAATGGATTTTAATGAAATTTTACTATGATATAGCTTGTACATCAGAATAACACATAGGCTATAATTAATAAAGACATATTGTGAATTATACATAATATAACGATAAGTGTCAAGTAAGCACGGGTGAAACCGCGGGGCGCAGCTAGTAATTTATAATCATTTGTCAACCATGTGAATATTTAGTGGTATTATACTATGACACGCACTATCAGGAAACTGGGTGATCTTCGTATAGAGGGCTAAAAATGTAACATTTGTAATTACGCGTTATTGGTTGAAAACCCAACAATAATTAGAGTGTTTCTCCAGCGTTGTCCCATTTGCTGGCCTGTTCGGAGTGTGTCTAGGTAGTTGCGCCAGCCGGTTTCGACTTAGTTCGTTCACCCAGGCTCGTACCATGGTCTACGCAGTTTCACCAACGCCCGCGATGTCGTACCCAATCTATAGGTTTGGGCTATGTTATGCTCATAAGTAACTAGCTTCAGCCCACGTCTTCGGCCGCTTTGCTTATGGATACATTCACTTTCACCTCCAATTTAATTATTCTCTTTTATCGACATTAGGGGCCGACAAATGGAGTATGTACTGACTGCACTACAGGATATACGGCGGCTGAAGAGTTTAACTAGTTTATTTATTTTTTAACTATCAGGAGTTCACAACGTAACATTGTCTTGTCATCGTTAAGACAATTGGTATATGACATTGGTAGTTTCATTCTCGACTAGAATACTCTACATACTTTACTGAAATATATGAACGATCAACACCAAGAAATATTTAATGCGATATTTCTTGGTGTTGATCGTTCAGACCAAGTAATGATATATATCGCTATAGCAAAGTTTATAATAATAAGAAATTTATACATTAGAGGATAAGATAGTATACCTCGTGCTTAAAATCAGGAATAGTGTCCTTGAGTACGCAATTGAATTACACCGTAACCTTTGAAATGTTGTGTTGAGAACTGTATGCCATTGGCTGAGAAATCTATTTTAGATGTAGTAAAACAGTAGCATAGCTCCTAATATTCCTCGGGAAGCTTTACATTTTACTGCCATATAAGTATACATTTGTGTAACCAATATTTTAAACGCAGCCCGAGAATAAAAGGTTCTCGTCCGTCTAAAAATAGCGTTGTACCCTTACCAAGTTGGTTTTTTTTTTCGTTCGCTGTTATTCTTTCGATCGAATCTGACCTTTTTCAGTGCTAACCTCGCAAGGCTGTAATCGGTAGGCATACCAGACCGAACTATCTACCTTGTCTCTTACCCACTTTCATTGTGCGTATCATGGGCCGGGTGTACAGTTGACCAATTTACTTCTTTTGTACCAGTCCCGTTGTGTGTGGAACTTTTTGTAGTCACTGGAGTTTTGGTAAGCCGCGCAGCTGCCTCATTTGGTGTCTTGCCAATGCATCACCTTCTGCAAGTCAAGTTGCTTATCGGTCCCATCTTGTGGAGGTGTTCGTTAATGGCAAAGTATCCAGTGAAGATTGTTACGTTAATTGAGCTACTAGTCATATAGGATTTGGCTACTTACCACTATTTACACGGAGCTAACCTCTGAGACACACCAAGTGGACGTTCGGAAACCGTTTGGTTAGATCGACTGTCAGTTTCATGCTATGCCGACTTCGTGTATCGACTGCCATAGATTTTACTTACCTATACGGTTTACGTTTTTTATATTTTACATATACGGTTTACGTGTTTCGTTTCAAGTTTTCCGTCTCTTGCGACTAGGTTTACACCTTGTCACTTCCTTCTGTCGGCTCTTACGACACCCTTGGGCTGGAATGGGGTGGTGGATATTATAAATCCGTCACCATGCTGACATGTCAAATCTGTGGGGCTCTTTACAAACATGTAATTCAGACCCAGATCAAGTTTCTTTTAGAAGAATGAATGAATGATATTCTTTGTTGTATATACACCAAAAAAAAAACATAAAAGTAACTTCAACATAAACATTGTACAGTACAAATGGCGGTCTTATTGCTGAAAGCAATTTCTTCCAGACAACCGTTGTATGAATGGACTTAGGTGGAACAAGAAACAAATATGAGTAGATTCAGTTTACATATGATACATCTAAGCCCTTCGTCCAAACTACATCTAAGCCATCAACGCGTTTAGTAAGATGTCTATGATAACAATAGTATATGTGGTTTATTGTTTACAGGACAAGCTATTCCCCTATGCCGCGGAGAATGTAAAAGAGTTCCTAAGCACCCAGTGGGAGACTGACGATGTGAAGGAGGTGGTGTCGGCGTTAAGGAAGCTTTCTCTTGAAGACCAGGAAAAAAGCGTCGATGGCGTCGTTGTGATCCCCGGAGAGGTGAGACATATTTCTTATTGTTTGTGAGCCTATGTCCAGCAGTGGACGTCTCTTGGCTGAAAATGATGATGATGATTGTTTGTGAGAAAACCCGTCATGTTTGTTTGGGTGATCTGCCAGAGGTGTGGGACTCCGGGAGCTTACCAGTGGTGCACAAACCAGCCCTGTGGTGGCAAGTACTAGAGTTCCAATCTCCCTTAAATACATATAATTAAGATGGCTCTTCTGAAAGATGATCTAGAACTGGCTGTATGATAATTTTCTATTGGTCTTTTTGTGTGGAGACTGAATTGGAATACGTAGTGTCATCAACACGTTTTATCCTGAGAGTGTCACGCAAGGAACTAAGTCTGACCAACGTGGCACACTAGGCTAATTGCACCTAAGTGATTCGAGGAGGTTTGATACAGTAGTATCTATGAGTTTAAATTTCATGATTCCCTGCACCAACCACTCCATAGTTGATACAGAATGCTTAATGGCAATACAATGCCGATATTACTTACTGCATAAATGATATGTTATATAAATAAATGTCTTCTCTCTATTGATGATAAAAACAGATTGCTCTAGTTTCGACAACTAGGTTATAGTGTGTTCTAACGTGTGGTGTCGGATGTGTAATACGCAATGTCACCAAACCACACTATACTGAGGGTGTTGTAAGAGGCGACTAAAGGACCGCAAGTAGTCTGCGCCTAGCTGCAAGAGAAGGAAAACTTGATACAAACTCTGTATCAACCCGTCTTGCCATCATGGCACAGTAGCTAAAATAATAAATAATTCCCTCTATGAATTGGAGGAGGCCTGACTTAGTACTGGGTAATTTATGGGCTGAATAGTAGTAGTTTTCTAATTACGCTTAGTTTTGTGCATAGTATGCAAAATTACATATTCCAAGGTTATGCAAATATCTTGGTTCAATGTCCAGTGAATTTAAATAATCGCATGCTGAAATCATGTACAATACTGGAATTCTCAACGGTCAAAGAACAACTGTCCTTTCTTATGCAAATACATACTATTGATGACATCGCATGTGTATGGTTAGGACAGCATGCTTGTAATTGTGAAAATATTTGTTAGTGTCAAAAAATGCTGTGGTTTTTCACAATGGGACTTTAGGCTGCTGAAAGTCACTGAACTTTCATTAGATGCCTTGGAGTTAAGGCCAGAATACACATGTCTGTCAATAGCATGCCAGGTGCTGTAAACCAGCATGCCAGTTAATGGCATTACGTGAAGCCGCAATAAGTATGCCCGTGGGTGCCACACCAGTTTTCAGCTACCGGAGTCTCGCACAACACAACACACTTGACACAGAAATAAAACGAGATTTCTTGGTATGCATGCCAGCAGCTATGGGCAGAATCTCGATACTTAAGCCAGTAGCTTGTTGTTGCCAGTATAGTAGGTAACAAACATTTTGATCCTGCGCAATACTATATTTTTGGATCTGGAAGGTGTAAGCCACGCGATCGGTTGACAACTTGCGCTAATTGTCCCTTCACTATGATTGAGAGCTACTATAACTGGCATGCCTTTGTGCTAGTAACAGTCATGTATGTCTGGCCTTGGCAAAAAACACAGATCGACGTATTACTAAGGATTGCAAGTTGAAATGGCAGTGGGTTGCGCCGTACGGGGCGGCGTAGCATGGGACGACCGATGGACGGATGACCTTATAGAAGTCGTTAACGCGTTCTGCGCCAGACAATGTTTTTATTGTAGTTTAAAGACTTATGAAAAATACGTGCATAGTAACTGGTTAATGGATATTTTAGATTGTATAAGCAACGCAGTTACATTTTTAAAAAGTTATTACTTTTTATATTTTAGTGTTCGTGTAGTGACGGATTTAGAATACACAGTGTCACCACCCATTTCCATCTTCAGGGTGTCGTAAGACCACAAGAGAAGGAAAACTTGATATGACCCGTCTGGCCATTGTGGCACAGTAAATTACCCTCTGGAAGACGCCGACACCCGACTCAACAGTGGGTCATCTATGGGCTGAGGAGATTGTAGTGTAGTCTTGGGATTATTTACAATTATTGTGTCTTCTTAAATATCCACAATATGTTATGTGACCAGGACGCCTCCAAGGATGAGCAGATCGAGGGTTTGGTGAAGAACGTCAAGTGGCAGATGTCAGCAGATCGCAAGGCTGGGGCCCTGAAGCAGCTGCAGGGCCTCATCTGGAAGCAGGGATACGACAAGGGCGACATCAAGGGACAGTAAGTCTTCACTGGTCGCATATTCCCCAAATATATTGGAGAACATCGCAAAAACATACTGTAAATCATACTGAACGAGGCATTACACTCTGATTCAATATTAATACTCATGTGTATAAGGCAACCCTATGCTAAATACCATTTCTTAGTAGTACTAGCAGACCCGGCCACGCGTTGCTGTGGCTAAAGATTTTGTTATATTACTTTTGACATTAACATACATTAATTAAACTTTTAACAAAGCGCCACCTATTAAATGCTTTATCAATCCAGTCAACAGATATCGCCATCTGTTAGAATCGTTTGGAGCTAACGTGGACGTGTCTGTGTTTTCGTGTCTCTGTGCCATCGTAGCTTCTTGTGAAGCCTTGAGCAGCTGTGAAAATGCATACACAGCTAGTTTCATATTTGTATTTGGTACCTTGAAATTTCTCCATAAAAATTCTATAATTTCAGCGTGTACGATGACGTGTCGCCAGCGCTCGATCTGTGGCGTTCAGTGGAAGACCAGAAGGTGTACATCTACTCTTCTGGGTCGGTTCAGGCGCAGAAACTGCTGTTTGGCCAGTCACAGTCTGGCGATTTGCTCAAATACATCAACGGGCACTTCGACACGGCTGTGGGCGCCAAGCAAGAAGCTGCCAGCTACGCCACCATCGTTGAGAAAATTGGTTGCGCATCTGGCGAAATATTGTTCCTCACTGATATTCTCAAA
Organism: Clostera curtula; assembly: GCA_905475355.2. NCBI lineage: Eukaryota > Metazoa > Arthropoda > Insecta > Lepidoptera > Notodontidae > Clostera > Clostera curtula. The sequence continues at coordinate 7,352,099 of FR997813.1, read as the reverse complement.
GGTAAGGAAGCGACTAATTGATGGGTATATTAACAGGTGCGAAGAAGTAAATTCAAACTCAAAAGGAACTTTATTTACGTAGGTTTTATCTCTTATAAATCGTCATATTTAAAATTACCATTATCATTTTACGGCCCCTGTCCTACGCTAGGTGGCAGTCTCCATACACATCTATCAGTCGTCATATCCACATTCACATCTTACATCTTTATACATAATTCCTCATTTTGACAATCCATCCATCTCTTTTGATCTTTCTAGTGCATAATATAAATCATGTGAGTTAAACATACAATGAATTATGTAGTCTTTCAGTTTTCATCGTCATCAGCTCACTATAGCTCACTTGTGCACATAGACCTTAAAGAGCGCCATAACGTCCTGTCCTCATGGCGCTCTTGCAGAGTCGCGGGCTCCATTCAAGAACTTGTACCTCAACGATTGTAGATTCGTCAACCAGCACATAACCACGTCAGCTTGCTTATCGTCTGGTCTATGTTTTGTCTTCTATCAGAAACCTATCTTCCAGAAAAACTAGAGTCTAGTTGACTCCATTGCATGTTGAGCGTGAACTGGTGTTCTGGCTCCAGGTCTCCTCACCGAAGATGGCGCGTGCGACATGCCCCATGCCACATGACATGACATGCTGGTTGAAAACACGTCGAGACAGTTTCCTGTTAACATTAATATTTCATTAAGACTATATTTCTCCACAGAAGCCGAAGCTGCGCGGGCCTCGGGTCTTAACGTGGCTCTGGTGAGCCGCGAGGGCAACTCACCGCTGCCTGACGCTATCGACTTCCCAATCATCTATTCGCTGGCACAGCTAGAGATCACCAACAAGCGCAAGCCAGATGACCAGGTGCTCCCTCGCTGACTATACCCCCAGTTCTGCCGATTTAAGCACGCCTTTGCATGCATTTGTAGTAATTGTATAGCTGCAGGTGAGTGTGTGAGTTTATGGTGGCAGTTTCTTTGTTGTAGGTGGATTTCTTGTTAAGGTATTGCTCAAGTAAAGATATTTTTTAAGATTGAGTTTATAGTACTACTAATGACTTTATAGATAACAGATAGAATAAAGACATTGGTATATATGAGATTAACTAACGTAAGACACTCCAAACGCTAAATTGTCGTAGAGATACGTCATTCTCAAAAATATTTTTGTTGTGGATACCAGAGCGGGAGCATTTTAACCAAGGTTGAATTTAAAAGAAAATTGTAATTAATTTGTACAGCCGATATTTCATGTTTCAATGTATGTGAATACCATGAGTGTACAGGTTGCAATCGAAATAGAGCAATACCAGCAATATTTATTTATGTTTTGTACATACTTACATTACTTAACTGAAATGCTTTGCTTACTCCAAAAATGTTGTATTGTGTATGTAGAATTTTGTTATATTATTATATTAATAAACCCTTATAGAAAACATTTATATATTTTTTTGTTTAAATTACCTGTTGCTTATAATTTTCTGCTTTCTTTGACATCTTATTCTGTAATAGAAGTCCTGAAGTGTTTAATTTCAGGAATGGTTGAGGTATATACTGACATGTTTGGTTATGGTGGTAGTATTTTTGTGTATTTGACGAACTTCTTGTGCTTGAATTAAAATCGATTGTTCTAGTGCCCTACTGTTTGAATTTCGCCTTTTAAAAGTTAAATTGGTATTTGTATTTTGTATATGAAAATTTATTTAACACTGTATTGGTAACGTAAATTTACACCTAGTTAAAATGTGAACTAAGGGCACAATTAGTTATAATTACAAATTCTTTTTCATTGTTTTTTATTAGTGGCTTCGTTTTCACAGTATTTGGGCTACTTGTCAATATTGCATCAACCTCAATACTGCACCCAATATAGCTTCTATTTAGTATCTTATACTAAGCCTCACTAACATTAGTATTAGATTTCATTCCAAATTTTCCTCTTGTCACTACTGCCTGCCTAGTTTTTCTACACTACTTTAGAGCTGAATGTGCAACTAACTGCCACAGACTTTTTGATAATTCCATTGTTCGCATTCGTACGTTATGTTTAATAGTTAAAAAGTTATCAAATTGAGATTATTTATTATCATTCCAGGATGTGCAACCAGCCAAGGTTCCCAAAACTGATATCACCGCCGACGTAAAGACCAATATTGATACCGAAAATGGCACAGTGCCTGTTATTGAAAAAGTATTGAATGAATCAGAGAAAATGGAAGTCGAAGAAGAAACAAATGCAAAAGACGCGCCCACCGAAAAAATCGATAATGTTGCAACTGTGGACAAAATTGAAACAATAGTCGAAGATGTGACCGACAGCAATGAAGTGACTGAAACTCCTATTGCTGATGTGAAACCAATAATTGAGGAGAGTGTTGATGAAAAAAGAGATAAAGAGACTGAAATGGAAATAGAGCCTGTTCAAGAAGCTGTTTCTGTAACAAAAGACGACGTTAAAGTTGAAAATGGAGAAAACGATTCTCCCATTGCAGAAAAAAAAACCACCGTAATTACAATAATCGAAGATGTGACAAACGGTAAGGAGGCTATTCCAGATACCGCTGAAATTATAGAAGATATTGTACCTATCGTTGAAGAACCTGCAATTTCAGATATGGAAATTTTGCAGAATGCTGGTGATGTATTAGAGAAAGAATGCGATGAAATTTTGTCAAAGGTTCAAGATGTTACTAATCTTGATAACATTCCTGTAAAACCTCTGCTAAATACTATTACAGAGGAGCTTATGGATGCTGAAAATACCAACGACATTGTTGATAGGATATTAGACTCTGAACAAGAGCTTGAAATAAAACAATCTGCTGAAAATGCTGACGAAAAGACCACGAAAGAAATCAGTAATGATGAAATCGATCCGCCTGTTACTGAAGAGAAAACTGACCCACCTAAAGTTATTGCTGTGGATAATAAGCCAACTAGTGTGGATGATGCGGTCAAAGATGATGTTAAACAAGCTGAAAATGGCGGTGAAAATAGTACTGAGAAAATTGTTGAAAGCAGTACCGAGTCAAAAGAAAATACGACTGTTAACGTAAGCGATATTGTAAAAGACGATAATGCTGTAAAACCTGCAGTGAATGAGGCTGAAAAAGAAACTAGTCAAATGGTAGACACTCCGGTGACAGATATAGTTAAAAATGAAAATATTGACAATGTCAAAGAAGTAGCAGAAAATTCAAACGGTGATGTAAAAGCAGACTCCGATACTAAAGTCGAAAGTGAAAAATGTTCGACTGATGTTCAACTAAATAATGTTCCTAAGAAAGAAAAAGAAACGACAGTTGGAGTATTACCAGACAAAGAAAAAGCGATAGAAAAACAGGAAAGTGACGTGGGTACAAGAGATATTGCAGTAAAAAATGAAGAAAGTAGACAGGAAGATGAAGTAAGCAAAATATCATCAGAAGATAATAAAATTGGTTCAAATGAAAATAAGGTAGAAAATAAAGTAATTGAAGAAAGCGAAAGAAAAGAGGCAAATAGTAAAGATCAATTAACAGATAATGTTATAAATTCTGAAAGTAGTACTGATGTAGCTGAAGAAAAGAAAACTGATAAAATTGTCGAGCCTTCAGAGAGTCCTATGGAAACTGAGCACCCAGAGAAAGTAATAACAGATAAAGAAAACCAAGTAAAGCCAGACACAGCAAAGGTAGAATGTCCATCTGAGAACAGTACAACAGCTGGAATTGTAAGTGAGAAAGATCAATCGATTGACTCAAGCTCGATGGAAACCGACACAACAACTGCAACTGAATCAAAGCCAGAGAACGCAATGGAGACGGAAACAGTGGAAGCAAAAAAAACAAGCCTTCCAGAAGTTGAGAAAACGGTTACGTCTGAAACACAAATGAATGGCAAAGCTACAAATGGTGACACGGATATGGTCAGTGTAAATGGTGACGCCAATAAAGCAGAGGAATTAACTGCTCGGCTTTCTATGGAAAATGGCAAAGACAGTGTGAATGGTGCAAATGGTGATGCAGAAACTGAAAAGATTGAACTCGAAAGCAGTGCTGGTACAGAAATCCAAGATATCAAAGTGAAAACTGTCGCCACTGACGAGCCCCGCACCGAACCGATAGAGCAACCTATGGAAGCATAATTCGGTTAGTGTTGTTTGTTATATTTTGTATTGGAAACCTTTCTCTAGGTTTGAGGGAGGCTTGTGTAGAACATGAAATAAACTAAAGAAACAGGTTGGCGGCCTTATTGCTAAAAGGTATTTGTTCTAGACATCCATTTGAGGGACGATAATTTTTTTTTTTTAAATTACTTCCAAAGCCATCTATAAAATTTAATATCTACAATTAGGGTCTTTGCACACCACGGTTCTTATGCGGTTTTTCTCCTCGGCATGTTATTAACATTTATTAGCGGATTTTATGCGTTTGTATCGACGACAGACACGCAAAGGAAACGGCTATGTGTCGATTCAAACGCGCGTTAATAGCGCGCTTGTATGACATTGGAGTGGCGGGGAGAGTTCAAATAGCGAAATATGCGCCGCTTTATTAGTTAACAATGTGTTTTAAGTCTCCATTTGCTAAGCGACCTGATTGCGTACAATGGCGTCGTCAGGGCATAAAAACCTTGTGGTGGCTGCATCCCCTTTCAATTACATTAAATAGTGCTCTCTTGGTCAACGTCAAATTACTCTTAAACCCCTGTGAGCTGTGTCAAATCGAAAAAGTATTGTACACATACTTGAAGTGAAGATCCTTTAGGCTCAATTGATCTTTTAGAAGCCTGTCAGTGTTCCTCTACAGCATCTATACTAATATATAAAGCTGCAGAGTTTGTTTGTTTGTTTGTTTGAACGCGCTAATCTCAGGAACTACTGGTCCGATTTCAAAAAATATTTCAGTGTTAGATAGTCCATTTATCGAGGAAGGTTATAGGCTATATTTTATTTTCAAAAGAATTAGGGATCCGTATAAAAATTGCGATTTTGTAAACCAAGGTGTAAAATCGAAAACCTATTTATGCGTGCGCCGCAAAAACTATTGACAATAGAACAAAATGATGTACTACGGGTTTGTAGGTCTTATAAAGATCTACAAAAAAGTCCGCGAGAGCACATATCTAACTATCATAGTTTAGTCACAATAACCGATTTTATGTTCATAAAAAATATGCACGGGTTCGAAGCCCACGCGGGCGAAGCCGCGCCCAAAAGCTAGTTAGAGATATTTCCAACCTTAGCATTCAAGTCGTCGTTTGGTGTCTTTCCAGTGCCGAAAAATCAGGACATAGCGTGCAGTGTCGGCTCACATCGGACGGTGACAAGACTGAGGTGGCTTCCACGCTAAACGGCATCACTTCCTAGTTATACGCGTATTTCATTATGTACCGCGCGGCGGCGGACGTTGTGCACTGCTGACGAGAGTATGCATGCGTATTTGCCAATAATTAAGTCTTAACTGAGCTTCCAATTAAAGGTGAAATCCTAGTCTTCGATGTACATACTGTTTGTCAGTTTGCTAAAAGAAATGTAAGTAAAACTATCAATTATCATAAAATATCGGATCGTGAACAGGTGCTCCTGTTAAAAGAAGGTTCTGCCCTTGTTTTTTATGATCACCAAAAAATGATGAGAAATATGTTGATAGGATGAAATGCTTTTAGTATGGTACCAGCATAGCCGTCACTAGTCTACGAAGGACTGGGTTGTGTAGAAAATTATTCACAGTGTTGTGTTAGGAAAATATCCAAAATGTGTTTTTGATGAAAGGGGTCCGTGAAAGGCAACATATTTAGTATACATGAATCTTGGAAACGCATGATAATTAATTTTGTTATTCAACAAGATTTGTTATCACTCTTTTGGGTTTTCTGTGAAAGTAATACAAATTTAATATACTGCCTGACCTTTAAAAAACATTAAAAAAATTCAATTGATTTTACGTAATGTTCTCTATGTGACTAGATTTTATGGTACAATTATATACTGCTACATTACATCTTACTATACCAGGCTTGATACAAAAAAATACATGAACTTTTCTTTGCCTGTACAAGAGTGGTCGTGAGAGTCTTACCGTTTTTTTCTAAACGAAGTAATTATTTTAAAGAAACATCGTTTATACTATGCCTGATAAAATAAGATGCAGTATTCAGTATAATTTGTAACTTAGTGTAACATTTTATACTTTCTAGACGTAAGTGCATTGCATGTAGTAATAAGATAGAAAAAGCTACTAACAGACATTCCTATAAGCATACAATAGTGTATTTTTATTAATTATTTCTATAAATTATGCCAAGGTGCTTTATACGAGCTGAACCCGAGTTGTGTTTAAATCGATATCGATTTAGTAAACGAGTGTGTGCAGACTATCGAATCGTCATGATGAAGCGAGCAAGCTTCGTCTTTGATTTTTTGCCTAGCTCTAATACAGTCGTGACGATGCGCCATATTGTCTACAAACAAAAATATACCGGCCTAGCAGTGTACATCGTCCGCCACCGTATTTCGTATTTGACATAGATAAGTTTTATTCATAAGTATTAACTGTATTGTGATTCTTATTAACGTATATGTATTACTCGATTTTTCTTAAATCTATTGCCAAACTACATGTTTGTCACGCTTGACGCTGATCTACCGGCACATTGGTGTATTTGTGATATTGGATGTGACAAGAAGACTGCTAGTGATAGCTCTCTGGGCTGTGTTAAGTATTTATTGATAGGGGCGCGTAACAAACGGTTTTATGTATGTAAATTTGGTTCTAAACTTTAATTTAAATGATACTTATAGTTATGTATTCATATTTATGATCCTTAATTTGGATGCTATTGCTGCTAAAAACGTAATAATGTTGAGGAAGTTTTAAGATTAATATTACGTGCAAATGTCCAAATCAATTAATAGAATCCATAATCTAAAAAGGGATAAAGGGGTTTCAAGGCTAAAGTTGTAGCAGTTCTTGCTTTGCCCACTCATCACTACATAGTATAAAACAAAGTCGCATTCTTCTGTCCGTCCCTATGTATGCATAAATCTTTAAAACTACGCAACGGATTTTGAAGCGGTTTTTTTTAATAGATAGAGTGATTCAAGGGGAAGGTTTATATGTATAACCCACCCCCGCTTTACACGGGCGAAGCCGGGGCGGGCCACTAGTTACTCATAAAAGAGCTCCTGTTTTGGGTTATACAGTGAATATGGTTATTCCATTCATCATATTCGTTTTCATTATTCCATTAGAGAAAAACATACTCTACACATTCAATGTGTGTATCAACCATTGTCATAATTTTATATTTTAATTAGTTATTGTATATTTATCATTCAAGATTTATTTGATTAATCAACGTGGTGATTATTTTATGGATCACATGGATCTTGCTGCATGGATATTTTTACAACGGCGTATTGCAAAGATAGACTTCCACTTCGCGAACTATTATGTAGGATATATCGATTAAGAATAAATTCATATTCACTCATGCATTTTGGGAGCTTTAATTGACGTTTGCTAAAATCGTAGACTGAAGTAAATATGCTAGTCTTACTTTATATTGAATCTCTGGGACGGAAATTTCAACACTGACGACTGACTACTGAAACAAGGTACTATTTATTATTTTATAAGATTTTGGTTCCTGTATTAGTTATTGTAAGGCCAAGGGTAAGGAGTGTGTTTGTAGATCAGCGGCGGAATGGCGGCAGGCATCTTCGTTTAGACTGATTTTTTACTATTAACATTTAGACTTGTTCATTGTCTAAAATAGTACCTGCTCTGATTCTTTGATAGTGGGATAATATTATTGCATTTGGCGAAATAGACTAAATCTTTGATAGACATGAAAATAACAATTGTAACTTGGTTGGATTTGTCGTAGAACAGTTTTGATCAGTTATTTTTAAACTATGAACAAGTTTACGATGACTTAACGTAATTTAAGAAAATCCTACATTTGAGTTCGTACATTTTATTGTAAAAAAAGTGAACAAGAAATCTCAAAAGCAATTGAAATGTATTGATTTTAATTGTCTCCTCTAATGACGTTAAAATATAATGGATGTAGAATTTTTTATTGGTATTTCATTGTTTTTATTTCTTTTAACCGTAACTGTAATTTCAATCGCACAACAAATTGAACTGTAAATAAACAAAAGTTTTAAGTTGAATTTAGAACAGTCTGGTAGATAAACTACCAAATTTGCTAAGCCAAGTGGCTAATTAAAAACAAGCTCCTCACTTTCTTGCCATGTGCCTCGTTTTTTATCGTTATAGAACGTCTGTACGATACATTATCGTACTCATTATTCCCGGACAAAGAGAGGGACGTATGGTACGGACTACATCCTCATAATGTACATGTTACACCAGGAACCGCGATCGACCAAGTCACCGGGATTTCTAGCAAGAAGTCAGATAAGTGGCCTTGTAAATACGATACTTACGTTGCCCACTACATGGCTTAACTTTCCAAGGCAGTCTAACCTTTGGATATCTTTAAAACGTTACGCGTATTAAAACTAGTCTGATCTGGTAGGTCTTACCTACTTACTACGCACCCATTTTTTGGTATTCCTCATGGGGTACACAGCCGTTGGGGACTAGCAGGGTCACTTGGGACTCCGAGACGTGAGAAGATTGTAATTATCCCACCTACCCTTTAAAAGCCACGGCCTTCCTCGTCTTTCGTACAACAAGGCCGATCGATTCCGCCCGGCGGAGTATTCTCGACGACCCTCCGATGCTTTAAAATCTGCGGACAATCTTGAAATGGAGCTTCTAAGGATTTGCTAAGAGAACATTAGTCGCCTGTTATGATAATACACGAAAGCACGCGACACACTGATCGTATTTTATTCGTAAACATCCAGATCAATCATTCAATCACATGACACTCGTGTATCCGACCTAAAGTTATTAGGACCCAATGAAAATTGGTTAGGCGCCACAGGGGTGACGTCACGAGCGAGCACTGCTCTGAGTCACACGGATGTGTCACCATCTACATTGGCCGTGTTTTGTCCATACATTGTTAGCTTTGATAGGCACTGCAACTTCGTGGAACGAGATGTTTTGATTCCCAGTTATCAACATTGCAAGCGACTACAAAGATGTAGCTTCGGTAAGTATACTAACTTTAATAATAGCTCTGTTGCTACTGATAATAATTATTGAGACATTTCTCGAATTAAATTCAATTACAATGTAATATTTCTGTCACTCAACCGAAAAAGAGGCAATAATGATATCTTTGTGGCATTCGTTTTTGAATGGATGGAACAATTTTGATAAAGTTAGTTTTTGTTTGAAATACCTACAAGTATCAAGTGTTTTTATTTAGGTTTGAAGAAATTTAGCTCAGGCGCTTAAAAACCTTTAATGAAAATCTTAATATGAAGTTGTTACTTGTGAACAAATAATGGTAAAGTCATTCCCAAATGCGTTCTGCCAAACTAATAGAATTTGCATATATTTATGAACTTATTAGTTACTACATGACGTGTGATAGATGCGGTGGTATTTCACTTCGCTATTTGGACGGACGGAATGTACGCATACGAATATCGAAAAAAAAACGTCAATTACCTATTTATTAATCCTGTAGGCCTTTTCCTAGTTTGCCTTAGTTTGGAGGAAGCCCGACTAGGTAGTGGGTAATTTATAGACTGAAATGATGATGAGTGATTGATAAAATTACAAGAGTTGCCGATCCAGTTTTTCTTATTTTGCTGCTTATTCTGCCTAATAATTAGGATTTAGTCCCAGAACACTAGCAGGATCAAATGGGTTGGTGACGCTGTATCCTAAATCCGTCACCCCACAATGAGAATATACGCCCAAACTGAATAACCTCCTTCATTTTACGCCGGTTAAAAAGATAATCAAGCGCACAAAGTAACAACATCGCCAACCTTGTGGAAAGACATTCTATTCGCTTAGTGATTACAATGCAAAAAATCAGCTTCAAGGAAAACCAACTGGTTTCTGTTCAGTAAAGTTTATTTAAAATGGAGGAAAAGCTTGTTTCTTGTAATTAGTGTTACAAATGCTGGTTTAAAAATAAAAATAAGGTATCTTCGGTGGCGCAGTAGTAAGAAATGGCCCAAAGAATTTCCTTTTACATAATTATGTTCTTAAAAATCGTCATCAACAATCCAGTCATAATATGTATATTGAAACGTGGCGTCGTAGCTTTTGTTTGTAACATCAGCTACCGGTGAAAGCCTCACTAAAATCAGTCCAGCTATTTCAGAGATAAACAGGACCTTACAGACTTCCATTTGATTGCTTCCCAGTTTATTTTTCAACGTATTTATTACTATGTAATAAACAGGTGCGTCACTTAAATATGTGTGCTTTCACGCGAGTGATTGTGTTTGTCTTGGAACACTGTCAAGAGTGAAAAGTAACCTCTCCTTTTTCACAATTTCATTGTGGCATTAGTCTATACAGAACTAATGCCTAAACATTGTGGATACAGAATACATAGTGTCACCATCCCATTCCATCCTGAGTGTGTCGTAAGAGCCGACAATAGTACATAACAACGCCTATACCTAGCCGTAAGATAGGGAAAACTTAATACGAAACCCTGTGGCACAGTAGGCTGATAACCCTCCATGTAACTGGAGGCGGCCCGACTCAGCAGCAGTATTTAAGCTTGCCGCTTCTAGTGACCTCCAAAATCGGTATATTAGGTTGGGGAAAAAGTCTTTTCGCATTTTAATAAGCATGAACTTGTAATAAAATCTCTTTGTATCTGGCTGGTTTTGGTATCATTGAAAGTTTAAATTTTAAAGAACATAATTCCAAATTCAAATTAGGACAATGTGTGATTTTCATTTGTTTTTCGTACTGTCAAGATGAGGGAATCTAATGAAGAAATTCGATACATTTTAAAATTTTACTACATAAAAGGAAAAAAGTAAAGGCAAGCCTCGAAAAAAAATTGCGATGTTTATGGACCTAGTGCACTGCGTCTGTGAGAGTAACACAAATTTGGTTTAAGCCATTTCAATCCGGATTTTTTTATGTCAAAGATGCACGTCGCTCTTGTCGCCCTATTACGGATAAAATGGATGCCATTTTTGAAAAAGCGGAACGAGATCAGCCTATCATTAGTTACGACGTAGCTGAAGAACTGGGAATTGACCACAAAACAGTTTTGGTGCATTTGAAAAAAACTGGGTACACATAAAAGCTCGATATTTGGATACCTCACGAGCTCACTGAAAGAAACCTAATGAACGTGTACTCATTTGTGATTCTTTATTACGATGTAATGAAACCGAACCATTTTTGAAGAAGCTGATAACTGGTGATGAAAAGTGGATCACGTACGACAAAAACGTACGGAAAAGGTCGTGGTCAAAGGCAGGTCAGGCTTCACAGACTGGCGAAACCCGGGTTAACTCGCAACAAGGTGATGCTGTGTGTTTGGTGGGATTGGAAGGGAATTATTCATTATGAGCTGTTACCACCATGCAGGACCATCAATTCTGAACTCTACTGTGAACAACTGATGAGATTAATGCAAGAAGTTGAGAGAAAGCGGCCGGAATTAATCAACAGAAGGGGTGTGGTTTTTCACCATCATCATCATCATCAACGCTAAACCTCACACATCTTTAGCCACTCGGCAAAAATTAAGAGAGTTTGGCTGGGAGGTGTTAATGCATCCGCCGTATAGTCCTGCCTTGCACCTTCAGATTTCCACCTGTTTCGGTCTCTTCAGAATTCTTTAGGCAGTGTCAGGTAACATCACGAGAGGACTGCCAAAACCACTTGTCGCCGGTACCTACATACTTTAGTTAAATGTTAATAAACTATATAAAAAATGTATTGAAATTTCTTAAAAAAATGCGAAGATACTTTTTCCCCAACCTATTATACGATACGCTAGTTTACAATAATATTCTCAATTTGACAGCTCGTTCTCGAAAATCTGCTGTTCTAGGCCCCAGCCTACTTAGCCTAATGAGTCCGCCACTGCTGCCTACCCAGGTTGTTTCTAGCGTGATTATAAATGCTCGAGCCGATGTAGCAACCGGTACACCGCCGTGGTCGGTCGCTCGTCGACTTGTATTTTTATGTAACTCGTTCGAAACTTCGGACGCAGGTTGCGCCACGACGGTTGTTCCAAGTCGCTTCGTGGGATTGTGGCAAGTGAATTTGTTCTACTTACATTCCTTGCGTTACTTTGTTGTTTAGTACATACGACGTTATAAGGGTTGTTATACGACGTTATAAGGGTTGTTGTGCTCTTCTCCCAGGGTGGCAGCTCTGGCGTTTCAAGGGTCCGAAAGTGTTGGCAACCACTAACATCCAGGTGGTCCGTGTTGAGTCATTCTGTCAATCAGAAAGTCAATTCAAGTCTTCATTTGTTATTAATTTTAATGCCAGCTAAAAGACTATTCTTCGCACTATGTATCGCTGTAGGTAGTTAAACAATTTTAGCCACACTGATTGGCACATGCTATTACGACACTCTCAGGATGGAATTGGGTGGAGACACTACGTGCTCTAAATCCGTTACTCAGCCCATACATGACCCATTTCTGAGTCGGGCCTCCTCCAATAACATGAAGGGCAATTAGCTTACTATGCCACGCTGGCCAGACAGGGTTTCATTTCAAGTTTTCCTTCTCTTGCGCCTTGCTCTTTGGCCTTGTCATTTCCTTTTGTCCGCTCTTACGATACCCTCAGGCTGGAATGTGATGGTGACAATACGTATTCTAAATCCGTCACCACACGGAAGATCCGTACCCGTCAAACGATTCCTTTTGATCATGTGATGCTTATGAGAATATTATGTACTAAGAATCTTCACCGGAGCCGACGTAACCTAGAGTTTATAAGGTTCATATCACGAACAGCATAATGAGTAGTAGAAATGCAATGCCTCTTAACGGCTTAGGGCTCGATGCGCCGTGCGTCCCTTGTACCCTTGGGCGGGTGCCCCGTCGCCCTCGGTGCGGCGACCCTAGCGCCCTCTCGTGCCCTTGTCAGGGTTGCCTCTTTACTATTCACAAATATACCCAGTGTCAGAAATAAGTTAAAATTTTTTTTGTGGGGAAATTCATCTTATTTTGTAGTGGTGATAATGCTTTTCGGCGTGATATCTTGGTCTCTTCTATGTTTAAATTAATCGCTACTAAATATGTATTTTTAAGGTAAATTAAAATAGAAAGCGAAGATAGTATGTGTTTGAATAAAGAAACTGATAACTTAACATCACATTATCATCAAATCAGGCCGAAAATTACCCAATGAAAAGTCGGGTGTCATCCATTTAGAAGGGAATTTAATTACTGTGAAATTTCACATCTTCTCAGACCAGAATAAACAAATTGGGAGAAACCGAGGAAGGAAATAAAAAAATACAGTACATTTAAAGATTATGACAGACAGTTAATTATGTTTTAAGATAATTTTACCCAATATCCAACTAAGACTTTAATTTCCCCACAAAAGGGCGAAGAGTTTGTCAGTGGGCGCACTGGACTTGCGTCCTTGCACACCCTCTATGCGTTCATCTGGTTATTGTACAGCCCTATCGCTCACAATTACATTGGCGAGCGCTGAATTTTCTCTGCTGAAACTGAAATTTTAGTTTCAGTTTGACACTGGCATTGAAACTATATAGAAGTGAAATTACAGCTACGTGGTTTACTATGGTAGGTATGTTCGGTTCTAGAATATATAGGGTCACCACCCCATTCCACTGTGAGGATGTCATAAGAGCCGACTAAAGGAAATCTAGCTGCCTTGTTGGTTTAGGGGCTGGATGTGCCGTCTTTGGACCACGGGTCCTGGTTCGATTTCGAGGTCGGTCAGGTGCCTTTGTGTAAACCAGAGGCACTTGATCTGAGTCTTGGTTTTATTTGTGTTCTTTAATTACATGTTTGTAAACTGAGTTTGGAGGAGGCCCGACTCAGTAGTGGGTCATTTAAGGGCTGAAACGACGAACGACGACACAGCCCTCCCGCAACATTAAATTAAATTTAACAGAAAAATTACAAATAATTAGTCATGTAGTTTTTACCACCAGTTCGGAATGACATTCCACAGAGAAGAGCAGGAAAGAAACTTCATGGTTGCTCTTTGTACCTAAAATGGCGCTAAAAAGAGGAACTACAGAGTTACTGGCCAGCTCTTCTGGTAGATTTAAGTTTATTGTTTGACTTGTCAAAAGTGCTAATGAGCCAACTTGATTAAATGAGGTCAGATTTTAATTTTGTCTCTACAGGCTGTTGCGATCGATTGCGTTCTACACTATCCACCAGCCTACGTCGATTACCTTAAATATACGGTAGGTATTTAATATTAATGTACCATAGTTAGATATGCTTTAAGAAAATTAGTTAACTTTGTATTTTCCCCAACATCTCGATAGTTTTGCGGTATATACAGTCGTAAAAACTTCGTTGTAACTTTCAAACCAAGCAACAGGCGTCATCGAATGGTCCATCTCGCAGTGGGCAATTTTAAGTTCGCAGCGTTAGTTATATAAATTTTTGACACCGAATTCGTAGCGCTCTCGACGACCGCGCATATCGGCCACCGCGTACCACGAAACGCGTCCGTTTCGTTTGATGTCGAACTATCATTTTTAAACACCGAACTATTTCAAATGCAGTATTTAATAATGAAATAATGTAATAATAAGAAATACATTTTTTTACTCTTTCACGCAAAAACTAATGAATTTTATTTTTCTATGATTCGAGGATATAATGTATAAATACACTTGGTTAATTAAAACAGATTTTTGTTAATTACCCGTGCGAAGTCTGGGAGGGCCGCTAGTTGGACACACGTTCAGAATGCTAGAGACTCAAGTTTGGTATATTCTTTTTTACGTCTTATATTGGTTATGGAAACTCGTAACGTAGTTATTTACTGTGAAAGTCGACTTCGAGTGAATACGAGTTTTTTATTTTCTTCTCTTTTTTTAATAAGGATGACTAGTCTTATTGTAAGTGATTATGGTATTTAAAAAAATAAAAAGTAAAGCATGACGCTGGCAGCTAAAAGGAAACTGTCCTTCCGTTACCAGCGCAGCAGCCAAGGATGTGTGTGATGAATCGCCTGCTGTTCACATCCAATAAAACTAGTACGTCCAGTATGGTAAACCGTTTAAAAAAAAGGGTGGTGTTAGTAACCTGCGGATTTTGGTAAGGGGAAGTACAGCATCAGCGGGTGATCCGCTTCTACTACATTAATTAGTAGAAATCTATCCGATACCCGTCCGTGATGATAGTACTACGAGTACGCGTGGTGTCGGATTTAGAATACCGTCACTCCCTTCAGAAGGTGTCGGAAGAGCCGACAAATGAAAAGAAAAGGCCCACAACCTAACCGCAAGAGAAGGAAAAAAATATACAAATCCCCGTGCACGTTTGGCCAACGTGGCAAAGTAGGCTAATTACCCTCCATGTAACTTGAGGAGGCCCTACTCAATAGTGGGTCATTTATAGCCTGAATAGTAGTAGTAGTTAGTATCCGAATAAATCTTTGATAGCCCAACCAAAATTGTACTTATTACATAAACACGTAAGAGAAGTTTAAACCAAATTCTACTACTACTACACAGCCCATAGGTGATCCACTGTTGAGTCGGGTCTCCTCCAGTCACATGGAGGGTAACTAGCCTACTGTGCCACGCTGGCCAGACGGGTTGGCACAGGGTGTCGTATAAAGTTCTCCTTCTCTTGCGGCTAGGTTATCGGCCTTGTCATTTCCTTTTGTCGGCTCTTACGACAATCTCAGGATGGAATGGGGGTGTTGACACTGCTTATTCTAAATCCTTCACCACACAGACAACCAAATTCATTAGCCACTATTCTTGGTGCGATGATGTTGATTGGAGAAGTTTTACGTTGCTTGACGTTGTTGAGTCGGAGTTTGAAAGTGATATTTATCCGCGGTTAGATTCATCACTGTAGGCCAAGTATTTTGGTGTAATATTCTGGTTGTCTCGTTTGTTTCTGTCAATTACATGTAAAAAGCTTCGTCGGTACCAGATCGAAGAGTTCACTACTTAATATACCTACAGCAAGTGTAGTGTATTATAACACACTGTGTGTCTACACAAGTACATATGGAAAATTACTTAAATCTTGATTAAATGAAATCGGTATGCCTAATTTTCTAAGCATCGTCGGTACCAGATTGAAGAGTTCACTAGTTAGTATACAGCAAGTGTAGTGTATCATATTGTCTTCACAAGTACCTAAGGAAGTTAGTTTTATGATATGATGATTTATGGTGATGATAACAAAGAAGTTTCAATATTAGAGCATTGTTTTAATGTTTGAGATTTTTGTGTTAAAACCCACTTAAACAGCCTCGTTGGTCTAGGGGTCGGATGTGATGCCTTTGGGTCAACGGGTCTCGGGTTCGATTCCGGGGTTGGGCTCTGAGTCTGGGTGTCATTTGTGTTCGTGCATGACATGTTTGTAAACTGACACTGCGTTTTATTTAAAAAAAATATATTAACAAATAAAGTTCTTTATGAGTTTGAGTTTCAGCATCCAGGTGAGCCAGCTGCTGCTTAACCTGCAGATCAATTGCGTTTGGTACAGTCTGGAGGGCGGGGGCTTCCTCTAATATCGTTGACCAACTGGTCAGCGCAAAAAAGACACATTACTGAATCCTTCTCTTACATGATGAGAAATTAGTCTACTGAGCGACGCTCGCCAGTTGGGTTGCCCAGGGCTTTTATCAAATGTTGTCGCCGTCTCTTGCAGCATCCATAAGATAGGTTGGCGCAGTGGTTAAGCGATCGACTGCTGCGGAGCATGTCGCGGTTTCGATTCCCGCACGGAACAAATATTTGTACGACCTACAAGTATTTGTTCCGGGTCTGGGAGTTTTCTATCTATAATATGTACGTATTTACAAAAAAAAAAATGTATATAAGTAGTTTACCATCCATCTCGTTACCATAACACAAGCATTAAGTTACTAAGCTTGGGACGAGATGGCGTTGTGTGAAATTTCCAATTATATTTTATTATAGATTGGAATGACACTTTGTATTTTTAATTCGTCGCCTGTCAAACAGAATACTAGATACCGGAACAGTAGAACTGATTTGGATACCTACTACTCAGCACACATATGACCCTCTGTTGAGCCAGGCTTCCTCCAGTTATGTTGAGGGTAATTGGCCTACTGTGGCACGCCGGCCAGACGGGTTTCATGTCAAATTTTCGTTCTCTTGCAGCTAAGTTTTCCTAGGCCTTGTCATTTCCTTCTGTCAGCTCTTACGACGCCCACAGCATGGAATGGGGTGGTTACACTGTGTATTCTTGCACGACATAGCATTCCGTTACCTAAAATTTCGATAATATCTCCGAACTGAGAGACTGATGAATTCTCATCGCTTGGTAGCGAGGTAGGTGTTTTTCTGATGCGATCACAAACCGGTTAGCCATCGACGCAACGAGCGCGACTCACTGAGTTGCTGTACATGTCCGCGACTGCCTACTTTGCATTTTTAGAATGACTGACCCGCGGCTTTGCGGGGTGTATATTATGCGGTTCTTACAAAAATGTAAAGAGAGTTGCTTTGTTTGGAGGAAATGACTGTTCTGGGAAATACTTCTTGCATTGGATATCTTGTTTATTGTGAAGATTGTAAACTATGTTGGTGATTTGGTGAGCTTGCTCTCTAAAGCAAGATATCATAAACCAACTATAGACTTACTTGCTGGCTTCTTATGAGGAGCCGGTAGTAGCAGTTCTGTACCCATAAGATGACGGGACATAAGAGGGACGTAATGGTCTGGTATTCCCAAAAAGACATGAAGGGTTTGTGTGAATGAAGTCATGCGTCCGAAAGGTTGCGAATGTTGATATGACGGCAGATAGGAGAATATGAAGACTAAATGCGTGGGTTAAAGGCCAAAAGAAAAAACATGGCAGTTTGCATTAGAGCAGTAATCGTCAAATACGGATACGTGAAATCACGTGAGCAAGCAAGCAAAAGCATAAGCTAGTTATAATATAAGGAACGCCACGGGAAGGTGGAAGTGTAGCGAGTAGTGTAAAACGCAATTAGCCCTTATGCTAACCAAGATCTGGCTTGCTTAATTTTTGATGGGTGCATAAGTCCCAAGCTAAGCAACTTAATGCTTGTGTTATGGTAACGAGGTGGATGATAAACTACTTACATACATTTTTTTTTGTAAATACATACATATTATAGATAGAAATGACACCCAGACTCCGAGCCAGTGCCTCTGGTTTAGACAAAGACACTTGCCCGACCCCGGAATCGAACCCGGGACCCGTTGATCCAAAGGCGGCACATCTAACCACTAGACCAACGAGGCAGTCGTAGAGGCAGAATACATAGTGTCACCACCCCATTCCATCCTGAGAGGCGACAATAGGAAACGAAAAGGCGGAAAATCTGAAGGAAGACGAGAAGGGAAACTAGAGACGTAACCGTGTGCCATCCCGGCTGGCCAGCGTGGCATAGTAGGCTAGTGACCCTGTGATGGAAGGACGCACGTCTCTGCAGTGGTTCATTTATGGGCTGAGTAGTAGTATGGTTGGTCTCACTAAATGGGTATAGGAGTGCAAATAAAAACGAGCCATGGATATACTGGTAGTTGGTCAAAATGATGCTGACCACAATGACAATGTCGTGATGATAACGGAAAAATGCAAAGACAACGCGTTCTTCGAAGTGACTTCATCATCTCGGCATATAAACACGATAAGCAAGGACATAGGAAAGTAGCCAAATGTCCAGGCCAGGTGAGTTGGCACAGAACTGGTTATCAAGGTTTCTTTAGCTGACGCCTGCCTCTCTAGTTCCTGTAAACGCCTCGAGTGCTTAGTTTCCTAATGTTCGTGACATTATGTGTAGAATAGAGAGAGAAAGAGGGAGGGAGAAAGGAGCTTTTTAAAGGAATATTAGAGGTAGACACTTATAGATCGTCATATTATAAATTACCATCCTCTTAAGATCCTTTTCCCACGCTAAGTGGTAGAGGGAAGGGGAGATATCGGAGGAGAGATGGAAAGAGGGATAGGTAGACTTAAAAGTATAAAGTGCTTGGCAGGATAATAGTTAGCTTCTTATAGATTCGACATTTCGTATCTCTGCAGACTGAGCATTCATTTAATCTACTTTTCGATAATTCTGCATTTAGCACTGCTGCTAATAAACTTTTATGTAGTATTGCTACTATATTTATATTCGGCAGTAGCACTGCTTTATAGGAAGCCCACTTTAGTCCGGTCGTCTTTTATTCCCTCTTTCTATTACATACCAACACTATGACGTAATTTGTTGCTGTTCAAGGCAAGTATTGACTTGAAGACTAATATAATGTTCTCTACATTTCGGTCATAGTTATTTATTCAGGATTTTTAAACACAAATTCAGTTTTTAAATTAATTTAATTTGTATCTAGCATTAGCAATTCAGCACTACAGAAGCGTTATTAACTTTTAAGATTTTTTAAATTTTTGCATCGTGTTTATGCAGTGGTTTGATGATTATACAACTTTAAAAATCTAAATGTACTTAAACAATAATTATATTTTAAAAGTTTAATTTTATTTGAAGTAAAAAAGTGGCATAATCGAATTGAATCTATGTTTCCCAGCGTCATTTTCCTTCTAAACCAGTCGCAAAGAGATTAGGCACCATATTCTTCACACTTATATTAGACCCAGGTCTTACAGGGTGTAACATAAACTGTATCTACTACTACTGAGTCAATAAACGATCCACTGCTGAGTCAGGCCTCCTCCCATCACAGGGAGGTCTAATTAGCCTTCTGTGCCAAGCTTGCCGGGATGGCGCACAGTGTCGTCACAAGTTTCCCAAAGTGCAAAGGGTGATCATCCAGCCAGACGAGGTGGTATGTCTGGCAAGGGGCCGCGGTGCCTATCCCCCGATAACTGTAGTCGGGGATTTCTTAACCGTGCGAATTGCTCTGTAAGACTTCTTGGTCATTCTCGCATTTATAGGCGATATTTCTTGATGCTGATAGTTCAGATTTTTCGGGTAACTTGTGTATAGTACCAACCCTTACCATCCCGAGGGTGTCCTAAGAGGCGACTAAGGGAACGCAAAAGGCAAATCACCTAGCCGCAAGAGAAGGAGAACTTGATACAAACCCTGCACCGACCCCCCTTGCCAGCGTGGCACGACGTGCCAGCGTGCCTGACACAACGAACAACGATGTAGAATGCAGGTCGCTACAGCTATTTTCAAACAGAATCTGCATTACCCGATATAACTAACAGTCCAATTAGTACACAGGGACAGGTTACTCTGTCCCAAAATGCTGGTTATTAGCGTTGCAGAACGCACTATGAATACGCAGTGCCGTTCAGTGATAAGCATTGCAGAATGCAATCGTGTTGCATACAAACGGCGCGCACCGTTACCTGCGTTCGGTACTGATTTTATGAGAACTTTACGAACTGTCCATGGAGTTATTAGACTACTAATCGATATAAAAGTTTCAAACACACTTCAGATTCTCGCTCGAGTCATTATCATCATCATAGACTACAAATTACCCAGTTTAGCTTTCTCCAATTTATTTATTTATAGGATTGTTTGTCTTGTTTGTCCAAGGGTTGGGTCATGGGTTAGATTTCGGTTCGGGCAAGTGTCTTTGTGCTCTGAGTCTGGGTGTCATTGGTGTTCGTGAATTTCATGTTTGAAACCTGCCCCATCGACCGTTTAAATTAGTGCTGGGTACTTTTTTTTAAACAAAGAAAAATTTAACTAATCCAGTAACAACTAAACTATAGTAACTCCATTAGAGTCCCTACGTAGTAGGTTAGAACCCATAGATATGTTGACACACCATGTCATATGACTACTACTACTCAACCCATAAATGACCCACTGGTGAGTCGGGCCTCATCTCATTACAGGGAGAATAATAAACATATGACTACATATTAACAAAATTATACGAGTATATGAAACTAGCGAGCCGCCCCGGCTTCGCACGGGTGCAATTATGCATGTCTTATACATATAAACCAACCTCTTGAATCACTCTATCTATTAAAAAAACCGCAGTTTTATAGATTTAAGCATACATGGGAACGGACAGGTGACAGCGACTTTGTTTTATACTATGTAGTGATGTATAATCTAAACAGATAATTTCGTGAAGGAAAGTAGTTCGCTTCCTATGCTACTCTGACCAAACGAGTTGGTTGGCATAGGGATGTACTTCTCTTGCAGAACTTTAGACGCTTTTTGCCACACTCTCTGGAGTCCGGATGAAATGGTTTGATCGCATTGTGTATTCTGTAAATCTGACACCACAATGACTACGATGCATAATGTAGGTTTTTGGTTGGCCAATATTTTTTAAGCTTCTGGTTCTCTATGAATCTCGCTTGTTAGGTCAGTTAGTTAAAAATCTATAGCCTTATGTAGGTAATAATAGTAAAATATTTGCAATATGCAGATGACTACTTATTAATAAGCCAAATTATGTTTAAAAGAACTACCTAATGCTAATACACTACTAATCGTTTACAATAAAACAATTTATTAAAAGTATGTTGATGTTGTAAACCTAAGCGCGGCAAAACTTTTCACTCTTCCTCCTTTTTAATTAAAATTAAAATGTTGCCAGTTAAGTCAACATAATAAACGTCAATGGAAAGAGCGGGAAAGTTCCCCAGCGGCGGCCATGTTGGATTGGAATTGCGTTCCATTGTGCGCAGCGCTCGCTCGGCGGGCCGCCACGTGCGCCGCACATCTGCCGGGCGCTCCACCCTCCGTCATATAACCCAACCATTGCTCGTTCGACCGTCCCATACCCCGCTAAATGAAAACAAATCATAATAAAATGCTGTAAAAACATCGCCTTATTTCTGTAAAATGAAAATTAGTACCATTTCAATCTAGTTCAATTCTAGTTTGTTTACAATTGATCGAAATGTAGTGTCAGAAATAAACTAGACATTTTATTTGTGATTCTATTTTGCTAGTTAACTTAATAACGCTTATACACTGTAAGTCAATGAAGTGTTTAGTTACATTTAAATTCAATTTTAAAACCTTTGTCTGTTTGATATCATGGTTTACAGACGACTGTGTCGGATTTACGCCCCCTTCAGAGTTAAAAACATAATACGAATGGATACATAAAATAATTACAATATGATATATAATTACTATCTGATAGGTCACTCAATTTAACTTACAAACGAGCATACATATAATATTCAAAATTAACGCTCGAATAACAAAAATGTTATAGAGGCGATACGCGAGTCGCAGTGCGCATGCTCGGCGAGGGTCGTCCTCGGCCTCCCCTTTCTATTACACACTCTATTTAGGGGCTGCTACAAAGACCTGCTCCTTGCGCATCTATTTTTGGCTTTGCTGATGCTTGATGATAGTTGAATATTGTCGCATGCGACATTATGGGTTTGGAACTGTTTCGAAAATCCTAGCCTTTGCAGAACGTAATTATGTATATTATATATATGTTTTATAAGATGAATATCTGGACAGTTCATTGCAGAAAATGCTAAAAAAATTGGAGGGTAATTTAGCTTTGGTTACTAGCATAAGCCAACTACCAAAGCTAAATTACCTAATTAATGTATTAAAAAATATTAATTTCCCTTTAAACCCGAGCTAGTATCAGCTATAGTATTCCAATATAGTCTATGTTACTCCGGCTTAATATTTATGTGATTAATAGGATTGACTATTCTGATTTAACATTAGCGATAATATTATATCGCTAATGTTAAATCTATATCGATATTCAATTTAATGAAATTTGTAAATTAGATTTGGCTCCAGTTTACTCCTGGTACCACTACCAGTATTTGAGGAGGAGGAGGTTAATTGTTACAAATGGACTCTCATCCAACATCTAGCAGAGTCAGTTATTGTTTAACCTGCAGGTCGAATGTGCTCCGCAGCGTTTGCTAGGCCACGACCACATGATAATAAATACCAGCAAATAAAAAGGTGAGTTTAGAATATTTTACTGTATAATAATGTCAGAAATGGTACCATTATGAAGACCACCATTTTTTCGCCATAATTTTAACATTCTAGGTCTCTCAAAATGGACGGTATAAACCAACCTATTATACCACACGCATATATATGTAGTTACTTTGTTTTTTTGTTCTCAGCAATATTCATATATTAGCACAAATATAAAAAGTAGCAAACCTCCAAATGTGTTATAACAATCTGAGCTGACAACTTGAGCACGTTCTTCTGTTAAAGGTCTATGTAAAATTAGAACTTATATTGTTTAAAAAAATGTTCTGACATATCAATAAATATATTCGACCAGTCCGTAATGATTTTGAATTTGGAAGCTGTGCGAAGTGGGGCGGAAGTGGCTGCCGCCGCCACCGGCTACAGGAAGTTCCCGCCTCGCCGCCTCAGGAGAGGTCACGCCGAATCTTGTCTGATGGTTATATTTCTCCTAAAATATATTTAAGGCTAGAAATAATTAATTAACTATCTGTATAGATAATCTATTCATTAATGCATGTAGGCCAACTTTTCTCTTGTGGAG
The DNA here is from genome assembly GCA_905475355.2 of Clostera curtula. Taxonomy (NCBI): domain Eukaryota; kingdom Metazoa; phylum Arthropoda; class Insecta; order Lepidoptera; family Notodontidae; genus Clostera; species Clostera curtula. The sequence goes on along the minus strand of FR997813.1, from coordinate 7,328,551 downwards.
ACACTGTTGGGACTCACGGGCAGGCGGCGCGGGTCGGTGGACCGGGGGGACGTTTAGTGGGTATGGGGACACCGTTCATATTATTGATTAGCGGACCATAGTCCCACACACCCTACACCGGCCTTCCCTGGGAGATTACAAGCGAAAAAAATAAGTCAGCTTCTAATATCGAATGATAATGAGTACCTCCTTTGTTCCATTTATAAAAACCTTTTTTTTTATAAGATACTTTAGGCGCAAAGGGATGATCATCCAGCCAGGCGAGGTGTGATGTCTGGCTAGGGGTCGCAGCGCCTATTCCCCCGATAGTTGTAGTCGGGGATATCTTAACCTTGCGAATTGCCCTTGAAATTTCGCTATCGCGGTGTAGGACTTTTTCGTAATTATCGCATTTGTAGGCGATATTTCTTGATGCAATTAGTTCAGATTTTTCGGGTAAATGGTGTAAAGTATGTAGCATGCGGTCGCTACAATACTATACGGAGGATAGTATAAAAATGGCAATCGCAATTTAAACTATTCTATTTTCAAGTCAGGTAGCCAGGCCTTCAGTATGCTACGTGTACGGCGGCCAGGCCGCGCGGCAAAGTCGCTGCGGCCATCTAATTCTTCTACGATGTATGTAGATGCGCGCATTAGGCGACCAACGAGAAACATCGCGACACACACGCGGCCAATTGGCCGCCGAGGCCAACCCGCGCATTAGGCGGCCAGGCCGTGCGACCTGGCCACACGGCCTGGGCTCCTAATGCGCGGGGGCTCTAAGCCAAATTTTTGCGGAACTAAAACCTATTTTGTTGCTGATGTTTAAATTAAGAATTTGCTAACTACTCGTACAGGAATCGTCAAGAATAATTTGAAACCGTAGTTATCGGTACAGTGAACATTGGCCAGCCCCGGTGACTCACAGAGAAGGAAAACTGACTGTACCGCGCTCGCTTGCCTTAGTCATACCAATGCCACTACCCTACGTAACCAAGAGTGGCATTCGAATACAAAATTATACAATCGAATAACTTTTAACTATTTGCTATTGCTACACACAGTTTTTTTTATAAATAATAACGAAACTCCTGCACTAGGTATACCTGTATCGCTGGGGCAGTTTACAAACATGTAATTCACGAGCACAAATGACAACCAGACTCCAAGCAAGTGCCTCTCGTTTAGACAAAGACACTTACCCGACCCCGGAATCGAACCCGGGACCCGTTGATCCAAAGGCGGCACATTTAACAACTAGACCAACGAGGCAGTCAAAAATTAAAACATTGTAGGGTCATTTATACCATTAGGGTTCAACGCGGCTGGACTATAGGATAACTATAGTCCAGTACTAAGTGAGTGGATAATGTCGCCTGTGATCGTTATGACACCAGATACATCACTCACGCGTCCAAAGCCTGTAAAAAAGTTAAATCATGACGATGGCCACCAAAAGTCCAAATGAGTTCCGTTTGCAATATCATATTCCTCCCAGAGCTCTACCAACTCTAACTAGCACAACACCACCCACTGGCGGTTTTATTTGGGTACAGTATTCGGTGTGGTGACGGATTAAAACTATAGAATGTCACCAACCCATACTATAATGAGAATGTCGTAACAGGCGACTAAAGGAATTCAATTGGCAGATTTATGGCAAATTAATGCAAATCCTGTGCCAACCCACTATTGCAGCGTGGCACAGTAGTCTAATTCCCTCCATGAATTTGGAAGAGGCCCGACTCAGTAGTGGGTCATTTATGGGCTGAAAGTATTGTAATATTCCAGTTGTTACGAATATTGGATTACTAAGGTTTGGTAGTATTACTGATACGTCTATAAATTTTCAGGAAAAACTAAGCATATTTCTTAAAATCTTGGTCACTATCCAAAGTAGCATAACTTGAGAAAGGAGCACAGAGAGTGTATAGAATATAATGGAACTCATATCACTAACTTGCAAGGACTTTCATAAAACATCCAACCCTGTTATCCCAGGACATACTCCAACCAAACACCAACAAGCGCCTCAAGAGGCCATATCCATACATTAGAAAGATCTAGTTGGTGTAGTGGTTAGATGTGCCGCCTTTGGATCAACGGGTCCCGGGTTCGATTCCGGGGTCGGGCAAGTGTCTTTGTCTAAACCAGAGGCACTGGCTCGGAGTCTGGGTGTCATTTCTATCTATTATAAGTATGTATTTACAAAAAAAAATGTATCTAAGTAGTTTATCATCCATCTCGTTACCATAACACAAGCATAAAGTTGCTTAACTTGGGACGAGATGGCGTTGTGTGAAATGTCCAAGGATATTTATTTATTATTATCTTAGTTACCAAACTGCTGTGCTGTGCTCACTGGAGAGTGGCACATTCCACGCCATAGACCAAACAACACATTTGTTTATAGCCAAAAGGCTGATTGCAGATAATTCAATAGAAAAAAATAATCACCAACCTTGTATAATAATAATAACGAATGCTAGTTCGTTGGTTTTCACTGAAACCCCTGTTTTGTGGTAAAATTCTGGCTCAGAAAAATGTTTATAGGTAACTCAACCTTCATGATAGAAAACTATTTCAACTAAAAAACTGCTTCTTTTTAGTAGCTCTACGCTTCACTTCGGATGGATTAGGATGGGTTATCGCAAGACTTTGCTTATTTACGGAAATTATTTAGAAACACTTCAGTGGATCTTTTTTTTCTTTATTAGATTATATCCCGAAGATTATGTCCAGTAATCCCGGTTCTTAATAAAATTTGTTATCCTCGACCAACAAATAATATTTTAAACAACATGAAAATTTTAAGCACATTTTAAGTAGCCATTTTCCACGAAAACTCATGAGTTAGGAAATTGTGTTAATCTGTCGATAACTGGGCCACGCAAAATGGCGTCGCTTCTGTCTCAAAATAGAAAAGAGAATTCTTAGTTTATCCCGAAACGGGGGCTTCGTTGTCCGACTGAAATTCCTGTTCTGTATAGAAGGAATCTTTAAGTTAATTCGTTTCTCTAATAATGTGTTGTGTAGATGACGTCGTTGTTACCTAAGAGTTGATGTCGAACGCAATTCAGTTGCGGTTTATAGCAATATCTGGCGATATTGGTCATATTTAATCCAGTGCCGATAAATTCTCAACGTAAGGAACCCTATATGGGGACAGAGCCGAGATGTATGAGAGTCCGTGGTGCCAAAAGATGGTCGTGGGAAACCTCACTAAGTCCGTCTATGTGGTGACGGATTTAGAATACAAAGTGTCACCACCCAATTCCATCCTGAAGGTTTTGTAAGAGCCGACAAGAGGAAATGATAAGGCCGTAAACCTAGCCGCAAGAGAAGGAAAACTCGATATGAAACCCTGTGCCTACCCGTCTGGCCAGCGTGGCACACTAGGCTAATTACCCTCCCCGTTACGGGAGGAGGCCCGACTCAGCAGTGGGTAATATAATGTGTAAACCCCTTCGAACTGCCGTCTGCCATTCGGGTCTTTTATTTAACTATTAAAATACTACCATTCATTTGGAAGCGGCTTCCGGAAGGGACTCATGCTCTACGCTCAGTTGTAACACACATCCCTCTATTGTAAAATTAATTGCTATTTTGAAATTAAACCACTACATTCACTTTGATAGACCTCAAATCCTTGCCAAGGAAAATCATTACATTCCAAGAATGATCCGCGAGGCTATTGAGATTAAAAAACATCCAAATTTCAATAGAGATGATGGTTGGCAAGTACCACCTGCCTGGGATCCAGTCATTAAATTGATCAAATCTCAAGGAAAATACTCATCTGCAAGACCTCTGAATACCGTGAGCGATTTCTGCGTGCACATGGGACGTTATCAATAAAACATAATTATAGGCGGTAGATTTTAACTGTTTCTTTGTACTTTTGAAGACAACTGTCATCTAGTCTCTCCCGCGACCACGACTGCTGCAAAGCATTCGAAACGTCGGGAATCAAATAATGTAGTTAATATACACGCGATAAATCCGTTAGAAAGTGTTTAATTTCAATGTGAAATAATCGCGAAAACCTAAGAAAAGAAATAATTGATATATGTTTATATAAAAAACGTTAACGTTGACGTTTTAAAAGTGCTTGTTTATCAGGCCTATTTGAAATTTAAAAAAAAATACTTTGTCTTTAACATATTCTACATAGCGCATGGAGTGCGCTTTCTTACACTTTAGGTCTTTTACAATCAGGTCAGGTTTACCATGTCCAGGTCCTGCTGTGTTCCCAAGCTTGTATTCACAGTACAACTCGCTGTCCGAGAGTAGTGTTTGGTTCAATCGACTCATAAACTTGGGTCGGAAAAGCCTTCGCTCTCAGCTGCCATTAATATGAAGTCAGTAGCGCAGCAGTAACTAACAGCTGGTCTCTAACTAAATAGTTAACGGTAGTTTCACTAGATCTATCTAGTCTATTTACACAGAAAGAAAAAAGAAAGAAAGTCTCTGGTTGATACCTAGTTACCTACCTCAGATGCAGAACGTAATCTGCGTAAATAATGTTAGTTTGCTAAATCTGGATAGCATGGTCACCTAATAAATTTGGGAAAAGGCAAAGTAAACACAAACTATTGCCATTCTTTGAAGTGAAAACTTCATTAGCGGCGTTGATAACTTTTCTTGGCATGGGTATAAAATGTCAAACTCGCATCAGGACACGTGACCTGATCGAAAATTCGTAAGATTGAGGAAGAGTAGACCGCCGCCGCGGCGTAGGAGCGGAAGTAATATAATAATAATAACTAATTGTAGTAGTTTGCATAACCGTTTTGTTAGTTTCCTTCGCGTTCTTTCGTCATGGCTTACCTGGTAAACAGAAACATGTCTTATTATTTTAAGAAATGAAGAAGACTATGAAATGTCTTAGGATTAATATGATTAAAAATAATGGCTTTTTTATAATCATTATCCTTGTTGTCCAGAAAACAAATAGCACCAGCTTCCTTCATTTCGATAATATAAGATAGATCAAATGCAGTTACACTTTTGAGTAATATCAATTGTATTTTTTGTGTACGATAGCGCAATAAATAAATATTGTATTTAACCATTTAAATGCTATTTACCTACTTTTATACTGATAAATAAAGCAATTCGTGCGAAATTATTCCCTAACCATTCCAAACTATTCAAAAATGCACAACGTTAAGGTGGGTGCTCTAGGGGAGCCCGCTAAAATTCAAATTTTCTTAAGTTTTTTGCAATTTGCAGGTCAGTGCTAGGTTGTATGTTGATTAAAATGTTATTCGCGGCTGTAAGACGTATGTAGTTATAGAATTATAATCGTCAAAATCATCAACACAACCCTCCAAGCTCATAAAGGTGCAAGAAGTCATTCTTGATTTGAATTTCGCGGGCTACCCTGGAGCATCCACCATAAGGTTCAAGTTTCACTTCTGCCGACAACCCGTTGTTTTATACGGTTTACAACGTTTCGGGGGTGTTCCTAAGCCTTTGAGTCATCATTGATAACGTGAAACTGTCCAAAATATACATTACTCTAATAATAGATTGTGACAAAGAAATTTGTTCAGATTCCTCCGTTGCATCACTAATTATACAAACAACAGACTGGACTTCTAAAATCTGAAATCTACAGACGAGGGTTCTAATTCATACTACACTCTCCAATACTGCTCATGTTCCAATTATCTCTAATTAATTTCCAAGTAAGACTGCAATGTATAGAAAAACTGGCAAAAATTCGAGGAATTCTGCAATCACAGCTTCGTGAGTAATGTTATCAAATGATAACCTAATGATAACCTTTTTGTTTTTCCATTACTCTGAAGTTATTTTCGATAATATTCAATGTTGTGTCTTTAATTATAGCGATAACAGACGAATCACGCGGAAAACAAGTCAAGATTTTGTGTGTTTTTGTTGTGACTGCATTTGATCTATCTTATATTATCGAAATGAAGGAAGCTGGTGCTATTTGTTTTCTGGACAACAAGGATAATTATTATAAAAAAGCCATTATTTTTTAATCATATTAATCCTAAGACATTTCATAGTCTTCTTCATTTCTTAAAATAATAAGACATATGTTTCTGTTTACCAGGTAAGCCATGACGAAAGAACGCGAAGGAAACTAACGAAACGGTTATGCAAAACGAAAGTTTGAGAAGTGAGTCACAAAGTCGACACAGAGAGACTTGCATGCGGCCCCTTCTTAATACAGTTTTAACGTATATTTAATGATTTTTGTGATATCTTCACGGCTGTTAATATGGCCATATTAACAGCCATTAATATTTTACCAAGATTAGCTGCGTTTCAAAAAATCTCGGCCGTGTTTAAAAAATAACCCTTATTCAGCGTACAAGAAAATTGGGAATTATAAAATCCTGCCCGTACAGTTGCATGTTTAAAAGTACAAAATGTATAAAATTTGATAAACAAAATACAAATAAATAAAATTGGAGTGTCTGTTTGTAATAATAAAATAACCACTTTTTACTAAATTCGTAAGTATGTATACACAGTACATAGAACAAAATAAATTTTTTTTTTAAATTGTCTGTCTGTCTATCTGTCTGTCTGTTTGTTCCGGCTAATCTCTGGTACGGCTAGACCGATTTTGACGGGTCTTTCACTGATAGGTTGCTGATGATATAAGGAGTAACTTAGACTTTTTGACTAGCTTAGCCCCGCGGGTAACTTCACACCCGTGCGAAGCCGGGACGGGCCGCTAGTATGGAATAAAACAGTAAATAAATAACTAAATACACGTAACCATTTTGATAACAAAGCTGTAGGTAAAACATACCGACTTTCCCAGAATCTTCCATGTGTTAGTTTAGTTAGACAAAAACAAGTGTAATCTAATTACCACATAATGTTCTCTTATGTAGAATGGCACTGACATTAGCTATTTCATTGAAATAAAAAATATATATGATAATTCTTCCAATGGGTACTCTGTGTAATGTTGTTTTGTGTGCAAAGTGAAGGGCCGTGGGAGAGAGAACCGAACCATCACAAATGGGGCTGGATGCCGGAGGAAATTGAGAAAATGAGGAAACATAGGAAAATATAAATGGCAAGTACCTACGTAAGTACGCTTTTGTAAAGGTTTTAGAATTCTATCCCCGGATGAGGCTAATTCATGGTTGCAACTAAGCCTTTTAATTTGTAAAATATTTATATTTACTTAGAAATGGAACTTAACATTATATATGTACTTACTAATAATATTAAGAATTATAAACTAAGTCAAAAACTACAAAAAAAAACTTTAAATACATGTCTATCTAAGTACATATTCGTTTTTATTAGTAGTTAGTGAATATATCAAAATATGAACAGTGCCTCTATATCCGAGAGAAAAAGTATTTTTTACCAGCATTTTTTCAGAACTTTAAAGAGCCTACTTTGTGATTTCTATTATGATCTTAATTCCCAAATAAGCCACACTCTATATACGTATCTAATCTGCCAGTTTACTCCCCCTGACGTTGCCTAAAATATAGCTCTAATAAGATTGTATTAAATAAGATTTGTGAATAAGTACGTACACAGATACCCAGAAAGGGACGTGTGTACACTAAACTAAAGAATACACTTGCACTACTGGCAGTAAATAAGCTTATTCTCTTCAGAATGCCATAAATATTTTCTTTTCTTTCTCGGGTGCGTTCCAAAATTCGCCGCTACGTTACGTAGTGCTAACGTTGTCGCCGTTTCTATGCATGCTGAGGTGAAAGTTGCCGTTTCCCGCCATCAGTGCATTTTGGCGGGAATTGTTCCCTTGCGTCAAAATTTCGAGTAATTATTTACCTGCATTATATTTAAAGTTACATATATCGTATTACTGCAAATTAAAATAACATAATACTTTAATTTATTTAGAAGCAAATCATGTCTTCGGTCAAGGGGCATTTTATTGGCATAATTTTAATAATGAACATTAAAATGATGATTACTTACCTATCAATTTATATATTTTATCAAATTATATAAACCTAAATGTAGAACGATGTCTTTATAATAAGTAAACTTGAAGATGTATATTCAATTAAACATTTGTGTGTCATTGTGATTACATCACATAGATAAACTCATAGTTTTTCTAGTCTTTTATTGAACATTTCACGATTCTACCATAAATGTATCAAATCAAAATCAAAAGGTTTTTTATTCGAATAAATTCTTGCGAACGCTTTAAAAAACAAAAATTAAAGATAATTTCGTCATTTAGTTTTTAAAAATGTAAATATAATTATTTTTTTCAACTATCCTCTGAATAGTTGAAATATTTCCATCGGTATTTTACTAATGTCCACAAAAGTAATAAGTTTGATTACATATCCGTTTCAGGGAAGTTATGATGAGTTACCGTTGATGAGAATCCGTTGCGTAGTTTTAAAGATTTAAGCATACATATAGTGATAGTGATAGTGATGATTATAGAAGTGTGTATCCACCTGGTGACGTATTTAGAATACATAGTCACCACCCCCATTCCATCCTGAGGGTGTCGTAAGAGCCGACAAAAGGAAAGGCCCAACATCTAGCGGCAAGAGAAGGAAAACTTGACACGAAACCCTGTGCCAATACGTCTGGCCAGCTTTTCATAACAAGCTTTCCTTCTTTTGTAGCTAGGTTTGCGGCATTGTTACCTTTTGTCGGTTCTTACGACATCCTCAGAATGGAACGGTGTGGTGACACTATGTATTCTATATCGGAACGGAATCAGGTTTTAATTCAAATTGAAAGAAGTATTGTTTATTATCTTCTTTAATATTAGCAGCTATGCCGATGAGTTCACATCTATTCTAGCGGCAAAGTCGTTCGCGATCTTTTGCCATGACGCATCGGGCTGACATTCTGCGCCACCTAGCGGACCGACTACGAACTAGACAACGCTCTTTGTTTCATTTAGGTACGCAATTATTATTTATTAGGGTATTTCTCTATAACGTAATAAATGATGTATTTACGTATACGAGTAAAATTATTTGGATTCTCTATTTGACTACACAATGTCACCAACCCATACCATCTTTAAGATGTCGTAAAAGGCGACTAAAAGAACGCAAGAGGCCGATCACTTATCCCCAAGAGAAGGAAAACTTGATACAAACCCTGTGCCAACCCGTCTTGCCAGCGTGGCACAGTAGGCTAACTTCCCTCCCTAAACTGGGAGGAGGCCCGACCCAGTAGTGGGTCATGTATGCGCTGAAACGACGATTTGACTCATGACTGATAGCTAAAAATCTTAAATTTCTTAATATTTTAATTTCTTGAAATCATTATCAAGTTTCTTGCAGTTTGGTAATTCACTGACCGATTAAATTTTAGGCAGAGTGGTCTTTTCATTTTTAGAATTCCAATTAATATAAAAAACATAGGTATGTATTTTTATATTTTATGTAAAAAATATAGGTTAACCGACATTTTTGTTTTGTTTCGTTTAATTACTGTTTAATACCCAAAAATGTTACAGAAACGCTTTTTTAATATTTTGCCTAAAACACGTAATGACGACTTTCTGCCAGTGTATCAAAATTCCTAATTGTTAACTGTGGTTTAATTACTCGGGAAACATGAAAGAGGCAAAAGAATCCTAGGTATTTAATTGACAATGATATTATCGGTAGAAACGTCATAACGTTTTCAGATACATATCTTAAAATCATAATGAATATCAGTGTAATTTTGTACCACCATGATGGAAGCATTTCCCTTCGTTTTTTTAAATAGTTGTGTCTGTTGGTTAGCCGTGTGGTGACGGATTTAGAATATACAGTGTCACCACCCCATTCAATCCTGAGGGTGTCGTAAGTTCGAATATCTAGCCGCAAGAGAAGGAAAACTTGAAACGAAACCCTGTGCCTGTGGCTTACCCTCCCTTGGGGTGGGATTACGACACAGCAGTGGGTCATCTAAGGGCTCAGAAGAGAGAGAGGGGCGTTGTACATGTCGTTTCAATTACTTTAATTAATATCATATTATAACCGCTTCAAAAGGATATTCCGCGAAGCCGGAAAAAAATCCATTGCTTTTTACAATAAAATGTAATCATGAATTAGATAATATTTTTACGAAAATTTATATCGGCTTAGGTACATATGGTCTTTTATTTCTTACTTACTTACAACTACTTACCCCATAAATGACCGGGGAAGAAGGCGTCTGCCTTCTTCCCCGGTCATTTATGGGGTAAGTAGTTGTAAGTACTTCTCTAGCGGCTAGGTTTTTGGCCTTGTCATTTAATTTTGTCGGCTTTACGACACACTCAGGATGGAATGGGGCGGTGACACTATGTATTCCAAATCCGTCACCACACGGGTCATTTCTTATTTAAATATAGATTCGATTCCAGTAGGATTATTAACTGAGCATTAAGTGTTAAAGATCATCATTTCAGCCAAAAGACGTCCACTGTTGGACATAGGCCTCCCCCAAGGATTTCCACGAAGGCCGGCCCTGTGCCGACCGCGTCCATCGCTTTCGGGCGTCAACCGTGTGGGAGGCGCTTTCCGGAACGCGATCGCCACTCGAGGACTTTTTTGCCCCATCGGGTGTTAATCATGCTATGTGCCCTGCCTATTTCCACTTAGGTTTGGAAATCCTGTGGGCTATGTCGGTAACTCACTAACATAGTTTTAAAGGTAAAAAAAACTATAATTATCGGTACCTGACCAGGCTTCCCCCAATTTCATGAATGGAAATTAGGGAACTCACGTGACGCTGTATTCGCCATATTCTCTTGAGGCCAAATAATCCGCCTTTTCCATGGAGATAGTCAGGATCCACGAGGTAGACGGTGCTGGTGCCTTAACGAAGTCGGTGTGAAAAGTCTATAAAATATTTCACCCAAGCGGAAGAAGAAGAAAAAAGGAAAACATGAAACGAAACCCGTCTGGCCAGCGTGGCAGAGTAGGTTAATTACCCGTCCTGGGATTGGAGGAGGCCCGACTCAGCAGTGGGACATTTATGGGATGAGTAGTAGTAAAAGCTGAAAAAAGGGTGCCTTTTGCGCCTCGTGCGACTCACTCAGGATGGAATGGGGTGCTGGCTCTATGAATTCTAAATCCATCACACGGATAGATGTTTAATAGTGCCAACTAATACTGGATCATTTTGTACCATATAAGGCGTTAAGGACTGCGGTCGCCAACGTCCTTGAGAAGCCATACGATCATAGCAATATCTTTGTTTATGGAATCTCGATCTTACGAGCTCTACTCCACAACTCGTCTACCCCAGCGTTTGCAGGTTCTTTGAGAAATACGACCAGCCCACTTCATTATCAATTTTTTCCCAGTGAGGGGACGTTGCGAAATATTCCACTTCCCCACCGCACACCGGGAAAAAACGCGTGTTGTAAAAGTCAACAAATCCCAGCACCCTCGGTGGTAGAATCTAATATACCACCCTCACATCTTGCCAAGCAGTTTTACTGTCGGCGTGTGTATGTGCGAGCCCGTGCCCGACAGGGCATTTCCATTTAATGCCAGCTCTATCTTAGACCGTGGTGTTGCTTTCCATCACGCAAGCCTAGGGTCAAAGGCATTCAAGTAGGTGATAAAAAAATCCTCAGATATTTAATTCTTATAGTATGTCTGTGACCTTTTTTTTGGTTTATACCACGAGCGAAACTACTATACATACATATTATCGGAACGACTAAAGTATGGTAAATAATATAGAGTCCGGCTTTGAAGTTATTCTACACAATGCTTTCGTATAGCCCATAGGAACACGATACACACGCCGACATTTTTTTTTCTAATTTTACGAGTTAACATAACCGTTTTCACTTGACGCAAAATAAATGCGGACTTATTTTGCCCAATACAACACCGCGACATCTATGAGCGGGGGAGCTAACTTCAGCGAGCTGAAATGCGTTTACGATCTTTATTATCGGCAGCAATCCTACAAATTTAGTTCTTGCCCTACAAAAAGCGTTTCTCCTTTCATAATAATAAGAATACGACGAGTCGAGTCGGTCGGTCGCGTTCGCTCGTTCGATATACACGGACGTGGCGGCGTGTGGCCGTGTGCGTGGGCGGGTTTGGTGGTGTGCGTGCCTAAGAGTTGATGTCCAATGAACGGTATACTATAATAAAGCGCGATGCGGCTGTGCGCGGTTCTTCTTAATGGTTAGGTTAGAATTCACTTTCCTATTCGTGGTGGCGTATTTGCCATATTTGACAATAAGCGCCATGTGTCATTCTCAAACAAAGCACACAAAATACAGCAAACTCAAATACTTAATACAAATACTGAAATCCGAACACAAGATGCGAAGTGTCAGCATAATAAAATCGAGTTGTGAACCTAGCTTGTTTTGTGTTCTATTTAATGGCCAGTACAAGGAATAATTTCGTATAAAAACTCATTTAAACTATTAAAAATCATTTGTGCATTCATTGTACGAGTCTGTTGGCTCTTGTTGAAATACAAATACTATGTATTACTTCTGAGATATAGGATATTTTTTATATTATAGCGTTGGATGGACACGAAGACTAACTCCTCGTGTCCCGCCCTGCCGCACACCACCCCGCGTCGCCCGTACAGCGCCCACCGAACGTAGCTTTCTGTTCACTTATATAACGACATACATAAACTCGGTAAATAATATACAGCTGTGAATAGCGAACTATGTGCTGCCACCTAGCGGGGCGGGCTAAATACTCGCCGGCACAGAGTATAACGCGACCTTTTCAGATTTTCTTCCCGTGAACCATGCTCATCGACCATTCTAATTGTTTATGACTGATATGAAATTTTGTGTAGAGTTCTGAAATTGTTATGCGCGCCGCTCTACTGTTGTGACGTTGCGCTACCATATTTGACGTTTCTGTGCGTAGACTTTAATATTGCAGAAATGTCAGGGATAGTTATTGGGCCCTAAGATCGTAGCGGTGGCGTAGCAAGTATGTAGTCGTTGAAGTCTTTTACGAAATGCAGAACGATTACGTATGCAGTTTTATGCGATTATTTCCCGCCAATTTTAAAATAGGAATTCCTCGACATGATTTTAAAAAGTTTGTTTTTTGTTTAAATGACCAATGTGTAACAAATGTAGAAGCAAACTATTTTGAACTTTTAAAACATTTTGTTGGCGCGAAATGAAATAAGTAAATCCTCTATGGTGGCCCTTACTACCTTTGTCCTCAATACCCTTGTGGTAAAAGGATTGTTGCCGTTGCTTATTAGAGGGGAAGGGCCTATAAAATTGTGCTCGTAAAATAGCTGAAACTATGCCTTATTATAAAGGTTAATATCCCAATTTGTGTACTGCAATTTACAGTTAGACAGCGTTTTTCAAATGTTCGTTGAGAGCCAAACATTAATGGCGACTAGTTTTAGAGTTTAAAAGTTTTTTTTAAACTAACTATCACATGAAGTTTTTCTATTTATAATTAATAATCTGGACCAGGACATGGTTATTCGTAGATTATTCTGTAGATGTTTTTCTAAAACACATTTGGTTGCAATATTTATTATTTCTTCTCAGGATTCAAGATTATATTTCAATCATCATCATCGTCTTATTTTCTGCCCATAAATTACCCAGTACTATGGGAAATTAGCCAACTGTGCTACGGTGGCAATACGGGGTTTTAAAGATTTGTTTCTCTTGCAGCTAGGCGATCTGCCTGTTGCGTTACTCATCTCTTAAAAGATCTCAGCACTTAAAAGTTGATTCGGGCCTACTCCACCTATATTCGTTATAAAGTAGCTTATTCATAATTACTATAATGTCCTACTCTTACCACACCTACCGTACTGGAATGTGTTGGTGATGCTATGTTTCGGAATCCGTCACTGGCCAACGGCTATCTTAAAAAAAATCTATAAGTAGTTTTTTTTTGCAGCTTCAACTTACAGGTTTCAACTTGCAAAATGTTGAAAGCAGTCTTTTCTTTAATAGTTTTCTTGGCAGCTCTTCACCGAGCAGAGTGTCAGAGTTAAGTCTTCCCCCAACGGCTCCACTACTAGAAGTCATTCGCTGAGCGGCTAAGCTCCAATGAGAAAATTTCACAAGCAGCCATCCATGACAGGTTGGGTTGGGCTAGCCATAAATTCTGTAGGAAATACAGGACAAGCTAAGTCTTTGTTATAATTTTGTATACTAATGCATTTCAATCAAAGAAATACTAAAATTAGTAAAACTATCATATGTTAAAGTCGGGCTATCTAGATATATTTGCTCAGGAACCCACAAGCTCACGATACCTCCCTGCAAAGACGTATTAATTATATTTTTTAAGAATTTACTGTGCCCAAATACAATGTGATACCATCAATGATTTTTGTTTTGTTTTTATATTAAGGTCTAGTGACTAAGAAATTATTTTAAAATAAACTAATAGGCTCATAACAGTTACCTACATTCATAAAGATTATATTCCGGATTTCCCAGCACACTAGTCATATTGATTGACTATTGATTTATTGATCATTTAGTTGTGAGGGGTTTCCAGAGCACACTATTGTGTTTATACGTTTATAGAATGTGTGATAGTGATAAGAAAACAAAATGTTACATTAAAATGGATGTATAGATGATCTGTGAAAATGATAATGATGATTGATTATAAATGATTACAGCATCATCTTCATCATAATTTAAGCCAAAAGAAGTCGACTGTTGGGCACATGCCTTTGTGGAATGTAAAGACTGATCCTGAGCCGCCCATGCCCTTCAGATTCCCGCGACTTGCTATTATCTAATCTATCGACGTGCCCACTTGATGCAATTGCTATTATTAATCTGCGAAATTCAAAAGTTCCACGTGCTTGTATCAAAAGCATATGATACGTGTATACGTCCCAAACTGTCACTATAGTATTAGTAAGTTAGATACCACACCAGTCAAAGTCTATTATATTGAATTTTAGGGCTCCGTGTGGGAGGCAAAAAGCTAAGCTGTGCTCTTATAAAATCCATTTAAAACTTGACTGCTAGTAGAGATGGTATTTCTGTAAAATATGTCAATTATTATTATTGTTGACTAGTTCTTGCTGATGTTTGGCCCTTTGCGACTATTGCGCTAGTTAGCTCTCACAAAAGTCTTATCTGTCAAATCCCGGCCGTTTACCAAATAAACGGCGATTTAAAAAGATAAACTAGTTACAGTGTTTCTCTGTAGAAAGCTTTTCGCTGCATTCCGAACCGGTGATTGATGGTAAATTTTCAATTTTAAATGGTAATTATTTTTTTTTGTTTTACCTGTCAGAGGGGCTCTAATGAGCCAACTTGATTAAATGAGTTTTGATTGCCATATGTGACCATGGCAATTTTAAGTTTATGAATGTATCTACGAAAGCAGATAGAATGGCCACCCTTCGTGAGACTCCCCGCACTGTCGCGTGTCTTCGGCACAGAACGCCGCCAGTTTTTAAACGTAACGTTTATACGGACGCCATCTTGAAATTATTCTGAACATTATATCATGCATTGTTTCACTTTTTATGTGAAAAAAACGTTTTTACTATGTATTTAGTGGATATTTTTGTAATTTTTAAGAGAAGGCTTTTAATTGGTCCTTCTTATTTTTTTGGAGGGGCTTTGGATTTCGAATTCTGTCACTAAAGAAGAATTCTATACTCTCCTTAAAAAAACAAATGTATCTGTTAAGCAGGTGACGCCAAGAAATTTTAAGTAGGGTCCAAATACATTAGACTTTTAACGCACAACCCATGGCCGTGAAGCGAATGGACGAGAAAAGTCGTGGGTTTTTGTGGGTAGATCGAGTTATCTTCTCACACCCCGGACTCCCCGTTCGTAGGAGACTCATGAAGTTTCCCACTTATTACTAATTAATAATATATTGGTGGACCAAGATTGGACTGCCTGAGGTCTGGATTTGGACCGATGTCTTACTCTTGCTGATCCTTGCCTAGAAAACCAACGTAACCGACATAGTTAGATTGAATGTTCGAAGTGACAGTAGGTAGAGTGGCGATGACGTGGAAAGCGTAGCGTGGGCCGTGAACCAAATGTAGGGTGCATATTTAACCCCTAGACCAACAAGGTATATAAAGAACTTGAGAAATGCACAATAGTCAATTTTGGTGTCATATTGGCGGAGAACGAAGACGTATCCCACGCGATTAGTTAATGACATCCGCGAACTCTCCGTGATTTAGAGTACATAATGTCACCACCCCATTTCATCCTGAGGGTGTCGTAAGAGGCGACTAATGGCACGTAAGAGGCTGATCAACTCGTCCCAAGAGAAGGAAAGCTTGCGAAAGGGAACCCAGCGATTTGAGCGGAGTCCAATTTCCCTCCATGTAATTGCAGCCCGAATCAGCAGTGGGTCTTTCATGGGCGAAGTAGTAGTGGTGAAGGATTTCCATCACCAATCAATTCCGCCCTGAGGGTGTCGTAACGACAAATGGATCACAAATGGACAGACTACCTAGCCGCAAGAGAAGGAATCCTTGATACTAATTCTTAATTCTCCCACAAATTTGGAAGAGGCCCGACTCAGCACTGGGTCATTAATGAACTGAGATGATCATTATTACGATGATGATGATAACATATAATGTTGGGAGTTTCAGTCTGAAATTACCATTGTTCTACTAGCAAAAAAAAAACGATGGCAGTGTCTAAAAAAATATAAATTTTCCACTCTACTCAATTATTTGAAACCTATTTTCTATCCAATGCAGTTTGGAGGTCATTTCAGTGTTTACAATGCTGAAATAACGCAATGAACTGTGAAATATCTTGAGACTCATTGTAAACTGTGTACCTTTCGGTGGCGGCCACTACTATTGGAATCAAATCCTACTACTACAACTACTCAGCCCACAGATGCGCCACATAGAGGGTAATAGGGCCACTTTTGTGCCTAGCTGGCCGGGTTGGCACAGGGTTTCGGTGGGCCCTGACCTGGCGGAAAGCCAGTTTGGTTTCCGCCGCGGCCGGTCGACGATCGACGCAATTACCCGGGTCAGGGCGATAGCGGAGGAGGCAACATCCCAGGGCGAGTTAGTGCTGGCGGTGTCCCTAGACATCGCCAACGCCTTTAACACTTTGCCCTGGAGCTGCATCGAGGAAGCGCTCACCTACCATAGAGCGCCAGCCTACCTTCGCCGAATCATCGGGGCGTACCTGTCGGAGCGGGCCGTACTGTTCCCCATCCAGGGAGGCTGGGGAAGGAGGGAGGTGTCTTGCGGTGTGCCACAGGGTTCGGTTTTAGGTCCGACCCTGTGGAACATTGGCTATGATTGGGTCCTGCGGGGCGGGCTACTTCCAAATGTCAGCGTCACGTGCTACGCCGATGACACGCTCGTGACGGCCAGGGCCAAAACACACCGCGAGGCAAAAATCCTCGCCACTGCTGGGGTAGCCCAGGTCGTGGCGAGGATTAGGAGGCTGGGGCTAGAGGTGGCTCTAAACAAGTCTGAGGCCCTCTTTTTCCGTGGGCCTCGGAATATTCCGCCACTAGACTCCCACATCGTGGTTGGAGGTGTTCGAATCGCCGTCGAGCCCACGATGAAGTATCTGGGTCTTGTGCTCGACGGCAGGTGGAACTTCGGGGAACACCTTCGAAGATTGGCCCCCAAACTACTGGGGGCAGTGGCTGCACTGTCACGGCTGCTGCCCAACCTCGGGGGCCCAAACGCCTCCTGTAGGAGGCTCTACACGGGGGTCGTGCGATCGATGACCCTGTATGGCGCACCCGTATGGGCGGATTCCCTGACGGCTCGTAATGCCGCATTGTTGCGAAGGCCGCAGCGGGCCATGGCCGTCAGGGTGATAAGGGGGTACCGCACGACCTCCTTCGAAGCGGCAAGCCTTCTGGCCGGGCTCCCTCCGTGGGAGCTTGAGGCTAGGTCCCTCGCCACCTTGTATAAGTGGCGAGGGGCGGAAGTGGCTCAAGGGCGTCAACTCTTGCCGCGAGATATAGAGAGACGGCGGTTGGAGTTGCGCCAGGTAGTGAGGGAGGAATGGGCCTCATTGCTGGCTCACCCTACAGCGGGGCACACACTTGTTGGGGCAATAAGCCCTATCCTAGATGAGTGGCTGGAGCGAAGGCACGGCGCACTCTCCTTCCGGCTGACGCAGGTTCTGTCCGGGCACGGGTGCTTCTCAAAATACCTTTGCCGCATCGGCCGGGAGGAGTCCCCAGGATGCTTTCACTGCGCGGATGGCGCTATAGACTCCGCGCAGCACACCCTGGAGGTGTGCCGTGCATGGGACGGGCCTCGGCGGAGGCTCGTCTCTGTTGTGGGAAGTCTCTCGCTGCCGGACCTTATTCAATCCATGGTCCGGAGCGAGAGACCCTGGAGAGAAATGACCTCATTCTGCGAGGTCGTCATGTCCGCCAAGGAGGCGGCTGAGAGGGAGCGGGAGTTGGCCTCCCTACGTCCAAGTGGGCGTCACCGCAATCGGCGCCGCAGGGCGCAGGATGACCTCCGCCCACCGTAAGTGGGTCTGCGGGCGATAGACCTGGGAAATCCATCGCCTGCGCAATATAGACCCCGGGATGAAGGCGCGCTGCGTTCCGCGCGTGCCTCCCAGCGGTGGAATGGGGGGAGGCTACTATAGCTATCCCCCACGTAATCGGAGGGGCCCGCCTCGGAGCTAGGGGCTCCACTAAACGAGGCGGGCTGAGGTCCCCAGGGTCCCGGAGCATGCTCTCCTATTGGGGAGTGTATCCCGTGGCCCTGGTTCGGACATTCGAGGATCGCCGTCGGTTTTAGTGGGTAGGTCGGGGCGCAATTTACCATCTCTACGCGCCCCGGAGTCCCACATATCCCGGCTAGTCCCAACGGCCGGGAATCCATGAGGATCACCGACGTAAAAAAAAAAAAGGGTTTAGTGTCAAGTAGTCAGTGGAATGCGTTTACGTGAACCTGTGGCGCCTCAAGCGTGTCGTGTGAGGGCATACCGCTGGGGTTTTAGTGGGCCTCACCCCGAGGGTGTGCATAAAGAATTTCCCCAGCGATAAAAGAAAAAAAAAGCGTTCAGTATCAAGTTGTTCTACTCTTGCGGCTAGGTTATCGGTCTTGTCATATAAGGGTCGATGACACTATTTATTCTAAACCACACGGAGCCTTTATAATGTTAGACAATATAATGTGAAACTGAATTTAACCTGAAGGTGGATATTGTTTAGCAACAGTTTAATAAAAGGCGTCTAATGTAGTTTTATTAAAGTTTAATTTGGCATGAGACAGGGCGCTATAGCGGTATTTAGGGGAGGCCAGCAGTGGACTAGTGTGTGCTGATGATGCAACTTTAATTTGGTATTCGTTTACAAAACGATATCGTAGTTTCGTCGTTTTACCTGGCCAGCGTGGCACATCAGGCCAATTACTCACCATGTTATTGGAGGAGGCCCTACTTAGTAGTCTGTTGTTTATGGCAAATGGCAAGAAAGTAAAAACAGAAGAAAAATTTAAAGTAAATAATATTAACACAGATTCAAAACAGCGGGGTGTTCACATTGTTAAACAAAGAACAGTAGTTAGAGACATCTAAGTAGATATTATAAAAGAAGGTAATTTTGTCCTTTGTGACTAAATCATGCAAAATACAGTCGAGGTTGTGACTAGATATCGTTATTCTTGGATTAGAACTAAGTATGTTCTTGTGGGATGATTTTAGTTCAATGAATTAAATCTGGTCTAGGTCTAAGTTTTAAACAAAAACATATATGCATACCAGATACAACAAGAAAAGAGGTTGAAACGACTAAACCAGTTTTTAATAAAAACTGTTTAGATCAACCGCTACAAAACCTGTTTTCAATTAAAAAAGAACATCGTAATCTGTCCATTCGTTTAGGATCTACAATGACACTAACAGACACGCAGTCAAATTTATAACACCCTTATTCTAAAAACATGGTAGCACTAGCTTAAATGCGAGAATCGAGTGAGTTTCCATAGTAATTTGTTTTGCTCAGCCCGACTTAAGCGTCGACTTTGAACGATAGTGGAAGACGCACCGAACTAAGGGGAATGACATCTTTTCGGTGCGCCAGCTTGCTGCCAGATGGCAACCCAAAAAACCAGCTTGCGATCCATCGGACGCCACATTTAGCCGCGCCGCGAAGTGTAGTGACGAAAACGCAATGTAATGCAATCAGAATTCTTTCACATTTCACTTGTAGCTAATATTTTGTTAGTTTCTAGCCAGTTTTTTAGTTGGTCGTGGAACAAATTCGCAACAAATGAACACCGATAGTTATGTACTATGTAACGTATTACGCGAATTACTTTGGTTATATAAAAAAGTTGGGTTGAACTGATATTTAGGTGGTGTTGCGTACTTATTTTTTGTATCCATTTAATGTTACAATCCCACAAGTAAATTTCACTTATTTTGTTGTGTTGGCTCTCCGCATGGTGACGGATTCAGAATACATAGTGTCACCACCCCATTCCATCCTGAGGGTGTCGTAAGAGCCCACAAAAGGAAATGACAAGGCCGAAAACCTAGCCGCAAAAGAAGGAAAACTTGATACGAAACCCTGTGCCAACCCGTCTGGCCAGCGTGGCATAGTAGAGTAATTTCCATTGTACATATACTGGACGAGGCCCGATTCAACACTGGGTCAGATATGGATAGCATTATTTTTTTAAAGTTTTAACTAAAATTGAACTGAATAATGAGTACAGCTAGAATCATTTTGAAATAACTCACCTTTCAAAGCAAAAAAACTCCATCAAAATCGATTCACCCGTTGAGGCACTACGATGCCACAAACACTTCAAACAACCTACTTGTAAGGACTCAACAAAAAATCCTACAGAACACATGCATTTTACAACAAAAACCCCCAACCTATTTCTAAGCAAGCTTCACCGTCTATAATCATGAAGAGCGTCATCATTTACCATAGCCATGACCCGTAAAGCCCTCGTGGTCAATTCACTAACCATGGACTTGTTTCGCGAATAGCCACTAACAATCGATTTTCAACCCTAAGTGCGCTGTGCACGGCGCCATTTGCATCGTTATCAGTTGCCACTGATAAGGCGCCGGTCTACGTCACGGAACATATGTTTGCGAGGATCGAGGCAAGCGAAAATAGGTTAACATCCAGAGTGTTCGCCGAACCGCTACCCAGCGAGTACGTTGGGGCACGAACCTTGTGCGAAAACTTTACGACTCATAAGCTATGTGACTAATAGGTCCGAATAACGAAATAAAAAAAATAACGACGTTCTTTATTCAAACTCTCCATTATAGTAGAGTCGACTTGTCGATTATATTGTGGCACTTCATATCTATTTTTGTTTACGTATTTTCATTTGCCTTATTTGACGAACATTCCAGCCATACGTGGCGCTTTGTCAAATACAGCAAATACGAATAGTGAATTGCCACCTTAACTCAAAAGCAGTGTTGCGCCTTAGTTCGCTGCCAATTAAGTCTATCGACAATCGAATATAGGTTACCGCGCGCGGTTGCTCACCGAAACGTAGTCGCGCGGTTTACGAAAAAGAGGCGTCGAAAATACCTATTTCGGAATTTCAGTACCGAAATCAACTTCATAACAATTAACGATACGACCCCCGCCTCTAAATTCCTTGCCCCGAGCGTGGCTATACGTGGCGGTGCGAACGCCTTCGCATAGATAGAATAGAGAGCGGTTTCGGAACGCACCCGTAGAGCTGCGCCTGTGTGTCTCTGTGTGAGATGTGTCGGTGTGCACGCACACAGACAAGCGGCCGGTGAGCGCTGTTCACCGCACTCTGTGAGCGCAAACAACCATCTATAAGGCCACGCTATAGCTGCCGGAGGGACGAGCCGCGCCACAGGCCGGTTGAACGTTTCTGTTTTGTTTGGTAGCGTTCTTGTCAAGCGCGCAGGTAATGGTTTTACCCGAATACCTCGGCTTATTATTTATTGGGTCGGATTTTAGGATGGACCCGAAGTATATATTAATTTGTAGGGCCTCAACAATAAAATATCTGCTGGATGACTATAAGTATATAAGATAAGTTTATCTAAAATTGTTATTATTTTAATGTATCATTGTGTAATACTAATAAGTATCGTGCATATCTTTATTTTAAAGGGTACGTTAATAAAGTACACGTGCTTTAATTTATTACTAATTATATCTATTTTTGTAAACTATTTGAGTGACTTAATTTATATAATCTTAGCTATTGTTAATCGAGGAGACGACAAAAGTATGTCGCACCACCCGACACTATACTCTACAATGTCTACATTATTATTTCGTAATATAAAATTCCTACTTTATTTCGCACACTTTCCATGAAGACATAGACATCATATTCTATGATCTAACATTCTATACAATAAGGCGACATAATTTTGTCCATCATGTACCAAAGCTGTTTAATGGAAAATGTCCAGAACGAAGCCTAAGACTCGCTACAATGTTCTGTCTTCCCAAGCAAGTACCTTCAAACCAAAGTATAGTGTAGTAGATAGGGTTGGTTGTATAGTCATATACCAGATTCCTTAAGTCAGACCTTTCATCAAAATATTGTGACTAAATTCTTATTGTATATTGCTATTTAATATTTCCCAGAAGATTTGAGTAGAAAGGAACACATTTTGATCTAGCTTGTCAGCAGCTTCATTGTCTACGAGAACTATGTGAGATGGTACTTACTTGTGTTAAGTATCAATATCTCCCAACAATAATGTTATTTAAATTAGTAATCAGTATACCATTATTGTGGGTGATACAGCAAGTAAATTCTTGAATGTAGTTATTGATTTGTAATTATGTCGGTACCATTGTAGTTGTTCCTAATAAATATTTTTTTTCTTTATTCGATTATATTTATTATTTCTAGAGTTTGAGTTAATTTTGTTATCTTTTTCATTTATTACTTCCTGTTTTGTTAAGATGTATTGGACTTTTTGAATAAAGAATGTAATGTTTGGTACTGAGTTAAATTCCTAAATAATTAAAATAAAATAAAGTTGTGGGGTTAAGCGATGTTTGAGATAAATAAATATTATGCATTGCTTGTGAAATTGAATAAAATTTTGAATTATTATTCTTTTGTTACCAGCCTAGTAGCCAACGACAATCTTCACAAGTGTAAGAGTAATAAGTAAATTTACATTATCCTTTTGATATTACGTAATAAATATTTTTTAACAATAACAATGCATTATTATATTCGTAAAAGTTGGTCTGGCCTATAGAATAGTGTGTAACAAAGAACTTTGGAAATGTGTCTTAATTTTTTTTTGATAAATTTGAAGCCCGAGACATACCCCACACAGGTTCAAGGCAAGCTTACCCTGTACTTTATATTTTAATAAAAGAACCAAATCCATAACTCTATCTAACGCTTTGAAAAATCTAAAACAAGCTCCCCATACAAACTAAATCGCAAAACCGTGAATCGGCTTGAGGCGCGGCGCGGCCGGTATATTTCCGACATAATACCGCTGCGTCGAGCGATTACTACTATATATTCTATATACATTTAATAGCTATACAGGCGCGCATAGAACTGGCCGTACTTATGTGAGCGCTACGAGGCGCGAGCAGCCAGCGCTGTAGCGCTTCACAGCGGCGCCGCGTCTAACCGTACATTGTTCGACAGCGCTGCAGCACATCGCTTTCTAGGTAGCCGGCTTATTATTATCGTAGATTGGCGTCGGCGCAACTACACGGCGTTAGAAGGACGTTCCGTTTTAAATATCAGGTTTTATTATTATGAAGAGCGGCGCAGCGGAGTGCGGACGGCGGACGGTTGCGTGCGATAACATTTGACATTCGTAATTACTCGGGCGCGGACGGCGGAGGCGAGGCCGGCTCTACGGGCATTCCGCTGAGCCCGCGCCGGACAAAGAGGTCGCGTTGCGTCAGGCCCGTACCGCGCGGACAATCGCGCGACGCCGCTCGGCCGACGCCACATTTCGCATACACTGCCGAAATATGCGACAGCCTTGACTTCCATCGTCGACTATTTCTAAACGCACTAGTTTCCGTATTGCCTCTACAATTAGGCAGCTACCCTACAAACCGTCGCTACAAACTAATTTGAACTAAATGTAGAGCCGACTGATTACGTGCGTAATCAAAAAGATTCATTCTGATTAATTTGTTTAATCGGAGGGCGAAACTGAATCTCGTTTTGTGTTTCGCTCTAAAATTTTGTTTACCAAATCCAAAATTTCCGAATGACGCTTAATGAGAACGATGATTGCGCGGGCGATTTTGTTCTTTGCTGCGTCGGGATAAGGTTGGTTTGGTAATGATAAGAGTGGAGGTCGTGGACGTCAGGCGATGTCAAAGAGCAGAGCCAGAGAGAGATAAAATGTTGGAGGAAAACAGCGGACGGTCGGCGGCGGTCGAGTCTCGATAAAACTAGAGGGGAATTATATCGAGAAAACGTCGTGTTTTCTTCGTAGGAGGCTATTTTCGATGTCGCCGTAGCTTGCCGGTTCTTTGTTTACGTGCGCGACCTCGCTCTTGCGAATGGAGCAATGAATTATGCTTTGTTTGTGACCGCAGTTCGTACCAGTTTTCTTATAGCTTTCCCGCTAATTCGGATATTGAATGGAGGATACTCCGTGGTTCCCTTTGGTTTTAACTTTTAATACCCTTGAGGTTGAGGCGTCAAGGGTTTT
Source organism: Clostera curtula (assembly GCA_905475355.2). Lineage (NCBI taxonomy): Eukaryota > Metazoa > Arthropoda > Insecta > Lepidoptera > Notodontidae > Clostera > Clostera curtula. The sequence continues at coordinate 7,303,974 of FR997813.1, read as the reverse complement.
GGTACAAAGAGCCTCTTGCGATCGGACTGTTTCTGTCAGATCTCTTCGGAATTTCCTTGATCGGGTCCTATACATGGTGTGACACAAACCCAATAGCCATAACGAAAGAAACTTTATTCACGTAGGTTTCATCACAATACTCTTAGATATCGTCATATTTATAAATACCCATACCTATATTCACAAATTTCATACATACAATTCCTCACTCATACAATCCCTCTTTTTCGCTTGATCGCTCACAATCCCTGCGTCCACTCACATTCATGCTGAAACTACCACCGGTTCGGACGGCTGCTCTACAGAGAAGAGCCGGCAAGAAACAACGTAGTTGTTTTTTTTTAAGAAACTACGTAGGTGCTTTATTCAAAAAAATATTGGTATTTTTTACAAAAAACACTAAACAGCATAGTGAGAGCAAGTTTGACAGATGAGAGAAACACGCTACACTTTTACTCTACTACTTCTCAGCCCATAAATTACCCACAGCTGAGTCGGGCCTCCTCCAACTACATGGGGGGTAATTAGCATACTGTGCCACGCTGGCCAGACGGGTTGGCAAAGTTTTCCTTCTCTTGCGGCCAGGTAACCTGCCTCTTGTGAAGATGGGAGTATTAATTCGCAGGCGGAGGCTTTAAAGACTCACCTTCCTAGTCGTCCTACCCCTGACGAGTCTGGCACTTTTGTCGATACTGTGGGGCCCCGGTGGCTGCTGTGCAGTGCAGTGTGGCGGGTCGTTCTCTTCACTGCAATATGGTAGAGGAGGACGATGGCTGCCACATGCGTCATGCTAGAGAACAGGTGCCGTTGCTGGGGGTCGGTTAGGAGGTTACTATTGTTGACTAGATCTGGCTGATGTTTGGCCCTTTGCTACTATTGCGCGAGTTTGCTTTCACAAATCTGTCAATGGCGAATGGCGATCTAAAAAGAACAACTACTTACAGAGTTTCTTGCCGGTACTTCTCTGTAGAGCTGCATTCCGAACTTGTGGTAGGTGGTGAATAATAAATTTCGATTTGTTTGGCTTGTCAAAAGTACTCCATTGAGCCAACTTGATTAAATGAGTTTTGATTTTGCTACATTTCATGAAACGGAACACGTAGGAGTTTCTCTTGGTTGGGCCCTTTTCCTCACAAATGTGACTCCCCCTTACGTAACCTGGCCATGGCTATCCGCGCCAGCTCCTTTGTCTGCCTGTTGCTTTCCTTTAGTAACGTCTTACGACACCCTTGGGGTAGTTAAGGTTGGTGAGATCGTGTAATCTACATCCGTCAAGCCAGCAATATACGTTGGCCTAGCATTGCCGAGTGAACGCCAATACCAACGTATAGACGATATATTTGCATTGTCTGGCCATTGCTCGGTGTCGCTCGCCTAGTTGGTTTCGATACACTTGCCAACGTGTAGGCAGTAGCACTTGCCTGTATTAAATTGCCTACGCTCGGGTTGGCCTAAGCTCGGCCAACGTGTATTGATGGCATCACATAGACAAAGTCAAATCATTTATTTTGCATAGGACACAATGGACACTTACAAATTGTCAACATATTAATAAAATTTATACAATGCAAAGTAATATACTTTACCACCAGTTCGGAACGCGACCACTGCTGAGAAGAACTGGCAAGAAACTCAGAGGGCTTGTCATTTTTTCTTTTTTATTACTTTGCGGTCCTATTCATTATGTAAAATGTATATATTTACACAACAAATTCCATATAACAAACTGTTCTATCGGATCTGGAAGGCGTCAGCTGAAATGTGAATATCAAAACAATACAAAACAAACTTTAATAAAATAAAATAAAACTTCCTTGGTCCAGTGAGCCGACCAACCCCAAACAGCATCACCTGTTCACAAGTATAACGCATGTGACAGCCATCGGTCTCCTCAACCATATTAAAGGGAAGTCACCGACCCGTCACACGTCGCTACCGCTGCTCAGAGTATTTTAGTGAGCATGACAACTCACAAAACCAAGCCCGATCACCGATAAAGCAATAAAAAGTAAAGCTCGAAAAATTCACACAATCATCATACCTTCAAATTAAATGAAATTCGGAGGATCCGAATCGGTTCCCGCGCTTTCCACTCGAAGTACAAACAACTACTATTACTCAGCCCATACCACTGCTGAGCCGGGGCACAGGGAGGGTAATTAGCCTACTGTGCCACGTTGGCCAGACGGGTTGGCCCGTGGTTCTGCATCAGATCCCACAATACCGCAACAGGACGAGTTGGAGCACCCCGGGGAGGTTTAGTGGGCAGGCCCCCACTATGGGGGAGAGTCCCACACTCCCGTCGCTGGCCATCCCTGTGGCCGGCGAGGAAGTCCATAAAGGATTTTACACCGGGCGAAAAAAAAAAAAAAAGTGTTTCGTATCAAGTTTCCCTTCTCTTTCGGCAAGGTTTTCAGTCGTATCATTTGCTTTTGTCGGTTCGAACGATGGACGGACGGAATGGGGTGGTGACACTATGTATTCTAAATCCGTCACCACACGGAAGTACAAAGAACCATGAATTCTATGGAGAGGGGAAATTGAGGGTTTTTGGAGGATCTAAGATAGCCTGATCCCAATCATATATGGCGATTGCGCATTTGTAAGCTACGAACGTGGCGACTTTTAGAATTCTTTGCGTGAAATGCTATAAAACCTCGCACACCTGTCAGCGTCGTGAAACGGCGAGTGTGCGACCACTAATAACGCACTGTGTCTAGTGTCAATATTATAGAGGGAAGTTATCTTACAATGCTATTCTTGCCAGACGGGTTGGCACAAGAAGCTTTTTTGGTATTGCGGCGTGGTCAGATTGTCTTGTCCCTTTAGTGGCGTTGTACGACATCTTAGCCCCGCCGCACATGCTCACACTCGCATTGGCTGTCACGCGTCGCGTGCGAGGTGCAGTACCAAACTCCGCATGTACGCGTGTGCGTCGACACGTGAGAGCAAATGCGGAGCCTGGTACCGCGCCATAGGTTTTAAATACTGCCACTCGCACGCGGCTCGGGACAGCCAATGCGAGTCTGAACATGTTCGGCGGGGCTTTAGATGGTTTGGGATGGTGACATTGTTAATGGTGACATAGCTGTAAAGGCTTCGTCAAACAGAACGCGTACTTAACGCGCGTCGGAGCGCTAGCTAGACTGACGTATGACGGCGCTCTATGACGCCGAGATATGTTTTATTCGTTTTATTACTATGATATGTCCGTGTGGTGATGGATTTAGAATACACAATGTCACCAACCATTACCATCTTTAGGGTGTCGTGAGAGGCGACTAAAAGAATGTAAGAGGCAGATCACCTAGCCCCAAGAGAAAGAAAACTTGATAAAAAAACCCTTTTTTTTTAAATAGTGGGGGCCTACCCACTAAACCTCCCCGGGGTGCTCCAACTCGCGTCCTGTTGCGGCATTGTGGGATCTGATGCAGAACCACACCGCCGCAGACGAGGAGGCCCTCCTCCTCTCCTCAGGCTCCTTACGAGCACTCGACGTCCTGCCGTGAGCACCCGGCAGGACGTCGCTTTCCCTCAGATCCCGTGTGGGGCGAGACATCCCCGTACCCCGCCCCGGGATCTCCTATGTTTCGCCGTGTGCGTGGACGGCGTCTCCTCGGGACCTGATCTCGATTGGGTGGGGGGCGATCCAAAAAACCCTGTGCCAACCCGTCTTGCCAGCGTGGCACAGTAGGCGAATTTCCCTCCATGAATTTGGAGGAGGCCCGACCCAGTAGTGGGTCATTTATGGGCTGTAACGACGACTATGATAATTTACTGTCAAACAGAGCGCCAGCGCTAGCAGTACGCAACGCTCTGCTATCGCTGGCGCTCCGTTTGTCAGTATATTAGTATAACACATCTCGACGTCATAGCGCGACGTCTCTAACAGCCTTCTCTTGAGGCTAGGCTAACTGCATTGTTATTTTATTTTGTCGGCTCTTACGACACCCTCCGGATGGAATGGGGTGGTGACACCATGTATTCTAAATCCATCAAGCCTTTAAATACCACAATTATAAATAAAAATAGGTATAAAAGTCTCCACGACATCAGTGGCATGCCTTCGAGCGGCAAACCTGAGTTCTCAAGGTACCGATTGGTGGTCACGTAATGAATTGCGACTGATTGCTTTGAGTACGTTCGTTCGCGCGTGTGGTGACGGATTTACGATACATAGTGTCACCACCCCATTCCATCCTGAGGGTGTCGTAAGAGTTGAACGAAGCAAATGACAAGGCCGAAAACCTAGCTGCAAGAGAAGGAAAATTTGATACCCTGTGCCAACCCGTCTGGCCAGCGTGGCACAGTAGGCTAATTACTCTCACTCTCCATGTAACTGGAGGAGGCCCGACTCAACAGTGGATCATCTATGGGATGAGTAACAGTGGTAGTTGTGTTGAGTAGGTAGCAAACACTGAAACCAGGCGAAGATTTCTTCACTTCATTTTTTCACTTCATCACTTTTTTTAAAGTAACCCATGCATTAACTCTATCATGCATCGCGGGGGCAGTTTACAAACCTGAAATTAACGAACACAAATCAATTTTTCCGGATCTCCTCCTATTTATGGAACCTTGGGAATATCCTTGATAAAGGCTGGTCGATAGTGAAAATAAAATTATAGACTGTTCCTGCGCCAGGGTCAGGTCACCATAGCTCGAAAACAAGTGGGCCGATTATGATGAGATTATTTAGATGTGAAAGCTGGGAAAATTAGAGATAGTTGGGTCAGATCACGCATGTGGCGGAGAATTCCCCCGCCCATAGTAGTATATATTGGAGACCCTGAGAGACACGACGTCCTGCCAAGTGCTCCAGGCAAGACGTCTATAGAGCGGAATAATTTTGCTAAAGAAGAGGGGATGCTCGAAAATGAGCAAGAGATATAAGAGGCAAGACTTCACGTGTCCATGCTGCTGCATACCAGGACATGAGACGGAGCCCCCCGGGGATGTTTAGTGGGAATGCCTTTACAGCGGAGAGTCTCACCCCCCCCCGTCGGCCGACGGGGATAGTCCATAAACGATTGTAACTCGTGTGACAAAAAAAATGTGGCACTGTAGCTCCGAAACGAGTAGACCGATTATGATGACTTTTTTATATTCTTGAAAGTTGGTTTTTGGCGGTGATTGTCAGACAAGTTGTATCAAACTTCACTCAGTTCTCAGTTCACTCGTTTTATCAGCATCTTTCTTGTTTTTTTTTTTAAATTCAGATCTCTTTTTAATTGCCATCTAGAACCTAACCTCGCTTCGAATGCCAACGCAAATATGCCTTGGTAAAGCGTCATACAGCATCGTTGCCACAAGGCTCATCTACCCGACTTTACCACTAACCTCGCAGAGTAGGCACCTTGCTCGCTAGACGACCGAAACCTGTTTGTTCTACCTAAATCCAGCAGTCGTGGTCAGTGGTAACTGCCCAAATTAGATACAAGCCAATACCGACCGTATAAAAAATTAATAAGGTTCAATTCCAATTAAACGCAAGCAAAAATTTGAGAGTATCGAAGAGACAGAATTGTTAGAAATATCGCTCCGTGCGGTGGACTATGGATGCAAGATTTTGTATTTCTAATTTTGTTTTCTATATTATAACGGTGAAGACTGGAGCTCTGAGGTTTTGAGCTTAATACTGTTTTGTGATAGGACATCACGTATGTGACGTCACTAAAATGCAGTTCTTATGCGGCGGTTTTTGTTCTACATTTCTTTGCCTAGATCTCCAAACTTTAGCAGGTTTGAATTAGCATTCACTAGAGTCATAACTCATAATTAATAATCAACGTAACTTTCATTGTCAATTTTGGCAGTTTTGGTTACCAACTATAGACCATGTGCTGGCGTATCTATACTTTAAACTAATATATTAAACTAATATATAAAGCTGCAGAGTTTGTTTGTTTGTTTGAACGCGCTAATCTCAGGAACTACTAGTCCGATTCCAAAAATTCTTTCAGTGTTAGATAGTCCATTTATCAAGGAAGGTTATAGGCTATATTTTATTTTCAAAGGAATTAGGGATCCGTATGAAAATTGCGATTTTGTAACCCAAGGTGTAAAATCTAAAACCTATTTATGCGTGCGGTGCAAAAACTATTGACAATAGAACGAAATGAAGTACTACGAGTTTATAGGTCTTATTAAAATCTACAAAAAAGTCCAGCACATATCTAACTATCATACTTTAGTCACAATAACCACTTTTATATTCATAAAAAAAATGCATAGAGATAAGCACGGGTTCGAAGTCCACGCGAGCGAAGCCGCGCCCAAGAGCTAGTTTAGAATACACAGTGTCACCACACCATTCCGTCCTGAGGGTATCGTACGTGCCCACAAAAGTAATTCTCAAGACTAAAAACCTAGCCGCTAGAGAAAATAAACTTGAAATTAAACTCAGTGCTAATCTGTCTGGCCAGCTTGGTACAGTGGGCTAATTACTCGACTAAGCAGTTGTTGTTTGTTTGCTGAGTAGTAGTAGTTAGTAGTATTTTTTTTATTACCAATTACTTGAATGCCTTTGACCCTAGGCTTGCGTGATGGAAAGCAACGCCAGAGTCTAAGGTGGGGCAGGCAATTCAAGTAAAACTGTAATGCAGTAAAACTTTGGCGCCAAGCAGATCCTACCACCAAGCGTGCTGGGTTTTGTTGACTTTTACAACACGCGTTTTTTCCCAGCGTGCTGTGGGGAAGTTTTATATTCTGACCTGGGGACGGGTCAGAATATACACGGGTAAAATTAATAATATAGTGTCAGTTCCGGACATATGCCACACGCTTTTGACAGAAGAACTTACGAGTAACAAAAACTTTAGAAAACCAGTTACCCCTCAACTGTCGGGAATCCATGAGGATTTCTATAGTCTAAAAAAAAATTAAGCAGCTTCAGCGGCTACGCCCCTGCTTTAACACCGTTGTAATTTGAACGAACTCGTAGCCTAGCGGACTATGCGTTACGCAAACCATCAAAATCTCACTTTAATTTAGCATCTAATATTTCAAAAGAAAATAGCAGTTAAATTAAATATCTTAAACTCAAACTCAAAAGGAACTTTATTTACGTAGGTTTTCACACCTCTTATAAATCGTCATATTTATATCATCTTACGACCCCTGTACCACTCTAGTGGTAGACTTCATAGACACCAATCAGTCGTCATATCACACGTCTCAAAAATAAAAATAATAATTACTTTAAATTGGCTATGTCACCACATAACTTCGTAAATTGTATACTGATTTTTATTTATTCATTGGTTCCAGATTGGTCAGTTATTCATTTCATCGAAATCGATTCAGCAGTTTGGCAGATAACTTGAAATAAGCAAATAAAAAATTATTATAAAAAGATATTGTTATTCGAATCCTTAAGTTTACTTGCTCATAAATAACGCAAAATAAAAAACTATTATAGAAACAATTTAAACCGAACTACAAAATAGTCACTAAAATCACGAAAAATAAAGAACTATTTGAAGTCGGTGCCATAGGCAAGCATACCCATATCCTGATTAACTTTAGTGTCAATATTTAAGTCGACACTGAAGTTTTTTGAGGTTTTATGGCCCATGGACTTAATGAACAATAGAGTGGGTACCTTCTTGCTTTTCCCCTATTTGATTGGAGTCGGTATTAGGCTAACCTGACTACCAGTAATTACGCGGAGGAATTGTCGTCTGCCCTCTGCGACCCATGTAGTGGAACCACAGGTAAGCTTATATTGAGACACACTACTGCAAAGTCTGATTGTATTTCGATAATAAAGATTATTAAATGACGTGATTTCCACATACAATAAACAGTAGGTGTTTTAGTCTCTCTCAAGATGGGTAGTGCTCACTAAACTTGCTCATGCGCCATGTAATCGGTACAAGTATTGCTTTCAGGGTTGTCTATTGAAAAAAGTAATGGTACTAATAAAATATTGACATTAATTTTAATCGCTATGTTATCGTACATACCTGGTCCTCCTTCACTATGGGCTCCATCAAAAGGCTCAAAGTCACCCTAAGGTCAAAACTTCTGCGAGATCGAAACAGGCATGAGGAGATACGCAGGAGAACCAGAGTTACCATCATAGCTCAGGATTACCAAACTTAAGTGGCAGTTGGCAGGACACATACCTCGCAGGATTAACACCCGATGGGGCACAAAAGTCACCGAGTGGCGACCGCGTTCCGGAAAGCGAAGTGCTGGCAGGCCTTCCACACGGTGGACCGACGACGTAGTTAAGGTCGCCGGAAAAAGTTGGACGCGGGCGGCTGAGGACCGACCTTCGAGAAAAACATTGGCGAGGCCTATGTCCAGCATTGGACGTCTTTTGGCTGAAATGACGATTAATGTACTAAACTTATTTTTTCTGTAAACACTTCGAAGCAATTAGGGAATAAGTGATTCCAACTAGATTAAGAGTGATCGCACATTTGTTCGCGCCGAACGAATCGATTTCCAGAAGGCCTCGCACACGATTCCGGGGCCTCCCCGCGAACAGGCGATTCGAGGTATTATTATAGGATTTCATTCAAATAATTCCAAATTTTCCGTTCGGCGCATCCAAATGTGTGGTCATTGCGTAAACGTGTAACGCATTTCTCTGGGCTGGCGAACTGCTCTCACAAACATCTTGTAAACAAAACCGAGAATTAAAAAAAAAAAATAGTTTCTTGCCGGCTCTTCTCAGTAGAGCAGCATTTCGAACCATGCAATGCATGCAACCAAGCATGAATGTGGGTGGAGACAAGGGTTGTGTGAGATCAAAAGAGGTGGATGCATTTGTAGGAATGAGGAATTGTGTATGAAACGTGTGAATGACGACTGATAGGTGTGTATGATGACTACCATTTAATGTAAACAAACCCATTGATTTGAAAAAAAGCAACTACAGAGTTTCTTGCCGGCTCTTCTCTGTAGAGCAGCATTCCGAACCGGTGGTAGTTTCAGCATGTATGTGGATGGATGTAAGGGTTGTGGAAGATCAAGAGAGATGGATGGATGGATTGTAAACATGAGAAATTGTGTATGAAAGGTGTGACTGTAGATATGACGACTGATAGGTGTGTATGGAGACTACCACCTAGCGTGGGACAGGGATCGTAAGATGATGATGATGATGATAATGGTAACTGTAAATATGACGATTTTTATGAGTTTTGTGATAAAACCTACGTAAATAAAATTAATTTTGAGTTTGAGTTTACCACCTATTGTAGGACAAGGGATGACATTGGTGATTTTAAATATGAAGAGTTTTACAACCTTCGTAAATAAAGTTCCTTTTGAGTTTTAATTTCCAAAAACTGGGGTTTTTTGTCTAACATGATGATGACCCAGTGTGTGCAGCCCTAGTGCTCCGGAAACACGAGCTAAGAGTGTCAGAGTGGTGGGCTAATCAACACTAATAAACGTTGATGGTGACGACTGGCGGGAATCAGCCTTCGGAGAATTACTCGCACTTGACGCGGCGACGACACCACATTTTAAAGGACTCGGCATAATAGAGCTTTGTGGAAGTAGGTTAAAGTACGAGTAGATTGTGAAATTTAAGCAAAGTTGTTTTCCTGTCCATGGTTGTTGCTAGTCCGATGTTCTTTTAGTATATGTGATAATGTAATTTGAAATAATTTTCTGTAATATAGGGGAGGTCAAGAGGAGGATCCAGCTGGGCTGGGCAGCATTTGAAAAACTTCGTCGGGTTTTCTCGTCGCCCATCCCGCAGAGTTTGAAAACTAAAGTTTTCGACCAGTGCGTCCTACCCGTCATGACCTACGGCGCCGAGACGTGGACACTCACGGTGAGACTAGTCCACCAGTTTCAAGTCGCTCAGCGTGCTATGGAGCGAGCTATGGTTGGAGATTCTCTGAAAGATAGGCTCCGTAATGAGATTATCCGACAGAGAACGAAAGTCACCGACATAGCTCAGAGAATTAGCAGACTGAAGTGGCAGTGGGCTGGTCATATCTGTAGAAGAACCGACAACCGCTGGGGTAGACGAGTTCTTGAGTGGAGACCGCGAATCGGCAAGCGTAGTGTGGGACGGCCCTCTGCTAGATGGAGCGACGATCTGCGAAAGGTTGCGGGCAGCAGCTGGATGCGTCAAGGTGAAGACAGGGCGCTATGGCGCTCTTTAGGGGAGACCTACGTCCAGCAGTGGACTGAAATTGGCTGATGATGATGATGCAATAATAATCAAACGTGATCTCGAAAAATGGCTTTATTTAAACATAATTTAGAAAGCTCTCGATTTACTTTCAGCGGTGGATTAACCCAGTTTAAAAAAAGTCGGTTCACACGCATCATGTGAAACTTATGACACATCTTTTCCTCTGTGGAGAACAGGTACGAAACTACCGTGTACTACTTACTACCACCAACTGAGTACAACAATACCTGTTCACAAGAATGACGCATGTGGCAGGCATCGCCCTCCTCAACCATATTGCAGGGAAAAGGCTGACCCGTCACACGACGCCACTACTACCGTGAGTCTTTGAGTGAGCATGACGACTCTGGCATCAATCCCACCAGGTTTAATTACCTATTACGTTACTGTCTGTATTAGCTTGTTCTGCCTCGTTGGTGTAGGGGTTAGAAGTGCCGCCTTTGGACAACGGGTCGCGGGTTCGATTCCGGGGTCGGGCAAGTGATTTGTCTAAACTAGAGGCACTTGCTCTGAATCTGGGTGTCATTTGTGTTCGTGAATTACATGTTTGTAAAACTACCCCCGCGATACAGTTGGTGCAGGGTTTTCGTTTTTTTTTTAAAAGACTTCCATGTAAACTAATACTTCTCAAGCCCTATGGTTTTCTTGGGTACAAGTACTGCTTGTCGAGGACCGTTTTCTAATAAATATGTTCCCATTACAAGAAGGCTTTGCAAGTGAAGTGGCTAAAACCCAAAATTCGTTGAAAAAGTATTAGGAATGATAAATGGCAAAGCGTAGCCGATTTGACAACATATAGAGACTTTTCAAGAAAAACATCGCGATTCAGTAAAAATGTTTGTCTGTAACTTCTCTATTAGTACTTGTAATCAACGAACTAGTCAACGGTAAATTGAATAAAAAACATTGAATATTATTAAAAATCTTATTAGGACGAAAGAAAATTGCTATTGCGAATTTGCTAAAAAGCTTGACATCACGCAAAGTGCAACCAAATTATCACCAATCATGTAAACAATCCGCTTATCGCCAAAACATAACCCCAAATCTTCCTCGTTACCGTAAACTTGACACCCTCAAGGGTCATTGATCCGAGTCATTAAGCGGTCAATAATAGAATGTAATGAGCGTATATTTTTAGCTCATGTTGCGTCATAACACACGTTTTGTCACCGCTACGTCAGCTGATAAGTTCCGACGTTCACAGGGTAAGAGTCTCGACACACGAAGCGTTCTCGCGTTCAGCAATCAAATATTTGATAAGCAACAAGTGGCCAACAAGCAGATCAACATATAATGTTGTATTAGATAGTTAAATAAGAATGAGTTTTGTTTTTATCATTTGTAAGAGGTAAATCCTGGTAACAATATTTTATAAACGCGAAAGTTTGTAAGAGTGTATGTTTGTGTGTTTGTTACTCTTTCACGCAAAAACTACCGGAACCCGATACCAAATGGATCCTAATGAAACTTCACAATAATATAGCTAACAGTTAATTTATAAAGATACGGTGTGAATTATCCAAAATATAACGATAAGTATCAAGTAAGTAGGAAAAACCGCGGGGTGCAGCTTGTGTGTCGTTGGCTGTCATTCTACGATCTATAGCAGTTGCTACTCATAATGTGCGCAGCATAGCCTCAGGATAGAATGGGTTGATATCTCCCCGTGCGGAGACGGGGCAGAATATAAAACATCCCCACGCCACGCTGGGAAATAACACGTGTTGTAAAAGTCATGATGATTATGCAGCACTATTAATAATATTAGGTGTGGATAAGATGTTTTTTTAAATGGGGCTCCAATTCGCTAACGTAATTTTACTGTTATCTGTGTGTGATGCGGACGAATATCGCCAATGTGAATGGTCCCTAATGCAGCGAATGCAACTTATGTTAAATTAAATTGTAGCCCGCGGTTAGTGCATCATCAAGGTCGGCCATTGACGGTCTTACCATGAATGATAACGATGCCGATACGACATCGATCGTTTAAATTAAATTATCCATTCCGTTACTGCGAAAAAAACGGCAGTTTCGAGGATCGTACTCCGTACAAAGTCTCCCAAAGGGCAATGGAGAGCGCTATGCTCGGAGCTTCCCTGCGAGATTGAACCAGAAATGAGGAGCTACGCAGATGAACCATAGTTAACGACATAGCCCAATGGATTGTGGTTTGACCAAACTTAAGTGGCAGTGGACAGGGCATGTACCTCGCAGGATTGACGGCCAATGTGGCAGAACTGTCCTCGAGTGGCGACCGTGTTCCGGAAAGCGGAGTGCTGGTAGGCCTCCCATACGGTAGACCGCTGACTTGGTCAAGGTCGGCGGAAAACGATGGACGTTTATGTGGAAGTCCTTGGAGGAGGCCTATTTTCAGCGGTGGACGTCTTTTAGCTGAAATTATGATGATGATCATATCATGATACAATAAATAAATAAATATCCTTGGACATTTCACACAACGCCATCTCGTCCCAAGCTAAGCAACTTAATGCTTGTGTTATGGTAACGAGATGGATGATAAACTACCTATATACATTTTTTTTTTGTAAATATATACATATTATAGATAGAAATGACACCCAGACTCCGAGCCAGTGCCTCTGGTTTAGACAAAGACACTTGCCCGACCCCGGAATCGAACCCGGGACCCGTTGATCCAAAGGCGGCACATCTAACCACTAGACCAACGAGGCAGTCAATAAGTATCTTTCATGATCTTATTTTTAAATGTCTAATAACGTACCTGTAATATTGTCATAACTTTAGAATGTTAATGAACCCCCGGTGCATAAAGAATTTTAAAATACATAGTGACACCACCGCATTCTATCCTGCGGGGAGCGTAGGAGCCGACAATGGTAATAACAAGGCCGAATACCTGGCCGTAAGGGAAGGAACCCTGTGCCAACCCGCCTAGCTGGCGGGGCACAGTATCCTAATTACCCTCCCTGTGATGGGGGCCCAACTCAGCAGTGGGTCATTTATGTCTCGTGCGTCAATCTTTTTAAGAGATGCCGTTGCTGGGGGTCGGTCGGCTCAGGCAGGCAGTTCTAAATACTGGCAAAATACTGCGGGTGTTTGGCTATTTTCAGACGACACGACACACAGACGAGACGACACGGCTGGCGCAGTGGTTGAGCGATCGACTGCTGCGCAGCATGTCGCGGGTTCGATCCCCGCACGGAATAAATATTTGTACGACCTACAAGTATTTGTTCCGGGTCTGTGTGTTTTCTATCTATGATATGTATGTATACAAAAAAAAATTATATATTTACTTTATCATCCATCTCGTTACCATAACACAATCATTAAGTTGCTTAGCTCGGGACGAGATGGCGTTGTGTGAAATTTATGACTTTTACGTGGGCTTGCTCTCACGAATCTGAACAGTCTATTTCCGTCTTTGTACAGAGATTCTTGCCGACTCTTCTCTGTAGAGCAGCTTTGCGAACCGGTGGTAAATAGTAAATGTCAAATGTACTCCGACGACCCAACTTGATTAAATAGATTTTTGATTTTCTATATCGTTTTTGCCTGGTCATCAGACATGATTTTGATCAACCTTTTACAGCAGTCTCTTAAAAAATAGAACGAAGGTTCACTCGATTCGGAATAAAAATAACGTGTAACTAGATTGTTTTAGAAAAAATAGTAACTAAATTCTCTTGCTAATCTTGAAGTATTTTTAAACACTGCTCTACTGAAAAAATAAAATAAAAAAGTAGAACAAAATCATGTTGGTTGACCAGGCCATTTGCACACACAAAATTAAATATAAGAATAAATGTAGTAAACAGATAATATACGGTTAGGCGACCTTATCGCGAAAAGTGATTTATAAAAGGCAATCCTAAAAATGAGCTTCATCATCATCATCAGCCCACATTAGTCCACTGCTGGACATTGGCCTCCCCTAAAGAGCGCCATAGCACCCTGTCTTCAGCTTGACGCATCCAGCTGCTGCCCGCAACCTTTCGCAGATCGTCGCTCCATCTAGCAGAGGGCCGTCCCACACTACGCTTGCCGATTCGCGGTCTCCACTCAAGAACTCGTTTACTGGGGCTGGTCACATCTGTAGAAGAACCGACAAAATTAATTTTCAGCAACTGCAAGAACACTGTTCAGCAGAATAACACATTTTTATAATTAAAAGAAAACAACAAAATAAACACTCCTTAATTATTTGCGGCTTAAATATGGCACGGCCCAAAACCTAACAACCTATTCTTCATCAAGGTTTCATGTTAAATATATCTTCAATAACGATACTATAAAACTTGTATTAGAAAAAATATAACCTCAGGTTAATATCCTATGAAATTATAATACACCTCAATATTATTAATACAAGACTTACGTAATATGAAATCATAGCATTACGTCATAGCCCTCCTTGGCTGTCATGCTCCTGTTACCTGGAGGGTCGTCGTTCGTCGTTTCAGCCCTAATATGACCCACTACTGAATCGGGCTTCCTCCAAACTCATGGAGGAAAATTAGCCTACTGTGCCACGGTGGCAAGACGTGTTGGCACAGGGTTTCGTTACAAGCTTTCAATCTCTTGCGGCTAGATTTTTGGCTTTGTTATTTCCTTTTGTCAGCTCTTAGGATACCGCTAGGTTGGAGTGGGTTGGTGACACTGTGTATTCTAAATCCGTCACCACACGGTCTACGGTTATGTACGTCGCTAACTCGGCCTTTGGCTGACACGAAATGTCTGGAAATAACACACATTTCGTATAACAATGATGATGACGCATGCAACCACTTGGACAGGAAAATCGTGCTACTGTAGTTACTACTGAACAGAGCGATATTTAAACTATTATGGTGGCACTTCGCTTCGCTATTCGTATTTGCCATGTTTGACATTAGACGCCACGTGTGGATGGGATATTCGTCAAACACACCGCCCTCAACGCATTCGATCTCGTCTCCTTAGCGCTCATACACACGAACGGCATGGTGTCAACAGTACAGACAACTGCAGCCGTCGACGCGGGTCAGCGGCTGCCGTCGGCGACGCGTCGGCGAGTGCCGTCAACGGCAGTCGACGGCTGCAGTCAGCTGCAGTTCGTGTGTATGAGCGCTTACTGTTGTGAGAGGCTACTCTGGCGTCAAAATTGCCCTTCGGAGCCTTAAACGGCAGGCTTCATGCTTATATTATTATCTTCCCATGAAGGTGTGGGTCCGGTGGTAGTTTTAAAGTTGACGATTAGTAAGAGTTTATGACAAAGTCCTGTACAAATAATTTGAGATGTGTCGCCTCAACGGGTCCCGGGTTCGATTCTGGGGTCGGGCAAGTGTCTTTGTCTAAACCAGAGCCACTTGCTCTGAGTCTGGGTGCCATTTGTGTACGTGAATTACATGTTTGTAACTGCCTCCACGATATAGATTATAACTAGACTTGTTAACTGGGGTTTCGTTTTAATAAAGAAAATTAAACAAATTACTTAAAATTATGATAAAATACTAATTAGCGATTATTAAGGCGTTTTTAACGTTGGAAATTTGACCGTAAAAAAGCCGGGTTATGTGGGACTCGGGGGCGCTAAAATATAGTACATAATTGCAATTGTAAAGTAGGCATTTCAATTGGAAATAGCAGATTCGACTTCCAGCCGGGCCAAGGTCGCTCCGCATTGGGGAACGTAACCCGCGGCCCTGAAGCGGGCGATCGAGGAAGGATTTAGTGGGTAGGCAGTTAGTCCCCAACGAACCATGTGGATTTCCAACGAAAAAAAGGAAGGCTTGGAGCCCTATATGCGCGTATATTTGCACGTACGCGTTCTCTAGTTGACACCAGCATCGCTTTGCACTGCAGTTTTAATAGTAGGGTGTCCTAAATGACGATATTTCTGGGCCAGGTTA
The DNA here is from genome assembly GCA_905475355.2 of Clostera curtula. Lineage (NCBI taxonomy): Eukaryota > Metazoa > Arthropoda > Insecta > Lepidoptera > Notodontidae > Clostera > Clostera curtula. The sequence goes on along the minus strand of FR997813.1, from coordinate 7,287,930 downwards.
AATAAACTAACTTCTTTGTGCATGTTCGTGAATTATATATATGTGAGAGCATCCGTTCGTGTGGTGGTGGATTTAGTATACATAGTGTCACCACCCCATTCCATTCTGAGGTTGTGGCGAGAGCCGACAGAAGGAAATGAGAAGACTGAAAACCTAGGTGCAAGAGAAAGAAAACTTGATACGTCACATACAGTCTGTCCACTGTAGCACAGTAGGCTAATTATCCTTCATGTAAATGGAGGGGGCCCCACCGAACAGTGGGTCATATGGGCTGAGTAGTAGTTGAGCCCCCGCGATACAAGCTGGCAAGTCAGTGCGGCTAAGTCGGAGAAAAGAAATGGATGGTGCAAAGGCTGAGCTATGCTCACAGTTACTTTGCGTGATGCTCGTAGAATCAGTAATGAGGAAATTTGCAGAAGAACAAGAGCGAGCGAGCTCAAAGTATTGCCCAAAGAACGGATGACCGTTGAGGCAAGACCATCTTGGAAAACGAAGCATGTGACGACCTTGCAATGGTCGCTGCGAGTCGGTAGTTCTTTGCCTTGATGACAGCACTATCCATAAACCACCTTATCGCGAGATAAGGTTTTAATTATCTATCAGCCACAGAGTTCCACTGTGGCTCTGTCCCCCATAGATTTCCATAACGCATGATCTCGTGCAGACCGCATCCACCGACTCCCAGCGACCTTCACAAAGTCATCCACCTAGTCGGGGGTCTGCCCACGCTTGGCTTTCCCATACGTGGACGCCACTCCAAGACGTTTATGCCCCAACGGCCATCTGTTCTTCGGGCTACGAGGCCCATTGCCACTTCAAATGTGCAATCTTTCTAAATATGTCGGTCGCCTTGGTTCTTCTATGGATTTCCTCATTACTGATTCTATCAAGCAGAGTAACTCCGAGCATAGCTCTCTCCATCGCACGTTGAGTGACTCTCAGCCGCCTAATAAGCTCCATTTTGAACGCCCACGTCTCGGATCGGTCAGTCATCGCTGGCAACACGCAATGTTCGGAGACTGACGAGAGAGTCTCGAGAGAAGGTTAACTCGGTACAAACCCTGCGCCAACCCGTCTGGACAACGTTATATAGGCCAATTTCCTCATGGACATGTGGGTCATTTATAAATTGTAATGATGATGATGGGTTATTATGCTGAGGTTTCGGATACAATATGGACTCCCTACACTTGAGTGCGTTCATAAGCTGACTCCTCAAGTGTCACTTTACGTTTAGTGTTGCCATACCGAAATATGCCAACGAAGTAAGTACCTACCATTTTATGTAACACTTGTTGTGTTAAGTGGAGCAATCAGATTATATATTTTAAGTGATTACAACACCCATACTATAGGATTGGCTAAAACATGTTTCTGTATGAAAGCAAGATACTCTGTCCCTTTATTAAAGTTGGTTAAAGTTGTTAGACTTAAAAAATTATCTACGATAGGTTTCGTGCCATAGTCCAATAAAAAACGAATTTTGTTGTTGGGTAGCTCTTTGGATTATGGTGAAAATTATTGCTTCATATCATATTCTCATATTGTCCAAATAATTCAAACCAAGAAAACAAATCTAAGTAACCGCGTGTATATGTGTATATTAAGTATCCTATGAAGAAGATACACCACAACCCATAAATCCACTGCTAAATGGGGTCTTCTCAAACAACATAGACATAGATTAGCCAGACGGTTAAGCACAAGTTTTCTCTCTCTTGCGGCTAGTTGTTGTAGGCGTGTCATTTCTTTTACGCTAATCTTCCGACACCCTGAGCATGGTATATTAAGGTGACTAAACACGGGTTAGTAGAATATACCTACTGTGATCATGAACTCGTACAACATATTTATTTACATAAATAGCCGAATTTATTGAATATACTTAAATTAAATACATTTATTTAGAACAACAAATTGACAAAAACTTAAAAATACCAATGAACCTAACACTAACAGAAAAAATACTAACATATATTATTAAAAGGAGTCCCGTTAAGCAAGGTTCCGAAGATACTGGCAGCGTTCCCCCTTTGAATCGCTAGACTGATTCTTTGTCCGAGGTAGCTGTCAGCTCCTCATGCTCTTCTTCTTCTTTTTGCATTTTTAAATAATTAAAAATGTTGTTGTGTTGTTCCTTTTGGCAGGGTCAAGTAAATTAATATCAAGGGAACTAGTGAAAAGCGCGAGATACTTCGGCTTCGTTAGCTAGGAAAGCTTAACTAAAGCATTTAACTTGATATAATACAATTATCAGTCTTCAACTAGCTTGTCACGTGCCATGATACCCTTAGAAAATAACGGCTTGGTGACACTAAACAAACTAAAATCGTCACCACGTAAACGCTCTATGATACCTTTTGCAGCGAGACTTGTTGCAATAAACATGTCCATAGATGGCGTTACACACGTGTCCAATTAAACTTGACTCCTGGAAACCGATACCTGGTTGAAAAAGGATGTGTATTAAAGATAAACGTAGACATTCATATTGAAATGTAAAATTTATTTATTTATATATTTGATTTGACAACGACACAGATACAACTAGCAACTAAACAAGTAATTCTAATAGACGGATCTAAGCTAGATTGGAACCCAATTTAAGTGTATTAAATACACTTAAAAACTACCGAATGGATTTTAATGAAAATTTACATTACAATAATATAGCATAAACACCAGAATAACACATAGGCTTAACAATTTATAAAGATATTGTGTGAATTTTCCAAAATATAAAAGAAAAAAAGTCTAACGAAAAAAATAGTTCCATCACCACACGGGTAAAACGGCGGGGCGCAGCTAGTCGTTACTTAGAATAATAAAAAGCAACTATTGTTTTAATTTAGACGGTATAATCGAAAAAGTTATAAATTTATCTTCTAAGTTCTAAATTTTATCTGTGAAGAACATTTTGAACTGTATCATGTATACAATATAGATTAGGCCAGAGGATATCTAAATTAATATAATACATAAACCTGTTAAATTTTAAACCTTAGATGACAAGTTTCGTCATACACAGTGCAGGACTTATAGATATAGGTATTTAAGGGACAGACGCTAATCAATGTCTGTTAGCTATTGAAGTTGATGTTTTATGAGAAATGCTTTGTCTCCTTTTTTAATAACCAAAAATAAGACTTGTGCTTGTGAAAACATTAACCAGAAATTATTCAATTTCAAAAAATATAAATTACATAAAACCTATATCTTTTTCTCTATTTGTGAAACTCGCAATGAATACGCTACACTTACTTATATTTCAATTTCTTATTACTGTTCTTTCATGACAATTAAAAAGAAGTGCGCGAACCCGTCTGCAGTGGGTCATGTATGGGCTCAGTAGAAGTAGTAAGTATATTTAATATGTTCATATATTTTTCACTGGCAGCCAGGCATTCAAGGGGAAATATTGCCAGTATAAAACTGAATCCTGAAAATGTTGTACTTATGATTAGGTAGTTAATAAAAATAGGTTATTAAAGAAAATAAAAATAAGTTTACAGTTATTTGTGAACATTTTATTTTTAATAACTCTATTATTTATGTGTAAAAAAATAATAACTAAATAATATGTTTTCAGCGTTTTGTGTTAGAACTTCTTTTCACACAAATTGGTATGTATAAATAGGTTTACATTATTTAGCTGAAGTGCAGAGCTATTAAAATGAGCGAACACGGCGCAAGTGTTATGGAACTTGAGTTTGCCCTGCAGTGGGACAGGATAGTCCAAAGAATGCAGTAAATCCAGTATTCATGTAGAGATGATTGGATAGCAGTAATATGAGGTAATTTTCAATATCCAAGTTTCGCATAAGTGAAGTGTATGGTCATAACGAAGTTACTTACTTCAAAGCCCATAAATGACCCGCTGCTGAGTCGGGCCTCCTCCACCTACACGTAGGGTAATTAGCCTATTGTGCCACGCTGGCCAGACGGGTTGGCACCACACTGATAAAGTAGTTATATAGAAGTAAATGTTTAATAAATACGTAAGCAATGTTAAATAAAATAATAATTTTATTAACTTTCAGATTACACCTAAATGACAGACAGTTCTTTTAGTAATCGACCGTTGCCAGATGCACCATAATGCACACATAAACACAAGTTGTACAACTAGTATTGTTTTTTCAGGGGAAAGAGCTACGTCCAGCTTCGTGGCATAGGTATTTTATTCACTAAACATCTTTTATTTTTAAACGAAAGCTCCGCATTAGGTATAACATATATCGCGGGGCAGCTTCCAAACATGTAATTCACAGACTCTGGTTTTGGCAAAGACACTTGCCCGATCTCGGAATCAAACCGGGGGCCGTTGATCCAAAAGCGGCACATCCAACTCCTAGGCCAACGAGGCAGTCGAACTTCAACAAAACGTTTGGTAGTGGGGGAAAGTTCGTGCATGTCTTTGGATTTGGCTGACTACCAGTATTTGCAGAAAGCGATTGCCGTCTGCCCTCCGCGACCCATCAAGTATCACTACCGGTAATTGTATTTGTAGACTAGCTGTCGGTTTTCACGCTACTGACAACGTGTAACGACTGTCATAGATGGTAGATTGGCAGCCGATACCGAAGCACGGAGGAGTCAAATACTACTACTAGTTAATCAGCCCATAAATGTCCCACTGTTGTGTCGTCCTCCTCCCGTAAAAGAGTGGGTAATTAGCCTACTGTGCCACGCTGGCCAGACGGGTTGGCACAGGGTTTAGTTTCTACTTTTCCTTCTCTTGCGGTAAGATTATCGTTCTTACCATTTCCTTTTGTCAGCTATTATGACACCTCAGAATGGAATGGGTGGTGACACCGACACCGTCTTAGGCGACTAAAAGAACGAAAGATCATCTAGCCGCAAAAGGACAACTCGATGCAAACACATTTTTTTTTGTTGTCGCTGGGGAAATGCTTTATGAGATCGGTGATTATGTGGGACTCCGACAAGGGTCGTCTACCCAAGAGTCATCTACCCACTAAAACCCCAGCAGTATACCCTCACACGGCGCGCTTGGGGCGCCACAGGTTCGCGCAGTGAACAGTGACACCCCGGCGTGGTGCCCGCAACGCGGGCAAGCGAATATCAGAGAGGGCATCCCGGGCAACTGGGACGCCCTCTCAGTCAACGAGGCCTTTGTCGGTGGCGGTGGCGGGGCCCCGACCCACCACCGCCCTCCTAGACGAGGGCAGAAGGGGTCCGCATCGTCACGACCGCCCTCCACCCCTGCCTCCGTCCGCAGCGCGGGTCAGCCGGAGCTCCCTCCTTTGTGACCCGCCCCGCAGCCCCCTTCTGCGACATAGCGGCCTCGCAGAAGGAGGCCCGTCAGCCCTCGGGTTAGCGACAACCGGAGGGCGTTGGTGCACCGCAGCGGTCCAGGACTCGCAGGCCAACTCTGAGGACAGAGGAGTCCCTGGAGCCCCAGTCCACTGCGACCCTGGGTGCCACTCTTCGTCTCACCTCTCCCCGTGGGCCCACCTGGCATGGGAGGCCCTGGCCGGTATGGCCCCACGGATCATTGAGACACTCTAGCCCCCTCACCACGACAAGGTGGCAGCACAGTCGAGGGGGAACTCGATGCAAACCCTGTGCCAACCCGTCTCACTAGCGTGGCGCAATAGGCTTATTTCCCTCCATAAATTTGGAGGAGGCCCGACTCAGTAGTTGACCATTTAAGGGCTGAACCCGACCTTATGTTATCTAGTCAAGAAAACTCCTGCGTACAGACATCCAGATATAATTTTACAGTAAAGTAGGATCCAAGCTCACTAATGATTCTTTTTTACAGCCTTGTATGATCAACAGAATAACGTGTTGTTTAACATTGAAAAGGCAAGCCAATTTTAGTTTTGCTAGCGACTGCTTGCATCGTCTCTCAAAATTGCGTAGTCATTGTGACGCGGTCTTTTGCTGCCTATACACAAAGACTTGATACATACAGTAGCACCATTTCAAATAAAAAATGTTTTGTTCGTGTTCGGAAATTAAAAATTATTTTCTTTTTGTGATCGTGACACGCGAATCAAAGTCATGAAGGCCTCGTGCAGTGTACACGATGTACAGTGAGGTTTTATAGGATTTCATACAAAGAATTCTAAAATTATTTTCGTTTGGCGCTAACCAATGTGTGATCACCAGTAATGTCAGTCTATCTAAGAGTTGGTTTATTGATAGCAAGCAAAGGGTAGCCATTGTCATAAAAAAATGTGACAGTTTGGTAGAGTGCTCAAAATATTTAGGTATTTTTTTTGTGTTTTATTGCAAATCAAAGAGATTAACAGTAACTGACATCACAATATTCTGAGGTTTATAATATATTCAATACTTTTAGTCACTCAGTATGACACTGAAAGCTGATTTCCTGCTGATCTCTACATAAGTAGATTTCAAAGGGTTTCTGTAGTGGGTTAGAGGCTGAAATGAAATACAATATAGAAACGTTAGGGCAAATAAATTAATTGTAGAATTCATAAACACTTAAGTCCTACTAAAGTACAAATTTATCACTAAATTGCTGACACATCTACTACTAGTCAGCCCATACACGATGTACTGCTGAGACTGGTCTGCTCCAATTAAATTGAGCGTAATTAGCCTATTGTGCCACGCTGGCCAGACGAGCTGAAACAGTTTCGCATCAAGTTTTCCTTCTCTTATGGCTAGGTTATCGGCCTAGTCATTTCCTGTTGTAAGTGCTTACGACACCCACCGGAGGGAATGGGTTGGTGTCAAAATATTTATTTTAAAATCGTCACCACACGGTAACACCAAATAACAAGCTGCAAACCAACTTGCAAAAGCATCCAAATTAACAATTAATTGTACCTAGAAAAGCAATGTGAGCTTTCAAATGTACGTCTGTATTTATTTTTTATTCTTGGCGACATAGCACCTGATTTGTATTTTCACGAATGTCAACAAAGTTCCTTTACAAATTTGTTTAGATGAAGAGCATTTGCATAGCATCTTTATGCAAGCATATTTCTACAATAGATAATCTGCATAACGTAAAAATCGAATTTTGGTGTATCAATCAAAATCGGCAATGATAGTGCAATATTCATCACCATCTTCTTTCTAATCCACTCACACAATTTCGCTTACTGTATTGTAACAAGAAAACTAGACAATTGTGACTTAGCCAATCGGTCAGCATATAATATACTTGAGATTTTGATAAATCAGCATACATTAGATTATCAAAAAAAAAGCGTCCGATTTATTAACTGATATCCAACACAACAAAACATTTTAATTTAATAATAGCTTTTCTTCAAACAATCTCTAAGACTAAGATTGAGACACTTTTCAAACCATTAAAATTAAAAAATCTCATCGTTTTATGTTCGATCTACTCTCCGAAACTTGATCTAAGCGGTTTGTGATTTCATATAAAGGATAATATTTTTTATCTAAAAACATTTTATTTTTGTTTAATTGGTCAAAATTACTGCTTCAAACGAATGATTTTTCACTACGGCCTCGAGTATAGTCTGCGGCAACCAGCAATAATATTGATCTGCGCGCGCCCCATTGCCGTCTCTGACAGACTCTATCTCAAAAACCTTCTGTATCAAACCAGGAATGAACCGCAAATTTCACTGCTACATTTCGTCATCAGGTGATTTACGAAACGTACGTAAACACGGTTAGGGCGTAGTCGACAGGCAAGTGGCGCGCTCTCGTGAGAGATGAACGAAGAGATAAATATGAGGAATTTTATTTAAATTGAGAATTTCGTAGCTGTACAATACATTGCTGTGTTTGTTGCAATACTGATCAAGCAAGCTGTAGACGCGCAGCAATGGATGTAAGTTTAACATTTTAGTTCGTCAAAAGCGTTGGTTTAAAGTTGGTCATGGTATAGGGTGCAGGGTCGTATAGTGAGTGCGGCCTCGCGCGGCCCTCTCTTCGCCGCAACGCAAATCGTTGAAATCAAAACTTTCACGCTACGGGAACGCTACGAAGTTTTACCGCTACGAACTTCCTGCTACGCGGGTTGTAGCGCGCACTCAAAACTTTGTTCAGAAAGCTTTTTTATTTGTCACTTTCTGTTATCAGAAAAGTTGAGGTCTTTACGCGTGAGTGTCGCGATTCAGGTTGCGATACTTTAAGTTATCAAATGCGATACGATATCGCTATCAACTTGCATTGCCGCTTCAATACAGGATATGATTTCTCATAGGCAGCCGCTAATCTTTAAATGTTTACTGTAATTCTGACAACTATTTTCATTTATCGCAAATAAATATCCCTGCAAAAATATCCACAATGAGTAAAATGGTTTATGTAAATTTTGTATAAAAGTTAGTAAGTTTCTTTTTCGAAATCAATAACCATTTTCACGGTATATATTTAAAGTATAACATATTGGACCTGTAAATGCAGTCTTAAAAACACGGGTATTTCCAGCGGTCAGAGCGGGTATTGTTGGAAGGCATTGCAGGCATCGAGTTCGTTTTGTTGTTCGTGGAAGCAAGTCGCAGGTGGGCGCCGAGGTCCGAGCGCAGCCGAGCTCACCCGAACTCACCCGACCGCCGCTCCAAGCCCGAACAGCGTAAGTCCATGGACGTACGCCTCAGTCTTTGCTCGGCCTCCACCCCGTTCGGTAGTGACTGTGACGCCGTGCTGTGACATTTGACAGATATCGTGATCGTGTGATGTTTTCGTTTCGGAACTATGGTGTATCCCCATGAAAATGTGGAGTGACTTTCAGGTAAGTTTAAAGTTTGTATTGAACGCGATACGCTATGATTTGGCCTGTTTCTGTTATCTGTGTTCTCATGTCTGTGCTTTTTTGGTTGAAGTACAATTAAATTGTTAGCCAGTGAGGGTTGATTTTGGGTGTTACTTTAGAGTTTTGTTTGTCTATAGAACGAGGGTTTTGTAAATCTTATTTTCGGTTAGGTTTAATTTCACGACAGTTAATGTTATACAATATATGTAGGTAGATTTAAATATTTGTTCAATATATTTTTTTACTGTATAACCAAATACTTACAATGCTATATTTTATATTCAGTGACAAATAACTTGTTGATTTGAATTATGTTTAATAATTCAATTTGTTCTTTAAACTGGATTCCTTGATTATCTACGATTTGACAACCATTCAATAGAAATATTACCAGTTTTCTTTTCTTTATTCGGATAAAACTTTTATGTTTATAGCTTCAGAATATATCGCAAGTAACATTGTGCAACACAGTAATATCACTCTCAATGTAACCGATGCACTGGTGAAATTTTACAATAAATTCTTAGTTTGAAACAGTTAAAAAAATTAAAACTTAGATGCGCGCCTTTTTCGAAACTGACAGTTGTGCGGATTTCCGGCGACCTGTCAAACGCCATGTGATAGATAGAAGGGCGCATTTGGCTCAGTTTTAAATCAAAGCGCGGCATATCTCTCTCGATAACCGCGCGACGCTCGAGGCGAACGAGGTCTCCTCACAGAAATACGTAAATGCGACTGTCTCTCTCGCACGCGTAGCGGCGTCCCGCTCGCTCACGTGTTTTTGTGTCGAGCGGGTTTTTTGTACGGTGCGAGGTTGTCGGCGGCGCGACTCGAGTCTCGACTCGACTGACTCCACATTAATTATCGCTGATAGTGTTGCCAGCTTACTGCGTTACTCGTTATTCATTTTATTTTAAATTCTTATTTATAAATTGAACGTGGCTCAGTTTTGCAGTTGTTTTGTACTAATTCCTCAAAATAAGTATTTATATTGCTTGAATTGTATTTGTGTAATGATAATTAGGGTAAAGAACCCACCTTTCAACACATAACTAACATATTAAGCTCATTTGGAAAAGCAATACAGACATAAGTCAATTTTGAAATATATTATTTGAAATATCGGTACATAAGCATGGAATTGAATGTTTTAGAAATAAAACATGGCTGTACTTTTCCTTAGTCATAATAATAAAATCTTACACGTCAGGTTTTTAGTCTTGAGTACCACGTATAAAATCTAAATAAAATTACTCGACATAATGAATTAAATAGCAAAAATAAATTCAAATTAAAATTATCCTACGGATTTACCCTGAATACAAATTTGAACTTAGCATAATTTTATCCAGTAACGTTAGCAACACTAGACGCCGATGCCGAGTTGGCTCACCGTCGCCGCTCGGCGCGAGTGAACACTTTACTTTCTATAACGCTGAGACATTGCTTGCTTATTCGGAGTTTTTGCACGATGAATAAAATGTACCTGGCCACTATCACTCTTAGAATTACTCCTGAGGATTTTTAACTTCGAATACTCCCCACGGAGCTATAGTAATATGTTTTAATAAGATCATTTATATTTGGAATAGTTCTTCGAAAAGAGCGACAGTTCTTAAAATATCTCTTAAATTATACGAGCCACTTGTATGTTTTTTTTAATAATTATAAGTTCGTCTTTTAATTGAAGAACACTTAGTAATTCTATAAACGATAGTAGTTTGTTTGTATAAAATATCCTCTTCATAAATAAAGATAGGTTGTCATGCGTGGTGGGTTTCCCTATTGCGCGCGGCGCGGCTAGGGGCACGTTGCCATGGCGACGGCTAGGGCGCCCCGCCCAGCGGCCTGGAGCGCCTCCTACACTGCGCTCTATTCGAGATTTACTCCTCGCCTGAAATCGCCATTGGCGAGTCCTCTCTTTCACTTCTTTAACCTTTTTTAATCGTTTGACTGCTAACGTATGACGTATACTCATGAGTTCATCGAACTTGTATACTGAATTATTTATAGCATCGTAGGGATTTTTTTCTAGCTATGTTGTTTTAATAATAGAACTAGGCCATGTTAAATGTTGTTGGAAATAAGAAAATCGAAATAGTCAAAAATCAGTATTGAATCGCATTTTAGTTGATCCACCGTCGTATTTAAAAAAAGAACTTCATTCAATTATTTTTCAAATTCGTATTGACATTGGAACAAAAAGTTTTTAGTCAATTATATATAATTGTTATCCTACTAATATCTTACAATACAGAACATCCATACTTACAGTTTATTCTTTGTTCATATCGATTTTATTTGTTTTGTTTGCATATACTATAACCCCATAAATCTTTGTTCGTCTACGAAGGTTTGTTCAAGTTAAAAAGACATCAACGGGCGTCTTTCCGAGGTACTTGAATGTGCTTACCAACTTTTTGTAGCAGCTACAATCCTTGAAAAAATACATTATTCATAGCAACGTTTTCAGTTGTCTACGAATGAAAAGATCTTTTCGCCAACGGCACATACAACACACTGGCTTCGGTAGCGTCTAAAAATCATCCAGTCTTTCAAACTCTTCAAGTATTTTTTCAATTAAAAGCTTATGTAGTGTCAGTACTAAGATTTATTAATAAGGTATTAGGAATTGGTGACGGTATTAGATTCCATAGTGTCACCATCCCATACTATCCTGAGGGTGTGGCGGCTGGCAACCTAGCCGCAAGAGAAGGAAAACTTGATACGAAACGTGGTGGAAACGTGGCACAGTAGGCCAATAACCCTCCATGTGACTGGAGGAGGCCCGACTCAGCAGTGGGTTATTGTATATGATGAGCTTATTAGTAGTATTAGGAATTCAGATAACATTGCTACTACATGCAACAAGCTTCAGATATGTTACGCTTTATTGATAACCTAATAACCATAACATACAAATTAGAGATTTTACAAGTTACAGATGTATCACTGGAGGCCTTATATGTATACGCCTTAAATACGGGCGGGAATAGAGGGGGGTTTGAAGCGCGACTTGTTGCAGTCACTGCATCAAGGAACTATGCGGAAACTACCCGTTTAGTTTTCATCTAACACCAGCAACGTGATTCAAACTTTATATACTCTGACTTAGAGTTCATGGTCGCTGGTAAACTGTTCGTGTAAATATGTTACTAAAGAATAAAAATATACTGTGTTTCTCTCGGCCTATAAATGAGGTTGAAGATTTGTGTCTGTCCTCCTCTATCTGTATGGCGGGAAGTTAGTTTAGTATAATAGCTAGGCGCGCAAAACAATAAAGGGGAGGAAAAAATATCACACCCGATTCTTTATTTAAACTTTAAATAAAATAGAAGTATCTCACAGCTACAATATCTGGGATAAGATTCTCAGTCGTCGTTTCAGCCCATAATTGGCCCACTACTAAGTCAGGCCTTCTACAAATTCACGGAAAAAAAATGGCCTACTGTGCTGGCAAGACGGGTTGGTACAGGGTTTGTATCAAGTTTTCCTTGACGTGCGGCTAGGTGACCGGCTTGGGTTCCTTCAGTCGCCTATTACGAGGGCCTCGGTATGGTATGGGTGGTGACATTTTGTTAAATCCGTCACCACACGGAAGATCAGTAGATACACAAATGTATAGAGGCAGCTATGCAATTTCCATAACCGCTAATATTTTTTTAAACGAGCACAGTGTCGCATCTCTAAATTAAAAAACAAAACTCGTAATGTCAAACAAGAACTTATCAATAAGGCCGCGAGATGTGAGTAATGTAAATAAACGTTACACGCGACCGACAATTACAAGGTATTATACTCGAACTTATTACGTAAGTTCAATAACATAATGTAAAAAATGGCGACTGAATCACCATAATAAATAATAGCTTCACACGGTTTTTAATGTTATTAACCTTTTGCTTGATGCATTGTGTAGGTACTAGCTTCTGTACGCGGCTTTCCTCTTGTGTATTTAAATTTTCATTGCCCTAGTAGTAGATCAAACATTTTAATATACTTAGTGACACCAATTAGTGTTAGGCAAGTGCCTTTGTGTACGCTAGAGATACACGATACATGCTAATCATAAAGCAGTGGTCTCTTTTTTAAAATAATAAACATAACATAACATAACTTTAGTAATTTTACCTAAGCCTTAGAAGCTAAAATCATTCAGCTAAAGTCATTGTCAGTAAGCAAACATTTCTAACAACTGTGTGTTTATGCTACTGTTTATCTTATACTATAGATAGTTAAATAGGGGTTCGTATATGACAGTTAATGAGTTAAATTATAATTTTATTAAAATTGCTAAACTCGAGGATCTTAAAAGATGCATATGTACAACAACAATAAAGAATATACACACGATACAATGTAACTCTCTTTAATATTATACGGTCGATTTAGACCACTGAAGCTTTATTAGACATTTTAAGTCTCTTATTTCTTAAGCCTTAGTAAAAACTACCCGTTTATACAATGAAGTTTCTTTGTAAAGAAGGAAAAATCATTAGTCATTCAGTTTAGATACAATGTACTCTGACAAAGACAGTAGAATCAAGACTCATTGAAAGAAATACGACACTTCCAATTGTTTTGCCGACCTAGCAAATTGACGGCAATCATTAAAAGCAACCATTAATTCTGGAGAAGGCATCCATAAGTACAAAATGAAAATCGTATCACAGTCCTAAGTTTCCATAACATATAAATTAATTATTAATATTCTTTGGGACAGACTGCACTAATGAAGTCATTAGACGTATTACTTCATACCCGAGAGAAATCTAAACTATTACGTCTAGCTGAACACGTAAAATAAACATATTCGTAAACAAGGTTGGCGTATATCGCCGGCATTATGAATCACATCACAATGAGCTCCTTAATCGCACCGTGTAATAATAACAACTTTTATTACACATTTACCGTCAAATCCGCGCTCACGTTGTAAACAATCGACCACGTGGTGAAAAGTAATAGTAAACTCATAAACAAATGAATGAATTAGCTATAGCATTACCGTCGCTATAGACCCGACGTCATCGGCGAAGACACGCATAATAATCGCTATGCAAACGCGTCTAATTATGTAAAGCATTATGAGCCACGCGCAGTGTTTTGACATGGCTAACGACCAATTATATGCCTATTGTGTGACTCAATGAACTTGAAAGACACAACAATAAAATAGGGCATCGACACGTAGTGACGCGACGCCACCTGTTTAGAAGAAAAAAAAGTGCGAATGTCAGGTGCACCGAATTGAATTCGAACGATATATTATTTTTATTACGTTTGCGTTCGGTTGGCGGGCAGATTTTGTTTACGGTTTTTTGTTGGTCGCTCATTGTAATTTCGAAGATGGATTGACACAGCACGTGCGTACGGCTCTATTTATATTTTTTCGGCATTGCAAGGTAATACTGAGGTAATCAATACAAAGAGTGATTGTTGCCGGCCGCTAATGCGAGTTGTGATACCGTAATCTTATCGTCGCTTAATGTTTTAGATACGGTGCCGATAAATGCTGTTCTTTCGTCGTTTTTGTGATTTCTTTTTGGCGATATAAATAACAATTACAATAATTTGACAATTAATTGATGACTGGTCTAATAACAAGGTAGCTCTGCTTCTCTGAGATTGTAGAAAGAAAACATCAATGAAATTGAAATTAAACATTGGAATTTTCGTCAGCCTTAATCTGCTAAATTAAAATGTTCTCGCCAAGTTCTTGTCAAAAGCGTATGACATACCTCGATAACTGACTCTATAATATTAGTTACCAAAACTGTCAAAATCGACAATCAAAGTCTCGGTGATTGTCGATTTTGACACTAATGAATTAGCAGCCCCGGTAGCATCTAAACATATTTCCCATAGCGTCAATGTCGCACGGTGACCCAATTACGTCGGCAATAAAACAATATATGTGTCGTTGAACCCTCCACTTTCATGAGGCGATGCCTATGTAAACATTGCAAGCGCGTAAACGGCCGGACCGCCCGAGACGGGCCGCCGCCAATAATTTATGTAAATTCACGTCATTGTATAAGAGTGATGTTTTTATTGCAATCTTGTTTTGACGGTCAAGTTCGGAATTTGGCGAAAGTTGGGCAAGTGCGATTAGAACAATATTCGCGATAATCGCATCGAACGCGCGACTGTTTTAAAATGGCGTAATTGTTTTAATTTGGCTAATATATCACAAATAACTCATAACTAATCTTATAAAATGGCATTTGACAAATGTTGGTTGGTTTTGTGCTAGTTTATTTTATGAATAAGAGTGGAATTTTTTGTAAGTTGTTTGTCGCAAGTTTCGCTTGTTATGAACGATGATCATAATAAAATAAGGGTTTTTACTATAGCTATAACACGGTAGTAAATTTCTAATGTCTGTTCTATTCTATAAGAAAGTCAGTTTACGCCACTCGTAAAGGTTTACTGGTAGGCATTTATTAGAGCAAACAAAAAAATTAAATTATATGTGCCAATAGCCTAGAACAACCAAACCTACAGTATAAGAAGAAGCGTGAATAACATATCAATACCTTCCTATAAAAAAAATTTGTACGATAAAATATTTTAAGAATTGTAATCTTCATTCTTACCTTATTCGTTACCTAGTTGAGTCAGGCAGAAAACTGCTAGAAGTACAACATTGATTGCCAAACAGCCACCATTTTCCTTTCGTTTTTTCTTTCTTACGTCTAAGCGTCATAATCTCGGGTTCCTTTAGTCCCTTCATACGACAAGATATTATAATCGGCTGTTTTATTATAAATCCGTCACAACACGAACAATCAGCCAAGAACATAACAATTGCAATTCGAATGCAGCAATTGCTGTTTGTAAACATAATTTGACTACGGCCGGCAAGTGTAAAATCTTGTTTATAATTATGATAATAGCTGTATTAAATACTACTACAAATCTATTTCGTAGTAACCATTAATCACTTATGAATGAACGTTATTAATGTTATTATTATACCGGTCAATGATATCAGAGTAAACGTCACTTTATTATGACACGGTGCCGTATGATATGATCGTTAGGGTTACCATGCGAGATTCATTATCAACGATTTGTAAATAAAATTATTCAAAGATCCGATCTTTTTAATTGGAATTCCTGTCTTTGTTTTAATCGCAACATTAAAACAAAAGACGTCCGTTCGTCTCGCCCGATCACACTTTTCATAACGCTATCGTCACGCATAATCGATAAAAATATAACCAAACTATTAAGCCTATATTTAGCATTTTTAAATGCTTGAAAGATTCTGGTTACCTACATACAAATGAACTCGTTTCTATAAACTTACTAACTAGTCATTCTGTGTTATAAGATGTAGGGCTGTAGGGTTTATTAGGCATTTATTTTCCTGGAGGTAAGGAAATCGGAAGTGGCACCGGACACGCCGGACGTAAGCACGGTAGGCGCGCACGCATTCGCATCGCCAAGTTATGTAAGAATGTTTTGACATTTAACAAGAACGACACATTTAGCGCACATTAAGTGGATCATTGAACTTGAGCCGCTGTTACACAACCATCGGCGTTTGAGTGAGATTAATGTGCGCGGATTATGGCACGCGATATGTTACAATTACCTACAATTTACGTTCCGTTTCATTCATGACTCGAGATAATGACGTTTGCCGCCCGTTCCTCGTCTCACGATACATATTTGATGTGACGATTGATTGGCCGTTGGTCATTCCGATTCACGCTACGCGCATGGAAACTAGTAACACTTTACCGTAGGCTGCATTTATTTATTTTTCTTTGTGTATGTGGCTCAGGTGTATGTGTCAGTCTTACTTCTTACATGTCTTGACGCAGCTATAACAACTTAAAACCGAAATGCTTTACAAAATCTTCCTCTAGCCCCATTTTCTTTGAGGTCGGCTACCGTCAAACCACTTAGATAATTTTCAAAGTCTACTGACATATTGTGTCCGGAAACTGACAGCCAACTTGCAACATTCCTTAGATTTTCGCTTGAACTTGAACGTTGTTTATCTACAAAGCATGTGTGACTGACAAGACGTACTATTACAAGTTTGAGTACAAGACGGCGGGGCGAAGGGTGCAAGACTTCATCCATTGACGGTTGGAACGGGCCGCGACACTTTCACTGCTATTGCAGTTACTACGCGCCTACTGCACCCGGGGGGAACCCACCCCTATGCATTCTCCCCTCACCCCATACTGTAGGGCACTTACACAGGGGCATAACTCTTCTAAATTTAAGTTTCTTATCTAGCGTGTCTTCGATGCGCTTTTGTTACTTCTATTTTTAAAATGCAATCTAATTCAAATATTTCGTAATCGATTCGTTATAGTAAGGGCCTCCGCGCATTATGCGGCCAGGCCGCGCGGCCAAGTCGCTGCGGCCAACTAATTCTTCTACGATGTATACAGCTGCGCGCATTACGCGGCCAGGCCGCGCGGCCATGTTTTGGTCGCGCGGACAACGAAAAACATCACGTCACATTGGCCGCCGCGGCCAACGAGATACGTCAATTTGTATGAAATTGCTCATTGTGCGCGCACTGGTCGCAGCGGCCACACGCTTTTTGTATGTACAGGATGGTGTTTGATACTGAACGTTTCATTGTTGAAATTCAAAACAGAATGGCATTATGGGACCAGTCATCGGATGATTATTCGGACAAAAATTTAAAAAGGCAATTATGGTTGGAAGTGACTAATATATTCGGTGGGGAAAATTTAGAAGAAAAAGAAAAAGGAGAACTTGGTAAATATTTTTTATTATTTAGTTTTGTTTTATTACAACAGTTTTGCTACATACGAGTAGGTGTAACGTGTGGGACAAAGAATCCTATCTGAGTCCAAATAAATTTAACTCCGTTTAGTATTTACAATTCTAATATATTTACAGAAGGAGTTAGGTCAGCAAAGCAGAAAGAAATAAAAACAATAAAAATGTAAAATATAACCGAATAGAGAAAATAGCTAAAGGTGACAGTCAATAAATTTGGTTGCCATAGAACCCGCGCACGGAATCTGTTAAAGGACTCGCGTGCGCGAACTCTACAGCGGTATATAAATAAAACGAAGTCTGTCGAGTCTGTCTGTCCATTAAAATAATTAGAAAAAGTAATTAGTAAAAAGTTTTTTTAGACATTCTCATATAGTTCAAAAATTTATTTTCATATTGCAGTACCTCTGGAAAGTATGTGTGATATATTCCTTTTGTAAGCCTCTCCCGTAACAATGGATGAATCCAAAATAAATTCTTGGTCCTTTTTTTCTTTCGCTTTTGTAATAAAGAACAAACTAGCGCAACAATAATGTCTTCTTCGACGTCCATTTTGGAGCACCATGTGAATTCGACTCTGTGTTGCCACATTCCAATTCCATAAATCAGAATTAAAAGGTCAAATATCTGTATGGGAACAATAAGCTACAACATTACTAGGTAAACTGACAAAATAAAGACTATCCTATTTAACATATATTTAAGTATTACATTTGTACATATTTTTATTCATTTTGGAAATCAAACTGTTATCGATATTGAACTTAAAACATGTCTAATTATTGAGTAATTGTTTGGTTAAAATTGGTCCCTCCATCGTTTCATTACCTAAATGGTTTCTTGTTTTAGTTATAATCAAGTTAATTGCAGAAAATATCCTTCCAACCGCAGCACTGGAGTGAAGAAGGCATAATAATGCAGAAACCAGTTCGATAAGAGAACATATTTCTATTCTGCACAGTTGACTTGATGCCAAAACAATTCAGGATTTTCTTCACTTGATTCCAAAAAGCTATTGTTCATTCTTAAATGACGCCATTCAGTATCTAATTTTTGCGTATTTTTTCCGATTAAGTTGGGAAACGCCTGCGCAATGTGTATCACTGACGATATACTGCGGCGTTTAACTATAATATAAAATATATAAAAAATGATACCTAATAATTAGTTTTTTCAAAAAATACATCCTCATCCTAAAATCTGTATAGATATAAAAGTTAGAAAAATCGTGGTCAAAAATCTCAAATAAATACAGATAAATCTGTATATATGGCAACACTGATTCGACTGACAAATGTGGCCGCAGACGTGGCCGCGAACCCCCGCGCATTATGCGGCCAATCCGCGCGACTGGCCGCGCGACCTGGCCGCCTAAATGCGCGGGGGCCCTAAATCGTGTTTCGATTTGCAAAAAAAGCCTATCGCTGGATGATGATATTTTTTTTAGATAGATTTATGTATAGACTTCATAGGACCGCTATTTAAACAAATAATAAAACATTGAGCGCTGTCTAATTTTCGTCTCTGTGATTTATAACGTTTTAGTCTAAATTAATGGATTTTAAAACTTTCAAGATAGGTACGGGATTCCAAAAACATTCTTGTAACAGATTGTCATATTGCCTCTGCCAATTCTGCAAAGTTGGCCTCAGGTATTTGCAACCAGTGATTCAAGAATTACCTAACCATTCACGTAATGTACGCGAAATGTTTGAGCGATTGTATCGGCGATCGTATCACAGTCTAGACTGAGTTAAGTGGGACAATGTCAGCTGAGGGCTTGCCTCTACGCCAGGGTTCAGCCGACGCTTTAAGAGTCCTTAAAATGGTTGTGAGCTGCTAAATTGGGTGAACTTTGGATAGACTTTGAATTGAATTGAGCTATGCCTTGTTTCCCAGAAGTATCTTTGAGGAATATTAAACTCGCACAAGGTTAAGAGTCTTATCTAAGAAGTACGCATAGCGTATTTCACATTAATAAGAAAAATATATGTATATTATTTTGACTATTCATAATTTTAAACACAACACAACTGCTTTATTCATTGATTTTTAAAACTGGGTTATTTTTTTTGGTAAAAAAACTAATTCATAGTTGTAGGACAACTACACCAATAAACTGACGTAATTCGTCTAGATATCACAAATGTTACAACCACATAATATGTAAAAACACATATCACTCTGAAGTAGGTACCATTACGTTCTGACGTGAAGGTGAATGAGCAACAGGCAATAGACATCGCCTTACTTCTTATACGTAGGTGCATATAAAGGCGATTGTAGGGCAATGTCAGCTGAGGGCTCGCCATTATTTGCGTGTGACGTGTCGAGGAGTCCGTTGACAAGTGTCCGCGGCCCGCGGGTCGGAACATTGTAAACAACAACGTCCTTGCTCCCGACTCAATGCACCGGCCTACTATCGGTTCCCGTATTAAATTACCATACGTGAATGTCGAATGAGGTCTAGTAGATGCACCTGTAACATAAATAGTGTTATCGAAATCGATTCGATGCATCTTTCGAATAGTTGGATAGTAACTTGCTTATTCGTAAGTGAATTGGTTATTGTTAAAATATAAATGTTAAATGACTGACCAGCGCGGCACAGTAGACTGATTCTGATTCCCCTTCATGCATTTGGAGGTAGTGCGAGCAGATAATGACCATGAGAGAAACTTAGATTGACAGACAAATAGAAACCGAATAAGTAAATAAAATTATTTTTGTTAATCTATTTTTAAAAAAAAGCTATTGCAATAATGAAGCCAAAAAAGTTGCAGCAAATATAATTTTCTCCCTAAATCGGCACAGAAAAGTTCTAAAGAGTGATCTACCGGGCACCGAAATCTTAGAATCTTTCGACTTTAGACAGCTTTGCAGTCTAATATTATATAAGCATTGCACGCAAAATACACAGGTCAATAGCATTCCTAAATAATTATCACTACGGGCAATACATTGTTCATTAAACATAAACAGCAACGTCCTTGATCCTACAATGCACCGTGGGTCACGCACCGTTATCAAATTACATCTATGAATGGAAACGATAGCCGACCGACCGTGACAATCGATTTCATTAAAGACAGGTGGATTATACTATTAATCATCGTATTATATCGGCAGTTATAATTGGAGCTGTTTTTTGCTTATTGTGGCCTAAAGAGGGTCACGATTGTGAGTGATTTGACGTAGCCTATACAATTTAATTGCGTTAAATGTAATCGAAACTGTGAAACGGTTATCGATGTTTTTGTGTTCATTCATTCGCATTAACTTTTTTATGAATGCGAGGTGTTTCCCCAAAGTGTATACAGTTTAACAGATTCCTTAGGCTTCGTGATAAAGAAAAGAAATACATTGTTAAAATTTGCGCAGTGGTATTTTGTAACAAAGCTATTCTTTATTTAAATGTTTAACTCTATTTACGTCAAGTTTTGCAAATGTCAGATTTTCGTATTAAATAAATATTTAATGCGATGCTATGTATGTTTTAAGGAATGTTTTGTTCTATCCGAGTATTCGGTAGAATCCTCAAGCCAGGTTGAAACAGTGCCGCACTAACTTTACTCGAATTGATCTATTCGATTACCTGTAAGCCGATGTCGAATCGAGTTGTCGAGTGTAAAGTAAATCCAGCCCATTGGTACCGGCCCGTCGGGAGTCGGGACCGCTGATTGATGGGCGATAGATACTCGGCCGACATTGAACCCGTTGCACGGCTCAAATATATCTAGTGCGGACTTCCGGCCGTGACGTAGCTGTGACGTGCACACCCCGACGGGGCGCCTACGTAACATTA
This sequence comes from Clostera curtula, assembly GCA_905475355.2. Taxonomy (NCBI): domain Eukaryota; kingdom Metazoa; phylum Arthropoda; class Insecta; order Lepidoptera; family Notodontidae; genus Clostera; species Clostera curtula. Next base: position 7,266,610 of record FR997813.1, on the reverse strand, counting down.
TACTTTTTGTTTACACTATAAAACTGTATTTACATCGTTGTTTGGGGTCGACGTCTTATCATTTTATTGTTACCGCTTCTGTTTATGGGCTAAGTACCTGTTTGAAACAGATGTTCGTATCGCTTTGCGATTCGCCACGCGTTTCGGGGATGCCTTGGTGATTCAAAACAGCTGTTTGGTGTTTTTATTTATTTCGGTACTCATAATTGAAGGTGCGAATTATGGTTCATTTTAAGGATGTTCTTCCTTTTTCCAGGAATTGTTTTTAGGGATAATACACAGTTGAACGTCTATTATTTTTTCTACATAATATTATGTTGTCAGATCTGGTTCGGTTCAATCAGGCTTTTTTCTTATGAAATCTAGATTCTAGTACTTTTAATCTCTGTCTACTCCAAATTAGTTTCCAACCATTGTATAGACCATAAATAATCTGAAGATGATGTGAACTTCAACATTCTGTGAAGAAAGATCAACTGTTGCCACGGTATCCTAATATCAGCATAAATAGTTCCTTTAGGTATCGTTATAATGAGGGTGTCTACGGTACAACGCCCTCATTATACACTATAAATGACTGCCTGACTTCTGATTGAGGGACCCTTAAATAAGACAATAGTTACTATAACATTAATCTCTGATGAAAACTCATTGCCTACATACAGAACTACATGACGCATTTGTCTTCTACATCGTTTTTCGGGTGTTACAGGCACAGTACGATAACTCAAATCTCTCATATTTCTTCATCAAAAAAGATGGTGGTATAGTACAATCGAACTCTTCGCAGATTCTCAGGTTAATCAGACGAATTCAAATACCATCACTAACCAATGCCAATTTCCCTTTCCTCCCTAACATTCGATGTTGCCAGCCTTCGCCTGAGGCTCCCGGGACTAATCTCCTAAGTGCGTACCGAGGAAGCCTCCGCCGGGCGGGCCATTAAAAATTCATTCTTATTTCGTGGCCCTCCCGTAATCAGCCGTCGAGGGAGGCTGTTCCCCGTATTCTTCTTTATCTAGTGATTTATTTGTGGTACTCCTGTGATGGGGACTAGGGAATTTTATAACTTTTTAGCCCACTTTTGAAATTTCTGTTCGGTCATGCTAATGAGTTTTCATTCGTTCTTATTTACTTCTGTTTTGATTTAGTCTATGGATTTTTATACTGTTGCCTGTTGCTTTTTTCTTTTGCAAGTTTTAATGTTGATTTGTTTCATGGTTTAAGAAAGAGAGATCTTAATTGCATTATAGTAAGCGCCAAGTTATTAAATTGTATTATTTCTTTACATTGAAACTGGACTTTTAATTTTCAAAATCTTATGCAAATGAACGTCTTCAATATGCATTGCACTGATGGCTATGCTATTAAAATAATGTATACTCTATAAATCAGCGACGTCAGCCAGTCAGTCGTAAAATACGCCAAGTTTTACGATGCATGCCAACGAAATAAAAGTGCTTCGGTGGAACTCCTAGAAACGGCATTTCTCACTAATTAGCGATGCTTCCAACAGCAGTAAGTTTTGTTTTGAGTGGTACCTGATTTGCAATAGTATATAAGAAATCGTTTTTAAACTTACCTTTTAAGCCCATGTGTAAATTGACAATGTTGTTAATGAATTTCGTTTAAATAATATTAATAACTATAGGTACTTTACGAACGTCATAACTTTAAAGGTGTGACTAAAAAATATGTAATTGTACATAGACAGATTCTTTTAGATGTTACTAAATCTAAAAGAATCTGTAGACTAGATTAATAGACATGGTTACTAAATAATTTTGTAAATAAACGCTCGTAAAATTGATTACGATGACTTTCGTCCTGATAACATCAAAAGTATTAGAGTAAAGAGGAGACGTGTGTTTTATAGTTGTTTACCCATTAGTTAGAGATGCAAATTATCACCTATTAAGTAATAATTGATAACTACAGGCCGATAGCTGCGTTAATATCTCACAACAATGTCGTTAACCTAATTATGTCATAGAACACAAGTGAATCCTCTGATAATGGCATAATGAGACAATGATAATGATTGTAGACATTTTTGTAGTGATATCATTATTTGTGGACTTCTGAAATGAAATAATTACAATGCTATCTTTACTTAATAAGATTACTCTTTAATTTAATTACTGCTAGAATATGTGGCTCAATCAAAAGGCTCAAAGTCACCCAAAGGGCAATGGAGAGGGCTATGCTCGGAGTTTCCCTGCGAGATCGAATCAGAAATGAGGAGATGCGCAGGCAAACCAGGGTCACCGACTTAGCCCACAGGATTGCCAAACTTAAGTGCCCGTGGGCAGGCGCAGGACCGACGACGCACGCGTTCCGGAAAGCACGGTGCTGGTAGGCCTCCCACACGGTGGACAGATCACCTGGTTAAGGTCGCCGGAAAACGATGGACACGGGCGGCCCAGGTCCGGCCTTTGTGGAAATCCTTGGGGGAGGCCTATGTCCAGCAGTGGACATCTGTTGGCTGAAATGATGATGAGGTGAATGTAGTTTTTTTGTCTTGAACGGCCCACTACTGAGTTGGGCATGCTACAAATTCATGGAGGGCAATTTGCATACTGTGGTAAGGCGGGTTGGCACAGGATTTTTCAAGTTTTCCTTCTCTGCCTCAGTCTCTTGCGTAGTTTAGTCCTCAGAATGAGTTTGTGACGTTGGTTTCTAAGATAATGACTACATAGCTAATTTATCATAGAATGTTAGTATTTGGGTATGATTTCTAGGCACCTGCAAGTGTGTTCAGGTGTATTACTAATGGAATGCATGGTGATTTTTGAATAATTGTATAATTACGGTGATGTGATGTGGGTGTGTGCGCGCCATATTCCCGGCGGGCGCGTCGGGGGTCTCCCCCGTACCACCCTAGCGTGTCTCTTTGATCTACCGTACCATTGTACAGTGGAATCTAATTTAGAATTGCATTCGAGTTTCAAATTATTTTAAAAAGGATTAATCATTGAGGTAGATGTGGATAGAAAATGTTTACGGAACTATTTTAGTGCTTAAATTGATTTAACGGTCAACAAGAGTGATAAAGGTTTGTAATGAAGAGCTCTCATACTAGCACAATATTTAGTAGATAGTAGTATTTTGGTAGATATAAGATAGACTATGATGTTTGAATGTGTAGAGGCAGTGTATCTATATCATGGATAATATTCATAGATTCAGTGTGTAGAGAAATAGTTACGTTTCTAATATATTTCATTCGAGTCGAGTTATCGTGGTACGGGCGCCTCGTGATGAGGGTTCGCCCCCGCAGTCGCCCCCACACTCCTAATCCCCTCCGCCCCAGGCGAGCGCTCGTGACGTCACCGCGCACAGCTCTTTTTTGGCAATGAAAAAACTGATAAAGTTTTCAGATTATTTATTACGACTTTTCACTTAACCATTTTGCGGTGACATTGGTTTGTTTACATATTTGTGCATAACTTGACGTGTCGTATTTATAATATGACGCAGCTTTGAGAGACGCGGCAACATATGCGAGCGGATCTTAAGCACGCGCGACACGAGATCGACATCACGTGTGTTCCATTGAACCTTAATTGATATGTGATAATCGATGAATCGTAAATAAACAAGTCGGCATTTTTTTTATTATTAACCGTCGTAAACCGGTCCGATGCGTGCGGCGGGGTGCGAGGCGCATCCATCACTGATCAGCTGATCGTTTTCCTTTTCATCTTGCACTTTATTTAATTAATCGGTCGCCGCGGGCGTGCTCCGACAGGCTCGACTAACCGCTAAACCAAAGCCCTTCACAAACTTACTACGATCCGATTATGAATGAACTGCGATCTCGATTTAATCTAGTTCCGATTGCGAACGCGTGACATTCAACATTCCTTCTGTGGGCTCAATGGCTCTTTCTTTATTTGTTTTCACGACTGTCTAGCGTGGGCACGCGCCGATTATGTCATAACAATGGCGATTTAGCTCGTAACCAATCGTCAATGGTAAATGCAATGGACTGCGATTGAGTGACGGTTGATCCTTTGTTCGGCGCGCCTAGTACAGGTGGCCTATTTGAGGACTACTGTTTGGCAACATTGGCAGAGACTATTGTCTGTGTATAAGCCCAATACTAGCAGGCCTCTCACACGGTGACCTCTCAGCTCACGACCCGGGAGGCCCTGAAATGATGTTTATCTGTGTTGTGACGCATTTAGAATAGACGTGGTCACCACCCCATTCCAACGTGAGGGTGTAGTAAGAGCCGACTAAAAGGTATAAAGGAATACCTTTCCGCAAGCGAAGGAAAACTTAAAACGAAACCCAATGCTAACCCGTAAGGCCAGCTTGGCATAATAAGCTAGTTTCCCTTCATGGTAATTGGTTAAGATAATGTTAATCCTATAAAAGGATTGCTAGCGATAACAATTCAGAGCAACGTTAGCCTGGAATATCAGTTCACAAATGGGCGATGTAAAGTTCTATGGGTGTACTAAATATTCTGTTGTAACGACTTGAAGGCGAAAAGTAAACCACTCCGGCCTCGCGAGTGATAGCAACCCGCATTCAGTAACAAGCGCCCGTATAAGAATCAATTATTAATAAGAGAATGGGAACGCCCATAATCCTTCCTACCATTCGCCTCGTTGTGACCGATACTCGTATAGTTTCAAAGACAGACCAAAGAGGTTCGGGTTATACTTTCAATTAGCTGGCCATGAAGAAAGAAAAAATAATATATAATGTACTAGCGACCCGCCCCGGCCTTGCACGGGTGCAATGATGAAAATCTAAATTTATCATTGTTTCGTATTATACGTATAAACCTTCCTCTTGAATCACTCTATCTATTATAAAAAACCGCTTCAAAATCCATTGCGTAGTTTTACAGATTTAAGCATACATAGGGACGGACAGACGACAGTGACTTTGTTTTATACTATGTATATATATATATATATAATATAATATAATGTATAATATAAGGGTATATTGTTCCGTAAATAGGTACTGTTTATAAATGTGATTTAAAATACACGATGTCACCACCCCATTCCATCCTGAGGGCGTCGTAAGAGCCGACGAATTAAATGACAAGCCCGGTGAGAAGGAAATCTTGATACGAAACCCTAGGCTAGCGTAGCACAGTAGGCTATTTACCCTTCATATAATTGGTGGTTCTGTAAGTGTTATATCTGGCCTTTCGGAGGCCCCCCAAACTCGGTATTCGCAAAAATGGGGCCATCTGGCAACACTATTTCGTACGTACATTTTTTTTCGTGTTGAGTAAGTGAACGTGTCGAGAGAGGGCACCGCGTATCGGTGGCTCGACGGCGTATTTCTCATACTGCGTGTGTCGCAACGCGCATGTAGCAAGCGCTATCGGGCACAGAGCGCCCGTCACGTCTCCCGGCGCAGTGCGCGTGTGACGTCGAGCCACTTTCTCCATACTTTCGTCGTTGCTGGTGCGCTAAAAAACAGCTCGCCTAGACTCTGTTAATACTTGCGATGTCAGACGCTATGTCGGGCAATGCGACGCGGAGTTTCCTTATGCCATCGGGGTAGGCTCTCCCGGCCAAACCTTAAACTATATGCGACTTCATCCGCGTGGTATTTAACAATGTGGAAAACTCTGTAACTACGAGCTCTTAAAAAGCGGGGGAAGGAGGGCCAATAAAAGTAGCGTAAGTTAGTTACGTCAGCTAGTGAAAGACCCTTCAAAATAGGTCCACCGATTTCAGAGCCTAAACGAACATCACGTGGCCGCAAGAGAATGAAAACTTGATATAAACCCTGTACCAGAGTGGCACAGTAGTATCCCTCCGTGAAATTAGAGGAAGCCCGTTTCAGTACTCATTAGTGGTCTGAAATGATGATGTTGATAAGTATCTTAAAATGTTCTTTAAACTCGGTCTCGTCAAATATTTTACTACATGGTGGGTAGCGTTGGTCGTCTGTCGCGACGTCCTCTCGCTAATTTGTCGCACAAACACAACGCTCACGTTTATCCGAAGGCTGGCGTTCACATGCGACGTTCAGTTCGCAGTCCCATTAATGCCATTCCTTCTTTAAATCCAGTAACAATTTGCGATTTAATTCGCCTCGAAATATCGAACAAGTAAAATCCATTCAGTGGCATCGCACGCCTGTCTAATTAAGCTCTGTCATAGACTCTTCGAAGGCTCTATTACGAACCGCCTCCAAACTTAGAGCGGACTATAACGCATTTCGTATTCAATCAGTAATTCTTGCTGTCGGAGAGTGGGTTTTATTCGGGGGTAGTAAGGTCGATAGCGTGGGGATGGAGCGAAATTCAGTTTCAGTGTGACAATTACGGGCGTACGGCCCGCCTCGCGCCGCCGCAATCGATAGGCCTACGGGCGAGGGCTGCGGGGTGCGGCCTGAAGGGGGGGGGGCGGGGTCATTACTTATGCAAAACAGCAGCAAAAGCGCCAGCACTAGCACGCAGCCAACCCTGCACTGCCCAATAATATTGACCTTCCATATCGATTTCTCAAGCGGTCCTAGATCAAAATATTTTCGAGTTTTGATTTGAAATCTCACAACTTGTATTCTAAATCTAAACTTTTTAGAATTTGTAACTTTTAAAAAAGATAAAAATAAACACCATATAATATGTACAGCCGCGTGAAAATCATTGTAAAGTAGAGACCTCTAGTGTCACAATATAGCCTGTGGTTCATCTCTATTCATACATACTCGATGTCACGTACGCAAATAATATACATCACTTGTTCTTCTACAAATATACTTTTATTATAAAACCCAATGTTACATGGTGTCAGAAGTAATTTGGAATTAATAACAGTGATAAATAAAAGGAAATAAGTGAGAAAATTGTAAAATGGCTACGAACGACGCAGTATCTGGAATAAAGCCGCCGCCTAACCTACAAATGGACTCGGACAAACCCACGTGTTGGAAAAACTGGTTACAGCAATTTGAGTGGTATGCAACTGCCGTTCAGCTGAACAAAAAGTCAGCCGAGGTCCAAGCAGCAACATTTATGGCTGTTATAGGCCCAGATGCGATCGAAATATACAACGGTTTCGATCTTAGCGACTCGGACAAAAACGACTTGAAAATCATCAAAAGCAAGTTTAAAGAGTATTTTGCACCAAAAACAAACATATCTTTCGAAAGATACGTATTCTTCAAGATAGAACAAAATGAAGATGAACAATTTAACGAATTTTTGACCAGAATAAAAACTCAAGCAAGTAAATGTGAATTTGACAAATTACTCGAAGAAATGTTGAAAGACAAGATAGTATTTGGTATTAGATCCACTCAAGTAAGAGAGAAATTATTGACTGAAGATAAACTTGACTTGACAAAGGCGATAAATATCTGCAAAACAAGTGAACAAGCATCCAAACAACTGGATGAGTTTGAAGGTAAAAGTAAAACAGACAAAGTGTCAGTGGTGAAAAATAAAAATTACAAAAAGGAACAAAATAATTTTGATTGCAAAAGATGTGGCACAAACCACAAACGCAGAGAATGCCCAGCATTTAACAAGCAGTGTACAAAATGCAATATAAATGGTCATTTTGCCAAAATGTGCAGAACTAAGAAGAGAAATGACACTAAACAGAAAAATAAAGTGAATACATTAGAGGAAAGCTCAAGTTCTGAAGATGATGTATACGTATCTGCAATAAGTGCCGGAGAAAAGAAAAACTGGACAGAAAAGATACATGTTGGCAATATAAAGTTTGAAGTCAAATTAGATACAGGGGCAGAATGCAATGTTTTACCTAAACACCTGATGGACAAAACAAAAGCTAGGTTGAGAGCCAGCCGTACAAGAAATTTAATAAGTTACACAGATGATAAAATGGCAGTTCTAGGTGAAATAGTGCTACAGTGCAAAATAAAAGATGAAGAATCAAATATATTATTTAAAGTAGTACAAGAAAAAGTTACACCAATACTAGGACTTAAAACCTGTGAGAAATTAGGACTTATTGCAAGAGTTAAGACATTGAAGGAAAGTCAATGCACAGAAGATATTTTCGAAGGCTTAGGCTGTTACAAGGACTATGAGTATGATATTGACCTGATTGAGAACCCTAAGTTCGAAATTAAACCATCAAGAAGAATTCCACATGCTATAAGAGATGAAGTAAAGCAAGAACTTGATAGAATGGTGAAGTTAGATGTCATAAAACCAGAAACAGAGCCTACACCTGCTGTGAGCCCAATGGTAATCGTCAGACAAAAAGGTAAATTAAGAATCTGTATAGATCCATCAGACGTTAACAAAAACATCCTAAGGCGACATTTTCCACTTACCACTATAGAAGAGATATCAGCTGACATAAAAGGTTCTAAGTTTTTTGCATTATTGGATTGCACAAAAGGTTTCTGGCAAATTAAATTAACAAAAAGAACACAAAAAATATTGACATTTGCTACCCCATGGGGAAGGTATTCCTTTAAAAGACTACCTTTTGGTGTATCGTCAGCACCGGAAATATTTCAAGAAATCTTAACAAACTTGCTCAGTAAATTCAATAATGTTAGAGTAGCCATTGACGATATCTTCATACATGCAAAGAGTAGAGAAGAACTAAACAAAACTGTGGGTAATGTCATTGAAGTACTAAACAAATCAGGCTTTAAACTCAACAAAAGCAAGTGCATTCTTGAAGCACAAAGAATAAAATTTCTAGGGCACATCATTTCAGCCAATGGATTAGAAGCAGACCCAGAAAAAGTGGAAGCCATACAAGCTATGAAAACACCAACAAACAAAACTGAGCTACAGAGATTACTAGGGATGATCACATACCTAAATAAATTCATTCCCAACATGTCAGACTTAACAAATCCACTAAGAGATTTGTTACACAAAAACATAAGTTTTACATGGGAAAGTCATCATGATGAAGCACTCAACAAAATAAAACAAGTACTTCAAAGTCCTCCAGTACTGAAACTATATGATGTCAACAAACCTGTAACCTTGACTGTTGATGCAAGTTCAAAAAATCTTGGAGCCGCACTACTGCAAGAAGGACAACCAATAGCTTATGGAGCAAGAGCGCTGACTAAATCTGAACAGAATTATCCACAGATAGAGAAAGAAGCTCTCGCTATATCATTTGGATGCAAGAAGTTCCATGAATATGTGTATGGTAAAGAACTGACAGTGGAATCAGACCATAAACCACTCGAGACAATTTTCAAGAAAAACATACAATCTGCTCCAGCAAGATTGCAACGAATAATGTTCAATCTAGCACCATACTCACCAAAGGTCATATTCAAAAAAGGTACAGAAATACCCTTGGCAGACTTTCTTAGTCGAGACTGTGATGCATCAAATCTGAAATATGAACAAGAGGAAAATCTAAAAGTCGCAATCATACTACCCATGTCATTGGATGCTAAACAAGAACTAATAAATGCCACAAAAGAAGATCAACATCTACAGTTACTTCTTCAGACAATAAAACAAGGATTTACACAAAATGTCAATGACCTTCCTACAGAGCTACAACACTATTTTAATTTCAAAGAAGAAATAAGCTATTACAAAGGAATTATCTACAAAGGTAACAAAATTGTAGTCCCAAAATCACAAATCCCTAAAATGCTAAAGAATATTCATCAAGGACATCTAGGGATACAAAGCTGCTTAAGAAGAGCACGACAATTTCTCTACTGGAAAGGACAATATAATGATATAATAAAACTAGTCAAAGATTGCTCAATATGTGAACAAACACAAAGAGATAATACTAAAGATACAGTGCTAGTTAAAAGGATCCCTACACTTCCATGGCAAATAGTGGCATCAGACTTATTTGAATTTAAAGGAAAAACCTACCTAGTAATTTGTGACAGTTACTCTGGATATATAGATTTTCAACAGCTAAAAGGTCAGTCATCATATGAAGTAATTGAACATCTTAAAAAATGGTTTTCTATGCATGGAATACCAGAAGAGTTTCAAACAGACAATGGAACACAATATATGTCCAGGGAGTTCAGAAGTTTTCAAAAAGAGTGGAGATTCAACCATGTCACATCCAGCCCACATCATCATCAAGGCAATGGACTCGCTGAAAGAGCAGTTCAAACGTCAAAGAACATATTGAAAAAATGCAGCATTGACAAGTCAGATGTTCAACTTGCTCTATTAAACTGGAGAAATACACCAAGAAATGATCAGCTTGGTTCACCCAACCAACGTCTTTTCAGCCGAATTACTCGATCTCCAATACCAACTAGTGATAACAATCTAAAACCGAAAATAATACAAGGAGTCACATCTGAACTACAAAGATTGAGAGAGAAACAAGCCAACTACAGCAATAAACACACTAAAAGACCAGAAAATCTTGAAATCAATGATAGAGTCAGACACAAAGTCGCCCATCGACATTGGGAAGGGGCAAAAGTGGTAGACAAGCCTGAAGGTTTACCAAGATCAGTAATCATTGAAACAGATCAAGGTCAGATCTTCCGAAGAAACCTCAGTCACCTGCACAAGACACAAGCAGACATAACCAACAGCAGAGTGGTAGTACCTGAAACTAAATACACTGATAAACCAGCAGCACAACTGGTTCCAGTACCATCTCAATCACCATCTGTTCCTGAGGCACTCCCAGCATCAACATACTCACCACCAAGGACTTCCAATCATGTTGAGAAGCCAAACCCAGGTCAACCTGCGACATCACTGCGAACATCAAGATCTGGTAGAATAATTAAACCAGTAAATAGACTTGATCTCTAATAATACTTAAATATATAACTATACTAGCTTGTGATTTGTAATGTATCCTAAAACATGACTTACTTGATATAATTTATGTAACTACTTAAATGCTCATTATGTTCGGTTAAATGAAAGAGTCATAATACTAATGTTATTCAATGATGTGATAATTTGTTGTGTATTAGAGTATTTATATATTGTATTTATATACCTATATGACAACAGCTAGGCATATAATGAGTAGATACCTAATAAGTTACTTGCTAGATCATATTGCTATCTCAAGGTAGCTACACCTAACTTTAATAACATGTCTGAATGTAAGTAATTTTATCTAAAAGTATAGTTGTCAATTTTTTATATAAACTCATCAGATAGGTACCTATTGTATAAAGAAAGGGAGATGTAAAGTAGAGACCTCTAGTGTCACAATATAGCCTGTGGTTCATCTCTATTCATACATACTCGATGTCACGTACGCAAATAATATACATCACTTGTTCTTCTACAAATATACTTTTATTATAAAACCCAATGTTACAATCATCCTAATAAAATGATCTGCATTTTCAATTCGCTACTTTCCTCGGCAGATCCCGAAAATTCGGAGTTCCTAACTTCGATGCTCCCTTGTCCACTGTCAATTGTTCGAATTCCAAAAATCTCTTTGAATAAAACCCGGCGCGAACAAAGTCCCGCTGTCCCCTAATCCGCAACTTGGTCTAACGGACCAGGGGCACTGTACCCGGGCCCATTACTGAATATTCGGTCTTTGTGCGTCCCCTAGCGGCCCCCGGGAGGGTCGCCCCTGACTTTTGTTCAGTTCTGAATGTAGCTGCAATGTATTTAAAATTCGGGATCCAAGTCGAAATTAAATTGCAAAAGGGGACAGACAATGAGGATTCTTAATAAGCGTTGTTTTGATTTCAACTGTTATAGGTGTGTTAACAGTTCTTCTTCTTCGAGAACTTGAGATTGAGTTATAAGGTCTTAGAGAAAATCTAAATGATTTTAAAAAAACAGTCCGTGTCTTATCCAATTTTAAGAAGCTTACGAACCAAATTTAGGCACTCCAGTCTAAGCTGGGATGAACCTCTTTGCTCAGCTTTTACGATAAACTTTTCGCGCGAAAACTCATTCCCGCGCTTTATAACCTGTGAGTTTGCTGGAGGGGGTTTTATATAAGTCCCCCTGCACCCCGCACCCTCCGTACGCCGTACATAATGTAATTGCCACGAAGGATCTTCACGGTATGAACACAGGGAGCCGGCTCGAAGGAAGCGACGTACGTCTCTTGCCTTGTGGAAAGTGAACGAAATAAACATCGACTTTAATGAGATGCCCGGAGCTGTTAGATGTTTTTGCCCTCGTCTTACTGACTTTCTTGGGTCGCTGATTTTGGATGGTCTCGTGGAATTTGGGACTAGCCGTTTCTTGATATAAAAAAAAAAAGTATGCCAAAGTAATTAGGATTCTTATGGTAGCGGGATGTGCGAATTCGGTTTGAAGGTTAAGCAAAGTATGGTTTAGCTGGATGTTGGATGGGTGCGGGTGGGTGTCCCTCGTATCCATCATTTGTGTGTAATAATCTACCTCTTCTGTGCTTCGGAGGACACGTACAGCCGACTGTCCCCGCTGCCATTCCACCATCTACGTCATTCGTTACACGTAGTCAGTAGCGTGAAGACTGACAGCTGGTCTAACCAAATAATTGGCAGTTAGCCAAATCAGGTTAGACCACAATGGAATTGGGAAAAAGGCGAGGGAGTTTCCAAAGAAATTACATCGGGGAAATACCTATCCGCCGATAACGGAAACCTTAATATGAAACCTTGGGAGCTGGTTTCACTCCGCGAAAGTGATGATGAAGATGATGATAATTTTCCTCAATCCTGGGAATAATCGCGTTAAGCGTTTGACAATATCCTCAAATATGTAGCGTAAACTTTCAGTTTCATAGAGTAACGTGAAGTAATTTTATACAACGTCGCAATCACAGTGAGAGTTGCAGCCATACAACTATGACTGGGTATCGCGTCTTATCAGTAGCTGCCTTCTTATCAGGTTTCAAGGTGACGACGGTTCGAAACAACAGCCGATTGCATACACAAGATACGCTGTACAATTATGAGCTTCGTATGATAAAAGTATACACGTTCTAGAAGCACCTTTTTGTAAGAAGAGGGCTGCTAGCACCCTCAGAGTACATTGGTTCGGCTTTTTAACGCGATGTAAAGTAACTTACAATCGTCTTGAACAAAAGGGGAAAGTTCGCGCATATCGTCAACCAATCGCGTGACTTACACCTTCACCTCCAAGATCAAAACATTTTTTTTCTTGCGCAGTATCAAGAACTTTGCCAACTATTATACGTTTCTTGTACGTTGCTATACCGTCAGACAAATAAATGTTCTTCCCCACATTTGTCTTTACCATTTTCTTTACGGTACGACGGAAACAATGCAATAGTTGCCCGAGGTATGATACGCACAAAAAGTTATCTAACTCAAGTTCAATAACACTATTAGCACTGATAAATTGGCTTACAAAAATAACACTGTCACGCTCAATGTTTAATACGTGCAGGCAGTGCTGATCCGCCAGCCAAACTCTTTAACGTGCGTGTAAGTTAAAGCTGAAAGAAATTCGCGACAAAAGTTAGTCACATGTAGAGCGGGAAACGCTGCACCAATTATGTACAGAACCGGCAAGGCCACGTGCTCCGTTGACGGTAACAAAGTTTCCCGATGCGGAGAAAACTTTGTGACATGTGAGTGGTACATACTTACAATATGTGCGATGCCCTCTCCCCGCGCCCCTCCCGGTGCCCGACGACGCCGGCTCCGCCGTGACTCAGCGGCGCCCTCGCGACGTCGCCCCGTCTAGCCCCCATGGAAAATTTATACCCACCCTCTTCCCAAGATCATTACAGCTCGGGCAACCCGAATCCGACCTTACGCCGTACAAATACGGCACGTTTTACCCCTTACGAAGCGAGAAAGACAAAGGAGCCCTAGCAATTTCGTGGAAAACAAACCTTAACTCCTGCGGGATATAGTTTGTAATTTATGTGACGGTCGTTCACGTGCTACGAAAATTCTGTTGTGACGTCACTGAGGTCGTAGAAAGTTGGAGGATGTTAATATTTGAAATGTCCCATAGACAATTATTATAAAATAGACAAAAATCCACGATAGTAATTACACATTTATCTGAGAATCTTAGTTGGTCTGCTAGCATATCACAATATTCTATAGATATATATCCTGTGGGGTTATAATAATTAGATTCCACAAATATCTAAAGCGAAAAACAGTCTAAAAAACGACAGCGGCTGAAGATTCGCGTCTCCTTAATTCCCTGGCTGGCGCGTCTAGAGCGTGTGCTCTCTCATCTCCTTAATTCGTCCTTCGCCGCAGCCCCCTTAATTCTCCCCTCTAGCATTGCGGAGGGAGGGCGTTCACTCTCTTGTTAACCCGAGTTTACCCCCCTTATTTATGCCCGGCGCGTGAGGCGGGGTGGCGGGTGGCCGGGGTGGCTCTATCGATGTCGGCCGCTTCTATGTGCTGGTGAATTAAGAGCGACTCGGCTTTCATTTTGCTAAAGCTTCCACGCTCGTGTGCTCGCCTTTCAGCCATGCGACGGTGGTGTGCGCTCACAGACGCGATCCACTTTATGCTCTAAGACACCCGTGATAAGGTCGCAAACCCGGGGCCACCCCACCCACCTTCAACGTTTATAACTTCAGAGGGCGAGGAGGTAGAGTTTTTTGTGAGTGGAAGGACTTTTTTGACTAACGTTTTTTATGTTTTACTCGGTTAGGGTTCGCTAAGATAACGACATCTCATAGAGGGTGGAGAGCATTCTCGCAGAAGATACATGCTTGATTGTGGTGCTGTTTAATAAATAAAATAAACAACAGAATGAAACTTTGGGTATTCCGTTTTTAGTAAACGCGTGTTAGAAATGCACGGTTAAAACGTAAACCGAGTTGACAGTGGAAAGTTATTGCGATGTAGGTAAGATGTCTACTGTCGAAACTATTTTGCGAAGTTCGCAGGAGGACGGGCAGGGGTGGCTTAGTCTACGCACAACGTCTTCAGAGAAAGTGAAATTTAGCACAACTTCGGAGAAATACAACTGCACCCCCACGCCCTTAGGAGTCGAGGGGGTGGTAGCCGCGAGCGCGGCTTATAACAATTAAGTTTATTCGCTCGCGATTTTCTATTCGAGCCGACGAAAAATACTGAAAGTTAAGAGTTGGAAATCATTTTATTTAGTTGGTTTGGCCGCTTTGGGTGCGGCCGGCGACTGTTAATTATTGTCCACCGTGACCTGCCATTGTTCCGATATCTTTGCAATTTCGCAATTGGATTTGAGCAAGGTGTCGTTTAAATGAGGTAAAATTTTGAAATGAGATCTTGGAATAGCGAAATTTCAATACTTATAAGATTGGAATAACACAGGTCTATTAAATGTGTCACATAATCATAGATGAGACATATGCTTCTATAATTGTATGAGAGATGACATGCATTCACACACCAGTGCATACTCAGTCAGCTAAAATATAATCGGCCGCGCCATACTCTTGGAGACGGGTGTTCAAAATTAATCAATATCTTTATGTCTGCCATTGAAGTCAACAAAGAGGCAAGCTCAGACAACAGACATGGGTAGTACAGGTGTGACGGGTTAAAAATCGCAAGATCAACTGCCTCCGTGACGGTTGAACGACCTTTGCGAAGGTGTCGGTTTCGGGCAGGTTATTTAGTGCGGGCGAGGGGTGACAGGGCGGATCCCCCGGGTCGCCAGGCAACGGCAACTGGGTCAGTCCGGGCCAGCCCCCCTGCCTCCCCCCAATTACGTACACGCTCGTTACCGGACACGCGTTTTTCAATCACATCCATATTTAATTGGGCATCATGAAGCTGGAAAATGTGTTTGAACCGTGTTTTACGCGAACTTTGTTTGAATCCCCGCTACACTGCTGTCGTCGGATCGGGCTTTGATATTGATGAAATGATGACCTATTTTGCTGCAGAAATTTTGTTCAAGCTGCTTCGGATGGCTAGATCTAAATAGCTGATTTGTACTGTCTCATATTTAATTCTGGAGTTGAGCAGCAGAGTTTCTTCTGTTTCCCTCTTCTGATCTTCTAGTGTTAGACAGTTTACTTTTGTGAAAAAAATTGGTACTAACCTTTCGAGGTTTACCTACTCTACATCGAAAGTTACTTCGAAAGTTACATTAAGGTGCCGGCAACATTTCGCCAAGCATCTGTCTCGCGTCTCGGGGCTTACTAAGTCGTCTTCCGGGCTCCTTACAAGACAAACCTGGGCCCTAACTTGTTGCATGGATGCACCGCGGAGGGTGCGGGGGGGCGGGTAGGGCGCGAGGGCGGGGGAGGCGTCTTCATAGTGAATGGGCGCGAGATGTCGTGGCCGGCCACGTGCGCGTATGGAGATTCCTTCATTGATAACCGTGACCTCGCCCTTATCGCCTGTCGAATGCCCGCAGAGATAGCTGAAAGCTCGTACATGTGTACATCTTCTTTTTAATACTACAACATATCTCGCGTAACAGGTAAAGAAGTGTGAAATCCGTTTACGTTGCAATTATACTGCACCAATATTAATTGTCTGTTTTCGTGTTACATTAAATACCGTAATATTTTTGAAAGGGCATTTATTGCAATGGTACGTTTTGTCTATTCATAACCTACAAAAGTTCGTTAATTAGTAAACCAATGAATCATTTCTGACTGAAGTGAAAATGCACATATCATCCAAAAATTTTGCTCTGGTTCCTAATCACAATCCTTCTCACTAAGCTTGGACCTCAATAAAAATCGATTACACAACCTAACCAAAAAAAAAACAAATTTCATCTATTTCTAATTGGTGCCTTAAATACAAGGAAAACACACATTTCCAAATCATAAAGAACTTCATAGGCCTTGGATAACCAAAAATGTATTGATAGTAAAACATTCAGAATTTCATAGTTCACGTCTTGATAACGACGGGGCTAAAGGCTTACAAGACTTGTTCTCCGCAAATCTGCATAATGGGGTCGATTGAGATGCCAGACAATTAGAATTTAGTGCGGGGCGCATAGAATTTAGTGCGGGGCGCATAGCAAGTGCAGCCTTGACATTGGTCCTATCACATCGATTGTCGGAATGCGAACAAACTATCTCAGCCGTACATAATAGAACCTAGTGATGGAAACGATTATAGATAAAAACATCGTCTCGATTATCATTATTCGAATGTTGCTACTACGGCAGTAGCTTTTTTAGGTGTTAAAGATCCATTCACAATATTATTGACACTACATACAATGATTATTATATAATTTTAGTATTTATTTGCTTGCTTATATACTACTGGGAACAATATTTTAATTATGTAAATACATTGTGTATATGCATAATTACTTATATTAACTCACAAAGACTGAAAAAAAGAAACAAGCACTATAATTATTATACAAATATGTAAGCAAAGACTAAAATACAATGATTTCCAGTTAAGTGTCATACATAAGATTTATTTTCGATTGAAATCGGTGAATCCCCTTAGCTAATGAATCATTAATTTGTTACAATGTGCCTATTAATACGATCGATACTCGCACTTGACCAACCTGTCGATGTCTCGGAGCGTATTTGATCCCAGCCCTAATAGTCGTGCCGATGAATGGGCACATTAGCGGCGCGGGCGGCGGTGGCGCAGTCATTACGCTCCCCCATTAATCACTGCACAATCGGCCGATATCTCGCTATTTACAAACGCCCAGAGCACGTGTTCGCGTACTACGGACGGAGTGTATTGACCCATTTAGATAGGTCGACCTTCACGCGGCCATTGTGAGCGAAAAACATAAAAATAAGTTTTATTGCGGTGTCGTTATGCGTATCGTCGCCCCGTCACGCTCGCAGCGGCCCAGCTGATCGCGACGTGACATTTTTATTTTACACCCTCTCTTCCGGGGAATCTCCGAGATACGTGCCCGTGACGTCATTATCGCGTACGCTCGCACCTGATTTATTATCTCGCGGCGTTAACTCCGCACTGGATTCGGTTTGATATATGCGCCCGGCCCATTCGAGAATGCGTCTGGTCTTTTGCCCGCCACCATATTATTAATATTGCTCCTTTAATTACGTCAAATCGCAGTATTCGATTTGACTAACTACTACGCTCTATAATAATGAAATATTGTAATACGTAACGTAATCGATTTGCATCACTCGCGTTTTCATTTACTTTATAATCGGTATCGTTTCCGAATAGCAAGGAATAATAAGTTTTTTAAATAGGAAAATATCCATTGTAGTGTGGAGCATTATAAGTATATTTTAATGAAGAGCCATGACTCGGGCAATTTTTATTCTCTGGCAACTTTTTCTAAAGCTAAGAACTATAATCTCAAGTTATTTAGTGTAGACATGAAAATTCACCCCCCATCATTTTCAATTCTGTTCAATAACCCATACATACATGACAGTAGAAAAACCATTTTCTTTTCCTCCATTATCTATCCACTGTAGACTGATACTCTCAAGCCGAATATTGAATTGGAATTACCGATACAGTAGCTTCGAAAAGGTCCGTAATCGTCATAAATGGCGTTTAGAATTAACGGTACATATTAAAAGCGATACTTTTTGTATTTGGCACTGCTCATATTGGTTTGAGAACAATTTGACGTCCGTCAACGGGACAGAACACCGGTTAAACTAAATCTAATTAATTATATACGTACCCATGTTAAGTTTACTAATCGTTTGAAGCCCACCTTGAGTCTCCAAGCTGCAAGTTGGCGCACAGTTAGGGCATGAAGCGTGGAGGAAACGGCGTCTCGTCCGACATTCCGATCGGCGATGTTCTGGGAACGGTGCGTCATCTTGCGCTCGACAAAAACTACAAATTTTCCCTTTCATTGCATCGAGAGGCGTTCACGCTCATAATACACGCATATGGCACGCGCGAGTGCATCGTAAACAAAACCTTTCGGGAATTCCCACTCCTTAGCCCCGCATTCCTAAGGGATTCCTTTTGTTTGCTTTCCGAGCTTTTTTACAGCCGTCACCTTGAATCGCTTGGCGCTATTGACACTTGCATAACGGTACGCGCATAGATTATCGCCTTTTTGTGATGCCTATTGAAAGCCATCTGTCAGCAAACAAAAGGCTTTATGATACTACCATCAAATTTTGTGGTTGAGGCTTTTTGTTTATTTTATTTGAGTCATACGTTAAGTTTATAGTCTTAAAATGCGTGTAGAACGTTATAGTTTCTTAAAGTGTTTTACTATATTTAAATGTATTTAGATTCACAACCGAACGATTAACCACGGTATGTTATATTTGCCAAATAAATTGGATTACAATATCGTTAAAATCGATTCGTACACGCAGTAGTCGGAGGCGTGAAATAAAAAGCTCTACAGAAGCCCAACGAAGCTGCGCCAGCGTCGATGCGGGCCCGCCAAACAGGATGTGGGACTGGTTGTTCACACACACGTGTTGCTTGTGCGCATACTTACGCACACATAGGCACTCGGCCTCGCTCGCCGCTCGCCACTCACGGAAATGTGCTTGCCAACTAGGGCTGCCTCATTCGTAAGCGCAATATAGAAATTAGCTTCGCTGTGCGCTAGATTATAGAAATTTGTTTTGATTGTCTACTGGTATTTTTATTGGTATTCGATATTTGATATCGGTCGTAGCTGATATTGGAATCTATGCTATTTTTGTAAAAATACTTTTCACTTCCCATACCATTCTTCATCCCATAAATAGCCCACTATGGGTCAGGTCTACTTTAATCGATGGAGATATTTGGCCTTACAGTCTGACGATGGCGAAATTGATAACTACAAAATACATGATCTAAGCAAATTGAACATATTAAAAACAGTATTCGAAAATAGATGTTTCAATAGGTAGAAGGGCTTTGAGTAAGCGAGAGACGCTTTCTCTGGCTTTACATTTGAATTCCTAACTTGAATTACCCCGAGATACAGAAATAGAACAGAGAGTTGTCTTTTATGTCAAAGAACTTTGGAAAACCAATTAGAAAAATTGTATTAACGAAAATATACTATGTATTTTTTTTTATTAATTCCAATGTAATGTTTTATTGGATTGTAGAGTACACACAAGGGCTCAATGTCTGCTATTTACTATTTATCCAACACGGTGCAATTGCAGTCCTGTCGGAAATCTGAATCTGCCAAATTGGAAAAAATCATATGTCAAAATCACGTGGCTTATGTCAAACCACAACAGACTATATAGTCGTCAATTTGGACTCTAATGATCTAGTAGAGGCCCTGAAGTGTCTGTCTTTTTTAGTACAGCCCTGATACCAGTGGCAACCAGGTTGGGCCTTCGTCGCGAATACCCGCCTCGCCTGGTTACGAGTGACTCGAGTCTTTCGGCAATTCACTGTCGTACGAATAAAATTTCTTTAGTAAAATACGCGGGATATTTCGCTCCTACTTTTTTATCGCTGGCTGCAAATACCTATTAGTATTATGTACTTGAATGTAGACCTTTTTGGTGGCTGTATATAAAATAAGACTTTTTAAATTTGGAAATCGATTTTCCTCCTTGTAAATAGTAAACATATTTTAAAGGTACGCTATATATTACTTATAGAAGACAAATAGTGCATAAATTAGTGCATCAAACGAAACCAGTTTTATCTGGCACACCATGTTTTCAAAAGCATATACATATAAAAGATAATGTTTAATACATCTTTGAATCTTAATTTCTTTAAGTATGTCTAAAAAAAGAATGATTTTAATGTTATGCAACAATATACAAATACAGGTCCATGGGTAAAAAGTGAGTCTAAAAACGTGTAGGTACAAAATAAATTATCTATATAGCAAGTTCGCCGAAAATATTTTAAAACCTAATACCATAATGACCAACGGTTATCTCACAGACTTCACTAAATCATCGCAAATTGAATGGAAAGACTCCGAATAAGTCACGTACATAATAAGAGTTATATTATCAGCTTAATCTTCCATCGAGTCAATGCAATACGCAACCTCTTCGCTTTGTTTTCATGAATGGACGACAAAAAAATGAAATAAAAATTTACTACGATGTTATGACTGCTCGGTCGTAAACAATCGTTATTTATACAGCTATCGATATGTTAGCAAACAGGAGACTTAGCCGAAAGAGTGGGTGAAAATGTCGCTCACTCAAATAAAAATAAGTCGACTAAATTTTAAACCGACAGTTTGAATTTGTTTTTTTAAATATCTACATACATACCTATCTTGTTTTTTCGTCACGGCTTTATATTATGTAAACACAGTCTATTCTTATTCTCTGTAGCTGCCCAGTTACTGTAGACGGAAATAAAAGTGAGAATAATTTACCAAAAGAAAATTCCTTCGTTCCAGAAGAAGTTCCCATAACATCAACGCGGCGTGACGCCTATTTTCTCATGTGGGTACGGGCCCCATAGAGCTGCACCCCACGCTATCTACCCCGCTTAATACTCGCTCTACTCTATAATATAACGTTCGGCGTAGGTAGCGTGGATACAAGTCCGCTATGCGATGTTATTATGCCGTGCGCCTGTGTGAGTGTGCACGTGTACAGCGCGCACACACGGCCGACATTCCACCCTGCCCCTCGCACCCCAATTCCCCACCTCGCCGTCGCCCGGCCGACACGACTGCGGCGCTGTGAGGCAATGCCGTTGCCGACTATTCGGACTCTACAATGCCATAGAAAGTCTCCGTTCCACTCGCCTCGTCGACCCAACTTTTCCTACCTCGAGCAAGAGGCGCCATTATGTCGAATATGACTTCTCGGAGAGTGTACCATCTCTCTTTATGGTTGTTATTTTGAATAAGCACTAACTCTTACGGCGAGCGAGCGAGGTACGGTTATAAAATGCCGCATATCCGAGACTAGCGATAAAATAAACGTCTGACGTTTCCAAGTTTCGAGCGGAGAGAACGAGCGACGCGCTGCGCATCAGAAAAAGAACTTTACGACAAGATTAGAAAGAGCGCGCGGTGTGGCAACGTCGCGCAGCCGCGTTCCAGAGGCGCGGAGCGGCAACGGCGGGCCAACGTCATTTACTAAATTTATTTTCATGAGCGCGAGCGCTGGCGACGACACCGCTACATACTTATAGCGCTCGCTGGCGCCGCGTGATCCGTTCACAACCTATTTCTGCATATTTAAAACTGGTCTCCCGCTTATAGTTTTTCTTTTTACGAATTGTAGCCGTGCAATAGCACAGTGAGGTGGCACGTTTTCCGCGGGGCGATAAAGGGTGACGCAAAGTGATTATTTGCAGCGTTGCGATGAGTGTCCGCTGACTCAACGCAACACGGCCCACGGTGCGTCGTGCCGCAACCTACTAACAAACCATCGCTGTTTATTTTAACTTTTATCTTCGACTCTTGAATGTTTTTAATTTGGCCCATTGGCGAGTTACCTTTTTGTGAGATTGAATAAATATCCCATAGACGTCGCTATTTGTATTTACAGAGACCATGCAGTTTTTTAACCACCTACCTAGTTATCCTATTTCATTATAGCTATTGATGATCAAGCTAACAGTTTAAGTCATTGTTATTAATTGTCATCCACATTTAACACAACCTTTGTGGTAAAAATAATCTAAAATTAGTTGCTAGGAGTTCTAGGCTTGTAAAATCTATTCTCTACTACTATCTACCTAAAATACTTACCCACATAACGTAGTACATAATTGTACGTTCTCATAAATATGTAGTTGACTGCCTATGTTTCTGCGAAAACGCATGTGCCACCTAATTGTGGGGCAGGTGCCAAGGCATCTGCGCCTCCTGGACACCAACGCGCCTGTTAATTTTTTTACCCGCCGCAGATATCGCCTGCGGGCTGTCCAATGACTCGAATGTATTAAATATTCTCCCTTGCGTCTAAGTAAAGAAGCGACGGATAGGCAATTGTAATTATTGTAGCTTGCGTGCTGTTGTAAAAGTCACGGCTGCGTACGTCCTGCAGCTGCATGTCAGCTCGTTCTTCAGGTTTATTAAACAAGCTGGTAGTGAAATAAAATTTAATGTTACACTGGCCACAAAATATTTATAGGTATCTGGTAAATTTTCTCTAAAACCTAGCGCCATACGGGTTTGGGTGGTTATTCCTCATTAATGTAACATTAAAGTCTTCGAGTGGCGACCGCGTTCCGGAAAGCGCAGTGCTGGTAGGCTCCCACACGGTGGACCGACGACCTGGTTAAGGTCGCTGGAACGCGATGGATGTGGGCGGCTCAGGACCGGCCTTCGTAGAAATCCTTGGGTGAGGCCTATGTCCAGCAGCGAACGTCTTTTTGCTGAAATGATGTTGATGAATATAACAATAATATGACTCACGCAGTCCGTGTAGTGACGGATTTAGAATACTAATCACCACCCCATTCCATCCTGAGGGCGTCGTAAGATCAGACAAAAGTTAATAACTCGTTACGAAACCCTGTGCCAACCAGGCTGGCAAGCGTCGCACAGAAAGCTAATTACCCTCCCTGTGATGAGAGGAGGCCCGACTCAGCAGTGGGTTATGTATGGGCTGAGTGGTAGTAAGAACTTAACTCTCTATACATTATCATCAATGACCAGAAATTACCAAGAATATACTACTTCTACTTCTTCATTTCAACAAAATTTTCTGCACCCCAATTTACACAAAAGTCCCGACACCCGACTCACAATCCAGAATTCTGAAGAAACTCCGAAAAAAAGAGACTAGTCCAAAACTCGTATAACATTTTCGATGTACAACTATTCCAAAGAATGCGTAAGGGACCGATAAATCCGGCGAATGGGTTCGGGTGCACGGAGGGTTTACCTGCAGGGCTGCAGGGCTGCACCCCAAAAAAACTGAGTAGGGTCGGGCACAATAGCGTGGCACCCCATCAGGTACCTTTGCAAGCCACCCTTATGTTCCCGGCACTCCTTTGTCATAAGAGGTGAGCTAGACAAAAAATAGAGCCCATTTGCCACGTTAGAAGCTGGCGTTTTTCTATCTGCTTTTGTTAAGTTATATGAGAAAGAAGTTAGGTAGTTTTGAGGAGATCGAATGTGAAGACTCTGAAATAATTTCACATGAAGAGTATTGCCAAGTATTTTCTGTATTTAAATAATCATCATTCGCCCTTTGATTAATTTTTCAGTTGAATAGAATTTGGAAGCTATTCGTAATGTATTTTGAAATATGGTAAATGGGATTGCGATCTTAGTTTGAGGTCCGGAACTAAATAGTAACTAGTAATTGTGGAACAATTAGCTAGGTAGTTGACATTAGAATATTCTTCACTGGTTCTCTAATTTCTAATTAACTACCACTAACCAAATCCACTTTCCAAAGAATTTCATATGAACCTCTCTTCAATTATTTTGAATCCATGGTTGTTTCTGGAGTTCAACACTTCACAAGTGATCCAACAATGTTTCTACCATATTGAAGTTTTAAAGGCTGATGTAGCATAAAACCCAGTTCCCAACGAGCGCAACAGTATTACGGTACTTCGGTGCGCGGGCGCCAGTGGCCGGGTATTTCGGACGGCCCACGCCTCTATCTCTGCCATATGTTGCAGCCGGAAATAGTGTAGCACAATGCATATATTCGGATCTGTGTCTAACTTACACATATAAAAACTTCCCCTCTATCAGACAAGCAGATCTAATTTAGCATGAAGACTAAATATAAGAAAATGTCAATGTCATCGATATTTTTGTTCGTCAATGGTATTTATAATTATTTAATTACTGATATTATCTACATACAGCTTCGATTACCTACCCTAGTGTTTAGAGTTAAGCTTCAGCGCGTTACTAAATTAAATTAGACACATGGCGGAGTGCTTGATCATTTCATGTTATTAAACAACCCTGGGCGTTCCCATATAATTTTCCAAGTCGTCGTAAGTTTATTTCTTTGCAAGAACTGAACCAAATGACTCCAAATAGATGTAAGTTATTGTGTGCTATCTGCGTCGATGACTAAAAAGTGCTTTTGTGGCGGTTGCAGGGCTCAGGCGGCGGGTGCGGCGGTAAGCGGCGCGCCGCGTCGGCGTGTGAAGCGGGCGGCGGGAAGGTCGCACGCTGGGAGGACTCTATCGCGCGGCTCGAGGCCGTAGCGGCGGGCGCGGGAGGCGCGGGAGCCGCGGACGCGTGGCGCGACGAGGAGGAGAGGCGCGCCTGTCGCCGGCGCTGGTGCGGCGGCTGGTGCGGGGCGCACGACACCATTCGCGCCGAGAACGGCAAGTCGTACCTGGAGCTGGGCGGCGCCGCGGCGCGGGCCTGCTGCGACGGCCGCGCCGCGGGCCGCTGCGCCTCGCGACGCTGCTACCGCGAGAGACGATTCAAGATGATGAATCTGTGCGCGCTCAAGCTGGCGCGCCTTCGCCAGACGGCGGACCCCTCGCTGCGGCGCTCCGTGCTCGTGTGCAACACGCTGCGCGGCATCGAGCGCGAGATGGAACGCGAGAGCGCGGAAGAGGCCGCGCCGGAGCCGTGCGCGGTGCCCCCGACGCGGTGCGAGCTGCTAGGCGCGCGGCCTGCGACGCCGTACCCCGCGCCGCCGCCGCCCGACCGCGACTCGGGCTTCGGCGACGAGGAGCGCGCCATCGACTGGGGCTCGGTGCTGAGCCTGTCGTCCCGGTCGGCGCTGGACCCCCCCGAGGACGCGTGGCCCGACGACTGGGGCTGGAGCGAGGACAGCTTCGTGCGCCTGCTGGTGCCCACCAGTTAGTGGCTGTCGCGCGGGCCCGAGGCGCCCGCGCCCCTGTAGCCTGTGATAGCGCGGGAGCCCAGCCGCCGCGCCCCTCTAGTCGCGCACGCAGTCACTAGTTAGTATTATGTAATTGCTAAAGGGAAGGTGCTAGCTTCGGACGTGACGCGGGACTTGACGCGAGCCGTTATTTTTGATAGTTTTATTTTGTTTAAGTGAATTCCGAACTGAAGTGACTGAGCCGAGGACGTTTATCGTTCCGATTGAAACTCGGGTGTTTGAAATTTTGTTGAAATTATTATGTAATTGATTAGGTAAATAACTATATTTATTATTATTTCGTTGATACGGAAAATGGAAACGTGATAATTTGAAATTATTTCTGTCTTGATATTTTCATTGGGATGTAAGTATCTGATTGGACGTCGAGCGTTGGTTTCGTTTGTAAATCGGGACGGAGTTTCCATCGCGCAAACGCTCCCCACGCGCACACTCGTATTGTTTGTAAACCGACGTACGGAGCGTTTCCTGCGAAGGAGGCTTCTCATACACCGTCAGCATGTGGGACATATGCCGTTTCCATAACGCGACCATCGCATTTGGCTACTGCAGACTGAGTCAGAATCTTTCCGCAAACAATGAACAAATGTAACTAGACCTTAGTACTTAATGCTGATGGACTTTCATAAGTTCCGCATCCGCAATCAGCTGTGGCGCCACCGGTAACTGGATGTCAATTAATGAGCCTTACAGCTGTGACTATGAAAGTTTCATGACTACGGCTCCGTGCATTTGAATGAATGGAATTTGTGACACACGACTGATTCGTGGCTATAGGTACTTATATTTCAAAATCATCCTTATTTCGGAATTGAGAGCTCTGTCCATTGCGGGATGTCCCCTAACGAATGCATCTAACTATAGTCAATAAGAATTGGTTAGGTTTATCAGTGAAACGTCTCATTGTATATCTTAGTTTATTTACTAACAGTGAAGTGCAGTTCCTAATAATTAAACAAAATAATCTAATTAGAATGAATCTGTAATTCGTTTCGAAATCTCTAGTTTTGTACTGAATTTTTGTTAGGGGGCATCGCGATATTTTTGAGGTTCATGATCAAAGCTAGTTAGGTGACGGACTCTTAAAATGCATGAGATTTGATATGTAAAATATACTGCGACAACCCGTCGTTTCTAACAAGAGCTAGTAAAGCCTCCTCCACATTGTTGGCTAAGACATGTATTGTTGCATGGAACATGTATTTAAGAATTTTGCACAGAAACATTCCATATTTAATACGTGTCTCCAAATGCTGGCAGTGGACGAAGCTTTGTTCAAGAATTTAGTTTTCATTCGAATGAAAAATTCTCTCATTAGTAACATCGGGTTGTGAGCCAAGCGTGAGAAAGGGCACTGTAAGCGGGAGAGATTTAATGGTCAGCAAAATATAACTAGATATATTTATGACGGCACATTTGTGATACATGTTTTATATAATTTGGGGGTTGACTGTTATTTTTACGGTGTGACTGTGTTATATAAGACAAATCTGTGCAATGAACTGATTATTATAATGATAAGTGTATCAAATAACTACTGAACGAAACATGTACGACAATGTGGAAGATACCTAATGTTTTATTGTATCTAAGAAAAAATGTACTTACTGTAATTTTAAGAGCTGTCAGACTGGAATTGTTTTCAAGATCCATATATTTAGATCTCATTGCAACTGAATGTTTTTTTCTAAGTTTTGCTGACCTTAAATTTCGCTATAATACCGCTCGATCAACAATAGTTGGACTGCATGGACCAAACACATATAGCACGAGTTTTAATAGAGCAAAGTACAAATTTCAATAATAAGATGCATTAGTGCCCCGGCGCATGATTGTCCACCGTTGTCAATTACTCAAATATTTGAATTGTGATTCGGTAGCTAATGAGAGAAAACTCTATGTTCTTAAATTAAGTGTACATATATACGGAGATGGGGCATTAAGGCGTTAACCGCGCCCGTTGTAAATATATTATGTAAAGTATAATTCTATTGATATCGTGAATGTCGGGCACATTGCTCGCCCTGTTGTCTAATGGTCGTTGTTCTTATGCCGACTCAGCACCGACAACACTTTGCTATGCAAAACCGTACCTTATCATATGTTTTACAGACTTCTTATAAGTTTGTAAGTAAACTGACCATAGCATTGACACCGCCGCTTTGGCTTCAAAGCAAAACATCCTCTGTATACGTATAATAAAGTAAGTTTTGCTATAGCACCGTTTTGAGGCGAAGTGATGGCAATCAGGTGTTGAGGCGATTGGTCCACGGCGACCATACACCGCGACTTTATTCTGTCCAGTACACTTGACGAGTACATTAACAAGTTAAATAATAATGCATATGGATTAATTGTCCACTTTAATAGCTAAGGTCTTTTTAATGGTTATATTTTGATAAAATACGAACTTAAGTTTGAAAATGGTGATAATATTTTGAAACTCTTGGAACATGTATCAATGGTTAGGAAATGAATAAATCTGGGTAACAAACTGAATTATTTATTTTATGTCACGAATTAATAAAAGCAAATTTTAAAGACCTTAACTAATGGAGTAGGAGATTTAAAGACAGCTTAAGATGTCACAAAATTTTATTGCCAGTACAGACCAATACATGAACAACGTTTAGTTATAATTTTGGGTTTTAAACTCATAAGTGATGCACTGATTATTGTTCAGCTCAATATATTTTATTTTATGGGTTTATTTTCGTGTTTTGTTGAGGATGTCCGAATGGTTGGTTGTGATGGTTTACTTAAGTAAGTTAGCGAGTCTCCGCCAAACCTAATTACATTTAACTATATATTTGTACTAACATTTTGACGAGCAGTTTTGCATTTCTGATGCTGTGATTTTGGACGGTACTTAACTTTCTTAATATCAGTCGATTAGTGTTGTAATTAGTCGATACTTGGCCTCAGAAATGCAAGACGGCGGACGCTTGCAATATAATGTAGGTACTTACAAAACAAACCCTTTATCCTGTCATTTTCACAAAACAGCAGACAAATTGTCCTATCAGTGATACTATCTTGTTCACTAGTTCTCGAGCTATGTAAATTCTTGTACAAACTTATTTGGGAAAAGTGTGTTGAGTCTTGTATGACTGTTGTGTGACTCTTTGAGCTCTCGGGCTTCGTTGTGACCCTCAGCAATAAAGAGGCAGGAATCCTCCTCGCCTCTATACGGTCGCGACGGCTTCAAAGAAGCGTTGCGACTTCTTCATACGTAACTTTGCGACCAGATCGTATAAGTGTTTTCCTTAGTGTTTCTCATTGCCATTGGTTACCAAAAATGACAGGATTTTAATTGAAACTATTGTGAATATATTTTAGAAGAATACTCGCGTTAGAAGATTGAGAACTTTTGAAGGGACTCGTATTGCACATCGAATTGTTAAACGTTCCTCATGTTAGAGTTTCCCAAAATCGTGTCTCGATTTGTCTAATGTAAGATTATATAATTGTAATATATTATTGTTTAAGCCGTTGTGTCGAAAATAACAAGAACAGGAATAATTTTGTGAAACAATGGCACAAAGAATGAACATAAATATTATATATATTATAGAAACAGAAATGTGGCTATAAGAGCAATTTTTATAATAAATATTTACTGTTGAAGAAATACATGTTTTTTATTTATTATATAGGTACACTATACAAATTCCCCACAACACTTCATTGCCTTAGAAAATTCGTTACAAACTCAGGTTAAACCTCGGAATAATAAAGTTATAAAATAAGTAACTTAAACATTGCCTAACGTAAGTGGCAGTGGACTAAGCACATATCTCGCAGGACTGACACAAAGGTCAACTAAAACCGCGTACAGGAAAGCTCAGTTGTAAGCCTCCCGGTGGACCTCTGACTTGGTTAAGGTTGGCGGAACTCTGACCTGGTTAAGTTTGCCAGAATCCGATGGATGTAGGCGGCTGACGACTGGCTTTAGAGATTTTTGGAGACGCATACTTAAACATAAAAGTTGACAAGGTTTACTATCAAGTTTTCCTTCTCTCGCGGCTTGCTAATGTCCTAATGTCGACTCTTACGACACCCTTATGATGAAATGGGGTGGTGACACCGTGTATTCTAAATCCGTCACCACACGGAGACCATAATAAAGAAACAATAAAGATTACACGTATACAAACATGGATATTCAAACAAAAAGGACAGCAACAGATATGATAAAAACTATTGTGTTGCTGTAACACAGCAACAGAATAAACTATTGTGAATATTACTACATCTGTTATTCAGCCCATACATGACCCTTTTTTATTTTCGCTGGGGAAATGCTTTATGCATACCACCGCCCCCCGGGGGAGAGGTCGGTGATTATGTGGGACTCCGACAAGGGTCGTCTACCCACTAAAAACCCAGCGGTATACCCTCGCTTGGGGCGCCACAAGTTCGCGTAAACGCAGTCAACTGTGACGCCCCGGCGTGGTGCCCGCTACGCGGGCAAGCGTCTGTCACAGGGCGTCCCGGTACACTGGGACGCCCTCAGTCATCGAGGCTTTCGTCGGTGGCGGTTCCCCCGAACCACCACCGACGAAAGGGGCCCGCACCGTCACGAGCCCCCCTGCACCCCTGCCTCCGTTCGCGTTGCCCATACATGACCCTCTGCTGAGTCGGGCCAACTCCATTACATGGATGATATTCAGCCTACTGTGCCACGCTGGCCAGACGGGTTGGCAAAGGGTTTCCAAGTTTTCCTACTCTTGTGGCTAGGTTTTCAGCCTTGTCATTTACTTTTGTCGTCCTTACGACACCCTCAAGATGGAATAAGGTGGTGACACTATGTATTCTAAAGCCTTCTCTACACGACGGTAACATATGACTTCGAATCTGCTAATTCAAGAGGGTCAAAATCGACAATTGCCGTACTGCATAGTCGATGTTCATAGTTTTCGCAAATCCTGTTTTTTAATTATAAAGGAAACCACTGCGCAGCACTTTACAAACGAACACAGATGACACCCAGACTCTGAGCAAATGCCTCTGGTTATTTTTTTCTTTTTTTTTTAATCAGTGACTTGAATGCCTTTGAACCTAGGCTTGCGTGATGGAAAGCTACGCCAGGGTCTAAGATGGAGCAGTCAGTTTAAGGAATTGCCCTGTCGGGCACCGGCTCTTACATACACACGACGGAACACAGTAAAACTGCTTGGCGTCGGACTTAAATGTGAGGGTGGTAGCCAGCCGGGCGGACCGTTCGATCCTACCGCCAATTTAAGCGTGCTGGGTTTAGTTGAGTTTTACAACACGCGTTATTTCCCAGCGTGCGATGGGGAAGTTTTATATTAAGCAAAGACAGTTGCTTGACCCCGGAATCGAAATGTGACCCGTGGATCTAAAGCCACACGCTTTTCACACAACTTCTTACTTCTCAGCCCGTAAAAGACCCACTGCTGAGTCGGGCTTCCTCCAATTACAGGAGGAAAAGTAGCCTACTGTGCCACGCTAGCGGTGCTGGCACAGAAAACCTAGTTGTAAGAGAAGAAATCATCATTTCAGCCAAAATACGTCCACTGATATAGGCCTCCCCCAAGGATCTCCACAAAGACTGGTCCTGGGCCGCCCGCATCCACTGCTTTCCGGTGACCTTAACCAGGTCGTCGGTCCACCGTGTGGGAGGAACGCGGTCGCCACTCGAGGACTTTTCTGCCCCATCGGGCGTCGGTCCTGCGAGCGATGTGCCCTGCCCACTGCCACTTAAGTTTGGCAATCCGGAGGGCTATGTCGGTGACCCTGATTTTCTCTCTCCTCATTTCTGATTCGATCGCGCAGCGAAACTCCGAGCATAGCCCTCTCCATTGCCCTTTGAAGAGAAGAAATGCTTGGAACAAAACCCTGTGCTAACCAGTCAGGTGAGCGTGGCACAGTAGGCTAATATCCTTCCTGTAATTGTAGGAGGACTGACTCAGCAGCAGAAGAATTTATATTTCCATTTCTTAATAATGTCTGAACAAAAACGCAGAAACAATATACAACTATGTACTTTAATAAATTATCACACAAGCTGAACTTTATAAAAAAAGGAGCGCATTTTAAGACATGTAGCGCCATCTGTTGGGGAATCAAACGAACTAACACGTTTGCCATTTTAATTTTGGCCACGTACAAAAGGCAGGGTGAAATATACTCGTATGTAGATTAGTGTATTTTCTTCATATCACTCTCAGCATTAATGCCTTGAACTCCATGCAATGTTCTTTTGTGTTTCCACATGTCTCCAGACCTCCTGTAATTAACATTTGTATGTTGATTCCAGCTTCAATTTTTATTTAACACACACTAACGTGAGTAATGTTGCTAGGAATTAAATATTTCCCTAAGCACTGGAAAAAATGTTACATTGCGAATGTCTCTTTCGAATTTCACCCTTGAGTGCTGGTTTACTTTCTAGGTAACCTAGCCGCAAACTTGATACGAAACCTTTTGTCAACCCTTCTTGCCAGAGAGGCGAAATACGCATTGGTTATGCTTGTGGACAGGTGCTGGGGGTCGATTGGCTCAGGCATTAGAAGGTTACTATTGTTGACTAGATGTTGCTGATGTTTGGCACTTTGCGACTATTGCGCGAGTTTGCTCTCACAAATTTGTCTTATATCTAAAAATTACGCCTTGTATCTAAAAATTACGATATAAACAGAGCAACTGCAGAGTTCCTTGCCGACTCTTCTCTGTAGAGCTGCATTCCGAACCGTTTGTAGATGGTAAATTTACAAATTTAAATGGCATAACTATTTTCAATTTTATTTTATTGTTTGACTTGTCAAAAGAACTGTAATGAGCCAACTTGATTAAATGAGTTTTAGATCTTCATTTTGATCATGTAACTGGAGGAGGCCCGACTAAACAGTGGGCTGAGTAGTACAAACCTGAACGAAGTGCCACAAATATCGCACTCATGGGGTTTCTCTCCGGTATGGATGAGGGTATGCACGGTCCGCGCATACGGTCTTCTGAAGGCTGCACCGCAAATGTCACAGCGATAAGGTCTAGAGAAAATATCATAGGTAAGTCTAGACAAAATTCTAATGACTGTCTGGCAGATGGATATACCTCCTCCTCCTTTTACCTGGTTAAGGTTGAAGGAAAACGATGGATGCGGGCGGTCTAGGACCGGCCTTTGTGGAGATCCTTTGTGAAGGCCTATGTCCTGCAGTGGATGTCTTTTGGTTGAAATGATTATGATGATACCTCCCTCGCCTTTTCCCCTATTTCTTTAGGGTCGGCACCGGTTTAACCTGATTTGGCTATTTACCAGTGATCGAAATTGATATTAATCATAGTTCTATACATATAGTTCGATTCTCAATTTGACCACAGACTTAAACAATAAAGAAAAGATTGTACATGCGTGTGTATATGGTTTCTTTTATTAAATGTATTTTTTATGCTTAATTTTAATAGTATTCGCATTCTGCATTCCTTCTCTATATAAATTATAAGTGTGGGAAATTTCATACTCCTCCGTCCGATTGCCGTATGCCCTCCGCGACATCTAGTGGCACCACCGGTAATTATACGGTTAGAACAGCTGTCAGTTGTGGTGATAAGGGAATGTTATCAAGATACAATTCATATCTGTTATTATCATTATTATAGTCCTTAAATGACTCACTGCTGAGTCGGGCTTCCTCTAAGAACCAAAAGGAAAATCAGCCCACTGTGCCTGGCACAGGGTTTGTATTAAGTTTTCCTTCTCTTGCGTCTGCCTGCTTCTTGCGTTCATTTGGGGTTGGTGACAAATTTGTATTCTAAATCCGTCACCACACTGACATTCCTACCTTTGGTCAGTATGAATACGCGCGTGTTCGCGCAGTCTGGCAGCTGCGGTGAATGTTTTTGGACAAGAGGCACACGCAAATGGACGCTCCCCTGTATGCGTCCGCCGATGGTCATCACGCTCCACCTGCCGAACCGTCCATACTACTCCGACACAGTGACGACATTAAGGTAGCGCAGACTACAAAAATGAGGAGGTTCTATGTTCGATTTTTTTTTTATAAAACGTAACCCCTTCACTAGATGTAACCTGTATCGCGGGCGCAGTTTACAAACATGAAATTCACTAATACAAATGACACCCAGACTCAGAGCAAGTGCCTCTGGTTTAGACAAAGACACTTGCCCGGCCCCGGAATCGACCCCGAGACCCCATGATCCAAAGGCGGCGCAACAAACAAGGCGAAACTACTGAGCCTAAAAATTTATTTGTAATGTAGGTACCTACATATAAAAAGCCAAAATTAACCAATAAACAACTATTTGAAGTCGGTGCCTTGTGTATTTACTACTACTCCGCCTATAAATAACCCACTGCTGATTCGGACGTCCTCCCATTACAGGGAGGGCCATTAGCCTACTGTGCCACGCTGGCCAGACGGGTTGGCACAGGGTTTCAATTGAAGTTTTCCTTCTCTTACGGCTAGGTCTTCGGCCTTGTCTTTTCGTTTTGTCGAGTCTTACGTCACCCTCAGGATGGAATGGGGTGGTGAAACTATGTATTCTAAATCAGTCACCGCACGGACTAATCCGTAAACTTCTGTATCCTAATTAACGTCGGTGTCAATTCAAATGGTTGTTCGTTGGTTAATATTCACTTAAAGCTGTTTTTTTTTGCTTCTATACCCTGCGTACATATATTTTACTAAACAGTTTTTAGTTTAGACTGAAATTATTTCCATAATATTTTCATAACGGTATAAACATGACGGAGTTATACGCTAAATACAAAAAGAAACATTCAGTCGAACCTCTTCCTTTTTGGAAGTCTGGTAAAAGTTGTATTCATGACTAAGTACTTAATAAGCTTTTCAAATTATGTTTTACTGAAATAATACAAGGGATTATCTTGACCATATTGTCTCTGGTCTCTGACACAACTTTACAGGATTAAGATTAATTCCTCATCATCAGCCCACATGAGTCCACTGCTGGACATAGACCTCCTATAAAGGCGCCATAGCGACCTGTCTTCTGTTTAACGCATCCAGCTGCTGCCTGCAACCTTCCGCAGATTGTCGCTCCATCTAGCAGAGGACCATCCTAGCCTAGAACGGTCCTCTCAAGAACTCGTCTACCCCAGCAGTTATTTAACCTTTGAAAATTGAAACTTTTTCTTTACAATGGCGAGAGAGCTCTCTTTCGGGTGGGTCGTATAGTTGGCCGCTACATTAACGCTATAAAAAAATTACGTTCGACATGTTTACTTATTTACTTTGTAATGATTTTTATGTTTTCGAATTTGAAATTAGAAACAATGCAAACCTTAACTTTGAACGCTTTGGGACAAAGATCGCATGGATAAGGGCGCTCCCCAGTATGCATGCGCATATGGATCGCAAGATGACCTGATTGGTTGAAACGGCGGCCGCAAACACCACATGGGTAACCCTGGACAAGACAAACAAGATTGTGCTAGTGTATTTTTTTAAACATACGCACATGCACTAGGTATCTGGGGGAACTGTTTACAAAGATGAAATTCACGAACAGATATGATACCCAGACTCAGAGCAAGTGCCTCTGGTTTACACAAAGACACTTGCCCGGCCCCGGAATCGAACCCAGGACCCCGTGATCAAAAGGTAGTGCATCCAAGCCCTAGACCAACAAGGCAGTTTGACCTATCTGTCTACGGGATTGGAGTTCTTAAACGAATAAATAAATTGTTTATTGGAAAGAAATAATACCAACCACATCATAAATTGGTCCCTCCAGTTAGGTAGGACCTACAACACAGCCAGACAGACATACGTCTATTTGAAGGGGGTTAAAAGAACAGAGGTTATTAAACGAGCTAGAACCGTATAATAAAAACAAACTACTTATACACTTGCCGGCAAAAGTCTTAAGCAAAAAGTGCCGTGGTGGGAAGAAAATTTACTACTACTACTCAGTCCATAAATGACCCACTGCTGAGTCGGGCCACCTCCCATCACAGGGAGGGAAAATAGCCTACTATGCCACTCTGGCCAGACGGGTTGGCACAGGGTTTCGTTTCAAGTTTTCCTTCTCTTACGGCTAGGTTATCGGCCTTTTCATTTCCTTTGGCTGGCTCTGACGACACCCTCAGTATAGTATGCGGTGCTGACACTATGTATTCTAAATCCGTCACCACACGGATTGGGAAATTTACGCATGTCATGATTTTTTTTAATGATGTTGTTTGTTAAGATACTACTCACCGGTTTGGTGATCTTGTGCATTTTCTTGTGCGTGTACAAAGCACAGATGCTGCCAAGCACCTTGTCGCACTGCTCGCATACATACGCCGTGAGGGGCGCCCCTTCTGGTCGGTCTTCGCCCCGCTTGTGGCGGTAAAGCTCCCTGCAATAACACGTTCTCTAGGTTAAAAAGATCCATTGCAAGAATTTTCGTGTGGTGAAGGTGTCGTATGAGCCGACAAAGGAAATAAGGACAAGGACGAAAACTTTTTTTTTTCGGGCTAATTGCTTTTTATGGACTATCTATATTAGCCCAGGAAGGGGTGGTGTAGGGCGTGTGGGACTCAGGTACGCCGCCGCGCGTGCTGCGGGGACCATGAACCCTGACTGTTACTCCAGTAGTAATGGAATGAAAACTTGCTATGAAACCCTGTGCTAACTCGCCTGGCCAGCGTGGCACAATAGGCTAATTACCCTCCATGTAACTGGAGGAGGCCCGACTTAACAATGGGTCATCTGTCAGCTGCGTAGTAGAAGATATTATTTCTTTTCTAAACAAAAAAGTTTAGTGGTCTTGTATGGACATCTGACGGAAAAGGATTATGGGACATTGCAAAACATATTTTTTCCAGAATTTATGACAAAACAATGGTTGCAGCGTAACCGATTGACTATCGTTTTAAGTATTTATCCTACAAACATAATAGTATACAGAGGTCTGGTCTTTATGAATTATATTTAAAAAAAAGCCATGAAAATCTGGCTACAAAGCATTTTTTTATATTCTTTACAGTTTCAATTTAGGCACGCTTGAGATCATCCTGTACATCGATATAGGTTTTGATTACGGACAAGCGAAGTAGCCTCCAATATTGAAAAATCAAGTTGATAGAATGCGATTGAAAGTTATAAAGACTTGGCATTGAGGCGCAAGCGAGTGAGTCATTGTAAAACCAATGAGGAATGAACTCGCGACCTCTCTCGATTCCAGTTACGTCCTTGTCATAAACCGGTGAGGCATTTCCGTTCCCCGCCGACTGGCTAGATGGCTCTGAGTTAAATGTGTAACGACCTCTGGATATGGAAACTCCTTTAGTAGTCACTTTGCTACCCAAGAAATTATGCAATTTTGACAAAAGCACTTTTGGGTGGCCATACGAGTAGCTCTGCTGGTGGTTAACTTCCTCCGTGCTTCAGTGGGAATGTAAAGCCGCCCACGGGTGTGAGAAGATAGTGAATTGCGCCCGGCATATCCACCAAAACCTACCACTATTGTTCCGGTCTCGAACCAAACCACCTGCGGGAATCTTCATAAACTTCATAAAGATACTAACCTTGAATAACCAAATAATTCACGGCTGTCACACTAGCTAGATGAGTTGCACCAACGCAATGCAAACTGAGTGCGTCTGAGGCTAAAATAGGAGTGCATGAGGCAGATAACCTGGCTGCCGGAGAACTTCTTTACATAGTATAAAACAAAGTCACTGTCGTCTGTCCGTCCCTATGTATGCTTAAATCTTTAAAACTACGCAACGAATTTTGATACGGTTTTTTTCAATAGATAGTGTTTATGCAAACAATAATACTGGCCGCTAAGAAAAGAGTGCTACACGCTTCTTTCAGCGCTTCTTTCAATTAGAATATAATTCGAATATGGGCGACATGTCACATTAAAATAATTGTATTTTTTCATATAATAAAAATGTATTTTAAACACTGCGAGCAATTATTATTTATAATCAAGAGCTCCGACAGTGTTTTTGGCGACCGTGAAATGTTGTGAAGAAGACACAACACACGAATGAAGCAATTTTTGGAAGAATTCAAATAATATTGTACGAGGATTTTTTCGAAACGGCAACGGCGGGGATCGAAGTTTTGGAAAATTGGAATCGAGGGCAATTGGCAGCTAAATCGGCGTCTGAACAGGAGTGTCGTTTGTTCCTCAACAATTTCCTCTTCAACCGTGTAGCGTGCTCAAGTTTCAACCTCATATTATAATACTTAATAATTCGAGCAATTATAGCTTATTTTTCACTACGATTTTTCATGTTTCAAACAATATTTTTTCTTAAATTCGTAATGAATTAATTCTGAGGCTAATTAAGTCTGTGTTACACATCCACTTGTAACTAATTTGTGTGTGTTTTTAAGGGATTGATGCCACATGGTATTACTGCGGCTTAGTACTGCGCCAACTCGATAGCCGGTGCGTGGTAGCGGTATCAATTGAACCCTAACAGTGCCAAGCATTGTTATATTATTGCTTTGAAAGGTATTTATGATCTTGAATTTATTTCTCTTCACTTCGGATGACCGGCACAGACAAAACAATGGCTCGGGAGTTAAAAGAGCTCCAAGGTAAGCGGTCTTCAATGAAAGGGCGCTTAACTACCTTTGAAAAATATCTCAGCAATTTAAAAGAATTTGCTACTATAAGCCAAGTTCAGTGTAATGAAGTTAAAACTCGGTTAAAGAAAATTGAGGCATTATTTGAGGAGTACGATCTCATACAAACTAGCTTAGAAATAAGGCAAGATTGTTTGGATGACGAAATAGAACGGGAGTCTACTGAAACTAGGTTTTATAGGTCCATTGCTGAGGCTCAGGAGATAATTAATAAATATGTTGCGATAGATAATGAACTACAAAGTGCGTGTTCAAGCGCATCAATAGAGAAGGTTAATTGTAAGCTTCCCCAGTTGAAAATTCCTTCCTTTAATGGGGAGATTTCGGGATGGCTTGAGTTTCACGATGCATATACTTGTTTAATTCATAATAATAGTTCTATAGCTAATGTAAATAAATACCAATATCTTAAGGGTGCCCTCAGTGGGCCCGCAGCTGCTGTCATAGCATCTTTAGAAATATCTAGTAGCAACTATGAGGTTGCCTGGGGTCTATTGTGCGATCGTTACAACGATAAGCGCAAGTTAATTAATACGCATCTTAAGTCGTTATTTGATGTCCGCGTTAGCAATGATGAACATTCTTTGCGTTTTCTTGCTGATCATATAGCGAAACATTTGAGAGCATTGAATAATTTAGACGAGAAAACTAATAATTGGGATACCTTGATTATATTTTTATTCGCTTCTAAGTTAGGTGACAGCTCTTACACTAAGTGGGAGGAATATAGGAGTTCGTTAACTGATAAGCCTAACCTAGAACAGTTTTATATTTTTCTGCGTAACAGAGCCGATATTTTAGAGGTAACCTCAAGTAGTAGTCAGTCAAGGGTGCCGCAACAGCAACCACTGTCACAATTTAAACGCATAAATAAAGAACAGAAGTTATTTGTCGCTGCTGCTTGCGATCAAGAGAAAAAAGGTACACAAAACAGCAGTTGTTTATTTTGTAATGAGGAGCATTTAATTTATTTCTGCGAGAAATTCTTAGCAATGTCTACGAAGGAAAGATTTTATTTTATAACAAAAAACAAATATTGTATAAACTGCCTCCGTGCTGGGCATGTCGCTCCTCAATGCAGAGGCAGACCTTGTAAAATTTGCAATAAGAAGCACAATTCGCTTCTCCATTTTAAAGACAAAATTCCAAGTGACCAAGTAATGTCAGCTCCTATGTCACTTTCAACATGTGTCGCAAATCAAGTATTGTTATCAACGGCTATCATCAAAGTATCGTCTGGTGATGGCGAACAAATGTTGGAAGCACGCTGTCTTCTAGATTGCGGGAGTCAGTCGTCATTTGTGAGTAATAGTTTGGTAGAAAAGCTGTCTATAAACAGCGAGGATATCAATTCTGTGTCGGTAACCGGTATCAATGGCATTTCTTTTAAGGCTTTAAAACGTTGTAATCTGAGGGTGCATTCGCGTACAACATCATTTAACACAATAGTCAATACGTTTGTTATAAGTGAGATTTCTAGTAATTTGCCTAGTAATGAAATTGATATTTTAAATTTACCAAAAAATATTACTCTTGCAGATTATAATTTTCACATTCCGGCGAAAATTGATTTGTTATTGGGTGCTGATGTGTTCTGGGACGTGTTATGTTCGGAGCAAATAAAGTTAGGTCTTAATCAGCCCACCTTACAAAATTCTTTATTTGGCTGGCTGGTATCTGGGCCCGTTATGTCTCTTAAGTCACAGCCCTTTAGGAACAATAATATCACATGTAACTTTAGTCATGAAATTAAGAAACAGTTACAAAGGTTCTGCCAGCTAGAAGAAGTTTATAAAGAACCTGTCAAATCACAAGGGGAGGAAACTTGTGAACATCATTTTGTACAAAATACAAGTCGTCTTGAGAGCGGACAATTTTGCATTAAGTTTCCCTTGAAGATCGGACCTGAGCGATTAGGCGACTCTTATTTGATTGCACGAAAGCCATTCGACCCATTAGTAAAACCTTTAGAACGGCAGCGTGATGAAGTTAATGAACTTTCTTTGTGGTGGGAAGGGCCAGTATTTCTCAAAGATTTCCCAGACTACTGGCCAAAGGAGGAATATGATAAAACACAAAAATTACAAGAGGTTCAAACTTATAAGAGATGTAACGCTAATACCACTAGGGTATATTTCATTGATTTTAAGCTCTACTCAAATTTCATAAGGCTGACCCGTATTATAGCGTTGGTTTATAGATTCACAAATAATTGCACGAATAATCGTACGGTTGGCCCGTGGACTGTAGAGGAACTAGAACATTCTAAATTACAGCTAGCCAAGTTTGCGCAGCAAAAGAGTGTTCCAGAGATTGATAGGTGTAAATTATTGCCGACATTTCGTAGTTTAACTCCTATAATAGACAACATAGGTAATATTCGCGTTGGAGGACGATTGCATATTTCTGATTTTAATGTTGATATAAAGCGTCCTATTATTTTAGATGCAAAGCATCATTACACTGAGCTTATTATTAGGTATTTTTATATTAAGTTGATGCATGCAGGTCCACAATTGATTCTTTCTGTTGTTAGAAAACAGTATTGGTCAATCGATGGCAGAGTTTTAGCACAACGCATTTGCAATTCTTGTGTAGTTCGTAAGCGACAGAAAGGAGTAATCGCGAGCGAAATTATGGAAAATTTGCCAGCCGAGAGGCTGTCACCGGGGTTTCATTTTGAAATAACTGGAACAGTCTTTGGTACCAATTTTGTTGGAGCCAATCGAGCAATCGCCGCTCTGGTTCAGTCTTTGTCTGAGTCTGTGCCTGACATTGCCGGTGAGGGTATTAAATTTAAGTTCTGGCCAGTTGCTGCTCCTCACTTTGAGGTTTTATCTGAAGCAGCAGTTAAATTCCATTTAAAAGGGTTATTGGTAACGCTCACTTCACCTTTGAAGTTATTACGAGCACCTACGACGTTATTTTGCCAAATAGAGGCGTTTTTAAATTCAAGGCCTCTTGTGCCCCATTCCACTGATCCAAATGATATGTGCCCCTTAACTCCAGGCCACTTCCTGATAGGGCGGCCACTACTGTCATTGCCGCCAGATTTACAGGAATTAAATCCAAACCGCTTGCAACGATATGCCAGCATACAACAAGCCAGGCACCATTTTTGGACCCGTTGGAGCCAAGAGTATATTTGTTTCATGCAACAACGCACCAAATGGCAACGCAGACAATCTAACATCAAGCTGAATCAGTTGGTTTTCATTAAAGACGAGTCTTCACCACCGGTAAAATGGCCACTGAGAAGAATAGCCGCCGTGTACCCTGATCAGACGGAGCATGTAGAGTCTCTGACATCTAAATAAGCAAGGGTACATTAAGAAGAGCAATTAACAAGATATGTCCTCTCCTCGAGGAATAATGGCAGAGGTTCTTCAACAAGATGCTCTTCACAAACAACATAAATCTTTTTTGGTGGAGGCGGAGATTGTTTATGCAAACAATAATACTGGCCGCTAAGAAAAGAGTGCTACACGCTTCTTTCAGCGCTTCTTTCAATTAGAATATAATTCGAATATGGGCGACATGTCACATTAAAATAATTGTATTTTTTCATATAATAAAAATGTATTTTAAACACTGCGAGCAATTATTATTTATAATCAAGAGCTCCGACAGATAGAGTGATATAAGAGGAAGGTTTTTATGTATAACCCACCCCCCCTTTGCACGGGCGAAGCCGGGACGGGCCACTAGTATAATGATAAATTTAATACTCATAATATTTGCATGCCGTACGGTACAATGTAGCTACCTGTAATACTCTGTAATCACTACATAGTCTATAACAAAGTCGCTGTCGTCTGTCCGTCCCTATGTATGCTTAAATCTTTAAAACTACGCAACGAATTTTGAAGCGGTTTTTGTTAATGATAGAGTGATTCAAGAGGAAGGTTTATTGCACCCGTGCGAAGCCGCGGCGGGGCTAGTATCCTTTATAATGTACCTACATTGTACGCAATAACTGATGATTGATTGATTGATTGATTGGCACAAACACTGTTCCAAACCTCCGTGGTACCGTAGGCTAATTTCCCTGAATCAACTTGGAGGAGGCCCGACTCAGTAGTGGCTGGAATGACAATGATGATATTTGATCTTACCTTGCTGTAGCAAAGAGTTGGTTGCAAGATCCACAGTTCCACATCTTAGTGTTCCTGTTGTTAGAATAAGGCCTTCTAGTACCCTTCGCAGACATTGGCCTGTGGAACTCCAGGGAGTGAAGCTTCAAGTCATCGCTCGAAGGATAT
This sequence comes from Clostera curtula, assembly GCA_905475355.2. Classification (NCBI taxonomy): domain Eukaryota; kingdom Metazoa; phylum Arthropoda; class Insecta; order Lepidoptera; family Notodontidae; genus Clostera; species Clostera curtula. The sequence goes on along the minus strand of FR997813.1, from coordinate 7,224,187 downwards.
TGCCTCCCGCACACGTCACACGGGAAATATATTTCCGGACCAGGGCTACTGGTATCTTGGCCATTATAATTCTGTTGGAAAAAGATTGGTCTGAATGAAGGAATGTGTTTATTATTTGCTTTCATTGTAGGTTGATATCGGATAAGGGATGTAGAAATACCGCCAAAGTATAGTCGAGCCCGATAAAAAAAAACTAAACCGGCATTATGAGACTTTTTAAAAATCATTATACCTAGACAGAAATCGTACACAAAATTTAAAAAAAAAAACTAGAAACGGAACGCATTCGCCAAATAATATCTTATGCCAGGTTTAAATCGGTAAAATAGCTAATTTCAAACTAAGTATGACATAACTAGTCAAACTAAACTTAACTAACTAACATTTATTTGTACTGTATGTATTGTTAATTGTACTGTTTGCTCGTAAGTTTCCCTATCAATAGCTACAAGTGAGGACTTGTTATTGGCTCAATGAAGCTATCAACAACTGTCTGTCTATCTCTCGCGTGACCACGACTGCTGCAGAATAATCGCAACGTCGGAGACTAAAATAATGTAAAGTATGTCATGTTAGCGAAACGGTCCAGGGGCTGGATGTGCCGCTTTGGATCATGGGGTCCCGGGTTCAATTCCGGGGCCGGCCAAATGTCTTTGATTTATTGATTGAAAACCAAAGGCACTTGCTCTGAGTCTGGGTGTCATTTGTGTTCGTGAATTTCATGTTTGTAAACGCGATACAGGTTACGGGGACTGCAGGGGTTACGTTATTTAAAAAAAAAACTATCGACAAATTCGTACTATAGGCTCGTGGAAAATTTCTTGTTTTTCAATAATGCAGGTGATGCGATGTGTATCCAGGGCTTCTCCGTCGGCGAAAAGACCACTGCACAAGTCGCAAACGAACATCGTGAGCAGCTTACGGGAGGACGTACTGCATTTGCCAGTCGCATCCAAGCAGCATAGTTGTTCTGTCGGTACACAATAATTGTTAAAGACTTATCGAAGAACTATTTTTAAAACCGGCCCATTGTAAGGGACATTCTCTGTTACGGCTCATTCTCCAATATCCAGACAAGAAATAGACATAATCTAGTTACACCTTTCCACCGGCTACAATAAACAGAGGTTTCTTTTGTAGGAATTGGTAGGTATTTGCCTGTTCAACAAATTACCGGGAGCAGGTTTGGATTTGTCGTTGGAGAAATATTAAAATTACGTTATGGCTAGTTTAATTAATAACCCGTACTATCAAGTTAACGACTATCTTTAAGATAATGACTAATGATGTTAGAAATAAAATTTTAACAAAACACCTATATACACCTTTTAATTGTAACATCATTGATAGTGACGCATGGGAATAACGGCGGCTTTGATAATTTACCAAGCCATTTTTGTTATGTCAAATCTCTATTTACCTGTAGGCTCAACCTCCAAAGCAGTCGAAAGAACTCGCTGGCAAGTGCGACATACCAGCCATTCGCTTTCTCCCGTAGTATTAATCCCCTCATCTGGAAGATAAGGGCCACTGAAATCAGTACCTAAAGAACATTAAAAATTATAAGATTAGAGAATTATTGTGTCGAAAAAAAAAACTGATTTTCTCCAATTATATGAGGTCGTTTAGCAGCGCGGTGACATCACTGCGACGAACATTATGAAAGTCGCTACATTATCGTGTTTATTTAAAAAAGGTTTTTGTAAGAATGATTTTAAGGATCAAAATTTTATAAAAACTAGCAGACCCGGCCACGCTTTTCTGTGGCTAAGGTTTTTAAGTATTACATTTAACATTAACATATATTAAATTAACTTTTAACATAGCGCCATCTATTACATATTTACGCAATCCAGTCAACAGATATCGCCATCTGTTAGAATCGTTTGGAGCTAACAGATAATAGTAACAGTCAAATAGGAGACCAATAATTTGCAATAGAATAATATTGCGACTCTATATTGAGATATAAGCTATCATATCTTTCAAGTTGGATCAACAGCACAAGGTGTGCAAATTTGATTAAAATCGGTTAAGTAGTTGATATGAGTGCCTCGCGGACAGACAACGTGACTCGAAATTTATTTAAATTAAGAAGATGAGTGCCTAATATGGAATCATAGATATACATATTTCAAAATCAATGCAAGTAGCCTATTTCTAACGAACCTGTATAAAGTTTCTGTTATAGTATGTATTATTAGGATTTCTACTGACTAACCTGCAGCATTGCTAGGTGTAGGTACGGTATTAACAATGCATTCTCCAATCTCATCTACCACATTCAGCGACGCGTGAAGTAATATCGTATGATCGAGCAGATCAGATTCATTCGTAAAAATTTCATGACAAATGACGCAAGACTGCAGAGCGAGTGAATCTGGCCCTGTATTTTCTGAATCCTAGAAGGAAAATAACAGGCTTGTCCATTAAACGAATAGTGCATCGTGTTAAGAAACGCATTATCGTTTCAAATTCGATATTAATTGCTGAGCATATGCCTTCACTTCAACAAAGTGCATGAAATATCATGATAAGCTACGCGCTTATCGTCAATAAGAAAAATGCAAGAAAACGAGATGATAATATTATTGCGAGAAATTAATTATCATCCAGAAATCAAACTGAATATCCACTTTATCCATTACCCATTCCCCATTCCCCATTCCTGATACTGATATAATTAGCAAAATATTTTGTTATAATGATATCAAAAGTGGGTAATAAACGAGTAGTATAGTCCTACTCTGTGGTATAGTGCGCGTAAAGCAGACATTCAAAGTTTGATCCGATGTTCTTCTATTCCATTTACCTTTTCATTTTTGATTGACATTATCAAGAGACGGACTTGGAGGAAGTACCTATTGTAGTTGTAAGTGATCAAAAACATTATGTTTTGTTTGACTCTACGTATCCACTACATGGTCTAGAGCAGTGGCGGATTTACCAATAGGCTGAGTAGGCTGGAGGGAGCCTAGGGCGGCATGTTTTAAGAGAGGCGGCAGATGTGGACGTCTAAAAAAATGATAGTCAAAAAGAGAGTGACGTCTAAATTGAAAAAAAAAAAACTAAAACAATACGCTTTTACAATAAAATATTTTTTTCTGACACAATTTTTAATTAAAATTTATTACAATTTATTTTCTTTTTTTTAGTTCGATTTACTATAAAAGCGTATTTTTTTAGTTTTTATTAAACTATTATTTATTTTTTAGGTGAAATATCATAAAGCTATTGCTAAATAATCACTAAAAATATAGCAATAGCTTTATGATATTTACATCTCTATTAGCTATTGCATCGAAGAGCGGTGTTCCACCTTGATTACCGTTATTATTATTATTCTAATAATGATAACGGGTCAAAAATAAAATATTGAATTGTCATCGGTCCATAATAAGTATGCCAAATTTCGTGTTAATCCGACGTTTTTAACTGGGACAAAATCATGTTCAAAGATTCCGTTACATACAAACAAGCGAAGCTATTAACAGCGTATTAAAAAAGGTCGTCAAAAGAGTGGACGTCTAAAAAAAGGTCAGTCTCAAGAAGTGTAGAGGCGGCATAAAAGCCTACGGGCGGCAAATCTTCCGCCAGTGGTCTAGAGATGCTTAAAAATATCTAGTCTTAAGTTAAGTCTTAAGTTACCTACGTATATTATAAAATAAGACTAATGTGAATTAGCCTTATAAGCAATGTTCGATTTATCGAAGAACTCGAAGAATTGCTATAACCCTCCAATTCTAAGAATATTGTACTAGTCTCTTCAAATTAAATATTAAAATCCACTCTAAATTTGATGATTTTCTAGATCAATTTGGGTAATATACCTTGTTACTTTCATTTGAAGTTTGCTGTAACGGTAGCAAAAATTGATTTACTGTATTTTCATCCAATAGGGTTGGCTCATAGTTGATAATGTTATCATGCTGTATAACGTATAATTCCCTGTCATTATTAATAGTTTGAAACAAAGTAGAACTTTCACTAAAATACTTTTCGACTGAATTGTTGATATGATATGAAGTGCGTGCCTCGCCCACATTGGAAATAGTCAAATTCTTTATTGTGCTGGTAGAGTTCTCTATTGAGTCTGTGTCGTGGCTGAATAGTAAATTTTCTGGGTCATACGTCTCTGATAGTTCTTTGTACGGATAATCTGGAGGATCAAACATCATATTGGCCTGTAACAATAAAACTAGTTGAGTAGTTATTACAGTACCATAAGACAGCTGTTTTTATAGTAACAGTATAAGCTCTATTCAATGTTATCGGATTTTTAAACCAAGTAAATAAACGTGAAAACTTTGCAACACCGGCCATCAGTCAATTACGCCCCGACCGACAACCGACCGACCGACACAGTGTCAGGTCAGAGATCAGGTCAGGCATCAGTCTGTTTGAATTTGTGATTAGTGTTATTTAATAATACAACTATATTATCCCTGTTTTTTATAAAGTTCTGTGATTAAGATGAAAGTCGACGCTACTCCTTCGTCAGATAAATCTGACAAACCTAAAATCCCACTTCCTACTCTCGCGCAAATTAATTCTGATAGAATAACACAGGTAAGTGAGGTTATAAATTTCAAAACATTAGACAATATTATTCAAATAGTAACTCATATCTTCAATAATATTGTGTAATACATATTACAATTTTATTTTTTCTATGTGTTCTATCTATAGCGAACATTTCTGCTGTGTATTAGTATCACAAAAAAATTACATGTAGTTTTAGGTTCATTTATTTATACACGAAATTCCTTTTTCACGTTTAAACAATATTCTAACCCTCTTCTAAAAGATTTGAATGACTCGTTAAACTACTGTGCATTATTTTAATTCATCTAGTAGGTAATTTCATTGAGTAAAGCTGCCATGATAATTAGAAACAGTATTTTGTTTTACTTGTATTAAGACTATTTAGTTCTATTCAAATATTTTCATAGCCATAAATAAATAAATTAACTATAATCTCACTGTAGAGTTTGGCAAACTAACATAGCATGGGCTTCTGTGATACAAGTAGAGTTCCAATGAATATGTTATCACCGGTAGTTCTTCTATGGTATAACTTGTGTTGATTGAATTCAAACTTTATATATAGTCTTAATTATACACTAACTGTATAAATTTACTATTATACAAATTCGTTTTTACACAGTAAAATGCTCTACCTACAGTTCACCCAAATAATTAAATTCAAAGCAAATAAACTAGCAATTTTATTGATGACAACAATATATGTCTTACTATGATACAAATATACCATGAAATATATCTGATCCTATTAAACCCTATGGAACTTAGATTGTAAAAAAAGGATATCTCTGAAGGTGAAGCCACTTCATCTAGAATGAGTCAAAAGCTACATTGAAATTAAAACAAAAATGTTTTGTTCATATGATTAACATTTTTTTTAGAAATTGTATAGATGAAAAATGTAATTTATTCTCAGCTAGTTATTACAGCTCCAATATCTAGACAGTCACATTCATTCATAATTTAGGTTTTAGCCTACTGGTATTGCCTTATATACAAGCCATTAAAGAAATCTATACACTAGTCCACATTGAATTGTATAACAAATCAACATGGTTGCTGTCCACAGCTCGCAAACCAGTACTGGTCTCCGCTAACTAAGGAGAATCACCTACCTTATGATGCTGCAATTGTGGAGTCAATATATCATGCAGAGATTCTTGGATCCAAGTAAGTATCTTCTCAAACAATAACTGAAGCTAAAACAACTTCTGCAATTTGCTTGGCCTAACTGAATTTAACAAATGAAGCCTCAGGGTCAATGACCTAATAGAGTGGGTATAATGACCTATTTATTTTTTTGAATTTTGCCAGTTATTGGGATTGTTGAGTTACATCAATTTTTTTTAGTATATTAGGTATGTAGTAAATTATGGATAGAATTGATAATAGTGATAAATGAAATTTTGTATAGATTTTAAAATTATATTTTTTTACATGAAATGTATTTAATTTATTATTATGTTCAAAACCGCATAATTGCCTCTAACCTTATACATATTGTAATATGGAAATTAGTTAGCCAATGGCTTGGTTGGAAGCACTGCTTTTGGAGCATAAAACTACCTTCTGTTTTCAGGGCATATCTTTGTGAAATTCATAGTTGATCTGGTTGTCATTTTTGTCTGTGTTTCTAAAGAACTCCCGCCATAAAGTGACACCTAGAGCAAGAGCTTTTCAATGGTTCATGTATCTCCATAATATGGCGAGCCAATTACGAAAAATAAGCGACTATTTTCATTTTCCAGTTTCGCGGTGCGGCGTATCATGATGCTAGAGTTCTCCCAGTATCTGGAGAACTATCTATGGCCGCACTATACTGCTGGCGAGGCGTCACACGCTCACATGATGTCCATTATCGTTATGATTAATGAGAAGTTCCGCGAAAGGGTGCAAGCGTGGCAGGTACGTATTTTGATGTACTTGCAACAGAAATGTTGCTGTAATGTTTTTGTGCGTAAAAATAAACATAAAATCTTCTATATTCTTCTATATGTATAAAGAAAAATAGTTTGTTCTTCTCTCAAATACTCGAGAGTGGCTTTTTGCACAAGACCAAGGAATTTTAAAACGTAACGATAAAAAAAAACCCATACGTTAGCAGTACGAAATTCGCAGCTAGACATTTAACAAAAAACGTTTCGAAACCAAACTATTTAATTTTACTAAAAAGAAAATTATTTTCATGTTTTGACGTTCTTTATTTGTAAGTGCCCATTAGTAGAAGCACTAGGACTAACAAGCGAGATAAGTTTCATCCCGTCATCAAAGTTCTGTTGCAGCTAAGACTTCTTAATCCATCCTGAGCGTGACCTAAGTGCCGACAAAAGGAAATGACAAGGCCGAAAACCTAGTCGCAAGAGAAGGAAATTGAAACGAAACCGTGTGCCAACAGACAGGGTTTCGATTCGTTCCGTTTGGCAATCCCTCTAATTACCCTCCATGTGAAGGGTGGCCCAATTCAGCAGGGGGCCAAGTATGAGCTGAGTACCTAGTAGGTCCTTCACAACTCGGGAAGCCCCAGGTTCATTCCTACTTATCTGCTATACTCCTTCTGTCTTAATTCCAGGCATTCCTAAAGAAACCTGAGCACTTTCCTGCCTTCTTTGAGCAAGTGCTCCGAGCGAGCATAGCGGAAGATCACACTAGTAATAATATGAGAGAGCAAACTGCGTTGCTCCTATTCCTGGACCATTGCTTCGGGAGTATGGAGGTCCAGCTGTGCCGTGACCAGGTCAAACGGCTGGTGTCGCTCAGCATGTGGCTTAGTCTGCAGGAAGGTAAGTTAGTATACTAGTCGGCCTATAAGTGGCTCACTACTGAGTCGGACCTCCTCTAATTACATGCAGGGTAATTAGCCTAATGTGGACACATTCGTGCTGGCACTACCAGTTGGCACAGGGTCATTTACTCTTACGACACCCTCAGTATGGAATGGGGTGGTGAAACTATCTATTCTAAATCCGTCAACATAAGTCTCTTAACTATTGACGTTAATTATTGCCCCATGTTGTTGTTATCGAGCAGCTTAATTTTGGATTACCCTAGTGCATAGGATAGTATGCAAGAGAAACTGAGCTTATTTTTCTAAATTATTAAAATTAATGTCTTTAGTGTAATCTAAAAACCTTTACTGGTTTGTATGGAACTAAATCAAGCTTTATTACTATTGTAAAACTTTTGTTTTCTAGGGCGAAGGAACCAAGAATTCAAAGCCGTTCCTAAATGGCGGAAGTACTGGCGTGCAATACAAAAGAAAGACAAACCGGAGTTGTTGGAAAAGTTGAATTGGGAGCGCAGATATCTGCAGAAGCTTATGATAAAATTCATGAGGATCTTGGAGAACATTCCAGAGACAGGGGACGTGAACGCGTATGCTGTCAGGTAACAAAAATAAAAATTATTGATCGTATACATACCCTATTCGAAAAAAAAATCGGGCTAAAATTTCACCTTCATATTTCTACCGCGATTAAGAGCCGTGTCTTTATGTTAAAAAAATAAAAATATATGCACACGTATTGAAGGGATCCTTACAATACCAAATACCTATAGCTATATAGCTCTGGTTTTTTTAATATGTACCGATTTGATAAATACCTACGACCCCTTGAAAATAACAATTGATCAATTGTTATTTTCAAGGGGTACTGCTGATGTTTTGCTCTTTATGTACAGCGCGCGTTTGCTCTCACAAATATATCTTAGCAGTCTTATTAAACAAAAAATACAATTTACACTAAAGTGTTTCTTTCTTCTCTGTAAAGCAGTCTTTCGAACCAATGGCAAATTTAAAAAAGAAAATAGAGCTCTAATTTAATTTTGTCAATGAATAATTTTGTCATTACGTTTCCTACTTATGGAATACTATAATAAACTGTTTTAAATAATTAAATATAACATACATTAATTTAACGTTTAACATAGCGCCATCTGTTGAATACCTACTCCATCCAGTTAACAGATATCGCCATCTGTTTACAAATTGAGATGTAAGCTATCCTATCTTTCAAGTTGGATCACACTGCATATGGTGTGCAAATTTGACAAAAATCGGTTACGTAGTTTAGGAGTACATCGCGGACAAACACCGTGACACGTAATTTATTTTCATAGGTACTGTGAGCGGTTTTTGGAGTTGATGATCGACCTCGAGGCGTTATTGCCGACACGCCGGTTCTTCAACACTGTCATGGACGACAGCCACCTTGTGGTTCGCTGCCAGATGGCGCCACTTGCGCGCAGACCTGAAGGCCAGCTATTTACCCAGGTAAGTGCGAATTGATGTTATAAGCCATAATTTCAAGCTGATAGACATGAGAGAGAGAGAGAGAGAGATGAGATAAGAATACATATTATATAAGTATGCTGAACAACGACCTAGTTAAGGTCACCGAAATTCATGATGGGTCAGGTCATCAGTGGACTTCCTTTAGTTGTATGTATGATAAATTCGTAGAATGTAGTGTGGAATAGACGGTAGTAATTTATGTTATAGACTTTTCTATGCTACAGGATACGGTAAACTCAATGTAATTATTGACATTAATGTTTACTTCAAAATCTTTTACGTTTACTATACGGATTTATTACTAAGTCTATAAGTTTACAAATATGGAATATTTCATTTCCAACCATTTTACCATGACCTCATTTACTGAAAGCAAACATCGATACCTATTGAATCCATTCATATTATTTACTTTGATGTGATAATGAAAAAAAAAAAGATATAGTATTGGCTTAACCCAGGACATTAGAACTTACTAAGTTCTGAAGTAAAAAGCAAAATATTATCTTATTATTATTTCTTTATTACTAGTAAAACTATACAAAATACAATAAATGCGTCATGTCATTTTAAAAGTTACATATATTTGGGACAGTATAGAATAAAACTAACTTACATTATTGTTAGTGCAAGAGAGCAGTAAATAGTATACAATCACTAACCACTACAAGCTGCGTTTGTACATAAGGCCGGAAATAAGGCCCATTATTTCATACATAGTAACTGTTACTTACGTCTAAGAACATACAGTCTATATTAGAACAACTACTGCAATGTATAATAAAATCAGTATGTCCAAAAAGTTTTACAAAAGTTGGATGTGGGTTTAGGTATAAAAAGACACCTCACATTACTCAATCTCTGAATTATGCTGATGTTTAAAAAGTGCATGTCACTGGAAGAGGCCCGACTCAGCAGTGGATCCTATATGGGCTGAGTAGAAGTTAAAAAAGTGTTCTTTGTCTATACTATTTATATGAAAGATCACGAGATTCAAACGTATTTGAACATTGCAGGAAATGATTTCTTGACGGTTCTGATTGTGTATATTTTATTTTATTCCCAACGTTTCAGACACGTCCGTGGGCACTTTGCAGTGACCACGGACACTGCGAAGTGTCTGAAACGTTGGGAATAAAAAAATATATTCACGATCAGAACCATCAAGAAATCATTTCCTGCAATGTGCAAAGATCGTGAAAACCTAAGACAACGTATTTAAACAGTTTAAAAGCGCCGAATATTCCCGAACTTAATTAAACGTCTATGCTCAGACTGAAATAGAGTATTTTAAATATTATAAAAAGTTTTTTTTTATGTAATGTTAGTAAATTTTTGTATTATTATTTGAGCTAATATAAATTTTAAGTATCTTTGTGAGCAACCATTTTTTCAATGACGAGATAAAAGAAAGTTATAATAATAATACTTTCCACCATACATAACCTATATTAAATATCAATATATATTTTGGTATATGTTAACAGTCTACTATTTCTTATTAAAATTAAATAGAAACGGAATATTTTATTCAAGATTTTTGGAATGATATATTTTCTTTTGTTTGCCTATGATTCTTACTATGTCATAACTAATTGTATATGAATGAGATTACTTAAGAGTATATTTTGAATAATCATTTCAATAGTCATTTAATCTTTGGATTATCATCCACCATATTATTTACGCTTAGATTGAGACTTTAACAATATTCGAGTTTATTTTTATAATAACGAGGCACTTACAAGGCACATTTTGTACAGAGAGATTAGGCCGGAAGCTCTTGTTTATAAAACAAAGCTAAGCTTACAATAGCCTCACATTTAAACCACTAATCAAAAATTTCTAATCACAGATAATTGTAAAACTATTTTGCCAGATGCCTCTATTAAGCTTTTCTGAACTAGCACTAATATTGTAACTAAAATAATACTGAGAATGTGTTACACTTAAGTGAATATCATATTTCTTTCCAATATATAGCTAGATATATAATGTATTATCTAGGCTGGGGCTAATTTCAATAAAATTGTGTATATTATTTGAGTGTGTTATGTTTAGACCGCAGTAAAGCTATCTATTAAAAATTAGGCAAATAGTACTTAGCGGTTACTAAGCTAACTACTTGTATGACACAAGGTGTCTCTTCAGCTTGGATATTTAAATATAAAATTGTGTGGCATTTTCCATGACATTGTACAATTTGTGATTTCCCACTGAATTTATCAATTATTATTAATGCCACTACATATTTGGACTACTTTAAAAATTGCCATAAACATAGCCCCTTACTTAATGGAGGTCTTAGATCAATAGCCACCATTCATGTGAATCATTTCGTCCCCCAAGTCCCCAGTAGGCACGGGTTCAGCGTAGCAACAACTTTTACGTAGCAAATAGGTGACATGAGATTGTCTTACCACGCACACATAGAAGATCAGGATTGATTGGAACAGGTTCACGAAGATGTGTGCGTATATCAGCTCGTCAATGTTGAGCCACGACAGTAGTAGAAACAGCCAGGCCATTGTCATTATCAGGAACAGTTGAAGAAATAAGTTGAAACTGTAAACAAATAAATTAAATAGACATTTTTACCATTATGTAAAAATATGTGGTGCGTCTTTTTTTTTTAAACAAACCCCTGCACTAGATATATATAACCTGTATCGCGAGGCAGTTTCTATACATGTAATTCACGAACTAAAATGACACCCAGACTCAGAGCAAGTGCCTCTGGTTTACACAAAGGCAGTTGCCCGACCTCGGAATCGAACCCGGGACCCGCTGATCCAAAGGCGGCACATCTAACCCCTAGACCAACGAGGCAGTACTTACGAGGGTGAATCAAAAAATTCTTGGAATCAATATTAAAAAATGCAAAGATTTAAATAATAATATTTTATTTTTCTACATAATCTCCCTCCAATGCAATGCATTTAGAATAACGCGTTTCTAACTTCCTTATTCCTTGTGAAAAAAAATTATTTTCTTGACTCTCGAAAAAGTCCTCTACGGCAGCTATAACCGCGTCATTATCGTGAAATTTTGTTCCACGAATTTCCTCTTTTAATTTTGGAAATAAGTGAAAATCACTTGGGGCTAAGTCCGGAGAATATGGTGGGTGGTCAAGGAGATTGAAGCCAGCACAGCGGATTGCGTTGAGCGCAACTTCCGATCGATGGGCAGGAGCGTTATCTTGAAGGAACAACACGCCCAACGACAGTTTTCCACGACGTTTTTCTTTAATCGCTTCACGCACTTTCGGGATTAAATTTGCATAATAGGGTCCAGTTATCGTCTGGCCTTTTGGCATGTAATCAATAAAAAGGATTCCTTCACTATCCCAGAACACAGAGGCCATAACTTTGCCAGCGGAAGGAGCAACTCGAAATTTCTTAATGGATGGAGAGGATGGTCGTTTCCAAGACATGCTTTGTCTTTTAGTTTCAGGATCAAAATGGTGGACCCACGTTTCATCCATGGTGACAAGACAACGGCAAAAATTATCCGAATCACGCTGGAACATTTCGAGATTACGCTTGGAAATTTCCAAACGTCGCTTTTTGTTTTCGTCGGTTAACATTCGTGGCACCCATCTTGCAGACACTTTTTTGAACCCCAGTGAATCAATTAAAATGGATTGAACGCTACCAAAAGATATCTTTAGGATCTCAGCTATATGTTTTATAGTCATTCTTCTGTCTTCCAAAACCAGATTCTCAACCTTTTTGACATTTTCTTCTGTAACGGAGGTTGAAGGCCGCCCAGAACGCGGGTCATCTTTACAGCTTGATCTACCTCTTTTAAATTCAGCCACCCAGTACGCAACCGTAGAATAGGGTACAGCATCACCCCCTAATGTCTGCTGAATGTCCAAAAAAATTTCCTTCGTAGACATTTTTTTCAAACTGAGATATTTTATCACCGCACGTAACTCACTTTTATCCATAATTTTGACTTTTTAGCAACTCGTTGCACAAAAAAATTTATTACATGCGAACGAACTGACAAAAACAAGTGACAGTCTGCATAAATATAGTGTGATAGACACTCTTTAATTTGAATATCGAACTTGATCCAAAAAGGTTTCATATATATGCACTTATAAGAACTTTTTGATTCACCCTCGTACAATACTTAAAATGAAATCTAAGCCTAAATTTAGATAGATAGTCTTATCTTTGGAAATTCAGTAATCCCATAACATCCTTACAACTGGATATTAGAAGTGTTATCACACCAATTCTGCTAAATAGTTTCAAAATGACTAAAAAAAAGAATATAATAATAATACCTTACGTGTTTTAATTTACCAGTCTGTATTTACTTACCAGCCTTTGAGTTTGTGATGAATCCTGCCGTAAACGTTGATCCTTTTTAGGATTTTTAAAGTCGTTGCGTAAAAGAATACGTTGAAAATTATCGTGAACGCCACTGGTGTAAAGAAAATAGCAATGCCAAGCAACCCTGGAATTTAAAAAAAACATAGACGGATCTTATTACAGACATACAACATTATTACAAAACAGTTTAAATATAGTACCTAAGCTACTATAGTTCTTATTACAAATGTTAGACTATGACTAAACCAACCATGGGTTAAAAGTTAGACAACCCTAACATAAATTTTAAACTTCAAACTTTGACATCTACAATTAAGTTTCGTTTCTTCCTTGTGGCTATAGTAAGTACCTATTTTAATAGTCAATATGAACTGCAATGCAATAATTTTCAATAAATATGAAATGTAATATATTAGTGCATAACTGTTAAATAATGACAAAAATTGAAGGTGAAATTCTTTTTGATAGTATAAAGCAAAGTCGCTGTCGTCTGTCCGTCCCTATATATGCTTAAATCTTTAAAACAACGCAACAGATTTTGATGCGTTTTTTTTAATAGATAGAGTGATTCAAGAGGATGGTTTATATGTATAATACATGCATAATTGCAATTGTGCGACGCCGGGGCGGGTCGCTAATAAATCATAATTTTAAACCATAGATCAAAGACGTTTGTCGATTTACTAGGTTCTGCTTTAAATTCAGTTTGGACAAAGTTGAATACCAAAATTTATCACTTGTTAAAGTGTGAAAATGTATAATTTATATTTGCGTTTCTAATATTTGTTTGAATGATTACCAATGGTATCTTGTTCGTCGTCGGATCTGCTGCTGGGGTTGATGCCAGTGTCAAAAAGGAAATGGGCACATAGGGCCATTGCAGCCATGACAGCAACACTGCACCAAACCACGCTTGAGTAGTAACAGTACTTGCGTACGTCCGTCACTCGCAGGAACACGTTCCGTGACCTGAAAGGTTAAGGTTATACAATTTTATAATCAGCATGATAATACTACATACTCGTATAATACAATAAATACACTTCGTAACAAAAACTACAAATATTTTTACGTTAAATTGAGTAAGAGACACAATGCCAATTAGAGGTTCTCACGAGTAGAAACAGAGATGGTAGTAGAAATCTTAAGATCACTAAATAACAAGTGATAATAATACAAGTAAGAGGAACTAAAATAAGCACAAAATACACTCAGACACTAGGTTAAGGATTGTTGCCATGTCAATGATGAAAAAAAAAAAAACTATTTACACACTCTTAAAAAAGTTTGATCTTCAAAGGCTAAGTAGAATCATATTTCATAAAAGACGATTATTACTCACTTAAATGTCTTCCATATGTAGAATCCGAAACTATTTAACCAGAAGAATGCAGCTAACAGGCTGATGTATAGAACTACATCTGTAAATTATGAAAATGATATTTATGAATAGATAAACCACACCCATAAATTATTTATAAATAAATAACTAGTTTTCAACATCTTTCGTCGTTTCCTCCTATGCATAACCCACTACTGAGTCGGGCCTCCTCCAATTTAATGGAGGGAAATAGCATACTGTGCCACATTTGCAAGACTGGAAAGATGTTGGAAAGCACCAACATACTTTGCAATCATCACTACATAGTATAAAACAAAGTCGCTGTCGTCTGTCCGTCCCTATGTATGCATACATCTTTAAAACTACGCAACGTTTAGATGTACATTATTGCCCGTGCGATGCTGGGGCGGGTCGCTAGTTTATGAATAAAATACAATGTATAATTAAATCCATGTAAAATTTGCACAGGTCTGGTCCATCAGGACAGCGTGAGAACTAAGATTACTGTGGTAAATGATGTGTTGATGTTTCTGATTGTGTTATTGTATTTAAATCCCAATGTTTAGTTGTCCCACAGCGACTATAATTGTGAAACTTTTAAGGTTTAAATAAAATAATATGATCAGAACGGTCAAAACATCATTTACCGCAATCTGCAAGGATTGTTAAAACCTAAGACATTGTATACTATAGCAGACATAGACACTAATCTCATTAAGATCAAATTATAAGCTAAGATTGTAAACTCACCGGTAATCATATAGCTGACATGATTACTCAATTCTGTGAATATCCTCACTAGATCTGCAGCTTGGCTGACTATCATACACACATTTATTGTTGTTATAATGTTCCCAGCTAAGTCTCTCAGAGTGGGCAACACAAAGTAAATAATAGCGATCAATAAGTACAGTATCATGGAAATGGAGTGAAATATTGGATTTAGAATTTTCTTCATGAGAAAATTCATATCCCTCCAGTTGATTTTCACTTCAGGAACACACACATATGCATATGTGCTTATTATGCTTGTGTTTGGTTTTGCCAATAGTATCTGGAAATAATAACTTCATTATATTGATAGTAGCAGAATAGCTAGTTAGCTCCTACAAAAGAAAAGCTTCATAACAAAACCTGAGCTTGGCCATGTCAGAGGTTGCAACAGCAGCACAATTTTCCTTTATTTACTCCCTAAAAAAAGCCTGTATGGAATGTGATATGATGATGAATGATGATAAGTACTAGTATCGGTCCATATTCTTACTGTAATTTGAATATACACAGTCACATGTACCAGTGAGTGTTTATGAAAATGCAAATAACTTTCTAATCAGTTGGTGATCACAGATTATGTATTGTTACTTAAATAAATGAACTCTGTTGAACCCTGTACCACAAACAGCTACACTAGCTCAGTGATTTACAGTTGCATGCTAATGTATATCTGGCTCACATCTGGCTATGCAAATTAAATTTAGAAAAAACAAAATAAAAGCTTTATTCTAATCCAATCTTGAACATTGTAAATATTTGTTACGTAGATGTTTTTAGGTATACTTTTTTAAACAGCGTGTTATTTTTCTTATGGACAATGATAAAGGATATACGCTAAATCCTATAAATAAGCCCCAAGCCCATTTCATAGTATTAATAGTAAAAATATTATAAATATAATTCCATCAAATAATTCTGTGGCTAACATAAAGTTGTTACTAGGGAACATTTCTTCAGTGTTTTATGTAAAAATGACACTTTTGATGACCCTTTTTTAGATCAATATTTATCAATAGATTTTCAACAATAGTTTTTATTTAACTAACCTTGTCCATGCAGTAGTTTCCTGGATAGTGAATATAAGACATAGGTTCTTTATCATCTGGTATCGGAATGCTTTCATGTATGTTTAATGAATTGCTAGTCATTGGGTCTTCATTATAGCTGTCCATCATGGGTTTATGATGTATCTGGTGTAGAAGTCTGCCATCAGGTAATAGATGCAATCTAGGATATTATAGTGTATAATAATAAACATCCTTGGACATTTCACACAACACCATCTCGTCCCAAGCTAAGCAACTTAATGCTTCTGTTATGGTAACGAGATGGATGATAAACTACTTAAATACATTTTTTTTGTAAATACATACATATTATAGATAGAAATGACACCCAGACTCCGAGCCAGTGCCTCTGGTTTAGACAAAGACACTTGCCCGACCCCGGAATCGAACCCGGGACCCATTGATCCAAAGGCGGCACATCTAACCACTAGACCAACAATATATTTACAATACATATTTTACAAGGATATCCTCAATCCTAACTAGTGCTACAACCACAAACTTATACACTAAAAGTACACACTAAGAGTGACTGCTAAACAATTAATACTACTACTACTCAGCCCGTATATGACGCACTGCCGAGTTGGCCTGGCCATTTTCTCCCATTGGCTCTTACAACACTCTTTAAATGGAATGGGGTGGTGATACCATGTATTCTTAATCTGTCACCACACAGTGCTAAACACTTTTAGCAGACTAAACTAAAAGTTCATTAGCATACATAAATTGTGTGGGTAATACCACTAATGAGTTCCAGATTATCTATACAGTGCAATATAATTGAACTTTAACCAACTGCCATGTAGATAGGTAAATCTCTCATTATTTAAGCTATTACTGTACACAATACTTACAAAATATCTATACAGATAAACAAAATTGGAGTGTCTGTTTATAATATTACAATAACTGTTTTTTACTAATTGCATTTGGTTGTATACACAGTACATATACCAAAACAAATTGAATTTTGAATCATACTTGTCTTCAACACTTTCATAATCAAACACTGCTCTTCTCTCCGTAGCTACACAATCAGGAAACCCATAAGTAACGTGGTAATGTTTTACTTCAACCTCTTTATTATCTTCAGTTGTAAATGTTGGAACCCAAATGGCTGAAACATATATTTTTGGTAGCAGCTATAGTAAAACAGACAGGTATCAAAATGCTTTAGTGATGTATATAATATATGATACCAATGCATATAGTGTCTAGTAGTATAATTATTGAGACCTAAAACACTACTACTACCTAGCTCATAGGTGATCCACTGTTGAGTCAGGCCTCCTCCATTTAGATGGAGGGTAATTGGCCTAGACAGGTTTTTGTTTCAAGTTGTTCTTCTCTTGCAGCCAAGTTATTAGCCATGATATTTCTGCTGTCGGCTCTTATACACCCTACAAATGGGGTGGTGACACAATGTACTCTAAATCTGTCATCACGTGGACTGTTACCAATTAAAATTTAAAAAAGTACTTAGCACTGAGTGGAAATGATCTGAGTAATAGCTAATTTCCACTCTGTGCTTAGCAACATGGACATAACAATTAGGTGATTGGTTGTTATAATAACACGACTTTGTATAGAGTATATGATGAACACTATACAATATTTACTTTACTTACTCTGATTGTAAATTTCGGCTAATCTACATACACTGCCAATAAAAATTTGATCACTATCACAACATTTATTTATCTTGACTCCGTACACTTGTTCAGATATTTCGTTGAGATTCGTCTCTCTTACATCTTCTTGGAAGGCATAGCTCTCACAGAGCAAAGCTATAGTTATGAACGCAACGTGCATTTTGCTATTATTTCCACTACACATTTCATTACAATTTGCCGCTAGCTGACACGATGTTTTTCATTTGATGCTTAACGGTCAGTTTTCCGCTTTTGTCAATTACACCTAATACTAAAACATGTTTCTCTGTATTTGTTGTATTCTTATGACACCTAAGTTATTAATATTAACTTGATTTCGTTTGGATCAATTTAAATAATTCGTTCGTGTGCTCTTTGTAGCATTCGACATTCGTTTGACGTTTTGCATTTTTTGCAATTTGCATCTTTCATAGGGATGATCGATATACATCGATGTTGATTAAACATCGATGTTTATCTGAAAAACATCGATGTCTTGTATTCGATAACATCGGCACATCGATGTTACAGGATTAAAATATCAAAACCTCAATAATTCTTTTGAGCACCATTTAGTATGCATTAGATGTACCAGGAAAACTCCTCGCAAAGCTAATTTTCTGCTACGATGGATAGTCGATATTTTTCATAATAAGAAACGTATATTGTGCGTAGGTCAATTTTTATTGTTAAAATTGGTCTATAATTATACAACAGAACACTCATAGCGTAATGTTGCTTAAAAGGTTGAAAAAAAACAAACCGTAAACCCGATTTTGATTATTTTATATAAGTACAAACATAATTAAGTAGCCATAAAACATTTATATTGACAAGTTTATACACGTAGTTACACTAGACAACTGAATAACACACAAATTTTCATAACAATATTAAAAAGAACAAAATTGATGTCGCGGGTATCGTTAGCGATAAAAACGAATTGCATAACGTCACATCCCTACAAACATCGTACAGGTAACTGTCACCCGCACCATGCTACAGCGCAAAGCAAAGCAAATAGTATAGTTGACACGATGTTTTTCCACTTGATGCTTCAAGTTCAAACTGGGCGATATGCTATTATCATTCAGTTTGAACTTATAACTAAAATATCTGTGACAGCCACTCTCGTTATATTTCGCCCTAAAGCTTTCGTCTACGACTGATTAAAGACATTATAAAAAAGTCATTGAGTTTCTGTAAAGTATTTTCCTTTGGATTTTGACGTTTTCAAATCATATTCACATTTAGATATTATGAAGGTAATCGTAACGTAACTTAAGGTAACCTGTAAATTGCAAAAAACGTAAGAACATTTGAATTTCGCGGGCTACCCTGGAGCATCCACCTTAAAATATAGGAAAACATCGAAATAAAATAGAATAAAAAATGTAAGCGAAAATCCCCTAAAGATACCCCTAAAAATCGAACGCCTCTAAAATGCATGTTGGGAGCGCGTACGTTTTTGACAAGTGCTCCATCCCCACGATGGAGCATTTGTCAAAAAAGTCACATAACATAAAATGCGTGGCGCACTTAAATATCGAACATGTGAAGTGCCAGTAATCGATGTTATTTAACTGTATCACAGTTAAAGGATTAGACTGAGGTTTTTTTATAATCTCTCTACTCTTTTAATTACCTACTGCCTTAATTCACGACACTTTTTTTATCATCAACGACTGTTAGACTGCATTACCTCAATGAAAAAAAAATACATGTCCTCTGAGTTTCTTGCCAGTTCTTCTCAGCAGTAGTCGCGTTTGGACTGGTTGTAGTAGATGAATAATGTGTTGAGTTTTTGTAAGTGTCCATCGTAAATAAATGATTTGAATTTACGTGAAGCACGAAAGAGGCCAGCATGTCAATATTGTGGACACCTACTTATCCAACAATCGGCTCACCAGTTACTTAACCTGCAGATACAGCTCAATTCGTTAGGCTAGCACATCCCCCGTATCCATCCTATAGGCCCCACAAACAAGTTATTGATGTAAATCATGCGCTTTTTGTATAAACTTTTTTACTATAAAGATATTTTTGATTTAATAAATTACCTTTATTGCACCTTAATTCAACTGGACACTCTCCATTTTCCATTAATTACCCTCCATGAATTTGGAGGGAAATTATCCCACTGTACCAAGCTGGCAAGATGGGTTGACCTCTTGCGTTACCACAGGGAAAGCTTTAGGAATAAATAGTTATTATTCTGCAAGTATCTGTCTAATTAGTATTTACATGGATGTTTATAGCTTAACAAATGCCTAACTGAAATAGAGCATAATTAGGTAGGTTGTGAATGAGTACACACTTTTAAATTTGGCATTTAAAACTAATTATATTTATTAAAACATGTAATATCTACATACAAAATTAAACAAAATTCGTAAAACAATTTCTTGTTGGCATTATCTCGAGTAACTAACTTACATCAAATGCATTGAGTCGTATGTATGATGTTGTATTACAAAGTTTATGGCACGTTAAAATTATGATGTGAATTTAACTTTTTTTGTAAAATATTAATATCACTTGGTTTAATTATGTAAGTAGTCTGAAAATCACTAGATAAAACAAATCTCTCAACAAACAATCAATAAACTTTGGTTTGCAACAATTTAAAAGACAACAAATAAATAAACAAAATTTAAAAGTATATTTTTTAAATAAAAAATATACGATTAAGATTTAAGATTTGAATAATAACGTAAAATTGTATTTAGAAAAAAAATTAATTCCTATCTCAATGGCTTATTTCAATAAATCTACTAAATTTAATATTATCGTTTCTTCATCTTTATTTTATATCCTGTCCGCTGATTAAAACTCTAACCTACAGTGCAATGTAAAATATTCGGGAAAGGCTTATCAATTATCCATACTTAAAAAAAAGTAGTATGAGGCACTTGAATCCATCCATTGGTATAGAAAAAATCTTACACTAGGTATTATTCTGGAAGCATTATTCATATTTCTTAAATCGATGGAGATTTCCTAACCCAGACTGGTGCAGAAGGGAGTTTTTGTATTCACATATAAAATCTAATACACATATTTTGCACTAAGTACCATATTAAACCTGTCCATAGTAAAAGAGATCTAATTAAGCCTGACTTCCACTTTATCATCGTCTATCATTAGTTCGTCATCAGGCTCGTCGTGGGGGCTCAGTTTTTCAGCCAAGGGGCGGGTGAGGAACAAACAGAAATTCTCATTGACTAATCCTTGCATTGCACGTTTCCTTAACACCACCAGTAGAATGAAGAACATTACGCCTTGCAAACAGTTGAAGATGTCCATTATTTTCCTGGAAAATAGTAACAGTGTGTTAAAGAGCCGACTGGACAATATATTAAAATAGAATTAAGATAATGTTAACCTTAAATATTTACTTAGTGTTGCAAGAATCGTGAAAAAGCAGGATTTCCCCAATATGTGTTATGGTATGTTTTGCAGAAATACATGCAAGTCCATAATTTCAATTAAGTATGGCACGAAACTAGCCTACGTAGTTCACTAACTTATTCATAAATGTGACACGTGTTTAAATAGACTTCCCGCCAAAGTTGAGGTAAAGTGTTCTTACCAGATGATATGAGCTTGGCCGTGAGCAAAGCTGGCAATTTCGAATATCCAGGAAATTCCCATGACAAGAAACAGTTTCAAGGATAGGAGGAACCTGAAACGATAATAATATAACATATAATGCCAATAATAATACGAAGACCTAATAACAAACTATAATAATTAACGTTTCGTTTTTTTGCACCTTGAAAGTACAAAATAATAAACTGCTTAGGGAAAGGACAAGAAAAGATCCTAAAAGCTCTTACTTGTGTTTAAGGATGTTCAGCTTATTGAAGTCGTACTGTTTGTTGTGGCGCCACAGGCTTAAAGAAGACAGAGCAAACAGGGCTATATTGATTGTTATAAGGACGGCGATGGGTCCGTAGAAAAATATCCAGGTTTCAGTGCGACCTGAAACAAAGTTACCTTCGTATAATACTTTCACTTCAGCATTTATAAATTTCTCAAACACAGTTTATTGTTGAGATCTTGATCCACACTGACACTTCCCACTGCACTGCAGCATTCCGCTCAGTACATAGAAAAAAACATATTTATATTTTGTGTAAAATTAAAACAATTGGCTTTCACCGGTGACCGTTATGTAGTTTACTAACTCCTGCATTCGTATTCTACACACTTTATAAATTACAACTTATTTTTGATACCTAAAAACTAGCAGATTTTGCATTAGAGATTAAAAGAGTATGAACATTCATAACAGGAAGTAGAAGAAGAGATTAAAGGACCCGAGGCGAGTCTTTTACGTTACGATTCCGATTAGTGTATAATACTGAACGCCTCGAGTTTATACGTTGCCGATCCCTTTCCGAGTTGACATGTCTGCTACGACCATAATAAAATTATTACAAATAGGTTTATTCCGCAACAGGCCCATTAAGCAGTTATCTATGTTCAGAGTACATGTTCATCCGATAAACGGTTTATATCCTTCGCCTGTTGAATACCGAATGAACTTACCAGAGAACCAACATGTTCCGGACGAGAATCCTGGCTTCCAGTGGTCCCCTTCGACAAAGTTGGTAATAATGGTGACTAATAAGAAAATCGCAGTGCAGCCCCAGGCGTACATACTAAAGTAGAAAAATAGCTTCCTTTCAGTCTTCTTCAATAGAGTAGCATCTCTGAAAATTAAAAGGTAATACTGGATTACTGGAGATTCCACCAATATAGTAGCTAGTGACAAGAATCGCACGATTGTATTATATTGCCATGATTATGTTAGTGGATTTAAGAAAATTCTTAATTTCTTGCTGTGTATGTGACACGGATGAACAAATGATTACAGTTGATTGTACTACTTCTTTGTATCTACCCGATGCGCAGGATAAAGGTTTCCGAATGAAAGCTAGTTGATACCTTCATTACCGTAAATATGACCATCAACTCTATATAGTAGTAAGCCTCATACTGAAGTCCGAAGCACTGATCCAAATGATGATGAAGCCGTTCTAGAATCTCTACCATCGACTACACTGCTATGTTCCGTAACTTTGATATATATAAAACTTACATTACAGTAAGAAACATGTTGACACTAATCACATTCATCCAGAAGAAAGTGGCCATCATCCACGTATAAACAAGGAAACCTGTAAATAAAAAAGTAATACATGAGTTAGAGTTGGCCTGATGATTCATTAACCGAGGTTCTTCAATTTTGAGTGGTATTTGCGTCTCTGGAGTAGCTAATTTATTGCGGCTTGATTCGTAAATAATAGTAGTGTGATTCTATGTTTCTAGGGGAAGCTTTTATCTGTCACAAATACGATCAGTATCGAAATCCACAAGATTAACAAAAACCTGAGCTATTTCCTAATTGTAGCTTTAAATCGCGGCATTTAGAATATTTTAGGAATGTTAGCTTAAAGTATTTTGTTTAAATGACATACCTGTAAGAGTGCACAATTCTCCTCTAAACCCTGGGCTTAGTTGGAGTACTCCCAAAGAAAAGAAACCCAGAGCCATGCTGATGCACATACACAAATAGCACAGGCCTTGAAGATCTCTGCAAAATAACATAGTTTTGAATCTTTATCTACAGATACTTCCACTAAATGTTTTTGACCGGAGTATTTCTTAGTTATATTCTGAGTTTGGAAGCGTCTACAGCGCTGCCAATATTGTTATCTGAATGTAATATTATTGGCATTTAATTTGTAGTTAGTAAACTTAACCATGACGTCGTCGTCCAAAATAATCTGGCAAAGAATTTTTCTGTAATTTTGCGTGGAGATACAAGCGGGTATGCGTGAGTACATACACTCCCACTGGTAAAAATCTGTTCTAGGTTAGATAAACAGATAGGGAACCTCATTTATTTTAAATGATTTGATAAGGCACATTCTCACAGTCACAGCTACAAGTTAGATCGTTGTTATAAGTTATTGTATGATTTGTGCTTTGTTATTTTTATATAAATGATTTGCGATATGATGACTTTAGTATGAACAATAAATCGTTGAACTTGATATTGCTGATACCTGCGGAGTCGCAGATATCAGCAAGTGCATCGTGAGGCTTTCTCAATTAAAAAGCCTGATATCACAACACGCCGCCAAAACTCTTAACTACCTTCTTTAACTATAAATGTTCTAACAAACTACAGCCCGGTGTTAAGGTTTAAAATTGGCTGGTATGCACAAATCAGTATTTGTTCAATCATTTTCATGTTTATTTATATATAAAGATCAACTTAGACACAATGTTTACCTTAGCTGCGGCAGAGAACAGTATACCGCAATGGTAGCGATAAGAAATACCACTGAAATTAGAGTCAGTATGCCACTGGTCTCAATATTGTTAGATGGTCCTGCGGATATTTCCTCGAAACAGACCACTGCCGCATCAATTGTCCCCAATGTCTTGTTTTTTATGCTTCGGTACATTTTGGTCACACAATATCTGAAAAAAAAGCAATACTGCTTTATGATGTGTCTTGCAACTCAATTTCTAATACTAACATATGAACACTAAACGAGATAATTGGAGGCTGGAACATGCCTGTCACAGAGGATTTTATTGTTATCTTTATTACCTGTGTTATCATGCGAAGATTGTTTTGTTTGCAATCAGCAAATTGCTGCTCTGTTTGTGGTTTTATTTGTAGCATTCTACCATTATTGAATACAGCACAATTGCAGCATAATACATGAAAATACGATGAAATAGTTTAGTAACTACTTTAAATAATTAACCAGGGCTGGCACAGGGTTTTGTATCAAGAATTCCTTCACTTTACTAAATTTTCGTTTGTCGGCTCTTATTCGTATTTTAAATCCGTCACCATACAGATGGAGCTTAGTAACTATATGTATATGTATATTCGATACACCAAATCAATAGCAAGAAATTAGATATTTGATGTGAATCTGTTGTTGGGTCTCAGAAGGCTGAGGGCAAAATATGAAATGCAATGCAGACTATTAAAATGTATTTTAGTTAAATTTTATCTACTCACAAGTTAGGATCTTCGACGAACACGTAGCTAGGTGAATCCTCCGTGGACACTTTATAGCCATCGAGAATGATTTCTCTGAGCAACATCTTGGTGCAATTCATAAAAATCATGCGTTTGCCAGAGGTGCCGCACATGCCCTTATTCATCAAGACTTCATTGTCTGGGCAGCATTGCCTTGGTAATTGGGCGACGCAGCCAGTGGCCAGTAGCAGTAATAGCAGTTCCTAAAACATAAAAATAAATAATATGAAAAGATGTCGTTAGATTCAATAGATTCCATGTTATTAGAAAATTGCCACCCCATTCCGAAACGAAACCCAGTGCCAAAGTTTCCGGCCTGCGTGGTTCAGCAGGCTAATGACCCTGTCCCGGAGCATGCTCTCCTATTGGGGAGTGTATCCCGTGGCCCTGGTTCGGACATTCGAGGATCGCCGTCGGTTTTAGTGGGTAGGTCGGGGCGCAATTTTCCATCTCTACGCGCCCCGGAGTCCCACATATCCCGGCTAGTCCCAAGGGCCGGGAATCCATGAGGATCTCCGACGTAAAAAAAAAAAAAAAAAAAATGGTAATGACCCTCCACGAAGCCAGAGGAGGCCCGAGCCGGAGAGGTAGTAGTCTTGCCCGACCCTAAAAAACCTAGGACTCGTCTGCAAGTTTTCCGCTCTAATCAATTTATACAAACAAAACATTGGAATCCACTCAGCTATTTATGACGAGTTTAGTGCTATGATTTCAATACAAAAGTGTATTGAACTATCTTGTTAGACTTTCCAATTAATACGAGTTAATCAATCAGAAAGTGATTGAACTAAAAACGCATTTCTATGTCCAGCTCAGCCCATAAATGATCCACTGCTGAGTCGGGCCTCTTCCCAATTACATGGAGGATTATTAGCCTACTGTGCCGCACGCTGGCAAGACAGGGTTTCGTTTTTCTTCTTTCTTTAATTTCCTTTTGTCGGCTCATACGACACTCTCAGGATTGAATAAGGTGGTGACACTATGTATTCTAAACCCGTCACCGCTCGGTCTAATTTTTACACCGGGTTTTAATCCGAGCGATGCGCCATCTATGAAGGAGGCTCGCAGGCATTTTGGATTTTTGGCTGCGCGTTTAAATATTGTAATCTTAAATAATTCTACGCTTTCATTTATTTCCCTCGATGAATAACTAATAATGACTGATGGAGTCATTGTGAAATATTCGCATATAACGTTTTTGTGATAAGAACACAGTAGCATACCGCAGGGACATTGACATGATAATGTCCGGACAAATTTTGTTGATTTCGTTTACCCAGTATGTCGGCCTGTTCATATTTTTTTTATCTTTATTATTTGTGGGAATCAAAGGTCTTAAATCCATTAACCACCAAAACATAGAGGGTGTATGGTTAATTATTTATGTAAGTACAAATAATATGTTTCAGTGATAGCGATATTTTTAATGATCGTCGAGTGGTTTTTTGTTTGTCTTCATTAACATGAACAAAACTTTAAAAACTACGACCTAAAGTTGTTTTATCGTCGTTTCAGCCCATACCTGACACACTACTGGGTCGGGCCTCCTCCAAATTTATGGAGGGAAATTAGCCTTACTGTGCCACGCTGGCAAGACGGGTTGGCACAGGGTTTGTATCAAGTTTTCCTTCTCTTGGGGCTAGGTGATCGGCCTCTTGTGTTCTTTTAGTCGCCTCTTACGACACCCTAAAGATGGTATGGGTTGGTGACATTGTATATTCTAAATCCGTCACCACAAGAGCTTAGAAGTTGTTTTATAGACTCTTTCAATTCTTAAAATATATTGCTTTTTATATGGTAGGTACTAAAATTGTACGCTTTCAACGCATTCAAAGAATTTCGCGGAATCTTAAGTAAATATTTTTAATGAATGTAGTATTCATATATGTAGTAAAACCCCCCTTTTCCTTCCACTAACGACGGCTCATTTACGTCAATATTTGATGCTGACATAGTGTCCTATCCTATATGTATATTAGATGTGTAAATTAATAACCTGCTCCGAAATTCTTGTTTACGTCTTCAAACATGAGATGGTTTTTAAGTATAGTTTTAGTACCTTTAAGAAGTTGCTAGGTACAAGTCTCAAAATTGATCAACACGCGAGATTGGTTTGAATCGATAAAAAATAGGTCAATCAACAATCAGTCATCAGTAATGATATGTAAAGAGGGTAATTCACTTAGCAGTATGCGGTTAAGGTCACATGTTTTATAATTGTATTCGTAATATGGCAGGCCTCAATAGGTATTTTTTTATACGACTACTACCCTACATATTGCCTAGCCTAATTCACGATCACAAATGATACTCAGACCCAACGCAAGTATCTCTGGTTTACACAGACACTTGCACCATCCCGGAACCGAACCGTGAACGTGTGATTGAAAGGCGGTATATCCCCAACCATTTTTTCTCATAGACAACTGTTAAAGATTTCAACGATATTCACAAAAATCTAACAAAATTTCAAGAGTAGATTTCGATACGTTGTACTGAATATGGAATATGCAAGTTTACGGTTACAAATTGTGAACCCCCATTTTTTGTCACGCCAACGAGTCTCCGGACCCCTGGGGGTCCACTCCAAGACCACTTTGAGAAGTAAGCCTCTAAAGCAACAAAGCCTTGTAGACGTTAAACCTCCTTTTGAATATGCATTTAATTACCGATATCTTAATGGGATTCTCCGTGTGGTGACGGATTTAGAATACTTTGTGTCACCACCCCAATCCATCCTGAGGTCGTAAGAGTCGACAATAAGAAATGACAACGCCGTAAACCTAGTCGCATCAGAAGTAAAGAAAAGAAACCCTTTTTTTTTGTTCGCCCGGGGTAAAATCCTTTATGGAGTATCCCCGTCGGCCACGGGGATGGCCGAGGGGGGGTGTGTGTGGGACTCTCCCCCAGAGTGGGGACCTACCCACTAAACCTCCCCGGGTTGCTCCAACTCGCGTCCTTGTTGCGGCATTGTGGGATCTGTACACAGTACCACGCCGCCGCAGACAGGAGGCCCACCTCCTCAACTCAGGCTCCTACGAGCACTCGACGTTCTGCCGTGAGCACCCGAACAGGACGTCGCATCTTCTCAGATCTCGTGTGGGGCGAGGGCATCCCCGTGCCCTGCCCCGGGAAGAAAAGAAACCCTGTGCCAACTCGTCAGGCCAGCCGTCGTCGTTTCAGCCCATTTATAAATTACCCACTAATGAGTCGGGCCTCCTCCAAATTCATGGCTGTGTAGTAGTAATGGTAAAATCTTTAGTATGGTATATAAGGCACAACAAAAACCTATAGCTATCGGTGAGTGAAGGCAAAGAACAATACGATAGAAGCAGATCTGTATTTAAAATCTAGGTTTTTCTGGACATGATTTCTATTACAAAAGAATGGGTTGCAGTGAAAAAAGGTAAACTTGATGATGACGGTATTAATTATTACTCGTTATTGAATTCTGGTTATTTGAAACTAGCGACCCGCTCCGGCTTCGCACGGGTGCAATAATGAACCTCTACATTTATCAGTGTTTCTCTACAATATTATGGATGTATTAAACATATAAACCTTCCTTTTGAATCACTCTATCTATTAAAAAAACCGCATCTAAATCCGTTGCCGCACGGATGTCACTATTTCTGTACTATATATATTACTCATTTACACATGTGATGTAGCTTTCTGTAATATAGTATGTGTCACTATCATTATGATGCTTCCGGTTACGTTATTATATCTTAGAATACGTACATTAAAATTACAACTTTACTGTTGTAAATATAGTTATTGTTTACAGAACTTGTTATTCTAATTATATTATTTTATCATGTTAATTTATAACTAATTTTAATTATTCTAATCGCACATGAAGCCGTTTATTATTTGTTTATCTTATTTTAGCGTTAATGAATAAAGTTATTATTAAGATAAGTACAAAGATAGTAAGTGTTTTACATAGATATGGATTTTAAGGCATTGTATCCAATGACTCTTATTAGATGGAGCGTACGAAAAGCTTGGGGCTACTGTATTTGTTGTTTTAAGGCTGACAAATCCAGTTCGATCAGTCCTGGCCTACAATACGCTTGATGAGTCGCAGTCGCTACGCAAAAGCTTGTATACCCCACCGCTTATATTGACCTGTTTAACACTTTTTTTATTATACAGGGTGTAACACACCTTCTAAAGCCATAACGACAGAATCGATAGATGACACTGTGCAAAATTTCAGGAAAAACAAAGCACCTTTTTTCCTAAAATTTTAGTCACCAAGTGGTGACTAAAGAAATAACTACAGACAAGACCAGAGACATCGCGGAACTTCGATTACCAAGCTTGTAGAAAAAATAGTAACGATAGCTGTAAGTTGTTTTTCAATGGAACTCATCACTACATAGTATAAAACAAAGTCGCTGTCGTCTGTCCGTCCCTATGTATGCTTAAATCTTTAAAACTGCGCAACGGATTTTGAAGCGGTCTTTTTTAATAGATAGTGTGATTGGAATGTTTATATGTATAATAGATGCGTAATATTGTAGAGAAACACTGATAAATTTAAAGGCTCACCATTGCACCCGTGCGAAGCCGGGGCGTGTCGCCAGTTATTGTAATAAATCTCTATAGTTTAGAAAACATTCACATCTGACTCATACTTCAAGGTAGAAAAATATTTTAAAAACAGAACTGCATATGTTGATTAGCTCAATGTTTTCTATGTACACCCTGAATAAATGCATATAATAAATCATAAGACGTATTATAAAATAATCATCAAATCAAACCACAAAAAATACCCACTGCCAAGTCGATTACATATAGAAATATTACCCACGATGGCCAGACGGGATGGCAAAGTCTTTTGTTTCAAGTACATCTTAATTCGTAACAAAACAATCCTCAAGAATCTACGAATGGCCTTTGCGAATTGTTTTTTTACGACATTTGTTATACCACAGAATAAAGATTAATTAACATCTAAATACATGTTCAAACACTATCGGACGTAAAACAGATACGTTTCCCAATGTGCAGGTCCTAGCCAACTTCACGGGCTGATAAGATACGCAGAATGTCCACTAGTTTTTCAATCACTTGTTGCGAGGTTGTTTTTGCACAACCGGCTAGAACGGGTTATTCACGAATGTAACCTACCTTCTCCTTTACCACATATAAGTAACATAAAAGCGTATGCGCGTGAGTCTTCATACCCGTAAATATAAATCTTTCCTGTTTATCACTATCACTATCACTACATAGTATAAAACAAAGTCGCTGTCGTCTGTCCGTCCCTATGTATGCTTAAATCTTCAGAACTACGCAGCCGATTTTGAAGCGATTTTTAATAGATAGACTGATTCAAGAGGAAGGTTTATATGACAATTTTGCACGGGTCGCTAGTAATAGATAAAGATAAGTAATCAAATAAAAAAGCCAATTTGTAATGTGTTTTTAAAAAGTCGAGATTAAATTTCCATTTTACTATACATATATACTACTGTTGCTATAATAATATTCCACTAAGTAATATGGCTTTTGGTACATCACGCACATTGGCGTAAGACTTTTAACAAAGTAAACTTTTTAACGACAAATTATGTTTAATTTGTATATTATGTATTCTATCTATAATATGTATGTATTTACAAAAAAAATATGTATTTATGTAGTTTATCATCCATCTCGTTACCATAACACAAGCATTCAGTTGCTTAGCTTGGGACGAGATGGCGTTGTGTGAAATGTCCAAGGATATTTATTATTATTATACTAATTAAATTAAACAACCATTTGAAGCCGGTACCTTAGACATACCTATATCCTAATTAACGTCGTTGTCAATTTAAGTCCGTACTTTTTTGTGCAAATAACGTATGCCTTGTAAGTTGTAAATGGCTCTAATATCAATATCGTCGTAATAATACAAATTTTGCCTTCTACACTCAACTGATTTAGGTATAATTAATTATGCAACCAATCTGGAACCAACAATGAATCATGACGAAGTTATGCAGTAACAAACATAAATATAAATGGACTTCAATCGATCGACTTGTTGATCTAGGTGTGCCGTCTCCACAATGAGGTCCCCAGGGACACGGAGCATGCTCTCTGCAATGGGAGTGAATCCCGTGGTTTTAGTGGGTAGGTCAGGGCGCAATTTACCATCTATACGCGCTCCGGAGTCCCACATACCTCGGCCATTTCCCAACGGCCGGGTCCCATGAGGATCTCCGACGTAAAAAAAAAAAAAGGGGCTATGTGTGCCGTGCCGCTTTTTGATCACGGGTACCCGGTTCGAATCCGCGGTCCGGCAAATGTCGAAGTGTAAATTTCTGTTTAAATATTAACTATCGAACAACTAACTATTAAAAAATAGATGCAACCATTCCTGAAACCAATATCGGTTGAACAAAAATAACGGGAAGAAATATTTGGAAAAACTAAACGCCCTCCTCTTTTAAGTCATCTGGTAAATGTTATAATGATTATCAAACATTATTCCCTGCGAGATCGAATCAGAAATGAGGAGATACGCAGGCAAACCAGGGTCACCGACATAACCCACAAGATTGCAAAACTTAAGTGGCAGTGGGCAGGGCACATAGCGCGCAGGACCGATGCCCGATGGGGCAGAAAAGTCCTCGACTGGCGACCGCGTTCCGGAAAGCGCAGTGCTGGTAGGCCTCCCACACGGTGGACCGATGACCTGGTTAAGGTCGCCGGAAAACGATGGATGCGGGCGGCCCAGGACCGGCCTTTGTGGAAATCTATGTCCAGCAGTGGACGTATTTTGGCTGAAATGATGATGATGATGATTGTCAAACAACATGAGCAATACGCAATAGTCGAATTTGTGGCGATGGTGTTGGCGGAGAAGGGAAACGCCACCGTCCCGAAACCCCAATAGGTATACACACATCTGGTCAGCGTTATGTTATTGGGAAGGCCTGACTTGGCTGT
Source organism: Clostera curtula (assembly GCA_905475355.2). NCBI lineage: Eukaryota > Metazoa > Arthropoda > Insecta > Lepidoptera > Notodontidae > Clostera > Clostera curtula. The sequence goes on along the minus strand of FR997813.1, from coordinate 7,192,138 downwards.
GTGTCGGTAACTATTTAAGTCGGCTCAACTTTCAACTACTGTTACAATTCAGCCCATAAATAACCCACTGCTGAGTCGGACCTCGTCCGATTACATGGAGGGTAATAACGAGGCACACTGGCCAGACGGGTCGGTAGTTGGTACAGGGTTTGGTATCAAGATTTCCTTCTCTTGCGGCTCATTTCCTTTAGTTGGCATTTACGACACACTCAGAATGGCATGGGGTGGTGACACATTGTATTCTAAATACGTCACCACACGGCAAGCTGGCCTTTTATTCATAGTCTGCAATCGTAATCTGTTTACGAATGCATATGTTATAGGTACTTATTATGACTAAAACATCTGAACTGAACTGAACTCACTATCTGAACTAATGTAAAAGGTTATCGCAATTATTGGAGAGTACACTGGTCAGAAATACACAACTTTCATTAAAATAATATGTAATTCATGGTCTATTTATCATAATCATCTCGGTCACTAATACGGACACCTCCTCCGAGATAATCAGCCCAATAAGCCATGCTGCCTACACGGGTTGGCGCAGGGTCTGTATGAAGATTTCCGTTTCTTCTCTAATTATAAGGCACTTAATTAAAATATGTTTACTAGGCTTTGACTTTCACCGAAAACAAAGGTATACTTATTAGTATTACCACATAGTGGCAATACTAATATGGGGTGGCATTCTATCCTATTGGTGTCGTGAGAGCCGACTAAAAGATATGTCAACCTAGCCGCAAGAGAAGGAAAACTTGACACGAAACCCTGTGCCATCCCATCTGGCCAGCGTGGCACTGTAGGCTAAATTACTCTCGTCCGACCCGGCAGTAGTTCATTTATGGGTTGAGTAGTAGTATTATTTATTTATGAACTCTTTATTGCACACTAAAGGAAAGGAAATGCCGAAAACCTAGACACAAGAGAAGGAAAACTTGTACCGATCCCCGTCTGGTCAGCGCAGAAGGCGTCCCTTCCGTGTAATGGAAGGGGGCCTGATTCAGAGGTGGGTCATTCTTTATGGGCTTAGTAGTATTAGTATTTTGTGTGGGTAGATATAGATTGTAATATAAATTTATAAGATTCTGATTTATCATAATAGGTATCTAGAAGTATATGACGAGGCCGTTTATGAAATGTAAACCTATATTGAAGCTACTGAAAAAGTATTTGGCCGCAAAATCTGGCCACAAGAGCAAGCAACTTGATATGAACATGATTTTTCTCTGCATGAACTGCGGGAAACCCGTATTAGCAGTCTGTCATTTGTAAGCTGAGACGAACTCACAAATCTGATAACAGGAGGATTTAATACCGAAAATAGTTTTTAATAAACATGGTAATTCCTTTGGACTAGTTAGTTCTATAGAAGCCGTTATTAAATTGCATAAATCTACCCTGCAAATAAAATAATGATCTTTGGAATCACAGCCTTGAAATTAAATACTTTTTAACTTATTTGTTGCATGTATTTTATGCTATGAAGTAATCGTGATAACTGGAGAGACTCAATCCCTTCGCACCTTCGGGAATTAAGTAACGTAAAGTACGAGAGACGCGAGAAATCCGTTAAAAAGTGTTCAACTTCAATCTTGGCGATCTTCAAATATTCGATCTATAATTATTTAGCCCGCACTTAATCACTGTTCATGTTTACGCACCTTCATTTTCAGTTAGTAGATATCGGTACTAATGTAGATTTCTATAGCACTCACTAGGACCACACTGGTTCCACAACGGCCGGCGTTCGTTTGTCGAATGGAACAAATGACAAACGAGGTGATGCACATCATTACTATCGATATATTTTTTACGCAGTAATCTGTGTCCGATTAGTCCTTATTTATAGTCATGAATGCACGGTTGTATATCGAGTTGAAACTAAAGTAATATTCGATTATGATTATTAGAATGCTACATTATTTTAAAGACTATTAGGTGACCCAGCGGAAAACAATCGATCTGCAGGTTTGATTAGTCTGGACGTGCTGGATGTCGCATAAGTGTCTGAACTCATCCGTGCTCTCTACTATGGCAGCCGCGAAAGCTGTCTGCTGGTCTAACCGAATAATTACCGATTGCCCTACTAGTTGTGTCGCGAAGGCAATCACCACAATCACGCCTTGTAAATCCGAAACTCGTTGTTTTCTATTAAAATTTCCTTCCGATACGATACCTATGCATAAAAACGTGTTATTAATATTTTTTTTGCGTCTGTGGTCAACGAAGTCGGTTTTGACATTTAGTTGAAGAGTTTTTATTTCATAATAGTCATAATAATGTTGTACTTTGTACAGGACTCGATTAAAAAAATCAGCAGGACAAGGTTAGATAGTGCTGAAGTAACGCGTCATTTTGTTGCGACTGTTTTTCGTATGGTGACATTCGTTATATTATTTAAACCAATGTCTTTGCCGTTTATTGTTTTAAGTGAGTTCGGTTTTCTGCAGTCAACCAGTTCCTGCTATAAAAATATTTTGATACTTTAATTAAATAGGCTCTGAACATCGTAGCGGCACTACTATGAATATGATGAAATATTGAAATTAAAAACTTTTTAACGAATTTATCGCGTGAATATGTATTTTAATATAATATAGACACTCCAATTTTATTTATTTGTTTAAGAAGCAAGTAGTATTTGTTCAGAGATATTTTGAAAGAGCAAGTTAGTAAACAAATAAAAACTAGTATGTAATATAAAATTATTATAAACTATGTCTAAAAGGAATAAAAACAACTTTAAATATAAACATATAAGAAAAGATAAAGAGAGAATAAACACCAATTTGTTAAACGAAATTGAAATTTCTGTATTTGTATAAATTATGGTTTCACATCCTGTTAAATTTACTCATAATCAATAGTTGACTTTGATAGGCTAAACGGCTATCCGGAAACCGATGCCTTGATAAACCGCCATTATCACTGACTGCGGAATTGGTTAGTAATATTTTTACAACTGTATTTTGGACATCATTTTATTCTTATTATTTACAGCTAGCTACCTACTCCCGCTTCGCAGGGGTAGTCACTACTAATTATGTCCTATCCCACTATTAATGTTATAAATGAGGTTTTTTGATGAATGGATGGATGGATTGATTTTTGTTGCTCTTTCACGCAAAACTAGTTATTGCGTGAAAGAGCAACATAGACATAACGAATAGATTTTAATGAAACTTCACAATAATATAGCTTATTTTTATTTATTTATTGTTTTGCTATTCGGGACGGCTGTCCGTGTGGTGGCGGTTTAGAATATTATTGTATCACCACCCCATTCCATCCTGCGAGTGTCGTAAGAGACGCCAATAGGAAATGGCAAGGCCAAAAACTTGATACGAAACCCCTCTGGCCAGCGTGGCACAGGGTATTATAGTATTAGGGTCATTGGAGTTACATGGAGGGTAATTGGAGGAGGCTCGACTCAGCAGTGGGACATGTATGGGCTGAGTAGTAAGTTTTTCTGTCTGTCCTTTATAGAATCGTAAACTATGCCTTTGATCATGTGATGATCTTCAACAAAGTGTTGTGTATGACCCTACGGTTCCTGAACAAAAAAAAATATATAATAGCAAATCGCGTACATTAAGTTAGATTAGGAATAACTTTTATGTTGTACCGTGTATGGGTGTAACACCAAATAGCAAATACACTTATGTGTATGACTGTTTTGATGTATGAGGGAGAAACAGATGTGTTTTGTGATTCAAGATCCAATAACAAAATGTGTGTTCCGCTGAAACGACGTGTTCCATTGACACGACATCTAGCTATCTCGAAAACTAGCCCACAAGCTCCGTAATCTACACTCCGCAATGTTTCATGGGGAGCCGATGACCAGACCGGTCGGTTATCGACAGCTGATAGTGGGGCGATATCTGTTTTTTTAAGCCGTTGCAACCCTTTGTCGTTATTTCGCTGTGGATGTTTAACTATTGTAATGTATTACTTTTCATGAGTTTCTGTGTCAATCGTGATCAGACATATTATGTATGCCACCGGAATGGATCCGTCTGGAAACCAGCGCCTAAAACCGGTTGGTACAGACCATGAAGATTCTCTTGTATACATGCCTTTTTTAGTGTAAATTCTGTGCTTGCTTTGGCTATGTGCCAAATAAATGGTTTTCCTTCTTCTTTTTCTGACGTAGTACGACGTAGACCGAGTAGTCCGTGTCCGTTGTTCGTGTGGTGATGGATAAATGATATATAGTATCACCATCCCATTCCATCCGGGGGGTGTCTTAAGAGCCGATAAAAGGAACTGACAAGGTCGATAACTTAGATCGATAACTAAGACAGCAAAAGAAGGAAAATTTAATACAAACCTTGTGCCAACCCGTCTTGCCACAGGCAACGTGCGTGGCAAAGTAGGCTGGTTTCCCTCCATGAATTTGGAGGAGGCTCGACTTAGTTGTGGGGTCATTTATGAGCTAAAACGACGAAACGGATAGTGCGGAATGCAATCTATCTGCAGATCAAGCAACGCCCGATCCAGCTGGATGATGGTGGAGTCTATCATTTGTTTCATCTGATCTCCTCCGTACTTCGGAGAGTACGTAAAGCCGTCGATCACGGCTGTTATTCCACTGTCTATGGCAGTAGTTACACGTTGACAGTGGCGTGTTAACTGAGAGATGGTTTAACCATATAATTACCAGCTGCCATGCTACGTACGTCGGCAGCAATCGCTCCGTGTTAATACAAATACTGGTAATAACGAAATTGGGAAATGCAAGGAGGAAGAATAATTTATTAAATTCTCAAGTAGTGTTAACATCTCTTTAATTAACATATCAGGACTTAATATGTATACACGGGGAAAAATCAATTTGTTACTACTCATGTTAAAAACGTATACAAACTATTTCATAATTAACATGTAAAATATACGTTGACTAGCATTGAATCTAAGATAAAACTGTGTTTTATAAAAATATTATCTAAGATGATATAATATTTTATAAAAAACAATTTACAAAGTAATTTTTATTATTTTATACAATAAAAATATTGTATTTTTGTGTAACTGTTCTAATTTTCATGCGTTAACGATTTTACATATATACATAATCAGCTTAAAATTGTACTTATTTTTATAATTGTTTTTATTTGGTTTGTCATATCATGGATTAAATATCTTAAAGATTACATTACTTTCCTATCTTCCATACTTAAGGTTGATGTTAGTGTAATTAAAACATTTTCTCAGCGTTGCTGTCTTGACAATTTATATGTGTCCATTTTGTCATATACAAAATAATTGATTTAGACTTTATGGACTAGCTTAGGCGCGTGGCTTCGCCCGGGCTTAACGCCCCTGCTTATCTCGGCATCTCGTATAATCTTTGCCTGTGCTACTCAGGGATAATTTAGCATTCAAATAGTGAAAGAATCTTTGAAATCGGCCTATTACTTTTTGAGTTGATTCGTTACAAACATTCAAAAGTATAAATCTTTCCACTTTATATTATTAGTTTGGATATTATCTGTCCTGACAATATGCACCGGTGTATAGTGTCCATATAAAAATAAATTAATTGACTTTCTAATCTAATCTATCTAATCTTGAATCTTATGGGAATATTTACTTAAGTTGTAAATTCCCCACGACCGTATCCAGATGAGTTGTTTTCTTTTTCATCTATCCAATGGTGTTAAGATTCGATCAGGAGGTACTACTGCTAAGGTATCCTTATAAGAAGGATTGTTCAGTTGCCATTGTTGAAAACGGGCATTGATATCTCTTTTCCATTGTCCGTTGAAGGCATGACTTTGCCGCAAGAGAAGGAAAACTTGATACACACGTTATAGCGTGGCTGAGTAGGCTAATTTCCCTCTACGACTTTGAGGACGCTGGCCCATGGGTCATTTATGGGTTGAAACAACGACGATGATCTCTAAAGATATTAGCAGCCGGAGACAGATCCAAATCACATGCCGACAGGGCAATTCGGTCAGAATGCCTGACCATGGAATACCATACATTTTGCAGATCCCCTTTTAATGTCCATTGGGTATAATGGTTTCTGTCATCGGCACATCAGTGTGTTCGACTACGTACTCTTCATCATCTTGAACTGCGAGGTACTTCTCCACTAGTCCAGATACGCACGCCAGCCAGCCGTGCTTGTACATCGCCTTGATAACTCGGCGACGGAATACCACCAGCAGTAGGAATATTAGGAATCCTTGTAGAACGTTGAACACGTCTAATATAGCCCTGAAATTAATATTACTCCTTTATTTACTGTTTAAAGTAAACCCAAGTAATGCTTAATACCAGTTACATTTCGTGTGGTGACGGATTTAGAAAACATGGTGTCACTGGTGCAAAAATACTTTATTCTCTAGCGAATAAAAACGGCTTTTGCACTCAGATATCGAAGAGCAAAAATACTCTTTCCGAGATGGGGGGATGAAAATAATATTTCATTACAGTAAATAAGGGTTTGTCTATAAATTTTCTGAAGGCGTTTCATGTGGCCTCGTTTTAAGCTGGAGTCATTGTTCTATCACATGCTTGTTTATATTCCTGAGTCTATGCAATTTTATCTTATCAGAAGTGTTTCTATATGACTGTGTGTTTAGCAAATTTCTGGAATTTTCTATATGCAACTATATTCTGTCACGAATTGGATTTTGAATCATCATCGTCATTTCAGCGACTAAATGACCCACTGCTGAGTCGGGCCTCTTGCGTGTTCACTATTAAAATGTTGTTCATCCTGAAATTATGAATAATTTATTTGCTTTTTTTCTTTCGTTTGGTGCACCATATAAGGCGATTGTTACAGAAATAGCAAATATTTCCTCACTTACTAAGATAACAAGAGAGAAAATTTGATACGATACCCTGTGCCAAACCCACTGGTCAGCGCGGGACAGTAGGCTAATTTCCTCCAGGCTCCACGCCATTGTAGGAGGCCCGAATCAGCATTGTATTTTATGGCCTGATATGATGACGAACGGACTTAACCAAACATGTAAACACTACATCATAAAGTGAGCTGCATAGATCTATAAATGAAAAGAATCTGATGATGTCTTACCAAATGATATGTTGCACGCTCAACGACCCGAGCATCTCGAACACCCATGGAAGTCCCATGAGAACAATGAGCCGAACGGACATCACGAATCTGCAAACAGGACATGAACGCTTGTGTACATGTTGTCAGGAAATATTGATGTCAGTCACACCTATGTTACGTACGCAAGTCTAATATATGCAGACCATATTTTTCAAGGTAACCCCTTTTTTTTTGTTGTCGCTGGGGAAATGCTTTATGCATACCACCGCCCCCGGGGTGGTATGCATAAAGAGGTCGGTGATTATGTGGGACTCCGACAAGGGTCGAAAAACCCAAGAGTCGTCTACCCACTAAAACCCCAGCGGTATACCCTCACACGGCGCGAAATTTTAATGGGGTTACAGTCGGTGTCGTGGGGGCAATTTAGAAACATGAAATTCACGAACACAAATGACACCCAGACTCGAAGCAAGTGCTTCTGGTTTACACAAAGGCGCACTTGCCCGGCGTGTACATGCACCAACATTATGTCCATTGTACATGCATCAACAACCTAATCAAGCGGTCCAAGGGTCTTACGCAAGCTTAATCTATGAAGACCATTGTACATGCATCAACAACCTAATCAACCGGTTAAGGGTGTTACGCAATCTTAATCTATGAAGACCATTGTACATGCATCAACAACCTAATCAAGTGGTCCAAGGGTCTTACGCAAGCTTAATCTATGAAGACCATTGTACATGCATCAACAGTGTAGTCAAGCGACCCAAAGACCACTCCTGGTGCGGCGTCAAGTTTCGATGATTGGAACTGAACGCCGCCGTCGCCAACTTGCATTCTTTGATCCAACTTCGATCGGGATGCTATAAATTTAAGCTCTAGATGTAATTTATCAATAGCAACAGTTTTTTTTTAATTATTTTTGAGGCTTGGTCGCTGAGCGATCAATCGCCTCATACGTTTACATTATAATTAATAAACTATCACGTAATATCGAGTCAACGTAGATAAAGACTGTGGGTAATAAATAACTAGTAATATTAAAACCTGCATGTTCATCAAATGAAGGTACGTACCTGTATCTGAGGGCCCTTATATGGCTGGAAGTCCGCGTGACCCGGCACAGCATGACAGACGTGTAAATGAATATACTAATGTTGACTACTAACAGCAAGGTCATCACGCTGTATAAATAGTACCACTGTTGCGTCGAATCTGGAACCAAACACGGTGACCGAGAGATTATGTTCTGTATTATGGTCGTATTCTTTATGGTGTAATACTAAAACCAGAAGTAAAGTATATTACAGTTGGATATCAAACTTAGAAAATCAACTGGTTGGCCGGTGTGTGCTCAGGTCTTTTGTCTATCTTGAACTAGGAACAACATTAACAAAACTCGTCTATCTTCCTGTTTTCTTTGTGTTTACTTTTCAACAGACAAAAGAGCGGGAGGTTCTTAATGTATTTTAACCTCCACCTCTTTCTTGTTTGTTATCGCATTATTATTTGTAAACTGATTCGAATGTGTGTTTTAATCGATTGATATTGGTTCTAGATTGGTTTAACGGCGGTATAAATATTTAGTACCTTTTTTAAGCTTAAGATTTTTGTTAAAATCTGTTTGTCTTGCTGTGACTGTATAAGTAGCCATTTTATTTTGGCTAAGAATTGATTTTACAGAATAATCCGTGTTTATCTATCATTGGGCGGTTGAAGAATCAAAATAATGATGCTATTGTCAGTTTATCATACAGTTTGAAATAACTTGGAACGTAAACCAAAATTCCGTGTGGTGACGGATTTAGAATACATAGTGTACCCCATTTCGTCCTGAGGCGTAAGAGCCGACAAAAGGAAATGATAAGACCGAATACCTGGCCGCAAGAGAAGGAAATTTGAAAGAAACCCTATGCCAACCCGTCTGACCAGCGTGGCATAGTAGGCTAATTACCCTCCATGTAGTTGGAGGAGTCCCGACTCAGCAGGGGTCCTTTATGGGCTGAGAAGTAAGTAAAGCAAAATAATATGCTTACCAAAGAACCAGCAATGCATCAGCCCGATGCCGGGTTTATATGACATGTCTAAATAAGGATGGAAATTGACGATGGCCATGCAGACGGTCAGCACGACTGGACAGCCCCATGCGTATATCGCGTACCACGTGAAACTGTTCCAACTGTAGTCGAAAACGCAAGGCCTTCTGAAAATGAAAAAATATACTTTAAGTGAAATTAATTTGCAATTGCTCCTACACTCCATGATTTGGTTATAGTTTCAAACCTAAGCTGTCTAGCTAGGGATATAATTGGTAGCATTACTCTGATAAACTCAAGTTTTTACCAAGTCCTTATGTTAATTTAAGGTGCCGTTGCTGGGTGTCCTAACCTCGGGCATTAGAAGGTTACTATTGTTCCTTTTAACCTTACTTCTTCTTCTATCCCTACTACTCCTTCTATTATAACCTTTTGTTTTACGTCGGTGATCCTCATAGATTCTCAGCCGTTGGGTTCTATTCTAACCTTAGATCGTGCTGATGGTTGGCCCTTTGTGACTATTGTCTTTGCGAGTTTGCTCTCACAAATCTTTCTTATCCCGGCCTTATACCTACAATGGCGATCTAAAAAGAGCAACTACAGAGTTTCTTGCCGACAGAGTTTCTCTATAAAGCTGCATTCCGAACCGGTGATAGATGGTAAATTTTCAATTTTAAATGGTAAATTTTATTTTGTTGGACTTGTCAAAAAAGCTCTAATGAGCCAACCTGATTAAATGTGTTGTGATTTTGATATTAGCGTGTAGCATACGTGCATATACGACCACACTTACCTAATGTTAACTAATATTTGTATTGATATAGCATTTGTCCAAAAGAATGCCGCTATTAGGAAGAAGTAGCACAAAAATCCTGAAAAAAAGACATTCATATAACAAATGTAAAACATTCACATGAAATGATTGCACAGTCGTTGCAGTTTAACAAAGTAGGTACCTAGTATCGAAAGCCTGATTTCTAATTCCGTGGTAAAATAGTTAGCGAGATTACAAGCGGTGTAAATAAAGGCCTCATCATTTCTTCTGAAATAGGGGGACATGCGGTGTGATAGGAAGAAAAACTGTGCTATCACGTTGTGAGTTACATGTTTGTAAACTGCCCCCGCGATACAGGTAATAAGGGTCGGGGTTTCGTTTCATTATAAAACAGAAAAGAAAAAGGAATGTCCGTGAGCACTGAATGTGTGGTCGTGATTTTATTTGCTGTTTTTTGTTCCTTGGGTTGTAAGTAAGTCACCTTTGGATCAACGGGTCCCGGGTTCGATTCCGGGGTCGGGCGAGTGTCTTTGTCTAAACCAGAGGCACTGGCTCGGAGTCTGGGTGTCATTTCTATCTATAATACGTATGTATTTACAAAAAAAATGTATATAAGTAGTTTATCATCCATCTCGTTACCATAACACAAGCATTAAGTTGCTTAGCTTGGGACGAGATGGCGTTGTGTGAAATGTCCAAGGATATTTATTTATTATTTATATTTTAATTCACCTAAAACACTAGACCTCATGTATATTTAATCATCTTGCCAATCCATTTCAATGACAAATGTTATTATAGCTTCGAGCGTTCACGAAATGAGCAGGATTAAATACGTTCTCAACAACAACTTCATGTTTAAACCATAAATTATGTCAATGTAGGTCTTGGATGTTGCACAATTTATTTATTGCTTACCTCGAACTGCGCAAAGATCCATATCGGAATATTCAATCAATCTCATGACGGCCATCATCGCGAGGCCCGTTGCAAAACTACAGCAGAAATTTATGATGCTTTTGCCTTGAAGATCCCTAAAAGTAAATTTCAAGTATGGTATTAAATAAGATCATCATTCATCAAGGTGGAGCATTTAGAATGCACAGTATCGCCACCCCACTTCATCTTGAGGGTGTCTTAAGCAGTGAGCAGAGAGAAAAGACTTGATAACTTGATCGACGAAACCCTACGTAGGAGGCCTGCCTCAGCAGTGAATCATTTAAAGGCTGAGAAGTAGTAATAAGAAGTTTTTTTTTATTGTGTTCGAAGTCGGTATACACTACACATATCTTTTCTGTTTTCGTCGCGATGTGACAGATTTTTCATATACACATGCCACTTAATAAATAAATAAATATAAATATCCTTGGACATTTCACACAACGCCATCTCGTCCCAAGTTAAGCAACTTAATGCTTGTGTTATGGTAACGAGATGGATGATAAACTACTTAGATACATTTTTTTGTTGTAAATACATACTTATAATAGATAGAAATGACACCCAGACGCCGAGCCAGTGCCTCTGGTTTAGACAAAGACACTTGCCCGACCCCGGAATCGAACCCGGGACCCGTTGATCCAAAGGCGGGAGCAAATTAATCAAGTGAAAAGGAAGCATGAAACATGATCCTTACCTCAGCTCGGGCAGAACTGCGTATATTAGGGCCGTCAACGCAAGGAAGACGACGGAGACTAGCATGCAGTATCCCATGACCGAGTCTGCCACTATCGGTTGTTGTTCCTCCGTACACATTATAGCGGCTAGCCTTGTCTTGGCCATCGACACGTCATCTATATTTGTCACGTTCCCCATGCAAAACCTGTAATGTTACATTTTATCTTATTAACACCTAGTACTATGGTGACGGATTTAGAATACATAATGTCACCAACCCATATCATACTGAGGGTGTCGAGAGACGACTAAAGGAATGTAAGACGCAGATCATCTAACCGCATGAGAAGGAAAACTTGATACAAACCCTTTTTTTTTGGTATGGCGGGAAAAAATGCCTGACTGCACATCCCGCGTCCGGGGAGACACGGTGTAGTGTGCCGCCTTGCCTCAGGCAATGTGCGTGGCACAGTAGGCTGATTTCCCTCCATGAATTTGGAGGAGGCTCTACTCAGTAGTACACTACAGAGTTTCTTGCCGCCTCATCTGTATAGAGCCCTTCCGAACGTGTGAGAAAACAAAAGAATAAATAGATTTTTAATAGTGAAATAAGGATGAACCATACTTATTTCACATCAAAACATCCAAAACGCTTGAACATCTATTATGTAAATAATAATGTTCCAAAAGCGGCCTTGTGTGTATATTGAAGGAACTTTCCAAATATTGGCAACCTTGAACACGATTCAAGTAGCAGATGTTTATGAATAGCAAATGTATTCCAGGGTTCAATGACCTCTGGTTAGCATCAGCCCACATACCTGGACTGCAGGTGGGATACGAACCCGTATCTATTCTGTTATATTGAGCATAATGTGCTAAGTGTTACTATTAAAACATCAACTTTAATTTAAATATTCTTAAAACAAATACTTCTTATTTTCTTGAACAACAATTGTAATGTAAGTCAATCGTAAAAAGAAACTGTTGTTAAAAACAATGGACTCTTTATGAAGTTCCTTAATTATGATAAATTATGATTAAGTAACTTCGTCAAGGGTATCATTCGTATGTAATGCCTAAAATTAACGCGCGTAATCAACAGATATTTTTTTGTATTTTTTATTCATGGCCATAGCCAATAGATACGAAGTCTTTCAGTCACATACATGTAGGGTATTTTTAACAAATATTAATTACTTAAATATAAATTACTAGCGACCGGCTCCGGCTTCGCCCGGGTGCAAATTATGCATGTAATATACTTAAAATCCTTCCTCTTGAATCACTCTATCTATTAGAAAAAAACCGCTTCAAAATCCGTTGCGTAGTTTTAAAGAATTAAGCATACATAGGGACGGACAGACGACAGCGACTTTGTTTCATAATATGTAAGCAGAAGATAAGATAAGAAAGAAGAAGATGAGAATAGAATATGTAGTGATACTCAAGCGTCAAGCAGAAGACAGGGCGGTAATGGCTTTTTATTGAGTTGTCAAACACTAATATTGTTTGTGTGATAGCTTTTATTCCCTGGCAGTATTTCGCTAAACTTAATGTACGCTCTTTATCACTGCAAATTTATTGCAAGTATACGTGTCATGCCGGCCGGCGGCATTTTGTACTAAGCACTGCGTTTGTTTACATTGAACGGTATCACTCTGTGCAAATCTTTGCGCAATCTTACGACAAACGTAGCCTACTTATATTATTAGTTCCGAAACTAACTGAAAATCTATTAATTCCTCCTTATGTAGCAATAAGTAAATAGTTATATCGCGTTAAAATTGAAGCAGTGACATTTATTCGCAGGAAAAGAAGGAACTCAGTTTTAAGTTAACACAGCTAGTAATTTTTTTATAATGCATGGTTTATGACAAAATATTCCAGTCAATGGAAGATATCTTGGCTACGTGTTTATGCATGTAATACCGATTGGTTCTACTTATCGTGGTGGACGTAGGAGGGGAAACGAACACTCGGAAGACGCAGAAAATTCTGATTGAGAAATATCCGTGTACAGTGAGGTACAGGAACTTAGGTCGACCACTTCTCTTAGATATGGTTGAGGAGAACGATGGCTGCCTCATGCGTTATGCTTGTGAACAGGTTTGGGGTTGGTCGGCTCACTGGATTCAAGGCTTATAATTTCATTTTTAATTGTTCTATTTTTATTTTGTTTTTCTTTCTTTTTTTTACTTTCTTTTTATACTTTTATTTTACAATAATTTACTCACTCATAATCAACTACTTGATAGTTATTCTCTCCTAACATCAGTTGCAGATGACCGTCTTCGGACAATTTGAAATATTTGAATATTTTAGTGACATTCGTGCAACTAAGGTCCAACTTGCTCGTAATGTTGCTGAAAGGTTCCCAGCATACGTCATTTTTTTTCAGCACTGCTTGCCCTGCAGAACAGCAGTGCTTCACATTCACTGTAGTATTTGACATGTTTTTACACTACCACACACACAAATGTTCTTTACACTAGATACTTTGTTGACTAGGACACGTTTATGTAGGTATTTCACGTAGTCTAAAACACAAGAATGAGTAAATCCTAAGAATTCCCCTTATCATGGGGTTTCGGAGTCGTAAGCTGTATTCGGCGAACACGCCGCACGCGCACGTCTTAAGTTATAGACCGCTCGCGTCGCACTGCCTGCCTGCCTTGCCTGCGGTGCGGTGCCGGTTTGGGACTTTATGTTGTGCGTTACTCTGACCTAGACGGCTGAGAAAAAATTGAAGATTGCTATTCGATCAAGATAGGATCACTCACACTGTTTTGTATTCGGCGTAGACATTTTTTGTTGATTTTATATAATACGATTAGCCGGAAAAGAAATGATTGTAGGCGTCGTTATACATTAATACATGAAGCAAAAACTTTGTACTCTGTAGTACAAAATTTCCCACACTGTAAGTTATTAATAAACTATGATTAGCGTCAGAACAACTTTACTTCAAGACTTACGCAAAGATTATACAACTCTGGTATTAATAAAATTGGAGTAAGGACTGAGTTAACTAATCAAAATTTACTCTCGGAGTAAAAGTTATTCCGCGGAGCCCCATGGTTTAAAGCTTCAGAAGCATAGAATAACACGCAAGAAGCAAATCATTTAGCCGCAAGAGAAGGAAAACTCGATACAAACCATGTGCCAACCCGTCTTGCCAGCGTGGCACAGTAGGCTAATTTCCTTCCATGAATTTGGAGGAGGCCCAACACAGTTAGTGGGTCAGTAATGGGCTGAAACGAGGAACGAAGCATAGATTTGTATTGTATTTCCAACTTCCATTGAGATAATATCTAAACTAAACTTATCCTTTACAAATGAGCGAAATAATTGCTAAAACAATAATTATACATTATTAAAATTGTAAATTATACTTTATCTAAAATTATAAATATTGCCACGTGCTTACCTTTTCTTCTTCATCCCAGTTAATGGAACGAATGCGTTTTTCGTTTAGGCTCATTTTCATTTAATAGATAATATTCTGCTAATGCCAAAGGGCAATGGAGAGGGCTATGCTCGAAGTTTCCCTGCTAGATCGAATCAGAAATGAGGAGAAAAACACGCAGGAAAACCAGGGTCACTGACATAGCCCACCGGATTGCCAAACTTAAGGGGGACCGGCATTTGGGGGAGGCCATATGTCCAGCAGTGGACGTCTTTTGGCTGAAATGATGATGAATGATGATGATTCTGCTAATAAATATAGCATATTAGACTAAAACCTCTTTTTGGAATCAAAAAAGAAAATCAAACTAATCTTTTGATTAATAAAGTTGATTAATAAATTTTGATTAGTTAATTATTTCCTTACTCCTACTATAATAATACCAGAAATGTCTAATCTTTGCATAAGTCTTGGAGTAGATAGTAGTGATTGTCAAATAAAAGTGTCAAATTTCAAAATTTACTTCTCTGTCAGTGGCTTTTTATTCAATCTGGTCATTCTGTTCATTCTTTTTACTTTTAAAATCAGTGGGTTGCCATAACATACACCTTAATCTCAGTGTAAGAATTGTATTGTTACTCAGAACCTACTTCGTAATATTAATACCGTTATTAACACGTAGCTACTCCGTGACTAATTAATCTAGAATTAACTACTCCCGGTGAAACCTTGGAGTAAGAGAAGAATAAGCAATTTTTATTAATAAGACTGTTAAAGCTTATACTAGCAGACCCGGCCGCGTATAAAGAAAAGCTCATTCAGTACGTCCCCTCCGCCTAAGACAAACTGGAGCAGCATTTCCAAGATCTTTTAATGAAAAACACGCGTAAATGCTGCTCCAATACGTCCCAGAGGGTGACGTACTGCAGTAGGATATCTACGTTTAAACGCGACCCGGCCACGCGTTGCTGTGGCTAAGGTTTTGTTATACATATTACAAACTATTCAAGGGTATGAGAACATGAGTCATGGGGATTTTTTTTAAACATGCCGCAGCACGTGGTGTTTAAGCTATTAAATTGTAGCTAAGATGAAATCTATTAAATACATACAACTTACATAATCCAGTCAACAAGTAGTGCGTGCACTCGCACCTTTTACAAAAATATTATCGCTGATACTGGTTGCGCATCAAATATGTCGCAGACAAAATAACAGTAATTATACATTTAATTATTATACATTGAAGAAACCGAAATATAATAACTAAAATTTATTTTCATTATTACTGAGAGAACCCAATGGTTTTGGGAAAGAAACACATTCGGTTTATTTGGACTATTGGTCTGTGACGTTCATTAAGTTAATATTCCGCGAATCTCTTCTACCTGGCGTTAATCCCGGCAATTACCAGGTTCCGCCTTCCGGCTAAGTTAATATTCCGCGAATATATAACATTATTTCAGTTAAATTAAGGAAAATGAAACATTTATTAAACAATATTTTCCGTAATTGTGCGAGATACCCTACCCAACTTAATTTATTTACATTCACATGTTACTTTCACTCTTCAAAATAATACCTAAGCTGAAAGCAAATAATTCACCTTTCAGCTTCTTTTCACGGTGTTTTACAATGTGTGTAACCCGCGCGGGTGCATCAACATGCGCGGGCTTTTCTATTGCGTGTATAAGCAAGCACCATAACCTATTCTTTTCAAAAGCCGGTAGCTTTTGTATTAACTTTTTTAATTAACGGCACTATGCCTGGTGCTGTTAATTTTATTTTTAAAGATTTGTTCGTTGCATTTTCTTAGTTTACCTATTATTGGAAAGATATTGCAATTTGTATAAATTTAAGTACTTCATCTCTAATTGATGAATTTTATCTGAGTAAAGGTGCGCGAAAGATATAACCGAGCCGCAAGAGTAGAAAATCTTGACACAAACCCTCTGTCAACCCGTCTAGACAGTCTAATTTCCCTGGATGAACTGTCAAACTCTGTTTTGCCAATGAGCCAGCATAAAAAAATCCTTGCTAGTTGTGTATAATCTGGATAATACTAATATTAATGTTATTGTTTCAGCTTTTGAATATGTTAAAGTTCTACGCAAGATTCGAGATTAGTGATGAAACTGGCGATCCAATGACCGACCGAGACATGACGCTACAGCACTATTCTAGAATTACTTCGTTACAAGTAAGACTAATTTTGATTATCTCTTCACTACATAGTATAAAACAAAGTCGCTGTCGTTTGTCCGTCCCTATGTATGTTTAAATCTTTAAAACAACGTAACGGATTTTGAAGCTGATTTTTTAATAGATAGAGCGATTCAAGAGGAAGGTTTATATGTTTAATACATGCATAAATTTGGATGTTCATCTTTGCATTTTCACGTATGTTTAAGACAATATTGTTAAAAAAAAATCGTCGATACTCCCAAACACTTTCCGTCCGTTAAAGCTCCCAAAATAATTAGTAAACTTCACGCAAATTCCGATGCTCCATGGTTTGATCCGAAAGTCGCTCAGCTGAAATATGAATTTTGTAAGACAGCATCTATATCACTAGTACTATCTATTGCTTCCTTGGGGATATAGGGTTTTTGTTACAACCTGTAGAAACATGGCCTACATTTCTTTCGAAAGGGAGTGAACTGAAATGTGAATAACTATATTGCGTTTTTTTTCTTACAGAAAGCGGCTTTCTCAAAGTTTCCAGATTTACGGTTGTTCTCTTTAGCAAATGTTGCCAGTGTTGATACACGCGAATCGCTGCAGAAACATTTCGGGAATCTAAGGTGAGAATATTGTACTTGTTATCTATTGTGTTGAATATATTTCTCGTATATTAGGCATCCCTAATTTTCTATGTGTGAACATTTCGTGGTGCCTGAAAATCCCGCGATACCATACGAATCTAGTCAAGCATTCCCCTATTTCCAGAATAACCCACCAATACAATACATTTTCAAGTACTTCGAGAGACGTAGATATTTTTTTCCAAATGTAGATATGTTTTGAATTCGACTGTTTTGTTGGTCTGTTGGTTGGATGTACAGCTTTTGGATCACGGGTCCCCGGTTCAATTCCGGGGTCGGGGAAGTGTATTTGTATAAACCAGAGAAAGTTGCTCTGTACCTGGGTGTTATTTGTGTTCGTGAATTTCATGTTTGTAAACTGCCGCGATATAAGATAAAGACAGTGCAGGGTTTTGTTTTTAAAAAAAACAACCAATCCTATCAATCATCATCATCTTCATCATTTCAGCCAAAAGACGTCCACTGCTGAACATAGGCCTCCCCTAAGGATTTCCACAAAGGCCGGTCCTGGGCCGCCCGCATCCATCGTTTTCCGGCGACCTTAACCAGGTCATCGGTCCACCGTGTGGGAGGCCTACCAGCACTGCGCTTTCCGGGTCGCCACTCGAGGACTTTTCTGCCCCATCCGGCGTCGGTCCTCGGCGTCGATCCAATCAATTGCAAATGTAAATAATGTATGAAATAGAGTATCTGTCAATCTTGGAAACATTTATTTATTTGCTATACGATATTTGTGACATCGCTGACGCGTAAAATTCTCGGCACTGTTGAACAAGTTCGTAAATTATGTAAATGGATTCGACAATGTGTAATTTATTGAAATGATGGCGAATATTGAATTCGTGTTGTGAATTTTATTGTTTAATATTCAATTAGAATTTAATAACATACTAATGTAAAACTCTCTCGGCCTATAAATTTTATGGATGGAACAAACCTGCTTTACCACGGTACCTAGGCGGGTTGGTTGAAGGCTTACCTTTAGATGTATCTTCTCTTGTCATCATCTTCATCATCATCATTTCAGCCAAAAGACGTCCACTGCTGGACATAGGCCTCCCCCAAGGATTTCCACAAAGGCCAGACCTGGGCCGCCCGCATCCACTGCTTTCCGGCGATCTTAACCAGGTCGTCGGTCCACCGTGTGGGAGGCCTACCAGCACTGCGCCTTCCGGAACGCGGTCGCCACTCGAGGACTTTTCTGCCCCATCGGACGTCGGTCCTGCGAGCTATGCCCACTGCCACTTAAGTTTGACAATCCGGTGGGCTATGTCGGTGACCCTGGTTTTCCTGCGTATCTCCTCATTTCTGATTCGATCTCGCAGGGAAACTCCGAGCATAGCCCTCTCCATTGCCCTTTGGGTGACTTTGAGCCTTCTGATGGAGCCCATAGTGAGCGACCACGTCTCAGTTCCATATGTCATCACTCTTGTATCTCTGCATAATTCTGATTCTTGTTTAGTCTCGATATTTATAGTTTTCATCCATTACCACGTAGATTATCGTTGTTTCATAATTAGTAATAATAATTTTATTGTTTACTTCAAACAAAGACAATTTACGAGCTGAATGGAACTTACATAGCTAAACTTTTATACATTTTAAATAGTAGCTGTAAATGATTTCAATAAGTACCTATTTCTTTTGTCTTAGTGAAAAAGCACTTAGAGCTATCGCTACATACTTAAATCTGGTGCCTCCGGAAGGTCAAGAAGGCGAAGCACCCTGGTATCGCTTGGATAAACAGTTCCTCAAGGAACTCCTGGTGAGGAATTCTATTTTTTTATTTATTTGTAAGACGAAAAATTATGCACCATCCAATTCAATCCTGAGGGTGTCGTTAGAGCCGACAAAAGGAAATGACAAGACCGATAACCTAGCCGCAAGATAAGGAAAACTTGATACGAAACCCTGTGCCAATCCCTCTGGCCAGCGCGGCACAGTACGCTAATCACCCTCCATGTGATGGGAGGAGGCCTGACTTTGTGTAAACCAGAGGCATCATCATTATCATCATAATTTCCACCAAAAGACTAAACTGCTGGACATAGGCCTTCCCCAAGGATTTCCACAAAAGCCGGTCCTGCGCCGCCCGCGTCCATAGTTTTCCGGAAAGGCCTTATTAGGCCTCCCACACAGTTCGTGAATTACATGTTAGTAAATTGTCCCTGAGACAGGTTATACATAGGCCAGAATTTAGTTTTTATATCACTACATAGTATAAAACAAAGTCACTCTGTAAACTCTGTAAACAAAGTAAACTCTGATATATTTAGAGGTTCATCATTGCACCCGTGCGAAGCTAGGGCGGGTCGCTAGTAAAAAATAAGAAAAAAAAACCGTCGTCAACAATCGCGTACCACTTTGTGGCGCCACGGTAGGCTGCGTTCTCTTGGCCTCCCAAGAGAGAGTGTGGGGCATACCGCTGGGGTTTCAGGGAGTTGCCAGGTCACCCTATCCCCGAGAGGCGGCGGTATGCATCAAGACCTTTGCCAGACCAATAAAAGATTTTCTACTTAGGGGCTGTCCATTAATCACGTGATGTTTTTTTAACCCCTACCCTTGGTGATACCTGGTGAGGTTTAAGACTACCCCCCACCCCGTATTAAAATCACGTGTATTTTTCAGTACCTACAAAGAATCTTACACTCAAAGGTCACAAAACACGTGATATTTTAGGTACTATACCCCCCTACCCCCTTGTGATAGTTCGTAATTTTTGCTGGACCCCCCCCTTCACCTTTCGAACCTCACGTGATTAATGGACAGCATTATCTTGTGGACATCCACGCGACAAAAATGGGTGGTGACATTACAAATTCTGCTGTGCTGAGCTGCGCTAACTACAATATTCCTCTACCAGATATCACGCCACGAGCGACGTATTTCCCAACTGGAGGAGCTGAACTCCATGCCCCTGTACCCCACCGAGGACGTCATTTGGGACGAGAACGTGGTGCCCACGGAAATCTACAGCGGTGAAAACTGCCTGGCTTTGCCCAAGCTGAACCTACAATTCCTGACACTTCACGACTACTTGCTGAGGAACTTCAACTTGTTTCGTTTGGAGAGTACATGTAAGTATTATTTATTTCCGTGTGGTAACGCATTTTGAATACGTAAGTGTCACCACCATATTCCACCCTGAGGGTGTCGTAAGAGCCGACAAAAGGAAATGACAAGGCCGAAACCTAGCCATAAGAGAAGGAAAACTTGATACGATACCCTATGCCAACCCGTCTGGCCATCTGTCCCGTCTGGCCCGTCTGACCATCTGGCCCGTCTGACCGCGTGGCACTGAGCACAATAAGCTAATGATCCTCCATGTGGTGGGAGGAGGCCCGACTCAGCAGTGGGTCATTTATGGGCTAAGTAGTAGAAGTTTTCGTTTTTGTGGCAAAATCTTCGGTATAATGATGGAAGCCATATCTAACTCTGAAGAGACGGAACCCTGCGTGATCGTCGCCTTTTTCCCAAACGTAACTACCAGTAGTCATATCTAGTGAGACATCTGGTAACTATTTCGTTTGACCAGATGTGTAGACATCAGCACAGTACAGTAGTGTACAGTACAGTATGGTCAAGCTACTAACTGGCAGTAATCTGCAATACGGAGGAGGTAAGTTTAAAGTGGCCAATCCAAATTCCAAGAGAGCCAGACGTTGCTGCAGGACGATAGATCTAATCTATACTAATATATAAAGCTGCAGAGTTTGTTTGTTTGAACGCGCTAATCTCAGAAACTACTGGTCCGATTTCGAAAAATCTTTCAGTGTTAGATAGTCCATTTATCGAGGAAGGTTTAGGCTATATTTTATTTTCAAAAGAATTAGGGTTCCGTATGAAAATTGCGATTTTGAAAACCAAGGTGTAAAATCGAAAACCTATTTATGCGCGCGGCAAAAACTATTGACAATAGAACAAAATGATGTACTACGGGTTTGTAGGTCTTATAAAGATCCACAAAAAAGTCCGCGAGAGCACATATCTAACTATCATAGTTTAGTCACAATAACCGATTTTATGTTCATAAAAAATATGCACGGGTTCGAAGCCCACGCGGGCGAAGCCGCGCGCAAAAGCTAGTAGCATCATAATTTCAGCTACCTCCTGTGCCACTCGCTTGAGGGGCTGGCACGGGGTTGGTATCAAATTTTCCTTCTCTTGCTGCTGGGTTTTCCTTTAGTCGCCTCTTACGACAAACTCTGGATCTTTTGGGTCGGTGACTTTGTATATTATAAATGCGTCACCAATATATGAATTCGATAATCAACCTACTACTCAGCCAATATATGACCTACTGCTGAGTCGGGCCTCCTCCAGTTACGTGGAGGGTGATTATCCTACTGTGCCACGCTGGCCAGACGGTATCCAATGGATTTCGTATAGAAAGAAGGAAAGAAAGAAAAATAATTTATTTGGCACAATTTTAAATTACTTCACTATCACTACATAGTATAAAACAAAGTCGCTGTCGTCTGTCCGTCCCTATGTATGCTTAAATCTTCAAAACTACGCAACGGATTTTGAAGCGGGTTTTTTTAATAGATAGTATTATATATATATATAGATTTAGATGTTCATCATTGCACCCATACGAAGCCGGGGCGGGTCGCTAGTACTAACTATAATTACTTAAACTCTAATAATATCGAGTTTTCCTTCTCTTGCGGCTAGTTTATCAGCCTTGTCATTTCCTTTAGTCGGCTCTTGCGACACCCGCATGATGGAATGGGGTGATGACCCTCCGTATTCTAAATCTGTCACCACACAGAAGGTCAACCAATCAATAGGCAATAGATATGTGATATCTACACAACAATTTGCTTGTACCACAAGGCGATAGTCTGGGATTTTCCGTGGGACTTTCCCAATGCTATTTTTTTAACTATCATTTTATAAATAAAAAATTGGTTCGCAAGAGTGCTGTTTCTACCTATTTCGAGATAAAAAAAACAACTTAAACTCATAACTGCTTCTTTTTATAGACCACTTCAAAGAGCGATGAGGTTCTCAATTCGTCTATTTTGGTAGTTCTTGGATGTGTGTTACCGCATAACTTCTTGATTATGGTTAATTTCAGCCAATAAATGACCCACTACGGAGTCGGGCCTCCTCAATATTCATGGAGGGAAATTAGCCTACTGTTCCCTCTGCAGGTTGGCACACGGTGGCCTCTTACGTTCTAGTCTTGTATACATAAGGCTTGTTAAATGTAAACATTAGAATAATCTATTTAAGTCGAGCAAGCAATTATGAACTAACATTTTAGGTGTACAGTCATCGTTGTAGCTGATACAATATCTAGGAAATATGTCTGGAATTTATACTGGCTGCTAAGAATAAAATACTGGCAGCTAAGAAAACGTGCTACAGGCTTCTTACAACGCTTAGAATAGAATACTCTTTATTGTACAGCCATAAAATTAAAGGTTAACATGATATCAGAGAAATACAACAAAGAAAATTTAAAATATGGATGACGTGTCAGAGTAAAAAGATTTATTTTTTCATTTTCGCTATGCCACTTCGTCTTTGCTGCTGGGGCCGCTATATTGATAAAAAAAAAGCGGTTGAAACTAATTCTCTAGACACTATCTCGTTCTACTAAAAAATTTTTTTAAACACTGCGAAGAGTTATTCTTTATTATTAAGAGCACAGTGCTTAACAGTGCATTGTTATAAGTAAATAAATACTGTAGCAATAATACTTACTTACTTCTCAGCAAATAGTTTACCCACTGCTTAGTCGGGCCTCCTTTGGAGGAGGCCACAGGGAGGGTAATTAGCCTACTGTGCCCGCTGGCCAAACTGGTTGGCACAGGGTTTACTATCAAGTTTTGCTTCTCTTGCGGCTAGGCTTTCGGCCTTGTAATTTCCTATTGTCGACTCATAAGACACCCTTAGGATAAAATGGGGTGGCGACATAATGTATTCTAAATCCGTCACCATATTTATATTTATGAATATAGTTATAGTGAATAACAAAAATTTTGATCCAAAATACATACATTCTGCACAATACTACATGGTTAGATCTCTATCTTCGCCACAATCCGTGTGGTGACGGATTCAGAATACATAGTGTCACCACCCCATTCCACCCTGAGGGTGTCGTAAGAACTGACAAAAGGAATTGACAAGGCCGAAAACCTAGCCGCAAAAGAAGGAAAACTTGGAACGAAACAGTGTGCAAATCCGTCTGGCCAGCGTGGCACAGTAGGCTAATTACCCTCCCTGTGGTGGGAGGAGGCCCGACTCAGCAGTGGGTCATTTATGGGCTGAGTAGTAGAGTAGTAGTAGATCTCTTTGGCGCTGATTATCGGAGAAGGGAGGCTTAAGCCACGTGATTGGTTGATGACATCGTTATTTAATCATTTGACCTTCCTCGCCATATGGAAAACTTAACAGCTGTGTTAGCCTACTTGTTAACTTTAACCTCAAATTACAACCTGATAAATGTGAATTCCTTCGCAAAGAAGTATTCTGCCTAGGGCTGGGGGTGACCAATTAAAATAGTTTCGCTCGGGGTCCGGTTTAAGAAATGAAATGACCAATTTGCAACTTATATTAAGAAAAAAAATTGTTAGACGTTAGTTATTTTGGAAATAAAATAACACAGTTTTTTTTTACATATCAATGAAAAAGTATTTATGAGATATCTTAACATCTGGTGTCATTTCACGCACCATTTTCACCAAGTGAAGCCAGGTGACTTCTAACCTTCCTGTAACTAAGTATGAACATTTTGTATTAGGTTTTCGTGATTATTACGCATTGAAATTCAACACTTTGCAAGACTTCCGGGCATCGGGTAATTAATAATGTAATATACAGAATGGGGTGGTGAAACTATGTATTCTTAATCCGACACCACTATTAACCATTCCACCGGGTGTAAGTGGTCGTAAGTGTCGACAAAAGGAAATGACAAGGCCGAAAACCTAGCCGCAAGAGAAAGAAAACTTGATACGTAATCCTGTGCCAACCCGTCAGGCCAGCGTGGCACAGTAGGCTAATTACCCACCTTGTAATGGGAGGAGGCCCGACTCGGCAGTGGGTCACTTATGGGCTGAGTAGTAGTAGTTTCCCATTTATTAAATAACTTCGCCGTTGCAGATGAAATTCGTCAAGACATCGAAGACGCCGTGTACAGATTGGCCCCATGGTATGTACCTAAATTATGTTATTTTTAACACCGATAAAAGGGAGGTGTTATAATCGAATGGGTCGGTCGTGATGCTGTATTCCACCGGTGGTACTAAGACATGTTTTATTAAAATCGATTCAGCTGTTTCAAGTTGATCAGCTCTTTTTAATCGACATAAAATCATACTGAGGAATGGACAACACCGTCCTCGTTTTGTCAATTTCTCAGTTATTGTTTAAATGTGTCAAAATTCAAGAAAACTCAGATTGGTCACATAGAAATTTTGTCTAAATCGAAATGTGTGTTAAGTCTGTAGTCCTCAGTCAATCCTGAGGGTATAGTAAAAGCCGACTAAAGGAACAACACAGAAAACCTAGCCGCGAGACAAAGAAAACTTGATACGAAACCAACCCGTCCAACTAGCGTAACACAGTAGACCATTTTTCCAAAAAATTGGAGGAGGCCCGACTCAGTATTGGGCCTTTCATGGGGTGATCTTGTTAGATATGTAGTAAATTTTCATTTCATACTGTCTAGTTGTGTGGATTTACAATTGATTTATATGCGTAATATCCAGAGTCAGTCTTGGCCTACATTCGTAATGACGTCATATACGGCCGGACATCTCCGTAAGTAATTACATAAACGACAGTACCAACGCTTTACTTGACCGTACTTGTACACAATGCTTACGCACAATGTTTGAGGACAACGAACGAAACCCTGCACTAGATATTATCTGTATCGCGGGGGCAGTTCGCAATGACATCCAGATTCGGAGCAAGTGTCTCTGGTTTGCACATAGACACTTGCCCGACCACGGAATCGAACCGGGACTGATCTAAAGGCACATCTAGCCGTTCCAACAATGACACGATTGCAGTTCTCTATTCCTAGTCTAGGATCACTAAAATAGATTAGTTAGGGGCTGTCCATTAATCACGTGATGTTTTTTTAACATCTCCCTCCCCCTTGGTGGTGAGGTTTAAGACTAAAATCACATGTATTTTTTAGTACCTACAAAGCAGCTTAAACACGCCGCTTTTCGGTTCAGAAAAGACGCGTTTGACGAAAAATTAAATACACGTGATATCTTACTATACCTTCCTACCCCTTGGTGATGTTTCGTGATGTTTGCCGAACCCCTCCCTCCCCCTTTCGAACCTCACGTGATTAATGGACAGCCCCTTACTTTTTTACTCCACGAAACTGACTCGCACTCTATGGGTTCTATACGAATTATGTTATAACATCACGTTTACGTACCATGTTGGAATAATGGCGCCAATACCATCCACATTAGTGTAATGTGAGCATATTAAACAGGCGCCGCAAATGTAATTCAATCCTATGTTGTATACATATGGTTTGCATTCAAACTGATATCTAATTTAAATACAAAGTTATGTCTGTTTGTCGGTCACGTTTTTTTTAACCCAAGCCAGTTAGGGGTTTGCTTTAGCCAACTTTGAGAACGTAATCTATTCAAATTTCGCAAAAGGAGCACTCTAGGTTTGAACCACTACACAAACGATCCATAACTTGAAAAATAAGTCAAAAATTAACTTTGTGGAACACATATTAAGTGGGATATTGTGTAATTGTCCAACTTATTCCTGTTGTTGTATTTCTCTCCCATATTTCAATATAACATTGATTTTATCACTACATAGTATAAAACAAAGTCGCTGTCGTCCGTCCGTCCCTATATACATAGGCTATATATATAGGGACTATATATATAGGGATATATAGCTTAAATCTTTAAAACTAGGCAACGGATTTTGAAGGGTTTTTTTTTAATAGATAGAGTAATTCAAGAGGTAGGTTTATATGTATAATACATGCGTAATTGCACCCGTGCGGAGCCGGGGCGGGTCTCTACTAAGTTATATTTAAATATGTGCTAGCTGTAAGATTCCCGAATAGTAATAAAA
Organism: Clostera curtula; assembly: GCA_905475355.2. Taxonomy (NCBI): domain Eukaryota; kingdom Metazoa; phylum Arthropoda; class Insecta; order Lepidoptera; family Notodontidae; genus Clostera; species Clostera curtula. The sequence continues at coordinate 7,165,344 of FR997813.1, read as the reverse complement.
TAAAATTAATTAATTAAAAATTACACAATATTGTGTATAAATTACCTTCCTATCCGCTTGGTGACGGATTCAGAATACATAGTGTCACCACCCCATTCAATCCTGAGTGTGTCGTAAGAGCCAACGAAGGATAATGACAAGGCCGAAAACCTAGCCACAACAGAAGGAAAACTAAACGAAACCCTATGCCAAAGCGTCTGGCAAGCGCGGCACAGTAGACTAATTACCCTCCCTGTGATGGGAGGAGGTCCGACTCAGCAGTGGGTCGTTTATGGGATAAGTAGTAGTAGTATCTTCAATTCGGTACGCCCTCACTTCGGATGGCTACAGGAGCCTACCTAACCGACATACACAAACATAGATTTTGTTTACAAATTCAAATCATTTATTTTGTTTAGGTCACGGTGGACACTTACAAAAAGTCAACACAGTCATAGTGATAAATAAATAAATAAATATATCCTTGGACATTTCACACAACGCCATCTCGTCCCAAGCTAAGCAACTTAATGCTTGTGTTATGGTAACGAGATGGATGATAAACTACTTATATACTTTTTTTTTTTGTAAATACATACATATTATAGATAGAAATGACACCCAGACTCCGAGCCAGTGCCTCTGGTTTAGACAAAGACACTTGCCCGACCCGGGAATCGAACCCGGGACCCGTTGATCCAAAGGCGGCACATCTAACCACTAGACCAACGAGGCAGCTATATAAATAAATCTATCTATCTATATAAATAAAAATGAATTGCTGTTCGTTAGTCTCGCTAATACTCGAGAACGGCTAGACCGATGTGGCTAATTTTGGTCTTGAAATATTCGTAGAAGTCCAGAGAAGGTTTAAAAGGTGTAAAATAATATGATGAAGAAAATATGAAAAAAAAACCATATATTTTTTAATACGCATTATTTTTGTTCCAGTTAAGGTTTGCACATATTTGAATAAAGTTGAAACATTCTGGAATTATCATCCAGGTTTTTTATTTATTGATTCTGAGGCGGTACGAAGTTTGCCGGGTCAGCTAGTTATATAATAAAAAAGGTCTACCGTCTACCACTCTTTACCACCGTCTTTTAATAATTCTATTGCCTATTGCCCTCCTCTTAAGTCACTCTGCATACCTAATGAAGAAGCACTCATTGTTATGCTCAATGTGCCAAAGATTTATTTCGTTGAAACGTATTAGTAGGTATAGACCATTGTTTAATCATTTCAATTCATCAATTAATTTAGCGCCGCGTTGGTGGCCTATTGTTATTGCTTGTATACTACTTATCAGCCCATAAATAACCTACTGCTGAGTTGGGCCTCCTCCAACTACATGGATGTTTAGCCTATTGTGCCACGCTGGCCAGACGGGTTGGCACAAGGCTTCCTATCAAGTTTTCCTTTTCTTGCGGCTAGGTGATCTGCCTAATGCGTTCCTTTAGTCGCCTCTTACGGGACCCTCAGGATGGAGTGGGGTGGTGACACTATGTATTCCAATCACCCGCAATACAGGGCAGGGGATTCGTTACAAAAAACCAAACTAAAATTGTTTGTGGACTGGGATAATGACTATGCTTGATAATATATTTGCACCAACAGGCGCGCAGAAGACGACAGTGTATACTTCGGCGGCTGGGCTCGTATGGCGCATCCCATAACCAGCTTCGCCGTAGTAGAGGTCGCCAAGCCGAACATTGGAGAGAAGGCACCTTCCAGGGTCCGAGCTGACGTCACAGTCACGCTCAGCGTCCGCAACGAGATAAAAAACGAATGGCAGTGTCTCAGGAAACACGATGTTTGCTTTTTGGTCACCGTGAGGCCGACACAGGGCATTGGTGAGTTCTAAGAAAAAATATTTTAGACATTGAACAAATAGGTTTTGACCTCCGTGGAATTTGTGGTAAGGCCGGATTATTTTTTACCGCTGGCCAGGCGGTTCTTTTTCTTGCAGCTTTGTTTTGTCATTTCCTTCACTCAGCTCTTAGGACACCCTCAGGATGGAATGCGGTACTGACATTATGTATTCTTAGTCCATCAACACACAGACAAATAAACAACACGTCCATTCATGTCGTCATTGGTAGTCCCGCTAATGGACCGTCATCGTCATTTGTATGCTAAATTCCATTTTATTATAGTTGTATATGGTCTTAAGCGTAGTTGGTGATAATTTACGTTGACACTTACGTAAATGCTTAAAGCACCGACGTTAAATTGTGTTTCTTGGATATCGGTGGTTCTTGGAGTCGGTTTGCATTTTTTGATGAAAAGCCTTAATAATCACTACATAGTATAAAACAAAGTCGCATTCTTCTGTCCGTCCCTATGTATGCATAAATCTTTAAAACTACGCAACGGATTTTGGAGCGGTTTTTTTTAATAGATAGAGTGATTCAAGGGGAAGGTTTTTAAGTATAACCCACCCCCGCTTTGCACGGGCGAAGCCGGGGCGGGCCACTAGTACAATATAATATGCAACTTGTAATAAAGTTTTGGTCATAGAAACATTAGATTTCTAGCAACATTACACTTTTAGGAACCAAATATGACTACAGAAAGAGTATGGTGGACCAAGCTGGTATTGTCTACGTGAGGGGGTGCGAGGTGGAAGGCATGTTAGATGCTTCAGGCAGGGTCATTGAGGAAGGTCCCGAACCTCGGCCGGAGTTGGATGGGGACGCTAGAACCTTCAGACTATTGTTGGACCCCAATCAGTATAGACTCGATTTGGACTCCGCAAGCAAGGGACACGAGGTGAGAGGTCATCTTGAGCAATCAGAATTGGAACCGATCCTTAAACCAATGTCCCTGTCTCGTTTGTATCCCTTAAGTCGGCTGTACACACTCGCGGAGAACATCTCGCCGGGAGTTTCAGCCGATATGGCCCTCGACGAGAGCGTCCCTGTACACACTCATTTTTCATTTGTACTGAAGATGACCGCAGTAATGGACGTAGAACTGGCTGCTGCTGACACGTCCTTATTTAAGTATAGTCAGCGGGCAACTGAATAAACGAGTGTGTGCTTGATAGCTCCCGTTTGCTTCGCGAGACCCCACGAGGTCCTTTGACTCGCGCGCAAAAATCCGACAATCTACCGAGGATATGTGAAGCGAGAGAGCGAGACAAGACGAGAGCACCATGTACACACTCGCTCTCGGTCTGTCTCGGGGTGTCTCAACGAGGGTGTACAGCCGGCATTACACCTCTCATTTCAACGTCATTCGCCTCCGTTTTCTTTGGTGTCGTCTCTCTTACTCTCTAGCTATTTCTCAGACACACATACATACCCATCCCATTCTTTCAAATCCCCCCCTTCTCCAAATCCTTTCTTTTCCTTACATTTCTTCACTACATAGTATAAAACAAAGTCGCATTCTTCTGTCCGTCCCTATGTATGCATAAATCTTTAAAACTACGCAACGGATTTTGAAGCGGTTTTTTTTAATAGATAGAGTGATTCAGTGGGAAGGTTTATATGTATAACCCACCCCCGCTTTGCACGGGCGAAGCCGGGGCGAGCCACTAGTTTCCTATATTCCTATCTATCAAAACAAAAAGCTTAGTTTAAGTACCATTTGTCTGACACTGGCCATGCTCGCCCCTCGTACTTTTGTACGTATTTCAAGTGCACGGTAATCCCACACAGCCAACCTAAACCCAATTGAACATTAAATAAGGTATATTTTTATCTTTGGCGGAATGGCCGAATCGTGCTAAAAGTCACGTACTAAACTAAAATAGAATTCGCTCACTCAATGAAGGAGTGCGCTGTTTACACACGTAGTACATATATTTGCCGTACCTAGAACCTATAGCCTTAATGTTCTAAACATTCAAAGTTTAGAACATTAAGGCAAACTGTATACTGATTCTGCGCAATGCAGCCATGATTTTATCATAGGCGGATAAGTAATTGATTCTAGATGCGTCTATGCGCTTATTGAAGCCGTGCTTGGTATTTTAACAGACTTTAAAAAAGAAGGGGGTTCTCAATTGGTTTGTTTATTTTTTTGTGTGTTACATCATAATTTCGGCATTTATAGAATGATTTGGAAAATTCTTAAAAATGTCATCAAAAACGATTCAATAGATTGTAATAAAACTTGATCTAAAGGCAAATATAGGTATTCATTCAAGACTTACTAGTTGTTGGTTCTGACTCTGAGTCCATATAGTTCTACAAATAAAAATATAAAAGCTTTTATTGATTTGTCCTATATCTGTATCTCGGGGTTAGTTACGAACACGACAGTCGAAGATAATAATTACACCCTAATTAAACTAAATTCAAAATAGTTCCGTTTAGAAATCGCAGTAGGAATGAATCCTACAGTGTTGCCATTGGTATATAAGTAGTTCAATAACCTGTAATAAAAACTTTTTCAAGCTCAAAAGTCATTCTTGCACCTTTATGAGCTTGGAGGGTTGTATTGATGAGTTTGATGATTATAACTCTGTAACTACATACGTCTTAAAGCCGCGAATCAAATGTTCATCATCATACAACCTAGCACTGGCCTGCAAATTGCAAAAAACGTAAGAAAATTTGAATTTCGCGGGCTACCCTGGAACATTCACCTTAAAGAAGCAATAATGACAAGGAACCAATCGCGTGGCAAACGTGCCAAACTGACACAATTGAGTTAGTCTATCACCATAACGAAGGAACGACCAAGGCCAGAGTGATCAACGATTTCGACTGGCTAATGAAAAATGTTTTTAGGATGTATACGAAACATTCAACATTGTGATGAGACGTAAGCCAAAGGAGAATAACTTTAAAGCTGTATTGGAGACGATACGCGAGTTGATGAACACAGAGTGTGTAGTACCGGACTGGTTGCACGATATCGTTCTTGGGTATGGAGACCCAGGGCAAGCGCATTACACGAGGTAAGAATATTAAGAAACATCTTATTACGTGAAGTCTTTCGTGCCTGAGTTGTGATGCTCGCTCAAATACTCATGGCAGTAGCGGCATCGTGTGGCGGGTCGCCATCTTCTCTGCAACATGGTTGGGAAGGGCGGTGGCTGTCACATGCGTCAGGCTTGTGAACAGGTGCCGTTGCTGGGGATCGATCGGCTCAGGCATTCAGGTCTAAATTATGCTGGTGCCAAATTCATTGTAACTGTCATTGTAACTGCGCTGGTTTGTTTTCCCATATCAGTCTTATATGTCTTTGTGTCTCGAAATGAACTAAGTTTCGTGCTTACCCTACTCTGCAGAGCAACCTTCTGAACCGGTGGTAAATGCGCCAACTTAAATAAATTGGTATTTTGTTTCTCTATTTGGAAATCTATGTTTCTATCGTAAAAAGACGACCCATAGCATTTTAGCAGAACCCCTTCAGGGTTCAGACTACATAGTTTCATGTCCGATATAGTAGCATTCCAAAACGTATTGATAATGGGTTTATTTTTACCTGCATACTGCATACATTTCACAGAATTGCCGCGTTGCAGAACCATTCGAACGTAACCTAAATGAAAATCTATGAACAATACTTGAGTAGAAAATAGTCATCTTTTTGTAACCTAAAGTCAAATTCAAATCATTTATTTTGCATAGGATTTATTTTGCAAATTGTCAACATATTAATAAAATGTATACAAAGCAAAGTAATACAATTTAGTTTACTACCAGTTCGGAACGAGGCTACTGCTGAGAAGAACTGGCAAAAACTCAGAGGGCTCGTCATTCATTTTTTTTTCTATGTTTATTACAACTCCTACAATACGTAAGATACGCCAACTCTGTGCAGGATGCCGAATGAGATCCCGACCCTAGACTTCAACGACACTTTCTTAGACATGGAACATCTGCGTAGCAGTTTCCCTGGCCACGAGATCAAGGTCAAGACTGACGACCCCAGGAAACTGGTCAGACCTTTCCAGTAAGTTTCTTTATGCCCAACAAACCATTGATGAAGCTATTGCAAACATTTGAAGTTTTTAATAATATGCGATAGTACGCATTTATTTATTTATACTTTAAGATCTCCAACAAAGAATACACAATATAAATTACTGTTATAAAAATGTACATATCGGTCTTAAATCTAGTGTTTCTTCAAATAAAGGAGATCTCAGCATGCACAAAACATAACATAATATAAAATATAAAACCTGCTGGATAGACATTGAAATAGAAAATTAAATTTAAATTGTATTAAGAAATTGAAGTAGAAATAGAAGTGTATATAAATTAAGTGTACAAATCAAATGTTTATTTTAATATAAATGTATAATTAAGTGTAAGTGTAAATTAAGTGTATTGAGGTACGTCAACGCAACGCGCAAACGCATAATTGGTTAATGGTGGTTAATTTTACTAGGGTGACGTTCGAGAATGTTCTTCGCATGCAAAAACAAGGCGATGACGCCATGGAGGAAGATGAGGAGCGAAAAGTAATTATGGTGGAGCCACATGTGCAGCCCAAGAGAGGACCTTACCTTTACAACGAACCAAAGAAGTATGTACCGCAGAACCCGTATGTTAATAATTCCAACCAACAGATCTCTAATAAATCAACGATCTAGTCCAAGTAGTAATGGATTTTGAATCATGTTAAACTTTAAAAGAACTTCATCAAAAAAAAGGTGAACACTTGGCTCTCTTAATAAGCCAGTTCTGTTGTATTACCTGATTATGAATGTATGAAAAGCAGGATTTTTTATATAATTATAGAAATATCATGTTTAGATATACTGAACTATTGCAATTGACATAAAAAACAAGTTTAGGTGAAAAACATTTGTTATCGTGTTGTTTCTATAAGATTTTAAAGTCAATGAATATTTTTATCTTATTGTATAATATAATAAATCATTAAATAAATCTTAATGTATAATGAATATCCAACAGAAATGCCATATTGTTCACTCCGACGCAAGTAGAAGCTATTCGCTCCGGAATGCAGCCGGGACTGACCCTTGTCGTAGGTCCTCCGGGAACCGGTAAGTCTATAATCACGTAATTCACATAATGAGTAGTGTTTAACCATTTATAAGCAATTACACTCATTCATTTGCAATTATCAATGAATTTGCGCGTCGACTTTCACAAGAGGCAAAAGGTCAACAACCGCGGCCGGGCTCTTTGCAGGGGCATTGAACACTCAAAATGTTTCTATCATCGTAATGAAAGAGCGTATGCGGTATAGTCTATGCCTATTTATACATGAAGTATGTAGTTACAATTATATTACCAATATTCATGGTGATCTATTTACGGACAAAGCCGGTAATAACTAAAGTGACATCCCGTACTCATTTAGTGTATTTCGCAAACCGTACTCTTTAAAAATCCTGTACTCCTAAAGTACTCATTTGTATTGAAAGTACCCTTTTGACAGGTTCACGCGTGCAATATTGCCTGCCATAGAGGCCTGATAACCTATTTTTTTTTGTTTTTTTTTAGAGGTCCGTTCTTTTTTAACCCTGCTACAGTGGAGGGCCGTATAAGCGACCTTTTTTTTATGGAGTTTTGTACTCTGTTCCAACGTAATAAAGGTGGTCACCTTATAATAACTAGTAACTAAACAAGTCTAGAATGACTTGTCTATCTTATCTAGGTTGGAATCCTTAAATATGTTGACACGTTATGTCATACATATTTTATTAATAAAAAAGCAACCATGGAAATAATTATGGTCTGCCCAAGTAAATGGCCAAATTTCTTAGTGCAATGATAAAAAAACTTAAATTTTGCTCTGTAAAAATAAGCATTATACATTGTTATTTCGTTACACTAGGTAAAACTGACGTGGCAGTTCAAATAATATCAAACCTGTACCACAACTTCCCGTGGCAGCGCACATTAGTGGTGACTCATAGTAACCAAGCCCTTAATCAGCTGTTTGAGAAGGTTGCTGAACTGGATGTAGATGAGAGACATCTCCTACGTTTGGGTCACGGTGAAGAAGCGCTACAGACTGATAAAGACTTCTCCAGGTAATTATTTATGACAGCTCAGCTTTAAGAGAAAATAATATTGAATAAAACTATCTTAAACTTCGTTCGCGCTTAAAATTCACGTGAGTCATCATTGTCCGTAGGCATAGCCGTGGCCTCTAACCAATCAAATCGTTCTTAATTACAAAGTTATGTTCACAGTCACCAATATAAGGCATACTTTCAAATTCAGCGTGGTATCATGTCCTATGTGTTATTTACCCTGCAGTTGCGCTGATCACTCATTGAATCTTTAACGCGAACGACCTATAGTGACTATAATGAATACACACATATACTATATACCATAATAATAATAATAAATAAAGATATGTGAATAATAAATAATAATAATAATAAATATCCTAAATTATAAGTACTTGGGCATGTCACAGGGTCTTTGCATTGCTGATAAGGACATGAAACAATTGTTGACGGCACGATTCTTGGGTCGCGTAAAAAAAGTTTTTAAAAGTCTTTTGTCGGGCGGCAACAAAGCCCGTGCTTTCAACAGTTGGGCTATTCCTGCACTTTCATACTCATTCGGCATACTCAAGTGGACTCAGACTGAACTGGACAAATTAGACCGGAAAGTCCGTCGACTAATGACATCATTCCGAATGCACCATCCGCGCTCATCAGTCATGAGATTGTATATTCCGCGGAAATGTGGTGGTCGTGGCTATCTTAACGCCAAATCTCTTCATAATCGTGAAGTATGCCATCTCAGAGACTATTTTGTTCGTATCGATGACAATTTACATCGGGATGTTGTCAGTGTCGATAATGGATTCACACCTTTATCAATGGCAAAACAAAACTGGCGCAGGCTAAAGGTATTAACCACTCCAGACCGTATAGCTGTATGGCAGAGCAAGGAATTACATGGTCGCTTTTATCGCGCTTTTGCAGGTCCTGATGTCGATCAACAGGCATCAATTTCTTGGCTTAGTTTCGGAAATCTCTTTGCTGAAACAGAAGGTTTTGTCTGTGCAATCATGGACGAAGTGGTTATGACGAACAACTACCGGAGACATATTATAAAAGATGGCACCGTTGACATCTGTCGGGCTTGTCGTTGCCCCGGTGAATCTATTAGACACATTGTCTCCGGTTGTTCTCGTCTAGCCAATGGTGAGTATTTGCACAGGCATAACCAAGTTGCCAAAATAATTCACCAGCAACTTGCTCTGAAATATGGCCTTATTGATAGTGAAATTCCGTATTACCAGTATCAGCCTGCACCTGTTTTGGATAATGGTCTTATCACATTATACTGGGATCGATCTATTATTACTGACAGGACTATTGTAGCTAATAGGCCTGACTTAGTACTAATAGATCGGTCGGTGCGCAAAGCAATGATAGTGGATATCACCATTCCACATGATGATAATCTCATAAAGGCCGAAACTGAAAAACTGAGCAAATACCTTGACTTGGCTCATGAGATTACTTCAATGTGGGGTGTTGATTCTACTATCATTGTGCCGATTGTTGTGTCGGTAAACGGTTTGATAGCGAAGAGCTTTAATCGCTATCTTGAAAAGCTCTCGGTTAGTTGTTGGGTTAAGCACTTGGCCCAGAAAGCCGTCCTTCTAGAGACTGCGCGGATTGTAAGAAGATTCCTCTCTGCTGACCCCTAACCACCGTTGGCTTGGGTCATTGACTTCGTCTTCGGCGGGTGTCATCCTATTTTTATATATATTTTTATGAATTTGTTTTATTTTTGTAAAAATATATGTAACAATGAGATAATAAAGAAATATACATAATAAATATCCTTGGACATTTCACACAAATTGAATGAATGATGATGTGATTTAATGATCACATCATTAAATCATGTGATCCATGATTTAATCGACGCAGTACGAATTTATTAAATAGGTATTCGAAAATTGTTCCATGTGTGTATTGAATTAGCGTATTTTCTGACGCAATTTGTTTTCAATATTTGAGTAGAAGTTTTTACATATGTACCAAGTGACACATACGCGTTATGAATTTGGCATCAAGGATCATCTTTTAGATAGCAAATCTGAATTATTGGGACTATATTACTTCCATCCTGGGTTGCTTTAATTTAGATACGGTCGGGTGAACTACGTTCTGGCGAAACGCCTGGAACTTCTCGAATTGGTGGGTCGGCTACAAAGTACCTTGGATGCTGGAGACGATGCTGGTTCCACCTGCGAGCTGGCACACCACTTCCACGTGTATCATGTGCGACCACGCTGGGAAACTTTCCTCAACAAGTGCGCCCAGGATCAGGTAAGCATCGATATGTTCTGGAAGTTGATATTACATGTGTATGTCCTTTATAAAACAATATAATTAGTTCCTAGTTTAGTTTCTACTTTTTTGTGTAGATACGTACAGTATAGTGATGACATAGTCGCCAAGTAAGAATTGGAAAGCGTCCTCCTTTATTGCATGAAACCAAGGAAACTCCCTGAAAACTGTAATAAAACATCACTGCTGTGTTTGGCCCTGATTATGGGAAATTAGGTATACTGCTCCTTCAAACCGAAAAAGGAACGGCTTCGGAATATGTCAATAACTATAGCAATTACAGAGTTTATTTTCTATTCTCTGTAGATCCGGTGGTTTCTGCTCTGTAGAATCTGTAGTCCGAACCGGTGGTACCTTCAAGGTAGAAACACGCAGGCGCAGGAGTGTAAAATACACTGAATTGTGTGTGTCTGTCGTCCTTCATACTAATTCGAAAAATACAAACCGCCTTCAGTCTTGACGCTACCGTCATGAGCTGCTTCTGAGCTCAAGCTTAGAATTTAGTAACTCTATGGAGATGATAACCAATTCACTTGTTGTAGAAAAAATCTGTGGAAGCCATTAGCAAAGACTTTCCGTTCCACGAGTTTTTCGATGACGCACCCAAACCGCTATTCCCTGGAAAGAGCTATGAAGAGGACATGGAGGTGGCGAAGAGCTGTTACAGGTAATGTTTATTGCTTTTTCTATACGGTTGTGTTATTTTATTTTGGCATAGAATAAATCGCACCTTCTGTTATCAGCGTACGTTTTACCAAAGGATAGATTAAGGGCCCCCGCGCATTTAGGCGGCCAGTCGCGGCGGCCAATAGGCCGCGTATGTGACGCGATGTTTTTCGTTGGCCGCGCGACCAAAACTTGGCCGCGCCCTGGCCGCGTAATACGCGCAGCTATATACATCGTAGAAGAATTAGTTGGCCGCATAATGCGCGGAGGCCCTTAGTTTAGTTTTAGCCCGGCAGGTGACCCACTGCTGAGTCAGGCCTACGGTAATTAGCTTACTGTGTCATGCTGGCCAGACGTTTTTCTATAAAATTTTCCTTCTGTTGCGTTCCTTTAGTCGCCTCCTACGACACCCTCAAGACAGTATCATGGTGTATTCTAAATCGGTCACCATACGGAAAGTGGTTAAGTACTGCCATCTATAGCCGTTGCGCACGACCAGCTACCAATAACAAAGAACTTAATTTATCATACAAACGAACAAACTCATATATTAGTACTCTACATACTAAACGGCCGGCCAGTAGATTTGGTTTTTTAATACGTAGTCATCACTGTTATACGGTATCCTGCAACGTTTGCGCTTGAGAAAACAATAAAATGTAATTACATTTAATCGTTATACATTTATATGAAATCAAAAAAATGAGAGTTACTCATGGTCCCAGCAAATATTTGACCCACTGCTGAAATGTTTCCCCACGACTGAGTCATTTATAGGCCGCGATTCGAATTTTATGAAGGAAAATTTGCTATAATGGTTCCACTTGTGGCAGAATTATAAAATCTTCCTTTTTTACCGTATTTTTTTTTTATCCCACCTAGTTAGTTGTCACGTACAATTATCTATCTTGAAATCCATAAATTATACAGTACTTGCATTTCTTTGGTATTTGATAATCTTGGACGATAAATAGAAATATTGAACGTTTGACATTTCTATGTCTGTCGGTGTGGTGACTGATTTAGAATACATAGTGTCACCACCCCATTCCACCCTGAGGGTGTTGTAAGAGCCGGCAAAAGGAAATGATAAGGCCGATAACCTAGCCGCAAGAGAAGGAATACTTGATACGAAATAATACTGTGCCCATCCCGTCTGGCCAGTGTGGCACAGTAGGCAATTTAGAATACAAAAAAATGACAATGCTTTTTTATATCCTTGATAGTTTCGTCTAAAAATTATAAGAGTGCTTTTTGTAGAGCGTTTGTTTGGTCAAATTGGCCTTTTTGTTGAACAATTAAAGAGTTATAAAATTCTAAACTCAAAAAAACTAAGCTTTTCCATGTTGATCATACGGGAAATTTAAATTTACCAAGCGGGATATCTTTACATTAATTTAGAGGGCTGTGGCATTTCAGATTTCTTTTTCATCATTTCCAACTAAAATACTCGATGTTTTTGAGTCAGTCTAATATATATTTTATATTTTTTCTCTATAGGTACTTCAGCTGTTTACGATATCTGATCATCTCTAGTCGACGTATTTGAAGTAACTCGTAAAAATAGCACATGGTGGCCATCTGGTAGTAAATTGCGGTTTCTAGGTTAAAAAACGTTATTAATACACAGGTTGTTTTATAGTTCGTGATTGATGTTTTCACGATTCTTTTTAAACACAATCAATTAAAGTGGTGTTAAAACGAAATCATCGATGGTATAAAGATAGCGTGTGCAAAATTGCAGCAAAAGTATCAACTCTGGTTTCACAGTGTATCCTAAATCCATCACAACACGATAAAGATTCAGCTTTCAATTTAAGAGCTACTACTAATAGTCCATAACTGACCCACGGCTGGGTCAGTTATGGACTGACTATCGCCACACGGTAAAGATTCAGCTTTCAATTCGAGAGCTACTACTACTCAGCCCATAACTGACCCACTGCTGGGTCAGGCCCCCTCCCATCACAGGGAGGGTAATTCGTCCACTGTGCCACTTTGGCCAGACTGGTTGGCACAGGGTTTCGTTTCAAGTTTTCCTTCTCTTGCGGATAGGTTTTTAGCCTTGTCACTTGCTCTTGTCGGCTGTTACGACACCCTCAGGATGGAATGAGGTGGTGACACTGTGTATTCTAAATCCGTCACCACACGGAATATTCGATAGCGATTGAAGCTCAAAGAATTCATTTGAAAGGCTTTTTCCACGCGCCTTTCAATAACAACAACTTTACCTGAAACAGATCCCGAAAAGCAAACATACTAACCTCTCCGACACATATGGATATTAATCACTTTTCTAAAAATCGAACTGAAGAATGAACCCATGCGTATTTTATTGGTATAAAAATATTTCTAACTAACTAGCTGACCTCGTCCTGCCTCAATCGATAATTATAAGACCTAAAATTTTGTATAAAGAAAACTTAAAACAAACAAAAGGAATCGTCAAGCAACACGTAACAGGAAAAGCAACATTTTTGTTTTTATTTAATTCCAAGCATTTCCGTATTTTCTCACCTTTTAAACCTTCCCTGGGCTCACACTAATATTTCAAGACCAAAATTAGCCAAATCGCTCCAGCCGTTCTCGAGTTTTAGCGAGACTAACAAACAGCAATTAATTTGTACATCTACAGAGTTTCTTGTCGGCTCTTCTCTGTAGAGCAGCATTCGACTGCCTCGTTGGTCTAGTGGTTAGATGTGCCGCCTTTGGATCAACGGGTCCCGGGTTCGATTCCGGGGTCGGGCAAGTGTCTTTGTCTAAACCAGAGGCACTGGCTCGGAGTCTGGGTGTCATTTCTATCTATAATATGTATGTATTTACAAAAAAAAATATGTATATAAGTAGTTTATCATCCATCTCGTTACCATAACACAAGCATTAAGTTGCTTAGCTTGGGACGAGATGGCGTTGTGTGAAATGTCCAAGGATATTTATTATTATTTATTTATTCCGAACCTGTCATAAATAGTAAACTTTTAAATTTAAATGATTGAAGTTTTCAATATTATAATACTGCTCGACTTGTCAAAAGAGCTCTAATGAGCTGACCTGATTAAATGAATTTTATTTTGATCTTTGTAGCTCTGACAACCCTAATCATTCATCAGACGCAAGATATAATGTCGGTTCTTTAAATACGTTAAATTACACTACGTACGGCAATGCCGACTAATCGTTCGCGGAACACACTTAAAGATGAATGAGATTTTTTGCTTGTTACAGATACATCGATCATATATTCGAGGAATTGGAAGAGTTCAGAGCCTTTGAGTTGCTCCGATCTGGTTTAGACCGCTCCAAATACCTTCTGGTCAAAGAGGCGAAAATCATAGCTATGACTTGTACGCATGCTGCGTTGAAAAGATCGGAATTGGTGCAAATGGGTAGGTATACTTAGTGCGTGGTGTGTTTTTGCGATCTCAATGCGAATAACCTTCGAGTGTGTTGATTTATTTAACTACTATTCAGCCCATACATGACCCAATGCTGAGTTGGGCCTCCTCCCAAAATATGGAGGGTAATTAGTGCTGCGCTGGCCAGACGAGTTAGCACAGGGTTTGTTTCAAGATTTCCTTCTCTTGTGGCTAGATTTTCTTGCGGCCTTTCCTTTTGTCGGCTCATACGACACTCTCAGGATGGAATCGGGTGGGGGCACTATGTATTGTAAAACCGTCACCACATGGACAAATTTATATAATTATCTCTCAATATTACAAGCACATTTAGAATACATGGTGTCACCACCCATTTCGTCCTGAGGGTGTCGTAAGAGCCGACAAAAGAAAATGACAAGGTGAAAACCTTTCCGCAAGAGAAGGAAAACTTGACACAATACCCTATGCCAACCCGTCTCGCCAGCGTGGCATAGTAGGATAATTACCCTCCATGTAGTTGGAGGAGGCCCGACTCAACAGTGGGTCATTTATGGGCTGAGAAGTATTACCAGCACATACATACGCAGACGGGTTGGCACAGGGTTTCTTTCAAGTGTTCCTTCTTTTGCGGCTACATGCGGGGACATGCTCCGCGATTCTGAGAAAACTGCACACAACTCAGAACATAAGATACAAATATAATGTTACGTTAAACTCTTACAGCTAATAAGTATTTCTATACAAACGGATACACAAAAATTCTATGCCGTATACAGTATTGCCAGAAATGGTCTGAGCTCAGCATATGTTGTAGATACATCCACAACGCTGGTTTTCAGCTCAGCCATGTGTAGCGCTTAATTAACAAATCTCAAAAATATTACACCTAGTACCTACACGAAATACAACGGATACTCATATGACGACACGGTTGGCGCAGTGGTTGAGCGATCGAATGCTGCGCAGCATGTCGCGGGTTCGATCCCCGCACGGAAGAAATATTTGTACGACCTACAAGTATTTGTTCCGGGTCTGGGTGTTTTTCTATATATAATATGTATGTATTTACAAAAAAAATTGTATTTAAGTAGTTTATATCCATCTCGTTAGCATAACACAAGCATTAAGTTGCTTAGCTTGGGACGAGATGGCGTTGTCTGAAATTTCCAAGGATATTTATTTATATTTTATTCGCACAGGTTTTAAATACGACAACATCCTGATGGAAGAGTCTGCCCAAATCCTGGAAATTGAAACGTTCATCCCTCTGCTGCTCCAAAACCCTCAAGACGGTCGGTCGCGACTCAAACGCTGGATCATGATCGGAGACCACCACCAATTGCCTCCGGTCGTCAAGAATATGGCTTTCCAGAAGTACTGCAATATGGAGCAGAGTCTTTTTACGCGAATGGTCCGACTTGGCGTGCCATATGTGGAATTGGACGCGCAGGGACGTGCCAGGCCCAGGTATGCCAAAAATTTAATTAAAAAAATTGATGATAGCATAGGAATTAATTGTTATGATGTAGAAATCGATATAGAGGTATTTCTAAATGCCCATTGGCCCTTCCTTTGCTTTTTAATTGAATCGTATAATATAGAAATTGATTTCAAATTGCCCAATTTTCATACAGGCACTGCCTGAGGAGCATGTCCCCAGTTTGATTCTGGGGTCGGGCAATTGACTGTACAAGCCAAATATGATATCTCTTGTTGCTTAGTCTTTTAAAAAATATAGTGTCCGTAATGTATTATGCACTTTTTAAGGACATTTATAACCCTTGACAGAAAAAGAAGTATTATAAGTGTGTATCACTGGCAGCGTAGCTTCTAAAAGATTTATTATTATTTTTTTTATATTTTTTTATTATTTAAATAAAAACGGAACCCCTGCACTAGGTATAACCTGTAACACGGGGGCAGTTTACAAACATGTAATTCACGAACACAAATGACACCCAGACTCCGAGCAAGTGCCTCTGGTTTAAACAAAGACACTTGCCCGACCCCAGAATCGAACCCGGGACCTGTTGATCCAAAGGCAGCACATCTTACCCCTAGACTAACGAGGCACATTAAGCGTCTACAAACGCGCGTCATAAGAACTATGAGTTCTAATTGATTTGTACGCTAAGTGCGCGCTTTGAGATACGTGAGCCATTAGATCACGCGCATATGTGTTCATCTGGTGAAGCATTCTTATACTATTAATCTCATAAATCACCCACAGCTGAGTTGGGTCTCCTCAAATCATAGGAGGAAGTCGGCTTAATGAGCCACGCTGGTCAGACGGGTTGGCACGGAGCCTGAGGAGAGGAGGAGGGCCTCCTCGTCTGCGGCGGCGTGGTTCTGCATCAAATCCCACAATGCCGCAACAGGACGCAAGTTGGAGCACCCCGGGGAGGTTTAGTGGGTAGGCCCCCACTATGGGGGAGAGTCCCACACTCCCCTCGCTGGCCATCCCCGTGGCCGGCGAGGTAGTCCATAAAGGATTTTAACCCGGGCGAACAAAAAAAAAACTTGTTTCGTTTCAAGTTTTCCTTTACGCGCGGCTCGCGGGGCACAGTAAGCTAATTACCCTCTATGAATTTGTAGGCGTGTCCGTTGTCCGTGTGGTGGTGGAATTAGAATACAAAGTGTCACCCCATTCCATCCTGAGGGCGTCGTAAAAGCCGACAAAAGGAAATGATAACCTAGCCGCAACAACAGGACAATTTTATACGAAACCCTGTGCCTGTGCCGGTCTGGCCAGCGTGGCACAGATGAGTCATTTACGGGCTGAAACCACATCCTCTTCAATATCATACTCTTTTTTTTTCTACATTCTACCAGAGCCTACGTTAAACTATAATCCTTACATACCAGTTCTCGCAGTTATACCTCTCGTACTTTCATCCATCATATCTATTGTTCCAATGAGTGGGACTCCCGTTTGTTACTATTTACCCTATTCTAATTGTTTATCTACTCTACTATTTGTCTAGTACCATTTTATTTGACAATGTTTTTTTTTCCTCTTGTTTAGTATCTGCAACTTGTACCGCTGGCGGTACCTGGCTTTGGGTGACCTGAGCCACGTGACCCGTCTCCCTGAGTACCGAGCAGCCAACGCCGGGATGCGCTACGACTTCCAACTGGTCAACGTGGACGATTTCAATGGCCACGGGGAGACGGAACCAAGCCCCTACTTTTATCAGGTACTCATCGTCCACCTTAACTTTATTAGGTGTCTGCATCACTTTAACTTAAGGCAGAATTTTTTTTTTTAATTTTGGACTCCTTATGCGTACCTTGGTCCGTGTGATGACAGATTTAGAATACATGGTGTCACCATCCGGTGCCATCCTGAGGGTGTCGTAAGGGTTGACAAAAGGAAAGGACAAGGCCGAAAATCTAGCCGTAAGAGAAGGAAAACTTGGAACGAAGCCCTGTGTTAACCAGTCTGGCCAGCGTGGCACAGGCTAATGGCCCTCTCTGAAATGGGAGTAGGCCCATTACATTATAATATGGTTTTTATATTCAGTTGTTCTGAACGGGATGTTTGATGAAATGCATTGGTTTCAATGTAAACTAACCAATGCTATTATTTTACTGGCTGACCCCGCAAACGTTGTTTTGCGATGTAATTAAATAGGGGTTGATCTGACGCTGTATCATAAAAAAAGAACAAAAAAAATTTTGTTTACGAAATAAACAATATTTTGTGGTGTGAACCACCCTTACCTTAGGGGTGTTAAAATTACTTATAAACCTATTTTCATACCTAGTGAATATACATATAGAATTTCATCAAAAAACACCAAAATTGACACAAGAATTTTATTTATTAGATTAAAATCTTAGTAATATGAGTACAATAATGATTTTCGGGTGTTCTCTGCTTATTTCTAGCGATATGATATGTAAATTTAGTCACCAACAAGCTGGAAAAATAAAAGCAGCTTTGTTTTTTTTTGTATGAATATCTGCAATACGATCGGTTCTTTCGTTATGGTTATAGCGTTTTTGTTACACCCGGTATATGTAGGTGCAATTATAAATAACTAGCTGACCCGGCGAACATTGTTTCGCCTTAAAGGCAATAAATGAGCAGATATTTTATTTTATTAACTTTTTATCAGGATAAATATAAATAAAACATCTATGTTTTTAATTATAGTTTATTGGCCATCTATTTTAGTAACTGCACTTTTCAGTGAATCACCTTGTGACAGACGACATTTTTCGGTTTATTATCAGGCGCATGAACAAATAACGCAGATGGTCTTCTGACCCGGAACATGCCACATATAATTGATCTTGGGAAATACATTAATTTTCTAGATTTAGGCCACAAACTTTCCAGGATTGGCCCTGTGATTTATTAATGGTCACGGCGAATGCACGAGGGATCGGAAATCATTAAAACTAAAACGGTATATCAGTTGATATCGTCGGGATCCTCGGATGAGAATTTTCTCACCTTCCAACTTTACTTTGAGTATATTCCATTGTTCATCAATTCACTTACCGCCAAACGCGTTCCGTTGCACAGGTTTGGTGGTTTTGGTTTATATATTTTTCTCTTTTTTTACACAGTCATTATATTTGAATTAATGCAGTGTACCAATGATTTCATTCTGAATTATGTTAGTTACTTTATGTCATCTACATATTTATTCTTAGCCGCCAAAACAGCTCGCTTAGTCAACCATTCATTATTTTTGTGTTTGTGAGTTCGTCCTTCGATGAACAGAAATTCTGAGAAAATAAAATCAATCCACATATTTCGATGATTTGAGGCAAGCGCTTATTTCGGCGGCAGCAGTCGATCTTGGAATTAGAGGCAGTGTTTGGCAGAAATAGCCAGACAGTAAAATCATTGCGCCTCCAAAACATCTCGAGTCCTTGCGTAGGTGTTCGGTCGGATCGGATAAGTGCTTCCAATGCACGTGTTTATGCTATTGTACATTCGTCCCAGATGACGATTTTCCATTTTGATAAAACTTTAGCCGCTGAGGAGTGTTTTGTAATATTACATGGCATCTATAGGTCCAATGCGGACGCAAGTATGCAAGCAGTAATTAGTGCTGCCACCGTATCGAAACGTTGCTCGATCCTAATTATGTAGTACCTATTTTATAAATTTATTCTTGTGTCTCGAAAATTATCTAGTTGTTGATCTCTTAAATTTGCTCGACGATTTTGCATTCCCAACCGATCCGTTTCACGGGCTGCCTCGATTTGCTCTTGTGATTGAGAAGCACGGATTCAAGCCATACTAATGCGGTGATCTTCACGTGCATTATTTAGTTCTTCTTCATTGTTCGGCACAATAAGCTAATATTTACTCGAAATAAATACATCAACCGGTCAACTTCAAAATGTCTAATTGTCAAATTTGTCAAACTATAGACAACATAGCGTTTAGCTGTCGGTGAAGTTTTGTTATTCTAGCAGTTGCATTTTGATAAACTATGTTTTATATCACGGAACGGGATTACACACATTTACACTTTCAGGTTTATAATATTAAGTATGATTTTGTGAATTGTCCAACATCCATATATTTAAAAGAAAGTCGGACATAGGATACCTAAGATTTTTATCCCGTTCCCGTAGAATGTGATATAATACCTACGTGGTATAACAAAGCGCAACTGACAGCGAAACTTTATGTTGTCTATATTTAAATATGGCTGAAAATTTGACAATTAGAAATTAAAATTTAACTTAATATCGCTATAAATTTACACACAATATCTTAATAAATTGTAGCCTATGTGTTATTCTGATGTATAAGCTATATTATTATAAAGTTTCATTAAAATCCATTCAGTCGTTTTTACGTGAAAGAGTAACAAACATCCATCCATCCATCCATCCATCCATCTATCCATCCATCCATCCATCCATACATACTTACAAACTTTCACGTTTATAATATTAGTAGGATATTATTATAAAGTTTCATTAAAATCCATTCAGTCGTTTTTACGTGAAAGAGTAACAAACATCCATCCATCCATCCATCTATCCATCTATCCATCCATCCATCCATCCATCCATACATACTTACAAACTTTCACGTTTATAATATTAGTAGGATAAAAATAAATAAATATCCTTGGACATTTCACACAACGCCATCTCGTCCCAAGCGAAGCAACTTAATGCTTGTGTTATGGTAACAAGATGCATGATAAACTACTTATATACATTTTTTTTGTAAATACATATTATGGATAGAAATGACACCCAGAATCCGAGCCAGTGCCTCTGGTTTAGACTAAGACACTTGCCCGACCCCGGAATCGAACCCGGGATAGATGGCGTTGATCCAAAGGCGGCACATCTAACCACTAGACCAACGAGGCAGTCAATTGTGCCAAATAACTTTCGCAAAGCATGTCTCCCAAAAGACGTAGTATGGGGCTCCACTAAAGGAGGCGGGCCTAGGCAGCCAGGGTCTCTCAGCATGCTCTCCTATCAGGGAGCATCCCGTGGCCCTGGTTCGGACAGTCGAGGATCGCCGTCGGTTTTAGTAGGTAAGTCGGGGCGTAATTTCCCATCTCTACGCGCCCCGGTCCTACATAACCTGGCGAACCCCAACCGGCGGCAATCCATAAGGATCTCCGGCGTGGAAAAAAAATTACTCCCAAAAGACGAACTTTTTTAAATGAAATCTGTAATTTTCTGCCAAATATTTCGTGGCGGCAGACGTCAAAGTATCGCCCCAAAATAGCGTAGGTAGATAATAATTTGTGACCGCATAGTAAATAAAGCATGACGGTAGAATAACTCGTAACACTTTTCACAAAAATATGATGAAACAACGGAAGTGTATCTATGTCATCTTTACTATCACAAAGAAACTCTTTTTCACCTTAACTTGGTGAGTCACGCTAATTTGCGAAATTCTCCGCAAATGACCTCATTTACGGAGAACTGAGAACTTCTCGTCCGGCGCTTGTAACAATTGCACAAAGAAATGCCAGAATGAATCACCGAGTTCTAGTTTGAAACTGTTATCTTGAGTTAAGGTAATTTATGTTTTAATATCTACTAGCGACCCGCCCCGGCTTCGCTCGGGTACAATGATGAACCTCTAAATTTATCAGTGTTTCTCTACAATACTATGGATGTATGACTACGTAGTATAAAACAAAGTCGCTGTCGTCTGTCCGTCCCTATGTATGCTTAAATCTTTAAAACTACGCAACGGATTTTGAAGCGGTTTTTTTAATAGGTATTTAGGCGCAAAGGGATGATCATCCAGCCAGACGAGGTGTGATGTCTGGCTAGGGGTCGCTGCGCCTAACCCCCCGATAGTTGTAGTCGGGGATATCTTAACCTTGCGAATTGCTCTTGAAATTTCGCTATCGCGGTGTAGGACTTTTTCGTAATTATCGCATTTGTAGGCGATATTTCTTGATGCAATTAGTTCAGATTTTTCGGGTAAATTGTGTAAAGTATGTAGCATGCGGTCGCTACAGGTAGAGTTATTCAAGAGGAAGGTGTATATTAGGGTTCATTCCCGGGAATTCTCGAGCCGAGAATTCCCGGGAAATCGTTGGGCTTTGTTCCCGGGAAATCAAGCTCGAGAAAAGTCGAGAACTCGAGAAATCACGTACGTTTGTAGAAAATAAACTTGCAGCGTTTTAATTTGTTTATATTCTATTAACATGCCATAAATGGTGCTATGATTGTAATGTAATTATAATTTACATTTACTTTCTACCTGAGTTAAAGATATTAAAGATTTCTTTCGTGTTTTATAGAAGCTATTTTGTTTACAAGATATAAGTAGATTTTTTTTTCTAAATAACCAGCCCAAAATTGTGCTTTGATCCTAATGTAATGTAAGTTAAGATAATAGGTTGGGGAAAAAGTTTCGTCGCATTTTTTAAGAAATTCCAAAATATTTTTCTTCTTTTGTCTCTTTCATCTTGTAGGTAGGGACATGATCCCATTGCTATAGAAATTTTGGGACTACTGATCAAAATACCGCGTCAAGTGGTTTTGGCAGTCCTCTCGTGATGTTAACCTGACACTGCCTAAAGAATTCTGAAGAGACCGAAATATGTGGAAATCTGAAGGTGCAAGATCAGGACTGAAAATTTTATTACAAGTTCATACATATAGAGCAAGAGCCCGTGAACCCCAGACCTACGGTATTTTATAAAAGCTGAAAGTTTGTCAGTGCATGCTCCCAACACAGGTAAGAACGATGGGCCATTTATGAAGTTTGGGTTACAGTGGCTTTGGCAGGTACACTTCACTAAAGGTGTGTAAAATACCGATCTAATTACGTCAAATAATAAAGTGCGATTTTTTGGTATTACCTTTAGATTATTATAAAAAATCATGTTATTCGTTGACAGACACTTAACGTCGTGGAAACCCTTTGCCAGACACCCTTAATGTTCATGGCAGTATGCATATGGGTGGGTGCGCGTGAGAAAGCGAGTTAAGTCTACCGCGGTCCCTCACTGCGCAGTTTTTATATCTACTGCGCATGTATTGTTTAGTACTTAGTACGTGTTTACATCAGCTAAAATAATAAAGCGCCCCCTATATTGTTACTTTATATTTATTCTGAGGCTCCATTCGCTACTATAACTATCTGCAGACGTAATCGGGCGTGGAGATTAAAATGCGGTCTTAATTCACAAAACATAATCGCAAATAATTTCGATAACAATTATTGCAGTTCAAAATCAGTACCATTTTAAATGGTTCGAAGGTGATCAGTTACCAAATTTCGTTATAGATTCACTAAAAACTGTCTCAGGTATAAATACTTCAATCTATTTTTCATTTTTTTAATACTTTTAATATAATAATAATCTCTTTTAATAATCCCATTATCTGTTTTATATTCATACAGAAACTGACGAAGATTCGATATCGAATGGAGTAACAGTGACGAAGAAAATGATAACATTGGTGATGATAATGTTATTGAATGAAATAATATTGTCCTTATACTCTATAATAGTATGCAATGTCATCAATCAATTTTTTATCCTTTTTAATAACATGTAATATCATTATCCAGTTTTTCGTAAAATTTTTGAGGAATATTTTATTTGGCTTTTTTAAACCTGATATTGACAGAATAAATTAAAAAAATGAACAATTTAAGGTAGTTTTAGCATCGAATTTTTTCTTATTTATTTTTTTAAATGTACGTAAAATAGACTATTACTTTATTACATAGACTTTACTATTTATTACAGGCTGCAAAAAGTTCACAAAACTTTTGCAGGTCTTGGTATTCGATTATTTAATAAAATTCCTAAAGGCATTCAAGACTTGCCTTTAGAACACTTTAAGTGTCAAATTAAAAGTCGGCTAATCTTTAAGGGGTACTATAAAGTTAAAGACTATATGTATATCTAAAAATGCTTGGGAATAACTGATCGGTGTTGTTGCTAGTCCGATGCTCTTATTTAAATACTTTTAGAATAATGACAAAGTAATAAGAAATAGTGTTCTTCTAATGTGATGTGTATACACATGTATACAATGTTATTAGTATAACTTTTGAAATGTTCAATTCCTTGGCGCTCGAGTTATCATGCTCACTTTAAGACTCGCAGTGGTGGCGTCGTGCGGCGGGTCGTTCCCTTCCCTGCAATATGGTTGAGGAGGGCGATGGCTGCCGCATGCGTCATGCTTGTGAACAGGTGCCGTTGCTGGGGGTCGGTTGGCTTGGGCATTACAAGGTTACTATTGTCGACTAGATCTGGCTGATGTTTGGCCCTTTGGAACTATTGCGCGAGTTTGCTCTCACAAATCTGTCTTATAACCCTCCTGTACCCAAATGGCGATCCAAAAAGAACAACTACAGAGTTTCTTGCCGGCTCTTCTCTGTAGAGGTGCATTCCGAACCGATGGTAGATGGTAAATAATTAATTTTAAATGGTAAATTTTAACTTTTATCATTTTGTTTGACCTGTCAAAAGAGCTCTAATGAGCCAACTTGATTAAATGAGTTTTGATTTTGATTTTATCAGTAGAAATAACAACTGCGCAGTGAGGGACCGCGGTAGACTTAACTCGCTATCTCACGCGCACCCACCCATATGCATACTGCCATGAACATTAAGGGTGTCTGGCAAAGGGTTTCCACGACGTTAAGTGTCTGTCAATGAATAACATGATTTTTTATAATAATCTAAAGGTAATACCAAAAAATCGCACTTTATTATTTCACGTAATTAGATCGGTATTTTACACACCTTTAGTGAGGTGTACCTGCCAAAGCCACTGTAACCCAAACTTCATAAATGGCCCATCGTTCTTACCTGTGTTGGGAGCATGCGCTGACAAACTTTTAGCTGTTATAAAATACCGTAGGTCTGGGGTTCACGGGCTCTTAGTCTAATACTATAATGCGAAAAGACCGTTTCCCCAACCTAATATTTAGTTACGTTTTCTTTCATGTTGATTTTTTGTTTAGTTTAAGTTCTAAATAACCAACTAAAAATGGTGCTGTCATTATGATTATGAGCCTGAATAATATTTTTTTCTCTAATATTTTATAAAAGAATATTTATAAGATTAATGTTTTTGAATAACATCGATGAAAGTTTTATAATTAATTTGATACTTTTATTTGAGAGGTAAACCACTGATTTTTGACGCAATTGGAACCAAATAATATGAGAAAACGTACGTAAATGTAAATTTCTCGACAACCCGAGAGTCCCGAGAAATGAGCCTCGAGAATTCTCGAGACCCGAGAAATTGAAAAGCTCGAGAAATCATGAACCCTAGTGTATATGTATAAATGCGACTTTGTTTTATACCATGTAGTGATGCCATTTAATGGGGTCCGTGTAGAGACAGATTTGGAATACACAATGTCACCAACCCATACCACCTAGAGGGTCAGTGTTGGCTTGGGTCACGCTAGCCAGACGGGTTAACCATCTACCTGTTACCACGTGTTATTGAAATGCAAACAAAGCTATAAAAATGATTACGCGCCGGACTACACCCGCGGCATTAACTAAAATAAATTTGAAGGAAAGATATGTATTACAAATTTTCTTTTGTTCAGAAACCTTCCTGGGCTCATGCACAACACTTTGTTAAAGATCATCGCATACATCGACATACAAACAAACATTCATTTTTATTTCAAAAGAAGTTTAGTTATGGTTTTATTTTGTCTTACTGATATGTGTTTGCAATGTCTCATCTGATTGGGCAGCTATAACTGAAAATTCGAATGATTTGTGGTTCGCCGGGAGATTCCAGTGACGCATATAGCACAGGTCTTATGAACCAAAGCTGAAAATGGTCCATTGTAAATGTTGTTTTAAGTTTATTGACAAAGAGATCATGATTGTTTGTGTGGTGAAATATTAAGAATACATGTTACCAACTCGTTGCATTCGTGCCTTAACGTATTCCTAGTAAACATTTAGAAAGATTGAATCGTATTACTACTCAGCCCATAATACCCACTGCTGAGTCGGGCCTCCTCCCATCATAGGGAGTGTAATTAGCCTACCGTGCCACGCTGGCCAGACGTGTTGGCACAGGGTTTCATTTCAAGTTTTCCTTCTCTTGTGGCTCGGCAGGTTCTCGGCCTTTTTTTAATAATAAATAAATAAATATCCTTGGACATTTCACACAACGCCATCTCGTCCCAAGCTAAGCAACTTAATACTTGTGTTATGGTAACGAGATGGATGATAAACTACTTATATACATTTTTTTTTGTAAATACATACATATTATAGATAGAAAACATCCAGACCCGCAACAAATACTTGTAGGTCGTACAAATAATTCTTCCGTGCGGGAATCGAACCCGCGACATGCTGCGCAGCAGTTGATCGCTCAACCACTGCGCCAACCGTGTCGTTCCTTGTCATTTCCTTTTTTTCGGCTCTTACGACAACCTCAGGACAGTATGGGTTGGTGACACAATATATTCTAAATCCGTCACCACACGGATACACGAAATCAAATCGTATTAGATCTATATATATATATATATAGATAGAAAATTGTTGTGTGTGGTTTA
Organism: Clostera curtula; assembly: GCA_905475355.2. Taxonomy (NCBI): domain Eukaryota; kingdom Metazoa; phylum Arthropoda; class Insecta; order Lepidoptera; family Notodontidae; genus Clostera; species Clostera curtula. Next base: position 7,139,029 of record FR997813.1, on the reverse strand, counting down.
AAATAGGATACAGAGGTGTTTGGAAATCATTTCTTTTCTCGTCTGACCGCCAATATTTTTTTAAACGTCTCTTTAGCGTGGTATGCATAAGATTGTGACGTAATAAAGTCAACCTTGGCATTGATTTTGTTCACCGAACCTTTGTCGGTTAAGTTCAAGGTTCTTTACGCTATTTATAACAGCATATTTCTGTATTATTCTTTATGAAGCATTTTACGTACACAACAGTAACGTTCCCACACTAAGCTCTAGACTTGTATTGTCACAATATACAGGGTGTCACAGAAACTCTATAGCCCTAAAATATATACCCGAACGGCATAGAGCTACTTAATCAAAAGAAGTCAGTCCTGCGTTTCTATCTTGAAGTACATATTAGGAAGTAATCGACGATTTTGTGAATGAGAATTTTACTACAATACCTTTTACGAAAATCGCGTGGATTGATGAGTATGAAATCTACCACACTTACAGTTTAGACAGAGGAGTGCAGAATACAAATATACGTTTTTTAAATTATGCATAGAAACACTATTTTTCACTTCTTATTTAACTTGATTTTTACACTAAAAATGACCTCCGTTGACACTATGGCTGGACTGAAAGACTTCTTCTGCAAAACCATGGCAGATTTTGAGGCAAAGTTGGAGAAGACCAAGATAGCTCCAACTGATACTACTAGCTTGGCAGCTGAGTTTGCTGCATTTAAGACATTTGTCTGTGAGGCATTTGGCGTTCTACAAAAACAAATGCAGCTTGTTACCAATTCCATTGACAATATAGAGATGAGGAACCGCAATGGAATTTTGTTGCTGCATGGTGTGCCTGAGGAACTGGACGAAAACACCTCTCAAGTTGTTCTTAAAGTTATCACCAATCAGCTCTTGGTATCTGATTTCTCCATCAAAAGCATCAAGCGTTGCCACAGGATGGGACGTCTCAAAACAAAACAACAAGCACGCCCCATTTTATTTGAGCTGCAGGACGATGGTGTGAAGCACAACATTTGGCGAGTAAAATCAAAGTTAAAGGGCTCGGGTATCACTGTCTCAGAATTCTTAACAAAAGCACGACATGACCTCTTCATGGCTGCGAGAAAGAAGCATGGGATAAACAGGTGCTGGACACGGAACGGCTCTGTGTATGTCCTTGGATTGGATGGTACGCGGCATCGTGTGGTTTCCGTCGCCGACCTAGACGCAGTGGTGCCGTGCGATGCTGCAAGTTCTACAACGAGTGCAGCGGCCGAGAAGCCAGTGACAAGCAGGCCAAAACGTGCAGCTACCACCAAGAAGTGATTTTTATGTTTTTTTTTTTTTGTTTAAGTGGGTGTTGTTCGGACAATATTTGGCTATTTCTATACTGTTTCCACTTGATATTATGTTAAAGTATTTACTATTAATGTTTGGTATATTTTCATATCTATTGCATTATTTATTTATCATGATATATATCCAATTGTCCATTGTCTTTAATAACTTGTTTGTTCAATGATGTCTTAGGTTTCCACGATCTTTACACATTACATTACAGCCTTACAGGAATTGTTATTGTTATTCATATCGCTTTCGTCAATATCAGTCAGAGTCAGTTTGATTTGACCTTAACTTGACAGTCGTCAAACTGGCCAAGCGTGATCGATTGAAGATGCAATGGGCATAGGCCATACAGCCAAATTGTAATTATGTACATATTTATATCTCATTAATCTTATTTATTATTTTATTTATTTCTGAGCTTTATCTTATTATTAATCATTTTGTGCACATCCCAAAACATTGTCCGGACTAATACTCATCTTCTTTTTTATTTTATTTTATTTTTTTGTGTTGTGTTGTTGTTTGTCCATAATGTGTAGTGTGAAATGTAATCTTTCTCTTTAGTGACACAGCCAGTGGGTGGGCTCGGCCCCAGTTTATTTTTAAATCTATTAATTATTTATTTCTAATTTAATTTATTATTATTTTTACAAGTATATGTCTTCACCTGAAAACAGTCTCAACTTTGATGAGTTTTTTTCAGCAAGTAGTGACAATGATAGCTTCACTAGTATACCGTCACTTGCTGATACACTTGCAGCACAGTTTTCTGATGTTCTTGAAAATTTTAATGTTGTTCACATCAATGCACAGAGTATTCCGGCCCACTTTCCCGATATGCTGGCAAGTTTTGACTGTGAGAACGTACACGCAATTCTGATTTCCGAATCGTGGTTAAAACCTTGTCTTCCCACACCTTCCTACTCTCTGCCTAGATTCAGGCTTATCAGAAATGACCGTACAAGTAGTGGCGGTGGTGGTGTAGCTATATATCTTCGCTCGCATCTACCTTACTCAATTGTTAGTATGTCACCTCAGCCAACACCTTCTAACGCCGGAGAACATTTATTTATAGAAGTTCAACTCCACCACTCCAAAGTTCTTCTCGGCGTATACTATTGTCCTTCCCTTCGTATCAACTATTTTTCCTCGTTAGAGAACATCTTAGAAAATCTGGTTACGTCTTACAGTCACACAATTATCATGGGGGATTTTAACACCTGTCTCCTTAAGAATGATTTTCGTTCTTGTTTACTCAATTCGGTTATGGAATCCTCCAATTTAAATATTCTTCCGCTAAGTGCCACTCACCATTTCCCAAACTCGGCCCCGTCACTTCTTGACTTAATATTTGTTTCCTCTCGCCATTGCGTAGCTAAACATGGTCAGTGCTCGGCGGAGGCGTTTTCTTATCATGATCTTATTTTCCTCTCATATAAAATTCGCCCCCCTAAGGCTAAGTCAAAAATTCTGATGCAGCGCAATTTTAGTGGCATGGTCCTTGGGAGCATTCGTGAGGATGCTAGTAACATTGACTGGAACGTTCTCCTAACTGCAGAGTCAGTCGAAGAGAAAGTCAATATCTTCAATGATAAACTTATCAACCTTTATGATGTCCATGCACCTATACGTCCGATCAAGATTAGGCACATGCCATCGCCGTGGCTCACTAAAGATATAAAACTGCTCATGTCTAAAAAAGTATCGGCGAAATCCAAATTGAATCGACGTCCTACCGCTGAGAATCGACAGAACTACATCAGCATTAGAAATCACTGCAATAAAGTGTGTAGGGATGCCCAGCGCCAACATATCCATAGCTCTGTTGAAAACGGAGATCCAGCTAAAGTCTGGAAATTTCTCAGGTCAATGGGAATCGGAAAGGCACGACAAGATATAATCCCACAAAATTTAGATATTAATTTGCTGAACCAGCACTTCTGTACATCTTCTGATTTTGATAGTTCTATCAAGTCGCAAACATTGCATCGTCTTTCCAGCCTGTCGATCCCTGCTCATTCTCCATTTGTCTTTCATCAGTTGACCGCTTGTGATGTTAAGAGAAGCATTTTATCCATAACTTCAAATGCGGTTGGAAGTGACTGTGTCAGCCGTAATATGATCCTTCCTATCCTTGATGAAATCCTTCCAATTGTAACTCATATCCTTAACTACTCCTTGTCCAGTGGTGTCTTTCCAAGTGCTTGGAAAGATGCTCAAATTACACCTTTGCCAAAGAAACCGAACCCGATTTCCTTCTCTGAATACCGACCTATATCAATATTACCTTTCCTATCCAAAGTCCTAGAACGCCTTATTCACAATCAAATTAGTTCTTTTCTTTCAATGAATAGGCTTCTTAATCCCTTCCAATCCGGTTTCCGTCCTGGACATAGTACTGTTTCCGCTCTTGTCAATATTACGGATGACATCAGACTGGGCATGGAGAATGGCAAGTTGACGGCACTTGCATTGCTTGACTTCAGCAATGCCTTCAACACTGTCGACTTTGACATTCTTCTCGGGATACTGCATAGTCTAAACATATCTCCAACGGTAACTGATTGGTTTCGTAGTTACCTGCATGGCCGCCGGCAACGTATCCGTATCGACGATACCTCTTCGTCATGGTGTCTTACGACTGCTGGTGTGCCGCAGGGTGGCGTGTTATCTCCTTTACTTTTCGCAATATTTATTAATTCCATTTCCAATCACTTAATTTCTTCCTACCACTTATATGCGGATGATCTCCAAATCTACACACAAGCACCAGCAGAGCAAATAGCGGAGGCCATAGGGATTCTGAACAAAGATCTCTTCAGAATATCTGAGTGGAGTAAATGCCATGGTCTACAAGTTAATCCCACCAAAACCCATTTCATTGTTATTGGCGGCTCACGAATGGTCTCAAAACTCGACTGGTTTAATTTGCCTCATGTCATCTTCGACGGTATCCGGATACCGATGTCGAAAACCGTTAAGAACCTGGGGATTTTTATTGATGACACATTATCTTGGGTCCCACAACTTACAGAAACTAGTCGACGGATTTTTGCATCTGTGGGCTCCCTGAGGCGTCTGCGCAATTTTTTACCGACTGCTACTAAAATTGCGCTAGCTCAATCTCTTCTGCTCCCTATACTTGACTATGCCGATGTCAGCTATCTTGATCTCACAGAGGAGCAACTTAACAAACTTGAGCGACTTCAAAATGTTTGTATTAGATTCATATTTGGTTTACGCAAATATGATCATGTATCGGAATTTCGTGACAAGCTCAAGTGGCTCCCAATTCGTCTTCGTCGGAATACTCACATTCTTTCACTACTTTACAGTATTCTTTTCCTTCCCACTACCCCATATTATCTCAAAGAACGGTTTCGGTTCTCCTGTGATACACATTCATTGTCCTTAAGATCATCAGAGAGCTTAACACTGGCAATGCCAATGCATTCCACGCGATTTTACGATAAATCTTTTACTATCCAAGCTGTACGTCTGTGGAATGCCTTGCCATTGTCGGTGAGGTGCGCTCAATCCTTGACGATTTTCAAGAGTATGGTGAAGGAGCATTACTTGACCTTCTGTTTAAGTCGTACATAATAATATGTTTAATTATTTTTAAGTATGTATATTATATTTTCTTGTTATTATCTATAAATGTACACTATAATTACCCTAAACGGATTCTTGTTCCAGCTAAGTCCATCCAACGGTTGTCTGGAAGAAATTGCTTTTAGCAATAAGACCGCCATTTGTACTGTAATTTTGTATTTAGGTTCATGTTTAAGTTTCTTTTGTGTACAAGTACAATAAAGAATATCTATCTATCTATCTATCTACACAATAGTTATATTTGTTTTTGTCGTTCTAAATCATTTCTGTGCTCATGATCTTCAACTTTGCTGAAAATCATCACAAGATCAAATACATAAATAAATAAATAAATATCCTTGGACATCACACAACGCCATCTCGTCCCAAGCTAAGCAACTTAATGCTTATGTTATGGTAACGAGATGGATGATCAACAACTTATATACATTTTTTTTGTAAATACATACATATTAAAGATATAAACTAGTGGCCCGCCCCGGCTTCGCCCGTGCAAAGCGGTGGTGGGTTATACATATAAACCTTCCTCTTGAATCACTCGATTTATTAAAAAAAAACGCTTCCAAATCCGTTGCGTAGTTTTAAAGATTTAAGCATACATAGGGACGGACAGACGACAGCGACTTTGTTTTATAATATGTAGTGAAGTGATGACACCGAGCCAGTGCCTCTGGTTTAGACAAAGACACTTGCCCGACCCCGGAATCGAACCCGGGACCCGTTGATCCAAAGGCGGCACATCTAACCACTAGACCAAGTTTACGATTCTATAAGGACTGACAAACGTTCATTTTTATTGTTTAAAACTATACTTAATTCAAATTATGTTCAACATTTTACGGCCGATTAAATACCAAGGGATACTATGTCATGGCTATGCGATTGTTCGTTGAATTTATACTATCTGATTGGCTCTAGCCCTCCGTTGAGTCAACCTAGTATTACAATTACTGCACTGGTATAACGTCATTTTGTTTACCTAAAGGGTTCAGAAACTATTTACTTGAACGTGCCTTACGTTTTGATCCTTATCATTGACTTAACCTGTATACCCCACATGTCAAACATGGGGTACATCGATGATAACGACTGTTCCAAAGAATAAGGACCTCTCTGCAATACTGCTTTGAAACCATTTTGAACTCTATTCTTCATATATGTATAATATAATACTAGCGACCCGCCCCGGCTTCGCCCGGGCGCATTGTTTAACATCTAAAATTATGAGTGTTTCTCTACAATATTAGGCATGTATTTTACATATAAACCTTCCTCTCGACTCACTCTATCTGTTACAAATAAGTGATAAGTGACTAAGTGATAGTGATAATATGAAGTTCAAAATGGTCTCAAAGCATTATTGCAGAAAGTTCTATAGTCTTCAGAACAGACAATAAGGGTCAATGATTATACATATTCCGGTGTTCTTGTCATAGTGTTTAATAGTAGTGACAAGTTTGTTTAGGTGCTCAAGCTTATCTAAACCAACGTTCCAAGTACAATAGATTAAACAGCCGGCGAAAATAAATTTCAGAACTAAGCGGATGTGGTTTAATTTAGCCCCGCTTCCTCTCAACAAGGTCGGCGCTTCATGTAGTTTCTATCATACCCAAAATTGTTAACCGTCTCCCGGGCCAAAACTAAACATCACACGCTTCTGAATAATTTATTATTATGAATTGATGTACCTATAAGAATTGTAAACAAAAATGGCTCGGTGCCAAAATAAATTTATTAGAAACAATGGTTGTACCTAAGGTCGCTCCCTCACCGGGAGTATTCGCGTGTAATGTAACGTTACAGAGTCGAGCATTACATCAGTGAGGGAGGAGAACTGAGCATTACAGTTCGACTTTGAGCATTACATTACAATACTACCTCCCACACCGACGAGCGTGCGCGTGTAATGTAACATTATAGATTCGACTTTGAGCATAACATTACAATACTACCTCCCACACCGACGAGCGTTCGCGTGTAATATAACATTTAGTACATAGAGATTTGAATTTGCGAGGATTCTAATTTAGTTGTTTCCGTAACGTCAGACGAAGCGGTCATTGTGCTGAGTGCCGCAATATTAATTCGACATTGTTATTTACGTGAACGGCGAGTACATCACTCACCTTCGATTCGCTGACGACATAGTCGTAATGGCTGAAAACATGGAGGGCCTCACTACGATGCTCGATGGCCTCTGTGGAGCCTCCGAACGAGTCGGCCTTAAGATGAACATGGAGAAGACGAAGATCATGTCTAACATCATCCATGTTCAAGCCACTCCTGTTAACATCGGAGGTTCTACCCTCGAAGTTGTTGACCATTACATTTACCTGGGACACACTGTCCAGTTAGGTAAGTCCAACTTCGAGAAAGAGGTCAAACGTCGGATCCAACTCGGCTGGGCAGCGTTCGGGAAGCTGCGTAAGATCTTCTCGTCCACAATACCGCAGTGTCTGAAGACAAAAGTCTTCAACCAATGTGTGTTGCCAGTGATGACATATGGTTGCTCACTATGGGCTCCATCAGAAGGCTCAAAGTCACCCAAAGGATTGCCCTTTGAGAGGGCTATGCTCGGAGTTTCCCTGCGAGATCGAATCAGAAATGAGGAGATACGCAGGAAAACCAGGGTCACCGACATAGCCCACCGGATTGCCAAACTTAAGTGGCAGTGGGCAGGGCAGATAGCTCGCAGGACCGACGCCCGATGGGGCAGAAAAGTCCTCGAGTGGCGACCGCGTTCCGGAAGGCGCATTGCTGGTAGGCCTCCCACACGGTGGACCGACGACCTGGTTAAGGTCGCCGGAAAGCAGTGGATGCGGGTGGCCCAGGACCGGCCTTTGTGGAGATCCTTGGGGGAGGCCTATGTCCAGCAGTGGACATCTTTTGGCTGAAATGATGATGATGATTTACGTGAAATAAAAGAAAAGAAACGATATTGGTGCCATTAATTATTTCAAAACCGGCGAAATACAGGTGGAGTGCAGCAGGCAGTGAAATGATATTTATTAATTGTAAAAAATCCGAAGGAGACATTCTTAAAAACATTTTAAATTTAGTTAAGGGTCGGTTGATTCTTTCTAAAATATCCAAACCGCATACGCATATAATCTATGCCACTCCTAGGTGTACGGCCAACGCGGGCGAGACGCCGCGCTCGAATGCTAACTCATAAACACCGTCGGTTTTAGTGGGTAGGTCGGGACGCAAATTAACATCTCTACGCCCCCCGGAATCCCATATAACCCGGCGGGGAATCCATGAGGATCTCCGACGTACAAAAAATGGGGCTCGTATCGAGTTTCCCTTCTCTTTCGGTTTTTGGTCTTGTCATTTACCTTTGTGGGCTTTTACGACACCCTCAGGAAAGTTTTCCATCTCGTGGGACGAGGTCTGCCTCTTACGTTCCATTAGGGCCCCCGCGCATTTAGGCGGCCAGGCCGCGCGGCCAGTCGCGCGGCCTGGCCGCATAATGCGCGGATTGGTCGCGGCGGCCAATAGGCCGCGTATGTTACGCGATGTTTTTCGTTGGCCGCGGGACCAAAACTTGGCCGCGCGGCCTGGCCGCGTAATGCGCGCAGCTATATACATCGTAGAAGAATTAGTTGGCCGCAGCGACTTGGCCGCGCGGCCTGGCCGCATAATGCGCGGAGGCCCTTAGTCCGTCAGCACAGGGAATTGATTGAACATCAAAACATTTTCATCTTATGGTTTCTAATTTGTTATTCATTAGCATTATTATGGTAATGAATGACCTAAGCAGTGTACTATAATTTCTGATTTGTGATGCACCCAAGTCAGATCTCGGTCTGTTATTAAGATATGATTCACATGACTGGTTGCAAATAGCCGTGAAACAATCATAGGGTTACTTAATCGTTTATTTATGGGTGTGCCATGCGCTCAAGATCATGGTGTAAAGCATGGTGATTACCTGCTTTAAGGTATTATCCTACTACTACTTCTCAGCCCATAAAGGACCCACGACTACCTCGTTGGTCTAGTGGTTAGGTGTGCCGCCTTTGTATCAACGGGCCCCGGGTTCGATTTCGGAGTCGGGCAAGTGTCTTTGTCTAAAACATATACTTGCTCCGAGTCTGGGTGTCATTTGTGTTCGTGAATTACATGTTTGTAAACTGCCCCCGTGTTACAGGTTATACCTAGTGCAGGGGTTTAAAATAATACTGTTGAGTTGGGCCTCCCATAAATATAAATAAATAAATATCCTTGGACATTTCACACAACGCCATCTCGTCCCAAGCTAAGCAACTTAATGCTTGTGTTATGGTAACGAGATGGATGATAAACTACTTACATAATATTGATTTTGAGGACCTGAAAAGATGTACGAACACCTATCATTAAGCCCAAAACTCACACGAATAAATGATTTATGATTTATTTATGATTTATACATTTTTTTTTGTAAATACATACATAATATAGATAGAAATGACACACAGACTCCGAGCCAGTGCCTCGGGTTTAGACAAAGACACTTGCCCGACCCCGGAATCGAACCCGGGACTCGTTGATCCAAAGGCGGCACATATAACCACTACACCAAAGAGAGGGTAATCAGCTTACTGTGCCACGCTGGCCAGACGGCCAGAGTTTAGCTTCAAGTTTTCCTTCTCTTGCGGCTAGGTCATCGGTCTTGTTTATTGTTCCTTTTGTCGACCCCCAGGATGGAATCGGGTGGTTACACTATGTGTTCTATATTCGTCATCACACGCACAAATTTATAAAATTACTTCTCTTAATATTACTAGCACAGACTACGTATAACCTGTATCGCGGGGCAGTTTACAAACATTTAATTCACGAACACAAATGAAACCCGGATTCAGAGCAAGTGCGTCTGGTTTAGAAAAAGACACTTGCCCGACCCCGGAATTGAAACCGGGGCCCGTTGATCTAAACGAGCCGGGAATAACATTGATTTTTGTTTCAGAACTTGGCCGAAGCGGAGTACGTTGTAGCCGTATTCATGTACATGCGCCTTGTGGGGTGGCCAGCTGAAAGAATCTCCATCCTCACGACGTACAATGGACAGAAGCACCTTATCCGAGATGTTATAGATAAGCGGTGCGCTGAAAACCCACTCATCGGTCGACCGCATAAGGTAAAGTTTCGTCTTTCTCCTGACTGGCGAACCTCTCACAATTCTTTATATTGTCTCTTTTTAACCTAGATTCAGCCAGCTGTATGTCGCTGATTCAAATCAAATCAAAACTCATTTAGTCAAGTTGGCTCAATAGAGGTCTCTATTGAGCCAACTTGACTAAATTTTAACAAGTCAAACAATCAAATAAAAATTTAAAATTGATTATTTACCATCTACCACCGGTTCGGAATGCAGCTCTACAGAGAAGAGCCGGCTAGAAACTCTGTAGTTGCTCTTTTTAGATCACCATTTTTAGGTACACGACTGGATTTATGACAGATTTGTTAGAGTAAACTCGCACAATAGTAGCAAAGGGCCAAAAAATCAGCCAAATCTAGTCAACAATAGTAATGATCTATCTAATGCCCGAGCCAATTCGTATATTATACGTATATAATTTTGTGTATTGGCAGCAATTTGCAGCCCATAGGTTGGTTGGTACAACCCACTGTTGAGTCATACCTCCTGTTACATGAACCCTACTGTGCCACGGTGGCAAGATGGGTTGGGACAGAGTTTTATATCTAATTCTCTTGCGGCTAGGTTTTAGAGCTTGTAATTTATTTTTTGCCGGGTCTTACGACACCCTTAGCATGGAATGGGGTGATGACTGTATGTATTCTAGATCCGTCACCACACGGACGGTATAGATGCAGACGATTCTATATCAACGATATTCTACACTGGGCTGCAAAACTAAGTATCACACTTTTATAATTGCAATAACTTTTTAAGTACACAAGATATACTTTCGAAATAAAAACGACTCGAAAAAGGTTTAATTTTGTATAAAACTTCATAGTCACTGATAACATCACTATCACTACACAGTATAAAACAAAGTCGCTGTCGTCTGTCCGTCCCTATGTATGCTTTAATCTTTAAAACTACACAACGGATTTTGAAGCGGTTTGTTTTAATAGATAGAGTGATTCAAGAGGAAGGTTTTTAGGTATAATGCATGCATAATATTCTAGAGAAACACTGATAAATTTAGAGGTACATCATTGCACCCGTGCGAAGCCGGGGCGGGTCGCTAGTTTGATATAAAACGTTTTTTATTTTAAATCTCGTAACTTCTATAATTTATAAATAGTATTGCAGGTCAGTGTATATAGATTGTTTTTATGCATGATGATTTTTATCGACAGTTCATATTTATCGTTAGTAGCAAATTGTACATGTTGGTAGCAATTCTAGGTCTAGGGGTTAGATGTGCCGCTTTTGGATCAACGGGCCCCGTAGACTGCCCTCGGGATACAGGTTATAACTAGAGTTTCGTTTTAAAAAAAATCGATCTACGGATCTAAAGTAAGGTGTTAATATATCATTTTGTTTTTAATTAGCTACGAGTTTCATTTCTTACACATCTAGTCGTAAATCTCGGAACGCAACAATTTGTCGTTTGCGTGATAGAGATAAATACGATTACAATAAGGATGACAGAATAATAGTGTCGTCTGCAGTTTGTACTAGGCAAATTTTACCCACAGTTTAAGGCCGAAAATGAGCAGGACGGAAAATAAGTCTTATTAATCACAAAACGATTTCTTATAAATATATGAGTAACAGTTTGCCTTGTAAGTCTTGGAGTTGGATGGGCTCCCTTTGGATCACGGGTACTCGGTTCGATTCCGGGGTCGAGCAAGTTTATTTGTGTTAACCATAAGAACATGCTCTGATTCTAGGTGTTATTTATGTTCCTGAATTACATGCTTGTAAACTGCCCTCACAATACAGGGTTATAGTGCAGGGGTTTAGATTTTCTTATATTAAGTACGGTTATAAACACGACTGAAGAATATCTTGCAAAGAAAAGTAACTTGGAGTTTATTCATTTTCGAATCCACAAACACTCAAAACACGCCCTTGTAAACAACGTTCACATTTGAAAGCCTGCAGTTCTGATGTTTCCGACTACCTTTACGCATGCGTAATCGTCAAACAGACGTTAACTCAAAGTCTATTTTATAAATTGACGGTAACCAGCGATTTGTGAACCCATTTTGTCTATGTATAACAAGTAACGCGGGCACAAATGACACCCAGACTCAGAACAAGTGCCTCTGGTTTACACAAAGACATTTGCCCGACCGATCGAATCAAAAAGGGGACCCGTGATACCACGGCGGCTCATCCAACCCCGAGACCAACAAGGCAGTTATATGACGTATGTACGTAACATTGACGCAATATCGTTCGGCCTAATCCAAAGGCCGAAACTTCGGCACAGCACTATAGCCAAAACCAATGATCCGGCCTCTTTTAATACTACGAGTCAAGGTCGTAATGATACTATAATGGAATGCTTACGTTATTTCTAAAAGATTCGCGGTCATAAAATGGCTACTTATTTTATCATGTCCACCATAAAATAACAACGCATTTTTAAACTTGGCTACCACTGCTACTCGACCCATAAATAACCCACTGCTTAGTCGGGCCTCCGCCAACTAACTAGCCCACTATGCCACGCTAGGCAGACGGGTTGGTTTTCTTTAATTCTCTTGCGACTAGGTTTTCAGCCTTGTCATTTCCTTTTGTCGGCTCTTACAACACCCTCAGGATGGAAACGAATTTAGCTAATAGATTATGGACTTCGCTATGAGGACATAGTTATTATTTTAAAAGCATTTATTATGCAGCCTTTTAATAGAATAGAATGCAGAAAAGCATCTGCAAATTATTTATTACTGGTGCACGTATATGCTCATAGTAAACGGTAAAGTAAGTCAGTGAACAACTGTCCATTGCAGGTTACGACAGTCGATAAGTATCAAGGTCAGCAGAATGATATCGCTTTGGTGTCCTTGGTGCGGACCAAGGCGGTCGGTCACGTGCGGGACCTGAGACGTCTTATCGTGGCAGCGTCGAGAGCAAGACTGGGCCTCTACATCTTCGCCAGGGCCAATCTCTTCAGGAACTGTTTCGAGCTACAGCCTACCTTCAACCAGGTAATTTCTAAGCTGATAGATGAGATATGAAGAAATAGAAGTAATATGCCCTTTTTACGTATCCTCATGGATACCCGACCGCTAAGCGCCAGCCGGGTTATGTGGGTCTCCGGGGAGCGGAATGATGGTAATTGTGCCCCAACCTACCCACTAAAACCAATGGTGCCCCTCAACTGCCCGTAACATGGCCACGAGTCTCACACCCCAAAGTCCGTGACTTCATCAGGCCCTGGCTGTCGTGGCGTCCGATCAACTTACACGTTTATCTACTAGTAGACTCAATCCAGTCAGCAGATATCGCCATCTGTTAGAATTGGAGCTATAATTGTGACTGTCAAATAATTTGCAATAACATAATAATGCGACTATAAATTGAGATATAAGCTGTCCTATCTTTCAAGTTGGATTAAACTGCACCCGGTGTGCAGATTTTATTAAAATCGGTTAAGTAGTTTAGGATTCCATCGCAGACAAATAACGTTATTAATTTAAATTGAGATTAGTAGGAAGGTGCAACATATCCAGATACTTAAAGCAAAGCTTAGTATTTCGATAAACTCTTGAATCTGTAATGACGTTTTTGCAGCTTGTTGAGCGTCCCTTGGAGTTAGAGTTGGTGCCAGGAGAGCGTTGGCCTGCGCAGCGGGCGGCAAATGCTCCCGCGCCGGCCTCACAGGTGTTGAGCGTACGAGACATGCCGCACATGGCGCAGTTCGTGTATGACATGTATCTGGAGCGCGTACAGCGGGCGCGCGACCAGTATGAGGTCAGTCTTTGAAGGTGTTTTAGGTCTTCTAAAGCTGGTATTTGCATCCAGAGCCTTTTTTACACGAGAAACCCTCGGCAGATGGGGACTAGTCGGGTTATGAGCCCCAAAGTGTCAAAAAGTGATGAGAGAGGGAGAACTTCTCAGATGGCCGTCCACGATTCAGTTTTCATGCAGGGTAATAGTCTCAGAAACCGTGGTGAGCTTTGTCCTGAAGCCCCAGGCACCGAGATGGGCTCCTCAGTATTAATAAATATCAGTCTGCGATATCCAACATCCAAACAAGCCCTTCCTTGTCATTAGAGGCCCGAATCTGCTTTAACAGACGATGATTTTTTTAAATGTTGCTACGCTTCGCAGAATGCCACAAGCGGGTGGTCGGCCCCTGGTACAGCCCGTGCGGCTCACTCAAAGGAGCCCCAACACTTCCAACACGCCCACCCTGGGGCAGCTGACAGTGACGATGAAGACTCGCCCGCAACCACGACTTCTAAAAAGGCATTCCAACCCACAGAGATCGTCAATGAAATCGTCGATGCGCCAGAAAAATGAATCTTAGTTGCTAATTTTTAAGCCTTACTGAAATAAAATGTTTCAATGAACTTTTACGGAATTTTCGTTTGACTTTATTTTCTTAGTACCTTTAGTCGCCTCTTAGTTATGTGTGGGTGACATCATGTATTCTAAATTCGTAACATACATGTCTTTTTTAACAAGAGCGCATTTGACATACTTTGTCATATACCGTACTTATCTTGTTTATGTTTGTGTATAAGTATAAAATATATAGTTAGAACCTAATAATGTGCAACAATTTGTACAAGGGGTCTTATCGCTAAATTCTAATACTAGCAAAAGAGGTAGACGTGTAAGGGCTGACGTCATTCACGGTTGTGTCTGTTTCGCGAATTTGCAAGGCACTAGCGATTCGTTATTATAGTGCGACTGTAACAACTCAATATTGTCAGGCTGTTAAATTTTTCAAACGCTACCCAAAAATTATCTGTCATTATTCTAATGTCTTTGTTAGTTATTTCTACGCCCCGCTAATATAAACTATTCGAAATACTTATCTTGCGCAGCCGGAGTTGCGGGTACCACCGGGTAAACTATGCATTTGATCATGTGATAATTAGTCTTGTGTATGCGCCTACGAAGGTTTCGGAACAAAAAAAACCTTCCTTCAAATTTATTTCAGTTAGTGGTGTAGCAACTCGCGCAGGGTACAGCTAGTAATTAATAAAACATTAATTGAAAGCAGTCATTCGGTTTAATATAACGAACTTAACCTTAGATTATATATTTGGTCCACGAGTCATTAGAATAAATGTACATTGCAGAAACAAAACAACTTAGAGACAACCTGTTTAAACCTAGTGATATTTTACAATGCCTAGCCGTTCAAAACGTCATTAGCTGAAATACGATTTAAAGAATATGGCTGATCTGGCGTTTTTCCTTAGTATTCTGATGATAAGTGAATACTAGAAACCATTATGTATTCTCACAATATGCAACATACACAATATGGGAACAGATTAAGCTTGATTTTCTATACAACTTAAAACGGCATAAAAGACGTAACTAGAAAGCAGAATTCCATTAGGTCCATAGTTTACATATGTTTTATATGTATTTTACTGCAATATTTTGTGGATCTAAAATTACTGTAATAAAAATAGTATTGCACTTTATTTTTTCAATTGGGAGTATGTATATAATATCTAGAGATATCTATAAAATATTTTTTACCTGTAAATTAAAAATACATAAATATTGTCCATTTATCAGTTAAGTTTAAAAAAGGCCCTCAATTTCTCCGGTGCTAGTGTTAAGGTCAATGTCATAGATGCTGGGACGAGTGGGTAATCCTGGCATACGTGAGATTTCGCCCACAAGTGGGACCACGAAGCCAGCGCCCACAGACACAACTAGACCATTGATGCGTAGAGTGAACCCTGTAGGGGCGCCTTTAACTGCTGAGTCTCCAGTCAACGAGTTTGCTGTCTTCGCCATGCAGATGGGAAACTTGTCATAGCCCTGGCGGAAAAAAAAACTTGATTAACTAATTTTCTGTTATATTTTAAGTGAAAACCTCTTTAGCGCCATTGAGCACTTTTCTTGGGATGGGTAAAAAATGTCAAATTCGCGTCAGGACACGTGAACTGATCGAAAATTTCCGTCTTATGAATTAAGGTAAGTAAGAGGAAATATTATAATAAATAATTGTAATAGTTCTGAAGTGTTTAATTTTTTATGTAATCAAATTGTCATATTTGTGTAGGATAGCGCAATAAATAAATATTGTATTTAACCACTTAAATGCTAGTAGGTACTATACTGATAAATAAAGCAATTCGTTCAAAATTAATCCCTAAAAATTCCAAAATATTTAAAAATGCACAACGTTAAGGTACACGTTTTCACTTCCGCCGGTTTTTTTAAACAGTACGGAACGGTATTCATAAAAGGCAGGTATAGCAACCGCAGCAAATTATGACACTAGTTACGGCCCGTATTTTTGCTCGCATCGATTTTACACCTGTCCTTGATTCAACTATCTAGTCTGGGCATTTATTGTTAATTTATGGCAACGAATCTGCCACAGAACCACAATACTTACACGAATTAAGATGACAGTTCAAAACGACAAGTGAGGGTTCGTAGCTGTAAAATTCCATATGTTTTTCTATGGAAAGAAATCGTAACAATTTTGAATTCCTTGTGGTCTTTTATCTCTACCTTACAAACCATATACATTGCAAATATATGTGGTCAGATCATATCAGTACTTGAGTGTTTAGGTTACATAAAGATTAGCACGTTTAAATAAACTAAAGCGCGGTTTACACGTTCAGTTTGGAATGCTGAAAACGCCTGTGGCTTCGGAATCAATGTATGAACTTATTAGTAAGCGCGGTTTGGACCCAATTTTAGTTGTTGTACAACTATTTGGTATATAAAACGTTTGTAACGCTTGACTCATATCCGTGGACCCTTAATGAAATTGTGGAAAGATGATATGCAGCTATAAAGAAGTGAATAGATGTACAAACCTTTTCAGTAAACACCCGAATCTTTTCCAGCACTTCGTCAGTATATTCTATGTTTCCTGCACCATACATTTCAGACGCGATCTTTTGGATCTTCTCCTGAATGGAGAGATGCAATGGATACAAGAACTGAAACTTTGATGGCACTTCACAGGCGTCGATGACAGCGTCTGCTAGTTCCACGGCTCCTAGTCCTCCTTTAGCCCAATGGTCACAAACCACTGCTCGGAATGCCCCGTTCTTGAGCGCGAACTCTTTGACTAAATTCAATTCTGCTTCGGAGTCGTTTCTGTGCATAAAAGGCAGGAACAGTTAAAACTAAACAACTTGCGGAATGCTTATAAGTAGATTTATGTGTTTCAATCGCGTTGTTTCGCCCATCACGGTATTAAGTGATCAAGTTGATGGAGATCAACTATATGTTAAAGTTGTCCGGGCGCTACATTAGACTCCTTTCTCGTGAACCTGTCACGTGACGTGTAGATATGTATACCGCTAGGGGTTTAGTGGATAGTCGGATCTGCTCGATGTTGGATGAATTTCAATTAGTTGTCACATCTGGCCTCCCCTATGCTTCGGACGGCACTTAAACAGACGACCCTGACTGCCATTCAATCATTTATGGCATGGCAATACAGGAAGTTAAGTAGCATGAATACTGTCAACTGGTCTAACCAACTAATTATTTGGTTCCACTCTCGGATGCGGTATAATAACTCCCTTGTCAGCCATATCAGGTTAGACTGGTGCCGAAATAGGAAAAAGGCGATATATAGGTACGCTTATTGTGTTAAGGTCTGGGCAAACAGCGGACGGGGCGGGACGGCGACGCGACGCTGGCGGGACGTGAAGAGTTGTAATGTATTAGCTAATGTAGAATATGTCACACAGAGCCGACGCGACGCGACCGCTACTCTCGCGCCGAGCGCGACGGCTCTATGTGACCTATTCTACATTAACTAATACATTACAACTCTTCACGTCCCGCCAGCGTCGCGTCGCCGTCCCGCCCCGTCCGCTGTTTGCCCAGACCTTTAAATAACTACGAGCGTGTTATGGCAAACGTCAATAGCTATGTGAGTTGATGTGAGATGCCACCATCAACGCCGTCATTTTAAATTGTTATTCTACTTCAACGGTTATTAGTTGCAATTGGTATTCGAGGTATTGATTTGAATTACCCACCTACATTTTTGTTTATCATTGTTTCATGGTATCCAATTATGAACAATTTAAATGTACATCAGTGCTTTAGCTTCAACTAATAACAAAACAGATAAATTGGATGACCGCAACATATTACACGTACTTATCATTTAATCCTAAACATACATAGCTGACGTGCAAATTTCTTTATAAATTAGTTTTAGCATTTTGTTTACGCCGAAACTATTCTAAATAAACAGAGCACAACCTACAGCCATCCAAAGAAAGAAATAAAAAATCTAAATGCTTTTATTCAAATAATATCTTGAAGTAGGTATGAGTGAGATTTAATACTTGAATTTTATGACAAAACTAGGGTTCCAGCGAATACCAACCAACTAGCGTTGTAATTACATATCTTATAGTAACATGAGTTTATTATGTTTCTTCGGGATTTTGTCCTTATTTCTCGAGTTAAGACACTTTCGTCACCAGCAGGTGACACATTATCGGTGTGGATTTAGAATACATAATATCATCACCATTTTATCCTAAGGGTGTCGTAAGAGCCGACAAAAGGAAATGACAACTGCCTTGTTGGTTCGATTCCGGGGTCGGACAAGTGTCTCTAAGTAAACCAAATGTACTTGTTCTCAGTCTGGATGTAATTTGATTTCGTGTCTCGAGTGTCGAAAGCGTTCCGGAAAACGCAGTGCTGGTGGTACACGCTGTATTATAGCCTCACTAGCGACCCGCCCCGGCTTTGCACGGGTATAATGATGGACCTCTAAATTTATCAGTGTTTCTCTAATATATTATGAATCTATTATACCTATAAACCTTCCTCTTGAATCACTTCATCTACAAAAAAAACCGCTTCAAAATACGTTGCGTAGTTTTAAAGATTTAAGCATACATATATGTAGTGAAGTGATAGTCATCATTTCAGCCAAAAAGACGTCCACTGCTGGACATAGGCCTCCCCCAAGGATCTCCACAAAGGCCGGTCATG
The DNA here is from genome assembly GCA_905475355.2 of Clostera curtula. Taxonomy (NCBI): domain Eukaryota; kingdom Metazoa; phylum Arthropoda; class Insecta; order Lepidoptera; family Notodontidae; genus Clostera; species Clostera curtula. The sequence goes on along the minus strand of FR997813.1, from coordinate 7,119,997 downwards.
GGCCGCCCGCATCCACTGCTTTCCGGCGACCTTAACCAGATCGTCGGTCCACCGTGTGGGAGGCCTACCAGCACTGCGCCTTCCGGAACGCGGTCGCCACTCGAGGACATTTCTGCCCCATCGGGCTTCGGTCCTGCGAGCTATGTGCCCTGCCCACTGCCACTTAAGTTTGGCAATCCGGTGGGCTATGTCGGTGACCCTGGTTTGCCTGCGTATCTCCTCATTTCTGATTCGATCACGCAGGGAAACTCCGAGCATAGCCCTCTCCATTGCCCTTTGCCTTTGCCCCCCTTTAAGTGATAAAATAAATCTCGTTCTAAATGCATGCTTACCCATGCCGGTTGATGGCAACGACAACCGGTACGCCAAACTTGCTGCCATTACTGATGTGTTTGCCCAGGTTGCATAAGCCTTTGCCAAGCAGCTCCAAATTTTCCTGTAAAAACAACTATTAACTGAAGCACATTCCTAGAATAGTGTTGGAAAACAAGTCTATTAATATGAAGAGGTAGGGTGGCCATTTGATCAGTATTCTTAGCGAACTTCTCACAATGCTGTTTAATGATATTTGTAAACAAGACCGATATTTTCAAAAATAAGCAACTACTGAGTTTCTTGCCGGCTCTCCTCTGGAGAACAGCATTCAGAACCGGTGGTAATTTCAGTGTCAATGTCTCGGTCGGTGGACTCAAGGATTGTGGGAGCACAAAAGGTGAGAATGTAGATATGACGACAGATAGGAGTGTATGGAGACTTGATGATGGTAATTTTGAATAGGACGATTTATAAGGTACGATTTCCCTCCATGAACTCGGAGAGGCCCGACTCAGTAGTGGGTAATTTATCGGCTGAAATGATAATGATGATTTATATTTATATAGCTTATCATATAAACAAGCAGTTGAGAGTATGTCATGCTCGCTTAAAGGTCATGCTGGTGGTGTCGTATGTGTCGGGTCCTTCGGTTCCCTAAAATATGGTTGAGCCCAGCTCACAGGATGGCTGACACATGCGTCATGCTCGTGATCGGGTGCCGCCAGTTGGGGCCGGTCATCCCTTAACTCCTATTGACATACCTACATAGCTATATATTGATCTCCTGGACACTTCTGTTGTGCGATATGTTACATTGTCCTCACATCTTAGCGTACTATAAATAAACACGAAATCAATGTAACCCAATCAGATAATTGTATCAGAAAATATGATAAAAAGAGTGTCCATGGAGTTTTTTGCCTGTTCTTCTCCATAGGATCTACTTTTTGGAACATGCAACTAGATTCCTAACTTCACTTTTGACTTTTAAAAAACACCAGTAAATAGGTTCAATTGAAATAAATGATTTAAGTTTTTTTTTAAGATTGTTGAGATTACAATACGTAAATAAAGTCCCTCTTGAGTTTGAGTTTATTTTCACCTAAATTTTATAATGCTCATATTGAAGAACTTCTTACTAAAATGGAAAATTTGTTTTCTACAGGGTGTAAGATTTCACAGGGCTTAACGCATATCAGATGTGGAATTATATATGTACCAAAATATCTATGTTGTTATCAACAACATAGATATTTTGTTCTATACAAAAAGGATAAAAATAATCATTGTTTTGTTCTTTATAAAAAGAAATATATTACTAAATCTTTGTGGAAGCCCTACGAGTAGCACCCTCGACGTGTATCTACCGCCCACTCCTGACCTTGATCCGCAGCGATGGCATTGCTCTTGTCTACGTTCATTTGAAATATTAACGGCAGCTAGGGTCGGCACTGCTCAGTTTTTTTCACGCCCGTATCCAAGGCACTTATTCAAATCTATGCAGGTAACATAGCCGTAACGAACCACTGTGCAACGGTCAAAATTAAATTTAAAGGTAAATCAGCTGCCATGGCAGGAATTAAAAGTATTGTGTCCTGATTTCGTTTGTCAGGTGTGGTATTCTTAGCTAGATGAAAACAACATTTATTATCGTTCGGCGAATTAGTCGATGGATTTTCTGAGTACAAAGATTTTTATTAGATGTAGACTAAATAACAGGTTATTTATACGCTCTAAAAAGTGTTCGATTATATGTGTGTGATTTAAAGAATTCAATTTTGTTACATATACATAGTTCGTCTTCTTCATCTATTGAGTTAGTTAACTCTTTGGTTATGGTATATAATATAATATGTTTTCTATTATGTTATTTAATGTGGATTCTCTACTATAATGTCTACAGTAATATGGTCAAAAATCACCTACAAGATGAAACTTTCGTAAAGTATACACAGCATACGGTACTTGTTGTTTTAATCGTTCAACACTCGACTCAGTATTACTTAAGGTGACCACGTTTTTTTACCTTGGAAAAGAGTACACTACTCCAAAATAAAAAATTCGGCTAAATAGGGCCTCGCCATTGTGCCCGAGGGCAAAAAGAGTGGGCCTCTGAAAAAAAATACGGTTTGCGAAAAAAAGAGTACAAAACTCAGTAAATGAGTACGGGTGGTCACCTTATATTACTGCTACTAACTATTTGGACTTATTGTGTGTTAGTAGTTATTCCACCAGTCGATGATCAGCATGAGAAAATTCGATTTTGTGAAGGCAATACGTTGAAAAAATGCCACGAGAAAACGTTCTCACGCGCGAATCCTTGCCGTACTTATTGGCACTATAAGCAAATAAGAGCATAAATAAATACTGCATAGAAGTCCTACATCGCGATAGCGAAGTTTACAGAGCAATGCGCACGGATAGGAAATCCCCCCATTGCACATTGTCCTGTTAGATGATAATTCCTTTTCTCCTAAAATCACCTGCACGTAGACATCGTGAAGCGGTGCCCCAGCGGTGACTGGAGGTCCTCCGCCATGCATCTTCAGCGCTCGCACCGTTGCCACGATGACTGCACAATGGGGCGTGTCTCCACTTGCACGGCATTTGATGTCGAAGAACTTCTCCATACCTGGTCAGATAAATAACTATTCATTTTTTAATAGACTTTTATGTGTTTTGCAGGGGCTCTTTACATTCACAATTCACCCAGACCCACTGCTGAGTCGGGCCTCCTCCAACTAAATTGAGGGTAATTAGCCTGTGCCACATGTGCCAGACGGGTTGCCATAGGGTTTTGTATCAAGTTTTCCTTCCCTTGCAGCTAGATTTTGGCCTTAGATTTTGATCTTTTGTCAGGTCGTATGACACCCTCAGGATGAAATAGGGTTTTAGATTACTATGCTAATGATATATATTGTTAAAGTACCTGGTAGATTCGATATTAAAATAATATGGCAATTAGGTACATTTAATTTTGCCTGGCTTTCATGATGTTTTATGAACAGGAAATGTCAAGCTCGAAACTGCATGAGAAGGAATCCTGATACGAAATCCTGTGCCAACCCGACTAGCCAGCGTGGCACAGTAGGCTAACCAGTACCCTCCATGTAACTGAGGGCTGAATATTAGTATTAATCTACAAAGCTGCATCTTACCGATGTCAGAACCAAAGCCAGCCTCGGTGGCGACAAAGCCGTTCTCTCCAGCCAGCTTCATAGCTATCTTGTCAGCAAGGATGGAGGAGCAGCCGTGAGCGATGTTGGCGAACGGACCCGTGTGGACCAGCACTGGGGTGCCTTCGAGCGATTGCATGAGATTCGGCTCAAACGCCTCCTTCAGCAGGACTAGCAACGCGCCTGTCATACCCTGGAAATTATGGACGATATACTCTGAGCTACAATAAATACAAAATCTTGTCTTTGGAACCCTGCTAGGCAGTTCCAGGTGTTGGTTAAAAAGAGAGATTAAAATAACCTTTTTACTAAGCGCATTTGCATGTTTACACGGTACCTATACCAAAACATTTATTGTTACCATTCTTGTCTGTCTCTATGTCAGTCTGTCTCTTTGTTTCGACTAATCTCTGAAATTGCTCAACCTATTTTGATAAGACTTATTCTGGCAGCTAGGATTGTCTACCCATTTTTTTTATTCCGCCACTGGAGGTGGGGTCGGCGATAATTGGGACTACGGAAACTACTCGTCTACCCACTAAAACCCCAGCGGTATACCCTCACACAAGTGGGTATACGAGTCGTTTTCGCAGGCTCACATAATCCCCCACCCGTATGCTTAGAGCATGTACCCAGCGTCACCAAAAAAAAAATTATTCAGATACTTACCAAATCATCGGCAGTGACAGGGTTTCCAGACTTATCAAGCGCCACCACCATATTGGCCAGTCGCTCCTTTATATCATCGATGTCGGTGCCCAGTGCCAAAATGGCCATAATCTCGGAGGCCACGGCGATGTCAAAGGCAGTTTCGCGGGAGTATCCTTTCTCAGTAGGAGACTGCCCTATGGTAATCTTACGAAGATATCTGTCGTTCAGGTCCACAACTGCAATAATAATAAAAGTTTTTATTACTGTTAACTTAATGAGGTTTACACGATTATTACACATTGAAATGAAACACTTTTTAACAGATTTACAACATGAGTGTAACTATATTACATTATTTGTGCTTTGCAGCAGTCGTGGTCACCGGAGGGAACTGCAAATATCTGTTTTAAGTTTCTGTTATGTTCACCCAACAGATTTCTAGAAGAAATTGCTTTTAACAATAAGACCGCCGTTTGTATAACCACCGATGACATGAACTAGTGTTCGTTGTTCTGTTATTTATTTATATATATATATTTTTTTTATATAAGAACTATAAATTGCACAGCAAAACAAAAAAGATACAGATAATAAAATATTCTCAAAGTAAAGTGTCATTGGGCGGCCTAATCGCATACCGCGATATCTTCCAGGCAATCTTTGTATCAATAAAATAGGAAATTAAGAACTGGCGGTCAAAGTGTGCTCAAATAATATCTATATATCTAAAAACTTTTCTGTCTTCAACCAATGTGTGTTGCCAGTGATGACTTATGGAACAGAGACGTGGTCGCTCACTATGGGCTCCATCAGAAGGCTCAAAGTCAGCCAAAGGGCAATGGTGAGGGCTATGCTCGAAGTTTCCCTGCGAGATCGAATCAGAAATGAGGAGATACGCAGGAAAACCAGGGTCACCGACATAGCCCACCGGATTGCCAAACTTAAGTGGCAGTGGCCAGGGCACATAGCGCGCAGGACCGACGCCCGATGGGGCAGAAAAGTCCTTGAATGGCGACCGCGTTCCGGAAAGCGCAGTGCTGGTATACCTACTACTAATCCGTATTATCTTTCTGCAATTTCCCTATAAGCATTCATATACACACCTCTGTTCCACATAATTTTGCTGGTATCGATGTTCAACCTCGCAAATTGGGCGCGCTCCTCATCTGTCAGAGAATCTGGGTCTGTCTTGGTGATGCCCAACCGTTGCAGTCTTCTTAGCTGTATCGGTGAGAACTTCCTCACACCCTTGATCTTGGGCACCAGTCGGTCGTACAGCGGCCCGTCCTTCTGGGTAAGCTCGTGGAAGATGCGCGCGTCCATTTGGGCAGCGAGCAAGTTGTTGGCTGCTGTCACCGCGTGGATGTCGCCTGTCAGGTGAAGGTTGAATTCTTCCATTGGGATGACCTGCACATTTAAATTTTTAGCATTGCTATTCAGCGTGGCAATACCGCCAACCTAGAAAACTACAGTTTTGAGGCATTAATAACATGCTCCGTGAGGTCACGGATTTAAAATACATAGGGTCACCATCCAATTCCATCTTGAGGGTGCCGTAAATCTGACAAAAAAACTTAAAAAATCACCTGATGAGTCTCGGCCTATTACAAAGAGGATAATAAGCCCACTGTGCCGCGCTGGCCAGACGGGTTGGTACAGGGTTTCTTAGTTTTCCTTCTCTTGCGGCTAGGTTATCGGCCTTGACATTTCCTTTGGTCGGCTCTTACGACTCTCTTAGGGTGGAATGCGGTGGTAACACTATGTATTCTAAATCCGTCACTACACGGACTGTATTTCTTACCAAAGGCCATTACCTGTGAATATCCTCCACCCGCTGCTCCCCCCTTAACACCGAATGTAGGTCCCTGGCTTGGTTGCCGCATGACGGCAAAGGAGTTACGTCCACGATGGGCAGTCAGAGCTTGCACCAGTCCCAGCAAAGTCGTACTTTTACCCTCTCCCAGAGGAGTAGGCGTAATCCTGTCCCCAGAAATGGACAACAATATACAGGGGGTGACAAAAACATCCAAAGTGAGGGCTTAGAGTTAATGAAAACCTAGCGGTAAGAGAAGGAAAATTTGATATGAAACCCTTTTTTTTTGTTCTCCCGGGGTTAAATCCTTTATGGACTATCCCCGTCGGCCACGGGGATGGCCGAGGGGGGCGTGTGGGACTCTCCCCCAGAGTGAGGGCCTACCCACTAAACATCCCCGGAGTGCTCCAACTCGCGTCCTGTTGCGGCATTGTGGGATCTGGTGCAGAACCACGCTTGATATGAATCCCTGTGCCAACCCGTCTGGCCCGCATGGCACAGTAGGCTAATGAACCTCCCTGTGTTGGTAGAAGGCCCGACTCAGCAGTGGATCATTTATGGGCATAGTAGTAGATAGCATTTAACTAATTAATGTATGCAAGAATGCGCGTAACGCCTTTTGTTTACGTTGGAAATCATGATGGATACCCGACCGCTATACGCCAGCCGGATTATGTGGGACTCCGGGGCGCGGAAAGATGACGCCTACTAATTGCATTAAGGTGGATGCTGTTTTTTGCAATTTGCAGGTCAGTGCTAGGTTTATTAAAATTATTAAAATGTTATTCGCAGCTGTAAGACGTATGTAGCTATAGAATTATAATCATCAAAATCATCAATACAACCATCCAAGCTCATAAAGGTGCAAGAAAAACTTTTTCAACGTCAAAGTCATTCTTGCACCTTTATGAGCTTGGAGGGTTATATTGATGAGTTTGATGATAATAACTCTGTAACTACATACGTCTTACAGCCGCGAATCAAATTTTCATCATCTAGCACTGCCCTGCAAATTGCAAAAAACGTAAGAAAATTTGAATTTCGCGGGCTACCCTGGAGCGTCCACCTTATGAGGTTGACTGAGAAAATGTTGTTACAAATGTCTACCTTTGAAATAAGACACAAAATATTATAGCGGATGCAGAATTATGCATCCACTATAATATTTATTGAACTTGTTGGATTGATTATATTCAATCCAACAAGTTCAATCGAAGACTGGTGTCTCTTACATCTCCATGCAAATTATTTCATGTATCTTCTGCCAGTACGGAATTACAATTTACGTATTTTACACAGATCCCGCTGATGCACTAACTATATCCGTATTGGATTCCAATAACATTCCAAAAGTCTAGGTCGCCGTGATGCAGCAGTAACTTAAAATATTGATCACATCTCATAGCATTTGTACTTACCCAGCAACCACGATGTATTTTCCAGAGCGTTGAGCGCGCAGCCGCTCGAGCACAGACAACGAAATTTTGGCCTTTGTCCGCCCATACTGTGAGACTTCATTAGGGAACAAGCCAATCTCCGTGGCTAACTCACTAATGTCTTTGGGCTTCTGAGACCGGGCTATCTCGATGTCGCTATAAACCATTACCAAAAAAAATTGCACACATTAATAGGTAAATTATTAACCTTAACCAAACATAAAACTCCCCGCACTATAATAAAATACGTCATAAAACGGTTGATGCGGTTGTAGCGACCAACATGCTATATACTTTACACAATTTACCCGAAAAATCTGAACTAATTAAATCAAGAAATATCGCCTACAAATGCGAGAATTACCAAAAAAAGTCCTACATCGCGATAGCGAAATTTCAAGAGCAATTCGCAAGTTAAGAATTCCCCGACTACAACTATTGGGGGTAATAGGCGCTGCGACCCCTAGCCAGACATAACACCTCGTCTGGCTGGATGATCATCCCTTTGCGCCTAAACGATATTTGCGAACAATACTTATAGACACTTAATGATAACACATTTCAAACAACATGTATAATCGCAATCTGTCATCAATTCAGAAGCTACAGCGTCGCAGATCGTCAAACTAATAAAAACCCCCTTTATTTTTGGGGGAAAGTCCCATAAAAGTTGGTTTTATTTATAATAATCGAGAAATTTACGGTTTTGACGGTTATAAGAAATTATATTACAATGGCGGTTAATAACATTTAACAGATTTAGATCGTGTCATTTTGCTTATGATTTCAATATTCGTGAAATTTACGGTTTTTACTATTGTTACCAATTTCACCTTGGTGGTGGCGATAGAGGCGTCAATCTCAGTGGCTTCAGCGGCCACGTCGGCGCCAGCAGGCGCTCCAGCTGTCGCTTGGCGGCAATTACGGTGTTCTTCATGAGCATGGCCACAGTCATCGGTCCTACGCCACCCGGTACTGGTGTGACATGGGATGCTACTTCCAGAGCCTCCGCGTATGCCACGTCCCCAACTAGACGCTGGCCTGACGCCTTTGATGGGTCTGTTATTGATTTATTTTTAATTAGTGATAGAGAGGAAGTTTCCGAAACATTGTTTTCTACTGTTGATCACTGTTGACAATTTGTTTTTTTTTTTAACTATATTCTATAAATTATTTATTGCGATCACCGGTTTTAAAATAATAAGGTGCTGTATCCATACATAGTGCTGTAATCTGCCTCTGACTGAATTATTATTTTTAATTGTAGAACGTTGACTGGCTCAACGTTCTACAATTAAAAATAATAATTTGAGAATATACCAAGTACATACATATCTCTATATCGGCATTTCATGCTTAATTTAGGTTTACAAAAAACTGTTACTCAATGCTTAAATGAATAATAAATGTTCAAAAAAAATTATTCAAAGAAAACATCTGATCATAACGCTTCTTTTTATGATCAGATCAATATAGATTCGCGTCTTTTAGCCACTCACTTAAATACGAATAGATGTGAATACAACCAGATACCTACGAACTAATATCTAAATGTTGTCCTACAAATTAGATTCTTGGAGAATGAGAAAAGAAACTTATGAATGTTTTTAAAACAGTTTTAGACCTAACTAGATTATTGACGTTGCTAAATTCATACCGCGATTAAACCAATCGAAATACTGGCACAAGCAGCATGTTACTTATGTATATCTTTATAACACTACCACTTTTGGCGACGACAACTTATACTCTGATGCTAAGGAAGTACGTAAGAAGGTTTACTAAAAATGCTTCACGAAAATACGGAATTAGCAACATGATAAGTAGATAAAATGAATGCTAAGTGGCTATAGCAGCCGCTTAGCATAACCAGATACCTTTACAAAGTAATTAAGACGTTTTAACAATTCTTTCACATTTTCACAAATCCAAATAACTTGAAATCGTGTTACTGAAGTAATGACTGCACCCGAAGTGTCGTATTTTGTCAATATTCCGGCCATTCCGCCGATTGTGGGAGACAGGATAGATTGATTAGTAAACATAATTACAAATTGCTTGTTTGGACGGAAGAATGTCTTTGAAATATTTTTTAAAATGTTTTTTTTTTATAATATTTTTTTTTAATATCCTTGGACATTTCACACAACGCCATCTCGTCCCAAGGTAAGCAACTTAATGCTTGTGTTATGGTAACGAGATGGATGATAAACTACTTATATACTTTTTTTTTTTGTAAATACATACATATTATAGATAGAAAACACCCAGACCCCGAACAAATACTTGTAGGTCGTACAAATATTTCTTCCGTGCGGGGATCGAACCCGCGACATGCTGCGCAGTAGTCGAGGTATTTAGATTATCCCAATACTCAGCCCACACATGACCCACTACTGAATCAGGCCTCCTCTCACCGGGGCACAGGGAACACCTCCGCCCTTAGGAGCAGATAGGAGTTCCCGTGGCGGTCGGTCTTTGCACCGAGGCCCTTGGGCCGAACAGGATTGCGGCGTGTACACACACGGTGCGCAATGAGACTGGGAGTAGGGCAGGGACACCCTACCCCCCACAGCAAAAGTCTCAGAGTAGAGGAACGCTTCAGGCATCAGAAATGTCTTAGCATCAAGGGTTTGAGCCAAGCTCCCCTGTCTTCTGTCACTGCCAACACGGATAGACTACGCAGTTTCCCGAACGGCAGAATGACACGCGTTGACAACAGTGGTAGGTTTTAGTGGGTATACCGGTCACAGCTCACCATCTCCACGCGACTGGCGACTCCCACATACCCCAGCCCTGTCCCAATTCGGCTTGGGACCTATAAAAGGTATCCCACAATATAAAAAAAAGGCCTCCTCTCACCACATGGAAGGTAATGAGCCTATCGTGCCACGCTGGCCAGACGTGTTGGACCAGGTATCAAGGTTTTCTTGTCTTGCGTGATGTGCCTCTTGGGTTCCAGTAGTCGGCTCATACGACGCCCTCAGGATAGTGTGCGTGGGCGACATTGTGTATACTTAATATGAATAAGTACCTGGGATGGGGTTGATACCACAGTCGATGACAACAGCACCAGGTTTGATCCATGATCCGCGCACGAATTCAGGTTTCCCGATGGCGACAACTAGAATATCTGCCGTCTTGGTCTGCAAAACAAGTTTAGATATATAAGACGTATATATATTTTAAAACAAACTGTTGGTCTAGGGGTTGGATGCGCATCCTTTTTTTTCTCCGGGTTCGATTCCTGCTCCGGGCAAACGTACTTGTGACACAAGTCTTGTAAACCAAGTAAACCAGAGGCACCTGCTCTGAGCCTGGGTGTCATTTGTGTTAATAACAAGAGGAGGGGTACCGTTTAAAAAAAAACAATGTAGAACGGCTTTTTCCGTGCCGCCTTTAGTTCGCAGGGCCCTGGTTCGATTACGGGGTCGGGCAAGGGTCGGGCTCCGAGTCAGGGTTCTATTTGTATACGTGAATTACACGTTTGTAACTACCCCAGCGATACAGGTTAAATAAGTAGTGCAGAGGTTTCATTATAAAACAATATATAGTTAGTAAAACGTGCTCGGAGTTTCCCTGCGAGATCGAATCAGAAATGAGGAGATACGCAGGAAAACCAGGGTCACCGACATAGCCCACCGGATTGCTAAACTTAAGTGGCAGTGGGCAGGGCACATAGCTCGCAGGACCGACGCCCGATGGGGCAGAAAAGTCCTCGAGTGGCGACCGCGTTCCGCGTGCTGGTAGGCCGGGAGGCCTACCAGTACTGCGCCTTCCGGAACGGTGGACCGACGACCTTGTTAAGGTCGCCGGAAAGCAGTGGATGCGGGCGGCCCAGGACCGGCCTTTGTGGAGATCCTTGGGGGAGGCCTATGTCCAGCAGTGGACGGCTTTTGGCTGAAATGATGATGATGAAAAAAATGATATACTTACGATTTCACTCAAGTTTCTCGTCTTCGAATGACACACGGTCACCGTCGCATGTTCCCACTTGAGTAACTCTGAAGCAGGAGTGCCCACAATTCGGCTGCGGCCCAATACCACCACATTCTTCCCCGCAATGGACACTCCAGTCCTCTTGATAAGCTCGACACACCCTGCCGGGGTGCAGGGGATGAAACCGGAGAAATCGCCCACAGCGATGCGACCTTCGTTGATAGTGTTCAAGCTGGAAGATATTTACGGCACAATCAATTTATATTTATATTACATAATGTCACCACCCCACCCGCTAAAAGGAAATGAAAAGGCTGAAAAACTAGCCACAAGAGAAGGAAAACTTGATACGAAACCTTGTGCTAACCCGTCTGGCCAGCGTGGCACAGTAGGCTTATTACCCTCGCTGTGATGAGAGGAGGCCTGACTCAGCTGTGGGTTGGGCTGAATAGTCCAAACACGTACACTTAAATCATCATTCATCCTGATAAATGAACCAGAATGACAAAGTCGGGCCAGATTTAAAGAGAGAAATTAGCTTACTGTGCCACACTGGCAGGAGGGGTTGGCACAGGGTTTAAGTCCAGACAACTTGAGTAAAACCTCATTTCTGTTTACAAACGTTATAAGTAAATAAACTTTATTTCTATTTCTATTGTTTTGCCATACTAGCATTTAAGATACAAATGTTCGATTCAAATACGATCACCATTACATCTTGAGGGTATTCGTACGTCTAAGAAATATCAAAAAGCGTAACAGAACCTACATTTTTGCAAACTTCTTTCTTACTTTAAAAACCTTTTAGATGTAAGAAGTTTGTGACAAGGAAGAAGTTCAAGTAAAATGATGATAAACTTACCCATCGACATCTTTGTCCGGTGACACGGCATCCGTGGCTTTGTGTGCGTCAATGGGATGTTTGGAGTCTAAAGGCATCTGCACAATGATGCCATGCACTGATGGCGAATCATTTAGGTTTGTTATCTTGGCTAGCAACTGAAAATAAAACATGGTGTAAAATGTCTTTTAAATTCCCATATCTTTACTTGTGTCATAAGTTTGTAGTATCTTTGTGTCTGTGTGTGGCAACGCAATACCTACATGGATGTACCGATTATAATGCCGTTTTTTTTTATTTGAAATGTAGTTTTCAACATTTTTTATCATAATCGGTAAACCGTTTTTTCTAGTTGCATTAGGGGTTCCTTAAAATGTTCAATTTTGGTTGTGTTAAAGCGATACAGAGGAGATACTATCCGATAGTTGTCTTTATAATATACAGAAACGGTTAACACTAACGTATTTTTTTAATTAGCAATGATCACTTGTCCTGGGGTTATCATTCTACAATATTTGTCAGTAGATAAAATAAGAAAATGTTAGATTTCTCATCGATAAAACCTTGGTTACTATCGAACACTTCGATCCATAGATTACTCGTATGTTACACTCGATTACATCATACGAATAACAGTAAACACAAGCCTTATCAACGAGTCAATAGTTCAAAGGATGACGGTAAGAGCCACCGTCATTTTAATGTTTTTCAACACAATAAACAACTGTGCATAAGTTGATAAAATTTATTTTTAAATTCCATTGTAGTACAATTAACGAAAAATGTTATGTGTGACTGTATTAGCAAAATATTGAAAAATAATCAAAAATAAATTTTTTTGGGGAACCCGGGTGCAATTAACCCACATCCCCCAACCCCGTCCCACTGCAGGGTAATTATAGGTGGGAAAAGTAACACCGTTTTTTTTTAATTGTAGTTCGGGACCGCCTTTTCGAATAGAAACGGTGGCGCTCAAGCGTACGGCTGCCTGATGGTGAGGTTCATCTTTGTCTATGGACGTTTGCAACACTGGACGAGACAGTCACGTGACACCGACTCCTACAGCTGACAATACCCCACGCCTCTTCTGGTAATAGCTGTGCATTCTAAATGTGTTACAGGAACAACATCCTCAAAACGGAATGATCGTCTACACCGAATTCCGAGTAGATCTAAGCCCACTACTGAGTCAGGCCTCTTCCCATCGCAGGGAGGGTAATTAGCATAATGTGCCACTCTGGCTTAGTTTTCCTTCTCTTGTGGCTACATTTTCGGCCTTGACTTGAAACGAAGTCCTGTGCAAACCCGTCTGCACAGGGTTCGTTCCAACTTTAACTTCTCTTGCGGCTAGGTTCTCGGCCTTGTCATTTCCTTTTGTCGGCTCTAGGACACGTTCAGAATGGAATGGGGTGATAACTCTATGTATTCTGTATTATGTACTCTATGTATTCCCGACTGCCTCGATGGTCTAGTGGTCAGATGTGCCGCCTTTGGATCAACGGGTCCCGGGTTCGATTCCGGGGTCGGGCCAGTGTCTTTGTCTAAACCAGAGGCACTGGCTCAGAGTCTGGGTGTCATTTCTATCTATAATATGTATGTATTTACAAAAAAAAATGTATATAAGTAGTTTATCATCCATCTCGTTACCGTAACACAAGCATTAAGTTGCTTAACTTGGAACGAGATGGCGTTGTGTGAAATGTCCAAGGATATTTATTTATTATTCTAAATCCGACACCACATGGACTTTCCGCCTACAGATCTTAGTATTGTATTGAACCAATTCCGCTTCCATCTAAATGACTGCGGACCTTAGGCGGGATAAATGTTCAGTTGTTTTCAATACCTCGTTCTCAGTGATATCTGATGGTAATTGCACGTAGTCCGCGACGATGCCGATGTTCTCGGCCGCTCGACGCTTCATACGAATGTAGACGTTGGAATCCTCCCTCCCTCCCACCTGGACGATGGCCAGCCGAGGCGTGAAATCGCTGCATTTTGTTCGCAACTCAGCTACTTGCTGTCTAAGATCATTCTCGATGGATCTAGAATTAAAATACATATATCTTAATGTCTTGTACTGTATAAGCACAGGTATAAGTAATACGGGCGTTCACAATGGGACTTATTAGGCGCCTGAGAGTCACCCAACGTGCAATGGAAAGAGCTATGCTCGGAGTTACTCTACGTGATAGAATCAGAAATGAGGAAATCCGTAGAAGAACTAGGGTGACCGACGTAGCTAGAAGGATTGCACAGTTGAAGTGGCAATGGGCAGGCCACGTGGCCCGAAGAACAGATGGCCGCTGGGGCATAAAAGTCTTGGAGTGGCGTCCACGTATGGGAAAGAGGTGCGTGGGAAGACCCCCAACTAGGTGGACGGACGACCTTGTAAAGGTCGCTGGGTGTCGGTGGATGCGGTCTGCACGAGATCGCACATTGTGGAAATCTATGGGGGAGGCCTATGTTCAGCAGTGGACTTCTGTGGCTGATAGATAGATAGATAGAAGTAATACACTAAGGCGCTTCACACACTGCCCCCGCGCTCCGTCGCCTGGCGCGGAATGGCAGATTTTAATACCACCGAAAACGGCCACGGCGGTTTTACAATATTAAAATCTGCCACTCCGCGCCAGGCGACGGAGCGGTGTGTGAAAGCGGGGCAGTGTGTGAAGCGCCTTAGGAAAATCTGTCTGTCTTCGGAAATTTCGGGGTGGGGACGGCGATTTTGTAGGACTCCGGAAACTACTCGTCTACCCACTAAAACCCAAGCGGTATACCCTCACACGACACGCTTTGGGCGCCACAGGTTAAACGCATTCCACTGTGACGCCCTGACGCGACATGGTGTTCGTTACGCGGGCAAGCGTCTATTGGAGGGCGTCCCGAGCAACTAGGGCGCCCTCAGATATTGAGGCTTTCGGCGGTAGCGGGTGCCCCGTCCTACCACCGCCGCGGCGTAACGTCACGTCTCCCTCCGTCCGTGGCGCAGGTCAGTTGGAGCTCCCTCCAGGCACATCCAGGTTGACGCAGGCCAGACGGGTTTCGTTTCAAGTTTTCACCCTCAGAATGGCATGGGGCGGTGACACTATGTATTCAAAATCTGTCACTACATGGACGAGTTGACAAGTGGTCTAGTTTAATTGACAAGAGTGCCGAGGACCTATATCTTCATTTAACATAACCTCTGTTGTATAAATAAAATTCCACCCATTTGCAGATGGAATTAAGAATTTTACCATGACGACTAAGGTCCAGGGACCAGGAGTCAAATTACATTATTATAAGCCTTAATTATTAATTTCATTAATGATCAACATTAATGTCACTCAAGCACTTCGTAATGGGATGCCGTTTACCTGCGTTATGCCGGGACCAATGAAATATGTGATACATGTTTCCTCATAATACTCCAGATGTCAAATTGTGCGGTTATGAGATCGACAGAAGGAAAAGCAGACTCAAATATATCTATTTACTAGCAAAATAATGCAAAGGCAACACCTGTAGTATACAGCTTGTTGTACGCCAGCAATAAAATAAAACGACCTTGTGTATGACAGTAATATGAAGTAAATTGTGATGATTGGCATATTTACGTCAATGGCATACTCCATAGAACTCATTAGGTAGACAGAGAGTATTTGGAGTATTTCAAATAGTGTGGAAGATTGTCAACCACAGCAAATAAAAAATCAACAACCACATCGCACCCGGGACCCGTTGATCCAAAGGCGGGACATCTAACCACTAGACCAACGAGGCAGTCAAATTGAAATAATTTATGTAAGTGAAAATTTCTATACATTTAACAACACAAACCTACACAACAACCTACACAAAATTGTGAGAATAGATTCGCACGGAATCTAGCACATTGCAATCTTTCGCTAGATTGTTATAAATTTACTGATAGATAATAAAATGTATGTACCGGGAAACTTCCAGTCCTGAGATCTTCTCGGCCACCATATTGCTGATCTGACGTATTGTTTATCCCTTGTCGGTCCCCAACCGACTGCCTCGGTTCAGAACTGAACGCTTTTCAACCCGTGATAACCCTGACCCATCACAGAGCAGATACAGGGTGGAATTAAATCTTCAAAATTAATACGCAGGTACTTATGTTCTGTCATTGTAATGTCAACGTCAGTATAATTAGGGCATTCAATAATTAGAGTATCATATAATTAGGAAATTAAATTAATTACTGCATTAACGATACAGTAATTTCTCTACACCATCATCCAGAGCGTCCATGATTCCCCATCGGGGAGCGAACCCTGTTTCCGGCAGTAATTTGCGCCCTAACCCACCCACTAATACCAACGCGCCCTGCGTTGGTTTTAGTGGGTGGGTTAGGGCGCAAATTACCATCTTGGCGTGCCCCGTAGTCCACGTAACCCGGCTAGCGCTCAGCAATGGGGCTAATTGGAGGAAGCCCAATTTAAGGTATATCTTCTACGGAAGATTCCTTCAGTGACTTCCTAATATTATATCTAAGTAACTAAATATGCATAGTCATCTCTATATATAAAAATGAATAGCTGTTCGTTAGTCTCGCTAAAACTCGAAAACGCCTGGAGCGATTTGGCTAATTTTGGTCTTGAAATATTCGTGTGAGTCCAGGGAAGGTTTAAGAGTCTAGAGAAAACATTGATATTGTAAGTAAAATAATAAAAACAACAATTTTATTTTCCCATACAAACTGTTACCTGTCAAACATTTGACGTTCGTCCCGACGGTGCGCTATTTTTGGCATAAGTAGTTAATTACTTTTTTTCTTTTTTAATTACATTAAATAAGGGATTGGAATCGATAAGAAAAGGCGGTATATTAATTTATTCCAATTCGAATTCAATATTCATAGTTCAGACAGGACAACGTCTGTCGGGTCAGCTAGTAGTTTATAAAACTAGTCTCTGAGTTTGTTTCATCATTTTAAATTTCGAAGTGGTTATTCGATAAACGGCGCACCACTTAAGTATATTAGAACAGTATTTTCAACAGCCTGTAGAATACCATTTTCATTTGTTTATGATTTAATAAATGTGCAATTCTCAACTATTTAAACAACTATAAAAACAACATTCAAATAACACATTCTAGGGATAAAATTGCTTGTTTGCCCCAACATCGACTTTCAGGAGTTTATTCGAATAATTGTTTATTTCCTGACGTGAAATATTAAAAAAAAACACAAAATTACGAAATAATCAAGGCGCATCTTCCAATTAATCGGGCTTCCCCCTAACGGAGCAAGATCTAGGTAGATTTTTGACATTCAATAGTACGTTACTATACTATTCAGTGTAAGCACTGAGCAAGACTGTTGAAGATTGCTAAAATATTTCCAGAAAATGTTATAAAAATTTGCAACTATCAGACCCCACAATTTCCACTTCAGAAATCTCCTTAGCCACTATGTTTTAGGACCACGATGGTTAAAGCCCTAGACTGGTTAAAAACATGCTAAAATCTCCCAAGCACACGATAACCCCTGGACAATAGTTAACAGCAAAATTATATAAATAATATCTGGATTCGATTTAATAGCCTTATCATTATATTTTACGCATGTCGCGTAATTAACGTTTTTACTGAGGCGGTAAACTGCAACACGGATTTGTAGACCAATCTACGACGACGCACATGAAATAGGTAGAAAAATGCAAATTTCATGAATATGCTAGCTAAGTAATTTCCCTGGAATTGATGCCGGAGTCATGCTCAATTCAAGTCAAGTCTCATGGCAGTGGTGGCATCGTGTGGCGCGTTGAGGAGGGCGATGGCTGGCACATGCATCTTGTGAACAGGTGCCGTTGCTGGAGGTCAGTCAGCTTTGGCATTCAGTCCTAAATACTGCTGCAGCCCTTTGCCACTATTGTACGGGCTTGCTCTTACAAATCTGTCTTAACCGTTCTTTTATACAAAACTGGCGATTAAGAAAAAAGGAATTACTGAGTTTCTTGCCGGCTCTTCTCCTCAGGGCAGCGTTTGGAACCGGCAGTACATGGTAAATAGTAAATGTAAAATGTTAAATATTAACGTTTTAAAAGAGCTTTTTTTGACTTTGATTTGATAGGGTTTCGTATAGTGTTTCTACAGACAAGATCTAGCAAACACTGTTTAGATGTTTCTACTTTTAGAATTCTCTGTAATTATATGTCAAAATGGGAATATCTGTTAACAAGTTAATTACTAGATAGGAATTATACGAAGTTTCGTGATAATGGGGTTCCGAAAAGATGATTCAATACTACTACAATAAGTTGATTTTCTATGAAACCATTTACGATTTACTAATTAACTAATTACAAGCATGAATTACTCGTATATATAGTAACAAATGCGTCGTCTTTTGAAGTAAGTGATTCTAATTATATTACCGTCAGAAACCGCAATTAAGAAAATAGGCGTAATTAAAGATAAAGCCAGCCCCTAGTTAATCCAAATCACAAACTACTATTATTAAATACCTTACCTATTATTATCTAACAAACTAACAACTATTATTATTGTTTGTACCACCATCGTTGTAACCCATAGATTTAAAAGAGCAACCATGGAGTTTCTTTCTGGGTCTTCTCTGCGGAATGGGATTCCGTATCGGTGGTACAGACAATTTTTTTTTATTTATTGTTATTTATTTGGCTATTTGAAAGCATTAATAAGACTTTATGTACATACCTTTAAATGTAACATACATTTTCAATTGATGATGAATATTCCCGTGGTACTAGTTATTATCCGAAGTCTTCGTTCGAATTGATTTTAAATTGGGTCATATTACGCACCATTATGGGTAATATTGGGCAGCCGGAGCTCCCTCCTTTGCGACCCGCCCCGCTGCCCCCTTCTGCGACACAACGGCCCCGCAGAAGGAGGCCTGTCAGCCCTCGGACCGGCGCCAACCCGAGGATGCCGGCGCACCGCAGCCGTCCAGGGCTCGCAGTGTAATTTATGGCCTGCGTTGATGATAGCCATCGCAGGCCATAAATTACCCACTAGGCTTCGTAGTTAAATATAAAAAAGCTAAAAAGAAGAAGACATGCAACATGCTAAACAACTTATAATTATACAACCTCAAGCACTGTTTACAGAATCTTCTCGCAAACAAAAACGGTAAATTAATCTTGAGTAACCTCTTCATAATTATTATTACTAAAAAGTTTGCTATTATAACTTTTATGATACAACCAACCAAAATCAGTTCTAACACACAGCAAGTATAGGACGTGTTTTGTGACAAAGTTTTTAATGTTCCCTCAATAATGGGCGCGGGTCGATAAGTATAGCAATGATAAGAAGACACTGAATAACAAAATAATGTACTTGAGATGTGCCAGTGACTGGGTTAATTAGTTTATCGTGTTGTTATGAATGAAATTTCCGTGTAGTGACGCCTTTACAAGACATAGTGTCACCAACACAATCCGTCCTAGGATGTCGAAGGAGGCGACTAAAAAATAAGACTCGTTTTGGTGTTAAAATGTCTGGAAAAAGACGTTCAACTGCAGCGCTTAAGGGTATAGCAGTATTGTATTTAATGAATATTATAATGCGTTTGCAGTTTAGTAATAATAAACTATTAGGCATTGGATTAACGATTAACGGACTTCTGCATATTAACGGAAGTTAACGTGTCCGTTACCATTTTTATAAGTTAACTTAAAAGTTAATCCGTTAATCAAAATGTTAACTTCGTTAATTAACGGATTAACGAGTTAATGCCCAGCTATGACCATGTGTATATTATTGGTGGAGGCCTGACGCAAAAATGGGTTTTTTATGGGCTGAGAATCATCATCAGACGAAGACGAAATTTTTTTTTTCGTCATCCAACCAAGTCCAATACCAAGTCTTCATATAAAATTACGATAATAGTAATAGTATGTGAAATACGCATATAGTACACAAATAGTATATAGAACCACGTAGAACATAGAATGCCATTGTAAGAAAAACTTTGAACTATTTTGTTCGTTGGGTTGCGTCGGTCGGTTGCGCCTACTTAAAATGTATGTATTCTAAGTAGATATGCTATACTCTGAATATAGTGAAGGTATTGTTTCTCTCACCTGGCGAACTTGCTCTCACTTTGCTGTTTAGTTTAGACCTATGATTTGAAAAAAGCAACTACAGAGTTTCTTTTCGGCTCTGCTCTGTAGAGCAGCATTCCGAACCGGTAGTAGTTTTAGCATGAATGTGGGTCGACGCAAGGGTTGTGGGAGATCAAAAGAGATGGATGAATTGTGGGAATGAGGAATTGTGTTGGAAAGGTTTGACTGTAGATATGACTAATGATAGGTGTGTATGGAGACTACCACCTAGCGTGGGACAAGGGACTATTCATAAGAGTTATGTGATAAAACCTACGTAAATAAAGTTCCTTTTGAGTTTGAGTTTGCAAAGTGAATAGTCACATACATTGACATACTTTAGTCATCAATATTGTTCTATAGTTAATAGTAAAATACGTTATTTTGACAGAAACTCTACCGATTTAATTGGTTCCCTAATATTATTTGAAGAACTCCATAAAGCAAAAAATTGGTTTTTAAAAAAAAGTTTAGACATTAATAAAAATATATACGATCCAAGAAAACGTCCGTCAGTCTTTCGAAATAGATCCAGATATTTTGGACGAATATATATTATCAAAAATCAAAATGTTTCCAATAAATTCTTGCGAATGCTTTCAAATAGTCGTTTTAGTAATGTTTGAGTTTTATTTGTACTAGAACTTAACAAATAACACTACAATTCTTTCGTAGGTATACAGGACATTGTTAAAAGTGTTAACCAGTAATTCTATTTGATAACATCTACAACAATTTGTCCTAACTAATTTGCATTCGTCGTTCCGTCTGTAAGGTCGTCTAAATTAAGCGGTTCAATGAATAAAAGGAAATTTAATATTTACTTACTCAGTTACATTACTAGGATTACTCTTCGGTTCCCACATTATCACAAAATCACAATTCAACGTATCTTTCAACGTAGGATTTTAGTTTACACTAACGCTCTATGATGGAGCGTACTCAGCCGGCTACTGCAAGCCTTATACCTGTTAAACAGGTATGACAACAGGTAATACTGAGCTAGTATTTTGATTAGTGATGAATGGTTCTCAGGTATCGTCGAAGTTTTAAATAACTGTATTTGAATAAGTGTTATTCGATTGTGTAATATGATGTCGTGTTTTGGACGACCTTGAAATAGTTTACCACGTGGTATTTAGCAATTTGCATGTCTATCGTATTATTTAGCAGTGACCAATATAAGTCTTCGCGTCGCTTTGTTGTATTTGTAAAGTTACCTTTACAGACTAAAAAGTATACATACTTACGTAAACGTTTATTATGTTTGCAATTTTAATTCAATTTAAATTACATTTAACACGCTAATTCAACTTTGGTGAATTTTTGTATATGTATAGATAAATATGCTATTGGAGTGTATTTAAGTATCAATTAAGTAACAAAAATATACTAACTTATAACACTTCCGTTATAAGTTAGTATATTTTTGTAAAAACTGCGACTTAGCACCTATAGATTATTTAGGGAAACTAACGTTATGGAAAATAAGGTTATTGGTGCCACGGTATCACATTAAATGTCTGTTATCAAAAAACAAACTTTGTTAGGACATATATTAGCACGAATTTTCTTATAAATCAAATTCAAAATCCTAGTGACTAAAGTACAGTTTGGAGTTTGGAACCGTGCTGAAGGTTAAGGAACTCGGTGAAACAAATCACTCAAACATAAGTCATTGCCCCTCATACAGTCACGCACGATCGGCTTAACAAGACAGGTACGCGTGAAAACAAAAGTGATTGATATTAATTTAATAATAAATGGTTCCATATATTTCATAAATGTGAAATAAAAAAAAAACGCTACAATTCATGTCATGATAATCTTTGTATTGTAGTTAGGTACGGTTGCATGCAAGTCAATTAATATACAGGGCGCAACAAAACAATCACAATCAAAATATCGATACTACTACTGGCACTACTACTACTAATTAAAGATAGTAAATACAAAAATGGCAGAGAGAATCATATTTTAAATAAAAATTAAGAGGAAATTAAAAAAAAACTTTTTCGGCATAAGACAACTTCAAAAATATACCGAAACCATAACTTAATTAAACTTAAATAAATTCACCCTGTAGGACGCAAATTTGTTTCGGAAAACCGAAACTTTTTAGGGGCAAAGGGATGATCATCCCGACGATAATTTGTAGTCGGGGATTTCGTAACCATGCGAATTGCCGTAAACTTCGCGGTATATGACTTTTTTGGTAATTCTCTCATTTGTTGGCGATTTAGTAGTGTAGGCATTTTATATTCCGCCTCTACAGTTCTTGAGACGACCTTTTTTAGACGCGCTTTGATGTTGCGACAGGCGTCCACTCTTTTGACGACCTTTTTTTAGACCTGTAGCGACCACATGCTACATACTTTACACAGTTTACCCGAAAAATCTGAACTAATTGCATCAAGAAATATCGCCTACAAAACGCGACAATCACGAAAAAGTCCTACACCGCGATAGCGAAATTTCAAGAGCAATTCGCAAGGTTAAGATATCCCCGACTACAACTATTAGGGGGTTAGGCGCAGCGACCCCTAGCCAGACATGACACCTCGTCTGGCTGGATGATCATCCCTTTGCGCCTAAAGTGGTGACCCCGACGTGATATGAACACGCAAGATCCATAAAGTGGTAACCCTCGACCTTGGACTCCAGAGCAACCTTCCGACGAGTCTGAAACATCCTCCTGCCTGGTCAACCTGGTAAAGACGAACACTCCTCAGCAGCTGCAGCAACCGTTACATAGCAAGCCAAGACGTCAGCCTTAACAGGACCACGCCCAGCCGACTCACCGTGCTACCTGGTTCTGCGGCACGACACTCAACCGCCCAGTGAACTCCACTACACAGTTGAGTGAGGTGCTCAGTCTCGACTCACCGTAGACTCCGAGCACTCCTGGCACTTTCAAGCTCATCACACTGCAGCAACTCAAGAGGATCGACCTCCAGTCTTGGGGGGGAGCCATGTAGCGACCACATGCTACATACTTTACACAGTTTACCCGAAAAATCTGAACTAATTGCATCAAGAAATATCGCCTACAAAACGCGACAATCACGAAAAAGTCCTACACCGCGATAGCGAAATTTCAAGAGCAATTCGCAAGGTTAAGATATCCCCGACTACAACTATCGGGGGGAATAGGCGCTGCGACCCCTAGCCAGACATCACACCTCGTCTGGCTGGATGATCATCCCTTTGCGCCTAAAGACCTCCTCTTTTTGACGAAATTTTTTTAGACGTCCTAAATCTGCCGGCCCTTAAAATATGCCGTCCTAGTCACCACCACTGGTTTAGATAAAGTAAATTTTGTAAAGTATGTAGCATGTCGGTCGCTACACTAGCAATTACATCGACAGATGAGCACGTCACCGCTTCGATAGAAAATAGCAAGTTTGGAGTCCTGATCCCAGCCTCAATATAGGTGGCAAGGCACGAAGAATGTCGGTAGAAAACTTCGCCATTCAAAGTATACATCGTCTATTCCGATTATTGCATTAGATGCTTATTTTCCTGACTTCTAGATGTGTCTAGATACTTCCGCGTTATTGCTCTCGTTTCGAAACTAACGTCAACCTAAGCGTCCTGACCAAAATTTCCAAAAAATAAAAGGTATCTATGATTATCCTGAAGTTTATCACTCAACAGCTAAATAAGTAGTAACATAATCCTGTATGTGATACATACAAATATTATATATATATATGGAAGATGTGGAGTTTTTGTTACACGCTGTAGGGTAAAACCGAGATAGATGCCCCAGTGGGATAGATGCCCCATATTCTAAAAACCTAACTTCGCGAACTCGTGACTTAGAGTTAATTGTATAAGTAGGAGCCACAGTCACCCCATACCTTAGTTACCCATGGACAGTCGTGTAGGAGGATGCGTTTTGGTCGTGTAAGTAATTATCTCCGCGGCGACATTCACGAACACGTCAAAGTTTGAAACGTTAGTATTCTGTGTTGTATAACTTTATAGTTATTAATAAATTCCGTTATATTTTTTCTTAAGTCGATAAACTGGTTCATTAAGTCGGCATCTAGGTTTAAATAATTGCTATTTAGTTTATTATAATATTTAAAAAATACTTAGGCATCTATCCCTATCACAAAGGATAGTTGCCCTGATTTTTCAAGGTATAGGTGCCCTTAGGGGCATCTATCCCTCCAAAACTGCTATTTAGGATTATAGTAGAACTATGCCACACAACGGAAGGATAACCCTAAAGATACAAGTAAAATAGGATTTGCATTGAATGTTTTGAAAGAAAAATACGAAATCGTTATCCAACTGGATCTGAATCTGGACTGAATCTGTACACTTTTCAGAAATTATTACACAATTTAAGTAAAATTATTGGTAGAAACAATTAAGAATTTCTATTTTTGTTAAATAAATAAAATGCTTGTAAAATATAATTCAACAAAGAACATGATAATGCTTGTTGAAACTTAATAATTTATATTTTAATTAAACAAACGCTGTAAAAATGATTATGGGTAATAACAATACACTATTAATAAAAAAATATGACCCATGTTTCGTTTTAGGATTAGAAATACCTAACGTTTGGGCTAGGCTTTTAGTTTACAGGGTAAAAAGAACATCTATCCTGCACTGCAGGCATCTATCCTTCTCAGTATTTTCATGGTGGGGCAACTATCCATACAGGTAGGCATCTATCCTCAAAAAAGACATTCTACGAAAAGCCAATTTGTGCAAAATCTGTATTTGATAGGTTAAATATTAATAATAATAATTCAGCATAAAGGATTGGGCTAGCTACATACGTAGAAATTATTCGTATAAAACACATAGATTAAAAAATGGGTGGCTTTTTCTAAAAGTGGGGCATCTATCCCGGTTTAACCCTATACATAAACTAGCCTTAACCTCAAAATGGTGGAACGTTAATAATTGAACTTCGCTGTTCTATACAATAAAACGAGGCACTTTATCACACGGCATTTCACAAAAGGTAAAACAAATCAAATCAATCACCACTCCATTCCGTCCTGAGGTTGTAACGTTCGGTAAAAGCCGACAAAAGGAAATGATAGGCAGAAAACCTAGCCGCAAGAGAAGGAAATCTTGATACGAAACACTATGCCATCTCGTCTGGCCAGCGTGGCACAGTAGGCTTATTATCCTCCATGTAGCTGGAGGAGGCCTGAATCAGCAGTGGGTTGAGTGGGCTGAGAAGTAAATAAATAAATCAAATCCAAAACTCAAATACTTTTAGATACCGTTTATTTTAATTCGACTTAACCAGTGGTCTAACCCACGGAAAATAACATTTAACATTTAGATTCAAATCAAAATATATTCAGAAAGTGTCCTACAATAAGTAAGGACTCAATGGTCAAAGGATTACCATGGAGTACATATAGTACTCAATTCTATTTGCTTTTCTTTGCTAATACATACTATTAACACAACAACTCTATCACAAATAGCACAGATCGGTTTTATTGTGCTTATGACTTGGGCTGAGCTTGTTAGGAAATATACAATATTTTTTATATCTAAAATATACCTATAATAATATTAACGACGAACGGTAGTCAACTACAATTTTCACTAAGACGAAATGTCCAGGCAGTCTACAAAGAGTAGAATTTGATAGTATAACTGATATAATTCCAGTTTAATAGTGATTCGCCATATTATTAATCTTACTTTTATGTAAACTGCGTATGAGAGACAAATCCGCTGCTGTGAATTAATTTGTTCGGTTACATTATATTTGAAATTATTTACTATGAAAATGCTAATCCCAAAAAGAAAAGTGCGGTAATTGTATCACTGTTCCAATGTTAGCATGTCTATGCTATTATATGAATACAAAAACAGAATCAATTAAATTGTGAACCTACTAATATTTCAGTACAGTCAATTAAATTAGAAATATGAGGCGGTTTATACTTAGTCACTTACTTATATTTTTTATATACTATAAGTTATACATAAAGTAAGCTATCAAAATTCGCAAATAGCCTAATCCTTCGAACATTGTGTATTGGCACATAAACAAAAACTTAACCAACATCTAACATATAAATCAACAGTCTTAAATCGCTATGAACAAGGATTTTTGAGTAAGTTAATACTAAAATATCACACATTAATGTAACAAAAAAAATAATCTTCGGAGTAAATATTTCGCTATTCTACATAATAGAGTAGTTACAGTCCTCGCCAATCGTTATGGCCACTCTGAATGTAGCCGCCGTACGCTGCGCACAACACAAAATCAGGTATCAGCGGGACGTACGCCCGTTTTTCACCCGATAGCGTTCTCGCCACTCGCGTGTTAGTGTGAGTGAGCTACGTTCGTATTGGTTATGAAATGTACGACGCGCAAGTCCCTACCCACGTCTACATTCAGAGCGGTCATAAAGATTGGCGAGGACTGTTATAATTGTAGATAGACATTTTAACTGCCTTGTTGGTCTAGAGGTTGGATGTGCCGCCTCTGGGTCACGGTTTGCCGGTTGGATTCCGGGGTCAGACATGTGTCTTTGTGTAAATCAGAGGCACTTGCTTTAAGTCTGGGTGTTATTTGGGTTCGTGAATTTCACGTTCATTATCGATAATATGACATCTCCAAAAAAACTTATTTGTTATGGAAAACCACAACACTGAATTTTACTTTAATTATCAAACAGCGAATGCAAGAGACAAGAGGACAGTAAGTGTTTATTTTTTATTTTCTTTTATTTCAAAACGGGCAGTTTACAAACATGGAATTCACGAACACAAATGACACTCAGACTTAAATGCCTCTGGTTTACACAAAGACACTAGCCCGGGATCGAACCCGGGACAAGTGATCCAAAGGCGGCACATGCAACCCTTAGACCAACAAGGCAGTTTTCTGCGATAATGTGGTTTTTGTGATGTCATCGCAAAGAGGCGATCTAATACAGAAAGCGATGGTTTAATGCCAAATTGTTATTAAGACTTTCAATCTTAAAAAAAGGCACGTGTTCTATATGTACAATATGTGTACAATATAAAATATTAAGCTCAATTCGAGAATAATTTATAAATCGAGGATTATGATTGAATCAAAGGTCTTCCTTGTGTTGAATCACTTCAAGAGTATTATACAATATTCGAATCAGTACAAACGTTTTTTTAGATTATTGCAGATGTGTCACATTTATTGTACAGTACCGACAATCAAAATCAATCAACATTGAAATTAAACGACATCATACGTTACACATACATCGTATACTAATGTGAAACAACATAGTGACGTCACAAATAGCGTACAGACCCGCAAAGTTATGCAAATGGCTCATGTGCGCCAGTGTGAGTACACTGGCGTGAGTGAGTATCCCAATTCTTGCCGTCACTATTATATATTGATATATATCTCAATGTCAAACTACAATATATTGTAAATGACCTTACAACGTCCAGCCTCACGCCAGTGTGAGTACACTGGCGTGAGTGAGTATCCCAATTCTTGCCGTCACTATTATATATTGATATATATCTCAATGTCAAACTACAATATATTGTAAATGACCTTACAACGTCCAGCCTCACGCCAGTGTGAGTACACTCACGCCAGTGTGAGTACACTGGCGTGAGTGAGTATCCCAATTCTTGCCGTCACTATTATATATTGATATATATCTCAATGTCAAACTACAATATATTGTAAATGACCTTACAACGTCCAGAATTTTGCAGTTTCCTTCTTAGGCTTCGAACATTTGCAAGTCTTCTTCCTTCTCTCTGTGCGTGTTGGAGTAGAGATGTATTCGCATCGCATGAGTCGGCATCGGCTGAGTGCCGCACAGCTTGCATTGGAGCTCGGAGCTTGAAGATACTGGTGTCCTGAGCATTAGACGAAGTAATTAATATTGGGAGTCCAGCAACGGCGTGAATCAGTGCGAAATATACCCTTTCTGTTTTGCCCGTATTTGTTGGCATTTATAATTACTACTACCTCAAGTGGGGAATAGTGTGATTATTATACAACATGATTTATTATACAGGGTGAACATTTAAAATGTGCGAGCGTAGCTGAAATTGGAACTATAAAAATTAATATCAAAAAACGCTCAAAGCAGTCTCGATGGCAACCAATTTTGATAAAAAATTACAACTGTATCATTTTTGGAAAATCCTTATTTTCTAGTTCTGACTCGTTTCCAAATCAGGAACCTAAACGAATGATTTTAATAATATAAACTTTCCCTGGTGGTGTCGTAAATGCCGACAAAAGGAAATGACAAGGCCGATAATCTAGACGCAGGAGAAGGAAAACTTGATACGAAACCCGGTGGAAACCAGTTGGGCCAGGCTAATTACCCTCCATGCAACTGGAGGAAGCTCTTCTCGGCAGTGGGTCATTTATAGGTAATTGTTGGTCTGATGACCGTAAAACCCCGTAAACCAGGTTCCACGGACCTCCAGTTCAAAGTCAAATCATTTATTTTGTATAGGCGTGTGGACACCAAAATAAACTTGAATAAAACGTCCTTGGTCTAGTGAGCCGGCCAACTCCAAACAGCAGTACTTGTTCACAAGTATAACGCATGCGACAGCCATCGATCTCCTCGACCATATTAAAGGGAAGAATACACATCGCCACCGCCCACTGGAAACAAGCGCGTGTTGTAAAAGGCAACATAACCCAGCACGGTGCCCGATAGTGCATTTGAATTGCCTGCTCCATCTTGGAAGCTGGCGTTGCTTTCCATCACGCAAACCCAAGGTCAAAGGCATACAAGACGGTGATAAAAAGCGTCGCTACCGCTGCTCAGAGTATTTGACAACTCACAAAACCAAAGCTCGATAACCGTTGCCATAAACAAGATTACCTGGCGACAAGGAGCTTCAGCTTATCATTCTCCTGCTTGAGCTGCAGCAGAAGCTCCCGAGGCATCGGGTGCAGTTCCTGCGGCGTGTGCAGCGGGTACACCACGGCTCGCTCCACCATGTCGGGCACGGTGATCTCCAAGAGCTCGTGGTCGGGCACCGAGCGCCATTCCCACGCGTTAGAAATTACCTCTGGCTCGCGATGCTTGCGTCGCTTTAGCAATAGTCTGTAAAGATTAACAATATTTTAATGGCTTTCGCGATTATTACATACATCTTATTCTTCGTCTCAGCACAAAAATGTCCCACTGCTCATTCGGGACTCCTCCCATCACAGGGAGGGTAATCAGCCTACTGTGCCACCCTGTCCAGACGGGTTGGCACAGGGTTTTAAGTGTTTCTTCTCTTGCGGCTAGGTTTTCGGCCTTGTCATTGCCTTTTGTCGGCTCTTACGACACCCTCAGGATGAAATGGGGTGGCAACAGTATATATTCTAAATCCGTCATCACACGGAACGGAGTATTGTACATATATTGACATTAAACACTTTTTATGGCGAATTTATCGCGGGTATTTTATAATATTTAATTCCCGATGTTTCCAATGCTTTGCAACAGTCCTGCTCACGGAAGAGACTAGATGACAGTTGCCTATAGAAGTACAGACAAACAGTTGCTTTGCCTCTTACTCCACCAACAGAATAAAATATATTTCTGGGCCGCTCTTCTCCGTAGTAGCCTTCTGAACCGATAGTAAATATTTATAGTGAAAAACGCTTTGACGAGCCAACTTGAATAACAATTTTGATTTGTAAAGCTTTCAAATTAGGTAGCAATTGCAGCAAACTCACTCCATGAGATCTTTTTTGATAAGCTTGGGCACCTGCGGGCGAACCTCGTCGTCCGTTGAGGGCATATCTTGCCCATCACCGCAGTACATCATGTAGTCCATCAGGTGTCGGATGTGGTTGATCTGGTAACATCACGTACAAGATTATATCTTCCTTTTTGTAAAACATCGAATGCTGTGCAGGTTTAAACCGTTTTTATACTGTACTAACGGCCCGGCTTCGCACGGGTGGAGAAGTTTTATTAGGGATCCTTATTTGTTTCTTGCAATTAAAATAGCCTATATTTTTTTATATCAGTGACTTGAATGCCTTTGACCCTAGGCTTGCGTGATGGGAAGCAACGCCAGGGTCTAAGATAGAGCAGGCAATTCAAGGAATTGCCCTGTCGGGCACCGGCTCTCACATACACACGAGGGAACACAGTAAAACTGCTTGGCGTCGGATTTAAATGTGAGGGTGGTAGCCAGCCGGGCGGACCGTTCGATCCTACCACCAAGCGTGCTGGGTTTTGTTGACTTTTACAACACGCGTTATTTCCCAGCGTGCGTTGGGGAAGTTTTATATTCTGACCCGTACAGTGTCCCCGACTATATTAATCAATGACACTGTAGCATTGAAGTGGTGAAAGATACGATATAAAATCGGTCCAGTACTTTTTGAGCAAATTCGTTACGAACATACATAGAAATATTTCCTTTTTACAATATTGGTATACACTAGCTGTACACTGTACACTGGTACGCCACGAAAGACATTACAAAAATTTTCGTTTCTTTTTTGTTCAGTGTCCATTCTGGGCTCATGCACAACACTTTTGCTGTAGATCATTACATGATGAAATGCATAGTCTACGATTCTTTAAAGGACATACAGACACACATTTTTTTATATATAAAAATATATCTTTACATAGTATAAAACAAAGTCGCTGTCGTCTGTCCGTCCCTATGTATGCTTAAATCTTTAAAACTACGCAACGGTTTTTTTTTAATAGATAGAGTGACTCAAAAGGAATGTCTATATGTATAACCCACCCCCGCTTTGCAAGGGCGTAGCCGGGGCGGGCCACTAGTAATATATAATAGAATACTCTTTATTGTACACCAAAAATAAAAAAGTTACCATGGCAACAGACTTTAAAAAAATAAATGTACAATGAGCGGTATTATCGCACCAGGCGATAAATAACCATTTGAAGTAGGCACCTTGCATATCTACATCCTAATTAACGTTAGTGTCAATTTAAGTTGGCACCGACTACAAATAGTCTTTGAACTCTGTTTACATTGTTTGTCAAGAAGGTATTATCTTTTGTACATATAACCAGGCACCAATAACTAGTAAGTTGCTCAAGAATACCCAAAATTGGCTTCCGGCAAATGATTTTCTTCAGTTATATCAAGGTTGTTAGGATACCACTGAACCGATTTCGATAGAAATGAGATCACACCGATAAATCAAACTTATTTTTTTAAGTCGGTTAAAATATGGATTAACTGGCAGTCTTCCACTGCGGTGACTTTATACTAGGTCAGTGTTTGTCCATTTTTGCAGAATAGATGTCGCTGCTTTCATGTATAACGCGATATAAATATTTAGAAAATGCCGCATAAGACGCTATTAATAGACGCATATTAGATATGCAACACTTGATTGTAAGTTAGGGCACAATTTATTATCTTCTCGTGCCCCAGAGGCCGGCCTAACCCGCCTTTTACACAGCGAGATGACGATTTCTCACGAAAACATTACTAAAAAGGTTAATTTCCCACTGCCTTGAAGGACCCTTCGACTGCTCGTCTACATGGCGGAGTACTGCCTAATTGGTATACTAGGGGTTGGATGTACCGCCTTTGGATCTCGAGTCTCCGGTTCGATTCGATCGGTCGCCCAAGTGTCTTTGCGTAAACCAAAAGGAACTTGCTCTGTGTCTGGGTGTCATATATGGTCATGAATTTCATGTTTGTATACTGCCCCCGCGATTCTGGTTACAATCAAAGCAGGGGATTTATTTTGTAAAATTAAAAAAAATACATGCAGTGTAATACAATTATTCCACTGTGCCACACTGTCCTGACGACACCCTCGGGATGGAGTGGGGTGGTGAAACTATACCATATACCATCGATGCTATTGAGTTTCCCTTCTCTCACGGTTAGGTTGTAATCATATCATTTCTTTTTGTTGAATTTGACGACGATTTTGTGTATTTCAAATCTGTCACCATACGGTCAAAATAAATTCACGAGATAACCTGCTTGCAATTCACCCAGTACAGGTTCATAACTAAGCACTTACCAAGCCTATATCTTCGACAGATAAGTCGGCGTCGATTTCAACCAGTATGTCGTGCTCGGGGAAGTACGGACGGCCCGCGTCGGTACTGCCAACACCGCAGAGCACGCTCACGTAGCGACATCCATTGGCTGAACGTCGTAACTCGGCACTGTATCGATTTGTTCACAATTAGAATTCAAGCGAATAGCGGTGGTTCTGAAGTGTTCTTTTATTTAAATGCCAACGTTTCCGACACTTAGCTATTCATCAATGTACAAAGATCGTGAAAACCTACGAACCTAAGTATCTATAATATGTATGTATAATAATAAATAAATAATAATAAATAAATATCCTTGGACATTTTACACAACGCCATCTCGTCCCAAGCTAAGCAAACTTAATGCTTGTGTTATGGTAACGAGATGGATGATAAACTACTTATATACATTTTTTTTTGTAAATACATACTTATTATAGATAGAAATGACACCCAGACTCCGAGCCAGTGCCTCTGGTTACCATAACACAAGCATTAAGTTGCTTAGCTTGGGACGAGATGGCGTTGTGTGAAATGTCCAAGGATACAAAAAAAAAACTTCTACTACTACCCAGCCCATAAATACTCCCATTACATGGAGGGTAATTAGCCTACAGAGCAACCGGGTTGGCACAAGGTTTCGTTGCAAGTTTTGCGGCTAGCTTTTCGGCCTTGTGATTTCCTGTTGTTGGGTCTTGCGGCATCCACAGGATGAAAGAATGGGGTGGTGACACTATGTATTCTAAATCTGTCATCACACGAATGAATTGCAACACGATACACATACAAAACCACCAACCCATACCACCTTGAGGGTGTCGTAAGAGGCGACTAAAAGAACGCAATAGACAGATTAACTAGCCGCAAGAGAATGAAAACTTGATACAAAACCTTTGCCAAACCGTCTTGCCAGCGTGGCACAGTAGGCTAATTTCCCTCCATGGATTTGGAGGAGGCCCGACTCAGTAGTGGTTCATTTATGGGCTGTAACGACGACACATAAAAATGTATGAATGTACTTACATCGCGTCTGCACGAGATCGTGCATTGTGGAAATCTATGGGGGAGGCCTATGTTCAGCAGTGGACTTCTGTGGCTGATAGATAGATAGATAGTACTTACACAGGACAGAATAACAAGGAGATGATGGCGGGCAGGCCTGGGATGTTTGGCATCATGGTCGTGTGGCGCAGGGTCAACTTACTGTTGGACTCGTTGCTGCCTACCATACCCGCTACCAATAACCTTTGGAAAATTACATTGTTATGTAAATACCTAAAGGAAATCTCTTTGTAACACCAAAATCACACTAATACATATTGAATACTTTCGCTTTTAAATGCAATACTTTCGATAGATACACTTAGTATTGACTTAAAAACATACATCCAAAATTTGACAGATCGGCTGAACAATTAAAAAAATCATTTATTACATACATAGGTTTTTAACATTATCACTATCACTACATAGTATAAAACAAAGTCCCTGTCGCCTGTGCGTCCCTATGTATGCATAAATCTTTAAAACTACGCAACGGATTTTGATGCGTTTTTTTTAATAGATAGTGTGATTCAAGAGGAAGGTTTATATGTATAATACATCCATAATATTGTAGAGAAACACTGATAACTTTAGAGCTTCATCATTGCACCCGCGCGAAGCCGGGGCGGGTCGCTAGTTACATATAAGTTCACACTGTTAAGATTTACTATTATATATTATCTAATAAAGAATCTAAATATCTTATGCTATTTTAAACACGAAAACAATAAGATTCTGCGGTAATCGATACTCATACCACGATTTCCACAGCGCGGGTCCACCTTGTTGATTAAATCTTCAGATTCGTATTGTAGTTTTGGTCCTAGAAAGACACCTTGTGGAACGCCAAAGACACTTTCAAGACATAACAACGAATCGAGAGATTTAGTTTTGGTCTTTAATTTTTCGCTAGCAAATATTCATCCTCATCTTCATCATTTCATCCAATTGTCAATTTTGATTCGATCTCGCACGGAAACTCCTAGCCTCCCTAGCCCTCCCCTTTGGTTGACTTTGACAAATAAACAAATATTAAGAACTAGCGTCCCGCCCCGGCTTTGCACGGGTGCAATTATGCATGTATTATACTTATTAATAAACCTTCCTCTTGAATCACTCTATCTATTAAAGAAAACCGCTTCAAAATTCGTTGCGTAGTTTTAAAGATTTAAGCATACATAGGGACGGACAGCGACTTTGTTATATACTATGTAGTGATGTTTTATTGATATCTACCCTATTATTTGAAGACCATAAGCCCTTACCTCTGATATTTCTGCTGTGGATCAGTGTCAAGTAGCACAGAGTTGACGGAGCTCCATTCAACGTGCACTTGACATTGGCGGCCAGAGTACATCAGGTTATGTACCGTCGTTTCCAGCGGGCTGAATAGCAATGATCACTCTATGAAAATTCGTTGCGCTACTAGGAATATTATACCACGTCCATGAACAGGGGGTAATTTAACTTTTACTTTTTATCTTTCTTTCATCTTTTAAGAAATATTTTAATCATTACGAGTTTTGCGATACAGTGTTACTGCGAAGCAACCTTTTAATAGTAACGTAGACTAATAGATATAGACAATTTACACATCATCTTAAAGTGTACCTGTAACATATATGTGGTGACGGATAAAGAATACATAGTGTCACCGTGCCATTCCATCCTAGGGTGACGTAAGAACTGACCACAGGAAATGAATCCTAGGCCGGTTCCCTAGCCGGGAGCAGAGCAGGGATATTTGAACCGACACCCTGTGCCAGCCCGTTTCGCCAGAGCAGCACAGTAGGCCTCCATGTAACTGGAGAAGGCCGGTAGTGGCTCATGTATGTAGTACCTGTAAGGCCCTTTAAGGCAAACGTCGTTGTAACACTCCTTGGCATTGGGAGACTCAATCTCAGTCAGCTGGTTATATGCTAGCTCCATTTGTTCCTTGTTGTAGGCGCGTTTCTGGGCCAGGTTCAACTCGGTGGCCGTTTGACGAAGATCGTGGTTCATCTGCAAGAAAACGAAATAGTATTTCAGTTACTCGAATAGTTAGAGATAGACTTAGAGCTACCACCAGGTCGAAATGCTCCTCTACAGAGAAGAACCAGAAAAGAATAAAATGTTGAATGTCCAATGACGTTAGGTTAGTGTTTTTTAAAGATTTGACATTAGCATAATTCTTTGCAATTTTGGATATTTTGTTAAAGCCAAGTATAGTCCTCGTCAAACTTTATGGCCGCTCTGAACCTAGCCGCATTACGCTGCGCAGAACAAAAAATAAGGTATCAGCAGGACGTACGCTGGGCGTGGAGGCAGGGCACCCGAGTGCGCGCCGTCTTCCACCCGCGTGCGTCCTCGCCTCCCGCGCGTTAATGTGAGCGTGCTATGTTCGTATTGGTTATCAAATGTAATGTATGTGTGTAATGTGTAATGATGCGCAAGTTCGCACCGACGGCTACATTCAGAGCGGCCATAAAGATTGGCGAGGACTGTACTTAGGCAACTTTATACGGTCATACAGATCTCACAAACACCTGATTTTTCATTTTGCTGTAAATTATCTAGGTTTCCAACGCTTAGCAGAAGTCGTAGTCGCGGGAGAGACTAGACGACAGTATTCAAAATAACTGTCATTTAAAAAGAGTGTATAATTTCAATGTGTAATAATTGCGAAAACCTACGACCAACCATCCAACAGCCACTTGAAGAGTCATCATTTTTCTTTTATCTGACGGATAAATGAGTATTGGAAGACCATAGATAAAATTTTTATATAACACAATATGGTAAAATATACAGGGTGGGCCACAGCGGCGTAAGTAGCGGAGAGCGGGAGGTGGGGAAATTTAGTCGCGATGGAGCACTTCAAGGGTAAACAGCGTGCGTTCTGTGTAAAAAAATATTACAAAAATGAAGATTCGTGCGTTATTGTTCGACGTTTATTTCGCTCTCACTGTGGATTGCATGACTTAAAACAGTGTCCGAGTGAAAGTTTGATTAGGGCGTGGGTCAGAAAGTTCGAGGCTACCGGTTCGACCCTCAATCAGAAACTTAAGGGGCCCAAAAGGACAAAAAGGAGTCAGAGGAAAACAGAAACGAAGTCGGAACTTCCGTACTTCGCTAGTGGGATGGGGCGCATCTGGATGAAGTTATTTTTAAAAAATGATTTTCGCAAATGTTTACTTTAATTTAAAAATATTTTTTTTTACTTTTGTTTTGCTTTTTATGAATTTTTCAAATTCGCAAAACTACGAGGCCCACCCGGTACTACTACTACTCAACCCATATATGACCCACTGCTGGGTCCGGCCTGTTCCATTTCCATGGAGGGTAATTGGCCAACTATGCCACGCTAGGCAGACGGGTTGGCACAGGGTTTCGTATCAAGTTTTCCTTCTCTTACGGCCAGGTTATCTTGTCATTTCCTTTTGTGGGCTCTTACGACACCTTCACGATGGAATGGGGTGATTATACTAAGATACGGAAAACTAAAATATGCCTATACGCAATTATATATAGAAAGAAATATGATATACCTTAGACTCGTAGCTCTCTTCAGAAGGCACAGCGAAGCCACGTTTGAGCAGCTCCTGGTTAACGCTGACCTCCCCTCCTTGCGCCAGGAGATCGACGGCCACTATTCCATGAACTACTGAGTAGACCTGGAGAAGAATCAAAATGATTTATATAAACTCCTGAAAGTGCTTTTAAATAGTCAGATTAATAATATTTTCTTCATCAGCTGTTCGGAAGGACCTACAGTGAACACCAGGAAAGAAACTCCATGGTTGCATACACTGATGGCGGTACAAACAAATTAGACAGATTACAGAAGGTGTAAAGAAAATACAATATTATAATACAAAGTCATACAGGGCTACGCTGACCATAGACAATAAAATCGTTTAGTACCTATAGCATAATGTTGTAATATTAAACAATTATTAACATAATAGGACCAAGTAAATAGAGGCTTAACTATTATTGTCTCCTCGTAAATGATCCTGCCCAGTCGTATCTCCTTTTGTATTTGTATCTTTGGATAAACGGGTCGCGAGTTCGATTCCAGGGTCGGGCAAGTGCACTTGCGCTGAGTCTGGGTGTCATTTGAGTTCGTGAATTTCATGTTTGTAAACTGCCCCCGCAGGGTCATAAGTTACAGCAGGGGTCACGTTTAAAAAATAATAGTTAAAAAAATCGAACTAAAAAATATAAAATAAATTTGAATTAAAAATAGTGTCAGAAAAAATGATTTCATTGTAAAAGCGTGGGGTGCATGGTATCAATAGTTCTAAATATTTTATGAACAGATATGACTAGGAGGGTTATTTTGATAATATCCTGAAAATCACCCCACGCTTTTTACGATAAAATCATTTTTTCTTTATTCAATAATTTATTTTCTACTAGCTGACCCGGCGAACTTTGTTCCGCATTATATATATTTAAAACAAAAAGAAAGTTGGACATAGGATACCTGAGATTTTTGTCCCGTCCGTATAAAACCTACTTTAACAAAACGCAACTGACAGCGAAACGTTATGTTGTCTATAGTTTAATATGGTTGAAAATTTGACAATTAGAAATTTTGAATTCGACTTGTTTATATTGTTGTAATTCACATAATATCTTTATAACTTGTAGCCTATGTGTTATTCTGATGTATAAGCTATATTATTGTAGTTTCATTAAAATCCATTCGGTAGTTTTTACGTGAAAGAGTAACAAACATCCATCCATCCATACTTACAAACTTTCACGTTTATAATATTAGTAAGATTTTAAGTTCGATTTTCTATAAAAGCGTATTTTTTTAGTTTTTTTTTACTATTATTTATTTTTTAGTTAAATATCATAAAGCTATTGCTAAATAATCACTAAAAAATATAGCAATAGCTTTATGATATTTACATCTTTATTAGCTATTGCATCGAAGAGCGGTGTTCCACCTTGATCACCGTTATTATTATTATTCTATTAATGATAACAGTTCAAAAATTTTAAAATATTGAATTATCATCGGGCCATAATAAGTATGCCATATTTCTTGTTAATCCGACGTTTTTAACTGGGTCAAAATCATGTTCAAACATTCCGTTACATCCATAGATACATACCGTTATTATTATTATTCTATTAATGATAACGGGTCAAAATGTTTTAAATATTAAAATGTCATCGGTCCTTAATAAGTATGCCAAATTTCGAGTTAATCCGACGTTTTTAACTGGGTCAAAATCATGTTCAAAGATTCCGTTACATACATACATGCAAGCGAAGCTAATAAAAGCGTATCAAAAAAATAATAATTTACCCTGGCAATAAGCCGACCACGCGAGATTAGGGTCTGGAAGTAGTTGATAGCGGCCACGCTCCAGTTGCCGTGAGGATCGAGTAGGGGGGCGGCCGTCAGCTCGGCAAGTCGACAACGCATGGCCAGTGGGGGGGCAGAACGGCACACACCGCCTGGTAGCTCGCGAATGTTGCTAGTGTGGACACGGCCTATGCTCCCATAATCTATGTAAATCACCTGCAAAGCCGTATTAACAAACAATTGGCAATATTGGACAAATTGAAAGCATTATAGGTCATAACTAGCTTTTGTGCGCGGCTTCGCCCGCGTGGGCTTCGAACCCGTGCATATTTTTTATGAATATAAAATCGGTTATTGTGACTAAACTATGATAGTTAGACATGTGCTCTCGCGGACTTTTTTGTAGATCTTTATAAGACCTACAAACCCGTAGTACATCATTTTGTTCTATTGTCAATAGTTTTTGCAGCGCACGCATAAATAGGTTTTCGATTTTACACCTTGGTTTACAAAATCGCAATTTTCATACGGATCCCTAATTCTTTTGAAAATAAAATATAGCCTATAACCTTCCTCGATAAATGGACTATCTAACACTGAAAGATTTTTTGAAATCGGTCCAGTAGTTCCTGAGATTAGCGCGTTCAAACAAACAAACAAACAAACAAACAAACAAACTCTGCAGCTTTATATATTAGTATAGATAAATGAGGATAAAGATAAAAGTTGTCTGGAAGAGATCGTGGTATGCGATAATGCTGCCCAATCTACACTTTACTTGTATTTCAAAGTATGTTTTATTTATGTACTAGCGACCCGCCCCGGCTTCGCACGGGTGCAATTATGCATGTATTATACTTAAAAACCTTGCTCTTGAATCACTCTATTTATTACAAAAAACCGCTTCAAAATCTGCTGCGTAGTTTTAAAGATTTAAGCATACATAGGGACGGACAGACGACAGCGACTTTGTTTTATACTATGTAGTGATAGTGATGTATTTGTTTGAAGTGTGCAATTTTTTTAAACCCTTTGCACAGGATTTCGTGTCAGTTTTCCTTCTTTTGTGCCTCGGTCAACCTTATTTCCTTTTGTCGGCTCTTACGACACCTTCAGGGTGGAATGGGGCGGTGACGCTATGTTTACTAAATCCATCACCACTTGGCAGTTTGCTGTGACCCATTTATTAAAAAAATAATCGAAATAATGACTGTAGCAACATTTGGCACTATAAAAGAAAGTTGTAAAAGTACTTTTTCATTACAATTATTTAACACCTCTGTAGGGGTACAGAGAAAGCCAACCCAATATATTACATATATTATATGTATATATTTATAACACTTGCATTCTTATGCATAAAATATCAAATAGCTCCCAAGCGCAGTACGTGTCGCGCGAGTTTTTAGTTCTACCTAAGATAAGATCAAAATACGGCAATAAAGATTACTTTTGAAGGTGCAGCTTTATAACAAATTACATACCATCAAACATAAATGCTAATTCATAAAATTTATTTTAGTTAGTGGCGTAGCATCTCTCGCGGGGTACATCTAGTATTCTAATAATAGTATATTTCATTACAAGTGCGGAAAGGCTGTCATTACAACGAGTTCCGACAAATGTCTACCCGAGACGAGGCGTATTTGCATTAATCATAAAAACTTCTATGATTTTTTTTTGTAAATCTTAATGGTTGGTTTTTCCTTTTAATAGACATTATTTTGACAGTTGGGAAAGAAAACGCACTATTGCGGGAATGGTAAAGAAAAAGCACGCGTGTATAATAGCCCACTTCCCGAACGCTATACGGCCCTGCAATACGCCACTTTTTGAGCAACTGTATTAAAATAGTATATTTCATTACAAGTGCGGAAAGGCTGTCATTGCAACGAGTTCCGACAAATGTCTACCCGAGCCGAGGCGCAGCCGAAGGCGAGGGTTGACAGTCGGAACAAGTTGCAATGACGGTTCCGCACGTGTACTGAACGACTATTTTTAATACAGTTGCGAAAAAATGAAGCAATTTAATAAAATATAAACTCAACTACCTAATCATTTCTGAAAAATGGCGCCAACCGTAGAATATAAGCAGGTTTTTTTTTTCTTCACCCATTCTGGTAGGCAAAAGGAACAATGCCCATACAGCCAAGTCTTCAGTAGAATTTTTTTATTGATATGAAATGAAATTTAATTATATGAAATAAAACACATTCAATCAAATCATTAAATCTGATATTGAAACAAATTAGTACGTAGTTTCTTTTTAGAAATATACGTATTTGCATGAATCATAAAAACTTCTATGATTTTTTTTAGTAAAAACTTCATGGTTGGTTTTTCCTTATAATAGACATTATTTTGACAGTTGGGAAAGAAAACGCACTAGTGCGGGAATGGTAAAGAAAAAGCACGCGTGTGTAATAGCCCACTTCCCGAACGCTATACGTCCCTGTAATATGCCACTTTTTGAGCAACTGTATTAAAAAGTTCTTTACACGTAACCATCACTTCTCTCATTAATTAAAAAAACTTCGCTCACCTCCAGCATATCTCTAGGCAGTACGCTCAGCACTCTAGCTCTGTAAACGGCAGTGC
Source organism: Clostera curtula (assembly GCA_905475355.2). NCBI lineage: Eukaryota > Metazoa > Arthropoda > Insecta > Lepidoptera > Notodontidae > Clostera > Clostera curtula. Next base: position 7,078,757 of record FR997813.1, on the reverse strand, counting down.
CGCTACTGTCCGTGTAGGGGGCAGCGTACACGTCTCCGGGTGACACTTGGCCGGTATACGCCACCAATGGGGCCCCGTTGAGTGCGCCGTGGATTTGATGAAGCTCAGTCGCGGTGGACTCGTCATTGTATTGCACCCAGAACAGGCTAACGCTGTTAAACTGAAAACCAAAGGTCATTTTAATTACGGGATTTATTATTTTCCCCGTGTAGGGACGGGGCAGAATATTACACTTCCCCACCACACCCTGGGAAACAACGCGTGTTGTAAATGTCAAGGAAACCCAGCACGCTTGGTGGTAGGATCTAATGTTCCACCCGGCTAGCTACTACCCTCACATCTCTAAGCCCGGCGCCAAGCAGTTTTACCGTGTTTCGTCGTGTGTATGGGAGAGCCGATGCCCGACAGGGGATTTCCTTAAATGGCCTGCTCCATCTTAGACCCTGTCGTTGCTTTCCATCACGTAAGGGTCAGCGCGCACTATCGGAGTGGCGGCGAAGAGGCTTTTTCAGTAACAATTTAATTTCAACCTAAAGCGCTTCAGAATACAACTTTGGACATATACAACTACAACCGTTGGAGATTAGCCGAGGTATGTGGGAGCTCGGCTATCTTCAACAGCCGGGATGGAGATGGGGGGGGGGGTTCCGACCGACCCGTAACTGGAGGAAGCCCGACTGAACCGGTCATCTATGAGCTGAATAGTAGTAGTTATCAATATTTTGAAAACTAACCTGCGAGATTTTCAAAGGAAAATGCGTGTCGTCTATTTCGGGCAGACGAGGCACTGCTTTCTCGAGATCCATCGACATTTTGTCCATCTTCAATGCTGCAGAAAGCGCCTCCGCCTTCTCAATGCTGAAGAAATGTGACTAATCAGCCTTACCATATCTCTCCATTCAATACCGTAGATAGCTATGATCGGCGTTACCGGATGGGAGAGAGAGAGAGAGCACACGCGCGCTCATCCTGCTCACACACATCTATGCATTCTCGCTCGCACACCTCTTGTTATCCTTGTTATCTAGACAATTTTAGGTTTTTTCTTTTACGAAATTACTTCATTCTTTTGCTTTACCTCAACTGAAGTATTACTGACCTATCAAGCAGAACACTCACTATCACTTAACACGCATTTCTCCATAAAACTACAATAATTTTAGTATTGAAAAAGCAATTTACTCACGGAAGCACCGGGATCCGTATGTCCATGCGCAGCTGTCGGGCTTTGATGGCTTTGTACACAGGTAGAACTACTTGTCCAGGTATAGTGGGGTCCTAAACAATTTAAGGTCATGAGAAAAAGATAATCTCACAACGAAAAGGTATTCCATTATTTTCATAGGAATGGATGGAATTTGTCACCAGCGGCAAATAAGCACAGACCAAAGATACATTATTAACATATATTAAACCGAAAACACGTCAATTGCTCCCTCATACTTCAAGATAAAACCATTGATATGTGGCTTATGCATTTATTTATGGATGGATACTCTATGGTCATTGCAAAAACTATCAAGTGAATTACTCCGCTGAAATAAAAAATTGTACCCGTATTTAATCTATATAAATAAAAATGAATTGCTGTTCGTTAGTCTCGTTAAAACTCGAGAACGAACCGATTTGGCTAATTTTCGTCTTGAAATATTCCTGTAGGTCGAGGGAAGGTTTAAATTATAAAAAAAAATTAACACTTTTTTTTACTACGCTTTTTATTTTTGTTCCATTTAAGGATTTTTATTTATTGATGCTGAGGCGGTACGAGGTTTGCCGGGTCAGCTCTCAAATCTCAACACTCATCATCTGAACCCATTAGATACCCACCGCCAAGTCGGGCCTCTTCCAATTATATGGAAGTAAATTAGGTTGGGGGAGGCCTATGTCCAGCAGTGGACGTCTTTTGGCTGAAATGATGATGATGATGATGAAATTAGGTTGGATATAACGTGCAATGTACTTACACCACTGTTCGGTTTGTCCGATTTCGCATTGGACAGGCCATCGTTAAAAGTCAGGTACACTTTTCTGGAAATAAATAAAATTAACATTAGGGTGGGCACTCATAACAAATTTGAAGTATAAATATTACAAAGTTTCATTTTCTTTTTGTTCAGATTCCTTCCTGGGCTCATGCACAGCACTTTGAAGATCATCACATGATCAAATGCATAGTTTACTATTCTATAAAGGACGCACAGACAAACATTCGTATCCGTTTTACCCAAAACACGAGTACCCAACGCTTTTCAATTTGGGCATGGATATACAGAGATACTACACTATAATTTTGTTTTATTGATAACGTTCCCTGTGCACGCATAAGCATCGCTCACGGTGTCCAGAGGTCATGCAGATGAGTGTTGTATTAAATAATGTAATATACACGCGATAAATCATTTAAAAAGTGTTTAATTTGATTGTGTAATAATCGCGAAAATCTAAGAAATCATTATAAGATCCAATCGTTAGAAAGAGACAGCAATAATGTGTGAGTAACGTACCGGCTGTTCATATCAAATGTCACCCGCGGCACATCCGAGATCTGCTGCCTCACGACCTTTTTGATGGCTGCCGCGTATATCTCGCCGGGCTGGTTGTCGGGGAAGTTTTTCAGGTACACCTATGGAATACGCTGTTGCGTAAATAATAAAACAAACAGGGACACTATATTTAAAATAAAACCTTTTTAACAAAATAATGTACTCCGATTTTATAACAGGCGCTTGAAAACGAATAACAACCATTTGAATTCAAAAAAGAAATACCAAGTGAAAAAAAATCTTATTTTCACTGGGTTAAAAACTACTTAAAAATATCGTAAGACAATGAAGATCAACGAATAAAACGAAACCCCTTAAATACCCTCAAAGTTAGGAGTCCCTATGTAATTGAATTGTATTCTTGTGAGAATATCAAACTTATAATAATACTCCTTGCAATATTTCACGAAAAATAAACCACAAAGAAAGTGCTATAACTAGAGTATTTAGATTACTAAGCTTCACTCTATCACTTTTTTTAATACCATTTCCTTATTTCTAAATGTTAAACTGCAACACTTTTTCCTTGACCCATCAACATCTTTTCTGTTTTGTTTCTTTTTTAAATTTAATTTAATATAAAAGAACAGTAGTATATAATTTTAATTTAACAAACACGTAATCACACATATAAACACACACACACACTCAGATAGTTATAGGTTCGTTGTTACTCCCTTTAAGGAAGGTAATATTATTAATTTTATTTTAGTTCAAATTATACCGTGTTCCTAGGGTCCATCCCTCCAAGCGTCTTCACAGCGTCACGTTCCCGTTCCTCGTCCGTTGAAACTTGGATGAAGTATTGTGGGTAGAACGCCCCAGCCAATATTATCTGATGAAAACAACAATCCCAGTTTATTAAGTGCGAAGACGTATACTGCGATTTAAGATGCCCCAATGCCTTGCTCTTGTTAATGTTCAGTAGCAATTATTGGAATAGATAGAGTAATATTGGCAGCCAATAAGATACCAAATACAAAGGGGGAAAATTGCCTGCTGGGCAATGCTGGCCAGACGGGTTGGCACAGGGTTTTCTATCAAGTTTCCCTTCTCTTGCGACTAGTCTACCAGTCGTGTTATTTTGCCTGTAGTCGGCTCTTACCAATTCATTAGCCGTAATTCACTAACACAAGTGCACCCAGACTCAGAGCAAGTGCCTCTGGTTTAGACAAAGACAATTGCCTGGCCCCGGAATCGAACTCGTGACCCGTTGATCCAAAGGCGGAACATCTAACCCCTAGACCAACAAGGCAGTCAAGCAGGCTCTATAGAAACATAATAATACACTAACAACAAAACCACCCAGACCCAGAGGAAGTGTCACTGGTTAACACATACACACACACAAACACTTGCCTAACCACATAATTGAACCATTGAATACCTTAAAAACCAGAGACAGTTCATTCTTGCTCCAAGGCGACTTCACATTAGTGCTTTCTATGCCTTCCCTAGAAAGACGCGAGCGTAGTTCCCGTACGAGGTCGTCCAGCTCACGAAGCGCCCTCTCTTGCACGTAAAACCTCCTTGCCCAGGCTCCTTCGTTATGGCCTTGCTGCTTGAAGTACTGCTGCTGACGTAGATGGTTCCACACCTGAACGAAAAATCTCCTAATTACTTTTTGAACACAATTCTTTAGGATGGACGAAGCTTGTGAGATAATAACGCCAAAACTCATGTACAGATAAGATTAAATATGGCGCGGAAATAGTCAAATGCTAGAAAAAAAGTTTAGACGCTTTTTGTATGAAAAGTGCCATAGTCGAGGCCATATGCCACACGATTTTGACAGAAGACAGTCATAATTATCTGTTAGCTCTAAACGATTCTATCATATGGTGATATCTGTTGTCTGTATTGAGTAATTATTCAATAGATGGCGCTATGTTAAATGTTAAATTAATGTATGTTAATGTTAAATGTAACCTGTAATGTAACAATAACCTTAGCTACAGCAACGCGTGGTCGGGTCTGCTAGTAATACTATATTCATTAAAACAATAGTTGCTTTGTACCTTAAATGTACAAAGCAACAACATATGACATGATGTGTCATCATAATTAAGGGTTCCAACCTAGGTAAGATCCGTTTATTAGAATTACTTGTTTAGTTGTTACCTATTTTGTTGTCCTATAAATACATAAAATAAACCTTTTGAACCTAGTAGCATACCTTGTATACGTTAAGGAACGCTATGCAGTCACTGGTGGACCCGTCCGCCCATGTCAGTTTGGAATTGTACGCGTTCAGGCGTTCACGGAACGGACTACTGAACACATTCTTCACAGACATGGCTGCCGCTAAAACACACACAAAAAAAAAATTACACATGTCTTGCTGACATCTGTTAAAAAAAGCTTTAAAATATACTAGTGTTGCCACTATAATACGACGCTGGAGAATATTTGCTTGGATGGACAGATATTTGATATGCAATCACACCGAAGCCGCTGTGTGAAATTTGGCACAATGACATACAGGAGAAGACATAGTGTGACCACCCCATTCCACCTTGACAATGTCATAAAGCTGGATACTGACCGGCGTTACGGGGTGTAATGTAACATTCGCATCAAGCGTCAAGCATCGAGCGCCGAGCATTTAAAATCGGCGTAACATGCTCGTCAAAACTCTGTGCTCCGTATTCGCCGCCAGTTCACTCAAGATGGCCGACAGCGAGGACGTGTTGGTATCTTTATTACTACATAATTATTTTTTCATCAAAATTAAGAAGTACAGAGTTTTTTCTTTGTTCCATCCCATAATTACGAAAGGAACGACGTGCGACGTACCGCGTGCGCTCGTGACGGCTTGCAACAGCGTACTGACTGAACCGCGTAACAGTTAAAGGATTCGCCAAAAAACCGACAGCCGGGTGGAGCACTCAAAGCGTGCAACGAGCGGCTCGTTGCTCGCTGTTTTCGCCGTAACATGACATACTAACAGCGCGAATGCTCGCTGTGTAACACGTTACATTACGCCCGTATCGCCGGTCAGTACCCAGCTTAAGAGCTGACGAGGCCGAAAGTCTAGCCGCAAGAGAAGGAAAACGGACCCCTATGCCAACCCATCTGACCAGCGTTGCACAGTAGACTAATTACCCCCCATGTAACTGGAGGATAATTAATCCAGATGGAGGCCCGACTCAACAGTGGGTCATCTATTGGCTGAGTAGTAAAAGTAGTGGTAGTAAATAAAGGATGTAACAAAAACCCAATAGTTAGAGTTAAACAAATTATGTGTTTTAATGTTCATCCATCTCTAATTACGAGTGAGATATCAACGTTTTTCTAAACTAACTTTTTACTTTAGAACTTGGGTCTCACTGAAAATCAACCAACTAGCTATCGTTTTTATTATCCTACAAGCTTAGTTATGTGAGTTCCATCATATTTACGTGTCTGTCATTAGTCAGAAACCGGTTACCCAAAATTTAAAAAGTGTTCTCTGTATTGCGGACAGTTTTATATAAATTTTTAACCTTCTGGGTAAAGGATTGGTGACAACTTACTAATAGATCTCGTTTCTCTCGATTAGATTCTCGATAAGACATACCCATAATGACACCCTCGTCCAAGCACCCATAAATGTGACTCAGCATGATGAGCTTCGAAGCTTGGACGTCTAACGGCAGCTTAGCCATGACGCGGCCCAGGTACGTTATGTCACCGTCCATAGCGCTCCACTCTTCGTTTACGGTTTTCTTAAGAGCGCCAATCTAAAAAATGAAGTAATATAATTATTCATCAATGAATATCATATATTACTAGCTGACCGGGCAGACGTTGTCCTGCGTGATCTTCGTTTACCGACTACAGCGCCATCTGTCGGGCTGATTTGTGAGCCCGAGAGAAAAACAAAAATAAAAGATCCACAAAGTCATTTAAGAAAATGCCCTCAATTGAATTGTTCGCGCTCCGGTTTCCGCAACAATATAACAATATTGCTTTGCTATTTCTAATAAATAATATGTAAAAAAATATATAAATAAAGAATATATGAAGACGACCTGGTTAAGGACGCCGGAAAGAAATGGATGCGGGCGGCCCAGGACCGGCCTTTGTGGAGATCCTTGGGGGAGGCCTATGTCCTGCAGTGGACGTGAGTGACTGGAATGATGATGATGATGATGAAGTTAAGTTTTTTTAAAAGTAAGTTCTTACTCCCGGGGGCATGTTAAGATGTGAGATGCTTTCAAGCTTTACCTCTTTGAGCACGAGTATGGTCCGCTGTATATTAGTAAGATCAGGGGGGTCCATGGCCAGAGCCAGTACGTCGCTTGGGGGTCCCATTTCCAACATCTTGGCCAGAAGTACGAGCCTCTCCAAGGGGCAGCGGATCATTTCTGGTGTGGTCTCTTGATTAAAGGATTCCTATAAAGCAAAAATATATCCATACTATGTGTTAGTAAATACAGTAAAAGTCTATCTATCAGTCTGTGCGTAGTATCTAGTATGAGACCGTGTGGTGACGAATTTAGAGTACATAGTGTCACCACCCCATTTCATACTGAGGGTGTCGTAACTAAAAAGGACAAAGCCGATAACCTAGCCGCAAGAGAAGGTAAACTTGAACGGTCCGCCCGGCTGGCTACCACCCTCACATTTAAGTCCGACGCCAAGCAGTTTTACTGTGTTCCGTCGTGTGTATGTGAGAGCCGGTGCCCGACAGGCCGATAACCTAGCCGCAAGAGAAGGTAAACTTGAACGGTCCGCCCGGCTGGCTACCACCCTCACATTTAAGTCCGACGCCAAGCAGTTTTACTGTGTTCCGTCGTGTGTATGTGAGAGCCGGTGCCCGACAGGGCAATTCCTTGAATTGCCTGCTCCATCTTAGACCCTGGCGTAGCTTTACATCACGCAAGCCTACGGTCAAAGGCATTCAAGTAACTGATAAAAAAAAAACAGTGTTTAACACTAGTTACCCTCTCCATGATTTTTTTGTTTTTATACTATGTGTTTTGAGGGAGCACGTTTCATTTGCGAGTCTTTTACGGGCTGCGAAGAGAATAATGAGAGACATCCTTGCGAAACCTGCCATAAGGCGCCGTCCTATTGCCATCGCTCGTGCGATGTCGCGATGCGATTTAATCGTGCGATGAAACCGATCGCGCGATGTGAAAACATTTGTCCTATTACGGTCGTACGATGATTAATAATAATATTGTAAGTTTTATCAATCAATAATAATAATGTAAGTTTTATAAAAATATTTTCACTTAATCTTCTTATTTTATTCAAATTCATTGCAATAATAGCCCACTCTTTGTCATTTTTAAGCCTGTTTTTATAGTCTTCACTCCATTTATTCCAAACAATGGGATGAGCACGCATTTTATTAATTAAGTTCTCTTTAAATATCATCTTACGAATCCATGGAATCGAACCATATGACATTTAGTAGATATCAGAATATTTGAACACACGGTCGTCCGATCAATACGATGCGTTTAAACAAATTTGCGTTTAAAAAGTCGCTTCGCATGATCGCACCACCTTCAATAGGACATTCAGTAGAAATCAGTATGTTTGATCGCACGGTCACACGATCATTTTTTGTCGGACGGACGCATCATCGCGAGAGCGATGGCAATAGGACGGCGCCTATCATTGATTAATTATTTTGATGGATGATTGGATTAATTTGTAATGGATTTAATTTAACTATACAATAGTCAGTGTGGTGAAGGATTTGGAACACATAGCGTCACCTCCCCATTCCAGCCTAAGGGTATCGTACGAGCCGATGGAAGGAAGTGACAAGGTCGAAAGCCTAGCCGCAAGAGAAGGAAAACTTGAAACGAAACTCTGTGCCAACCCATCTGCACGTTTACGCGAACCTGTGGCGACCCAAGCGTGTCGTGTGAGGGTATGCCGCTGGGGTTTTAGTGGGCACACGAGTAGATTCCGGAGTCCCACATAATCGCTGGCCCCATCCTCGAGGGGCGGCGGTATGCATAAAGCATTTCACGTAGGTCAAGAAAAAAAAAGAAAAAAACGACTCGTCTCAGCAGTGGGTCAGGGGCCTTACTCTTGAATCCAATAACAATTTCAATCCAATGCCAATTGCGATCCAATTCATAACCAATCCTGTCAAATTACCGTCCTCTTGAAAACAATACTCACAACCTTGGATTGAAATCGGAATTGCTCTTGTTTATGCTAGCGAATGTGTCATTACACATAAAGTTTGTGTTTGAGAGATGCCCACGTTAGTCGAAAACCGGTATAGCAATATTAATTACGTTATAAAATGAATATTGGATTGAATCCAATAGTGATTAGTTCATCCAATATCCACACAATATTGAAACAATTTAGCGCTAGCGTCGCGTTCAAGTGTGCTCAAGAGTACGAAACGTCACAATTCCAATACCGATCGATCGGAATCGCGTTCGAGAGTAAGGCCCCAGGTAGTAGTAGTTTAAGAAATATACTCACATAGAACGTTTCATTGACAAGTCTATACACACGGCCGTCTCTGACACGACCCGCTCGGCCGGAACGTTGCTCGCAGTTCGTCTTGGACGCCCAGCACATTTGCAGCGACGTGAAGTTCGTGTCTGTGTCGGCCACCAAGACCTTCATGAGGCAGTAGTCGATCACTAATGGCATACAATAACAGTGTTAGTATATCAGTTACTAGCGGCCCATCCCAGCTTCGCAATTTTTAGTAGGGGTCCTTATTCTTATCTTGCAATTAAAATAGCCTATATTAATCAGTGATAGGTAATGTAGCATTAAAATGGTAAACGAATTTTTAAAATCGGTCCAGTATTTTGAGCCATTTCGTTACAAGCATACAAATCTTTCCTATTTATAATAATGGTATAGAAGTATAAGATTCAGCTCATCGTAAAATGTGACGTTCTAAACGTTAACGAAGTAAACGTTTCCAAACCCCTCGATGGTCCTGCCTCGTTAGATATGCCGCCTTTGGATCAACGGGTCTCGAGTTCGATTCTGGGGTCGGGCAAGCGTCTTTGTCTAAACCAGAGGCACTTCCTCCGAGTTGGGTGTCATTTGTGCTCGTGAATTACATGTTTGTAAACTGCCCCCGCGATACAGAGTATACCTAGTGCATGGGTACGTTTAAAAAATATAATACAGTTTACGTCTGTGACGTACTACACTACAGAAACTGGGATTGCTGGTTAGCTTTTAATAGGTTTTTGTTTCAACGTGACGCGTAATCACTATCACTACTTAATATAAAACAAAGTCGATGTAGTCTGTCCGTGCCTATGTATGCTTAAATCTTTAAAACTACGCAACGAATTTTGAATCAGCTTTTTAATAGACAGAGTGATTTAAGAGGAAGACTTATATGTATAACTAGCGACCCGCCCCGGCTTCGCACGGGTGCAATTATGACATATAAACCTAAAAATGGCTTCAAAATCCGTTGCGTAGTTTTGAAGATTTAAGCATACATAGGGACGGACAGACGACAGCGATTTTGTTTTATAATATGTAGTGATAGTGATACATGCATAATATTGTAGAGAAACACTAATAAATTTAGATGTTCATCATTGCACCCGTGCGAAGCCGGGGCGGGTCGCTAGTAATAAAATAAAAAAAATACCAATCACCAAAAGCCACTCACCATACTTGATGTCCGGGACAGTTATGGAGCTCTCAGCGATGTTGGTTGAAAGGATAATCTTCCTCTGGCCAGGTGCCGCGCGCTTGAACACGCGCACCTGCTCGTCTGCTGTTATGGTGGAGTGTAGGGGCAGCACCCACCACTTGTACTTGGCACACTCGGCGTCACCTCCCACCTTTGCACTACAATGTACATGACCGTGTTGTGACGGGTGTAGAATATATTAGTAGTAGTGATTCGACGGTTCTGGCACACCAATCAGTCGCGATCCTTCTGCAATCCATTTTTGCGTAGGATCAACGGTTCCGGAGATGACTAGCTCAAGTAACTTATCCCTAATTGATTTCCGGTGTCTGCGACCCAACCGCCGATAAACCGACCACTTTTTATGTTCACACGACAGTTTTTTTTTTTAGAATTCGACCATTCTGGTCAGTCGCGATCCACCCTCCTGATTGGTGCGCCAGAACCGTCGAATCACTACTACTTATATTGTGTCACCCCATTCCATCATGAGGGAGTCTTAAGAGCCGACAAAAAAAATAAAACCGGGAAGGAAAATTGGATACGAAACTCGGTGCCACAGTAGGTTAATTGCCCTCCATTTAGTTTGAGGAGGCTTGGCCCAGTAGTACCTCATCATCATAATTTCAGCCAAAAGACGTCCAGTGCTGGACATAGGCCTCCCCCAAGGATTTCCACAAAGGCCGGTCCTTAAGCAGCTCATCGGTCCACCGTGTGGGAGGCCTGGATGTAGGTAGGCCAGTAGTACCTACATGATAGAATTGCAGGGATCCTCCCCGTTAGCAGAGGGCTTCCGCTAATCGATGTGGAGTTTTAAATATAAATATTTTGGTATATGATTTTAAAGTCTTCAACCAATGTGTGTTGCCAGTGATGACACACGGAACAGAGAATTGGTCGCTCACTATGGGCTCCATCAGAAGGCTCAAAGTCACCCAAAGGGCAATGGAGAGGGCTATGCTCGGAGTTTTCCTGCGAGATCGAATCAGAAATGAGGAGATACGCAGGAAAACCAGGGTCACCGACATAGCCCACCGGATTGCCAAACTTAAGTGGCAGTGGGCAGGGCACATAGCTCGCAGGACCGACGCCCGATGGGGCAGAAAAGTCCTCGAGTGGCGACCGCGTTCCGGAAGGCGCAGTGCTGGTAGGCTCCCACACGGTGGACCGACGACCTGGTTAAGGTCGCCGGAGAGCAGTGGATGCGGGCGGCCCAGGACCGGCCTTTGTGGAGATCCTTGGGGGAGGCCTATGTCCAGCAGTGGACGTCTTTTGGCTGAAATGATGATGATGATGATGATGCATTAAACCATTATCGGTGTGGTGACGGATTGAGAATACAATAGTGTCACCACCTCATTCCATACTAAGGGTAAGAGCCGACAATGCCGAAAACCGAGCCGCAAGAGCAGGGAGAACTTGTTACGAAACCCTGTGCCAATCCGTCTGGCCAGCGTGGCACAGTAGGCTAATTACCCTCCATGTACAGTCCGCGCCAATCTTTATGGCCGGTCTGATTGTAGCCGCATCACGCTGCGCACAACACAAAATCAGGTTGCATCCTCCAACGTCACGGTGAAAACGACTGTTCCGAAGAATATGGACCTATCCGCAATAGTGCTTTAAAACCATTTTGAACTCTATTCTTAATATCACTACATAGTATAAAACAAAGTCGCATTCTTCTGTCCGTCCCTATGTATGCATAAATCTTTAAAACTACGCAACGGATTTTGAAGCGGTTTTTTTTAATAGATAGAGTGATTCAAGGGGAAGGTTTATATGTATAACCCACCCCCGCTTTGCACGGGCGAAGCCGGGGCGGGCCACTAGTATATAATATAATGCCTCGTTGGTCTAGTGGTCAGATGTTCCGCCTTTGGATCAACGGGTCCCGGGTTCGATTCCGGGGTCGGGCCAGTGTCTTTGTCTAAACCAGAGGCACTGGCTCGGAGTCTGGGTGTCATTTCTATCTTTAATATATTACAAGTACAAGTATTTACAAAAAAAAAATGTATATAAGTAGTTTATCATCCATCTCGTTACCATAACACAAGCATTAAGTTGCTTAACTTGGGACGAGATGGCGTTGTGTGAAATGTCCAAGGATATTTATTTATTTTTATTTAATATGAAGTTCAAAATGGTCTCAAAGCATTATTGCAGATAGGTCTTTATTCTTCGGAACAGTCGAAAAACCAGCTACAAAAAAACTTGACTCCACATACCGTAACTGCAGGTCTGTAAGACAACTGTACAAGTCTTCGATCTCATTGATACCGGGCAGGAACACAAGCACGGAAGGCAAATCCGCCTTAGAGCGGTCCGTGTAGTTGTCCTCTTGTTTGTCTATGACTTCAAACGCGTTCAACAGTTTTATCACTAGATGATGCATCTCTGGCAAAATGGTAGGTTCATTTGTCTTTGGCGTAGCGTTGTGGAGTATCTGTTAGGTGTAATAAATAAATTTATCTTCACGTAAAGGCGGTGTAGAATGTACTATTTTCTATCGACGAGCCCATCCGATACTATGCAATTGCTAGCATCAGTTTTTTTTTTGTTAAATTGTGTCTGCCTTGTTGATCACGGGTCCCCGGTTCGATTCCGGGGTCGGGGCCGGGTGTAAACCAGGGGCACTTGCTCTGTCTTGAGTCTGGGTTTCATTTACCGTAAAATTATAATGGTAATTTTTAAGTTTTGTGATAAAACCTACGTTTTGTTGGTTTCTGTTTGGGTTTTATCGTATCACGACTATGTCAACTTCCTTTTGAGTTTGAACTTCTGTTCGTGAATTTCATGTTTGTAAACTGCCCGCGCGATTCATGTTAGGTATACATAGATAAGAAGTTACGTTAAAAATAAATTCAAGCGCTTGCCAAATCTTGGGTCCAAAACGTGTGATATAGGTCCAAAAATTACAGTATATTAGTAAAATACCAAAAAATTAAGGATCCCTACTAAAAGTTACCCAGCCGTGCGAAGCCGGGACGGACCGCTAGTTGGCTATATGCGAAGCAGAGATAAAACACGCGCATACGCCAGTTCTATAACAAATGTCCATAGTAAAATTAAATTGCAGGCTAATAGGTAAGCAATCATACTTACAGACCCAAATTTGGTCAGATTATCCAAGTAGAACTCTTTCACCGAGAACATTGGTTCATTTTTTTCGACCTTGATGCACGAAGACATCTGGAGACCCCTTGGGGTGGGGATCATGAAGTAGTCAGCAAACGCTTTGCTATTGAACGTGGCAGACATGAGGACGACTTTGACAGATGGAGATACGGTGTAGAGCAGGCGTTTGACAACCAGCAATAGGAAGTCCATGTCTTGGCCTCTCTCGTGGACTTCATCGAGAATTATGTGCGTATACTCATTCATTGTCTTTGCAGCAACTGTATATTTAAAAAAAAACAACTTCAATCGAATTGAACACATCCTTTATGGTTGATTTTATTTAACTAGTTGGCCACCCCTTACCTTCGGATTAGAAATTGATACCAATGTTAAGATTACAATTTCTGTGTGTCTATTCATTTCTTATTTTTACATATATTTAAAAAAAAACAAATAGATTTCGAACTATTCGTGAAACGAGGTCGATGATGATCTCCTCACGATCTTGTCAAATCCAGATTACAATTACTATTAAGATTAAGATATTATCATCATGATCATTTTAGCCAATAGACGTCCACAGCTGGACATAGGGCTCCACCAAGGATTTCCGCAAAGGCCGGTCCTAAACCGGCCGCATCTCTACCGGAGATTCTTAGCAACCCTAAATAACCCACCGTTACCTTGGCTGCTACGGTAGCAGCCGAAAGGAATAGCAGGGCTGCCAGTATAAGGCTTAAATAATAATATTATAATAAGAATAAAGGAAAACTAAATATGTAGTTTAAAAGTCAGAGAGACGCATTGGCGCTATTCGCGCACTGTTCTGTGCGTACGATAAAATGGTGTCAAATAAAATTCTTTTGACCTCTAATGTATTTGTTTAGAGTTTTTATCATTTAGAGGCTCAAAAGAAATTAAAACGTCGGTGTATAGTTTGGTTAAGTTTTTTTTCAGCGTCCCTGTAGCCTCATAGTCCGGGATCCCCGGTACATTGTTTTCACTTGATTACTATCAAGCTAATTTTTCGTTCGTCGACAAGAAAATGTTGGGCGTCTCATGAAAATGAAGCTAATTTTCATGAGACGCCCAACATTTTCTTGTCGACAACTCTTGATTGTGGTAGCTAACAGAGGTAGCAAGGGTGAAATATGTTGATTTTATGATTCAAAAAAATTTATTACTAACCGGGTGCTTTTTGGTATATCTGATGATAATTATCTAAATTATTCGAAAATGTATTTGTCCTACAAAATGTATGGTTTGATCAAAGAGTCCTCCACCTCCAATATGTATGGATAACGAGGTCATAAAAAATGATTACTAACCAGCTGGTTTTTTTTTATTTACTTAGTAAATATTTATATTATTTAACCGTCATATTGTCCTACAAGTTGCGTGGTACGTTATCCCGGTCCTACGCTCAAAAGTTGTTAAAACCACAAGACCCATTTTGTCATCACTAACTGTAGGACAATAATTTTCCATGATAGGTTAGTGTATTCTCTGCCCAAATGATACAATGTCCTACAAGAAAACAGGTATGTAACACGAGTCCGACAAAAATTGTATTTTTTTCGTTTTCCTACTTATAACTTACTAGCGACCCGAACCGGCTTCGCACGGGTGCATGTATTATACATATAAACCTTCATCTTGAATCACTCTATCTATTAAAGAAAACCGCTTCAAAATCCGTTGCGTAGTTTTCAAGTTTTGAGCATACATAGGGACGGACAGACGACAGCGACTTTGTTTTATACTATGTAGTGATAGTGATGATACAGTGAAAACGTCTTTTTTTTTATTTAAATAAATTATTTTTCTGAAGTAATACAAAAAACTAATTATTTACATATAAAAAAAATAATATTCATCAGATTCATCTGATAAATTTTCAGTATCATCACTGTCATTTTCATCTATTTCATTTTCCTCGTCTTCTGTCTCTGTAATGACGTAAAAAATTAAGTATTATTTAACATAAAATGAATCCACTTCGTTTTATAATGTGCAAAACTTTTTATATAGTACATTATACGGATTCCGCTATACAACGACATTCACCGTTATGTTTAATGGATGTAAATTATTTTATTAGAAATTTAGTATGTTAAAAATAATTTAAAAAAATGGATTGCCTGAAAAAGTCCTAAATTTCTAATAAAATAATTTTCATCCATTAAACATATCGGTGGTCGTTGTATAGCGGGATCCGTATATGTACTATATAAAAAGTTTCGTACACTATAAAACGAAGTGGATTCATTTTATGTTAAAAATACTTAATTTTTTACGTCATTACAGAGACAGAAGACGAGGAAAATGAAATAGATGAAAATGTAGGACCGCGTTAAATAATATAAATATTTACTAAGTAAATAAAAAAAAACAGCTGGTTAGTAATAATATTTGATGACCTCGTTATCGATACATATTGGAAGTGGAGGACTCTTTGATCAAACCATACATTTTGTAGGACAAATACATTTTCGAATAATTTAGATAATTCTCATCAGATATACCAAAAATCACCCGGTTAGTAATAATTTTTTTAGAATCATTAAATCGACATATTTAACCTTTGCTACCTCTGTTAGCTACCACAATCAAGAGATGTCGACAAGAAAATGTTGGGCGTCTCATCAAAACAAAGCTATTCACAAAGATTCAGCTTGATAGTAATAATTTTTTTTCTATGATCTGTAGAACAACTTTTGAGTGTAGGACCGGGATAACGTACCACGCAACTTGTAGGACAATATGACGGTTAAATAATATAAATATTTAATAAGTAAATAAAAAAAAACCAGCTGGTTAGTAATCATTTTTTATGACCTCGTTATCCATACATATTGGAGGTGGAGGACTCTTTGATCAAACCATACATTTTGTAGGACAAATACATTTTCGAATAATTTAGATAATTATCATCAGATATACCAAAAAGCACCCGGTTAGTAATAAATTTTTTTGAATCATAAAATCAACATATTTCACCCTTGCTACCTCTGTTAGCTACCACAATCAAGAGTTGCCGACAAGAAAATGTTGGGCGTCTCATGAAAATGAAGCTACTCACGAAAAATTAGCTTGATAGTAATCAAGTGAAATCAATGTACGGGGGACCCCGGACTATCAGTGTTATATAACTTATAATTTGTGCTAACGCACAGAAGTTAGATAGGCGCAGAAATTCCTAAACCAGATGTAGATATATCGATATTAATGTTTTTTTTTGTATACTACTAGTAATACTCGGCCCACAGATGACCCACTCCTGCGTCTGGCATCCTCTAATTACATGCGAAGGTAATTAGTCCACTGTGCCACGCTGGGCACACGGGTTGACTGACAAAGGGTTTCGTATCAAGTTTTCCTTCTCTTACGGCTATGTTATCGGCCTTGTAATTTCCTTTTGTCAGCTTTTACAACACCCTCAGTATGGAATCGGGTGGAGACTGTATGTATTCTAAATTCGTCAGTCACCACACAGATGTACAAGGTGAAACAACGGACACTATTTCATTAAGGTGGATGCTCCAGGGTAGCCCGCGAAATTCAAATTTACTTACGTTTTTTGCAATTTGCAGGGCAGTGTTAGGTTATATGATGATGAACATTTGATTAGCGGCTGTAAGACGTATGTAGTTATAGAATTTTAATCATCAAAATCATCAATACAACCCTCCAAGCTCATAAAGGTGCAAGAATGACTTTGTCGTTGAAAAAGTGTTTCTTGCACCTTTATGAGCTTGGAGGGTTGTATTGATGATTTTGATGATTAAAATTCTATAACTACATACGTCTTACAGCCGCGAATAACATTTTAATCAACATACAATCTAGCACTGACCTGCAAATTGCAAAAAACGTAAGAAAATTTGAATTTCGCGGGCTACCCTGGAGCATCCACCTTAATATCGATTCTTTCGTTTCACACTGCCAACATTATTATATGTTATGACGACACGGTTGGCGCAATGGTTGAGCGATCTACTGCTGCGCAGCATGTCGCGGGTTCGATCCCCGCACGGAAGAAATATTTTTACGACCTACAAGTATTTGTTCCGGGTCTGGGTGTTTTCTATCTATAATATGTATGTATTTAAAAAAATGTATTTAAGTAGTTTATTACAAGCATTAATTTGCTTAGCTTGGGACGAGATGGCGTTGTGTGAAATGTCCAAGGATATTTATTATTATTATTATTTATTATTATATTGTTAGAGAAAGAAAAAATATTAAGATCTACAATACACACCCAGTTTCTGGAGTAGCACACCCGTTGTGACATAGTGGATACGGGTGTCATTTGTTGTTTTGTTGTCTAACCCTACCTGTGAAAAGATAATGTTTCTAATCACTAATTATACCTATCTGTCCGACTTGGCCCAACTTCCAAAGAAAGGGTGGACCTTTAAAAAAAACAAAAAAAAAGATCGCCTCAGGCATAATATGCGGGCCCCCCTTTCGCAAGGGGGCTCGTAGCAATTTCTACTGTTGCCACGTAGTTAATTCAGCACTGACTTGGCCTCAGAAGAGGGAGGACAACCAACGCAGTGGTTACGTTGTTTCAAAAACCCCGATCAAAAATCTCTTTATAAGTTTGATATGTCACATGACTCTCGCATTGGTCAACCTATTTAGATACGCATCTGATATACAACCTGTTGTTTTTGATCTCTCATAACTGTAAAGGTTATATTCTATACTAGCGACCCGCCCCGGCTTCGCACGGGTGCAGTTATGCATGTATCATCACTACATATTATGAAACAAAGTCGCTGTCGTCTGTCCATCCCTATGTATGCTTAAATTTTTAAAACTACGCAACGGATTTTGAAGTGTTTTTTTTAATAGATAGAGTGATTCAAGAGGAAGCTTTATATGTATAATACATGCATAAATTTAGATGTTCATCATTGCACCCGTGCGAAGCCGGGGCGGGTCGCTAGTAATTTATAAAGACATGTAACTATAACAGATTTTTGTTTTTTTTGTTGTTGTTAAACATCGTGCGATGCCGGGGCGGGCCGCTAGTTATAGATATAAACATTCCTCTTCTATCACACTATGTATTAAAAAAAACCGCTTCAAAATCTGTTGCGTAGTTTAAAGATTTAAGCATACATAGGGACGGACAGACGACACGACTTTGTTTTATACTATGTAGTGATAGTGATGTAGTGAATTAAAAATAATACAAAATGTCCTGGAAATCATATGAACAACATAGTTCGAAAATGCAGTTTCAATGATGATGATAATTAATTTAGACAACCAATTATCACCCGTCGTTTGCGACGTTGCCAAACTTCTCAGTAGTGTAATAACTTACGTAGCGGGATGGAGATTTCCTTTTGTCGGCTCTTACGACACGCTCAGGATGGAATGGGATGGTGACACTATGTATTCATCCGTCACCACACTGACTTAGGGGTTTATTGTGGCCTACTTATTTTTTAAATCTGTGAAAGCAATCAATTCGGTAGTAATTTGGCTGGACCCAGTTAAATGTCAGCACACAATATGATTTCCGACAAAAATTAGCCTACTGTGCTGTGCTGGCTAAATGAGTTGGCACAGGGGTTGGCATCTAGGTTTTCAGCCTTGTCATTTCCTTCTGTGGGCTCCTACAACACACTTAGGATGGAATGTGGTGTGACACAATGTATTATAAATCAGTCATCACACAAAGATGATAAAACTAACCATACACACCCCTTAAATGTAGTTAAAGTTAGTCATTCAATTTTACAAAGTTCAGGCTTGATATAAGGTTAATGTCAATTTAATTGAAGAATTCAGCTAACCTGGTACCCCACGATTCCACCAACATCCCATCCCCTTTCTTGAGCAACTCTCTTTGCAATAGATATAGCAGCAATCCTCCTTGGTTGGGTAACAACAATTTTGCATGGTTTCCGAGCCTGGTAGCAATCATCTAAAATCCATTGCGGTACCTGGGTTGTCTTACCACAACCTGTAGGGCCTTCAACAATTACCACTGGGAAACCGCGGATGTGACCTAGAATCTGGGATTTAGAAAGAAATATATATAATAACTAGCTGACCGGGCATATGTTGTCATGCATGATATTCATTTACCGACGGCAGCGCCACCTGTCGGGTGATTTGTGAATCTAAACCTTACTCAGTGACACCCAAATGCGTACAAAAAATAATAATTGAAAAGCGGTCCAGCAGTTTAGGAGTTCAGTGACATACACTAGAATTATATATATATATAAAGATATGAACAAAGATAGAGTACACAATGCATCATTTCTTATAAACACACTGTACTTCTATCCATTTTAATATTTGTAATTTTATTTTGTTTTTTTTTTATAATAGGCTTAGTTTGACCTCAACCACAGATTACCAACTAAAAGATACTTCACTTGGTAGAAAATTACCAATACCTAATGTTATAATAACCTACTCTGTCACATCAGCAACCGCTGAAAGCTAAAATGTGCCTAAATGCTCAAGAGTACAATTGAGAATGCTTCGCACCATGCAAGCCCACAGCAATTGCAGGGCTGCCTCTTTGATAACATTAAATTAACATAAATAACTATTTAAGTCTATTTTATTGAGAACTGTGAATATGGTCTGACTATAGGTGGACTATTGTTTAAAATTGTATAGTTTATAATAAAAAGTATATATAAATTGGTGCTGACTGTGCAATACATCTAAAACATAATTAAAGAGGTCAGTGTGTAGGTAAAACTAAAATAATATTTAAAAGTTACATGTGTTCCTTTTTATATATTTTTTATAAATAGTCCGGGATCCCCAGTACATTGTTTTCACTTGATTACTATCAAGCTAATTTTTCGTGAGTAGCTTCATTTTCATGAGACGCCCAACATTTTCTTGTCGACAACTCTTGATTGTGGTAGCTAACAGAGGTAGCAAGGGGGAAATATGTTGATTTTATGATTCAAAAAAATTTATTACTAACCGGGTGCTTTTTGGTATATCTGATGATAATTATCTAAATTATTCGAAAATGTCTTTGTCCTACAAAATGTATGGTTTGATCAAAGAGTCCTCCACCTCCAATATGTATGGATAACGAGGTCATAAAAAATGATTACTAACCAGCTGGTTTTTTTTTATTTACTTAGTAAATATTTATATTATTTAACCGTCATATTGTCCTACAAGTTGCGTGGTACGTTATCCCGGTCCTACGCTCAAAAGTTGTTAAAACCACAAGACCCATTTTGTCATCACTAACTGTAGGACAATAATTTACCATGATAGGTTAGTGTATTCTCTGCCCAAATGATACAATGTCCTACAAGAAAACAGGTATGTAACACGAGTCCGACAAAAATTGTAATTTTTTCGTTTTCCTACTTATAACTTACTAGCGACTCGAACCGGCTTCGCACGGGTGCATGTATTATACATATAAACCTTCATCTTGAATCACTCTATCTATTAAAGAAAACCGCTTCAAAATCCGTTGCGTAGTTTTCAAGTTTTAAGCATACATAGGGACGGACAGACGACAGCGACTTTGTTTTATACTATGTAGTGATGATGATACAGTGAAAACGTCTTTTTTTAAATTTAAATAAATTATTTTTCTTAAGTAATACAAAAAAATAATTATTTACATTTATAAAAAATAACATTCATCAGATTCATCTGATAAATTTTCAGTATCATCACTGTCATTTTCATCTATTTCATTTTCCTCGTCTTCTGTCTCTGTAATGACGTAAAAAATTAAGTATTATTTAACATAAAATGAATCCACTTCGTTTTATAGTGTGCATAAAACGAAGTGTGAAAGTCCTAAATTTCTAATAAAATAATTTTCATCCATTAAACATATCGGTGGTCGTTGTATAGCGGGATCCGTATATGTACTATATAAAAAGTTTCGCACACTATAAAACGAAGTGGATTCATTTTATGTTAAAAATACTTAATTTTTTACGTTATACAGAGTCAGAAGACGAGGAAAATGAAATAGATGAAAATGATAGTGATGATACTGAAAATTTATCAGATGAATCTGATGAATATATATTTTTTTTAAGTAAATAATTATTTTTTTGTACTACTTACTTTAGTAAAAAAAAAGTTATTTAAGTTAATAAAAAAGATGTTTTCACTGTATCATAAGTTATAAGTAGGAAAACGAAAAATGTCAATTTCTGTCGGACTCATGATACATACCTGTTTTTTTGTAGGACATTGTATCATTTGGGCAGAGAATACTAACCTATCACGTAAAATTGGTGTCCTACAGTTAGTGATGACAAAATGGGTCTTGTGGTATTGCCAATTTCTGAGTGTAGGACCGGGATAACGTACCACGCAACTTGTAGAACAATATGACGGTTAAATAATATAAATATTTACTAAGTAAATAAAAAAAAACCAGCTGGTTAGTAATAATTTTTGATGGCCTCGTTATCGATACATATTGGAAGTGGAGGACTCTTTGATCAAACCATACATTTTGTAGGACAAATACATTTTCGAATTATTTAGATAATTATCATCAGATATACCAAAAAGCACCCGGTTAGTAATAAATTTTTTTGAATCATAAAATCAACATATTTCACCCTTGCTACCTCTGTTAGCTACCACAATCAAGAGTTGTCGACAAGAAAATGTTGGGCGTCTCATGAAAATGAAGCTACTCACGAAAAATTAGCTTGATAGTAATCAAGTGAAATCAATGTACAGGGGACCCCGGACTAAAACTATCATAACCTTTCTAAATTCTCGGTTATTAAATTTATGTGTATGAACAATCCTGAATCTAATAAAAAGTTTTATTAGATATTGTTTTGGGAAACAAGAGCAAGGAGAATCAAATGTAAGTCATTTAAAATTTCATTAAGAGTACTACCCGGCCTTTGTCATATTTTTTTGAAAAATTGTTTTTAAACATAGTCTCAAATTCTCTTACATCATTATGAAATGCATCTGTTGGCACTTTTAACTTTCTGTAAAAAGACAATGTTTTGTTGAATGTTTTAAAATGGACAAACAATCTATTTGTAGATTAATTTAAATCAGGAATGTTCTGTAATATATATATATATATATATATAATAATAATATAAATGTGTGTGCGCTTCGTTTGCAAAAGCTGCACTGAATTTGGCTGGGCGGTAGGCAATTATAGCATGTAAGTACATGGAGTGACATAGGCCTGCCTCAACTTTGCTTGATGCAAGGTTGAGTGAAGATGATGAATGAAGATGGTACATGTCTGCTTAGAAGGTATCTTTGGCCTGTTAATAGTTACCTTAATAACTGCTTACTTGTTTAAAGAATTTAAAATATGTTAATGATGTCTTAAGTTTTTATTTTTTTTTGTATATTGCAGGAAATGATTTCTTCACAGTTCAACATGAAGAAATCATTTCTTAAAATATCTTGTTAAAACATATATGGCAATCATTGGATTTTACTTAAAATACTTGAATATTTTAGTATACTATAATACCAATATTTCTGGTCAGAATATTAGTATGTACTCTTCCTCAATTGGGAGGTGGCCCAAATCGGTAGTAGTCTAAAATACTGACATTTATTGCAAATAAGATTTAATTGTTTATATACAAACCTCTTGTTTATAATCATTTATAGCCAAATTGTTTGTGTCTTCTTTCGTCTGGAATGAGTATTTTTGGTACACCTCTGTCATGGCTTCTTCAGTCAGCTCACCAATGTTTAGCATTGACACTCCAAAAGACGACAGCTGTTCCAGGGACTCCAGGCCACCAGACATGCTTTCATACTGTTTTCGTTCCACTTCATTCTAAAATTACAGACAACATAACGCTCATTTATTGTCACTAATTACTTGTTATATTTTTGATAAAAGTTCACCGGTAGGTTTTTGAATTTTTAGCCAACTTACCCGCAAATACATTTCGGTTTCTCGTTCTTTTATTGCATGGGCATAGTCGGTGCCAGTCATCTTATGGGCATGACGATGCTCTTCCTTTCTATTTAGCTCATTTATCGTATCATCCTTGGTAATTCGTAGGCCACCAGTCAGAGGACCACGAAGTTTGATCACATTCGAACTAGACGGGCAGGGATCGTTGAAGAACGCTCGCAGCTCATCCATTTTACAATGCCAAACTTTTGCACTGGGATATTATTCACCAATGATCACTAATATTTTCTTCAGTTTAATCTTTAAGGGTTAAAAGAAAAACATTAAGCAAATCTCAAATTGCGCTCAAAGCAACAAAACAAGCGGACGGAAGGCAAGTCAGGTCAGAGTTGCCAACTGCTGTGAAAGTAGTAATAAGTATTGTCTGTCACAATTAGAGTTGCCAACCTTTGAATATCTTTCCTCGTACAGAAGCAGATAATAATCTCGTTTATTGGCTTTCGAATCACGTACATTCATATTGCGCGTAAAATGTAGTAAAATTAAGAAAAAGGCATTAAAATTAGGTTATTTTACAAAATAAAATTACTTTTACAAGTTTCCTACAAATAAAATATCTCTATCTATTAAAAAACATCAAAATTAAAATATTTTCATTTGAGAGAGAACAGTCGATATTTTACCAGCAATACACCCGGCTTCGCACGCGTGCAATTATGCATGTATTATACATAGAAACCTTCCTCTTGAATCATTCTATTTATTCAAAATCCGTTGCATAACACAGCGACTTTGTTTTTTACTATGTAGTGATGATGAGTGACAGGGATGGCGATTGAGAAGAATGAAATGTTTTATTTCTCGGGGATTTCCCAGTTAAAGACCGTTCCTATTTATTTTACTCATTCATATCGTTCGTTCATATTTATTCAAGAAAGAAGTAGATGTTGATGTATATACATAGTTGTAGACATAAAGGTTCCTTGATTAAAAAAATTTTTTTTTTAGTTTCTTAAATCTAATCTCGTACGTACGAGGCTAATAGCGTCCTCGTACCTCGTACGGAAGACCAGAAATCTCGTAATTATACGAGAAACCCGGCGTGCAAATCCGTGTCCGTTCTCACCATACACGCACGGATCTGTCCGCCAGGCAGGCAGATTAAAGAGTAAAATAATATAATTTATATTATGAGGTATTACTTTAAACAATTAATAAACTATAACTATGTATAATTAAACATAATGGGGTAGATCTGTGCGTGTAGCTATTTAATGGATAGTAGTTAAAAAGAGAAAGTCGCTCAAATAGATTTGAATAACTGCTGATCAGACGGCAATCTCTCCTCTCGTAAAACGGAAAATAGCCGTAACGTACCTCAACTATTGATTATGACAGCTACTTTTTTATAATTTCTGTTTATCCTTGATATTACGTTAGTCTTTTGAGCCTTACTTATTTCAATTGTATTGATGTATTTGTCTTAAAATGAATGGCTTAGAAAGAAAAAAAAATTTTGTTTATTTTAGTTTTACGTTTATTAGATGCTTTCATTTGCATCTGAGACAATATTTTTTAATTTGGTTGATCACATTGCACTAGTTAAAAACAGTAAATCTCAAAGTAAAGTAAAGAAAATAATAGCAAGCACACATCACAGTTGACCAGTGGAACGGTGGAAACGACCTAGTGCAGGGTATATATATTTAAACGAAACCCCTGCACTAGGTATAACCTGTACCCCGGGGCAGTTTACAGACATGAAATTCACGAATATACAAATTACAACCAGACTCAGAGCAAGTGCCTCTGGTTTACACATAGATATTTGCCCGGCCCCGGAATCGAACCCGGGACCCAGTGATCTAAAGGTGGCGCATCCAACCCCTAGACCAACAAGGCATGCATTATACCTATCTATATATGCTTGAATTTGTTCCCTCCGTGTGTCTTCTTGAAGGCTCGTCAGCACTGATTGAAATGCTGTTCCTTGATCACTAATCAATGCAATGGGCAAAAGTCCTTTGTTTTCCACAGTAGTCTTCAATCAGAGGATCTTTAATAATGCTCTTTATCTGTATTGATGATGTTGCTCCTTTGCAAAAGTAATAATCCAAAGGCTGCTGCCATTTGTGTATTGCTCTTCTTAATTTAAAATCAAGTGCATGGCCCCTAAATGCAATCCTTTAATGGAATCATAATTTAAGGCTGCTTCTAAAGTACATTCATCTTAACTGCGCAATACTTTTTAAATTATTTCCAGGTGTCAACCTGAAACAAAAATTATAATAAGAATTCATCCTAATAAACTGAATATTAGGACACAACTTTTAATAGAGTAACAGTCTATCTATAAAGTCGTGACATTATTTAAGGACACTGTTGACATGCATATAATATAATAAACCCTTTATAGTGTGACCAAAATGATTTTGATACTAGCAGTTCGTAACTAAATAATTTATTTTTCTATATAATTACAGTGAGCACCTCTGCTTAGAAAAAAAAATACTAAGTCTGGTTCACATTCTTGGTTCACATTACATTCTGGTTCAATTAAAAACAATTGAACTAGAATATAATTATTACAGTTAATAAAACTATGATTAATCAAATCAAGTGATTGGCTGACGACCCGGGAGCTCATGTCCTGATGCATCTTATGCATGAGGAATCATTGCCCGCATGAAATGCCTCGTAAGTACATGACTCAATGACTTACTTTTGTTGCAAACTGTTACTAAATCTAAGTGTGTAAGTTGTAGTGTTTAAGGTATAAACTGTCAAAATGATTCATGTCGTTCCAAGTAAAACAATGTATGATTATATGCATGTCTCTATAATTTCCTATTTTACATAATATTTAAAAAGAATACACAGTGATTTAAAAATATACACATAAAAATAGACAAAGCCGTCGAAAACGAGGTCTATGATTAAGCTACCAACGGTTCAGAGCTCCAGAGAGAGGAACCTCGTCACGATCCTTGCCGAATTCAGTATGACAGGCTTTTGTATCAAGCCCTTTTTCCAGCAACTCAGGGAGAGTTTCTTGAGATGTTGGTCGAAACTCTTCGCATTAAGACCATTTTTCATAATTCTTAAAACCTTCTTTGACCATCCACCAAATTGTACTCTCTGGTTTACCAGAAAAAGAAATATAACAGAATGGAAACAATAAGTTATTAAAACTAAGCAATAATTTCAAATTGAAAATTGGTAAAAAACCTGGATGGACTGAGTTGTACCATCCGAATGTATAAAAAAATATGGTCATAGTATATTATGACCACTTATATTGTCAATCTAAGCTAAAAATGTGCAATCTAAATAATGCATTTTTGCGAATCCAAATCGTAAATTCAGTAAATTTGTAACTTCAGGCAAATTGAAAACTAACATTAACACGATCACATACCCGATTACGTACCAAATCCCACAACATGCGTCCAGATTCGTACTCGGCGAAACATCGCTGGAAAACCTTAAAAATCACTACGCGCATGCCACTCCGATTTACTTTTCTCATTTTAGAAACCTTTCTGCGTAGTTTGGTCTTAATTTATTGCATTTTAATCGATCAATAAAATATAGATAAGAAGTCATTATATACAGAATATTTATTTAAGGGGAAGCTTCTCATTATAGTTTCAAAATTAGTAAGCTATTATTATTAAATATATTATATTAGTATATGATTTAAGTTCAACTTACCTCCGCTTTCACTGCTTGCAATACCTGTGTATTGATTCCCGGTTCAATATTCAACTCCATAATCATTTTATTCAAAGTTACGCAAATAAATCAACGCAAAGTTGGCTTGATCAACTAAGAAACTGCAATGGCGGCATTGGCGGCACCATAGATCTACTTCTAGCTTTTTTTTTGTTTTTGGTTGTCGCTGGGGAAATGCTTTATGCATATCACCGCCCCCCGGGGGAGAGGTCGGTGATTATTGGGAATCCAACAAGGGTCGTCTACCCACTAAAACCCCAGCGGTATACCCTCACACGACGCGCTTGGGGCGCCACAAGTTCGCGTTAACGCATTATACTGTGACGCCCCGGCGTGGTGCTCGCTACGCGGGCAATTGACTATCAGAGAGGGCGTCACGGTACACTGGGACGCCCTCAGCCATCGAGGCTTTCGTCGGTGGCGGTTCCCCAGAAGCACCATCGGCCTTTTAGGCGAGGGCAGATAGGGCCCGCACCGTCACAAGCTCCCCTTCACCCCTGCCTCCGTCCGCGGCGCGGGTCAGCCGGAGCTCCCTCCTTTGCGAACCACCCCGCTACCCTCTTCTGCGACACAACGGCCCCGCAGAAGGAGGCCCGTCAGCTCTCGGGCCGGCGCCAACCCGAGGACGCCGGCGCACCGCAGCCGTCCAGGGCTCGCAGGGAAACTCTGAAGACAGGGTCGTCTACCCAAGTCCCCGGCCCCCAGAGCCCCAATCTATCGCAGCGCACCAACGATCCGCCCCGCAGCCCCCTTCTGTGACATACGCAGAAGGAGGCCCGTCAGCCCTCAGCCGGCGCCAACCCGAGGACGTTGGTGCACCGCAGTGGGCCAAGACTCGGTCCCCGGAGCCCCAATCCACTGCGGCGCTCGGTGCCGCTCTTCATCTATCACCCGGCATGGGTGCCCTGGCCGGTATGGCCCCACGGATCATTGAGGCATTTAAGCCCCCTCACCACGGCAAGGTGGCAGCACAGTCGAGGGGGAAGATGCTCCTAGCCTAGCTTTATGGGTGGCATACACCACATGTCTGGTAATGAACTGACACGACTTGTCATATCCAATAGTTGAACCATAGACATAAGGCTAAGATTTTTGAACCGAGATTGAGGGCCGTGGACGGACACGTCTGTCTGACAACGAGACTGCGCGTGGTTGTGCTGCTTGTCATTGTTTCATTTGATTTTCATTTTTGTGTCCTTATGCTATTGCCATAATAAACATCGTAAGTAACCATTGTCGATTATTGAAATTTTAAGACTGGTGGGGCGCGTGCGATGTTTACAATAACTGACCATTTTTTGTTTGGCAACTTCTATTGAATATAAATTATTGCCAGATTCTTCGGAGATTGCTAGCGTCGTCTGAGAGCTGGTTGCATTGTTAAGATAAGAGATGCGAGGTATTTGAGAATTTGGCAACACCTTAAATATGAGGTCAAAGTGAGGAACAACTGAAAAGGTTAGTTGATACACAAGAAGATTTACCAGTAAAGCCTTGGTACAATAACATTAAATATAATGAAAGAAGATTTTTATTACTGCAATATCTCCCATGCGATTGGTACACTGCCTAAAACCAGCTCATTTGATCTGTCGTCATTGTATATCTATTTGTGTCGCTGATTTAGGTCATTATTATTAAAAGACACTCAATATTTCAAAGCATTGTATCATTATATTTCCAACACAGTCAAAGAAATATCCGTGTGGTAGCGGAGTAAGAATACTACCACCCCATATCTTCCCGTGGGTGTCGTAGAAGGCGACTAAGGGACAACAGACGTTGGGCAGCAGCGACGTTCTGTCAAGCATCGGCCATCCGATACTGCGATCGCCAACCCGCCTGCCGATTATGGCTAACCCCCCATATTATGGACGCAATAAAAAAACCGGCTTCCAGTCCCCGGCAGCCCCGCTATTCCTTCGGCCACGGTAGAAGCCAAGGTAACGGTGGGGCAGCGGGTGCGAAGAATCCCCGGAAGAGATCCGGTGTGCTGGTAGCCCTCCCACACGGTGGACCGACGACCTGGTTAAGGTCGCCGGAAAGCAATGGATGCGGGCGGCCCAGGACCGGCCTTTGTGGAGATCCTTGGGGGTGGCCTGTGTCCAGCAGTGGGAGTCTTTTAGCTGAAATGATGATGATGAAATATTTATGAGGCATTGGTTAACGCTTAAGCTATGTATATATGCTCATGTAGTTTATAATTGAAATGTAAGAAATTAATTTTGTAATAAAATTACCCTACATACAACGTATGAGACATAAAGACTTTGTTTCTCTAATCATCCCATACATTAAGCATTTTTGATACCATTAGTGATGTTTTTGCTTCTAGCAACCCCAGGCCACCAAAAAACCTCATGTACTGCGAGAGCTTTCTTTACTCGAATTTTCGCAGCATTCCAGTATGTTTCCCACAACATTTCGCGGTACCTCTCATGACCCACTGCGGAGTCGGGCCTCCTCCAGTTACATGGAGGGTAGCTAGCCTACCGTGCTACGCTGGCTGACGGGTTCGTACAGGGCTTCATATCAAGACGACATAATATCTTGGAACTTTTACATAAAGGTGAAAAGAATATGTAAATTTGAATTGAAATTGCACTAAATATAAATACTGAAAATCGTAAAAAAGTTTGCTTCCCAGAGAGTTGACAAGAAATAATATTTTAATCTGGTATACTTTCAACATACCTAACAACGAGATTAACGTTCCACAAGGTACAGTAAAAAAACAACAATTCCAATTACGAATAATATTTATGTAATCCATACCATACTTGGCATAACAAAAATATTCAGATCATTTATAGTAGATATTTAACAACCAATAACGCCATAATTACAAGTATCTTACATTAATAATAATCACTATTTTGATTTACACAACTATCATGCATAATACAATACAAGAATTAGATAGGTTGGTAGGATTGGCTACAAATACCTATGCCTGAAACTGAGCAACATTTTAGGCGTCGCATTAATTCCTAAAATGTTTAACAGCTCGGGCCAAAGTTCGACTAGAAATTATATTATTAACGGTATAAAGAGTACAATAGAATATCTACATTTAGATGTTTTCGATAGTAAGTTCCATTAGTTAAATTAGAAAAATATAGAACAATATTGCAAAGACATGAAAACTCAGAGACATTACAGTGGTACGGTACTTGTGCATGCGGCTAGAGAATCTATTTGAGAATTTATTCGTTTTTTATTAGATGAATTGCTAAGTATTCACGTCAAGTAAACATTAGTAAAAAAAATGTCATTATGTATAAATACAATTTCTATTTAACATTATTTATTTATAGACTGCATAAACCAAATGAAAAAGTATTTAGTAAACAGCTTTGTTTAGCATATATTGCGTCCAATTCTTCCCAAGAATACTGATTTATAATCTATGAAGATTGATAATGTTTTTCTTGATATGTTCTAAAGGCCATTGAACAATATGTTTAAACACATTGCATACTCTAACATTAAAATTTTCGATAATGATCGATAATGATTTATCGTCATTTTCAAGAATACAAACATGAAGCTAGCCAAACAGAAATGTAAACTTTAGTCACCGAAGATAGAATAATCTTCATATACTTGGAAAGGCATGTGACGGTACGGGGTACTCGCGATAAGAGTGGTACTGTGTCGTTGAAAGCGGAAATACGAATTATTTGATTTGGACATTTAATATTGGCGTCAAGACCCAATATTTGGGCGATAAACAAGAGATTTTTTTCTCAAGAAATTTTGGCGCCCAGCACTGAGTCAAGTCGCTGCGGCCAACTAATTCTTCTACGATGTATGAAACATCGCGACACACACGCGGCTAACTGGCCGCCTAATGCGCGGGGCTCTAACACGAGACAATTTAATCTAGTTTGTGCAAGAAAACATATTTTAAATGAACTTGATTTTGTAACAAGACTTGGTTTGGTTCATACAAAACAATTCCAAATGTTGGGAATTAAATCATGTAAAATACATGCGATAAATCCATTACAAAGTGAAATGTCATAACTCGAGGCGCACATAGAACTCTAGAAACATTATGGATCTCAGATAGTTTGTGGGATAATAACAACTAGTTATACTAGTTGGTTTAAAACTAGAACCAATTATTTGTAATAAAACTTTGCTTTAGAAAAACGTCGATAGTTCCACAAGGGAGAGCCACCGAAGTGCCGTAGTTCAAATCAAGAGAAGCGCGAGAGAAATAAATACGAGAAAAAATCAAGAGAACTAGTCCAATTTTCTAAATGTTTTTTTTTTAATCTTGAAATGAGATTTCAACTTTTTCTGAGTCAAAGTTGTTACAAATTATTGGTTCTAGTTAAAATCAACTATCGATATTACCTACACTACAGGTATCTTAGTAATCTGGGTTCTCTATTGTCTTTTGGAGTTCTCTGTACCTAAATCTCGAGTTATAACTTTCGTCACGAAGTGGTGATCGAACTTTCAAGAATAATAAAATCTTGTACACAGCATTTCTATCATCATGGCTATAGGGTTTTTGTTACATCCTGTATACCCGAATGAATGATCTCATCTCATAATCTTTTTTTATTCGACACATTTAATAGCTGTTTCAGGACATTTTGTGGCCGAGCCTGAGTCAGAGCACCGGTTAACGTAATCGTATAAAATTTGACGAACGTTTAAAACACACGGATCTCTTATTTCATGGACCTGATTTTTAACAATTCCTTCCAACCCATGTTAGGTTATTTCAGTCTTGTGCGTTTGAATACAGGGGCAAATATATTAAAATAAGAAGACAGTTAACATAATTAAATCTATTCTTAACGTAACCATCATAAATTAACTAATAGAAACAACAACCAAAACACACCTATACTTCAACTCGAATATAAATTATTATAGAACACCAAAACCTTCAATCAATCAGGCAATCAAAATGTAAAAAGATGCAACGTATAATCTACGCCAAATAACTTGCCGAAGCAATGTGCCAAAGTCAATTCTTGTCTGCTAATGTTATTTGGCGCGACAGTACTAACACACCAAAATAAAACGGTTCTGATTTTTTTATAAAATAATCGTAACGTATCAAGAACGTCCTTTAAAGGGTTAACCGGATAGGTTAGAAACGGAGTTGGCCGACTGGGGCAGTACCTCTACCTTACACAAAACCAACCATCCTTGGCTGTGGTTGCGTTCCTACGCGTAAGTAAGTTCGCAAAGCTCCGACTACGAAGGCAGGTGACAAGGCCGATGCCAAGGCCCGGCTGTTTGAGAAGGAAACCCTGTGCCACAGTAGGTTAATTACCCTCAACGTTTATTTATGATGCCAGCGTGATGCTTTAATTTTTATTTTTAAAGGCCAGCAACGCACTTTCATGTCTTCTGGACGGCGGTGATCACTAACCATCATGTGAAGCGCTTGCTCCTTTAAAAATACTGGTCAAATGTACTCTAGAATGTTCGAATTTCGATTTCAGATTTATGGTTAAGGTTCTAGAATTTTCTCCTCTGTATCCTGATATGCCGTGTAGTGTTTGAGTTATAAAGTGGCCGGTGTCGCTTAATAATTTAAGGATTTTCAGAAATCATGAGGTTCCCGTTCCAGCCGGAGCCAACCGCGGGAAAAACCTAGTTTATAACGATTGTCAAAGAAATTGTGCAATGCGCAATAGTCGATTTTTGTGTCTCACCGGCGTTGTGTGGCGGAGAAGGAACACGGAACTCACGTGATTGGAAGATGACATGCGCGAACTTTCCCCAAACAACGGCACTTTGTACCAAAGTTCTTTAATATAGAGAAGAGTCTCTAAACATATTGATCTGAGACACTTTTTTAATAATTCACATTACAAATGGGAAATTAACATCTTCATATCACTGCCAAAAATCATAGAAACACTAGTGATTGCCATTCGTCGAAAATAATCTATCATGCCTTTTTCTTAACTCACCGCCACTAACCAGGTGAGATAGAGGTCAATCGCTGGTCGGTCAGTGATCAAAAATAATTGGAACTACAATATCATACGCATCGTCTTCAATGAACTTGAGCAAACGTGCCGAAGTGGGGGAAATTTCCCACATGTCTCCAACCAACTGTGTGGATTTTGTCTCCGTCCCCGCTGATGACTCACAAAAAAAATTGCTAAAATTATTTTGTGGCCACTAAGGATACATATAATTTATAAATTGTCAGTCATATAAATAGATTAAACCTTTCTTTGCAACAAACCTTACAATATATTACATACACTTTGATATTTTT
Organism: Clostera curtula; assembly: GCA_905475355.2. NCBI lineage: Eukaryota > Metazoa > Arthropoda > Insecta > Lepidoptera > Notodontidae > Clostera > Clostera curtula. The sequence continues at coordinate 7,045,566 of FR997813.1, read as the reverse complement.
GTTCTTAGAACTATAGAACAAAGATAGACACTCTGTAGCTATAATGAAGTTTATTTCCTTAACTTATGAGAAGGGGCAAATGTAAATTATTAGATCGTTTAAGCTATTTTTAGTATTTAAAATGTGTGCTATGTGCAGGTTAATAATGAAAACAACCTGTTGGCGATGGTGAGCGCCACAGCCGTTATTTTTATTGTTAAATAAAACCTGTTATAATTTTCTTTTTATTTTGTCCTGAGACGAAGTAACGCCACAACCATCTGCCAACCCATCTTGTGGGGCAACCGATAGTTATTTGGTTAGATCATTTCTCACTTTTCACACTACTAATTATGTGTAACGACTTATGTATCTACGCGTGTATGTACAGTCCTCGCCAAACTTTATGGCCACTCCCAACCTAGCCGCATTACGCTGCGTAGAACACAAAATCATGTATCAGCGGGACGTACGCGGGGCGGAGAGGCAGGACACGCCCGCGCGCGCCCTCTTCCACCCGCAAGCGTCCTAGGCTCCCGCGCGTTAGTGTGAATGTGCTACGTTCGTATTGGTTATCAAATGTACGCGCAAGTTTGCACCGACCGGCTATATTCAGAGCGGCCATAAAGATTGGCGAGGACTGTATATGTGTGAAAGGTGTTTTTAATTTCTATTCCTGCATCTATCTTTGTCCTATCACAGTAAACTTGCACCACACTAAATACCCTTAAACTTAATTCTCCTTCGAGGGTTGGATGGACCATCCCAGGATGCGGCGGTCGAACCCGCAGCTGAAGAAGTTGATGGTAGAGGAAGTGTCTTCGGCCCATGCGACTGACGTCACCATACGGCGATGTCCCTGAAAGGAACGAACTCTTATAGTTTCAAGTAGCAACGAAAATACCGTAGCACCGTAAGAGAAGAGGCAGATCACCTCGTCCTAAGAGAAGTTCAACTTGACACAAACCCTGTGCCAACCCGTCTGGCCAGCATAGTAGATTAATTACCCTCCTTGTAAATGGAGGAGGCCCGACTCAGCAGTGGGTCATTATGGGCTGAGAAGAAATATAGAAACATATGGGTATATCAAAATATCATTTATAGAGATGTCTCTGCTCAGTTTTTCATAAAATATTCGATATTAAGACGAAGAAACTTTTTGAGGTCAATTCTAATACGCTAACACTATATTGTTACACTATTATGTAACACCCTGTATTAGCACCCTGTATAGATAGACTAGCCGACCCGGCCAAGCGTTGCTGTGGTAGGTAAGCTATTAAATTGTAGCTTTTAGAAAACGTTTGTACTTTTAAGATGGCGCCATCTATTGAATACTTACTCAATACAGTCAGCAGATATCGATAACTGTTAGAATCGTTTGGAGCTAACATATAATATTGTGACTGTCAATTAATAGACAAATAATTTCCAATATAATAATATTGCGACTATAAATTGAGATATATCTTTTAAGTTGGGTCAAACTGCACACTGTGTACAAATTTGATTAAAATAAGGATAAAACGTGACTCGTAATTAATATAATTTATTAACGTGACGCGTAATTAACTTAAATTAAAAAGATAACCTTTTATTTTACAATTTAGTATAGGAGTATGTCAATAAACATTGACTTACCTGTCGACTAGATCTTGGTAGCCTTGCCAGCCTTTGGCCTTGCAGATCGAACAGCCGAACTTGTCTGTTGTCGTGGGGGATCGCGATCAATCCATTACCGCTCACTCCTACCCGATTTACGGAGGAGTCCGACCGAATTGTAGCCAGCGCTGAGCGCATATTTCTAACGTCCCATACCTGTAGACAAAGACTCAATATAGTATGATCGTTATAATCTTAGATAAATATGGTACCGCAGACGTCTTCGGTAAACACGCTCGTAACTGCGCTGACAGGTAGCCTGTTCTGAGAATTGGTGAATGCAATATGTAGAAAATAATTAACTAACTTAGTTTTCAATGTTAGATAAACTTAAATCTAACGCATAATTATGAAAACCTGTGTACGGACAAATCTGTGCAGGTTTTTGTTACACCGGGATCAATGGTTATGTAATAATGTCATTGTTTGCAAGAAATAAACAAAAAAAAACACGTCTCACGGAGCGGTAGCATTTGATAAAAAAATCACCGAATGGTAGCACCTAAATTATCTCAGGTTATCGGGAATATTAATAAAGTCAACTATTTTTTTATTAAATATAAGAAAAATATAGTTTGGAATGATGAAAACAATCCTGTGAAAGCACAGCTCTTAATATTAAGATATCCCACTTGGTAAATTTTAATTTCCCGTATGATTAACATGGGAAAGCTTGTTTTTTTGAGTTTAGAATTTTATAACTTTTGGTAAAATGGTTCATCAAAAAGGCAAATCATTTTATTGTTTAAAAGTGATCACTCTACAAAAGAGTTGAATTAAAAATAAAAACTTTTTTTTTATTACATTTCATTATAAAATTATTTGCATACATTTTAAATATATAATATGTATTATTAACAAGTAACCGTGAAGTGTTAGTGATTATATCATTGTGTTATTTATGTATTTAGTTTCTAAATAGTGAATTATTGTGCATGAGTTTGTCACTATATCTTTGGAACCATGGGGCCTGAGACTCTGGGGTCTTGAAATTTGATAGGAACATCTCTTTCATCGAGTAGAGGTATTTACAAAATTTAGTATTTAAAATATACATATGTTCCAGTAAAGAAAAAAATTGTCAATAAACTAACAAACCTTCACAGAACGATCGTCCGAACCCGACACAACTTTGTCTTCTCGGGTGAACACGGCTGATGTGACACTCCTGTGAATAATGAAAATACATATAGTTCGTTCGCGTTAACATTGCAGTAAGTAAAAGTGTCCTCACGTTGGTATCCTACTAATATTATAAACGCGAACGTTTGTAAGATACATTCTTATTTATTATTCTTGTGTTTGTTACTCTTTCACGCAAAACTACTGAATAGATTTCGACGAAACTACATTAATATAGCTTACACATAAGAATACATAGGCTATAATTTATAGCGATACAGTGTGAACTATCCAAAATATAACGATAAGTTTCTAGTAAGTAGGAAAAAATCTAACGAAAAAATAAAATACATTTCATCACCACGTCGTAAAAACCGCGGAGCGCAGCTAGTAAAGAATAAAGGACAGGACACAACCCTTGTGTTCGAAAGTATGCATCCAACGGTCACTGTGAACGGGAATTTCTAATTTGGAACGATTTTATAGGTTACGGGGTGTAGCTAAGTCAGCGGACTATGGTGGCCCACTACATTCTTAACGCTAACGAGGTATAGTGATATTTCCGTATATTCGTCGAAATGTTGCGGGTGATTAGATCAGAATTTCTAAATCTGTCACCACACGAACAAGCTACTGTAGCATTTACTCTGAAAATAAAACTGAAACTTCGATGTACATACTCTGTGTGGCCTTGGAACACCGAGACTGAGTGTATGGGCTCACGGAAGTCCCATAGGCGGAACGTCGTGTCCCTGGACGCAGTAACCACGAGACGCGACGCGTGGTGGGCTGAAGCGTGTGTCAACTCATGGTCGTGTCCTGTAATTCATATTGAGGCGATTGACACATATCTTCATTTGCACACGACGCCTAATTTTAACCAATATTTTATTGCGGTAATTAGCCAACTCAGGTAAGTCTGGTCCCAGTGTAATTATTAGAAAAAGGCGAGGAAGGAGATATAATAAATCTTGTGGAATTTTTATTTATCTATTCATATTATTCTATACATATTTGCATTGTGTTATTATTATTTTTGTCTACCATCATCATCATTTTAGCCAAAGCCACTGATGCATACATAGGCCATGGCATAGGCCTCTTCTGAGCCGCTCGTATCCATCGCTTTCTGGCGACCTTAACCAGGTCCTCGGTCCACTATGTGAGAGGCCTAACAGCACTGCGTTTTCCGGAACGCGGTTGCCATTCGTGGACTTTTCTGCCCCATCAGGCATCAGTCCTGCGAGCTATGTCACCTGTCCATTTTTGTATATAGGACATTAAAATACATATAACATATACCCTGTCTTAACCAGTTTACCTGTCAGTACTTGCAAGCAGTCCCCAGTCTCCACGTCGTACAAACTGGCTGTTCTGTCCCACGAAGCGGTGATGACGTGGTCACCACCCGTCAACCAGTCTGCAGCGACTACCACGCCCTGGTGACCTCCCAGTTCCGTGAGGGGTGTACGCAGGACCTCAGGTCGGTCCCCACCCTCACCTAAACTCTCTTCACCGCCAGCTTCCAATTCTTCTTCTGAAGACTGCCCCCGCTAAATTAATATGCTTACATCTTTATAACATCAAATTCCTGTTCATTTTATGTTAAAGACAAACACTTAGAAGATATTGCTGTCAGAGATAACGTCGCCAACTGTGCATTTTCGCTTTGTTTTTTTTTATTGTCATAATTAAGTATGCAAAGTAGTAAACATATAATTTATTAATCTATGGTAGGAGGGGTAATATTTATGATTAGTCTAATACTAATCGAAGCACACTTAAGTCGTAAAATATTTGGTTATTTTTAACAAAATATTTGACTTTATATTATAGGACTTTATTAGCTGTGGTGAGGGATTTATCCGTATCTGACACTCGTAGCTGAAATGGGTTGGAAACAGTATGTGCATTCTAGATCTCAAACCATACAGATTTCTTAGTTATTAGCAGCTAAACACGATGGAATAAAAACTTAATACCTCCAAATCCCAGTTTCAAATTCCTTACCGTCAAATCCCAGTTTCAAATTCCTTACCGGCAAATCCCAGTTGACAGCCGCCTGCCAAACATGAGCCGTATTGTCGCCACTACTAGTGAGTGCAATATCTCTGCTTGGATGGAACCGAATTGAATTCACTGACCCTGAATGCCCAGTGTACTGCAGTAGGCATTTGCCCCATTCAACACTCCATATACATGCTGTGTGGTCTGAAATCAAACAATACATTCTGTAAAATGATTACACGATTATTACACATTGAAATTAAACATTTTTTAACAGATTTATCGCGCATATATTATTGTTTCTAATTCCTGTCTCAGAAAGGATGGTTCGCAGATACGACCTGCTTGGGATCCAGTCATCTATTTATTATTTTAAATTGATCAAATCTCAAGCTGGTGGTCTCAGAGAACAAATGAAATTAAATCCATGTAAATACTAAAGGGCAAAGGCTTAGGCATGGAGTTTCCCTGCGAGATTGAAACAGAAGTGAGGAGATATGCAAAGCAGTAATCCTTAGGGGAGTCCTATGTCCAGCAGTAGACAACGTTTGGCTGAAATAATGATGATGATGATGTAAATACTGGTTGTCAGCAAAAGCAAGTCAGGCTGGTGCCAACTCAACTAAAATTGGGATAAGGCATGGTAAATCATATAATAAAATATATAACTCACCGGCTGAAGCAGTACCAATGAGAGCCTGTCCAGGCCTTGCTGACGACACATCCCATATCCCATCCTTATGGCCTGTGAACTCTCTGACTAACTGGCAATTATATGTTGGAGCCTTGAAACTGGACACAATCTTGCTGGTCTGAACTCTTAGTTTATGACTGGCCTTCACTTTCTGCGAGTTGCTTTGTGTCACTATCAATTACAAATTCAAATTAAGATTACCACAAACGTGTCGGTGTATTAAAAAAATACTTGTGATAACAAGTTTAGCTGATTATGCAAAATGCTATAAACTACAAGGTTGTCATGTTTTTTTTTTACACATAAGGTTTGTTGTTTTACTATGGACAAGGATCTTGATTTTGTATCATTAGAAAAACAACTCTAGGATTTATAATACCATGGGAACTGGAAATAAAAGAATACTTGGTAGTACAAATTACATATTGCACAACCCTAGGATCATAAAACCACACTTCTATCTGTTCTGTTCTGTTATGTATACTGTAAAGAATCCTCAATTAAGAAGGAGCCATTTGGTAATTATGAAATTCTTAACACAACCAGTATTCCATCCTGGAATCAAACCCAGACCCGTGATCCAAAGGCAGCACATCCAACCCCTAGACCACTATGATTGTTTCAAAGATAACACCTCTCAAACTAAATCAAGATTAGTTCATCAATTCGAAGTTATGGGGCGCAAAGGCACACAAAATGTATTACATCCCCCTTATCCAAAGGCTGTAATTTTTCTGATAAAAAGTAAGTAAAGAGTATCAATATTTGCTTACACTTGATTTTGGAATTTTTACCACTGGCATCAAATTCAATGTAATCCACATTCTGTTTGTCACCAACATAGCTCTCTCTTTCCAATTTCTCACTCAAAATATCAATTTTTTCTTGCACTGGAAATAAAATTTTAGTTCATGATACAGTATTTTAAACAAGGCACATCACTAAATATACGAGTTGCAAAACTTTTGTGCAATAGACAATCATATGTAGTACCTAATGAACATATCAATATTGTGACAGACTTAAAATTTATGCTGTTGTAACTGATTGGATATCCTTTTTGGGCAATGAATTTTTATGTTTAAATGCAATATCATGCACTATAAAAAATGTTAATTAAAATGTTTTGAAACAGTAGAATATAGAAAATGTTCCATAGAAAAAACAAATAAAAGAAACACAGTTAGCAGATTTATTTCTTAACTTCTTGGCAACTAAGTATAGCAAGAACAACTTTAGAAATGAATGTGTCTTAGTTAAAGGCCCATTTATTCAAGTATTTCTTGTATATTCAAGTCCATGATACAAAGTTATTCCTAATTTCAAACAGTTGATAAAAAAAAATTGATACCACAGGTTTGAACTACACACTTTCTATAATACAGCTGGTGCCATTTTAGTAAATTAAAGGGTCATTTTAGTAAATTATCATCAATATGTATACATAGGCACAGTGTGTGTTTATTTAATGATTATAGTCAAATGTATGTAATACTTGAGGTCATTAATTTATATGAAAAGTACCTATTTTGTATGCAATATGTTCTGTTCTACAGCAGTTTATAGAAATGTGTATAATAAATTTAATTACTTACAATTTAAATTTTCTGTGTAGAGAAGGTCAAATTCTTTTTCAATCTGGGAAAACAGCTCGTGTAGTCGCGATCTAAAGACTGGCGGGATTGATGTTTCTGAATCTTCCATTTTAAGATAGTTAGGGAGCCCATCCGAGCCTTCAGTGAGGGCCTGAAGTCTTCGTTTGCTGGATTTCATGGTCAAAGTTAAATTGCACGGATGAGCGCCGATCACATCACAGTCTTGCTCAGTATTCAGCCCTTCGAGTAACTTTACAAAACATGCACTGATTACGATACTAGGATATAAAGTCTAGCCTGTTCTTTTTAAACTCCAAACTTTATAAACAAGGTTACAAAAACAATTTGCAATTTCGCACTCGTATCGTACACCTATTTGCATATTCCTAAAAATATATAATCTATACTATACTCTATATCATAGACTTTAAAGATTTAATTTTTAATAAAGCTAGTGATGTATAAGTACTATCCCACAATCAATCAAGATAATATATTTTTTTGACTAGCAACATTGTCTCGACGTATTACTAACTCTATAATCTATGATTTTTGAAAATGGCGGATGAGTGATTAGCGAACTTTGCCAACGTTCAGCTTTATTTCTTTAATTTATCGTAGTTAAAATCATGTCGTTTTCATATTTATACGCAAAATATAATTGTAGTCATTGCCAAGAAGAAATAACTGGTGTGCGTGTAAAATGTGCGGAATGCGTAGACTTTGATATTTGTTTGCAGGTAAAGTAGCTTTGGTGCCATTTTTGTTTACAGTTTTGGCGCAAATTTTGAAATTGTCTTTCGCACTTAGGAAAAGAATTTATTAATTGCAGTGTTTTTCCCTTGGAGCTGAAATTGGATCACACAAGAATGACCACTCCTATCAGTATATGGTTTGTATTAAAGTACATTTAGCATGCATTACAGTTTGTGCAGGGTATTATAATTAATTTAAAAAATTTACATTTAATATTCTTTTTCAGGATCCTGGAGCCTTTGGAATATTCTTAGGACGTAGCAGTTGGTCTGCTAATGAAGAAGTTAGATTATTGGATGCTATAGAACAATTTGGCTTTGGAAATTGGGAGGATATAGCCAAACACATAGAAACACGGACACCAGAAGGTATATTTTCACAAACATTATAGTTTTCTGAGCAAATAGAAGACTATTTACAGCAGGTACAAAAACCAAGTAATTTCCAATAAGTAAAAATTAAATTTCTTAAATTTTAGAGGCCAAAAATGAATATATCTCTAAATACTTGGAGGGCAGTATTGGCCGGGCTACTTGGGGTAATGTAGAAAGCACAAGTCGCCCTTCTCTACACTGTGCGGACAAAGATGAGGGCCCTCTTGGCCCCAGTGCTGTGTCACGTCTCCCCCACCTTGCTGTCACAACTGATGAAGCAACACAGCTGGGCTACATGCCCAGCAGGGATGACTTTGAAAGGGTGAGCCACTGTATTAAAAATATTATTTTTATTTGGCAAGAGTTATAGGATGATTCAGCCAATGTTGAGTGTTGCAATTCAATGTTATAATAATAATAATAATAAGCCTTTTTATTTCTTATCTCACAATATTTAGAATTTTACATTAAGTACTAATTGTGTTAGTGTTTGCCTTAATTAAGTTAGTAGTGCTATTTGTTTAGGTATCTTTCGGAGATATAGTCCCATATCGGGTAAAGGCCAATTCAATGTTATCAATATCAAACTATTCGTTGTTTCAGCCCATACATAACCCACTACTGACTCGGGCCTCCTCCAAATTCATGGCGGCAAATTAGCCTACTCTGCCACGCTGGCAAGACTGGTTTGCACAGGGTTTTTATCTAGTTTTCCTTCTCATATGGCTAGGTGATCTGCCTCATGCACTCCTTTAGTCGCATCTTATAACACACTCAGGATAGTGTGGGTTGGTGACATTGTGTATTCTAAATCCGTAACCACACAGGTTATAAAATTTAAACTCAAACTCAAACAAAATGAACTTTATTTACATAGGTTTTATCACAAAACTTATAAATCGTCATATTTACAGTTACCATTATCATCATCTTACGACCCCTGTTCCATGCTAACTATTAAAACTATTAAATTGAATTATTGTTTTGCTTGCCTTTGTCCAAGAGGTTGCAAACCAGTCTAACTCGATTTGAGTTATATTACCAGTGTTTATTAAACAATCGAAGTCCCTGCCCTAAGTTTAAAACATGCATCATGGGGGCTATTTACAAGAATATCCACGAATGAACACCAGTCTCAGAGCAAGTGCCTCTGGTTTACACAAAACCACTTGCCTGACCATGAAATCAAACTGGGAGACAGCACATACAACTGGGAACCATCTAGCAAAACAATTGAGGACCATTTGATTGGTGCAGCTGTCAGCTAATCTCTATATATAAAAATGAATAGCTGTTCGTTAGTCTCGCTAAAACTCGAAAACGGCTGGAGCGATTTGGCTAATCTTGGTCTTGAAATATTCGTGTGAGTCCAGGGAAGGTTTAAGAGTCTAGAGAAAACATTGATATTGTAAGTAAAATAATAAAAACAACAATTTTATTTTCCCATACAAACTGTTACCTGTCAAACATTTGACGTTCGTCCCGACGGTTCGCAATTTTTGGCATAATTACTTTTTTTCTTTTTTAATTACATTAAGTAAGGGATTGGAATCGATAAGAAAAGGCGGTATATTCGTTTATTATTAATTATTCCAATTCGAATTCGAATTCAATATTCATAGTTCAGACAGGACAACGTCTGTCGGGTCAGCTAGTAGGAAATAAAACAATCATATGATGAACCCTCTTTGAAAATATCACCATACAACAAACACGGCTGAAACTGGCAGCAAAAAGTAAATAATTCTATACCTAAGACATCACTAAGTAAATGTTGGTTTGTTACACTGCAACTACCACTTTTTCCTGCAGACAGGGTCATGCATTCACTTTTTACAGGGTTAGCGACACATCCCTAAGCAATGATAACTACTTGTCATCAGATGGGATGTAAGCTTGAGCCTCATTAGTTGTATTTAAAAAAAAAACAACAAGTATGTACTATCCTGAAATCAAAATTTCAGGAACACGACCATGAAGCGGAGCAGCTGATATCAACATTATCAATAAACTCTGAAGATGACGAGTTAGATGTAGGTGAGTGAGGTGACGATTCTAACTTCTCGAGACATGCCGCACTTAACGATATCATACGCCGGTCCCTTACCTCTGTCAACGTGCCCAGTCTACTTGAGCCGACTGGCATTGCAAGAGACGATGGTAAGAGACCGGACGGTATGAGTTTGATTCCATGGAAGATGGGTCGGGTGCTGGTGTGGGATGCAACCTGTTCAGACACACTGGCCCCTTCCCATCTACATGGAACCAACAACAGAGCTGGTGCGGCTTGTGAAGCGGCTGAAAAAGCTAAAGCATACAAATACAGGGGTCTAGGCCCCGAATATGAATTTGTTCCATTCGGTGTCGAGACCCTTGGTTCGTGGGGTCCTAGCGCTATAAGCCTTTTTAAGGAAATAGCAAAAAGGTTAGTCGACATCACAGGAGACCGAAGAGCTGGTAGCTACCTCGGACAAAGAATCAGTCTAGCGATTCAAAGGGGGAACGCTGCCAGTATCTTCGGAACCTTGCCTAAAGGGACTCCTTTAAATAATATATTTTAGTATTTAAGTTTTAGGTTAATTGGTATTTTTAGTCTTGTTTTTAAGTATTTTTAGTCTTGTACTTAAGTTAGTGTTTATGTGAGTACAAATAAATTAACTTTTTGTGGATGTCATCTGTCACTGATGCCCTCTGTTGAACTATTACTACTCTGCCATAGTTGGGCCTTTGCCCATTACATGGAGGGTAATGACCCTACTGTGCCATGCTGGCCAAACTTTAAAGTTTTTGCGGTTTTATTTTCAGCCGTCATTTACTTTTGTCGCCTCTTACGACACTATGTAATAAATCCGCTGTGTAAATTGGCAGCTGGCCAGCACGTTGTTGAATTTTGTAGGAAAGTTATAACTTATTCAGTTGCTTTCAAAGCCAAAGAGGGAGCTCCGGCTGTCCCACGGTTGGATGCCGGGGGACGTGACGTTACGCCCCCCTACCCTCGCCTTAGTGGCCGGTGGTGGGTCGGGAGGGCCTACCACCGACACACGCATCATTGGATGAGGGCGACCCAGTTTCCCGAGATGCTCTCCGATAGTCGCAACTTGTCGGGGCGCCACAGTAGAATGCGTCCTAACGCACCTGTGGAGTCCCACTCCCCGCCAGGACGCATTCCACTTCACCCAGACGTGTGAGGGTATGGGGTTTTAGTGGGTAATAATGTGTTCCGGAGTCCCACACAACCCCTACTATTACAGAAGTCAGAAGTGAGGGGCGGCAATTTTTTTATTATGTGTTCCGTAGCTGCTTCAGATCTCACACCTGCGATGGCTATGTTTTCATTTTAGACCTATTTTTGCAGCCCTCAAACTTTCCCAAGTGGACATCTATACTAGGCGACTACGCGAGAGGACGAGAAGAAAAAGACTGGTGAGGGATTACCAGCTGGTCTCCATATTCTTCAACAACCAACGCAACAAACAGAAAACATTAGGGAAACTTGCCAAAGAGAAAAAGTAAGATTTTTTTTCTTGTTAAAAAAACGTAAACCCTTCTGTAGGTTAACCTGTGTCGCAGGGGCAGTTTACAAACATGAAATTGACGAACACAAATGACATCCAGACTCAGAGCAAGTGCCTCTGGTTTACACAAAGACACTTGCCCGGCCTCGGAATCGAACCCGGGACCCCTTGATCCATATATATGTCGCAGATTTAAACAATTTAAGTCCACATGGTCGTTGGTGTCCGCCATCTTGACTTGCATGGCACAGTAGGTTAATTTCCCTCCATGTAATTGGAGGAGGACCGATGGATGCCTTAGGACCTTAGGAGCCTGCATTCATCTGGTCCCGAATATGCAGTTCCCATTAGCCTAATTCGTATTCCCGCCAATGCAGTGTATACTACTACTTACTCAGTACATAAATGACCCACTGCTGAGTCTAGCCTCCTCCCATAACATCAGGGGTAATCAGCCTACTGTGCCAGTTGGCATAGGGTTTCGTTTCAAGTTTGCCTTCTCTTGTGGCTAGCTAGGTTTTCGACCTTGTTTGTCATTTGCTTTTGTCGGCTCTTACGACACCCTCAGGATGGAATGGGTGGTGACACTATGTATTCTTAATCCGTCACCAATGCAGTGTATGTACATAGTTTAGATTCCATGTTGCCTTGCACGTGGTGTTTGAGAGGTCCATCCTATGTAGGTACGGACAAACGGTGTGTGAAGACGGGACATGCTGGTGGCTTAGGGGAGGCTTATGTCCCGCAGGGGACTGGAGTGGGCTGATGACGTTGATCAGTACCGTAAGGAGCCCTTATTACTAACTAATGACGCAGAGAATTCACGGAGCGTCTCCGATGGACGGCCCAATTCTACGGCCGGTCAGAACAGGCTGGCGTTGTGGCGGGTCTCTGGCGTGAGCGCGAGCTAAGGGTGCGGTTGGCAGAACTACACCGATACCGGCTGGCTGGAGTCACGAGGCTGGAAGAATGCGCGCACTATGAGCAACACGCTCAGCATCGGAAGCATCCGGCACACGCCGACGTGAGAACACGCATACTGGTACAATGGGCTTGGGCTGTCGCTCATAAAACATCCTGCACACACACACGCACACACACACGCATACAGAGACGCGCGCCGACTTGTACACATAAACACAGGCGCGGTCTTGCGCAAATGCTGGCACTGACACACATATATACATTCACACTCGCATATCTTCGTATTAAAGTGAACATTGCTTTTTTTACTACTAGCGATCAGTGAGGGATAGAGTTAATAAAAATGCTGTTCCATATTTTTTTTCTATCTTGAAATATGAGATATCGACGTTATTCTGAACCAGAATTGTATTACAAAAAAGGCGTTCCAGTGACTAAGTTGCAAGTTGCAGTTGAGCAAATTTGCAACAAACATGTTGTTTTGGTTTCTGAGTTCCTGAGATACAGAGTTTCTGTTAGACTCCGTTATCATACACCATTTATAGGGTATCTATGTTTTAATATGGTAATTGCGCCCCAACCTACACACTAAAACCAACGGTGTTCCTCAACTGCCCGAAACAGGGCCACTGGTCCGCGACCTCTTAGTCCGCCTATTAGCAGGCCCACGCTTGACACACACATCATGAAACTACACCATTCAACATCACTAAACCACCAAAATATCTTATTATATCTTCGGCAATTAATGTGACCTTATTTCTTTTAATTTTTCGTGTCCTCATTTTTTAATTTGTTTAATGCTTCTTACCCATTTTTCCGAATGTTAACCGGTTTATCAAAGACAATAATCATTAATTTATTTATCATTTCCATAATTTGAAAGTTGTGTATCATTTCACGCTTGAGCTTCAGCCGGTGTATTAGTGTAGATAGAACGCATGAGTATAAATTATTAGTAGTTGTACGGTAATGTTTTACTTGTACGCTAAGTGAAAATATACTATAAAGAAAACAATACTACACTAAATTTTACTTCTTAAAAAAACTTGAATTTGGAATCAGTGTCGAATTGCTTTTCCAATGTTGCCGGTAAGAATATATTGTAGTTATATTATCTATATTTAGAATTGTTTAAGTTGTTCATTTGTAAATAGTCTATTAATAAGGCATATAATAACAAAAATATCTCAGCTAACACTGGTCAATAGAAAGAATAGAGTTTGTGTTATGTCTTTTTTTTAATTTGCGGCCAGTGATATCAGGCCTGACACGTGGCCCGCATAAAAGGTTGACTACGGCTGCTTAGTTCTTAATTTTAAAAAAGTGTCTTATTAGCGCTGAGCTAGGGTATATTTTACAGTGTACGGTGTAGTTTTGTGTTTGATTCCGTATAACGATTGTATTCGCCAGGGCAGCAGTGGGTGTCTGGAAACCAACCAGACAAAAGACCTAACGCCGAGCAACACTCAGCTGCTAAGAAAAAGGTGAGTCTTATATGTGTTTGCATTAGCATGATCTTTTGTTATTTTTAAACTTTCGCGATTTGAACACATAATTAAAAACTTATCGGGACTTGTATAGTTCGCGGTATAGTTCGCGGTATAGGTACTAAGTTTTCAACCGATACAGTCAGTGTGGTGTGCCTTAGTGACAACCCTACGTGTGTGCAAAACCAAGTGAGGGTAGGAGACCAAAGTACCCTCACTTCCCACCGAAAAAACTTGCGGTCTGCAGTCAGCTCGCGACCACGGCCATTGTAACATGGTCGAAACGTCGAGCAAAAACAGGTATTAATTCTGTGCGCGATAAGTCCCGATAAGTTTTTAATTATTAGCATGATCTTACGAAGTGTATAAATGTATGAATGGTATCTAGTAAGATATGCTTGCTCTAAGGATTTCCATATAGGTCGGTCCTGGGCGGCCCATATTCATGGGATTCCTGTGACTTTGACTAGTTATTCGGTATTGTACCAAACCTAATACACGAAGTTAAAAAATAACACTTTTTTATGGTATGTTTGACAGAGAAAGCGAAAGCGGCTCAAGTTCCACCAGCCCAAAGTGCATACGGGACGGAAGTACCGGATGTGGATGCTGCAGAAAGAGCTCATGCAGCAGCAGCGCCGCATGCTCGAAGCAGCTGCTCAACTCTAACGAGATACAGGTAAGAGGAATGCTTTCACGTTTTGTAGGGATGACAACGCTTGACATCTCGTGTTGCAAGGCGACGGTAACAGTTTACCATCATTAAAAATATATTAAGTTGGTTTGTGTACGCTTAAAAAAATCAAGAAGCGCTGCATCGACTGAGCCACAATTTTGACACGATTAACAATTTGCTACAAATATTGTTTTTAGATGTTTCGCGTCAATATTTTTTTTTATCAGTAAAACAATAAAATTTTTCTACTACTGATTAAAACATTCATAGGCGCTATGCAAAGTTATACAGTGCCGTCAATGTTGTAATATCCGGTCTCGACCTCAAATTTAACATTTTTTACTCGCACTGTATTTGGCCATATTATACTTTACGTTCGTTGACATAGAGTTCACTTCGCAGTTATGCGGCGCACTGAGCCTAGCGCCGGCGCAGTACGTGACTATGAAAGGCGTGCTCCTTCGCCGGTCGCCGGCTCCTGACAGCGAAGTCGACCTCGCCGTTCGCCACTACTTGCATTCTGCCGGTTGGATTAGAAACTAGGTTCGATGCCTGTCTCACGACTGTCGTAGCCAATTTAACAGTGTACGGAGCTGTCAAATACTGCTGTGCCTTTTGATGTGGAAGTTATGACGAAAGATTCAGTTTTATCAAAAAGGGAGAATTAAAAAGGTTTCGGTTTACAAATTATACAGGGTGTATCAAAAAACCATAACAAATCAAAGCATGGATTGTGCTAGCGTAATTGATTAGACGACCTCACTATCGCGTAAAATGTTGACTTTAAATTAATTGGTGTAGTCTTTTAATACAATATATTCCTGCCATATTTTTGAATCAGTTCTTATGTCATGTATCTAATTTCGGGTTGGCACAAATATGTATTTCCTGAAGGGAAAAACAAAAATTAACCTTTAAACTCAAAAGGAACTTTATTTACGTAGGTTTGTCACATACCTCTTATAAATCGTCCTTTATAATATTACCAATATCATATTTAGGCCTTGTTATTAGTTTCTTTAAACACCTATCTGTCGTCATATCTACAGTCACACCTTTCTACATTTCCTCATTCTCACAATCCATCTATCTCTTTTGGTGATATTATTATACAGGGAAGATACTCGGTAGTATTTTTTTTTCAAATTTTTAGTCTTGTTCTGTCTGATTTGTTTAGGTTGCACTAAACAGCATAGTGAGAGCAAGTCCGCCAGATCAGAGAGTTCAGCTGCTTGGACTAATACATTTATTGCTAAAATATATAAAATGTATAGTCGCCATATAACCCACAATAATGTTAAATACACGGTGTTGTCAACGCCTCTCCCTTATTCTATGCAGGGTATTTTTATTCACATTTAATTGTATAATCACTATCAATTATGCCTTAGGCTTTCACGATTAGCCGCGTACTGACTTAGCGAGCAGCCTCGTGAGGCAGCCTCGGATTAGAAAACTTACAGACCGAGGCCGCCTCGCGCGGCATGCGTACTGCGGCAAACGTCCGAGGCTGCTCGCTAAGTTAGTACGCGGCTATTCTTGTACATTGTGGTGAATAGCCGCGTACTGACTTAGCGAGCAGCCTCGGACGTTTGCTTCGCAACGTTTGCCGCGCGAGGCAGCCTCGGTCTGTTATAATACAGACCGAGGCTGCCTCGCGCGGCAAAGCCGAGCCGAGCCGAGGCTGAGCCAGAGTGGAATGATTCGAATGTTCGTTAAACAAGCGAGGCAAAACACAACCGTCTTGAGTGCGCGCGGCAAACCTGCCGAGGCACCTTTGAGCATGGACAAAAACCGACAACGCTCGGCAAACGCAGCGCGTGCGTTTGCCTCGGGCGAGGCACGTCCTGACATACCGAGGCTGCCTCGCTAAGTCAGTATTCGGCTAATGACATTCAACGGGTCTAAGACACTGCATGGTGTCTAAATTATCAATTCTTGTTTGAATGGCTTGCCAAATCTAAATTATCATAATCAACCTACGGTATAATTTCAGTCACTGGTATTTGACAGCAAAGTTTTGACAGCGCATGTACAGTACAAGATGCTGTAAATGTTTTTTTAAGTGGCCAGTATTTCTTGTGCGACGGTTGTGAAACAGGTTCTAGGCTGTCGTATGGGTAAGATATAATTTATGTAGGTACTGTCATGTTTAGAGTAGCAGCATTCACATGTTTTATTTGCGGGGTTTGGAATGAGTGCCGTAAATCGATCCATATCTTGTAACAACATGTGAAAGTGTGTGTTATATTATGTTTGTGCGTTACATCAAAACGGCCTAGAGCTAGTCAGTTCCTTTAACGCCGGCCATTGCTCTTTATTAAACAAATAACAAAATTTCCGTCATGAGCAAGCTAAACATTGCTTTACCTGCTCAGAAGTAACATAAATAGACGCACGTATAAACACGTTGAACGTTGGAATACACCCCTTTTTCCGGATTCTGCCTTGCTCGCGTTATTCCAAGTCCCAAAAATATTGCAGCTGTTAAATCAACACCTATGTTGAGTATAAGATCACGTGATCTTAGTGGTAATTGCACATTATTCCAAAGGACGCAGGATTAAGGTGCTTGTTTTATCAACACGTTTGTTCTATTGACAAGAAAATCTAGTTTAAGTTATCGTGTGATACGATTTATTTTTGCGGCCAAGCTTTGTGCGCGTGCGATGTAGTAAGCAATTCATAAGTGTAATATTTATATGTATATTGTTATTTCTCGATTTACATACACATTTTTGAGATTTGCACAATCTTACTAAAAGGTGTATTTTAGTGTGTGCAGGTACAGCAGAAGATGTTAATAGCGCGTAGATGTGGCAGTTACTTATTAATCATACGCACAAAAAATAAATACGAGTAAGGATTGCTTTTGACATTTGAATTTAATTGTACTTTTTTATGACGACTGTACCAAGCTTGGCCCGAAAGCTGCTCTCATAGAGCAAGGAATTATTTTGTACATAATATATAAATATTTTGTAAATATGTAAGAAAACAAACCAACTGTGCTACTTTTGTTCAGATTAAATTCTTATTAGGCCCTTCGTACACAAGGCTACGCAAATCTTGGATACTCAACGATTTTAGTCTTCAAGCGACTACCGCCATTCAAATCCACTGAGGTTCGTACACGAGTCGCGTCGCCGACATTCGTCACGCGACTTGCTTTGTATGGCGGTAGTCGCTTGAAGACTAAAATCGTTGAGTATCGAAGATTTCCGTAGCCTTGTGTACGAAGGGCCTTAAAGTATTTAGTTAGCTGTCTCGTTGCAAGCTGTAGGGTATGAGGAAAATATTTTTGCGTGAGATAGGTACCAGTGAAGTTAAAAAACATGACTTTGCTTCATATGATGTGTAGATCTTTACACATTGCAGTTTATTGCATTTTTTTCGTTTTATAAATAATTCCTTGACCAACCCCTGGTACAAATGCTCACGCTCCGCTTTCTGCAACACTAAAATGTTTGGTAATGGCAATTTAGCGTTCGGTGTGAAGAATCATTTACCAGTTTTTTTTTTCATAGAAAGCACAGTTGGAGACTAGACGTTAGCTCATTATTCTTTCATTGTGTAGATAGATTATTTCTTAGATATTTAATCAGTATTGTTAATATTTTGCCGCGCTGTTAATTTGTAATTATGGAAAAATAACTGTTTAATGAATTGATAAAAAAATAGTACACCTGATAATTTTGCACTATGAATGAATGGTGAAATGAGAAAAATATTAATTCATGGTAACCCAAATTTTTTGTTTGATTGCATGAAGCGAATATCAAATACTAAGAATACTTATTACACTTAGTGGCCACAAAAATGGCTCACCCGTAAAACACATTTTTCGTTATCGACTTTTGCGAGGGAGTTTAAAGTGTAATTTTTAAATTATAGTAAAATACTATTGATACATACTTTTCGCTGTCCCTGTAAGGGGTACAAATATATTTGTAATCTGCAACATATTTGTGTGCACTATGCCAGTTTGAATTGATTTTGTGACAAATATGTCATGGCATTTTAATCGGTATAAATTCAATATGGCGTTTGTTAATTTGTGGGTAGAGGACCCAACAGACCTGGTCTCTCTGCTTTACAACTGATATGGCGTATTTGGTAACCATCACCCTCCTAAACTTCGGAGTATGCTGTGTGTAAATATTAAGTTTAAACAGTGTTGAGTGCGAGATTTTTTCATTATCTCGATCGGCAGGGGCGGCTTTCATGTTGGTAGTAATGAGATCCTAGGCTAATACAAACAGGGGTTTTGGCTAAATAATCTACTAATCGTCATAAACAATATTTTACACTCTGTTCTACTGGGACTCTTTATATCCAAGGGCAACAATCAACAGCTCAAATCCTGCAAATACTTAACGTAACGACAAATTTGTATGGCTGTGTGATACGAATTGCATCTATTTGACGCTAGATGGCGTTCTTTAATTTTTAATAGCCTTTCAAAAAGTAGGGAAGCAGGTACTGGCCCGACATATATTGAAAGGCAAATGTCTATCTATCTATGAAAGACTTATTAGTTATTGGTTCCGAGTAATATGCACTAAAAATAAAAAGTTTATTATTTTAAAATCTATCCACATAAAAGCCAAATGGTGATAAGTAACTAATATACAACCATTATTTTGAAGTCAAATCAAAACTCATTTAATCAAGTTGCTTATTTAATAACGCAAGTTAAAATAAATTATTTACCATCTACCACCTGTTCGGAATGCACCTCTACAGAGTCGATGCTTAACCCAAGGCACCGACTTTAAATCGTTGTCTTGGCCTTTCTCGAAATTTAGGTTTTTTCGCACAAATGTTCGTTACGTTAACGACGAATATGTGGAAAAATATCGCATTTGGCACACTGATTACGAAATTGTCATAAAATGGAGACTTTAGGATGTTAGTTAATTCTTAGTTTTAGTAGATGAATTACGAAATGTTAATATAATTTTGGGTTACACTAGTAGGTTCCATGATCATAGATAGGAGCCTAGGACTAAGCCACCTGGAACCACCTCTAGTTGTTAAGGCGTTTGCTATAAAATCCTTGGTGTTGCAAATGTAGAAAATTGATTCCATTAAACTGTTAAATAAAATTGTAAGGAGTTGTGTTCCTCTAATGTTTATCATGGTAGCATGGTATATAGTAACGCTCTATTCGTAACTACTGCATCAGTTAAAGTAATTTATATTTCATTATTCCACATGGGAATGGTGGAGATGATTGGGAGAGGCCTATGTCCAGCAGTGGTCGTCTTTTGGCTGAAATAAGCCACACCTACTCTGCCCATAAATGTCACAGGGAGTCTCCTCATGTCTGATGGTGGCCAACTAGAGCCCAGTTGATAATTAATTTAATTCAACCCGCCACAGAAACTTGAAATGTCGAAGAATAACTGATTGATACATTTCACAAGTAAAATCAACAAGTAGGTTCATTAGTATAGTCATTCATACGCTAGGGCGAAAAAAGACTTGGAAAAATACATCGAAAACCAATGTTACTAAGTTCCGTATGTTGCATTCTAACAATGGCTGTGGTACATTGTAAACTATTAAAATACCATTATATAATTGTATAAAATTCCCTCTTTTATTAGTAGTTTTAATACTTAAAATACTTGAATATGTTGCCCTATTTCCAACAGTTTTACCGTATAACATATAATAAAAATGATGACAAAACATGTATGAAACACAGTAGTTAGTTTGTTTTGTCTTTGGATCTTATAATAGTTATAAAGCTAATGCTTGTAGTTTGCACATTTTGGTGTCATATAAAAGTGGTTTCTAAATTAATAGTGTATTGTAATAAAAAAGGGCATAAATTAAAGTTATGGACATATCTAGCTGTTCTGTGTTGAATTAAAAACTTGTTATTTTGCATTTGCTCTTTCGTTATTGTATTTACTCTTAGTAAATTATTAATACACTGCATGATTAAGGGCTGGGTGTGTATTAAATACCAGTACGAAACCATGATTTTGTGATACCAGCAAGTGCTTTGGTATTATTGGGATGTATAAGAAGAACATTTTAAAAATTAATATAAAGTTAACATGTATTTCTTATATTTTGACATGGGCATAGTGTTTGTAATATTTTTTTCATACCTAAATGGGTTTGTCCCCCTGTCGAGATGACGTCACGTTATTGTAGGTTATATACGTTTATTATGGGAAATTGCAAACGTTCAAGTTGATACTGGTAGGCATGGTTTGATAACGTCTTTTATTTGATCTCTGTACGTAGTGTGTATTTTATTATTATTTAATAATAATCTATTTATACCCTGTAATCTGTTGTCAACTGTCAACTATTCTTACTGGGATTTATGGTTATTTTTGAACTTTATATATGAATTGGAAAGTAATGAATTTTAAAGGTTTAAGCAATTGGGGAATTTTTGTTTTGCTACTTGTCGTCGTACGAATTTTAATCAACCGTAATCACTTATTATATTGATTTGTGCCACATAGATTTGTTATCTGTTTATGCTTTGTCTTCGGTCTACACACAACAACACTGTTCCATGTCTGTGTAAGACTCGGCCAATCAATGTGAAGAAATAATCTATAATTGGAGCAATTACAAAGAAATGCGAATTAAAAGTCAGTGTTTATTTTAATATCATCCATCTGTGGCGTTGGGGTACAGTCAACATCAAAAGCAACTTGACGTATGAAATTCTCAAATGCTTGTTACGGTTTAAATGTCCAGGATTGTTTGACTTAACGATTGAGTCTACCAAAAACGGCGAACATAAACTTTTGATTGACGGCCTTGAACATTTAATATGAACAATAAAAATGTCAGACAATTCTGAATTCTTAAATGATGTGTATTTCTAAACCCTACACACATCACTATTTCTTTCGACACGTTCTTTCTGTTCAGTTAATTTTGATTTTGACTGTACCAGGACCCTGGCTTTTTGTTAGTCGGAGACATTGGTGGCGATAAACAATTGCAAGTTTGTAAAGAAACTCGCGATACAGGGGCATCTAATGCGGGTATGGTTCTTTTTAATATGGCTCTACTTTGCCAATGCTCTGTATTTTAATTTCTAATGAACGCAGACTACATTTTATGACTACGGGGCTTGAAGGGTCACGTATTGGGACAGAATAGTGATGTGGACTATATTTTAATTATAATCGATTTAACTGTAATCGATAAAAATGCACGAAACCTATTTGTGAATATTTTTATATAGTTAACGTTGTTTGGCTCAAACTGTAAATAATTTCAAATACAACTTCCTATTGTAATTAAGACATCATTTCAATGGGCCTTCGCAAGGAATAAATGATACATTTCATGGATTTGTTCGTTTTATTTCGGTTTGCTAGTGCTAACAGGCTTTGGCATATCTTCCAGTGGGCATGGTGGCGGCCTGTTGATGAACCATTGGTGTCGAATAGCCTGGAAATAGTTACGGAAAAAGTTTATGTTTGGCGAAAATTTTTTTTTTTTCTCGTGGGGCAAACCCTTGATGGGTCTCTGTTTATTCTAAATCCGTCACCACATGACTTCTATAGTAATAAATAGTACGTAAGGGTCAGCGCCGACGGACGGAGTGGCGGCGAAGAGGCTAATTCAGTAACAATTTAAATTCAACCTAAAACGCTTTTATGTCAGTCGCCGTCATTGTATTTCGTTGTACCAAATACAGCTGTATTCTGAAGCATTTAGGTTGAATTTAAATTATTACTGAATTAGGGCCTCCGCGCATTATGCGGCCAGGCCGCCGTCAAGTCGCTGCGGCCAACTAATTCTTCTACGATGTATATAGCTGCCCGCATTACGCGGCCAACGAAAAATATCGCGTCACATACGCGGCCTATTGGCCGCCGCGACCAATCCGCGCATTATGCGGCCAGCCGCGCGGCCTAAATGCGCGGGGGCCCTAGCCTCTTCGCCGCCACTCCGTCCGTCGGCGCTGACCCTTACGTACTATTACTATAGAAGCCATGTGGTGACGGATTTAGAATAAACAGAATCATCCACCCGTACCAGCCTCGGGGTGTCGTAAGAGACATTGAAGAGGCAGATCACCTAGCCACAAGGGCAGGGAAACTCGATACAAACCAATCTTGCCAGCGTGGCACAGTAGGCTGATTGCCCTCCATGAATTTGGAGGAGGCCCGACCCGATAGAGGTATTAAATTATCATATACTGTATTTGCAACATACTTCTTTAGCCGATATTCTCTTATCAGCGTCGTACAACACGAGCGATTTGGTGAGATGCACAGCATCGGGCTCCACACCCGGTAGCAGCTCCGTCCAGGGTGTCGGCGTGGACTCCGGGAACGTGATTTTGTGGAAATCTGGCAGTTCCGTGTGTCCAGGCCAGGACTCTTCGGTGGGCGTGCCCAGGTGTTGCAGAACTATAGCCAACTGCTCTATGTCTGATTCACCCTGGATATAGAAGACAATATGAGACTTCACAAATGCAAATAAAATCACGATACTTATTTTCGTGGTAAACGGCTATGGATCACTGGCCGTTAAGGACTTGCGGGGTGATGTGGGATTCCAGGGTGCGAGAGGGTGATCCCACTGAAACCCACAAGATTCTTCGACTGTCTGCTCAAATTCTACTACTACTACTACCCATACGAGAACACGACCCACTGCTAAGTCGGGCCTCCTCCAATTATATGGAGGAAATTCTAAATTAATTTAATTCAAATGTGGTTCATTACAGATTACGATGAATTGTTAATGTCAAGAGACCACCGGTTCGGATAGTTAGTCAATAGACAAGGGCCGGCAAGGAACTAAAGATTTTTAAACTGATTTATTTGATCTACATTTGATTACAACAAGGGCAACACACAATTTTGTAAGTATAGTTTCGTATGTAAATAAGGACTGACTCTTAAACACTATTATGCTGCGAATCGGTTATACTAGTGGTAGAAATGATTGTATTAAACATAAAAACACACAGACACTGGTGCGGAAGCTCCGGCATTGAATAGTATTTTATTCGAATTTGTTTAAAATACGCTCCAAATTGTGTGTCTGTTATAATACTGTTTTTTCTAACGAAACGCCTGCACTAGTCTTAGAACATGTATCGCGGGATTTACACAAAGACACTTGCCCGACCCTAGAAACGAATCTGTAAACCCTGGGACCTGTAAATACAAAAAAAAACGTCCCCACAACCCCTGCAGTGTATGTGTGAGTAGTCTTCTACCACTAATAGCTTTTAAAATATACTACTAGGTTGATCTTACCGCAAAGAGAGGTTGTCTGTTAATCATTTCTGCTATTATGCAGCCAACCGCCCATAGGTCCACTTTTTCCGAGTAAAACCTTGCTCCATACAGTAGTTCCGGAGCACGATACCACCTGGATTGGTGGAAGCAAAAACTGTTTTGTATGTTTTCTAATAACAGCAATTTTATATTAACAAGAATACTCAAATTTGCCTTTCGACAAATCGTTTTTTATACTTAAATTACAATTTTGTTTATTTTAATCAAACTAGCTATAATCTGGATTGCTCTGTTTACAAACATGTGATTCAAAAACGCTAATCACACTTAGACCCTGAGCAAGTACCTCTTGGTTTAAGACACTTGCCCGAGCCCGGCAACGACCCGAGTACGACCCGGGTATAGTGCGAACCTTCTCCTTAAAAAAGTTCTTGCACGATTTTGTTATCGATTCTCAACAAAGCAATTTGTTAAGAAATCGATGGATTTATACTTTGGCAAACATGTATTTAAAATACATAGTTTTTTAAATACCACGAGAAGGGCGCGTGGAGGCGGTAAATTGTGCCCCGCACCGGCCTACTCGTTAACACCGACGGCCATCTTCGACTGCCCGAACCATGGGCATGGGATTTTCAACGTCATATTAACCAACCTTGTAGCGACTTGGTGGGAGTATGGCCGACCGCCATCAGGCCAATAAAGCCGAGCTAATCCTAGATCGGCAATCTTCAGTATACCTTCATGGTTGATTAGAAGATTTGCAGGCTTAAGATCCTGTTGGCATAAAAAATCTGTAGACATGAAAAATGCACGGGCAGTGGTTGATTTACCAGCAGGATAGGCAGACTGAAGCATTTGAACATAAACTATTTTCGTCCCGTCGAAAAAACATGATTATGTGAGGACTAACCACAGTGCATTTAGTATAATCGATCAAATGCTATTAACAATATTGAAATTAAATACTTTATAAGAACCGGACCTATCGCGGCGCGTGCATTCCCGATGTTTCGAATGCTTTGGAGCAGGCGTGGTCACGGGAGAGACTAGACGTGCGGTCACAGGGAATGTTATCAATGAAACAAAATTATAAGCGCTAGATTTAATTATTTCTTTGTACTTTTGGAGAAAACTGTCATCTAGTCTCACCCGTGACCAACGACTGCTGCAAAGCGCGATAAATCCTTTAAAAAGTGTTTAATTTAAATGTGTAACATATTAACACTATTATTCAAAGTTAAACATACCCTATGCATAACGTAATGTGCATGCATATATCGCGTACCCTTCAGCAGCATCAGTGCGTAGGTCTTTACGCGTGGAAGGGTCAGCTCATGCTGTTTGTGATGCAGCATCTCCCATAGGCTGGAAGTCATGTATTCTAGGACTAGAACAAGGCTCATGCCGCGAGGGAACATGTCGTAGAGCTTTATTATCTGTGACAAAAAGCATTAAGTTTTATAGGTTTAGGTGCAAAAGGATGATCATTAATAGTGAGGTGATGATGAAGTTTGACCAGGATGCTGGTCTGACCCATGCTAATTGTTTTGTGAACTACGATATCAAGGATTTTTGGGTTTTCTATATGATATTACTGGCTGATAGTTGCTTTTTGCGTAAAATATGTAGAATTAAGGTCGCAACTTATGAATGTATAGCCAGGGTCGGATTAAATATCAGAGTGCTGTAAAATTGCCAGCTCAAAACCATCTTGTGATGCAGGGCATATCAGATAGTCCTCACCCCAACGATGGGATCATGATGGTTGCCATGACATGTGAACCAGCATGGCAACACGGAGCTACTAGCTCCAAGGGTAGGTTGCTGTAATCATTAGCTTTTTAGGCGCAAAGGGATGATCATCCAGCCAGACGAGGTGTGATGTCTGGCTAGGGGTCGCAACGCCTATTCCCCCCGATAGTTGTAGTCTTAAGGGGGTCTTAAGGGGAATTCTTAACCTGCGAATTGCTCTTGAAATTTCACTATCGCGGTGTAGGACTTTTTGGTAATTCTCGCATTTGTAGGCGATATTTCTTGATGCAATTAGTTCAGATTTTTCGGGTAATCCCAGCCCTGATTCCTATAAGAGTCTAATAGGAATCAGGGCTGGGAGAGCTTTAACACCTCTGATACAACCAAGACCCACAGTGCAATAGGAGCAACCCCGGCGGAATGTTTAGTGTATATGGGGACGGCCCTAATAATACCGAGGGGCTTCTTGGGCCGGTTTGGATGGTCTATAGAGGATTTTAGTCTTCATAAAAAAGGCATATCTGATAACGACGGTTCAGACTGCAGGGCTGCACAACCGTAGTAACTGACAAAATACAACATTCATATTACACCACCCTTGGATAACATTGTATTCGGACGCGCTAGATAGAGCTCTTTCAGGAGACACATGGTGTTGAGAGATGAAGGAATCCACTTTTATTTTTTACTGCCGGCGTCATATTTTCATTTTCTACAGGGTTGGTGGGGTCTCCTCATCCATGTACCCATTTTTCTTTTAACTCTGATCGCGGGGGCTGTTTCCAAACAAAACATTTGCGAGCACAAATAACATCCAGCCATTGTCTGAGTTATGTATGTATCTCCTAAGTCTCACAGCGGTTTTCGACCGCCGCCATGCTCCACGGCCAAGAGTTTCTTTTTGTGTGAGTCATTAGTGGTATAAAAACAAGTACTCACATATTTACATCGAAGCAACTGTAACGCCTTAATCTCCCGCATTACATTAACCGGTATTCCATCTTCTAAGTTTTTAATGAGGATTTTCTTGAGAGCCACCTCTCTGTCAGAGGGTATATGCTTGGCTTTAAAGACAAGCCCATGAGCTCCTTCCCCTATATGACCCTCCACATTATAATTTGTTATATCGTTGTCCATTATATGAACGGTTCCAAACTTTGCATACTAAAATATGCAAAGTTACTATTAAATATCTAAACACGTTTGGTTGATAAACGCTTAAAATCAGCTGTGTTTTGTTGATAACGTGTTGCTATGGTTACTTCATGTACGAGCCCATTTTTTTTTTAAATTTATTTCTTGACCCTGGATACCTACAATATTCTTCAGTCGGAATATATACATATAATACACAGTTACTTATTTAATTAAATCTTTATGGTGGTTTATTAATTAAAAATACTGTTTGTATTGTTTTTTTGTTTGAGGTATTATTCTGATTGTGATACATATCTTTATCTTTATTACATAGTTTAAAACAAAGTCGCTGTCATCTGTCCGTCCCTATGTATGCTTAAATCTTTGAAACTACGCAACGGATTTTGATGCGGTTTTTTTTAATAGATAAAGTGATTCAAGAGGAAGGTTTATATGTATAACCCACCCCCGCTTTGCACGGGCGAAGCCGGGGCGGGCCACTAGTTATGATATAATAGAAACACTTACATAACCTTTGGTTTTGGTGGCTAGGTTAATACTTTTGTCAGCTCTTACGACACCCTTCAGGATGGATAGCGTTACATTACGTATTCTAAATCCATACGGATTACGGACCTAGATGAAACTAGGTACTTAGTACCTACTTACCTACTTAAATAGTAACACCTAAGTAGGTAGGTATGGTGTGTTATTCTCATGTCATTGAATAAGTGTCTACAAATAATTGTTAGTAGGTATATTTGTTGAAACATAGTCTGTAGAATACATAATGTCTCCAACCCATACTATTCTGAGGGTGTGGTAAGATGCGACCAAAGGAACACAAGAGAAGGAAACTTGATACAAACCCATCAGTGCCAACCCGTCTTGTCAGTGTGGTACATTAGGCTAATTTCCATCCATGACTCGACTCAGTAGTGGGTCTTAAAGTGGGTATATGTCCATCAAATAAACCAAATACCTAGACGGTGTATGAATTTTATGGTACATCATAACTATTTATTTATTTATACTTCTCTGCACATATAAATTTACAAAAGTAGAATTTACAAAAACAGATAATGTACAATTAGGCAACTATGTACTTCATCTAATGTAATATTTTTTTTGTTAAAATTTGTCTGCCTGTTCATAGCACATCATATTTAAAAATTTTCCTCCTTGGTACATAAAGAACTTATTTTACCGTAGGAGGGCCCAAGATATAGGACTTCGGAGAAAAATCCAATAGTTCCGTATGCAGTATTTATACATATTAGCAGTAAGACAAATGAAAGGAAATGAGAAATGTCAAGAAATATTAATTTAAACACCTCTTTACTTTTTTTAAGTCCGTGTGCTGACGGATTTAGAATACATAGTGTTATCCACCCCATTCCACCCTGAGGGTGTCGTAAGAGCCGACAAAAGGAAATGACAAGGCCTTACCAGAGAAGGCAAACTTTATAGGACACTGTGCCAACCCGTCTAGCCAGCGTGGCACAGTATAGGCTAATTACCGTTCATGTAATTGGAGAAGGCCCGACGCAGCTGTGCGTCATTTATGGGCTGAATATGCCCATAAATGACCATATGTGCGTCATTTATGAGATAGTTAGATAGACACCCTTCATTGTACATGTATACAAAAGAAACAACAACAACTTAAAACTAACAGACACGAGTACAGTACAAATGGCGGTCATATCGCTTAAAGCAATCTCTTCCAGACCACCGATGGATGGGCTACAAGTTGTACAGATATTACTGTAGTAGTTGTTACAATTTTAGGCCTCTTCCAGGAGTCGTATTTCTGAATCGGTTTTGTGCAGCTGCTAGTACCTGGTAACAAAATTATAATGCAATGGATGCTCAGTGTGTCGTGATAAACTTGTTTGTTACACATTTTACATTGAATCAGTATTTGTTCAGCTGTTAACCTATTCCATTATAACAGAGATATAACCTACTGTTAACATTATTCTTTCTTTTACTGTCGACATTGATAGCAAACGGTCATATTGCATGTTATCTGCAGCAATGGGACTGATTAAAGTTTGTGCAGGATTACTGCTCCTGGCATACTGTTGCCAAGCCGCAAGAGATGGAGCGTCTATACTTGCTGTATTCTCATCTCTGTCATTTTCTGATCACCTAGTTTTCAGAGGATATGTGTCTCTCCTCGCACAGAGTGGCCATTCCGTCGTGGTTATGACACCGTACCCAGGTCACTTCCAGTACCCAGATACAGAGAGAATTGTGGAGCTAGATGTTGGACAAGTCTCTGCGCCTTTCTGGGAAGAATATCGGAAGCTGGTGACAAATACGGACGACGTTTACACCAGGCTGCGAGCAATAAACGAGTTTTCGGTGAGACTAGCAATTGCACAGTTGAGATCTAAGCAGATGACGGCACTTTTCATCAACCCGAACATTAAATTTGATCTGGTGATCACAGAAGCAGATGTTCCAGTTCTTTACGCTATTGCAGAGAAGTATCAAGCTCCCCATATTGCTATAACTACATCGAGTGGAAAAATCCATCAGCACGAAGCCAAGGGTAACCCAATACATCCAATTTTGTATCCAGATGTTAACACTCTGAATTTCGGAAACTTGACTCGCTGGCAAAAGATTGTAGAGTTTTACAGGCACATTCAGACGAAGAATGAATATTATAACAATTATCTTCCTCTGTGCCAGTTGGCGGCTAAAAAGATACTAGGTTTGAAGAGAGATTTGCAGGAAGTTGAATATGATATAGACTTGCTATTCATAGCAAGTAACCCTGCCTTGGCTGGAAACAGACCCGTTGTTCCAGCTACTATTTTTGTGGATCGCATGCACATTAAGCCTGATCTTAGTCTGCCACTGGTAAGCGTTTTACTCTACTAGTTATATTTGTTACTCTTATAATTTTCAACCGCCTTCAAAAAGGAAGTGGTTCTCAATTTGGTTGTATGTTTTTTATGTTCGTTACCGCTTGACTTCATCATTTCGAAGCCGATTCAAGTAATTCTTTTTATTCGATTGGTATTAGTTTCAGGCTAGTCCTTTACATTTTATCGTCGAGAGGGTGTCGTAATAACCGACTAAAGTAAATTACAAGGCAGAAAACCTTTTGCCTAGGCGGAGAAGGAAAACTTGATACCAAACCATGTGCCATCAAAACACGTGACACAGTAGGCTAATTGCCCTCCTTGTAATGGACGGAGGCCCGACTCGGGAGTGGGTCATGTTTGTGCTGAGTAGTTATAGTTTTGGTTACCTCTTACCATGTATTTTCGCGTATATTCTGTTGTAGGAAATTGAAAAAAAAATACATTTAAAACACAATATGTTTTGTAGCGACCAGCAATACAGCATGCTGGTCGCTAAAAAACATATATAATAATTTACACAATTCACCCGAAAAATCTGAACTAATAACATCAAGAAATATCGCCTACAAATGCGAAAATTACCAATAACTCCTACACCGCGATAGGGAAGTACCCCTATCCAGACATACCACCTCGTCTGGCTGGATAATAATTCCTTTGCGCCTAAAGTTTTAATGAGTTATTATTTTATTTTTCAGGAACTCAAAGATATTTTGGACAAGGCTACGAAAGGGGTAGTATATTTCAGCTTGGGGGCTTTGCAAGAATCCGAAACACTATCGCCTTACATCTTGCAAACACTGAGTGATGCGTTTCGAGAGCTTCCTTATACAGTGCTTTGGAAAATTGGGAATGCAACTGCTATCAATAAGCCAGATAATGTGATCGTGCACAATTGGTTCCCGCAACAGCCCTTGTTAGGTACGTATATAACTGGCCTAAGTATATATACCTATAAGTAGGATAATTGCCTATATGTTGGATCTGCCGCCTGCGGATCAACGGGTCCCGGTTTCGATTCCGAGGTCGGGCAAGTGTCACTTGCTTTGGCCAGAGGCACTTGCTCTGAGTCTGGGTGTCATTTGTGTTCGTGAATTACATGTTTGTAAACTGCCCTCGCGATACAGGCTATGTTCTTGCCAGTCTTTCTCAGCAGATGTCCCGTTCCGACGTGGTAGTCACTGTCTTTCTTTGCATTTTATAAATTCTATGAATATGTTGACTATTTGTAACCCATCTGATAATGATGACATGTATGCTTATATTTCTCTTCGAGAATGGTGGCATGATAAAAAATATCATCAATCAGGTAACGATAAAAAAAAATATGGATATCCTTGATTTTGCCCACAGTATCAGCAGCAATGACTAACTAATCATTGTTATGGTCTTAAATACGCTATTAATCATTTAATTTTGTCTTTCACTCAGCTCATCCTAACGTCAAAGCCTTCATAACACATGGAGGAGAGCGTTCTCTAGAAGAAGCTGTATTTTACGAAGTTCCTATCATTGGTTTTCCCATCGTTAAATCCAGAAAAGTATATATCAGGGAAATAACTAAGTACGGGGCTGGTGAGATTCTGGATACTTATTACTTGGAGAAAGAGTCTCTTAAAAATACTATTACCGAAGTGGTTACCAATCCCAAGTAAGTACGATCACTGTTGTATTACTTACTCTAAATTTATCAGTGTTTCTCTACAATATTATGGATGTATTAAACTTATAAACCTTCCACTTGAATCACTCTATCTATTAAAAAAACCGCTTCAAAATCCGTTGCGCAGTTTTAAATAGGGACGGACAGACGACGGAAACGTGGAGGAAGCTCGCAGTCGGAAGGCGGACCCAGGCAATAGCCGGGATTAACGCCAGGTAGAAGAAGAGGGACGGACAGACGACATCGACTTTGTTTTATAATATGTAGTGATAGTGATAGTGACGAAGTTTGTCGCTTCATTACAGATTACTTTAATAAATATATTATAGGGCCAGACATAAAAACATCTTATCTAACGGTATCCGCAACGCTAAAATGTATGGAATGACATTTCAAACGCTAAGTCACGTGACTTTTAAATCTCATCCAATACATTTAACGTTACGTAAACCGGCAGCGAAACTTTTTTACGTTTGTTATTTTTCTCCATCTTATGCTTTAAATAACCAACTGCAATTTGTAAAATACCGAGACGTCATCATTGAAATGAAACATCTTACGTCAAAAGCAACAATATAGAATTGATAACGATATTTCTTCTCCGCAGGTATATAAAAGCAATGGCCAAAGTGAAGGATATGGTATTCGACCCTTTGATCTCAGGACCAGACGACGCTGTGTGGTGGACTGAGTACCTTCTACGGCACAAGACTGCCCGCCATTTCCGATCCCCGGCTGTTGGATTGTCATTCATCCAATATTACATGCTTGACCTTTTATCATATCTTTTAGCGGGGATGTTGATTTCTCTATATCTTACATACGTTATTTTGCGTTATATAGTTAAGCGTTTGCGTTTACGTTTCAGTGGCAATGTTGAAACCAGCGTTAAAGGAAAGTTCAAAGAATTATAGGTTTATTTATTATATTTATTAATAACTAGAGTTGAGGTATATTACTTAGTTACATATTCTGTGAAAAGTTTGTTATTATGATAGAGTAAGTATTTGAAATAATCTAGTTAAAATATCACATGAATTTTAAAACGAAATGTGTGCTTAATTTGTCGTCTTGTAATTAATAGCAATTAGTATGAACTGATAATTGATTACCTAATTTTAACATAATATGTATTCTATTTCTTTAATAAAATAATGATTTTGTTACGTTGTTGGCATTGTCTGCTTGCATTAAATAAATGTATTAAAAAACTAGTGAAACTTTTTCCTGTGGACTCAATCCGGCTGAGGCGTCATTCCGGCAGAAAGCATGACCGTCTTCCCGTGGCCTGTGCTAGCACTATGCTACTGTACTGTACCGTGCTAACATGCACACGTACTACGCAGTACCTCGCTCACTTTGTTTTTCTGTAAGCTGGAGTTCCGACGACGTTAACCAACGATTATCTACTTTCTATAGGTTGTCGGTTTCGGAACGTAGGCTCACAGAGTATAGTTCTCAGCAACGTCAGCTGTCAATGTTATGATCGAACCCAGCTGATCAGTTGTCAAATGTATTATATGTATAACACAAAATGTTTGTATTGTTCTGATTAAAAATCATATTAATTTGCTACGAACGTCGCGATGTCGGCAATAAGAACTTGCCCTGGACTTTATTGCGGTCGTACCGAACTCGATGATGGTTCTTGGAGTGACTGCGGTGCGTGTCCTCGGGGCTTTAGAACGAATTCTTCTAGTTACTGTATGCCGTGCGCTGAGGAGCCTACATTATATGATGGGCTGTATCTGGGCTTCATGGTGATGTTACCTATGATACTACATTGGTTCTTCATTGATATGGTTTCCCTGAGTACAGCGTAAGTACCGAGTATAAAATGGGAATAGAATTAAAATAGATAGATAGTAGAATAGTGAACTAGATAGATAGTAAATAGAAAAGTAGTAATTGAGAATCCCACCCAAATCAAATGAATAGAAGATGGATAAATCTGTGGTATGAGATGTGAAAGTATGAGAGGCATGAATGCAAGAACTGGAATGGAAGAGGAGTTAAATAGGATTGTAAATACTCTGGCCATGGATGAGATAGGATAGATTACAAAAAAATCTAGATATTGGCCAATCAGTATAAAAATCTACAAACTCTTACTATTTTACAATAACACTTTACCTAGAAGGTACCTTATAAATTTCATAACAAATACTTGTACAATGCAGAGGACTAATAGCTTTGATTTAGGTCACTACCAGGCAATTCTGGCTAGGCACACATCACAAACAGCCAATCTGTACACAAAATACTGTCAGACTGCCTCGTTGGTCTAGTGGTTAGATGTGCCGCCTTTGGATCAACGGGTCCCGGGTTCGATTCCGGGGTCGGGCAAGTGTCTTTGTCTAAACCAGAGGCACTTGCTTGGAGTCTGGGTGTCATTTCTATCTATAATATGTATGTATTTACAAAAAAAAATGTATATAAGTAGTTTATCATCCATCTCGTTACCATAACACAAGCATTAAGTTGCTTAGCTTGGGACGAGATGGCGTGGTGTGAAATGTCCAAGGATATTTATTTATTTAAAAAAAAAAAAAAAAAAATTATATGGATATTTAAAACTTAATATGATTTATCTTTGAATCGGGTACATGGTGTGTGATACGAACAAAATCCCAAAAAACAACATAATAAATAAAAAAATATAACTGTTTACTAGCAGTTTGATGTTATTCTTATTTTACTTTACAGAAGAAAAGGTGTTCTAATTCAGCATGTATGTGCATTTGTTGAGGTAGCATCAGGAACTTTTGCCGCACTGCTAGTACTACCTCCCATGGGTACAATAACACTGCATGTCTGCTCTCCTAAGGCTCTTTCAGACTGGTACACATTACTACACAACCCACAACCTGATTATAAAGAGACATTGCATTGTACACAAGAAGCTGTTTATCCACTGTAAGTATGTTCTTATATAAAATCTATTTGTTAGTGCCCTTCTTTGTTGTCTTCTCTTTTTAATTAGTGGCAGTATGGTGGCGGGTTTAGAAAACATTGTGTTACCACCCCATTCAATCCTGTGAGTGTGTCAAGAGTGGATAAAAGAATGAAAGAGACAGACAATCTTACCTCAAGAAAAGGAAATCTTGATACAAACCCTATGCCATCCCATCTGGCCAGTATGGCGCATTAGGCCAATTTCCTCCATTGGAAGATGCCTGACTGTTGACTGAGCAGTACGTCAAATATAGGCTCAGATGATGATCTAATGACTATGGGATATTAGAATAAAAATGAATGTCCTTTGACTTATTTCAACCAGTTGGACCTACTCAACGAATTGCACTCGCTAATTTAACATAATTATGGGATTTTAAAATTACCATAAAACCTTAACATCTGGTGTGAAAGTCTGTGGATCTTGCCCAAACTGTTTCATTCCTAAGCCAATGGACTTCAACACAACATAATTAGCATTTTGTCTTCAAAGTTTTACATATCTCAGTTTGATTTGGCTATAACTAATCTTTTGGGATATCTCACACATTTTTGCGGGATAAGAATTGATGAGCTTCTGGGGACTGTTGCAGTTACACTGTGGTGCTACTGATCTATGCCTTCAGCCTGCTGATGACTGTCACATTGAGGCCTTGGGTGCTGAACAGGGAGTATCCAAAGCCTGGCAAAAAAGCAATATACTGTGCACTATACTTCTACCCAATGTTGGTGCTGGTACACACTGTTGCTGCTGGACTGATATGTAAGTTACCCAGGCCCTTTTATTTTATAAATGTAACATTAAAAAAGATACATTGGTTTTTTTAATGACGATAGAGTGCTCGACTGATGATCAGCGCTGACATAGGTCGGACGTAACGCTTATACTGCACCAAAGATGATTTACTACGCGCGTACTTGAACTGTACACACACGTGTTTGGTTCGTCGGTAGCGTAGCACTAATGATTTTCCACAATCGACGACGAGTGTGGTCATGATATTTTTCTAAAATATGATGTTTTTGCTTTCGTGTGTGTCTTAGGCGGTCTCCGAAGGGTTGATCAATCATAAGATGCGTGTGATTATAACTCTGATTATTTCTCCAACTTTTAGAAAAAAGCGAATGAAGCGATTTTATTAACTTTAAAGTAAAAGTAATAAAAAGCGCGGGTTAAATAACGTGCATGCTCGCGTCTGATTGGCTGGCAGATTAAGTCATCGACCAATCACGAAAGAAGTCCACAGATAACGAATATGATGTCTAAACATATAATTTTATTAATAGTAGCCGTGTCAATCTTAGGAAGGAGCGATCTAATTTATCATTATCTATTACAGATTGTTCATTTCCTTACATAATCATTATAATATCGATGATGACGTCGGCGTCCCATTTCTCAATAAAGAACGACCAGTCGGCGCCAGCTCTCCTCAAATCTTCTCTCACCAATCCTCGGAACCTCGTTATTCTACTTGGCCACTGGCTGGTCCACGCATATGGTATAATATCCTTGACCGGCTTCAGGGAACTCTGGTACTTGTCACTGGTACCAGCGCCGGCATTGTTCTACATCCTGACTGCTCAGTTCACAGATCCTATAAAAATACATGGTGATTGACGAAAGGACAATGCTAAGGTCAAAATGTTTTATTGTCCCTAGGTAATTTATCTTGCTCTTTTACCAAGGTCAGTGTGGTCGGCTATCGGTGTAGTCTTAGTTGGCTAAATAACGAGAGACCCCTCTCGTAACTACTACTACGACTAACGGTAATGGTTAATTGTGCCATCACCCGTCTAACATAATTGAGCCGACTCCCAATATCTACTTCGTGCCTTCGTTCATGCGTGAAAACTACTACCCGCATAACTTAAAATGTTTACTGCGGTAGTTATCCAGAGGTATAACCCGATTTGGACAACTAACAACATTTAGCGGGCCCCCGTTAGAGGGACTATCGGTAATGGTTTAGTTCGACTTGTCGTCAAGTTTTAAGTTATTAAGTTCGGCGTGGCACGACGGCTAGATGTTAGAATGACAGATGGACAGACTTTATAGTAATTGTATATTATAGGTATTGTATTGTATGAATCTTTATACATATATAATTATAATATACGGCTTTGTGTCACTGAACTCCTAAACGGCTGGACCGATTTGAATGATTTTTTTTGTATGCGTTTGGGCACTGAGGATGGTTTAGATACACAAATCAGCACGACAGATGGCGCTGCAGTCGGTAAACGAATATCATGCAGGACAGCGTCTGCCCGGTCAGCTAGTATGTATATAAAAATTAAGGATTTAAATTTGTTAGTTCGTTTGCGTTAATAACGCAGTAAGTAAAGATGTACTTTATATATTTAAAGGATTTAAACCACTGCGTTCGAAAGTATGCAACTGGTCACTGTGAACGTGTCTTTCTAATTTAAACGAATTGATTGGTGATATGATAGCTCACTTTCTTAACGCGAACGTTGTATATCTAATTATATCTAGTTATTGTAGAAATATGGATTACCATTTGTGTGTAAAATTTACCTGTCTGACAATTCGTCACCAGATTGTTGATAATGTAAATACATTAAAATGCAATAAATATTGCCAAGTGAAATACAACTATGCGAATGTTCACTACAAGTATTTGTTTTATTTCGTCCGCATCTCATCAACACATGATAGACATCCTCAATATCATTGTAAGCGGTACAAAGGGCTGAATCAGTTTTCCCCATCATATGGTCGAACTTATTTAGTTCTAAGGTGATTGAAGAAAATAATCTAGCCTGGACCTATGGTTTTAATATTTGCCCTGGGATTGATGCCCGAGTTATCATGCTCACACACAGACTTATGACAGTGGTGGCGTTGTGTCATCCTCTTCCCTGCAATATGGTTGAGGAGGGCGACGGCTGACACATCCCTCAATCTTGTGAACAGGTGCTGAACATTGCTAGGGGCCGGTCAGCCCAGGCATGCTGTTCTAAATACTGACAAAATACTGCTGATGCTTGGCTTTTTGTGACTATTGCGCGTGCTTGCTCTCACAAATCTGTCGTATTCGTTTTTTTATTTACAAAAATGGCGAAAACTGGCGAAGGAACTACAGAGATTTTAACTCTGAAGATCAGCCTTCCGGACTTGGTAAGTGGTAAATAGTACATATTATTATAAAAAGTATATTGATGCGCCAAAAGATTGAATTGATTGAACCAACTTGAACAAATGGATTTTTTTGGATTTGATTTAATTGAAAATGCTATGCCGTTTGATATATAACAAAACAATGTATGGTAAGCGGCTACCGACGCCTCAGGACGCTTCTGACCCCGGAAGCCTGATCCTGGCAGCAAATGGAAAGTAGATTCTTTAAGATACTACTACTACTCAGCCTATAAATGACCCCACTGCTGAGTCGGGCCTCCCACTACATGGACGCTGCCCCGTGGGTCCTGACCCACGGGGCAGCAATGCGCGTGACGGTACACCCCGGGGACGTTTAGTGGGTATGCCTTCGCCTCCCCACAGGGGCGGATGAGACTCCCACACACCCCCCGCCGGCCATCCCCACGCCGGCGGGTCCAGTCCATAAAGGATTTTATACCGGGTCATTAAAAAAGGGTCTTGTCATTTCTTTATGTCGCAACTTACGACAGCCTCAGTATGGAATGGCGTGGTGACATTTATTAGTATTCTAAATCTGTCACCACACGGAGTCTAGTAAGTCTTGTCGCACATATACACCGCGTACAAATAGTGAACACGAATGGTCATGGGACGCGGCAGCATTATACAGAGTGTCATGTTAAATGCAAAACGTCGAGACAAAGGCTGTCTCGAAATAAAAAGCAACGGTCGGTTTATACCGAGCCTCATTATTAAAGTCTTCCTTAGTACGCGCGGGAAACCTTCGTTTCAACCGCGCAATATACGCTTATTTGTTTATCTTTACATGTTTCTTTGTGTGTGAGTAGGATGACCAGATATTTTGACATTACATTGACATTATAGTTATTTGTGCAACAAGAGAGCAAAGTCGTTTTTTGCTGCGAGTGCTGATATTGAATCCCGAGTAAGCGAAGGAATCAATGATTGGATCACGAGCGTAGCGAGTGATTCTAAAGTTGATTCCTGAGTGCTGCGAGGGATTCAAAGGCACGAGATGCGAAAAATGTTGCTCTCGTGTAACACACATAACTTTTCACTTCAGCAGCGAGAACGCTATAGGAAATGAAATATATTACGTAACATTTTTGAAACTAGAATTAAATATTTTTAAGTTAAATGTCAGTTTTTTAAGCAGTAAATACTTATTTTAGTTTAAATACAACAATAAGTTATAAATTCAATGAATTACAATAAAAGATATAATTATCATTTTTGCTAAATTTCTTTAGTTAGTACGAAATTCCGAACGTGTTTGTCTTTGAGGTCGAATTAAAAATCAGAGTAACCCCATAACGAACTCCTTTCATCCAATCGAACTGTTAAAAGTACGTCTAGTTTGTATTTAATCAAATATAGTTCCCATAATATTGCTCTATCAATTTAATATTTATAATCTGTACTTTAATGCTTTGTATTGTTTTCTATAGCGCTACCTACTAACATTTAACTTCATAACTCTAACGCAACTTATAACCAATTAATTTAACTTTCATAATCACACGAAATTTCTAACACAACACACTTGTCATTGGCAAAATCATCGGTATAACGATGGAAGCCAAAACCTAAATGAAGAAGAAGAAGAAAAATCGGAGCCACTTGGTCTTTGTCTCTCTCTCTCTTTTCTATTGGCGGGAAAGAGATAGTGTCAATGTTTCGAATTAGAATTAAAAAGTTACTTTGTCTCAATCAGTGGGCAAAATCGCATTTTGTCCACTGTTTTCAGTGAGCAAAACCTACATGTTCGAGCTACTGAAGTGAAATAGTTATTTGTTATACAAGAGTGCAAAGTTGCTTTTTAACCGCGTGTTCAATTTTGATGACCGAGCAAGCGAAGGATTCTAAAATTGAATCACGAGCGCAGCGAGTCATTCAAAATTAGAATCCTGAACGTTAGCGAGGGAATCAAAAGAGCACGAGGTGAAAAATCTTTGCACTCGAGTGCAACACGTAACTTTTCATTCCACCTCAGCGAGGAAATGACTAAATGCAAAAAAAAACGTTTACAATCACAAGATAGGTATACTTTTATTGCAGTTTAGGTATTAATTACTACATTATGACAGGTAAGTATTACAGAATAATCTTTACTTTATTCTCTAGCGAATAAAAAAGGCTTTTGTACTCAGATATCGAAGAGCAAAAATACTTTATTCTCTAGCGAATAAAAACGGCTTTTGCACTCAGATATCGAAGAGCAAAAATAATCTTTCCGAGATGGGGGGATGAAAAACATATTTCCACGGTCTATCTTGAAATGGACCGTAGAAACAACAATATGGAAGGGATCGGTAGGAAAATGAGGAAGAATGCGACCAAGAAATAAATGGATCGACGAAATAATAGCAACTGCGGGAAAAGAATGGAAAAACATAGCTAGGAATAGAAAAGCTTGGACTTATTTGGAGTAGGCCTTGAGTAGGCTTATACCCAGAATTGGGTTTCAATAACTGTCTAAATTGTACATAGGTATGTACTTACTTTATAATTAGAGTTTGTATTCTACTTTGTAAAGTTTTTGAAAATAATAAAAGGCTTTAATGCATGCAGAAATGTGTTTAATAATAATTTATTAAAAACATTTCTGCGTGCATTAGGAACGTCGGAATAACACACATTTTGACGGTAGTTTTAACTCTTTCGTCATATTTTTACAAACAACCGCCAGTGTCTCGCGTGACCACGATTGCTGTTAACTGCAAAGCATTTTTGATCGTTTATATAAATATTGTAAAATACACACGATAAATCGTCTAGAAAGTGTTTGTGTGTTCTCAGTTGCCGAAGAAACCATACATTCTACAATGACATCGTCTACCTTTACCGGTAAGTACCAAAGACCTGATTAGCCGCAAGTGAAAAGAAAGAGACTTTAAAAGGGGATGTTTGTTTGAACAAACAAATATATTTCTTTTCACTTCAGTAGCTCAAACATGTAGGTTTTGCTCACTGAAAACAGTGGGCAAAATGCGATTTTGTCCACTGAGTGAGACAAAGTAACTTTTTAATTAAATTTCGAAACATTGACACTCTATCTCTTTCTCACCAATAGAAAAGAGAGAGACAAAGCCCAGCACCAACAGCTCCGATTTTGAATTCGACCTCAAAGACAAACACGTTCGGAATTTCGTACTAACAAAATAAAAGAAAATGATTACGTCTTATAATGTAAATTATTGAATTTTTTACTTAATGTTGTATTTAAACGAAAATAAGTATTTACTGC
This sequence comes from Clostera curtula, assembly GCA_905475355.2. NCBI lineage: Eukaryota > Metazoa > Arthropoda > Insecta > Lepidoptera > Notodontidae > Clostera > Clostera curtula. The sequence continues at coordinate 7,004,740 of FR997813.1, read as the reverse complement.
TTAAAAAACTGATATTTAACCTATAAATATTTAATTCTAGTTTCAAAAATGTTACGTAATATATTTCATCTCTGAAAGTGTTCTCGCTGCTGAAGTGAAAAGTTATGTGTGTTACGCGAGAGCAAAATGTTTTGCATCTCGTGCCTTTGAATCCCTCGCAACACTCAGGAATCAACTTTAGAATCACTCGCTACGCTCGTGATTCAATCATTGATTCCTTCGCTTGCTCGGGATTCAATATCAGCACTCGCAGCAAAAAACGACTTTGCTCTCTTGTTGCAAAAATAACTATTGTTTGGTAGTGGCGGCTTGGCCTATAGTGTAGGGGGTGCGTTTAATACAGGTGCAACGGTCGTTTTGGGGTCCGGCGGCCGCGCACATCGTGGCATCCAAAGTTGTTAATTTCTTAAATGGATTTTCAATTTAATCTCCAAACAATAGAGTTTAGTATCCATTAGGGGAAATTAAACGTGGTAATGTGCTCTTATTTGTAGCCATTTTATATTGGCCCGCGCTTACTGGTGGTCGCTAGGGTAATGTTTGCTCTCATATTGGCTGTCTAAAGGCTAGAGACACCTCTGTTGCTTGGTGCAATTGAGCGGTCAGCCCAATGGGTGCCCATTTAATTTGTACAGCGTTATTTATTAGGTACCATTAAAAAAATCTTTCATTTATTATATTTTGGTTTATACATTCTTCGTTATTAAGGAAAGAGAAGAATTAAAATTACAATTACCTAGTATTGCGGAAGTTTGAGTATTTGAAATTAAACACACCACGACTGCTGCAAAGCATTCGAAACGTCGGGAATTAAATAATGTAATATACACGCGATAAATCCGTTAAAAGTGTTTAATTTCAATGTGTAATAATCGCGAAAACCTAAGAACTCATTAGTTTGAGTATTTGTTATACAATCATGCAAATACGATTGACAAACAGTTTATTATCACAGGATACCTACTTTTTTTGTCATTTAAATGGATTCAAACTAAGTCTACTTTATCCTAAGTAACTAACTTTAGTGAGGACCTCATCCGGAATTCTCTCACAGATTTTTTCTTTAACTAGCCGACAAGGTCATCCTTTGAATGAGCTTAATTTGCACTCTTGGGTGTGACAAAGAAAATTTATCCGACTTTTTTTTTCTAGCCACTTAAACGCACCGAATGAATTAAGACAACAATTAATAGGTCAGTGGTAATCACATTAGGAACGTTTTTACACTACTACTTGTCTATACATGGCCCACTGCTAAGACGGTCCTCCAGCAAATGGAGGGTTATTACACTTTTGCGCCACGTTGGCCAGACGGGTTGGCACAGGGTGTCGTTTCAGGTTTTCCTTCTCTTGTGGCTAGGTTTTAGGCCCATTTCCTGTCGTCGGCTATAACAACACGCTCAGGATGGAATGGGGTGGTGACATTACATGTTCTAAATCCGTCACCACAGAGAACGTTTTTATGTTGTTACACTTTGCACATTGCAGGAAATGATCTCTTGACGGTTCTGATTGTGTTATTTTATTTTATTCCCAACGGTCGGAAACTTTGCAGTGTCGTGGCCGCGGGACGACTGTATTAAAGTATATTATACCACTTTATTTTTCCTACTAGCACAGTAGAAAGATGAATATTTGAGAATTGATCACTGTGCCGCGCTGGCTTTTTATCAAAATCAACTTTTATGTGGTTTACTTTCCAGCCTGTCCCGTAGTTACCCCATACCATTAGACGCGAAAAACTAAGTCTTTTAAAAAAACCGTTTTTAATTAAATCTCTTTATATACCTTTCTTGCAATTTGACTGTCATCTGTGTCATTTAGATTTATAGCGACCAGTATGCTATGCACAAGGAACTTGGCTATGCAATTTCCACGAAATATCTGAACTATCAAAATTAAGAAGTTTGATTTTCTTTGAGCCGCCTCCTACTCTCTAATGATAGGATTGCTTAGTAATACCGAGTATGTTTAGGCGCAAGAGATGATTCTTCGACCAGACGATATGATAGGTGACCTGTTTGGCGGCAGCGCTTTTCTCCCGATGACTGTTGACGGAGATTTCTTATCAATTAGGCCAAGTATTAAATCCAATCGGCTAATCTCTCTTTCATGAAAAACATAATAAAAAGGAAATTAACTTTTAATCTACACAATAGGTACTTACGAGTATAAATATAAAATGTTCATATTCATTCCTTGCTATCGATAAGGTACCTACAAATTGTTGTTGTTAATTTAAAACTATACCTAAAATATCCCGCAGTGTTCATTTTACGAAAATAAATTCGAATTCTATTTAAAAAAATGCATACCAAAAAGCTGCCTCAAACTGGTCACTTGCAATTGCTGCAATGCACTCTGCGAAGCACCGTGAACTGGAAGCTAGGAACGTTCTGGAACATTGAATACGAAAAATAACGAGAGTGGATCCCGGTACTCGAATCGCCAGTACAGCTCGATTTTCAAACAAATTGTATACAGGTTGTAATAACATTACTATAAATTATGCAATAAAGATTTAAGCTATATGTGTTGCCACCCCATTTTATCGTGAAGCTGTCGTATGAGCCGACTAAAGGAAATGGTAAGGCAGAAGATTAGCCGTGAGAGAAGGAAAACTTATACGAAACCCAATGCCAAACTATTTAGCCAGCGTGGCGTAGTAGGCTAATTGTCTTCCGAGTAGTTGAAGGAAGCCCGTCACAGCAGTCGGTCATTTATGGGTTGAGAAGTAGAAGCATTATATATGCGAAAGACTGATTAAGATAAAGTTCTGTGTTATACAGGTGTAACAGAAAGGGAAAGCTCGCTAAAAGGAACTGTCTAAAGTAAAGGAGAATTCATTTTTCTATTGTTCGTTTTTCTGAACCAAAATTTTAACATTTTCTGCTTTTTGGCATTTTTCAGTATACAAATTTATATAGCTTGGATGTCCTGGAGCAGATTAATGTTGCCCAGAACAGAACAGAATATTGCCTATGGAAAGAAAAATGGTTTATTCGGCACAATTTTACCTTAAATGCTATCTATAATTACTTATACTCTAATATAAATTGCGCTGAATCGGCGCTGGTTCAGCATGTTAAAATCTGCCTCTGATGTATACTATGACGACACGGTACCTATGACGACACGGTTGGCGCAGTGGTTGAGCGATCGACTGCTGCGCAGCATGTCGCGGGTTCGATCCGACGACCTACTAGTATTTGTTCCGGGTCTGGGTGTTTTCTATCCATAATATGTACGTATTTACATAAAAAAAAAGAAATGTATATATGTAGTTTATCATCCATCTCGTTACCATAACACAAGCATTAAGTTGCTTAGCTTGGGACTAGATGGCGTTGTGTGAAATGTCCAAGGATATTTATTTATTATATACTATTCTTCTACTACTCATCCCATAGATAATCGCCTGTTGAGTCTGGCTTCCTCTATTTAAATAGAGGGTACATTAAACTACTGTGCGACTCTGGCTAGACGGGTTGGCAAAGGGTTTCGTGTCAATTTTTCGGGCGTGTCATCATTTCCTTTTGTTGTCTCTTACGACACCCCATGTAAAGGGGTGGTGACACTAAGTATTGTAAATCCGTCACCACACGGACAACCCTCCGTATAAAACCTTTTAATTGCACGAGTATACTCTTATGAAACCACCTAAGCAATATTTGCAGGCTATGATTGAGGCTATGGTTAAGAGCATATGCCTATTACGTTTTATAGTGAAGAATAATTTTTAATTTAAAGGTTAAGACTGGACACGAACACCCCGGATTAATTACGGATTCTTTATGTACGGCTTTTCAAATTCGACTTTTTTTATGCTACATTTGGCGATCATACCGTATTGTTGTGTAGGGCATTAAAGCGATTGCTGGGCGTCCTCGATGTGAATGGGAACTAATTGGTATATCGTGACACCCGTCTAAACACACACAGGGCTAAGGGTCGTATTACAGAACGCTACTCAAGACACGCTTAAGTAGAGTACAGTTGATTCCTGCTTGAGATAATGATGTCTTAGGTTTTCACGACGTTTGCACATTGTCGGAAATGATTTCGTTTAGGTCGCGGGACGACTGACGACCACCATACCAAAGTGTCTGAAGCATTGGGATTTAAATAAAATAACACGAGCAGAACCGTCACGAAATCGTTTCCTGCTTCACAGCTAAATCCTGACTTGAGCATCCAGCGTATTACCAAACGTTCCTCAAATCCCTATGTAGTGAAACTACGCTTCAGTTGAAATGGCGGAGAGTCAGAAAGGCCTCTGGCTCCTTGCGCCAGTCTACAAAAGCCTCATTTACTGACGGCGTCCCAGTTACCTGAGATGACGGAACTCAAATTACCTACTTAGCTTGTAAGATAATAGGAACGATTGCCATTTAATTTTGACTTGGCATTAGATTGGAGGAGGCTTGTGTTAGCAGTGGGCCCGCTTGTTTGTTTACAAATCTAAGTATAAAAAATTAAACTGTTAATATGACCCAATTTTCCTTCAAAACAATGTTTTCGACATTATTGAATTTTACTATTAATTGATGCATTCAAAACTTAATTGGCCTCCACAACCAATTAGCACAACACGACTTCCAATTAAATGATAACGAGATAAAACGATACATAACATTAAGTGTATTTATATCTGTATGGTGACCGATTAAGAAGGCATAGTGTCACCTATGCTTGTGGGGGTCGAGTTTTATCGAAGTTTGGCCATTCAGTCTAGTCTTTAATCCTATAGTTGAGACCCGCTTCCTACAATTTTAATGTAGAGAATTGTTTGAAGCAGGATTTATTTTTGAGATTTCCCACCGGCCTCTATCTCATCTAGTCTTTTATTTTATAGAAGCCTAGCCTGTAGGAAATCCCAAAAAGAAACCATGCTTCCACCGAATCTCTACATTAAAATGGAGGAACCCGCTTCCTCTCATCTCGACAGTGGGTTATTTATTGACCGATAAGGTGAAATGTGCTGAAGATATAAAAAGGTGTTTAGAGGATGTAAAAAAACCCTATAACCATAACGGAAGGATCCATTGGATTACTGATGAAGATGCTATGCATAAAATTTCAAATAAAACAAAGCAACTTTATCTTTGTAGATGGAATCATTTTAAATATAGAACTGCTTCTTTTATTCAGGTCTCACTTCGGATGGGATAGGGTTTTTGTTACACCGTGTATAGCATGTAGCAAAACGTGTACAACGATAAGATTGATAGAAGAATTCTTATTAACCTGCAAAAACGTGACAGCTTCTTGTGATAGGTAATCACATTAAAGCAATCTGTTTGATTACACATGACATGAACACAATACAATTTATTTATTAACTTGACATTTTAATTATATTTTATATTTTTAAAATCTGCCCGCTATTTTATTAATATTAAATTTAGGTCATTATGTATAGAAAATTATAACTACTTAATAATATTTATTTAAAAATTATAAAAGTTGTCAAAAACTAGTAAAAAAATAATATTATATGGATACTTAAAAGAAAACGAAAAAAAGAGACGCAAGACTACATAATCAAAATTAAAAGACTGGATGGCAATGCTTATTCCCTCAGACACAATACAATAAAGACCAGACAATCTATTAATTAAAACAAAAACGAACCTTTGCCCTAGTTATAACCTGTATCGCAGGGGTAGTTAACAATCATGTACTTCACGAACAGCAAGCGCCTCTGTTTTAGACAAAGACACTTGTCCTGGTCTGGCAGTAGGCTGGTCATATCTGCAAAAGAACCGACAACCGCTGGGCTAAACGAGTTCTTGAGTGGAGACAGCGAATCGGCAAGCTTAGTGTGGGACGGCCCTCTGCTAGATGGAGCGACGATCTGCGAAAGGTTGCGAGCAGCAGCTGGATGCGTCAAGCCGAAGTCGGGGTGCTATGGCGCTCTTAGGGGAGGCCTATGTCCAGCAGTGGACTAATGTGGGCTGATGATGATGACTTGTCTGAGTCCGGAATCGATCCCTAGACCAACCATATTTCGGCAACAAAAGTATTATTGTAAGGTTAGCGTGTTTGCAAACCTATTCTTGTGTCTTGAAAAAACACATTTGCTCGTTCCCCTAAAATAATCTTGAAAGAAACTATTACTGTAGCAATTTCTAAGATTGCTATATAATGTTCTCCCGTTAACAATAACGCGAGACTAGACGCCATTAGGCACTGTTACTCACAAAAAAATCTAAAAGCCTCCGTCATCGCTTAACTAAATGCTGTATGAATTTTGAAGTTCGTCACTTTGGATACAGGTTAAGGGACAAAGCACACTTATCAACTCGGAAAGGGATCGGCACCGTATCAACTCGAGGTGTTCAGTATTATTTGTATGAAACTCTATACCGGCGGCGTCGTCGCCTAGCCGTAGCCGAGCCGACGTATTAGAGCTGCTGATCCGCTTTGCTTACGTGTTGCTTCAAAATTCTGTTTAGACGGACACTGTCAATATTGTAATGCGAGGCAATTCTCGCCAAAGCGAGTGAGCGAGAGGTTTGAATGTTTAGACGAAGCAACTTTTTTATATCCTTTCGATAATCGTATGTTCGAGGCGAGAAACTATCCCCGTCTAAATGGGCCTTTTAAAAAAAACTGCATCAAAATCCGTTGCGTAGTTTTAAAGATTTAAGCATACTTAGGGACGGACAGACGACAGCGACTTTGTTTTATACTATGTAGTGATGATAATGATCAAGCGTAGTATTTTATTTCACCGCGAACACGAGGAAAAACCATCTGCAGTTGGCGGCTATCTTTCAAAGTTGCGTTAATTAACTTGGAGCAGAGGAAATATTAACTCGTGTATAAAACCTCAATTTTGTTTCATGAGCTTGCGAGGAAGGCTTGCCGTAACTATCTAAACATCGAATATCACACGGGTTAAGGAGGGTTCTGACTAAAACTTAAACTCAACTCAAACTCAAATCATTTATTTCAATTGAACCTACACTCGAGAGCAATGAATCCGGGTCACTTAAAGAATGTTAAAAATCTCGGAAACTAAAAATGATAGGTTAATGCAATAAATTGTATTTAATAGACAATGTAATACTCCTTAAATGAAAGTAAAAAAATATGAGTCACCATACATTTTATTAACACAAAATTACATAAAGAAAAAAACTGCTGATCTTTTAAAACAAAAATAGGAAACATGAAATTTTTGAACTTTATTACGATTTTATTGAATTTTAATACTTCGTATTGCCTCCTCGTGCTTCCATTACTGCGTTTACGCGGTTTGGCATGCTGTACACCAAGTTCCTTATACGATTTTGGGGAATATTCTCCCATTCCTCTGTGAAAACAATTTTGAGATCACGAAGCGTGATTGGAGAGGGTTTCGTTGTTTTACGCATCTGCCTAGCTCGTTCCAAGCATGTTCGATCGGGTTGATATCCGGGCTGCGCGGCCACTCCATACGAGTAATGTTCATCTCTTGAAGGTAGTCATTCACAATCCTACCTGTATGAGGTCGGGCATTGTCATGCATAAATATAGCATCCTCACCTAAATTGACCATAAATGGACCAACGTGATCATTGAGGATTTCTTCCACATATCTTACGCTAGTTAAAGAACCGTTGTCTATGGTCACCAGCTTTGTGCGACTTTCAGAAGAAATTCCGACCCACACAAGTACAGACCCACCACCGTAGGCTACTTTTTCTTCGATGCATGCTTGCTTGAATCTTTCCCCTGGTCTTCGATACACTCTGTGTCTTCCATCGTGCTTGTAGAGCATACATTTTGATTCGTCGGAGAACATAACTTTTGACCAATCTTCAATACTCCAATTTACGTGGCTCTGGGCATATCTTAGTCTTGAAATACGATGCCTACGCTCCAGTTTAGGGCCGTTTGCAGGTCTAAGGGGTTTTAAGTTAGATTCAGCAAGCCGACGTCTTACTGTCCATGCACTTGGGTTACTTCCTCCGAGGCGTCGAAACTGATTTGTGAGTTCAGTTCCTGTGAGAAAGCGATTTCGAAGCATGGTGTTCACCAAGTATCGGTCTTCTCGTGCTGTGGTACACCTGGTTCTGCCCGTTCCTGGTCAGCGTAGGTTAGAACCAGTTTCTTCGTAACGTCGGAGAACTCTTTGTACTGTTGACAGCGACACACCGACAGTCCTGGCTGTATCGCGCTGACTCCGGCCGGTTTCCAGCATTGTAAGTATTCTGGTGCATTCTTCAGGCGTAAGCGACATAATTTCAGCTTGAATAATGAATATAGAGCACTATCAACATGGTTTATGTACCCACATAAATGACAGATTACAAACAAAAGCAAAACCAAATGCTGTAATTTCGTAGTTCCATCTTCGAAAGTGGGCCTTTTTCAAGTTTGATTTTTTTATGATATAACTTTACAATAACTAAGAAGTTTTAATACCTTCATTTAAGGAGTATTACATTGTCTATTAAATACGATTTATTGCATTAACCTAGCATTTTTAGTTTCCGAGATTTTTAGGATTCTTTAAGTGACCCGGATTCATTGCTCTCGAGTGTATTTAGAGGTGTTTTTGATAGGACAAAAGTGAAGTTAGGAATCTAGTTGCTTGTTCCAAAAAGTAGATCCTATGGAGAAGAAACTCCATGGACCCTTTTTATCATATTTTCTGTTACAAACATCTGATTGGGTTACATTGATTTCGTGTTCAATTATAGTACGCTAAGATGTGAGGACAATGTAACATATTGCACAACAGAAGTGTCCAGGAGATACATACAAAGCTATGTAGGTATGTCATTAATATAATATTAAATTTTGTTGCCACCGCGTTGTCTGCTGGTAGGTGCCTATGAGCGTTCGCGTCTCCAGTAAAACTAGCCAACTCACGCGTCAGGATGATGCTGGTGACAAACAATAAAAACGAGTGACTGTGGTTAAAAAACATAATAATTGGTATATTTTTTTTAGCTGCCAGAGAAGGAAAACTTTATACAAACCTTGAGCTAACCCTCCATTAATTTGGAGGAGGCCCGACTCAGCAGTGGCAACGACTATATTTTTTGTCCGTACTATTTATTCTTAAAGACTTCTTAAAGTTGATCTTGGTTAATTCGAGCCTAAAGTGGTGGGGGAAAATTCGCGCATGTCTTTAACCAATCGTATGGGCTTCTTGTCCTTTCTTGGCGGAGAACACTGCCAAGAAACAAATAGACATTTGCTCATTGATCAAGTGGTTTAGCTTTAACTGCACTGCTGGACATAGGCGTCCCCCAAAGTTTTCCACGAAGGCTGGTCCTCAGCCGCCCGCATCCATCGCTTTCTGTGGCCTACCAGCACTGCGCTTAACGGAACGCGGTCGCCACTCAAGGACTTTTCTGCCCCATCGGGCATCAGTCCTGCGAGCTATGTGCCCTGCTGGCATTTAAGTTTGGCAATCCTGTGGGCTTTGCCGGTAAAGGATGACTCACGCTAGACCGTGTCGGGTCCGAGCCGAGTGTCGGCCGTAGCACGGTCACCGAGCCGGTTCCGTGTCTGAAATTACTAAGACGGGCCTCGACCGGGCAATCATCGTTGCGCTGTGATACAGTATACTCGTCCGAGAAAAATCAGTGTTGTAACTAAACTACAATCATGTTCAATTTTAACGATCTGGAATTAGCGGCTATTGCGATCGCTCTGGATGACGAAGAATCTGAGCCGAAGCGGGACCGAGTTGTTTCCGAGCCTTGTCCGTTGCTCGGGCGTCACTCGGTTGCCGCTCGGTATAACGTGAGTGTGTTCATACAAAATATATGTAATATTAGTTGACCGTGCTACGGCCGACACTCGGCTCGGACCCGACACGTCTAGCGTGAGTCATCCTTTACTCTGGTTCTCCTCATTAGTGATTCGATCTCGCAGGGATATTCTTTTGCGCAATAATAAGGACGAAATTTGTATTCCATTTTAACTTAGGTCACATTTGTGTATAGGCAACATAAATTTAACCCTGTTTTAGTAGTCGAAAAAAAGTGTGTAGGAAAACGGCAATGATAGGAAACTGTCTAATAGTTAAAAACCTTTCAGTACCGTACGTGTAGAGCCTTAATTTAAAAAAAACGCAGCAGAATTGCAGCTCCGAACTTTTCGCCCGGTATTTTTTATCTGTACATGAAAACGGTCTTGTGTTCGTGCACTAGTCCGGTTCAGAAGAATAATTTTTCAGCTGGTGTTCTTTTTTTGGCGGGCGCTGGCCAGTCGTGAGCGTTTTATTGCGAGCTATTTTGCCGAATAAACGCGCGAAGGGTAGTAATGGAGTGGGCAGTGGGCGCGGAGGGGGGAACGACGCCATACGGCATAATTATTATACAGAGGTCACACTTACTTACAAATGGTACGTGTGAAGTATTATCACACTGTGGCAGGTTTATTCTAATGCCACATAATTTAATTCTAGCGTTGACAAAGTTAGAATTGGTTAGAAATAAGAGGATTATATTTGTACATGTCTTGTTGCTAATCGTCTTCTTTAAATGTGTTCTTAGGCTTAAAAAGGTTTCAAGCTAGGATAGCTAAGATTTCAATAAATACGTGTATCTAAATGGTGAGCAAAAAATACTTTAAAATGGGCTATAGGTTTATTAAAAAATCAAGCGAAGTAATCGATCACAATCTTCAAGACGTTATTTACCGCGACGTCCAGGGTCGTGAAAACCTAAGACACCAATCACTACATAGTATAAAACAAAGTCGCTGTCGTCTGTCCGTCCCTATGTATGCGAAATCTTTAAAACTACGCAACGGATTTTGAAGCGGTTTTTTTTAATAGATAGAGTGATTCAGGAGGAAGGTTTATATGTATAATAAATGCATAATTGCACCGTGCGAAGCCGGGGCGGTCACTAGTAACCAATAAAAAGCGAGCTATCTCTATAAATATCGATTATTTTCGAAATTAATCACAAACTCTAATCACGTAGGTTTTATCACAAAGCTCTTATAAATCTTAATTTTTAAACTACCGTCATCATCATGTCTTATGTTCTCACGATCTTGCACATTGTAGGAAAATCTTTATAAATTTAAGAACACGATCAAAACCGGAACCCATTTCCTGCAATATCATCATCATCTATCGGCATTTGTCCCACGCTAGCTTGTAGTCTTCATACACTCATCGGCTTAGTAGCAATCCTTTTCACAGTCGTTTCACCCCTTAAATGACCCAATACTGAGTCGGGCCTCCTCCAAATTCATAGAGGGAAATTAGCCTACTATGCCACGCTGGCAAGACGGGTTGGCACAGGGTTGCGTATCAAGTTTTCCTTCTCTTGCGTTTGCGGCGTTTGTTGCGGATAGGTATTAGGCCTTGTAATTTCCTTCTGTCGGCTCTTACGACACCCTCAGGATGAAATGGTGAGGTGACACTATGTATTATTCTAAATCCGTCGCCACATAGAGTTGTAATAGTGGGGATACTAAATGGACATGAAATATTTTTTCCCTAATTACGTTTTTCTCTTTGTGTGTTAGTATTTTCTGATCCCGCTAAACGTGGTATTTTTACTCTACTTCAATAGAGTTCCTAGGTCCTAGGCGTGTGTAAAGTGCTCTCTGTACGGATGTTATCGTGTGTAGCCCCGCCCCGTGCTGTCCACTGTATCGACTGGGAATATTGAATATTTTTCCCGAAGCTGTGTTACGAGGGTAGGCGAACTAGCCGATAATCAGTGGTCACTCACGAACGGCGGTCGCGCGCCGCAAACTTAATTTTATTGGGTTACCGTCGTCACTGACTAAGTGGTTAAATGTGGGTACTCTGTTGGTTTTTTTATGCTACTTTATGCCCGTGTGATGACGGATTTAGAATACATAGTGACAACACCTTATTGCATCCTGAGGGTGTCGTTAGAGACGACTAAAGGATATGACAAGGCCGATACCTAGCGACAGGTGCAGGGAAACTTGGTACGAAACCCTATGCCAACCCGTTTGGCCAGCGTGGCACAGTAGGCTAATTACCCTCCATGTAATTGGCCCGACTTCATCAGTGGGTCATATATGCGCTGAATAGTAGTAGTATTAGTTAACCTTAAATTTTTCATCTCCTTTTATCGTCTCACATTCTTAGTTTAGCAGAATCACTACATAGTATAAAACAAAGACGCTGTCGTCTGTCCGTCCCTATGTATGCTTAAATCTTTAAAACTACATACTATATACTAAAACCGGATTTTGTAGCGGTTCCTTTTAATAGATAGAGTGATTCAAGAGGACGGTTTATTTGTATAATTCATGTATAATATTGTCGAGAAACACTGATAAATTTAGATGTTCACCCTTGCACCCGTGCGAAGCCGGGGCGGGTCGCTAGTAGTTGATAAATATCGATTATTTTCAAAATTAATCACAAAAGGAACTTTATTCATGTAGGTTTTATAACAAAGCTCTTTTAAGTCGTAATTTTTAAACCACCGTCATCATCATGTCTTATGTTTTCACGATCTTGCACATTGTAGGAAAATCTTTATAAATATAAGAACACGATAAAAACCGGAACCCATTTCCTGCAATAACATCATCATCTATCGGCATTTGTCCCACGCTAGCTTGTAGTCTTCATACACTCATCATGCGTAATATATACACAAGCTGACCGGGCAGACCGGGCAGAATATCATGCAGGACAACTCCTGCATGATATTTGTTTACCGACTGCAGCGCCATCTGTCGGGCTGTTGTGTGAATCTAAACCATCCTTGGTGCCACCCAAAAGCATACAAAAAAATAATTCAAATCGGTCCAGCCGTTCAGTGACATACACACGTACAGTAGAATTATATAAATAATTTTTTTTAATTTACATTCATATCTTGCATACGCATGTCCTCATTTATTTAACATCTAAATTATATTTAACCCCATTTTCGAATTGATCTTTGGTATCTGTATTACAATCGACTGCAAAATAAATCGCTGTTGGAAAGGCTGCAAATTTTTAAATATATTGTGTTATTTGGGGGTGTGCCAAGTGGCCCCGTCCACGAAACCGCAGCTGCCACAGACCATAATGTTTTGACGACACTGTGTATTCCTCGTGGTGATTGACAATACATAGTTCCACCACCCCATACCATACTGAGGGCGTCATAAGAGCCGACAAAAGGAGATGACAAGATAACCTGAGAGAAGGAAAACTTGATTCGAAACCCTGTGCCAACCAATCTGGCCAACGTAGTACATTCGGCAAATTAAATACATAGAGGTTTGAATGCCTTGTTGGTCAGGGGATTGCATGCGCCGCCTTTGGATCACACGGTCCCGGGTTCGATTCCGGGGCCGGGCAAGGGTCTTTGTGTAAACCAGAGGCACTTGCTTTGAGTCTGGGTGTCATTTGTATTCGTGAATTTCATGTTTGTAAACATCCCCCGCGATGCAGGTAGTACAACTTTCAGGTTTAAAAAATATAAGGGCGTATACATTATAAGGTATCTATTTTGTTAATCTTAAAAAAAATATTTTGTCCCTGTACATGTCTTTCCTATAACATACTTTTGTGAAGGTGAGCTTGTGTTCGAGAAATGTGTTCTGTTTTATTAGAGAAAGCGATAAATCCGAGACGTGATCCGGGATCAGTGCGAGGAGGGGGACTAATACACTCTCACGTGGCGTGGCCGGGTACATGACTCGTGCACGGAGTTCTTATTCCGTATGTAGGTATCAGCTTTAGTAATCTGGGCCCGAAGCAATCAATTGACAGGGCTGTAGCCTACTAATGCGGTTGTGTCAGTTCCGGACGTATGCTTCTTCTTCTTCATTTAGGTTTTGGCTTCCATCGTTATACCGATGATTTTGCCAATGACAAGTGTGTTGTGTTGAAAAAGTTCGAGTGATTATGCAAGTTAAATTAATTGGTCATGAGTTGCGTTAGAGTTGATAAGTTAAATGTTAGCAGGTAGCGCTATAGAAAGCAATACAAAGCATTAAAGTACAGATTATAAATATTCAACTGTTAAAGCTATAATAAGCTTAGATATTTTGGTTAATCTAGACGTACATAAAACAATTCGGTTAAATGAGAGGAGTTTGTAATGAGGTTAGTTACGGACGTATGCTAAACGACTTCGACACAAACCGTTTAAGGAAAAAAACACGTGGCAAGAACTTTTGAATTTAGCAGATTAATGCTAGTAAATACATCATGTCAAGTTAGGGATTCCATTAACACTTTAATTTAAGATCACTTACTATTGATGACTGATTATCCGTGTGGATGTAGAATACATAGTGTCACCACGCCATTCTATCCTGAGGGTGTCGTAAGAGCCGACAAAAGGAAATGACAAGGCAGATAACCTAGCCAAAGAGAAGGAAAACTTGATACGAAACCCTGTGCCGACCCATCTTGCCTGCGTGGCATAGTAGGCTAATTATCCTCCATGCAATTGGAGGAAGCCCGACTCAGCAGTGGGTCATATATGGGCTGAGCAGTAGTAGTGATGGTAATTCCATTCCGAGCGTGTCGTACAACCCCGCTAAAGGTAAATTTCGGTTTTATTCATCGTGTCCAATTTATTAGCATACAATATGATGTCATTCATCAACATCTTTTGTAGAATTACTTACGTATAAAATTATTACAATAAATCCAAACAAAAAGTCTTAGTAATATATCCATAACGGCTAGATATCCGTCGCAGACACTCATCCAGCTAAGTCACAGCATACATTAAAAAGAAAGAGTATCTTCAGTCCCTCCGCTACACTCTGTGACAATTGAATCACGCTAAATTAATTATACCCTGTTCACGATAGCTTGATCGATTTGACAGATGTCAATGTTTCGGATCGACATAAAGGTATGTAAATATATGGCAATGTAGCGGTTGTATGGGGACCAGCAGTGTCGCGGCAGTACTGCTGCGTGCAGCGTAGTTCGGAATCATACCTTTACTTTGCAATGACGAACAGTGATGGGAAACGGAAAATATCTAGTAGTCCATAAAATAACATTTTAAAATACTTGTAACTGTGACGAGATGGTGTGGCTGTATTATGTGTGAAATTCTTTATCACTTTTTCTTCACTTTAAATGAAAATATTCAAATAAAAATCATTTTCATTTTGAAATAAAATTCCTTGGATTTCGCACATTGAAATTTAACACTTTTACAATTATTATTTTCGTTTCTTTTTTGTTTACTTTCATGATCTGAATCACCTATTTCAATTTGGCGGGAGATCCAAAAATAACCCTGTGATATTAAATAGAAATTTATTATGAATATTGACGCACCATTGCTTATCTACCCAATGTTTTTTATGTCTAGTGCAATAAAGAATTTCACACTTACTACACCCACGCCTACTTGTCACAGTTACAAGTATTTTAAAACGTTATTTTTTGGACTACTAGATATTTTCAGTTTCCCATCACTAGCCCGGCTGTCAAATCGATCAAGTTATCTTGTACAGGGTATAAGGAACATGTAACAAACGGTTTCGTTGAGTAATCCATATTTTTTTGGGTTTATTTTATACTCACCACTAGGCTCCATACTTGTTATTTCAATAGAGTCGAAATAAATCTTACTAATATTATAAACGTGAAAGTTTGTAAGTATGGATGGATGGATGGATGGATGGATGGATGGATGGATGGATGGATGGATGTTTGTTACTCTTTCACGTAAAAACTACTGAATGGATTTTAATGAAACTTTACAATAATATAGCTCATACATCAGAATAACACATAGGCTACAAGTTATAAAGATATTATGTGAATTACAACAATATAACCAAGTCGAATTCAAAATTTCTAATTGTCAAATTTTCGACCATATTAAACTATAGACAACATAACGTTTCGCTGTCAGTTGCGTTTTGTTAAAGTAGGTTTTATACGGACGGGATAAAAATCTCAGGTATCCTATGTCCAACTTTCATTTTGTTTTAATTATATATAATGCGGAACAAAGTTCGCCGGGTCAGCTAGTATAATATATATTTTTCACTTCAGTAGCTCAAACATGTAGGTTTTGCTCACTGAAAACAGTGGACAAAATACGATTTTGCCCACTGAGTGAGACAAAGTAACTTTTTAATTCTAATTCGAAACATTGACACTATCTCTTTCCCGCCAATAGAAAAGAGAGAGAGACAAAGACCAAGTGGCCAGTACCAACAGCTCCGATTTTTCTTCTTCTTCTTCATTTAGGCTTTGGCTTCCATCGTTATACCGATGATTTTGCCAATGACAAGTGTGTTGTGTTAGAAATTTCGTGTGATTATGAAAGTTAAATTAATTGGTTATAAGTTGCGTTAGAGTTATGAAGATAAATGTTAGCAGGTAGCGCTATAGAAAACAATACAAAGCATTAAAGTACAGATTATAAATATTAAATTGATAGAGCAATATTATGGGAACTATATTTGATTAAATACAAACTAGACGTACTTTTAACAGTTCGATTGGATGAAAGGAGTTCGTTATGGGGTTACTCCGATTTTTAATTCGACCTCAAAGACAAACACGTTCGGAATTTCGTACTAACTATAGAAATTTAGCAAAAAATATAATTATATCTTTTATTGTAATTCATTGAATTTTTAACTTATTGTTGTATTTAAATTAAAATAAGTATTTACTGCTTAAAAAACTGATATTTAACTTAAAAATATTTAATTATAGTTTCAAAAATGTTACTTAATATATTTCATTTCCTATAGTGTTCTCGCTGCTGAAGTGAAAAGTTATGTGTGTTACACGAGAGCAAAATTTTTCGCATCTCGTGCCTTTGAATCCCTCGCAGCACTCAGGAATCAACTTTAGAATCACTCGCTACGCTCGTGATTCAATCATTGATTCCTTCGCTTACTCGGGATTCAATATCAGCACTCGCAGCAAAAAACGACTTTGCTCTCTTGTTGCACAAATAACTATTATTCTATTGATTACCGATTTTGTTAGTGTTGTCAACTTACTAATACTATAATATCAGTTTGAGACGTATGCTATACGCTTTTGACATAAAAACTTGGTAAGAACTTTTGAATTTAGCAGATTAATGCTAGCAGTTGCAGAGCATGTTCCCTCATTGGTGAGCGCAACCCGCGGTCCTGAAGCGGGCAGTCGAGATACGCCATTGGTTTTAGTGAATAGGTCAAGGCGCTAATTATAATCTTTCCGCGCCCCGGAGTCCCACATACCCCGGCTAGTCCAAAACGGCAGGGCATCTATGAGGGATTACAGCGTAAAAAAAATATTAAGGCAGATTCACATTGAGTCAGTAACTAACGTCGGTGCCCTGCCGAGTCAGTGCTGACCTAGCACTGCCATCGAGTAAGTAAAATATCCTCGACTACTGACGAAATACTGACGGCGTGTAAATCGTATGAGTCAGTCTTCGGCGCCAGCACTGGCGCAAGCTACTGACCCTGTGTAAATCTGCCTTTAGTCCTAGCAATTGCATCATGAAGTCACCGCGTACATATAACATATGTAGCAAGTTTGGGGTACTGGACACGTTGCTCACGTGACATAGAGCGGTGTCTTTTGCGAATCTAGTTTGAAGTTGCTTTACTGTTCACATCATGAGTATTCTGTGGTGCTGGGATATATTTTGCAATTCCATTTCCCTGGGGCGAGCAGACGTGGTTCAGATGACACCTTATTCTTCGTCTAGTCTAATATGTCTGCGCGTCGGGCCTTCTGACAGTCAACCGTAGTACGAAATGAAATAATTTCAAGGAGTGCGTGGAGAAAATCAATATGATGTTGTATTTTTATATAAAAACATGCAAGTAAATAAAAAAAAAATTGACATTGACAGCCGAAGGAGATTGGTCCATTTATGGTTTAATTTGGCTTCTTCCAATGTTCTGTTTATATATTTGTTAAGATCTCCATTAATGAATGCACCTAAATGTACATTAAAAGTTCTTGGGGGTCGGCAAAATCCAAATTACTAAGTCCAATGGCCTTGATGAAAACTTGGGAAAATTTCGAGTAAAACCGACAAAAAAAACGCCTAAACAGCCAAAAAAACTATATTGAAAAAACAGCCACTTGTACTAATTTTATGGAAAAATACGTTGGGTTTATAGATTTTAGTGGCAGAGTTAGGTTACTGAATCTAGTGATGCAGTGTGACCCAACCTTTAAATATAGCTAATGTGTAGCTCCTTTGTAGAGATTCCAAGTAATGCACTGCTAGTTATGCAGTGCGAACCAACCTTAAGTATCACTATGTGTAGCTCCTTTGTAGAGCTTCCAAGTAACGCACTGCTGACGTGCGTTATTCGGAGAAGTGTTAAGTCTAGGCGATAAGCAGCGGAGGAATTATAATGTAAGCTTAGATTAATTAAGTCAGTTAGACATAAATACTCTTCGAATCAAGACATTCTTTTTAAAAACCTAATAAGGCTTCCTGAATCCAAAACTATCAACTCATTTGTATGTTATTAGTTGTTAGAAAAAGCAAACCCCAGAACAACACAATAGTTTAAATGTTAGATTAGCATTATAACAGAGGCGGCTTATTTTCGTCGAATTAAATTCCTAAATTAATAAGGAAACTCATTTGCTGGGGAAAAGGCGCCGGTTGCATTCGACGCGAACTATTTATGCGCGCTACTCAAAACCCGACCCGACCGACAAATGAAATCAGATTCTGCAATTCCATACCTTAGTCGTGAAATACTCTCAATATTTTTTCCAATTTCAGACGCGGATAATGCCAAGGTAATTTACATCTTCCGGGCACCGTGCGGTACTTACCACCATGACGTCAGCGGCAGAGACACTTTAACACCTAGATTTTTCCACCGTTTCCATTACTGCGTTTAATTCAATTCTCACTGTTTTAATTTGACTTGGTAACTGCGAAATTATGCTGTAATTCATACAGGTACAATGGCAACGCGGTACACGAAGTGCGGTTTGCAGCTTAAAATGTTTCAATAGTAAAATTGCATTTGAGAGAACGGCATTTTTTATTGAGTAATAAATTCATTTTTAAATTCAATGTTAAAAACTGGATAAGTATTTGCCTTACCGTTGACTATTACTATTAATAAACTATGTACCTACTATTAATAAAAAAACTAAACAAAATTTATTTTTTAAAGAATACGTGTTATATTTATAACTGTTTGTTTTGGAAGTGAAAACTTCTTTTCCTTGATCACTTTTCTTGGGATTAGTATAAAATGTCAAACTCGCGTCAGGACACGTGACCTGATCGAAAAATCGTAAGACTGTGGAAAGGTAGTGGAAGCGTGTGCAATGTGCAAGTGCATCTATTAATGAAAAAAGTTACGAAGAAACAGTAAACGAAAATGAGTGAGTACTTTATGAAATATACCTATGTACCTACACATTATAAATGTAAAATTTTTATAACTAATATGTTTGTTCTCTAAAGCATTAACATTATATTTTCATAACATCACATAATTTTAAACTAAACGTTTTTGTTAATTTCTAGAAAAGGTGCTCATAAATTGACATATGTATTTTATTTTTAATCTCTATGTATATCTTTATTATATTTTTTTCTTCGATTCAATAATTTAGTTTAACAGTGCTTAAAAGGGCAAAAAACTTGCAAAACTAAGCTGCCAGTGCAAATTTCATAGCATAAAACAAACATAAAAACAACGTCGAGTTATGTTTTAAACAAAGCGAGTAGTTAGGTTTTCTGCTAACGAAGTTGGTAGTTTTGTTGTACAGCAGTTTGTTCCGGGGCTAGATAAAAAAAAAATCGTTCACACAAGTGCATTGACCTGTAGCTGGCCTATCATATACGTACATTGAAGGCATAGAAGCAATAGGCTTAGAAGCTTCGTTTCGCTTGGTGAAGTCTAAAAGCTTGCTGCGTAAATTGTCGAAAGAGTTGCCAAAATGACTAAATAACATGGCCTATGGTTGCTTGTATTCCTATCCGTAGATTAGGTCACTAGAACTCAATTACAATTTTTAAAGTGTTGATCTGTGCTTGTGGTGACGAGTTTAGAATACACAGTATCATCAACCCATTCCGTCCTGAGGGTGTTGTAAGAGCAGACACAAGGTATTGACGAAAACCGAGTCGCAAAAGAAGAAATCTTGAAACGAAACCTTTTGCCAACCCGTCTTGGCTGTGTGACACCGTTGCGCTTTCCGGAACGCGGTCACTACACGAGCACTTTTCTGCCCCATCGGGCGTCGGTCCTGCGAGCTATGTACCCTGCCCTGTCGGTGACTCTGATTTGCCTGCGTATCACCTCATTTCTGAGGCGATCTCGCAGGGAAAATCCGAGCATAACCCTCTCCATTGCCGTATGAATGACTTTGAGTCTTCTGATGGAGCCCATTTTAAATAATATTTCTATGAACCTATCACTCTAAGTGTTATTACTCTAAGCACCGTTGGTATTCTAGCTTACCGTGCCCAGACGTATATACGAGGTCGTATTTCGTAGTTTGCTTTTTAAATTCGATCTCGTTCTGTATTTTATGATACGAGGATCCTAAAGCCATTGAGGTATTCGAAAATTGCTCTAATGCCATTTGAAATCTCCGTGTTATGTTTTCTGGGAAGCCTGAACTTGAATTTTAACTTAAAGTTACACTGAGGACAGGGCTGCCACCACTAGCAGCGGAGGGGCGGCCAGGCAGGCGTGCCACGGCTGCCGCCGCAACCGCGTGGGTCGGGAGCCAGCTCATCTGGCGCCTGACGGAGACACGTGCAATGTCACGCACGTGCCTCTCTAACCCGGGAGCGTCCAGAGCTCCCCATCAAAGCATGTGGCTTGTTTTTACAAGCGGGCCAAGGCCCCATGAGGGTCACGGAGCATGCTTCCCCATCGGGAGGAGTGAAACCCGTGGCCCTGTCTCGGGTAGTTAAGGGACACCGTTGGTTTTAGTGGGTAGGTTGGGGCGCAACTACCAGCTTTCCGCGCCCCGGAGTCCCACATAATACATGAGGAGGAGTCCACATATATATGAGGAGTTCCAAAGTAAAAGTAAAATGATTTTGTTTCAAGTCTTCTTTGTTATTTCTTTTTGTCAACTCTTACGACACCCTCGCGATGGAATGGGGTGGTGACACTATGTATTCTAAATCCGTCACCACGTCACGGACACGAAGGCCGATAAGTTAGCCACAAGAGAAGGAAAACGTGATAAGGTACCCTTTTTTTTGTTGTCGCTGGAGAAATGCTTTATACATACCACCGCCCCCGGGGGAGAGGTCGGTGATTATGTGGGACTCCGACAAGGGTCGTCTACCCACTAAAACCCCAGCGGTATACCCTCACACGGCGCGCTTGGGGCGCCACAAGTTCGCGTAAACGCATTCTACTGTGACACCCCGGCGTGGTGTCCGCAACGGGCAAGCGACTGTCGGAGAGACGGCCTCGCAGAAGGAGGCCTGTCGGCCCTCGAGTTAGCGACAGCCCAAGGGCGTTGGTGCACCGCAGCGGTCCAGGACTCACAGGGCAACTCTGAGGACAGAGGAGTCCCTGGAGCCCCAGTCGCTCTTCGTCTCACCTCTCCCCGTGGGCCCGCCCGGCATGGGAGGCCCTGGCCGGTATGGCCCCACGGATCATTGAGGCACTCCAGCCCCCTCACCACGACAAGGTGGCAGCACAGTCGAGGGGGGAGCCCGAGTCAGCTGTGGGTATTTGAAGGCCTGAGAAAATGTTGATACATGAGATCATATCCACTAACTCCGAAGGGCGTATCCGCTGTCTGGTTTCAAATAAATTTGTATTTTTATAGAGCGTTTAAATTCCCTGCCAGTTCTCTATATAGCATTGGAATTATTGGAGTAAATCAAATAAATGACCGCTCCCGAGCACTCGTGCTCGTTTGTAGTATTTGAAATAAATAAATTGCGAGCATGGGCTGGCCGTATTGCTATTTATCTTATTGGGAATTGGTTTTTTTTTTTCATTTTAGTTCAATGGACCAATATTAGATTAATATTTGGTAGGTACTAAACAGGTTTCGAAAAGATTTATGTTTATTTAAAAGCAGCAATTTTCAGTCGCTCACTATGGGCTCCATAAGAAGGCTCAAAGTCACCCAAAGGGTAATGGAGAAGGCTATGCTCAAGAGTTTCCCTGCGAGATCGAATCAGAAATGAGGAGATACGCAGGCAAACCAGGGTCACCGACATAGCCCATAATATTGCCAAACTTAAGTGGCAGTGGGCAGGGCACATAGCGCGCAGGACCGACGCCCGATGGGGCAGAAAAGTCCTCGAGTGGCGACCGCGTTCCGGAAAGCGCAGTGCTGGTAGGTCTCCCACACGGTGGACTGATGACCTGGTTAAGGTCACCGGAAAACGACGGATGCGGGCGGCCCAGGACCGGTCTTTGTGGAAATCCTTGGCGGAGGCCTATGTCCAGCAGTGGACGTCTTTTGGCTGAAATGATGATGATGATGAGCAATTTTAATTTCTACAGAATCAGTGTGAGCTCTACTACTCAGTCCATACATGGCCTCCTCCAATATTATTTTTTTTCATTCTATAGCCATTTGGGATTATATCCGAAAATTGCTGTAATGCTTTTTAAAGTCTCCAAGAGGCGTTTTCTGCCTTAACTTACACTGGGACCCTTTGCAAAGACTACTCTGCCCATTATATCCCACTGCTGAGTCGGGCCTCCTCCAGTTACAAAGAGGGCAATTAGCCTACTGTTCCATGCTGGCCAGACGGGTTGGCACAAGGTTTCATGTCCCTAAAAAGCTGTTGTTTTATGTAATACACCATACCGTGGTGCCTGGTCCTACTAATAGTCAGTACTACTGTTTGTCAGCCCATAAAGGACCCACTGCTGAGTCGGGCCTCCTCCAGTTACATGGAGGGTAATTAGCATATTGTTCCATGCTGGTCAGGCAGGGTTTCGTATCGAGTGTTCCTTCTCTTGCGGGTAGGTTTTCGGCCTTGTCATATCCTATTGTCTGCTCTTTTGACGCCCTCAGGACGGAATGCATTCACCCCACGGATTAATTATATCCACCCAGATTAATAGGTTCGTCCGTACCCAATATGTTCATGTGGTTCCTTCCATGTAAGGCCATGCCTTAGCCGTGGGTAATTTATGGTATGAGATGATGATGACAAGCATTGGTAGATTTTGTAAACTAAAATATGTGACGTCATGTCATATTGGAGAGCGCAGAACGCAAACTAACTGCAGACTTAGTTTATTGCAACGCTGAACTTATTTCCCCAATGAAAACCAAGGTTTTGAGAAAATGAGATGATTTTGTGTGGTGACGCATTTAGAATAAATAGTTTCACCACACTAATTCTTCCTAAGGGTGCCATAAGAGCCGACAAAAGGAATAAGGCCGAAAACTTTGCCGCAAGAGAAGGAAAGCTTGATACGAAACCCTATGCCAACCCGCCTGGTAAGCGTGGCATAGTAGGCTAATTACCCTCCATGTAGTTGGAGGAGGCCCGACTCAGCAGTGGGTCATTTATGGCCTGATAAGTGGTAGTAGTATTAAGCTTTTTCCTGTAAATTTTTCATACAGAATCGATATCACTGTATTGACAACAACTCTATCGTTATGGACATAAGGTTTTTGTTATACCATGTTTATTTCATTTCTTTATTTACACATAAATATATACAAATACTTAAAAATACCAAGTAGTTACCCTAAAAATTAAAAAAAAAACCCTAAAAGTAAAATACTTGCGCTATCAATGTATATCCATTGACAGTGCAAGCGATAAAATATTTAGGTTTAGTGCGCACTCATTCGGATGGTATATACGAGTACTTATCCAATACGATTTTAGGTTCGCAGAGCAGTCGAGAGAAAATTGGTTTGGCGTTCAAAGCGAAATATTTCATAGCAATCATTTTAATGGTGTGCCTTATCATTCTTTCGCTTTATTCGGTGCGCGTCAGCATTTTGTATTATTCAGAGTACAGTATAAATTTAATGAAAATTGCTTGGAAATTTCCCGATAATCTTATATGTAGAGATTATCTACTCGTACATATTTACTACAGAAGGCTGATAAAATGGATAAAATGATAAAGAAGATAAAAGGTATAAAATGATAAAAAGGATGCACCCGGTTATAAGGACGTCTGGAGATGTGGATTTTAAATGTGGTTATTTTTGTCTCTCTTTCGCCATTTATATACATAATGTCACTGCTTCAAGTTTTATCACTCTATACAATTATGTACAAATTACTGAATGAACTGAAAGTGTTTCTGAAATGTATGAATAGTAGTTTAGCAATTTTTGGAATTATATTTAATACTAGCTGACCCGGCGAACTTTGTTCCGCATTATAAATATTTAAAACAAAAAGAGAGTTGGACATAGGATACCTGAGATTTTTATCCCGTCCGTATAAAACCTACTTTAACAAAACGCAACTGACAGCGAAACTTTATGTTGTCTATAGTTTAATATGGTCGAAAATTTGACAATTAGAAATTTTGAATTCGAATTGTTTATATTGTTGTAATTCACATAATATCTTTATAACTTGTAGCCTATGTGTTATTCTCATGTATAAGCTATATTATTGTAAAGTTTCATTAAAATCCATTCAGTAGTTTTTACGTGAAAGAGTAACAAACATCCATCCATCCATCCATACTTACAAACTTTCACGTTTATAATATTAGTAAGATTAGTAGGCGGTATAAAAAGCACGAACAAACTACTCTATTCCATCCTGAGGGGGTCGTAACAGCCGACAGAAATAAATGATAAGGCTGAAAACCTAGCTTCAAGAGAAGGAAAACTTGATAAAAAACCCTGTGCCAAGCCGTCTGGCCGGCGTGGCACAGTATTCCACCCGTCAGTTAGAATGGCAGCCGGGATCGACGACTTTACGTGCCCTCCGAAGCGCGGAAGAGATCAGACATTACACAGAAATTAAGGACACCCATCCAGCAGCAGACTTCCAGCAGAGTCAGATGTTGCGTATCCTGCCGAACGATTACATTACGTACCACCTGGCGGAATTAAGCACAAAAGTCGTACAGTCCTCGCCAATCGTAATAAAACCTACGTACAGTTCTCACCAATCTTTATGACTGCTCTGAATGTAGACCCATTACGCTGCGCACAACACAAAATCAGGTATCAGCGGCCGGAAGGCAGGGCACGCGCCCGCGCGCGTCGGTTTCACCGCAAGCGTCCTCGCCACCTGCGTGTTAGTGCGAGTGAGCTACGTTCGTTTCACACGGCTACTTTCAGACCGGACATAAAGATTGGCGAGGACTCTACGTATGTTTTATCATGAAACTTATAAATCGTCATATTTCAAATTACCATTATCATCTTACGGTCTCTGTCTGTCTCACGCTAGGTGGTAGTGTCCATCCATACACACCTATCAGTTGTCATATCTACATTCGCACCTTTCACACACAATCCTACAATCCATCCATCTCTTTTGTGCGTAGAGCCACACAACATATTTAGAGTATAAGATGTCACTGAAAAATAAACCACATACGTCGACATTTCAACATCGTTATTGATTTGTGACCTTAAGTTCCACGAATACGGGGACGAAATAAAAATAAATTTATTCAGCGACGCAAAATTGAAATCTCAGGTGGACGGCTTGCCCTCCCAGGGATGTATCCACCTTCAGTAGACCTACCACACCCCCCTGACTAGCTACAACAGGGACATTATGGGAGTATCTTGTAAGGATTTGGAAGACCTGGCTATATTGGTAGGTTTCAACTTGGATTTGTATTCTGCAGACAATCTTACCGCCAGCCAGAGATCCGCCGTGATTTTCAATATTATTCGTTGTGTATCAAACAATTTTATACTTTTTATGACTAGTATGAGAATATAAAATCCTTTGCATTACATTCCATGAAAATATTGTAAGTTTTCTAGGCAATATTGAATTTGTCAAGGTTACGACTGTTCTTAGAAAATAGAGTTAGATGTATATATAAGTCCGTGTGGTGACGGATATAGAATACATAGTGTCACCACCCCATTCGAACGTGAGGGTGTCGTAAGAGTCGACAAAAGGAAATGACAAGGCTGAAAATCTAGCCGCAAGAGAGGGAAAACTTATTTATATATTACTTAAAAGTAGTAGTTTTATATTTCAAAACTTATACTAAAATTATAACGGCTCGATATACCTACAAATCAACACGTTCAGTTTCAAAACGCACGTTTACACAGTAATAACAAGTTAGTCTCTCCGTGGCGCGTAGAAATTAATATAGAAATAAATAAATTGAAGGATTTATCAACATGTGATCATAATGAAACAAACACTATAAATAAAATAAGTAACCATTTGAAGTCGGTGCCAACTAACACCAACTTTAATTAGGATATAGTACGCCTAAGGCACCGACGCACAGTGGTCCCAGTTCAATAAAAGGTGGACATAGGGACGAAAGTCAGAATTTGAAGCTGATTTTTTTTATGTATAAGCTGATTCAGATATTAACTAGCCTAACAACATTTGTTCTACGAAAAATCTCTGGAATATATAGTTTTAAGAAAAAAAAAGTATTTTATATTTATTTTTTGTATGGAGTAAATTATACTTTTTTTTTTTTTCGAGTTGTATCGATTTGCCTCGTGTTTGGCTTATAATACGTGATAGAACAAGTAACATAGTACCCAGAAAAAATAAAACAAGTGCGGTCACTTGCGGCCGCGCGCGAAAAATGGTTTTGAAATATGCTACCTTTATTTGCATATTTTGCAGTGTATGGTCATTTCTGGTTTACTATTTTATTACTTTCGTGTATTGGCTAATTTATTAAACGACTTAGGCTATATATTTAGACAAATACAATCAAAATGGATGTTTTTTTCTACATATATATATTAGTATAGATAATGTTGTTTGGAATATCATAAGTACCTTTCCATACATTACATTTGGCATATAAGACCGTCTTTCCAGTCCTGAGGCGTCGTCAAATCCACAAGATATTCCCAATATCCCAATATCCGGCGAGACGGGCCTTATATATCAACATAAGGCTACATGCACTCGTAAAATATACTAGACTGTCCCCGAGCTACGAAAGTTTGGACAACCTGTGAAACTGAAAACGTCATATTGTATTGTTCATCTATACAAATAAATAAAATTGGAGTGTATGTTGTAATAATAAAACAACCACTTTTTACTAAATGCCTAAGTATGTATGTACACAGTACATAGACCAAAATAACATGTTTTTAATTTTTTGTCTGTCTGTCGGTTTGGTCCGGCTAATCTCTGGAACGGCTGGACCGATTTTGTCGAGACTCACTGATAGGTAGCTGATGATATACTTAAGGTAACTTAGGCTTAATTTTCGACTAGCTTCTCCCCGCGGCGTCACCCGCTGGTAACATCGCACCCGTGCGAATATAGATCGATAAACCGCTGTTTGAACGTGATTATACAACTACTACTCATTCCGTATATGACCCAGTGCTGAGTAGTCCTCCAGTTACATGGTGGGTAATTAGCCTACTGTGGCACGCTGGCCAGACGGGTTGGCACAAGGCTTCGTTACAGTGGAATGCGTTTACGCGAACCTGTGGCGCCCCAAGCTTGACGTGTGAGGGTATACCGCTGGGGTTTTAGTGGGTAGACGAGTAGTTTCCGGAGTCCCATATAATCGCCGACCCCACCCCCTTGTTTGCATAAAGACATTTTCCAAACGTCACCAAAAAAAAAATTGCTTCGCGTTAAGTTTTCCATCTCTTGTGGCTGGGTTATCGGCCTTGTCATTTCCTTTCGCCGACTCTTACGACACCCTCAGGGTGGATTGGGGTGGTGAAATTGTGAATTCTAAATCCTTGACCAAATATTTTAGTCATATAGATATAATTTTCATTGTCATAGTGGGTACCGATTTATATATACACTAGCGGCCCATGGACATTTTGCAATTAAAATAGCCTATATTAATCAGTGATCATGTAGCATTCAAATTGTGAAAGAATTTTTTAAATTGGTCCGGTACTTTTTTTAGCCAATTCGATCAAACTTAAAGTTATTACTTACATACAAATCTTTTTTCCTTTTTATAATATTAGTATAGACTATAGATGATGAACAATGCAATATTGTGTTTCACTTTGGGTGAATTTACATGAACAGCTGCTTACAGAATTTGCTATGTTAAAAACATAAATTAAAGTGTGCTACAATATCGCATTGGGTTTAGCCTCTATGGATATTTGTATGTATAGAGTAAGAAATAAATAAATATGACGTTTTGAATATTAAGTTGGAGGAGGTCGATCTCAGCAGTGGGCAGCATTTGTGGGTGCGAAGTAGTAGGATAGGGTGTAAGTATGTCACGAAACAACAGCTTATCAGTGGCACTGTAAAAACGTCTGTTTCAACATTCCATGTTCAAGACTCCGTGATAACATAACAAGCATAGGATAGGATACAGCCGCCACCTCCGCACACGCGTACAAATCTTATTTGTGTCCCGAAACGAAATTCGTTGTGTGACACCAACGCGACGCAAGTTTTATTGCTGGTAATTCGGTATATGTCGGGGCTTAGATGCAAAACAAGTTTTCGCTACGACAGGTGGGAAATATCCAGCTATGTGCCAAATATGTGCTCTAAGGTACAAAGGGTACCATGCGGATACCTGCAGAAGGAGTTCAATAGTATTGTTGTAGAATTCGTCCGTGTGACGAATAATTTTGAATACAATTTAGTGTTACTACCCCATTTCCGTCCTGAGAGTGTCGTAAAGTCCGATAAAAGGAGATGAACCTAGCGCAACAGAAGGGATTCTTAATACGAAACCTTGTGCCAACCCGTCTGGCCAGCGTGGCACAATAGTCTAATTTAATTTAATAGAATTGGAGGAGGCCCGATTCAGTAGTGGGGCTTTTATGAGGTGCTATGATGATGATGATGATGTCTAGTCGTATGTAATGTTAAGGAAAATATCAGTACATCTTACGTTGCTCATTTCCATTTAATTTTCTTTTTACTACGTAGCCCTGCGCAAAAATGGTAATAATAAAAGTTTCCGTTTAACAACTTAGGGCAGCAAAAGATTTATTTACGCTTAGAAACTCATTTGCCGTCGGCCGAAAATAAAAAGAACTCAACAGCTTGAAAAATATTATTTTGGCGCGACGCAGGGTCGGTAATGTCTCTTAATGTGCCCGCATTAAAAAATTCGCCCCCGACCTCGAATTCCTTTATAATTGACAAAATTTTATGCTAATTCTCTTTATTATCTTTCGCCGTTTGACGCAGATTAACGCGACCGACGTGAATGTTCGGCAGTTTTATCTCTATGATGTTGTAAAATTGTCGGGTTTATATGGTTATCCTGAAAGATAATTATTTTATGTTGCTAAACTCTTGTTAAGACGTAATATTATTGTTTTATTTAAACGCAGATTTAAAAGCAGCTTTGACATCTCTCTTTTTCTGTCTCCTTAACTAAAGGACTGAGTGTAATGCGGTTTTTTAAATTTAAAACATGTTTTAGTTACACGATAAGTGTGGTTTTCGCTCACATAATTACTAATTTACAGATTTGGTTATAGTTACACGCAGGTAGGTAAATTCCATTGGTGGCGGATTTAAAATACATGGTGTCACCACCCCATTATATCCTGAGGGTGTCGTAAGATCCGACAAAAGGTATTGACAAACTCAAACTAAAAATAATTACGTAGGTTTTATCACAAAACTCTTTTAAGTCGTTATATTTACCAATATCATCTTACGGCCCAGGATATCCAAAGAGATGGAAGGATTATGACAATGAGAAAATGTGTATGAAAGGTATTTAAAGAGACTACCACCTACCGTGGGACAAGGGCCGAAAGATGATATTGGTAGATAGATAGATATACTCTTTATTGCACACGTGAAAAAAGACAGAACACAAAAAAAAATACAACGCTTTGTACAAAGGGCGGTCGATGGTAATTTGAATAGTCCCGGGTTCGATTCCGGGGTCGGGCAAGTGTCTTTGTCTAAACCAGAGGCACTGGCTCGGAGTCTGGGTGTCATTTCTATCTATAATATGTATGTATTTACAAAAAAAAATGTATATAAGTAGTTTATTATCCATCTCGTTACCATAACACAAGCATTAAGTTGCTTAACTTGGGACGAGATGGCGTTGTGTGAAATGTCCAAGGATATTTATTTATTTATAAGAGGTTTTTCATAGAACCTACGTAAATAAAGTTCCTTTTGAGTTTCTTGGCAAGCCACGTACCTTATCCGCCATAATTGACTTCTCACCCGCCCTTAACACTTTGTTGTAGGAACTGAAGACGGCGAAGAGACACGCGCCCGAAATTCGTTTAAATTCTCATCACTTCGAGTCACGTAAGTGCTTATATTGCTTGTAAACAGTGTTTCTAAGAAATAATTTGCTCAAGTTATTACGGAATTATTTTTACAAAATGAAGACCGGAGTCTTCTTAAGTATCGTGTATTTTTTTTACAAATATTATGTGAACCGACTCTCCCTGTGGTGACATACCTACTTAGAATACATTGTGTACCTTATTCCACCCTGAGGGTGTCGAAAGAGTGGACAAGGTCAAAAACTAAGACAAGGACAAATTTAAACGAATCGATTTTCTTTTTTTAAGACATGCCGCCGCGAGTGGCTCTCATATGGTTATGTGCGGACTCGAAGACGCCCTAATCCGGTGATGCGGAGGCGGGCGCCCTCCCTACCCACTAAAACCCCCACTCAGGTCCCGTGGGCAACCCCGTGCCAACCCGTCTGGCCAGCGTAGCACAATAGGCTAATTGCCCTCCATTTATTTGGAGGAGGCCCGACTCAGCAGTGGATCAACCCTATTAATTATAGTAGGATCATGTATGTGCTGAATAGTAGTAGTATGTAAATCATGGAGACATTAGAGACTTTTCCTTCTTTTGCAGCCAGGATATCGGCTTTGGCATTTTCTTTTGTCGACTCTTACGACACCCTCCGGACGGATGGGAGTAACGTATCATACTCAAATTCAAAAGGAACTTTATTTACGTAGGTTTTATCACAAAACTCTTATAAATCGTCATATTTAAAGTTACCATTATCATATTACGACCCCTGTCCCGCGCTAGGTGGTAGTTTCCATACATACATATCAGTCGTCATATTACAGTACACCTTTCATACACAATTCGTCATTCTTACAATCCATCCATCTCTTTTGATCTCCCACAACACTTGCGGCCGCCCACATTAATGCTGAAACTACCAACGGTTCCGAATGCTGCTCGCCACAGAAGATCCTAAATCCGTCACCACAAGGACAGCCAAGAACAAAATCCTCTGCATTATCTGATGTTGTGGGCACCAAGAATATTGTTTCGAAGTCAAGTCTCCCGGATATTAGGCGACAGGAACTGGCGGCGAGCCTGACTTGTAGCAACCTCACTTCCGTGACTCGATTGCCTAGATTTCCCCGACGCTCTTCTTCATAATAAGTGCTGTGTCTTACAGATAATATTACGACATTTATACGCGGGAAGTAAAGGTTTTCTTCTTTTTTACAACCCTCACCCCCCATTAAAACCACGTGTATTTTTTAGTACCTACAAATAATCTTACATGCAAAAAGGTTACATCTTACTATACCCCCCTACCTATAATATTTCGTGATTTTTGCCGACCCCCCCCCCTCCTTTCGAATCTCACGTGATTAATGGACAGCCCCAAGAGTCGAATTATGTAAGACTAGCTGCGACCCACGCTAGCCTGCTTGGTGATAGAAAATTGTGATAATGATGATGGAAAGTATTTCCTTTTTTCTTATTTACTTGACATCTATCGTTATTTTCTGGATAATTCACACTATATCTGTATACCTAAATTAAAGCCTATGTGTTATTCTGACGTGTAAGCTATATTATTATAAAGTGTCATCAAAACCATTCTGTAGTTTTTGCGTGTAAGAGTTACAAACATACATTCTTACAAACTTTCGCGTCTCGCTGACATTCTTAATAATTTGACATTTATTAATTAACTAGCGACCCGCCCCGGCTTCGCACGGGTGCAATTATGCATGTATTATACATATAAACCTTCCTCTTGAATCACTCTATCTATTAAAAAAACCGCTTCAAAATCCGTTGCGTAGTTTTAAAGATTTAAGCATACATAGGGACGGACAGACGACAGCGACTTTGTTTTATTCTATGTAGTGATAGTGATAGTGATGATACATATACTGACATGACTCTTAAAGCAATTTCTGACATAGTTGTTAAATGTATTGGATTGATTATTATATTTCTTGCTAATTGTTATTTTTATTACTGGTATTATTTTTTTCTGGGCAAACATAGTATGTCGACATTTTTAGCACCACTAAGTGTGTTAGGTAGTCATACCTACTAGTTAAAAATTGTATACATAAAAATATATAATTAGTTATGTTTCACAAATAAATACTTTTGAATTTGAAGTTTGTTTAGACTAATTTCGCATCCTTGCGGCCTATGTAAGTTCATCTATAGGAAAACAGAATGTATTTCGCTTTATCTATAACACATATAACGCTATTCCCTTTGCCGTCGACTCGATACAAAGCTGAATAGTCCGTATACGTGATGTGTGAACGTAAAAGCTCTTAGAATATTCGACGAATGTCGCTTGTCCAAGTCTGTCTTTTTTTTTGGCATTTCTCTTTGTGACTCTAAAAAGGCCTAGGTGTGATCAATTTAAAACAACTTCTTTTTTTTTGTTTTGCCGCGTAACTAGCTCTGACATTTTATAAACCGACTTGGAAAATTCTTTTTATTCGGTTGGTATTGCTTTCAGGTTCACATTTTAAAAATCTGTTCAGTAGTTTGTTACATTCACAGAGTTGTATAATGACAACTCTCTGGTAACATATTACACTCACATACACACGCTCTCGCCCATAGACACACACACATTTCTTTTTCTTTACTTCTTGTTGTCTTTTATAAGGGTCTTATACAGAGTTGATATGACAGAGGGGCATTAAATTACACTACGTATACTAACTATATGTGATTAGTATGAATTCGAACAACGGTACAAAAAAAAATACATGTGCTTTTTCATGGGGGGAGGGAGGGGTTAAAAAATGTTAAAAAACCATCACGTGATTAATGGACAGCCCCTAAGGTTAATAAACGATGCGTTAGGCATAAACATCTGTTAGGAAAGATACATCATGTTCAAATGAGGCAAAAATTTAAAAAATCATTTGCGGCCATGGACGTGTAAAAAAAGTCGGACAGAGTCTCGCTAACTAAAAACTGTGACATCATAGTCGGCCAGATCAGCTATATGTACAGGCCAGCACGCACACTTTCACACATTAGTCGGCCATTACACGCGTGAACATCGATGCTTAAAGACGCAATATGCGGCGGAAAAATAAAAACTATAAATCATGTCTTGCGTGGTAAAATGGTGTAAAAACCGTAGTGACCGAAAGAAAAACAATCCAGGAATCACGTTTCATACGTAAATGAATAATTCAATCACTTATTTCCAGATTATATACATTAAAATCAATTTGTATTTGCTAGAACAAAACAATTAATTTTAAGTTCAGTGTTGCCAATATTCACGTGTGCAAATTAACCGAAATGTGTGCAATTTTCGTTTATTATAAAAATCAATATATTATTATGGTTAATTATTTAATAGTTACTACTGGGTATTTTATTTTATATTCCTTTTGCTAGATTTTCTAAGGAAAATTAAGTATGGAGAAATGATTGAATCAAAATTACTTAGTAGAAATTGTAATGGTGAAAACTATTGGATTCCAAACAAATACAGTGTCATTTGCAGTCTATATTTTGATGCGGATGACTTATAAACAACTAAAGGAGGACTCCGGCGTGTTGTTACTTATGCAGTACCTTAAAAGATAAATTAGCAATCTACCAAGACATGGATAATACAAAAAAAAATTAAACTATGCCGCTTATTTTTTCAAAATTTAAATGTACATTGTAGCTATTGTGTCGGTATATAATACTAATAAATATCCTTGGACATTTCACACAACGCCATCTCGTCCCAAGCTAAGCAACTTAATGCTTGTTTTATGGTAACGAGATGGATGATAAACTACTTAAATAATATTTTTTTTGTAAATACATACATATTATAGATAGAAAAGCACCCAGACCCGGGACAAATACTTGTAGGTCGTACAAATATTTCTTCCGTGCGGGGATCGAACCCGCGACGTGCTGCGCAGCAGTCGATCGGTCAACCACTGCGCAAACCGTGTCATCGAATCGTAAACTTAATCATACATTATTTTAATCCCCAGTGCTTTATTTTGTTTTAATATTTGTTTGAGTCAAGACACGTGGCAGAGGAATAAACTGTTACTGTACCATTTAATACCAGTGCTTCTCAAGAGGTGCGCAATAAATTATAGTTAGGCAACATAAATATATTATCACAAAAAATTGTTGGTACTTAATGAAAGCATTTCTTTTAATTCAGAATCGTTTTCAACACATCTCGAAATTAGAGGAAATTTCAAAAACCTCTCAAAGTAAAAGACGTTATTATAAAAAAAAATACTCAGCATTTAGGATGTTATAGTTAAACATAACAATTTCAAACAATTTTTTTTTATATTTTAACCATGTTTTTATTGCAAAATTTTGTGTATCTTGGCAACCCCAAAATTAACTCACACATACAGAGCTGCCGCCATTTTGGCGTCTCACTTTTGTCTTAGCCAGAGTTCCGTCCGCCTTTTTTTATAGGTCCATGTTTGCGGCTAAGCTATTGCTCCAATTTAATTGATTTTTGGTACAGAGCCTGGAAATGATACCTAGTACAGGCAGTTAAAAATGGCCCTATGTCGTATCAACCCTGTATACAAGCTTAGCTTAATTTGGGTCCCACTGATAATACGTATTTGTAAATTTGGTTGACAATAAAAGTATTATTATCTGTATAAATAACTGATCAAAAACATTTGTATGAAGGCTTCATACCTAAGGTTGAACCGTAAAGTATTTTTTAATACAGTTGCTCAAAAAGTGGCATATTGCAGGGACGTATAGCGTTCGGGAAGTGGGCTATTACACAAGCGTGCTTTTTTATTACCATTCCCGCACTAGTGCGTTTTCTTTCCCAACTGTCAAAATAATGTCTATTATAAGGAAAAAACCAACCATGAAGTTTTTACTAAAAAAATCGTAGAAGTTTTTATGATTCATGCAAATACGTATATTTCTAAAAATAAACTACGTACTAATTTGTTTCAATATCAGATTTAATGATTTGATTGAATGAGTTTCATTTCATCTAATTAAATTTCATTTCATATCAATAAAAAAATTCTACTGAAGACTTGGCTGTATGGGCATTGTTCCTTTTGCCTACCAGAATGAGTGAAGAAAAAAAATCTCTGCTTATATACTACGGTCGGCGCCATTTTTCAGAAATCATTAGTTAACTAGTTGAGTTTATTGTGTTTTTATTATTTTATTAAATTGCTTAATTTTTTCGCAACTGTATTAAAAATAGTCGTTCAGTACACGTGCGGAACCGTCATTGCAACTTGTTCCGACTGTAAACCCTCGCCTTCGGCTGCGCCTCGGCTCGGGTAGACATTTGTCGGAACTCGTTGTAATGACAGCCTTTCCGCACTTGTAATGAAATATACTATTTTAAATATGTTTGAGGGATCTTGAACTAGCCGAGGAACGCCGTTTGTTCTAGTGGGTAGGTCGGGGCTCTAATTACCATCAGATCTGCGCCCCGGAGTCCCACATACCCCGGATAGTCACCTACATCCGGGTATCCATGAGGATTGCCAACGAAAAAAAAGTTTACGAGATATTTGCACATTGCGGTAAATGATGTTTGGATAGTTTTGATCGTGTACTATTTAAAATTTATACCATTTAATTATGTCAATAGCTAGTTACTTATAAATGTCCGTAAAGGTAGACATAACTAAACCACAAACAATTATTTTACATTAGTAGGTACTATTTAGTAAAATGTTTGTAATGATTTCTTAGGTTTTCGCGATTATTACACATTGAAATTAAACACTTTTTAACGGATTTATCGCAGCAGTCGTGGTCGCAGGAGTCTCTCCCGCGACCACGACTGCTGCAAAGCATTCGAAACGTCGGGAATTAAATAATGTAATATACACGCGATAAATCCGTTAAAAAGTGTTTAATTTCAAAATTTTTGTAGTGGTGACGGATTGCATTGCATTCTCAGGGTGAAGATAAGGCTGATAACCAAGCCGCAAGAGAAGGAAATCTTCCAATGCCTCTTGCTTCTTGCCATCTGGCCAGCGTAGCGCAGTAGGCTACATACCCTCCATGCAATTAGAGGAGGGTCATTTATAGGCCGAATAGTAGTAGTTAGTAGTTTAGTTTTAAAACAACAATTGGGCAAAAACTAAGTCCCTATGTGAGTCACTATGTGTCAACATGCGTACGGTTGGTTTCCATGTAGTTTACCGTGTTTTGACGGATTTAGTCATATTGTCAACACCCCATTTGATCCTGAGCTGATGCTGTTGTAAGAGACGACAAAAGAAAATGACAAGGCCAAAAAAATAGCCGCAAGAGATGGAAAACTAGAAATGTGCCAGCCCGTCTGGCCAGCGTAGCATAGAAGGCTAATTTAACCCTCCCTGTGATGGGAGGACGCCCGACTTAGCAGTGGGTCCAGTGGTGGATTTACACTAGGGGCAGTCGGGGCTAGTGCCCAGGGCGGCAAATTTTCTTAGGGCGGCAAAATTGGAACTGTTTCTTTAAAATAAACATTTTATCTTTTTAGAAATATAATTTAAGTATTATGTATCAAATTAAAATTGATACATAATAATATATAATACATAACACATTTCCTGCAATCAATTAGTTATTCTAATTCCTAAAAAAATAAGATATCAAAACTATTAAAATAAAATTTAAGTCATAGGGCGGCATTTTCTTCAGTGCCCCAGGGCGGCACAAATTTAAATCCGGCACTGAGTGGGTCATTTATGGGCTGACGAGTATTAGTAGTATCTACTGTTAGTAGCGACTACCGCTAAACTGCTGCTCAATAAACACCACAAAACTATCCAGAAAAAATATTTAAGAATTATAATTACAGGATTCCTAAAACTCACTTCATCAAACCGCCTTGATATAAATTGCTACTGATTGGCCATGTGGTTTATGACAGTTTTGTAAAACTTTATTAAAATATATTCAGAGTAAACTGCTACTCTGAATATATTTCAATAAAATTTTAACAGTATAAAACTCGATTGCATGTTAAAAAATAACACTCTATTTTTTTTTTGTTGGTCTTGGGTTATCTGTGCGCCTTTGGATAACGGGTCCGATTCCGAGATCGGGCAAGCACATACACAAAGACACGAACGCAAATGATACACAGACTCAGAAGTCTGGGTGTCATTTGTGATTCAATAAATTTACTTTCTTTCTTTATTTGTGTTCGTGATTTTTAAATTTGTAAACTCGGTTCTGAGACGGTTTCAAAACATATTTTATATTTTGTATTACTCGAAGTAAAGTATGCAAAGCATTACTGTCGATAAAAAAGAGTTATTATCTTGTAAGGTAAACATAAAGATTAGTACTCGTAGTAAAACTTTAAGTATTGCATATGTTGCTGTGATTGCCAGAAACGTTACTAGCGACAGTATTGCAGCCATAAATAGCTATAAAAATTGTTCCCATTTGAACAGAGTACCCGTGTATCGTGTATCGATAGTCGATAAGTTATTAGACTGACAATTTATTGTGAGTTCAGTAAACTTTCTAGTCAGATGAAAGTGCACTTTGAGGTTATCCATCAATTGAAAAATACGTCTAGCCGGGTTTCAGCCACCGCTGCTAACTTTTAATAAGCGAAATGGAAGGTCGACTGCTGTCTGGCGGTAGCTAAAGTTTTTACTCGTCAGATAACGGAGCGATGGCAGAATTGGGCCAGAATCAGGTGTGACCTGATTTAAATAGCCTGACCATTTCACCTAAGCCAATATATGAGTCACTTCTGAGACTGGGCCTCTACATGGGGGGTAAATAGCCTACTATGCTACGCTGGACGGGTTGTCAGACAGATGCGTAGCATGTTTTTCTACTCTTGCGGCTATGCTATCGGCCTTATCATTTATTTTTATCGGCTCTTACGAAGAGCTCAGGTTGGAAAAGGGTAGTGACACTATTTATTCTATACTAGCTGCACCCCGCGGATCACGCGCGCTTACTTGACATTTTTTTTATTTTTGTTATAATAATAAATATCCTTGGACATTTCACACAACGCCATCTCGTCCCAAGTTAAGCAACTTAATGCTTGTGTTATGGTAACGAGATGGATGATAAACTACTTATATACATTTTTTTTTTGTAAATACATACATATTATAGATAGAAATGACACCCAGACTCCGAGCCAGTGCCTCTGGTTTAGACAAAGACACTGGCCCGACCCCGGAATCGAACCCGGGACCCGTTGATCCAAAGGCGGCACATCTGACCACTAGACCAACGAGGCAGTCGACATTTATCGTTACATTTCGGATAACTCACACAATATCTTTATAAATTACAATAACCTATGTGTTATTGTAATGTGTCAGCTATATTATTGTAAAGTTTCATCAAAATCCGTTCAGTAGGTTTTGCGCGAAAGAGTAACAAACATCCACCCATCCATACTTACAAACTTTCGCATTTATAATATTAGTAGGATCCGTCACTACACGGATTACCGCAATACATACATTATAGTCTATTCTAAGTGTATGTTTCGTCCACATCAGTCTCAGTCAATCGGTCTTGGTTACTTAACTCTACGCTTAGCGGGTTTGATTCAATATAAAATGGACCTCAAACGTAATTAAGTTATATTGAATGAATTCACTCGTAAAGGCTTAGGAAGCAATTGAGAGGGGTTTTAAAGGACTGCGAAAAAAAGGAGATAATCAATTCGACCGTATGGGTTTCTTTGTACGTAAAGTTACTACTAATCAACCCAAGGATGACCCACTTGAGTCAGGCCTTGATAATTACCCCACTGTGTCACGCTGGCTGCTGGTTGCCAGCGGTTTTCGTATCAAGTTTTCCTTCTTTTGCGGCTACGTTTACGGCACCTTCGTCTAATTATCGGCTCTAATGACACCTTCAGGGTGGAATGGGGTTGTAACACATGTATTCTAAATCCGTCGTTTATCATCACTATCACTACATAGTATAAAACAAAGTCGCTGTCGTATGTACGTCCCTATGTATGCTTAAATATTTAAAACTACGCAACGGATATCGAAGCGGTTTTTTTTAATAGATAGATAAGAGATTTAAGAGGAAGGTTTATAAGTATAATACATCCATAATATTGTAGAGAAACACTAATAAATTTAGAGGTTCATTATTGCACCCGTGCGAAGCCGGGGCGGGTCGCTAGTAGACTAATATGATAATAGTATAAAATATTAAATAAAAAAAAAACAGATAAATCATGGACGGATAAAAAGTCGGACAGAGTCTCGCTAACTAAAAACTGTGACATCATAGTCGGCCAGATCAGCTATATGTACAGGCGCACTTTCACACATTAGTCGGCCATTACACGCGTGAACATCGATGCTTAAAGACGCAATATGCGGCGAAAAATTTTTATATACGTCCATAAGATAAATTAAAAAAGCAACTACATCGTTTCTGTCCTGCCGTTCTCTATAGAGCAGCATTCCCAACTGGTAGAATTTTCAAGAATGAGGATGGACTCAATGGTTGTTGGTACAGAGAATAAATTGTGTGAATGTGAAAAGATACGAATGTCGATATGTCGCCGTTAGAAGTGTATGGACACTACCACCTAGCGTGGGACAAGGGCCGGAAGATGATGATGATAGTTTTAAACATGACGATTCTTGAGTTGTAATGTAACCTACAAGAATACAATTTCTTTGGAGTATGAGTATATAATAGGAGGTATGAACCATGAATGAAGAAAAACCTTATTGAACTTATAGTGTAATCCAAATAAAGTAAAATATCATATGAAGGTAATTTAACAGAGTGACGAAAAACCTCAACTATGACATCATAAAAAAACATATTGTATTTAACATCGGTTTGACCTTACAGGAGTTGCCACTGACGGACATCTCAAACTTATATTGCCCCTCAGGGATAAAGAGTATTTAGTTTTGGTTTTGTTTTCTCATAAACTTCATAACACTTACAATCTTGTATCAGTTTTGTTAAAGAAAGTTTGTGAGAGGAAAACAGTGCCAAATAAGATATAGACTCGTCGCACTTAACTTCGACACAATCTCTGAACTTGCGCAAAACATAAAAGTGGAATAACTTTAACTTGTATTTCATTCAGCAACATTTCAGAATATTCTTTTTATTTTCTTCTATTTTAAGCAGAATAGTAAGAGAACTTGGATAGATTGATGATGGCAAGAGTAATTCAACCTATCTGTGTGATGACTGATGTAGAAACCAATGTGTCACCTCACCGTTCAATCCTGAGGGTGTCTTAAGAGCCGCCAAAACGAAATGACAAAGCCGCAAGAAAAGGAACATTTGGAACGAAACCCTTTTTTTTCGCTGGGGAAATGTTTAATGCATACTGCGATCCCTCGAGTGTGGGGACAGTGGCTATGTGAGACTACGGAACACGCGACTACCCACTAAAACCCCAGCGGTATACCCTCACACGACTTGTTTGAGATGCCACAGGTTAGCGAGGACGCAATCTACTGTGGCGCCCGACGGGTTACGAATATCGGAGAGCATCCCGGGTAACTGGGAGGCCCTCACTCAATGAGGCTTGTGTCGGTGGTAGGTCCCCCGACCCACCACCGGCCTCTAAGTCGGTTTTTTAACATGCAAGTATTGAACTGAGTGTCTACACTATTGTACATTGACGCAACGCAATTTCAGTGCAGTTATACGAATTGTGTTATGTGTTGCTATCACACTGCCGTTCTGGGCATTATTGTTTTGAGAGTATCGTGTTTTATCATGAGGTCTATCACTGTAACTCGTGGCGAGTTTAATTAGGATTGGATGAATTTATAGGTATGACCTAGAAATTCATCCAATCCTAATTAAACTCGACACGGTTTATGTGTAGCACAATCTATTTACATGTTACGCACGTCTGAGTGGGAAAAACGACAGAGTATATATTTAGCCCATAAATGACCCACTACTGAGTCGGGCCTCCTCCGGGATGGCATAGGTTTTCGTATGAAGATATCCTTCTCATTATGAGCTACGAGAAGCTCGTTATAGCTTCTCGTAGGTTATAGGGTTATACGAGATTTACTTTAAAGGAATCTTCAAGCATTACAGAACTTGCCAGCGTCATGTTTATCTTTTATTTAATTTTTTTGGAGTTTAAGTGTACTTGGATGGCGGTCAGGTCATACTTTACATTTACCACCAGGTGACAAAGGCTAGCCTCTCTATTTAAAAAACAATCCATAGCCGAACTGTTTCCTTAGCAGCTACCGCCTCGCTTGACGTCAGGCAAGCCGAGCTTGAGCTTCAATAACAACATTGCCGTACGCGAAAAATAGAATGCCTCGAACTCGTAGTATACCTCATAGTGGTGTGCTCATATCCGTTACGGTTTTTCTGTCGCGTTCATCTCTACCATTGTGATTGCTGAATGCATAGGATGAGCCATTTATGTGAAGAGGCGAGGAAATGGAATTGCAGTTTTTGTAGTTGCAAAGAGCGGCGCGTGTTTTTGCACAATTTAGACAAAGAAAGTAAGTGAATTCTGTTTAGAAATTAAACCCTTTTTACGGACTTATTGTTTAGTTTGAATGTGTAATAATCGCGCCAATCAAAAAAACAGATAAAAAAAACAGTTCCTCCAGGATATTCTTAATATGACTGTGAATTCTTCTAGTAGTATACTTCTCAGAAATAGACTCTAAAATTATTTACGAAAAATTTTATTGATGACTGTAATTCCATCACGACATGGCTGCAATGTGACTGTGACTTTATGCACAATTATATTTAAGGATCACTTACTATTAGGCAGATCACCTAGCCGTATGAGAAGAAAACTTGATACAAACCCGTCTTGCCAGCGTGGCACAGTAGTCTAATTTCCCTCCATGAATTTGGAGGAATCCCGACTCAGTAGTGGGTCACTTATGGGCTGAAACGACCGACTATCACAAAATAGACGATATTAAGACTCAACTGTTTACATTTCTGTACCATTTTTTAATGCCTCTTTAAACAAACCTTGGCCTAGCAAACACCGGTGAAATTATCTCCAATATATAGTATCGTCAGAACTTAATTGTTAACTTAGTAGACAAGACAATACTTAAAAAAAACTTTAAACCGTAATGTTTCCTAGCATCACTATCTCAAGATTGTTATTACGTTATACTACAGATATAATAATACTAAACTTTATTCTGTTTATTTAATTCGAATTCAAAAACTAAAGCCTCATTACTACGCGCGTAAGGAACTGCAGGGGAGAAATTATATCACGGAATCTTGATTCGATAAAAATACTCCCGGACTGTGGAGGTTTAATTAAAAACCGAAACTGCACCTTCTATAAAATATGCGGTCTGTAAAAGAAGTGAGCGAGTTCCTTGTTTTCTTTAGTCGGAATAAAGGTTACTGCACGGTGGAGCAAATCTAATGACTACTTTATTTCCTTCTGTTCCAACATGCTTAACTACTGTCAAGCTGCTTATTAAGCTTATATGTCAGGCGAAACATTATCATCACCATTCTAGCCAACAGAGTCCACTGCTGGACATATGCTTTCATCGAAGTTAGCCACAAAAGTTAGGACATCGGTCCACCATGCGGGATACTACCTTTGCGCTTTTCGCAACGTCGTCGGTGGACCGTCATTCTTGCACACAGCTATGTGCAATGCCCACTATTTCTTAAGTTTGACAATCTTGAAATTAGAAACTTTTTAACGGATTTATCGCGTGTATATTACGTTACTAGCTTTTGCGCGCGGCTTCGCCCGCGTGGGCTTCGAACCCGTGCATATTTTTTATGAACATAAAATCGGTTATTGTGACTAAACTATGATAGTTAGATATGTGCTCTCACAGACTTTTTTGTAGATCTTTATAAGACCTACAAACCCGTAGTACATCATTTTGTTCTATTGTCAATAGTTTTTGCAGCGCACGCATAAATAGGTTTTCGATTTTACACCTTGGTTTACAAAATCGCAATTTTCATACGGATCCCTAATTCTTTTGAAAATAAAATATAGCCTATAACCTTCCTCGATAAATGGACTATCTAACACTGAAAGATTTTTTGAAATCGGACCAGTAGTTCCTGAGATTAGCGCGTTCAAACAAACAAACAAACAAACAAACAAACTCTGCAGCGTTATATATTAGTATAGATATAGATTTAAATCCCGACATTATTTAATCTTGGGAGTAATGTGACCCTGTTTCATCTGCGAGTCTCTTTCTTTCTCACTCGACCTCGCTCGTAAACTACCAGTACCTATACAACGCGCCATTGCCCTTTGGGTGACACTCAGCCTTCAATAGCCTTTAGTGAGCCCGTGTCTATGACATGGCATCACTGGCACACATTGATCGAAGAATTTTGACTTCAGGCACTGCGGTATAGTAGACGAGAAGATTTGCCGCCGCTTCCCGAACGATTCGACGATACATAAGTCGTAAATAAGTCATAAATAAGTCTTCGACCAATGTGTGCTGCCAGTGATGACATATGGAACAGAGAAGTGGTCGCTCACTATGGGCTCCATCAGAAGGCTCAAAGTCACCCAAAA
Source organism: Clostera curtula (assembly GCA_905475355.2). Taxonomy (NCBI): domain Eukaryota; kingdom Metazoa; phylum Arthropoda; class Insecta; order Lepidoptera; family Notodontidae; genus Clostera; species Clostera curtula. Next base: position 6,960,970 of record FR997813.1, on the reverse strand, counting down.
GGTTTGGAGTTTCCCTGCGAGATCGATTCAGAAATGAGGGACACAAGACAACCAGGGTCACTGACATAGCCCACCGTATTGCCGCAGGACCGACGCCCGATGCGGCAGAAACGTCCTCAGTGGCGACCGCGTTATTTTTTGATGTGGGTATAAAATGGAACCTTTTTTTAAGCGTAAAAGTAAAAACTCCCTTGTACACAGACCTTTACACTGGCTAGTTCAGATTTTAATTTATATCATTGGCCCGGCGGCGGCACAGGTTTGCCTCGCACCGAGAAACCGCATAATTAGCATCGGTCTATGAATGAGATGGCTGCAATCTTTATTAGCAATGAAAATGAAGTTTCTGCGGCAGTAAATATTACGTATAAATAAATATTCATGAAGTACGGACTGGAAACTAACTTGTCTAGTTAATATGTGCCGACAAAAGTATCGGAAGACAATCGATCAGTGAAACGAGAAGAAAATATTTCGCGGTTAAACAGGAGTGTTTTTTTTATGAACATGTTTCAAGCTTTAGGGTGCTTTTAATTTAGGCGTTTCTTGGCGGTCTGCTGCAGTGCCGAAGCAATTTGTTAGTCGTACTGTGAACGGATGATCACCCAACAATATGATGTAGGTGCACTGGGCGTTTTGTTTGAAACTTAGGACTTCAGTGCGCAGTACGACTCACGCACTGCTTAGGCACTGCACAGCAGTAGATCATGAAGAAACGCCTATATTGAAAGTGCCCTTATTTGTTGACCAAATAGTTTTAGTATTTTCATTACTACTACTACTATTCAGTCCATAAATGACCCACTGTTGAGTCAGTCCTCCTCCAATTACATGGAGGGTAATTAGCCTACTGCGCCATGCTAGTTGGGCGTTTAAAAAGTAGTAAAGTTTTCCTTCTCTTGTGGCACTGGCACCCTCAGTATTACCACCTCATTCGGTAATACTATGTATTCTAAATCCGTCAACACGTCACGAAGTAATTGCTTTTATATTGCTAGGGTAGTGCTAACTTCAGAATTTTTTGAAACTTTTCTTGCCACTTAACCTACATATGTGTGCTCATACAAATACTTACTTTAACTTGGACTCAACTCAGTGTGTATCTTAGTAAGTACAACACAAATTAAGTTAAGGTGATAAGTTGTCGACAGCTCACAAGAAACAGCGTAGCAATGAAAACAGTTTTAGTATGGAAGTTATCTATTCAGTAATAGGGTTGATCATTTTTAAACTAACTTCAAATAGGAGGTATCAATTCGGTTGTATGTTTTTTGTAATATTTGTTACCACAAACCTCGCATAATATTCGATTGGTATTAAATAAGTAATTTCCGATTTATAAACACATACATTTTATGAACATCAGTTCAGTTATACAGGCAGCACACTTGATTTAAGCTAATACATAATATTAACATATGAACATAAAATGTTTGTTATTTTGATGATTTTATTATCAATTTTTTTACAAAGTATACCTAAGTACGGCTCTTTGCATCAAATACATTTTAACACAAATGTAAACCGACTACAAAATAGGCAAATTAACGACCATTTGAAGTCGGCGACAACATAAATTAACACCAACGTTAATTAGGTCACGGCTTTGCCTAAGGCACCGACTCTTTTTTATTAAGTGTCCTATAAGACGTTTTCTATAAAAAGATTTAATGATTACTTTAATTTAATTAATTAAATGTCTGGAGTATATCGATATGGCTTAAATTACATACTATTTCATATGAATATGTATGCAAGTTTTTTTAAACGGACCCCGTGCCCTTTGTTTAAACTGTACCGCGGGAGCAATTAAAAAACATGTAATTCACGAACACAAATGACACCCAGACCCAGAGCAAGCGACACTGATACAAAGACAATTGCTCGGCTCAGGAATCGAACCGGCGACCCATGAATCGAACCGGCGACCCATGAGGTTCCCGGTCGCTGGGTTAGTTAGTTATTTTTGCAAATAGCTTGCTTCAAGTGGGATAATTATAATAGCTTATTACTATTCAGCCCATGAATGACCCACTGCTGAGTCGGGCCCACCACAATTACAAGGCGGGTAATTAGCTTACTCTACCACGCTGGCCAGGCGGGTTGGCATAGAGTTTCGTATCAAGTCTTCCTTCTCCTATCGTCCTTGTTATTTCCTTTTGTCGGCTCTTACGACAGTCTGAGGATAGAATGGGGTGGTGACAATATGTATTCTAAACTTGTCACCACATCATAGCTTATGTTTTGTTGCATAACACCGATTGAAAATTTGTGCAGATACTTTCTGAATTTAATATTAGTACTAAGTCGCCTGTTCCAAAGAATAAAGACCTATCTGCAATACTGCTTGGAAACCATTTTGATCTCTATTCTTCGGAACAAGTGAAGTACACAAAGTTAACGAAACATAATTTTAATTGCTTTTCTCGTAATTATCTTGTATAGAAAACTCTACTACTGAGATGGGCCTCCTCCAAATTCATAAAAGGAAATTAGCTTACACGCTGGCAAGAAGACTTCGTACAGGGTTTGTATCAGGTTTTTGCAAAGCTATATTGATTCCTGAGTATCATAGGCCACATGCGAAGCCGAGATAATCACGGGTGATGCCACGCGCATAAACTAATGAAAATATAAAGCTAGGACTGGCAACCCTACATGATGGCTATAAAACAGCTAAGTACCTTTGCACATTGTAGTCGGTGGCTAATGGCTGGAACTATTACGTATACAACTAACGTCTAGTGTTACTTACCTTTAAGATACTATCAAAGATGTTGCATGTTCAGTGCGGTGACGGATTTAGAATACCCGTGTATTGCGTGTCTCACCACCCCATTTAATCCTGAGGGTGTCGTAAGAGCCAACAAAAAGAAATGTTATGGTCGAATACCTGGCAGCAAGAGAAGGAAATCTTGATACGATATCCTATGCCAATCTGCCTGGCCAGCGTGACACAGTAGGCCAAATACCCTCCCTATAGGAAGTTGGAGGAGGTAAAAAAATCCGGTCCATAGCTTATTTATTTGTCATAGCTTATTTAGTTGTTCCTACGTCAACATTCTTTAAAAAACGTCGTAGCTTGCGCGCGGTCTATATCTTCTATCCTGATTAATAAAGTCGCTTAGTAAAACACTGATGGATTATGTTTAGCCAAAATTATTTATTTTTATTATTAACTAGCGACCCGCCCCGGCTTCGCACGGCATATATTGTACATATAAACCTTCCTCTTGAATCACTCTATCTATTAAAGAAAACCGCTTCAAAATTCGTTGCGTAGTTTTAAAGATTTAAGCATACATGGACGGACAGACGCCAGCGACTTTATTTTATACTATGTAGTGATTAAATACTTGTAACGTTTTAATAAACTGTGCACAGTGCAAACTACCGGCTTTAATTGTCGCTTTTAAATCGAATGGTGGATTAGTGAAATTTATCGATATTAATGAATATAAACTGAAATGAATGATAATAAACTTTCAGTTTATTCGCCGTTTTTTAAGTAACTCAGTATTTTATTTATCGTGCGATGTATCGAATTGACCTGATTTTTTTGTTCTTATTGAAGTTTCGTTTAATTTTCTCCGTCGCTTCACTCGGATTATTCATTTCATTACGACTTAATCCTGACCCCTTTAAAAGGTCAAGCGGAAAATATACCGGGGATGCTATTGAAAAATACAAAAAAATATTATAGCTGGAACGTTTACGAACAGTTTAGTTATTAACGCTAATTAAGATCTCGGGTCTCCAGTAGTATACAATTAAATGGATTTTTTTATGAAACTACTTTAGCTCTTTCATTCCCTATTTCCTTTCTTTCCACGACTGGAATCATAGTAATTTTTTATTATAATACTGAAAGCGAGTCATCGACTATTTATTCCAACTAAATACCGCGTTAAGAGATGTTACTACCACTAATACTACTACTTAGCACATAAATAATCCACTATTGCACCTGGCCCCCTCCGATTACAATTAAAGATGTTACCGACTTCTATTTTCAAAAAAGAAACTGACCCTAATTAATTTTCTGCTGCTGCAATTTATACTGCTGATTTAGGAATAAGTATATTCATTATCAACGACCTGTTTAAGGTCGCAGGTAAGGGGATACGAGCAAATCAGGACCGGCCTTTGTGAAAAGTTGTGATAATGATGGTAGAAAATATGTTTTATCGTTATATTTTGGATACTTTACACTATATCTTTATAAATTATAGCCTGTGTATTATTCTGATGTGTAAGATTATATTCTTGGAAAGTTTCATCGAAATCCATTCAGTAGTTATTGCGTGAAAGAATAACAAACATCCATAAATCCTTACAAACTTTCTCGTTTATACATATGTAATAAGTAGGATTCATTATAGTAAGCGTTAAGTATTTTTTTATACTTCAGATGAGATTACAGTAAATCCAATGGTTTAATAGTGCATTTTTTTAATATCCTTGGACATTTCACACAACGCCATCTCGTCCCAAGCTAAGCAACTTAATGCTTGTGTTATGGTAACGAGATGGATGATAAACTACTTATATACATTTTTTTTTGTAAATACATACATATTGTTCACGCAAAAATTACCTACCTACTTTTTAATTGACTTTTTTACGTTTCCTACCGGCATAACTTATGTATCAGTTCACATAAAAGAAGCACGTACAATCACCACAACACGTATTTTTAATCACCTGGAAGAATTAACCCAGAAAACCTAAGACCTGAACGCAATCCTGCACATGGTCCTTACGATCCAGATGAGGAGTATCGAAGGATAATATAATTTACTCCAATCGGCGCTTAAAAGGGATTGCAAGACAATTGTTGGTGGACATTGAAAATTTGTACTCAACGCCCGTGTCCGGCCGGTCAATTCTGCTACGTCATTCAGAAGAAATTGGAATTTCAGTGGTCTGGATACTTAATAGCTACAGAAAGGGTGTATTTATTATTAAGTTAGTTCACCCAACACTCTTTTATCAGGTATTTTAGTGTTAGGCAGCAGTAAATTACCAGGTTAGTACCAAAAATCAATTGTCATTTTCCTTTGTCTGTTAGTGATTACAAATTGTTATAATTATCAACTGATCAGTGTTATTTGTTAATCTTATTCCTTATACGTTGACAAAGAGTAGTTATTAGAAGTAACTGCATTATTTTTACTTTGCAAATGTATTGGAAATCGAGTTACTGAGACAGTTACGTAATCACTTAAAGTTATCATAGACGATCTTAGACTAATAGTATTTAGCAGCTGTTTACAGGTTTATTGTAATTAGTGAGGCTGGCTATTAATTCAGTTTAGATGCAATTGGTTTATATAAAATCCCATTAAAAGGTGATTATTAGAATTGGTAGAATTATAGATCACTGGGTAGAATTTATAAATAACTTGGTAGAATTTTAAATCGAGTTTTTACTGGCTGTTTTTATTTGTAATTGGGTTAAAACTTTTCTTTATCTTTTGTTTGTATACATTCCAGGTTGATTTACATCAGTCATCGCAATGCCAGAGGATAAGGAGCTTATTAGGAAACGAGCGAGTTTCAAAGGGAAGGTTACCATGTTTTTGAACTATTTAAATGCTTTGGATCCTTCTTGCTTGAGCCCAACCGAGGTAAGCGAATTACAATTTCGTTTTAATAGGCTCGAGACATTGTATGCCCAATATGATGAGGTGCAGTTATTACTGGAATGTAGTACTGATAACTTGGACAGTCAGATGGCGGAGCGTAGCGAGTTTGAATCTCTTTATTACAAAACCCTAGCTCAAGCTCAGAAGAAGCTTGACGATAATAGGAAAAGAGATTCTAACGATACTTCGAATTCGCGTTCCAATAATCATAATTTTGTTAAATTACCGACCATCCAGTTACCAAAATTCAGTGGTTCCTATACAAACTGGTTGGAATTTCACGACACGTTTGTTAGTCTCATACATTCAAATGACGATATGAACGAAATTAATAAGTTTCATTATTTGCGGTCGTCATTGGAAGGGTCAGCTGCTGTGGTGATCAACTCAATTCAGTGTTCTGCTGCCAATTATTCAGTAGCTTGGAATCTTCTTTGTGAGCGTTTTGACAACAAACATCTGCTGATCCAACATCATGTTTCAGCATTATTTCAAATTGAAAATATTCAAAGGGAGTCGTCTACGAATTTAAAAGTTTTGTTAGATGTTATTAATAAAAACCTACGTGCCCTCGAGTCACTGGGTGAACCCGTTTCTCACTGGGATACTTTACTCATTTATATTATCACACACAAGTTAGACAGTAAAACTTATCGTGAATGGGAAGAGTATAAAGGTTGTCAAGCTAAAGACACTAAAATTACATTTTCATTGTTCATTACTTTTGTTAAAAACCGTGCTGAGATATTGGAAACATTAGAATTGGCGACATCTACATCTACTAAGCATCCAAGCACGAGTAAACATTGCAAACAGGTTAACATAATGATGGCACAAGATTTTACTGAAAATTGTTCCGGTAATAATAATAAACAAGACAGTCATAGTTTTAGTAAACCTAAACCGTGTGTTATGTGCAGTGGTCATCATAAGTTAAGTACTTGTCAACAGTTTTTATCGTTAAGCAATGAAGCTCGTTTGCAAATACTACCGAAATACAAAATATGTTATAATTGTTTCAACCCGGGTCACTATGCAAACAATTGTAAAAAGGTTGGTTGTAAAATGTGCCGACGCAAGCATAATACGTTAATACATGTTGACAATGCCTCAAAATCCTCAAGGTCAAATACAATTACTGCTCCTAGCAGCAGTGATGACTCGAATGTTGGTACGAATGTCTCCACTCAGCCAGCTGTTGGAACCGGTTTGGCACTTTCAGCTAATGTTGAGCACGGCGATGTGTTATTATCTACAGCACTAGTTAAGGTTATCGGGAATAACGGACAGCAATACACAGCTCGTGCTTTACTAGATAGTGGTAGCACATCATGTCTCATGACCGAAAAGCTGTACCATCAACTAAATTTGACTGCTAAGACCGTAAACAATTCTATTTTAGGTATTAATAACTCATCGTCGATGATAAATAAAATGTGTTCCGTGTCAATATGTTCTTTATGCAACGATTTTAGTGTTGGTATTAATTGCTTTGTTCTCCCGTCAATCACTGATAAAGTGCCGAGCACATATATTAATTTAACAAAAATTAAAATTCCATCAGGTGTTTATCTTGCTGATCCCGGTTTTCACTCGCCAGCTCCTATTGATTTGTTGCTCGGTGCTGACATCTTTTGGGATTTATTAGAATCACAGCGAATCAAATTAGCTGATGGTCAACCAATACTCTGTAAGACTAAATTAGGCTGGTTAATTTCTGGCCCAATAAAAAGTACTGTATCCTCTAAGGCTTTAAAATGCAATTTTATAAAGGTGTGTTCAGACTGCGATGATGAATTAAATTTTAATATTGACCAACAACTCACAAAGTTTTGGCAACTTGAAGAAGTGGGGTCTTCTTCGCCATACTCCTCAGAAGAGAAACAGTGCGAGGAACATTTTATAAAAAACACTACTCGTTTAGAAAACGGTCAATTTTGTGTCAGGATTCCATTGAAATGTTCCCCGAATCAATTAGGCGAATCTTTGTCAAGAGCTAAACATTGTTTCACTTCTTTAGAACGTAGATTTAAGTGTCAAAGTCAATTTAGTACCTTGTACAAAGAATTTATGTTGGAATATGAATCTTTAGGGCATATGTCAAAATATAAAATGAATGATGACCATGCATTTTACATTCCGCATCACGGAGTACTACGCGAAAATAGCACCACCACTAAGTTAAGAGTGGTGTTTAATGCGAGCAGTATAACCACCTCTGGTCTGTCGTTAAATAATATCCAGATGGTTGGACCCGTGGTACAGGATGATCTCCTATCAATCTTGTTGCGTTTTAGACAACACAAGTACGTCCTAGCTGCTGATGTTGAGAAAATGTACCGGCAGATAGTTGTTCACCCTGATGATAGACATCTTCAGCGAATAATTTGGCGAGATAATCCTTCATCTTCGCTCCAGGTTTATCAGCTCAACACCGTGACCTACGGCACGGCCAGCGCTCCATACCTAGCAACCCGGTGTCTTCGGCAGTTAGGTTTGGACTTAGAGTGCAGTGATAAGAGGGTCTCCGAAGTAATCTTACACGATTTCTACGTTGACGACCTCTTGACCGGAGGAGATGACCTTGAAGAGGTCAAGATATTGCGCCACAAAATAACTTCTACTCTCGCTTCAGCGCAAATGCACTTAAGAAAGTGGAAGTCTAATGACAAGCAGTTGGTAACTGGTTCTGACTTTCCCCAATCTTCACTAGATTTGAATATTGGTGGATTTGAGTCAACCAAAACTTTAGGTCTCGGTTGGCAGCCAATGTCAGATTACCTATATTTTCCAATTAATGCGTCAGTTAATTATAATAATACAAAACGTGGTATGCTTTCAATAGTTTCACAAGTCTTTGACCCACTTGGATTATTAGCCCCATGTGTCATTGTCATGAAAATGTTGCTACAAAAATTATGGTTATACAAGCTTTCTTGGGATGAACAATTATCACCGGACATTAGTAAGCATTGGAATGAAATAATTACCAGTTTACCGCAGTTAAATGAAATTCATATTCCACGGCGAGTTTTAATTGATTCGTTTGAGTTTATAGATTTCCATATTTTTACTGATTCATCTGAACGCGCATACGGCGCTTGTCTCTATGTAAGAAGCGTTGACAGACAGGGAAAGGTTTTAGTACGCTTATTATTGGCTAAATGTCGTGTGGCGCCACTCAAGCCCACCACCATTCCCAGACTTGAACTGTGTGGGGCTTTGGTTGGTGTACGAATCTACCAAAAGGTTGCGGCTGCATTACGAGCCGATGTCCGGCGTACATACTTTTGGACCGACTCCACCGTTGTTCTAGGCTGGCTCAAAATGCTACCTAGTCGATTGTTGCCTTTTGTTCGCAACAGAGTTGCCGAAATATTAGATAAGAGTGGCGGCTGTGAGTGGAGGCATGTTCCAACTGATCAAAACCCAGCTGATTATTTATCTCGCGGAGTACCTATAAGTTTATTACCGACTTTAGATGATTGGTGGTCTGGTCCACGTTTTTTACTCGATGAAATGTCTCATTGGCCTTCTAAATTAATAAACTCCAATGATATATTGCCTGAAATTAAATCGGATATAACTTTGCATGTTTTACATAATAACAATTCATCTGGAACTGGTCGGTGATTTAACAAGTAATACTTTTATCATGGCGTTGAAAAGATTTATTTCGCGTAGGGGAAAACCGAGAAACATCTACTCGGACAACGGCACTTCATTTGTTGGTGCATATAATGACCTCTCGAAATTTTTGAAATCGAATTGTGATTCGGTTTCCGAGGACATGGCTAAGGAAGGCATTAACTTTCATTTTATACCGGCTTATTCTCCTCATTTCGCTGGCCTTGCGGAAGCTGGTGTGAAATCAACCAAGCATCATTTGACTAGAGTGTTGGGCCTTTGTAATCTTACTTATGAAGAGCTGTATACCCTGATGGTTCAAATTGAAGCTATACTGAACTCTAGACCACTGACACCGTTATCATCAAATCCCGAGGACTTGACGCCGCTAACACCCGGACATTTTTTAATTGGACGTCCCATGACATCCCTGCCTTCACCTGATTATCAAGATCGTTCTCTCACATCCTTGACTCGATTTGAACGTGTTGAACTTCTCCGACAACATTTTTGGAGTAGATGGAGTAAAGAATACATATCGGAGCTCCAGCTTCGGATGAAGTGGCGAGCATGCAAGGGCTCCCTGAAACTGAACTCCTTAGTTCTTTTGAAAGAGGATAATCTCCCCCCACTCAAGTGGAAAATGGGTCGGATTGTTGCCACGTATCCTGGGGCTGACGGCATTGTTCGAGTAGCGGACGTCAAGACTTCTAACGGCCTGTTACGCAGATCATTCAGCAAGATTTGTCCTCTGCCTGTGTACACGGAATCAGATAGTGGTTGAAAGACAGGCTTTCAACGCCCGGGGGAATGTTCACGCAAAAATTACCTACCTACTTTTTAATTGACTTTTTTACGTTTCCTACCGGCATAACTTATGTATCAGTTCACATAAAAGAAGCACGTACAATCACCACAACACGTATTTTTAATCACCTGGAAGAATTAACCCAGAAAACCTAAGACCTGAACGCAATCCTGCACACATATTATAGATAGAAATGGCACCCAGACTCCGAGCCAGTGCCTCTGGTTTAGACAAAGACACTGGCCCGACACCGGAATCGAACCCGGGACCCGTTGATCCAAAGGCGGCACATCTAACCACTAGACCAACGAGGCAGTCAAAAAGGCAATTAACTAGTATGTTTTAGGCGATCTACACAAGGTGCCGGATATCCTCAGAATACCTCATACAAATTGATAGTTTTTCGGAACAAAGCAAGGCGAATGATCTAGTCGAAGCAAGTTCTATTGACAAAATAAGGTCTACTATTACCACCTATTACTACCCAGCCCAAAGATGACTCACTGCAAGTTGCAACTCCTTCAATCACATCTCACAGACAAATTTGCTTATGCAATTTTGTGAGACATTGTTGTACTTTTGAATGTCAATTCATTTCAATTCAAATCTATACTTCACTATCACTACATAGGTAGTATAAAACAAAGTCGCATTCTTCTGTCCGTCCCTATGTATGCATAAATCTTTAAAACTACGCAACGGATTTTGAAGCGGTTTTTTTTAATAGATAGAGTAATTCAAGGGGAAGGTTTATATGTATAACCCACCTCCGCTTTGCACGGGTGAAGCCGGGGCGGACCACTACGTCTGTACTAATATATAAAGCTGCAGAGTTTGTTTGTTTGTTTGTATGTTTGTTTGTTTGTTTGTTTGTTTGAACGCGCTAATCTCAGGAACTACTGGTCCGATTTCAAAAAATCTTTCAGTGTTAGATAGTCCATTTATCGAGGAAGGTTATAGGCTATATTTTATTTTCATAAGAATTAGGGATCCGTATGAAAATTGCGATTTTGTAAACCAAGGTGTAAAATCGAAAACCTATTTATGCGTGTTGTATGTCGAGTGGCGGTGGTGGTGAAATGTTCACTACGTATGAGCAAGCTGAGTGAAAGTCCGAAACAAATTTTAACACCGATTTATTCCTTCCACACGTACATAAAAAACAAAAGGAGAAATGTCACAAATACGAATTTAAGTAAACGAAAGACGACAGTTAATGCTAATGTTGGAGATAAGCTCCAGAGGCACATGCATACCACAATGACGTCGCGAATGCACTGCCGGCTAGACTTGAGTAACTCACGAGTGATTCGTTCCACTGAACTGCTCATTTGCAGTGAACGAATTGAACTAAATCAACTCTGTGGAGTATTTTAGTTCTGAAGTTCACCGGCTCATCGCTCCCGCTCTGCTCTGATTGGAACATTTTAGTTCTGCAGTACACCGGCTCATCGCTCCCGCTCTGATTGGAGCATTTTAGTTCTGCAGTTCACTTGCTCATCGCTCCCGCTCTGATTCGAAACCGAGTTGCCGTGATGGTGATTTGTTTGTTGCTGCATTCACGCGAACTGTACAGCGCTTATAACGTCATTATAGAAACAAATATTTTTGTCTATATTTTGTTCTGGCAGAGCGTTTAATTTAGAATAGCAATACTTATTTTTATGCAATTCTGTTCCCGATAGTTGTAAATCAATTCCTTTACTATTTTATTCTATATATTACATATTATCATTTCTAGTGTTTATGTATGTGCACCTAGGGCCGAAGTGTATATGGTCGGTGGGTATTTTTTAGTATTTAGTCTTTTAAAGACGTATTTTTTTATGTTATAGCATACAGAATTACATGCAACCGTAAATTTTAGCCCCTCTACGATCAACCTCTATCTTTAAAAGCGATATTTATATAGCAAAACAACTTTTGCCGGGCAGCTAGTAAAACTATAAAAATATACTCTCGTTCACAGTTCTTGAACTCGTAGCTGAATCAATGCGATTCAGTCACTGAGTCACAGAACGAAATGAACTGCAGAGCGATTTAGATGAACGAGTTCACTTTACTGAACGAGATTTGGTGAACTAAATCTTTAATGTGAACTGTGTTGCCCAAGTCTACTGCCGGCCGGCGGACTGTGAATCAGGTGCGAGCGCAGCGCACTCGGGTCCACTCGGTTCGTTCGGTTCCCGTCGGCCGGCGAGATGCTTAAGTGCCGTGTTACAAGATCGCTACACCACCCCCTTCCAGAGACCGTCAAGGGCGATAATAGTCGGGAAACCGTACCTTACGTCCTGACCGCGTTATTTTTACCGCGTCGTCACTTGTTTTTGATACTATCTGGTTATCCGAATGGTGTGTGTTATTGTGTGCATGCTGTTTATGAATACGCGTGTCAGATTGTGAATGATGTGTGGTGGCTGGGTCACGGAGAATGAAGGCCGGCTTAATGCGGTCCACTGAAACTGTGATAGGTTTCCCTTTCACCACTATCCTAAATGTCTTGTCACCTCTTGTGACAACTTGGTATGGGCCTGTATAAGCCGGCTTGAGCGAACCCCCAATAGTGTCATCTCGAAGAAAGACATGCGACGATGAAGACAAGTCTTTAAACATAAAAGTCTTGCGTTTGTCGCCGTGTTGTGCCGTTTGTGTTGGATGCAAATTCTTCGCGAAAACACGTAAGCGTGACAAATAATCTGCCATATCCATCGTTTCATCAATGCGGGGATCAAAAAATTCGCCTGGGAGACGTAGAGGTTGGCCGTAAACTAACTCGGCCGTTGTAGCCTGCACATCTTCTTTAAAGGCGCTGCGGATACCTAACAATACTAATGGGAGAGATTTGCCTTAAGTTGCCGATGGAACCTCTCCACGAGTCCGTTACACGCTGGATGGTACGCAGTTGTTCTGCGATGGTCAAAACCTGCAATCGATGACAGTTGCTGAAATAGAGCGGATTCGAATTGCCTTCCTCTGTCTGATACGATATCAGTAGGACAGCCGAAACGTGCTATCCATCCGCCTAAGAAAGCCTTCGCCACGGTCTCTGCTGAAATATCTGCCAGGGGTATGGCTTCCGGCCAGCGAGTGAACCTATCAATTGCCGTGAGGCAATAACGAAAGCCTTGACATGGTGGCAATGGGCCTACCAGGTCAATGTGTACAAATGCGAACCTGGATTGGGGAAGCTTAAAACGACCTACCGGGGAAAAGACGTGCCGTGTTACTTTTGAGCGCTGACAAGCCTGACAAGTGCGTACCCACTCGCGGCAGTCCTTCCTAACGGCTGGCCAGACGTACCGTTCTGCGACTAACCTAGCGGTAGCATTCGCTCCAGGATGGCTCAAAGAGTGTAGGCTGTCAAATATCTGCCTGCGTAACTCTTTGGGTATAAAAGGTCTCGGAGTACAGCTACTAACGTCGCAGTACAACTGACTCTGTGAACCAGGGATACTAATAGTTTTTAGTTGTAAGGCAGATTCTGAAGACAGCAGTTGGTCAAGTTCGCTGCAGGAAGTCTGAGCCCGAGCTATGTGTTCCGCGGTAACAGGCTGGACTATCTCCTCTATGCGTGAGAGTGTGTCTGCCACTAAATTATTTTTGCCCGATATGTGTCTGATGTCAGTGGTGAATTGACTTATCAGATCAAGGTGACGGAACTGCCTCGGGGAACAATTCTCTTTACGAGAGTGGAAGGCGAATGTTAGAGGTTTGTGATCTGTATAGATCGTGAAGTCACGGGCCTCTAACATGTGCCGGAAGTATTTTACACTCTCGTAAATGGCGAGGAGTTCGCGGTCGTATGGTGAATACTTGCTCTGTGTTGGGCTCAGCTTTCGTGAAAAGAAGGCTAGTGGTTGCCACGCGCCATCTTTCATCTGCTGCAGAACTGCACCTATGGCTGTATCCGAAGCATCTGTGACCAGCGCTAGATTTGCGTTACAGTCAGGGTGGGCAAGCAGTGCGGCTTGGGACAAGCTTTCCTTGCATTTTTCGAAGGCTTCCGCTTCTATTGAGGTAAAGGAGACAGGATGGCTACCTTTTACGGAGCCAGTCAGAAGAGCGTTTAAGGAAGTTTGGTGGTTTGCTGCGCTTGGTATGAACCTGCGGTAAAAATTTACCATTCCTAAAAAACGACGCAACTCCTTGACCGTTTTCGGAGTGGGGAAACTCCTAATTGCCTCCACCCTTGCCGTCATCGGGGTGGTCCCTGCAGCTGTGATATGGTGTCCCAGGAAACTCACTTCAGATACACCAAAGACACACTTCGCTGGATTGATTACCATCCCATACTCCTTCAATCTGGTGAAGACCTGGTGCAGGTGCTGCTGGTGGGTCTCCAGATCCTGGGAGAAGACTAGGAAGTCATCTACGTATGCATATACAAAATCCAGCCCCCGGAGCATCTCATCGACAAAACGCTGGAACGTCTGAGCGGCATTGCGAAGTCCGAACGTCATGAACGGAAATTCGTAAAGTCCGAATGGCGTTGTGATCGCGGTCTTCGCAATGTCCTCTGGGTGGAGGGGAATCTGGTTATAGGCCTTGACCAAATCGATGGTGGAGAACACGGTACAGCCGGCCAAACTGTGGGCAAAGTCCTGGACGTGGCGAATCGGGTACTTATCAGGAATTGTCCTGGCATTTAGCATCCGATTATCACCACAGGGGCGCCAGCCGTCGTTCTTTTTGGGCGCAAGGTGAAGAGGTGATGACCAGGGGGATTCAGACGGACGACATATGCCACTCTTCAACATGACCTCGAATTCGGCCTTTGCTATTTTTAATTTATCAGGGGCGAGTCGTCGGGGTGTGCTGGTTACTGGTGGACCGGGTGTAATACGAATATAGTGTACTGTGTTATGTGTCAATGTATTTTGTATTCCAGGAGGGCGTGTAATCTGTGGATAATGTTCGAGTATGTTGTGATAGATCGAATTACCAGACATTACCTTTAACGAAGTGACGTCATCAGCTCTGTGGGAGAGCTTCACCGGAGTCGTGAGCGAGGTGTTGCCATCCATCAAACGTTGGCGTTTGACGTCTACGATTAGGCCGTAATGGGACAAGAAATCCACGCCTATTATCGCTCTCGTGACATCTGCTACAATAAATCGCCAAGCGAAGTCGCGGCGTAAACCTAAATTAAGCACAATATTAATACAGCCATACGTATAAATAGCTGACCCATTTGCTGCATTTAATATTAAATCTGTTTTGTTACGACACTCTTTTAAATTAGCTTTAGGGTATACACATACGTCACTTCCCGTGTCCACTAAAAATTGCACCTTGGTTGTACTGTCTGTCACGCAAAGACGACCAGTATTTGGGCGGTTGTCGGTCGCCATTACATTCCGCCCTTTCCGTTTCCCGTATAGTCGCAGGGTTTTATGCACCGCTTAGCGTCACCTCCGAACTTGTGATGGTACCAGCAAACGGGAAACCTTCGGTAATTTGATGCTGATCACCCCGCAGCACTCGATGAGCGGCGACGGCGGTGTTGGGGAGCCTGGATCGACCTCTTTCCCGTGCCATGCGATCTTGCGCTGCAAAAACTATTGACAATAGAACAAAATGATGTACTACGGGTTTGTAGGTCTTATAAAGATCTACAAAAAAGTCCGCGAGAGCACATATCTAACTATCATAGTTTAGTCGCAATAACCGCTTTTATGTTCATAAAAAATATGCACAGAGATAAGCACGGGTTCGAAGCCCACGCGGGCGAAGCCGCGCACAAAAGCTAGTTAATATATAAAGCTGCAGAGTTTGTTTGTTTGAACGCGCTAATCTCAGGAACTACTAGTCCGATTTCAAAAACTCTTTCAGTGTTAGATAGTCCATTTATCGAGGAAGGTTATAGGGTATATTTTATTTTCAAAAGAATTAGGGATCCGTATGAAAATTGCGATTTTGTAAACCAAGGTGTAAAATCGAAAAACCTATTTATGCGTGCGCTGCAAAAACTATTGACAATAGAACAAAATGACGTACTACGGGTTTGTAGATCTTATAAAAATCTACAAAAAAGTCCACGAGAGCACCTAACTAACTATCATAGTTTAGTCACAATAACCGATTTTATGTTCATAAAAAATATGCATAGAGATAAGCACGGGTTCGAAGCCCACGCGGCCGAAGCCGCGCGCAAAAGCTAGTCTATACTAATCTATACTAATATATAAAGCTGCAGAGTTTGTTTGTTTGTGTGTTTGTTTGTTTGTTTGTTTGAACGCGCTAATCTCAGGAACTACTGGTCCGATTTCAAAAAATCTTTCTGTGTTTGATAGTCCATTTATCGAGGAAGGTTATAGGCTATATTTTATTTTCAAAAGAATTAGGGATCCGTATGAAAATTGCGATTTTGTAAACCAAGGTGTAAAATCGAAAAACCTATTTATGCGTGCGCTGCAAAAACTATTGACAATAGAACAAAATGATGTACTACGGGTTTGTAGGTCTTATAAAGATCTACAAAGAAGTTCTCGAGAGCACATATCTAACTATCATAGTTTAGTCACAATAACCTATTTTATGTTCATAAAAAATATGCACGGGTTCAAAGACCACGCGGGCGAAGCCGCGCGCAAAAGCTAGTTAATATATAAAGCTGCAGAGTTTGTTTGTTCGAACGCGCTAATCTCAGGAAGTACTAGTCCGATTTCAAAAAATCTTTCAGTGTTAGATAGTCCATTTATCGAGGAAGGTTATAGGGTATATATTATTTTCAAAAGAATTAGGGATCCATATGAAAATTGCGATTTTGTAAACCAAGGTGTAAAATCGAAAACCTATTTATGCGTGCGCTAAAAATAGAACCAAATGATGTACTACGGGTTTGTAGGTCTTATAAATTTCTACAAAAAAGTCCGCGCGAGCACCTATCTAACTATCATAGTTTAGCCACAATAACGGCTTTAATGTTCATAAAAAATATGCGTAGAGATAAGCACGGGTTCGAAGCCCACGCGGGCGAAGCCGCGCGCAAAAGCTAGTATATTATAAATAACTAAAACATTGTAAACAGACTAATTCGCCTACTGTGCAACGCTGGTCAAACACAGGGTTTCATATAAAAAAACGCACATGTTTTCCTTCTCTTGCGGCTAGGTTATCGGCCATAACGATGTCTATACCTGAATTCGTTGGGAATCCTTATAGATTAGGACCCGGCCGTTGGGAAGTAGCTGGGGAATGTCGAAATTTAGGGGCGGAAATATAGTAATTGGCTCCCCGACCTACTATCTAAAACGACCGTCGTTCCTCGACTGTCCACTTCAGGGTCGCGAGTAGCGCTCATTAGTGGGTAAATATATGCTCTGCGTCCATGGGTGCCTTGGCCTGCCTCGATTAATGAAGCCTGCTCAGAGGGCAAGCAGAGTACTTATAACATTAACTTCATCATCATCATCATCAGCCCACATTAGTCCACTGCTGGACATAGGCCTCTCCTAAAGAGCGCCATAGCGCCCTGTCTTCAGCTTGACGCATCCAGCTGTTGCCCGCAGTCTTTCGCATGACATCTGCTAATTATTTAGCACCAAGTTCCTGGACATAGGCCTCCCATAAAGAGCGCCATAGCGCCCTGTCTTCAGCTTGACGCATCCAGCTGCCGCCCGCAACCTTTTGCAGATCGTCGCTCCATCTAGCAGAGGGCCGTCCCACACTACGCTTGCCGATTCGCGGTCTCCACTCAAGAACTCGTCTACCCCAGCGGTTGTCGGTTCTTCTACAGATATGACCAGCCCACTGCCACTTCAGTCTGCTAATTCTCTGAGCTTAATATCGGTAAAAAAATCTGAAACTTGCTCAAGCTTGAGTGATTGTTAAGGGACTTCCGATAGAAATAGTAAGGAGCTGACCATCTAAAAACAGAGGAAGGCTGGTGCGGGGCTTTTATCAGCTCATCCGTCGGTATTAGGAAGGGCGCCTCCCCTCACACTAAACGGTATAACGTACCGTGTTGACTGCCTACTTAAATAAATAACGCATCAAAATCCGTCAGTACGTTAAGGAACTACGACTATCACAGACATGTCAAACTTGTACCCCTTGTTTTGTTCGGGGTTAAAATATTTTTAAGAAAAAGGTAAAAATTTTTGGAGATGTTACGAGTTATGATTAAAACCATACCGCCAAAAAGCTAAAGCTTCTACGAAATTTAATATATTAGAAGAATGTTAAGTATTTTGTGGTTTAGGTTATAGGTAGGTGCATATTTTCCTTCCCTCACAGTTTCCCCATTTTAAGTGAAACTTTACGATTCAACGTACCAAGACTTTTCTGTCTAATGTGTGGAGTTACAAATAGTAAGAAATGGACAGGGGTCTACTTTTGTTCCATAAAAAAAAACAATGAATCGATAGAAAAAGTGGTTTATTTTGGTTTTCGAACTCGTTCGCGGATTCGATTCTGGAAAATGACTTCGTTTACAGCATAAAAGCTGTTTTTGAATCTGGATGTCCTTTGTGTAAGTTAAGACCCGTCTCGATACAGACATAAATACTGCGTATGTTTTTTTGTAACACCTATTTTGTCCCAAGTCTACGGGATGTCCCGTGGATGTCGAATCCGCGTAAATGTTGTGTCGTTTCAAGAAGTCGAAGAAAGCGCATCATTAAGACAAATTTGAAAATTACTTCCCTGCGCTCTTAAATACTTCAAATATAATTATGTCTTAGGTTTTCACGATCTTTGCGTATTGCGGTAAATTATGTCTTTACGGTACTGATCCTACTTTTGTATTCAAATCTCAATGGTTTCAGACACTTTGCGGTGTCTGTGGAGAGTGTCTTAAACGTTTAGAACAGTCAAGAACACGATTAGGACAGTCAAGACATCATTTACTACAGATATAGGATACCGTACGACTGTTGCCGATCATTCGAAGCGTCGCGAATTAAATGTAAAATACTCGCGATAATGCTAGGTTTTTAATTGCAATCCTACTAATATTTTAAACGTAGATATATAAGTTTGAAAGTATGGATAGATGGATGTTTGTAACTCTTTCACGTAAAAAGTACTGAATGGATTTTAATGTGAATTTCAAATAACATCAGAATAACACATAGTCTACAATTTATAAAGATATTGTGTGATTTGTCCAAAATGTTACAATAAGTGTCAAATAAGTAGAAAAATATGCAGGCGGCCCCAGGACCGGCCTTTGTCCTTTGGAAATCCTTGGGTGAGGCCTATGTACAGCAGTGGACGCCTTTTGGCTGAACTGATGATGATGATGAAGTAGAAAAAAATCGGACTAATAAATAAATTCCATCACCACGCGGGCAAAACCGCGGGGTGCAGGTAGTGTATAATAATCGCGAAAACCAAAGACATCAGTATCCCTCTCAAGACGGGCAATAAAGTTTGGGACTGTTGCTAGGTCCGGTTTATATGCGGTGATAAAGGCCAGCTCCTGCGACTAGCTGACCGCTAATAAATATCTACTGCCACCGCATCCACTGCGATGGAGTAAACCTTATTTATATTTCTTTTGCACATTTTGTTTTCATTTAAGTTCGTGGAACTGTGTGTTGGAGATTTGTGAGCGTCGGGAAAAGAGATTTTAAAAGGTTGTCTAAATACTACACAGCTGAGGGGTGGGATAATCCTTGTACTGATGTGGGACTAATGGAACAACACGAGTCAGTATACAATATTATAGATTAGGATTATATATATTATTATTATAGATTATGTTCGAAAACATGGTGAGATGTCAGGACATGACACAAAAATGACAAAGCCAATTTTAGTAGGATACATTACATTAGGTACTGTTGATCTAAAAGAGGTACTTCGGGTTCGTTGTTGTTAGTATTAAATATTAACAACAACCTACCTTAATTTAATTAAATAATTGTAAAGTTGAGGTACAGTAGGTATTAACTATTTAAAAAGTAATAAGTTCCATAACATGAATTAAATAATTTATTCTTATACCAGTGGCTCGCCCCGGCTTCGCCCGTGCAAAGCGAGGGTGTGTTATACATATAAACCTTCCTCGTGAACCACTATCTAATAAAAAAAACCGCTTCAAAATCCGTTGCGTAGTTTTAAAGATTTAAGCATACATAGGGATGGACAGAAAACATCGACTTTGTTTTATACTATGTAGTGATAGTGATTTTAAGAATAAATTATCCCGTGTTGTTACAGATTTAAAATACATAGTGTCACCACCCCATTCTATCATGAGAGTGTCGTAACAGCCGACAAAAATAAATGACACGGCCACTAGGACCTTCTCCAATTCAATATTAGAAAATTAGCGTACTATGGTTAAGTAACAAAGTAAGTAAACAAGTTGGGACGGACGCCTATCCATACGAAAAAACGAAAGGAAAAGAAAAAATTTAACGGTGTGCCAATTCGTCTGCCCATACTAAAATTACTTGTCATCGAGTTGAAGAGATCAGCAGTTACTCTTTAGGACCAGGCGGGGGCACAGGGAACATCCCCGCCCGTAGGAGAAGATAGTTCCCGAGGTGAACGGTCTCCGTACCGCAACAAAGATGCGACATGTCTCTACACATGGTCCGCATGAGACTGGGGATACGGGCTGGGACACCCTATCCCCCTCTGCCAAAGTCTCGGAGGGATAAAAGCGCTTCAGGCGCTTACAAAGGTTCAACAGCAAGGGTAGAGCTAAGCTCCCCTGTCAGTCACTGCCAAAACGGACAGCATACGTAATTACCCGTACGGTAGAAGACATGAGGTGACATTTTAGTGGTAGGTTTTAGTGGGTATACCGGTCGCAACTCACCATCTCCACGCGACCGGGGACTCCCACATACCCCGGCCCTGTCCCACCGGCTGGGGACCTATAAAAGGTTTCCCCCACTTAAAAAAAAAAAAAAAAGTTACTCTTTAGGATGTGGGTTTCCACAGTGTTTCATGTGAATTTCTCCTCTTGTTGCACCTCCTGCACTAGGTATAACCTGTATCACGGGGGCAGTTTACAAACATGTAATTTACCAACACACATGACACCCAGACTCAGAGTAAGTGCATTTGGTTTAACACAAAGACACTTCCCCCGGAATCGAAGCCGGGAACCGTTGATCCAAAGCCGGCACATCCAACCCCTAGACCAACGAGGCAGTCGAGTACTTAGTTCACCATCACGATGGAAGAGGCGCTCCCTGCTCTCAGTATAACCTATCTACCGACGGTAGATCAACGTTGGTTGACAACAACCAGCATTTTGCTGAGTTCGGGTCGGTTTGTGGCAAGAGTCAAGACTATAAAATACAGCTGAAGTATATTTTAATTTTAAGATCTATGTCATGTGTATGTTTCGATATATTTTTGTCTCTTGCCACAATAAAGAATATGTCTATGTCTATATCGCGGGGGCTATTTACAAACATGACATGAACACAAATGACACCTAGACTCAGAACAAGTGCATTTTATACAAAGACACTTACCCGACCCCGGCATTGAACCGGGGACCAATAGCTGCACATACAACCCCAAGACCAACAAGGCATACAAAGTTGGCATTAGGTAAAAAATTAAAAATGAAGATAGTCAAAGAGCGTGAACCACTTTGTTGAATCTATTATAATTTGTCAAAAAATATGAAAAACGTTGTAGGCAGTTCTGTTGTGGTGGAGTACGCCATTTCTGTAGTAGTTGATTCAGTTACATCGTTTTCATATAGTCGACACAGGCTTTCATCACTTTCTAGGGGTATATAGCGGAAGGCATCTACTATGACATGTCTTGTGTTGGTCTTCCAAGCGAAGAACCTTACCTGCAAAAAAAAAATGGTCTTACTTTTTTTTTTTTTCTATTACTACTCAACCAGACATGACTCACTGCTGAGTTGAGCTTTCTCAAATTACATGGAGGGTTATTAGCCTACTGTGCCACGCTGGCCAGACTGGTTGGCAAATGGTTTTGGTATCAAGTTTTCCTTCTCTTACGGCTATGTTTTCGTTCTTGTCATTTCCTATTCTCGGTTCTGACGACACCCTCGGGATGGAATTAACAATGTATTCTAATTCCGTCACCACACGGAAAATTTTGTCTTTATACAAAGATGAAATTACTTCTACCTTGTAGCTTGTTAACAAGCTAATCAAATCTTAATTTTTTTTCTTCTATGGTATTATCATCATCATCATACTATATGATCTCTACATGTGTTGCTTTAACACTGTAATTAACTTAAAACCAGTTATCAGCCTTAGGTAATTGATTTTCGATCGATAGTAAAAGTCATGCACACCACTTTTCTGAAGATCATCACATGATCAAATGTATGCATTTGATCATGTGATATTTTAAAGGTAATTATGTGATATTTACGATTCTTTAAAGGACTTAAAGACAAACATTCATTTTTATATTTGAAGAAGGAGATATTTCTAGGGTGTAAATGAGACCAAATAAAAGAATCAACTGGCATACGAAAGATATATATATATATATATCAATTGGTTTGAATGACTCGTATATCCCAATGAAAGTTTCGCCTCACTAACTGCTACAATATTTGACCTAAATTAATTATGATTGATGATGACTTCGAAACTTTGAATTTTAGCACCACATATTTTAAGACATTGTATATCTTTTCTACATAAAGAATATAAGCCTAGAGTTATGGATATTAAAACACACGTTGTATAACGTAACTAAGACACTAGATAAGCGAGCGTAAGGTCTACATTGTACAGCGTAGCAAAGATTAGAAAAAAAAGGAACTCTCACTTACAAATCCACTGAAATCGCCAAGGCCTATTACTCTCAATCTCGTGGTTTTCCAACCAGGCCCAATAGTTGTTACTTGTCCCACCAATTTCTCTTTGTGATCTTCAATTTTGTATACCTGATATACCAATTTATCGAACCAGCTCTCAGTATAACTGGTCACTTCCAAAATTCCACCAAAAGACATAGGAAACTCGAAAGACTTCACACAACTCCAGTTATCTTCCGCATACATAAAAGACTCGCTCTTCTCATGATGTCCCACTATATCTGTATCCTTATAATACCCTAATTTCCACTGTTTGGTTGAATTGCCATGACTGAATAGTGTATCAAAGTCTTTATCAAAAGTATGTTTGACACAAGTACTGTATGCATTCGATATACAGAGTGCAAATATAAGTAGACTGATCATAATGAAACGCGAATACGGCATTTAATTGAAATATTGCAATCTATTTGTTTATATACTTCTGTTTTCACTAATTAACACGTGTCAAAGGTAAGTTATCTCCTTGATTACATGATATAAGCATTTGACATGAATATGCGCTATATAATAATCATTATCAAATTATTAATCAGGGAGATCTGTGTATAGCTTTAATTGTGTCGTGGCTTAGACGTGATTTCTATAAGGAAGACTTTTGTGATGACTCAATTCTTTAGAAGCAACTAGAGAAAAAGTTTCCCTATGGCTGATCAGTTTCATTTTCAAACTAGCTTATAATGGCTATGTTTTAACTGAATTCTTCCTGAAGGATGCTACAGACAGATGACACACACTTAAAACATAGCTCTTTATTGCTTTGGGCTTAGAATAGCTTTTATCAATTGCCAATTTAATATTAGTTACATTTAAATCAACATTAACTTAAAATTAATCTTTATCTTCTTCTTTATCTTCTTCTTTACATAGTATAAAACAAAGTCGCTGTTTCTGTCCGTCCCTATGTATGCTTAAATCTTTAAAACTACGCAACGGATTTTGATACGGTTTTTTTTAATAGATAGTGTGATTCAAGAGGAAGGTTTATATGTATAACCCACACCCGCTTTGCACGGGCGAAGCCGGGGCGGGCCACTAGTTAATAATAAATACCAAAGAATATTTAGTCAGAATTGCAAGTAAAATTAATTTTTAATACAGTTGCTCAAAAAGTGGCATATTGCAGGGCCGTATAGCGTTCGGGAAGTGGGCTAGTTATTACACACACACGCGTGCTTTTTTTTTACCATTCCCGCACTAGTGCGTTTTCTTTCCCAACTGTCAAAATAATGTCTTATAAAACGAAAAAACAACCATGAAGTTTTTAATAAAAAAATCATAGAAGTTTTTATGATTCATGCAAATACGTATATTTCTAAAAAGAAACTACTTACTAATTTGTTTCAATATCAGATTTAATGATTTGATTGAATGAGTTAGGTTAGGTTTCATTTAAATTCATCTTAATAAATTTCATTTTCATTTCATATCAATAAAAAATGTCTACTGAAGACTTGGCTGTATAGCTGTATAGCTGTTGCTTTTGCCTACTAGAATGGGTGAAGAAAAAAAAATCTCTGCTTATATTCTACGGTAGGCGCCATTTTTGTTTATCACTATCACTATCACTACATCACTATCACTATCACTATCACTACATATTATAAAACAAAGTCGATGTTTTCTGTCCGTCCCTATGTATGCTTAAATCTTTAAAACTACGCAACGGATTTTGAAGCGGTTTTTTTTATTAGATAGAGTGGTTCACGAGGAAGGTTTATATGTATAACACACCCCCGCTTTACACGGGCGAAGCCGGGGCGGGCCACTAGTAAGTCATAAATGATTAGTTAGTTGAGTTTATTGTGTTTTTAGTATTTTATTAAATTGCTTCATTTTTTCGCAACTGTATTAAAAATAGTCGTTCAGTACACGTGCGGAACCGTCATTGCAACTTGTTCCGACTGTCAACATTTGTCGGAACTCTTTGCAATGACAGCCTTTCCGCACTTGTAATGAAATATACTATTTATTGTAACATTTTTGGCGCTGCTTACTCGATTGTAATAAAACCTTTAAAATAATGTAGATAACATATGTAACATACATATCTTAAACTTAAGCAATAAAGTGAACGGATAAGTAATGATATAACAAGTATGAAAAAACCGTATAACTTTGCGAATATAATAATGATCTAAAAATAGTCTATGGGCACTCCATTTTTTAATCAATCACATTAGTATCTTATCGATTTATCGACATCAGTTATCCATCAAAGCGAATAAAATGCTTGTGTTTGATAGCAAAATAAATTGAAAAACAAATTGAAAAACGTAATTTTGTAACAAACGGAAAAATTTCATACTTTCAGTCTTTCAAATATATTAGAATTCGTTGTCAGGTGTTTTACGAAAATATAATTGTATTATAATAAGGTTGTTTATTTTGACAATAAGAGATTTGGAGGACTCTGGCTGGATAGAGACTGTGCTCGTGTATTTTTTATTCCGGAAAATTGTACCCGCCCAAGTGTTAATTAATGATTTGTAAGCTAGATACTATGAAAATGGCGTGTGTGCCAGATTTTAGGTTAGAGTTGCAACACTACCGTTATAAAACTGTATTTCCTAATCGTATTTTAATTAAAACATATTTCTTCTGACTTCTACGTCAGTAATTACTTATTTCTTCTCAATTTCTGAAAGATATTTTGTCTATTCGTTTTTTAACTGCGAAACTGCCTTTTCCTTCCATTCTATAATATATTCATTATAATAAAGCATTAAATGCCTATGGAGCATGAGTCTCTAGTTTTATTCCAGGGTTGGGCATATGTCTGTAAGTAAGCCAGGGAAACTATGTGAAATGTACGATTGTAAAGAGCTCCTGTGAGACACGTATATACTCGTACATAGGCTGGTCTCAGAAGGAGAAGGAAGGCGGAGCGGATCAGAGAGAAAGATGCAGTAGTTGTCCCGCGCCTCGGGTGGAGGCGACGCCACACCTACCTCTTGCCCCCATCATAGAGGCCAGTGGTGGGCTTAGGGACCCGCCACCGATAAAAGACGTCACTTGCCCGAATAACGGCAACCCGACGAGGCCTCACAGTTGAATGAGTTCTTGCGAACCTGTGGCGCCCCAAGTGTGACGTGTGGCTGGGGCATTAGGGGGTAGACAAGTAGTATCTGGAGTTTCACATTAGAGCGGACCCAAACTTCGTGATGTGATGGTAAGTATAAAACATTTCTCCAACGAAAGCAAAAATAGTAAATAATAATAATCACTACATATTATAAAACAAAGTCGCTGTCGTCTGTCCGTCCCCTATGTTGTTTTAAATCTTTAAAACTACGCAACAGATTTTGAAGCGCTTTTTTTAATAGATAGTGATTCAAGAGGAAGGTTTATATCTATAATACATGCATAATATTGTAGAGAAACACTGATAAATTTATAGGTTCATCATTGCACCCGTGCGATGCCGGGGCGGATCTCTAGTAATTTATATTTATGGAAAGAATATCGTCTTAAAAAAAGTCTAATATATTTTTTGTTGCGTGAAGCCCGTGGTGATTTAGATTCCTGAATACACCCAGGTATTTTGATCCGGGACAATATTAGTCGGTTCTCACCGTTCGCTAAAGGTAAATATTACATTTCAGAAATATAACACATGCTCTTTATGTCATACCTGCCGTCGTCGACCAACTACTGAGTAGGGCCTCCTCCAAATTTATGGAAGGAAATTAGCCAACTGTTACGCTGGCAAGAGAGGTAAGCACAGGGTTTGTATAAAGTTTTTCTTCTCTTGCGACACCCTCAGGATGGTAAGAGAGTGTGATTTTTAGGAGGGTAAGAGTGTATTTTCAATCCTTCATCACACGGCAACATCGAATATAAATGTATATTACTGAAATGTTTATTTATAAATATTACCGAAACATTTGTGAATGGCACAGCGTTTCTCCTCAACGACGCTTCTTTGTAAAGTTGTGTAACTTTAAAAATTCACTTCTCGCGACATTCGATTCGAATATTCTATGCATTTCTATTCTATTATTGAGTTTGGAATATTTTGGTTATAGATGGAAGTAAATGGTGACAATAAGCATGATAACAAATTATTATCATAATAGTATTGTGTTTTTTTACGTACATATTATATTTTGCACCATATTGGTGGTTTGATTTTTTAGGGAGCTGCAAGGGCAATAATATTGTGTGTGCAAAACGAAAAAAAAAACTTACATTTTACATTTCTTGTTAATTATAAGTTTACGTTCAGATTGTACTGGGAAAAAAATAACACTACCCTTTGTACTATTAAAACTGTATTACAGTAGGAACGTATTCTTCGTATTCCTCGTGTCACCATCTCATTTCATCCTGAGTGTGTCGTAAGAGCCGACTAAAGGAAACCTAGCCTCAAGAGAAGGATAACTTGAAACGAAAGCCTGTGCCAACCCACCTGGCCAGCGTGGCACAGTAGGCAAATTTTTCATATGTAGGTAATTGGAGGAGGCTCTGGATAGAGGGCGCCTGGTTCGATTCTGGGGTCGGGCAAGTGTCTTTACCTAAATCACCTTCTCGGGGTCTGGATAGATTTTCAGTGTGTGAAGAGCCTTGGCGATACAGGTGTTGATCCACAGATGACTACTATAAACACTTCCTTCACTTTATACCACCTACGAAAATGATACACGAAAATTGATGAAACGAAACAAAAAACATAACTCACGAAAATGAAACCCATAAATCGAACAAAAATATTTGTCGGGCATTCCATGTCGTACTCTAGTACCGCCACAGAAATAGTACCAACGAACGGTATACAAGCTTTACCCTTTTCTAAAATCGCGTAAATAGAGGCGCTGAGCGTTTGGCACGGCAACGCACACATCGACAGCCCACCAACACATACATACGCGAATAAACGACGTGAAATGGGAAAAAAGTTAAATATGTATGAGTGCGGGTAAATATATAAATCGGTATATAAAGGCGTTTATATAAAATAGATGGAGAGCGCGGCAGGCTGCGTTCGTTCGCGGCAGTCGCGGTCCATACAGCCGCCCGACGCGGTCATCTTTTTCATCTCCCGAACGTCGATTTACGCGGGAATAATGTTTTCTGTTTAAACAAAAACACACGCGAATCACGATGTAACTTTAACAAATTTGTTATGATCTAGTGCTTCTGTGTAATGACTCAAGTTTACGATACCACGTGGACTGAGAAGTTTTGGAACTTGGTGAGTGTTTACAAAAGTTTACAAAAGTTTCGATGTTGAAGTATGAATAATGAGGCGTCCGTAGTTGTTTCTAGTTTTGTAAAGTTTTTCAATTCAGGAGAGTGTGTTTGATTTTTGTTTGTTTACCCAAATTTATGTTTATGGTCTTTCCACAAACATACAATATTTCTCAGTGTTCCGTTTCGCATGTCGTCAAACGATAAGTTAAAAGGCTGACACTAGTTATTTTATACATTAGCGACCCGCCCCGGCTTTGCACGGTGCAATTATGAACAACTAAATTTATCAGTGTTTCTCTACAACATTATGCATGTATTATACATACATATAAAAGTACCTCTTGAATCACTCTATTAAAAAAAATCTTCAAAATCCGTTTTAAAGATTTAAGCATACATTAGGACGGACTGACGACAGCGACTTAGTTTTATACTATGTAGTGATATCTAGATGTAATATATAAAAATGAAGTATGTTAAAATTGTTTTACACTTGTTTAAAATTGTTTGTTTTATGATTGTTTGATACCGGTATTTTACATATTGTTTTTTCGGTACCGTCCCGTTTGGAGACCGATACTGGGTAATTAACTTCAAATACCTACCTTTACGCAGGTAATTTTATATTTACCCTATCCTAAAATGAAAATAGGTCAATACTTATATTATTTTAAATTATATGTATGGTATAGCAGACCCATGTTTTTAGACTCAGATTGTTTTTTGACGCGATTTATACATGTTATATATTGGGTTATATATTGGTTGCCTCAGTTGCCTGACGTTTTATCGTGGATTCCACCAGCCGTGATCACAGGTAGACTGCGTAGGGGCGTGTAGCTCAGCGTCAACTTCCCATTATTCGGCGAACCAGACCCGTGTCATAAAAATATAAAAATAACATCAAATTATTTACTTGTACAATTAAGTACCAAAAGTTTGCGGGCACGTTTATTGGCATACAGATTGTTTTCAGCTATTTTGTTGTTCGTAATGACGGAACAAACACAATTAGTTCAGACTTAAAATTAAAGCTTATATATAATGGAGTACCTCAATTTGAAACATATGGTGTACTTTGTGCAAAACGGAACACATTCATAAAACTCCCTAAAGTCAGGGCCGGATTTAGGGGTCCAGAGGCCTCGGGGCAACAAAGGAGTGGAGGCCCCCTTGCCCCAAATTATTTTCCAAATAAAATGAAAAATTTTTTTCAGTCGAGTTTTTCATTAAATAATTTATTGTGAATCCAAGTAGATTCTCTTAGTATTTAACAAACACATATGAATATAATCGGAAACAAGAATTATTTGAAATTAAATTTTAGTGTTAACGAACGGAACCTTTCGAGCTTTTTACTAGTTGAAATTTGAAAGTTTTTTTTTTCCGAAGTCTCTATTGTGGAGGCCCCCTGCTTGTGGAGGCCCCGGGGCTTTCGCCCCGATTGCCCTCCCCTAAATCCGGCCCTGCCTAAAGTCAAACGAGATTTGCTTTAAAGGAATATTCAAGTGTTAAAGTAGGAATACTACTACTCGTCCGTGAGGTGACAGATTTAGAATACGCAATGTCACCAATCCACACCATCCTGAGGTTGTCGTAAGAGGCAACTAAGGAACACAAGAGGTAGATTACCTAGTCGCAAGAGAAGAAAAACTTAATACTAACCCTAAAACTTAATACTTGACACCGTACGCTAATTTCCCTCCATGAATTTGGAGGAGGCCCGGTTTAGTAGTGGGTTGTTTATGGCTAAAACGACGACGAAAGTAGGAATAATTATTGTTACATATTAAAATCTCAATTTTGATAAATAGATGAGGTAATCTATATCTTAATATATATATTTCTTGTGTGCGTGTGTATGTGACTGAACTCCTCCTAAACGGCTGAACCGATTTGAATGAAATTTTTTGTATGCGTTTGGGTGGCACCGAGGATGGTTTAGATTCACAAATCAGCCCGACAGATGGCGCTGCAGTCGGTAAACAAATATCATGCAGGACAACGTCTGCCCGGTCAGCTAGTATCTATATACGAGCTGCAGAGTTTGTTTGTTTGTTTGAACGCGCTAATCTCAGGAACTACTGGACCGATTTCAAAAAATCTTTCTGTGTTAGATAGTCCATTTATCGAGGAAGGGTATAGGCTATATTTTATTTTCAAAAAAATTTGGGATCCGTATGAAAATTGCGATTTTGTAAACCAAGGTGTAAAATCGAAAACATATTTATGCGTGCGCTGCAAAAACTATTGACAATAGAACAGAATGATGTACTACGGGTTTGTAGGTCTTATAAAGATCTACAAAAAAGTCCGCGAGAGCACCTAACTAACTATCATAGTTTAGTCACAATAACCGATTTTATGTTCATAAAAAATATGCATAGAGATAAGCACGGGTTCGAAGCCCGCGCGGCCGAAGCCGCGCGCAAAAACTAGTTTTTTTATATATCTTAGACCATTAATCAGATCATACGGTTTACGGGGTACACAATAAGTAATAAACATTCTATCTGGCCAAATAGTCGTGTCACATTTAACAGAAACGCAATGTATCCTTATAATTTGTCTTGGCTAGGCTCGCCGCGAATTTCGGTTGACAGTTAAATTATTCCGAGTCCGCAAACAAATATAGGGACGCCATTTACAAACCGCAACTTGACTTTTTAATTCAATAACATTTATGATTTGTTACTACAAAACAACTGAAAAGTGTTTGTTCTGACGAACATAAATCGAATATTAAATTCAAAAGTAAGTTAAGGTCTTTCGACTAGTCAAATACACATTTGTCATCGTTTTAGACTGCTAATTTAAAAAAAGAAGAGCAAACATTCTGTTTTTTTTCTAACAGTCACAATTTTTGGATACTGGGGCAGCGATAAAACAGGTCTTATTAAAGCATTTAACATAAAAAGAAAGACAGTATTACGAGTATTAATCCTTCAACAGTCAAAAGAGATATTATTTTAAGACAAATAAAAAAAATGTGGTCAGGGAAAATCTATCCTATGTCTTGGACGAACTTATTTATTTATTTATGAGTTCCTTGCCAACATCTTTTAGTTGAGCGCCTTCCAGAATCAAAGAAAATTTAGTCATATGTACACGGTCCAATGATACACATACAATGATTAATATGGCGTTTAAAAAAAGTTATGCCCACTGAGTTTCTTCCAACAGGTCATCTTGGTTGGTGCCGCGTTCCGTCCTGTTAGTACGAGTAGTGTATTAAACACTAGCTGACCCGGCGAACTTTGTTTCGCCTTAAAGGCGATAAATGAGCAGCATTTTATTAACTTCAATTTTTTATCAGGATAAATATAAATAAAACATCTATGATTTTAATTATACTTTATTGGCCATCTATTTTAGTAACTGCAATTTTCAGTGAATCTCCTTGTGACAGACGACATTTTTCGGTTTATTATCAGGCGCATGAACAAATAACGCAGATGGTCTTCTGACCCGGAACATGCCACATATAATTGATCTTGGGAAATACATGAATTTTCTAGATTTAGGCCACAAACTTTCCAGGATTGGCCCTGTGATTTATTAATGGTCACGGCGAACGCACGACGGATCGGAAATCATTAAAACTAAAACGGTATATCAGTTGATATCGTCGGGATCCTCGGATGAGAATTTCCTCACCTTCCAACTTTACTTTGAGTACCTATATATTCCATTGTTCATCAATTCACTTACCACCAAACGCGTTCCGTTGCACAGGTTTGGTGGTTTTGGTTTATATTTGGAAGCAAACTTAGTACGTAGCCAACCTTTAGTCGTAAATTGTGCGGTGGTAAGCCAGGCACATCCAAGGATTCTTTTTTTACACAGTCATTATATTTGAATTAATGCAGTGTACCAATGATTTCATTCTGAATTATGTTAGTTACTTTATGTCATCTACATATTTATTCTTAGCCGCCAAAACAGCTCGCTTAGTCAACCATTCATTATTTTTGTGTTTGTGAGTTCGTCCTTCGATGAACAGAAATTCTGAGAAAATAAAATAAAATCCACATATTTCGATGATTTGAGGCAAGCGCATATATCAGCGGCAGCAGTCGATCTAGGAATTAGTGGCAGTGTTTGGCAGAAATAGCCAGACAGTAAAATCATTGCGCCTCAAAAACATCTCGAGTCCTTGCGTAGGTGTTCGGTCGGATCGGATAAGTGCTTCCAATGCACGTGTATACGCTATTGTACATTCGTCCCAGATGACGATTTTCCATTTTGATAAAACTTTAGCCGCTGAGGAGTGTTTTGTAATATTACATGACATCTATTGGTCCAATGCGGACGCAAGTATGCAAGCAGTAATTAGTGCTGCCACCGTATCGAAACGTTGCTAGATCCAAATTATGTAGTACCTACTTTATAAATTTATTCTTGTGCCTCGAAAATTATCTAGTTGTTGATCTCTTAAATTTGCTCGACGTCGACGATTTTGCATTCCCAACCGATCCGTTTCACGGGCTGCCTCGATTTGCTCTTGTGATTGAGAAGCACGGATTCAAGCCATATTAATGCGGTGATCTTCACGTGCATTATTTAGTTCTTCTTCATTGTTCGGCACAATAAGCTAATATTTACTCGAAATAAATACATCAACCGGTCAACGTCAAAATTTCTAATTGTCAAATTTGTCAAACTATAGACAACATAGCGTTTAGCTGTCGGTGAAGTTTTGTTATTCCAGCAGTTGCATTTTGATAAACTATGTTTTATATCACGGAACGGGATTACACACATTTACACTTTCACGTTTATAATATTAAGTATGATTTTGTGAATTGTCCAACATCTTTATATTTAAAAGAAAGTCGGACATAGGATACCTAAGATTTTTATCCCGTTCCCGTAGAATATGATATAATACCTACGTGGTATAACAAAGCGCAACTGACAGCGAAACTTTATGTTGTCTATATTTAAATATGGCTGAAAATTTGACAAATAGAAATTAAAATTTAACTTAATATCTCTATAAATTTACACACAATATCTTTATAAATTGTAGCCTATGTGTTATTCTGATGTATAAGCTATATTATTTATAAAGTTTCATTAAAATCCATTCAGTCGTTTTTACGTGAAAGAGTAACAAACATCCATCCATCCATCCATCCATCCATCCATCCATCCATCCATCCATACTTACAAACTTTCACGTTTATAATATTAGTAGGATTATCTAGGTATCCGTTGACAACAGTGAACGCCATAATTAGTTTCTACATTAAAGCTTTTTTCAATTCTTTTCGTTTCATTGCCATACAGGGCCACAAGGTCATGCTGGTGGTGTCGTGTGTGTCGGGTCCTTCGCTTCCCTAAAATATGGTTGAGCTGGGGGATGGCTGACACATTCGTCATGCTCGTGACCGGGTGCCGCCAGTTGGGGCCGGTCATCCCTTAACTGCTATTGACATACCTACATAGCTTTATATTGATCTCCTGGACACTTCTGTTGTGCAATAAGTTACATTATCCTCACATCTTAGCTTACTATAAATAAATAAACACGAAATCAATGTAACCCAATCAGATGCTTGTAACAGAAAATATGATAAAAAGAGTGTCCATGGAGTTTCTTGCCTGTTCTTCTCCATAGGATCTACTTTTTGGAACATGCAACTAGATTCCTAACTTCACTTTTGACTTTTCAAAAACACCAGTAAATAGGTTCAATTGAAATAAATGATTTGAGTTTAAATTTGAGTTTGATAATATTCCACCCATAAACGACCCACCGTTGAGTAGGGCCTCCTCCAATAAATTACATGGTGGGTAATTAGCCCACTGTGCCATGCTCGCAAGACGGGTTTCGTATCAAGTTTTCCTTCTCTTGCGGCTAGGTTACTGGCCTTGACATTTCCTTTTGTCGGCTTTTGCGACATCCTTTGGTTGGAATGGGGTAGTGACAATATGTATTCTAAATCTGGCACCACAAGGACAGTGTTAAAAAAACCTAACTTAACCTTTTTGCAGGCAACCATAAAACCACCCAAATTAAGTAAATCTCTGACTACTATCACGACGTATTTTTCTTCTTCTGAACCTTCTTAAATAACATCAAGGGGCTTAACGTATAATCCCGCGTTCGCCCACCATTTATCGATATCTAGTGCTTCCAACTATTCAAATTAGTATCGATTAAGTTCTCTATAAAATTTCTCGATATTTTCTGTCTTTATTCTATGTGTAAGTCTAAAGTGAGGCTATAATATAAAAATGAATCGCAAAATGTGTTGGTAAGCGGATAACTCAACAACGCCTGAAACAATTTGGCCAATTCTTTTTAAATGTTCGTTGAAGCTCAAGGATGGTTTCTAGGGCGAGAAAAATTCGAATAATTGGCGGAAAACCCCTAAAAACAGCCTTTTTCTTTTTCCCATAAAACGTTTTCTAACTAAAACGTAGAGACAATTTGAGCTTTATTACTATTGTATATAGTTCATATTAAATTACAACCACTCACTGTTGTCATGTAGGTGTGTTCCTAACGTCAAAGAGTCAATTTGTTTGACAGAACGAAGTCTGTCGTTTCAGCCATTAAAGTAATATATTTTTGTAGTTGAACTATCGTAACAACTAGGTTTTATTAAAATGTAAAATCCAGCCTTAAGTTATTAATAGACTAGATTCTAGTCTTTCTAGTCACCAGAAAATTGCATATTAGGTAAAGATTATTTAAGATTTTTCACACGCGTAATCTCCAACAGTGGCGTATTTATTTTGACGTATACTATAAGCGAATCAATTATGTAGTTTTGTATTTGACACAGCTCACAAGCTGTTTGAGCAAAAAATAAGTCGACTAACGAGAATATCGGTTAAAATAAAGTATAGTCCGTTCACATTTATTTTACCTCTACTTCTCTGCCCATAAATGACCCTGGGCCATGCTAGCCAGACGGGTTGGCATCGGGGCAGGGCACGGGGATGCCCTCGCCCCACTTGGGATCTGTGGAGATGCGCCGTCCTGTTGGGTGCTCACGACGGGACGTCGATTGCTCGTTCAGCGAGTCTGAGGTGTGGAGGTGGGCCTCCTCGTCTGCGGCGGCGTGGTTCTGCACCAGATCCCACAATGCCGCAACAGGACGCGAGTTGGAGCACTCCGGGGATGTTTAGTGGGTAGACCCCCACTCTGAGGGAGACACGCTCCCCCTCGGCCATCCCCGTGGCCGACGGGGATAGTAAAAAAAGGTTTCGCTTTAAGATTTCCTTCTGGTGCGGCTAGCCTTATCATTTCTATTAGTCGGCTCTTACGAGACCATTAGGATGAAATGGTGGTGACATAAATAAATATCTTTGGACATTTCACACAACGCCATCTCGTCCCAAGCTAAGCAACTTAATGCTTGTGTTATGGTAACGAGATGGATGATAAACTACTTACATACATTTTTTTTGTAAATACTAATTATAGTAAATAATATATTATAGATAGAAATGACACCCAGACTCCGAGCCAGTGCCTCTGGTTTAGACAAAGACACTTGCCCGACCCCGGAATCGAACCCGGGACCCGTGGATCCAAAGGCGGCACATCTAACCACTAGACCAACGAGGCAGTCTTATTCTAAATCCGCCATTAAAACAATTCGTAAGTTGAGTATAATTTTGTCTTGCTTCATAATAACTGTACATGCAGTTCTAAATACTGATAAAATACTGCCGTGCTGATGTTTGGTATTTTGTGACTATTGCGCGGGCTTACTCTCTCAAATCTGCCTTATCATATACTAGCGACCCGCGCCGGCTTCGCACGGGTGCAATTATGCATGTATTATACTTAAAAACCTTCCTCTTGAATCACTCTATCTATTAAAAAAAACCGCTTCAAAATCCGTTGCGTAGTTTTAAAGATTTAAGCATACATAGGGACGGACAGACGACAGCGACTTTGTTTTATACTATGTAAAGATTATAGTGTAGCCACCGCATGCTACGGTATATACATACTTTACACAATTTACCCGAAAAATCTGAACTAATTGCATCAAGAAATATCGCCTGCAAATGCGATAATTACGAAAAAGTCCTACACCGCGATAGCGAAATTTCAAGAGCAATTCGCAAGGTTAAAATATCCTCTAGCCAGACATAGCACCTCGTTTGGCTGGATGATCATCCCTTTGCGCCTAAAATAGTATACAAAAATGAAAATTAAAAAAAAAAGTAATACTCAGTTTCTTGTCGGCTCTTTTCTTCCAAACCGAACCTTCCAAACCGATAGAAAATGTAAAACGTCTATCGACGTGTCAAAAGAGCTCGCATAGATTTTTGATTTTGATTTAGACTTAAAATTTCGTTAGTCGCACGATTCAATTTTCCCTTCGCGTTATTAAGCCGGATTAAAATAAACTTTGCTACGAACCCAGTTAGCAGACACTTCAACTTTTTGAGCGAGCTTCCCCCTTTCTTAAAATAGCTTGTGTGGGTAATATTTAATAAGCACATTTTTTTTAAATGTAGAATATCAATCTTTCTGACGACTTTTATAACATGTGGGTTAATTATTGTATTTTTGAATAACGCTATTTTGTCGTAAGATCGTTTCATTAATTTATTAGGTAATTACGAACGGACGACGTGTTTATCAATTTTTTATCTTTATAGACTAGCGACCCGCCCCGGCTTTGCACGGGTGCAATTAGCATGTATTATACTTATAAACCATCCTCTTGAATAACTCTATCTATTAAAAAAACACCGCTTCAAAATCCGTACATAGGGCATACATAGGGACGGACAGACGACAGCGACTTTGTTTTATACTATGTAGTGATAGTGATTATACTATGTAGTGTTGGTGATGATACAGTATATTTTTATATGGTATAATAAATATATCGGTATTAAAATAGGAGTTGATCGTAGAGGGGAGAAAATTTAGGCGTGTTTGTAGTTTTTTTGTCGTATCATTTAAAAATAAAAACAAAAAATATGTCTTATAAATATTCTTTTAGCGGTTAACCCTACACCCTTAACATTAAGGGGGAAGAAACATAGATGTTGTCCGATTCGCAGACCTAACCGATATACACACAAAATTTCAAGAAAATCGGTCGAGTATTTCGGAGATGTTTATTATCAAACACCGTGACACGAGAATTGTTTATATTAGAAGACTAGCAATTGCGCGCGGCTTCGCCCGCGTGAGCTCGAACCCGTGCTTATCTCCTCTTCGCATATAGCCCATAAATGTGTTTTCTTTCTTCAGATGATTTAATATTTTTTATGAACATTCTATCGGTTACTGTGACTAAACTATCATAGTTATATGATATATGTGCTCTCGCGGACTTTTTTGTAGATCTTAATAAGACCTACAAAATAGTAGTACATTATTTTGTGCTATTGTCTATAGTTTTTGCAGCGCACGCATAAATAGGTTTTAGATTTTACACCTTGGGTTACAAAATCGCAATTTTCATACGGATCCCTAATTCTTTTGAAAATCAAATATAGCCTTCCTCGATAAATTGACTATCAAACACTGAAAGATTTTTTGAAATCGGACCATTAGTTCCTGAGATTAGCGCGTTCAAACAAACAAACAAACTCTGCAGCTTTATAATATTAGTATAGATAGGCATATATTCATAAACATTTTATACATAGAACTGCTTACTGTCATTATTTCACTTTATATCCATATATAGGGTGTTTGTTACACCTTGTATAAATACACGAAATTCAAAGAAGCGTTCAATGAATACAGATACAATATTGAAACCATGTCCATCGTCCTGATAAACCATTCCCAAATGAGTTCTTTCGATAAATATTCAATTTCATTGGAATAACGGGAAATATTCAGTAGGTAGGGAATTTCGTAGAACGAGCGGTATTCAGATTGTCAGTACTTGGGCAATGGCGTTATTAGTAAAAGCTACCAATACTTCATAGATGAGTCTATTAAGTCGAGCCTCCTCTGGTTCATCGATCATAGCGGATAATTAGCCTATCGTGCCACACTGGGTTGGCGCAAGGATTCGTATCAAGTTTTCCTGCTCTTGCGGCTAAGTTTTCGGCCTTGTCATCTCCTATTGTCGGCTCTTGTGACACCCTCAGGATGGAACCTGACTACTTGGAGTTACATATACGTGCCTACCTATATCCTAATTAACGCTAATGCCAATTTAATTAGGCGCCGACTGCGAAAGTTAATTGGTTATTTTTCGCTTTTAAAAACGTTTCCGAACCAACAACTAGTAAGTCATCCAAGAATATACTAATTTCCCTTCGGACAAATGGTTTTATTATTAAATGTGTTAAGTGAGCCAAATTACCCTTATTTCAAGATTTACGACAAACTACTGACTCGATTCCGATAAAAACCAATTTGGGACCAAGTACCAGCTTCGTCAATAAATAAAGGAGATATGCTGTACGCCCATACAGAAAAGCAGACGAATTGAGAACCTCCTCCTATTTTGAAGTCGGGTAAAATATCTCTAAAAGATAATCAATGGGTTATATTTTTTAGAACGTCGACTTCTCGCTCTATCTTGTAACTTTGTATCGTGGGGCTTTTTTACCAATGTTTAGTTCACGGACACCAAGTCACCCAGACACAGATCAACACAGTCTCTTACCAGAACCAGGACCTCTCGTCCAATAAGGCCTCACATTAAACCTTCATAACCACTGTACTTTTCTTCTGAGCGTTAGATATGATTACATTCTATTGCTTACAAAGCAATTTCATAATGTATAAATTTGTTCCTTAATGTACGTTGTTCTTTTTTGTTTCAGGTTCAATGAACTCGATGATTCTGATCCTCATAGGGGCCGTTGGTGAGTATTTTGTTTTTTACTTACATTTGGTTAAAACAAAGACACCACGCTGCTCTATCCTTAAAGTGTTCTGGAATAAAGTACCTAATTAAATAAGTAGAAACAAAACCTGAGGCAAAGGTTTAAGTCTCTAAATAGAATTCATCAAACTACAATCAGCAGTCGGTTTTTGAATACAAATGGCCGAAAATAAGTACCTCATGTTTTCAGTCCAATTAAAAAACTATATGCCAAATTTCATCCAAAGGCGTAAGGCCATTTTGATGATGAATATCAGCGCTTGTTATTAGCGGAATCGTGAGAATAACACATTTAGCCACAAAACAAAAGAAGAAGACGAAGTAATAATCATTAATTCGACCATCTAACTAAACATTCAAATTGATGTGGATAATGCACTCACGCCCCCACACAGGTTAATAAAATTGAGTTTAGGGGTTGATTAGATAATTATAATAATTTTGAAACTCAGCTAGGAGGTTTTTATGTACCTTGATAACCTTTTGATCACCTGGAAATTGGCCGTTTGACTAAGCTAGCAGGCAGGCACTCGATCGTAGTACATACTAACACTACTCAATCATCCACATTTCGTCCGTCAGAAAATACGTGATGTCTGGCGGCCCTGGGATCTTGCTCTAATAATACGGGAAAACATTTTGGACAGAGCGCCAGCTAGTATATATATATATATATTTACCAACATGGCGTAAATACTAACTACTTTTCTAATATAGATTTTCTATCCGGAGATAAACGCCTTTACCTTGATGAACGCAATTAACTTTACTTAGTGTCCTTAAATTGGTTAAATACTGTTACTTTGTTGGTTCAGTAAACTTGTCCAATTTCCTGAAGGAACAAATGAAATTAAATTTTGCTGAGTTTCACTGTTGTGTCGAAGTTATCTACTTTCCGCAATATTAGTACTTACTGTAGTTAAATTGGCGCAATCATATAAATGACATAAAATAGTTCCAACTTTTATTTCACACAAATAACATCTTGCAAAAAAATATTATATACTAAGTCTAAAACTAGTAGATAAAAGCAAGTTAAATATATACCTAATTATATAGTTTAATGCTAATGTGACCAACGTACACAATCCTGAGGGTGTCATAAGAGCCGAGTAAAGGAACGCAAGACCAGCTAGTCACAAGAGAAGATTTTTTTTGCATCAAGTTGTGCCCTGTACTAATCCGTCCTGCCAACGGGCCACAGTATGCTAACTTTTCGCCATGTATTTGGAGAAGGCCTGCCTCAGTAGTGGTCCATTTAAAAAGATGATGATGATAGTTTTGGAATTTTTCATTAATATTAAATACATCTCATAGTGTTTCAAACAGTGCCAATGTTACTGTGTCACATATTCAACGGCATGCAACGAATTCGGCAGAAGAGCAGCTAAAGACCGGCCGTTGTAGAAATCGTTGGGGGAAACCTAAGTGAAGTGACTTTTTTTTGGCTAAAATGATCATGATTTAGGTTTTCACTATTATTACACATTGAAATGAAACACTTTAAAACGGATTTATCGTGTGTATTTTACAATATTTATTTTCCGATGTATCGAATGCTTTGCAGCAGTCGTTTGCAAAAGTGCGTTAGTTCGTGGTGAGAACGAAGGGATAAATTCGTTATAGAAGTGTTTAATTTCAATAAAATTACCATGATGACATTCAACTTTTAACTTTTATGTTCATTTTAAGCAAAATACGTCCAATAATTGTAAATTTTATGCCTCTATTATACCGTGCAGAAATGTATTGCATTAATATTTTATTTGAAACGAGTGTCTGCGCAGCCATCAATAATCAATTTGATAGCTTCAATAAGTCACTGGGATGATGGATTTATTCTCGTCGCTACTTAAGCAAAATGAACGCTTATTGTTTTTTCATTTGTTTCGGTCGACAGCTGACTGGGATGCTGGGTAAACGATCCCTTGATAGTTGTTTGAGAGTAGTTGACGTCAATTTGTGTTGTCGCACAAAACACGTTTAATGTACTTTTAAGCTACCACAAGCGTTATAAAAACAAGCTACCTACACTATGCGTGTGAAACTTATTCATATTCTTAAAAAAAAAAAAAAAAAAGATTCACATTCTTTTGTTAAGAGCCCTTTCACAAAAAAACACGAAATTGCAAGTTTTCGACGTTGAAATTATATATTTTACGTTCGTTGTATTAAATATCAATTACTTGGTAAAAATAGTTCGTTTTCTCTACTACAATAACCTCAGAACCGATTTTAGATAACTTATTTCATTATATAGTAATAAGCTTTCCCCCGTTGCATGTTTAGGCAAAAACCCACGGAGACATGATTTCGGAGCTCTAATTTGGAGATTCTTCTGAATATCTCCCATAAAAAAAAATATAATTAGCTCTCAAATATCCTATACCTCAATAATAATAGAATACATTTTGGTTATATGCCTATTATGCTAAGAAAAAAAATATCTACGTATTTCAATTATCGACCGAAAAGGCTTCGAAGCAAGCGGCAATATCTCCAAAGCCCACCATTATTTAGGCGTAAAATTTATACAAAAATAATCATCAACATTTGCTTAATATATGGTATTATTTTCATTTTTTAAATCGCTACTATTATTTTCTAATTAAATAAATAAAAATACTATATATTTCACTGCGCCGGCCGTCTGCGATTAGTATCGCGCGAGCGCTTGTTGAAGTTGGACCTATGTCAGTTTCTTTCCCGCGCGCCTTCGTTCCGATACTACTGTCGTGTGCGCCGATTGTCGTGTAGACACTGCAGCATTGCTTTTGTGTGCGTGTTAACTACGACCGCAGTTTTTGATCTTTGTAAGTATTTATTTTCTAACGGTATATTTCAATTAGTATAAAGTTCACACTTTATTATTAAAGTTATTTATAGTTTATTAAAATGTATTTATTATTTATTTATTTTTATCATTATATGTATTTAAGTTTATTAAAGTCAACTTATTAAAGTTATTTTGATTGTAGCTACTTCGAGTTTTATTACCAGTCGAAATGGGGAAAAATAAATACAAGTATAATTGCGATACGTAAAAGAAGAAATATTGTTTCTCTGCAGAAAGCAAGAGAAGCAAGGTAAGTTCCTATTTTATACACTCATAGTCTTAATCTTATACTTTCTAGTACGCTCAAACCGTGTATTGTATTTTAAGATACGTGATTAATCGTCCGAGATAAGAATGGGATGGTCAATGT
Organism: Clostera curtula; assembly: GCA_905475355.2. Lineage (NCBI taxonomy): Eukaryota > Metazoa > Arthropoda > Insecta > Lepidoptera > Notodontidae > Clostera > Clostera curtula. The sequence continues at coordinate 6,918,869 of FR997813.1, read as the reverse complement.
TCTTCATTATCAACTGTCATTTGAAAGTTATGTTTAGCAAATTACACGGCGGCGTCAGCTTTAAAGCAAAACACACTTTAAGATTGTAAGGTTAAGTACATTTTCATTCGCAGCGTCTAGAGACTCGAAGGTGTAGCCTACACCTTCGAGTCTCTAGACGCTTATGACAGTATATTCGTATAGTGTAATTTTGTATTGAGTGGTTTATTATGTAATCTGTGTCTATGTGTGTGTGTACAGAAAAATAAGTTGGTATTAATGCTTTAAAATCATTTTAGATTGTAAAAACGAGGTAATCCTGATAATGTTGCTGCTTCAACGTCAAGTAATCTAGTCGAAGCGATGGAAATGGTAAGAGACTAATGTGTGCCATTTTATTTATACTGATGGAGAGAATAATTCTTTACGACACTCGATCCGATCACATCTTTTCAAACTGAAAATAGCTAAACTTCAGTTTTTAATCCAAGAAATAACCACTTTTCGGACGAAACTTTTCATGAATGATCTAATATCGATAAGTTAAAGTTAAAGTCGAAGAGTTATAGAAGTTTTAAGTTTTAGTTTAGGGATAGGTTGATATAGAGGAAGGAAGGAAGGAAAAAATGTCTGCATACTTGCCATATGGACTGGACCAGATATTCCTCTAAAAATTTTAAAAATCTTCAAAGACTTTACTGTACCAAATAATTAAAAAATACTTATTACATTTGGTTATTTTATTTAATAGAATAAGTTGCAACCATACTACTACATACATCTCATTTCGCTCATGTAGCTAAGTCCAACCGTACACTGCATAACAAACTAACAGAGGAATTTCAACCTTATTTATTTGCAATACCTAAAGCGTGTGACACAGATTGTTAAGCTCATTGTATTCATTAAAATGTGTCATGCTGGTGCATGCTGGTCCAATGGCTGACGGTCGAGGGTGGTCTGAAAAGTTTCCGACCTAACATAGCTACAAGTTTTTTTTATTTTGTTTTTTTTTCTACACAATCTCCTTGTGACTCTATACACTTCTCCCAGCGATGCTCTCATCTCTTTAATCCTTCCAAATAGTACTCAGCGTTCTTCTCTGCTAAATAATTGTTCACGAAGGTGATTACCTCCTCATTTGACAAAAATCTTTGTCCTCCGAGCGCAGCTTTTAGTTGAAGGAACAGAAAGAAGTCGCTTGGGGCTAAATCTGGTGAATACGGTGGATGGGTCAAGCAGTTCAAACCGTAATTCTTGGATTTTCGCCATGGCAACTGTTGAGGTGTGAGACGGGGCGTTGTCTTGGTGAAACAGGACGGCCACAATAACGGACAGCAATTCATTTTTATATATAGAGATTGCTGACATCTTCACGTTGAGGTCGGAAACTTTTCAGACCGCCTACGTATTTATAATACAATTTATACAACTATGCTATCGACTGTACATATAATAATCGATTAGTGCATAACAATTAAAATATTTGTGAACATATTTCAACAGTAAAGTTCATAAATAATGAAAAATATAACAAAATAAATTCATAATACAATTATTATTGAAATGACACGTCAAAAAATTTCCCCCCACTAAACTCCCTCCTAAACAAACTTCAGCTAAGGAAGATCAAGATCGTTTAGTCGCCGTATTCACAGTATCATAGTGCGAGCGAGAAGCATGAAAGAAAGTATCGCTGGCGTAGTTTGCCGCGGTCGGTGCGTAAAATACCTAAATTTGCGTAACGCCGAAATGTGAGAGGGCTCTTAAAAGCTTTAACATTTTTCGATTTTATGGCGACTAAATGTATGCTTATTCATCATTCATCATCATTATTTCAGCCAAAAGACGTCCACTGATGGACATAGGCCTCCCCCAAGGATCTCCACAATGGCCGGTCCTGGGCCACCCGCATCCATTGCTTTCCAGCGACTTTAGACAAAGACACTTGCCCGACTTGTTGCTTGTTGAACCAAAGGCGGCACGGTACACCTAACCCCCCTTTTTTTCTTTTTGTCGCTCGGGAAATGCTTTATGCATACCACCGCCCCCGGGGGAGAGGTCGGTGATTATGTGGGACTCCGACAAGGGTCATCTACCCAAGAGTCGTCTACCCACTAAAACCCCAGCGGTATACCCTCACACGGCGCACTTGGGGCGCCACAAGTTCGCGTAAACGCACCGTGCCCGCAACGCGGGCAAGCGACTGTCAGAGAGGGCATCCCGGCAATAGGGACGCCCTCTCAGTCAACGAGGCTTTTGCCGGTGGCGGTTCCCCCGACCCACCACCGGCCTCCTAGGCGAAGGCAGAAGGGGTTTGTATCGTCACGCATAATTTTAGGGACAATAAAGTATCAAGGTATAAATTTTGTATACATTTTAATTATGTTTCGACCTGATTTGTTGTTTTACAATTCGCTAAATACAAGGTTCCATTCGTTACTTTAATAAGAATCAACTGGTAATCAGTTCGACCTGGATTCGCCGCAGTTCTTCAATCCTTTAATTTTCCATTTCTTTGTAAAGTCGCCCTTTTCCATCTGATCTTTTCATTCTACAATGGTCTCTCATTGTCATTACTTTGCATTGGATATTAGAGCTGAACACAAATGAAGCTAAAATATAGTAATACTATATTTTGACTTGTAACTAGCCTTCTTCTACTTCGTCACCCTGTAAAAGACCCACTACTGAGTCTCGCCTCAGGCCAATTACAGGAGGGATTTAACGGTTTTCGTGTCAAGTTTTCCTGGTCTTGTGGCTGGTTTTCTGCCATGTGGATAGTATATGTATATTTAAAACGGAACCCCTGCACTATGTAAAGCGGGGGTAGCTTACAAACATGTAATTCACGCATTTAAACACAAATGACACCCAGACTCAGAGCAAGTGCCTCTGCCAGACGCCTCTCAGACGAAGAACAGCACACGGTGTCGTAGCTGGTTTGGGCTCCGGGGACTCCTTTGTCCTCAGAGTTGCCCAGCGAGCCCTAAGCCGCTGCAGTGCACAAGTGTCCTTGGGTTGGCGGTCAACCTGCTTGGTCGATAAGCCGAGGATTAATGGCCTCGCTGTAGGTGCCGTCGGGGAGACCGAGGGGGAGGGGTACGTGACGTTAAACCAGTGGTGGATCGGGGGACACGCCACCGACGAAATCCTCAATGTCTGAGGGCGTCCTAGTTACCCGGAACGCCCTCCGATAGTCGCTTGCCCTTCTAGCGGGCACCACGTCGGGGCGTCACAGTGGAATGCATATACGCAAACCTGTGGCGCCCCAAGTGTGTCGTGTGAGGGTATACCGCTGGATTTTTACTGAGTAGACGAGTAGTTTCCGGAGTCCCACATAATCACCGACCCCACCCCCGAGGGGCGGCGGTATGCATAAAGCATTATAGCCCCACCCCGGAACCGAACCGGGAACCCGTGCAAAGCCGGAAACAAAGCAGTCTTTTGAACCCATGTATCTCACCGAAATGTTAATAGAAGACAAACCCAGAGAAATCAAAATCAAAGAATATCAACCTTATTATTTCTTAGTTATATTCAAATATAAGGCCTTCCTCATAAAATAATAAAGGGCAGAATAACTAACATCGATGTATCTTTACAGTTCAAATTACTGTCTCCCACGGAGCGAAGGAGATAAAATTTTCGATGTTTTGTTTCCACAACATTGAACTAAAGTTGCGGCTGCTATTTTATGGAACAGAATAATATTTTCTTGAACGCGTTTCGCTTTCTCGACATGTTTTTTCGGTTATAACGAAGAATGTTTTATTTCTGTACCGCTGAATATATTATTCGGAATATTTAAAAATAATAATAAGAAAACCAACATAAAAATCATACAGCGAATCTTCGTCGTTACAGCCCATAAATGACCCACTACTGTGTCTGGCCTCCTCCATATTCATGGAGGGAAATTAGCCTACTGTGCCACGCTGGCAAGACGGGTTGGCACAGAGTTTGTATCAAGTTTTCCTTCTCTTGGGGCTAGGTGATCAGCCCTTGCGTTCTTTTAGTCGCCTCTTACGACACCCTAAAGATAGTATGGGTTGGTGACATTGTGTATTCTAACACACGGTGACAGTGAATCTTACGTGTATATTAATTAATTTTCTTAAGGTATCTACAGACTTTCTTGCTAACTGTTCATTAAAGAGCAGCAGTCCCAACCAGTGGTAACATTTAAAAGAGTTGTTAATTAAACATATTTGAATTAAGTTGCTTTTGATTTTATTTTAAAGTTTTATTCAGAAACAATTTTATTGAAGACTAGCTTTTGAGCGCGGCTTCGCCCGCGTGGGCTTTGAAACCGTGCTTATCTCTATGCATATTTTTTATGAACATAAAATCGGCTATTGTGACTAAACTATGATAGTTAGATATGTGCTCTCGCGGACTTTTTTGTAGACCTTTATAAGACCTACAAACCCGTAGTACATCATTTTGTTCTATTGTCAATAGTTTTTGCAGCGCACGCATAAATAGGTTTTCGATTTTACACCTTGGTTTACAAAATCGCAATTTTCATATGGATCCCTAATTCTTTTGAAAATAAAATATAGCCTATAACCTTCCTCGATAAATGGACTATTTAACACTGAAAGATTTTTTGAAATCGGACAAGTAGTTCCTGAGATTATCGCGTTCAAACAAACAAACAAACTCTGCAGCTTTATATATTAGTATAGATATAGATTCCTATCTTGGGGAATATTCATAAAATTTTCAGACACACGCCATCTGATGCTATCTATAATGATTTGTAGTACTGTATCTGGTTACTAGCCAGACTACATGTTCGTGTGGTGACAGATTTAGAATACACAATGTCACCAACCCACACCATCCTGAAGGTGTCGTAATAGGTGACTAAATTAACGCTAGAGGCAGACCACCTATCCGCAAGAGAAGGAAAACTTGATGCGAAGCTTTGTGCCAACCCGCCTGGCCAACGTGGCGCAGTAGGCTAATTACCCTCCCTGTGATGAGAGGAGGCCCAACTCAGCAGTGGGTCATTTATGGGCTTAGTAGTAGTAGCATGAATAACACAGATGATTTGCAGTTTTTTTTTTTTTTTGACATTTCACACAACGCCATCTCGTCCCATCTAAGCAACTTAATGCTTGTGTTATGGTAACGAGATGGCTGATAAACTACTTATATAGTTACATTTTTTTTGTAAATACATACATATTATCGAAAACACCCAGACCCGAAACAAATACTTGTAGGTCTTACAAATATTTCTTCCGTACGTGAATCGAATCCGCGACATGCTGCGCAGCAGTCGATCGCTCAACCACTGCGCCATTCTAATGGAACATCACAGTAAGATCACGGTTTTGTCCCGTCTCCATTCGTGTTTTATTTCTTACAATCTTAAATTGAATATTATAAATCCTTTAAATAAATATAATATAATCAACAGTGTAATGGTGTTTAGAAGACTTTACGGCTAGTGTCAGGTTTAGTGCTTTCATTGCCCATTAAAATTAATGGCTGCGAACTAATGGAAACATTGTAACTGTTTAGCGACAGCTCACTTGTACTTTGGCCCCGCTTCCCAATCGCTCTCTATTGTTCCGTGGAATGGAACTATATTTTCCGAGCACATTTTGTTCTTTTTCCAAACCTATTGTGTACAAGTTTTAGGTACTCGATACACAGTTGTTCGTTGTTGACGGTACTGGATCGAACAATCGGCTTTGGTCCACAATGCCACCCTATTTCGTTGTGCTTTATTCCTTTTAATTAGTTTTGGTTTAACCTGAACACCCGCCCCGGCCTCGCAAGCGTGCAATGACGAATATCAAAATGTATCACTGTTTATTTACAATATTATGCATGTAATGTAGACATAGACATATTCTTTATTGTGGCACAAGACAAAAAAAAATACAATGACAAACAAACACATGAGATGGATTTTAAAATTAGATTAAAAAACAATTGTATTTTTAAGTCTTGCGACAAACGTACATATTGTACATATTTAAACCTTCCTCTTGATTCACTCTATCTAAAAAATCACTTTAATATCCGTTGCGTAGTGTTCAAGATTTAAGCATACATAGGGATGGACAGACGACAGCGACTTTGTTTTACACTATGTAGTGATGGTATACTAAGCACATACACATTTTAAAGAAAAATCATCAGTAGTATAAAAAGAAATATTTAACTTTGTTTATCTAGTTTCTTTGTCTATTCTAACAAAATAGTATTGTGCCAAAGTCATAAGGGCCCCATTTTCCTAACATGCCCAGGGGCTCCAATAGGTTAAAGACGGCCCTGAACAACAAATTACGTCCATTACGTGCCAAACCATTACGTCTTTCACGAATCGCTTCAAAATTACACTGTACACCCTCAAAGGCGCACGTAACTGAATAGAATTAACCCTTGGGACTGCATATTAATACATCAAAAATTAGGTAGCCATATACACCGCCTAACATCAAGTGAAATTAAATTCACACAGTTGTCGGAACGCGTGCTAGGGAGAATCCAATTTAGGTGTGCATTAAAAGAAGAGTTTCGAGTGGAATTCATGCAACGTTATGCTCGTCGGGACGATGCGATCTTTTAATGTTTTTTAACGTTGTGCTTTTCGGGGGCACTTGAACTGTCATTGGTAAAATTATACAGGTCATGTCTATCAATATACAGGTTGTATTAAACACCTTATGGCCATCCGAAGCGAATCGAAGGCTTTATGAACTTCCGATGGCTATATGGTTGGCTGGCTTTCTACTGCGTATAAAGTTTGCGTGTTTGGTCTAAGGGCTATATGTGCTGCCTCTGGATCACAGGCTCCCGGTTCGATTTCGGGGTCGGGCAAGTGTCTTTGTGTAAATTAGAGGCACTTGCTCTAAGTGTGGGTGTCATCTGTGTACGTGAATTTCATGATTATAAACGTTACCCACGATACAGGTTACCTATAACTAGAGAAGGTGTTTGTATTTTTTTTTTAATCTATTTTAAGTAAGAGTCGAAAACGAAATTTTGCCTGCCAAGAATCTTTTATTCGAATAAATTCTTGCGAATGCTTACAAATAGTCAACAAATATTACACAACAATGAAAATTGACACAGATAAATTATGTATTTATTTATTATTATTATATCTATACTTCCGTTATGGCTATATGCTTAGTGTTACACCCTGTAACATCGTTCGATTAAAGTTCAGGAATGAAGAGAAATGTAAGTTTGTACCTACGTTCTTCGTTCACTGATAGTATTTGTGCTCACGCTTATTAGTCTGACATCGATCGAAGCTACAGCTACTAACTTAGGACTTCAATACATACTTTGCCTGTTGCCGCGCTCTTTTGAACTAGTTCTGTACAAATTACATTTTATCACAAAGAAATTGCATTATTGAATTTGTATGTTTGCTATAATTTCAACAGAGAGATATGGATATGCTGGCAGATTTTGTCTATGGAAGGTTTAGGTTGATCTTTAGTCCGTGTGGAGATGTAGAACACATAGTGGCACCACCGCATGCCATCCTGAGGCCGTCTTAAGAGCCGACAAAGGAACGAAGGAGGCCGATAACTAAGCCGCAAAAGAAGGTAAATTTTATATGACACCCTTGCCTACCCGTCTGGCCAGCGTGGCACAGTAGGCTAATTACCCTCCATATAACTGGAGGAGGCTAGAGTCAGCAGTGGGTCATATATGGGCAGACTAGTAGTAGTTGGTAGATCGACTGCTGCAAAGCATGTCGCGGGTTCGATTCCCGCACGGAAAAAATATTTGTACGACCTAAGTATTTGTTCCGGGTCTGGGTGTTTTTTATCTATAATATGTATGTATTTACAAAAAAAAATGTATATAAGTAGTTTATCATCCATCTCGTTACCATAACACAAGCATTAAGTTGCTTAGCTTGGGACGAGATGGCGTTGTGTGAAATGTCCAAGGATATTTATATTATTATTTCTTTGAAAAATAGATTTCTCTCTCTCCAGTGGAAAGGTTTAATGGCACTTATTATTATAGTTAGTTATGTTTTTCTGTAATTTATTTAAAGACGATGATTGTTAAAAATTCCGGACAAAATCTAGCCATTTGGAAGATTTTCATCGATGCCGTTACCGTTTCATCATAATCATCAGCATTTCACTCCCATTACTGAGTAGGGTCACCTCCAAATTCAGGGACATTACCCAACAGTGCTACGCTGGCAAGACGGGTTGCAACAGGTTTTTATCAAGTTTGCCTTCTCTTGCAGCCGTGTGATCTACCTTTGCGTTCGTAACAAAATCAAAGTCAAATAATTTATTTTGTTTTGGACGCTATGGACACTTACAAATTGTCAACATGTTAATAAAAATTATACAAAGCAAAGTATATTAAATTATTATTATTTAAATATTATTTATAATTAATTATTATTTAAATTTTAGTCTTATTATTATTTTTGTGTTAGATGTTTTTAAGGAATTTTAATATAATTTAATAATAGAATTAGAATATTTTTTTACAGGACCATTTAAGTAATAATTATTTTTCCAGCAAATTCCATATAACTAACTGTTCTATTAGATCCGGAAGGTGTGAATTGAAACGTTAACATTAAAACAGTCATACAAAATCCTCATGTTAGTGAGGATTCTATTTCGTTACATTCGGATTGTTCCAATTTTAAAAATTATCAATTAGTTATTCAAAAAAGGTTTGTTCTGAAGTAGATACAGCATTTCATTCTTACATAACCTTGTGTCACAGAAAAGATATTTCTCTTTTCCATCCCTGAACGAAACTAAGCCTATCGATCCCATACTCAGCGGAACAGGACTCTGAATAAATGAGCTGGTACGGTAACAGCAGTCCAGTTTTGCTATATGTTTAGGGTTCCGTATAAAATAAAATACGGAGAGTCTTTAGTGAGAGGGAAAGGTTTAACAAAAAGCTTAATGCATTTTTGCTTAGTGCATATTTTTAAGATGGTATACAGTTTTTTTTTACGATTATTCGATTTATTATTTTTGGAATCGAATAACGAAATGGTGGAATTTATTTTTTGCCTAATCTTTGTTGATCACTTATTTAAAGTTTACAGCCAATCATACTAGAATATAAATAACAATTAAATAATATGCCAGAAAAAAAATTGCGACAAAAATAATCATGTTTTGTGCATATTACGCGAGCTTACTTCCACAAACTACACATTGACGATACAGTGCTAAGTCGTCATCAGCCGGCGTAACACAGGCTAATTCCCCTTCATAGTGGAGGAGACCCGACTAAATCCAATGAATTGTATGTAATTATACAATCCGTGTGGTGACGGATTTACAATACACAGTGTCGCCACCCCATTCCATCCTGAGGGTATCGTAAGAGCCGTCTAAAGAAAATTACTTGGCAGAAAATCCAGCTGCAAGAGAAGGAAAACTTGATAGGAATGTGCAAACCCGTCTGGCCAGCGTAGCACAGTAGGCTAATTACCCTCTATATAATTTGAGGGGGCCCTAATCATCAGTGGGTCATTTATGGGATGAGAAATAAGTAACTATGCAATTGGTATGTGTTTCAATAAATAAATCTGTAGTCCTATTTTTTTTAATATGGCTATAGATTTTTTGCTACACGCTGTATAAATGAGCAGGTAGGAAAGTATAATCTATTCTCCCCACCGCGTCCGTAAGCACATTACCTGCCGGAAACCTTCATATAAGCTTTGCACATTTGAAACTGTTGCTCGGCGGGGTAATAGCTTGTTATTTATTTACAGAACGAATTGAAATTCGTATTGCACTGTTTAATGTTGGGGTTATCTCATTATCTATGTTGTGAAGATCTCCATCTTTCATTTTTATATATGAATATATAGAGTATCATTTTTATACTCTAGAAACGAAACAGTCATAGAAATAAAATTTAAGCATAGAATCACAAGAAAAATAATGAAATAGATATGTTAACCAACCTGTGCTCGTATAATAAATCAGGGCAGCATCAATCAGGACATATCTCATTTGCTTCGGATTTATATACCTTTTTTGATCCCTCTGTAGATAGAAATATTCTTTATTGTACTACTATTACTCAGTCTATAAATCACCCACTGCCGAGTCGGGCCTCCTCCAACTAAATGGAGGGTAATTAGCCTACTGTGCCACGCTGGCCGGACGGGTTGGCACAGGGTTTAGTACCAAGTTTTCTGTCTGTTGTGGCTAGGTCTTCGGCCTTGTCATTTCTTTTTGCCGAATCTTACGACACCCTCAGGACAGAATTGGATGGTGACACTATGTATTCAAAATACGTCACCATATTTTACTGTAGTCCAGGAATATAAACAAAACAGATTGTTTAGAACAAATTTGAACTAGAGGCGATTTTATCGCAAGTGCGTTTTCTTATGGGTAATACGTATGTTCACATTTCATTATCATTATCACCTAAGCCTATACATGACCCACGCTGAGTCAAGCCTCCTAATATTACATATGTGGCAAAAAGCCTACACCACCACGCTGGGAAATGGGTTTAGAACTGAGTTTCGTCATAAGTTTTCCTTCTCTTAAGGCTAGAACATATAGCTGACATGAAAAACAGACGCTCGACCAAGTCTGCAGCTTGTGAGCACACATCCAACAAGACCAAACACTACATTCACTTTGATAGACCTCAAATCATTGCCAAGGAAAATCATTACGTTCCAAGAATGATCTATGAATTGCTGAATGGCTATTGAGATTAAAAAACGTCCAAATTTCAATAGAGAAGATGGTTGGCATGTACCACCTGCCTGGGATCCAGTCATTAAATTGATCAAATCTCAAGCAAAATACTCATCTGCAAGAGCTCTGGACACCGTGAGCGATTTCTGCGTGCACATGGAACGTTATCAATAAAACAAAATTATAACTAGGCGGTTGATTTTAACTGTTTCTTTGTACTTTTGAAGACAACTATCATCTAGTCTCTCCCGAGACCACGATTGCTGCAAAGCATTCGAAACGTCGGGAATTAAATAATGTAATATACACGCGATAAATCCGTTAAAAAGTGTTTAATTTCAATAGTTTGTTCAGTTTCCCCCATTCTTTGATGCCGGCAAATTGATATGGGTTGGTGATATATTCAAAATACGTCAATAGTCAATATTCGTTCTGCTTGACGCTTCACAATAACCATTTCAGCGTAGCGGGAGAATTGAAACTTGCTAACAATCCTGCCAAACAATGTCGTATCCTTTTTCTAGTCGGCTTGATGTAAACAGATGACCACGGGTTCAAAGCTCTCGTTTCCGAAGGGGTGCGGGGGGAATCAACAAAAGATGCTCGTTTCCTCCACTGTACCGCCGAGGGGGTATTCCGGGCTGCGGGGAGCCGCAGCTCCACAATGGAGGCATTGTTTGTGCCCGGTGACAGGAAAAACTCCGACCTCCCGTGTTTCTGTGCATTTTTTTATTCCCTTCCTTCTTTAGAAGGTTTTTAGGGGTCCGTAAGGAAAGTGGAAACACGGTAGCCCTTAATTGAATTGTCTTTGAGTATACTTTACGATAGGAATTCGTGCTAGAAGCTTACATCTTCAAAATTATTTCGCGAGGGTGCTCTCATATATCCATCTAACTACTATTCATCATCATAATATAGTTACATAAACTAGCTGACCGCGAAAACTTCGTACCGCCTCCGAAATTTTCATATTTTCTTCACCTTTTACCTTCCCTGGACTTACACGAATATTTCAAGACCAAAATTAGCCAAATCGGTCCCGCCGTTCTCGAGTTTTATCGAGACATTATTTTTCATTTTTTATCGTTTGATAAAACGATAAAAAATGAAAAATAATGTCTTCAAGCAATTCATTTTTATTCATTTTCATTTTTATTTATTTTTATTTATTTAGAAGATAGAAGAAGAAGATTAGAAGATAGAAGATTTTATTTATTTATTTAGAAGCAATTCATTTTTATTTATTTAGATTACGTATCACGTTGTTTGTCCGCGATGGACTCCTAAACTACGTACCCGATTTTAATCAAACACCGTGTACAGTTCAGAATGGTATGGGTTGGTGACATTGTGTATCCTTAATCCACACGTGACCACACGAGCGAATCAAACTATTACTACTACTAATCAGCCCATAGATGATACACTCTTGAGTTGAGCCTCCTCCAGTTAGATGGACGGTAATGAGCCTACTGTGCCACGCTGGCCAGACGGGTTGGCACAGGGTTTCATATCAAGTTTTCCGTCTCATGCGGCTAGGTTACCGTTTTTGTGATTGCCTTTTGACGGCTCTTACGACACCCTCAGGACGGAATGGGGTGGGGACACTACGTGTTCTAATTCCGTCACCACACGGACAGATCTTCTGAATAAACAACCTATGTTAGGTACGAACCATCGTAGATTATACTTTAATATATATAAAGTATTTATGAGCACAAATATTACGGTTAGCACTTCACCGGATTTTCATTCCTTTATTTCTCTTATCCATTCGTGACTGTAAGCTCCTTTCGCGGAGCCGCAAGGAAATCAGAGTTGTTTTAGACGCACTACCTCAAGGGAATGTGTTTGCGAATTGATATCAAAAGTACGGTGAAGTATACCGTGGCGTTGGATTAAACAATATCCATATTCAAAATACATTGATAAATAAAAATACATTAAAAGTCTTAAAACTAAAACATACATATTAATATATTGTAACAATTTATCACTATCACTACATATTATAAAACAAAGTCGCTGTCATCTGTCCGTCCCAATGTATGCTTAAATCTTTAAAACTTCTCAACGGATTCTGAAGCCGTTTTTTTAATAAATAGAGTGATTCAAGAGGAATGTTTCCATAATATTGTATAGAAACACTGATAAATTTAGAGGCTCATCATTGCACCCATGCGAAGCCGGGGCGGGTCACTAGTAAATAATAACTTAGTTATAAGAACGTGTTCGGCCCTCCGGCTACGAAATACTTTGGCCGGTCACCGGACCCCCGGCCCTTTCCGGTGCGACCAGCTCAATTCCTTATTTACCCGTTTTTCCTTATCAACCCGTACCATTCGCAACACATTACTGGCGGCCTTGCTGGCCGAAATTGAGGTTGCTTTATCCTCATACTTACGTCCATAGAAGTGTTAGTCTTAGAAGCCCAGTCGGCGTAGCAGTGTGAATGAGTGAGTGAACTGTTTTCAGTATGCCCTAATGTTTGACAACCGCGTTAGTATCCGGACTAAACTTATATCTCCATACTATACTATTTTTCATATCTCCAGGGTGATGTTCAAGGCTCAGGGTACTGCCAAAGGACGTGTGTTAGATTAGGATACTGTGACATATTTTTTAAAGTTGGGATTTCGGCAGGTTGCTTGTACATGTGGGACGCCAAGGAGCAGACAGATGGAAATTAGCGGCTCGACACACCTACTAAAACGAACGGCGGCGTTCCTCGACTGCCGGAATTAACGCCACGGGTTTTACCAACCGATGAACATGCTGCGCGATTCTTGGGGAGCCTTTCAATGGGCCCAATGCTTTGAGAGGACCTTTTCAGGTGCTGGATAGCACGCTCAGCTGATTACACGCCTGACTGCTCATCAAGTGCAGCCTTTGGCGGAGGATTCGACCTGTTTATGCCGTCTTAAAACACCCCACCGCCCTCTCTATTGCTACGGTTTAAGGTTCCCAAGGCACATCTGTGATCAATAAAGTCCCCTTAGCCAACATAAGGCTGAATGACGATGGCAGTAGAGAAAAAGCTAGTTCCAGCAGCTGACTTGCTCTGATAGAGCTCTGGTGACTTCCATTTTGGTTTTCATTGTGGTAATGCTTGATGCATACCGCCGCCTTTCAGGGATGGGGACGGCGGTTATGTGGGACTCCAGAAATTGCTCGTCTACTAATCAAAACCTCCAGTGGTCCCTCACACGTCACGCTTGGGGCACCACAGGTTCGCGAAAACATACTGTGACCGACGAACAGTTCTGGCTACCTAACTCACGTGCATGACACCATCAAATGTGATGTTATTTAATTATGTCATAGGCTTCCTCCAACTACATGGAGGGTAATTAGATATCGACTTTATTTATTCTAAATCCGTCACTACAAGGAAATATATTTGTATGGTAGTATCGCTCTACGTGTTATTACTCTAAGCTTGCGTGTATGTGCGTCAAGATTACGGTTGTTTGTCGAGTTCGCTTCAGATACCAATTTACAGATTTCACGGGCCATTAGGGTGCCCTGTGGAAATGTGATTTGAAGTCTTCTTGTTGAGAACTTACGTGTATAGATTAGGTTCAGTGAAGTTACTGTTGGGATATCAAAGAACCGTGAGCAAATCTATACAACACTGTTAGTGTTACCTACATTTGTTTACTTATGGAATTTCTTATTATTGACATGATGACTTTTCCTGCGTGATATTTAATAAAAACGTTATTGTTCAGTTCGCAGAGTTTACGATAGCTTACTAAATCTGTATCACGCGTGAAGAACACTAAAAAATTTGTTAAAACCTAAGTTTACCAATGTGTAGTATTGGCTCCTGAACAGCGGGGGGAGGGGGTATCAATAAAAGTAGCGTAAGTTACTCCTTGCTACATCAGTTTCATATTACAAACATGGAGTGTCTGTTTGTATTTCATTTATTTGTATCGATAAGCTTTTTTATTATCTGGTAGCTATGTTGTTTTTTTGGTGGATATTCACGTGGATACCCGGCCGGTCGGGGACTTAATGTTGGTAAACAAATAATAAAAAGGGCTACGGTATTCACTCCCCATGGGAGACCGTGCTCCGTGACACTGGGGTCCTTGGCCCACCTCGTTTCGTTCGTTCCTTTCAGCCCATGCATGACCCACTACTGAGTCGGGCCTCCTCCAAATTTATGGAGGGGAATTAGCCTACTGTGCCAAGCTGGTAATAGGGGTTGGCACAGGGTTTGTATCAAGTTTTCCTTCTCTTGTGGCTAGGTGATTTGCCTCTTGCTTTCCTTTAGTCGCCTCTTACGACACCCTCGGGATGGTATGGGTTTAGTGGAACCCTATTGTCCGAGGCGGGGTCCTTCGATCATAGGGGATCTGGTTTTTATGTGCGATGAACACAAAAATATTACGTTATCTTAGTTTTAGTTCATATCAAAATATTTGTATTGAAAATCATTCAAAAGTCACTGCACTATCTATACATTTGGGAGACGATATCTCATACTGCCATCATCATAATTTCAGCCAAAATACGTCCACTGCTGGACATAGGCCTCCCCCAAGGATCTCCACAAAGGCCGGTCCTGGGCCGCCCGCTTCCTTTGCTTTCCAGCGACCTTAACCAGGTCGTCGGTCCACCGTGTGGAAGGCCTAACAGAACTGCGCCTTCCGGAACGCGGTCGCAACTCGAGGTCTTTTCTGTCCAATCTGGCGTCGATCCTGCGAGCTATATGCCCTGCCCACTGCCACTTAAGTTTTGGCAATCCGGTGGGCTATGTCAGTGACCCTAGTTTCCCTGCGTATCTCCTCATTACTGATTCGATCTCGCAGGGAAACCCCGAGCAAAGCCCTCTCCATTGCACTTTTATACTGCAGTAGACACATTTCAAGTCTCTCGCTTGGCTTCGATTTCGAGTCAGTGTTAAATTATATTTTTATGTTCCTTCGCGAAATTAAATCTTTTCTAATTCAAAATCGGACTAGCGTAGTAACTTAAATTGTATAGAACTTTTCACAAAGCTCTTTCACAAGACGCCAGAGGAGCGAAGCGTATACTGTTTCTTTAAATACAAAGAAACAATAGTATTCAAAGGGATTCTATTCCAAGAGTACTTCACATCAAGTCCAACAAAAAACCGTTTCTACTTGAAGCTACCACCGGTTTGGAATGCTGCTCTACAGAGAAGAGCCGGCACGAATTATCCAAAATATACAGGAAAAATAGAGTTCGCGTATACATATGTATAATGGAAACGTGTACCTTAAATAGTACTTGTAGTATGTGTGTCTTTTATGTGTAAGCCATTATCACCAAAATAGTGAACAATAAATACAAAAAAATGGATACTTTCTATCACCATCATCCTTCCCCCCCGGGTAAATAGCGGAGCGCAGCTAGTATTACATAATTGTTTTTTTAAGTCCTCGAATTGCCACCGCGTTCCGGAAAGCGCAGTGCTTGTCGCCGGAAAGCGATGGACGCGGGCTTAGGACCGGCCTTTGTGGAAATCCTTGGGGAGGACTATGTCCAGTGGACGTCTTTTGGCTGAATTGATGATGATATTTTGTTAAATATATTTTTTCAACAAATATTAGTTCAAGGCCGTTACATAATAAAACAAATAATCCTATGACCTCAGTGATGCCTAAATAAGGGTTAAAAACGTCGATTGAATATTCAATAGGCTCTGTAATTTGAGGAAATTGACATTTCCAGTCTCGTTTGATTAATTCTTTACATTACGGTTGATCTACTTCGAAAATGGAAGCTTTGAATGTATTTAATTAAGTTTGTCGAACGGCAAATAAAATGTTGTCAAATTATTTCGCGCAAAATATTTTATCGTTGGGGAAATATTTTAATATTTTCTATCATCAAACTAATTCCCGCTCTCCTTCTTCTTCCTTTCAGGACTCAACTGGGCTGAGTAACCTTAATTACGGGTGGAAAACCATATTTTCTTCGTTCTTCCACTCCATTTCCCCATTTTTTACTGTTGTTGGGTTGGATGTGCCACCTTTGGATCACGGGGTCCCGGGTTCGATTTCGGAGCCGGGCTTTGTGTAAACCAGAGGCACTTGCTCTGAGTCTGGGTGTCATTTGTAAAAATGACCTAGTGCAGGGGTTTAAATTAATCTTCGTTATTAATAAAACGTAACCTGTATCTCAGGGGCAGATTACAAACATGTAATTCACGAATACAAATCACACCCAGACCCAGAGCAAGTGCCTCTGGTTTACACAAAGTCCGGCCTCGTAATCAAACCCGGGACCCCGTTATCTAAAGGCGGCATATCCAACTCATAACCAGTCTAACCTGATTTGGTAAAGGCAGAATTTACAGGGAGTGATTGCCATCTGTCCTCCGACTTATGGGGCAACCGATAGTGATACATTTTCGCCTTTACGACTATGAACGACAAGCCCTCAATGATGGTTCAACATCGGAACGTAGCCTTGATTAACCTGCAGATATTTTTGCCATCCGCTAGGCTACAAAATTTCTTGTTATTTTTTAAGACTAGCTGCGTCCCTCTATTTCACCCACGTGGGGAACGTTATCAATAAAACAAAATTATAGGCGGTAGTATTTTAACTGTTTCTTTGTACTTTTGAAAACAAGATCTAGTCTCTCCCGCGACCACGACTGCTGCAAAACATTCGAAACGTTGGGAATTAAATAATGTAATACACGCGATAAATCCACCACCACCACAACCATTTCAGCCAAAAGACGTCCACTGCTGGACATAGGCCTCCCCCGATGATAAATCCGTTAGTGTATAATTTCAAAGCCTGTAAAGTTGTAAAGTAAAACAAGGTTTTAAAAAGTTTTTAAGAAGTGTTAAAATTTATTGTAGTTTCCATAAAATCCATTCTGTAGTTTTTGCGTGAAAGATTAAAGAACATACATCCATACATCCTTACAATCTTTCGCGTTTATAATATTAGTAGGATATATATAAGAAATTACACAAACATTTTTCCACGTTATTTTTCCTTTTTCCAATAAGTATGTCTGTGTAATTGAATAATGACACCAATCTCAAATGTAAATTGAACTCTAAATATAACTGGATGAAATGATTAAATTTACGTCTATTAGTACTCAGCCCACTGCCGAGTTGGAATTTCAAGGTTGTTTGTCCGCGATGGACTCCTAAACTACTTAACCGATTTTAATCAAATTTGTACACCGTGTGCAGTTTTATTCAACTAAAGATGGGATGGCTTACATCTCAATTTATAGTCGCAATATTATTTTATTGCAAATTATTTGACAGTCAAAATTCTGTTAGCTCCAAACGATTATATCCAGCAGTGGACGTCTTACGGCTGTAATGATGCGGATAAGATGGCGCTATGTCAAATCTAAAATTTATGAAAGTTAATGTTAAATGTAATGTAATAAAAACCTTGGCCACAGCAACGCTTGCCGAGGTCTGCTAATTGTTGTATATGTTACGGCTAATAGCCGAAGTGCGGCTACACCTAGTTCTTAGCTACTTTGAACAAGCTAGATTGTAGCTTGTTTTATTGTTGGTTGAACCAATACGAAGAATATAACCGTGTTTTAACCACGTAGGATTGGCTACATCTAGTTGTAGCCAGCATAAAGTGGCTATAACTAGTTTTAACCAAATAAATAAATAAATAAATATCCTTGGATATTTCACACAACGCCATCTCGTCCCAAGCTAAGCAACTTAATGCTTGTGTTATGGTAACGAGATGGATGATAAACTATATGTATGTAAATACATACATATTATATATAGAAATGACACCCAGACTCCGAGCCAGTGCCTCTGGTTTACACAAAGACACTTGCCCGACCCCGGAATCGAACCCGGGACCCGTTGATCCAAAGGCGGCACATCTAACCACTAGACAAACGAGGCATATTAGGCATATTAGGCAATATTAGCCGTGAACATATCTGTTACACCTAGGTTTAACCACTGAAGTGCGGCTACACCTAGTTTTAGCCGGCTAGAACTAGGTGTAGCTACATTTTGGGCGCAGTGGTTGAGCGATCGACTGCTGCGCAGCATGTCGCGGGTTCGATCCCCGCACGGAAGAAATATTTGTACGACGTACAAGTATTTGTTCCGGGTCTGGGTGTTTTCTATCCATAATATGTATGTATTTACAAAAAAAATTGTATATAAGTAGTATAACATCCATCTCGTTACCATAACACAAGCTTAAGCTGCTTACCTTGGGACGAGATGGCGTTGTGTGATATGTCCAAGGATATTTATTATTATATATATATATATTGTAGTCTGTTTTTATTTCTGGTGTACAATAAAGAGTTTATCTATCTATCTATTACAGAATAACACTTTACAAAACGTTTTCAACAAAGTTTCAGTGAAAGCGCTTTTGAAGTGCATACGGTTTGAACATTTCTTGTCATGGTAATGTATGCTTGGAAGTACTCCCTCGTGCGCGACCCTGTTACAATGACTTTTGTTCTACTGTTCCTGTGGAAAAAGCTTACAAGTGGCACTTTTAACGTAGTATATCGCAGCTGCTGTATTAACTTGGTGTTTTGAGATTTCTTTTTTACCAAAACGTAACCTAGGCCTATAATACTACTACTAACTACTATAACCTGTATCGGCAAACCTTTAAATAAAATTAACTAGGTCCGTGTTGTCATGGATTTAGAATTCAACAACCCGTGTTGGGTTCCCGGGTTCGATTTTGGGTCTGGGCCATAGTGTCTTTTTAAACCAGAGGCACTTATTCTGAGTCTGGGTGTCATTTTTTTTCATCCATTCATTCAGTCTTTTCATCTTTTTAAACTGCTCCCGCGATACAGATTATAACTTACTGCAGGGGTTACGTTACAAAACAAAACTACGTAACCCCATTCCATCCTGAGGGTGTCCAAAGAGCCGACAAAAGGAAATGACAGGGGAGGAAAACTTGATACGCAACCCTGTGACAACTCGTCTGGCCAGCGTGGCACAGTAGGCTTATTACCCTCCATGTAATGGGAGGAGGCCTAACTCAACAGTGGGTCATCTATGGGCTGAGTAGTAGTCATCATCATCATTTCAGCCAAAAGACGATGGCAGGGCAGTGCTAGGTTGTATGATGATGAACATTTGATTCGCGGCTGTAAGACGTATGTAGTAACAGAGTTATAATCATCAAACTCATCAATACAAGCTCATAAAGGTGCAAGAATGACTTTGACGTTGAAAAAGTTTTTCTTGCACTTTTAGGAGCTTGGAGGATTGTATTGATGAGTTTGATGATTATAATTTTATAACTACATATGTCTTACAGCCGCGAATAACATCTTAATCAACATACAACCTATCACTGACCTGCAAATTGCAAAAAACGTACGAAAATTTGAATTTCGCGGGCTACCCTGGAACATTCACCTTAAAACAAAACATACATAAATTTAGGATACCGCAAGTAAAAAAGGCCTGACACGCAAAGCATATGTGTCACCTTTTTGGCACGGAT
Source organism: Clostera curtula (assembly GCA_905475355.2). Lineage (NCBI taxonomy): Eukaryota > Metazoa > Arthropoda > Insecta > Lepidoptera > Notodontidae > Clostera > Clostera curtula. The sequence continues at coordinate 6,898,704 of FR997813.1, read as the reverse complement.
ACCTCCGTAAAAGGTGTTATCGGATTTGGCTGTCAAACCGGTATCTTTAACCTGGACCGGTTCTGACGATTTGGGAGAGCAAGGTTTTATGGTGAGAGATTATGAGAGGTTTTATGATGAGAGATGAGAGAGAGTGGAATTGGCAGACAGATTAATGTAGATAGAATTTATGAAATAGTTGTGGACGTCCATAAAAAAATCTGCATTGAAGTTGGTAGGAAGATAGAATGATAGCACCATGTTTTTGATATAATGTGTGTGTGTATGTGAGTACGCGCGTGCGTATGTGTGTTTATTAAATTAAAATGCTATTAATAACGCAGAAGAGGAAACAAAAAGTAAGGAAATGGATAATTAATATGTTTGTCCTATAATCTTACTTTCTTTCTTTCAATTCTTGTATATATATAATTGGAAACTCGGAATCGGCTCCAACGATTTTCATGAAATTTAGTATATAGGGGGTTTTGGGGGCGATAAATCGATCTAGCTAGGAATCATTTTTAGAAAATGTCATTTTATTCGGGTTTCGGGGGCGATAAATCGATCTAGCTAGGAATCCTGACATCTATTGGCGAATAATAATACTACTTTTTGTGAGCACAACAATGGCGTTGTTAAGTAACACGAAGTCAATGAGTGTTTGCGTAATTCGTACTTAAATATAATTTCCAAAAAAACAATTTATAAAAAAAAAGTCATTTAAAGGTATTTAATTCATTAAACAATCGACAAAGATATTAATACTCGATGTTCACCACACGTATAGATCTTCTACTGTTTCCTTCGATAGTTCACTTGTCACTAAATATAGTGATATAATAATGTCACTATCAAACACATTGGAATTCTACAGAGCAACACGAAGAAATTATTCAATAGTAATTATAAAAAAAAGACACAAAATTCGTCTCTGTAGAGGAAGAAGTAACTAAGTCCTAAAAAATTGTTTGGCCATTTTCAACTTAAGGTGCTGATATCTTAGGTTGAAAATTAATTACATACTTATGAAGACTTACTTAATTCTCGCTCTACGGGGACGAAATGAAATAAACAAACCACTGCCTACTACTCAGCCCACTGCTGAGTCGGGCCTCCTCTCATCAGAGGAAGGGTGGTGAAGGTGAAGAAGCCTACTGTGCCACGCTGGCCAGACGGGTTGGCACAGGGTTTCGTATCAAGATTTTCTTGTCTTGCTGCTAGGTTTTCAGCCTTGTCATATCCTTTAGTCGGCTCTTCCGACAACCTCATGAAGGAATGGGGTGGTGACACAATCTATTCTAAATCCGTCACACACGGAATGTCCAAACAGAGTAACTTGTGTCTAATGGATCAGTGCAAGGACCTAGGTGTCAAGTTCGACAAACATGTACTGTGAATTTTGATTTGGTCTGTTAATTTAATTGAGGCACTTTGTTTTGTAGTTTGCCAGCTCTTCTCTGTAGAGCAGCATTCCGAACCACTAGTAGCTACCAAGTGGAAGTATCTACTTTGAAGTTTCAAGATAGAAACTAATTGGTGTAAAATAGGCTCTGGATTGAGTGTGTTTTCTGTCGTACTAATTCAAACAATACTGCCTTTGCCACGCTATCACCTCTCGTGTCTGTGTGTTTTCGCTATAATCGTAACAGATTTAGATGCAAAAACATAATTAACAGTATCCGCAACTAATAATAATAAACACCTCCTTTTTCGTCGGGGGTTGATAAGTAGTTAATATTTGGCTCGTCTTAAATTCTAAATTGGTCATCCGGCGTCAAAATTACAAAATATTTATGTAGAGCTATTGCAGAGTTTCAAAACAGTAATTCTCTAAAAAGAAAATTATTGGTCAACACATTTTCACGATGAAAACGTCAACCTTCATTTAAAATCAGGTCCACCTTTCAGTGCTAACGCTATATAGCCGTGCGCTGTACTGTATTTCCGGCGGAAGCGAGGCCAACTCCCCCACTCATCCCCCCACGCCCTCGTGATTTCCAATGGATTTCTCATTCGTTTTTTTGCCTCTTGTCCCCACTCACGCGGAACGCATTACGGGACAGCGTAAGAGGCCACAGTGTGAAGTGAAATGTTCTATGGTATTGGTATCTCAAGAATATATAATTTAGCTTATTTTATGCTGTCTAGTGGTTAGATGTGCCGCCTTTGGATCAACGGTTCCCGGGTTCGATTCCGGGGTCGGGCAAGTGTCTTTGTCTAAACCAGAGGCACTGGCTCGGAGTCTGGGTGTCATTTCTATCTATAATATGTATGTATTTACGAAAAAAAAATGTACATAAGTAGTTTATCATCCATCTCGTTACCATAACACAAGCATTAAGTTGCTTAGCTTGGGACGAGATGGCGTTGTGTGAAATGTCCAAGGATATTTATTTATTATTATTATTTATTTATTATTTTATGAACTGAATATAATTCTATGAGTAGATAGCAATTTCTCTAAATTGATAAGGTGTTATTTTTAAAGTTTAATTGTGTAGCAGTTTTAAATAAATAAAAATAGTTGAGTGTTTTTGTAATTCAAACATCTAGTGGTGTTTTATCGTATATATTGTACGTGAACCAAAAAAATGTGGATCTCTTATAACGAAATTTCCCACACTTATAGGTTGGTATAGAGAAGAAGTGCAGAATACTAATATTTTTTTATTACGCCAAAAAATACATTAAATCTATAAAAAAAAACAATTACACGCCATATATTATACTCTTTTGTTTATTGTTTACGATTGTTTATATTAAAATAAGAAAACACGATTACAACCCTACTTCTGAATATTAATATAATATTCAACTTTATATACTAAACTCTTGGACTATTCCTAATAGCACCTACTGACTTGTTTGACAATTTGTTTTATAAACACGTTTTCAGATCACTGGTCTTTGAAATTGGCAAATAATTATTTCGCAGAATGTCTCAATTTAGGATAACATGGACTGCGATATATCACGTATATGAATATTGAAAATTGGTTTGTCTCAAACATAATCCTTTCTTTTCTTCTTTTTTTTTCTTATTTTTTCATGATATAAACGATTGGGTAGGTGACATTTGACGTCATTGACTACTAGCCCGAAATATCTGTAAAATTAATATTAATTTTATATATATCTGTAAATATATATCTGTAAAATAATTATATTACCTGTGTCACCTCCCCATTTCATCTTGAGGATGTTGTAAGAGCCGACAAAAGGAAATAACAACCTAGCCGCTAAAGAAGAAAAACTTGAAACAATATTCTGTGCTAACCCGAATGGCCAGTGTGGGGCAATAGGCTTATTACCCTTCCTGTGATGGGAGGATGCCCTATTCAACAGTGGGTAATTTATGGGCGTCAGTAATATGCAGCGGCGTCAAACGTTGCATTAACTCTGTACTTCAACTCCAGTTTTGTTTTTGCGAGTGCATTCCGCTCTCAGGTAGGTTTGTAGGAAGCTTTCAAACACGCAAACGTATGTTGTGAACTATACTTACTAGATGATGATGACAGCCAAATTTTAAAAGGAATACAAAATGATGGTCAATAATGAGCTGGTACTGAAACGTTCACAGAAGATAAAAGGTATTGATCACTCACATCATTAGATACTTCAAGTGACTGGGTGCTTTTACCACCCAGTCACTGGAGGTGGGGAATTGGCAGGGGAAGAAACTCCACCCTATAAAATACCACAGTTATATAAATAACATCACCCTGTTGTAATTTTTTTTAAATCGTTACACACGTAATTTTTTATTTTCTGTAATTTGGATTGCCAAACCTCCGTGGCAATGGCCAGGGCACATACTCGTAGCTCGCAGGACTGACGCCCGATGGGGAAGAAAGTTGCTCGAGTGGCAACCGCGTTCCGGAAAGCGCAGTGCTGGTAGGCCTCCACACGGTGGACCGACGACCTTAACCAGGTCGTCAATGGATGCCGGGGGCTCAGGACCGGCCTTCGTGGAAATCCTTGGAAAATTGGGGAAGGCGTATCTAGCAGTGGACGTCTTTTGGCTGAAATGATGATGCCGATTGATTTTTAATTGAAAAACGAAACCCATGTACTAGGTTTAACCTAAAATGTGTGTTACTTCGAAGCCAAGTAAAGAACATCACGTTAGACAATAGAAATAAAAAGAAGTATAAAAGTCTACAAAAAAGGCTGCATACACATTACTTAAATAAATAATAAATATCCTTGGACATTTCACACAACGCCATCTCGTCCCAAGATAAGCAACTTAATGCTTGTGTTATGGTAACGAGATGGATGATAAACTACTTATGTACATTTTTTTTTGTAAATACATACATATTTTAAATAGAAAAAACATACAATTCAATTCAAAGCAAGTGCCTCTGGCTTACATAAAAACTCTTGCCCGACCCCGGAATAGAACCGGGTACCCACTGATCCGAAGACTACTTGTCCAAACCCTAGAACAAACCGGCAGAATAATAAAAAAAATACATCTGTTTTTTTTTCTCTGTAAAACGAACCCCCGTACAAACATGTAATTCGCGAAAATTAAGGGCACAGAGACTCTGAGCAAGTGCCGCTAGTTTACAGAAAGACACTTTCCCGACCCCGGAATCGAACTAGAGTGCCGTGATTCAAAGGCGGCCCATCTAACCCTTACCAAACATAAGCTAAGGAAGCACCTACTGAGAGGAGGTTAAATGAAACACCAATGTCCCAGGTGCCAAGGCGCTGGGTACGACAGACGAAAGGAAAAAAAAGAAGAGCAAATAATTACCATTCATTGCAAAAAAAAACACGGACTACAAGTCTGTGGTGTTGTAACAAAAAAAACCTTGGACCAACCAGGCCGTATTTCTAGTAATTGCTAACTCCTCTTTGAAATCGGTTAAAAATGATGGAATAGCTTGACATAACGAAGTCAGTCTCGCGACTGAAGAGCCATAAGCAATATTGGAAAATATCTCTGAAGCAATATCTTGCTGAGTCTTTGCATTTCCGCCGGAAATCGATTTCTGTCGCGTTCCACGTATATTATTCACATGTCAAGGAAGATTTACGTTGGATTTGCCTCTAATAAGATATCTTATATCAACTTATTTCGTTTACCGTGATATTATGGCACAAAAGGAAAGTGATTCCAGTTTCTTTTTTGATTTATTGTCCGCGTCGCGATGAATTTAGAATACATGATGTCACCACCCCATTGGCAAAAGGAAATGACAAGGCCGATAACTTAGCCGCAAGAGAAGGAAGACCGTCTGGCCAGCGTGCGACAGTACTCTAATTACCTTCCACCGTAATTACTTTGTACCACCTTTGGATCCACGGGTCCCAGTTTCGATTCCGGGGTCGTGCAAGTGTCTTTGTCTAAACCAGAGGCACTGGCTCGGAGTCTGGGTGTCATTTGTGCTCGTGAATTACATGTTTGTAAACTGCCCCCGCGACACAGGTTATACATAGTAGAGGGGTTGCGTTTAAAAAAAAACTGGAGGAGGCCCGACTCAGCAGTGGGCTGAGTAGTAGTACTTAACAGTATTGTGTTTTATTTGTAACTTAAATTAAAACCAACCTTAAAAAGGATACAGACATACCCATGGCACCTACTCCAAATGGTTATTTTCGCTTTTTACTTTTCTTAATTCTTTGATGTCAGTTTACATGTTTTTTTCCTTAAAGATAACCCTTTTTGCTAGAAGAATTTCGCGGTATTCTAAAATTTGTCGCCCAACAATCGTTTTCGACAGCTCACTACAAAATTCATAAATGGAACAATCGTCAAAATGTTAGACACACATGTATTTTCTGCCACGTCAATAATTGGAGCGTTGTTCATGTTTTTTGTTTTTTTTTACAGCGGCGCTCTCGGCGGCGCATTGTTCAAGCTCGCCGCCGGGAGGTCTCCCCCAGCCACCCCCCTACCTGAAACGGTTCGTATTTTTCATTGTTGCTTTAAAGCCTTATAGGTTTTGCTTTATTTACGCTTACCGTGAAAGATAAACGCTTGGGTGATGCTCTGTTTCTGTCACTATTTAACGGTGAGGGGTGAACCAGATTGAGCCATTGAACAGCCTTATAAAATATACTAGCTTATGCGCGTGGCTTCAACCGAGTGGCCTTCAAATCTGTGCTTATTTTGACAAATGTCCGTGTGTTGACGGATTTAGAATACATAGTGTCACCATCCCGGTCCATCCTGACGGCGAAGAAAATGACAAGGCCAAAAACCTAGACGCAAGAGAAGGAAAACGTGAAACGAATCCTGTGCCAACCCGTGAGGCCAGCGTGGCACAGTAGGCTAATTACCCTTCTTAAAACTGGAGAAGGTCCGACTCAATAGTCAGTCATCTATCATCATCTTCTATCATTTACTATAAATATAAATAAATATCCTTGGACATTTCACACAACGCCATCTCGTCCCAAGTTAAGCAACTTAATGCTTGTGTTATGGTAACGAGATGGAGGATAAACTACTTATATACATTTTTTTTTGTAAATACATACATATTATAGATAAAAATGACACCCAGACTCCGAGCCAGTGCCTCTGGTTTAGACAAACACACTTTCCCGACCCCGGAATCGAACCTGGGACCCGTTGATCCAAAGGCGGCACATCTAACCACTAGACCAACGAGGTCTAATATATATCACTACATAGTATAATACAAAGTCACATTCTTCTGCCCGTCCCTATGTATGCATAAATCTTTAAAACTACGCAACGGATTTTGAAGCGGTTTTTTTTAATAGATAGAGTGATTCAAGGGGAAGGTTTATATGTATAACCCACCCCCGCTTTGCACGGGCGAAGCCGGGGCGGGCCACTAATGGTTAATAAAGGACTCCAGTTTTTTAGTGCCGTTTAATATGCACAGATATTGAACGGAATTGTGATAAGCCAGACATGTGCCGGACACGTATGTCCATGGAGCGTATCTAGTGTTAATCTGCAACAATAGTACCTAGTCAGTGGCTTACCAATAACAATGCTTGTTAATAGTAAAAACACTAGCTTTGGTTTTCGACCTCTTTAGTTAATTTACTGCCTTGTTGGTCTATGGGTTGAATGTACGGTCCCGGTTCCATTCCCGGGTCATGCCTTGGTGTAAACTAGAGACACTTGCTCCGAGTCTGGGTGAATTACTTATTATTATTATTGTTTGTAAACTGCCCCCGCGATACTGATTATACCTAGAACAGGCGTTACTATTTATAAAAAAAATAAAAAATATGCTTGAGAATGTCTGTCACATGTATCACTATTGTGAAGAACAGGTGCTGTTGCTGGGAATTGGTCGGCTCAGGCATGCAGTTCTAAATACTAACTCAATGCTGTTGATGTTTTGCTTTTTGTGATTATTGCGTGAGCTTGCTTTTTTAATCTGTCTGTATCCAAATATGGCTTTATAAAAAATACAGAGCTTCTTGCCACCTCTTCTCTGTAGAACAGCTTTCCGAAACGATGGTAAATAGTAAATGCGTAATGTTTAAAGAATTATCAAAAGAGCTCAGATGAGCGAACATGGTAATACAGTTTAGATTTTTCGACTTAGTACTGCTGTAAATATGAGTTACAATATTTCCTTAATACTTAATTATATTTTAATTAGTTAGTTAGTTGAGCCAAATTTGACGAGACAATAATTTAATGAAGTCTACATTAATACAGTCTTATGAATATCATAATAAGGTACATTGTTAACTGTAATCAGTGACACTTCAAACAGCAAACAGAAACTATGTATAACTTGTGTTTCAATAGAGAGACCATTAGTCACTACAAATACGGCGTGTTTGGACAAAGCTAGCTTTTGAAACCGTACGGGCCAGCCCACATCGCGAACTCATAATGTACATGATAGTGATGCAGGGTGGACACTACCTTCAATGATTGTGGAAAAGTAATGATGTCCCAATTATTCGGATACCAAATATTCTTCGTCTATGTGGTAACGGATTTAGAATACATAGTGTCACCACCCCATTTCACCCTGAGGATGTAGTAAGAATCGCCAAAACGGTTTTACGGAACCATCAGGACAAAATTATGGCGAATGTGATGATTCTAAATCCGTTACCACACTGATTGTTCCCTTAATCAATGTGAATCCATTAGGTCATTTAGATGATAATGATATTGTTAAGATACAAGACGAGTGTCATAAGCAATCTAGTTTCCTGTTTTTTGTATTTTCATATTCATTTATCGTCGAGCAAGTGCGATTGCTTTACCCAAAGGAAACTTTTAAAATGACACTGCCGTGTCATTTCATTTGTCGGCTCTTCGGATGGAATGGTGTGGTGACACTATGTATTCTAAATCTGTCATTACATGGACAACCACACAAATCTATTACGATTTAAACATGGCCCGGAGTGAAAGTTCTGTACGTAAGTGCAACATAGCTTTGTCAGTGATGGGACACTATCGAGAGTTTCAATTATCGACAATACGTGCTTTATTAGTGTTCCTAAAATACCAGTCCCCTTTTGCAATTGTGTTACTACCGTGATGTGGTATCCATATGGTGAACCACTTACATTTCATCATCAGCCACTCCTGTTCACTGCTACACATAGGCCTTCATTAAAAAGCGCCATAGCGTCAGCTTAGCTTTGGCATGTTGTCACCCAATCTGGCAGAGAGATGTCATACAGTACGCTTGCCAAGTTGGGGTCTCCACTCAAGAACTCGTCTATGTTAGTCAGTCGGCTCTTCAGTTTGCTAGTTCTTTGAGTTATGTCTGTGACTTAGATCATTCCTCTTTTTTCGTTTTGTTGCTAAAATAAAGCAAAGAGAGGGAATATTCAACCAACTTCAAAAAGGAAGAGGTTATCATTAAGGGTTTAAATTAAATACGGAACCCAAATTACATACAGGCCATCACCAAAATTATATAATAGATAGTATTTAAGGTAAAATTGTGCCGAATAAATCGTTTTTCTTTATTTTCTTTCAAAATTCAGTTTTTATGTTTTTCTTATTTCGTTTCTGTTGCTTGCGTACAGAATGGAAAAATAAACTTACATATATTATATTGCCACATAGGGCATATGCAGGAAGTAGTATGAGCTGACTTAAGAAATTACATAGCAGAAAACATAGCCGCAAAATGAGGGAAAATCTAATTGAAATCATGTGCCAACCCGTCTGGCCAGCTTGGCACATTAGGCTTATTTCAAAGCTTTCGAAACGACACTTATTAAATAATGTAATATGTATATAAAATCGGCAAGCGTAGTGTGGGACGGCCCTCTGCTAGATGGAGCGACGATCTGCGAAAGGTTGCGGGCAGCAGCTGGATGCGTCAAGCTGAAGACAGGGCGCTATGGCGCTCTTTAGGAGAGGCCTATGTCCAGCAGTGGACTAATGTGGGCTGATGATGATGATGATGATGATATACAATCTATCTATATATGTATAAGTGAAAAGTGTTTAATTTCAATGTATAATAATCACGATGACGTAACGTAATTAAAGTTGTTCTGCTGGACATAAGTGCACTTCTTATGGCTCAAATATACTTGTCAATGCCAAAACATACTTATTCCCTTCATTTTATTAAAAAAACTTATTTGTTTTTCTTTTGTTTTTATCCCCCTAAAATTCGTACGAAGGCTGATTCTCGGCTAATTACGTGTATCGGTTTGCAGCGACCTTGACCAGGTTATCGGACCACCGGAGGCTTACCATCTCTGCGCTTTCCAGTACTTGGTTCCACAGTAATTTGGAGATCTTGTGAGCTACGTGGGTGACCCTGGTTGTCCTCAATTTTGGATATCTCAAGTATAGCCCTCTCTTCGATTTTGACAAGTGTGGCCTGAACATGGTTGTTAGACATGATCTTCATATTCTCCAGTTTCATTTTAAAGCTACTCGTTAAAGTCTTGACAGAGGCCATGGAGCCAGTATGAGCTGAGATAATGTAGCTAACTATAAATATGCAAATTCTTTTTATTACAAGGCGTATAGCGGGTTTTGGGTCTGTTCTTTTCCCGTGAATAATGCACACGGAACACAATTCCCAGCTGGCAGCCCGCACCTAAATATGTATGCGCCGTGTCGGTTCATGATAAATTGGTATAAGTTGGCCATTATTCTCGTATGTCGATCTATCATGCCTGTCTTTGCCTATACAAAAGCCAGGCGCAGTCTCACACACACTAACACCCACACACACACTCACACCCACACTATTACACGTGTACATGAAATGTATTCAGCTTTACACTACAGTCGTATCTACTACTACTCAGTCCATAAATGACCCACTGCAGAGTCGGGTCTCCTCCATCTAAATGGAGGATAATTACTAATTACTAGGTACTACGCAGACGGGTTGGCACAGGGTTTTGTATCAAGTTTTCCTTCTCTTGTAACTAGGTTTCCCGCCTTGTAATTTCGTGCTATCTGCTATTACTACACTCTCAGGATGGAATGGGGTGATGACACTATGTATTCTATGTATTCATCATACCTTTCTTCATCAGAAATCAGTGGATGCGGGCGGCCCAGGACCGGCCTTTGTGGAAATCCTTGGGGGAGGGCTATGTCCAGCAGTGAACGTCTTTTGGCTGAAATGATGATGATGATGAATCTACAAAAGATCCAATACTGATTCGGGCAGTACAGGACGAATTTGCCTACTGTGTCACGCTGGCAAAGCGGGTTAGCACAAGGTTTGCATCAAGTTTTCCTTCTCTTGCGGCTAGGTGATCTGCGTCTTGCGTCTCTTAAGGCACCGGTTGGTGACATTGTGTGTTCTAAATCCGTCACCACACGGAACTTTACCATATTTCTACACTATATTAGTCATTATTTAATATATACATACATACATTATTTCTGGTTCTGTGGTCTCAATGCCCTGGCAGCTAAAATAGCATAGGTTACAAAATTTGTTTGTCCTTTCTCATGTAATTAGAATTTTTATTAGTTTTTTAATGTAGGTGTGTAAATATATGTGTGTTAATGCATAAGCTCGCAGGACGCAGGATGGGGCAGAAAAGTCCTCGGGTGGCGACCGCATTCCGGAAGGCGCCGTGCTGGTAGGCCTCCCACGCGGTGGAACGACGACCTGGTTAAGGTCGCCCGAAAACGATGGATGCGGGTGGCCCAGGCCCGGTCTTTGTGGAGATCCTTGGGGAAGGCCTATGTCCAGACGCATTTTGTCTGAAAAATGATAATGAGATCAGTTATCGTACATCAGTTTTGTGAGACCAATAAAAAGAAAATAGCTGTAACACTATCGTCACCAACGTACCTCAATATTATCCTTACGAACACAACCTATAGTTGACAAAAGGTCGAGAAACTTCTACGAATAGATACTTAGGAAGCAACAATGTCTCATATAAGACACGGTAGCGTACATAGCGTCTAGTGTGTTGAGGGTGTCAAAGTACTGCCATTGTCTGGCATTGTTTAGTGTCCCCGGAATATTGGATTGGAGAAGTATCCTTATGACGTACATAAGTGTAGCCCTTACTTTTAGAACGTTCTGGATATTAAAAACACATTTATATCAAAGCCTGTCCTACATGGGTATTTAACCAAAGATTAAAAAACTTTTATAGTTGAGACTAGCTGACCCCGCAAACCTTGTTTTGCCATGTAATTAATTAGGGGTTTTTGTATGTTGTATCATAAAAAATAACATCTTTTTTTCAAAAAATAAAAATAAAATTATTTGGGGATAGTTATAAACCTATTCTCATACCTACTGAATATACATATGAAATATTTCATCAAAATCGGTAAAGCCGTTTCGGAGGAATTTAAACACTAAAACTGACACAAGAATTTAATATACAATCTTTTTAAACTATAGCATAAGTGTTATTCTGATGTATACACTACATTATTCAAATTCATATGGAACTTGATTCATGTAGGTTTTATCACTGCGATGATCATGATGATGACGAATGCTCGTTGAAACAGACTATATACTCAGAAAACTCGATAAAGTGTTTCAAAAGAAAGCTAATAAATTATTTTTACGATGGGTATGTTAAAAGTTACGTCAAGATTTTTGTTAGCATATATGCATCTCAAGTTGGTGTGCGTAACGCAATCGATCTTTAGGTTAAGCAACGTCATGCTCAGCTGGATGTTGGATGGGTGGACATCATTTTTGTGTTATATCTGACCTCATCGGTGCTTCAGGGGACAAACGGGTTTATGGGACGTAAACCCGTTTGTCCCGGCCGCCATTGTATGTACCATCTATGGGGCAGTCGTTACTAATACTACTACTCAACCCATAATTGACCCACTGCTGAGTCGGGACTCCTCCCGGTATATGGCGGGTAGTTAGCCTACTGTGCCACACTGGCAATACGGGTTGGCACAGGGTTTTATATCAAGCGTGGTTCTGCACAATGCCGCAACAGGACGCGAGTTGGAGCACCCTGGGGAGGTTTAGTGGGTAGGCCCCCACTATGGGGGAGAGTCCCACACTCCCCTCGCTGGCCATCCCCGTGGCCGGCGAGGAAGTCCATAAAGTATTTTACCCCGGGCGAACAAAAAAAGAAAGGGTTTTATATCAAGTTTTCCTTCTGTTGCGGCTAGGTTTTAGGGCTTTTTTTTTTTTTTTTTTTGAACATCCTACCCTCCACTATTTATGCGGAGACCGTTTTAAGCTACTTCACCATTCATACCACATTTCTCTCTTTCATTCGTGCTGTCATGTTTCATACTAATTCTTTCTATCATACTTCTCATTCTTACTAATGGGGAGGACCCCATTTCTTATAATCTTATTGTCTACAGTTATATTTAATTCTAATCTGGGGATTTGTACCTAGATTTAACTTTCTTTATTTAGCAACTTACAATTTTATTATGTTCTAAGTATACTATATCTATCTTACCTATATATTATTATGTTAGCAATAGGTTTTAGGGCTTGTAATATACTTTTGTCGGCTCTTACGACCTCAGGATGGAATGGGGTGGTGACACTATGTATTTTTAATCCGTCACCACAAGGGTCAATCTAGTTTAAGCTGTATAACAATGGGTAGGAGCTCTTTATAGCAAAATACCACTACTAATCTTTCTATTGTTGGAGTCGGCATGGATGTAATCGCCTTAGCGTGCGCCTTACCGACTAACGTGGAACTCGAGCACGAACTCCAAGTAACGAAGAGTTGAAATGAAAGCATGGTTTGTTTCATTATTTATTCGGTCAAAAGTCTAAACTATACCAGCTGACCCGGCAAACGATATTTTTCCTTAAAAATAACTAAACTCCCCACCCCCCCCTTGTGGTTGAAACTTTGTAAAGTCCGTTCTTAGCTGCAATCTACTCGACGAAAGATATATTCCTACCAAATTTCAAGTCCCTGAGATGTATATATAGTTCCAGAGATATCGTTATGAGTCGATATAACTAGTTAATATCTATTAATTATGATTATTCATTTATTGTCGGACAACAAGGGTCCAAAAACATAGATATTTACAAGGAACAACAATTTGTAACTCTCTTTAGCGCGGACAGAGGAGTATAACATTCCCACATTTATATTTTATACAGAGAAGGACCGAGCCCTAATAATTTTTCTTAAATATTGTCTAATATCTTAAGTATCTTCTTCTTCTTCTTCTTATAAATAAAAATGAATTGCTGTTCGTTACTCTCACTAAAACTCGGGAGCGGCTGGACCGATTTGGCTAATGTTGGTCTTGAAATATTCGCGGAAGTCCAGGGAAGGTTTAAAAGGTAAAAGAAAATATGAAAACATGTTTTTTTTTAATACGCATTATTTTTGGTCCAATCAAGCTTTGCACATCACTATCACCACATAGTATAAAACAAAGTGGCTGTCGTCTGTCCGTCCCTATGTATGCTTAAATCTTTAAAACTACGCAACGGATTTTGAAGCGGTTTTTTTTAATAGATAGAGTGATTCAAGAGGAAGGTTTATATGTATAATACATGCATAATTGCACCGTGCGAAACCGGGGCGGGTCGCTAGTATTGTAATAAAGTTAAAACATTCTGGAATTATCATTCAGGTTTTTATTTATTGATTCTGAAGCGGTGCGAAGTTTGCCGGGTCAGCTAGTATTCAATAAAAATACATTACACACTGACACACACGCATGTATACTTTTTTGTTTACTGTGAAATTGAGAAAAGAAATATATGAACTTTAATGTAAAGCTACTGGAGGCGGCCACATTAGAACGACCAGTGGCCGCCAGAAGTTTCGGACGCGTTTCTCCATCCATATTATGCTGTTACAAGTTCCTTCTCTTGCAGATAGATTTTCGCCCTTGTCATTTGTTTCTGTCGTCTCTTACCACTCCCCAGGATAGAACGGGGTGTTGACACTATGTATTCTAAACCCGTCACCACCATATCTGTTGTTCACTTTTTCACTTTTTCAATTTATATACCAAACTAGCTGCGCCCCGCGGTTTTACCCGCGCAGTGATGAAATTTTTTTGGTCGTCAGATTTTTTTACTGACTTGACTTTTAGTGATATATTTTGGACGATTCACACAATATCTTTATAAATTGTAGCCTATGTGTTATTGCGAAGTATAAGCTATATTATTGGGAAGTCGCATTAAAATCCATTCCGATAAAAAAATAATTTTACGAATGGGTTTAAAATTTTTTTTATGAGAACCTTATCTTTTTTATGTTGGCTGAAAAGAAAGGACTTGAAAACCGAAGAAGACTTTATCACCCTCGCTGTACATAAACGCGCCTTATGAAAAACAATTGACGCATTACGAGTGGATAGCAAATGTCTACAGTAAATTTTATGGAAATTTCCTTTTGAAATGATTTTGATGTCGTGTTTGGCATTGGCAGGACTATAAGCTCTTCATATTTTTGCCGTATCGAAGATTCCATCTCGTTAATTCTGCATAAACGGTAAATGTAAATTTTATTTACAGAATTAAATTAAATTTCTCATGTGTGCATGGATGATCAAAACCGAACTTATGTAATACTGAAAAATACTCAGTGCTCCTTAGAGTATTCTGCTTAAGTAAGTTTAAGTTAAGTTTTGCGCACGCTCATTGCCCATTTTAGTCTATACTAATATTATAAAGAGGAAATATTTGTATGTATGTTTGTAACAAAGTGGCTCAAAAGGTACTGGACCGATTTAAATTCTTTCACCATTTGAATGCTACAATATCACTGATCAATATAGGCTATTTGCATTGCAATTTTTTTTTTTATAAATGTCGAGATTTGCGTAGCCGGGGCGGGCCTCTAGTAAATAATAACAGTTAAACCATAGATTTTTATTAAAATACGTTACTAGTCAGAAATCAAACCCGATGATCAGAGTAAACATTCTGTACAACTACACTATGCAATAACGTTGCTATTAAAGGTTGTATTCTAAGGAGTGAAGTTGCATGTCAGTCTACTACCACTTCTACTACTCAACTGAAAGGACTCCTCCAACTACATGGAGGGTAATTGCCTACTCTGCCGCACTGGCCAGACGGGTAAGCTTAAGATTTTGTATCACATTTTTCTACTCTTGCGGTTTTTCGGCTTTCAGTTCCATAGGTCTCTGCGGCTCTGACAACACCTTCAGGATTTAATGGGGTGGTGACAGAATGTATACTAAATTAGTAGACATTTATTTTTAACTAGTGGCCCGCCCCGGCTTCGCCCGTGCAAAGCGGGTGTGGGTTATACATATAAACCTTCCTCTTGAATCACTCTATCTATTAAAAAAAACCGTATCTAAATCCGTTGCGTAGTTTTAAAGATTTAAGCATACATAGGGACGGACAGAAACAGCGACTTTGTTTTATACTATGTAAAGACTATGTAAAGATAAAGAAGTAGAAGATACAGTTGCTCAAAAAGTGGCATATTGCAGGGACGTATAGCGTTCGGGAAGTGGGCTATTACACACGCGTGCTTTTATTTTACCATTACGCACTAGTGCGTTTTCTTTCCCAACTGTCAAAATAATGTCTATTATAAGGAAAAACCAACCATGAAGTTTTTACTAAAAAAATCATAGAAGTTTTTATGATTCATATATTACGTATATTTTTAAAAAGAAACTACTTACTCATTTGTTTCAATATCAGATTTAATGATTTGATTGAATGAGTTAGGTTAGGTTTCATTTCATTAAATTTCATTTTCATTTCATATCAATAAAAAATTTCTACTGAAGACTTGGCTGTATAGTAGTAGTATAGTTGCTTTTGCCTACTAGAATGGGTGAAGAAAAAATAAATCTCTACTTATATTCTACGGTTGGCGCCATTTTTGTTATGTCATAAATGATTAGTTAGTTGAGTTTATTGTGTTTTTATTATTTTATTAAATTACTTCATTTTTTCGCAACTGTATTAAAAATAGTCGTTCAGTACACGTGCGGAACCGTCATTGCAACTTGTTCCGACTGTCAAACCTCGCCTTCGGTTGCGCCTCGGCTCGGGTAGACATTTATCGGAACTCTTTGCAATGACAGCCTTTCCGCACTTGTAATGAAATATACTATTTCATATTAAGTTTTATTCACCCATGTACAGATGTCATCATCTCAAACCATAAATTACCCACTGCTGAGTCAGACCTCCTCCAAGTTCATACAGGGATATTAGCGTTGTGTAGTACGTTGTCCAGACGGTTTAGTACAGGTTTTATATCAAGTTTTCCTTCTCTTGAGCTCAGCCGTTACTTGTTATAAAATCGCGAATCTTATTACCTAATGTTATGGCTTACGTCACTCCCAGAATAGTATGAGTTGGTGACATTGTGTATTCTAAATCCGTCACCACACATTCAGAAGTACTATTGTGTAACAACAACAAACTTGTAACAAGGGTTATTTAAACAAAGGGTTAATGAGAAAGTTTCAACTATCTAACTGCCCTTAATTGGATAGTTGATAGTTGATTAGTTGGATAGTTACTTAATAGAGTCACAAGACGGTTTTCTTTAACTTAAATTGATACAGTTACTCGACGCGAGAAGCATTATTTGTTTAGGAGATCCATTACAATCTCATTAAACGGTAGGATGGATACCAAATTCATTTGGGGGAGCATTTACACGTAGAAATATAATAAGATTATTTCTGGCAACCGTCTATTTTTTTTCGTTATAATATTATGGTCCAAGAGCTGATGACGGTTTTTGAGAAGGACCTTACGGAAACTTGAAAGAGTAAAACATTCTTAGACTTGCATACTCGGTTTAAGTGTCGAGTTTGCGAATGTGATCTCCCAAAACTAATACCACTACTCGGCCCATAGATCACCCACTGTTGAGCCTGGCCTCCTCCAGTTACAGGGAGGGTAATTAGCCTACTGTGCCACGCTGGCCAAACGAGTTGGCAGAAGGTTTCATATCAAGTTTTCCTTCTCTTTCGGCTAGGTTTACCGCCTTGTTTCCTTTTGTCGGCTCTTACAACATCTTCAGAATGGAATGGGATGGTGACACTATGTATTCTAAACCCGTCACCACATGGAATTCTCCCTAAACTAATAACTTAGTAATCTATACTTTTAAAGCATTCCTTGCTTGCATTATAAAACAAATTTACCAGCCGCCTCTGTCAGTATGCTTGCACGGAAGAAATATTTGTACGTCCTACAAGTATTTGTTCCGGGTCTGGGTGTTTTCTATCTATATTAAGTGTGTATTTACAAAAAAAAAATATATAAGTAGTTTATCAGGTCTAGTGGTTAGATGTGCAGCCTTTGGATCAACGGGTCCCGGGTTCGGTTCCGGGGTCGGGCAAGTGTCTTTGTCTAAACCAGAGGCACTGGCTCGGAGTCTAGGTGTCATTTCTTTAAATAATATGTATGTATTTACAAAAAAAAATGTATATAAGTAGTTTATCATCCATCTCGTTACCATAACACAAGCATTAAGTTGCTTAACTTGGGACGAGATGGCGTTATGTGAAATGTCCAAGGATATTTATTTATTTATATTTATTATTATAATTATTGCACAAATCCCAGCAGTAAGGTTTCTGTGGAAATTTCAGGTATACAATTTGTTGCGACATGAGCACCGGTTTAAAATCCACCTGCAGAAGCTGGTTCAGAATGTGAACAATCTCCAGCCCTTTCCGTCCTGAGCGTACCAATAACCACATGTACAAAATAGGGACGGGACATAATATTCTGTTATGTTAGGTTATTTATAAAGTTGTTAAGTTACATTCAGAATAATAATTTATAACGTTTTCCACAGATGTCGTCGGGTCACGCTGGACGCAGGTGGCACCGGTGAGTGTTTATCATATTTTTACCTGGAAAAGGCGGCATTTACCTTTGTAGTTACGATATATAGAACTAGATAGTTCACGTTTATTCAAATTTGGACAGTTTATTCAGCTGTCAGTTAGGTTAATTTGAGGTTAGCCACGTTATATTTAGCTGTATGGTTAATGGGTGACCATTAAGCTACAACATTAACTAAAAGTTGTCAGATATGTCAGCAATGTCATCAATATAAAGGATTGTCTATGGCAAAAAGGTTCTACGGTTTACTTATGGATCCTTATTTAAAAAAACAAAGGATTGCACTCCGGGAATCCCGGCAGAAGTGAAAAATGGAAATTTGGTGCATTTTTTAATACATATTTAGGAATGGTTAGGGAATAATTTCGCACGAATTGCTTTATTTATCAGTATAAAAGTACTAGCATGTATGTGGTTAAATATTATATTTATTTATTGCGCTGTCGTACACAAAACGACAATTTATATTACATGAAAAAATTAACACTTCAGAACTATTACAATTATTTATTATTATTATATTACTTCCTCTCCTACGCCGCGGCGGTCTACTCTTCTTCCGTCTTACGAAGTTTCGATCAGGTTACGTGTCCTGACGCAAGTTTGACATTTTATAAAAGTGCTCAACGCCAGTAAAGAAGTTTTCTCTTCAAAAAAAATCTTTTTGCTCGATATTCACGTCCACAAATGACACCCAGCACCAGAGGAATAGTCTTGGTTATACAAAACCCCTTGCTAGGCTTCGCTATCGAACCCTGGAACCATCATTCAAGGGTGGCGCTTTCAACCCCAAGCCCAACAAAACTTCCACGCGATGAGACGCTAATCTGAAAATTACATTTGAAAGTAAAATTAAATTCGACTCGAGCGGAATTTCACTTTCAAAGCGAATTTTCAATTATGGAAAGAATCAACTAATAAAAAAAACAACTCCAGTCATTGTCGGGACGCTCTTTATCATGAAAAGGGGCTAAAAATAGATTGACAGGTGACAGGAAAATAAAAAAAAGTAATTTTCTCGTGCAAATTGTAAATTGGTTTTGTTTTGGAGTGATACAGTAGACTGGTTTTCGCGATATCCACGTTACGTCACTGCATAGTCCAGCTACGTGGAAATTAAAAAGCATTCTGTTTGAGCTGTATTTATTACGTGCGACCAGGGTTGACAAACATGAAATAAGTTTTTCATGTTTTTGTTATGGCAATTTTCCCTCCGCAGTTATGGTTTGAGATGATGAATACTGAGGCAGCATATTGATAAAATATACAAAACTCTAACTAATAAAATTAAATTCAGAAACAATTAAGATAAAAGCGTTTAGCAAAAAATATAAACTGACCAAACGGACTTTAAAATAGGCACTTAAATGCGAAAAATAAACAACAATTTTTGAAGTCCAACCAATATTCGACAAGATTTAATTTCTACGCGCTTGAATGCGTTCACATGTCGTGAACTACGCGCGTAATTATATTGGATTTGGACAAAGCAGTCGTATTGTGGGTCGCATATCGCTAGGTTTAGAGTGCATCCAATTCTATGACCCACAGCATCTTAATAACTTTGTACCCAAACTTTGTTTCCGACCAGTTACGCGTGTATTACGGAATGTGTGAACGGAATTAGTTGATTATAATATACTAGCGACCCGCCCTGGCTTCGCACGGGTGCAATTATGCATGTATTATACATATAACCCTTCAAAACCGTTGCGTAGTTTTAAAGATTTAGACATACATAGGGACGGACAGACTAGAGCGACTTTGTTTTATAATAAGTAGTGAGTAGTGATAATGATTTATCGAAAAGTTATATATTAATCCGTGTCGTGACGGATTTAGAATACATAGTGTCACCGCCCCATACCATCCTTAGGGTGTCGTAAGAGCTGCTAAAAGGATGAGGAAATGATTAAGCTGAAAATCTAGATTCAAAAGAAGGAAAACTTGAAGCGAAACCCTGCCGTGCCAATCCGTTTGCCCAGCGTAGCACCGAGGCTAGTAATCGGTACGATTAGTAATCGAATACAATCGATATGCTCTATTTAAAATCGAATCTCACTCTCTCCCGCTCTTGTACTTACAAAGCTAAGTCTGCAAATGCTGGCAACTTGAATGGTGCCCCGAAGTTCTTTAAGCTACGCAAACATTCGAATGGACTTCACACACATACATAGTTTTTACATGTGGCAGCCCTGTGTGTGATGGAAATAAATTGAAGCTACTATTTGCCAGGCACTTGGTGCGACTCGATTCAATTCGTCCCAATTTTAATTGCAATCGAATGGTCGAGTAAAATGAAAGCCAGGATTATCCTTTGGATAACGCGATAAAAAGGTTAAGCAATTAATTTTGATAAGTATTCTTGAAGTAAGTAGCTGAAAATTTTTAGGTTTAATTTTATAATGCAAAACGTTTAGCGTTAATAGCGGAAAAGATTTATTACTTTTTAAAAGTTTATTTAGAGTGAAATTTAATTTAAAAGAGAAAAATTTAAAGCTGATTTTTAATGATAAATATAGATAGAGGTGATCTGTATTTTTCAGTCCGTGTGGTGATACATTGTCTAACGATCCCATTCCATCTCACGGGTGTCGTAAGAGGCGACTAAAGGAATTACTAAGGCTGATAACCTAGCCGCAAGAGAAGGAAATCTTTAACCAAACCCTGTGCCAACCCGTCTGGCCAGCTTGGCACATTAGGTTAATTTCCCTCCATGTTAGTGGAGGAGGCCCGACTCAGCTGTGTGTCAACCATCTTATCAGACCTCGAAAGAAATATTCCTACCAAATTTCAAGTCTCGGGGCCTTTTAGTTCCAGATATACCGTTATGAGTCAGTATATGTATATGTGGAAATCAGAGTATTAGACCAGTTCTTAAAGTCTGACTCATAAAGTCCCAATGCCAGACATATCAGTATACTCACGTTGACAGCTGTTGCCAATTTATTTTTATTGTCCTACTTTGATTTGTAAAATATCTATGACAAATAAAAACACCACGACACATTGAACTTTATGCTGAACATTCAAGGATTAATTTTCAATATCGCGAACGCTACAGTTAGGTTGACCGCTTCTCGTTAAACAGTCTTCAAAAAGATTTCCTGTCAGACATGATGAGGGTTCACATAAGGTCCACGTTATTTTGAGCTCAGGTCCATAATTGAGATTGACAATTGGTGAAAGTACCCCGTATTGGAATCAACCCAAAACCGAATTAGAATTTGCAACCTTTTTTATCAACCTAATAAAATAACATACCTTTGGTACGGTAGCCATTTTATTGACTGTATGATGATTGACATAGAATATATAGTATCACTAAAAATATCTTTACTTTCTGAGAAACCGTTCATACAAATTGACTGGGGAACTGATTAGGCTCAAAATATACCTACTTACCTACAAAAATAAATTTCACAACCAAAAGATACCGGGTGATATCTATACCGGGTAATATCTATACTGGGTCATAATCTATACCGGATGAAACTATAACGAGTACTATAGCCTAATATATTCCTCATATAGTAAGGAAAAATAGCCTAAATAAATAAAAAATTTAATTTTGGTTTCAACAAAAAATAAAATGTTTGTACAAAGTTAGAATAAAGTTGCTTATTCTTGTAAAAAGACTGTTACAAAAGATATTTATAAAAACATTGACAAAAATAAACATTTAAACCTGTTCATTGACACAGAATACCAAAAAGCCTGCAGGAAATCAAAATAAGTAGAGTTTAAAAATCAAATGCCAACAACAATTTCATTTTGCCCACTCGAGCAGAAAAATCTTTGAGGTCAAAGGAATTTTATTAAAATCACAGCGTTTTCTTGCAAACGTATTTGAAATATCTTCGCTGTTTGACTTGCAGTTTTCCCTCACAATTTATTATGCAAATGAAGTTTGTAATCTAATAGCGACTTTTTCTAGACAACTGTTTTAACCAGTATAATATGAATATTAAATTAAACTAGATTTTTAGAGTAATGGCCGACTAGCACGGATTTGATTTGAATTATTAAAATAATACAAAATAAAGATTTTATGTTTCTAAAAGACGGAGGCAGGTGGTAAAACACATAAATACAAATTGAGAGGTTCTATTGAAGTTAGTTAAAAAAGTACACTATATTTTGTTTCAGGTCAGAACAAAGAGCAATTTGGTACTGAAGATGTGCCACGAAACATCGAATATCTCCTGTGTTTTTACCGAGGCACAAATAGTACCGGGTAAGTCATCTAGTAACATAGTTATTTTTTTGTAGTATAAAATGAGGTAATATTAAAGAGTACCCTGTTCAAGATAGCATGATCGATTTGACAGACGGGCTAGTGATGGGAAACAGAAAATATCTAGTAGTCCAAAAAAACCGTTTTAAAATACTTGTAACAGTGACAAGTTGGCGTGGGTG
This sequence comes from Clostera curtula, assembly GCA_905475355.2. Lineage (NCBI taxonomy): Eukaryota > Metazoa > Arthropoda > Insecta > Lepidoptera > Notodontidae > Clostera > Clostera curtula. The sequence goes on along the minus strand of FR997813.1, from coordinate 6,876,046 downwards.
TAATAAGTGTGAAATTCTTTATTGCACTAGACATATAAAACATTGGGTAGATAAGCGAATTCATAATAAGTTCCTATTTAATATTACAGGGTTATTTTTGACCTTCCGCCAAATTTAAATAGGTGGTTCAGACCATAAAAGTAAACAAAAAATAAAAGTAAATAATAGTTGTAAAAGTGTTAAATTTCAATGCGCTAAAGCCAACGAATTTTATTTCAAAATGAAAATGTATTTTATTCGAATATTGTCTTTTAAAGTTAAGAAAAGGTGATAAAGAATTTCACGCATAATACACCCATACCATCTCGTCACAGTTACAAGTATTTTAAACCGTTATTTTTTTGACTACTAGATATTATCTGCTTCCCATCACTATTCGTCATTGCAAAGTAAAGGTATGATTCCGAATTACGCTGCACGCAGAAGTGCTACCACGGCACTACTGGTCCCCATTACCGCGACGTAGTTTGGAATCATACCTTTTTGTCGATCAGCTAAATTGACATCTGTCAAATCGATCACGCTATCTTGAATGGGATATATAGTCTCTACACCGCCACTCCGTAGGCAGGCAACATGGTTACTATAACTACTACTCAGCCAATAGATGACCCACTGTTGAGCTTCCTACAACTATATAGAGGGTCATTAGCCAACTGTGCCATGCTGGCCGGAAGCCATTTATCTATAGTATCTCACAAACATTTTGATCCAAAAGCGCCGTGGTGGAGAAATTTCGCGCAATTCATCAACTAATAGCGAGGCTCACGCATCTCTTCTTCGCCAATCACCACCAAAGTGACCCGAAAAACGACTACGCAAGATAGCTTTTGGCCTAAAATGTCTGTTAGCTTCTCCGTGTGGTGACGGATTTAGAATACATAGTGTCACCACCCCATTCCAGACTTTTTTTTTTACCCAGGGTAAAATCCTTTTTAATACAGTTGCTCAAAAAGTGGCATATTACAGGGACGTATAGCGTTCGGGAAGTGGGCTATTACACACGCGTGCTTTTTCTTTACCATTCCCGCACTAGTGCGTTTTCTTTCCCAACTGTCAAAATAATGTCTATTATAAGGAAAAACCAACCATGAAGTTTTTACTAAAAAAAATCATAGAAGTTTTTATGATTCATGCAAATACGTATATTTCTAAAAAGAAACTACGTACTAATTTGTTTCAATATCAGATTTAATTATTTGATTGAATGTGTTTTATTTCATCTAATTAAATTTCATTTCATATCAATAAAAAAATTCTACTGAAGACTTGGCTGTATGGGCATTGTTCCTTTTGCCTACCAGAATGGGTGAAGAAAAAAAAAACCTGCTTATATTCTACGGTCGGCGCCATTTTTCAGAAATGATTAGTTAGTTGAGTTTATTGTGTTTATAATATTTTATTAAATAGCTTCATTTTTTCGCAATTGTATTAAAAATAGTCGTTCAGTACACGTGCGGAACCGTCATTGCAACTTGTTCCGACTGTCAACCCTCGCCTTCGGCTGCGCCTCGGCTCGGGTAGACATTTGTCGGAACTCGTTGTAATGACAGCCTTTCCGCACTTGTAATGAAATATACTATTTTGGACTATCCCTGCCAGCCTGGGGATGCCCACCAGCCTAAGGGTGTCGTAAGAGTCGACAATAGGAAATAACATGGCTGAAAATCTAGCCACAAGAGAAGGAAAACTTGATACGAAACTTTGGGTCAACCCGTCTGGCCAGCGTGGCACAGTAGGCTAATTACCCTCCATGTAATTGGAGGAGGGCTGACTAAGCAGTGGGTCAGCTGTGGGCTGAGTAGTAGTTTGTTAACTACCAGCGTATATAGAGTTTTTGCCTATGAAAATAACTTCAAATTCTTTTTTCAGATCAAGGCCGCTCGTTAGCTTTGACAACTTGTCACCCGAGACTATCAGTGCTGTAGGTAAGTAAGTTATTTTCGATACAAACTTCATCTTAAAATTAATTTCTGCGTCATCTTGTCTTCAAGCCTAAATAAAGTCTTGTCCAGACAGTACATAAAGTGATACCAAGTAACGTTATCATATTATACTAGCTGCGTCCCGCGGTTTTACCTGTGTGGTGATGGAATTTACTTTTTCGTTTGACTTTTTTCTACCCACTTCACACCTATTGTTGTGTAAATTGTAGCCTATGTGTTATTCTGATGTATAAGCTATATTATTGTAAAGTTTCGTTACAATGCATTCAGTATTTTTTACGTGAAAGAGTAACAAATCATACTTACAAACTTATCATCCTCCCATCCATACTTACAAACTTTCGCATTTATAATATTCGGAGGATATTAGTAGGATAGGATATTAGTAGGATAGTAGAAAAAAAAAGTAGCTGACCCGGCAAACGTTGTTTTGCCATATAAATATCGCTAATAAAAGATAGGGGTTGATCGTAGCGGGTGGAAAACTTAGGGTTGAAATAATATGGCCGCTGTATCATAAAAAAGAAATTAAAAAAATCCTTACCAAATAAGAATAAAAATAAGGTGTTAACCACCCATAACATTAAGGGGGATGAAAAGTAGATAAATACTGTCCGATCCTCAGACCTAACCCATATATATGCACATTATATAATTTCACGTTGATCATAGAGGGGTGAAAATTTAGGGTTGTATGTATTTTTGTATGCTGTGTCCTATAAAAAACGTAAAACAAAAATGTTTGTATAAAAAATAAAACTGTTGAGTGGACCCTTAACATTTAGGGCGATGAAAAATAGATAGAGCCATCAAGAAATTGTTGCTCTTTTAAATAAAAAGATTACAATGGTGGTGACATAAACTAGTCTAACAGTTAAGTGAAAGCAAATTAGAGAACTCTCCTTGATGCCTTGTGTGGGTTGCCTAAAAGAGATTGCTCTTTAGCGATAAGGCCGCCTATTGTACAAGTGACATATAAATGTTTACAACCGTTAGTTGCTAATGTTGTGTTTGAGGTACAATAAAGTGTTCTATTCTAAGAATAAGAAGAAGAAGCAAAATGTTAGAGTTTTTATGAGCGTCTCGCCGTCCCTATGTATGCTTAAATCTTTAAAACTACGCAGTGGATTTTTAAGTGGGGTTTTTAATAGATGGAGTGATTCAATATGTATAATACATGGATAATATTGTAGAGAAATACTGATAAATTTTGATGCTCATCATTGCAACCGTCCGATGCCGGGGCGGGTCGCTAGTTAATAATAAGACTCGAAGAAAAAAATATATAAATGTACATTCTCATAAGGAATCGGATAGTCTGTACTGCCCTTTGTAGTCTTTCATTTTCATTCCCGCCAACGAACTTTGTGTTAAGTGAAAATACAGATTTATCGGTTATCTGCTCGACCTCCGTCTCCATTTATTCCGAAACTGCGAAGACATTTTAACGAAAGTTATTTATGGCCATAAAATACTCGTGAATACTAACAAATATAATACAATAAAGAACTCATTAAGCAGGCACTCTTAACGTTCAATAAAGTTAGTACTCTGACGTGTTACGTTACGCGATATTTTTATATTGCACTAATAAATGCAAATTTGTGTATATCACTACATATTATAAAACAAAGTCGCTGTCGTCTGTCCGTCCCTATTTACTTTCTAAACTACGCAACGGATTTTGAAGCGTTTTTTTTAATAGATAGAGTGATTCAAGAGGAAGGATAATATGTCATAATTGCACCCATGCGAAGCCGGGGCGGGTCGCTAGTAATTCCTATTTTATGCGCAAAGGTATGATCATCCAGTCAGATGAGGTGGTATATCTGTCTCCCGATAACTGTTGTTGGGGATTTCTTAAACGTGCGAATTGGTCCGTAATTTTCGCTATCGCGGTGTGGAATTTTTGTTAAGTCTCGCATTTGTAGGCGATGTTTCTTAATGTTGATAGTTCAAGACTTCACTAAATTGATTCCAAATGAAAACCAGCGCCACAACCAGTGGAATTGCAGCTGAGTTGGGACCCTTAAAATTTGCAGTCTCTAGCACAGAGTATACAGAGGGTAACCTTCTAAAGAGTGAGCAAAATTGTTACCTATTCTTATAGGGTTGGCACAGGAGGATTAAAATAAATACACAAAAGTTTGTTTACATCTATTTGTCATTTAATAATTAAAGACATACTTTTAGTCGTAAACTTATCACATAATTTCAAAAAGTCTTCTTTGGTCTTTGGGATGATTAAAAAAAGATATGTTTTTAGTTTTTCGATTGCTGTTCATGCACACAGTACAATATACCATATTTACTTTCCAATTTACTACACTACACTGTTTCTAATTTATTCAAATTTCAAATTTAAACAAACACGCACGACGATTCACGCGACACTCAGCGAACGGTGAGGTAGCCCTTTGTTAAAGCACTGGCCGAACCAGTATAAACCGGTTTCGTTCGTACGTGACGAGCCGCCAGTGCCCCCGCATACACGCGCATCATACTTGTAGTGGTGCACCTACCGTGGCGCTGTTCTTAGAAGGTTTCTCTCTGTCCTTTATCTACTCTTGTGGTATCTAGCCCAGAAACGTTCTAGTACTTTTAAGCATTTATATAATCGTAAGCTGCCTGTGAAAATCCTGTCAATATCGGTCTAGCCATTTCAGAGATTAGCCGAAACAAACAGACAGATAAATCAGATAGACAAAATTGTAAAAAATGACTTTTTGGTATATGTACCGTATATACATCCAAATGCACTTAGTAAAAATCGGTTATTTTAATATTACAAAAAGACAGTTCAATTCTATTTATTTGTATAGATTAAGGGTGACATTCGGGATTATCCAAATAGCGTTGGTATACGGGCGCAGGCCTATTAAATCAACGGCTATTTCCGTGCGCCAGCAATCCCATTTATATTTTTGGGTGTGCGCAATAAAATCAATACAGTGAACTTTGCATGGGTACAGTGACCTAGTCATGCGCTTGTACCGAATAAGGCCGTACGTTGCATTACGTGTTTGTGCTCATAGAGTATTTATGCAGTCAAGTTTACGCCAATACAACGTTTGCATTTCAATTCATGAGTCTAATTGAAAATTTAGGGACTGGCGTTTGGATCCGTGTGGTGACGGATTTAGAATACAATGTGTCACCACCCCATTCAATCTTAAGCGTGTCGTAAGAGTCGACAAAAGGAAATGACAATGCCGATAACCTAGTTGCAAGAGAAGGAACACGAAACCCTGTGCTAACCCGTCTGGCCAGCGTGGCACAGTAGGCTACTTGCCCTCCATATAATTGGAGGAGGCCCGACTCAGAACTGGGTCATGATGGGCTGAGTAGTAGTAGTTTGAATTTAAGCATGTCGCGGGTTCGATCCCCGCACGGAAGAAATATTTGTACGACCTACACGTATTTGTTCCGCGTCTGGGTGTTTTCTATTTATAATATGTATGTATTTACAAAAAAAAAATGTATATAAGTAGTTCATCATCCATCTCGTTACCATAACACAAGCATTAAGTTGCTTAGCTTGGGACGAGATGGCGTTGTGTGAAATGTCCAAGGATATTTATTTATTTATTATTTATTATCAATGTGTGTTGCCAGTGATGACTTAAGGAACAGAGACGTAGTCACTGACTATGGGCTCGCTCAAAAGGCTTAAAGTCACCCAAAGGGCTATGGAGAGGGTTTTGCTCGGAGTTTCCGTGCGAGATCGAATCAGAAAAGAGGAGATACGCAGGAGAACCAGAGCTACTGGCATAGCCCACAGGATTGCCAAACTTAAGTGGCAAGGCACATAGCTCGCAGGATTGACGCACGATGGGGCAGAAAAGTCCTCGAGTGGCGGCCATGTTCCGGAAACCGCTGTGCTACCAGCACTCCCATACTGTGGACCGATATAATGGTAATAAACCATACTGTGAAAGCGATGGATGCAGACGGCTGAGGACCGGCTTTCGTGGAAATCCTTGGAGCAGGCATATCTCCAGCAGTGGACGCCTTTCGGCTGAAATGATTATGATGATGATTATCAGAAACAAGTATTTGTCCGTGTGGTGATGGTTTTAGAATACATCACCATCCCATTTCATCAAGGATGTCGCAAAAGCCAGCATAAGGAAATGACAGACGGGACGGGTCAGAATATAAAACTTCCCCACCGCACGCTGGGAAATAACGCGTGTTGTAAAAGTCAACAAAACCCAGCACGCTTTGTGGTAGGATCGAACGGTCCGCCCGGCTGGCTAATTTAAGTTCGACGCCAAGCAGTTTTACTGTGTTCCGTCGTGTGTATGTGAGAGCCGGTGCCCGACAGGGCAGTTCCTTGAATTGCCTGCTCCATCTTAGACCCTGGCGTAGCTTTCCATCACGCAAGCCTAGGGTCAAAGGCATTCAAGTCACTGATAAAAAAAAGTCCGATAAGCTAGCGGCAAGAGAAGGGAAAGTGTATACCAAGCCCTGTGCCAACCGTGCCAACTGTGCCAACAAGACTAGCCAGCGTGGCACAGTAGAATAATTACTCTCCATCTATCTGGCTGAGTAGTAGAATTCGTAACGTTGAGCACATTGTAATTAGGAACACATTCGAACACTTCATCATCACTATCACTATCACTACATAGTATAAAACAAAGTCGCATTCTTCTGTCCGTCCCTATGTACGAGGGTGAATCAAAAAGTTCTTAGAAGTGCATATATATGAAACCTTTTTGGATCAAGTTCGATATTCAAATTAAAGAGTGTCTATCACACTATATTTATGCAGACTGTCACTTGTTTTTGTCAGTTCGTTCGCATGTAATAAATTTTTTTGTGCAACGAGTTGCTAAAAAGTCAAAATTATGGATAAAAGTGAGTTACGTGCGGTGATAAAATATCTCAGTTTGAAAAAAATGTCTACGAAGGAAATTTTTTTGGACATTCAGCAGACATTAGGGGGTGATGCTGTACCCTATTCTACGGTTGCGTACTGGGTGGCTGAATTTAAAAGAGGTAGATCAAGCTGTAAAGATGACCCGCGTTCTGGGCGGCCTTCAACCTCCGTTACAGAAGAAAATGTCAAAAAGGTTGAGAATCTGGTTTTGGAAGACAGAAGAATGACTATAAAACATATAGCTGAGATCCTAAAGATATCTTTTGGTAGCGTTCAATCCATTTTAATTGATTCACTGGGGTTCAAAAAAGTGTCTGCAAGATGGGTGCCACGAATGTTAACCGACGAAAACAAAAAGCGACGTTTGGAAATTTCCAAGCGTAATCTCGAAATGTTCCAGCGTGATTCGGATAATTTTTGCCGTCGTCTTGTCACCATGGATGAAACGTGGGTCCACCATTTTGATCCTGAAACTAAAAGACAAAGCATGTCTTGGAAACGACCATCCTCTCCATCCATTAGGAAATTTCGAGTTGCTCCTTCCGCTGGCAAAGTTATGGCCTCTGTGTTCTGGGATAGTGAAGGAATCCTTTTTATTGATTACATGCCAAAAGGCCAGACGATAACTGGACCCTATTATGCAAATTTAATCCCGAAAGTGCGTGAAGCGATTAAAGAAAAACGTCGTGGAAAACTGTCGTTGGGCGTGTTGTTCCTTCAAGATAACGCTCCTGCCCATCGATCGGAAGTTGCGCTCAACGCAATCCGCTGTGCTGGCTTCAATCTCCTTGACCACCCACCATATTCTCCGGACTTAGCCCCAAGTGATTTTCACTTATTTCCAAAATTAAAAGAGGAAATTCGTGGAACAAAATTTCACGATAATGACGCGGTTATAGCTGCCGTAGAGGACTTTTTCGAGAGTCAAGAAAATAATTTTTTTTCACAAGGAATAAGGAAGTTAGAAACGCGTTATTCTAAATGCATTGCATTGGAGGGAGATTATGTAGAAAAATAAAATATTATTATTTAAATCTTTGCATTTTTTAATATTGATTCCAAGAATTTTTTATTCACCTAGGTATGCTTAAATCTTTAAAACTACGCAACGGATTTTGAAGCGGTTTTTTTTAATAGATAGATTGATTCAAGGGGAAGGTTTATATGTATAACCCACCCACGCTTTGCACGGGCGAAGCCGGGGCGGGTCACTAGTTAAATAGTATAAAACAAAGTCGCTGTCGTCTGTCCGTCCGTATGTATGCATAAATCTTTAAAACTACGTAACGGATTTTGAAGCGGTTTTTTTTAATAGATAGATTGATTCAAGGGGAAGGTTTATAGGTATAATACATGCACCCGAGCGAAGCCGGGGCGGGTCGCTAGTATCAATTAAAACAAAAAAAATGCTACCACTACTACTCACACCATATATGACCCACTGCGGAGTCGGACCTCCTGCTATTACATAGAGGGTAATTAAACTACTGTGCAATGCTGGCCAGACGGGTTGGTATGGGTTTCGTATCAAGTTGTCTCTTGCGGCTGCGTTATCGGCCTTGTTATTTCCTTTTCGAATCTTACGATACCGTGGTGGGTGTGGATGAAGAATTTAGAACACAAATGGCGTGGTGACATTATGTACTCTAAATCCGTCACCACAGGATCATCACATAACAAAATACTAAGTAATGCTTAATAGGCTCATGTCAGGGGCGTAGCTACCGCCGTATCAGCCGTATCAATTATACGGGGGCCCCGGGTCACGGGGGCCCCGCCGTGCATATGCCAAAAATAATAAAAACTTCCCAAATTTTTTACTATATCAGAGGCAGAGGCAGAAATATTAGAAAAACTAAGGTCATCATAAACTTTAAATCATTTAATAAATCAGTTTGCCGAAAAAAAGGGCAAGGAGAGTGTATATTTAATGTATAATATACATTAAAATATACACTCTCCTTGCCCTTTTGAAAAATGTTGGAAGAATTTATTTTATTTTGTGAGAAATGTTTACTCTTCATAAGGGCCCGCAAATAAATGTTTATACGGGGCCCCACCAAGGCACGCTACGCCCCTGGCTCATGTCTAAAAATATAGTACCTACACAGACAAAATACGTAGTACTTAAATCTAACTGTTATTCTTTGGGCAAAAATACAGTCTTAAAGTATGCAATGTATACTCGTAATACATATTATACTTTAACAAAGGTGGCTGCAATCTGTTCAAAATACCTGAACTAGTTCCTATTTTAGGTTATTCGCCTAACATTTTACGAGTTTATTCTGTCTGTTTGTGACACTTTCACACGTAGCGTTAAAAGTGTATAAGGCGAGTGTGAATGAAAGTGTTGGAAGGAGAAGACCTAGGCGGACGTTTCAAGACCAAATCAAAGACGTCTTGAAAAAAGGCCAGGTCAAGAGTACCCTAAACCGAAGAGCAGGTATGAAGGGAATAATGAAAGTGGACGAAGCGAAACAAGTATGTATGGATCGTAGCAAGTGGAAAGAAGTGGTCTCTGCCTACCCCTACGGGAAAGAGGCGTGATTATATGTATGTATGTATGTATATACTACCTACTACTACTCAGCCCATAAATGACCCCCTGCTGAGTCGGGCCTCCTCCCACCACAGGGAGGGAAAATAGCCTACTGTGCCTCGCTGGCGGGTTGGCACAGGGTATCGTTTCAAGTTTTCCTTCTTTTACGGCTAGGTTATCGGCTATCTCATTTCCTTTTGTCGGCTTTTACGACACCCTCAGGACAGAATGGGGTGGTGACACTATGTATTCTAAATCCGTCACCACACGGACAGTTCATTTACTTACCTGTAGATATTCGTTCGGAAATTTTCACCTGCGTCATTGTTTCAATATCAGATTTAATGATTTGATTGAATGAGTTAGGTTAATAACTTAAACATTAAAAAAAAACACTGAATTAAATACCGTGGTTTAATTATTAAGGTTTAAGGTTGACCTCCGTTTATACCTCAAATAGGATAAGACAAACAAAAATAAATACCGCCCTTCATCACGAATGTAATTATTCCCAACAAGTCCCTGTCTTACAGGGTTTTGTTTGGAGTAGTGAGGTGAGTGGTATCTACATAAATTGTAAAGTACGATGAGATGTCCTAAGCAAACATTGAGGGTATTTGGTGCCCATTTCGGACACAATGCAGATTAAAATGATGATGGGTTTATCTCTTTCTCTTCTCAACAAAGGTATTTCAGCCATTTAAAAAAAACCCATTTGCATTGTAATTTATTAATTACTAGCGACCCGCCCCGGTTTCGCACGTGTGCAATGATGAACCTCAAAATTTATCAGTGTTTCTCTACAATGTTAAAGATTTATTATACATAAAAACCTTCCTCTTGAATCACTATCTATAAAAAAAACCGCTTCAAAATCCGTTGCGTAGTTTTAAAGATTTAAGCAAAGATAGGGACGGACAGACGACAGCGACTTTGTTTTATACTATGTAGTGATGAAGTGAGGAAGTCTTTTGAGCCGTATAGTACTTTTCGTATTTTTCATGGACCTCATGTATTCCAGGCCGTTAGGGCAGACCTAAGCAGCTCCACTGATCGAGGGGTGCCCCGGGTTCGCGGAGCATGCTCTCCCGCCGGGGAGCGAATCCCGTGGCCTTGGTTCGCGTATTACCGTCGTTTTAGTGGGTAGGTTGGGGCGCAACTTACCATCTCCACGCGCCCCGGGGTCCCACATAACCCAGCCAGACCCCAACAGCCGGATATCCATAAGGAGTTCCGACGAAAAACAAAAGAAAAAAAGGGCTGATCTTGTTTCCCGATCTACCCACTAAAACCGACGTTGGTGCCCAAACCAAGGCCATGGAATTCGCTCCCCGATGGGAGAGCACTTTCCACGACCCTGGGGGCCTTGACCCACCTCCTTTAGTGGAGCCTTAAGCTCCGAGGCGGCCCCTCCGATATAGTACTTGCCTCCATCCCGTATGTTTCGAGGTGATTTTAAGAACTAAAGAGGCAGAAAAAATACCTGAACGGTTAACTTTGATTTTTCTACTCAGCTCATAAATGAGCTCCTCGAATGGAGGGCAATTAACCTACTGTGCCGCCCGACGGGTTGGCAGCTAGCCTGACCGATTTTGACTGGACTTTCACAGGTAGATAGCTGAGCTTAAGTACTTTTATACCCCCCCCCCCCCCCCCGGCTTTTCAGGAGCCCTCAGTTTTTCCAAATTCCAAGCTGAGCAATAAATACCACGCCACCACAACACGTAACCATTGCACAGTTGAAGTGCACAATGGGCAGGCCACGTGGCCCGAAGAACAGATGGTCGCTGGGGTATAAAAGTCTTGGAGTGGCGTCCACATATGGGAAAGAGGAGCGTGGGAAGACACCCGACTAGGTGGACGGACGACCTTGTGAAGGTGGGAGTCGGTGGATGCGGTCTGCACGATATCGCACATTGTGGAAATCTATGGGGGAGGCCTATGTTCAGCAGTGGACTTCTGTGACTGATAGATAGAAATACCATGCAGACGAAGTCCTGTACGTTAGGCGACAATTAATGACATAAAACTAAATATTTATCACTTGTAGGTTATAAAACTATTTCAAATAGCGAGATGCCCGAACAAAAGCCACTGTGTATTCAACAGCGGCAAAGCTTTGAGGGGATGAGACATTGCGATTCGGTCCCGCATTTTAAACCAGCTCTGTAATTTCCAGGCCTTTGTCTGGACGGAGGCGGTGGGAAAATATGCGCATTCAAAATAGCTTTTTTATCGCTTTTCAAGTGGTAGGCTTCTGCTGTGTAGACTGAAATGAAATCACTAATAGATTATGTTCCGGCATTGAATATACTGTCTGAGGAGTTTATTTGCAATCATTTTCATCCACCAATTTTTTTTAAAGGATTTCCGATTGAACTTGTTCAGACGACTGCCTCGTTAGTCTAGTGATGTGCCGCCTTTGGATCAACGGGTCCCGGGTTCGATTCCGGGGTCGGGCAAGTGTCTTTGTCTAAACCAGAGGCACTGGCTCGGAGTCTGGGTGTCATTTCTATGTATAATATGTATGTATTTACAAAAAAACAATGTATATAAGTAGTTTATCATCCATCTCGTTACCATAACACAAGCATTAAGTTGCTTAGCTTGGGACGAGATGGCGTTGTGTGAAATTTATTAATTAATTAAAACTATTATTTATTAATAGATAAAATATGTATATGTACCTACTACTGCTCAGCATATAGATGACCCACTCTTGAGCCGGGCCTCTTTCAGTTACTGGAGGGCCTTTTGGCACAGAGTTTCCTATCAAGTTTTCATTATCTTTCAGCTAGGTCTTCAGCCTTGCCTTGCCTTTACTTTTGTCACCTCTTACGACATCCTCAGGAAGGTCATTACCTTCCTGAGGTAATGACCTTCCTGAGGAAGGTACACTACATAAAACAAAGTCGCTGTCGCCTGTCCGTCCCCTATGTATGGTTAAATCTTAAAAACTACGCAACGGATTTTGAAGATTTTATTTTAATAGATCGAGTGATTCAAGAAGAAGGTTTTTAAGTATAATACATACATAATTTCTGTCGTGTAAAGCCGGGGCGGGTCGCTAGTATATAATAAATCCGTCACCACACGGATCGGTACATGTACTACCTATAGAAAAGCTTTTTAATAAAAAACGCATCATAATTGGCCCATCTTAAGTCGGCTTCTGCCATCTAGCGTCAAGTCGGTAGAAGGTGTGGGAATATTAACATCGATGAATATTGATGACTGACTTTCAGTTTGTATTTATACTGACACTACCACCGGCTCGAAATGCTCTACATAGAAGAGCCGAAAAGAAACTCTGTAGTTATAAATACGTCGTGTCGTCCGCCTCGGTCCTTACAAAAGGTTTTAAGGGAGCTCAATTTTTGCGGAACCTTGTTACGGCGCATACATATTGTGCCTCTAGACAGACAGTGACAAATTACACTACATTCTCGTTACAGCCTGTGGTGGGTGCGATTATCTCCGTGAATTGTGCTCTTTCCCGTTTTCAAGCAACACACGTGATCTATACAAGCGTGTATAAAATAAGGGATCTTTTTGTTTATGTATGTCTTAACGATATCCGTGTTTTGTCTTTGTTCTTCCAATAATTATAAAAACGACTGCGGACAATGATATTAAATGGAATACTTTCGTCCATATCGTGATATTTCAGGGATTTAGAAAACGTTGTCACCATTCCATTCCATCCTGACGGTGTCGTAACAGCCAAAAGGCAAGGCCGAAAACCTAGGCGCAAGACAAGGAAACCTTGTGCCAGCCCGTCCAGTCAGCGTAACATAGTAGGCTTGTTACCGTTCATGTAATTGGAGGAGGCCCGACCCATCTGTGGGTCATGAGCTGAGTAGTAGATTTGATATGTCTACCTGTCTGACATCCAATTTAGTTTTCAATTAAGACGTTTCGTGTGACGGTTTGTACACGTGGAAATGTGTGGGAGTCATGTTAGGAGAAATTACTTCCTATTAAACGGCCACTTATTTTTAATAAACTGTAAATATATTAGTTTTAATGCCTTGCCTTGTGTTGCCGTCCTAAAATGGTTATTTGTCTCAAGATGTTCTTAAAAAAAAAACTGTTTTTTGAAATATCACTTTTTTCCATAATAACACAATAACGCGAAAATTATTGACAGACTAGCTTTTGGGCGCGGCTTCGCTCGCGTGGACTTCGAACCCGTGCTTATCTCTATGCATTGTTTTGTATGAATATAAAAGTGGTTATTGTGACTAAACTATGATAGTTAGATATGTGCTCTCGCAGTAATTCTTTTGAAAATAAAATATAGCCTATAACCTTCCTCGATAAATGGACTTAGATAGTTAGTTAGTTAGTTATAGTTGAAAGAATTTTTGAAATCGGACCAGTAGTTCCTGAGATTAGCGCGTTCAAACAAACAAACAAACAAACAAACAAACTCTGTAGCTTTATAGATTAGTATAGATATAGATTTGAAATAAAACCACAATAGTTTTTTTTTACCAAATTTTAATGGCGTATTATGATACAAACTACCCAACTGAACTGTAAAAAAACCTAGAAGATTTTTTGCAAAGTAGATTGATTGAAAGTTAGTTCTGTTAAAAACTTAATTCGCCACCTGTCTAGTCTACGACAAACTCGAACCACATATACAATAACACAGAACTACGAGAAATATTCCATGTGCCGACGAAATTAGAATACACGGTCTCACTAAACCTCTAGAGGGTCTCGTACTTTGACTAAAAGAACGCCAGAGGCAGGTCACGTAACCGCAAGAGAAGTAAAACTTGATACTGAACCCTGAGTCTTGCCAGCGTGGCACAGTAGGCTAATTTCCGACTATGAATTCGGAGGAGGCACACTCCGTAGTGGGCCATTTATAGCCTGAAACGAACCAAGGTTTTTTTGCATATATTTTTTTTTTATGAAGGAGGGAGGCAAACGAGCAATCGGGTCACCTGATGGTAAGTGATCACCGCCGCCCATGGACACCCACAACACCAGAGGGGTTGCAAGTGCGTTGCCGGCCTTTAAGAAAGGAATAGGCTCGTTCCTTGAAGGTTGCCATGTCGTACCGGTTCGGGAATACCTCCGCTGGTAATTGATTCCACACAGAGGTTGTACGCGGTAAAAAGTTTCTTGAAAAACGCACGGTGGTGGACACCCATTCGTCCAGATGAAATTGATGGTATTTCTGGCGGGTGGATATGTGGCGGAAAGAAGCGGAAGGCACAAGATCGAACAATTCCTCAGAACACTCCCCGTGATAAATGCGGTAGAAAATACAAAGAGACGCCACGTCTATTCGCAGGGCTAGAGTATCAAGCCGATCATTAGGACTATCGCTATTGACGATTCGAGCTGCACGACGTTGGATGCGATCAAAAGGAAGGAGCTGGTACTGTGGAGCCCCGGCCCAAAGGTGGCAGCAGTATTCCATGTGTGGCCGTATTTGCGCCTTATATAATTGGAGGCGATGCGCCGACGTGAAATACCGCCTTGCTCTGTTGAGGACACCCAGTTTTTTGGAGGCCAGCTTAGCTTTGTCTTCCAAATGACCGCGAAATTGAACGTCGATCCCTACGTCAACACCGAGAATCCCAATACTCGGCTTAATATCAAGAGGAGTGTTGTATATTGTATAAGATCCACTGTCAGATAGATATATGCGATAAATCACTATCACTACATAGTATAAAACAAAGTCGCATTCTTCTGTCCGTCCCTATGTATGCATAAATCTTTAAAACTACGCAACGGATTTTGAAGCGGTTTTTTTTAATAGATAGAGTGATTCAAGGGGAAGGTTTTAATGTATAACCCACCCCCGCTTTGCACGGGCGAAGCCGGGGCGGGCCACTAGTATGCGATAAATATAAAATACAGTCAGTCAGTTTCATCATCAAAATCAAAAGTAACTTTATTTACTTTTAAAAAATATTAATACAATATCAAACCTCAATTAAAAAAAACACCACACTTAATATTTAAAGCTGAAATATTTTTACTGATAAAATAAACATGTAAATTTACACCTATATAGAAAATAAAACTTTACTTGTATAGGATTTTCATAGTCACATTTCTCGACTATAAAATAGCGACTACTCGATTTTCGCCTTTCTCGCACAGACCCCAACGCATTTAAAAGTCCATTAGTAGAAAAACTCGTACGATTCCGCGCGCCCGCATTTAAAAATGCAGCGCCTCGCTTTTGATAGTCGCCATCTTTCATTTGTATGTGCCACAAGACAAAACCCCGTGGAATTACACTCTTGTTCCTCAAATACGGACAGACGCAATATCTCGTCCTTTGAGAGGGGAACACAACAAGGCCGCTGGAACCGTTTGGGTTTGTCTCTCCAAGCTACCGAGTCTTAGAGGCATTAGATGCTTCAATTATTGTTACTGACATAGATGGTAGAACGACAGTCGTAACTCGTAGTTAGTGGCGTGAAAACTGATAGTTGGTTTGGTCACGTAACTACCGGTAGTTCCATTAGATGGGTCGCGGAAAACAGACGGCAATTACTCCGCGTAAATACTAGTTATAGTTAGCCAAATAAGTTTGTATCGATGCCGATCCTAATGAAATTAAAGAAAGGCTATAGAAGTTTCTTTTTTATTTTTATTGAAATAATTATAATTTTTTTTTAATATTTCATTAAGAAAAGTACATTTCCCCAAACTTACTGATTCAATGGAGTCAAAATCGACTAATAACGTTCTACTGGTAGTCGAGTTTGACAGATTTGGAAAAATTCTGAGACTACTCGCATAATGTCAGTTCGAGACTTATGTGATACAAGCACATTATTGATACAAGCACTTGGCAAGTACTTTTGAATTTAGCAGATTAATACTAGCAATTTCATCGAACGTCGATAGAAAATACCAGGTACCTATTTTGTGTTTACTGTTAATTTGAAACTGTTAACCTACGTTTACTTAACGACGCTATAATATGATTTCAAAAAGTTCGAGTCATTGGTACAATAAATACGTTTTTTGTTTGGCGGTAGGATCCGCCTGGTATAGATACCACCCTCACATCTTAGTCCAAGCAGTTTTATTGTATTTCGTCGTGTGGATGCGACAGTCGGTGCCCGACAGGGCATTTCCTTTAATTGCCTGCTCCATCTTAGGCCCTGTCGATGCTTTCCATCACGCAAGCCTAAGGTCAAACGCATTCAAATCACTGATAAAAAAATAAAAATAATTATAATCGGTGAACAAAATATATATCGTATAATAAAAAAACTGTAGGAGGAAATATTTTTGGCGGGTTGGAAACACTGCTGGAATGTATTTAGTATTTTCCTTGGTTTGGGTGCGACGAGAATGCGCGCAATTTCGTAAATGAAAAGGTTTGGCGTTGTGGCTTCAATGTGTCCTATTTGGTATGATACCCTAATTTGTTTGGCGGGTCCAAACAAATCGAGGATTTTCTTAAAGCCCTTGATGTACATACCGCATTTAGTCAAATCACATTGTTCTGCACTCATAAATAATTCAAGAATAATTCTAAAATGTCAGGATGGCCATGTTTTAAGATTGTATGACTGATTTTTTATAAGAAAGTTTCAACTCTAATAGTGTCTGTAGTAGAACTCTAGAGAGAGAAGTAAACTTTTATTTATTTATTACTTTGGTATACACTATTAAACGTATACTATATTTTAATAACACTGTTGTTCTGAATGATCTATAGTTGCTAAATTTCGTAGGTTATGCATTTGTTTAATTATGTAGTTATATTGTTTGCTGTAGTTTGTAACGACTGTATTTTCCCAAATAAAATAAAACAAATTAAGGTGAGTTTTAGAAGCTAGGTAGTACTGTCACGATAACTGAACTGTACCAATCACTTAAGATCGTTGGAGGATATAAAAATAATTGTGAAAAACACACCATAATTAAATTAAGTAATAATCATTAAATTACACGAGCTACGATACTTAAAAAAAATCCTAATAGATTCATCCATTGCGGACCTATGTTGAGGCAGACAATTAGGCTAGACAGGCATATCAAACAAGTCATTAAACTTCCATGCCATCTATCGTGCCACATATTCAGGGTATAAGCTCCACAAGGATTTATACAACAACCAATTTCGAGTCATGCGATCCCTGCTACGTTAACCTGGTCGTCGAAATTAAATGACCCACGTCAATACAAAGTTAGTACTATGGTTATATAAAATGTTGCCTTCTAGATGTGACAATCAAATCAATCAAGTTTCCCTGTAGAAGTACGCCCTCGACCACCGGCTTAATTCGATTCGTTAACCATAATGGCAGTCATCAAGCATCTTGTTTCTGCGGCATAAACGACAATTGGGGGCATCCCTAGACCGCCGTCGTAATTTCGACTCACTTTTATCGCAGTCCAGATAAATTCAACGTTTAGCCCCCGTACGCACTAGCTTTAAGTATGTAGGTTAATTAATAATGTTTCAAATAGTTTGTATCAGTTAATCTGGAAGTAAATTTAAAATGTCATACATAGCGCCACCACCGCATTCCGTTCTGAGGATGACGAAAAACACCTGTGTGGGGATAGATTTAGAATACATAGTTTCACAACTTCATTCTAACGTGTCGTAAGACCCGACAAAAGGAAATGACAAGGCCGATTACCTAGCCGCAAGAGAAGGAAAACTTGATACGAAACTGACATCTAACTGAAACGTCTGACTCGGCAGTTGATCATCTATGGAATGAGTATTAGTAACTAAAACTCTATGGCCATCTGAAATGAGGACATATAGCTAATAAAAACCATCAGTTCTGTGCTTATACTCTTTTGCCGTCTTGAATCACGAGGGCAGTATCGTTTTCCTATTTACTTATTTTGAATTATTATTTTTTTAACATTATTTATTTTATAATATGGGTTCATTTAAAAACAAACCTACTAGCTATCGTTGCTATTCATCACTACATCACTATCACTACATAGTATAAAACAAAGTCGCTGTCGTCTGTCCGTCCCTATGTATGCTTAAATCTTTAAAACTACGCAACGGATTTTAAAGCGTTTTTTTTTAATAGAGTGATTCAAGAGGAAGGTTTATATGTACAATACATGCATAATATTTTAGATATTCGTCATTGCACCCGTGCGAAGCCGGGGCGGGTTGCTAGTAGCCTATTCTTGCACTGTCCACTAAGCCTCCTTACGCACTTGCGGCAGGCCGCCTAGACCATAAAACCTTAGTAATCTGAGTTCTCAGAGAATTTAGAACCACTTTTGTCAAAAATGTGCGAAGTACATGTTGTACTACAATTTCATCGAACGGTTATTATTACCTATATTTTTGTACACAGCATCTTCTTTCAATCGTATTGTAATGGCTATAGGGGTTTTATTAAACCCTCTATAATTTGGCTTACAGTAAACAAAGTAAGAAATCAATAAAAAAAACCTAATGTTTAAAAAAAATATAGCTCTAAAACAATCTGGTCATTAGCTAACAACACTAAAAACTCATTGGTTTAACTGGTAATTTTAATAATATATAAAAAAGTAAAAAAAGCAAAAGATAAGTTACTTACTTTTACAAAAAGTTTACTGTGATTTAAAAGCACGATACATTAAACTAATTCTTCTCCAGGTGCCGTACAATTGGAGAAAAGTGCGAAGAGGCTGAACTGCCATTGCTTCCTGAAATGCAGGCCCACAAAATCAAATGAAAGGTACGTAAATGAATGGAGAAAACAAAAAAATACATAAATCCCTGCTGGTCTAGTTTTAATTTTATGTCTACGTTCTTCTAATACTTCTGATGCTACTGCGGACATTGCTAATATTGAATACTTTCGTCCATGTGGTGAAGGATTTAGAATACATTGTGTCACCACCCCACACGGTGGACCGACGACCTGGATAAGGTCGCCGGAAAGCAGTGGATGGGGGCGGCCCAAGACCGGCCTTTGTGGAGATCCTTGGGGGAGGCCTATGTCCAGCAGTGGACTTCTTTTGGCTGAAATGATGATGAAAATGGCCACCCTATGACATCCGTGGATGTAAAATTCAACTATGGGAAATGACAAGATTAACATGATTCATCATCATCATCATCATCAGCCCACATTAGTCCACTGCTGGACATAGGCCTCCCCCAAGGATCTCCACAAAGGCCGGTCCTGAGCCGCCCGCATCCATTAACATTAACATGATTATTGGCTTTTAATTTCTGAAAACTAATAAGTGATTGTAAATAAATATTTTTATATGGAAGTAGATATCCTTTTTTATTTTATTAACATGTAATGAGCTGGCATAAACGTAAATAGTAGTTGTTTGTTCAGAGTAAAATAAATACAATGCAAAATATAATTAAGTTGTCTTGTTGGGTTCGATTCCTATAAATTGGTTGATTGGTTAAATTTTGTGTTATAGTTGCCCACTCTGCAGTTTTCGTTATAACTGAAATAAACAATGTACACTTGTTTTAAACGAAGCCTTTGCTCTTTTTATACTTACTAATATTTCTCAACCCATAAATGACCCTCTGCTGAGACGGGCCTCCTCCGATTACATTGAGGGTATTTAGCCTACTGTGCCACGCTGGCCCGACGGGTTGGCACAGGGTTTCGTATCAAGTTTTTGTTCTCTTGCCGCTAGGTTTACACACCCTCAGGGTGGAATGGGGTGGTGACACTATGTATACTAAATCCGTCAACACACGGAAGTATTATTTGTATTGTGATTTTTCTAGTGTATTTTTGTATTGTGAAAGTATTCTGTATATTTTATATACAGGTTGTAACAAAAACCCTATACTCATCCAAAGTGACGGCGTAGAGCCTATCGAAAGGAGAAGTTCAGTGTACAGATTTATTTTTCTATTTTAAAGTATGAGAGTGATAACTAGTGGAAATATTTTGAATGTTCAAATATCTTTATTTGCCCGACGTTCTATTATACCAGAGATAGAGAGATAAAGTGTGAGAGAGATACAATAGGTTGGAGACATTTTTTTTATTAAACCTCCACATGGTCTTTTAGAATATACATGAAGTTATTATACCACATCCAAGCAGCTCTATTTTGTACTCATATAACAATGTCAGAAGCAAAAATGTAAATCCATTATTCCGCCTTCATAAATTTTAAATGCTACGCCACTTTCATTTGGTGCGAGTTTCTGAACAATATTATTTGTCATGAAAAAATGTATGTAACCTGCGTTTTATTTAGCTTTGTGAGATCTACAATCATAATTATTGTTAACTAGCACTGTTGCTAGGGGATCCGTCTCCATCGGTATTATCACTACGGTAAACCATCCCACCACCTCACCATGTGTCGCAGCAGCAAGGCCACTCTGAAAACAGAGAAGTAACCAAACCCACCACGACATGAAGTGCCACTCGTACTTTGGCCTCTCACCTCGTGCAGCATGTGTGACTGACCTGACCCAACGGATCTTTTTATTTTGCGCGAAATTTCATCATGGTTACCCAGCCGCGTGGAGAACGGCTTGGTTATGAGACTCCTACTCACTAAAACCCCGATCCTGTCTCTGCCTGCTGTTGACGTATGGCCTAAATTTCACCACTCTTCCCCCAACGGATCCTATTGGCACACAAGTTCCCTCCCTTCTAATATCTCCTCTAGCATAGTCCTACAGAACATAATGCATTCTGCACTTTTCACTAGACATGACATTTGTTTGCTTTTGTTTGCTACTTTTTATGATCCTATCGCATACAGAAATTTATAGCACGACATTTATACATAGACGTCTAGGTTAAACGCATACAATTTTGTGCTTAATGTCCATAAGTTACGGTACATATTTCAAAGTGAATCTGGTCCCGATGCGACAGTCCCAGTTGCGTAATTATTAGAGGGTCGTCGCGGGCGTCGACCTCCTCGACTTTGACCTACTTCTTACTCTAATTTTCACGTCTCCATCCGTAGACGTTGTCTATACCGCTATAATAATCTCCATAGCTCAAGTTTACTGTCAGGGTTGCGGAAGTTTACTGTTGTTTAGTTTATTAACAGCTTTGTAGACATACGAGTACGAGAACCTAAAAGCCCTGCCGCACATGCTTACACTCGCATTGGCTGTCAGCAGCCGCGTGCGAGTGGCAGTATGTGCCACGCCGCACATGCTCACACTCGCATTGGCTGTCACGCGCCGCGTGCGAGACGCTGTACCAAACTCCGCATGTATGCGTGTGCGTCGACACGTGAGAGCAAATGCGGAGCTTGGTACTGCGCCTCGCACGCGGCGCGTGACAGCCAATGCGAGTGTGAGCATGTGCGGCGGGGCTAATAGTTCGTGGCTGTCAGTAGATTGATCCGTATGGTGACGGATTTAGAATAATGTCACCAATCCAGTGGGTGTCGTAATTAAAAGGACGCAAGAGGCGACCACCTAGCCGCAGGAAAAGGAAAGCGAACACTGTGCCAACCTGTATTGGCAGCGTGGTGAGGTAGGCTAATTTCCCTTGGCGAATTTGGAGGAGGCACGACTCAGTAGTGGGTAATATAAGAGCTGAAATCCTGAACCAAAGTTTCTTGCGGTTTCTTGTACTCGAGTATTTCTGGAGGTGACCAACACTTTAAGAAAAAGCTTATTATTAGTTATTTTAATTTGTTTTACCAACCCAATGCCACTTCAGTCTGCTAATTCTCTGAGCTGACATAGCTCTACTACTAAATATACACTCGAGAGCAATGAATCCGGGTCACTTAAAGAATCCTAAAAATCTCGGAAACTAAAAATGCTAGGTTAATGCAATAAATGGTATTTAATAGACAATGTAATACTCCTTAAATGAAGGTATTAAAACTTCTTAGTTATTGTATGGTTATATCATAAAAAAAATCAAACTTGAAAAAGGGCCACTTTCGAAGATGGAACTACGAAATTACAGCATTTGGTTTTGCTTTTGTTTGTAATCTGTCATTTATGTGGGTACATAAACCATGTTGATAGTGCTCGATATTCATTATTCAAGCTGAAATTATGTCGCTTACGCCTGAAGAATGCACCAGAATACTTACAATGCTGGAAACCGGTCGGAGTCAGCGCGATACAGCCAGGACTGTCGGTGTGTCGCTGTCAACAGTACAAAGAGTTCTCCGACGTTACGAAGAAACTGGTTCTAACCTACGCAGACCAGGAACGGGCAGAGCCAGGTGTACCACAGCACGAGAAGACCGATACTTGGTGAACACCATGCTTCGAAATCGCTTTCTCACAGGAACTGAACTCACAAATCAGTTTCGACGCCTCGGAGGAAGTAACCCAAGTGCATGGACAGTAAGACGTCGGCTTGCTGAATCTAACTTAAAACCCCTTAGACCTGCAAACGGCCCTAAACTGGAGCGTCGGCATCGTATTTCAAGACTAAGATATGCCCAGAGCCACGTAAATTGGAGTATTGAAGATTGGTCAAAAGTTATGTTCTCCGACGAATCAAAATTTATGCTCTACAAGCACGATGGAAGACACAGAGTGTATCGAAGACCAGGGGAAAGATTCAAGCAAGCATGCATCGAAGAAAAAGTAGCCTACGGTGGTGGGTCTGTACTTGTGTGGGCCGGAATTTCTTCTGAAAGTCGCACAGAGCTGGTGATCATAGAAAACGGCTCTTTAACTAGCGTAAGATATGTGGAAGAAATCCTCAATGATCACGTTGGTCCATTTATGGTCAATTTAGGTGAGGATGCTATATTTATGCATGACAATGCCCGACCTCATACAGGTAGGATTGTGAATGACTACCTTCAAGAGGTGAACATTACTCGTATGGAGTGGCCAGCGCGCAGCCCAGATATCAACCCGATCGAGCATGCTTGGGACGAGCTAGGCAGATGCGTAAAACAACTAAACCCTCCCCCAATCACGCTTCGTAAGCTCAAAATTGCTCTCACAGAGGAATGGGAGAATATTCCCCAAAATCGTATAAGGAACTTGGTGTACAGCATGCCAAACCGCGTAAACGCAGTAATGGAAGCACGAGGAGGCAATACGAAGTATTAAAATTCAAGAAAATCGTAATAAAGTTCAAAAATTTCATGTTTCCTATTTTTGTTTTAAGGAGAGATCAGCAGTTTATTTCTTTATGTAATTTTGTGTTAATAAAATGTATGGTGACTCATATTTTTTTACTTTCATTTAAGGAGTATTACATTGTCTATTAAATACAATTTATTGCATTAACCTATCATTTTTAGTTTCCGAGATTTTTAACATTCTTTAAGTGACCCGGATTCATTGCTCTCGAGTGTATACTAAATCTACCGCTATATCTCGACAAATATATTAACATAAACATAATGTACATTAAATCTACATCAAATACGAAACAATTTAAACATTCAAAACCAATATTTGGGTTGCGGCTTCTAACGATAAGGACGGTAGAATAACATAAATGTTTCAACAATATCGGCCACTACATTCTTACCTCGTGTATCTATGTTTTCTTTTCATTACCTATGATGCGGGTTTCCTCGGAGGGTTGAATAAAATAACATTATCCGACCACAGGAAGGTTTTATTTTCATATTTTCTTCGGGACTACCTTTTATGTTTTAACTAGGAGGAATGTAAATATTTGATTTTAACTTGTTTCGTACATACGTTCTTTGCATCCCTTGAGATTATAACGGTGTGCATCTGTCTGATATTGGGACGGGAAAGGTTCTGGGACCGAAACTCGTAAGAGCTTATCGGCTTTCTACATAGGTATACCATATCTTTTTACGGTTTAGCAATTGGGTATTAGCGTTGGGAATATTTATATCTGAGGCTTCTTCAAAACTTACTTATTAATACGACAACAAGGTAACAACTAATAGAGGGATCATAACTATGTTCTTGCGTCACGTGACACATTTTTGTAACGAGGTACTCGTTACAAAAACGATATGAGTGCGAGCTTTTTATAACGAAATTGCCGAAATTCATGTTCAAATTATTTTCATCTTTATTATTACAACACAGCCCATCCGTGTGGTGACGGATTTAGGATATGCAGTGTCACCAACCCATACCATCCCGGGGGTGTCGGAAGAGGCGACTAAGGGAACGCAAGAGGCAAATCACCTAGCCGCAAGATAAGGAAAACTTCATACGAAACCCTTTTTTTTTCTTGTTTTTTTTGTTCGCCCGGGGTAAAATCCTTTATGGACTATCCCCGTCGGCCACAGGGATGGCCGAGGGGGGCGTGTGGGACTCTCCCCCAGAGTGGGGGCCTACCCACTAAACCTCCCCGGGGTGCTCCAACTCGCGTCCTTGTTGCGACATTGTGGGATCTGTACACAGTACCACGCCGCCGCAGACAGGAGGCCCACCTCCTCAACTCAGGCTCCTACGAGCACTCGACGTCGTGCCGTGAGCACCCGAACAGGACGTCGCATCCCAGCCGGACTCGGCCTATGACTCGGCGGCTTGCGCCACCTGCTCGCCTAGCGTAGTGTCTGGATGTGCCAACCCGTCTTGCCAGCGTGGCACAGTAGGCTAATTAACAAACATACCCACCCTCCTTGTAAGGGAGGAGGTCGGACTGAGCAGTGGGTCATTTATGGGTAGAGTAGTAGAAGTAATCGCTAAAAGTATTGAGAGTTTTGTATACGTATCAGTCCGAAGTCTAATGGACATGGAAATAAAATGTTAGACTTATTCATACCAAAACATGGCTAAGTTAAATTGGTACATATAAAATCTATAAGGTTTCCGAACCAAACCGGCAAAGAAAATCAACCCGCGTAATTATTGTTTAAAATTAAAAGGCCCGTAATTTAGACCGTTTTGTTTGATGTGGAACCTCAACGTACAAAACGAGAGAGCCTCCCAATTACATTCACTGGAGGGTGGTAAATACGACGGAAATTGGCAGAAGGTCCACTACATGTTGACAAGACAATGAAGTCATACATAGTTGAGCGATCGACTGCTGCGCAGCATGTCGCGGGTTCGATTCCCGCACGGACGAAATATTTGTACGACCTACAAGTATTTGTTCCGGGTCTGGCTGTTTTCTATCTATAATATGGATCATCAACATCTCGTTACTATAACACAAGCATTTAGTTGCTTAGTTTGGAAAAAGATGGCGTTGTGTGAAATGTCCAAGGATATTTATTTATATTTATATTATTGTAAAATATCATCAAAATCACTTCAGTAGTTTTTGCGTGAAAGTGTAACAAACAGACATTCCTACACAGTTTCACGTAAATAATATTAGTAGGATGTAACCAAAAGGGTGTAACCATAAAAAAAATCGATACATACCATGTGCAAAGTTTTCGAAAAAATTAAGTAACTTTTTTTCTTAAAATGTTGGTCAGCTGATGACGAAATTACTTTGTCTGCCTTGTTGTTGTTGGTCTAGGGGTTATCTGACTGCCTTTGGATCACGGTCTCTCGTTCGATTCCGGGGTCTGGCAAGTTTTTTTGTGTAAAGCAGAGGCACATAGCCAGAGCGTGGGTGTCATATGTGTTTGTGAATTTCATGTTTGCAAACTGCTCCTGCGGTATAGATTATACTTAGCGCAGGGGATACCATTTTATTATTCACAATAAAACTGGTTCTCAGTATAATAAGCTTATTTAATAGTAATATATAGACGTGGTCGCTCACTATGGGCTCCATCAGAAGGCTCAAAGTCACCCAAAGGGCAATGGAGAGGGCTATGCTCGGAGTATCCCTGCGAGATCGAATCAGAAATGAGGAGATACGCAGGAAAACCAGGGTCACTGACATAGCCCACCGGATTGTCAAACTTAAGTGGCAGTGGGCAGGGCACATAGCTTGCAGGACCGACGTCCGATGGGGCAGAAAAGTCCTCGAGTGGCGACCGCGTTCCGGAAGGCGCAGTGCTGGTAGGCCTCCCACACGGTGGACCGACGACCTGGTTAAGATCGCCGGAAAGCAGTGGATGCGGGTGGCCCAGGACCGGCCTTTGTGGAAATCCTTGGGGGAGGCCTATGTCCAGCAGTGGACGTCTTTTGGCTGAAATGATGATGATGATGAATAGTAATATATTAACGCTAGTTCGTAGATTGATTTTTACTGGAACGCTAGCTTTGCAGTGAAAGAAAAATATTCAGAATAAAGTCCACATCTCACTCGAACTTCAAGATAGAGAAACATTTTAAACACAGGACTTCTTCTTTTGATTAGCTCGATACCTTTTAATTGGGGGCAATTTGCAGAACGCAGAACGAAAAAAAATCATTAAGTAGGTAGTTAATTTCCGAGGGTTTTTCAATTATTTCTAGTAAAAGTTATGCTCTATAGTGACTAGAATTTATTCATAGTATTTTGATCTGTTTGAAAAGTACCAAAATACAATCACAAGTGTGCGTATAATGTTTTGTCTGTAGCAAAATGTACCTACTCGCAGCTGTACCTTCTATCCTTTCATTACTCCGTACTACCAGAAACCGAGGACTGAATAACGAAGTGAAATTATTTTCCTCCAGTCGGCCTTTTACTGAAACCTCTACTAATTGCTTGCCTACGCACCTACAAACGTGGGAAAGGTATGGAAAAAAATGTACAAACATTCTTAATTAATTTCTATACGTGTTTACACACCACACACACCTTAGTATCACAACCTGCCGAGCAAATTAATTTTCTACCGCTTTTTGTTTTGATAAAGCTCGCCAACCTCTTTCGTTAGATAACTGGATATCTCCTCCAATCTCAACCCTAGAGCCATGAGAATGTAGTTTAATTTTAAATGTTTATAATGCTTACCAAATGGTAGTAGCCTCGCAATTAGATAAAATTGTTCCCTTTTATATAATAGAAGTGTTTATAGAACAGATACATTTTGTGTAGAAAGTACATATTAAGTGAGCCCTTAAAAAATAATATTAACCACCTCAGTCCACTGCTAAATATAGAAATAATACCCACGTCGCCTCGAAGCAAAGCCTTGTGCAGATTGCATCCATCGCTAATGAGAAGTAAAACAGCTTTGCAAAAAAAATATACATACACGGAACCATTTTTGAGTTAACGTTAGAAATAAAGGAAAGCCAATCTTGAAAATTTCGCCGTTTTCTCCCCTTTTTTTCTTTTTTCGGGTAGTAAAATCCTTTATGGTCTATTCACACAGGGCTGGGGAAAGGCCAGTTGGGGGTATGTGGGACTCTACTCCGCCACTCAGTGATATTAATGGCGTCCCCATACCCGCTAAACGTCCCCCAACGGGAGCCGTGGAACTCCCGGCAGGTGTGAGACATTGATATTAATATGTACAGGTAAAGCGTAACCGGGAATAATGAAAGTAGACGAAGCGAAACACGTATGTAAGGATCGTAGCAAATATAAATAAGTGGTCTCTGCCTACCCCTACGGAAAAGAGGTGTGATTGATTGTTTGTATGTATGAATGTAAAGCCTAAAAGGATAGTTTGCGACAGGAAATAAATATGGCATCATGAAAAACAAAAACATGTTTTTACGGAAAAGGTAGACTTTAAAAAAATGACTGTTTACTTTTTTAATTGATGAGTTTTTGTTTTGCCCTAATGTGTTTTATTTTGAAGTCAATCATTTTAATCAATGACTATTCAGCGTTTGCATGACCTTTTTTTTTGTCTGACCTGCCTCTTTAGCTATTTCACATCAAAAACATACACCAAAGCATTTTTGAAGTCTTTCAACAATCTATACTAATCTATATCTATACTAATATATAAAGCTGCAGAGTTTGTTTGTTTGTTTGAACGCGCTAATCTCAGGAACTACTGGTCCGATTTCAAAAATTCTTTCAGTGTTAGATAGTCCATTTATCGAGGAAGGTTATAGGCTATATTTTATTTTCAAAGGAATTAGGGATCCGTATGAAAATTGCGATTTTGTAACCCAAGGTGTAAAATCGAAAACCTATTTATGCGTGCGCTGCAAAAACTATTGACAATAGAACAAAATGATGTACTACGGGTTTGTAGGTCTTATAAAGATCTACAAAAAAGTCCGTGAGAGCACATATCTAACTATCATAGTTTAGTCACAATAACCAAAAATGCATAGAGATAAGCACGGGTTCGAAGTCCACGCGAGCGAAGCCGCGCTCAAAAGCTAGTATATAATAAAACTACTACCATGGTCCTAATTACATTGGTTCTCATATTAAATTTTGTTACAGATACAATTACTCTGCGAAGCCGAGCAATTTGCTATGTGACACACTAGAATTGGTTCAGCCCGAGGTCTATCCGAACACTGGTATGTAACTAATCAAAATTGTTGGAAATTGTTGGTTTACTAGATTTAAACTACTACAAAAGCCTCTTTGACTGAGAGGGCGTCCCAGTTGCAGGGACCTCTCTGACAGTCGCTTGCCCGCGTTGCGGAAACCACGCCGGGGCGTCACAGTAAACTGCGTTTACGCGAACTTGTGGCGCCCCAAGCGCGCCGTGTGAGGGTGATACTGCTGGGGTTTTAGTGGGTAGACGAATATTGGGTCGACGACCCTTTTCGGAGTGCTACATAATCACTGACCTCTCCCGGGTGGCGGTGGTATGCATAAAGCATTTCCCCAGCGACAACAAAAAAAAAAAGGGTTTCGTTTCAAGATTTCCTTCTCTTGCTCCGGCTCTTACGGCAGGATGGCATGGCACCCTCAGTATGCAATGGAATGTATTCCAAATCCATCACTACAAAATACGGTTTCTTGCAGCCCGCTTATTTCTACCATAAAGTTTCCAACGAATATAAAACACATTACCTAGTTATGTGAATATTTTCTTATGAAATTATTGAATAACCTATTGTTCGGTTTTTTCGCGATAAATACGGTACATTAGCTACTAACATAAAAGCTTGTACGTAAAATAAAAAGGGCTAGGAGGTCGCGTGAGATAAAGGTATTCCCACACAAAAGGGCTCTATGGTTTTATGAGATCGAGAATAATAAGTGAGCCCTTGATAACCGCTATCTTATTCCCTTCATGTCTTAAGACACGAGGGCGTATAAGCTATTAACATTTATCTGTTTAACTAAATTTTACCCGCAATTTATCTATATATCTATATTATATAAATAAAAATGAATTGCTGTTCGTTAGTCTCGCTAAAACTTGTAATTATAATTTAATCGTAATTTTGGTCTTGAAATATTCGTGGAAGTCCAGGGAAGGTTTAAAAGGTGACAAAATATGAAAAAACATTTTTTTTAATAAAGATGAAATATTCTGGAATTATCATTCAGGTTTTTTACCGTTAATACCATGTCCATGTGGTGTTTAGACGTTACAGCCCATAAATGACCCACTACTGGGTCGGACCTCCTCCAAATTCATGGCGGGAAATTTGCCTACTGTGCCACGATGGCAAGACGGGTTGGCACAGGGCTTGTTTTAAGTTTTCCTTCTCTTGGGTAGCCCCAAGGTGATCTGACTCTTGCGTTATTTTAGTCGCCTCTTACGACACCCTAAAGACGGTATGGGTTGGTGACATTCTGTATTCTAAATCCTTCACTACGAGTGAAAGCCTCTTTCTGCGAATTCCACTTATTTCTGTCCGTTGCAATTCATGCTGCCAGCTATGGCCGTTCTTTCATGGATCCATCTCCTTCCTGGCCTCTTTCTCTGTTGCCCCGCGGTCCTGTGCATTTTAATACAAGCCGCTTCCGGCTATCTGTATAGCTGTACAAATATACAATGTCGATCGCTTGATGGTCAGTTTACTTTCCCCGATAACATAACACTCTTATGCACACGCACACACACACACAGACGCGGTTACAGAATACACCTCGCCGTCGAGGTGGTCGTTCACGTAGAGCCCCTCTTACAGCGCATAGGCGCGTCCTATACGCGCCGGGCCCAGCTGATTCCTCCCCACGCACGGTGGCCCGAGCCGAGGTCCGTACCTCCCGTGAGGTGCTCTCAAGCAAACCCCTGCTCCCCCTTACAGACCTGCAACTGCAGCTGGTGCGCAAGTGGCAGCGCTCGCCCTCTCATCCGGTAAAGCTGATAGCCATCTGCGGCTATCAGGATTGTTAAATACAAAAAAAGCTCAGTTTACTCTTGTTAATGGTCGGTCATACCCAACACAAACCAAGATCGTATTTTAATAAAACGGTCGGGAGCAACTTTTATGACGTGCTATAAACCCGATATAAAATCCCAGCAATAAAATTCAATTTAAGCTCGACGCATTAATAGTATGAAATGCGCAAGCCCGGATATAAATTAAAAGTTGTGGGGTACGTGCGATTTCATTTGACTTCGGCGCATTAGCAAAATTCACCCACAAGGTTGTTAGCGAGAAGGTGAATAATCGAATACCATTTATTTCCGTTACCAAATAGAACAAATTAGGTTTCAAATAGTATATTTCATTACAAGTGCGGAAAGGCTGTCATTGCAAAGAGTTCCGACAAATGTCTACCCGAGCCGAGGCGCAGCCGAAGGCGAGGGTTGACAGTCGGAATAAGTTGCAATGACGGTTCCGCACGTGTACTGTACGACTATTTTTAATACAGTTGCGAAAAAATGAAGTAATTTAATAAAATAATAAATTCACAATAAACTCAACATAACAGAAATTTTCTGATAAATGGCGCCAATCGTAGAATATAAGCAGAGAATTTTTTTTCTTCACCCTTTCTGGTAGGTAAAAAGAACTGTGCCAATACAGCCAAGTCTTCAGTAGTCATTCAGTAGTCTTCAATCTTCATTTTTTTTTAATATAATGAGATGTAATGAAACCTAACCTAACTCATTCAATAAAATAATTAAATCTGATATTGAAACGTTCTTTTTAGAACTATATGTACCTATTTGCATGAATCATAAAAACTTCTATGATTTTTTTTAGTAAAAACTTCATGGTTGGTTTTTCTTTATAATAGACATTATTTTGACAGTTGGGAAAGAGAACGCACGAGTGCGGGAAAGGTATAAAAAAGCACGAGTGTGTAATAGCCCACATCCCGAACGCTATACGTCCCTGCAATACGCCACTTTTTGAGCAACTGTATTAAAAAAAAAGGTTTAATTAGCCCCATGGGTTGAAATGAGGAATTAATCTCTCTCTTTCTCTTGAATTAAATTTAGAAGAGTAGAGTAGATTTTTTGCCTGTCCATTTCCTCACTATCTTTAAAGAATGGATAGCCATGTACTAGTTTATAGAGCGTTTAAGAAAATCCATATAGCTCTCTGAAATGAAATGAAAAATCCTATCAGTATCCCAATGAAATGAAATGGAAAAAATAGTTAAACATATGCAGCAGTTCTGTATTTGTAATGGTTTTCTATCTTGAAGTATATGGGAGCAATCAAAGAAAGAAACAAAATGATTAATATAGACATTTTAAAAATCAGATAGATGCAAAATTCATGTCCAAATGAATGCATCTCAGCATAATACTGCAGTTTTCCGTAGAGCTCATTTTCAACTACAGACAGAGTGAGACACAAATGCATGAAAAGAAATAGAACATGTTTAAAGCTACCATCATCGTCTTTTGTAGTTCCACGCTAGGTGGTATTCTCCATACACTTCTTTCGGCGTCATATCTACATTATCCTACAAGCTTAATAAACTTGCATTAATCTTAAAAATAGCAGGTGGTATTGAGAGTTGTTGGATATTTTTGCTTATATAACTCTCAGGATGGAATGGGGGAGTGACACTATGTATACTAAATCCGTCATACCACACGGATACATCACGAAACATTTATTACAATTCCCTTAGGGTTTCAACATAAGCCTTTCGACGTCCATTCCTATATTTATTTAAACGATTATGTAAAACAAACTGACAGAAGAGCAAAACAGAAACCCAAGCGCACAAATAATTTATCATCTGAAAATAGGACGTTGTCTGTCGCGATAAAATATTCATGTCATCACAATAGCTACAGGACTTGAATCATTTACAAATACTGGGGAAAGGACCCAAAAATGCGTTACCCTCAGTTTAAGCCCCGGCAAAACCAGATTTGTCGTGTATGTGTCTGCGATATCGTACCTTCGGAACAGTTGAACCATTCTTTTGAAGTGTAACCTTCTTTTGGCGCACCACACACTGATTTTTCCGTAGGTAGTAAGTTAGGCTGATCCGTCACGCTCTGAGGTGAAAGGCTCGATCGGGTGAACTCGGGACTGCCGAATGTAACCGAGTGGGAAAGATTGTGTCGCTGTGTTTAGTAATAATAATTCATACGTAATAATAGTCTTTATTAATTTAATAGATATTATTGGTACGCAAAAAATAATACACTCGAGAGCAATGAATCCGGGTCACTTAAAGAATGTTAAAAATCTTGGAAACTAAAAATGATAGGTTAATGCAATAAATTGTATTTAATAGACAATGTAATACTCCTTAAATGAAAGTAAAAAAAACATGAGTCACCATACATTTTATTAACACAAAATTACATAAAGAAAAAAACTGCTGATCTCTCCTTAAAACAAAAATAGGAAACATGAAATTTTTGAACTTTATTACGATTTTCTTGAATTTTAATACTTCGTATTGCCTCCTCGTGCTTCCATTACTGCGTTTACGCGGTTTGGCATGCTGTACACCAAGTTCCTTATACGATTTTGGGGAATATTCTCCCATTCCTCTGTGAGAGCAATTTTGAGCTCACGAAGCGTGATTGGGGGAGGGTTTCGTTGTTTTACGCATCTGCCTAGCTCGTCCCAAGCATGCTCGATCGGGTTGATATCCGGGCTGCGCGCTGGCCACTCCATACGAGTAATGTTCATCTCTTGAAGGTAGTCATTCATAATCCTACCTGTATGAGGTCGGGCATTGTCATGCATAAATATAGCATCCTCACCTAAATTGACCATAAATGGACCAACGTGATCATTGAGGATTTCTTCCACGTATCTTACGCTAGTTAAAGAGCCGTTTTCTATGATCACCAGCTCTGTGCGACTTTCAGAAGAAATTCCGGCCCACACAAGTACAGACCCACCACCGTAGGCTACTTTTTCTTCGATGCATGCTTGCTTGAATCTTTCCCCTGGTCTTCGATACACTCTGTGTCTCCCATCGTGCTTGTAGAGCATAAATTTTGATTCGTCGGAGAACATAACTTTTGACCAATCTTCAATACTCCAATTTACGTGGCTCTGGGCATATCTTAGTCTTGAAATACGATGCCCACGCTCCAGTTTAGGGCCGTTTGCAGGTCTAAGGGGTTTTAAGTTAGATTCAGCAAGCCGACGTCTTACTGTCCATGCACTTTGGTTACTTCCTCCGAGGCGTCGAAACTGATTTGTGAGTTCAGTTCCTGTGAGAAAGCGATTTCGAAGCATGGTGTTCACCAAGTATCGGTCTTCTCGTGCTGTGGTACACCTGGTTCTGCCCGCTCCTGGTCTGCGTAGGTTAGAACCAGTTTCTTCGTAACGTCGGAGAACTCTTTGTACTGTTGACAGCGACACACCGACAGTCCTGGCTGTATCGCGCTGACTCCGGCCGGTTTCCAGCATTGTAAGTATTCTGGTGCATTCTTCAGGCGTAAGCGACATAATTTCAGCTTGAATAATGAATATAGAGCACTATCAACATGGTTTATGTACCCACATAAATGACAGATTACAAACAAAAGCAAAACCAAATGCTGTAATTTCGTAGTTCCATCTTCGAAAGTGGCCCTTTTTCAAGTTTGATTTTTTTATGATATAACTTTACAATAACTAAGAAGTTTTAATACCTTCATTTAAGGAGTATTACATTGTCTATTAAATACGATTTATTGCATTAACCTAGCGTTTTTAGTTTCCGAGATTTTTAGGATTCTTTAAGTGACCCGGATTCATTGCTCTCGAGTGTATTTTGAGAATTATTTGGTTTACTTTCTGAGGTTAGTGTGTATAGTTAGTTAATGTTGTGTTTGTTGTACAATAAAGTGTTCTACCTTCTATACTAATCACTACATAGTATAAAACAAAGTCGCTGTCGTGTTGTTCGTCCCTATGTATTTTGAATTGTTGAATTTGATTTTGAAGCAGTATTTTTAATAGATAGAGCGATTCAAGAGGAAGGTTTTTAAGTATAATAAATGCATTATATTGTAGTGAAACACTGATAAATTTAGATGTTCACCATTGCACCCGTGAGAAGCCGGGGCAGTTCGCTAGTATTTTAAATATATTTCTTTAGTTGCCGCGTTTTTTAGATTTTTCTCTTCTGCCGGCACCCTCGGATTGCAACCAGTTGTTTTTTTTAAATCAGGTTGTAGCGATGATCATGAGACGCTATATATATTGGATTTACCTTAAAAAATTACTGCTTGGTGGCCTATTGCCTAGGCGTTCGATGTCTCTTTCGATCACGACTCCCCTGTTCGATACCAGGGTCGGGCAAGTGTCGTTGTGTATGCAAGAGTCGCTTGCTCGAGTCTGGGTGTCAATAAAAAATGTATTTGTGGCTGTTGTATGTTGGTATACAACCTCTGCTTATCCGTGTGGAGACGGATTTAGAATACATAGTGTCGCCCACTCGATTCTTCCTGAGGGTGTCGTAAGAGCCGACAAAAGGAAATGATAAGGCCAAAAACCTGCCGCAAGAGAAGGAAAACTTGATACGAAACCCAATGACAATCCGTCTGGCCGGCGTGGCACAGTAGGCTAATTACTCTCTATGTAGTTGGAGGAGGTGCGACTCAGCAGTGGGTCGTTTCAAGTTTCCCTTCTCTTACAGCTAGCTTTTTGGCCTTGTAATTTCCTTTTGTCGTCTCTTTAGACACCCTCAGGATGGAGTAGGGTGGTGACACTAGTATTCTTAATCCGTCACCACATAGATATTAAAGATATAGATAATAAGTAGAGTCTTATTACGTTATGGAATTATTGATTGACCGAATCACAGATATTTTGTGAAAACTACAGCGACAAAACAAAACAAAATCTAACTATATGCTCATGGTCGCGCATAGTTTTGTTGTGAAATACTTATTCAATTTAATTTACTGTGTTTCAGTGTATGAAAGTTGTTACATAGTACTGGGTCTTTTCAATAAGAAATTAAGAACTGACTTAGTTTGCAGGTAGGAATTTCATCCTTCCTCATTAAAGGAGATTATGTTGTACGTTCATACTCGTTTTTAAGAGATACTAACAGCCATACAACAATATTATTCAAGCTGCAAGCCAGGTAAAATGAAATGAATAGAGTTCTTAAGACGTAGAGCGGTATCCATAAAGAATATTTGTACCCTCAGATGGCTAAAACAGTCTCCCTCAAGCCACGGAGAAACAAATATATTGCGATTTGCTCCTTCATTTTCTCGCAAGGTATTTTATTGCGCTGGGGTCGCTCATAAATTTGGTAGTCGCACAGTGGGAAAAATAGGGTCTAGCTGAGTAGGTAAAGAATTTCCTGTGAATTTTCTCTACTTTATTTTTATTTTATTGTAAGGTGACCACACCTTTTTTACGTTGGAAAAGAGTACAGTACTAAAAAAGAAAAGGTCATCTAATACGGCCCCTCCACTGTGTGTCAGGGTTAAAAAAGAGTGAACCTCTAAAAAAAAAAGTCATCCGAACCTGTCAAAAGAGTACTTTCAAAGTACAGGATTATAACAGAGTACCTACGGTTTGAGAAAAAAGTGTACAAAACTCTGTAAATGAGTGCGGGTAGTTTTCAAAGCTGCGAAATGACACTATTTCTTAAAGAAGGTATGTTTTTTATGTCGCATAACTCTAGGGTTATATTGTAAAAGTAAAAATAATACGAATAGTCCTAGTATACGTGGTCCAAAATTGCATAGTTTCGAAAATATCATCAATTACAATTCATTTACAAAATTAAAGGAGCTAGTGAAGTGACACGAATCACTCATACGTTTAAAGCTAAAAAAATGCGATGTTGTCATTTTTTCACACAAGAGTGTCTTACATTAATAATAATTACTTTTGAGAATACAAAATAAGTATGAGCCAGCTGATTTTTTGATGCGGTCTCATCCCTAGGTGATGAGATATCAAAATAGCGTTTTAGTTGTAAGTACAGACAAAAAAAGTGTGACACATTTATTTATTTATTAAATAAATCATAGTTTATGATGTTGGGAAAAAATACGTGAAAGTTGGATTACATCACTAAAAAGATTATAACGAAAAATATTTTTGTGAAAGAGGATCCAATTAGTTTGGCTGCCTATGTGATATCAAAAATTCAGACAAGCGGACAGACTGACGGCAGGCAGAATCGAGACGAATTTTGAAATGAAACGCTATTTCAAATTAAACCCGACGTCAGATCCAGATGTCATTTAGGTACTGAAAATCAATGAAAATAGATAACTATGATTTTTAGCAACTGTACAATAGGATTTGTTTTATTCTCTATAAAGTCAAGCTGTCTATGGTAATATTGAATAAAAATTGAACCAGTTTTCTTTTCATGGCAACTTTTTTAAATAAATAATCATAACACTGAGAGAACAATAGATGTTGTTCGGATAGTGCGGCACGTAATTGATCTAAATAAATAAATAAATATCCTTGGACATTTCACACAACGCCATCTCGTCCCAAGCTAAGCAACTTAATGCTTGTGTTATGGTAACGAGGTGGATGATAAACTACTTATATACATTTTTTTT
The DNA here is from genome assembly GCA_905475355.2 of Clostera curtula. Classification (NCBI taxonomy): domain Eukaryota; kingdom Metazoa; phylum Arthropoda; class Insecta; order Lepidoptera; family Notodontidae; genus Clostera; species Clostera curtula. The sequence goes on along the minus strand of FR997813.1, from coordinate 6,839,097 downwards.
GTAAATACATACATATTATAGATAGAAATGACACTCAGACTCCGAGCCAGTGCCTCTGGTTTAGACAAAGACACTTGCCCGACCCCGGAATCGAACCCGGGACCCGTTGATCCAAAGGCGGCACATCTAACCACTAGACCAACGATCTACAGATTACAGAATTACGAATCTACAGATTAAGTAACATTTTGCTATGCTGGGTGTTTATAAGTCGGTCTTGAGTAGGAGCTGCATAATTAACGTTACTGTAAATTTCAATTGAAGCCGAATCGAATTCAAATGGTTGTATAGTTTTCACTGATTTTGAAGTAGGTTTACATTTTTTTTAAAGTTTTATTTATAAGCGTAGCTTGTACAAGTACCTATGTCTTCCAAAATATCTGGATTTACCTTGCAAACTGGTTTTCTTCACTCGTTTCAAGTTTTATAGCAAACTACTGAACCGATTTAAATAAAAAGCAAATTTATTGGATTGGCATGTCCTGACAATGTCAATTCAGTACATTTGTTTTTACATTCTACCGAATTGTACGCTTCGAACGTCATTTGGCCCCTGGTGACATACATTTTGTGAGCGAAAGGTGGATCAGCGAAATATGGTTTCTCGCCCCTCCTATCTAAAAATAGAAAAATATTTACAAAATAGAACTGCTCCTTCTAGTAAGTGCTCACTCCTGATGCAATTTGGTTTTATACACACTGTACAGTAGAGGCCTGGTCGTCGTCGTCGTTTCAGCTCATAAAAGACCCACTGCTGATTCGGACCTCCTCCAAATTCATGGAGGGAAACTAGCCTACTGTGCCACGTGGCAATAAGGGTTGGCCCCGAGGTTGTGTCAAGTTTGCCTTTTCTTGCGGCTGGGTGATCTGCTACTTGCTTACGACACCCTCGGGATAGCATAGGTTGGTGACCTTGTGTATTCTAAATCCGTCACCACACGGACCACGGTAGAGGCCTACTACCACTAAGCCCATAATAACCCACTGTTGGGTCAGGAATTCCCACATCACAAGGAAAATAATTAGCCTACTGTCCCACGCTAGCCAGGCTGGTGATAAATGTTCCTTCTCTTGCGGCTAGAATTTCGGGCTTGTCTTTTCATTTGTCGGCTCTTACGACACTCTCAGAATGGAATGGGGTGGTGACACTATGTATTCTAAATCCGACCGTTATAATATCCTAAACATCAGTACAATATCACGCGCGGAACAGTTACGTTCCGCACGCTCTGCCTAAATAAATATAATTTATTTCATTGTGAGAAAATCACATGAAAGTCTTTAGCAATTAAAATGATAAGGGTGACTTCATCGTGATTTCGAATTGATTTCGCGCTCGAAATACGTTCGATCTGTGCTGACAAATTACCAGCGCTCTCGTTAGAATTGCGCGTAATTGTTGCAATAAAATTGAAAGTCGCTTTTGCAATACACAATCTGTGTACAACGTGTATTCGGCCGAACGTAAACGAAATTGATTACGCCAACGTAAACGAGTAATTTTGCAATGAATTAGAGGTTTACAGAATATGGAAACGCATAAATTTTGTAAATGCCTTGTTTCGCTAACTATTGTAAATCGTACATTACTGACATAATAACATAATTTTCTTTATCCATAAATAAATAAAATAAAATAAATATCCTTGGACATTTCACACAACGCCATCTCGTCCCAAGCTAAGCAACTTAATGCTTGGTTATGGTAACGAGATGGATGATAAACTACTTATATACATTTTTTTTTGTAAATACATACATATTATAGATAGAAATGACACCCAGACTCCGAGCCAGTGCCTCTGGTTTAGACAAAGACACTTGCCCGACCCCGGAATCGAACCCGGGACCCGTTGATCCAAGGTGGCACATCTAACCACGGGTTGCCCGGGTCGGGCAAGTGTCTTTGTCTAAACCAGAGGCACTGGCTCGGAGTCTGGGTGTCATTTCTATCTATAATATGAATGTATTTACAAAAAAAAATGTATATAAGTAGTTTATCATCCATCTCGTTACCATAACACAAGCATTAAGTTGCTTAGCTTGGGACGAGATGGCGTTGTGTGAAATGTCCAAGGATATTTATATTTATTATTTAGAAGAGTAGAAGGGGTATGGAGTGAAGTCTCCCGCCTTGATCCCGCTAGGTGCGTTAGAGTGCTGTTACAATAAATTTTTTTCATCTGGGCCAAGTCACACAGTAGAATCCTTTCCTTTATTAACTTGGAGTAAATCTGAGTCCAAAGATTAAAAATATTTGTAAATAAAAAAACCTATCTCAGCCTATAAAAAAGTCGACACCGCTGAGCCAGACAGATCAACTACACTGAGACAAAAACGTTATACTGTGTCACTATTCTTATAACATCTGCAGAATGGAATGGAGTGGTGACTCAACGCAACTTAGAGAATTGCCTCGCAATGCCTTTAAAAAGACTGTTAAGACAAAACTTTTCAAAAAAGCATATTACCGCATTGCTGATTAAACGACCCAGCTGCTTGGGACTAGGCTGTTCAGTGTCAGTGTATTTTTTATGTTCTTTATTTATGTTACTAGTCAAATAGGACTGCAATGAAAAAAAAAATGACAAGCCCTCTGAGTTTCTTGCCAGTTCTTCTCAGCAGTGGTCGCGTTCCGAACTGGTGATAGACGGTCGAATTTTTTTTATTGTATAATATGACAATGTGTTGACTATTTGTAAGTGTCCATCGTGATCCACACAAAATAAATGATTTGAATTTGACTCTATATGAAATTCGTCGCCACACGGCCTTCCGTTTAAATGATAATGATATGTACATGTTGATAATACAATGTTATATTTTTCATTTCGATAGAAAAAGAATGGCGTCATTCATACAGCATTTTTCAAGACAGCCAGGCCGAATGTAGGTAATGTTTGTTTATGCCTACGTGCCAAGTCGGAATCGTGTCAGCTTTGTAGAAAATGGGGACAAAAATCTGCCCCCGGGTTACCATTTAACTGTTGTGCATTGTTAAAGAAATGCGAAGAAAGTGGGTTTTAATTAGAAATAAGGTTTTAGTAGGATATTTATATTTTGTATTTAAGAGCAGGGGGGAAACGCGTTAATTCATCATTCCTGGTAATTTCCTGATACCGCGCTATTAAGGTGAATGTTCCAGGGTAGCCCGCGAAATTCAAATTTTCTTACGTTTTTTGCAATTTACAAAAAACTTTTTCAAGCTCAAAGTCATTCTAGCACCTTTATGAGCTTGGAGGGTTGTATTGATGAGTTTGACTATAATGCTATAACTACATACGTCTTACAGCCGCGAATAATTGCAAAAAACGTACGAAAATTTGAATTTCGCGGGCTACCCTGGAACATTCACCTTAAATAACATTTTATTTTACATTAGTGAGGATACTGTCAATTATTCCTTTACATGTTAAAGCATAATTAGAAAAAAATTATTGTTTTAATTCATTTTACTTGAATAATTTATAAGTCAGATCCTAAGAATGAATGCTCAACATCATCCATTATCGCCTAATTAATTGTTAATTTTAATTGCATTTTTTACTCTAGCAATACTTGCAGATGCTCGATATTTTACTTCAAATTTACTATCGACGGTAGTTGTGAAAAGACAGTTATAACACTACCGGGGTTTTTGCGTGTCATTTCAACGCATGGACGTATAAAAAAAGCCGGACGGAACTTTGGCTAAGACAAAAGTGAGACGCCAAAATGGCGGCAGCTCTGTATGTGTGAGTTAATTTTGGGGTTGCCAAGATACACAAAATTTTGCAATAAAAACATGGTTAAAATATAAAAAAAAATTGTTCGAAATTGTTATGTTTAACTTTAACATCCTAAATGCTGAGTATTTTTTTTTATAATAATGTCTTTTACTTTGAGAGATTTTTGAAATTTCCTCTAATTTCGAGATGTGTTGAAAACGATTCTAAATTAAAAGAAATGCTTTCATTACCAAAAATTTTTTTGTGATAATATATTCATGTTGCCTAACTATAATTATAATTTATTGCACACCTCTTGAGAAGCACTGGTATTAAATGGTACAGTAACAGTTTATTCCTCTGCCACGTGCCTTGACTCAAACAAATCTTAATACAAAATAAAGCACTGGGGATTAAAATAATGTATGAATATTTTTACGATTCGACGACACGGATGGCGCAGTGGTTGAGCGATCGACTGCTGCGCAGCATGTCGCGGGTTCGATCCCCGCACGGAAGAAATATTTGTACGACTTACAAGTATTTGTCCCGGGTCTGGGTGTTTTTCTATCTATAATATGTATGTATTTACAAAAAAAATGTATTTAAGTAGTTTATCATCCATCTCGTTACCATAAAACAAGCATTAAGTTGCTTAGCTTGGGACGAGATGGCGTTGTGTCAAATGCCCAAGGATATTTATTATTATTATATACCGACACAATAGCTACAATGTACATTTAAATTTTGAAAAATAAGCGGCATAGTTTCATTTTTTTTTGTATTATCCATGTCTTGGTTGATTGCTAATTTACCTTTTATGGTACTGCATAAGTAACAACACGCCGGAGTCCTTCTTTAGTTGTTTATAAGTCATCCGCATCAAAATGTATACTGCAAATGACACTGTATTTGTTTGGAATCCAATCGTTTTCACCATTACAATTTCTACTAAGCAATTTTAATTCAATCATTTCTCCATACATAATTTACCTTAGAAAATCTAGCAAAAGGAATATAAAATAAAATACCCAGTAGTAACTATTAAATAATTAACCATAATAATATATTGATTTTTATAATAAACGAAAAATTGCCCACATTTCGGTTAATTTGCACACGTGAATATTGGCAACACTGAACTTAAAATTAATTGTTTTGTTCTAGCAAATACAAATTGATTTTAATGTATATAATCTGGAAATAAGTGATTGAATTATTCATTTACGTATGAAACGTGATTCCTGGATTGTTTTTCTTTCGGTCACTACGGTTTTTGCACCATTTTACCACGCAAGACATGATTTATAGTTTTTATTTTTTCGCCGCATATTGCGTCTATAAGCATCGATGTTCACGCGCGTAATGGCCGACTAATGTGTGAAAGTGTGCGTGCTGGCCTATACATATAGCTGATCTGGCCGACTATGATGTCACAGTTTTTAGTTAGCAAGACTCTGTCCGACTTTTTTTATACGTCCATGTTTCAACGCTAATTAATCTCTATACCCTTGGCATTGGTAAAATCATCTTCGACTGATAAAAGCCAGATTATGAAACGTAGAAGAAGCTAACACTCTCCGTTTTGTCTTGTAGTTAACATTGTAGATGATATACTAGTTGGTGCTTCGGTTTTAACGTCGTGAATAGCGGTGAGATGATATTGTGTCATTACTACGTTGTGAGTTTGATATGGACGCACTTGGTGTCATGGAGAGTGTAATGCATTCGATGGCATTGAAGATAATCTTAATTGTGTGTCGTTTTACCTATTTTTTTTAATAATAGCTGTAGTGATGGAGGATAACCTGGTAAATTGAGAGATTAATTGTTTTCTAGTAAGGAAATTAAGGACACTTCAAAGAAATAATTCAAACCGGAAGGAGAACACTGCCGACTACATGAATTACTCTGTGCCGAATGGAAGCTCCTCCAAATTCATAGAAGGAAATCAACCTTCAGTGACACACTGGCTAGATAAATTGGTATAGGATTTTTATCACGTGTTTTTTCTCTGAAGCTCAGAGTTGCGGAACATGTTCCTTGATTAGCGAGGGTAACAGTGGCCTGAGGATTTTTTAATTCCATTTTTAAACGACGCCGGGTATTCATAAGGATATCCAACTTAATAAAAGGTTATCTCTCTTCTACTTCTGCCTTGTGCAGAAACTGCTGAACTTTGATATTTTTTATCAAATGTAATCGGTAATTTATTTTTTTATCAGGTGCATTTAATCGTCCCCCAGTTGGCCATAATCTATCCCCACTATGCGACCCCAAATGGCCAGAAATGATTTATGCTGGCAATACGCTAGCGTCCATTGGTAAACGCAGCATTAGGATTCCGTAACTATAATGGCAAAAATAAAAATAAATCGTATTAAGTCTAGTTACGTAAACACGGTGGACCGATGACCTGATTAAGGTCGCCGGAAAACGATGGATGCGGGCGGCCCAGGACCGGCCTTTGTGGAAATCTTTGGGGGAGGCCTATGTCCAGCAGTGGACGTCTTTTGGCTGATATGATGATGATGATGACATAAACATTAATAGAATAAACGCAGCGCAAGTTTATAAGAATTTTTTTTTTTTATTGACGAACTCTGAGCAAGTGCCTCTAGTTTATACAAAGACACTTGCCCGACCCCGGAATCGAACCAGGGACCTGGAATCCATAGGCGGCTCATCTAACCCTAAGAACAACAAGGTGTTAAATTCTTTTAATCAATTTGGTCAAATAGACGTTGATGTTGAGATGCAATTAGTCTCTTAAACAATCTATACACCTGTTTTTTTTTCATATTCATTTCTCATCAAACAAGTGCGGTTGCTTTAGCAAAAGGAAACTTTTGAAATTGGAATAGTTCACTGGGTATTTTGCGCTTTGGCATCCATCTTTGCGGGAGTGGCTGTCGCAGGGGGCAGTGGGTGTATATAGGGGATGGGTAGTTGGGTTTTTTTGCCGATACCCACACTCTTTGTGAATAAACTATTTGCAATACTGCTTTGATCGAAAGCGTTGGCCAAAGTCGTCATATTTACATTTCGGTATCGAAAACTGATATTTTTTGTGTGAATCCACTCATATATAAAAAATAGTAAAAACTAAATAAATAAATAAATAAATAAATATCCTTGGACATTTCACACAACGCCATCTCGTCCCAAGTTAAGCAACTAAATGCTTGTGTTATGGTAACGAGATGGTTGATAAACTACTTAGATACATTTTTTTTTTGTAAATACATACATATTATAGATAGAAAACACCCAGACCCGGAACAAAGAACGAAACAAGAATTTATTCAAATAAAAAGTTTGATTTTAAGTACTTAAGTTACTAGAACGATATTGTTGCAATCATATCTTTTTAAACAGGGCCAATAATTATATCAATGCACATCATCAACATTTCAGGCTATAAATAGCCTATTGTTGAAACGTACCTCCTCCAAGTTCATGGAGGGTAATACATACTTACATTTATTGGTAGTGATTACGTAATTTAACCAGAAGGCTGGTTATTACTTCGCTCAGTGAATTAGCCTTAAAATACAAAGTTGTTATAATTTTAGTTGTTTTCGCTTGTTTTTTTTCATGTCATACATTGGTATTTGTACGGATTTAGAATACATTGTGGCACCACGCCATTTCATCAGGTGTCGTAAGATTCGAGAATAGGAAATTAGCCTACTAGGCCACGCTGGCAAGACGGGTTGGCACAGGGTTTGTTTCAAGTCTTCCTTCTCTTGCGGCTACGTGATCAGCCTCTTGCTTCTCTTAATTTATTTAACTCATGTAATTTCTGATAAACATCTTAATTAAACGATACACGATGTTTGTGTTCCGTAATAAGCCAGATGATCTGTGATCCCCTCGGCTCTCGGCAATTTTTTGCCCGCATTTACGATGTATTGCGATATAAATTCTGAACGAACTCGGATACTAAAAGGAGGCCTAGTCAATATTTCAACGAGGCTTCGGTGCAACTTGATGTACTCGCAAAATACTCTTGATATTCTAATTTAATGTTAATTACAATAGAATCTTCTATATAGATTTCACACATTAAAACGTAACGTAAAAATAAAATACAATATGCCACAATTGTTAGCATAGTTAAAGTTAAGATAATTTTATTATGAAGAAGAATAAGAAGGACATGTTAGTAAAATTAACATTAAAATAAATAACTCATCATACTACTTTTGACACTTATATACATATAACAATTTGTTGTACATTATTAATTCCTTTCTCGTTTTTTTTTTTATAGTTATTATACTGTTGTAAAGTAAAACAGTATAATAACTATAAAGTTATTTTAAAGTAAAGTTGATTTTGATTATAGCCATAGCCTCTTTATTATACACTGTACAAAATGATGTTCATATAAATTCTGGCTGGAGACATAATAAATACACTTTACCTATTTATCTTTTGTTTTTTGTTAATGTCAAATAGTCTTATGTCTTTATAATAATATATGTAGTTAAATAGAACTACATATATTATTACTAGCTTTTGGGCGCGGCTTCGCTCGCGTGGACTTCGAACCCGTGCTTATCTCTATGCATTTTTTTTTATGAATATAAAAGTGGTTATTGTGACTAAACTATGATAGTTAGATATGTGCTCTCGCGGACTTTTTTGTAGATTTTAATAAGACCTACAAACTCGTAGTACTTCATTTTGTTCTATTGTCAATCGTTTTTGCAGCGCACGCATAAATAGGTTTTCGATTTTACACCTTGGGTTACAAAATCGCAATTTTCATATGGATCCCTAATTCTTTTGAAAATAAAATATAGCCTATAACCTTCCTCGATAAATGGACTATCTAGCACTGAAATCGGACCAGTAGTTCCCGAGATTAGCGCGTTCAAACAAACAAACAAACAAACAAACTGCAGCTTTATATAGAAGTATAGATAAAGAACTATAGTTTAAATTAATTAAGGTTGAATTTTGACCACTGTGTGACTACTAGTAAAAGAAATCACCCTAATTTTGCAAAACTTATTAAGATAGAACAACGATTTGATTCTTATTTTAACTAATGCTACGACGTAGCATGTATGACTACGCTACCGCCGAGTAGTACTACGTAGCCCGTAGCAGGCGCATTGCGCGGTCATGACGGGTAGGGTAACGCAAGGAGGAAATTATTTTAGTTAACAGTTAACAAAATTTTCCCAGCCACTTCATCGCATAATTCAACTAAATGTATATACAGCCACACATATCAAAGGTTCCAATAGCACCTATTGATATAAATACTGACAGATTTCAAGCTAAGATATAAGAAAAAAGCGTTTTATATTAAAAGCCTGTTTCAAGAAAATATCCCTCATACTACAAGAATGATATACAATATAACATAAGTATGTTCCTTTAGATCTTCCATCCTGCAGATGTCGTGAGAACCGACAAAAGAAATGACAAAGGAAATAACCTTGTCGCAAGGGAAAAAAAAAAATATGTGCCAGTGCCTACTCGTCTGCACGTGGCACAGTAGACTTATTAGCCATAGGTGACCCACTGCCGAGTCGGGGGGCCTCCTTTAATTACATGGAGAGTAACCAAACTACGAACCTACGGGTTGGCACATGGTGTCGCATCAAGTTTTATGCATTGTCATTTCCTTTTGTCGGCCCTTACCACTCTCAGCATGAAATGGGGTAGCGACACTACGTATTCTAAATCTATCACCGCACGAAAAATCTTAATATATATAAATTACGCGTCACGTTGTTTGTCCGCGATGGACTCCTAAACTATTTAACCGATTTCAATCAAATTTGTACACCGTGTGCAATTTGATCCAACTTGAAAGATAGGATAGCTTACATGTCAATTTATATTCGCAATGTTATTTTATTGCAAATAATTTGTCTATTATTTGATGTTATTTTATTGCAAATGATTTGTCTATTATTTGACAGTTACAAATATACGAGTATGTTAGCTCCAAACGATTCTAACAGATGGCGATATCTGTTGACTGATTGTGTAAGTATTCAATAGATGGCGCTATGTAGAAGTTAAATCAATGGATGTTAATGGTAATAATCACTATCACTATCACTATCACTACATATTATAAAACAAAGTCGCTGTCGTCTGTCCGTCCCTATGTATGCTTAAACCTTTAAAACTACGCAACGGATTTTTATTAGTAGATAGTGATTCAAGAGAAAGGTTTCTAAGTATAATACATGCATAATATTGTAGAGAAAAACTGATAAATTTAGATGTTCATCATTACACCCGTGCGAAGCCGGGACGGGTCGCTAGTGTAAATATAAAAAAAAACCCTTGGCCACAGCACCGCGTGGCTGGGTCTACTACTATACTTAAAAAGTATTACATAAAGTCGTATGTTTCAGCGGTGGTGTGCTCGTTAGCGTCACGATGTCCGCGGTTCAAACGAAAACGTCCGAAACGCTCTTCAGGTAAATATTTTTACACCTCTTTATAATTCGCCGACCAACTTTTGGGGGCGCTAATGATGAAAATAGAAACTTTTGACGGCGATGTTTGTCGTCGAAGTTAGTCTCGTTTATGCGTGATTTGAATTTGGAATTCAATGTTTTGGAATGTGTGAGTAGGCAGTTGTTTTGAGGAATTTTTAAAGAGATGTTTTGTTTGTAACAATTCTGATACATCTATACTGGAGACGGAGTTTGTTTCAACGTGCCAATCTTAGGAAAAGCAGCCTCAATCTGTAAAACTTCTTTTTGTATAATGATTGAGGAATAAATAAACAAGAAGAGATTCATCAGTTTCATGACTTTAGCCCATAAATCACCCACGGTCCTGCATTCTATAAATTCATAGAGGTTTAGGTAAGACGGGTTGGCACAGGATTTGTATCAAGTGTTCCCCTTTCTTGCGGCTAAGTGATCTGCATTCCTTTAGTCGCGACACCCTCAGGATAGTGTGAGTTGGTGACATTGTATATCCCAAATCCATTAACACATGGACATTTTACAGGAACAGTAATCGTCAATGCTATGAAAATCGTAATTGGCACGGGTGGGAAATCAAAGCAGGCGGAGTCGCGCTTAGAAGCTAGTATCTTTATCTTTACATAGTATAAAACAAAGTCGCTGTTTCTGTCCGTCCCTATAATAAATAATAATAAATAAATATCCTTGGACATTTCACACAACGCCATCTCGTCCCAAGTTAAGCAACTTAATGCTTGTGTTATGGTAACGAGATGGATGATAAACTACTTATATACATTTTTTTTTTGTAAATACATACATATTATAGATAGAAATGACACCCAGACTCCGAGCCAGTGCCTCTGGTTTAGACAAAGACACTGGCCCGACCCCGGAATCGAACCCGGGACCCGTTGATCCAAAGGCGGCACATCTGACCACTAGACCAACGAGGCAGTCATGTATGCTTAAATGTATGCTTAAATCTTTAAAACTACGCAACGGATTTTGATACGGTTTCTTTTAATAGATAGAGTGATTCAAGAGGAAGGTTTATATGTATAACCCACACCCGCTTTGCACGGGCGAAGCCGGGGCGGGCCACTAGTTTAGTATAATAAAATACAAAACCCAGTTATGTATATTGGCTTGAGTAAAGAAATATTACCTTTATATCGTGACCACATTTATATCATTGTCCACAGATTCTCGCCCAGAGCTGGTGTACACCTTCATCGAACAAGCAGTCCAGCCTGGTGCACAGGTAGCTCTGAAGTGTGCAGCCGTTGGGGAGCCACCACCCAGATTTCGCTGGTCTCTTGATGGACAGTCCATACCTTCACATCACGGGTACTAATAGAACAAAATATCTTCTTATTTACAATGTGTAGCAATAACCCCAATCGGCAACTCCATACAGGTTTTACAATACGAATAAGAGGGCACAGTGTAATTATACAGAGAGGAAGATAATCCGTGTGGTGACGGATTTTGAATACACAATGTCACCAACCCATACCACCTTGAGGTTGTCGTAAGAGACGACTAAAGACCTGACTGGCTTGTTGGTCCAGGGGTTAGATGTGCCCCCTTTGAATCACTTTTCTACTCTTGGGTTCGGCAATTGTCTTAGTATAAAGGCCTCCCCCAAGGATTTCCAAGCATCCATCGCTTTCCGGCCACCTTGACCAGGTTTGTCGGTTCACTGTATGGGAGGCCTGCCAACACTGCGCTTTCTGTGTATGTATATAACTCTGTTTCTCCTGCGTATCACCTCATTTCTGAATTGATCTCGCAGTTAAGCACAGATATTTCCCTCTCTATAGCCCTTTAGGTGACTGAGCCTTTTGACGGAGCCCATAGTGAGCGACCATGTCTCTGTTCCTTAAGTTATCACTGGCAACATACCACTAACGCCGCGCTAAGGCCAAAATCCCCTATCTCAATTGAGTATACTCAAAAAAAAAGAGGCGGTTATTTATTATATGGAACCTCATTTTACGAGGGTAAGTTATGGTTTCGCTTATCGTAAATAAGTTGCTCTACGCAGAATATACTGTGTGTTCATTCATCCCCAAAACACTGAGCTCTCAGATATCGAGGTGGGAAATCGTTCATCGTTATATTACCAATTATTTTCAAGGATAGAACATGAAATAGTTCTCAAATTCAGAGTGAAATATTTCATTGTATTGTGATTTGTAGTTTTAGAGATTTGTTGGAACTTAATAAACTACTTAATAAACTAAATTTATTTTGAGTGAGAAGTATGTCTGTCCGTATATAATTAAGATTATACAGTACATTCCTTATTTAAAATATGTAATTGCTACTCATAATATCCCAACTTACGTAGTTTTGGCCTAAATCAAAGTTATTTCCTCTCTGCCATTCCTATCCACATTTGAAATCATGATTCCACTGCTATGACTGACTTGTTGGTCTAGGGGCTACATGTGCCGCCCTTGGATTCCCGGTTTGATTCCGAGATCGGGAAGTGTATTTGTGTAAAGCAGAAGCACGTGCTCTGAGTCTGGGTGTCATTTGTGTTCCTGAATTACTTGGTTGTAAACAGTCACCGCGATACAGGATACAAGAAGCGCAGGACTTTCGTTTGACAGAATTAATATTGACCTCGTCATCAGATCACCACAAAGGACAATCCTATGTAGACTACGCCTACCGACTACGTGTCTTTCAAGCTGCCTGTTTTGTTTAAATGATCTTAAAAACAACACAGCTATATATTATATTAAATAAAAAACTTTGTTTTAAGAACATTTTGTTAATCAAGTTACAGTTTATTGACATATTAAAAAAACCATATTACACTCTTAGATTAGTATGTTTTTAAGATACATCATGTATTCTTATCTTATGCCAGATAATCAAATAACTATTGAACATCGAGATTTTCAAGAGCTATTTGTTGAATATATTCTATTTTTAAATAGGGCTATGATCACCGAAGGGCGGGAGAGCGGTTCCACTGGTATAGGCTCCAACAACAACTACGTGCTCTCCACTCTATCTTTGAACACCGCAAGAGTCGAACATGGTGGCAGATACGAATGTCGCGCTACTAACAACCACGGGACCATCGCCCATGCTGCTAGACTTAATGTTTACGGTAAGATACATAAAGAGCTTGCCGTGTAGTTATGGATTTAGAATACATAGTGGCACCCCACTCCATACGTGGTTTCGTAAGAACCGACAATTGGAAATGACAAGGCCGATAACACAAACTCAAAATGAACTGGTGGTTTTGAAATACAATGTAAACTTCAACATTTATTCAAAGACAGGGTTATGCCGCTGAAATGTGCTTCTTTTATATTTTCTTTATTTTTAACTAGCGACCCGCCCCGGCGTCGCATAAACCTTCCTATTGAATAACTCTATCTATTAAAAAAACACGCTTCAAAATCCATTGCGTAGTTTTAAAGATTTAAGCATACATAGGGACGGACAAACAACATCGACTTTGTTTTATACTATGTAGTGATAGTGATCTCTTATCAGTCCCATTGCACCGCATTCTAGCAAACATTTTCTATATGTCATAGTAAGTGGCAACCACGAAAATATTTTAGCTAAGATTTCAAAAAATGTGCCTTCTCTGTAACTGTTTGAAAATATAGAATTTAAGTTACCTAAAAGGATTCCTTAATGAACTTAATTTCGTTGTCTAGGTTCGCTGAATTTTTAAGTTCCATTTGCTAATTACTGCAGCGCATAGGAAATATAGGAATAAAACTTCGCTCGCTTAGTCATTTCAAGAGTTGTTACTCATATTAGAAGTTGATCATCAGTGCATATACCAGACCCACACTGGTCATAAAGAAATTAAACTAGCTTTTGCGTGCGGCTTCGCCCGCGTTGGCTTCAAACTCGTGCTTATCTCCGCTTCGCATATAGCCTATGTTGCTTAGAGATAATAAAAAAAAATTGAAAATAATAAAAATTTCACACCTTGGGATACAAAATCGCAATTTTCTTACGAACCCCTAATTTTTTTTTAAATAAAATATAGCCTATATCCTTCCTCGATAAATGGACTATCCCTCACTAAAAGATTTTTTTGAAATCAGACCAGTAGTAGTTACTGAGATAGGCGCGTTCAAACAAACAAACTCTTCAGCTTTATAATATTCGTATAAATGTGGAATTGTGGACAAATTGCGTGAGTCTAAAAATATCAGTACATAATAGTCACACTGCTGAGTCCGACCTCCCCCAATTACATGGAAGGATATTAGCCTACTGTGAAAGGTTAGTGTTACAGACGGCTTAGCGCAACTTTTCTAGTAACTAGGTCACTTTACTCACCATTACTCTAGCTAGTCTTTACAACACACTTATGGTAGAACGTATTCTGAATCCATTGTCAGTGTGTTGACGGTTTAAGAAAAAAAAATGGTCACCACCCCATATCATATCCTGATGTTGTCGTAACAGCCGACAAAAGTAAATGACTAGGCCGATAACCTAGCTATTTCAGCAAGGGAAGGAAAACTTGATACGAAAGCCTGTCCCAACCCGTCTGGCCAGCGTGGTATAGTAGGCTTATTACCCTCCATGTAACTGGAGGAGGCCTGACTCAGCAGTGGGTCATCTATGGGCTACTAGCCCATAGATGTAATAGGTTCATAAAATACAATTCCAAATCAATTTCTAACTTTACCCCGAGACTGCAACCCTGTACTCCCATCTCATAATAGCTATTTTGGGTAAAATTGTAATCGATATTACACAGGTCAGCTATTTTCGTAACAAGATCGATTGCCACGGATTTTTTTGTTAGAAACATTTGAACGACAAATTGTTAGCAACCCAGGCGTTTGGGTCTGTATAATAGACGAGATTTTGGTAAATTCGCAGGTTACGGAGAAGAATTAATTGAATGACTTAAATTCAACGGACTAAAACGGTACTCTCAAATTGAGCTAGAGACAAATAAATATGTATAATCGGTGTAATTTAACTACTATTACTACGCAGCCCATAAATGACTCCCTGCTGAGTCGAGCCTCCGCCCATTAGGAGTATTTTAAATCATTAGCCGCGAACTGACTTAGCGATCAGCCTCGCGAGGCGGCAAATCCTCGGTCTGTCAAGACGTGCCTCGCCCGAGGCAAACGCACGCGCTGCCTCGCCCGAGCGTACGCACGCGCGGTCTCTATTCAACTTCAAGTTAAACTGAGCGTCGATGCTCACGGTGGCTCGGCTTTGCCGCGCGAGGCAGCCTCGGATTAGAACTTACAGACCGAGGCCGCCTCGCGCGGAATGCGTTCTGCGGCAAACGTCCGAGGCTGCCTCGCTAGGCTGCTCGCTAAGTCAGTACGCGGCTATTTAATAATTGATGTACGTTCCATAATTTACTAAAGTAATTATTTACCTTTATTTTGCCGACGTTTCGGCCAAATTGCACTGGCCGAAGTATGACTGGTGACCTGTCACCAGTCACCCTCACCAAGTGAGAGTAGACCAAGCGTAGGAAAACTTGGCACAAACCCTGTGCCAACTCAAGTCGAGTTGGCACAGGGTTTGTGTCAAGTTTTCCTTCTCTTCTACCATCGTGGCACAGTAAGTTAATTTCCATCCTTGAATATGGAGGAGTCTTTGACTGAGTGGAGGGTAATTTATGGTCTGATACGATGAAACCACTACCGTAAATCCGAAGCAAATACAAGTTTTCATCCAAGATTTTCTAAGAAATGTTATCCTTAGTAATTTATTATTATACATATATCCTGCCACTAAAGACGTGATGTGTCATTCTCCGTGAGATATACTCGCTAAAGTAATTCCATTATGTTATGTTGGTACCTTAGCACTGCTATAAATAACAATTTTTGCCTACTGCGAAGTTGCTTGCACTTTCCTTAGTTTATGATATTTATTATCATTTCGGCCGATTAGTTTTTGTTTCAACCGACGTCAAAAAACGGGAGGTTCTCAAATTTTCTTTTTATATCTGTTACCGGTAGTTGGCATTTTTGGGGGATGTAGCTACCTTGTATATTACCACCGTCAATTTGGAGATGACTGTATGTTTAGTTTCACATATTTTATGTGCTCAAGTTGTGGAAACCCCATTCCATCCTGAGGGTGTCGTAAGAGCCGACAAAAGGACATGACAAGGCCGATAACCTAGTCGCAAGAGAAGGAAACTTGATACAAAACTCTGTGCCAATCCGTCTTGCCTACGGTTCACAGTAGGCTCATTACATGTAACTGGAGGAGTAATATGTGCGCAATTCCTCGAGCAGCAGCTATTGTAATCTTATTTGTCATCCAACAGGTCCGCCGTACATCAGAGCTATGAATCCTGTGAAAGCCGTAGCGGGGTCAGAAGTCACGATATGGTGTCCCTATTATGGATTTCCTATAGAGTAAGTAAAATAACGGAATGGATGAACGCCTCCGCGCCTATATATCATTGATTATGAAGTAATTATACGGGCGACCATTTTCCATCAGGTGGACCGCCAGCTCGTGTGTCGTCCTATTATACATATATAAAAAATATGAGGAAAAAATAATTAATATGATTGATATTTATATTACTTGTAATAATGTTTTGTTCACAAAAATAAAATCCCGGGCGTCGATATTATAGTAATGAGTGAGAGCGACGGCCGGAGTGTAGGCAAATACTCGTAAAAGGAAAGAATCATTGTGGAACGAAGATCACGAAGCTTGTAGGATTAATAATCACGACAGCTAGGCGGCTCGTTTCTAATGTAACCCACGTTTGTGAGTAAAAATTGGTTCCGACAAACGTCGCTTTACTCCCGTGGCTGACGGGGATAGTCCATAAAGGATTTTACCCCGGGCGAAACAAAAAAAAAAAAAGGTAGGTAGGTTAGGAGGTGCACTCACTTCGGATATTTAGAGGCTTTTTGTTACACTCTTATAAATAACACTGTGTGTACCTGTGACTGGTTAGTTTGGGGTTGGATATGCCGCTTTCCTGCAATTTCAGGGTTGAGTGTATTTCTGTAAACCAGAGGTACTCTGAGTCTGAGTGTCATTTGTGTTAGTGAATTACATGTTAGTAAACAGCCCCTGCGTTATACAGGTATTCCTATAGCATGAGTTGCAGGAATAAATAAGAGTAATATAAGCGATTTTATTTGATTTTGAAATCAAAATGTCATTAGCACATGCCCTATCTATCTATAAGCCACAGAAGTCCACTGCTAAACATTGGCCTCCCCCATCGATTTCCACAATGTACGATCTCGCGCAGACCGCATCCACCGACTCCCAGCGACACTTACAAGGTCGTCCGTCCTCCTAGTCGGGGGTCTTCCCACGCTCCTCTTTCCCATACGTGGACGCCACTCCATGAATTTATGCCCCAGTGGCCCTCTGTTCTTCGGGCCACGTGGCCTGCCCTAAGCTTGTCGCAAAAGATGACTAGATGATCTAGGGGTTGGTTGAGTCGCCTTTGGATCCTGGAGCCCCAGTTCGATTCCGGGGTCGGCTCAGTGTTTTTGTGTGAACTAGAGGCACTTCTTCCGAGTTTGGGTGTCATTTCTGTTCACGAAATATATGTTTTGTAAGCTACCCCCGGGATATATGTTTAAATGTAGAGCATGTGTCGTTTAAAAATCACATAGCAGCAGGCATATCCCTTAGGCGGTTCACACACTGGCGACGCGCCCAGGCGCGGAGGCGCGGGGCCGCAGATACCGCGCGCGGCGACGGAGGAGCAGATCTGCCTCTTGGAGCAGATTTTACCGCGCCTCCGCGCCTGACGGCTTTGCACGCGGCCCGCACCATACTAAAGGCTACTTTCCATTTGGTCATCGTGGTGTTAGTTACGTTACAATGGGCAATACTGAACTCATTCAAGACGCTGCAATTGCTTTAGCAATATGGTTTTTGCCCCGCGCCTCCGCGCCTGGGTGCGTCGCCAGTGTGTGAACCGCCTGAGCCTCAAAAGCTAAGTGATAACTTTAAAGCAAAACTTGATACGAAACCATTTGCAACCCATCCGGTCACACTTGGCAAATTTGGGTTATTTTTCACCATTGGAGGAGGCCCGACTAGATGATCTTTTAGTTGGACTTCGATAATTATGATGATGTACTATTGTTTAGATCTGTGAAATGGGAAGGCGGTGTTGGATCCGATCCTAGATACCAACAGTTGGACGGGCAGCTTACCATCACGAATGTGGACCGGAACCGCGATAAGGGAGGATGGGTCTGTTCTGTTCAGACTTCAGCTGGGGAACTAGCAAGACGAGAGGTATGTGTAGACTAATATATTATCGTACCCGTAGAGCGAGAAATAAGTATGTCTTCATAATTAGGTATATAATTAATTTTCAACCTAAGCTATCAGCAACTTAAGTTGAAAATGGCCAAACATTTTTTAAGACTTAGTTACTTCTTCCTCTACCGAGACGTCATATATTACTATCTGTCTGTACCCTGCGTGCGTTGCTACACTAACTAAGATAAATTTGAAGGAAAGACATTCCAAAAAAGACATTTTTTTTTGTTGACTGACTGAAGCTCTTGCACAACACTGCTGAAGATCATCCCATGATCAAATGCATAGTTTACGATTTTATAAAGGACATAAAGGACAAAAAAAAACATTGTTATGTATCAGATGAATACATACTAAATTGTAAAATTATAGAGTAACTAACAAGACTAGTCTGGATTACTTAGTAGAATTGGTGCAGTTGAAATGAAACTTTCATAATATTGCGTCAAGAGTAAAAACTATAGTTTCGATAGATAAATATATTTGATTTCAGAAAACATAATTTTGTCATTATACATCATTTTATAAAGGTTTAATAACTATTTTAAACGTAAAACACGTCGAAAAATGCTGTAAATAAAAAAGCGACTATTTTCTACAAAAATCCGACCCACAATATCTGATTTCATTTCCTACAACCAATCACTGCCGATCATTTTGTTTAACTCGTCTACTGGGCTCGAAGGGATGAGAAAACTACACTTCATTTCACGCCTGACTTGTTTTATCATAGGCAGGAAAGATGCTATAAAAGAGATTGTTTTTCTGTATAGAAAGCCCAGGGCAAACGAGAAATATATATTTTAACAATTTTAACTTCAATATCAGACTATTTTTGAGACCTTTTATTGAGTATTTCTACTACCACCACTACTACTACTCAGCCCATAAAAGACCCACTGCTGAGTCGGGCCTCCTCTCATTAATTGGAAGGTAAAGATCAATTCTAAGTACGCACAGATTTAACTGCCGCAGTGTTGCCGGCTACATGTAAGCAGCCAGCAACAGCTGGCACATAGGCGTCGTCTTATTATTAAACCCCTTTTTATTAATAGGTAGATCGCGGGATTTTTATTCTTACTGTTAGTAAATTAGTGTACTTGGAATTTAATAAACAATATTCAATTTTGTTAAAACATATTCGAACGTGTGATACGCGCAATAAGCCCCGGCGTGCTTGTCTTAAATTTTAATGCCAGCAATGCACGTTGGCCGAGCTTAGGCCAACGCGTGCGTTGCTGGCAATTTAATACAAGGCAAGTGCTACTGCCTACACGTTGGGCATGTGTATCGAAACCAACTAGGCGAGCGATACCGAGCGATGGCCAGACAATGCAAATATACCGTCTATACGTTGGTATTGGCGTTCACTCGGCAATGCTAAGCCAACGTATATTGCTGGCTTAAGAAAAATAGTTATTATTCTTAATTGAACGATAGAAGTATTATAGGCGCGAGAGTTCATGTCCATCCTAATGACTGCTGTAATGTTACCTAATTAGTTATGGTAATGTCGATAATAACTACCGATTTAGGCAACAGCGGTCGATTTGGTTTATTGTAACCTAAGGTAAATTTTGAAATAAAATTAATGTGATAATTAATTAATTAATTAGGCCCCGATGGACATGAACTCGCGCGCCTATAATACCGTGGTACGCTTACGCAAAAAAACAGTGTTATTTAAAAAAAAGTAGATAATAAATACCTACAATGTAGCATACAAAATTCAAAACACGCACGCCACCCTCTGCCTTCGGATTTGTTCTTGGCAGGTAGGTACTATAATTTGACTTCTTAGCTTAGCTTAGCAAAGTGTTGGAAATGGTCTGTATTGAATTGAAAAACAAAGTGTGTGGCGTAAGTGAATTAAAGAATGCTATAATGAAGGCCAAACTTGAGCAATGCGCAAATGTCGAATTTTTTGTTACTAGTGTTTTGTTTATCAGTCACTTGAATGCCTTTGACCCTAGGCTTGCGTGATAGAAAGCAACGCCAGGGTCTAAGAAAGAGCAGGGAACTGTCGGGCACTAGCTCTCACTTAGAGACGACGGAACACAGTAAAACTGCTTTGCGTCGGACTTAGATGTGAGGGTGGTAGCTAGCCGGCCGGACCAATCGATCCTACCAGCAAGCGTGCTGGGTTTTGTTCCTCCACAACGGCACATTTTGCTCTAGTTCTTTGGCCACTATTACAAAGACCTGTACGTCTATTTTTAGGTGCAAATGACTGTGGTCTCGCCCCCAGTTTTGTCGCCAATTGTCTTTCCTCCCGGACTTAAGGCTGGTGATAGAGCACAGGTGACTTGTACAGTAACTTCAGGAGATATGCCCGTTTACTTTTCGTGGCTTAAGGATCAGATGCCGATCTCAAGTTCCCTACAGGTATTTAATAATTCCTTAAGTTTTTTTAAGTTTCGCATTTTGACGCTAATCTAGTATGTCTACTTTGGAAAGGTAATATAGAAACATATTTTCCTTTTTAGTAAAAATAAATATAGTTACACGTTCCTTTCGATTGACGGGACCCGTGTTCGATTCCGGGGTCGGGCAAGTGTCTTATTCTAAACCAGAGGCACTTGCTTTGAGTGTGGGTGTCATTTGTGTTCGTGAATTACGTGTTTATAAACTGCCCCCGCGATACAGATTATACATAGAACAGAAGTTTCGATTTAAAAAAACTCCTTTGTGGACTATTCGCACCGGCCTGGGGAAAGGTTAGTGTGGGGTTTCTGGGACTCTGGCCCGCCAATCAGTGATATGGACGTCGTCCCCATACCCACTAAATATACCCCCGGTGCACCGCCCCGCGCTTGTACCTCGTGGGGCTCAAATGTGTCTCCACGGGATAAAAGCTGATAAAAGCGTAACATTAAAAATGATGTATTAACTCGCTTATTAAAATTGTTAACACTTAACCATTTTTAAATTGAATAAGCTAACAAAGTTTCCTTAAATACCTAAAACTTTCAGGTAGATGAGCGAGCAGCGGAATTCTGGAGTATGCTTTTGTTTAAAAGTTTAACGGCTGCTCATAGTGGGATATACACTTGTGTAGTCACAAATTCAGCCGGGAAGGCTAACGCCTCTTCAGAGCTAGCTATTAAAGGTAACTGTGAGAATAATAAACAATTTAATATAACCTTTCGCGTTAAGACGGATTTAAAATACATACAGTCACCACTCTACTGCATCATGAGGGTATTTCTTCATAAGAGATGAAATACATTATTAATTACTATTTTCAAACCAGCATCAAACTAAATAAATTACTAAAGTACATCAATATAACAAAACATCACAAAGCTGTTGTTTCAAAATGTTCTATGTTTATTACGAAGTAACAGGCTGTAACCTGATTCCTTGTGGTGACAAATTTTTAATACATAGCGACAGGGCCGGATTTAGGGGGGGGCAACCGGGGCGAAAGCCCCGGGGCCTCCACAAGCAGGGGGCCTCCACAATAGAGCCTTCGGAAAAAAAAACTTTCAAATTTCAACTAGTAAACCTAGTAATTTCAAATAATTCTTGTTTCCGATTATATTCATATGTGTTTGTTAAATACTAAGAGAATCTACTTGGGTTCACAATAAATTATTTATTGAAAAACTCGACTGACAAAAATTGTTCATTTTATTTGGAAAATAATTTGGGGCAAGGGGGCCTCCACTCCTTTGTTGCCCCGAGGCCTCTGGACCCCTAAATCCGGCCCTGCATAGCGACGCCACCCCATATCATCCTGAGGGTGTCGTAAGAAAAGGAAATCATAAAGCCGAAGGAAGAGAAGGAAAACTTGATACGAAACCCTTTTTTTTTTGTTCGCCCGGGGTAAAATCCTTTATGGATTTTACCCCGGGCGAACAAAAAAAAAAGGGGAGAAGAGAGGGGGCGTGTGGGACTCTCCCCCAGACTGGGGGCCTACCCACTAAACATCTCCGGAGTGCTCCAACTCGCGTCCTATGCCAACCCATCTGTCGTAGTACAGTAAGCTAATTACCCTCAATGTACTCGTATTTAAAGGAAGCCCGACTTAGTAGTGGGTAATTTATGGGCTGAGAAGTAATTAATAGTACACGACCTGATGGTAGAATGAGCATAATACAATTCAACATGTTTGATACCTTAGTGCCGCCTTACTGGGACCCTGGGAGCGAGCCTACAGATGCTGCTGTTCTGCTAAATGGATCCCTAACAATCAGCTGTGGAGCGCGTGGCCATCCCACTCCAGCAATATATTGGAACAAGTTCACTGGTAATTAAAACTTTATATCTTAAGATCTGATATTTGTAGTATACGAAATAGATAAAGAAGTAATAAAAGCTGTTTACGTTTTAGGTGGTACAGAGGCATCACTCGGCGGTGTATCAGATCCTATAGTACTAAGCAACGGATCACTTAGGTTTGAATCCGCAAGAGCTGAACACTCCGGAAAATATCAATGCAGAGCTGATAATGGAGTGCCTCCAGTGTTATTTAAAGCAATCACGATACATGTGAATGGTAAGACATTACATATTGAACAATACAATATCTTGTGTCATGTAGACGGCGTTGAACTAATTTATAGTTATTCCTTTATAGAACCAGCAAGGTTTGAAACACAGTCAGCTAATGTGACAGCGAAACTTGGGGATACAGTTAGGTTAGCCTGTGTTGCTCGTGGTGACAGTCCCCTGACAACAGCCTGGAGTCATTCGGGACGGGGATTGCCAAATTCAGACTATAGGTAACATTGAACCACTTAGACCAATTATTTATTGTATACTGTCATAGATTCTGTCATTTTATTATAAGTAAGTATATCTAGTGATTGGTTTCTACCACAACTCCTCAGCTCTTAGATAACCCACTGCTGAGTCGGGCCAATTCCAACTACATGGAGGGTAATTAGCGTACTGTACCACGCTGGCTAATGTGTTAGGGTTTCGAATCAAGTTGTCCTCCACTTGCGTCTTTCGGCCATATCATATCCCTTTATCGGCTCTAACAACCCACAAGATTAAATATAATGAAGACACTATTTAGTTATTCTAAGTCCTTTGTGGTGACAGGGAGTATTCATTAGTTTATTTTCCAATAATTATTTTCAGAATGAGCATATCAGAGACAAGAAGCACAGACGGACTAAGAAGTGAGTTAGTAATTGAAAGAGCTGATCGAAGAGATTCAGGTGTATATAGGTGTCAAGCCACCAATCCATATGGTCGATCAGACCATTTTGTGCATTTAGCTGTACAAGGTATATACAAATAATTACCAATTTTAGATCTTCGCCTATAATAAATACTTTATTAATTTGATTTTTAAATCGCAGAACCACCCGAGCCACCTGCAAATTTTAGGGTGTTGGAAGCTACATCAAGATCTGTCCGATTACAATGGCGCAGACCGTACGATGGGAATTCTCCAGTACTAGGATATGTGGTGCAATATCGAAAACACGATTCAAGCAATTCAGATTCTTGGAGAGACGCTGATACTTATAATGTCTCGGTGAACGCCCATTCACCTGATGCTTTTTCAGAGTGAGTTTACATTCCAAGTGCAGAAATCTGACCAAACAAATGCATTTCAAAATGTATTCCCGTTTTATCAACACCTTACAGAACTGAGGGTGCGACAATAACAGGTTTAGAACCTGCGACGGCTTATTTGGTACGAGCGCGCACAGTTACGGCCCAATTTGCATCATCGCACACCAGAGCTTTATTAGCGTTAACATTACACGAGCCACCTTCGAGAGCACCAATGAGTCTTCGTGCTTCTGCTCCAAGGTCTTCCACAATAGAATTAGCTTGGCAGGTATTACTAATAATCCCATCAATTCGTAATTTTTACTTGCTATTGCTCTTACTTTTATTAATATGAAGCTTTTGGTTTTAGTCCCCTCCAGCGTTATCTTGGAATGGAGAACTTCTTGGTTATACAGTTTGGTGGTGGCCATCTGCTGATGGATCACTCTCGGGAGGATCGAATGTTGGAATGGAATTCGCTACAGTTAGAGGACAAATTCAAAAATATATTATTGAAGGGCTGGAACATTACACGCGGTAAGAAGGTAACTAATTCTTAATTAAATATTAAGGTTCATTTATTTTGACTGACCAAATGTATTGTTTTTGTTTGAAGGTATTCGGTAAGCGTAAGAGCGTTTAACAGCGCTGGTGCAGGGCCAGCTACCACACCAGTAAATACTTTAACACAGGAAAACGGTGAGTAGGTATTTCTAGTTTTATTAATTCCTCTATATTTTAACCCCTGGAAAAAGTAGGGTATTCTAAGTAAGACTTAGTCGTCAGTACCGGCATTTTTTTCCTGAACGGAAAGACACGTTATTAGTTTGTGTTTGATAAGTGCCTTAGTCGAGAGTTAGCTTAGAAGCTTTTGTAAAAAAAATATGCTCAATTGTTTGAAAATTATAACCTATATTCTTTATCGTTCATTTATGGTTAGTTTTGTAATTTTCGTTACTTACTGCGTATTCGTTATAAGTAGTTCAAGAGAATTGTAATCAACAGTTCCATCTGAAGGGCCCCGTGCAGTTAGATGTCGGGCTGTATCACCGCAGAGTTTAAAAGTGGAGTGGTCCCCGCCACCTGCGCATGCCCATCATGGTGCCTTACTAGGCTACAAACTACTTTACCGTCCGGAACATAGTGAGTAAATATTAACAAATATTCTTTACCGTTTTTAATACTTGCACGATTATACGTATCGTCCCTGGTTCTCTTCAAATTATTCAAATTACTTAATTATTTCCTATACGCTTTTTGATACTCCAGGTAGTAATTCTAAGCAAAACTAAAATACCTGGTGAAAACATATTAACTAAGTTTGTTTTTGTTTAATGTTGGAAAAAATAATTACTGATGATCGAGTTTATATGTCGAGACTGTTTTAGCTAATGGTGATGATTATATTTTATAATCTCTAATACTTATTATAAATGTGTTATTTAATCTAAGCTGAGTGATGATAGTTGTTTGTTGGCAGCGACAGACTGGTTGGAGTGGGAAGTGCGAGGAGTGAGCTCCAGTGTAGGTACTGGAGCTGAAGTGAAAAGAGTAGCAGGAGTGGAGACGCTTCTACTAGCATTGAGACCGTACACTAATTACACTGTACAGGCATTGGCATATACAGCTGCAGGAGATGGTGTTCCTGCTCCTCCTATACACTGCATAACTCATCAAGATGGTAAGTGGTTTGGCGACAGATTAGCTGAAAATAGCCACTTTTCAGTGGAGCATCCTCCAATTTTAGCCGGACAACGTTGTATCTGGATATTTTTTCTGGATATCATTGGTTTTATTTTATATCTGGTAGGTAGCTGGGTGTCATTTTTACCAAACCAAAGTACTGGGTATACTCCAACATACTGTCTTTTGTCTCCTTCAAGTACAACAGTTATATCAACAATATCTTATTCAGTGCCAGGACCACCTGCAGCCGTGAAAGTGGTTGCGACATCGGTAACCTCCTTGGCTGTTAGTTGGCTCCCACCAAATCGACCAAATGGACCACTTCTTTACTATACCGTGTTCTATCGTGAACTTGGAAGGTAAGCTTAGTAACATTTGGATTTCCTTTCATTGTCCATACGATATAAGTAATATTATATTAAGTATGATTGTGTTAGTACACAGTGTGTAATACTAGTGTATTGTAAATGCTGAAATATATCTGTCTGTATTTTAAGTATCATGAGCTCCTAGAATCTATATTAAGAATTTATCCTGAAATATTATGTAGATCTAAAATAGGGGCCTTAGTTATTTTCAAATATATTTCAGATAGACCTTTGAAAATGAGGTGGCATCTAATCAGACTCCGAGCAGTGGTCGTTTTAACTGCAGAACTTCCAGTTTCTAGTCTAAATCGTTCAACTTAGATTAAGTTACCTGAGTTCGTTATCTTATGGGAATGTATAGAACTTCATGAGATAGTAACCCCATATAAAAGGCTTACATTTTTAGAGACAGGCCCCCACAAACAACCACAGTGCAAATGGAGGACAGCGACAATTCAGTAGGATTGGGCGGTGCTGCAGAGTTAAGATCGCTAGCTGAAGGAGCCACATATGAGGCGTGGGTTGCAGCGCATTCACCTGCGGGGGAAGGAGAGCCGTCAGCTCCCCAACCTGCTACTACCACCTCAAGAGGTTGGTATCATCTATGACGATTTGATGGATTAATGATAAACATTCACAGTACAACAAACATAGTAGGTTACCTACAGTTGGCGGTCCTATAGCTAAAGATAAATCCCTTCCAGGCGGTAATTTTATTTGGTAATGATCTAAATGTAGCTATTTCAGCCATAGGACTTAAGAAACAACACTTTGCTCTAAGCTAACGTACTAAGTAAAAGTGGTTTTTTTTTTCGAAAAAATGATGATGCAGCATTTCATCTGACTGTAATAACGTTAAAAAGAAGAATTTTTGAAGTTTCTTAAAGTCCAAGATCCAAGGCCACCAGGCGTCACGTATTTTCTGGCGGACGAAATGTGGACGATTGAGTCTGGGAGTCAATCTGGGAGAAATGTCTGGGAGTAGAGAGTCTGGTGGCCCTGGGATCTTGCTCTATTACGCGTTTGTTTTATCGACAGATTTGTTAATTTTCTTAGTGTAAAACTTTGTACCTTGGAAAATATATAATCGCAACGAAGAAAAAAATTATAAAATACGAACTTCCAACAGAAAGAGTACAATAATTTGCAAGTTTTTGACAATTGAAAAAAATAATATTTAATTCCTCAATATTACCAAATATAAAATGTGAATCTCTTGTCCATAATCTCGGTCTAGCCAGAGCAAGACTCTTGTCCTTCGGTGTCTGGGCTCGAGTACAATGTGGTCACGCTCTGAAGCTAGCGTGTGTTGGGCGTGGAGAGCCCACGCCTCGAGCGCGCTGGCTCCGGGGGGACCGACCAGTCACGCACGACCCTCGCACGCATGTCACGCAACATGGCCATCTTGTTATTCCAGGTAATTCACGTAAACATAACTAAAAACACAAGCGTAATATACATAATTTTATACAAACAAATACACACACATTGGCTTCCAATTTTAATGTAACTTAATTATTACCATGTGGTGACGGATTTTTAATATATGGTGTCACCACCCCATTCCATCTTAAGGGTATCGTAATAGACAAGGCCGATGACCCACTACTGAATCAGGTCTCCTTTAGTTACATGGAGGGGATAATAATTAGCCTACTGTGCCACGCTGGCCAGACGGGTTGGCAAAGGGTTTAGTATTAAAGTGTTCTCTCACTTAGCTATGTTATCGCCCTTGTCTGCCGGTCCTTTTGTCGGCTCTTACGACATCCTCAGGATGGAATGGGGTGGTCACAATATGTATTCTAAATCCGTCATCACACAGAATTTCATTATCCTGAGGTACATTACCGACTATTTTTTTTTGTCAAAATTGCCAGTGAGGCACCATGTAGGTTAATATTCAACAAGTTGAAGACAGGACGCTATAGCGCTCTTTAGGGAATGCCCATGTCCACCAATGGACTAGAGTCGGCTGATGATGATGACGATGAAAGAGGCGCGAATTCAGCACCGAGTCACTTGAGTTGAAACCTTTGTCACACAGAAGTGGACGTTGCCACCATCGGCAACTATACCTGCTCCGCAAGGAACACTTTTGGTTCTGAGGAGGTGACATACCGTGTTGAGTGTGCCATACCACCAGCTGCCCCCACACTTCGCTTGGAACAATCTGCACATCACGAAGCGCGACTAACTTGGAAGACTTCTCATCACAATGCTGCTCCACCGCACGGTAAGTCTCTATTTCTTTTAGTTTGGAGGAAAAGATAAATTAAAAAAGAAAAAAAAATAGAAAAGGGAAGTTTTGGTGACCGTGATCCGTGACTGAAATTGCCCCAATATTCCGACTCACACCTGCTGCTAAAAGAACTGGTAACCTTCTCTGAATTTTCTACTACTTATCATTCCGTAGTCCGTGTTTGATGTTTGAGCATTCTAATGCGTTATGGTTTTGATTTTGTAATTGCTTTGGGATTGATGCCGGTGTTGTCATGCTCACTCAAAGATTCACGGCAAAAGCGGCGTCTTGTGCCGTATCGCCCTCTTCCCTGTTATATGGTTTATGAGGGCAATGGCTGGGAGTCGATCGGCTCAGGCATGCAGTTCGAAATATTTCTGATTTCTGGCCCTTTGTGACTAACGTGCGGGCTTGCTTTCACAAATCTGTCATAACAATCTATATACATATATGAGTCGTGTAAAAAACGATGTAAAAATGCAACTACAGCGTTTTTACCGGCTCTTATCAGAAGCGGCCTCCACACCGGTGGCAAATGTATATTGACGTGTCAAAGAGCTCAGATAGGAAATTGAATAAATTGATTTTGATTTTGATGGGTTATGGCACAATGTGATTTAGCCTTCTTTAGTGAAAATTTCGAAGATCGTTGGCCAGAAGACCTTTCAGCAATGAAAGGAAAACTTGACGAGGAATGCTACCTCAACCAGGGCGAATAAGTAATTTTGATAAAATAGGGATAAACTCTATAGCCGTAAAGAAAGGTTTTGTAATACTAATAAGGAAAATATGATACAAAAATAAACATTTTTTTTTAAATTTTGGAGAACTGAAGCAAAATAAAAGAACAAAAATTAATAAAAGCTTTTCACTGGAACCCTGTTTTGTATTAAAATTCTTATTCACATAATTAAATTTAATTGCTCCCTCATATTTCAAGATAGAAAGTTAATTAAACACTTTGTGCCCTCACTTCAGATGGCTAAAGAGTTTTTGTTACAACCATAAAGACATTTCCGTCCGTGCGGATTTAGAATACACAATGTCACCATTTTTTTTTTTTTGCCCTGGGTAAAATCCTTTATGGACTTCCTCGCCGGCCACGGGGATGGCCAGCGAGGGGAGTGTGGGACTCTCCCCCATAGAGGGGGCCTACCCACTAAACCTCCCCGGGGTGCTCCAACTCGCGTCCTGTTGCGGCATTGTGGGATCTGATGCAGAACCACGCCGCCGCAGACGAGGAGGCCCCCCTCCTCTCGGGGCGAGACATCCCCGTACCCCTGTGCCAACCCGTCTTGCCAGCGTGGCACAGTAAGCTATTTTCGCTCCATGAATGTGGAGGAGGCCCGACCTAGTAATGGGCCATTAATGGACTGAGACGACGACGATGATATAGCCATTTGATGTATTTTAGTAAAGTGAACTTAGTTATTTCGTGCCGTCGTATAAGAATTCACAATGTCACAATGATGTGGGTTGGCGCCATCTTGAGGGTGTTGTAAGAGGTGACTTAAGAAACCCAAGAAGGCAGATCACCTAGCGAAAGATAACTTGATACAAACATATTCCTGGTTTTGCCAGTTTGGCACATAGGCTAATTTCCCTCCATAGATTCGGAGGAAGCGCGACTCAATAGTGGGTTATTTATAGGCTGAATCGACGAGAGTGAACTGAACTACTTGTTGAATTCCAAACAAGATATTGAACTCTTATTAGTATTCCATTCATATCCAATCGAACCACGCAGAGGGTATAATAATCTTATTCTAAAACTCTTTGCAGAAGTATGTATACGATAAGTTTGGGCAAAGTTCGTACGGCAGTGAAAGTGGGAGAATTTCGTGACACACTCGTGTCGTAAACATGTTCATATTTGCCAAGCTTTTTGCTATATCAATAACTTTATATGGATGGTGAATAAGTACTTTTG
Source organism: Clostera curtula (assembly GCA_905475355.2). Lineage (NCBI taxonomy): Eukaryota > Metazoa > Arthropoda > Insecta > Lepidoptera > Notodontidae > Clostera > Clostera curtula. The sequence continues at coordinate 6,808,909 of FR997813.1, read as the reverse complement.
ATAGGTTGTATATACTACGTTTATACTAAGTAGCATGTTCAATAGGTTTGTTTAGGTACTGCGCAACCATTAACATAACCAATTTCAAAGCTTTGAGTTGAAATATTTTCATGTTTACATTAATTCGTATCGAGCCAAAACTCTGTATCAATGTATCCTATAAGTGTAAAATAATATTAAGGGCAAAATGGTCTTGAATTTTACAACGTATATAACTTTATATTCCTAAATGTAGGTGGGGTATTAATAATCATACTTGCTTCGTTTCATCCCATTAATGACCTACTACTGGGTCGGGCCTCCTCCAAATTTAAGGAGGGATTAGTGGCCTACTGTGCCACGCTTGTGTCAAGTTTTTATTCTCTTGCTCCTAGGAGATCTGCCTCTCTAGTCATTTTTATATTTGTTAAACATATAATGAATCCTAAAGTTGTGCAAATAATTTTAGGATCATATCACATTGTTCCGCACTAAGACAATCCACGCATGTTTTATTTTTAATCATTAACTAATAGTTGTACAATGTCCAATTTAGCTCTAATTACCACGTCAATAGGGTTCACTATATTGTGGGTCCGTATCCGAGATGACATTGGAGAGAACATAGAGTCTCCTACCCGCACAGAAGAAGAACGACGATTGGAGACCGGTGGAGAAGCGGCCAGTGTTGTGCTTAGAGCGTTGGCTTGTGGCGCGGTCTACTCTGTAAGAGCAGTGGCACATTCAAGAGCAGGATCTTCACCTCCATCAGCGCCACTGCTGGTGAAAACGAAGCCACCTGGTAAGAATATTATAGTTTTCATTCAACGCGTTCTTGCTCACGATCTCTGCCTGAGAGCGTTCTAATATGTCTCCAGTACAACGAGGAAACTTCTAAACGTTCCTTTTAAATATGGCCGCCTCTGGTTCTGTGTGTAACTTGTATTACAAACTTTTAAAGACCTTGTAGAGGCTTCATATTCAGTCTTCATAATAGTTTTATATTTCCTGTATCCTCGCACACGAGATCCGACTCAGCAGCGGGTCATATACGAGCTAGGATGATGCTTTCCTGCATTTTTAATGACGAAATGTGGGCTTATATCATATTGTGATAGTCGCGGACACATAATAAAGTGGTTCCAATTATAATATTTGGTCTCGGCTTTTAATTGATATCTTCTATATCTCTAGGTGTTGGCTAAAAACATATCATTTATAAGAGCGAACAATTTCTCCAACGATATCTACGGTATTCTTTAATTCTTGCATATTTAATAAAATTTATAAAACACATATACAAATAATTTAAAAATATAAATTCTTGCTGTGATGTTTATTCTTTTACATGATATTTGCACATGCAATTTTTCTGTGTTGTATTATATATTTTTTTGTATTTTAAATACGCACTCGTTATTTGTCTGAAGTAAAAATAAATAATAGCTCTTCAAATTTGGTGGTGGGCGGTTTGTACTAGAATATTCATACTTCCGCCGCGCCACCTATTTTAGCCCACTTCGTCCCAGCTAAAACTCTCTTGACCTTTGGGAAAATTAAGTGTCTGTATTTTAATACCTGGTAGGTAAAGGGAACAAATATTGCACCCAAAATAAATAAGGATGTTCTTACGACTCTGCTACGGCAATTCAATTTTTCTCGTGGTTGGCAATTCCTTCCATATTAAAGTGCCATAAGACGTGACTAAAAAAAGTAGAAAAGGTTGATACAAATAAATAATAAATAAATATCCTTGGACATTTCATACAACGCCATCTCGTCCCAAGCTATGCAACTAAATGCTTGTGTTATGGTAACGACATGATGAGATGATAAACTACTTAAATACATTTTTTTTTGTAAATACATACTTATTATAGATAGCAATGACACCCAGACTCCGAGCCAGTGCCTCTGGTTTAGACAAAGACACTTGCCCGACCCCGGAATCGAACCCGGGACCCGTTGATCCAAAGGCGGCACATCTAACCACCAGTGTCAACCTGTACAGCCAGCGTGGCACAGTAGGCAAATTTCCCACTAAACTGGAGGAGGCTTTGGACCGAGGCGATGAGGTATAGACAACATAAATGTTTAGTTAAGTTCATTAGTCTGGATTATAGAAAATATCTTTCAAATGAATTCGCTCCCAATTCTTTTAGCAATAGATTGAAATCGCTTAGCGAAGTTTCAATTCCAGAATTTAAGCGAATCGAAGGGATTTGAAAGTTCAGTGAACACGTTATTGTTCGGAACAATTTTACGTAACTAAAAGGTTTTTGTCCATGTGGTAACCGATTTAGAAAACGTAATGTCACCACCCCGTTCCATCCTGAGGGCGTCGTAAAAGCCGACAAAAGGAAATGACAAGGCCGATAACCTAGCCCCAAGAGAAGGAAAACTTGATACGAAACCATTTTTTTTTTTTTTTGTTCGCTCGGGTTCAAATTCTTTATGGACTATCCCCGTCGGCCACGGGGATGGCCGAGGGGGGGGCGTGTGGGACTCTCCCCCAGAGTGGGGGCCTGCCCACTAAACATCCCCGGAGTGCTCCCACTCGCGTCCTGTTGCGGCATTATGGGATCTGGTGCAGAACCACGCTGATACGAAACCCTGTGCCAACCCGTCTCGTCAGCATGGCACAGTAGGCTAACTACCCTTCTTGTGATTGGAGGAGGAACGTCTCACCAGTGGGTCATGTATGAGCTGACAAGTAGTAGTACTAAAAGGTTTTATTTCCTTTATGAGTGAGACCGGCGTTACATCTCAAGCACCTAATAGATTACCGTAATAATTCCATAGAATCACGTTTTTTTTTTATTGACGATGATAAAAATATCTATTACCACGATAATGGCGGTGCTTGGGGAGTTACGGTCAACGCCGACCAACGAAGTGGCGGCGAAGAGACTAATTCAGTAACAATTTAAATTCAACCTAAAACGCTTCAGAATACAATTGTATTTAGAACACGTTCGAATACGCTCGCCGCGCTTTATGTCGCTCGCCGTCATTGTATTTCGTTGTACCAACTCCGTTGGTCGGCGCTGACTCTTAATGTCCTGATATAGGTACTACTAGTTAGCCCATACATGACCCATTGCTGAGTCGGATCTCCTCCAATTATAAATAAATAAATAAATATCCTTAGACATTTCACACAACGCCATCTCGTCCCAAGCTAAGCAACTTAATGCTTGTGTTATGGTAACGAGATGGATGATAAACTACTTATATACATTTTTTTTTGTAAATACATACATATTATAGATAGAAATGACACCCAGACTCTGAGCCAGTGCCTCTGACAAAGACACTTGCCCGACCCCGGAATCGAACCCGGGACCCGTTGATCCAAAGGCGGCACATCTAACCACTAGAAGGGTAATTAGACTGCTGTGACACGCTGGCTAAACGGGTTGGCACATGGTCTCGTATCAAGTTCTCCTTCTCTTGTTTATTAGTCGGCGTTCCTTTTATCGGCTTTCACGTTACCGTACGATGGAATGGCGTGGTGACACTATATGTATTCTAAATCCGTCACCACACGGATATTCAGATATTCCTTTTTATAATGTTATAATTTCATCTTAAGTTTTCGCACCTATTCTAATAAATATTGCGTTGTCATCATAATCGCCTTGAAACTTTACACGTTAGAACAAGTACACATGACATGTCCCTCTACTGTGCTGTAGTAAAAAAAAATTGGTATACTACATGTACCGTGTATACTACTGTCTTATTTAATTTTTTAGTTTACTTTTATTTATTTTTTGGCTGCTTTAAAAAGATAACCTGCCGTTCTCGACGGGAGATCTGCGTTGGTTGACAACAACCAGCAATAAGCTGAGTCTGGGTCGGTTTGCGGCAAGACTTTATAATACAAATGATGTCTATTAAAATTTTAAGATCTATGCCATGTGTATGTTTGTCATAGAATTTTTTTTTTACTTGCCACAATAAAGAATATGTCTATGTATACATACAAATGGACTTAGAAAAAAGCGGTTATAAAATTACAAACAGACACTCCATATTTATTAATTTGTATAGTTATGAATGTACTTATTTCTAAAATTTATGTTATTTTCTTAGTGCTTGTATGGGAGGGTGGAGGGCAGGAGAACCCAGAGGAAGCTGCTGAAGCGGCGGTGTGGAGCAATAGCAGTGCTTTAGCCCTGGACGCCAGACGAGCAGTCCGATGCGGCGCTAGACTGGTGAGGCTCCAGTGGCGAAGAGTTGATGCTGCCGGCGTGAACTCCTGGAGAGATGCCGACTTAACTTCCTTGCACCATCATAGAGAGGTAAGATTCAGATGTATGACTGTAATTGTTTATGATATTTATTAAGGACGCGGTGAGATAGGATCGATAACTACATTAAAAGGCGCTTTTATAAAATAAATCTTGTAATCCGTCTTCCATCTTACATTGTAACCACAATAATAATACATTTTTATTAGCACGCGCACATCTAACGACATTTTACAAAAACCACTGAAAAAGAACAGAAGCAACGCACTTAAAAAAGGAACACTATTTTAAATTATAATAAAAAAGTATATAAAAGACCTAAAAGGTTGCGGGTCGCCAACAATATTTATTAATTACCGATACACAAAGCACACAAGCGAGCGCACATTGAGCTACTGGAGGCGACCACATTAGAACGACTAGTGGCTGCCACAAGTTGGGGACGCGTTTCTCCTTTGTTTAGCATCGGCGCACACCGACCGTTTGAGTGGCCGCGCCCGAGCCACAAGCTGCGGGAGTCGACCGCGCTCGCTACTTGTGGCCGCGTTTTGTCGTTCGACTCGCGCGCATACACGGCCATAATCGCCGCCGCCGGCTTTCCGCCTCTGTCGAGTACACTTGAACAACTGCCGCAAGTGACAGCCACTGAAGACCGCATCCAGCCACTGGTTACGGCGTGTAGTGGTCTGACTGAACCACTGGTGGTCGCGTTTAGTAGCGGCGACTGGTGGCTATAATATACTGGGGCTGTTAGTCTCGCCCATTCCATACTTTAGGTATCGTAATAGGTGGCTAGAAATCAAATCATCATTTAATCAAGTTCTCATTAGAGCTATTTTGAGAACGACACTTGATGTTTGGCTAAAAATACTTGATTTTAAGATCTTTGTGTTGTTTCTTCAGGTAAGAGCTATAGCAATTCTAAGACGGTGGGATAAAACACAATATCAGCAAGTAAAACAACAATGGGTGGCAACTGCCTCGTTGGTCTAGGGATTGGATGTGCCGCCTTTGGATCACGAGGTCCCGGGTTCGATTCCGGGGAAGGGCAATGGTCTTTGTGTAAACCAGAGGCACTGGCTCTGCTGAGTCTAGTTGTCATTTGTGTTCGTGAATTTCATGTTTGTAAATTACTAGGGGGTACGTTTTTTAAAAAAGAAAGAACTGAAAGTATTTAATTACAAAACTACGCCATATAAAAAAATATTTACAAGATTGTTGTTGCCTTGTATATTTCAATTAAGTGCAAATTTGTTTGTCCTCCCGAAGATTATAATAACACAAATAGCTAACATTTCTTATCGTTGGAGCTAATAAATTCCACCCTCAACAATGTAATTAAAATGAGCAATGCTTATGCGGAAAACTCCATAGTATCTATACAAATAAATAAAATTGAAGTGTCTGTTTGTAATTATAAAATAACCACTTTTTACTAAATGCGTAAGTATCTATACACAGTACATAGACCAAAATAACATTTTTTTTTATTTATGTCTGGGTTTGTTCCAGATAATCTCTGGAACGGCTGGACCGATTTTGACGGGACTTTCACTGATAGGTAGCTGATGATATAAGGAGTAATTTAGGCTACTTTTTTGACTAGCTTCGACCCACGGCGTCACCGTCACCGTCAGAAGCCGTGCGAAGCCGGGACGGGCCGCTAGTATATAATAAATTGGTAAATAATAGTCCGTGTGGTGACAGATTTAGAATACATAGTGTCACCACCCATTCCATCCTGAGGGTGTCGTAAAATCCGACAAATGGAAAAAAGACGGCCGAAAACCTAGCCGCAAGAGAAGGAAAACTTGAAACGAAACTCTGTCCCAACCCGTCTGGCCAGCATGGCACAGTTGGCTAATTATGCTCCCTGTGATAGGAGGAGGCCCGACTCAGCAGTGGATCATTTATGGGTAGTAGGTCAATAATTCGAGGGAAATATTGTATGTAAAGTAAGCGGGAATCCCGCAATATACTGTTCTATTTTTTTTTTCACGAAAACAGGGGCATATTGAAACTGTGACTTGGGGCCTACCATTTGTACATTATATACTTTTTGTATGCGTTATCGAATTCAATCGCCATTGTCGAATTTGAAATGAGGTTTTTCCCTGATTGCTAAACTTCCGTATTGGTGGCACATATCTCGCAGGACGGATTTCCGATGCTCTTTGAATGGTGACTACGTACCGAAAGATGCAGTCCTGGTAGGTTTGCGGTGGGAAGACGGCCTGGGTAAAGACATAAGAATGCACCAATAGGTGCGAGTGACACAGCACGGGAGTTGTGGAAATCCTTGCGGGAGACCTACGTCGAGAAGTGATCGTTGTGGCTGACATAACATCATACTACTATTACTCAGCCAATAGACTCCTTCAGCTACATAGCCTACTGTGCCACGCTGGCCAGACGGTTTGTCATAGGGCTTCGTATCAAGTTCAAGTGCCGACGACAGGAAACGATAAGGTCGAAAACCTAGCCGCACCTCGCAAGAGAAGGAAAACTTGATACGAAACTCTATGCCAACATGCAGTTTGGAGGAGGCCTAACTCAGCAGTGGGTAATTTTTGGGCTGCCGCTAGTTTGCCCGCGTCAATATCACGTGACTTGCCACGCGGACCCCTCGATTGTTCGTGTCACCGCTGCGGTGACATGGGAATTTCCGTACGCTTCGTCTCGTATTTTGCACAAATTTGATATCTCTCTCTGTTTAAGGTCTATTTGTATATTATGTCTCGCTTATATGCTAAATTATCTACCAAAGTAAATAACCCACTGTCAAAAACTATTTATGGGTTAAGTAGTAAGTGCTCATTCATGGTAGGCCCCCATGGTTAGCGCGAAAATGAGACTGGCACCTCATACAAATTCGCGTGTTACGTCCTGCGAGACGGATAAAATAACTTTTTTGCTCAAATACCACCGTTGTTGTGCGTGGAAAATTTTGTTCAGGTAGCTATGTTGATTAAGGCGCGGGAATTACGGGCTTTCATCCCGAGAGATCCTGTCACATGTGCGGAAATGAAATCGGGTATTGTGTGCGTAAATAAAAATTGGTGGCATTGAAATCGTAATGCGAAATTCGGGACGGCCGGGCCGGGGCTGTTTGTTGACGTACATATTTGGACGGAATATTAATATTTACGTAACTACGCAACAACAAGCTGAAAGTGAAATTGGAGAATATTAACTAAGGTTCCCCAAACCTGAATAGGTACTCGTATATGTATAAAGAAATCATGGACTATCATTATTTCTTTATACATATACGGAGAATTTATTTTATTCAAACGAGAATTGAAATATCCCAAAGACGGATCAACGGGTCCCGGGTTCGATTCGGAGGTCCGACAAGTGTCTTTGTCTAAACCAGAGGCACTGGCTCGGAGTCTGGGTGTCATTTGTGCTCGTGAATTACATGTTTGTAAACTGCCCCCGCGACACAGGTTATACCTAGTGCAAATGCGTATTTTTTTAGTTTTTTTACTATTATTTATTTTTTAGTTGAAATATCTAATTTTAATTAAAGCTATTGTTAAATAATCACTAAAATATAGCAACAGCTTTATGATATTTACATCTCTATTAGCTATTGCATCGAAGAGCGGTGTTCCACCTTATCACCGTTATTATTATAATTCTATTAATGATAACGGGTCAAAATTATTGATTGTCATCGGTCCTTAATAAGTATGCCAAATTTCGAGTTAATCCGATGTTTTGATGTAGGTCAAAATCATGTTCAAAGATTCCGTTACATACATACATACAAGCGAAGCTAATGAAAGCGTATTAAAAGAAATCTTTCAAGTATGTCACGATTCTTGATCGTGATTCCCGAACTGAGAACGATAGCTTCGAAATCCCGGAGTCGAACTAGGGTCACGTGGTCAAAACGCGCGCTTATCCAACACTCTAGACCGACAAGGACAATAAATTTCTTTAGATACGATCACAGGTCCCCGGTTCAATTCGGGTCGGGCACATGCTCCGAGTCAGGGTGTACATGCTCCGAGTCAGTACGGTCTCCGTGATACAGGTTATAAATAATGCAGGGGTTTCTTAAAAAAAAAGGTTGTTAACACGGAAACAACAGTGGTAGGTTTTAGTGGGTAAACCGGTTCGCAACTCACCATCTCAACGCGACCGGGACTTTCACATACACTAGCCCCGTCCCACCGGCTGGGGACCTATAAGAGGTTTTCCCCACTATAAAAAAAATTGACTTTCATTATGAAATGGTTGTAGCCTAATTAAATAAACAAACAACCATTGCCTCAATAAATAAAGTTATTATTATTATTCTTTAACAGGTTGTAATCGGAAGCCTAGCAGCTGGGGCCTGGTATGGTCTTCGGCTGTGGACAGCAACGGAGTCTTCTCGACATCAGGCCGTCATCTATGCGGCAACCACAACCCATTCTGGGGGTAAGTAGATTTAATAAAATCTAATCAAAATGTTTTTTATTCGAATAAATTCTTGCGAATGCTTCCAATTAGTAAAAAAAAATGTATTAAATTTAAAAGAAATATAAAATAGTAAATAAATAAATAAATATCCTTGGACATTTCACACAACGCCATCTCATCCCAAGTTAAGCAACTTAATGCTTGTGTTATGGTAACGAGATGGATGATAAACTACTTATATACATTTTTTTTTGTAAATACATACATATTATAGATAGAAATGACACCCAGACTCCGAGCCAGTGCCTCTGGTTTAGACAAAGACACTGGCCCGACCCCGGAATCGAACCCGGGACCCGTTGATCCAAAGGCGGCACATCTGACCACTAGACCAACGACTAATCATTTAGTTTTTACCACCGGTTCGGAATGCCATTCCACAGAGAAGAGCCGGAAAGAAACTATGTGGTTGCTCTTTTAAATAAAAGGGTTACAATGATGGTGGCACAAACAAGTCTTACAGATTTGTGAAAGCAATAACACGCATAATCAGGTAGCCTATTAAAAAAATTAAAAATAAAAATCTGTGAAATTACACAAATTACATGGTGCGTGCTGAAACTGCACTCACATACTGTTTACAAACGTCACTAATAAAATGGCTGAAAGAAAGAATAAAATAACTTTGCATATCAGTCATATCACTTATTTATAAGACTAATAATACACCCCATGCCCACAAAAATCTCTTAGTGACCAGTACTCTTGCTCAAATAGCTTGTGGCCACCTTCTCACTTAGCTTTGGCTTGCGCAAGATAGCACAATTGCCTAATTAAAAACATCCAACGGGACTGACTGCAGACCGCATGCTTTTTCGGTGGGAAGTGAGGGTACTTTGGCCTACGTGTGTGCAAAACCAAGTGAGGGTAGGAGACCAATGTACCCTCACTTCCCACCGAAAAAACTTGCGGTCTGTAGTCAGCTCGCGACCACGGCCATTGTAACATGGTCGAAACGTCGAGCAAAAACAGGTATTAATTCTGTGCGCGATAAGTCCCGTTGGATTTTTTTAATTACGTGTCTAAATCGCGTAAGTCTAAAAATCACAATTGCCTAATTTCCCACTAATGTTTTCAAGGAAGGAGGTCACGAATATGTTTGCCATGTCATGTGTTCTGTGGATGACACACAAAAGATTGTCATCTTCAGAGGCTCCTCTAAAACCTTCGATTGGAGTCGATCGAAGGCCAAGATTACTAAACCTACCTCAAGATTAAGAATTTACTTTCCTTACCTAGCGTACCTAAGAGCTAACTCAGCGATTCAATAGGCCCGTTAGCTGGTACATGATAGTGTCTATTTTAGTGAGAAGAGGCAGAGTTGGATATACCAGCAGGTTGAGTAGGCTGAAGCCTAAAATTATCCGTAAATTTATATTCGGGTACTAGATACCTGATGTGTACAAATCATAAAAATATTTACATTGACATACATAATAGAGTAAATAATTGTAGAGCTTACTGATCTCTACACTTCTTGTGAGTGTGCCCATCTTCTCGCCAATGAAGTGCCCCGTGACTACACAATCTAGCTACGGCTTGGTATGATTAAAATCGTGGATAGACGTGGACAGGGATCCGGCAAAAGGTTTTCTCCCCTTCATAAAATGAAGCATTCACAGAAGTCTCCGAATGCTTTAAGAGTGCAATATAACATGTCTATAAGATAGTATTAGAGCTGCCCAGATTTTGTAGTGCTTCAGTCATGTTGGTTAGAGGAAGGGTGGGTAACTTCACCGCGATTATTCGCAAACGAGGTGCTTCTCTTCTTAGAAGATTGCGGGCCGGTAATAATAGTGTCATAAAGGTCATTTCTAAAAGGCACGATAGTACTATTATTAAAAAAAAAACATTATTACCAATACCATTACTAAAATAGTTTGGTTTAAAGTTTGGACATTGTCTGAAAAATAGTTATTCTACAGATTTCCCTTCACGTACATGAATAGGTACGTGAAGGGAAATCTTTGTACCCCTTTTTTATGAAAGTTGCGCGGACGGAGTAGTATGAAAATTCTCACACATATAGCTTTTAAGAAGTGTGAAGTCATCCGAGCGAGAACGCGTGTCATCGACATAGCCCATAGGATTAACAAGCTGAAGTGGCAATGGGCTGGCCACATCTGTCGTAGAACTGACGGTCGCTGTGGCAAACAGGTGCTACAGTGGAGACCACGTACCGGCAAACGTAGGGTGGGACGCCCCCCTGCTAGATCGAGCGACAATCTGCGACGGGCAGCCGGCAGCAACTGGATGCATAGAACCGAAGACCGGGTTCAGTGGCGAGCCATGGCGGAGGCCTACGTCCAGCAGTGGACTGAGATAGGCTGATGATGATGATAGCTTTTAAACAGAAAGAGTGCAAAATTATGCGTATAAGTTACAAGCAATAAATCAATAAAAAAGATTAGGTACATACACTACCATCTATTTGACATACACCCGTATAATACATTGTACTCTTTTGTTTATTGTTAACTAGTGGCCCGCCCCGGCTTCGCCCGTGCAAAGCGGGGGTGGGTTATACATATAAACCTTCCCCTTGAATCACTTTATCTATTAAAAAAACCGCTTCAAAATCCGTTGCGTAGTTTTAAAGATTTATGCATACATAGGGACGGACAGAAGAATGCGACTTGGTTTTATACTATGTAGTGAAGCATAACTACTTGTATATCTTCTTAATACATATTATATATAAAATACACGTCACGTTGTTTGTCCGCGATGGACTCCTAAACTCCTTAACCTCAATTTATAGTCGCAATATTATTTTATTGGTAATTATTTGACAGTCGCAATTATATGTTAGCTACGACTCTAACAGATGGCGATATCTGTTAACTGGATTGAGTAAGTATCAAATAGATGGCGCTATGTTAAAAGTATAGATGTTACATAAAAGCTACAATTTAATAGCATAACCACCACAGCAACGCGTGGCCGGGTCTGCTAGTAGAACTATAAATTTACATTAATTATGCTTGAATTTCGACCGCTTGTTATTATTATTATAAAATTAGTTTACAAATTTCAATTTACGGGCAAAGTTTACAAAATTTTCAACATCTTCATGTTATTATCAATTAATTTGCTAATAAGATGTTACATTTGAGTATCGCATTTTTATGTATTCACTTGATTAACACGCGAGAGTGAAGCTTTATTTGGCACAATATTGTTTGTACCTTTATAAACAAATCTGTATTTGCGTATAGGCAAACAAAGAAAGTCTTTCATTCAAACAGTTTCTAGATACCTTATAAACTTCTTGATAACCCTTCTATAACAAAACAAATAAAAATGTTATGTGACTTCGATCGAGACGTCGTTATACCAAAGAAATGAGGCAACAATATTGAACGAAGGCCCTTTGAAATCTACATTTATTTTGAATTTTCGTTTTCGTTTAGGAGTTTTCGTTACATGTTTATTATGTTAAAATACCAGCTTTCTGTCCGCGACTTCGCTTGCAAAGTAATAGCATATCGCCAATTTACACTTCTCATGATAAGCCAAAATATGTCCACTGCTGCTGGACATAGGCCTCCCCCAAGGATTTCCACAAAAGCGGTTCCTGTCCCATCGTTTTTGGTCCAACGCCTACCAGCACTGCGCTTTCCGGAACGCAGTCGCCACTTGAGGACTTTTCTAACACATCGGTCGTCAGTCCTGCGAGCTATGTGCTGTGCCAACTGCCACTTAAGTTTGGTAATCATGTGGACAGCCCACATGATTACCAAACTTAAGTGGCAGTTGGCGGTTACTCCGATTTGAACTCTGATTCTGATTCGATCCCGCCGGGATACTCCGAGCATAGCCCTTTCCCTTGCCCTTTGAGCCTTTTGATGGAGCCCATAGTGAACGTCTCTGTACCATATAATATCATCACTGGCAACACTTAAAGTTCGAAGACTTTTGTCTTCAAATATTGCGATACTGTAGACGAGAAGATATTTCTCAGCTTTTCGAACGTTGTCCAGCCATGTTGGATTCGACTACAGAATATTACACTTCTCGAGCTTTTACAGACGTCATTGTGCAAGTAGTTTGCCGGTTATTATACTACAGTCAAGCTTACGTCACAAACCAATCGCACTAAAGCAGTTTTATGTATTGTTGAACAAGTTTTATCTCTGCAGACATCGTAAAAGCTACCTGAAGAAGGAATAATTGATTCCTACTACAGAGTAAAGCTAAGTAATAATAAAACAACAAAGTGATTCGGACTCTGTTTCGCACTTGACTTCCCTATTCGTGTTTGCCTTGTTTGATATTTATTTACCGAATACGAAATTCGACTGCCTTGTTGGTCTAGCGGCTAGATGCTAGGGCATGTGTCTTTGTATAAATTAGAGGCACTTGCTCTAAGTCTGACTGTCACTTGTGTTCGTGATTTCATGTTTGTAAAATACGGGTTATACGTAGTGCAGGATTTTCGTTTCCAATAATAAAATATAAACCTCAATTCCTAGTTTAATTATAACTTTTCCAGAAACTACCTCGGAAATTAGCTGTAATAAATACCTTAATTCTGGTTTCTTCACACAGAGCGTCTCCGGCGACCAGTTGCTTTCCAGTCAGAGGGTGTACCAGTATCCACAAGCGCGGGTAATGCCGACACTGAGCGTGTGTTAGGAGCCGTGTCCCTGGCGTTTGCAGCTCTTGCCGCACTGGCAGTAACCGCTCTCTTATTGGTGCTGCTTGCTAGGAGAAGGTAAGTCATACATCATCATTATTTCATTGTCTAGGAGCTATCATCAGCTAGGAGAAGGTAGCATATTTCAAGGGACTCTAGCACCAATATGCGTCTCATAGGCCACACATGACCCAACGTGTACCAATCAAAAGGTATCTGCTCTTTTAAAATTAGGTAAGGGTGAGATACACTCTTAGAGTGAGAGGTGAGTGAGCGTAATTTTGTGAGTTGTGAGTCGCGTAATTTCATACCAAAGACCAGTTCGTGCCACACGGCGACGCAAAATGAGTTGTTGCTGCATTCGGTTTCATACAACAGTCCAGATCGTGCCAACAGAATTTCTGAAATGACGCGACTCACAACTTATAAAATTGGGCTCGTTTGGAAGTCCAACAGAATTTCTGCTGTGCAGAATTACAGCGACCGAAAATTACGCTCGTTTGGCTTCACTCATAATGCCAGGTAACGTTGCATTTTGAGAATCAGATATAGCAGTTTGGATTACGCTAATTCTTTTACTTTATTTTTATATGTATTGTACTCGAGAATTCAACTTTTCAGCTATATATTGGGTGCCTATCAATTAATGACAATTTCATTTTTAGAAACACCTTTGCTACGGTATTTGTATAAGTATATTAAAAAAAAATGAAAATTCGTTATAACCGCAATGTTGTCCGGTTTGCTTCCCATGATTATGATTACTCACGCTTTGGATCTCGGATCCCAGGCTCTATTCTAGGTTCGGGAAATTGTCTTTATGTAAACCAGCGGCACCTGATGCGAGTCTGGGTTTCATTTGTGTTCGCGAATTATATGTTTGTAGTCAGCCACCGCGATAAATGAATGTCGCCTTTTTTACATAAATCAAAAAATTTTTTTTAAGAAACTAGTTAAATTATTTCCTTAAAATAAAACCTTGTTTAATAACTCTTCCAACCAACAGTGGTACTGATTTGTAGTACGCTGCTTTCAATTTTTTGTGTAAGATATATCACCTCGTATACTTATTATTAAGTTTCCCAAACGTGATTTTCCCTTTGAACATCTCCAATTAAACTTAACGAGGTTCACTCAGAGCTCATTATGGTATTTAATACGGACCTCTCTTGGGGCTGACAGCGATATTATTTATGTACGCGTCACTGACATGCCGCGCCGCGAGTGAGTGCCCTCTTATAGACTCGACCTTTTAACTCGATGAGGGCATTCCTGCGCCTAACCCTATACGATTACAAACATATTAACAACCAAAATGCTAAAACTGTATATAAAATAGGTCTATACGTCATACAAGGCGGACTAACGACCTGGTTAAGGTGGCCTGAACCCGATAAGTGTGAGCAGCTCAGCACACGTTGTTGTATAAATCCTTAGAAAACAGTACTTAGGCTCATTTTGGCTCAAATGTTGATGATAAAATTGTTTTGAATAAGAATTCAATAGGAAGTTTTGTTGGGATTATTGAATTGTATCATAATTATGGTGATAAAATATGTATACATAGTCAATAGGTTGGCAAGAACGCTTTTCCACAGTAGGCCGATTCGATTTCGGGTTCCCACAGATACGATTTGTGTAAGCCATATCTATTTACGGCAGGCATCACGACGGGTTGGCAAAAGGTTTCGTTTAAAATTTTCCCTCCGTTGCAGCTAGAACTTCGACCTTTTCTCGGCTCTTACGACCCCCTCAGAATGGAATGAGGTGGTCTACACTGACTATTATAAATCCGACGCCACATGGAAAGGATACTAAGTATACTCTATTTGAATGAAACGACAGCTTTTAACTACGGTCTACTGAAAACAAATATGATTGGTTAATTACGACGTTATCGTTCACCAATATGTGTATTTATGTTTACATCTGATGAATTTATAAAGGATGACCCAAAAAAGAGTCCAGAGATAGAGCAAACCTTGAGGTACCCGAATCACCCCCGTATGTTCGACGATTTTTCGTAGTTTTCGGTTTATGATTTTTTTTCAGAATTTTCGAAACATTACGAAGATAATCTATGGCAGTCTAGCTAGTCTTAAGGCTTCATCATCATCATCATCATCATTTCAGCCAAAAGACGTCCACTGCTGGACATAGGCCTCCCCCAAGGATTTCCACAAAGGCCGGTCCTGGGCCGCCCGCATCCACTGCTTTCCGGCGATCTTAACCAGGTCGTCGGTCCACCGTGTGGGAGGCCTACCAGCACTGCGCCTTCCGGAACGCGGTCGCCACTCGAGGACTTTTCTGCCCCATCGGACGTCGGTCCTGCGAGCTATGTGCCCTGCCCACTGCCACTTAAGTTTGACAATCCGGTGGGCTATGTCGGTGACCCTGGTTTTCCTGCGTATCTCCTCATTTCTGATTCGATCTCGCAGGGAAACTCCGAGCATAGCCCTCTCCATTGCCCTTTGGGTGACTTTGAGCCTTCTGATGGAGCCCATAGTGAGCGACCACGTCTCAGTTCCATATGTCTTAAGGCTTAATATCTTCCAATACAAACTGGATTCCCAATATATTGGTACTAGGTAATAAGAACTAATGGTATGGCCAACCTTCATAACTCACGGGTCTCTAAGGCCTGAACACTAATCAAATAAAGATTGTACGCACAACAAAAACCACTATTTTGTAGAAAAACGTATCGGGGGTATTCTATACATTATAAATAAGATCAATGTAGACGGATAGAAGCACGACCTGCGCGTAAATCACTCACTTCGACCCATTTCCATTTTCCACCTCGATTGTTAGAAATTCGCATTCTGTGAGCTATATATAGAAAAAAAAGTATATCTGTTTGTAATATCGTTTTTCCGTGTGGTGACAGATTAAGAATAAAAGCAGACTTACAAAAGAAATATATCGTCCCCGTAGAGCGAGAATTAAGTAAGTCTTCATAATTATGTAATTAATTTTCTACCTAAGATATCAGCAACTTAGGTTGAAAATGGCCAAACATTTTTTTAAGACTTAGTTACTTCTTCCTCTACCGAGACGATATAGCGGGAGTGTGAATGGGAACGTTGGAAGGGGCAGGCCAAGTAGGACATTCCATGACCAAATAGGTGATGTCCTAAAGAAAGGTCAAGTCAGAAGTACCCTAAACCGACGAGCATGCATGAAGAGGTTGATGAAAATGGAGGAAGCAAAAGTTGTGAGCCAGGATCGTAGCAAGTGGAAGGAGGGAAAAAGGCGTGACTTTATGTTATGTTATGTCAGGTACCATTTATTTGTCGGTCGTTCTGTTTTATTTCGGTGCTCGCTGAACCAGCTGGATCGTTTTTTTTAAATTTATTTTTTAAAATAGCGGTTTACGAATCTGGATGGTTTACACGTTTCATCCTACACAGTTTATCCATCCTACTCGATGTGAACACAGCATTTTGATATACTTTTCAGTAGCAGATGGTAATTATACAGGGTGTAATATTAACCCTCTTTTTATATAGGTCGTCGTCGTCGTTTCAGCTCATAAATGAGCCACTGCTGAGTCGGACCTCCTCCCTAATTCATGGAGGTAAATTAGCCTACTGTACCACGCTGGCAGGATGGGTTGGCACAGGGTTTGTATCAAGTTTTCCTTCTCTTGCGGCTAGGTGATCTGCCACTTGCGTTCCTTTAGTCGCTTCTTACTACACCCCCAGGATGGCATGGATTAGTGACCCTGTGTATTCTAAATCCGTCACCACACGGACCTTATATAAGTAGGTATACTAGCTGTTACCCGCGACTTCTTCCGCGTGGTATTTAACAATGTGGAAAACTCGGTAACTACGGATTCCTGAAAAGTGGGGGTGGGTCTGACAAGTATAAGTAGCCCAAGTTACCTCTTGTTACATAAGATGTGTGTCAATGGCAGTCCCGTCAAAATCGGTCCAGCCATATCAGAGATTAGCCTAAACAAATAGACAGACAAGAATAGTAAAAAAAAGTTTTGGTATATTATGTACCGTGTATACATCCAAATGCGCATAAAAAGCGGTTAATTTAATGTAACAAATAGACACTTCAATTTTATTTCTTTGTACAGATTAGCAGTACTATCGATCAGTAGTAAGTACTCGTCATGTCATGTCAGCCCATAAATGACCCACTACTGGGTCGGGCCTCCTCCAAGTTCATGGAGGGAAATTAGCCTACTGTGCCACGCTGGCAAGACGGGTTGTAAGTAAGTAGTAAGTACTACCAATATAAATATGGTGTGCAAAATTTTACGCAGTCTTGAATGAACTGGACATTTTTTGAAATGACATTTTTTTTCTGATAATTTTGACGAAAATAAGTAGAAGCACATGCGAGGCAAGATTATTTGAATAGAATAGAATAGAATAGAAAAAAGTTTTATTTGTAACAAATACACTCATGACATATAGATACAAACAGTATAAAAGAAAGAAAGAAAAATTACAATCTAGCAATTACATGTACATAAGTGTATATGTCACAAATCGGCCCCAACTCAGCATAATGTTAGCCATACAGCCAACGCTGGTCTTCCGTTGGAACCGTTTGGTGACATCACGCGCCGGTAACTAGAGCACAAGTATTTACTTAGTAAACCAGCAAACAATAGAAATAAAGATAAAGTAAAAATAACGTTAAACTAACAAAGCAAAAATAAAACAATATACAGATTTAGGCAACAATTATAGTGTTAACAATGACATACCTAACATGAAATAAAATATCGGCTATAGCCTTTCCTCACGTCCGTTAGAGAGGTTCTCATGCAAATCAGAACACGGATGCTGGGTTTAAGAAAGAACAATAAATTAAATGGCACTAGTATCATGTACTTGTGTTTCCTGCTGTAGTTGATGTTGTAATAAAAATATTTTAAGCTTATTCCTAAACGTAATTACAGATTGAGAGTTCCTTATGGGTGGTGGAATATTATTCCAACACCTAGTAGCAGCGTATCGGAAACTCCCCCTAAATGTAGCAGAACTGTGCCGTTGTGTCAAAAGCTGTGGTGCACACTGTCGCGATCCTTGACACCCACGTTTGGACTTCCAGTATAACTTTCCAAACAAATATCTAGGTGCTTTATACTTGAGGATACCGAAAAGTAAGCAGGCTAAATGTAGTTTACGACGATGTGTCATTTTAAGTAACGAACGTCTATTAAGATAAGGACTTACATGAGTTTTCGCTGGAATCTTGAAACAGAAACGCGCGCAGGCGTTTTGGACCCGTTGTATCAGTTTCTTCGTTTTGCCAAGCAAACGCGGACCATACACTACATCCATATAATTTAGTTTTGACAAAATAAGCGACTCAACTAGCTGAATACGGAGCTCTTCTTTAATATATGACCTCATTTTGTAAAGTATTTTTAATTTATAAAAGCAGTTCTTACTTGCTATGGCTACGTGCTTGTCAAAACGAAGATCACAGTCCATTTGCAAACCTAAACTACTTGCCTCATACACACGTTCTATGGATTTATCCATAACAGTAACTTTCAATGAAGGGGACACACTAGCCAGCTGATACTTATTCCCGAAAATCAAATATTTTGTTTTTACGGGGTTTAGCATAAGACAATTTTTAGTGGACCACGCTGCTATCCTAGAAAGATCTTCATTGAGTTTTTCAATGGCTGTATCTATCTCACCTGGCCTACATGATATATACAGGGTGGTCAAAAAGTCGTGGATCAAACGCAACCAGCGGTTAGACGGGGTTATCAGCAGCAAAAAATTGTTCTACGGGAGGTCCCTAAGGTCAACCCCTGCAGAGTTATAATGGATTTTGTGTTTTTATGAGAAATTGTCCTTTTTTTACTAAAACTTGATAAAATTCCACGAAATCTACACCCTGTATCTTTTTAAAAAAATTCATTAGATTGGTACTGATGAGCCCTTTCGTTAGACATGCTATTTATGGTAGTTTATTGGGTGTGTTAAAGATAACATTAAGTTTTCCGAAAGCAATAATTCTTAAATCAAAACTTGTTACTTACTTCGGACCCCACTGTGAAAAAAAAATACTCTACAGAAAAGTGCCACTGTATCACAATTTTTGGCGCATTTAATAGGGATTCTAAGAATTGTGAGTAGGCCCGACACAGTATTGGGTCATTTATGGGCGGAATCGAAGACGATAAAGAATAAACAATGTCACCAACCCATACCATATTGAAGGTGTCGTAAGAGGCGACTAAAAGAACGCATTAGGCAGATCACCTAGCCGCAACAGAAGGAAAACTTGAAGCAAACCCTGTGTCAACCCGTCTTGGCTGCGTGGCACAGTAGGCTAATCTCCCAACATGAACTTAGAGGAGGCCCGACTCAGTAGTGGGTCATTTATATACACAGTAGTGGTGGGTCAATGGTACAATGGTACATGGCAAGATACTGATTGGTCTAAGGTCTTTTAAACTAGTTGGGTTTGCTATTTTTAGTAGAGGCCGAACGGCAGCTTATTAATTAATTATCTAGCTTGTAGAATAATAATCACCATAATAAGATATCATTTTTAGGTTACAGCTGCTTTTAGGAACAATAATTACGTGAGCAAAGTCTCGGGCAGCAACCAGTTTCATATGTTTATGTTTGGGTTAGCGATTATGATTTAGTAGTTTTTGCGCTTAGTCATGACAAGGATACTTGTTACTCATAATTGAAAATGGATTGAAATGTAATAGTAACTTGGGCTATTTGTCAGAAAGGTAAAGAATGAAGACATCTACAGTCTCATCATCATCATCTCATTGCAGGAAATGATCTCTTCACGGTTATGATCGTTTTATTTTATTGAATTCACAACGTTTCAGACACTTTCGTCGTCCCGCGAACACGGACTGCAATGTGTAAAGATCGTGAAAACCTAAGACATCATCATCATCTCAGCCAAAAGACGTCCACTGGTGGACATAGGCCTCCCCAAGGATTTCCACGAAGGCTGGTCCTGAGCCGCCCGCATCCATCGCTTTTCGGCGACCCTAACCAGGTCGTCGGTCCACCGTGTGGGAGGCCTACCAGCACTGCGTTTTCCGGATCGCGGTCGCCACTCGAGGACTTTTCTGTCCCATCGGGCGTCGGCCCTGCGCGCTATGTGCCCTGCCCACTGCCACATAAGTTTGGCAATCCTATGGGGCTATGTTTGCCTGCGTATCTCCTCATTTCTGATTCGATCTCGCAGGGAAACTCCGAGCATAGCCCTCTCCATTGCCCTTTGGGTGACTTTGAGCCTTCTGATGAAACCCATAGTGAGCGACCATGACTCAGTGCCATATGTCATCATTGTCAAATAAATTGAACAATGTGCCAAAGTCGATTTTTTGTGACGATTGGTTGGTGTTGATAACCGACCTTTTTGGTTAAACTAATCCTTTTTTGTAATCATTTTCAAATTTGGTTCTTTATGACTTTTGACTAGTGAATATTAAGAAAATTGTGGTCCAACATATTTTATTTACAAGCCCCTTTAGCGTGACCCCACAACTGCATTTTGTGCTCAAGTTATTTTGCGTAATCAGTAGTTTATAAATGTTAAGGCATTTTGACTACTGAAACGTGTCTGCGTTTACCCAGAAATAAATCAATCACACTTCGTAAACTCAACTAACTTAATTACTAACTTAGTAACTACTCTCTTCGCCACTATATTCTCTTATCGCTAGCAATTAAATGTTTTATCAGTTAAATAACATTTGCGAAGAAGCCCATCTTGTCCGATGCTAGACGAACAATGTATTTATACAAAAAAAAATAAATACATATATATTGTAGTGTTGTGTGTTGTGTTGTCCGTGTGGTGACGGATTTAGAATACATAGTGTCACCACCCAGTTCTGTCCTGAGAGTGTCGTAAGAGCCGACAATAGGAAATGAGAAGGCCGTTATCCTAGCCGTAAGAGAAAGAAAACTTGAAACGAAACCCTGTGCCAACCCGTCTTGCCAGCGTGGCACAGTAGGCTATTTTCCCTACCTGTGGAGGAGGCCCGACTCAGCAGTGGGTCATTTATGAGTAGTACTAGTAGTAGTGTAATGTTGTCCGTATGCTGAAGGATTACGGTGCCAGCACTCCATTCCATCCTGAGCGTTTTGTAAGAGTAGATAGATGGAAATGGCAAGGCCGAAAAGTTAGCCGTCAGAGAAGAAATACCTGATAGGCAATAGGTAACCCTTTTTTTATGAGTGGTAAAATCCCATTTTGCCCGCACTCGCGGAGAAAGGCCTCTACGCGAGTGGACGCGGTAGGGTTATGTGCGGACTCAAAGACGCCTCCCTCCAGTAATGTAGAGGCAGGCGCCCCCTACCCACTAAAAACACCACTCACCCGTCTCTCACCCCGTTTCGGGATAGGTTGATAAGAAACCCTATTGTAAACTGACGCCACCTAGAATAGAATAAATAATAATTAATATAGAATTAAAAATAGTAATAATTAAGATTTATTTAATTATAATTAGACTATAGGCTTTATTGAGCCATACTATTGTGTACTTGTTGACCATTGACTTGTTTTATATATTTATACAATTGACTTTTACTTACTTTGACGAGGGTTATTTTACCACTTCTACAACTTTACGACCCTCAGTACTTGACTCATCCTACCATCGACATGTTCGGAATTAGGACCCCCATTAAAAAGACCACGACACGACGGGAAACACCTCCCACAACTGACTCGACAAATGTGCGAAAAAGCATAGACAAGTGGGAGACAAATAAGACCGACGACATCGAAAAGACCGTAGCCCCTCCAGTTGACAGGACACCGCCGGCTGGTCCGAGCGGTACGACTCTGAAACTGACTTTTGCCAAACCAACCGCCTCCCGCAGACCATCCACGGAGGGGGCCGGGGCCTCAAAGACCTACTCCTGTAGGTCTGCTGAGGCCACGGCCTGCCTCCTGAGCGCGAGAGCTCATCTCAAGAACTCTCGGAACTTGAAGACAGAAATAAAGGAGGCGGTTGATAAGGCACTACAAAGACTAAGTCAACTGGTGAGGGAAGCAGACGCTGACCAAAAGACTGGGACGACGACTGTGACAAAATGCAGACCGACCACTAAGACGACAGACACACAGACTGAGACTTTAACGACTTCGACTATAGACACTCAGACCAAGACTTTGACGACTTCGACTTCTGACACCCAGACGGAGACCCTACTTACGACTCGAACGACTCAGACTCAGACTGACAAAACAGAGACTATAACGACTCAGGAAAAAGACAGGACGACAATACCAACGCTGCCCCTACTTGGAACAAACAGCTTTGCGCAAGAGCTGAAGGAGCACTCCAGACTGCTTCTGGCAAACCAGAAACAGATGGAAGAGCTCAAGGTGGCTATGGAAAACCACCACAAGATTGTCGCCGAATCCGAGGCTCCCTCGTACGCTCGGGTAGCGGCGACCGGATGCAGCAGTGTGACGCCTGAAAAACGTCACACACTGCACTCGGTCGTTGTAACCTCGAGGGACGAGATGGAGACCTCGGAGGAGGTGCTGGATAGGGTGCGCAAGGCTGTGGACGCCAAGGAGGGGTGGATAAAGGTCGAACGGGTCAGAAAGGCCAAAAACAGGAAGGTGATAATGGGGTTCACTACAACCGAAGACAGAGACCGCGCGACTGAACGACTCACTAGACAGGGCGCTGACCTCAACGTTGAGGCCGTTAGAAACCGCGACCCGCTTCTGATTCTCAGAGATGTCTTGACTAAGAACACTGACGCAGACATTTTAAAAGCTCTGTGGAATCAGAACCGGGAGGTTTTTAGCGGCCTCAGCGAAGAGGACAAAAGACTAGACATTAAGTACAGACGACGAGCCAGAAATCCGCACAACGGACACGTCGTGCTGAGCACCTCTCCACAAGTGTGGCAGAGATTTACTGCAAGGGGGCACGCCCATGTGGACCTGCAGCGGGTGAGGGTTGACGATCAATCCCCACTCGTGCAGTGCACGCGCTGCCTGGGCTTTGGGCATGGCAGAAAGCACTGCACCGAAGCCCAGGACGCGTGCAGCCACTGTGGCGGGCCCCACCTTCGAACCGACTGTCCGGAGTGGGTTTCTGGCGGACTTGCAAAATGTATCAATTGTAAAAAGACGACCACCCAGACTGACTTCGACCATAATGCCTTCAGCGCCGACTGCCCAATCCGTAAAAAATGGGACAAGATCGCAAGATCCACGGTTGCTTATTCCTAAGGGCACGACTGTTGACAAATTTGGGCCATACTTCGACACAGACTACAACAAAAATACTGACTCTGACTTTGACAACTGCATGTACAGCGGTGGGCTCGGCGCGGGTCGAGCGACCACCGGGGACAGTAGCAGAAAACGAAATTGTATGAGGTTTCGTAGTAAACCCCATCAATTTAAGAAGAAAAGGTGCAAAGTAAAAAATGGAAAACTACTCACCTTGCTGCTGGAACCGAAGATGGACGACTCGATGCGCGACGATCAAACCCGAAGACTGAAGAACCTGGAAAAGAAAGACGACATGAAATTGACAATGGTCCAAATTTATGGTAAGAATGAGTATGACAGACTTACAATGGGGATAGACGACGAAAATGACTATATGACTCGGACCAGATTATTAGGGCATGACACGACAACAAACAGATGCGACTTAAGACTGTATAGGTATCTAAGACAAGTGTATTGGTAGGAAAACTTATGTTAGCAATATATTTTGGTAATATAATTGGTAACATAAGAAGAAGTGTAGAACATTTAAGAAGTTGAAAATGTATAAGCATGTGTAGTACAGTAATAAAGAAAAAGGTGTTAATAATAGATATTTAAAAAAAAATAGATTAGCCCTGCTATGTAAGTAAATAGATAAAACGTAATTCGGTAGTAGACATTAGTGCCCCATTGGCATGACAGATGATGGATGAAAGAATTATATGTATACAGAATGAATGTGTGAGATGAAAAACTGCGAGATAAGGTATGAATGGTGATGTAGCTAAGCAAAGTCTCTGCATAACCTTAGTAGAGGAAGGATGTAAAAAAAAAAAAAAAAAAAAAAAAAAAAAAAAAAAAAAAAAATAAGAAACCCTGTGCCAACCCGTCTGGCCAGCGTGGCACAGTAGGCTAATTAACCCTCCAAGAGATTTGAGGAGGCCTGACTCAGCAGTGGGTCATGAGAAGAAGTAGTGGGGGAAG
Organism: Clostera curtula; assembly: GCA_905475355.2. Classification (NCBI taxonomy): domain Eukaryota; kingdom Metazoa; phylum Arthropoda; class Insecta; order Lepidoptera; family Notodontidae; genus Clostera; species Clostera curtula. Next base: position 6,784,360 of record FR997813.1, on the reverse strand, counting down.
ATTGGTGCGGGTCTTGTGAGATTTAGGTTCACCCCTCGGTGATATGAGGGATTTCCCCATACCCAATAAACATGCACCCTGCGATGAACCATACAACGCCCACTGTTGGTCTGACTGTGGATCCACTGGGTCTGTTGCTGTCCCTTTCTTTTGACTGCCTCGTTGGTCTAGTGGTTAGATGTGCCGCCTTTGGATCAACGGGTCCCGGGTTCGATTCCGGGGTTCGGGCAAGTGTCTTTGTCTAAACCAGAGGCACTGGCTCGGAGTCTGGGTGTCATTTCTATCTATAATATGTATGTATTTACAAAAAAAAAATGTATATAAGTAGTTTATCATCACCCATCTCGTTACCATAACAAAAGCATTTAGTTGCTTAGCTTGGGACGAGATGGCGTTGTGTGAAATGTCCAAGGATATTTTATTTATTTTTTTATTATTTCTTACACAGCTCCTTTTGGAGCGGCGGGCTTCAGTTGAAGTATTAAGCTTTTTTTTTTGTTTAATAGCACTCTCTGGCCGTGCGGAGCCAGTATGGATGAGGAGGCTCGTCGCTGTAGTCACTCAGGAGCCAGCACTGATAAGTCCGTTTGCCCTGAACAGCAAAACATCAGGAATTGTCAACACGACTATAAGCACGACAAACTCTCACCGGCTTCTGGTATGTTTAATTGTAACTTTTTTTTAAATATTCTTATGTATTTTTCTTCTGTAGTGTGTATGCCACTGAACTCCTCCTAAACGGCTGGACCGACTTGAATGTTTTTGTATGCGTTTGGATGGCTCCGAGAATGGTTTAGATTCACAAATCAGCCCGATAGATGGCGCTGCAGTCGGTAAACGAATATCATCCTGACTGCCTCGTTGGTCTAGTGGTTAGATGTGCCGCCTTTGGATCAACGGGTCCCGGGTTCGATTCCGGGGTCGGGCAAGTGTCTTTGTCTAAACCAGAGGCACTGGCTCGGAGTCTGGGTGTCATTTCTATCTATAATATGTATGTATTTACAAAAAAAAATGTATATAAGTAGTTTATCATCCATCTCGTTACCATAACACAAGCATTAAGTTGCTTAGCTTGGGACGAGATGGCGTTGTGTGAAATGTCCAGTCAGTGGGTTTTAGTCTTTAAACCCACTGACAAGACATGTAAAACTAAGTTCTTTAGTGAATTATCAAACTTAAACTCAAACGGAACTTTACATATGTAGGTTTTATCACAAAACTCTTATAAATCGTCATATTTAAAATTACCAATATCATCTTACGGCCACCAATCAGTCGTCGTGTCTAAAATTGAATTGCATGTTTGTAAATTGCCTCCGCGAAACAGGTTTACCCAGTGCTGGGTTTTTGTCTTGCTTCATAAACAAGAAGAAAAAAAAGTAGATTTAAAATTTTCTAGTACTTTCTGGATGACTGCTGCCCGTTAGTCTGATCCTAAATATTTTATTACTAGACGTATACGAGATTAGTCCGTACGCAACGTTCGCCGTTGGCGGAGAAACGACCACAGCAGCAACTCTGGACCACACCCTACAATTTCGCACCTTCGGACACCGAGACAATGACGCGTTGCCCCACAGGCCGTGTCGGAAACACCCGCAGAGACACCGCGAGAGGGCTGACGGTGAGTAATATACAATATCTATAAATATAGATAGATAGATAACGCTTTATTGTACATTTGCGACATACACATGGCTTAAAGGTGAAAATTATATAGAACACAGACACTTGGCGGCCTTATCACCAAAAAGCAAACTCTTCCGAGCAACCAACACATTATTTCCTGAAAGATTACACACATTACCATGTATTTAACACACACTTGTTTATTTTGAAAGTCTGTGGTCATTATTTCATTTAAAGAACTAATATCTGGATAATTACATTTAAGTACGAATTACGCAAACACTCTTTTTTTTAATGGTGCACTCTTGTTAAAACTGCACCATTCTTATTACAATCCAGCTTAGGCTAATATGTTATTTATTTATTTATAAAAACAGTTACAGGCAATAGACAAATATAATAAGATGCCACATAAACTCATTCGAGTTTTACCGTGCATCATGTTCGTCGACATTGGCATAAATTATTTAAGTATATAATCTTACCTATAAGTTACAAAAATAATCAAGTCGGTGGTAGGTAGGCAACAGTTATTTTGTCACAGCCTCTGCCGTCGTGAGATCGGCGCATAGACTACCCACCCGCTCAATATAATTCCATGCGCAACAAGTGTATTATTAGTTGTAGTGTGCAGTCTGAGATAAGAAACCTGTACCATGTATAGGATGATGTTTTAATGTAAGGCATGTTAGACCAATAAATGAAACCATAATGTAATATAATAATAAAAATAATATGTTAGACCAATAAATAATTGTTTTGAAAATAGATAAATAAGTGTGTATGTGTGTGTGAGAGAGAGAGTGACAATGCGTAGTCTTTTAAAAGGTTGAATGTTTGTAGATAAGTCAGTAATTAAAAAGGTTTGTCATGAAATATTGTTTAAGTTTGTATTTTATATTTTTTGGAGTTAACTCGTCCCTAAGGGACAACGGAAGATCGTTAATCAGGTACGGAATAACGTATGTCAGTTGTCTTTTACCATAGAAGTTATACGAGTAGTATTTAGGTAGTAAAAACATCGATTTTAGGAGCTGACGCGTTTGAATTAAATTATTATTATACTGTCTGATGATTTTAATGTCATCATTAAAGAATTCTTCACACAATAGATTGTATTTTATTTTCTCGTGTATAGGTAATATTTTACAAAATGCAAATAGGGCCTGGTAATTATTTTCATAACTCTCTTTAATATTATAAGGAACGATTTCTTTTAACAACCTCAATTGTAGTGCGTAAATGGAATCGATATGGGTTTTATAGGTTCTCCCGTAACTTGACAGCCCATAATTGATCACGGATTCAGCTAGGGTAGTATAAAATTGAAGTCGTATTTGATAGGGTATTTTCCTCTTGATCAAAGTAAACTTAGCCAAAATAGCCCTAAGTCTGTCACATACCTGGTTTATATGGCTATTCCAGGAAAGTCGGCTATCTATAACGAGACCAAGATATACATGTTCGTCTACTATATCTATAGATCTGCATTTACATTTCTGAGCGGTGCCTCTATTATTGTGCTTATGTAGACATTCATGATTGTGAGCTATGAGAGTTGATTATAATAAGTAATTTGTATCTGTCCTAAATTACTACGGAAATTAATAAACTAAGGCAGTGTCCACTAACACTTGTCTTACTGTCTCTAGAATTATAAATCACTTTGTTCATGTGAATTGATGTGAAATCATTGTTCACGAATTACGCAAACACTCATTGACTTCGTGTTACTTAACAACGCCATCTGCTGTTGTGCTCACAAAAAAGTAGTATTATTATTCGCCAATAGATGTCAGGAATTAAGTCTAACCTCAAAGCAAACACTCATTGACTTAGTGTTACTTAACAACGCCACCTGCTGTTGTGCTCAATTCGCCAATAGATGTCAGGATTCCTAGCTAGATCGATTTATCGTCCCCGAAACCCGAATAAAATGACATTTTCTACAAATAATTCCTAGCTAGATCGATTTATCGCCCCCGAAACCCCCTATATACTAAATTTCATGAAAATCGTTGGAGCCGATTCCGAGATTCGAATTATATATATATGTATGTATATATATATATATACAAGAATTTCTCATTTAAAGATATTAGATTAGATAATTTAAATGAAATAAGGACTAAAAGAACGCAAATGGCAGATCACCTAGCGTCAAGGGAAGGAAAACTTGATACAAACCCTGTGCTAACCCGTCTTGCCAGCGTGAACCAGTAGGCTAATTTCCCTCCATGAATTTGGAGGAGGCCCGACCCCGTAGTGGGTCATTGATGGGCTGTAACTAGTAGGAAATAATCACACCACGGTTTTTTTTTGTTCGATTTAGTATGAAATATCCACCAAATTGTGTGTGTGTTGTCTTTCATATTAATTACACCAAAAAAAAAGACCGCCCCTGGAAAAAAATAAACCTTTGTCCTACGTATAAAACCTGTATCGCTACTGCTATTTACAAACATGGACCACTGCTGTATCGGGCTCCCCCCATCACCGATAGGCTAATTAGCTAAACCTTCGACCTTTTCATTTCCTTCTGCCGACTCTTACGACACACCCAGAATAAAATGGGGTGATGACACTATGAAAAGGTCGAAAAACTAGCTGCAAGAGAAGGAAACCATGAAACCAAAACCTGTGCGAAGGCCAGCGTGGAACAGTAGGCTAATTACCCTGTATAGTCCCGACTCGGCAGTGGGCTATTTATGAGCTGAGAAGTAAATACTCTTTTTAATACAGTTGCTCAAAAAGTGGCTTATTGCAGGGATGTATAGCGTTCTGGACGTGGGCTATTACACACGCGTGCTTATTTTTACCATTCCCGCACTAGTGCGTTCTCTTTCCCAACTGTCAAAATAATGTCTATTGGGAAAAACCAACCATGAAGTTTTTACTAAAAAAAAATCATAGAAGATTTTATGATTCATGCAAATACGCATATTTCTAACAAGAAACTACGTACTAATTTGTTTCAATATCAGATTTAATGATTTGATTGAATGAGTTTCATTTCATCTCATTAAATTTCAATTCATATCAATAAAAAAAATCTACTGAAGACTTGGCTGTATGGGCATTGTTCCTTTTGCCTACCAGAATGGGTGAAGAAAGAAAAATCTGCTTAAATTCTACGGGCTGCGCCATTTTTCAGAAATGATTAGTTAGTTGAGTTTATTGTGTTTTTATTATTTTATTAAATTGCTTCATTTTTTCGCAACTGTATTAAAAATAGTCGTTCAGTACACGTGCGAAACCGTCATTGCAACTTGTTCCGACTGTCAACATTTGTTCGAACTCTGCAATGACAGCCTTTCCGCACTTGTAATGAAATATACTATTTTTATGTATGTTTGGTGTATAATAAAAAGAATATCTATCTATCATAAAACATTTCCAGATTCACAATTCGAATACTGACTTGAGCAGAATATGAAACTCATTTGTTACCACACCCAGCTCCAACAGACGTGCCCAGAATTGACTCCTATATATTTATCGAGCCAATTATATTTCTGCGAATTGATAGTCTACCTATTCATTAATTAATAAATATACTGTATACATTACTAGAGAAAGTAACGTCTTATGTGTTACTCCATTTCATCCTTTGATGTGAGAAACGTGTTTAGTGAATTAGAATAATATTTACCCGAGTTGATATAAATCTATCATCATTTCGAGAGGCCGTATGTCGTGTTCATAAAATTGTTATGTATGTAATTTTTCTTCCCAGTATTCTTGTACGTTAATAAGCTTTTATATAGATGAATGAAATTATTTGTGGACTCAAGTTAGTAATGAAATGAGTTAAATAAACTCATTGAAATTCTAGAATAGTTTGTTTAGATGCCATGGTTGTATATAGCGGATATATACCTTTGTACCGAATATGGTGCACCAGTCAATTGCTTGTAACAACAAGCAACTAAACAAGTAATTCTAGTAGACCGATTTTACCTAGCTTGAATCCTTAAATATGTTGACGCGTCATGTTATATCGTTACACATAATAATAAAAAAGCAAATATTGTTTTAATTTATGCAGCTCACATTTCCTGAAATTGGCTACATTGTGACTATTTCACGTATGTCACATTCAAGTTAGACTGACGGCCGATGGGAGATAAACGTCCTGGAGTGGCGACCGCATACCGGTGACCTGGTTAAGGTCGCCGGGAAACGATGGAAATCCTTGCTTCCTGCTTACGTCCAACAGTAAAGCCGAACGTCCACCACCAGTTAAAATAAGTTAGTTTAGTTTAGCTTGCATGGTTGAGCCAGTTTTTCATACACGTTAGTTCATAGTCGGTGGACGCACATGAATGCAAAACTGGCTCAACTATGCAAGCTGAACTAAACTAACTTATTTTAGCTGGCGGTGGACGTTCGGCTTTAACGTCTTTTTTCTGTAATGATGATAATGACAATCAAGCAAGACTTTAAGAAGAACCTTAAGCTCATTTATAGCCTGAAGATGTGTCAAATATTCTGGTATGTGTGACAGTGGAAAAGCATCACTCGGAGTGTGAGCTGCAACAGCTGAGCCGGTACGAGAAGGTGCGTCCTCGGCATTGTGCAACCTCATACTGCGTGCCACTATCTCGTCACGGTAAGAGTTTAATGTTGACCCAACCGGATTTTTTCACCAAACGTCGACGTGCACATCCGACTCTATTCAATTGCAAGCAATAAGGACGCAGCAGACATATCAACTCGGAAAGGGATCGGCACCGTATCGCCTTTCGCCTCGCCGTCAAACAAGCGTCAACCTAATTTAAGCACGTAACCAAAGCGGAGCGCTTACGGATGGCCCGTAAGATAATGTTACTAATATGTCATGTCCCGCAAGCGCCGTGGCGGAGAGGCGTAAGCGCGTGAACGGTGAGCCGTACCGGGACCACTGGTTGACCACGCGCCGTACGGCGTTCGTGAGCTTGTCCCTAGGCAAGGCGTTTACGGATTCGTAACGACGACGTAACGGATTCGTAGGGAGTTTCATACAAATAATACTGAGCGCCTCGAGTTGATACGGTGCCGATCCCTTTCCGAGTTGAGAAGTGTGCTTTGTCCTTTAATCTGCTAAACTCAGAAGTTCTTGCCAAGTGCTTGTGTTAAAAGCAGTGGCATACATTCTGAACTAGCAGTGGCATACATCCTGAACTCGCAGCGCCATTCAATAGCACGTTGAATGGAGATCAAAAGCTTACTAGCTGCGCCCCGCGGTTTTACCCGCGTGGTGATGGAATTTATTTTTTCGTCAGAGTTTTTGCCTACTTACTTGACACTTATCGTCATATTTTAAACAATTCACACAATATCTTTACAAATTGTAGCCTATGTGTTATTCTGATGTATAAGCTATATTATAGTAAAGTTTCATTAAAATCCATTCAGTAGTTTTTACGTGAAAGAATAACAAACATCCATCCATCCATCCATACTTACACACGTTGGAGTTGGATTGAATTAGCAGGTTTGCGGCTCTCCTGGTAAGAAAAGTGTGTTGCAAAAGCACATTTTATGTTTAATGTATTTTAACTTATTACTAAATTGTGGTCTATAGAAACTCATTTTAACAAGTCTTTTTGCGATGCTAGTGGGTTATAATAGAATTTAATTTGGCAAACTCCATTGTTTATTGAAAGTGGTTTTGTCACAGTCAATTTAATAATTCAAACACCCAGCCCGACTAACACCATCCGTGACCAACTTCGAAATTATTGTTTCAAATAAAATTTCGATCAAGTCGGCAGGTCATCCATTAAAGCCCCTCATGGATATATCCGTAAATAAAAATGCCCACCCCTCTGCCCGATAAGCATTATTACCTAATATGGCGTAGGGCACAGGGTGTGACCGGTTTTAGAACATCAGACAATAACGGTCTCGGAACCTGTTTAAAATGTAACTCTGGACTGGGGTGTTCTATTTATTTAAAGGACAACAAAACAGGTAACAAATTGAATCTAAACAGGTAATTCTAATAAACGGATCTAATCTAGGTTGGATCCCTTAAATATGTTGACACATCATGTCATATAGTTACTTATAATAATAAAATATACAACACCATTTAATTTATACAGTAAAATCTAAAAAATCTAGAATTTAAGAAGTTTTGGAAATATCGGCTGAGTTTGCCAAATTAATGTGGAAGACTAAGTAACCATGGGCTCCTGAAACGAAACCCTGTGCCAACCTGTCTGACCAGCGTGGCACAGTAGGCTGATTACCCTCCTTGTGGTGGGAGGAGGCCTGACTCAGCAGTGGGTCATTTATGGGCTGAGGATTAGTAGAAGTAATAATTGTAAATATTTATAAAGAAAAAAAACAGTTATTAGTAGGTGGGTACTAATTATGATAACAAATGCCATCATTGTCCAACTGCAAGCAGGGGGTGGTGGAAGCGGCAGTGGTGGTGGAAGCGCTGGAGGCTGCGGTAGTGCTGGAGGACTCTCCGAAGTGTACGCCGGAGATTCGAGCGCGGAATCCGGCCCCGGATCTCTATCTCCCAGGACGCACCATGAACACAGCTAGCCTTCCAGGAAATTGGGCAGACGAACGCCATATCTCAACCATTATGTTTAATACAGTACTCCAATGTGTGTACCAGAAGTTCGTATATTATTTAAAGAACACCATTTTCATTCTCTGGTTTCTCAGGTTTCTGACCAAAGTATTCCGTATTTACTAGGTCTATGTGGTAAAAATGTTGGCCCTGATTTTTTAAACGGTTGTTTCGAGTAACACACGTACTTGTACGTCAAATATGATTTAATATAAACAAGCTCTTCTCACTGTTCGAAGACAATTTGATTTACTGTTCTCAAATTGTTGTAAGTTTTAACAGATACAAACATAATATGAATAATTTGCTTATGCAGGGTGTAACAACAGCCTATAGACACTCGAAGTGAGAGAGCTAAACAAAAGAACCATAACTATCTGTATTTTAAATAGTTTTGGGTTTCGTTCGTAGGTTTCGTATTAAGTTTTCCTTCTCTTGCTGTTAGGTTATCGGTCTTGTTATTTTGTCGGCTCTTACGGTACCCTCAGGTGGGATGGGGTGGTGTACTATTTATTCTTAATCTATCACCACACGGATTATGGGAGCGTAAAGATAAGTTTGCACAAACGGCCCTAAGCGCGTTAAACAAAAGAACCACACCGCTGAATTTTGCCACAAGTGAAGGAAAACTTTAGTCACAGACCTAGCGCCAACTTTTCTGGCCAGGGCCTGTAATTATGTGGAGTTCATGACACGCTTTGATAGAATAAAAAAAAAGTATTAACACTATCTGTCAATGTCAATCCCATGTCAACGTCATGCATTCTATTCTACCAAATCGTACATTTCGATAGTCACTTAGCTGCCACAGAGCAGCACATTTCCCGCCATAAAATTGGAATAGGTTTGACTCAGCAGTGAGTTATTTATGGGTTCAGGGTATGAGGAAATGTTCGAATACGAATAAATTATTACTGTACTTAATAACCAGTTAAGTATAGATTTAGATACAAAAATGTACCTTTCCACAGTGCACTTTATATATAAGCAAACTTACTATCAGTTTCCAAGTATCTGAATGATTATACTTAGAATAATTATTTCTAACAACGAATTAATCACGTTGCTCAAATTCATCAACGATCTGACATTACAGTAATCTACGAAAAATATCCATCGACTCAAAAATCAAAATCAAAACTCATTTAATCAAGTTGGCTCATTAGAGCTCTTTTGACAGGTCAAACAAAAAATAAAATTTAAAATTTACCATTTAAAATTAATTATTTACCATCTACCACCGGTTCGGAATGCACCTCTACAGAGAAGAGCCGGCAAGAAACTCTGTAGTTGCTCTTTTTAGATCGCCATTTGGGTACAAGACTGGTTTTAAGACAGATTTGTGAGAGCAAACTCACGCAATAGTTCCAAAGGGCCGAACATCAGCCAGATATAGTTGACAATAGTAACCTTGTAATGCCCAAGCCAACCAACCCCCAGCAACGGCACCTGTTCACAAGCATGACGCATGCGGCAGCCATCGCCCTCCTCAACCATATTGCAGGGAAGAGAACGACCCGCCGCACGACGCCACCACTGCCATGAGTCTTTTGACTCATTTGTACACTCGATTTATCAATTACAGTTAACATAAATATAACTGGCCAGTATCAGAAATAAAACACTAGACGCGTATCCTATATGATTACCTGTATCGCGAATGTGTTTACAAACATGTTATTCACGAACACAATTGACACCCAGATTCAGAGCAAGGACTCGGAGCCTCTGGTTTACAGAAAGACACTTGCCAGATCCTGGATTCGAACCATGGACCCGTGATCGAAAGGTGGTTCATCCATCCAACCCCTATACCAACAAGGCGGCATCTATAGAAGTAGTTGTCTGTAAGTTTGCGTGTATTTTTGAAAGCTCATCATCAATTCCACAGCACATTTGTGAAAAATTTAGTGATTTACAGTGACAAATTAGGTACTTTTTGGTAACTGACTTGTAAGGTAAGATGGTATTGGCTGTGGCAAACCAAAAAAAGGAATAAATACATTCTACAACAATTTACGACATTCATCAATATGTTTCCAAGCAAATTATATTTAAGCATACCTTTATTAAGTTGAATATATTTAGCACACGTTACATAAACTGCCCTTAATTAAAACTAGAATCTTTTCCCACTTAAGTCGAATAGGAATAAAGGTAATTATTAATTATGATATACGTATCTTTTATTCACTGTTACAGAATAAAAGTTATCGTTACTTATCATAAAACGATTTGTAATTTATTAGGTGATCTGACGGTTGCTTTAGACTAATAGATTTTAATTAATACACCGATGACAGTAAACTGTATCTAACATACATGTTAATTATATTAAACATCATTTGAAGTAATTAATATCGCAACGACTTGGATCTAGATTAAGTGCAGGCTTGTTTACTTATTTTTAACTCTGTAATAAGGCTTATAGTAAAAACTTCAATTGATCTTAAAGAAAAAATGAGACAAAGTTAACTCGTGAGAGCGTCTTTGTTATTAACGAAGTTAGATTTTGTAACACATGCAAAATAGTTATTTGTGCAACAAGAGAGCAAAGTCGTTTTTTGCTGCGAGTGCTGATATTGAATCCCGAGTAAGCGAAGGAATCAATGATTGAATCACGAGCGTAGCGAGTGATTCTAAAGTTGATTCCTGAGTGCTGCGAAGGATTCAAAGGCACGAGATGCGAAAAATTTTGCTCTCGTGTAACACACATAACTTTTCACTTCAGCAGCGAGAACACTATAGGAAACGAAATATATTACGTAACATTTTTGAAACTATAATTAAATATTTTTAAGTTAAAAATTCAATGAATTACAATAAAAGATATAATTAGCATTTTTGTTAAATTTCTTTAGTTAGTACGAAATTCCGAACGTGTTTGTCTTTGAGGTCGAATTAAAAATCGGAGTAACCCCATAACGAACTCCTTTGATCCAATCGAACTGTTAAAAGTACGTCTAGTTTGTATTTAATCAAATATAGTTCCCATAATATTGCTCTATCAATTTAATATTTATAATCTGTACTTTAATGCTTTGTATTGTTTTCTATAGCGCTACCTGCTAACATTTAACTTCATAACTCTAACGCAACTTATAACCAATAAATTTAACTTTCATAATCACACGAAATTTCTAACACAACACACTTGTCATTGGCAAAATCATCGGTATAACGATGGAAGACAAAACCTAAATGAAGAAGAAGAAAAATCGGAGCTGTTGGTACTGGCCACTTGGTCTTTGTCTCTCTCTCTTTTCTATTGGCGGGAAAGAGATAGTGTCAATGTTTCGAATTAGAATTAAAAAGTTACTTTGTCTCACTCAGTGGGCAAAATCGCATTTTGTCCACTGTTTTCAGTGAGCAAAACCTACATGTTTGAGCTACTGAAGTGAAAAATATTTTGTGTACTCTAAGCACAATGATTAGCTAATACATAAATGTTGTTTATATTAAAGTTCTCTAAGGTCCGGTTGTTCGAAACTCGGTTACGTCAACTGAAGGGTAAAGTTATGGTTAAAGTAAAATTAACCGGTGGACTAATTTATAAAGCGTTGTTGAAGCAACGGTAACTTTAACGAGGGGTTAAATCTCAGGTTTGACGGCGGTTAAAATAACCGCTGGGATGGGGGCCGTTTAAATTTTAACGTTAGTAGAATTGTAGTGATCGTTAACTGATTTTAGGTTATTTTCAATATTTCTTTGCGAGTACAGTTATTAAAATGGGATCAGAGCGTTTTGTTTTGGATTTAATTAATGAAGATAGTTCCTCTGATGATAATTTCATATTTGATCAAGTATTCCCACAAAGACAGAGGATTTTATTACTTCATCAATATTCTACAAAATAAAACAAAAAAATGAGCAAATGGGTATAGATTTTTTTACAACAACAAAGAATACAATAAAAAACAATATATTAATGGTTTCACTTTTACCACTTGAGCTAAGTTTCCTTCACCACCACTACATGGTGGTGTACATTTACGAACATTGAACCCACACAAATATCAACTGTTCGACTGCACGCATGACCAGAGGTCTGGACTTTATTTTGCTGAGCGAATAAGCATTGCCATCCAGCGTGGGAATGCTGCCAGCCTTTTGGGCACTTTTGCAAACCCCTGCAGCGGTGAGGATGCGGTGCATAGTTTAATTTAGATTTATTTAGTGTTTAGTCTATCTTCTTGTTTTTTTTTTCTTTTAAGTATATATTTAAATTGCTTTTTTTTCTAATAGTTATAGACATAGTATATAATATTATATTGCATGTTGTTATTTGAGTGAAATAAAAGTTTTTAGAAAAAATATGTGTAAAATAAGACAAATAAAGATATGTGTATAATAATATCAACAATTTTTAATCATGATTTGACATTAGTCACATCCCAGTGGTCCACAGAAACGTCACAAGTCAGAACAAACAATGCCAATATGACAGTGTTGACAGCCGAAAGAAAAGTTTCCCATCAAAAATTATGGGAAACATAATGGAGTTGCACTGACAACTCTTTTAACCCTCGCCTAATTTAACCGCCGCGAAAATTATCTTTGGGCAACTGAATACGAATATAACCGATGTAACTTTCTTTACCAAGGTCAAAATTAACAATAGTTAAGTTTTAACTATTACTTTACTGTATTGTACGAGCAACCGGACCTAAGTATCTATAATTTCGATGCAATTTTTTTGGTATGTATAGAGGTTTTTTTTTTTGTTTTTTCCCCTACACTAAGTCACGTATGTATAATATGTAGTTAGTCAATACGCCATCGGAAAATAGAAATGTTGTTTAAACATCCTAGAAATAAAATCGACCATACTTTTCTTGTTAAAAAAATAGCTCCTAAACAGTTTACTAGTTGTAAACATCAAATCATGAATGTGTATATCAGGAAATATAAGCAAACAAATATTTTATGATTACCGAATAAAAAATAATTGTTTTAAATATACAAAACGTAACAAAACGGCTATTCGAAATGAAGTAAATCTATCGAAAGGAGCTAGGTGTATATTTTTTTTTCAAGTATTTCGAAACTGTCTCTATACAGCTTCATTTTTAGTCACTAAGCATGTGTCCCATCGGAAATGAGCATTGCAATTATTGTTCAACAAATTTAGTGCCCCACAATGTTTTGTGGGTTCATCATCATCAGCCCTCATTAGTCCACTGCTGGACATAATTATGCCTTATAATGAGAGCCATAGCGCCATATTTCATGGGTTATCTATGCTTATTTCTCTACGCGAAAAATGCATGATGATGTTTACAACATGTCTATTGTCCTTTTGTAGTTTATTTATTGAAAAACCTATACAGGGTAATCTTCGAAAAGTTAGCAATAGCGATATAGACGATAAAGAATCAAATATACTTTCGGTCTGTGAAAGAAAAACAGGTTTTATTCAAAGTAAAAATTTTCTTTTTACTATCATCCTCTCGTAAAATAAACTTGAGAAACTACGTGCACAATGAAATTTGCAAATTTTATCGGGGTTCCTCTACGGTATTTTATTATTATTATTTTGGGAATTAATGACTTCACTTAGGTTCACCAAATGTTCAAATTTGAGAGTAATTCTACTGAAACTGAGACTTTATCTTTTCCATTGGTACACTTTTGAGAAAATCACCCTGTATTTAGTATAGTATTAATAAAATGTAAATAATATTATAGTGGGACTGATATGTAATATCGTATGTTAATTCGGAGCTTAAACTGTACATACAATTTGTAGATATCTGACGAACTCTAGTCAATTTTTATTGAATGTTTTTATGACAATATAATTGTATTATGTAAATAACTAATCGGTGTAGGGTGGTTAATCTAAATGTCTGCGTATGTGAAGGTACTTTACTTATATATGTGTGAGTTAAGGAATAAATAAGGTTTGGTTACTGTAAAATAAATCTATTTATCACAGAATTGTTTTTTTTCCTGTATAGAATGTCCAAAATAATAAAACAGTAGAATTGAAACTTCATAATCATCATTCTAGCCAAAAGACGTCCACTGCTAGACATAGGCCTCCCCCAAGGATTTCCACGAAGGCCGGTCCTGTTCCATTGCTTTCCGACGACCGTAAGCAGGTGGTCGGTCAACCGTGTGGGAGGTCTACCGGCACTGCGCTTTCCAGAACGCGGTCGCCACTCGAGGCCTCTTCTGCCCCATTGGGCATCAGTCCTGCGAGCTATGTTCTCTGCCCATTGCCAGTTAAGTTTGGCAATCCCGTGGGCTATGTCGCGAACTTTGGTTCTTCTGCGTACCCTCATTTCTAATTCAATCTCGCAGGGAAACTCAGAGCATGCCAACGTCCATACCACGTTGAATACACCGGTTCTCGACCGATCCCCGAAGTTAAGCAACGTCAGTCGCGGTCAGTACTTAGATGGGTGACCGCTGGGAACACCGCGTGACGTTGGCTTTTTCTCATGAAGTTACAGCCAGGGCCCACGAGACAGATCTTGCGCGGGATAGTACACCGGGGGAATGTTTAGTCGGTAGGCCTCCGCCTCTACACGGGGGCGGAGGAGACTCCCACACGCCCCTCGTCGGTCTTCCCCGAGACCGACGGGGATAGTCCTTAAAGAATTTTACCCCTCGACAACAAAAAAAAATAAGGGAAACTCAGAGCATAGCCCTCTCCATGGCCCTTTGGCTAATTTTGAGCCTTCTGATGGAGGATGGAGCCCACAGTAAGCGACAACGTCTCTGTACCATACGAGTATGTCATCAAACTCTGTACCATATTAAAACTTAATATCCTGATATAATTAGACTAGCTGTCGGGGAAAAGGTAGGGTGATTAGCCTACTGTGTCACGCAGACAATAAATAATAATGATAATAAATATCCTTGGACATTTCACACAACGCCATCTCGTCCCAAGCTAAGCAACTTAATGCTTGTGTTATGGTAACGAGATGGATGATAAACTACTTAAATACATATTTTTTTGTAAATAGATTTTTTGTTTTTTTTTTTTTTTTTTTTTTATTTATTTGAAGAAAATAACAAACAGTACAATTTATATGTTACCCAAAGACCACGAAGGTTTGTCCGGGTAGCATAGCATCTACATTCTTATTCTATTGTTATTCTATCTTAAATTTAAACTAGGTTAGTACTTAAACGATTTAAGGAGTTGTTTTGTTAGTGTATTTATGTAATAGTAACATTAAATAAGCATTCAATCAATAACACTGCTGCTCACGGTTACAAATTAACTCGCACCGCACCTTGCAAGACCGGTTTCACATGCTACATCTACAGGCTGTTCAAGAAGTGCGTTTTAAGTTTCATCTTTATATTTTTTTGAGTAATACTTTGTATTAGAGATAATTCTAAATTATTTATGAAGCGTGGAATTAAATAAGATGTTGTTCTTTCGCCATATGTGTTTTTTGCAGTTGTTGTTATAAGTTTTTTATTTGTTTTTTGTCGCGTATTGATCTTGTGAGTTATATGTTGTTGTATTTGAGTGTTAAAAAATTCTTCTTTTAATAAAGTGTATCTTATTTTTAGATGTATCGGAATGATTTTACAGTACTTAAATAGTCCAAAATCGTCATTTAAATATTTTTCTTTAATACTTGTAGGCACTATCATTTTTAATATTCTTACTTGAAGTTTGTGTATACAATTAAGGTAGCTTTTAAAGGTTCTGCCATAACTTGAGAGACCGTATCCTACTATAGATTCCGCTAGCGCATTGTACAGCATTAATTTAGTTTTAAAAGGAATCCTATTATTGATTACATACATGTTTGCTAAAAACGCACGTAGTTTCTCACAAACAACATTTATGTGTGGAAACCAGTTAAATTTTTTGTCAATAACTAATCCTAAATAAGTATGTTTATCGACACTTTCTATAGTGGGACATTTACAACAGAGGTTTTTAGAGTGAAGACACAGATGGTTGTGTGCAAACAATTTGTTATTTAAATCAGTTTGATTTCCAGCATACGGTGATCGAATATGAACTAGTTTTGTTTTGATACTATTGAGAACTAATTTATTGTCATGACACCATTTATTTATATTGTCGAAATCTTCTTGTATTTTTTTTAAGGCAGAATTTAGGTCACGATCTGCAACAATTATGCATGTATCATCAGCATACTGATAGGACGTTCCATGCTTAATTACATTATTCATATCGTTGACATACCCAATGAAATGAAGAGGACCAAGCACAGATCCTTGAGCCGTTCCCTCTTCAGCTATATACGAGTCACTGACGCAATTTTCAATCTTAACACAATTGGACCTATTTTTCAGATAATTTTTACACCATTCCAGCATTGGACCCTGAATACCAGTATTATTGAGCTTCTTTATTAAAATTTGGTGATCTAAGGTATCAAATGCACGCGAGAAGTCAATAAATAATACAAGTACATGATTTTTATCATTCAAATATGTATTAATTTTATCCGTAAATTCAGACAATAACATAGTCGTATTTTTACGAGGTTGGAATCCAAATTGATTTTTGTTTATTATATTGTTGTCTTCAAAAAACCTATGTATTTCGCCAGT
Source organism: Clostera curtula (assembly GCA_905475355.2). NCBI lineage: Eukaryota > Metazoa > Arthropoda > Insecta > Lepidoptera > Notodontidae > Clostera > Clostera curtula. Next base: position 6,767,601 of record FR997813.1, on the reverse strand, counting down.
AAAGTATTTTTCCACAATTTTATTAATATTAGACAACAAAGTAACTGGTCGATAGTTGGATACTTCACTTTGTTTTCCTTTCTTGTATATTGGACGTACACATCCAGTTTTCAGTTCATCTGGATAAATTCCAGTATACAAACTAGTATTAATAAGGTTAGCAATTGCGATAGAAATATTGTTACTAATTTTTTTAATATCTATTGCTTTTATACTGTCTTGTCCTGGAGCTTTGAAGTTTTTTAATTTATTTATTATATTTAGAACTTTATCTGGAGTAGCTTTTTTGACAAAAGCTGTTTTATCGCATATGTCATTATATTCTTTTTCATCTAACAGAGACTGTTGACATTTAGGTGATATAGCTTTTACTGCATTCTGAAATTCATTTGCAAACTTATTAGCAACATCTAAAGTAGAAAGGTTATTACTGCAGAAGGCTGTTGTAATTATTTGGTCAATTGATTTTGTAATCCTACCGCAGATGGAATTAATTATTTGCCAAAGTTTTTTAGGATTATTGTAATTATTTTTTATTCTATTTTTATAGTAATTATTTTTGTGGTATTCTATTAATTTGTTTACTTTATTTCTAGTTTTATTGTATTGTAGTCTAAGGCATTTGTCTGTGGTGTCATTTTTCCAAAAACTAAATAATTCATCCCTTTTATTACTTAAATTTAAAATATTCTGATTAATCCATGGTAGTTTAGTTTTTTGTGTACAGGTCTTTTTTAAAGTTTTTAACGATTGTATCTGAGCATTTTTGAAACTAGATTTTATAAACTCATTTATTTGGTTTGGACATTTCATAGTGTTAGTTGAAGACCAGTCAGTACTGTTAAGTTCCCGATAGTATGTTTCACGGTCATAGATTTGTATAAAAGATGAACTCGCATCAGCCTGTATTCGCGCATTCATACCTTGGCCGTCGCTGGCGAGCAGTACGACGCGGTGGTCCGCTAGTACTGTATCGACAGCCGCCGAGCACGCAGTTTGAGTTAACCTGCAGTAGATGTGATCAATGCACGATTTGGTTACTTTATCTAATCTCGTTTCAATTCTAGTATAATCAGAAATACCGCACTCAAACCCGTGCTCGGACAGCATGTTTGTGTATGATTGACAATCCGAGGATTTCCCCTTCTTTAGGTCTATGTTAGTATCACCAATAATTATCATATTAGTGTTTTTATATTTATGAAGAATTCGTGATAGTTCAGTGATAAAAGTGCCTTTATTCGTTGAAGGAGGCCTATAGACTGCACACACAGTTACCGCTGTATTATTTTTAGTTATTAATGTGCCCGTTATGTTTTCGAATAAATGTGTTTTTGTCGTAATGGTAGTAAATTTCAAACAGTTTTTAACGTAAATAATTATTCCACCACCTTTTTTATTTTGGCGTAGCTGGGTGTGCATTCTATAGCCTGGTATTTGAAATAATGTACTTATTGTATCAGATATTCCCACTTCGGTTAGTATGATCAGATCTATTGGCCATTTTGCGGATTTGAGTAGAACGAGTACTTTATCAAAATTTCTAATCATTGATCGTATATTTACATGCATACAAAACATATCAGTTACCGTGTATGGCGTACTATCTATAAATGAGTTAAGTGTTGAACAATTATGAATTTCTATAACCTTATTCATACTATTGATTTACTTAAATTGAAAAGTAAACAAAAGCTACTACAATTAGGATTTTATAAGCAATTATTGAGATATTTATTGGCTGATTGGTTCGCTTAGGGACTCAATATCATTAATACAGCGTATAATAGTTACTTTGGTACTAGCGTCATCTTTTTTAACATATATTTTACCTTCCTTACACCAAATGTACTTAAAAGAACCACTTAAACTCTTTTTGGCGTTATATAACAATGCCTTGGTATGAGGTGTGAGCGCCGCCCTGACATATACTCGATTTGTAGCCTTCTCCGCGGGTAGCTCCGTCCAAATGCTGCCGGCCTGCATTTCTTGAGTTTTAGCAGCTGCTATCCACTGCTCGCATACTCCTTTGGACTGAAGCTCCACCACGATATGACCTGGCTGCTCCTTGCGTCTTGGTGTAATACGCCGGGCACTTATGATCTGTTGGCTGGACATATTCAGTTTCTCGGCAATCTTTTGAACTGCACTAACTACATCCTTGTTGGGCAGCTCTGGTACTCCAGCAATCTCCACGTTATTAGACAGAAGTTTTTGATCAACCTCTAACACTCTTTGCTCCATGGCACTCACTCGTAGTTCCAGACTTTGGTTTTCCTTCAGTAGTTCAGCATTTTTATTTACTAGCATTTTAATAGTGCTCTCCTGCTGTTTCGCAATGCTTTCTAGGTCTGCTACTTGACTGTTAAGATATTCAATAGCCGACGTAAGACCCTCTAATTCACTTTTTATTATTTTCCTAGTTTCTGAGCTGATCTGACACACTAGTTTATCGTAAGTTCCCGTCCTACCTGTTTCTCTGACCTCATCCTCTACTTCAGAGTCATCTGGTAGAAAGTACGAAGATCGCCTCGACACATTTCTTAAACATTCTTCACAGCTCCACTCTAAACCCTCTGCATTTTTAAGGGTTGCTATCTGCTTGTTGGTGAGATTTGCACAGGTAGTCGTTGCATGCACAGTCTTGTTGCATCTGCTACATTCCAACCCTGGCAGCTTCTGAGTTATATTTTTATTACAATGCGAACATTTTTTTAACACCATTTTGGAATTAGGGTACTCCTTGAGCTTTTAATAAAATCGGACACAAGTTTATCGTACGACGTTCGAAGTTTATCGTACGTCAGGGTGTTTTATATCTATACATATTATAGATATAAAACACCCTGACCCGGAACAAATACTTGTAAGTCAATGTACAAATATGTCTTCCGTGCGGGAATGGAACCCGCGACATGCTGCGCAGCAGTCGATCAACCACTGCGCCAACCGCGCCGTCAAAATTGACACAGGTATCAAGTTATCCTCTTGCAGGTAGCTTGTTCAACCTTATCATTAACTTTTGTCGGCTCTTACCACGTGGAATGATACAATATGATTGAAAGGCTATCCCTCCATCCAATGAAACGATTGAAACTTTCGACTCAGGATTTTTACATACCCTGGTAACGGATCAAAATGAAACATTCTCCGGATTTGACAGAAGCCAATATTAGGAATTCCAGGGCCGCAAAGCGGGTTGGCTGGCACGCCGGATAGACTTCCACTGTTTCAATATTACCCACAGAGGGTGCTGTGGGTTGCTCTTAGGATATTGCGAGAATTCCGCAAGTATTGCGAAAGTTATTTAAAGAACGCTTTGCTTAGTGTGTCTCATTGGCGTATCTAATATTTGTCTAGTGTACCTACTGCCTCGTTGGTCTAGTGGTTAGATGTGCCGCCTTTGGATCAACGGGTCCCGGGTTCGATTCCGGGGTCGGGCAAGTTTCTTTGTGTAAACCAGAGGCACTGGCTCAGAGTCTGGGTGTCATTTCTATCTATAATAACTATGTATTTACAAAAAAAAATGTATATAAGTATAGTATAGTGGATGATAAATCATCCATCTCGTTACCATAACACAAGCATTAAATTGCTTAGCTTGGGACGAGATGGCGTTGTGTGAAATGTCCAAGGATATTTATTTATTTATTTATTTATTTAGTGTCAGAACTTTTTTTTATTGTAAAAGCGTGGGGTGAGTGGTATCAATAGTTCTAAAATTCTAATGCGCTAAAAAATTCTAATGCGTATGATGTAATAACTGTTTGTACGGTAGTTGAAATAGTGATTTATTTTATTTATAAATCTTATCCCCATATATAACCCACGACTGACCTCCACCAAATTCATGGAGGGAAATTAGCCTACTGAGCTACGCTTGCAAAACGGGTCGGCACAGGGTTTCCAGAAACCTGTCGAAAAGTATCAAGCTATATTTAACAATATATTATACAATATATTTAACAGTAGGTATAATAACAAATATATAACATATTGGACGTTACCCCGGAGTTACTTGCCAATTAAAACTAAATAACCAATTTAGTAGTCGAAATTGCTCTGAAGAATTTATTTTATTATTTAAATAACTAGCAGCCCGTCCCGGCTTCGCACGGCTGCGATGTTACCCGCGGGTGACGCCGCGTTAAAAAAACCTAAGTTACTCCTTATATCATCAGCTACCTATCAGTGAAAGTCCCGTCAAAATCGGTCCAGCCATTCCAGAAATTAGCCGGAACAAACAGACAGACAAAAATTTAAAATAATGTTATTTTGGTCTATGTACTGTGTTACATACTTACGCATTTAGTAAAAAGTGGTTATTTTATTATTACAAACAGACACTCCAATTTCATTTATTTGTATAACTAGATAATATTTTAGGGAAGTAATTAGTACACTAACACATTTTTAACATAACAGCATAATTATAATATCGTTTTCAGAGGTACACTGCGGTCTGTGGTGTTATTAAATTGGTTCCAACATGATATCGTCAACTTTTTTTAACGAAACCCTTGCACTAGATATACCCTGCATCTGGAGCTGTTTACAAACACGCAGTTTACCGATAATGGTAATATCCAGAGACCAGACTCAAAGCAAGAGTCTCTAATTTACACAAAGACACTTACTCGACCTCGGGAATTGAGAATACAATCCAAAGGCAGCACAACCCAACCCTAGACTAACAAGGCAGTTTAGGTAATAATTTACAAAACTATTTTTTTTTTGTTTATCTGCCTAATTGTCCCGGCTAATCTCCTAAACGAGTGGACTGATGTTGAAGGAACTTTCTCTGATAGATAGCTGATGATAAAAGGAGTAACTGAAGTTATCTGGGACTACTTTTATTTTAGAGAGATAGAGCACTGTGTACAAGACCAAGTAGGTACTCGTATAGCCGTCAGTCCTGGATTCGATTCTACCATATACCTATGGCATTCGTTCCACGTAGTCAGAAGCGTGAAAACAGCAGCTGGTCTAACCAAATAATTACCGATTGTCCAACTATTTAATTGGGTCGCAGGGGGCAGTCGGTAATCCTACTACCTACTCTTCCCATACATGACCCACTGCCAAGTCGGGCCTCCTCCCGGTAAATATCCTACTATGCCACGCTAGCCACACGGGATGGGGCAGGGTTTCGTGTCAAGATATCCTTCTCTTGTAGCTATGTTTTCGGGCTTATCATTTCCTTTTGTCGGGTCTTACGACACCCCCAAGATGGAATGGGGTTGTGACATCATGAACAAAATAGTGACTGCCTCGTTGGTCTAGTGGTTAGATGTGCCGCCTTTGGATCAACAGGTCCCGGGTTCGATTCCGGGGTCGGGCAAGTGTCTTTGTCTAAACCAGAGGCACTGGCTCGGAATCTGGGTGTCATTTCTATGTATGATATGTATGTATTTACAAAAAAAAAATGTATATAAGTAGTTTATCATCCATCTCGTTACCATAACACAAGCATTAAGTTGCTTAGCTTGGGACGAGATGGCGTTGTGTGAAATGTCCAAGGATATTTATTTATTTATTTAGTGTCAGAATTTTTTTTTTTATTGTAAAAGCGTGGGGTGAGTGGTATCAATAGTTCTAAATATTTAATGAACAGATATGACTAGAAGGGTTATTTTGATAATATCCTGAAAAGCACCCCAAGCTTTTTACAATAAAATCATTTTTTCTGACACTATTTTTAATTCAAATTTATTAAAATTTATTTTATATTTTTTAGTTCGATTTTCTATAAATGCGTATTTTTTTTTAACTATTCTTTATTTTTTTGTTGTTGAAATATCATAAAGCTATTGTTAAATAATCACTAAAAAATATAGCAACAGCTTTATGATATTTATATCTCTAATAGCTATTGCATCGAAGAGCGGTGTTCCACTTTGTCACCGTTATTATTATAATTCTATTAATGATAACGGGTCAAAATGTTTAAAACATTGAATTGTCATCGGTCCATATTAAGTATGCCAAATTTCGTGTTAATCCGACGTTTTTAACTGGGTCAAAATGATGTTCAAAGATTCCGTTACATACATACATACAAGCGAAGCTAATAAAAGCGTATTAAAAAAGGAAAAAGTAAATTATCACTACACATTTCAATAGCAGAACTATGGACACTTTCTCGATCCAGTTCCATTTGCTGGTCACCCTCTCCTCCCTAGAGGGAGGCAGCCGTCCACGTTGGTGCAGGAAAAACGGAGAAATACTCTCAAACAAAAACACAAAGGAGCTCCGTGCAGTGCGAATCGGAAATTAATTAACTCTGTGAACTGGATTTTACTAGCGTATGTTTATCTCGGGTAAGACGTCACGTCCGTATGGTGACGGCGTTCTATAGTTAGTGTCACCACCGTATTCTGTCATGAATATACCGTAAGAGTTGACTAGGGGAAATGAAATTAAACCTTGATACGTAAGCCATATGGGCCCCAAACCTGCCTAATAAAATCAAATCCTACCAAAGCTATTTTTTTTTTCATTTCATATTTAAGTTGCTGTGTCCATCCGACACGATGCAATTCATCATCATCATAATTTCAACCCATATGTTACCCACTACTGAGTCGGGCCCAATCACGGAGGGAAATTAGCCTACTCTGCCACAATGCAATTGCTAGCTCTGATCTGCTAAATCTATATTATCTAAAAATCAATGCCAATTTCGTTGTAATTCTATAGAATTATATTATAACTCAAGAACGGCTGAACCGATTTGAATTAACTATTAACGATCGTCAATGCGTTTTTTATGCGTTTGGGTGGCACCGAGGATGGTTTAGATTCACAAATCAGCCCGACAGATGGCGCTGCAGTCAGTAAACGAATATCATGCAGGACAACGTCTGCCCGGTCAGCTAGTTACATACATAAATACATTAAATAGGTATAAATAATGCCAAAAATAACATAGTCAAAATAATAATAAATAATTTACTAAACTCTTTATTTAACAAAATGTAATTTTAATTTAGGTTACACGACGACGTTAAAATATTTATTCTTATTCTTAGATTAATCCAAAACATAAACTTATTCTCGCCATTTCAAACACAAAATCGCTTCTCCGTAAGGAATAATTGGAATTGTAGCATAATTGTACACCATTTTAATTCGACCCAGAACATACCATCCCATTTAGCACGGTTTAATTAAATATGGAAATCATTCGACTCCTGAATAATTTATCTCTTTAATTGCACCAACATCCTTTTATCTCTTAATGGAAGGTTGAATGAATTATTCTATCAATAAAAATAGAGTTTTGTACAAAAATAATACATTTCAACGAAGTTCTAATATTACACCATTATACTCGTAGGTTACTACCTAGTTCCACAGTTCAGGCTACTGCCTTAACTGTGGAACAAATGCGCATCGCAATCGATTTACACCCCAAACCTGATTTATTGAACTCCAATAGAATGAAAATGGACCATGAAGTGCAAGGTGATGGTCGATTTTGACATTTTTAGTAATATACTAATATAATCGTTGTTTGGTGACGGATTTAGAATAGAGCGTCGAAACATTGCCACAAGAAAGAAAATCACTATCACTACATAGTATAAAACAAAGTCGCATTCTTCTGTCCGTCCCTATGTATGCATAAATCTTTAAAACTACGCAACGGATTTTGAAGCGGTTTTTTTTAATAGATAGAGTGAATCAAGGGGAAGGTTTTTAAGTATAACCCACGCCCGCTTTGCACGGGCGAAGCCGGGATGGGCCACTAGTACTATATAATTCTTATTCGTAAAATTTTGTTCACCAACTGGTAACGACGATTTCATAATATTTATCCGTCACATTTTCAGAATACATTGCGTTGCCACCCCATTTTATTCTGAGGGTGTCGTAAGAGCCGACAAAAGGAAACGACAAGCCCGAAGACCGAGCCGCAAAAGAAGGAAAACTTATTACGAAACCCCGTGCCAACTCCTCTGCATAGCGTGGCACAGTGGGCTAATTACCCTCCATGTAACTGGGGGAGGCCGGACTAAAACAGAGGCACTGGCTCAGAGTCTGGGTGTCATTTCTATCTATAATAACTATGTATTTACAAAAAAAAATGTATATAAGTATAGTATAGTGGATGATAAATCATCCATCTCGTTACCATAACACAAGCATTAAATTGCTTAGCTTGGGACGAGATGGCGTTGTGTGAAATGTCCAAGGATATTTATTTATTTATTTATTTATTTAGTGTCAGAACTTTTTTTTATTGTAAAAGCGTGGGGTGAGTGGTATCAATAGTTCTAAAATTCTAATGCGCTAAAAAATTCTAATGCGTATGATGTAATAACTGTTTGTACGGTAGTTGAAATAGTGATTTATTTTATTTATAAATCTTATCCCCATATATAACCCACGACTGACCTCCACCAAATTCATGGAGGGAAATTAGCCTACTGAGCTACGCTTGCAAAACGGGTCGGCACAGGGTTTCCAGAAACCTGTCGAAAAGTATCAAGCTATATTTAACAATATATTATACAATATATTTAACAGTAGGTATAATAACAAATATATAACATATTGGACGTTACCCCGGAGTTACTTGCCAATTAAAACTAAATAACCAATTTAGTAGTCGAAATTGCTCTGAAGAATTTATTTTATTATTTAAATAACTAGCAGCCCGTCCCGGCTTCGCACGGCTGCGATGTTACCCGCGGGTGACGCCGCGTTAAAAAAACCTAAGTTACTCCTTATATCATCAGCTACCTATCAGTGAAAGTCCCGTCAAAATCGGTCCAGCCATTCCAGAAATTAGCCGGAACAAACAGACAGACAAAAATTTAAAATAATGTTATTTTGGTCTATGTACTGTGTTACATACTTACGCATTTAGTAAAAAGTGGTTATTTTATTATTACAAACAGACACTCCAATTTCATTTATTTGTATAACTAGATAATATTTTAGGGAAGTAATTAGTACACTAACACATTTTTAACATAACAGCATAATTATAATATCGTTTTCAGAGGTACACTGCGGTCTGTGGTGTTATTAAATTGGTTCCAACATGATATCGTCAACTTTTTTTAACGAAACCCTTGCACTAGATATACCCTGCATCTGGAGCTGTTTACAAACACGCAGTTTACCGATAATGGTAATATCCAGAGACCAGACTCAAAGCAAGAGTCTCTAATTTACACAAAGACACTTACTCGACCTCGGGAATTGAGAATACAATCCAAAGGCAGCACAACCCAACCCTAGACTAACAAGGCAGTTTAGGTAATAATTTACAAAACTATGTTACCCACTACTGAGTCGGGCCCAATCACGGAGGGAAATTAGCCTACTCTGCCACAATGCAATTGCTAGCTCTGATCTGCTAAATCTATATTATCTAAAAATCAATGCCAATTTCGTTGTAATTCTATAGAATTATATTATAACTCAAGAACGGCTGAACCGATTTGAATTAACTATTAACGATCGTCAATGCGTTTTTTATGCGTTTGGGTGGCACCGAGGATGGTTTAGATTCACAAATCAGCCCGACAGATGGCGCTGCAGTCAGTAAACGAATATCATGCAGGACAACGTCTGCCCGGTCAGCTAGTTACATACATAAATACATTAAATAGGTATAAATAATGCCAAAAATAACATAGTCAAAATAATAATAAATAATTTACTAAACTCTTTATTTAACAAAATGTAATTTTAATTTAGGTTACACGACGACGTTAAAATATTTATTCTTATTCTTAGATTAATCCAAAACATAAACTTATTCTCGCCATTTCAAACACAAAATCGCTTCTCCGTAAGGAATAATTGGAATTGTAGCATAATTGTACACCATTTTAATTCGACCCAGAACATACCATCCCATTTAGCACGGTTTAATTAAATATGGAAATCATTCGACTCCTGAATAATTTATCTCTTTAATTGCACCAACATCCTTTTATCTCTTAATGGAAGGTTGAATGAATTATTCTATCAATAAAAATAGAGTTTTGTACAAAAATAATACATTTCAACGAAGTTCTAATATTACACCATTATACTCGTAGGTTACTACCTAGTTCCACAGTTCAGGCTACTGCCTTAACTGTGGAACAAATGCGCATCGCAATCGATTTACACCCCAAACCTGATTTATTGAACTCCAATAGAATGAAAATGGACCATGAAGTGCAAGGTGATGGTCGATTTTGACATTTTTAGTAATATACTAATATAATCGTTGTTTGGTGACGGATTTAGAATAGAGCGTCGAAACATTGCCACAAGAAAGAAAATCACTATCACTACATAGTATAAAACAAAGTCGCATTCTTCTGTCCGTCCCTATGTATGCATAAATCTTTAAAACTACGCAACGGATTTTGAAGCGGTTTTTTTTAATAGATAGAGTGAATCAAGGGGAAGGTTTTTAAGTATAACCCACGCCCGCTTTGCACGGGCGAAGCCGGGATGGGCCACTAGTACTATATAATTCTTATTCGTAAAATTTTGTTCACCAACTGGTAACGACGATTTCATAATATTTATCCGTCACATTTTCAGAATACATTGCGTTGCCACCCCATTTTATTCTGAGGGTGTCGTAAGAGCCGACAAAAGGAAACGACAAGCCCGAAGACCGAGCCGCAAAAGAAGGAAAACTTATTACGAAACCCCGTGCCAACTCCTCTGCATAGCGTGGCACAGTGGGCTAATTACCCTCCATGTAACTGGGGGAGGCCGGACTAAACAGTGAGTCACCTTTAAGCTAAGTAGCAGTCAAATCGGCTTAGCCTGGTACACATTGATCGAAGACTTTTGTCTACAAGATGCTTATACTAATGGTTCTTATTCATCATCATCATCATCATTTCAGCCAAAAGACGTCCACTGCTGGACATAGGCCTCCCCCAAGGATTTCCACAAAGGCCGGTCCTGGGCCGCCCGCTTCCACTGCTTTCCGGCGATCTTAACCAGGTCGTCGGTCCACCGTGTGGGAGGCCTACCAGCACTGCGCCTTCCGGAACGCGGTCGCCACTCGAGGACTTTTCTGCCCCATCGGACGTCAAATTCAAATTCAAATCATTTATTTTGTGTGGGTCACGATGGACACTTACAAATAGTCAACACATTGTCATATTATACAATAAAAAAATCGACCGTCTACCACCAGTTCGGAACGCGACCACTGCTGAGAAGAACTGGCAAGAAACTCAGAGGGCTTGTCATTTTTTTTTTCATTGCGGTCGGTCCTGCGAGCTATGTGCCCTGCCCACTGCCACTTAAGTTTGACAATCCGGTGGGCTATGTCGGTGACCCTGGTTTTCCTGCGTATCTCCTCATTTCTGATTCGATCTCGCAGGGAAACTCCGAGCATAGCCCTCTCCATTGCCCTTTGGGTGACTTTGAGCCTTCTGATGGAGCCCATAGTAATGGTTCTTATTAGGTAAGAGTATATAAGCGACATAGGAGCCATCCACGTTTCTCTAGTAAAAGAAAAAAAACAAAATCTCAAGGAGCTTCCGTGCACACATACAAACCTAAAGTTGTATGGTAGAAAAAACATAAGATATTAAGCTCTCAAAAGGCTAGAAAGAATACTAAAGAATTTGTTTCGTGTTGTTATGTTAGTATCGGCCAAGTTTTTATATCGGATCGACTCATGGTTTCCGCCATATTCGGAGAAACTGCCTTCGCCATACATAAAACAATGTACGAGTATTTGACATTATTTTTATGCGCCTTTTTTTGAGGGTGTACTAAAAATACAATATCCATAATTAAAGGATTAATATTAGGTACTGGTACAAGGACAATGGATGTTCTTTGCAAAATCAAAATGTTACTCACCAGTTGGTGACGAAAGTGGTATATTTAGATAATTAGGCACAAAAACCCCAAGAAACATTGTGGAAGACAGGTTACGAAGCTTGTAGGGTAATAATATTCATGACAGCTAGTCGTAACATTTCCGATGGAACACTCATTTTGTGATGAAAACGTCTCTTTCTGCGAGAGAGAGAGATAGAAGAGTTAGAGGACTGCCTTGTTAAGCATTTGGATCACGGGGTCCCGGGTTCGATTCCATGGCCGGGCAAGTGTCGTTGTGTAAACCAGAGGCACTTGCTCGATGGAGTCTGGATGTAATTTGTTCACGAACACAAATTAAATTTTTATAAACTGCGATACAGTTTTATTACAAGGGTTTCATTTATTAAAAAAGGAGGTACTAATAGTATCAGTCAATAAGTGCTCTCATCCGAATATTACAGTGTTCAAAGGTGTAAAGAAATCCATAGTAAGCCACAAAATAAATTTATTTCCATAAACATCTAAAAACAAGGGACAACATTCGTTTTCGACTACAACCTCTGTGTCTACAACTGTGTTTAAAGCTCGCGTGAAAGCATCGTGTGCATACTATGGTGTAGCGCATTATTCTGTCCTCGATATGGTGGCTGACTACCTGCAGTACCCCTCTCCCTGAAGGAAGAGCTTGAAAGCCTCGGCTATTTTAAAGGGCTGTTCCTCTAGCACCATTCCACAGTCGGAAATGCTTAGCCACGAGGTCTTGGTAGGATCGAGCCTGCCGTTAAAAGTAACTGTATCATCAACATGGGGTGATAATCCCCCAGTAACATTGAGTACGGGAACCTTGATTGTATTTCCTTCTCTGGTTATGGACAAGTCGGTACGACGTAGGTAAGCATCAATGAACATCGCCAGGTTGACTGGGTTGACGTGAGAGAAGCTTTCCTTGTAAACATGTGCCAAATCGTGATTACGATCCTCCGTGCTTCGTCCGAAATGGTGCCACATCAAATAGTCGAGCGCTCCCTGCGTCATTCCGCTCGATCGCAGCTGCCTCGTGTTAATCTTTTGGTATAGCCATTCAGTCCACCCCGCTTGCGTGGAAGTACAGTTGATTAATATCAAAGCGTCAACCTTGTGAGGGTTAGTGATGGCATGGCGAGCCAGTATATTTGCGCCCGCACCCACACCGAATCCAATAAACGACCTTATTCCGAAGTGCCCAAGAACGAAATCTATTTGAGACGCTAACTCATCCATTCCTGGGTAAGTGTAGTCTTCCGGTAGAGACGGCGCGCCATCCTCCTGTCCTGGCGCGTTAATATGGTAGATGCAGAATTTGTCCAATACAGCCCGCATGTCGACGAAGTTGAAGAATGTTTGGAAGTTGGCAGCATAGTTGAGTCCAAGGTCGTGGTAGGTGATAATGGCGCTTTTACTGCGGTCTCCCCAGACAGCTACTAGTAGGTCCCCGCGAGACGTCCTGACTCGCTCCTCCACGCATGCGCCGTCGCTCTGCAATCGTCTTTCCGAGGGGAAATGAAGCTGGACACTTTTTAATTCGTCTTCCAGATTATCAGAAGACATCATGTTGAGCAAAGAAACATTTTCTTGCACTGTTGCAGGCATTTTTCTTGAAAAGTCAAAAGGTACTTTCATTTGTACCGTCCTTTGTTTGCCGGTTACGATATCGACCGTCGATAATCCGACTTGTGAGTGTGTTACTCTGGTTTCCTCTGGTGGCACTAATTAGCACCTTCCGTGGGACATCGCTAACGATCCTTTACTTACTACTTTCATATCTGTCACTATAACTCGTGCAAGATTATTGGGTTAACAATTTCACTTACACACTAATTAAACACTTATTTGTTTACAATATCAGGCGGTTATATCGCTAGACTATTTATTTGTGGGGATATTGTATGCAATGGTCATTGGTCAATACACGCGATGACCGAGCGAGCGTGAATCTCGGCTAGAGGTTGTTTCGGTACTGGTCGGGTTTCATCGGTAAGTTACCGACGGTAACATTCTGAGTCAGAGGTCTACTACTAGTTTTTTTATTGTCGCAATTGTATGACATAAATATGACTGTCTATATAATTTAAAATAAAACTCTAACTAACAAAACCATACGATAATTTATTCTTTTATTTATACCACAGGCAAATTATCCGCCGACCACGTACTAAATTTTATTATTCCGGTACGCTTAAAGCTCGTACTAAAGGAACCAATAGTAGGCCTCAAGCCTCAATCCAGTTCACGACTTGGCGCCAACTTCACTTCGGATCGTTCCGCACATGCGCGATACCGTACAACTTCACCGTCGTCGATTGTAATTTAAGTTCGTTTATTCCTGACATCGATTATGTAAATTAATACTCTATGTCCTTGATAATTAGATCCGAGGTTACATGAAGGCTTTACCTACATATTACCCTTGTTAGTATATTACCAAGATAAATATTTGTAGTAACAATTGTTATAAATTGTAAATATTTAACTACATTGTTTGTATTTATTTACAATTTGTAACTATTTACTATCGTGCAGATAATAATGTGCGAATAATATTTATAAACATTTCGTAGGATTCAATTGGACAAGATGTTATTATGACAAAGAACTTATCAACGCGCAATAGTTGATTTATGTCAAATCATTTATTTTGCAGACACAATGGACACTTACAAATTGTCAACATATTAATAACTGGCAAGAAACTCAGAGGGCTTGTCATTTTTTTCTTTTTTATTACTTTGCCGAGCTATTTAGAATTTAATATATATATATTGCCCAACAAATTCCATATACAAACTGTTCAATTGGATCTGAAAGGCGTCAACTGGAACGTGGATATTAAAACTATACTACTTTATTAAAGTAAGCTAAAACTTCCTCGGTCTAGTGAGCCGACCAACCCCAAACAGCAGCACCTGTTCACAAGTATAACGCATGTGACAGCCATCGATCTCCTCAACCATATTAAAGGGAAGTAACCGACCCGTCACATGTCGCTACCGCTGCTCAGAGTATTTTAGTGAGCATGACTAGTTCTACTCGGTCCATAACCGAGCCACTGCTAAGTCGGGCCTCCTCCAGTTACATTAGCCATTGTGCCTTGCTGGCCAAACGGGTCGGCACACGGTTTCAAGATTTCCTTCTCTTACGGATAGCTTCTCGGCCTTGTCATTTTATGTTAACGGTTCTTACAACACCCTCAAGATGGAATGGGGTGGTGACACTATGTTTTCTAAATCCGTCACTATAGTTGATTATTCTGTCTTTATTATTTACTAGCTGCGCCCCGCGGTTTTACCCGCGTGGTGATGGAATTAATGTATTCGTCAGATTTTTATCTACTTTTTGTCAATTCACACAATATCTTTATAAATTGTAGCCTATGTGTTATTCGGATGTATCATCACTACTCACTACATATTATAAAACAAAGTTGCCGTCATCTGTCCGCCCATATGTATGCTTAAATCTTTAAAACTACGCAACGGATTTTTAAGCGTTTTTTTTAATATATAGAGTGATTCAAGAGGAAGATTTATATGTATAACCCACCCCCGCTTTGCACGGGCAAAGCCGGGGCGGGCCACTAGTATGATTATACTAGTATGATATATATATATATATATATAAAGTAGGAAGTAGGATGATTTTACAAATAATTGTCCAGGTGGCAATGGACTTTAACCGGTCACCAGAAGGCTGGTTATTACTTCGCTCAGCGAATTAGCATTGCCATACAACGTGGCAAGGCTACTAGCCTTCTTGGCGCCGTACCCGGTGCCAGCGATCTGGCGCAAATAACATATTTATAATTTTAGTTAGTTTAGGGTTTCTTTTTATGTTACATTTACGTTAATGGTCTTTCCGTGTGGTGACAGATTTAGAATAAACTAGCGACTGGCCCCGTCTTCGCACGGGTGCAATGATGAACATCTAAAATTATCAGTGTTTCTCTACAATATTATAATATTTAATATATATAATAATATTTATTTAATAATAATGAAAATAACATCTTAGAATTATAACAGATCAGAAGAATAACAGACGACGGGTGGCCAGACGGGTTGGCACGAAACCCTGAGCCAACCCGTCTGGCCAGCGTGGCACAGTAGGCTAAAAGTCCCGTCAAAATCGGTCTAGCCGTTTCAGAGATTTTTTTACAATTATTGTCTGTTTGTTTCGGCTAGAAACAAACAGACAATAATTGTAGAAAAATGTGTAGGTATAGTTACATGCAAATGCACTAAGTGAAAAGCTGTTATTTTAGTACTGCAAAAAGACACTCTAATTTTATTTATTTTTAAAGACAAAAATAACGGTCACAAAACCAAGGTCATAAACGCGTTTTTATTAAAAATCACCGTATTTATATAAAATCGTAGTTTTTACATTACGAACGAACTCTACAATTTTAATTTAAAAAAATAATTACTATTTATAACAAACAAAGGTCTACCTTGACATGCCCAATGAACGGATATGCAGCCTTCAAAATAATCTGCTGCGCCATAATGAACTTAATTACCCTCGAATCAATATTCATTTGTACACAAAATACTGTATTTCAGTCCGAACTCGGCCAGTCAACAGTTGTGTAACAATATTTCAAATTCAGAAGATGATGATAATGTTATTTATGTTCTATTTAATTGTATTCTGTCACAATACGGTGAGTTTATCCAAATTATTGTATTTAAGCTTATTGGGCCAAACCATCGCTTGAGGACGTACCTACTCACACTAAAAAATTACTGAACACTGTGTATACATTTAATCTCTGTGGTGGCGGGTTTAGAATACATATATCCATATCCATTCCATCCTGAGGGTATGGAGAGAGCCGGCTAAAGAAAATTACAAGTCCGAAAACTTAGCTGCAAGTGACAGAAGTCTTGCTTTTCGGCCTTGTAATTTCCTATTGTCGACTCTTACGACACCTTCAGGGTGGAATGGGATGGTGATACCAATCAACACACATTCAAAAGAGAACATAAAAAATCTACACCAATGTTAATTAATATACATAGACACACAGATAGACAAACCAACAACTTACGTATGTGAATGTGAATTAAAAAGGGAAGGGTTTTGAAAAAAACAAAGCTTGTAGAGTCGGCACAGGCATATAAATTTATGCCAAAGCCCGTTATTAAGCTCATAATTATTTCCCTCGCGGCTACCGATAATTATTACCGAATAAATTATTGATATTAACAATGGAACCCATAAAGTACAAACGCAAGGGACTCGCTCCCAAATAAGTTATGATAATCAAATTAGTTTCATTAATTACTTAGAGACTTGTATTTTTACATGGTTGGCCTCAATTTTAGCTAATAAAGAAAGAATCCAAACACATGAAGGGCAATTAGCCTTCTGTGCCACGCTGGCCTGGCGAGTTGGCGCAAGGTTTCGTCAGATCCCACAATGCCGCAACAGGACGCGAGTTGGAGCACCCCGGGGAGGTTTAGTGGGTAGGCCCCCACTA
Source organism: Clostera curtula (assembly GCA_905475355.2). Taxonomy (NCBI): domain Eukaryota; kingdom Metazoa; phylum Arthropoda; class Insecta; order Lepidoptera; family Notodontidae; genus Clostera; species Clostera curtula. The sequence continues at coordinate 6,750,278 of FR997813.1, read as the reverse complement.
TGGGGGAGTGTCCCACACTCCCCTCGCTGGCCATCCCCGTGGCCGGCGAGGAAGTCCACAAAGAATTTTACCCCGGGCGAAAAAAAAAAAAAAAAAAGCTTTTGTATCAAGTTCCTTAAGTTACAGCTACATTTTTGCCCTTGTTATTTATTTCTGTTCGCTCTTACGACACCCTCGGGATAGAATGGGGTGGAGTGGTACATTTGCTTATATTAAATGACAGCTTAAAGAACCACACAGCATTTATTATCGACATTGCCATACCCAACACCCACAATTTACAAAACACTATAGCTGAAATGCTCTCAAAATACAACGACTTAAAATAAATAATAAATAAATAAATATAAATATCCTTGGACATTTCACACAACGCCATCTCGTCCCAAGCTAAGCAACTTAATGCTTGTGTTATGGTAACGAGATGGATGATAAACTACTTATATACATTTTTTTTTTGTAAATACATACATATTATAGATAGAAATGACACCCAGACTCCGAGCCAGTGCCTCTGGTTTAGACAAAGACACTTGCCCGACCCGGGAATCGAACCCGGGACCCGTTGATCCAAAGGCGGCACATCTAACCACTAGATCAACGAGGCAGTCAAAAGATGAGATTAAACGTTTGTGGCGGCTTAAAACAGTTATAATCATACCAATAGTTTTATCGTCAACCGGAATCATCCCCAAGTAACTTCACCAGTCTTTAAAATCACTAAACTTACCTCCGTATATTTATACCACTCTCCAGAAGGCTGTCATACTAAACACCTGCAGGATCGTCAGGAATTTTCTACAATCTGATGGTGAGATGATTACACACCTTTTACCTGACCTCCATCTAGATAGATAGATAGATAGATAGATGAACTCTTTATTGTACACAAGAGAATTATACTGAACACATTACATATAAGCAACAATTTGTACAAAGGGCGGTCTTATCGCTAAATGCGATTTCTTACAGACAATCTAGCATCACTTACAGTATCTGAACCAAATACAGACGTACTTCCCTGACTGCACTTGCCTTAGGCCCGTGTATGACGGCAATAACACCAGTGTACGAGCCGCGAAACAAAAAAAAATAACCCATAAATAATAATAATAATTGCTATTTTTTCCCAACAACCTACTGGTTTTACAGGCGGCAGAGGGCTCCAAGTTTGGTATACTTGCGCCTCCATTTATCTGCCCTGAAGATGAAGATGCTAAGGTGACCAGACCAGAGAATACCGTCATAACGTAAGTATCATTTTAATTCATTTTTTTATCTTAATAATGACTTTATTGCATGTCAATATACTATAATAGACACGGTTGGAGCAGTGGTTGAGCGATCGACTGCTGCGCAGCTGTCGCAGGTTCGATTTCCGCACGAAAGAAATATTTGTACGACCTACAAGTATTTGTTCCGGGTCTGGGTGTTTTCGATCTATAATAAGTATGTATTTACAAAAAAAATGTATCTAAGTAGTTTATCATCCATCTCGTTACCATAACACAAGCATTAAGTTGCTTAACTTGGGACGAGATGGCGTTGTGTGAAATGTCCAAGGATATTTATTTATTTAAATTGACAACGTAATGATTTTACAGTTTAAATACTAACTGTAAATAAATACAGTTTTCCACTTTTCTGTTTTGTAACCCATAAACGAGAGTTAGGTTTCCAAATACCTATTTGATTGAGTTAAGCATACGCTACCACATTGGTGGGACAGACCCCAGATACAAATGATCAGGTTCTGGTATTTAAACACTAAAATGTTTGGGAAGGACGGACCGAAACGACAATTTAAAATTGGGATCTATCATTTTCTGTGTGTTTATCGACTTAGGTTTACAAGGCTTTCATGACACAGAATCGATTGAAATAAGAATTAGTTTTTCCAACGCTAGCAACATTATGTATGTATTATACAATTATGTCAATGTTTTTTTTTGTTTATACACGAACCCTGCACTATGTGCCTGTGTGACGGGGGTAGTTTACAAACATGCAATTCTGGAATACAAATGACACCCCAGACTCAGAGCAAGTGCCTCGGGTTTACACCAAGAAAACATAACACCGCATCCATAACCGGAAAGCAATGGATGCGGGCGGCCCAGGACCGGCCTTTGTGGAGATCCTTGGGGGAGGCTTAAGCCCAGTAGTGGACGTCTTTTGGCTGAAATGATGATGATTTGCCTGACCCCAGAATCGAACCGAGGACCTGTAATCCAAAGGAATATCCAACATCTAGACCAACAAGGCAGACTAATCGATGGTAATTTTTTTGTTCTTCCAGCTTGCAGACTGAGGCTCCATCGAATATCGATTACCAATGGACTGTTAGATGGGTTCCAATGGCCGCAACTACGCAGCGTATGACGGTCATGCTTTGGCGCTCAGTAAGAGAACTGGAAAACAAGCTGAATGGAGAGCAAATCGAACCAAACACGTTTCATATCAACAATTCGGAGGTGAATCGTTTATTATCTTCTACTTCTACCACTCAGCCCATAGATGACCCACTACTGAGTCGGGCCTCCTCCAAGAGAAAGAGGGTAATTAGTCTACCAAGCCCCGCTGGCCAGACGGGTTGGCACAGGGTTTCGTATCGAGTTTTCCTTCTCTTGCGACTGGGTTATTGGCCTTGTCATTTCCTTTTGTCGGCTCTTACGATACCCTCAGGATGGAATGGGGTGGTGACACTTATATAAATCCGTCACCACACGGACCAGCCTGTTAGTACAAACTTTATTTCCAGTTGCTGCCTGGAGTAAAGTACACATTCAACGTCACTGGAACACTAAATGAGGAGGAAAGTACTACAAAAAGTTTTCAAATTGACAATTTAAATGGTGACAGAAAGCTTCTGATTGAAGGCAGGTCAGATATGTTCGCTGTTCTGCTGGTAGGAGCACAAAAGGTATACACTGATATGATTTACACAGTAGAAGCACAAGTTACCTCATGTTATGAAATGTGGGACTACTATGTAAGTATGTACTTCTAATAAGTTCATCATCTTCTTCTTAAAATGGCCATTGCCATAATTGCCATCAGACTTATACCTGTGCTTATCTATACATCTATACATACAAATAAATAAAATTGGAGTGTCTGTTTGTAATAATAAAATAACCGCTTTTTACTAAATGCGTAGGTATGTATACACAGTTCATAGACCAAAATAACATTTTTTTAAATTTTTGTCTATCTACCTGTCTGTCCGTCTGTCTGTTTGTTCCGGCTAATCTCGGGAACGGCTGGACCGATTTTGACGGGAGTTTCACTGATAGAAAGCTGTTGATTTAAGGAGTAACTTAGGCTTTTTTAGACTAGCTTCGGCCCGCGGCGTCACCCGCGGTACGACAATAAGTAAGCGCGGGTGAAACCGCGGGGCGCAGCTAGTATGTAATAAAATCGTTATATTTTAGTTTACCCACAATCTAAAGTGCTCTCTACGTCAAGTTACACTCATAGATTATTATAATTTTAAGTATCATCGTTCTTAAGTTCATAATAATGTCCAACCCAAGGTTGTCTGTATGAAATCGCATTCAGCGATAAGACCACCCCTTGTACAAAATTTTGCATAATACTGTGTTTTGTCTATTGCTCTCGTGTACAATAAAGAGTTTATCTATCTATTATCATCATAAACCAGATCTATAAATGAATGTTTGTCTGTATGTACCTTATAGAATCGTACACTGTGCATTTGATCATGTGATGATCTTCAGCGTGTTGTGCATGAGCCCAGGAAGATTTTTGAACAAGAAGACTTGAAAATTTGTGGAATGTCTATCGTGGCGTAGCAACACGCCAAGAGTATGTCATCATCATCATCATTTCAGCCAAAAGATGTCCACTGCTGGACATAGGCCTCCCCCAAGGATCTCCACAAAGGCCGGTCCTGGGCCGCCCGCATCCACTGCTTTCCGGCGAGCTTAGGGTTAGCGCCAACTAGCGGAGTGGCGGCGAAGAGGCTCTTTCAGTAACAATTTAATTTCAACCTAAAGGGCTTTAGAATACAACTGTATTTAGAATACGCTCGCCGCGCGTCGCTCGCCGTCACTGTATTTCGTTGTACCAAATACAGTTGTATTCTGAAGCGCTTTAGGTTGAAATTAAATTGTTACTGAAAAAGCCTCTTCGCCGCCACTCCACTGGTCGGCGCTGACCCTTAACCAGGTTGTCGGTCCACCGTATGGGAGGCCTACCAACCAGCACTGCGTCTTCCGGAACGCTCGCAGGATCGACGCCCAATGGGGCAGAAAAGTCCTCGAGTGCGACCACGTTCCGGAAGGCGCAGTGCTGGCAGAGTATGTTTTCACAATAAATTATAGTGAATGAACGTTATATTTCGTAAACTAAAAAAAAATCCTTAATAATTTTACCCATAAAATGCTTAAAACGATCTGGAATAAACACAAAGTACTATTCTATCGCACACTTTGTTTCTAGAAATTCTTTGGTTTGTGAATACAATTTTTTTAGGCTGTACCAAGGTAAGATTTAGTAGACTGAAAAATAAACAAGACGTAGCTTCAAAAATTCAGTAGGCAAAGATAATTTATCAGAATAAAAGTGACTGAAAGTTGGGTGTGTTAACAGAGGCAGTTTATCGTGCCATCAGTATATTGACCAACGTCTTCATTACACCAGGCAAAGGCCGCGTTTCTTAGAAACAAAAGCAAAATTATGTGAATAGACCGAGAATAAATATGTAAATACTTACTTATTGGTTTTAGTTTTCAATATTTTTAGAACAATTTCAGTTATAATTAGTTTAGTGTTCTTTTTTATTTTATTTAAGGTAGTCGTATCGAAGCTGGTACGACTTTTTTTTTAATTATGCCAATTCGAATTCAATATTCATAGATAAGACAGGACAACGTCTGATTGGCTACTCGGGTCGGCTAGTCACTCATCATTTCAGCCAAAAGACGTCCACTGCTGGACATAGGCCTCCCCCAAGGATCTCCACAAAGGCCGGTCCTCGGCCGCCCGCATCCACTGCTTTCCGGCGACCTTAACCAGGTCGTCGGTCCACCGTGTGGGAGGCCTACCAGCACTGCGCCTTCCGAAACGCGGTCGCCACTCGAGGACTTTTCTGCCCCATCGGGCGTCAGTCCTGCGAGCTATGTGCCCTGCCCACTGCCACTTAAGTTTGGCAATCCGGTGGGCTATGTCGGTGACCCTGGTTTTCCTGCGTATCTCCTCATTTCTGATTCGATCTCGCAGGGAAACTCCGAGCATAACGCTCTCCATTGCCCTTTACTAGTCACTACTCACTACTTATTATAAAACATAGTCGCTGTTGTCTGTCTGTCTGATCAGATTTAAGCATACATAGGGACGCTATGTATGCTTAAATCTTTAGAACTACGCAACGGATTTTGAAGCGATTTTTTTATAGATAGAGTGATTCAATAGGACAGTTTATATGTATAATACATGCATAATTGCACCCGTGCGAAGCCGGGGCGGCTCGCTAGTATAAAATAAAATTCATCGGTTAACTGATGAAAAAATATAACGCAGGAATGAATCTTGAACAAAAGATATGTTACATTTATAAAAAGTGGAATGGACTTTGCGGTTACGGCACTTTGCATTGTTCAATCGGTTGAAATAAAAAAGCAACAAAATTAATCAGAAAAATGGACGTGCAGACAGGTTGGCACAGGGTTTTGTAGCAATGTTTCCTTCTCTTGCGGTTGAGCGATCGACTCTTGCATGCTGCGCAGCAGTCGACCGCGGGTTCGATTCCCGCACGGAAGAAATATAAGTAGTTTATCATCCATCTCGTTACCATAACACAAGCATTAAGTTGCTTAGCTTGGGACGAGATGGCGTTGTGTGAAATTTCAAAAAGAAACAAAAAAATGTCCGTGTGAGTGTATACCGCTGGTGTTTTAGTGGGTAGACGACTCTTGGGTAGACGACCCTTGTCGGAGTCCCACATAATCACCGACCTCTCCCCCGGGGGGCGGTGTTGTAGCAAGTTTTCCTTCTCTTACGGTTAGGTTTTCGACCATGACATTTCTTATTGTCGAGTCTTACAAGGAATCGTCCCATAGTATGGAATGGGGTGGTGATTATGTATGTTAAATTGGTCACCGCACGGTCAACTAGGTATACAAATATATTATATTTATGTGTACATGTAACATGTTATTTACTTTAGTTTTCGTGGACAGTCGAATCAGAGTTTGAAGACAAAATAAATGTGTCTAATGTAAAAGGATCTTGGCTTGAAATACCTAAAGATGCCCTTAAACCTGGATTGTATTACAACGTAGACTGTAAAGTACAGAAAGACGGTACTGGCGATGTTATTGCGAAGGTAAATAGTGTGATCTTATTGAAGGATTTAAATACACAGGGCTACTTATCTTATAAAAATGAATTGCTGTTCGTTAGTCTCGCTAAAACTCGAGAACGGCTGGAGCGATTTGACTAATTTTGGTCTTGAAATAAGAATTTAATAAGAATCCAGGGTAGGTTTAAAAGGTGATAAAATATGAAAAACAATTTATTTTTAACATGCATTATGCTTAACTGGAACAACAAAAATATTGTTCCAGTTAAGGTTTGCACATATTAATTTAAGAAAGTTGAAACATTCTGGAGTTATTTATGTATTGATTCTGAAGCGGTACGAAGTCAGTCAGCATAAAAAGCTAAAACTACATAGTGGTAAATGTGCGCACACATTGTGCAAGGATCGTGAAAGCTTAAAACATCATTAAGCTGAAAGTACTTTCAGAATCACTACATTATTTATTGGAAGAGTTTTTGAACTAAGTTTATGTATCATATTTAATGTAACTTGTGTAAATATAACGAATGTAATAGATAATAATAGCGCCATGTTACGCTAGTACTCTCAGAAAGGTCTCTTCCTCCGCCCGCGCATAAGTTTCAGCCACCGGAGCGTTGCTCCTGGTGTTGCAAACGACCGCATAATCTGGTGGGCCGGGGATAAAATGGGAGAAGAAGAACTCCCATGTGGTGAAGGGTTTAGAATCTATGTATTCTGTCACCAGCCTATTCCATCCTGAGGGTGTAGTAAAATCTGACAAAAGGGAATGAATGACACGGCCGAAAACGGCTATGTATTCGGCCGTGTTGCAAGAGAAGGAAAAATCTTAAATCGAACCCCTTTTTTTTTTTTTGTGCCCGGGGTAAAAATCTTTTATAGTCCAAAAAAAATCGAGGACCGACGAGGGGTGTGTGGGAATCTCCCCCAAAGTGGGGGCCTACCCACTAAAACATCCCCGGGGTGTACAATCCCGCGCAAGACCTGCCTCGTGGGCCCAGAAACTGCACCACGAGCCAGACGCGCGAGGGGGAGAGCCAAGAACGCACTCACCCCCGACCAGTCCCAGCTCCGACTGGAGCAACCCGTCTCTGGAGATGAACTCCGTGGTGCCCTGCCAGTACACATGACAGGGCACCCATCATGATCCCATGTGGGGCGCCACCGTAGCAACGGCAGCACCCTGGACCCCCCCGCGGCGCCTGGGAGACCTGTTACGGCCTTCGCCTTCGCCTTCACCTGGGCGCATGATCCGCTGCCCAACCGGTGCCCATGGGCTAAACCCAGCTCTGCACACAGTGGGCAGCGTCTCACCTCGGCCCGGCACTCACGCCACACTTGCCTTGGGTTTCGACGCAACAGTAGTGCTCCACCCAAGACCAACACCCCTCCCATTGCCGGAGTACGGTGAAAGACGAAGTCACCAGGTCTTACCAGTAGCCTCTGTGACTTCCCCTTCCACCCGCCCTAAATCGAACCCCTATGCCAACCACGCCTATGACCAGCGTGGCACAGTAGGCTAATTAGCCTCTATGTTGGGAGGTCCGAATTCGTGGGTTCCGAAAAATTGGGTCATTTATAGTCTGAGTAGTAGTAGGACTGGGCCAAAACCTCTGCCTTACAGAATACCACAGCCAAGTATAATATAATCGGCCCACGGGTGGTGTTGTACTTCTAAGCTCTATGACGGGATTATGGCGTTCGCAACTCAAGGAATCCAGTTACCCACTAAGTGTCATGCTTTTTACGATGTTGGCTATGCAGCTTTGGCGCTTACTGTGAGATGGGCACAACTGACACCCAGACTCGGAGCAAGTGACTCTGGTTTAAACAAGGACACTGGCCCGACCGCAGAATTGAACCGGTGACCCGTGGTCCAAAGGCACATCCAACCCCTAGACCAACAAGGCAGTCAAATACATTTTTATATTCCAGGCCAGTATGTCTTTTCGGACCTTACGGCGTGATCTGATTGTAAGTTTGAACGTAGATACGGTGACAGTAACTATTCATAAACCTTTTATGATTATGGCAATAGTCAATACGGTCGAAAATGTTAATGTAAGTACTCTATTTAAATAAATGTATTTAAAATTAAATTTTAATATTGATTGATTGAATGTGATATAGTTATTTGGTCTATGTATTAATTATTAATTGTGAAGCAAAATCTTTTTACCCCTTGTTACGAAATTTCCCACACTTAATACTTAGTTTTTAAAGAGAAAGAGTGCAGAAAGCTAATTGTTTTTTTTTATTATGCTTCAAATACAATAAATCCATAAAATAACAACACACATACTACCATTTATTTGACCCACACACGCATCTAGTATCTCTTTTGTTTATTGTTAAAGTCTATGGTCATATTGACAATACATACATATAATTTATAGAACTATAATTTATAGTAAATTTTGGTCGAATTTTGAGCGCTGGGCACCCAACAGTTTGTTTAAATGCTTTAAACAACGATGTACATAGGTCAAATTATTGCCATTAAGCATTATTACTGTGGGGTATATCGGTAACTTAGGTTCGCGTGCGTATCTGCGCATTTCCGATTCGATCTCGCGTGGAAGCTCCGAGCAATACTTTAATAATACTTTCTTTAAACAAGTGTAATATAATGTAGTACACATTTTATTCACCATTACGGTTTTTTCCAGTTAACATGGGCTTGTAACTTCTCCGATGAACCATTCGACATCTTTGAGGCTGATGATAATGGAACAATCAAGTTTCCACACGGTCTACCATTAGGAATGTACGTTATCTTTACATAGTATAAAACAAAGTCGCTGTCGTCTGTCCGTCCCTATGTATGCTTAAATCTTTAAAACTACGCAACGGATTTTTATACGGTTTTTTTTAATAGATAGAGTGATTCTAGAGGAAGGTTTATATGTATAACCCACCCCCGCTTTGCACGGGCAAAGCCGGGGCGAGCCACTAGTACCAAATAAATTACAAAAATCAATTTATTATCATATTGTGGTCCAAAACTATGAGATTTAAATGAAGTATGTATGTGGTAACACGGAACTGAAAACAATATACAATTAATAACTATACGCCTTTGGATCAACGGGTCCCGGGTTCGATTCCGGGGTCGGGCAAGTGTCTTTGTCTAAACCAGAGGCACTGGCTTGGAGTCTGGGTGTCATTTGTATCTATGATATGTATGTATTTACAAAAAAAATATATATAAGTAGTTTATCATCCATCTCGTTACCATAACACAAGTATTAAGTTGCTTAGCTTGGGACGAGATGGCGTTGTGTGAAAGGTCCAAGGATATTTATTATTATTATTTTTAAACTTAAACCTTCTCTGTTTTAAAAGGAACACGCGTAATCCAAATACAATAAAATTGTACTAATACACTCGAGAGCAATGAATCCGGGTCACTTAAAGAATGTTAAAAATCTCGGAAACTAAAAATGATAGGTTAATGCAATAAATTGTATTTAATAGATGTGCCGCCTTTGGATCAACGGGTCCCGGGTTCGATTCCGGGGTCGGGCCAGTGTCTTTGTCTAAACCAGAGGCACTGGCTCGGAGTCTGGGTGTCATTTCTATCTATAATATGTATGTATTTACAAAAAAAAAATGTATATAAGTAGTTTATCATCCATCTCGTTACCATAACACAAGCATTAAGTTGCTTAACTTGGGACGAGATGGCGTTGTGTGAAATGTCCAAGGATATTTATTTATTTATTTTATTTAATGTAATACTCCTTAAATGAAAGTAAAAAAAATATGAGTCCATACATTTTATTAACACAAAACTACATAAAGAAAAAAACTGCTGATCTCTCCTTAAAACAAAAATAGGAAACATGAAATTTTTGAACTTTATTACGATTTTCTTGAATTTTAATACTTCGTATTGCCTCCTGGTGATTCCATTACTGCGGTAACGCGGTTTGGCATGCTGTACACCAAGTTCCTTATACGATTTTGGGGAATATTCTCCCATTCCTCTGTGAGAGCAATTTTGAGCTCACGAAGCGTGATTGGGGGAGGGTTTCGTTGTTTTACGCATCTGCCTAGCTCGTCCCAAGCATGCTCGATCGGGTTGATATCCGGGCTGCGCGCTGGCCACTCCATACGAGTAATGTTCATCTCTTGAAGGTAGTCATTCACAATCCTACCTGTATGAGGTCGGGCATTGTCATGCATAAATATAGCATCCTCACCTAAATTGACCATAAATGGACCAAGGTGATCATTGAGGATTTCTTCCACATATCTTACGCTAGTTAAAGAGCCGTTTTCTATGATCACCAGCTCTGTGCGACTTTCAGAAGAAATTCCGGCCCACACAAGTACAGACCCACCACCGTAGGCTACTTTTTCTTCGATGCATGCTTGCTTGAATCGTTCCCCTGGTCTTCGATACACTCGTGTTTGTAGAGCATAAATTTTGATTCGTCGGAGAACATAACTTTTGACCAATCTTCAATACTCCAATTTACGTGGCTCTGGGCATATCTTAGTCTTGAAATACGATGCCCACGCTCCAGTTTAGGGCCGTTTGCAGGTCTAAGGGGTTTTAAGTTAGATTCAGCAAGCCGACGTCTTACTGTCCATGCACTTGGGTTACTTCCTCCGAGGCGTCGAAACTGATTTGTGAGTTCAGTTCCTGTTCACCAAGTATCGCTCTTCTCGTGCTGTGGTACACCTGGTTCTGCCCGTTCCTGGTCTGCGTAGGTTAGAACCAGTTTCTTCGTAACGTCGGAGAACTCTTTGTACTGTTGACAGCGACACACCGACAGTCCTGGCTGTATCGCGCTGACTCCGGCCGGTTTCCAGCATTGTAAGTATTCTGGTGCATTCTTCAGGCGTAAGCGACATAATTTCAGCTTGAATAATGAATATAGAGCACTATCAACATGGTTTATGTACCCACATAAATGACAGATTACAAACAAAAGCAAAACCAAATGCTGTAATTTCGTAGTTCCATCTTCGAAAGTGGCCCTTTTTCAAGTTTGATTTTTTTATGATATAACTTTACAATAACTAAGAAGTTTTAATACCTTCATTTAAGGAGTATTGCATTGTCTATTAAATACGATTTATTGCATTAAACTAGCATTTTTAGTTTCCGAGATTTTTAGGATTCTTTAAGTGACCCGGATTCATTGCTCTCGAGTGTATTATAAACGTGACAGTTTGCAAGAATGTATTGGACATAATATGTTTGTTATTCTTTCACAAAAAAAAAATCTACTGAATGGATTTTGATGAAACTTTACATTAAATAGCTTACACATAAGCTATAGTATTATTACAAATATATAGTGTGAATTATTATTTTAAAGGTGGTGTGATACCATATGTCTAATTATCGTACTAATATTATAAACGCGAAAGTTTGTAAGTATGGATGGATGGATGTTTGTTAATATTTCACGCTAAAACTACCAAACGGATTTTGATGAAATAATATAATAACATATAGAAGATAATTTATAAATATATTGTCGAATTATCCAAAATATAACTATAAAAGTCAAGTAAGCGCGGGTGAAACCACGGGGTGCAGCTAGTATAAATTTATGTGGTGGCAAATTTCATCATGAGCATGTCTGAGAACAAACGGAAATGATAAGGCTGAAAATCCCAGGTACAAACTTGATACGAAACCCTATGCCAACCCATCTGTTTAGCGTGGCACAATAGGTTAATTACCCTCCATGTAGTTCGAAGCATCCCGGGGCGTCACAGTAGAATGCGTTTACGCGAACTTGTGGCGCCCCAAGCGCGCCGTGTGAGGGTATACCGCTGGGGTTTTAGAGGGTAGACGACTCTTGGGTTTCGACCCTTGTCGGAGTCCCACATAATCGCCGACCTCTCCCCCGGGGGGCGGTGATATGCATAAAGATTTTCCCCAGCGACAACAAAAAAAAAAAAGTTCGAAGCAGCAGGGCTGTGAAGTAGAATTAGTATTTACCTATTTTAAATCGGGTATGAATATGTACTTTCATGATATTGGTACACTTGGTATTGGTAATATTGACGTTGTTGTACTCGCTGTGCGATCATATATTAGAAAAACAAACGGAACATACAACATCCTCCTTTCTTAAGTCGGATAAAACGATTGAAGGGGATCTCGCGTGTTCTTGATTAGTAGTGAAATTCCAGTAATTCCAAACCCAGATCATTCATCAGTTCCTGCCGGCTCTTCTCTATGGAATGGCATTCCGAACCGGTGGTAAAAGCTAAATGATTACATATGTTAATTTTTTCTTTAGATTTTTTTAATTTTTGTGCTATATTTTTTTGTCTATTTGAAAGCATTCGCAAGAAATTATTCGAATAAAAAACCTTTTTAATTTGATTGCCCAAAACAGGGTCTACGTGCTTCGAGAACGTCTAAAAAAGTTAATGCTTAGAACAATAGATCGCTAATTCCATTGTTGTTGCAGTTACGACTTGTGCGTATCCGCGAGTATTGCTGGGTACGCGGAAGCGGCATCTTGTGCTAAAATCATAACAGTGGAGACCAGGCTACCTGTGTTGCAGGTAACTTGTTCTATTTCGATTCCATCTTGAAAGGATTATCTGCGTCGATTGTAAACCTTCGCCTTATTAAACCTTTTTGCAATAAGATGACAGGCCGTGAAACATTTGCCGCTTTTTGGAATTTCGTTTGTTTTATTAGCCTACTGTGCCACCCTGGCTTGACGGGTTGGCACAGCGTTTTGTTTTGTAGACTCTTACGATACCCTCAGGATGGAATTAAGTGGTGACACTAAGTGTTCTAAATCCGTCAACACACGGACTAGTCCTAGTTCCTCCAATATAATGGAGGGAAATTGTACTCTAGATATTGTACTAATGCTAGCCACACGTGATGGCATAGAAGGTAAATAAATGTTGTCGCCAAAAATAAGTTAGCGACTTTTGCAGTCATTTGAAATAAAGTTTGAAGTTCAGTTAGACATCGAATTACACTGCTAAGAGATTTATATGAAAAACACATAGTACGTGCCCGCGCGCAGCTTCATTGGAACAGCAATATTTTGTCAATATCAATCTACAAATTGAATATCAAGATTTTCTTCCCTTACGACTAGCTTAGTTGACTGCCTCTAGCGTTTCTTTTGTAGACACCCGCAGAATGGAATGGGATAGTGTCATTGTATATTTTAAATCGGTCGCAACGTTGAGTAAAACATGAATAAGCTCAATCGGTAAGCCAAGCCTTAATTCAGAACTCGTTCTGTTAGTTTTTCCTTCATCATTCATCGCAGCCCATAAAAGACCCAGTGCTGATTCGGGCTCGTTTTTTCTTCATCATTCATCGCAGCCCATAAAAGACCTAGTGCTGATTCGGGCTCGTTTTTTCTTCATCATTCATCGCAGCCCATAAAACACCCAGTTCTGATTCGTGCCTCCTCAAATTCCATGGAGGGAAATATCCCTGGGTACTATGCTACGCTGGCCACATGGTTTCATACCCTTGGTATAGTATTTGCGCTGTAGCATGGTGCGGGTGACAGTTTCAGTAACATTTCGTTTCACTCTTGAAAGTTGCCGCGATTTACAAATTATGACTTAGTATTTCAGCTGTAGCACATTCGTATATAAGAACTGAATAACACACCAATTTTCATAACAATATTAAAGAGAACTAAATTGATGCCGCGAGTATCGCTAGCGATAAAAATGAATTGCATCACGTCACATCCCTACAAACGTCGTACAGGCAACTGTCACCCGCACCATGCTACGGCGCAAATAGTATAGTTGATTTCGAGACCCACTGGATGAAATGGGACGGTGACACAATGTATTCTAAATCCTTCACCACACGGAACATTCTGTTAGTATTGTGAAATTTATTGGAGAGGAGGTCGCAACCAAGCAAATTGAGCTGGTCTACGATGTACAGGTTAACGTATGGCTCTGCTCAAGATATTTGTTACAGGTAGCTCCTATATCTCGGACAATTAACGAAGATACATTTATAACGTTGGCAGCAAACGCTACAGGTGTTAACCCAGGATGTGCACTCACCTGGTACTTTGCAAGCGCAGATTGTCTTAAGCGCAATGATTCTGTGACAGATAATACCTGTGGTCAGAGTAGGGTAAGTATCTAATTTACTTATTAAAATGTGTACCATCATCACATTAGTTATTATCATCATTTCAGCCAGAAGACGTCCACTGTAGAAGGCATAAGCTTCCACGAAGGCCGGTCCTGAGCCACCCTCATCCTCATTTTCCTGTGGCCTTAACTAGGTTGTCGGTCCACCATGTGGGAGGCCTACAAACACTGCGCTTTACGCAATGCGGTCTCGGTTTGCTCCATCGGGCGTCAGTCCTGCCCCTGCCACTAAAGTTTGGCATTCCTGTGGGCTTTGACGGTAATTCTGGTCCTCCCGAGGATCTTCTCCTTTCTAATTAGGGAATCTCCGAGCATAGCTCTCTCCATTGTCATTTGGGTCATTTCGAGCCTTCTGATGGAGCCCATAGTGAGCGACCACGACTCTTTACTATAATATCTCAACACTGACAACATACATGGATCGTAGACTTTCGTCTTCAAACACTGCGGTATTTTAATCATCAGCCCACTTTAATTGACATCTAGATATAGTTAGGTCTTTCCTAATGAGTGTCGTAATTGTTAATCGAAGCTAATAAAAGTGTATTCACAACACTCTTTTGAGAAAGCTACAACACTATGGTATCATGTTAAACGCGCTTAATCTCCTTGCGTCATACTTGAGTAGCAGAATGCAGTTTGTGGACATAAATGGAGTCAAATCTACTGGTTCACCATTAACAATGGGCGTGCCACAGGGGTCAATTCTGGGTCCGTTTTTGTTTTTAATTTATATAAATGATCTCGCCTTTTTTGTAAAAGATATTTGTAACATTGTTCTATTTGCTGATGATACATCCCTTATTTTTAAAGTTGACCGTAAGAAAACAAATTTTGACGATGTAAATAGCGCACTCGTGCAAATATCACAGTGGTTTACTGTAAATAATTTATTGTTAAATGCAGCTAAGACAAAATGCATTAGGTTTACTACCTCTTACTCAAAAAGCGTTACTAAATTGATATTAAATGATAAATATTTAGACCTAGAAGATTCAACAAAGTTTTTGGGCATCACTTTAGATTCCAAGTTACAATGGAAGCCCCATATTCTTAAACTTGCCGATAAACTTAGTTCAGCAGCCTACGCTGTGAGACAGGTAAGACGGCTCACCGACGTAGACACCGCGAGACTCGTCTACTTTGGTTACTTCCATAGCGTCATGTCATATGGTATTCTGCTTTGGGGCAACGCCGCAGACATTGAAACAGTATTTGTATTACAAAAGCGTGCTGTGCGTTCCATTTACAATCTAGGACCCAAAGAATCACTTAGGAATAAGTTTTGTGATATAGGAATTTTGACTGTGGCATCGCAGTTTATCCTTGCTAATATCTTATTTGTGAGACAGAATATCAGTCAGTATAAGACCAACTGTGATGTCACTACGTCCACTATCCGGACAAGGAATAGGCATAAACTAGTAATACCTCACCACAGACTGCAGAAAGCCCATGGATCTTTTGTAGGCCTCGGTGTTCGCTTGTTTAATAAAATTCCTGACGCTATTGTCAGTCTACCTTTCATAAAGTTTAAAAATGTTGTTAAATCTACTTTAATTAATGACTATCTGTGTGACATTGATGCCTGGAAGTAACTGTCATTTTGTGCCTGTGCTCTGTTCCTTTAGCCTCTTGAATAATATATCTCACTTGTACGTAGCATTTAGACAATGTCATATATTGTACACTGTATGTGTGAGCAACGACGCAATGGATAGCTATTAATTCGCGGACTTGTATTTGATTGGCCCTGACCCAAGGCCTAGTTGTCATTCATGCGTTAACGTGTTGTGTGTTTCTCTCATCTGGCGAACTTGCTCCCACTTTGCTGTTAAGTGCTTTTTGTAAACAAACCCATTGATTTGAAAAAGGCAACTACAGAGTTTCTTGCCGGCTCTTCTCTGTAGAGCAGCATTCCGAACCGGTGGTAGTTTCAGCATGAATGTGGATGGACGTAAGGGTTGTGGAAGATCAAGAGAGATGGATGGATGGATTGTAAACATGAGAAATTGTGCATGAAAGGTGTGATTGTAGATATGACGACTGATAGGTGTGTGTGGAGACTGTCACCTGGCGTGGGACAGGGATCGTAAGATGATGATGATGATGATAATGGTAACTGTAAATATGACGATTTATAAGAGTTTTGTGATAAAACCTACGTAAATAAAGTTAATTTTGAGTTTGAGTTTTGACTCATTAAATACGCTTTTATTAGCTTCGATTGTATGTATGTAACGGAATCTTTGAACATGATTTTGACCCAGTTAAAAACGTCGGATTAACACGAAATTTGGCATACTTATTAAGGACCGATGACAATTCAGTATTTTAAACATTTTGACCCGTTATCATTAATAGAATAATAATAATAACGGTGATCAAGGTGGAACACCGCTCTTCGATGCATAGCTAATAGAGATGTAAATATCATAAAGTTATTGCTATATTTTTAGTGATTATTTAGCAATAGCTTTATGATATTGCAACTAAAAAATAAATAATAGTTTAAAAAAAAACTAAAAAATACGCTTTTATAGAAAATCGAACTAAAAAATAGAGAATAAATTTTAATAAATTTGAATTAAAAATAGTGTCAGAATAAAATATTTTATTGTCAAAAGCGTGGGGTGCTTTTCAGGATATTATAAAAATAACCCTTCTAGTCATATCTGTTCATAAAATATTTAGAAGTATTGATACCATGCACCCCACGCTTTTACAATAAAATAATTTTTTCTGACACTATTTTTAATTCAAAATTATTAAAATTTATTTTCTATTTATTAGTTCGATTTTCTATAAAAGCGTATTTTTTAGTTTTTTTTTTAAACTATTATTTATACACGTTAAACTCTTCAAGGACACCCTGCCGTGGGCTAGCCACCTTATGTGGGGCCCTGACGTACCCAATAAAACCAAAACGTTCATCGGATGCCTGAAACAGTTTGATTTCCTATCAAAGCGCGTGGCTCTGGAAGTTCCCCAACCTCACAGCGGAGGCACGTGCGGGATATCTTTCAGTACTTTAGAATTCACAATATCACCAACCCACACTATCCTGAGAGAGCCGTAAGAGGGAAGATAGTGGCAAAACGACTCAGTAGTCTGTACTCTTGACTGTGTACTCTTGACAGTCATTCTGTTGTCATAACGAATAATACATACCGTTAAAAAGAACGAACAAATATTGATGACATTTTGCATAGTAGTGCATATCTAGTAAGATTAATCTATTATCGATTTTGTGTAACTTAGGCTACTTATGTTGACCCCCCTCCGCTTTTCAGTAAACCATAGTTAAGTCGCGGGTAACAGGTAGTAAAACATATTTTTTATTAACCCCCGACGCAAAAAGAGGGGTGTTATAAGTTTCACGTGTCTGTCTGTCTGTCGGTCTGTCTGTCAGTCTGTCTGTCTGTGGCACCGTAGCTCGCGAACGGATGAAGCGATTTCAATAAAGTTTTTTTGTATGAAAGGTGAGTTACGGGCGAGTGTTCTTAGATATGTTTGATGAAAATCGGGTGAGCCGTTTAAAAGTTATGAGGGGTGAAAGTGGGGAAGAATAACCGAATGTCTGCAAAAATAATCGAGTGGGGTCTCAAATGAAAGCGCATGACGTGCAATTTTAAAGGTTATTGTGTCGGGGGTTTTTTTAAATTTTTAATTTAATTTTTATTTGGGGACAGTCCTGAGAAACTAAGAACATTAGCACGACTAGGTACTAGTTCCACATGAGCGAAGCCACAGCCTTAACATAACTAGGTTAATTGAAACACTAAATTACCAACGAAATTCTTTGCACATACGAGGGTGAATCAAAAAATTCTTGGAATCAATATTAAAAAATGCAAAGATTTAAATAATAATATTTTATTTTTCTACATAATCTCCCTCCAATGCAATGCATTTAGAATAACGCGTTACTAACTTCCTTATTCCTTGTGAAAAAAAATTATTTTCTTGACTCTCGAAAAAGTCCTCTACGGCAGCTATAACCGCGTCATTATCGTGAAATTTTGTTCCACGAATTTCCTCTTTTAATTTTGGAAATAAGTGAAAATCACTTGGGGCTAAGTCCGGAGAATATGGTGGGTGGTCAAGGAGATTGAAGCCAGCACAGCGGATTGTGTTGAGCGCAACTTCCGATTGATGGGCAGGAGCGTTATCTTGAAGGAACAACACGCCCAACGACAGTTTTCCACGACGTTTTTCTTTAATCGCTTCACGCACTTTCGGGATTAAATTTGCATAATAGGGTCCAGTTATCGTCTGGCCTTTTGGCATGTAATCAATAAAAAGGATTCCTTCACTATCCCAGAACACAGAGGCCATAACTTTGCCAGCGGAAGGAGCAACTCGAAATTTCTTAATGGATGGAGAGGATGGTCGTTTCCAAGACATGCTTTGTCTTTTAGTTTCAGGATCAAAATGGTGGACCCACGTTTCATCCATGGTGACAAGACGACGGCAAAAATTATCCGAATCACGCTGGAACATTTCGAGATTACGCTTGGAAATTTCCAAACGTCGCTTTTTGTTTTCGTCGGTTAACATTCGTGGCACCCATCTTGCAGACACTTTTTTGAACCCCAGTGAATCAATTAAAATGGATTGAACGCTACCAAAAGATATCTTTAGGATCTCAGCTATATGTTTTATAGTCATTCTTCTGTCTTCCAAAACCAGATTCTCAACCTTTTTGACATTTTCTTCTGTAACGGAGGTTGAAGGCCGCCCAGAACGCGGGTCATCTTTACAGCTTGATCTACCTCTTTTAAATTCAGCCACCCAGTACGCAACCGTAGAATAGGGTACAGCATCACCCCCTAATGTCTGCTGAATGTCCAAAAAAATTTCCTTCGTAGACATTTTTTTCAAACTGAGATATTTTATCACCGCACGTAACTCACTTTTATCCATAATTTTGACTTTTTAGCAATACGTT
The DNA here is from genome assembly GCA_905475355.2 of Clostera curtula. Classification (NCBI taxonomy): domain Eukaryota; kingdom Metazoa; phylum Arthropoda; class Insecta; order Lepidoptera; family Notodontidae; genus Clostera; species Clostera curtula. The sequence continues at coordinate 6,730,872 of FR997813.1, read as the reverse complement.
GCACAAAAAAAATTATTACATGCGAACGAACTGACAAAAACAAGTGACAGTCTGCATAAATATAGTGTGATAGACACTCTTTAATTTGAATATCGAACTTGATCCAAAAAGGTTTCATATATATGCACTTCTAAGAACTTTTTGATTCACCCTCGTATATAACGAAAACGCAATAAACATAATTTCTAGGAACAGGCTGAAACATACGTCCTAATTTCGGAGCCGAATTGGGGAACCACAAATATAGGGACGGCCTTACTCAGCAGCTGAATTTTACGACCCTAAGGTAGAGAACAGAGTCCCACCGAGCGGCAGTTCATGAAGCCAATATTACTTTATAATATAAGATAGTAATTTTTTTTTTCGCTAATACAACCCATAATGGCCAGCGTGGCAATTACCCTACATGTAATTGGAGGAGGCCTGACTCAGCTGTGGGTCATTTATGACCTGAATAGTATAATAGAATAGTATAGTAGTAGTAGTTCGTGGCGTGGCCACGTGGCCCCGTGGCCCGAAGAACGGATGGCCGCTGGGGCATAAAAGTCTTGGAGTGGCGTCCACGTACGGGAAAGAGAAGCGTGGGAAGACCCCCGACTAGGTGGACGGACGACCTTGTGAAGGTCGCTGGGAGTCGGTGGATGCGGTCTGCACGAGATCGTGCATTGTGGAAATCTATGGGGGAGGCCTATGTTCAGCAGTGGACTTCTGTGGCTGATAGATAGATAGATAGTAGTTCACAAGAAACTTTTAAAAATGATACTTACAATAACACATATTTAAATGAAAATTGTATAACAATAGTTCCTATCCGTAACAAGGAAGCGATTATTCAAAGAAAATTCAAATATTAAAGTATAAATTTGGTGTTATACTTCTACTAATCGCCTTATTCTGGAAGTTTTGTCTTATACCTACATTTTGTTAGGTTCGGCTCCTGTCTAGCCTGATTGGGCTAACTACTTAGTGTACTCCTCAGCCCATACATGACCTACCGCTGAGTCGGGCCTCCTCCAACTACATGGAGGGAATTTAGCCTACTGTTCGACACTAGCCAGACAGGTATCCATTTCTTGCGGCTACGATTTCGGCCTTGTAATTTCCTATTGTCGACTCTTACGACACCCTCAGGACCCTCTGTCGAAATTCGACCATAATTTATCCTACTAATATTATAAACGTGAAAGTTTGTAAGTATGGATGGATGGATGGATGGATAGATGGATGGATGGATGGATGGATGTTTGTTACTCTTTCACGTAAAAACGACTGAATGGATTTTAATGAAACTTTATAATAATATAGCTTATACATCAGAATAACACATAGGCTACAATTTATAAAGATATTGTGTGTAAATTTATAGAGATATTAAGTTAAATTCAAATTTCTTATTGTCAAATTTTCAGCCATATTTAAATATAGACAACATAAGGTTTCGCTGTCAGTGACGTTTTGTTATACCACGTAATATATCACATTCTACGGGAACGGGATAAAAATCTCAGGTATCCTATGTCCGACTTTCTTTTATATATAAAGACGTTGGACAATTCATAAAATCATACTTAATATTATAAACGTGAAAGTGTAAATGTGTGTAATCCCGTTCCGTGATATAAAACATCGTATAACAAAATGCAATTGCTGGAATAACAAAACGTCACTGACAGCTAAACGTTATGTTGTCTATAGTTTGACAAATTTGACAATTAGAAATTTTGAAGTTGACCGATTGATGTATTTATTTCGAGTAAATATTAGCTTATTGTGCCGAACAATGAAGAAGAACTAAATAATGCACGTGAAGATCGCCGCATTAGTATGGCTTGAATCCGTACTTCTCAATCACAAGAGCAAATCGAGGCAGCCCGTGAAACTGATCGGTTGGGAATGCAAAATCGTCGAGCAAATTTAAGAGATCAACAACTAGATAATTTTTCGAGGCACAAGAATAAATTTATAAAGTAGGTACTACATAATTTGGATCTAGCAACGTTTCGATACGATGGCAGGCATTGGACCAATAGATGTCATGTAATATTACAAAATACTCCTCAGCGGCTAAAGTTTTATCATAATGGAAAATCGTCATCTGGGACGAACGTACAATAGCGCATATACGTGCATTGGAAGCACTTATCCGATCCGACCAAACACCTACGCAATGACTCGAGATGTTTTGGAGGCGCAATTATTTTACTGTCTGGCTATTTTTGCCAAACACTGCCACTAATTCCAAGATCGACTGCTGCCGCCGAAAAAAGCGCTTGCCTCAAATCATCGAAATATGTGGATTGATTTTATTTTCTCAGAATTTCTGTTCATCGAAGGACGAAGTCACAAACACAAAAATAATGAATGGTTGACTGAGCGAGCAATTTTGGCAGCTAAGAATAAATATTTAGATGATATAAAGTAACTAACATAATTCAGAATGAAATTATTGGTACACTTGCAATAATTCAAATATATTGACTGTGTAAAAAAAGACTCCTTGGATGTGCCTGGCTTACCACCGCACAATTTACGACTAAAGGTTGGCTACGTACTAAGTTTGCTTCCAAATATAAACCAAAACCACCAAACCTGTGCAACGGAACACGTTTGGTGGTGAGTGAATTGATGAACAATGGAATATACTCAAAGTAAAGTTGGAAGGTGAGGAAGTTCTCATCCGTGGATCCCGACGATATCAACTGATATACCGTTTTAGTTTTAATGATTTCCGATCCGTCGTGCATTCGCCGAGACCATCAATAAATCACATGGCCAATCCTGGAAAGATTGTGGCCTAAATCTAGAAAATTCATGTATTTCCCAAGATCAATTATATGTGGCATGTTCCGGGTCAGAAGACCATCTGCGTTATTAGTTCATGCACCTGATAATAAACCGAAAAATGTCGTCTGTCACAAGGTGATTCACTGAAAAGTGTAGTTACTAAAATAGATGGCCAATAAAGTATAATTAAAATTATAGATTTTTTATTTATATTTATCCTGATAAAAAATTGAAGTTAATAAAATAAAAAATCTGCTCATTTATTGCCTTTAATTAGGGCGAAACAAAGTTCGCCGGGTCAGCTAGTTTATCATAAATTTCTTTAAATATAGGGCTTATCTGAATTTGTCAATTTGACCACAGACTAACAATAAACAAAAGAGTATATATGCGTGAGTGCCAAATACATGGTAGTGTGAGTGTTGTTTTTTATTGATTTCACGTATTTTATGCATAATTAAAAAAAACATTCGCTTTCTGAACTTCTTCTCTATGTAAACTGAAAGTAACTCTGTAAGCAATTTCATTATGCTGCGACCGCGCAATTTTCGTAGAAAAATGGTACAAAGTTTTTGTTATAGCTTAAAGATGTATATTTCAAATGTACACAAAACACTTTGTCCGCTGTAGCTTATCACAATCGACACTGTCGGAGCTCCTTGTAAAAACAACGGACTGCCATCATAAAAATGCCACATAAGCTCGTATATGGCCGCGCAAAAAAAAGCGGAATAACAATTAACTGAAACATTATTTTTATGGATTGTAAAAATCGCCAAGAAAATAAAAGAAATTCACGGTGTGTCTGCATTGTTAAATTTGACATGCCGTATTTATTTTAATCTTAGTAAAAGCATCGTGAATCAACAATACAGTTAGGTACTTTTTTTAAATTTACGCATGTGTTCTTTCATGATAATAATATAGAGATATGAATTGAATAATGGCTTGCTGTGTTTACGTAATGTACAACAACATAACTCCGTAGTTGTACAGGGGAAAAGAAAATAATCTAAATGTTTTTTATTTTTTGCTGGTTTCATCGAAGATACACTATTATTTACATTCTTATCAAAATTATTAAATCTAAACCTACAATTCATTTCTCTTTACATATACGAATCCTACGTCGTTGTCGTCACCTTATGGTTGCCTTAAAGAGATCGCTTGTTACCGATCATTGTTACTTTCTAACTATGTTTCATGCATGATAAAAAAAAGTGATATATAAACCCGAAACGCGGGGGCAGTTCACAAACATGAAATCACTAACACAAATGACACCCAGACTAGGAGCGAGTGCTTCTGGTTTACACAAAGACACTTGCCCGAACTCGGAATCAAACCGGGCCCGTAATCCATAAGCAGCAAATCTTACCCCTAGACCAGGCAGTCATTAACATTAACGTGGTCTATTTGAAATGTCTTAGATAGGTACTCCAAATAATGTTTGTTGAATGTTTCATGTAGATGAGATAGTAAATTGAATAAATTATATTAGAGAAATGCTGAGTAAAACTGCAGCATCAAGCCACAGAAGCATTTTGATGCAATTAATTGTTGGTTATGCAATAAGATGAGTGTTGATTAAAGTAGACGTACTAAGTCATAAAATACTTATTACAGTAATTCTCCGTGTGGTGAGAGATTTAGAATAGAACCTCATTCCATCCCGGCGATGACACCCAAGTAATATGTCGTAAAAGCCGACAAATGAAATGATGAAGCCGGCCTTTTTTTTACCCTGAAATCATTTATGGACTTCCCGTCAGCCTGGGGACGGCCGACGGGGGAGTGTGGGAATCTCCTCCGGAGTGGAGGCCTACCCACTAACTATCTCCGGGGTACACCGTGCCGCACTTACTGCCCCGTGGGTCCCGACTGTAGCTCCACGGGGAAGGCCGATAACCTAGCCGCAAAAAACGTGACACAATAACCTGTGACAACCCGTCTAGCCAGCGTGTCATAGTAGGCTAAACACCCTCCATATAAAGGGAGATGGCCCGACTCAGCCGTGGGCCAGGCATAGGCTGAGTAGTACAGGGATTCTATGCAAGAAGTATCTTAAGATGCTCCAGGGTAGCCCGCGAAATTCAAATTTTCTTACGTTTTTGCAATTTGCAGGGCAGTGCTAGGTTGTATGTTGATTAAAATGTTATTCGCGGCTGTAAGACGTATGTAGTTATATAATTATAATCATCAAACTCATCAATACAACCCTCCAAGCTCATAAAGGTGCAAGAAAAACTTTTTCAACGTCACAGTCATTCTTGCACCTTTATGAGCTTGGAGGGTTGTATTGATGAGTTTGATGATTATAACTCTGTAACTACATACGTCTTACAGCCGCGAATCAAATGTTCATCATCATACAACCTAGCACTGCCCTGCAAATTGCAAAAAAACGTAAGAAATTTTGAATTTCGCGGGCTACCCTGGAGCATCCACCTTAATGACTAACCCTGCTTTTTTATAGTATGGGGCACCAATATCTGAACCAATGACAGTTTATTCCATGGAGGAAACCTTTTTGAATGAGCTGACAGATTTTTCCAATGAAACAGAAAGGTTACTGCTAACAGCAGTACTAAAAGCGGAGGATGGTACAGCAAGATTAGTAGCAGATTGTAATTGTTATCATACTTTTAACTGCACTGAAAAAGGTATTGGTTTTGCGGAAGTCAATTTTCATTTGAATACAAAACCGGACGTTGGTCAACTTAAGGTAAATTATTTATTAGTTTTCATTCAATAAATGTACCGAAGCGTATTTGGTAGAAGCAATAAGCTGCTGCGGGGCTGTATGGTCTCCTCCGTGATCGGAATAGCCTGCTTCGGAGCATTAGGCTCCACTAAAGGGGCAGGCTAAGGGGTCGCGGTACAAGCTCTCCCATTGGGAGTGAATCCCGTGGCTCTGGTTTGGGCAGTCTAGGATCGCCGTTGGTTTTAGTGGGTAGGTCGGGGCGCAATTTACCATCACTACGCGCATAGGCGTTCCACATAAGCTGGCCAGTCGCCGAACGGCCGGATATCCATAGGCATTTCCGAGAGAAAAAAAACAGTGCAATGAGCTAGGAATTTGAGTGTGTAATTATAAAAAAGTAATTAACGAAATGGCTAGTGAAATTAACGTTGAAATAATGTAGAATACATTTGAAAAAAAAATGACTTACATTGATATTGCCGAAATCATAGGCAGAGAGACGGCAGATGGCAAGAACATGATTTTCGTAGACACATTTGATTAAAAATTATTTCGAGTTAAATTAACCAATTGTCCTACGCTGGCTAGATAGGTTGGCACAAGTTGAATAACATTGAGATATTCTTTTTTGTCTTATACACCCTTAGCGACACAGTGACTTAATTCTATATTTTCAAAGGTATAGTTAATGCAGCTTACTTTTCCAGATATCACCTGAGTCAGGTATCGCTATGGAAACCGTATTCCGGATCAGCACGTTAGCATCAAAAGACCCGAACCGACCGTTAAAATACAATTTCTACTGCAATCTTGGGACTAATGATTCCATTTTACTCGGATCACAGTTGGATTATCTGTCTGTGGAGTCACTTTTACCATACATAGGTAATATAATGTACTGCAAAATTTTAAGATTCAAATTGTACTTTGTTTAATGTATTCCAACTTTTTCGTGTACATAGCGTCACAACCCCATTCCAGCCTAAGGGTCAACACAAGGCCGATAACCTAGCCGCAAGAGAGGGAAGACTTTAAACGAAACCCGGTGCCAATCCGTCTGTCCAGCATGGCGCAATGGGCTAATTACCCTCACGTGCTCCAAACAAAAATAAATAACGCATAATCGGTTTATCAGTCAATGAGCTGTGACGACACAAAAGGACAGACATAGATCCAACTTTTAATACTTTTCTTTGTTTCTATCTTACAGATGGAGGAATCGCTGTCTGGGTGGAAGTATGTGACTCATTAGGTGCCTGTGCTGCTGGTACTCCGACAATAGTGAGAATTGACCTAGGAAAGGCACGCACAGTCAATGCTTTGATCGAAGATACCCACGCACACTTGCGGCGTTGCGAAAAGATGCAGCTTCAAAAGTTGGTGGCGTTTACCATTGTTTCCTACATGGTCAGTATTCAAAGGTACCTGTGTTTATCTTTACATTTTTTGGAAGAGATCTGGGAGCTTTTGACCTTATGGGTCATATATTTTTTCCTGGCTAGGGACCACAAGACCATTGGTATAAGCAAAATTTATGAAGAAAAAATTAAGTAACGCGTCCGTTTCGCCTAAGATCGACTACTACGCATTCTAGATAGATATACTCTGTACAGTACACCAGATCTGGTTTAGAGGTTTGAAGGTTAAGGTCATGTTTTAAGTTGTTTGCTGGGCATTATGACATAAGTAGACATAGATGAAGCCAATCTATGTGCGTATTATGGTAAAGTATTACCTAAATCGCTTTGGTTTTGGCAGTAGTTTTACTTGAATTTGTCAATGAAGTAACTGACAAATACTTAATCAAAGAAATTAGTTTTTTTCTTTTGTTTCCAGAACGCAGACCAAATGGATGCCTTATCGTTATTCAATGAAGCTTTGAAAAATATGATGAAAAATATGGATGACGATGAGAATAGTGATCAATATTTTAAGCATTTACTTGAAACGTATGGCGTTTTAAATTATTCGTATTACAGTTTAATGGACGGCATATCGAAAGTCACTTAGATCTTATTTTGAAGCATTTATAATATAACTAACTACTCTTGCACAACACTTTGATGAAGATCATCACATGATCAAATGCATAGTTTCCGCTTCTTTAAAGGAGATTCCAGATATAGAATACAGACAACATTCATTTGATATACATTACAGATTTTCAATACAAAACATATGTAATCATCAATATACCCTACGGAGAATGTCTTAATAAATAAATGTGCCTATCTAAAAAAGACCCTAACCCCATGTTTATATTCAATTCCATTCCCAAGTTCCTTTCTCAGTGAAAACTTTGACATTCACTCACTACGTGCTTCCATTGTGTATGTATTTAAAGGAAGGCAACAACACACTTTCTCTAAAGCTGGAGACTGACTTTTACCATTTGCTTGTAATGTATTCGAGGCAAATCTGTTCGTAATTGCCCTAGCGATGGTTGACAATTTCAGGGCACTGCTTGAACCATGCTGGAAACTTGTAAGCTGCGTACGGATAGAGCGTTCCTGTGTACGCGTAGTTGGGTTCCACGCGTGCATTGGATACACGTACAGCTCCTTTCAAGTACCGGAGTGTACGCGTAGCTGCAAGTATGGATATCGCGTCCAGGACACGCGTAACTGAGTACATGCGCTGTCCGTAAGCAGCTTTACATTGTCTGTTACCTGAACATGGTTCGTGTGGTGAGTGGTGACGGATTTAAAATACATATTGTCACCACTCCATTCCATTCTGCGGGTGTCGTAAGAGCCGACAAAAGGTAATGACGACAGAAAACCTAGCCGCAAGAGAAGGAAAACTCGATACAAAGCCCTGTGCCAACCCGTCTGGCCAGCGCGGCACAGTAGGCTTATTACCCTCCCTGTTATGGGTGGAGGCCCGACTCAGCAGTGGGTCATTTATGGGCCTAGTTGTAGTAGTAGTACTTGAACATGGAATTGTAGCCCTGTTTTGCTAATAAATGAGCCAAAAGTAATTAAAGTTACATTTCTTTTTCGCAAAATGAATTTTTCTGTCACGCCAAAACTTTAATAGGTTATTAACACGATCCTTAAACATATATGCAGGCGACATATTTGGGGTTTTCTACCCGGTAATGATGTAGGTTTTCACGATCTTTACACATTGCAGGAAATCTCTATGGTATTCATTTATGCGGACACACAACTTTGATGATCACCTATCAGGTATTGCAGGAAATTATCTGTTCACGGTTAAGATCGTTTTATTTTATTTTATTCCCAACGTTTCCACGGACACGGACACTGCAAAGTGTCTGAATCGTTGGAAATAAAATAAAATAAAACGATCATAACCGTGAACAGATAATTTCCTGCAATACCTGATAGGTGATCATCAAAGTTGTGTGTCCGCATAAATGAATACCATAGAGATTCTGGGAGTTTTTTAACTTTTAGGCGGACTAGAAATATCTCTGAGAGTCCTACTAAAATAACTTAACTCGGAACTTACTATCTGGCTGGGGGAAGTAGAGCTAAGGTTGACGCGTCAGTGTGTCTATAAACCAATGTGCCGATGTATCTAGCGGAGTCTAAGACATGATTTATCAAACCCTTTTTTTTTGTTTTTTTTTTGTTTCGCTGGTGAAATGCTTTATGCATACCACCGCCCCCCGGGGGAGAGCTCGGTGATTATGTGGGACTCCCGGGACAGAACCCTTATACCCACTAAAACCCCAGCGGTATACCCTCACACGACACGCTTGGGGCGCCAACGGTTCGCGAAAGCGCCGTCAACGTTGACGCCCCGACGAGGTGCCGGCTACGCGGGCAAGCGACTATCAGAGAGGGCGTCCCGGTATACTGGGACGCCCTCAGTCATGGAGGCTTTCGTCGGTGGCGGGTCCCCCGACCCACCACCGGCCTCTATGGCGGGGAAGGAGGTGGGCGTACATTCGCTCCACCTCCTCCTCGGCCTCCGTCTGCGGCGCGGGTAGGTAGGTAAACCCTATGCCAACCAGTGTTGGCATATGGTTTCGTATCAAGGTTTCCCTCTTGCGGCTAGGTTATCGGCCTTATCATTTCCTTATGTCGGCTCTTATGACACTCACAGGACGGAATGAGGTGGTTGAATGAATAAAATCGTTTTAAGGTTATCAGTATTTTCTTGATATTATAGGTCCACTTAAAATTTCAATTTGGTTATTCAAACTGCCGTCAATATCAATTATGGTTATGATATTATATTTTATCTATTGTGAAATAAAATGCATCAAACAGGACATTCGAATGTATTTAAGCTAGGTAGCGAAGGAAAACTTGATACAAATCCTGTGCCAACCCGTCTTGCCAGCGCGGCACAGTAGGCTAATTGACAGTAGGCCTCCATGAATTTGGAGGAGGCCCGACTCAGTACAACGACGAGGACGGAAGCGCTGCGTTCAATTTCCTAATAAGCGAAAATTGTGAAGGCGAAATAGCGTCTAAAGACTTTTCTAGGAGGTATAGAATAGAATGTTTTTTTTACTGCGAAAACAGTCCTCGCTGGGATGCTTGTTAGCGATACCGATTGCGCTGAACGCCTGACGACAAAGCTATACGAAGGCACACCTACGGCGATACCTGGGATATGGTTTAAAGTATAAGCCAAAGCGGTATACATTAATACATATAAGGCGTGTTTCTAGCGGCGGCGGTGATATAACTACATATATATAATTGACTGCCTCGTTGGTCTAGGGGTTGGATGTGCCGCCTCTAGATCATGGGGTCCCGGGTTCGATTCCGGGGCCGGGCAACAGTCTTTGTGTAACCCAGAGGCACTTGCTCCGAGTCTGGGTGTCATTTGTGTTCGTGAATTTCATGTTTGTAAACTGCCCCCGCGATACAGTTTATACCTAGTGCAGGGGTTTCGTTTAAAAAAAAACTGCCACAGAATAGTCTAGCATCCACTACTACTACTCCTTAGCATATACATGATATAACTCCAGTTACATGGAGGGCAATTAGCCTACTGGACCACGCTGGCCAGATGGGTTGAGAAGGGCCAGGTTTCATTTATTTAGGTGTTTAGTGGCGGATTTGGTGGCAGCGTGGCACAGCAGGCTTCAAACTCAAACTCAAATCATTTATTTCAATTGAACCTATTTACTGGTGTTTATGAAAAGTCAAAAGTGAAGTTAGGAATCTAGTTGCATGTTCCAAAAAGAAGATCCTATGGAGAAGAACAGGCAAGAAACTCCATGGACACTCTTTTTATCATATTTTTTGTTACAAGCATCTGATTGGGTTACATTGATTTCGTGTTTATTTATAGTAAGCTACGATGTGAGGACAATGTAACATATTGCACAACAGAACTGTCCAGGAGATCAATATAAAGCTATGTAGGTATGTCAATAGCAGTTAAGGGATGACCGGCCCCAACTGGCTGCACCCGATCACGAGCATGACGCATGTGCCAGCTCAACCATATTTTAGGGAACCGCTTATTATCCTATTCTATGTAACGACGGAGGCCCAGCTCAGCAGTGGGTCATTTATGGGCTGAGTAATTGTAGTAGTGTAGACTCAATATTAAATAAGTCATATTAGATACAAGATACAAGATACAAGATATTTATTTCGCAAATATGGGTACAGTGCGGGTACAGTGTGGTCTTAATAAATAGTTGACAAAGTTCAGCCATATTTTGCTGTTCAGCATGCAAAAATTCATAATTAACTTATAAACAACAAGTCATGTCATGAGCTAATAATAATTAAAATTCATAAAAATGACATTATTAATAAAATTGTATAGTAAATTCACCGTCAAATAATTTATCATTTTTATTACAATTAAAATATAATAGGTTAAGTTTATAAGAATAAATGTCAATCATAAAACTATATGTCATCTAAGTATATGTATTGAAGTCTAGATATTTTATCAGTATTAATTTTATAAAATAAACTACGACATAATATATAATAATAATAAATAAATAAATATTTTTGGACATTTCACACAACGCCATCTCGTCCCAAGCTAAGCAACTTAATGCTTGTGTTATGGTAACGAGATGGATGATAAACTACATATATACATTCGGAAGCCATTTTTAATGTGAATAAAATAGTTTAAAAAAAAAATTCTAACATAATTTACGGCTAGTACTTCACACACAAGAGCGATGTTATTCTGTAAAAGGTTCTGCCCCAGTTCCGCTCCATTGAGCCAGTGGTTATCCTCCATAACTAGTTAAAAGGAAATCACAAAATCCTTTCCACCCTTGAAACAATTTATCAGTCGCTTATAGTTTGTACCAGGCATACAATACGTGCTAGGTCGCATTCCCTGTTAACGAACCGACACACGGTCGTAGAAAAGCTCCTTACGGCCTGCAGGTAACGTAACTCGATATTAAAAACAGCTATAAACACTATAGAGATAAATAAACTTATAACTACTTAGTCATAGAGATAAATAAACTTGCAGTGTGTAATATCAAAAACAGGTTAAATAAATGCAATACGATACCTAAACAAACAAATTGCGTATGTTTTGCTGTACTTTCACTGAACATCACTTCATATTTCTCAAGTTATTTACTTTCGCTATTAACACTACCATTTGGTGACGGATTAATTATACACAATGTCACAAACCATATATGTACCTGAGGGTGTCATAAGAGGCGACTAAAGGAACGCAAGAGGCAGCCACCTAGCCACGAGAGAAGGCAAACTTGATACCAAGCCTTTTTTTACGTCGGAGATCCTCATGGATACCCGGACGTTGGGGACTGGCCGGGGTATATGGGACTCCGGGGCACGTAGAGATGGTAAATTGCGTCCCGACCTACCCACTAAAACCGACGGCGATCCTAGACTGCCCAAACCAGGGCCACAATGATTCACTCCCATTGCGGGAGCATGCTCCGTGACCCTGGGGGCCTTGGCTCGCCTCATAGTGGAACCCCATGCTCCGAGGCGGGCCCCTCCAAACTTTATACAAACCCGGATTAGCATGGTACGGTAGGCTAAGTTGCCTCCGTTAATAAGATCCTCCTCCATGGAAGAGATGTGTCTCAGTCAGGGATAATATGTACTGAAATGATTTAACTTTTCAAACCGGGCTACTTGAAAATGTAGGTACTTACAATTTGGGACGCATTAAAATCTTAATAAGCAATTACTCAAAAAACCCTGAAGGCCCAATTTTAACAATAATGCTATTTTTGCCGTCGCTTCCAGGTAAAAATATAAAGTTAGGTTTGTTTTCACTTAAGCCAATAAGTGATCCATTGTTCTACTAATTAGTAAAGGATTAAAGTTACCGCGCTAATGATTAAAAGGTTTCAAGCGGCTAATTAATACCGCGTACCTCTAAGCTACAGACATAATCCCATTTATCTAGCTAGTAATTCTAAGAAGTGACTGTTATGTATGTTTTTTTAATACAGTGCCTACGTAAAATTGTGTCGTTTCATTGCAACACAAACATTACAGCAAATTCTTTCCATTTAATGACGCAAGTATCAAGTGTAAATGGATGGTGGGAATAAATAATGAAATTTGGTTCTGATATGTTCGGCAGCGTGTATGTTCACCGATATCTACGTTTATTTTGACGTTTTTTTTTTCAATGTGTTATTTATTTCCCGTTAGACTGGGGTATAAATAAATACGAGATAACAAAGAATCTACTGGCATAAGAAATTAATACGACATTTCAAGAAATATAATGCGTTAATTAAACGAAATTACAGGAATATTCCTTAAAAAAAACTTTGTCTAATCTATTCAAAATATCTAGGCAAAAAATAAAAAGGTTACTTCGTTTTAATTTACTTTTATAGGATATATTTAAAAGTTTATTTTCTCCAGCATTTATTCGTAATCAGTGACGCAGTGTTAGTTTTAAAAAAGCAATAGATATTTGGATATTTGTCACGGCTCTTCGGATGGATTCCGAGGTCAGGCAAGTGTATTTGTGTATGCGGCACTTGCTCGGAGTCTGACTATCATTGTTCGTGAATTACTTGTCTTTGTTTGTGCGAGTGCATGGGCTTTTTCAACAACAACACAAAAGCTTGTTAAGGACACAGGCATATTTACTACGACGTAGCACGTGTTAGATACGGAACCGTAAGGCATTGCGCTGACCCCTAATGCATCGTCGAGGCTTGGTAACAGCGACCAGTGACGTCCGTCGGGCGCAAAGTGCCCAGTCAGCAGATTCCACGCAGTGGAGTCATTTTCAATAACGTGCATTCCATATTCTTACATCGAATTGGATTCACATTTACTTAGACATAAGATTATTGTAATTTCTATTTTAATAAATTAGTTTAATTAATCTTCGGTTTTTTTTCGATCATCTGGCTGCCGCTAACGTATTTGGCGCAGTCGGTAGGATTTTCGCGGGCCGGTTCGCGAATAAATTCACGGGTTTACCAGAAAACCGCGTTCGCGAGTCGCCCGGGCGGCTATCAAGCCCCTGCACGAAGATCCAGAATCTACGAGCGTAAGCAGCCGGGTGAAGAATCCAGCCATTGATTCAACAAGAAGAAGAACCAGAGATATGGAAAATTGTTTGTGAGTACACTTGAATAGTTCTCGTGTTGCTTCCTCTTTATTCCTAGTTTATACTCCTGTAAAGTATTTCTTTCCCCAAGATTTTCCATTACGGAAAATCTCGTTCCCGGGAACCTGCGTCACGTCAGGCTCGCCGGAGTACAGTAGACATACATAGAAACATAGGTATAGATAGTGATATAGATTTGAATTTAAATAGTTTATTCGAAGACAAAATGCCATACGACCCGGACACCATTTTTAAGGTACTACGCCTTGTCCCGGACTTTGACGGAAACCCCAATATATTGACAAGGTTCATTAATATCTGCGACCAATTAGTAGCCCAATACGCAGGTGCCGAGCCAGGTAGTGAGTTAGGTAATTTATGCCTCCTAAATGGAATACTAAATAAAATTACGGGGCATGCAGCTTCTACTATCAACTCAAACGGGATACCCGAAACTTGGGCAGGAGTCAGATCGACACTTATTAATAATTTCTCCGATCAGCGTGATGAAACGGCTTTATATAGAGACCTCTCTTTAGCCACCCAGGGTAACAAGACCCCCCAAGAATTTTATGACCACTGTCAAACTTTGTTCAGCACCATGATGACATATGTGACACTTCACGAGACTTTACCGACGACAATCGAAGCTAAACGGGCGCTTTATAAAAGAATCAGTATGCAGTCTTTCGTTCGCGGACTTAAAGAGCCTCTGGGATCACGTATACGGTGCATGCGCCCCGAGTCGATGGAAAAGGCTCTTGAGTACGTACAGGAGGAACTTAACATTATGTACTTGCAACAGCCCAGCGACTCATCTAAGCCCCAAAGCACCCCTAAGATTTTCACCCCTTTTCCTATGCCGTCAAACGCATTCCAAGCACCACGACCCCCAGTTGCTAATTGGCCTGCCCCTATAGCGCAACGTGGCTATCAACCACAACCACAAGCCTTTAAATTTATTTATTTATTTATTTATTTATTTATATGCTTCATGTAACGATACATAGGCGGACTTAATGCCATTAGGCATTATCTACCAGCCAACCTTTGGGTGATGCAGAGAGGTAGTAGACGGTAGATGCACACAACTTAGCGAAAAGAACAAGAGAAAGAAAGATAGAAAGAATTCAGACAGTTTTAAATTTTTTTTTAATAACCTAAAATAGTACACACATATTTACATAACAATACTTATAATACACTAATACATACGTGTATAAATACTTATAAATATATATAACTATACTAATACATACATACATACATACAACATAACCTAGAAATTGAAAACGGCGGGGTCATTTTTGAGAAAACTCAACCGAGAGCCTCTGGAGGTACAGCTTACGCAGTTTGGTTTTGAAACTGAGACGGTTAGCAGCTAGACGTATTTCGGGCGGAATAGCATTCCATAAGAGAATGGATTGTACGAAAAATGTACGATGTACAAATTCCGACCTGTGGGATGGACAGTTGAGGAGACGGTTATGGGAAGATCTCAGATGTTTAGGATGGTTGGAACAGAGATAGCCAAAATGGGAGGACAAATATGAAGGAGAGTGGGGTGAGGAAAGAATTGAAAACAGCATTGTGAGCGCACGAATTTCTCGTCGCTGCCGTATTGGGAGCCATTTCAAAAGCAGACGATATTTGGACACATGATCGTATTTACGAAGGTTGAAGACGAATCGAATGCAATTGTTGAGAAGGCGGTCGAGCTTGTTCAGAAGATCAGCATTCAGGTCATAGTAACACATATCACCATAGTCGATGATAGGAAGAATCAGGCTCTGTACAAGCAGCAATTTGATGTTCGCGGGGAGGAAATTTTTCAGACGGTAAAGTGAGCGCAGTGATCCAATTACTTTTTTACTTACCGCAGCAACCTGAGTATGCCAGCTGAGGGTGTTATCCATTTGTAAGCCCAAGTTTTTAACACTGCTGGTAAACGGAATTAATACATCGTTATACATCACGGGTGGTAAGATGACGCTATCTAATTTGGAAATGTTTCGATGACTACCTAAGATAATGGCTTGGCATTTATCAGGGTTGACTGCTATTCCAAACTTGTCTGACCAGGCTTTGATAGCATTCAAATCCCGGTTTACTTGGACGATGGCATCCGTCACACTATCCACACCTGATTGAGTGTATAATTGCAAGTCATCGGCGTAAAGATGATACGCACATCGAAGGTTACTTACTAAGAAATTGATAAAAATCGAAAACAGTAGCGGAGATAATATACCACCTTGTGGGACACCAGAATCTAGTCTGCACCAAGATGACGAGGCATCCTCAGTGCATACCAACTGCTGACGCTCCCGAAGGTAAGAGGAGAACCAATCCAGCGCATCACGAGAGAAATTAAGATGAGAAAGGATAGCTAAAAGGATGTCGTGACTGACGGTATTAAAAGCATTACTAAAATCGACTAAAACCAGGACCGTAACTTTAGTGTCTTCCATACCAGCCTTAATATCGCCAGCCACTTTAAGGAGCGCGGAAGTAGTGCTATGGCCTGGCCTAAAGCCAGATTGCAGAGGGCTTATGAGATTGTTCTGAAGAATGAAATTAGATAATTGCTTATGGACGCAGGCTTCTAGCACTTTGGAAAGGAAAGGGAGTATGGAGATAGGTCGGAAGTGTTTAGGAAGCGAAGGGTTTGTAATTTTCGGAAGCGGTCGCACAAAAGCAATACGCCAAGAGGAAGGGAAGGATCGAGAGCTGAGAGAAAAATTAACGATGTGGAGAATAGGCGGTAGGAGGTGATCTAAAATTGTGACGATCATCCGACGGCTAATCCTGTCATATCCCACCGCCCCTGACTTAATTGAAAGGATAATCTTCTTGACCTCGATGATGCTTACTGGAGAAAAATGAAATGGAGGAATATTAGGACGCATTAGACCACTTAAGTAACTTAACGTTTCTTGTTTGGTGAGGTTATCTAGACAGGGTACCGCTGAGAAATGTTTATTGAGGTTGTCCAGATTTATTGTGTTGGGAAGGTCTAAAAATCGCGACCTGCCAACACCGAGAGTCCCTAAAAACTTCCAAATGTTGGCGGGTGAAGAATTAGAAATATTATCGAGAATGTGGCGGCGTTTGGCATTGCGAATCATCTGATTACACCGATTTCTTGCAATCTTGTAGGCGTTCCAATTGTCATCACTGCGGTCCCTTCTAAATTTACGAAATACCCGGTCCCTACGCCTCATTGCCATTTGTACACCTTTAGTCAGCCATGGTGTGGGAGGGCGCTTTACTTTTACTTTTTTTAATGGGGCGCGTACGTCATATAGCTCGGTGATAGTTTGACTTAGAAGGTGTACCTTTTCGTCAACCGTTGCAGCTTCGAGTAATGGATTCCAGTCAACTGCCGATGCATCATCCTGCAGCTGGCCAAAATCCATTTTGGCATAACTGCGCCTGTACAGAAACCTGGGCTTGGGTTTAGGGGGTTTTAGGATATACGACAGGAAAATTAGGTCATGGTGAGAGAATCCGGGAGCATCTATTTGACCATGGGAGGATACTAGGGAGGGATTGGATACTATAATTAAATCAAGCCAGGTGTCATCGCCTACAGTATTGTGGTGAGTAGCTTGAAGGGGCAGGATATGAAGACTGGCTGATTCAATCAGGTACAGGAGTTTACGGGAACGCAGGGAGTTAAAAGATAGGAGGTTAGTGTTAAAGTCGCCCATGATGATGTGATGAGTGTACTCTGAACCCACAGATTCTAAGACCGTTTCAAATTCGGTGAAATAATCAACTAAAGGGGGACAATAAACAACGCCGACTACAGTTTTAGATTCTTTTACACAAACTTCTAGGAATAGAAACTCTGCAGGACTGGCGTTCGAAGAAGAAGATATGATGCGGTATGGAAAGTCACTGCGCAGATAAATAGCAACACCACCCCCTCCCCTTTCCAATCGGTCGTTTCGAATAAGTACGAAACCAGGCAAGGGATATGTGGTTGAGAGGAGATGGGGTTTGAGCCAAGTCTCTGATATCAATACAACGTGTACGTTGTTGTCACTAATCGCATCATACAGTTCACAATAGTGACTAGGCACACTTTGTGCGTTGATGTGGCAAACATTGAAGTGATTCAAGCTTTGATCATGAAATTTAGCATGTATAGTACCGCCAAGGGTGTCGGTTGCAGAACAAAAACTGCTTTCATTGTCCGACGACAACGAATCGCAAGCCGAATGATAAGATTCGTCATTCATAGGCAATGTCATATAAAATAATAAATAATAATAATATAATAAATAGACAAATAATAAATAGTATAACAAATAATATATTAATAATAATTTAGAGTTACAAAATATCCTAAATTTTTAATTGTGTGCAGTCAGTGCCCAACCTGAGCGACCCTGCACCACCCGCCAGCCTATAAACAATGTGACTAATTAAATACTTTAAAAAAAAAGAAAACAAACACCAGGAAAGTACATTAGAATACCCATGAAATACAATAGGAGGAAAATATAAAACTGCCAATAGAATAAAATATGTGGCAGTAACGCACAGTACATAAACATTGCCACGATAGTTAGGTAAGATACAACTCAATGTTATGTTCATTCGTTCACTATAGTTTCTATGAACATTCGTTCATATTAATAAGAAGAAAACGAACCTTCGTTCGGATAATTTGATTATAGTAGGTATCCTAGACCAAAACAATAAACAAACTATTAAATTTGTCTCTGTGATTCGTTGGAAAACAATAAATTTTACAGATTTTACTTTCAGTCATGAATATTAACAAACGATGTGGTTTAATCAGCGACACAATAACAAAATGAATAAACAGAAACCAGAAGGACGGAAAAAATGATATGGGATTATTTAAGCAGTTAATTAAAAAAGACAACTAGAAGAATTTAAATAACACAAATACGTCGTACATAACAAAAATATGAATATTAACCAGGCAACCTTGGCAACAACCGTTAATAGGTATGTCACAAAATATGGTGGATATTGTAGATTACTGTTACTACTGTTAAGTTTACTTTAATTTACTGTGCCCTACAGAATGGGATCCACTACCACTCGCCGAACACTTGTCATGGCCCGGGGACTTCGGAAACTTAGAAAGAAGAGGGTCCAGATCGGTTAATGATGATATTTTATGATGGCTGCTATCAGGCGCTTTGACATGAATTATCCCATCCTGTGTCCATACAGCGCGCATACCGAAGTGCAAGCGGGCTTTGGAAAAGACTTCCTGGCGAGGTTTTGTGAGGAACTCCCTCACGGCAATGGCTGAACCTTTCAACTGTTTCTTAGCCCTCCAGACCAAGATTTTAGATTCAATGCTGCAGAACTTGACAAGGATAGGACGATGATGTTCACCTTTTGATGTGCCAAGTCTGTGACAGATCTTAATGGATGGGACAGTATTTAGGGATAATTTATTGTTTAGTATGTCCAAAATGACTGCAGAGCAGTCCTCCTTCTCTGTCTCATGAACTCCAAGGAAGACTAAAGACTTGCGCCTGCTTCTAGCTTCTAAACTATCCACCTGTCTTGCACACTCATTTATTTGCTGGCGGAGCAACTTTAACATCGAGAATACTAATTCCCGAAATGTCCTGAACTCTTCAGCAACTTTGGCTATAGTATCCTTTGTCGTCCCAGCATTTTGGAGCTGCGCCGCAAGATCAGACATCTTCTGAGTGAAGATATCCTCCATAGTCTTCTGAGCTGATAATACTTCCGCATATTGTGACATTATAAATGTATTTAATTAATTGAAGTTGGTGATTAATATGATGAGCTGGCAGGCAGTGCAAAGTTTGTAAATTACGTCACATAAACTTCACTCCACATGCAAACACTGGTAGAACTTACGAAAAAAGTCAATAATATAATAAAATTGTAAGTTGATTATTGTTTAAACTATTAAAATATAATTGTAAACTTAAAAACACGTCTGTACTTATTTACAACTACCGCCAAAAAATTTAATATGCCAGCTTTTAACCAGAGTCGTATGCCCACTCGTACGCAGCAGATGCTTCGAGCACTGCCACCTAATTACCACCCCCAGAGTAACGTTTTTCGTATGCCGCCTAGGAACAATCCACCACCGAATCATGGACCAAGACCCATGAGCGGGGTTCAGCATTTTGTCCCTAAGACTTTACCAATGATGACAGGTCATGATTGGAATAGGTCTGGGAACCCACCACCGACGAATTATTTTAAATCGCGGGAGGTTAATTTAAACGAATTGGCAAATAATTATTACTCATATTACCCTGTAGAATCATGTGAGCCGGAATATGACTATCAAGATTTCCAATATTACCAGGATGATTATGAGAATCATTTCGAAGCTCCATATGAAAGTCAAATAATAGAATCTGAATCGGTTCCCTCTTGTTCGGAACAGAACCAGGATTTTCATATGGACCCGAAATCAAAAGAGCTAAAATAGATGTTAACTTGCAAACCCAAAGGCAACTGCCTTACATACAAATTTCCAATCCCCCACTAAAATTTCTAATAGATACCGGAGCTAACCAATCTTTCATTAGCCCTGAAGCCGTAGATAGATATTTTCCTAATTATCCCTTAAATTACGATCCTTTTGAAGTATCAAATGTACATGGAACTAGTAAAAATGATTATTCTATAACCTTGCCATGTTTTAGCGAATTTAAAGAAAACGAAGACATCAGACTATTCGTTTACCGATTTCATGGGTACTTTGACGGACTGATTGGACTGGATTTACTATCCCAATGGGAAGCGAAAATAGATTTAAAGGAATTTAAATTAGTTACTAGATCCGCAACCAATAAAATTTGCGTATATAATTCGCGTAACGTTAATTTATATGAAGACATCATACCAGCCGGTACTTCAAAATTAGTTAGGATTCCTGTTAACGCCCCGGATGGCCAAGTTTTCATAAGCGAACAAGTTCTTTGCAACTGTATCATTCATGAGTGTGTGACAAATGTAAAGAACAACCGCGGATATGTCGAGTTAGAAAATCCAACTCCTAACGACGTCATATTTTCCCTAGATCAACCTGCACGCGCTGATATCTTTAATGAAAATTGCTCAAAAGAATTTCCGACGAGCCGTGTAGATGACGTCTTATCACGATTACGTACAGAACACCTAAACGAGGAAGAAAAGGCTAACTTAATCAACCTTTGCACTCGATACGCTGACGTTTTCTACATAGAAAATGAAAATTTGTCCTTTACTAATAAAATAAAACACCGCATAAGAACCACTGACGAAACGCCTGTTTACACTAAGAGCTACAGGTATCCTTTTGTACACCGTCAGGAAGTTAGGGACCAAATCTCTAAGATGTTACAGCAGGGTATTATAAGACCTTCTGATTCGGCATGGAGCTCCCCCATATGGGTGGTGCCAAAGAAAGTAGATGCGTCCGGTAAACAGAAGTGGCGCCTTGTAGTCGATTTTCGTAAATTAAACGAAAAAACTATAGACGACAAATACCCTATCCCTAATATTAGCGATGTACTTGACAAATTAGGCAAGTGCCAATACTTTACCACCTTAGATTTGGCAAGTGGGTTCTACCAAGTCGAGATGGACCCCCAAGACATCCCAAAGACCGCCTTCAATGTTGAGCATGGTCATTTTGAATTCCTTAGAATGCCCATGGGACTAAAAAATTCTCCATCTACCTTTCAACGAGTAATGGATAATGTCCTGAGAGGCCTTCAAAATAACATATGCCTGGTCTATTTAGATGACATAATTGTCTTCAGCACGTCCCTTCAGGAGCACATGGTTAACCTGGAAAAAGTTTTCCAGAGACTTAGAGAGTCTAACTTTAAGATACAGATGGATAAGTCAGAATTTCTAAAGTTAGAAACTGCTTATCTAGGTCACATCATCAGTAGGGATGGTATTAAGCCTAACCCTGATAAAATTTCGGCAATTGAAAAGTACCCAATTCCGAGAACCCCCAAGGAGATAAAACAATTTTTAGGTCTCCTCGGTTACTACCGAAAATTCATCCCCGACTTTGCCCGCATAACCAAACCAATGACCATATGTTTGAAAAAGGGTTGTAAGGTCACTCTCGCCCCCGAATACGTCAACGCTTTCGAGAAATGTAAGACCCTATTAACCAATGATCCTATCCTACAGTACCCAGATTTCACCAGAGAATTTATTCTTACCACAGATGCTTCCAATGTCGCCATAGGCGCTGTTCTTTCCCAAGGACCAATAGGCTCTGATAAACCTATTTGTTACGCTTCTCGCACACTTAACGATAGTGAGCTTAACTATAGTACCATCGAGAAGGAACTGCTTGCCATAGTCTGGGCCACAAAGTATTTTAGGCCATATCTATTTGGTAGGAAATTTAAAGTAATAACTGATCACAAACCTCTCCAATGGATGATGAATTTGAAAGAACCAAATTCACGTCTCACTAGGTGGAGACTAAAGCTTAGTGAATATAGCTTCTCAGTAGTGTACAAGAAGGGCAAGGCTAACACCAATGCTGACGCGCTCTCCCGTGTGGAGATCCACAACGAGGAAATTGATGAGATCAACTCATTGATTGAGAGTATCAAGGAGATAGGTTCCATGATCAATAATCCATCGGAAGCCCCAGTCGAACAACCTAATTCCTCGACTGATACAGTACATACTAGTAACGAACACCCCATTTTAGAAGTGCCTATCACTGATGAACCCCTTAACAAATTCCATCGCCAAATTTATTTTACTATTGTAGGTGACATAAAACGACGACCGACAGTGACAAAACCATTTGAAAACCATACACGAATTGCCATTCAACTTTCCGAGTCCAATTTAGAAGATGACGTTATCAATGCCATCAAAGAGTTCGTAAACCCCAAAGTGAAGACAGCTATTGTAATAAATCCTCCTTTAGCCATGTATCAAGTTATCCCTATTATTCAAGAGAAATTCAAAAGTTCCTCGCTTAACTTAGTGCTAGCTAAAACGGAACTTGAGAATGTAAAGGAATACTTGCGACAACAGGACATCATTAGACATTACCATGACGGAAAGACTAACCACCGTGGAATTAACGAATGTTATTTGGCCCTCTCTCGAAAATACTTTTGGCCAAAGATGAAAGAGCAAATCACTAAATTCATTAACGAATGTACCATATGTGGTCAGGCTAAATACGATAGAAACCCAATTAGGCCTCAATTTAACATAGTACCTCCAGCTACAAAACCATTAGACACCATTCATTTAGACCTCTTTACAGTCCAAAATGAAAAATATATAACTTTCATTGACGTTTTTACAAAGTATGGACAAGCTTATCATCTACGTGACGGGACTGCCATCAGCATCCTGCAAGCTTTATTACGATTCTGCACTCACCATGGATTACCGATGACTATTGTTACTGATAATGGTACAGAATTTACGAATCAACTTTTCGCTGAATTCGTCCGCCTTCACAAAATTACTCACCATAAAATATTGCCACACAGTCCGAATGACAATGGTAATATTGAACGATTTCACTCAACATTGCTCGAACACATTAGGATACTGAAGCTGAAACAAAAGGACGAACCTATAGTTAACTTAATGCCTTATGCAATTATAGCATATAATAGCTCCATTCACAGCTTTACTAGATGCAGACCATTTGACTTATTGAACGGACATTTTGACCCAAGAGACCCAGTTGATATTGACCTCACACAGGCAATCCTGCAACAATATGCTCAGAATCATAGGCAACAAATGAAAGAAGTATACGAAATAATTAACGAAACTTCCCTTGCCAATCGAACTAAATTAATAGAAAACAGGAACAAAACTCGCGAACCTGAAATAGAATATACACCTCAGCAACAAGTATTCATTAAGAATCCTTTTGCTAGCCGACAAAAAGCAGCACCACGGTACACTCAAGATACAGTTCTAGCCGATTTGCCTATCCATATATATACATCAAAGAAACGTGGTCCTATAGCTAAATCACGATTAAAACGAGTGCCTAAAAGTAACCGATTGTTACAGGATTCTGCTGTTACTGACAACCCATCCGACGTACCCTCAGGAGATAAAACTTGAGAGTCTGGCTGATGGACCAGGACTACTACCATACAAACTAGGACCTACCCGACTGACTACACATTACCACTCTTTCGTACAGTACATTCAACTGACAGACATTGAAGACAAAATAAACTCAGTACAGACTCAATTAAAGACTTTTAAGACTAGACTCAGTAACGAGACTTTTTTACTATACGAATTCCAAATTGATTATCTGTCTAACAAACTTGGCAAAGTTCTTAAGCAAGTTCAATCACTAGAACCCATCAGAGTAAAGAGAGGTCTCGTTGACGGCCTAGGCTCAATCATAAAAAGTGTTACGGGTAATTTAGATCACTCAGATGCTCTTAAATATGACGAAGCTATTAGAACACTTCAAAGTAATGAAAATAAATTAGTTTCAGAATTTAATACTCATATTACTTTAAATAAGGAATGGATGCAACAGCATAGTAATATTATAGAACAATTAACAAAAAATCAAGAAAAAATTAATGAAACGCTAGAATACATTTTAGAGATAGATGCATACAGAGGCTACAGTTTAATAAAATTCGCAAAATTCGCCCAAATTCTAGGAATTATTAGTAATAATGTAGAGGACTTAGCTGTAGAATTAGTTAGGATAGAAAATATAATGGCTTTTATTCGCTCTTCCAGCACACATCACTCTATGATCGACATAGAAGTTTTAAAGTCCATAGTAGAGAAGCTTAAAAGGTTTTATAATAAGGATGCTATTTTAAGTTTAGAGCTAAGAGAATATTACGATATTCTTAAACCAGGTTATTACTTTAAGGGTAAAACGATAGTTATAGTATTTAAATTTCCCATAGTTTCTAACAACATATATTATCTGTACCGACTATCCGTTGTTCCCAATAAGAAACACGTTGCCCTTATCCCTCCTGCTCCTTTCATAGCAACTAATGAGAACTCATTCGTGTATATAGAGGCTGAATGCCCGAAGTATACTACTATCTATCTCTGTGAACAAAGAATCAGCCTACAACTTCGAACGAAACCCGACTGTATCCAGAACCTTATCATCAACCAAGTCCTGAAAAACACATGCGAGTTCACCAGCATATCACTATCAAAGGCAGCCGTGGAACAATTGGATGATCAGCACTACGTGATGTCGATACCTCAGTCGACCAAGACTCATCTGGCCTGCGGCAGAGAAGATTTCAACCTTCTGCAAGGAAGCTATCTCGTCACCATACCCGTAAACTGCTACCTACAGACAGAAGAGTTCACCATCATGAATGAAAATAACGAAATAAAAGGACAACCATGGAAGCTAACGGAGATAGACTACGACAATGTGAACAAGACAGACATTCAAACGCACATAAGTTTCAGCTCAATAAACCTCAGGGAACTCCATAACATTCAGAATAGAGTCTTGCTAGAAAAACCAATTAAAATTGATCAGACTCAGATGGACATAGTATACCATACGACGATCCCACTTTACATCATCATACTGGGAGCAGCAATTAGCACCGCTACCATAGTGGCCCGCCGATATGGATGCAGAAATTTTAACAAAACTGAAAAAGAAAAATCACCAACCCTGAAGATCCATCACACCTACGAAGACATAGAACAGGACCCCAAGATGCGAGCCGAAGTCCCAGCAACATTTTCGATCAATATGCTCAAAAATAGTTGCTGATCTGCGGGTGGAGGTGTTAGATACGGAACCGTAAGGCATTGCGCTGACCCCTAATGCATCGTCGAGGCTTGGTAACAGCGACCAGTGACGTCCGTCGGGCGCAAAGTGCCCAGTCAGCAGATTCCACGCAGTGGAGTCATTTTCAATAACGTGCATTCCATATTCTTACATCGAATTGGATTCACATTTACTTAGACATAAGATTATTGTAATTTCTATTTTAATAAATTAGTTTAATTAATCTTCGGTTTTTTTTCGATCATCTGGCTGCCGCTAACGTATTTCACGCGTAGGCTTAGTTCTTAACGCGGACATTCTTTCTGATATTTAAAAAATAATTACTTTACTATTTGCATTGTTTTCTGAACATGGTAAAGTAAAGAGAAAGAGGGCGAATGTAACGGCAATGTTCAGGCGGTAAAAACGTGGTAAGTTTTAGTGGGTAAACTGGGAGCATCTTACCGTCTTCTCGCTCCCGCGGTCGCCCACATACCCCAGCACCCGCCTCTTGGGCCAAGCTATAAAAGGGATTCCCACGAAAATAAGGTAGTAAGTGCCGGCAAAGTAAACTGATATAAGCAACACGCCACCATTGGTATAAGCGGTAAATGATGTTAAGGTAACCCTTGACCAGATTCACCTGACAAATTAAAAAATAAATCCAAACGATCACACACTAGTTCTCGATAGGATCAGTTAGGTTGACATACCGAATTTTGTTATCAATTGTTTTCATTAATCTGTCAGACTTGTTGGTACAACCATTATTGTAACCCTTTTATTTAAAAGAGCAACCATTGCGCTTCTGTGGAATGGTTGACTAAATGATTACTTTTTCAATTTGTGTTGTTTTTTTATTAGACAATTTGAAAGCGTTCTTGAGAATTGATTCGAATAAAATAATCTTATTTTTAAATATTCGAGTCAATAATCAGTGTTCACAATATCAATATTGTATGTTTATAAAGAATCCAGTCACGCCTAGGTACGTGACTGGGGTCTTCATAAATCACCAATTTAGCCCCGAAATGAACGTCTACGGCCTTTTGGCAACGTGAAACATATTTTAACAATATATGTATGGCTATGGCTTTTTTGATATCTATGGCTTTTTATTAATGCACTACCTGTTTACATCGCAGATGCTACTTGCCTGGAAGAGATCGCTTGCTCGCTGTAAGGCCGCCTAAATATACTTTGTTGCGTCCTAGCTCTGTTTTATGTTTTTAGTAATTTAGTTTAATTAGTGTAATTTATCACTTTATCCGACTGCACACTACAACTACATTTGTACAACTAAAGCTGTGTTTCTAATGGACCCACCACCTAACCTAATGGATTTATCATAATCGGTTCAGTCGTTTCAAGGTTCCTTAGGATATTTTATCTTGGTAATTTTTATTGCATTCCGTTGAAATTCTACCACCCAGCCCATACATGACCCACTGCTAAGTTGGACCTCCTTCAGTTACATTGATGGTAATTAATTAGCCTACGATGCCACACTGACGAAACTGGTTGGCACAGAGTTTTGTGACTAGGTTATCGGTATTTCCTATTGTCGGTTTTTACGATACCCTAAGGATGGCATGGGGCGGTGACACTATGTATTCTGAATCCATCACCACAACGAACAGAGCAAAACATGTTTATGTTTAAGTCATCAAATTAATACTATCATACCAATGTAAAGATAACTGACGTTACAGTCCGTCTCTAACATAAAATATAAAATGCATTTTGATGAGCTGACATCTAACGTAAATTTTAGCGTGAAAATTTGGGTTGAGGGAGTGATATAAAAAGGGATGAAAGTAAAAGACGCGATGAGTACAGGAAATCCACACTTGCAAAGCTAATAATAATAGTTGTGCTTTCCACAAGCGTCGAATCCCCACCACTTCAACCCTAGGTTGGGCCCGCCCCTTTCTGGGGGGTGCGTTTGCGCAGATAGCGTATATAAGGTAAACATCGTTTCATTTTATTCATTTACAACTCCTTTGGTGATCAGTGAGTTTTCTTAAGAGTTTAAAAATATAGACTGAACAAATATAAAGTTTGCTAGTTTTGATAATATTTAAAGAAAAATGTCTTTCATGGTAAATATATTTAAGATTTTCATACGTTTTATTAGTGTTTTAAATAGTTACCAGTTTATATTGTGTATTTTTTTTGTAAACGTGCACTCGTATTATGACTACACCATTCTTATTACAATCTAGCCTAGGCTAATAAGTAATTTGTATCTGTACTAAATTACTACGGAAATAGTGTATGATATCATACTTGTTGGATTGTGTAAAACTATCTATCTAGCGTTTTTCCCATTTGGGGTTTGTGGGTACCAGTATTTTCACGAATTATTTACTGTCTGTCCTCCACGATCCTTCTCGTGAAATCATCGGTAATTATATGGTTAGAGAGACAAGCAGTTTTAATGGGGAACGGCGGCTATAGGCTACCTTCGGAACACAGAGAGCAGATATAGCACACAATTGATGGATACCCATCGAATAGCGAGCAGAACATTGCTTGATCTAATTCCAACATTTTTTTTCTAGGCCAAGAAGTCCTTCGACCATAGCATTGAAGCTCAAAGGCCAAAACGTGGAAGACCCTCTGGAAGGAACAGAGTACCTTTGTCACTGGTATGTAGTACAGCCCCACTAAATTAAATATAATATTGTTACGAGTATTCTATACAAATACTTACGTATTCTATTTTACAGGATGAACGCCGTGCCCGTAACGCCCAATATGAAAGAGAGAGACGTAATGAAACTGCGGATGCTTTGGCCCAATTGGCTGAAGCACTAGGACAAGATCCTAACGTAAGTATAGTTCCTTTTTCACACAATATGACTACATTATATTTAATTTTTCAAAATAGAGATTAATTTTACGTTCCATTGGTTCAATTTGCAAACCTGTTAAATTCAGAATTCTCTTAACTTGCATTTATTTTAATGTTCTATTTTCAATTTTGAAATCGTATGTTGAATTGCCAAGTTTATAAAAAAATAAATCTTGTTACAGATCTCCAATGCAGATCTCCTAGCCACTGCAATAACTCAAATTCAAAGAGCAGCAAGCGATGATCACAGTTTAGACGACTTAAAAAGAATTAACGAAAAGTTAGAATCCCAAAGTAAGCACTGAATTAATTTCATATCATTTACTTATATTAAATTCTGATTAAAATCAATGTAATAGAAACTTACTCGATATTTATCTTTGCAGTTGCAATGCTGTCAAGCCAATTGGGTCTGGATGCCGCAAGCTTAGAACTCCTAGACGATGAATCAGACGTAAGTTTATTTTGCATAATCAGAATTTATCGTGTAGTGACGAATCACGACCAATTACTGTCACCACTAAATTCCGTCCCGAGAGTGTCGTGAAAGTCGACAAAAATACACTTTCCAAACACTGCAATACCAACCATACCAATATCTTGAGAGTGGCGTACGAGGTGACTAATGGAGCGCAAGAGGAGGAAAACTTGAAACGCTTTGCTGACGCGTCTGGCCAGCCCGACACAGCCGTGGATCATTTAAAGACTTAGTAGTAGGATATAGAGATTAGTTCTGTTTTCAACATATATTTGATTGTTTCATATTTTTCAGGATGTTAACGAGCTTAGACTGCAAGGAGGATTCGAGATGCAAAGTTCCCTTTGCTGTGGCTACGAATCAACAACGAGTCGAGTAAGTAAACTTCATACATCAAATGTTATATACCAAGACTTATTGCTAAATGGAATTATTTTAAAAATAATCTGTGTCTTTTGTTACAGACCAACAAACGTAATGTACCAGCTCACATAACGCCATTACCCAAACGTGCAAGAATCTCGACACCACAATTCCACTTACAGGCCCAGACACAATATCAGGCACATGATAACCTGCAGTCACAGCTATATAGACAGTCGTATCCTTCACATGACGAGGCAGCTCCTTGGTATAACGAGACAAACACTCCGTACTGCATTGGGAATGTAAATCAAGCAGCTATCGCGATACCTGTAACCTCTACGCTACAGATTTTGGAGGTCAAAATAGAGCCAACCCTACATCAACCGTCGGTATCGAGAATCCACACTGAGCCCGCATGCCTAGATACACAAAACTTGGAAGAAATTAAGCCAGATGTTGCATCAATATTAAATGCATTGAGTAAGTAATATTGTATTCCTGATTTTTAATTTATTTGAATTTCATTATCTCTCGTTGTATAATAATATAATCTGTATGGTGATGGATTTAGAATACCCATTGTCACCGCCCCGTTCTATCCGCGAGTTGTTGTAAGAGCCGACAAAAAGAAATGACAAGACAAACGAAACTCTGTGCTAGCGTGGCAAAGTAAGCTAATGTTCCTCTATTTATAGGCTGAGTAGAGTATATTTTCATAACTTAAGTCCTTACGTATATTTTTCTTTCTAAGTACAGCTTTCGAAGTTGTATTTCTTGTGATTGTAAGACTCACGTTTTTACTTTTGTTCTAGCCGAAAGCGAGAGGGAAATGATAACGAATCTGATAAACGAAAATTTTGTTCAAAGTACCGGCACTGTGACAGAGGTGAGTCTATTTCATTTACATTAAGTACATTTCATTTTCATTCGATCTCAGTCTGGTGAGCATAGAGTCAAGAAATTTACGTATTTTCTCTGACTAAATGTGGTTATTAACGTATTTTACATTTCTTTACAGGCAACATCTGCTAGAACATAACAGAACTATACAGAGTCCACGTAGTCAAGCGTGGACATAACAAAACAGTTAAGTCACTTATCTAAGTCAAACTATGTAAAATTTCAGTTTAGTTTCCCAATTATTATATATCAAAATAAAATATTTACTTTTGGTAACAAAATATATTATTATCAGCATCAAAAACTGAACTGAAATTACTGCAGTATCATATTTTACGATGTATCATGAATATTCATTGACATGTTATGTACGTGTTATGAACTGTTGTACAGAAATAAATGTATATAATGTGTAGAACGTTTTCTTACTTTCTTTTAGTGCAAGTCAATTATCTTCATAATAATTGCTACCAGCCTTGTTGGTCTAGGGGTTCGATTTTGGGGTCAAGCCAATTTCTTTTTGTAAACAGAGGTATTTGCTCTAAACCTTTATTTTTTTTTGTTGGGGAAATGCTTTATGCTTATCGGCGCCCCTTGGGTGGGGTCGGCGATTATGTGGGACTCCGGAAACTACTCCTCTACCCATTAAATCCCAGCGGTATACAGCGGTACCCTTGCACGACACGCTTGGGGCGCTAAAGGTTCGCGTAAACGCATTCCACTGTTACGCCCCGACAAATTTGATACAAACCCTTTGCCAACCCGTATAGCGTGGCAGGGTAATTTGCCTCCATCAATTTGGAAGAGATGTATCTCTCAATAGTGGTTTAATAAATGTCTTAAATTATGACTAACTAGCTGACCCGGCGAACTTTGTTCCGCATTATAAATATTTAAAACAAAAAGAAAGTTGGACATAGGATACCTGAGATTTTTATCCCGTCCGTATAAAACCTACTTTAACAAAACGCAACTGACAGCGAAACGTTATGTTGTCTATAGTTTAATATGGCCGAAAATTTGACAATTAGAAATTTTGGATCCGACTTGTTTATATTGTTGTAATTCACATAATATCTTTATGACTTGTAGCCTACGTGTTATTCTGATGTATAAGCTATATTATTGTAAAGTTTCATTAAAATCCATTCAGTAGTTTTTACGTGAAAGAGTAACAAACATCCATCCATCCATCCACCCATACTTACAAACTTTCACGTTTATAATATTAGTAAGATACTTTAAACTGTGCTACTTCAGATGGATGGAACTGACAGGACTGCGACGTATTAAAATTTTAATAAGCAGTGACTTTTAAAACCAGACGGCCTAATTTTCAACAATAATACTATTTTTAGCAAATGTGGCGTCGCTTCCAGGTATAAAAATATAAAAAGGGTATTTGCAAATGTTAGGTTTGTTTTTACTTAAGCCAATAAGAGATCCATTGTTCTACTAATTAGTAAAGGATTAAAGTAACCGCGCTAATGATAAAAAAAAATTAAGCCGCGTACCTCTTAGCTACAGACATAATCCCATTTGCCCAGCTAATAATTCTAAGAAGTGACTGATAAGGATATTTTTTAATACACAGCCTACGTAAAATTGTGTCGTTTCATTGCAAAACATCACAACAAATTCTTTACATTTAATGACGCAAGTATCAAGTGTATGGATGGAGGGACTGAATCATGGAATGGTGTTCTGATGTGTTCGGCAGCATGTATGTTCGCCGACATCTACATACAAATTGACGTTTTTTTAGTATTTTTTTAAATGTGTTGTTTATATCCCTTAAGACTAGGGTATAAATACAAGCTATCAAAGAATCTACTGGCACATGAAATTAATATTATTTTAACTATATGATATTTTAACAAAATTACAGAAATATTTTCATTTATAAAAATAAATAAACCTAGTCTAATCTATTCAAAATATCTAAGCAAAAAATAAAAATGTTGCTTCATTTTAACTATTATAGGATATATTTATAAGTTTATTTTCTCCAGCATTATTTGTAATCAGTGCCGCAGTGTTAGTTTTAAAAAAGCAATATATAGATATTTGTCACGGGCTCTTCGGATGGATTCCGAAGTGTATTTGTGTATGATATTGTTATCGGCACAGGCGATATTTACTACGACGTAGTAAGCGTAGGCTTAGTTCGTAGTGCAGATAGTGCGCGGACATTCATTTTGATCGTTAAACAATAATCACAATAAATATAGAACCAATCATTGCAAATGGCAACGTACAGAAAAAGAGAGTGAATGTAACGGCATCGACCGCCTCTTGGACTAGAACTTGGCAGCTATAAAAGGGATTCCCACAAAAAAGAAGGTGGTAAGTACCAGCAAAGTAAAATGCAAACACGCCACACCACCGTTGGCATAGGCGGTAAATGATGGTAAGGTAACCCTTGAACACATTGACTAATTCAGAAATGAACCCAAACGATTCCAAGTGCGTTCTCGATAGAATCACTTAGGCTGACAGTCCGAATTTTGCTATCAATTGCTTTCACTAATCTGTCAGACTTGTTTGTAACCCTTTTATTTGAAAGGAATTATATTGTGCGGGTGGATAGTTTATGAGCCGATTTGGTGGCCGGGCTATGACGTAACAACGGTCTACAAACCACAGAATTTGTTGTTTTTTCGTTTGTAACTCAAAGCATAAATGCTCATGTCGACAAAAATGATGCCAGTTAAAACTCGAATGAGTTCACGTGCATCTTATTGTATCTTATTATTGTCTGTAACAATTATTGTTTAAAATATATTAAAAATAAACCAGATCCAGCTATTTTTCATAACTACTTATAGCTAGTAGGTAAAAATTTAAAAGACTTACAGTTCAGATCGTCTGCGACATCGGCAGCATCACCTTACACAACACCAAATGCATCATGATCACTATTTCCGTATCAAAACTAGAACATAGCAGTTCCACAGGCATCTTACGCGTGAACTTCAACTGACATAGCGACAGACAAGCAGTTGACAACATAAAAACAATTGAACGAAGTGCTCTGTGCGCTCACACGATACATCGGTGTCGAACTGTCTTTACGCCATTTAGGCAAATACCCTCGTTGTCATTAAATAAAAATAATTTTTCAGATTGTCTACCCGACATTAAAAATGCTAAGCGTTCGCCAGAGGGAAAAATAAATTAATGAAAGTGACGAAATTTATGATTGTCAGCATCGAAGCTTAACTTTTCATGATCTCCGACGTCCATACCTAATTTGATTTAGAGTAAAACATACTACTATTACTACTCAGCATATTGTGCTTCACTTATTTTTATTTGAAAGTTGTCTAGTGGTTAGATGTGCCGCCTTTGGATCAACGGGTCCCGGGTTCGATTCCGGGGTCGGGCAAGTGTCTTTGTCTAAACCAGAGGCACTGCCTCGGAGTCTGGGTGTCATTTCTGTCTATAATGTGTATGTATTTACAAAAAAAAAATGTATATAAGAAGTTTATCATCCATCTCGTTACCATAACATGAGCATTAAGTTGCTTAGCTTGGGACGAGATGGCGCTGTGTGAAATGTCCAAGGATATTTTTATTTTTTTTATTTAATTATGGTTATTTTAATGGCATTCCGTTGAAGATATACTACTACCCAGCCCTTACATGACCCACTACTAAGTCGGACCTCCTTCAGTTACATTGAAGGTAATTAGCCTACTGTGCCACACTGACGAAACGGGTTGGCACAGAGTTTTGTGACTAGGTTATCGGTATTTCCTTTTGTCGGTTTTTACGATACCCTAAGATTGGCATGGGGAGGTGACACTAAGTATTCTGAATCCGTCACCACAACGAACAGAGTAAAACATGTTCACGTTTAATTCATCAAATTAATACTATCATACCAATGTAAAGATAACTGACGTTACAGTCCGTCTCTAACATAAAATATAAAATGCATTGTGATGAGCTGATATCTAACGTAAATTTTAGCGTGAAAATTTGGGTTGAAGGAGTGATAATAAAAAGGGATTAAAGTAAAAGACGCAATGAGTACAGGAAATCCACACTTGCAAAGCTAATAATAATAGTTGGCTTTCCACGGAAGATTCATCCCCACCACTTCACCCCTAGGTTGGGCCCGCCCCTTTCTGGGGGTCGCGTTTGCGCAGGTAGTGTATATAAGGTAAACATCGTTTTATTTTATTCATTAACGACTCTTTTGGTGATCAGTGAGTGATCTTGAGAGTTTAAAAATATAGACTGAACAAATATAAAGTTTGCTAGTTTTGATAATATTTAAAGAAAAATGTCTTTCATGGTAAATATGTTTAAGATTTTCATACATTTTATTAGTGTTTTAAATATTTACCAATTTATATTGTGTATTTTTTTGTAAACGTGTACTCGTATCATGACTACACCATTCTTATTACAATCTAGCCTAGGCTAATAAATATTTTGGATCTGTCCTAAATTACTACGGAAATAGTGTATGATATCATACTGTGTAAAACTATCTATCTAGCGTTTTTCCCAATTGGGGTTTGTGGGTACCAGTATTTTCACGAATTATTTACTCTCTGTCCTCCACGATCCTTCTCGTGAAATCATCGGTAATTATATGGATAGAGAGACAAGCAGTTTTAATGGCGAACGGCGGCTATAGGCCTTCGGAACACAGATAACAGATATAGCACACAATTGATGGATACCCATCGAATAGCGAGCGGAACATTGCTTGATCTAATTCCAACACTTTTTTCTAGGCCCAGAAGTCCTTCGACAATAGCATTGAAGCTCAAAGGCCAAAACGCGGAAGACCCTCCGGAAGGAACAGGGTACCTTTGTCACTGGTATGTAGTATAGCCCCACTAAATTAAATACAATATTGTCACGAGTATTTTCTATACAAATACTTACGTATTCTATTTTACAGGATGAACGCCGTGCCCGTAACGCCCAATATGAAAGAGAGAGACGTAATGAAACTGCGGATGCTTTGGCCCAATTGGCTGAAGCACTGGGACAAGATCCTAACGTAAGTATAACTAGTTTCTTTATCACACAATATTACTAAATTTTATTTAATTTTTCAATTAACAAAATGGAGATTAATTTTACGTTCTATTGGTTCAATTTGCAAACCTGTTAACAATTATATCGGAATTCTCTTAACTTGCAATTATTTCAATGTTCTATTTTCAATTTTGAAATTGTATATTGAATTGACAAGTTTATAAAAAAATAAATCTTGTTACAGATCTCCAATGCAGATCTCCTAGCCACTGCAATAACTCAAATTCAAAGAGCAGCAAGCGATGATCACAGTTTAGAAGACTTAAAAAGAATTAACGAAAATTTAGAATCCCAAAGTAAGCACTGAATTAATTTTATATCATTTATATTAAATTCCGATTAAAATCAATGTACTACAATCTTATTCGATATTTATCTTTGCAGTTGCAATCCTGTCAAGCCGATTGGGTCTGGATGCCGCAAGCTTAGAACTCCTAGACGATGAATCAGACGTAAGTTTATTTTGCATTCAAAATCAGAATTTATCGTGTGGTGACGAATCACGACCAATTACTGTCACCACTACATTACGTCCTGAGAGTGTCGTGAAAGTCGACAAAAATACACTTTCCAAACACTGCAATACCAACCATACCAATATCTTGAGAGTGGCGTACGAGGTGACTAATGGAGCGCAAGAGGAGGAAAACTTGAAACGCTTTGCTGACGCGTCTGGCCAGCCCGACACAGCCGTGGATCATTTAAAGACTTATTAGTAGGATATAGAGATTAGTTCTGTTTTCAACATATATTTGATTGTTTCATATTTTTCAGGATGTTAACGAGCTTAGACTGCAAGGAGGATTCGAGATGCAAAGTTCCCTTTGCTGTGGCTACGAATCAACAACGAGTCGAGTAAGTAAACTTCATACATCAAATGTTATATACCAAGACTTATTGCTAAATGGAATTATTTTAAAAATAATCTGTGTCTTTTGTTACAGACCAACAAACGTAAAGTACCAGCTCACATAACGCCATTACCCAAACGTGCAAGAATCTCGACACCACAATTCCACTTACAGGCCCAGACACAATATCAGGCACATGATAACCTGCAGTCACAACTATATAGACAGTCGTATCCTTCACATGACGAAGCTCCTTGGTGTAACGAGACAAACACTCCGTACTGCATTGGGAATGTAAATCAATCAGCTATCACGATACCTGTAACCTCTACGCAACAGATTTTGGAGGTCAAAATAGAGCCGACCCTAGATCAACCCTTGGTATCGAGAATCCACACTGAGCCCGCATGCCTTGATACACAAAACTTGGAAGAAATTAAGCCAGATGTTGCATCAATATTAAATGCATTGAGTAAGTAATATTGTATTCCTGATTTTTAATTTATTTGAATTTCATTATCTCGTTGTATAATTATATAATCTGTATCGTGATGGATTTAGAATATATATCACTGTTTTATTCCATCCTGAGTGTGTCCTAAGATCCGACAAAACTAAATATCAAGACAAACCCAACTCTGTGCTACCTCGTCTGGCCAGCGTGGCACGGTAAGCGATGTTCCACCTTGTATGGGCGTGTAGTAGTCATTGTCGTTTCAGCCCCTAAATGACCCACTACTAAGTCGGGCCTCCTCCAAATTCAAGGAGGTAAATTAGCCTACTGTACCGCGTTGGCAAGACGGGTTGGCACAGCGTTTGCATAAAGTTTTCTCATACGGCTAGGTGATCTACCTCTTACGGCCTTTTGTTTCTAAGTACAGCTTTCGAGCTTATTTTTTTTTTGTGAAGAATAATAATGTATATTCTTGTAAATAGGTTGTAAAAAACTCATGTGTTTACTTTTGTTCTAGCCGAAAGCGAGAAAGAAATGATAACGAACCTGATAAATGAAAATTTAGTTCACAGTAACGGCACTGTGACAGAGGTGAGTCTATTTCATTTACATTAGGAACATTCCATCTACCATTTCATTTTCATTCGATCTCAGTCTGGTGAGCATAGAGTCAAGATATTTACGTATTTTCTCTGAGTAAATGTGATTATTAACGTATTTTACATTTCTTTACAGGCAACAACTCCTAGAACATATAAAGTGAAAGACTAATCATAACTGAACTACTTATACAGATTCCGCGTAGTCAAGCGTGGGCATAATAAAACAGTGAGGTAACTTATCTAAGTCAAACTAGTACAATTTCAGTTTAGTTTCCCTATTATTATATAAAATATAGAATAGAATAGAATAGAATACTCTTTATTGTACACCAATAATATAAAAGGTTAACATACCATCAGATATATATATGACAAAGAAATGTACAATGGGCGGTCTTATCGCACTAGGCGATTTCTTCCAGACAACCTTTGGATGGATAGGAGTTGTGCACGTTACAACGGTAGGTAGCGGTGTGCAATAAATTATACAAGTATGACAAATACATGAACAATAAATATAGTATATTCTAATACATAAATAACTTTTAAATACTATGGAACCTATGTAATAACAATAATATGATACTATACATATATACCAAATATATTATACATAAAAATACTATATATGTACAAATAAAGATAACAGATAACATTATAACTGTAAGTAATGTTCCTTTAGAAGCTTATTGAAGGTTTCTAAAGACTGTGCACATCTTATTGTGATAGGTAACGCATTCCACAAACGTATTGCTGTAACCGTAAACGACCTATCCATAAACATAGATGTATGTTCAGGGAAATGCAGCTTAAGGCTATTTGATGATCTTAGGGACCTCATATGTGTGTCACAAAGGAACTCGAAACGTTCTTTAAGATAAATGGGCGAAATGGGATTAAATAAAATGTTGTACAACAACGAGACAATATGAGCATTCCGGCGATGACGAATTGGCAACCACTTGAGCTTTATGCGAAAAGAGGAAACGTGGTCATATTTGCGGAGTCCAAATATGAACCTTATGCAAAGATTTTGGAGTCGCTCAAGTTTATTTAGTTGCTCTTCAGTTAGATCAAGATAGCTGACATCGGCGTAGTCGAGTATTGGTAAAAGGAGCGTTTGTGCGAGCACAATTTTAGTGGTAATTGGTAGGAAGTTACGAAGACGCCTGAGAGATCCTGCTGCCGCGAATAGTTTGCGACTTAAAGATTTGAGTTGTGGGGCCCATGATAATGTATTGTCAAATATAATACCCAGATTCTTGACGTTACTTGCGAATGGTATAATGGCCCCATCGTAACGAACTTGGGGAAGTTGTAACGGATCTACCCTGGCAAACATTCGAGGGCTGCCCATTATGATGGCTTGCGACTTAACTGGGTTTATTTTGAGGCCATATGCGTGACTCCAGTCTTTTATTCTGGCTAAGTCATCATTTAAACTCTCAACAATAGCTGGCAACTTAGCAAGTGGACCTTGTGAATAAATTTGAAGATCGTCTGCATAAAGATGGTAAGAAGAAGAAAGATTATTTGTAATGGTATTTATAAAAATAGCAAAAAGTAACGGGGATAAAACGCCACCCTGCGGCACGCCAGCAATCAAATTTACCCATGTTGAATATGAGTTATCAATACGGACTCTTTGCCGACGGCCAGACAGGTAAGACTGAAACCAATCAATTGCCATTGGAGATATGTTAAGGGCACCCAGGACTGCCAGGAGAATGTCAAAATCTACAGTATTAAATGCATTGCTGAAATCAAGTAATAAAAGAACTGTGAGTTTGCCAGACTCCATGGCACCCCTGATGTCATCCGTAATTTTGACTAGGGCAGTAACGGTACTGTGTCCGGGACGGAACCCAGATTGCATAGGATCTAGGAGATTGTTTGTACACACAAAGGAATTGAGTTGGATATGGATAAGACGTTCCAGGACTTTGGACAGGAAGGGAAGAATGGATATGGGGCGGTAGTCAGAGAAAGTAGTGGGATTTTTATTCTTGGGCAAAGGAGTAACTTGAGCTTCTTTCCAAGCAGATGGGAAAGAGCTACTGGATAAAGAGTAATTTAGGATGTGACAAATAATTGGTAGGAGTTCATCTAGGATTGGGATTATCATATTACGGCTGACATTGTCGCTACCGACCGCGTTGGAAGATATCGACAGTATGCTTTTCTTAACATCACATCTGGTAAATTGATTAAAAACAAGTGGTTGGTGATTAGGAGTTGGAAGAGATGAAAGATGCGCTAAAGTTTGAGCTTTTGCTGTAGCATAGCTCGAAGAAGAAGAAAAATGCTGATTAAGCGAATTGATATCTATTTTAGTAGGAAGTTTATCTTGACTTTTTCCAACTCCCAGAGATCTAAGAAATTTCCAGACCTTAGCTGGATCGTCATTTTCTACGGATTTATGGATATTGTGGCGTTGGGCGTTTCTACACATCTTATTGCAGCGATTTCGTATGCTGATATATTTCTCCCGATTGTAGTCAGTTGGCCGACACTTGAATTTAGTCTTAGCTACTGCTTTCTGGTGTATTAATTGTTTGATATCGGCATTTAACCACGGTGCCGGTAGGTGTTTCACTTTAATGGCCCGAACAGGAGCATAAATGTCATACAACTCGATTAATTTGGATGCAAAAATGTTAACCTTATTATCGATGGAAGTGGAATCTAAGAGTCCGCTCCAATCGATATCACTAGCTGCTTCTCGAAGACTGTCAAGGTTCATACCACTAAAATTGCGCTGCAGAAGAATTGTTGACTTCGACTTAGGTGGACGAATCTTATAAGAAAGGAAAATAAGGTCGTGATATGAGAACATGTCTGCCGAGCATTGTCCATACTTGGAGACATGATCACGAGAAGAAATGAAAATCAGATCAAGAAGCGATGGTGTAGTATTAGGAAAGTGGTGTGTTGAGTTTAAGGGTAGAATGAAAAGATTTGTCGATTCAACAATCGATATGAGAGAAGTGGTACGAGAGTCATTTTTTAGGAGGCAGGTGTTAAAGTCACCCATGATAATAGTATGACTGTAAGAAGGAATAATGTTTTCTAGAAGTCTTTCAAATGAAGAAAAGTAATTGATACGAAGAGATGGACAGTAATATACGCCTAATAAAACCTTTGCATTGCACAACTCCACTTCAATGAAGAGGTGCTCACCAGCGTTCGTGGACGGCGGCTGCGGCGATGTATCAATAGTACAAAATTTTATGTAATTACGAAGATAAATGGCAACTCCACCACCACCGCCATGCACACGATCGTTACGTATAAGATTAAAGCCTGGTAAAGAGTAAGAGGTAGACGGGAGGCAAGGTTTCAGCCATGACTCGGAGATGAGAATAGCATGTATGTTCTCACAGTCAAAGTTGGCCAGCATATCTGGGAAATGTGCCGGAATACTTTGGGCATTAATGTGGACAACATTGAAATCCCTAGGAACATCAGCAAACTGTGAACATAAGACCTCACTCAGGGATGGGGTATTTGCAAAGCTAGAATCACTTGCAGTTACGAAACTCTCGTTATCACTATCATCAGAACAATAAGACATAATTAATTTAAAATAAGTAAATAATAATAATAATATATCTAAATAGAAAATCTACGTGTGTATATATATATATATATAGTAATATTTTATATAACTCAAATTGCAAACTGTTAATAACTTGTGTTACTAACTACTATCCACCCGCCAGCTCCTAACAAATAAAAACAAAACATAATACAAGTGTGCGCTTACTCGTTCTCAGAGAGCTCAGAATAATACAGTAATTGCAATACGGAACGCAACCAATCGACAGTTGTCAATAACATGACATTGACAATGACATGTGTTATAATTATATGAGCGTGTAAACAAAACCACATACAAAAATTAGAACAATGAGCGGAGAATACAGTGTTAATTCATAAATATAAAAGGATATTAAGTGTAAAATAAATGGAGAATCAATGACGTTAAATTAAATATAGACAGTGAACTCGACAATTGTACGGTAGAGAGATAACCAATAACCGGGGGGTAAACCAAGTGGGAACGTAAACATTGAAGTCATTGTATCGGTTACTTCTTGGCACTAACATTTCTCTTCGGCCTCGTATGCAGTGGAACTGAAGCGCTCTCATCCGGTCTATGGGGGGCACCTGTCGGAATTTTGTTAACATCGTCGATGGTCTCAACACGATGCCGCTTGCCAAAATGATCCAGGACATAGACCTGACCACCCTGAGTCCAGGACTGGGTTATTGGAAACCTCTGACGTGCCACCATGAAGGCGGCATGACGAGTTTTTGTGAGGAATTCGGAAATAGTAACTCCCGAACCCTTAAGCTTTTTCTTAGCGGACCAGACCTTATCCCTGACTCCGGCTGACTCAAACTTGCAGAGGATTGGTCGAGGCTTCAATGTGCCCTGACGGCCCATCCGATGGCAGCGTCTGATGTCCTTATCAGTAAATCCTGTGATGGCTAGCTGGGAGCGTACGACCTTAACAACTACTTGCGCAACATCTTCTTTCTCTGTCTCGCTGATTCCATGGACCAGAAGGATCTTTCTACGGCTTCTCATCTCCAGCCTATCTATGTTGCGCGCCAGTATGTCAACCTGTTTTTGGAGGATGGTAATGGTGTTCACAAAGTTGGCTTTGTAGTTGGCAAAGTCAGCAGCCAAGGCAGAAACATCTTGGGTCCCGATATCTGATGCCCTCTTCAGCTCTGCCTCTACACTGGCACATTTCTTAAAGAACTCCTCCCGAAGACTGGATACAGATTCTTGTACTGTAACTGCCATTGTTTAAAAGTGAAGACAGCTGTGAATTTATATAGTGTAGTGGTTGAGTTAATTTACACTGAACTGGCAGGTGGTTTTATAGTGATTACTTTGTAAGCATAGGATCACTAAATTATGTAAGTTAAATATATTTAAATTGAATTAAATTAGCAGACGAAATTTGATTGTTTAATTGTTTCAACTACCCACACGCGAAAAAGAAAAAAATATTTGCTTTTGGTAAAAAAATATATTATTTATAAGCATTATAAGGCTGAACTGAAGTTACTGCAGTATCATATTTTACAATGTATCATGAATATTCATTGACATGTACGTTTTACGCACTATTGTACAGAAATAAATTTTTATATTAAATATGTGGAGTTTTCTTCATAATTGAAACGTTTGAAACGTTACCTTGTGCCAAGAGTGTGGCACAGTAGGCTAATTCCCCTTCATGTAGTTGGGGGAGGCCCGACTCAGTAACAGACGTCCATAGGCGACGGCAATTACCATCGGGCAGGCCGTCTTTGTTATTGCACACAGTATGCGAGTGAATTAACATGCACCTTATTGCTTGCAATTATTTTATATTATACTCAGCTCTTTAAATGTCATATTTTACAAACGTATTTTTAATAAACCAATTAAAAATACTATTATTAAAAGCATACAAAATAGAAATACTATATGTATATTGTAACCCTTTTATTTAAAAGAGCATCCAT
Source organism: Clostera curtula (assembly GCA_905475355.2). Taxonomy (NCBI): domain Eukaryota; kingdom Metazoa; phylum Arthropoda; class Insecta; order Lepidoptera; family Notodontidae; genus Clostera; species Clostera curtula. The sequence goes on along the minus strand of FR997813.1, from coordinate 6,687,984 downwards.
GGAGGTTGTTGCCGGCTCTTCTCTGGAATGGCATTCCGAACCGGCGGTTAATACATTCTTTTTTATTTTTGGGTTATTATTGGGCTATTTGAATGCATACTTATGAATTAATTCGAATAAAACTTTAATAACAAACTTAATTTAGATTTTGGATCTTGTACGCCATCCTAGTGATATTCAAAATTAGACAGAATTCGAGTTCTAAAATATAAATTATTTATAAAACAACCTTCTACAGGTTTACACACACAGGTGTGCCTACACCTGTGTGTGTACACCTGAAGACGGAACACACCTGAAGGTTTTTTTTTATAATACTTATGGTATGGCTGCTAAGGCTTTCCTACCATTAGGTATATTGAATGTCACTATTGCTATTAAAAAACGAAAATACGTAAATATAAGTAGCTGGGTCCACACCGGACGATCCAAGGCGCTCCGAACGCGCGCGGCTGGAGCGCGATCCAGACGTGCATCTAACCCAGCTTTTTGGATCGCGCTCCGGCCGCGCGCGATCAAAGCGCGATGGATCGTCCGGTGTGGACACAGCTAATGACCATAGACGATGATGAATGAATGAGAAAAATGTCACTAGCTGGTCTACACCGGTCTACACTACACGGGTCTACACTGAACGATCCGTTTCGGACCCAGATATTGGACTTAAGCTTCCCTTGATTGACGAGTGGCGAAATTTCATATTCTATATCCATCGCCACACGACGCTCACTATACTACTCTCCAGCCCATATTATGACCCACTGCTGTGTCGGACCTCCTCCAATTACATGGAGGATAATTAGCCTACTGTGCCACGCTGACCAGACGGGTTGGCACAGGGTTTCCTGTCAAGTCTTCCTTCTCTTGTGGCTAGGTTATCGGCCTTGTTATTTCCTTTTGTCGGCTCTTACGACACCCTCAGGATGGAATTTCATCACACAGAAAACTTAAACCGATAACATGATGCTTGCCGAGTCTCAAAGTAATTATGTACCTACAGAGGTTACAGATTATCCACGACGATTTAAAAATCAATTGTCTAACTTAGCGCGTATTTAGGTAGAAGCAACAAAAATTAACTGGGGTAATAAAGACGCTTAAAAAATCAAACAATAAGGAAAGGAATTTGCAAAAGTTAATACATAATAAGTTCACGTTTTGACTTAAGCGGATTAGTGAGCCTATTGTTCTAGTTTTAAGGGATTAGAAGTTAGCCGCCGCGTAAAAATTAGTTCTGCGTAGTATTATAAAAATATGTAATTCCCCATTCTAAAATTAAGAGCGAGACAATACAAATATAACCCCTATTTACTTGTAAAACTAGTCTCTACTGAAATCCTATTAGGAAAGGATGTTTACCTACGACAAAACGTGGGGCAAATCGTAGCTCGTAAAGGAATGGATCAATAATTCATAACCATTTATTTTTATTTGTAAGCTGGTTTTCAAAAACCATAGGTTCTTAGACACGATCTATCGTAATCGATTCCCACGTTTCATGGTTAACAGTTGTTGTTTTTTTGTGGTCCGTATGGTGACGGATTTAGAATACATAGTGTCACCGCCCCATTCCATCCTGAGGGTGTCGCAAGAGCCGACATAAGGAAATGACAAGGCCGATTAGCTAGCCACAAGAGAGGGAAAACTTGCCCAGGGTTGCTACGAAGAAGGAATAGAATGGAGTAGGTATATATACCTATAAACTGTAAAATGAAATGTGTGATACCTAGATCGGTACACTGACTTGGTTAGGTTCTAGTTGGTGCAAGTCGACCGACCAAGCGTAGGCATTACCTAGCTAAGTTTTAAAAAACTATAGTTAGTGTGTTGGTTGTTTTCAAAAGATACAATCAGTTTGATTCGATATATTACGGTTTAAAACCAAACTCACACACTTTTGTCTGATCTGTTACAAGTCTATGTATGTGTGCGTAATATTATTTATTAATAAGTATATTATTGTAATGTAGATATAAGTATAAACTAATTAACTAAAACGAAACGTAACGTCAGGTGACCAAATATTGTCGATAATGAAGTGTAGTTCTTTAATTTTAGTAGGCGAGTTTTAAATCGTCTAAAACGATTTATTTGGGGTTTTAAACCGCCTCATTTGGTTTTAAACGTATAAAATCTTTTTTTTTACATCTATAGATGTGGGATTTAGAATACATGGTGTCACTACCCCATTCCAATCTGAGCGTGTGGTATGAGCCGACAAATTAAATGAAAAGCTGTCGGCCGGCGGTACTCCATACTGCACAACATATTTTAAATCAAACATCACACTTCTATTCAGTCCGTATATTAACCATTATTGAGTCGGGCCTCCTCCCATCACATGGAGGGTAACTAGCCTGCTGTGCCACGCTGGCCAAATGCGTTGACATCGTGTCAAGTTTTCTTTCTTTTACAGCTAGGTTATCGGCATTGTCATTTCCTGTTGTCAGCTCTTACGGCACCCTTAAGATGGAATTGGGTGGTGACACTATGTATTTTAAATCCGTCACTACACTGACTAACCTATCTCAGTATATTTATTATGCGAAATTACACTATTTAGCGCTTCTATGACATTTTAAATACATAACATAATTCTTAAGCAAGTGACTTATCCCCTCCATTATCTTCTTAAGTTGCACCCTGTCCCTCTCCTGGGGGTGCGTAGGCGCAGGTAAGTATAAAAGCCAAACATCATTTTCAATGAGTCATTAACAACTCTGTGACTTACCAGTGAAGCTCAGCTTGCGGGACTGTGTTAAATAAAAAAATATAGTGTGACGATTATAGACAAACAGTGAAAATGTCCGAGGTAACTATTTTTATATTTGGTGACGGATTTAGAATACATAGAGTCACCACCTCAATCCCACCTGAAGGTGTCATATCAGCCGGCGTAGCGCAGTAGCCTAATTCGTCTCGGTAGAGGAAGAAGTAACTAAGTCTTATAAAATGTTAGGCAATTTTCAACTTAATTTGCTGATATCTTAGGTTGAAAATTAACTTCATAATTTTGGAGACTTACTTAATTCTCGCTCTACGGGGACGAATTACCCTCCATGTAGTCCGTGTGGTGACGGATTTAGAAGACGCAGTGTCACTAACCCATACCATCCCGAGGGTGTCGTAAGAGGCGACTAAGGGAATGCAAGAGGCAAATCACGTAACCGCAAGAGAAGGAAAACTTGATTCAAATCTTGTGCCAACCCGTCTTGCCAGCGTGGCGCAATAAGCCAATTTCCCTCCATGCATTTGGAGGAGGCCTGACTCAGTAGTGGGTCATTCATGGGCTGTAACGAACGAACCAGATGAGGCCCGACTCTTCTATGTGTTGAGTATTAGTAAACTTAATCAACTTTTTCTTTAAGGGCCACACATCTCAGGATGATGGTGATGTGAAAAGACCAAAACGAGGTAGACCTTCAGGGAGGAATAGAGTACCTTTATCACTCGTAAGTATATTTTACGTAGCACTTCTATGTTTAATTTGTGTGTTTATCTTGAAGTATGACTATCTGTGTGAGTTTACCTGTGGTGACGGATTTAGGATACACAGTGTCCTATTCCATCCTGAGGGTGTCGAAGGACCCCGCAAAAGGATTTAGCTAGCCGTAAAAGAAGGAAAACTTGATACGAAACCTGTTACAGTAGGCTAATTACCCTCCATGTGACTGAAGGTGGCCTAACTCAGCATTGCGTCATGCATGGGCTACGCAGTAGTACTTGTAGCTGTATAGTGGGTTGGCACAGGGTTTCGTATCAATTTTTCCCTCTCTTGCGACTTGGTTTTCAGCCTTAACGACCTTTTTTCGGCGCTTACGACACCCTCAGAATATACACAATGTATTTTGAATGCCGTCACCACACACCCCTTTCATTACTTATAATTAACCTAATCGAGTTAGCCTGCTGACGGGCAGAATCAAATTGGGCAATGCTAAGGTAGAATATTTACACTAGGATGCTTTACAGGAAGAACGCCGCGCCCGCAATGCACATTATGAAAGAGAGAGACGAAACGAGACCGCTGAAGCTTTGGCACAACTTGCTAAAGCATTGGGACATGACCATAGTGTAAGTCTACACATTTTTTTTACGTTTTGCCAATACTCATAGCAAAATATACAATTCAGTTGACAATGACAGTTGAAAACAAATGACAATTGATTTTAAATATTGTTTAAATAATGTTTAATTATCGATTGGACCAGATGATGAAAAGGGGAATGTGTGGTATTAAGTGGGAAACATTTTTATTTATTTTTATAAAATAACGAAACCCCTTGCACTAGGTATAACCTATATATCGCGTGGGCATTTTACAAACATGGAATTCACGAATACAAATGACACCCAGACTCAGAGCAAGTGCCTGTGGTTTTTAATAAAGTTATTTTTGTCTGCCTCAGATATCTAACACCGAATTACTGGCAACAGCACTAACACACATCCAAAGAAGGACCGCTTTAAACGAATACCACAGTTTAGAAAACTTACAAAGAATCAATGCGAATTTGGAATCACAAAGTACGTATATTTTTCTTGCATCTTTCTCTTAAAATACATTATCAATAACATTCAATCTAACTGTAGTTTTTTTTATAGTTGAAACCCTATCAAACAGATTAGGATTGAGCGCAGCAAGTTTAGAGCTTCCAGATGAAGACACAGGAGTAAGTATGGTATTCCCTTGTTCGTGTGATATTGTATTAGAATATAAGTAAGAAAGATATTGATAATACTTCATTGATATTTTTTAGCAAGATGTGTATCAGTCTACGGAAGATTTTGAAGAACTGGAAAAACAATACTACAAACACGAAATCACTACAGTGCAAGTAAGTACAATAACATTTTAGCAGTAATCATTTAATATCTTTGTATCTAAGGGTGAGGCCAAACGAGCGTTATTTTGTGAGTTGTCCGTAGGGTTGCCAACTATACTGGTCCGATTTCAAAAATTCTTTCAGTGTTAGATAGTCCATTTATCGAGGAAGGTTATAGGCTATATTTTATTTTCAAAAGAATTAGGGATCCGTATGAAAATTGCGATTTTGTAACCCATGGTGTAAAATCGAAAACCTATTTATGCGTGCGCTGCAAAAACGATTGACAATAGAACAAAATGAAGTACTACGAGTTTGTAGGTCTTATTAAAATCTACAAAAAAGTCCGAGAGCACAGAACTATCATAGTTTAGTCACAATAACCACTTTTATATTCATAAAAAAAATGCATAGAGATAAGCACGGGTTCGAAGTCCACGCGAGTGAAGCCGTGCCCAAAAGCTAGTGAATGCTAAGTGGCGGGAGTGTACTGCGTATTTTAATTTCAGATTTAAGTGTGGTGAGGAAAATAAAGGTTTTAAAAAAGATTATAAATTAGTAAGTTGTGCGAGAAGCTTTAAAAATATGTATTTAAATAAATTAATAACATACTGTTCATTTTTCTAAAATACTGTTCAATATTCTTCATAGAGCTGAATATACTTTATTTCTTGTAAAAAAAGTTGGCAACCCTTGTTGTCCGTCGCGTTATTTCTGCTGCAGTCGGTTTCATACAAAAGTCCAGTTCGTGCCACACGGCTACGCAAAATGTATCGTAAGCGTAAACACGGGCGCCACACCAATTTATTTATTTATTTATTTATTCTTCATGCAACAGTAAGTTGAACATAGGCGGACATTAATGCCTTAGGCATTCTATCTAGTCAACCTTTGGGCGATGCAGAGAACAACATGGTAGGCGCAAATATAAGAGACACTGCAATTAAATAAAAAAGCCAAAAGAATAAATATTATGAATAAATCTAATTAGATAAATCAATACCTATATAATTTATACATTAAATATAATACATAGATTATAATACATAATAATATGCTATACATAAACTAATATATATTTATGATAATTACATAGATGATGATTCCGTCAACGCTTCATTCAACAGATGTTTACGGACTAGTGGTTAAAAAAATATTTCAGTTTGCATGAAGGTTCAAATCTAGCTGCTGAGGAAATTAGTTACGTTATCTACCGATCCAACTATGGACCATGCGATACCTGAATAGGATGGTGAAGCTAAGTACGTGATCTTAAATTGTCACCAGACGGTATACTACGCAACCCAGAGATAGCCCACTCCTGAGCCGGGCCATCCTCCAATCAGATGTAGGGTAATTAGCCCACTGTGCCACTCTGGCGAGACGGGTTGTAGTCCAGTGCAATTACGGAAATTATGTAGTTTGGGGATTATGAAGGATGGGATTAAGAACGACAGGGAGTGTATTCTATACTTAAATTCCAATTTGAGGGATTCTGGCAAGGTCAGCTCAAGGTCATTTCGATGAAAACGCGTTTAATCGTTTTAATTAATCTATCGATCCTTCATAATCCCCAAACTACAAAATTTTATGTTTTTTTTTCATTAATTTCCGTAATTGTACTGGACTATTGCAGAGAGTTTCGTATCACGTTTTCCTTATCATACGGCGAGGTTATCGGCCTTATCATTTTCGTATGTCTTACAACACTCTCAAGATGGAGAGAGTTGGTGACACTATGTAATCTAAATCCGTCACCACGTTTACATGTTGTTGCGTTACAGAAGAACAAACGCAAACAATCATCTCAAACCAAGCCACAAAGAAAACGGACCTTAAAACAAATGAGCTCAGACATCGACTCTGGCATTGATTCCCAAAGTCCTACACACTCCGAAAGTCAAGACAACGCACCATGCGAACAAACAACAATACAGTTCCCCTTCGAAGAATACGTCCAAGCAGAATCACAAGCACAGATTGACTTGCAGTCAGAATTATACAGACAGCTGTACCAGTCGGGAAGTCAAGAAACAGTCTCCTGGGATGTCGAGGGCAATCCGACGCCATATTGCATTCAAAGTATAGCTCAGACGCTGATCACAATCCCTGAAATACGACCTCCTCAACGAGAAATAGAGAATAGACTCGAGAGTACTCATCGGAATCGCCTCCAAATGAGGAATCAGTTGAGGTCGCTCCCGAATATGTGAAATTGCAAACAGCATACTTGCCGGATGTGGCGTCGACTTTAATAATCAAGAGTAAGAAAAAGTTTTATTAAAATTTTACATTAGGTCCATTAGACAATCTGTCTTTTGCAATCTTTCATATGCATGTAATATTCGTTTCGTATATACTAAGATTTTTTTATGTAAGTAATTTTTTAAAGAAGATTTTTTAAATACCATTAATCGTAACCTATTTGGTACTTTTTTCTTTCTATGATTTTCCTGCATGGACGTATAAAAAAAGTCGGACAGAGTCTCGCTAACTAAAAACTGTGACATCATAGTCGGCCAGATCAGCTATATGTACAGGCCAGCACGCACACTTTCACACATTAGTCGGCCATTACGCGCGTTAACATCGATGCTTAAAGACGCAATATGCGGCGAAAAAATAAAAACTATAAATCATGTCTTGCGTGGTAAAATGGTGTAAAAACCGTAGTGACTGAAAGAAAAACAATCCAGGAATCACGTTTCATACGTAAATGAATAATTCAATCACTTATTTCCAGATTATATACATTAAAATCAATTTGTATTTGCTAGAACAAAATAATTAATTTTAAGTTCAGTGTTGCCAATATTCACGTGTGCAAATTAACCGAAATGTGGGCAATTTTTCGTTTATTATAAAAATCAATATATTATTATGGTTAATTATTTAATAGTTACTACTGGGTATTTTATTTTATATTCCTTTTGCTAGATTTTCTAAGGAAAATTAAGTATGGAGAAATGATTGATTATTGCTTAGTAGAAATTGTAATGGTGAAAACGATTGGATTCCAAACAAATACAGTGTCATTTGCAGTATACATTTTGATGCGGATGACTTATAAACTAATATAGGAGGACTCCGGCGTGTTGTTACTTATGAAGTACCTTAAAAGGTAAATTAGCAATCTACCAAGACATGGATAATTAAAAAAAAAATGAAACTATGCCGCTTATTTTTTCAAAATTTAAATGTACATTGTAGCTATTCTGTCGGTTTATAATAATAATAAATATCCTTGGACATTTCACACAACGCCATCTCGTCCCAAGCTAAGCAACTTAATGCTTGTTTTATGGTAACGAGATGGATGATAAACTACTTAAATACATTTTTTTTTGTAAATACATTACATATTATACTTAGATAGAAAAACACCCAGACGGACAAATACTTGTAGGTCGTACAAATATTTCTTCCGTGCGGGGATCGAACCCGCGACATGCTGCGCAGCAGTCGATGGCTCAACCACTGCGCCAACCGTGTCGTCGAATCGTAAAAATATTCATACATTATTTTAATCCCCAGTGCTTTATTTTGTTTTAATACTTGTTTGAGTCAAGACACGTGGCAGAGGAATAAACTGTTACTGTACCATTTAATACCAGTGCTTCTCAAGAGGTGCGCAATAAATTATAGTTAGGCAACATAAATATATTATCACAAAAAAAATTTTGGTAATGAAAGCATTTCTTTTAATTTAGAATCGTTTTCAACACATCTCGAAATTAGAGGAAATTTCAAAAACCTCTCAAAGTAAAAGTCATTATTTAAAAAAAATACTCAGCATTTAGGATGTTAAAGTTAAACATAACAATTTCAAACATTTTTTTATATTGTAACCATGTTTTTATTGCAAAATTTTGTGTATCTTGGCAACCCCAAAATTAACTCACACATACAGAGCTGCCGCCATTTTGGCGTCTCACTTTTGTCTTAGCCAGAGTTCCGTCCGCCTTTTTTTATACGTCCATGTTTTCCTGTTATTGTTTTTTAAATATATATTTCTTTCTAGAGTTTAATATGTTTTTTAGCACCTTAGCTTTAATACAATTTGGTTTCTTTTAATTTCAGGCTGACCAACGAAAAGCCACACACACAATGAAATTTACATGGGAACAATCTGGAACCGATAACAATTGAATGATTTATCAAGTAATGCGTTAACGAACATAAAAAAATAATTTGTAATTGAAATCGGTTGAAAAACTGCCGCCATTTTCAAACTGTTTTCAATTTTGTTAATGAAGGCCTGACATAACGAGATTCCATTTATACCAATGTCAATAACCGTACGATAATTATCGTGCAAATAAGATCACTTCAGCTTGCGTGCGATGTAATATGTACACATTATCGTACATCGTTCGTTAATTTTAATGATTTCATTAATATCTTTATACACTTCTTACCTATGGTGCACTAAACATGAGGGATATAGAGTATTATCTTTATTTGAAACTGGTAGTTATCAAGAATATGATAATTTCGTCCGTGTCGTGTCCGATAATTTTACACCCCGTGATACAATAGTAAATTCCTTCAGCTTGAGAACACTGCCATCTACATTGTAACATATCAGTTTATATTCAAAATTGTAGAGCGAAAAGTTTAAAAACAATAATAAAATACGTAAAATTGATTTATAAAATTATCAAAACATACTGTACATTTAATACTTTTCCTAACGTATTCAATGCAGCAATAAAATCATGGTGCAATACAGAGATTATATTTTATTTCTACCTCACCCTCCTATTAAAAACGTAATATTCACATGTAATACTAAATGTCGATTTTCGGAACTAAATTTAAGTAGCAATTTTCTTAAACATTTATTTGTAACAAATAGTTCAAATACGACAGATTAGAAGTACCTAAGCCCAATAGTCTGATTAACGTGAACGTTAGCAAAATTGTTAGTTTTGTTTCCTTCCCCAATTTGCAACAAATTGTATCGTTCGTGTTTCTAAGTATAAAAGTAATAATCTGGGACAATTACATTTAAAAAGTTGAATTTCGTTAATAAACGTCAAAATATGATTACTTGATAGAAAAGTAATCGAAAACTGCTTTAACTATCACTGAAAAACATAAACTACTCACTTAAAAAACAAATTGAAAAATGATTTTTATGTTAATTTTTTTAGAATTTTTATTTATTTGTTTTTTTTTTGTATAAAGAAAAATCCTTTTTTACTTGTTGGTGCACAGTGAGCCAAAACTATGATTTTAGTGACTTATGGACCAACTTTGTTTTTAAACATGTTTCTTTATGTGGAATATTTCTTTATGTGGTCTTTAAATCTAAATAATACCTATTTTTTTAAGGCAGAACAATGTGTTTTTGAGTGTTTTTTTTTATGGAGCGGATCAAATTTAATTAAATTCCTGCTAAGTACCTCGTAATCCAGCATAGAAACATTACTTTCTTGAAAAAATTTTTTTTAAATAATAAGTTGGTTCTAAGTCACTAAAATAACAGTTTCGACTCACTGTGTGGTGGTTTGTTGGTACCATAGGGCCTTAGTAAGTGTTATCATGCGTTTGGAATAATATTTTAACATGGGCAGACTCTAGAATTTTTTCGAAATAATCGAGCGCGTACCGACTTTGGTTCCTTCAAAATATATATATAGCATTGCTTTCAAAAAATGTAGGGTAAGGTTGCTCAAGTCGTACCCCCTAAGGAAATTGCACTGTAAAATTCACGGCAATTGAAATAAATCAAAATCTTCTGCATCTACTGAATCTTTATTTAATTGGCTTTTAATGAACTATCATGGAAACTTGAATATATTTAAAGAAAATACATATTTTAACGTTTTTCAAAAACACACCTTCAGTACGATTAAGGCGTCTAGTCGCCTAATTCGTACCGTAATTCGTATAGCCTAAATCGTACTTGAGAAACATATGCTAGGAAACATATTAAAACTATAAAGAAAAATACTTAATAATCAGAGATCACATGAACAACTAAAAACTACAAACAATTTAGTCTCAGTTAAGTAAATATATAAATAAAAAAGGTCAAATTATGAAATCTCTTAGAACACAATTATGCTTAAATACAACATCCAGCATATAGGTCATGTACCCAATCTATAGGTACATTTTGCACACTGTATCATGTTTTCTTCACGATCTTCCTTACTTATTTGACACAGCCCAACATTTTTTTTTCTTACATATTTCATCTATAATATTTCTTTTTGTAGTTTTATTTAGTTTAGTTAGTCAACATTGAATAAGGGATGACATTATTCAGGTTTGACTTCAGTTTAGGCTCCTTCTTTTTATTTATGTTTTCCTTGTTTTATTTCTCTTCGCCATATTTATTATTTACCTGATAAACCATAACGTCAATTGTAAAACAATTTTGAACAGTTCATATTGACAATACTAAATTGAATTATTTGTAAGTATCAGACGAGATATTGTCGGGGTACGACTTAGGCTGTAGTACGACTTGAGCAACCTTACCCTACATAATATCGACCCGCCACTGGAAATCTCGAGTTTTATTACGGAGGTAACGGACAAATTAAAGCACAGTTGGCACCGCTTAGGCCAATTATATTCAGAGATAAAAGGATTTGTACAGTTTACAGCCCCGAAACAGCAGTAAAAATACGTGAATGCGGAGTTTATCGTTTGTTCATAGCATGTTTGACCTTCGTCGGTAGAATAGGGGCTTTTAGCATCGACGAGTCGGTTAAACTTAATAAGAACTAGAACCTAATGGTAATATGTACATATGTACAAACAAAATAATATCATTGTGGGTGATATTTGTACTTTTTAGTGAGCATACGTGTATGAGGATTTTCGTAGTTATTTTTGTCTCGAGGGGATCTATTTTCTATAATATATGTAGGTACACACATACAATAACGTTTCATTTACTCAGCCAAAGTACGTTCGAAACGATTCGACGTTTACGGAGAAAGTAAAAAATACTCCAACGTATTCTTAAAAAACCTGAAACAAAGGACAGAAACCGAGCTTAAAACCATAAAATGCCAAAACCTTATCGCGAAACTCCCTATTGTTTTATAGCAACTATTGTTTTACTGAGTCGTTACAGATGGAATTGTGGATTTATGGAGATTTAAGTTAAGCCGCATAACATGGAGTGTTAGACTATTATTGGTGATTTCCGAGTAGTCAATTATGATTATTTTAAAGTAAAGCCTACTAATTCGGCGAGTGTTCTAGAAATACTTGTAGCTTTTAATTTCAGAGTGAGCTTTACTTCGAATCGAAATATCACGTAATTTCGTAAATTTGTGTTATTGTATAAATAAATAAAATAATGAAATATATATCCTTGGACATTTCACACAACGCCATCTCGTCCCAAGCTAAGCAACTTAATGCTTGTGTTATGGTAACGAGATGGATGATAAACTACTTATATACATTTTTTTTGTAAATACATACATATTATAGATAGAAAACACCCAGACCCGGAACAAATACTTGTAGATCGTACAAATATTTATTCCGTGCGGGGAACGAACCCGCGACATGCTGCGCAGCAGTCGATCGCTCAACCTCTGCGCCAACCGTGGAATCTTTCTGGTCTCAGACACAAATTGTATGTTAATTGTCATATAGCCACCGGATTGCCAAACTTAAGTGGCAATGGGCACATAGCTCGCAGGACCGACGCCCGATGGGGCAAAAAAGTCCTCGAGCGGCGACCGCGTTCTGGAAGGCGCAGTGCTGTTAGGCCACCCACACGGTGGACCGACGACCTGGTTAAGGTCGCCGGAAAGCAATGGATACGGGCGGCCCAGGACCGGCCTTTGTGGAGATCCTTGGGGGAGGCCTATGTCCAGCAGTGGACGTCTTTTGGCTGAAATGATGATGATGATGATGTCATATAGGTACAATAACTTAGAACTCTTTCCTAAATATCTAAAGGTTATAAAAAATGCACAAGGCATAACCTGTATCGCGGGTGCAGTTTACAAACATGAAATTCGCGAACTCAAATAACACCCAGAGTCAGAGCAAGTGCCTCTGGGTTAGAAAGACACTTGCCCGGTCCCGGAATCGAACCCGGGACCCCCTGATTTAAAGGCGGCACATCCAACCCCTAGACCACTGAGGCAGTTAAGCTCTCAAAAACCCATGAATCTATGTCTGTCTATAATCAAAATCTAGCTGCCGATCGCGGTTTTGAACGATTCCAATTAAATTAGGAAAAACGGTGAGGTAGACCTTGTTTACGATTTAATAGTGCTGGGTTAACAATAAATTGAATTAACAAAATACATAAAACATCAACCGCAGAACGGCAGAAAATCAAAATGGCCGACCAAACAAGAAGAATGGAAACAAAAGAACCGCTACGTTTGCACTGTACCGGTCAATCTGCTAACGCAATCAATAAACAGAACGCTGCTATCCGCGGAAGCAAGAGTTTTCCAATACCAATATGTATTATTTGTCAGGCAATATTGACAGTAGTAAAGTAAATTTAAAATCATCGGAAAATATCTATAGAAATTGCCAAGTAATTTCGCGACATTTTCCTGTGTTTTCTTTTGAGATGTGTCTCAAATACAGTTTAATTTTGGCCGTCCTCGTACTGTAATCAAGTATTGATGTATTGTATGTATTGGTATAGGACTAAATTTAAAAAAAAATCAGACGCAGGTTTGCTACGTTTAAATTGGGTACGAAAATTATGTCACAAGCTTGAACACTACCTTACTTCACTATCACTACAAAGTTTTTTTTTCAAATTCAAACTCATTTATTGTAAATAGGTCTTTTAAAGACTCTTTTACACGTCAGATTTTTACATATTTTTTTCTGTCTTTAATCATATCTTTAAACATTATATTAAATTAATAGAACAACATTAATAGCCTCATACTTAGAAGTAGTAAAAACTAAATGATTTTACAGAAATCATCCTGCGCTAGCTAAGCGACCAACTACTCGTATCACTTAAACAGTCGTTAATATTATAATATGCTTTATTAAGCAAAGTAGCTTTAATTTTTGTCTTAAATGCCTTTAAGGATAATTCTTGCAACGTAAGAGGTAGTTTATTGTAAATGCGAATACCAAGTCCCACAAATGAGTTATGTACCTTATGTAATCTATGGATAGGGACACACAATTTGTGCCTATTCCGGGTATTAATATTATGAACATCGCTATGTTTGGTATATAAATGAATATTTTGCCTTATGTACATTAAATTGGCGAAAATAAATTGCGATGCAACAGTTAGAATACCAATATCCTTAAAGCGATATCTTAAAGATTCTCTAGCTCCTAGCTGATATATTGCTCGAACAGCTCGTTTTTGTAAAACAAAAATATGTTGGATATCAACAGCATTGCCCCATAGCAGAATACCATAGGACATCACGCTGTGAAAGTAACTAAAGTACACTAGGCGAGCTGTTTCCACGTCAGTAAACTGTCTAACTTTTCGGACGGCAAAAGCAGCAGAGCTTAGTTTTCCCGCAAGGCTGGTTATGTGAGGGCCCCATTGTAATTTGCTATCTACAGTTATACCGAGGAACACTGTGGACTCAATAGCTTTAAGAGCTTCGTTATTAAGAGTAAGGTCAGGACCGAGGTTTTTAACATTTGGCATGATAAATTTGATACATTTCGTTTTCTTTGCGTTAAGAACCAGGTTATTTGCTGTAAACCAGTGTGTTACTTGTTTGAGTGCACTGTTTACTTCGTCAAAATTATTTCTATTCCTATCTACTTTAAAAATTAATGAGGTGTCATCTGCAAACAGTACAACATTGCAAATACCCTGTAAGTAGTATGGCAGGTCGTTAATATATACTAAGAAAAGCAAAGGGCCTAGAATTGAGCCTTGAGGCACACCTAACTGTACTGGCAGTTCAGAAGATTTGACACCATTTGCATCTACACATTGTACCCTGTCTTTCATATAAGATTCAATCAATTTCAGGGCCAAATCTTGAACCCCGTAGTGACTCAGTTTGAGTATAAGCGTTTCCCTATGGACGCAATCAAATGCTTTAGAGAGGTCGCAGAATACACCAATAGCATTCTTCGAATTCTCCCATGCGTCAAATATATGATTAAGCAGAGCAACGCCTGCATCAGTTGTCGACCTACCCTTAGTAAAGCCATATTGTTCATTATGAAGGAGGCCATTTAAGTTAAGGTATTTTAATAGCTGCTTGAGCATTAACTTCTCGAAAATTTTACTAAATGCAGGTAGTATCGATATAGGTCTAAAATTGCCAATTTCATTTTTACTACCCGACTTGAACAAAGGTATAACTTTACTAAGCTTCATGAGGTCGGGGAAAACACCTACGTCCATACACTTATTAAAAATAACAGATAAGTAGGGAGCCACGTCTTCGATTATATTATTTAAAAGTTTAATAGAAATGCCCCAGAAGTCACCGGTATTTTTAAGATTTAGCAATTTGAAAACATTAACTACATCAAGTGGGAAAATATGTTCAAATCTAAATAAGGAACTGCAACTGGGTACGCTATCATGCATCAGTTTTTCAGCTACAGTCGGCGAGGAATTTAAGGAACGAGTCGTTGATATGGGTATATTTGCGAAGAACTCATTGAAAGACTGGGCTACATCGGCCGGGTTGGTAATCATTTTATCATTGTCCTTTATTTCAAACCTATTTACGCATATAGAGGATTTACCCATTTGATTGTTTATCATTTTCCATGTAGCTTTTACCTTATTATCCGAGTTTTTAATTGTGTTACTAATAAATTTTGATTTGGCTATGTTGCACACTTTTTTAAATATTTTGGAGTATTTTTTTACATAATTAAGAAAAGGGGTATCAAATTTATACCTTTTCATGCCATATAGCTCGTAAAGCCTCCTTCTACTTTTATAAATACCTGTCGTAGCCCACTGATTAAAAGAAACTGATTTATCATTAACATTTTTAGATCTCGTTTTAAAAATACTTTGAAACTCTTTTTGTACGACTTCGAACACCGATTCGTACATTTTATTAGGGTTATCATTGTACATAATAGATGGCGTTAATTTAGCTACAATATTTTTCTTAAAATTATTACAACGATTTACTGAGTGTGGTGTATATTTAATTTTTTGCACAAATTTAGGTAATACAATAGGAAATGTAGCCAATTGTCCACAGTGGTCAGACGCAAGCTTGTTAAATACTAGTTTATCTATAGAATCACAATTACTAAATATATTATCCAGGCAGGTGGCGGAGGAAGCTGCGATTCTAGTTGGTTCTAAAAATAAATTATGCAAATTAAAAGATTTAAAAAGATTTAAAAGTCTGGTACTAAGTGAACATGTATCTAATAAATTAACATTAAAATCTCCACATACAATTATACTTTTCTGTTTACAATTTAATTTAATAAGTGAATCTTCTAATATTGATTCAAACAAGCTGAACTCACTCAAGGGTGGGCGGTAAACGCAGACTATAACGTATCGCTCAAGCTCAATGCAGGACAGCTCAATAGTGCGCTCGACAGAAAGATTTACTATATCTAAACGTTCTTTACATTTTAACTTATTGGAAACCATTATAAGTGAGCCACCGCGGATAGCATTCCTTCTTGCAAACGCACTCTGTACGGAATAAAAATCATTGATAGGAAATGGTATTTGAAACTTCTTTAACCAATGTTCAGTTAAACATAGTACTTGAACATTATATTTTTCTAAGAATAAACTTAATTCCAATTCCTTGCCGGCAAGACCCTGCAAGTTCTGATGTACAAGAACCATGCTTCCGGGCCTACCCGTTGTCTCATCTAGTAGTTTAAACTACTAGACCTATCTATACAAATGTTGGTTTGATTACCAACAATGTCGGTTTTACAGCTACTAGAGTAACTTGTTAAAAATGAATTAATATTATATGCTATCAAAGTAGCAATCAAATGTCTGTATTTTTTGGAAAGATACATAGCTTTCCCTGTCAATTTAAATCCACTAACAAATATGTTAGTATCAAAAAATAATAGTTTGTCACTATGACGACATGTCAACATATGCATTATGTTATTTATATTGTGTATGTGCATATTCTGTTTTTCTGACAATAAGTTGGAATAAGGCAGAGCACATAACATTATTATTCCTACGTTTAATTTTAATAAGGTGTCAATACCATCTACAATGTCCTTTTTCTCTAATCCTAAACTATTTCCTAACAATAACACTAAAATGGATTTGTTGTCTAGGTTACTACTCATTACTTTTTTAATAATTTCGTTATACCCCAGATTTGGGTAACAATGGTTCACTACATTGGTATCCAAACAATTTTGTAGCAGGGAACCAAAACCAGTACCTATACTGTCAGTAAATAAATTAGTCCTATTTATTGTTTTTTTGTCGTGCTGCTGAGTAGGATGAAGTATCTCTGTCAAAGGAGCATCAGACTGAGGTCGGGGTTCAGGGAGAGGTACTGAGCAAGCACAGTTGCATGAGAGATTGTTTGTCAGATACTCCATTCTCTCCGCATTGTACTTCACTATGTCCATCAGCTCCCCGGCCTCCAGCATGCGCTCACTCAACTGATTTTGAGAATACTCATACTTGTCAAAAATTTCCTTAAGTAGGGTTTCTTTACACATCAATTCTTCTTGTAAACGCTGTGTGTCAGCCTCATATATAGCCCTACAGTGGTCAAACTTAGATTGGCAATTATTTAGACTGTTGACTAAATTAATACGTTCTTTCCTAAGACTGACATTGATTTTACATAGGTTTTGTTTCTTTAAAACCTTCTGGGATAACCTAATAAGTTTTTTAATTCTAATATATTTCTTAAGTTTTTTACGACTCATTATTAATGGACATTGGGTATCGTCACCAGTCAAATCTATTGTAATGGCAGGTGCACACCCAGGTACAGACGTACTACCAATCAACCTATCGTATAGCCTTTGGGCATCTGAGGCTTGTTCGCTAGCTTTTACCGACTGTAACTTAATAATAGTATTGTGAGCAGTAGCTAAATCACGCTCAAGTTCTGTAATACGACTTAAAGCTAGTTCATGTGTGTCACTGCAATGCTGGTAGGTGGATACTGTAGTGCGCAGTTGTTCCAGTTGATCCAGTACATCCATATATTGAATGTGCAACTCTGCCAGCTCATTTTTCAGAGAAGTATTTTTGCTGTTTATCTTCATAATTTCAATCTCGCTGTCTTCCCTCTCTTGGAGCAGCTGATCGCATGTGCGTTTTGAGGCCTCTAACTCTGTCAGGGTCTTTCTCAGCTTGTCTTCCATGTCTTTGCCAATTGCTCTCCGTGTCATCATTTTAAAAAGATGTAAGTGAGTCCAGGCACCTGGTTGTCGTGAATTTAAATCCTCTAACCGCCGTTGTCAGTGCTCCAAATTTGCAGTAATTTTCCACAGTTTGGGTATTGCTCGTTTTATGTTTATATTATTGTTATTTTACAATAGTTTTATCTTCAGTTTCCAGTGGAATTTATTTTGCAATAAAATTAATTATGCACTTATTTTGAAATACAAATTAATTATTGCTTAAGCCATTGCAATAGTCAAGATGTCATTCACATTCACAAAGCTCGAACAGGATATTTTTTCTGTTGCTTTAATAGATGTAATAGATACTGCTAATAACCGTTTTCGCCGCTGAACAATTTAATAAAATCACAAAAAGCCAAGTCGACTTTAATGGGTTACGAACGCACGCCGTTTCCGGGGAATAATTCTATGAGATCGGTGTCTTCCAAACTGAGCTACCAAGGGTTAACTTTTGTAGGCTAAAATATCATTCCTTTCTTTTCTATGAGTTTCTTAAATGACGGTAGTTAACAAGCCGTTATAAAAATTGCGAAGCACAATACTGCTATTTTCACATTTATCGACCAACACTGCTATGTTTCTATAAGGAAAAATACACTAGCACATTTCTATAACTTATTGAGTTCAAATTTTGTTGTTTTTATCACTTACACCATTATTTTAACATTAAAAATGCAGGAGCTTAGGAAACGTACGTACACAAGACCAACTGTCATAATAAACATTCAGAGTATAAAATCAATTCATTCAAAGTATAAAACAAAGTCACTGTATCTGTCCGTCCCTATATATGCTTAAACCTTGAAAACTACGCAACAGATTTTGAAGCGGTTTTAATAGATAGAGTGATTCAAGAGGAAGGTATATATGTATAATACATTCATAATTGCACCCGTGCGAAGCCGGAGCGGGCCGCTAGTTTATAATAAAATGGAAAGGTTCCAAAATTATTATTAAGGATGATTAAGCTTAGCGACCGGGCCGTGCCCCGTACGAGGCAATATTCGGTCGACATTATTGGTATACATTTTGTTTGAAGTGATTCATGTTTGAACGTGGCTCGGCCGTGCCCTGGCCGGGACCACTTCATACAAAATTCGGCGCACGGGGCACGGCCCGGTTGCGACACGGTGTAGCGTGAATCGGGCTTTATGAATAACCTGTCATCATCAACATCCTCCACCTTTTTTTAGGTCGGTTATAAATTAGGCATGGACATAAGAATCTCAAACACCCCTTATAGTAAGTGACAACATGAATGTCGTAGATTGTGTAGAAATAAAATGCATTAGAAACAGAGTATTTGTGTATATTTCACATTACTATTCAAGTCTTCCAGAACAAAAAACAACCTGACTTTGTACAAAACTTGATCAGTAATTCAGATGACAGTGCACGATTGATATTGCGAGAAATATTTGAAACTACAAACAAGTTTTTATTCTTACTAGCAGACCGTACCTTTCCTTGAATTTGTGTCGTCCATTGTTCTATGGAGTACAGTACCGAAGCAAGGAAAACAGTATGTATGAAAGGTATCTGTTAAAAGGCCGTGCATGATGCTAGTGGTTGAGGGAAAGTGCATTCTACGACTAAGCCCATAGATGACGCACAGCTAAGTCGGGCCTTCTCCAGTTACCTGAAGAGTACTGTGAGCTGTTGTACACTGTAGGCTATTTACCCTCCCTGCCATGGGATGGAGCTGACTCAGGAGTGGGTCACTTATGGGCTGAGTAGTAGTATCACAGGAGTAGATAAAGGACAGAGTGAAACCTTCTAAGAACAGCGCCACAGTAGGTACACAACTACAAGTATGATGCGCGTGTGTGTCGGCTCGTCACGTACGGAACGAAACCGGTTTATACTAGTTCGGCCAGTGCTTTAACAAAGGGCTACCTCACCGCTAGCGTCGTGCGTGTTTGTTTTAAATTTAAATTTGAATAAATTAGATAGTGTGTAAATATGGTTTATAGTACTGTGTCCATGAACAGCAATCGAAAAAATAAAAACATATCTTTTTTTAATTATATCAAAGACCAATGAAGACTTTTTGAAATGATGTGATTAGTTTATGACTAAAAGTATTTCTCAAATTATTAAATGACAAATAGATGTAAACAAACTTTTGTGTATTTATTTTAATCCTCCTGTGCCAACCCTATAAGAATAGGTAACAATTTTGATCACTCCTTAGAAGGTTCCCGCTCTGTATTACTCTGTGGTAGTATACCTTCATACAGCAATCGAAAAAATAAAAACATATCTTTTTTTAATTATATCAAAGACCAATGAAGACTTTTTGAAATGATGTGATTAGTTTATGACAAAGTATTTCTCAAATTATTAAATGACAAATAGATGTAAACAAACTTTTGTGTATTTATTTTAATCCTCCTGTGCCAACCCTATAAGAATAGGTAACAATTTTGATCACTCCTTAGAAGGTTCCGCTCTGTATTACTCTGTGGTAGTATACCTATAATACACCCGATTTAAATGTTAGTCTGTAGCATTTTTCTGAAGGCGTTTAAGAGAACGTGCAGGCGTTTAAGAGAACGTGCAGGCGTTTAAGAGAACGTCAATAAAACTAATACCTTAATCTAAACACGTTTTGAACGAACTTATGTTATTTTATATGAAATAAAAAAATATTTTCACCTATGCAAGAAACTTCACAAAAATACAAGTCACAAATTAAGAAACAAATCACATTGAAAACACTATGACAACAATAAAGTGACAAAATTGTAATAGGTACCTATTATTAGGTACTTTCATTTTAAAATAACAAAATATATTATACTAATTTTATAAAGAGACCGCTGGTTTATTCAAACGCGCTAAGCTCGCGAGCTACTCGTATACTATTTTCCCCCCCAAGAGAATAATATAATAAAATATTTACCGTTGAAATAATGACACAGGGGTTTTTAGGATCTTTTTATTTTTGGGATATATTAGTATATTTTTTCCTGTTTCTTATATTTTATGTTTTTAGCTTGGTAATAACAAGTAGATAAGACTTCAGAGAGTCAGATCCAGAAGAAAACAAATTGCACACAATCTATGAAAAAATATTATATCAAATGTATTAATAATGTCTTTTGTCAGGAAATTGTGTCTCGACTTCTCTGATCGTGTTCATTTACGTCTAAAACGTTGGGATTGCAATAAATGTACACGATCAGAACCCAATATTTATCCTTTTGGCAAGCTTTTGGGGAGAAAAAAAATCGTGAGTTGGTGAAACTTCCCAATGTAAGCGAAGCGATATTAGTAAAAAAATATAAACAAGTCGGACAGAGTTCCATTCATTGTTGTAAAATTTATTTGCCATACAATACTTTTTTTTGTATTGGGAAACCTAGAAATTATGGGCAGAAGCTAAAATAAGATAATTCAACGTATATTACTTATATTTAATTAAAACAACGTACTTATCTACTTACATTACGTTAAGACGAATAGTTGTCCACAATTTATTTACAACGATCACGGAAACTTAAATGTAATAAATTTAAATTCATAAACATAATATTTATGTTACAATAATATTTGCAATACTTTCATATAGGTATTCGGGACCCCGAGACAGCCAAAAAAAAAATAGTAAGTATAAAAATATTTCTTTTTGACTTCAGAATAATTATAAATTATCCAAATACATAGAGTATTATTTACCTGAAGCAAAGGATAGAACAGGTCATAGCGGCGTGAGTGTACTAGAATTCGTATCCGGAAATTTATACCTGCATATACTACTAATATTGCTGAGTCCAGCCTCCGCCAATTACATGAAGGCCTACTGTGCTTCGTTTTACAGACGGGTTTCCAAAGGGTGTAGTTTAAAGTTTTCTTTCTCTGGCATTCTAACAATGAAATAATAACATAAAAATCTGGCAATAATATTGACTCGTTTAGTAAATTAATTACCTTGGTAAAAGGACTACAAGCAGAAGACATATCTATGGCAACTAACTTGGAGGACAACACATTAAACAAAATAGTATATTTCATTACAAGTGCGGAAAGGCTGTCATTACAACGAGTTCCGACAAATGTCTACCCGAGCCGAGGCACAGCCGAAGGCGAGGGTTGACAGTCGGAACAAGTTGTAATGACGGTTCCGCACGTGTACTGAACGACTATTGTAATACAGTTGCGAAAAAATGAAGCAATTTAATAAAATAATAAAAACACATTAAACTCAACTAACTAATCATTTCTGAAAAATGGCGCCGACCGTAGAATATAAGCAGAGATTTTTTTTCTTCACCCATTCTGGAAGGCAAAAGGAACAATGCCCATACAGCCAAGTCTTCAGTAGAATTTTTTTATTGATGTGAAATGAAATTTAATTAGATGAAATGAAACTCATTCAATCAAATCATTAAATCTGATATTGAAGCAAATGAGTAAGTAGTTTCTTTTTATAAAGATACGTAATATATGAATCATAAAAACTTCTATGATTTTTTTTGTAAAACTTCATGGTTGGTTTTTTTCTTATAATAGACATTATTTTGACAGTTGGGAAAGAAAACGCACTAGTGCGGGAATGGTAAAAAAAAAGCACGCGTGTGTAATAGCCCACTACCCGAACGCTATACGTCCCTGCAATATGCCACTTTTTGAGCAACTGTATTAAAAAAATAACATCAAAATCCGTCCACCTCAACAAATGGTGGTGGTAAAATAGGTGTCTTGTCCTGGATGCCGGATCAACGGCTCCACAGTTCGATACCGGGGTCGGGCAAGTGTCTTTGCATAAACCAGAGGCAGGGTGTCATTTGTGTTCGTGAATTACATGTTTGTAAACTGCCCCCGCGATACATCTTATACAAGAGCACGACTTCGTTTAAAAAAAAAAGTAAAGTCATATCTCGGGGTAAGCAAAGTTCTACCTATATACAAAAAAAGTAATACCGGCCCTGCAATAACGCATCCCTAACAATATACTAAATTTGCTACCTATAGTAGCTATTATTATTTTATTGTAAGCTAAAATTTATACACTGATGGTACGAGATCCGGTGAAAAACTTGGAAAGTTATTTCGTTAAAAGTGGGTATATATCAGAAAACGCACACAATAATATAATTGGTGTTGAGTAGGACTCGCAATAAAAATGAGTTTGTAAGAGACTTTAATTTTGGCAATGAGACATTGTCGCTACAAATGAGGCGAGGCGTCTTGACTTTCGACAGTAAATGAAGAACTGAAGAGGATGTTGTTAAATGTCATGTTGTCTTACACTGTCAGTTTCTAAACTGAAGGACAAGGACAAAGAGTTCATTCAAAACCACTACGTCACGATTGAAACATATAAGTATTGCCCTCTCTTTCACAACTCACGTGTATAAGGAGTACCAAAACATGAAAATATACTTATTTTAAGCCTTGCATTCGAAATTGTTGAGCTGCTCTTACAATTTCTTTTTTATCAAGTGTACTGGCTCTTGTACATCCTACTCAACACTGAGTATAACATGAGTTGCCTACTTTAGCCTGTGCTAACATTGTACAAAAATATAGTCAAATTCTCTGTTGTTTGTTTTTTAAGTACTTTTCCTTACTTCTCAGAAACTGCATAATAAAAATAAAACGGTGAAACATACCCTTCTACTACCACTCAGCACTCAGGTCATATGTGGGACCCACTGTCGGGTCAGGCCTCCGCCAATTACATGGAGGGTAATTACCCTACCGTGCTACACTGGCCAGACGGGTTAGCAAGGGTTCCCCATGTTTTTTTATTAAGAACACATATCCACCATACAACATTTGTCAATAGGTAGATTACAAACTTCAAATTAAATGTGGACTAAACTTTGACCAAAAGTATATACTAGTACTTCAGCAGCTGGATGCGTCAAGCGGAAGACAGGGCGTATGGCGCTCTTTAGGGGGGGGGCCTATGTCCAGCTGTGGACTAATGTGGCCTGATAATGATGATGATGATGATATAGTACTGTTTGATAAAGAACAAAATAACATAGAACCTGTACAAAATCATGTAAGAGTATTTGGACGACATAATTATTCCTTTCTGAAACACAATTTAACGATGTTAGCACAGATTTTATGTACGCCACGTATATGTCTATTATATTTATATGCACATTTTCTAACATATAAACACAGTTACTTCATCGCATCTTAAACTCGACGGTTTTACCAGCAGGTTGATTAGTAGATTATTGGGACGAAACTTCAACATAGCTTCATTTATATAATTAAACATATTTCACACTTTCGCAATTTGTACACGTACACGTTTCATGTAAAAAACTTCAACATGTATATCGTCCCCCTAGAGCGAGAAATAAGTAAATCTCCAAAAATATTTAGTTAAATTTCGACCTAAGGTATCACAGACTTAGGTTGAAAATGGCCAAACACTTTTTAAGACTTAGTTAATTCTTCATTTAAAGAGACGATATGTTCTAAAGTCAGTCTGAATCATGGTAGAATTTGAAAAGGAACCTTATTTTCCCCGTAGTTAGACATAAATGACACCAATCCGTGTTGTTAGTTTAGAACATATAACATGATGGAAGTTTATTACATGCAACCTATTACAACTTGCGTAATAGAATACTGGCCAAGTGTAAATCCGCCTCAACATAATTTTACAAGAACCAAAATCGATAACCAACATGTCCAAAAATGGCTACTGAAATATGCGAAAGTAAACGAGATAAACAGAAAATTATAACAATTTCTTGAAACTACAACGTGACATCTCCCAAAGAACTTTTTTTTTTTGTTCGGAATTCAAATTCGCTGCATAGAATTTTATTTTCTACAAGAACACCGTATTCTGATTGAAAGAGATTAAGAGACCGAGTCTCTGTTCTTTTTTCCTTTTAGCTATTCATGGTTTGGGTTCAGCCAGTGTCAAGTGCTTTTTTTTAATTTGAAACGCATTTTTTTTTCAGAAATGCGTTCTTAGTCCCCGTACGCACTAACGGCGGCCTGCCGCTAGTGCGTACAGGGCCTTAACATGTCACATTGTATTCGCAGGGACGCAGTAACTCATCAATTCTGTATTCGAACATAACAAAATACGTCACTATACAGAAACTAAAACAACCGAGTCACATGTGTTCCTTGACACAATCTAAAACTGTTAGAAAGAGAGACCACAAACATTTCCACATCTGTACACCTATTAATTGTCTTTCGAA
The DNA here is from genome assembly GCA_905475355.2 of Clostera curtula. Taxonomy (NCBI): domain Eukaryota; kingdom Metazoa; phylum Arthropoda; class Insecta; order Lepidoptera; family Notodontidae; genus Clostera; species Clostera curtula. Next base: position 6,662,633 of record FR997813.1, on the reverse strand, counting down.
AGGTCGTAGTCTAAACGGACCAATCTCACTTCGAGGGTTAGCTAGTTGCTCGACATGACGCCATTTATCTTGAGCTTCTTGACACGGCGGGTGGTGCCCTCGCCGTCGGAACTGTCAGTGTCATGTGAATCACCTTCCGATTTGATACCGAGGCCCAGTTCGTGGGCCTCTACGTAGTTGCCCGTCGTTCGTGCTTTCTCCAGTGCCCTTACTGAAAAGAATACCGTAGTTACAATATATTTTAATGTTCACGTTTCAGTTAAAGCCTTTACGAAACATTTTGACAGTTGTTACAAAAACCAGCCGACGTCGGGCCTCCTCCCATTACATGGAGGGCAATTAGCCTACAGTGCCACGCTGGCCAGACGTGTTGGTACAGGGTTTCGTTTGGTATCAAGTTTTCGCTTTCTTGCGGCTAGGTTTTCGTTCTTGCCATTTTCTTTTGTCGGCTTAGACCATCCCATCCTAAGCCCCCTTACGCACTAGCAGTTGAACCGCGGAGGCGGCCAACCGCGCGGCCTGCCGCCTTTCGAGTTCAATATGCAACCGCGATGAAACCGCGTTAAGCGGTTGGACCACTTAAACTAACCGCCTAGGCGGTTGCATATTAAACTGAAAAAGCGGCAAGCCGCCTCCGCGGTTCAACCGCTAGTGCGTAAGGGGGCTTAGGATGGGATGGTGACACTATTTATTCTAAATCCGTCACCACACGGAATACCACTTCTTCATATGGCGCGAGGGTATTCTGTAGACGATTCCGAATGAGTGCAACCAGCACCGCATCTCCAGTCAGTGACCACGATCGGCGCGATTCCAGAGCTATACGTATAGTTTAACACTAGGTATTCCTACTTCTGGACTGCACTTATCACTTAACATGAGGCGGAATGCATGCAATCTGCCTGCCCTTACATAAAAAAATAAATATTCATGTTGCGAGACAAATCCTGTACTATTTATCGAAACGTATATTTCTTTTATGTTGTCGTTACTTACTTTGTGACTCAAGTAAACTGTTCTGTCTTTTCAAGTCCTCAATGTCTTGTTGATGCGAGTTGTTTTTTCTCCTCATGAACTGGATGTACTCGGCTGCTTTCTTCAGTATCTGTGCACGACTAGCCTGGGAGACCATGAATAGAAATTTCCATTATTATAGATACGCGAAAAGTAAATACATATATCTACATCGCGTTTCCGAATGATATTACGGTCGCATACCAGCCTTCGGCGATTTGGCTCTTAGACCCATGCCTTGGTACAACCAATAATCATGCGGATAGCTGGGAGATCTCACGCTACTGACTTATGGCATCAGAATGAAATAATGATGAACAACTGTTGCTAAAAGGCCAGACTACGCTGAAAATTTAATTATGACAAGTTCGGTTCTTCGCTGTGACAAATGCATTTTTGCATGATATTTTCAACTTTAAAGACACTGTCTTCTTGTATATTACTCACTTTTATGTTATCTATTATATGAACCATTATTAGCTACCTATAAAGGTTTTGTGGAAAATTAATTAAAATTAAAAAACTTATTTCATCAAGTTGGCTCATTAGAACTCTTTTGACAGGTCAAACAATAAAATAAAATTTACCATCTACCACCGGTTCGGAATCACCACATCCATTCCATTCCGAGGGTGTCGTAAGAGCCGACAAAAAGTTATTACAAGGCCGAATACCTAGCCGTAAACCCTGAGCCAACCCATCTGGTCAGTGTGGCACAGCAGGCTGATTAACCTCTATCTAAATGGAGGAGGCCCGACTCTGCAGTGGGTCATCAGTGGTCTTAATAGTAACTAATGTAGATGGTTAGATGTGCCGCCTTTGGATCAACGGGTCCTGGGTTCGATTCCGGGGTCGGGCAAGTGTCTTTGTCTAAACCAGAGGCACTGGCTCGGAGTCTGGGTGTCATCTCTATCTATAATATGTATGAATTAACAAAAAAAAATGTATATAAGTAGTTTATCATCCATCTCGTTACCATAACACAAGCATTAAGTTTGCTTAGGACGAGATGGCGTTGTGTGAAATGTCCAAGGATATTTATTTTATTTATATTATTATTATTTCCCTCCTAAGGCTAAGAAGAAACAATGTCCACATAGAAAATTCACATATTGACAATAGATCATAATTTTTAAACTAGAAACATCATAAGTACTTACGACTTTCTCATTTTGTAGAGCAGGTACAGACTCTCTTAGGGATGTAAAGCTGTCCTTTATATGGTCTCTTCTTTTTCTTTCTAATGCATTGTGGTGTGCCCTTTTTTCTGCCTGCAAGTGTTTAATTATTTTAGTGTTGAGTTTTTAGCACACAAGCAAAATAAGTCTGTAAGAGAACCCTTATTTTAGTAATGAGCCAGTTACTCTCTGTATTGTATGACAAGGATAAAATCACTAACTGAAGTTTAAAAGAGGTGCTTTCACAACTTGAGCCTTACACTTGAAATTGTTGACTCAATCTTACAATTTGTCTTGACCTGGATGAATCTACTGACTCTTGTAAATGCTACTCAACAAAACCATGATTTAATATTATATTTACCCTCCACAATATTGGTGAAGGGCCAATGAATCATTATGATCAGTTATGCAATGAGAAAAATGGAAAGTATGTTCATATTTGTAACTCTGTGAGGTGATGGATGAAGAAAATGCAGTTTCACCACCCAATTGCACACTGAGTATGGCTCCCCACTCAGTGGTACAGGAAGTTCACCAGAGCTCTACCATGGAAGCCATGGTGCTGGTAGCTAAGGGAATCCATTTTCCCTATATTTCCAGCATCTTGTTTCTACTTGTCACGAGATTAGCATTGCCGGTGTAACACCCTTGGTGTTATAAGGTGTAATAGGTGGCGCCTAAACCATTAAGCATCAGGCAGGCAGCAAGAGAATGAAATCTTGACACAAAACTCTATGCCAACTCATCTGGCCAGCATGGTACAGTAGGCTGGAGGAGGCCCAACATAGCACTTTAATGGGCTGAGATCATAATTGACTCCGATGATTCTGTTGACTTTCCTACGCCTTTACTATGAGGCTGGTGATAGAGGTACCACTTACCATCACAATCTTTTTTTTTTGAGTAATACATTGTATTAAAAATATAAACAGAATATTTATAGCATTCTAAGCCTTGAGCTGCTTAACATGAGGGCCATCCTTGGTAAACCAATAAAAAATGTTATCTACACTGCATGAACTGTTAATTAAAGCTTGTGCAAAGTTGAGATGTTGGGTAAGATTTGACTTTGATCAACAATACATCACAAATTATTAAGGAAAATGAAGAATCAAACAAAAATATGATACTACAATAGCCATAACCAGGATACATACACACATTTACATTTTATTTATACATAATTTGTGTATGATGAAATGATGATTATGTATGATACTAGGTGGTGAACATTTTACCATTATTAATTTAAATTATATTATTACCAGAATACAAAGAGGGAGACAGAATGGTTTTGTAATGTAATTTTAATGTCTAAATATGTGTTCCATCAAGCATATATCCTGAATATTTTGTTACATGATTAATTATCGATGTCAAAGAATATGTTTCTTGGAGTCTTATTCTTTCAGTTATGACACTTTCATCACCATTTGGTGACCAAAATGGTAATTTAGAAGAGGTGCCTATTTTTGCTGCAATTATGCACATAGTATATTTATATAATTAGCACATTACAGAAGGTTTCAAATTAATAAAACAATCATTTTTGTTCTTGGATTTTTTGTACACAATAATCATCATTTCAGCCAAAAGACGTCCACTGCTGGACATAGGCCTCCCCCAAGGATTTCCACAAAGGCCGGTCCTGGGCCGCCCGCATCCACTGCTTTCCGGCGATCTTAACCAGGTCGTCGGTCCACCGTGTGGGAGGCCTACCAGCACTGCGCCTTCCGGAACGCGGTCGCCACTCGAGGACTTTTCTGCCCCATCGGGCGTCGGTCCTGCGAGCTATGTGCCCTGCCCACTGCCACTTAAGTTTGGCAATCCGGTGGGCTATGTCGGTGACCCTGGTTTTCCTGCGTATCTCCTCATTTCTGATTCGATCTCGCAGGGAAACTCCGAGCATAGCCCTCTCCATTGCCCTTTGGGTGACTTTGAGCCTTCTGATGGAGCCCATAGTGAGCGACCACGTCTCTGTTCCATATGTCATCACTGGCAACACACATTGGTTGAAGACTTTTGTCTTCAGACACTGCGGTATTGTGGACGAGAAGATCTTTCGCAGCTTCCCGAACGCTGCCCAGCCGAGTTGGATCCGACGATTGACCTCTTTCTCGAAGTTGGACTTACCTAACTGGACAGTGTGTCCCAGGTAAATGTAATGGTCAACAACTTCGAGGGTAGAACCTCCGATGTTAACAGGAGTGGCTTGAACATGGATATTAGACATGATCTTCGTCTTCTCCATGTTCATCTTAAGGCCGACTCGTTCGGAGGCTCCACAGAGGCCATCGAGCATCGTAGTGAGGCCCTCCATGGTCTCAGCCATTACGACTATGTCGTCAGCGAATCGAAGGTGAGTGATGTACTCGCCGTTCACGTTAATGCCCAGCCCTTTCCAGTCCAGAACCTTGACAATAAACAATGCTTAATATGTTTGAAGTTTTGAAGGTCTTAATGTTGAAGTCTTGTCACTAATATGCACAGTGGTTTACTTAAATTAGACATTGATTAGCTATGAAACCCTAAATAATATACGGACAAGAAATGTGTTCGCCAGTATTATAAAAATCTAGTCAACATTTTAATTTTTTTATTTCAAAGTTTTGCATACATAACCCAAAATGTTACCTGCGAGTAATACCCGCTTCCGCCGATACTATTCCTGGCTTGTGATCGTGAATCCGAGTCATTTTCGGCCTGTAATAGTGCAAAAGTAAATTGGTATCAAAATAAACATGCTCTGCACGAAATCAAACTGTCAAATTAAGAAAACACCTACATCACTTTCGATATCAATATCGCGATCGTCGTCTGACATCATCTTGAATAGCACTTATAACAATGTTTGTACCGAGCACTTTATTAGTAAACAACCATAAAACCAATAAATGTGTCTGATGTTATAATAGTTATCAATTGATTTTAAAACAATTCGCACAAAAGGAAAATGAAAACGCGTGACAGCGTTTGACAGACACAAGTGATAATCGTAAATTGACAGAATTTCTGTCCGTCTCCAATTGACGTCATTCAACCTTAGGTCAGTTAGTAAACGTCATGGCTAACCCCACTTTTGGCGATTTTCAGACGTATCGAAAATTAATTACATATTAATGTGAAAAATAATAATAATGTGAGTTTCGGGAAAATACAGTTGGAATCTTGCAATTGGAGTTTTATGGAAATCTTGCTAGTAACTGCTCCAAAGAGTAAAATAATATACCTACTTTTAAAAACTGCTCTCAACTAATGCATTACTGTTGGCGGCAATTTCAATAGCCATTTTTGAATATTAAGAAAAGTAATTTTTTTTAATGCTTTATGGATGGCGGGAAAATCAAGAAAAAGAATTGGTATTCAAAATTACAATTTTAATGTAATTTAACTGGTAACTAACACAGTTAGCAAACTGTAAGAATACCTGACAGACTAATAAATATTCACTTCTTGCTTACGCCCATACAATTAACGCGTGAACAGCAGATTCCATGGAGTCAAAAAGCAATGAAAAAGAAGAATTGTTCAAGAATTTTCCAGATATAGATCTCAATAGTTCAGATTTTCACGATAAAGTCCAAGCGGAACTGGAATTTGATTTAGCTCGCATGAAAAAAAGTATTGAGATTGTAATGGAATTACGAAGTAAGTTTTTCATTAGTTAGATGTAGCTTAGGTTTATCGTAAAACGCATTTGGTATAAAGTATTTACTTGTAGAAAACTTGGCTTCTTTTGACCAGAACAATCATATTGCTTGTTTTAGTGGTAGCCGCTGAGTTGGAGGTTGAAACGGCATCTCTGTATCACGCAGAATTATGGCACCAGATTTTCAAACTGCAACAACTAGCCAATGACAAATGCGAACATACTGATGAAGAAGACGATTTCCTAGAAATTGATGACGAGCCTCAAACAGTAGAGACATCGCATCACTAGTTTAAGTAATTAAATATAATTGCTTAAAACAATGTTTAATTTCCTAAAATGGAATCCACATGTACATGTATCATCGAAGTATTTCCCGCACAGAATCTTATACCTATGTCCTACTATGCATCAAGTAACTTGCTTGCCGTGGTTACTAATATTAGGTGACTAATTTATTTAACTGGAGTACCGTTTAATAAAAACAAATAAGTAAAAAAGGGTTACGTTCAAACCTACCTATAGGAAATATTGGCTTCGAATTTAACAGCTTCAATAAAAGCAGTAGTGAGTTCACCTTAGCAACGGTAATTTTACGTGATGGTTGTGAAACCGCACACTCAACTGATAAATCTTTTTCATCGGTAACAGACAGACTAGGTACACATAAAGATAGTTAGTTGAAAATAGATTAACAATCTAACTTAGCATGTTACCTAACTACCTACGCCACAAATCTTCATCAGTCTTAAACCGGCAGATTATATTCTTCAGTATCCTGTATAATGCCTGTATATCTAAAAAATAATAATAGACAGGTAGGTTCACAAACTCATAGTAGGTACTACTTACCAGAATCTATTGTCTAGGGTTCGTTAATACATGCGTATAGTGGAATGAAAATGATACTGTAGCATATGTAAGATAATATGAGGTATTGATTGAATACGCAGATACAAACTGCAGAACTCTAGTTAGCGACACATTGCTTAACCATTGTTCGAACATAGTGTTTGTTTAATAGGCCACAGTAGGTATGCACTTAGCAGTATTGCCTCTCTGTTCGCCTATACTGTCCACCTTATATAAATTAAGAGTATCCTCTTACATGGCAAAGACAGTGTCTTTCTACTTATGTTGTGTTAAACATACCAATTTGATAGACTTAACTTAAGAACGACAACAAAAAGCTTGTCATTAACAGGTACGTAACACATACTTTCTACTTCATCATCATCATCATCAGCCCAAATTAGTTCACTGCTGGACATAGCCCCCCCCCCCCCCTAAAGAGCTTAAAGCTTAACTTTCCACTTACCTACTCTATTGACTACATAATTGTAACAACTGCCATAGACAGTGGAATAGTAGCCAGGACCGGCGGCCTTACGTGGTCACTCCACATTGTTCTATGCCTATGGGAAAATAGTCTTGTTTTACTATCATCGATAGATTTACTTAAATATTTTCATTAAACACATCATGGAAGATTTACTCTCGGTTTACAGTTACTTATTGAAAATGCGCTGAAGACTACCATTTCCTTTCTAAATATTTTTATTCAGATCGGCCAGAATTTATAAAGGTAGGTCGTTATAGTTTTACTTTATATTACCACAATAAAGTTGTTATACGTCCAGTGTTTACCGTTGTATAAAGGCAAGTATCGAAGGCGAAATATGATTTTATCCCATATATAGTCTAATTAATTGGGCGTCATATATTTTTAAATTTCAGAGATAAGATTGGTTAGGCATTTGATAAGTTAAGATTAGTAATTAATATTTACTTTAAAGTATTATTTTATTAAAATATAAGGCCATTACAAAGTGTACCAAAGAGCATTTTTTAAATTTAATCTGCATAAATCAAGTACCTATCAAAGAGACTCAATACATGATATTTGGATCTGATAAGAAAATGTTTTTGAAGAAACATCGCGGCACGTGTATAGCCAAGAATAATTTGATGGATTAAGAATACTTAATCCATACTATCCTGAGGCTGTTAAATGACGTGACTAAAGGAACGCAAGAACCGTGTGCCAACTCGTCGTACTAGGCACACTAGGCTAATTTCCCTCCATGAATTTAGAGGAGGTCTGATTCAGTTGTGGGTCATATAAGGGCTGAAATGAAATGAGAATCATAAAATTCAAGTGTTTTATTATGAACTCTTCTGTCACAGGTGTGTCCACACATCAGGATGTGTGGTTTACTTAACATTTTGTCAATAGCCAGGTGGATATTATGTCTCTTCTTCTGTAGTAGAAGTAATGCTTGTGCAGATAACTTCGAATTTACTACATTTGAGTATGGTATGTTGATGTCTGTCTAGTCTAGGTAGTTTGTACTATTGTATAAGTTATCATATTATAACTATCGTAATCGTCTTCATAATCGTGAAAAATTTAATCTTTCTGACGAATTCGTAGCGAGGTAAATAGTATTATGAGTTAGGTACATATCTGGATAATGATGGTACCTATTTTAGCAACTCGCGTAGGGGTACCTATGGGATTTTATGTTTAACTAAATTTATAATTGTTTGGCGAGAACTACGCGACAAATTGGAAAAGGCTAAAACCAGCACGCGTATACTAATAAGATTACCCACTTATTTATTTTTAGGTAAATTTAGAATTGGAGATGTGATAACACTCACACAATACGGTGTGATACCGCCATTTCAGGCAACTCACGAAATTAATCTCTGTGCGACAGTTTTCCGTACTTCCGAATCTGCGAATATCACGCTAAGCAGTTTAAACCATGAGTTTGAGAAAACTCAGGTATGTATAATAAATAAAATAAAAATAAAAATAAAAAAGCCTTTTATTTCACACCTTTGCAATATGTATAACAGTTAATAGTAGATAATAATTATTTTTCCAAATTCATGCAATAGTAAAATTTAATAATGGTATAGGTATGTAATTGTTTTCATTGATCATCTTTCATTTTTTTATCATTGAGCTCTAGGTAATATACATTTCGTAATTTTAATTGGGGAAGCTATATAAATAATAGGTATACAAAATTCAATTTATCTTGAATTAGGAATCTAAGATTTAAAATATAACATTATTTTAGATTTGATTGATTAAATATTCAGTATTTGAAAATAATTAATTAGTGTTATTTAATTTAATATTTGACTATATTTAAAAAACTAAAATCACTTGATAAAGTAAGAATACGATTTATAGAATAAACAGGTATGTATAATAGTATAATATACCCATTATCTACGCTCCCAGCATGCATGCACTATATATACTTAGGTACATATGGGTCGATATCATTATCAATGTATTTGACAACGTCATTTCCTGTGGGTTTTTTTTAATTAACCAAATGGCAAATTATTTCGTAGGTATTATTAAATTTGCCCTCACAAACTACCAGGAAATAACAAACACTTCTCCCATATGACTTCGGAAGTCCAACGGAAAATATAATGTACTAGCTTTTGCGCGCGGCTTCGAACCCATGCATATTTTTTATGAACATAAAATCGGTTATTGTGACTAAACTGTGATAGTTAGATATGTGCTCTTTTTTGTAGATCTTTATAAGACCTACAAACCCGTAGTACATCATTTTGTTCTATTGTCAATAGTTTTTGCAGCGCACGCATAAATAGGTTTTCGATTTTACACCTTGGTTTACAAAATCGCAATTTTCATACGGATCCCTAATTCTTTTGAAAATAAAATATAGCCTATAACCTTCCTCGATAAATGGACTATCTAACACTGAAAGATTTTTTGAAATCGGACCAGTAGTTCCTGAGATTAGCGCGTTCAAACAAACAAACAAACAAACTCTGCAGCTTTATATATTAGTATAGAAGTATAGATATAGATTAGTATAGATTAATTGTATAATGCTATTACCATAAATGACCCACTGCTATCGGGCTCGGACCTCCTCCCATTACACGAGTGATTGATGATTAAGAGTATCATAATTATAACATTTGTATTATGTTTCATAAGACTTCCCAAGTCCCAGTGAGCTTCTTGGTGGAATATTTCCATTATGAGCGTACAATTGTCAAGAGAAGAGGCTTGTTTCGTGCCTAGTTGATCACAGGAAGGACGTCACGCGGCATGTGATTGGTCCGGCAGTAGGATAAAATAGCGAAATCTAGCGGCACATAGGTACGTACTCTCTCAGGGGACTTAGGAAGTCATAAGAAACAAAATTTATTTTATAGTCCTCTATGCTGTCTGTATGCGTTTCTTTTTGGCTACGAGACTTAATTCAAACACAATATTAATTCATGTTTTATTCTGCAGGGTATAAGTTCAAGACTACCGTACTCCTATCTTCGCGTGGACTCTCTAAACCTACTCTCGGGGGTCAACATCACGTTTGACGAACATACATGCGTTCTAAAATTTAGTGTTAAACTCCCATTTCTCAATGTACCTTACGCTATCATTGGTTACAGGGCAAAAAAGATAAATTTTATTTGGTGGCGGGAATATATCAGTGGAGTAAATAAGTAGATAGCTGGGTAATATTTTGTTGTTTTATTGTAAAGCCAGCAATATACGTTGGCCTAGCATTGCCGAGTGAAGGCCAATACCAACGTATAGACGGTGTATTTGCATTGTCTGGCCATCGCTCGGTGTCGCTCGCCTAGTTGGTTTCGACTTTCTATACACTTGCCCAACGTGTAGGCAGTGGCACTTGCCTTGTATTAAATTGCCTACGCTCGCGTTGGCCTAAGCTCGGCCAACGTGTATTGCTGGCATTAGATATAATCCACCTTACACGGGAAAATCCGTTAAAAAAGACTACTACTACTCCTACACAGCCCATAGAGGACCCACTGCCGAGTCGGGCCTCGTCCAGTTAAATGGAGGGTAATAATAGTCTACTGTCACACGCTAGCCACAAGTGTTGGCACAGGGTTTCGTATCAAGGTTTCCTTCCCTTGCGGCTAGGTTATCGGCCTCGTCATTTTTAATAAAACTTACAATATTATTATTGATCATCGCGCGATCGGTTTCATCGCACGATGAAATCGCATCGCAGCATCGACCGAGCGATGGCAATAGGACGGCGCCTCAGCGTTGCCGCAACGAAGCGAATGTGGTAATAAGTAATCATGACAATTTGTTCTGGGTCTATCGATTCTCTACCAATCTTCAAATGCAAAATTAGTTCCTAGGTATTATTTGTTACTCATACTCCTCGTGTTATCAAAATGCGTGGCTCGTTAGTAAAGTATTTCTTCTTGCTTCTATCAATCCATAGCATCAAATCATTTGATAACGTCACCTATTTGCCTAATGGTATTACCGTTATTGAACATGGTAAGTATAACTAAAATTGATAATTTTAAGCAGATGAACTATGCTTATTCCACATATACTAGCTTTGAGTCTTTGTGCCATAAAAATATCTTGTTGTTCAATCTAGCAGAGATGCCAAAGGTTGCGGAAAGCAACTTTAGGCCCGACGCTATAAACCAGGCCTAAACTTTTAGGGAAGGCCTATGTCTAGCAGTGGACTAGTGTGGGCTGAAGATGATGAAGATTGCATAAAAAGGTGTTTGTATGTTTAAACGCAAAAGGTTGACCATCCAGCCAGACGAGATGGTATGACTGGCGGGGGCCGCGGCGCCTGTCCCCCGATAAATATAGTCAGGGATTTCATAGCTGTAAAGCTGTAAAGTATGTAGCATGCCGGTCGCTCGCTACATATGGATTCCGCTGTAAAAGGTCAATTTTAACGCGGGTAATACAAGAACCAATTTTAGGCCGTCGTGTAAATGGTGATGTGGTATCATTTTCCGAATCCGGGGAGATTCCAGCATTCCGGCCAGTACACGAGGTCAACGTTACGGTAAGAAAATAAAGCTATCCAATATGAGACTAAAGTTATAGTGATTAAATTAACGATGTTAATAGCATGACTCATAATGTAGGTACCAGTTTATCTACAGGCTAACACCGTATTGGGGCTCAACCAGTTAAATATCTGTTAGTATCCATCCGTTTGTGCTTCGGTTGTCGGTCCCGACTTCCAGTTAATAATCTATCGCATGACATGTGAAGTCAACTACCTAAAAACTGACTGATGGTCTAACCAGATTATGAGTAGAGCCACGAGATGGTATCTCAGAGGGTAGGTGGCAATCGCTCCATGTAAAGACTGGGCCTTAAAATTGACGCCCATCGTGATATGGATAGTCGATTTTGACAGATTAAGGTCCGGTTGTTCGAAACTCGGTTACGTCAACTGAAGGGTAAAGTTATGGTTAAAGTAAATTTAACCGGTGGACTAATTTAAAAAGCGTTGTTGAAGCAACGGTTACTTTAACGAGGGGTTAAATCTCAGGTTTGACGGCGGTCAAAATAACCGCTGGTGTGGGGGCCGTTTAAATTTTAACGTTAGTAGAATTGTAGTGATCGTTTACTGATTTTAGGTTATTTTTAATATTTCTTTGCGAGTACAGTTATTAAAATGGGATCAGAGCGTTTTGGTTTTGGATTTAATTAATGAAGATAATTCCTCTGATGATAATTTCATATTTGATCAAGTATTCCCACAAAGACAGAGGATTTTATTACTTCATCAATATTCTACAAAATAACACAAAAAAATTAGCAAATGGGTATAGATTTTTTTACAACAACAAAGAATGCAATAAAAAACAATATATTATTGGTTTCACTTTTACCACTTGAGTTATGGGTGTTAAGTTTCCTTCACCACCACTACATGGTGGTGTACATTTACGAACATTGAACACATACATATATCAACTGTTCGACTGCACGCATGACCAGAGGTCTGGACTTTATTTTGCTGAGCGAATAAGCATTGCCATCCAGCGTGGCAATGCTGCCAGCATTTTGGGCACTTTTGCAAACCCCTGCAGCGGTGAGGATGCGGTGCATAGTTTAATTTAGATTTATTTAGTGTTTAGTCTATCTTCTTGTTTTTTTTCTTTTAAGTATATATTTGAGTTGCTTTTTTTCTACTAGTTTTAGACATAGTATATAATATTTTATTGCATGTTGTTATTTGAGTGAAATAAAAGTTTTTAGAAAAAATATGTGTAAAATAAGACAAATAAAGATATGTGTATAATAATATCAACGATTTTTAATCATGATTTGACATTAGTGACATCCCAGTGGTCCACAGATACGTCACAAGTCAGAAAAAACAATGCCAATATGACAGTGTTGACAGCCGAAAGAAAAGTTTCCCATCAAAAATTATGGGAAACATAATGGAGTTGCACTGACAACTCTTTTAACCCTCGTCTAATTTAACCGCCGCGAAAATTATCTTTGGGCAACTGAATACGAATATAACCGATGTAACTTTCTTTACCAAGGTCAAAATTAACAATAGTTAAGTTTTAACTATTAATTTACTGTATTGTACGAGCAACCGGACCTTAGTAGTAAACTAATACTCTATTGTCAAAGATCAGGTCAATACAGACAGATTTTGACAGAGAAGTAGGTACGCCACATGCTTTCGATCCAAGTACTATAAAAGAACTTTTGAATTTGCTAGCAGTTCGTGGTGCTAACGATCAGCCAAAGGACTGCCAGCCTTTTTTTATATATATTTATAGCCCCGAGGGGAGACATTGGAAAAAAGATTCACCTATCTACGAGTCGATTACCAAAGCAGTATGTCTAAAGTGGTGGTGGATTTGGACCTGAACACCTTTAAGTTAACATTCCGAGTAGCCGTCCCGATCGCCAGAGTACAATACGCAATAGTTGGATACTCTGCGAAGAAAGCACTGCTGCGTTCTTTTGTTCGTATTGATATATTGTACTAAGGAATAAAATATCTAAAAATATATGACATATTCTCAATAAATAAAAAAAAATAATTTCATAAGACCTACAGCTCTCATAATAAAACGCTTGCGCTTAGATTTCCGCAAAAAATGAAGGAACTGTCATGTCATGTGGCATCGATCCAGGGGCGTAGCTACCGCCGTATCAATAATACGGGCCCCCGGGCCAAGGGGGACCCGCCGTGCGTAGGCAAAAATTAATAAAAACTAGCCAAATTTTTTACTATTTCAGAGGCAGAAACTTTAGAAAAACGAAAGTCATCATTTATTCAATCAGTTTGCCGAAAAAAGGCAAGGAGAGTGTATAAGTAATATAAATTGTTTGAAAAAATTTTGGATGTTTTTTTTTCTTTTGTGAGAAATGTTTACCCTTCATAAGGGCCCGCAAATATTTTTTTATACGGGGCCCACCAAGGCACGCTACGCCCCTGCATCGATCCTTTAACTATAGAGCGAAAGCATTATGCTGGCAGCATAGGGAAGTGGTTTCCTTACACTGCATCGCTGATAACATCGTGCTTCTTCTGATTGTGTTATTTGGCTGCGGAATTCTGTAAGGTAGAGATCCTTTCCCAGTCAGGCAGCTCCAGTAAGCATTTGGATAAACGCTTTAAATACCTCTGTTAGCTAACAGAGGATTAGCTTCTTGCGATTGGCGGAAGTTCGTTTGTGAAAATCAGTGGCCGATTAGTTCTTATTTCCAATAACCTCCACGTCTACCACGTCGAATTACTATGAACATTAGCCTATGGTTAGTTAAATGTCCAGGTTTAAAGGTTCATTTGGTTTATATAAGTTTGAATAAAAGGTCGATGCATTTAGGGTGTACTGACAAAAGGAAATAATAATAGGAAAACAGCGTGGCTAACAGTAAGCTACAAGCAATTACCCTCCATGTAATGGGAGGCCCGACTCTGCAGTAATTAAAATTTCAGTAAGAAAATACGGTGGAAAATAAATTGATGACATTAACGTTATTGCCAAATTTGTATGAAAAAAATGCCATTATCATCGACTAAGGTGGAGAGAGGCGTCTTAATAGAAGAAATTTATCGTATAGAAGACGTCTTAGCTCTGATCAACTCTTACCACTGTGCTGATGGGTGATCAATGATGTTAGATGAAGTGCTGATGATAATCAATTGAAACAATGTTTTCCGTATTAAAATCTACTTTTACAAGAATAACACAGGCATTTAAAAAAAAGCAATTTGATTTTAGAAACAAAAGAAAAAAATGTCATTGATGTAGCAAATAAATACGTCTTTTTGGAAAGATTTCTGACTAGTGAATGCGTTTTTTATATCCAAATTCTTTGTGATGTCGTAATATTTTAACAAAATTTTGTGCGTGATTTATACGATTGGTTATTTTTGTATCGATCACTCTCGTCCATGAAAGGCGGGTGGAAAACTTATATAGTTCGAAAAACTAACGTATTGACACGAGGGCGATTGAAACCTTGTACATATTACGTAAGTAGTGAGATGTCCAATGTATCCTAAAAGGGTTAGGATAAAGTCGATAGAGCTCAATGGCTGAGCGCCTCAGCCCTCGCAGCTCCGAGGTAAATGCCTTGGAACAACGAGGCTATATCATCGGCAAGAAGGTTGGTCAAGGATCATACGCCACTGTCCACCTGGCGGAGTACTGCGATGCCTCCAGCCCAAAGCGGATGAACCTGGCGTGCAAGATATTCGACAAAGAGAAGGCACCTAGAGATTTTTTACAAAAGTTCTTTCCGCGGGAACTGGACATCCTAACTAAGATCGAGAATCCCCATATCATTCAAGTGCATAGCATTCTGCAACGAGGGCCGAGAGTGTTTATCTTCATGCGTTACGCGGACAATGGTGATCTGCTCGATTTTATAAAGAGGAACGGAGTGGTGCCCGAAAATCAGGCGAAGCTATGGTTCAGACAGATGGCTAGTGGGTTGCAATACCTACACAGCAAAAACATTGCGCACCGAGATCTCAAATGCGAAAACATATTGCTGTCCCGTCGTTTCAACGTAAAGTTGGCAGACTTCGGCTTTGCAAGATTTTGTACCGATGGGGACAACCGTCGAGTACTCAGCCAGACCTACTGTGGTTCCGCCGCGTACGCTGCACCTGAAGTGGTCAGTGGAACCCCATATAACCCGAAGCTCGCCGATGTGTGGTCTCTTGGAATCATCTTATTCATAATGTTGAATGCGTCGATGCCGTTTGACGATTCGAATCTGCGCAAACTACTGAAAGATCAAATGTCACGCCATTGGGTTTTCAGGTCCAGGATTCGCGACACTGTGTCGGCAGCTGCCAAATCGATCGTACGGCATATTTTAGAGCCAGATATCACTCTGCGACTGACATTGGATCGGGTGTTGTCGCATGAATGGACACGCCCACGTAAAGATAAGAGCGCCAGCTTGATGGGACGCCTGGTACAGTCGGCGCCTTCAGCCCCACATTCACCAAACAAACGAGAACACGATGAGGCTGGCACGTCTGCAGGTGCTCGAGTCTCTGGAGACCACCGCGATACCGAACGTGAGCGACACGACGATATCAACATGCGCAGCCATAACTAATTTACCTACAGTACCTATGAGCGGTTCAACAGACCGTATAATGTCTATGCAAAAGTGTTATTATCTTGATATCTTTTTGAACCTCGATTTATTTGAAAATTCACTTTAATATTTTTATTTTTTTTACAATTGACGACTTTACTTTTGTGGGTCGGCAATAGTGAAAATAAAGTTTTTTATACAATATTTCATCGCTTGGTTTTAATTAGTTCCATTTCTCACAAGAGTTAGTCGGCAGATGTTTCAGAAAATTTAAGTAGTAATGATACAATGAATCGTGACTGCTGCAAAGCGTTTGAAACGGTGGCGGGAATTATGTAAAATACACAACAGGACGATTGACATGACATTTGAGTTAAGAAGAAGAAGATATTTGAATTTTCATATAGTCGCCTTGCAAATGGCTCAATTGCCAGGGAAGGGGAAAAATATATCTAAAAGGCGAGAGAGACTGTACCCCAATGTCGATAACCTCTAAAACCAATGTGAAAAATTCAAAGTATTGTTATAATATAGTGCATTTTTTTTTCGAAATTTGCACTGTTTTTATTATTTTTTTACTTTATTTTGACATAATATCGAAAAAGCACCCTAATTTTCAATCGAAAAATCTCGTGTCCAAAATATCCGCTTTTAAAAAGAAGTCTGTTATATAGCATATTCGTTGAAATCTCTGTCTGTAGATAGCATATTCGTTGAAATCTCTGCTTTCTGATGATGTAAAAAATATACACTATTTTGGTAAATGTTCTGAGAAAATGCGATGAAAAGGACCAAACAAAATGCCCACCGACTTTTTTAAAAGCTGATTTTTCCCGACCTCAGATTGCCCGTAAATTAAATGGGTTTCATCCTACAATTTTTTTTTCACTTTTTACCATTTTGTCAGACTCCCTCACGCCCTGGTCTACTGAGAGATTACTCCTTAAATGGGCTAGGTGAGACTAGACTAGAACTGAAACTTTCGGCCCCTTTCATCGTTTATCTTCCACCTTGCTTCCACCCTCGACACTGGCAACATTGTTAACATCACATGTCACACACTAAAGAAGAAAAAGAAAATTATCAGTTATTATCAAAATGTTGTTGTGATGTGAATTGTGATGGATGTGCAGTTAGACATAAAAAAGTAGGCGTTTCTATTAAAATTATTGGTTTGTACCTAGTATAGTTACTAGTAAAGCAGTAATAATAGGGCGCAAACGAAATAAAAAAATCTCACAAGATGATGAACCAATACATGAAAGAGTTGGAGCAAGTAAGTATACTCTATCTATTTATTCATAGTTGTTTCCATCGTTTCATGCTTCTTAGTTTCTAAAATTAAACATTTCCTGAAATGTTTGCCTTCTCTCTGTACTAAACATATAACAAACACCTTATATCTTCAGAAGTGAGGGCAGAGCTAAGCCAAAACTGTTGTGTAAGATATTTTTCCATCATGAAATTCATGAAGCATGAGTAAGATAACGATGTTTTTCTGCCATAGTAATATTCTGCCTATTGCTATTAAACATGGTTCCACTGTGGAAATCAGACCATGAATTAACCAACTATCTGTCATTATTATTACCCTACCTTAAACAGAGTTTCATAATATTTCTTGGATTATCTGCACTTCTTTCCTGCGTTATTACAGGTTTGCTTGTTATTTGCTTTATTTTTCCTGAAATTTTGCCCACAGTGTCTACATCAACAGTACAATTGATGCTTTAATTAGCCCTTATAAGGGTAAATCAGGGTTTCTGTTACACCCCATAATAGTTCTCTGAAATCTGTATTTTTTATGTTTTAACTTATTAAAATAGATTGATACAGTTTACTGTTTTTACATTGTGTGTTCTAGGATCCTTTTGACCCTGATGAGTTTGTGGAAAGGATGGTTCGCCGTAGCATGCAGGAATCTCGTTTGAAAGATGACCAGCTTGATCCAGAAATGATCCATGACATATTCACACAAGCCATTCAGGACCTGAGGGTAATTAAATACTTTTCCTAGTGACACAAAGTATATACACTGCCATGAAATTCATGAACAAAAATTAAATCCAGACTCAAAGTAAGTGCCTCTGGTTGACACTTGGCCAGAACTGGAATATATAATCCGAATGCCTTGTCATTTCCTTTTGTCGGCTCTTACTACACCCTCAGGAGGACTACTACTACTAAGCCCATAAATGACCCACTGCTGAGTCGGGCCTCCTCCAATTACATGGAGGGTGATACACCTACTGTGCCACACTGGCGAGATGGGTTAGTACAGGGTTTCCTATCAAGTTTTCCTTCTCATGCAGCTAGGTTATCGGCCTTGTTATATCCTGTTGTTGGCTCTTACAACACCCTCTGGATGGAATGGGGTGGTGACACTATTTATTCTAAATCCACACAGGATGTAATCGCGGCTAATAGTAATTTCTTTTTGATGGAAGGTACTACAAGAGAGACAGGAAAGGAAATGTGCAAGATTGGAACAAGCAGTGCAGGAAGAGGAAAAACTTTATGGGGCTAAGCTAGCTGAAATTATGGACCAGCATACTGTGAGTTTGCTATGTTACAAGATTATCATAGGATATTTTGATCTAGCTCATTAACGAACTACCCACTACTGAACCGCCTTGGCCTCATCTGAATTCATGGAGGGAACTTAGCCTACTGTGCCATGCTGGCAGTATGGGTTGGCACAGGGTTTGTGTCAAGTTTTCTCTGTTGCTGCTAGGTGACCCTTCTCTTGCGTGCCTGTACCCCCAGGATGGTATGAGTTGCTGTCATTGTGTACATTTGAAGTGAAATGTTGATGTATACTACAAAGTTATGTTGTCTATAGTTTAACATGGTCGAAAATTTGACAATTAGAAATTTTGAATTCGACTTGTTTATATTGTTGTAATTCACATAATATCTTTATAATTGGTGCCTATGTGTTATTCTGATGTATAAGCTATATTATTGTAAAGTTTCATTAAAATCCATTCAGTAGTTTTTACGTGAAAGAGTAACAAACATCCATCCATACTTACAAACTTTCACGTTTATAATATTAGTAAGATAATTGACACATTACAGCATTGCGTGGGCGTATTCAGTGCTTTAGACGAGCGTATGTCTCGGTGTGGCGGGCGCGCACTCGATGTTGGAGAGAAGTTAGGCGCCGCTCGAGCTCCGAGGGCGAGGGCCGCGGCGGCTCGGGACTTGCTTTCACACCTCTCGCACTTTCTCAGCCCTGGACCTGTGCTGATAGATTTGTTTAACGATCCCAATAAGGTTGGTGTTAAATGAAAACGAGTGTTCTTTAGACCATACGACTCTAGAAATACCTCTTTGGCTTCATCTACGAGTATATGTATGTATTTTATGTATCTATATAATATGTATTAATATGTGAAGCAAAAACTTGGTACCTCTTTTTACGAAAATTGCGTGGACTCAGGAGTAAGAAATTTCCCACCCCTATTGTTTAAATAGAGAAGGAGTGCAGAATGCTAATATTTTTTTTAAATTATGCTATAATAAAGCATTAAATCTTAAAAAAAATACAGACACAACCATGTATGAGAATAACACATGCGTTATGGGCTTTTTAGTTTATTGTTAACTAGCGACCCACCCGGCTTCGCACGGGTGCAATAGTGAACCTCTAATTCTATCAATGTTTCTCTACAATATTATGGATGTAATTATACATATGAACCATCCTATTGGATCACTCTATCTATTAAAAGAAACCGCTTCAAAATCCGTTGGGTAGTTTTAAAGATTTAAGCCTACATAGGGACGGACAGCGACTTTGTTTTATACTATGTAGTGAAAGTGAAGTAATATTTACAGAGCCATATTTGTATAAGTATAATTTAAATTAATATTGGTCGAATTTCGACCGCAGGGTGACCACTATTATTATGTATTTAATACGGCCTACGTAATTGGCTGTGAGAGAAAGAGCGGAAGAAAATGTGTGCTTGTACTGCTCTTGCCCCTACAGTAATATACGAAACTTAACTCTCTCTCTTTCTATCTTCACTAATTTATATCTCCCTGTCAACTTCCGTTCGCCTCGCCCGATCACACTTTTCGTAACGCTCTCGTGAGGTTTTACTTCAATAAATATTAAGCCTTTGAGCAGTTTTTGGGTGAACAAAAATCATGGAATCCCGTCATCGTCACCAAACGCTATACTAGCTACGCTATAAATCTCTTTCTAGTTCAATACCCTATACTATTTGTATGTACTTTTTCAACAGTATTTACAATTTGCAAAGTTCAAGCACGTGTTTGTATACAGACTGTTACACATATTTTTAATGTTGCTTTCAATATAATTTCATAAATAAATTTAAAAAATTAGAAAATGATTGCTCTATATCACTTCTTTACAAACCAAAAATAATAACCTAATAGCTCGATGATCCAATTCACAAGTTACTTGTCGGCAGACTCCAAAGTCTACATGTGTTTGTTTTGGAAAATCTTAACTGTATTCATGAGATTGGTCTATTAACATAATATATCGAAACCTCTTAGCTCAACGAAGCGGCAGATGTCATACAAAAACTGCACACGATTGCCCAAGAATTACCGCCAGATAAATTCGAAGTGGCCAAGAAGAAGATTGAGGCCAAATATGATGAAATCGAAAGGAACCTTATTGAAGAGTTTGTGAAGGCTCAGAACCAGGGCAACTTGGCCAAAATGAAGGAGATTGCCGGTATGATGACGAATTTTAAAGGCTATTCACAATGTGTTGACGCCTTTATTGAAACTAGCCAATTGGTAAGGGGATATTTTGTTTGTATCTGTATTCTTCCATGTTCATTAAAACAAAGTTCCAAAAAATAAGATGAAAAAGCAAAAAGTAAATAGTTTTTCGTTAGTAACTCGAATGATATTATAATTAAGAAATTGTGATAATAGCTCGTTAAAGAGTACGAAATTTCTGACAAAAAATCCGTACTCCCGGAACTCAATTTTATATAAAAAAATGTGCAAGTTTTTTCCCTTTTTTACCATTTAGGTGATTTCGAATCCAATGATCCTATCGTTCATACTTTTTGGGCCTTTATCTCTATTTTCACGTCTTCGAACTTGTTGACTAGACTATGGTAACCTTATTTCAGAATGCTCTAATAGGCAAAGATATCTTCTCATCAGTGTTACCACTGTGCAAAAAGAATTACACAGTAATCAGTACAGTGTTCCCAAATCCCGATCAAGTGATGAGCAAGTTTGTGCTGAACATTTTCCATCTAAAGCTGCAGAAGTACATCCAGACTAAACTCGCGGACAAGAATGACGTGGAGAAATACTTGAAGAATCTCTATGATATGTACACCAGGTAATCATGTAACTTAAAACGGGGAGTTGCTTTTAAGATGTATGTATACTATCTTTGCCGTTTGGTGATGGATTTAGAATACACAATGTCGCCAACCCATACCATTCTGAGGGTGTCGTAAGAGGAACGCATAAAAGACCCACTGCAGTGGCCTCCTCCAGTTACATGGAGCGCAATTAGATACTTTTGAAGACAAACTGTCATTTAGTCTCTCCCGCGCGCGGGAATTAATGTAATATACCCGCAATAAATCCGTTAAAAAGTGTTTAATTTCAATGACCTTCTCGTGTGCCAGTTGCGTCCCTCGTGAAATCCTTAGGATGGATTGAGCACACCATGTATTCTAAATCCGTCGCAACGCCGACAACCAATAGTGACTGAGGTTTCTTTATGTTGGTTATGAAAAATTGTAGCACCCAGCGTGTATGTGACGAGTTGGTGACAGCTGGCCTGGTCTCCGCCGACGGCAACGCTAGTTCGGGTGACCTTCGGCGAGAGGCTCTCATAAATGGGGCGATGGCTGGAGCCAACGATGGCTACGCTGCTATGGAGACCAGACGACTGAAGGCGGCACTTTCTACTGCCCTGAATTCGTACTATGCCGAGAAGCAACACGTTAAAAAGCAGATACAGGGTGGCGGGTGAGTTTAAGATACATATTTATTAGTATTTATTTAGTATTTATTTATTGATAAAAAAGGGGGCTACTAAACAAGTAATACTAATAGACGGATCTAATCTAGGTATACGTATAAGCAATATTGATTTAATTTATACAGTACTAGCGGCCCGCCTCGGCTTTGCACGGGTAAGTAACAAAATGCATCATAAACCTGTTATAATTAGACACATGGTATCACACATCCTACTTATATTAGTTCGCACTATATTTTATAAAATGTAGCCTATGTGTTCGTCTGATGTGTTTGCTATATTATTGTGAAGTTTCATCACAATCCAGTAAGTAGATTTTGCGTGAAAAAGTAACAAACAGACATCCATACATTCTTACAAACTTTCGCGTTTATAATATTTGTAGTATAATCTAAAAAGTTGTTAATTGAAAGTACAGCATAATATTGTATTTTATGCTATGGGGATAGGGTGTACTCGGGGTAAGGCTCCGGGGACTCCTGCATGAACCCGACGCTTCGGATCCCTCGCCGCAGGTGCGGTGGCTAAGCGCTCATACACACGAACGGCATGTTGCCAACAGCACAGACAACGTCGACGCGTCGGCGAGACGCGGACTGCAGCCGTGTGTTCGTGTGTATGAGCGCTTAGGCTCCCGTCGTTGTCGGCATCTCAGTGCTGCATGGATCGGCCATTACAGGCTGCGTCGTCAAACCGTAAAGGCCCACTCAGCGTCTCGAAGTCTGGTGAAATCTTTGGCTCTAGTGTGGGAAGTGGAGGACAATAGTGTGGGAAGTGGGTTCGGTGGGTAGGTCTACGGGTCCCTGATTACACTCGGGATGCGTTCCGATTGTCATAACCCGTCGGGGCGTCACACTAGAATGCCTCCTGGCAAACTTGTGGCGTCTCAAACGAGACGTGTGAGGGTATACCGCTGGGGTCTTGTAGCTAGTCCGAAGTCACAAATAATCACTGAAAGAGGGGCAGCGGTATGCATAAAGCATTTCCCCAGCGATTAAAAAAATATTCCCCGGTGAGCAGCTAACCAAAAGGATTTGCGCAGATGGCAATGTCTCCGTGCAAATATTGGTAATTCGCCAAATCAAATTAATCTGGTTCCGACCTCTATGGACATGGGGAAAAGGCGAAGAAGAAGAATGTTTGTCTATGATGTTGCCATGTCTGTAGGTTCCAAGAGCTCCGGCGCGACTTGCAAGCGGTGATTGGCACGAGAGCTAACATCAACATAGCGCAGATTGAAAATTACGGCGGCGAGACATTCCTTAGCGAACAACTAGTGCAAAGAATACTCAAAGACGCGAAGACGTCCTTTACTAGATGCAAAACTGTGAGTTCGTTATATTATCTGCCGCCAACAAAAGGTACACAGGTTTAGAATATACAGATTCAGCACTCCATTGCATCCTGAGGGTGTCGTTAGAGCCGACAAAAGGAAATGACATGGCCGAAAACCTAGCGGCAAGAGTAGCAAAACTTGAAACGAAGCCCTGTGCCCACCCGTCCCATTCCATCCTGAGGGTGTTGTCAGAGCCGCAAACCAAGACGCAGGAAAAGGAAGCCTTGATACGAAACCCTGTTTACCCTCCATAAAATGTAAACTGCCCCCGATGCAGGATATACTTATACCCTGTACACGATAGCTTGTTCGATTTGACAGACGGGCTAGTGATGGGAAACGGAAAATATCTAGTAGTCCAAAAAATAACGTTTTAAAATACTTGTAACTGGCAAGTTGGCATGGGTGTATTATGTGTGAAATTCTTTATTGCACTAGACATATAAAATATTGGGTAGATAAGCGATGGTGGGTCAATATTGATGGGGACCAGTAGTGCCGCGACAACACTGCTGCGTGCAGCGTAGTTCGGAATCATACTTTTATGTCGATCAGAAAAATTGACATCTGTCAAATCGATCAAGCTATCTTGTACAGGGAATAGTGCCAGGGGATCGTGCATGAGCTGAGTAGTATGAAACAAAAATGTTGTAGATAAAACTAAATTAAAAATTAGGTATTATTATAGGTACTTATGTCATTGTGTCGGGGGTTTATTTAAATTTTTAATTTAGTTTTTATTTTCTGCTTTTTATAGGTTATGATGTAGATACCACATATATTTCCAGATATTGTGTATCCCCCTCCCCTTTTACCCCCAGAGATTTTTCAGGGCTCATTTGAGACCCCACTCGGTTATATTTGCAGACATTCGGTTATTCTTCCCCACTTTCACCCCCCATAACTTTTAAACGAGTAAACCGATTTTCATCAAACATATCTAAGAACACTCGCCCGTAACTCACCTGTCATACAAAAAAAAACTGTATTGACATCGGTTCATCCGTTCGCGAGCTACGGTGCCACAGACAGACAGACAGACACGTCAAACTTATAACACCCCTCTTTTTGCGTCGGGGGTTAAAAATAATGCATATCTTTATTCCAGCTATGCACTCCAAACGAGGTGTCTAACACAGCAGTGGCTCTCTTCGATATATTGACTCAGAATCTACTGATAGAGCATGTGGATTACGCGCTTGACCTAGGCCTGCAGACTATTCCGATTGCCGAAAGCAAGTCTCCGCCTCAGGTAATAGAGTCTATTTTTGGATAAGCATGCTGGCACTTCACATCGCATATGCGGAACTACGTGTTTGCTTTTCTTTGTAAGGCTTTTTTGACTAATGTTCCTTCCACACATAGCCCTAAATGTCAAATATGACAGATACGCGAATAGCGAAGTGTAGTGCCATCATTATATGTTATTTTTAACAATCAGCAATTTGTTTACCATTTAGTTAGTCCGTGTAGTGACGGATTAAGAATACGTAGCTTCACCACCCTATTCCAGCCTAAGGGTGTCGTAAGAGCCGACAGAAGGAAGTGACGAGGCCGAAAACCTAGCCGCAAGAGAAGGAAAACTTGAAACGAAACCCTGAGCCATCCCGTCTGGCCAGTGCAGCACAGTAGGCTAATTAACCTCCATGTAGTCTTCATGGTCATTTATGGGCTGAGAAGAAGAAGAATTATATAAATTTATTTATGGAAATCATTAAAATTATATACAATTATGTACAATACTACTCAGCCACTAAATGAGCCCACTGCTGAGTCGGGTCCCCCCAATAATTACATGGATAACTGGTGGATGGTATTTGGAGTTATTGCCTCCACGGGTCTCTGGTTCGATTACGGGGTCAGGCAAATATCTTTGTGGAAACCAAAGGCACTTTCTCGAGTTTAAGTGTTATTTGTGTTCGTTAATTTCATGTTTGTAAACTGCCCCCGCGATACAGTTGCATTAATTTCGGGATTCGTTTAAAAAAAAGCTTTGTTTTTTATTGTGTTCTTGCTTAAAAGGAGTGTTTTTATTTTTCAGATTCATTTCTTCGATATAGTCAAACTAGCTAATAAAATTGTTAAAATGTTTGAAGAGCATTTTCAGGAGTCCATTGTTCCCTGCATAACGTGAGTTTAGTTTTGATTACTAATTATATAGGTTGTTACACAAAGTGTATGCATCTCTCCATTCATAACAGAATTGAAAGATGCCGATTGATATTATAAATTGATTGAACAAATATCTTTTTATATATAAAAAAACCAATGCCACTTTTCGTTTTAATTTTATAACTCAAGAACGGCTGAACCGATTTGAATTTTTTTTTGTAAGCCTTTGGGTGACACCGAGGATGGTTTAGATTCACAAATCAGCCCGACAGATGGCGCTGCAGTTGGTAAACGAATATCATGCAGGACAACGTCTGCCCGGTCAGCTAGTGTATATATATATATATATATATATATATATACATACATACATGTATATATGAATAGTTGTTCATAGTTGGTGAACTACTTAATTGATAGATAGGCTCAAAATATTTCAAGGTCAACATCGAAACAGAACGAATCTGTCAATAAAAAATCAGTAATGATGGAGCAGTTGGAAAACAAGCTGGACGCTGGCCTTGAACGAGCCATTTCAGCCATCGTGAGCTGGGTCAAGCTGCATCTGCAGACCGAACAGAAGAAGACTGACTTCAAGCCAGAGGGTGACATAGATACTATTGCTTCACCGGTAAGTAGTTTCGAGTTGTTTACCCAAGTTCGTTTATACTACTATTCAGCCCATGCATGACCATTTCTGTCTGTGTGGTGACGGAGTCATGATGTCACCATCCCACTCCATACTGAGGGTGTCTTAAGAGCCGACAGAGGGAAGTGACAAGGAAAACTTTCCTTTTTTTGCGGCTAGGTTTACACACGGCTTTAGGCTCATTACCCTCCATGTTACTGGAGGAGGCCCGACTCAACAGTGGGTCATCAATGGCTGAGTATTTATTATGTATTTATTTCTCACATTTTTGTACATTAAAACTAAAAACATTGTTAGAAAGTAACAACTAAAATACATTTAGGCGGCCTTATCGCTAACCAGTAGTATGTCAAATGACAGCATATCATTTTCTGGTTTTCGCGAGAGAAGGTAAACTTGATATAAACCCTGTGCCAACCCGTCATGTCAGCGTGGCACAGTAGGCTAATTCGTTCGTTCGTTCGTTACAACCCATAAATGACCCACTACTACTGGGTCGGGCCACCTCTTAATTCATGGAGGGAAATTAGCCTACTGTGCCACGCTGGCACGACGGGTTGGCACAGGGTTTGTATCAAGTTTTCCTTCTCTTGGGGCTAGGTGATCTGCCTCTTGCGTTCTTTTTGTCGCCTCTTACTACACCCTAAAGACGGTATGGGTTGGTGACATTGTATATTCTAAATCCGTCACCACACGGACCAATTCATAGAGGCTAAATAGCCTCTATAAATTTGGAGGAGGCCCGACCCAGTAGTGGATAATTTATGGGCTCAAACGATGACTGTCTGGTTTCAGGCATGTTTAGCCGTGGTATCATATTTGAACAGCGTGATGGACAAGATCTACGGTGGGTTAGAGGGCGAAAACTTGCACGCAGTCACGTTGGAGCTCGCCCTGAGGCTACACCGCGTCATTTATGAACATCTGCAGAACTACCAGTTCAATTCGGCTGGTGAGTACTTTTTACTTCTTCACGGATAGCCAGTTTGCTCTATTATGGCGTGCGGTGACGGACTTAGAATACACAATGTCACCAACCCATACCGTCTTTAGGGTGTCGTAAGAGGCGACTAAACGAACGCAAGAGGCACCTAGCCCCAAGAGAAGGAAATCTTGATACAAACCCGTCTTGCCACCGTGGCACAGTAGGCTAATTTCCCTCCATGAATTTAGAGGTGGCCCGACCCAGTAGTGGGTCATTTCATGTGGGGGAAATATGGAAATTGCGGATAGCTGTATATAATATAGTAATAGCTGAGAGTACACGAAACAGAGCACGACTGCCTTGAGAGTAGAGTCTGCGCCAATCTTTATGGCCGGTCTGAATGCAGCCACGTACGAACTTGCGCATCGTACATTTCACAACAAATACGAACGTAGCTCACTCACACTAACATGCGGGTGAAAAACGGCGCGCGCGGGCGTGCCTTGTCTCCCCGCCCCGCGTACGTCCCGCTGATACCTGATTTTGTGTTGTGCGCAGCGTAATGCGGCTACATTCAGAGCGGCCATAAAGATTGGCGCGGACTGTACTAGTAGTGGGCCCCTAACCAGCCGTGGGTCATTTACCGGCTGAGTAGTAGTAATGATAGACTAGCACGCTTACACATACTTTACACAATTTACACAATTGTCAACTATCAATCAATATTAAGAAATATCGCTTGATGAAATTATGTTTTGACGGTTCTCACTGTGATGTTTTTGTTGCTTTGAATCTTCAATACATGAAAGACGTGAAAACCTAAGACATCATTATTAAGAAATGCGAGAATTATTGAAAAGTCCTACATCGCGATAGCGAAGTTTACGTAGAGCAATTGGCACGGATAAGAAATTCCCGGCAACAGTCATTGGGGACTAGGTGCCACGATCCCTGCCAGACATACCACATATATTTCTCTTTAATTAAACGATGCCCTCGCACCAGGTATAACCAGTATGGCGCGGACAGTTTCAGTCTGGATTATTCTTCTTTTCAGTCTGGAGTTTCTTGCCGGCTCTTCTCTGTAGAGCTGCAAGCCATATTTTGCGTGCCAGCTTGATTAAATGGATTTTGAAATAGATTTTGTTTATTCTGTGTCCAGGTGCAATGATAGCTATCTGCGACGTGAGGGAATACCGGTCGGCGGTCTGTGGCCGTGGGCCGAGGGCCGCTCCTGCGCCTGCTCACGCACTCTTCGACGCCTTGCATGCACTTTGCAACCTCCTGCTTTTCCAACCGGAGAACCTACCACAAGTCTGCGAGGGAGAGACCCTGGTAAGAGTGTCATGATCTACTAATATCCACATGTTATCAAATAAGCTGCTAAACTCTGGTCTAGAAGGCTACAGCGGAAAAGAGCTGGTAAGAGTATTATGGTGCTAGAAACAAGACCGTGGTGACGGATTTAGAATACATAGTGTCACCACTCCATTCCATACTGAGGGCGTCGTAACTGCCGACGGGAGGAGGCCCGACTAAGCAGTGGGTCATTCATGGGTTGAGTAATAGTAGTAGACCACGACCTTTAGTGAGAGGCACAAAATTAAGCCTAACTGTAATGGTAGTAGAAAGAAAATAGAGAATTTTAAGAAGAAATAATTTTAGATAGGAATGTATGTAATAGGAAAGTAAAAATATCTATCACTATCACTACATAGTATAAAACAAAGTTGCATTCTTCTGTCCGTCCCTATGTATGCATAAATCTTTAAAACTACGCAACGGATTTTGAAGCGGTTGTTTTTAATAGATAGAGTGATTCAAGGGGAAGGTTTATATGTATAACCCACCCCCGCTTTGCACGGGCGAAGCTGGGGCGGGCGACTAGTTACTTAATATAAGTAAAGACACCCCCTTTTTTGGATTGAATATTTTACTATATGAATATTCTTTGATTCGGTTTATTATTTGCACAGGCTGGATTGGATCACTCCATTTTGTTGAACTTCATACAACTGCGGGCGGACTACAAGAGTCATAAGCTGTCCAGTTTCCTGAAAGGTCTCTCGTAATAATCCAACCCATCGTGGCCATTAAGACCTTTAAGCCAACAACTAATCTTGACTGCCTTGTTGATCTAGGAGTTGGATGTGTCGCCTTTGGATCACGATTATCAGAGTTTATGGTACTTGCTCTCTGAGTCTGGATGTCATTTGTGTTAGAGCATAGAATTTTTGTAAACAGCCCCCGCGATGCATGTTATGTCGGCTCTACACTCACGCACCGTGAATTCACGCCGTGAATAAACGCCGTGATCTGCGTGTTCGCGACTATGATGGACGACGGCGCGATTTCTGACGGAAATCCTTTGACGCGGGCCAAAAACCCGACACTGATCGGGGAACGGTGCGAAGCGCGAACGAGAAGGCGTGAACAACATCTACACTCGTGATTCGCAGTTGTCGCGGGCTATCGCGGCCGTTCGCGGCGCGAGTGTAGAGCCGGCTTTATACAAAGGGCAGGGGCTTCGTGTGGAGACTGATTTAAAATACATAATGTCACCAACTCGTTACATCCTGAATCCTTAGAAACTAAGCGACTAGTGGAAGGCTAGAGGTAGACTACCAAGCAATAACTCCCGCCTACGAGATGCACGACTCGCTAGTAGGCTTCATGTGTCATTAATCACTTATCCTCATCACTGATATATGTTATGTCGTTTTAAGGTGGATGATCCAGGGTAGCCCGAGAAATTCAAAATTTCTTAAGTTTTTTGCAATTTCTTGAATGATAATGATTTTGACGTGACTTTGACAATGACTTTGACGTTGAAAAAGGTTTTCTTGCTCCTTTATGAGCTTGGAGGGTTGTATTGATGATTGTGATGATTATAATTCTATAACTACATACGTCTTACAGCCGCGAATAAAATTTTAATCAACATACAACCTAGCACTGACCTGCAAATTGCAAAAAACGTAAGAAAATTTGAATTTCGCGGGCTACCCTGGAGCATCCACCTTAAGTCATTGACGTCATCGGCGTATTAAAATCAGCCTACATAAGATCGATCTTGATTCCATATAGGACTCTTTTACAGCGTGATTTATTGTATAGTACAAACCTCGGCACCCTAAAAATTTGTTCGGTTTCTGATATAAAAAAGTCACAAATATTCGAAATTTACAGTCACGTACCTTAAATGTAAGTCTCAACGTAATTATTACTCACGCCGGTTGCCTTGAGGGCGTTCTGGGACAAGGAGGGATTTGTGAGAGTCTGTCGCATGGATGGTATTAATATTAGGTTGCACAGGACTAGTGTTCACACAGGTTTAACACAGATTAAAGCAGCAGGTCTGCCTCACCTATATATTGACAGGTCTTTTTACAACTCGTGTGCCAGAAGTTGAAATAATAAATAATTAAATTAATGTGACCTTAAATATAATATTATCTCTCTAATTGAGACACAGAATTTGAGCTTTTTTCACGTTTTCTATGTACAAAAAATCACACTGTATGATACAAACATCCTGGGTTAAAATTGATTTTGCGCAATTGTCGATTCCTGGCGATGTTTGCAAACTTGCACTCGCCATATTGGTGAAAGATGTTTTAACCTATTATACCTTACCATTTAATCAGAACACAACGGGTGGTATTTTGGAGATTGGTAGGACTCTCACTCCGTCGAGCTGTTTAAAGTCTGACGTGTTAAGAATATAATACAAGATGTATGTACTTATTATGTATCATGATGATGATCAAATATTTTCATAACATCAGACGCACCCCACCATATTCCACAATAGCTTTGTTACACGTATATATTGATCATTATTTGTGCGAGTTTATATTGTTATTTGTAATCGTTATAATTGTTAAGTCAAGTATTAAAATTATTGATAAAATGACAGTTTGTCTTATTTTAAATCGGCACTTTTACTAAATAGTTGGTGTTTGTTGAAACTTGCCTTCAGTTGTGTACTAAACACTCAAAATATTGTGTAAGATCTAATGGCAAAGTAATGTAAAATTTACCATTTAATTTTAAAATTTACCAATTACTACCACTTCGGAATGTGAGCTGCATTCCGCACAGATGCGAACCGATACAGAGAAGAGCCGGCAAGAAACTCGTTCCTGACAAAATATGCCAGTTACAGCTCCATTTGCGATTAAGCTAACAAAGTTGTCACGAGATTAAGGAGCCTAACAAATGGATTTGACTAGCCTTAAATTGTGGCGATTACA
Source organism: Clostera curtula (assembly GCA_905475355.2). Lineage (NCBI taxonomy): Eukaryota > Metazoa > Arthropoda > Insecta > Lepidoptera > Notodontidae > Clostera > Clostera curtula. The sequence continues at coordinate 6,631,108 of FR997813.1, read as the reverse complement.
GCGTCCATGCGTGCTATCACAATTGCTTACACAGCACGTTATCAGCGATATCTACACGACATGGCTCCACTACGTCCATTCATAAGCCATCCCCACCATCTATGAATGAACGCGCGCGTGTGCGTACAGTCGCGGGCGCACCTACGCCTGTGTTCCTCCAGTGTCGTCCCAACTACCGTGTCAGAAGGACGTGTCGTGCCCTCCAACGCGCTCCCCTCCGTTCAGTGAAACAAGTTCAGTGTTACAATTGATAACGTTTTAACTGTGAGCTGTGACATTAACGCTAATCTGGATACTATAAAAATTGAGAGGTGAGAGTCTTTTGTTTATTTTCATTCAAGCTGTAACGCCTACGCGGTCGGTTGTCGCGAGAAATTTACATGTTATAAGTTCATTCATTGCCCGTTGGGGTCTATTTATATTATTATCGACGTACGTGCCGTATGAATGGGTGATTAGGCTTGAGATGATAGCCTGATTCATTCTGATATTAAGTTTACGTTAGTTCTGCGTACGGTTATCTAGGTGAGGCCGCCCGCCGCGACCGTGTCAAGACTCAAGTGGCGGATTTTATCCCGGCTACCTGAGTCGAGTGCCTCGCTCCAGCAGCGGCTCACCGCAAATCGGTCCCGTTTATGGCAGTGAAATAACTGATACTTTACTGCACCGTATGATATTTAAAACTTGATTGACTTAGCGTTTTACAGATGATTACTGCATCTGTAGAGAATGTACCTACTATTACCACTACTATAATTCGACACTGGCAGAATAGTCTCATCTTTTGACTCATTTGCCATTAGGGAGAAAAAAAGAATGTAATGATGGATTAGAATACAAATTGTCATCAACGGCATCAACCCCCTACAGGAACGCAAGAGGCGCAAACTTGATACAGATCGAAGTAGGCTAATTTCCCTCCATAAATTTGGAGGAGGCCCGCGTCAGTTATGGGATTTTTATAGGCTAAATTGAATGAGTATGTATTTATTGTGTTACGACTCTCAGCGTTTGGTAGGTAGGTCACTTTTCCCCAGTAGGGCGCTTTTGGTGCATGATGTTTTAGCTGCCGTATCGCTGTATTGAGACTTATTTATATTCATGGATACAATACAGACCCGAAGAAAGTATTTCTTACAAAAAGACGCGTGTCTCACCCAGGAATTGACCCTCGCTGCCAGGGATCCAAAGCGACAGTTACAAGACTTTAAAATTTAAATTGGATACTTTTATAAAATCTCTCTAAATCTAATCGCACTTCGATTTGAAAAACGAACATTATATTTGCAAGTCCATGGTAAGTAAGTACAGAGCTTTAAAGTGCTGACAGAGTTAACTACATGAAGCAATGAGGTCATTGCCATTAGATTTATCGTCACGCCGGTAGTACTTGACGAGGTAGGGAGAGGTGTGTTGCTACACCCACGAGTCTGCGATACTGCCAACGTCAGAACGCGACTAGTTGCAAACCAGTTGACGTTTTTCTTCTACTAGCTAAGTTGATGATGACAGGTATGGCAACCACATACAGTTTTTTTAGCAAACGAAACCCCTTTTTTATAATGGGGGAAACCTTTTATAGGTCCCCAGCCGGCAGACGGGGCTGGGGTATGTGGGAGTCCCAGTCGCGATGAGATGGTGATTGTGACTAGTTTTTATTATATCCTTGGACATTTCACACAACGCCATCTCGTCCCAAGTTAAGCAACTTAATGCTTGTGTTATGGTAACGAGATGGATGATAAACTACTTATATACATTTTTTTTGTTGTAAATACATACATATTATAGGTAGAAATGACACCCAGACTCCGAGCCAGTGCCTCTGGTTTAGACAAAGACACTTGCCCGACCCCGGAATCGAACCCGGGACCCGTTGATCCAAAGGCGGCACATCTAACCACTAGACCAACGAGGCAGCCCACTAAAACCTACCTATTTGTCTGCGCGGGCCATCTGTCGTTTGGGCGTTTCGTAAATGTAAACGAAACCCCTGCACAAGGTATAAACCTGCTTCGCGGGGGATGTTTACAAACGTGTAATTCAGACCCAGAGCATATGCCTCCGATTTACACAAAGACATCCGACCCCGGAATCAAAGCAGGGTCTAACACTTAGACCAACAAGGCTTCTTAGCCCTTAAATGTCCTATTGCTGAATCAGGTCTCCTCCAAAATCATGGAGGTATGAATTTCGGTTCGTAAGTCCTTACTGAAAGCATTTCTGTATACATAAATATAGCCCTGCAATATCTCATAGACTAGACTGAAGAAGATATTCAGTGTGGTGACGGATTTAGAATACACGCCTCATTCTATCCTGAGGGTGTCGTAAGAGAAGGAAAACTTGATGCGAATCCCTGTGCCATTCCGTCTGGCCAGCGTGTTCATAACTCTTCCTATAACCAAAGCAGATAATGATGGCACAATCTGGTCACTCCAACGTTTTAAGCTAAATCAGACAACAAGACAGGTTGTAAACAGGTCTTAATCTAATTGGAACAGCGAGGCACTATGACGTAATCCCCAAAATTGGTATCACGAGGTTCTGTTGAGGAACATAATCAACACGTAACGTAGGGAGATGATAAGTAAAGTCTTGTCAAAATACAGGTATTTTTATGCCAAAGGTATAAAGAACAATGAACCCCACTTGCACTTGACAACTAGTTAGTTCGGGCCAGTTAATATTTTTTTTTATGATAGAGGGAGGCAAACGGGCAAGCGGGTCACCTGATGGTAAGTGATCACCGCCGCCCATGGACACCCACAACACCAGAGGGGTTGCAAGTGCGTTGCCGGCCTTTAAGAAAGGAATAGGCTCGTTTCTTGAAGGTTGCCATGTCGTACCGGTTCGGGAATACCTCGGCTGGTAAGATTCCACACAGAGGTTGCACGCGGTAAAAAGTTTCTTGAAAAACGCACGGTGGTGGACACCCATTCGTCCAGATGAAATTGATGGTATTTCTGGCGGGTGGATCTGTGGCGGAAAGAAGCGGAAGGGACAAGATCGAACAATTCCTCACAACAAATTGAGAAAGGCAAGGTGTAGTCAGTGTGGTGACGAATTTACAATACATAGTGTCACCAGCACCACCCTATCCCGTGTTAGGGGTATCATAAAGGCCGATAAAAGGAAATGACTTCTCTTGTAACTAGGCTGAAAACCTACATACGGGAGAAGGAAAACTTAAAACTTTTTTTTTTGTTGTCGCTGGGGAAATTATTCATACATACCCGGGGGAGAGGTCGGCGACTATGTGGGACTCCGACAAGGGTCGTCTACCCAAGAGTCGTCCTCCCACCAAAACCCCAGCGATATACCCTCACACGGCGCGCTTGGGGCGCCACAAGTTCGCGTAAACGCACTCTACTGTGACGCTCCGCCGTGGCGCCCGCAACGGGCAAGCGACTGTCAGAGAGGGCGTCCCGGGTCACTGGGACGCCCTCAGTCGTCGAGGCTTTCGTCGATGGCGGCTCCCCACTCCACTCCTGCTTCCGTCCGCGGCGCGGGTCAGCCGGAGCTCCCTCCTTTGCGACCCGCCCCGCAGCCCCCTTCTGCGACATAACGGCCTCTCAGAAGGAGGCCCGTCAGCCCTCGGGTTAGCGACAACCCGAGGGCGTTGGTGCACCGCAGCGGTCCAGGACTCGCAGGGCAACTCTGAGGACAGAGGATTCCCTGGAGCCCCAGTCCACTGCGGCGCTGGGTGCCGCTCTTCGTCTCACCTCTCCCCGTGGGCCCGCCCGGCATGGGAGGCCCTGGCCGGTATGGCCCCACGGATCATTGAGGCACTCAAGCCCCTTCACCACGACAAGGTGGCAGCACAGTCGAGGGGGAAAACTGTGCTAACCCGCCTGTCAGCGTGGCACAGTAGGCTAGCGGCCCTCCTCCAGTTAGGAGGAGGCCCGACTCAAAAGTGGGTAAATTCTGGCCTGAGAAGTAGTAAGGCGTATGATGAATTCACTATCCCATTTCTTGCTGGGGCTTTAGGGTGACAACATCTAGCCACAAAAGAAGGAAATCAGGATATAAAACACCTCTGCCTGCCAGGTCAGCGAGGCACAGTGGGTAAATGTAATTCTAGCAAAGCAGAAGGGGTCTGTCTATTGTTACGGACGGCAGTGGATCAGCTGGGACATTCTCCTTTAGGTCTAGATACTTCTACTGGAATATTAATAAAACTGTTTGAACCATATATGTCTACTTGTAACAAGGTATAGGCTCGTCAGAAGCGAGTCATGTATAGTATAGGTCAAGAATTACAAAAAAACAGCGTTAAGTCAATTACGGTGTATAGATATTACTAAACGCTATTACAAAGCGTATATTAGTATTACAAAGAATGTCCCTCATTTCGTGCCATTAAAACAACTAGTTTTGCCATAAAGTCACTTAATTTAAAAAGCATGTCGTTCATGCTACCGTTAGGAGCCTGTGTTTAATCCTATCTTATTATAGGTACATAGTTTAAATCACTAAAGCGTATGATGAACTGCGACTAGATGCACAGTGGACTTTATACAGGTCGCTGGGGGACAGGAGGTGCGGTGAGGGCCCCAACTCGCAATTTTCTATTGATGTGCCTTTATAGCAATGTAATTGCGTCAAATTTGCCGTGTTTAGAATACAAGGTGTCACCACCCCAATCCTTCCTGAGGGTGTCGTAAGAGCCGGCAAAAGGAAAGTGCAAGGCCGATGACCTAGCCGCAAGAGAAGGAAATCTTTATACGAAACCCTTTTTTTTTTTCCGCCCGGGGTAAAATTCTTTATGGACTTCCTCGCCGGCCACGTGGATGGCCAGCGAGGGGAGTGTGGGACTCTCCCCCATAGTGGGGGCCTACCCACTAAACCTCCCCGGGGTGCTCCAACTCGCATCCTGTTGCGGCATTGTGGGATCTGATGCAAAACCCTGTGCCAACACATCTAGCCAGTGTGGCACAGTATGCTAATTACCCTCCATGTAACTGGAGGAGGCCCAACTCTGTAGCATAGTATAAAGAAGAGACCCTCTCTTTATACTATGTCTGTAGTGTGTCATCTATGGGCTGAATAGTAGTATGTAGTAGTAATTGCGTCAAAACACCTCGTGTCCAAATCGCCGTAGAAAGGCATGAAATCACTACCCGATATTACATTAGGAAAAACTACTATGTAATCGAAAAGTTTATAAAAGAAAATTAACTGATCAATTTTTGTACAAAACGATACCTACAAAAAATAAAATATAGTTCTATTCTCAATTTGTGCATATACCTACTAACAATAAACAAAAGAGTGTATACGCGTGGTCAAAGACATGTTTTTTTTGGCATATTTAAAAAAAAATATAACTAATACATTATTTATACCTCTCTATATCAACTATTAGTGTGAGAAATTTCAAAGTTTTTAGTTGGTACGTATTATTATAATTTTCTTATCTGCCCATCTATCTATTTCTCGAATTCACCACGTGAACAAGGCTTATTGTAACATAAGATAACGATTTTATTAAAAAAAAACCTGTTATTGTTATCACGTTTATTAGTCGTATCGATATAATCAGATAAAAACAAAAATCACATTATATACCAACAAATAGATAATGTTTTGCGTGTCGTGTTGCTTCTTGTTGGAATAATTAAATAGTTAAAAGATTAATGATTTCAATTTAAATTGTTTTCGATTGGTCGGAAGTAAATTACGGTTTCTTAAATTTTTTTGTCAGTGGTTTTTAGTATATGTTCTTGCAATATTTTTCAAAAAATACTCTCATCTCTCGCAGAATCTTATTTTCCTAGGTTTGTTTTTAAGTTCTTCATGCAACACGTTGACTTAATGCCAAAAGGCACTCTTACCAGGTACTCATTTTCAGTTGTTTGACTGTTGAAAAGAATGACTAGCAAATTACCGGAGCGTATAAATTAATTACTAATATGTATATTTGAGTAATATTAATTTGATTGAACTCCGTGTGGTGACGGATTTAGAATGACATAGTACATCACCACCCCATTCCATCCTAGGGGTGTCGTAAGAACAGACAAAAGGCAATGACAAGGCCGATAACCTAGCCACAAGAGAAGGAAAACTTGAAACGAAAACCTGTGCCAACCCGTCTGGCCAACTTGGCAGTCTAATTACCCTTCATATAATTGGAGGTGTAGTATTCCCTTGCGTATTCAATGAAGCAGGTTTCGTTGGCGAGGTCAAATTCCATTTCGCTCGTCAATCCAATATCGCCAAAATTGCATTGACATTGACTCCTTGGTGTCAGTTGTGTATTAAAAAACACATTCGAAACACACGAGGTGGGCTTTCTTTTATCCCGGGAAAATTCTCTTGATACCCGACCATTGAGAAGATGATATGTGCTTTGTGGGACTCAAGGGTAAGAGAAGGACACAATAAAATCTCCAGGATGTTCCTGGGACCGCCATTTTCAGGACCGCAAGTATTGCTAACCTGATTACAAGGCGTACTCCGTCACCCGTGTAAGGATGCTTAATCAATCAAAGCGAATGAAATGAGTAATTTACAATAAAATTCCCACCATTGTTTTAATCTTCAGTGAACGTTCGCAGGAATTCTGTGACATTGATTTGAATACTATTGGTTGACTGATGAATATATTCTGTCTGATCTCATATAATCGATTTCTCGAATATTATAGCATTGATTGAACGTTTAACTCCTCATTTCATCTTTTTATCTGCAAATTCTGTATCATACCTATATGTAGTAGCATTGTGTATGTATATAGCAGAGCTATTTATTAGTTATGAGTACATTAACAATTATAATGTTTTGGTGCATGAAGTACTTACTTACTAGGGTTCATTCCCGGGAATTCTCGAGCCGAGAATTCCCGGGAAATCGTTGGGCTTTGTTCCCGGGAAATCAAGCTCGAGAAAAGTCGAGAACTCGAGAAATCATGTACGTTTGTAGAAAATAAACTTGCAGCGTTTTAATTTGTTTATATTCTATTAACATGCCATAAATGGTACTATGATTGTAATGTAATTATAATCTACATTTACTTTCTACCTGAGTTAAATATATTAAAGATTTCTTTCGTGTTTTATAGAAGCTATTTTGTTTACAAGATATAAGTAGATTTTTTTTTTCTAAATAACCAGCCCAAAATTGTGCTGTGATCCTAATGTAATGTAAGTTAAGATAATAGGTTGGGGGAAAAGGTTCGTCGCATTTATTAAGAAATTTCAAAACATTTTTCTTCTTTTGTCTCTTTCATCTTGTAGGTAGGGACATGATCCCATTGCTATAGAAATTTTGGGACTACTGATCAAAATACCGCGACAAGTGGTTTTGGCAGTCCTCTCGTGATGTTAACCTGACACTGCCTAAAGAATTCTGAAGAGACCGAAACATGTGGAAATCTGAAGGTGCAAGATCAGGACTGAAATTTTATTACAAGTTCATACATACTATAATGTGAAAAGACTTTTTCCCCAACCTAATATTTACGTTTTCTTTCATGTTGATTTTTTGTTTAGTTTCAGTTCTAAATAACCAACTAAAAATGGTGCTGTCATTATGATTATGAGCCTGAATAATATTTTTTTCTCTAATATTTTATAAAACAATATTTATAAGATTAATGTTTTTGAATAACATCGATGAAAGTTTTATAATTAATTTGATACTTTTATTTGAGAGGAAAACCACTGATTTTTAGACGCAATTGGAACCAAATAATGTGAGAAAACGTACGTAAATGTAAATTTCTCGACAACCCGAGAGTCCCGAGAAATGAGCCTCGAGAATTCTCGAGACCCGAGAAATTGAAAAGCTCGAGAAATCATGAACCCTATTACTTACCAATAAACATGTTTGCACTAAGCTTAAATTTGTATGACTTAGGTAATCTAATATTTTTGATGTGTGAACAATTGTTGTTGTACCAATTATTAAATAAATATATTCTAATACTAGCAGACCCGGCCACGTGTTGCTGTGGTGGTTATCTGGTTAAGCTATTAAATTGTAGCTTATATGAAAAGCTTATACTTTTAACAATAGAGGGCATTGAATACTTACTCAATCTAGTGAACAGATATCGCCATCTGTTAGAATTGTTTGGAACTAACATATATAATTGTGACGGTCAATTAATTGACAAATTATTTGAAATAAAATAATATGGCGACTATAAATTGAGATGTAAGCTATTCTGTCCTTCAAGTTGGATCAAACTGCACACGGTGTACAAATTTGATTTAAATCGGTTAAGTAGATTAGGAGTCCATCGCGGACACACAATGTGACGCGTAATTTATATATAATAAGAAGAAGAAGATTTAGCCATAATGTCTCGCCTATAATTTTGACTTGTGATCTTTTGTTACCCACTAAGTACAGTTTGGTTGTTACGTCGGCATAGTTGTCGTGATAATCTTAATCGCGCGCGCGTTTGGATGCATACTTACTGACACTTGGCATTTACATTATCTATTCTTAGCGTATTATACCCAGCTACCGTGCGACTGACAAACTGCAGATTTTAGCAGCTTACACTGACAGTAAGAACTAACTGACGATTGTTGAAAAGAAAAATACATAACCAAAAAAATAGCACTAAATCTTTAATCTCTTTGATAGAAAACTAAACTAGGTATAGCACCTGTATCGCGGGGACAGTTTCTTCTTCTTCTCAGCCCATATATGGCCCACTGCTGCGTCGGGCCTCCTCCAACTACTTGGAAGGTAATGAGCCTACAGACGGGTTGGCACAGGGATTCGTTTCAATTATTCCTTCTCTTGCGGCTATGTTGTCAGCCTTGTCACTTCCTTCTGTCAGCTCTTACGACACCCTTAGGCTGGAATGGGATGGTGACGCATGTATTCTAAATCCGTCACCACACGGACGGGGGCTGTTTACAAACGTGTAATTCATGACACCCAGCCTTAGAGCAAGTGTCTCTGGTTTATACAAAGACACTAGTCCGAACAGGCGACAATTCCAACAACTAGACCAACAAGACAGTCAAGTAAGGACGAATTAAGTATTGTTGAAAAGAAAACACACACAAACCTCCAGCTTCAAGTCAAGTAAAGACAAGTACAGTCTATTTACTTAATACCAAGGGAGGAGAACCGCCAGTATTACAAAAAAAAAGTATGATTCGCTCACGACTCCTGTTACAGCTAAATAGTTACAGAAATAAACTCTACTTGCACAATACTACGCAATCTTTTCAGTAACGCCATGTTCTTGGTTGGTGTGTATTTCAACGCCTAAGTCACTTATCGCTCGTACACTGTTTCCATGTAAGGCTGTGGTCTCAACGAATACGTTCAGCGAGCTTCGATTTTAATCGAAACGAATATTGTGAATCCGATTATAACTCGAATCTCTTTGTTACATTTTTGGGCCTGCCTCTTGATCTAATGTTAATAAATTTTCTTGTAAAATATGTCGAGGAGAAGAGTTAGGATAACTTCTTTTCTTAAGTAAAACTAAAGAAAAACGGTGCATTAATCTTAGAAAATCTTCCACTTTTGAAGATTGAATGCTGAATCGACAGAATTGCTATAAAAATACGCTTAGAACAATTTTCACTTAGCAACAATCTTAGGACCAAGATAGTTTAATATTAAGTCAAATCGCCTGTTATTACTCGTCCTACCCTGTAACACGGTTTATTTTAATTTTCCCACACCGAGCTAGATATAGTGTGGCACAGTGGGCTAATTTCCCTCCATGAAATTGGAGGAGTTCCGACTCAGTAGTGGGACATTTATATGGTGATGTAGAGCTAAATATTCTTCGACATATGATAGCCATAAGATTGACATGTAAGGCTGTATTCATAATAGTTTAATAAGCCTACTACACTTGTATTATATTTATTGCTGTCTCTTTCGTTTGGCGGTCCAATGACAAAGTTAGTGCCAGTTTGTAACGAATAAACTAGAAAAATAGTGGACCCACCTCCAAAAATCTTTGTATCTCCAAAAAATGAAAATTGGGTTTGAAGCCGACACGAGCGAAGCCGCGCACTTGTCAGTTATAAGACCGTAAGTGTTCGGAAAAGTAGATAAACTTTTTTAATCGCTGGCTGTTGGACCAACACCCACGAAACCCTATAAAATCGTAATGGTTATTGACGGTATATAATATCTTACATTGGATGTTGCATCGAAGGTTGTTTTGAGCATTTGGTAGCAACTACACAACTTTATATTGGCATTTGAACTTTAAATAATACATTTATGACCGATGTGAAGTGAAATGTAAATGAAATTTCATTACATATATTGTCCATTTTGCAATAGCAATTTTTTTTAAATCTCTTTATTGATCTCTAAAAAGGGACAGGAATGAACACAAAATTACAAAGAGAGTACATTGGGCGGCCTTATCGCATACCGCGGGACTCTCTAATTAAATGCATTTAAGATATTTGGTGATATAGTATTATGTTCAACATTTAATAAACTACTACCAGCATTGGGCAAGGCACGTAGCTCGCAGGACTGACGTCTTACGGGGCAGAAAATTCCTTGATTGGCCACCTCGTTCCGGTGCAAAGCGCAGTGCTGTTAGCCACCCACATGGTGGACCGAAGACCTGGTTAAGATCGCCGAAAAAAGAATGGATGCGGGCGGCTCCGGGCCGGTCTATGTGGCAATCCTTTGCCTCCATGTCCAGCAGTGGACGTCTTTTGGCTGAAATGATGATAATGATTGCTAGAGTATGTGGTGATATCGAGATTCAACACACTTGCAAGTTCCCACCTATCTCTACAGAGATGAATCTCTACCATATTCATGCAACATAATCGATTGAGGCAGAGCGAAGTTTCTTCGAAATCCTCGCTTCTCATTTTTATTTACTTACTCCGCAGTCAAGTAATCGATCTATGACTAAAGCAAGTAAATATACTACTACTACTCGGATCATACATGACCCACTGTTAAGTCGCGCCTCCTCCAATAACATGGAGGGCAATAAGCCACGCTGGCTACACGGATTAGCACAGGGTTTCGTATCTAGTTTTCCTTCTCCAACGGCTAGGTTTTTGGCCTTATCTTTTCCTTTTATTGGCTCTTACGATATCCTCAGGATAGAATACGGTGCTGACAATATGTATTCTAAATTCGTCACCACGTAGATTATTAATGTGAATAGATTTCGATTTAGAAATTCTCGTGAACTGTGACTTCTGTTTTTTTATTTATTGCAGACTATTTGAACTATCCGCTAATTCAAAGAAGAGTAATTGGAATTCGCAGTGATACAAATTTCTTGATTCGATTTTCAAATTACCATCATAACAGTAATGCCCCATTATCTCTTTATCAGCCACCTACCCGTTCTTATCAACGCGTCTGAAGGTCAGATGTTCCCGTCCACATGTAATTCAATTCTCGATTCATTGCCTATCTGGGAATGATGCTCGGAATAGAAAAGCAGTTAATCGAAAATCGAACGTTTTCGAACTTTTTGGCGCGAGTAAATAGTGTAACGGAAAATAAGATCGAATACGAATCGAGTTGCAATCGGAAAGTAATAAAAAAGATACCATTGGTACATTTCACGGTCTACGTAGGTTGAATTTCTCCGGTTTATATGTCCGGGTTTTAATAGTAATGGTACTTAGAAACAAAGTGCAAATCCAATCTCTAATGCACTCATCGCAACTCTGAACAATGTTAGAAGTACTTGTGCTCTATTTCCAATATCAATATGACGTGAAACAAAAACTTTGTCCTCCTCTCTACGAAAATTGCGCGGACGGAGGATTAAGAGGAGAGAAGAATGCATTTTTTTAATTTAGGCATAAAAATACATTACATTAATAAAAAAAACCATTAGCACACTCCCATGTATTTGACACACGCACACATACGAGGGTGAATCAAAAAATTCTTGGAATCAATATTAAAAAATGCAAAGATTTAAATAATAATATTTTATTTTTCTACATAATCTCCCTCCAATGCAATGCATTTAGAATAACGCGTTTCTAACTTCCTTATTCCTTGTGAAAAAAAATTATTTTCTTGACTCTCGAAAAAGTCCTCTACGGCTGCTATAACCGCGTCATTATCGTGAAATTTTGTTCCACGAATTTCCTCTTTTAATTTTGGAAATAAGTGAAAATCACTTAGGGCTAAGTCCGGAGAATATGGTGGGTGGTCAAGGAGATTGAAGCCAGCACAGCGGATTGCGTTGAGCGCAACTTCCGATCGATGGGCAGGAGCGTTATCTTGAAGGAACAACACGCCCAACGACAGTTTTCCACGACGTTTTTCTTTAATCGATTCACGCACTTTCGGGATTAAATTTGCATAATAGGGTCCAGTTATCGTCTGGCCTTTTGGCATGTAATCAATAAAAAGGATTCCTTCACTATCCCAGAACACAGAGGCCATAACTTTGCCAGCGGAAGGAGCAACTCGAAATTTCTTAATGGATGGAGAGGATGGTCGTTTCCAAGACATGCTTTGTCTTTTAGTTTCAGGATCAAAATGGTGGACCCACGTTTCATCCATGGTGACAAGACGACGGCAAAAATTATCCGAATCACGCTGGAACATTTCGAGATTACGCTTGGAAATTTCCAAACGTCGCTTTTTGTTTTCGTCGGTTAACATTCGTGGCACCCATCTTGCAGACACTTTTTTGAACCCCAGTGAATCAATTAAAATGGATTGAACGCTACCAAAAGATATCTTTAGGATCTCAGCTATATGTTTTATAGTCATTCTTCTGTCTTCCAAAACCAGATTCTCAACCTTTTTGACATTTTCTTCTGTAACGGAGGTTGAAGGCCGCCCAGAACGCGGGTCATCTTTACAGCTTGATCTACCTCTTTTAAATTCAGCCACCCAGTACGCAACCGTAGAATAGGGTACAGCATCACCCCCTAATGTCTGCTGAATGTCCAAAAAAATTTCCTTCGTAGACATTTTTTTCAAACTGAGATATTTTATCACCGCACGTAACTCACTTTTATCCATAATTTTGACTTTTTAGCAACTCGTTGCACAAAAAATTTTATTACATGCGAACGAACTGACAAAAACAAGTGACAGTCTGCATAAATATAGTGTGATAGACACTCTTTAATTTGAATATCGAACTTGATCCAAAAAGGTTTCATATATATGCACTTCTAAGAACTTTTTGATTCACCCGAGTATATACTCTTTTGATTATAGTTAACGTTTGTGGTCAAATTGAGAATGAAACTATATTTATAGGACTATAATTTAATTTAACTATGGTGGTTTTTTAGCCGGTGAACGACCACAAGTATGTAAAGATATAATACACATTCCGAACCCTTAATAAGTACGAATTCCATTTCAACTCCTAGTAAAAGCTAGTAAGTCTAATATGGCAACATTATCTCGCCATAACCTGTATTTCAAAGCCGTCGAGCAAATTAACTACCCTTGCCTTATTCACTGTCTTCGAATCTGACGAGAATAACTAGTAGCAGCTGAGGTCAGTGTTGCCAACTCTCAAAAATATTTGCTTGTACTGTACAACTCAAGTCAAAAGTCGGTAAAATCACCACAATTGCACGAAAATCATAATGGTCATTATTTTATCAGATTTTATTATTATTTTGATAATAAGATTTAGACATAAATACAGTTAATAGGTGTCAATAGTTTTATATTTACTGTAGTATTTTTAAATATTATGGATATCAAAATAAAATGTTACCTTTATTATAAAAATCTCTTTAAATGAAAGAAAAACAATAATTAATAGTTTGTTCAGTATTCATTCATATGTATAATTTCTTGTAATTATTGCTGTAATCATAAACGTATTTAAATTGACTTGGAACAAAGGCAAATTAATTTATTTTAAACTAGCCACCTGACTCCGCTTCGCACGGGTGCAATTATGCATGTATACATAAAAACCTTCCTCTTGAATCACTCTATCTATTAAAAAAAACTGCTTCAAAATCCGTTGCGCAGTTTTAAAGATTTAAGCCTACATAGGGACGGACAGACGACATCGACTTTGTTTACCCTTAGTTTAGTAAAGTTGTCTTCTAAATTTAATGGTAAAACCTTACGTTGGGAACCCTGGTTGAGGTTCGGTGCACTATAGGATATCGCGGGGGGGTGAGGGATGTGCGGGGTGACATGTGCAGCGGGTGTTTTTGTGTGCGCGGTTGTCTGTGTGTGGGTGTGCAGGGTGCACCTTGCGTGCAACGGGACTGGCCTGGAGCAGGTAGACGCTGACGAGATTTGGGACGGATCTCACTTTCTAGATGCGAATATGGGTTGGGAACGCCATGAAATAATAATACCGTTGGTTTAGGCGCTGTGTTGATCTTAGTTGTATACAAAACTAGAGCATATTTATGGCCGAAATGCATATGAAATATTGTCATCATCGTTAATGTGCTTACACACGCACTAGTTCTCATTACACTAAGCAAATTACTTTATTCTTCTTCTCCTCGGCTTTCAAAAGACCCACCGCTTCGTCGGTCGGCTCTCCTGCAACGATGTACTATGTGGGGTTGAATTACCCATTACCGGTGCTCTTTAGGGGAGGTATGTCCAGCAGTGGACTAATGTGGGATGATGATGATGATACCAAACAACGATATGGTGTATCATTGTCGATATAAAATGAATAATTTCTGCAAGCGTGCCTTTATACCTAGGACATTCAAATGACATAGACCGATTGTAATTTTAAAACATTTTCGTCCTAAGCAAACACAAATTCATACTATGCTGCAACAGTCCACCAATTGTAAATTTTAATGCAACTAAAACAGCTACTGAATTCCAAAGATGCGTTAATATCTGGCAGAAATCTAAACTCGCCGAATAAATCTCGAAAACATTTTTTTGTGGTTGAGACGCGTAGCGCGCCAGATGTTCTGAAGTCATCACCTAAAACACCGAACACTATTATTTGCACACACACACACGGCGCTATTAATGTTATAGTATTCCTTTAATTTGTTTGTGTGAAATCAATTACCAGGCATGCCAAAATAATAGTTGATCGCCAAATTGTGGTGTCACCTTTTGTGTTTGTAAGACATATCTTACTCAATTTAATTTAACCCATATTATTACATTACCATACCATACCATGCAACCCTAGGGATATCGTGCAAGAATATCGATATGTTTATGCAGAACACCTAGCCTTAAGAGAAGATTTTATTAGCTTTTAATGTTATTAAGTATCGAACTATTTGAATAAAACCGATTCTGTGTGTTATGAGCGCTGTACAATGAGTAGAACAAACATCTGTTTTTAAAATGTTGCTCAACTAATTATGCATTCTTTATAATGATGATGATGACCCGAGCAATTAATACTGGCTATCAAATTAATTCCATACTCAGAATAGTTCTAATTGCATGCTCGATACATGTACTATACTACACATATTAAAATTACCAACAACTATGCTAATCGCTGCATATCCGAGGCTGGCACAGTAACAACTCAGTTGGAGTACTAAATATAGTACAAAATAAAACGACTGTCTCTTGCCCTTCATTCAACCACCCTTTAACAGAACACTCAACTTAATTTCACTTGTCATAATGTTGGTTTTCATTTGACGGGCGTGGGCTGTGTAATTGGTTGACGCGGCCAAACGCGCGGGCGCACCAGAATTTTTAATTATGAATTAATTAGTTACGATCAACAAGGCAAACGCTCCTAATCCCGATTACTCATTTTGGTGTCATTCGTGTCAGTACTGGGACGGCTAGACAAACATGATAGCTACACATTCTTACTATGTATCTTCTGATCGCGGCCTCGACCGTCAACGTTTCATTCGGTATTTCGCTAAACAAATCCCTAGTTAGATATTCGTTTTCTTAAATATACGTAGCGTAGTTGTAGTCTAATACACTTTAATATAAATAATAACTTTAAAATATTTAGCAGACTATGTATAATACCTTCGCTTTTCGAAGAATTCGAAGACGCTGATAGTTTTTATTATGCCATAATGAAATTTTCGATCTAGGGGACCAATGAGCGAATCGCTGATAAAATGAAATCACGAACGGAGATTAATTTCTTTATGAATTTAAGAAAATTATTAATCTAAAAAATATGATGTATTGTCTTGAACTTTTGTCAACACAAAATGCCTTAAACCTCGGCATTGCCACACACGAAAGAAGAAGAAGAACCCTTGAGTATTAAATACATATTTGAATCGCGACAGTTACCTATAGCCTCAAATTTTGGTTGGTAATTTTTAGTAAAATGTAGCGGCTATTAATGGATTGCACTATTTAGTGACGTCAAAATAATGTTCATTACTGTTTTTAATACCATTTTATGTCTAGATCAAGCTATAGTTATAAGATAAGATGCATAATGGATGCGCTCCCGTCCATATGTTAACTGAGGTCGACGACACTGCGATATAAATATTGTTAAATATATCGCTGTTAATTTTCTACATCATATTATCGGAACGCTCCACTGTGATAAATATAATATTAATTGTACAATTTGTTACTGATAAGTTTTATTTAATGTGCATAATGGAAATAGCTAACTTGTCGCTTGATAGTGAAAAGTGGGGGCAATTTATCGGGACGTGTCCGTCTAGTCTGTGTGGTGACGGATTTAGTGTCACCATCCCGTACCATCCTGAGGGTGTCGTAAGAGCAAAGAAAAGGAATTTCCGGCGGATAACATAGCCGTAAGAGAAGGAAAACTTGATACGAAACCCTGTGTAGTTTTCGCCTGCACATTAGTAGTTTTCGGGATAAAGTTCAATTCTTTATAATTAAATACAAATATTTATCGAATAAAAAAAACATTTTGATTGGATTTGCTGGTTAACTGCTAGCTAAATCAGGAAAGAATGGTGTTGAACCCAATAAAAGTGGGAAAAGACGAGCAAGAGGAGCATCGTAATCGGATATCCGATTGAAATAGAACAATATCCCGAAACTAAGCTACACCCATTAAAATACGCAAGCGAACCAACGTTTGTCAATCATAATAGCTGCGGCCGATAAATTCTGCCATGGATTGCGCCACGCGACCGCCATCGCCGCACACTACGTTTCCATCGACTCCCACGCATTTTTTGCTCCCACTATTTCCATTTCTCTTGATACCGAAGTAAAATTAGTTCAACAAAAACGGATCAAAGTGATAGCCGTCTTACAATAACATTCAACAGATTGAAGTCTTATTAATTGATCTTACACTTTGAATGATAGGTGTGCAGAATTTCGTTGGAATATCGATGACTGTACTTTTCATGATCCAGCTTGCTTATGGTGTTTCGACACTACTAGTTTATATTTTACTAGCTTGTGAGCGCAGTTTTGCCTGTTCTTCGAACGCATGCGTATCTCGGCTTTGCTTATACATAGCCTATATTACTCAGGCGTAATGTATTTTTGCATTCTTACGGTGAAAGCAATTAAAGATTTGAAATGGATGTAGCAGTATTTTTTTCTCTATAAATATATTTCACTACTACTCAGCCCGTAAAAGACCCACTGCCAAGTCGGGTCTCCTCCCATCACAGTGAGGGTAGTGAGGGTGAGGCCAGACGGGTTGGCAAAGAGTTTCGTTTTCCTTCCCTTGCGTCTAGGTTATCGGCCTTGTCATTTTCTTTTGTCGGCTCTTACGACATTCTCATGATGGAATGGGGTGGTGACACTACGTATTCTAAATCCATTACCACGTGGACAGACGTTATATATGTATATCCTCTATGAAATATTAACGCAGGTATAGGTCTGCACATAATTGTTACGCTTTAAATTTTAGAGCAGTGTAGGGACACACTCTAGACACATCACGCTTATTCGATGACAGAATCGAACCTCCTCCAATTTGATTAAGAGTATTTACGATTTGAACAATGCCAGCTCGAAGGTATCCCATTGAATTTCACTACACTGTGCATGTAAAAGGTTAATAAATTATCTTTTGTCATCCTGTGTATTGAGCCTTTGGTGATGGTCTTGGTATAATAGAAGTCATGGATTTTAAGATTCCATTCCATTTTTTACTTCAAAGTTGGTGACTGTATACTAAAGTTGAGCCGTCTTAGCCTGTATAACATTGCCCTAAGTCCCATTGACTGAAGCCTTATTTTATCAATGGTCAATTGATGTCGGAATTTGTGCTATACAAGTGGGTGTCACATTGCGGCTTCGTGTGCGCCAAGGTTTCATTTCATCTGGTTTGTTATTTTCAAATTACTCAGGTGTCAATAGACGTATTAACCACTTAAGTATGTAAATATTGTGTTTCGATTAAAGTTAAACATTTTGTATATAACGTCTGCTATTAGTGTCACTGTATCTACTTAATTTACTTAAAAAAATACCATTTAGCATTTTTGTCCTTATCCCCGGAAATGAAATGTCCGAAAATATACTTCCAAAACGTTTACTTACTCCTTGGAATCTTAATATATATATTTCTTGTGTGCGTGTGTATGTGACTGAACTCCTCCTAAACGGCTGGACCGATTTGAATGAATTTTTTTGTATGCGTTTGGGTGGCACTGAGGATGGTTTAGATTCACAAATCAGCCCGACAGATGGCGCTGCAGTCGGTAAACAAATATCATGCAGGACAACGTCTGCCCGGTCAGCTAGTATCCTTTAAATTATTTTTGAGTGGGAACTATAAGCCCTGAGCGATACGTAATACGTATACTAGAAACCTCTGCACTAGGTATAACTTGTATCGCGGGGGCAGTTTACGAACATGAAATTCACGAACACCAAATGACACCCAGACCCAGAGTAAGTGCCTCTGACTTACACAAAGACACTTGCCCGACCCCGGAATCAAACTTAGAACCCGCGAGCTAAAGAGATACATCCAACCCCTAGACCAAGAAGGCAGTTAGACCAGCGAAATCCCACAAAAGTTTCTCAACACAGCTTGCAAGAGAACGCTAACACTTCCGATGTAATAGCTCCGAAACCATATTTAGAAACTCGGAACTCAAGAAATTCAAAGGCAAATGCCATTCGCAACCGATTGATTTTTTATATTAGTTTTCACTTGATGATGATATCCCGCTGAGCACAAAGCGAGCGGAAGCATAGCTTACCTATCAGTTCCTGTGACCGCCTAAAATGCTTTTTGTGTAAACAGCTAGCCTTCCGTCGAAGAACGTGCAGTGCATTCAAACACTGTTTCACACATTACTCATGGAGTTATGAATGGTACGTACTGGCCGGAGGGCAGGCTAAAAATAGCCAGACTGTAACAGGTGCTCCTAACCCTTCCACCCACGCACTATGTACAGATTCTAGAATCACTTGTAATTACTGTGGACTGCTATTGTGCCTTTGTCTGGAGCTTTAAGAAAGCTTTTGTGAATGGTTTCAACGAAAAGTTTTTTAGGAAATGCGTTTGCTGAACTTTGATTTATCTTGTGTTTGAAGAACGAAAGTATTAGGTAGTATGCTACATTTCCATGATACACAATATTCCTGAATATATTGGCAGATTTTAAAACTATTTTCTGACTACAGTGAAAGGTTATTTGGCTATCCGCCATAATCTATGAGCGTTACATTAACATCAATGGTGATGTCTTCACGCGCGTATGGATGCAACTAATGATGTCAGCTATTTCGGACTGGCAGTCACCCTGTTAGGCTCCTTATTTTCCTAGTTCCGGATATCCGTCCACGCCGATTGATATGCGATTATCCGTGAAACACTCCAAAACTACTGAGGAAACGGAAAGGGATGTTAGTAGTCCTTTATTTTTAGCTTTTTAAATGATTACGGAACGCTGTGGTGTTTGTTGTTCCACGCATAGAAAGAGTTGCCTATTATTATAGACTAAGCACTTTCGGGCGCTTCCTTTTAATGTTTTGGGTGGAGCTCCGTGGCGGGTGATTCATCATCCCGGTTTTTGGTTAATTCTCGTGGTAGACATTAAAGACTAGCGACTTCATCACTCAATCATATAGAAAGCTAATATATCGCGGTTGAGACACCTCATCAATAGATAGAAACTTCTATGGCAAGGTATTTGCATTATAAGTTGATTCAATATTTGTCACATATCAAGGAATAGGGCTTATGTCTTTCATAGTAAATACTTTGAGTCCCTCCAATCAACTTAAATCACAACAAAGTACAAACAATGTTTGCAGCTGCCGTAGATTGGTATAGCAGATATATAAGTATACAATTTCCAAAGGCTAGATACGACGAATCAATAGTGTTAATAGAACAGGAGATCTGTTTCCGTTACTGGTATCAAGTTGCAATACGCAAGTATTTATAATAGCTGGTTATAATGGAACCATGGGCCTGCCGGGAGCGAGTTTTCTCGGAAGAGGTGCGTCGAGCTGTACTAGTTAAAGGCAATCTGCCCAGAACTGGTATACGGATTGAGTACCGTAGTAATTACAACTAGATCTGAAAAATAATTTAAAGAGGTGAATTAGGATTCTTATTATATGTCTTACGGAGCTGCTAAACGGAAATGTTAAAGCAGACAAGACTTCGTACAAAATAAGTGTGGCATGATTAACAATTATATTATTTACTAGCGACCCGCTCCGACTTCGCACGGGTGCACCTTCCTCTTGAATCACTCTATCTATTAAAGAAAACCGCTTCTAAATCCGTTTCGTAGTTTTAAAGATTTAAGCATACATAGGGACGGACAGACGACAGCGACTTTGTTTTATACTATGTAGTGATTAACGATATTGGAAATATGCTATTGTTAAAACACATTTATCAATTTAGTTGATAAAGGTTGATTATTATTCGGAATGTATTTTCAAAAGTAATGGCGTACTGCTGTTTACGTAGTATTATAAATCAACTAAGCAATCTCACATCCCAACTCCAAAGCCAAATTTGTGCTTAAATCTGTTTAACAATCTTTATCAACACCGCAAACATGGCCACTGAACGAGTTTGAAATTCTCCCTTGCCAATCATTTCAGCGCACTTGTGCAGCATCCAAAATTAAGTCACAGCGTTAAAAACGTTCTTTGTATGCTTCGGTCATTGTACCGACAGCGCATCAGTTTCTTGTTTAAAAATGTAATTTAAAGACTACACTTGGACTTGCCCTGCACTTTACAAAATATCTGAGCTCACTACTACTACTCAGCCCATAATTGACCCACTGCTGAGTCGGGCCTCCTCCAAGTACAAGGAGGGTAATTATCCTACTGTGCCACGCTGACCAGACGGGTTGGCACGGGGATTGGTATCAAGGTTTCTTTCTGTTGCAGCTAGGTTTTTAGCGTTGTAATTTCCTTTTCTCGGCTCTTATTACACCCCTAGGACGGAATGAGGTGGTGACTGGTGACACTATGTATTTTAAATCCGTCACCACACGGAAGGATCTGAGCTCACTATGATAGTATTTTCAGATTGAGATCACAATTATTTTTATATTGAATTTTGATTTCTTAGGTTTTCGCGATTATTACACATTGAAATTAAACACTTTTTATATTACATTATTTAATTC
Organism: Clostera curtula; assembly: GCA_905475355.2. Lineage (NCBI taxonomy): Eukaryota > Metazoa > Arthropoda > Insecta > Lepidoptera > Notodontidae > Clostera > Clostera curtula. Next base: position 6,609,638 of record FR997813.1, on the reverse strand, counting down.
CCGAGACGTTTCGAATGCTTTGCAGCAGTCGTTATAGGCGGTAGATTTTAACTGTTTCTTTTTACTTTTGAAGACAACTGCCATCTAGTCTCTCCCGCGACCACGACTGCTGCAAAGCATTCGAAACGTCGGGAATTAAATAATGTAATAAACACGCGATAAATCCTTTAAAAAGTGTTTAATTTCAATATTTCAAATTTGTCTTACGTTTGAAAGTTAATGACTTTAATTAAATTGTAAGGACTAGATTTTATATTAGGCATCACATAGCGACTTCTCAACTTGGCCTCTACCCAAAATTTGCAGGCATAACCGTTTTAATTATCTTGAACACTTTTTAATATGCTATTCCAATTATAAATCTTTAGCAGCCAGCTAGATATGCTAGGAACAATATTATCCGCCTAGTCAACCCGTCAACTCTTTGATCTGGACAAATATTTAAACTACTACATAGTACAAAAATACGCATAACTTGCATTGTGTCAGTAGTTTCAATGAAGAGTAGAGTCTTACTTTTTAATCAAGCATCTCAAAATAACAAGCCATGTCGGAATGCCTTACACTATTTCTGGACTTAAATTAATGAAAGTGGCAGTGAAACTTAACCCCGTCATCAGTCATAATTTGCCGCGAGTGGGATTACAAGTATCACGATATCTTGGCCGGTGTCCCCGCGACCCTGAGATGCTATTTTTAGCGGGTGCAAGCAGCCCTTGGAGCGAATGCATCATGCACTTAGAATACGAAATAACTAGATGGGCCAGAGTATTCCTTTACATATTAACACTCAACATTATCACTGTAGTTTGTACTTATTTACTCTTTGTGCAACATCCAGATGATATCAAAGTGATCCGATTCTGGTATATGATGTACTAGCTGCGCCCTGTGGTTTCACCCGCGTCTGACAATGATGTTCAAGTGATCAAGTTTTCCTTATCTTGCAGCTAGGTTTTTAGCGTTGTAATTTCCTTTTGTCGGATCTTACGACACCCTCAGGATGATATGGAGTGGTGACACTATGTGTGTGACACTAGTTTTGACTGCCTCGTTGGTCTAGTGGTTAGATGTGCCGCCTTTGGATCAACGGGTCCCGGGTTCGATTCCGGGGTCGGGCAAGTGTCTTTGTCTAAACCAGAGGCACTGGCTCGGAGTCTGGGTGTCATTTCTATCTATAATATGTATGTATTTACAAAAAAAATGTATCTAAGTAGTTTATCATCCATCTCGTTACCATAACACAAGCATTAAGTTGCTTAGTTTGGGACGAGATGGCGTTGTGTGAAATGTCCAAGGATATTTATTTATTTATGTATTCTAAGTCCGTCACCAAAAAAAGCTCATCTATTTTAATGTTTCAACATCTATCATCAAAAAGTCTGCACGGAAATGCTGTAAAATAACGATGCCCGCGAGCTAGACTTCAATCATTTACCCTACTTAATATTTTTAGTCCCGTCTAGCGTTTTCCATATACCGCGTGTCGATAATTCACGCGATGTTTAGACGTGTCCGCAGGCCACACGATGGCCAAACCACCCGTTTGGTGCGCAGCTGTCAAACAAAGCAATTTTACGGGAATGCGTCGCATTTCAGTCCGTCACTCGGACATATTTTGGGGCTTTGATGTTTGAAATTATATTAAAGGCCTTTTAGCTTTTGATGGGTTTGCGCTTTATGGGATATACCATAAATTTATATTAAACGCATCTTAAACATTAATATCACCCTAAACACACTACATATCAGACACAAAATGGTTGTTTTGAACATCCTCTAAATGAATGTTTATGTGTACTTTTGAGCCAGTCTATTTCTGAGACATATTTATTATAATTGTCGATTTACAATTAGGGATTTGTCATTAACAAGCTAGGGGAATTTTAAAAAACCACTCTGCATTTTATGTTTAATTGAACCGATAGGCTATTTGTTTCTAATGCTCCACTTTAGTAGTAGGATCTACATAACCAAGTTGTTCATCCGGTGTGTGAGGCCAGAAAGTAGGTCTGTTGACAGGGTCCAAAGCTTCATCAGGGAACATATCTTTGAACGTCTCCATCGTCATTTCACTGTATTTCGGCAGTGCGTTTAACCGTTGCAGTTCTTTATCAGCCCTGAAAAACATTATAAAAGTAGCTTTCGACTCCTTCACTTATTGTATTAGTCTACATTACGACACTTTCTTGAATGTAATCGCGATAAAAATAATTATTTTTAGGTTGATATGGAGTGTCCTAGGAGTGTCCAATTCACCTTATTATTTATACTTTGTTTAAGAAATGTTGTCTTTGACTTTTAATATCACAAAAAGGGTAATCTAAAATTACATAGAAAATTTCGCCTTAACTGCATACCAAATTCAAGAGGAACTTTAATTATGAAGGTGTTAGCAAAAAAACTCCTAAACGATTAAATTGTCATGTTATAAACTGCCATTATCATCTTTTGTCCTTTGTCACACGCTAGGTGGTAGTTACTTAAACTCCTTTCGGCGTCATATCTACATTCATGTTTTTCATATGCATGTTCTCACACAATCCATCCACCCTTACCCACAAACCTTATGTACATCCGATATCGATAATACTGAAACTACCGCCGGTTCGGAATGCTGTTCCACAGAGAAGAACCGGGAAGGAACTGTACTTTTCGGCCACATGAACGAAAAATCCACATGCCCGTTGTTAGAATAATGTATATATGAGGCAGTTCACATTTTGATTAGTATGAAGTTTGCCAAACCTTTTAAACGGATGAAGTTGGTTTTGTTATAAATACCATTAAACTACTACAAGTGGCTTTGTTCTATCCCTCTTAATTTTTAAAATTATATGTATTATTAGGTACTAACGCAGAAATATCCTTGTCCATTTCAGCGCAGAATTTCTTGATCTCCGGCTCCAAAGATCGCCATTGTTCATCGACCAGTGCAGAATATTTATCCTCGGGATATGGAACTTTGAGTGCCTCATACGCGGATTTCATTTTATCTACAAGCCCAGGAACGGGAACTATTTTCTGATATTCATCCCAATTTATTTTCGGTGGTTCGGGGGGATTAGCTAGTACTCTGAAATTTATTACAAATTGTTATATTCTACACTTATCTAGGGACGATAATAAGACGATTTTTGGATATTTCCTCCACGTAACTGGAGGAGCCGCGACTCTGCAGTGGGTCATATGTGGGCTGAGGTTTTTTTATGGGTGACTCGAATACCTTTGACCATAGGCTTGCCTGATGGAAAGCAACGTCAGGGTCTAAGAGGGAGCAAGCAATTCAAGGAAATGCCCTGTCGGGCTCCGGCTCTCACATACACACGACGAAACCCAGTAAAACTGCTTGCCGCCGGACCTAGATGCGAGGTTGGTAGCTAGCCGGGCGGACCATTAGATCCTACCACCAAGCAAACGCTCCTCTACTTTTAGTTTTAACTTGCTATTTCATCATTTTCAAAGATTATTTTGGATATCTTTATCTTTACATAGTATAAAACAAAGTCGCTGTCGTCTGTCCGTCCCTATGTATGCTTAAATCTTTAAAACTCCGCAACGGATTTCGATACGGTTTTTTTGAATAGATAGAGTGATTCAAAAGGAAGGTTTATATGTATAACCTACCCCGCTTTGCACGGGCGAAGCCGGGGCGGGCCACTAGTTAGATATAAGTATGTTTTTATTTTAAGATTTAGTCTCATTCTTAATGATAAACACCTGCGCAAGTATGCGTCCGATTTTCCTTTGAAAGCAAAGAAATTATTCTTCTGTTCTGGTGGAACCCGTTTCTCTAATTCGGCCCATTTGATTGTAGGCACTGTGAAACGTTTTGCCATGTCTTGCGTCCAGGTTTCACTGTAAGCAATTGATTATATAAAATTACGATTAGAGGTTATATTATTTGTAAAATTTTCATCTGACATTTGTACATATAGAAAAATTATTGTAATGCAGTGAGACATTCAAGGAGGTTGAAAATTCCTAGCCTATTTTATTTTTACGCAGGGTTTAACAAAAGGCCTATAGAACTGCTAATATAATGAATACTGTGTACAACATTTCTGTTAAAACAATGCAAACATTTTTTACTTATTTTCTCAGCCCATAAATGACCAACTACGGAGTCAGGACTCCCCCCACTACATGGAGGGTACTTAGCCTACTGTGCTGCGCTCGACTATACGAGCTACAGGAACCGCCTGGAGGTTTGGCATAAGGTTTCGTATCAAGCTTTCCTTCTTTTTAACTTTTTTTACTTGAAATAATTCCAAGAAACAATAAGGAACTTAGATTACACAACTTGTAAGTGAATTGTAAGGCGACTAAAAGAACTTACGAGGCAGATCACTTAGCCGCAAGAGAAGGAAAACTTGATCCAAACCCTGTGACAATCCGTCTTGCCAGCGTGGCACAGTAGGCTAATTTCCCTCCATGGATTTGGAGGAGGCCCGACTCGGTAGTGGGTCATTTATAGGGTGAAACGACGAAGTGAATTTTAAGTTGAGCTGGTTTATAAAAACGTAAAGAAAAAAAAGATGATACTTAATTATTATTGATTGCAAAATTAGGGAAAACTGGAAAACACAGTTTCTACACAAATAAAGTGCTATTTGTGTTGTTACGTACTGTTATCTTATATCAGCGCTGATTAGATAACGACGAAATGTTGTCATTTCGGTAATCATTTGCTATAAGCACTTACAGAATTCAATGGCTGATGCGTAATATACAGTGCATGTTTCTGAGAATGAAACCCAATTTAACTCTTTGTCATCAAAATTATCCTGTACCCGCGATATTCTTCAGACTTAACGCGATGAAACAAAAGAACTTCCAAAAATTATAACCTGTGTATCTATTAATTTCTGTGTCTGTACATTTTATCGTGATATTTGTAGAAACGTCTTCTTCTTACTTGTAGATACCCCTTTTTCCGACATCATTTGAGTGGTTTCTAGTACATGATACTAATAAATCACTACATAGTATAAAACAAAGTCGCATTCTTCTGTCCGTCCCTATGTATGCATAAATCTTTAAAACTACGCAACGGATTTGAAGCTGTTTTTTTTAATAGATAGAGTGATTCAAGGGGAAGGTTTATATGTATAACCCACCCCCGCTTTGCACGGGCGAAGCCGGGGCGGGCCACTAGTAATAAATATCCTTGGACATTTCACACAACGCCATCTCGTCCCAAGCTAAGCAACTTAATGCTTGTGTTATGGTAACGAGATGGATGATAAGCTATAGTTATATATATATATATTTTTTGTAAATACATACATATTATAGATAGAAATGACACCCAGACTCCGAGCTAGTGCCTCTGGTTTAGACAAAGACACTTGCCCGACCCCGGAATCGAACCCGGGACGCGTTGATCCAAAGGCGGCACATCTAACCACTAGACCAACGAGGCAGTCGAATGTTGCAATGTAGAATCGGGCCTTCTCCCATCATAGGGAGGGTAATTAGCCTACTGTATGGCTGGCCAGACGGATTGGCGCAATTCGTATAAAGTTTTCCTTCTAAGTTATCGGCCTTGCCATTTCCATTTGACAACTCTTACGATGCCCTCAGGATGGAATGAGGTGGTGACACTATGAATTCTAAATCCAGTTTTGTATTCGTTCCCAGCTTTCTACTATTTTATTCGATAATGGCATTCTTTAGAAAAAATATTTACTTTAAGAAATATTATGCATACGTTATGGACAGATACAATACTTGTGTAAAAAAATGTCGTCTCTGCTGCAAACTATTATTTCTAGAAACATTATTTCAATTACACGACAATAATGCCATGTCGGGTCGTATCCGCCGGATACGATCCGAAACGACACGCGACATCACACGCGCCGATTTCGCCGACGACACATTTATTGAATTACAAACATTTCTGGCGATTTGATGAAGACCTTTCTCAACATTCTGACACTCAAATACAACTCTTAAAATTGGCGTCATACGTTCGAAAATCACTTTGGACAGTGGGAGAATAAGATCCACGTGGCGTCGTAGTTTCCGCCGGATCAACCGGTTACCTTTGAGAAGTGTTAACTCATTCCGATCGCTTTGATGGGTTATTAGTATCGGGGTTATATTCGGGATGGGGTGCCGATAGCACTGAAATAGGGACAATTATTTTGTTCACACCACATTTGTAACGAATTATTGGCTGTTGCCATGGACCATGGACGTATAAAAAAAGGCGGACGGAACTCTCGCTAAGACAAAAGTGAGACGCCAAGATGGCGGCCGCTCTTTATGTGTGAGTTAATTTTGGGGTGGCCAAGTTACACAAAAATTTACCATTAAAACACGGTCAACGTAATAAAAAAATTGTATTGTTCGAAATTGTAATGTTTAAGTCAAAGTCAAATAATTTATTTTGTATAGGACACAATGGACACATACAAGTTGTCAACATATTAAAAAAATGTATAGAATGCAAACTACTTATATCCTTTTTTTTTGTAAATACATACATATTCTATAAAGGAAACACCCAAACCCGTAACAAATACTTAGTCTTGATGGTCGTACAAATATTTCTTCCGTGCGGGAATAGAACCCTCGACATGCTACATATACATAGTTTACCACCAGTTCGGAACGCGACCACTGCTAAGAACTGGCAAGAAAATCAGAGAACTTGTTATTCTTTTTTTAATAATTTGCGGTCCTATTTCATTTAATTTAGAATCCCAAATGCTGAGTTTTTTTTTTAGAATAATGACTTTTACTTTGAGACGTTCTTGAAATTTCTTCTAATTTTGAGATGTGGTGAAACCGAATCGTTAGATATTTTTCCGCTATATATTTAATAAGACTTATTTTGTGTTCTATTCCGGCGAAAGTATTCCAAGTTAAACAAACGCTTTCATTACCTACACATTTTGCTTGAATTTTTGTGATAATATATTTATGTTGCCTTTCGTTGTACAATGATAAGCTTTCTTTTATAATTTTTCGTATGACCATTTCGCAAATACAACAAATATTGAATATATCTTTCGATGGTAAATGTAGGCCTCCTCTGGTTTTTTAGGTATATTAACTTATGTTTCTTTTTTATATATAAAAACCACGTCTTGTTAGATTGCTAATTTACCTTTTGAGGTACTGCATAAGTAACAACACGCCGGAGTCCTCCTTTAGTTGTATAAAAGTCATTCGCATCAAAATGTATACTGCAAATGTCGTTTACTTGGAATCCAATCGTTTTCCCCATTACAATTTCTAATTATTTGAATCCAATCATTTCTCCATACTTAATTTTCCTTAGAAAATCTAGCAAAAGGAATATAAAATAAAATACCCAGTAGTAACTATTAAATAATTAACCATAATAATATATTGATTTTTATAATAAACGAAAAATTGCCCACATTTCGGTTAATTTGCACACGTGAATATTGGCAACACTGAACTTAAAATTAATTGTTTTGTTCTAGCAAATACAAATTGATTTTAATGTATATAACCTGGAAATAAGTGATTGAATTATTCATTTACGTATGAAACGTGATTCCTGGATTGTTTTTCTTTCGGTCAATACGGTTTTTACACCATTTTACCACGCAAGACATGATTTATAGTTTTTATTTTTTCGCCGCATATTGCGTCTTTATGCTTCGATGTTCACGCGCGTAATGGCCGACTAATGTGTGAAAGTGTGCGTGCTGGCCTGTACATATAGCTGATCTGGCCGACTATGATGTCACAGTTTTTAGTTAGCGAGACTCTGTCCGACTTTTTTTATACGTCCATGCCATGGACATATAGAGCCAGTATTTGTGTAGCTACAAAAGAAATGGATGAGCAAGTCAAGACAAGTCCTAAGTATGGAGCAGTCTATCAAAGAATTTCGTAGTGCTTTCATGTCTGTAGATAGTTTCATGCTAGTTGTCTGCAGCGAAATAATGGAAGCAACCAATTTTGGTTTTGTTAAAAATATTTCCCCGACACCTGGACCTCAAACCTGCTGCCAAGTTCTCGATTGACTCGAGCGTGTGGCATACGTACAGAACTGACACTGTATAGTATTAGTTGGTTAGCAAAACTGTCAACGGCAAAGACAAGTTGACTGTCAATTTTGAAGCTATTGTATTGTATTTCTAAGGTTTGTAATTCTGTAATAGACTCTTTACAAGCCTCCAATTGGTGGACTAAAACAACACTCAGACAGTGTGCTTGTATCTGTAACAATAAAAAATAAACAACAAATGTTTTGTTGATTGTTACGATTTTAGGTAAATAATCGTATGCTTTGCTAAAGACTAACTATCATAAATTTGTGCTTTCTTATAAATCTTTTTAGTTACATATTTCATGTTTTCTGCCAAACTACTTAACTGATTTTCATACATTTTCTATGGGACTAATATCTGGAACCAATATATCAAAAATATTCAAGTTCAATTGAATAAAAAAATAATGTTGAACGAATAATTTTTCGATTCCGTTCACAACCGACAACCGACTTAAAAAAGAACACAACCGAATTGAGAATCTTTACTTTCTGAAGTCGGTTGAAAGCACACAATGTGAGTGTTATAAAATATTCCGTCCAGTACCTTAATTTATTCTTGTTAATAATGGTTCGTACAGTACCTCCCGATCAACCAGACCCCATAATAAGGCTTCACTAACCACAACCTGACTATCGCTTACTATTTCGTCACTCTCACCCACAATACTAATGACAAGGACAGCCATGGTTTTGAAATGGAGGGATTGGAACCTGTTTGTCTTGCAACGGTCGGTCATCTAGGTTTTTTGTTTTAAGTAAAAACTGTAAAGGGATGGAGACTAGGCATAATAGCAAGCTCAAGACTCGCTATTATTTCTTGTAGTCATTTCTGAGAATACGATATATAACTTGTAATTTCTTTGCTGAAATTATTTATGTTTCTCGGACAAAGATGCTTTTATCATCATCATTGTCATCACTGTCGACGATGAGGTGCTGGGTTTGATTAGGCGGCGACGATCCTAGTGATATTATAAACGTGAAATTTTGTATGAATGTATGTGGTTTACTCTGTCACCCAAAACAAAAGATTTTGATTAATCTTTACAATAATATAGCATAAACTTCAGAATAACACTTATAAAGATATAGTGTGAATTATCAATTATCCAATATATTACGATAAGTGTCAAGTAAGGGCGGGTGCAACCGCGTGGCGCCGCTAGTAAGAAAATAAAAGCGTGAAAAATCTAAACCGGTTTGCTCGCCATTTATTGTATTACTTAAAATTACAACATAAAAAATTACGACACGCTCTCCTCTTCGTATATTATTGTAATTTTTGTCAAGTGTGTGACAATAAATCATGGAGAACGCTCATCAACGATCACCACGTAAAATCCCACTAATGAGTTAGGCCTCACCCGATTACGTGGGGGGATATGAGCCTACTGTGAACTTGGGGCCACGGGGACAGAAACTTCCAAAGCCACCCCGTTTATGGGATGTATGGCCACGTAGATTTATAGCGCGGGAACGTCTGTTTTTTAACTTAACCTTTTTATGTTTTCAGTGCCAGCATGAAGCTGGAGTGGGGGGAGAGTGAATCCGACTACGGGTTGGAGGAAGCCGCGTTCTATGAGGGCCCGCCGGCGCCGGCGCCGCCGCCTACCAAACATGTCTCATTTAGCCTACGACTCGATCTGGTGAGTACCAGATAAAAAAGAAAACAGAAGCTAAACTTACAATTCTTTTTCTTCCCACTACCCCATATTATCATAAGGTGATGGCTCCAGGGTAGCCCGCGAAATTCAAATTTTCTTACGTTTTTTGCAATTTGCAGACCAGTACTAGGTTGTGTGATGATGAACATTTGATTCGCGGCTGGAAGACGTATGTAGTACCAGAATTATAATCATCAAACTCATCATAACGGTGCAAGAACGACTTTGAATTTGAAAAAGTTTTTCTTGCACCTTTATGAGCTTGGAGGGTTATATTGATGATTTTGATGATTATAATTCCACACCCATTCAATTCTGAGGGTTTCGTAGGAGTTCACAAAAGAAGATGACAAGGCTGATAACCTAGCTGCATGAGAAGGAAATCTTTATACGAAACCCTTTGCCAACCCATCTGACCAGCCGGCAGACAGTAGGCTAATTACCCACCATGTAACTGGAGGAGGCCCGACTAAGTACTGGGTAATTTATGGGCTGAATAGTAGTATAACAGTTGGAAAATTAAAATGGATGAGTATAACTAAAGATATGTAGTACACGAGTTCAGTGACCCATCTTTGGGGAGATCTGCGGCCAGACGATGAAATCTAAATTTCTTTTAAGTCCTGATCTCAGTGACCGAACAGTAGTCATGACTTAATTGATACATTATATCTTAAAATAGCATTTCTCTAGTTCCTCTTAAAACAAGTTCAGGACTCTATTTTTAGCTCATAAATTGCTCAATACTGTATCGCGGCCTCCTTCCAATTTATGGAGGGAAATTGCCTACTGTGCCATGCCGGCAAGACTTGCAGCTAGGAGATCTACCTCTTGCGTGCCTTTTGTCGATTCTTACGACACCCTCAGGACGGTATGGGATTATGACATGGTGTATTCTGAATCCGTCACCACACGGAAAACTACTCCATTACGAATGGGAGAAAACCCGTGTGGACTGACAAGACCTTTAGTTTTACTTAGAAAACTGGCTACATTAGCGTAAGCATAAATTTATCTAGACCTCAATCTAGTTTTTATTCGAAATATTTATTTCCCAACGATATTCTTAGATAATGGTAATTTAAAAAAAGATAAATAAAATGTTACTATTAATATATTCATAATAATTAAGTAAGAACAAAATAAACACTACATAAATATGATATAGTCTGTATAATATTAAAATTATGTATGTGTCAAATATTGTTTTTTAATTTATGTCTAGCACTACAGAATTTAAAAAAAAATTGCCACTATTTTATCAGTCCGTATCTCGATTTCGTCGAAAAGTCGATTAATACTACAGCACTACAGAATTAGTTTACACTGTACAAAATGTATTGATAGGAATAGTTCCGATGTTCATATGTTCGGAGCAAACAACTGTTTTCAAACTTCATAAAATAGCTGCAAAGTCATATTGCCTTATTTATCTTCTTTGTGTTTAATAAAGAATTCTGTTGGTTTGTCTTGCTAAAAATCGCGATTGGCTTATTTTGATCTTGTAATATTTGTGGAATAGAGAGAGAATTAGCAGACTGAAGTGGTAGTGGGCTGGTCTTATCTGTAGAAGAACCGACAACCGCTGGGGTAGACGAGTTCTTGAGTGGAGACTGCGAATCGGCAAGCGTAGTGTGGGACGGCCCTCTGCTAGATGGAGCGACGATCTGCGAAAGGTTGCGGGCAGTAGCTGGATGCGTCAAGCTGAAGACAGGGCGCTATGGCGCTCTTTAGGAGAGGCCTATGTCCAGCAGTGGACTAATGTGGGCTGAAGATGATGATGATGAATATTTGTGGAAGTTCAGGGAAGGTTTAAACGGTGAGAAACATCCTACTAATATTATAAACGCGAAAGTTTGTAAGTATGGATGGATGTTTGTTACTCTTTCACGTAAAAACTACTGAATGGATTTTAATAAAACTTTACAATAATATAGCTTAAACATCAGAATTACACGTAGGCTATCACTATCACTACATAGTATAAAACAAAGTCGCTGTCGTCTGTCCGTCCCTATGTATGCTTAAATCTTTAAAACTACGCAACGGATTTTGAAGCGGTTTTTTTTTAATAGGGAGAGTGATTCAAGAGGAAGGTTTATATGTATAACTAGCGACCCGCCTCGGCTTCGCACGGGTGCAATGATGAACATCTAAATTTTTACATGTATTATACATATAAACCTTCCTGCTTTGCTGCCGTCTGTCTGTCCCTATGTATGCTTAATACTTTAAAACTACGCAACGGTTTTTTTAATATAATACATCCATAATATAGTAGAGAAACACTGACAAATTTTCAGGTTCATCATTGCATCATTGCACCCGTGCGAAGCCGGGGCGGGTCGCTAGTAATTTATAAAGATATATATATATATTTTATGAAAAAGGGAGGCAAACGAGCAAGCGGGTCACCTGATGGTAAGTGATCACCGCCGCCCATGGACACCCACAACACCAGAGGGGTTGCAAGTGCGTTGCCGGCCTTTGAGAAAGGAATAGGCTCGTTTCTTGAAGGTTGCCATGTCGTACCGGTTCGGGAATACCTCCGCTGGTAATTGATTCCACACAGAGGTTGTACGCGGTAAAAAGTTTCTTGAAAAACGCACGGTGGTGGACACCCATTCGTCCAGATGAAATTGATGGTATTTCTGGCGGGTGGATCATATTCATATAGTATTTCATATATTGTGAATTATCTAGAATAAAACGATAAGTGTCAAGTAAGAGCGGGTGAAATCGCAGCTAGTAAATAATAAAAAGGAAAACACTAAAAACGGCAATTAAATGGTTCAATACAAACTGCTCTTCTTCTGCTGCTGCCATTTAGGGGCTGAGAAGTATCAGTAGGTATTACTTTCACACCGAATACTTTACTTTTTTTTTTAATTTAATTTATTTTTTTAATTATTTTAATTATTTTTTTTATTTAAGTACTAGTGATAATTTTATTTAGATATTAGCGAATGAATTTAGTTAATTTATTTCAAAAAATACTTTAGCTTTATAAATGGCTTTTATTTATCTATTAGTGTCCGCTGATGAACATAGGCCTCCTATTAATAAATATCTACTAATAAGTAGCTAACGGACATCCGGATTAACGGACACATAGATGTTTATAACGTTTTCCAACAGTTCAATGGCACGGATAACCAAACATTAAAAATTATCACCGTTTATTTAAAAAATAATTATTAGCAAAATTAATTCAAATCTTACTAGACTATTGCTACTTTAATGAGTTCGAATACATTAATAAATATACCTACTTAATTTATTTTTATTGCTTATGTGACATTAATTTACGAAATTAGGAACTGACTTATTATTTAAGCACAGCGACGATGAGTGATAAATAAGTTGATGGCAAAATTAATAGACAAATAAAAAACAAGCAGTAGCTAAATCGCGCTAGCGATTAAGTAAATTTACAAAAGTCGTTTGCAAAGATCCTGATCTTTTATAAATAAATAAATATCCTTGGAACGCCATCTCGTCCCAAGCTAAGCAACTTAATGCTTGTGTTATGGTAACGAGATGGATGATATACTTAAAAAATACTGAAAATATATCTCACCACCTTAGTCCATCGTGAGAGTATCGTACATAATAAAATTACAAGACTGAAGTCTAGGTGCAAGAGAAAGAAAACTTGAATGGAAACCCCTCTGGCTAGCGCGTCACAGTGGGCAAATTCCCTTGATGTAGTTGGAAGTCTTAGGAGACGTTTTAGGAGTGGATCTTTATCAGGCTGAGAAGAATAAGAAGAAATAGATTAATAACGCCTGATGTAGTTGTATTAATAACAATTTAAGTGTAGTAGCTGAAAACATCTTGAACCAAAAGAGCCGTGGTGGGGAAAAGTTCGCGCAAGACATGAAGCAATCGCGTAGCTCACGCCTTTCTTCTCCGCCAAAGGAACCCAAAATTCGAGGATATAGATTTTGCCTCAAGATGTTTGTAAGGTACTATAAAAATTGCATTTGCGCAATTTTTTATTTAATGGCTTAGTTTCTTCTTTACACATATTCATTTTAAAACAAAAACTGCTAAGTATGCATGATCCCTCCATATATTCCATGGACTTTGCCATGTATTTTATTTGCCGGTATTATTGAGAATACATATTGTCATGAACCCTCTCTACAATGATGGTACTCCAAGAGCGAAATACCCCGTAAGTCAAACCTAAAAAAGAAATTGCTAATTTCCGTTACATAATTTGGCAGACAGCACTTAGTGACACAGCAATAGGTTATTTATTAACCAAGATCTCGAATGTTTAACCTTGCTAGTGAATGACTTTATCCTTTACTGACAACCGTATGATATCTGTAGATAATTTTTGAGTTGGTCGCGTTCCAAAAGACAAAAAAGCAAACTTTTTAATGGAGAAATTTTCAATCTAAGATGCATTACCTGTGGCATATATTTTTTTATTCTGGTGTCGTCTTCAAAACACCCCCGGATGTCCCGGTACAGACCAGCGGAGCGTAAACAGTGTGATCAACTTGCACGCAATCACGCATCGTCATTTACACCCAACGTTGTCTTTTTAAACCTATGCCTGGGCACTCAGTCATTTGGTTGTGCTTTCACTTTATGGTTTAGAATAGTCAATTTAGGTTTTTAATGGTCATTAGAAAGTCTTATTGGATTGAAAATACTGATAGCCATAAGAAATATCTTTTTTATTGAGTTGTCACTCATATTTCGCATCAATGACAAAAAAATCCCACAAAATATTTTTTTTTTTTTTTTATTATTCTTGTGGCTCTCACGGTTTGTGTTTAGCCAATGTCAAGTCACTTTGTATCATTTCGATATTATTTCTTCATGGGTTTGCCATTTCCCTGTTAGCCACTCATAAGTAATTTCATTTTGAGTGTCCCCCTCCCACGTGGCTAAGATGTTCTGCACGGACGTGGGGTTGGCCTTTGGGAGGGCCGCAAAATATTATTACGACGTAATGTGTTCAATGTCAATCAATATTTAACTAAATAATACATTTCGGGAAAAGTCTTGAACCAAACTGAAGTGAAGATAACTGTAAAAGTGGAAAAGTTTTGAAGAAAATTCTTTATTGATACACAAAGCGTTTGGAGTATATCAATCGACAACTAGAATAAATGAGTATCGAAAACAAACTCGAGTTCCTATTTCAAAGAACCCGCGCTTTTGTGTTGTTGTTTTTTTATAATTTTATTTTTAAACTTGTCCATGACACTGATGCTAAGCTGCACTAATGAGTTTCGACATTAGCCGAGTGCGACGAAAAACTGTGAAGACTTTTTACGAATGGGTTACGAGTATTGTATTATTTTTTAATGGTTACCACAGAGGGTGGAGGGTGACGAATTGGTTCAGGATAATTATACGTATCGGTAATAATGTATGACGGCCCAATAAAAAGATTAGAGGATCTTTCTTATATGTTACTTGAAACTGACAGGCTAGCAATATAATTTCTAGTTGTCACTCTGGATCCGACACTCCGAAGACTCAGGAGGAGCAGACAAATAGTGGTAGTTAGGCAAACCAAGGTAAACTGTTGCTGCTCCCAATTAAATTGGGAAAAGGTTACTACTACTCAGCCCATAAACGACCCACTGCTGAGTCGGGCCTCCTCCAAATCCATGGAAGGAAATTAGCCTACTGTGCCACGCTGGCAGGATGGGTTGGCACAGGGTTTGTATCAAGTTATCCTTCTCTTGCGGCTAGATAATTTGCATCTTGCGTTCCCTTAGTCACCTCTTACGACACCCCCGGGATGATATGGGTTGGTGACACTGCGTATTCTAAATCCGTCACCACACGGAACATAGACAAAGTTATAACATTTGAATAACCTCTATAGTCTTACTAACCACCAACATCACACACTGGGATTAAATTTGAATGCTGAGGCTACCATTAAATCATATGATGGGATAGCTCGTTAATAACCAGCAAGGGTAAGATAAAGGGCCCGTCGACTGTTATGACTTTAACACCTCCGAAGTATAATCGTTGACTTGATTTACGTGTGTCCGTTGACAACCGTGTGCTCCATCAACATCTAAATGAAAAATAATTACCCCTTTTTCATATTGTTCCTATATCGGATTTAGAATACACTGTGTCATCACCCCATTCCATCCCGAGGGTGTCGCAAGCGAACTAAAATACTTCATTTATATTTTGTTTGGGTCGAGATTCTTCTAAGTTTTTTTTAAATATTTTTATTCTGCAGTACTCTATGTAGAGACGGAATTAAATACATAGTATTATAACCACGTTCCACGCTAACTACTGACTTGGACATGATTGAAAACCTGCCAGCCAATCACTTGGAAATATCTAAGACAAAACTGACAGAAAAACGTGTACAGTTGTTTCGTAAATAAGTTTTTAAATGTGTAGTTTCTTCGTTAAACGTGCAATTGTATCTACTATTCCGCCCATACATGACGCACTGTTGAGTCGGGCCTACTCCAATTATAGGGAGGGTAATAATCCTTCTGTGCCACGCTGGCCAGACGGGTTGGCACAGGGTTTCGTATCAGCGGCGGCGTGGTTCTGAGTACAGATCCCACAATGCCGCAACAAGGACGCGAGTTGGTGTAACCCGGGGAGGTTAAGTGCGTAGGCCCCCACTCTGGGGGAGATTCCCACACGCCCCCCCACGGCCATCCCCGTGGCCGACGGGGATAGTCCATAAAGGATTTTACCCCGGGAGAACAAAAAAAAAAGGGTTTCGTATCAAGTTTTCCGTCTCTTGCGGCTAGGTCCTCGTCATTATCTTCTGACGAATCCTACGACCCGGCGTCTCGCCACGTGCTCCAGGCGAGACGCCGATGGAGCGAACACGCTCCCGATTTGTAATGCTCAGTCTGAGCAAGAGTCGTACGAGGATTCAAAGCCTCTGGTTACAGCAATGTGGTAAGGCAGTACTCTAACTATCGTTCCCACGGCGCTGCACCTAAAGCCCTGAGAAGGAACACCCCGGAGATGTTTAGTGGGTATGCCTCCACTCTGGAGGAGATTCCCACACTCCCCCGTCGGCCAATTGCCAAATGCTGTTAAAAAAATTAGACTTTTCACAGATGTCGATACGGCTAGAATAGTTTACTTCAGTTACTTCCACAGTATCATGACTTACGGGATACTTCTCTGGGGATGCTGTGCAGACCTTAATAGCATATTCATATTACAGAAAAGGGCTGTAAGAGCTATATATAACCTTGCTCCTAGAACTTCTCTACGAGATATATTCAAAGAAATAAATATTCTAACCGTGCCATCTCAATATATTTTTGAAAATTTGATGTATGTTCATAAAAATATTAATAACTTTAGTAAGAACTGTGATATACATAATATGAATACACGAAACAAGAATAATCTTGCTGTCCATTGTACTCGTCTCCACAGAATAAGCAACTCATTCATGGGTCAATGTATACGCTTTTATAACAAACTGCCCATGCAACTTAGAGACTTGCCTCGCAATGCTTTTAAAAAGACGGTCAAGACAAAACTTTACAAAAAAGCGTATTACCGCATTGCTGATTATGTAAACGACACAGCTCCTTGGGAATAAGCTGTTCAGTGCCAGTATTTTTATGTTACTCAATTATGTTATTGTTTACATACATAAGAGTTAGGACCGTAAAGCAAAAAAAAAAAAAAATGACAAGCCCTCTGAGTTTCTTGCCAGTTCTTCTCAGCAGTGGTCGCGTTCCGAACTGGTGGTAGATGGTAGACCATTTGTTTTATATAGACTCATTATGTATATTGTGTTGACTTTTTGTAAGTGTCCATCGTGACCCAAGCAAAATAAATGATTTGAATTTGAATTTGAAATTTGCCATCCTCAGGCTGACGGGAAGTCCATAAAGGATTTTACTCGGGGCAACAAAAAAAAATGACGAAATGGGGCAGCCGTTTAAAAACATAATAATTTTATAAGGTGTTAATTGGACGTAGCTCTGAAAAAGTGTCCGATAAACACAATATATTATGTTAGTAATTATTAGTGATAAAGTTACTCGTAGAATTGGCTAGTTCACGCGACCGTGTCTCATTAGGGGCTCGCTAGACGATATCCGGTAACTAATTAAAGGAATTGCTTGTTACGTCCGCTTCGTAGGTTATGACAAATATCCCAATATTTTTCTCTCACACGAAATAAGTAACACGAAAATCTATACATCTATACAAATAAATAAAATTGGTGTGTCTGTTTGTAATAATAAAATGACCACTTTTTACTAAATGCGTAAGTATGTATATACAGTACATAGACCAAAATATTTTTTTTTTAATTTTTTGTCTGTCTGTCCGTCTGTCAGTCTGTCTGTTTGTTCCGGCTAATCTCTGGAACAGGTCGACCGATTTTGACGGGACTTTCACTGATAGGTAGCTGATAATAGGATGATGAAGTTACTCCAACTTAGGAGTTACTTTATTTTGACTAGCTTCGCCCCGCGGCATTACCCGCGGGTAATGCCCGCGGGTAACATCGTACCCGTGCGAAGCCGGGACGGGCCGCTAGTTCATAATAAATATCGACTCGGGGTCGGATTATTTTGTATAGGATAGTCCATGTGGTGACGGATTTAGAATGAATAGTGTCATCACCCCATTACAACCTGAGGGTGTCGTAAGAGCCGACAAAAGGAAACGACAAGGCCGAAAGCCTAGCCCAAAGAGAAAGAAAATCTTGGTACAAAGACCTGTGCCAAGCCGTCTGGCCAGTACGTAGCACTGTAAGCTAATTACCCACCATGTGAGGGGGGCCCGACTCAGCAATGGGTCATTTGTGGGCTAAGTTGTATTAGTAGTATGAACCTCATAGCGTGAAAAAAATATAACTACGAAATACTTATCTATTAAAAATACTAACTAAGTAATACTTATACTCCCTCCCAAAGGCCAACCCCACGTCCGTGCAGAACATCTTAGCCACGTGGGAGGGGGACACTCAAAATGAAATTACTTATGAGTGGCTAACAGGGAAATGGCAAACCCATGATGATGGAGAGAAATAATATTGAAATGATACAAAGTGACTTGACATTGGCTAAACACAAACCGTGAGAGCCACAAGGGAGAAAAAAAAATACTTATACTAAGTACTAATAAAAATACTATTACTAAATACTAAGTATTAAAAGTACTTGTTCAAGTGAAAAGGCTACTACAGAACACTTTAGTTAAGGTTTACACTTACGACGTAATACTGTGGTAGCTAGTCTGGTTGTTTAGTAAATAAACGATTGTTGTTAGCTGCCTTTGTAGCGTTAACAGTTAGACTTAACTGGAATAGTTACCATTGTAGAAATGTTATCACGTTTAGGTTGAAACGTGATGCTTATCATCATCAACCCATGAATGTACCTACTAGATACTTCGGATTGTAACGAGAGTCTATTTGAGCCAGGGAAAACATCCAACGTGCGCAGCATGTCGCGGGTTCGATTCCCGCACGGAAGAAATATTTGTACGACCTACAATTATTTGTACCGGGTCTGGGTGTTTTCTATCTATAGATAGAATAGAATAGAAAAATGCTTTATTGTATAAACCAATTATGGCGTTCACAATCGTCATCGGATACATCACTTATAAAATACTACTACCAGGTCGGAACGCGGCACCAACCGAGAAGACCTGGCGGAAGAAACTCGGTGGGCTTGTCTCTTTTTTTAAACGCCATATTACAATAACCGTTATCTTATAACTAGTTTCGTTTGGTTCCGAAAGGCGCTCAACTGAAATATGAATTTTATAATAAAAAAAAGAATAATTAAACAAACAGCGGCACCTGTTCACAAGCATAACGTATGTATGTATGTATTTACAAAAAAATATATATATAAATAGTTTATCATCCATCTTGTTACCATAACACAAGCTATAAGTTGCTTAGCTTGGGACGAGATGGCGTTGTGTGAAATGTCCAAGGTTTTTTTTTATAGCCCACTGCTTAGTCGGGCCTCCTCCAGTTACATGGAGGGTAATTAGTACTGGCTTTCGTATAAAGTTATCCTTCTTGTTATCGGCTTTGTCGTTTCCTCTATGGGCTCAGTAGTAGTAGAATTATTACTACCACTAGTACTACTACTGAACCCATAGATGAACCACGGCTGAGCCAGGCCTCCCCTGGTTACGTGGAGGGTATTAGCCTACCACGCTGGCCAGACGGGTTGGCACAGGGTTTCTTATTAAGTTTACCTTCTATTGTAGCTAGGTTATCGACCTGGGACAAAATGCTTTTTATCAGTTCTTACGACACCCTCATGCCGGAATAAGGTGGTGACACTATGTATTCTAAATCGATCATCACACTGAATAATGGCATTGAGTACAATGATTTCGTCGCCTTTGTCCAGCGGTACCACTGGATATAAATTCTATAAATTTTAAGAATGGTGATCTAATATAGAATCGTCTATTTTAATAGTCAAATGAGTGTCAGAAATCTGTATTCGTCTACTACAAACATGATGGAGAACCCGTGAAGTGACAATGTTTTTGTTATTGAATTATCTGTGGGTCGTTTTAGAATGCGGTTAAATCCTTAGAAGAGAGGTAGGACAACAGATTGGTGACGGATTAGAATACACAATGTCTACAACCCATATCTTCCTGAGGGTGTCGTAAGAGGCGACTAAAATTGAAAATCAGCGTCAAGCGACCCTTTCCTCATAAGTCATGCGACCTATATTTATTTATTAACTAGCGACCCACTCCGGCTTACAACGGGCGCAATGATGAACCTCTAAATTTATCATTTTTTTTCTACCATATTATGGATGTATTACATATATAAACCTTCCTCTTGAATCACACTATCTATTAAAAATACTAAACTATTGCCATTAATATCGATACGTTCTTTATGGCAATAGTATTCATGTTACACCCTGTGTAATAAAGTGTTTCAGCTTCGTAACAAGTCGTGACTTTGACAGGACATATTTCTTACCGTGACACGCTAAGACTCACTCTATTTACGACAATCCAAAAAAGCGATTAGTTAGAACATAGATAATAAATAGGGTAGGTTAATAGTCTATTTGTCGTTCGTTTCCGTGATGTGAGATGGCGTCCCGAGATGTATTGTAACAACGATCTGTTTAGAATACAGGGTGGCCGCACGTTTAACTTTGAAAACGTCATTTCTTTTTTAATTTTAGTTGTGTTTAATCACTATCACTATCACTACATAGTATAAAACAAAGTCGCATTCTTCTGTCCGTCCCTATGTATGCATAAATCTTTAAAACTACGCAACGGATTTTGAAGCGGTTTTTTTTAATAGATAGAGTGATTCAAGGGGAAGGTTTATATGTATAACCTACCCCCGCTTTGCACGGGCGAAGCCGGGGCGGGCCACTAGTGGAATACAATGCAGAGTCTGATTTTATTTACATCACTACTTTCTACAAAACAAAGTCGCTGTCGTCTATCCGTCCCTATGTATGCCGAAATCTTCAAAACTACGGATTATGAAGCGGTTTCTTTTAATAGATAGAGTGATTCAAGAGGAAAGTCTATATGTATAATACATCCATAATATTGAAGAGAAACACTGATAAATTTAGAGGTTCATCATTGCACCCGTGCGAAGCCGGGGCGGGTCGCTAGTATATTATAATCTCAGTAGTCTTACCTAAGTCCGTGTGGTGACGGATTTATAATACATTGTGTCACCATTCCATACCAACTTGAGGGTGTCGCAAGAGAAAAGGAAATGACGGCTGATAACCTAGTCGCAAGAGAAGAAAAACTTGAAACCCTGTGCCAACCCGTCCTGTTAGCGTGGCACAGTAGGCTAATTTACCCTCCATATAATTGGAGGAGGTCTGACTCCAGTAGTGAGTCATTTATGGGCGTATAATTTATAAAAATGTAAAATCTAACTAGCTGCGCCCCGCGGTTTTACGGTGGTGATGGAATTAATTTTTTCGTTATTTTTTTTTATACTTCCTTGACACTTATTGTTATATTTTGGACAATTCACGCAATATCTTTATAAATTGCAGTCTTATGTGTTATTCTGATGTATAAGCTATATTATTGTTAAGTTTCATTAAAATCCATTCAGTAGTTTTTACGTGAAAGAGTTACAAACATCCATCCATCCATACTTAAAAACTTTCGCGTTTATAATATTAGTAGGACTGCTTCGCACGGGTATTTAACAAAAAATACAATATCTGTATTTTTTGTTAAATACCCGTGCGAAGCAGGGGCGGTTAGCCGCCAGTAGTAACATAAAACAACACAGTATGGAAGACAACAAAATAACAATCTAACCTAATTGATACTCAAATAGTAAATCTCATCCACAATTGTAAGTAAAGTCAAAATCTTTTTTAACCCTCATTTACAATATGTACTCTTGACCGGTAGTAGCACGCTTGGTCGATGTGACCCACGTCGTAGATATAATCAGGACGTTTAAAATCCCATACAGTCACTCGCTCCCCTCTTCACGCTCTGTCGATTTCGTCGTCCTTTCTTCCTGGAAACATGACAAAAAAAATAAATGTCACACCGATTATGTGTCTATATTATTATTCTCTTTCCCTGTAGTGATGGATTTAGAATACGTTTTATCACCCATACCATCCTGAGGGTGTCGTAAGTGGCAACTAAAGGAAGAGAAGTAAAACTTGATCCGTCTTGTCAGCGTGGCCATGAAGCCTGATTTTCCTCCATGAAATTGAAGGAGGCCTCAGAAGAACAGCCTCCTTTTGTGTGTGTTTATGTGCTAAAATAATGATGATGAATAAATAACTTATGTTGTGATATTTAACATGTAAGGCATTCCATAATTTGTTAACACTAAGAAATATTTGTTATTCATTTATAAAAAAAATACAAAAAACTACTACTTACTACTACATAGTCCATAAATAACCCACGACTGAGTCGTGCCTCCTCCACTTACATGGAGGGTAATAAGCCTACTTAACTGTGTCACTGACTTATGGAACAGAGACGTGGTCGCTCACTATGGGCTCCATCAGAAGGCTCAAAGTCACCCAAAGGGCAATGGAGAGGGCTATGCTCGGAGTTTCCCTGCGAGATCGAATCAGATATGAGGAGATACGCAGGAAAACCAGGGTGACCGACATAGCCCATAGGATTGCCAAACTTAAGTGGCAGTGGGCAGGGCACATAGCGCGCAGGACCGACGCCCGATGGGGCAGAAAAGTCCTGGAATGGCGACCCCGTTCCGGAAAGCGCAGTGCTGGTAGGCCTCGCACACGGTGGACCGATGACCTGATTAAGGTCGCCGGAAAACGATGGATGCGGGCGGCCCAGGACCGGCCTTTGTGGAAATCTTTGGGGGAGGCCTATGTCCAGCAGTGGACGTCTTTTGGCTGAAATGATGATGATGTTGAACTGTGTCACGCTGGCCAGACAAGTTTTCTTCCCCTTTGGCTAGGTACATACTTGGCTTTTGTCGGATCGACGACATTTACGACACCCTTAATGGGAATGGGGTGATGAAAATTTGTATTCTAAATCCGTAACCACACGGACAAACAGTCAAGTTAACTGTTGAGTTTAAATGTAAATTATGTTTTGATTGACTTTAATGCGGTAGCTTATCAGCAGTAAAAACTTTGATACCTAATTATAACGCAATATCTGAGAAAATACGTAGCCTCCTACGGTGTCTCATTAATCTTCAAAATGTCTTTCCGAACTACAAAAAAGACGAATTGTTTTAAGATATATCAATCGTCAGTCGCAGCATTAATAGGTGTTTCATTGGGAGCGCGCCCTCCAATACCGGTAATCACGTGTCAAATAATGTTTAGGGGTAGCTCGGCCCCCGTTGGAAGCGGTCGAAAATACCCCGGCAGTGTTTACGGGTTAATCGACACGTGGCTCACGGAGTCCATTATTTAAAACAGCCGTATGTTGATATACCGACAGTAAAATAGACTACAGAAAATAAATGTATGATAATAATAGTTTAACACCGAATTTGTCTGTTTAGTGACATGGATTTAGAATATATTATGTCACCACCCCATTTCATACTGCGGGTGTCGTAAGAGGCGAGTTAAAAGAAATACCAAGGCTGAAAACCTAATCGCAAGAGAAGGAAAAGTTGAAACGAAACCTTCATTTCCTTTTCCTTTTGTCGACACCGGGGTGGAGTAGAATACTCAACGTATTCTAAATCTGTCACATGGCTTATAACCAACTAGTGGCCCGCCCCGGCTTCGCCCGTGCAAAGCGGGGGTGGGTTATACTTAAAAACCTTCCCCTTGAATCACGCTATCTATTAAAAAAAACCGCTTCAAAATCCGTTGCGTAGTTTTAAAGATTTATGCATACATAGGGACGGACAGAAGAATGCGACTTTGTTTTATACTATGTAGTGATAATGAACCACTAAATTTGGCCTTCTCCAAAATACGTTGACAGACTGTTTAGAATAGGATTTCGGTTCAAGTTTTCCTTCTCTAGTCCACGGCATGCATGGAGTGGTTGGTATCACTTAGTATTCTAAATATATTATTTAGTACACTTAAGTGTTTGAAGTCTATATTCAAATGTGTTTATACCAAGTTATGATTGACGCAAGTGAGGTTCAAAGCACTAATATATATTTAGGAAATGTACTTACTTTAGCTCTAATTTCTAAAGAATATATCAAATGACGATGGCGAGTTATGATTGTTGTTCTATAGTTTTTCATAAAGTTTTCCTGCTAATGTGATGGCAGTTTATTATTCTACACGAGTATCGAATGATCTGGAAACAAACTTTGAAGTCTACAGTAGAAGTCATAAGTATACTTCGCCAGCCTCACACCACGCCAGAAATAAGGAAGAACAAAGCATGAAATGATTGATATTGAATCCCAACGTCAAAGTCAAATCATTTATTTTGCTTATGACACAATGGACACTTACAAATTGTCGACATATTAATAAAATTTATACAAAGCAAAGTAATATAGTCTACCACCTGTTCGGAACGCGACCACTGCTGAGAAGAACTGGCAAGAAACTCAGAGGGCTTGTCATTATTTTCTTTTTTATTACTTTGCGGTCCTATTTAGAATTTAATATATATATATATTGCCCAACAGATTCCCTATACAAACTTTTCTATTGGATCTGAAAAGCGTCAACTGGAACGTGAATATTAAAAAAAAACAACTTTATTAAAATAAACTAAAACTTCCTTGGTCTAGTGAGCCGACCAACCCCAAACAGCAGCACCTGTTCACAAGTATAACGCATGTGACAGCCATCGATCTCCTCAACCATATTAAAGGGAAGTAACCGACCCGTCACATGTCGCTACCGCTGCTCAGAGTATTTTAGTGAGCATGACAACTCGAATGATGTAAACAAATGAACACGATCAGAACCGTCATGAAATCATTCCCTGCATTGTGCAAAGATCCTGAAAACCTTTGACACCTTTGTTAAATTTGCGTGCGAAGTCGGGGCGGGCCGCTAGTAACTAATAACTGTATCAACTTACGAGTACGATAATTAATTCAATCAAAAACATTCCATCCTGAGGGTGTCGAAAGGAAATAACAAGACCGATAACTTAGCCACAAGAGAAGGAAAAGTTGTGCCAACCCGTCTGACCATCAGCGTGGCACCGTAGTTGCGTAAAGAAAGAAAGTAGGCTAATTACCCAACATTTTTTTATTTTTGTCTGTCTGTTTGTTCCGGCTAATCTCTGGAACGACTGGACCGATTTTGACGGGAGTTTCACTGATAGGAAGCTGATGATATAAGGAGTAACGTAGGCTACTTTTTTAGACATTTAGCTTCGCTCCACGGCGTCACTCGCGGTACGACAATAAGTTAGCGCGGGTGAAGCTGCGCTAGTGTATAATAAATTCAATAGATTGTAGAGAAAAACAGATAAATGCAGAAGTTCATCAATGCACCCGTGCGAAGCCGGGGTGGGTCGCTAGTTATCTAAAAACAAACTCTCATAATAGCATTATTGGCGCGACCATAGTAAAAATAACGCAGTCCCTTAGGAGAGATAATATCGTTTGTCTGGCACTTGCGTGGAGGGTCCCGAGGGGCAACTGATTCAATTTTGACATTTTTATTGGGCCGTATTGATATACTTTGTGATTAGGTGCCGTGTCATGGGCACAGATTCAATTGGAAGGGTCAGGGGCCGCAAGAGATGGGGATAAACGTATTAGTTCCTAATTTAGAGACTTGGAGAATATGTCGTGAATACATTACGAGTATGTTTGAATTTAGAAGCTAATATTGCGAAATAAGAGGCGTTTATATTCCGTAACTCGGTTATCTTTACAACTACATACTTACTACTCAGCCCATAGAGGACCCACTGCTGGGTCGGGCCTCCACCAGTTGCATGGAGCCTACTGTGCCACGCTGGCCTAACGGGTTGGCACAGGGATATTGGCCTTCGGGGCGGGGTACGGGGATGTCTCGCCCCACACGGGATCTGAGGGGAAGCGATGTCCTGCCGGGTGCTCACGGCAGGACGTCGAGTGCTCGTAAGGAGCCTGAGGAGAGGAGGAGGGCCTCCTCGTCTGCGGCGGGCGTGGTTCTGCATCAGATCCCACAATGCCGCAACAGGACGCGAGTTGGAGCACCCCGGGGAGGTTTAGTGGGTAGGCCCCCACTATGGGGGAGAGTCCCACACTCCCCTCGCTGGCCTTCCCCGTAGCCGGCGAGGAAGTCAATAAAGGATTTTACCCCGGGCGGAAAAAAAAAGGATATTGGCCTTAACCGCCACCGACAAAAACCTCGTTGACTGAGACAGTCGCTTGCCCGCGTTGCGGGCACCACGCAACGTCACAGTAGACTGCGTTTACACGAACTTGTGGCGCCCCAAGCGCGCCGTGTGAGGGTATACCGCCGGGGTTTTAGTGGGTAAACGACTCTCGGGTAGATGACCCTTGTCGGAGTCCCACATAATCACCGAGCTCTCTCTAGGGGCAGCGGTATTTTTTTTTATTTTTTTTTTTTAATAAATATCCTTGGACATTTCACACAACGCCATCTCGTCCCAAGTTAAGCAACTTAATGCTTGTGTTATGGTAACGAGATGGATGATAAACTACTTATATACTTTTTTTTTGTAAATACATACATATTATAGATAGAAATGACACCCAGACTCCGAGCCAGTGCCTCTGGTTTAGACAAAGACACTGGCCCGACCCCGGAATCGAACCCGGGACCCGTTGATCCAAAGGCGGCACATCTGACCACTAGACCAACGAGGCAGTCGATATGCATAAAGCATTTACCCAGCGTCAACAAAACAAAAAGGGAAATTGGCCTTCACATTTCCTTATATCGGGTTTTACGACACCCTACTAATGGAATGGAGTGGTGACACTATGTATTCTAAATCCCTGACCACACACGCATATATACTCTTTTGTTTATTCATAAAGTATGTGGTAAAATTGAGAATATAACTATATTTATAGAACTACTAGCTATAAATATAGTTATATACTAGCTGTACCCAGCTACCCCACGAAATACATTACACATTTTTTTTATGACACCTTCCTGGGTTCCTGGTACAACATTTTTGCTGAAGATCATCACGTGATCAAAAGCAGAGTTTACGATTCTTTATAGGACATACCTACAGACAAACATTCATTTTCATATCACTATCATCACTACATATTATAAAATAAGTCGCCTTCGTTTGTCTGTCCGTCCCTATGTATGCTTAAATCTTTTAAAATACGTAACGGATCTTGAAACGGTTTTTTTAATAGATAGAGTGATTCGAGAGGAAGGTTTTTAAGTATAATAAATTCATAATATTGCAGTGAAACACTGATAAATTTAGAGGTTCATCATTGGACACGTGCGAAGCCGGGGCGGGTCGCTAGTTTAAGATAATTTAAATTAAATATGGTCAAGTTTCAACCGCTGGGCTGGACTAATATAAAAAAATATACTCGCTACTAATATTACTCTGTAACGTTATTTCATTTCGTTGCTACTGAGTGTGTTCATAAAATCAAGGTAAATTAAAAATTGACTGTTCACAGCACTAATAATAATACCTTTTGACGGCCTATGGGGTTCAGACTTGAATGAGAATGAAGCTAGATCGGAGATCCTGTGAGCCATTGTCTTGTGAATATTTTTTTAAGTTGCTGATGGCCTCAGTGAACGGAAGTCGCCGTGTGTGGATAGCATACTTACCGCGGGGCGCCTAGACACGGCAGGTGGTAGTCTACAGGAGTCAACGCTTGAAATGGCCTTAAAGACCTTAAGTTTTGAAGGTTATCATGTCGACAATTTGTTATAAGTGGGGACTTGGTGATGCCACTATCGTTGTAAAAAATCCTATGCTTTATACTGGAAAACATTTGGGTTTTCTGAATTTCACAAAATTTATATTTCAATCAATTTTAAGGCATCATAATATATGGTTGCTTAACGCGATCTTTGTGGTCGCCGCCTCATTTTTGGACGAAACAAGATATTGCACTAAAATCTATACAAATAAATAAAATTGGAGTGTCTGTTTGTACTAATAAAATAAACACTTTTTACTAAATGCGTAGGTATGTATCCAGTTAAAAACGTCGGATTAACACGAAATTTAGCATAGTTGGACCGATGACAATTCAATATTTTAAACATTTTGACCCGTTATCCTTACTAGGATAATAATAATAACGGTGATCAAGGTGGAACACCGCTCTTCGATGCAATAGCTAATAAGTAGAGATGTAAATATCATAAAGCTATTGCTATATTTTTTAGTGATTTCAACAAAAAAATAAATAATAGTTTAATAAAAATACGCTTTTATAGAAAATCTAAGTAAAAAATAGAAAATAAATGTTCTATTTTTTAAAGTTCTAAATATTTTATGAACAGATGTGACTAGAATGGTTATTTTGATAATATCCTGAAAAGCACCCCACGCTTTTTTACAATAAAATCATTTTTTCTGACACTATTTTTAATTCATATTTATAAAAAAATATTTTTTATTTATTAGTTAGATTTTCTGTAAAAACGTTTTTTTTAGTTTTGTTTTTAACCTATTATTTATTTAAAACTAGTGGCCCGCCCCGGCTTCGCCCGTGCAAAGCGGGTGTAGGTTATACATATAAACCTTCCTCTTGAATCACTCTATCTATTAAAACAAACCGTATCAAAATCCGTTGCGTAGTTTTAAAGATTTAAGCATACATAGGGACGGACAGAAACAGCGACTTTGTTTTATACTATGTAAAGAAGATAAGGGATACTAAAATTGTTGTTGCACTTAATGCCTCGGTGTTCTTTTATCGGTGTTTTTTAACTATAATATTATTCTACAGTGTGATGAAGGAGGCGGCGCCACGAACGGCATCAAGACTGAGCCTCCAGAAACTGAGGAGCCCAGAACCATGCAGAAGGTGCCTTCGCTCTCCGACCTTTCCGATCCAGAGGCTTCACTAGGTATGCCCTTTAATTAACATCATATTTTACGTAGAAACGAATCCCATGTAGCAATTCAATTGAAATATTATCTACGTATGGAGTTTGTATAACGGATCTTTCGTAGACTAATTCATTTTCATTGACATTACTAATACTCAAATCTTCGATTATTATTTAAAATAACACTCAAATCGGTGATCGTTTGTCTAAGTTTAGACCTAACAGCGCTTCAGTAAAACGGAATAAACTCATCGGACGCATCCGATAAAGAGCGCGCGGCTTTATTTTCGAAAAGTTCGACCGTCGTAGCTAAATTTATAGTTATTACATTCCAAAACTATTTTAAAATTCAATTTGATTAGTTAACTACGTTCGTGTATATCAATTTAAAGTAGGTACGACATATCTCATATCACCACACGTCATGTTTTGCTTGCAAATCAGCCGGATCTACGGAACTAGAAGATCCTGTGATTACAACAAATCTTTTATGACGTCTCAGGATGCGCTTCCTTTACCACTCGACATTGACATAGTGGTTTTTTGCGCATGCCACACACTAAAGAAGTGAAATATGATGTAGTAGATAAGAATTATGATGTTTCTTCCGTAGGTAGTCTAGATGACTTATACAAGGAACTTATATACTAGACTTAAACTCGTTCAAGACGCTATTCACTTCAACAGGAGAAAAGCCCGCGACACTAGCAAAAAATGCCTAAGCTTTTGAAAGATTGCCATAGAAAAATAGAAAGATTACATGTCAACTAAAGGTTCTTAATAGAAATGACTAATTAAGTTTAGTGTGGTTATATCGACAATTCTAAATCATTTTCTTTTTAATAGACGACTCCCCTGCGTTATATATTAAAGAACCTGGTATCGTAAGCCCTTTACAAACATTAATTATTCCCGAATATACAGACCCAGAAAAAGTATCTCTGGCTTACACAAAGATACTTGCACGACCCTGGAATCGAACCGTAATCCGCAATCCAACTAATGGAGCTCAAAAGCGGGCTTCTCCGCTAACAGGCCCTACAGTCTACCCATACAAAGGATGCAACATCTAGACCAACAAACGTCTTCACGAGATAAAAATGTTTTCTCCGTATTAGATTTTAACTCATAATTCGACTTGTTTGATTGATGAGTGGCGCGGGAGTCTGCTAGGAATGGTTAGGAAATAGGTGAGCCCGAATAGGATAATACGACGCATCCTACTTTAACTGCACCATCAACATAGGGACTCTGTAGCCTAGGCACTTTGTCCCCTCTTCTATCTAGACTACAGTTGCATAGAGCTAGGACATGTATCTAGGTCGTAGACTATGACTGAATTTATGAAGTGACGAGAGTGGGGTGACGGATTTAGAAAACATATTGTCACCAATCCACGGGTGTCGTATGAGGCGACTAGGTCTATAGGAATGCATGATGCATAACACTTAGCTGCAAGAAAAGAGAATTTCCCTCCATGAATTTAGAGGAGGCCCGCCTCAGTAGTGGGTCATAATGGGTTGAAATGGTGATGGTGATGACTTGAGGTAAGCACACTTATTGTTTTTTGTAACGGGAATAGTATTGCACTACAATACTATTCAACAATAGGTATGTGAATATTGTGTAATTTCAAGAATATGTTCTCGCCACATTAAGATAACCTGAGCCGCGGAGGCTCTTTACTTTCATGTAAGTGAGCACAACAACAAAGACTCAATATAAACTTCTCCGAATTAGACCATTTGCTAGACTGTCTTTCTTCAGTCTATAACCACTGCTGCCTTGGGCTTCTTCCAGTTTCAGGAAAGAAAAAAATAGATTAATCACTACAATTCAATTACACAAATAAATAAAAATAAAAAAACACGATAATCATAAAAAAATACATGTTAAATTAGATTCAGAATTAAGTCCATTTCGGTTTCATCGTCAAGATTTTATTTGATTAATATTTTGTAAGTTAATTAAAAGGATTTTTATGAAAAGATAGAAATATTTTGGTTGAAGTTTTAATTATTAGTTTTAATTATTAATGCACTGGCTTCCATACGCCACATTATAAAAAATCACATATTGAATTATCGCCGTAAAATAACTCAATACAAAACTCTCAAATTTAACTATAGTTCGTTAGAATGTAGTCAAACTCAGAAACAGGACAATACGGCTAAACTTAAAAAAAAACTTTATGGGTCGAAAACTCGACTTCTTACACTTCATAAAACCTAATAAACATTAGTATGTACAAATTAATGCTATTTTAACTGCAACGAAACGTGTTCCTGAGCTGTCAAGGTGTTTTGGGTAATTCACCGTGTTGATATTTGCATGTAATTAACGCTTGTGCGTTCATTGACCTGTGTACATACTCTCCGGTAGGTTGCTGGCAGGGTGGCCCTAAAATACGGGACCATTGTTCGGGACTCTTTACGTAGCTGACTGAGAATTATAATACGTGACAATGATTATGAAATTGAACCTTTTGTTTTGGATAAAAAAAAAACAGAATTAACGCAAACTTAAATTACATATGCATGTCTTTCACGTCGGAAATCTTCAAGGCTTCGCGTTGGGGGCTGGCCGGGTTATGTGGGACTCGGAGTCCTATAGGCTAAACTGCGTTCTAGACCCACCCGCTAAAACCAACAGCGATCCTCGACTTCCCGAACCAAAAAATTAGTTACATAACCTAACCTAACCTTCCAATCACTAATGGTAGATTGTATAACAAGCGAACTAAGTAATATTTATGAGGCGAATGTGCTTTTTGAATCCAGAGTGGAGCGAGGGATTCTAAAGTAGAATCCTGAGCTGAACGAGGGATTCAAAGTACACCACCCGAGTAAAACATATTTCTGTGCCCGAGTGTTACTTTACTCTTTATCTCCTTCTGTGAGAAGATAAGCAAGTGCACAACATGAATAAGTATAGTAGGTACGTTTATTCAGTTCACTATCACTACTTAAAGAAATGTATAACTTAGTATACACAAGGTCACACAGATATCGTAAGAGGCAACTTAAGTAACGCGTGAGGCAGACCACCTACCAAAAGAAGGTACACTTGATACAAACCCTGTGCCAACGTGGCACAGTAGGCATAATACTCCCTCCATAAACTTGGATTCCCGACTTAGCAGGGGGTCATTTATGAAATGAAATAAAGATGACGTAATCATCACTGAAAATACTTTTGACATACTACCTACTACGGAAACAACATATCTTACTCGTTTAAATTTTGGGTTACGAATCCATTTAATTGCTCAAACAATAGTGAACTGTAATGTGTTCTTGTGAGTAATAAAAATTCTTTAAACTGAATTTTTCTGTGGCGATTAATGTACTAGAATATCAACTACAAATTGGTTACAAGCTGTCATATCAGTTGTTTTACACTGTAACTGGGAATAGCCGCTATCTCCAGTTCCAGATATGATTCATACATTAAAGAGTGTTTTGAGTCAATTAGGTATTGTTACTGTTTCAATAGGAGTTTGTTATGCCATTTAGTAGGTTAGTATGAATATTTATCTTTACACCAATCAGATGTTATAACATTTTATTTTAGTTATTAACCAAATAACTAAAATAAAATTTTATAATATTTGTTGGTCAACCACTGGTACAATGTCCAGTGCTAAATAATTAACAGTCTGCAAGGTATCTTCTCTGTTAATCTGCCGCGCTATAAATCCCGTTTTTTTTTATCATCCGGGATAAAATCCTTTACGGACTATCCCCGTCAGCCTGATGATGGCCAACGGAGGGTGTATGAGACTCTCCTCCGTAGGGGCATACTCACTAAACATCCCCGGGGTGCTCCGTCTCGTGTCCCGGTATGCAGCAGCATGGTTACGTGAAAGCTCTATCCTTGCTGCTGCAGACCGGAAATTCCATCTCTTGCTCTTTCAGATCCCTTCTCTTTATTTTTAAAACGAAGCTTCTGGTAGTCCGGGGTCCCCCGTACATTGATTTCACTTGATTACTATCAAGCTAATTTTTCGTGAGTAGCTTCATTTTCATGAGACGCCCAACATTTTCTTGTCGACAACTCATGACTGTGGTAGCTAACAGAGGTAGCAAGGGTGAAATATGTTGATTTTATGATTCTAAAAAAATTATTACTAACCGGGTGCTTTTTGGTATATCTGATGATAATGATCTAAATTATTCGAAAATGTATTTGTCCTACAAAATGTATGGTTTGATCAAAGAGTCCTCCACCTCCAATATGTATGGATAACGAGGTCATAAAAAATGATTACGAACCAGCTGGTTTTTTTTTTATTTACTTAATAAATATGTATATTATTTAACCGTCATATTGTCCTACAAGTTGCGTGGTACGTTATCCCGGTCCTACACTCAAAAGTTGTTCTACAGATCATAGAAAAAAAATTATTACTATCAAGCTGAATCTTTGTGAATAGCTTTGTTCTGATGAGACGCCCAACATTTTCTTGTCGACATCTCTTGATTGTGGTAGCTAACAGAGGTAGCAAAGGTTAAATATGTTGAGTTAATGATTCTAAAAAAATTATTACTAACCGGGTGATTTTTGGTATATCTGATGAGAATTATCTAAATTATTCGAAAATGTATTTGTCCTACAAAATGTATGGTTTGATCAAAGAGTCCTCCACTTCCAATATGTATCGATAACGAGGTCATCAAAAATTATTACTAACCAGCTGTTTTTTTTTTATTTACTTAGTAAATATTTATATTATTTAACCGTCATATTGTTCTACAAGTTACGTGGTACGTTATCCCGGTCCTACACTCAGAAATTGGTAATACCACAAGACCCATTTTGTCATCACTAACTGTAGGACACCAATTTTACATGATAGGTTAGTATTCTCTGCCCAAATGATACAATGTCCTACAAAAAAACAGGTATGTATCATGAGTCCGACAGAAATTGTAATTTTTCGTTTTCCTACTTATAACTTATGATACAGTGAAAACATCTTTTTTATTAACTTCAATAACTTTTTTTTTTACTAAAGTAGTACAAAAAATTATTATTTACTTAAAAAAAATGTATATTCATCAGATTCATCTGATAAATTTTCAGTATCATCACTGTCATTTTCATCTATTTCATTTTCCTCGTCTTCTGGCTCTGTAATAACGTAAAAAATTAAGTATTTTTAACATAAAATGAATCCACTTCGTTTTATAGTGTACGAAACTTTTTATATAGTACATATACGGATCCCGCTAAACAACGACCACCGATATGTTTAATGGATGAAAATTATTTTATTAAAAATTTAGGACTTTTCAGACAATCCATTTTTTAAAATTATTTTTAACATACTAAATTTCAAAACATAACGGTGAATGTCGTTGTATAGCGGAATCCGTATAATGTACCTACTATATAAAAAGTTTTGCACACTATAAAACGAAGTGGATTAATTTTATGTTTATTTATTTATTTATTTATTTATTAAGGACAACCAGTTGTTGTTACATTTAAATAAATAAAAACCTAATACATATTCAACAGTCATAAAATCTAAATGTACAACAGATTAAGGTGCCACAGCATGCACTAAAAAATGACAAGTAACCCTATACAGAATAATTAAAAACGGATTATTATATAAAATGAAAACAAATTTACTATAAGCCGAAATCTACATTGTTAATAAATTTTGCTATTATGTACTCTCAACACTTCTAATACGTCTTTTTTAAAGTTGTGAAGATCGGATTGAAAAACATCCACTTTATGACCCAAAGAATTGTGAAGTCTAGGTAGTCTGGACATAGCAGCGAACTGCTTAAGATTTGTTTTTGCAGGTGGAGTGTATAGTAATCCAAAGGAATCAGCGTGACGAGGTATATGCTTCGGCACACGCAAGTAAATATATTGTAGCAGAGCAGGGCAATCAAAATTATTTCTTAATATTTTAAAGAGGAACATCATATCGTGAAGTTGTCTCCTTACAGACAGGCTGTCCATTTTAAAGTGTTCCAGTTTATTTAAGTACGTAGGAAGCTGTTTAATTAGCCCAGTAGAAAATGCGAGATGTCTAACGAATCTCTTCTGTATGCGTTCTATTCGCAGTTTGTGGACATTATAGGTAGGAGACCACACTACACTACAATATTCAACAATGCTGCGAACGTAAGCGTTATATATGGCTATTTTTGTATTCGAATTGCGAAAATGTTTACCATTACGGATTATAAAACCGAGCATTCCTAAAGATTTTTTAATGATGTTATCAATGTGTGGTATGAATGTTAATTTAGAGTCAAAAAGGACGCCCAAATCTCGTGTAATCGATTCTTCATGAAGTGGTGACCCGTTTATATTGAAAGATGAATTAATGGTATGAAGATTACGTGTGAATATTATCAATTTACATTTATTGGTATTAAGCGACATGTGGTTAGTAGTACACCAATTAGAAACGGCATCAAGGTCATTCTGTAGTAGGTCACAATCTACATGACTTTTTATTGTCTTAGATAGTTTCAAGTCGTCTGCATAAAGGTAAGCGTTACAGTGTTTTATAGATGATATTATGTCATTAATGAACATGTTAAATAGCCAGGGTCCCAAAACACAGCCTTGAGGTACTCCTGAAGGCACTACGTAAGTATCAGAGTTGAAACCTTTGACAGCTACAAATTGAGTTCTATTGTACAAATATGATTTGAACCATTCTAAAAGACTGCCTCCAAACCCATATGAAGCCATTTTTTTCAGAAGGACCAAATGACAAACTCTGTCAAATGCTTTTGCGAAATCCATGTAAACTGCATTCACTTGAGTGCCAGCATCAACTGCATTTACTAATTCGTTGTGGTAAGTAACCAAATTAGTGGTGGTAGAACGTGATTCAGTGAAACCATGTTGCTCATGAACAAAAAGCTGTGCAGTGTGACTTTTTAAAAAGGGAAAAATTAAGGCTTCAAATGATTTCGCAAAGGCCGACAAAATAGAAATGGGTCTATAATTAGTAATATCATCTTTTTTCCCGTTTTTGAACACCGGAACTACTTTAGCTACCTTCCAAATAGATGGGAAAATACCAGATGACAAGGATCTGTTGAATATATGAAAGAGTGGAATACTTAGGGATGAAGAGCATTTTGATATAAAATATGGTGCTAGTCCATCAGGTCCTGGACCTTTATTTATATCAATGTTTTTTAAATACTTGGAGACGCTCTCATGTGGTATATATAAAGTATTTAGGATATTATGGTTATAAGTCAAATCATCTGCAGTATAATTAATTTGGGAATAATTGGTGTATGTAGTAGAAAAATAAGATGCGAATAAGTTACATATACCTGGTCCATCAGACACCTTATTGTTATTTAAAGACATGGTTTGTGGAAACTGATTAACATTAACGCGTTTGTTTTTAAGGAATGAGTAAAAACATTTAGGGTTTTTTTGAATACCGTCTTCAATTTTGCGAATATAATCTGTGTAGCATCTTTTGGACATTGCTTTACACCTTTTGTTTAAAATTTTAAGAGACATTTCATCTAAGGGATTTTTAAATTTTCTATATTTATGTAATAATTTATTTTTCTCATTATTTAATTTTAATAATTGCTTAGTAAACCAGGGTGGATGTTTATCTTTTTTAACTTTAGTTTTAGGTACGTGTTCACTTATTATTTTATTTAGTATTGTATAAAGTACAGATACCATGTCATCAACACATACGCATTGGGAAAATTCTAAAGACCAATTAATCTTATCCAAATCATCCTTAATTCTTTCGTAATTAGCTTTGTAAAAATTGTATTTAAATATATTATTAGTGTCTAATGACATATCGGCTGAAAATTCAATAGAAATATCCAACGGTATATGATGATGATCGATTCCAATAAGGGGGTTAGTGGATGCTTTAACACTTGTTTTTGATACATTGCTTAGAACTAAATCTAAAATTTTATTGCTGAAATTAGTCACGTTGTTGTATTGCACGAGATTGTTGAGAGATACAAAATCTAGGAGTAATTGACTTAGTGAAGAGAAATTATTATTAATGGTAAGATTAATAGAATTTGTAGAAGAATTTGACCAAGAAATACAGCTCAAGTTAAAATCACCTACAAGGCAAACATCATTCATACAGTCGGAAAGTCGGTTAAAATTGTCTATGAAATGATTTAAAATATTTTTATTTACTGGAGGGGGGATGTACACCGCGCAAACGACTATGAATTTGTTACAACTAACCTGTATTTTCACATATATATCTTCACATAGACTTTCTCCGTCATGAAAACGAGATGAATTGAATTTATTAGAAACTGCGATGAGTACACCACCACCATCCTTTTTTGAATGAAATCCAGAACTTTCGCGATCTCTTCTATATATTGTATATCGATGGTCGAATAATTCTGCATCATTAATTTTATTGTTAAGCCAAGTTTCTGTCAATACAATAACATCATAATTAGTACATACAATATTACATAAAAAGTCATGAGTTTTCGTCCTAAGACCTCTGACATTTTGATAATATATGCTTAACTGAGCGAATGTTACGTAGATAATCACATAAAATATTTAACTATAATAAAATTATAAGACTATTTAAGTTTGTCGAGAGTGGCAAAGTTTTTGATATATATAGTATCGTCAGCTTCTTTTTTACGCATGAATATTCTTCCTTGCTTAATCCAAACGAATTTGTATCTCCTATTTTTTGCAACCTGACGAGCAGCAGCATGGAGTTTTTTGTTGAAAGGTGATAAGTGTTCGAGAATGTAAACTGGGGTTTTAGTGCCTCCGATACCTAAGTGGCTAGTGTTGATCATATCATCGGGATTTGCCTTATTATATTTAATTGCTCCGGCTAAAAAAGTATCTCTAAGTCTTGGGTTAGCAAATTTGACGACTACTGCACGGGGTCTATTGTCATCTTTGTTGAATTTTGCGACGCGTGTGCAGTGGTGTATATCATTTTCTAATAAATTGCAACCTATCACATTAGATAGTTGCATTACAGTTGAGACCAGCTTTTCTTGTTTATATTCTGGAACACATTGTATTTCAATATTGGCAGATCGGTTATTTTGCTCCATCACTTGTAGTCGGATTTCGAGATCATTCACAGAAGTCTTCAAGTTTTCGTTATCTTTTTGTAAGGTAAACAGTGATGTTTCATATTCAATAATCGTTTTCTTAGTTGACTCATAAGTTTGACTTAAAAACTGGACAGATGTCTCTAATGATGTAGTCAGTTGTTTAATCGGGATCAATTCCCTTGTAATCATTTTTTTAAGAGTTTCATTTAGTTCATTCTTTAGTTCAGTTTTCATGAACATTAATTCCTCCTTAAATATTGATCTTACGTCCTCCTTGGTAAGAGTAGCAGATTGGTAATCATATAATTCTTCATTAGCCGGAGAATGGATGACGTCTTTAGTGCGTTTAGTAACATTATCGGTTGGTGGAGTACTCATACTGCCAGTGGGTGTAATCTCATAGTCTTCAGACGTTGATTGCCTCAAATCAGGGCGCAGCGGAGTATTGCTGTTGTCCGTTTTTGGTTGCTTGGCAATACATCCAGGGCACTTCCATTTCTGTTTTTGGTCAAAGTTCATGCTAGTAAATCTCTTTGCAGTGACATTAACGCAATGAAGGTCATATTTCATTTTGCAAAATGCACAGTTTAGGTAATCTCTGCTGGTGATTTTCAATCGACATCCAGCACAAAAAGTAGCCATCACAAAATATATCGAATAAGCAGAAATATAATAAAAGTACCTAATATGTCAGTTTCTCGGAAGATATTTACGGTGAAGCGATGAAAGCGCAGAAATGTACATAGTGACAAGCGCGGTGCGGGTCTCTCAGGGCAACGACGTCAAATAAATTTGGCCGAAAAATCTCTAAAATGTATTTGATGATTACTCACAGTTCTGTGTGCTTTCCAGTAAAAAATATATATAGACTTTAAAAAGCACCAAACCAGCTTACTGATCGTACGTAGTTTTATCCTGTAAAAATGATTTATACACGATATTTTAATTAAAATAAAACGGAGCTGCGTAATACAGTGTCACTGTCATCAATCTCGTTAAATAATACTTAATTTTTTACGTCATTACAGAGACAGAAGACGAGGAAAATGAAATAGATGAAAATGACAGTGACGATACTGAAAATTTATCAGATGAATCTGATGATTTTTTTTTTTTTATATGTAAATAATTATTTTTTTGTACTACTTAAGAAAAATAATTTATCTAAATAAAAAAAAAAGACGTTTTCACTGTATCATCACTACATAGTATAAAACAAAGTCGCTGTCGTCTGTCCGTCCCTATGTATGCTTAAAACTTTTTTACGCAACGGATTTTGAAGCGGTTTTCTTTAATAGATAGAGTGATTCAAGATGAAGGTTTATATGTATAATACATGCACCCGTGCGAAGCCGGTTCGGGTCGCTAGTAAGTTATGAGTAGGAAAACGAAAAAATTACAATTTTTGTCGGACTCGTGTTACATACCTGTTTTCTTGTAGGACATTGTATCATTTGGGCAGAGAATACACTAACCTATCATGTAAAATTATTGTCCTACAGTTAGTGATGACAAAATGGGTCTTGTGGTTTTAACAACTTTTGAGCGTAGGACCGGGATAACGTACCACGCAACTTGTAGGACAATATGGCGGTTAAATAATATAAATATTTACTAAGTAAATAAAAAAAAACCAGCTGGTTAGTAATCATTTTTTATGACCTCGTTATCCATACATATTGGAGGTGGAGGACTCTTTGATCAAACCATACATTTTGTAGGACAAATACATTTTCGAATAATTTAGATCATTATCATCAGATATACCAAAAAGCACCTGGTTAGTAATAAATTTTTTTGAATCATAAAATCAACATATTTCACCCTTGCTACCTCTGTTAGCTACCACAACCAAGAGTTGTCGACAAGAAAATGTTGGGCGTCTCATGAAAATGAAGCTACTTACGAAAAATTAGCTTGATAGTAATCAAGTGAAAACAATGTACCG
The DNA here is from genome assembly GCA_905475355.2 of Clostera curtula. NCBI lineage: Eukaryota > Metazoa > Arthropoda > Insecta > Lepidoptera > Notodontidae > Clostera > Clostera curtula. Next base: position 6,569,448 of record FR997813.1, on the reverse strand, counting down.
GGGATCCCGGACTATGGTTCCTGATAACCTGTGAAACTCTTGAAGCTACATAGCAGTCTATTGTTTTACAAAAGTCTTAAATGTACGACATCGGCCATTTACAAATTATTTATTTTGCATCGGCGTTGTAAACAAATCGAGATCGATCCTGCTTTGTATATCTTAACATATTTGCACGGATCATCACATTAGCAAACAATGGTGAGACCTACGTAAAGTTGGTGGTAAAATAAAAGTCCTTGCGCTGCGAAAATCTTGATGAGCCCGGGATATCATAAATACGCTTCGACAAAGGACGAGAGGATATAACCAAACAAAAACGGAGACTAGTATAATTTTAATTTCTATGATAAAGTCTTGTGAACGATTTAGAATAGGCAACATCGCCAACTTATGCTGTACTGTGGATGTAATAATAATAATTTCAAATACAATTGAGATTAAAAAAAAGAACTATCGAATCGATAATAATTACAAAAACACTCTGTACACATAAAAGGCGAATTTGATCGCACCACGATTTTTGTCGAAGAGGATGTTGCGGTGTCCACTTCCCTCGCCTGTTGATCCTACATACAGGATGTTGCCAAAACTACTCAAATAGCTACACTCACACTGTTACTTGGAAAACGATATTATTTAACTCTTAGTTTACAAATAAAGCCACGATTAATTTTGTTCTATGTTTAGGGTGAGAGTCCATTTAAAGGGCCACCTTATTACACAATTCAGTTACCGGAAAAGCTGATCCTGTAGTCGTTCGTCGTTTTAGCCCATAAATGACCCACTACTGGGTCAGGCCATCTCCAAATTTATGGAGGGAAAATGGCCTACTGTGCCACGCTGGCAAGACGGGTTGGCACAGGGTTTGTATCAAGATTTGTTGTTTTCTTTTGGCTAGGTGATCTGCCTCTTACGTTCTTTTAGTCGCCTCTTAAGACAACCTCAAGACGGCACATTGTGTATTCTAAATCGATCTTCGTCATCATCATCGAATCGCATCCTGTAGTGCATACGGAATATTTTATACGTAGTTGATGATAGTTGACGTTTTCAGCTAACTATTGTATACAACTTGATGATGGAAAAACTGATCGTAATCGGGAACACTGATGGCAAACGAGCTCGAGGTCGATCCCCAACAAGGTGGACCGATCAAATGAAAGACACGCACTCCTCAAAACTTTGTTGTATTGCAAGGGAATCCATGGACAGGACTCGATGGAGGCACATCATCTACTCCAAATGTAACCCATCCACTGGTGACCACGATCCTCAGTCATGAGGGACCGACTAGAGAGAGAGATTGTATACAACAATGTTGATCGCTATAAGAGTTAGAGTACACGAGACCTATGACCATATACATATTTAATTTATATATTGAATTATGAATATTTATGCCAATGATGTGATTTTTTATAATTAGAGAAGTACTTCGTGTATTTTCTTCAGTCGAAAATAAACTGTGTGCCTTGCATCTTAAAGTCTATTTTCGGTATTTGAGGTGCGAAATAGGCGGCGCTGGCCCGGTATATGAACACTGACCCTTCACGTTCTATGTTTAATCTATTCTCATTCATGGTTTCGTGCCTTAGCATAAGTTTAGTCCGGTATTTACTTAGAGCTAATATGTGAAGTATTTAATAAGCTTTACGAAACAAACGCATGTTGCCTTATCTAATTATGCTAGAACATCACCCGTTGTATTTGAATAATGTATTTTAACTAGTGAATATGCGGTTTCTAATATGATGATCGATCATTTAAGAAATGTACCTAATTAATAAATGATTTTAAAACCTTGTCTTACAAATAACAGGGAACTGTTATTTGTAAGATACCTCGTGTTTTTGACGACTTTTTCTCGGTGGAATATTATACAAATAGCTTGTTTATGTCGTAGGCTTGAAACCCTTGCAATGTGGGTAAAAATCTGTTGCTAAGATATAATCTACAATTATTAGAAATGTACCTCAATCTCAATTTTTCTATGTTTTTTGAAAGATCATGTTGAAATTAACACTTTTTAATTCGCGTCTATGTTACAACTGTAATATACCTACGTGCGATAAATCTGAAAAAAGCATTTATCTTCAATTTGTAATAATTGCGAAAACATCATCATTCAACATATTTTACAATTATCTGAGTACCCTGTTTAGTTCAATTATTTTATTCTGTACGTAAGTTTATAAAACTCTCTATAAGCGGCTAGATATGTTTTATTAAATCTTACCCAATCATATCTTAACATTATCACTATAGTGCAACACAAGACTTCATGTAACAAGATATTTGTAGCAAGCTAAGCGGTTTTTTTGTGCTCGATCGAGTTGAAACTCAAGCACATATTCAAGTTTCAAATGTCACCTGGTTTTTTGATTGAAGTAAACCTGTATTGGACTTTGTTAATTCTTTTATAAAGATCATTATCCTCTACGCAGTCTAGAGTATTGTGATAACACATGTGGTGTAAAGAAGTCCTGCCACTTGCGTATCAGATGGTGAAGATGTAATCCTTTTTGACAGATTGCATTCGTCTGATTTATGAAGACACTAAGCCGTTTAATTGTGGGAAAATTATAAAAACATAATGTACTATAGCTATCGTCAGTGTTGTTTATATAAAAGCTTCAAATATCACGTTTCTGTAAAATGTTATGGGAGAATGAAAATAACAATTCTCGCCCAAAGCGCCATCTATTAATACAAATTGTCATACATAGACCAACGTCAATATTCAAACGCCATCTAGTGATGATTTGGAAAAGTATCCCATACTTGTGCAAATCAGTGACGTGTTATTATAAATTAGATCTAGTTACAATAATTATGTATTTTGAATTATTCGGAGAAAATATAAAAAAAATTGCTATTTTTTATCGACGTAGCACTAAGTACCGATATTTTTGCCAGGTCTTCTCTGTGGAATAGTTGATTATTGTACAGCGCGTTATTTAAATAAAGTGACTGTTGAGTTACAATCCACATAATACTAGGCGTAGGTGTTATTTCTGTGCCTAAAAGTCTGAGCCGATGCCACGAGAACATTCTCATGAATGCCTACCCATGTTGGCTCAACAAAACACGTGTTTTACTAACGCACACTGATCGCGTCGAGAGTATTACTACATGTCTCGCTCACACAAACAAATCTTCATTGATAAAAGTGGCCGTTGTAAATGGGCGCGAGTACCCAAAGCTCTGATAGAGTTATGTTTGCCTGGTACCGCGGCCGGACTATTTACCCGACATTTTGATCAGCGTTATTGGGTTATATTGGCCCGTTGGTGTATAATAAGTTCTGAAAGATCTTATTATGCTTAGTTCGGGATAAGTTTACTAGAAGTTAGCTATAAAATTCAAACCTATTGAAGTTTGTACTATGTACACTAGCTGCCCGGCCAGACGACGACGGTTACCGACTGCAGCGCCATCTGTCGGGCTGATTTGTGAATCTAAACCATCCTCGGTGCCATCCAAACGGATACAAAAAAACATAAAACCGTCCAGCCTTTTAGGAGGATTTCAGTGACATACACACGTACAGTAACATTATATGTATAAATAAAGATGAAATAAATTATCACCACCCATTTCACCACCCTAATAAATATATAATGTGATTTATTACTACTACTACGAATATGGTCTAACCCAAATCTGTGAGGTTCTTTTATTTGAAAGACGTGCCTCTGAAGATGAACTGAAAATTACGTAATGTTTTTAAACATAAAGCAATCGAAAATTTTCGGTAGGATTCTACAATATTGTAAAACTCCTATTGACTACTCTTAAACGTAGATGGGTTGTGATTGTAATATTCTGTAAAAGTCGCTGATCGAATGTGAGTTATACTATCTCTATAAATCCCTGTGAAATACGACAGTAGAGAGATGCCAAAAACTTAATGGGCACAACGCTAGATGTAGGTTTGATGTGTGATTTTTATTATAAGAGAAATTGGATCTCCCTTTGCTCGGCAAAGATGTAATAGAGATTATTACATCTTTGCCGAGCACACGAAATCTGTTTTGCAATCGATTTCAAATGCAAAAGAAATTCCGCGTTTCGGCTTAAATATGCATCCAGGAAAGCTACAGATAAGATATGGCTTCTATTAATAAAAAAAATCATTCATTATCTGATAGAATTATCTGCAAATAGATACATTTAACGCAGCCTTTATCAATACTACAGATAAAATATTCATTCATGTTTTTGTCAGTAAACAATTTATTTAAAACAGAATATACTACAAAGTTCTTGATTCTTGCTCAGTTATGTCATCGTGCTTAAAAATCCCGCTAACTCCAGGTATATTTTTTTCTATTATTAAATTGTAGTTCTTTATCTGTATATTTTTTAAGTTGACATGGCCTTTTATTCAAACTTTTCACGTAGTAAGATAAGTGTGTGCATTCAAATTGGCTGTTCGTCACCTCGGCTCGGTAGGCGTCGTGCATTTTGCATACTAATTTAACTTGTCAGCTATAAAATCATATTTCTCTATATGGTTTACGAAATAAAAACAAAGTACAGGCCTATTCGTTACGAGTTTGTTAACCTATCTATGGTTTACTGTATAATTATTCTGTTGTATTGCCTTGTTCATTTAAACACTGAGAGTAATATTATGTGGCAGACTTAAGCTGTTAGCGTACTTAATAAAACTTGTTTTTTTTCTGTTGCTTGTGACCCATTCCAACGTGAGGGTGGCGTGAGAAATATATTATATGTATAGATCTATAAGTCAGTTCCTCATCTTTAACCATCTTTAAAATATGTGTCGCAAAGAAACTTGAATGCAACTGTAATAAACTTGTCTCTCTCTCAGTTCGAAGAAGCTTATCAATTTATTACATAATTTTCTCATTTAACTGCTAAAATTACGACGAAAATGCATGTTCTATATTTTCTATCAGTAACTTGAATGTGTATATAATTAAGCTTTCAATTAAAATATCTATTACTTGGGCTTTGATCAATTTCTCAACCATTTCTGAAGTGTGTTTCTTAGAGAATGATTTGTGTTGGCAATAAATCCATTGCTGACTCCTATAATTATATCTAACACGTTTGAAATTCTGCCAAGATGCTGCAAATCATCATTATCAGCGTGCACGATATTAAATTTACAACACCATGTATGTATTTGTCTATCTGTTAGCATCCCAGCACCAAATAAAATAATTTTATGAAAAATCTATAGCAGAAAAACAGGTACCTATTACATTGAGTTCTGCTAACCTTTTAAACTGATTTTATTGCCATACGGACAAACCAAAAAATAGTACCAACGGTTTATGGTTTTTAATAGAACCCAAAATTGATTAGTCTCTAATAACGACTGCACATAGCCTAAAATAGTTCTTACAATGGTAAACAAAACATTACGCTTACACCCACGTTTGAACAAGTCCGCTGCGGCTTTTTGAACACGTAGCGCCACCTGTTGTTTTGGAGAGTAGTCTACGCTCGAGTAATGATTGTGTTCGTTTTAGTTCAAACAGTTGCCTCTAGATGTCGCAGTATCACTGTTACTTAGTACGTTGATATTATGATAGGTGGCAGCACGTAACGATGATGATCCACTTTATTTTTGTGTGAATCTACAATTATTATTGAATATTTTTGGATTAAGTCTCAATAAAGTTAGCCCCTCAAAAAAAATGTTTTTTCTTATTTTCTATTAAGTGATTTGTTCTTATTTGTTCGCTGTTAATAATTGTTTGTTCTCAATTTAATTAGTTAATAATATATACATAATATAGATAGAAAACACCCAGACCCGAATTAGCCTATCGTGACGACTGGCAGCGGGTTTCGTTTCAAGTTTTCCTTTTCTTAGGTTATCTGCCATGTAATTTCCTTTAGTCAGCTCTTACGACACCCTCAGGATGGAATGGGGAGGTGACATAAATTCACGGACAATCTCTAATAGCAAAATATAAATTCTCACTATGCGTCACATGCGATAGCTGTGTCAGCTTAATTAGAGATAGACATAATCTTTATTGTGGCAAGAAAAATACAGAATAATGAAACTAAACACTCCGCTACAAACCGTCCTGCTGGTTGCAAGCACCTACGCTTACTTCCATCAGGGGCGGCGGGTGACGTCACACATAGAAATATGTAATTACTATGCATAATTGACCCCCTACCCCCACTTTTTAAAAGTCCTTCACTAACCGGCCACGTTTAACTTCATTATTATGTCAAAGTTTTCCATTCCATTTTCAAAACGTATTTGCTGCTAGAAAGAGGTGAACTTAATTATGCGACATCAAAGCTGCCGGTCCCTCGGGGCCTGTCCTACGAACTTAATTTTTGCTCGACTTTTATTAAATAAGGGCCTGGCTCGGTCAATCAGTAACTCATTTACGTGGTGTCTTGTTTACACTTGTACTACATTTTAGCCCCGGCAAAATAAAGTGTTTTAAGTTTTACCTTTGTGTGTCTATAAGTATAATGGTATCACTAGCTGCGCCTCGCGGTGTTACCCGCGTGGTGTGGAATTTATTTTTTCGTCAGTTTTTTTTCTACTTGATATATTTATTTTGGGCAATTCACACAATATCTTTATACATTTAGTTTATTACTCCTTATATATTTATTTATATTTTTATTGGTCTTTATATATTTATTTTACTCCGATGTGTATGCTATATTACTGTAAATTTTCATTAAAATGCATTCAGTAGTTTTTACGTGAAAGATTAACAAACATCCTTACATCCATCCATACAACTTACAAACTTTCGCGTTTATAATATTAAGTAGGTTATTATGAACAGATAAACACTTTTTTTTAATCCCACTGTTGAATTGAATTTCCTGTCATGGATGGAAATTACAAGAACTTTTTTACCTTGACTTTTGTCGTCGATTTCTATAATTATCCCATTGGCAGTGTCACGGTTGGTTGAAGACATGCGCGAACTACTTGTCCTAACCACGCCACTGTTTGCTCAACATGTTTGCCGGCTACTATATCTAGATTTTTATGGAGAGAAAGAGAGAGTTCACGTAAAAAAAACATAGATTTGAATCCACGAGGCAACCGCTTGTTTTCATTATAATTTCACAATATCTAGCCCATCGACAAACGCGACGTCTAGCATAAATCCTAAGTAGAGGCTGGAAAAAGCGGAACTTTCTCGCTAACGGACGCAGGAGATTTACACCTGTGTGCGTTGCCTATCAATAGTGAAATGCTTATGTGCGCGTGAGTTCAGGATCAGTGGCCGGCGCGCACCTGCCGCGCGGTTCCCACGCCTCGCCTCCCCCACCCCCTTCTTACGTCACATCCACACAAACAACGGTCCCGCAAAACACGGTTTTGTTTTTTAGAACACTATGCTGTGCTATAAATTAATTTGAATACCAGATTAATTAATTGATAAAATATTCTCTGATAGTTTTTTAAAATGTTTAGCCTGGTATAATTTATTCGAATATCGCTCGGCTTTGTGTCGTGGGGTATATAGTGAATAAATTTGCTGATAGTGTGATGAGTCTTTTTTGGTTTCTTAAATTTGGTTGTTCACGTAAGTTCAATCATCGCCAATTTAATCGGCTATTTAAAGGCAGGAATTGGACTCAGATTTAATTGCAAAATGATGTGGTTTCGTTTGAGGATCAAAATTTTGATGATGACAAAAATTATTACCTCGATATTAGTATCAATATTGTAGAAAATCACGAAACTGATTTTGAAACTATATGCGTGAGAATATTATTAATTTTTTTTTTATTATTTATTAAACTGGTTACACATTTATTGCTCCTTCAGGATTTATGATAGTATTTTTTCCACGATTCAAACAGCGTTGAAAGTACATATATTCTGCATACATATATTCAGCTAATTAAAATAGTTAATTAAACAAAAAATGAGTAATTTCGAAAGAGAACAAACATATTTTATGTACGTACATCGAAAATAAATATTTACGATTGACGGTAATATATAATAATAAATTGCAATAGGGGGTTAACTTGAAAGTATATATATTAGGTATTTACAAAAAAATAAGTATGTATGTAGATAGTTTATCATCCATCTCGTTACCATAACACAAGCATTAAGTTGCTTAGCTTGGGACTAGATGGCGTTGTGTGAAATGTCCAAGGATATTCATATTCATATGGGCTGAGTAGTATTAGTAATTGATAAACTTTGCTCTTCATTTTAAATCGATTCGAAATCTCGTTACAATATTAATTTGCAACCATAAATACGCCACAGATCGTTCAGTGTTAACCCTTAACTGCTTCAATCAAAGGCGTGAAACCGCCCTAGGCGTGGTAGGGTAGGGTTGTCACAAATTAATTTCGTGGCCTTTCGCTGAAATGTATATGACGTTTTTGGTAGGGAACTTATAAGTCATCTTATATCATCATAAATCTGTGAAATTTACGTGTAGGAAATATTGCTTACAATGAGAATAACGCAATATCCTTTGTCAAAATAGGGATTTTTCTTTCGTTGCTTATGTTGCTAAGTATCCTAAATATCCTTGGACATTTCACACAACGCCATCTCGTCCCAAGCTAAGCAACTTAATGCTTGTGTTATGGTAACGAGATGGATGATAAACTACTTATATACATTTTTTTTTTGTAAATACATATCTATTATAGATAGAAATGACACCCAGACTCCGAGCCAGTGCCTCTGGTTTAGACAAAGACACTTGCCCGACCCCGGAATCGAACCGGGGACCCGTTGATCCAAGGCGGCACATCTAACCACTAGATTATATTTATTATATTACTAGCGACCCGCCCCGGCTTCGCACGGTTGCAATATTGACATATAAACCTTTGAGCCGGGCTTCCTCCCATTACATTACATACTTTTTTACCATCGTCATTTTTTTTGTTATTTTAACGAAACGAAACGACACAATAATTTAAATTAAGTCAATTTTACATGCTAACCCTGCAAGACAACCCTAGGTTTGCGAGGCGTGCATTGATTAATTTATTGTTAATTCCCTGAGTGCTAAGCGCCGGTTACGGGTTAACTACTTGTGGCTACCCCACAGTCATTACCTCTTCAACTGTTATGAGATATCGTAGAAACCAATATAACAACGAACTTAACATCTAGAACTTTAGCCATTATATTAAGAATATTCAATTTGACTGAAACAAGTCTTTCAATATGTAAAATCTTAATGTGATCATTCCGTTGTGACGGATTTAGAATACATAGTGTCACCACCCCATTACATCCAGAGGGTGTCGTAAGAGCCGACAAAAGGAAATGACAAGGCCGAATACCTAGCCGCAAGGGAAGGAAAAATTGATGCGAAACCAAATTTATTTATTTTTTTGTTCGCCCTGGGTAAAATCCTTTATGGACTTCCTCGCCGGCCACGGGGACGGCCAGCGAGGGGAGTGTGGGACTCTCCCCCATAGTGGGGGCCTACCCACTAAATCTCCCCGGGGTGCTCCAACTCGCGTCCTGTTGCGGCATTGTGGAATCTGATGCAGAACCACGCCTGATGCGAAACCCTGTGCCAACCTATCTGGCCAGCGCGACACAGTAGGCTAATGTCCCTCCCTGTGATGGGAGGAGGCCTGACTCAGCAGTGGGTAATTTATGGACTGAGTAGTAGTAGTAGATCCACGAAGACGTGGATTGTAATACTTCAAAAAGCTTTATACTCTAAATACTATCATGTCAGCCTTTGCCAAGTCGAATCTCTTTCAGTAGTACTATCACTATCACTACATAGTATAAAACAAAGTCGCTGTCATCTGTCCGTCCCTATGTATGCTTAAATCTTTAAAACTACGCAACGGATTTTGAAGCGGGTTTTTTTAATAGATAGAGTGATTCAAGAGGAAGGTTTAAATGTATAACCCACCCCCGCATTGCACGGGCGAAGCCGGGGCGGGCCACTAGTATAGAATAAGTAAATAAATAATATCCTTGGACATTTCACACAACGCCATCTCGTCCCAAGCTAAGCAACTTAATGCTTGTGTTATGGTAACGAGATGGATGATAAACTACTTATATACATTTTTTTTTCGTACATATTATAAATAGAAAACACCCAGACCCGGAACAAATACTTGTAGGTCGTACAAATATTTCTTCCGAATCGAACCCGCGACATGCTGCGCAGCAGTCGATCGCTCAACCACCGCGCTAACCGTGGGACCATGTTAAGATTGTCTTTTTTTCAGCAGTTGTTTTCCAGTCGCAATTTCGTTAGGAGCTACGACTTTGCCGACAAATGTTGTTGAACAACAAGAACGGAGCTAAGTACTGACTTAGAAAGGTCATTTATTCATTAACCTGAATATAAGCGAGGCCACGATAACAGTCATTTCAAGAGTCGCTTCACAATGGTGAAAATCGTGTCGAATCCTGAATACCATATTGTCTTGACTATAGATTCGGTTGTTTCTGCAACGATTTCCCGTCTTTGTTGGAAGTTAGCTAACTGTTTACTTAAGACCAGGTGTTGCCCGTGGGTTTGGTCGCGTAGGCATTTATAAACTGACTGCCTTGTTGGTCTACTAGGGGTTGAATGCGCCGCCTTTGCGCGAATAATTGATTCACCGGATCCGCAGTAACTTTTTTGTTTTTTAAGTTTGGGAAACCTTTTACGCACAAAACTCTTCTTTCGTCGAAGGTTATATATTCAGCAAATTACAATTTGTGTTTGTATGGAATTTACAAACAAATTTAGACAATAGGTTGTGTCCTTACGTGCGTCTCTTTCCATAAACTACCAAGCCTTGTTGATGGTTAAAAAAATCAGACAACTTGTCATGTTCAGTCTAGAAAAAGTTGTTTTGTATAGTTTCAAACACGCAACTGCAACTGGAGCTGGCCGTTTGTAAACAAAAATATAAGCGAAATATTTTAGGATTTTTTTACCCCGTGTGGGGATGAGGCAGAATATAAACCTTTCCCATCGCACGCTGGGAAATAACGCGTGTTGTAAAAGTCAACAAAACCCAGCACGCTTGGTGGTAGGATCTAATGGTCCACCCGGCTAGCTGCCACCCTCATCTAAGTCCGGCGCCACGCATTTATACTTTGTTTCGTCGTGTCTATGTGAGAGCCGGTGCCCGACAGTCCATTTCCTTCTTAGACCCTGGCTTTGCTTTCCATCACGCAAGCCTAAGGTCAAAGGCATTCAAGTCAATAATATATATTATCCAAGACAACCTCAAGCTTTACATTTTCCTTCAGTAAAATCCCTAAATCCCCTAGAGTGAGGGATCAACTAGCAGCAATTTGTCATTATTCAATCTCGTGGCTTACGCCTTTCCACCAATCACCGCCAGGGACACCCAAAAATCGACTACGGCGCAGCATAGATTTTGGCTCAAGATGTTTCTTAGGTACTGCATATCGAGGTAAAATAAGTAGCAATTCAATTCAATACAATTTATTTCAAATAAAAATCATACACTGTATACCTACACTAAACTTTACGACACAATAAGTACTAGTACATGCATATAAAATATTCATACACAAAACTTGACCCAAAAGTATTTTGTTTTAATAATTTCTTATGTGCGGTATACGAAGTAGCAGCGACATATATATAAAAAAAAGAAACTTACGAAATTTAAATATTCTGCTCGATGAAATATATTGTATAACATTTTTAGTACTGGTACATCTATAGCTAGAGCCAAAGACAATTTCTTTGTGTCAAAACTATGGCGGGTTCCGGCGAAGCGTCCTCGGGTTTCAACATCGACGCAAGCGTGCGTCACTTCGCAGTCCGCTGAGCTGCGCAAACGCAGCCGTGGTTGATGAACACAGTGCTATATTGATATAGGAAAAAAATCTGACTGTCTATCAGATAAAATGAAAAAGTAATTAGTTTAAATGAAAAGAAACTTAATTAACATAACGGTTAAAATATAAAATTGACCAAACTTGCAACGCAGAATACGAGTACATTGCAACTTATTCGTGTAGTTTGGCCGCTGTGAATCTAATTAGCTTAAAAATATTTCCTTGTGGTGTCGGATTTAGAAAACATAGCGTCACCGCCTTATTCCATCCTGCGGGTGTGGTAAGAGGCTACAAAACGAAATAACAAGGCAGATAACCATGCCGTAAGGGAAGGAAAACTAAATACAAAACCTTGTGCCAACCCGTCTGGCCAATGTGGCACAGTAGGTTAATTACACTCTATCTAATTGGAGGAGGCTTGACTCAGCAGTGGGCTGAATAGTAGTAGTATTAAATTGACCACACAGATCTGTGCCTATGGTTTTTTTAAACCGACTAACCTCTATGTCGTTTAGTTTTCCAATGCCTAAGAACATCATCTTTCATTCCATTCCATCTTTCAAACAAAACAATTACAAAGACGGTTCATCTGTTTAGGGTATATGCTCTTTTTATGCTACTAGCGACGCGCCCGGCTTCTCACGGGTGCAATGCATGTATTATACATATAAACCTTCCCCTTGAATCACTATGTATTAAAAATACCGCTTCAAAATCCGTTGCCTAGTTTTAAAGATTTAAGCTTACATAGGGACGGACAGACGACAGCGACTTTGTTTTAAACTATGTAGTGATGCTGTTTAGGACCGAGCTTAAATAATTAATTTCAACTCTATTTCAAAACTTATAAGTATTTGTTTTACTAATTAACCGTTTATTATCCAGAAATATTTCTGACATTCGTTCCCGGTTGTCGCGTGTTTAACATTGCATTAATGTTATGTTGCTAAAAGCTATCATTAAGGCTTACTTTGTAGTTGGTTTAATTGCCTACAATAATCGAGTTTGCACACCTTTCGAACACATGGCCTGCTACTTAAGCTGAGATGAAAGAACTCTTAGGAAACCCTTTTTTATTCTTGGTGACCCACTACTGAGTCGCGCCTCCTCCAATTACATGGAGGTTAATTGGCCAGTATTCCTTCCCTTACGGCTAGGTTACCGGCTTTTCCATTTCTCTTTGTCGGCTCGTACGACACCCTCAGGTTGGAATGTGGTGACACTATGTATTCTAAATCTATCACCACATGTACTGTACTGTTGTAGGAAACCCACAAAACACTTTATACAAAACCTCGTGCGCGTGGTGAAGAATTCAGAATAATATATTGCATCAACAGCCCATTCGATCCTAAAGATGTTTTAATAGGCGAATAATAGAAATAACAAAACTAAGAATCTGGCCGCTACTAAAGGAAAAAAATAGCAACTTTCCCTACATGAACTTGACTCAGCAGTTGACCACAGAGTATGTTTGAACGTGCCGATTAAAATACTAATAAGCCAATTTCTTCTTTTGCATTGAATGTTGTTAGTTAGAAACATTGATGCCATGAAAGCCTAATATACTTCGAAATCTACGCGGACTATAATTATTGGGTATTGAAATAAACATTAAGACAATGTTTAGCCTTATTCATGACAGTTGTCATTATTTATAAAAACTGTAACAATATATCTGACCTTATCATTGATCCGCCAAAGAAAGGGACAGCAATGATATAATAAACGTTTTAGTTAATAATGTCTTATTAAACTGTTACTTATGAATGAGAAAAACAAATTTATGCGCGGGAAATCTAACTGTATTAAAGAGGAAATGTTCGCGGCTTCCTAGTCCTTCCAAATCGATCGATATTTAACTTATCGGTGGATAGATAATTTGCCTACGCCATGCAATTATTATAAGTCACACATATGCCTGTAATTAACATCAGAGATATATCCAGAAATAGCATGGATCATTATAATAAGCTCTAAGATAAGTAATGAGTGGCGCTGGCAGGTGTGTGGCAAAATTCCCACGATGCAGGGCTACCGCGAGGCGGAATAATTGTGGATGCCATGCGGTTTTTTATTAAAAGTATGTGTGTCTATGGTAACTATGATTAAAAATAGAGGTTGGATTCTGCTTAAACACACCCATAGTTGTAAAAAATGACGATTACTATTTTAGAACGACACGTTTAACATAAATATGATTTTTTTATATAAAATATTGTCTTACTTTTGACCTAAGTCACGCTTGATGGAAGGCGAAGATGTTTCCTAAAATCGTATACGTTTACCTAGACGGTGTCCATTTACTATGGCCTTAATCTTTGTCTCTTTTTCTTTACCTCAGGTCCGGTTGTTCGAAACTCGGTTACGTCAACTGAAGGGTAAAGTTATGGTTAAAGTAAAATTAACCGGTGAACTAATTTAAAAAGCGTTGTTGAAGCAACGGTTACTTTAACGAGGGGTTAAATCTCAGGTTTGACGGCGGTTAAAATAACCGCTGGGATGGGGGCCGTTTAAATTTTAACGTTAGTAGAATTGTAGTGATCGTTTACTGATTTTAGGTTATTTTTAATATTTCTTTGCGAGTACAGTTATTAAAATGGGATCAGAGCGTTTTGTTTTGGATTTAATTAATGAAGATAGTTCCTCTGATGATAATTTCATATTTGATCAAGTATTCCCACAAAGACAGAGGATTTTATTACTTCATCAATATTCTACAAAATAAAACAAAAAAATTTGCAAATGGGTATAGATTTTTTTACAACAACAAAGAATACAATAAAAAACAATATATTAATGGTTTCACTTTTACCACTTGAGCTAAGTTTCCTTCACCACCACTACATGGTGGTGTACATTTACGAACATTGAACCCACACAAATATCAACTGTTCGACTGCACGCATGACCAGAGGTCTGGACTTTATTTTGCTGAGCGAATAAGCATTGCCATCTAGCATGGCAATGCTGCCAGCCTTTTGGGCACTTTTGCAAACCCCTGCAGCGGTGAGGATGCGGTGCATAGTTTAATTTAGATTTATTTAGTGTTTAGTCTATCTTCTTGTTTTTTTTTTCTTTTAAGTATATATTTAAATTGCTTTTTTTTCTAATAGTTTTAGACATAGTATATAATATTTTATTGCATGTTGTTATTTGAGTGAAATAAAAGTTTTTAGAAAAAATATGTGTAAAATAAGACAAATAAAGATATGTGTATAATAATATCAACAATTTTTAATCATGATTGACATTAGTCACATCCCAGTGGTCCACAGAAACGTCACAAGTCAGAACAAACAATGCCAATATGACAGTGTTGACTGCCGAAAGAAAAGGTTCCCATCAAAAATTATGGGAAACATAATGGAGTTGCACTGACAACTCTTTTAACCCTCGCCTAATTTAACCGCCGCGAAAATTATCTTTGGGCAACTGAATACGAATATAACCGATGTAACTTTCTTTACCAAGGTCAAAATTAACAATAGTTAAGTTTTAACTATTACTTTACTGTATTGTACGAGCAACCGGACCTTAGTTTAAAGGATACTAGTCTATCTTTAAAGAATACATACGGCCATCTTAATAAAAATTTGAACGGCGTTTTTTAGGAATAAGGAATAACCAAATAATAATTAAGAGTATTGCAACGATTTCAAATATGAAGTTCGATCAATTACTACGTCGTTTATTTTCAAGTCCCTAGCCATTTATTTACTGGGATTGCTAAATTGTCTTTAATTAATTATAATTGAGAGTCCTTTAACTTCGCGATGAATGTTATGAGGTCGCCCGCATGTGCCCACGGGTGAGAGAACCAGGCCCCCATACTTTAAAATTCACACGAAAACTAACTATATAGTGAACAGTAAATAAACGGGCCACTGACGAGGCGAGCCTCCTCCAACGACATGGAGGGATTAGCCACGCTGGCAAGGTGGAATTGGGGATTGCGAAAGTTACCTATGACTTCCATTTCGATGTCAAAAGTTCTAAAAGCCGTATTTATATTTGTCTGACGTGTCGCATCAGAGAGGTAGCGGTTTCATACAATACTGTGTCACGTGACTTCTTCCCATACTGCTAGCATTTCTGCCCTAATGTGTAATATCTTTAGTCACCTTGTATGATAAATTCAGAATGTAATGCGCATATGCGGTGTGTAATATAAGCCCAGACATAACAAAAATATCGATAGTTCGACTAATTGTGCGAAACTTCAGGCAAACTGGTTTTTTTCTTAAAATTTCTGTGTTCGTCTGGCGAAATTTGTCATAACTATAGACATATGCACGGAGAACCGAAGAAATACAATGTAACTCAAATTACTAAGCTTGTAAGTTAATAATAACGATCGCTTGTTGTGTAGTTTTCACTGGAACCCCGGTTTTGTAAATTCTGGTTTCACACAAACGCCAATTACCCTCCAACAAGTATATACGCAGGACTTCATCTATCTTTTGATCAACTCTACCTTTAGTATAAGAATACATAGCGTCATCACCCCATTCCATCCTGGGGGTGTCGTACGAGCCGACAAAAGGAAATGACAAGGCTGAAAACCTAGCCGCAAGAGAAGGAAACTAATTTCCGTCCCTGTGATAAGTGGGGAGTAAAATTTAGTATAGCTATATGGTTTTTGTTACACCGTGTGTATTCTAAATCAGTTAATCGAATTCCAGTCCCAAAAACAAAAGAACGTCGGTAATGCATTAAAGATAATGTTGCAGTGTTCAGCGCGTGCGCATCTGGGAAATGTAAAATTAACGTTTCCTCCCACAGTAACCAGTCCGCTCACTTCCTAGGAAAAAGCGAACTCTTACTGTATCTCTGCGAGTTGATACTCCATTACAGTCACTACCGTGTAACGTTTCTAACTAGAAATCCGTTTTCCGGGCTTCCCGGCGCATCCACAATGGCGACGCTTCCGGCCAGGTTCCCGCCAAAACAGAAATAAACTGACCCAGTTGCGCGGGCGCACGTCCGGCCGAAGCGCGCTACGACTACGATCTGCATTTCCGGTCGACTTGTCATTTTTTATAGCTTATAATTTTTCCAATCTGTCGGCCATTATGAAACTTGGTGAAACTAATTATAGTTTACAGAGTTAATATTTTATTTTAAATTATGATTCAACCTTTAGACCTACTTAATATTTTATTTTAGCAACACCAGTACACCCCTTTTCATCCTGACACCCTCAGGGCCGACAAAAGGACTTGTCATTTACTTTGATGATAACCTAGTCGCAGAACTTGATACGAAGGCCTCTACCAACTCATCTGGCCAGCGTGGCATAGTAGACTATTAACTGAATGGCGGATGGAGGCCTGACTCAGTAGTGGGTCGTCTATGGGCTGATTACTACAATATTTTAAACCACAAATAAAAATAAAAAGGTAAAAATTTGGTTATGGTAGCTTACAAGGGAGTCATTAGGTGGTTGAGAGTTACACTACGTGCAATGCAGAGTGTTTTGATCTGATCTGCATGATAGAAAAAGAAATTTGAAATATACGTGTACAAGATACGGATGCCCACTAAGGTGGGGTTAAAGCACTGGGGTTAAAGCATGCGATCTGCGCTTGGTGACGGATTTAGAATATTCAATGACACTAACCCACACTACCCTGAGGTGGTCGTAAGAGGCGACTAAAATAACGCCAGAGGCAGATCACCCGTCTGCCCAGTGCCAACCCGCCCAGTGCACAGTAGGCTAATTTCCTTCCATGATTTTGGAGGAGATACGACTCAGTAGTGGGACTTCAGTATGTAGTCTCTTTTGGTCAATATTGGTAACAAATCAATACCCGCTGACAACTTCAACCTATTAAGTAAACATTACCAATAAATAAAATGATGTTGCGATGCAGCACGTTTAAAAAAAAAACTCACAAAGGATACAAGCAAACGTTTGCGAAGAGCCTTGCGTAACCCGGCGTGGTTTTTAGAGCGGAAAGGGACATGTTGCTTCACAGCCTGACCTTGCCGATGCGATGCGCCTTCTGCAGCCTGGCCCAATAACTTGAAAGGCTCATCAATCAAACTCAACAAAACCTACGTAAATAAAGTTCTTGTTGTGCCTAAACAGAACCTCATTTCGTCATCATCGTTTGCCAAAAGACGTAAATGGCAATGGGCAGGGCACATATCTCGCAGGACCGACGCCCGTTGGGGCAGAAAGTGCTGGTAGGCCTCCAACACGGTGCAACGATGACCTGGTTAAGGTGGCCGGCGATGGATGCAGGCGGTCCAGGACCGGCCTTTGTGGGGATCCTTGGGGGAGGCCTATGTCCAGAAGTGAACTTCATTTACGTAGATTTTATACCAAAACTCTTATCAATTGTCATTCAAGTAATTCAAACTGCCATCATCATCTACCCGACCTTGTACCACGCTAGGTACAAGGTCCATACATTCCTATCAGTCGTCATATTTACATTCCCAGATTTCCTCATTCACACAATCCATCCATCTCTTTTGGTCTCCCACAACTCTTCAAAGGCTTAATTTTAAATCAAGACTTTATTTAGGTTTGTCGTTCCTGTGTATCTGCCTGCATCGCATCAAATTAGACCACCCATGCTTGCCAGGCGGGTTGGCACAGGGTTTGTATCAAGTTTTCCATCGCTTGGGGCCAGGTGGTCATCGAGATCCTTTAGTCGCCTCTTATGATGGTGTGGGTTGGTGACAGTGCGTCTTCTAAATCGGTCGCCACTCGAATGCTAAAACCTCAAATAAGTGAACAAAACTATTTGTCGATAGGCAAATTTGGGTGTTCTTGAACGAGTTACTAGTTGATGGTTCAGATTTATTTGGACTAATAATTAAAACTTTTTACAAAAATAACAAAAACCATATATAAAAAAAAATAAAAGCGTGTGTGAAATAGGTGCCAACTTAAATTGTCACCGACGTTAATTAGACTATAGGTATACCAGGCACCGTCTTCAAATGGTTGTATACAAAAAAAAAAATTAAAAAGCGTGTGTGAAATAAGTGCCAACTTAAATTATTGTCACCGAACGTTAATCAGACTATCGGTATACCAGGCACCGTCTTAAAATGGTTGTTTATCGGCTATTTTTCGCCTTTATCCACAACTAAGACACATTAATGTTCGTATATGTTCCAAAATATACACACATATCAGTGAACATAATGTGTTACCGGCAGTTGACGTAGTTTTATATCGGGCCATTAAATAATAGAGACATAAAGGCTGTTTAGTGCATAATAATGTTGCCACATTAAAAATTAATGGCATCGATGTGACTGCACTGCTTAATGTCAGTAGTAAATTAAAAAGAAAAAACAAGAGTTAAAAAGAATGTAATTGGTCCTCTATGGTGTTTGATACATTGTGTATTATATTTTTAACCTGCCAGGAAAAAGAAGGGTTTGACGTGTCTGGGTCGTCTATTTCTCAGCCTATAAATTACCCACTGATGAGTCGGAGCTCCTCCAACAGCATAGACTCTAAAAACTTTTTAACGGATTTATCGCGTGTATTCTGTTTTTTTTTTTGTTTATTACCTGCTTGGGATCCAGTCATTAAATCGATCAAATCTCAAGCAAAACTCTCATCTGCAAAGACCTCTGGACACCGTGAGCGATTTCTGCGTGCACAGGGACATTATCAATAAAACAAAATTATAGGCGGTAGATTTTATCTGTTTCTTTGTACTTTTGAAGATAACTGTCATCTAGTCTCTCCCGCGACCACGACTGCTGCAAAGCATTCGAAACGTCGGGAGTTAAATAATGTAATATACACGCGATAAATCCGTTAGTGTTTAATTTCGAAAACCTAAGAAATCATTAGCATAGGCTCTAATTAAATACTAGCCACGATTTCTTCCCGCCCGCGCTCTTAGTCGAAATAAAACTTCCTCGTCAATGACTTCTGTGTACTCCGGTACTGTCATTTTTGGAAGTGTATACCCTACACTTAATATTTGAACGGCTGGTTAAAGGTGTGAAAAAGCGTGTAGCGAGTTATAGGATCCAAATATAGACCTCACATAAATATCACAGTATTATTCAGTGTTTTGTAATAGCACAAGTCCCATTTTATTATGAAGGATTTTGTAATCGATGACATGTTCTTTGCAATAAAAGTAATGTAGTAAATATTTGTTTGACACATTGGCAATATCTAGATAGTTTCATCGACATTTAGTATCTAAATGCAGATAATATTTTTGTTAATTATGCGAGTTTGCTCTCACAAATCTGTCTTAACCCAGGTTGGGCCTAAAATGTGAAGCTTCAATGGTAAATTTTAAGTTAAAATTTTATTGTTTGACTTGTGAACAGAGCTCTAATGAACCAATTTGATTAAATGAGTTTTGATTTTATTTGATATACGATTCCATATTAGAATAATATAATTTATTCGAACAAATATAAAAAAATAACATTAAATATAATAATAACTATGAACCTTATTATACCTTACTTCTGGCTAGACTCACTTAGTGACTTTTGACTAAGTGTGTGTGTTACGACCAAGAGTCAAATATTCTTCGTGACATCAATGCTTGTTGTATTAATCTACAAAACTGACAAAAATGTAAAAACTTACATTTCAATTTCATTTAATTTAGTGTAATTAAGCACACTAAGCAACAATAATCGCTGTATATTTTGTTGTTTGTTAAATTCTTTTTTAAGAAATGTACCCTTAAATTAAAGATTTTTAGTAATTTAATTTTTTATTTTATTTGTAACACCCACAGCATAAAAAAGACATTAGAAAAAAACGTGCACTATCAACATCCTTTATTTCCGTCTTCCCATGGCCCGCCCATGTAAGACTTCAGGAAGTATACAAAAATCCATATTTATCAACTACAAAGACCATTATTGTCACTATGTTGGAACAAAAAAACGGCCTTTAACGAGATAAGAGCGCGGCGCGTTTGTCGGCGACGATCAAAAGGCGCGCACGCGTCCCAGACACGTTCGGGGAACAGAGGTCTGGGGTTCGAGTTCGGCTAATCAGTCGCCGATATGTCGTAGTGTTCCTAGAATCATGTGAGACCAAATGTAAAAATTGTGCTCAACTATTGGTGAAATGAATCCATTAATGACGCATTAAGACTCGCCACCCCATTTCACTCTAAGGGTGTCGTAAGAGCCGATATAAGGTAAATTTGATACGAAACCCAATCCGTCTGGCTAGTGTGGCACAGTAGGCTCATTACCCTCCATTTAATGAGAGGAGGCTTGACACAACAGTGACTCGTTTATGGGCTCAATAGTAGTAGTTACACAGAAGTGAAGTAAAGGCATACGTGTCTTCTAAATCAGTCACCAATGGAAGAGTTGAATACATAAAACAATTGAACACTAATGGCTTGAATAGCAATTTGTCGGTGACCAAATGGTTTCGATTGGATCAAAGATAATAGAGATAGTGGCGTTAAGCCCTCTACAAACCTCTGCTCACAAATTGAAAAAGTCGTTCTCTTTTTAAACCAATTTAGTGGCTAATGGTTTTTGGTTTGGTTTTGGTTTTAAATGGTTATTTAGTTGTTACTAAGTATCCTAGGTCATGAGGCTTTACACCTCCGGTAAAACAAGGGGTTTGTTAAGGTTAGCGCTTAGGTGTGTGAGGCTCCGTAGCTCAACAAAAGATGAATCGCAAACATTTGATTCGGATGTTGATTATTATTGATTGTTGGTCTAGGGGTTGGATGTGCCGCCGTTGGATCACTGACCCCCGCGTCGATTCCGGGGTCGGGAATATATATTTTGTGTAAACTAGAGGCACTTTCTCTAAGTCATTAGTGTTCGTGAACGTCATGTTTGTAGACTGCCCCCCCGCGATGCAGGTTATACCCAACAACCGTTCAATTTACAACAAACCTAAATTATGTTTTTATTTTAATATGCACGCATGTTGATTAATTTCCACTAAATTGGGTAGAATATAATATACCGCTAACCTTAGTACCCAACGAAAAGAAACACGAAATTGACAAATGTCAGAGATACAATAAATCTGAACGGATATTTATTCTTAGTCTGTTGCCATAGACGTTTGGAAACCTGTTCCTGCTGTTCTAGTCTATAGGTGATTAATCATAGAGCATGACTATAAGACATATTCTTGATAGATCTTCTAATAACATGTACAATAAGATCAAGCTGCAAGTTCCATTTATAGTTCGCAAACAGAAAATAACACATGAAATAAAGGACAGAAGTGTTATTACAAGACTATAATTTAATATTGCACAGAGCTGAGTCATAATCAAATATACCGATAATAACGTACAATAATCCAGTATGCAAATTTGTCTTTTGCAGTGGTCGGATATACTTCAAACAGTTATTAATAGTGATGCGACATGCCGCTGGTTCCGCTTCCGCAACTAATAAAACTTTGGATGTAATTTAAGCCTATCAATGGCTCATCGTTAGGTTGTTCTCCAATTGAGTGGAGGGAAATTGGACTGCAGTGCTACGCTGACGGGTTTGCACATAAATTCGTATTCCATTCCATCTAGTGACGGATACATTCAAGCCGGCAAAAGGAAATTATAAGGCCGGAAACCTAGTAGCAAGAGAAGGAAAATTTTAAACGAATCCCTATGCCAACCTATGCCAACGGCCAATCAGTAATTCGGAAAATTAAACCTACTGGCATACTGACGCAGATGATGACGGGGCACGGTGGGTTCTCCGAATATCTGAACAGGTTCAGATGTAAGGAGAACCCGTCGTGCGTCTGTGACGCAACTGTGCCAGAAACCGTCCCACACCTACTCATCGACTGCCCGACGAGCCTTAGGGAGAGGACAGATTGTGAACTCGAATTAGGGATAACAATAGAAAGAGGAAATATAGCACATTTAATAGTAAATAAAAATAGAAACAAATTCTTACAGTATGCAACCAAAATATTAGAAATGGCAACAAAAAGGAACAAGTAGTATACTGCATATGTATAATAAGTATATATAAGTTAGTATACTATTCCGCATAATAGGAAATAAGATACACTAAGATAACATAAACAAACTGGAAACATATATATAATTTTATATATATGAACATAAGAATATATAGGATACCAATAAATGTAACGTAAGTGTAACAATATTAATGTAAAATAAAATATAAATATTAACAATAGAATAGGTATATAGCAGTAATATGGGTCTAAAACCCCCGGAATGAATGAGGATGGATGCAAGAAAGAAATAGTATGTTGAATGGAAGTACGAGAGGCATGATCGCGAGAACTGGAATGAAAGAGGAACAATAATAGGCTCTGATTATTATCAGAGGGTAGAGTGTAAAAAAAAAAAAAAAAAAAAAAAAAAAAAAAAAACCGCCAATCAGTGTTTTTGTAGATATTTACGATACGTTTAGCATGGGTTGATAACGGCATGGAATGGGTGCCTTGTTCTTAATTCACACCATCACATCGTAATCACTACATATTATAAAACAAAGTCGTCTGTCCGTCCCTATGTATGCTTAAATCTTTAAAACTACGCAACGGATTTTGAAGCGGTTTTTTTAATAGGTAGAGTGATTCAAGAGGAAGGTTTATATGTTTATTACATGAATACATCTCGATGTTCATCATTGCACCCGTGCGAAGCCGGGGCGGGTCGCTAGTTAAATATAAATATCCTTGGACATTTCACACAACCCCATCTCGTCCCAAGCTAAGCAACTTAATGCTTGCGTTATGGTAACGAGATGGATGATAAACTACTTATAGTTATATTTATTTTTACTTAATACATACATATTATAGATAGAAAACACCCAGACCCGGAACAAATACTTGTAGGTCGTACAAATATTTCTTCCGTGTGGGAATCGAACCCGCGACATGCTGCGCAGCAGTCGGTCGCTCAACCACTGCGCCACCGTGTCGTCCGGCCGCATGGGAAGCCCGAAGCTTTGTATGATTTATAGACAACAGTTTCTGCTTCTGTTTTTAGTGGATATTTCAAAGTAACATAATGTCGATTGGTATATAATAGCAATAGCAAAAACATATTTTAACAAACGACTACTACAGCGCAAAGTTATGTAGCTTAAGTTACAATTTACCGCTGCATAAAATCAATGATAACAAATTAGTATTGTTTTATTATTATTTCCACTTCCGTTTCTGTTAGAACTTTTCATTTATTTATCTGTTTCCGCTTCTACTGTGACACTTATAATACCTGAAAAGCATGAGAAAAATATTAAAATTTGAAGGCTTTTTTAAGTTATAATATACCGATGCTAAATGTTATATCTTCTTGCTTAATAAGTCTACTGCCTACTGCTCCTTGAAATCAACCATTAATTTAACGCTAGCCTACTAACCCAAATTTCGAATATCGAATTAATGATAAAAATGTTTTTTTATTATTTCCACTTCCGTTTCCGTTAGAAGTTTTCATTTATTTATCTGTTTCCGCTTCCACTGTGACACTTCTGTTGCATCACTAGTTATTAATACTCCAAGTGTTATTTAATTATTATTTAAAAACTGTAAATATCAAAGTTCGCGTACTTTACTGCGGTTTTCCTAATCGTGAGTCATAGTACGTGAGTAGTACCTACATCCTTGCATATAAAACTACGTACTTTTGCAGCCAAGTTAGTTATACAAACCACTAAAAAAATTCCAGCAATATAATAGGAAAATGAAATTGCTTTAATATTACTCCTAATCAGCCCATATATGACCCACTGCTGAGTCGAGTCTCCTCCAGTTACATGGAGAGTAATCGCCCTACTGTGCCACTCTGGCAAGACGAGTTGGCATGGCGTTTCGTATAAAATTTTCCTTCTCTTACGGCTAAAATATGAGTTCTAAATCCATCACCACAAATAAAAATAAAGAATATTCGATGTATGTATCAGTAAAAATACATCGAACATCCTAAGCAGAGCATCATTTTCCACTGACTTATTTAATTTAGGCTTTTTTAATGCAGCTAAAGTCTTTATAATCAATCACATTAATCTTAATAACATAAAAAACGAAGTATCTATGAATTTTGTATTATTTTAAATTTGATACGAAACCTTTTTTTTCGTCGGTTATTCCTTATGGATACTCGGCTGTGGGGGCTAGCTGGATAAGGGGGGACTTTAAGGCACATAAAAAACAAATAGCGACTTAATCTACCCACGGCGATCCTCAACTGCCCGAACCCGGGCCACGGGTTTCACTCCCCGATGGAGTAGGCTCTACGGGCCTTTGCCCGCCTCACTTAGTGGAGCCCAAGCTCTGAAAACTTTTTTTTTTTGTTGTCGCTGGGGTAAAACCCGGGGTAGAGGTCGGTGATTGTGTGGGACTCCGACAAGGGTCGTCTACCCACTAAAACCCCTGTGCCAACCCGTCTCGACAGTTTTGCATAGTAGCCTAATTTCCCTCCACGAATTTGGAGGAGACCCGTGGGTCATCTATGGGCCGAATAGTACATAGTAAGAGTACTTACCCAATGGGAATTCTAAGATAATGAAGTAGTTTCCGCTCGGTAATTGCATGCACACGTCTATCCTCTGAGATCTATACTTATCTTAATATTCATCTATAATGAACCCGTATGTGAAAAACAGGTGTCTATTTCAATCTTCTTAATCTGTTCCTCCATTTTGGTTAAAGATATGCACGAACTTAAAAATGATGTGGTTTACGATAATTTCTTACTTCACTACTTCTTTTTACTCTTTTATGAGTAGAAACAAAAATTTTGAGAATATTATTATTATTATTTATAATTTTATTTATGTAAATGGGGATTACCCATACATAGTGTTACCATCCCCTTCAAACTCAAAAGGAACTTTATTTACGTAGGTTTTATCAGAAAACTCTTATACATCGTCATATTTAAAATTACCTTTACGAAACCTCATGAATGTAACTTTTGGTCTTGAATCATTTATCTTATATTTATTTCTGCACATGTTAATATCTTGTGGGACATAGATCTCCCGTAATGAACACCGTTATTTATTTTGTTATTTCAGCCCATAGATAGATAAATAATAAATAAATATCCTTGGACATTTCACACAACGCCATCTCGTCCCAAGCTAAGCAACTTAATGCTTGTGTTATAGTAACGAGATGGATGATAAACTACATATATACTTTTTTTTTTTGTAAACACATACATATTATAGATAGAAAACACCCAGACCCGGAACAAATACTTGTAGGTCATACAAATATTTCTTCCGTGCGGGAATCGAACCCGCGACATGATGCGTAGCAGTCGATCGCTCAACCACTAAGCAAACACTACTCGGTAACCTCCTCCACATTCATGGAGGGCAATAGCCTACTATGCCACGCTGGCAAGACGGGTTGGCACTGGGTGTGTATAAATATTTCCTTCTCTTGCAGATAGAGGTGATCTGCCTCTTGCGTTCATTTAGTCACCTTACGACACTCTCAAGATGGTACGGTTGGTGATATTGCGTATTGTATTTGCACTTACTATACATTTAAATATGTTTATAACATCATTGTAAGGTTTAGACGCTGGCAGTCAATGCCTATAATACAGTAAAAGTAGTTAAGATTATCTGAGCAAGATTTCTGACCCGACTAGGTTGGTTTGCGCGAGCTTATCACTGAAAGGACATAAAGCAGTTAAACGATTTCATGGATAACAAACTCTATTTAAATGCAAATAAGGTTCTATTTTCAGTGGGATAGGAAGGTCGATATGCAAGTTTAGGGTTTAGTGTGTTGGATAGTGGTCCACAGTACTTGGGCGGCAGGTGTTTCGGAGCAGCCTCCTCCCACCGCCCGCGCTGGCGCCTCGATCTATAGAGATCATTGATCTAGCTGTGATTTTATTTAGTACTAGACGTAGTTGTGATGCTGGTATCTTGAACACCTTTCTGATTAGACAGGTAAAATCCTGGCAAGACTCTTGCGTTTATTTGAACTGATATGCTGTAAGGTTCAGAAAAACATCGATACCTCAGTCATTCTTTGAGATAGTGATCTCGTTGGTCTAGGGTTTCGATGTGTCGCCTTTGGATCATCGGATCCGGGTTCGGTTTCGTGGCCCGGCAAGTGTATTTGTGTAAACCAGGGGCACTTGCTCTGGGTCTGGGTGTCATTGGTGTTCGTGAATTTCATGTTTTATTAATAAAAAAGACAAAAAAGTAAACATTTAAAGTCTGAATAGCTTCTTTTGATTAGCTCTATGCCTCTTCACAGGCTACTAGCGACCCGGCCCAGCTTCGCAAGGGTGCAATGATGAATCTCTAAAATCAGTGTTTCTCTACAATATTATGGATGTAATGTATACATTTATCTTCCTCTTGAATCACTCTATCTATTAAATAAAACCACTTCAAAACCGTTGCGTAGTTTATAAAGATTTAAGCATACATAGGGACGGACAGACGTCAGGACAGCGACTTTGTTTTATAATATGTAGTGTTATACATATAAACCTTCCTCTTGAATCACACTATATCTATTAAATAAAACAGCTTCAAAATCCGTTGCGTAGTTTAAAAGATTTAAGCATACATAGGGACGGACAGACGACAGCGACTTTGTTTAATATATGTAGTGTTATACATATAAACCTTCCTCTTGAATCACTCTATCTAATAAATAAAACAGCTTCAAAATCCGTTGCGTAGTTTTAAAGATATAAGCATACATAGGGACGGAACTACGACAGCGACTTTGTTTTATAAGATGTAGTGATAGTGATAGTGACATTGATGATGATAGTGATAGTGCTGATAGGGATTTTGCTGCACGCTGTATATGCACGTCTAAAAGACTGAATTAAGTTCTTGATATTATGAATGAATGAGTCGAACATTCACTACTTCCTGCAGTTAACTAAGTAGGTGAGGGTACTTACTTTGTAACCAGTTTGACTGATGAAATTTAATCATGAATGAAACGCGTTACATCGAATTTGTTGTAGCTTGTTTTATGTTTTTAGTTCCCACTAATATTTCGCTTGATTGTTTTGAAGTTTCTCTTGCTACTATACTTAGTATGTGTTTTATTACCTGTGACGTATGAAAGGGTGTCTCGTTTGACACATCTATCTACAATACAAGAATGGGGTGTTATCACCTATAAGGTTTAGTGGCTTTATAAACCCTAAAAGAATAGGTAACACTTTTGCTCATTCTTTAGAAGGTTTTCATCTGTTGGTTCTCTACTCATGTGACATAACTGGCTATGAGAGAAAGAGAGATAGAAAATGTGTGCTTGCACCTCTCTCTTGCCCCTTCAGTATTAAACAAAACGTAACTTCCCTAACTTATATCTCCCTCTCAACTTCCGTTCGCTTCACTCGATCACATTTTTCGTAACGCTCCTATCACACATTTACGAGAGTAATCGCGCAACCAGATTACTCCCGTACGTAAAGAAGTTTTACTTGAAAAAAATCCGCCGCTCGTACTTGCGAACTCGGATGAACTTCACACGAACTTTCGTTTCAATTAATAGCTACAAATAAAAACACCACCACGGTCAATTACATCGATGTACGTTTACTGCCCAAAATGGTACAGAGATTAGATCGGCTACCGGCGTCGATAAACTTAATGCGCTCTCCCATTAACGTGTTGCTGGCAATTAAATCGCTAGAATTAATCTTTAACAGGCGTTACTAAGTGAGTGAACATGGAAGCTTGGTTCTATCGGTAACCAATTCTTGTTTGTATTATTTTTTTATTGCAGGATTCAGTTCATATTCGCAGCTCGACTTTTCGTCTCGGAATTGAGCTATATTTTCATCGAAGTGTATTATACTTTTAACTTCATCATACCCAGGCTAATGTCGAAGATAAAATTTATTTTCGTTTTGTTGTTTTTTGGCTTCTTCCTTTTCTAAGTAGGAAGTCTTCATAGATACCCGCCCATAAAGGACTAATTACGTTATGTAGGACTCCGGTTTTTTATCACCGAAGTACATGAAGTTGGATCAATTCAATTATTTCAATATGTCTGATTTTTTATTGTATTGTCCGTGCAAATGTACAATATGCAACAAAAAATAGTTATATTAAGTAGATACAAATCTATAAAAACTAACGAACTATTAATATGTATTATTTGCGTTACGCTAAACATCTCGTGTGAAATGTCAAATATCTATGAAAAAGAACACAAATATGTTGAATATCTCTGATTAGGGTTCATGATTTCTCGAGCTTTTCAATTTCTCGGGTCTCGAGAATTCTCGAGGCTAATTTCTCGGGACTCTCGGGTTGTCGAGAAATTTACATTTACGTACGTTTTCTCATATTATTTGGTTCCAATTGCGTCTAAAAATCAGTGGATTTCCTCTCAAATAAAAGTATAAATTAATATAAAACTTTCATCCATGTTATTTAAAAACATTAATCTTATAAATATTGTTTTATAAAAATATTACAGAAAAAAATATTATTCAGGCTCATAATTATAATGACAGCACCATTTTTAGTTGGTTATTTAGAACTTAAACTAAACAAAAAATCAACCTCAAAGAAAACGTAAATATTAGGTTGGGGAAAAAGTCTTTTCGCATTATAGTATGTATGAACTTGTAATAAAATCTTCAGTCCTGATCTTGCACCTTCAGATTTCCACATGTTTCGGTCTCTTCAGAATTCTTTAGGCAGTGTCAGGTGAACATCACGAGAGGACTGCCAAAACCACTAGTCGCGGTATTTTGATCAGTAGTCCCAAAATGTCTATAGCAATGGGATCATGTGCCTACCTACAAGATGGCAAAAAGTTATCGAACAAAATGGTAGCTACATACTTTAGTTAAATGTAAATAAAAGATATTAAAAATGTTTTGAAATTTCTTATAACATTAGGATCACCGCACAATTTTGGGCTGGTTATTTAGAAAAAAAAAAACAACTTAAATCTTGTAAACAAGATAAAACGATAGATAGCTTCTATAAAACGCGAAAGAAATCTTTAATATCTTAAACTCAGGTAGAAAGTAAAAGTAAATTATAATTTCATTACAATCATAGCACCATTTATGGCATGTTAATAGAATATAAACAAATTAAAACTCTGCAAGTTTTTTTTCTACAAACGTACATGATTTCTCGAGTTCTCGACTTTTCTCGAGTTTGATTTCCCGGGAACAAAGCCCAACGATTTCCCGGGAATTCTCGGCTCGAGAATTCCCGGGAATGAACCCTATCTCTGATGAATAAAGTTAATGTGTTTCTTTATTTGGTTACATACAAATTAATACGAAATCGGCTACCGACTTTAGCGATTTCGTAAATAATTAAAACGTTAATCGTAATGCAATATATCTGGTTTAAAGCACATGAGTCATTCCGCTACAAGTGATATTTATATTTTGCCGGCTTCAATGATATAAATGACGAATCCTGCAATAGATACCCTGAGAATATGGATAGTTTCAAAAGAATTTAAACCTTATCATATCTGATTAGATATCATAATTAAAGTAATCTTTGGTAGAGACGATATGTTTTATCTTATAACATTATCGACATAAATTTGAAAGTCAATGCATTTGTTATTCAAATTAAAAATGTATCTTTATCCAGTACCACTTGGTAGGTAAATAATTAGGAAATTATATGTGTAGTTTGTATTGTGTCATGCAATATATTGTAATGCATTAATTACAAACTACAAAACCCACAGTTTTGTGCCTTGTAATTTCCCTTATGCTAGTCCTTACATAGACACCCTCAGGATAATATAGGGTGGAGGCTTCAGATCTCTACCAATGACTACCAGACACTTTGCCAGTTGCCACCATCTGAGTGCCAGATCTGAGTGAGGGATTACCTCACAATTGATTGCGATATCGATACTGACTTGTATCAATTGGTCAATAAATTGTGTGTGGTGACGGATTTAGAATACATAGTGTCACCATCCCATTTCGTCGTGAGGTTGTCATAAGAGCCGACAAAAGGAAATGATAGGCCGAAGCTGCAAGAGAAGGAAAACTTGACTCGAAATACTATGCCAACACGTCTGACCAGCGTGGCATAGTAGGCTAATTACCCTCCATGTAGTTGGAGGAGTCCAGCCCAGCATTGGGTCATTTATGGGCTGACAAATAAGAAGTGGCGTTCTTTCACTTTTAAGTGAGCAAGTAGCTAAAATAAACATGGCACTCAACAGTCAGTATCGCTCATTTCTTGTTTTATTTATACAGCACACATATAATTTATATAAAATACATTGCACTTTAATTTTTTTATAACTACATATATTTACCGCAGTGTATAAAAACAGACGATTTTATAACTAAAGCTCACCGGACAGTAACTACGCTAGTTAAACCACATCTGGGCGAGTTATTACATATTATTACGGAGTCTTTGACCGCTGGACAATATCTCCGCATCGGCTGGCCCCATTCAGACCAAACAAATTGATACCGACTCTGTGCATTAACTCCGCATTATCTAGTTGCAGTCTAATTTAGAAATAATAATGTATGTTGGATACATTAGTTGGATTTACAATCATTAAAAAAAGACAAATGTATTATAGAAAAGTTATAAGTCAATAAATAATATCGACCTCGCGTTTTTAATTTTACTATCTGTGGCATCTTAGATCCTAAACGAATGAACCGATAATTATGCGAGTGTTTTATTTGATAGCAGGTTCGCTACGGGTAGTTCTTAGACATCATCAAAATTGGTTCAGTTGTTTCAAAATTATCAACAATTTTCTACCTTATAACCAAGGGACTACTGTATGTGAAAACTTGTACATGGCCTTCGTCTATTATTTAAGTTTTAATGTTTATTCTAGCTGTAAGTTTTCAAATAAATCAAACATAACTGGATATGTTTGATATAATTGAAAACTATAAGAATATAACATACTAGCTGCGCCCCGCGGTTTCACCCGCGTTTACTTGACATTTATTGTTAGATTATGTATAATTTACAATATATCTTTATAAATTATAGCCTACTAGTGGCCCGCCCCGGCTTCGCCCGTGCAAAGCGGGGGTGGGTTATACATATAAACCTTCCCCTTGAATCACTCTATCTATTAAAAAAAAACCGCTTCAAAATCCGTTGCGTAGTTTTAAAGATTTATGCATACATAGGGACGGACAGAAGAATGCGACTTTGTTTTATACTATGTAGTGATAGTGATGATAACATATATAACATATGTTTCAGTCTTTGAAACGTACAAGGTACCTATTTAAACGAGGTACAAAGGTTTTTTTCCAGAAAAATAAATCATAATACTCTCTAGCTAGCTACATTGGTCGACATCATCACTACATAGTATAAAACAAAGTCGCATTCTTCTGTCCGTCCCTATGTATGCATAAATCTTTAAAACAACGCAACGGATTTTGAAGCGGTTTTTTTTTAATAGATAGAGTGATTCAATGGGAAGGTTTTTAAGTATAACCCACCCCCGCTTTGCACGGGCGAAGCCGGGGCGGGCCACTAGTTAGTAATAGAAAACGGTACTCTGAAGAAGGAAGAAATGGATTAGTATCCTAGAACGAATAAAAACAGTAACAGATTTTAAATTAGTAGTTATCAGTTGATTTTGTAATTAACTGGATATAAGGTTTGGCTGCTACTAATGCATGTATGACTCACCGTATGCTAGACTATTAACGATCATATACGCAGGAAACCAGGTAATATTTTACGCTTAACAAATTTACCTAAATAAGAAGGCAACTAACATTTGAATACATAAAATATGCTTCTATTAGATAGTAACTGCATACTCAAGGTTCTTTGAAGGGGTTGTCTGTCGCCTTAAAAAAGAACGCCATATGTTAAGCAAGCTTTTATTTTTAATTTATTGGCATTTAACCTCGATGACAAGCCTTTTAGACAAATACTTCGTGCCCAACATTCGTCTTTTAGTCCACGTTTTGTCCCTTTCACAATCTCTTGCTGCACCTCATTCATCAAAACGAAAATAGAACAAAAGTACTCCAACTACTGTTCTTTCTTTTTATTGCCAGCTATTCATTATTGTATTCTCTTTATTGAGATGGCAACATTATTAATAAGCTTTTTGATTACAATCGTGTAACAGCGAGCGTATAAAAAAGAGGTCATCGTTTGTCCGTACAGGCCGACAGACAGACAATTTTGTGTAGATACTTATCCGAGGTCCATGCGTTAACGGTAGCTCAAAGCATATGTACACACACATGTGCAACTTGCACACATGATTACAGCAATGAATGGGATGGTGCTACAGGCTGGATACGATAGGGTTGTACCAGTATACTATCGGTTGTAAAAATTGTATAATCGATTTGAAAATCGAATTCAATGAACGCGTTTATGGCTTCATTAGCCGAATAACTTGATCAGCGTTAATGAAGGCTAAGATTAATGATCTCAATCAAAATGTGAAAGTGACTGTTGTAAATTATGCCCCAATACCTGGCGCCAATGTGGGGGCACAGCCCTATAAATAAAATAAGGTGGATTATTGGCTGTGTAAGTGCGTTTCCCACGGCATGCGAAACAGGTTTCGGCGAGATAAGCTGAAACTTACCACGAGGCCAGCTAATTTAGTGCCTCAGTGACAGTTTCCTGTCGCCTTAGCCATGTTTTGTGTAGTCAAAACATATTTTTTTATTAATGAACCGAGGTATATATTTGACAGACAATATCCGTGCGTGATTGAGACGTTAGGTATAGACTATAGTAAAAAGTTAAAGGATATGTTTTACAGCACATTATACCATTGGTTTTGCATATCGATATATCACAATCGATTAAGACTTGGTGTATCCTATGTCACCAACCCACACTACTACACACTACACACACTACGCGACTAAAGGATCTTAAGAAGCAGATCACCGGCGTATGAGAAGGAAAACTCGATACCAACCCGTCTTGCCAGCGTGGCACAGTAGGCTAATTTCCCTCCATGAATTTGGAGAAGGCCCGACTCAGTAGTTGGTACTTTATGGGTTGAAATGACGACGACTGTTTGTCCATACAATATTAATATAAAATGAAAGCTTTAGTTTCAGTATGAGTATGGATGGACGTAAGTGGGTAAAGAGGTGGATGGATGGTGTGAATGAGAACATGCATATGAAAGAAGTGAATGTAGGTCTGACGCTGATAGGAGTGTGTGAAGAGTACCATCTTCCTTTTTCAGCCCTTGTTCTACCGTGGGACAAGGGCTGAAATAGGATGATGGTGTTTTTGAACATGACGATTTACAAGAGTGTCGTGATCAAATCTGCAAGAATAGAGTTCCTTTTGAGCTTGAAATTACCAGCGCTGGTCGTGTAAATTCGTTAAAGGAAACATTAAGACAGCTCTATGTCGCATGAGGGATATTTGGTATTAATAAATTGTGACAGACACATTTGTGCGTATTTCGGGCTACAACAATATGCGCAGTCTTCCTTTGCATTGACTTAAACCCATTTTAGTACATAGATGTCACTGCTTCATTTTTAAACGCGATATATAACTATTTACAAGTCCTTACATAAGACGTAATAAATAGTTCTTCGTGTGGTGACGGATTAGAATACACAATGTCACCAACCCGCACTATCCTGGGGGTGTCGCATGAGGCGGCTGAAGGTACGCAAGGGGCAGATCACATAGCCGCAAGCTATTATGTACAAATCGTCTTGCCGATGCGGCACAGTAGGCTAATTACCGTCTGTGAATTTGGAAGAGGCTTGACTCAGTAGTGGGTTATTTATGGGCTGATATCACGTTCAAAAATATACTTTTGGTTAAATTATAGTCTATGTATTTTATATACATGGTGTAACAATAATACTGTAGCCATTGCCAAAGGATCGATATTACTGATGATGTGTGTGCAAAAAATTACGAAAAGAGACATTACTTTTTTATTTAGCAGTCATCATCATCATAATCAGCTCACTTTAGTCTACTGTTAAAGAGACCTGCCCTAAAGAGTGGCATTGGGTTCTGTTCTCAATTTGACGCATCCACCTGGTGTCTCCAGCTTTTCATAGATCCTCACAGAAGAAGAATATTTTCAGCAATCATAATATGTCAAAATATTTCCAACCCAAACCCACTGGCAAAATTTGATATAGTTTATTGATTGCCATATCCGATTGAGCTTTCATTCACAATACCTTGCCTCGCTAACGGTGCCATAAATCTTCTTCAAGTTTTGAAACAATACCAATAGTCAATCACCAATAAAAGTCAAGACTGGCAGCTTACTACCATAAACAACGATCTATTGCTAAGGTATCTTCTGGTGTTGCCAGTTTCTATAATTTTATGACCACTTACGATCAATAATCACAGTTGGTTTATTTCGAGCAAAATACAACACTACTACTACTAGCCCATAAATGATCTACTGTTGGGTCGTACCTCCTCCAGTTAATTAGATGGAGGGTAATTACCCTACTGTGCCACGCTGGCTATGTGGCCTATAAAATATTTGAAGTATTAACATAAAATACCCTACCCTCGCTTCATCATCATCATCATCAGCCCACATTAGTCCACTGCTGGACATAGGCCTCCCCTAAAGAGCGCCATAGCGCCCTGTCTTCAGCTTGACGCATCCAGCTGTTGCCCGCAGCCTTTCGCATGACATCTGCTAATTATTTAGCACCAAGTTCCTGGACATAGGCCTCCCCTAAAGAGCGCCCTGTCTTCAGCTTGACGCATCCAGCTGCTGCTCGCAACCTTTCGCAGATCGTCGCTCCATCTAGTAGAGGGCCGTCCCACACTACGCTTGCCGATTCGCGGTCTCCACTCAAGAACTCGTCTACCCCAGCGGTTGTCGGTTCTTCTACAGATATGACCAGCCCACTGCCACTTCAGTCTGCTAATTCTCTGAGCTACCTCGCTTGTATGGAGACAATTCAATATAGCAATACACATTACAGCACATATAATGGCATAAACACAATCCGTCCTTAGGGTGTAAGAGGCCACTAATGAACGCAAGAACACTTCGATTTGGAGGAGTACAAACTCGGAATTATATAGTACGTCCCCTTTATCTTTCGTCTGAAGTCCTGATGGATATCCGGAAGTTGACGATAGAGATGATAAGTTGCTCCCCAACCTACCCACTTAAACCGAAGGCGATCCTCGACTAACTGCCTCTAGGGCTACAGGGTTCATCCCGATTGGGAAGTTTGCCCCTCGACCCTGGTGGGCCTTGGCCTGGCTCGTATACGTATGTCACCTACCTATACTATATTAAGCATGTCATTTGAGAACTAATGATTGTTAAATAATTCGTACCAACATTTAGAGTGGAGATTTTTTCCGATATTGGGTCATCTGTAGATTATTTTGGTTAATAAGACATTTTATCTTGAAAATATTATGTCTGGCCACACCATCTGTCACGGGCGGTTTCCAGCCGTCGCGCAATCAATGGAGCGGCTCGTGACTGCACGTGGAGCCAGCCGGACCGATCACCCGTCTACGCTCCACTTACCCAATCATTCAACAAACGCACACACAGGCAAACAGTACTCACATCAGCAGCTCACTGGTACCCAGTCATGTAACGCGATATACATAAAGTACTAAACTCTTTAACATAACTAGCAGGCCCGGCCACGCGTTGCTGTGGCTAAGGATTTTGTTGTATTACATTTAACATACATTATTTTAACTTTTAACATAGCGTCATCTATTGAATACTTACTCAATCCAGTCAACAGTTATCGCCATCTGTTGGAATCGTTTGGAGCTAACATATACTATATGATAAAAACACGTAGAAAGCTTAAATTTCATGTAAATGTCAATATATAATAGTCTCTTATTTGAATTTTACTTATTCTCTTTAGATCTGTTTGCCAGTCGACAAAGGCTTCCTCCAACCTTTTCCACTCATGTTTTTCTTGAGCCACTTTGTTCCAAGTGACGCCTGCCACTTGTCTTATGTCGTCATCCCATCTTTTTTGCGGTCTACCTCTTTTCCTTTTACCTTCTGTAGAATACGATCCTGTTTCAAATTGCGCCATTTTTTCTCTTACAGTTGTCACAAAACTTTGCTTAAGTCTTATTTTACTAACCTAAGTCTTCTTACGTAGGGGTTTCTCATGGATACTATCCGTGCGGGATAAACCGGCTCTAGGGCGTGGAAACATGGTACATAATTGGCGCACCGATCTACCCACTAAAACCTACTGCTCCGGTCCGTAACCTGGGGGCCTTGGCTCGGCTGGCGTAGTGAAAAAGCCTTTGGATCAACGGGTCCCGGGTTCGATTCCGGGGTCGGGCAAGTGTCTTTGTCTAAACCAGAGGCACTGGCTCGGAGTCTGGGTGTCATTTCTATCTATAATATGTATGTATTTACAAAAAAAAAAATGTATATAAGTAGTTTATCATCCATCTCGTTACCATAACACAAGCATTAAGTTGCTTAACTTGGGACGAGATGGCGTTGTGTGAAATGTCCAAGGATATTTATATTTATTTATTATTTATATTTGATCGCCTAGAGGTTAGGTCATTTCCCCCGGTTTGATTCGACATTGTGTAAACCAGAGGCAATTACTCTGAGTATGGGTGTCGTTTTTATTTGTGAATTACATGTTTGTAAAGAGCTCCCGCGATACAGGAATACCTAGAGCTGTCGTTTCTTTTTTTAATTTACCACGTATATGTGAAAATCGCCCTTGTGAACACTTAGGTTTCTTTCACAGCTGGGTGAGTCTCTTAAAATTCAATTACAAATCGTGTAGCTTAATTATCAAGCCCCTTTTTCTTTTCCTCTGTTTAAACTTGCGTACGGCTGAAAATAGCTCGCGGCGACATCTCATTAAGGCCGTCAGCATCTGAGCCCGCTTTGAAAAATGTCTCATTTAACCCCGACAGTCCTCTAATAGCCGGCAAAGGGTTAACCACAAATAACTGATGCGGAAGTGGGCGACGCTATCGCACCACTCCACTTTTTAATAGTTTTTAATTAGGAAATAGTTTAATTTTTATGTTCGCGAGAGATGGTGATATCTCGATCGGTTGTAAAACTGGCTAATACGAAAGTCCCTTCTTCCATTTACCGGTCAAGTTCTTTGGGATGGCATCTAATTAGATTTAATTACTACTCTGTTTAAAAACGTCTCTATGGGGGTAATTAGCCTACTATGCCACGCTGGGCACATGAATGGGCACGGGGCTTCGTTTCAAGATTTCCTTCTTTTGTGGCTAGGTTTCAGCCTTGCCATTTCAGCTCTTAAGACACGGATCAGATTTAGCTAACTACCAGTATTTACACGAAGTGATTGCCAGCTGCCCGTGAAAAATGACAGCTCGTCTAACTAAATGATTACCATTAGGCCCACTAGGTTCCAGAAGCTAAACGGCAGTCGCTCCGTGAAAATACTAGTACATATTTAGTAGGGATGGGCCGAACTTCGGTTTAACATAATTAAAGCAACTTGAGCCGAACTTCGGCATTCACGTATTTCGCATTGGTTTATAAAATATGACGGATGTTATGCGGTAATAAACAACAAAAAGAGGTCCTTTTCAAGACGGTTAAAAATCTTAAGAGAGAAAGAATATCACGTTTTCGTTTCTACTGAACATTTAGAAGTATTTAATTGTGTTCAAAAAACCATTGTAACTGTATCTACCCTGATGTAAAATTGACTAGGGAATTTGCACCGAATTTGATTGGTCTAGAGGTTGGATGCGCCGCCTTTGGTTCACGGGGTCCCGGTCTCGATTCCGGGGCCGGAAAGTGTATTTATGTAAACCAGAGGCACTTGCTCTGAGTTTGGGTGTCATTTGTATTAGAGAATTTCATGTTTGTAAATTGCCCCCGCGTGACAGGTTTAACCGCCTGCACTAGGTTAAACCTGTCTCGCGGGGTTACGTTACGTTACGGGGTTACGCGGTTACGTTATTTTTAACAAAAAATATAAGAGATTTTCGGCCGATTTTTTTATCGTTACCTAACGTTCGGGCTCTGTTCAAACCACATTCGTCCCATCTCTAGTATTTAGCCAAATCGTGTTAGACCGGTGTCGACTCCAATCACGTAGGGAAAAGGCAAGGAAGATGTTATGGTAATTAGGTAATAGTATTTTTTATGTTGTGTGAGTGGTGGCGATTGTCCGATCGGTTGTCAACGTGTACTGGAAATTGGCGTGAGCTTAAAGTGGCGTGAGAATAACTGTGGCGCCAAAACGACTGCCGGAAGTGGCATTGTAAAAAAAAACTCTCAAATATTACAAAGCAGTTAAAAGTTTGTGCTAAACAAGGAAATTAATAAAATTTACTTGTGTAAAAGCAAATTCAAATGTTGTTTGTTCTTTTTTCGTTAATAATATCTGGCCATTATACCCTTTTTATTTAAATATGTGTCATTGTATAATTTTAACTTGTCTGTCTCATTATGTCTATCTTCAATAAATGATGTACTTACTATGTTCTACATATATGCTTTACTTTCTTTAATTAAAGTACAACAAAATAAAGTTTATATTTTTATTATTAGGAGGAGCCACCCTTGTCTGTGGTCCTCTTAATATATACCAGTATACTCGTACATTGATCTATTGGAAACCTCACCTTTGCATAATTTATACTTTAAGTATATTATGGTGAAATTTGTTTATTTTTGTACCTACCGGTTCTAATGAGTTCAAAGGCTTCTTAATGACTGTGTGATACTTTTTCATTCATAAAAACCGTGTAACGGTATTATCGCAATATTAATACAGACTACTACATTAAGTTATTTATGCTTATGTAATTTCTTACATTTGTCAAACTAAATCAAGTAAGAAAACAATTGTCTAATATATAAGCTTATACTACTTCTCAGCTCATAGACAACCCACTGCTGAGCGTGGTTAATTATGCTACTGTGCCATGCTCGCCATATGGGTTGGCACAGAGTTTCGTATCAAGTTTTGGATAGGCGTAGGATGGACTGGTGTGGTGACTACGTACTCTAAATCCGTCACTACACTGATAGTATTCTGTGTCATCAAGCTAATTTCAAAATTTATTTAATTGGGACTTCCAATAGACAATTCACATTATAATTTTAGGTGTATTAATTAGATATTATATGTCAGTGTATAGTGGCTTAAAAGTATAAAACATCTTGCACAATATAATAAATTGCTCTAGTGCGGAAACTTCGTCATCAACCAAACTCCGCCAATCACATCCAAAAAGGTCCAAAAATCGACTATTGCACAGGACATATTTTGGCTCAATTTTTTTGTTAGCTGGGTATAGACGTTCACTACATATTATGAAACAAAGTCGCTGTCCGTCCCTATGTATGCTTAAATCTTTAAAACTACGCAATGGATTTCGAGTTTTTTTTTAAATAGAAAGAGTGATTTAAGAGGAACGTTTAATAGATGCATAATATGTTTTAGATGTTTATCATTGCACCCGTGCGAAGCCGGGGCGGATAGGTAGTTCTCCATAAACTCTTTGCTTAGAATTTCATTTATGTGTTAATATGTTCATAGTATACATACTATAAAGGGAAAATATATATTGTTACCAGCTATTCTTGATTGTATTTATATATACACCCCTTACATTTTACTCCATAGGTATGTCCCTACGTCTGTGGGTCTGTCTGTACCTGGGGTAGCATTTTTATATATTTATTTCAAACTGTCTTTTCGCTATTATTCCTGGGCATTCAGCACCTCCCATAACAGTTACATCAATTGTATAAAACCGAACCGGTTCACTCTGTATGCTTCGAGCGAAATTTCAAATGTGTTTATTACAGTGGTGTCAAATGTCTCTAACTGTCTGTAACGAGGATCCCTTTCGAAGCTGTCTGGTGACCACGCCTCTTCCTCTGCTTACAGACAGAGAGTCATTAAAATTACCCTTCGTGCGACTAAAAGGGTGGAATTAGAGACAAACGTAGGTTTGAAAGCGGACTTTAGGTTCTTTGATAGTAGACATTTTGCTAAGCAGTTGCAACTAGTCTTAACTGTCATCTTATGTCCAGAGCACATAAGTTCATCATTCAGGCCTTGTCTGTTACACGGAGGACAATTTGCCGGAGAGAGAGCACAGTATTTCGTATCACGCTTTCGTCCTCACGGCCAAATTCACATCGTAGAAATAAAAGAAAACTTACATATGAATTACGAACCTCCTCATTTTAGCAGTCGGTTGAAACCATTTAACTAGATGTCCGTGTGGTAACGGATTCAGAATACATATTGTCACCTCCCCCTTCCATCTTGAGAGTGTCGTAAGAGCCGACAAAAAGAAATGACGAGGCCAAAACTTAGCCGCAAGATGGAATCTCGAAACGAAAACCCGAGCCGACCCGTCTGACCACCGTGGCACAGTTGGATATTTACCCGACTCGGCAGTGGGTCTTTTATTGCCTTAGAGGTACTAGATTCTATTTATTTATTTATTTCTTCAGCCGGGCAAATCCAGCGAGCGAACCGTTCTACCATATTATTATGACTTTGAAGTAAAAGTGTTTTTTTTTTCAGGTAACGTAATCGAAATCAATTTTACTCTACTCATCGCTTAGACAATGCACGCCATCACCTCTATGAAAAGGTAAGTAAAATACTAAATGCTTCCTATTACGAACTACGGAAACAGTATAGCGTTGTCATTTCATGAAAAGCAAAGGACACCACATGGACACTGTAATAGTAGCCCGATTGACCAAAATACTCGGGAAGATCTCTCTACATGAA
Organism: Clostera curtula; assembly: GCA_905475355.2. NCBI lineage: Eukaryota > Metazoa > Arthropoda > Insecta > Lepidoptera > Notodontidae > Clostera > Clostera curtula. Next base: position 6,527,976 of record FR997813.1, on the reverse strand, counting down.
TCACTGGGAAACCTAAGATAAGACTAAAGTTTATGCCACACTCATTTAAGAAATAGAGAACACCGAGTCTATCGCAATTGTATTTTACGTTAGAGAAATAATGGTAATGTTTATCATTTATTAAAGGCTGAAATCATTATGACACCATTGAAAACTCGGACCAGTTTTCAATTTATTGTATACAGAATTGCAATCTTGCATAAATTGTCCTGTTCTACCTTAGAAGTCAACTGAATTCTTTGGCTAATTACCAAACAAGCTTACTGCGACCAAAACTCGATAATTTCATCACGATAGGGTAAAACCGGGATAGATGCCCCACTTTTAGAAAAAGCCACCCATTTTTTAATATATGTGTTATATACGAATAATTTCTATGAATGTAGCTAGCCCAATCCTTTATGCTGAATTATTATTATTAATATTTAACCTATTAAATACAGATTTTGCACAAATTGGCTTTTCGTAGAATGTCTTTTTTGAGGATAGATGCCTACCTGTATGGATAGTTGCCCCACCATGAAAATACTGAGAAGGATAGATGCCTGCAGTGCAGGATAGATGTTCTTTTTACCGTGTAAACTAAAACCCTAGCCCAAACGTTAGGTATTTCTAATTCTAAAACGAAACATGGGTCTTTATAATGAAAAGTAACTATATTTTTTTATTAATAGTGTATTGTTATTACCCATAATTATTTTTTACAGCGTTTGTATAATTAAAATATAAATTATTATGTTTCAACAAGCATTCTCATGTTCTTTGTTGATTAAATTTTATAGGCATTTTATTTATTTAACAAAAATAGAAATTCTTAATTGTTTCTACAAATAATTTTACTTAAATTGTGTAATAATTTCTGAAAAGTGTACAGATTCAGTCCAGATTCGGATCCAGTTGGATAAAGATTTCGTATTCTTCTTTCAAAACTTTCAATGCGAATCCTATTTTACTTGTATCTTTAGGGTTATTCTTCCGTTGTGTGGCATATTTCTACTATAATCTTAAATAGCAGTTTATGGAGGGATAGATGCCCCTAAGGGCACCTATACCTTGAAAAATTAGGGCAACTATCCTTTGTGATAGGGATAGATGCCTAAGTATTTTTTAAATATTATAATAAACTAAATAGCAATTATTTACACCTCGATGCCGACTTAATGAACCAGTTAATCGACATATGAAAAAATATAACGGAATTTATTAATAATTATAAAGTTATACAACACAGAATACTAACGTTTCAAACTTTGACGTGTTCGTGAATGTCGCCGCGGAGATAATTACATACACGACCAAAACGCATCCTCCTACATGACTGTCCATGGGTAACTAAGGTATGGGGTGAATGTGGCTCCTACTTATACAATTAACTCTAAGTCACGAGTTCGCGAAGTTAGGTTTTTAGAATATGGGGCATCTATCCCACTGGGGCATCTATCTCGGTTTTACCCTATACTTATCACCAATCGACTATTCATTGATTATTCATAGCACGCTAACGCTTTTATTATTCGACAGTATGTCGCGTTATTAGATATACAAGCCACAAACATACAAAATGTTTTAAATTGTTGTTTGTTTTGTAGTTACATTACAATCTTAGCTCACGTTACCAAACCGGTCTATCTTTCATTCCCTATTGACTACTTGATGTTTAATCGGCGTTGTATAGTTACCACGATCAGAATTTTAGAGCTTTCCCTTTTCACTGAGATGGGCTCAAGTCGCAACCTTATCTATATATTAATTAATACTCAACCCACACATAACCCACTACTGTATCGTATTAGATCTCCTGCAATTACATGGCACTAGATTTCGGATCGAGTTTTCCTTCTTCTGTGGCTAGGTTATCAGCCTTAACATTCCCTTTTTTCAGCACTTACGAGATCCTCTGGAGGAAATGGTATAACCATATCACTATCACTATCACTACATACTAAAAAACAAAGTCGCTGTCGTCGGTCCGTCCCTATGTATGCTTAAATCTTTAAAACTACGCAACGGATTTTGAAGCGGTTTTTTTAAATAGATAAAGTGATTTAAGAGGAAGGTTTATAAGTATAATAAATTGCATCCGTGCGAAGCCGGGCCGGGTCGCTAGTGTATTATAAATCCATCACCGCACGGACACAGTAAATAAATAAATATCCTTGGACATTTCACACAACGCCATCTCGTCCCAAGTTAAGCAACTTAATGCTTGTGTTATGGTAACGAGTTGGATGATAAACTACTTATATACATTTTTTTGTAAATTAATACATATTATAGATAGAAATGACACCAAGACTCCGAGCCAGTGCCTCTGTTTTAGAATCGAACCCGGGACCCGTCGATCCGAAGACGGCACATCTAACCACTAGAACAACGAGGCATATACACAGCACTCTATATATATCTAATAGTTGAAACGCAAAGAACCTATTAGCTTACAAAACATTTAATTTGTGTAAGCATTATAATGCAGTCATTATGAGCAGTAAACGATTTTAGAAAGAACGTAATTTATATTCTAAAATCGGTGATCATCTACTGACACGGAAAAAATAATCAATCACGACTAAAAACCTTACTCAATATCACCTCCGAGAGCTTCGGCCACGGCGTACCAACATTCACACACCTGTCAATTACGATATTTTAATATAAGTCTGTCACAGAACTCTTAATGAACGCCACAACATCCACAAAATAAATATCAATTAAATCTTTTAACTACGACAGCTTGAGAACGAGATAAAAACAAACTTTTAAATGGTTTGTTTAACGAACTACACTAACTCTATACAAGTGTACAAGTAAACTTGTCATTCATTTAAGCGATCGCTACTGTAAAGGTGATTAATAGTGTGCGTCAATTTGAATCAGAAGATATTTTGAACAAGAGTCTATGAAATGTTGGTCCAGGGGTTAGATATGCCGCCTTTGGATCAACGGGTCCCGGGTTCGATTCCGGGGTCGGGCAAGTGTCTTTGTCTAAACCAGAAGCACTTGCTCTGAGTCTGGGTGTCATTTGTGTTCGTGATTACATGTTTGTAAACTGCCCCTGCGACACAGGTTATACCTAGTGCACCCGGTTATGTTATTAAAAAAAAAAAAAAATTGAAGTAAGTACCGGGTCTTTTGGTACAAAATAAATGGGCCATTCCGTGTGGTGACGGATTTAGAATACACATGTCACCACCCCATTTCGTCCTGCGGGGTGTCGTAAGAGCCGACAGAAGGAAATGATAAGGCCAAAAACAAGCCGCAAGAAAAGGAAAACTTAACATACAAAACTCTATGCCAACCGGTCTGGTCAGCGTGGCACAGTAAGCTACATGGAGGGTAATTCCATGTAGTTGGAGGAGGCCCGACTCAGCAGTGGGTGATTTATGGGCTGAAAGCTGAGGGTCGTGTTTGATTATCAAAATACCTCGGTTGATGCATTTGAACAAGTCAACGCGTTGAACATATAATGTGCTAGCGGTTACCTTCGACTTCGCCCGCGTGGTATTTAACAATTTGGAAACCTCAGTGACTATGGGCTCCTGAAAAGCGGGAGGCAATAAAAGTAGTCTGAGTTACCCCTTGTTACATCAGCTATCCGTCAGGGGAAGTCCCGTTAGCCGAAACACACAGAATTAAAAAAAGCAATGTTTTGGTATATGTACTGTGCATACATCCAAATGCACATAATAAAAAGCGGTTATTTTAATATTACAAACAGACACTTCAATTTTATTTATTTGTATAGAATACAGATGCGGCGTTGGCAAACATTTTGAGTTTCAAGAAATGATCAATCATACGGCACGCGGTGATTTTTCACGGCGACAGTGGCGACGCGTTTTGTTTTCCTAAAACACAAAATTAAACTCGATCATCGGTTTAAATTTAGTTTTAAACGTTCAAAATAGCCGAGGCGCCGAAATGGCGGCTCTTAACGCTCACCTGTTCGCTGATTCGGAACTTTACGGTATCATTATCACGTGATTGTTAGTTGCCAATATTAAGAATACACACTAAGGTAGTTATTCCATCCTATGGGTGTCCTAAGGGTATGTAAGAGTCGAAAAAAGGAAATGACAAGACCGAAAACCTAGCCACAAGATAAGGACAATTTGATACAAAGCCCTTTTTTTTTCGCCCGGGGTAAAATTATTTTTGGACTTCCTCGCCGGCCACGGGGATGGCCAGCGAGGAGAGTGTGGGACTCTCCCCTATAGTGGGGGCCTACCCACTAAACCTCCCCGGGGTGCTCCAACTCGCGTCCTGTTGCGGCATTGTGGGATCTGATGCAGAACCACGCTGATACAAAGCCCTGTGTAAACCCGTCCGTCAGCGTGGCACAGTGGGCTAATTAGCCCTCCATGTAATAGGAGGTGTGGTGACGGATTTAGAGTCCGTGTTTAGAATACACAATGTCACCAACCTATGCTATCCTGCGGGCGTCGTAAGAGGCGACTAAAGGAACGCAAATGGCAGATCACCTAGCCACAAGAGATGTTGAAATAGGTTTGTTATTAAATAATGTAGCTGGCAATGTACACACATATCTATATAATATTGGTTTCCATGGTTTTGTTATTATTAAATACTAGCGACCCGCCCCGGCTTCGCACGGGTGCAATGATGAACATCTAAATTGATCAGTGTTTCTCTAAAATATTATACATGTATTATACTTAAAAACCTTCCTCTTGAATCACTCAATCTATTATTAAAAACCGCTTCAAAATCCGTTGCGTAGTTTTAAAGATTTAAGCATACATAGGGACGGACAGACGACAGCGACTTTGTTTTATACTATGTAGTGATTATTAACTGTTCCTATCAACTGAAAAATATATTAAGGGTCTTTCACTGCGTTTAAAATAGTTTTATTTACTGCATTCTATTAAGAGAAGGAAAACTTAATACAAACCCGTCTTGCCAGCGTGGCACAGTAGGCTAATAAATAACCCTTTATGATTAAGGAGGAGGTCCGACTCAGTAGTGGGTCAGCTATGGGATGAGAAGTATCGTATAGTAGTAATCATAATAGTTAGATGCGTTATTAGTTTCCACGCTACTGATCTCGAGTATCTGCCAAAGATTTAAGAACAGAAGTCGGAATCATCGTCTCCGAAACGCGAAGATAAGCATAAACATTTAATTCACAAAAATCATCTAACAGTTGAAACCCATGGGGCTTCCTGATCTTCCGTAATACGATCCAATAATCGCTCATCGTATCAGGTGACGGCGACAAATCGCTCGTGCATAATCGCAAATGCGATTTTTTATTCCCGCCATTCACCATCCCTCTATATCCGGTTCGCGATAGCACCATATTGTGAGGCAGGTAACAAAAACATCTCATTACAATAGCGTACACGCAAAATTACACTTTAAGCTCATAAAAATAGTATTGATTTTAGTAAAGTCACGTCCGAGTGCACTTATATGGTACCAAAAATTTGTAAAAAGTCTCTTTTGTGGCTGCAGACAGTGTGGCACCGAAACCTTTTTGTTGATGCGAAACACTCGAGTTGAATGAAAACTTATCGATTACTTCGAAGAAACTCGGATGCGCAATCGATTGTTGGCCGTTTGTGGTCGGCGAATTGGGGGATTCTAAACTAAAAAAATACTTTTTACTTTCTCACACTGAACATAAGTAGATCTACGTATTTTCTTCCTTATCATCATCATTATGTATAAACTACTACTACTCAGTCGTAAATGACCCACCGCTTAGTCGGGCCTCCTCCCCTACATGGAGGATAATTAGCCTGCTAAGCCACTCTGGCCGGACGTTTCGTTCATCCCGACACAGGGTTTCGTTTCAAGTTTTCCTTCTCTTGCGGCTAGATTTGTAGCCTTGTTATTTCTTTCACACTCGGGAAGGAATGGGGTGGTGACACTATAATAATAATAAATAAATAAATATCCTTGGACATTTCACACAACGCCATCTCGTCCCAAGCTAAGCAACTTAATGCTTGTGTTATGGTAACGAGATGGATGATAAACTACTTATATACTCGTATATATTTTTTTTGTAAATACATACATATTATAGATAGAAATGACACCCAGACTCCGAGCCAGTGCCTCTGGTTTAGACAACCCGGCACCCGTTGATCCAAAGGCGGCACATCTAACCACTAGACCAACGAGGCATATTCTTAATCTGTCACACGTAATACTACTGCGAATACAGTACAATTAAATTTGTATGTATTTTTTTAAAAGACGTTCTCACTGTACCTACCTCACTGCACAGTATCGAGGGGGGTTTAACCCTGAACAAGTATCTTTAGTTTAAACCAGGACACTTGCTTGACCCCGAAATCGAAGCAGGGACCCGTGATTCAAAGGCGGTGCATGTTACCCTTACATCGCTAAGGCTTAATTAGATGTTATACTTCCATCTTAGGAAGAAACGGCCGCAAGTCACTTTATCATGATTTACAATAAATGGCTGTTTTGTCTTTATGATAGAGTTTTCATTCCTAATAGCTACTAAAACACAAAAATATACTAGTGGCAGTATATTTTTGTGGTGACGGATTTAGAATACACGATGCCAACAATTAATTGCTGCGGAAGGTGTCGTCAGAGACGCCTAAGGAAACTTAAAAGGCATACATATAACCCAGCGTCTTGGGTCTAGCTTGTATGCGTTGTCATACTTTGATCGGCTCTTTCAAGTTCCTAGAATGAGTGGTATTCTATCTCCGTCAGTATTATACAATCTTCATCATAACACAAAGCTCCACGTATGTTACCTAATTATTCCGCCATTTTTTATATCACTCGGTTCCGATTCTTATTCCTCTTTTTGACATGAGTATTATAATATCGTGTACTGGGAACCTAGCTCATTGGCGTATGAAACGCAGCCTTTAGTGGAAAAAAAAGGATTGACACGACCTGTCAATGTCATACATGTGTCTTTCTATTCTGCCAAAGCGTGCGTTTCGAAAGCCAACTGGTATTATTACATTTTACTGCTCTGTAATTTACTATCTACCTAACTTCCGTAGTACTCTTAACTGATATTACTATATAATTTGACCAAATTTAGCAGCAGTTTGTTTAAATCATAAACAATAATTGTAATTGCAATCAATAATGTGATGAAAAGTCTCTAAAAGTATGGTTGATTCCGATACGACTCACTCCTCAGCCTATAGATGACCCACTGCTGAGTCGGGCCTCCTCCAGACACATTTCATGCTGGGTACGCCACGCTGGCCAAACGGGGAAGCACAGGGTCTCGTATCATGTTGTCCTTCTATTGCGGCTAGGCTATCAGCCTTGTCATTTCCTTTTATCAGCTCTTACAACAGGCTTGATTGGAGCGGTGACACTTTGTATTATAAATCCGTCACCACACGGAATAATGGCCAGGTGCCCCTCCCAGCAGAGTACAGTAGGCTAGACTATCCAATTTGGAGGCCCAGCAGTGAGTCTTTTAAGGGCTTAGCAATAGTAGTGCGTCAAAGGGCAAGTCAAGCCGTCAGGCCCGACTGACATGCTACGTTATGACAGTCGTTACACGTTGTCAGTAACTTGACAACTGACAGCTGGTCTAACCATATAATAATGATAGATTGCATACATTGTGTGGCGGATAGTGTTAATACCACTTTTTCTGTAACTAGTGAACTAGAATCTTGCGGAAACCGTCATAGATTGCAAAAATAAGCTGATTATAAACCAGTTACATACATCCTCCTCGAAAAAAGTTGGTTAACCGTTCAACGATTACTAGATCTTCGCACCTCATCGACCATAGAACGCATCCCATTCATGACAAGCAAGTAAATCAGCCAAGAACGTCAACACCTTATAAGGTCTAATTGGAATCATTTCCTCAAACGGAAAACAACTTTCTGCTATCGATGGTACGACCACTTTCGCACGCGTGCCCATTGACTTACGACTTTTTAGTGCGTCTATTTCTGTGCAGAGCCATGAAAGCCGTAAATGTCCGGCGGGGATAGGTTGAGTGTTGTAATATGGACTGTTGTTGATGGAGGCAAGGTTTATATTGGGATGGTTGGTGGTGTGAGTTAGGACGTGTGCGGTTTGGTGGCTGGTTTTATGAATGAAGCGCGACTCGAGCGGAAGCTGACCGGCCGTAGTGCGGCTTTCCCGCGGCGGCCGGTTTCATTAATAATTAAAACGCACCAACTGGTGGAATGGCCGGACGCTGAGATGATTTCTAGCTGGACCGATACGAGCCCTACCGATAATTATTCAAGTTTCGGAACGGAAAGTGTAAATAAAAATTTGGACGTCGAAATAAAATATGATGCAGGCGACGCCGATGTAATGACGTGTCATTATACAGAAGCCGGAGAGTGGTTTATCTCGCCAGAGTAACACGGTAGGGATGTTTAATGGTTGTCGATGTTGAAGATAAAAACGTACATTTACAAAACTTACTTGTCTTTTGTTAGTCCATAACGAGCGTTATTCGAATATGGTTCTAATTTCGATGGACAATAAAATTTGAATTGGGTTGTTCCTTCATCAATATGTTGTCCGTTTTACCTTCTGTAATATAGCCGCTTTATGTAGAATAAAAAATGTCACCACCCCATTCCATCTTATCCTGAGGGTGTTTACTAAAGGAAAGTATATGGCAAATAACCTACACACAAGAGAAGGAAAACTTGAAACAAAACCCCGTGTAAACTCATCTGACCAGCGTCGCACAGCAGGCCAATATCCCTCCTACGTTTAGAGGAGGCCCGACTCAGCAGTGGGTCTTTTGTGCACTGAGAAGTATGTATTTGCATAGCTACAAGAGTACTTATCTAAAAAAAATATGACAACAGGTGTTTAATCAACTAGATTTTGAAATTGATCTTGCTGCTTAGGCAAGTTACTTTCTAAACTAAAGCTTTAAGTTTGCGTAAGAATACATATGCACCGGTTTACCTGTTATAAATCGTAATCTCCGTGTGGTGACGGATTTAAAATATATTGTGTCACCACCCCATTTCATCGTAAGGGTGTCAAAGGAGCCGACAAAAGGAAATGACAAAGTAGAAAACCTAGCCGCAAAAGAAGGAAAACTTAATTACAATCCATGTAGTTTTAAACGTTCTTTTTCAATCAGTGATATGAACGGTGTCCCCATAACCCACCTACCGCTACTTCAGGGCTCCCGACAGTGTCTCCACGGGGGGACAGTTTCCCTACTGCGACATGCTGAGTATAAATAAATAAATAAATATCCTTGGACATTTCACACAACGCCATCTCGTCCCAAGTTAAGCAACTTAATGCTTGTGTTATGGTAACGAGATGGATGATAAACTTTTTTTTTTGTAAATACATACATATTATAGATAGAAATGACACCCAGACTCCGAGCCAGTGCCTCTGGTTTAGACAAAGACACTGGCCCGACCCCGGAATCGAACCCGGGACCCGTTGATCCAAAGGCGGCACATCTGACCACTAGACCAACGAGGCAGTTGTAGTATTCAACGTTTTTTTATCAGTTTTTTATGCCTTTGAACCTAGACTTGCGTGATGGAAAGCAACGCTAGAGTCTAAGATGGAGCAGGCAATTCAAGGAAAAAAATAATGAATAAATACCGGACTTAGATGTGAGGCTGGTAGCTAGCCCGACGATTAGATCCTACCACCAAGCGTGCTGGGTTTTGTTGACATTTACAACACGCGTTTTTTCCCAGCGTGTAGTGGGGAAGTGTAATAGTCTGACCAACGACGCTACTCACGACGCCCTCAGGAATCATATCTTGAGAGTTGTATGAGGGCTGAGGGAGTACTCAGTCAGGCCACCGCCAAGTTCGTGGAGAGAAGTGAGCCTAGCCTACTTGTAACTATTAAATCGATATTACTACACCCTCCACATCACTAGATGACGCTGCAATAATAACGGTCAATACACAAAGTAAAATTTGACCGCCTCATTACGAAACACGCGATTGGAATGGTACTCGCGCGAACGGGACGGATTTATTGAAGTTTTGTACGTTGGACAGAAATAGAAATAGTAGTGTGCAAGCGAGAGGGTGATAGCAACAAGTGTATGTAGTGAATGAGACAGATAAGGTAGCTAGATACGCGCGTCCGGCGGAGCGTTTCCTGTCGCGAGAATAATAGCGGAGTGGTATCCTGCAAAATGTTAATCTTGATAAAACATCGTCCAATAGTAGGAAATTGCAATTAGAAATCGTCGCCTTAACCCAACGACCCACTGTTGACTGCCCCCTCCAATTTAATAGAGGGGTTAGCCTATAGTTCCACGGTAACCATATGAAATGACACATAGTTACACTATTAAGATTTCCTTCTCATTAATTACAATAATCGCCTCATACAATACCGACAGAATGGAATGGAATTATCCGTCAACATAAGCAAATTAACGATCTAAATGTAATAACGAACATTATTCATTCGTGGGATACACGGCCGTTGCGCGAAGGATGCATTTGCGCCCGGAAATAACCGAGGCAATCCTCGACCGCCCAATTCCAAGGTGTCCTCTTCTCCCGACCAAGGAAGTAACCCGCAACCCCTGCCTCGGTTAGCGCAGTGCCATGAACCTGTGGCAACCCATCTGGTCAGTGAGACACAGTAGACTAATCTCCCTCTCCCGTGGGGACAGCCGAGACCCACGAAGCATTCGGCGCGAGATGGTGCACCGGGGTGATGTTAAGTTGCTTTGCGGTCGCCTCTTATGTTATTGAATGGCAGGTTAGATTCCCACACACCTCTAGCCTTCCCCAGGCTGGTATATGGCTAATTAGCCTAGCTAGAGTCATCCCGCAGAGTGTCACTCACGGTGAGACTAGTCCACCAGTTTAAAATCGCTCAGCGCGCTATGGAGCGAGCTATGCTTGGAGTCTCTCTGAAAGATAGGCTCCGTAATGAAATTATCCGACAGAGAACAAAAGTCACCGACATAGATTAGAGAATTAGCAGACTGAAGTGGCAGTGGGCTGGTCATATCTGTAGTACAACCGGTGGGGTAGACGAGTTCTTGAGTGGAGACCGCGAATCGGCAAGCGCAGTGTGGGACGCCCCTCTGCTAGATGGAGCGACGATCTGCGAAAGGTTGCGGGCAGCAGCTAGATGCGTCATGCTCAAGACAGGGCGCTATGGCGCTCTTTAGGGGAGGCCTATGTCCAGCAGTGGACTAATGTGGGCTGATGAGCCTAGGGTCTCCGGATGATGAAGTTCAGTTAATTTGAACCTGAATGTTCGCTAAAACTCATGAATGAAGAACAGAGTAGTGCTCGTGCGAACATTTCCGTTGCCCACGCACTCTGCAATAATGTCTGTTTATTCTCTTTGTCGTGTCCTCCGCTAATATGATTTAATCAGGCATTATCCGAATGACTAACTCTTTGAAGGTCTTCAAGTCTGGTTACGTATTCGCAAACTACGTACTGCTCGCGGCTTTGCTACCGTGCCGAACCACTACTGAGTCAGGCTTCCTCCAAATTCATGGAGGGAAATTAGCCTGTGACACGCTGGCGAGACGGGTTGGGTTTGTATCAAGTTTTCCTTCTTCCGCGGTTAGGTGATCTGCCTTTTGCGTACCTTTAGTAAACTCTTACGACATTGAATCAGCAGTATGGTATGGGTTGATGACATTGTGTATTCGAAATCCATCACCACATGGAACCAACCAGAATATAGAACTTTATTGGAACATATTATGTTAAATAGCCTAAAGAAACATTTACTTGATGGCTCCGCTTAAATTATTATATGATCATTTCCGTAATTTCTAAAATGATAGCAAAGTCTATAATAAAATAACTCTAAAGCACTTGCTCAAAAAGAAACCACCGACTTGTCAAGATACACAATCGTGCACTAAATAACGTTATACAGGGCACAAACTCAATTAGCCAGAACATTTTGTGTCCGAAGCAAAGTAATAAGGCTCTCTAACCAAACTAATAATTCACTTTTTCCTATCAAGCCCGTCTTTATAATCATATTATTCGCCCCAATGAGTCGGTCGCATATTTTCGAAATAGACAATACAATAATTGCAAATTTTGCAACCGCGTTTGGTTGTAAACTCCTTAACTAAAAGACAACTGATAGTAGCGTGCGTGATTTTAATATAACTAAAGCTGTATATTTGAATTTTGGAAAGGTTATTTTACCTCGCCAGAAATTACCGCTGATTAAAACAAAAATAATCTCCAATCATGTTGCTAATATAGTGCAGATTCTGGAAACGTTGAAATGTAATAAACTAATTCATACTGAAAGCAGCTATAATTTATCAACTGCACCCTATGCTACCCTAATTATACATCGTCGTGAAAAATATCCTTAATATTTCTTAAACCCCGCTCGAAATCAATTACATTGTATAATTGGAAAGTGCATCGACTGTTTTTCTGCAGAAATCCTTCCTTACTAATATTTTAAATGTGATTGTAATTCTGTTTGTCGCGTTTCCACGCCAAAATTACTGAGCCGTCTTAAATGAAAGTTGGAACACAGTTAGTCTAGAGCCTGAGAAATGACATAGGCTACTTTTAATGCAAAAAAAGATACTTACACGCGGACAAAGTCGCGGGCAGAGCTAGTAAGAGCTATAGAGTAACAGAACTTCAATTGAGGAGAGCTCGCTCCTCGACGGAAGTGCGACGCGCCCACGCTGTTAATTGGTCTCTTTTTGTTTAGCTCGCTTAACTCGATTACAGCAATCAGAGCGTCGCCCTTTGCCCCGGAGACGCTGTGTCTCGGACCGCTAATTACTAACGACTCTTTGTCTATAGTAACAAACAAACGTAGGGTCCTTTAATTGCCGTGCCAGCCATTTATCTCGGACGCATGGTACTTGATAAATATGGCAGTAATAAAGTGTGTTCACATCTGTCGCTCTATGGATTTAAATTATTTGCAATTGCTTCAGCATCAACTTTTGATCTTCTTTTTCTATTTCTCAATTTCCTTAGGGTCGACAACAATCTAACCTGTTTTGGCTTCTGCCCTCCTCGACTGAATTATTTGGTTAGACCAGCTGTAAATTTTAACACTAATGGCTACGTGCATTGACTGTTTTAGATGGTGGAATATCACCGGGGCCAATGGCTTATAAACAACGTATTGCTTTTGAAATCACGTAACTCCTGGATTATATTTTTTAAGTGAAATTTATAGAAAAAGTCTTAAGAATATGTGGTTTAAAAGTTCATAGTTTCCAAGATATCCGCTGTTCCGTAATCCGCCATTCACTAAAATAAATTGGAAGGAAAGACATTACACAAATATTTTTGTTTTGTTATTCAGAAACCTTCGTAGGCTCATGCACAACACTTTGCTGAAAATCATCACATGATCAAATGCATAGTTTACGATTCTTTATAGGACATACAGACAAACATTCATTGTTACAATACAAGATTTATACTGTTTTCCCTTGTCATATTTTTCCAAAAAATAGAATATAATAATATAGAAATAGCACCAAATTACTTTAAAAAGTTATGATATTTATTTTACAATGTTTGCCATGATAACACCCGAACAATTGGCTAACCTCTAAAATGCATGCATCGAAGTAATATCGCCATTATTTTTATTAACATTTTATTTAATCTCATATGAAAAAAGACCGCTTTCAATGTGATGGGAATGAGGTCTTGCGGTTGGCGGTTGTCAATTTCTGTCGCCATGTTGCAATACAATTGGAATAAAATAATTTAATTTGGCATTTATCAGTCGACTCAGTATCTGATACTTACCTATTTATATGGCATTGTGTCCTTGTTGGGAATAATATTGTACATATTATAAGAATATGTACAATATTATTTAGGGTTAGCTTAGTAATTAGACATTGTGCGGATCGAGTATTTTTTAAACAAGGTATGCAAAACATACATAACTTTCCTATAATGTGAAACAATGTATTTTTTAAATTTCATCATCATCATCATTTCAGCCGAAAGACGTCCACTGCTGGACATAGGCCTCCCACAAAGATTTCCACAAAGATTTCCAATTTTTTTAATTGAAGAAATATATATTTCTGAAAGTTTTAAAATATTTTGGTTATCATTGAAAAAGGTATCATTGCCGGCCATATTGCTAAAACATTACCCAGGCAACCATTATCACGAATAAATTAAGATAAAATTGGTCTTAAATGTAGGAATGTGTTACCAGAACTTTTGGCCTCTTAAATATTTACAGCAAATTTAATATCCATACTTTTACAACTTTAAATTGTAATTGTACATGTTCTATTCATATTATACCTGTGTATCCTCCTAACTTCGCCTTGATAATTACTCAAGCCACTTGGTACAACTTCACAACGGCTAAAGAACCTAAATGTACCTATGTTGTTTATCAAACTCATTCTACAGGCACATACTCGTATAAGGATTCCTCTAAAAAAATTATATTCCTTTGTCTTCGAACCCAACAAAGTTTCAAGCCGTTAACAAACACACAACTTGAATAGAATCAGTACCATTTAGGGGTCTGATCTTTGACATTATGACACCTCCACCACCATAGTATCAATATGTATTTGGTACATATTTGTATTACCATACATACACGTTATTTGCCATCAAATATTTGTTTCCCTACGCTGTGTTATCGAACTAAAAACTCGACATGGCCAATGAAATGTTTGTTAACATTTCTACTCAATTAAGAGCTACGTTTCATTCATGCTTAATTACAAGCCTCGTCCAAACTAATGTAGGCCTATGGAAGCTATAAATAAAAGTGAATATAGCTCGTAGCTAACCTGTTGTACCACATTGTCGCGTCGAGTCTCTCATTTATGAATGAACACACAGATCGAGCGACTTCCGGCTAACTGTTGAGATAGTACGACACTCTTCCTGGTTCCTGCTATGGTATCTTTAATTACAGCGCCAGAATAAACAAGACCTGTAATCCTATAGGCATCCGATCGAATCTCGATTCTATTGGCGAGCCGTAAAGTCTAAAGTTTAATGTGTCCGCCGATCGATCGGAGTCCATTTCAACTTTATCGAGATCGTTCGAAATATGAATAAAGATATTCTAAAAGTGACCAAGTGATCCTCAGTGGTAGAGCATTTTGAGACTTAATGCTTCTGAGTAACGTTTAAAATTAGGTTTGGTTTATCTCGAGGCGAGGTGACTCGCATCCTGTCAGAGCACGTTTTTTCCTTGTCTCCTTCCCGGCGTTTCACCGTTACGCAATACATCGTAAATAATTAGCGGAAGGCAAGATGCCCGTGTCTTATGGCTACGTTGTTCTCTATGGCATTATCCAGTTTTTCGCCCGAGGCTTCCGGCCAAACTAACAGTAGCGACCACTCTACGAGCAAAGAGCGAGGATCGTAAATGTCCGAGACTAAAGAAAGTAGATTCGGAGAGATTTATTTTAATACTCAGATTAACTGTGTATCGTTTTATGTTGTTTATAATATGAGTCTAAAGTGATTTATGGCCGAGCCGTATTTGATGCACTGTCGATAAATAAATGGCGTTTATTTTTTTCTTGTCTCTGCGCTTGTGAAATGCTCTGCGCTTTATCGTCGGCAATAACAAATAATAAGCTCGCCAATGTTTTGAAAAAAAGTATATTGGTGTGGCAATTTGCCCTCAGTGCAGCCGATGGATGGGCATCGTTGGCATTACTGTGGATTTTATTGCGCGTACGCAACTAAGTAAATAAATATGTGCAGAACGTCCACTGGGGTGCAGCGACTTTTGATGTATATAAAATAGACGTGATTTTTAAACATTTCTAATACAGTCTAAGCTAGGCTAGTTTATGGTGCTTTTCCCCCATTCAATCCTGAGGGTGTCGTCTAAGAGCCGATCAAAGAAAATGAACGAAAAGGTCGAACACCTAGCCACTAGAGAAGGAAAACTTGATGAAAACCCTGTCTGTGCCAACCCGTCTGGCCAGCATGGCACTGTAGGCTAATTACCCTCCATTTCACTGGACATTTGTGGGCTGAGAAGTAAGTATGCTAGACTGAAACAGAAAATCCGAGACTAGTATTATATCTTTAAAGTACTATTATGAATCTAAATAATAATATTCGTTGTTTCATAAGCTCCTTGTTATTAAAAGGTCAGAATATCGAGTAGCATGGGAAAAGAGCCGATGACGCAGTGCCGGCAGGCCTCCCACATGGTAGACCGACGACCTGGGCAGCCCAGGACCAGCTTTCGTGGCGATCCTTGCGGTAGGCCTATGTCCAGCAGTGGACGTCTTTTAGTGATGGGAAAAGAGAAGTAAAACTTCAAGCACATTTGCCGAGCTATTGGACTAAGGTAGACTGTGAACACAAGAATAATGAGATGATAAAATAATTCACCCTTAATTAAACTGACTAATATTGGCCCACAAGAGTGACCTCTTTGATGTATAATAAAAAAATTAATGCTGCATCATCTTAGGTGCTAAGCCAACAAATACTATCATAAGTTTTGTCTGTGCGAATTTAGGTAGCAGCATTGGCATCCCGACGTGTGCGCACGTCTGCGGTTTTTGTGCGTTGCTAATTGACCTAATTGTATGTATAGCTTTTACCAAATTGCACAATTTACCCTCTAGTGCGCAGTAAGATCAACGAGTATCGTTTTTATTGAACACCTGGTAATGATAGCATTGGCGGTCATCTTTCAAAGTCGGAATTTGAAAATTCGAATCGTATATCGGTTTAAACATATGTTAATCGAAATAGTATTCACTTTTAGCTTTTAGTCGATGTTGTTTTTTTAATAAACCATCGTCCCTTACTAGTTAACGGCAACAAATGACACCCAAATTCTTTTTTTATATAATAATGTTTTGGGAATCGAACTTTACAATCTAGGGCATTTGTAATCAAATCTTCATTAATTTGATTTTTAGCTTGCAAGACCAAGAAAACGGCATTGTTCTATTCCAAATTAAAATTGAGATCCATCAAACGCATATCAACTTTTGTGTATTTTTTTAAACTGGTAACACCCACAAAATCTGTACCATTATGTCACCATAAAGTTGTAAAAGGCTCCTGGCCTTCTTTAAACAATCTTTGTTTTTCATGTAAATTAAAAATACTAAAGTAAAGAAAGGGCTGAGATTATTTAAGACTTTCCCGTTTTGATCCCGTTCATTATCTTTTCTCACGCGATCCGAGTAAAACAGAACGCGGTTAATCGATATAATAATTTATTCGGTACGCACGGGACCGCACCTACATAAACCTTATCACAAATGAGACTTTTTTTCCCGGAGCGTTTGATGTGCAAGAAGTAGTCGGCGGTCGTCAAACAGTTTCGTTTAATGTTCGACAGACATGAGCAGTGATTATTTCGTCCGAGAACAAAATGAAACGATTGTGTTCTCACGATGGCGCTTAGAAGCCTCGTCAAGATCTGATATAGATGTTGCAATGGACCGGTCGGATCCGACCTCACTTCGGCCACGATTAGAAAAGTATAACGATCAGTTTTAATGGAAAGAGTATGTTAATGACGGCGGCGCAAAACTAGCGCTCCTGACATCTGATAATCAGCCGTCGGTTTGATTATTATACCTATTTAAATGTGTGGCTACTCGAAAACATGATTATCATTCTAGAGGCCATTAACCCGCCCGTGATTCGTATCGGCGATCGCTGAAGTAGTATCGTTGTTGCGATTGTGATCTCTAATGTGTAAAGATAGCTCCTAAGGTGAATGTTCCAGGGTAGCCCGCGAAATTCTTTGAGCTTTAAAAAGTTTTTCTTGCACCTTTATGAGCTTAGAGGGTTGTATTGATGATTTTAATGACTAGAATTCTATAACTACATACGTCTTACAGCCGCGAATAACATTTTAATAACATACAACCTAGCACTGACCTGCAAATTGCAAAAAACGTAAGATAATTTGAATTCCGCGGGCTACCCTGGAACATTCACCTTAAGATCCACTGTTAATTCCGACCTCTAAATTGATCTACTACTTCGAAGCCCATAAATAATCGTCTCCTGAGTCGCGCTCCTTCAACCCGGTGGAGGGTAATTAGCCTACTTTGCCACGCTGGTTAGAGGTGTTCGCATAGGGTCTAGTATCAAGTTTTGGATCCCTCGTGGCTCGCAGTCTAGTGGTTAGATGTGCCACCTTTGGATCAACGGGTCCCGGGTTCGATTCCGGGGTCGGGCAAGTGTCTTTGTCTAAACCAGAGGCACTGGCTCGGAGTCTGGGTGTCATTTCTATCTATAATATGTATGTATTTACAAAAAAAAATGTATATAAGTCGTTTAGGTATCATCCATCTCGTTACCATAACACAAGCATTAAGTTGCTTAGCTTGGGACGAGATGGCGTTGTGTGAAATGTCCAAGGATATTTATTTATTTATTTACCTTAAGGATGGAATGGGGTGGGGACACCATATATTCTAGATCAGTCACCACACGGACACGACACCAATTGACCTACAGTGGCACCTATGCGTTGATATAATCTCATGCTGCCAGATCCTCTACCAAACAACTTTGATTAGTAGCTTCTTGGGATGAAATGATTGGGCTAGTCTTATACTTAGTTTAAAACTAGCTGCCTGAGCTATCAACGTTAAGAAAAAAATACAATTAACAGCCTCATAAATTTAATATTTAGTATTAGCGGTCGAATAAATATGTGATTCAAAAAAATACTAGTTCATTTTGTCTATAAGAAATCGCATTTGGCGATAAGATGGTATTTTTTTTGTATACAATCTGTTTCGTTTTGTTTATATTTCTGTCGCGCAAAAATATCGCACAAATATCTATCTATCTATGAATTTCGCTACATATGAGGCGTATGATATAACTGTCAATCGATATGAATTTGTGTCAAATTAATTGGTTCCCACGCCAGCACTGTTCTCGGAAAAAAAGATATTATCATATCTACATTTACATTCGACTCTGATCTTATGACAACGCATAAGAGGCCTTAATTTTTTCACTTCAATTAATACAGTTTTGAAGATATTAAAACGACGTTTTATTCACTTTTAAAGTTAATTACCCAGTATTGCATGCGTTTTGGTGTCCAGTGTGAATTTTGGCAACACAATTTTATTTTAAGCTATATCTTTGATGTAGCTTAAACCATCAGAATTTTTTCGAAATATTATTTCAACGGATAATCTAATACATAAAATTCTCGTGTCACGGTGTTTATTATTGAACTCCTCCGAAATGGCTCGACCGATTTTGATGAAATTTTATATTCACATTTGGTAGGTTGGCGAATCGGACAGGATCTGTTTTTCATCTCCCTAAATTTTAAGGGTGGTCCACCTCTACGATCAACTCCTATTTTTTAATAGCGATATTTAAATGGCAAAATACGTTTGTGGGGTCAGCTAGTATACTATAAATTTAAAATCCAAAACCAAACTTTTTTTATTGAACGAGATACATGGTTAATTGCATGGTTAATTATTTGGGCTCATTTTATATTGGCTTAATATTCGGCAATCCTATTTTAATATAGTCTATATCATTGTCTGAACTGTCACAAATTATGGTCGCATAGACAATCTCTCCACGCTCCTGACAATCCAAGCTTCACTAATTAGAGATCAATTTTATGCTCAGCAGTGCACCGGTCATCGATTGATACCATCTCAAGATCATATCTTGAAAAAGCCTCCAGAAAACTTGACAGCGATTATCTTTAATCATTAAGGTATATCATCACTATCACTATCACTACATAGTATAAAACAAAGTCGCATTCTTCTGTCCGTCCCTATGTAGGCATAAATCTTTAAAACTACGCAACGGATTTTGAAGCGGTTTTTTTTAATAGATAGAGTGATTCAACGGGAAGGTTTATATGTATAACCCACCCCCGGCTTTGCACGGGCGAAGCCGGGGCGGGCCACAAGTAGTCTATAAATGAAGCATTTTTTGAAACTTCTTATCGATTCTGTACCTAAAAATATGATAGTATATATAGTAGACTACTGTAACCCTACCACGCTTAATTGTGGCATATAATAGTTAACAACGCCGTTTATTGCAATCATGTATAACATAATGATTGCCGTTGTAATTGTGTTTCCCTCGCTTCCAACAGAGAAATTGTGGCTGGTACGCTACTGACCGTTGAAAGAGCTGAGTTCTCGACTTCACATATTTTACTGACGTAAACGATAAAACAATATTTGAAATGGGGTGTTTATTGTCAAAATTTGCTGCATATTCAATGCAGAACTTTTTGAGCATTTGAAGCGTACACAAACCAACTTAACCTTATTAAATCTAGTTGTCTTTCTCTGGCGGCCTAAATTTCTCTTTAGTTGCTTCGTTCCTTGTTCCTAAGCATAAGATAGGGTTGTGACATTATTTATTCCAAATCGACTAAGTAATTGTAACCTACCATAAACACACTTAAAATATGCCTTTGTTCCATAAATGTCTATGGAATGCTCTACATTCTATACTGTCCAGATGCAAATGCACACTGCGATATCGGCCACGCCAAAATTTATGTGAACGACAAGTTGGCGTTAGAAACTGTCATGATACTATATTTATCTCTTGTCTACGAAAGATATTGTGTCCATATGAAAACTAAATGCAAAATAAACGCCATGGTACATTGTAAATCGTTTACTCCATCGAATATTTCTTGCTGCAATACGCCTAAGTTCACATATGTACCCTGAGTCATCACGCTTTGTGGCTCTCCGCAGCGTATCCAACTTGTTGACACAACAAACAGACAAACCAAACTTATTTGCCTACGAATGTTGCTATATGTAATAAATACGATGCATTTTATGACTGTGAATCATGAGAAACTGTTTATAGAAACTTTTTCTGAGTACACGCTTGAACCTTGGACAATTATGGCTTTTAAGACTTCAGAACATCGTACTTAAATAAAGCGGCCATGGCGAAGAAAAAGAAAGATGGTAAATGTTTTGGCTGTATGGCTAATGCCCTTGCCTGTACGGCTTTACTTGCCCTCTGAAGCATGGAGGAGGTCAAATATGATGGTCATCCAACATACGATTAACTACAACTCTTTAAGGTTTAAACTGCTATAGTCACATTTTATTATTCCACGCAATAATGTAAAAATGTTATTATCAAACGTCGGTTTCTGGTAACTTATAATTTATTCAATGTTGACTCAGAGAATTTTTCTAAGTACGGCCTAGGTCTTGTTGATATGCATGTGACGCGTTGAAAAATTGCCTATTGTTAACATTTCTCATATTTTACGCTATATGAATAATATTTAACTTCATACCATACTTTGATGCGTGTTGGAAGCTTGGAATAATAAAACAGAAATAGCTTCGTCAGCTTAAAGTGTCTTTAATGTCTACTAATACTGTTTATTAACGAGCCTATGAGTAATAATGCTTAAAGCAATTCTGCAGCTTAACTACCTGAGCCAGATTTCAGGTAGCTATATTTTTTATAAATTAAGGCTCCTGATCACCTAGCTGCAAGAGAAGGAAAACTTGATACAAACCCTGTGCCAACCAGTCTTGCCATTGTGGCATAGCAGGCTAATTTTCCTCCATGAATTTGGAGGAGGCTCAATAGTGGGTATTTTATGTGCTAAAACGAGGACAACGGCGATACATCCTCTGTCCTTCGAAGGGCACGTAGGTACCTACAAGTCGTAATTCCCGGCTGTCATTTAACGTCTAAGGCAGTTGTCAGTCGTAGTCACTACAATGAACCTCACGATTACCAACCATACCAACCAATCATTCCGTATAAATACTGGTATTACCGAAATCAGGTCAGAATGTTTACGACCCCAACAAAATAGGGAGTAGGTGAGTGTCACGTTGCCAAATTACACTCAATATCGAATGCAGTAAATACTTATTAAAAATACGTTCAGAAATAAATAAGATAAACAGTCTGGCACTATAAACAGTAGCAGTGTCCCCTAAAAATAAAAGCCCGATTGATATATTTTTGGCACGAAATATTAATAAATCTATCTCTTAAATCGCCGGTTACGCAAGTATTGAATGTGTGAAAAAATTACGAGGTCAACTTCCGCTAATTAATCAAAGACAGATTTCGGTGCACGCCGCAGCGGTTCGACGAATGCTATTTTGGTTCCAATACAATAAACTTCAGGAAAACGCCCACGCAACACCCAATACGCGTGAACTAATTTCATGTAGCTCATATAAACTTTGGCACAAGGATAAATGGGTTGATCAGGGCCAGTTTCGCCATGTGGGATTATGACGCTTGATGCTATCACACTTTTAATCTGCTTTTTACCATTTAAGATTGACTTTGGTTACTTTGACTGCCCAATAAGGTCTAGTGTCGGTTGTGCCGCCTTTGAATCACGGGGCAAGCGTCTTTGTGTAAACCAGAGGCACTTGATCTGCGTCTGTGTGTTATTTGTGTTCATGAATTACATGTTTTCAAATTGGAAAACGCGGAGATCTCCTTTAAAAAAAATTGCTTATCTTCACGAAAAATGGCGTAGACAATTTTTTTAGGAACCCATTCCTGAATTGCCGGGTATATTATTTTGTATTTGACTTATCACACAGCGGTTTAAGAATAATTTGATGTTGATTCAGAACAAGGGCTTAAAGTATTTCTGGTGTTGATGTACGTAACATTGATCAACCGCTCGAAACAACCGACTAAGATCAACGAACACTTCACCTAATTTCTCAGAGAAATTCGATAAAGGTTGCAGTTGATAACCATCTTGAAGTTAGGCTACATAACACAACCACGTAAATCTAAGAGTCATACTAATTGCAAACATTGTGTCAATCTCAGACTCTCTTTGAAATTTTGGATCTAAGCAAAGTATTCTCCTCATTCATACCACATGGCTTCATTCACAGACCTCGAGTGCCTCGAGCCAAATTTAATTGTTTACTTTTCTACTATACCGAAGCGAGAGACTCACGTCCGGCGTACAAAGTAAAACGGGACAGAGCTGGTCCATTCATAGAGCTTAGTCAAACATGGCGCGCCCTGCGCCCGCGCCGCCAGCGAGCGTGTCATTCATGCGCTTACGCCGTCAATGGACCTGAACTTATACTGGCAAACATGGAAAGATTAATGTCATGTATGAGTACAATTTATTGTGTATCATCCATACATTTCTAGGCATTCCACATGTATACATGAGCATAAACAAATAACATTGAAATGTCTATTTGTAAAAATAGTTTTTTTCTACATCGTTTTATAACCTTAGGTACCCAAAGGATAGTAGCATGATGATGTTTATTAATCAATAAACAGGCTATCACATAAAAACATTTTTTTAATAGTTCAAATAAACAAAGTCTTTAATAAAAATCCTATAGTCATATGAGGGTATAGAATCTAACGAAATGAGCAGTTTTGTGCATAAGTTTTCTATTCTTACGACAAATCAAAAAACGTGTTTAATTGTAAATTAGAACTAGCTATTATTTATAACTAGCTATAGCTTTTCCCTGCGAGATCGAATCAGAAATGAGGAGATACGCAGGAAAACCAGGGTCACCGACATAGCCCACCGGATTGTCAAACTTAAGTGGCAGTGGGCAGGGCACATAGCTCGCAGGACCGACGTCCGATGGGGCAGAAAAGTCCTCGAGTGGCGACCGCGTTCCGGAAGGCGCAGTGCTGGTAGGCCTCCCACACGGTGGACCGACGACCTGGTTAAGATCGCCGGAAAGCAGTGGCTGCGGGCGGCCCAGGACCGGCCGTTGTGGAAATCCTTGGAGGAGGCCTATGTCCAGCAGTGGACGTGTTTTGGCTGAAATGATGATGATTGTTTATAATATCCCACAAGCTTCGTATGTGTGTTTTACAATAATGCCTCTGCTCACTTCACTCACCAAAATATAAAAAAAAAAAATAGTTTTCCTGAGATTTTGCAGGCAGTAGGGTAGTTAGTAATATCGATGCTTTCGTTACGGCTATACGTCTTACACTCTGTATATAAATTATAGTGTAGATAAATATGACACAAAAGTTCGCGTGGCTATCTCTTGCCCTAAAGCTTACGACATTGTTGCCTCCATTGGAAATGGGCATGTACCGTCACATTAGAAGAACCACACGTGTCAATAAACAAAGGTAAACATAGGTTACGTCACTGCCACACATAACTTGAAATTGTTACTGGATCCGTCATACGGTTGTCGTATGACGGATCCAGTAACGTCATAAGGTGTGCAAGCTGGGTCGTATGCTTGTGCGTGACGCTAATATTACCTCGCCACTGTTCAGGCAGTCTTTGTATATGGGTCTATCTTCACTCTGTACAACCCTCCCATTCTTTACACGAGTACGGTTACAATATCACATCTTTATCATTTAACTAGCTTTTGAGCGCGGCTTCGCCCGCGTAGGCTTTGAAACCGTGCTTATCTCTATGCATATTTTTTATGAACATAAAATCGGTTATTGTGACTAAACTATGATAGTTAGATATGTGCTCTCGCGGACTTTTTTGTAGATTTTTATAAGACCTACAAACCCGTAGTACATCATTTTGTTCTATTGCCAATAGTTTTTGCAGCGCACGAATAAATAGGTTCTCGATTTTACACCTTGGTTTACATAATCGCAATTTTCATACGGATCCCTAATTCTTTTGAAAATAAAATATAGCCTATAACCTTCCTCGATAAATGGACTATCTAACACTGAAAGATTTTTTGAAATCGGTCCAGTAGTTCCTGAGATTAGCGCGTTCAAACAAACAAACAAACAAACAAACTGCAGCTTTATATATTAGTACAGATTTGCCCTTTGTCAATTTAAGTCTTACCTGATTTGACTGTGTACAATCATATCAATCATCATCATAAACTTCCACGAAGTTTGATCCTGGGCCACACTATCGATCGCTTTCCAGCTACCTTAACAGGGGACGGTGCTGGTGACTGATTTAGAATACATAGTATCACCATCCCGTTCCACCCTGAGGGTGTCGTAGATGACAAAACACGACCGATAACCTTTTTTTTTTTTTTTTTTTTTTTATCAGTGACTTGTATGCCTTTGACCCTAGGCTTGCGTGATGGAAAGCTACGCCAGGGTCTAAGATGGAGCAGGCAATTCAAGGAATTGCCCTGTCGGGCACCGGCTCTCACATACACACGACGGAACACAGAAAAACTGCTTGGCGTCGGACTTAAATGTGAGGGTGGTAGCCAGCCGGGCGGACCGTTCGATCCTACCACCAAGCGTGCTGGGTTTTGTTGACTTTTACAACACGCGTTATTTCCCAGCGTGCGGTGGGGAAGTTTTATATTCTGACCCGTCCGCCAAAGACGGAACACTTGATAAGAAGCCTATGTCAACTCATCTGGCCAGCGTGGCATGGTACCCTCCATGTAGCTGGAGGAGGTTCGACTCAGCAGTGGGTCATGTGTGCACTGGGTAGTAGTAGTGTAACTCTATACATTTCCATAAAGTTACGCGTTCGAGCAATATGCAGAAACCTTTCCTTTTTTTGTTGTATTGATTACATGCGTAGATAAAATATCAGGCCATAAAACAAACTTAGCCATTAAAAAGTAATAACGTGAGATTATTTAAAGTTAATCTGAGCTTATCGATGCACAGGTTGCTTAACAAATGTTAATTTAACTTCCAGGAATATGATACCCATAAACCCCAATGTTTCTATCGATTTTGTTAATAACTTTAAGCCCCCGTACGCACTAGCGGCTGCGGTCCAACCGCTTAGCGCCGTTTCATCGCGGTTGCATATTAAACTAGAAAAGCTAGCCTGCCCCCGCGATACAGTGCGCGGTGCAGTTGGTTCTTTTTTTTAAATTAATGAAGCCGTTAAGATAATTATATTTTTCATCCCCCCATCTCGGAAAGAGTATTTTTGCTCTTCGATATCTGAGTGCAAAAGCCGTTTTTATTCACTAGAGAATAAAGTATTTTTGCTCTTCGATATCTGAGTGCAAAAGCCGTTTTTATTCGCTAGAGAATAAAGTAAAGATTATTCTGTAATACTTACCTGTCATAATGTAGTAATTAATACCTAAACTGAAATAAAAGTGTACCTATCTTGTGATTGTAAACGTTTTTTTTTTTTGCATTTAGTCATTTCCTCGCTAAGGTGGGATGAAAAGTTACGTGTTGCACTCGAGTGCAAAGATTTTTCACCTCTTGCTCTTTTGATTCCCTCGCTAACGTTCAGGATTCTAATTTTGAATCACTCGCTGCGCTCGTGATTCAATTTTAGAATCCTTCGCTTGCTCGGTCATCAAAATTGAACACGCGGTTAAAAAGCAACTTTGCACTCTTGTATAACAAATAACTATTATATAATAGTTTTGAAAACCTATATGAATAAAGTTCCTTTTGAGGTGGAGTTTGTATCGACTGATGTTCGTGGGCTGAGTGTTATAATACGATTGGAAACCTACAGAAAAATTTAACTAATTTTGTTGAAACTTCATGGTTATGAATGAGTCACATGAATGAAGTCCTATTTGTCACTTCATGTTGACTCTGTCGAAAGTAAGCTCAAACATCAGGCCCTATTTATTTACATGTTGTATATTTCGAAAAACTAAAATTTGTCTTTTGCGGCAATTCTTTGAAGAGTCAATGCTGCACTCAGTACCGAACATGTTTGTGATAATAGCATATATCTATTATAATAAGATTGTCCTATAAACTTCTTTGTGACGCTAAATATATATCATTATCGTGACATACTCGTTTATTGACGACGGACGGCGTAATAGAATAAAAAAACCACATTCACTATATTTTATTGTAAGGAAATAGACCTTATTTACAAAAGTAAAAGCAAGACAACACCAACTTTGAACCACATAAAACAATTTGACATGAAAAACTTTCTTTAAATTAGAATTTAGGTAAATAAAAAAATATAAAAGTTTGAACCATAGAGGTTGCCGGTCGCAACGTCACTAAAATGTAGGTAGCTAATATGTAATTGTTTTATACACTAATTATATACCGTTTTTTTTAAACTTCAGCAACCAGATCTTTTTGCTACAACTGCTTAAACAAATTTGCGTGTCTAATATCAAATTACAAATCTATGTGCAAAGGACTTACATCTCAGGTCCCACTTCGATAGCACTCAATTTTTTACACCAGCTCGCAAAATTATTGGCCAATCAAAATATAAATTGCGCACTAAATGAGTATGGGATCAGATCATTAGAAGCACGATACATATTTTTATATCTTCCAAATGCTACTTTATACCAAGTAGTGATGTAATTTTGAACTTTTTATCAATATGCCTTCATTAAATCCATTACCCGAAGCTATTTTTTGGGGTCCTATAATTTTACATCAATATTGATAATTAATCACACCATACCGTAATGCTACCGATTGCAGAGCGCCGCACGACATAAATTACTACGTACCGTAACCGATTATACTAAGAAAAAACTCGAAATACGATTATTAATCGAATCGATTTCACGCGAGTAGACCGATCGTGTGTCTATGGACGATTATCTTCGACCTCCGAAATGATTAGACGATATTATTAACGTCTCATATTACAACATGTTCATAATCTCCTTCTGATAAATAGTTTTCTCCAATCTAATTTTCAAGTTTTCCTTCTCTTGTGGCTAGGTTTCATCCTTGTCATTTCCTTTAAAGGTCTGACACCTTACGACACCTTCAGGATGGAATGGGGTGGCAACTATTACGTATTTTAGAGTATTACGCTTATTTTCCAAAGCGCTAAGTACCTGGACATAGTGAGCGATTTCTGCGTGCACATGGAACATTACCAATAAAACAAAATTATAGGTGGTAGATTTTAACTTTCTTTGTACTTTTGAAGACAACTGTCATCTAGTCTCCCCCGTGACCACGACTGCTGCAAAGCATTCTAAACATCGGGAATTAAATAATGTACTATACACGCGATAAATCCGTTAAAAAGTGTTTAATTTCAATACCTAAGCTCGGCTAATTTCCAGTCTCAGACTCTATGTAATTAATCTAAGATTGCGATTAACTTAGTATATATTTGACAAATACATCATACCAAAATAAATTTAATCTTCTCGAAGTCGTTAAAAAATCCATTAAAATAAATATAACATCATAGATGTTTCTAAAATATTCACACAACATATGACCATAATTTAACCAATATTTCAATTCATATTCCACAGGATTTCGAGTATGCCTGATAATATCTAGGTGTTGAAGGTAATCTTTGTAAACTCTAGGGCTGGTAATAAATATTATTATCCGTATTAGATTACGCTTAAAATAATATTAAACACAAACAATATTGTAAGCAAGCGTTGGAGAAACTAAAAATACCAAGATTATAATTGCCTATTGATATTAAACACAACGGAAAATCGCGTGTATGTTAGATTATTTAATTCCTGACGTTTCGAATGCTTTACAGCAGATACTAGATGATAGTTGTTTTTTTAAAGTATAAAGTAACAGTTAAATCTGCCGCCTCTAATTTAGTTTTATTGATAACGTTCCCTGTGCACGCAGGATTTAATTCCAATGATACACAATCGCGAATTTAATAATATATATATATTCCCTCCATGAATTTGGAGGAAGCCCGAATCAGTAGTGGGTCATTTATGGGCTGAAACGACGACAATGGCAAAAACCTAAGAAATAATTATTTTTTGACAACCCTTGAACACTCGAAATACTCGTCAATCGGCGTTTTGGATTAAAAGCACGAAGAGAATTACTTGTGACCATATCTCAAACATAAATCCTCATGTATTAATTAAATACAATCGTTCACTGATACGATTCTTTCCCAACTGGCCATTCATGGAAACTGGTTCTTACTCCATCAATTAATTTATACTGCCCAAATTAAATTAACATGAAATCTAAACATTATCTACGGAGTATTAAAGCGATATGTTGTGGTGTTACCAAACTTTCAAAATAGTCTCAAATTGATAATATATGGAGCATACATGGAGTTTTAGAAACTGTTAGATATATTACAGACTAGCGGCACGTCCACAAAAAAAAAACTACTAATACCACTCGGCCCAAGATTTCGTTCTCTTGTGGCTAGGTTTTCCGCCTGGTCATTTCCCATTGTCGACTCTTACGACACCCTCAGGGTGGAATGGGGTGGTGACACTATGTATTCTAAATCCGTCACCATGCGGATACCCACATGACCCGGCTAAGCTCCACGGTATGCAGGAAGACTGGCTGAAAATTAACTTCTGAATTTAAAAGATAACAAAAAAGATCGATACGTACGTGGTAAGTTAAAGTGAATAGACCGGAAAAGCAACTTTATTTTATTTACGTTGGACTAAACGTTTCTAACCCTAAACTTTATTAACCATTATAAATCAACCAGTATGAAGATACTACTCGTGTGGTACCAAATTGTAGATATGTCATAATGAACATGAATATTTTAAATTAAACTAGTTTCACGAATAACAATAGGCACGGATAAAATATGAGTTGAAACAGAAGTAGTGGAACACAGATCTAAGTGTTCATGTAGAAAAAATATAGAAATTCAATTCACTGATCGAACTCGCGGTACGGAGATAAAGCGCGGTTTTTTCTCATCATGAGCAATACAGATCTTATTGTAAGATGGTTCGCGGTCTAGACTCCAAATAAAAATAATCATTATTATAAAATAGTGAAAGAGGTACTCTCGCTTTATAAAATGTTGTATCGACTTTGAATTGAAACTAGTGACCTATCAATATGTATTTTTGCAATAACTACAAGCTTATATTTAACACTAATGGCCCGCCCCGGCTTCGCCCATGCAAAGCGGGGGTGGGTTATACATATAAACCTTCCTCTTGAATCACTCTATCTATTAAAAAAACCGTATCAAAATCCGTTGCGTAGTTTAAAGATTTAAGCTTACATAGGGACGGCCACACGACAGCGACTTTTTATACTATGTAGTGATAGTGAAGAAAGTAATTTAATAATAAGATCGGATATAATATTTTCCATACTTAGTTTTCCTAATTAACTAATAATAAAACATGGAAATTGTAAAAATTTAATGCTACTGTATAATATTATGTGTATAATTATTGTCTGGGTGGTAACGGATTTAGAATACATAGTGTCAGCACCCTACTCCATCTTGAGGATTTCAAAAGAGTCGCCAAAAGAAAATGACAAGGCTAAAAACCTAGCTGCAAGCGAAGGAAAACTTGACACGAAACCCTTTCTTTTTTTTTTGTTTTCTCTGGGGAAATGCTTTATGCATACCACCGCCCCCCGGGGGAGAGGTCGGTGATTATATGGGACTCCGACAAGGGTCGTCTACCCAAGAGTCGTTTACCCACTAAAACACCAGCGGTATACCCTCACACGACGCGCTTGGGGCGCCACAAGTTCGCGTAAACGCATTCTACTGTGACGCCCCGGCGTGGTGCCCGCAACGTGGGCAAGCGACTATCAGAGAGGGCTTCCCGGTACACTGGGACGCCCTCAGTCTTTCGTCGGTGGCGGCTCCCCCGAACCACCACCGGCCTCCTAGGCGAGGGCAGAAGGGGCCCGCACCGTCACGAACCCCCCTCCACCCCCGCCTCCGTCCGCGGCGCGGGTCAGCCGGAGCTCCCTCCCTTGCGACCCGCCCCGCTGCCCCCTCCTGCGACATCGGCCCCGCAGAAGGAGGCCCGTCAGCCCTTGATACGAAACCCTGTACCAACCCGTCTGGCCAGCGTGGCACAGTAGGCTATACCCCCCCTATATATTGGAAGAGGCCCGATTTAGCAGTGAGTCATCTATGGACTATGTAGATATTGCCAAAATTGAATCGGATCACTATTGAATCTAAAACAATCAATTCATTGATTTACGACGGCCAGTCAATGACACCATTGACTTCGACTTATGAAATAGAATTTTGGCGTTCCACTTTCGCGTATATCAATGACATTACGCGTCGTACGTCCGCCGGTCACACTAGAACGGAACTATAAAAAGTTGAGTAAAAGGCGTCGAAAGAAGGCAGCGAATTTTGAACGAAACCGGTTTAATGAGGGTCGAATTTAAATACGAAAATACAGCGGTTCCCACGGCGCGCGGGAGCGGAAGCTTCGACGATGTCGCGACGGCGCGGAGCCGATGCGAGATCGTCAACGACTGTCGCAGGCTCGCTTTGTGCAGAATTTCGTAGGATATACGTGGTCACGGATTTAGAATACATATAGTATCACCACCCCATTTTATGCTGAGAGTGTCGTATGTAACAAAAGGAAATTTCAACACCGAAAACCTGCTTGCGAAGGAAAACTTGAAACGATACCTTGTTTTGATCGTGATCTTTTATTTAAATACAGACGTTTAATTCAGTTTGATTCTTTCAGACGTTTTTCAGTTGTCCCGCGACCACGGACACTGCAAAGTGTCTGAAGCGTTGGAATTTAAATAAAAGAACACGATCAAAACCGTTAGGAAATCATTTCCTACAATGTGCAAAAATCGTGAAAACCTAAGACATCATTACGAGACCAGCCAACTCAGTCTGGTCTGCGTGACACAGGAGGCTAATTACCCTCCACACCGACTCCTATTATACACATATTCTGGATGTCACTTAATTACACATCTGTAACATATAAGCTATCTTCATTCTGTTCTAATTCGCATTTTGGATTACGTGTGCATTATGACCATGTAACTAGTTAACACTAACAAATTGAACACCGGAAACGTCTTTGAAAAGACATAAACGCGAGTCATTTTCTATTATGCTGACACTTCATCTATTCGTGTGTGCTATTCGTATGCTATATTTGTGTGCGTTATACGTTTTTTAAATTTTTTAACAAATGTTCCATCCACTACTACTACTACTACTAGTCAGCTCATACATGACCCACTGCTGAGTCGGGCCTCCTCCAATTACATGAAGGGTATTTAGCTCGCTGCGTTGCTGGCTGGTTGGCACGGCAGGACGTAGATAGAGTGACCTAGTCACTCACGAAGAGGAGACACTCAACCGAGAGTACGAGTACGGAGGAGGAACAACCCTCCAGTCTGTGGCGGCAAGGATAGAGCTTTTTAGCAACGTACCCATGCCGCCACAAACAAAGGACACGATTAAGGAGCACCCCGGGGATGTTTAGTGGGTAGGCCCCCACTCTGGGGGAGAGTCCCACACGCCCCCCC
Organism: Clostera curtula; assembly: GCA_905475355.2. Classification (NCBI taxonomy): domain Eukaryota; kingdom Metazoa; phylum Arthropoda; class Insecta; order Lepidoptera; family Notodontidae; genus Clostera; species Clostera curtula. The sequence goes on along the minus strand of FR997813.1, from coordinate 6,495,850 downwards.
CCCCCCCAGCATCCCCGTGGCCGACGGGGATAGTCCATAAAGGATTTTACCCCGGGCATAAAAAAAAAAAAAAAAAAACTTCAGGCGGAGAAATACGGAGAAATACTTCATTCACATCTACGCCCCTCGGGGTGGGATCGGCGATTATGTGGGACTCTCGTCTACCCACTAAAACCCCAGCGTATACCCTCACAATTCACGCTTGGGGGGCATCAGTTTGCTGTGAACGCATTCCACTGTGACACCCTGTAGGTTTCGTTCCTAGGCTAGGTTTTTGGCCTTGTCATTATGTTGTATCGGCTCTTACGACACCATCAGGATGGAATGAGGTCGTGCCACTATGCATTCTAAATCCGTTACCACACCATTATTCAACACACCTAGCCCTTAATGTCAAATATGACAGACAAGCGCATACATATAGCCATGTGAAGTTGCAGCATTATAAAAACGATGCCTTGATCGAGTATTGTATGTAATAACATTTTTAGATCTGATTTCTCACAGTTTGACTTCAGTCAGACTGATCAGTCATTATATTTTGTATTGATCGGAATATGACAGCTTAACTTATCGGACGAGCAAACCGCGGCTAGGTAAATTCTCCTCCCTATTAAAAGAGGGGTTCGCCTACCAAGGTTACTATATGGGATAGCGACGGACTATACACGAAACTAATCATCATCATTTAAATGATTTAAATTTTTAATTAAATTCAATGTTTTGGCTGCCAGATGTAGTTTAATAGCCGATTGAGCACAAGACTCAAGCACTCTGCCAGGTCTGCCATTCACGAAGTGACAAATGTGTGTTTTTTTACTTTTAAATAAATAAATAAATATCCTTGGACATTTCACACAACGCCATCTCGTCTCAAGCTAAGCAACTTAATGCTTGTGTTATGGTAACGAGATGGATGATAAACTACTTATACATATACATTTTTTTTTGTAAATACATACATATTATAGATAGAAATAACACCCAGACTCCGAGCCAGTGCCTCTGGTTTAGACAAAGACACTTGCCCGACCCCGGAATCGAACCCAGGACCCGTTGATCCAAAGGCGGCATATCTAACCACTAGACCAACGAGGCAGTCACTTGTTAAAGTCGCGTCCGTAACTTCTTTTAATTCGTCATCAGCTCTTGGGCTCTGCCTAAATATCACCACCGTCAATATAGAAGGTTGTGTGGTACTTTTACATATTTACCAGAATCAAATTAAGAATTTGAAGCCACGCAGTTAATTGCACTTTTTTTTTATTGTATACTCAAATTCTGGAACGTTTTTGATATGGTATGGTGACAAATAAATGTTAACATGTTTTAATTATGTTAATGCGGTATAAGAGGGTTAGTCTTATCCCGATATGTCCCTCACTTCCCCACGGTGTCACCTTACACCGGATGGCGGGTAACCCTGCAGTACGCATTAAAACCTCACCAAAGTTTACTCAAGCGAAATAAGCGCATAACCAATTTACAACAAAGCCCAAATTCCCTTGAAACTTCAGTTGCTTGAAAATTTTGAGCCAGTAACTATTTGACTTTCGAACTGGCACACAAAAATACACATTGAGCAAAGTGCTTAAGGTGCAAGTTTCGCTGACGTATCGTATATATCGGATACCGGAAGGACAGATTGTATAGTCTTTAGCTACCTGTTGATAATTCCCATTGTTAACGCGCACAATACTCGCTGAAGGCTTTTAAAAGCATTCCAATGATGAGTAACTCTTAACCGAGTTGCCTTATCTTTTGCGAGAGATAGTTGAGCCACACCATAAGTAATGTAGGCTGCTCTACAGTTTGTTATTCATTTTTTAACCCCCGACGCAAAAAGAGGGTTGTTATAAGTTTCACGTGTCTGTCTGTCTGTGTGTCTGTCTGTCGGTCTGTCTGTCTGTCTGTCTGTCTGTGGCAGCGTAGCTCGCGTACGGATGAAGCGATTTCAATAAAGTTTTTTTTTGTATGAAAGGTGAGTTACGGGCGAGTGTTCTTAGACATGTTTGATGAAAATCGGGTGAGCCGTTTAAAAGTTATGAGGGGTGAAAGTGGGGAAGAATAACCGAATATCTGCAAATATAATCGAGTGGGGTCTCAAATGAAAGCGCATCACGTGCAATTTAACAAAATCTACATTATAATAAGTACCTATGTGCCTATAAAAAGTATAAAATAAAAATTTAAATAAACCCCCGACACAACAACCTTTAAAAAGTAAAAAATAAATACTTCGCGTTGGGGGACCAGGGGTCAGGTAATAAATAAGTGGGAGTGGTCCCCCAACGCGAAGTATTTATTTTTTACTTTTTAAAGGTTATTGTGTCGGGGGTTTATTTAAATTTTTAATTTAATTTTTATAACTACTAAACCCATTGCTCAGTCGCGCAGTTATACGTATACTGCTAAAACTACTCAGGGTAATTGCTGCCCAGACTTGTTGGCACAGGGATTCGTATCTAGTGTTACTTCTCTTGCGTTACCGGCCTTGTTATTTCCTTTTGTCGGCTCTTACGACACCTTCATGGTGGAATGTGGTGGCGACACTATGTATTCTAAATCCGACATCACACGGAAAATCATCAAATCATAATTTGTGCATAAAATTCTAATTGTATCGAGGGCGGTAAACGTGCATATCCGCGATTGAAAAATGGATTGACGATGTTTAGAATGTAACAATGAGTTTCTATTTATTTTATTTCTAGAATACATATAGAGGACAATACTATTTCTTGGATATAGTATGAACCATAAACAATATTCGTAAACTTACAACGCAGTTATATCAACCGCCTATAATTTTCTTTTATTGATAACGTTCCCTGTCCACGCAGAAATCGTTGACGCTGTCCAGAGTTCTTGCAGATGAGTGTTGACCTTGAGATATGATCGATTTAATGCCTGGATCCCAAGCAGGTGGTATAAATCCGATAAAAATTGTTTCATTTCAATGTGTAATAATCGCGAAATCCTAAGAAATCATTACAAACAGTTTTGTTTACAATTCGTAGCCCTAGTGTCCTAGGCTTCAGCTTATTCACACTGCTGTTGGTAAGTTCACTGTAATTTTCAAGCGGCATACTATGCTCCTTTAAACGACTGTACTTTTGAATTAGCGTCCTTTTAATTCATATTTATATCCGCCATTTTTCATATGAAACGAACGACGCATACGCAAATGCTGGCCATTAATAAATAACAGACTCTCACACACGCACACGCAACACGTCACAGTATAAGATAAGATGTGGCGGTGTGTATGTATACTTCCTCTCTTATCTATGTGGGTGTGTGAGGAGGTAGGGGTGGAGTGGTGCGGGGGGAAGAACTTCCCGCGTAGCACCTGGCGCTAGAGGTTACATGCTTCAACAGGATCCCATTGATTTGTGGCGGGATTCAGTCGTACTTAATGTATTGGTCTGATTTACTCTTTGTTTATAGCGGCTCGGAGTTACTCGGCTTTGAATTAAATTTATTGCAGCTAGAAGTAATATATAGCGTCAAAAAGGCGATGAGAAAGGCTCAGAAATGTATGCACAATGGTTGTTAGCTGCGATAGTATGCCTGTATATGGTCAATTAAAACAAGTCTCTTGAACAAGGAGTAAATCTAGAAATAAACGGATGTTTCAGCTTTATCGATCTAGTAGTTCTGTAGGTCTCTAATATCAACCAGCTGTCTTATCATACAAGTTACTTCTAACGCCACCACCTATAATCAAGAAAGGTATTTCAGGATTTCTCCGTGCAATTAATGATTCTAAGAAAATACTACGTTCGTGATAGTGCCTTGTTGCAACAATGTCTTCTAATACTTAAACACTAAAGTACCTGTTTGCCTAACAAGACTTGTCCATTTCCAAGTAACTATATTCGGTTTAAAATATATTTATACTCAAACATTTAGTTGGATTCAATAAAATATTTAGAAGTAATTTCCTAAATTACGAATTTGATGTACGGCTCATAAACGCGCCACTAACCTCCATGTAGCTGGAGGAGGCCTGACTCCGCAATGGGCCATTTATGAGCTGAGAAGAAGAAGAATAAACATGCCACTGCTTAGTCAAATTACATGGAGGAACATTTACATGTGCCACGCTGGCCAGCTTTCTTAGTTTACACGTTTTCTAGAGACCTTTTTCTTATTTTGCCATAAGAAACCCATAATTACGTAACCTCGGGGAATAAAGGTTGATCAAAAAGTTACCAAACTTCTGTACAACAGCCATGTAACTTTCAATTCACTCGTTAAAACACTGACAGGGTCATTCTGGCATCACTAATGACATCCTTTGTTTGTCTTAGTGAAAGTCACTCATTTATTTGCCTAACTTTAAGAACCTTTAAACTAAATAAGTTTTGAACTTTACCATAGACTATAAATTTCATAAAAGTATGCATTCTCTTTAATAAAATATATTTAAGTGTCTCTATCTAACTCAAACAACTGGTCTACATTTACTATAGGATCATTTCAAAGTTGTGCTGCCATGTAAAGCTAATTACTAATCCCAATCATCAACACGTTAGCTTTAACGCAACCAATTCATTTCAATTTTCATAATTAAAATAGTTTTTAACAAAACTCACTTGCGTTTTGCAAAGTCATCGGTATAACGATGGAAGCTAAAACCTAAATGAAGAAGAAGAAGACTTACCAAGCCTTACTGCACAGTATCCCACCCCTTTTAGCCAAAAAATTGGGAAATCATAGTTCCTCTGTGTTTTTTTCTACAAACAAATCATTACGAGACCATGTCAAAATATACGAGTAGTGACATAGGGTTGTCCACGTGCCGATGACGTGTTAAAGGCCGGGGCCGAGCCCACCTGATAACAATGGGTACCCAGCCCATAGCGCTACGATTGCTCAACCATTGCCACGGTTTGGTTTCGTAGAAAATCACACGAGTGACTTTTAACTATGGGATGTCCCATTTTACTATCAGAGCGTTTTTGTTTCCTTGGAAATTGAGGTATATAGTCCCAGCTTAACGTACTCTAGTAAAATATTCGATATTTTGTCTATTAGAAAAGAAGACGGAGAACATAGGCTTTGTATTACTTGATGATTAGTTGTGCTGTGTAACCTAGATGCTTACCCTAGTCCTGGCTTATAACATATTTTTGGTGTATTCATAATTGCATACTTATAGTGTAGAAAACGATAATTTTAAAATAATAAATAATTAATTATAATTAAAAATAATTTTAAAAATGTATAGTATTACTTTCGATATTCTACTTGACCTGGTTTCAATGAAGAATTTAAGAAAAAGGAATAGTGGCCTTAAATGTAATTTCGTTGTATAGGTTTTTTTTTTGTTGTGAAACTCAGGTATATTATTGTTGAATAAATGTTTGCTATTAGTTGCACAGTAACAGTAAAGCTTGTCGACTCCATTGTGTCACAGAATCTATCAATGAATGTGGACAAAAACTGAAGCCTTTTAGAAAATACACCCGAGACAGATCTACGGAGCGCAATATTTACTACGCCCCCCGTCCCTTTCACTTCCTCTACGGCGACAACCTGCATTCGAGCGAGAGCGCACCACTCAAGTCCCCGTGCGAAACAAGGACAGCGCATTCATTCATAACCGAGTCTGCCATCCGGTCCGCGTTCTGATCAATCATTTCATCTCCTTCTAACGCGCAGTCTCCTTCGAGTGCGAGCAGGTGGCACCGGATGCTCTCCGAGGCAACGGAGCTTCTATCGGAAGCTCGTCAAAAAAATCTGGCTACACTCTCGTTGATCCCGGAGCCGCAGAGTCCGTGAGAAGTCGCGGCGCTGGATAACGCGTTTTAAAATTGCAATAGTATTCGCGGTAATGTGTCTAGTTTAATGAGAGGACAGTCACAATTGGTGTTTTTCGTAAGCTCACCGGGAGTGAGACGCAGTGAGCTTCGCCCCTCCGCCGGCGTTCATTGAGTCGTGAGTAGTCGCGCGCCGGCCGCAGCGACGCACGCGCGCCCCAACACGACCAACTCTGGACTACCAGTTCGAATGACCGGTTCGGTACCGACCACGAACGCGACCTGTGTCCAGTGCTTACTCACTAGTGATTTCTCTAATTGGTGCTTGAGTGAGTGACGCCGGGAATGTACCAGAAGTCGCGGGACGAGCTGAACTTATGATGCCCCGAATTGCATTAAATGGGTAATTGGTGTACGTCATTGAATAATGGATTTGGCTCATATGCCCATTACATATCGTCCTCTTGACGTGGGTCGCTAAGGATTCACTTGACTCCCGTCTTTGTTGCCTTTAATATTTAAATTCAACAATGCCTTACCCTCATGAGATGAATACAAAACTGTGAATTTTATCATTTACGTTTAAGTATGTAATTTCGTGCTCGAAATCGATACCCAAAGGCCATAACGTATGATGTATATAAATAACCGCAGCGAGAACCTACGATGCATAATTATGCACATCATTTTCAATCTTCTTGCAAATAAATCAGCTTTAACAGTTTCAGTTAAAGATGACTAAACTCGTTAAATGGCCTTACTTTAACTGCACTTCATTATTACCTTTCAAGTCTGAACGCCTACAAAACTCGCATTTCCAGTCAACTCTAACCATTGCGGCTAGTTAGCGTAGTCCAGGTAAGTAATGAGGAATTATTTCTATAATTTTAAACTAAAAATAAATCACGGCTTCTGTTACTTGTGGGCGTTAAGTTCCCGAGCGCAACAATTAACAGAAGTACTGCTAACCGCGCCGGGTTAATAAATTGTGTAGGGTAAGTGTAGGGACGTTTAATTGCATGGTAGTCATGTTTCATTTTGTAAATTATCTACTACAGTAAACACTTAAGGCGTTTTTCTAACTAGCCTTACCAATCTTACTACATCGGCTTCTAGGCTATGGATATAGAGATTTTAAGAACCTCGTGAAATGCATTATGACTGATATAAAGATAAATAAATATGTCTTGGCTACAGAATGTTAATTAGGTACTATTTGTTTATATTTAAATGTGGCTGTTAAAGTTACAATTGATTTGCATGAACTAAAACATGATAATCGTGTCATGTATATGCTGCTTTGTGTTGAGTAAATTATTGTGGCATATTTGTCAAATTCAAATCATTTATTTTGTGTGGGTCACGATGGACACTTACAAATAGTCAACACATTGTCATATTATACAATAAAAAAATCGACCGTCTACCACCAGTTCGGAACGCGACTGCTGAGAAGAACTGGCAAGAAACTCAGAGGGCTTGTCATTTTTTTTTTTTCATTGCGGTCCTATTTGACTAGTAACATAATTATAGAACATAAAAAATACACTGACACTGAACAGCCTAGTCCCAAGCAGCTGGGTCGTTTAAATAATCAGCAATGCGGTAATATGCTTTTTTGAAAAGTTTTGTCTTAACAGTCTTTTTAAAGGCATTGCGAGGCAATTCTCTAAGTTGCATGGGCAATTTGTTATAAAAGTGTATACATTGACCCATGAAAGAGTTACTTATTCTGTGGAGACGAGTACAATGGATAGCAAGATTATTCTTGTTTCGTGTATTAATATTATGTATATCACAGTTTTTTCCAAAGTTATTAATATTTTTATGTACATACATCAAATTTTCAAATATATATTGAGATGGCACAGTTAGAATATTTATTTCCTTGAATGTATCTCTGAGAGAAGTTCTAGGAGCAAGGTTGTATATAGCCCTTACAGCCTTTTTCTGTAATATAAATATGCTATTAAGGTCTGCACCGCATCCCCAGAGAAGTATCCCGTAAGTCATGATACTGTGGAAGTAACTGAAATAAACTATTCTAGCCGTATCAACATCTGTCAAAAGTCTAATTTTTTTAACAGCAAAAGCCGCCGAGCTAAGTCTATTACATAGCTTTTCTATATGTGAGCCCCATTGTAGTTTATTATCAATGGTTATACCTAAAAATACGGTTGACTCAATCGGTTCCAAAATTGTTCCATTCAGTTGTACATTGGTCGGATTCTGAACAACATTGGGCAGTGAAAATTTGATGCATTTAGTTTTCTTTTCATTTAAAAGCAAGTTATTCATACTAAACCAATGGACAACCGAAGAAAGTGCATTGTTCACTTCGTCAAAATTTTGTAGCTGTCGTTTAATTTTAAACAACAAAGAAGTATCATCCGCGAACAGTACAATACCGTGGTTATTTCTCACATAATAAGGTAGGTCATTAATGTAAACGAGGAACAAAAAAGGACCAAGAATCGAACCTTGGGGCACACCAATAGTGACCATGGATCCTTGTGATTGTATGCCATTGACATCAACCCTCTGAATTCTATTACTAAGGTATGATTTCAGTATCACTGAATTGTTAGACAAAGGTCTTAAGTTGCAAGTTTTCTTAACCACATCTAAAGCGGAGAAGATGACTGTTTGCAAAATATTACAGCCTCTTCTGATCTTGGTGGAATGGGTGCTATCGCTCTGGTTATCTTCTTGATATATTTTGATTCAAAATTTCAGCCCATATATGACCCACTACTGGTCGGGCCTCTTCTAAACACATGGACGGAAATTAGCCTAGTGCGCCGCGTTAGCAAGATGTGTATCAAGTTTTCTTTGCCTTGTTGCTAGGTAATCTGCCTTTTTCGTTCCTTTAGTCGCCTCTTACGACACCCTCAGGATTTTATGGTTTGGTGTCCTCACTCCTGTGGATTTTATGTCCTCACCTTTTACCCTATTGTCTAACTAATATTACATACGGGCAGTATGTATATCCGCGACACATCTAGTGAAACAAAAGATTAGCATTTGGTAACATTAATAACACTATAGGTATATAATTGTGGTAAACCACTCGACTCTTCTGTAAAAGTTTCTTGACAGTCGTCGTTACAGCTCATAAATAACCCACTACTGGTTCGGGCCTCCTCCAAATTCATGGAGGGAAATTAGCCTACTGTGCCACGCTGGCAAGACGGGTTGGCAAAGGGTTTGTATCAAGTTCTTGACAGTATCGTACTTTATTTCTGTAGAACAAAAAGAATTCAAAGCCTGTCGCTAATTCACAGCAAGCATTCCTTAAACGTTGTTCGGTTGAGGCATGGCAGGTACCCGGCTTATCAGCGATGCCGACCGTGGGAATGAAAGAAGTGTGTTAAACAATAGCAAGCAGATAAGACAGACCCCATTTGGGGTACCATAAGTAATTAGTCGTGTTTTCATGTAGCGTTCCTAAGTCTGTTTTCGCGCCGAAACATTCCCGATGAGTCAGATTTGCGCTTCAGTGATTATGTTAATCTAAGTCCGAAAATGTTGAAGCAAATTTCGCGGCGCTCGTCGGAAGCAGTGGAAAATACTTTAGTGCTATCAAGAGGTTTTATATTTAGCCCACAATCATTCAAATTTGTTTAGGGTTTCATATGTAAAAAAAATCTATTTAACTACAAAGTATTTTCTCAGCAATAATGCAGGCCCATTTAATTAATTTGTATCAAAACAATGCTGGTAGCAGTGGCTCATTTCATTCGAATATTATGTAAAGCAGGTTTTTTGGTGACGACCTTTGTCGTAGTTCTTTGGCTGGTATAAAATAAATGTAAATGTAAACCATTGCTAATCGAAACAGTCTTTGCGTATCCGTGTATCCACGTCGGTATAGAATAAGCGCGATATTCACCCACTCAAACCGTTACTATTAGGCCATTATTTTGAAAGGTCTCGAAGCATGTTCCCCCATTGCCAAGTGCAACCGCGGCTTGAAGTGGGCAGTCCAGGAATTCCGTTGGTTTCAGTGGGTAGGTTGGAGCGTTAATTACCATATTTCGGCGCGCCGGAGTCCCACAGACCCCGGCTAGTCCTTAACGGCCGGGTATCCATGACGATTTCCAAAAAAACGCAAATTTTGAATAATTTGGAGAGGTTTACATTGATCGCCAGGCGCTGATAGATTACTTACTTCTCAGCCCATAAATGACCCACTGCTGAGTCTGGCCTCCTCTAACTACATGGAGGGCAATTAGCCCACTGTGCCACGCTGACCAGACGGGGAAATGACATCAGAATTAATTTGCCCTTTCACGGTCTAGATTTTTTATTTACAACGGTTTACAAAATAGAAATAAATATTCAATTATTAAAAAAGTAAATGTAAACTTACTACTTGCTGTTAAATAATTTGAAATGGACTAACTCAAACTCAGATTGAGTTAATAAAGAATGATTGCAAACAGTCTTTTCTTTTTATGCACGGCTGTACGCAGTATGGTTTCAGCAAAAAAAGATTAAAAAACCGCAAGTGGGGATTTGTAGGGCTCGATGCAATGTAAACACCTGTATCCGTTGTGAAAGGAGGGTGTATGTGTAACCCAAATTAAAAGCAAGTTGATCTAAAATGCAGTGGATTTGTTTTTATTGGACATTGGTGTTGTCAACAAAGAAATTTTTTTCGACACTTCGTGATAGACGTAGGAAAAAAACTTTGTTCAGAAACAAATATAAACATGCAAGAAAATTATAAACAAACAAATTCATGGGAGGAAGTTAGCCTATTACATTGAGATCAGTAACCCGCGAATCTATGGTTAACCTAGTGGTTTCCAAGCGGTCGAAATTCGAGCTAATTAAAGTTCTTTATTTTTTTAAACGAAACCCCTGCAGTAGGTCTAACCTGTATCGCTGGGGCAGTTTACAAACACGTAATTCACAAACACAAATGACACCCAGACTCCGAGCAAGTGCCTCTGGTTTAGACAAAGACACTTGTCCAACACCGGAATCAAACCCGGGACCCGTTGATCCGAAGGCAGCACATCTAACCCCTAGACCAACGAGTCGGTTTAAAAAATATACCTAGTACTATTCTCAATTTGACTATAGACTTTAAATAAACACTAGAGTATATTTGAGTGTGTGTGTTATGAGTATGTGTAGTGTTTTTTTATTAATATAATGTAATGTTTATGCCTAATTAAAAAAAGTTAAAGTATTCTGCACCTCTTTGGTATAAAAACTGTAAATTGTGTGGAAAATTTCATACTCCTCCGTCTGCACAATTTCATAAAAGTGAATGCCTACAGAAGCGCATTTAGTGAATCATGTACTTAACATATTATTGTTTTCGACAAATGAAGCAATGGCGTCAAATGTTATATTTTAACACACGAGTTTACAGAAATACGATTTGTTGCTGAAAGTAAATATTTTCAGTCACGCCCGTGCCTTGGCTAGATTTTGTGCTATTGGCTCATATTTTATAACAATAACTACACAAACTATGTGGGCGCTAAGAGAACTTGTCAAACATCATCAACTCAGCTAAAACTAGGTTTCCATCGTATCTTCACAATATTTAAGTCGATAGAACAACCTTGGAGGACTTTACCATAGTGATTTCCCTTATATATCTGATTTGTATCGCATCTATAAACGTGTATACAAATAAACTGAATATGAAAGTCTTTGACACACATTGCAAGATATCTTGATATCTACCGTTTCAGCCCATAAATTAACCCGCTATTGAATGGTGGCCTCCTCCAAATTCATGGAGGGCCCACTGTACCACGTTGGCAAGATGGGTTTATATCAACCCGGGTTCGATTCCGGGGTCGGGCAAGTGTCTTTGTCTAAACCAGAGGCACTGGCTCGGAGTCTGGGTGTCATTTCTATCTATAATATGTATGTATTTACAAAAAAAAAAATATAAGTAGTTTATCATCCATCTCGTTACCATAACACAAGCATTATGTTGCTTAGCTTGTGACGAGATGGCGTTGTGTGAAATGTCCAAGGATATTTATTTATTTATTGGTATTTGGCCTTGTCATCTCCTTTTGCCGGCTCCTACGACACCCTTAGGATGGAATGGGCTGGTGGCACAGTGTCTTCACCACATGGATGACTGCAAAATATACAATACTAATGGCCCGCCCCGGCTTCGCCCGTGCAAAGCGGGGGTGGGTTATACATATAAACCATCCCGTTGAATCACTCTATCTATTAAAAAAAACTGCTTCAAAATCCGTTGCGTAGTTTTAAAGATTTATGCATACATAGGGACGGACAGAAGAATGCGACTTTGTTTTATACTATGTAGTGATGATACATAAGCAAGATTTGGGGAAAGTTGGAAATGATTCCATCAACAATAAGATTAATCAATAATAGCAGCATTACTTACACTTTATTTAGGTCAGAATTAAATTAATTTATGCGACATTAGAACAGTAAAACGATTGCTGTCCGAAAGTCGAAACGAAAATGAACATTACAAAATGATTAATGTGTTCAAACGCTTAGCGTTGCTTGTTCAAATTTTTTATGATATTAAATTTGTTTTTAATTACTTATCAGGCTAGCCATAGACTATTATATAACAAAGTTGGTTTGCTTTACGAAAACTAACTGGTACAGCCAAGAGCGACTGGACAAATTGGACGCTACCGGTGCAGAATGCATAATAACTGACATTAGGGGCGGTAGCAGTTGCAAATAGCGCACACGCTGCTACTGGTCACCATCTCAATCCATAAATGACCCAGTATTTGGTATAGTCTCCTCCTATTTCACGGGGGATGTTAAATCATTATATTACATTGGGTAAATAATTTGGCACATGTCAAATATGTCTATGTCCAGCAGTGGACTTATGTGGGCTGATGATGATGATGATGAAATATGTGTATCATTCTTCTATTGGGTTGCCAATCCATTCGATTCCGAGGGTGTCGTAGGAACGGAACAGGCAAATAACCATACTGCAAGAGAAGAAAAACTATACAAACCCCTTGCCAACTCTAGCTCAAATAATTTGCATAAGACACGATATGGACCCTTACAAATTGTCAACATATTAATACAATTTATACAAACCAAGTACCACCAGTTCGGAACGCCACTACTGCTGAGAAGAACTGGAAAAAATCTTAGAGGGAGATTCTTTTTTTTTTTGTATGTAATTCTTGCGCTGAAATGATGATGAGTTTTGGCGCTTCGCAGACCGTATCCATGGACAGTTGATGGTATTCAAAAATCAGTCGCGAGATTGTAACATTCAAATTTTCGCAGTCAGCCAACCGTGGTAGGACTGAATCACAAAGCGGAGTTAAACTGAATATTCTTGATTCAAATGTAAATGCCAGCACTCCCCTCTTTAAGTTGTTCAAACAAAAAAGGCGTTGTTGTGGAAATATGCAGAGTTAATTACTTCAACATATTTATAGAGTAACATGTGTTTTAATATTAATACCAAATATATTTTTTGTGTTTCAAATATGATCAAATATGTGTGGCTTGAATATTTTTGTTTTTTTTTATTTCATCTCAGACTGTGATCCACTCCACCAAGTTCATGCGGGGGAAATAAAATAGTAGGTTTACTATGGCACGATGGTCAGACAGGTTGACGCTACGTCAAATGCCACTTCAAATGTTCCGTGTGGTAACGGATTTTGAATACACAATGTCACCAACCCATACAACTCTGAGGGCAAGAGGCAGATCACTACGCCACAAGAGAAGAAACACTCGATGCAAACCTTGTGTCAACCTGCCAGCGTGGTTCACTAGACTAATATCCCTCCGTTAATTTGGAGGACGCCGACTCAGCAGTGGGTCATTTATGGGCTGAAACGACGACCTCTAGTCATCATCACTTCAGCCAAAAGACGTCCACTGCTGAAAATAAGCTTCCCCCAAGGAAGGGGGGTTTTCCATAATCGCCACGCTTGGCAGGTGGATTATCGATCGCAGTATCGGGTGGTCGATGTCTGTTGTCCCTAAGTCGCCTTCTACGACACCCACGGGAAGATATGGGGTGGTAGTATTCTTACTCCGCTACCACACAAAAAAATCTTGTAAGTAATGCTTACAGAGTTTTTTTTATTACAAAAACTCCCCTGCACCCCGCGGTACAGGTCCCCGCGGTACAAGTATACCTAGTACCGGGGGGGCACTTTACAAACACAAATGACACCCAGAGACACGAAGGACACGCTCGAATGGCGGCCTGTCCAACCCATAGACCAAAAAGCCTACTTTTTTTTGTTCAACATTTCACCTACAACACATATGTTGGGTTCGCCATTAATATCTCTCTCTCATGCTATGAGAAACGATTCAATGACAAATTAATAGTACCATCACCCATTGGTACAGTCAATTAGTCAAGTTTTATAACGTTCGACATAAAATCGTGTATTTTATGTGGATTGATATTTTTAGCGGGACGTTAAGGCCGCGTTAATAGCTCCTAATGCTTCTGTCGCTCTTCAGCGACCCAATTTTCTGAGTGATGAAACGAAACTGAACGTAACCGTCACACCGGTACAAACTTAAAATTAATTCTTCCGCATTTCCCCTCCCAGTGACAGATAAGTTTATGAGTATCGTAACTCTTGTGCCACTAAAACTGAACAGTGAAGTACTAAACGGTGTATTCTTAAGAGCTACAAGCCTTTACTCTAGCTTTTTGGTTTTAAAATAGAGAAAATTTAATTCCAAAACAACTTAAGTTATGAAGTGTATGTTACGGCTTATTCAGTAGTGTCTTATTTTTGGGCAGGGTTGAGGGATGCATTCTACACACAAAATATATAGTAATTTTACATTTTCATTTGTAAAAATTCTTATTGTTTATTGCTAGCCAGTAATAAGGTTCTAGAATTTATACTCTAATTTAATTGTTTCTATTCCAAACCTTATTTGAACTCACCATTTTGATTTAGACTTGATTTTGTTTTAAAAATACGATGTCCGCGAACCCCTGTCTACACACTACATAAATAGCGGTTGCGACACTGAACTTAACCTTAAACCAAATGAATTAACATACAAAAGTACTGAAAATGAATGCATTTGAATGTCTAATGAACACCTTTATATTTATTTTCCTAAATGAACAGTTCGCGATGGCAATTTAAATTTTTATTACGTATTCAAAAGTTAATTGTGTCGATGCTCAGCCTTTTAAATTGGGTAGTAATGACACAATTCTCGTTAAACGCGCGAGATAACAATGTAATAAATTCAATGTGAGCTAGGAGCGATGGTAAACACTATGTGCTAACAAGACTTTACATAATAGAAATTTATTGGCAACGATAATCTCTTCATAAACTGCGGTGGCCATTTTGTCTGGGCTTTCCACCCACGTGGTGTACAGTAAACAGGCATCGAAATTCGCAGAGCTGGGAGATGATTTTCTTGTGGAGATTTTTCTCGCGGGCGCGGGCGGTGCGAACGTTGCGCAGGCGGGAGGCGGAGAGCGAACGCCCCACGGCTAGTATACGCCTGCTAAACTGATTACAACACTCCTACACAACACTAAATCGTGTCTCGATGAAACGAGGGAATAAAACACGTATCAATTACTTAACAAACCTCATTTAGCTATACTTTCAAAGTTATAATTGATACCTGTGGTAGTAATCTGGGTCTGTGGAGGTAACTTATTTGTAGGAAGTGCCCTTTTTCGATGAACGATTGGTGAAACATCAAATCAGATATAAAAATCAACAGACTGATGACATTACATCATTCTTGGTACAAAAAATATCTAATAAAACGATTCAATACACCTAATAACTGCCTATACGGCAACGTTATCCTAAATACACGAATAATGTCAATAACAACAAAATGTTTTTCTCTATCTTCTTTACGAAGTGTTAAAAAGCTAAGATGATGGTGATGAAGTTGTCTTTGTCAAGTAGGTAGACGTTACTCAATCTATTTACCCACATATTACATATTTACATCTATGGGCAGTCGACACAAAAAATATAAACTTGTTAAATGCAATTATAGGTATGTGTGGAGCAAACAGTTTTTCTTAATCCGATCCTTATGTGGAATGAGCATTGGAAATTTCTAAATAAGTAAATACGTTATATGTAACGCAAACGCAATATGTGTCCAAGCCTTTTCCTTTAAACAAAAAAGGTACTTCAAGTGTCTGAATTTCCATAAATTCCATTTATAAACGCAATAGCAGTTAATTTCGTAACTAAAATAAAATGAGTACAAAAAGTCTAGTCAATGGTTTCATATATTTTATTGTAATCGTGAAAAATCGGAAAGAAATTACAGGCTTGAGCTCCGAATTTCCGAAGAACGAGAGCGAAAATACGGATTAAAATGAAGTTTCGACGATTAGTTTCTTTTTTGTATCAGTAACTGCAATTTACCAGATATTATTACGAAATATAATCTTTGTAAATCTTGGGATTACAAGTATATTGTATCAAAGCTAGTTGACACTAATAGAAACAATATTTCTCAACAGTCAAACTATATGAGGCAGAGCGAAGTGACTCGGCCGTAATAACGTTTTAATTGAGCGGTCGGAGGTCAAATCACTTGCGCACCCGTCGACGCAGCCTCGACACCGCTCCACGCCAGACCCTACTCGTAGAAAACACAATTCAGTAGTTGTTTTTTTAATGCCTCGTATTTCTCGTGTTTTACGTCAAAAATAATAAGATTAAACAAAACGTATCAAATATGTCAATTATGTTAATGTCATAAATGTTTCCATCATTCCGTTTTTTTTGTTGTTTAATTTTCCGTGTTCTAGGTAAAATTTTAACGGAAAACTGCCATATCCCTAATTAATTACGGCTACAACTGAGACACATCCATGCCTAAATGTTTACAAACCCGTTAACAATGTTGCCAACATTACCGGACTAAGCAACAATTTGCATAAAAGCTTTACTTGCGCACATCAAACAGCACAATCTATTGCTATTGTTCACACAAACAGGCCGCCGAATTGTTCGCTCTTGTTATACAAGCTCGCATTGTTCCACATTTGAATCGCACGTCACGCGTTTCGCCGAAGCAACCATTGTCGCCATGTTTGTTGATGCGCGCGCAATCCATGCAAAACCGCGCGAAATCTCGCGAATACTTTAAATCAAAACATGCATTGATACAGCGCGGGAACAAGCGTTTTCGATTTTCAAACGAATCTCGACGACGTACGTTGAATAAATCAAATAAATAATCTTTGATCTCACCAGACATGCGTTTTTCGCAGAATGTAAAATACTTTTATTTATTTGTGTAGTCACTTCTATGCTGACCTATGGATAAAGTTGTAAAACGACTGCCGCTCCTACGTCGTATCAAAGATGACAAGAGAATATTTAAAAATATTTACTGTCAATTTCCTTAAAAAACATTTAAGTATCATAATCTAGCCGAATTGTATGACTATAATTTAAAAAAACTATCTACAGTTACTCTTATTTGATTACCAAATTCATGTTCAAGTTCAAGTTCAAATTCAAAACTAAAATAAAATTCCCGTTACATACGGATGAATGAACCCCCGCAGATGTTGTAAATCCACTTAATTTAGAAATATTGAAATCTACAACCGAATTACTGTCCATCATATCTGATATGCGGGTATCCTGACGACTTTAGGCTGGGGTCATGTTTAATCTGGTCCAGATGAAATTTTCGTTTGGTCAGTTTGCATTGGTTTCATATTATTAGTAGCAGTAGCAAAAGAAAACTTTAATAGAGCTTTCGTGAGACTACGCTGGTCTAAGATAAACGTTTTAGGTTGAAATGATGATAAAACTATACATAAGATAAAATAAATCAGTCAAATCACTATCACTACATAGTATAAAACAAAGTCACTGTCGTCTCTCCGTCACTATGTATGCCTAAATCTTTAAAACTACGCAACGGATTTTGATGCGGTTTTTTTTAAATATATAGAGTTATTCAAGAGGAAGGTTTATATGTGTAATACATGCATAATTGTACCCTTGCGAAGCCTGGGCGGGTCGCTAGTTATTTAATAATCAACCAGTCAAAAAGGCCTAGGTTACTCCCGATTTTCTATTGTCATTACGTATTTCTAAACGAATTTCAAGTAACAAGATCTGCACGATATATTTGATTGGCGTTCGTTTTCAAATCATTCGTGATAATTGATTTCAGTTCTCGTATAATAATATAAGACCCACTGCCGAGTTGGGCCTCTCCCAATTACGTGGGAGTTATTATCATACTATGCCACGCTTTCTAGACGATTTAGCACAGGGTTTCACATCAAATTTTCCTCCTCCTCTTACGGCTAGGTTATCGACCTTGTCATTTTTTGGTCGGCTGTTGCGAAACCCTCAGTTTGGAATGGGGTGGTAGCTATGTATTCTAAATCCGTCACCACACGGAAATTTACTAGAAGTAGGCTGGAATGGCCCGCCTGAGGGAGTCGCTATAGCCGACAGAAAGAAATGGCAAAGCCGAAGAGCTAGCCGCAAGAGAAGGATAACCCGTCTGGCCAGCGTGGCACAGTAGGCTTCCCCCCCCTGTAATTGGAGGAAGCCCGACTGAGACCC
This sequence comes from Clostera curtula, assembly GCA_905475355.2. Taxonomy (NCBI): domain Eukaryota; kingdom Metazoa; phylum Arthropoda; class Insecta; order Lepidoptera; family Notodontidae; genus Clostera; species Clostera curtula. Next base: position 6,477,507 of record FR997813.1, on the reverse strand, counting down.
ATTTATGGGCTACGTAGTAGTAGTAAATTTCAGTACAACACTCTTAAGCTGTCGTGTTTTTAAGCGAACAATTACCTAGAGTCGAACGATATTCGGCTGCTTTGAAAATTAACACTTTTGTGGGTTACTGGCGTTGGCCGACACTTGGCCGCTATTTTCGCATTGTTATTTAACATGGTTAGCACTTTAAGAACAGTTTTCTTATGCTCTCTTGTTGGATATTGAGATAGTTAATATTACATGAATTTTAAGGTGTCAGTTGAACAAAACAACATAGACAACAGTTTTAATCTTATTCAAAATTGAACACTCTATTTCTTCTTTTGGCACAGACTACAACTCAGCCCATAGATGAGCCATTGCTGAGTCGGGCCTCCCTCCAGTTACATGGAAGGAAATTAGCCTACTGTGCCACGCTGGCCTTAAGACAGGGAAGTTTTCCTTCTCCTACGGCTAGGTTATTGGGCTTGTTATTTCCTTTTGTCTCCTCTTACGAAACCCTCAGGATGGAATGGGGCGGTGACACCATGTATTCTAAATCTGTCGCACGTACACCTCTTCTGGCACATGTCAAGTAGCAAATATTTTAAAATTATAATTGACATTTCTTCTAGTCTTTTAACACGGTTTGTCTAGCACTGGCAGAATCGCATTACGCGTACAAAGCGTCACAAAAACGAGTACGAATTTTAAAATTCGAACGTCAAAAAACCGTCTGTCACAACCTGAGGTATGATATCCAAGCCTTATTTTAAAAAAAAGGTTAAACAAATCATTTTGAACTCATGACCGCGACTGCTCAGACTACTAAATATTACCAGTAAATAGTAGCGACCAATAAAATGAGACAAATGTAATGCGGTCGGTGTCATTGAGGCGTGGGGTGATAAATTGGGCGCGACAATCGAGTTAGTTGACCCGGCCAATCTGTGCACCGTACGATTAACTGGCCAGACACTAAACGCTCTAATAGAAGACGTGTAATGGATGAGACTACAGGCAAGAACTCATGGACATAACAATTCGACTAAAACATACATATGTATGATTAAGTAATATTTTTTGCTATTAAACTACATAATATTATGAAGAGGAAAGATTTGTACGTATCTATGTCTGTACCGAATAAACTCAAATACTACGGGACCGATTTCAAAAACTCTTTCACCATTGGAATGCTATAACATCCGTGAGGAGCATAAGCCACACGAGCGAAGCCGCGCGCTTAAGCTAATCAGTATTAAAGAGCAATGCCCATTTCCATCCGTGGTTTCACCAAAAAAAAACTAACATGGCGCAAATTTAATTTTGTTGCGAAATCCCATCAGTTAAATAGTTTCAATATATCGGTCTAATTTATACATTTGGTTTTGTAAAAATAATAATAAAAAAGCCGTTAAATTTCGATGAATGCTAATTTTACAAGGCTTTACCTGAATATCGTTATTGCAGCTAACGGCATTATTTCTTCCCGACGACGTTTAGTCTGGGAGGGGTTAATTCTGGGTCATACAAAAGTATATTTGTCTACAGGTACCCTTTCTGGGTCACATGTTATTTGTGTCATGAATCATGTCTGTAGATATACAAAATTGATCCCATCATTCTTCTCACTCCCAAGATAACAACTCTAACGCAGATCACACATATAGGTCGTGACACACAGAAAATTAAACGAGATCGGTTCAACTAGAATGACCTCTACTAAACAAAATTTTCGCTTTACGCGCATAGTCGTCCAGAACTGTTATTCGACTATTGTCCTCCAATACGGACGGTTGAGCCAACTAGGCATATTGAATGCGACTACTTAGGATACAAAATATACAAAAATGATCCCATCATTCTTCTCACTCCCAAGATAACAACTCTAACGCAGATCACACATATAGGTCGTGACACACAGAAAATTAAACGACATCGGTTCAACTAGAATGACCTCTACTAAACATAATTTTCGCTTTACGCGCATAGTCGTCCAGAGCTGTTATTCGACTATTGTCCTCCAATACGGACGGTTGAGCCAACTAGGCATATTGAATGCGACTACTTAGGATACAAAGGAATGCTTTCAGACGTCAATAGGACAGGACTCATCTTTATGGGCTATTGGAACGCTTCATTTACGTTTTATGCAACTATAATACACTAATATTGGATGTACCATCGACACCAACATTTTGTAACTCGGTCTTGGCATTTTAAATTTAAATGAGTTGTTTATGTAGTGTGTTTTTACTTTACAGGAACAATTTCAATTTATATTTTTATTTTAGGGAATGAATTCGGTGTAATTAATTTATTGTAATAAATTTGAAACTAACAATCAATAACGTCACAGTTTGAAAAAAGAACCTGAAGAATGTGACGAAATATAAAAACTAATTCGGTACTGTGATTTTACTGCGAACAAGGCCTGAATGAAAAGTTCATTCATTCCTCGTTCTCGTTATTTTTCAAAGATAACATAGGTATGTTTTTGAGCAATAGCCATATGTACCTCAACGTTTTACGTGTCTCTGGCTAGGTCTTTGTGCTGTTTACATATACGAATTTAATAAAAACATATGAAAAAAAAAATAGAATTCGATCGCGATGCTAAATATTTCGCCTCATGATTTCGAACCAAACGATCAAGTAATGACTCTTTCTGAGAACAAAACTAACCTTCAATAGTATAGTTGGTTTATGAAATACACTGAAGTATCAATATATTTTAATATAAATAATTTGTACAATTCACAACTGTTATTTGTCCAACATCATGCCTAATATGGCGGTCATATTTCTAAATGTGATTTTTATTGGAAGCAATTCGTCGCCCCCATCACGGCTAAGTAAGTTAGATTGACTAATACGTCTGTCTGCGGTCTAACGGTCTTGTAATAACAATATTTGATCATACTAAATTTACGAAACAAGCAAACACGTTTCAGATGCCTTATAATTGACGTACCATTTTGTAATGTGAAACAATCGCTTATTTTATTTAAGTCGGTCCCGGGTTCGATTCCGAGGTCGGGCAGTGTCTTTGTCTAAACCAGAGGCACTGGCTCGGAGTCTGGGTGTCATTTCTATCTATAATATGTGTGTATTTACAAAAAAAAATATGTATATATAAGTAGTTTGTCATCCATCTCGTTACCATAACACAAGCATTAAGTTGCTCAGCTTGGGACGAGATGGCGTTGTGTGAAATGTCCAAGGATATTTATTTATTTATTTATTATGTAAATTGCCAGTATCAGTCATTATACTCATTATAAACGAAGTCATAAACAATAGAACGGTACTCAAAGATCTCATGTTAATCTAAAAATATCTGCCAGTTCTTAAAAAATATAATTTATCTACGGAAGTTTCACTCAAATATTGTGTGGCCAGCAATTAACGAAATTTTTGAACATCAATTACCAAAAGGATTACAAGAAGATTAGTACCATAGATAAGGAAATATTCCGATAATTCATACAACAGGCGTGAGAAATAACTCTCTATTGGTTCATAGAAATTCATTAGATCGCGTATTTTGAATTATTGTTAAACACTTTTTAATAATAACCAATTTAGACCCCTTTCTATTGTGCGTGTATCAAAACGAAATGAAGATGTTTACTGGTACTTAACCCTTGGACCCCGATGGGGTTATACCCATTCGTAACGCCTTTTAAATGTTTTATGCTTGTAATGTACGATGATTTGAGAATAAACATTTAATATTTAACCCTCAACTCTTGCCCACATGAATAAATTTAAAGTGAGATGTAAAGGTATTAGAAACTAGCTTTTGCGCGCGGCTTCGCCCGCGTGGGCTTTGAACCCGTGCTTATCTCTATGCATATTTTTTATGAACATAAAATCGTTTATTGTGACTAAACTATGTTAGTTAGATATGTGCTCTCGCTCTCTTTTTTGTAGATTTTTATAAGAACTACAAACCCGTAGTACATCATTTTGTTCTATTGCCAATAGTTTTTGCAGCGCACGCATAAATAAGATGTTTTGAAATCGGTCCAGTAGTTCCTGAGATTAGCGCGTTAAAACAAACAAACAAACAAAAAATCTCTGCAGCTTTATATATTAGTATAGATGCGAAAGTATGTAACTTTTTTATACGACTACGGCTTCCGCTACAGAAAACTTAGCCCTTAGAGAAAGAAAACTTGATGAAAAACATCCTTTGCTAACCGTTTCATAAGGCTCAGCAGTGAGGAATAAGAAACATGAACGGAGTTATTAGGGTAAAAGGTAAAATGGGTTATTTGTTTGACAAGAAGAGAGTCATAAAAATTGGTAGAAGCCGACAAAGTGAGATGATAGAGCTGCAAGAGGAAAACTTGACACGGCCATCCCGTCTGGCCAGCGCGTCACAGTAGGCTAAATTACCATCCATGTAATTAGAGGTCGACTCAGCAGTGGGTCATTTATAGGCTGGGAAATAGAAGTAGTATAATAATAATAAATAAATATCCTTGGACATTTCACACAACGCCATCTCGTCCCAAGCTAAGCAACTTAATGCTTGTGTTATGGTAACGAGATGGATGATAAACTACTTATATACATTTTTTTTTTGTAAATACATACATATTATAGATAGAAATGACACCCAGACTCCAAGCAAGTGCCTGTGGTTTAGACAAAGACACTTGCCCGACCCCGGAATCGAACCCGGGACCCGTTGATCCAAAGGCGGCACATCTAACCACTAGACCAACGAGGCAGATTATAGTCCCAAATAGCACGCAGGCGAAGCTGGGCCGTAGCTAGTAGTGTTGTATAACATTGATGCATCTTATTGGTTTACCGTTAGAGCATAACAAGTGTAATTGTACTCGCAGCGTGGTCACGCACGACGGAATGGACATGTGAAATTACGGGTCATTATAAATTAACTACCGAATACATGGGCCATATTGTTGAGCCATTAGGTACACGTCATGAAAGATTTTATTTCGACATGATTGAACGTACACGACTAGGTAGAGATGGACCTCAAACTCAAACTCAAATCATTTATTTCAATTGAACCTATTTACTGGTGTTTTTGAAAAGTCAAAAGTGAAGTTAGGAATCTAGTTGCATGTTCCAAAAAGTAGATCCTATGGAGAAGAACAGGCAAGAAACTCCATGGACACTCTTTTTATCATATTTTCTGTTACAAGCATCTGATTGGGTTACATTGATTTCGTGTTTATTTATAGTAAGCTAAGATGTGAGGACAATGTAACATATTGCACAACAAGACCAGCTTGTTTTGACTCGAGGGTGTCGTATGAGCAAATTAATGGGCATAAACGCCAGCCATATCTAAATACCTCGTGCTAACCACTCTAAAGTTATGCAACACAATATGCTGTCGAAAAATTACCACTGAGAATTACCCCACCAACCTCTAAAGTTTTTCACAAATGAGCTTGAATCTATAGATCGAATCAAGTACGGCATATAAAATCCTTATTAAATGTTCCAATATGATCACGGATTTTTGGACGCAGGTCTTTAAACAGAGTTTAACAAAAACTATACCTATCCTATTGCCAACAAGTTGGGTTATAGAGATTATAGAATCAAGAATTCTAAGTTTAAAATGTTTTCGTATCTTGAAGTAAGAGTGAGATATCGTTTTCATTAACCTGACCTCACATATCATAGAGTCCAGAGAAAACCACCATCCATTATTAACCTACAATGTTAAGTATACAATAATGTTTCTTAGGTTTTATGTGCTTATCTGAGGTTAAGACACCAACATTTCAAGAAAATAAAGTTGTTCCTTGAATTTTATACAGGTTATCAGTATCAATAGGCCGGTCCATCCTTTAGTTATAGATATAAGTGTTTTTGTTACACCCTATAAAATCTTTATACCTGCTAAATAAAACGTTTAGAAGACACGTTAAAAATTATCACCAACATCCGTAAACTTGTTACCCCGTTAGTTAGTGCTATAATTTCAATTTTAGTATGCACTCAACGGTTTTAATTGCTTTCAAACGAAATTACCTAGTCATGGTCTAGTGATCTGTGTGAGAATCGCTCTCGACCCGCACGCACCGGGCCAACGGGGCATAGGGGGTGAAAGCGGGGGTGGGAACCACTCGGGGTAAGTGGGGTACCAGGCCGGAAGCACTGTGTCGGATCGTTCCGCACACCTGTGGGAATGTTTGTCTGTATTTGAATAATGTCCTTAGTCACTTCACCGCACTTATTTTATCCGAGTACTCGCGATCGAATTACACAAATTATAACATGCAATTTTTTTCTTTAAATCAAAAGGCTAGAAATATGAATTTTATAATTTAAAAAACCAATCAATTATCATTACCATAAAATGGCAAAAATAAAACTTAACAGCGAAACATAATTTATTGCATAGGCTAATTGAATAAATCGGCCATTAATTCGTTCTAGTTGCGATAGAAGTTCTCAAATATTGTATTCATCTCATGAGACTCAATGAAATACGGTTCTTTAATCAATAATTTCTTTAACAGGTGCTACACTTCAAAAACCTTAAACAATGAACTCTGATACAATTCTAACGAACGTTTCCACCGTCACGTAACTAAGACATTGTTGACAAAATGAAAAACAGTGAAGAGTGTTTAGACTGACCATAGACGATTTGTTAAAAAAAAAACAGTGTGATATTTATTGATCTTAATTAAAGTGTAGTAAATAGTGTAAAACATTAAAACGTTGTACATATAATAATAAGTGTTGAAACGAACAATATATTAAAAAATATAAACCTGATAGCGGGTAATCGGACTTATAAGCCCGCAGCAGACACACATCGAGGCGAACGGCGGTCATCGCAGGCATGGGAATCAAAGTCATGATGAAAGCTTTCAATAAGCCAAAAGGTAAGAAGCCTATTACTTCAACAATCCTAAAAGAACAAAATAGTTTGTAATAAAATAACAACGTCTATTGCACTGACAATCAATATCGTATTTAAAGAAAGAATTGAGGTTAAAAATTAGCGGTAAACGTCAATACTGCAATAGAGATTTCACACGAAGATGACGACTGAAAAAAAAAAACAATTTAATGTAAATAGAAGAACATTAAAATTAGCGCTGTGTATCCCCTCGCCAACAATATATATTGTGTGTGTGTGCGGTTGTGCGTATATGACGCAACAGCACACAGCTCTCGGTTTCACATACACTTGTCCCAAATGTGAACGCGCCGTGACCAAAAGAAAAACACGAAAACGTTCATTTTCTAGATTATTAACTATCACGGTGTAACAGATAACATTATTTAATTATTTTTACGGTCCGTGCATAAATATTTATGAGTTTCAAGGCGGATGGATCGAGGGACAATTTAGATTAAACAAATTAAGTAATTATTCTGTAAGCAATATCTCGTGTTGACCAATTTTGGATACATTGCCGCTAAGTTCGTCTCATTTAGACAAGCTGCGTCCAGCTGCTGCTGCGTCTAATGTTCTCCCAAGAAGTTGAAGTAAATCTGTCTTGTATGATCATTTTTGCGAAACAAAACTCCAAAATCTTCTATTCCACTTCATTTCGTTTTTACCAGTTCTTACTCTTTTGAGCTAATTACATCACATCACAACTTTTAGATCTTTTAGCAAAGATGTGGTCTAAATCGATTGTAATCACCAACAATTTACGAATGTACAATACACCGTGTCACCACCCCATTTCATCTTGTGGTTGTCGCAAGAGCCGACAATAAGAAATGACGAGGCCGCAACCCTAGCCGCAAGAAAAGGAAAGGAAAGAAACCCTTTTTTTTTGTTTTTTTTTCGCCCTGCGTTAAATCCTTTATGGACTACGGGGATGGCCAGCGAGGCGAGTGTGGGACTCTCCCCCATAGTGGGGGCCTACCCACTAAACCTCCCCGGGGTGCTCCAACTCGCGTCCTGTTGCGGCATTGTGGGATCTGATACAGAACCACGCCAGGAAAGAAACCCTATGACAACCCGTCTGGCCAGTGTGGCACGGTAGGCTAATTACCTTCCTTGGAATTGGAGGAGGCCCGACTTAGCAGTGGGTCATGTATGGGCTGAATAGTAGAAGTATCCAATAATGTCCATATTGTAACAAGCGTCTCTCGGAAGGTACTCATCAAATGTCAAATATCGCAACACAATTTCCTCTAGTAACATCATATTTTGAAACATCGCGTGTCCGACTACGCCTGTTGAGCAATCCGCCATTACCGCAATTATGAATCGCGCATGCTCTGATGATCTTGAAAGTAAAGACCTTGACGTGCTCATAACCTGAGAACTGGTAACATTGTTTGTATACAAACTGGCTATTCGTAGATCGACCCCGAGAGTAAGCATCACAATACGACACAACCGTTAACGCCGTCTGTAGTGATCGATGTACCAAACAACAATCTGTAAACTACTGTAGTGTATGTATTACATATCTGCAAGCAAGTATAAATGGGAAACTACATAAATCACCCTGTCATGGTTGATGGATTGACCTGATCAGAAAGGTATATATCGAACAAAAAATATCAAATCATGTTAAAGTTACTATCATGTCTCAATGAGACGTTTAGGACTCCGCGGTTCTGCGTTCAATCAGCTACCGGACTCACACTTCCTCCGGCCATTAACAGAACCTGAAATCTAAATCAAACCGCTAATTGAATTGAAAAATACATTTATTTAATTGAACGCCATAAACTGAAATAATAACGCCACACTTCCGTCGGAGCGTTGCGTAAAGAGCAGCTCGTATCGCTGTGTGTCCGTACACCGGACATGTCACCTTCGAGCTAACGAGCTAAACTATGTAACCGGTCAACCACCATCCTAGGCAGGAGCGTTCTCAGGCGTCGAACAATAGCCGTATGTAGCTACCAATGAGCCAAACAACGGATTTACGACTCAACACATTCTTTACGCCATAAAGAGTAATAACAATTTAGATGCACAACAAAGAAACATGGGCATCTAGTACGGGAGCTAATAGCGCACGGAGCGTCGAGCGGTTGCGCGGGGGCGTCCATTCACGGCGCTGATTGGTTCATCCGGTGCGCCTTCAATGAGAAGATGCGCCTGCGCGGCCGCCTATGTCATTGAGCAAAGTTCCATCGCCTACGTTCGTGAGCGAGCCAGATCAGATAAATGAGCGTTCTTGGTTTCTTCCATTCCGAGTGTGTAACTGAATCATGGAGGCTGCAACTTAATGTCGATCATGTAGATTATCCATTTGGTGACAGATTAATAATGTCACCACCCGGAGAAGGTAATCTTCATACCTGTAACAACCTGTCTGAATAACTCAATAGGTTAATTTCGCCATTTCAAATTGCAGATCTGAGTCTATTAATTTGATCTAAGAAACATAACTCGAATCAACTGTCTGGAAGATCTTCTAAGGTATAACACATTTGGTTTACGAAACAGCGTGTCATTTGAACATCATGTGAGGCAAAGAAGCAGCTATTTCACATTTTGTAAGATCGGGCATCAAATAATAACCTCTCTAATCAAGGATTCTTCATTGCAACAACATCAAATGACGCACTTGGTGTCAACATAGGTGCAGCAATAATATAAAACTGCCTAGTACCTTAGTAACCATTATAGTACGTCTAATACATATACGCAAAACGTTCATTTTCTGCGTCAGCGAGCAGGACCGTTTGAACAATAACATTTCGCCGCGTTATGGCATAACCCCTCGCCATGGTTGACCGGCGGGGCTGACATGCTACGCAAATGGACAGCTTTCAGAAACGCATATAATTGCCTCTTCACACGGTGCCTACAAATCAATGGGGTTGCTTTGAAAATAACCCAAAAACCGTTGACAGTTTACGCTGAAAACGTATGTAACCTGATGGTCTAGGTCCCAACTAATGCCGAAAATACACTTGTCATTGTAATATTCTTTACCTGCGAAACATCTACTTTGTTTCAGACAACGGCAATCAGATCACCTTTTGAAAAATTGTGGCATTTAAAGCCACATTTAATTTCTGGAGAATAACTATTTTTTCACAGAGTTAATATTAATATAAAGCAAGTTCGTAAATAAAATGTTATATTTAAATTAGAACAACGAATACCTTACATATTTATAAAATCATTCATACATACATATAAAATCACATAAATATAAAATCACACGACGGACTATCATCATCAAATTGATTATACCTCAATTACAACTGCAGGTGAAAAGCATTTTTCTTTTAACAATATAAAATGCATTAACCTGATTGCATAAAGTAATTAAAAGTAATAAAAAGGCGCTATTTGAATGCAATCCAGCGCACGCGTGTCGACGTCACGCGACGATGTTCCAAGTTCAAATTGCGAACAATGGTTTTAAAAATGGCGTGAGCTTTTGTTCTCAGCCTATTGTGGCTGCGCGCCATGTCATAGGAGTGACTGGTCGTTACCTTCACTATAACAACCTGAAATGATGACTATCATCAACGAGGTAAAAATCGTTTCTTGTGGCCTTCAATCAATGCAAAAAATAAAAGACACGAATTAAATGATTCGAAAAAAGCACGCTATTTTGTACATCTTCGTGTAAAAAGTAGTGTAAACCTGACCATCGACAAAATGTCAAGCTCTTTAAATATAGTTTTTAAATTTTTGTAGATACGTAGAGTGTTCACCAGGTTTTCTCTTGTATATCACTGGGCGTTCAGAATAGCCGGCCGCCAAGTATAAAACACTCTAAAATTTAAAACCGTTATTCCGGAGAACAGACTTCTATAATTTATTTTCAAGTTTCTCTGAACGATAGGATCCGCCACGAAACTAGCTGACAGATAACTAAAGCCACCGACATATGTCAGAGAATTAGCACACTGAAGGGCCAGTAGCATACCTGTACAAGCACAGATAACCGCTGGGGTAGACGAGTTCTTGAGTGGAGACCGCGAATCGGTGTATAACGGCCATCTGGTAGATGTAGCGACGATCTGCGCAAGGTTGCGGGCAGCAGATGGATGCGTCAAGCTGAAGACTGGGCGCTCTTTAGGGGAGGCCTATGTCCAGCAGTGGACTAGAGTGGGTTGATAATTATGATTTCAATAAAGGAGGAGGTTCTCAAATCGTCTGTATGTTTTTTGTAGAATAAATTCATTTTTATTGGAATTGTTTAATGCCTGAAATATCATGATGCGAAATTGTTGATTATTTAGCTCCGGCAATCCTACTTCATGCATTTTTTTTAAATCCCCTGGTTTGTTTAGCAGCATCATTCGGGAATAAGAGTTTGTTTTCCTTGTCTCTATGGTATATTCTCTCAAATTCCATGATTGCTAATGGCACAAACATATTCTTTTACATCAACAACTAGCCATTGTGTGGCGTGCATACGCAACAAGTGCTCTCCCTCGGTACAACCCTCGTTTGCCACCTGTTACCGCGGACCGAGCATTTGCATAATTCATGGAATTCCATACAAATGTAATACGGTATATACTCGTAATATAGTATTTTAAATAATAAGCTTAGAGTTTCTTTCTCTTGTGGCTTTTAGGGTTTGTCGTTTCCTTTTTTCACCTCTTACCGAATCCTCAGGAGGAAATGAGGTAATGATACTACTACGACCACTCAGCCCAAAGATGACGGGCCGCCTCCAGTCACATGGAGGGTATAGTTCAGGGAATACTGCCTCGTTGGTCTAGTGGTTAGATGTGCCGCCTTTGGATCAACGGGTCCCGGGTTCGATTCCGGGGTCGGGCAAGTGTCTTTGTCTAAACCAGAGGCACTGGCTCGGAGTCTGGGTGTCATTTCTATCTATAATATGCATGTATTTAGAAAAAAAAATGTATATAAGTATTTTATCATCCATCTCGTTACCATAACACAAGCATTAAGTTGCTTAGCTTGGGACGAGATGGCGTTGTGTGAAATGTCCAAGGATATTAATATGAATTGAACGTTTGTACAGATCGCACAATAGATAAGAAGTGACCAATTTATATTCCCTGAACTATACTTAGCTTACTGTCCCACGCTGGCCAGACGGGTTGGCACAGGGTTTCGTATCATGTTTTCCTTCTCTTGCGGCTAGGCCGATACCTTGTAATGGCTCTTACGTCACTCTCAGGATAGAATGGGGTGATACTATGTAGCCTAAATATGATGAAAGTAGCTAATACCACCAAGCACTATAAATACTTCCAAAAGTAAAAAGCTACAAATTAAAAACTTCCGCTAATGAGTCCTAATTCAGCGAAGGTTGTTGCGCGTAGCCGCGACCGCTGGCCCACTCCTGCGCATCTCCGCCGCTTTGTGCGCTTATCTACGCCATTCACGATTCGCTCCACTCGACCGAACAGCACCCTGTTTGGCAGGCCTCGGATTGAATTGAGACGATGACTTGACTGATTGGCGCTTGAAAGTAAATTAATTGTCTTAAGACCAGTTTGACGACTGCTTGGATGACTGAGTGACTAGGTTGTTGGATCTTGTTCAGCGACATGGCACGTGAGATAGTATTGCGCAGAGTCGGCGACGCGTGACATCCCTAGTGTTGCAAAAAGCCTTAAACGACAGCCGGGCATATGCTTGAGTGCTCTAGTGGTTAGATGTGTCGCCTTTGGATCAACGGGTCCCGGGTTCGATTCCGGGGTCGGGCAAGTGTCTTTGTCTAAACCAGAGGCACTGGCTCGGAGTCTGGGTGTCATTTCTATCTATAATATGTATGTATTTACAAAAAAAAATGCATATAAGTAGTTTATCATCCATCTCGTTACCATAACACAAGCATTAAGTTGCTTAACTTGGGACGAGATGGCGTTGTGTGAAATGTCCAAGGATATTTATTTATTTATTATTTATTTATTATTTACTGTGGTGGTATATGGTACAGGTTATGTCAGCGGGTAGAAGATAATGCCATTGGGCTTCGATTTCAACTCGTTTAGTTAGCGGGACACAATACTACAGCCCACAAATGACACTCTGCCGACTCGGGCTTCCTCCCATTTTTGTAATTAGCCTACTGTGCCACGCTGCCCAGATGGGTCGCGTTTTTAAGTTTTTCTTCTCTTGTATCTAGGATTTCCTTTTGTCCGCTCTTACGACACCTTCAGGGTGGAATGTATTCTAAATCCACTACACTAGGCTATATTTTCCCATCACATAGGAAAAGCATCCACGTGGCGATTCTTAATATCTCTCCCAAGGACACATATTGTGTTCTTGGGTTTATTAGGAAAAGGCCTTCATGCTTTTAATCAAATTACTATTATACAGTTTGATCGCGGCACATTTTTTTTCTTTTCACCCATAAACGAACCATGTTCATCCTTCTTGTTATTCGTCTTCATTCCCACTGCCTCCTCTTATCATTACCTGTCACGCGTTCTAATTCCTTTTTGCCACTATTCACAAAGAAATATTAAAATATTTTATCTTTAAAACCTGAAACTATAAATCAATCTTCTTCTTCTTCTACCTGGCGTTTATCCCGGCTATTGCCAGGGTCCGCCTTCCGACTGAGCTTTCTCCACTTTGCCCGATCTTCTACATCCTTTTCATTTGGGCTATTGGCTTTCATGTCAGACTTGCCGACGTCCAGCCAGCGCTTGCGAGTGCGACCCCGGGACCTTATACCTACTATAAATCAATATTGCGTCAAAATGTCCTGTAAGTGATTTGCAGATATTGCAAATCGTTGGGAAATTTCTTAATTAATTTACCGAATCTCTGCCCTGATATTCTGGTTATAACAAAATTATGCTTCCACACAAGTATCTTAACGGACTGTACCAATTACTCAACTATTCGGTGTACTGGGCATCAGAAACAGTTTGTTTAATTAGTAGAGCAGTTAGAGTAGCCGAGATGAGGCGGATGGGCCCCATCGGAAGTGTCATGAGGCGAATTTAAACGAAATCACTCCGGATTAATTGTTTTAATTACGGAAACGGAAGTCTTGCGCTCGTAGTTTTTGTGGAGGCACGCATGCCATGTCAGATCTTAATGTCAAGCGCGAATGCTATGTATGCTACCTCCTCCTGTTGTATCCTTCTGGGGTAATTGCCAGCTGCTATAAATGGCATTTACTTTTCTCTGAACACGTAAGTTTTCGCGGAATATGCAGTAAAGTGAACACCATAGCGGGAAGGTTTGCGCAGTTGGTGGGCCCGGTGATGGCCGTTGGGCATAAAGTACTTGGGGTAGTGACGAGTTATGGGAAGGCTAAGCTACTCGAAATATAAAACATTTCACATTCATTGTTCATTTTCTGCCTTGTTGGCTTAGGGCTTGGATGTGCTGCCTTTGGGTCACGAGTGACCCGTTCGATTCCGGAGTCGGGCAAGTGTCTTTGTATAAACCAGAGGCACTTGCTCTGAGTCTTGGTGTCATTTGTGTTCGTGAATTACATGTTTATAAACTGTCCCTGCTATTCAGGATATACCTGGGGTTGGGGGCTTCGGTAAAATAGGAATATTTAAAATGTCTACTCGAATTTTGAATTCGAAGTATTTTAAATAGCTAATGCGATGCTTCATAAAAGTGAAAACACACCGAAGTGAAAACGTTTGAACGCTTTATTTCAGTGCTTAATACGCTTTGGTAGGATTTGCACTATATACAAAAAAATGCACGCGATTTATAAACAAAGCATCAATTTTATAATGTAATGCCTCCACAATTAGACACAGGTCGTATTTTCTATAGCTGTGTTATGCCTGCAGGTGCATCAATATATTCACAGCACTTTATTCTTAATCTTGCCGAGAATGATATAGGTATCATTAAACGTTTATTTTATCGCCAGAGCAAAAATTGGTTAATGCCTTTTAGAGAATATAGATTTGTAATTAGTTGCGTTCAGAAATTAATACGCGCGTCACATTTTAATAAATCCTCAGTTTATTTGGTTTCTAACCATGCTCGTTGCTCTATTAACTAACTTTTTTTTAATTTTATACAGCTGCAATATAAATCAATACAGACAAAATATCCAAAATTCTTATCTAGAACAATGCGTAAGTGTAGCCGCAGGCTGCTGCTAGTTTATTTTTAAAGATGACTAGCTGCGTCCCGCGGTTTCTGCGGTGGTGATTGAAAATTGTGATTAGAATGATAGAAAGTATTTGATGTAGTGTAAAGGACAACATTAATGTACTTTAAATACCAGATGCGATATAAGTATTTATTTTGATATTAGGATCTGTTACTACCAAATGTGCGTTAGAAATAAATTATACGTTTTTGTGTTGTATTTATGGTTTACTATTTTCGCGATAATGGCGTACGCATAAAAGATAGATATTATATGATTAAATAAACATTTCCATTATACATGTAACTCGGACGATTTTCGCGGAGGACGCCAGTATAAAATGGCAGATTTTTTTCTACTTATTAGACACTGATCTGTAAATATAGTGCGAATTATCCAAAATAAATACTTATATTTTGGATAATTCGCACTATATCTGTATAAATTATAGCCTATGTGTTATTCTGATGTGTAAGCCATATTATTTTTTCTAAAGTTTCATAGAAATTCGTTCAGTAGTTTTTCCGTGAAAGAGTTACGAACATACACCGTGATATTCATACGTTCTTACACACTTTCGAGTTTATAATATTTATGTAGTTAGATCGACAAATTGCCGTATGGCCGAGCCATTATGGTGGGTCACTGTACAAAGCAACAGTATCACCGATATAATCTCAATTGGTGGACAATCGTACAGTATTGTTGCCCGCATTAAAAAGCTTTGTGCGCAATAATCGGGACAGGTGCACCTGCGAGATATATAGTTGGAGTAAATCACAGTGTGATGTGCAATTATGGTGAGCCGATTCTGTGCTCGACTAACACCTTGCAGTCGATTGTTGCTTATTTTTAAACTTGATTGCTACGGATAATATAATTCGATATATTGAACAATCGGAATGTTGGTTCGATTTATATTCGATTCTAAATCGTCTTCAACTAAAACGTTATTTGTAATTCTTTATTCAATATATGTAAAACGAAATTGCACTAGGTATGACCTGTGTCGCAGGGACAGTTTACAAACATGAAATTAACGAACACAAAGACACTTGCCCGACCCTGGAATAGAACCGGAGACCCGTGATACAAAGGCCTACCCCTAAATTGACTTAGTTTATCGATGACTACAAAATACGTAAAACGGTATCAAAATCCAAAGACAACTAATGGGTTTCTATGCAGTTAATATACATTTAAAAAATAACAACCGAATTGAGAACTTTGTCCTTTGTACCCGTTTAAAAAGAACTTATGACTTGCAAATACATTAAAAAATAAAAATATTTTTTTACAAATTTGCAAAGTTCCAGTCGAAAGCATTTTGTCTTTTATTTGAATTACTACTTTTGCTAGGTTTTAGTCAAAAACACTTTTTACTGGAAGTTGGTTTGGCTACAACAGAAACAGTAGTAGCTCTAAACATTAATTTACATTTATACAGTTAGTTTTACACGTATCACAGTGACTTTGATTATTCGGTTAATTGGTTAAATTTTCTATATCATTCCAAGAATTTCTAGAAAAGTCCTTGGAATATTCTAAATATAATAATTTGGTCCTCATAAACCCTTAACATTTAGGGGGTAGAAAAATAGATGTTGTCCGATTCGTAGACCTAACCGATATGCACACAAAATTTCACGAAAATCGGTCGAGCCATTTCGGAGGAGTTTAATTAAAAACACCGTGACACGAGACTTTATATTATAACCTAGGTGTCATTCTGATGTATAAGCTATATTATAGTAGTTTCATCAAAACTTATTTTTAATCGTTTTTGCGTGAAAGAGTAAAAAAACTTTCACGTCCATAGGTAATATTATTATTAAGGATAGTAGGATTACTTAAATAAATAGCCATTCCAAGACTCTTCTTCACTGCATTATAAGTTTTAAAAAGCAAAATGTATAAATGATATGAAAGTCGGTTAAAAAATCTGGGTCAACAAAATATGTTTTAAAAAAATACTAAATTAAAAAGCGGCCTAATGAAGAGTTCTTATGACATTACTACTATTAAAACTAAAACAGTGAACAGTATAAATGACATCAGAAGTCGGTACAGCTAAGCTTGATCAGCCGGCCAGCGACCGTGGGAGAGGTGCACAAATCTCCGCATCTCAAAACTGGTTGGCAGGTGCGCTGCAGCACAACGCGCACACATGGATACATCACACACACCCACACATGCGCGTCCTTCACCAACAACACCTTATGAATGAACACTACACGTACAAGATACGCACACCGCTCCAATCCTTGTTTATGTCTGATTTATTTTATTTGAAACCATCAAGCCTCAAAAAGTCGACCATTAATTTGTTCCTCGGTGCCCGCTGTAAATGCCGTAGATAAAGTAATTAATCCGAGTGATAACGGCCGTTGAGAATTCCTCCTTAGAATATAAAACACTCTGTTATTTGATTTGAGTTTTCTAAATGTGTGACCGACGCGATCATTCTCTCGCGCTGTAAAAAGTCGGGCTGTAATACAAATTACATCCATCCTCCATAGTGCATGCTACACGCTTTTGACACAATATTTGTTTAATTTAGCAAAGTAAGTTTCGTGTCGAATGGGCACTTCTATAGAGAATAGCACTGTGAAATCGCTAACCTTATTGGATATTGAGCTAAGATATTTTTCTCACACTGAATTTTGATATACTGAGCTGTAGCCTCTATCATAAATCTAGCCCGATAAATTTCTTGAACGGAGTTTTTCATGCCAACACAGATAGGGAAGTCCCTACCTGTGTTGGTATGAAAAACTCCGTGGTGCAAAAATAAACTGTACCGTGTTGCAGAGCAGTCAGATATCTATCTATTCTATAAACCATACGTGAATCTAAATCTTTAAGAGGGGTACCTCTTTAAGAAAATTGCGCGGAAGGAGGAGTATGAAATTACCTACACTTATAGTTTTTATGGAGATAGAGTGCACTCTATCTGCATAAAAACTGCTTATAAATTGTTTTTTTTAAAACATTAAATGAATTAAAACATTACACACACTAACATGTATTTCACACGTGTATGAGTCAAATACATGGTAGTGTGCGTAATGTACACTATTTTGTTAATTGTTAAAGTCTGTGGTGACAATGAAAATAGAACCATATTTATAAATTGTAGACCACTAGTGTGTAAAATCGCTTAATATCAAATAAATCAAATATAATATGTAATTTAACTTAACTTTAATAATAAAACACTAAACAAACTCCAGCCATTCCAGACCCTTAAAGGAACACGAACCTATAAATGAATCTTTTATTTTCTTTACAGATATCCCATCACAGGTGCCACCATTGACGCCCGGCACCAACAAGAAGATGGCCGAGGCGCTGAAGGCTACCTTCGCCTCCTGGGAGAAGGAGCAACTGCGCCTCGGCGTGCCAAAAGGTCAGTTTAATTTAGTTCTTATTCTATCGTATAGAGAGATGACTTTAGTGATAAGTGGAAATCATCAATAATTTACAAGTTACTACGGTCGGCTTCGTCATTACAGAATAAAATGTTTTGCATTTTATCGTTTATTTTTCTTGAGAATCATTTAGAGCGTATACAATAAAACTTAACGTAGAGCTAATCGTTTATTAATTACTTATAATGTTCAAATCCATCAAAGCACTGGCATGTGTAGTTGGCGCCTGTGTGGATTCAGGGGTCAGAATATTGTTAGATCATTTTAGTACATGTCTATGCGAATGGGCAGCGTGGCACAGATAAAAAAATCTTCCATAATATTCGAGAAGACCCGACACAGCAGTGGGTAACAGATATTTATCTATCGAGTCAATAATCTTTTTAAAAAAGAATATTAACAGAATTTTAGTGGCTTTTTTGGTTAGGTATACATTTTTTTGTAAAATCTTTTTTTTTGTGTGATTGTTAGTACTAATAGTACTTGTTTACAAAGATATGCTTTGTAAAGGACACATATAACAATAACGTGGGATAATACAAATTGTGCACTTTCATCACTTATTTAAAATGGTCTGGCAAACTACTGAACTAATTTCGAGATGTTTTTTATGGGAGTAATCTGAAACCAAAAAAAAATTCAAAAATTGTTTTTCTAATCCGTGTACAAGTGACGGAGGTATTCTACTTATAACAAATATAAAAAACATAAAACCGAATTGAGAATCTCTATCTTTTTGAAGTCGGTTGAAAATAATAAATGCAATAAAATCTACAATAACTATTACGTACCATAGAGAAACAAACGAAATATGGTTTATTTCACTTCAACGTAAACTTGATCTTAAAGTGCTTTATGGTCAGGAAGAAAAGGCTATAAAACCGCATAAATATTAATTTTAGTATAGTTCTACTGAGATCTGAGAGAAACTCTAATCAAATATGGTGTTATTATTAACACAATCGTAGGGTTTTAATAGACGAACCCGTACTGCAGTATTTTAACGGGCATATTATTTTAATTTAGGTTCCGAAATAATAATTTAGGCGCTATGTATTTTAAATTCACCACAAGGATTTGATAAAACATCAGTCATCGTCATCATGACCATCATCACTACTTATTATAAAACAAAGTCGCGGTCGTCTGTCCGTCCCTATGCATGCTTAAATCTTTAAAACTACGCAACGGATTTTGAAGCGGTTAATTTAATAGATAGAGTGATTCAAGAGGCAGGTTTATATGTATAATGCATGCATAATATTGTAGAAAAATAGAAATATTAGGTAGTTACATTTAGTATCAACATTGCACCCGTGCGAAGCCGGGGCGGGTCGCTATTTTATTATAATATGTACAGATAGTCGACATTCAATCAATTCGTGTGTGGTCTAGCTCTGGAAATCATCAAGCATAACTAGGTCTTTTTTGTCACCAAGTCATGTCGTTCAAGACAAGCGATAGTGCTATCTGTCTCCTCATTTATTTACTTGCTACATGCAAAAACTGTTAGCGTGGAGCTCACTACGCGTATAATACAAGGTGACATTTGCATATGGTAATTTGGGTGGCATAGGGTTACCACTTTTTGGTGAAACTTACAAGCGGTTATCGTTATGAAACTGAAAAACTTTTCTATGCATTTCGGGGATTTTCTTGCAGTAAATTAACAAGAAAATTATTTGATTTTAAATTATTTTTATACTACGTTTGCGTTAAGAATGTAGTGAGTCATCATTCTCCGCCGGTTGAAGTGACCAGTTGAAGGGATATTTTCCATCGCAACGATCTTATCTTATTCTTTGTGTCCTTTACCCTGCAGTTGGGCTGAGGACTCACTGCATTCTTAACGCGAATGAACTATAGAGTGATAATACCAACCATCGTATATTTCTTTTTCAAATTTGTCTGAGTAGCCTCTGTTATTGTTTTTATTGGTGTACATTAAAAAGCCAATTAGCAAATTAGTTTAACATAAAACGTCGTTTATTTCAGCTACGTCTATTTTACCGCTTTTATTCCAGTATAAATAAAAGATTATGTTGTAATTGGTGAAGTTTATTTTGGTAAAATAAAACTCATTGTTCAAATGACACTCTCGACGACTGCCTCGTTGGTCTAGTGGTTCGATGTGCCGCCTTTGGATCAACGGTTCCCGGGTTCGATTCCGGGGTCGGGCAAGTGTCTTTGTCTAAACCAGAGGCACTGGCTCGGAGTCTGGGTGTCATTTCTATCTATAATATGTATGTATTTACAAAAAAAAATTATATAAGTAGTTTATCATCCATCTCGTTACCATAACACAAGCATTAAGTTGCTTAGCTTGGGACGAGATGGCGTTGTGTGAAATGTCCAAGGATATTTATTTATTTAAATAATGAATACTCCTTTAATTCTTTTTCAATTTTGACAATAAAATATACTGATGAATGCTTTCAATGCCCAATCTTGGTGCCTGAGGTAATGTTTCGAA
This sequence comes from Clostera curtula, assembly GCA_905475355.2. Taxonomy (NCBI): domain Eukaryota; kingdom Metazoa; phylum Arthropoda; class Insecta; order Lepidoptera; family Notodontidae; genus Clostera; species Clostera curtula. The sequence continues at coordinate 6,456,610 of FR997813.1, read as the reverse complement.
AGATGTGTCAGCCCTATATTATCGAGTTGCAACCGTAAGCGTCTCTGAGTAAGCCTTTGTTTGTGGCAAATGGATTTTCAGTTTCACGAGAATATTTTTTTAATTCTTCCTTAAAATTTACGCATACGTATAATGTTTATAACACGAGTAGAAATTGACATAATTTGACATCGCTAGATCTGCTTGTAAGAAATCGAAATAGTGAAATATTATGTTAAGTGTACAAAAGAGAGTATTTATCTGTCTAAGAGAACGTAAAAGGCGAATGTTTAGAAACGTTTATTGTGTTATTGTAGGGTTAATGAAACCTAAACGTACTTTTATTGACGTTAATCTACTATTTTGCAGAAGAAACAACATGAACTCTTTATGGAATGACTAAGAGCAAATTAAATTATAACAATCTTGTTGAAATACATTTTACTATCCCTAATTGCTATAATTTATTGAGTAAAGACGAATAAAAATTAATTCAACAATAATAATTGTTAATTAACAATTATACGGCGCGTAATTTGCAGTGATAACTAGGGCCGGACAGGTGCGGGTTCGACGCCCTAGCAGCGGAAATGCTTGCGTCTGCGCGGCGTCTATTCGCGTTTCCGGTGCGCCCGCGCATCTAACCAAATAGCACCTACATGTTAGCGAAATTATTAGCGGTTATTGCTTTTTGTTAATAGGTTCAGGTATTTGAGAGACTACATCATAAAATCTAAACTTCTTCAAAAAAAAATGTTTTTCAGCGTTTTCGAAAACGTAATTTTCCATTTCTTCTCATGTTATAATTGTTACCTCAAAATTCGGTTACATAAAAAAAATATGGGAAAAATAAGTGCTTTATAAAGAAGTTAAACTGTGTGCTGCCTAATATAACTATTTAAAGTTGATGCTTACCAAAATTTATATTTATAGTTACTGACTATTTGATCAATTATTTATTTAAATACCTAAAGTACTTTCAATCGTTCCTCGCGCACCTGCTATCATTTAGATCCTTCAAATAGATTACAATACTGCTTCAGGGCCAGATAAAACATACTTCTTCTGCGACGTGCATTGCTTTAGTTTTGCATAACTGTTCACACACTATTAGTATGTGACTGACAAGTCTATAGAACAACTTATAAAACATCTTGATCTAACTACCAGCCACTGTCATCCACTGCAGAAAATAGACCTCCCCTATAGAAGCCTATCAAGTAGTAGGGAACCCGCATACATCGTCTTTTATCCAGCCAACTTTATATTTATATTTTATTATATAGTTGGACAAACCTATTAAAGCTGAGACAAATCCCTTAGTTTCTTAATTAGATATTCGATATTTGTGTAGTGTCAAAAAGTCCTGACCGTCATTTTTTAAACACTATATTTATCTTTCTATAACTACTAAAACGCCGAAACCTGAATTTAGGCTTCGAAACGAAACGTCATTAATTAGAAGGTTATATGCTGCTAAATACAGTATTTTAACTCACCTGAGAAACGATAAATAGAATCCCACTTGAATGTCAACTGTTTCTAATAATTTATCTAACAAAAATACACTGCCTATCTTAAACGTAATTCAAGATTATAGGCTACTCGCGTCTATAACTCATTAGTGCCATTAAACTCAAAAGAGCGACCACAGTCTATGAGCCAATAAAGTGACACTTGTAGGCCACTTAAAGCATTTTTAATTGTACCACGTAATAAATTAAACAGTAAAACCCATTTGATAAACGGTAAAGGACAATAAACCTATAACTGAAAGTACGTAACAAGTTTCAAATATTTCCAAATCGACCCAATAAAAAATGTCGCAATGGAATTTGTCTTCATAAAAGCAACTCATTAATTACTTTTATAGAAAAATGCAAATGTATTCACAAAATCAAGTCCTATTTCATACTGAGCCAACAGAATGACAATAACGACAGTACCTACTCATTATAGGAGAAAGAGTTACATATATGTAGGTTAAAATTCAAGAAATTAACAAACGTATGTTCCTTGACAATTTGTTTCTGGATTTTCCCAAATGAGGGAATGATTCTACTACTACTCAACCTATATATTTGACCCATTGCTGAGTCGTGCCTCCTCCAGTTACATGGAGGGTAATTAGCCTACTGGCCAGTAGGGTTGACACGGGGTTTCATATCAAGTTTTCCTTCTCTTACAGCCGTAAGGCCGAAAATCTAGCCAGATTTTCGGCCTTTTCACTCGACTCAGCAGTGGGTCATTGTATGAGCTGAGTAGCAATAAAGAAGAGTCTCTCAGAATGATTTCTTAGGTTTTCGCGATTATTACACATTGAAATTAAACACTTATTATTATTTATTTTTTTATTACTAGCGACCCGCCCCGTCTTCACACGGGTGCAATTATGTATGATACACATAAATCTTCCTCTTAAATCACTCTATCTATTAAAACAACCCGCATCAATATCCGTTGCGTAGTTTTAAAGTTTTAAGCATACATAGGGACGGACAGACGACAGCGACTTTGTTTTATACTATGTAGTGATTAATTAATTCCCGACGTTTCGAATGCTTTGCAGCAGTCGTGGTCGCGGTAGAGACTAGATGAAAGTTGTCTTCAAAGGTACAAAGAAACAGTTAAAATCTACAGCCTATAATTTTGTTTTATTGATAACGTTCTCTGTGCTTATTTGCTAAATTAGTAAAAAATTAGTTTTTTTATAATTTGACACCCTGCTACTTTCGCATTGGGTAACATTGATGTGTATTTCTTTAAATGTATCCGATTTTTTTGGGACAGATACCATAATCTAGCTATCTTCTTTACCTAATATTGTACTTACTGTATTGTTATCAATACTTTAAGATCTTGGCAGTGAATCTGGTCATCTGCAACGTCGCAAGAACGGTAGACTCGCGTTATCTAGAGATCGGTTGTTAATAAAATTGCCACATTAGCATACTGGCAAACCTTTGTTCTGATGCTCTGGGTACGCCCGTTAAATGAATGTTCTTGAGTTGCAATGCGTTATTTATTTACATACATATCTTGGGTAAAAATCTCAGTTGAGTAAACAGGAGTTGTTCACTTATTGTTATTTCAATGAATGCTTTTGTTGGCTGAAGCAGGCCAAGGAGTTGCTCCGGTCATTGTGGATGAAACGTCCCTACGACTAAGATGTCACTTTAGTCACGAGATGATCTTATGAGATGCACTACATCGTGTTTGAAAGACTTCTTCAGAAATATATTCGAACAGACTTCAAATAGCCCACTCGAACCTAAAATAAATTACTTATTGAAAATAAAGCCAGCCAATATTCGCCATGAATTTAATTTTCCATGGTAGATACGGAAAATAATCATATTAATATTTTGAAAATAAATCGTACATAAGACTATTTATACCCTATGGCAACAATTATCATCATCTTAGCCTATAAAAGACCCACTTTCAGTGCATGGAGGGTAATTAGCCTACTGTGCTACACTGGCCAGAGAGGTTGGCACATTGTTTCCTACTAAGTTCTCCTTCTCTTGCGACTAGGTTTTTGGCCTTGTTATTTCCTTATGTCGACTCACGACACCCTCAGGATGAAATGAGGTGGTGATGCCATGTATTTTAAATCCGTCACCACGTGGACATTGCGGCTCTTGTCTTGTCGTTATTGCTCTTACGGCACCCTCAGGATTGAATGGGGTGGTAATACTGTGTATAAATATACAAACAAGCGATTTAATCAACCCTTTAGTTATTCTGCGGTTTCGTTTCATTTAAACTGGTGTTTTAACAGTTTCAATAATACTTCATACGCATCAAGTTACTAAACACGCTTGTACTTATTCTCATTGCTAAACCGCGCGCGTCCTAGTGGAAAAAATGCCGCCTTGTAATATTATATTGTTAGTAAGAACTAGCGTCGAACACAACACGATGGACCACAGCTGTAAGTGCTCGGTAGTGAGTCTATAATTACTACTGTAGTTAGAACGGGTGCTTTGGAGTGGCTTGTTATATTTAGTAAGCTGCGACTGACCCTATGCCGTCTGGCCAGTGTGAGAATGGAGGGCAACCTAATCCATCCATACATTCCATAATTTATTGAGAGTAGCAGAGAGATTTTTTATGGCTATCTACCGGTATCTTCGGCAATTTTTGCCAGTTTAATATAGCTGCTCATGTTTTGTATGTTAACTAATTTTGAATTCCCAATAGTTTAATGAGAGTTCATTTGGGGGCTGAAACAACTAGGAGAGAGGAAATTTACTCACGTTGAATTTACAGTCTGAAACGTTGGGATTTTAAATAAAAGAACACAACCAGTGCTTGAGCAGACTGCACACGCGGGCGCGGGGCGGTCTGGCCAAGCACTAAGACCCTGCAAATCCATTTCCTGCAAAAGCACAAAAAAAAATGTGTGGGGCCCAGAAACACTTTTTAACGTTAGAAATCCTCAAGGATACCCGGCTGCTGAGTGCCAGCCGGAATATGTAGGACTCCGGGGCGTGGAAAGATGGTAATCTGCGCCCCAATCAACCCACTAACACCAACGGCGTCCCTGAACCAACGGGGTCCACTAAAACCAACGGCGTCCCGATATATGGCCACGGGATTCATTCTCCAATAGGGAACATGCTCCGAAAAGCTCAGAAATGATTATAAAGTGCTATTTTTCCTTAAAAAAACACTAAATTATTTTTATTTATAAAATCGTATTATTTTAATTAAAATTATTTGTAACAGGAATTACACATATGTAAACAAATCTCAATGCCCCACACAACCGCAATTACAGTTTCAATTATATTTCACTAGTATCCATGGCATAGTTCGTTAGATATGCGCCCAAAAGTTTGGGCTACACAATCAAAGCAACTATAATTTGTAATAAGAAATAAATTTCAAAAAGCTCTCAGATCTTTGAAGTGTCGACGAAATAGTAAGGACAAGTGAAATTCCGTGTTTTCATTAGCTCCCCGCACAATTTTAATTTACACTTCAACATAAAAAGATGACGTCGACGCCATCGCTCGAAGCTCGCAATAAAGTTTAACAAGAACATGTAACGACATTTCATGCAGCTATCAGAGTGCCGACATTGATCTTAAATCACATTTTTAGTGTCAAACGAGTGTTGGATTCCTTTTGATCTTGGTCGAACAACGTTGTGGACGCCTTGTCCACCACAACGTAAACACGAGTCGCTGGCGGAGCTTAAAGCTCTAATTAAGGGTATCACCTCAGTCCTTATAAGACTTGCAGCCTCCCCCAATTTAATGAAGGGACATTAGCCTACTCTGACGCGCTGGCCAGTCAGCTTGACCCAGGGTTTGTAAAAAGCTTTGGTAACGCAATCATTATCATCAATTTAGCTTCTAAAATACTGGTGGTTTTGCCCTCCTTCATATACATGGAGGAAAGCAAGCCTACTGTGCCACGCTGGCCATACATTTCGACACTGGGTGTCGTATCAAGTTTTCCTTCTCTTGTCGCTAGATCATCGGCTCTGATATTTCATTTTATCGGCTCTTACGACACCCTTAAGGTAGAATAGGGTGGTGACACTATGTATTCTAAATCCGTCACCACAAGAAACGAAATCTGTCTGGCCAGTTGGGTCTGCCATGTAACTGGAGGAGGCCTGACTTAGCTGTGAGTCATATACGACGTGTAGTTTACAAAGAAAACACCCTTTTCGTTGACAAAATCATTGGTACAACGATGGAAGTCGTCCAACTACATAGAGGGTTAATTACCCTCTATGTAGTTGGACGACTTAATTTTCCATGGTAGGCACGGAAAATAATCATATTAATATTTTGAAAATAAAACCTACGTAAGACTATTTATACCCTATGGCCACAATCATCATCATCTTCACTACATAGTATAAAACAAAGTCGCATTCTTCTGTCCGTCCCTATGTATGCATAAATCTTTAAAACTACGCAACGGATTTTGAAGCGGTTTTTTTTAATAGATAGAGTGTTTCAAGGGGAAGGTTTTTAAGTATAACCCACCCCCGCTTTGCACGGGCGAAGCCGGAGCGGGCCACTAGTAGCCTATAAAAGACCCACTTCCAGCGCATGGAGGGTAATTAGCCTACTGTGCCACGCTGGCCAGACGGGATGGCACAGGGTTTCGTAGCAAGCTTTCCTTCTCTTGGGGCTAGGTTTTCTGCCTTGTTATTTCCTTTGGTCAGCTCTTACGACACCCTCAGGATGGAATGGTGTGGTGACACCATGTATTCCAAATCCGTCACCACATGTGATATCGTTCGTTAACAGCACCCTCAGAATGCCATTCGACCCATTCTGTTGAAGACATTATGCATTCTAACTAACAATCTTGTATTACCACAACATAAATGTGAGTCGATAGCGGCAGGCTTAAAAGCTCTAATTAAACTAATTGCTTATTATTAGTTAGCTCTCACCAGACCCCAGGAAAAGTCTAGTAATTTAATGTCGTGACACTTAACTAACTTTGTATCAATTTGCTTTTTCTAAAAGTTGTGGTGGAGAAAAGCTTTAATACGCGCCATTTTCTTGTTGGATGTTCATGATTTCGTTTCACCATTTTTTTTTTGGTTTCGATTGGGTAATTCGCAGGGCTAGAGCTGACAATCAGTGTTAGACAACATATTGTTACCAAAATTTACTCGTACTGTTTGTATGTGTGTGTCTAATAAAAGTGATTTCTTTCTTTCTTTATAAGGGGTGGGGGTCCGCGTGAGGGTATACCCTCACACGTCTCGTTTGGATCGCCACCGTATCGCATCATGCTAGCATTGCATCGTGTTGGTCACATCCGTTTGGTGACGAATTTCGAAAACATGGTGTCACCCCCCCTTTCCATTCTGATGGTGTCCTACGAGCGGACAAATGTAAAGGTAGAAAACATAGCCGCAAGAGAAGGAAAACTTGATACGAAACAATGTGCCAAACCGTCTGGATAGTGTCGAACAGTAGGTTAATAACCCTCCATATTATTGGAAGAGGGCTGACTCAGCAGTGGGTCCTGAATGGGTTCAGTAGTAGTAGTTCCACTATAAGAGTGCCGTAAGATGCAAGAGGCAGAAAAAAAGCCTAAAGAGAAGGTTAACTTGTTACTAAACATGTGCCAACTCGTCTGGCCAGCGTGGCAAGGCAGTGAAACTTTTAAGGGCTACGATGATGATGATGATGATGATGACAATCAGGTGACAGTGTCGTTGGCTATTTAAGTAGTCTGACCAGTAAGACAATGATAACTCTCTTACAGTCATAAAACCACCCTGTATCCGGTATAGGGTGCAACACAATTAGACGCTCGGCGAACCGAGTCCGAGCGCGTTGCGCAACGACGGAAATTGCGCATACGCAGGATGCGATGACCTTGACGCGCGTCTAACACGATACACTCTTTCTCATCGCTAAATGATTTGTAATTTTTATGTTTAGTGCAACTAATATAAATCTTATTTTATGTTGTCCATTTGCTGATAGATTAAGAATACATGATGGCACCAACCTATTCCATTCTGAGGGTGTTGTATTATGGAACGGCTCCTAAATCGGAAGTTACAAACATACTAGGTACAAATATATTTACTACTAGCTTCACCTCGCGGCGTCACCCGCGGTACGACAATAACATCGCACCCGTGCGAAGCCGGGACGGGCCGCTAGTATATAATAATAATGATTTAGTTACGTTTTAGTTAGAAAAAGTTTGTATGGGAAAAAGAAAAAGGCTGTTTTTAGGGGTTTTCCGGCAATTATTCGAATTTTTCTCGCCGTAAAAACCATCCTTGAACTTCAATGAACATTTCAAAAAAAGAATTGACCAAATTGGTCCAAACGTTGTTGAGTTATGCGATTACCATCACATTTTGCGATTCATTTTCATATTATAGATAGCATATTACATACTACTGAAAGCATACGCAAGAATGTATCCAAAAAAAAAACATTTTGATTTTGACTTCTCGTCGGTCGGTCCTCCTCCAGTTACGTGGAGGTTCGTTAGCTGACTGGGCCCCGCTGGCCAGACGGGTTGACACATCGTGTCTTGCGGCTATAATCGTGTTTTCGGCCTTGACATTTCCTTCCATCGGCTCTTACAACAGAATGGGGTGGTGTATTCTAAATCCTGCACCACAGGAATATACTTCCATTACTTTATTATATTTTATCAGTTTAGCCTGCCTGCCTCGATGGTCTAGTGGTTAGATGTGCCGCCTTTGAATCAACGGGTCCCGGGTTCGATTCCGGGGTCGGGCAAGTGTCTTTGTCTAAACCAGAGGCACTGGCTCGGAGTCTGGGTGTCCTTTCTATATATAACATGAATGTATTTACAAAAAAAAATTTATATAAGTAGTTTATCATCCATCTCGTTACCATAACACAAGCATTAACTTGCTTAGCTTGGGACGAGATGGCGTTGTGTGAAATGTCCAAGGATATTTCATCATCATCATCATCATCATCAGCCCACATTAGTCCACTGCTGGACATAGGCCTCCCCTAAAGAGCGCCATAGCGCCCTGTCTTCAGCTTGACGCATCCATATTTATATATTTATTTATTTATTTATTTATTATATTTTATCAGTTTAGCCCATCAATTACCCACTACTGAGTCGGGCCTCCTCCAATTTCATGGAGGGAAATTACCCTAAACTGCCACGCAGACAGGCACAAAGTTCAAGTTTTGTTTCTTATGCGGCTAGGTGATCAGTGCGTCCTGTTATTCGCCCCTAACGACAACCTTAGTATGGTATGGGTTGGTGACATTTTGTTTTCTTAATCCGTTACCGTCACCACATATAATATATATATATTACTAGCGACCCACCCCGGCTTCGCACGGGTGCAATGATGAACCTCTAAATTTATCAGTGTTTCTCTACAATATTATGGATGTATTGTGGATATTTATGGATGTAACCTTCCTCTTGAATCACTCTATCTATAGAAACCGCTTCAAACTCCGTTGCGTAGTTTTAAAGATTTAAGCATACATAGGGACGGACAGACGACAGCGACTTTGTTTTATACTATGTAGTGGACGGACGACCTTGTGAAGGTCGCTGGGAGTCGGTGGATACGGTCTGTACGAGATCGTGCATTGTGGAAATCTATGGGGGAGGCCTATGTTCAGCAGTGGACTTCTGTGGCTGATAGATAGATAGATAGATAGATGTAGTGATTAACGCTTCGAAAACAAACATTGAATAGGCAAATGAGAAAGTTCGAGAGTTTCGACTGAGTACCGAATAATTACTAGGAACTTTGATAGTTTCTGATTTTACTATTCCACTTTATTTTTGAACCTAAATGAGAGAAAACAGAATTTGCGATGTACACCACAAATGCTTATTAACTGTGTGTGAGCAATAACTATGGAGATTTAACTCAAATGTACATAAATGTGTACGATCAGCAAATGCAAACGGTCACTTGCTAAATATCAATACATATTTATCAAATTGACTATTACTTACTCAGTCTATAATACCCACTGCTGAGTGGGGCCTCCTCCCACTATAGGGAGGGTAATAAGCGTAATAAGCTGGCCACACGGGCTAGTACAGGGTTTCCTTTCAAGTTTTCCTTCGTCTACATTTTTAGCCTTGTAATTCCCTTTTTTCGGCTCTCACGACACTCTCACGCCGATGGCTGCCGCATGCGTCATGCTTGTGAACAGGTGCCGTTGCTGGGGGTCGGTTGGCTCGGGCGTTAGAAGGTTAGTATTGTTGATTAGATCTGGCTGATGTTTGGCCCTTTGCGACTATTGCGCGCGTTTGCTCTCACAAACTGTCTTATCACGGCCTTGTACCTAAAAATGGCGAACTAAAAGGAGCAACTACAGATTTTCTTCCCGGCTCTTCTCTGTACAACTGCATTCCGAACCGGTGGTAGATGGTAAATTTTAAATTAAATATTATTTTGTTGTTTGACTTGTCAAAAGAGCTCTAATGAGCCAACTTGATTAAATGAATTTTGAATTTGAATTTGACTCTTTGCATGAAATGAGATGGCGACACTATGAATTCTAAATCCGTTAACGCACGCCATAATACTCGATATGGTACAAACAAATCTAGTCGTTAATGTTGACTGTACTCGAGTAAATAGGCGCAGTCTACTTTTATGTGCAATAAAGCTTAGGACTAATTTAGCGATCTCACTTTAATAGTCTCTTTCATACTAACGTGCTAACTAAATGAAGTGAAACCAACTCATTGTAGAAATTTACTTCAAGGGTTACTAATGCAAAAAAAGAAAAATGTCCTAGAGATGGAATTATCATTATCAACTTAAATTGAAAGTTGTCCCAGGCTTTCAGGTTTGTCCCATCTTTGTAAGGCTACTGGTCCGAATGACTATGAACCTTTCCAAGTTAATTGAACCTGGATAAGACTAATTGAAACCGACGCTCTTGCTCGTTATGAAATGCACTTGATTAGATTACGGACCACCCTTTTGAGTGCAAAATGTAGTAATTTTAATTGGTAACCTGCTCATTGAACGTTTTGAAACGGAGAGGCCTATATAAAAGACTTCTATCATTTTAGTTCTATCTAGTACTCAATTCGTTCGTGGGGTAAAGGATTTAAAATACATTGTGCCACTACCTAATTCCATCCAGGGCCAAAAATGTAGACGAAGGAATGACAAGTCGAAAAAGCTAGCTGCAAGCTAGGGACGGCTTGAAACGAAATCCTGTGCCAACCTATCTAGCCAACGTGGCACAGTAGGCTATTTATCCTCCATGTAACTACATGATTACTAACTGACTAACTGGAGGAGGCTCGACTCAGCAGTGGGTCATTTATGAACTGAGATGATATCTATAATAATAATAATATAATAAATTCTATGGCCACCTATATTCGGATGTTATCATCCATTATCTCAGGGCATATATGACCTACTGTTGGAGCGGGTCTCCTCCTTTAGAACGGAGGGAAGTTGATATACTCTGCCAGCCCACGTTTCATTTTTTATTTGACATAGTTAATATTTTGTTCAGATCCCCGACAATGGACCGAGGTGGCGGTCGCTGCATGGCTCCGTTGGGCAGCGAGGGAATTCTCTCTGGAAGGAGTGGCGCTGCAACAGTTTGCACGCACCCAAGGAAAAGACATCTGTGCCATGGGCCGCGAGGAGTTTGTGGCTCGTGCACCTGCCTTCATGGGAGATATACTGTGGGAGCACTTGGAGATACTACAAAAAGGTACGAAACCACCAGATCCTATACTTTGTTCGCGTTAAAAATGCTGTTAGCCACCATTGTCCGCGGGCTTCGCAACGATCCGTAACCAATCAAATCGTTCTAAATTAGAAAGCCACGTTCACAGTGACTAGTTTAAGGCATACTTTCGAACGCAACGGTTGTGTCCTGTCATTTAAATTTAGAGCAAGAAATCGCATTTAGCGATAAGACCGCCCCTTGTACAAAGTGTTGTATTTTTTGTGTGCTGTCTATTTTCACGAGTACAATATAGAGTTAATCTATCGGCGTCCACTTTAATTTTTTTATGAATTTTGTTAAAGAAATATCATGCGAAAATGGGCTTAGTTTCTTATGAAATTATATAATATATTATATAATTTCTCTCTTTAATTTTTAATTTGCCATTTACTCATTTAAACCAAATTTAATTACCTAAATTAAATTTGGTTTAAATGAGTAAATGGCAAATTAAAAATTAATTTCCAGCAGACATTTTTGTCAAATCGAGACTTAAGTCTGCAAACTGCAAACAATGCCGTGTCTGCACACGACACCATAACTAGCATCGCTGTTATTATTTCATAAAGGATACAATTGTGTACAATTTATTCTAATGAATTGTACGCTTGCTTCTTATGTATATTGAAATTTGCTCGTATGTAAAATATACTTATTGCATTACCTAAGATTTGTCTTGATATTTGCTTTAAGTTTTGGTTATACTGCAAAAATTCGGCCAGAAATTTCATAAGATCGCACACAGTTAAATTGAAATATATGTACCTCACTGTGCAGACAACTTTCTGGGTTTCCCAGTTCAATTCCCGAGTTAGGCAATAGCCAGAAATACTCTGGTGCCTATGTTATTAGTTTCCGTTAACTTCCTGTTGTAAAGCGCCTCGGGGATGTATGATATGACGCGGAGAAATAAACAATGCTTTCGTGGGCTAGTTCTGCGATAATCCACTGTTTTCTGTTGACTGCAACCTGGTATTTGTTAACTGCCAAACTATGCTGTAAGCAACAAGATCCCTACTACTCTATACTTTCATTGCTTACTTCTCAGCCCACAAATGACCCACTGCTGAGTCGGGCCTCCTCCAATTACGTGGAGGGTAATTAGCCTACTGAGCCACGCTGCGTTGGTCAGACGGGTTGGCACAGGATACTAAACCCTATCAAGTTTTCGTTCTCTTGCGGCCAGGTGTTTAGCCTTGTCATTTCCTATTGAAGACTCTTACGACACCCTTAGGATGAAATGGGGTGGTGACACAATGTATTCTATGGCCATGTTCTCATTACTGACGTGACGGTCCGTCATTACCGTCCTTTCGCACTGACGTGACTGCACGTCTAGTCTCCGTTGACCGAATCGTTATCCCAACGCAGATGTGGAGAAGGAGAGATCGCTGCTAGCCAACGTGCCTCCAAACATGTACGAGAGCAACGTGTGTCTTCCCGAATTGCCCGACTACATCCCACCGCCAGCACACCACTACAACAACAACAACAATACCGGTAAGTATCTAGCATTGTATGTCTCGTTTACTCATACACGTTTGCAGAGCGCCGAGAGAAAGACCGAAGACTGTAGGTCTTTAATTTATGTAAATGTCAAAAGTCTATTTGAAATATACTCAGTGGTATCGACGTAAATGTTACTCTATCAATTTCACACTTGTCGTTGGCAAAATTATCGTACAAACGATAGAGCCAAGATAAAAAAAAAAAAAAAAAAAAAAAAAAAAACTTATGATATTTTTAATAACGGTTATTTCCACTTGTAAAGGGACATGATGATTTCTTAAGGCACGAAGAAGATACCTATTCAAATAAAAGCTTTTTAACAAAAATATGTAAACCAACGTCAAAATAAAGACTTCAAATGGTTCTTTTATCGCTCTATGTGCCTATTTCGTTTCGACTTAAAATTACAGTTGTTGTTCAAAATATGTTCAAAACTTAGCTTAGCTAGAAACTTAGACTTCGGATCATCCTATACTCCTATGCTATGGAATAACATTTCGTAAACGTTTATTATAAATATTTTGTTGCTAGTTTTATATATTTACTAGCGACCCGGCCCGGCTTCGCACGGTTGCAATTATGCATGTATTATACTTAAAAACCTTCCTCTTGAATCACTCTATCTATTAAAAAAAACGCTTCAATATCCGTTGCGTAGTTTTAAAAATTTAGGCATACATAGGGACGGACAGACGAAAGCGACTTTGTTTTATACTATGTAGTGATTTGTCATTGCTGTTGCGATAAACCAGCCTTATCAATTTGCCATTAGAAAGACCTTCTAAAATTTGTAAGTCTGTTCTTAAATCCCAATCTTGTTGTCTAGTAACTGCTATTTTTTAGTACCGCGCCGTAAAGATAAGTGAATCGTTGGCTTATCTGAAAAGCGGTAAACTGTACCTAATTATATATCTATTGGTAGATAACCCAACGATTATGAGCCCTTGGGCTGTGCATTAACTATTCCTATGACTCGTACCAACAATCATCGTTAACAAATTATGTGAAAAAAAAACAGCTTGACATTGAATTGTAAGTTTAGGGGTCGCATGTGCCGCCTTTGTTCCTCGGTTCGATTCCGGGCTAACCGTCTTTTTGTAAACCAAAGGCTCTTGATCAGAGTCTGGGTGTGCTTTATATATGTAAAGAGCCCCGCGAACCTTGGTAGTGCGGAAGTGACGTAAAAAAAAAGAGTTTTAACTACTGCACTATCGACACTCGACATTCCTATTTAACGGAGGGAATTTAGTTGTGAATTAGTCTTACTCATGTGATCTTGTTCCTTCAGCCATTTGTAAATTCTAACTAAAATACTACTACTACCCCATACTTCCTGGCCCACTGCTGAAAGGAAGGGAATTAGCCTACTGTGTCACATGCCACGTAATCTAAAGACTGTGTACGCCACCCCTACGAGTTGGTTTAAACCAACAAGGCGTTATCACACGTTATAAATTATAATTTACTAGCGACCCGCCCCGGCTTCTCACGGCTGCAATTACCTATGCATGTATTATACATGTATAAACCTCCCTCTTGATTCATTCTATCTATTAAAAAAACCGTTGCGTAGTTTTAAAGATTTAAGCATACATAGGGACGGACAGACGATATCTACTTTGTTTTATACTATGTAGTGATATTATCCTATTCACGCTACATTCACTTACAACCAATTTCATACATTCCGGCTTGCAGATCCTGTGCCTCACTTTTGTATTACAAAAACAACATCCACCATTTCCATTTGTTATATTATCGCCGTTTTATCTCAACATTGTGTTAAACTGATTCGTAGTGTTTTCACTCCGAACCGACCTGCTAATCAACCCATAAATCGCTCCTAACGTATATTACATAGAATTATGTAACGTGTCCGTAAAATGGCTGTAACAGTCGCACTGGTTGCTAGCAATTAATCAAATTTTACAATCTAGGGGTAGCTGCGTAATATCACTGGTAAAAGCTCATTTCCATTAGATATAAAACTTTCTGTTTATTGCACACTAAATCATCGTAGCGGGATGTTGTGACTGCAGGCCGACGCACGCCGTTGAAATAATAAATTAACTAAGAAGAGATGTCCTCTTATTAGTGCGGGTGGTCGCGACCTTTATAGTTAACACGGAGTTAACACGACTAGTCCGTGTGGTGACGGATTTAGAATACATAGAGTCACCACTTGGTTAAGGTTGTCGGAAAACGATGGATGCGGGGACCGGCCTTTGTGGAGATCCTTGGTGGAGACTTATATCCAGCAGTGGACGTGTTTTGGCTGAAATGATGATGATGATGAGTGTCGCCAACCTATTTCATCACGAGGGTGTCGTAAGAGCCGACAAAGGGAAACTCGGGAAACGGTTATTTTCTTAAAACCGGCAGAAAAAACAATAGCAAAGTCTAAGAATAAACAATTTGACGTGTATAAATTACTGGTGGCTCATCATTAGCAGGACACAACTCACGGCAAAATAAGCCTCTTCAAGATTTGCCAATGAGACGATTCAATCGATCGCTTTTCAGTTTAACGCAATCCATGGCTGCCGCCACATGCACAAATCGTCTAGAACAACTACCCATTTACAGTAAAATAATGCCATCAACGTGAGGTACGTTGATGGCGTTACAACGAATGTGAAAAGTTGTTAAAACACCAATTATCCATATCCATTACAAAACAAAATATATTAGCTATTAATAGCTCTGAACCAATTCTAAGTATTTCCACTCCGCACGAGTTAAGCTCGGGCGCACACTGCGTTTCCACTCGGTTGGTCGTGTGTGGTGCAACATCGTCGACCTTGGCGTAGTTTTTCCGCTCTCTTTCAGCCAGCCCGAGGTCCGCTGAACATCTCGTACCTCGTACCATCGCTGGCATATGTGATGCCTCACGCGTTATTTCGGCGAAAGGCGAATTGGGTGAAGTTCGGCACACTGAGCGTAACCAAACAATTTGAGCCAATGTCAGACTGTTTTAAATTATAACATAAAAGTGGTATTATGTTTCAGTACTTCTTACACAATTAGTGCTTCAGTCGATACATAACAACAGGCTCCAAATCATAGTTTTTTTCTGTTCCTACTTAATTTACTTTGTTTTAATTTTAAAGTCTCTAAAAACCCTAGCTTAAGTTTTTAGACTTATTAGCTTCTTTGACAATTGGTAATTAAGAAAGTCAGTGTGGTGACGGATTTAGAATTCATAGTGTCACCACCTTATTCTATCCTGAAAGTATCATAAGAACCAACATGGTAAATGATAGGGATAATCAAAGGGAAATGACAGGTCCGATAACCTAGCCACAAGAGAAGGAAAATTTGATACGAAACCCTTTGCCAACTCGCCTGGCCAGCGTGGCACAGTAGGCTAATTACCCTCCATGTAACGGGAGGAGGCCTGACTCAGCAGTGGGTATCTTAGTAGTAGTAATTAAGTATGTCACTCCGTTACAATACGATAGAATTATATTTTTCAAGTCAATACTCAAAGATGTCGAATGTAAAGAACTTATTTATAGGTTGTGTTTCCAGAAGATTTAAAATTTCAATGTTAGTAGTACCGTGTGCTATAAAAAAAAAGTATACTTCTATTTAAAAAGTAATCACAAAGTCGTCAAAAGCAGTCCCTCATAACTTCGGTAACATTTTAGGAGTAGATTGACCAATCCACCCGCCCCTACCATTGTACGTTCGTGGCGAGGCGTGCGCTAACCACGCCAGTCAGTTCTCACCTGAACGTGGTCTCTACTAGCGGAGGAGGCAAACCTCATGAAAGTTCTGTCGCGAATGCCCCAGAAAAACCCTTCAACATATACCTTTCAAACTCTGACTGTCTAGAGCTTTCGAGAACAAGTGATAAGTGATCGCGTTGTATGTGACCCAATATGGCTGACTTGGATTCGGGTTAAGATATGTTCTTACATCCGAGCTCCCGTACCAAGGACTCTGCCGAACTGGATCCTGGGATGGTGTGGCGCGGTGAGTTTGGCTTTGCAAACGAACTGTCCAATATTATGTTTTTAGTTCGAGTAATATTTCGATTTATCCAAATGGACAATAGATTTGTTGTACATCGTCTACTACTACTGTTCAGCTCATAAATCACCCACAGCTGAGTCGAGCCTCCTCCAATTACATGGAGGGAAATTACAATGAATTTGTTGGCTTTTAGGACACCCTCAGGTTGGAATTGGGTGGTCACCCCATGTATTCTAAATCCGTCGCACTGTCTAGTAAAGGTAAAATATAATGCATATAAAACATAAAATATTTCTTTTTAAAGTATACAATATTGGTATTACCTTTTGTTTCATACATTATATCGTTCGTTACCCTTAGTTTCTGATGAAAAACTGAATTTCGTTAGATACAGTACTATTATATAAAATCAAAATCTATTATGCTCACTTAATTTCAATGAATATTAAAAAAGGACCTCTTAACTGCGTCGCTTCCAAAAACTTATAGGATAATACTCTCTATCAAAATGGAGGAAGAGGGAAAAAAATATTTTAGTTAGTGGCGTAGCAACGCGCTCAAGGTACAGCTAGTAACTTTTAAAAGCTGAGTTGGGCCTCCTCCAAGTATATGGAAGTAAAATAGCCCTGTGTGCAACGCTGGCCGGACGGGTTGGCACAGGGTTATAAATCCAGTTTTCCTTCACATTTATTTGAACTTTCGTATTCATTTCAATTATTTGCGGGTGGCAATGCACTGCATAACACTTTTCTGTCAGATAAGGCAAGATCAAATTTCGGTAATTCATATGAATATTCTATTCTCCGTTTATTGCAACCCCATTTCATCCTGAGGGTATCTCAAAGCCTTAAAACAGGCCAAAAAAAAGCCTGTAAGAAAAGGGAAACTTGATAGAAAATACTGCGACCTTCTGTCCATCGTGGCACAGTAGGCTAATTTCCCTCCATGAATTTGGAGGAGACCCGACTCAATAGTAGTCGGGTCTATACCCAATATTAAGGACCCAATGGGCTGAAACGACTATATTAGTATTAGCGTAGCTGCGTAGCGGCTGATAGACCCCCACACGGTGGACCGACGACCGGTCGCATGTCCTGGTTAAGGTCGCTAATATTGAATGGATGCGAGGCGGTTCATGATCGACCTTTGTGGAAATCCTTAGGAAGGTACTATGTCTAGCAGTGGACTTCTTATAGCTGAAATGACGCCGATGATTCGTCGATAT
Source organism: Clostera curtula (assembly GCA_905475355.2). Lineage (NCBI taxonomy): Eukaryota > Metazoa > Arthropoda > Insecta > Lepidoptera > Notodontidae > Clostera > Clostera curtula. Next base: position 6,438,688 of record FR997813.1, on the reverse strand, counting down.
ATTCTTTCATGAGCGATTGATTACAATACTGACATTAACATGAATACGAAAGCGTACTTGGAGGGCGTAAATTTCGCGTCCTCGGCTCAACTCGGCCGTTGCGAACTAATGCAACTGGGCCGACGTACCGAAGGTTAACGCACAAAAACATCGTAATATATCCAATATTGTGCAATTGCACTCATATTAACAAAAAGCGTGGTGGTGGTATTGCAATTTGGTGGCATCCGCGCTGTCGCAAACGGTGCGGGCATCCTCGCGTTGCGCACTCCACTAATCGCCGGACGTGCGGTGCGGAACTGTCTTGCAAAACTCCACTACAATAGTGGTTATTTTTGTCTTGTCTCAAACACGGCTAATATTTTCATTGTCACTATGTGTGGTGACGGATACACAGTATCACCACCCCATTCCGTCCTAAAATATCAAATAAATATAATAAATAAATATCATTGGACATTTCACACAACGCCATCTCGTCCCAAGCTAAGCAACTTAATGCTTGTGTTACGGTAACGAGATGGATGATAAACTACTTATACACATTTTTTTTTTGTAAATACATACATATTATAGACTAGCTTTTGGGCGCGGCTTCGCTCGCTTGGACTTCGAACCCGTGCTTATCTCTATGCATTTTTTTTTATGAATATAAAAGTGGTTATTGTGACTAAACTATGATAGTTAGATATGTGCTCTCGCTGACTTTTTTGTAGATTTTAATAAGACCTACAAACTCGTAGTACTTCATTTTGTTCTATTGTCAATCGTTTTTGTAGCGCACGCATAAATAGGTTTTCGATTTTACGCCTTGGGCTACAAAATCTAGCCTATAACCTTCCTCGATAAATGGACTATCTAACACTGAAAGAATTTTTGAAATCGGACCAGTAGTTCCTGAGATTAGCGCGTTCAAACAAACAAACAAACTCTGCAGCTTTATATATTAGTATAGATAGAAAACACCCAGACCCGGAACAAATACTTGTAGGTCGTACAAATATTTCTTCCGTGCGGGGATCGAACCCGCGACATGCTGCGCAGCAGTCGATCGCTCAACCACTGCGCTAACCGTGTCAAATAAAACGTGTAAAAGACGTCGTAAGGACCGACAAAAGGAAGGATAAGGCCGAAAAGCTAGCCGCAAGAGAAGGAAAAGTTGAAACCAAACCAGTAGGCTAATTACCTGCCTTGTGATGGGGGCCCGCAGTGGGTCATTTATGGGCTGAGTAGTAACTAGTATCTCTGCAGAGTGTAACAAAAATCTTATAGCCAACTGTATTGACGGCCACCTACCAAGTCGTGGAGTTCTGTGTATGATGATATTATTTTTCTATTTTGATGTAAGCTTGGGCGCACTCGCGACCGGCTACTAGTAATTCGTCCAAAAATACCCAAATTTGCCTTCGGACATATTGTTTCGTGTTGTATAGCAAACTATTAAATCATTTTTGATAAAATTTCTATGGGACCAATCATCATCATCATCATCAGCCCACATTAGTCCACTGCTGGACATAGGCCTCCCCTAAAGAGCGCCATAGCGCCCTGTCTTCAGCTTGACGCATCCAGCTGCTGCCCGCAACCTTTCGCAGATCGTCGCTCCATCTAGCAGAGGGCCTTCCCACACTACGCTTGCCGATTCGCGGTCTCCACTCAAGAACTCTTCTACCCCAGCGGTTGTCGGTTCTTCTACAGATATGACCAGCCCACATATGGGACCAATATGAAGGCAAAACCAATAGAATAAAAATTGTCCTAAGGATTAATTTTGCTAATCAGTTTTTGAATGACGACATCATGTGGTTTTAACACAAATTAAAAATACAGACGAATTGAAAATCTCATTATTTTTAAACCCGGTTGAAAAGAAACAGAAGGATCCTCTGCACTCTTTTGACACTCGATATCATTGCATCTCAGTCGTACAATATCAATACCATTAGCGTTATAGTTCATAACTGTCAATCCAATTGAAGTGTCGACAAGAAAAATATTGAGCTTTCTTAGATATCAATAAAGAGATAGGTGTCGTTTCTAGTGGCCACATCCGGCGGCCATTGTGCTTCGAGCGGCGTACTTCCGGTGCAACCCGATACACACTCGTGCGCACGTGCGCAACCTTTTCAAATTTCGAACCACGAAAATTGGAATAAAGGATGTAATAGAGATAAAAACTAATAAAAATTAGAACAATTCGAAGTTAGAATAGCTGTCAAAGATTACGGCTCATTCATTTCTTTTTCTTAATTAAATACTCTTTTCTTAAAATATATAAAAAGTACTGTCGCATAAAACTTTAGTTGAACTTACAGATACATCATGTAATGCAAGTAATTGAACTACAATGATTCTTGTGTAATTTAGACACAACCGTTTTCCACCGAACACCAACGTTTTCGAATTCGTGGTGTCATACAGTGCGACTAAAAGAACTAGTTAAACAGAGAATCAGACCGCAGGCGAAGATAATCTTTCTATGAAACCCAGTGCCAAGTTGTCTGTCCAACGCGGCACAGTATGCATGCAATTTCCCTCCTTTATTCTACTAATCAGCTCATAAATGACACACTACTGAGTCGGGCTTCCTCCCATTACATGGAGGGTAATTAGCCTATTGTTCCACGCTGGCTAGATGGTTGAGGGCAGGGATTCGTTTTCATTTTCCATCTCTTGCAGCTAGGTTTACGACCTCATCATTTTTTTTTGTCGGCCCGCTGTATAGCATGAGTTGGTGACACTATATATTCTAAATCCGTCACCACTAGAGATAGGCTTTTGCTCGGAAAAAACCCAAATGTGGGAAAAAATAGGGGAAAAACCCCGGGAAAATTCGTATGGGATAATATTCGGGTTTTTTCATATTTAGCATATGTAACATGTAGGTAATGTGTAGATAATATATTAAATAGTACGTACTATTACTACTAGTTATAGCTAACCTAACTTTGTTTATTTTCATAATTCAATAAATACGCTACGCTATATCCACTCCATGCTATCTAAAAAAATACTTATTTATTTTAGTTTCGGAATCCTGATACACATTTTGACGTTTTGAACTACCGGCAACAGCTAGTGCTCTATATGCCCTGACGCAAAGTACCTATATTTCGCTGCATATGTTCTAAAAATAAAAAAATAAAAATCGCTATATGATGAAAATACCCCGTCTATTGGTTTTTTCCCACTGCCCATCTAGTCACCACACAGATTAATACAGGTACATATGAAGACAAAAAAACAGCGTTTACCTTAACAATCAATTGTTATCACAAAAATCCTATAATCCCGCTGGGTTTTTTTCAAGCCCTTTCAGGTAAGGATTTAATAAAAAAACACCCTTCAGCGCTGGCACACGAAAAGAGCAAGAGCCCTTTGACATAGGGTGCTTGCAAACTTGTTCGCCGACCGTAAGGGGCCCTTGTCCTTCAATAAGCCCTCAATAAGGGCTCCCATTCAATCAACCCTTTTCTCCGCCTTCCACGTGTCCTTGATTCTTATTCTAAATCTGATTTGCTTGTCAATGTTATTAAACTCCGTAAGGGCGTAGGGTCAGTCCAATCACAAAGGTTCAAATATTCAAAAGCTTATCGGTTTTACAGCTGTTTTAATTTCGAAGTTGCCCATCGATAAAAATTCATGGCATAATAAAACCTTTGCTTTTTAATAATACACGGATGCAATCTGGAATACTTAAATGCGATCCTAAACCTTTATCTTTATTGAAAAGCGATTGATAAAGCTTAGTTTCCGATGATAACGTCTATTGCCTCACTTGTTTGGATAGAAAGAATATTCGAATTAATTTCTTGATAACATTATGAGTAAAGACAATTATATTTTTATTTAATCTGTAATCAGAAAGTGATCTCATTTAAATAAATAAATATCCTTGGACATTTCACACAACGCCATCTCGTCCCAAGTTAAGCAACTTAATGCTTGTGTTATGGTAACGAGATGGATGATAAACTACTTATATACTTTTTTTTTTTGTAAATACATACATATTATTGATAGAAATGACACCCAGACTCCGAGCCAGTGCCTCTGGTTTAGACAAAGACACTTGCCCGTTGATCCAATCTAACCACTAGACCAACGAGGCAGTCAAATAATCTGTGTAAATATTTATGAAGATTGCTCAAATTAACCCGAAGTGAACTAACTTAGCACTTAACTTAGCAGATTGTCATTAAAGAGCTGAAAGGATAGTTAAGGTATATGAACAAAACACACACATTTTATAACGAACAATAATACGTTTGTAATAATACAATTCATGGAAGTTTACATGTAGTCATATTGTGATAAGGATTTATCGTGAAACCATTATTTTATGTGCCTAGTTAAGGGCCACCCACGTACGGGTAACCCAAACCAATCTTCAATGTAGTCCAAAGTTGTTATAATACTATACTACTCAGCGCTTAGATGACCCACTGCTGAGTCGGACCTCCTCCAACTGGACACGAGCATGGAGTTTAATTAACCTACTGCGCCACGCTGGCCATACGGATTGGCACAGAGTTTCTTATCAAGTTTTCCTTTTCTAGTAGATAGGTTTACGGTTTAGGCGGAAAGGGATAATCATCCAGCCAGACGAGGTGTTATGTCTGGCTAGGGGTCGCAGCGCCTCCTCCTAAATCATGGAGAGAAATTAGCCTACTGTGCCTACGTGGCACATAGGCTAATTTCCCGGGTTGGCACAGGGTTTGTATCAAGTTTTCCTTCTCTTGCGGCTAGGTAATTTGCCTCTTGCGTTCCCTTAGTCGCCTCTTACGACACCCTCGGGATGGTATTGGTTGGCGACACTGCGTATTCTAAATCCGTCACCACACGGAATAACTATCTTATGTTAAAACTAAATACAATAACTCTTACAATTAACGTGTTTAAATACCAAACTATGATACTTAAACACGTTAATTATAAAAGTTTTACTTCTAAAGTGGTAGAAACCTCTTTAGTAGTGTAAATCTTCAACTTTTTGTTTAAACAAATGGTACATGTAAATGGTTAGCAATTATGTCTTATTTCCTATTACCTGCATTAAATAAAATGCTTTACAAGCTATGAAAAACACAGCAAAAAATAATAGATTTTTATAGAGCTAAGCTACTTATAGTACCATTTGTAAGGGCTGCGCCGCCATTGACTACAATGTAATATAACCTTCATTCTAACTAAGACACCAACAAAAGGGTATTTCAGAAACACGAGACTTTTATTAATTCATCAGGTGTGTTATACAATTTTTGCGCTTTTCACGTAATCCAGTGTGAGAACTTTAACTTCTGATGAATATGGTCGTGGAACTTTTCAATACTAGTATCGGGTTCCAGTACGAGGCGCCGACAAAGGCCGCGGGCGGCGCCTTTGAAGTGCCGAATTCAATTAATCGCGCTATTTGCGGGCCGCAGATCATCGGAGGAATCCCCACAAGAACAAATATTTGCGGACTCTTCATTACCCGTTATTAGGTGCAGAGCGTGTTAATTGTGCCTTGAGCGGCGTGATCGCTAGGTTGGAATCCGCTTGGCGTCTTTATCTACTTGGAAATTAACTATTAGCTACTAAATACTACGACTTTCATTGCATCAACATTAATTGTCCAAACTATATGAAATTCTTTCAACAAGTCTTAAGTATCAAAATCGCTTATTGTGATAAAACCGCTCACAGTGTAACTTTGCTTTATACTAGTCTGATAAAAAGTCATCCTGATGATATCTCAGAGTCTTTGCACATTGCGGTAAATTATGTTTTGACGGTTTTGATTAAAATACTAAAAGCAACCGTAAAATTATCAGTAGATGCAAAAGCCTACGGAATTATTTTCTCATTATATTTTTTTATTTTTTATTTATCTATTATGAGAAACTAATATCTACGTCTACTGATGTTTTCCCGAAAACTGCAGAAAAGCACACACAATAGATATTTTGTTATATCTTATTACCTACCTCGGTATTTATAGAATGTACCAGTATAATTGGCTATCTTATCCTTTTTACGTGTAATTGCATTATGAGTATAGCGGCCAAAACGCCTGTCCTTAAACGCAGTGAGAATATCTATAAAAGACTAATTGTATGGCTAAAGAAGTAAAATAAATATTCCACAGTAAAATATCTACGAGAAAATATACTTCTATCAAATTTGAAATGACTAAGTACAATTGGATTAAACACCTTTTAACAGATTTATCGCGCGTACATCATATTATTTAATTCCCGACGTTTCGAATGCTTTGCGGCAGTCGTGGTCACGGGAGAGACTAGATGACATCATTATGACTGAGTAGAGCTTAGCTGAATGCCGTTAAAGGTGCCTTAAGTCTATATAATGTCACAATAGTACTTGAAATTACTACTTCTCAGCCCATAAATTACCCACTGCTCAGTCCGGTCTCCTCCAACTACAAGGAGGGGGATTAGCCTAAAGCTGGGTACTGACCGGCGTTACGGGGCGTAATGTAACGTGTTACACAGCAAGCATTCGTGCAGTCAGTACTTCGTGTTACGGGGAAACCAGCGAGCAACGAGCCTCTCGTAATTATTTAATTTATTTTTTAAAACATGGAGTGGAGCAATGAAAAAAATCTGGATTTTATAGAAAATTATAGAGAAGAACCAAGATATACACACATATGTCCTTGCTGTCGGCCATCTTGAGTGAACTGTCGGCGAATACGGAGTACAGAGTTTTGACGAGCATGTTACGCTTATTTTAATTGCTCGACGCTCGATGCGAATGTTACATTACACCTCGTAACGTTGGTCTGTACCCACCTTAATGTGCCGCGCTCGCCGGACGGGTTGGCAATGTTGGCATAGGGTGTCGTTTTAAGTCTTCCTTCTGTTGCGGTTGGGTATTTGGCCTTACCATTTCCTTTTGTTTGCTCTTATGACACCTTCAGGATAGACTGAGGTGGTGGACGACCCTATGCATTCCGTCACACATTCGAAATGTTCTTCTTACATCCAAACTTCTACATATCCCGTTCGCTTAGCTTCCTACAATCACTCTTAACACAAAGTGAAACTATTCTGGATTGTCACCACATGAACAAAAATTCTGCCTACGCACATTATATACTTACCCCGATAATAATAAATGTTTGAAGGCACTGATACGTTATCTAGTGATGGGGTTAGTACGAACAGCGGGTACTGGTTGGCTCGGGCCGGACGGCGTGGGCGCTTTGCCCTTCACTACGCTGCCCCTGAGATAATATACTGCGAAATACCATACTCTTTGGTCACTGGATAAATGGAGGGAATTTTAAATTCAGAACAATAATTTAATAGACTCATGTTATTGGTTATGATATTGAGTGTGACTATTAAATAGTTCCGTGTGTCATGGGTTACGCGAATAGTGTTTTAAAATCGCTATAATATGATAAAGCTTCTTATCATATTATATTTATCTTGTATATCTTTATCGTACTTTAATATCACGGTATCCCAAAAATCTTCAATTTGAGCCTATATTATGAACACGCCTGTAACTTCATAATCCCTATTCCTTTTATTGATTTCCGTGTGATAATGGAATGCACAAAACACAACCCATACCATCCTAAGGGTGTCGTAAGAGGCGACTAAAGGTACAGAGGCAAATAACCTCGTCGTAAGAAAAGGAGAACTTGCTACAAATAATGTGCCACCCGCTGTTGCCCGCGTGGCATAGTAGGCTAATTTCCCTCCATGAATTTGGCGGAGGCCCGATTCAGTAGTGAGCTGAAACGACGACGATGATTCTCTATCATAATGTCACTAAACATTATCCTATCCCATTTATTTTTGCCACGGCCTTCTGAACTTTGATAACATATTTTTTGCTTTCACATTATTCTCCCGCAACATTTAATCGTCCCTGTCGAGCATTTCATATCTTGTCAGTCTGTTGTGTATGTTTAACGATAAAACAACACCAGATAAATAATATCTTTTGAATCCTGACAGCTAAATAAAATAATAACAAATGTGATGTCCGGTGTGTTGTAAAATGAACACGTCAATAAAAATGTACCCGTGTTGTGCCGAGGTCGGAACAAGAATAATAATGTCACAATCATAATGTTCTCAGAAATTGCTCCAAATTTAAACGTGGATAAATGTCGTATCTCGCGCCATCGCGACACATGACGGAGGCCGAAAGAAATAAATTATTGGCACCGGAAGTGACGTCGGCCACGCTCCAATTTAAAACACAGCCCACTGTGAAACTGCCGTTGAAACTATCGCTCCCGTAAAAAAACTACCGTGCGACGCGACACTTAAAAAACAACGTTCGACAAACAAAATCCCATAAAATTAGCTTTTAAACATTATGGAGATTGTAAAAAAATAAATTACGTTTAATGAGTGACACGAAATAATATATAGCGTCCTTAATTCGCCGGAAATAAAAATTTTAAACCTTAGTTTTGTAACTAATAGCGAACACAACATGAATTTCAAATTAGGAATCAATCAGTACTTTATAAGCGGCCAGGCCGGATGCGCTGCTCCTTCTAATTAGCAAAGGTTAAATTATGAAAAAAAGACAACGTTCGAACTTTAATTTAAAAAGTATAATGCTACTATTACAAGTCTAAAACTGAACATTATCCCTTCTTTGACAGCTCTGGATGAAGTAGTCCCGTGCCGTGCTCAGATTTATGGGCTGTTTTCAGAGTTTTTATCTAAAAAAGATTGTTTATCTGGTACTTCCGTCGCCTGCCGCGGTCGATACGCTCGCTAGCGCTTTATTGTTTACACTTAATGTAATTCAAAGCGGGGAATTCTTCGGTAAATTGTATTTTTAAATTTGTAAGTATTTGTGTATCTGTGCTTTACTTTGTGAATATCGATCACCCGCCATCCTCTGTTCGTCACCGACCTGATGCGATATAGGCTCCTTTTGTTACACTGAATCCATACCTGATTTCGGTCTTTCGCTTTGCTGTCTTGCATACATTTGTATTCAAATATTGTCTCCCACATATACGGCTATGCAATAATACTTTTTTACATTGCAAAGTCAAGTTTCTTAGACAATTTCTATTAGCTCGTCATGACTTTATTAAGTCCTCGATAAATGGACACATTGAAATAGCAAAAAACCTCAACAATAAAAACTACATTGTAACTTAATTAACTGCAACACTATAACTTGACAGGGAGAACAAATATTACATTTTTTTTATGACGCCCTAAGCAGACGAAAGTTGAAATAATATGTAACTAGCAGAAACTCACGATAAGACGACGGGAGATTGCCACTGAGATTGCTACAGATGCCGCAGTAGACAATATCCACCGCGTGTTTATTTCCTTCGCGCATTTATTCAAATATGGAAAACCCATTTCCCGCGTCATTTCCCGCCGCGGTGAGAGGAGTGGCGCGGTTCTATATCGATAATTGTATTTCACCGACGTCCTATAAATACACTACATCATATCGTTCACGTAACCTAAATTGCTGTCACTGGCCTATATACAAAGAATGATGTATTTAGAAGAAAAAAAAATACAATTACGAATTACGTATCTCATTTCTATGTATCTTGGTATAAAATCGTCTAGAATCAAAATTCAAAACTTAAGCACATAAAAAAATGAGGCCCTCTACGCCAACTCACGCGATAAAATGTAGCTAACATTGGTATAATTATGAAAAAAAGCCAAGAATAAAAAGACATTATAACACTGTAATCCAGTTAATGATTATCTTGCAATTTATGCATTGTTACAAATCGCCTCGTTGGTCTAGTGGTTAGATGTGCCGCCTTTGGATCAACGGGTCCCGGGTTCGATTCCGGGGTCGGGCAAGTGTCTTTGTCTAAACCAGAGGCACTGGCTCGGAGTCTGGGTGTCATTTCTATCTATAATATGTATGTATTTACAAAAAAAATATGTATATAAGTAGTTTATCATCCATCTCGTTACCATAACACAAGCATTAAGTTGCTTAGCTAGGGACGAGATGGCGTTGTGTGAAATGTCCAAGGATATTTATTTATTTATTTAATTCATTTTTAATTGGTTTATATTTGTCATTTTTTTAACACACTTTTTGATAACGTTTATATTCTCAGCTTTTAAATGTACCATTACTGACGCTGGCCTCCTTGGATCTCTTCTGCGACATTTACTACTACTCAGCCCATACATGACCCAATGCTGAGTCAGGCCTCCTCCAGTTACATGGAGGGTAGTTATCCTACTGTGCCACGCTGGCCAGATGGGTTAGAACAGTTTCGTATTGCGTTTTTCTTGTCTTGCGTCTAGGTTATCGGCCTTGTCGGCTCTTAGGACACCCCCCGGATGGAACGGGTGGGTGGTTAATCCGTCACCACACGGATTCTGCAACGTATTCTAGTCAATCCGATAAAATTAAATACACTAAGTTATAAATCAACATCAGTCAATCAGCTCCCAGACAAAAGACAAATCTGGTGCTATTAAATAATAATTAAGCATTGTGTGGTCTATGAGACGAGCTAGACAAGCAGTGTTTAACGTCACTTTTACTGCGTATCACGCGCCAGCCATTATACTTAGAGCTTAGGCTGCAGCATATTAAAAAAAATCGGCGTCCGATCTTCCGATGGCGTCGAAATCGCTTCCTCCGCAAACAATAGCTCCCGTATCCGGTGGCACACGTGCTCAGGTGCCTATTATGCTGTCTTTTCGTCCCATTTATGACCCCTCCAGGTACCCATTGTGACTCAACGTGGCCCCCACCCCCTGAAATTTGACCCCAGCGGCACGGCCCACTAGCTCGTGCCCTCCCATCGAATTGTGTCGTCAGTATTGCAGGATTGGAAATTGATATTTTTATGCATCTGTCTCGGATAAGTAAAGAGCATCTTTTGTCAACATCCTGTTGGAACGCGAATTAAATGTCTTCTTATGCAATTCGGAATAAGATTAAATTTCTTATTTCTTTGCCATAAGATCCCTTGTGAGGAAAAGTCCATATAAATGCTGTATGTAAGTATTTTTATATATTGTTGATCTAGTTATGAAGGTTACGGCTTGACGAATGTTATCAATATTTTCAATACGAGATGCGGCATCCTAGCATCGTCGTCGGTTAAATCTCTTGTGGAAACTATAAATAAATAATATATCATTAATACATTCCCAGTGATTCGGAAGGAATTACAGGCTAAACTAATTGCTTCTTCAAATAGGAGGATAGAGACATTCTGCCCTCTATCTTTTATTAAGAAAAATGAGGCTAATCTAGACTATGATTTATGATTAGTCGAACAGCGATAAGCCACAGCTAAAATAGTTCAGAATATGTGACTCATACATTTATTTATAGTCAAATAATTAAAAAAAGCAGGTAACTATTTTATTTTTTATTTAAAAAAAATGTTGATCACACAAGCACAATTGTTCCGGTAACAGACAAAGAAGTTGGCAAGAATTGGTAGAAATATCGCGTCACTTATATTTTGAATGTGGAAAGCTTAGCAAAAAGGTCTACGAAGTGCCCCATCTTTAATGTGAATCCAGTATTTTAACAATAGGCTAACTAAGTTTATTGCCTAAATTAATCTACATTGAGTCTTTACTGTACATCATTACTCTGAGAGCAATGCCCCTTAAATTTACTTAAGGTTAATATATCACATCGTCAAGATAAAGTTCAACAGAATTCTCAAACCGCGAGTAAATTTTAATTAAAAATAAATCATTACATAACGATGACATTAGTAAACACTATTGTTGATGCCACAATAGCCACGAATGGGACTATTCTAAATTTGAATTTCAAGTGTGTTCCACCAAGTCTCGTGCGCACTATCAAACAATAGGCATCAGCGCCAAGGTCGTGTACGCGTAAGTACTTATTATACTATAATTATGACCCGTGCGGTTGGTAGCACGTGGCTTCGCGAAATTTGTCATTTTAAAACAATTTGGAACGTTTTCTGTTGCGTTGCGAACGTTGCTCAATTTTGTATCTGTGGTAATCCTTTTAGGGCCCCCGCGCATTTAGGCGGCCAGGCCGCGCGGCCAGTCGCGCGGCCTGGCCGCATAATGCGCGGATTGGTCGCGGCGGCCAATAGCCGCGTATGTGACGCGATGTTTTTCGTTGGCCACGCGGCCAAAACATGGCCACGCGGCCTGGCCGCCTAATGCGCGCAGCTACATACATCGTAGAAGAATTAGTTGACCGCAGCGACTTGGCCGCGCGGCCTGGCCGCATAATGCGCGGAGGCCCTTAGGATTATCTAACCATAGAGTCATACCGTGCTAGAGTCCTTTATTTCAATAGAAAATAACCAGAATAATTGTGAGGGCTTTTTTTATTTGTACTTTTGGTAGTATTTCCCGTCAAATTTTCCGGTAGTTTTGGGTGACACAGCTCTTTAGCAGTTTCAAATTTGCCACCGTTGTCGCATCGTAACACCCGTAGTTCTAAAAAGCTAGCTATTAGTGGAAAAATATAAAACTATAAATTATTACAACCCGGTGATCTAAATATAGAAAAAAAAACTAATACGAGTGTCAAAATCTCGTGACGATACTTGTTATGAAACTCCTCCGAAACAGCTTGGCCAATTTGTATGATGATTTTTGTGTATAATTTGTAATTTTTTATATTAATCTTAGGCTACTTTTATTTTTTTCATATTGCAAAACAATGGTCAACTTTATTATATAAAATGTTGTTTTCGCATTGAGTCGCACTAACGTCTCAAAGTCCATTAACTTGCCTTATGTCTCACACTAACAATAGATTAGTACTGTTTATACATTGTCTAGAATATTTTGTTTCAATTACAAAAAGTCACAGTGTCAATGAAGGATAGGACGGCACTATAAAAATTTGGATTTAAAATCATTTGGCACTTGTTTTCGCTATTCGTATTCGTGTATCTGTCATATTTGACAGCTATGTGTGAATAGAACATTTTTCATAGACAAAAAGGTGAAGTTCCAGCATCACAATTAGAACTTCTTTCTTAATAATATATTTTTCATTACTTTCAAACTTAAATTCGCATAGTTCAATGATCGTAACTGCGTACTACACTAGAACGAGTTGGAAACTTTTGCATACAACCAAAAAGATTTATATTTTTATTTAGTTCAGTTTTTTATCTTCTAATACATATTGCAATTTGTTGCTAGAACGATTGTGAAATTGATTCACAAGTACCAAAAATCTTGTTGAATGTACGTGTGTAACATCTTTAAAAATAACAGAGTTATTTGATAACATTTTCCTTGACTGATAAATAAGAGGAAAAATGCTACTGCCAAGTTAAGAACACACGATATTAAATGCTTATTGCTTATTATTTTAAATTAAATAAGTGGAAACATTTTGTTATTCAGTGCGACTACAGTGCCCACTCATTTGCGTCCAATTTCATGGCTGGACCAAAATATCGAAAACACTCGATTGTGTCGTAACGTAATATTCCTTGTATTAAAATAACTTTTTGTCTTTTATAATTCCTTTAAAGGTTATTTATATATTTTTATCACATCCCCTTGATAAACAAATTCGCTATCTTATTGGTTCAATACAAAGACGTTATTTGAGTGCGATGGAAGGTGGCTAATACCACGATAGACATGGGGAGGGGGGTTAGCGAAAAAAATCAACGGTCGCGCAACAGTTGGTTCTGTAGCAGGTGACGCGACAGGTCGCCAGGCCTACGTAGCGGTTCGGCAGCGCTCGGCCATACTCGGTATTACTCGGCTCGCGTTTTCCACGGCCGCCCTCTCGGTCCGCCCGAAAGCTCCATCAGTTGGAGATTAGACGCGACCTGACACGGTGCACGAGTACGTGGATCGAAAGCTCGGATTTCGAAATCGAGTACGGTGCGGACATTGCTTTTTCCGTTGAGCAATTATTGTGGAGTCGACTTGAAGTGATTACTTTTTTGGAGTTGTTCGTTCTTAATTCGGAATTTAATCTATTCTTTTTAATCCTTTAAATATACCATAGGCAATCTTAGAACAATTTTGTTTTTAATACAGATAAAGATTGTTTTTGGCAATTCGTGACTCTTGTGCGTTGTGATGTGGTGTTGAGAAGTGGATTGCAAGGGGACCGAATCGCGGTCCGCCATGCTGCTGGTAGAGGCGCCGCGCGAAGCCGCCGAGCCACCGTTCGCGGCGCCCCTTCCCATCTCGATGTCCACACTCACCAAACTAAACTTCGCGGACTATAAAGTGAACAAATACACTGAAAATGCGGACCAAAGGGACAATGGGAGGTTGAATTACGAACAGGCGTTAGCTAGACTCAACTATGAACAATCTGTGCCCAGTGCGAACAAAGTACATTATGGTGACCAGAACAGGCTCGCTTATGATCCATCGGTGGACTCGTTGTGTGATCCGTCGTTTGTTTTACCAACAGGTTGGTATTCGCAAATTTTTACTGAATACGGTTTCTATTAATTACCTATGTGCATATGATGCTTAGTTGCCTGGAAGAGATTGCTTTTACGAGTAGTAATAAGGCCGCCAGTTGCATTTATGTTTTATTCAGTTGTTTTTTTTTTATTATTTTTATTCATTATGTCTTGTTCGTTTCTTAAATTGCATTAAAGAGTATTATCCTATTATCTATATATCAGTATTTATTCTATTGTATATTTTTAAAATGTAAATGTTACTTCGCTTCGAATTTTATATATAAACAACATTAAAATCGAACGCGACTTATAAACCGTATCACATTAACGTTTCTCTTTACGTTAAACTGCTTTGTTTCGTATTATTTATGGAATACCTTAAGTTTTTATATGCACAGTATCTATGAATTTACAATTCAAATAATCTTTAACTTAGGCGCATAATAATAATGCCCCTCAATCAATTAAAGTCTGCGGTTACAGTAGCAGGCAAAACATGATATTATTGCAACATAATATGTATTACTAAACTAACTATCCAAATACTTTTGACTTTCGTGTTTTGTATAATTGTTTTATAATTGTATCACCATATAACAGTGCAATTAATTGTAAGTTTGCAATAAAAAAAACTTTAATATTAGGTGTAACAAACAAAAGAATAATTAAAGAAAATGGAAATTAAATAGTGACTGTTCATTTTTCAATAGCAAATGTAGACGGTACTAAATCCGTTTTATAATCAACACCACTATTTATTATTTTAATCGCCGACGGAAAACGGATAAGAGCATAAATAAATAATAAGATAAATCGTATCATTATAAAAGCTTGAAGTTTATTTAAATCATAAACACATTTACGTTAAAAATAAGCATCGTTCCATTGAGAACTCTCAAGCTCGGAGCGGAAGCACTTTCGCCGCGCCGCCATGTTGGATCCGGCCGGCGCTGCGCCCGCGCACCCCCACCCCGCACTTCCGCCGTGTGACGCACATACAAAGCTTTACAGTATTGTCACAACTTACATTTGCATACACAGCTTACGTGAAAGCACTATCGAATCACATGCTCATAAACTTGGCATAACCACTCTTTACCTAATAGGATACTAACAGAACTCTACATTAATATATATTTGTATTATAGCATTTATTATTTGCTTCTGAGGCAAATAATGATGTACCAGACCATTCGATCACATTTGGTAATTTTTTTGCAAAATCTTCTTTACTATTTTAGCTATTCTGAATATCTATCTAATTTAAATCTCAATATTATATTTCAATATTATATTGCAATATTATTTACATAAATATTGATACTCTTTTTTATAGCCACGAATATTCTTTAAGGACTTTACTGCTTCGAAATAAATATCCTTGGACATTGTACACACAACGCCATCTCGTCCCAAGCTAAGCAACTTAATGCTTGTGTTATGGTAACGAGATGGATGATAAACTACTTATATACATTTTATTTTTGTAAATACATACATATTATATATAGAAATGACACCCAGACTCCGAGCCAGTGCCTCTGGTTTAGACAAAGACACTTGCCCGACCCCGGAATCGAACCCGGGACCCGTTGATCCAAAGGCGGCACATCTAACCACTAGACCGGCACATCTAATATGAACGAATAAATATAAGACCCGAAGGACCGTGTGGTAACAAAATCAAAACTCAATTAAATCAAGTTGGCATATTGGAGCTCTTTTGACAAGTCAAACAATAAATATTTGTTTTTTAAGATTTTTTTCCTAAGAGCCTCCAATGAACTCTGTATTGCTTTTTTAGGTACAAAGCTGGATAAGACAGATTAGTGAGAGCAAACTCGCGCAATAGTCGCAAAGGGACAGTTTTAGAATATACATATAGTGTCACCACCCTATTCCATTCCGAGGGTGTCGTAAGAGCCAACAAAAGGAAATGACATGGCCGAAAACCTAGCCGCAAGATAAGGAATACTTGCTTACCCGTCTAGCCAGCTTGGCACGGTAGGCTAATTACCCTCTATGTAATGGAAAGAGGCTCGACCCAGCACTGACTGATTTATGGGCTGAGCAGTAGTACATAAGACCCTCGAGCGCAAGTCAAGATGGTAAATTGCGCCCTGGTTACCCACTAAAACTATATTCAGTCTCTCGCACTCTGTTCCCAACCAACCTACCCTTAAGGTGAATGTTCCAGGGTATCCCGCGAAATTCAAATTTTCTTACGTTTTTGCAATTTGCAAAAACACTTGAAAAAAACTTTTTCAAGCTCAAAGTCATTCTTGCACCTTTATGAGCTTGGAGGGTTGTATTGATGAGTTTGATGATTATAATTCTATAACTACATACGTCTTACAGCCGCGAATAACATTTTAATCAACATACAACCTAGCACTGACCAGCAAATTGCAAAAAACGTAAGAAAATTTGAATTTCGCGGGCTACCCTGGAACATTCACCTTAACCTAACCGAACCTTCGAGATACGTCAGTAAACGAAACTGCAGTTATCAAAGCTGTTGGGCCTCGAATTGTACTATAACGAAACGGGCCTGGCGCTCATGAATATTCATCCGGCATAGTCAGATGTAATCGATGTCATACCTTGTCGCGTGGACGCCGCAGAAAATGGTAGTGGACACCATAAGCCGGCCATTCGGGGCGAGGGTAACGGTGCACGGTCGATCACCTCACAGTAATCGCTTCCTTCCTTCGGCAGAAACGCGAATCTTGTTAACGTGATTGTAATCACAATTCGCGTCTACTTTTTATCGTTTAGTCTATGATGTATGGTGACGGATTTAGAATACATACTGTCACCACCCCATTCCACCCTGAGGGGTGTAAGAGCCGACAAAAAAAACAAGGCCTAACCTAACCTATATAGCCGCAAGAGAAGGAAAACTTGATACGAGCCTTTTAGCCAGCGTGGCACAGTAGGCTAATTACCCTCCTTGTAACTGGAGGAGGCCCGACTCAGCAGTGGGTCATGTATGGGCTGAGCAATAGTAGTATGTATCATCGATATTGACAGTATTTTTTTATGTAATAGAATATGATTCCCTCGTAAACTTTGCGAGTAGTATTTTATATTAATCGCTATAATTTATTTTTCTACTAGCGACCCGCCCCGGCTTTGCATGGGTGCAATTATGCATGTATTACACATATAAACCTTCCTCTTGAATCACTCTATCGATTAAAGAAAACCGCTTCAAAATCCGTTGCGTAGGTTTAAAGATTTAAGCATACATAGGGACGGACAGACGACAGCGACTTTGTTTTATACTATGTAGTGATAGTGATTTTCAAATTGGATTGTCAAATAAAAAAACAAAACACGAATTTATGAAAAATTTAAATATCTTTGTAATTATCTTGATCAGGTCGTTGACATTATAAACGCCTGATCTTGCTTAGCTAGTGACATTTCCGTAACAGTAGTTGTTACATCGCAAATGGAAGTCTCAAATCGGCAACTATTTCATTGAACCCATGATTAGTGTATGGCTAGCGATTGGAAGAAAATTACTTGTAACTTTATTTTGATTAACATTTTTTTTGCTATTTTAAAAGTGACTCTTAAGTCTACGGCTCTACGTAATGCTTCTGTACAAGGAACAATGTGGGCTTTTCGTTGGTAGCGGTGAACGTCTTTACCGGAGTCCTTTTGCATTGAGTTTGATCGTACTAAAATCAAAATTTAATTACTTCAACATACAAATTAAACAACCCTACGCAAATAGCGTGACCAATACGCCTGCATCTGATGTTTACATTCACAGTCACACCAGCCAGGACAAACAAGTATTTGCGTTAGATGCACCTGTCTAATACACAGCTGCTAAGATGACCTGCCATCTGCCACCGGCTATACCCTGTCCCAGTGTCATGTAAGGCCATAACCTCCACTTCACACTGACATCTGAATTTTAATTATGTTAATTTAAGCAAATGCATCTGTCGACACTAAAATAGGTTTTGGATTTTTGATGCAAAGGTATTATCAGTATCTATTTGGTTGTTCCGGATACCTTATCTGTAACAATTGGTCTGTATTTTTTTTATACTGTTCTGTTTTATTCATAATGTTGCTTTACATATCCGCTAAAAAATATTTAAATGCTTCGCCGTCTGCATTTTATCCATCAAGACACATACGTTCAGAATTTTATTTTCGAAACATTCATTCAACCGATTAAACTCGACACAAATTATAAAGACAAAGAGAAAGTTTTAATAAAAATATTTAAGCTTTATCTTTATTATAAGAACTATCATTAAGTTTTATTGTCTTTGATTTATTTATCCAATATTTTTAAGTAAGAAGAAAAATGTGGTGGCGAATTTGAAATACATAAATTTAAACCTTCTCGTGGTTGCCATATCAGTGAGATATTTATAATAGACAAAAATTGTATATATAAACGCGTTTTATACGTTCATTAGTGGAGGAAAACATAGCAAGTCGGTCCACTTCGTTACCTGTTTAAATATAAATTTATAACCAATTTAGTGTTGCAAATTGTAAAATATTACTGTATTATTGATCGTTTATGTACGTTAATGCTCGTTTAGTACGTGTTAAAAATGTTTTATCGATATCAATCGTAAAATTTCGTATCATACCGAGTTTAGTGTGAATTTATACCAGATTTAGTTATGCATTGATTCAGGGCCGGATTTAGGGGGGGGGGGGCAACCGGGGCGAAAGCCCCGGGGCCTCCACAATAGAGACTTCGGAAAAAAAATCTTTATTTCTTTTCAAATAATTCTTGTTTCCGATTATATTCATATGTGTTTGTTAACTACTAAGAGAATCTACTGGGCTTCACAATAAATTATTTATTGAAAAACTCGACTGAAAAAACTTGTTCATTTTATTTGGAAAATAATTTGGGGCAAGGGGGCCTCCACTCCTTTGTTGCCCCGAGGCCTCTGGACCCCTAAATCCGGCCCTGCATTGATTAGTAGAGTTTACTGTTCCTAACATGTACTTTGTTTATAAAGCAGTATATCGAACAGGCGATTTAAACGTTTTATCATCACTATCACTACATAAAGAGGTTTAAATAAAAAAGAAACAAACTTAATTGACTAAGAATCGATTACAATAGAAACAAATCTCTACGTTGTTGACACAGAGTAAGATTTTCTACTCTTGCAACTAGACGGTCTTCCCCTTGCGTTCTTTTAGTCGGCTCTTACGACATCCTCAGGATAGTGTGGGTTGGTGACATTGTATATTCTAAAACCGTCACCAAAAGGAACATGTCTATTCTAATCCACAGTGAAGCAGACAATATAATGTACAAAGAAGAACAATGTCTATGGTGTATGACGTCACAGAACTGCGTCGCGTCACGTACCGCCGTCCGTTCATGAATGACTATAACTACTTCCGCCCCGCACTAATCCAAACCAAATTTTATAATCATCTTTAACTTATAAGAATTGGATAATTTGGCTTAGTATGTTTCGTTGGGGGCCACTTGGCAGTACTAGGTATTAAATGTTTATGATCAGCCTCTTAGAAGAGTGAAGCAAACAACTCTACGCTTACTCACCCGCTTACAGATTTAGGCTTCACCTATTTTTCTCTTTATTAATTTACCTACAGTGCTAGCCAAGGATACGCCAAGGCTTTTGAAATGCACGCGGTGTCAAATAGCATGACAAATATATAGGATTCACGCACAGGTCACACACATTCACACAAATTTGTTTTTCTATTCCACCAATGGGTACGTTTCGAAGGCCACTTGCTGAGGACCTTGCCTATTCCATACGTTATTCTTAAAACACTATTCTGCTTATCAAGCGAAGGATTTTTTTATCTGTCACATGAATGGCTTTGACGGAAAGCAACGCCAGGGTCAATTCAAGTAATGCCCTGTCGGGCACCGGCTCTCACATATACACGACGAAACACAGTAAAACTGCTTGACTTAGATGTGAGGGTGGTAGCTAGCCGGCCGGACCATTAGATCCTACCAGCGTGCGGTGGGGAAGTGTAATATTCTGACTACTACACGGGTAGAAAGTGAAGACAAGATAGGGTTGGTGGCGACAGAAACTATCATATTTTTTTACTGTTTCTAGCCATCGGTTACTTTTTTACAGGGTCGGTGACGCGTGGTGTTGCCAACGACGATAAACGATGGTGACTGGCAGTGTAGGCGCCACCTACCCTTTGTAGTAAAAAAATAAACAATCAATTACTACGTGTTTTAGTAAACAGTATATTTAAATATAGCTTTGAGTTTTTATTGTAACAATAAATAGGTACTCGAATAACCTTGAGTTCGACTTACGAATTGAATGCAAACTTGAAATAAGTAGTCATTAGCGATTCAGATCTATAAATCTTTTGGTAACAATAATACTAAAGGAAATCCGTACCGGTTTCCTGGACTCAATTTATCGAACCTAAGATTTAAGATAAACTTAATATTTAACTACATTTAGCATTAAAAACGTTAATTTGCTCTCGTCACGATCAAACCTCTTTACGTCTTGTTATGAAGGAAGTTCGCTTCCGTGGACCATAGATTAATTATATTATTATCGATATGTGCTTAAAACAGCAATTAAGTTCTTTTTTCAAAAGGAAATAGGCATGTCATATTTGAGTTATGGTGCGACTAAAGGCGATAGCCTTAATTTAAAATAGCGTGTAAATGTAATATTTTTGTCACCGTCATTTTATTCGTAGTTATAAAGCTGAATGACGTGACGTCACGGCGGCAGGTCACGTCGCCGCCATTGATGCGCCCGCGCCGCCACTTCCGTCGTCTGTAGCGCCGCTACATCCTGCCTGCAGTTTTATGTACATTACTCCGTATACACCTTATTTCTAAGCGTAAACGCAACTTATTTGTAGATTTTCTACAACCGTTTAATTAATAAATGCGCCCATTCAAATGTTCCTAGTCCTGTTCCAGTATACTTAATTATTTATTTACATTTAAATGTACTTATAACGTGCATTTTTAACACAATATAAAAAACCTACATAGGTGTTTGATCTTTTTTTTTTTATTTCGTCAAAAGATTTTTAAAAGAAGTAGATTGGAAAGCCACCAAGTTGTTTCAATAATTTTACAGGCAGTTCTGGAGTAACTTTCGCGACGTTTAAGATTAAATATTTTCATCCTCTTATTGTCTATGCTTGAAAATTATAAATCAAAAATATAAATACGCGTTTATATGTTGAACGAATTTTAATGGTTTCCCTTATGTCAGCGGTATGACTGACAGCGATAGCGTGGTACAAAGTAAGCTTAGCCGGTCGGGGTCTCAACGATGGCGATCACTGACAGACTGAAATTCATTTTATATTTTCATGCGTAGATGTTATGTTGAAGGTTGACTAGCAAGCTTCGCGAATCCTCGCTAAATGCGAAGTTTTATAATACATTTCATCTTTTACTTCCAACCTTCCCAGTTATATTTCCATGACAACAGTTTCTCCTTCCCGGGGCCACACAAACCTAATTGTTTCCAACGCTAACCAAGCCACTCGATATCTTGGTCTAGTGATTGCGAAATCCTGCATTTCTAAGTATTGTCTGGCTAGCCAAACTTAGGCAAGCTTAGGTGTAATTTGTGTACGTGGATTACATTTTGTTAAGAGCCTTCGCGCGGTGCATTAAGCATACTTATCCGCCCGCTTACAATGGGACCACACCATCTCATTCCCCCTCGTGCTGGTGGTTCGCGCACGGTTTTTGTAACGAGCGGCGCGTGCGCAGGTGGCGGCGCACCTGCCACGCATACCGAACAACCAATGCCGTAGACGCGGCATACTGCACCTAAGCCTAAGCATTTGTGCTAGGTACATAATGATCGTTTGGTGACGTATTTGGAAAACATAATGCCAACTATCCGTACTGGAATAATGTAACCATAGAGTAAAGCTTGACCTGGAGAATGAAACATTTATAACGCAGATAGTGTAATATAGTTGTGGTTACTAGGTCATCATCTCAACACATTAATGACACACTCCGTACATTACCACATTGGCTAGAAGGGTAGCCACAGCTCACTTGAATTGACGAATTTCTACACACAGACATTTTTGTATGTACAGGACATTAGGTGTCCTGTACATACAAAAATGTCTACAATATAAAAGTATCCCATTCTCATTTAAACATACTCCAGTCATCTGTAGTTAATAATCTCAATATTTAATAAATGACAAAATAATATTTTTTAATTCGTCTAAAACTAATAAATCGTCGAAAATTATATCATAATTATAATTTAGCTTTGCCGCGTCTATCGTTCTGAACTCTACGTTTTATGAGGTCTAGACAATGTAGTAGAAGAGCACTTACACTGCACGTTTAATAGTAGTTCAACGATTAAGCCAATATCAGATTCCTGGCAACTATTATTGCCTGTAAATTCAAACGGCATGTGGACTCTTAGCAATTAGTTTACCTTAACGAGAGCGTAAATGTGTAAACATTTATTGAGATTGTTATATTTTGTTATGTGTTATTTACAAGGCGACTAAAAACTAAGCAGAAGCCTTGATGCAAAGACTGTGCCAACAAACGTACATAAGCAATATTTTTGATATCACCTAGAAACAGATCAAGTTACTGTGAAATATTGTTTTTAACGACCACAAAAATAGTACGGCGCGGCGGTTATTTATTTACATAATTATTTCCCTTTTTAAATTAACATTTGTTATATTGCTATTAGTCCTTTAGTCATTTTATGTTATTGTTTTTGTAGGGGCGTTTTGTTAATTTGTTTAGTTCCTTTTTGTGCTAGCCAGTGTGTGCCCTTCTATGTGTGAAATCTTTTAACCGACTGTAAGGTTTCCGTGTAAAACAAAATTATAATCGTATTCTAAGGATGATTAATCATACCACCGATATAACAATTATCGATCACGGTCGTTTTTAAATTCACAGCGGCGAACATCTGCCGCGACAGATTTATAGATTAAATTAACATTAACACTATATTCCACCGGATATTATTGTAAGCCCGAATTATTTTCTCACTAAAAATCGTGCATCTATATTTTTGTTTTAAATCGATGTATCGATATGTAAACAGTGGCATATTATCGGGCTACGGGCCATTTTATTGGTAATAAATATCGGTAGATCTGGTGTTTGGTTGATTCCACGTCGGGTGATGTAAAAGTCGATTGCGTCTCTTTATTTTTAAATGCTAGTTGAGGTCACGTGCCATTATAGCGATCACATTTGTGGGAACATAACGCATTATGTTTCATTTCATTGATGAATTCAATGCCGGCGTGGACGAGAGCTGTGTGTAGCTGATAGTTCAGTTCAAACGTAGCTGGTACTTTAGATATCGAGTTCATTATACACACATACACACATACAACCCTGTCTCTTTAAAGGTAGGCAGAGAACACTTTCATGTAGTTGCCACGATTCTAACGTACACGACGTGTCATCTTCTTCTTTCACATTTTCATACTTTTGCAATTTGGCATGCAATTTGGCGCAGTGCTGTTAGACCTTCCACACGGTGGACCGATGACCTGGTTAAGGTCGCCGGAAAACGATGGCTGCGTTAGCCCAGGCCCGGCATTTGTGGAGATCCTTGCGGGAGACCTATGTCAAGCAGTGGACGTCTTTTGGCTGAAATGACGATGATGATGCAATTTGCACTGTTAGTCGACACTATGTACGTCGGTGCGTCGTTTCAACCCACTTCATGTAGGGAAACCTACTGTGCGAAGCTGGTAATACGGATTGGCACAAGGTTTGTATCAAGTTTTCCTTGTCTTGAAGGTAGATGCGTGTAGGGATAATGCCCTTTGCGTTCCTTTAGTTGCCCCTTGACACCCTCAGGATGATATGGGTTGGTGACATTGTCTTCTTTAAATTCGACACCCTATGAAACTATGTACAATTCGTTTATTTATATAATCCTATAAGTGTAACTAAGTATTAGCATTCTTTATACTTAGTTACACCTTATGAGTACCTATTATATTATTTAGATAATGTGTTGAAAAAACAACGATTTATAAATTCTCTATGATTAAGCACTAAATAGGTACAATAGACTGAGTGTATACGACATGTCATTGCTCGGTCGCGGAGACTTAAATAATTTAACACTTCCTGCCGAAAGATGTTCCAATTTTGAATTTGATTTAACACCGCTTGTTGACAGCCATTTCCTCTTATCCACGAAATAATATAGTTTTTCGCGCCATTATTTTTGTATTCACAATATCTTCCTTGCTGTCCCAATGAATTAGCTAATGAAACTATGAACGTACACCTTGTGGAAAGAAGAATTGCGTTTAAGAGAACTCTATTATTATACCTACCTACTAACAATCTTAAGTATAGTAAACAGAAATTTATTGTTCGTAACACTCATACATTATTGTATTAAGGAAACTAGCTAGAAAATATATTTTCCGTTCCATGTAATTTAATAGATATACTAATATTTTAGTTTTTATTCAAGCCTTGGCCTTGTCTATTCATATAATCCAGATTTTATTTCAAAATAGTTTGCCTGTTGCCTGCCTTGCTTATGTATCATAAAGGTCAATTGACATTAAAAATGTAGTTAGCTAGGTACTTATAATAAAAGTAATACATGATATATTAAATCCATGTATCCAAATACTATATTCAGGAATATTAACAGATATAAACTATATTTTGTTTTAATTAATTAATGAGGTCAAATATTATTTATGTCAAAATATTGCGTGGCGCGAGGCGAAATGTGTCGTCAACTGTCATCCAGCGTTCACCTGCACGCGCGCATTGATTCTAATTTTAAAATTCATATTTCGACTTCCGTTACCAAACGGGAATTGGCGCAATATGCGTCGACTCTGTACAATATAATATTATAGTCTAAAATACGACAATATTTATAACTCTATTCAGATTATTTTTAATATAAGATCCCTGGTTTTATATTTCAAAATATGAACGCTATAGCGGTCGCGACTTTTAAGTTGTAGAAATTTCTCAGACTGTAGGTATTCAATAAGATTAAATGTAGAAAAAATACGTATCTCGTATCACGACTGCTACCACATACGTGTCTAATGTAGTTTAATAACAGTCAAAATTTGTCGGTCTAAATCTGCTATCGTATTCTACTTCTTCGGTATTAAGAAAGAGCCTAATCGATATACATAATTCCAACGCATTCCTGTAGCATAATAGGGAACGTAATCATATTATATCTTCTATAGACGATTAATGACCTGTTACTGTATATTGTAACAAAAAGTTCTCATATCTCGTCTGTCGCCGAGACGCCATATGGGGGCTTAGCGCGTGCTCGACTCTACAAAAAAGTTCAAAGTAAATTTTCGCTGTGCTCGGGTTTCGCTGAATAAAAAAAAAGTGCGTCAAGTCGTATCGCAGCTGCCACGGGGTCTAAGGTTACTGTCGCATGTGTGAGGCGCTGTTAACTGCTGTTAGCATAATCTCTTTCGTGCAATTGTACACTGCCAATCGATAAAAAATGAATGTAATTCAAAAATAGAATTTAAATGACAGCTTATCTTCCCGCCAGTATTTAATTACTATTTAGTTGCTTAACACAAACCTTTTTCAGCAAAGTAGTTACTAAAGGTTTTATTATGCAATTTGTTTTATAAGGAAATGCTCAAACTCTATGATACTTGATAATATTTGCTATGTGCTTTCGCTTTTGATTCTATGTAGGTTTATATAACATTTAAAAGTCACCAGACGGTCAATACAATTTTAAACAAGGAACCTTATAACAGTCTGTGTGCATTCTATTTCCATTAGCTTAAAAGCATCTAAAACAATAACTTTACTAGACTGGTTAGCGTGTTTACCGAACGGTTAGCGAGTATTTACATTAAGAACTGCAAATACTGCAATAATGGCGAGCATCATTTTGTTAAAGTAAGATGAATTCGCGCCAACCAATGATAATAAAGTATAATTATCTTTTTTCGCGATTCTAACTTGGTGACCTAGTCCTTTTTCTGTGGTGGTGGTAAAGTGTTTTTTTTTGTTAGAGATATTAAATAGTTCGACCTATTTATAATCTGGTACCTACCATATGTAGCTATTCAATATATGGATGCCTTTTGATTTACGATCATAACAAAATTAAATACCAGAATAATTTCTACAGACGTACTCGTATGTCATACATTGTATCCAATCCATAGGTAATACGACAGACAGCTGTGTAATTGAATCAAAAGTCCTTTAACAAAGACCTAGTTGTCCCTAAGAGATTGGTAATATAGATTCCAAATTCGGACTACCATAATTGCATGTCCAGCTTCTTAGTGTTGGAAAAAATAAAATAAATAATAAATAAATAATAAATAAATATCATTGGACATTTCACACAACGCCATCTCGTCCCAAGCTAAGCAACTAAATGCTTGTGTTATGGTAACGAGATGGATGATAAACTACTTATATACATTTTTTTTTTGTAAATACATACATATTATAGATAGAAATGACACCCAGACTCCGAGCCAGTCCCTCTGGTTTAGACAAAGACACTTGCCCTTATAATCTACAGTGAGATTTTCGATTGGGTTGGTATCGATATTCGAATTTGTCAATTACTGAGAGTATTTAAAGTATCCCCTGAATCTCAGGCACCGTACAAGGAAAGTTGGCAACATTGATGTGAATAAATCTCAGAGCGCGCTCGTTCTGCGCCAATGGCGGAGTGGAATGGCGACCTTTCGACCTGGTGCCGGATCGCGTGGGGCGTGGCCGCCCCCGATTGGTCGCCCCGCCCTCCCCACCGCACGCCCCACGCCCCTCGTCTCGAGATTCAGCGATGCTGTCGCGCGCTTTTGTTCTATCTCGTAATAATGTTCGATATTCAATTGTGATACGGAATATTCTTGTTCATGACAGTTTGATGATCGTTCAAATCGAATTTGAGTACCGCGGACTTTGCTTTAAATGCATTTTAAAAACCAAGTCTTACTTTTATTCACGATTTAACTTACGTTCGCAAATTAAGCTTATTTTGTGTTTAAGTCAATCAACCTAATATACAACTTACTGACATTATTTTCTTCTCACCGTAAGTTGCATTTTTTGTTCCTATAATGTACCTTCGAATATAAAATAACTGGAATGTTTCACATCCAAAGTGAAATAATTACATTACTTTGGCTGCATAATTAGTCAGCAGTTTTTTATCTAACGCCATTATCCTCACCTCACACCCCATTGAACGAAATTGACTTCAAAGATCCGTAAACAAAAGAAACATCTAAGCTTACAAAAACTCAAATAAGGTAATAAAAATTCCACACACCGCGTTGCACAGGTCGCAGGTCATTCTTATTGTAGACGTTAGATGTTTTTCCTTTAAATAAAATTGTCTCGAGGGGAATATAATTAGTGGCTATTGCTTCATTAACATACTTCCATTTTGTTACATTGACAGCACCGTGATTTGTCTATGCTTTACATTAGTGTGTGTAGCCATTCTTTGGGTAGCAGTAAAAAAAGTTTTGTTCCAAGTTTAAATGGGAATAATTGAAATTGGAATGTGGCGGTTTTACGAGGTGAAGACGGAAATATTCATTACGATTCGTTTATTGAGAATTTAGGAATACCTAAATATTTAACTTTTTTATGTCGGTACAGTGCAAAGTTAGTGTGGTTGCTATGATCCTTTTTTAAGCTTTATACCTACACTGACCAGATTGATTGGCAGAAGAACTAAGACTGTTCTGCGACAGATTTTCAGTTCTGTCTTCGTTTTCTGCTTTAGTCGACACAGAAATCTGTTCACACTTGATTATTATTTTTGCTTGCACCAAATCTGCTATTCCCTATATATGTCTATCTATGTCTTGTTTCCATTCTTTTCTTTGTATTAATAAACAACATTTCTCTTTTATTGTCTAAGACTGGCATAAATTCACAAAATATTTCTTAAAAAATGGCAATTCGAATTTAGAATCATTCATTCTTCTGTTATCGTCCAGCAGCCAATATAATATGTCAATTACAGCGGTCATACGTCACACGAAATCAATGACCCCAGCTATAGTTGGACGAGCATCGCGCCGTGAATTGTACCAACCTCCATTGTTAACGCTCCATTCAATGGCATAGGTATTTGATATCGGTTTACAAGGAAAATGTGTATAAACTGAAGTGTAAACCCCCAATAAATACAATATAGGTACATATTAACAAATAGTGCAGGTTTAATTTTGAATTACATAAACTGTTATATAAATATTCATAATTACAACCCATAGTTGACGCATTACTAAGTCGGGCCTCCTCCAAATTCATGGAGCGAAATTATCCTAGGTACTGAACCACGCTGGCAGAAAACGAACTTTATTAATGTCGTTTTTATCGAAAAACCCTTATTACAACCCTAAACCCTTATTACAACTTTATTAAGCCTTTTAAAATAGTCATGATTAAAACTACGATAATCATCTTTCGGCGCTAATCCCATGCTAGGTGACAAAAATCATAATAAAAAAAGTTGCTTAGTTTCGCTTTTTTTAAACTCTGTAAGTATAACCACATACAACCGCAGAACGTCCCTTTGCTTCAAAAGTACGAAACAACCTTGTGTAAGTAATTCTAATGCATTGCAAAAACTGCATTCGCCAACCGACCAAGTATTTCACATGGCTACTTAATCATTTAACACAAACCGCAACCACAAATAAATAACCATATTACAACCGCGCATAAACATATTTGTTAATTCATTAGTATCCCGCTAAATTCTGCCAGCCTGCAATAATGGCGGCAATAAAATGATGCTCTTGTCAAAATACATCGCGTGGAGATTTTTCATAATAGTTTAGCACATGGTTCATTGCTAATTGGGATGGAAACGAGATGGAGTCACTTAGGCAAT
Source organism: Clostera curtula (assembly GCA_905475355.2). Lineage (NCBI taxonomy): Eukaryota > Metazoa > Arthropoda > Insecta > Lepidoptera > Notodontidae > Clostera > Clostera curtula. The sequence continues at coordinate 6,409,399 of FR997813.1, read as the reverse complement.
TGTTTCTTTATACAGGGTGGTCAAAAAGTCGAGGATCAAACGAAACCAGCGGTTAGATGGGGCCATCAGCAGCAAAAAATTGTTCTACGTGAGGTCCTTAGGGTCAACCCCTGCGGAGTTACAATTGATTTTGTGTTTTTATGAGAAATTGACTTTTTTTTATTAAAAATTGATAAAATTCGTAAAAATCTACATTCTGTATCTTTTTTATAATATTCATTACATTGGTACTGATGAGTCCTTTCGTTAGACATGCTATTTATGGTAGTTTATTGGGTGTGTTGAAGATAAAAGTTTTACGAAAGCAATAATTCTTAAATCAAAACTTGTTATTTACTTCGGACCCCACTATGAAAAAAAATACTCTACAGAAAAGTGCCCATGTATCACAATTTTTGGCGCATTTAATAGGGATTCTAAAAAGGTATTACACATGGCTATGCGTGGCTTCGATATCTTTCGAGGACGATCATTCGTAGCAAGGCCAGAGCTAATTCATACATAAAACTCGATTAGGCCTACTAACCTAACCTTACCTAAGCGTGATCGTTTTCCGGACTACAGGGTCGTTATCGTCGTTTCAGCCCATAAATGACCCACTACTGAGTCGGGCCTCCTCTAAGTTCATGTAGGGAAATGGGTCAGCAAACCCTGTGCCAACCCGTCTTGCCAGCGTGGCACAGTAGGCTAATGTCCTTCTATGAATTGTGAGTAGGCCCGACACAGTAGTGGGTCATTTATGGGCTGAAACGAAGACGATGAAGAATAAACAATGTCACCAACCCATACCATATTGAGGGTGTCGTAAGAGGCAACTAAAAGAACGCATTAGGCAGATCACCTAGCCGCAAGAGAAGGAAAACTTGATACAAACCCTGTGTCAACCTGTCTTGGCTGCGTGGCACAGTAGGCTAATTTCCCTACATGAACTTAGAGGAGGCCCGACTCAGTAGTGGGTCATTTATGGGTTGAAACGACCATAAAGACCCCGTAGTCCGGAAAACGATCACGCTTAGGTAAGGTTAGGTTAGTAGGCCTAACCGAGTTTTATGTATGAATTAACTCTGGCCTTGCTACTTATGATCGTCCTTGACAGATATCGAAGCCACGCATAGCCATGTGTAATACCTTTTTACAATCCCTATTAAATGCGCCAAAAATTGTGATACAGGGGCACTTTTCTGTAGAGTATTTATTTTTCACAGTGGGGTCCGAAGTAAATAAAAAGTTTTGATTTAAGAATTATTGCTTTCGTAAAACTTAATATTATCTTCAACACACCCAATAAACTACCATAAATAGCATGTCTAACGAAAGGACTCATTAGTACCAATCTAGTGGAAATTATAAAAAAGATAAAGGGTGTAGATTTTTAATAATTTTATCAAGTTTTAGTAAAAAAAAAGACAATTTCTCATAAAAACACAAAATCAATTGTAACTCCGCAGGGGTTGACCCTAAGGACCTCACGTAGAACCATTTTTGCTGCTAATGGCCCCATCTAACCGCTGGTTTCGTTTGATCCACGACTTTTTGACCACCCTGTATAAAACTAGTGGCCCGCCCCGGCTTCGCCCGTGCAAAGCGGGGGTGGGCTATACATATAAACCTTCCTCTTGAATCACTCTATCTATTAAAAAAACCGTATCAAAATCCGTTGCGTATTTTAAAGATTTAAGCATACATAGGGGCGGACAGACGACAACGACTTTGTTTTATACTATGTAAAGATAGTAACAAAGAGGTTTATTGATCTTTCGTTCGGCTTTAAAACCTTAGGAGAGGAGACAAATGTAAAATTTGTATTACAAAGGACTTTGACTAGACCTTAGAATACACCGACAGTAGCATAGGAAGGTCCAGTTGTCAATTATCTTGCTTAACAATCATCTACAAGACGAATCACGGGGTCCCGGGTTCGATTCCGAGGCCGGGCAAGTGTCTTTGATAAACCAGAGGCCCTTGCTCTGAGTCATAATTTGTGTTCGTGAATTTCATGTTTGTAAACTACCCCTGCGATACAGGTTATACCTAGTGCAGAGGTTTCGTTTTTTCAAAAGAAAATTACATGAAGGGGATTTAGCATACTGTACCACGCTTCTCTTGCCGCTGGGTTTACAGCCTTGTTCAGGGCCGGATTTAGGGGTCCAGAGGCCTCGGGGCAACAAAGGAGTGGAGGCCCCCTTGCCAAGTGTGAGTGGGCAAAAATGCGTGGTAAAATCAAGGGGTCATGTTACATTTCGGGGGTGGGCGAGTGAGCGGATAATTAAGATTAATATAATCAAATAATCATGTATGTATAAAGTACTTTAGGCAGTAGGTAAATGTAAAAGCGAAAAAAAAATATTAAAGGAAAAGATGTTTACTAGGTTTACTAGTTGAAATTTGAAAGATTTTTTTTTCCGAAGTCTATTGTGGAGGCCCCCTGCTTGTGGAGGCCGCGGGGCTTTCGCCCCGGTTGCCCCCCCTAAATCCGGCCCTGACCTTGTTATTTCCTTTAGTAGGCTCTTATGACACCCTCAGCATTGATTGTGTGATTTATATAAATAAATATCCTTGGACATTTCACACAGCGCCATCTCGTCCCAAGCTAAGCAACTTAATGCTTGTGTTATGGTAACGAGATGGATGATAAACTACTTTTATACTTTTTTTTTGTAAATTCATACATATCTATAATATAAAAATGTGTTGGTAACCGCATAACTCAACAACCGCCTGGACCAATTTGGCCAATTCTTTTTTTAAATGTTCGTTGTAGTTCAAAGATGGTTTTTACGGCGAGAAAAATTCGAATAATGACTGGAAAACCCCTAAAAACAGCCTTTTTCTTGTTCCCATACAAATGTTTTCTAACTAAAATGTAGAGACAATTTGAGCTTTATTGCTATTGTATAAAGTTCATATTAAATGACAACCACTCACTGTTGTCTAAGCAATGTAGTGTGTTCCTAACGTCAAAAGAGTCTATTTTGTTTGACAGGACTTAGTCTCTCGGGTCCGCTAGTTATAGATAGAAATGACACTCAGACCCGAAACAAATACTTGTAGGTCGTACAAATATTTCTTCCGTGCGGGAATTAACCCGTGACATGCTGCGCAGCAGTCGATCGCTAAACCACTCCGACACCACACGCATTTACTTATTATAGCCAATATAACATACATTATACATATTATAATTCAATAACTATCTTGAGAGGAACATGATATTCCAGTTACATTCCTAGAAATGTGTATGTTAATACAAAACGTACTTCTCGTTGCCTCTTAATTCTGTCATGACCAATCCGTCAACGGGTTCCGCGAATCACACCTGAATTCGTGGTTCAATCCCCTACGCTGGGCGCCAGCGGGTCGCGGCGAGGGGCGCGGTGGGACAGGCGCACGCGCAGAACAAAGGGCGCTCCGTGAACCACGACCGTCTCGCCTCGCCGACCCCGACACTCGCCACAGACTGCGTGTGTGGACTGTTCAAAATCTGCCTCTGATGTAGAGTCAAGGTTGCCAATGGGTTTCATATACTGCGCAGATTATATTACTTATTATTAGGCTACTAGTCACCTTGGTCTGGTGTTGCAAGCATTGAAACCACTGGCTGGCAAGTGACTTTCTAAAAACCAAAGGTGAAGAATACCTATACCATATTTTAATGAAATGCACTCGCAATGCAGCCGTTAGGTTTAGAGTTCACTTTGGCAGATCCCCTTTCTGCGGAAGTGGCATCTATACTATATAACGATGGTCAAAGTGGTGTTGAATAAAAGAAACACATACTTATTATAGATCTTAGACTCTATTTGGGAACAAGCTCTTTTAGTTATTTAAAAAAAGAGCCATAGTTACCTACTCTCGGCCTAAGTGTCTAGAGTCGGGACTATTAAAACGTTCCACGATACTGGTGTTTGTAAAAATTGCTATCCCCGAGATGGTCTACAGATTTGGTACAAGTCACTTTTGTTCCAAACATCTTCCAAATCAGGAGAGAAATGCAAATTCAAAACTTTGTACCCACTTCACTTCACGCGGAAAACATTTTGTCAGCGTTATTTCACAGTCTGTGGTTGCATCACCGTCAAACCAACTAAAATTGACACTGTTTGCAAATTCTAATTCTGCATTCTTAATTCCAGGCGGCTACACAACAGGAGGTCCTCGGGAGACGAATACCTACTACACAGAGCCAAGTGGTGCGCCAGCCCCAACGGCTTCCTCCCCTCTCGACGAGTACAACTACCCCCCGGAGTATCCACCAGCACCCCAGGCGCCCTCCACACAACCCTACCTGGAGGAATACTACCACCACCCACATGCACATCCCCAACCATTACTCACACACGAGCCGAAGTATCAACCTCATTACACCAAGCCTTATCCAAGAGGTAAGTTATCTTACTTGTACTTCTGGAGATAATTTGAATGCGTAGTCTCACTATCTATCCTTAAGTATGTCATAGATAAATGCACGTGGACTTTATTTAAAAACTAGCGACCCGCCCCGGCTTCGCACGGGTGCAGTGATGAACATCTAAATTTATCAGTGTTTCTATACAATATTGTACATTAATATATTATATCTATTATACATATAAACCATCCTCTTGGATCGCTCTATCTATTAAAAAAAACCACTTCAAATTCAGTTGCGTAGTTTTAAAGATTTAAGCATACATAGGGACGGACAGACGACAGCGACTTTGTTTTATACTATGTAGTGATAGTGACAAATCTTATTACTGTAAATAATTTTGTAGATTCCCATTGTGGCTATATGAAAATGTTAAAGATGGCAATGTAATGTTAAACTGGAGATTCATAACGAAACTTTTCTTATAAACAAACTACTTATTTGAATTTATTACAGTATAAAATCTAATAAATAAATCGGAGATGAAAATAACCTACTTAGAAATAAATATTTACAAATTATATAAATGTGCTAAACCACTGTCGCAAGGTAGAGTTCCCAAAAGACTGGCTGCATTCCCGCGTCTTATTACTTATATCAGCAAAGCACAGAGAACAATACAAATTAGAAATACATTATTATGTTTGGACACCCAAACAACATAAACTAAAATAAATAGACGATAAAAATCTTTTTCATCCCCCCATCTCGGAAAGAGTATTTTTGCTCTTCGATATCTGAGTGCAAAAGCCGTTTTTATTCGCTAGAGAATAAAGTATTTTTGCTCTTCGATATCTGAGTGCAAAAGCCGTTTTTATTCGCTAGAGAATAAAGTAAAGATTATTCTGTAATACTTACCTGTCATAATGTAGTAATTAATACCTAAACTGAAATAAAAGTGTACCTATCTTGTGATTGTAAACGTTTTTTTTTTTGCATTTAGTCATTTCCTCGCTGAGGTGGAATGAAAAGTTACGTGTTGCACTCGAGTGCAAAGATTTTTCACCTCGTGCTCTTTTGATTCCCTCGCTAACGTTCAGGATTCTAATTTTTTTTTAATTTAAATTTTAGATTCCTTCGCTTGCTCGGTCATCAAAATTGAACACGCGGTTAAAAAGCAACTTTGCACTCTTGTATAACAAATAACTATTAAACAAAAATGTGACCAAAAGAGATACTAGAAATAAAAACACGATAAAAAACCTACAACCGAACTGAAATCCTCCCCATTTTTATAAAGTTATACAATTTTAGCTACCTCTAAAAACTTAAAAGTTCTATCACGCGCCGATTTAAATACGGCCTCGTGCCACCAACCACACCACTATTCCGGAATACAATCCTATAACTTACAAGTTTATAATATCTCAAATCAAGGATTATTACCTACTAGCTGACCCGGCGAACTTTGTTCCGCATTATATATATTTAAAACAAAAAGAAAGTTGGACATAGGATACCTGAGATTTTTATCCCGTCCGTATAAAACCTACTTTAACAAAACGCAACTGACAGCGAAACGTTATGTTGTCTATAGTTTAATATGGTCGAAAATTTGACAATTAGAAATTTTGAATTCGACTTGTTTATATTGTTGTAATTCACATAATATCTTTATAACTTGTAGCCTATGTGTTATTCTGATATATAAGCTATATTATTGTAAAGTTTCATTAAAATCCATTCAGTAGTTTTTACGTGAAAGAGTAACAAACATCCATCCATCCATCCATCCATCCATCTATCCATCTATCCATCCATCCATACTTACAAACTTTCACGTTTATAATATTAGTAAGATGACAAGTTATCGACAAAAGTATCCAATGCTCAACTTTAATTCCGCTCAGATACAAATCTCATGCTATTTTGATCTGAGGAAAGCATAGCAATAAAAACAAACAACATATCTCATTAGGAAAGATCACAAACGAAGCTCGGCAACCGTTTAATTAATGATCGTCTTCGATTTCAAGCGACTAACGATGAATCTTTGTGGTTTTTCACATGGCATCGCGTTTCATCTCATCATTGACGTACCGGGAGCTAGTAGCGTTTATAGTTTAACTTGCTTTTGACCGCAGGTTCGCCCGCATGGTTTTCAACCCAGTGCTCTTCACTTTCCATTTTACGCCTATCAATTAAAGTTATATTTTGTCACAAAAATAGCCCGTCCTTCCTCAAAGTCCAATCATTGAGAAACACAACGACAAACACTCGGAAGTTATTTTAACATTTATTTCTTATAATTCCACTGAGATTATTTTTCTCGCTTGTCTTTCAATTCGAGTTAGTGCATGCGGAATGTAATTAATTATATAAATTATAATATATCGTATATAAATACTATTATGTACTCTATTAAAACATCATATCTAAGAAACACTTGTCTTATTTTAAATTATGTCGGAGATTTGTGAAGATATATTGTCTCAGTGTGTCTCTTTTTAATGCTTTATTAATTGTAAATCGAGTAATAAATAAAAATCATAATGAATTTCTAAACTGGTAACTAGCTCTTCATTTATCGACCAGATCTTGACTGCCTTACTAATTGGTGGCGATTAAAATGCGCTAACATAAATCCAAAGCTCAGGCCCATGCATTTCAGATTTAATGCACAACACTCAAGGTTTTATTATTAGTAAAATAAATATTATTAATAATGTATTAAATGAATTACCTACTCCTTAAATTTTACAACAATATTTTAATATACATACCTTTTTGAAACTATAAACAGATTTCCATCGAAAATCAAATTGATATTCAAATCATAACCGTGATTACTAGGCATTCTATCATGATTATACTAATCTTCTAGATGATGTTATAGCCTATAACTTTGTAATTATAGTAAATTGATGGCCAGTAATCATTACAATAAAATTTACTTAATTACGAAGCATATTCCTATCAACATGATTACGGCATTAATTAAAGAAAATATTAAATCATTTGTTTGCTTAGATGCGTGCGTATCGCTACATCTATCAGCACCTAAATTACCACATTGCATCTATCTAACTTCTCCTTTTTGGTGGAAGGAAACCGGCTAGAGTATTTCATATTTAGTTTTCAATTTCTGATGCATAGACTTTCTGCATATAATAGTTAGTTCCTTTTGGAAACAGTATGCATCATATTTCACTTAAATTATTACTTCTACCTTATAGTGTAGATTTTTGCCAGTTCTTTGCCTTTCTTCTCCTTCTTCTTTCAATTGCAACCGTATATGAGCGCGCTTCTCGAATCAATTATGTTTAAAGCTTTAGTAACTAAACATGATCTGTTGGTAATAAAAATGACTTACGGGGCAACTACTTTCTTTTATCGATATTGGATTGGCTTGGAGATCGATGCCGCTTTCAATTCATAATTTTTACACGAGTAGAACTATCGAAATATCCTCTTCTAATAAAATGAAGAAGCGATATTAATTGATAAATAGTATACTGATATCGGTTTTTCTCTGTGCAGGTGCTGGAGGCAGGTATGGCGGCGAAGGTTACAGCGAAGGCTACGTACAGGAGTATGGCGGAGGGTGCGCCGAATGGAGCGAGTGGCCTGGAGAGCAGCACGCCCTTCTCCCGCAAGACAAGTTGCCCTACCCCGCCTCTGGACCTTGTTTCACCGGTACGTTGAAATAGAAACTCTACTTTTTATTATTATCGTCATAACTTTTCAAATATTCAATAAATTTTAAAGCGAGTGGACGCAGCAATTCTTTCCTTCATATCCAGCTATTGTACATTTTGACTACTACTACTGCCTCGTTGGTTTAGGTTCGATTCCGGGGCCGGGCAAGTGTCTTTGTGTAAACCAGAGGCATTTGCTCTGAGTCTGGGTGTCATTTGAGTTCGTGAATTTTACTGCCGCGATACAGGTTTAAACTATTGCAGGGGTTATGTTAAAAAACAAGTAAATAAAAAGAAATCAGCCCATAAATGACCCACTGCTGAGGCGGGCCTCCTTACAGTTCATCATCATCATTTCAGCCGATAGACGTCCACTGCTGAACAAAGGCCTCCCCGAAGGATTTCCTCCTTACAGTTACATGGAGGGTAATTGGCCTGCTGTGCCATGCTGGCCAGACGGTCAATGTGGATTAGGACACGAGTTGTGATGTCTCTATTGTTAAATTTAGAAGGCGGTTAGTTAGTAGTACTACCTTTTGTAATATGAAGTCAGGCTTTTGTCACGCGAGGGAAGATGCGGGCAGTAGCTAGTGTGAACTAATTCATAGTCGGGCGTTCAGGCATTTTTTTTTCAAATTATGCTTTAACAATTCCGTCAATCAATAAAAATAACATTACGCACACTACCGTGTATTACGCCCACACACTCACGCATGTATACTTTTTTGTTTATTGGTAAAGTATGTGGTCAAATTGAAAATAGAACTTTATTTCAAATTATTTATTGTGTTAATTTAATCGCTATATTGGCGTGCAATCATACAGGCAGCATGATGCCGATGTCTATAACCGTTTGCAACACCAGGGAAAACTCCGTCGCGTCGTAGAGCTTTTAAAAATGGAAGTACTAACTCTGCCCGCCCTTAATGCCGTCCATGTTCGCTATGTAAGATTTGTCGTATATCGTAAAGCAACTGTACCCGATTGCGCAGGTTCAGGCCCCATCCAGCTGTGGCAGTTTCTGCTGGAGCTACTGACGGACAAGTCGTGCCAGGGCTTCATCTCGTGGACCGGCGACGGCTGGGAGTTCAAGCTCACCGATCCTGATGAGGTAACCACTACCACTATACTACTATTACTACTCAGACATGACCCACACCTGAGTTGGGCTGTCTTCATTTAATTACATGGCCAATTAATGCCACGCTGGCCAGACGGGTTGAGGGTTTCTGTCAAGTTTTCCGTCTCTTGCGGCTAGCTTATCGGCCTTGTATTTTGATGTCTTAGGTAAAAAAAAAAAAAAAAAAAAAAAAAAAAACGATCATAACCGTGAAGCCATCATTTCCGGCCTTGTATTTTTTTTATCGGCTCTTACGTCACCCTCAAGATGGAATGGGTCGTTGAAATTTTCTATTTTAATCAGTCACCACTACATGGATAAATATAACTTTGTCGAATTATGTTGTATGAAACAAATTAAAACAAAAATAATTCATGTCCCAGTTGATTCTTTGATAATAAGCGTCATTCATGCTTTAGAGATATAGCTTTAGATAAAAAAAAAAAAAAAAAAAAAGAGATATGGGATGTAAAGAACAGGTTGTATATGTACTTATTATCATCCTAGGTGGCTCGACGTTGGGGCATCAGAAAGAACAAGCCCAAGATGAACTATGAGAAGCTATCCCGTGGTCTCCGCTACTACTATGATAAGAATATCATCCACAAGACGGCCGGCAAACGCTACGTGTACCGCTTTGTTTGCGACCTGCAGAGCTTGCTAGGGTAAGCGCACAATCTTTAACAGTCGTAAAAGAAATATCTTGTAACAATTTTCGTATTTATTTAACTCGAATTTCTCTAGAAGACAAACTTTTGGATTACTGGTCTCATATTTCTAGGTTTGTAATACTTATACTCGTTACTGTCTATAAAAAGGTTTTTCTGCTCAGAAAACGTCACTAAGGTGTCACTGAATTTCTCAGATAAATGCAGTCAGCCATAATTAAATATACCACCACATTTTTATCATAAAAAATACTTTGAGAATAGACGTTTATAGATATATAGATAGATAGAGTTTGACAGAAAGAATTTAGACAACAGCCTCCAGTTTTACATGTTTACTAATATTATTTTTCTTTTTCAGAATATCGCCTGAGCAGTTGCACGCAATGTATGAACCTAAAATGGAGAAGAAAGACGACGATTGAGCTCCAAGATGCGCACGCGCAGATCGCCCCGCGACTAGTTGCGACATCGTCGACACTTTCGCGCACTATCGGCTATCTCCCTCACTTACGTTTATAAAAATATACACTGATTACTGTACGAAAAGTATTCTTTCATGTACATTATACGATTTTAAGAAAGATCTGGTATCTTTCAATCACGGACGTCAATTTTGTGTAGTACCCTCTTTATGAAAATAGAGTAAAAAATGGCTGAATAACCTCCAAAATGGGAGTTCATAGCGAATCATTTAAAATATACGGGACGTTAAGCTCAAATCTAGCGTTTTTATACAATATTTACTCGATTTTTATGAGCGAATAGGGTCGATATTTAAATTCTAACACCGTAGGCCAAACCTACAATAACGCCCCATATGATTTTATAATTCATTGTTAAAAATTCATAATAATATTAAAATGGATTTGATCTCATACGCAGCCACCAGTGGAATTAATACACTTATCGACTAACACCTAACCAAAAGGTCCTAATTATGCCCATTACATTTTACACTTTTTTATCCATACCACCAATGGTGCCTTAAAGAGTACATTTATTTATTATTGGATTTATCAATCATTCATTTGATACAATTTCGATGTAATACTGAGCGCCAGTATGAATTAACTACATTTTTTTTAAATCGAATCATGTTGATGTGATAGTTTTCTATGAATTTCAAAAAGTCAATTTTTATCTATTAAATGACTAAAATCAATAAGATACATGGAAACTAGTGCTAAAATAGTAAAATTTAACTATAATTTTAATTGTAACTGTAAATATAAGTTAATTTTGTTACTTTATAAATTAAAATAGGTATTATATCTATAGTTTAAGTGTTGTATGTTTCATTCGCAAATTGTTGCAAGGTGCGATTAAATTATGCGTAGTCAGAAAGCGGACGGACATAAAATAAATTTTGAATATTCAGACATTTTAGTCCAAAGATTGATAAAATTTAATTCCCACCAATTGGTATGGATGGTGTCAAATTACCAAAGGGATTTTTCTCTCGTCTAGTGATCCGAAATTGTTCATTGTTTATTTCCCACAGAAATTAATCTTCAAATCTTAACTAGACCAGACATAACACATCCTCCAATATATTAATACGTAAAGCTAATTTCTTATGAAAACATATAAATATAACAACTGGGTGACGTCACAAGTCGCTGATCTCGTGGTAAGGGATTGTATGTCTTACTAGTTATGAAATTAAATTAGTTGTATTATTTTCAATTTTATAGCTCCTAGCGTACACCGAAGATATTTCGATAAGTTTATTTTGTAAAATATCTCTCCTCCATCAATAACATACTTTTCGTGCAATGAAGTCGGTAGCATTTTTTTAACGTTTTTTGTTTCAAACTTGATATTTCATACTCTTGTATGGTGCTGTTGTCGGCATGAATCAATGCAGTATATTTATAAAAAAAACGATGTCTTCCCGGGTTGTCAAGAAAATAGGCCTGACCCAAATATACGTAGATTATCCAGTTTATCAAATTTACGGTTACAATATACATATAATTTATATTCGATCCTCTGTATTATCTTAATAAATAGTGATGTGGAAAAACCTAATTGTACAGATAAGTGTCGCCATGTTAAAGTGAGACCTATTCGTAGTTATCGCCAAATTTTTGAATGTTTATGTGTCGTTGTATGTATTGATGGAAGATATAAATTTCAATATATATATTTACGAAATTATTTTGGGGTTTTCTTTAAAATATCCTATAAACGGTTTGAGACCTAACAGTGCCGGCCATTGTTCAGGTTATGTCGGCGAAAGAGCAGTAAAAGATTGCTAATTCAAACGAGTCACGTTACATTAAACTCTCAACCGATATTAGATCTATATGCAAACTACTACTACTCAGCCCATAAATTACTCGCCGTTCACTCAAGAGTTCCTCCAATTACAGGGAGGGTCATGATAGGGTTACCAACATTTTTTGCAACAAATAAAGTGGTGTATGTAGAATATCAAACAGTATTTTAGAGAAATGAACAGTATTTTATTTATTGTTTTATTTACTTATTGTTTTAAATACATCAACCTACTAATTTACAATCTTTTTTAAAAACTTCATATGCCTCACCACAACTATGACTGATTTTTGATATTAAATTAATTAATGGTCTTTTTCTATCCTCCTGCCACTTGCTCATTAATTACTGAAAAAAAAAATGTGAGTGTCTAAGTAACTTAATAATGTGTTTGCATTTTGATGCTGAAAACAGTATTTTGTATACTTTATTTTTGTTCAACAGTAAAAAGTATAATACTGTTTAAAACAGTATAGTTGGCAACCCTAGGTCATGATGTCTTAGGTTTACACAATCTTTGTACATTGTAGGAACGTCTGAAACGTTGGGATTTAAATAAAAGAACACGATCAGAACCGTCAAGAAATCAGTTCCTGCAATGTACAAGGAGGGTGATTAGCATACTGTGTCACTCTGGGCAGACGGGTTGGCACAGAGTTTCGTGTCAAGTTTCCCTTCTTTTGCGGCTAGGTTATCGGCTGTGTCATTTCCTTTTGCCAGCCCTTACGATAAGGCTGTGTCCACAGTAGGCAAACTGTTAGCAGCCGACTATATGTGGCGAACTGAAATTTGAGTTGGCTGGAACCTCAGATCGATTTTCGTGCGTCGCAAGCTTACCGTTATGAGTTAGCCGCATAATTAGGTCGACCGACTGAATTTTCACTTTACTATTGTTGTACGAAGGGAGTGGTTGTTTTGGTCCACACTCATCCAAACTCAGTCGGCTGCTAACAGTAGGCTGTTTGCCTACTGTGGACTCAGCCCAAGGGTGGAAATGGGGTGGTGACGTATATATTCTAAATTCGTCACCACACGGATAATAATATAATGTAAATATTTTAAGTCAATCTGGGGACTGATAACTAGCTACAATATAGACACTGAATCTTCTTTGTCTTTCTCCAATTTCATTGAGTTTATTTACTTATATCACGATTTGGCCAATTATTCACCCGAACCGAAACAATTGTCGTCTGACTTCGGTGACACATCTAATGGGACAGCCGGGAATCGTTTGGTTAGTCCGTACCGCAAGAAAATGATATCAGACCTTTCGTGGATTTTGTGAACATCAACTTCACGTCTCCCACATGCTAAACTTACACCTGTCTGTTTTCACTCACGCTACTGACTTCGTGTATTGCCATTGACGTTTGAATGAGAGCCGCGCCAAACAGCATTACGGGAAGTACGTGCTGCCCACCGAAGAATGAAGGAGTACAGATATAAAAAATATGATGGATTTATCATGCGGGTGAACCAGACGTTGCTAGGCTGCATTTTCATTTAATTCATAATTTATTCATGATTCGACGAGGTTCCTTTTTGTTTCAAGTCTGTATGTCACTTGGGGGTGCCACATTGCGGAGGAGATGGGCGCCCAGTAGCGGCGTTAGGGTATGGTGCGGGTGGGTGACATAAAGTTGCCGTACTTAAAGGGGCACTGAAAGTGCCTCTTTATATTCCCTCGCTCATTATGTGAGGCCTACTTACTCGTAAATTCCCCAAATTTAGTGAAAAATTGATATGTTGCCAACAATAAAATGGAACGCAGGGCTCAATCCATTTTATCGGAATCTGGTTACCCCTGCTGATGTTTTAAATTTTATCAAAGATCGCAACTTGCAAGTACTTTAACCACATGTATGGATATTATTTAGTATACCTGTAACGATTGCTAGTGGGGAGAGATATTTTCTATGCGTAAGCTGTTAAAACTTGTCGGCAATCGACAACTCAATCTAGATAGACGAACTCAGCAACTTTGTTAATCGAGAATGAAATCTCTGAAAACATCGATTTAGAGAACCTTCTCAAAGATATATTAGAAAAGAGAAAAAACTAATTTTTTATAAGTTTTTTAAATGTTTTAACCGTACCCGGTGCCACTGAGGTAAAAAAGGTACTTTTTGACATTAGATATTTAAAAGAAATCTGTAGTAATGTTTATTGTAATTTTGTCACGTGTTTATTTTAATTTTCAATTTCTTATCACGGGATGTTTTAATATTAATCATGATCTCTGACTATAATTATATTTAATCCGCAATTTTATATAACTTATAATAAAAAAAAAACAATATACTGTATGAAAATAAAAAATCTGCAATATTTTAATTAATTAAACTATACTTTCCTTACGTAGACCTGAACGCGTCCCTGAACTGTCAAACTAATAAAAGTGAGGTTAGACTTGATTATTAAAGAAAATTGAATTGCAAATATGAGATTGTCACAGGTATTACACAGACAGCATATTGGGTTTATGTTTAAAAAACACTGGCAGGTACAAGGTAAACGAGTGCCTATTGACACTGGTGTCGAAGAACATCTCAAAGCCAAAGGTATACAAGTTGAAGATGCACTGGAGTTCGTCAAGGAAAAGCCGCAAATAGAACAGTAAGACTTAATATAACTAGATTCTACTTAACGGCAGTCCCAAGAAAAAATTAAACATGCCTTTGTTAATTGAGTACCCGAGTGCAAATTATAAAATACTTATTCATTTCGTTGTCAGTTTGACCTTATTTAGATAATTACTAGTTCTTTACATAGAACAATTGCCGTGAACGTGAGTGAAACAACCAGACCCGGGGAATAATTTGTTTAGACCAGCTGCTGCTGTCAGGTGACAAACGTGTCAGGCCACAATAGTAAAAAAAAATGCCGAGGATTTGGAGGTCACCCATATAGATACATAATGAAAATATACAGCATATTGTTTAAGGCCTGTCTTTACAATTATTGGAAGACATTGGATGACCTGTGAAATAAGCAAGCTGGTTTTTGGACCAGGCCACAACCTCCTTATATATTTATCTAGGCCACCCCATTCCACCCTCAGAGGACACAAAGGAAATGAGAAGGCTGATACCCTAGCTAATAAGAGAAGGAAAACTTGTTATAAAACCCTGTGCTAACATATGCCAAACCGTCTGGCTAGCATGGCACAGTAGGCTAACTACCCTCCTTATAATGGGAGGAGTCCTGACTCAGCAGTGGGTCATCTATGGGCTGACCATTAGCAGTAGTAGTTATTTCTACATATCGCAAACTTAGTATTAAAGTGACGGAATTAAAAAAACCATTTATTTTGGCAAATCGATAAAAACACTTAAAAAAATTTAAAGTAAAATTGTTATTATCGATTTTCCAAAGAAATGTTTTTTTAATTCAGTCACTTTAATACTAAGCATGCAATATTATGTTTTAATAATATATTTTAAAGTTTTGCTTTATATTGAATAACTATTTCCATGGTTGGAAAGAGAATGTGATATTATCTATGTAATTGTTACAGCATTGACATTGTTGGACCGTATGATACTCCTGTTCCCTTAGACGAAAATCATCCAGATTACAAAGAAAGACCATGCTACACCTTAAACCATACAAGTGTCCTTCTAGAAGGCATTTCTCAGGCTCAAGTGATAACCAAGACCATAATAGCTGAAGATAAGTTGCCTTCAAAAATAGAAGAACTAGCAGAACTGCCTGTGCCTGCAGCTATTCACCAAAACATAAAGAAAGCCATTTTGTCTGCCAATGTATTTGATTGTGAACAGCAAAAGTTGCCAAAAAAAAAAGATCCAGTGAGGCCAGCTTACAATTTCGCTAGAATTTTGGGCATTACCGATAGAAGGAGAAAGTGAGTAGACATTCATAATTATTTTTCTTTCTCCTGATCCTTTTTAATTTACAAGGGAAAAATAAATAACCTTAAATACTTAGTATTTTTATCTGTATGTCCTTGTGGTGCCAGAATTAGAATACACAGAGTCACCACCCCATTCCATCCTGAGGGTGTTGTAAGAGCCGACAAAATGAAATGGTAAGGCCGAAAACCTAGCCACAGAAGACGATTTGACACAATACCCTGTACCAACCAGTGTGGCACAGTAGGCTTTATTTTCTATGAGAGGAGGGCTGACTCATCAGCATTTGGGCTGCGAAATTACCCACTACTGAGTTAGGCCTCCTCCAAATTCATGGACGATAACTCAAACTCAAAAGGAACTTTATTTACGTAGGTTTCATCACAAAACTCTTATAAATCGTCATATTTAAAAACACCATTATCATCTTAACCAGCCTTCTGTGCCACACGGGCAGGACAGGTTGGCACAGGGTTTGCATCAATTCTTACTTCTCTTGCCTTGACATTGTGTATTCTAAAGCAGTCACCACACAGAACATCTAAGAGTACATTAATTTAATGATCAGATGTTGATAATTTTCATTCATTCCTGGTATTTGCTAAAGCTCACTTTGCTATTTTGCAGTGAAATTTTGACCAATAAGCTGCTCCAACTCGTAGAAAAGAGTAGCGATACAGAAGTAACCCAAACAAAATATGTTGTCAATGATGTTGCTTGTCAATCGGTATTTGATAAAGATGATGAGCTATTGCAATTCCAAGAGCTATCCAACATTTTGGTGACCAGCAATAAGCCACTGAAGCACAATCCCGAGAGAGATGTACCATTTGTTGAGATTCCTGATTTATATCCGGTGAAACATACTGTAACTATGCCTCCAGAACATTTCTACAGTGAAAGCAAATACCGTAAGTATCACTTAGTCTTGTTCTTCCTCGCCTTTTCGCAATTCCATTAGGTCAGGACCAACATAGGCTGATTTGACAAATCATCAGTGTTTACACAGCAATTAACATCTGCGAGTTGTCTGGCCCGGCTGTATATTAGATGTGTGTTCCTAGTTTCCGTGTGTTGACGGATTTAGAATATATAGTGTCATCACCCCATTTCATCTGGAGGGTGTCGTAAGAGCCGATAAAGAGAAACGACGACGCTGAAAACCAAGCTGCAAGACAAGGAAAACTTGAAACTAAACCTTGTGCCCATATATGACCCACTGCTGAGTCGGGCCTCCTCCAGTCATCATTCATCATCATCATCATCATCATTTCAGCCAAAAGACGTCCACTGCTGGACATAGGCCTCCCCCAAGGATTTCTACAAAGGCCGGTCCTGGGCCGCCCGCATCCACTGCTTTCCGGCGATCTTAACCAGGTCGTCGGTCCACCGTGTGGGAGGCCTACCAGCACTGCGCCTTCCGGAACGCGGTCGCCACTCGAGGACTTTTCTGCCCCATCGGACGTCGGTCCTGCGAGCTATGTGCCCACTGCCACTTAAGTTTGACAATCCGGTGGGCTAATGTACTCCTCCAGTAAGGAGGGTAAATAGCCTACTGTGCCATGCTGGCAAGCTGAATTGGCACAGGGTTACGTATCAAGTTTTCCTTCTCTTGCGGCTAGGTTGAACTATGACTAAGATAGTAATAAATCAAGTTTGATAAATCTAGGGTTTTTTTACAGCAATTCGCCCAACTGTTTCCTTGAGACATCCACATACCACCTGGTTGCACTACAACAATACCGAAGTCAGCAATATCTATGAGACGCCAGTGACTGACAAACAGATCTTGGGCAGGTCACTCACACATGCATTCACTGTTG
This sequence comes from Clostera curtula, assembly GCA_905475355.2. Taxonomy (NCBI): domain Eukaryota; kingdom Metazoa; phylum Arthropoda; class Insecta; order Lepidoptera; family Notodontidae; genus Clostera; species Clostera curtula. The sequence continues at coordinate 6,391,584 of FR997813.1, read as the reverse complement.
CGAGCTCTTACGCTAAGCAGTTACATGGGGTGTGTATATTTTCTTAAATGTTTAATCGGTCTAAACCAGAGGCACTGGCTTGGAGTCTGGGTGTCATTTCTATCTATAATATGTATGTATTTACAAAAAAAAAGTATATAAGTAGTGTATCATCCATCTCGTTACCATAACACAAGCATTAAGTTGCTTAGCTTGGGACGAGATGGCGTTGTGTGAAATGTCCAAGGATATTTATTATTATTATTTTATTATTAGTACATATATATAAATAAACGCGTCACGTTGTTAGTCCGCGATGGACTAAACTATCTACTATCTACTCTTAAGGTGGATGCTCCAGGGTAGCCCGCGAAATTCAAATTTTCTTACGTTTTTTGCAATTTGCAGGTCAGTGCTAGGTTGTATGTTGATTAAAATGTTATTCGCGGCTGTAAGATGTATGTAGTTATAGAATTATAATCATCAAAATCATCAATACAACCCTCCAAGCTCATAAAGGTGCAAGAAAAGCTTTTTCAACATCAAAGTCATTAGTCAGTCATACAACCTAGCACTGCCCTGCAAATTGCAAACAACGTAAGAAAATTTGAATTTCGCGGGCTACCCTGGAGCATCCACCTTAAACTACGTAACCGATTTTGATTGGCACACCGTGTGCTGTACGATCTAACTTGAAGCTATCCTATCTAGCTTAAATCTCAATTTATAATCGCAATATTATTTTAATGTAAATTTATTTGTCTATTATTTGACAGTCACAATTTTATATGTTAGCTCCAAACGTTTCTAACAGATGGCTATATCTTGTTGACTGGATTGAGAAAGTATTCAATAGATGGCGCTATGTTAAAAGTTAAATTAATGTATGATAAATGCTATACTCATAATAAAAACCTTTAGCCACAGCAACGCGTGGCCGGGTCTGATAGTAGCCTATAAAAATCACAAATTTAGGCAGTCTTGGACTGTTGGTAGGTTAGGCGTCCTCCAAGGCGACAACACGGGTTGGCAAAGGATTTGTTTTAAGTGTTCCTTCCCTTGTGGCTTGGTGGTGGTTGTTTACTTTTGTCGGCTCTTACGACACCCTTAGGATGGAATAGGATGGTGACATTGTTTATTCCAAATCCGTAATCAGACGGATCTTGTGTATTAAAAAATTAACAATGTGTTTCGCTCTTAGTAAGTTGTACAAAACATTGCAGGAAAACGTGAAAGATCTACCAGAGCCAATATTCCTCAACTGCATACAAACTGATGGGCAGAAGTACCATTTTGGAGTTCTAGAGCTGAACACCCTAAACCTAGATGGCACTGAGGGTGTCAAAAATGTTTGGTACTGCAAGAATAACCTGAAACTGTATGACTCTAGCAGGTATTTTGAAGGCATACCCGTATTGGAAAACTATAACAATAAGGTGTATGGCTATATTAGTGCTTTGTATAACTGTTGATAGATGTATAGTGTAATAAATAGTTAGATTAAAATGTACATGTTGTTTCTTTATAAAAACCAGTTTCTTTTTCTCTAGGCATTCCAGAACTGCATGTTCTTTATTATTTAGAATCATATCCAGCATATTAATGTAAATTTTTTTAAATGTTGTCAATTATACTGGGAGTAGTTTACTATCATGAAGTTCTCGTACGCAAATGACACCCAGACTTGGAAAAAGTGCCTCAGTCATACCCACAGAAAAATGCTAATTTCTCCCTCATAAGCTTTTATTTATGCAGTGGCAGCAAGATATTCAGATATACCCTTTTTGTTATATCACATGTCTCCAGTTTAATTCCGGAGTTAGGGAAGTTTCTTTGTATAAACCAGATGCACTTGCTCAGTCTGGGTATTATTTATATTCGTGAATTTCAGGTTCGAAAACTGCACCCGCATAAGTTTATAAATGGCGCAGATTTCGTATAAAAAATATTAACATTTTATTATTGTTGAAAAGAGGCATTGTTGCATAATAGGAAATAAATAAAGAACGAATGTATGTATTCATGTATATATCCCATTATATTTACAAGAACATAAATACATTAACTCCGACGATAGACACTGCTTACACATACCAAAACACTTTGTACACATAATAAATGAAACAACATTAGAAATGGAACGGAAAGGCGTCAAGCTCATTTCTCCACGGCGAACTTCTGCAGCCGACGCCTTCGCAGCTCGTCCGCGTCCGCGTCGCCCTCAGTCTTGTCTCTGAATCAATAAGAATAGAATAGACATAACAGACATGCTTTATTGTATAAACCAATTGGCCCTGTCAAGGCCTATTCATTGCGTAAACATGTAGCGTGTTTCCTCTCACTATGCTGTTTAGTGTTTTTTGTAAACAAGACCAATAATTTGAAATAAAGCAACTAAAGAGTTTCTTGCCGGCTCTTCTCTGAGCAGCTTTCCGAACCGCAAGGTTTACCAGAGGGACTTACGCGGGACGTGGAGGCAAGGCACCCCCGCGCACGTCGTTTTCCACCCGCAAGCGCCCATCCATCCGGCGCGTTAGTGTGAGTGAACTAAGTTCGTATTGGTTAAAAAATGTACGATGCGGAAGTTCGTAGTTTCGTACCCACGGCTACATTCAGAGCGGCCATAAAGATTGGCGCGGGCTCTACTTGTAGTTACTAAGCATCAAGCATGACATTGAGACGTTTGCAGGTATTTTTTCTGCCCTTTTCTGGGAATTGTGAATTCTTTGTTTGTCTTTAGCAGGGTATTTATGCTGTGACAGTATTGTATCCTAAACGAAAGGCGCGATAGGACTACTGATAGAGACACTGTATACAAAACATCGTTATCGAAATTTTGGTAACCAAAAAAAAGTATATATTTTTTACTTGGCTATAAGTACACCCGCAGGACGAAATGGGATGGTGACTCAAAGTATTCCAAAACCGTCACCACGCAGAAAAAAAACAAATTATACAATGAAACTGAGCATAATAAACACGATGATGTCTTATGTTTTCACGTTTTTGGTTTGTTTTAAAAAACGAAACCCCTGCACTCGCGGGGGCAGTTTACAAACATGTAATTAGCCGCGTACTGGCTTAGCGAGGCAGCCTCGGACGTTTGCTTCGCAACGTTTGCCGCGCGAGGCAGCCTCGGTCTGTATTAATACAGACCGAGGCTGCCTCGCGCGGCAAAGCCGAGCCGGAGCGAGGCTGAGCCAGAGTGGAATGATTCGAACGTTCAGTTACTCACAACTCGTACAGAGGATACGCGAGCGTAGCGCATATTTAGTTCTGCTCCTATATGATACTAACAAAGACTCCATATTTTTGTTAAGCTTTGGACATTGCGCGTCCCATAGTAGTCTATATTCGCCTTTAAATTAATTTTTATCTTCTATCTATCATTATCCATGATTCCATGTTCGTTAAACAAGCGAGGCAAAACACTACCGTCTTGAGTGAGCGCGGCATACCTACCGAGGCACCTTTGAGCATGGACAAAAACCGTCAACGCTCGGCTCGGGCCGAGGCACGCTCGGGCGAGGCAGCGCGTGCGTTCGCCTCGGGCGAGGCACGTCCTGACCGAGGAATTGCCTCGCGAGGCTGCCTCGCTAAGTCAGTACGCGGCTATTCACGAACACAAATGACACCCAGACTCAGACCAAGTGCCTCTGGTTTAGATAAAGACACATGCCCGACCCCGGAATCGAACCTGGGACCCGTTGAACCCGGGATCATTTTATTTTAGTCCCAACGTTTCAGACACTGCAAAGTTATTTCCTGCATTAAACGCGACATAAAATCTCCCGTATAGCACCTACCTATTAGTATCTAGTGTTGTGGTGTCTGGTGCCACAAAGCTGTCAGGCGCCTTGCTGGTAGAAGGCGTGGGGATCGGCCCACCGGAAGTGGACGCGGTGGCTACCACAACTGGCTCGCTTTTGGCTTTAGTCGTCGTATCAGTAGATTCAGTTCCTCTGCAACAACCAAACATCATAACCACATTTTAGGGGAGCACTGCAACTTAGTCCGTGTGGCGACGGATTTAGAATACATAGTGTCACCACCCCATTCCATCCTGTGGGTGTCGTAAGAGATGACAAGGATAAAAACCTAGGCGCAAGTGAACGAAGTCTTGATATGAAAAGTTTTTTTTTTCGCTGGGTTAATGGGTTAATGCCTACCGCTGCCCCTCTGGGGTGGGGTTAGCGGTTATGTTGGATTCCGGTACACGCGACTACCCACTAAAAGCCCAGCGGTATACCCTCACACGACTTGTTTGAGATGCCACAGGTTCGCGAGGACGCATTCTACTGTGGCGCCCGACGGGTTACGAATATCGGAGAGCAATCCGGGGAACTGGGACGCCCTCAGTCAATGAGGCTTGTGTCGGTGGTAGGTCCCCCGATCCACCACCGGCCTCTAAGGCGAAGGTAGAAGGGGGCGTAACGTCCCGTCCCCCTCCCCCCGGCCCCCGTCCGCGGTGCGGGTCAGCCAGAGCCTTCTTTGCGACCCGCCTCCCCTACCCTTTCTGCGACTTTCGTACCTAGAAAGTTGTCATTGCAGAGTTGCTAATGGTGAACATTCGAATACGCAACTTCTCAATCTAAGATTTACTTAAGTACTAGCTGACCCGACAGACGTTGTACTGTCTGAACTATGAATATCGAATTCGAATTGGAATAATTAATAATAAATTAATATACCGCCTTTTCTTATCGATTCCAATCCCTTATTTAATGTAATTAAAAAAGAAAAAAAGTAATTATGCCAAAAATAGCGAAGCGTCGGGACGAACGTCAAATGTTTGACAGGTAACAGTTTATATGGGAAAATAAAATTGTTGTTTTTATTATTTTACTTACAATATCAATGTTTTCTCTAGACTCTTAAACCTTCCCTGGACTCACACGAATATTTCAAGACCAAAATTAGCCAAATCGCTCCAGCCGTTTTCGAGTTTTAGCGAGACTAACGAACAGCTATTCATTTTTATATATAGAGATAAGGATTAAATTAAATACCCTTAATTGCTTAAGACTAAGCAAACTAAGATAGTAGAGTCCGCGCAATCTTTATGGCGGCTCTGAATGTAGCCTGTAGTGTAGTGGGTACGAACTTGCGCATCGTACATTTCATAACCAATACGAACGTAGCTCACTCACACTAACACACAACACGTGCCCTGCCTCCCCGCCCCGCGTACGTTCTGCTGATACCTAAGATTTTGTGTTGTGCGCAGCGTAATGCAGCTACATTCCGAGCGGCCATGAAGATTGGCGCGGACTGGAAGTAAGAAACTAAGAGAAGTGACTTCTACTTTACTTTTACTTTCTACTTAAATGCTCTGATCTTGAACCTGATGAACGGGCGCAGATCATGAACGACCTGGTCAATTCCCCAAAAGTGTACCTCAAGTATTTCATGTGTGTATGCTTATCTGTACTTACGGTTCAGTCTGCGTGGCTACGGTGGAGTTGTTCTGCGGCAGGTTGGACACGACTGAGGAATACTGCTGCATGAGCAGCACCGACGCGTCAAGCATGGCTTGGATCTCACGAAGCAGCTGGTGACAAAAACAAGCAACTTGGAACTCTTTTCAAATAAAAAAAAAATTACAAGTTTGATGTGCTTTTTCGGAATTAGAACCTTCGGCCGGGCGCCATATTGAAAAAATGGCGGCGAATTATGACGCACCGCTCATTCTGTCTCAAGCTGGCTTTAACCAAAACGATCATTGCGGTGCTCGCACGCCAGGACCATCGACTGGGAAGGGAACATTGTTAGAAGACTGATATTTGGCAGATACTATGTAGCCCATACATGACCCACTGCTGAGTCAGGCCTCCGCCAATTACATGGACGGTAAATAGCCTACTGTGCCACGCTGGCCAGCAGGGTTGGCACTGGGTTTCGTATCAAGTTTTTCTTCGCTTGCAGCTAGGTTTTCGGCCTTGCCCCCGTGGAGACACTGTTGGGACCCATGGGGCAGCTAGCGCGGGACAGTACACCCCGGGGATGTTTAGTGGGTATGCCTCCGTCTCTTCTTTACAAAGGGCGGATGAGACTCCCACACTCCCCCGCCGCCCATCCCCAGGCTGGCGGGAAGTCCATAAAGGATTTTACGCCGGGCAACAAAAAAAAAAGTTTTCGGCCTTGGGATTTCTTATAGACTCTTACAACACCCCTAGGATAAAATGGGGTGGTGGTGTATTCTAAATCCGTCACCACACGGACGCCACATTAGAAGATATTTGGCAGATAGCCAAGTTTAAATTCCGATAAAGCACATCCAAATAGTAAAGTCACGATCATAACTCTCGGAAATGTTTTTAAAACTATACTTGGTAATATAGATTGAAATGCTTACCTGCAGACGAGCTTCAATGTTCCGGCGTTCGTTGCCCTCCATCCGTTGCAATTCGGCCGTTGTTAGAGTTCCAAGGGATGCCGGCCGGGGAGGTGGGGGAGGCACGCCCCAACCCATGCCCATCATAGCTGGAGCATTTCACAAAAATGTTGCAGATAACTCTTGAACAGATTACATTGAATAAAACAATCTATGGATATAAAACTCTACAGGGTATAACAAGAACCCTATAGCCGACCGAAGTCAAGGCATAGAGCTTATTGAAAGGAAGTTTTGCTACTAAATTTCATATCCTGAAGTTTAAGGGAGAAACAGATGTTTTTGAGAATAAAAAAATGCGTGTAGCAACTTAAATCCATCTAGCGTCGTAAGTATTGTCCTACAAGCTTCGTAACGTGTGTTCCACAATATTTTTTTAAGTTTATGTGTGTTGTAAATGTTAAGAACGAATGAATGTTATTTATTGTCATATAGAAAACAAAGTAACAAAACAATTTGCTGTTACTTGCAAGCTTGTTTGAAAAAAACGAACAATTGTACTGGGAGTTACAATATGACATGTCATGACTACAACGCAGCCCATATATATTATGACACAGTCGTCCTTTTGTCGACTTTTACGGCACTCTTAGGATGAAATGGGGTGGTGACATAATGTAGTCTAAATTTAAAAAGTTACTCACGCGGTGGCGGCAAATTGGGGAACGGCGGAGTGGGCCCAGTCTGCGGAAGTCCAGGCGCGGCTTGCGGCATATGCGGCAAATTGGCTATATTTGGCATGTGCGGCATTTGTGGCATGTTTGGTACATTTGGCATGTTCGGGGCGTTTTGCGGAGGCGCCGGCGTTTCGGGTGCAGGAGCTCTTAATACGTTGAGTCGGCATGTAGGGCAGGTCTGTTGCCGTTGGAACCACAATCGGAGGCATGCGGCGTGGAAGATGTGGTTACACGGCAGTTTCTTGGCGCCTGAGAACAATGTTGCGTATTAAAAAAAAGAGGCCAGGCGGTTTTTAAAGGACAACTTCCTTCACTAAGTATAACCTGTATCACATCAGCTCCTTAGATAATTCACGAACACAAATGTTGCCAGACCCAAAGCAAATATAATCTAGGTTAAAAATATACTGCCGCTCGAGCCGGGAATCGAACAAGAAATCGGTGATTTAAAGGCAGCATATGCAACCTCTTAACCATATAAGACCAACAAACCCATTCATATAGGCTCATTTTATGATCGGGTAAAAAATTATACATCGCTATTTTTTATTACCAGAAAATATTTTTTTTGCCGTTTGCCGCCGTTTGTGTTAAGTCATTTTTGAATAATCATCCCACGAAAATCAAGCGAAGTGTAGACTGTAGGCAATATTGTAGCCATGATTTTATACCAATTACCAAACATTCACTTGTAACCACTTTGAAATTGAGTAATAAATTAACACGGAATATATTAAACATTGTTGCACGACATTTCGAACATTGTTGCAGTAGCTCTTTAATTAAGCTACAATATCGTATTCCACGATCTATTAAGCTAACTAATTGCATGCATCGTTATTTATTGCCATTTCCCAGTTCGTTATATGCGCGACAAAATATTTATATTATAATAAGCATAGCATATTACACGGGCTTTTCCGGTCATATGAGTAATAGTGACTGGCTTGTTATTAGCCACTAGCGGTTGAACCGCGGCGCGGAGGCGGCTAAGCCGCTTTTCCAGTTTAATATGGAACCGCGTTAAGCGGTTGGACCGCTCAAACAAACCGCCTAGGCGGTTGCATAATAGCGGCAGGCCGCGCGGTTAGTCGCCTCCGCGATTCAACAGCTAGTGCGTAAGGGGGCTTAGTATTTCTTGGCGCAGAACCGAACGTAACAAGGAAGATATTAAACATTGTAGCACGACCTCTCAAACATTGTTGCAGTCGCTACAATATCGTATTCCACGCGATCTATTAAGCTAACTAATTGCATGAATCGTTTTGTACTTATTGCCACTTCCCTATGCCCACGGTTCGTTATTTGGTCGGCAAATTATTTCTAGAAGTATTTTTAGCGAAACCCCTGCACTTGCATAGTTTACAAACATGCAATTCACGAACACAAATTACACCCAGATTTAAATTATGTGGCTCTGGTGTACACAAAGTTACTTGCCTTACCCCAGAACCGAACCGGGGACCAGTGATCCAAAGGCGGCACATCCAACCACTAGACCAACAAGGCAGTCACACAACAGTTATACAGTCGGTCTCAGACAACTTGAGCACGAAGTGTCGTGGCGGGGGCTTGTGCGTGCAGATGTATGATGATGTTCGTCAACTACTATACCAGCAGAGATTGAATGTGGGAAAGAGCGCCCTGAGTTTCATAATAATTCATACTATGTCAAATACTACTACTAGTCACTCAGCCCATAAATGACCCACTGCTGAGGCGGGCCTCCTCCCACTACATGGAGTGTTATTAGCCTACCGTGCCACGGTGGCCTGACGGGTTGGCACAGGATGTCGTATCATGTTTTCCTTCTCTTGCGGCTAGGTTTTCAGCCTTACCATTTCCTTTTGTCCGCTCTTACCCTTAGGATGGATTGGGTGGTGACACTATGTATTCTAAATCCGTCACCACACAGATATGTCAAATAACTCACGACAATTTATTAGTTGGTCCAATGACCAATTACTTAGTTCCAAAGTCAAGTAAAATGTATATTCTCAAACACATTCGAGTTGTGTACAACAATACAAGTAGTAAGTAATGTGAAAATGGTAATAAAATACGGGTCCATTTGACGAATCTGCGTGCGTAAAGGCTAACTAAACCAAACGGCCTAACGGCTCTCGTGTGAGAACCGATTAAATCCGCAAACATTGACCAACAGTTTCACCGTCCTTGCGACCTACCTCATGCCTTAAGAAACACAAATATTTATATAACATGCACAACGCGAACGCGATAATACGATAAACTTATATTTACTTTTTGTTTTCAAATAGATAAGCGTAAATATGCTAAATCATTAACGCGATTATTATTCGCTAAGCATTTCACTTTCATGGCGCATGGCTATTCAGGGATGGACTATCCAGGTCCCCCAAATCTTTTTCTACGCTCGAAATCCTCATGGATACAAGACTGGATACTACTACTTTTCAGCCTCATAAATTACCCACTGCTGAGTCAGCCCTAGCGTAGCGTGGGACGGCCCTCTGCTAGATGGAGCGACGATCTGCGAAAGGTCACAGATGAAGGTCGCAGAGAAGACAGGGCGCCATGGCGCTATGGCGCTCTTTAGGGGAGGCCTATGTTCAGCAGTGGACTAATGTGGGCTGATGATGATGATGAGTCAGCCTTTCTCCAACTACATGCAAGGCACTGTGTCAGGCCGGCCAGGGTTGACATAAGGTATCGGTCGTCGGTTATTACGACACCTCTTGCGACACTGGATGAAATGGTGACAATGTTTATTCTAAATCCGTCACTACACGGACAAAGTGGGTTATGTAAGATGGTAATTCGCGCCTCCACTGGCCCACGCACAACAGCCCTACTATTTTCTTTTAAAAATATGAGCCTGTAAAAAATCGTAATCTGCTAAATTCAAAATTTCTTGCCAAATATTGTGTCAAAAGCACTAGCTAGACAATGTCTCGAAGTCAAAAGATTATATTAGCATGTCTTAGTATATTACCAAAAATAACAAATATAGTCATCGCCGTGACTTTGGTCGTATATTTTGAGACTATTGAAATAGCAGACGCGGGGCTCAGATGGTGACGACTAAAGTAATTAAGTAGGTAGAAGAAATTTATCCAAAAAAAAAAACCTATACAATTTTTTATTTGATACTAGCGACCCGACCCGGCTTCGCACGGATGCAATGATGAACATGTACATTTATCAGTGTTTCTCCGCAATATTATGCATGTATTATACTTATAAACATTCCCCTTGTATCACTCTATCTATTAAAAAAAACCGCTTCAAAATCTGTTTCGTAGTTACAAAGATTTAAGCATACATAGGGACGAACAGTTTTTATACTATGTAGTGATAGTGATGCCATAACTCTGGGGTATGAATGACTTTATGACTATATAAAAGAATCCTAATGTATTAGAATTATTTTTCAATTACGTATACATATTTATGTACATTTACGCGTATCTTGTTCTAATTTTACATACATAAAAATTCGACAATGTCATGAACTTTTAAATAAAAATGAATGTAAACAACGTAAAAAATTCATTTGATGATGTGATGATCTCTAGCAAAAGTTTTGTGCATGAGCCCTGGAAGGTTCTGAATAAAAAGACATGAAAATTTGTGTGATGTCTTTCGTGGCGTAGCAAAGCGCGCAGGGTACAGCTAGTTATCTATATACGAGTAATATATTATTAATACGTGAAGCAAAATATTTGGCTCAGTGTTGGGGTGTGTTTGCGCCAGCGGAGTGGTGTTGCTGGCACAGTTAAAAGTTGATATGAGGGAGAGTGCAGAAGTGTAATATTGTTACAAAACGTGTAATTTAATAAAGAAATCTTCACATACACTGAACGCATATTTTAACCCCCACATCAATATCTTAAGGTGTAATCACTTACAATGTATCTTTTACGCGTGGCCACACCCGCGTAAATTTAACGTAATATCAGTAATTATTGACTTCGGCAGGCAACTACAAAGTGTTTAATAATTGTGTGTATCACGTAGATGTTACCTATTTGGAAAAATTCATTCTGAATTTCATTAAAACATCTGGAACTCTGGAACCTTTCTTTTTTCTTTCGTTTCGTCACCTTGGCTATCTCTATTTAAGGTGGACGCTCCAGGGTAGCCCGCGAAATTCAAATTTTCTTACGTTTTTTGCAATTTGCAGGGCAGTGCTAGGTTGTATTATATTGAACATTTGATTCGCGGCTGTAAAACGTATGTAGTTACAGAGTTATAAACATCAAACTCATCAATACAACCCTCCAAGCTCATAAAGGTGCAAGAATGACTTTGACGTTGAAAAAGTTTTTCTTGCACTTTTATGAGCTTGGAGGGTTGTATTGATGATTTTGATGATTATAATTCTTTAACTACATACGTCTTACAGCCGCGAATAACATTTTAATCAACATACAACCTAGCACTGACCTGCAAATTGCAAAAAACGTAAGAAAATTTGAATTTCGCGGGCTACCCTGGAGCATCCACCTTAATGTTAAACACCCCTACTAGACCAGGGCGGAAGATATAAGATAAAAAAAAGATCTTATAATTATGAAACAAATCGACACTGGTCTACTTATACGTGAAAAGGGTGAAAAGGTCGCATTTTCACACAATTTTAACAATAAACATGAATGAGTAATTGAATGACTCGTATTTATCAATAACAATTAGATACCTACTCGTACACACATCGAGTCTAAATATTAGAATTCAGTACGATAAGCAAAAAAAAAAAGTATTCGTTGGCCAGCGTGGTACTGTAGGGTAGGTAATTGCCCTGCATTAGCTGAACTGCTAATGATGATTCGATGGCCGAGACGTGACGATATTATTATCTAGTTAAAGAACTGTTAAAGTTACGGCAAATGTAAAAGATCGTTTTTCTTCTCGTTATAAAGACCTTATTAACCTTACGAAGCATTTCCGTCGACGTTAAAAGTAGAATGAGGTTATAGGCGAGAGCGATCGACTGCTGCGCAGCATGTCGCGGGTTCGATTCCCGCACGGAAGAAATATTTGTACGACCTACACTGTAAGTATTTGTTCCGGGTCTGGGTGTTTTCTATCTATAATATGTATGTATTTACAAAAAAAATGTATGTAAGTAGTTTATCATCCATCTCGTTACCATAACACAAGCATTAAGTTGCTTAGCTTGGGACGAGATGGCGTTGCGTGAAATGTCCAAGGATATTTATTTATTTATAGGGATTTTTTTTCAATGTCTGTTACCGAAACTCCGTAATATATAAACCGATTTATAAAAAAAAGGGTATTTCTGAAAGCTATTTTTCGCTTTTTATTGCTTGTTTTGAAGTCGTTTTATACTTAGTTTGTGTAATTCAATGTAATGTTTTATTTAGCAAGAGAAGCGTTCACCGTTTGCGATTTCCTAAAAAATCACTGAGATCTGTTTAGTACAGGGACCATGAATATTTTGATATTATATTTATGATATTATGGATTTCTGTATATTGATCACATTGAATAAGCATGACGCTTAAACAAAAAAGTGTAATGTCCAAATCTCAACATGGAACTGGTGACATATTACTTTCCATTATATAAATAATAAATAAGAAATATCCTTGGACATTTCACGCAACGCCATCTCGTCCCAAGCTAAGCAACTTAATGCTTGTGTTATGGTAACGAGATGGATGATAAACTACTTATATATTTTTTTTTTGTAAATACATACATATTATAGATAGAAATGACACCCAGACTCCGAGCCAGTGCCTCTGGTTTAGACAAAGACACTCGCCCGACCCCGGAATCGAACCCGGGACCCGTTGATCCAAAGGCGGCACATCTAACCACTAGACCAACGAGGCAGTCTAGATATTTATCAACGTGTTGACAAAATCTAAGTACCCATGGTGTCGTATACTTTGACTTACAAGCAGTTATAGCTACTGTCTACTGCAATTACCTGTGTGCATCTCCTCCCGGCAAATGATACACTCGTTGTCCGCTGCAGCCAGTTCGGCGGGAGTGGCATCGGGATACAGGGTGTTCATGTTGCGAATGGCGCGCCGGGAAAGCACAACGTCATTGTACGCCTTCTTGAAACTCCTACAACGGAACAACTTGTGTTGTATTAAAAACTGCTTTTTTATCCTGTTCTCTCCTATCCTAGTCTAATATATAAAAGTCTTGTGTCACAGTTTTAGTGTTTACTGTTTATACTCCTCCGAAACAGCTTGACCGATTTTGATGAAATTTCATATGTATTCAGTAGGTATGAGAATAGGTTGATAACTAATTTTTACACCCCTAAGGGTGGATCACCCCAAAACAATTTTTGTTATTTTCCTGACAATTTTTTTTGTTATATTTTTATGATACAACATACAAAAATACATTCAACCCTACGATCAACCCCTATTTAATTACATGGCAAAACAACATTTGCGGGGTCAGTTAGTAATATTATAAACGCCACAGTTTGCATAGATGGACATTTGTTCCTGGCGCGCCCAATTTCTACTGAATGAATATTTTAATGAATAACAAACACTGATTTATAAAGATAAGTTGTAAATTGGTCCGTGTGGTGACGGATTTACAATACATAGTGTCGCCACCCCATTCCATCCTGAGGATGTCGTAAGTGCCGACTAAAGGAAATTACGTGGCACTAAATCTAGCTGCAATAAAAGGAAAATTTTAAATAAATCCCTGTGCCAACCCGTCTGCGTGACACAGTAGGCTAATTTTCCTTCTGTAATGAGAGGAGGAGCGACTCAGCAGTCGGTCTTTCATGGGCTGAGAAGACCTAGTGCAAAGAAAATCTTTATCTTCAATATAAATAAAAATCAATGCCACTTTTCGTTGTAATTTTATAACTCAAGAACTGCTGAACCGATTTGAATGTTTTTTATTGTGTGCGTTTGGGTGGCACCGAGGATGGTTTAGATTCACAAATCAGCCCAACAGATGGCGCTGCAGTCGGTAAACGAATATTATGCAGGACAACGTCTGCCCGGTCAGTATTAGCTAGTTATTACTATAGACAAGTCTCACCCACCTCATAGTCTCGTACATGGGGCGGAAAGCGAATAGCGGCAACGTATAGATGCGCACCATGACGGCGACGAAGCCCACGTACAGGAGCACTTTGAAGAAGTTGATGGCCAGCTCCGTGTACAGAAGCACGGCCGCTTTGCTCTCCCAGGGGGCCTCCCAGCGCGAATCGATCGCGTGTAGAAGGTACTACGGAATATACCGTACATCTTAGACTTACAACACTAGCAAGGCAGGTCCCACAGCGGTTCCCCACAAAAAGGCTTATCCAAAGTTGGAGGTAGGTAAGCTAAGATCATAGATAATCATTACTGGACAGGATTTAACAAAAATCATATAGCCATCCGGAGTGAGGGCGTAGAGCCTACCGAAATAACTAGAGCCCATAACTTGTATTTTTTTCTTTTTTATAGGCCAATTGCATGCGCTAGCATTAATCTACTAAATTCAAAACTTCTTACGAAGAGCTTGGCTCAACACCACAGTTTTAAAAAAAATACCAGAACTGTCAAAATCCATTTTTATAATGGCAAGCCATTCAAACAAGAATTGAATTGAATTAATAAGTTTCAGGCCCTGTTCTATATTTAAATTATTTTTCTGCTTTGTAGCATGAGGCGTTTGTATGATCCAACCAAAATATGCCTTCTATCAGATATTAGGCTATTGTGATCTTGTCCTACGCTACAAATTCCGTAATATGGTGTACCACAATATTCCTTGTCCTCAAATCGGCGATAAAATTAAAAAAATGTACACAGTATCTTTAACAGTAGTACTGTTGGTCATATGGTTATTATGGCTTTTGTTACATCCTATTCCTATGACGCAAATATAAAAAAAACTTCGCAAAGGCGGCACAAATTGAAGCACACATATTTACTTTTATCTGTGATTTGATTATTGCATCGTATGATGAGCTATGATTAGATCCTTATAAGCTCATGCTATGACATTCTGCTCTTATTTCTTGGACCGTTTTTCCCATGCTGAGCGTTTGCCTTGATCAGGACTTCCAGAACTTATTTTAACTGTGACGCCCTTGGGGGTTTTCCATATTTCACATTTTATATATTTACATACTAGTTGCATTAAAAAAAAATAGAAGATAATGAAAATAAAAACACAAATGATATTTTTTTTATAGAAACGTAACCCCTGCAGCAGGTTAACCTGGGTCGCGGGGGCAGTTTACAAACATGAAATTCACGAACACAAATTACACCCAGACTCGCTGCAAGTGCCTCTGGTTTACACAAAGACACTTGCCCAGCCCCGGAATCGAACCCGGGACCCCGTAATCCAAAAGCGGCACATCCAACCCCTAGGCCAACGAGGCAGTCAAAACGAGGCAGTTAAAAAAACAAAATCGACACAGACAGCCTACCTACTTAGATCGCCTGACGACGCCCCTGGTATAATACCCACGCTCGCACTTTTTCAATATTCTAGCTCTAGCTAGAATATTCTCGATCACAGGACATAAGCCATAAATTAATTATCCAAAATTACCTTGATCAGAATGTTGACAATCATTATTATCAGTATGCTGTACTCAAACCCAAACACCAGTTGCACTGATGGTCCCTTGGATATCGTAAACTGGTACGCATGGTGGATGAAATAGAAGTCGGCATGAGCCAAC
This sequence comes from Clostera curtula, assembly GCA_905475355.2. Classification (NCBI taxonomy): domain Eukaryota; kingdom Metazoa; phylum Arthropoda; class Insecta; order Lepidoptera; family Notodontidae; genus Clostera; species Clostera curtula. The sequence continues at coordinate 6,375,854 of FR997813.1, read as the reverse complement.
ACCATCAACAGCGTAAGAATCCTCACATGAAACAGCCAACCTATGACGGGGCTCCTTTCCATCTAAAATGTACAAGAACAAAAATACCTCGTAATAAAACCTCGTCACCTTTAATAAACTAAATAATTTAAAATTCATAAAATTCTCGTATCACGTTTTTTGTGAACTCCTCAGAAATCTTTAGTTTTCTCTTTAGGGGAGGCCTATGTCCAGCAGTGGACTAATGTGGGCTGATGATGATGATGATGAAATGTTAAGGGTGGTCCATTCATAAATTTATTTTTTATTTTTGAGACACTATTTTTTCTCTATAACTAGCTGACCCGGCCAACTTCGTACTGGCTCAGAATTAATAAATAAAAGAACCTGAATGATATTTTTTTCATATGTTCTCACCTTCTAAACCTTCCCTGGACTTACACGAATATTTCAAGACCAAAATTAGCCACATCGGTCAAGCCATTCTCGAGTTTTAGCGAGACTAAGGAACAGCAATTCATTTTTATTTATATGTATAGATGACATAGCATACAAAAATACATACTACCCTACATTTTCACCCCTCTACGATAAACCCCTATGTTTTAATAGCGATATTTAAATGGCAAAACAACGTTTGTGGGGTCAGCTAGTCATAATATAATGATGTCTTAGATTTTTGCGTTTATTCAAAATAGAAATTAAACACTTTTAAAGGATTTATCGAATGTACTCTGGACACCGTGAGCGATTTCTGCGTACACAGGGAACGTTACCAATAAAACAATACTTTCCGTGAACACGACTGCTGCAAAATATTCGAAACGTCGGGAATTGAATAATGTAAAATACACTCGATAAATACGTTAAAAAGTGCGATTATAAATACTAGCGATTATTAGCATTACATTTATTACATCAGGCCAGTCACCGTACAACGCGTTTCGTATCGAACAGTACGACCAAAACTTCGTTTGTGGACAGAAAAAAAAACATTTACAGAATTTCTTGCCGGCTCTTTTCTGTGGAGCAGCATTTTGAACCGTAGTTTCAAGGCTTAAGAAACACACAGGCGCCGGAGCAGAGGCGTGCCAGGAGGGACGGTTTTTGTTCGAGTTAGTGTAAAAAACACTCCGAATTGTGTTATCGTCTTACTCACTAATTCGAAAACCCTAAGAAACCATTTTCTCCACTTCTTCCTCTGGTGCCTGTGTGTTTTCGGCTATAGCCCTGAAGATTTATGAGAGCTTTGTATGCAAATAAAGTTACTTTTGAGTTACTCAAACTCATTGAAAAGAACTATTGCTCCATTTCTGATGAGTCCAGTTCGAATCTAATATGCAATGATCAAGTTGCATTGTCTTCAAGATAATGAAAATTGTTCTGATAAACTAAATTTATATTTGTCAATTTATAAATCAGTTGATTAATAGTCAGAGGTCAAGATAGGTCTGTGTTCTTTGTAAGGTTAACAACCTCAAACATAACAATGTATATTATTAATGATAAACAGCCAAAAATACCCTTGTTTATAAATATGACTGTTACATAGAGCATGCTGTAGTTGCTGTACATTTTACAATGTGTAACAATAAATAAAATGGCATAAATTTTTACACCCATTTCATGGTATTTTTAAGCTACCTTTCATCAGGTATATTTTCAGTATGGTAAGAGTTAAAACCTATATGTGCATACAATGAAAGTAAAAAATAAGTATTAAAAAATAATTAAAAGTATATTTTGCCAAATGCCAAATGCTGGCATAACAATTATTATTAACATATTATTTGGGTTAATAAAAAAATTGCAAACAGTATACTCACATAGTCAACCCTGTCTTCGGCAAGCCAATGGAATGCTTTCAGGAATAGCAGAAGAGTAAACAATGCAATAAACTTTGGATTGAAGTCATCTCGGAACACCGTAAACGCCAAACATGTCTCTGTTATGGCATACCAAGACCTCTCAATCAGATGCTAAAAATAATCAATGGCTTTATAGATATTTTTTCACTTTACATTATTATATTGTGGGTATGTGTAGTTTGGCAAGACCTTTTCGTCTGTGTGGTAACAGATTTGGAATACATAGTATCACCTCCCCATTCCATCCTGAGGGAGTTCTAAAAGCTGACAGAAGGAAATGGCGAGGCCAAAAACCAAGCTGCATGAGAATGTAAACTTCATACAAAACCATATTCTGGCCACCATGGCACAGTAGGCAATTACTCTAGATCTATCTGATGGAGGCCTGACTCAACAATGGACCATCTATGGGCTGTGTAGTAGTAGTATATGAAGTATCAATTACATTCAATTATTTATTCAATTAATCAACATTTAATTTCTCAAAAATAATTAATTTAATAAATTCATCAAGCTGTCAACATCATAAAAATATAAATTTCTCTACAGTTGATGATGAACTTCAAGCTTTAGAACAGTTAACTCAGTAGCTAGTCATCTAAGGCAAAGATGATGGAGAATTATTGACTATAATTTTCAATCTTGCCAAAATGTAGTTTGTGCTGGACTTAAACATTCTTGATAGTAAGATGTTGAATGACAACTGTTTACAAAGATAACTTTGTATAAATATAAATGTATACACATAAGTCATAGCAAATATAGTGAGTAATTTATTTGCTATATGATCAACAAATAACCAGCACAAACATTATTAAACTAAAACTAGTTTACAATATGTATCCAAGACATTTAAACATTTACAAATTACAATGATAATATTTATTAACTTGGTATCTAACAATATTTTTTATCCTATTAGATATCATATAAATAAATCAATTTCAAACCTCAGTGGATTTTATTTTGCACTAAGAAAATAACATGATTATGTGAAATAATGTTATGATTCTATTCTCTAAACTACATATTATAATATAAAAATGTTATACATTTATTTGTTACCTCAAACTCAGCAGGCCGCAGTTGTCCAAAAAATATTTTCCTCAATAATTTACCCACCAATAAAACTAGTATAAATGCTTGTAAATACATTACCTGCAATAGACAAGAACTACATTATAAAATTATATTTATTTATTAAATTAATTAATAAAGTTAAAAGTGTAATGAAATTATTAATCAAAGTACTTCATAGAGCAACATGTTGAACATCAACGGCTAGTAATAAACATTGAAACCCGTACTTACAGCCATACTAGGATTAGAATTCGTGAGGTAAACTATCGAAGGATAGAACTGTTTCTTTTGATAGTAGGCATTGCCGATTACCACAGTGGTAAGACCCAAACTGATTACAGTTGCTAAAAGAGCCTTCATTTTGTCAACACGATACACCACACATTAAAAATTTCATGAAATATATTGAAACAACTTTCTACAGTCTATTATATCGCGAATGGTTCATTAAATACATTTTCAAAACATCAAAGTATCTTCGCGAGCGCAAATACTATTTTCATTTGACGTGTTCAATCTTCATTTGTGTCAGTCATATTTACTTATTGGAACCATAAACAAAACCAATTAGTCGATTAATACATCACTAGGTATTGATGTAAAAAAAGACTAACCGTAATTAAACTAAATCTGTATAAATTTTTCCTTCTCTTGCGGCTAGGTAGTCTGCCTTTTGCATTGGCTGACTGTTCTCCAGCAACGCTACCTGTTCACAAGTATGTGTTGTACATATTGCAGGGAAGATAGCGACCCGCCACACGACGCCAACACTGTGATAGGTCTGATCTGATAGTGAGCAGAGCAGAGCATGACACGAGCATCAAGTAACCATATAATTAAAAAAAATATAAAATACTAATAATATATAAAATAGTTGTCCGTGGCCATATCCACAACAAAAACAAGGTTTATATTTTCATCTATATTAAAATATGGTACAAAAGTCTCAGCAGCCACACTTTATTTAAAAAAAAACAATTAAGTCTGGTAGAAATTCTGAAAATACTTGGTGGCAGCCCCAAGCCACATACGTCAAATTTAGTGCACCATGGAAAACGGAGAAATGGTTGTCGTATTTTTATATTCTACGATAAGTCTGTACGGTTTTACAATGTGATTTATCTGTGCAGAGTTACTAACATAACATTTTGAAAAATTGTAGTGCTTACATTCTCTTACTGTAAGGTAATTATATTTTACGATGTAGCTATTTACCGCGCAAATTGTAGTCGCCTTTCTTTTACTTAGACCTGGGCTTGTTGTTGTTGCTTGTTGTTAATTTACCAGTTGTCCGTATGAGACACGTAAAAATGTGCTTTAATTAATACCTATACTATTTATTAGTTTTTGTCTCAGCGTTCATATCGATTATCCGATGTGACGCTATTTTTTTGGTATTGTTTATAAAAAAAATGTGTCATGAACTCATTTACCAATATGCATACTTTATGAACTATCAATGTATTACTATAAGATGAATGACTTAGTTTTCTAGTCAATTGATCAACATGAAACTATGTTTCAGAATTAGCTGATACCACAGATATCTCATAAAATGGTAAGTAAAACTCAGTGTTCATTAATTTCGTTTAGAATTATACTTCCCTTTAATTCCAAACATAAGCAGCTGGTTTCAAGGTTATAATTTTTGTGATTGTATGACCTGCACACATTGCTGTGAGTTGACGTCTAAAATTCCTTAATTATGCTAAGCTAAAAAAAATTCTTTATTTTAACTACTTATACCTTTCAGGTAAAAATTTAAAGACATGTATTTGATGTCAATTATATCTACTTATGTTATTTTTATAAAAATGCCATTTTGTAAATTTTAAATATTACCATGTCATTGATTTTTTATATTTCTTTTTCAGCAGGGTGACGATCCACCTTTCCTGCCTGTTGGTACTGATGTAAGTGCCAAGTACAAGGGAGCATTCTGTGAAGCCAAGATTAAAAAAGTAGTCAGGAATATTAAATGTAAAGTAAGTATAGTATTACATATTTGATGCTTTGTAACTATACACATTCAGCTTCTGTTTCATATTATACATAAAACATAGCTGCTAAGTTATTGAAATTTAAATATACATTTATTGTTTGGGTAGGCCTGCCAAGAACTAGGAAGAAAATATTAATAGACAAGAAACAAACATTTCATTTGTCAGAGCAAAATTGCAAACTTTCAACATTCCCAACTTCTATCATACTTTAATTAGTAATGATACTTTCAAATTAGTAATTGTTCACTGAAATCAACCAACCTCTATGAAAAAAACCTGCTCAGAAGCAAGATATATGCATCATACATTTGAAAAAATGCCCTGGCACATTCTTGTTACTGTATTATTGTACAGAAAGAAATAGTTATTAATGTTCTTTATTTATTTTAGGTTAGCTTGAAAGCAGGTGGAACTATCACAGTGAATGATGATGTGATCAAAGGCCCATTGAGGGTGGGTAACACTGTGGAAGTGAAACAGGATCCTAAGAAAGATGCAATGGAGGCCATCATCTCCAAAATACAGGACTGCAGCCAGTATACTGTTGGTAAGTGATTGATTAAATAATAATGCCACATGGCATAGCTATTTATTGTAATGCCAAAATCAATATGCTGAGATTATCTATACTAATATATAAAGCTGCAGAGTTTGTTTGTTTGTTTATTTGTTTGTTTGAACGCGCTAATCTCAGGAACTACTGGTCCGATTTTAAAAAATCTTTCAGTATTAGATAGTCCATTTATCGAGGAAGGTTATAGGCTATATTTTATTTTCAAAAGAATTAGGGATCCGTATGAAAATTGCGATTTTGTAAACCAAGGTGTAAAATCGAAAACCTATTTATGCGTGCGCTGCAAAAACTATTGACAATAGAACAAAATGATGTACTACGGAAAAAAGTCCGCGAGAGCACATATCTAACTATCATAGTTTAGTCACAATAACCGATTTTATGTTCATAAAAAATATGCACGGGGTCGAAGCCCACGCGGGCGAAGCCGCGCGCAAAAGCTAGTGAATATATAGACAAGGGTGCATCAGATTGCTACTTACTCCAAAATCATCTTAAAACATTCTTCTATAAAACACCTTCAAAAGTTTTATCAATCTTCACTTATTGTACTGCCAATAAAAATATGCTGATATTATGAATGACATATACATGACACAATAGACATGGGAGTATCAGATTGCTTGTTATTCCAGACACATCTTCAAATCTTCTTTCAGTAAACACCCTAAAAAGTTTCATTTAAAACTAACTATATTTGGGCAGTCTCTTCTATCTCTTATCAACTGTGATTGTTTATGTTTTTGTAATTTGGCAAGCCATTAAGCAAGAAGTGATGTGAAGTGACTATGTTCATATCTGGTTTATTGATGCAACCCAGAGCATGCTCTCAATATCTTGGACTATTGCAAAGTTTGATAATTAATTTTATTTGGGCCACTGAACATAAGACCGTGTGTCATAATTTCGGACAACATTGGGACATGCATATTTTCTATACTCTGCTCTTCACAATACTGTCCCTTTTCTTTATCTTTGGGGAACAATATACATGAAATATTGTTCCTAGATTAAGCTTGACAATGTTCTTCTTCACTTCTGAAGCATGATTTGCATTCCTTATCCAGACATTTTTACAGTTCTTGCTTTGTCTGATTTCAATCTGCAATTTGATTTTGGAATGTCCAACATCTTTTTGTGTCAGCATTTCTTTGAATATGATCAAGAAGTATGGAGGCTGTGGGTATTGAGATTAAGTTGGAACTTAATTATAAGCAGTTGTTGCCAAGTCAACTAGTGCTTCTGTGAAGATGTTTTTTCTTATAGTGTTTGATGATGGCGACATAACAACGCTACGTCGATCGGCTCTGTGTCTCAAAAGTGGAAGGCATTTCAATGAGAGTGAAACGTTAGACCAGTTGCCTCTAACACATCCGGAGCATTTCTCGACGCCTGTTATAGCCGGCCGCCGTGGTAGAAGAGGGAGAGCACAGTGAGTTGAAACTTAGAGCTTAAAATGTTAGAAATCATCATTTTTATAAATTATACATCTTGTACAGTAGGCTCAAAGTTCAGACACTAGGATCATCGTCATGACACTAGGAGACTACTGTCTACATCGCCTGTATGTTTTCTTGTCAATTAATCAAACAATCTATTTTGTTTTATAATCGATTGTTAGGTCTCATTGGCGCTGATTGGCAGTGAAGTAAAGTGTAAGACATGCGATTATTTGATGTCACTCTCGAAGTTTCCCCCACCACAGCACTTTTGGTTTAAACGTGTTTACAAGCTACTATACTTCTATAGGTCTGAAGAGAGCGAAGGTTCGGGAAGTGGGCGGCGCGTGAAGGCCGATGTGGAACCACACGTGGGCCGTGTAGTATTAGTAGAGTCGGGTGGGAGCACTGAGCGCCGTCGGCCTCACCAACCCGCTTTTCCCGCTCTAGTGGTAGCGCCGACGCACCAGATTAAGGTCAAGGAGGACTACTTGGTGCGCTCCTTCAAGGACGGACGATAGTAAGTAGTTTTGATAGTATTACTGCTATTAATAAGATAGTACTACTACTATTCAGCCCATAAATGACCCACTGCTTAGTCGGGCCTCCCCCATCACAGGGATGGTAATTAGCCTAGCTGTGCCACACTGGCCAGATGGGTTAGTATGTATAAGTTTTCGTAACAAGTTTTCTTTCTCTTATGGCTAGGTTTTCTTTCAGCCTTGACAATTTCTTTTGTCGGCTCTTACGACACCCTCAGGATAGAATGGGGTGGTGAGACTAAGTATTCTAAATCCGTCACCACACGGAATAGGCATAGCTTAACTTTTAATAAGACATAGACAACAGCGTCTGGTGACATATATAGAATACGTAATGTCACCAACCCATGCTTTGTGAGGCTCCTGAACAGTGCGGTTCCAAAGGAATTTCCTCATCTAACATGACAATACAATATAGGGATTTTCAAGAGGGCGCTTGCGATGCTTCTGGTGTTGCAGGTGTATATAGATAACCGCTTACTATCAAGGTTCTTTGATTATGTTTCCCACCACTTTTGTATAAAAAAAATCTCGCGACTATACACACCATAAATATGCACTGTTGTCTTCCACACATATGTGAGCCCATAAAAAAACCCACTACTGAGTCGGTCATGCACCAATTTCATGGAGGACGCCCGACTCTGCCGACGTGACTGTGCGGATTTGGTGACGTTTTGTATTCTAAATCCGTCACCACACTGAACGCACGGTTTGATAGATGGATAATGAAATACAATGAAGAACATTACTAAAACATGTGCAATTGACTACCTTGTTGGACTAGGTCTAGTTCGATTCTAGGGTAGGGCTAGTGTCTATGTAAACCAGAAGCACTTGCTCCGAGTCTGGGTGTCATTTGTGTTGGTGAATTACATGTTTGTTTCTAAATATGCGCCGCGATACAGGTGGTTTCGTTTATTAGAAAAACAAACAAAGGATTTGCGTCCTTATTGCTAATGGATATAAAAACTAATATTGAACGCCCTTCTACAGCTATACAGTACCTAAAAAGGAAGCCCGCGAGTTCCGCAAGGGTAGCGCGCCCTTAGAGTGGGCGGGGGTCGAGGCTGCACTTCAGTACCTCAACAATGCGGTCCTTCCTCCTCATTGGGACCGCGACTCGCTGTTTAACGAGCCTAGAAATACCTCCGACGATGTAAGTTGAAAAAAGATTAAGTTTTGCTATTATGGTATGTTTTTCCAAATCACCTGATTATTGTCTATTTAATTTAATATACAAACAGAAAAACAAATATGAATAACATTACAATACTTAAAAACACTAAGACTAGGTACAAACTAAACTTAAAAATACAAATACTTATTGTTGGAAAATAAAATCTTACTTAATATTATAAACGTGAAAGTTTGTAAGTATGGATGGATGGATGGATGGATGGATGTTTGTTACTCTTTCACGTAAAAACTACTGAATGGATTTTAATGAAACTTTACAATAATATAGCTTATACATCAGAATAACACATAGGCTACAAGTAATAAAGATATTATGTGAATTACAACAATATAAACAAGTCGAATTCAAAATGTCTAATTGTCAAATTTTCGGCCATATTAAACTATAGACAACATAACGTTTCGCTGTCAGTTGCGTTTTGTTAAAGTAGGTTTTATACGGACGGGATAAAAATCTCAGGTATGTTCAACTTTCTTTTTGTTTTAAATATTTATAATGCGGAACAAAGTTCGCCGGGTCAGCTAGTTATATATAAAATACTTCATCCAGACTGCTTCCCTTGGGGAGGGTGCCCAAAATGCTGGCGACATTGCCTCGCTGTACGGCGAGGCTTATTCGCTGACCGAAGTATGCGCCAGCCTTCCGGTCACCCGTGTGTTCGATTGGTCTAGACGAAACAACGTTAAAAAATGCTTTGTTTCATCTCCCCATGAGCCTAACGTTTCAACCGCAAAAGGTAAAAATATATAATCACGTCTATTTGACTTAAATCAAACCTAACCGACACCCTTAGGGTGGAATGGGATGAAGAAGAGTGGACACTCTCATGACAATATTTTAATTAATTTAAAAATTATATAATGAAGCTGAAAATTGTATCATTAAATTTATTTCAGGAGATTTAAGTAAGTCTGAAAATGTATGTATGTAGTTAGTTTTCAACCTAACGTACCACCGAATTAGGTTGAAAATGGACAAACAGTTTTAAGATTTAGTTCATTCTTCCTCTACAGGGATATATTGTTTGAGAATTTTTTACAGAGCTCCGACGACGAACCAAGGGAGGAGAAAGATCATTTTGTAGCGCAACTATACAAATTTATGGACGAGCGCGGGACCCCCCTCAACAGGAACCCGACCATAGCCAACAAAGACATAGACCTCTATAGGCTATTCAAAGTGAGTATTCTGTATTTATAATGAGGGTCTACTGATATTTGACAGATCAACTTTCTATTAAGCTATGTCTGCTACTAATCAGTCCATATATGACCCACAGCTGGTTGGGCCTCCTCCCAATGCAGGGAGGGTCATTAACCTACTGTGCCACGCTGGCCAGACGGGTTGGCACAGGGTTTCGTATCAAGTGTTCCTTCTCTTACGGCTAGGTTGTCGGCCCTTACGGCACCCTCAGGAGCAATAGGGTGGTTCTAGCAGAAAGCATGACTTCAGTTGTGAGGAGGAATTTGCCAAGTATTGATCATCAAAATACTTTGAGCAACAGTAGTGATGAGTGGGTCGCCACGAAGGCTGGCGCAGTGGTTGCGCGATCGACTGCTGCGCAGCATGTCGCGGGTTCGATTCCCCGCACGGAAGAAATATTTGTAGGACCTACAAGTATTTGTTCCGGGTCTGGGTGTTTTCTATCTATAATATGTATGTATTTACAAAAGCATTAAGTTGCTTAGCTTGGCACGAGATGGCGTTGTGTGAAATGTCCAAGGATATTTATTTATTTACAATTTTCCGGCGACCGTAACCTGGTCGTCGCTCCACCGTGTGGGAGGCGTACCAGCACTGCGCTTTACGAAATTGGGTTGCCATTCGAGGACTTTTTTGCCCTATCGGGCGTCACGCCCGCGAGTTATGTGCTGCCCACTGCCACTTAAGCTTGGCAATCCTGTGGGCTATGTCGTTAACTCTGGTGCTCCTGTGTATCTCTTCATGTTCGATTCAATCTCACAAGCAAACTAGCCATCTCCATTGCGCCTTGTGTGACTTAGAACCTTTTGATGGAGCCCATAGTGAGCGACCACGACTCTTTGCCATCACTGTGGATCACATCCCTTTAATTCTTGTTAGAGAGACATTCATCGTGTGGCAACGAGTTATGCTTGTTGTTAAAGGCAACTGTATATTATCTGTATGATTTATTTTTTCTTTTAGAAACCGTTACTTGTGCTAGGTCTAGGTATAACTTGTATCGCAAGGGCTGTTTACAAACATGTAATTCACCATCACTTATTACAACCAGGCTCAGAGCCTATGGTCGAATCGAACCCGAGAAACAAAGGCGGCACATCCAACCCCTAGACCAAGGCAGTCATTGAATTGATAATCACTCCATTTCAGGTTGTGGAGAAACTAGGTGGTTACAACAGAGTGACCAATCAAAATCAGTGGAAGACCATTGCTGACAAGATGGGATTTCATCCAGTCACAACCAGCATCACAAATCATTGTAAACAGGCCTATAAGAAGTAAGTCATAGAATATATTCTTCTTCTCAACTCATGCATTCATTCACACAGCCGAGAATAGCAAATAACAAGGTCGGAAACCTAACCGCAAGAGAAGGAGAACTTGAGACGAAACCCTGTGCCCGTCTGGTCAGCGTGGCGTAGACTAATTGCCCTCCCTGCGAAGGGAGGAGGCCCTACTCAGCAGTGGGTTATTTATCGGCTGATTAGTAGTAGATATAGAACCACACCCTCGCTGAACGGGGGGAATACCGCAGCCGATTAAATCACCAGTGGGTGGTGTAGCGTCCCTGCTCCTGAGTAAGGTTGCTAGAGTTCTGGAAGCATGGTGTTGGCAGATGACGGAATCCACTTTCCTAGATTATATCGTTTTGGAATAACGGACCTCGGGAGAGAGTACCTTACCCGTAGTATAATGACAGAACAGGTAAAACAACTTAGGGGCGAAACTGCTCGCCGCGCCTAGCCGTTCAGTGTTCCTACAGTGCTCCGCACACTCAACGAAATGTAACCGATAAAAAACTAAGAGGCAGGTCACTAGTCTATGGTGCTCGAGGCTCGAAAGATTTCAAATTCATATAATTTATTTTGTATAAGACACAATGGACACCTTGACATTGTCAACACATTTATAAAAAATGCATAATGCAAAGTAATTTATAAAAAATGCATAATGCAAAGTAATATAGTTTACCACCAGTTCGGAATGCGACCACTGCTGAGAAGAACTGGCAAGAAACTCGGAGGGCTTGTCATTCTTTTTTTCATTACTTTGCGGTCCTATATAGTAACGTAAATATTTATATTCCCAAAAAAATCTAGATATCAAACTGTTCTATTGGATCCAAATTTGCCTTCACGAATGAGTCAGTCACGAGTGAATGAATGAATGAACTGTTAGTTCAATGGCGTCCTATTGTTTTCATCTTTCGCTTAGCTGAATGTTTAGCAAAAAATGTTGCTGTGCAGGTATCTTCATAGCTACGAGGACTTCTACCGCAAGTTGGGAGTGACGCTAGTGGCGCACCCCAGAGGGGCGCGGACTCCGCCCGCGGGTCGCTCGCTCATACGCGACCGCGACAAGCAACCACCCGCTGCATCTTCCGCCTCCGCTTCCGCTTGTTCCACGCCCACCGGTACCCCCACACAGGTAAACTATTCTACACTATTCTGGACATTACCGGTTGCATCTTTACCTTTACGGGTGATTTACCGTTGTTGTATCCTTTACTATGCACCTCAGTTGACCATATTGGCCATCACATCGAAATTGCACTTGTAAAACTTACGTGACTCTCCAGTCAGCCATGTCCAAACGCTGGCAGTAAACGCACGTCTTCCAACCATTTTTATTTACCTCTATACACATTGCATATACTAAAACACTAACCAGGTGACACCACATACTAAACCCTAAAGTGTTAATCTGAAAGTTGGACACTTAAAATTGTAGAAGTAACTGTTGATTGTATTTGTGGTGTAGTGTCGGGATTAGAATACACAGTGCACCACCTCCATTCCATCCCGAGGGTGTCGTAAGAAAATGACAAGGCCGTAAACCTATCGGCAAGAGAAGGAAATCTTGATACGAAACTCAGTGCCAACCCGTCTAGCCAGCATGGCATAGTAGACTGGACTGGAGTGTAATTACTCCATGTAACTGGAGGAGGCCCGACTCAACAGTGTGTGTCAGTGAGTAGAGGCAGTTGTAGTTTTTTTTTAACTTCGTTTTATTTTTGCATACGCAAAATGAGCACGTACCAGGCTGCGCTGGTGACCAATGAGTCCAGATATATATTACGGTGACCATCTACCGATAAGCGCGGCTGCTTTCCTATCTTTATTCCCGCCAATTTGTATGTTAATAATTTAGGAACATTTCTTTCAAATATTTCGTAACAGCGAGGGAAAGACAAAGACTCCGACAAGAGTGAGACTGACAAAAGTGAGAAGAGCGAGAAGGAAGAGAAGCAGGAGAAACCGGAGAAGCCTAAAGAGAAACCGCGCACCAGTGATGGCGAAGATAGCGCTGACAACCAACCGCTTATTGTTACTGCACCCAAGTAAGTAATAGCTGTAGACGAGTCACTGTCTTCCGGTCTGTGTCTCACGCTAGTGTGGAATCCGCACTACATTTTACATACACACCTTTCATACACAATTCTTCATTCATACAATACATACATCTCTTTTCATCCTACCTTTCCTTCCTTTTTTTAAAACGTAACCCCTGCACTAGGTTAACCTGTGACGCGGGGACAGTTTACAAACATGAAATTCACGAACACAAATGACACCCAGACTCGGAGCAAGTGCCTCTGGTTTACACAAAGACACTTGCCCGGCCCCGGAATCGAACCATTCATGCTGAAACTACCACTGGTTCGAATGCTGCTCTAAAAAAAAGAGACAGAAAGAAACGCCGTTATTGCATTTTAAAAATTTTTGGAATTTAGCAGATTAATGCTAGCAATGAAATCGTATCGGATAGGCTCTCGATGAAACCAAACAACAGCAAACAAAGTTTGGTGCCCTCAAAAAAAAGAAACATAGCAAAAATATTATGCTGCGAACAACATTCTTCGCGTGAATGCATTACTAAATCTTACCCTATTTCCAGACCTGAAATAAAAGAAAAGGAGAAAGATAAAGAGCGAGAGAAAAGTTCCACATCGACATCGACTAGCGAGGAGAAGGCGCCAGTCAAACCACGATCGCAGTCCAAAGGGCGTACCATCACGCCGGTCAAAACTGACGCCCATGAGAAGAGAATGCCCAAGAGGAGACCGTTGGGGCATACCTCTAAAAGTGAGTTAGCTATACACTACTACTACTCAACCCATATATGACCCACTGCCGAGTCGGGCCTCCTCCAGTTACGGAGCGCATGTAGGGTAATTGGCCTACTGTGCCACGCTGGCACCGGGTTTCGTATCAAGTTTTCCTTCTCTTGTAGCTAGGCTATCAGCCGTAATTTCCCTGTGGCTCTTACGACACCCTCAGGATAGAATGGGATGGTGACACAATGTATTCTCAATCCGTCACCACAAGGCCTAGTTATACATGCTGTAAGAAAAACCCTATTATAGACATCTGAAGTGACATAGAGCTAATAAAAAAAGGAGTTAGTGTTTAAAAATATTATCTTGAAGTATGAGTGAGATATCGACCATAGATGACCCTCTGCTGAGTCGGGCTTCCTCCAGTTACGTGGAGGGTAGTTAGTCTACTGTGCTACGCTGCCCAGACGGGTTGGCACAGGGGTTCTAATCAAATTTCTCTTGCGATTAGTTTTTCGGCCTTGTCATTTCCTTGTTGCTTCTTTTACCCTCAGGACGGTAGGGGGAGGTGACACTATGTTTTTTTTAATCCGTCACGACACTGCGCTATAAATTGGCTACATGGGTTCCACTAAAAAAGTCAACCAATTTGCTATTGTTAGTATTGTCCTGCAAGCAATGATAGTTCCATTTTCTTGGGTTTTCTTGAATTATGAATATTGATATGAATTTGATATGATATGATATGAATTTATAACACTTTCATTACTAGATGATGACCAAAAGTTTTAGAAAACTAAATGGTTTTTTTTTCGCACACCGCATCTTTATCAGTAGTCAACCCTTTTGTTATTGCTTAACGATTTTTGTTACAGTTTGTTAAAGCTAAACTATTTGAGCAATGCTCAAAATTAGATTTTTTTACTCAGAGGCTGTGTGATTTTTTTTAAACGAAACCCGTTCACGGTGTTTTACCTGTATCGCGGGAGCAGTTTACAAACATGTAGTTCATACACTTGTCCGAACCCGGAATCGAACCCAGGACCCACCCAGTTCTAACCCCTAGACCAACGGATGGTGGATGATATGACAATCTTGCATTTTGAGTCCCAGTTGAGTGAGATCAACTATCATAATTCATCATCATTTCAGCCAAAAGAAGTCCACTGCTGGATATAGGCCTCCCCAAGGGATTTCCACGAAGGCCGGTCCTGAGCCGCCCGCATCCACCGTTTGCCAGCCACCTTAACCAGGCCGTCGGGCCACCGTGTGGGAGGCCTACCAGCACTGCGCTCTCCGGTACGTGGTCGCCACTCGAGTATCTTTCTGCCCTATCGGCCGTTTATCCTGCGACATCTCTAGCTATGTCGGTGACCCTGGTTGGCCTGCTTATCGCTTCATTTGTGATTCAATCTCGCAGGGAAATTCCGAGCATAGCTCTCTCTCCATTGCCTTCTGGGTGATACTGAGCCTGTTGATGGAGCCCATAGTGAGCGACCACGTCTTTGTACCATATGTCTGACAAAAAACATTGATCGAAGACTAAAGTATAAACAATACTTCATTCTTTCATATCCAGCCATTTGTAAATTTTTGTATCGAGTTATTCGATGGAAGATATCTCGTGTGGTTAGTTTTACATTTTTGGTACTTTCAAGTGAGAAAATACATTAGGAACACGCGAGCTAAATCGCGGACAGGAGCTGGTTTATTGATACATAACTATAGCGGTACATATAAATTGATTTGTACAATCAAAATCAAAACTCATTTAATCAAGTTGGCTCATTAGAGCTCTTTTGCCAAATCAAACAAAAAATAAAATTTACCATTTAAAATTAATTATTTACCATATACCACCGGTTCGGAATGCACCTCTACAGAGAAGAGCCGGCAAGAAACTCTGTAGTTGCTCTTTTTAGATCGTCATTTGGGTACAAGACTGGTTATAAGACAGATTTGTGAGAGCAAACTCGCGCAATAGTTCCAAAGGGCCAAACATCAGCCAGATCTAGTCGACAATAGTAACCTTGTAATGCCCAAGCCAACCGACCCCCAGCAACGGCACCTGTTCACAAGCATGACGCATGCGGCAGCCATCGCCCTCCTCAACCATATTGCGGGGAAGAGAACAATAAATGTCAAATCATTCAGAATGGTGCACAATTGCGTAGATAAAATATAATTATTACTAAATAATAACATTATGAAGCTTTATGATTGTAAGAAAAAAATACTGGACCATTTTCGAAAATTACAAAATCATGTATGTACTATATTCGCCAGTTCATAATACAAGCCACTGAAAGAACGATGAACGAATGAAAGAGTATATATATCTGTATACAACATGTTTTTTATATCTAATCTCATAAATCCAAAAATAATAACATCCCTTAGAATATGTTATTCCAAAATGCGTGGTTTCGAAAATATCATCAACTGTCAGTCAATCAGTGATGGGAAAGTTTCATGAATAAATACTAGTCATTCAAACCAATCATTCATATTTAAAGCTAAGAAAAAAATGCATTGCCCGTGTAGTAACGGATAAAGAATTTATTATTTGGCAAAACAACTTTTGCCGGATATAAATCACGGGCTAGCTCTATAACCCGTAATCCCGACATAAAACCATAATTTTTTTTTATTGACAGATGAAGGTCCTGGCACAAGTACTTCGCGTGCCTCGAGACGCCCCCACGCCTCTACCGACAGCGACAGTTCTGGAAGAGCTTCTAGGTAAACCATAGTGTATTTTTTACAAAATCTGAGCATCATAGTTTTTCTCAACTGGTGTGTGTGGTGGATTTAGAATACACAATGTCACCAACCCACACAGGCCTGATAGTGTCGTATGACGCTACTAAAGGAACGCAAGAGGCCATCACCATCTCGCCGTGTCTCACGGCAGCTTAAGGGTGTGCCTCTCTTTTTTTGTGTTGTTGTTCTCATACCACAGCATGGTCGAAGGGAGAGGGTGGTTATCTCCCTAAAGATCTTTGGTTATTTAACATTCTTTTTCAGATGCGGCCCGTTAAAGAAAATGCAGAGTCGTCGAAGCCAAAGCGCGAATTCGGCCAGCAGTGGTAACACAATTGCATCGAATGGCAGTAAGCGACCGCGCAAGAGAAAGAGTACCGAGTGAGTACCTTTTTACTAAGAACATTACCCACAGGAATGAAATTGTTAATTGTTTTCTATAAAAAGGCTAAAACGTATTTTTTAATACAGTTGCTCAAAAAGTGGCGTATTGCAGGGACGTATAGCGTTCGGGAAGTGGGTATTACACACTCGTGCTTTTTTTTACCATTCCAGCACTAGTGCGTTCTCTTTCCCAACTGTCAAAATAATGTCTATTAAAAGGAAAAACCAACCATGAAGTTTTTACAAAAACAAAATCATAGAAGTTTTTATGATTCATGCAAATACGTATATTTCTAAAAAGAAACTAGTTACTAATTTGTTTCAATATCTGATTTAATGATTTGATTGAATGAGTTAGGTTAGGTTTCATTTCATTTCATCTCATTAAATTTCATTTTCATTTCATATCAATAATAAATTTCTACTGAAGACTTGGCTGTATGGGCATAGTTGCTTTTGCCTACTAGAATGGGTGAAGAAAAAAAATCTGCTTATATTCTACGGTTGGCGCGATTAGTTAGTTGAGTTTATTGTGTTTTTATTGTTTTATTAAATTGCTTCATTTTTTCGCAACTGTATTAAAAATAGTCGTTCAGTACACGTGCGGAACCGTCATTGCAACTTGTTCCGACTGTCAATGACAGCCTTTCCGTACTTGTAATGAAATATACTATTAACGCATCTCAATTTGTATTATTAATAAAAAAAAAAAAAAACATATCCTTGGACATTTCACACAACGCCATCTCGTCCCAAGTGTTTTTTTTTATAGATAGAAAACACCCAGACCCGGAACAAATACTTGTAGGTCGTAAAAATATTTCTTCCGTGCGGGTTTCGAACCCGCGACGTGCTGCGCAGCAGTGGATCGCTCAACCACTGCGCCAACCGAGTCTATATATACTTTAAAAGCGCTTTGAAATATGTATTTTTTTTACATTTACAGGCCGTCGACAAGTGGGCCTACTCGCACTGTATCCAACTTAAAAGCGCAAGTTGGGGACAAGTTAAAGGTGTACTACGGGCCCACGCAATCTGAATCAAAGGTACCTCTCGCATTCTACATTTTGTCCCCTTTTTTACTTGTGATCAGTTCAACTCCACCTGTACATAGTTCCGACTGCTATCTCTCAGCTACAGAAGTCCACAGCCATAGTGTAGAAAGTTCCAAAAAGTCCAGCAGAAAAGTCCAGATATTTATAGCGCTTGCTAAAGGAATCACCCGGTACTGGATGAAGAATGTTTTTTTATGTTGAGTTGTTATTTATGAGCTGTGCAAACTTCTATACCGCGTACATAATCGTCTGAGCGACCTCTATCCGCTGATTTAAAATAACTTATGATTTCCACAACGTCTGGCCAAAGGAAACCAGAGGCACTTGCTCGAAGACTTTTGATGATTACATTTTTGTAAACTGCTCCCGCGATACAGGTCATACGTAGTGCACGGGTTCCGTTTTTTAAAAGAAAAGAGGAAAAAAATACCTACACCTTGTATAAGCTGCCTGACTGGGAAAAGACCTCCATTACAGAATCATTGGTTCAACCCATAAATGACACACTACTGAATCAGGCCTCCTCCAATTTCATGGAGGGAAACTAGCCTACTGTCACGCTGGCAAGACGGGCACAGGGTTTGCGTCAAGATTTCCCTCTCTTTCGGCTAGGGGATCTGCCTCTTCCTTTCCTTTAGTCGGCTGTCACGACACCCTTAGGATCGAATGAGGTGGTACTTTTTAATTGGTATATGCCTCAAAAACTCCTTCATTGCCATATTATGAAATTGTTTTATTTATATTTAAGTTAGAAATCTTTTGATTGCATTCACTTGTGTGTTTTATTTCAACAACAATTGTGTATATGTTCCGATTTTAAAGACGTTCCACGTCAAAATTAGCAAAAGCAACCTTTCCGACAGGTGACGTACGAAGCCAAGGTGATAGAAATATCACCTGAAGGCTCGTTACGCGTACACTACACTGGTTGGAACACGCGCTACGACGAGTGGATCAAACCGCAACGGATAGCGCTCAACGTCACGCAACACGAGCAACGCAACAAAAAGGTATGCACACAACATTTGCTTGGTGGTAGGATCTAATGGTCCGCCCGGCTACCTACCACCACATCTAAGTCGGCGACAAGTAGATTTACTGTGTTTCGTCGTGTGTATAAATAAAATAATTATAAATATCCTTGGACATTTCACACAACGCCATCTCGTCCCAAGCTAAGCAACTTAATGCTTGTGTTATGGTAACGAGATGGATGATAAACTACTTATATACATTTTTTTTTTTTTTTTGTAAATACATACATATTATAGATAGAAATGACACCCAGACTCCGAGCCAGTGCCTCTGGTTTAGACAAAGACACTGGCCCGACCCCGGAATCGAACCCGGGACCCGTTGATCCAAAGGCGGCACATCTGACCACTAGACCAACGAGGCATCATCTTAGACCCTGTTGTTGATTTCCATCACGCAAGACTAGGGTGAAAGTCATTCAAGTCACTGATAAAAAAAACAACCTCCACTTGGTTCTTCGTCGTTTTTGAGTCGTCGTCTTTTTGTTGTTGGTCCGTGTGGTGACGGATGTAGAATACAGAGTGTCAAATGGAAATGGCAAGGCCGAAAAGCCAGCGACAAAAGAAGATAAACTTGATACGAAACCGTATGCCAATCCGTCGGGCCAGTGTGGCACAGTAGGCTATTTCCATCTAGGAATTTGGAAGAAGCTCGCGCCAATTACGACGACGACATATACCGTAGAGGGGATTCTGCAGACCGCAAATAAAAAAAAAGCGGATTGTTCTTCTCAGCCTATAAACGACTCAATAATCAGTCTGACTTTCTTCATATAGGAGGGATTAGCCTACTCTACCACGCTAGCCAAACGTGTTGGCACAGGGTTTGTACTAAGTTTTCCTAGGTTGTCTACCTTTTGAGTTCCTATAGGCTGCCTGTCCACCGGAGCGGAGCAAGACAGTGGAGCTGAGAAACGGAGAAATATTAACCAATAAGATTGCACAACTAAAGAGAAGCGGACATTTACTGCAATCTTATTGGTTAATATTTCTCCGTGTCTCCACTCCTGGGGGCAGGCAGCCTTAGTCGCCTCTTACGGTGCCCTAAGTATGGAATGGGTTGGTGACATGGGGTATTGTAAATGTAACATCTAAAATTATTAATGGTTCTGCATTTTTTTTTTACAGAATACAAGTATTAGTAGACGAGTCAGAGCAAAGAGGACTGAAGGTTAGTGTAGTGTTTGGTTACTAAATATCGATAATATCCCAATGCTAAGGTATCTTCAACCATAACTGTTCTTCGCAGAGTCGTCGGCGCAATCAGATTCCGATAGTTCAGACAGTGATGACGATGTCAAGATGAGACCTTCCAAGAAATCGGATTCTGATAAATCGGAAGTAAAACGTAAGACCTTTATTGGCTAATAAGCGTTTTTTTTAAGTTGGTAATCCTCATGGACAGCTTAACGCCAGCGGGGTTATGTGGGACTCTGAGGCGCGGAAAAATGGCAATTGCGCCCCAACCTACCCACTAAAACCAACGGTGTCGACTGCCCGAAACAGGGCTACGGGTTTCACTCCTCAATGGGGAGCATGCTCCGCGACCCTGATGGGGCCTTGGCCCGCTTTGAGAGGAGCCTCTCAATGAGCTGGACGCACCCCAGCTCATTGAGAGGCACGGGCGAGACATTGCACGTGCCTGTCACGGCAGTTTAAGGCTCTCGAGCAAGAGGATATTAGCCTGCCCTTTTTGTATTAGCCCACACTATCCTGAGGGTGTTGTAATAGGTAAATATAGGAACGCCAGAGGCAGATTTCCTTCATCCATCAGACTGCCTTCTTGATTGGTGCCACCCTTTGATCATGGGCCCTCGGTTCGATTCCGGGGTCGGCACTTGTTCTTGCTCTCAGTCTGGATGTCATTTGTGTTCGTGAATTACATATTTGTGCACATCCCCGCGATACAGACAAGACAATGAATGCTGCATACAAACTATGTGCGTGGGACAGTCAATAGGCTGATTTCCCTCCATTTGGAGGAGGTCCGACTCGGTAGTTGGTCATTAATACTTTTGTTTATGGGTAGCCTTGCCCCACCTAAAACTGGCTTCGGATTTCAGCTAATACTTATTTAAGTTAATCTGTTCTGAATTCAGTTTTAACTAAGGTCACTTATTTCGGTTCGATTAAAACATTGGTTTATTATTTAATTTGTATGAGAGACCCAAATTTGTTTAATGGGTAATGTTTCCCATTGCCCAGATTCCTTGTCTTTAGACTTCTTATCATGATAATTAAACTATCTCTACGTTAACAGCACCATCAAGACCCAAAGACATAAAGTCAAGTGACAGTAGTGGTTCAAATAAACCACGGAAGAGGCCTGTCAGAACTGTATCGACACCCACAACAGTATCTCCTGCAAAGAAACCGCGTCCAAATGTCACTGGCCGAGATTACGACCTTAATGAAATCAGATCAGAGCTAAAAGGTCTACACACAGTTAAACAAGAGCCAGATGAAAATGTCAAACAAGAGGTTTCAGATAAAGATCCTTCGAATCCTACTCCCTCTGTGGCACCTCCTGAACCTACCCCTCAAGAGAAACAAGCCGAAGATGTCTACGAGTTTAAAGAGCCTGAACCATTTGAACTTGAGTTACATGATGAGAAAAAGAAACGCACGCATCGTATATTTGACGATATTTCTCCTAGTAAATATACTTCAACGCTTTCTAAGTCGTTGAGTGAAGAGATATCTGAAGATCCACTAAGGCCTCGCCCTTCGTCTTTAAGGTCACCTTCTTTGTCACCATTCAGGGACTTTGGCACCCGTGATACAAGCCGACAGTCTCCAGAAGAAGATTCCAAAGACGACATGTTCTCACTTGATGATGATTCATTCCCAGGCGATGGATCTGGTCTCACATTCGAAGGATTCACTCCAGCGAAAAATCAGGAGACATATTCCAAAAAGAATAAAGTTTTAAAATTAAGAGAGCTTATAGATGACTCTCCTGATAGTCCTGCAGACGATGAACAGTCGACAGAAGATGAACAGGAAGATATAACTATGAAAGTGGAAGAAAGGAAACCAAGTCCAATTCCAGTATTGACAGTCGCTGAAGATCATAAATCTCCAGAACCGCCAGTTAAAGTTGAAGTTGTGGAAACTGAACCTCCTGCGCCAGCAAAAGAGGAAGTTGTGGAAACTAAGGAAGACATTTTGGCTGAAATTAAAGTTATCTTGCCTGATCCGCCAAAAACCCCACCATCACAGAAACTCAGGCCGAAAAATAGTCCAATTCTAGAACCGACAACAACAGCGGCCCCGGTAACCTCAACTGTAATTACCACTACGACTGCTGCACCTATTACGTTGATAAACAATCCAACAACGGAAGCCAAGGAAGAGCCGAAGAAAGAGGAAAAAGAAGAATCTCCCAAAGTTCCAGTTTCAAAACCTCAAACTACCAAACCAACTACAGTTACTTTACCAAGTAAACCGCCATCTAATCCACCTCCAGCTAAACCCAGTATTATTCCTACGGTAGCCGCGACTGAACCGAAAGAAAATCCACCAAAAATAAAAACCGAAAAGAAAGTGGATGCTACTACGAAAAATATTCAAACTCTTAAAACAGACTCTATTGAGACACTCACTCCGGATCTCAAAGCAGATCCTGTTCAAAAATTCAATCCAATATCGAAGAAGGAACCAGTTCAGAAACTTAATCCAAGTCCTAAAGCTGAATCAATCTCGAAACCAAATCCAAACCCTAAAGCAAATCCAATATCTAAACCAAACCCCATACCTAAACCCAACCCAACACCTAAACCCAACCCAATACCTAAAATGGATCCTGTTCAGAAACTCGATCCTATCCCGAAGATGGACCCTGTCCAGAAAATGGATCCTATTCCCAAAATGGATCCTGTCGGGCCAGGTTCCTCTCAAATACTTCCTCCATCTAGTCCACTCGTTGACACCGAAGAAGACAAATCTGAACCCGATAGTCCAGCGAGGATCGATGTTCTACCAGAACCACCTCCAGGATTTCTTCTACAATCTGAGGGGCCTAAGATTGCTGAGAAATTACTCAAAGCTATCAGTAGCGCTAAGAGATTATCTATGTCGCCACCACCTAATGAAGAACGCCCGGCAACACCAAAGAATGACTCTCTGTCCACCCTAAAATTGATCAAACCAGAAACAAAACTGTCCCCGAAGTCCCCAGAAGCAAGAATTACAGCGAAACCGGAAGCAATGAAGCCTTTGACAAAAGTAGATCCAATAAAAAAGGTCAGCCCCACCCCTACCATAGATCCCATCTTTGGCGAGCCAACGAAATTGCTGGAAATTAAACGGGACACCTTAGAAGCGAAGAAGGCTAAACCTGATGATCCGCCTAGACTACAAAGTCCACTAAGTCCGCTGAACATTCTGGAACGGCGCAAAAGTGTCGCAGATTTACCTTTGAGCGTTCCTGGAAAGAACAACAAAGTGTTGAGTGACACGATACAGAAGTTGTCTAGTCAGATCAATCAAACTGCGGCGGCCGCAGCTGTGGCTAGTCTACCCATCCCGACGCTGGCGCCATTCCCGTCGGCTGATAAAAGTGATTCTAGTGATTCCGACGATTCTGATAGAAGGTGAGCTATTAACAATTTATTAGAAGTAACATTGTAATTTCCTATTGACTCGACATCGTTATGCCGTAAACAATTGCAGCTAAAATGTGTGCCAAAAGACGTCCTCCGACATAAGCCTCGACCTTAACCAGGTTTTCGGTCCCCCGTGTGGGAGGCCTCGTATCGCGATCGCACTCGAGACTTTTCTGTCCGATCATCGGGCGTAAGTCTTGCGAGTTATGTGCCCTGCCACTGCCACTTAAGTTTGGCAATCCTGTGGGGTATGTCGGCAACTCTGGTTCTCCTGCGCATCTACCATATATCAAAATTCAGCAATTGGAAGGTTACGGTTCAGTAATTGGTGGCATCATATGAAAGGGATGCTACTAGTTTTCATAAAAAATATATAAAAAAAAAAAATACGTCTTGCCAACTTGGCACAGTAGGCTAATTTCCTTCCATGGATTTGGAGGAGGCCCGACTCAGTAGTGGGTCATTTATGGGCTGTAACGACGATAATTATCTGAACAGCGCCATCTAGATCCTGTATATATTGTTAGTTAAAAAATAACCATCATAACATTTCTTAAATATTTTTTTAATACAGTTGCTCAAAAAGTGGCATATTACAGGGCCGTATAGCGTTCGGGAAGTGGGCTATTACACACGCGTGCTTTTTTTTACCATTCCCGCACTAGTGCGTTTTCTTTCCCAACTGTCAAAATAATGTCTATTATAACCGCTAACGTGCCCGTGGCACAATGGTTGTGCCATGGAAAACGGACGGCGAAGTGTCCGGTGGCACAACCCCTGTGCCACGGGATTTCGGCGCGAAAGCGCGCGCATCGACTCGTTCTTGTCAGTTAAATTTCCTATCCCTGTTTAATAAAGGTACATTTGTATTCTTTGTCTCGCTTCTATGCTAAATAATGAACGAGGTAAAGCCAACCAATCACATTCCATAGAACAAAATTGTAAATTTTAACGATTCGAACTTTTTCGGTCAATGACCGACATTCAGTTGCATTCGTGTTTTGATAAAGTGAGTGCGCGTATACGGAAAAAACTCGATTAAATATAGAAATAGTGATTTAAAGTGAGTGATATTGGACATATTTAAAGGTGAGTTATCTATTATTACATTTATTTAATAATTTCACCTTCAAACATAAAATTCACCCGTTTTTAGAGCCGATGCATTTTAGTACATTTGGAGGTTAGCTATGATTGTATATTTTGTGTTTTGTTCATATTTTGATACTTTTTTGGCTGTTTCTAATACTAAATGCTATTAAATGTTATTAATATGATAATTCAACTAATTACATGCCGTTTTACTAAAAA
This sequence comes from Clostera curtula, assembly GCA_905475355.2. Lineage (NCBI taxonomy): Eukaryota > Metazoa > Arthropoda > Insecta > Lepidoptera > Notodontidae > Clostera > Clostera curtula. The sequence continues at coordinate 6,350,754 of FR997813.1, read as the reverse complement.
TATTTGCAAAATATGTAAAATATGACTTAAATAGCGGAACTAAGTCAGTACTGCGTGCGCAGCCAAATTTTAATGACAATTTATTTTTAATTAAATAAATAATACTATTGTATCTTTTATTTTTTTCCATATTATACACAATTTACACATTTTAAATAAATAAAAAAAACCATATGATATAGCTTTAATTTTTGAGATATGATTTTTTAAACAAAAGGGGGTATCAAAAAAAATAATTATTTTTATTCTGTTTTAATAATTCTAAAAATTCTAAAATGGAGTTAAATAATACTAAACAAAACACTCAATCATATAGCTTTATTCATAATAAACATAAAAAACATAAAACTTGTAGGTAGTACAATAACAAATTCATGTTTATTTAGTGGTTTTGTGAAATCCGAGCCGGGGGGCGCGGCTAGAAGTCGGGGTCAAAAATCGCGGGGCACTATGAGGTGGCACAACCATTGTGCCATGGGCACGTTAGCGGATAAGGAAAAACCAACCATGAAGTTTTTACTAAAAAAAATTATAGAAGTTTTTATGATTCATGCAAATACGTATATTTCTAAAAAGAAACTACGTACTAATTTATTTCAATATCAGATTTAATGATTTGATTGAATGAGTTAGGTTAGGTTTCATTTCATTTCATCTCATAAAATTTCATTTTCGTTTCATATCAATAAAAAATTTCTACTGAAGACTTGGCTGTATGGGCATAGTTACTTTTGCCAACTAGAATGGGTGAAGAAAAAAAATCTCTGCTTATATTCTACGGTTGGCGCCATTATTGTTTATAAGTCATAAATGATTAGTTAGTTGAGTTTTTTGTGTTTTTATTATTTTGTTAAATTGCTTCATTTTTTCGCAACTGTATTAAAAATAGTCGTTCAGTACACGTGCGGAACCGCCATTGCAACTTGTTCCGACTGTCAACCCTCGTCTTCGGCTGCGCCTCGGCTCGGTAGACATTTGTCGGAACTCTTTGCAATGACAGCCTTTCCGCACTTGTAATGAAATATACTATTTTAATACAGTTGCTCAAAAAGGCATATTGCAGGGCCGTATAGCGTTCGGGAAGTGGGCTATTACACACGCGTGCTTTTTTTTTTACCATTCCCGCACTAGTTCGTTTTCTTTCCCAACTGTCAAAATAATGTCTATTACAAGGAAAAACCAACCATGAAGTTTTTACTAAAAAAAATCTTAGAAGTTTTTATGATTCATGCAAATACGTATATTTCTAAAAAGAAACTACGTACTAATTTGTTTCAATATCAGATTTAATGATTTGATTGAATGAGTTTCATTTCATCTATTTAAATTTCATTTCATATCAATAAAAAAATTCTACTGAAGACTTGGCTGTATGGGCATTGTTCCTTTTGCCTACCAGAATGGGTGAAGAAAAATAAATCTCTGCTTATATTCTACGGTCGGCGGCATTTTTTTTAAGTCATTAATGATTAGTTAGTTGAGTTTATTGTGTTTTTATTATTTTATTAAATTGCTTCATTTTTTCGCAACTGTATTAAAAATAGTCGTTCAGTACACGTGCGGAACCGTCATTGCAACTTGTTCCGACTGTCAACCCTCGCCTTCGGCTGCGCCTCGGCTCGGGTAGGCATTTTGTCGGAACTCGTTGTAATGACAGCCTTTCCGCACTTGTAATGAAATATACTATTTCATTGCATCTAGGTTAATAATTGACAAGCTTGCTGTCGAAGAGTGGGGTAGCGGCGCAAGTTCCGAGACTGTGCCACCCGTTGCCGCCACTGTCAGCAGTACAACCCGCGCTCTACACGCGGGCAAATCCGAGGGCGAATGGAGTGCGGGCGAGACATTACTCATGTTAGAAGACGCGTGCAAGAACGAACGAAAACATAGTACGTATTACTACACTATTTTTGGCATGTACAAAACACAAACTCTCTCCGTAAGGGAGCAGGAAACCGCCTTTGCTGGAGCGTTATAACTTCTCGTTCCATGTCCGCAACCCACTTGCCTGGCCGTTGATCTCCTGACTATCTGAGTCTGTTCATCAAGTTTTAAAGTGAAAGCATGACGGTTCCTTCAGCTGCCAACTTCATGCCTGGTAAAGCTCTGACGACTCAACTCACACTCAGGAAAACATGACCACCTGATTATGTTATTTGGTTATGCTACTCCGTGTGTGGACGATTTTGGAATACACAATGTCACCAACTACCTACCATTATGAATCCAAGAGGCAGATGACCTAGCTGCAACACAGCGAAACCTTGATGCATAGCCTGTGCCAACCCATCTTGTCAGTATTATGCCACACTGACAAGACGGGTTGGCACAGAGTATGCATCAAGACACTTAGGCTAGTTACACTCAGTAGTGGGTCATTTGTGGGTGGAAACGATGATTATGTAATGCGGAGGTATTTTCGCAGTCGGGCAGCTTCAATGAGGTGTAGGCATTTTTTCATTTATAAATCGGAACCCCTGCACTAGGTATAACCTGTATCGCGGGACATGTACATGACATGTAATTCATAAATGCAATTGACACCCAGAGTCGGAACAAGTGCCTCTGGCTTACACAAAGACACTTGCCCGACCCCGGAATTGAACCCGCCTCCGCACATCAGCAAGGGCCATGGGCTTATTTTATTTTATTTATTTATTTATATTAATAAGGATCTCCAACAAAAGATATACACAATACATGATTCATTGTTATATGGCAACATCAGGTTTTAAATAGTGTACCCCTTCACTTATAGGAGACCACAGCATGCACAATAATTTTAAATTTAAAAACCTAGCCAAAGTTATATCATTAATATTAAGTGAAATTTGGAAAATAAAGGAAAAATGGGAGAATATAACATTTAGATATAGGTACTTAAATTAGATGAAGATGCATTGTTTTTGTATAGGTGCAAGCGTGGTCGTGGCAGGCAGTGGTCGCCTGGGCCCAGCCCCTCCTATCCCGCCTGCCAGCGCGTGCAGTGTGGCGGGGGGCGAGGACGACAGCAATATCTCCCTCCTGCTCTGCTCCGAGACCATCCCGGGGTCGCCGGCGCCGGATGCCGAGCCCGCGCCTCCGAGGCAGAGGCTCCACATGCCTTTTGCCTCGGCGCCTCCGCATCAGCACTGCAAGGGTGAGCTCCAAAAACTTAAATAATAATCATCATCATCATCATCATTTCAGCCAAAAGACGTCCACTGCTGGACATAGGCCTCCGCCAAGGATTTCCACAAAGGCCGGTCCTGGGCCGCCCGCATCCACTGCTTTCCGGCGATCTTAACCAGGTCGTCGGTCCACCGTGTGGGAGGCCTACCAGCACTGCGCCTTCCGGAACGCGGTCGCCACTCGAGGACTTTTCTGCCCCATCGGAATGCCAAATAATAAATAATAATAAATATCCTAGGACATTTCACACAACGCCATCTCGTCCCAAGTTAAGCAACTTAATGCTTGTGTTATGGTAACGAAATGGATGATAAACTACTTATATAAATTTTTTTTTGTAAATACATACATATTATAGATAGAAATGACACCCAGACTTCGAGCCAGTGCCTCTGGTTTAGACAAAGACACTTGCCCGACCCCGGAATCGAACCCGGGACCCGTTGATCCATAGGCGGCACATCTAACCGCTAAACCAACGAGGCAGTTGAAATTAAACACTTTGTAACGGATTTATTGCGTGTATATTAATTACTTTAGATTGTATATCTTTCCCCGTGTGGGGTAGGGGTCAGCTTCGGTTTTTTTTTGCTGAAACTGAATTAAATTTTACGTGTCTTTTATTGATAACAAGCTGACTGTATTTGCTTCATCCTCTACAATCCTATTTCTTGTTGTACTATCACTCGGCACATAGACCACTGCTGAGTCGGGCCTCTTCCAATTACATGGCGGGTAATAGCTTACTGTGCCATGCTGGCTGGCACAAGGTTTCGCTTCAAGTTTTCTTTTTCTTGCGGCTAGGTTATCGGCCTTGTAATATCTTTTTTCGTCTCTTACGCCACCCTCAAGATTAATTGGGGTGACGACACAACTTTTGATGTCTTAGGTTTTCACGATCTTTACACATTGCAGGAAATGATCTCTTCACGGTTATGATCGTTTTATTTTATTTCATTCCCAACGTTTCAGACACTTTGCAGTGTGTGTGCAAACCGTGAAGAGATCATCACCTGCGACACAACTTTTTTCAAATCTGGCACCACACAGGCAGGACGCGGACGCAAAACTTTGTATGTGTTTCTACATATAATATAAGCCCTAATATTAACAGAGGATCGTCGCGGCGAAAGTGGTACTCGAGCAGGCGCCAGCACGAACGGCCCAAGCGGGGGAAGCCGCGAGGGGGGACCTGCCCGAGAGGGGCCTGGGAGGGAGGCCGGGGCGGGGACCGCGGGCTGGGGCAGAGGCCGACCGCTCATGGACAATACGCCGCCTACAACGCCTGATAGCAGCCTCGACATGTCGCCACATAGGTAACACTAATTACTTCTACTACTTGTCAGCCCATAAAGCCTACTGTGCCACGCTGGCCAGGCGCGTTGGCACAGGGTTTCGAATCAAGTTTTCTATCTCTTGCGGCTAACAATATACTCATAATATATATCATCTTCTACACTTCTACTTCGCGCGATTTGCTTCTCTCTACTACTACTACTATTATTCAGTATACTATAAATTACCCATCGCTGAGTCGGGCCTCTTCCATTTACATAGAGGGTAACTAGCCAACTGTCACGCAGGCCAGACGGTTGGGTATAGGGGTTTTGTATCATGTTGTAAATCCGTCACTACACGGACTTTGACCAGATTCAACTGTATTATACATTAAAAAAAGCAAAATATACCGTTCGTAATGTATCGCCATAGCCAGTTCTGTTCCCGCCCAGAATAGCTTTAATATTTATTGGTTACTAGCAACAATATGAAATGTTTGAATATTTCAGAGATCGACGAATGTCGGAGCGCGACAGCCCGTCCGATCGGAAAGATGAGGACGATGACAGAGCGAATGATGTCGCTGGCCTCGACATGGACAAACCTCGCAGTAAGCCCAATCGTTATATTAATACTAAAACGAAATGGTTTTAATAAAAATGTAGACTCAAAGACCATAGGGGTGCGCCTTCGGATCACGGAGTCCCAGGTTCAATTCGGGGGCCGGGCAAGTGTCTTAGTGTAAATCAGAGGCATTTGCTGTCTGAGTGTCATTTGTGTTCGTGAATTTCATGTTTGTAAACTGCCCCACCGATACAGTTATACCAAGTGCAGTTTCGTTTTTATTATAAATAAAGGTTTTCGACCTTGTCATTTCCTTCTGTCGACTCATACGACACCCTCAGGATGGAATGGCTCTTGACTTCTATTTAAATATTCTGCCTCGCAGGTGGACTACGGTCACGCAAAGCGTCGGAAAGCTCAATGGCTGGGGTAGGAAGGAGGTCTCGCCGCTCTCGTCGCGACACAGACGATGCACCCAGCTTGCACCATCCTCCGCTCAAGTACAATTTCTACGTGGACTTGGGTGAGTATTTTCTTAGAGGACTGCTGAGGACCTTGTCACCAACTCATCTTCTCCGCCAATGATACAAAAAACCACTATCGTGCATTGCTCAAGTCAATATGTTATGTACCACTAAGATGGCTAAAGCTTACGGATTTGTACAGTCGGCGCCAATCTTTATGGCCGGTCTGAATGTAGCCGCATTACTCTGCGCACAACACAACATCAGGTATGAGCGGGACGTACACGGGGTGGGGAGGAAGTTAACGCTCGTGAGCGCCGTTTTTCACCCACATTTTAGTGTGAGTGAGCTACGTTCGTATTGGTTATGAAATGTACGATGCGCAAGTTCGTACCCACGGATATATTCAGATCAGCCATAAAGATTGGCGCGGACAGCAACAGGGGTGACCAGAACCTTAAAATTAAAATATTGTGACTTTGCTTGATTCACGACTATGTATGTGAGCCCCGTCGAGCTCTCTAAGACTGACTCATATTACATATTAATGCTTCCAATCTGAGAATATTTTGTGTACACATCGGAAAAGTGCAATGTGTGAGCCGCTAGAATTGGCTGGTCCACATCAGAGGTATTAGAACTTCATACTCAACTGTTTATTGTATGCCAGCAGACCCCTCGTGGGACTGCCACACCCGCATCAACGTTTTGACGACTCGGCTGGCCGATCTGCGGAAAGCGTACCACTCGGTTAAAGCGGAGCTCGCCGCCATCGATAGGCGACGCAAGAAGCTTCGCCGGAAGGAGAGAGAAGGTAAAAAAACTTCCCGTCCCATTTCCTCGTCGTTGAATTATAAATTAGGAAATTGTCTAACAGGTCCCATGCTGTAAATAGTCTATGGTTTTCTTAACTATGCGTGGTATATTTTCTACATAGATTTCTGTTTCTCTTGGTACTTCGTAGTACGGTCACTAAGACGATAATTTGAAGATTCTATGTAGTCTAGACCAGGGCTTCCCAAACTTATTTTAACTGTGACGCCCATGGGAAGTTAGGCTGTCTTACCATACATTGGTAAGATAACAGAATATAAAACCTCCCCGCCACACGCTGGGAAATAACGCGTGTTGTAAAATTCAACGAAACCCAGCACGCTTAGCTAGCTACCACCCTCACGTCTGCAAGCCAAGCAGTTTTACTGTGTTTCGTAGTGTGTATGTGAGAGCCGGTGCCCGACAGGGCATTTCCTTGAATTACCTCCTCTATCTTAGACCCTGTCGTTGCTTTCCATCACGCAAGCCTAGAGTCAAAGGCTTTCAAGTCACTGATAAAATAAAAAAAGATTGAGAATTTGTCAGAAAAACAAATAGTATCAAAAATAACAAATGAAATGAATATTCTAAAAAACTTAATCGACACAGACAGCCAACCTATTTAGATCGCCCCTGGGATAATACCGCGGTGCGCCAGGGCGTCCCGAGTCGCGACGCACAGATAGGTACGCACTGGTCTGGGAGTATCTAGAGTCAGCTTGAACATATGCCCGACGTTGTCTACACAAAATCTTACCAGTGAATAACTCCCTTTTTTTACAGCTGTGAAAGCTGCAAAGGCGGCGTGCTCATGATGAAGGATGTTCTAGAACTGTCGGAGGCGACAGTAGCGAGCGACAGCTGAGTTTGTTCGTTATAGAATAAACAATTTGTGAATGGTGCGTACTACACTATGTTCAGAGACACCAACTCAAGGCGACGAAACTAAGTGGTACTTTCGTGGTGAAATAATTTGTTTATACTAAGATCTATTAGAAGCGAATGTTCTATTAGATGTCATGAATCCGAATACACACTGCAGATTACAAAATGTATATGTGAAGTCGTAATAAGACTCATTTTGTGCAAATATTTTCAGAGTAGAATATAGGGTGTGATGTTAATTTTGCAATTTAAGTCAGCTATCAGGTCCGGTGACTAATCGTTGAGGCAGAGGCTTAATCATTTTCTACTTATTAGATATCAACTTTCGTTTGTGACATAGTGACCAGACAAAGAGTAGGACTTGGGTAAAGATATTGGTCATAATAATTTGGAAAGTTCCACATTCTGTTGTACCTAAAATAACACAATTGACAGAGGAATTTTAAAAATTGTGTTAACAAGCTATAGTAGATATGGATTAATTGTTACATCTATAGTTCACATACGTACTAAGTATTGTAGTACATACTAAGATATACAAAATAACCAAGCTTTACTCTCTTTTAGTATTCGTGAAAATACTTCTGAATTTGGTGCAACAAAAGCTCTATAGCCATAAAGAAAGAATTCATAGTACTACTGATAAAGATACTGTGCAAAATTTAACGCAATAAAAAGCAACTTTTTTTCTTAAAATTTTGGTCACTAACTGGTGACGAAAGTGGCAAGACTTGAGAAATAAGCACCAAATAATGAAGAAACATAATGTATTGCTAATTGGTTGGTTTTCACTGTTTTGGAAAAATTAAGATCTTTCACAAAATCGCCGAAACCTATTTTAGGTATTGCTTTTTTTGGTTGGCTCTATGCCTTCATTTCTGTGTTGGCTATAGGGCTTTTGTTTTACCCTGTACACAAGCTTTGTTTGCATAAAGGCCCATTTAGACGGGGATAGTTTCTCGCCTCGAACATACGATTATCGAAAGGATATAAAAAAGTTGCTTCGTCTAAACATTCAAACCTCTCGCTCACTCGCTTTGGCGAGAATTACCTCGCATTACAATATTGACAGTGTCCGTCTAAACAGAATTTTGAAACAATAATCGTATTTCGAGTTTTTGTGCCAGTTGCTACCATGAATGTGGTGCGCGAGGGTGTTTTAATTATATCTGCTCTTCTAAGACAAGAATTACTTAAACGGAAACGAAAAAAAATATGTTGGGTTAAAAATTGGATAGCGAGAAGAAACAATTTTGGAGCAAAGAAACAACTTAATACTATCGGCAGCACCATATTTAAACGATTATTGTGTCATTTTTAAGAACAATAACCTAGTAATTACTAAACTCGAATGATCAAAACTCGCACTCAAAACGGTTCAAACCGATTTGTACGATACTCGTATGAACTTGAAGAAATGTCATACTAGATCGAGTCCAGTTTCTCGTAAGCAAGAATCTTCTTATAAAATGTCGCTGTGTAAACAGACTTAGGAAATTATCGCCTAGCGATATGTCACATTCGAATCTCGTATGACATAATCGTAGGCGAGAATTTATTTCTTGCCGGTGTGTAAACATTTTGATGCGATAATGTTATGGCGATTATTGCTTGCGATACTAGCATACGATTCTCGCACCGTACGGTGCGAGAAACTATCCCCGTCTAAATGGGCCTTTAGTGTCAATCTATTAGTAACATACGAAATTTAAAGGTTTATTTTTTAATTTAAGAGTCAGTTCACATCTGACGGAAATTGCGTCGCATATGATCGGTCGCGTAACGCCAAAATAGACAAATGTATGATAAAACATTCAACCTTTCACACGCCTAACCGATGATGCGTTAGTGCGTCGAGCCTACAGCGTCATACATTTGTCTGTTTCGACGTCACTCGACGCATTTTCCATCAGATGTGAACCGACCCTAAAAAGTCAGAGTAAAGTTTCAGTACTTATACGTCAGCAGCATAGCCTGATAAAATCTTGAATCTATGGTTTGATACAACTTCAAGGAAAACTGAAGCTGGACTGAAACATATTTACGTACCGCACCGTATTGTTACAAGTGGCAAATGTCAGTTGACTGTTAAGATATTTAGGAATAATTATGGTATTTAGATGTTGATTCAGAAGCATGTGTTAAATGGAACGAAGTCGTGGCTTATACAGGGCGTTACAGAAACCCTAGTTATTACGAATGGATCGATAACACTGCCGTTATTGATACTGTGTGTAAAATTTAAAAAAAAAACTAAAGGCACGTGTCTTGAAATTTTGGACGAGTGTTATTAGGCCCACTGGGTCGGTTGCGCCAGGGTGAGCCGATAACACTGTCCACCTCTCAAAAGGGGTATAGTCGATATTTCGGTCACTATGGCGGTGATTGGGGCAGGATCTCGTTACTCACGCGATGGACGAACTTCCCCCACCTCGGCGCTTTTGTTTTAAGATGTATATAATCTATTTTACCGACCTTGACTTAAACATAATCTGCCATCTACTCCGATTTCTGTAGCAAATGTATGTCGTGGCCAATCTAGTGGGGCCTCCGGTAATTATATGGTTAGACCAGCCGTCGGTATTCGAACTACAGACTGCGTGTAACAACAGCCATGTACAGCACTCGCCAAACTTTATGGCCGCTCCGAACCTAGCCGCATTACGCCGCGCAGAACACAAAATCAGGTATCAGCGGGACGTACGTGGGGCGGGGAGGCAGAGCCGCAAGCGTCCTCGCCTCCCGCGCGTTAGTGTGAGTGAGCTACGTTCGTGTTGGTTATGAAATGTACGATGCTCTAGTTCATTTCGATGACTACATCTAGAGCGACCATAAAGATTGGCGAGTGCTGTATGGTAGAATGGCTGCCGATGGTTTTACGTGTCCTCTGAAGCATGGAGGTCAGATATGAGTACACGGATGATGGACGCCCATGCAGTAGAGCCATGCATTGCTTCGATTGCTTAATGTGCGGTACCAAGACTCGAATACGATTAAAATCAAAACGAATGGCAGGCATAAATTTAACTACATTAGATGTAGTAGTGTCTCATTGTGCTGTCTGTGTCAATATAATGAATGGACTGTATTTTGATTAGATTTTCTAAGTTTGTATTATAATGTTTGATCCTCATAATAATGCTAAGTTTTAAATTAGGTATTCACCGTTTATTAATATGTGTAATGGTATTGTTACCTTCGCATGGATTTTAAATTTGTACATAATCCACTTCTGTAGAACAATGAAGAAGTACCATATGCTATATAGATTGTTAAAATCCATTAATAAATCTCATGTTAACTTATAATAATAGAATAAAATAATCTATGGAAGTGGTAATTAAATGTATATAGAGACGACTACCTGTTTAACTTTTATCACATAGACATGGCGGGAATATCGTAACGTTCTTGAAGACTGATGGATTGAAATAATAACATGGTCGTTTGTGAAGATTATATTTATTTTCTTAAAATATAGGTTATGTCCAGATTTATTATTGTTTAATTCAATAAACATTTTTAAGTATGACTTGTGTTCAATTGTCCGTTTTCCGAACTTGCGTGTTTATAACCCTAGTTAAAGTTATAGTTCATGACTTAACAAATAGTTAACCAACAAGTAAAAGCTTAACTCGTCAATTTATTCATCTTTCACTTAACGCGTTAACCATAAAAAGGATAACTACATCCTAACGTAAACCTAGGACAGCAGTCTTAGCTATCAGCTAGCGCAAAATACCGGCAAACAACGTAGTAATGTCCTTGACGGCACAATAGATTATTTTTGTGACCCGTCGGCGAGCACTGGCGGAGAATTAAGGTAAAACCCACGTGCGTCGTGGATGACATCGGCGAACTTTCCCGCACGTCGGCACTTTTTAGTCCAGATGTTTGCCGGCCACTATAACATGAAGTTACTGAATTATCATAAGGGGGCAAGACCACACATTGCACATTGCACTCAACAACCCAAGTCATCTTGCCATCTCACTATACACAAAAACCTACATTAAGTTGCCAAGGTAAGCCGCGCGTCATAATATTGTACAGCGGATATAAAGTTCACATTTGGTAGTTGGTTTTATCGTGGGTTAGTAGTAGTTAGGGTACTGCGGCCAAGCGTGCGGTGGGTGGGTGTAGGGCCCCGGTGGTTGTTGGTATCCCCACGCGGGTTGGTAGGGTTGGGCGTAGGCCTGTTCGTACTGCGGAGTTGCGGCGCTTGCGTAGTAGTTGGCGCTCGCCGTCGGGGCACTCGTCGCACTCGATGTCTCCTTTTTTTTACTTGCGTCGTTGGATGCGCTGTGAAAGGGAGGCTATTAGCTTAATATTAAACAGTGTTCACCTAGAATTGGACACAATTAAAAAGATTGAGCAAGACACTAAATTGCATCTTATGTCGTCTACTTGGTGGTACTAATTGATTAGCTGGTAAAGCCTTCGTCCACAGCCAAAGGGAGGGCCTAAGAGCTTTTTTTCCAAAGACAAGATGTTTTGTAGACATACTGTAATCGACTCTGTCTATAGCTATAGCCATTCGTTCGTAATGTGTACAGCATTTTTGTTACTCCTTACAGCCTAAACTATACATATTCATACAGTAATCATACATCTACACAGATTGATAATTGTAAAGTGATTGAATACAATATAGTTGTACCATATTCAGTTCTATACATTTTAACTCGATTGTAGTGACATCTATTAGTAAAGAATTGAAAAGCATTTGAATCTAGCTAAACAGTAGAATACTGACGGGGGCGCGGGGGGCGGGTCGTGCTTGTCCTTGCGCGCGCGCTTGCGCACGTGCTTGGTGAGTGCGCGGGCGTGCGCGTGCGCCGCCTGCGCCGCGGCCGCGTCCCCCAGCTCCTCGGCCAGCTCGCGCCTGCGCCACGCGAACGTCGCGCTCACTTCCAGCTCGGCGCCCTCCTGCTTCTCGTACGACTGCGCCAGCTCTGCACAGACTCAGACGTATATACACAGACAATGGATAATACACTGATGGCTCGAACATTTAGATTTTGAACCTGAGTTTTATCTAAGGAAGCATGGCGTGGACTACTGAGCCCATAGATAATAATAATAATAATAATAATAATTTATTCAAGAAAGATACTAACGTATTACAATTGTTTTAGATATAAAAAACATACAGTAGTCCTATTTGAGAATATACCTGAACTAGGTTAAAAACCTGTGCTTCAGGCGGAGTCGTGTTACTATTACCTATAATCTCGATCTAGATAAGCGACTGTTGAGTCCAGTTGCACGGAGGCTAATTAGCTTACTGTGCCACACTGGCCAGACGGGTTGGCACAGTGTTCCGGATCAAGTTTTCCTTCTCGTGCAGATAGGTTATGGGCCTTGAAATTTCCTTTTGTCGGCACTTCCTACACACTTAGGGTAAAATGGGGTGGTGACACTATGTATTCTAAATCCGTCACCACACAAGACTAATGGAATGGATCGCAGCTAATGGAACCGTTCCATTAGTCAATTTCTCTCTGTTACAGCGTCATGTTTTCAATCTATTGAGTAGGCGACACGTTAGTGCCACCTCTCTGGTGTTACAAACGTCCAATAACGACGGTAACCGCATGACATCGGGCGACCCGTAAACACTCAGGCCGGACAGCAGAGCTCAGATATAAACCACCTGAACCACGAAATATCTGTAAATAAACTCTTACCATCCAATTTCTCGTAGGTAATGTCAGGTGTGTGTAACGCTAAGTCTAGCCTCTGCAAATGTAACTTTTGGTTGAGAGGATCTTTAGCAATGGCGTCATCCAGCGCTTTCCGCGCTGCAGCTATGTCTTTCTTCACGTGGAACAAGAATCTCGCATATTTAATGGACAGCGCTGAAGCGAGGGCTTTATTTTTCGAAGACGATATGTAGCCCTCGTACAACTGACAGCATTTCTCGTAGTCACCGCGACGTCTCTCGAGATTCACGCGTCTGTTAAAACAAATGTTCAGTGTAATGTCAGAATCTTAGTAGTTTCAAAGCATTTCAAACATCGTCGTTCATCGTTTCAGCCCATAAATGACCCACTGCTGAGTCGGGCCTCCTCCAAATTAATGGAGGGAAATTAGCCTACTGTGCCACGCTGGCAAGACAGGTTGGCTCAGGTTTTGTATCAAGTTTTCCTTCTCTTGCGGCTAGATGATCTGCCACCTGCATTACTTTAGTCGCCACTTACAACATCCTCAGGATTGTATGTGTTGGTGACCTTGTGTATTCTTAAACCATCACCACACGGACCAAATTCCAAATATAATTAAATAATTTCAACACACACAAACAATCCGTAAGTGTTTCATTACAAAATAGTGATGACTCGCCTGTATTGCATCTGGGCCAGTGTGGGACAAGTCTTCTCAATTCTATCCAATATTTCGGCTGCCTTGGCGGGATTGCCCTGCGCTTCCTCAAAGTGCGCCCACTGCAAATGGAGCTCTGGCTTGTCCAGATGATGCACTGTACAGGCGCGCTCTAACACTTCCCGTTTCACTTGGATCAGTTCCGGGTTGGCATCCGACCGCTCATCCAGGAACTTTATCAACTATTCAAAAAAACACTTCATGTTATTATAAATTTGTCTGCAAATTATATTCAGTAAACTGCAATAAATCCATGTATTGTTGTATGTCCATGTCATTGTATTTATTTATTTATAATCAGTATTTATCTATAGAGATCTGCCGTAACATGTAAGGGTTCAGGGTCCAAGCCACTTTATTTTTAATCCCGACTTGAATGCTTTTGACCCTAGGTTTGTGTGATGGAAAGCAACGCCAGGGTTTAAGATTGAGCACGCAATTCAAGGAAATGCAATGAAAAGGAAATTCAATGAGAGTGCCCAACAACTCTCAAATAACACGTCGAAACACAATAAAACTGCTTGGCTTAGATGTGAGGGTGATAGCTAGACGGGCGGACCATTCGATCCTACCACCAAGCCAGCTAAGAGTTGACTCGAGACGCGTCTTTTGCCAGTGTTCGGTGGGGATGTGTAATATTCTGCCCCGTCCCCACAAGAGGGTCACTGTTGCCAAAGAGTACTTAGTTACCCGCGAAGCAGATGACACGAGTTGCAATTCCGTGGTAGGTTAGTATACGATCTCTTCGCATCCCTAGAGACTCACATACCCTGGCATTGTCTCGTCAATTGGGTTTTCAAACAATTTTGTTGGCTCCAAAAAAAAAAATGCCCGAGCAAAAGGTTTGAGAAGGATGACAATAATCTGTTGACAAGCATGACACATGGGGCGTCCCAGTCATGCTTGTCAACAGATTATTGAGTTTAAAAGTTTAAAAATTCTATTAATATTATAAACATGGAATTTTGTATTAATGTATAGATGTATTTTTATTACTCTTTCAAGCAAAACTACTGAGTGGATTTTGATGAAATTACAATAATATAGCTTGTACATTAGAGGCTATAATTCATAAAAATGTATGTCTAACTATAACAGATGTTAGTGTTTTTTATTAAATGACTTTACATTTGAAATAGTTATAACATATTTAGTTTAAGCTAAATTAGAAATTATAAATGCCAATTTACCCTCATCCAAAACTCCTCATAGAGAGCGCAAGCGATTAGACATCGCTCGTGCAAAATGAGCGTGCGCTTCAGCGATCCGTGTTGCTTCTCCCACTCCAAGTAAGCCTTCCAGTTCTTCAGCTGACAGCGCTCGAGTGGTTTCACATGGAAGTATGGCCGTTTTATCTGGTAAAATAAGGGCATGACAAAGCATAAGTAATATCAATCATCATCTTTTTTAAAAATAATGGCATAAACTCTCGTCGCCCTATTGGTGATCAAAATATTACGGAAATTAAGTTACGTTTTGTTATTTTGCTCACAGTCTCTTTTTTAGTAGAACTCTCGATCACTTCGTTTTAACCATAGGTTTTTTATTAGGTGGTGTATGTCAATCTGTGAGTCACTACCCCATTCCATCCTGAGGGAGTCGCATGGGTCGACATAAGGAAATGACAAAGCCGATAATCTAACCAGAAAAGAAGACTGGATACGAAATCCTGTACCAACCCATCTGGAGAACATAGCACAGTAGGCTAATTCCCCCCATGTACTTGGAGGAGACCCAACTCAGCAGTGGGTCACTTATGGACTGAGTAGTAGAAGTAGAGAAAGTGATGCTGTCACGACCCTCAATCCTAAGGAATACGACGCAAAGAGGGATAGAGATTAGAAGTAGTATGTCCGTAGCTAATAAATACTACATACCCCTTCTTCGAAGGCCCATCTGGCTGCAACCTCCTCACCCGTAGTCTTGTGTACTTTTCTCCGAGCTGCTATTATTCGCTCTTTTATTGCTTGCGCCTCTTCATCCGATGCCTGAAACAAACATATCAAACTTTACACACACACTGTACAAAGTTTAGGAGCCAGACATCAATTTGTTGCGAGTAACCTGCACATGAAACGGTGCGTGTTACATACAGAAGTCAGATTCGCAGACCTAACCGATATGCACAGACAATTTCGCGAAAATCAGTTGAGCCATTTCGCAAAACCCGTGACACGATAATTTTATGTATCAGAAGACAATCTCTGTATGAAGCGGTAACGAGTGTATTGTAATTTAAAAAAAACAGACTATAAAAAAGGACTAAAACAGTGATGCTATATAATTTTTTTTTTTTTTTTTTTTAAAGCTTCCTTTTATTTCCTGCAATCTGTCTTTAGCTTGACATTAAGCTGGATGTTTGAAATATGTAGAAAAGGACGTGCGTGTCATGTATCCAGTGATACATACACCTTTAATATTCATATAAGATCTTGGGGTGCTCTTCTGTTCAGTCTTATGAACACTGGGCCGGTTTCCATAAGTCCCTGTGCCAGGGTGTTAGGGTGTTGGGATAGTCTCTTTCTGTACTTTCCAAGTGCTTCCAGGATCTCATGTTTTACAGTAGGTATTTTCAGATCACGGTGTATTGCTTCATTGGTGATGTACCAAGGTGCATTTGCAATCATGCGGAGTGTTTTAGATTGGAATCTCTGCAGTATTTCCAGATTAGAATTTGCGGCAGTACCCCATAATTGCAGTCCATACGACCATATTGGTTTAAGGATGCTCTTGTAAAGGAGTAGTTTGTTTTCCAGTGTGACTTGGGATCCCCTTCCCAGAAGCCAGAACATTTTTCTTGATTGTAGGCTAAGAGCCTTCCTTTTTGTAAATATGTGTTTCCTCCATGTGAGTCTTTTATCCAGGTATATGCCAAGATACCGAGCATGGTCCGATTGAGGTATCTGTACTCCATTGAGTTTTACGGGGGGACATTCACCATGCCTGAGGCTAAAACAGACGTTTATTGATTTGGCTTCATTGGCCTTTATACGCCAGTCCTTCAGCCAGTCTGATATATCATTGAGACCTTGTTGTAGCACTTCTGAGGCTCTGCTAGGATCATTACTGGATGCAAGAATGGCTGTGTCATCAGCAAATGTACCGATAAGAGATCCATCCGGTGTTGGTAAGTCTGATGTGTAAATCAGGTAAAGAATTGGTCCCATGACGCTCCCCTGGGGTACTCCAGCTCTGGTTAGGTGTAGTCCCGATGTATCTTCACCATGTTTTACATAAAAATGTCGTTGGGTGAGGTAGGATGTTATAAGTAGATAGTAGTTAATAGGTAGCGCATTCCTAACCTTGAACAACAGTCCCTCGTGCCAGACGCGGTCAAATGCTTGTGAGATGTCGAGAAACGCTGCAGAACAGTACATTTTCTTTTCGAAGCTAAGGTGAATTTTTTCTACTAGTCTATGTACTTGTTCTATGGTACTGTGAGCAACTCGAAACCCGAATTGATGGTCAGGTATAAGCTTTGCTTTTTCAATTTCAGGCATGAGTCTCTTAAGGAAGATGATCTCGAAGAGTTTAGATGTCACGGGTAATAGGCTAATTGGACGATAAGACTTAACATCGTCAGGGCTTTTTCCTGGTTTTATTATGAGAATAATTTCTGCCACTTTCCATTGCGGCGGTATGAAGCCTCTTCGTATGATGAGTAGGTGTTTTTAGTTTACTAACTGCTTTCCAGAGAGAATAGTCTGTTGCAGCAGTAGCATCCAGGTTTTTGAGGTGGGTTGAGATGCCTTGATTCCTGTGGCTGTTTAGCAGTTTTTTTAGTTCTGCTGTTAGTTTGTTGTAGATCTTCTTGTCTTCAGGATATCTAGTCCTATGCCAAGTCTTTCTAGCTCTTCTTTTATTTGCAACAGCTTCTTGAATTGTTCTGGTATATCTGGTGGTCTTTTGTGTAGCAGTTTGAGCAGGAGTAGCTTCCCAGGCGGATTGTTGTATGCAGTCGTTAAAATATTCAACTGCCTCTGTGATATCGTCTTCTGTGTTAAGAGGAATATTCGTGTCAAGATGGTTGTTTACCAGTTCTCTGAAATATTTCCAGTCAGTATGTTTACTGTGTAATCGGCAGGGTGGTGTGGCAGTGTGTGTTCTGTTATTAATTTCTGCTATAACAGGGGAATGGTCAGAAGAGAGCTCGAAGCAAGAGTAGCATTTAAAATATTGTGGTGGTATTCCCTTGGTCACGAAAAAGTCCACTAAGTCCGGTTTCTTTTTCTGGTCGGTCGGCCAATAGGTTGGTTCACCTGTTGAGATTACGGTTAGTTTCCCTTCTTGGATGGATTTGTTTAATTCGCGACCTTTCGACGTCGTGATTCTTGATCCCCAGTTTACATGTTTGGCATTGTAATCCCCTCCTGCGATAAACCTGTGCCCCAGGCTGTTAAACAGAGCAGAGTATGCATCACTTTTTAAATTGTGTTTTGGTGGTATGTATAGGGCTGATATTAGTAGTTCACCATAGCAGTCTTTAATTATTATATTTGTAGCTTGTATAGCGTCGCTGCAGTATGAGGTAGTAACATGATGTTTGATTTTTTCTTTGATTAGAACTGCCGATCCGCCATGTGCCTTACCATCTGGATGCGTTGTGTGATACATTTTATAGTTTGGTATACTGAAGAAAGACTTCGATGTAAAGTGTGTCTCTGCCACCAGTAGGATATCTATTTCATTTGTTTGGAGAAACATTTTGATTTCCAAAATGTGTTTTGGCAGCCCATTGGCATTCCATATCACTATTTTTAATGGGTTGAATTTTGTGATAAATTAGTCGTGAGGTTGATGAGCAGATTTGTTAGAGTGGTCATTTGTAGCATGATTTGTTTGCACATTTCTAATAGTTGTTGCATGTCAGAATTGTGTGTTTGCATTGATTCCTTTTCAATACGTTGGTTATTGTTTTCTCCCCTGACGGCTTGAGCATAGTTAATATTTGATTTGCGGAAGGATTCATGTTGGGGTTGTTTATTTGGCTGGGATTCTTGTACGGTATACTTTGGTCCGGTAGGGGCGACTTCAATAGTTTGATTGGAGCTGCCTTTGTAGGTTTTGTTTCTGAGAGGAGGGTATTTTTGTTTGACTATCTCCTTATAAATCGAGCAGCCTTTATAATTTGCAGGGTGGTTACCATTGCACAATACACATTTTACAGTATCAGATCGTTCCTTGCGAACGCACTCTGCCGAAGTATGATCACCGGCGCACTTGATGCACTTGGGCTTGCGGTGGCAGTAGGCTTTGGTATGGCCGTAGTGTTGGCAATTAGAGCACTGTGGTATGCTGCGTTTTGGTCGGGGAGGTTCAAAAACTACACAGCAGCTCAGCAGTTTTGTGATTTTATAAACATCTTTGTTGTTAGTTTTCGGTTCTAGTTCGACAATAAACATGTGCAGGGCCTTTTTTGTGTTTTGTTGCTTGATGTTCCAGATGTTGGTGACATTGTGGCCTAATTCCTTAAGCTCATCAGTGATGTCTGTTAAGTCTACTGAGGGATGCATATTTTTCAGAACAACCTTGAAATTCCTTTCTTTCTTAGGCTTATAAGTGTAGAATTCGGTTTTTCTATTTTCCAATTCTTTAACTATTTTTCTATACATTTCCGGATTTTTAGGTTGAATTTTGACTTGTTCTTCTCTCAAAACTTTTATTTCAAAGTTGTTCCTTGCAACGCTGTTGAGCATTTCGAAGAGGGGTTTGATGTTGGAGACTTTGTCCACAAAGATAGGGGGGGGTTTGTCTAGCCTTTCTGTTGGTTGTGGGGGGTTATCTATGTTAACTTCTAAGTTGGAAAAACTGTTTGAGGTTTCAATTGGGTTGCTTAGCCAATAGTTGTTTAATTTGGTTTGTTTTTCACTTCTTTGTGTGTCTGGGCTTTCTCGTTGCCTTTTTTTTGAGGTAACTATTTTGAATCCTTCATTGTTTTCATCTTGGTTTGGGCTGACATCACTAGTAATGTCTGTGTTGGCTGCGTATTGTATGGGTGTAGTAGCCGTATTGGCAGTTAAGCTATGTGATCGTGGTCGGGGGGAAAAAAGAGCTTTATTGAACACTTGCTGAGTTAAGTGTTTTTTTGGCTCCGACATCTCGGATTTTTCCACTGGTTGGGCCATTTTATACGGAATTATTTTCTTAGGCCTGGCAACACCGGCTCGTAGCTGTGACAGCAGTTGTCAATTGTCATTTTGACATTGACAATAACAGTTAATGTGGAGAATTAAAAATTAAATTTATTGAAGGTAGTAGTTAATTCGCTGGAATAATTTGCAACTTTAGGATGTAATTTTAGATTGTTTTAGCTAAGTTTATCACTAGATAACGATAACACTGCACTATTAACACTTTATTTGCACTTTAATAACATTCACAGTAACTAAGTCACAGTTTTATGGTGAAAATTTTAAAATATTTAGAGAGCACTTGTGCTTATGACAACAGTTTGACAGTAACTCCAGTTTGACAGTAAGCTATATAATTAAATCGAATAAATTAAACTCTAACTAACGCATTTCGAACAGTAGGTACTCACAACATGATCGAGTGGCTCGTCCTCCCCGGGCGGCAAGTCCAATTGCGGTTGTGCACCGCTCGCGTCTCGCACTTCTCCCCTCAACCGTACCAGCTCTGCGTGTTCCACCACGCCTGACACTGGCTCCGACATGACATGTTCTTGGAAACTGCATGAACAAACAATCATACTTAAACTCCTAGGTGCGGGGACACGGAACTGGCTTGACCACGCGCCACGGGAAGGAGCCATGCAAGTACCGTGGTGACCTCTATGATTATAGGCCTATATGTCTGATTGCCGACACGGCGGGCCAGACCGTGGGTTGGTGGAGGTGGGTTGGTGGAGATGCTTTGGAACACCTGTAGGTGGGCTACCATACGCAACAAAATATCTGTCTTACGACTAGTAAAAGTCCCATTAGAATGCCAAACCTGTCCATTAATAACATTTGATTGGCAGAAATCCAGAAGAGACAGAAATCTTGATACGAAATGTCTTGAACAGTATTTAATATTAAGCAAATTTTCCTAAGTAAAGGGGTTAGTGTGAGTGTGCAACGTTCGTATTGGTTATGAAATGTACTATGCGCAAGTTCTCACCGACGGCTACTTTCAGAGCGGCCATAAAGTTTGGCGAGGACTGTAGTTAAATTAGTAGTTGCGAATATAGGTTTTTACTTGCGCTGTTATGTTCAATATTATGATTATGTTATGATTTCTTTTCAAGTGGAATGTGTGGATGACCAAAGAAAGAAAAAGTGTTTATTCGGAGATTACAAAAAAAAAAAGGAAAAGAAAACAAAAACAACACTTATGTGTTGTTTTTGTTTTCTTTTCCTTTTTTTTTTTGTGCAATACGTGCAACACGGGAGTTACAGCGTTGATTTTCAGTAGGACATAAGCGGGGATACCATGTACGCGCGATGTCGGTTTTGGAATACATTGTGTCTCCACGCCGATCCATCCTGTGGGTGTTGTTAGAAACGACTAAAGGAAATACCAAGACTGAACACCTAGCCGCAAGAGAAGAAAAACTCGATACGAAACCCTGTGCCAATGCATCTAGCCAGCGTAACACAGTAGGCTAATTTCCCTGAGTATTATTTTAGGCGGCCCAATGTAGCAGTAAGTTTTATGGGCTGCGATGACAATAAAACACTAGAAAAATTGCATCTTATGATTCTCGAAAACTACATATTTACAAAAAGAAATCGACATCGACAGTTATTTACAAATGTACAGTTTTTAAAAAGATTTTCAAAATTCCTTACTTGTCAAAATGTGACGTATATCCTAAGGTGGGCGTGGCTAAAAGTCTGTCATAGATATTGGTGACGTTGAGGGCGGATCCGTTTTCCGCTTCCCATTTGATGTAAGACTCCCAAAGACGGTCAGAACGAAATTCCAAACCGCATGCCTCTGAAAAGCAAATATTCTTTATTCACTGACAATTTAACCTAGGAAAACATTTTTTATACCACTCGATTGACGCTCAAGTTTACGGCCTGATGGTAATATGGTTGAGGAAATCGGTGGCTGTAACATGCGTTATACTTGTGAACAGGTGATGCTGTTTGTGGTTCATCGGCTCACTGGACCAAGGACTTTATTATTCAAGATTATTTTGTATTGTTTTATTATTGGTAGTTGATGCTTTTTGGGACCAATAGAACTGTTTGTTATTTGTAGATCCGTATGGTGATAGATTTAGAATATAAATGATCGCCACCCCAATTTCTCCTAAGGATTCCGTAAAAGCCGACAAAAGGATATGACAAGGCCGCAAACCTGGCCGAAGAGAAGGAAAACTTGACACATAAACCTGTGCCAACGTGGCGCGGCAGGAAAATTACCCTCCACTCAACTGAAGGCCCGACGCAGCAGTGGGTCGTTTATGGGCGGTGTGGTGCTGATTCCTCACGCGCGGAAACGCAACAATAAGAATAATATTTGGATATGGTATTTTTAAGGTAAACTTATTCAAATCTTAATCTTAGTCAAATCGTCACGACCGAAGATGAAAACACGCAGCCACTAGTGGCAGAAGCGCGGCGAAGACTGTGTGTTTATATTGTTCGTATTAGTATGAAAGACGACACACATTTCAGAGCGTTTTTTCACAGTAAATCGAACAAAAAAATAGGCCCCTCCCCCTCGGCACGCCTGTGTGTTTCAACCTTGAAGCTACCACCAGTTCGGAGTGCTGCATAAACAAAAGTGCGCTTCAGCAAGTCAGCGGTACTCCGTCGTTATTCAGGGCGTAAAAGCAAATATCACTTACCTATAGCTCTCTCGTACTGCGCTCTGATAAAAGTATGGTCTTCAGTTTTAGTGGTTTTTACGTGATTCAAAAAATGAATCCACAGATCCACTGATAGTGGTATGGCTTTAAGTCCCCTTTCCAACACCTGAAACATACGCGCGAGTCACACAAGCCCGGGGGAGGCAAAGCGGCCACGAGCCGCGAAGCAAGGGATAATTGAATAGCATATAATATCCACATTCATTATAGAACAGGCGAGGCGGCGAGTGTTTAGATAATACACGGGTTTAACCTTTGGTTCACGGGTCCGCGGTTCGATTCCTGGGTCCATGTCCCTGTGTAAACCAGAGGCACTTGAGTGTGGGTGTAATTTGTGCTCGTGAATAACATGTGTTTTCGCGATACATAGTGGACGAGAAGGTAATTTTTTTTTTTAAAGTGCATTAAAATAGACACTCGCCGCCTGTCCCGCGCTACGGTATCGCATTATAAAATGTGTGGCGGGCATATTACACCTTTTCCAGTTGCCGCGACGACGCTGTCCGCGATGCACGGCGCCTCTTGCTACAGCCAAATCAATGGCTAAATACGTTGTCGCTGCACTTCCACGCTACCGTTATTAAGAGAAGCTTAAATATATCCACCTAATTACTTAAATATACAATACAATTGTATTACAATACATCACGCATGTACATTGCAACATAAATATATCAATTTCAATACACAATATACAGCACATAAGGATCACTAGAACAAAATCTATGTGACGGTTATACGACACTCCGGCGCGAATGGGCGACTTCGCTTTACGTTCGAGGTCCTCGGTGCACTGTTGGGAAAAAAAAGTAATTGCAAAATACTAGTTAACACTAAAACAATTGCAACAAGTTAACCAATGTGTATGTCACGTAATTATGACTGTATTAAATTCAGGTCACCAATATAAGGTATGGTATTATAACATCATGTGAGCTTGTATGTGCGAGTACTGACCTCGAGGCATTTTTTTTTACTTCCTTTGCGCTTTTCGTAATCGGCGTATTTGCGCCAATAGCCGTAGCAGTAAGGGTAGTGGGACAGAAACGCGTCGTACGCTTCGCGCGCCGCTTCTACGTCGCTCTGCATTAAAAAAAAAAGCATGTTACCCCGTGTCAAATGGAACTTAAAGCGGAATAAGTTCTCTGTCAAATCAGTTGGCCCTTGCAAATCAACAGATTAGTTCAGTTCTTATCGCTTCATAAAGCAATAAGATTAGCGTTGGTTTTCATCATTTGTATTTAAGGAAACAAAAATCATTCAAAAATGTTTAAAGGTGTATCATAGTTGTGTTATTTTAAACTGACATAATGGCACTTGTCCAGTCGAGATAGATATTTAAATAGAAACAATTCCGGGGATTTTTTTTTTAAACGTCGGTGGGTGGTTGGAATTATAAATCTCGATTTTCGTACTAATCCCGGTAGAGGGTTCGCCGCCATCTTGTTTTAAAGTTAAATTTTTCGTTTTTCTGAAATAACTCGTTAATTTTCAACTTTGGAGCAAATATGGTGTTATCCAAAGTTGTTGGAAATTTAATTTCTCACAAGTTTGGTCATCATCATTTTTACGCTAGGATCAATATTTGCAGAGTTTTCTCTCTTTTCTATTTGAGGCTACTTTTATGTCTATCTCGACTGGACTACTTCCCTTGAATATTTGTATTCGCATATTTGCTGCTGCAGCTGACACGCGCCGCGGACTGACGCCGAGGGGGAAGGAGGACTTGACGTTGCGCCCCTCTTCTACCCCCGCCTTAGAGGCCGGCTGTGGGTCGGGAGACCCGCCACCGCCGAAAGCCTCGATTTCTGAGGGCGTCTCAGTTGCCCGGGACAGGCCCTCCGGTAGTCGATGCACACGTAGCGGTCACCACGTCAGGGCGTTACAGTGGAATGCTTTTACGCGAACCTGTGGCGCCCCAAGCGTGTCGTGTGATGGTATACCGCTGGGGTCTATACGATTTATACGTGAAAATCATCCAGAGTTTAGCTAAAGTAAGTAATGTTTTTATGTACCTTGACCACCTCATACCTGGAAAATGGTCGTTTGACCAAACTAGCAGGTGCGATCGTAGTACATACTAACACCTCTTACGACACGCTCAGGATGGTATGGGTTGATGTTTATTCTAAATCCGTTGCCTCAACAGTGGGTCATCTATGGGCTGAGTAATTGTAGTAGTACTACTACTCGCTCCCATAACACACGCTGGTAAAGAAGTCAGAATTGATACAATTTCGTTCGTACAATTTTATATGTGCTAAAATGAGTAACACAAATTCTTACCTCTTGGTCGACGTACTGAAGCAGGTAGGTCCACCCAGTGAAGTCAGTCGGGTCATCATTGACCACTTTCCAGTACTTGTCAAGTTCTGGAAGAGTTTTCTTCTTGGGCTTCTCGTCAATAGAAGATCTCTTCTCTGAAGGCACTGGCTTGCTTTCGCCGTTCTAAGTGAATAATGACCACAATTATTATGAAATTATTTGATAGTGTCTTGTGAAGCCTAGATATACATGGGTAAAAGGACTTAAAGGCCCCATGGTGGAAGCTGTGCACCCATGCTTGTAAAACTCAGTAACTATGGGCTCCTGAATTTTACTGTATGTGTGCATGTTACTGAACCTCTCCTAAATGGCTGGACCGATTAGAATGAAATTTTTTGTATGCATTTGGGTGGCACCGAGGATGGTTTAGATCCACAAATCAGCCCGAATATCACGCAGGACAATGTCTGCCGGGTCAGCTAGTAGATTTATAGATTACCTTTGCAACTGCTTGCTTCTTATTGGCACTCTCAGATTCGGATGTGGGCGATCCAGGGTCATAACCATCACCTTCTTCATCGGGCTTACGTTTCCGCGACTCTTTCGACTCCTTCTTTGACGTTGGCAATTCATCTTCTGATACAACCTTAAATAGAACAGTTTATTAGCATAAATTCGCCGAAGTCCCATCTAGTATGTAGATGGGACTTCGGCGCAAGCCGCAAGCAAGAAGTCCGTGCGCAAGCTCAGAGGAATTTTTCGTTACTAAAAACATTTATAATTTAAAAATTAATAAAATACGTAGTTTAGTATTTAGTCGATAATCACATTTTAAATCTTCGAAAATAGAATGTGTAAATAGAGTAATAATAAGCATATTGAACCCAATGAATGATAATATTATTTTAGGGGTTACATTATATTTTCTTTTTGCCTGTTAACTGTGTGAAGGAATAATATCAATTTAGATAAAAGTTATGTAATTATTGATAAAAATAATGTACTTATTAAAACAGAAGAATAAGTATAAATATTTACAATAATAATTTATATTGTATTAAACCGAAACAATAAGTTTAGTACTATTTATAGGACAAAACAACACTTTTATCACAATTAAGAAGATGGATGTGCTTTATCGTCAATGTCGCGGGTCACTATTACATATTAGGAGCGAGTTGTGGAGTGACGGTCGTGGACGGTGTATACCTGTTGTCCGCTTCCTCGGAGCTCACACACTATCGATTTGAATTTTCTACAACTCTTGAAGGGGCCTCACATGAGAGCACAATTACTTAAAAAAGTAGCACCATAATTAACAGCATTTAAAATAATTTACTTGGGTGTATGGCTAGGATTAAGTGACATAGTAAAGTATGGTTTTTAAACAACCCCTGCACTATGTACAACTAGTATTGCGGGGGCAGTTTACAAACATACAATTTGCAAACACAAATGACACCCAGACTCAGAGCAAGTAAGTGCCTCTGGTTTCAGATACACTTGCCTGACCCCAGAATCGAACCAGGGACACATGATGAAAGGCAATACACCTAATTCCTAGACCAACAAGTTACAAATTAGAAAAAACAAGGAAGTGGATATTGTGGAATAACAGTATTTTACCTCTGTGTCAGCAGGCAAATCAGCTGGTTTAGGGCCTGGGAGCTCATCATCCGAGACATTCTCAGCATCCTTCACACTTGGCTTTTGTACCTCTGGTAATTCATCCTCTGATACAACCTCAGTCTCTTCAGCACTTCCCACCTACAATGACAATATTACTTAGGAGTGTGGTTAATTTAGAGTACACTAGCTGTGCTAGCCAGTTTTCGTTTGTAGAATAGAGTATATGTATCATCATTTCAACCAAAAGACGACTTATTATAGTAGAATTTGCGGTTTTACTTTTTAATGCAACTGATTAGAGATCGCTGCATTAGATGGGAGTTCTTTGGAATATTGGAAGTTTTATCTTCAGGTTCTTAAAATTTCAAATCTACAGTTTAGCTGAAATACATGCTTCTAAGCTCCTTGATAACACTGTTCCAAACCCATTGTCATATGGTTTTTTTTATTTGGAGAATAGTTAGATTGATCCTTGAATCTCTTTGCCCAGCAGTGTACTTCTTGTGACTAGATGATGATGATGAATAAATTGGGACAAATGTAGTAGGTTGTCATCGCTTCAGCCCATAAATGACCCACTACAGAGTCAGGCCTCCTCCAAATTCATGGAGGGAAATTAGCCTACTGTGCCACACTGGCAAGATGGGTTGGCACAGTGTTTATATCAAGTTTTCCTTCTCTTGCAGCTAGGTGATCTGCCTCTTGAATTATTTTAGTTGCTTCTTACAACACCTTCAAGATGGTATGGGTTGGTGATATTGTGTATTCTAAATCAATCACCGCATAGACCAAATGTAGAAGGTATTAGCCCTTATGTTCCATAACCAGGCTAACCCTAGATGTACAGCCAGGTATGTGTTGTTTTCAGTGAAAAAAAAAGGAGAAAGTTATAAATTTTTATAAATACTATAAGTGATTCAATTGATTTCTTTACTCACTTTAGCTTTTTTTGCTGGAGAAGAGACCGATTCTGGTTTGTCTAAAGGTTCATCTTCTACAGTACTACTTGAGTCTTGAACTTTTTCTGCAACCTCCAGTTTTTCTTCATCATTAGCTGTAGCTACTGATTTGTGTCCCATATTTTCTTTATCCTGTCATAATTACATGTGATATAAGGAACACAAAAATAAAATAAAGAAAAAATTAATACAATGGTTGTATGAATTTCATCTTACCTTAGTTTCACTATGGATATCATTAGTCAATGGTTGTTGGTCATTTGTCAGTGGTGTTTCTGTCACTATGGCTACATCCTATAAAAAATAAAATACCTAATAAATTCATACAGATCATAAATCTAGTATAAGTAATGACTTCACCATGAGTGCAAGAACTGTATTTGTAGGGAGGTCTTCAAAAATATACACTCAGTGTGAAGCTTGCAATGTGAGAAATATCTTCAAATAATTAAAACTACTGTATTGCTATATAGTACTAATTAATGATGACTTAGGTTTGCACATTGCAGTAAATGATATCTTAACAGGTTTGATAGGGATGTCCTGTGACCATGGTCACTGCAGTGTCTGAAATGTTGAGATTGAAATTAAAGGACTGACATCCTTTACCGTGAAGTACAATATAAGCAAAAATACACCACAAACCTTCTGTTCTACATCTTTGATGATGTCGGCAACATATTTTACAGTATCTACTGTAGTTTCAACCACAACCTTCTCTTTATCACCATCACCATCAGTGATATTGCTTGCTTCATTATCTGTTCTCATAGGCACATTGTCATCAGCCGGCATGGAGGAGCCGACGTCTGACATTTCACTGGCATCAAAGTCAGTGTCGATGGTCGCCTTCTGACTTTCTGCAACATCACCATCAGTATCAGAGGCTGGCTTAAACACGACATCACTAAGAAGCGAGTCGCCGTCGGTGAGCACGTTATTCAGCGAGTCACTGGGGAACGTGACTGCATTGTCGCCCACGTCGAAAGACCCCGTGAACCCCTCAGTGTTGTTATCCAAGTAGTCGCCAACGCTACCCGCGGACAGCTCCACCGCATTGAGGAAACCTTGGTTTGATGTCGAGGACTCATCCACGACGGCTGCATCAACACTGTTGAACTCGCTCTCGGTCAGCAGATGCGACAGCCCGTTGGAATTCTCGTTTATCAACGGACCTTCATCTGTATCCATGGCGCCGTCAGACAGGCACTTCTAAAACAATGTCAACGTTGTTAACTTTAAGAACTCCGCAGATGTTTGAATTTTCGGTAAACATCTCAATAACCTCACCTGCATGTCCGAGCTAGCTTCATCGTCCATTTTGTCTTTCACTTTAGTAATATCTTGTACGCTTGTTTTATTGTATATATTGATTTAATGACCACGCGATATTTCGCTACCTTATCGACCTAACAATAAATCAAATACGCAGATTCTGAAAACTACCAAAGAAATGTAAAACTCAAAACGTAGAATCAACTTCACGAACCAAGCGCTAGGACCGAACGAAGTGAGTGAACCCGACGAACGACTGAACGATTTATGATACGAAATAGCTATTCACATCACATTCCATTCAAATGATTCACCGAAGTTAGTATTAGTAGTTTTTATGCACAAATTATCGATTATTATTTTGTCGATTGATAGAATAAGGCCAGCCACTGAAAACGGAACACTGAAAACGGATTCGGAAATCGAATAAGGAAAACGTGTGTATGTGGCCGGCCTAAAATATCAGTGTCCCTTTTCTGTCTATGTAATGAAATGCGTTT
The DNA here is from genome assembly GCA_905475355.2 of Clostera curtula. Classification (NCBI taxonomy): domain Eukaryota; kingdom Metazoa; phylum Arthropoda; class Insecta; order Lepidoptera; family Notodontidae; genus Clostera; species Clostera curtula. The sequence continues at coordinate 6,321,743 of FR997813.1, read as the reverse complement.
TCTTTGATTTCTTAATATCTGATTTTGATTTTCAAAAATAACTACATTCTATAATGATGTAACGTAAATATCTCAATCAAATATCAAAAGTAGTTACATAATTAAACACAAATATTAAATGAGACATATATTATGAAATGAATATTGTTTTTGTATCAGTCACAACACTCAATACTCATATAATATTGGCTGTATTGAGAAAGTCTTAATCCATAGCTATTTAACCATCTTTTTTAAAAACAATACTGCCGAATCCAATCTAACCTAAAAATCTAGAATAACAAAATATTATTGGTATTTTTTTATAGAACATTGTAGTAAGTTACTTTGTTAGTTGTTGTTAGTCTGAATTTTAACAATAATTGTAATTTAACATGTCAATTTAATACCATCTATCAGGAAATTACGATAACCAAAAAAAAATTGATACTAAAATGTTGGCATTAAGCGCATTTATTAATAAAGCTATCGCTACCTCAACAACGTTACTTCATCAGCAGACAAGGGTATGCAATTCTTATTTTATTAGAGATAAGATATCTTTTCATATATCTATTGGATAAATACAGACTTAATTTCACGCCATTTCACATTTCATTTCACATACAGACATTCAGGCCCTTTTCCCGCAGGGGTAGGCAGTGATCACATCCTTCCACTTGCTACGATCCTGGCTCACAACTTTCGCTTCTTCCACTTTCATCAATCTCTTCATGCTTGCTCGTTGGTTGAGGTTGGTTCTGACCTGACCTTTCTTTATGAAATTACCTATTTGGTCATGAAATGTCCTTCTAGGCAACATTCCCATCCACACTCCTGCTATATATTTCTTTTGTTAGTCTACTTTCACTCATCCTCTCAATATGACAAAACCATTTAAGCATACCTTTCTCAATTCTGGTTACTGCATCATCTCTCAGACCACAAGGCTCTCATATAGTTTCATTCCTAATCCTATCACTCAATTTCACTCCTAGCATACTTCTGAGTGCTAGCATCTCCACTGTGTTTATCCTACTTTCATGTTTCTTCTGCCACAACCAATTTTCAGTTCCATACATTACCACCTTCTGACTATTAACAAAGGTGTGCAGTGCACCATTCACCATGTACAAAATATTTTGGTATAATTAATACAATGTAGAACAGAACCTCTTACCATTAACTACACATATGTTTTTGCAGAATGTATTCATTTTAAAAAGAAGGAACCCAGTTCCTCTTCACAAAAAAGGTGGGAAACCAACAAAAATGAGGGGAAGGCACTTTGTATATGATTTAGTGGAAGACACCAATGTCAAAAAACAGCCAGAAATAAAAGTTATTTTAAATCAGTTTGTTGATGGTGAGTATTTAATAACTCTAATATTCTGCACAAAAAAATTACAATTTAATTGAGAAAGTATAACTTGGATTTTAAGTTTCCAAATAAATACTTGTGTGCACTTTTTCAAATGTTAGTGTTGCATACATTTCCCTTTTTCTTCATTAGTATTTTAATTAGTGTGTGATTTCTGACTGTTTATCAAATAAATATTGCCTTTGCAACTATCAAAAGTCATTATCATAATTTCAAGAGAAGCTGGTTGACAAAGTTTTCCACTACAAAAAATAGTGGAAAACTTTTTCAACCAGAAATATACTATATAATAGTAATATTTTCATCAAATTAAGTAAAATACTGTATGTATACTGCACAGTGTATGTTGTACGTTTTTTTAAATTGTAGGTGTGGGTTCTGCTGGTGACATTATAACTTTACGTCCCACTCAAGCATACAGAGACTACTTATTACCCGGCTTGGGAGTGTATGCCAGTCCTGAAAATCGTGACAAATTCAAGGTTGATGAAAACAAACCCAAAGTTGAAGAAAAATACAGTTCACCTTATGTGCATAGAGTAAGTTAGTTGGCAGATGTAAACTATCTCAACTATAAAATAATGGATTATCTCACTTTAAAATATCATCATCATTGCTGAGCTAGGGTATGTGGGAGTCCTGGCTGCGACAAGATGGTGAATTGCAGTCTGTGTACCCACTAAAACCTACCACTGTTTTCCTTCTCATGCCAGTGATCACTTGCGGGAAACTTCTTTTTGAGGTGATTGGCTTGGCGAGGGGAGGTGATGTACACGACCCTCGGATCTTACCTTGTGTGTGGCGCTGGATGTTATGGCGCCACTCACCCCAAAGGTTCTTGGAATGAGCAGGGACCTGTCCCAAATCCGTCAAGTATCACATCCAACTACAGCCCCCAACCTTTTGCAGATTGTCTCTGTATCATTCCATCCAATAGGGCGATTTGTAAATAGGTTTTTAAAAAAATTCTTGAAAAAATTTTAATTTTTTTTTTTTTTTTTTTTAATTCTTCTTCGAATAATAAATGCTTTAGAATCCTAATCTTTAAATTAGCTGGCTACAAACTCTGCAGTTACTATTTTCAGTTGATTTTAGTTGCAATAAACCAACTTTAAAGGGTCAGCGCCGACCAACGGAGTGGCGGCGAAGAGACTAATTAAAATTCACAGTAACAATTTAAATTCAACCTAAAACGCCTCGCGGCGGGCACACAGAGGCGTGGTAGTTTTTGGCTTCGGGAACTCTGTCCTCAGATTTGTCTCGAGAGCCTTAAACTGCCACGACAAAGGCGGGCCATGGCTGCCGCCAATAGCAGCGAAGGCTCAGCCTGGCTGGCGGGCTAGGGCTGCCGCCGCTAGCTACGGAGGAGCGGTATTGCAGCCGGCACTTGTCCCACACGTGCCTCTCGATGGGTTGGTTGGTTTTAGTGGGTAGGTTGGGACGCAGTGACCATTTTTCCGCGCCTCAGTCCCACAGATCCATATCCAAAATGTCTGAAACGTTGGAGTGTAAACAAAATACTTAACGCAAAAAAAAAGTTAATATCAATTTACCTAGTAACTTGGTAACATAAAAATAATAAGGTTAGGGATTCCTTCTTTACATTTGTTAAATATCACTGGTTTGCATTAATTTTCTAGACAATTGAGGCTCTGACAAATTTGTGCTTACAAATTACGATGAGCAAAACTGTGCCTTGGGTTTTGGAGCGGTGGCATGTTGCAGCATCCTTCCGTAAAGCCGGTTTTTTAGTTCCTGAATATGCTATAGAAATGCCACCAGCTCAGATAAAGGGCCCTGATCTATCATTGCAGGAAAAGGAATTTTATGTTACGGTCACAGTAAGTTTATTTTTCTTGAATATACTTTATTCTTGTATTTATTTAAGACATATCCTTTTTTCGAATTTCGTTTGGTTGGCTACTAGTCTAATCTGAATGGGCTAACATTGAATTATGCCCTTGTAGGTTTAGGTAATTAGTGATCAGCCCGTGTACAATCTTAGGCCTAATCCTCGCTCCACCAAGCGAAATTGAGGTCATAAGTAGGTCGTACGTCAATTTTTTATATAAAAAAACTACCTACACTTTAATCTTCAAACGGCAGAAAAATCCGTGTAATGCTCGAATTGATTTGTTTGATGTTTCTGGAAACGCATACTTTGCGACATATTTTAAAACTCTGGCGACCTTACTCAAGTGCAACAATAAAGGATCACATAAAGGCGCTTGGCTGCGGTTTTCTATAAGGTGAAAGACCATCCGCAATCGGGTACCTCCAGCGAGCGGCTTTGGTTTCTTAATGTAGGCTTCAAACTATACTTCTCAGCCTATACAGAGTTGATATGACAGAGGGGCATTAAATTACTGTGATTAGTATGAATTCGAAACAGTACAAAAAAAAATACACGTGATTTTTCATGGGGGGTGGAGGGGTAGTCTTAAACCTCACCAGGTACATCCAAGGGGGAGGGAGAGGTTAAAAATGTTTAAAAAAACATCACGTGATTAATGGACAGCCCCTAAGGTTATTATGGATGCGTTAGGCATAAACATCTGTTAGGAAAGATACATCATGTTCAAATGAGACAAAAATTTAAAAAATCATTTGCGGCTATTGCTCCAATTTAATTGATTTTTGGTACAGAGCCTGGAAATGATACCTAGTATAGGCAGTTAAAAAAAATATCAGCCCTGTTTATGACCAACTACACTTGGTTGCAGATAAATAAGACGGAAAAGGTTCATGTGAGAAGCCGAATCCATCACTGGGCTACTGGCTTAGAGAGGCTTCCTTGGGAAGAGTTCCACTGGAAGCAACCAAAAGAACCACTCTTCCCAGAACAAGCTGCTGTATTAGAAAGCATACCCATGCGGAAATAGTGTGTGTTGACTATGTTGTAGTAATAGTTCGTTACATGATTGGTGAATAAATAATGGTTCTTAAAACGTTGAAGTTTCCTTTGATCAATGAAACACGCCAAATGTCCAACGGGATGCGCAGGCAGGCCAGAACCAGTACCGGAGTCACAGTCTCCGAGACTGTACCGTCTACACGAGATGGCGAGCACCGCATGATGAGGACACTTCAAGGGACGCGAGGACATGTCCTTCGTATTCACAATGTTAGGCTGAAGGAAGTGTTATGTATTCTATTATAGTTATAGGTTTACGTGCGTCATTACGACCGAATCAGTGTGATGAGTGTGAATATAGCAACCGCTCATTTCACTTCTCCCGACAACACATACAACAACGCAATACTCTAATATTCTAGAAGTCTCAGTAGTATGTAATAAAAGGTTCGTTTAGTGACGGATTTAGAATACATTGTCGCCACCCCATTCCATTCTGAGGGTGTCTTAAGAGCCGACAGAAGGATAGCTGGCCGATAACCAAGCCGCAAGAGAAGGAAAACTTGACACGAAACCCTGTATCAACCTGTCTGGCCAGCGTTGGCACAGTAATTAACCTCCATGTAACTGGAGGAGGCCCGACTCAGCAGTGGGTCATGTAGTGGTAGTTATGAACTTTAACTCAGGGTCCAATGGTAAATGTTCAATCAGGCAATAAAATTGTGTAACCATAATATCAATATTTTTATTTATTACTAGCTGACCCGGCAAACCTCTTACCGCCTCAGAATCATTACATAAATGAAAAACCTGAATGATAATTCCAGAATGTTTCAACAAAAAAGACTTTCTTCATATTTTCTCCCTGGACTTACTCGACTATTTCAAGACCAAAATTAGCCAAATCGGACCAGCTGTTTTAGCGAGACTAACTGTTTTAACGAACAGCAACTAATTTATATAAATAAATATACATACATACATAATATCATTGGACATTTCACACAACGCCATCTCGTCCCAAGCTAAGCAACTTAATGCTTGTGTTATGGTAACGAGATGGGTGATAAACACCCACACCTGGAAAAAATACTTGTTGTGTAAATACTTCTTCCGTGCGGGGTTCGAACCCGCGACATGCTGCGCAGCAATCGATCGCTCAACCACTGCTCAACAACGCTCAACAACAACACATTTTCTATATTTAAATAGATTTCATTATCATTAGATTAAAATGGAACAGTGGTTCATACACGGTTTTATTATAACACATGTTGAAGACATACAGACAATTTACGCTTATAATTCGAAGATCTATACATTAATGAACGAAATACATTGAATTTACTTTTGAAAGCTAGTCTGTTTGACAGACAATACCACCAATTTGGTAAGATTAGAAAAGTATAATTGCTAGATTAAGCAGTTGTTGCTTCTGTAACGTTATCTTTTTCTTTATTTTCTTGAACATTATAGCCTTGCTCCTTATCCAATTCTTTCGTGATTTGCTCTGGTTCGTCTTCATTGTTGAGCTCAAGATATTGCAATTTTTCGAATTGCTCTTGAGTCGGAAAATCTTCTTGCTTTTGTTCTAAACCATGGATTTGTTGGCTTTCTTGTTCTTGTTGGTAGGCCTCTGGATGTTCGCTCCCTTGTTCTTGTTGGTAGGCATCCGGATGTTCGTCCCCTCGTTCTTGTTGGTAGGCTTCCGGATGTTCGTTCCCTTGTTCTTGTTGGTAGGCTTCCGGATGTTCGTTCCCTTGTTCTTGTTGGTAGGCTTGCGGATATTCGCTCCCTTGTTCTTGTTGGTAAGCTTCCGGAGTTTCGTTCCCTTGTTCTTGTTGGTGGTCTATTGGTTGTCCTTGTTGATAGTCTGCCGGTAGTTCGCTTCCTTGGTCTTGTTGGTAAAGTTGTGTCTGTTCGTATCCTTGCGGTAGTTCAAACCCTTGTTGATGTTGTTCGTACCCTTGTTGTTGTTGTTCGTATCCTTGCGGCGGTTGTTCGTATTGTTGCTGTAATTCGTACCCTGGTTGTTCTGTATACTCTGTTTGTTGCTGATATCCTTGTTCATAATACTGGTATTGTTGTTCATAACTTTGATCATATGGCTGCGTTGACTCTTCGTGTTCATTTATTTCAACTGGTTGTTGATTTTCCAGTGCGGCACTCTCATAATAAGTGTTGTCTGCATTTTGTTTTTGTGAGTATCCATCACCGTATGCGTTATCTTCACCTCTGTCATAATAAGCGTCTGCTGGACGCTCTGAATAAAACATTTCATCCTGTTCTTTCTCAAATTCTGAAATTCCAGTATCGTCAACGTTTGTGTTTGCCGTTGGTTCAGTAACATTTATATTTGGTTCATTTTCATGTGGTGTGCCATAATTCAATTGCTGCAATACATGTTCGTCTGGGTTTATATTAACACCATCTTCCAACTTAACATCCGCATGAGGAGTAAAATCTTGGACGTTAATTACTTCTGCTGGATATTCGCTATTGTGTTCTGGTGTTTGTTTAGTCTCGTTTAGAACTTCAGTAGTATTTGCTGCGTACATTTGAATATCTTCTACAGTGTTAACGTTTTCCGTGTGATTAATTTCCTGTGCAACGTTAGAAACTGCACAATTTTCATATTTTTGTTGATTGGTAGATTCCAAAAAGTTACTGTCGACTGATCCATTAATATTACGGCAACTGCCGGCAGTATTTTGTTTACTAGGGGTTGTAATGTCCATCGTAATTGGCAAATTTATATTAGTCTCACTTGTTGTGACATTGTTTTCAGGTTTGTGAGCATCTATCGTAGTAAAATCATAGTTTTCTTCGTTTTTATCTTTATTTCCTTTAATATTTTCGGCAGGTTCTAAATTATCTAAATGGTTGTCCCTATGGGCTGAGATCTGATTTACATATTTATCAACGGTGTTGTTTTGGATGTTATTCGTATAGGCGTCTGCTTTAAGTAAGTTGTCACTATTCTTATGAGGTACGTCTCGTTCAGGAACATCATATACAGAATTTTGCGAAATTTGATTATCGTCAGATGTATTTATAGCTGTTTGATCCATAGTAATCTTGTCGTTATTGTAATATTTATTAACAAAATTTGAACTGCCATTATCAAAAGTTACTTTTTTGTCTTCCTTTTCCTCCTTTTTCAGTTTATTCAAGATCTCATATTTACTTTTCCAGTCTGCATTATCAACGTCACTTGTTTCAATACCTTTTGTAACGACTTTATTTAGCAAAGGACTAATAGTAGCTTCTGGAACGTCATCAACCGGCCTTAAATCGTCAATATTATTGTAATTTACCACGGTCGGTGTCAATTTCGGTATGAGAATAAAGTTTTTGCTTAAATTCTTAATCAATAATGCTTCTTCAAATTTATCTTTTGGAATACTCGGTATTACCTCAAATTGTTTATTAAGACTTAGTGGAACAGTTTCTCGTGCCATGGACCTTGCTTGTTGAATTTCAGTGCTGTATGATAAGTTATGCTGATCTGATGCGAAGACTTGAGACTGCAAATGAAAAAGCATTGGTTAGCTAATTTGGAAGATGAGAAGTAATTTAAATTTATCAGAGTAGTATCTTCGCAGTTCGCACAAAGTAGTTTAGTTAAAGTAGTTCAATAGACAAGAGAGAGATCATATAGGCACAATATTTCAGTGTTCTGGAGTGATATTACAGAAACCAAACCTTTGAAACTTATTTAGTGTAGGTAGAGTAAATCTCCCGTACTATAGTATGTTTAATCAACTGCATGACCTACTGCTTTATAATATAAACATATAATATCATGGAATATGCATGACGATACATTAATCTTACCCGATGTCGGAAAGGCACCATAGTGGTAGAGTATCGCATTTTGTCAAGTCTTCCGAGTATGTACTCATTTCGTTCTTTCCTCTTCTTATCTTCTTCAATAAATGCGTCATACTGTTTTCTGAGTGCGTTGATACGATCGCATTTGACTCTAAAAATAATATATGTCATTGTACGAGTGATTGTTCCTAGTCCAGTCAATAACTGAACTAGAGTACAGTCGCCTGTCTTTGAAACACTCCACAATAGGCATGAGTTAGATGTTGCTCGCCTGATATTATCCATTTGCTTACCCTACAACCCTTTCGGGATGTATGTGAATTTTAATATTTTAAATTCGAATCCTTTATTTGGGTTAGGTCACGGTGGTTACTTACAAAGGGTTAACATATTATTGATAACATTATATACAACACAACTTTCGACCGTATAATAATAGTTCGGAACGCGACTACTGCCGAGAAGAACTGACAAGAATATTGCGGATAACGTAATGGTGTAACTTCCTGATGAGGATTTCATGATGAACACAAACGAAGGCTTTGGATTTCGTGGATATTTTCTCAATTTCGCACATGAAAACTTGTCTGGGCCGTTTGTGTTTATAAATGCATATTGATGTTATTTTTATTTACCAAGTACTAAGATAAAATTTAGACACTTTTTATACGTACTTTTTATTCGATTTTCCCATATGTGTACAACGAAAGTGATTTGGGCTCAAGAACTATCGAAGTCGCAGACTGGCTCGCATGGTACCGATGTAAACAAAGAAATGCCGTGTCGACCTTCGCGATGGTTTTGAATTGGAGTTAGTTATCATCAGTCAGGGTGATGAACGTACATATTTAGCGGAACTACTGTACTGAGGGTTATCACTCGAGTAGTCTCACTTGAAATATAAAGAACGCACGGCTAACGACACTAATTTGTCCTTGCACTCTACATTACTTAGACAACGCTAGACCGTAATACAGTCGAGCTAGTTTAGGTACAAAGGCAGGTGTAGTAAGAAACTAGTCGTAGGCTTATGGCATAAGCAATTGTATGATATATGCGTTTTTAAGCATAAGCTGCTCGTTTGAAAGCATTCGTAAGAATTTATTCGAATAAAAAACATTTTGATTTTGTTAAAATATGACTAGGAGTGAAATCGCGAAATCAGGCCTAGGTTTTAAAATAATCATATTAGACGCATTTTATCCGTATTTATTTAGAATCTAGTTTAAGTTAGAGTAGTGTACATTGCAGTATATTTCTTTATAATTCGGTTCGCATTTTGTCCTTCATGTCCCTATTTGGTGGGTGCAATTATGTAGGGGTTTATTTTATATTCGACACTTTTCTAAAATCTACAACAATACGTACCTAGTCATATGTTAGTTAGTTCCCGCAATATCAACATTGAGAAATAAATATTTTAGGCTTTTTCTATTTCGTTATAGTAGCCATTACCTACTTATCAATAGTGTCTTTATTTACATTGGTAACAGATTTTCTTTTAGATACGTAAGGCACAACGGATAACTAAGGTACCCCGTATTTTGTCATAGGTTCATCCAAATTTACCACCCTTGGATGCTGGTGTTGTGTTCCTCCTCACAAGTAGCTCGACAGATCTGACAGCGGACAGGCCTTTTCTGCCAGCGTTCAGCTGAATTTCCTTCTACAATGTCAGCAACGCTAACTTGACTCCTATTGCAAACGTCACCCTAGCAATAAAACGGTCTTCTTTTGTTTTCCTCAAACTGTGGATTCCTTTAGGAGTCCGCCAAATATGTACGCGCACCACCTGTGCCATGCCCCACGTGGTACGCTATAACTTCAGCTCGATAGCACCACGAATCACGAACATCGACAGCCGGATGACCTTCGACCTTGCTTTACGATCCCGTCGGATTATGCAATTGCAAGACATGTCACATTCAAAATAGTGTTAGAGGTACTTGTGTCTATAATAAAAAGACAGGTACGCTACAATATTTGTTCTTTCGTTTTCCCCACATTCCAGTTATTGCTGTTTCATTCATCATCCTACCAAACTCTCAGACTGGACGCTGGCAGAAATGCCAGGCGAGTAGGTATGCCTGGCGGGGTCGGTCATGCTTTTGTTATCTAATCATCAGCCCTAGTCCTGCTGTTGGCACTATGGCGCTCTATATAAAAGCGCAACCTTTTATAGTGTTATCTACACGTCTTTTTCTATGTAACCCTTACAAGGGGGTAGTCCTTTTGGTATTAGAGTTAGTAAATACTATATTTTCATCGAATTTACTTGCATTTTGATTGTAAATATGACAATTACAATGAATCGGAGAACAGGCCTTCACAAAAGCCCTACACATGCGACACGAGAGCACAGCACAGAAATAGTGCTTACCGTAGTTTTGTGCATATTTTAATTACCTGCATATTTTTAACCTCCGACGCAAAAAGAGGGGTGTTATAAGTTTGACGTGTCTGTCTGTCGGTCTGTCTGTCTGTCTGTCTGTGGCTCCGTAGCTCGCGAACGGATAAAGCGATTTCAATATTTTTTTGTATGAAAGGTGAGTTACGGGCGAGTGTTCTTAGACATGTTTGATGAAAATCGGTTGAGTCGTTTAAAAGTTATGGGGGATGAAAGTGGGGAAGAATAACCGAATGTCTGCAAATATAATCGAGCGGGGTATCAAATGAAAGCGCATCACGTGCACATTACAAAATAATATGTTTCATGAAAATCTGTAGAGCCCTGAAAAAACTCTGGGGGTAAAAGGTGGGGGAAAATACCCAGTATTTATCTAAGAATCTATGTATTAACAACATATCACCATCTACATCATAAGAAGCGTGTAACTATAAAAAGCAGAAAATAAAAATTAAATTTAAAATCCAGGGTCAGGTAGGTAATCTAATGTAATAAGGTAATGTAAAGTAATGTAATAAGTAGGAGCGGTCCCCCAACGCGATGTATTTGTTTATTTTTACTTTAAAAAGGGAACTTATGTCATTGTGTCGGGGGTTTATTTAAATTTTTAATATAATTTTTATGTTTTCTGTATTAAGATAGGTACCTACTTATGTAGGTATAAGTACTAGAACCTATTTCAGGTTATCCATGCAGAACTGTAGATAGTGTAGTAAATAAATAATTCCTTCGCTATACCTCGACTGGAGTTTCACTACCTCAAGGTTATAACAATATAATAATGCCGTCAAAACTAAGCATCTTATACCTCCACATTCCATGCCATGCAGGATATTAGGTATATTGTTAGGACTAGAAACAAGTTCCTCACCAGTTTAACGGGTTTAGCATGACCCAAATCCGGTTTATTCGACCTGAACCCCAACACTACAGAAGCAAGTGTGATCTACCGTAATATTCACCAAAATTTTCCTAATTGTGGTGTAAAATGTAAACTACTTACGAATAAAATGCAAATCGTATCGAAATCCCTTTACGCTGAGCTAAAAGCATTTTGCAAATTAAAATAAGCAATGTCATTATTTTAGATTGTCCAAGCAGAGAGAAGCAAGAAGGATTTAATGACTTTATACTAAATATGGAGTACAAAGAAGAATGGGTGACATTTGTTTCTCAGCAATGTGAGAATAAACCTCATCAACAGAAAATGTCTTAATTTTTTTACTTGTCCAAATGTAAAAGGTAGTCTTTGTTGCTTCACTAAAACCTACACACAATTTTGTCAAAATTCAATGTGAAACTATTTATAGAGGACTTCGCTGCGCTATGAATCACGGGGCTATTAAAAAAAATATATTACAGGAACACGAAAGAGAAGAGATTCTGGACACACCTCGGCGATCTCGCATCCCTTTATCATCAACAACAGTAACACCTCCAAAATTATTTTAGGCGCAAAGGGGTGATCATCCAGCCAGACGAGGTGTCATGTCTGGCTAGGGGTCGCAGCGCCTATTCCCCCGATAGTTGTAGTCGGGGATATCTTAACCTTGCAAATTGCTCTTGAAATTTCGCTATCGCGGTGTAGGACTTTTTCGTATTTATCGCATTTGTAGGCGATATTTCTTGATGCAATTAGATCAGATTTTTCGGGTAAATTGTGTAAAGTATGTAGCATGCGGTCGCTACACTATGTAGAATTACGAATAGTTTGTGAAAATATTGTGTGTCTTTCCAATAGAAAATTTTTCATGATATATAAAATCATTTAACAATTTGCCAATAGACTTGCATTATCTGAAACGAATTGCGAGTCGCACCATTCAATTCATTCCAATTAGTTCGTTCATCTCACATCTGTCTATTATTGTGTCTGACAGTGTCTGTCAAAACCACTGAATGGTCAAAATCAAAACAAATCAACATTTTTATTTAGTAGAAAGAACATAAAATGATAATAGATTTTTTGGGAAAGTCGTCAAAGTTGTAAAGGTAAGCGGAAAATAAATTTACTATTGTGACTACCTCATACATTGGTATGTAATATTAATTTCGGTTTAAAGAGAGGTTATGTTATACAATGTATTTTTCAGTATTTCCTCAAAATGATCCATAAATGGTGGCATGTTTTTGTCCGCAAACGTACGAAACCTATTCCTGAAGACACTGCTTTAATTTGGAAACGACGCCTCAGCGTAGCATACGGGCTAATAGCTTGGAATGCTTTTGGATTTGTTTTGTACAGTGCATACAAAGGAAAATCTGACTGGGCTCATTTCTATGGTATCAAAACTGACGAAGAGGCAGCTGTCCCACCGGGTAAATAAATCTATAAATTGATTAAGTTGACAAGTAGACACTGCTACAAATAATTACTTCACTAGACCAATATGCAGCCTTACTATGTTGGGCTCCAGAAATGGGAATGTTATACAAGATTATAAAGATACCAATTACTTTCTTTATTAGGCAGTGTACTGGAAGTATAACTAGTAGTACTTGACATAAATATTCCATAATATCAAATTACATACATCACTATCACTACATATTATAAAACAAAGTCGCTGTTGCCTGTCCGTTCTTATGTATGCATAAATCTTTAAAACTACGCAATGGATTTTGAAGAGGATTTTTGTAATAGATAGAGTGATTCGAGAGGAACGTTTATGTGTATAATACATTCTTAATATTGTAGAGAAACACTCAATATTAGATGTTAATCATTGCACCCGGGCGAAGCCGGGGCGAGTCACTAGTGCTATAATAAAATGTAAAGCAGTAATACAAGATTTATTTATTCTTTCAGGTCAAGCCTGGGCAAACACATTAGGAATAAAAAATGCGAAAGTATACAGATTGTCAGGTTTCCAAAAGGTTGATGAATATGACATTGTTGATGGGGAAGGAGTGAGAACACCAAAGGAATCAAAAGAAAGTCAAGAAAATATAGAAGAATAAGTTGTAGTATAATTTGTCTCGTAAATAGTCAAATGTCACTTTAGTGTCTTAAATTGTACATAATGTAAAGTATAATAAAAACTAAATACATATTGTTAAATAGTAAGGCACTGATTGCCTTGTATCTTTTTCAATATTCGCTACATTTCATACAAGTCATAACTTCTTTACAATCATAGAAAGTTATATAAATATACTATTCTCAAGACATTTTTAATGCATTATTCATGTTAATCTACTTAATCATTAAAATTATGTGGCAAGGCTTTATTCAAAGTTTCCATGATTTGAATATACACATTTAGGTTTTAAAAGAATACTTATGATAGTAGAGTATCATTAATTGTTTAAAAAAATAGAATGTAATACATGTGCACGAGCCTTAAACATATAAATAACTTATTACTTATAACAATATATATTGGCTTCATTTCAAATGATACCTAACTAAGATCACAGCACAAAACGATTGACTTATACAAAATCAACAATTGGAGTGTGCATAGTAAGTGACTGCATGTCGCCTTCTCTCTAACTCCTGTAGTAATGCAGACCTGTCAAAAATAATCAACATACCAATTAATAAACAATACTTTATCAGGATTTGTGAATAAATTTATAGGTACACATAAGTCCACCTGTGTTGTATTGTAACATATTGTATACATTTTAGTGGGAAAATAATTTAATTTATAAAATATCACACAGTAACAGCTTCAGTGCATACCAATACACAATATATTTTGACTGCCTCATTGGTCTAGGGGTGGTATGTGCCGCCTTCGGATCATGGGGTCCTGATTCCAGGGTCGGGCAAGTGTCTTTGTCTAAACCAGAGGCACTTGCTCTGAGTCTGGGTGTCATTTGTGTTTGTGAATTACATGTTTATAAACTGCCACGCGATAAAGGCCATTAATAGTGCAGGGGTTACATTAAAAAAATTGCCTGATACAATATTTTAACATGTCTAAGTTTAGTTTCGAGCTATATGTTCTTCTTGAGAGATATTTAATTGAAATATATTGCATAATTTGACAATGCAATCGTGACAAAAATTGCTAATGCACTGCATTAGTAGACCAGAAATTTACTTTACCATATGGTATTTCCTTACCTATAACGTTCATACTTCATGACGATAAGCTGCAGCTCTTGCTTGTAAAGGCGGGTCAGCATATCGGAATAGCAGTCGAGCTCGCTCAGACGGAACATATTCCAGCGCAGCTTATGATCCAATTCTTGATCAGCTAGAAAAAATAGTTTAGTTCAAAGGAGAACATCATGCCAGAATTGATTCGCAACACAGGACATTGGCAGATTCGACCGTTTCGTTTCCTCGTCAAAAACGCAGACAAGTAATCTTAACCGCAAATGTATACTCATCAAAATGTAGTATTCTGTGTCTAAGCTTACTTTTACCCCATCACCTCACTAAGCACTGTCATTTCAGATTTTAAGACATCTAACTACACAATGGTTTTGAACAGCATTTAAATTCGGGATTATTATAGTCCGTATTAGTCCGGGATCCCCGGTACATTGTTTTCACTTGATTACTATCAAGCTAATTTTTCGTGAGTAGCTTCATTTTCATGAGACGCCCAACATTTTCTTGTCGACAACTCTTGATTGTGGTAGCTAACAGAGGTAGCAAGGGTGAAATATGTTGATTTTATGATTCTAAAAAAAATATTACTAACGTTTTTCGTGAGTAGCTTCATGAAAATGAAGCTACTCACGAAAAATTAGCTTGATAGTAATCAAGTGAAATCAATGTACGGGGGACCCCGGACTATATCTTCCGTATCTTTACCTTTCGAATAGACAATGAGCCAATGCGGTATTTCTTCTAGCAGATAAGGCGGCACAAGTGTAGGAACATAGGGACTGACTAAGTAGCAGCCTCCGACGAGGCAGGGGTGCGCATAAGTCGTCTGGTGCGTTATTTCACTGAAAAAAAAAAGAATGGCATAAAAGAAACCTATATTCACTAGTCCCTCTCGCTTTCATGTAACTGCAAACCTAAAATGTACCCTAGATTCTATCGCTAGATCAATACGCTTGTCATCAGGCATCATCATCATTTGGCAAAATAAATAATATTTAAGTTTCTTAACGTATAAACCAGTGTCTTTGTCTAAACCAGAGGAACTGGCTCGGAGTCTGGGTGTCATTTCTATCTATAATATGTATGTATTTACAAAAAAAAAAAAATGTATATAAGTAGTTTATCATCCGTCTCGCTGCCATAACACAAGCATTAAGTTGCTTAGCTTGGGACGAGAACGAGATGGCGTTGTGTGAAATGTCCAAGGGTATTTATTTATTTATCAAATGGTCCGCCCGGCTAGCTACCACCCTCACATCTAAGGCCAGCGCCAAGCAGTTTTACTGTGTTTCGTCGTATGTATGTGAGGGCTGGTGCCCGACACGGCATTTCCTTGAATTGCGAGAATTGCGACTCTCAGAGGCGCGATCCGGCCTGCGTCAAAATTATAACAGTTCTTAATCATAATATATCACTCCACTCAAGCTGTATTCATATTATCAGCCACATTAGTGGTGTGTGATCAGTTTACAGAAACACGTAAACGGAATCCCGGCTTACGGCTGCGGCTGATGATTTGAATGCACTCAGTATACTCATTTTAACGACAAACGAACCCAATATTGATTCGGTGAAACGGAACAAACCTCGGAGGCAACTGATAATATGCGGGGACCTTTATAAATGAACATGATCTACTGAATCGTCTTCAAAGTTCTACTCACTTGAAGTAGAAAACTCCGTGATGCGGCGTGGATACTCTCTGCCAAGGCTGTGGTACGCTTTCAAGAGGATGTGTCCAATGCGTGGTCTGTGTATTGTGGTCCATATAGTATCGACGCCCGCGTAGCGTACGATCTGCTGACCAGCCAGGCGGCAGTGGCAAATCGCACTCGTCGGTACTCGAGTGGCTTGCTACCGCAACATTGTGGTGTTCTAAAAGATTGATGTACTAAATCTGGTTGCTGATAGAATTGATATATTCTCATGTTCACTGAGCGAGTTCGCAAAAGTTGCATTACATGTTTTATGTTATAATAATAATGATAAATAATTAAATTCAATTGAAAAATTGTATTCCGAGAATTAATTGCCTTATATTTTATTTTAATTGTATGTTATATTAATGTTTTACTTTTTATTAAGTATATTGACTATTATTATTTATTTATTTTTTTAAATGTTATGAATTGGAATTGTATAAAATTTATATTTTTGACTACACTATCGCATTGGATTGGTCTGTAATGATAGCTGTATGTATGTCTAATAAATAAAAAAATATCACCAGCTGTCCTATTAGATAGCTCGCGGATGGCAGTAGGCAATAGCTCTATAGGTCAGACCATAATTGGGTTGGAAGTTTAGGGGTATCCATGAGGAAGTCACTTTAATAACGTAGGTATATTGCTCATTGCGGTACTTTTAATAGAAATAAAAAAATTAAGAGAGTCACAGTTCGTCTATGAATTTTTTTTACAACTCCGTCATTTAAATACCGACTTGTAAAATTCTGCGATTGGTATTGCCTTCAGATTGATCCTCTAGAAATTTTATCGGTATTGATACAGTAGTTTACTAGAAATCTTGAAATAATTGATGACAAAACCATTTTTCAGGTAAATTTGCATATTCTTACTATTATTTGTAGCTGTACAAATTTGTGTGAGGCATACAAGCAAAAAACAGAAAAATAAATTTGTTATCATAAAAACATTAATCTACACTTCTGGACACATCTATTGGCCCACCTTGTATTTTCAGTTTCGTTTGATCCTAGCTAAAATTTTATATTAGGTCGAGCAAAAAGTTTTTATGCAGTTTTGAACCTGGCACATTCACAATTTCATTCAATAGTCTTTTTTTGAATTTCGAACACAGAATTTAAAGAAACAAAAGACAATTTGGAGCCTGTTTGTTGATATCAAACAATCGAATACTAAGAAAACTTGGTTTTATTGTTTTACTTGGATTTAATTCTTGAAAAAGTGATTGATATCTTTGGTTTTGCAACAAACATTACTTATTCTTAACATTAAGGTGAGGTTCTATCAATAATCTATGGATACTTCACCTGAAGTCGCTGCCCAAGCTGTGGCACTTATTCAGGCCGGACACAGCCAAAGAAACGTGAGTGCTCAACTTAATTTAAGTCGATCTGCGGTCCGAAATGTTTATCGGAGGTACCTAGAGACTGGCGGCTTTGTTCGTCGCCAAGGAAGGCCACGAATTCGGGTCACAACTGAAAGGCAGGATCGATTCATCGTGACGACCAGCTTGAGAAATCGTCACCTTACCTCCATTGAGATACAAAACCAACTTCGCGACTTCCACGGAGTATCTGTGAGCGCTCGAACTGTTCGGAGAAGGTTAAAAGAACGCGATATGGTACCACACAAGCCAGCTAATGGGCCCAAACTAACGTGAGCCCACCGAACAGCGCGCCTTCATTTCGCACGCAGTCATTTAAATTGGACACAGCAAGATTGGAGCCGTGTACTCTTTTCTGATGAGTCTAAAATGGTGTTACATGGCAATGATGGAAGGAAGAAGGTCTACCGACGTAAGGGAGAGCGTTTCGCACAATGCTGCTTTGAAGAGAGGGTTGCTTATGGCGGTGGCTCATGGACTGTCTGGGGCGGTATATCCGCGAGCGACAAAACTCAACTTGAGGTTGTTACAGGACCACGGCTGCCAACATTAAATGCTGAAAGGTACATTCGTGAGTGCTTAGAACCTCACGTGATACCATACGCGGACTATGTGGGCCCAAATTTCCTTTTTATGCATGATAATTCAAGAGCCCATGCGGCCGGCATCGTCAGGGAATATCTTCGGGATGTGAACATCACAGTTATGGACTGGCCAGCCAGAAGCCCAGACATGAACCCCGTTGAGGACATGTGGGACGAGCTAAAAAGACGTGTTGGGACTCGTCAGCCAGTTGCACAGACGATACAGGAGTTGAAAACTGTCATAGAAGAGGAATGGGAGATGATCCCTCAAAATTTCATAGAGCGGTTGATAAACTCTATGCCTGATCGTATGAGAGCTGTGGTAGATGCCCATGCAGGCAACACGCGTTATTAAATTAAACCTTTATTTGATAAAACATGTTTTTTATTCAAAAATCAATTGCCTTTAACAAGGCGCATATCCGGCTTGTTAGGCGTAGCTCCATGTCGTATGGTATTCTGAATTCAAATTTAAAACAATACGATCGACAAAGATGGTAAAATGTATCAGGTTTAAAACTGCATCAACAGTTTTTGTTCAATCTAGCAATCATATTTCGGTATGGGCCATCGAAACCTAAACTCTAAGGTGGGCCAATAGATGTGTCCAGAATACACTTCTGTATTCTGTTCTTTCGACAAAATTTGTAGCGACTTCAAAAATAATAAAAAGCGTAATAAAATCAATAAACAACCATTTGAAGTACAACCATTTAAATTCATGTAAGCGTAATTTTTCGGGCTTTAATTTTTTATTGTTTTTGACGACGGACTAGTCAAAATAATGCGAAGAAGACATGCTTAAGAAAATCATACCTGGTGTGTTTGAGATCATTTTGCTACCATGATTTTTGTTATGATAGGAAAGTCCTGAGGCGTTGACGTAATTCGAGTAAATCGGCGAAGACTGGCTTGCGGTAGTGTATGCTGGAACCATAGAAGTAGTTGTAATTACTATGGGCCCGGTTGGTTGACGACCTGGTTAAGGTCGCCGGCCTCCCGACCTTAGCGGTGGGCGATACAGCGTATCAGCATGGTGCTTCCAGTAATCAATTAAGTCCTAAGTAAACTTACTGTCTGTACAATTGTGTAGTCGTATTGAATGAGGCGATGGAGGGTGCAGTCTAGGTGTGAGGCTCATGTTTGATGAGATTCGAGGCATACTTGATTCCCTTGAGCCATACTGCTGCTGTTTTTGCTGTTGCACCTAATAAACAATATTATTTTGGCAATACACATGTTCTATTTTTGCCAGTCCTACAAATTCTTATGGGGAAAGCTTTTATGAATATATTTTTTGTATCGCGGGGCCAGTTTACAAACATATAATTCACGAACACAAGTGCCACCCAGACTCATAACAAGTGCCTCTGGTTTAGACGAAGCACTTGCCCAACCCCGGAATCAAACCCAAACGGATCCAAAGTCGGCACCCATAGGCCAATGAGGCAGTCAAGATTTATTGATATTCTGTTAGAATCAGTGAACGCAAAGAAAAGCAATAAACAGGCAAGTAACTTTTGAAACATACACTTCAGTGGAAGACACATGTATAAGATTAACACCAGTCAATGTCAATCCCAATATTTTTTCATCCAAATAACTTTACCTTGGCTCCAAGTTGATAAAATAATAAAAAAAAATATTCATAAATGGTTGCACTTCCTAATTTGCATCACAAGCACAATGTTGAAGATAATTCATTAGATGAATATGGTGATAATTAGAAAAGCTGTTTTATCAGTTAACTAGTAAACTAATCTATACATTAATTTCAAATATACAGTCTAAACACAGGTTCATTCATTTAACACACAACTGTAGGCAGACCAAGATATAACTAACCAGGTACAAAAGAAGAAAATTATGACTTTTAGGCATTTTATATAAATATTCTCTATTCTTACTGTTCTTAAAAAATGTTACCAACCTGTTGCTGGTTTTGGTAGATTGGATCTTCCTGCTGCTGTCTGTAGTATCTGTAACTTGTCTGCCTGCTGAATGAGTCATCTATATCATTCAGGGTTGAGTGGGAGGCCTAGCGCAAAAAAGATCCGCCCTTCAGATTATTCTTAAAAATACATTGTTTATTTTGTGACAATGTTTTAAAATATTTACACAGTGTAACATGTATTATGTCAAATTAGTATCAAGAAATTAAATAATCATACTCATATACAAATTGTTTATTATTAACCCCCGACGCAAAAAAAGGGGTGTTATAAGTTTGACGTGTCTGTCTGTCTGTGGCTCTTTAGCTCGCAAACGGATAAAGCGATTTAAATATAGTTTTTGTATGAAAGGTGAGATACGGGCGAGTGTTCTTAGACATGTTTGATGAAAATCGGTTGAGCCGTTTAAAAGTTATGGGGGGTGAACGTGGGGAAGAATAACCGAATGTCTTCAAATATAATTGAGTGGGGTCTCAAATGAAAGTGCATCACATGCACATTACAAAATAATATGTTCCATGAAAATCGGTTGAGCCCTGAAAAATCTCTGGGGGTAAAAGGGGGGGAAAATACTCAATATCTACAAATATATGTGGTGGGGAGAAAATGAGGATGCGACAAGAATCTATGTATTAACCACTTAACAAAATCGACATTATATTAAGTGTGTACCTATAAAAAGTATAAAATAAAAATTAAAAAAAATCCCCGTCACAATAACCTTTACAAAGTAAAAAATAAAAATAAATACATCGCATTGGGGGACCAGGGGTCAGGTAATAAATAAGTAAGAGAGGTCCCCCCAATGCGATGTATTAATTTTAATTTTTTACTTTATAGAGGTTATTGTGTCACGGTTTTTTTTTATTTTTATTAAAGTCAATTTGTTTTAAATTCTACATTAGGTAAGCTTTATACTTACTACATTTGATTCTAAATGATATTGCGAATTGTAGTTTGTGGAAGTACTAGCCCTATCGCTAGAATCACTCGTAGATAGGCTGGCAAACCTAGAATTATAACAAATAAACAAAAATAAAATCTGAAATTCAAACCCTCAAGTTAAACTTTAATATCATAACTTTCAATGTTTTTATAAAAAAAAAAGGATTATAACATAAAATATAATATTATACAATATTAAATTAAATATAATATTTAAACATTTGTACAAATTATTATTACAGAGTTATAAAATGATAAAAAATGATGGTAACAAATTTCCATGAAAATCCCAAGCAATAAATTATATTGGAAGATGTTAACTCAGTCCTGAATTCTATGTTTTATTGTTGACTTTATGAGAACTTACTTATTATTATTAAAATTACTGTATTTATGGCCCTATTGAACAATTTACTTAAAATGTTGTCAGGTACCTGTGAGCTAAATTTGGTACTGACTCACTGGGTGTATACTTTCCAGCATGACCACTCATAGTCTGGGCCTTGCCAAATTTATTCTCATGGCTTTGAGGAACTGCATCGTTGGCGAAAGGCTGACTACGAGGTCTTTTGTTGTGACTTGTTGTCCATACGTTTATAACTGAAATAATATGAAAAAAAATATAGTGTAGCAATTACTCGTAGGAAGTGGTACAATATAATACAAAGAGAGGATTGTATGGATGAATACATCCACCTAACTAATGTTTTTAAACTTAAATTACTTACTTGGTAAATCAGGTGGAGTATCTTTCTTGACATATTTCCCAACTACTCCTTCGTTTATTGCTTTTTGACCTTTCCTTGATATCATCGTTACTATACTGATTATATAAACACTATTGAGAAACGTAACATTTCAAAAATTAATATTAAATCATGAGAAATTTCATTGCATTCCAAGACAAGATTTGTCGATTATTACGATTGATTACGATTGGAATCGTTCGATTATTTCAATCATTCAATTCAGTCAATCAGGCAACGATGTAGGGATGTCCGATCCGATCCGATACTTGTGTGGCTCGATACAAAGGCTTTCCATACGTTGGATAATTGATACACGTTCGGTGAGGATTGGATCCCTAAATCGCACCATTTTGTATTACATTCTAAATTAGATAGAATAACTTTAATCATGATATTTCTTCGCAACATTAGTACCACGTTCTTAAATTACAAATTATGATCCACTATGAGACGTTCATATTATTATAATTTTTGTTTATATTAATATTTATAAAAAATCATATCAGTCAAATTAGTTTTTAGAGCATCTTATATTTTAATATACCTTGAAATTTGGCATAATTACATAAGATGATAGATAATTTGATTACTTTTTGTCTAATGTTTACTCTCAAGAACCACCAACAACTTATACCAATTTGTGATATCTATGGCCCCATCAAAAAGTTTTTCACAAACGGTGAGTGTAAGAAAGTAAAAATTATTTTTCTTATCACTTATCATACAGTTTTTGCATCTAAAAAGAAACAACTAAATATAGCTGAAATGTGCTACGATAACAAACAAATAAAAAACAAAGTGGATTCTTTGATTTTGGGTTAATATTATAAAGGCTATTTAAATTCTTATTTACTACCTATTCAAAGATTGGCCAATATAATAAAAATATTTATTCTACTAAACTAAAATTTCATTAAAAGATAACAAGTTTGGTTTTTAAAAATACTTGATACGATACTGGGTCAATCCAAATTATGACATCCATTCAATACGGTTGATACAATTAATTCGATCCATTGTGATCTGGAATATCGTTAGAAAGCACCTGGATCGAACATCCCTACAGTCAGAGCATCTGAATAGTGGGTAAAATCGATTTGAAAAATACTCAAATCGAAAATGAATACTTTCAATTAAATCAATCGGTGACATAATAATTATACTAGTGCTGTGCTTACATCAATCAGGTCAATTAATTAATAGATATATAAATAACAGCATTATTTGCAGAATTTTGTTCGTTTTGGCCCAGATGACTACTATCCTTTAAATTAATCGAGGAAATTTAGCCTACTCTACTCTGCCACACTGGCAAGCCGGATTGTGTTAAAAATATTATTTATGTTTACTTACATGGCATGGCTTGCTACATTTTACTAAAAGATTTTACCATTACCAATTTATTCATTCGTTCATTTTTCATCCACTCATTCATTTGTTAGTCATAACATTGTATGTATTGAGAATAAAAATTCGAAAGTGTGTTTGTAGGTTAAATCGTAGTTTATTGGTTTTAATTCAATTTATATTTGAAATATGTTTTATTTAATCGGTTTAGGGTTGGGTGATGCTAAAGATATCACAGTTAAAGGTTTAGAAATAGTGAAACGATGCGATAAAGTGTTATTAGAAGGTTATACATCCATACTCACTGTTGGACTTGATGTTTTGGTAAATTATGTTTTATCTTGAACTAAGTGTTCAGAATGTTCTCGTTTGGTCAAACTGTGAATCCGAATATCCCGCCTAACACAGCAGCCAACTTTGTATCCTATCCCACAACAAATGATTCTGATATACCAGAAAAATTTTAGAATAATAGGTAGGTAGCCTATACGGTTAGACTGGTGTGTACTCCGATTCAATTGGGAAAAGGCGAGGCAGAACATGGAATTTCTCCTCCTGATATATGTTAATTATACTGTGGTTATAGAATAGCTAATTATTTCTAGGAATCATTTTATGGACGACCTTTGATTTTGGCTGACCGTGAATTATGTGAAGGAGCAATAGATGATGTACTGATGGAGGCTAAAGAGAAGGAGATAGCTTTACTAGTAGTTGGTGACCCTTTGGGAGCAACCACACATACTGATATGTTGTTGCGTGCTAAGCAATTTGGAGTTAAGACACAGGTGAACTTATGTATTAAAAATAAGAAAGCAGGACTTGGTTGAAATAATTTCCTCAGTATGGGGTCATTTTATTAATAAACTTTGACAAATATGTTTCAGCCATTAGTTAATTCATGTATTTTCATTTAGAGTATTATAAGTTCATTCATATTTTATACACTACATGCCCCATCTGACATCAAATTATGGAAATTCTCATTGATACTGGGAAATTAAAGCCATGGGTTCCGCTTCCCAATCAGGGAACAAGCTCTGCAACTTTTAGTCTAATTGAATCTTATAAGCCCCCTTTACCACAGCAAGGTGGCAGCATGGTTGAGAGGTATGCTCCACTTGACCTAGTAAATAAATGTACTTGAAAAAAAAAGAGCAACACCAGAAGAAAATGCTGCTTTTTCAAACATAGCTTGGAAATATATGTATAACTAGAGTAGTATGTGCTTATGAGGTTTGATCCCACAAACATACACAGAGATCATTAGGCAGACTGGCACCCACTTTTTTCTAGTGTCAAAAAGGGTGGATCTCCCATAAATGTCCTACTGCTCAGCTGGGCCTCCTCCAATTACAAAAAAAATCTTTCTCTTTCAAACAGTTGTTCTGCTTTGTTATATTCTATAATCAACTCTTCAAACATCATCAAGATAGAATAGGGTGGTGAAACTATGTATTCTACATCTGTCACTTCCCACAAGGGCAGATGCAGAAGTACGTCACTTTATTTGCCTACCTTTGTCTTTGGCAAAATTACATAGAGGTCGCTATCAGTTTAACCCGATAGTCCTTGTAATAGTCGAAAATATTTTGTGAAAAATCTTCCCTCATGTTTTTCGGGCACTTCAGTTGCACAGCCATAGTTATGAAAAATGCCCGAATCTGTCATACTACTGCGTTTTTGACGTGGTGGATGCGCCTGCACTCTGCGTACTATAAAAAGGCTTAATTCGTTAATTACTGTCTACGCCAAATAAATTGAGCACGATGTGAGGTAGTGGGGGAAAGTTGGCGCAGTCAATTGCGTGCGTTACGCGCTCCTTCGTCAATTACCGCCGGTGCGTGCGACACAACACCCGAATTATGCGCATTGCGCAAGTTATTAAATAAATTAAATTACCTAATTTAAGTTTATTAAAGCTTAAATAGGCTACTACTTATTTATCACTCCTTCCTTTCTCACTATTGCATCACTTGATGGTGAATGTCGTCTGGCCCCTAGAACCATCGATTACCACTGATTTCCAGGAAGCAGTAGTATGAAAACTGACAGTTTTCATACTACATACATTACATGAGCCCTCCGAAGCATGGAGGAGGTCAGATTTTAATATGATGATCACCAATCTAACCGGGGCCACTCACATGCGCGCAAACATTCGTACAATGTACGAATGTTTGCGCCGCCGTTGCAGGGCCGTCAAATTCATTCGCAAACTTAGCGGCTATGCGAATGGGTTCGCATACTCAATTTGCGCATACCTGTTTGCGCTTCCTCCTACACATGTTTACAAATGACATAAGAATCATTTTTTTTAAGAATCATTTTTTTTTTTCTCAAAAAAGAAGAGAATTTCTCTTCTTTTTTAATTCGTCAATAGAATATTGAATAAAAAAAATAAAAAAAATTCTAAGTCGTCATTAACGGCCATTCCGTTTTTATAGGATTTCTTTTGAGGATCCCACATTCATTGTGCAGGAGTTAAAAAAAAAAGGATTTCAATAAACTCCATAATTTTGGTGTTATTCCAATCCATTATGAAGGTACGCTAAACAAGAGTCGTCACTAACTATGAAAATAGCGACACATCCGTTACCTTCGCAATCGTGGGCGCAACTGGTCCGAATGTGTGGTCAGTGGTGTGGGAGACTACGCGAAGGCTCGCGGTTCGCGCGCTTTGATGTGCGTTAAAAAACCGACACCGCGCACCGCTTGGAAAAGCACGAATGCGGCAAAAACTTCGCATAACCATTTGCGAATGTCGTCCTACACTTGTGGGTTTGCGTATTCGTGCGAATGTGTGTGACCGGCATAACAATCGGTTAACCTAGACCACAGACCTAAACGTTCCGCGCTATGCGCTAGGCAATAACCTACGAAAAATGTTTTTTTCATAATAGACCTTACGTCTGTGCGCTACTGTCTACCGGATGCTAGCGCGGTGTAGTAATTAACGAGTTTACCCCCACATAATTTAGTGTTTCCTAAAAATTAATGAGCGAAACGACATAACCGGAGTTACGACTGACGTTCGACCCCAATGATACATTTTCTGTTTAAATTTAACTAAGCTGGCTATATTGCTATTTTGATTTTAACTGTGGCGACGACGGATTTAGAGTACCGTTTCACCAACCCGTTCTATCCTGCGGCAGTCGAAAAGGCCCCTCGACCTTGCTTTGGGGAGGGGGCGTGTCTTAAAGATCCGTTGGGGTCATACCGGCTTAGGGTCACTCATGACGGGCGGGCCAACGGAGAGGTGCCAGGCGGAGAGCGGTACATGGTGGGTTTGGCTCTAGGGACTCATGTCCTCGTGTCAGGGTCTTGGGAGACTTAAACTGTCGCGATACACAGCGAGGTGCTGGGGTTATCCGGCTCGGCGATAATGCAATGCACACATACATGCACCATACGCACGTGCCTCTTTGTGGGGTTGCGAGACCTAAACCCGAGACCCTGTTCCGGGTAGATGTGGGATGCCGTTAATTTTAAAGGGTAGGTTGGGGCACATAACCCGGCTAGCGCTCTGCGGTAGAGAATCCAATAGCATACCCATCTTAAAAAAAAACAGCAAGAGAAGGAAAACTTGATGCGAAAGGGCCTGGCTCATGTTGCTGAGATGAGAATCAAGAAAAGTGTCTCTAAGTATCTACTTTCCAGGCGTCAAATAGTTGTAATATAACCGTCCATTACTGTCTAATAATATTATTTTTTAACTCTCCTATAATCCCCTTCCTTCCAGATTGTTCATAATGCGTCTATAATGAATGCGGTCAGTTGCTGTGGTTTACAACTCTACAATTTCGGAGAGACTGTTTCGGTACCATATTGGACAGACACATGGAAACCAGATAGTTTCTTTGAGAAAATTGTGGGCAATTATTCCCGTAATTTACATACACTTTGTTTATTAGGTTGGTACTAAGCATCTTACCGTACTAACAGTACGGTCAAATAATTCGTAACATAAATCTGGTATAAACCAATCGCTATTTCTCCTATATTTCAAGGTAGGAAAATCAAACCCTCGCCCTTATTTCGGAGATACCTTTTTGTTACACCATGTATATATGATTCTTTTCGGCTCTTCCCTGCTGTTGTAGACTATAGCATGCTAGAGTTTGATAACAAACCTACTCTTACGAGTACAGTCCTCGCCAAACTTTATGGCCGCTCCGAACCTAGCCGCATTACGCTGCGCAACACAAAATCGGACGTACGCGGGGCGTGGAGGCGGTGGCAGGGCACACCCGCCCGCGCCGTCTTCCACCCGCAAGCATCCTCGCCTCCCGCGCGTTAGTGTGTGAATCGTACCGACGACGGCTACATTCAGAGCGGCTACAAAGATTGGCTAGGACTGTACTTTAATTACACATTTCGTAATACTTCCAGTGTACTGAATGTGGAAAGGTTTGCTAAATTATTATTTTTCACAGATATCAAAGTGAAGGAACCCACCGAAGAGTCTCTGACAAAAAAAGTTAGGCAGTACATGGATCCGAAATTCATGTCAGTAAAAGAAGCAGCTTCCCAACTCGTACAAATTGTGAACAGTAAACCAGATTCAGGTGTGTGTTTTATCTATAGCTGCTTTTACCTCTTCTTATGGCTTCTCCAACTAGTGTCTCTGCAAGCCAGCAGTGAGCTCTATACATATTTTCCAACTATTTCAGAAATTGAAATTGCTCTGAGTAATAAGGCCAACTCTGTAAAATTTTGTGATGTCGAATTTGTATGTTTTTGTTGTTGAGTCATCACTAAAGTTTACTCTATCTAGTTCTCCATCACTCCGGTGATGGGATTATAGTGTAGTAGTAAACGAGACCCTGTGCCAACACGTCTGATCAGCGTGGCATAGTAGGCTAATGACCCTCCATGTTATTGGAGTAGATCCGAATCAACAGTGGCCACCTATGGTCAGGTTAGTAGTAGTTTGCCTTTTACAGGGCAACTAAGGAGCCAATCTTGTTGTTCCGAGTCTTAATACCCGTACGCAACAGCGGCAGGCCGTGCGGTTAGCCGCCTCCGCGGTTCAACCGCTAGTGCGTAAGAGGGCTGAATGTCTGAGCAAAAGTACTTTTTTGTAGAATCATTTTTTCGGGATTCTGCTAGTACCATTGATAGTGCTGCTTGAAATTAGGACAGTGTTTCTTTGATCACCGCAGTTACTCCCATAATGAAAAAAAAACCGTTTTATTTATTTTTGGACAGAAAATCATCCTGTATATCCTGACGATGAGTGGTGGGAAGCAATACGTATGGGGTATTCTTAGCTAACCCTCATATATGATTGCTTTTCACATATCCACTATTTTTTTGTTGCCCGTGGTAAAATCCTGTATGGTTTATCCCCGCCTGATGGCCGACGGGGGGTGTGTGGGACTCACCTCCGTAGAGGCATACCCACTAAACATCCCCGGGGTTCTCCTTCCTTCATGTCTTTGTTTGCAACAGTATGGGTACGTTGTTCTTTTCCTTGCTGCCGCAGACAGAGGCTCTGAACTCCTCCTCCTTGGAGGAGCATTCACATATCCACCATCTGTAACCCCCTTCAGCTTTAAATAACCATACACGGTATATGTTTACATTTTTATAATTGTAAATCTTTCTTTGGTACAGGGATCAGCAAAGAGAGTCTGGCGATTGGCTTGTCCAGAGTGGGAGCTCCGGACCAAAGCATAGCTGCGATGTCATTGGAGGCGATGCAAAGTTTCGACCTCGGCCCGCCTTTACACAGTCTGGTCATTCCTGCCCCCAATCTACATCCGCTGGAGCAAGATTATATTGCGCAATTCCAAACCAACACTTGATTCTAACTGTATTTTTTATGTAAATAAAACAAAATTGAGTATTTAATTAATATATTTTTTATTATTTACAATTATAATAATTAAAAATCATGATATTAACAAAATTTGATACGACCGTGAGAAACATTCAAACCCATGATTGGTCCGCAAAGCTACCACAAAATACATCACTACAACATAAAATTATTTATATCATTAAACATAAACGTTAAAAGGTACATTAATTATTATTTGGTCTAAGTTTCATGATTATAAATAATGAAAACTATTTTAATAATATACAAATTAACGGAATGTAGAGATACCAACATTGACATAATATGTATAGATTACCTATTATTATCGGTATACATCAAACATCTCTAGATAAAACTGGAAAATGGTGGGTCACATTATTATAATTAATAGTTATGAGCTTACAATATGGAATTTTACATAACACTAGGACATCTTAACATAAATAATTATACAGTCTTTAGACTTAGTCGTAGAGGGTAAATACACAATTTCTGATAATATATTAGGAGACGAATTCATATAACTCGTGCTTTCTATGCATCCATGTGAGATTACAAAATAGCGAAGTACCCAAAGACTCTAATGTTCTACTGACTGACTGACATAGTGCCGATTGTCAACCCTACACACTACTCCCGATCGAATAGTACATTACGAACTAGTGTCGTTGTTTTGGAATTTGCACAAAGTATAACAGCCAGAACTACGATCTATCAATGGAATCGATTGTAATTTTGACTGCAACGATTGCAGTAATCAATTAGCGGCAACAGTGCAATATCGTAAACTAGCATCTAAACATTAAAGTCATCGGAACTACCTATATTATCTACGGATATAAATAGACATCGATTCGGAGAATTGAAAAGTTCAGACGGCCGAGACCTGTTGATCGTCATCGTCATCGTCGGGCACGTCATGGTAGTAGTCGTAGGGTCGCGTGACACCCTCGTGCGAGTGCGCGCGGCTGAGGCGCTCGAGGCGCGCCACCTGCGCGGCCAGCGAGTAGGGCGGCGCCGGCGCAGGCGCCCGAGGAGGGGGCGCTGCGCCCCGAACGCACGAACCGTGGCCGCTATCACTTGATGTGGCCGAGCCCGTTTTACGCAGCGGCAAACTCACTAGTGACGTCACACTACTGCTCTCGGCGGACAAGTCTACTGGTAGCGGCGTGGGCGTGTCTGAATGCGAGCGCTCGTGTGCCGTGCGAGCACAGCACGGTCCGGGCCCGTCCCGACGTAGCGAGCATGGAGATGGACCCGGAGGCGGCCCGCGAGGCTGATGTGGCCGCGTCTTAGCCGGCTCCGAGAGCGCCAGCAGTTTGCGGACTGCCTGCGGGGAGGCTGTCCCGAATTTGTTGCCGGCGAAGCTCTTCTTGCTCTCGCTGGCGGATGAGGCGCTGCTGGTGGTGGACAGCGAGGGCGAGGGATGCCGACGCCGCGGAATGGCCGGCGCGGGTCCTGCTCCCTCGCACTCGAGCGACATACTGTGGAGACGCTCCTCGTCCGTTTCCACGTGCATTCGATTCAAGTACGCCTTGACGCGGCGAACCATTTGCGCCTCCTCGAACATTTTCTTGTGGTTCGGAACATTTGACGATTTTTTTCTTCTTTTCACTGTGACCTGCCCCTGCTGCACACCCCCGGTCGTCAGTTGGTTCAAAGTCACCATGGCGTTGGAGGGCGGCTGTTTGCCTAACTCTAGCAGAGTGAGAAGGTCGTACGGCGCGCTGCACATGTTCGTGAGAGTTCTAACCTCCTTCGCGATCATTCGCAATTTTTCGAAATTCACCATGCCTTCTACTTTGGTATCGTTACCCAAATGTATGAACGTGAGGTCTTTTTTGACGACGGGATAAAAGGGTATCACTGGTGATCGACCTTGTTCGGTGGTGACCAACTGTCTATACTTTGACATATTTCTAGATGGATCCATCAATGTTTGCAAATCTGTGAATAATTTTAAATACTTTGTGGGAAGTTTCTCCCACGTCATTCTTAACCTAGACACGGCGCCGTGTCCCAGGCCCGATATGATAGCGAACATTGAGTTAAAATTTTTGCACTCTTTGCAATGCCGCGCGACTTTGATAAATTGCTTAATAATTTTCGACCGCCGAACGAGGTTTTGTTCGTGGACGACTTCGGTGACAACCCAAAACATTTCCTTGTTCACCAGTTCAGCGAACTGTGATAGCATTGGTGTCCCATATCGACTTTTTAACTCAAATAAGTCGTCAACATATTCCGTGCTTTCGATTTGTCTGAAAATACAGAAATCTTGTAAAGTTAGTTGCACAGCAACTTCAACAGCATTGAGCTGCAGGAAATGGACAACACTTTCTCTAAGGAGTTCAGGCGCCATTTCATCAGGTACTAGAGTCTCACTAATTCCATTTGTCTTCAAGTAATACCTAGAACTAAGACCAATACGTTCTGCAAGATTCTGCAGCTGATCTGGCAATCTGTGCTGTTTTATGATGCCACCCTGCGCAACAGAAACTTCACACAAAGAATAATTGGAACTTGGATCTGTAATCCCAAATTCCTGCAGAGTTAACATCACAACTTCTCTGGCTGTGGTCTCCTTGTGCACAAGTAGATATTTACATGTTTGGTCCGATTTGTACACTTTCAAAACATGTTCAGGATAATCAGATTGATATTCATCATAACATATTGATATTAAATCAGGATTGCTGTGGGAGTTGTAGAAAGAAGTACTGGAATTGGCTTTATTTAAGGATTCTGAGTTGGACAGTATGCTATCATCCGAGGGCAAACCATCAGTTATAATGTTTTTGGGAAGAAGGTTCATTTTCATTAATGCTTTCTGTAGTTTTATTTTGGGGCGCAATGTCATGAAACCTTTTTGGGATTCTTTCTTGGCAGTTATGTGATGCTGGGGTTTCTTAGTGGGAGATTGGAAGGCTGAAGTTAATGTAATGGGATCATCACTAATCAGTTCTGCCGTTGAAAGTCGGGCTCTGGGATCAGTTTGCCAATGGCATCTGTTGCTGGCACCTCTCTGTCTAGGAGAATTCTCTGGCATTAGTAACATTTGCTTAAAGGATAATAAATTACTTTTTACTGTGATGCTTAAGTGTGTGGATCCCGTAATAATCTCCATTGCTTTTGCATGACTAACATGCTGGAAAGACTGGCCATTGACTTCTAAAACTTGATCTCCACGTTTCAACCCAACATCTTCAGCTTTAGAATGCTTCTCTACTTTAAAAATAAATATTCCATATCCCCTCTCATAGCCCCCCAAGATAGTGAAATTTAAGGGCTCATCTCTAGTAGGTCTTGACAAAGTCACACTTCTCGTCCTTGCTTTAGCAGAACAAGCTATATTTAGCAGCCTCAGTTGACTTTCCATTTTTTCATGTTCCAAAGCCACTTCAAAACTCTCCAGGAAGTCCATCATGCTTGGGTCAGTTTCAAAATCTGTGAAGTGATTATTAACCCAAAGTAACACCACCCTAGTAACTTTATCACGCACAGTGGGTTCCGAGAACCAGGCAAGCAGTTGTTTTGCAACAACCAAAGGACTTTCAATAAATGTTCTATGTGTCAATAGAAAATCTTCAATGTATGTAGAATCTCGAGAATTATCTTCAACAAGCTGCAACATTAACTGTTCTGGAGTACCCCTAATAACAACATGCCCCTGCTGTCTCCCAGACTCCCCGGCAGCTCCTCGGAATTCAGTCACCAGTACTACAACCCCATTCTCATTTTCATGCCTTCTAATATTCTCTTCACCTTGATGCAAGATGCGGTAGTAGTCCGTTTGGGTGATGCAAACAAACTGGCAATCATCACATTTTGTAGTCATCACACCTCTGTGATATAATTTTTCCAAAGTAGCCTCTGCCATCCCAAAGCTGTCACCAACATTTAAGTGTTCTACTTCACCATTTTGGTGTTCAATACTCACATGTCCATTGATGAGAACTGACCAGGAGTCATGTTCCTCACCATCATTCATAACAACAGTTCCAGCCTTTTCCACAACAGCAAATACCATCACAGCACAAAGTGCCCTTCTCACTGTTAGGGTCATATTGGTAAATGCTTTCAAATGTTGGGTAAATTCTAAAAGAATTTCAATGTCATCATCAGTTCTTTCACTCGGATCCTTTTCAAGGCATTCACGAACAGCATCCCTTACTGTGAGGCTGTCCATACTTTCCTCCAAGTCCTCTTCTTCATCAGAGTCCACAATGGACTCCAGAAGACCAGACAAATCGACCTCCATGTCCATATCGAGGGAGCTATGTACTGACGTCATGGTGTCACTTCCACTATAAGCGGAGCTAGTGTCGCTGGCGTTGGAGCACTTAAGTGTATGAGGGTACAGCTCCGGACTGTGACGGCCTCCACGCCCACCTCTCAACATTGTGAAGTTTCTATCCCGTCTGGTTGACGTCCAGCCTCTGAAATACAAAATATTTAGTATCGATTTTGAAAGTTTAAAAATCTAATCTAGAATTCAGGCGAATTACAAAATAATATCATTATATTAATGCAATATATTGGATTTTTAGACGATAAACTTTAGGGAATTTACAAACGATTAGAATATTTGGATACATAGCAGTTCTCCCACTTGGTTCGACCAAGAAATGCGGGAGAGTTTGTCAGTGCCGTAAAATCAAAATTGTGTAGCGTAAGTAAGCAAATTATTGCAGATAAGTTATGTCATATGTTTTGTTTACACCAGCTGTAACAATAGAGGTATGTAATGATAACAATAAATATGTCTAAATCGTATCAAACCTTTACAATTTCTATTTATTTTGCATTCATGGCGGAACTGTCAGCGCTTCCATGTTGCTTTCTAAATTAATTTGCCTTCTAATGAACTGTTGAGATTCGATGATTTTCACACACATATATTCACAACATCCAAATTATGTACACTGCATTAGGCTTTATGCACTATAATAAAGGCAAATTTGAATTGGTAAACTGCGAAAAATCTTTAGAAAGCAACTTTCTTCCGAAGCTGAATAATAAACCATAGACAATAAATAAACTCAATTCAATCGACACACCATAGAGAAAACGGTGAACGGCTAAACAAAAGTTATATTTTCATTTTTCAATTTTCTAATAAATATTTTAATCATCTATAGAATCATTTTTATGCTAAAAGTATAAACAAAGTGTTTTTTTATTATGAATTTATTGATTGTTTTGATTGCCCAAACAGTGTCTATGGTTTTCGAATATGATTTTTTTGTTGATGTGTATAGTTTATCTGTGCTGTGGTTGCATTTGTAACCGGAAATTTAACACACAATTTAGCTATTCACAACAAATAATATAAAAAATCATAATTTATACGGAAATATTTATAGATAACAATTCATAAACATTTTTAATATAACTATTTCAGCTATAAAGTATGTATTTTTTTTTATAATATGATGTTTTTATGTCTTGGATTGACCAACTGAACATTTTCTATCTCCATCTATTTTCAGAAATAGGTACTTTTGTATGAGTGTAGCGTTTTCGCAGCAAACCAGCGATGATAATCTTTTAGTTACAATTTTGTAAATTGATCGCATAAAATAGTGAAAAAAGTCGCCTAGACTTTTACTTTATCCTGTGAAAGTGAAACATCTTGATACAATTTCGTGTGTAGCGTTATAATGCGTCCCGTTTCAGAGTCGAAACGAATGGTGAGCGATGGCGAGAATACGGTGATAGATTTTTGGTGTTAAATTTTGCTCCGTGTCATCACCACTTTAGTTTCCGATTACGTCTGGGATTGACGATAACCGTTTTGATTCGTTGTTTTACGTGCTAATACAACAAAATAATTTTAATTCTCTTCGTGATTATCACTGGAAAATAAATTGTCATTGACTGACCGGCTGATATTACACGAGGCTTGTATGTATAGCGACTTCTGCCTTCTGCTATTCGTGACACGCCTCTGAAAATAAATCTAAATTTTGTGAATTGAATTATCCTTTTCTGCATTTGTGTCATTTTAGTGATAGAGACGGTTTAAAATTACGTAACTATCGTGGAATCTTGGAAGTGTGTAAAAGAATGGCCTGAGTGTGACAACTCCATTACCGTCATGTGTGACGAAGGAATGTTTGTTTAGGCTCTGATATTGTGCATCTTACGGAAAGTGCGTGTTCGACTCGTGGACTGGGCCAGATCATGACTCTGCTTGCATCAAAACATTGATCGCCGTATTTCTATCGTCATTTGGGACACTTTTAAATTACCAAAATGTCTTCGGGAACATTTGTGGACAGAATTGATCCTTTCGCCAAGCGGTCATTGAAGAAGAAAACCAAGAAATCGCAAGGTTCTTCTCGATACCGTAATACGCAAGATGTGGAACTACAGGCTTTACCCTTGCTGAAAGGTAGGTGGTCCTAGAGCTGTTGTCAAAATGCATTTTTATTTCATATTTATTAAGCATCAATAATTCTTAATTTCATGAAAATTTGTCTAATAAGAACTTGTAATTTCATACATTTCTGGTCTAATGAACTATCACCTTGATTTTCAATGAACTTGTGTAAATAAGTTAGGTTATTAGTAAAACATTATGTTTACATTGCTATAGGAATAAATTTACAGAGATTTACCTAGATCCTAGGAAGAACTATTTTTTTTCTGTTGTAAACATAGAATGGTCCCAAATTTAAATGGTGCCAATGTTAATGTTGACAGTATTAGCTAGCTATTTTAATGTGCTCTATTTAGAATGATGATGAATGCTTCTATCATATCTTGTGGCTTGGCCAGTATGTAAACAACTCATGGTTATAGGATTACTTATACAATGATGCTGGTGATCATAATATCAAATGAGGTTATAACAGCTTAGTTATGTATTGTTGACACCATGCATTTTTGGTTGATAAACAAATAGTTAACATTTAATGACTTGTGCCAAATTCATGTTGTACAAGCAATGCCTTAAAGAAAAAAAAGATAAATTAATATAAATATTTCACTTGATTAATATGTTGCAGTAATATACTTTTAAAACAATATTTCCTTGTAGAAGCACCTATTTATTTAGACTCAATTTTTTTTTATTCATATTCAAATGGTATGTAATTTCAATTTTATTAAAATAATTGTTTGTATACACTATAATAGGTTGTCTTTTAGTTTCAACTCACTTTGAACACTTCAAATGACACACTATATCTGTGTCCTTGTCATAAATATGACAAATAATAGTGACAGCAAAAAATTCAAGTTTGAATACAGAAGTTATGAAATTCTCATTTAACTATAGAAAGTAACCATATTGAATGCTGGAAATATTATTTATTAGTTGTCCTGGAGCTAACTTTTGTAGATCAAAGGCTATTCGTTGATATACATCCCTTTCTTTCTTCATAACATATAGCTTATCTCTGTAATTCTATACACTTGAACTTTTAAATTGGGTCAAATAAATATGATGAGTCATCGAAATGATTTCCTGAATAAATTGTACAATCCTCAAGAAGATATTTTAGATTTGTATGTGATTCATCATCATCATAATCTAAAAGTCAAAAGCCAAAAGTGATGAATGTGACTATGTATTTACAAAACCCATTTATTGTGTTTATTTAAATACAAGGAACATTCTGCTATAAATGAAATGCATTACTGTTTTGTGCCAATTCTCAAACATACAGATTAATATGTTTAATAATTGGCGCAAATGCATTTAATGAGAAATGATCAGTCTTGTGCAAAAGCAGAGTTTCTTGCTCCATGGCAATCTGTTTATTTGAAAGCATTTGGTAGTGTATTTCATTGAAAAACTAGCTGACCCGGCAGACTTCGTACCACCTCAGAATCAAATAGTATTTTCATATTTTCTCACCTTTTAAACATTCCCTGGATTCACACGAATATTTCAAGACCAAAATTAGCCAAATTGCTCCAGCCATTCTCGAGTTTTAGTGAGACTAACAAACAGCAATTCATTTATATGTATATATATAGACGATTTTGCATTAAAAATAAGCATACATTTGCATCAATCATTCAAGTTAAAAGGAAAATGATATACTTCTTGTATAACAGCATGATAATATTATCTGTAGTTACGATGTTGATAAATTATGCTGAATAATAAATTAGATTCTATTTGGATTTGGCAAGGCTCATTGGATTATAAGAATCCAATAGCAGGTCCCAAGTTAGTGGAACTTTTATACTTTCAAAATCTACATTTTTTCAACTCTAAGAGTGTTATGGATAGATGTGTTCCCTATTTCCTAAATCACCTCACTGCTTAAATTAGTAAAAGTGTCAGAATACAGGTGTCCCAAAAAATAGTGTCAAGCGGAAGTCCAGAGATAGAGCACCCCTTGGGATACCCGAATCACCACATTTTCATAGTTTTCGTGTTTTTTTTTTCTGAATTTTAAATGTTTGGCTTTTCACCAAATTTTTCATAATTTTGGTCAGAGTTACGAAGCTGATTATTTTATGTTTTAAAGTACATTTCAAGATGATACAGTTGGAGAAAGAAAAATTAAAAAGTCATCAACAAAATATGAAATAAGTTCTTTACGTCGAAAATTCTCAAAATTTCAGAAAAAAAATCATAACACCAAATCTATGAAAAGTCGCAGAACATACATGGGGGTGATTCGGGTATCCCAAAGGATGCTCTATATTTGGACTTAGCTTGACACTATTTTTTGGGACATCCTGTATAAAACTGAAACCATGAAAGAACAGGAAAGCAACCAGTCAGTCAGGCTTATTTGTCTACATGTAAACAAATTAGCCGTGGGTCTGACCAAGATTAGGAAGGCCATGGCCTACAAGATTCAATTATATTAAAATATACAGAGGGTGAAATCACTCTAAGATCTCTTAATTGCAGAAGCTTAAGCTAATTATTGCCCCAGCAACAAGGCTTGCGCATTGTGAGGTGATGGGGTTTATAAAGTACAGCTTCAGATCTAGGATTCAAAACTTTTTCAAGCTCAAAGTCATTCTTGCACCTTTATGAGCTTGGAGGGTTGTATTGATGAGTTTGATGATTATAATTCTATAACTACATACGTCTTACAGCCGCGAATAACATTTTAATCAACATACAACCTAGCACTGTCCTGCAAATTGCAAAAAATGTAGGAAAATTTGAATTTCGCGGGCTACCCTGGAACATCCACCTTAAAGTACGACCATAATTATGAAATATTTTATTACTAGTCCTTACCTTTGGGACAGTCCATTAATCACGTGATGTTTTTTTTTAAAATTGTTTAACCCCTCCCTCCCACGTATCAACGTGGTGAGGTTTAAGACTAGACTAAAACCCCACCCCCCATTAAAAATCACGTGTATTTTTAATACCTGCAAAGAATCGTACACTCAAAGGTTACTTACCCTACACACCGCTTTTCGGTTTAAAAATTACGCTTTTGACAAAAGAATGAATACACGTTTTATCTTACTATACCCCCCCTCCCCATATGATATTTCGTGATTTTTGCCGGACCCCTCCCCCCTTTCGAACCTCACGTCATTAATGGACAGCCCATTTGGGCTAATTATAACGGGACTAATGTAACTTTGAATTTGTCATGTATTCCAGATGTCCCGAGCAGTGAACAAGAAGAGCTGTTTATCCGGAAGCTGCGACAGTGCTGCGTGGCGTTCGACTTCATGGATCCTGTGGCCGACCTGAAGGGCAAGGAAATCAAGCGGGCTACCCTTAACGAGCTGGTTGAATATATAACTGGAGGGCGTGGGGTCCTTACTGAGCCTGTCTATCCAGAAATTATTAAGATGGTATGTTTTTAATTCCTGTCATTATTTCTAATGCCGTCTGTGCACACTCATCGAGACAACCCGAGACAGACCGAGAGCGAGTGTGTACACGGTACTCTCGTCTTGTCTCGCTCTCTCGTCTCGCTTAACCTCTGTCGCTTGTCGGTTTTTTGTGCCTGAGTCTAAGGATCTTCATTCTTCAGTACAATTGAAAAATGAGTGTGTACAGGGATGCTCTCGTCGAGGGCCATGTCGGCCGAGACTCTCGGCGAGTGTGTACAGCCGCCATAAGGCATAATTTGCTTTACGCACTTATCACGAGAAATCGAAGTGTGACACGAGCCCGACTATACTCGGAATTTTAATTCGATTCCAGATTTGACAATTTCAGTGTTGCAACGTTATGACAAGTACTAAATAGTGACAGAAATGATGGAAATGGAGTATTTCCGGATCGATTCTTCTCGTTTATAATTTTACTCTCGTAAACCAAGTATATCAGGAAATTAAATATTTCTGAACCGATAATTTAGTTTTGACGATTAATTAACGATCTGAGACTTTTCTTTTATAATTGCGTGTGAAATAAATAAAAAAATGTGATCATGAAGGAACATGACAAATAAAACAGATAGATGTATTATGGTAAAAAATTATTTTATAAATTCGCCGTCATCGCTATCGCTGTCACTTTCTGTAACATTTATTATAAACTAGCTGACCCGACAGACGTTGTCCTGTCTGAACTATGAATATTGAATTCAAATTGGAATAATTAATAATAAATTAATATACCGCCTTTTCTTATCGATTCCAATCCCTTATTTAATGTAATTAAAAAAGAAAAAAAGTAATTATGCCAAAAATAGTGAACCGTCGGGACGAACGTCAAATGTTTGACAGGTAACAGTGTGTATGGGAAAATAAAATTGTTGTTTTTATTATTTTACGTACACTATCAATGTTTACTCTAGACTCTTAAATCTTCCCTGGACTCACACGAATATTTCAAGACCAAAATAAGCCAAATCGCTCCAGCCGTTTTCGAGTTTTAGCGAGACTAACGAACAGCTATTCATTTTTATATATAGAAAGGTGTCTGTGATATTGTCAATTAACATATCTAGCCTACTCATTTTTTCCTCTTCTTTGACAACATGGGATACGCATTTAGACCATTCGGTAGCCGTCATTTTTTGAATGCCTTCCTGAAATAAATTTCTAGAAAACAAATAAAACCAAAACAAATAGATTCACTCAAAGTTCACAAAAAACTATAAACGTAACAACAAACACAACGTAACAACACTAACAAAAACCCAACAAAATAACAAAATATCGATTCGCAATGAAATAAGATATTCGTGCAGTCAGACTGGGAGAATAAAGCCGAATAACACGATAAACAAAATGGCGATAGCTGCACGAGCGCGCACGGGTTGCCAATACTGAAAACTATCTAGGCTCTTTTATTATAAGTTTTGTTTTTAATATAAAAACAAATAATTATTATGAATAATTATGTATTTATTTAAATAAAAATCAATAATTTAGTCTTTAATTGGCACACTGATGGCACACACACTGATTGTTTATCGATTTTTGTATT
This sequence comes from Clostera curtula, assembly GCA_905475355.2. Lineage (NCBI taxonomy): Eukaryota > Metazoa > Arthropoda > Insecta > Lepidoptera > Notodontidae > Clostera > Clostera curtula. Next base: position 6,281,339 of record FR997813.1, on the reverse strand, counting down.
CATCACTACACTATTATATGTGGTATCATTATTTCACAAAATGACAGTAGCTAATGTCAAATCTGGAATCGAATTAAAATTCTGAGGTGGACGGACGACTTTTTTAAAAGTTATCGCACATTTTTACGCCCCGAACGGATCGACGTCAAGAAGGCCTGGTACCCGATTCGGGCTATTCAACGCAGATGGAGGTGTGCGTGTATTTATAGGATTTCATACAAAGAATTCTTAAATTCCTTTAGTTCGGTGTGCTCGGCGCTCACCAATGTGCGATCGCCATAAAGGTCACTGGGTGTATGGTCTGCACAGGAATGTTCATTTGATCCATCGGGGAGGATACTCACGCCCGTAATTGTGAATATTGATATTTGTGCTTCTTATTTAATCTCCAGTATGATATTATTTAATATTTAATCAATTAAAAAAGCCCAAAATGTATGCGGGCTTACGATGACGTCACTAGCATCAGTGAGCATAGACTTTATTTATCCTGTATCCCATTTAACCATACACAATACGAAGCGCAGATATAAAATACGCTTAACAAATCTATTGATTTGTGGTAACACGTTTATCAAATTAGAAAATTTTCCCTGACATAATTAGAGGAAAAAAAAAACAGAAAAATTATATGGCAAACATACATATCCCCAAGTGTTATTATAAATGTACATTCCGGGTCAATACACTTCCAAGATACATTTGATCTTGAGGAAGTGTGAAGAGATGCAAGTGCAAAATTGAAAATGGTCGGTCGCAGATATCAGCCAACCTGTTCCGCACCCTGCCGCCGAGTGAAAACCCTGACTTCGACCCCGAAGAAGACGACCCGACTCTGGAGGCGTCATGGCCACACCTCCAACTAGTCTACGAATTCTTCCTGCGCTTCCTGGAGTCTACTGATTTTCAACCTACCATCGGCAAGAAGGTCATCGACCAGAAATTTGTACTGCAGGTAAACATTAACAAAAAAATTATTTCCCACGTCACACTGGACTTTAAAGATATGCATAACTGAAGGTTTTATGTCAAATCGTACTTTTATCCGACTTCAAAAAAGGAGAAGTTTCTCAATTAGACTACTTAGTTTTTTTATGTATGTTACCGCATTACTCAGTCATTTATAAACCGACTAGGTGATCCCGCAAACGTTGTTTTGCCAAATAGTTAAACCCCCGCAACCCATTTTTTTAATTTCGTAAAATATTCTTAAGTGACCTCTACTCGGTGAAAAGAATATTCCTACCAAATTTCAAGTCTGTAGGTCATATGCTTCCAGATATATCGTTATGAGTCAATCTATCTATAGAACAGCTCCTTTAAATGTATATAAATTTGGTTGCTGTTACTTGATGTTAGTGAATAACATACCTTTGTCTGATCCAGAAATAAAATTGCTTAAAGTGTATATTGGGCGACCTTATCGCGTACCGCGATCCCTTCCAGGCAGACTTTCGTATTAAGTTTTCCCTCTCTTAAGGCTAGGTTATCGGCCTTGTCATTTTCTCCTGTCGGCTCTTACGACACCCTCAGGATGGAATGGGGTGGTGACACTATGTATTCTGTCACCACAAGGAATCCAGAAAGCAAAAAAAAATTATATTTTTATTTGCTTTTTGTCTGGAAAAGATCTCGGTATGCGATAAGGTCGCCCAATGTATGCTTTTAAGTATGTTTTATTTTCTGTCTTTTTGTTCTGGTGTGCAATAAGTATTTTACAAATAACAAAAAATATAAACTGACTTCAAAAACAAGAAATAAACTTCAAAGGGGAAAATAACCGAAGCATCCATTTGGAATTGGTGCCAACTTAAATTGACACTGACGTTTATTAGGATATACGCCAAGGCCAAGGCGACTTGAAAAGGTTATCTATTGGTTATTAAAAGCACTTTAGTATTTTTATTGTTTTTGAAGTCGATTTTACATATTGTAACTTTGATACCGTCAGTGCTATTTGGTCATTTTCTTACAATGTCTACTTAAATGTAATGCACTCATAATTGGTCTAGGGGTCATATGCCCCACTTTTGGGTTACCCTTGCTCGATGCGGGATCAAGCCAGTGTGTTTGTGTAAATCAGAAATATTTGGTCTGAGTGGGTGCCTTTGTGAAACAGCCTCTGCATTACAAGGCATATAACTTACCGCAGGCTAGACAACTAAAAAAAAAGTTGCCTATGACGTGTTTTAGTGTAAAACATTGGAGAACGGTATGCTAAAACATGATTTAATGTCCGACTATCTATTTCCACATATTACTTGTAGAGCAAGATCCCAGGGCCGCCAGACATCACGTATTTTCTGACGGACGAAATGTGGATGATTGAAGTAGTGTGTACTGCGATCGCATGCCTATATATATATATATATATAGCTTGGTCAAACGGCCAATTACTTACTTCACGTAAATTCTCCTGGCTGAGTTTAACCTATGTTTTTACAGTACTGTTTCAAAACTCATTTAATAAAGTTTGCTTATTAGAGCTCTTTTGACAAACAATATAATAAAATTTGAAATTTACCATCTAACGCCGGTTTGAAATGCAGCTCTGCAGAGAAGTGCCGGCAAGAAACTCTGTAGTTGCTCTTTTTAAATCGTACAATACTGTGTACATTAGAAGAATGATTGATGATGATGTGTCTATGAATTGATGTTAAAATGTTTTTATTTGGTTCCGCGCCGTAGCACTTAATAAAATAATAACTTAATTAGCATCACTAACTTCATTTCCTTTGGCCACTACGTAAATTACCATCTATTGGTATTAGTAAAAAAATATTACGGTTATGTTTCCGACTAAGGAACTCCCTCGTTTCTCGCCATTTACCAAGTCTAGGAATTAGAAATGTTTCCGATACAAAATAATTAGTCCGGGATCTATACTATAAGATGACACGCAATGTATTTATACAAGAAATGTTTTATTATTGATCATCATCATTATCAAGACCCACCGTTGAGTTGGGCCTCGAAGTTCATGGAGGGAAATTAGCCTACTCTGCCACACTGGTCAGCCGTGTTGGCATATGGTTTCGTATCAAGATTTCCGTTTCTTGCGGCTAGGTTTTCAGCCATGGTCTTTATTTAAGTCGCCTCTTACGACACCCGCAGGATGAAATGGTGTGGTGACATAATGTATTCTAAATCCGACAAAATGAGAAGAGCCGTCAAAAAGAAATGACAAGGCCGAAAACCTAGCCATATGATAAGGAAAAATTGATACGAAACCCTGTGCCAACCCGTCTGGCCAGCGTGGCACAGTAGGCTAATTTACTGTCCATATAAATGGAGGAGGCGCGACTCGGCAGTGGGTCATGTACGGGCTTAGTAGTAGTATCAGTTATGATGTGGTATGGATTTCATGCTAAATTCGGGACAAACTCAGTGATACATAAGGTGTAATCAATAGGGTCATAGCTTCAAGAGAATTAAAATTCGCGGCCTACCCATCATCATCAACACCTAAAAGACCTGCTTGATGGCATAAAGTCTCATAACAAACTTTCCTCTCTAACGCCTAGGTTTTCTGCTATGTAATTTCCTTTACCGGCTACTATTGGATTCCCAATACGTTGGTGGAAGCCCGATTTTAAGGAAGCTACTAGCAATTATGAAGCTATGCTAATATCCCATTGTCTCGTTCATAGCTTTTAGATTTGTTCGACTCGGAAGACCCGCGCGAGCGCGACTTCTTGAAGACGGTGCTCCATCGCATCTACGGCAAGTTCCTGGGGCTTCGCGCTTTCATACGAAAGCAGATCAACAACATATTCCTGCGATTCGTGTACGAAACGGAACACTTCAACGGCGTTGGCGAGCTCTTAGAAATATTGGGGAGGTAAGTACAGTTTTGTTTTTGCCGATGTGTTTTGTTGTCTATCGGTTGATGTGTGTGTGTGTGAAGTTTGTTTAATTGTAACTTATAATTTTCGTGGCTAATCATCGTTTTCGTTAGTTGTTCGATTTAGTATTTATACTTGATTTAGATAGAGATTTATATTTTATAACTGGTAACTTCACACCTCTTCATCTTTCTCCAGTGCTAGTTCTGCTAGAACAGTGACAAGCATAATATTATGTACTCCAGTAATACTCGACCACGGCTAAAACGACCGGGAGAAGTCAAATTATACTTAAGCGTACTACGTGTTTATATGAGATGCAAGATACAGATCACAAGCAATGCCTTCTGGCGATGGAGAAAATCCAGTTGGCTAGTAGAATAGGCGTCGTTGACACCGTTTTCTTTATAATTTTCGTCATTCGATATGTTGAATTACTACTAACACTAAACACTGACTAGAGAGAGGGGGAAGCGTCTATCCGAAATACACACTGGCGACAGACATACTGACGCATACAGACATACATTAGAAGTTACTTCAAAAACGAAGACAACGACGTGGAGAAAATCACGGCAATACCAACACGTATGACAGTGCGCATATTTTCGAATGTTCCAGTATAATAAACGGGTTCGCACTGCCGCTGAAGAGCGAGCACAAGCAGTTCCTGGTGAAGGTGCTGCTGCCTCTGCACAAGGTGAAGTGCCTGTCGCTGTACCACGCGCAGCTGGCGTACTGCGTGGTGCAGTTCCTGGAGAAGGACGCCACGCTCACGGAGCACGTGGTGCGCGGACTGCTCAAGTTCTGGCCCAAGACCTGCTCGCAGAAGGAGGTAGGCTGTTTCTAATTTATCTCTTTAGGCGCTAAGGGATGATCGTCCAGCCAGACGAGGTGGTATGTCGGGATAGGGGTCGCAGCGCCTATCCCCCGATAACTGTAGTCGGGAATATCGTAACCGTGCGAATTGCTCTTTTAACTTCGCTATCGCGGCTCAAAGTCCAATAAAGGGCTATGAACGGAATTCGCTGCGAGATTGACTTAGAAATGAGAAGATAAGCTGGCGAACCATAGCTACCGACATAGCCCACAGGATTGCTAAATTTATGTGGCAGTGGGCAGGGCACATATCTCGCAGGACTGACGGCCGATGGGGCAGAAAGTCCTCGAGTGGGGATCGCGTTCTGGAAAGTGCAGCGCTGGTAGGCCTCCGTATAGTCGCTGAAAAACGATGAATTCGGACTGCAGAGGAACGGCCTGAATGCTGGACGCCCGCCTGAATGCTGGACATAGGCCTTCGGAAGGCCTATGTCTAGCAGTGGACATCTTTTGGTTGAAATGATGTCATAATGATTTACGTACTCACAATGCAATCCATCTGCAGGTTGGGCAACTGCAGGATGTTCGTTGGGTGCCCAACATATTACATCTGACCTTTTATGTGATTAAAGCCATTGGTCCTGACTGCTATTTTTCATATGTGCCAGTTGATACACGAAGTATGTAATGGTCTAACCATATTGATTACCGGTAGTTGGCCAAATTAGGATACTGGTGCAGACTCAATAAAATCTGGGGAAAGGCAAGGAAGAAGAGACTACCATATTAGGTTGCAAGTACATATGTAAAAAGTCTATATAGATAGACTTAGGACTAGGCATATGCTTATGGTTTTAAGTCCGCTGTATTAATAAATAAATAATTGTTTATAAAAAACTAGCGACCTGCCCCGGCTTCGCACGGGTGCAATGACGAATCTCTAAATTTATTAGTGTTTCTCTACAATATTATGGATGTATTATACATATAAACCTTGAATCACTATAACTATTAAAAAACCCCGCTTCAATATCCGTGGCGTAGTTTAAAGATTTAAGCATACATAGGGACGGACAGACGACAGCAACTTGGTTTTATAATATGTAGTGATATATCTATACAACAACAGTATTGGGGGTCTAGGACCTTTGGATCACGGGGTCCCGGGTTCGATTCCGGGGCCGGCAAGTGTCTTCGTATAAACCAGAGGGCACATGCTCAGAGTCTGGGTGTCATTTGTGTTCGTGAATTTCATGTTTGTAACCTACTGCAGGTAATATGTTTAAAAAAAAGAACTATTTCTTTCTGCTGCCCTAGATATAACATGTTTCGTGGGGGGCAGTTTACAAACATGAAATTCACGAATCATGAACACAAATGACAGCCATACTGAGAACAAGTGCCTCTGGTTTACACTAAGGGTCAGCGCGCACTATCGGAGTGGCAGTGAAGAGGCTTTTTCAGGAACAATTTAATTTCAACCTAAAGCGCTTCAGAATACGACTGTATTTAGAATACACTCACCGCGCGTCGCTCGCCGTCATTGTATTTCGTTGTACCAAATACAGTTGTATTCTGAAGTTCTTTAGGTTGAAATTAAATTGTTACTGAAAAAGCCTCTTCGCCGCCACTACGATAGTGTGCGCTGACCCTAAGACTCATGCCCAACTCCGGAATTGTAGTCCGTAGATGCAAAGGCGGTACATCTGCCCCTTAGACCAACAAGGCGGACTTTGGGTGTAAATAGAATAAATAATATTCTTACTATAAAGACATAGTTTAACTGAAATATGTAATTAACCATTGTATTTGCTTTATTTCAAGGTGATGTTCTTGGGTGAAATAGAAGAAATATTAGACGTCATTGAGCCGGCTCAATTCGTCAAAATACAAGAGCCTTTGTTCAGACAAATAGCCAAATGTGTTTCCAGTCCACATTTTCAGGTAAAGCCATTTTATTTAATACCACAGACTATTTAATATTATTTAATGGTGTGGAAGTTATATTACGGCAGTACTTACACTTGGCCATTTTTATTCGCCTATTTGCTATATTTAACATTAAGCGCCGTGGGTGAAGCAATTGTCATTAGAGACACAAATAATTGCACACAGGAATACTGAATACTAATGTGTTAGAATTAGGATTTATAACTCCTTGTTCAAGTATCAATGTTTCAGACGGTCGTGAGCGTGTTTTTTTATATAGAACCCAATGTTTCAGACATTTGAGACCACCCGTATAAAAAAAATCCAGAAATTATTTCCCGCAACGTGCAAAGCCTAAAGGCTTGGCCAAACAGAACGCGTACTTAGCGCGCGTCATAGCGCTAAACTGACGGCACGCTATGACACCGGTAATATACTGTCAAACAGAGCGCCAACGCTAGCAGTGTTTGACAGTCAATCAAAATCAAAACTCATTTAATCAAGTTGGCTCATTAGAAAGTTTTTGACAGGTCAAACAAAAAAATAAAATTAAAAATTTACCATTTAACATTAATTATTTACCATCTACCACCGGTTCGGAATGCACCTCTACCGAGAAGAGCCGCCAAGAAACTAAAGTATATTACCATAGTAGTACAACACATCTCAGTGTCATAGCATGCCGTCATTTTAGCGCTATGACGCGCGCTAAGTACGCGTCCTGTTTGGCGAAGCCTTTAGACCTAATGATATTAATGTTGTCACAGCCATAAATGTTGTATTAAACTTTTATAAACTTCCAGGTGGCTGAAAGGGCACTATACTTTTGGAACAACGAATATATAATGTCCCTGATGGAGGAGAACAACCACGTGATCATGCCCATAATGTTCCCGGCTCTGTACCGCATTAGCAAAGAGCACTGGAACCAGACCATCGTGGCGCTCGTCTACAACGTGCTAAAGACTTTCATGGAGATGAACTCGAAGCTCTTCGACGAACTCACCGCCAGCTATAAGGCGGAACGGCAAAAGTGAGCCTTTTTTTACTACATCATATCATTGCATGCTCTGCCTCTTGACGGATTTAGAGCAAATATTGTCAATACCCCATTTTGTCCTGAGGGTGTCGTAAGAGCTAACAAAAGGAAATGGCAAGGCTGAAAATCTAGCCGCAAGAGAAGTATAACTTGATATCAAACCTTGTGCCAACCTGTCTCACCGGCAGCGTGGGACAGTAGGCTAGTATTAGTTAGTAGTTCATGTAATGGGAGGAGGCCCGACTCGGTAGTGGGTCATTTATGGGCTGAGTCATAGTAGGCATCAGCCTAACTAACATTATAAACGTAGATCGATGGCCGTCTTCTTTTTGAGACCATTTAGTAATCACACTAGATGGCAGGGGGAATTCCGGTAATACTTTTGTTAGAGCAGCTGTCAGATTACAAGCTTCGCGTGTTGATTTTCGGATGATACTAAGACCAACTTTACGGCACTGAGGAGGTCAAATATTACACTTGACCTGCGGATCAATTGTATTCTGCACTGGTAGGCTACAAGCTTCTCTTCTATTCCCCCCAGCAACAAAATTTCCTATGTGTGATAAAGTAGGACAACTCTATATGAATCAAGCTGAGCATGGTACAGCCTTTTGTATAGTAAATCTCAATCAACTCAAATCTAGTGGATTTCGAAACACACTTTGGTGGTAAACCACTCAGCAGGCCCCTGGAATCTGCTTCCTAATTCAATAGAGTTTTAAAACTGGGCAGTTATGGTAACTAATACTATAGTGTCAGTTCGGAAGGTAATGCCACACGATATTGACACAAGTGCTTGGCAAGAAGTTTTGTTTGGATGAATGCCAGCAATTGCCATAGACAATAGCAAGCGTGGTGACGTATTGGTTGGTTTTAGAGAGAAGAAGCGCGAGAAGGAGCGCGACGAGCTGTGGAAGCGGCTGGGCGAGCTGGAGATCAGCCACAAGCGCTCGCCTTCCGCCGTCGCGCCCAAGTGATGCCCCTCACGCGATGCGATTCGATTTATTTTCACCTATGTATTGATATTTTCTATTCGATTACATTTTTGTTAATGACGTTATTAATTTTTTATAACCTCCGCCGGGCGGCGCGCGGCCCGGCTCCGTGCGTTCGCGTTGGTCACTAGTTTACTTTAGGAACTTTAATATTGTTAAATTGTTTGGATAAGTTAAAGTTGTATGTGTCGTCGGTGCACGGTCCACCGCGGCCGTCGGTCTAGTGTAGGCGGGGCGCCCGCGCCCGTAGATCGTTGTATGGAATTTTTCATTTGATTAGATGCTCGATTCGAAAATGTAATTTTGTCGTACTATCGTTTTGTATAGTTACATAGTGTAAATAGGCATTTATTTATTATAAAATTATAGCAGTGTGATTTTTATACATAGCTGCGGGGGTGGAGCGCTGCCGGGGCGGCCGCACCCATGTGTCATGCATACAGCTCGCCGAACTAAACCGCTCGTTGGACGTATTGGAGTAGAGCAATGCTAAAAGTAGATATAATAATTTGTAAGGGAATAGTCATTAATTTGTATGATATTATCGTAGCTTTTAATTTTTTCTATCATCACTGTAGGAGCGCGTGGGATGCCCCGCCTCTGTATATACGCAAAGGGCTTACCGCGTACGTACACTGTGAGATGTTCGTTATGTAAAATGTATTAACATTGCAAAAATTATATATGATCTTATATAAATTACTATTATAGAACACAGTATGGAAATAAAAAGTTGACTCACATGAATTGAATTCTTTAAGTGAACTAATGTAAGCGTAGGAGCGCCTGGCTCGCCGTCGCCAGCTGACCTCGCGGCCAACTCCCCAAGTTGGAAATACACAACCAATTTTCACCTTATTCGGTTTTTCATTTGAAGCGAGGCCCGACCGAGACCTGTTTTATACGTTGCTTTGTATTTTTTATCTTTACGAAACATTAGTTAATAAAATGCCATGTAAAAATCGAATGTAAAATATATTTATTTCCAAATATACTGAATAGAGATATAACAATGACCTATGAGCTTGACATTGACCAATCCTTTCCATGACTTCGTTCGTGTTAGGCACCAGTGGGCGTTGAACTGTTGAGAGCTCGTAGAATCGATAAGCTGCACAGCAAGTTCAAGTTGGCATCACCATGGTGACTGAAATCCAAACATTCGACGTTATCTGATTTTATTCATAGAACATTAATTTGGCCAGTGCTTTATTGTATAGCAAAAGCTAAACACGCATACCACGTTCTTGTCGTATAGGATTTAATTAAAACATTATCTAACATGAGGCTCACTGGTGCTGGAATATCCTATAGTCCATCGCCACCGAAAATGCCGCCTGGCTTGGTAGAGTTGATGGAAGGCCTAACAAGAGAAGTACTCAAACATAATCCTACCGATGTATATGGTTTTTGTGCTGGTCATATGCAAAACTTGCTAGAAGTAAGGAATGGCCCCAGTAAGTTGATTTTAGTTAAATAGCTTTGATTTTTATTTATTCTTAAGTCTGTTGTTTTCAAGACCAATTTTAATAACCTACAGTAAAAGCTAAAGTAAATACATAGTATAAATTAGCGCCTTAAATGTGAATAAAACATTTCAGTTAATAAGAAATCGGTAACAGTTGAAGAAAAGATATCCAAAGCTCAATTTAAGGTTAGAGAAAGAGCGCAAAGGCGGAGGCAAGAATTTGATAAGGCTCTAGCCCAACAAGAACTTACAGCAAGTAACATTGAAGAAAAAGCTAACCTTTTGGCTGAGGAACCTTCAGCACAAAATGCATTGTTACTCCCCGTACTTCACGAACAAGACCTGAGTCAGTCGCATGAAATAGAAATATCTCAAGTAGCCTGCGAAAACAAAGAGCTAGAAAACGAACCTAATGTTACCAGTAATTTGGCAGAAAGCGAAAAATCTAGTGGAGTACAACTCAACAATGCCGATAAATTTTCTAATGAAGACAAAGTTATAAGAGAATCATCGGACGAAGGAAGAGCGAATGGTTCTAATATACAATCTTTAAAGCTAACTACCAATTCACCTAACGTTGCAGTTATTATAGAAAAAGTAAACAATTCCAGTGATAAAGCTGCTCTTATAAATCAGAGCATTGTTGATACACAAGTAAACAATGACACTTCAAACGAAGATCAACAGCAACATTTTTCGTCAGCAAAAACAATGCCTGCGGACGAGCTAACACATTTTAGTAATGCTGATTTAAAACATGGAGTTATTGACAATGAAAAAGCCTTAGAAATAAATGAACCACAAAATCAAACAGCGGTCAATGAAACTTTGGATGTTGAAAATAAACAGGACAACGATAAATATGCGGAAGAAGATGGTGCTATCCTTGCACAAAAAGAGGAGACTCCAAAGATAGACAGCGATTTTGAATACACTATATCACTCATTAATGATTCGGAATTACAAAAGATAACTGTTACCGAAGAATTAGATCATATCCCTAAAAACGTTGAAGCTACTGCTCAAATTGACGACTCCAGCAGTTTAACTGAAAATTGTCAAATAACAGGACAGCTGCATAAAGTTGAGCATTTAGAAGATGAGAAAGACAATGAACATATTCTACTGTCAAATATTTCTGACAATGTTTGCATTTCATCTGAAAATATTGATATAGAAAATAATGCAACAGAGATAAGTAGTGTACTGTTAAATGATGCTGAGGATAAAAATGTTAAAGAAGGCGCTTTAAACATTACGCAAGGAGAAATCCCTCAACAAGCAATAGTTCTTCCATCTGAAGTTTGTTCTGTGGCTACTGACAAAAATCAAGAAATTAATGCAGATTTGTTGGGACCTACGCATACGCCGGTGAATGTAGATTTAAAACACGAGCAAGAAAAACATGAGGAAAACCAGATACGTAAAGAAAATATCCATGATAAAGCTTCAGGTGAAAAAGAATTTTATCCTGAGCATAATTTAATTCAAGATTATTCTAATAAAGTTAATGTAAAATCTTCCAGTTTAACAAATTCTATTCCTGAAGATGGCGGACGTGTCGTTCCAATCAACGAAGCTAACGACTCTCTTGCACACAAAGACTTAGATAAAAGTATCACAGATCCAATACTAGAAAGTAATATATCATTAAAAGAAAATCACGATAGGAATATGGATTTAGAAACGGCCGCCGTAACCATACAGAAAGTGTTCCGCACATTCCTTTTTAAAAGTAGGGGTTCCACCTTTGAAGATAACCGTAACGATGAAGATAATTTTTCAGATGATGAATCCGATAAACAGGTAAAGGTACATGATACAATTAAATTAACTAGTTGTATATGGACAGATTCTAAAATAATATGTGAAGTATGTTACTTTTCAGGAAGAAGAATATCCAACTGTGGTATCTATGAACAAGGAACGGAGACATCATGGTATTAACAGAATGGATACAGTTTTGCAAACAGTAAACGAGGAAAAGTCTTTGTCTTTATCTACAGACGATTCTTCCACTTTGTCTAGCGCTGCTACTATTATACAAGCGCACGTTAGAGGCTTCTTAGTGAGGAACAAATTAAATTCTAATAAAACACTATCAACTAATTCCTTAGCCGCCTGTAATTCGCACGATTGTTCTTCAGAAAATGATAACGATCAGCAAAAAAATAAAACCGTATTAAACATTCACATCGTGCCTGAAGGCAATTTTTTAAGTAGAGACGAAAGCTTAATCACCTCTGTAGACCTATCACTGGATGGTAGTCCACCGTCATCTATTAATTTACACCCTTTAGGTTACGATAAGAGCGAACGAAGAAAACAATTAAAAAGAGAAGATGCAATTCAATCTATTTCACCGCCCAGCAATAATAGCGGTAAATTAAGTGAAGATGTTGATTCAGTAAAAGAACTATTAAGTGTTGATGAGATCACTAATGAGGTACAACCAACAGTAGAAGATGGCAAAACGACACAGAAAATAAAAGTAACAAGAAATCATGCTGATAATAAAACACCTGATTATACCACTGGAAACAATAGTGTAGAAACTGCAGTGGAAATTACAATGTTGGAAAACAAGAAGATTGAAACTACTAACACATCACCTATAAATTCATGCGACAAGGAAAAATCTTTATCTAAATTAAGTTCAGATGAAATGGATGTAGTTACACCTTTCGCGTCAAAAGATGGTTCATCTGAATCAAAACTGATGCATTCAGGGGAGTTTCACGATGCTGTGCTTCCAACACGGGTGTCTCGCTCAGATACTCCAGTCGTCCGTGGTGAGTGAAGACAACTATTATCAGGTGATAATTACTTCCGTTCTATCAAGTTCAGCGCATGAACTGCTCTATAGACGGTACTGCCTTTGCCTTTTAGAATGTTTCCAATACTTTGCTCAGGCGTATATAAATAATTATGATAGTACAAACTAATAGCACGCAGTAATTGTTTGATGATTGTATCTAATTTAGTAGAGATGTAGATTAACTTGATAAAGTATTTAGATAAAATATGCACTTAATTATCGGAATTGACACAATTAGTATGCCAAACTAATATAACTTCTTATTTCTTTTAGTTGATGTAAACTGATTTTATAAAATTATTTTTCTTATTTGTTCCGTGGTTCATGTTTTGAGATACTTTTTGATCAATTTCCTGTATTTTTGTTCAATGCAATCACTATCAATACATATTATAAAACCAAATCGCTGTAGTCTGTCCGTCCCTATGTATGCTTAAATCTTTAAAACTACGCAACAGATTTTGAAGCGGTTTTCTTTAATTGATAGAGTGATTCAAGAGGAAGGTTTATATGTGTAATAAATGCATTATATTGTAGAGAAACACTGATAAATTTAGAGGATCATCATAGCTACCGTGCGAAGCCGGGGTGGGTCGCTAGTATTACATACTGCGCCATTTAAGCCCGCCTTAAAGCAATATAGATAGCGTCACCTTGGTAGTCATTATAGGTAGGTAGTGGCGTAAAAACTGACAGGTGGTCTAACCATGTAATAACCACTAACCAGTGGTCCGACTGGATGAGTCGCGGAGGGCAGACGGAAATTTCTCCGTGTAAATAGTGGTAGATAATCAAATCGGGTGAGATCGTTACCGACCCCAATGAAGTAGGGGAGTCAGATAATATATAAGGACTCTGTTGCTTTTCTATGATAATTTGTATACTTATGCAGAAAGATACTTGGAATGATTAGACTATTACGCATTAGGTATCGGACCGAATGCATTTCTTGTCCTTTCTAAAGACCTATGAATTATACCCTATTCAAGATAGCGTGATCGATTTGGCAAATGTAAATTTTTCTGATCGACAAAAAGGTATGATTCCAAACTACGTCGCGGTAATCGGGACCAGTAGTGCCGAGGTAGCACTTCTGCGTGCTTCGGAATCATACCTTTACTTTGCAATGGCGAATAGTGGTGGGAAACAGATAATAACTAGTCCAAAAAATAACGGTTTAAATTACTTGTAACTGTAACGAGATGGTATGGGTGTATTATGTGTGAAATTCTTTATCACTTTTTCTTAACTTGTTAAGACATTATTCGAATAAAAAATAATTTCATTTTGAAATAAAATTCGTTGGCTTTAGCGCATTGAAATTTAACACTTTTACAACTATTATTTTCTTTTCTTTTTGTTTACTTTCATGGTCTGAACCACCTATTTAAATTTGGCGGAAGGTCAAAAAATAACCCTGTAATATTAAATAGGAACTTATTATGAATATTGACCCACCATCGTCTAGTGCAATAAAGAATTTCACACACAATACACCCACGCCAACTTGTCACTGTTACAAGTATTGTAAAACGTGATTTTTTGGACTACTAGATATTTTCTGTTTCCCATCACTAGCCCGTCTGTCAAATCGATCAAGTTGTGTTGAACGGGGTATAATATGCTAAATGTAAATTTATTGTTTGAGTTGATAGTTCACGAGAGAAACCTCAACGTCAATGTTTAATTTTGCAGTTACAGTGTAGAATACAATCTAGTTACATTTATTTAATCTAGGTACAAATAAATATGCACCAGTTTCCCTCTATAACGTTTTTCATTGCAGGAAATAGTATGTTGACGGTCTGATATAGATCGTGGAAGCCTAAGACGTCATAACGTTTTCATTTTAATAGTTTGATTTTCTATGAATGGTGTAACAAAAACCCTATCAGCCTTAACGAAAGTTCAAAGTACTGCTGCTATACACGCTGTGTGTAAAATTTCAGGAGAAACAAAGCTACTTTTATTCTTTGAAGTTTTTGTTTGTTGTCAGATGGTGACCAAAGTATCATCAATGAACACAGAGAACCCAAGAAACTTTATGGAACTCGTATTTCTGCGCTTAAAGGATAATAATAGTCGTTATAGATGGTTGGCTGGTTTTCATTGTTTTCAATGAAAAAAGCAATAGATATATAATTTTTAGTAAAAATCAGGATTACAAAATCATAGAATTCTCAGTCGTACTATAAAAATAAACATTTCAAATACATAACTACCTACTTCTTTTGAGTAACACTACGCCCCCATTTCGGATGGCTGGAGGGTTTTTGTTAAATCCTGAGTAAGTAGCTTTGGAAACCGTGTATACTGAGGTATTTAACAGACAAGTATTATAAATAAATTAGTACTGTTATAATTAGGGATTACAGTCTATTACAATTAGTTTTGTTTACAAGCTGTCAGAGCGTCTATGTAGGTACATGCTTATGTACATATTTAATAAACAGTGTTATTCTTTTTACAGAATTCAAGAATGTGTTGGTGTATTTTTTACTCTGGAATCCCTCGTAACTAAAACTAGTTATTACAATCGTAAGTTATGATAAATGTCACTAAATAATAAACAAAGCACTTAATATATGGATTTTTTATTATTTTACATGGTTTTTATAGGTGGGGGGTTTGTTAACCGTAAGCGAGCCGCTTAGCGCACGACCTTACCCACTACATTTGCATGACGTTCCCTGAATGCCCAATCCCGGGGTAAGGGTCTCATTGTTTCGAGCAGAGGGAGTATGCTCCACAATCCACGAACCTTTGCCCGCTTGAGGCAGTGTGGAGCTTGTTGTTTTGCACCATTACTTTACATCGTGTGGCAAACCAGCTTATTGGGGAATCGCCAATATTCGAACTGACCCAAGAGATAGAGCTTTAGGCTAAGATTGTATTTACTTCATGCAAATGTAACAAAAACCCTATGTTCATTACAACAGCAGTACCTACTGATAAAGATGGTGGATGCAAAACAAAAGGAAAAATTTCTTGTTAATGTTTGTTACATGCTGGTGACAAAAATGCTATATGTAGAGGAATAATAATAGAACCCCATAGAACCATTGCGATTTTGTCGGATAATATTCACAATAGCTACATGGCTCACGACAGTGGACCCTTTTGTGATAAAAAATATTGATTAGAAGAATGTGCCAACCCGTCATGCCAGCGTGGCATAACAGGTTATTTTCTCCATGGATTTAGAAGAGGCCCGATTCAGTGGGGCGTTTATGGGCTGAAATCACTAATTACAACTGTGGCGTAAACGTTTCGGTACCCATGATAATAAGTACATATTGAAAATATTTTCGTAGTGATTGACCATTTGAAACTTCAATTGGAATGAACATTAAAGAGGTTTACTTAACAGTTCGATTATAAATTAAATTACAATTTGTCAAAATAAATCTAACTTAGGAGAGTACGTAACGTTTTTGATATTATGCACTAATTGCGATCTCCACAGATTATATTTTTCCAACATTTGAACCTTTAGCTGGCGCATTTTATGACGCTCAATCAACACGCAATCGATCGTGATTACCTACTAATAAATAGTAAATACTACTGTTCTGTTTCCAACAATCAACCGTAATATTTCCATCCAACTAAATAAATTATATCAATTTCTTTATCAGATGCGTGTAACATCTCTAAAATCAGTTAATTCGTTAGACACATGTTTGACATGACACTGTGTTATCTCACTGACTGACAGTGTAACTGCTGTGTAACCAATGCTGTATTGAAAATAAAAAACAAACTTAATTTACAGCAAGTGAATAATTTTAATTTGCAATAATGCCGTTACCTCCTGCTTTAGCTGCCCGCTTAGCAAAAAGAGGAATTTTAAAACCACCTTCCAATACAGACGCTACCAACGAAACTACACCAGCCCAACCAAATGAAGAAATCATCGCAGAAGATTATGACGATAGTAAACCAGAAGATCGAGGAAATAAAGAGAATTTTTGGGAAGGAATAGAAGGAGTTAACGTAGATCCGATTAAAGGGCACAGGGGTTGTCCGAACAAAAGTAATATCTATCATGAGTGCTCAAAATTTTGTGTAAAGAAGTGGAAACAAGGCAAGGTGGTGCCTAATGAACTGTATTTAGAACACAAGAAGAAAGCATTAGAGATGTGGCCACTTCCACCAGGTTGGGAAGAGGTTTATGACGAAGGCTGTGGACAACACTATTTCTGGAATGTACATAACAATTTAGTATCATGGTTGCCCCCTGCTCACCCTACTGCAGTGCCCACAGAGAGTGCAGCACATTTACGCGAGGAGCTACTACTAAAAGAAGGTGATGATAGTGATGACAATAGTAGTGAAGCCTCTGACCAAGAAGTCCCCCAACATCCCAAAGAAAAAGAGAAGAAACAGTCTAGAAAAGACAGGGAAAAAGAATCTGTGCATCATCGAAATAGAAAGCCTAGAGTCCGAGACAATGATTTAGATCCTATGGACCCGGCTTCTTATTCAGAGATTCCTCGAGGAGGGTGGACAGCAGGTTTGGATGTGCATGCTAAGACAGGAGCTGACACAACTGCTTCTGGACCATTATATCAGATGAGACCTTATCCAGCACCTGGAGCCGTACTTGCAGCTAATGCTGGCTCACCTCCACCACCAAAATAAAATGTTACAAATTTAAAGCTTTTTTAATTTTTATGAATCCTAATCTGACTAAGTTTCTATAAAATGTTCTATAGATAACTTGGCAACCATGTTTTTAAATGCTGGGCAATCAAGCCTTTGTTAATAATATGTCTATCTGACATTGTTATGACCAGTTTTTGCGACTCGCGAAATCCTAATTTTGGACGACGTTTTGTCAGTTTTTTTTTAATTTTTTTTTTATTAAACGTAACTATTGCCCTTGTTGTACCCTGTATCGCAGGGGCAGTTTACAGACACGAAATTCACGAACACAAATGACACCCAGACTGAGCAAGTGCCTCTGGTTTAGACAGACACTTGCCCAACCCCAGGACCCGTTGATCTAACCACTAGACCAACGAGGCAGTTTGCCTTCAAAAAGTCTACTGAAAAATGTTATTAATTAGGATGTACCAGCTTAACTCAAAATTTTATCACAACATGATCACACCCCATTAACCGCCATGTTTAAAATTACCGTTATCTTTTTTCGTTTTGTCCCACGCTAGGGGGTAATCTCCGTACGCATATATTATATCCGTCGTCATGTCTAATAAAGGCGCGCGAGTTCTTGTCCATCGGGGCCTAAATCAGTTATTACTTATCACATTTATTTCATAATTTGCAAAATACCTTAGGTTTAGCAAAATTACCAAATTGACAGCTGTTGACTAAATCGGTAGTTATTACCGACATTACCATAACTAATTATGTAACAGCATTCCTCAGGATGGATATGGACTCGCGCGCCTATAATACATTATCATCACCTTTCTTAAACATGTAGCGACCCGTGTGGGGACGGGTCAGAATATAAAACTTCCCCACCGCACGCTGGGAAATAACGCGTATTGTAAAAGTCAACAAAAGCCAGCACGCTTGGTGGTAGGATCGAACGGTCCGCCCGGCTGGCTACCACACTCACATTTAAGTCCGACGCCAAGCAGTTTTTCTGTGTTCCGTCGTGTGTATGTGAGAGCCGGTGCCCGACAGGGCAATTCCTTAAATTGCCTGCTCCATCTTAGACCCTGGCGTAGCTTTCCATCACACAAGCCTAGGGCCAAAGGCATTCAAGACACAGATAAAAAAAAAAGAAGCGACCACATGCTACATGCTTTACAAAGTTTTCCCGAAAAATATAAACTAATTGCATCAAGAAATATCGCCTGTAAATGCGAGAATTACCAAAAAGTCCTACACCGCGATAGCGGAATTTCAAGAGCAATTCGCAAGTTAAGAATTCCCCGACTACAACTAACGGGGGCGATACGCGCTGCGACCCCTAGCTAGACATGTCACCTCGTCTGGCTGGATGATCATCCCTTTGCGCCTAAATACATTTCCTCATTCTTTTGGTCATACTGAAACTACCACCGTTTCGTAATGCTGCTCTAAAGGGAAGAGCCGGAAAGAAACTAATTATAGGTCTTGTTTAGAAAAATACACTAACAGTATAGCGAGGGCAAGTTCGCCTGATGATAAACACGCTACACGTTTACGCAATAGGGAAAAGGCCTTGGCAGGGCCAATCAAATAAAGATTCGCGAATAAATCGGTCTCTATTGATGTGGCAATGCTCAACGAGACACATGTACAATGTCAAGGTCAAAATGAAAAGCTGTGAATACTTAGAATAGGTATATTTAATTTGTGGTTTAAACAAAACTCATATGTCGTGGATGGTGCTGTAAAACATCAGCTGTTTCTAACAGACTTCAAAAAGGAGTTTCCCAATGTTTTTTCACCTACATTCGAAAATGTATGCTTGACAAATCATAGATGTTAATACTGTTCAGTACAGGTTAATAACATTTATTTACGATGTATTTTCTATAATGCTTAAAAATGCTACAAAAATATCCACCCACTTATTTACATGAATATAATATTTTTCAGTTGATCCATGTTCTGTATTTACAATATTATAGCATTCACCACAATTACTAAAATCATTATCTCTGTATGCTTGATGTCTTGATTACTTGACTATATCAATTTCCATTTATTTGTTTGCCTTCGGAAGAAATGCATACGAGTAGGTCTTCTGATGTGAGGAAACCAATTGGAGTACCTGTAAATGAATTATGTACTATTTAGTTATAATTTCTTAACACCGGTTAATAAGTACAAGTGTAAAACCAGTAGATTATAACTATAACATTATATTTTTTGTGTTTTACTAAGCAAAAAAGTTTGCTTAACATTTCCCACTAACTATTTAGAAACGCCCAGGATGAAATGGGGTGATGACAATATGTATTCTAAATCTGTCATCACACAGAGGAAGTATATTACCTGATTTTACAACTACGACATTAGGAGCAATGTCGAGGAGGCGCGAAATATGGCCAAGAGTCGGTTGCTTGTCGAGGTCTACTTTGTAGTATTTCTTCAGAAGGAATTTGTCGAGCGGGTCGGACGTGGTCCCCGCCAAGTTCGCAAGCCGGCGTCGAGCACCGTCGGCTGTCACTAAGCCCACTATGGACCTGTTAATTAGCAAGATACAACGTTAAAATATAACGTCTAGTTATTGTTATATATATAGTATATATTATTGGATTTTTCTGCCCCATCAGGCGTCGGTCCTGCGAGCTATGTGCGCTGCCCAGTGCTTCTTAAGTTTGGCAATCTTGTGGGCTATGTCGGTTCCATAGCCCTTTAGGTGACTTTGAGCTTTCTGATGGAGCCTATGTCCAGCAGTTGACGTCTTTCGGCTGAAATTATGATGATGAAAGAAAATTTCGAGTATAATCGGGTGGCAAGTTTCTGAATTTGTCAACATTCCCGTAATGAAATCGGCTGTTGATAAATACAACAATACAACGGATATCGAAAGAATTTTGCGATGGATGTGATAACAAAATTCTTTCGATATCCGTCGCGAAATAATTTACTACAACTGATGTTTTTAAGTTTGTATTGAATTCTTATCCAATGGCATTTGTATATTAGACAAAGTTGAGTAAATCACTACTTTACGGCTACTACCGCGCCTACTAACTGCTGAACTGATTGAAATGAAATATGGTACAGATAGTCTAGAGCCTGAGATAGTACATAGGCTGCTAGATGCAAAAGAATGGTTGAAAGGGGTAATGAAACGTTGTATGGACGTATAGTCATTTTTAGAGCTAGAAGCTTGAAAATTATTTTTATGCTGTTGATTCGATTTAAAATAATATGACATTAAAAAGTTTGTAAAAGTTTTCCCTCAAAGGTGACAAATAACAATGGGTAAAAGAGGATGAAAGTTTGTATGTAAGGTTTATGTGAATGTTTTATATGTTTGCGAGAAGAGACAATATATTAGAGCGAGTAAGAAACTTGCCAAGCACCGCACCGTACACAATGAGTGCGGCCTGGCACGGCCCGGTGTAGTTGTGGATACCTATGTGTGCTTACCCAAATAATTAATTAAAAATACTATTCCCCGCGGAAGAATTCGCGGGTACAGCTAGCTTCACTTTATACTAACAAGCTATGGATTAGCATTTTACTAACGTCCTAATAAAGGTTTGTGATTAAGTTTCTCCCGTAAAATGCATTCTATTGCTTCATGGCTGCATCAAGAAAATATATGACAATATATGTGAACACTATCACACACATTAGCATGAAAAACATCAGACAGATTCATTTAAATATTTTTTGGTACAAATTACTGGAACTTTGTTGTATGTCGCCAGACAGATTTCGCCATGGTTTGACTGAATTTCTGACATATTGTGGCAATTGACTTGTTATGACAGAATGTTTACTTTTTATGACAATAGGCAAACGTTAAAGTATGCCTTGCAATTTATACATTGTCAGCGGATACAATGAGATTATAGATATTAAAAATGCGAACGATACAAAAGGAAATGATAAGGCCCAAAACTAGCCGTAAGAGAAGGAACATTTGTCACGAAACATTGTGCCATTCCGTCTGGTTAGCCTGGCACAGTAGGCTCATTACCCTCCACGTCGTCGGAGGTGGCCCGACTAGGCAGTGGGTCGTTTAAGTGTGAGATAAACGACGTGTGTGAGACGTAGTAAGTAGAACGATACTAATCGCTAATGGCACTTTCGAAAAGTTCCCAAAATCACAATGATTTTGGCCATCAATGAGGCCACAGTCGAGTGAAGCGACTGCGCCACGCTGTCATTGAAGGGTCGTTTCATAATTAGAATTAACTCTCATGTCAGATCTTCTACCTACTTAATTTAGGCTAGTGACAGTTTTAGAATATGCACCGAACATACATAAGCGGCAGTGGATAGACCACCTATGGGCAGTGCCGGATGAACCACGTAGCAAGAGTAGCAATTGCTACGGGCCCTGCGCCAAAGGGGGGCCCGCATATTTAAACCCACTCATCTCTGCCTGAGCGTATTTTTTGAGTGAAACTTATTAAGATGTGGTATGTATAAATTACCCACAAACTTGTAACCTATAGATAGCAAATAAACGTATTGAGTTGTATTTTTACCACTTTATACCTAAGAACCCATAGCAGATCAAGGGCTCATTGAAAGACTTGCTACGGGCCCCGGCATTGCCTATGGAGCAGAACGATCCTCGAGTGGCGACCATATACCGAATAGTACAGTGCTATTAGGTCATGTACACGGTGGATCGAAGACTAAAGTGGAAGGATTCAACGGAGGCAGGCGACCCAGGACGGGCCTTTGTGGAAACCCTTGGGGCAACCTACGTTCAACAGTGGACTTCATTTGGCTGAAATGATAACGTATACTAAAATGAATTGAGTAATTCAAAAAGCTTACCTGTGATCGTCGATAACCGCCAGAAGGGGCGCGCGCGATGTTTTTATTAAGTTTAGCGCATCGGCTGGCGTACTGTTATGGGAGATGCTCGTTATTGGCTGAACTATATCTTCAGTCACTGGCTTTCCCCACCATCTGATAACAATTTATATTTGTGATCATTCTCGTATTAAAGGATGAATGGTTTCACAGTGGTAGATAAACATTCCGGATTCGACAGACGGCGCTACTGTCAGCGCCGTCTGTCGAATCTACGGGACGTGGTCGATCTAGACTGAACGTCTCGCAAAGCGCAGTCACACGAGTTCGTTGGAATTTTCGAGTATTCCGCCTTGCGTCATGTCACGTCATTTATAAGACTCAAATGGAAACACCATTCGAGTCTTAAAAATTGTAAATTAAATGTAGTTTTAGCGTTTTTGATATATGAATGCTTATAAGTTATTCAAATTATAGACGCTGTATGAGTTTCTAAATGCCCGACGTACGATTTTTTTAAATAACATTATTCAAATAATCCTGTTTTTTTATACATTTAAGTTAATATTTTTTGTTATTCGAAACGTCGAAGTTAAAAACGATGAAACATACGCGCTGTAAATATTATAGATTTAAAGTTAGTTGTTGGATACAATATATATATATATATTATATTGATTTATAGATATATGTATTTATTGAAGCGATACTCAAGTAATTAATTAGAAATGCTTGCTTCACATGTGTAATCGTCTCTCGGATGTTACAGCTATTAACATAATGATATGATAACACAGTGACCCAGTGCGATAGTCGAGAAATCGTTTGTATCAACTCGGCCCATAACCGACGGACTCCTCTAAATACAAGGAGGGAAACTAATCTACCGAGCCTCGATGGGTTGGCATAAGGTTTGTGTCAAGTTTTCCTGCAAGTAAGTAATGGATTGGTGGCATTGTGCATTCTAAATTTGTCGAATCGAGAAATGAGCCGCAATAACCATTTATACTAGAAAATCTGGATATTGAATTCTAAAAGTTAACAGTGAAAGCCCAATATTCAAAATCAGAATATTTCTATTATTACATTAAAAAATCTGGCATATCATCACTACATAGTATGAAACAAAGTCGCTGTCGTCCGTCCGTCCCTATGTATGCTTAAATCTTTAAAACTGCGAACAGAATATAACGATTCAAAAGGAAGGTTTATATGTATAATACATGCATAATATTGTTGAGAAACACTCATAAATTTAGAGGTTCATCATTGCACCCGTGCGAAGCCGGGGCGGGTCGCTAGTTACGTAATAAACAAGTAATGAAATGACTGACGTAAAACTTAGTTTACATAAATCGATTCAATAATATGGGCATATAGATACTGATATGAGTTTATCGATATCGAAGGGTCATGTTTAAAATAATTTCGTCGCGGTTGATTTGTAATTGCAGATAGTAAGACGTAAATATATAGCTTTGGTTTCATAGCATTACATTGGCGTACCGTCTATTAAAAATGTAAACAGACTTTAAAATAGTTCCATGTCAACACACGGATTTAGAATACAGAGTGTCACCCATTTCGTCCTGAGGGTGTCGTAAGACCCGAGAAAAGGAAATGATAAGGCCGAAAGCCTGGCCGCAAGAGAAGGAAACCTTGATACGAAACCCTATGCCAACCCATCTGGCCAGCGTATAACCTATACCCTAATTAACATCCAGTTGGATATACTAGTGAAAATACTTACGATACATTGCCGTTCTCGACGAGGGGTTTGAAATCGCGGGCCTCCATCCACTGGTCGGAGATGAACTTGGTCATGTAGTTGCGAATGCTGTCAGGTAATAGCACCACGCATTTTTGACCCGCCTTCAGGCTCCGCGCGCATTGGATTGCGCCCCACATAGCTGAACCGCTACTACCACCTGTCAAAAATAAATTTTAAACTAACACGGGTCTGAATCGCAATAGAAGTGTGTGTGAATAAGAATTGTTTATCAATTTTACCTTAGCTTCCTGCTTTGACCTCACGGGTTTCATTGATCTTTTAAGAAGAATAGTAACGGCTTGGTAGGCGTACCCACACGTTTGCTAAGTATAACAGTAAGTAAGTACAGTAAGTATTTATTTATAGTATGTGTATATTCTATTTATTTAAGTTATATATGTGTATATATATATATATCTATATATATACTTATAAAACATGCAGTATTATAGTTTACTTTATGTCGGCACAAGAATAGCCCACTTCTCTCTTCTCAATTTTCCATCCTAAGGTTGCCTGGAAGAGATTGCAGTTTGCAATAAGGCCGCCCATTGTACAAATACTCATATATGTTTCTTAATGATAGTGATAATTTTGTATGTCTGTGCAATAAAGTATAAAAATAAAAATAAATAAATAAAACATACTAGCGACCCGCCCCGGCTACGCACGGGTGCAATTATGCATGTATTATACCTTTATACCTTCCTCTTGAATCACTACGTTGCGTAGTTGTAAAGATTTAAGCATACATAGGGACGGACATACGACATCGACTTTGTTTTATAATATGTTGTGATAGTGATTACTAATATAATATGATTTTGTGGTGTGTAATTGAATTAAACAATTATAGGGAACATCATTTCAAATTTACGATCGCCTAGACTTGTGGGAGTGGCTCACATATATTTTGTTATGAAATCGTTGATAATGTCTGAACCGCTGAACTTATTACCTTGACAACTAGTTGATAACACTTCCTACGTAAAAACAATATACGACAAGATAGGTTTATTCCTGTAAGTTGTCATGCTCACTAAAATACTTCGAACAGTGGTAGCGACGTGTGGCGGGTCAACCACTTCCTTTTGATATGTGTGAGGATATTGATGGCTGTCACACGTGACTGCTTCGTTGGTCTAGTGGTCAGATGTGCCGCTTTTGGATCAACGGGTCCCGGGTTCGATTCCGGGGTCGGGCCAGTGTCTTTGTCTAAACCAGAGGCACTGGCTCGGAGTCTGGGTGTCATTTCTATCTATAATATGTATGTATTTACAAAAAAAATATGTATATAAGTAGTTTATCATCCATCTCGTTACCATAACACAAGCATTAAGTTGCTTAACTTGGGACGAGATGGCGTTGTGTGAAATGTCCAAGGATATTTATTTATTTATTTATGTTTGTGAACAGGTGCCGCTGTTTGGGGTTGGTCAGCGTACGGTGCCACGCTGGTGCCCACCAGCGTGGCACAGGGTTTCTATCAAGTTTTCCTTCTCTTGCGGCTAAACTATCAGCCGTTTGTCGGCATTTCCTTTTACCGGCTCTTACGTCACCATCCCATACCATCCTCAGGTATGGGATGGTGACACTATGTATCCTAAAGCCGTTGCTACACGGAAATATCAATACTACATACCACACAGCAATCCCTCGTCCTTGATAAGTCTTCGCGCCATGCTTAAGCCTGCTTTGTCTTCAGTCTTGATCCATTTGTCAACTACGTTCCTATCGAGCGCTCGTGGAAGAAAATCGTAGCCTATACCTTCCACCTAAGAAAGTTTGAAACTGTTCAAGTAAGTAAGAAAGCGCACTTTCGTGAATGGTCTAAGTAGAGGAGTACCTGACGATTAGGCCCATTAATGGCCCACTACTGAGTCGGCCGCCTGCATACTCATGGAGGGGAAATAGCCTACTACGCCACGTTGGCCAGACGGGTTGGCAATGGGTTTTATATCAAGTTGTCAATTTCTCGGCTAGGGGCTGTCCATTAATCACGTGATGTTTTTTGAATAATTTTTTAACCCCACCTTGGTGATACGTGGTGAGGTTTAAGACTAATGACCCCCATTACAAATCACGTGTAATTTTTAGTACTTACAAAGAATCTTACACTCAAAGGTAACGGCAATACACGCCCGCTTTTCGGTTTAAAAATCACGCTTGTGACGAAAAAATAAATATGCGTGATATCTTACTATACCCCCCCTCCCCCTTGTGATATTTCGTGATTTTTGCCGGACCCCTCCCTCTCTCTTTCGAACCTCTCGTGATTAATGGACAGCCCCCTAGGTATTCGAACTTCTTGATACAAACCGAGTCGGTCCTCCTCCAAATCCATGGAGGGTAACTAGCCTACTGTGCCACGCTGGCCAGGGTTGGCACAGGGTGTGTATCAAGTTTTCCTCCTCTTGCGGCTAGGTGATCTGCCTTGTAATTTCCTTTTGTCGACTCTTACTACAACCCCAGGATGTAATGGGGTAGTGACACAATGTATTCTAAATCATCATCCGTCATTATACGGATACTAAAAATAGCATCAACTTTTCGAGGTTAAATTAAGGTAAATTAATAAGGTTAAATTTCTTGACGGTTCTGTTCGATCCTAACTAGAACCGTCATGAAATAATTTCCTGCAATTAGCAAAGATCGTTTAACCTAAGACATCATTAAGCTTACCTCGTAAACTTGCACATCAGTCTGGTTTAGTTCTTCGGGTTGCGCTAATATTGAGCCATAAGGGTCTACGCCCACTACGGTGCAACTTGGGCACCGTTCCTTGATTTTGTGGGCGACCCCAGATATGGTCCCGCAGGTTCCCGTTCCGATTATTACCATGTCCACATCATCGTCCAGAGACCAGAGGATCTCCTCTGCTGTGCCGTCGTAATGGGCTAGAGGATTGCAGGGGTTGTTGTACTGCAGACAATTATTTCTAGTTTGTACTCCTTTTAACGAAAATGCCGCGGGTGGAGGAGTATGAAATTTCTAACACTGATAGTTTGTATAGAGAAGGAGTGTCCGACTATTAAGCCCATTAATGACCTACTACTAAGTCGGCCGCACATAGTCATGGAGGGAAAATAGCCTACTGTGTCACGCCGGCCAGACGGGTTGGCACAGAGTTTCATATCATGTTACCTTTTCTCTTTCTGCCTTTTTTTCATTTAGTCGTGTCTTACAACACCCTTATGATGGAATGGAATGGTGACAGTATGTATTCTAAATTCATCACCACACGCATATCATCAAACAATATCGTAGTTTAGATTTATAGTCTGCTTGTACGACACCCTCAGGATGAAATGCGGTGGTGACACTATTCTATATCCGTTACTACACGAAGAAATAATGCATACGCAATTAAAAAATATATTGCGATACATTGTAAATAACGCAATGTGAGCCAATGAAGGCAAGTGTGTACGCATATTTCAATTTTATACGACCTTGTCCCCGGCAGATAACGCGTGTTTAATCATTTGATTACACTCGTGCTGAGATAATACCTCGACGAAGTTATTATCTAAATGCTTCTCAACACCGTTTCCCTCGTGTGAAGTAACATTAGTTATTTAAATACTAAGACTAAGACAGATTAAAATACTTTGTGATCTCAATTAGTCTTAATAAAAGACATATCAATATGAAAATGTCTATATTAAATATTTAAAGGTGTTTAAATAATTTTGAAATATAACTGAATAATAGATATACCTGATCTAATATGACAGCATTGGGTATCTCCTTGGAAAGTCTGTGTGCAACCATTATATTGCTGTCTGGGGACTCTGAAGCCGCCTCAGTGGGTGTGCGGATGATCTCGGCACCCAGTGCTATCAGGGTGTTTACCTTTTCATCTGACATCTTCTCTGGCAATACTATTATACATCTGTAACCTGTAACAAATTTCTTTATTGTAAGAGTAAAATCCTTGTAGTTAACATTTTACATCTGCATATTGTTTTGAGGACGACATTACTCGGCAGATTAATTATACAACATGTGTTTTTTATATCCCATAGCTGTAGCATATAAATGAGATCATATCAAAGACTACAAAATAATTCAACAAACTTGTGAATATTAACGTAAAACACCCTTACGTAAAAACTGATACTGTCTTTTAAAATATGAATGATTGGTTTGAATGTTTGTATTGTATTTATCAATGAAACAATCCCTCCATTAGCTGCTACAATTTTTGACGTGCATCCATTTTGAACCACATATTCCAGGACAATTTGAATATAAAAATAACATGTAGATGAGATTAATGGGCACAGTATGCGCTGATTAATCACATGCAGGGATATCATGAAAGGATGTTTATTTATTGGATTTTAGTTTAGAGTAGGACATTATCATTACATAGTAAAAAACAAAGTCGCTGTTGTCTGTCCGTCCCTATGTATGCGTAAATCTTTAAAACTATGCAACAGATTTTGAAGCGTTTTTTTTAATAGATGGATTGATTCAAGAGGAAGGTTTATATATATAGTACATGCAAAATTGCACACGTGCGAAGCTCGGGCGGGTCGCTAATAAAATATATGTATATCCCGAGATTCGTTTATATGTTACAAACCTCTGACAGCTGCTGCAAGGGCCAGGCCTATGCCTGTATTCCCCGACGTCGGCTCCACAATAACTGACTTCCCAGGTATGAGAATTCCTCGCTGTTCCGCATCTTGTACCATGCGGTAAGCAATGCGGTCTTTGACTGAGCCACCAGGGTTTAAGAATTCACATTTTGCATCTGGCAACAAATTGAGGAGGTATAAAATATAGTTAAGTTGCAGTTCTGTACTGAATTTAAGACAATTGATGGTATATCAAATTTATAACATGAACTCAGCATTTAACGTCATAGGTAAAGTGTATGGGTGGAATTCTGCAGTTCCAACAATATGCATGTTTACACAACTGTATCAACAATTTGGTGTGCCAATGCACATCACCAAACTTGCTACAAAGTTAACCTCGAGTAAAAAAATATTATATATAACTAGAAGTCTGCCATTACTAACATATATTGTACTACGTATAATTTACGTATATTGTATATGTATGTTTATTTATTGATGTGTATTTATTTTAAGTTTATGTGTTTAGGTTAAGATTGATCTATATCACTCTTTTCGTATCCAGCCATTGCATCTACCGTAAGCCCCTCTCTGCACCACCCAAAGGTTGACTGGGAGAGAATGCCTCTAGGCATTAAGTCCGCCTGTGTAAATATGTTTGCATGAAGTATTAAAATAAAATAAATACTAAAGATTGCTTTAGTAATGGCAGACTTCTAGATGTCGAGTAATTTTTTTAACTAATTAAGGACTCACACATATCACAGACAACACCTTCTTCTTTGGGGATCTTTGAAAGTTTCACTAGCGGTGTATTCCCAATAACATTCAGTATGTCTGGGTAGATTTTTTGGTTTCTATCCCTGAAATAGATTTTGGATAGATAGTATATATATTAAATTTATTATTACTAAGCACTTTTTAAATTTATTATTAATAAATAATTTAACACAAACATTATACTCACAGTGCTTTAACGATGTGCGGCATTTCCTTTAGGTTAAAAAAAACTCTTACCGCATCCCCTAATATACTGTTTTTTTCTAGATGATTGGCCATTTTTCACGTTTCCTAGAATTACCGATACAATATGTAAATTGTGTTCACACGTAGTTACAATTAAGTAAAACAAAATAAAAGTTTTTTAAACTTATGTTGTTTTGTTTAAAGATACACTTCAACTACACACAAGACAATTATGTCGTAAACTTACTTTCGTTGTAACAAGAATATATTTTAATTTAAGGCTTAAAAACAACAAGAACACAAGTTTTTCTAAAATTAAATAAAATTCTAACCTCAGAGACGACGTCTAACATGCACATGAACCAAGTATGTGAATGGAATAAAACGAGCGACAGACGAGTACTGCCGGCCGACTGCACGTAGTGATTATATACTCTTTGCCGACTGCCGTGAAGTGCGCCGTGCCGACGAGATTATGCGAATAGTTTGACTGAATTCTGAGCCAGTTTGATAGTTGACTGATGTTTGACAAATAGTTTAGTATCAATCAAATAGTTTATTATCAATCAAAATACCGTAGGGTGAAGATAGAGGGATCGCATTCACCATAGGGGCTGTCCATTAATCACGTGTTTTTTTTTATAATTGTTTAACCCCTCCCTCCCCCCTGGTGATACGTGGTGATGTTTAAGACTAAAGTATAAAAATCACGTGTATTTTTTAGTACCTACAAAAATCTTACACTCAAAGGTAACGACAATACACGCCGCTTTTCGGTATAAAAATCACGCGTTTGACGAAAACATCAATACACGTGATATCTTACTATAAACCCCCCTCCCCCATTGTCATATTTCGTGATTTTTGCCGGACCTCTCCCCCTCCCCCTTTCGAACCTCACGAGATTAATGGACAGACAGCCCCATACCATTTTTCTTGATTGCTTATTTCACGTTATTAAATCGTTTCCATCCTGAAATGTATAATCACCTTACCCGAAGAACACCAATTTGATATGATATATTATCTACTTATACACAAATAATACATTTATTATGTAAAAATACATTGAAAGTCATAATATAACTAAAGAATATACATTTTGAGTGAGAAATATGCTATGCATTAGAACAAATGAACCGAAACAATATGAACTTTTAGGACACAAGTTTTTTTTAGTTTACTTTGAGTTACTTTCCGACATCATCCATAACCAATGTCCGACTGAGACAGTTGTTTGATGATTAACCAATAAATAAACATCTGCCGTCTCTAGACTAGCTTCGGACGGCACCTAAAGTTGTTAAACCTATTCTACACGGTTGGGTCCAACCACCAACAGAGGTCACCTTGGTTGAGTTGGAGCAAAAAGCAACCGTGTAGAAGTTGGTTGATGTCAATATTTGGTTGACCAACCGAGTGGACTTCCAACCACCTTGATCGTGAGCGCATCCCTCACTACCAAGGACCAATAGAGGACATTGGGTTGAAGAGCGACCGTGTGGATGCTTGTTGGCCTGCGACCGTGCGTAGTTGCGGCCAGTGTTGCCATATAAACAGATTTATCTGTATCTTTATAAATATAATTCAACTGATCATGAACGTAGAAAGAACAGCGGACGGAATCCCGTAGGTATACCATTATTAAGAAGCATAATTGTAAATTAATATTATAATACTCCTGAAAATAAAATGAAGTAAAATTATATATTTAAGTGGCTTAGGAGTCGAATGATCGAATTTTTAGTAATTATTATTTATTTTATTTTATTGGACAACAAAACAGGTAACAGTTAATAACTAAACTTAATATCTAATAAACGAATCTATCCTAGGTTGGAACCCCTAATAATGTTGAAACATCATGTCGTAAAGTTACATATTAAACATAGTACAAAGCAACTATTATTATACTTTATCATAGAATCTGAAAATGTCTAAAATTTATCTTCAAGTTCTAAATTTGTCCGAAAAGCAACTTTTGAACCGTATTATGGAAATGTGAATGTAGGTATGACGACTGATAGGTGTGTGTGGAGACTACCACCTAGTGTGGGACAGGGGCCGTAAGATGATAATGGTGTTTATAAATATGACGATTTATAAGAGTTTTGTGATGAAACCTACGTAAATAAAGTTCCTTTTGAGTTTGAGTTTGAGCATTTTAGTATGGCGAGAAGATTTCTAGATTTGGGTGAGTTTAACATAGATAATTATCATTAATTATAATTGAAACTGAATCTACTAAACCGCTAGAAAAATCCACCAGCCACTAAAAGCAATATTTCGCCACTAAAAGGGGAGTCGAAACCACGAGTTTTAGTGGAAAATACCACTAAGTTGGCAACACTGCTGACGAGTTGTCTCAACTACACATCGTGTAGATTGAAAACCAACTTTGGTTGGAACAACCAAGGTGACCTCTGTTGGTGGTTGGACCCAACCGTGTAGAATAGGTTTTAATCCCGGCTGCCATTTGAATAGCTTATTATACATTATTGACGTGCAATGAAAAAAGACATTGCGTCTGCTTTGCTAAATCGCTTCTATCAGATATTGAGAGAAACGTCTTCTAAAAGACCCTCACATATAAATTCAATTGGCAGTAGACATAAGTAAATGCAAATCAATTTTTATTTATTTTTGGATCTTGTATTCAAGTTGATAAATCGTTACCGTTTACGAATAGATCTTTCAATGCTCGTATCTCTCAGTAGTTCTTAGACGCGTAATTAAACGTGTGGATTAAATTGATTAATATTTGTTGCCATTACTCCAGAATGCGGCTCGTTAAAGAAACACAGTTAGTAGTTCCTTTTCTCTATGACATTAACTGTCCATAATTTCGCTTTTCTCCGGAAAACTGTGCTGTTACTGTAAAGTTAATATTTTCCTCTTACGGCTTTCTTCGACGAATGTTGTGACACCATCATAAAAAGTCCACAACAGTCACTAATTAAGTAATGGATGGAAATATGGCTACGGTGCCACGCTGACCAGACGGATTCATATCAAGTTTCCTTTTCTTAAGGCTGGTATTCCTCGTTTTTCTTTTAGTTGTGTCTTACGACACCCTTAGGATAAATAAATAAATAAATACCCTTGGACTTTTCACACAACGCCATCTCGTCCCAAGCTAAGCAACTTAATGCTTGTGATATGGTAACGAGATGGATGATAAACTACTTATATAATTATTTTTTTTGTAAATACATACATATTATAGATATAAATGACACCCAGACTCCCAGCCAGTGCCTCTGGTTTAGACAAAGACACTTGCCCGACCCCGGAATCGAACCCGGGACCCGTTGATCCAAAGGTGGCACATCTAACCACTAGACCAACGAGGCACTTTGTTTTCTATATCCGTCACCACACACATCAATCAATCTCGTGGTTTACGCGTCACCACGCCGTCAATCACCGCCATCGAGACTCAAAAATCGTCTACTGCATTGCTCAAGTTGTTTAGCTTTAACTGTATCCTACTTTTGGGTGAACATAACGATTCCAATTAGAAAAAAAACTCGTCAAAGAGGATTATCAATTTATTTCGTTAAACTATTCCGTCGTTTGTTTGATATTATTAAACATAGGTAATGAAATGATATAATTTACTTATGATGACACTTAAGGTATAAAACTTAACGTAACTTAAACTTATTTAATACATTATATTTCGATATCATGGTTATACTTTGTTTTGATCTTCAACAATGTAGTTCAGGACGATGTCAGACGTGATTATTCCTTTTGGAATGAAACCTGTAAAAACAACGCAAGTATTAAATACTACTACCATACTACTCAGTCCATAGGTAATCCACTGCTGTGTGGGGCCGCCTCCAGTTACATGGAGGTATAAGCGGATTGTGCTACGTTGGTGGAACAGACAGGTTGACACAGGGTTTCTTATAAAGTTTTCCTTCTCTTCTCTTGCGGTTAGGTTTCGGTCTTGTAATTTCCTTTTGTTGGCTGCGTGTATGTATTGTTAATCCATATGGACATACAATACACATTAGTTTATACTTTAATAATAGCATTTTATTAAATAACTAGCGACCCGCCCCGGGTTCTCACGGGTGCAATGATGAACATCTGAATTCGTTAGTGTTTCTCTACAATATTATGCATGTATTATACCTATAAACCTTTCTCTTGAATCACTATATCTATTGAAAAAAACCGCTTCAAAATCCGTTGCGTAGTTTTAAAGACTTAAGCATACATAGGGACGGACAGACGACAGCGACTTTGTTTTATACTATGTAGTGATAAATGTTCGTAATGTGGTCTAAATACATTTTAAAATCTAAACGAATAACTCCACTAGATAACTTTATTTAGCTAGTTTTGTGTGAACTAAACTAGAACAGGGTTTTGTGTCAAGTTTTCCTTTTGTCGGTTCTTTCTACTCCTTTAGGATGGAATGGAATGGTGACACTATGTATTCTAAATCCGTCACCACACGGACTGTTTAGCTTCTATTAGGTACAATATTACGATTATTACATCATTAAGACGTAAAACGTTGAGTGACTAAAACCAGTGGCCGAGGTATCGACAGGAACGCCCTGTGGGCCCTGTGGCTTTATTGGGTATGGGGGCATAATTCCCTGGTCTTTGACTCTCACTTAACCAAGAGGATTTTCTCCGAGAGAGGTTATTAGTAATCACACCTAAAATATACGTACCATTATAATTTCTATTCGCATCCCGGAACTCTTCAACAACCACCACAAATGGCGCGATGTCTAATATCCGCGCCGCCAGTCCCACGGTTGGGTTACCCTTGTTCTCTATGATCTTGTGGTGTTTCTTTATCAGGTGCTTCATTACGGACTCGTTCCAGTCCATTTTACTCTTTTTGGGGTTTGTGGCATCAGATCTGAGGCTGTCTTTTGTGACGACTCCACGGAAAAATCTACAAAAAGACAAGTGGGTTACATTTATTTAACAAATTTAATTGTTAAAAGCAGTTAGATCCTAGCAGCAGTACAGGCCATTTCTCCACAACATTTGTATGCTTTATGCCACTTTATTGAAAGACTTTGTTCAATACATTTTTTTTTTATCTTAGCGCATCCCGGGATATTTTGGTGTTTGGTCACGTATTTAGAATAGACAATGTCACTATCCCATACCATCCTGAGGGTCTCGTAAGAAGCAACTAAAGGACCGCAAAAGGCAGGCCCCACGAGAAGGAAAACTTGATACCAATCTTGTGCTAACCCGTAACCCAGCTTGGCATAGTGGGCTAATTTCGCTCCATGAATTTGGAGAAGGCCCGACTCGGTAGTGGGTCAAATAAGGGCTGAAACGACTATTAATGTTTTAAATTGATCTCGAAGCTTATTTTATGTTTCACACCCGAAGTTACAGATATAAAAGTAATATAATCTCTCGCTCGAAAGAGACAATATAATTAAGTAGTATGAAGGAGTAGAAAGCTGGAACACAGTTTTGGTACCCATCTTTTTATATTGGCTGTCTAAGCGTTCCATATAACCACCTGCTGCCAAGTCGGTTGCGGACCAGCCTAAGCTGCTAACCATTCCTCCTCTTTAAAAAAGGTGTAGCGACCAACATGCTACATAGGTAGTACACAATTTACCCAAAAAATATGAACTGATTACATCAAGAATTATCACCTACAAATGCGAGAATTACCAAAAAAGTCCTACACCGCGATAGCGAAATTTCCAGGGCACTTCGCACAGTTTATACTTCCCCGACTACAACTAGGGGGATAGGCGCTGCGACCCCTAGCCAGACATACCACCTCGTCTGGCTGGATGATCATCCCTTTGCGCCTAAAAAGGTAATTATATAATACTATATAATCTTGCCATACCCATCATCGCTAACGACGAACACAGCGTTATGGTGATGTCCCATGATGCGCAAAGCATCACGGCAACTGTTCATCTCCTTCAGACAGGGCACATCACGAATTATTTTCAAGTTCGAAATACACCGGTTCCACCATCTGAGAACAATACAAATGTTCTTTTAATAGTTCTGTTTAATTAAGATTAAGTAGAAGAATGGCGTCTTCAAGCTATGTCTTAGGTTTTAGCGATTATTACATATTGAAATTATACACTTACATTATGTAATTCCCGACGTTACGAATGCATTTCAACAGTCGTGGTCATGCACCGGAGAAACAAGATAGACAACGAAACAGTTAAATCTACCGCCTATGATTTTGTTTTAATGATAACGTTCCCTGTGCATTAAAATATAATAATACAGTCCTCGCCAATCTTAATGGCCGCTCGAATGTAGCCGTGGGTACGAACTTGCGCATCGTACATTTCATAACCAATACGAACGTAGCTCACTCACACCAACACGTGGGTGGCGAGGAAGCTTGCGGGTGAAAAACCGCGCGCGCGGGCGTGTCCTGCCTCCCCGCCCCGCTGATACCTGATTTTGTGTTGTGCGCAGCGTAATGTGGCTACATTGAGAGCGGCCATAAAGATTGGCGAGGACTGTTTAAATCCGTTATAAAGTGTTTAATTTCAATGTCCTCAAGCTAGTTTGAAATCTTTTGAAAGTGTAGCTATGTATTTTTAATACGCTTTTATTAGCTTCGCTTATTTATGTATGTATGTAACGGAATCTTTGAACATGATTTTGACCCACTTCAAAACGTCGGATTATCTCGAAATTTGGCATACTTATTAAGGACCATAAACCAGTAAACGATCGCGAATGCTCCTAATATATTTAAAATTATAGTTTTAAAAAAAACTAAAACTATACGCTTTTATAGAAAATCGAACTAAAAAATAGAAAATATATTTGAATTAAAAATAGTGTCAGAAAAAATTATTTTATTGTAAAAAGCGTGGGGTGCTTTTCAGGACATTATCAAAATAACCCTTCTAGTCATATCTGTTCATATCATATTTAGAAGTATTGATACCATGCACCCCACGCTTCTACAATAAAATATTTTTTTCTGACACTATTTTTAATTCAAATTTATTTTTTAGTTCAATTTTCTATTAAAGCGTATTTTTTTAGTTTTTTTGAAACTATAATTTTAAATGTATTATGAGCATTCGCGATCGTTTACTATATTTTTAAATGAATCTAAAAACCAAATGAAAATTGTTGGCGTACGAGAAGTCACGTTCTGGTGGTTTTTTGAACAGATTGGCCTCCATCCACTGGTCGCAGACGAACTTGGACATGTAGTTGCGGATGCCGTCAGGGAGAATCACCACCACTTTCTTCCCGGCACCCAACTTCATTTCCTTGGCTGCATGGATGGCGGAGAACATCATGGCGCCGCTACTTCCACCTGACGAGGTGTAAAATATGTTATACGTATATTTAGAATACTTAGTGTCACCACCCCATTCCACCCCAAGAGTGTCGAAAGAGCCGCTTAAAAAATCTCAAAGCAGAAAATATTTCAAAAGAAGGAAAACTTG
Organism: Clostera curtula; assembly: GCA_905475355.2. Lineage (NCBI taxonomy): Eukaryota > Metazoa > Arthropoda > Insecta > Lepidoptera > Notodontidae > Clostera > Clostera curtula. Next base: position 6,244,235 of record FR997813.1, on the reverse strand, counting down.
ACACGAACCCCTGTGGTAGCATAGCACAATTACGTAATTTCTCTACTATAATTAGATTAGGCCCGACTTAGCAGGGGTCTTTTCTGGGCTGAGAAGAAGAAGTGGAAGATGTTGTGGCAATTCACTGTTTCTTTTATAAATTTGCAACCTTTTTTAATTACCTATTTGTAGGCGGATTATACTTATCCAACCACAATCAATATTAGCGCAAGGACCCGTACGAAACTCTGTGCAACATGTTAAGCAACTTATTATATATTTACAGAATTTTAAAAGTAGGATTTAAGGATGTCATACTTTTTGCGTCACCTTGAATTGATTAACTAATTACGGGGATCGATTATACATATAACTAGGTTCTATGAACTATACCCAACTACTTACTAAATATTAATTTAAAATATTTCTCACCGCACAACAATCCTTCTTTCCTAATAACTTCTCTCGCCATATTGAACGCCTCATAGTCGTTAGGCTTCACAACCATATCTACTACGCTCTTGTCCAATACATCTGGAACAAAATCACCGCCGATGCCCTCAACCTGCGAAGAACACGAACATGTGCCTAAATATGTGTGTGTCGAAGCTGAACATATAGTTAGGTTATCTAAAGATGAAAACAATAATCAATCGTGTCTTTGTGTTCGATATTCGCCATTGTGCTGCCTTGAAATTTTAGTTTACTTAAGACATAAGACTTATTTAGCTCCAAAGGATACAGACAACTATGGGTTACCACACTACAATGTAATGGCTGCTAAAAATTAAAAAAAACTCTTGGACTTTTGTAGTGACAATGTTATTAATCGGTAGCATTACTAAAACATTGAAAAATATTTACGTCATGGCGTCATCTGGCTTGACGCATTTGTTCGGTAAACTGAAATCTGGATGGGACACGACGCACTCAGATATTTCAATTAATAGTAGTATATTGTTTGCACAACTATAATTGTAGGTAGTTACTTGCCAAAAGATATTTAATGCACAGTGCATTAAGATGTAACGAATATTTTAAATTACTATGCGATGGGTATATATTAGGTTGGGGAAAAAGTCTTTTCGCATTATAGTATGTATGAACTTCTAATTAAAAGCTCTTTGGCTATTTGTATCTGGCTGGTTTTGGTATCATTGAAAGTTTAAATTATAAAGAACATAATTCCAAATTCAAATTAGGTAAATGTGTGATGTTCATTTGTTTTCCGTACTGTCAAGATGAGTGAATCTAATAAGAGATATTCGATACATTTTAAAATGAAATGAAAAGTGGATCACGTACGACAAGAACGTGTGAAAAAGGTCGTGGTCAAAGGCCGGTCAGGCTTCACAGACTGTGTCGAAACCCGGGTTAACTCGCAACAAGGTGATGCTGTGTGTGTGTGGTGGGATTGGAAGGGCATTATTCATTATGAGATGTTACCACCAGGCAGGACCATCAATTCTGAACTCTACTGCGAACAACTGATGAGATTAAAGAAAGAAGTTGAGAGAAAGCGGCCGGAATTAATCAACAGAAGGGGTGTGGTTTACATCCAAAATCACACATCTTTAGCCACTCAGCAAAAATTAAGAGAGTTTAGTTGGGAGGTGTTAATGCATCCGCCGTATAGTCCTGACCTTGCACCTTCAGATTTCCACCTGTTTCGGTCTCTTCAGAATTCTTTAGGCAGTGTCAGGTTAATATCACGAGAGGACTGCTAAAACTCTTGCCGCGGTATTTTGATCAGAAGTCCCAAAAATTCTATAGCAATGGGATCATGTCCCTACCTACAAGATGGCTAAAAGTTATCGAACAAAATTAGTTAAATAGATATATAGTAAATAAACTATATTAAAAAATGTTTTGATTTTTTTCCCCAACCTATTATTATTATACGTCTGTGTAATTGAGATACAAATGAACTATTTTCATCTTCATCTTCTCAGTCCATAAAAACCCACTTCTAAGTCGGGCCTCCTCCAACTACATGGAGGGTAATTAGCCTACTGGCCAGACGGGTTGGCACAGGGTTTCCTTTCAAGTTTTCCTTCTGTTGCGGCTTGGTTTTCGGCTTTTCACTTCCTTCTGTCGGACCCTTAGGCTGGCATGGAGTGGTGACGCTATGTATTCTAAATCCGTCACCACATGGACCATTAACTATTTTAGTATAACTATTTTTCGTCAATCTACCGCCTACCAATTCAATAGAAGGTAACGTATTTGTTAATACTTACAGATGTTAATGAACATATAACTGAAGTTAACCGCGTGTTATCCGAATTATAAAATGTTTGGTACGTGGAGTGTAATACGTAATAGTGTACTTACAAAGAAGAGTACAGGTTTTCCTGAGCCGTAAATGATTGATCCTTGGGGATCTACAGTCACGATGGTGCATTTAGGGCATTTCTCCTTCAGTTTGCGGCCAACACCGGTGACCGTGCCACCAGTGCCAGAGCCCATAACCAGCATGTCAAATTCACCTACTGCTGCCAAGATCTCCTCTGCGGTGAACTCGTAATGCGTTCGCGGATTCACTTCGTTTGAGTACTGAAACGTTAACAATAAAATTATGAAGATCAAGCCTAGCTATTTTCTGCTTTGCTTTGAAGTGATCATCCAACACATTAATCTGCTAAATTCAAAAGTTTTTAAGGAATGTTTGCGTTAATAGCGTGTAACATACATTACATTCCTACCTACTTAAACCACATTATGCACCGTCTTAGTCTGGCGCCCGCGCACAGACCCGCGGCAGCCATCAAATTCCGTCTATCTTTATGTAACTATCCTAGGGAATCAGTTTAATTTTATTGTTGCTTCAGAAATTCGAAAAACAAACAACCAGCCGTTCTGGGTGCCAACAAAATATGAAGTATTGGTACTAAGGAAGTATTAAAATTGAGGCCCGGTGTAAATTGCAGTAGGTATTTTGCTACGTTTTATCTTCCCACGTTTTAATACCACAACATCACACGATACCCACGTTTTCCAGATAAAATTTACAAGATAATTCTGATTGATTGTCGGCTAATTTCTATTTAAACCTGTGTGTAATTACCTGATCGCAAGAAATTGCATTAGGGTTTTCTTCCAATATGCGTTTAGCAACAGGCATGAAGCTATCCGGGTCTTCGTAATGTGCCATAGCTGGTGTCTGTACTATATCGGCGCCCAAGAGGCTCATCGTACTCATTTTCTCATCTGAATTTTTGTCAGGAGTGACGATTGTGCAATCGTATCCTACAAATATCGTTAGAATTAGTTACTACTACTCAGATCATACATGACCCGTTCAGTCAGTCCTCCTCAAATCACTTGGAGGATAATTAGGCTTATGTTTCTTCAATGGAAATTTTCATGGAGGCTACTCTCCCATTGGGGGCTAGCTGGGGTATGTGGGCCTCCAAGGTGCGGAAAGATAAATAAATAAATAAATATCCTTGGACATTTCACACAACGCCATCTCGTCCCAAGCTAAGCAACTTAAAGCTTGTGTTATGGTAACGAGATGGATGATAAACTACTTATATACATTTTTTTTTTGTAAATACATACATATTATAGATAGAAATGACACCCAGACTCCGAGCCAGTGCCTCTGGTTTAGACAAAGACACTTGCTCGACCCGGGAATTGAACCCGGAACCCGTTGATCCAAAGGCGGCACATCTAACCACTAGACCAACGAGGCAGTCAGATAGTAATTAGCACCCAGAACTACCCACTATAATCAACGACGTTCCTCGACGACGAGAGTTTAATTAGCCTACTGTCCTATGAAGCAGATTTCCAGCCTTGTTATTTCATTTTGTCAGCTCTTCGATACTTAAGATTGAATGGGGTATTTAAACATATATGTATTCTAAATCCGTTACCACAGGGACTGTAAATATAAGTTGTCTGAGATATCGGTATTATACATAACTAGAAGCATATAATTTAGAGAGATCTTTGAGAAGAGAATAGAATATTATCATAATATTTATATTGTAAATTATCTTACAAAGTTTGTCTTTAATTGTATGATTCCTTATTACTTAAAGATGTACAATAATTCAGAGGTATTGTGCTAAGTTTTTTACATATATCATACTACTGAAATACTCAAACTATATTTATTATCATCTTCGTAGAGCGAGAATTAGGTAAGTCTTAAAAGTTTGTAGTAAATTTTCAACCAACCTAAGTTGAATTATCTAGAGTTTAACCTAGGTTGGTAGGTAACTGAATGAAATTAACTACTTACTTTATGACTTTTATCAACAATGTGGTTTTTGATACGTTTATGTACGAGGCGCTATGTACCTACCGAGCACCGCAGTAGCTAAGGATACACCAATGCCAGTATTTCCCGACGTCGGCTCTACAAATCTGGTGCCAGGTTTGGCGAGTCCGTCCTTCTGTGCTTTTTGCACCATTGTGTATGCAATCCGATCTTTTATGGAGCCGCCAGGGTTTAGGAACTCGCATTTGGCATCTGATTAGGGAAAAAATGATAAGTTAAATTCTCAAACCGTAAAAGACACATTGTAACTCGGCAATCGGTGCTAATCAATTAATTTACTGTGGCCTAGCCTAAGAGAGGTGGCACACGGTCAAAATTTCCTTTTTGTCAGTTAGTTTTCCAGCTTTATTATTTAGTTTAGTGGCTGTTACGACTCCCTCAAGATGTAGCGGGGCGGCGGCACTATGTAAGTTACCACATACAGATATACAGAGTTGATATGACAGAGGGCCATTAAATTACACTACGTTTACTATATGTGACTATTATGAATTCGAAACGGTACAAAAAAAAAATACACGTGATTTTTCATAGGGGGTGAAGGGGTAGTTTTCACTAGGTATCACCAAGGAGGAGGGAGGGGTTAAAATAAATATCCTTGGACATTTCACACAACGCCATCTCGTCCCAAGTTAAGCAACTTAATGCTTGTGTTATGGTAACGAGAAGGATGATAAACTACTTAAATACATTTTTTTTTTGTAAATACATACATATCATAGATAGAAATGACACCCAGACTCCGAGCCAGTGCCTCTGGTTTAGACAAAGACACTGGCCCGACCCCGGAATCGAACCCGGGACCCGTTGATCCAAAGACGGCACATCTGACCACTAAACCAACGAGGCAAAAATGTTAAAAAAACATCACGTGATTAATGGACAGCCCCTAAGGTTAATAAACGATGCGTTAGGCATAAACATCTGTTAGGAAAGATACATCATGCTCAAAAATTTAAAAATCATTTGCGGCTAACCTATTGCTCCAATTTAATTGATTTTTGGTACAGAACCTGGAAATGATACCTAGTATAGGCAGTTAAAAAAAAACACAAAACACAACACTTAAAACAAATGCGTAAAAAGTGGTCACCTCTAAATTAAAAAGAAAGTTGGAATTTCAAAGCCTACTAATTTCATTTAATGTACCGTTCGGCGTTTATAATCGGTGCATTCATAGTCACAAGATTCATATCATAAACGCGTCTTATCATTCGATATATTTTATATAAATAGTTATGTTTATGTCTGTAGATACGGTAATATTAGCAATCAGTTATATTGGTTTTTACGTCACCAGTAAATATTTATTAGATTAGTTGCGATTTTTTTGTAATAGCATTGCTGGTTTCTAACTAACTGAAAATGGTCACTTTCAATATTCCTATACTTTGGTGTTCCTAGGTATTAAAGGGGAAATCCCCGTATGTATTTTCGTTTTCCCCCTACGATAGGTACAATAATACCCTCGCCTTCGCTTTCGCTAAGTGGTTTATTAATAGGTTGATGGAACATACTAGGCGAATGTTGAATACGTGAAAAAATGCTATAACTTATCTTGTTGGATGAATGATGTAAAAACCCACTACTAAGTCAAGTCTCCTCCAAACTCATGAAAGGAAATTAGCTTACTGTGCCACGCTGAAAAGATGGGTTGGCAGAGAGTTGATCTGATCAAGTTTTCTTTTTTTTGTTAGTCTAGGTGCTCCACTTGCGTTTCTTTAGTCGCCTCATATGACATCCTTCAGGTGGTATAGATTGGTATCATTGTTATCCCTAGTCCCTCACCACACGGACATGTTTACGTACATTCTGTTGTATCTTATTTATAAAATTCTTGTGAAAAATGGTAGGTAGTTAATCAACAAACGCTATCAAATGTAAACCAGTTGCGATTTATTTTTCTAATCTAAGATAAGCTACGTATATGGTGTTTAAACACAAATGAAGATAATCCGTAATTACATTAGTTTTTATCTAGATAGGAACATATGATTTATAAATATTAGGTAGATAAAAAGATTTAGCAGCCGGCTAAATGCGTAAATTAATACCTATACACTCCCTCTTCTTGTTGGTAGCGTAATATTTGATTTACAATGTTTCTGTCTATAGTTAGTTATGTATTAGATAATGTAATACATATCTAATAATTAGATGATTAGGCACTTTTCCGTGTGGTGACGGATTTAGGTCATTAACCCACAGCTGAATGATGATTAGGCTAGGTTGCTTATTTAAACATTTCTCAACATAAGTAAGTTCTTTTTCCCTGTGATGAAATTATCGATTTAAACCAATTCATTGGTACCCTAATGTCAAAATTTAAGCGTATTGTAATTGTTTTGGGTCCCAAAGATGATATTGATGTAAGTATATTAAGGTCACTCACTCAATTTGTATGGATAACATTTAGTTGAGTTTACCGAATTAAGTGAAGCTTACAAAGGATTATTTAGTGTTAATTAATTAAGGAGAGGTCAACAGGGGAACTGTTACTACATTTTGTTTTTAGTTTGGTTTCTGATTAAAACCATGATTAACGTACCTATGTATATCGATAAATGTTCTATCAATTCTCATCTATTTTCTAGTGATTAAAGATATCGTAGCTAAATACAAGTGATTTGTAAATATTTACTGGTCATTGTTTTATCTATTATATATTTTCTACTGCGTGTTTGATATGTCCTGATAACGACTTCCATGACCGATCCAGTTTTGTGTTGGTTTTTGTACGTCATATCTAAAGCAACTAAGTAGTTTTAATCAACGAATTTATTCGTAATCGAATAAAAAGTAGAAAAATATGGTTAGTAAGAATTATAAATAATAAATATCCTTGGACATTTCACACAACGCCATCTCGTCCCAAGCTAAGCAACTGAATGCTTGTGTTATGGTAACGAGATGGATGATAAACGACTTATATACATTTTTTTTTGTAAATACATACATATTAAAGATAGAAAACACCCAGACCCGGAACAAATACTTGTATGTCGTACAAATATTTCTTCCGTGCGGGGATCGAACCCGCGACATGCTGCGCAGCAGTCGATCGCTCAACCACTGCACATTTTAAATTAAATAATTATGTACCTAACCTAAAATAAAACTGAAATTCAGGTTGAATTGTAACTTACATATTTCGCATTCTAATCCATGGTCTTTCGGTATCCGGTTCAGCCTGACCATCGGTGTATTTCCGATGACTTCCAGAATGTTATTGTAAACTCTGAAACATATAATTTAATCAGTGTTTTTACCCCCGACGCAAAAAGAGGTCGGTCTGTCTGTCTGTGGCTCCATAGCTCGCGAATGGATGAAGCGATTTCAATACAGTTTTTTTTGTATGACAGGTGAGTTACGGGCGAGTGTTCTTAGACATGTTTGATGAAAATCGGTTGAGTCGTTTGTAAGTTATGGGGGGTGAAAGTGGGGAAGAATAACCGAATGTCTGCAAATATAATCGAGTAGGGTCTTAAATGAAAGCGCATCACGTGCACATTACAAAATTATATGTTCCATGAAAATCAGTTGAGCCCTGGGGTAAAGGGGGGGGGGGGAATACCCAATATCTGCAAATATATGTGAGGGGGGAGGTGGGGAGAATATAAGGATGCGACAAGAATCTATGTATTAACAAATTAACAACATCTACATCATATTAAGCGTGTACCTTTAAAAAGCAGAAAATAAAAATTAAATATAAAAAATACAAAGATTAAAAATACCGCTCCTACTTATTTAACACCTGACCCCTGGTCCCCCAACGCGATGTATGTTTTTATTTTTTACTTTTTAAAAGGAACTTAGGTCATTGTCTCGGGGGTTTATTTAAATTTAATTTTAATGGCTAGTCGGTTTTTGGCACCGTTTCCGCTACAGGATGCGACACGGAACAGGGGGAATTTTAGTGGGTCAAAAAAAAAACCTCAACAAAAATAAAGAAATGTCTGGGGACGACGGTTTGATATGAAAGTCTGACAACAAAGTGTATATTCGTGGATGTTCTGGTTGACCTATATTGTGACCGTTAATTTAATATTTGCATAAAAATTGCGCTATAAAGGATTATTAGCTGCGAGGATTTGTCTATGACAAACATTAAAAATGTATTGGCAGATCATTCCTTAGATCGGAATGTATGCAAAACTATAATAATCTATCTTACACTCTATGTTTAACCGTCTACGATGGCTTGTCTGTAAGCGAGATTGGTATGTAAATAAATAATTATTGTAATCTTGGATAAACGATGTTATTATTTATCTTGAGTGTTGACAACTACTTACTATACCGGGTGTACCTAATTCTGTAGAAACAGTTAAAGTTTGCACATTGCTAAGTCTAAATATATCTACTACTACGTCTTCTCCCATTACATGGAGCATTAGCCTACTGTACCACGCTGCCAGGCTGGTTGGTTTCGTATCAAGTTGTCTTTCTCTTGTGGCTCTGACACACTCAGAATTCCTGGGTCGGGCAAGTGTCTTTGTCTAAACCAGAGGCACTGGCTCGAAGTCTGGGTGTCATTTCTATCTATAATATGTATGTATTTACAAAAAAAAAATGTATATAAGTAGTTTATCATCCATCTCGTTACTATAACACAAGCATTAAGTTGCGAGATGGCGTTCTGTGAAATGTCCAAGGATATTTATTATTTATTTAAATATATCTAACATTTGTATATTGTTGGTATAGATGGTCTAATAAAAACTCGATAGACATCCTATCTAAGGACATGAAGCCTACTGAAAGTAACAGTTTTATGTACACATGAGGTATTTTCTATTTTGAAGTATATGGGAGACAGACTGAACAACAGTTTTTTCTGATACAACTCTTAATCACAAAGCGCCAGGTACACGTGAAATGAGCCATCTATCTATCCTGATTAATACCAGAAGCTTAGTTGGGCGTATGTTTCTAGTTACGATACTTTTGTCACCAATTACCAAAAGTTTAAGTAAATTTGTTTTTCTTATTTTATTTTTCCTTAAAAATACGCTAATCTGCAAGATAGCACATACTTTCATCACCTATAAAATAGAATAAACTTTAATTAAACGAGTATGGTACCTATTGTTATCAAAATACGTTCCAATTATTTTAATATATGTACATCCTAAGTAATTCGATATGCAAAAATTTTGTCTAATATGCTAATTGTGTGAATCGAATGTCGTCACAATTCACGACTATTTACTTTTAGCGTTTTCAGTACATTTTACTAATCAACTAATCGTGACTAAACAGTGAGGCTGTTCTGTACTATTTATAAACCTTCGACGTTGAGTACACATAACAGCTACGCATAACCGGCACATCGAACCCGGGACCCGTTGATCCAATAGTGGCACATCCAATCCCTAGACCAACGAAGCATTTTAGTAAGCGTACCGTCACTCGCAAACGTAGTTACATAACTCTGTTAAGTAGAATTCGTATATAAGGACGTCGCTTATAACGAGTAACCGGTTTTAACGACGATAATGTTTACTCAAGTTAGGTTTCATAGTTAGGTATTGAGAAAAGATACCTATCCGTTTAGTGCAACTCCGGTTTAAGGTGGATGCTCCAGGGCAGCCCGCGAAATTCAAATTTTCTTACGTGTTTTTGCAATTTGCAGGTCAGTGCTAGGTTGTATGTTGATTAAAATGTTATTCGCGGCTGTAAGACGTATGTAGTTATAGAATTATAATCATCAATACAACCCTCCAAGCTCATAAAGGTGCAAGAGAAACTTTTTCAACGTCAAAGTCATTCGTAATTTCGCGGGCTACCCTGGAGCATCCACCTTAAGCGACCAACTGCTTATAGCGACCGATAATTATGATAATACGTCCGGTTAAAACGACACTCGATGTTTTTTTTACATAATGGTATTTATTATATTATACAATATCCTACAAAATGTTTATTTAGTAAATAGGAAAATCAAACTTTCACAATTATAATACATACATACTTATTCGTAATTTAAGTACTTAGTACTTAATAAATAATCCCGCCGTTTAGTACCGGTCCGGTCGTACTAACCGGATGACCGGCGGTCCGGTAGTACCGCCGGTCATCCGGTTAGTACGACATAGTATCGCCGGTCCCTTGAAGGTCGCTAAAACTGAATTCTACTGTATTTGGAAATAAACATCTGATTCGCTCGCATGGAAATCACTATCATCACTATCACTACATAGTATAAAACAAAGTCGCTGTCGTCTGTCCGTCCCTATGTATGCTTAAATCTTTAAAACAACGCAACGGATTTTGAAGCGGTCGTGATTCACGAGGAAGGTTTATATGTATAATGCATGCATATTATTGTAGAGAAACACTGATAAATTTAGTGGTTCATCATTGCACCCGTGCGAAGCCGGGCGGGTCGCTAGTAATTATATAAAACTGAATTTCTAGCAACATTATTGGTATATGTGTGAACGAAAATAATTACATTTCCGGCTTCAAATTCAACCAACAAAGATATCACCGACCCTGTGTTAAACAGGGCAAGCTTGGTTCGATTGCCAACACAAGGCTTACCACATAGAGCTGTGAGCCCCAAACTTGTCGAGTTAAACCGACGACGAAACGATTCTCGATTTATTAAACTTATAAATACTATAATGTCAGGTCGGGTGTCACACGCTTTTAACACAAGCACTTGGTAAGAAGTTACGACTTTTTCATTGTACACACTTCAATAGAAAACAGCTGGTTCGGACCCCGGTAGCTCCTGTATGACATTAAGTATGCAAAAAATTTCATCCCAGATCAGATTATCAGACTGAGTATTCTAGTCTATCAACGATCTGTAGTTACCATGTATTATGACGTGGACTGTAGCTCTATGATAAATGGATTTCAAAAGGAAATACCATATGACGTAGAGATATCGTTGCGTTTCGTAGATTTACGAAGTATAATTATTTATATCAATCAATCTACGACACTATCTATGCATCGATTCGAATCATTACTTGTGCTAGGAAATGTCAAATGAAAAACTAATTCAATATCTATTGACTGAGCCTCTCTAAAAACCTACTGTTGAATCGACCTCCACTAATTGAGTAAAATTAACTTGCATAATAAAAAGATTCGGATGATGATGACTAGAAGTTAAACAAACGGCTAAAACATAGATGTTCATCCTTTCAGCACAACAAGACTTGGTAATTGAAGATAATAGTTATTTATCCTGTGACTATTCATATAAAACATATGTTTGCTACTCAGTGAAATAAATAGAACTAATCGAGTAAGCTATGTAGGTACTGGTTAACATAATGTTAGTGTATTTTAAAAAAATGGTGCCTGGACAATAGTAATAAAAATAATTCTAGTATTTAAATTCACTCCCCGATCGATTAAATGACATACGTCGATTTTTTGTGATATTGATTACCACTAATATTCACGTTTGAGATTTAGAGTAGAGAAGAAACATAGCTCTACATAGTATTATATATAACTGAATATATATATTATATATAACTGAATATATATATATAACTAATAATTGATGTATAAATATATTTATGATGATGTCTTTTCAATTTTTTATGTGGCTAAAATATGCGAAGTAGTGTATTGTTTTAATTTGAGTATTTCTTGGAACATCGACCTAATAGCGTAATACGATGTTAATTTCGTAAAACGCAACGTCGTGTCAAATTTAATTGTCATCATACTGAAAATATTTTTGTAATCTGATATGTAGAAGACAAGCCATTGTTTTTATTTGCTTTTATATTAATAAAATCAAGCTTTCCTAGATAAGGTCCCGGGTAATAAACAAACTCGTTGCCTTACCTTCCGTGGTTGGACATTTTCGTTGAGGCCTATCCTTTCCTCGGTGCTAACAAATTCACCACAGCAAGCCGATATTAACGTTGAAACTGTTAAACTATCAGGATATGTGGACTTTATAAACACCGGCCACAGATTGATTTCATTTTATAGCTATAAATGTTTGATAATGTTCTTTTTATCACAAATCAAAATCGATAAAGCCTTATCAACGAGTAAATCGACGTCCAACTTTGCGCGGATTCCACGGTTATTAACGCAGATTTAGTCAGTGAGCCGATACTTCTTGGCGTTAAGTACCGTCACAACAAAACTCTCAGTTTACATATTGTGCGACAGGCAACGCTGTTTCCTATGTAAACTGATTTGTTAGCGCATTTTTATACGAAAAGCAACCTGATCACATGACGCTATCATATGATGCTTTTTCATGGAAATGATAGTTAGCAGGCTTTCATATAATTTGAGGCAGCGAGGGACTTCAAAAGAAATTGATGTATGCATTTCTTATTGCCCATGTGTTGGACTTAGAAATGTCACCACACCATTCCATCCTGGGGTGACCTAACGCACCGGAGAGCCAACTTAAGGAAATGACAATGCCAAAGTTATAGACAAGGGTTTTCCAAACCAAATAATGAGTTATATAAAAATATACTCGTACATACATAAAAACATACAGACGAATACAGATTCTTATTCTTTTTTGGATGGTTAAAAAGTAGACGGACAGAGATTGTTGGTCTATGTCGAAGATTATTTCGTCAGTGACCATCATATAGTTACAGGTACATTTAACCCCGTTTGCCGGCTAATGTGCGGCCACCTATGGCCCAAGAGCTGATGACAAATTTGAGAAAACTTCCAGGCATAATCTCATAATAACTTCAGCTTGCCCAAAAAATTTCTTTAGGACAACTTTTAGAAGAATATTTTGTCTTTTTAAACAAACTTAACAATCGGGATTTTTTATTTTTGAATTACTAAATTAAATGGTGAACATATTAAGTTGCCCAGAGTATCTGATTTTAGTTTTTAGAAAAAGCAAGCTTTGCCATTCTCGGCATTCCGGGTTCACCAAGTGATGTTTCAAGGTGTTTTTACTTCGAGGACCTTCCCAAAAGTCTTCACGAGCTGTCGGCCCCATACTTGCTTTATTCTATAGCCGTGCCCATCAGACGATAGAAATGCTAGCATTAATCTCCTGAAATCAAAAGTTCTAGCCAAGTGTCTGTGTCAAAAATAATATCAAAAATAATTAGCTGATTTGGCGATAAGTACTAAGTTTTTGTCAACATCCGACGCATGATAAAATACGAGTATGTGAGCGTCTGGTCATACCTATGTCGTATTTACTAATAACAACACCAATAATATGCCAAGTTGTTCCTCTTGGACACGGAATGTTTTTGCAGTCATACCTGACTGATTTGTAAATATTATGCATTATTGTCAACACTTGTATTATGTTGTTATAGAAGGAGTTATTAGGATAAATTTATCTAGCTCTATGCCCTTTATTTATTTGCACACTTCAATACGTAATGACAAAATGATATAATCATGTCATTTCCTTTATCAAAAGTACATAAGTGTGCAAATTTCGTTTTAGAAATATACATTAAGTACGTATGGTTGCGGGCAGCAGCTGGATGCGTCAAGCTGAAGACATAGCGTTATGGCACTCTTTAGGGGAGGCCTATATCCAGCATTGGACTAATGTGGGCTGATGATGATGATGATGATGTACACATGTATGTATATTATATTTTTTTAAATACTATGGGATTTCTTTCTTTCTCTACAGTTAACAAAATATGCAAATGTGAAATTTTACAATCATAGATTTAAACTAATTTACACCAATTGCGGTAGCTGACTGAAAAAAGAATTTTATACCTATTCAATCAACGATATCCCACAAGCAAGAAGAAACAATTCTATTGATGAAGTTTTTATGTAAAATAAATAAGGTCCCATTTAAGTATGATGATATTTACAAGGAAGTTAACTTAGCGTGTCGATTATAATATTACCATAGAGACATGGGCAGGAATTTTCCAATGTTGTCGTGTTTATTAAAGTCTCGGTTTATGTAGATTTTTCTAGTAGACCGAAGCTTGCGCGACAGGAGCTTGCAAAGTAAACAGCTACAGTAGTTAGTTATTGGTTGTGTATACATTGTATCAGCCTTAGATGCCACACGTTTAGGGCAGTACGCTCAACCTGACTCACATGTCCGCAGACAAGTATATTTTGATGCATTATTCATGTTCTAATACAATTAAATACAGTAATGGTATTAAAAACGGGTAACCAACATTCTAAAAAGGACGAGGTTTTCAATTCGATTATTTTTTTAATTGTTGTTGCCGTTTAACTCCCTAGTTATTAACCAATGTTATCAACACTACAATATTTATAGTAATGTAATGAGAAAAAAAATTCCAAATTGGTTTTTAAATTACGGAATTTATATTTCGAATGTTAAATGGTTCCAGATTGAACTTTAATTATGTAGATGTTTATTGGTTAATTTTAAATATAATAATAATAATATAATAATTTATTGCCTGAGCATGGATGTAAACCTACAATGGATCTGCCATTGTAGGTTTATGAGTCGCAATTAAACCGCTTTAGTTTTACATCACGGGTTCTAGTTCGATTTCGAGGTCGGGCAAGTATCTTTGTAATAGGACAGGACTGAGTGTGTTAAAATTAAAAAAAATACATCTAAGTATTTTTTTGTTTGTACATACAAATATGTATTGGCAATTAAACTACAACATCATCCGGCCCATAGGTATGCTTTCTCTGTCAGTACTTTTCTATCGACCGTCATATTCTACATTCACAACCTTTCATACATGCATGTATGAATCACGACAAAACATTCAAGGAAACAAGAATGATATCCTTATGGGCTAAAAATATTCTCGAAAGCGACTGTTTACTAGACAACGCAATGCTGGCCGGCCTCCCACGAGGTGGACTTGGTTAAAGTAGCCGAAATCTGTTTTAATGTGGTCGGCTCAAGGACCGGCCTTTTTGGAAATCCTTGATGGATGACCAACAGCAGTGGAGCTCTTTTGTTAGCCTATACTACTACTACTATTCAGCCCATAATGACCAACCGCTTCGTTGGGCCTTCTCAAATTACATAGAGGGAACCGTGCCACGCTGGCCAGACGTGTTGGCACAGGGTTTCGTTTCAATCCTTTTCTTGCGGCTAGCTCTTTTCGGCCTTGTCATTTCCTTTTGTCGGCTCTTACGACACCCTCAGGCTGGAATGGGGTGGTGACACTGTGTATTATAAATCCGTCACCACACTAAGCCTACTCATATGATGATGAAAATTGTAAAATAAAACCGTGACCTGCCAACAAAGGCATGTGTCAAAACCACGAAGAAAATGTTGGCCTGCTTTCGCCAACCAGCCCACCACGGCTTGGTGACCATGCCGAAAAGGTGCCCAAATGAAGGTACCGTCCAATTTCTTCAGGAAGCCTTGTGTCGAATCTAAAACATGTATCGGCGTTCTTTAAAAGTATTGTGTGGATTACGTCAGGGAGCCATGCAAATGATAAGATTTTTTTATCAAAGTTCTGACACGCCTAGAATTAAAGTAAATATAATAAATAAAGTAAACTATATCAAACATGCAATTGATTAAACGAACGTTAGAACTATTGTTAACGACAGGTAACTAATGGGGAAATAAATCTTATTATGATTCACCTAGATGTCCTCCAGATTTAATAGTGCTATCAGATTATTTGATTAACTGCCCGAAAGATCTTTGAGACAAAATCGCCGAAGTAATATTCGATCTGATTAAAAACTATTAACAACGCCGATTTTGCTCCGAAACTTGTTAGATAACGCAACTATTATAATCTATACTAATATATAATCTATACTCTATACTTAATATATAAAGCTGCAGAGTTTGTTTGTTTGTTTGTTTGTTTGAACGCGCTAATCTCAGGAACTACTGGTCCGATTTCAAAAAATCTTTCAGTGTTAGATAGTCCATTTATCGAGGAAGGTTATAGGCTATATTTTATTTTCAAAAGAATTAGGGATCCGTATGAAAATTGTGATTTTGTAAACCAAGGTGTAAAATCGAAAACATATTTATGCGTGCGCTGCAAAAACTATTGACAATAGAACAAAATGATGTACTACGGGTTTGTAGGTCTTATAAAGATCTACAAAAAAGTAAGCACATATCTAACTATCATAGTTTAGTCACAATAACCGATTTTATGTTCATAAAAAATATGCACGGGTTCGAAGCCCACGCGGGCGAAGCCGCGCGCAAAAGCTAGTCTATACTAATATACAAAGCTGCAGAGTTTGTTTGTTTGTTGGAACGCGCTAATCTCAGGAACTATAGGTCCGATTTCGAAAAAACTTTCAGTGTCAGATAGTCCATTTATCGAGGAAGGTTATAAACTATATTTTATTTTCAAAAAAATTAGGGATCCGTATGAAAATAGCGATTTTGTAAACCAAGGTGTAAAATCGAAAACCTATTTATGCGTGCGCTGTTATTGACTTGACAATAGAACAAAATGATGTACTACGGGTTTATAGGTCTTATAAAGATTTACAAAAAAGTTCGAGAGCACATATCTAGCTATTATAGTTTAGTCACAATAACCGCTTTATTGTTCATAAAAAATATGCTTATTGATAAGCACGGGTTCGAAGCCCACGCGGGCGAAGCCGCGCGCAAAAGCTAGTGTTTTATAGAGTACAGGAATATGGCTATATGTCCAATATACGTGGATCACCAACCCGTGCCATCCTGAAGGTTTCGTATGAGGCGACTAAAGGAACTCAAGATGCAGACCACCAAGCCACAAGAGAAGGAAGACTTGATGTAAACCCTGTGCCAACCCGTCTTGCCAGCGTGGTACAGTAGGCAAATTTAGATCTATTTTGGACGAGGCCCGACTCAGTAGTGGGTCATGTATTGGCTGAAATGATGATGACTCGCCCGACCCCGGAATCGAACTGGGGACCAACAAGGTAGTCAGAAGTGTGTTTCAGAAATATTTTATTGATAGAATCTCTAAAAATTTTATTACCGTGCCCCTGTATTGTTATCAAACTAAACAGAAACACGTTTTAAAATATAACTATGTTGTTTGTTCAAACGATTATTATATTCTATTAACTAGCGACCCACCCCGGCTTCGCACGGGTGCAATGATGAACCTCTAAATTTATCAGTGTTTCTCTACAATATTATGGATGTATTATACATATAAACTTTCCTCTTGAATCACTCTGTCTATTAAAATAAACTGCTACAAAATCCGTTGCGTAGTTTTAAAGATATAAGCATACATAGGGACGGACAGACGACAGCGACTTGGTTTTATAATATGTAGTGATGATAGTGATGTAGTGATAACGCGTATCGTCGATATAGTTCTTTTTTTATTAATTAATGTGTAAGATTAGATACTAAATTCTGGCAGGAAAAGTTTATTAATCTGTGCGGTTGTAAGACATTTGGTAATTGAACGATTCCGTGTTATCAGCAGCTGATATTAATGAAGTTTCCTCAGATTCATGCTATTATTTTACGCTTATCATTAAATACGACCTTGCGACATCAATTTCTTCCTTTACCACAACAGTGACACGTAACCTGTGAACAATAGACATAGGTAATCGACAATCAACGTGCTATCGATTGTAGATTTTGACAGCTTTGGTTACTTAGTAATGTCCATTCGAGACGTATGCCACACGCTTTTGATACAGGCACTTAGTAAGAACTTTAGAATTTAGCAGATTATGTTAGCTATTGCATCGTATCGGATTGACACATCTATATAAAATAGCAATTTTAAGCCCCCGTACGCACTAGCGGGGCGGTCCAACCGCTAAACGCGTTTTCATCGCGATTGCATATTAAACTGGAAAAGCGGCAGGCCGCGCGGTTAGCAGCCTAGGCGGCCAGCCTCTAGTGCGTACGGGGTCTTAAAAACGTTTACCGTTGTCTATGGATGTTTGCAACACCATCATTCACGCACTGTGAATGACACTGTCACTCACACAGCATGACGCTGGCAACAGTAGATAAATTCGGGTTTATTATATAATGGCGCCTAAAAAGACAGCGAAGTATTGTAGCCGACCGCAGAGCGCCAGCCGGCTTATAACTAGTCGGGGGTTGTGCAAATCTACCATATGTAAAGTGCGCGTATCTGCGCACAGAAGAAGGTTTTAAGATTATATTTTGTTTATTTTAACGGCTATTGATATGATTTTTACAGAGATAACTAGTATATGGGCATCGGTTTCGTAATCACGCACGACAATGCAAGGGTTCCCACCGCGAGCGTCGAACGAGATTATGTTACCGAAGTCAGTATCTCCATTATGGAATGGCCAGCAAGAAGACCAGACAAGAATCCAATTGAACATCTTTAAGATGAATTAAAGAGACGAATTCGTGCAAGAGATCTTGCCCCAGAAACACTTAGCCAGCTGCAAAATGCAATCCAAGAGGAATGGAATGGAATGCCACAACATTTGATCGTGACTCCCTTCCGATCGATGAAGTACCGTATGTTAGCAGTAATAAGAACTCGGGGAGGGAATACAAGTTATTAAATAAACGTTTCTTAGCTTTTTTTTCATTAACGTGTGTTGTTTAGTCATTTTCCTTCATACTCCATACAGGATAAAAATTACTTGTTAAACCAAATACGAAACCTATGATAATTTTATTTGAATTTAGAACATTAACATTAGGATTTGAAATTCTCATATTATTCACTAGTATACGACATTGGATATATATTCCTAAATAATACACGTCATTTTTCTGATAAACCTTAGAAAACATAAACTTGCAAGGTGTTTCGATTTTTCTGATGAGAAGTGGATATTGAAGTCTTGGCTACATTTGTCAGATACGCGGCATTATCCAATGCTAGTTCCGCGGATTTGCACTATCCCCGGCGTTATGTGGGTCTCCATGACATGAGACATGGCTGACCCTGAACTGTTGTGGCCCCAACGGGTCCTAAAGGCACGCAAGCCCACTGACCGCAACAAGGTAGCACCGCCGAGGGTGATCTTGCTTGAAGTGCTCCCAACATTTCATCCGCGTCTTACCCGTTTTCATGTACCTATATTGTAAGGCAGTGATACAGTATCAATTTAAGATTTGTATCCTTAAACATGTCATTTCCTACTCATTGTATTTAGTTTAAATGACGTCGGGTCACAAGACGTCAGCCTTCTTAAGAGTGCTTTACTTCCGTCATGATAATACACTTGTTATCTGCAGATATATTTATTTAAATATCTTAATCCGTGCGAATTTTTAGCAATTATCAATTAGATATTGCACATTAATTCAGAACAATATAAAAGTATTTTTAATTTACTACAATATTGAGAAAAGGTGTAGGTACCTTTTCTCAATATTGTAGTAAATTTTGAGTCGTATTATTGTGTCGATGGCCATGTGGTGACGGATTAAGAAAACATAGTGTCACCACCCCCATTCCATCCTGAGGGTATCGTAAGAGCCGACAAAAGAAAATGACAAGGCCGATAACCTAGCCGCAAGATAAGGAAAACTTGACACGAAACCCTGAGCTTAAAGATGACCCACTGTTGAATTGGGCCTCTTCCAGTTATGGGGAGGGTAGTAAGCCTACTATGCCACACTGGCCAGACGGTTACTTTCTCAATTAAATTATTATATAGATAGCAGTAAATCATATTTACTTCAAAAAATCTAATAATAGGTAATAAGATAAGATAAATCTTTATTGGAAACTTGAGCGATCAGGGGAGATGGAGGGATTGTAGGAGTGCAGAGTTGTGTGTGAAAGGTGTGAATGTAGGTATGACGACTGAGAGGTGTGTGTGGAGACTACCACCTAGTGTGGGACAGGGGCCGTAAGATGATAATGGTGTTTATAAATATGACGATTTATAAGAGTTTTGTGATGAAACCTACGTAAATAAAGTTCCTTTTGAGTTTGAGTTTACAAATGATAATAACTTAGAATAGAAACGGAGATAGCTACAATACCTAGTTATAAACTGTGGCGCAGCTATAAACGCCCAATTGTGATACAGTGTTCCAGACAGTAACAATGTAATAATAATATATTATGGTATTTTTCTTTAAATTAATATTATAATTATTTAAAATTATTATAGTACTTCGGTTATCATTATAAATAACATGTTTGTACCAATAGTTAATTAAAAAAGGTATGTAAAATGGATATAATTAATCCATAGATCTAATACTTACACAGTTATATTTTACGATAGAAAAATATAACTGTGTAAGTATTAACAGTGTGCCTAATAATTTCAATGTCGTGCATATAAATGCACAGAGTATTCCAGCACATTATGCTGATCTTGTATTAACCATGAACTGCAAAAACTTGTACGCTATCCTTATATCCGAATCCTTTTTACACCCTTCTCTTCCCTCCACTGCTTACTCTCTCCCTGGTTTCCATTTAATCCGTAATGATCCCACATGCAGCTCCTACGATGGTGTGGCCATCTATTTACGTGATTATATTCCGTTTTCTATTGTTAGTAAGTCACCTCAGCCTCCTCCAGCTAATTCAGCGGAGCACTTATTTATTGATATAACTCTCCACCATCGCAAGGTCCTTCTAGGTGTATTTTATAGCCCTTCTCTGAAAGTCAATTACTTTTCAACGTTTGAAAATCTTCTTGAAGACCTATCTCCTTCCTACGATCATTCCATAATAATGAGGGCTTTCAACACGTGCCTCATTAAACACGACTCTCGAGCTCGCATGTTAAATAGTGCGATAAATGCTTGTAATTTTAAAATATTACCACTTTTGGCAACTCATCATTCACCTAATTGTACACCCTCTCTTTTAGACCTAATCCTAGTTTCTTCCCGTGACCACGTAGCCAAACATGGACAAATAACTCATAAAGACTCACTGTCAGGCCTTTTCTAGTTACATCGAGGGAAATTATTGTACCACGTTGAAAAACGTGTTTCGTATCAGTGCTTTACCTCTCTTGCGTCTAGGTTTTATGCCATGTATTCTAAATCCGTAATGGGTTTACACACAATAACAGATTAGTCACGAATACAAAAACAATAATTTGAATGGAATTATCCGCGCCTTAACCCAAATTAGCAAATGTTTATTTACAATAAGAAT
The DNA here is from genome assembly GCA_905475355.2 of Clostera curtula. Classification (NCBI taxonomy): domain Eukaryota; kingdom Metazoa; phylum Arthropoda; class Insecta; order Lepidoptera; family Notodontidae; genus Clostera; species Clostera curtula. The sequence goes on along the minus strand of FR997813.1, from coordinate 6,222,929 downwards.
ATAGCGATTTTTAAGGAACAAGGTCATTGATAACAGGATTATTTTTGTATTAAGTGTGTAAAGATAATATTGCGTCGCTGTATACCGAAGATTCCAGTTGAAATTGTCTGACTTCCATCACAGATATTTTTTTAATTAGAAGTTGATTTGCCTTAAAAAACTATTTTTTATACTTACCCCTGCCCTGACCCCAATAACACACTAGACATTAAAGCGACAACATTCACCCCACTGTTCGACCTCCAGTGAAAGATGGAAGGATTTTATTTCGATAAAGTCTGTAGCGACCGCTACATACTTTACACAGTTTACCCGATCTGAACGAAGGAAAATCTAAACTAATTGCATAAAGAAATATCGCCTACATATGCGATAATTACCAAAAAGTCCTGCACCGCGATAGCGAAATTCCAAGAGCAATTCGAAACCGAAACGACTACAACTGTCGGGGGGAGAGGCGCTGCGACCCCTAGCCAGACATAACACCTCGTCTGGCTGGATGATCATCCCTTTGCGCCGAAAAGTCCAATCGAAAAGTCTGCACAGGCTTTTCGATTATAGTAAAACAATATATTTTGGTAATAACACTCGTTATAGTTAGTATTAGGACAATTATACATAAATATTATGAGGATGAAGTTCACCGATTACACGTACCTAGTGAAGTTTAATTTAGCTATAGAGAAATTCACTTCCGTATTGAAGTTATTCAATTCCTATAATTTAAATACAGAAGAATTTTATAAGAGATAAATAATATGTACTAAAGTTTTTTGTATATTTTGTAAGTTTATGGTTCGTTTTTTTTTCAATCGTTATGTAAACATATCAATGAAACAAAGTTTGATTTGATATCTTAGCGGTTTAATTATAATAAAATACTTACAACTAGACAATAAAATAGAAGTGGAAACGGTGTAGATTACATTATAGTTTGCTATTTACATAATGAAACTTGAATAACTATCTATGGTAAACATACCGTAGGTGTTTGTTAATTTTCCGACTAATCTTCACTTCCTATACTGGAACTGAAAAAGTCTTTCACAAAATGAAGATATAGTGGTGATAGATAGCTGTACAGTTGTATTAAGTGTTTTTGTGATCAAAACTTTACAGGCTACAACGACGTTATTATAATATCATTCCTATGTTGTAAAAGTTTTGTTGAGCCCTAAAAGTTGTGGCTCATGAGGGCGGGTGTTGCCAACAAGCTTCAAAGTGCACCTATATCAAAATCATTATAGCTGTTCTGAAACTTAAGCATTATTTGCCTTTTTTGTTCATACAACCACACTTTTATATTTAGAAGAACTGTGTATCACACTGTCTACACCAATTTTCAAATATTGCTCATCACTATCACGTTTTCACTTGACACGATTTGTACATTGTCTACGAAACACACACTTCAAACCACTAGCTTTTTTAAACTGTTTGTAGTCTCTGTGCTTGTAACATTGCTATTAACAGTCGAAATATCTTTTCCAGTAGCATAGTTCTCGTACATCCAGTTCCAAAAACTCATCCTTTTGGCGTCTGGGTCAGTTCTCATGGTGAAGTTGCCAGTGATGTCGAGGTAGTCGATGTGTTCCGTGTCGTTCACTGGAAGCCACTTGAAGTCTACTACAGACTCGTAGTCAACGGGTGGAGTTGGATTTCTGAAATATGAGATGAGAGTTCACCTATCTATCAAAAAACCAAGCAACCCCATAGATGGCCCTTAGATTATTCGCTCAGTGTCCACCGACTTAGTACATATTTAGTGGAACGACAATTTGTTGCATACTAAAGGCGGCAGAGATCGTATCTCTCATGATCATGCGCGCTTGAACTACCCGCTCTACTACTCACTCCATACATGACCCACTACTGAGTCGGGCCTCTTCCAGTTACATAGAGGGCTAATTGGTTGGTATTGGTAATAAGTTGGGTTACTAATGTCAAGGATCTTCGGTTTTGGAAGGTAGGTCGGGGTACAATTTACCATCACTACGCGCCTCGGAGTCTTACATAACCCGGCCAGTCCCCAACGGGTAACCATGAGGATCTCCGACGTAAAAAACAAAGGGGTGTTCCAAGTTTTCTCTCTCTTGCGGCTAGGTTATCAGGCCTTGTCATTTCCTTTGTCGGCTCACACTATGTATTCTAAGTCCGTCACCACTACCGGACCACTACGGACTAACCGTGGCATATATAACAGCTACAATATTGAAAATGCTATGCTCTCACCCTGTTTTAGCGAAGTTGGTCCACATCTGAACCATCCGCCTGGACACCGACAGCTCAGTAGAATCGTCGTCTAGCCTGTAGTTTAATCTCGAGAAGTAGAAAAGGTACCCCATCTCATCGCCATGGCAGGCACCATCATGGTTTATGCCCAGCATTCGTTTGAAAAGCCCCAGGGCCCCGTCGAAAGCAAACCGGTAAAGATAGGTCGGACTGGTTCGATTGCTAGCTGCATACTGTCGTACCGTTTCCAAAACTGGTCGCAGGAACATCACGTCTGTGAATAACTGCAAGCAACAATAGGATACGACATGCTTTGTTTAATGTGAAGTTCGTTGTAATTAGAAAAGAGGTATTGCTAAGGTATTGCTAAGGAAAGCATAAGACCTCTAGCCTATGAATAGAATTTCGAAGAGAGAAGATGATTAAAATTAGATGATGTAGTACAAGTTTCAATGTCAAGTGTTACTTGCAGCTAGATTCTTGCCGCTTTCTTTATTTCGCTGGGGTAATGTTTATGTTTGACTCCATATACTAATCGTCTACCCACTAAACCCCAGCGGGATAACCTCAAGCGCCACGCTTGGGGCGACACAGGTTCGCGTAAACGCATTATACGGACAAGCAATTATCGGAGGGGCTCCCGGGAAACTCTATGTCGGGGACAGAAGGTGGGCGTAGAGTCAGCTGCCGTCTGCGGCGCGGGTCAGCTAGAGCATCCACCTTTCTGACCCGCTCTGCCGCCTGATTCTGCGACATAGTGTCAACATTTTTGCTCTTAGTTCATTTAGAGGCCTTTTTATAGTTCGCATAGCGCAGGCGCGTCCGCCATGTCAAAAACGCAGCAGTATGACAGTTGCAGACATTTTTAAATAAAGTGCCCGAAAAACATGACGGAAGTTGGGGCATGCGCACAAGATATTTTCAACTATTACAAGGACTAATTCCTGTATCCATGACAACAAACAGGTGGTAACGTTGAAAATACAATCTTCCAAACATTCAAAAGTTTTTAAATCCCGCATACCGGTGATATAAGTGTTGCGTACCGATTTAAAATGCCATACAAAAAGGCACACGCGTATTTTGTAATGGGCCGATAACAATTGCTTTGATATTTAGTGAAATTAATTACGCTTATAAAATGGTATCTATAGGCGAAAGTTGTTACATAATTTCCAAATGGTTTGGCACAATTACCAGCTTTGGTTGAGTAGAAAAAGCCCTTCAGACACCATGCCGAATTCGAATTAAAATAATAATACTTGCAAATTCAAATAGAAAACCGAAAAGAAAAAGCAACCTTAATATTTTCATGCTACGGCCACTTCAGCTGTCTCTGAGCTGGCATTTCTTAGCGTATTATACGAACTAACGTTGAAATCATTCTTCTCATCACTACATAGTATAAAACAAAGTTGTTGCCATCTCTCCGTCCCGATGTATGCTTAAATCTTTAAAACAACGCAACGGATTTTTTTTTAATAGATAGTGACTCAAGAGGAATGTTTATATGTATAATACATGCATAATTGCACCCATGCGAAGCCAGGGCGGGTCGCTAGTTATTTGATAAAATTGCAATGCCCAAAATTAATCAACAATAATGGTGTCTTAGGTTTTCAATGATACCTATGAAACATCGTTAATTAAATAATGTTAATTATTCGATGCGATAATTCTGTTAAATGAAACGTGTTTAATTTGAATGAATAATCGACCAAGTTTAGCTTAAAAAAACTTAAATGAAATTGGTGTTGCCGAATGAAATGAGATAATGAAAAGTGTTTGTGTTTTAAAATTATTGTAATATGTACTAGCCGAGTCCCGCGATGTTACCCGCGCTTATTGTCGCACCGCGGCTGAGGCTGCGGGGTGAAGCTAGTCTAAATAAAGCCTAAGTTACTCCTTAAATCATCAGCCGTTCGAGAGATTAGTCGGAACAAACAGACAGACAGAAAAATTCAAAAAATTATATTTTGGTCTATGTACTATGTACACATACTTACGCATTTAGTAAATCGTGGTGATTTTATTATTACAAACAGACACACCAATTTTATTTATTTATATAGATTTCAAAAGTGATATGAAACCAGACGCGAACGCGTTCTACAGTCGGAACACTGAGTTAAAATAACTTACATCGATAAGACTGTCAATACTGTTGTCGTCAATCGGCCGCTGCTGAAAGTAGAATGCCCTGATGGCTTCCGAGGTCTTCTCGTCCAGGGTCTCGTTATTCCTAAGGAGTTCAGGCGGCACCACGCGTCTGAATTCATTTTCAAGCTCTAGCAACAGCTTTGGATACTTCTGCAGACCTGAATATAAATGAAAAAGAAAGAAAAAATATTAAGACATAGATTTTTATTAGTGGAAACGAATATTTTATGCCTCGTTTTTTTTCAATCCCGTTGGCGTCCAAATAAACTGATTGGAGAGTAAGCGGGCCGCGACAAAAAGGAAAACTTGGTATAAAAGCTGTGCCAATGTGTCTGGCCACCGTGGCACAATAAGACAATTTCCCTCCCTTTGATTGAAGCTTCTGCTTCAATCAGAACAGCTCAGCAGTGGACATTCAAATTAAATTGTTTGGCGTTGTCAGATATTTGTGTTTATCTGAAATACACACACACTTATCACCTTTTGCCAGTATCCAACGCAGTATAGAAATCTTAGTTTCGACAATCAGCTCCAAGCCTGGTATTTTTTATTGATGTGAGTGAGTCCAGCTACATACTTTGCACACAATCTGAAATATCATCATCAAGTAATATCGCATAATTTGCGAGAATTACCAAAATTTCCTACATCGCAATAGCGAAGTTTACAGAGCAATTCGCACAGTTAAAAAATCTCCAATACAAGTATTAGGGGATAGGCGCTGCGGCCCCCTGGCAGACATACTACATATATCTTCTGTCTGGATGATCATCCTTTTGCGCCTAGGTACAATTGCCTTGTCTGCTAAAATCAATGCTAACTTCTGTTAAAATTGACGTTGAATTGACTGTTGTTTTTGACGCTATTGAGTCAGAACGTTTGAGGCCCTGATTGTTTTTTTAATTTTGCTGCAGTACAGAACCTCTGAATGAATTGCCAAATACGTAGTGAAAATATTATAATTCACTTGAATAAAATTGTTAGGAATTTATTTGATTTGTAAAGGTAAACTCATAATCAGATAAATGTACTTCAAAATAGGAACTATACTAAAAACTTAAGTTAAAGGGCTTTTGTTTCATCCTGTATAGAGTCTGGTCTGGTATACTGTTAACATACCATAACAGTATATTGCAAGAGTATCGCGAAAGTGGTACAGACAACGGGGGCCGTACGTTGTCGTATGTGTTACCGTATTATTTATTATGTAAATGTGAATAACGATCTTAGACAGTGCTGACGAGAGACGTCACTGTCAACGTAGATATGGATTATGCAAACTTGTTTGACGTGTTCCAAATTATGTAAATACTTAAATCGGAATGCAGGCAAGTTTGTTTCATGCAAACTTCACGAAATTAAGTTTGCACGAACCTACTACATTACTATTGACACTGATAATCGGAGGAAGAAATAGAAAAAGTTGCGCGGGCACATAATTTTTATTAAGATTATAAATTTTTAATCTACGGGAGCCGCAACTTAGATTCCAATTTAATTGCAAAAATCCCACAGCCTCTTTTAAAATACATATTAAAGTAAAGAAATTACAGTGACTTCCACAAAAAAATGTTGTACGCATATGTCTAAATTGTACGCTACATCTTCAAATATTTATAGACAATAGTCATATAAAATTAAAGTGATAAATTGAAACCTTAATCAGTTTAATATTCACACATTTGTTAATATAAAGGCGTCAGGCATTGTCGGGTTTTAATTTGGTATAAGCCACAATTATTATAGTTAGATTACTTATAGTAGTAGTAGGCTGTTTGGCACGGATTTATTTTCTTCTCTCTTTCTGGTGACCCCATTCCTTCCTGAAGGTGTCATATGAGACAAATTGAAATAACAAGTATTTGTCCTCATAGTGACTATCACTATCTACTGTTGGCGATGATGAGTGGCCACCGTAATTTAAATTAAACCCTGTTTTTAGTTTTTTTTTTATTTTCTCCGCAGACGAAGAAACGTCAGTTTTTAAATGATCAGACCTTTTTTTTGTATTAATATATTTTTTTAGTATATATAGGGCGAAGGAGCCGGTCGTTTTTCCACGCTCTATTATTTTTCTTCACTGCCGAGAACCCAGCAGCTCATCGGCAATTTAGAAGGCGATATGGATAGTTTTACATACTATAACGTACTATTAGGTAAGTTCGGAAATCTAGACCTGGATCCAATCGAACGTATCCGGGTAACAGCTTGTCTATAATAATATAGGTACTTACTACATGATATGTGTTAACGCGACCAGTTAGCGTAAACTGTATTTAGAGAAGGCTCGTGTCATGTCACCAGCTTCTTAGAAATACGTTACTGAGTTGCGTAACTTAGCACTATTGGCGTAACTAAAGAAATGCCTTTTTGTTAATCGCACGCTAGAACATTCTATACAACATTAACAGATACATCTAAGCAGTAGCGCGTTGGAAGTATGAAAACGAAACCCCTGGACTAGCTATAACCTGTATCGCTGGGGCAGTTTACAAACATGTAATTCACGAACACAAATGACGACACCCAGACTCCGAGCAAGTGCCTCTGGTTTAGACAAAGACACTTGCCCGACCCCGGAATCGAACCGGACCGAACCCGTTGATCCAAAGGCAGCACATCTAACCCCTAGACCACTGTGTATTAGGTATTGTTTCAATACAACCAAGAGAGGCTTTTTTCAGTTAGTATGTACCTACATGTCTTTCCGCTGATTGATAGATTTATATTTTACTAATACAAATGTTCAAATCTTCTAAGAAGATTATGAAGAACGAAAATTATTTTTTGTTATTTACGTATTAACTAAGTTATGTTTCTAACTTTCTAGCATTGTTGAATTAACAAGGTATTTTCTAATGACCGTGGATGGAATATCCAAAGACAATCTCTGTATATTGTTCGTGTGGTGACGGTTGTAGAATACATAGTGTCACTACCCCATTCCATCCTGAGGGTGTCGTAAGAGTCTGTTGTTGAAAAGGAAAAAATAACAAGGCCGCAATGTATTATAAATCCGACAATATGAGAAGAGCCGTCAAAAAGAAATGTCAAGGCCGAAAACCTAGCCACAAGAGAAAGAAAACTTGAAACTAAACCCTGTGGCAACCCGTCCGGCCAGCGTAGCGCAGTAGACTAATGACGCTCTCTTTTATGGGAGGAGGCCCGACCCAACAGTGGGTCATTTATGGGCTGAGTAGTATTAGTAGTGTAGTAGTAGTGTCTACTTCATACACATTCTAAAAAGTAAATATTCAAATTAGAAGATCTAATTCCAAAAATACTGTATCTGTACAAGGTTTCAATAAATGTAAATCCATCCAGTGTAATATTGTTTATGGCCGTGTTACGAAACTTATGTTCTTCAAAAGGGGAAATACAATTTAAGAGTTTGTTTATAAAATCAGTATTTTGTGAAGATTGGTTACCTAATTAAATAAAAACTATTTTGATATCACATAACTTAGAAACACGTCATGGGGCTAGCTTATTGCTTAAAGGTTTTTTTTCCAGGACATCATTGTAAAGAGTTATATGGGTTTAATGAAAATCATAATGTTAATCTTATCATCTTATCTTAATCTAAAATATCTGATTGAATATCAGATATTTATTAACTATCAGTAACGTTAAACGTTACCCTATTCAAAAGTGGGTATTTTGGGACGAACGCCAAAGTAGTTTTGGATTCAAAAGCTTTCGGACTTTTGTAAAAACTTTTAAACAGAATCTAGTTATATATGTATTTGATTACTACTTTTAGGTGCTAGCAAGAATGTTACACCGTCAACGTCGATTGCAACATTTTTGCAACCTCAAGTATGTAGGCATACCTAAAGGCGTTTCTACTAATTCTACGCGGGTGAAGTTAGTTGCAAATTCTAATAAACGGAAATCCTTGGACATATTTTACAAGCATATCGGATAGAGCGGAAGTGCCTACGAGGCCTTTACGTCGTATAAAAGTAGCCCTTCACTCTTGGCAAATGTTGTTGCTTAGATAAAGTTGCACGCAACACCTGTTTAATATTCAAGAGAAATAATGAAAAAAAAAACCAAAACTCGCATTCGATAGCTCAACGCAATTTGTTTAGGGATTTTTTGTTATCTTTTTTACACGTTAAGAACCTTTTATTAACTTTAAGTGATTTTTTTCATTTGAAAGTTAACTTAAAAATATAATCTAATTGAATAACTCTTACGTAAGATTAAACTAAAGATCATTAAAGTAATAAATATCCGTGTGTTGACGGATATAGAATATGTCACCACCTATGTAATCCTGAGGGTATTGTAAGATCCGACATAGGGAGATGAAGAGGTCGATGACGTAGCCGCAAGCGCAGGAAAATTTGATACGAAACCTTGTGCCAAAACGTCCAGCCAGCGTGGCACAGTAGGCTAATTACCCTTAATGTGACTGGAGGAGGCTGAGTAAAGTAATTAAAGATCCAAATCTGCTCGTTGGTCTAGTGGTTAGATGTGCCGCCTTTGGATCAACAGGTCCCGGGTTCGATTCCCGGGTCGGGCAAGTGTCTTTGTCTAAACCAGAGGCACTGGCTCGGAGTCTGGGTGTCATTTCTATCTATAATATGTATGTATTTACAAAAAAAAATGTATATAAGTAGTTTATCATCCATCTCGTTACCATAACACAAGCATTAAGTTAGCTTGGGACGAGATGGCGTTGTGTGAAATGTCCAAGAATATTTATTTATATTTAATGCAGTCAATAGAACAAATAAGGTTGTTATAATGTAACTCACGTCGGAATAATATGATGCCCTCTTGTGCGTTGTACCCAGTCAGGAAGGGCACATCAGTTCCAGGCATGGTGTCCTTAGGTGGCTTTGTGAGGAAAGCGCCAGGTACATCGGGCTCTAACGACGGCAGAAAAGGGAGCGCGACTGTGCTTTGCAAGTCTATGGATTTCCCGGGAGCCCCTGCTATACGGGCGCCTGCTTTGACTAGGAGCTCGCTCGGTGTTGCTCGGAGGTAACCTAAGGAAAAGGGGAATTTAAAACAATGGATGCGGTATTCTGTATTTTATTAAAATTATAATAAGTTTATTATATACTAGCTGATTTGGCGAACGTCGGCCCGCAACGAACCGTTTGTGGTAAAATAAATTGGTTATTTTTACCACTTTGGTTGCAGTTTATTTATATGTTTTAACTTCCTTTGTACAAATATTTCAGAACCAAAATCAATCAAATCAGTCCAGCCGTTGCCGAACTTACATTTTCGTTACATTCTCGTTACTATATTTAAATTATTTTCATTCCAGACATTTCAAATAGACATATTAGCAAACAGCCGTTTTGATTTTCTTTTATAAATTATGTAAATATTGTGAGTAGTATAGTATGTTTTACATACGTTTCTTATATTTATTTTTTCCCTTCACATGTCTTAGATAAACTACTTTTTTCTAGTAATTGTTTAATAAATGCTGAATAAAAATTACATAAATGCGAAGGTTTATTATTCTATCACGGCAGAATGGCCAAACCGATCTGGATGACAAATCCATAGTTTAAGGTGTGTCGTTATTCGATAAAAAATACCGGTTCTAGTGCAATAAATTTGTTTATAAACATAGAGCACGAAATTCGAGCGGATGAAACCAATGCAATGGCGCCTTATAAATTCTGATATTTTATTGATAACTATAATAGCGTAAATAGCTAAACGTAAATATCTATGTACTTAGTATCTTTTTTATTATATTTTTTTATTTTATCTTTATTATTAAAGTCGGGACACGAAAAGACGACCATTCAAATCTGCCATCCTTTCTTCATGGTATGGTAAAATTGTAAAAAAAAATCTACATTGTCAAATACATATTTCAATTTAAAACGGCGCTTGCGATTTTCATACTCGAACTCAAAAGGATCTATATTTACGCAGGTTTTATCACAAAACTGTTATAAATCGTCATATTTAACATTACCATTATCATCTTACGACCCCTGTCCCACGCTAGGTGGTAGTCTCCATACACACCATTCATAGATATCTACAGTCACACCTTTCATACACAATTCCCCATTCTTACAATCCATCCATCTCTTTTGATCTCCCACTACCATTGCGTCCACCTACATTCATGCTGAAACTACCTACAGAGAAGAGTCGGCAAGAAGCTCTTTAGTTGCTTTTTTCAAATCATTGGTCTTGTTTATACAATACTCGTATAAAAGCAATAAACAGCATAGCAAGTTCGCCAGATGAGAGTAACACGCAACACGTTAACGCAATGAATGACGAATAGGCCTTGGGTCAGGGTCAATCAAATACATTTTGACTGTCAAATAATTGGGTTCAATCCCTTTTTTCCCACGAAAAAGCAATAGCTGTTTTAAAATTGGAATATTTGATAATCTAGTAAATTCTTTACTTTAATTCTTACTTACTTTTCATTACGTTAATTCTTTACTTTACTTTATGGCAATTAACTTGGCTATTCGCTTTTACTATATTTGAGAAATAATTTATACCATGAATATCATGTGCCAGCATTATGTATAACCGTGCAAAGCTTAAAGCATTGCTTTTTCCAAATATCACATTACGTAAATACTCAATTAATGGGACAAAGAATCAGTCTAGCGATTCAAAGGGGGAACGCTGCCAGTATCTACGGAACCTTGCCTAAAGGGACTTCTTTTAATAATATAGTTATATTGTATTTTTTTAAGGCTTTTATAGTTTAGGTTCACTGGTATTTTTAAGTATTTGTCTATTTATTACATAGTAGTAAGTAACATTATATTAATGGGAGCATAGTTCTGGCACTCAATATTGTAAACATATTATGTCTCTATCATTACAGTACGTTCAAGTACTAAGCAAATAAATTTTCATTTAGTATCTAAATTGAAATTGGTTCAAGTGTCGTCAATTACCTAAAAGGCAACAATGTTTCAATATTTCAGAAGTCCTTGAAGATTGTGTAATTAATACTGAAAGTCACCTGAACTGGCACTGTTACGCTAGTCTACCTTTACATTCGTATTTTTCTTAGCAATAATAATATTTCTATTACAAATTAGCGACCTAGTTACCTATCCTTGTGGTGACGGATTTAGAATACATAGTGTCACCACCCCATTTCATCCTGACAGTGTCGTAAGAGCCGACTAAAGGATATGACAAGGCTGAAAACCTAACCGTAAGAGAAGGAAAACTTGAAACGAACCCCTGTGCCAACCCCTCTGGCAAGCGTGAAACAGTAGGCTAATGTCGCGGGTTCGATCCCTGCACGGAAGAAATATTTGTACGACCTACAAGTATTTGTTCCGGGTCTGGGTGTTTTCTATCTATAATATGTATGTATTTACAATATATATATATATATATATTATAAGTATTTTATCATCCATCTCGTTACCATAACACAAGCATTAAGTGGCTTAGCTTGGGACGAGATGGCGTTGTGTGAAATGTATAAAAAAAAAAATTGGGAGGAGGCCCGATTCAGCAGTGGGTATGGGATGAGTAGAAGTAGTACCTAGTTAGTCGCAATAGCTTAATTCTGTAACAAAATAAACACTGCGTAGCTAACCTTTTTTAAAACGAACCCCTGCAATTAACGACTACAAATGACACCCAGGCTCAGATCAAGTGTCTCTGACTTACACAAAGACACTTGCCCGGTCCCGGAATCGAACCCGGGTGGCGCATCCAACCCCTTGACCAACAAGGCAGTCAAAGTGTACTCAAAGTCAACTTGAGACTTTCTCTCTTCGTGTTACGAGTCTTACCCATCAGTTCAGCCGTGTTGTTAGTGTCGATGCCCAACTCCTTTCCAAGCTCAAATGCCTTCAGACGTGGTTGGTGAGCGAGAGCCCACGGAGCCAGCGCGACTCCGCTCTGAGCAATAGCCTTATGGAACAGCCCCTGGCAAAAGATATTACTTTAGATACATAGTTTTTTAGTCTTTTCTTTTTCTGTTCTCTTATGTAAATATTTAAAGTGTTTTTTACTAATTTTAGACACAGTTTATAGTGTTTAATACTATTTAAATACTGTTTGTTTTTATAATTATACGACCTAGTAGATTAAATTATATAATAAATATAAATATTTTATTATTGATAAAACAAACGTCTGACCTGCTATAAGCAGAGCTAGTTATCTTTTTCTTATTAGGCCATAAATGATTATTTTATCATGGTTGATGACTAAATATGGTGTATTGATGTAAGTATAGGTCGGGGCGCAATTTACTATTTCTACGCGCCTCGGAGTCCTGCATAACCCGGCCGGCCCAAACGGCCGGGAATCCATGACGATTTCTGACGAAAAAAATGTATCGTATGCAGATTGTCTACTTATAACAGAACCGAACGGGTAGCTGACATCACGAAATCCGCCTCAGCCTGGACTTAATTATAGTACTTTTATTTATTTACGATAATTTTAAACCTCCAATAAAATTTGGCGGTAAACAAGTAAGACATGTCTGTCTATGGCAACATAGGTCACGAATAGATGAATCTGTTTTAGTATAGTATCTTTCTATTTGCTATACTTTCAAAGGGTGTCGTTTTTTACCTGTGATGCCGGTGAGAGCATGTGAAGGTGGACGGACGCTGCACCAGCTGACTCGCCAAAGATCGTCACTCGTCCTGGATCTCCACCGAAAGCTACTATGTTATCCTGCACCCATTTCAAAGCCATCACTTGGTCCTGGTGACAAAATAGTAACATTAATACTTTATATAGTTATGTGTGCTTCATTCTGTACACAATTTTCCCGATAAATTTAAAACATCAACATCAAGAAACGCCTATAAATGCGAGAATCGCCCAAAAGTTCTACACCGCGACAATGAAGTTTACAGAGCAATTCCCACGGTAACGAAATCCCCGACTACAGTTATCGGGGGATAGGTGCCGCGGCCCCCTTCAGCCTATTCTAGTCCACTGCTGAACCTCCAGCTTGAAGCATCTCGCTGCTGCCCACAACCTTTCGCAGATCATTTCTCCATCGAGCAGAGAGACGTTCCACACTACGCTTACCGAATTGTGGTCACCAATCAATATTTAATTGTTGGTCCTTCCAGATATTACCAGCAAAGATAATTGTTGCAGGAAATAAATAATAATAGTGCTATTACTCCTATTCAGCCTATTGATGACCCACTGCTGAGTCGGGCCTTCTCCTGATGCATAGAGGGTAATTAGCCTACTGTGCCATGCTGGCCATATTTTCGTGCTCTTTTTTTTTAACAGTGACTTGTATGTCTTTGACCCTAGGCTTGCGTGATGGAAAGCTACGCCAGGGTCTAAGATGGAGCAGGCAATTCAAGGAATTGCCCTGTCGGGCACCGGCTCCGGCCCTGTCGGGCGTCGGACTGCCCGGCTCGCCCGGCTGGCTACAACCCTCACATTTATGTGAGGGTTGTAGCCAGCCGGGCGGACCGTTCGATCCTACCACCAAGCGTGCTCGGTTTTGTTGTTGCCTTGTCATCTCCCTTTGTCAGTTTTTACGACACCCTCAGGATGGAATGGAGTGGTGACACTATATATTATTAATACTTACACTACATGGAATCCAGTCCAGCACTGGACTGGATTCTCGCTAGATCACTTGGCTGGTATAATGTAAACCGGGCATAAACATACGCAACGAATGAAATCAAGATCAAATAAAAACGTCAAATATTGGAAAATGTAATAGACTAGCTAATTAGGTATAGCGACCGCAGCTTCCTGTGTCAACCCGTCTGGCCAGCGTGGCACAGTAGACTGATTTATCCTCAGTGTAGTTGGAGGAGGCCTGACTCACCACGGAAGGACAACGAGTCCCTCCGGGCCGAGCTCAAGGCGCACCGGCGGGAGTTCTCGGAGATGAAGGCCGCCATGAACGCCTCCGAGAACACTCCGCAGGCCTCGAGGGAAGACGAGACCCTCGAGGTGTGGAGGCGCTCTATCCTGGAATCTACCGGGAATATGCTCGCGGCGTACGTCGCGAGCATAAACGAGCGCCTCCTGCCGGAACCGGTGCGCCGTCCCTCGTTGGCGGCCGACCGAAGGAGGGCCTCCGTCCGACCGACGGAGCCGGTGGAGCCCGCTGTGCGCCCCGCAACCGCCCCCGTACGGAGGCGTTCGGCCGCGTCCGCAGCACCCCGCTCCCGCACCCCCGTGCCGACGGAACGCGCCGTCACACCGACGGCCCCGACGGCCTTGCCTGCGGCTGCTGCCCCTTCGCAGAGTGCCGCGAGCAGGAAGAGCGAAAAGAGGAAGGCCAAGAAGGCCCGCCGCGCAGCGGCTGCACAGTCTGCTGCTGTCGCGGCCCCGCGGGCCGCCCCACGGGCTGCCCCGCGGGCTGCCCCTGCGGGGACCCAGCCGCCGGCCCAAGAGGGCGACGGCTGGACTACTGTAACTAGGGGCAGGGGCCCCAGGGCGACGAGGGCCCCCGCGGCTCAGCCGGCTCCACCGGCCGCACCCGCAAAGGCCAAGGGTCGGAGGCCTGTGCGGCCTAAGCTCACTGAGCCATCCACGGCGGCGGTGGTGGTCTCACTGCTGCCGGAGGCCGTGGAAAGGGGGGTGACTTACGCCCAGGTCCTCCAAAGGGCGGAGGAGGAGGTCAGCCTGGCTGAGCTGGGGATCGAGGGGGGCCTCCGAATCCGCAGCTCGGCCACGGGCTCCAGGCTGATGGAGCTGCCGGGCTCCCATAACGGGGACAAGGCCGACCAGCTGGCCGAGAAGCTGCGTCCGGTCCTGGAGGGGCTAGCCGAGGTCACCCGGCCCGTGAAGTGCGTCGAGGTGCGCATTTCGGGGCTGGGAGACTCGGCCACAAAAGCCGCAGTCGCGGTGGCGGTGGCCAGGGCAGGGAAGTGCGCCCTGTCCCTGGTAAAGACGGGGGATATCCGTCCCGGGCCCGGCGGGGCGGGCACTGTCGTCGTGCGGTGCCCGATCGCCGTCGCCAAGACCTTGTCGGAGGCCGGCAAGGTCCAAGTTGGGTGGAGCGAGGCCGTAGTCCGGGTGATGGACCAGCGCCCGCTAAGGTGTTACCGGTGCCTTGGCATGGGCCACACCCGGCCGACGTGTCCATCCAGGGTGGACCGGGACGGGCTATGTTTCAGGTGCGGCCAAGAGGGCCACAAGTCCTCCGGCTGCACAGCCAAGCCGCGCTGCGCCGTCTGCGCAGACGCTGGACAGCGGGCCGACCACGTCATGGGGGGGAAGTCGTGTAACCCCCCCGTGACCAAAGGAAGAGCGACCGCCGTCGCCTCTACCAGTGCCGGGCGCCCGCAGGCGCAGGAGGAAGCTGACATGTCCTCATGAATAGGTCCGGGCATGTCACTTTCCTCCAGGCGAACGTCAATCGCTCCGCCGGGGCTCAGGACTTGCTGATGCAGTCCATGGCGGAGCGACGAATTGACGTCGCAGTCGCCTGCGAGCCGTATTACGTCCCCTCCCAGGGCCACTGGGCTGGGGACCTAGACGGCGACGTGGCGGTCGTCGTAAGGTCGGACGCTGCCCCGCCCCTCTCGACGATAGAGAGGGGCGAGGGGTTCGTGGTGGCGGGGTGGGGGGGAGTACCGTATTGTGGGCGGTTACTTCTCCCCCAACCGACCCCTGGCGGAGTTCGAGACGTACCTCGACTCCGTCCGGGGCGCCTTGGATAGGCTGTCGCCGGGGCCAGTGGTCCTCCTCGCCGACCTTAACGCCAAGTCTGAGGCGTGGGGTAACCCCGCCACGGACGCGAGGGGTAGGGCCCTACAATCTTGGGCCCTACTGGCCGGTCTGTCCCTACTGAATGTAGGGACATCGCAGACATGCGTGCGCCACAACGGCGGATCCGTGGTGGACGTCTCGTTTGCCACGCCCGCCGTCGCGCGCAGAGTCTCCGACTGGCGAGTGGCGGAGGGGGTCGAGACGCTGTCGGACCATCTGTACGTTCTGTTCAGCGTCTCGCCCCTCCCAGGCTTCAGGCCGGCCCGTAGGCGGGCCAGCAGGCTGCCTAGGTGGACCTTGAGCCGGCTCGACGTGGAGCTGGCCAAGGAGGCGGCCATCGTCCAGCGCTGGTCCTCCCCTGCTGTGGGGGCTGGTGCGGACGTGGACGAGCTGGCCGGCCGCATGCGCGCCTCACTCCAAGAGGTGTGCGATGCGGGCATGCCGAGGGCTCGGAGGGGGCACCAGGGACGGGAGCAGGTATATTGGTGGTCGTCTGAGATCGCGGAGCTCAGGGCGGCCTCTCCGCCGGTGATGTCGCCGCCGTCTCGCCCGGTGGCTGGCGGGGACGACGATGTCCCGCTGGTCACCGAGTCGGAGATGGAGACGGCGCTGGCCCGACTGCGGGCCAAGAAGACGGCCCCCGGGCCAGACGGTGTCCCGGGCCGCGTGGTGTGCGTGGCCTCGGAGTTCCTAGGGGAGGGGCTTCGGGGACTGTTCGACAGGTGCCTTCTGTCCGGACGGTTCCCGAAGCTCTGGAGGGAGGGGAGGCTATGCCTCCTCAAGAAGGAAGGCCGGCCGGAGGACTCCCCCTCCGCGTACCGGCCCATCGTGCTTCTGGACGAGGCGGGCAAACTGTTCGAGAGGGTCCTCGCTGCCCGTCTCGTCCAGCACCTTGAGGGAGTGGGACCGGGGCTCAGCCCGGTCCAGTTCGGCTTCAGGGCGGGGCGGTCGACGATCGACGCGCTCGACGCCCTGAGGCGCCTCCGGGAGGAGGCGGTGGAGGAGGGGGAAGTGGTCCTGGCGGTGTCGCTCGACATCGCCAATGCGTTCAACAGCCTCCCCTTCGAGACGCTTGAGGAGGCACTTCGGTACCATGAGGTGCCTCCTTATCTCGGGAGGCTGCTGAGCGCATACCTCCGGGACCGCGAGGTCCTGTGGGAGGGAGCGGACGGCCGCATTCAGCGGCGGACGGTAAATTGCGGTGTTCCGCAGGGCTCGGTTCTAGGCCCAGTCCTGTGGAACATCGGATACGACTGGTTGCTCAGGATGCCGCTACTGCCCGGGGTGGGGCTGCTCTGCTACGCAGACGACACCCTCATCACGGCCAGGGGCGGCACCTTCGCCGAAGCGGCGAGGAGAGCAACGGTCGCGACGTCGCTGGCTGCGGACCGGATCGGCCTGCTGGGCCTGAGGGTCTCCCTGCCGAAGACGGAGGCCCTCCTCCTCCACGGGCCACGCCGGGGTCCCCCTCGTGGTGCGAGCATCACCGTGGGGGGGACGGTGATAGAGCTGCGGGCCCAGATGAAGTATCTGGGCCTGCACCTGGACGGTCGGTGGAGCTTCGGGGCCCACTTCCAACAGATGGCCCCGAGGCTCATACGGTCGGCCGCCGCCCTGGGCAGGCTGCTGCCCAACGTCGGCGGCCCGGGCTCCGTCTGCAGGCGCCTGTACTCCGGCATCATCCGGAGTATGGCCCTGTACGGGGCCCCCGTCTGGGTCGGAGCCCTCACCGCTCGCAACAGGGCCCTTCTGCGGAGGCCGCAGAGGGTCATAGCGGTGAGGGCGATCCGGGCTTACCGCACGGTGTCGTGGACGGCTGCCACGCTGCTCGCCGGGGACCCACCCTGGGAGCTCCAGGCGGAGGTGCTGGCGGCCGTCTACAGGTACCGTGCGGCACGGAGGGAGGAGGGAGCGCTGCCCCTCCTCGACGGTGGTGGTGCAAGGCGGGTCAGGGACAGAGCGCGAGAGGCCCTGATCCGCCACTGGGAGGAGGATTTGGGGTCCCCAGCCGCCGGGCTGGCGACGGTGGAGGCGGTCCGCCCCCACTTAGATCGCTGGCTGTCTCGGCGGCACGGGACCCTAACCTACAGGTTGGTGCAGGTGCTTACCGGGCATGGCTGCTTCGGTAAGTACCTGCATCAAATCGCGGGCCGGGAGCCGACGCCGGCCTGCCACGAGTGTGGCGCGCCAGTCGACACGGCGCGCCACACGGTGGAGGAGTGTGCCGCCTGGGTGACCGAGAGGCGGGCCCTGGCGGCACAGGTCGGAGGAGACCTCTCGCTGCCGAGCCTTATCGGACGGATGCTCGACAGCGAGGGGGGGTGGGAAGCAATGGCCTCCTTCTGCGAGGACGTCATGTCGCAGAAGGAGGCCGCGGAGCGGGTCAGGGAGGAAGACGTCCTGGCCGACCCGCGCCGCAGATGGAGGCCGGGGAGGAGGAGGCGACTGTACGCCCACCTCCTTCCCCCGCCATAGAGGCCGGTGGTGGGTCGGGGGACCCGCCACCGACGAAAGCCTCGATGACTGAGGGCGTCCCAGTGTACCGGGGCGCCCTCTCTGATAGTCGCTTGCCCGCGTAGCGGGCACCTCGTCGGGGCGTCAACGTCGACTGCGCTCGCGCGAACCGTTGGCGCCCCAAGCGTGCCGTGTGAGGGTATACCGCTGGGGTTTTAGTGGGTATACGGGTTCTGTCCCGGGAGTCCCACATAATCACCGACCTCACCCCCGGGGGGCGGTGGTATGCGTAATGCATTTCCCCAGCGAAACCAAAAAAAAAAAAAAAGGCCTGACTCACCAGTGGGTAATTTATGGGCGGAGAAGAAGAAGATGAATCGCAGCTCTACTCGCGTTTAAAATTTGTAAAGAACCAATGTAGAATATGAAAACTTTAGTGTGGGGAGGTGTGAAAAGGAAAAGAAAATAATCAGAGAACGCCTTGACAATTAAACTTACAAATATTATCTACGCCCATTTCATACGCATTGCGTCAAATAATTATCGAACTTGACCGGGATACTAAACCATGACCACATTATGTAACTCTTTATTCGTTGATACCGTATCTAAATGAATGTAGACACCGGACAAGGTAATTACATCCAGATTATTGTGCCTATTTGATTCTACTGTGAATGCCTCTTGATTTTAGGAAGCTAATTGTAGTAGCTATTTATGTGCAATTTCAGTAACATTTAAATTAAATTAGACATGTATTTCATTCATTTTGGTCAATAATTAGGTAGGAATGTAATATTTACATTATTGAGTTAAGCTCGGCCGAATAAAGTGTATTTATTTATTTAAATGCTTCATGCAACGATGTACAATGCGGGCAGTATCTGCCAGTCAACCTTTGGATGATGTAGAGAGATTGTAGAGAGTAAACTGAAGATGCACACTAGCAACAATAGATGTAAGACATATTAAAAATCTGTGGAACGCCCTACCTCCGGAAGTCAGCATGGTCGACTGTCGGTACACGTTTAAGAAAGCAGTTCGCAAGCATTTGAGCTTAACTAACTAGGCTGATGTTTGTCGTAGAATTTTATCAGACTTTATTTTCTCTTTATCTGAGTATGTTGTTATATGTATGTATCTATAACATATGTTTTATAAGTTATGTATGTATTATATGTATGTCTTAATATAGGATATATTATGTACGTATATGTATGTTAAATATTATCTTATTCAAAGTAGTAGTGCACCTACCACGCTCCGTTTCTGCACCACCCTAAGGTAGACTGGTAGAAAATGCCTAAGGCATTAAGTCCGCCTTTGTACATTACTGTGCAATAAATAAATAAATATCCTTGGACATTTCACACAACGCCATCTCGTCCCAAGCTAAGCAACTTAATGTTTGTGTTATGGTAACGAGATGGATGATAAACTACTTATATATATTTTTTTCTTTTTTTGTAAATACATACTTATTATAGATAGAAATGACACACAGACTCCGAGCCAGTGCCTCTGGTTTAGACAAAGACACTTGCCCGACCCCGGAATCGAACCCGGGTCTCCTGCATTTTTATTATAATATTGCTACCATGATTACAATCTCGCCTTGCCAACGTGGCACAGTAGGTCAATTACCCTCCATGTAATTAGAGGATGCCCGACTCAACAGTGCGTCATTTATGGACTGAGTTTCAACGTCACCCATTTCAAATCATTATAAAACTTATGTCTCGTAGCTGTTCTTTAATAACTACCTACGGAATCAATAAAATATGTAGCTCACCTTTAAGCCCATGTTGCCTGACACTTCCTCATTTTCCAGACTTAAGAAGCCGAGAGCGCCTAACCGATAGTTGAGAGTGACCAGCACCACGCCCGCAGCGACCAGATGATCGGGGCCGTATAGGAAGGCGTTGCCAGAGCCCATGGCGAACGCACCACCATGGATCCACACCATTACTGCCAATTTAGGGTTATACCTGGACGGGAAGTTAATCTTTTATCAATTTAAGTTGGCACAGACTTTAAGTGGTTGATTGTCGCTTTTTATTTTTATTTGGTACTAGTTAACCGGGCAGACATTGTCCTGCATGATATTCGTTTACCGACTGCAGCGCCATCTGTCGGGCTGATTTGTGAATCTAACCCATCCTCGTTGCCACCCAAACGCATACAAAAAAAATATTCAAATCGGTCCAGCCGTTTAAGAGGAGTTCAGTGACATACACACGTACAGTAGAATTATATACTTGTATAAAATGTCAAGTCGGTTTAGATTGCCCAGTCAATCACTCTTCCATTTTAATGATTCCATTACCATGCCTGGAAGAGATTGCTCTTTAGCGATAAGGCCGCCTATTGTACAAGTGTCTTAAAAATTTATATTATCGTAAGTTGTTACTATTGTGGTTTTTTTTTGTACAATAAAGAGTTATCTATCTATCTATCTATCATCCGGAGGGTGTCGTAAGAGCCGAAAAAAGGAAATGACGATGCTGAAAACCTAGCCGCAAAAGAAGGAAAACTTGATAGCGAACTCTGTGCCAATCCGTTTGGCCCGCGTGGTGACAGAAGGAGGCCCGGCTCGGCTAGTATACAATCACTTAAATAAATAAATTATGAATTAAGGGGTTTTAAATCACCCAATCAAACCTTACCCAGACACCTTATCAGGTAATGCAGGCGAATAAACGTTTAGGAACAGGCAGTCTTCGTCTCCTTTATAAGTGTCGAAGAGCATGAACCTATGAGGACAAACTGATCCTTCTTCCAGAGCATCGCGTACTCCAGACCAGGGTTCCAGAGGCGCTGGTGGCCTGAATCGCAGTGGTCCTCGCGGCGGTTGTGCGTACCTTTTTATATTTCAAAGCATTAGTAACCTTGTCCATGTAGTGACAAGCATATCAATGAAAAAAAAAATTGCCCAGGAAGGTTTTTTTATCTACGACTTGACTTTGACCTAGGCTTGTGTGATGGAAAGCAACGCCCGGGTCTAAGATGGACCAAGCAACTCAAGGAAGTGCCTTGTCAGGCACCGGCTCTCACATACACACGACGGAACACAGTAAAACTGCTTGGTGCCGGACTTAGATGTGAGTGTGCTAGATCGCCGGGCGGACCATTAGATCCTACCACCAAGCGTGCTGGGTTTTGTTGACTCTTACAACACGCGTTTTTTCCCAGCGTGCCGTGGAGATGTGTAATATCCCCGTCCCCAGGCGGCTCAAAAGGTTTCCGAACAAAAAAAAAAAGATTAGTGCAATGTCCTTCCTTCAAATTTATTTTAGTTTCATTATTATTCATTATTATTTTCATTATTATCCATGATCTACATCTTTTTCCCTTCTAATCGTATGGAAAGAGCGGCCTTTATTGATTGTGACTGCAGTTAATTGTAAAATGTAGAGCCGAAAAAATATGCACACCTTGAAACTATGTAGATGGCTTAATAGTATTTCTGCATCCATGCGGGAAAGAGTGAAGCAAGTGCACAGTAAATTGAATTTAATATAAACACTTTTTAGAAACAGTTGCGAATGTTTCTTTATACTTTTGAAGGTATCCGTGATCTAGTCGTGACCACGGCAAAGCATTGAGATGACCACAACTATTGCAAAGCTTTCGAAAAGTCGGGAATTAAATAATGTAAAATGGCGATAGATAGGCGATACATTCGTTAATTTGTAGTAATCACAAAAGTCAAATACCTACATCTTCGCCTACAAAGTTTCAAATGATCGGTTAATATACATCGAAATTAAACACTTTTTAAAGATTTGTCGCTTGCGATTTTACATTATGTAAATAACGATTGGAAAGCTTTGCAATAGTTGTGGTCATCTCAATCAGTTAAAAGTTGTTTAATTTAAATGTTTCATTATGACACAAGTAGTTTGAAGTATTCCAAAAAATTAAAGCTCGTCACTTACCTAATACCTTTAAAGCTATAATACGGCGTCTGAGCCGTTGTTCTCGTCACGAGTTTACGCCCCCGAAGTGTTCCCATGTGGGTAAAGACGAGTGGGCCTCCACCGACCCGCATTCGGTCCACCAGCGCATGAACCAGTCTCGCCGCCCGCGCAGGCACGGCTTGTAACCGTCTAAAAGCATGCTTGAGCCCAACAGATTCGCTCACTGTGCTTGACAAACGTCGCCAAGCACCGGTTATCTGAAAAATAAAATACGTTTATGAATTCGTCGCAAATACAATACATATTTTTAAATGAAGGTGTTTAGCTCTTTTTATATAGAGTTCTACATTTCAGTCCGATAAACACCCATTGTCGTTTCAGCCCACAAAATATCCACTACTGAGTCGGGCCTCCTCCAAATTCATCGTCGTAAGGCGTTCTTTTTCAACCTGTATTTAAGTTTGTTTACGGTGGTTTGACTCGAAATGGGTATTGCTGATTAAAACCTACTCATTATTGTCATTTTGAAAGCAGTAGCTTCTGCAAAGGCACTAGAGCGAGGATTCGAAATATTATGTAACACGTCTATTTACTCGCATAATAAGGCGATAAATACATACAATTGCAGATGTTACGACCGTGATACAGTACGAGTATGTCATCACTTCATCAGTTTCATAATTTCTGCCATAAATAGGAAGAAAATACGTTTTAACATAAAATTTGAATCGACTTTTAAATAGGCACTTACATGTGGAAAATTATCAGCTATTTTATTTTATTAATTATGGTGGTGTAAGTACGTGAATTTGTTTGTAAACTCCCGGATGTAGAACGGAATTTATAATAATAGTGGCATATTTGACTCTTTGAAAGGTATAAGATAGATTAATATGAGTATCAATGCAGAACATACTTGTTCATATACAAATCGGGCCTCCTCCAACTACATTGAGGGTAATTAGCCTACTGTGCCAAGCTGGCTAGATGGGTTGGCATGGGTTCGTATCAAAAACTTGATTCGTCACCTCATTTCGCCACCTCATTTCGTCCTGAGGGTGGGAAACCCCACCCTCAGGACGAAATGAGGTGGCGAAACTGTTCTTAATCCTTTACTAAATTAAATAACAGGTTTTAACAGTTAAGACTCACTTTTATTGAAAGTTTCCCAGTCTGTGTGAGCCCTTATATTGTAATTGGCTGTTCCGATATTTCTTTCTGTTAACGCGAAGGTTAACAGCAAAATATTTTGGGGTTACATACATTAGCATAATAAAGTGACTGTCTTATGCATTGACTGAAAATGGAAGTGGCGATTCAAGTTTCTGAAACGTTCGTTAATTTTGTGATTAAACACTTTGATAAATATTATATGGATCACGATAATATTGACCAATAAGTGAGATCACTCAAAAAATGAATATAAATAAGTAGCTTAATTTGAGTGATTGCTTTGATTTTATAATTTCCTGCTTTTACGTAGAACCGAAAGGATTTGGTTTTGAAGTCAATTTACTAGGAAAACGTTACCTACCTTTGGAATTAAATTAAACATTTTATAACGGATTTATCGCGTGTATTATATAGTATAGTGGTTGAGCGATAGACTGCTGCGCAGCATGTCGCGGGTTCGATCCCCGCAGGGAAGAAATATTTGTACGACCTACAAGTATTTGTTCCGGGTTTGGGTGTTTTTCTATCTATAATATATATATATTTACAAAAAAATATATGTATATAAGTAGTTTATCATCCATCTCGTTACCACAACACAAGCATTAAGTTGCTTGGCTTGGGACTAGATGGCGTTGTGTGAAATGTCCAATTAATAATCCAAAAAAGATAATTTTTTATTTATTTTATTTTATTTGGAATTTGTTAATTTAATTGTTAGTAAGAAAATAACAGTCGTATGTAAATCACATACTGTGTTTTGTCAAATAAATGTTTCTCTTACTTTCCAACTACTACTACTGAGCTCATTTTGTTTTGTTTTATGGGTGTCTTGAATGCCTTTGACCCTAGGCTTGCGTGATGGCAAGCAACGCCAGGGTCGAAGATAGGAGCAGGCAACTCAAGGAAATGCCTTATAGAGCACCGGCTCTCACATAAACACGACGAAACACAGTAAACCTGTGTGGCGCCGGACTTACATGTGGGGGTTTTGTGCCGGTACATAGCTAGCCGGGCGGACCATTAGATCCTACCACCAAGCATCCTGGGTTTTGTCTGTAGTTTTATTATACCTGTGGTTTTGTTGACTTTTACAACACGCGTTTTTTTCTCAGCGTGCGGCGGGGAAGTTTTATATTCTGTCCCGTCCTTGACCTACTGCTGGGTCGGGCCTACTGTTCCACGCTGGTCAGACGGGTTGGCACAAGTTTTCCTTCTCTTTCGGCTAGGTTTCGGTTTCATTTCATTCGGCATGTCGGCTCTTATATAACCCACTGATGAGTCGTGGCTCGTCCAGTTACATGGAGGATAATAAGCCTATTACACCACGCTGGCCAGACGGGTTGGCACAGGGTTTTGTACGGTCATTTACGTTTGTCGGCTCTTACGACAACCTCACGATAGAATGGGGTGGTGACAATGTATTATAAATATGTCACCACACGTATTTTCACACACAAAAAAAAAACAAATTTAATGTACCTGAAAACACCTAGTTATATTATTTTTAGTACTTCTTGATGAATATTTTAATCATGGAAAATTAAATCGAATATTTTCACTTATTTACTCGAATCAGGCTGTAATAATAGTTATAGCATATTCGATTATCCTCTAGCCAATCACAATCGATTGCATAATCGTATTGCATATCGTGTTCAGGATGTATTGCTAGCAATCTTATCGATTGTCAAAAGTTGTAAATCTCTTACGTAACAAGTGCATAATGTAGACCATATGAATGCGTAGCGGTCACCGATATTTCAGTAACAGGTGTTACTGGCATTAATGTTTAGGCTCTTCGGATGGCCGTGAGCTTCTAGCTATTTACACAACACTACGTGTATAAAATTATCACTTATTATTTACAAAATTCCACATATTCGCTGACAGATGACTCACTGCAATACTTGACCTCCAATTTAGATCTTTTAGATGCTTTATTGGTATATGTTTTTGTAAACCAGAGGCACTTGCTTTGAGTCTGGGTCTCATTTATGTTCTTGAGTTTCATGTTTGTACACTGTTCCCGCGTTTCATTTAAAAAACATTGTTGTAGAGAATTGTGTGCTTGGAACGTACTCCGCGATACGGGTTACACACAGAGCAGGGCAGTTATCTTTGAAAGGAAAAATAAAGAGATGAAGGGAAATCTACGATTCCTTACGTCTATGCTTTCTGCCTCTCCCATTTTATTCGCATCATGCGTCAACCTGAGGATTGTATGGCTCATTATGTATTCTAAATCTACTACTATAAGGTCAGATTTACGAAATCACCACATTCTTATTCTTGATAGATTCACTAATTTCCCATGCGACAAAAACTTCACGTATATTAGGAAACTCCGTGTACACGAAACGTGACGAACGCGTAGGACACACAATTTCCCAGATTACTTAATACTTACAGAATTATCATTCGATATGCCTGTACAATCACAGTATAATTGCAATAAACTCTCGACTGCCTCGTTTGTCTGGAGGTTAGATGTGCCGCCTTTGGTTCAACGGGCCCTTGGTTCGATTCCGGGGTCGGGCAAGTGTCTTTATCTAAACTAGAGGCACTTGCTGAGTCTGGGTGTCATTTGTCTTCGTGAATTACATGTTTGTAAAATGCCCCCGCGATACAGGTTAGACCTTATGCAGAGGTTTCGTTTTAAAAAAACTAAGAAAAAGCTCTAACAGGTTATGTATGTTTTTCATAATTACTCAATTCATTATTAGTAAATTTATTACTGAAGACAGGGCGCTATGGCGCTCTTTAGGGGAGCCTATGTCCAGCAGTGGACTAATGTTGGCTGATGATGATGATGAAATTTATTATTATACCCTGTACAAGATAACTTGATCGATTTGACAGACGGGCTAGTGATGGGTAACATATAATATCTAGTAGTCCAAAAAATAACGTTATAAAATACTTGTAACTGTGACAAGTAGGCGTGGGTGTAGGGTTGCCAGGTCGCCAAACCTAATAGCCGGACAGACCAGCCAGTTTGGCCGGACATTTGGGTAGAAAGGCCGGACACCCTACATTATTGAGTAATTTGTCTTAGTATTAATAGGTACGACAAAAAAGCTTTTTTAATTATTATTATCATAAATCTTGTTAAATTCTAGTGAAATAATAAATAAAATCGAATGCCAAATCAGTCTTAGGTAGGTACTTTATTATTAATCAGTCAAATAGTCATCAGTCAAAATTAAATTCTAGATACTTAAACATTTATCAACACGTTTAAATTCTTCTTAAATACTAATGAAAGCACAAATAAGACTTTTTTAACTATTAAAAAAATAATAAAAAACTTCTTCTCTTCAAGTTAAACAATAAAACAAAAAATAACTTGTAAATTCTACAACCAACATAGCAACAGTGTCAACATGTAATCTGTTCTTTCGTCCATTGCTGACCTATCAAGGAAAAAGCTCTTTCAACGTTTGCGTTTTGTCCTGGGATAGCAAAGTAATACGGACAAATAGTTAGGAATTCTGAAAAGCAATCTTGATTTATCATCGATTTAAAATAGGCTACCCATTTCTTATGTGCTAACAGCTTCTTGAAATCAACGTTATCTTTGTTAGTGTTAAGAAAACTTTTAAGATTTTGCAGTTGGTCAAAACATTTGCTATCATCAATTTTGACGTTGTTTTGTGATAGGATACTTATAGTATCGGAAACTTCATTCCATTCAGAACATCTTTTAAAATCGTCCATGTATTGTCCGCCGCGGGCGACAGGCGGCACTTCAGCCTGCGTGAGCGACCGTCAGTCGACTCTAGTCGCCTGGGCTCGGGCACTCTCGTTTGCGAAACATAAAAAGCCTAACAAAAGCCGGACGAGCCGGACACCGTTTATTTTGGCCGGACACGCAATCAAAAAGCCTACCTATGTCCGGCTTTATCCGGACGCCTGGCAACCCTACGTGGGTGTAATAAGTGTGAAATTCTTTATTGCACTAGACATATAAAACATTGGGTAGATAAGAGATGGTGAGTAAATATTCATCATAAGTTCTTATTTAATATTACAGGGTTATTTTTGGACCTCCCGCCAAATTTAAATAGGTGGTTCAGACCATGAAAGTAAACAAAAAAGAAAAGAAAATAATAATCGTAAAAGTGTTAAATTTCAATGTGCTAAAGCCAACGAATTTCATTTCAAAATGAAAATGACTTTTATTCGAATTTGTCTTATAAACTGAAGAAAAAGTGTTAAAGAATTTCACACATAATACAGCCACACCATCTCGTCACAGTTACAAGTATTTTTAAAGGTTATTCCTTGGACTAGTAGATATTATCTGTTTTCCATCACTGTTCGTCATTGCAAAGTAAAGGTATGATTCCGAACTACGTTGCACGCAGCAGTACTGCCGCAGCTGTGCTGTCGCGGCACTACTGGTCCCCATACAATATTTTTAAAAGCTTATATGAGATTACATTCCGAGCTAGGCAGCAATGTAGCGGTTGTATGGGGATCAGTAGTGCCGCGACAGCACTGCTGCACGTGCAGCGTAGTTCGGAATCATACCTTTAAGTCGATCAGAAAAATTGACATCTGTCAAATCGATCAAGCTATCGTGAACAGGGTATAGTCCAGTCCGCATAGTGACAGATTTAAAATACATGGTGTCACCGGTCATTTTATCCTAATTGTGTAGTACTTACAAAAAGACCTGGCCACTAGAGAAAGAAAGAAACGCTGGCTACAAGGAAAATATTAAAGAAAAACATTTGAAACCGCGCTTTCGTGATTGTGTTTTATTTTTGCTCAATTGTTTTCAGTCCTCGTGGGTTGGCGAAAGTTGGTTACTTTTTTATTTATACCTACAAATCTTTTTAATTATTCTGCTACCGAAAACTTTAACTCTTGTAGCTATCTATTGGCTGTAATCCTGCCCCGTTTTTTACACTGCGAAACACTCGCGTAACCACAGTTAACTTAGAATTAACACAATGATGCGATACGTAACATGTAAGTACATTATGTGAGCCGTATTATTGTGGCACATTAAGCTGTTGCGTCACACACAAATATCGCTAAGGACAATCTTCTATGGCAGCATAGTTTCGCAATCAAAATAATAAAAGGTAGAACGTCAAATGTGGTTCAAATGATGCATTCTATTACTCACAAATGGTCATTATTTAAACAAAAAGATGCCTTGATAAATCTAACCTAAATCGTCGCATTATACGATTAGTGAAACCTTGCATGGCTATCTTGGGGACTGGAATAACGACCGACCATGCGGCCGCGTCCAATTTTGGAACACTACTGTTTAACAATACGTTTTTTTATTTATTTGTCAGATTATAGAGGAGTTTCATCCTAAAGCGCCTCGTCCACGATAGATTAAAATTACGGAGAGCGACTGTCATAGGGCAATGTTAGTGGTTAGATGTGCCGCCTTTGGATCAACGGGTCCCGGGTTCGATTCCGGGGTCGGGCAAGTGTCTTTGTCTAAACCAGAGGCACTGGCTCGGAGTCTGGGTGTCATTTCTATCTATAATATGTATGTATTTACAAAAAAAAAATGTATATATGTAGTTTATCATCCATCTCGTTACCATAACACAAGCATTAAGTTGCTTAGCTTAGGACGAGATGGCGTTGTGTAAAATGTCCAAGAATATATATTATAAATAGGTCACACGAACTATGACTTTGCTTATATAATTACCTTCATAGAGTTGAGGCCTGTAGCTGCATTAGCAACAACATCGCCTAGCGTAGCCGGCGGCAGCGCGTGGCTCCGTATCACTAGCGCGCACGCGCATACTAGCGCGACGCGCCACCATCGTACGCGCATACTATTTATTGTATCCTTTATTCCTTTTTCCACACTAGATGACTAGCACCGATTACGGACGACTCTTACGCATCGCTGGGTTTCAATTAAGGCTTGCTGGTGAAGGCTTTTTCCGAGCCCTATAAAGGAAAAAATCGAATTAGGATATCACCATCATCACCCATCAACTAACTTGAACTATTCGATTATTATTATTAGGTTGTACCTATAAATGGCGATCTAAAAAGAGCAACTGCAGAGTTTCTTGCCGGCTCTTCTCTGTAGAGCTGCTTTCCGAACCGGGGTGGTAGATACTCAATTTTATATATTATTTTGTTTGACTTGTCAAAAGAGCTCTAATGAGCCAACTTGATTAAATGAGTTTTGATTTTATTTGATTACTACTCAGCCCATAAATGACCCATTGTTCTCTTGCAAGTTCCTCTGGTTTACACAAAAACACTTGGCTGACCCAGGAATCAAATTAGAGACGCGCCTTCCAAAGGCGCAAACTACCATAGACCAACAAGACTGCCTGAATCGGAAGTGGGTCTTTTATAGGCTGAAAAGAGACAATAGTATGCTGTTCCTTATCATACTTTATAGCTGTGACTCAGAGTCCAGGTCACGTGCTCTGAGTCCAGGTCCAGAAGCACTTGCTCTGAGTCTGAGTACAATTTGTGTTCCTGAATTACATGTTTGTAAACTATTGCATGAGTGTAATTTTTTTGTTTTAGAATATTGAGAAGTTCCATGGAGGGTATTCAGGTATTAGCCTATTGTGGTATTTATGCAATGGTTTTTAAATGAAACGAACAAATTACACAAATTAAACTATGCCTAGTGCCACGTAAATAGTTATTATTTTTGTAGCTACTCTATTAAAGGACCAATTTTACGTTGTGACACCAAATGAAGTCGATTAGACCAAGTTATTTCTCAAATATTTCTACAACCACCAATCGAAGCGGCAAATCGTTTTTCTTTCGTAATTGTTCAGACTGCTATAGTTGATTCCTCACCGGGCTACAACCACTGAACTATAATAATGAGCTCTAATATAAAACATGTAACTAATTACTTTTTTCTTTGCTTCAAAAACGTACTGGATATACTTCCCAGGACTGTTAGTCAATATCTTTTTTTTAATAGGTCCTAGTACTATTCTCCGTGCGATGACTGATTTATAATACATAGTGGCATGCCCTGCCAACCTGAGGCTGTCGTTATAGCCGACCAAAGGAAAGGAATAATACGGCAAATATTCTAAATATAAATCTTGATATGAAACCCTGTGCCATTCCGTCTGGCCAGTGTGGCACAGTAGGGAAATTCCCTCTAGGTCATTGGTGGAAGCCCAAGTCAATAGTGAGTATGATTGCGATTATGATGATGATGATGATAAAGTCATATGAGATCATATAACACACAGGCCAATGCCGCTGTTACATTCAAAGAAACATTATTTTCATTGTCCCCAACGACTCAATGCTTCATTGTTCGGATTTTTCAATGCAAACTATTATACAGGGTGTACCAAAAAACCCTATAGCCATAACAAAAGGATCGATAGTAATACTGATAATGATATTGTGTGCAAAATTTCAGGCTGCAATAAGGACCCCGTGGAGATACAGTCAAAGGCCCACGGGGCAGCAAGCGCGGGATGATACACCCCGCGGGGACATTTAGTGGGTATACCTCCGTCTCCTCACAGACGCGGAGGGGACTCCCACAAACCCCCTGCTGGTCATCCCCAGGCTGGCGGGGATAGTCCATGAAGGATTTTACCCCAGGTCAAAAAAAGGCTGCAGTAAGCAACGTTTTTTCTGGAGATTTTGGTCCCCAGCTGGTATGAGGAAAGTGTCATGACTTGAGAAATTAGCACAAAGAACCGAAGAAATGGAACGCATATAACTACGCTGATACGATTATATTAAGGAATACGAGTTGGTTGGGTTTGTGGAAAAAAAATGATTCACAAAAACGTCGATTAGAGCAATCTTTAAGATTTTAAATATATAAATGTATGTTTTATCATTGACTTGAATGCCTTTGACCCTAGGCTTAAGTGACGGAAAGCAACACAAGGGTCTAAGATAGATCAGGCAATTCAAAGATTTTTGTTCCCAGCGTGCGGTAGGGAAGTGTAATATTCTCGGGCGAGGGACTAGGGGAATTCCCCCACCCATAGGAAGAGGGACCCCGAGGGAAGCGGTGTTTTGCTAAGTGCTCCTGGCAAGACACGGAAGAAGAAAAGAAGTCGCTTCAGAAGAAGAAACGCTTGTGGTTCACACAAGCAAGAGAAGAAAGAGGTAGTCAAAAGGGTAGACCCAAACGTACCCATGCGGCTATACAAAAAGACAAGAAGATGCACAAGTGGAGTTTAGTGAGTATGAGTATAACATCTTGCGTTACCGAGCCTCACACACCCCGCCGACGTCATCGCCGATGTCGGCGGTAGCCCGTAAACTCCACTTTCGATGGCTATAGGCTTTTTGTTACATCTTGTACATTGTTGTCTTCTACAGATTTAACGTCGTAACTACTTTTGATAAAGTACGCAATTTTGAGCCCTCTTTATTTTAACAAATAATGTCATCATCATCAACATTTCAGCCATAAGATGTCCACTGCTGGACATTGGTGGAGCTAAGGATTTCTACAAAGACCGTTCCTGATTTAAAATAAATAATATCAATATGTCTAAAAACGCCAGGTCATTTTAATAAGACAAAAATAGATCGCCTGGCGCCAAAAAATACATAAACTAAAATATTCATGTAAGAAAAGAGTAGTTAAGTACTTTCCTTACAAAAGACTTCAACGCGCAATCAATGTAAAAATTCTCAATAACGTTTTATAATTATCATTTGTTTTTGGTATTTGTAGGCCATAACGACATAGGTTTTCAAAGTGGAAAAATAGTACACCACTATAATATTAACTATTATTCTTGCTCGGCTTTTATTAATTGCATTGGGATCAGTGTACCTAGCAGTAGGACATGGGACAATCGAAGCCACGACTTATAGTGGGATAGCTGAATTTTTTTGGTTAGACCAGCTGTCAGTAGACAGTAATTGGCAGGCAGGCCCGACGGCTTACGTGCTCTTCGAACCACAGAAGAGGTCAGATGTAAAAAAAATACTCAACATTCAGCAATATAAAAATAAAAATAAATAAAATAATAAAACAATAAAATATTTCAACAAGTGAATGTTGCCTAAATGATGTGAAGAAGAGTTACCTGGTGGTGACGAATTTAGAATACTCCTGAGGGTATAGTATCACCACTCTATTCCATCCTGAGGGTATAGTAAGTGCCGACAAAAGTAAAGGCCTAGCTGTAACAGAAGGACAACTTGATACGAAACCCTACGCCAACCCGTCTGGCCCGCGTGGCACAGTAGGCTAATCACCCTGCACGTAAACGGAGGAGGTCATATATTGACTGAGTAGTAGTAGCAGAAGCAAAGAAGTCATTAAATAAAATTCAATCGTTCGAAACAACAACATTCTTTGATATAATGCCGCCATTAAATCGGTCACTTGACGGATAATACTGATAGATAAGTTCAAAAACCCGGAACGCGGGTTGCGTAATGAACCGAGTGAGACTGTAATCAATTACGTCACAAGTATATAACATAACATCCTTAGTCGGCTGTGGGTAGACCTAGAGTTTAAGTATCGTTAAGGAACTGTCGACGTTTTATGTAAGAGTTACTAATCTGTGATGTAGGATAGATATATTAGCGTTATCTTTTGCTGCAAAGGAAAAACGGTCGTGTGCTGAAGGATTATGAATACATATTATCCCAAAGCCAATTCGTGTCGGTTTTTTTCGTTACATCGAGTATTTAGAAAGGTCCTTGAAAAGCACAATGCCGATAGGTCTTACACGGTGGACCCACGACCTCGTTAAGGTTTAGAATCCGATGGATGTGGGTGGCTCAGAGACCTTTGTGGATATGCTTAGGCGCCCCTATGTCTAAAAGTCATAATTTGGCTGAAATTATGATGACGTTGAAACTGAATAATGTAGAAATTCTAATCGCAACAGAAGAATAAGTTGATACGAAACCATTTTTTGGTTCAAGGGCAACACGTTTCGCATGTAGACTTGCCCACAGCGGCAGCAAGTTTCACGGTCGGTCGGGATCAGGTTACATGAGGACCCGTACTGGCACGGTGGCATTAATATGAAACCCTGTTCCAGTCCGTCTTACCAGCGTGACACAATAGGCTGGTTTCCTCAGCAGGGCCCATCTTGCTATTTTCTACTGAAGTGCCTATCCTATTTCTCAGCCCATAAATGACGCATTGCTGAGCCGGGCCGCCTCCAACTACATGGGATTAGCGTGATGTGCCACTCTGGCCAGACATATGGTTTCTTATCAAGTTTTCCTTATTTCGCGGCTAGGTTTTCAGCCGTATTATTTCCTTTTGTCGACTCTTACGACACCGGGACAGGATGAAATAGGATGGCGACACTATGTACCTATTCTAAATCCGTCACACGGACAAGTGCATATGCGACATGATGCAATAGCTAGTATCGGCTAAGTATAATTTATCGGCTAAATACAAAACTTCTTGACTTTCAAACACTATATTATTCGTATTAACAAAATCGTCAAACAAACGCACAGTGACTGTCGGTTCGAGCTCCCAGAGGTCCATTAATAAACGGAGGCGAAGAAGGAAATGAAAGTTAACATTTATTAAAATAACCTTATACCGTGAACGCAGTATAGTATAACTCTACTAACATCTTGCAAAAATTGGAAAGTTGTAACTATCCGTTTTTCTCATTTTCATTCTTAAACCCGAATAAAGGCAGCGGTAATGGGTTAATAGCTTAACACGTCTTTGAATCTATCATAAGCTTGCTCTTTGCTTGCGGTTCTATTTTAAAGTAGGGGTTATAGGGATGGTTTTTGGTTGCTATGCTTTTATCAAAATCAAATCGAACCGATTTGCTGTGCTTATTTGATTTGCTGCGTGCTGCGTGCGTATTAATATTATTGGTTATAATAGGTTTCTATCTCGAAGTATGCGTGAGATATGGACGTTTTTCTAAGCCATATATTTATTACAAATACCGGATCGAGTGAAAACTAACTAGCTATCGTTATTATTATCCCACAAGCTTAATAATTTGAGTTCCATGCTGTTTCTTCGGTGTTTGGTGCATATTTCTCAAGGTATCACAAATTTGTCACTATCTGGCGTTGGTTACCAAATGCCACTATGATGTTTTATGAATATTTTAGCATTTCTATATCAATATTAATTTCTTTATATTATCTATCATATTCTATTTTAATCTCAAATAAACCACGCTCTGCATAGCACGTATATTTTAGTTCACTCCCTATGCCTTATTTCATAATACTTATTTTACCTGAAATATTTCACATAGAATCACTCTGTCCGTAGTACCTACTATCGATCCTTTCTTTCTGGCTATACGGTTTTTGTTACACCCTGTCAATATAGCTTCTATATTTTTAACGCGATCTAACTATGATAGGTACTAATTGCTGGATATAACGCAAGGAATATTAGTTTAGTCACTTTTTAGATAACTGTAGATTATTAGCAAGTTTTAAATAGAAATTAATTATTTTATGGTAATTAATTTCTATAAGAACTTCTATTCAATTCAGAAGGTTCTGCCGGTCATTCCCTTCTTTATTTAAATGCTAAGAAGTTCAAACCCTTGCAATAATAAAAAAAACTCCTATATATTATTTTTAAAATGATTAGAAAAAAACAATACATTTTTCTTTTGCATCGAACGATTTCTCAACAAAGTAAAACAAAGGGATTTATTATAATGTACTTTTTTATATTGTATGTATATGTGTCTTTTTATATTGATAGATAAATAAATGTTGGTACATGTATGTACCACTTATTGGAAACAAGGGATTCTGTAATACAAAAGGAGAAAACAAAGCCATCATTCGATGCACTAGGAATTCTCCTAGTATTGAGATATTTGTCCTCATTAGGGACCAGTCTTGCCTGATTTAGTTAACACCCAGTAAACCCGATCATTTTAAATTCTTAATGGGGAACAATAAATGCAGTGATAGTAGGTAAATAATTAAGAAAAATAAACGATATTTTTCTAAATGGGGTGTCTGACGTAGGTCGCCAGGATACGATTCGACCAGGGGACATACCTAGGGTACGATCCGATTCGACATACTATAAATGTACCTATGTATTTGCGTAACAAATTTACTTGTGCGAAGCCACTGCGGTCATCTGATAGATATGTAATGTTAGTAACGATATATGGATGACGTTAGAAACAGATCACTATAAAACCATAATCAAGTGAAGTTTAGCGAATTCACACGGCAATGCAAATCTACAAATTACATAACAATTTTATTGGTAAACATTACCGAAAAGTGTTCCGCTGTCCCGATTTCAAATTCACACTAACACAACACTTGGCGATTAACTTATGACCGAATTACGTACGAAACGGCTGGTTCGCGAAATGGGTCCCAGTGGTTAACGAAAATTCGTATACTAATGAAGGTTTATGTTTGGTGAATGTACGCGGTTGTAGCTCGGAATGCGGGCGTGATGACTGTAGTGGCGGGGCAGCCGTCGGCGACGCGAACTCGTGGTTACCCAACATCTACCACCACCAACTTTGCACCTTTTTCTGACTGACAAGCGAGGAAGGCAGTTTCAGTAAATATTATAGAAGTAATGCCTATCGCAGAGGAGAACGTGGGCTAGCCGACTGTGTGGAATGTAATCAATGCAATCAAGGATCTACTGAATGTTAGATTGGTGTCCATCATTTAATACCTCCGAAGCACGAAAGTATTGTACATTTGGTAGAATAGAAATAGAATTAACAGTCGTTAGCGGTAGGCTAAGAAAAGAATCATTGGTTGAGGGCCCATGATACCTTCCGAATTCCAATAGTCGCTCGCCGATGCCGGCTTGTCGGGCGGGCGCCACAGTAGTTTGTGTCCTTGTGAATATGTGGCGTCGAAAACGAGACGTGTGAGCGAGCATATTGGGGGTTGGAGTATAGGTGGGTACTCGTGTGTAAAAAAAAAGTTATACTGGCTGGTGCCGACCCCAATGAAATTGAGAAGAAAAGGTGAGAACGAAGCGTGCGATACGCTGCGATAGTCGGATTAAAAGTCGGAAAATCTGAATTATAGTCGACGACGGTGCTCCAGGCAAGCCGCGCCTTTGTAGAGGCCATAATATATGTATTTACGTGTGGTGACAGATTTAGAATACACAGTGTCACCACCCTATTCCATCCTGAGGGTATCGTTGGAGCCAACAAAAGGGTGACCGATGGCCGAAAACCTAGCCACAAGAGGAAGAAAACTTGATACCGTGCGAATTGCTCTGTAAACTTCGCTGTCGCGATACCGGCCTTTTTGGTAATTTTCGGCTTTGTGGGCGATTTCTTGATGTTGCCAGTTCAGATTGTTCGTGGAAATTGAAGAATCTAATCAACAATCCATAATAAGGATTTAATCTAACAAGAACGCCATGTAGGTATTGGGGATGTTGTCTAAATAGTTCGTTGATTGTATTTCAGTGAAGCATTCTATTGGCACAGATTGCATATGTAATACATAAGCACGTGGCAGATTAAGATGAGGAGGTGCATTTCTCAATATGATCTCAAATTAATCTGGTAGGTGCTTAATGTACGGCAGCCATTGTTTGCCGTTTGGTGGTATAATTGACATGCCTCTATTCAATTGCGATACATAAAACTCCACGCGATCCACAGAATTTCAATTATTTCTAAACGACCAAAATATTATTTGTATTCTTTCAAATCATATTTGGTTTATAGCTTTTGCTAAGTATCGTTCGCTGGCAATATTTAAGACTATTTATTTTAACTCACTCATACGTTACGTATGGAAAACTAAACGCGTCTTTGTTTTTCTTTCCACATGACATTGACAATTAAATGACGTCATGAAATTTATTTCTTCTGCTGATTCCGTGTTTTTTCATTAATTAACAAAAAAAATCTAGTTGACTAACGCGTACTTTTCACGAATACAATTCTAACATTAATACTGTGGTTTATTAAATTGTTATTGTGATAAGTTTGTGAACGTGTTTTGTTTGTGACCTGTAATACAATGGCTCATGTGCAAGGGTCAGGTAGTGCGCCTTCAGCTCCCGAAGATCTGCCACCACCTTATTCTGCCGTTGTTGGGAATCCACAATATGGCTTCGTTGCCCCTGGAGGCGAGCAATTTACCCCGGTCACCGGACCATACCCGCAGCCAAAGCCTTATACTGCACCGGGAGTGTATCCTCATCCTACTATAGCTGTGACTAGCATGCAGCCTCAGCCAGGAGACATCCCTCCACCGCCGCCTGGTGTCCCCGTGGGCATCGTCATGCCTCCTGCAGTTGGCACAGAACCAACAACAATAAGCTGCTACAACTGCGGCAAAGTGGTTACCACCAGAGTAACATACACAACAGCTTGGCACACCCATTTAGTTGCTGGGTCTGTTTGTGTGATTACAATGTAAGTATTATTCTTCTTCCTTTGTGTTTAAACTTTACCTTATTCAACAAAAGTGAAAGTTGTTGTGCTTTTTGTGTGATCTTATTTGCATAAAAGTATGGGCTACAGGTTGACAGTAACATAGGGATGTGCTTTCAATTAAGCTTATGCCGATTTTAACCTCACTAAGATCATGTGCAAAAAGTATCAAAAAGTAATATCTATTTGGCTATAAGAATGTAGCTACAATGATATAGAAAAGCTACTTACTTTTCTCATTTAAAAGTCAATACACTACAATTAATACTATAAATAGCTTCATATGTGGCAAGACATGCTAACTGACACACACATTTAAGAGCAATGTATAATAATATACATAATTAAACCAAAAGAAATAAAATGTAAGGGGTTGGAGTTCTAGTGCTACAATTTTCTAATTTGTTATATAGATCATGGGTTGTTATATAAGTTTTAGTTTTTTACATCACTTTAGGTAATGATGTCTTACATATTGATGATTATTATAAAATGAAATTAAAATCAATCCTGCCCTCTCCATTGGAAAAAAAAACATTGGGAATTTCATGCAATAAACAGATTTAAAAGTGTTTAATTTCAGTATCTATATATGTTTGATTTAAGAGGTATCTATAACCATATTTGACATTGCAGTGCTTTTAATAATATTTGTTTTGAAGGGATAATTATACCTATGATAATTGTTATACTAAAATTGACCCCATAATACCTTGGTAAATTTTATTGTAGTCTGTTAATAAATACTCACATGTACTATCATTACTAATATCTAAGTAGCTTCTTCAATGTAAAGCACTCTACAATCAATACCCTATTTTACAACAATATTCTAAATTTTCTTACTTCTCCGTTCATAACTTACCCACTCCTGAGTCGACCCTCCTCCAATTACATTATCACTACATAGTATAAAACAAAGTCGCTGTTGTCTGTCCATCTGTAGATTGTGTAGAATCTATGTGTAGAATAGAATAGATTTTTAATTGAAGTGATTCAAGAGGAAAGTTTTTAAATGTAATACATGCATAATTTCACCCCTGCGAAGCCGGGGCAGGTCGCTAGTTATTACTACATCCCAAATTTGTTGCCCCCATAATGTATGTAGTGCCTACTGGTAAATTTGCTCCATTTACCTGGTACTGAATACTAATTTATATACAAAACTAAACATAGTTTTACAACCTTATTGCTTGGATACGTTTGGTTCATGGGTCCTTGGTTTGATTCCGAGGTTGTGTAAACCAGATGCACTTGCTCTGAGTTCAGGTGTCATTTGTGTTGTGAATGACACATTTGTAGACAGTTTGATATAGGTTGTATATACCTACCATAGGGGTTTAATTTTTTTTAAACATATTGAAACTTGTCCGTATTTATGCAAAAAGGAACCACCCCGCAAACACACACTTGTCTTATGGTGCTATTTTGCATAAATATGGTCACTTATTTTTATCTTATTCCATTTTATTTCAGGGTGTGCTCACTGTGCTGTCTTGGACTGATCCCTTATTGCTTCGACACATTCAAGGATGCAGAACACTATTGCCCCAATTGCAATACATTCATTGGTAAAAGCAACAAATGTTAATTTTCTGACAAATTCTAATCATGGCATGCTGATGCGGTAAATTCATCTTGCGGTAAAAATGTCAAAGCAATTTTGGTGCCATCAAAACATTTTTATTGTAAGCACTAAAAACTTGCGGTCCATTTTCCACTTAGTTTTAATTTTTTCCAAATATTTTTGTAGTAATGTAAGATAATTTAATGTGCCTAATTATTTACAAACATATTCATAATAGTTGCAGCTATATTGCTTAAAAAATGAGTGAAAGAGATGGGAATAGACTTGAAATGTGTTGGATATTGGAGGTTTTATAAATTTGGTAGTTTGTCATTTTATACATATTGGTAACCTATGCATCACACTGCTTCACCTTTAATGTCTTGGATATTTAGATTTACTAGATTTTGCATACATACTCCTTTCCTATCATATGTAGTTTTTTTTACACCCGCTATTTTTTTCCATTGATTTCTAATGCAACATTAAAATATTTTAAGGTGCATATTTATATTCAACTTTTAGTTAACTTAGGAAACATTCTTAAGTCAATATTAAAATTGAAATTGAGCTAATTATGAAAGCATTTACATAAAATCATGGTGTAAATATATACTCTCTCCTTAGAAAATGTGTTGTAAATAGTAATAAAATTAAGTAGAATATGTATATTTTTACACATCAAATATAATATGTATCAACTAACAAGTAATTTAAAAAAAAATTGTGCTAAGAAAATTTCAATTCATTTTGTTCAGAAATTATATGTATAGAAAAGTTAATTGCCAGCTTTTTATGTGTTTCATACATGAACACAACAAAGGTGAAGTTGTGTGTTTATGTACGCAATCACTTTCGTTTAGAATATTAAATATAAATACATCATATTCTAGGATTAAATTCATGGTATAGCTGTTCTCATGAAGTCTGTTTGGTTGGTCTGCCTTTGGCTGTACTTGTAACATGTACCAATAAGCAAAGTAGAATATTTTTCTGAAAAAAAAAAAATATTTGGTATGTATTACTGAGGTAACCACCCTTTTTTCGTTGGAAAAGAGTACCTACACTAATAGAAAAAAAAGGTCTCACACTGCCTTCACGGCAGTACGGCAGCCAATATGATGGCGTGACATCAAAGCACTGTGAACCTGTCAAAAGAGTTTTAGCAATACAAATGAATACTTTCAGAGTACAGGATTTTTAAAGAGTACGGTTTGCGAAAAAAGAGTACAAAACTCAGTAAATGAGTACAGGTGGTCAACTTTTAAGAAATTCTATTTTGCTAACAAGATTCGAAATCAAATGGATTTCATGTGATACAATCACTATAGCAACATGTAAATGTTTATCCCCTTTTTAAATTATATTATGTATATTGTTAATAGATATTGCATGACTAGTATAAACTATTTATAACCCTGTATTAATTTTTCAAATGTCATTATTGGATTGAATTTAGAGCATATGTTCAATATGAGTGTTGTTTTTTGCTCATACATTAAACACAACTTAGTAATGTAGTTTTTAATAGTTTAAAAATGTTTCATCTACGTCATACATTGGCCTAATTAAGAATACTTTTTGTATAGAGGCTATTAAATCGAGGTGAGAAATAAATTAGACTTGTTGTTCAAAAATAAGATTACGGGCCTAATATACGCACAACAACATATTAAAAATGAATGAAATGTGCGAGAGATTCGTTCGCGCTTGGATCATATCGGTATTTCACCTCACCTCACTTTACTTTAAAACATTTGAGTTGGTAGTAGGAAGTAGGTATCTACTTTAAAAACTTATGTACGTATAAGTTAAAAAAAACCTGACAATAAAGAAATGAAATCTACGGTCCCCAAGCTAGCGAGGTTTCATGACTATAGTTCGTTCACATTAAGAATGCAGGAAAAGGTGTATTCACGGTGGTGTAAAGGTTAAACACTGTGTATGTGACTTTCTAATTTGAAACGATTGGATTGGTAAAGGGGTGAGGTTATGCCGGCAGACAATCATAGCTCACTGCATTCTTAATACGAACGTGGTATAGTAGTATTACCAGTTGATAGGATAAAGTTTTCTTCAGTATTGGTGCTCACTTAGCTTAAGCACCTTTCGTCTTCAATTATATGCTCATGTTTTTAAGCCTGTACACATTTTAATTGTGAAATTCCAAGTTATAACCTACGAACTTTTTGTATTCGAGTAAACGGGACATCTATATTGTACATTATTTTACCGTGCGTTTCGTAGCGTCACCCGATAGTTAAGGGCTCTTTCCAAATTAACGGTGATCGGTGCGAAATTTATCATTACGACAGGTTTGTAAAATTCATAAATTATGGAGATAGACGACGGACGTAAGATTACTTCGTCATTGTTTTTGTAATTTTGACCCAATTAACACGATGACTGAACTAGATAGACTGAATATTCAAACGGAAAATACAACAATAATTAGGTTTTTTATGAATTAAGATTCATGTATTGAGCGATTATAGGGAGATACCTACACGGTCCTTGTTGTTAACGAATGTATATGGTAGCAATGTTTATTTGGCATTCGTATTTTTGTGTATAACTTCTCCTTTATAATGTTCTATTTATTTATTTGGATGAAGGGGTCAAATACGTAGACAGCTTAAATTAAGTCCTTAATGTACCCAATTTTATGATGCTCTTAATTAACTGTACCTATTTGTAATGAATTATTAAACGTATTTTTACTGTAAAGAGTGTTTTCCTACTTTATACCTCGAATCTTTATAAGTACCTATTTGAGAATCATTCTTTGTCTATTTCTCGCAAATAGGTACATTCCTCGAATTAGTCATCCTTTATGCGTCAAGCATTCCATTGCAACGATATTACAGATAACATACTTAGCGACGAGCATGCTACATAGTTTCCACAATGTACCCGAAAAATCTGAACTATCAATATCAAGGGATATCACCTACAATTGCGAGAATTACGACAAAGTCCCACACAGCGAAGTTTACAGAGCAATTCGCACGGTTAAGAAATCCCCGTCTACAGTTATCGGGGGAAAGGGGCCGAGGCCTACTGCCAGACATACCACCTCGTCTGGCTGGATGATCACCCCTTTGCGCCCAAACCTATATGAATTGTGAGTCAAACGAAAGCTCTTGCAACTCGTCAAAATTCAATGAAGGAAATTGGCATTGAAATTAGTCGACACTGGCAAGACGGGGTAGTATAGGGTTTCCTTCTTTTGCGGCCTTAAGTCACTTCTTACGACATCCTCAGGTGTACCACCACCCTATATGGTATAAGGTGGTGGTACATCTGAAGGGATCCTCATATACTATGATTTACAGACCGAAAAAATGCTTCATTCTGTAGATGCCTACGTTACAAAGTTTGTTCACTAAGATGTTAGATAGACGCTATTCTTAAATTTTAATAAATGACTAATGCTAATCTTCAACGATAGCTGTTTGTTCTAGCTACTTGTACGTACTTAGTTGAAATAGTAGGATTCTCAATACTACCTGTTTACCCTATTTTGTAAGCCCTGACAAAAAGAGCAGTGTACGAAGAAGTGAGTCGACCGCTTTATTTTAGTTGCTCAGAATGTTCAATGTTGTTTATTGCATCGGAAATCCCCTATCCGGCCATCGGGAAGACGCGAGGTCAAGAAATGTATTGACTCAAAACCCT
The DNA here is from genome assembly GCA_905475355.2 of Clostera curtula. Classification (NCBI taxonomy): domain Eukaryota; kingdom Metazoa; phylum Arthropoda; class Insecta; order Lepidoptera; family Notodontidae; genus Clostera; species Clostera curtula. The sequence continues at coordinate 6,179,676 of FR997813.1, read as the reverse complement.
TCGGACTCCTCGGACTGAAGGGTATGCCGCCGACCCAGGTGGGCCTTTCTGCAACCATAGGGAGCAATGAGAGTTCCTTAGGCTACCAAAGATTACAGTTTTCCCCTGCAGTAAATCTACCCGTTATTTACAAACACCTCAATCCCAGGTTATATCTATTATTTGAAAGCTATTAGTGGAGGTATCTACAACGATAAGATAGCTGCAATCGCTGTTGATAACGGAAGGTGAATTCTCAGTGTTTAATCGTAATCAATATGATATTCACGGATATATTATTGTGCATTGTTTAGTTGTTTCCCTATATTATGGCTACGGGCGATGGTGTAAACCCGTCGCAAGCTGACAGCCGACTAGAAATACCTGGAGTCACGGAGAATGTTGTTTATCATAGGGAGCCGCCTCCACCGTACAGTGTACATGATACCATAACGCGTCAGCCAGCCAGTCCTGTGATTCAACGAACCGTCATAATACAACCGCCATTGAAAAACGAACCTATGGTATATAACTGTACCAATTGCGGCGAAAGAATAGTTACTAAGGTTGAATACGAAAGCACGAAAAAGACACACATGCTCGCTGGTTTTGTGTTCGGATTTACGTTGTAAGTATATATTTACATATTGGTCTAATAAAAAAATTACTATCCAACTGAAACTTATTTGAATTAAACAAACGATTATTAATTTCGTTGTTATAAAAACTTGTATGGAGAAGCCTGCAGGCAAATCTGTGGTTGCTTTTTCAACAGTTGTATCTTGGAAATCTTTAAAATCCATAAATCTATTTAAAACAAACTAACGCATAGGCATGGACAGTTTATTATCATATCATACAACAAATCATACTAAAATCGGACACAACTGATTTGGGGGAACAATGAGAGTGCGCGTGTGAGAGCAGATCGTGTCCGTGTGGTGACGTATTTAGAATACATTGTCAGTACCCCATTCCATCTTAAGGGTGGAAATACCCGCCAAAAGGAAATGACAAGACTGACAACCTAGCCCCCAGAGAAGGAAATCTTGATACAAAACCCTGTCAAGGCCTATTCATTATTACAAATACATATAAAAAATTGGGTTTTTTGTAAAAAAGACCAATAATTAGGAAAAAGCAACTACAGATTTTTACTGTAGGCTCTTAACTGTAGAGCAGCATAGTTTCAGTTTGAATATGGGTGGGGGTGAAAGGGTTGTGGGAGACCAAAGATGATTGAGATGGATGGATTGTCAGAATGAGAACGTGGATTTGGATATAACAACCAATAGGAGTGAGTGAAGACCACATAGTGTAAGGCCCTAAAAATTATGTTCTGCAAAACATTATTCCATTGGGAGAGCACTGGATTCAACAGTAGCTTAAAATAATAACCACAAAATTTATCACTAAAGCAATACTGAACATTTATAACTTAACCAAGATTATTTTCAGGTGGTGTTCACTCTGTTGTTTGGCTGCAATACCTTACATGACAAAAACATTCAAACAAGCTCGTCATTACTGTCCTAACTGTGAAGCACTTTTGGGAAAATACTCAAAACTCTGATCAAGATCTAGTGCATCATTATAAATATTAATTTATGCCTGTACATTTTTTAGATAATAACAATCAAGTTCATTATTACTTATGTAAAGTTATTATTGTAAACATCAATATATTTATTAAACCTCTTATACCAATATAATATCCAAGTGTGTTGTCATTATCATCTACAGTTACAGATTCATTTGAAGTGTTTTTGTGAATAAATAGTACCAAGGACCAAGCTGCTTTGATGTACAACTCCTTTCTAAAGCAGTACCCAAACTAATACAAGATATAATACTATAAACACTGCCTTTAAGACCAATTTGCCAGGACAGCAAAATAATATCAGAGATGAAATTTTACAAACTTAAATTTATTTAAGGCTTCAAAGTCAAATTATTCATCACAAGGTAAACACAAGTTGTTATAATATGGAGACTTCAAGAAGTGTAAGGAACTTGTAATCTAAAACAATCTGATGCAATCTTCCATTTTCCATCAACAGCAACTATTAGGAATGTTTGCTGAAAGGGTTTCTTCACATAATCATTGTGATATGTAACATCTCCACAAGCTTGAATCAAGTATGTTAGTTTGTTCGATACCAAGTTTTCAGCTATCGGTTGCGCATCCAGTGTCCTCAGAGTATGGTTGCTTGCTGGTAGGTCCATTAAAAACTTCTGGATTTGGTTGCTACCATTGATTCCATTTCCATTCCATACTAGTAGTCCTGCGTCGAGATACAGCTTTGAGGTTAGGTGTCTACTGTTGTCCACTTGCTTGTAGAAAACTTTTGTAAACTCTTCTGCCGTTTCACAAGCATTGTCGATATTTTTAACCACAACCTCGGTCATTTTGAGAAACTTTAACAGTATGAAATTGTGTATTTATTTATTTAATTGATTGTCAATATGTCAAAAAACTCGGTTCAGTATTTGTTTGAGTTTGAATCACAGAACAAAAATACCCTAAGTTTGAATGAAATTGAATGAATGCCGAATGGCTTGTCATATAAATAGTCAATTAAAATAGTTAATTTAACAAAAACTGAGTAATTTCTAAAGACAACAAACGTATTTCATGTACGAACAAACGAAAATAAATATTTACGAGTCATTAATACCGGAAAATTATTATAAATTGCAAGTAGCTAGGGGGGGGCTAGCTTGAAGATATTTTAAATTATTTTTTAAAAATTAATAAATGGAGAACAAACAATTATTAACAGCTAACAAATAATAACAAACGATTAACAAACGACTTAATAGAAAAAAAAATAGTAAATAATATTTTTTTGGGGGGCTAACTTTAATGAACCCGGTTATTGGGACCTTTATGTCAATCAAAAAATGACAGTAATTTGCAATTAGAAACGCGCTGAAAGCCAACAAGATTGTCTCGATTAGTTTGTAATTAATTGCCCTTATAATCGATTTCATACAATATAAGTACTAAGACTGCCTCGTTGGTCTAGTGGTTAGATGTGCCGCCTTTGGATCAACGGGTCCTGGGTTCGATTCCGGGGTCGGGCAAGTGTCTTTGTCTAAACCAGAGGCACTTGCTTGGAGTCTGGGTGTCATTTCTATCTATAAAATGTATGTATTTACAAAAAAAATATATATATAAGTAGTTTATCATCCATCTCGTTACCATAACACAAGCATTAAGTTGCTTAGCTTGGGACGAGATGGCGTTGTGTGAAATGTCCAAGGATATTTATTTATTATTTATTTGTTTACAACTATACCCTGTTCAAGATAGCATGATCGATTTGACAGACGGGCTAGTGATGGAAAACAGAAAATATCTAGTAGTCCAAAAAATAACGTTATACGAGGGTGAATCAAAAAATTCTTGGAATCAATATTAAAAAATGCAAAGATTTAAATAATAATATTTTATTTTTCTACATAATCTCCCTCCAATGCAATGCATTTAGAATAACGCGTTTCTAACTTCCTTATTCCTTGTGAAAAAAAATTATTTTCTTGACTCTCGAAAAAGTCCTCTACGGCAGCTATAACCGCGTCATTATCGTGAAATTTTGTTCCACGAATTTCCTCTTTTAATTTTGGAAATAAGTGAAAATCACTTGGGGCTAAGTCCGGAGAATATGGTGGGTGGTCAAGGAGATTGAAGCCAGCACAGCGGATTGCGTTGAGCGCAACTTCCGATCGATGGGCAGGAGCGTTATCTTGAAGGAACAACACGCCCAACGACAGTTTTCCACGACGTTTTTCTTTAATCGCTTCACGCACTTTCGGGATTAAATTTGCATAATAGGGTCCAGTTATCGTCTGGCCTTTTGGCATGTAATCAATAAAAAGGATTCCTTCACTATCCCAGAACACAGAGGCCATAACTTTGCCAGCGGAAGGAGCAACTCGAAATTTCTTAATGGATGGAGAGGATGGTCGTTTCCAAGACATGCTTTGTCTTTTAGTTTCAGGATCAAAATGGTGGACCCACGTTTCATCCATGGTGACAAGACGACGGCAAAAATTATCCGAATCACGCTGGAACATTTCGAGATTACGCTTGGAAATTTCCAAACGTCGCTTTTTGTTTTCGTCGGTTAACATTCGTGGCACCCATCTTGCAGACACTTTTTTGAACCCCAGTGAATCAATTAAAATGGATTGAACGCTACCAAAAGATATCTTTAGGATCTCAGCTATATGTTTTATAGTCATTCTTCTGTCTTCCAAAACCAGATTCTCAACCTTTTTGACATTTTCTTCTGTAACGGAGGTTGAAGGCCGCCCAGAACGCGGGTCATCTTTACAGCTTGATCTACCTCTTTTAAATTCAGCCACCCAGTGCGCAACCGTAGAATAGGGTACAGCATCACCCCCTAATGTCTGCTGAATGTCCAAAAAAATTTCCTTCGTAGACATTTTTTTCAAACTGAGATATTTTATCACCGCACGTAACTCACTTTTATCCATAATTTTGACTTTTTAGCAACTCGTTGCACAAAAAAATTTATTACATGCGAACGAACTGACAAAAACAAGTGACAGTCTGCATAAATATAGTGTGATAGACACTCTTTAATTTGAATATCGAACTTGATCCAAAAAGGTTTCATATATATCGCGGGTTAAGAACCAATACCATCTATCTCAATTTTTGGTGAATATTAGGTTTTAATGCATATATATTTAAAATACAATTTTGTATAGCTTGCTTTATCAGCTATCTCAAAATCTCCAGTATTTATTAAGTTATTCACTTCGGAAATACCATCTATCTAGGGATCGCGTTTCTTTTTCTGCCAATACTGTCTATCTCAATCCAAAATCGTCCTCATCTCACCACTGCTTGCGCCGGACTGAAATGGAACGTGATTTGAAGACAATGCATTACTCGCAGCGTGAGTTAGAAAGTGATAGTAGATTTATTAATTTTTTTTTGGCAGTTAAGATTTAGTAACAATTTAAACAAGTGGGTGAGTTTGGTTCTAAGTGCAAAAGTGATTTTGAAGTGTTTTTATAGTGATTTTTAGTGTTTTTCGGGTAAGAACAAAGTTTATATGTTTAATTATATAGTTGGCCTAAATTTACGTGGAATATTACAATTTTTAGTGTGAATTGAAGTACACAGCTTTATAGATAGATGTTATTGCCAGAAATAATTCACATAGTCATTTTATGTTAGTTTGCGTATTTAATTTTTGTTTCAGTTAATATGGCCAAACGATACAACCAAGGATTACGATCATTCAAGATCTTGAATCTAGTTCAAGAGGAAAATAAAACTAACATCGTTGACTCAATCGATAACACTCGAAATAATTTGGAATCTAGATCATTAGTCGCAACGCTGATGAAAAAGAATAATGGGGCTAAAATAGATAACTATGAGCGAGTCCTTCTGGAAAATCAAAAAACGACCCATAAGAGCTACAAAAATCCTCTATCGTTGTCACTGAGCGATTTAACTGTCGATACGTTTCAAGAAAAACTAATGATTTGCACTAAAAGGTCTCTGTCTGTCCCTCCAGTATGTACAGTATTTGGCTTTTGCGAGCAAGTGAACCCTTTATTTGCAGCAGATTTTTACAACGGCATTGGAGTTGACAGGCGTTCTGAGCCTGAAAATGTTGATGAACATACGACAGACTGCGAAACCAGTGATGACGAATATGGCGACATGAATGAAGGAAGAAAACGTCGTCACGTGTCAAGAAGAGATGAGTGGAAAAAAATCAAAGCTCAAAATAAAAGAATGCGTGGGGAGGAATACCTGGGATATTCGAAGTCCCGAAATGAAAAGATGCGTCAGAACCAACCACGAGAATCTAGACAACTACGTCAGGCTTGCGTTTCCGAATTTTGTAGAAAGAGTAAATTTAGAGGCTGTAATAATATCGACGAAGACTCTCGGAAATCAATTCATGCATATTTCTGGAAAACTCTAAATTGGGATGAAAGAAAAGTGTATGTAGGAGGACTTGTCAACCGCACCAAGACAGTTCAAAAAACTAAAGGAATGGAAGACTCTCGCCGAGAGGGTACTTTGAACTATTTTTTACCAGTGAAGAATAATGAAGGTAAAATACAGGTATGTAAGCAGATGTTCCTGAATACTTTGTCGCTGAAGTCTACTACTGTGCAAACGTGGGCCAAGAATGCCAGTTTTAATAAAAATACAGCAAACCAAAACAATAGTCAAGGTGATAAAACAAAAACTAACCCAAAAATTGTGACTTTAAATGACTACCTAAAATGTATACCAAAGATGCCTTCGCATTATGCACGCAGGGATACAAGGAAACTTTATTTGGAGCCTGTTTTTCATTCTGTGTCTGACGTGTTCAACGCATATAAACAATATTGTAGCGATACTAATAACTCTGCTGTATCGCGGTACACTTTCGATAAAGTTTTCAACAGTCAAAATTTAGCATTATTTACATTGAAAAAAGATATGTGCAATATTTGTGTTGGTCACCAAGAAGGTAACATAGATGAGCATGTTTATCAAGAACACCTTATAAAGAAAAATAGAGCCAGAGAAGAGAAAGAAAAAGATAAAAAGGATGCAGTTTTAGGAAATTCTATTTTACTAACAATGGATTTAGAGGCTGTCAAAGTTTGCCCTTATTCAACAGCGAGCGCTTTATACTTTAAAACTAAGCTGACGTGTCACAATTTTACTATATTTGACTTAGCTTCACGCCATTGCACTTGCTATTGGTTTACAGAAACGGCTGCAGATCTCACTGCAAGTACCTTTGCATCATTTGTGGTAGATTATTTAGAGCGCCATTGCTTACGACTGAAAAAGCCAATTATCATTTATTCTGATGGTTGCACGTATCAGAACCGAAATATTGTGATGGCGAATGCGCTTCTTAATTTCAGTAGGAAACATAACATCAGCATCACTCAAAAGTTTCTGGAACGTGGTCACACACAAATGGAGTGCGATTCTGTACATAGTGCAATTGAACGAAAACTGACTAATCGTGTAATTAATTTACCGTGTGACTACGTTTCAGCAACCAAAGAGGCAAGAGCATCCTGCCCTTACGAGGTGATACAGATTGACCATAAATTTGTCAAAAATTATGCCGATTCAGCTACTTGGCTATACAAGTCCATAAGGCCTGGACGTATAGCCGGCGATCCAACCGTAACTGATATACGGGGTATTTTTTACGATAAGGATAAAGGAGAAATTAAAGTAAAGCTACATTTCGACCAAGACTGGTTTGCATTACCCCAAAGACATAAAGCTTTTAATCCTGACGTGACGTATTCCCCTTTACGTGTTAATATGATTCCAATATCTGCCTCCAAATATCAGCATCTTCAGGAATTAAAACAGGTCCTACCCAAGGAATGTCATAACTATTATGACACACTACCGCATTTTTAAATAAATTATCAGCATATTTTTTTTGTTTTTCAAAAATGTGAGAGCTTTCTTTCCTAAATTAAAGAATAATGTGATTTGCAAGTTGTTGGTTTATTTTAAAAACGGCTATCTACCACGAATGAATTTACAAATAAGGTCAGTATTAAACCAATACCATCTAACTCAGGTTATTTTTTTATAGCCTTATTTTACGAAAATACTACTGTACCTATTATATTGCTGCATTTTTATAGGTTATATATAAGTCTAAACATTTTCAATTTATTTGGATTCCTAGCAGTGAAATGTTTTTTTTATCTGGTGTAAACTTCGCTTTTTTGAGATAGATGGTGTTGGTTCTTAACCCGCGATATGCACTTCTAAGAACTTTTTGATTCACCCTCGTAAAATACTTGTAACAGTGACAAGTTGGCGTGGGTGTATTCTTTATTGCACTAGACATATAAAACATTGGGTAGATAAGCGATGGAGGGTCAATATTCATAATAAGTTCCTATTTAATATTACAGGGTTATTTTTTGACTTTCCGCCAAATTTAAATAGGTGGTTCAGACCATGAAAGTAAACAAAAAAGAAAAGAAAATAATAGTTGTAAAAGTGTTAAATTTCAATGCGCTAAAGCCAACGAATTTTATTTCAAAATTAAAATGTTTTTTATTCGAATATTGTCTTATAAAGTTAAGAAAAGTGATAAAGAATTTCACACATAATACACCCATACCATCTCGTCACAGTTGCAAGTATTTTAAACCGTTATTTTTTGGACTACTAGATATTATCTGTTTCCCACCACTATTCGTCATTGCAAAGTAAAGGTATGATTCCGAAGTTCGCTGCACGCAGAAGTGCTACCACGGCACTACTGGTCCCCATTACCGCGACGTAGTTCGGAATCATACCTTTTTGTCGATCAGAAAAATTTACATCTGTCAAATCGATCACGCTATCTTGAATAGGGTATAAAAAAGGACTTTTTGCCGAGGACCGCGTCGTATGCGTTACTGCATATAATTACTAAGGTTCTATTTTCGCTAAAAGTGCGTCAGGCTTAGTCTGTCGTCTGCGCTGCCCCTAAAACAAAAGCGATTTTAACTTTACAGCGCCTCGTCCACGATAGATTAGAATTACGGAGAGCGACTGTCATAGGGCAATCTACGACGTGTACACATTAGCGAGACTATCCTAGCTAATGTGACACTACAAGTCTACGTAGACAGGCTCGGCTACTCTCGGAAGGCGTCCAGGACGCAGGTACGAGAGCGATACGCAGGCCAAAATGTCACTATGATAGAGCTACCCAACGATAGGGCAAAAAACTCTGTGTACGTAGAAATTAGAGTATAGATTCGATTAGTCTTAAAGCTGTCTAGCTCTATTCTCTCTACGTGGACGACGCGCTTTCAACTTGGATTAATTGCGCAAAATATATGATTTCACCGCGAGTACGTTAAGCTGATGAGCTACTGTATAGTATTATTATAAACGTGCTATGGCCATGGGCAAAACAAGTGAAAAAATAAAAATTAAGAAATATTTTATTTGATAATGTCTTTCTATTATCATACAAAGTGGCTTACGTATTATACAATTAGATTTTATCGTTTACTATCAATCCTATTTGAAAATGTTTGACACAGTGATGCACAAAACTTGACGAATTCTACTTCAATCAATATAAATATATTTTAAAACAACTTTATACAGTAGAACCTCGATAAGTTAAAGTCCAAGGGAAACAAAAAATACTTTATAGATTATAGAGGTTTTAAGTTATTAAAGTTCTATTTTAGGGATAGGTTGATATAGAGGTAGGTATGTACATATGTACCCTTGTTCCTTGTTTTTATTTCATACGTATTGTTTACGTTAACAATTTACCTAGTGAACACGTGCAAGTTTTCTTTTTGAACTTATTTTAAGCCAGTTTTATGACACAGTAGGTAAAGCGATGTTTGCAGGACAATGCTAAAACACTTATGATCCAAATAAGCCGTTGTCTTAAGGCTAATCACCGCAAAGCTTTAAAGAATTTCGAAGAAGCAAACCACAGGTGTCATGCGTATTGTTTACGTTAACAATTTAACTAGTGAACACGTGCAAGCAATAAATTACCGAAACCATTCGTTTTGCACACCCTTTTAAAATGACTCATTGTCAAAAAAAATATGTTAAAGATGTTACGGAAACATTTCTTTAAGTTACTGAGGGCCAATACAGAGATTTCTTATTTGAGTTATAGAGGTTGCGTATTTTATGTTATACGAGGTTTTGGGCTCTGATGGGAAGGGAACATATTACTTTTTTAAGTTAGAGAGGTTTTTAAGTTACCAAGGTTTGAGTTATCGAGGTTTTACTGTAGTATTTACGATGTAAAGATATTGTTAACAAGCATTTTGATTTAATTATTAGAAATAAAACGGTCGGTATTTATTTCAAATCTTACCCTAAGGCACTGACGAACTGATTATGCACTAGGTTATAAAAATGAAATTTAAAATAAAAAGTTAATAGTAAAGAGTAAATAACATTCCTTATCTTATGAAAAAGAGAAACTCAATAATTCGGCAGAGTAACAAGGTATACAACACGCTAAAACGAGCAAATTTTAAATCAACAAAGCGTGCCATGATATATATATGACGCCGCAGTGTTATTAAATTGAACTAACTAAAGTACATAAATAAACTCATTTTACATTTCATTAAGATCTCAAAATTGCTCAATTGCCACAGACTATCACTTTTATTCACGATACAAACACATTTGAAAATATAATTTTGTATCACACCCTAAAATAGTAGGTTATCTGCTGTACTTGCGATTGGACATATACAAAACAAATAACCCCAAGCAGTTACACTATTCATTACAATATCGTATCGTCTATACAGTCCCAAAAAATCACTAATACAAGTTGTAGGAATACAGGTCTCGCAAATTTGACATTTTCATATTTTCACTGGATTTAGACTGGACTTTTAATGGTTTATAAAAGAAATGCAATGTCACGACATCCCCAATTTTAAGCAAGCATACATCCATAATATTAAGTTGTTATTTAACACACTGCCAATATGTCTAGAATATGATTTACATTAAAACAATTAGTAATTCAAGATAGAACACTAGACAGGCTACTTCTCATCAAAATAATAAACCTATATTAATAACTAAAAATAAATCTAAGATAATATAAAATCCAACTAAAAAATAAACAAAAGACAGGTAAATTGCTCTATTGATTAAACAAAACGAGGTTGTATAAATTTTGATTCACATTATATGTAGTGACAACAGAACTCAGTTTGTTATTATCCAGAATTTAGGACATTATAAGAAAATGTTAACCAATTTTACACCATACAGCAATCATTCCATATAACAACTAAATTGAGCATTTTCAACCAAATTGGGGAGTGTTTGATATTACATAAAATTCATAGTCACGATTAGAATACGATGTCAATCTTAAAAGTTAAATATTACTGAACTAGGCTGAACTATTAGACACTGTATATAAACTTAAATAAACGATAAAAGATGCACGATAGCATGATCTGTCTGATTTTACTTCTCCGTTCAACACTAAAATATATGAGAAAGACAATTAATAATGTTCTATTGTTTGTTTTTTATATAATTCACCATACATGTGTCTTGCGATGGGCATGCAAATCCGAGCCACATGCCACTGCGGCCATATAACATTCCAATGGCACGTTTCAAAGTGGGTTCACTTTTAATTTGAATAGAAATCCCCATTTTATCATAGTAAGGCATGTAGTTTCGATTTATATACCCGTGTGGACCCTTATAACTATTTCTTATAGTTCAGGAAATATGAATTGAACGTTTGTAAAGATCGCAAAGTAGATAAGAAGTGACCAATTTATATTTCCTGAACTATACTCGACGAAGCTTAAGCACCGGGTTTGAATCACGGTAGGAATTACACGACATTTCAACATGGATTTTAACAGGCAGTAGGGATTATTGGCATATTACAGACAGTTAAAGATCCGTCTTCTACCTAGTTGCGATGTCGTCACTTATATGAGTTCGGGGGCCTTATACATGTATGATAGGGGGGGGGTCCATATGATACACCCCTGGTATTATCACTATAAATAGTGTAGTTTAAAATATATAAAAAATGCGATAAAATATTACTTAAAAATTTGGCAGGTCTTGCAATCGTACATCCACGAAATATTCCACAGTCGTGTGAATTTGCGAGTCCTTAATGATATTAATCGCTAATAGCAACGTAGACGGTGCGCAAATGCTAGCTGCGCGACCCGCGGGAATGGCGTCTCGGTACTGCGTCGCGTGACATCGCCTCGTTTATGTGTTATTTCTCTTGCAGATCAACCTGTGGTACACAAAATATATTTTAAACTAAACACGTCATTATATAACATTTTTAGATCTTTTAAGCTAAGCTTCCACATCCGTGTGAACGAAACCACACTACAACAACGGTTTTCCTTCTCTTGTGGGTAGGTTATCGGCCTTGTCATCTCGTTTTGTTGGATCTTACGACACCCTCAGGTTGGAAAGGGGTGTTGACACTATATATTCTAAATTATTCACCACACGGACAATCGGACAAACCGGTTCATCATGCTCTTTTAATAATAATATTTTATAACAATTCTGCAGACTGTCAAACAGCAGCCAGTGTGCTTGATTCACATACTTTGATATTAAGCATTTAGGTTAGACATGTGGTCGAAATCCGACCCCAAATAATTTAAATTATAAGTGTACACTATGTACGCAAAAAAACAATATCTATTCTCAATTTGACCACAGACTAACAACAAAGAAAAGGGTATATATGCGTGTGTGTTGAATACACCGTTGTAGTGTGTGTAATGTTTCCTATTTATCTAATATATAAAATTCTCGTGTCACAGTTATAGATGCCAATCTCCTCCGAAACGGCTTGACCGATTTTGATGAAATTTTGTGAGCATATTGGGTAGGTATGAGAATAGGACAACATTTATTTTTCATCCCCCTAAATTTTAAGGGGGGGGGGGTAAAAAAAAAAATTGTTTATTTTTTAGAGAAAATTTTTTGCTTTTATTTTTTTAAGATTCAGCATAAAAAAATACATACAACCCTAAATTTTCACCCCTCTACGTATAGATAGATTGAGTCATCACGATATCTCTGGAACCATAAGACCTAGAGGATTGCGCGGGGTGGGGTTTGCGCGGGGTGGGGTTTGCGCGGGGTGGGGTTTGCGCGGGGAAGGGTGTTAATTATTTGGCAAAACAACGTTTGCCGGGACAGCTAGTTTACTATATTTTTATGCATAATTTAATGAAAAAATATTAGCATTATGCACTCTTTCTTTATAATTATTAACTATAAGTGTGAGAAGTTTTATACTCGTCCGTCCGCTTTATATTCGTAAAAAGGGAGAACCAATTTTTGCTTCACGTATAATATAAATGTATAGATATCACATTGTTTTAGCGTAGTATATTTACCTGTAATGGCCCATTGCTCACGTCTAAGCTGTGTTTCTCGGAGAGGTCTGCCATCAGCCTTTCCTACCGATAAAATTATAGAAATCAACTAACTGCTAACATTATGTGATGTTAGACCACTGCCGAGTTGAAACTCCCCCATGTCAAAGGAGGGAAATTAGCGTGCTACGCTGGCTTGACGGGCTTGAGGGTCAGGGAACTTCAATTGAGGCAACACGTGCGATTAATGGTCGATTTTGAGTTTTAGTACACTCTAAGTACAACATTGTTTCTAGACTGCTTTAGAGATCACCAGCCTTGAACCCGAATGAGGAGCACGTCTTGCGATCCTGGGGGTCTTTGCTTTTAGTGGAGCCCCAAGCTCCAAATCGGAGTTAGTTAATTTTTTACCTTAACTTAGCGACAACTTTAGTTGAATATTAACAACACACTATAAGACTTAGTTAATTATAGCTGCATTCATGCAAACACAAAACTAACAATGGTAGCGTGTCTGTTATTTTTAATATTACACTATAGACTAACCTGTGCGATTCTCTCCGAATCGGCAAAAGTGTGGTTGCTGCGATTGGCCGCCTTCACCTGATGCAGTTCAGCCTGCAGGGCGTCTATTTTGTTCTGCATCTACACAATATTTTACCAAAACTTGGTTACGAGAACACCACACCACCCATCACCAGAGGGCGCTAGTGACATGTACGACGGGGATGACAGGAGAAACAACAAATAGACCAAACAATGTATGAACATAGTATTGTGATATGTTAAAATCTCTTTATAGTAGTCGTATTTAAACCCCATAATCATACTATTATGATGAGCATTTAATAACTAAAACGTGTATTATATCCCTTTCGTTTGGATGTCCAATGACAAGGACAGATAAATGTTTAAAACTTCGATAACACATTATTCGGGTTTATATTATACTAGCGACCCGCTCCGGCTTCGCTCAGGTGCAATGATGATTTATCAGTGTTTCTCTACAATATTATGCATGTATTATATATATAAACCATCATCTTGAATCACTCTAGCTATAAAAAAAAACCGCGTCAAAATCCGTTGCGTAGTTTTAAAGATTTAAGCATACATAGGGACTGACAGACGACAGCGAGTTTGTTTTATACTATGTAGTGATCTATGAAAATATAGATTAATTTAAATTTGACAAGAGTAGATGAATCCTACTTTATAAATTACTTGTGGCTGCCGCTCGCGTGGCTTATATCTGGATTCTCAACTCATAATACTGGGTTTGGCTACAATTTATATATCAATAATCATGATAGCCAGCAATTTTAACTGCCTTCCTAAATCATCACCATCATCATTTCGGCCAAAAGTCGTCCACTGCTGGACATAGGCATCCCCCAAGGATTTCCACGAAGACCGGTCCTGAGCTGCCCGCATCCATAGCTTTCACGCGACCCTTAATCAGGCACTGCGCTTACCGGAACGCGGGGGCCAACAAAGGCCTTTTCTGCCCCATCGGGCGTTAGTCCTGCGAGCTATGTGCCCACTGCTACTATATTTGGCAATGCTGTGGTCTATGTCGCCTTTCTTAAAAATAGATGTAATAATAGATAATATAATATACTAGATATAATAATAGATAATAATAGATGTGCCGCCTTTGGATCAACGGGTCCCGGGTTCGATTCCGGGGTCGGGCAAGTGTCTTTGTCTAAACCAGAGGCACTGGCTCGAAGTCTGGGTGTCATTTCTATCTATAATATGTATGTATTTACAAAAAATGTATATAAGTAGTTTATCATCCATCTCGTTACCATAACACAAGCATTAAGTTGCTTAGCTTGGGACGAGATGGCGTTGTGTGAAATGTCCAAGGATATTTATTTATTTATATAGACATTAAAACCCGATATTTAAATTAAAAAATACGTAGCTGGATATGTAGGAATGAGTTTGTTTCACTCACTTTAAAAGTTATTCATTTGTAGATCATAGACCAGACTTATATTATGTAGGTTAAACTTTTCAAGAACCACACAGTCTTTAGCCAAACCTCTTTTGATAGTAAATTTTATTGGTAGAAAACGAGTTGAAATGGCAACACAAAAGCACACAGAGTGCACCCAACAATCACGTGTCTGTACCTCCTCAATGATGTTAGGCAATGACTTTTCTATGCAGGAATATGCGAACGCCAGATGTTCCTAAGTGAAAATAGCAGAATGGGGTCAAGTCACATATTATCATAATATCAACATTTTATTGACTGGGATTTGATTTTACATCACGGGTCACCGGTTCGTTTCCGGGGTCGTGCATTTGTTTAACGGGTATTTGTAAGTGTCCATCGTGACCCAGACAAAATAAATGATTTCAATTTGAAAGTGTCTGTGTAAACCAGAGGCAGTTGCTTTGTCTGGGTGTCATTTACAGTCGTAAATTACATGTTACATGTTTGTAAGCTATCCCCGCGGTACAGGCTTTAGCTAAAGGTTTAAGTTTAAAAAAAATTGTCAGCTCTAAATAACATTTTCTTTTAGTCTACATGGTTTTCTGAATTATTACTCTGTGTCGAGTTCAATTTTCAGTTTGACTGTAAACTTTTTAGACCTAATTCTTTTGTTAGAGTAATTTCTTAACCAACTTAATTAATATACATATTGCTATAACTTTATCTATCTGTTACGTTGTGGCGAATTTTGGTACATGAGACAATTGTAAAAGAAAATAAGGCTCCATTTTTCAGGAGTCTTATTTAAAGCCAATAAAACTGGGTTTAGCAAATAACCGCGGGAAGAAACTATCACGTCAATGTAGCTTACATACCTGTGAGACGGATCGCTGTCTAAGGTCGTCGAGTTCCTGTTGTTTCTCAGCTAACTGCTGCGCCCAGCGTTGTTCTTCGAGCGACACGTTGTGCTGTAACCGACTCAGGACTCCCTCCTAAACCGAAACAGGATTCCTCATTCATAGTTTTTTCTAAGTACTTGTGGCATTTAAGGTGAATGTTCCAGGGTAGCCCGCGAAATTCAAATTTTCTTACGTTTTTCGCAATTTGCATGTCAGTGCTAGGTTGTATGTTGATTAAAATTTTATTCGCGGCTGTAAGACGTATATTGTTATAGAATTATAATCATCAAAATCATCAATACAACCCTCCAAGCTCATAAAGGTGCAAGAAAAACTTTTTCAAGCTCAAAGTCATTCAGCACTGACCTGCAAATTGCAAAAAACGTAAGAAAATTTGAATTTCGCGGGCTACCCTGGAACATTCACCTTAAGGACGTAGCAGACATGTCTAATCATGGAAAGGGGTCGGCACCGTATCGCCTTTCGCCTCGCCGTCAAATAGGCGTCAACCTGACGTAAGCACGTAACCAAAGCGGATCAGCAGCTCCGATACGTCGTCTCGGCTACGGCTAAGCGACGCCGCGCTTACGGATGCCCCGGAAGATAATGTTACGAATATGTTATGTCCCGCAAGGCGGAGAGGCGTAAGCGCATGAACGGCGAGCCGCAAGCGCGGGGACCCCTGGTTGACCACGCGCCGTACGGCGTTCGTGAGCTTGTCCCGAGGCGAGGCGTTTACGTTACGATTAGTGTGATTTGCAGTAGGGAGTTTCATACTAATAATACTGAACGCCTCGAGTTGATACGGTGCCGATCCCTTTCCGAGTTGATAAGTGTGCTACGTCCTTAATAGCTAATAATGGTCGCCCAATGGCCGAAATTCGATCATAATTATTTTAATTATAGTTCTATATTCAATTTGACCACAGACTAACGATAAACAATAGAGATTATATATGCGTGGGTGTGTGTCATGATAGTGTGTAATGGCTTTTTTATATTATTAAGCAGAATTTAAAATAATGTAATAAACTATAAGTGTGGGAAATTTCAATCAATTTTCGTTTTTGCTTCACGTATTAATATATAGATTCTGTAATTTCGCGAAAAATTGAAAAGTCAGAAACATAACGTTTGGAAAGGCCTCGCGTTCGTCAAGTAAATGTCATCACACACTTGTACATTCAATCGTAACATTTTTAAAGTGTACTTTATCCATTTTACAATATTTTTACTTAGGAAATAAACCGCGCAGTCAACTATCCAATCTGACTATATGATACATTATATGTAATACTAGCACTTACCGTGTCGTCAATGATCCTCTTGTACTTCTCGAGGAGACTCTGTGACTGTTCATTTTGTAATATCAACTCTTTGATTCGATCGTCATTGGCTGTCGACACAACGGGCGACGTTACTGGCGCAATCTTCTAAAACCAAAAGCAAAATGTTTTAACGCCTAACACGACCCAAATCGAGCATTTGCCAATATTCCCAAAAAAGAAAAAGAAGTTTTATTTTTTTACTGCTGAGATGGCAGATTAGGGAATAATTATAAAGATAAATATAGTAGTCTAAAAAAACGTTGATAGATCTTAGCGATCTATCTTGGGCAGTGGTCAAGATTTGGTTCCCTTTGGCGGTGATTGGTGGAGAATGGAGGCGTAAGCGCTTGGTTAATGCCATACGTTTTTAGTTCAAGATGTTTTAAGTTAATAAACCAACTTACTTTACTATCTGATGGACTAGAATTATTTACATAATATGAAGTAAACTTTTTAACACGCAACGAAAAAGAGGGTTATCATAAGTTTCACGTATCTGATAGTAGTATCAACGGATAATCTAAAGTTATTTCAATTTCAAATTAATGAAAAAAAACGATATGACGAGATGTCCGCGGCTATGTTTGGAGCAAATCTCACCAGCTGTTCAAAGAATATAAGCCTCTTTTCTAGGAGTACTGGCAGCTACTTATTATTTTTAAAAGTCCGTCCTATGAATAGTAAAAAAAGTCAATGTCAAATTCGCTTCTCTGTTCAGTACCTTCTCGGATTTACTCTTGTCAGCTTCGAGTTTTTCCGCTTGTAACTTCTCCACTTCCTTCTTGAGGTTGTTGGCGAAGGTTTGCAGCCACTCACGTCCTACATCGGACTTAGGGGCGGCGGACGGGAAGACTGTTCGAAGGACATTCGCAATTTCGCTGTACTGTGCCTCTTGCGCCTTCGATATCGCCTCCTGTTGATCAAAATTCGGAATGCCTAAATGTAATGCGTGTTGGAGGAGCATGGGGAGTTCTACCTACGGTCTTAGAGCGAACAGTTGAGAGATGCCATTGGTTTTAATGGGTAGGTATACTTATTAGTATTAGCGCGACCGCCACCCGCACAGAGTCCACAAAGTCCCACAGACCTCACCATGGCTTGACCGTAACCGCTGTACCGCGCATTAGGTATGTGCACAGAGAGGCGGGTATTCCAAAAATAAAATGTCTGATATATGTATGTCAGTTGGACGATATCTTCTAGAATTTGATATCTTTAAGATATTATTACTTCACAAAATGCAAA
The DNA here is from genome assembly GCA_905475355.2 of Clostera curtula. NCBI lineage: Eukaryota > Metazoa > Arthropoda > Insecta > Lepidoptera > Notodontidae > Clostera > Clostera curtula. The sequence continues at coordinate 6,161,356 of FR997813.1, read as the reverse complement.
GACTGTCATAATCAGAGGTCGGAGTAGGTAGATTGATTTTATATACTTGCGTCAAGATATTATAATATGGACATGCCATTTTATCCATAGTGTGCGGGATTTCGTTCCGGTATTTTGGAGGAATATCCATATTATCCTCTACGTTTGACGTCAACGACCTTAAATCAATCTACCTACTCCGACCTCTAGTCATAATACTCCTAATTATCAGGTTATTTTTTAAACTATCACCGTATGTCTGAATCGCCATAAAAATGTGAAAGTTCATGATGGATGCAGGACCTTTATTTGCGTGACGCGGCGACATTTCAGATTGGCTTACACCATGCAGTGGTTGTCGTAAGAACCAACAAAAGGAAATGACAAAGCCGATAACCTAGCCACAAGAGAAGGAAAACTTGAAACGAAACCCTGTGGCACCGTCTGGTTAGCGAGGCACAGTAGGCTAATTACCCTCCATGTAATTGGAAAAGGCCCGACTCAGTAGTGGGTCATTTATGTGTTGTATGGTAGTTATCAAAAGTCATAAAGATCATAAATAAAAAATAGAGACTTAATTAGTATTTAAGGCGTAGTGTGCATTGAAGCATTTTTGCACGATGCATTATTTGTAACAAAGCGAAGCCGGCCGAAGATTAACTTACGAGTACTTAGTTTAAAAACATGTTTTGTGGACGTGGGCGTGGGCAATGGACAATACGATTTTGGACAGTTGATATGTATTTCATCAAACAAATATTAATTAAAACATTGAAAGCGTTACAAAAACGAACCAACAAGGTTAACACTAATTCAATCAACTATTTATCGGCAAGCGTAGTGTGGGACGGCCCTCTGCTAGATGGAGCGACGATCTGCGAAAGGTTGCGGGCAGCAGCTGGATGCGTCAAGCTGAAGACAGGGCGCTATGGCGCTCTTTAGGGGAGGCCTATGTCCAGCAGTGGACTAATGTAGGCTGACGATGATGATGATAATTTATAATTTAAATAGTTATTATCCGTGTGGTGACTGATTTAGAATACAGTGTCACCACCCCATTCCATCCAGAGGCTGTAGTAAGAGCCGACAAAAGGAAATGACAAGGTTCGAAAACCTAGCCGCAAGAGAAGAAAAATTTGCCTGAAAAACCTATGTGCCAACGCGGCTGGCCAGCGTGGCACCGTATTACCCTCCACGTAATGGGACGAGGCCAGACTCTGCAGGGGGTCATTAATAGGCCGAGTAGTACTAGTATTATTGCATCCTGACGTGTAAGAGCACACGAGTAGATTTAAACGCCACTCCGGGAGTGTCGGCAGAAGTGGAAACTTGAACCTTAACGTTGTGCATTTTTGTATATTTTGGAATGGTTAGGTAAAATAAAGGCCGCTGCATACGTGACGGGTTTTTAATAAACGTGATGTTTTTTTATAAAAACCCGTCACGTATGCAGCGGCCTTAATTTCGCACGAATTGCTTTAAATAACAGTATAAAAGTACTAGCATTTATGTGCTTCAATAAAAAAAATAACTTATTGCGCAATCAAAAATTATTATTGCGTACACAAAAATTACAATTTACATTACATAAAAAATTTAACACTTCAGAACTATTTCATTTTTTCATTATTATTATTATATAACTTTCTCTCCTACGCGGTCTACTCACCTTCCGTCTTACGAATTTTCGATCAGGTCACGGGTCCTGACGCGAGCTTGACATTTTATACCCATCCCAAGAAAAGGGCTAAACGCCGCTACATCAGTATTCACTTCAAACTACACTAAACAAGTATTTTTATAAATGTCCAAATCACATTTTCCAAGCAGTACAATGTGCAATAGAAAGCAGAGACTTACTCGTAGCGAGTCTTGGGCCGGTACCGCAGTGGGCTTTCTGGTCTGGAGCGCCTTTTCGGCGGATTGTAACGCCTCCATTACTTTCCAGTTTTTAGTGCGCAACTCCTAAGCGGGAGCGTCAAACTCATTAGAAAAAAACGGCTAAAGTTTGAAATTTTAAAATTATGGCTATACTTTGTGTGGACTAAACGATTATAAAAAAAATTTGCAGCTAATGATTAAAAAAAAGGAATAGAAAATTATCACCGTAATTTATAAGCAAGCATTAATTACATGTGTTGTTTTCGCGCCAGATACTTCGCGCGATATACTTTTAATTTTGTTTGTGAGCATTAACATTGATTTGAGATCTTAGTATCAAAACAAACTATTGCATTATTAAATAAACACAGTTATTTACGTCGCTAACCACGAGCTATATTTTGTTATTTCTTTTTTAAAACGAAACCCCTTTACTAGGATTAACCTGCATCGCGGGGCAGGCGACGCATTGAATTCATTTAATCGACTACTCATGCACGTCACACTGAAAGCGGTTTGCTAGCTAAATACACATCACACAGTATACAAAACCTTAGGAAATAAGATATCGATTGATACACCGGAGACATTTTCGCTATTAGAAATTGACCATCCACGCACGTTCGAAAAAGTAATCCTGTATATAAGCTTAAGTAACAGACATTCCAATTTTATTTATTTGTATTTATATATACATAAGTAGTTGCGGGGCAGTCCAACATCCAATAGATATCAGATATCTCGTCAGTATATAGTTTAGTAACTCTTAAAAATCGTCATATTTCAAAATTACCATTATCATTGGGCTCTTGTCCCACGCCAGGTGGTAGTACGTACACTCCTACCGGTCGTCATAATCGTCTACATTCACACCATTCATACACGTTTCTTCTTTATCATAATCCATCCATCTTTTTTGGTCTCCAACCCTTGGGTCCACTCACATTCATACTAAAACTACCAGCAGTTCGGAATGCTAGTCTACAGATAAGAGACGGAAAGAAGCAGTGTAGTTGCCTTTTTAGAATTATAGGTTATGTTTAAACTTTGTGTAGCCCACTCCTATAGCCAAGTAAACACCTCCAGGAGGCTCACTCTCGAAAGCGATTCCGATCGATCGGGATTGGAATTATGACGTTTCGCACTCCTGAGCACTCTTGAAGGCGACGCTAGCGCCAAATTGTTTCAATATTGAGTGGCCATTATATGAACTAATCCATATTGGATTCAATCCAATATCGGTACTCTTGACGCCACTTTGACAGCAAATTGACAGCCAATTTTGTGCAAGCTAACTTCGTGTGTAATGACACAATCGCTAGCCAATACAAGAGCAATTCCGATTTCTATCCAATGTTGTCAGTATTGTTTTCAAGAGTTCGGTAATGTGACAGTATTGAAAATGAATTAGATCGGAATTGGCATTGGATTAAAATTGTTATTGTATTAAAGAGTAAGCCCCCATGTTGAAGTTTGTTAACAGACAATGCAACTCACATCATTCTTCTGCTGGTACTGCTGCAGTTGGTCGGTGAGGCGAGCCACCTGTTCGCGCTGGTCGCGGCTGCTTTGCTGTGCCTCTACCAACTCCTCGCGGAGGGATGTCACTATGCTCTCGACCTTCGCCAGATCCGTGGCCTGTATCGACGAAACAAGCCACGTTAATATACAATCCGTGTGATGACGGACTTAGAATGCCTGCCTTACCTGCCCCCACTACACTGAGAGTGTCGTAAGAACTCAAACTCAAAAGGAACTTTATTTACGTAGGTTTCATCACAAAACTCTTATAAATCGTCATATTTATAAGGAAAACTTGACACAAACCTTGTGACTGGGTTTGTTTGTCTCGAGGTTAATTTCCCACTATAAATTTGGAGGAGCCCCGAGTGGGTAATTTTCTGGGCTGCAATGATGATGATGATTTTTTTAAATGTACTTGGATGGCAAAAATCGAAACGAAGGAACTAGATGACCCAGTGAACATTGTATCACTTACATATACATATTAGTGTAAAATGTGGTCAGACTAAAGAGATCGAGCCTACAAATATTTGACCACCAAGTGACTAAGCAAGTCTCCCCAGTGGCATGTGTCAGTGCATTTTTCCGCAAAACTTGGCTACTGCTTTATTTCAAGGTGTTTTGAAGCAACGTAAGTTACCAACCTTGACCTGATCGGTAGTGGGTAGTCCGTTCTGTGCGGGCACTGCCTTCAGCTGCTTCAGTTCCGCCAACTCAGTCTCGCGCTGTGCCAGCTGCTCGCTTAGTGTGGCCACTTCATTTGTTAACTGCAATACAAACATTCAAATTACATCTAAACCCATTTCTAAGTCGTCTTTCCCCCAATTACATTGAAGACAGCGCCAGTCTAACCAGCCCATGTGGTGACGGATTTAGAATACATAGTGTCACCACCCAATTTCATCCTGAGGGTATGAGAATCGACAAAAGGAAATGACAAGGCCGAAAACGTAGCCGCAAAAGGAAAACTTGAAACGACATCCTGTGCCAAACGCCTCTAGCCAGTGTGGCACAGTAGGCTAATTACCCCCCATCCTTTTATGGTCTGAGTAGGAAATAAGTTATCAGTTTTCACAGTACTGACTACGTGTACCGCCTACCATAGAATGGTAACCGGGACTGACATTTCATCTCAAGCGCTTACTTCACTACATAGTATAAAATAAAGTCGCATTCTTCTGTCCGTCCCTATGTATACATAAATCTTTAAAACTACGCAACGGATTTTGAAGCAGTTTTTTTTAATAGATAGCGTGTTTCAAGGGGAAGGTTCTTAAGTATAACCCACCCCCGCTTTGCACGGGCGAAGCCGGGGCGGGCCACTAGTTAATTATATGAAGGGAAATTACCCTGCGCTATGTTAGGTTAATACAGGGCCTGTATAAAGCCTGCTATCTCATAAGTATGCCTGTATTACGGCACCCACATTTCGCAATGGGTTGGTGAGATTTGTATGGTGATGAATTAGGTATACACAAAGTCTTTATTCAAGTCAATCAAATATCTTAACCAGTCATAAAATATACTTTTACGGACACAAATTTCCTTTACCAAAAAACGTCCACACACCTGTTGCTTTTGCTTCTCGAAGTCTTCTTTCAATTTGTCGCCATTTGCCTCAGCGGTCTGCGCGCGGTTTGCGAGCCTCTGTACTTCATTCTGCAGTTCAGTAATTGCTGCAAAATATTATTAACATTTAACATTTTGACTGGCTTCTTTGTTTAGCCGTTGTACTAGGTTCGATTCCAGCTTTGGTTCGGTTTTTTGCATAAACCAGAGAGGCACTTGCTCCGAGTCTGGGTGGCATTTGTGTTCGTGAATGACATGATTGTAAACCGCCCCCGCGATATAGGTTATACCTAGTCTAGAGCGAGGTTTTTTTTAAACAACGAAAGATCTAATTATAAAAGACCCTTAAAATCTACACATCTCTTGTCTACATACCTGTATGGCATTCCATTAAACTAGTAAAATAATACAACATCTTCCTCTTATTTTTCTGTACTTCAGAATGATTTCCGTAATAATTTATGATGTGTGACAGTTAAATTAATGACACTCGTTTCTTTCGTTGGGGGTTAAATCAATACTTACCCAGCAGCCGATCCTGTGCTTGTCGCAACTCTTGCTGCGTTCGCTGTTCAGCGTGAACCGCGCATTGCCTTTGTTGATCTAATTCGCCGTACGCTCGGTTCGCCTCCTACAGCCAATCATGCATTGTATAGAAGAACTAAACATTGAACTTACTGACCTATGGGACAGGGGCCGGCAACCAGCGGCCCGTGGACTATATCGGTGCGGCCCGCAAGCCTAGACTTCAGGCTTACGGGTAAGAAAAAAATACCAAAGGAAAAGGCCATGTGAGTATTCTTGGAGAGAATAATAAATGGACAGATTTCATTTCTTAAAAATCAAATATATAAAAATAAGTGCGGCCCGCACAGATACTCTGGCAACATACGTGGCCCTGCTATAGCAAATATTGCCGACCCCTGCCCTAGACCAACAAGGCAGACTAACAAAGGTCTAGCTTTCTGAGCCATCGGCCGTCAGTTATCTCCAAACTATTCTAACAGATGGCGATATCTCTTGACTGGATTGAGTAAGTATTCAATAGATGGCGTTATGTTAAAAGTTAAATTAATGTATGTTAATCACCATCACTACGTATTATAAAACAAAGTCGCTGTCGTCTGTCCGTCCCTGTATGGTTAAATCTTTAAATTACGCAACGGATTTTGAAGCAGTTTTTTTAATAGAGTGTTTTTAGTAGAGTGATTCAAGTGGAATGTTTATATCTATATGTATAATACATCAATAATATTGTAGAGGAACACTGATAAATTTAGAGGTTCATCATTGCACCCGTGCGAAGCCGGGGCGGGTCGCTAGTATTAAATGTAATATAACAAAAACCTTAGCCACAGCAACACTTGGCCGGTACTGCTAGTGGTTTATAGATTTGTGAGAGCAAGCTTGCTAATCAGTCAATAATAGAAAGTACCTGCAACTGTTGTGCCAACTCGGCGGCATGCTGCTGAGCGAGTATGGCGGAGTCCCGCGCTGCGCCAAGCTCGATGCGGAGCTGGTTGGCCTCCAACGCGAGGGCGCTGAACTCTGCTTGGACTGCGTTTAGCTGCTGCACTAGCGCGGCTTCCGACTACAATACACCATGCACTCATTATCATTATTACCGCCCATAAATGACCCGCTACCGAGTCTGGCCTCCGCCAATTACATGTAGGGTAATTATCCTATCATGCCACGCTGACCAAAAAGTTTGACACAGGGTTGGTATCAAGATTTCTTTCTCCTTGGACTAGGTGATCTGCCTCTTGCGTTCTTACGACGCCCTTCATACGACACGGCCATGTATCAAGTATTATACAGGGTTGATACGACATAGGGGCATTTTTTTAACTGCCTATACTAGGTATCATTTCCAGGCTCTGTACCAAAAATCAATTAAATTGGAGCAATAGTTTAGTCGCAAATGATTTTTTTAATTTTTTGCCTTATTTGAACATGATGTATCTTTCCTAACAGATGTTTATGCCTAACGCATCGTTTATTAACCTTAGGGGCTGTCCATTAATCACGTGATGTTTTTTTTAACATTTTTAACCACTCCTTCCCTCTTAGTGATACCTGGTGAGGTTTAAGACTACCCCTCCACCCCCCATGAAATATCACGTGTATTTTTTTGTACCGTTTCGAATTCATACTAATCACACATAGTATACGTAGTGTAATTTAATGCCCCTCTGTCATATCAACTCTGTATACATGGTGAAACTATCAACTGGGATGGGAAACAAAAACTATACAAAAGTGAATACGTCGAATAGTTTATTCCATTTTGGCAACACTCTAAGAGTATGGTCAATGAACATTGTTTTTTTAAATGAGTGATATTTTTAAAAGTCAAATAATGCAGTTTTGTTTCACCAAAAATGCAGGTTGGCCACTCTTTTCTCAATTTTTGCTATTATTCATAAGATAGGATTGCCCTCACACCCATTTGACACTAGTAGTTCCGTAGAACAGTGTGGTGATGGATTTACCATACATAGTGTCACCACCTCATTACATCCTGAGGATATCGTAACCCAAGGCCGGAAACCTAGCTGCAAGAGAAGGGGCTGTCCATTAATCACGTGATGTTTTTTTATCATTTTTAACCACACCCTCCCCCTTGGTGATACGTGGTGAGGTTTAAGGCTACCCCCCCCCATCCCCCATAAAAATCACGTGTATTTTTTAGTATCTACAAAGAATCTTACAATCAAAGGTAAAGACAATACACGCCGTTTTTCTGTTTAATAATCACACATTTGACGAAAAAATAAATACTCGTGATATCTTACTATATAACCCCCCCCCCCCTCCCCCTGTGATATTTCGTGATTTTTGCCGGACCCCTCCCCGCCTTTCGAACCTCACGTGATTAATGGACAGCCCCGAAGGAAAACTTGATACGAAACGCTGCCAATCCGTGTGGGCAGGCAGAGTGGCGCAGTCTCCCTGTGACGGGAGGAGGCCAGACTAAGTAGTGGGTAGTCTATGGACTGAGTAGTAGTAGTTCTGCAGAAAATGGCATGTTTTCTTACCTCGGACAATCTCTGAATGTGCATCTCCATTTGAACACGTTGGGCTTGCGCTTCACCTTCGGCGCCCAGTTTGGATTGAAGCTGTACAATAAATAAAATATGTTATGACAATGGATTAAAAATCAATAGACATAGATGCATGTGGCATATAAAAATAGAACTGAAAATCAATCAAATATTAAGTTATAATGTTGTTTTATCAAAATAAGATATCACTACATATAGTAGTTTAAGTTTATATTTCTAACAATTATCGGCGATACTCAGAGCACAACAGTGTCGATACTCGGAGCAATACTTGCTTTACACCGTAATAATACTATAATTCAGAATGTTCTAGCAATTTAAATAAATACATAAATATCCTTGGACATTTCACACAACGCCATCTCGTCCCAAGCTAAGCAACTTAATGCTTGTGTTATGGTAACGAGATGGATGTTTAACTACTTATTATACTTTTTTTTTGTAAATACATACATATTATAGATAGAAAACACCCAAACCCGGCACAAATACTTGTAGGTCGTACAAATATTTCTTCCGGGGAATCGAACCCGCGACATGCTGCGCAGCAGTCGATCGCTCAACCACTGCGCCAACCGTTATATTTCCTTGTTGATATATCGCTTGATATGTCTATTTGCAAAAATGGCACTAAACGCATTTAAAATCAATACAGACGAATACGCAGTTAACAGCTAGTATGTAATAATTATAGTATTTAATTTATTATTAAAAAAATATATATTAAAAAAATATTGTCTGTATGGCAATACTACGCCTTTGCCTACTCCATACACACTGTGGTTAACAATAGACAAGTACAACAAGATACTCACGAGCAGCTTGTCCTGGGCGAGTTGCTGATTATCTTCCAGCAGACGCTGAAGACGGGTCTGCAGGGTGTGCATTTCGGCGCGTGCCGCTGCTGCCGTCGTTTCCGCAGTTCTAGCTGCTGCCGTAGCGCGAGATCGTTCAGCATTCAAGGTGGCCCTAAGAATAACACCACGTCAGACATTAACTACTCGATCCTAAATCTTTTAAGGGAACTTATTCCCTTAAAAGATTTAGGCTCTCCTAATAACAGGTTGACCCTTTCAACTTCGTCGTCCTTTCAGCCTATAAATAATCCACTACCGAGTCGGGCCTCCTCCAAATCCATGGAGGGAAATTAGCCTACTGTGCCACGCTGACAAGGCGGGTTGGCACAGGGATTGCATCAAGTTTTCCTTCTCTTGCAGCTAGGTGATCTGCTTTTTGCGTTCTTTTAGTTGCCTCTTACGACACCCTCAAGATTTTATTACTCCTTTGAACTTAATAATAAAAAAAACATAGTTCGAAAAAATATTAAGCATTTCTTGGCAGATCTTCTCTGTAAAGCACCCGACTTTTAAATCACTACTAGTGATAGTGATTCACTAGTAAACAGTAGTAGTAAGAAACATTTGTTTTGTGTTGAAATACTTACCGCAGCTCCTTCAACTTGGCATGCAGAGCTTGGGACGCCTCAACCTCATCAGCGAGTGCCTTCTCTTTGTCCGCCAGTTGCTTCTTCAACTTCTGCATCGGATCATTGGGTCCCTGATAACAGACAACAATATATTATAATGTGGATGGTAGTGACAACTTTAGAATACTCAATGTATACTACTACTTAGCCTATAAATGACCCACTGTTGGGTCAGGCCTTCTCCCACTACATGGATGGTAATTAGCCTACTGTGCCTCCCTTGCCAGACGGGTTGGTACAGGGTTTTCTTCTCTTGCGGCTAGGTTTCTAGCCTTGTCAGTTCTTACGACACCCTCAGGATGAAATGCGGTGTTGACTCTATGGCCCGTATTAATAGACGTTACTCAGCCCAAGATACCGCACTTGATATGAATATTGAGATCCACATCGTATTAATAAACGTGACTCAAGTTGCAGATTTGGTTTAAGTAATCATCTGAGTGATGGACTTGAGTGCAGACAGTCTCAGTTCTCTCGGACTTTGAAGTTACATAATTCGAAAAGTAATGCGATAACCTATAGATATTATTGTTTAAAATTATCCAAGGGGTAATCATTTATCCAAAAAATAAAGAAAAGCATATTTCTTAATAAAAAAATATTTATTTTAGGCCCAAAACTGACCATTATATTTTTTTGGGTTCTCTCGGACTTTGAAGTTATATATTTCGAAAAGTAATACGATAACCTATAGATATTATTGTTTAAAATGATCCAAGGGGTAATCATTTATCCTAAAAATAAATATAACCATATTTCATAGTAAAAAAATATTTATGTATAAGCCCAAAACTGACTGTACAAATTTGACGTCAGATGAATTTTTATCACCAAAACTTAAAAATTAATGTAAACTACATCTTTACAGAAAAACAAAAAATATGAACACTAACTGAACGCTTAGTTCTTAAACTAACATATTTGTAAAAATCGTGTCAAGAGATAAAGCGATTACTGAAAAATATGGATTTGATTGTAGTAACTACCATTTTCGTAATACGACATGGTGCGTTTCTGAAGATATTTTGATAAGTATAGTTTAGATAAATAAAGTACAGTTTAAGCGACTGTAAACAACAACAAAAAATCCCTTTCCAACGATATTTATCACATCATCATCATCATCAACCCACATTAGTCCACTGCTGGACATAGGCCTCCCCTAAAGAGCGCCATAGCGCCCTGTCTTCAGCTTGACGCTGAAGCCAGCTGCTGCCCGCAACCTTTCGCAATAGTGTTCAGTAATCGGTAACGCGAGTAATGAGCAGAGTTACATAGCAAGTAGTCGTATTCAGTAAATCACGACAGTACGCGCTCAAAACGTTCGTCATACTAATTATTTACTGTGTAGAATGGTTCGTCTAGAAAGAGATAGAATAATAGTTAACCATGTGATTTAACAAAAAAATATATTAATAAAATTATAAAGCGGACCGGTCGCAAATAGGGAGCCGGCTCCCTGCTTACTGAGATAAGTAGTAAACAATTATGTCGTATTGGGAAATAAATACAGAACAATTTAACGCTCTTTTGGGTAGCAATCCACTATATAACGTGTATTAGCGCTATTTCACTACATAGTATAAAACAAAGTCGCATTCTTTTGTCCGTCCCTATGTATGCATAAATCTTTAAAACTACGCAACGGATTTTGAAGCGGTTTTTTTTAATAGATAGAGTGATTCAAGGGGAAGGTTTTTATGTATAACCCACCCCCGCTTTGCACGGGCGAAGCCGGGGCGGGCCACTAGTATTAAATAAGTATTTAAATTAAAGTATTTCAATCAAAAGTTTTACATCTTTTGACTTAGAAATAACGAAATGCGACAAGTCTCATTCAAAACTTCGTTCAATTTGACGTCATCGTTCGCGAGATCTTGGTTACTGAGATGTGACTATTAATTAGCAATAATCTTAAGATGCTGATGACGTCATAATGGCGTATCAAATGATAACGCACTTGAGTACGTTTTTGAGTGACGACTATTAATACGGGCCTTAGTATTCTAAATTCATCACCACATGGACTATGGATAAACTTCAACATAAAAAAATAATTTCAGAACTGCTTCTCTCGGTGGGCTCTATGCCCTCGTTTCGGATGGTTGTAGGTATTTAGTTACGCTCTGTATAATATCCGTACCTCGCTCCATTCGGAGTGCTCCGGCAGAGGGTCGTGGTGTTTGTTGAGGAGTGCATCGGTCAAGATCTGGATCTCGTTGCGCGAGAGAGCCGCTTCCCTCACTAGGCGCACAAGCTCGCCAACGTTCACGCCACCTCCGTCACCGGCTGCTAACAAGCGACAAGTGCGTACATTAGAATACCATAATCTATGCCGTGTTGGTCTAGAAGTTAGCTATGTGTCTTTGTGTAAACCAGACCAGTCATTTTTTCAGTTTACGAACATGAACCCAATTGGAATCATGTTCGTAAACTGCCCCCGCGATACAGGTCATACGCAGTGTTTTTTTTTAAACTAGCTAATATATTCATCATAGGCATCCACTATAGATCGCTACAAAGTAAGTTCCTGTAAACTCTCAAGGACAGACTGAAATAGTGTATCTTATACAAAAGCATTATTGTATATAATTCTGGAGAAGTGCAATCTGAATTCAAAGCCTAATTATTTCTTAAGTCCAATTTTGATATCGACTTTAACCAACCTCCCTAATGTTGAAAATTCTAATCTTAGTATGCAGAAATATTGCTTACTCATAGTAAATTGGACACGGATATCACCGACAATCAACATGACCTGCGACCGTAAGTTTACTTACATTGTAACATTGCCGTTCAAAATATCAGATAAACTTCAATAATGTTATCAAGAGCTGGTCAACAATAGACACGAGGACCAATTACACCATTTATTATATCAGAACAGTTACGTAATGTAGCTATTCGTTGTAGGTACTTTTCAAAACTTTATAATTATGTATAATTCTTCTGTACGTATGTATGTGACTTTACTTCCTCTAAACAGCTGGACGGATATGCATAAAAAAAATCTAGTGTCACCACACTATACTACACAAATATATATCCCTCGGCTTTTTTCCAATTTTATTGAGTTCTGCACAGCTCCAAAGGGGATTTGGCTACAGTATTGACATTCACCCTTCACGACCCATCTAGTGGGTCCACAGATAATTATGGCAGATAATATATGGTTAGACTAGCTGTCTTAGTTTTACAATGTCAGACGTGCAAAAGCGTCTTTGTGCAAACCAGAACTCAGAGCCAGCTAGTTACTTATGTTTGTGAATTTCATGTCTGAAAACTGCCCCGCGAGACAGGTTAGAAAAAAAAAGATAACTTTATTTACAACTAGCTGACCCGGCGAACTTTGTTCCGCATTATAAATATTTAAAACAAAAAGAAAGTTGGACATAGGATACCTGAGATTTTCATCCCGTCCGTATAAAACCTACTTTAACAAAACGCAACTGACAGCGAAACGTTATGTTGTCTATAGTTTAATATGGTCGAAAATTTGACAATTAGAAATTTTGAATTCGACTTGTTTATATTGTTGTAATTCACATAATATCTTTATAACTTGTAGCCTATGTGTTATTCTGATGTATAAGCTATATTATTGTAAAGTTTCATTAAAATCCATTCAGTAGTTTTTACGTGAAAGAGTAACAAACATCCATCCATCCATCCATCCATCCATCCATACTTACAAACAAAGACATTAAGAATTTAATCTACTCACCCATAAGTGAGAGCACATTTTGCTCGGCCTTCTTCTTCTGTTTCTTTCCACCAGGGGGTGAGGATGCAGCGGGAAGCTGAGCAGTGGCGGGAGCGGTAGCGGTTATCGCAGCCTGCTTCAAAAGCTTCTCGGTAGTCAGCTCGCTGGGCTGCGGAACGTTAAGCGGAGGGACCACCTCCTCGCGGACAATCTCCACTACATCTTCGACTGGTTTCTTATCCACTTTCTTGCCTAAGGGAAAAATTCAAATTATATTTTTTAAACACCGAAAAGTTTTACTAATCATCACGTACGATAACGAATTATACCGTGACTAGCGACCCGCCCCGGCTTCGCACGGGTGCAATTATTTTATACCTATAAACCTTCCTCTTGAATTACACTATCTATTAAAAAAAACCGCTTCAAAATCCGTTGCGTAGTTTTAAAGATTTATGCATACATAGGGACGGACAGAAGAATGCGACTTTGTTTTATACTATGTAGTGATAGTGATTTTGGAGATAACAAGTATATAGTATACTTTACATAAACTTGCGCAGGTACATTTGAGATTCCACCTTATTTCTTTTTTAAATAAAATAAACAGTAATAATCTCAAACTAAACCTACATCGGCAAACACCGTAGGTACCGCGTGCATAGGGAACATCATCACTATCACTACATAGTATAAAACAAAGTCGCATTCTTCTGTCCGTCCCTATGTATGCATAAATCTTTAAAACTACGCAACGGATTTTGAAGCGGTTTTTTTTAATAGATAGAGTGATTCAAGGGTAAGGTTTATATGTATAACCCACCCCCGCTTTGCACGGGCGAAGCCGGGGCGGGCCACTAGTTATCAATAAAACAAAATTATAGGCGGCAGATTTAACTGTTCCTTACTACTTTTAAAGACAACCGTCATCTAGTGTTATATATTTGAGTCATTTAATTCCGGTAGCTAAACCTAATCCCATTCCACTACATAGTATAAAACAAAGTCGCATTCTTCTGTCCGTCCCTATGTATGCATAAATCTTTAAAACTACGCAACGGATTTTGAAGCGGTTTTTTTTAATAGATAGAGTGATTCAAGGGTAAGGTTTATATGTATAACCCACCCCCGCTTTGCACGGGCGAAGCCGGGGCGGGCCACTAGTTATCAATAAAACAAAATTATAGGCGGCAGATTTAACTGTTCCTTACTACTTTTAAAGACAACCGTCATCTAGTGTTATATATTTGAGTCATTTAATTCCGGTAGCTAAACCTAATCCCATTCCAATACAACGTTGTTACTTATGCACCTTTAAGAATTCAGTCATTTGCATAGTAAGGAAGATATCATGGTACCCTACCTTTGCGCTGCTCCTTAGGTCCGTCGCCACTATTGTGCCTCTCGCGGGGCTCCTCTTTAACGGGTTCTGGCGCTGGCATCGGCACTGGTTTGGCCGCAGTCTTACCACCCTTCGAGGGCTTAGCGGGCTTGCTCTCCTTCTTCTCTGGCTCCTCAACTTTCTCGGGCACCTATTAAGAATCACACATCTATCTTTTCCAATAATAATTTACATTTCAGTTTCTTGAGAGTAGCAAGATTCGTCGACGGACTTCTTCCAATTTTTTAATCATACTTTTATACAGGTTGTACCAAAAAGCCATAAAGATGAGAATAGTAGAATAATGTATTTTATATTTAAAATACCTTATCTGACTCAACTTTTTCTCAACAAACAAACAAATGATATCGTTATTATTATCCTACAAGCTCAGTAAACTGAATTCCATAATATTATCTGTTACTAGCTTTGGCGCGCGGCTTCGCCCGCGTGGGCTGCGAACCCGTGCATATTTTTTATGAACATAAAATCGGTTATTGTGACTAAACTATGATAGTTAGATATGTGCTCTCGCGGCACATGTACTTTGTACGCGTGTGTATTTTTTTTACATGTACGCGTATGTACTTTTTTGTAGATCTTTATAAGACCTACAAATCCGTAGTACATCATTTTGTTCTATTGTCAATAGTTTTTGCAGCGCACGCATAAATAGGTTTTCGATTTTACACCTTGGTTTACAAAATCGCAATTTTCATACGGATCCCTAATTCTTTTGAAAATAAAACCTTCCTCGATAAATGGACTATCTAATACTGAAAGATTTTTTGAAATCGGACCAGTAGTTCCTGAGATTAGCGCGTTCAAACAAACAAATAAACAAACAAACAAACTCTGCAGCTTTATATATTAGTATAGATTTCACGCAAATTTATGTCTGTTGTCTGGTAGCGAATATTTAAAAAAGTGCCCTTTTTCGTGGAATTCTGTGTACAGCATATTTCGTTATGAATATACGGTGTCTGTTACACTCTGTATTATCTGTAAATTTTTATAAAAAAATATGTGCATCCTGTTATCGGTATTTGTTTCATTAGTAACCTTAAAGAAATCGCCTAATGGAATTATCTTAGCTGTCATATACGACGCCCATATAAGCAGTGTAGGTGTAAGAACTGCTTGTGCGTCAGAATATCCTTAGGTAAGGATAATTAGCGCCCCGACTTCACTACTAGGAACTGAAAACGATCGTCGACTGCCCGAATCAGGGCCACGGGACTCACTTCCCGGTGGGGGAGCATGCTCCGCAACCCTGGGGACTGGCTCCCAGGGGTGCTGCGCGATAGTATAAGTACCTACAGTACAGTATACCTATACATGAAAATACGTGAGCATTGAAATGTTGTTACCATGCAAAATAATGACTGCATTCAAAACGATCCGTAATAGCAATAAAACAGAAAGTCATGCATATGATAGATAAAGCGATAAATAAAATAAATACCACTCCACGACAAGGCACCACGAAGACATTAAACCTTTACACCTTTATAACATATACATAACAAGGACATTACGAACATTATAGCTATATTTTAACACAAAACATACTTAAGTTAAAAAATATTGTCAAGCAACATGTATTTATTGCCTATCATTTCCTAAGTTTCGGGCAAATCGCACATTAATCTGTAAAAACTGTACATATGTACATATTTTAAAAGAAAATCGAGATTAGCTTTAGTTACGTTCGATTCGATTCGATCGTTTAACTGTGCCAGACGATTAATATTAATCTTGTGCTGTTATCAAACGCACCATAATCCTGGTCAAATCACAAATACGAAACTTAATCAGTCGAATCAATCTGGATTTGCCAAAATGGAAACACTAGTCTTAGTTGGATATTTGTTGTATTGTTATAGTTATATTTGTTTTTTTTTATATTATTAGACGACACACGAGCAGGCGGTCCACCTTATGGAAAGTGGTCACCGTCGCCCAGGACATCTGCAACCTAACGGGAGAAGAGGCCTTGCCGGCCTTTAAGCCTTTGATTATTTTATTTCTAAGCAACTATATATTACGTTCTAAGTGCCAGGTGCTATAAGCAAAATTATTGAAACTACTTATTACGGCAACAACGATTAATTGCTAAACACATAGTGGTATTGTTCTGATCTGAATTAACTAGATTTTTATTCCACAATGCAAATACAGCAGGAATATATCTCTGACGATGAACCGTTACGCATACCTACGCTGACCGTAATGGCCGCTCCAGGCGCACAGTACCCTAGTCCACGCTTCAAAATATGAAACTAATATCATATTTTGAAGCGTTGATAGCAGTGGAACGTTTGTTTATTACTTTCCCCGACCGCTTATCATCGCTCCTTATTCTATTCTAACCTAATCAGTTGGGTTGGCCATTGCTAGGGCACGGAACTAATTGCATTTATAACGATACGACTCTAGTTATGCATTTTCGTAATACCAAATGCATGCATCGTGCAAATCTAAACTAGTATTATCTACATTGTTATTACAGTACAATATTTAACATAAACGTCACCACAAACAAATTACAAGATCAATTACAACTACTTCTACACAAATGTATTACAAACTATACAACAAACATACATAGATTAGAAGATAATCTAGCTAATTTACATTTCGTATTATACTGCATTCTTTAGACAATATGATCGTTTTACTTAGCTACTATTGTATTTCTAGTATGTAGTACCATAATTCGAATTACTGTCCACCTTTGTCTAATCATCATCATCATTTCAGCCAAAAGACGTCCACTGCTGGAAATAGGCCTACCCCAAGGACTTCCACGAATTTCTAAAATCTGTGTCAGATAGAGGTGTACGTATCGACTCTGTAGGAAAATAATATGTAATTTAATATACCCCGACCTCGAAAAACAATACAAGATCTGCGATTCGCACGCAGACTAAAAACAAATTCTAAAAGAAAACTTAACCTTCTAACAGGTATATTATTCTTAGTGACAGTAACAATACCATTAGAGGCCATTAGCTAACTTTTGTTCTTTCTACGATATATACACAGAGCTAGTCTGAGGTATAGCGTTTCAAAACTGTAGACTGGCGACGTAATACTAAGACTTAAAAACCTGGTACTTAAGTCAGTAAACTACGAAATGTAAGAAAGCTATTTCAAGTGCAGTTATAACAGGTCCACCTGTCAGCATCGGGCCTTGTAGCTTAATGATGTGCGTCTCGGAGAGGGAAAGAAAGCTTGTCCTACATTGCATTTTGTGTTCTCTCTGGCCTACTTTGATCGGATGGAAAGCTCGTCGTTAAGCTAGCCCATGTGTGGATTCTAAGAGGAAAAATATAGGCGACATGTACTCGTTCTGCTAAAAATTGTGAAAGTCCTCTCAAACGAATTAATATAGGGTTCAGTTAAGAGAATTTCTTTCTAGCAGTATTATTAATGTTGCTCTTTTACTAAAGTCTCTAAAAAGACATCTCTAAAGAACATCTATAAATAAATTGTATAGTGGGGGCACCTAGAGCCAGAACAAGTACCTCTGGCTAACACAGAGACACATAGGTTTGATTGACCAAAAGGTGTCCAACACCTAGAGACGCTTTATTAGTAACTTAAATTACTTCCTTCTGAGATAAACTTTTCATAGAGTACACGTATCACGTACGCAATTATTAATTTGATGCTGGCAGGTGCGACCTGTTATAGCGAAAGCCTTCACACCGACAGTAGACGCGCTAAACTCACTTTTTCCACGAGTGTCGATTGCAACAACTCGAATTCGTCTTTCGGATGCATCTCCTCAAAGTGGTTGACGATCGTGTCCGGGCTCTCGGGCACCGTGCTCGGATCGCTAACGCAGCTCGGATCCTCTTTGTTTACGAGTATCGGCTTTACTTTGGGATCCTTGCCGCGTTTGCGGATCTGCAGATAGTAGTGGCGTGTATATCACACGGCTTGACCCAGTAAATACGTAAGCTGGTGCATAGCTTGTGCCTTCACCGTGACCACAATAATGTGCGAATAGTTAAGGATTATGGTTTTATATATTTATGACACAGGTCTGGATCGTGGAAATATTATGAGGGTATGTACCTTTATTTGCCTGACGTTTCGGCATGGTTGCCACCATCCATGGTCAAAGGAGGAGTGTTGGGAGTTCCATGTCATAAATATATAATTGTTTTGCGAAACCTTTACTAATTTCAATACCCAATATATTCCTTACGTTATACATAACAGTTCATGCAATATTGTTTCGATGTGTTGATGACCATACCATATGTATCCTTAACATATAGTTACTGACTAAAATACACTTAATATAAATAAGCTATTATGAAAATTCGTTTTAAATTTATATCACATATCTCTAGTAATGTTTTTCTATAGAATATTCATGAGTGATCTTATAATATGAAATACTTAATACAACTAATAAAAAATATAATCTTAACATATTTCATATATTATATTGTTTACATGCATACAGTGTTAGTTGCTACTTCGCTGTTAGATAAAGAAGTATGTTAAAATAAAGGATTTGTAGTCAATGAAATTGATTTTAGCATTTATAATGAAACGGTTTGAACATATCATATTGATTGCCTGGATTCTGCCAAACATATTAATGAATGAACATTTGGGATACCATATTCTTGAGATAATTTAAATATAATTAAATATTCAGACACATTTATTCATTCATTTTGTGAGCTTGGTGTGTAATGTTTAAACATGTGTCTCATTAACAATGTTTGCACAGGCTCCAATGCGTTTTCAAGTTGTTTAAATACCAGCTACATTATCTACATTATCTATACAAGCTACATTTGATTTATAGTTTTAGATTATATTTTGTCTCTTTTCAAGAACAATGGGACATCTTAAAATCCACTTGCCTGCAAGAAACCACTTTTAATACCATACAAATAGAGTTTAAAATAAAATGAATCATTGTTTGGAGATTTCACATTGTTTTAGGAAAGAAGCAATTAATTTTACCAATTCATTTAGTTTGCTTTAAACTTACCTTCACATTAGGCGGTGTATCCCTTGGTACATCAACCACTACAGATGGGGAAAACTCAACATGACCCTTAACTGGTGGTACAGTGTCATCATCCACTCCACTTTCTGCTGGTGCCTCACTTTCCAGCTCGCTGCCAGTAACTGCTGCATTTTCTTTGTTCTTTTCTTTTTTCGCTAACTGTATGGGAAAGAATGCACATGCTATAGGGCTACATAACACATAACACAAAACTTTAATCCACATCAAGTTTAATTATTTAGGGTCTGTTCATTAATCACGTGAGGTTCGAAAGGGGGGAAGCAGTACGGCAAAAACCACGAAATATCACAAGGGGGGTATAGTAAGATATCACATGTATTTATTTTTTCGTCAAACGCGTTATTTCTAAACCTAAAAGAGGTGTGTAGTGTATGTAACCTTTGAGTGTAAAATTCTTTGTAGGTATTAAAAATACACGTGATTTTTAATGGGGCGGGGGTTAGTCTTTTACCTCACCACATATCACCAAAGGGGAGAAAGGGCTTAAAAAATGTTAAAAACACATCACATGATTAATGGACAGCCCCTATTACATATGTTGTTTAAATCTTTCTTCTATATCAGTCAGTTTTGGGTGTTAGTGTTAGTGAAAGACTTATGTTATTATGGCCGTGGCCAGAAATGCAAGATGTGCTCAACAAGATGACTGTGGCTGAGCGGCAAGTGATGACTCATGCACAGTCTTGCAGCTTCCCTTAGCAATACCGTCAGTTACACACAGTGCTTCATCCAGCTATAAGTCTGGTCACCTAACACCTATATACCCTGGGTCGAGATGGTGAAACTATTGTGCATCCGCCTGTTCAGATCTGCACTAAAGAATGTATTTAGTTTTTCTCCATTTGTACAATGTTTTTAAACTGCCCCTGTGATGCTATATACAACATAAGCAGGGTTACTTTAAAAAAAAAGTAAAAAAAAAAAATCTAATCGTCTATGGAAATATCCATGAAATGACACCCCAACTTTATTGCACAAACATAGTACTCAAATATGCATAAAAAATACAGTACCAGATATAATATTAAATAAGATGTAGCTGTGAAAATTAGATGTATCAGGGCACAAATTTGAAGAATACTATAAAACATTTCTCAATAGTGGAAAGTAGATATGAGGTTATCTTTCAAACCCACTGATAACACTATTAACTCACATCTAGCAAGAGTCTTTTAGATCTATGCCATTAGGTTAGTTTCATTGTAATGATTATTTAGTAAATACTGTGCTATTAATTTATTACATGCATTTACTTAAAGACCTAGTAATAAGAATAGAAATTCTACAGGAATATAAAATTCTAATAGGAATTATTTAATTTGCTGCCACTGGATCTTTTGATCAGCATATTTATAATTAAGGACCAGTAGACAATATACCACTATTATTATGACTCTATGACTTGGGAATCATATGAATATGAGAAGAAAGAATCACCATTGATTACAGATATCTATAGCCAGCAATAGTTTTCAAACTATTAATTGTGTAATCAGACCTAATAGAATAAGCTAATTTCTGCATTAGCCCTGTTTAAAAGTTATCATACCTTCTTATTTGCTTTCTTCTCCTTTTTCTTAGGTTTGTTTTTGTTTTCAGCAAGTGCAAGCAATTCAGTCGTGGCTCGACGCTGCTGTGCTATGGCCTCCTCATAGCTCGTCCCAGACGCCGAAAACAGGCCCATCAGCAGCAGCATAGCGATTCCGGCCACCCCCACCCCACAAAGCACAAGCAATGCCTGCAGCTCCATCGGATCTGCAGCACACGCCTAGCCTCTGAAACAACGACACGAGACATCATATACATAATACATAAGCGTAATAAAACCAAAATTCTCTGTAAAAATGCTTGCTCACAGTGACTCCGGGCTAGAAGCCATTGAAAACGATACGAAAGTACTAGTTATTGGCCACATTATAAATTATATACCTACCGCAGTACAGAAATAAGAGCTTAGTGGAAAGTCCGGCGAAATAGTTAAAGAAATTCCTTCTAAATACTTGGAAACGGTTCCACAAAATGAAGGTAAAGGCTGACACGTAAGCACTGACACATGTCAAAGGTTAATGACAGTCCTTTCCCTCAAACATAATTTACGCTACGAAAATCCTCACATTTCTTGAAATTAACCACTTAATTCCACAGTATGGAATTGGCGCACTTCGTATTCGAGTTAGAACATTCAAATACCTCAAACTTTGAGTTTCTTAGATAAGTACCTTCACAAATCCAAACACTTTCGATGCCGTACGAGATAGGCTGTAATTTTGTAGTAGACGAGATTAACAACAACAATTACACACAGATACTGAGCAAAGATTAATATTTTAAGTTATTATTCGTATTTCTCACAGTCGCGACGCTAGTAATCAGTGTAGTAACCCTCTCTCTCTCCTATTTAATGGCATTTGGCTGGCACACACACAGCCTAGCTAGCTAGCTAAATAGTTCAGTTCACCAATCACCACAGTGACACAGGGTTCCCAACCTGAAGCGGGCGGACTGACTATCGTAAAGTATCGTATCGTACCAGGGGCGTAAAATTATCGAATTTAATCAAAATTATTGTATTTATCAGGATAATTTATATTTGTAAATAAAATTTGGATATGAAATTATCGTACAATCTGCGTACTTTATTAATATGCTATCGTACGAAGGTAGAAAATTATCGTACGTATACGATAATTTATCGTTCTTCTCTTCGTACGGTTCCGAACACTGCTTCACCAAGTCAAGTCAGTTCTAATTTCGTTCGTTCGCTTCTTTATTCACTCTCATTGAATAGGTGAACACTTACTCAACCCGTATATGCTCAAATCTCAACTCATAAATTACCAAATGCTGAGCGCTTCTTACAATTTGGTCAATATGCAATATTATGATGAACTCACATTTATCCGAGTCGAACGAAATGAATTCCTTGTATGAACTCATAAAAAATCCCATACACTTCATACACTTGCACATACTCGCGTAAGTGTAAGTTCATCTTTAGTTTAGAACGTTTTAAACCAAATGTTGCGCTTTTAAACGGTTCTAAACCGCAAATAAACCGTTTTAAACGCTTGAAAACTCGCATACAAATTTATAAGAACTGTTTTACACTTCATTATGGGATTTTTTTTATAAGTTAGTGGGGATATATTACTTATTTATTAAATTATATTACACACACTACAAGGATACCGACCGACCAACTAGAGCTAAACGAGTATATTTAATATTATTATCAGTAACACATGTCTTTTAAAAAGTATTTACGAAATTTATATGTACACCGACGATTTATCTACCTCGGTAAAAATAGGAAAACTTAGTTATAATTAAGAAAAACATAGTCATCAAAAACAACCGTTTTAAATGGGTTTATAACGGGTTTTTTCGTTATATATCTATTGGTTTTAAGTCAGCCCTAAATATAAAGTCACATTCATCCTCCTAGTGTCTGCTCGTTGGGCTAGTGACTGCTAATGCTGACAAATAGTTATGCCATGTTGAACATACTATAAGTAAGAAAAAAAAAATCATAATCCATAGCCATTTGGCTTTGTGCTTGCAATATTTTGTATGATTATCGTACAAGTATTGTTATCAGAAACAAATAAATATAAAAAATACTTATGAAAGATTTAATAGCGGTTATTACATAATTTACAAAAAGTGTAATTGTGCCCAAACGCTGCCACTTGGCAAAGTAGTTAGTAGACTAGCAGCGTTCTCACGCTGGATAGCTATTCCCTACCTTAAATCCCAAAATCGGGGCGGGTGACGACGCGGGGCGAAGATAGTAAAAAAAGTAGCCTAAGTTACTCCATATAATCATCAGCTACCTATCAGTGAAAGTCCCGTCAAAAGCGGTCCAGCCGTTCCAGAGATTAGCCGGAACAAACAGACAGACAGACAGACAAAAATTTAAAAAATGTTATCTTGGTCAATGTTGGTAGTGTGTATAAATACTTACGCATTTAGTAAAAAGTGGTTCTTTTATTTAATACTAGCTGCGCCCCGCGGTTTCACCCGCGCTAACTTATTATCGTACCGCGAGGGAAGCCGCGGGGCGAAGCTAGTCTAAAAAAGTAGCCTAAGTTACTCCTTAAATCATCAGCTTCCTATCAGTGAAACTCCCGTCAAAATTGGTCCAGTCGTTCCAGAGATTAGCCGGAACAAACAGACAGACATACGGACAGACAGAGACAAAAATTTTAAAAATGTTATTTTGGTCTATTTACTGTGTATACATACTTACGCATTTAGTAAAAAGTTGTTATTTTAATAATACAAACAGACACTCCAATTTTTTTTATTTGTATAGATGTACATGGTATTTGTTGTGTTGTGTTATATTTGACCTGACTTGATACTCGTTACCAGGTGGTATATTAATTGTTTTATTTTGTGAGGAAAATAACTTCTTTGCTCCATCCTGCCATTACCAACATTTAATTATGTAAATTATTTCGGACTAGATTTTATTGAGTACACATAAGTAAGTTCCTTTAAAAAAAAACAAAATCATTCAGATTTTCAGAACGATGACCGAACCAGTTTTTAATAATATTCTGTGGTATTGAAGGCAATGTCACTTGTCATGTCATGTCATTGATCACTCATCAGTCATTCAGTTCAGTTGCATTGTTGCAATCAATTGTATCTTTTTGTCAATTACTGAACAGCTGGCTATCTGAACTATTTCCATTAATATTCCTTGATACACTGAAGACCTGTTGTAAACGTATAGATCAAGTGAAATGTTGTTACGTGAATTAAATTAATAGTGAGTCGTTAAATCCTTGACCCTACACTTAGAATGTCTATTCCTCCTCTTGTTTGTAGCACTCCTCCACCTCCAGATCAGTGTGAGGACTTCAAGGATCCCGAAGACTTCGATTTGCCGTATAATTGTAAGTTTTAGTTGTGCAGTACCTTTTTGATGCCTATATTGTTTATACTGATATTGGTGAAGTAAACTACTGATCATATGATGTATTGCAAAAAAAAGACCTCCATTTCGACATTTTCCTTATTGAATTGTACATTTGACAATCATTACATTTTATATCATTTAAACAACATATGTACATAGTGTTAAATTTATAAATAAATAAGTGTTTACAATGTTGTGATACTTTTGAATAAAATAACATTGTATCATGTTGGTACAGTAGACTTCTTTGAATATATGTGTTTAATTTGAGTATTTTCATGTTCTAGTATCACAAGAAGATGAGGAGTGTGGAGATAATGCTTATGGATATGGAAACTTTTCGTACAGTAATTTTCAAACTCCAAATACCAACACTAATGAAATAAAAGTTGAAGATTTGCCTACTCCTATTCAACATGAAGCATTGGAAGATACCCTGGAAACAAAACTACATATTGATCACAATTTATCTTCAAATATTGTATGTAGTGATGTTACCAAAAATAAATCAAAATGTGAAGATGATCTTAATATTGAAGACTTAAATTTGGAATTAGATGAAGAATTAGGCAAAAACAATGATTTTGATAGTGAGCAAAGTGACCTGAACGAAGTAAGTAATAACAGTTTTCAAGTTTGTAAAACTACTGAAACAGCATTACAGCCTAAAGAAGTTAACTCTGATTCTATATGTCCTGATCCAAATGTTGTTGATAGTAGCAAGATTGATGAAGAAATAGTGGATGTACATAAAATTACAAGCAATCCAATTGTAGAGGATATTCTATTTAATGAGATGCCTGATGATAAGACATCAGATGATGTTACCGAATTTACAACTGGGCAGAATGTGGAATTAATACATGCTGTTGAAAAGCCTTCAGCATGTGCAGGACAATTAGGAATTACAACAGACACAACTGTTCCTGATAATTTAAATAAAAATGACATTGATGATGAATTTGGAGACTTTGAAGACTTTCAGTTTGAAAATAATAATAAACAAGTTTCAAGTATTGTTAATAGCTGTGATAATCCATGGGAGAGTGAAAAAGCAAATGATTCAGAATTTGATGCTTTTACTGCTAACTTTGAGGAAACGGAATTCAAAGCATTTTCATCAGAATCAAAACCTGCTGTAGAAGAGGAATCTAAAATAGCAGAAAGTAACATAGATGATGATGATGATGATTTTGGGGACTTTGATGATTTTAAATCCTCAAGTTTAAAAACTGAAACACCTGCCAGTTCTGTAGAACATTCCAATTCCTGTGAGGATGTACCTGTACTTAATCTCCACATGACTGAAAATGAACAACAAATCATGGACAGTATTAGTAAAGTTTTGACTTCAATATTTGTTGAAGAAATGACTGAGCCTGTTAGTGATTTTGAAGGAAGTCTAGAGTCATCATTGAGTGAAACGTGGGGACATTTAATGCAGACTGATGAAAGGCAACCATACATTGTACATTGGAATAATTCTTTAGGACAAAAAACATTGTTGAAATCTTTATGCATAGATTCAAGAAATATTGTAAGTATAAATCTGAAGTTCTTATTAATTACGTAAAGCTGCGTATTCACTATGTTCGCGAACTATTGGCGCTCCGCGCTCCTGAAACCGCTCTGATGGAGATGGTATGCACATCTCCATAGAAACACGCATGCTCCACAATCCTCTTGCGAACATTGAGCGCAAAAATCGTCATCATTAGTGGCATTTAGCGTGATATACGACACGTACGCACTAAACGTGGAGTTTTGCTCGCGTCCCCGAACAGACTGAGCGAGCTCCCTTTTGTGTTCGCCCAAAAACCGCCACCGATTGGAGCGCGCGCGGTTGCACGCTCCAGTAGAGCGCACGTATCCACTATGTGGAGCAGTTGCAGGAACGCAGAACGCAAGAGGTTCGCGAACATCTATACTAATATATCTATACTAATATATAAAGCTGCAGAGTTTGTTTGTTTGTTTGAACGCGCTAATCTCAGGAACTACTGGTCCGATTTCAAAAAATCTTTCAGTGTTTAACAGTCCATTTATCAAGGAAGGTTATAGGCTATATTTTATTTTCAAAAGAATTAGGGATCCGTATGAAAATTGCGATTTTGTAAAACAAGGTGTAAAATCTAAAACCTATTTATGCGTGCGCTGCAAAAACTATTGACAATAGAAGAAAATGATGTACTACAGGCTTGTAGGTCTTATAAAGATCTACAAAAAAGTCCGCGAGAGCACATATCTAACTATCATAGTTTAGTAACAATGACCGATTTTATGTTCATAAAAAATATGCACGGGTTCGAAGCCCACGCGGGCGAAGCCGCGCGCAAAAGCTGGTAGTGGATACCCGGCTTAACATTTTTATTCAAAACAATAACAAGGGGTTTCTAACAATAACTTAATATTAACAATGCATAAACCACCATCACAAAACAATATGATCTCAAAATAATTATGTTGTTTATGCAGATGCGCAATAGACAGTGCACTAGCCACCTAATCTAGAATCACCCCAGATTAGAATTCCTGGAGTTATGATCACAAATGGCCTAGTGCAGTGTAAAGTACTATGGATGGGCCACTCTGTGCAATGTCACAAAATTTTATGAGGCTTTGTAGCATAGTGAACTACATATTGTAGCTATGTATTGGATATACATACCTGTTCAGCAGTGGATATTATATTATTTATTAGCTTCACTTGACACTATCAAGTATTTTGTACTGTTTAATAATAGGTATAAATGCTTTCATACAATGAAAAGCAAAAAAAATTACAATTTGGTAATTGAACCAATCCATATTCTACAGCTATTTGGTCCGAAATGGAATACCAACATGCCAAAGTATGCAGCCACCTTAATGACAGCACCACTCCAACCACTAAAACCATTAGCTTCTTCAAGCTCATGTCAAAGTGTAACGAGTATTGAGAAGACATCCAGCAAACAGACAACTTGGAGTGACCCATTTACATCTGATGGACAAGAATGTGAGTACTACAAATGCTTTTTACATTAAAATACTAAATTGCTACATTGCAATTAAAAATAAAGCAATTAGTTCACAATATGGTACTTCACGTATTAACATTCAAATACCTACTTATATCAGACTTGCGAAAAATTTACATCGCCTACAGAAACACTTCACACCGCGTTTATTGACTTATTTTACAATCATTGTCAATAAAATGCAGACATTTTTATAATGAAACAATATGTTATGTGTAAGTTAACAATGCAAGTTATACTAACTTCAATGTGTTGGCAAAAGTAGACAGTTGTGTTCTAATAAATACGCGAAGTATGTATGTTATACAGATTACACGATCTTAACTTAATAACGCAGCAAATCATGCTGTTTACATTGCGTTTAGATAAATCTAATTTAAAATCTTTAATTAATAAAAAATAATTACATATTATGAAAGTAATGTTAGTAAAAATATTAACATTACTTTCATAATATAAAAAAATATTGTGAGTACAGGGTTTGCAAGCGCCACCCACGATCACTGGATAAGTTGATCAGAGATGGTTCGGGAAATTGTCTTTGTCTTTGGGAAACCAGACTTGTTCTGGGTGTCTTAGAATGTTCGTGAAATATGTAGATATATGTTGGTAAATATAGTCCGCAATACTGGAAACACCTTGTTCAGTCGAGTCGTCTTAAAGAGATGCAAAAAGAATTATCGTTTCATTATTATTTACCAAAAAAAACTATATTTAATTGAAGCACGGATGTAAAAATATTACTGGCGCGATTAAGTTATTGAAACGTGTTCCGATGTTATAAAATTACATTTAGGTTCCACATCTATACGCACGGAGGACCTGTCGACAACAAGTTACATAAGAATTCACTACCACTAAACAGCCGACACAAACTATTTGTATTTTCGTTTATAAATGAAGTAATTAAATATAAATTAATTGCAGTAATATTCTCGTAGTTTTTTTTTAATGGACTACTTTAATCATGACGTAATTGTACATCTAGTGTCAATAAAATCCAAACGTTTTATTCAAATTTTTCGTGAGTCTGTTCTTTGCTAAAAGTAAAATTAAAACTAATCAAGGCGCTAGAAGTTTCTCACCGTTGATGAATACATTTTTTTGCATGTCTTGCACTTGGATAACACCCTGTTTTATACGCTTGGTCCCACTCCTATAGTCACCTATGCCGAAGCCCTCCTCCTAGACCTAGAACACCTAATGGCCACCCTAGACCAAATGGCTCATAACCACAACCATTCCACCCTCAAGATCTCAGAGCTGCTTTCTCACGGTGAGTAATATATGGGCTACAATTGCACAAGACATTTCTCTTTTTAAACCACTATACCAAGTTCAAGATAGCGTGATCGATTTGACAGATGGGCTAGTGATGGAAAACAGAAAATATCTAGGGTGCGTTCCACTTGGCACTCACAACGACCACGCTCACGACCACGGTTTTCGCCGTTCCACTTGGTTCTGGGCGTCACAAATAGTCACAATCGTTTACTCAAGTGGAATGGATTTGGAAGTGGAGTGTAGTATGTGTGAAATTCTTTATTGCACTAGAAATATAAAACATTGGGTAGATAAGCGATGGTGGGTAAATATTCATAATAAGTTCCTATTTAATATTACAGGGTTATTTTTGGACCTCCGCCCAATTTAAATAGGTGGTTCAGACCATGAAAGTAAACAAAAAAGAAAAGAAAATAATAATAGTAAAAATGTTAAATTTCAATGTGCGAAAGCCAACGAATTTTATTTCAAAATGAAGATGTGTTTTATTCGAATATTTTCTTATAAAGTGAAGAAAAAGTGATAAAGAATTTCACACATAATACACTCACACCATCTTGTCACAGTTACAAGTATTTTAAAACGTTATTTTTTGGACTACTAGATATTATGTGTTTCCCATCACTGTTCGTCATTGCAAAGTAAAGGTATGATTCCGAACTACGCTGCACGCAGAAGTGCTACCGCGGCACTATTAGTCCCCATTACCGCGACGTAGTTCGGAATCATACCTTTATGTCGATCAGAAAAATTGAAATCTGTCAAATCGATCATGCTATCTTGTACAGGGTATAGAGTGGTGCTCAAGCATACAACCTGCGTGATGGTTAGCGTTAACCGTCGCTTAAGAACGATTGCAACACAAAAAATGAATCACGTGTCGCATACCCTGTAAAATATAAAAAATAAATAATAGTTTAAAAAAACAAAAAAAATACGCTTTTACTAAAAAATCGAAAATACATTTTAATAAATTTGAATTAAAAATAGTGTAGAAAAATGATTTTATTGTAAAAAAGCGTGGGGTGCTTTTCAGGATATTATCAAAATAACCCTTCTAGTCATATCTGTTCATAAAATATTTAGAACTATTGATACCATGCACCCACGCTTTTTTTACAATAAAATCATTTTTTCTGACACTATTTTTAATACAAATTTATTAAAATTTACTTTCTATATTTTAGTAAAAGCGTATTGTTTTAGTTTTTTTAAACTATTATTTATTTTTATTTTTTTAGTAATCGAGAAATAGGTGATCTGTGTGCCTGGTGAAATAGGTGATTCCTTTATTGGTCTTGACGCAGACACTCCGCGTCTCAGGAAAACAAAAATCGCTGATCCTGATTATTATTATCCTAGTAAGGATAACGGGTCAAAATGTTTAAAATATTGAATTGTCATCGGTCCTTAATAAGTATGCCAAATTTCGAGTTAATCCGACGTTTTGAAGGGGGTCAAAATCATGTTCAAAGATTCCGTTACATACATACGTCTGAAGCTAATAAAAGCGTATTTAATAAAAGCATAATACTGATAACGGAGTGTATAGCGTATGGCACACGCACGGTTTCCTGCAGTTTCTCAACTGCTGTCCATAGAGGATTAGCGTTAATGACACTGTTGTATCTCACGAGCAAACAGTCATGCAGAATGTATATTTTGACGAATATTAAAATGTGCCGTGTGTATAAAAGCTCATCACTAATATCAATTCATAGGATTTGCAGGGTGATGAAGCGTGGTCGCGGAGCAAGTTCCCCATTGGGAAGCGCAGCCCGCTGCCGTGAAGCGTGCAGTCGAGGAACGCCGTTGGTTTTAGTGGGTAGGTCGGGGCGCTAATTGCCATCTTCCGGCGCCCCGAAGTCTCACACACGTCGACTAGTCCCCTAAAAATGGGTGACGGAGGCTGCTCTTTTAGAAAAGGAGATCCAAAGCGTTGTATTCAAACTTGATTTCGTAGTGTCGAAGCTATTTACTAGTAACGTATTTTGTTTAAGCATAGTAGTACTAATTTCAGTAGTTTCTATCATTTACCACGCCACATTGTCATGTTGGAGTCATTGGTACACACAGTCTTTGCTACTATAATGTTTATGGTAGATGGCCACGGGCTCAGGGCATACGGAGCAGTGGCGTGGAAATAAATTTCGTCCAACGTAGCACATTCAAGCCTCCATAGCCAATGATGTTGGCAAATCAAACCAAAAATGTATCTGTTGGCTTATGTGATCTCTTTTGACAGGTCAAACGCATTTTTCATTTAGCATTTTCCACCGATTCAGAAGTCTGGCAAGGAATGACCCATACGGTAGGTTGGTTAGTGGCCGACTTGTTTCCAAATACCTCCGTAGCCTCGTCTAAAATTAAATGTTTGTTAATGGGCTGACATAATAGAACTAAACATTCGATTATAATTTTATTATTGCCTTCATTTGATCGCCCTGACTGAGGTAATTAAATTTAAAATCACTATCTGTCTTGGGTACTTATTTATAACATTCTATTTTCAGCATGCAACACAGAAACCCAAAGCTCCTCTGTCAACACAACGGGACCGACTGACCTGGATGTATTCGAGGCAGCAATGACAACGAAGCCGGAAAAGATATACTCCAGCACCCTGAATGTCCAACCGTTACGACAGATAAACTTACCAGACACGCATATATTCACACCATCTGACTCGGAAACACCTAGGTCGAAAACAATACATTATGATTCCAGTCCCACCGTTCTCTTACCTCAACCTTTGAAGGATGAAGGTAAAACACAAGCCGATCAGATCTTGAACACCCACAGTGTAAGCGAAGTTGTAGAAAATAATACAAAGGATGATAATGAATATTGGGAATTCCAAGGCTTCCAAAGTAACCCTAGCACAAGTAGATCGCAAGACAGTGAACTTTCAGTGTCACCGGAAAGTAATTTCGAGGCAGAAAAGCCAGATTTGCCAACACCGAGTGTGCCTTTTCAAATGCAACCTCTACAGCCTATTAAAGTAGAACCCGCCGTCCCTACGTTGAACTGGCCCGAACCTGGCGAAGTCAAGGATGCATTTGATGATTTCTCTGATTTTGTATCAGTCACGCAGAATATAGAGAAAGAATCAGTTGCAGTTGATCTACCAGTATTCCAGGCGGAAATAAGCAATAATTTTAAGACAGAACATATAGCTGATCTCAACGTCAAAATTGAAAGTGAAAAGAAGGAAACAAATGTTCCGTCGGTTCAAGATTTTGACGACGATTTTGATACTTTCAAATCAGCCGTACCCTCAAAGCAAACCAACGAAATTGACTTTAGTCCATTAGGCACAGCAAACCCAACTGTAGATAACATAGCTGATTTCGAACATGCATTTCCTAATTCTAGTACCGTTAAGTCTGAAACCATATCATTCCCAACAAGACCAAGCGAAGCTTCGCGTGAATCTTTAGGTCATAATATCTCGAATACAATAGAATACACGAGCAAGAATACAGTATCGTCAGGTAGTATTTTACCCACAAACCTGTTACAGCCAACTCCTGCATACAGCTCATCAAACACAAGTAAACAAAAAGCGGGCCAAATTCTTCAGCCTCTGTCATTGGAAAGTTATTCACAGATCAACTGGCCGAGCCCTGGTATCGATTTACAGGATTTATCGCGTTTCAATCCGGTTGAAACTCTTCATTCGTTGAAAAGTGATTTGAGTGTGGGTGGCCTCAGTAAAGGCGCGTCGCCGGTCCATAACCAGAAAACCAATACCAATCAGTCCACAGATGACGACATGTGGGGTGAGTTTGTGTCTAGCAAACCGCAGCCATCTTTACCAAACAAGCAGCCAGTGTTTGTTGAAGATGACGAATGGACAGACTTCATATCAAGCCCAAGCGTAAAACCACAGAACGGTTTAAATACGATTAGTTTGAACGTCTACACTAATTCCAATATTAAAAAATCTGTGACGCAAAGCAAATTATCCAAAAATCACACTCCACTAGACATACCTTCGCTAAATTACATCACTCCCAAAGCGGGAAACGCTAAGTCATTTAATGATAGACATTTCCAAAATTTATAACAACACACATTGTTATCATAATTTATTGCAAAATGTACTTAATTATATTGAGTAAGAATTGTATTCAACCATTACGTTTATGTAAATAGGGTGGTGGTGTAAGTATTACATGTAATATTTTTAAAATATTTATATTATTATTAAATTATTGATAATTGATTTCCACGATAGCTTAGTTTAGATTATTCTCGGGGCGCATTTCACCTCTTCCGATTGGATTGGCTTACTTCAGAGATAACTCACATGAACTGGCTTTCTCAGTGGAAAACACTTTACGAAGCAAAGTATGATAGATTTTTTAATTGAATAATTGGTAAGTGGCCGTTTATCTTTTTCAGAAGAGGTGAAATAAGCCGTTAGATTTGTTGTAATTGCACAGTTTGACATTAGTTTAACATATAATCGCAATTTAGGAATGTAGGAGAATTGTTAAATGTGAATTGATAAAAGACATTATAAAATCGATAAACAGTGTCATATTGTGCAAATGTTGATCGAGACCCGTCCTTAAATTATGTTTTATTATTTAAATTTTGTCAATATAATTATCACATATAGTTGTTGAAAGATTTTTTCGAAAGAAATACTATTCTAAAATTATGAAGTCTGTGTATTTGTATATAATGTGAAATATGTATAAAATTGTAAATTTTTATAGAATCGAAATTCACTGATGAAATATTTCAATCGTGTTCTTTAAAATATCTATTATTGAATGGTAAATTTAATATTACGTACCAGAGTTGTACGGAATTAGATTTTTGATTGGTCAAAGTGGCACTAATATAATGAATTGATGAAAAACTGAATAATTACGATAGTAACTGATTAAATAAATTACCGCAACATCTTATATTGGTTTTTTATTTTTCTGTATTGAGAAGCTATTGTAACGTGGGAATCATTGCCAAGTTGATTCCGTAGGCGTGAATAAGTAGACTAATTGGATAATTATTTTGTCTTTATTACGTACCAATATACTTGCATTTATTCCGGAATCATTGCCAAGTTGATTCCGTAAGCGTGAATAAGTTGACTAATTGGATAATTGCATATTACTATTTTGTCTTTATTACGTACCAATATACTTGCATTTATTCCGGAATCATTGCCAAGTTGATTCCGTAGGCGTGAAAAAGTTGACTAAATGGATAATTGCATATTACTATTTTGTCTTTATTACGTACCAATATACTTGCATTTATTCCGAAATCTAAACTTAACCCGAGTTGCAAACATTTATTCATTTTCCATTATAGATGTGTCTTATAATAGGTTACTCCTTATAACATCGGCTATCTGCAAGTGGAATTCGGTCATATCGATCCAGTCGAAACAGAGATCAGCAACAAATAGGTCGTTAGGTATATTAAAGCAAACACCTGTTCTATAACATTTCCGTGTGGTGACGTATTTAGAATACATAAGAAATGACAAGGGCGATAGCCAAGCCGTAAAAGAGGGAAAACGTGACACGAAATCCTTTTTATTTGGTATCGCTGCGGAAGTCTAGTGGTCAGATGTGCCGCCTTTGGATCAACGGGTCCCGGGTTCGATTCCGGGGTCGGGCCAGTGTCTTTGTCTAAACCAGAGGCACTGGCTCGGAGTCTGGGTGTCATTTCTATATATAATATGTATGTATTTACAAAAAAAAAATGTATTTAAGTAGTTTATCATCCATCTCGTTACCATAACACAAGCATTAAGTTGCTTAACTTGGGACGAGATGGCGTTGTGTGAAATGTCCAAGGATATTTATTTGTTTAAAGCTGTATGCTTTCCGCCGCCCCACGGGGGTGTGGTCGGCGATTATGTGGGAAACTACTCGTCTACCCACTAAAACCCCAGCGGTATACCCTCATACGACACGCTTGGGGCGCCACAACACGGACTAACGACTATCGGAGGGCGTCCCGGGCAACTATAGGTGCTGCTCTTCGTCTGGCTTTTCCCCGTGGGCCCGCCCGGCATGGGTGACCCCGTGCCGGTATGGTTGATACGAAATGATATGCTAACTCGCCTGGCCAGCGTGGCCCAGTAGCCTCCTTCAATTACCTGTAGGGTACAGGTAATTGAACGAGGCGCGACTCAGCAGTGGGTAGCAGAGCTTAGTAGTTAGTATACATGTAATTCACATTGAACCTAATATTTTAGCAAAAGGGAATTTAGTCTGTACAAACAGACACGTCAATGTTATATATATGTATAGATAAAATAGGTATCGACAAGATCACTTTCGTGTAGACCTCTATGATAAAAGGTTCTAGATTTAATGCGTTTAGTGAACATAGCAATGTAACATCTGACATATTTACTCCTGACAAAAAAAAATATACTTAAATCACCATTTTTATTATTTAACAAAAGTCTCATTATCATTCTCCGCGTCTGACTGCTCCAAATCTATGTCTTCGTCGTCGACGTGCGCGCCGATATCCTTATTTTCATCCAGTTGCGTCACAAACTTGGGCAAGTTGTTTTCCATGGTGATTCGGAACTGACACTGTTCGAACTCTGGCCATGAAATGAACCTAAAATAATAAGACGTTAAAGTTATACTTCCGCCCGTCAACTGTTGCTATATAGGATGTAACAAAATAGATGTACTTTCAGCAATAAAAAGTAACTTAGCGTAGGAAATTTTCAAAGTGACGGTTTAAACGGCCAGAATTGCCGGACACTGCTATTAAGTGAAACGTATATGACCATCACTAACTTCAATGTATACGTAAAGTAAAATTTTATAAAAAAAACGATCAATATACCCTATTAAAGATAGAATGATCGATTTGACAGACGGGCTAGTGATGGGAAACAGAAAATATCTAGTAGTCCAAAAAATAACGTTTTAAAATACTTGTAACAGTGAAAAGTTGGCGTGGGTGTATTAAGTGTGAAATTCTTTATTGCACTAGACATATAAAACATTGGGTAGATAAGCGATGGTGGTTCAATATTCATAATAAGTTCCTATTTAATATTACAGGGTTATTTTTTGACCTTCCGCCAACTTTAAATAGGTGGTTCAGACCATGAAAGTAAACAAAAAAGAAAAGAAAATAATAGTTGTAAAAGTGTTAAATTTCAATGCGCTAAAGCCAACGAATTTTATTTCAAAATGAAAATGTTTTTTATTCGAATATTGTCTTATAAAGTTAAGAAAAAGTGATAAAGAATTTCACACATAATACTGCTATACCATCTCGTCACAGTTGCAAGTATTTTAAACCGTTATTTTTTGGACTACTAGATATTATCTGTTTCCCACCACTATTCGTCATTGCAAAGTAAAGGTATGATTCCGAAGTACGCTGCACGCAGAAGTGCTACCACGGCACTACTGGTCCCCATTACCGCGACGTAGTTCGGAGTCATACCTTTTTGTCGATCAGAAAAATTGACATCTGTCAAATCGATCACGCTATCTTGAATAGGGTATAGATAAGATTATTTGACCATGTGTCATTTCATAAATGATCTGAAAATACGTATTAAAGCATCGACATGGCGATATCAATTTGATAGCAGTATTTTGGACGTTTGATTTTCATGAACGTTTTCATTTCCCTTCTGAAATGTCATCATAAATTCGTCGTAAGGTTAAATTTGATTTATTTTTTGTCGTATTTTTGTCTTTTTTGATAAATATGACTGCCTCGTTGGTCTAGTGGTTAGATGTGCCGCCTTTGGATCAACGGGTCCCGGGTTCGATTCCGTGGTCGGGCAAGTGTCTTTGTCTAAACCAGAGGCACTGGTTCGGAGTCTGGGTGTCATTTCTATCTTTAATAAGTATGTATTTACAAAAAGAAATGTATATAAGTAGTTTATCATCCATCTCGTTACCATAACACAAGCATTAAGTTGCTTAGCTTGGGACGAGTTGGCGTTGTGTGAAATGTCCAAGGATATTTATTTATTTATCGACACATGGCGCTTTATGATGAATATAGGAAATACGTATAGCCATAAGTGAAGTCCCTCCATAAAAATAGTAACACGTACTAGATTTTTTTTTTTTATTCATTAAAAAATGTTACAGTAACTAAATACACCTTACATACTACTCAGCCCATTGATGACCCACTGCTGAGTCGGGCCTGTCGGGCTTCCTTCAGTTACATGGAGGGTATTAGCCTACTGTGCCACACTGGCCAGACGGGTTGGCACAGGGTTTTGAATTAAGTTTTCCTTCTCTTACGGCTAGGCCTTGTCATTTCCTTATGTCAGCTCTTACGATACCCTCAGGATGGAATGGGGTGGTTACACTATGTATTCTAAATCCGTCACCACACTCAATACATACGATTATACCGACAAAATAAGGTTTTAACACGAATACATACTTTTTGAACACAGTTATTTTCTGATTCAAGGTCAGATCACCGAACTCTGTAAATATGGTCATGTGGGGTAGTTTTGCGTCGTCAGTGCCAGGCGCAAGTTCCTTATTGACATCGGGAGGATCCTGTCCAGTGATGAGCCATATGCCGCAGCCTGGAATCCACTGCCTAAAAAAGCCGTAAAATCAATAACAACTTTTCTTTTACCATTTTCCTGCCTGGTCTGATTTGGCTAAGTACCAGTATACAATAACAAAAACCCTATAGCAATCCAAAGTAGAGCTAATTAATAGAAGCTCTGCAGTGTTTAAAATGTTTTTCTATCTTGATATATGAGCGTGATACCGACGCAATCTATAATTAAATACCGCATGTATTAGTAAGTAGGTTTTAGTAGAAAGTTGTTACCCCTAAAAATCATGTTACTCGGTAGCATCGAAACTTCTACACGTACCGACTGATTATTTTTTTCTTTTTTTGGAAGTTCTCATAATCGAGAATTTACTTGGCTGTATCAAATAAATCCCTCCTATTTCAATATTATCATTCTCATACCGCTGTCCTGTAATCTGGTTACCTTGTAAAATTAAAATGTTATTTTATTAGTTTTAGCGCGTGTGCTCTTGAATATTGAAATTAGTCACTTACAGCCTTATTTATACTCTATACTAATATATACGAGGGTGAATCAAAAAATTCTTGGAATCAATATTAAAAAATGCAAAGATTTAAATAATAATATTTTATTTTTCTACATAATCTCCCTCCAATGCAATGCATTTAGAATAACGCGTTTCTAACTTCCTTATTCCTTGTGAAAAAAAATTATTTTCTTGACTCTCGAAAAAGTCCTCTACGGCAGCTATAACCGCGTCATTATCGTGAAATTTTGTTCCACGAATTTCCTCTTTTAATTTTGGAAATAAGTGAAAATCACTTGGGGCTAAGTCCGGAGAATATGGTGGGTGGTCAAGGAGATTGAAGCCAGCACAGCGGATTGCGTTGAGCGCAACTTCCGATCGATGGGCAGGAGCGTTATCTTGAAGGAACAACACGCCCAACGACAGTTTTCCACGACGTTTTTCTTTAATCGCTTCACGCACTTTCGGGATTAAATTTGCATAATAGGGTCCAGTTATCGTCTGGCCTTTTGGCATGTAATCAATAAAAAGGATTCCTTCACTATCCCAGAACACAGAGGCCATAACTTTGCCAGCGGAAGGAGCAACTCGAAATTTCTTAATGGATGGAGAGGATGGTCGTTTCCAAGACATGCTTTGTCTTTTAGTTTCAGGATCAAAATGGTGGACCCACGTTTCATCCATGGTGACAAGACGACGGCAAAAATTATCCGAATCACGCTGGAACATTTCGAGATTACGCTTGGAAATTTCCAAACGTCGCTTTTTGTTTTCGTCGGTTAACATTCGTGGCACCCATCTTGCAGACACTTTTTTGAACCCCAGTGAATCAATTAAAATGGATTGAACGCTACCAAAAGATATCTTTAGGATCTCAGCTATATGTTTTATAGTCATTCTTCTGTCTTCCAAAACCAGATTCTCAACCTTTTTGACATTTTCTTCTGTAACGGAGGTTGAAGGCCGCCCAGAACGCGGGTCATCTTTACAGCTTGATCTACCTCTTTTAAATTCAGCCACCCAGTACGCAACCGTAGAATAGGGTACAGCATCACCCCCTAATGTCTGCTGAATGTCCAAAAAAATTTCCTTCGTAGACATTTTTTTCAAACTGAGATATTTTATCACCGCACGTAACTCACTTTTATCCATAATTTTGACTTTTTAGCAACTCGTTGCACAAAAAAATTTATTACATGCGAACGAACTGACAAAAACAAGTGACAGTCTGCATAAATATAGTGTGATAGACACTCTTTAATTTGAATATCGAACTTGATCCAAAAAGGTTTCATATATATGCTCTTCTAAGAACTTTTTGATTCACCCTAGTAAAGCTGCAGAGTTTGTTTGTTTGTTTGAACGCGCTAATCTCAGGAACTACTGGACCGATTTCAAAAAATCTTTCAGTGTTAGGTAGTCCATTTATCGAGGAAGGTTATAGGCTATATTTTATTTTCAAAAGAATTAGGGATCCGTATGAAAATTGCGATTATCTAAACCAAGGTGTAAAATCGAGAAACTATTTATGCGTGCGCTGCAAAAACTATTGACAATAGAACAAAATGATGTACTACGGATTTGTAGATCTTATAAAAATCTACAAAAAAGTCCGCGAGAGCACATATCTAACTATCATAGTTTAGTCACAATAACCGATTTTATGTTCATAAAAAAAATGCATAGAGATACGCGGGTTCAAAGCCCACGCGGGCGAAGCCGTGCGCAAAAGCTAGTTCACTATAGTCCTTGTCATTGGAAAGCCAAACGAAAGGAACAGCAGCTTATACTATAATACACGTCATAGTTATTACAGTATTATTTATGAAGACGGCCGTTAGGTTTTACCACCCCTGTTCGACGATACATTTATGACTACTACTCGATACTTACTCTAACATGGGAATCACTCGAGTAGATTTTGAAAACATATGAGGCTTGAAAAAGTACCACAGTAGCGGTAGATATTCTGGTGCGCACGGTAGACTTTCTTTTTGAGTGATGTTAACTAGATATAGCCTGTGTTCATCCATCTGCAAAGGTTAAATCGTGTGACATATCGATTAAACTTGTTCCTCACATTAATCGATCTGTATCTGGCTCGAAGGACCATTCCGGTAGAGATAAAAAAACCCATCTCAACGCATAAATGACCCACTGCAGATTTGGGCCTCTTCCAATTCCATGGACGGAAATTAGCTTACTGACACACTGGCCAGTCGGGTTTCGTTTCCCATCTTTATTCTTTGGTGGCTAGATTTTGAGAGACAGCCCTGTGAGATAAAAGATAAACAGCACTCGCTTCTGTCGGCGGCTTCACGACCGTAATTAATCTAAATTATTGTTGCAACCACAAACTTCAACAATAAAAAAATATATGCATTTGTGTGTGAAATACATGGCAGTGCGTGTAAAGTAATTTTTATTGATTTAATTTGTTATATGCATAGTAAAAAATCTATGTATAAACTATAAATGTGGGAAATTCGTCTCATCAAATTCTCTCGTCTCTCGTCAAATTTATAGAAATAAAGGTAAATATATACATACCAGTG
The DNA here is from genome assembly GCA_905475355.2 of Clostera curtula. NCBI lineage: Eukaryota > Metazoa > Arthropoda > Insecta > Lepidoptera > Notodontidae > Clostera > Clostera curtula. Next base: position 6,120,867 of record FR997813.1, on the reverse strand, counting down.
TAACCTTTTTGCCTGTGGTTTGAGTCATCCATGGAAGGAAATGCACTTTGGGCACACTAGTCAACACTTTATAATCAAAAAGCATCTGGAATAATGCTGGAACTGACTTGTGTTTATGTTGCTGAATCGCATTATCTGTAAGTAACTAAATTTTTGAATAAACTTAAGCTCTAATAATCGTATTAAATTAAATATTTATTTATAAGTGTTCGACATTATTGAAATTAAACACTTCATAACGGATTTATCGCGTTTATTTTACATTCCAGATGTATCGAATACTTTGCAGCAGTTGGGAATTGATAAGGCAATAAGTACAAGCGATAAATCTGTTAAAAATTTACAAATTTCAATATCTACAGCTATAGTTTAAATGTGGAGCTCAAAAACAATATATAATCGAATAAGTCTCATGTCAGGAAGTAGAAGAATAATAATAGATAGAAGAATTATGGATTACAATTTGAGAATACTGAGAAGATATTTTTATACCGGATATCTTCGGGTGGTGACGGATTTAGAATACACAATGTCACCAACCCATGCGTGTATGAGTAAGAGAGCGACTAAAGGAACGCACGAGGCAGATCACCTAGCCGCAAGAGAAGGGAACCTTGATACAAACCATATTCTGGCCAGCATAGCACAGTAGCCTAATTTCTCTCTATGACTTGGAGGAGACCCGACTCAGTAGTGGGTCATTTATGGGCTGAAACTGTATTATTGCAGGTGCAGATAGACTATCTATAACAATCTTCCGTGCGGTGACGGATTTAGAATACAGGGTGTCACCATCCCATTCCATCTTCAGGGTGTTGTAAGAGATGACAATAGGAATTGACAAGGCCGAAAACCTAGACAAAAGAGAAAGCACTTAGAAGGGGCTGTCCATTCATCGCGTGAGATTCGAAGGGGGGGGGGTTATAGTAAAATATAACGTTTATATTTTTTCATCAAACGCGTGATTTCTAAACCGAAAAGCGGCGTGTAGTGGAACCTTTGAGTGTAAGATTCTTTGTACGAGTAGGTACTAAAAACACACGTGATTTTTAATGGTGTATGGACTAAGTAGGTAGTAGTATAATATTAGTTATTGTAAATAACTTACCTCATAATGATGTCCTGGCATTGTAATGAACAAATCAGGTCTTCCTAGCTGATTAGTAGTATTGTGAAATATTATATTGTTTATTAAATGTTTCACAAATGAAAGTCCAGGCATTGATCCAATTATAGTCACTATCCGGTCTGCAATTTATTTGCCAACATACATATTATTTACTTACAATTACATAGCTATATACATAACAGGTTTAATCCTGATATGCATACACAGCATTAGCAGATCTTGGCAAAACCTTATTTTTTAACAGAAATAATTAAAAATACTTATGTATACATATTTATCAATAAGACAAATATAACCATAAATATTATATAAATACACAATAAATCCACGCAAAGATGGATATTATACATATTTACTGTTACATGTTAAAATTATAAATATGGTAATGGTGATACATATTTTTTTGTTGTTTGACTTAGTATGAAATAGACACACCCATTCAGTGTCATCATCATCATGATTTCAGCCAAAAGACGTCCACTGCTGGACATAAGCCTCCCCCAAGGATCCTCCACAAAGGCCGGTCCTGGGCCGCCCGCATCCACTGCTTTCCGGCGACCTTAACCAGGTCGTCGGTCCACCGTGTGGGAGGCCTACCAGCACTGCGCCTTCCGGAACGCGGTCGCCACTCGAGGACTTTTCTGCCCCATCGGGCGTCGGTCCTGCGAGCTATGTGCCCTGCCCACTGCCACTTAAGTTTGGCAATCCAGTGGGGTATGTCGGTGACCCTGGTTTTCCTGTGCATCTCCTCATTTCTGATTCGATCTCGCAGAGAAACTCCGAGCATAGCCCTCTCCATTGCCCTTTGGGTGACTTTGAGCCTTCTGATGGAGCCCATAGTGAGTGACCACGTCTCTGTTCCATAAGTCATCACTGGCAACACACATTGGTTGAAGACTTTTGTCTTCAGACACTGCGGTATTGGGGACAAGAAGATCTTTCGCAGCTTCATTCAGTGTATTTCATACTAATTTGCAAAAAAAAAACTGCCTCCTGCACACACCAAATCCAGTTACTTTACAAAAAAGTATTTTTTTTATTTGTACTGTTTGTTATTTAAAGGCACATTTGACATTGACAAACACAACAAATAGAATTTCTTTTTTTTAACCGAAACTCCTGCACTATGTATGACCTGTATTGTGGGGGCAATTTACAAACATCTAACTAACGAACACAAATGACACAGAGACTCAGAGCAACTGGTTTAGGCAAAGACACTTGCCCAACCCCGGAATCGAACCTAGGACCCGTTGATCCAAAGGCGACACATCCAACCCCTAGACCAACAAGGCAGCAATTAACATCCATTTCCACCAAGTTTTTGTAAATTTAGTTTGAATCATGGATTTAATCAGTGAACAAATGTTGCCCTAATGTTCTTCTTCTTCTGGAAAGTCATTTAAAAAATATTGACAAACATGAAAAGAAATACAAACCATTCTCCTCGGTACTGAGGCTACCTAGTAGTTCCTGTATTCTGTTTCCTTGGTCCATTTTATCCATAAATGCTAACTTCCACATACCAAAAAAATCTGCTTCTTTAAATGTTATCTTGTTTGGATATTTCTCTTGTAGATGCTAAAATTTAAAATAACATGGAATGATATACATACAATAACATAGCACATAAAAGAAAAATGCACATGAACTATTAACATGACTTCAAATGCATTAGTTTGTTCGATTTACAAAAGGTGGCTCAAGATAAATGTCAATTTAAAAACTTTGTTAAAAAATGATAATTAAAACCAAGCAGAACTTACACTAATGTGAGATGCAAAATGATTTGAAGTTTCATACATATAAATATGCTTTTGTTGATTTATAAGTAATTCTTCACTAAGAAACCCGAACCCTGGATTAACTTCTACCAGTGGAGCTTCACTATTAATTATCTTTTTTATATTATCTGCTATATCTTTTGCTGTTTTTCTGTTTATTAAGTACATACTTTCAGGTGCCTTGTATTTCCTAAGTAATGACTTTGGTATTATATCTTTGAGGTCTTTGTAATCTGGACAGCTTTCCAAATATTTTACCACATCTGGTGAAGACTTTGAAGTCACTTTTTCTTTAGTTTGCCTACTGACTTTAGCACATAACCTAATATAAGATTTCAAAGGGATATTTTTTATCATGACGACAGCATTATTGCCTGAGCCCTTCAGCATTTTAGTGAGAAAATAGTAAAATTAGGAACTTTAAATTGGCGTTTTTACGTAATTACGTTTATTTAAAATAAAGAAGCTCTTTATTTGTAAACAACTTTTTTTATTAAGCTACCGTTTTGGAATGGTGATTTAGGCCTTTCACCTGTGACAGCCGGTGAGCCCGCAGGCTGACCGTTTTATTAAAAAATTAATAAATTAATTAAATGTTCGTTTTTAATAACTATACATTTGTTTGATTATAAAATAAGTCAGCACGTTCCAGCAATGTTACAGTCCTAAAGCTTTGTAACATGAAGGTTTCAAAACTTCAAATTAATATCCAAGAAACCCCATAGATGGCGGCCATAATGAGATAGGCACATAAGGCACACGACAAGCCACATACTGGGTAAAATATGCCCAGTTGGAAGACTGAAATCAGACCAGTTGCCATTTTAGGGGTAGTCTGATGAATGCAGCGGGGTTGCTATTGCTAGTGGGTAGTGATAAAGGGTTTTAGTTGTCTTCAAGTCGCTCATGTTCTGCTGTCCAATTGCCGGGTATCCTAATAGGATTCTTGGGAACCCCACGACAAAAAGTATATTCTAAGATTTAGGTAAATCTAATTACAATGTGTATTTACTATTGAATTTCGTAAGAGTTTATAATAGGTATACTTATTAAAAACAAAACTCGATTAGCAATATATTAGTTATGACAATATAAATAAGACGTCATATTATTTTTATCTTAATTTAATCACCATATTATCTGCACGTACGGCTATTAACGTAAGAGCATTAATTTGTACGTACCTACCTATGTTTTGAGGCTGCTCTACCAGCTCCGAAATCCATCTAGTTACTGACTAGATTCCGGTATAAACTACAGTACATTAGTGGTACAGTAGATACCGGTGATATTTTGGAAAGATTTCGCATATCGACTGCTATAGTGAGTTTAAGTATATGAGAGGCATAAAAGGATCATGCCATTCATGCCAGGTCTGACGACTCCAAGTGGCCTCCGGCTGAGCTACACGCTGGTTAACCTGTATAATGTGCACTTACCATTATGTAGACCGGGCAGAGGTTAGCGGATTCGAAGCGAATCATAGAATTTACCCGCAAGGTAGTTGGTAGGTACCCTTTTAGGACCAGGGTTTCCTAGTAAATACTAGCTGTGGCAGACTGCTAGCTAGCTGTGTTGGTTGAGTCTACCAATTTGGTCTAACTCTTTGTGAGGTGTAACAAAGACCATATAGCCATCCGAAATTACGGCATAGATTCTACCGAAAGGAATAATTGTGTGTAGAAACTAGTACTAATATTAAAAAGTATGAGGAAGAAACTGCAGTTCCCTTATCCATTGGATCCATTAATTCCATGGGGCCATCAATTTTGATTATCAAATTAGATACCCAGTTATATATTGTCGACAATAGCTTTGGGGCTTTCTGTGTTCTTTTCTATAGTAACCAAATGGTGACCAAAGTACCAAGTACAAAAAATATTTTTTCCTGTAAATTTTCACACAGCCAAAATCTTTTTGAATGTGTTTGTACTTACCTATTGCCTATATCATGGTAGTTATCCGAGCTAGGTACAAAGTACCTATAGAATCGCTGAAACATATGAAGTTTCTGCGTATATTTAATCATAGTTCATTAATCACTGATTTTTTTCAATGCAACTGTAAATGGGCTCGGCGGGTGCCATGTTATCTAGCCGATAATCACAGTGCCGACACTCGATATAATATAAAGTACTTCACTTAGAACTTTCATTGATTGTGGATATAATTCTATTAATTTCGGAGATGCTGGCGCATATAATGTTGATTGTGATTGTACAGTTTGCTTTTGCAGCTGTGTCTGCTTCCGTGATTTTTGAGGATTGTGGTAAGTCTTATTTTCTTATGGTCTTTCGAACTGATTGAAACGTTCGACTAATTATAATATGTGTTCCTTGTATCTCGTATCTAAAGGAACTAAGCGTTTGATAACTATTTGGACAATAGAAAGATAAGCAACCGGATTAGCTGTTTTAGATAATGGTTGAAGAGATTTTTAGTAAACGTTTTAATTTAATAAGTGTCCTTTACTAACGTCATATACGTTAGTTTTAGATTATATGGCATCGTCAATGTGATTTCTAGGTAATTCGTTACCTAGAAAAGTTACCTATTAAACTTCGTTACCTATTAAAGTAGACCATTTAAGTCTAGCTGATTGTCCGCGTGGTGACGGATTTCGAATTCATAGTGTCACCATCCCAATCTATCCTGAGGGTGCCGTAAGAGGCGACTAAAAGAACGCAAGAGGCAGATCACCTAGCCGCAAGAGAAGGAGAACTTGACACAAACTCTGGGCCAACCCGTCTGGCCAACCCTCCATGTAATCGGAGGAGGCCCGACTCAGCATTGGGTCCTTTATCGGCCAAGTAGTAGTAGTGAAACCACAAATTGTTCATAATATTAACCGTGTTACAGGTCTGCTCGGTGAGATGTATCTAATTGATTCTAGGACAGTTACGACAAACTAAAATTTCCCGTGTTTCATTCCTTAAGATCTAGTTTTAGATTAGGTAGGTATAGACGTCACCGTATATCATCATCTTAAGGCATCGACCTCAATGGCCCCTTTGACAATCTCCATTCCAATATAAGTACTTTGGGCAATTTTCTGTGAGATCTTGACCGCCATCTTCACGATGTTCTTTTCTTTCACCTGATCTTTTGCAGTCCCATGGCCGACCCCAATAGATGCTTGCACCATGATTTAGGTTCTCTGACTACAGGACCGACATGATCTGTCTTTTCGCCTTAACTGAGACTTTGTTTCCTAAGGCATTTATTAGTTTTTTTGTTTTTGTTCCATTGCCCTATGAGGTACATCTTGTTTCTGGAGAATTGCCTTTGTAGTTACCCAGATTTTGGCTTCATAAGTGAGAACTGGCCGATTGCACTGGTTGAAAATATGTTATCGTAATTTTTGTTCGAAAGGATTTTAAGATAATAACAATTAAGTTATTAAAAATGGATCAAGAGTGATAAATAAATGAGCCGGTAAATATATTATTTGCACTTATTACACGTACCTATTTACATATACGCATATTTGTGTACATAAGTACTATAAATATAATAATATTAAATGGGTCATCAAAAATTGCGCAAATTAACGCAAGTCTATGACAATGTATTTATTTTTGACGAAGTTATAAATCATATATTATAATCTTAATTACCTACCTACCTAGATAATAAAGACGTAACAATAATGAAGTCTTTATCACATCCTAGTTGAATTTTTTTGTTTACTGTGCGTAACAGAAAATTTTCAACGTTAACATGAATTGATCTGATCTGACTAATCCTGATCATCAATACTTATCTTTTCTCAATTTCTTGGCGATTTGGCTTTCTAACTTGCTAAATAGAGGCAACAACGATAATACCGACGATCAAAGGCTTTTATATTGATTGTTGATTCGGATGATTTTCCTATCTTATTAGAATTCTATTCACCGCGTGGTGACGGATTCAGAGGTCAAAATGTCACCAACCCATACCATCTTGAGGGTGTCGTAAGAGGCGACTAAAGGAACGCAAGAGGCAGATCACCTAGCCGCAAAAGAAGGAAAACTTGAAACAAACCCTGTGCCAACCTGTCTTGCTGGCGAGGCACAGTTAGATCCTATCAAAACAAACGGTTTTGTTGACATTTACAACACGCGTTAATTCCCAGCGTGCGGTGGGGAAGTGTAATATTCTGACCCGTCCTCACAACGGGTAAGGTATTTTTAAGCTACTATACCCCACGCTTTTGACACACGCACTTGGCAAGAACATAGTGTTGGACGGGTAGGTACGTCGAAAAAATAGCAAGTTTGGGGCTACAACACACATCGTTTACCGTCTGCCTTCTGAGACCAACTAAGTCGGACGTTGGAACAGCTCAACCAGCTGTCTATTACTTACGCTATTGCTATCGCGTGACGACGTCATTATATGTATAAGTAGACTAACACTAATAAGGCGCTCCCTCACCGCGAGCATTTGCGTGTAATGTAACATTATAGATTCGACCGAGCATTACATTACAATACTACCTCCCACACCGACGAGCGTGCGCGTGTAATGTAACATTATAGTTTCGACTTTGAGCATTACATTACAATACTACCTCCCACACCGACGAGCGTTCGCGTGTAATGTAACATTTAGTACTTAAAGATTTGAATTTGCGAGGATTCTGATTTAGTTGTTTCCGTAATGTCAGACGAAGCGGTCATTGTGCTGATTGCGGCAATATCAATTCTAGATTGTTATTTACGTGAAAAAAAAAGAAAGGAAACGATATTGGTGCAATTAATTATTTCAAAGCCGGCGAAATACAGTTTGTAATATTCTTTCCAAATTATTAATATTTTAGTGTACATACATCAAATGTTCCAGGATTTATTAACATGGTACAGTTAGAATATTTATTTTATAGATTTTTTCTGTTCGAGAAGTTTTAGGACCAAGATTATAGATAGCTCTTAGGATCTGTAATATACTGCTTTATAGGTTTGCACAGGATGTCCAGAGGGCTATCCCGTAAGTCATGATACTGGGGAAGTAACTGAAATGAACTATTCTAGCCGTATCAACATCCGTGAGAAGTATAATTTTTCTTAAAAATAAAAGCCGCGGAGCTTTATCTATTACTAGCGACCCGCCCCGTCTTCGCACGGGTGCAATGATGAACCTCTAAATTTATCAGTGTGTCTCTACGATGTTATGGATGTATTATACTTATAAACCTTCCTCTGGAATCACTATCCATTAAAAAAAACCGCTTCAAAATCCGTTGCGTAGTTTAAAATATTTAAGCGTACATAGGGACGGACAGTCGACCATCGACTTTGTTTTATAATATGTAGTGATAGTGATAATGAAAAGACGATGATTACTAAATCTAGTTATTTTTGTTGTACCTACACACTTTATCATACGGAACTGGAGTAGGTTGCCATTAATAGAACGAATTAAACTATTTTTAGGCAAAGTTTTTATCTATCCGATAAGGGGACGCCTAATTTTTTACTCATAACAAATACCGTGTCCAATGGATATCAGTGCATTTAAACGATTTTTATTATTCAATAAAATGCTATCTGCATAGTATAACTTCCTACATAGATAAGGTTATCAATAAAATGTTGGTCAATAAAGTAATATTTTACTTAGGTGACTTGTAATACTTGCCTATATTTTTGTAGTAGCTTTAGGTTTTCGCAACCTGGCTTGTCTTATCTTACAACTAGCTTATTCCCGCAGTTTCGCCCGCGTAGATTTAAGCCGTAGATTCGACACATTCCTAATACCCAACATATTTTAAGCATAATCTACAAAAATAAAATAAAAGCAAATTGAATTCATTAAATCCCTAAGTCCTAAGAATCACTAAGTCCACATGCTTTTCTGTAATAATCCTATGTGCTTTTCAAAACTATATATCTCGGTCGAATCGAATCGATCGTTATTTCTTTATAAACAAAGAAAGAAAAAAAAGCAAGAAAGAATACATACTTACACCAGAATATTATGTTGAGCTCATAAAAAATAGTAAGACTAGCAACAAATGTAACATAGTATTTTTGGGAAAATCTTTGATCAAAGAAGGCAACTCTGAGAACGTTTTAAAGTAAAAGATTAAAAAATGTTGTATGATGTAAGATATATGAAAAATATTGCCTGGAATATCCAAGTGCCGTAAAGTTACCTTTAGAAAAATAGGTAAGCCAGAGATTTCCATGTTTATCTATGAAAGCTTTGGATATGAAACCGTTTTCATTATATAAAGTAGGTTACAGCAGACGACTAAATAAATTGCCTGAAAACTGTTATAAATAAATAAATATCCTTGGACATTTCACACAACGCCATCTCGTCCCAAGCTAATAAGCATCTAAGGGCCCCCGCGCATTCAGGTATTCCACAATATAACGTCTATTTTTTATTTTTTTCCGACGTCCCATGTTATTTGCATACGCAATTTACATAGCTTTATGTGCATATCTCAAAAGTAACTTTTAGGACATAGAGTTCATTATAATATAAACAAAAAGCTTACCTAGTCTGCTAGTTTATATAATTTATTAGCATTTATTCATATTTTTAATAATAATATGTATATACGTTTTTATGAATGTTATGTAAAAAATACATGACTATGGAATATTCATATGTTGAAAGTAATTAGTTGTCTAAGTTGTTGATATCCTTATTAATTTGCATTAATTCCGTAAAGTATTTTGGTTGCTTGGAAGATTGCTGCTGGTATTGGTTGGTGACAAAATGTAAATCCGTCACCGGAAGCTAAGAACTGCGTTGATCCGTTAGACAGCCAGGTTTAACCTTTTTTATACCAGATGTCTTTGAACTTCTAGGGTCAACTTTCGAGTTGAAAGCTGTGCACATAGAGGGATGTGGAATGCGTCTTCCTTGCGACGTGACTTTGGGTGACGACGTGCCCGTCAACTTGGAGTTCGTTGCCAGAGGTACGTTTAAGTCTATTGATTTATACAGATTACGTTGACAGACTAGACACATTTACTTACTTTCGTTTTAGTAATTTAAACTATTGAAATACGTTGCATATTTATTCAATGTCCTTCTCCACACTTTACTTCTTAATGTTGGGTTCCATATTAAGTTATACCTCACATGGACATATGGACGAGGATGACTGCATCGTTGGTCTAGGGCAAGTGTCTTTGTGTGAACCAGAGGCACTTGCTCTGAGTCTGGGTGTCATTTGTACTCGTGAATTACAAATTAATAACAGCCGCCGCGATACAGGTTTTACCTAGTGCAGGGGTTTCGTTTTATAAATATTTATATATTCTACAGATTTCCCGTCGCGAAAAATAGGCCAAGACGTTGTTATCAACATCAACCACATAAATTTGAAGACACAAGTTATTCCGGGTGAGTATTTTAGTTATCTTAAATATGTGGAGATTTAACTTATAGATAGTGGAGAAACGCAAGAGTTACAACGCCTCTGGAAGTCGGAAGAATGTCTACAGGGCCGGATTAACCAATAGGCAGATACGGGACGGACGGCCTAAGGGCCCCACATTGCTGATATTGTAAACGACCTAGCTGCTTGGGACTAAGCTGTTCAGTGACATTTTTTTGGATTCTTTATTTATGTCGTATTTAAACATAGGAAATAGGACCGCAAAGAAAAAAAATGGCAGAAGCTAGGGACTCCGCGCGACCAGTAGGGACTCCGCGCGACCAGCGACGCGATATCAGTAAGCGATGCTGCTGATCATTTTCCAAAGTTTAAGGATTGGGACATGCACCAAGAGTCACCGCATAGGTGCTATCTCGATCTTTGCTGCCATAGGACCTGAGGTCGTATTTTCTAGTAGGGGGCGTCATAATTAGTTCTCGCTCTACTCCAAAAGCTTTAAAGTTACCCTGGGAATATTTCATAAGGTTAAATAAATCTATACTCATTTTTGCAGAAAGGTGTGAGATCGAAGAGTGTCCTGTGAGATTGGACGTGGTCACGTCTTTCAATAGCATCATGTCGGTGCCTACCAGTATGGCGCTGGTGAGTTTATAAGGCCTACATACTACGTGCTGCTAATACTACTACTATAACCACTGCTGCTCAGCCCATAGATCCTTCATTAAGCTAGTCCTACTGAACCACGCTAAACCGGTTGGCACGGTTTCGTTTCACCCCGCGTAATCCGAGGGGCCCACCTTGGATCTTGGGGCCCCACTAAACGAGGCGGTCCCCAGGGTCCCAGAGCATGCTCTCCTACCGGGGAGTGAATCCCGTGCCACTGGTTCGGACAGTCGAGGATCGCCGTCGGTTTTAGTGGGTAGATCGGGGCGCAATTTACCACCTCTACGCGCCCCGGAGTCCTACATAACCCGGCTATTCCCAACGACAGGGAATCCATGAGGATCTCCGACGTAAAAAAAAAGGTTTTCGTGTCAAATTTTCCTTCTCTTGCGGATTTAGAACACTATGTACCTAATCTAAATCCGTCACCACACGGACATATGTACCTGAAAACAGTATTTTTGCCTTAGCATCGGCTATCTGCCAATGTTTCGTCATAATTGTTTTAATCATTATAAAGATAACCTGACCGATCGCTCACACAACCTAAAGTAACTTAACAAAATCTTTATTCCATAAACACTAACTTAAGTAATATGTACTTACATAAACACTAACTTAAGTAATAAAACAAGACTAAAAATACCAATTAACCTAAAACTTAAATACTAAAATATATTATTTAAAGGAGTCCCTTAGTAACTTACTACCACTATTCACCTCATAGATGGATGACACACTGTTGAGGTGCCACGCTGGCCAGACGGGTTGGCACAGGGTTTTGTATCAAGTTTCCGTTCTCTAGCGGCTAGGTTTTCGGCCTTGTCACTTGTTCTGTCGGTTCTTACGACACCCTCAGGATGGAATGGGTGGTGACACTACGTTTTCTAAATCTGGCACCAATTTAATATTGATTTCTTGGACGATACTTTAATCACATTTAAATCAATTCTTGTCATATCCTATTATTTTAAATGGTAGAACGTTCGGCTTGGTTTAACCGTCCTTGGACAAATTTTCTTGGTTCAGTCGTTTTATAGTTAACACGAGCTGTGTATTTATTTGCATGACCATTAATAACCAACGCAATCAAACTACTCAACTTGTATATTCCGCATAAATTTATTGTTATGATTGGCAATCTTGTTTTCATTGAATTTTTATAACTTAAGTCGTAAATAATAAGTCAATTTTATAGGTAAGCGTTTGACCTCCATCTCAATGGAAATGCAGTCGACGAGGTAGCGCGAATGTCGATTTTTCTGTCGCACTACGGGCGATCCTATTTATTATTTTTTAATAATACTAATTTAGGTGCAGAGGCTTGATCATCCAGCATGACGAGGTTTTATGTTTGGCAGGGGGACACGACGCCTATCCCCCGATAACTGTAATCGAGGATTTCTTAACCGTGCGAATTGCTCTATACACTTCGCTATCGCGGTGTAGGACTTTTTGGTAATTCTCGCATTTGTAGGCGATCTTAACTACGGCACTTTCTGATCAAGTTATTTGGCGTAGACAGTATCTATATTGTAAATACAATTAGGTTAGGAATTAATCGAAGATAATTAAAACCTTAAATTATCATCATCATTACATAAAATTACATACATAGTTGATATGACAGAGGGGCATTAAATTACACTACGTATACTATATGTGATTAGTATGAATTCGAAACGGTACAAAAAAAATTACACGTGATTTTTCATGGGGGGTGGAGGCAGTCTTAAACCTCACCAGGTATCACCAAGGCGTTAAAAAATGTTAAAAAACATCACGTGATTAATGGACAGCCCTTAGGGTTAATAAACGATGCGTTAGGCATAAACATCTGTTAGGAAAGATAAATCATGTTCAAATGAGGCAAAAATTTAAAAAATCATTTGCAGCTAAACTATTGCTACAATTTAATTGATTTTTTGGTACAGAGCCTGGAAATGATACCTAGTATAGGCAGTTAAAAAAAATGCCCCTATGTCGTATCAACCCTGTATGTATATGTATGTAGTATGTATGCTTAAATCATTAAAACTAGGCAACGGATTTTGAAGCGTTTTTTTAATAGATAGAGTGATTCATGAAGAAGGTTTTTAAGTATAATACATGCATAATATTGTAGAGAAACACTAATAAATTTTGATGTTCATCATCGCACCCGTGCGATGCCGGGGCGGGTCGCTAGTACAATATAATTTAGTATAGGTACTTGGCGTGTTCAGAGCATTAAGAATCAGTAATGGCATCTCGTGGCTGCTAGATTATAAAACCAAATTAAGTCCTGCAATAAAAGTGTTTAGCATATTACTAAGGATAGTATACTTAGAATATAAATATGCATTCAGACTTTATTTTAGTTTATTGGAGTTGATTAATATCTGCAGCGGCGGCAGATTTAGGACGTCTAAAAAAGAGTGGCCGCCTTTTGTCGCAACATCAAAGCGCGTCTAAAAAAAGGTCGTCTGAAGAACTGTAGAGGCGGCATAAAAAGCCTACAGGCGGCAAATCTGTAAATCCGCACTGTTAAGAGGCGCAAAAATTTGATAGCCTATGGGCGGCAAATCTGTAAATCCGCCACTGAATATCTGGGATATAATCTACTTAGGTATAAGGTAATTACTTAGGTATATAATTATGGTGAAAGTAATAAACATGATAACATTAAATGATAATATAGCAAGTGCAATAATCTAGAAAGTACCTACAGTCCTAGTCTGCGAGCTCCTAGTAATTTTAAGGAATGTTGAGGTAATGAGGTATAGTTGTGGTTTAGTAGAAAATTACATTCTATCGGTCGTACTGTTTAGCCTCTGCAGGTGCGCTTATAAATAAATATCCTTGGACATTTCACACAACGCCATCTCGTCCCAAGCTAAGCAACTTAATGCTTGTGTTATGGTAACGATATGGATGACTACTTATATACATTTTTATTTTTATTTCTTCCGTGCGGGGATCGAAACCGCGACATGCTGCGCAGCAGTCGATCGCTCAACCACTGCCCCAACCGTGTCTTCAACGTCGACGTTTTAATTAGTTATGTAATCATTGTGTTTGAGAAGTAATAATAAATTGTATGACAAAATTTCATTTTAATTAACTAATTGAATGAAGATTTAGGTAATTACGAGTAAGTATATTATTTGAAAGAGGGTTTAGTTTTCTTCTCAATTCTTGATCAAATTATACAAATAATCAAATAAAACAATTAGTATATTTTCAGTATTAATTTAAATTGTTGTGTGTTATCACTGTTGAAGTGACCGCGTGGTGACGGATTAAGGATACATGGTGTCACCACCATATTGAATTCCGTGCCGTAAAACACGACAGAAGGAAATGACAACGGTGAAAACCTAGCCGCAAGAGAAGGAAAACTTTATTGACCTGTGGCCAAGCAACCCATCTGGCCAGCGTGGCTCAGTAGGCTAATTACCCTCCATGTAATGGGGGCACTGCTCAGCAGTTGGTCATGTATGGGCTGATTAGTAGTAGTAGTTGAAGTGGCAATGGGCAGACCACGCAGGGCTGAGTAGAATCCATCCCGAACTGACACTAGTTAGCTAAATCATTTTTATTCCAGCAAACGTACTCCAAGCACGTTATACTGTACTTAGGGGCTGTCCATTAATCACGTGATGTTTTTTTTACATTTTTTAACCCCTCCCTCCCCATTGGTGATTCATGGTGAGGTTTAAGACTACCCCCCCAACCCCCATCCAAAATCACGTGTATTTTTAGTACCTACAAATAAGCTTAAACACGCTGCTTTTCGGTTCAGAAATGACGCGTTTGAAAAAAAATTTAATACACGTGATATCTTACTATACCCCCCCCCCCTTCCCCTTGGTGATGTTTCGTGATTTTTGCCGAACCCCTCCCTCCCCCTTTCGAACCTCACGTGATTAATGGATAGCCCCTTAGGTTAATGTTTTGTGCGCTTAATATATTTACCTACTTCGTTAATATTCAAACTGTAAACACAAAATAGTCATCAGTACTGCTAAGAGGTAAGGTAAACAATAAAGATTTAATTGTTTGCAGAACCAACGTGGCTACCTTCGGTGGCGTGTTGAAGACGAACAGGGCAACCAAGTGCTTTGCTATTCTGTACTGGTGCGGACTCAGAGCCGCACACAGAAGATGCTTCGTCAGTTTCTAAACTATGTGCGCCACAATAAATAAATCAACGGGCGATAAATTTTGTTATTTGAATAAATACGAACGACGACCGACGTGCCCATTCGATATGACGCCATTGTAGCATTTATTTGCTAAATTCAAAACTTCTTGCCAAGTGTTTGTGTCAAAAGCTTTTGTGGCTTACAGCCCGAACTTTGGCAAGAACTTTTGAATTTAGAAACTGCATAATGTCGGATGGGTACAACAATAGAAAATTGTTTGGGGCCCTGAGGTCTACCTACAATTACGAATACCAAATCAAAATAAAATCGATCTCGGCTATTATATTTTTTTTAAAAGGTGGCACCTCACGTTCATTGCATCTCCTTAAATTCGTCTACCATAATACCGGTCATATTTGTCACATTTAAGGCCATGTGTGGATGGAGCATTTCGCACCTTTAGAATTCATCGGGTAAAATAATAAATAAAAATACCTATCACTAAGAGGCTGGTGAAAATTCTTACTATAATATTTTCTAGTCTCTACTTTAAATGAAGGTTGACGCAGAACTCCTTATAATACTTAACAGTCATAATTTTGTATTAAGTCCCTACAATTCTAAAGGACCGATTTGGCAATTAAGTCATAAGACTAAATCTCGCACTTAAAAACACTGCATACAAATAACGAATACGAATGGCCATGTGAAGAGCTATAGTGCGCCCGGAAGCGCTAGTCACCTTCCGAGGTATTTGGGAGGGTGAGACGGGGGAGGGCGCAATTGACTAGACGCACACGATATATTTAGATAGATATGTTATTCTGAGATTTATCTACACTTAAATATGTCATGTCAGACTGAGTTAGCGTGACGTTTGTCTACCTCCCCTGCCGTGCCTCTCACATACCTCAGGCGGTGACTAGCGCTTCCGCGCACACTATAGCATAATAGTATATCTTGGATATTGTGAATAAGTTAATCCCCTTAAAACCGCAGCACCCAAGGTGTGGTAGATGAAACTATTGTATGTATTTTTGTAGATGACACTATGATAAATGCAGACGCGAGTGCGGCACAGTTCCCGTTTCCGACCCACAATTCTTCAATTTACTGTGAAACGTGTCACTGTGAAACACCACTGTGCCGTGTTGTGCCAACTTTTTGACGTATTTTTTTTTAAAGAATAAGTAGACAGATGTTTTGTTATTATTCTCGTTTACTGATTTACATTAAGTTATGTGCATCCTAATTTATAATAACAGTCGTTTTTACCAATATTAAAATATAACTCACGCACAAACAATATATATTGTCTAAGTATTTGCTTGTTATTTCCACGTTATGTTTAATGTCATTTGTAAATATTCCGGATCTATTATTATATTCAAGCGTTTTATTATTTTTAGTTACCTAGTTCATTGTTCTAAGACTTCTAATAGATTAGAAGACTTATGGAATAAAGAAAATGTTACATGTATAAAATAATAAAATAGATGATTTTAGACAGGTATAAATTTCAAACCGTGTGTATAAAACAGATATCAAAATTTTTGTGTAAATAAAGATACTGATTTATTTTAATGGCAACGGTATCTTTCATTTCCAATGAACTAACTTTTTAATCCCATTGGTGTGTTCTGATATTCTTCAAAAATATTTAAATAAGCACTGTATGCTTCCCGATAAATTAATATTATTTTTTTGTTAATATGTTGTTTATTCTTATTTTTTTACATTATATTTACATTATACATTAAGTATTTAAATATTATTTATATATCATGCATGAGATATCTAGGAGGCGGAAAAATGTCCAAGCCGCCTAGTGGTTAGTGCTGCAAAGAGAGGAACCACTTAACAATGCGCGCAGTCTCAACTCAAGTAAAGCTGCCTTTTGCATCAGAAGCTTATCCCATATCCAGAGTTGATTGAGATGTCCATCAAAATTTTTCGTTAACAAACCATGCACTGATACTTACAATAATGGGAATAATATTGGTTGACTCAGCATTCCACATGGCAGCTCTACCTCATGGGCCAGGTCTAAATATGAAGGCCGAAAAAATGTATTAGGTATATTTTTTTTTTAAATTTTAATCTGGGAATACAAGCAGGTGTACTTTACATACTACAGTAAACAATATCACTACATAGTTCCTTCAACAAATGTATAACCTACGATATTTTACACATTTATTTCATTCAGTCTAACAGTGTTATTAAGTTTAAACCTACTTATATTTAAGACCAGTGGTGGATTTACAGATTTCCTTTTTTTTAGACGCGCTTCGATGTCCACGCTTTTGACGACCTTTATTTTAGACGTCCACTCTTTTTGACGACCTTTTTAGATGTCCTAAATCTGCCGCCGCCCCTTAAAACATGCCGCCCAGCCTACTCAGCGTACTGTAAATCTTTACTGTTTAAGACTTTACTTTACTTACTTAGCAAACTATCTATCGATGTCTTTTATACATATACAATTCCTCCAAAACGAATAGGAATATGCATAGAGGCTTGGCACCAAGCTCTATCCGTGATCGAACAGTTGAGAATTCGGGTCAATGTTTTGAGTGTAGATGCGTCCAATGAGGTCGAAATACTAGGAAATTGCCACATTGGGAAGCATCGTAAATAATATGTAAATTTTGGTACAAACAAACAAAACTTAATTATTTAGAAGGCCATATGTTTATTAATTTGTTCTAAACGATCACAAGAATTTTGAAACTTCTCCATTTGTTCTTCTAAGAAAAGCGGTGAAGGTTTAAGACTCTTCTAAAAAAAGAGCCCCTATGAGACGCAGCGTGTACCTATTTGTCAATGACTTTGATATTAGGGGCCAACTTATTAGATCTATTAATTAGGGCTTCAGAATCGGTAGTGAATTTATCACAAATACATAATTCACATTTTAATTATTTTTTTATGTAATCCTATTTTTTCAATAAAATCATTCCAAACTAATTTAGCGTCGCGTCGGTCATCTAGGTTCCAGATAATTAATGGCTGAATGGATAAATTCCTGGTACCTAATCTGAACATTGCGTAAGTAATGCTTGGCGGTCAATGGAGTTGCAGGTATTTTTGATATCTACTTTATGAACGACCTATTCTTCAATGTTCCTGTACTGAGAAAGATACCTGGTAACGGCGGGATGATTTCTACCATTGTAAAAATACATATTAGGTTGGGGGAAACGTCTTTTCGCATTAAAGTATGTATGAACTTGTAATATAATCTCTTTGGCTACACTATTTGTAGCCAAAGATCTGGCAGGTTATGGTTACATAATTCCAAATTCAAATTAGGAAAATGTGTGATTTTCATTTGTTTTTCGTACTGTCAATATCCTACCAATATTATAAACGTGAAAGTTTGTAAGTATGGATGGATGGATGGATAGATGGATGGATGGATGGATAGATGGATGGATGGATGGATGGATGGATGTTTGTTACTCTTTCACGTAAAAACGACTGAATGGATTTCAATGAAACTTTATAATAATATAGCTTATACATCAGAATAACACATAGACTACAATTTATAAAGATATTGTGTGTAAATTTATAGAGATATTATGTTAAATTTTAATTTCTATTTGTCAAATTTTCAGCCATATTTAAATATAGACAACATAAAGTTTCGCTGTCAGTTGCGCTTTGTTATACCACGTAGGTATTATATCACATTCTACGGGAACGGGATAAAAATCATAGGTATCCTATGTCCGACTTTCTTTTAAATATAAAGATGTTGGACAATTCACAAAATCATACATAATATTATAAACGTGAAAGTGTAAATGTGTGTAATCCCGTTCCGTGATATAAAACATAGTTTATCAAAATGCAACTGCTGGAATAACAAAACTTCACCGACAGCTAAACGCTATGTTGTCTATAGTTTGACAAATTTGACAATTAGAAATTTTGAAGTTGACCGGTTGATGTATTTATTTCGAGTAAATATTAGCTTATTGTGCCGAACAATGAAGAAGAACTAAATAATGCACGTGAAGATCACCGCATTAGTATGGCTTGAATCCGTGCTTCTCAATCACAAGAGCAAATCGAGGCAGCCCGTGAAACGGATCGGTTGGGAATGCAAAAACGTCGACATCGAGCAAATTTAAGAGATCAACAACAAGATAATTTTCGCGGCACAAGAATAAATTTATAAAGTAGGTACTACATAATTTGGATCGAGCAACGTTTCGATACGGTGGCAGCACTAATTACTGCTTGCATACTTGCGTCCGCATTGGACCAATAGATGCCATGTAATATTACAAAATACTCCTCAGCGGCTAAAGTATTATCAAAATGGAAAATCGTCATCTGGGACGAATGTACAATAGCGTATACACGTGCATTGGAAGCACTTATCCGATCCGACCGAACACCTACGCAAGGACTCGAGATGTTTTGGAGGCGCAATGATTTTACTGTCTGGCTATTTCTGCCAAAAACTGCCACTAATTCCAAGATCGACTGCTGCCGCTGATATATGCGCTTGCCTCAAATCATCGAAATATGTGGATTGATTTTATTTTCTCAGAATTTCTGTTCATCGAAGGACGAACTCACAAACACAAAAATAATGAATGGTTGACTAAGCGAGCTGTTTTGGCGGCTAAGAATAAATATGTAGATGACATAAAGTAACTAACATAATTCAAAATTAAATCATTGGTACACTGCATTAATTCAAATATAATGACTGTGTAAAAAAATACTCTTTGGATGTGCCACCGCACAATTTACGACTAAAGGCACCTTTCGCACCTTCTTGTCGTACGTGATCCACTTTTCATCATCAGCTTCTTCTTAAATGGTTCAGTTTCATTACGTCGCAATAAAGAATCACAAATGAGTACACGGTTCATTAGGTTTCTTTCAGTGAGCTCGTGAGGTACCCAAATATAGAGCTTTTTTGTGTACCCAGTTTTTTCAAATGCGTCAAAACTGTTTTGTGGTCAATTCCCAGTTCTTCAGCTACGTCGTAACTACTGATATGCCGATCTTGCTCCACTTTTTCAAAAATGGCATCAATTTTATCCGTAATAGGGTGACCAGAGCGACGTGAGTCTTTGATATAAAAATTTCCGGATTGAAAACGCTTAAACCAAATCTGTGCTACTCTCACAGACACTGAACTGTTGTCCACTGTCCATAAACATCGCAAATTTGTTTCGCAGCTTGCGTTGCATTTTTTCCTTTTTTGTAGTTAAATTTTAATATACATTTAGCGTAAAGTAATAGAAATAGTTAAAAAAAAAACAATAATTAAGTAACCTAAACACAATTTACTTCAACTTAACGAAAATCTACCCTCAACCTATAAATTAAACATCAAATCAACCAATACAAATTGTAACGCCGAATATTTACAGAAAAACAAAAGTACTTACGTAAATTATCATACTTATTTACCAATTAACTTATTTCTCGAATGAACGACACTTTTCACACCACTCACAGATCGCACCGATAACAACCTTTCCGACCGACGGACGAAGCGCGAATGCCCGCTCCAAGTATGGCGCGCGCCTTTTATAGTTTTTGAAGTGGTCCTAAAAAGTCTTCTCTAAATCGGCCTCTCCTGACGGCGTAACGTCCTCGTTTCGCTGGTAGTGGTCTAGTGGCTGCAGCCACTTATATCAGGGGCATACTTCTTGCATCTGATTGTGCATTTTCAAGGTCCTCGGGAGCCGAAGAGGGTCCAGTCGAAGCATCAGTTTCATTATTTTCCTCATCATCTAAAAAAATCAGGGTATATGAGGAAATAGTTCAACTGCTAATAGCATGCTTAAACAAACATAGTACATGCAACCATAAAACTAAAATTTTATCTATTGAGAGCTCTCATTTCTACCATCCCTCTTACCACCCTGAAGGACGTCATTGCGGGCTGGTTTCTAACTTCAGCGCCAGGAACGCAGGAGCCTCCAGGATGTCTTGACTCTGTGAACTCAGCAGCGAACAACAGGCGTCCCCATTGTTCGCGAGAGACTATACTCTACATGACATCCGTCATACGAGCCCTAGTCTCCCCAGGCTTTACGCCAGCACGACCCTTACGACGTGCTGACAACCTCCATGAACTAAAGAGTACCCAACGATTATTTATGTACTCAGTTACAAAAAACTCAGCACAAGACTCGGGACAACACTCTCCACTCCAAGGCACCATATATTCGGCTGCCGCCTGAGTGGTTTTCCCATAGGACCCCGCCAACAACTTAAGTTGGTAACGGCCGCTAGGTAGGGCCTTGATAACACGGTAGGGTCCCCTCATGCCTGGGTCGAGCTTGCCCGTCGATTGGCTATACTTGATCACGAATACCAACTCGTCAACCTGAAATGTACGAGGCTGTCGTCTGCGCTGATTAACATATGCATCTTGGTTAATCTGATTCCTTGCCAGTAGCTCACTAGCTCGAGATCTACACACCTCTCTCCAGGCTTCATGATTCTGCGTAACATCTTCGGAAACATCTCGAACCAAGGCCCTGATTACAGGTGTCGCTGCGTCAGTGCCAACCAGTAGACTTAACGCTGACGCTTGGGTCGTCTTCTGCTTCGTGACGTTCAGGATGAGTTGTAATCTCCACAGTTGCTCGGACCAGGCGGCCTTCTTGTGGTTCACTTCGATGCGTATCATGTTCAGCACCGTGCGGACATATCTTTCGACCTGTCCATTGGCGTTGTGCATCTCCGGGGTGATGAAGTGGACTTCACAGCCGAGGTCGGACAGTAGCGCCATAAATTCCTTGGAGTCAAACATGCGCCCTCGGTCGGTTACAAGAAGTTTTGGCGAACCAAAGAGAGGAACTGCATTAGTGAAAGTGCGTTTTAGTTCTGAAACATCCTGTCTAAAAATAGGATACAATAGGCAATATTTAGTAAAAGGATCAACGATTATCAACACAAATTTATACCCATTAGTTTCGGGCAATGGACCCAGTACATCCATGTGTAGATTTTCAAATGGTACACTAGGTTTGCCCCAGGACACAATGGGTTGATGCGGGGCTCTAGGAACCCGCTTCATGGATACACATACTAGACAATGTTTGATATACTTAGCTACAAATTGTCGACGCCCCGGGAACCATAAATACTTCAAGATACGATCTTGAGTTTTCTCGGCACAGATATGATCGTGCTCGTCATGAAAGACTCTTAGTAGACTAAGTCGATGTCCCTTAGGAATATAACAAAGGAGTCTGGGTTCTTCACCCACAGGACGGAAACGGTAATAAGACTGCCATCTCTAAGTTTTTCGATGAGGTTCTGGGTTTCGGAATCGGCCGACTGTGCAACTAAAGCCCAATTACGAGGTTTAGCAATTTGGTTTACCTCAGGATTACAGCTAAGGTAGTCCGCATGGGTCATCATGGCACCTTTTCGGTACTCAATAGTGAAATAAAAATCTTGGAGATAAATCCACCACCGAGCGACGCGTGGGAGCAGATCCTTCTTTTTCTCCGTGGCCTTCAATGCATTGCAGTCCGTAACTACCTAAAATTCCAAGTAGTGGCGGAAGGATTGTAAGGCCTTCACAACTGCCAAAGTCTCCAATTCATATGAATGGTATCTGCTCTCGGAGCCCTGGGTGGTTTTACTAAAATAGGCGACCACATGCTTCGT
Organism: Clostera curtula; assembly: GCA_905475355.2. NCBI lineage: Eukaryota > Metazoa > Arthropoda > Insecta > Lepidoptera > Notodontidae > Clostera > Clostera curtula. Next base: position 6,098,160 of record FR997813.1, on the reverse strand, counting down.
ACCATCAGCTCCCAATTGTATTGTAGCAAAACTGCACCATAGCCGATGCTACTAGCGTCGGTGTGTACCTCTGTCTGTAATAAAGGGTCAAAGATGGATAGTACAGGGGAACTAGTGAGAACAGATATTATCTCTTGTTTAACACTTTCCTGTTCAGACCTCCAGAAAAATGGAACGTCCTCCTTAAGGAGTCTGGATATTGGTGTTGTTTTGGCCGCGTAATTGCGGATATACTTACGGAAATATCCCGCTATCCCCAAGAACTGTCTTACTTGTTTGATGTTGGTGGGGGAAGGAGCATTCACCAACGCCTCGACTTTGCGGGGACTCGGCCTTACCTGCCCCTTATTAATGACTCGCCCCCAAATATTCAACCTCTGTAGTGAGAAACGAGCATTTTTTTTCGCAATAACATTAGTGACAGAAGGATTTACCGAACTTAAACCGTCGGCGCGCATTAACTCGCTTCTATTTTCACTAACCCGTACATTCGTCGAATTATTCTGAGTAGCCGGAGTGTGACTACTGGTAATCAGAATTCCCTCACTAGATTGCGGCCTGACATAGTCCCCACGGTTTTCGAGCGACTCCAATCTTTTGAGAATAGTTCCCAATGTCTCATGCAATATAACGTTTGAATTACGCGAAGCGTCTGGAGGGGTCCTACCACGCGTACTTCGTCGAGAGCGAGATCTATCATGCGTGCGAGAATTCGTACGGGAGCGCGACCGGCGTCGCGGGGACGACCGGTCTCGGGAACGCGAACGATAACGCGATCTATATCTATCACGGTTGTATCGATGCGATCGATCTCGTGAGTCGTGTCGCTCATCCGCCATATTCAAGAAAGATCAAAATAAATATAAAACAAGGTGTTTTATTCTATCACTCAGTCAGGAATATTATTCTCACAAAGAAATAATTAAAACAAATGGCCAGAAGGGCTTGAGATTCTATCCCACTTCTGAATTTAGCGTAAAGTAATAGAAATAGTTAAAAAAAAAACAATAATTAAGTAACCTAAACACAATTTACTTCAACTTAACGAAAATCTACCCTCAACCTATAAATTAAACATCAAATCAACCAATACAAATTGTAACGCCGAATATTTACAGAAAAACAAAAGTACTTACGTAAATTATCATACTTATTTACCAATTAACTTATTTCTCGAATGAACGACACTTTTCACACCACTCACAGATCGCACCGATAACAACCTTTCCGACCGACGGACGAAGCGCGAATGCCCGCTCCAAGTATGGCGCGCGCCTTTTATAGTTTTTGAAGTGGTCCTAAAAAGTCTTCTCTAAATATACATTAATTCACTAGCTGACCCGGCGAACTTTGTTTCGCCTTAAAGGCAATAAATGAGCAGATTTTTTATTTTATTAACTTAAATTTTTTATCAGGATAAATATAAATAAAACATCTATGATTTTAATTATACTTTATTGGCCATCTATTTTAGTAACTGCACTTTTAAGTGAATCACCTTGTGACACGACATTTTTCGGTTTATTATCAGGCGCATGAACAAATAACGCAGATGGTCTTCTGACCCGGAACATGCCACATATAATTGATCTTGGGAAATACATGAATTTTCTAGATTTAGGCCACAAACTTTCCAGGATTGGCCCTGTGATTTATTAGTGGTCACGGCGAATGCACGACGGATCGGAAATCATTAAAATTAAAACGGTATAGTTATCAGTTGATATCGTCGGGATCCTCGGATGAGAATTTCCTCACCTTCCAATTTTACTTTGAGTATATTCCATTGTTCATCAATTCACTTAACACCAAACGCGTTCCGTTGCACAGGTTTGGTGGTTTTGGTTTATATTTGGAAGCAAACTTAGTACGTAGCCAACCTTTAGTCGTAAATTGTGCGGTGGTAAGCCAGGCACATCCAAAGAGTCTTTTTTTACACAGTCATTATATTTGAATTAATGCAGTGTACCAATGATTTAATTTTGAATTATGTTAGTTACTTTATGTCATCTACATATTTATTCTTAGCCGCCAAAACAGCTCGCTTAGTCAACCATTCATTATTTTTGTGTTTGTGAGTTCGTCCTTCGATGAACAGAAATTCTGAGAAAATAAAATCAATCCACATATTTCGATGATTTGAGGCAAGCGCATATATAAGCGGCAGCAGTCGATCTTGGAATTAGTGGCAGTTTTTGGCAGAAATAGCCAGACAGTAAAATCATTGCGCCTCCAAAACATCTCGAGTCCTTGCGTAGGTGTTCGGTCGGATCGGATAAGTGCTTCCAATGCACGTGTATACGCTATTGTACATTCGTCCCAGATGACGATTTTCCATTTTGATAATACTTTAGCCGCTGAGGAGTATTTTGTAATATTACATGGCATCTATTGGTCCAATGCGGACGCAAGTATGCAAGCAGTAATTAGTGCTGCCACCGTATCGAAACGTTGCTCGATCCAAATTATGTAGTACCTACTTTATAAATTTATTCTTGTGCCGCGAAAATTATCTTGTTGTTGATCTCTTAAATTTGCTCGATGTCGACGTTTTTGCATTCCCAACCGATCCGTTTCACGGGCTGCCTCGATTTGCTCTTGTGATTGAGAAGCACGGATTCAAGCCATACTAATGCGGTGATCTTCACGTGCATTATTTAGTTCTTCTTCATTGTTCGGCACAATAAGCTAATATTTACTCGAAATAAATACATCAACCGGTCAACTTCAAAATTTCTAATTGTCAAATTTGTCAAACTATAGACAACATAGCGTTTAGCTGTCGGTGAAGTTTTGTTATTCCAGCAGTTGCATTTTGATAAACTATGTTTTATATCACGGAACGGGATTACACACATTTACACTTTCACGTTTATAATATTATGTATGATTTTGTGAATTGTCCAACATCTTTATATTTAAAAGAAAGTCGGACATAGGATACCTATGATTTTAATCCCGTTCCCGTAGAATGTGATATAATACCTACGTGGTATAACAAAGCGCAACTGACAGCGAAACTTTATGTTGTCTATATTTAAATATGGCTGAAAATTTGACAAATAGAAATTAAAATTTAACATAATATCTCTATAAATTTACACACAATATCTTTATAAATTGTAGCCTATGTGTTATTCTGATGTATAAGCTATATTATTATAAAGTTTCATTGAAATCCATTCAGTCGTTTTTACGTGAAAGAGTAACAAACATCCATCCATCCATCTATCCATCCATCCATCCATACTTACAAACTTTCACGTTTATAATATTAGTAGGATTAATTAATTAATAACGGCATCTAACCTTATCCATAGCGTTCAGTTGAATAATATTATTTGTCATATGGGTTCATATTGATAACGTTGCGATTATGGAAATTTAAATACATATAAAATAATTAAAATAATATTTTAAGCCTTTTTATCTATACTAATATATATGTATTTTAAAGGTGCAGAGTTTGCTTGTTTGAACGCGCTAATCTCAGGAACTAGGTACTTTGCCTGATTTCAAAAAATCTTCCAATGTTGGAAAGTCCATTTATCGAGAAAGGAAAAAATTATTGCTTATAGCAATAATTTTTTTTTATACCTCGCGGGTGACACAGCCGGGAACAGCTATCATAAATGGATGAATTATTTTACGTTCGACTCCTTGTTTACTGTCCTTGGTCAATTTGTCTTTGTTCAATATTTTTGTATAGAGACGAGCTGTGTCTCGTTGTTTTATTTGCATGATCACTATGATGATTGCAGTCAATGGTTTCCGTATACATGTATTGTTTTGTTTGGCAATCTTGATTTCATTGAATTGCAGCGGCAACTGAATAAATAAAATTATCCATCCATGGCAATTCTACAATTTCAAACATAGAATTGATGATGATTATTGATGTAGCCTAATTTGTGATAAAAGGTCACACACAACCGTAGAGTAAAATAGGTATTAATTCTTGACCTTTATTAGACTCGCATAACGACACTTAGAAAATAGATACTCGATAGTCCGTGTGGTGACGAATTCAGAATACATAGTGTCACCATCCCACACCATCCTGAGGGTGTCGTAAGTGCCGACAAAAGGAAATGACGGCTGATAAAGTCGCAAGAGAAGGAAATCTTGATACGAAACCCTCTGCCCGCCCGTCTGGCCAGCGTGGCAAAGAAGGCCAATTACCCTCCATGTAACTGGACGAGTCCCAACTCAGCAGTGGGTTATACATGGGCTGATTAGTAGCAAAATACTCGAATGGTAAATCAGCTATGATATCTACTTGGTGACTTACAATGCTAATATGTAGTATTCTTTTTAGATATGAAATGCACGGTACCTACCTCAGCTAAGACAGAAAATGAGAGCTCACTTCGCAGGCAGATTTTAGAAACGTATCAACGTGTCATATACGGATATCACACTCTATCCATATCACTACATATTAAAAAACAAAGTCGCATTCTTCTGTCCGTCCTTATGTGTCGGTTTTTTTTAATAGATAGAGTGATTCAAGAGGAAGGTTTATAGGTATAATATAATTGCACCCGTGCGAAGCCGGGGCGGGTCGCTAGTTATATATAAATTTAATTTTACCATATTACTTATATCCAATCTATAGTTTGTATTCGTTTCCTTGCCTCAAACAAAAGTTGGAATTGATGATTGTGATTTACACCGTTTATTTCTGAGAAGCAAGAAGGTTCGAATTAAATTTTATCATAACAGATACGACCTAGCCGTTCTAAATGCGTAATTTTGTCAAACATTGAATTGAACAAGGCATTGAATTAGATTGGGATCCTTCTCAGTTGGAGTCATAGTGCAATATTACCTAATTTTTTTTTTTTTTACTAGCAACGGATACCCTGCACTAATTAAGGTGGATGTTCCAGGGTAGCCCACGAAATTCAAATTTTCTTACGTTTTTTTGCAATTTGTAGGTCAGTGCTAGGTTGTATGTTGATTAAAATGTTATTCGCGGCTGTAAGACGTATGTAGTTATAGAATTATAATCATCAAAATCATCAATACAACCCTCCAAGCTCATAAAGGTGCAAGAAAAACTTTTTCAAGCTCAAAGTAATTCTTGCACCTTTATCTTGCACCGACGGAACGCACGTACGCTTGTTTCTCTCTAACGCTAAGTCGCTAACTTAACATCTCTCTGTGGCTCTCAAAGTTTGCCGGTTATACGATATTGAATCAGGTACTGTAAAACATCCCCCTCGACTGTGCTGCCACCTTGCTGTGGTGAGGGGGCTTGAGTGCCTCAATGATCCGTGGGGCCATACCGGCCAGGGCCTCCCATGCCGGGCGGGCCCACGGGGAGAGGTGAGACGAAGAGCGGCACCCAGCGTCGTGGCGGGTTGCGGCTCCAGGGACTCCTCTGTTCTCAGAGCTGCCTTGCGAGTCGTAAACCGCTGCGGCGCATCATGAGGTCCTCGGGTTGGCGCTCAACTTAGTTGGCCGTCAAACCGAGTCCTCACTAAACGTCCTCGGGTTGGCGCCGGCCGAGGGCTGACGGGCCTCCTCTGCGAGGCCGTATGTCGCAGAAGGGGGCTCCGGGACGGATAGCTGGTGCGCTGCGGTAGATTGGGGCTGCGGGGACTTGGGTGGATGGGGACCCTGTCCCCAGTGTCTCGCTGCGAGCCCTGGACGGGGGCTCCGGGGACCTGGGTTGACGGTGGACCCTGTCCTAAGGGTTTCCCTGCGGGCCCTGGACGGCTGCGGTGCGCCGGTGTCCTCTGGTTGGTGCCGGCCCGAGGGCTGACGGGTCTCCTTCTGCGGGGCCGATGTCGCAGAAGGGGGCAGCGGGGCGGGTCGCAAGGGAGGGAGCTCCGGGTGACCCGCGCCGCGGACGGGGGCGGGGGTGGAGGGGGGTTCGTGACGATGCGGGCCCCTTCTGCCCTCGCCCAGGAGGCCGGTGGTGGTTCGGGGGAGCCACCACCGACGAAAGCCTCGATGACTGAGGGCGTCCCAGTATACCGGGGCGCCCTCTCTGATAGTCGCTTGCCCGCGTTGCGGGCACCACGCCGGGGCGTCACAGTAGAATGCGTTTACGCGAACTTGTGGCGCCCCAAGCGCGTCGTGTGAGGGTATGCCGCTGGGGTTTTAGTGGGTAAACGACTCTTGGGTAGACGACCCTTGTCGGAGTCCCACATAATCACCGACCTTTCCCCCGGGGTGCGGTGGTATGCATAAAGCATTTCCCCAGCGAAAACAAAAAAAAAAAAAAACGTACTGTAAAACATCCCCCTCGACTGTGCTGCCACCTTGCTGTGGTGAGGGGGCTTGAGTGCCTCAATGATCCGTGGGGCCATACCGGCCAGGGCCTCCCATGCCGGGCGGGCCCACGGGGAGAGGTGAGACGAAGAGCGGCACCCAGCGTCGTGGCGGGTTGCGGCTCCGGGGACTCCTCTGTCCTCAGAGCTGCCTTGGGAGTCGTAAACCGCTGCGGTGCACCATGAGGTCCTCGGGTTGGCGCTCAACTTAGTTGGCCGTCAAACCGAGTCCTCACTCAACGTCCTCGGGTTGGCGCCGGCCGAGGGCTGACGGGCCTCCTCTGCGAGGCCGTATGTCGCAGAAGGGGGCTGCGGGACGGATCGCCGGTGCGCTGCGGTAGATTGGGGCTGCGGGGACTTGGGTGGATGGGGACCCTGTCCCCAGTGTCTCGCTGCGAGCCCTGGACGGGGGCTCCGGGGACCTGGGTAGACGGTGGACCCTGTCCTAAGGGTTTCCCTGCAGGCCCTGGACGGCTGCGGTGCGCCGGTGTCCTCTGGTTGGCGCCGGCCCGAGGGCTGACGGGCCTCCTTCTGCGGGGCCGATGTCGCAGAAGGGGGCAGCGGGGCGGGTCGCAAGGGAGGGAGCTCCGGGTGACCCGCGCCGCGGACGGAGGCGGGGTTGGAAGTGGGTTCGTGACGATGCGGGCCCCTTCTGCCCTCGCCTAGGAGGCCGGTGGTGGTTTGGGGGAGCCACCACCGACGAAAGCCTTGATGACTGAGGGCGTCCCAGTATACCGGGACGCCCTCTCTGATAGTCGCTTGCCCGCGTTGCGGGCACCACGCCGGGGCGTCACAGTAGAATGCGTTTACGCGAACTTGTGGCGCCCCAAGCGCGTCGTGTGAGGGTATGCCGCTGGGGTTTTAGTGGGTAAACGACTCTTGGGTAGACGACCCTTGTCGGAGTCCCACATAATCACCGACCTTTCCCCCGGGGTGCGGTGGTATGCATAAAGCATTTCCCCAGCGAAACCAAAAAAAAAAGGTACTGTAAAACATGTTTACTTGTAAGCGTTGCAACGGTGCAGCAAATGACGGTGTGGTCTGTTCAGTGTGTCAATGTAAATACGATTTCCCGTGCGCTGGAATTTCGGAAGGAGGTTGGCGCAAGCTTGGTGATAGAAAACTCACTTGGAAATGCATGTTTTGCAAATCTGGAATATCTGCGAGTCCGCAGCCTACACCTGCATCCAGCCCATCACCTGCCAACATGGAAACTATCCTGGCAGAATTAAAAGTCTTATCCGACAGAACAGCTAGCATCCCTATTATATTAGAGCAGATGAAGATACTGCAACAGGAGTTAGCTGAAATGAAATTAATAAAAGAAGATATTGCTGAACTGAAATCCTCATGCCAATTTGCCCATCAGTCTATTGATGACTTAGCATTAAAAGTCAACAATTTAAATCTTGAAGTTGAATCTTTAAAAGAAACCAAAGTAAACTTCTCATCATTACAAGAAAAATATCGTAAGCTGAACGATCTCCACTGCGAGACTGAGCAAAGATTAAGAATGAGTAACATCGAAATTAAAGGAGTCCCTATCTCCAACAGCGAAAATTTGTTTTCTATCATAGGCAAAATTGGACAGCTGATAAACTGCGACATCCCAAAAGATGCGATTAATTATATAGCTCGGGTCCCATCTAGACATGATCCGCATAACAAATCTATAATTTGCTCTATTCACAACCGGTATCGCAAAGAGGACTTCATCGCAGCGGCCAAAAAACACAATATCACTCCGGCGGATCTAGGACTACATGGTGACTCTATGGTCTACGTAAACGACCACCTAACGTTAGCGAACAAAATGCTGCTCAATAAAAACTGCTTGCGAAGGAGCGGGGGTTTTCTTTCGTATGGGTAAAAAACTGCAAGATACTAATACGAAAAAATCAAACATCGCCGATCTTGTACATAAGAACAGAAGAAGACTTGAAAAAATTATGGTAATTTGTGTTTTAAAATTTTATCGCTCTCAGCGACAAGTAACTAAACTTGTGTTATGACAAGAAGGCGTCTTTTTTGTTGTTGTTATAATTAACTGCTGGTATTATTTTAGTTCCTGAATCCTGATACACATTTTGACGTTTCTAAAAACAGGTTTTAAAGTGCCCTTTAAGCGTTGGCCAAAGTAGGTACCTATTTAACGCTGCATTTGTTCTAAACTGCCCATCTCTAATCGCGGGGGCAGTTTACAAACATGTAATTCACAAACAAAACAAATGCTTCTGGTTTAGACAAAAACACAAAGCATTAAATTATAAAGATTCAGGTATTCAAGCCCTATTACAGGATTATTTACTTTATACTTTAAATTCCGTTTTTGGTAACCGAGATAATAGGCGCGGCAGTGCGGAGTCCCAAACTTCAAATAACCCGCTAAATTTAAAAGTTATTTTATCAAAAGCATATTAAAGTACGTCCCTATAACTTACACTACAGTATTGTAGGTTACAACTGTCAAAACGCCGACTTGACAAACTTGACGCCAGCGCCATCTAGTTACATTAAATACAACTCGAGATTAAACATACCGCCCACCAAGGACATATTATAAAATTAATGTCCTTCACTTTAAAAAAATACTGCATAAATAAAAAATAAAAAAATAATTATAATTGCATAAGTTGATAAAAAATGCTATGCAATAGTTTTACCGCGACAGTCCCCAAGTGCCACAATCAGTTTTTTTTCTCCTAATTTAATGTAAGCATACATTCATGCATGCATTCAGTGTGGTCAAAATTTAATAAACAAAATTAATAAACATTAATTTTAATTATCTATACATTTTCTATATCTATACATCTGTAAATACTACATATATACTACATACACAAATAAATAAAATTGGAGTGTCTGTTTGTAATAATAAAATAACCACTTTTTACTAAATCCGTAAGTATGTATACACAGTACATAGACCGAAATAACTTTTATTTTTATTTTTGTCTGTCTGTCCGTCTGTCTGTCTGTCTGTTTGTTCCGGCTAATGTCTGGAACGGCTAGACCGATTTAAACGGGACTTTCACTGATAGGTAGCTGATTATATAAGGAGTAACTTAGGCTACTTTTTTAGACTAGCTTTGCCCCACTGCGTCACCCGCGGTACGACAATAAGTAAGCGCGGGTGAAACCTCGGGGCGCAGCTAGTAATAAATATGTTTGATAACCTAGTTGCACTTCAGCTAAGATTAGATACCTACTAATAGTAGTCCATAACATTTTGTTAGTGTGTGCCCATACCTATAGTCAAAATAGCACAATTTTATAATGCGTCACAATCTTTAGTCGTCCTTCACACATCATTGTATTTAACATACAACACACAGATTTCACTTGCAAATCTGCTAACCAATAATGCAAACAATAGAGGTTTTAAGGTTGTTTGATGTGGATTATTGTGGATTAAACAATTTGAACTAACGTGACTATATGCGGTGGCGTATCGAGGATGGCAGCCAAGTGCCAATGACACCAACAGCTATAGTTGCGCCTGCTATAACATTAACTATCTACCAGTGAAATGCTGTCAGACTCGATCTAACTGTTTCAGCAATTGCCGGAATAAACAGACATATACAGGGTTACAGGTTAAGTCGACCTAAATCCTTTAAGAGGTGGTAGTTTCCATCATTCCTGACTGATTTGACTATGGAACCCCATACCCCAAACTTAACCGTTCTCAAGTTATGGGACTTTGAAGTTTTTTTTATAATAATCCATATTTTTTGTCTTTTTTTGTGTTTTGTACCTCTAATGTTTTTGTTTTTGTATTTTTGTGTAGCAGATTAGTTGCTTCATTATTTTAAATACAAAAACTGCAAGCAACTGTACCAACTGAGTCATATTAGTCGATTGATTGTTAAAAAAAGAAATAAATTTGTGGAAAGTCTTTTATTCATTGTAAGATATTTTAAAAAAAATCTATGACACTTATGCTGCAGATGTCCTTAAAAATATCTACGGTTCTTCAGCTTTCCGATAAGGTATAATTTGCTACGGTGTTATCAGGATTCTCGGAAAAATCATCGATGAAAGACTCCCAGGTAATAGCAAAAATAACGGTCCTGCAATGGGTAGCGCGTCGCGTGCGAGCGGGATATTATACAATGTAAACGGGTGCAAGAGAGAAAAGTGATTTCAAACGATATCACTTTTCTCTCTTGATAGATAGATTCATAATATTATGTAACTTAAGTAATTAATAAACTATAAACTAACTTGCTATTTTCTATTGACGTGTCTATCCGACTTATTGCACTTGCTAGTATTAATTTGCTTGTGCCAAAAGCGCAAGACATACTTCCGGAACTGACAGTATTATTACAGTATTATTAGGTTTTTAACTCTATTTAATTTAGCTCTATTAATCATGTAATTGGTACATCGTGTATTTCTTTTGAGTGTACTATTTATTATTCATGTTTCGTCTACAGAATAATATCTATTGGATAAATTACTCAGGAAATGAGTTCATAGAAAAATCTAGACCATGTTATACTGGTTTTAATGTTGACATCATCTATGTATACGTGGTACTAGACGCCAATTACCATAATCTACATAACTAATGTGGTTTTTCACGTGGTTCACCTTTGACACGGAAAAATACCCTAAATTGCGGAAAACTTCAAACTCCAGCGATTCCGCCAAACCAAGGAAGCTATAACAGCTTGTTTTCTCAAATTAGTTGATATTACTATTTATATACTTCCACACATTAATATGCGTTGTGAATAATCCAAATGGACTGTAGTACAGATTTTTCAATGTATTATGTACCTTACATAATCTACGACGGAAAAGTAAAAAAAAATGTGTTATCAAAATATTACTCTGTAATAGGTGAGTTACCTATAGTGTCTAACCAAGTTAAAGGTACATCTCACTCATATTATAAATAAACATAAAAGTTTGTATAGATGGATAAATGTTACTCTTTCACGCAAAAACTAGTAAACGTTACAATGATATAACTCATATATCAAAATAACACAATAATGCGTGTGTATAAAGATATTGTGAGAATTGGCGAAGTAATAATATCTATTGCGAAGTGCGACAAAGCTAAAAATAACCAATATGCAAATATTTGTAGTCGGAATTGTAAGTTGACGCCGTATTTTTCGCCAGCAAATTGGTTTATATTTGATGACAACCGAATTGACAACTTTCTTCTTTTGTTAAATCGCTTGAAAAGAGAAGTTTTTTAGGTATCCTCCTAGCTTATGAACCAACAATATTCTCCATGATACGGTGACAAAAGGTATCTAAATATTTTGTTTGTTAATTAAAAACGAATTACGTTGGGCTAGTATATCGTTGGCCACATCAATGACGTAGATACCTTTCGTATATATGTAACGCTTTTAATTACTAAGGTAATAAGGTAGTTACCTAAATACAAATTCGTTTAGTAAGCTATTGTGATACAAAGATTACAATAAATTTACTCAACAACAACAAACAAGATTTGCTTCGATACCCGGTAGATGTTTGCGGGCTACGGTATCTACTTACCGTGTTGTCGACTACCTTGAATTTATAGTGGTTTTGGCAACTTTCATGAAAGCAGATCTCTAAAAACAGAATGGAATTGCTGTTTATGGCACTTGCTTACTTTACTCTCTCGGCTGTTGGCTGTGAATTTCAGTTCTAGGTATTATCTGATTTACAATTTAGGAAATTAATGCTACTGTAGCGACCTTAATTGCTTTGCTACATACTTTACACGCCAAAATATCAACTATCAACATCAAGAAATATCGCCTACAAAGGCGAAAGTTACTACTGCTAATTAGTATTAAAAATATATAACCTTCTTGTAAGACTAGTGGAACAGAGCTGACCGATCTCTGTCATCAAAGATACAGGGATCATGGCCGGATCTACCCAATGGCTTTTTGGGCAGTACACCAGGTCTAGTTCTCATAGGTTGCCTTATGACAAGAAGACCGTGTCAATAGTGACTTTTAGCGGGAGGAGGAGGCGGGGACGGTCCCTTTCGAGTACCGGTGGCAATTCAATATTAATATATATATGTACTCACAAATAATAGCATGGTTTTGTTTGTTCAATTGGATACAGTTTCTAGTTCCAGCCCATGCTCTACCGAACTTAGATCTGATGTTTCGGCGAGTATTGGCTACCAACTGTTCAGTTACAACAAAGTGCGATTCAGGCTTTCTGTTATAGAAAAAAAATTGGTTATAAAAGAATATAATATATCAATGAGTATAATATATATATGTCGTGGATAACGATATCGTTTTATTAAGTTTCTCAATTGATTGTTAACACAGTAGTGCGGCAAACGCGGTGACGTCAGTTGTTTTGCAATGGCGGCACGTGGACAGAGTCGTAATGGAAAGTGAGGTTGGCTCGATCAGTCAGTCGACGTTGGGACACGGACCGAGACACTTCTCCGTTGCGAACCTGTCGGTTTGTCTATCTAAGTGTGTTAACTGAACATTGTTATTTATACTGTGGTTAATATTGTGAATTATAAAGTCACAAGTAATAAACCTCGTACCAAGTCAAGATGATGACGACTCTATCGCTCAGCCGTCGCTATCTCCGACATCAGAAGTGGGATGTAACTCAGTCAGCCCACGTGGAGAAAACAGTGTAGTGATAATGTGTGTGCTTCTGTACGCGATGGAAATAACCGATAATGGCGATTCATTGTCACTATAAAGAAGACATTAAGCTACATGAAGATTGTTGGCAGTCATAGTGCGGCGATTAACCAAGTGGGGATCACTTGCTTTCATTGTGATGGACAAGGACACTACGCGTCTAACTGCCCTGAGTGGAGCAGAGCAGCAGGAAGGCGAGCAACAGTACTGCGGTCAGCCAGGTCAAAGAATAGTGAGTGGATCTGTAGTAAGCGCACCAGCTGCAATTTTACGTCACTCCGGTGAGCAGTTTCCATTTTTACTCGGGTATATTGTATGGTATACGAATTTACGATAGTGTGACTTTGACCGGTGTAAGAAAATATTATTTGAGGTTCTTTTGCGTGTTTACCTGTTAATTACTTGCGATACGAAGTTTAGATTGCTGTGCTTGTTTAGCTTGACGGTTCATCGGTCTGGCGTCGTATTTTCGCCAGTTTATAGCAAAGTTTTCCAAGATTATGGAGCCATTGTATGCCTTGATTTGCATCGGTAAGGTAGCCTAAACGTGAGGCGATAGGACAGCAGATCCAGATTTCAAGCGATCGGGTTTTCGGTCGGCAACTGTGGAATGTCACAGCTGCGGTGGAATGGGTCACCGAGCATCAAATTGGCGGTGAAAGGCAAGGCAGCTAGTGCTGCCACTGCACACTTCAGCGTCAGGCTCTGCGGGGCCGCGGCCGCGGTTGGACTTAGTCTGTTTCAGGTGCGGCAGCGCTGGACATTTGGCAGCGAGGTGTCCACGTGGCAACAACGTGGCAACAGCGGAGGAGCTGGCGCGGCGGTAGGCGCAGGCGGTTCGGAGCGGCGCCTGCGGCGGCGGCGAGTAACGAGAGGCATGTGGAAGTTTGCTATGTTAGCAATCCCAGCGGTGCGCTGATGAACGCTTGTGAGTCGTATCCATTTTATTCTGATTCTGGTGCAGAGTGCTCTCTCATCAAACATTGTGTTGCGTCGAAGCCAAGTGGAAAGAGTTATGAGCACCCTCAAAAATATGTTGACTGTTGTAGAAGTTAGTCCAAATAGGTCATGGCAAGATGCGTTAGATGATGTTCAACTTGCTATAAATAGCACGATTCATAGGGTAACTAAGGCAAGTCCATTAGAATTGTTAATAGGTAGAGTAGCTAGGCCACTAAATTTATTAACTATTGACGGTCATGAGGTTGAGATAAATTTAAGAGATTAGGGAACAAGCTGACAAATTAATGGAAAATAATGCACAGCTTGATAAATTAAGATTCGATAAAAATAAGGCAAATGTGACTAGATTTTCGGTGGGAGATTATGTTTTAGTCGAAAATCATGAACGGAATCAAACTAAATTGGATCCTAAATATAAAGGACCTTATGAAGTCATTGAGGTACTTGACGGTGACAGATATCATCTTAAGAGTTTGAACGCTAATCGCACTTACAAATACTGAGCTGGATCCATGCTTATCAGATAATAATGACGGTAAGATCTTTGGACTAGTTTAATAGTGTCTTTAATTAAAACATCATATGGCTATGTGCTTATGTAACTTCACGCCTTTAATACCTGAGGGTGTGGTCAGCGGCAATTATGCCTCGACACGCTGGATTAATTTTCGAGGCCCAAATGTAATAGGTGGCAAAACCTTTTGTCATACATGGGGTACAACTTTGTTAGTCATCGATGCTCATCACACATAACTTCCGGAAAGTCATTGATTGAGCCAGGGTTCGAACTCAGAACTTCTGGACTAGAAGTCTGAGTACTGAACCACTAGGTCATCGAAACTTATGATACGAAAGATGGTCCGTATCGAGTCTAGTCCCTTCTGAGAGTGAGAGTCGCCGAGAGAGTACGACGCCCACGTGAAAAGATGGGGTGGCACTATTCTCTGGAGTGGTATGTTTGAAGTATGGTGGGTCGTGGTGACAGCGTGGTGGCTTGTGGGCCATATGCAAAACATCTTAACAGTGCTGCGGTAAACGTATCTAAATGGCGAGGTGGCCATCTAGATATTTAAACAGGATTTATGTGAAGGGCGAGGTGGCCAAATATACAGTCAAGGGCGAGGTGGCTCTATGAACTATAAAGGGCGAGGTGGCCAAATATACAGGGTTGATCACTATTGGTTCGAGCACATGGCTAAGTGCGTTCGTAAGTTTGTCTATGGTTGTATTACTTGTAAACTATCTCAATCGCAATCAGGTCGCCCACAAGCGGGACTTCATCCAATTCCTAAGATTAGTATCCCGTGGCATACTGTGCACGTTGACTTAACTGGCAAATTAAGTGGAAAAGCGATTGCAAGGAGTACGACATAGTTTTAATTGATGCGGTCACAAAATTTGTTCCCTTGTATCATACCCTGAGAATAGATTTGGCTAGAACAATTAAATCCCTTAAATCAAGCGTCTTTAGTTGGAGCTCCAGTTAGTTATTGCAGATCTGGGACGATGCTTTGCAAACAAAGAATTCAAAGTTTTTTTTGTCAGTTTCACGGTGTTTCTTTACGTTTGATAGCTACGGGTTCAAGTCGCGCTAATTGCCAAGTAGAAAGAACAATGAGCGCGTTAAAAAGTATGCTGACCGCGATAGAAGCGTCTGATAGGTCCCGGCATGAAGCGTTAGAAGACGTGCAATTAGTTTTGAATTCCTCTGTCCACCGTGTAATACAAGCGAGTCCACTCGAGTTTCTGATAGGACCTTTAGCTAGACCATTTAACCTATTAACTTTGAATGATTCCGGACCGGCAGTAGACATTAGTAAGACAAGAGAGCAAGCGGCCACGTACATAGAAAATAGTGCCAGTTACGAAAAAGTAAAATTTGATAAAACTACAAGTTAAAGTGGTAAAGTTTGATGTTGGTAATTTAGTTTAAATTCAGA
Source organism: Clostera curtula (assembly GCA_905475355.2). Taxonomy (NCBI): domain Eukaryota; kingdom Metazoa; phylum Arthropoda; class Insecta; order Lepidoptera; family Notodontidae; genus Clostera; species Clostera curtula. The sequence goes on along the minus strand of FR997813.1, from coordinate 6,082,329 downwards.
ACGAAGAGAAACCAAACTAAATTAGACGCGAAATACAAGGGACCGTTAAAAATTGTGGAGTTACTTGATGGTGATCGTTATTTGCTGAAATCTTTGACCGGTAATAGAACATAAAAATACGCTCACGACTGTATAAGGAGATTCCACTAAGCAGTGTGCCCGTTGAGTTAAATTTGTCTGATGAAGATGGTGAGGAGGATGCCTCCAACAGTAAATAAGAACATACCTTGGCTAGGTCCGCACTACACGCACTAGTCTGTAGTCGTAACTGCAACTCTGGGAGTTGTACAGAGCGCGATGGGCAGCTAGTGGTGTGGCGGGGACCCGGGTCTCGAGAGAGACTATTTGTATGGTCCTGTGTGGCCTGGGAGTCGTGAACTCTAGTTAAAGTGTTGGTCGTATCGCTTGGAGCGATGACGATATGGGTGACATATGAATTGTCACTAGCTGCTGGGACAGCTGGGCCATGTGTTGTGTAATTATTACTTTAAACCTACTGTTTTAAAGTATCAGTATTGAGATTTAAAGATTATGGGCTTAGAGGAACCTTTCGTGTTAAAGTTAAAATTATTTGTATGCTAACGTGATCTCTGTTAACTTGATTCTTAAGATACGATTACGGAACATTACCGTCAGGTTGGCCGAACGTGAAAATGTGCCTCAGTTGGTTATTTTGTTACAAGTACACACGAGGACGTGTGCTTCGTCAGGCTGGCCGTGTCGTGGATAACGATATCGTTTTATTAAGTTTCTCAATTGATTGTTAACACAGTAGTGCGGCAAACGCGGTGACGTCAGTTGTTTTGCAATGGCGGCACGTGGACAGAGTCGTAATGGAAAGTGAGGTTGGCTCGATCAGTCAGTCGACGTTGGGACACGGACCGAGACACTTCTCCGTTGCGAACCTGTCGGTTTGTCTATCTAAGTGTGTTAACTGAACATTGTTATTTATACTGTGGTTAATATTGTGAATTATAAAGTCACAAGTAATAAACCTCGTACCAAGTCAAGATGATGACGACTCTATCGCTCAGCCGTCGCTATCTCCGACATATATAATATAATGAGTATCATCATAGTATTGTAAGTGCTGGAACACGGACCAATTTGCTAGGAAAAGCCAAAAAATAAGGCCTCAGCTTTGACTTTTTAATAGGTATGTAACCTAAGCTTATTTTCTTCTAATGGGAATACCTAGATTATTTGTAATTACAAAAATCATATTTATTTATATGCAACTAAATGTTTATAGCTAAATTCAATGACTTAAGCCATTTCAATAAAAATATACTTGTCTTATGAAAACCTTGCAATATCATTATATCATGTCATAAGCATCATTAGAAAAAAGGTATGAATGTTATCTGCGAAAAAAAACATTAAACAACGACATACCTCTAGATGGATATCTCTAAATATTTGATATCTGTGAGATCCTGACATCTGCATCATTCATTTATAATTCCGTGGAACTCAGCACGCGATGCCCCATCGATATATAAACGCACGCCACAACTCAGTGTGGTAACAGACCATTCGCCTCATTAACACACACACAGTAGGCAACGATAGCAGTTGACACCGGGCTGAAGCAAGAGCGAGTCATTCATTTGTTTGTGCAGGATCCATAGTGGTAGTTAGGTGCGATTTGTGAATTAGATAGTCGGAAATTGTAATCTTTGTTCAGTCAGACGCTACCATGGTTCCAATCAGTGCAGTCGTGTGCCTTTCACTCCTCGTGCTAGCCGAAGCCACAAACGTGCACCAATGCAAAGGTGAGCCTACTTTTCACATAAGCCGCTAGAACTCGACCCGCTTTCGTCTCTGCTTGCGTTCGCAGAAATGTTGTTCGTATTTGTTTGGTAACATTTTGTTGCGTGTTCCTAACTGGTCAAGGAATGTCTCAACCATTGTTTCTCGTGTATTTAATACATATAAAAGCATCTAGTTAACATTAATAGCCCATCAAGTCAGAGTGGTCGTCATACGTTCGCGACAACACTGAGTCTGAAAAATAATTACCCTGACTGAATCAAGCATTTTCATTTTTCCTGTTGCAGTTATACATTTTAAATAAATTTTTCAATACCATTTAAGTAAAATACGTATAGCTACCTATATTTACATACTTATATAATCTTACTTAATCTCCGTTTTGAGAAACGATTTAGCTATATTAAATCGGTATCTAGATTTACATACAAACGGTAAAATAAGCACAAAAAAATTAAACATATAAAAATGAATAAAAAATATTTTAAAAGTATACGTTAAACTTTGTCCTGCAACTGAACCTTAGCCATACATACATGACAATCCATAATGATGAAATTATGAAAAAAAAAATTCTTACATGATTATAAACATGATCAACAGTTAGCTATCTGTGGGCTATACTTTGAACCATTAGATGACGAAACTCTGAATAGAGATAAAATCAACAAAGGGCTAGAAAAACAAAATACTTGTTTTTAGAAACACTTGATACTACGACGGGTATTTCAGCTATATTAACAGTTTCGATTAACAGTATAATTAAAGCATTGAGGCAGGAACACTTAAGTATGTATATACTTTAAGTTATAAAACCACATCATAATCGATAGAAGCTGCGGTATCGACAGTCACGTCAAATTTATAAAAGCATTGTAACACTACAATAAAATTGATTTACTCATTGCGGTATGGTGTGTAGTGGAGCATCCTAATCGTCATACGCGATTTCCCCAATTTAGTTGTGGTCAGTTACGCTTCAATACATAACCCTTCTTGAGAGGAAGAACTAAATAACTAAACGTACCTTAATAAAATCGAATGTTAATTCCAAATTCCTTTATGTTACGTATCAGCATTATTGGCTTATAATGTCTAGCCTTTCGTGTGCTCAAATAAACTCAAGGTCCTTTTTTTTTTTTTTTTTTTTTTGGTTTGGCGGGAAAAAATGCCTGACCGCACATCCCGCGTCCGGGGAGACTACGGGGTAGTGTGGGGCCCTCACCCACTAAAACAACCCGCCGTGCGCCGACACCCGCCCTCACGGCGGACCACGGGTACCGCGTACGTTTCTACCGTGGTCCGCAGGCGGCAGCCCCATCGGGCACCCTCTCCCGTGCGACGCCCCGCGCACTTAGGCGTCACACCTTCGCGGTAGGCTATACCGGCGGACGGTGGGCGATCCCCGACCCAACCGTCCGCAGCCTCGGCTAGGGCGGCATCAGGCGCAGGTGAGCGCGCCCGCGCCGCCCCGCGCGCCGGCGGCGAATCGGGTCCGAAAGGGGTGAATCCTCCCGGGCCCTCTCCGCCGCCTCCTTCTGCGAAATGACGTCCTCGCAGAAGGCAGCGACCGCGGTCCAGGCCCTGTCTCCGCCGACCATCACTCGCGCAACGGCCGGCAACGACAGGTCCATTCCAATGACTGCAGCGAGTTCCCGGCGCTGCTCTGCCCAAGCCGGGCACGACTCGAGCGTGTGCTGCGCCGAGTCCTCGCTGCAGTCGCAGTGGTGACAGCCCGGAGTCGGCTCTCTTCTTGCGACATCGTGCAGATATTTGCCGAAGCAACCGTGCCCCGACAACACCTGCACGAGTCGGAAGGTGAGGACTCCGTGCTGCCGCACCGCCCATTCTTCCAATATCGGCTGGAGCGCCCCTACGGTCCGCAGACCAGCCCGAGGCGTCTCCAGCCGAGCTTTCCACCGTGTGAAGGTGGTGTGGCGGGCATCATCCCGCCACGCAGTGATCGCGCTCGGCGGGGGGTTGGAGCCCCCCGCCCGCGCCGTCGACACCCGCCGATAAACGTCGGCGAGCACTTCCGCCTCCAAATCCCACGGGGGGGTTCCGGCCAACGCACACGCGGCCTCGACACCTACCGTGCGGTAGCCGCGTATGGCCCTGACCGCCACGACCCTCTGCGGACGCCACAGACGGGTCCTATTATGGGTGGTTAGGGACTCCGCCCACACGGGGGCACCGTAGAGCGCCATCGACCGGACCACCCCGGCGTAGAGTCGTCGGCACGCTAGACTCGGTCCGCCCATATTCGGCATTAGGCGACCGAGGGCGGACGCCGTGCCGACGAGCCTTGGCGCGAGTTGGCGAAAGTGCTCGTCGAAGCACCACCTTCCGTCGAGTACCAGGCCCAGATATTTCATGTGGGCCCGGATACCGACCACAGTACTCACAACCGATATCGAGGCGCCGGCGGGTGGGCCGCGTCGAGGCCCATGGAAGAGTAGGGCCTCAGACTTGTTAAGGGCCACCCGAAGCCCCAGCGCCTCGATCCTCCTGACCACCTCCGCGGTACCCGAGGTGGCCAGGGCTGCCGCCTCCCCGAAGGTCCCGCCCCGGGCTGTGACGAGAGTGTCGTCGGCGTAACAGATTACGCCCAGCCCGGGGGGAAGCCGGCCGCGGAGCACCCAGTCGTACCCGATGTCCCACAGGAGCGGTCCGAGAACAGAACCCTGTGGGACGCCGCACGACATGGGCCTCCCAACGACGTCCCCTTCCCGGTTTACGAAGAGGACGCCGCGGCCGTCAAGGTAGTCTGCCACCAGCCGCCTTAAGTAGAGGGGCACTCCATGAAACCGGAGCGCCTCCGTGATGCAGCTGAATGGCAGACTATTGAATGCGTTGGCGATGTCGAGAGACACCGCCAACAGCACTGCCTTCGAGGCGACGGCCTCCGAAGCCGCGGCCTTCAAACGGAGGATGGCGTCAATTGTCGACCGACCCGCCCGAAACCCGAACTGGGCGTCAGACAAGTCGGGACCAACCTGCGTGAGGTGCTGGACGATGCGAGCAGCGACTACCCTCTCCAACAGCTTGCCCGCCTCGTCCAGCAGCACGATGGGCCTGAAGGCCGCGACTGAGTCTGGAGGCCGTCCCGGCTTTGGCAGGAGCACGAGCTTCCCCTCTTTCCAGCAGTCAGGGAACCGTCCGGACGCCAGGCTAGCGTCGAACAGTCCCCTGAGGCGAGGTTCCAGATGGTCGAGAACCAGGGCCAGCACTCGGGCGGGTATTCCGTCCGGCCCGGGGGCGGCGCTTCTCCGCATACGCGTCGCCGCCGCCCTCATTTCCACTTCGCTCACGGGCGGCACACTTTCCACGTCGGCCTCCCGCTCGTCATCTGGCGGAGCCATGACCGGTGGCGTGTGCGCCGCCTGCGTGGGGAAAAGTCCCTCGACCACCTCAGTGAGGAAGCCCGGCTGGAGGGTCTCTGTAAGGGGGGGGGCCCTGTGCGCGGAGCTTGTTCAGCGCCGCACGGTACGGGCGTCCCCAAGGGTCACGCTCCAGACCCTCCAGCATCTCCTGCCGCTTCGCGTCTTTGGCGCGACAGATGGCCAGCTTCAATGCAGCACGCGCCTGATTGTACGCCGCATACAGCTGGCCCTCCCGCTCTTCGTCACGGTTTCGACGACGTCGGCTGCGGGTGTAGGACCTCCGGGCACGAATACAGGCCGCACGGAGATCCGCCAACTCCGGGGACCACCAGTATACCCCCTTCCGTTGGGGTGGGCGCCGCACGCGGGGCATGGCCGCATCGCAAATCTACCAATGAAGCTGAAAACGTAGTTTGCACAAATGTGTTTAGCCACTTTGACATACCTAATAATAATAATAGATAATTTAGTCCGCGTGTCCGTGTGCTGACTGATTTAGAATACATAGTGTCACCAGTTCACCACCCCATTCCACCCTGAGGGTGTCGTAGGAGCCGACAAAAAGAAAAAACAAGGACGATAATCTAGCCGCAAGAGAAGGAAAACTTGATACGAACCCTGTGCCATCCCGTCTGGCCAGCATGGCACAGTGGGGTAATTACCCTCCATGTATTTGGAGGAAGCCCGACTCAGCAGTGGGCCATTTATGGGCTGAATAGTAGTAGTAGCTAATTCAGTAGGTACGGAAGTAGTAAATTGCCTCATATTTACATACACAAAAGATCCTCTGCTACTTCGAGCCTCCACTGTGCCACGGGGGTCAGAAGGATTCTAGATCTCCTTCTCTAGTTTGTCAACTTTGTCTCATTGTATCCATTGTTTAACGACGATGACAATATTGTTAGAGGGAAAATAAAGAAGTAGGTAGATCACAAATCAAATATTCGTCTTGCAGTTACGATAAAAAAAACAACTTTAAATACAAGTCAACCTGTTATACAAGTCAAGTTTTTATTCGAATAGCAGAACGCTTTTCCCAACAAAAATCCACAATCATTGTCTCAGACGTTAAATGATTAAAACAGAATATTCCTGCAGATAATAATAGGCTATCTCGCTAAGTACGTGATTGTCATATGCATGTGTATTAAATATCACTTTGAACACTGATCTTTGTATCTCTTAACGTAGGTAGGTACTTTATAAAAACACGTAGATAGCTATGTTTATCTATCTGTTAATGACACAGAATCAGACATAATTAATGTTCTATAACAAATTATAGACTCTTATCTATTTGCTCCAAACTTAAGACTGAATATGAATTTATTATTTTTTTGTGCATGTTCTTTTGTGGATTAATAAATATCTGTCTGGGTTCTTCAACCATAAATGTAAAAAATTGCGTCGATTGGCAGACAAAAACAACATTCTAAAGATTAGAATTAAAATGTAGGTATGGGCTTGATATTTTTTAAGGTAAAACAGGCAAAGTTTATGCTAACAGCTAATCAATTGGGAAGTAATTATTCTACAATTTATTGAGTCAACACATATATTTTATATCACAAGGATTTTCTATAAATAGGTTTACGGGAAGTTTCTTCCGCGTACCTAAGTGGTCACTTTTAAAAGCAATAACAACTACCGAGCAGATTTTTAATGTTCCGAGGAAACATAATTGATTCATCGTCGTAGTTGAAATACAAAACATCTAAATCTTTAGCTACAGTTAAAATACATTTTGGTATTTAATAAAATTGTAAATAACATCCGTGTCTAATTATGTAACAAATGCTTTATTTTTGCCTTTAGAGTCTCTGAAACGTAGAAACTTATTTTTCCCAGGTATTAAATTCTTATCGTTCCTTTTATTTAATTAACATTATCTATGTACCTAAATAAGCGTGTAAATTAAATAAATCGTGTCTGGTCTAAGCTTAAGGCGCCTAAAACTGACGGAGCTTTGAGTAATTTAATACTAATCTAACAAAAAGATCGTAGTTCGCATACAAATAAGTTTAACCACATCACACACAGATTTTTTAAAACGCCACGGTCTGGGTCAAGACGAAGTAATAATATTTAATTATTGCGGCTTACAAAGGGCTGAGTCGTACGTAAATTATGTTATAACCGTATTGATGGAACATTTGCAATCTTTAACCCGTTCGACCATTATTCGGAAATTATAGCCTGTCTCTAGGAAACTATTATATACCAGGAAAATATGCATAAAACTGTATTACTTATAGTTTATTCTTTAAACAATGCCGTTTAGGTGGTGCTTCCATTTTCAAGTCATAAAGTGAGTAGCCATTGAGTAGCACGGTCTTTAAGGTCATCGCATCCTTATATCCTTAGGTATGTAAATTTAGAAAAAAAGAGAAGACATCTTCCTAAAATATTAACCGTCCATAATATTATTCACTTCAAGTATTTGAATTCGCACAATTATCTTACTAGTATAATGTTTAGCAATCTCCACTGTGTAGGTAACCACCAGATTAGAAAAAAACAAATGGTGCATGAATGGAATAGGTTCTTTTCTTGGTGAACAATACTGGTTTTGTAAAAGAATAAAGGTCAATATTTACCGAGCATGTTTTTATACGAAATACTTCACGCGAACTTACTTTTGTTACGAAACCGTTAAATATTATTTACAGTTCTTGTTAAATCATGCATTGAAAACATTGAACTTTCCGCAGAATAAATTAACAAAAGGTAAAATACAATTGTGTTTTGTTAACCTATATCTACACCTTAGAATTTATATTTCTTTTGTCACATAGAAGACCAGCAGCGCTATAGGTGCATTTTCACATAACTCAATATTGCTTAGTTCAAGAATACTAAAGTTCATAGTACTTAGCTACTTTTGTATTTAAGCTTCGTTAGTTCCAAATTAAAATGTTTAATAGTTCCTCTAAATGTGAATATTATTTATTCGTTGTAACAAACGGCCTGTCATATCAACGAACAGACCAAAACACTCCATGAAAATTTGCACACAGTTTTTATGAGGCCTTGTCAGTTTTATTCTTTATCCTTGAAAATCTATATTCTTCTCTTGGATATTAAAATGAATTGACGTTATCGAACGAAACTTAGTTAACAAACTCAACCGCAGTTCACAATTTGACATAAGGCGTAGATCACATCCAAATTAATAATAATACATACTTATAAATATAATAGTTCACTGGTAGACGGTGCCAAATTCTTTGTATTCGACAGGCTGCGCTTTGCAATAAAATCAAAAACTTCAACCGTTTAAAATTATCATAATCCTATTATAGCAAACAGATCTCGATTCAAGTCAAAAATATTCAATTATTCATTCAAAACACGACCCCAGTAACCGACTCACATGCATATAAATTGAATAATACATAAAATTGCTTTGTTTCTGAGAAATATCAATAAATATGATGCGTTTACTGCGCACGTCCTGTTTTTAAAATAAGTATGACAGTCCCGTTGTATATGGGATGGTAAGGACAAAGTGGATTTGCCATATTACAATAGTAACTACCTACTGGATGATACGATGCCCATTTACACAACCATACTTAATCATTGCAGTGAACCATACCCATGAGTTTACGCCAGAAAGTTGCTAAGAAAATCAGTTAATAATAAGATGTCCAGTTAATAATAAGAAGTTAAAAAAGCAAACGTTACTAATTAATGGTGAAGAATTAAGGTTTGTCATTTTGCAATTCGCCGTATTTTATAAAAATCACTCGAAAAATATCTAGAATACTAAAATCGTTGCAACATATATGAAATTATTTCTTGACGGTTTCAATGGTAACACGATAAATTTTAAAAATTAGCTCAGATCTCTGGTGATTCACAATTTCCTATATTGCAGAAGTTCATAAAATAGGTAGGTACATTATCATTGTACAAGCAATAATGGTCGAATAGCATAGAAAATGGTGAACAATCTATAAATAGACACAATCCAAATAGCAACTCATACTGAAACCGAACGTTAGGGAAACAATAAACACCATTCTACACGGAGTAGCCATTCACATTGCAGAAAAAAAAGTGATTGGATGACACCTTAACAATTCATCTTAATGCATAAATATTCTTTAAAGTTCGCTTGTGTAGTTGATTATTCTGGTTTTAAATAGGTATTTTTTCATATAAAAGATGCTGCGTTGTGTATCTTCGTCTGCACCGAGCTCAAATCAACATTTAGGCGCAAAGGGATGATTATCCAGCCAGATGAGGTGTTATGCCTGGCTAGTGGTCCCAGCGCCTATCCCCCGATAGTTGTAGTCGGCGATATCTTAACCTTGCGAATAGCTCTTGAAATTTCGCTATCGCGGTGTAGGACTTTTTCGTAATTATCGCATTTGTAGGCGATATTTCTTGATGCAATCAGTTCAGATTTTTCGGGTGAATTGTGTAAAGTATGTAGCATGCGGTCGCTACAAACATAACTTATTTTTGTACACTCAAAAAATGTGTTAGTTAAATATGTTTGAAATTTAATTTAGCATAGGTATTTATTTATATAGATCGACGCTACGCGCAAAAACAAGAATGAGCGAGTGACCTTCGCCAAACCAAATTCGATAAAAACATCTCGCGTTTTTGCGCATTTTTAATTAAGCAAGGTGTTTGTACAATAGAGAAAAATTACACGTTTTTGTAATTTACAAGGGTATAACAAAAACTAAGAGTTTTTCGTAGCCATCCGAAGTCATTTTATTTTTCTGTTTTCAAGAAGAAGAAAGAAATAAAATTTCTTTCTTCCCACATAGTTTCTTTCCATAGATGTGCTTGTTTCTCATATTATGTCAAATTTATACGTCAACCAATATTTTAAGAAATTGACTATTGTTTAAACTAGGTGTATCACCTATTTTTTTTTACACAAATTGTATCTCCATATTTGTACCATACTCGTCATCCAAAGGCGGATCACATCCAACCCCGACAGCAACAAGGCTGTCAAAGTGGCTGAAATGAAATGTTCCTAAGAGGAGTAGTTATTATCGATTCCTTCGTTTAGTAAGGCAATGGGGTATTTGTTCCACCCCATTCATATATGTAACTGATGTAATGTTTTATCATATTACAAAAAGTAAATATATCGAATTAAATTTAAATGACCACATAGTCTAGTAGTGTTGTAATAAAAAAGCTTGTTTGTCAAGAAATTGCTGTAATGATCTCGTCCCACCTCACCAGTTTGGTCTTGTTTATGATAACCGCTCCGTGTATAGTCTTACTAAGTTATCTGAGAAGTAGAGGGCGACACGAGGTGTAGATTTCGTATACCATATTTTTTCAATCTAACTGCGCTAATGCTATTTATGAGTCGAGAATAGGAAACGACAAGGCCGAAATCCTAGCCGCAAGAGAAGGAAAACTTAAATAAATATTGATACTAAAGCTAGTGGCATTAACTTTAGTTCCGTCTGGCCAGCGTGGCACACTATGCTAATTTCCCGCCATGAATGTGGAGAGGCCCGACCCAATGCTGGATTTATGGGCTGAAACGTGCTGGTATTGAATACCGCCAGAGATTTTTACTAAACCATGCTTCCATTGGAGTAACTTTCTAAACGACTTCCAGTAAAACAGGTGTTTCAACAGCACATTGGAAAAGCTGCTTTTTTCATTGAACTATATTACTAGCGTATAACTCAATGGCTTTTTTATCTAATCTATGAACATCAGAAGTAAAAACAAAACCGAGTCCATGGACGTATAAAAAAAGTCGGACAGAGTCTCGCTAACTAAAAACTGTGACATCATAGTCGGCCAGCTCAGCTATATGTACAGGCCAGCACGCACACTTTCACACATTAGTCGGCCATTACACGCGCGAACATCGATGCATCGAGACGCAATATGCGGCGAAAAAATAAAAAATATAAATCATGTCTTGCGTGGTAAAACGGTGTAAAAACCGTAGTGACCGAAAGAAAAACAATCCAGGAATCACGTTTCATACGTAAATGAATCATTCAATCACTTATTTCCAGATTACACACATTAAAATCGATTTGTCTTTGCTAGAACAAAACAATTAATTTTCATTTAGTGTTGCCAATATTCACGTGTGCAAATTAACCGAAATATGGGCAATTTTTGGTTTATTATAAAAATCAATATAATATTATTATGGTTAATTATTTAATAGTTACTACTGGGTATTTTATTTTATATTCCTTTTGCTAGTGTTTCTAATGAAAATTAAGTATGGAGAAATGATTGAATTCAAATTACTTAGTAGAAATTGTAATGGTGAAAATGATTGGATTCCAAACAAATACAGTGTCGTTTGCAGTAAACATTTTGATGCGAATGACTTATATGCAACTACAGGAGGACTCCGGCGTGTTGTTACTTATGCAGTACCTCAAAAGGTAAATTAGCAATCTAACAAGACGTGGTTTTTATAAAAAAAAGAAACATTGCCGCTTACTTTTTCAAAATTAATATACCTAAAAACTAGAGGAACTAGAGGCCTACATTTACCATCGAAAGATATATTCGATATTTGTTGTATTTGCGAAATGGTCATACGAAAAATTATAAAAGAAAGCATAACATTGTACAACGAAAGGCAACATAAATATATTATCACAAAAATTCAAGAAAAAATTGTAGGCAATGAAAGCGTTTTTTTTTAACTTGGAATCTGAACATACTTTCGCCGGAATAGAACACAAAAATTTAAAATATCTAACGATTCGGTTTCACCACATCTCGAAATTAAAAGAAATTTCAAGAATGTCTCAAAGTAAAATACATTATTATAAAAAAAATACTCAGCATTTGGGATATTAAAATACATAGGACCGCAAATTATTAAAAAAACAATGACAAGCCCTCTGATTTTCTTGCCAGTTCTTCTCAGCAGTGGTCGCGTTCCGAACTGGTGGTAAACTACAATATATTACTTTGCATTCTATACATTTTTTTAATATGTTGACAATTTTCAAGTGTTCATTGTGTCCTACACAAAATAAATTATTTGACTTTGACTTAAACATTACAATTTCGATCAATATTTTTTTTTTATTACGTTTACCGTGTTTTTTTGGCAAATTTTTGTGTAACTTGGCCACCCCAAAATTAACTCACACATAAAGAGCAGCCGCCATCTTGGCGTCTCACTTTTGTCTTAGCGAGAGTTCCGTCCGCCTTTTTTTATACGTCCATGTTTAGAGGTCATTCATTTGACATCTGTTAGTTTTATCTTCATACTAAGGTGACCTGCTTAAAAACACCGATTAAAGTGAATGAATCTATACGGACTTGAAACATAATGTGAAATTTAAAAATCATTTGGCTAATCCCTGCCCCATTATTATTTTTCTTTCGTAAATTAAAAGAGCAAAATAAGACAAGTACATAATTTAACAAAAATATTGCATTTATTCAGTTGAACCGTCAGAACTGCTATGTATTAGAATTGTCATCTTCATCACTGCTGCATCACTCAGAGATAATATTAATTCATTTTCAATATTATTGTCTATTCTCACATCTCGTTCAAAATCTTGTAACATATTTTATCTCTATCGGTGGTATCTACTCAACTCATAATGACCCATTGCTGAGTCAGGCCTACTGCAATTACATGGAGGGTGTGGAGGACACAATGAAAATTCTGTTTTTCAATCCAATAAGGCGTCCTCCATTGAGAGCAGCGAAAAATACGTCGGTAGTGCACCGTTCGTTTTCACGGACTACTTAAACTACAAAATGTCAAAATAAAGCTCTACGCTGGCGCCACGGTATATTTTACTGCTTTCAATATAGATTGCCAAACCATCCTCTACAGAGGGTAATTATCCTACTGAGCCACCCACGGTGGCCCACGTGGGTTGGCACAGGGTTTCGTATCAAGTTTTTCAACTCTTGCGGCTGGGTTTTCGGCCTTGTTATTTCCTATTGTCGATTTTAATTACAGCCTCGGGATGGACTGGCGTGATTTCACAATGTATTCTAAAGCCGTCACACACGGAGTTGTGGTATATAATGATTACTTAGGTTTACGAGATTATTACACATTGAAATTAAACACTTTTTACCGGATTTATCGCGTGAATATTACATTATTTAATTCCCGACGTTTAAATCCGTTAAAAAGTGATTAATTTCAATAGTGGTATATATTTTATATTGATACAATAATAACAACATTCGGGTATACCTAGTGGAGACAAGTGATCGTTTTTCTAGGTAGATTTTTGTACGCTATTTTGATGTTAGATTTGTGGTATTTAATTACTAGATAAACTACGTTGAAGTTCAGGGTTAGCTGCAAATTAATCTGCGCTTATCTGTTGTAATTATAAAAAACAAAGCACTGATCACGTCACCATAAACGCGATTAAAAACTTGTTTATTTTTTCTTACATCCTACATAACAACTTTTATTCTTGTTCAACATTATAACATCCTGCGGTTTTTTACCTAGATCAATTGTTTATATACATACCTAATATTATAATGAAGAATTATTTGTATCTATTTTTGTGTGTATGAATGTACCGAATAACCGATTTCAAAAAATCTTTCACAATTTGAAGTTTTTAACATTATCCCTGTTCATGAGTGGAGACCGCAAATCTGCAAGCGTAGTGTATGTAGGACGGCGCTATGGCGCTCTGTAGGGGAAGTCTATATGTCCAGGAGTGGACTAGAGTGGACTGATAATGATGATACATTAGGGACAATGTATCATCATTATCAGCCCACTCCCTGCGTAACGTAAGTGCGTAACGCACTTACCTAGTCATTAATATAAGAGTTTCACATTTTTCGGGATCTAGCTTTCGGCTTACTAATTTTAGTACCGCTTCTAAAATTATGTGTTTCTACATTTTTCAGGGCAAAAGACCGAAAATTTGGAAGAAAAGGTGCAGTTGTCGCCATGTGAAAAGACTCCATGTCGCCTGAGGAAGGGAACCGAACAATTCATTACCATCCATTTCACCCCAGGTACATATATAATTGACGTACACTCGTCTATTGTTGCTACAAATGTAAAAAGGTCCAATAGATTCATTAAAAAAATATGGAATATTTGATATGATATCATGATCGAAGCTTACTTCTTTATTCTGGATTTTTGTTGGTCTATAGATTTCTTCCTTCATACCTTGACTTGACTCAAGCGTCAAGCGCTAGTGATACGTCCGAATTTACGAATACGCAATATCACCAACCCACACCAACCTGAGGGTGTCTTAAAAAGCGACTAAAGGAACGCAAGAGGCAGACCACCTACCCCCAAGAGAAGGAAAACCTGAAACAAACCGTTTGCCAACCCGTCTTGCCAGCGTGGCACAGTAGGATAATTTCCCTCCATTTTGAAGGGGTTCGGACTCACTAGTGGGTCATTTACGGGCTGAAATGATGAAAGTCGGACCTACTACATAATTACATATCACGCGCAACTTCCAATTAATTTATTTCCCTGTCTTAGCCGAATATTAAGGACATATTGCACAAAAAGTCCACTTATGAGCGTAACACTTAAGCTATGAGTAATATTGTATTTCCCTTGAAACGTTAAACCTGTTGAACTGACCTGAACAACTCTATATTTCATCATACAAACTATACAACAATCGTTCCTGTAATACTTTTATTTTTTCTCGTGGGGGAATACCTTGATGATTGCTTTTTTTACGGCGGAAAGCTCTTGGATACGCGAACGCTAAACGCCAGCCGGGTTATGTGGGAAGATGGGAATTGCGCCCCAACCTACCCACTAAAACCCACGGTGTCCCTCGACCGCCCGAAACAGGGCCACGGGTTCCACTCCCCGATAAGGAGCAAGCTCCGTGACCCTGATGGGGCCTCGGACCCATCGAGAGGCTCGTACATTGCACGTGCCCGCCTGCCTGGCCGAGCCTCCGCTGCTAGCGGCGGCAGTTCAATGCTCTCACAACAAGGTACCAGCACGGTCGAGGGGGGCCCGCTACAACCTACCATGTAATTTTCGACTCAACCCCAACTGCCTTGCTGCTAATTTCTATGTATTTCTCGCTTGGCAGTGGCTATATGTACCTAAATTCACTCTAAAATATTAAATATACACATATTAACTATTTACGCACCAGGTTACCCTACACCATATTATATTATTCCAGATGAAGACTTGAACGACCTGACAAATAACGTGAAAGCCAATTTGTTTGGAGCCGATGTGCCGTTCATCGGTGTAGATGGCAACTCAATCTGCGACAAGGTGTTCACTGCCGACGACGAAAAAGCCTCCTGCCCTCTTAAAGCTGGAACTGAGTACACATACAAGGACTCCTTCCCCGTATACTCATTCTACCCATCGGTAACCGCCACTGTTAAATGGTCACTAAAACATGGCAACACTGACCTAACTTGCTTTGAAGTTCCTGTCAAAATCACGAAGTAAACACCTGCCAGGTTCATGAAATGAGCGTTAAATCGTTATGGTAGAATTTCCGGAAATTTACTGATGGTCTAAAATCTTAAAAGTCGGTCACATCGTCACTAAAATTGGCCGGAGGAAGAGCCTTAATCGCCACTGTTTGACGCCGATATGTAATTAATTTCGTTTTCAAATTTCATTAGGACTAGAATCTCGGAAGATATTGATTTAAATTTTTTCTCTCAAAACTGTAGCGCGTAGTTTCATTTAATTGTGTTGTAAACGTCTAATGGTCCTCAAAATACTATAGAAAAAAAAAAAACTTAAAAAAAGCAATTACCTCTTCGCCGTAAAGTGGCAAAAGACAAAAGAAAGTGCTCATCAGTTAAATTATTTAGAATAGAAATAAATATCGCCTATGTAAGAGTAATGTTATGAATAATATAATTTGTACTTAGTTATAAGTTACTACTTCAATTATGTCTGGGTATTTTTGCTGGAGAACGTCACTCGGTGATTAACTCGGAAGTGATTGCCATTACAATAATTAGATTATTAAATTATATGATGACAAAAATATCTTTTATTTAACGGAATGATCGATGCATCTACGACGCCACTATGAATGTGGTTATGTCACTACATCCCAAGAGTGCTACACGAAGCTATTCTGATTAAAAAACAACTCTTTCAACCTATAGATGTTCAACCGATTTAAAACGTTATAAACCAAATGTTACCGTTTTAATCAGTTGTAAACTCGCCTACATAAATTAAACGGTGAGAGAGATCTCATTCTCACTACTTTCTGATCCCTCCTCGTTATTTACCAGATTTATGATATATTTTTTTATGTTTAATGGCGTTCGTTGTAGATAGAGATAGGCAACCGTATAGCTGGGTCCACACCGGACATTGGAACTGAGACGTGGTCGCTCACTATGGGCTCCATCAGAAGGCTCAAAGTCACCCAAAGGGCAATGGAGAGGGCTATGCTCGGAGTTTCCCTGCGAGATCGAATCAGAAATGAGGAGATACGCAGGAAAACCAGGGTCACCGACATAGCCCACCGGATTGTCAAACTTAAGTGGCAGTGGGCAGGGCACATAGCTCGCAGGACCGACGTCCGATGGATGGAGCAGAAAAGTCCTCGAGTGGCGACCGCGTTCCGGAAGGCGCAGTGCTGGTACGCCTCCCACACGGTGGACCGACGACCTGGTTAAGATCGCCGGAAAGCAGTGGATGCGGGCGGCCCAGGACCGGCCTTTGTGGAAATCTTTGGGGGAGGCCTATGTCCAGCAGTGGACGTCTTTTGGCTGAAATGATGATGATGACACCGGACGATACATCGCGAGCGGCATGAGCGCGATCCAAATGTACATCTGCAATCCAAAACGGATCGTTCGGTGTAGACCCAGCTATTCAACTTTACTAAGTAAAATATTTCCAAAAAAGAAAATTGAAGGTTCTCCAATGAAGATACGGAATCATTTTCATACATACATACATATAATCACGCCTCTTTCCCGTAGGGGTAGGCAGAGACCACTTCTTTCCACTTGCTACGATCCATACATACTTGTTTCGCTTCGTCCACTTTCATTATTCCCTTCATACATGCTCTTCGGTTTAGGGTACTCTTGACCTGGCCTTTTTTCAAGACGTCCCTGATTTGGTCTTGAAACGTCCGCCTAGGTCTTCCCCTTCCAACACTTTCATTCACACTCGCCTTATACACTTTTTTCGTCAATCGTTCTTCATTCATTCTCTCGACATGGCCAAACCATCTCAGCATACCTTTCTCAATTTTTGTCACTACATCTTCTTTCAGACCACAACGCTTCCTTATCTCACTATTTCTTATCCTGTCACTCAGTTTAACTCCTATCATACTTCTTAACGCTCTCATCTCAACTGCATTTATTCTGCTTTCATGTTTCTTCTGCCATACCCAACTTTCACTTCCATACATGAGTGTCGGAACCAACACTCCCTCATGCACAGCCAAACGAGCCTTGTTAGACACCTTCCGACTGCTCATAAAGGAGTGCAAAGCTCCGTTCACCATGTTCCCTGCATTCACTCTTCTTTCGATATCACTCTCACACTTTCCATCTCTTGTAAACTTTGAACCCAGATACACAAACTCATTCACCTGTTCAACTTGTTCATCTCCAATCACGATATTGCAGACTGTCACTGCCTCATCTCTTTCAAACACCATCACTTTCGTCTTCTTAACATTAATCTTCATTCCCTTTCTAGCAAAAGCTCCACTCATAGCAGTTACCATCTCCTGCAACTCCTCGGCCGAAGACGCAAGTAATACTTGGTCATCAGCATAGAGAAAACATTTGACGAGTAACTCATTCATTCTCAACCCACTTTCATTCTCTTTTAAATCTGTCAAGCAATTGTTCATGAACAGATTAAACAGCCACGGTGACGCTACACATCCCTGTCTAACACCCTTTTCGATATTAAACAATTCAGTGTATGCCCCGTTTATCCTTACACAAGCACTGGAGTCCCTATAAAGAGATTGCAATGCTCGTATAAGGATACTGCTCACACCGTTCACGGACAATGCTGACCACAATTCATTCCGCACCACTCTATCATAGGCCTTTTCTAGATCCACGAACGCGCAATAGACCTTCTTGGTTTTAGCCAAACACTTTTCGGCTATGCACCGCAAGGAAAAGACCTGATCCGTACATCCCATTCCCTTTCTAAATCCCGCTTGTGCATCCCACACTTTTTCATCTGTTTCATTCACAACCCTTTCAATTAACACTTTCGCGTACAATTTACCGACGACGCTGAGAAGGCTTATACCGCGGTAATTTATGCACTCTTGCCGTGACCCTTTTCCCTTATATAATGGCACTATTACGGCTTTGCACCAGTCTCCCGGTACTTGCCCATTTCGCCAGCACAAATTGAAAAGGCGGTACAGCTGGCTAGCCACTATGCCCTGTCCAGCCCTCAGCATCTCGACGGTAATCCTGTCATACCCTGCAGCCTTGCCTAATCTCATACTTTTCAACGCTTTCACTATTTCATCCATGCTTATCTCTCTTTCATCACCATTTATACTAGTTTCCATGGAAGGTGCCGGATGTTGTACCTGCACTTCCTCTCTTTCAAACAAACTTTCAAAATACTCTTTCCATCTCTTTAGCACACATTCTTCTCCTTTTATAATGCTCCCATCTAGACTCCTGATTGTACTCAGCTCCGAGGTAGATGTTTTTCCTCTTACTGCTTTGATGGATTTCCAGAAAAACTTGATATTTGACTGGAAATCTTCAGTGAGCCTCCTATCAAAATCATCCTTTCGTTCTTCTTTCTTTCTAGACACAACTTCTTTCGCTGCTAATTTCAATCTTTTATACTTCGTTCTTGCTTCCTTGACCTCGTCATCCGTCGCCTTTTGAGCTTTTTGGTTAGCTTTTGTAGCTAACCAATCTAACCACGCTTTCTTCTTTTCTTGCACCGCCCTTTGTGCATCATTATCCATCCACACATCATAGTTCTTTCTTCCTTTCCTTCTTTTAGCTACCCCGCATACGTCAATAGCAACATTCACGACCCCTTTCTTAAATTTCTTCCAAAAATCTTCAATCACACCTATCTCTTCTATGCCTTTAACACTTTCTTTCAGTTTCTCTACATACTCGTCTTTCTTTTCTTGCAGATTTTCCACTTTTACTCTGTCCAAAACACTCGTAGGCTCGGCCCCTCGGTGTCGCCACCGTTTAAAGAGGCCACGCATTCGGGCTATCACCAGGAAGTGGTCTGTGTCGAGGCCTACACCGCGGTATGCCCGAGTGTCTAGCACTTTCTTCCTCAGTCTTTCATCCACAATTACAAAATCAATCATACTTCTCGACTCACCTTCATCTCTTGTATACAAATGGATCTTTTTGTGGTCAAACATTGTGTTGGCCACGCAAAGATTCCATTCCAAGCATACTTCAAGCAGGCTTCTCCCATTTTCATTCACTCTCTCGTCCCCAAACGTACCCAGAACTCCTTCATACCCATCACGCTTCACTCCAACCCACCCATTAAAGTCCCCTAACATCACGATCCGTTCATTTTCTCCGCATTTATTCAAGACCTCTCTCATGCTATCCCAAAATTCCTCTCTCTCTTGTCGGGCTTTTAAGGACCCACCTCCGCGCAGATCCGTCGGTGCATAGACCCCAAGGATAAACAAGCGAGTGAGTCCGACTTTTAACCTAATCCAGAGGAGTCTTGGGCTTACACATTCATGCTCCATCACACATTCAACTATTCGAGAGGAAAGAATCACACCAACTCCCTGACAGCCTCGGCTGGTTTGGGGGACTCCCGACCAGTATGCCGTGTAGGAACCATGAACCGTGGTGTCACATCCTTTCCTCTTGGTTTCGTTCACGCACAAAATATCTATGCATCGCTCATCCATCATCTGACATACTTCATCTACCTTACCATCCATTCCTCCTCTCACATTCAACGTAGCGAAGCGGCTCTCCATGGGCCGCTTTTCGCCCCCGCGAGAAACGAGACGTGATGGGTGGCGAACCACATCGCCGCCATTTTGGTTAATTAAATTAAATATATTATTAGCCATAGCGTTCCCACGAATAGCAAGGGAAAGGTTTGTCCACCCCAGCAGAGCCCCGCATGCCAGGGTAAGGCTAGCCTAATTCTGGGTCGCCCGGTCCCAGGGCAGTGTGGCACGCTAACGACTAAGCTTGCCCCTAGCCATGCATCCATCCGCGCGGCAGACGTTGGATTGGCGGAGATGGTAGGGATAGGGAAAGAGAAGGATAGGTGGTGTGAAAAGGAAGACTGGTAAGTTAGAGTGGGGAATAGGAAATGTAGGATATTACCGCCCAGGAGGGCAAGGGATAGGACAGTAATAGCTAAGGTAGCCGGGGCCGCATACCCGTATACTATACCACAACTACCGGACAGGTAAGTTGGGATGAGTATCCTCTGACTTTGATTTTCATTTGCTTGTTAAAAATTGATATGGATAACTTCTTGGTTCTATTCTCTGTAATTAGTCGTTCACCTTGTCTTCAATTATAAAATATTAGTATTCCTTATATATATGTTACTTGTGCGGTATAATTTATTCCTTAGTTGAGACCGGCGACAAATTGCAAAAACTTGTTGACTATTCGCATATTATATTTATGTAACACTAGCTTCTCCCCGCAGCTTCGCATTTCAAGCCGACTTATTAGGATGCTATCAGGGATCCCATAAGGAATGCTTTTCTGTCAATATTTCCGACATTTTATACAAATCTATTAAATTTAAGATAAATCATCATGGCGCAACTAGCCCAACTTTGTTATTATACGTATATGATTTAAGCTGTTGTAGATAATACAAATACATATCAGAACGTGTTATAATTTAATAGAAACCTAAAAATAAAACAATATTATAAAACGTCTTTTATTTCAATAAAAATACAAAAAATAATACTTATAGCAATAGCTTATAAACTTTTACAATAATATTAATTAATAAACGGAGGTATGACAGAATAATATACATACATTACATACAAAATTACGCTACACAATTATAGCAATGAGGAGGGATACAACCCGGTGCCAAGTACCAATGGTCACAAAGGAGGCACTAACTAAGCTGCGCATTAATGTAGCATTTTCGTTTGATTTTATGTCGGCTCTACACTCACGTGTGACGTCGCGCCAAGAATTCACGCCGTGAATAAACGCCGTGACCCGCGTGTTCGCGACTATATTGGACGACGACGTGATTTCTGATGCAAATCCTTTGTCGCGGGCCAAAAAACCGACACTGATCGGGGAACGGTGCGAAGCGCGAACGAGAAGGCGTGAACAACATCTACACTCGTGATTCGCAGTTGTCGCGGGCTAACGCGGCAGTTCGCGGCGCGAGTGTAGAGCCGGCTTTAGACATATACTCGCATATAATAAACAGATCCATCGGATTACCGTGTATATTTTTAAAATAAAATTTGGTGACGAAATTGTGGATGCGTAAGAGAAATAAAAAGATTTCCCCCCTCATACTTTCAGATCGAAAAATAATTACATAGCAGTTCGCTCATGTCCCCACAACCCTGTCCACTATAGCCCCTGCTGCAACACCAACGCTGAACTACCCAACAAATTTGGGTCTCCAGCGAATAGAAATTGATATAAACAGAGTAAAACGTTCATCGGGTCCAGGTAAGTACCTACATGGAGCTGTTTCGTGTCTTGTAAAAATAGTTTGTAAATTTTTTTACTACATTAAATCACGTAATGTCTACGAATGATAGTTTTATGTGGTCAATAACAGTGGAATGTATTACATGTACTGTACAAAAATAAAAAAAAAGTTTTGACCCTATAGATTGTTGAAATGCACTTGCAATCCGAGATTCTAGCAACATATCGAGGTCGTAGCAATAAAAATACGCTCTAAGGTTATTAGTATCGGTAAGGCTAAATAGCTTATTACTTACAAATTATATAATACTATATTTCTTTGCTGTTTCGTGAGGCTTTGAGTTCATGGGATATCTTTATTGATAGGAAAAGTTGCCATGGCATATCAATAAAGAGCCTTTAAGCGGTATGATAAGAACGAAGTTCGAAGAAATTTTCAGTTATTTATTTCCTCTTTACGACGTGCTTAAGGGTCAGCGTCCATTCACCAAACTGCCTCACCCACTTCGCATAGAATAGAACTCGGCGTAATGCGTACTTTATGTGCTTAAACATTAAAATTGTATAAAATAAGTTATACTTACAGAAATAAGACGTTAAATTAAACTTTACAATACAACGATTAGTGCATCTTATCTCTGTGCGTATAATGCGTACTATCATTATTCAATCTCAAGTTAAATTTCACCATTCATCATCATTTCAGCCAAAAGACGTCCACTGCTGGACATAGACCTCCCGTGGACAAGGATTTCTACGAAGGCCGGTCGGTCCACCGTGTGGGAGCCCTACCAGCACTGCGCTTTCCGGAACGTGGTCGCCACTCGAGGACTCTTATGCCCCCATCGGGCGCCAGTCCTGCGATCTAAGTACCCTGCCCATTGCCACTTAAGTTTGGCAATCCTGCGGGCTATGTCGGTAACTCTGAAGAAGAATCAAGAATCTCGTCATTTCAGTCATTCGATCTCGCAGGGTAACTCTCCATTGCCCTTTGGGTTACTCTGAACCTTCTGATGGAGCCCACAGTGAGCGACCACGTGTCTGATCCATATGTCATCACTGGCAACACACATTGATCAAAGAGTTTTGTCTTCAAACATTGTCGTATTTTGGAAGAAAAGATCATAAATGAATAAAAAACTGACAATCGTGTGCCGCAACATGACTTAGATTTAAATTAGTTTTTTTTAAGTATATGTATATCTTAGGATAATTTAAAAATAAATAGGATGCGCAAATAAGTTTTAATTATTACGTCTTGTGTCAAGTCAATCGAACACAAATTTAAACGAAGATGATAAGAAGGTTAATATTAGTATATATCCACCACAATTATATACCAATATCGAGTACTAATACTATGTAGCTTGCATTAAGACTCATAATTCTATACCTACAATTTAACATTTACTAAACTGTTATTTTTTTAGCCAAGCGATTAACAATAGTCATATTTTGTTTCTGCTTAAAATGTTAAAAGTTGTAACTTTTAACGGGTCATCTCTAATGATACGGATGTACTGACAGACAGTATGACATTACGACGATCACACGACTACTCCTAAAATAGTCCCAGCATTTGCCAGCACGGTGTGTTTTTTGGTAACCGAATTGTGTGGTCAGTCACTGATGTTAAGGGAAACGGACACTGACCCTTATATGTTACGTGTAAACAAAATTGCATTGAGGCCATGACATTATCAATTCATATTAATATTAATGAATGCTGGTGCAAGGTTTAGAATAGGTGCATACTTAAAATAATATCCTAAGAGGTAAGCGCGGTACAATAAAATATACAATACCTACAAAATAATGGCAACATACCCTGATTGTTAATTTGAAACAAAGTGAGAAGAAATATTGCTTAAATTAATGGTTTATTTACAACTTATATCGAGCCTTGGATTCGCCCGCGATTCTTTGAAACCTATGATTGATGTATTGACTTCTTGCCGTGTTTCATTGTCTCGTGACATATTTATGCGACAAACCTAAACTTTATGCTGTACCTACCTTTTCACCAAAAGGCATGAAACTCGACTAAGAAGTTTACGCGTAAAAGGAATTACTTTAGATTCGAGCCACTGTGAAACTGGTTGTACTTCAATTAGATACAAAGGATAAAAATAACGTTTTCACAATTTTAGCTAGTGCATAATAGATGTTTTGTTATATCGTTAATTCACGATGATATCTTAGATCTTCGCGATTAATACACATTGAAATTAAACACTTTTTAACAGATTTATCGCGTGTATATTAATTACATTATTTAATTCCCGACGATTGACGTGACCACGGGAGAGACTGGATTGTTATTGTAGCGACCGCATGCTACATACTTTACACAGTTTACCCGAAAGATATGAACTAATTGCATCAAGAAATATCGCCTACATCTGCAAGAATTACCAAAAAGCCCCACACCGCCATAGCGAAATTTCAAGAGCAATTCGCAAGGTTAAGATATCCCCGACAAAAACTAGCAGGGGATAGGCCAAGCCCACCTCGTCTGGCTGGATAATCATCCCTTTGCGCCTAAATTATCTTGAAGTGTAGAAAAGTTATCTTCAAAAGTACAAAGAAACAGTTAAATCTACAGCCTGTTACTTTGCATTGTGCATGCAAACATTCATTGAATTGATCAAATCTCAAGCTCAACACTCATCTGCAAGGCCTCTCGACGCCGTGAGCGATTTCTGCGTGCACAGGGAACGTTATCAATATTCAAAATTACAAATTACAAAGCAAAATTATAGGTGGTAGACCTATAATTTTGCTTTGTAATTTTATAAATTTAACCGTTTCTTTGTAATTTTATAGACAATTGTTATCTAGTCTCTCCCGTGACCACGTCAATCATCGGGAATTAAAAAATGTAATATACACGCGATAAATCCGTCAAAAAGTGTTTAATTTCAATCGTTAATTCACATTCATGGTTCAGTCGAATACATAGATATAAATATTTGTATATTTCTTTTTTAGCCTCAGAATACGATCATAGGCCTTAGCTACGAACATTAGGTGTTATCCGTAAAATACATCATCAAATTGTGGCCACACTGGAGCTGGGCCTATACTTATAATTATAATGTTAAGTATTTCTTATATTATTAGTCAGTTTTGTGCACAGATGTGACAATTATAAATATAGGTACATTAAATTCGTGTGACGTAATCTATGAATGACTCTTTGTATTGTACATAATATACCGCACATTGAAAACCAAAGTGAAACGACAAATCATGTTATGGAAAATCACAGACAAAGTTACACACTACACCAACAACGGCTATATAATATTGGTATATTGTTACAGGTAAGAATAGAATAGAATAGAATAGAATAGAAAAAAGTTTTATTTGTAACAAATACACTCATGACATATAGATACAAACAGTATAAAAGAAAGAAAGAAAAATTACAATCTAGCAATTACATGTACATAAGTGTATATGTCACAAGAGAGCTTAGGTAAGCTGCAACGAATAACCATGTTCTTGTAGTATCAATTTGGTATTCAAATTCAATTCAAATTTCAATTTGGTTGGTTTCTTAAAAGTTAAACATAAAAAAAAGGTTATACTTCAGGGTATAAACTGCGTAGCGTCTCATTGGGTACCCTGAGGAAAGTTTCCTTAATAGAGCCACAGTTGGAGAATGGTGCTTCTGTCAAGTATTTCTCCATTTTCAGAAGTAACGACCGGGAGGGGTCAGTGCCTACCACATACTCGTCGATCGCTCGGTATATAGCCTGACAGAAAGAGTGTTTATGGTATTTTCTACAATATTTACACATATTTAAATGCTAACGCGTCAAGCTACCATGGTGAATCGTTGCTGTTAATAAAAAAAACGGCATGTTCCGAATTTCATATCAGTTTACCCTGGTTTGGATAACTACCAGGATTGCCCGCCACGGCCCTGGTGAGATAACCGGTAATTATACGGTTAGACGTGTCCGTGTGGTGACCGATTTAGAATACGCAATGTCACCAACCCATACCATCATAAGGGTGTCGTAAGAGGTGACTAAAAGACCGCTATAGGCAGATCATCTAGCCGCAAGAGAAGGAAAACTTGATACAAACCCTGTGCCAACCCGTCTTGCCAGCGTGGCATAGTATGCTAATTTCCCTCCATGAATTTAGAGGAGGCTCGACTCAGTAGTGGGTCATTTATGGGCTGAAACGACGATACGGTTAGATTAGTTGTTAATTGTTCATGCTACTGACTACGTGTAACTGCGATAGAGTAGAATGACAGCCGAGACCGACGGCTTTACGCGCCCTCTGAAGCAGCCGCCAACCCGTCTGGCCAGTGTAACACAAATTCATCATCATCATTTCAGCCAAAATACATCCACTGCTGGTCATAGGCCTCCCCCAAGGACCTCCACAAAGGCCGGTCCTGGGCCGCCCGCATCCACTGCTTTCCGGCGACCTTAACCAGGTCGTCGGTCCACCGTGTGGGAGGCCTACCAGCACTGCGCCTTCCGGAACGCGGTCGCCACTCGAGGACTTTTCTGCCCCACCGGGCGTCGGTCCTGCGAGCTATGTGCCCTGCCCACTGCCACTTAAGTTTGGCAAACCGGTGGGCAATGTCGGATGAAAAAAAAATACCCAAATTAAAATTAATGAATTGTTATGTTTTGTCACAGAAGAAGTGACCGGGTAGTGACGGATTAAAGATGGTGTCACCACCATATTCCATCCTGAGGACATCCTTACGGCATTGTAAAAGCCGACAGAAGGATATGACAACGGCAAAAACCTAGCTGCAAGAGCTTGATACGAAACCCTTTTTTTTTTACGTCGGAGATCCTCATGGATACCCGGCCGTTGGGAACTGGCCGGGGCATGTGGGACTCCGGGGCGCGTAGAGATGGTGAATTGCGCCCCGACCTACCCACTAAAACCGACGGCGATCCTCGACTGCCCAAACCAGGGCTACGGGATTCACTCCCATTACGGGAACATGCTCCGTGACCTTGGCCCGGCCTTGGCCCGCCTCTTATAAAGCTAGTGGAGCCCCATGCTCCAAGGCGGACTCTCCGATTATGAGGGGGGGGGGCTGTATTGATACGAAACCCTGTGGCAACCTGACTCGCCAGCGTCGCTCAGTAGGCCAATTAACCTCCATGTATACGGAGAAGACCCGACTCGGTAGTGGCTCATATATGGGCTGAGAAAGAGAGAGGCCCTCAGGATGGAATGGGGTGGTGACACTATGTAATCTAAATCCGTCACCACGCGGACAATTGTCACTGTCCGCTACCTAATTAAAAAACAAAATTCATAGAGTACTACCTGAAAGGCAGGCTGTTTGTCACCATGGAAGGCTCCTCTGCTGCCGTGTAAGAGGTAAATGCCACGTTCGGCCGCAGCTTCGCACGCGTCGCCGTACACGCACTGGTCTGAACGGTAGTTATACCGGCACTCCAGCGGTAATACCGCTCGCTCATGGTAATGGAACACTATGTTGATTATGTCCTGCAATTGTCTTGTTTTAATTACAATCGTTTAAAAAAGCAAACAGGAAGTAAACTTGAACATAAAAATAAATTATATTCTTATTCAAGATAGCGTGATCGATTTGACAGATGTAAATTTTTCTGATCGACAAAAAGGTATGACTCCGAACTACGTCGCCGTAATGGGGACCAATAGAGAATAAAAACATTTTCATTTTGAAATAAAATTCGTTGGCTTTAGCGCATTGAAATTTAACACTTTTGCAACTATTATTTTCTTTTCTGTTTTGTTTACTTTCATGGTCTGAACCACCTATTTAAATTTGGCGGAAGGTCAAAAAATAACCCTGTAATATTAAATAGGAACTTATTATGAATATTGACCCACCATCGCTTATCTACCCAATGTTTTATATATCTAGTGCAATAAAGAATTTCACACATAATAGGGTGTATTATATACGCCAACTTTTCACTGTTACAAGTATTATAGAACGTTATTTTTTGGACTACTAGATATTTTCTGTTTCCCAGCACTAGCCCGTCAGTCAAATCGATCATGCTATCTTGAATAGGGTATAGCTTTTTTACGTGTTCAATCCTCGTGGTTTCACGGGCGCGAGAAGATGGTATTATCTTCACCAAACAACTTGAAGAAATAGGGCCCTTGTGGGGGAAAGTTCGTGTATTAAAGAAATACACAAACTTTCCCCCACAATCGTGTGGGTTTTGCCTTTTTGCACATGTCGGGCACCGGCTCTCACATACACACGACGAAACATAGTAAAACAGCTTGGCGCCGAACGTAGATGTGAGGGTGGTAGCTAGCCGTGTGGACCATTCAATCCTCCAATAGACCACCAAGCGTGGTAGGTTTTGTTGACTTTTACAAAACGCGTTATTTCCCAGCGTGCGGTGGGGAAGTTTTATATTCTGCCCCGTTCCCACACGGGGTCGCCTTCCTTCTCCGCTAACAACACAATAAAATCATCTGCTCAATCAAGGTCACTGTTCAAGTTATTTCGACTGCCCGATTCCAGGCCCAAGTGGGTTACGCCTCCCAACCTCTCAACCGAGGTGAGAGCCTGGTAGACAATGAGAATTACAATTAATCTACAGGCTAAGCAATGCCTGGATGTGAGACCATATATTAATAAGCTAAATGTGTTGCAGGCCCGCGTCATTATCATCATTTCAGCCAAAAGACGTCCACTGCTGGCCATAGGCTTTCCCCAAGGATCTCCACAAAGGCTGGTCCTGGGCCGCACGCATCCATTGTTTTCCGGCGACCTTAACATGGTCACGGGTCCACCGTGTGGGACGCAGGCCCACGCGGTGGACCGGGTGGACCACCCATTTCGAATCAGAACTGAGGAGATACACAGGCCCCGATGGGCAGCAGAACCTACGCCTAGTCATCGCCTTTCTATGAGAGGGAGGGACAGTTTAAAAAATAAACTACTCACCCCATAGATGACCCACTGTTGGGTCAGCCTCCTCGAGTTACATGGAAGGTAATTAGCCTACTGTGCCACACTGGCCAGACAGGTTAATACAGGGTTTCTTAACAAGTTCTTCTTCGTTCGTTCTTTAATTCGTTTTAACATCTCTTACGACACCCTCAGAAAAGAATTGGGTGACGAGCTCAAATATTTAAATGGAAACATTTTTGTTATTATTATAATTGATAGTCCAAGTGATAACAGATTTAGAATACATTGTGAGACCATCCCATTCCGCCGTGAGGGTGTCATAAAAGCCGACAAAAGGAAATGTCAAAGCGAAATCCTAAGGTTGATACGAAACCTGTGTTATTTGGCCACCGAGGCTCAGTAGGCTAATTACCCTCCATGAAAAGGGAGGAGGCCAAACTCGGCAGTAGGTCATGTATGGGCTGGGTAATAGTATTATACCTGATCGCCCCATGGGATGTATAATTTCCATTTCAGCATGATAGGGGTCACATATTCCACCCACCCAAATGTCCGCATTCTAGTTAAGTTCATCAACATCACTCCAGAATTCAAACCTGTGAAATTTAAACCGTAAATTTCGGTTTTACGTTACTTATATTGTATTATGCCATGTAGGTACATCACTACATAGTATAAAACAAAGTCGCTGTCGTCTGTCCGTCCCTATGTATGCTTAAATCTTTAAAACTACGAAACGGATTTCAAAGTGGTTTCTTTTAATAGATAGAGTGGTTCAAGAGGAAGGTATATACGAATAATACATGCATAATTGCACGCGTGCGAAGCCGGGCGGGTCGCTAGTTATGAATAATTCAAATGTGCGTGTATAACAAATTTCGAAAATATAAGCCATTGACGAAGTTTTGCTATAATCGATCTCATCTAGGCAACCAAGCAAATAATATCAAGCATTTCTCTCTCTCTCTCTATCTCTCTCTCTCTCTCTACTACTACTCAGCCCATAGATGGCCCAGGAGGTACATGGAGGGTAATTAGCCTACTGTGTCACACTGGCTAGATGGGTTAGTTTTGTATCAAGTTGTCCTTCACTTGCAGCTAGGTTAGTTAGAAGGCGATACTTGTCATTTCTTTTTGTCATCTGTCCAGTGGCGGATTTACCAATAGGCTGCGTAGGCTGGAGCCTAGGGCGGCATATTTTAAGGGGCGGCAGATTTAGGACGTCTAAAAAAAAAGGTCGGTAAAAATAGAGGACGTCTCTCGTAACATCAAAGTAAAAAAAAGGAAGAAAGAGGCGGCATAAAACATAAAAAGCCTACGGGCGGCAAATCTGTAGATCCGCCACTGCATCTGTCGATAAAGTTTCAGTGTAATTATTCAAAACTAGCTGTAGGTACCCTGCGTGCGTTGCTGCGCCACGGAAGGCATTACGATGTTTTTTTTGTTTAGAAACCTTCCTGGACTCCTGCACAACACTTTTGCAGAAGATCATCACATGATCAAATGCATAGTTTACGATTTGACTTTAATATTTAAACGTCACTCGATTGTTTTGCCTTCCCGGAACCTCTCCACTAAGACTTAAACTTTATGGTATGGTATTAAAGTTCAAAATAACTTTTAATTATTATTACGAATTGATTGTATTGAAAATTGTAAATCTATGCAATTTTTTATTTTTTTCTCTCCGTAAGAACCATCCTCGTACTTCAAGGAATATTCTAAAAAAGGATTAGCAAAATCGGTTCAAGTGCTCTCGAGATTTGCGCTTACCAACACATTTTGCCATTCATTTTTATATTATTGTCTAGCTCTACGTTTCAGTTAGAAAACGTTTGTATGGGAAAAAGAAAAAGGCTGTTTTTAGGGTGTTTCCGGCAATTATTCGAATTTTTCTCGCCGTAAAAACCATCCTTGAACTTCAACGAACATTTAAAAAAAGAATTGGCCAAATTGGTCCAGGCGTTGTTGAGTTATGCGCTTACCAACCCATTTTGCGATACATTTTTATTATTCAAAACAATAAGAACTCAAAATCAACTGGTTATTGTTAAATTATTCGCTAATGGAAGAGGCAAAGGGATACGCCATACACCTAAGTATGTAACTATATTTGCTGCACTAGCAATAAATTCTGGGTACATTACAATTTATATTACAGTGTGTGATATTTCGAGAGAGCATGATGCTGGCGGCAAAATGGTAAACATATTCTCCATACTGGCCACCACACAATTCCCCTTCTTCATTTTATTTTTTTGGTTTTGCTAGGGTAATTTATGCTTACTGCACCACACAATTCGCCTGATAGAGGTATAGCAACATTATTTAGCTATATCTTACCATATTTTCCATAAAATGGATGCTTAGCAAATCTTGGGTACCATGATATATTGGGGTTTTCATCCTCCAATGACATGGCAGATATCTGCGATATGTTAAACTGTGAGAAGAATTGCCACAGCTCATCAGCAGGACCCAAGAACAGTGTGTCTGTGTCCACATAAATCATGGCATCTATGTGAGGTACCAATTCCTGCAATATTATAAAAATAAAATATTATACCTGCATGTGTAATGTGGGTTGTTGAGCATAATCACACATTAACTAAAATATTATTTAGCATTAAAATTACATAGCTCTTAGGAAAATCGTTACTAACCCTTATAAGTTGTTCTTATGTAAATATGTATTTCATGGACACTTGTTTTCTGACAATAAATGAATAATAATTAACTTAGTTATCGCTGTCATAAAAAATACACCAGTCAGCTCTCAAAAGCATGGAAAGATTACCTATTATATAAATCTATTCTGGGATTTTGAATAGCCAATAAATACATATTTTTCAAATCAGTTGCTGTAGTAGACTAATTATCAGGCAAAAGGCAGGGGAGTAAACTAAAAAGAGCTATGTGTTTAGCAGAGTGTGGTCAATTTACAAATACAGAACATTGTAGAAAATATTAAGAAGAGAATATTAACACAAAATTGTAAATCATTCAAAAAACAGCAGAGTGGCGAAGGTCTTCACATTGTTAACCAAAGAGGTTTAACACTCATCATATTAATGTCATTAAAAAAACAATTCAAACACTTCATAAAAAAACTCACGGGTATGAATAGTCGCTGGGCTGCACATTTACTGAACAAATTCATCCATTCCTCCTTGTTCTTCTCTGGGAAGCTCACTTTATGCAGCTCAAATTGAAGTTGATTATTGGTTAAGCGTCTCCATTCAGTTAGGGTTTCATTAAACTTTGGCCGCAATGTATCATCGGCAAATATCACTAAGTAAACTGGAGATCTTGTGAATAAAATTACAGACTTGACAACATTAAGTGATTCATTAAATCTTGAATCACAAACTACAAATGATAGCACTATTTGTTCAACCTTCTGTAATTTTATGTCACGAAAAAGCCTGCAAATTAAATTTGAATAATCCAAATGTGTAGGTACAAAATGTAAATAAAATACTACTGTGGAATAACTAAAGATCATAGTGCCAAGACCTTTGCCAATTTTGATAAGTTTGAACCAATTTACAATAATTAAATGGAAACATTATAATACATAATATTTTAGAAGAATTAAGAGCGAAACTTACGGTGACACTGAAGTGAGTTTAACGTGTGTAAATTTAGAGGATTCATATAATTTGGTGTTTATATAGAGAATAGTACAAGTACTAAGAATTAATAAAAACACAATCTTTACAGAAACTTTCCTCATTTTGTCATTTTATTCGATAAGGATTCAGTTTATTGATTCAAATCAAAACAATAACAATTCAAAATCAACCAGTTGTTGTTAAATTATGCGCCCATGGTAAAGGCAAAGGCGTATACCTTACTGCCAATATTTAATGTATTTTTTGTCTAGTTATCTTAATTTTACTTAAAACGCATGATGATACGTTGTAATTGATATTAGGACAAAGGGCTCTAAATCAGCGAAGCTAGACAAGGTGTGTTTACTTCTCAGGCACTGCCAGAAACAACACCGACAAACCTCACACATTTTATTGCTTGCGCCATCAAATAAATCCTTTGTCACAAGTTCACATTCATTAATAGGCACACGGTGTGCCTTGCCTATTCATGAATGTGTTCTTCTTACACCTTCTTACGAATTTTATTAATATCATTTGAAAAAAGGCAATCATATTCGCGAATTTGCCGCCAAATCTCCTAAAATACCAACTAGCCACCAGCCAGAAAGGATAGAGGATAATGTGTTTTTTCGTTATTTATTCCTATAGGTTTTATCACAAAATTTATAAAAACGTCATGTTTATTACCTGTTGGTGCTTATCACGCTAGTGACTAGACTAGTGAGACAAGGGCCAAAAGATAATGATGATGATTATGTACAGTTACAGTTCACGACCTTTCTTAGGCGGCCCGTAGACGATCAATTATATTGTGCAATATTACGCATTGTGCAATATTATTGACTGTCTAAAGTTATTATAGTTTGTGCATTGTAGCATGGTGCGGGAGCGGGTGACAGTTTCGGTAACATTTCGTTTCACTCTTGAAAGTTGCCGCGATTTACAAATTAAGACTTTCATATTATGACATTCGTATTTCAGCTGTACCACATTCGTATTCGTGATATATTTAATCATTAATAATTGTAGAAAATTAAATGAAACCAACCAGAATGTTCTAGTTTACAAATAAAATCAAATTGAATGAAAAATTAAGCAATGTGTTATGTGTATAACGTAACGCCACAGACGTATCTAGTGATGGAATGTACTGCTTCGATGGATAGTCGATATTTTTCATAATAAGAAACGTATATTGTGCGTAGGTCAATTTTTATTTTTTAAGCTGGTCTATAATTATACAACAGAACATTTATAGGGTAAGGTTGCTAAGAAAAAAAAAACGTAAACCCGACTTTGATTATTTTATATAAGTACAAACATAATTATTCAGCCATAAAATATTTATATTGACAAGTTTATATACGTAGTTACACTAGACAACTGAATAACACACTAATTTCTATAACAAAATTAAAGAGGACCAGATTTATGCTGCGAGTATCGTTAGCGATAAAAATGAATTGCATATCGTCACATCTCTAGTACTGTCATAATGGCAACTGTCACCCGCACCATGCTACAGCGCAAATAGTATAGTGAAGATTGCGCAATTATTAAACGAAAGTTTGAGCGAGTTTAATTTTTATTGCACAATATTATTTTCCATGGCATCGTGAAGGGTCAATATTATTCTCCTTCTGAACACGAAAACATTGCCAAATATCGTATTCGTATTATTGTGCAATATAATTGATCGTTTGGATTCAAAGCGCCTTTCAATCTTATTGTACAATAAAAGTATTGCACAATGTTATTGTCGGTCTAGAGGCCGCCTTATGACTAGATTATTAATCAACTACAGGTCATAATAAATATATACAATTTATAAATTAAAAATAGCCCAAGGAATCATGATATGATTAAGAGTGCGGTTCTAATTATCAGCTTATTTGTTTTTGTAGCTGTTTTGAGGATGCTAATGAATTATGGGAGTGCTCTCATTTTTCGTAAGGTGACCACCCGTACTGATTTACAGGGATTTACTCTTAAACTTTAAAACGTACTCTTTAAAAATCCTGTACTGTACTAAAAGTACTCACTTGTATTGCTAAAAATCTTTTGCCAGTTCTTCACAGTGCTTTGATGTCACGCGACTGCCCTAAAGGCACCCTTTATTTTATTTTTTTAGAAGTCTACTCTTTTTAACTGTGGCACAAGGGAGAGGCTGTATTAGCCGACCTTTTTTTTAGTAGTGTACTCTTTTCCAACATAAAATAGGTGGTCACCTAATTTTTCGTCATCTTAACGTTGTATTGTGTCATATGGCTGTTCTTTTGCCAGTCATAAAGACAAATTCTTTAACAAAACAAATAGAAATTGTAGTACTGTCAAGTGTCAAATTTTGAAGTTGACTACTGACTGAGGGAGGTTGCCTGCCGTTGGTACTTGGCAAAGAGTATATAAACACTACGTTCTAAGAGACGGCACTACGTACATATTGCTATAGCTCACGCACACATATAAAATCTTTTAAGCCGTTCATCGTAACAACCCAACAGCGCGATATTCATCGGAGCTACCAACATACCGCCAAGATATTTGACAGCTGAAAAAATAGAGATGTACTACGATGTTCTTACAATATCGATACTTCTGATAGAGCTGTATTTATCGATATAAACGATATCGAAATATTATAGGGTTTGTTTCCTGACTTTGTTAATATAAAATAAAAAAATGAAATGTTTAGAAATCTGATATATTTTTGTTACATTTATTACAAAATTATTACAATGTTAGCATGGACGTATAAAAAAAGTCGGACAGAGTCTCGCTAACTAAAAACTGTGACATCATAGTCGGCCAGATCAGCTATATGTACAGGCCAGCACGCACACTTTCACACATTAGTCGGCCATTACGCGCGTGAACATCGATGCTTAAAGACGCAATATGCGGCGAAAAAATAAAAACTATAAATCATGTCTTGCGTGGTAAAATGGTGTAAAAACCGTAGTGACCGAAAGAAAAACAATCCAGGAATCACGTTTCATACGTAAATGAATAATTCAATCACTTATTTCCAGATTATATACATTAAAATCAATTTGTATTTGCTAGAACAAAACAATTAATTTTAAGTTCAGTGTTGCCAATATTCACGTGTGCAAATTAACCGAAATGTGGGCATTTTTCGTTTATTATAAAAATCAATAGTAACTATTAAATAATTATGGTTAAATATTTAATAGTTACTACTGGGTATTTTATTTTATATTTCTTTTGCTAGATTTTCTAAGGAAAATTAAGTATGGAGAAATGATTGAATTAAAATTACTTAGTAGAAATTGTAATGGTGAAAACGATTGGATTCCAAACAAATACAGTGTCATTTGCAGTATATATTTTGATGCGGATGACTTATAAACAATTAAATGAGGACTCCGGCGTGTTGTTACTTAAGCAGTACCTTAAAAGGTAAATTAGCAATCTACCAGGACATGGATAATACAAAAAAAATGAAACTATGCCGCTTATTTTTTCAAAATTTTAATGTACATTGTAGCTATTGTGTCGGTATATAATAATAATAAATATCCTTGGACATTTCACACAACGCCATCTCGTCCCAAGCTAAGCAACTTAATGCTTGTTTTATGGTAACGAGATGGATGATAAACTACTTAAATACATTTTTTTTTTGTAAATACATACATATTATAGATAGAAAAACACCCAGACCCGTTACAAATACTTGTAGGTCGTACAAATATTTCTTCCGTGCGGGGATCGAACCCGCAACATGCTGCGCAGCAGTCGATCGCTCAACCACTGCGACAACCGTGTCGTCGAATCGTAAAAATATTCATACATTATTTTAGTCCCCAGTGCTTTATTTTGTTTTAATATTTGTTTGAGTCAAGACACGTGGCAGAGGAATAAACTGTTACTGTACCATTTAATACCAGTGCTTCTCAAGAGGTGCGCAATAAATTATAATTATAGTTAGGCAACATAAATATATTATCACAAAAAATTTTTTTGTAATGAAAGCATTTCTTTTAATTTAGAATCGTTTTCAACACATCTCGAAATTAGAGGAAATTTCAGAAACCTCTCAAAGTAAAAGACATTATTATAAAAAAAAATACTCAGCATTTAGGATGTTAAAGTTAAACATAACAATTTCGAGCAATTATTTTTTATATTTTAATAATGTTTTTATTGCAAAGTTTTGTGTATCTTGGCAACCCCAAAATTGACTCACACATACAGAGCTGCCGCCATTTTGGCGTCTCACTTTTGTCTTAGCCAGAGTTCCGTCCGCCTTTTTTTATACGTCCATGAATGTTAGTTTTGCATTCCAATTGTCAAATATTAAATGATAACACCATGTGATAAGTTTATACCTGTGTTTAAAGTTAAATAATCTGATATTAAAGATTATAATAAACACATGCGTGTCTCAATTAAATAACGAATTATTATAATTCGTGTCATACGCAAAAACATTACAAAAACCCATATTAAAATTAATAGTGATCAGCTAAACGTTATTTGAATGGTTTATTTGGCTGGAATCGATAACATTAATATTAGAATTTGATGTTAAAAGAAAATGCTTCTGTGGTGAGAAAACATAATACTGAATAGGACTAACTTGAGCTTCTCCTGTCCTGAGGGTGCTGAACAGGGTAACTAAAAGAAAATGAGAAGTGGAAAAACTAGCCGTAAAAGATCTAAAAATATAACTTTATACATAATAGCTTCCAGCTGTATTCAATAATGTTGTTGTCTAACACTAGGTATTTGTTTTGTTCCTAAAACACAGCTGAAACACAGCACAAGCAACAGCAACGAATATAATGAAATCTAGCTAATAATTATATGTTTACGTTATGGCTAATACCCGAAGTTAGTTCTAGCCGGCTAAAACTAGGTGTAACCGCACTTCAGTGGTTAAACCTAGATTTAACAGATTTGTTCATAGAACCTAGTTATAACCACGTAGGATTGGCTATATCTAGTTGTAGCCAGCATAAAGAAGGCTATACCTGTATAGTTTTAACCAAATGAAATCAGCTACACCTAATATTAGCCGTGAACAAATCTGTTAAATCTAGGTTTTACCACTGAAGTGCGGCTACACCTAGTTTTAACAAGCTAGAATTAACTTCGGGTATTAGCCGTAACATAACTATCAAAACATAAGTATCAAGTTGGTTCATAACACAAAAATGCTGTGGGTAAAAATAATTATTTTTCTATACTTCGTTGCTGAGCTTTTTTACTCTTATCAGCAGAAACACTTTCGTTCTTTGCGATGCTATCATTAAATATTTTACAACTTTTTTTAATGAAAAGATAACATAATATTTTGTAATAGTTATCATGCATTTCTTGAAAATGCGATTTACATTTAAACCAACTAAAATCACAATTGCTACTCAGCAGCACAATCGTAGATCGCCCTATATTTTCTTGATATAGTTGATCAGCGATAGTAGCATGATAAAATTCTTTTGCTTTATTTACAGCGGCACAGAGATCAGTTGTCGGATAAACCAGAGATTTTTTATCGTGCCACCATTCTAAAAGAGAAATATAAGCATACATGTCATCATTATCAGATGGGTTTTCTACAATCAAATATTTTTTACAATATAAACATGTAGTTTGTCGTAATAGTTTCGCCGCCAAGTATCCACTTACATATATAACGGGTTGATTTTCGAATGTACATAAATTTTCTAAACATTGTTCGAGGTGTTCAGAGTCCGGGATGGACAACACAGGATAACTTTCATTTTCGGGGTACATTTGAATGTCTGCTTTTGGCACAGTTACTGATTTAATTGTTTTTTTAACAATGTCTTTATAATCTATTATTAATTTATTGTTGTCCAATTCGCAGTTAGCGCTTCTACTGTGAGGTACTTTAAGACCCGTAACCATGCTTGTCTTGAGTGCGGAAGTAAAATGTGTAACAGTCGGATTCTTATTGGTTACACTGTGTTGTCTTATTATGCCAAACAAGTTCTCAAGAGTCTTGATTAAATTGTCTTAGATTCATGTACTTGAATCCAATTTTTTGTAGTGTGTCCCATATATCTTTTAAAGATTTAATTGATATTTTATAGCCTTTTATACATTTAACATTTTTTAAAGACGTATTTTCTGGTGTAGTAAACATTATAGTGTCACATTTTTTTATATAATAGTTCCAAGACTCTACATGATTGCTTGTTAGGGACACATTTTCCCGGATCCCTTTCTTAACATCTTTAAAAGATGATGGACCATTTGTACAATCAAATAATTTGTCTAATTCTTCAATGACAAATGCGGTTTCGTTAATGGCCGAATTTTCCTTCCACGCGATCATTTTTAATATAGCCGCCACAGTGTTACTTAATGCATGTGCTGCATACTTCACTCTCATTTTGGTTTTGAATGTTGGATTAACAACAATGGAATTTAATTTAGTAAAGTTCAAATATCCTCGATTCCTTTCCTCCGCAGCAATAAGGTGTTTCCATTGCGCCGTTTCGCAAAGATTTAAACAGGTGTGGGATATCATAAATGGTGTATATTTTTTCATTATTGATATGAAAGAAATGGTCTTCAATAACGCCACCAGTATTTTTTTTTAACATATTTAGCGCACCTATATTGGTGGAACCTTGGTCACATATTGTCGTCAATACTGTAAAACCTATTTCTTTCAGCTTTTTTATTATATTAGTTATTATTTTTGTTAATTTTTGTGTGCTTATTGTGCCTTCCACAAAATAATGCGCGATGTATTGCTTGAATTTGTATTTTAGCCCCTGCATCATGAACACCATTACATGATCTGCAATATTTTTTTCTCTGCCCATGTCTTCACCATGTCCGAAATCCACATACCCTTCAATTTGATCACTGACTTCATTGTAAATTAGTCTTTTCTTTAAGCACATTTCGTCAAATAATAATGCACAATATTTATTTTCATTCGCCAAGCTTTCAGCTTTGGACTCCAAAATGTTTATAATATTTTCATTTATTCCAGGTCCCATAGGAATTTCTTTCAAAATTCGCTGCAACGTTTTCACACTTGGTAATGTCACTAATTTCTGCATATAGCGATATGCTTTTGGCGACCTTTTGAAAATTGCCAAAGCATATATTTTATTTTCCAATGTCCACCTTTTACCTTGCGGTTTTTTCTTTGCATTATTGCAAACATCTTTCACTAAAGACGAAAGCATTTCAGAATCTAGTTTATCCAAATTAACTCTTGATCTGGCCAAAGTTCTTATGGTCTTTTTGGCATTATTTAGCTGTCGTAAAAGTCTCTTCTCTCTAATTGTCATAATCTGTTTAACTTCTGTAAAAAGAAATAAAGATAATAAAAAATAATGTTCTTAGAAAATACTAAAGAATATACGAGAAGAATATGAAAGATGTATATATTTGCAACAATATTTCCCATAACGGTTACCAATGGAGTACCACGAGGAACAAACCTACTAATCTGGTGGTTTATATAAACAAAGTAATGATTGCAATACCAGCAGAACTATATTTTTTTCTCCGAGTTTGATAAAAAATGTTTAATTAATAGAAATTCTCATGTGTATAAGTCGCTTTTAGAAGCTCAAATTAAAGTCAAATCGCTAAATGAGATTCCTTACAGACCTTCATTAGCGCCAATCTCACTGTCTCTGGATAGCAATTAATATTAGATTTAATTTATGAAACATACCTTTCGCATTAGTACTTTTCTTAGATCGTGTATAACTTTTGATTTCTGTCTCTGAATGCACCATATCTGAAATATAGATGTAAAATATAGTTACAAATCCTACACATTTAATAATGAACATTATATTGTAAATGTGTATGGTTGTATGGATGTTACTCTTTCACACAATAATGACGAAATTAATTTAAATTTAACTTCAAAATAATATAGCTCATACACCAGGATAACACATAGGCTGTATTTTTGTATACAGACGGAGGTGACATTGTTGACATATAAATTATACCACGAGGCCAGGAACTAGTTAAATGATGAAATAAATGTGGTTGAATTAAAATTTTATTTCTGTAGCTCTTAAAAAATAAGACAGTGTAATTATTATATTGTTTACTCACCAACTATTACGGTATCATATGTCACATTATCTGGTGCTTTGGATGTAGACGGAAGGGGAATGAATTTTGGAAACAATGTATGTGTTCTGGTATCTACTGCTGCTGTTTCTATTGCTTCCAATTGTGTTGTTTGTGGTTGAACCACATTATAACATGTAAGGGCACCTAGAAGAAAGATTAAGATTAGCTGCTTTCATAGTTAATTTAGTCTTCGTTAATTTAGTAGTAGTTAACTGCATTGATAATTAAATAAAATCGAAGAATGGTATTCAAAGTGCTGCATATTTAAGGCACAATTTATTTAAAGGTAATAAGTAGAACTTGTTTAGAACAGCAATTAAATTAGCTTGGTAGACTACTTTGCGTAGAGTACAAAATGGTCAATTTAAATTTCAACCTCTAAAGCATTCTTTTTGTTGATTGTCGATCTTTAACATAGCTGATATTTTTCAGAATAAAGACATACCTCGTTGAGCTGGTTTTGATTTCTTTTCGATACAATAAGAATGGTCCATATGTACTGCAACAATAAATTTCTATAAATAAAATAAATATCAAAAAAAAACTTAAACAATCAGGGTGTAATTAGATATGAAAATAACTACAGATATCAAATTGTCATAAAAAAATAGGAACATTTAAACATTGCCAGTATTTATTTTAGCCCCATGTAACTTCAGGAGGTCCAACTCAGCAGTAGGTCATCTATGGGTTGAGTAGTACTATCAATTTATTTATACACAATATAAAATTCTCTTTACCTGATTCAAGATTTTCTTTATTGCTATCTTTTATGTGTAATGGAAACTCAGTCAAAATCTCATCAGGCAGAATAGGATTGAGGAGTTCCAATGTGGGAATAGCAGTCTTCTTCAAGCGGGTGCCTTTTGCATTGAAAGAATCTTGAGAGAAGTGTGACCCACAAATATACTTCAACTGGTGTAGCTTTTCAATAGGTAAATAAGCTAAGTCTTCAATTCCAGCATTTTTGACCCACACTTGACAACTGAAATTATATACAAATCAAAAATTTATGAATTAAAAGTACACCTATATTTAAGCCACTCTTTATTGACTTAAATAAAAAAAACATTTTAGGAACTCACCATTCAGAATCAATAGGAAATTGGCTTAAAAATATATTTGATCCACGGTTTCTCCTTTTATGACAAATAACACACTTCTTGTTATTTCTACTCTCCATTGTTTAAAAGTTCACAGGAACACCCTAGAATTTTAAAACATACTTAGCCAATTTATCTATATCAATTACCATATTTCAACCTATAAAAAAATATCACAAATATTATCATACATATTTGTCTATTCAATGGCTATTGAAAAGCCAATGAACAGGCAAATACCACCTCTACTGAAATGTACAATTGATCCCTAATTTGTCAACCACTAAAATCTGCTACACTAGGCTCTAGTCCTCCAAATCTACTACAGAATGTATACAAGTCCTATCTAAATATGATCAGACTACATTTTCTATTAATATCTACAAAAACTAAATTTACGATATGAAATTGGACACATAACAGAATGGTCTATTCTACATACAATCACAACACATATATTTAGAGAGTTGCTTATCTTCTTCAATGATTGGATAATTATAGAAACCCTTGTTAAGATTTAGTAGTTCATTTAACATTTGGTTAAAAATTATTCGAGTTTTAAACATGTGTTATTTTAGTGTTAGGTAAAATAACACATGTAATGAATTTGTACTAAGGCCGTATTACAAATTCTTATCATGTGTTAATTTGGGTACTAACTACAAAAAAAATAGTAAAAATTAACAGGTGTCGATAAAAAAACTTACCAAACAAACACAAGTAGAAACACAAATAAATAAGAGTCTCTATCTCAAACACACAAAACAATCACGTAGATACGGAGGAACTTAATCAACTCGACGCAATCGAAGGATAATTAAGAAATTATCAAACACACAAATTCACTAGAAATAGAAAAGATGGAGAAAGTCCGTCAGTTTCTATCAACCATAGCAAACTGTAGTTTGAAATTTGAAAATGGTATTTTGTTTATGTCAAATTGTAATTTTACCAACATTCAAATCGTAACTATTTATTTTGCAAGTGTGGTACCTCAAGACGTTGTGAATTTTCAAAATGTTGTTAGAAAAATAGACTTTGTATTAATAAGTATAAGGGTGATTATTGACAGTTTACTTTATGAACCATTTTTTTGTATGAATGTGTCTGTCTACCCACTGGTACTTGGTTTAGTTGAAGTTGGTCCATCCATGGTTGGTCATATTTGTGAAATGTGGATCATTGCTGTAATATTTTCAATTAATTGTTAAATTATATTATATTTTGAATTATCATGAGTAAGACAGACGAACAGTTAAAAGAAAAAATACTTAATGTAGCGAAAAAAAACCCTAAAGGAATTTCAAACAAAGATATAACAGCAGCAATACCTGAAGTATCATCCGCGGAACTTGTTAGTGCGATAAATGAACTTTTACAAAAGGAATTTTTTGATTTATTTAATCAAAATGGAGTTTTATTGTATAGGTAACATCTTTTTGAATTTGTCTAATCGGCTTTGGGTGTTAAAAATAATAGTGTGCCATAATAAAAGAATCATTTTAGGTTAAAAACTCAAACTAGTAAGCAAGCTGTAAAAGGAGCTGATAATGAAGAAAAAGTAGTTTTTAACTTAATTGAGGAAGCTGGTAATAAAGGAATTTGGATTCGAGATATCAGAGTGAGATCCAACTTGGCTAATACTCAGTTAACAAAAGTACTAAAGAGTCTTGAAAGTAAAAAACTCATTAAGGCAGTGAAATGTGTCAATGTAAGTAAATTTGGTGAATAGTATTAAATATTCCTCTGTTTGACTATCAATTATGTCAGCTAGGTGAGAAAATCCATGCACTTCTGTATTCTTTCTTTTGGAAATAGCCATAACAATCATACCGTTCCTATTAATATATATTAGATTATCAATTTTTTTTACAAAAGATCTTTTAAATTCTAGGCTTCTAAAAAGAAAGTTTACATGCTCTATAACCTAGAGCCAGACAGATCTATATCAGGAGGAGCATGGTACCAGGACCAAGACTTTGAGTCCGAGTTTGTAGACATACTCAATGTCCAGTGCTTGAGATTTCTAAGTCAAAGGGCAGATAAAATGAAGAACAATGTACGGGGGCCTATCGTTGGAAGAACACTGTCTTATGCCACTGCTGCAGAAGTACAAAAGTACATAACAGATTTAGGAATAAGTAAGGTAAACATAATATACCAAAATTATTTTATTACATACTACAATTTGTGACTAAATTAACTACACTGTATTTCTAGAAACGTTAAAACAAACTGAACAACATTCCCAACAGGATTGTCTTGTTAAGATTTTAAATTTTATTACAAAAAGTTTAATAGTAAATTGGTTTATGAAAAAATTTCAGGTTCAGCTAGATGTTGAAGATGTTATAACTATATTAAATACTTTAGTGTATGATGGTAAAGCAGAAAGCAGTGTGTATCCAGATGGAAGTAAGGTTTTCCGTGCCATAGAATGTTTGATACCAGCACCAGGACTGATCCAGGTTCCTTGTGGTGTATGTCC
Source organism: Clostera curtula (assembly GCA_905475355.2). Classification (NCBI taxonomy): domain Eukaryota; kingdom Metazoa; phylum Arthropoda; class Insecta; order Lepidoptera; family Notodontidae; genus Clostera; species Clostera curtula. Next base: position 6,038,329 of record FR997813.1, on the reverse strand, counting down.
TCTCATACACAAATGCTCATCTACAGGCCTAATTACTCCACAGGAATGCACATATATGAGTGAATGGTTGGAATAATAAAAACTAGAAAAATCATGGTATTTCTTTTTAGTGGCACCCAACAACATCCCAATGCATAATAACGCCAGGGTTTCTTGTGCAAACATATAACACAGACTATGGACATGTGTTCTATAACTGATTTTGAACAATTAAAAGTATTTGCTCCTTAGAAAAAGTTAAACCTGTATATTATGGAATATAGTGTCAGTAGCAATTGTCTATGCAAATTGGAAATCACCATAGTTATTAAAAAAACTTGAAATATATATAATAATTGGTTCTCAACCAATATTTATTTATTAATGTAAATTTGAGAAAGTATGCCAACTTTAAAGCTGATATTCATTTTCCATTCTACTTTTTATGTAGTTGATGTTTTCAGTTACCATTATTTTGTTTTACAAGTATAAGAAAATTCATCCTAAATAATAAATCACGCTCAACACTTATTCATGAATAATGCCTATTAGGTATGCATTACTAGCAGAGTGAACAATATGACTAGACAAGTGAGCTAACCTTTACTCATTATTTGTTCACTAAACCTGCATCTGCCATTCCTATCATATTTCTCTTACAACCTAACACTATAAATTACTTGAGAAATGTCCTCTTCAATTAAATTATTTGAAACTAAGTATTAAGTGAAAGACATAATAGCCAAATGAAACCTGGAAATAGAAATATATTTCCTCTCATAGACACACATAATAGGCCATACAAACATATTTATAGCAAATACAGCATAACACTTCTCAAAGTCAGCAAATTTTGACAAAGTAAAAATGAATTTGATTTAAAGTGTTTTCAATTCAGTACATTCCAAGAATATAATAAGTTTTTTTCAAGTTGACAATAGAATATACACCTTCAGTGTTAACATCATTAAGCAAATAATACTCAAATAACACAGAAACAACAAATATATAATATTATTTATAAAAACAATATACTGTATGATTCAGTAAGTATCACTTAAAATTATTTAAAAGAAATCTAGTGGAGAAATTCACTTTGTCTAGTATAGCATGGTTAAATATTTGATAATACTTATCACAGATTTCAAAATAAGCTTTTAAGGTCATCCTGTAAGTGGTCCAAAGCTATTGAAATCACTGCTGGTTCCCGTTTCTGGTGGGTAGTTGTATTTGCATCTACTTTGCTATCTTCAATGTGTGTGTAGTTAACATCTGTTCCTTTAGGAAATATAGAGCTGAAGGCATCCATTACAATATAATTTAGTGACTGTAGAACTAGGCCCTGGTTAGGGTATGGTGTGGGACTTTCGACATGATAATATTGGCTGTAAGATAAGTTCTGTGGCCTGATACTGGCAGGAGCAGCTTGGGGTGCTGGCCCTGAACCTCCGGAATTTGGGGATTGTGATGATGGAGGTGTTGATGGTTTTTTATTATCTGAAATTAAGTAATGATATTAAAGCACCTAAGTAAATATACTGTCAGAAATTTAATGATAATATTACTAACTTAATTATGGTAATACAGTTACATTTTATTAGTTTACACAACTTACTGTAGATAAGATAATTTATACCATACCTAATGAATGAATCATTCTTTCCATTTCTTTTAACTGTGTCTGTTGTTTTTGCACTGTGAAATAGAGATCTATTATAGTTTGATTAATATGATTCATTTCTTGTTCTTTTTTTAATTCCTTTGCTGCTTCTTTTTTACTTTGTCTGAAACATTAAAACACGTTTATATTATTTATTGACGAACTGTTATTTCTTGGAGAATAGAGTACAAAATATAATTTAAAAATACATGCCAACATTACAGTTGCTCTACAAACCTGTTATATTCAATTATTAGAAGACCTGCACCAATCACAAATATTACTGATTCACCAAGAAGATTAGCTCCAAGTTCTATTGCCATTTCCTGACTGAGTACTGGAATATTCACTGGTTTACCCAGATTAAGTATCCACATTTTCGCCTTCACTTCACACCAGTTGTAAACTACACACAAAATATCAGATTAGGTATGCACCGTTAATTATACTGTAAAACATATTAAAATAACCGATGGGAAATGAAATCACTTACATTGAGCTGGAGGCATACATACATAAGTTCTAAAAAATGGATTAGCTTTAGCCCTTTCCTTGATAACATTAGCGATCGGTTTGCTTATCTGTTTAATTAACAATACGGATAGTTTCGCTATTGGAAACGCTCCCACAACCATTCTGATTGAGTTTTGAGGCCTTTTCTAGTAAATAAAATTATGCAAAAAGTCAAGACTGATCAATCCAATACACAAGCAAGGTTACCTACAACTAGTGTTGTGTTGAAACAATTGTCGATATTTTTTACGTTATACTTTACTGAAACAAGAATGATTGATGAAGTATAAATTAGAATTGACTTACTTACTGGATCAGTAGACATCAAAACATATTAACAGGTCGTCTCATTACACAGTTAAAATTTTAAAATATATATGTATTATAACGGACGCGTGTAACGAAACACATCCGTCATCGCATCTTCCCGCTCTCGCCGACTCGTCTTCGTGCGAATACCGCGAAGTCTTGACCAATCGTAGCCGAGATCGAGCCGCTAGCCAATCGCGCCACGCGCGTGCCGCCAAGATTCCCGCTCGTTTTCGAGTTTGAGCAACTTGTCCGCGTTCGCGTCTGCTCTTAATTTTACTGTATTAGTTCTGTCTGTGTCACTATATTCATATTGTTATGTTTGTGGACAGATATTATAAGTTTTATTCAGTGAGCAGTTGTTTTAACACACACGACCCAGTAGTTCTACGATTAGAATCCCTCATACCTACAAGAAGCTAGCCGCCCTTATTATAAAAGGCCCACCTTAAAGAACTTACGCTAAAGTATCTATTACATTATTAAAGAAATATGGAAAAAACTTATGCTTGCTTTATTTTTCTAAATTATAAAATTAAATAATCCTTGGGGGATGCCTATATCCAGCAGTGGATGTGTTTTGGCTGAAAGTATGATGAATAAATTATGAGATTATTGTAAACGAGGCGTGATCGATATCGAACAGTGCACATCCTTAAGATGTTATGCTGACAGCTCACTCATTTTATTTTTTTAGCATGGCACACACACGGTCTTGTTTGCAACATTAATAATCCATCCAGGAATAAAAAATGGGAATTCACGGCGTAGGTTATTTTTATATATTTAAATATCCTTTTGAAACATCTGAAAATATATACAACCAAGCCCGAAGAAATCGAGTGAAGTGGTTCTTTCATTAGGTATAGCTCTTCAAATGAGATATCCATGATCATCCCCTTAATCATGTTATCATGAAATTATGGCAAAAGCCATAATATAGTGTAAAAAATTTGACACCAGCAGTGCTTGCTACCATTTCAAGAGTAGATAAGGAAAATAAAAGGCTTGATTTACAATTAGTATGATCCTTATATTTAAGGAAGTTCCTCTTCAAACCTATTTTCATCACAATAACTCAATCATCTATATTGTACTGTGTAATGCTTGATTTATCAGGAAAACTAGTACGTAATATAAACATATTGTTAACTTCTGAAGTATAATCTAGAGTTTCCAAGTAACCAAACCAATAAATGACTAAGCCGGGACCAAATCTATTCCAATAGCATGAAAGCTGTTCTTTTAAATATCCTGAATGATTCTCTTCATTTCCAAATAATGCCTTGCTTTCAACCCAATGTATAATGAAGCCATCTACTGCTATAGGAACATCTAGCTTGAAATCTGGTGTCTTATCATATCCTCTAGATCTAAGTACATTTTCATCCAAGAAAGTGATGTTCATCAGTCTTAACTCCCGTTCTAATCGTATTTCATACTCCAAACCAATAGACCTGAAAATTTATGGAGTTTATGTTAAAGCATTCCAAATTAAGCTTTATATAAACAAAGCAATAAAACACTCACTGTTTAATAACATCAGCATAGGGGCCATATTGATTATCATTAATAATACCCTAAAACAGAAATTAATGAAATAATAAATGATTGGAAATAGATTTCAACAAAAATGTGCAATTAACAGTGAAAATTATAGATATAATACAAACCAAATAGACTTGGTAAGCCAAGTCTTTATCTTCAATTAATGTAGTGTCTCTTATGCACTTTTTTGCCATTGTTGAATCTGAATAAATACCTTGTAATAGAGATCGTGCAAATAAAGCTGGGCTTATCCCTTGAGAATCAGATAGTCTGTGGAAAATATTTTGGTTTAAAATAATAATTAACAAGTACATACAATTATACAGAGTACTTTTTTAACAACAGTAAAGTATATAATTTGACCTAGCTAACCCAACCCTATTTTGAATAATGTTTCCCGATCATAGAAATAAATAATTTAGTTATACTTACTGTACAATTACATTATCTTTATGTTTCTCTCTCATGAGATTATCATAAAACTCATGGTACTTGTTGGAGATTTGTGGTGATTTCCTATAACTCTGTTTCATAGACTTTTGCACTAGAAAAGAAATAATGCTGCCCAAGGTAGATGCTGGAATGCTGAATTGAATGCACAAAAATAATTAGTAAATATTAAGTATGACGCAAAAAAAATGAATGAAGAATATTGCCGAAACCTAAATAACTTACTTTTTGTATTTCTCTTTTAATTCATTCTCACTTTGGCGGCTGAATGATGTACATTTGTTAAAATCTTCCACAATAGCTTTATATTCTTCTAATTTCATGGGTTTTAGATCACCCATTATTAAGTGAATATATGTATATTCGTTTACAACCTCAAATTAGATATTTTTAGCTTTGTTAGTCTATCTAAAAAGGAAAATAATTCTGAAATTGTCATTAAAATATAATTTGAAAGATAAACAAACAAAAATAAAAATTGTTTTTTTTTTAGTTGTATGAAAAAGTCAAGGGACGTTTCTATACATCCATCTATAGCTTTTTAGCAACATTAGCTTTCCTTTATATCCTTTGGAGTGCGCAACAAAATAGTCTCGAATGTCCCACATTTTTTGCTGATGACGCACTCCGCGCGCCGGCGCGCCGACCGTAATAAATCACATCATTGTGACTCGCTTTGTTTATCTTAACGGTTTCAAGTAGCGTTTTTGTGCCGAGGATGAATGGACCTATTAATTTTAAGCGATAAGCTTGTCGGCAGTCGAAACGATGTAGTAATATGAACTTATAAACATAGAGAGGCGAGATTTATGAGCTCGACATGTGTTTAAAAATTCGTATCTGAAAAATTACATCGATTACCTACTGTTTTTTATTTTAAATTACAATTTTGATACTTATTCATTAAGAAAAAAAATAAAAATACACCCGTCAATAAAAAATAATTTATGTATATGTTATTTATTTTAAACATAAACAAAGGCGGGCGCGCGCCGTTTTTTATGTAAATTTTCGAAAAATCACAATTTCGCAAATACCACAATAAGACCTACAAAAAAAAAATATAATGTAGGTAGACTAATATTCTCACAAAATAAACAAAAATAATGGGGGGTACATTTACAATTACTGAGTAAAATGAAATATCAAAAGATGCGGGTAAAAGTGTACCGTCAGCGAAAATATTTTCAAGACATAAATTAACGGGTTTTTACAAGGCCAAAACTTAGGTCCCATGCTGAATTATTTATTTGTATATATAAGTAGATAACTCATCTTGTACGTAACGAAGATCCACTGAAATACCCCAAAATGTCCATTTTTAAAAAAAAAAACAGTCTCAACGGCCGAGCGCCCGAAAAAAAATTCAAAATTTCGCAAAGTAGGAACTTCAACAATTTTTTTCTTCATTTTTTTTCTTCTGTGGAGGATGACTTTTTGGCTTAATTTTGGTAGATAATTTAATAAGGAAGCCAGACATATATATATTATAGGCTTTAAACAAACATAAACAGAAATATTTCCAAAAAAATACGACGACACCGTGAATTGCATTTTGTCAAGTACTACTTGACTGAACATTCGGGAATAGCAACATTTTGTCAAGTACTACTTGACTGAACAGTCAAGGGGTAAGTGATCGATTCAATGACTGCTTGAAACTTAGGGCAAGGTCTAATAATCAGCTTCATAATCAGCTAAATGTTCGTTTCTTATAAATTTATTTAAAGTCCTGCATTTTAATAATTGATGCTTATCAAGCTGTATGTTAGACGCTTCTGCCTATGCGTAGAATTTATTTTTTAATAAATCTGATCATTTCTGTCAGTCAGTCAGTCAGTTCACCGACTGATCTACTGTTGTACTGCTGACTGTCTGTTTTTGCCTTACATTTTACATTATTTATTATATTGTAATCTGTTTACTGCTCTAAGTGGTTTTACTTTTAAGATATTGTAAACGAAGTAATACAGTTATATTTATCCCTTGTTATAACGTTAAACGTGTGTAACCTGAATTTTCTGCTGAAAGTACGATCTCCGGTCTGAATATTTGAAGGAATGCTTTGTTTTAAAATGATGGCTCTTTCCGACTGATAGCATTTAATTTTATCTTCAATGCTAAAATGAATGGAACTAATAGCGTCGTTATACATAATTCAGAGTTAAATGTGACCGAAAATGGTATTGCTCAGACTACATCAGCCGTTAAAAGTGACAGAAATAAAGCTGCTGGATCGAGCTCTCGCGACGCTGATGATATCGATCTCAGAGGAAAAGTGGAGTCACGCTTACTGTCCATGTGGAACAACGTAAAATTTGGATGGACAGTCAAGTTAAAAACCACTTTTTCAAAGGAATCGCCTGTCTGGTTATTAGGCCGATGCTACCATAGAAAATTAAGTCCAACTGAATCCTTAGAGTCATCAACCGAAGTCGGTACTGAAGCCACCGTTCATCAGCCGATGGAACAGATATATGGAGAAGGGATTGAAGGTTTTAAATCTGACTTTATTAGCAGAATTTGGATGACATACAGGAGAGAATTTCCTATAATGGCTGGCTCCTCGTTTACCACAGACTGCGGATGGGGTTGCATGCTTCGTAGTGGGCAAATGCTGCTTGCTCAAGCCCTAGTCTGCCATTTTCTTGGCCGTTCATGGAGGTGGTCTGAAAAACCCATACAGAATGCTAGGGAATTTCAAGAGGATTGTCTACACCGTATGATCATCAAATGGTTCGGAGATAAATATTCAGTGAACAGTCCACTATCCTTGCATCAGATGGTAAAGTTAGGGGAGGCTCTAGGAAAGAAACCAGGGGACTGGTATGGACCCGCTTCTGTGGCACACTGCCTCAAAGCTGTTGTGGCTGGAGCTTCTAAAGAAAACTATGAATTTGATAATTTGGAGGTGTATGTTGCTCAAGATTCTACAATATATATCCAAGATGTATATTCTCTTTGCCGGCTGCCCAATAGTGGTTGGAAATCTCTTATAGTGTTGGTACCTGTTAAGTTGGGTTCTGACAAGTTTAACCCTATCTATGGCCCATGTTTGACCTCACTACTTACACTAGACTTTTGTATCGGCATAATTGGTGGCAGGCCTAAACATTCACTTTACTTTGTAGGATACCAAGATGATAGATTGATTCATTTGGACCCACACTACTGCCAAGAAATGGTTGATGTTTGGCAACCAAACTTTTCTTTGCAGACATTTCATTGTCGATCACCTAGGAAAATGCCTCTAACAAAATTGGACCCTTCATGCTGCATAGGGTTTTATCTAGCAACTCAACATGATTTTGAGACATTTATTAATATAATACAAACATTCCTAATACCTCAGGGTGTGTCATCAAATTTAGAATACCCTATTTTTACTGTTAATAATGGGTCATGTAGTAATGTTATGAACTTACCCAATATAAGATATTCAATTTATGAAACTGAGCAAAATTGGGTTACACCAAGCATACAAGACAGTGATACAGATATTGAATCTGAGGAGTTTGTATTAGTATGATTATGTTTATATCTACAGTGGTAAAATACCAAGTAAGCACAGTAATAGAAGTATATCTGTGATTTTTCAATTAACATCTTTTCATTTGTCAATGGTATTAGAGTGCATATTCTGAATGCATTATTTAGTATGACATGTTTCTACTATATAGCATTGCTGTTGCTTTTTATATAGCTGTAAATTATATTACTATAAATATTGTTAAACCATTTAAATGTTGTTCACTAGTGTAAATATTTCAGTTAGGCAACTCAAATGACCTTTCAGACATGAATTGAAATCCTTGAATGTATTTTATTATTTATTAAATCAAACAACCAAATAAATTATACTAGCATTTATAGTGTGTTCCAAAATGTTGATCTCTACCTATTCACCATCACCATTTCCGCGATAAGTCCACTGCTAGATATAGGGCTTCCCCAAGGATTTACACTAAGACCGGTCCTGACCGCCATCTTATTCAGGCGACCTTAACCAAATCATTGTTCCACCGTACGGGAGGCCTACTAGCACTGCATTTCGATACGAAGTTGGTATTGGAGGTCCTTTTTGCCAATGGCCGCCGGCAACCATCGGCTTCCTGTGAGCAGCTATTTGCCCTGCCACTTGAGTTAAGCAATCCTTTGGTTGGGCTAAATTGGCTTTAACTGTAACCAGCAGATGTCCTTTCAATACGGGCCATTGACCAAGTTATTATTTTTTCAATATGCCAATTTGCCCCTAATCGTATGAACATACAGGTAGGTAACAAAAAGAATATAATTATGTACCTATACTACCAATGGCCCAACAAATGGATCTAGACAAACCGAGCAATGCGCGACACGATTTGTTAACTTGAAATAGAAAAAAGCAATTAGTGTTATTCTGAACCAAATTTTAATTACAAAACGGTATGATTTTAGCAATAAGCTAACTAGTGCTACATTTCTTGTGTTCTATGTATGTATTTGTCATGTCAATAAGACACTACGTAGTATTTAGACACTTTAGTGCTTAAATTGCACAATATCTGTATCGGTATTAATTAGTAGTACCTTTTTATTACTGTGTTGTATGGATATACAGACAACACAATAACACCCCAAGATACCCAGACACTGAGTCACTATTCAACTACCAAATGTAAGACGAGGGGAATTCCTAGCGAACAGTAGTGAGTAACAAAATACTTTTTAAAGACAGTTTATGGCCTGTGCTTAACAAGAATACTATACAGAATTGTTTAATAATAGCTTTCGTAATTAAGTATGCATTTTGCCGCGCACTTGAGGCGACCGTCAACTTGTTAACCTTACTGTATTTCAAGGCAGGGAATATTCCCAACACATAAGCTCTGCATCATCACAAAAAGGAACCCACATTTACCACACTTATGTATATCACTAAAAGTGATGCTAATTTCAGATAATAAATAATAAGATATATTAAATTAGCAATAGTAATGCTAATTACAGATAAAAAGAATAGTGATTCACTATTCTGTGCATTATTTAAAATTAGCAGTTAACAGATATATCACGAGAGCTATTTCGACCTAGGTACACACTGATTCTTCAAACCGAATCTGGTGCATAATCTTCATAACAAATAGCTTTTTGTATATTAGTTTTCTTTCATAAATAGCCACAGAGATTCTACAACGTGTTTTTGCGTACAGTACAAACCTCAGATAACTAAAAAGCTATTCGCATCAAGAAATTGTCAAAATAATAAATACTGTAAATTCACAGGGCTTGTGCTGTCTGATTTTCCCCCCGCAATTATGATTACTCGCTCCTTAAAAACTCTAGGTAACATAACATGCGAGTAAGCGACAACGGACACTGCAAAGTGTATGAAACGTTGGGAATTAAATAAAATAAAACGATCAGAACCGTGAAGAAATCATTTCCTGCAATTTGTAAAGATCGTGAAAACCCAAGATATCATTAAACGCTCGTTAGTTGTGACGGAGGACGGGTTTATGGATTTTAGTTTAAAGACTCCTCCAATCAATAGTGTTACTGACTGTGAGCAAACTATTTTCAAGTTTTCCACTATACAATAAACCATACTGTGTAATAAAGCTAATGAACCAATTGATTTAACATGATTTAAGAAATCGATAAATCCATATACCACGTAACTAGGCTGCCTGAGTAGCAATCTTGTAACCAACAAAATTGGTCACCTCATTATTAGCTAAGCTAAATAAACATTTTATACTAGTTTCTGTCCTTAACTGGGGGAGGATGTCTGATGAAGTAATGGACCGCGTTGTACGCGAGGTGGGGTGCCACATTATACAGGGGATGTATCCTGTTGAGTTCGTTAGATTGGCGACCAACGACAAACGCGTCACCTGCGCCCGTGCCATGTTGCGCGACTGATAGGCCACTCAGCGCGTAACAGGTGTGATAAATGTCTCGATGTCTGAAAAAGGATAATATGTAGGTATTATCAGCTTATAAAATACGACAGGAGAGTGTGATGTTCACACTAGTTTCCTTGCAACATACTGTTTACTACTACTATTCAGCCTATAAATGACCCATTGCTGAGTCGGGCCTCCTCCAATCACAGGGAGGTAATTAGCCTACTGTGCAACTGTGGCCAGATGGGTTGACATGGGGTTTTTTTTCAAGTGTTCCTTCTCGTGCGGAGCTGCACCCTCGGAGCTCGCGCGGTGGATAGTATTTTATGAAGTACTAGCGACCCGTCCCGGCTACGCACGTGTGTAATTATGCATGTATTATACTTATAAAGCTTCCTCTTGAATCACATTATCTATTAAAAAAAAACGCTTAAAATCCGTTGCGTAGTTTTAAAGATTTAAGCATACATAGGGACGGACAGACGACAGCGACTTTGTTTTATACATAAGTAGTGATAGTGATTATCACAGTATTTTATAACTGCCTTGTTGGTCTAGAGGTTGGATTACGTATTATATACACCTTAAGATTACGGGTCCTGGTTCGATTCCGGAGTCGGGAAGTGTCTTTGTGTAAAACCGAAGCATTTGCTCTAAGGTAGGGTGATGTTGCTTTCATGAATGTCATGTTTGTAAATAGCGGTGTTTAAAAATAATAACCACTTTAGAATCAGCATAATTAGAACAGAATCATCATTAAACTTATTACAACAAATATCAATATTAACAACAAATTATCATTAGGTATCCAATTAGATAAATTAAATAGCAATCAATACTCACTTGCCCGGTTTATCAATAAACCCTCCCACAGGCAAAGACTGACAGCAGATAAGAATATACTCCTGTAAGGCACCTTGATTGAACAACACTGTTTCTATTAACTCCTTGTTATCTGAAATAGATTAAAGAGCATTTTTCATTAAAATATCTGTGTTAAGTGTTTTCTACTTTCTGGTTTCTACATATAATAATAGAAAGGCATTATACTACAGTCCCCGCCAATCTTTATGGCCGCTCTGAATGTAGCCGTGGGTACGAACTTGCGTACATTTCATAACCAATACGAACGTAGTTCACTTACACTAACACGCAGTTGGCGAGGACGCATGCGGGTGAATTACGTACGTCCCGCTGATACCTGATTTTGTGTTGTGCGCAGCGTAATGCGGCTACATTCAGAGCGGCCACAAAGTATCCAGCCAATACACAGAAATACTCTACTCAAAACCAAAAAATGTAGTATCTAATAAATGCGTCATTCTATGATCAAAGGTAAAGGAGCGCGGCTATATTTATTTTTTATACAATTTATATGTTTAATGTGAGATTTTTCCTTCAATGCATTGTCATCATGTCATACTAGGCAATAAATCGCAACATGTTTACGTAGTTTACAAGGCGCGTTATGATTAAATGCCCAATTAAATCATATTTTCTAGAAATTTCATATATCATTCTGTAAATTGTTGCATTATACAAAGTGAAGAAATGTTCAAGCTGTTGAATTGGGACTTACGAACAGCACTCAACTACGGCTCGTAGGCCATGTCATGGTCACGGTTGAGTAGCTGCGGAAATGAAAGACAAATTGTCGAAGACTTGAACAGTTTCTCAGTAAGTGGGTCTAAAAATGAACATGTACAAGTCGAAAATCTAGTTGTATATCCATGTTGCACAATACCCGACAGCACTTGGAAATTCTGTCCTCAACGTTGGTAAACGAGCATGTATACCTAGGACAATTGGTCCGATTAGGTAAGTTCAACTGCTAGAAAGCGGTTGCTCGTCGAATGCCACTCGGCAGGACAGTGTTCAGGAAGTTCTTATAACAGACCTCAGTGCCTGAAGACAAAAGTCTTCGAATAGTGCGTTTTGCGAATATTGACTTACGGTGCTGAGATATGGTTGTTCACAAAGGAGCTTATAAAGCAGCTAAGAGTCACTCAACGAGTGAGGGAGCGAGATGTGCTCGGAGTTAATCTGCGTGATAGAGTCAGAAATGAGGAAGTCGGTAGAGAAGAACCATAGCGACCGCCAAAGGGATTGATCAGTTCAAGTGAGCAGCAAAATATCCTGGAGTGATGACCCACGTGACGACGAGGGACTAAACGGACTTTTAAGGTTACATACCTAGTCACTAGGAGTCGATGGATGATCTTTTGTCTATGGCCACGGCAATCTATGGGTATCAGATGTTCCGGTAAAACCATCTTGGAATGTAATGCAAAATAAATACTCAGATAATAAGAATGCAATGCGAATGCACTAGGTATCGTTGGGGGCTTGTAATACACAAACGCAAATGTAACCCAGACTTAGATCAAGTGCCTCTGGTTTACACAAACACATTTGCCCAACCCCGAAATTGAAGGAGACCCGCAATCCAAAGGTATCCATAAGTTTAGACCAATAAGGCAAGGACTAAAGACAAAAGTCGTATCCATGGCCATAAAAGTAGATACTCTGGCCTTTTAATAGTTCATATGTGTATTTAAATTGACTTACCCTAACGCTAATAGGCCCACATTAAATTAAAAATAACTGAATCTTAAAACAAATGACTTGGCTGTTTTTCAAAGTATGGAGTAGTTTCAAACCTGTTATCTTAGAATTATCCAAATATGTGGTTTACAATAAAATTACCTTGAGATAGTATAGCACTGATAATAGGAAAAGCTGCACCTTGCCAAAATGAATAGCAACCATCCACCAACTTATTGGTTCTGCCTTGAAATCCGCCTTCCATACGCATTTGGCGGTTGACACACCACCGTAGCAGACCGTCAATATCACAGAGGTGGGTTTTGTTTAAAAGTGCAAGTGATGCAATACCACAAAATGCATAGCCCCCATGAGCCTCCATACCAGGGCAGCCAGCAAACCCACCCTCGTATGACTGACAACTTACAATCCACTCCGCAGTCTTGTCAAATAAGGCTTCTGTATATGTATTTGTCATTTTTGCTATGCTCACAGCACAATAGGCACCTCTAATGTCTTGTTCACCACCTTTGTGCAATGCAAATGAACCATCAACTTCCTTGACAGTCCACAGAAACTTTTGCAAGCTGCTTCTATCCAAGGAGTTATAGGCCTCGTCAGTACCAATGATACTAAGAGCATTAACTGCAGCATATGTTGTACCTAAGTGTGGGTACTGACACGGCCCCCCACCATATCCACCTTCGTCATGCTGGCACAATGATAGAAAGTGCACAACATCCGACAAAGTTTCAGCATCAGGCATATCATTCAGTAACCATAATGAATGCAGGATCCAATACACCAGCCAAGTTCTACTTGCATCCAAGCATGCATAACTCTTTGGTAAACTCCTTAGACAATCTTTCAGTAGTTGACTGTGTACTCTTTTTCTTAATATTGGAAAGTCTGGCTCTATTGCTGCTGATTTCTCAAATTCCTTGTATAGTTTAAGTACAGTGGCCTCTACATCAACCTGAAATATGATAATATAATTATTTTAGAAATGTAAGTGTGTGCCTCAACAGAATTACTTTGGTTTATATCAAATATGTAAATGAGGATTACAGTTTCATAATTTCAGCCCAAAGTGATTTCCAATTGGATATAAGAGAAAGCGTAGTGCGGAAATTAATTAACAGATAGTTATGAACAGGGTTGGTATGTGAGATTTATGAATCTTGTGGCTAGATTCAATACCCATCTATTGGTGACACTATTCTAAATGTGTCGCGTCAATAACTTACTAAGCTAATAGTAGCAAGTAACAATATTTACCTGGTCTGACGAAGAATCGGTTACAAAATCTTCAGTATCAAATACTTCAGCAGCAATGTCCTCATAACACCTTAAATGGTTCTCCATACTCAAGTACCTTTATGATTATATTGTTCAGATACCAATCTAGATTTGAATGAGCTCAACTAATCAGTTATAAATACTTTTAACAGGTGAATCGTCTAAATAAAGATTATTAATTGGTCGGTCACAGGTTCACAATATAAATAGACGCAGGTTGATGGTGCTCTAATTATTGGATGTGACGATTGTGACGTATGATAATGACTTTATTAAATTTACTAAGATTAAAACAACAACTATCAAGTAACATTGCCTGTCTATCTGAATAATTACAATTTACATTACGTTAAAACTCTGCCTTGATTATAAATCTTGGAAAAATAACCTCAATGTCAAAACAAATAGGGTCTTTTTTCTTGAAATGTTTCTGTAATGGCTTCCATACCTTTCCGGTTTTCATAATTTTAATTTTCATTCAGATCACATCAAGTAGATATGCACTAATGACAATTTCATACAGTGATAAATAAATTGATGTTTTTTTTACTGATTGTCTCTAGTGAAGATAGTTTTAGCCACAGAACTTATATACCTTAACGGTTTTAGTCCAAGGATTTAAAATCTCAACCACAAGATTTCGCATCAGTGATAAAAAAAAAATTCAAGTCAAACTGTCTGTCAGCGACAGTCAGGTTGGTCAGTCAGTCAGTTTGATAGTTGACTTGACAGACTCTGTCCTGCCTGTCTGACCTGACCTGACCTCTGTTCTATCCTATCCATTGTATTTGTTTTCATGTGTATTGTATTTTGTATCCATGCAGCATTGTTTTTGTTTGTTGTGTTTTTCCTTTACCTCTTTAAATAGTGTGTGTGTGTGTGTAGCATAGAAGAAACTATTTAGATATGTGAAAATCATAGTTCCACAATTAAAAATATACAAAATGATGCCAGCAAGAATAGGCAACATGCCTGTTTCCTCTGAAAATCCATTGGGTCTATCGTGGCATGATTCAGCGTGGATACCTATGCTTAGCCCATCAAATATAATGGATTATTTCTCTGAAAGATCAAACCCGTTTTTTGATCGGACTTGTAATAATGAAATCGTTAAAATGCAGCGACTCAGTATGGATCAGCTACAGTAAGTGGCTTAATATTCTAGGATAGATTCCACAGTTGCTTTTTTATAAAAAAAATTGATTGTTAAGTTTCTATGTTAATTTATCCCTTAGTCAATTCAATGGCAAGTTTCATAAACTTCTTAAATACACATAGCCTGCAAACTATTCCAGTTAGCAACTTTCCTGCACACCTTCAATGCTGCATAAATTAAAACATATTGATTTGTAAATTGTAGTAGATTAGTAGTTTGTATGATAATCTTGTTGTGAGGATTCTAGAGTTTGTACTGCAATGTTGGCATAGCACATTAAAATGAGTCTTCCCTTTCAGGAACATGACAGGTCTAGAGTATATTTTGCTACATGTCCAAGATCCTATACTGTATGTGATTAGAAAACAGCACAGACACAGCCCCACACAAGCCACTCCATTGGCTGATTACTATATTGTTGCTGGAATTGTGTACCAAGCACCTGATATGGCCAGTGTTTTGAACTCAAGATTGGTATGGATTTTATTATTATTTATAGAAAAAAGTACATTTATTATCATTAACATTTTACCTCTTAGTAGACCAATGTCATTTTTTTTACTATTTAAAAGACTGTTGTCTTTGTTTGTTATGTTTTAAAGACAACAGGATAGTTTCAAACAAACAATGTTTTAATTAAAATGTTCTGTATAATCTTTAAAAGAAATTGAGATAGACCCTAGGATCTTCTTTTATCCCCTGGGAAAGTAGCAATCTTGAGAATAAAGTCAAGTAAAGCAACATCATCAATATTTCTAACTGCCTATCTATGTTACAGTTGTCAGCTGTTCATCATCTACAGTGTTCTTTTGAAGAAACCATGCAGTACTCAAGGTATCACCCAAGCAAAGGCTACTGGTGGGATTTTAAAACCAATAAACCTGGTAATTATTCTAGACCTTGCATCATTGGCAGAAAACATTGGTTACTAATAATATTAGTAACCAATGTTTAGTTAATAATATTAGTAACCATATTATGTTATTGATAGCCTTCTAAAGTTTCTTTTCCTGTCTTGCTTTGTGACATGTCTAGTATAGAGGACTAAGCCCTTCCACTCCCTGTCACTGTTCTACTGATTCCTCAATATCATTGTGCTATAACTTTCATTTGGCTTCCTTTAGCTCTTCTATTAGGTAGTATTCAGGTACCTCTCTGTTGCCTAGTACTTTATTAATATTGTAACTAAATTTAATGTATAACAAAATCTTTGTGCAGGAATAAGCCCCTATGGTGCAGGCCAGTCTTCATCTAAAGAGGTTTCAAGCACACCAAAAGAAGAGCCATCAACATTATTCCAACGTCAAAGAGTAGACATGCTGCTAGCTGAGCTTGTACGACAGTTTCCCCTACCTATAACACAAGCACCAAGCCAGGTACTGAATATGATATTATATTTGAAAAGATACAGCACAATTTATTGATAACATAACCATTAAAAAGAAATTGTCATCGCAGAACTTTTAAAGATATCTACTAAAAGTAATGTTTATGCAATATTGAACAATATAAATCATAGTTTAAAGTGTAAGTTAAGCAGTATTTTAATTGGTAGAGCTACTTCAAGTTCAAGTTATAATATGTATGACTTTGTAAAAAAAATATTTACTACAAAAACTTATTGATGAGTATGCAAGAACAGGGCAGAGTGGTGCCTTTGTGACATTTATATTGTATTATGAAATATAAAGGGTATATTCATATTTTATACACTAAGAATTGCAGTTTAAAGTAGGTACAGCTTTCTATGTGATGTTAGGTAATAAAGTGATTTTATGTATTTCTTACAGGCTAATGGTATCAATGTGAAGACAGAAAATGACAAGAGTGGTGATAAACCAACAGATGGGAATAACATTAACAATATAACAATTAAACAAGAGCCCATGGACACCAGCAGTTCAGAAATGACCAATGGAACCATGACAGGACATATAGACATCAAAACTGAAATCAAACAAGAAAACATGAAACCTCCTCCAGAAAAGAAACCAAAATGATAAAAGGCAGAACAATATATTTAAATGACTGTAATTTAATTCAATAGTTCTATTTTAAGGAGCTCAGTTATATAGAAACAATGTTTTTTATTATATAAGGCATAGTATGTATGTATATATAAGTACTTAATAATTTAAAATTAACTTGTATTGTGCTTCATTAAATATTCTGAATTCTTTTCCTTCTGAATGTTGTATAAATTTCCAATGTTCTCCTGAGCTGATATACCATTAACACAGATTTGGCAGTTAACATTTTGAGGTAATGGTGTAGTGAGTGTTTGATGGTTTATAAGGTTATTAAGCTGTTGTCTGAAAAAGAAAAAGTACTATAAAATGCTAACATAAGGTAAGGAATATGTAGTAACTAAAACAGAGTTTATCATAACATTCAGTTTGTTGTTCTCTACAACTACAGGACAAATTGTGAAGGGAGTAGCTCAGTATAATTAGTTAAGTATTTTTAGTTTCGAAAAGTATTAGGAATCTGCTTATATTGAATACTAATCGACTAGACGAAACTATTATACTAATTTCTATAGACTTGAATATAGCAGCTGAGAAAATGTGGGTAAATTAATTTAATTGAATTATATTTATTTATGGCACAATAACATATCTGTTTTAACTTCCTAGTACCTTGATAAAGCTTCTTTAAACCCTGCTTCCACACCAAAATTTAATCCTTGTTCATAACCTATGTCAAAGCTAGATTGAAATACAGCTGTTTGTCCATCAAGGGCTCCATCGGCATACCCAATCTATAACACATAGAAGGTTTTATTATGGTCTTAGTGTAATCGCAGTGTATTCATATAGACACACACAACATATTAATGTGGTATAACAAAAGTTTAAAAAACCAGGATTATTTGATGACTATTAATAAAATTATGACGTACCTTCGTAACGGGTTGCATTACTCGGGCCCATGTTCTCCTGGAGATATTATCAGAATCTTCAGCCATGTGGAAATATTTGTCATTAAACAGCTGTTCACCCTCTGTTTGTTTACTATGTTCAACTGACAAACAAGTGTCAAAATCGTCGGAGGCGTTCCGACATTCAAGATAATGTGATATTATCAAGGAAAGCTACTTTTAATTTAATTGAAGAGTTGGGATCATATTCTGTTTTCTCAAGAAACGACCATGTTAACTAGTATTTTGTCCCGTACTAATATTATAAAGTTTAACTAGCAGACCTAGTTGTTAGGCAAATCGGAACAGTAAAGACTAAAGATGAGATGACAAATGACATTTACGACGTAAACTTTTTAGGTTATGTCATGATAGGTTAGACGATTCGCTGATTAAATTTCTATTTTCTGAAGATATACGTAACAAAAAGCTATTAATTTAAGATTTAGATACATTTACTGCTGGCATTATGAAAAAGGGAAAGTTCTTCGGGAAAAAGAAAAAAGGTGGCTTTAAACCCACTACGAAGAAAAAGAAGAAAGCAGCAGAAGAACGACAAGTAAATAAAAAGGCAATATTCAACAGGTACAAAAATGCCCAAAAAATTGAAGAGGAATTAGAAAAAAAGAGGCAAATGGAGAAAAAATTTCAGCAGCAAGCGATTTATTCCGAGAGTGAAGAGGAAGAAGATGCCTATGGTCAGTTAGTGTCTTGTTTCAGTAATAAAAATAAAAATGCAGTGGTTCAAAGTGATGATGAGAGTGAGTCGAGTGTAAGCGATACTGAGGATGTTCCTATGGAAGGGGACTCTGGTGTGTTAATTGAAACACAAGACAATAATAGCAGTGATGCAGAACATAGTAATGAGTCAAGTGACGAAGATATTGAGGTAAACAGAAATTATAAATATTTGTACAATAACCTATTGTGTTATGTTTTATGTAAGTAACAGCCTGCTTTTGCGTACTGGCTAGGTTAAAAATATAGCCTCTAAAAGATTGTCTTTATGTAAGAACACTTGGCAACCCTTTCCACCTATTAAATGGTTTCAACCTATTAAATGGTTTCAACCAGTGTTGGATGTACAATAAAAAGTATGTCTATCAATATTTTTTGATACAGGATTTTAAAATTCTCCCATAATAGTTTATAATAGCAATGAACCAATTTATATAAAAATATAACTGGTTTAGACTCTGCAGATATGATTATAAGCTACAATTGTAGTGTTCTATTCTATTATAGTATTTATATTTTATTATTATTTTTAGATACCTATAGGACAAGATGAAGATGTTATAGAAGAGAGTGTAGATGACCCCTTCACTAAACATTTTCATCATGACTTGGGAGATGAGTTAGTTGTGTCACTCTCAAACACACCACCCAAAGTTGACTCTGTCAGTAAAGCATGGCCTATGCTCGGTAACCTGACAATTATTATACCTCAGCCAGTAGACACACTACCTAAGAAAGTAAAACCTAAAGTGTCTTTATTAGAAGATAAAACATATGCAATGACAGGAACCATACCAACACTGATAAACAAAATTGATTTCCAACAAATGAATATAAAATCTCAAATACAAGGCAACGTTGTGTCAGCAAACAAGAAATGTTTAATAAAACGTGACCTGGAACTCACTGAAGTGTTCACACCTTTGCAAAAAGAAATATTTTCCATTATGAATAATTACCAAGACCTATATTATTCAGAGAGATCTTTTACTAATGCAGATGAGATTAGGTATACATATTGTTTGCACATTGTAAATCACATGATGAAGACCAGGACTAAGATATTGCATCATAATGCAAAACTGGCAAAGAAAAATGATGTGTCAGATGATTACAGAGATCAGGGTCTGGTGAGACCAAAGGTAGGGCTTAACATTCCTTAGCATTGCTGACTTATCTAAGTATTACACCAAACATACTTTAAACATAGCTATAGATGAAGATGACCTTAGGAGCTAATAAGACACACAAAATTTATATTATTCATTTATGTTTTTCTTCTCACCCCTCAATAGTGTGGACATGACATTTTAACAGATATAAAACCCCTGCATTAGTAATGCAACCCATGTCCCATAGTAGACAGTAAATTTTACCACTTACCCTGACTAGTCCCCTGCGGCCGGGTATCCGTGAGGATTTCCACCCAAAAAGGGGTTGAATGGTGGCAAATAAAACACACTTTTTGTTCCTAGTCCTAGAATCATGTTTCCTTTTTCAACAGTAGGGGTAACCCACATGTTGCTGAACGTGTAGCGATGCGTGGGTTATCCCTACTGTGTTGCCAATGTGCAATAGTGACGTGGCTGCCTTGTGCTGAAGCGCTACCCTAGCATTATTCATAAATAATGACAGTAATAATATGGGAAATTGAAATGTAAACAACTGAAATCTTGCAGGTGCTTATAATGGTACCATTTAAGGATGCTGCGTATAGAGTAGTTAAGACAATAATAGACATACTAGTACCCAAAGAGGCAGGGGAGGTTGTGAATAAGAAAAGGTTTGAGGAAGATTTCACTGGCGGGGAGTTGATTATGCCACGAAAAAACCCTAAGCCCGAGGATTACGAGTTAATGTTCAGTGGAAACACTGAGGACACATTTCGACTTGGCATGACTGTAACAAAGAAAACGCTTAAGGTTAGTACTTATGTATTTGTAACATTAATGTCAACGAAAGCCAGTACATTTTTATCATAGGCCAGTCGGAATTTGTATGAAAGAATTTGGATCAGTTGAAGGTTCCTATAAATGGATACTTTGTTAACAAATACCAGTTACTTATGATGTTTAACGTCTTTTCTCAGATGAAATTATAATAGACTAGCGATCCGCCCGCTTCGCACGGGTGCAATGATGAACCTCTAAATTTAACAGTGTTTCTCTACAATATTATGGTTGTATTATACATATAAACCTTCCTCTTGAATCACACTATCTATTATAAGAAACCGCTTCAAAATCCGTTGCGTAGTTTTAAAGATTTAAGCATTCATAGGGACGGACAGACGGCAGCGACTTTGTTTTATACTATGTAGTGATTTAAATTATGTTGGTAGTAAGTCTGTGCCTATAAATTATACATATTATCGAAAAATAACACCGTTCCACTCCAAATTAGTCCATTACTATTTATAAAATATAATTTGAAAATTTGTTCGTTTTTAGTACCTAATAACGCAAATGCTGAAATGTGCGATGTACATTTAGTTCGTATACATAATGTAGTGTCGTTTGAGGTAACTATAGAAAATGCTTAGACAGAAAACGTAGCACACGAGATGGAGAATTTGACTAGAAACCCTGTCTAACATGTAGATAGGTGCATTTTCCTTTGCACTGAAGGAAGCCTGACTCAGCATTAGGTCACAGGCTGAAGAAGGTCATAGATTATTTATGATAGGTCAAACATTTTCCTGCCATAGCTTTACACGGAATTCTATTCGTCGGACATAATAGTGGCATCTCCGCTCGGGCTCCGCATGATAGTTGGGGCTGAAGGCGACGAGGGACGGGACTACGACTTCCTGGCGTCCATAGAGGTGCTCGTGTTGGACCAGGCTGATGTCTTCTTAATGCAGAACTGGGATCACTTGCTGCATGTATTGGACCACTTCCATCTGCAACCGAAGCAGACGCATGGCACTGACTTTTCTCGAGTAAGGACGTGGGCCGTCAACGGATGGTCCAAGTATTATAGGTCAGTAAATCTTTGATAAAACCTTATGATATATTTTTAACTTTGTGTCTTGGCCGGGATCACGTTAAGACGATGCCCTGCTAACGTAGATTTTCGTTTAAAGATTTCCATTTAGCACGCAGTTATTTGAAGCTTTAATCCTTGGTTTGATATATCAGTGATACTTGTTAGAGGGTATTTTATGTATATCAATGACTTGATTGTAAATAGTCTTGCGATACAAGAATAACTATGACGATGAAGTCACTTAAATATAACCCCCTATGAACTGCTTTTCTGGTTAAACATTTTCTCTCGACTTGTCCCTATTCATTCGGTCACTTTAAAGTGCGCGCACCGAAACAGTTCACGTAGGTTTGTATACTTTTACGCTCCATTAATTTTATTAGCTCCTTTCAGTTTTCGCTCTCGATCGGTTACTAACTAAGCTCAACATTACCGCGCTTCGTATTATAGGGAATTTGGTCGGGTAATATCGGCTGCCGTCGGCAATCACTGACCTTTTCTGTCATAATTCTTTACACTGAACCAACGCGCGCTAGTCTCGCTCACATTAAAGGCTCACTAATGTACAGTTTCGAATTGACTGAAAAATGATTGATGATGTTAGACCTATTAAAAGTTTTCGTTCGGAAACCTGTCTTTTAGTACGGTGACACAATTTCTAGTCGATCATCGTTGAGGTATGGCTCAAGATAATTTCCTCTCTTTCTCTCCAGGCAAACATTAATATTTTCATCAGTAAACTTACCAGAGATAAAGTCTGTCATCAATAGAAAATGCCACAACTATGCAGGCAAAGTGCTGGTGGAGAACCCTACGGAGATCGGAAGCATTCAACAAGTGGTCGTGCAGGTCCCCCAGATATTTCACAGGTACACAAATTATATTGCTCTGTCTGACATTTGCATTAGCATTCTGTGGGCTTCATATGGGCTGAGTACTATCTACCAATCTTATATTTTATTTGCTGTACACACCGCTACCACATGGCCCTAGATCCTGGTCCTAAATCTTAATAACGTCTCGTTATGTATACAAATTTATTACCATTTGACTGCCTTGTTGGTCTAGGGGTTAGGTGTCCTGCCTTTGGAGCACGGGTTACCGGTTCGATAAACCAGAGGTATAATAGGCGCGCGAGTTCATGTCCATCCTGAACGCTGTAATGCTGTAACCTAATTAGTTATAGTAATGTTGATTATAACTACCGATTTATTCAATAGCTGTCAATTTGATTTATTGTAATCTAAGGTAATTTTGCAAATGATGTAATAAAATATATGTTATAAGTAATTACTTATTTAGGCCCCGATGGACATGAACTCGCGCGCCTATAATACTTGCTCTGAGTCTAGACTCATTTGATTTCATAGATATCATTTGTGTTCGTGAATTTAATATTTGTAACCTGCCCCCGCGGTACAGGTTATACGTAGAGAAGGGGTTTGGTTTAAAACTATTTTTTAAATTCTTCATTCGATTTATACGAATAGGTTTACAACAGCCAACCCATTGACGTCCATAGAGGATCGCTTCCAGTACTTCATTAAGGAGGTGCTTCCCAAGCAGCGAGACCCGCTGATGAGCCACACGCTTATCTATGTACCTAGCTATTTCGACTACGTACGCCTCAGAAACTATTTCAAGAAGGAAGACATCGGGTTCGTCCAGATCTGTGAATACTCTAAGGTGAATATACTTACGATATTTTATAGTTTGGAATGGAACCCAAAATATTTTGACCTTAATGTTTTAATATATAAAATGGTAGGAGGGCCTTATTTTTTCGTTGAGTTACTCTTATTCAGTATATAATCACTGCCACAGGAATGACTCTAATAAAACTCGAACATTAATCAACATAAGTCAAACTGTAATCAAACTCAATGCTACAAAGAGAATTCATTATATTTTAAATTAATAAATGACGATTAGTCGCAATCTTCCATCAGATGTCCATATCCGTCCAGTGTGCTCCAAGATCCACCTCGCCTCCTTCGACACGACGGACGTTCCGTTATTCCATCCTCTTCTTTTTCAGACCCGCCGCCATATATCAATTTGTTTCAAATAAAAAAGAATTTCGTCTTTCAGTTCTGAAATAATGTATCCTAAATTAATTAAGCGTATCCTTAATACTATTTCAACTCCATTCCATTTTTCGATGTCATTGAGGTCATCACTTAACTTGATTTGTCCAACTACTAAGTTGAGCAATGCCCGTAAGTCGTTGTTTGTGTCTCAGTGGCAGTTATTGGCGGAGAAGGGACACGACCATACGATTGGTTGATAACATGCCAACTACCAATCTAGCGGGCCTGTGGATAATCATTTGTTTAGAACAGCTGTCGCGTTTTAGGTGCCTGAGTTCGTGTATCGACTCTAGAAGATGGATAACAGCCTTACTTGATGTTTTTCTTAACCCCTTCTAGGACGGCAAAATTGCTCGTGCTCGTGACATGTTTTTCCATACCGAGGCTCACTTCCTACTGTACTCGGAGCGAGTGCACTTCTTCAGGAGATTCAGGATTAAAGGCATACGGCACATCATTTTCTACCAGCCGCCCACCTACCCGCATTTCTTCTCGGAAATGTGCAACCTTATGCAGGTACAGGTTTTAAAACTAATGATTATAATTTATAATTAATTATTATAATTAATTTAATTTTGATGTGTAGTGTCATTAATTGTGTCCATGAATAACATTTTTGTATCGAGCCTCCGCGGTACAATGTCACCCAGCGCAGGAGAGTCATTATTTATAGAAAACCTTAACTGCCAGCATTTACGTATCTATTGTCTTCTGTCATCCTAGACCCAGCGAATTACCCTACTAAGAATATTAAAAAAAAATACCCGTTGGTCGTTACAGGAAAGCAACCAGAACAAGTTTGGCGGTAGTGAGTGCAACATGACAGTGACAGTTCTGTTCTGCCGGTACGACGTGCCACGTGTGTCCGCCATTGTGGGGACGGAACGAGCGGCGCGTATGCTTATGGCCGATAAGACTGTCCATATGTTCGTAACAGGGGAACACTGACTAAATATACTCTGAAAATCATATTGAATTTTTTATTTATTGAAATATCCTTATCCTCTGAATACATTGAGAGTACGCGGCTACGTGGCTGTGTTAACTGCCATTTTATTCAAAATATGTTTGGGTATACCTGTAAGAGCAAAGAGGTTTTGCATAATATAATCTCATGCAATGTGTAGAAGAGTTTTGACATTGATTCAAAAGTAAAGTGTTCTTCTATATATATCATCTTATAGTGACTTGACATTGGCTAAACACAAACCGTGAGAGCCACAAAGAAGAAAAAAAAAAAAAAAAACAATGGTGGTGTCAAATAAAATATTATTTGATTTAATTGTGTATTTGCGTATTATTCAATAATCGCCAAACGTATTTCATAGGGATGGCTGGAGGGCTGTGCCTATAATACCCTACCAATTAACACCTGAAGGACTTACACAGTATTTATAATATAAATACAGAGTTTAAGAAAAATAGTTTCTCGCGTAACTCGATATAGGCAAACGAAATTGGATGTAGATGGTCAGAAATGCTACCTGCTGCAGTCAAAAATTATGGTGCCTGCTCTTCTATTAATATTGCCGAGTTTTTTATATTTACGCGAATATGTGGACTTAGTAACGTCGCTAACGCGAAGCAAGTGGGCGCTACAAATTTAATACTTACGGTACTTTAATGCCTACTTCACGATGAAAAAAAGTCATAGGTATTCATTATAAAATATTTATTCATTTTAGATTAGACATAACATAAAATACAGACAAAAGTGCATCAAACTCTACATGTACTGCGGAAGCATAATGTATTTGATGCTCTATTGGCTGTAAAATTTACTATGCTAGCCTAATCTGAGACTAGATTGATCCTATTATACTAGGCGTTAAATCTAATAAATTAATTTGGTATCTTAATATTTTATCGGGCGAGTCATACAATTTTGGGTTAATATTACTTATATTATGCAACTAAATAAATAAATGTAACATGTAATCTGTACCTACTTATACAGGATTTTTTGAAGTGTACGTGGATAGGTAAACCGGAACTTTATAAGATAACGGGAAATCTGCTAAATATTTCATATTTTGTTCAAAGAAAGATTTCTGATGTGTCATGAGTTTGACATGTTTATGTATGTCTGCGGCAACAAACTTCGTAGCCGTAGCTCTTATACAAAGGGACCGATTGTAATGCGGATCTTTTTCATTTTTGTATCCTTTTTACCATAATATGCAGATGGAGTATTTTTCCTTTCTATTTAAGCGAGTAATGTTTTATCTCACTAACAGAAAATATGTTTGTGCAAAATATATTTCTGTAAATTTATTATTTACTAGCTTTTGCCCGCGACTTCGTCCGCGTGGAATAATGACTTCCGGAAAAAAACAATTTATCCCCGTTTTCACCCCGTTGGGAGGGAATTTCCAATAATCCTCTCTTAGTGGTAGCCTACTCCTCCCAACAAACCCACAGGCCAAATTTGAGCTCTCTACTGCCATTCGTTTCCGCTGTGCGTTGTCTGTCAGTCACTCATTAACGGAAGAGTTTTATATATATAGATAGCTGTGCCCGCAACTCCATCAGTGTGTAATTCCTTGTGTATTATTAAGTTAATGTATTGGTAATATTGTTTAGATCACGTTCACATGAGGCTTAAGTACCTATACAACGAAAATACTTCAGCGCATAGCTTCCGGGTAAACTATCCTACTTCACTTAAAACTAAATACCTATAACATAATTAATAATACCTATACCTTTAATTAATAAAAGTACCTACGCTTTTACTTACTTATTATTATTATTAAAAAAAACTGAACATAAATTAACCAAAACTTACCTACTACTAACTAACTACTACTTAACTTCACCTAAAAAGAAATAACTATTAATAATTTGTAATTTGAACGAATATAACACGCCACCAAAATAACTAATACCTATTTTATGAAATAACAACAAAAGAAAATTAAATAAACTAAATTATTGTAAAGACTAAAAGTCGCGCTGATAAACAATATTGCCTGTCAATAAGGGCGAATACTCGGAACGTCTACTCGCATCATCAGCCAAATCCAAATATTGTATGAAGTTCGCGTTTGGATCCCCCGCCCTTTTAAACCTCCCGCGACGACCCGATGCGACGGTTACACAAAAATAATCCTTAAAGCATGATTCAGTAATCACGCGCGATGGTTTATTAGCGTATTTCATGAATAACTTTGGTGTTTCTGTACCGATTTCTATGATTCTTTTTTTATTAAATAGGTAATAATGTTAAAATTTATTAATTAGGGATGATTGAGAGTGTTATAAACGTAAGAGTAGACAAATATAATCAGAAAGCTCTGAACTGCTAAGCTATCGGGAGTTACACGTGTTATTGTGAGTCAACCATAAAAGATAGACATTTGCTGTCTTGGAATATTTTTTATATAATTTTAAGGAGAACATTTCCGTCATACATGATTTCTGTGTAGCTTTAACTATTAAGGCTGCACACGCGACGGAAGCTTAAAAAATGGAGTAAGTTCTCCTGTTTTCTCAACATTTCCCTTCACTGCTCTGCTCCTATTGATCGTAGCGTGATGAAAAGTATACTATAACCTGCCCAGGAGTATGAAGAACAATTGTACCAAGTTTTGTTGAAATCCGTCGAGTGGTTTTTGTTTCTATAACGAACATACAGACAGACAGACAGACAGACAGACAGACAGACAGACAGACAGACAAAAATTTTACTGATTGCATTTTTGGCGTCAGTATCGATCACTAATCACCCGCTGATAGTTATTTTGGAAAAATATTTCATGTACAGAATTGACCTCTCTACAGATTTATTATAAGTATAGATAGAAGAAGATAGATAGACAAGCTTTTTGACACGTCACTTCTCCGAGCGAGGTCTTTATTTATTAGATACATTATTTATTAGTAAGTATAAGATTAGCAATATATATTAATCATAAATCCAATTACAGTTTTCGTTTACATCAACATCGGCTTCGTTTGAATGAGCGTTTTACGATATTATTTAAAGTTTCAGTTTTAGCCAATAACGCACACTTCAAAAATCTTCCTGTATCAAATAAAATGATGAATTTCAGACCTAAATTCATCCATCTTACATAGTTTAAACCTTCCCATTGGTTGGACTTCAAAGATGAAGTCCAAACAAGGGGAAATGGTTTGTGTACACAATCATTCTTTCGGGCTGACATAGTCGCAATGCGACAAAAAGCCCCTAATTAACATCAAAATAAAAAAAAATCACATCCAATTCTATTTTGAGATTTGCATAATTCGCATGTTCAAGTCCCTATTCGCATTACTTTCTGATGAATACAAAAAAAAGATTTGAGAGAGATCATATATTTTGGTAGTAATTTCATTCAAATTTGTTAGCAAATTGGGGAAGCGGCATATAAATAATTAAATTTTACATACTTAGACAAAGTACAAATCTTACTAATTGGTGTTTACTTTTAGCCTTCCAATGACACTGGCATCTTTAATTCAGGCTTATCTGGAAACAGAAGAGCCGCCCTAATGCCCATAACGCTTCTTTGAAAAAGCAACGTGACATCTCCAATCAATGATTAATTTTATTTTGTACCTTGTTTTGTACTATCCAAGTGGTTTCTTGCCGGAATGTGAATTTGGAGACGTCATGTTGTTCTTGCAAGGAGGCGTTATTTTCTATTATTTATTTAACCATTTTCAAAACGTTCTTAATTACCTACATACTGTTATGCCCCTTATTTTCTTAACAATAATTATGGACGATGCCGCCTGCACGCGCTGTACATACGGGAAAAAAATCATTATAGTTACTTCTCTGTGGGTTTGGCGTAAATTTTATTAACTGGTAAATGGTAATCTGCCCACTATATTGTCTCACCTTACACCATGCTAACAGACAAAAATCCTCGTAGGCAAGCACTAACAACTATGACAGCGGTTCCATACTGACCAACATTTCCGGCTAGAGGTATTTTGATACGCTGTTGCTGCTTATTTTGTATTTCAGTAATGGTATGGTATATGGCCAGCAGTGGACTAATGTGGGCTGATGATGATGATGATGGTATATGGCCGTGTACAGGTCATTTGGTCAGGGTACTTTTATTCCAGATTTGTAGGATTGTATAGCTAGGCAACTACTGTATTTTAAAAAAATTCTGCCATTGCTATGCTAGTTTACCATAAAGTTACCTCTATCTCTATCTTGTCTACATACTTGCCTCGTTAATGTCGACTATTGTGTAAGTACTTTGAATAGCTAAACAATATGATTTAGCTATAAAAAGATGATAATAAAACTTGTGTGTACGGGTGAATATAATCGGCTAAGAGAGTTAGGGCGGATAACCGCTTGAATCGGAACTACCCTACTAGGGAAGTACCTCCTTACAGACCTTACAGAAAACCGCAGCCAAATAAAACTCGCTTTGTTACACAAATTTTTTGGTTAGAAGATCTAGTTTGTTTTATTTTTGTTAAGACAATTAGGAGCTTTGATCTAATTGTCTACAGGTTATCATTCTATCTCAAGGTAGTCAGCGCTCATGTCAAAGGGTAGATGTCCTATAATACTCCACGTCCATCGCTACATTCGTCATGTGATGCTGTCAGTTTCCCCGTATGAACTGACGGGTTGCTTAGTGCTGTTGGAAGGTTCTTCCGTTGTGTTGATAGTAGATTCTGAAGTGTCCGTGATAAGGTCGACGGGAAATGTTGTGGCTTCGGTACCGCCGTCCATGGAGGCGGTGATGTTGGGCAAAGAAGTGGTGGTGCCATTCACTGTGATATTGCCTCCTCCTGGAAGAAAGAATTGGATATTGTTATTAAAGTCGAAAATGAGTGGCGTTGTGAATTATGTAGGACTATTCTTCTTTATGATATTTTCCCACACTAAGTGTGTCTGTATGGCGGAGGCTCATTCTTCTTCTTCCTATAAATGACCCACTGCCAAGTTGGGCCTCCTCCAACTACATGGAGGGTAATTAGCCTACTGTGCCACGCTGCCAGACAGGTAAGCATAGGGTTTCGTATCAAGTTTTTTTTTGTTTTGTGGCTAGGTATTCGGCCTTAATATTTCCTTTTGTCGGCTCTAACAACACCCTCAGGATGAAATGGGGTGCGTGCGACCCTATTATTATATTACCATAGTATACAATGACCAAGACGACCGAACCGCAAAGTTTCTTGTGTAGTTGGAGGTTTGTGGCAAATTCATAAATGTTTAAGTCTCATGTAAAATGGCCTATCTAAAGTTTACTTTCAACTATTTCTTTAACGTTCTCAGATCAAATTGTCTCATGAGGAAATTGTTAGTACTTTTAAAAAAAAGTTTAATTAAACATACATAGGTACATAGTTCTGTTTTAACTTGTTCTAGTCAGGATTTCGAAGCAATTTAGGATCTATCACCGCATAGTGTGCCCACTGGTAGTACATTTTGCAGAATGAAAGCGCGGTGTATTAGTGGATTTCACTTCAGTTACCCTTACATATGCTCCGTTTTAGGACATAGGAATAAAACGTAGGTTACTGTTTTATTTCTATTGAGTGCTCCAGTATACAGGAGTCTTAGATAACGATCTATATCCGTCGGTCATTTTAAAGAAGGTTAATCGTTAACCGTTAACCGATTTACATAGCAAAACACTCTGAAGTTCATGTACGTAGGATACATTTCTATATACATCTGACCTGCAGCTGAGATGTTGATTAGTTGAAGTGCGATTTATTTTCAGTCTATCTCCAATTGCTCAGTTGGTTATTAGGAGAAAACCAATATCCTTGTTAGTCTAGAGGTTAGATGGGCCGCTTTTGGATCACGGGACCCCGGTTTCATTCCGGGGTCGGGCAAATGTCTTTGTGTAAACCAGAAGCACTTCCTCTGAGTCTGGGTGTCGTTTGTGTTCGTGAATTTAATGTATGTATATGAAGAAAGAGAAAGAAAGAAATATTAAGTGAACTATTCCGTATTTCAGTAAAATATTTTAAAGGAATCTCTCAGTATTTCTAAAAGGGTATCTTCGATGCATATTCGGCTTATTATATCTATAGCATTTACAGAAAGTACGGTATTGACACTTAGTGACTTGCGCGGGCTTTCTCTCACAAAACATATCAGTCTTGGTATACAAGAATGGCGATTTAAAAAAGCAACAGTGATTCTCGCCGGCTCTTCTCTGTAGAGCAGCCTCCGAACCGGTGGTAAATGTTGAATAGTAAATGTAAAATTTACGAGTATATTGGCGAGACAAAAGAGCTCAGGTGAGCCAACTTGAATAAATAGATTTTTTTATTTTGATTGAAGTAGGTATTTTATGTTATACTTATTTTTTGAGCTGGGTAAACCTTTACACTAACAACTGGCAACCCTAATGTTTCTGTAAATAACTGACTGAACTAATGCAAAACTCATTAATTTTAAGCAGTCGTTTATAGCGACGATGGACGTGATGCAGATGTAATTATTTACATTTTGTACACACATTAAACCGCCAAAAAATATTAACAGTTTTCCAAATGTTTAGAGAATGTGTAATGGGTGCATTCCGTAATATTCCGGGCGTCTTGCGTAGAAGTACGTGCCTACCTGTTGAATGACTCAGAGGGATAGTGAAACAAAACAAAAACTCTTTGAAAATGTAGGAGTTAAAAAATGCGTGTAAAGGAAGTTTTATTTTTACTTAGTAGTTATACTTAGTATAGTATACTTGGATAGTATATGTATTTTAGAAAGTTGTTGGGTTTACTGAGGGGCTGTCCATTACTCACGTGATGTTTTTTTTAATATTTTTTAACCCCTCCCTCCCCCTTGGTGATACGTGGTGAGGATTAAGACTACCCCCCACCACCGATAAAAAATCACATGTATTTTTAGTACCCACAAATAATCTTACATTGAAAGGTTAGATAAACTACACGCCGCTTTTCGGTTTAAAAATCACGCGTTTGACGTAAAAATAAATACACGTGATATCTTACTATACCCCCCTCCCCCTTGTGATATTTCGTGATTTTTGCCGGACCCTTTCGAACCTCACGTGATTAATGGACAGCTCCTTAGTCTTTTTCTATTATATATTGTATGCATCTATTTAAATGTGGGGGAATGGGTATGAGGACAAAAACTGTGTTTTTCTCTTTTTGAACACCTGCTTCAATAATCGAATAACGAAGAGAAGTGTAGAACCTATTACACTTCTATTCTATTCTATCTATTGGCCCACCTTAGAGTTTAGGTTTCGATGGCCCCTACCGAAATATGATTGCTAGATTGAACAAAAACTGTTGATGCAGTTATAAACCTGATACATTACGGAATATAATATAAATATCAAGACCAAACAGCTATTACCAAACATAAGCTAAGGAAGCACCTACTGAGAGTAGGTTAAATGAAACACCAATGTCCCAGGTGCCGAGGCGCAGGGTACGACAGACGAAAGAAAAAAAAAAGAGCAAATAACTACCATTCATTGCTAAAAAGAACACGGACTACAAGTCTGTGGTGTAGTAACAGAATAAATAAAAAAAAAAAAAAAAAAAACCTGATACATTTTACCATCTTTTTCGATCGTATTGTTTTAAATTTGAATTCAGAATACCATACGACATGGAGCTACGCCTAACAAGTCGGATATGCGCCTTGTTAAAGGCAATTGATTTTTGAATAAAAAACATGTTTTATCAAATAAAGGTTTAATTTAATAACGCGTGTTGCCTCCATGGGCATCTACCACAGCTCTCATACGATCAGGCATAGAGTTTATCAAACGCTCTATGAAATTTTGAGGGATCATCTCCCATTCCTCTTCTATGGCAGTTTTCAACTCCTGCATCGTCTGGGCAACTGGCTGACGAGCCCTAACACGTCTTTTTAGCTCGTCCCACATGTGCTCAATAGGGTTCATGTCTGGGCTTCTAGCTGGCCAGTCCATAACTGTGATGTTCACATCCCGAAGATATTCCCTGACGATGCCGGCCGCATGGGCTCTTGCATTATCATGCATAAAAAGGAAATTTGGGCCCACATAGTCCGCGTATGGTATCACGTATGGTATCACGAATGTACCTTTCAGCATTTAATGTTGGCAGCCGTGGTCCTTTAACAACCTCAAGTTGAGTTTTGCCGCTCGCGGATATACCGCCCCAGACAGTCCATGAGCCACCGCCATAAGCAACCCTCTCTTCAAAGCAGCATTGTGCGAAACGCTCTCCCTTACGTCGGTAGACCTTCTTCCTTCCATCATTGCCATGTAACACAATTTTAGACTCATCAGAAAAGAGTACACGGCTCCAATCTAGCTGTGTCCAATTTAAATGACTGCGTGCGAAATGAAGGCGCGCTGTTCGGTGGGCTCGCGTTAGTTTGGGCCCATTAGCTGGCTTGTGTGGTACCATATCGCGTTCTTTTAACCTTCTCCGAACAGTTCGAGCGCTCACAGATACTCCGTGGAAATCGCGAAGTTGGTTTTGTATCTCAATGGAGGTAAGGTGACGATTTCTCAAGCTGGTCGTCACGATGAATCGATCCTGCCTTTCAGTTGTGACCCGAAATCGTGGCCTTCCTTGGCGATGAACAAAGCCGCCAGTCTCTAGGTACCTCCGATAAACATTTCGGACCGCAGATCGACTTAAATTAAGTTGAGCACTCACGTTTCTTTGGCTGTGTCCGGCCTGAATAAGTGCCACAGCTTGGGCAGCGACTTCAGGTGAAGTATCCATAGATTATTGATAGAACCTCACCTTAATGTTAAGAATAAGTAATGTTTGTTGCAAAACCAAAGATATCAATCACTTTTTCAAGAATTAAATCCAAGTAAACCATTAAAACCAACTTTTCTTAGTATTCGATTGTTTGATATCAACAAACAGGCTCCAAATTGTCTTTTGTTTCTTTAAATTCTGTGTTCGAAATTAAAAAAAAGACTATTGAATGAAATTGTGAATGTGCCAGGTTCAAAACTGCATAAAAACTTTTTGCTCGACCTAATATAAAATTTTAGCTAAGACCAAACGAAACTGAAAATACAAGGTGGGCCAATAGAGGTGTCCAGAAGTGTATTTAATTTTATAATTCAATTTAATTTCGTATCCAAATTAAATGTTATACACGCGAAAGTAATACTGGCCAAAACGTTGCACGTTCTTAAATTTTTTTTTATATATGTATGTGTCTACATACAACAGTAAAACAGTAAAAGTTGAGACTAATACGGGCATGAAATACTGGCGGAAAAAACCGTAGTAGAGTTGGTAGCTAAATCAAGGAAGATATATTAAATCTTCACGACTGTATAGTTATGCTTTATAGTAGAATGTAGATTTACGTACAGCAATTGACGCTCTATACAAATATTCTCCTAATTCATAAAATCGGTTTACACGTGGATCTGGTTTGTGTTACAAGTAAGCCTCGTTACGCACTCACCAAATGCAGATCGCGCAGTGTGCTATTCTTGGCAATTCGACTGAAACCGTTAGTGATTTATTTGTTTTAAACATGACCAGTGTAACTCGGTGCATGTTATTAACCTACGATAGAGCTGTTTTATACAGTAGTTAAAGTAGGCCTTGCATGAAGGTAGGCCAAGATCGTATGACTTGACATGAAAACATAACACATGTAGGTATATTAGTCAAAATGTACTTATAAGTACATTTTATATAAATTCTTAATATTAATAAATAAATTCTTAAAATCGTCAATTTCACCCAGTGTCTTATGGTACATACATAGGGGAACCTATACACAAAGAGAAAATACTTGCTAATGTATAAAGCAGTAGGTATAGATAGCAAATTGAACATCGTGACTTTCGAACTGCGATGAAACTTTTTATTGAATTTACTCCACATCTAAAACTTTGTAATTTTGTAACGTAACTTTGGCAATTGTTTCTTGTAGAGTAAAATCGAAAGCAGATAAAGCCATCCGAAGCTAAGGCACAAATGGATTTATTCGGCAATCTTGAAGTATGTATGAAGAAGTCAAGATCAAGGTCAAGTCAAGTTTAGAGCTTGACATTTTCTGTATATTAGACAGGATGTCCCAAAAAATAGTGCCAAGCGGAAGTCCAGAGATAGAGCACCCCTTGGGGTACCCGAATCACCCCCATGTATGTTCTGCGATTTTTCATAGTAATCGTAATCGTGTTTTTTTTCTACATATTTGAGAATTTTCGACTTCAAAAACCTAATTTCATTTTTTTAAGTAGAAAACTTTTTAAATTTTTTCTTTCATAACTTTATCATCTTGAATTCTACTTGTAAGCATAAAATTATGAGTTTAAGGTGGATGCTCCAGGGTAGCCCGCGAAATTCAAATTTTCTTACGTTTTTTGCAATTTGCAGGGCAGTGCTAGGTTGTATGATGATGAACATTTGATTCGCGGCTGTAAGACGTATGTAGTTACAGAGTTATAATCATCAAACTCATCAATACAACCCTCCAAGCTCATAAAGGTGCAAGAATGACTTTGAGCTTGAAAAGGTTTTTCTTGCACCTTTAGGAGCTTGGAGGGTTGTATTGACAAGTTTGATGATTATAATTCTATAACTACATATGTCTTACAGCCGCGAATAACATTTTAATCAACATACAACCTATCACTGACCTGCAAATTGCAAAAAACGTACGAAAATTTGAATTTCGCGGGCTACCCTGGAACATTCACCTTAACGGCGTTCTCATTTACTTTTGTCGGCTCTTACGACGCCCTCAGGATGGAATGGTATGGTATGATATATCGAATTTGCTCAACCGACCCAATAATTAAGGAATTTTAAATATCGAATAATTACTTGTGATGAAAAGTGGATACTGTACGATAATCAAAAGCGCTCGTCAAAATAGGTGAAAAATGGAGACAAAGCCAAATCCTGACCTAAACGAAAATTTATCCAGAAAAAGTTACTTGTGAATGTTTGGTGGACCACCGCCGGTGCCGTTCACTAAAGCTTTCTAAAATATGGCTAAACGATTACGGCAGATATCTTTTGTCAGCAACTGCAAACCATGAAGGAAGAACTAGCTGTTAACCGAGATTGGTCAATCGTTCTAGGCCACTGCTGCTTCACGACAACGCAAGACCACACACTGTACAACAAATAACCACCAAGTTAGATGAGCTACAATTGGAATGTCTGCGAAATCCACCGTACTCCCTGGACCTTGCTCCAACAGAGTACCATATTTTTTTCCGGAATTTGGACACCTTCTTACAAGGAAAAAAAGTCAACTCCGATGCGGTGCGGCGGTCCAAACCGCCTGCCTTCAAAGAGTATGTTAATTCTCGCCCCCATGTTTTTTTTAGAAAAGGGATAAATGAACTACCGATGAGATGGCAAAAGTGCATAGATAACAACGGCGCATACTATGATTAATTAAATGTATTTTACAAAAAAAAAACATAATATGCCTCCCGTTCTAAACGCTAATTCCATATTTAAGGACGTCATATTATAAGCGGCGCATTAAAGCTCGTCGGAGTGTAACGTTGTTCACTTATGATATCAGGTTTCGACCATAAGGATCGCAGAGGGCTTTGGGGACGGATATCCGCCCATATCCGTTATGATGTTAGCACGACTAATATACCACAGTTGTTATGTTTAATGACACAACTACTGCTACTATTCAGCCCATAAATGACCCACTTTTGAGACTGGTTCCTCCTCCAGTTACATGGGGAGTAATTAGAGCCCAAGAGTCAATAAAAATATGATATTCGTCACGGATTTAGAATACACAATGTCAGTAACCCGTACCATCCTCAGGGAGTCGTTAGAGGCGATAAGAGGTACGCAAGAGGCAGACCAGCTAACCGCAAGAGAAGGTCAAGTGGCACAGTAAGGTAATCGACTCAATTGTGTGTCATTTATGGGCTGACATGACATCCCTTGACACAAATTAAAAATGTACGTTATAACGTCTCTTAACAGAGCCCACTATAACATGGGACAATTAATATTTCCGACCCACCCCTTTGGGAAACTAGCTAAGTGAAAACCCCAAAGCAATATAAATTAACGTTCCTTTGAGATCCCAGTTTACATATTTCACTTTATCATCATTTCAGCCAAAAGACGTCCACTGCTGGACATAGGCCTCCCCCAAGGATTTCCACAAAGGCCGGTCCTGGGCCGCCCGCATCCACTGCTTTCCGGCGATCTTAACCAGGTCGTCGGTCACTATGGGCTCCATCAGAAGGCTCAAAGTCACCCAAAGGGCAATGGAGAGGGCTATGCTCGGAGTTTCCCTGCGAGATCGAATCAGTAATTTCACTTTATACTTTAGACATAAATATATTCTAGAGAATGCTACGAAATTGTTAACAAAGTTGCAAATACTGAATGGACACGCATGAATCGTTTCAACACCATTAATGTGTTTATTTATGGTGTTTTAAGTTCGATGTTATCGTAAATTTTATGCGTTGTGTCGTAAAATTGTTTAAAACCCCTCTCTGGTATATAAGACATCATATCAAATGAAGAGGAAAAGAGGTTTACTTGGACGTCGAATGTCATAAGCATAGTCTACTGATGAGAGAGGGAAATCAAAGACCGGCTAGATAGTTACTAATGTTGAGCCCGGCCTCCTCGTTACAATATTAACGCTTGAATTTTTAATTCACAAACTAGCTGCTGTGTGGTTAGGTTCGGCTTTTCTGTGGTTGATTTAAAAGTTGTTTTTTTAAGTTTATTTTCGTACTACAAACCTCGTTTGTATAACGAGATGTCCATGAATAATGCTAATCAAAGAAAAAGAATCAGTCTAGCGATTCAAAGGGGGAACGCTGCCAGTATCTTCGGAACCTTGCCTAAAGGGACTCCTTTAATATATTTTAGTATTTAAGTTTTCAGTTAATTGGTATTTTTAGTCTTGTTTTATTACTTAAGTTAGTGTTTATGTAAGTACATATTACTTTGTTTATTTCTAGAAATATACGATAATGCTAATATAGACATTATAAACCCTAGACTTAAGTCATTTAGAACTAGAATTCGCAACGTCCTGAAAGTAAACTTTTAGCTACGTATAATTTAATATCATTAGTAGATGTTATCTACTAACTGTTAATCACTATCACTATCACTACATAGTATAAAACAAAGTCGCATTCTTCTGTCCGTCCCTATGTATGCATAAATCTTTAAAACTACGCAACGGATTTCGAAGCGGCTTTTTTTAATAGATAGAGTGATTCAAGGGGAAGGTTTTTAAGTATAACCCACCCCCGCTTTGCACGGGCGAAGCCGGGACGGGCGACTAGTTAACTATAATTAACTTTACCTATTATATTTTATATTGCTGTGTCAATACTAATACTATTACTCAGCCCATATATGTCCCACTGCTGAGTCGGGCCTCCTCCATTTACATGGAGGGTTAGTTAGCCTACTGTGCCACGCTGGCCAAACGTGTTGGAACACGGTTTCGTATCAAGTTTTCCTTCTTTTACGGCTAGATTGGTCGGCTTTTACGGCACCCACAGGATGGAATGGGGTGGTGACACCATGTATTCTAAATCCGTCACCACACGGCTCATTACTAACATTTATGTAGATATACAAAGACGAAGACGATCGAGAACCTACGTTTTGACGTGTTAATGCCTTTTGGAAATTAATCTAGCCCGTACACCTACATTTATTTATATTTTACTATTCACCTGAGAGTTTTCTGTTACATTGTCCAATAAAAAAAAAAACTGCCCGTCTCGAACTCCGTATCATAAATTGGCAACAGAAATTGTAAATAAGAACGGGATAAACGCGAATCTATATTTGATTTTGAGAGAAGTTTGTAAAACAGTAACAGTTAATTTATTGGTTTTAGAGTTGGAGTGGTTTTGGAGTAAGCGCATAACAAACAAATAACATGTATATATTTAGAACCGTAAGCGGGTACATTATAAAGATGTTCTAGAATCTAGACCTTATGTGGGTCTAGATGTTGTTGTTTCACTTGTTTAATCTAATCAATAAACATCTATATTGAAAAGTTAATTTTAGCGCATGCTTTTTGCGATCTTGACCGAAGATGATTCACGATTCTTGCAGCTCACACCCACGTTTCATCATATGTTTGGTTTCCATAAATAATGTGCCTAACTCTGGATATTTATTGTGGCAATACGTTCGAGCTTGCTATAAAATCTGTACCTACATATTCATTTAGATAGTCACTATATTTCTAGCGAAATTGGTACCCATTTATCATAGAGAACTTCGTTATAAAGGCTACCAAAACCTTTCTATCAGAAAAACGACCGGTATTATAATTTTGACGATTGTTCCTCAGTGGATAGACATTTACGAGTACATTGTTTTAGTTGAAATTAGTCTCAATTAAGTTCAATTTTCAATTAAGTTTATATCGTTATAATTAATTAATTAATTAAGTAATAAATATAATTAATTAAGTTTAGTTACATCTCAATTAAGTTGAAATTAGTTCTTAGAAATATTTGGAAAATATCTGCTGAAACGTTTGAAATCCATTTTATTGACGTCGCTTTTTTATTTTCGTGACTCATAAGAATACAAATATCGGTTTTTCTCAAAACCAATCTTTTTAATATCCGTGTGGTAACGGATTTAGAATACCTACATAGTGGCACTACCCCATTCTGTCCTGAGGGTATCGTACGAGCCAACAAAAGGATATGAAAAGGCCGATAACCTAGTCGCAAGCGAAGGAAAACTTGATACGAAACCCGGAGCCAACCGGTATGGCCGCGTGGCACAGTAGGCTAAGTGGCTGAGTAGTAGTAATCTTTGTAAGTCTAACATGGGTCCTACTGATAGCAAACATGGTACTCGCTTTGATGTGCCTGTACATACATAGATTCCGATCTTCTATACTGCGACATAAAGTCGCAATTCGTTGAGCAATAACTGGGCCTCACATCAAGATAAACAAAATATGTATATGTTTGTGCTGCCAACTAAAACTCCCTAAATAGTCTCACAGCGTACCTATTTAATTACATTTCTAATACTTATGCAAAAAAACTAGATACACATTAAAAATAACAAACAATGAGTTATAAGATATTATAAATATTTTCTCATTTATGTGACTACTGTCATAATGTGAATACAGATCATTGAACAAACGTAGTATGTATTATTATATCTGTGCCCCAACATAACGGTAGATGAGGAGATTTTAATTAAAACTCTTAGTTAAATCTCACACCCACGTTCACACACCTTTCAAACCAAATTCATAATCAGTTCAGGAGACTTACGACCTAAGACACTTCACTTTTCTTAAAAAAGTAAGTGTAGTTATATAGTTGTGTTTAAGCTATAGAATGAAGCAGATGGCCTCTCTTATAAGAGAGCTGCACAGTTTGCACGCTCCCGAAACAATCTATTTTACGATCATTATGCAAACTTGCCTTTTATAACTCACGCCAACCGTAAATTATACTCACCGTAGTTAATAGTTTGTTAATTACAACGATTATTTGCCTATGAAAGTACTTACCTACTTTCCCAGCACACATTCATCATCATCATCATCATCACCATTTCAGCCAAAAGACGTCCACTGCTGGACATAGGCCTCCCCCAAAGATTTCCACAAAGGCTGGTCCTGGGCCGCCCGCATCCATCGTTTTCCGGCGACCTTAATCAGGTCATCGGTCCACCGTGTGGGAGGCCTACCAGCACTGCGCTTTCCGGAACGCGGTCGCCATTCCAGGACTTTTCTGTCTGAAGACAAAAGTCTTCAACCAATGTGTGTTGCCAGTGATGACTTATGGAACAGCACACATTATTATTACATTATATCGCTTACCAATCCTATTATCATATAGGGATTAAATTAGGAAATTAATAAATGATGACGTTTACGTTGGACGCGCAGCATATGGCGATCAATGATTAAAATAAAATAGACCGATATTATAGTACCTACCCGATGTCAATAGCCTAGTTATTGTAAAAGCTACATTACAGCAAAAACATTGTGTTAAAATCATCTAAAGTGCAGACTTATGTGTTTTTCTAATTACAATATATTTGTTTACAGCTATCAGGCTGTAAATCTTAAATTATTTAGCATCTAATAAGCTCGGGAATGAGGTAAGTTTACAAAGGAGATTATTGGAGAAAATCTACTACTGTCCCTCGTATTAGACATCAGATATACGAGTGCATTAAAGAGCGTCTATCATTCATTACCCCACGTAATTGAATCAACTGTGGTCATTGATAAAACGTTATTTATGGCATATTTATGTAGTACCATGAATAATTTTAGCACGATTATTCTTTTAAAATATCCATACATAAGTAAGTATCTTTGCTACCATAAACAGTAGTACATAAATATGTCATAATAATCTTAATCAACGCGTTGCCTATCGTCGCGTTGATCGTAAGGATATAGGAATATGGAAGCGTGTCAGTGATGTGACCTACCGGTGAGGGGCATTAAGCATGTGGGCATTGGTGTGGTGCTGGTTTGTCGGTCTACCGTGCGATGCACCTTGCGCTGCGCGTACTGTGCGTCCTTGGGCTCCCAGAAGAACACGTAGTACAGCGACAGCATGATCGCGGCGAGAGACACGCAGAACACGTAGATGATGACGGTGAGCACGCGGACGCTCTTCTTGTCCCGTTTGCGCTCGTACAAAGCGTCCAGCACGACCTCGTGCCCGCTGGCCGTGCCCAGTCGCACGCTGCCGCCGCACGAACGAACGCTCCCCGAGGCACACGACCTGCCCGACATGGTCCTCGACAATGCACCACCGCCGCCGCCGAATCCAGGTAACTAGGGCGCACTTATTGATATGCCCTAGTTCTCCCGCGCCGCGCCGGGTCACGCCGCCCGTGTCTGCCGCTTGACACCTCCTGATGCCGACTGCTGTTTCATTATTATGGCGCCCGCTTCGGAATTCATTTGTTTATCCTTTAATTTCACGCCCGCCTTGTACTTGCGCATCTATTCCGGATCCTCTGGCGCGGAGATACGATCGGGAATCGTCCGACGCTGTCCCGTCCGTGAACCTTCATTGTTTTCGATTAACGAGCATAACGCTTTTCTCGGATGCTTTTAATGAAAATACTTATCAGTTGTGAAAAGCTTGGCCGTTACTAAAGGTTCAAAGATCGGGTCACCTTTGTTTACGTGCACGATGCTGTCGATTTAATAGGGGATTGATTGTTGTTACGTGTGTGAGTGAAGGTGTGCGAGGTTGCTGTTAAACAAACGAAGTCAATTAGCGACAGGTGCCACGGTACAAGAGGTTTTGAGTGGTGCCGGGGGCGCCAGGCGGGCGCGGCGCGGTCACTGTGCGTTGGCAGCGCGACGCGCCGCCGCTGTCGCGCGCCTGATCAATATTTGCACCATTTCTCTCAATTTTGCAATATTATATTAATTTCCTCCCGGGGCGCTTATAAGAATTATTTGACTAACGGGCGCTAACGATTACTTTGTAATCAATTTTATTTTGCCGAATTTGTTCAAACTGAGTATAATATAATAACAAGGTAGGTATCTATTACCTACTTCGAAAGACATATAAAGAAGCGATGAGCAACATTTTTGTCACGTTAGGTATGTAATTTAGAACCAACCAGAAATATTTTTTTAGCTAGGAATGGTAAGTATGTAGGTATTTCATTATGTCTCTTCTAACATCGTACGCAATACCTATTAAAATAATATTACAGAAATCCGCAGCCAAATAAAACACCAACTTTGGCTGATGGTGTGTTCTTGCGCGTGGAGTAAGTCGCCAGAGCTCCATCAGGGGAAGTATGATACTGCCACCACCATGCTTTCCTTTTTATTTTTAAAGGAAGGCAACACACTTGCAAAAGAGAGAAAAGATAAACTCAAAACTTCTTGACGGATTTTAAAAGATCTTTTTTTACACCCCATCCGCTCGAAAATGCTCATTAAAAAGAAAGTAGTTACATAGTTAATTATATCCCTAGATGGTCCAGCCGGGTATTGATATTACACTAAACTCTCTTGGTTCATAATGAGAATTTCAAGTTTTGAATATGAAATTTAATTCGTAAGATAGAAACGCTTGAAAAGAAATACATTTGGAAATCGAACGGATCGCCACGACCAGAACCATGCATCGGTTCTAGAAAACAAAAAAAGAAACAAAAACGCGCGACCCTTGCAAAATTGCAAATCGCTTTTTTGAAAGTTATTATTTTAATTACTTCGCGAGACCGATTTCTGTAAAAATATCGAGTGACGATACTGATTTGATATGACTTTGATTCGACAGTGTTTTTAGTAGGTACCTGCTTTAATTTTAACAGTATATGTATTTATCTTCATCGCAGTAAGCGTGAAAATATAGTATTACCCTTTGTCTTTGGCGAGCTTGAATCCATCGCAGTAGTCTGGGTTCTAGTATTATGTGTGCTCTGCGCGAATCAATTTTACGCCTGTGACTTAACAATATTTTCATCTTGGTGAATAAACTCAAGAAGAGGCAGATCATCTAGCCACACAAGAAGGAACACTTGATACAAACCCTGTGCCAACCCGTCTTGCCTGCGTGGCATAGTATGCTAATTTCCCTCAGTGAATTTGGATAAGGCTTGACGTAGTACCTAGTGATTTATAAACTGAAATGATGAAAGATGAATAAACGAATTACCATTCGAATTTCCGTGTGGTGACGGATTTAGAACCCATTCCACCCAAAGGGTGTTGTTACCCAAACTAGCCGCAAGAGACGGTATACCTGATTAGAAACCCTGTGCCAACCCGTCTAGCCAGCGTTGCACAGTGGGCTAATTCCCCTTCAGGTAACTGGAGGAGGCGCCACTCATCAGTGAGTCATATAAGGGCTGAATAGTACCATTGCTATTTCTGAGTAACATAGGCTATAGGCCAATATCAAAACTATGTGCCTCCGTAGGGTGCTGGAATTCTTCGGACATATTGCTCGCAAAGAGGGTCACAATCTTGAACAGCTGATGGTGACAGGCAAGGTAGATGGCAAACGTTCCAGAGGATGCAGTCCCACGAGATGGTCGGACCAAATACGATCTTCTCTGAAGATCAACTTACACAATGCCCTTCATGAAGCTAAGGATCGTAGCAGATGGAGGGAAATTGTATGGGAGAAACTGATGCAGCGGGGGTCACAACCCTCAGTATTGAGGAAAACGACGCGAGGAGGGAGGAGGCCAAGCTGAGATAAGCACTGGTTTGAAGACCACGCGGACGTAGTCACTTGCAGAAGCTAGTGTATTTATAAAATGAATAGGTAATCAAACGAAAATCGTAAATGAAATTTGAATTAAATCGTCATCATCATCGGCTTTAGAGACCTTTAAATACCGCCACATCACATCTAGGCTGCCCGCAGTCTTTCGCAGATCGTCACTCCATCTAACAGAGACGGGTTACACTACTACCGAGTCGTGGGGGCCTCTCAATAGATTTAAAATTCACTAAAGACAATAAGAGTCAAGTTCTGCATAGTAATAGATTATCTGAATATCTATTTCAAACAGTACAATCTAATGTTCTGCGCGCTCTACAATCGAAATCGTTAGGTAAGTAAGTAAGCAAATAAAAGGCGGCATAAAACTGCAAAATGTTGTAATTGATGTTCAGTTTTGGACACAATTGGGTTAAGCTAATTGGATAACAGGAAACCCCTCGTGTAAACTTGATCTATGTGTATGGACAGCCGTAGCTAATTTTAGGCAAACGCTGATAATAAACACGAAAGTAGTAGAAATGCTTGTCCAATTAGTGATGGGTGTAGTGCGACATACGT
Source organism: Clostera curtula (assembly GCA_905475355.2). Taxonomy (NCBI): domain Eukaryota; kingdom Metazoa; phylum Arthropoda; class Insecta; order Lepidoptera; family Notodontidae; genus Clostera; species Clostera curtula. Next base: position 5,993,497 of record FR997813.1, on the reverse strand, counting down.
ATAATTACAATCAAGGTGTTATATTATATTACTAGCTTAAAAATACTAGGTTCTGACTGTTGCTTTACCTGTGTGAATTAGAATCCGTAGCCATTACGGCGTTCTTGTATCCATATATATATTAGTTCTTGTATTCACACCTTTAACAATGATTGTATACTACTATGTACCCGGCCCAAAAATTACCCACCGCCGAGTCGGGCCTTCCCCGTTACATGGACGGTAATTGGCCTACTGTGCCACGCTGGCCAGACGGGTTGCCACAGGGTTTCGTAACTGGAGGAGACCCGACTCAGTAGTGGGTCATTTATGGACTGATTAGTAGATAGTAATTGGAGTTTTGGCGGTTGGTTGTGATGTGGCCTCTATTAACTTAGAAGGCGGTATAGGTTAGTTTGACGCATCATAAACTATAAACTAAGGATCTAGGTCCTTAGTTTATAGTATAACGAAGCCGCGGGCAGCAGTTGCTGGTACCTGAATTCATTTAGACTTATTGCAACAAAAATAGAGTGACCAATACAGAAACGAAGGGAAGTGGATCTCCACCTTATACATATAAAACCGCAGCCACGTAACACCGTCCTCAATCAGTGTGGTGTTCCAGCGTGTGGCTAAGGTCACCCATGCTCTATCAGAAGAAGCATGGTGCTGGCAGGTTCGTTTCCGTCTTGCTGCAAGCGTCAAACATTCTTTTGAAGTATAAACTTATTTAGCGGCGTTGAGCACTTTTCTCGGGATGGGTGTAAAATGTGAAACTCGCGTCAAGTATAATTAATTACGTAAGTAGAAGTACGTAAGTTTTAATAATAATAAATAATTGTGAGAGTTCTGAAGTGTATTTTTTTTATGTAATATAAATTGTCATTTTTGTGTACGATAGTGCATTATATAAATATTGTATTTAACCACTTAAATGCTAGTACTTTGATACTGATAAATACAGTAATTCGTGCGAAATTATTTCCTAACCACTCCAAAATATTCAAAAATGCACAACGTTAAGGTTCATGTTTTCACTTCTCTAGGCACTTCCGGAGTGCAATCTGTTGTTAAGTTATATGTTTTAAAGGCCGGAAACGCACTTACGCCTCCTCTGGTGATGTACGTGTACATGGGCGGCGGTGATTACTTACTATCAGGTAAAAGACTTGCTCGTTTGCCTACCACTTTAAAAAACAAACATCGAAAATTCATCCCTATCTTTATAGCAACACATTTTTATTTTTTTATTAACTACCGTTCGAATTTACATAAACGATGGTTAATTCATCAACTAGTATCTACTCCGCATGATGGAGAGTATTTTAAAGTAAAATTTATGGGCTTCACTTACAAAGCACCTAGTAATTAATTACTTACTACGTAGTATGTACTATGAGTCGAGTCCAAACAATTACGTTAAGTTAATACAGAGGCCACAAAATTGAAATCTTTTTTGAATGGTTTTTGCAAAACCAGCAGTTCTTACTGTGCCACGATGGAGATGGCCGGCGGTTGGCACAGGGCTTAGTTTCAATTTTTCCTTTTCTTGTGGCTAGGTTTACGTTCTTTCATTTTCTTGGTTCTTACCAAGGTACCCTTAGGATGGATTGGGGTGGAAGCACTATGTATTCTAAATCTGTCATCACACGGACACACGGAAAATCGTGATGTCGACAAGGCGTGATGGGAAAGCTTTTTAACAAAAAAATTAACCCGAGATATTAAAACCGAACCACATTTACAAATCGATTTACAAATTACTTAGTTAAGAAGTAACACACATTAAAAAAACATTCAGCCAGTTTGAGATACTGCTCCTTTTTAAAGTCGATTTCATTCAAGTAGGTATTCACAACGAGGATTCAGGGCAGGAGCCGGCGAAATAGGATCGTGTTTGTAAAATACATATTTACCATTTAAAAAACAGATTTTACATTTATGTTTTATGAAGAATACTGGCTGACTTTCCAGTTTGGATTGATATTAGGAAACACGTCTGGTGTAGCAAATCGCAAAAGTCGCTAAGTGACGGTAACCGCGGGCCGTAGTAGGCTTGATGAAGATCAAGCCTACTACGGCCCGCGGTTACCATCACGCACCGTCCAAATGAAAACTTATTTTATGCCACTAGGGTGAAGACCCTAGTGGCATAAAATAAGTTTTCACTTGGCCTTATTAATTTTCTTGAGTAGATAGGTAATATAGACGTAATTCTCAATTATTATGTTAGCTTTACTAACATGTTAACCATTGTAGCTGTAGCACTGTTATTCGTAGCGCTGTAGCTTCGTAGCTTAGGCGCAAATAGTAAAATATGTTATTAAACTGTTATATGTTTTGTTCCCTTTTGTTCTACTACAGTATCCCGAATGAGTAAATTTCGAAGCATATGAATATGTCTAATTTAGCATTCCAAGTTTTTTTTTAAATACAGATTATGTGGTAGTTTTGGTATATAAGGCAAATAAACAACTAGAAAGTTGTTTTATTGGAAAGCAATTCCAAGTTACTTTAGCTTAATAAAATTGTACTTTAATTTAAAATACTTTTCGACGGTTTTGCCAGGACTTTATGATTAAACAAATCGACCTATCAGTGAAAATAAGTATTCCATCAATTTTGTCAATCAATCATCGTAAAATGTCTTCGTAGCTGGTGCGACGATTTTTGTTTTTAATAATCATTGATATTAAACACTTTTTAACGATTTAAGGCGAGTATTTTACATTATTTAATTTCCGACATTTCGAATGCGTGGCGGCAGCCGTGGTCACGGGAGAGACTAGATGAAAATACGACATAATTGTAATAATTATGATTTTATTTATTTATTTATGTAATGTACACACATAGAAAAAGTACAATTAAATTTAGGATACTTATGTACAAAGGTACTACTTATTTCTATAGAAATCTCGTCCAGTAGACCCGCAAAAGGAGATGGTGAAAAAGTATAATAGGCTTAGTGCTTAATAAAATTATGCTATACTTAATATTAAGAATATAACTATGTATAACAGTTTATGTATAGTTATATACTTTGCTGATTAATTTATCAAAATATATTAAATATTACCCTTTGGAGGCAGTAAGTAATCGCTTTTGCCAAATTGAATCACGAATATATTGTGCCGAAGGCGAACCTTTATTAAAGGTTCAATCGAGAGAGGCGGAAATCAATACAACCTACCCGAAAATAGAGTAGTAGAGTTGACACTTTTTGTCAAAAATATTACTTACCAATCCGTAACGATCTTGTGTTACATATTTTGTGGCCCTAAAAGTAACTACTTATTGGGAAATTACATTTGACGATTAACTTAGGTTCCGTGTGGTGACGGATTTAGAATCCTGAGGGTGACGTAAGTGCCGACAAAAGGATATGACAAGGCCGAAACATAAGAGAAGGAAAACTTGATACGAAACCCTATGCCAACCTGTCTGCATCTGGCCAGTGTGGCACATTAGGCTAATGTTCCTCCTTGTGATGGGAGGAGGCCGAAATCAGCGGGTCATTTATGGGCTGAGTAGTAGTAGTGTAGTAGCTCTGCAAATATGCACCTAATTGACTTCTTTTACCATTTTGCCGATATGAGTAAGTAAGTGAGGCTGGCCAAGGCCCCCAGGGTCGCGGACTCCCATTTGGCAGTGCAACCTGCGTCCTGTAACGAGTAGTAGAGGAACGCCGTAGGTTTCAGTGGGTAGGACGGCGCAATTTTTTTGACCATCGTCTGGCGCCCAGGCGTCCCACAGCCGTCTACATTTTATTTGATCCTTTTTATTTTATTTAAGTTTTGAAAACTTTCTTTTATTTCGGCTAATAAATAACTGAATTGTAGAGACCTCGTATTGATGTCTACATAATGATAAGAGGTTCTATGTCCTATTCAGGCGGCTTCCTCTGGTTTAATGGAGGATAAGCTAATCATATCAGGCTGCCCGGACGGTGGCAGGCTGGCAGCGGTTGTACTCGTATATGAAGTTTTATTTGTCGTTGCCTTTATCACACGAAATGGCTTGGTGACACTTAGTAGTCTAAATCTGTCACCACACCGAGTGCATAACCGATCTTCAACGTTGTTTAGGTACGTTGATGCTACCAGTAATTGAATTAAAATGAAACCGTGTTTCGAAACGCGTCTATAAGGTTTCTTAGTAACCTTACATGTTGAAATATGCCAGTGTTTGATATTTAATCAATCGCAGAAGTAGTCAAATTAATTAGGCCTACCATAAAACGGTGGCACATTTAAGCAATTGGAAAGTTTATAATTATGGTGTACACAAATTACCTACCTTAGATTAATATATGAATTCGTATTTTATGGATTGTATTTTTAATCCATAAAATGGTTATAGATATAAAAAAGAGCCTGACTTTTAAAACAAAAAAACACCTACTGACGCGTATTTTAATGGACTGTATGAAACGCAGTGTAGTACCTAAGTGCATTTTGACCAATTGTGAACTCACGCTGGCTGAATTTAAATGAGAAACATATTAGCGACTGCATTTTAAAATTCAAATAAGACAATGACATCTTACCTACAGCCTGAAAATCAGCTAAAGCGTAGTCGCCCAAGATTCCCGTTTGCGCGTTGACCACGCCAATGTGTTCATGGGTAGTGTTCAAAGGCGGCAGTTCGGGGGACTTCCACACACAGACATAGTATACTGATAACAAGATAGCACCGAGAGACACCAGAAGGAGGTACGCTAGAACTGTGAACACCCGCACTATTTTGCTGGCTGGTTTCTCTTTGTACGCGTCTCGGGCTGAAGCCCCGAATTCTTCCGAAGCATCCTCGTCAGACGGCCCGGTGTTCCCGCACACCGACATAACTACATAGTTCTGAACTTCGGGAGAATATGAGAGTCCGCGTGGCGCGTGTCGCACCCGCGGTCGGTAGCGACTGTGTCCGAGCGGCCGCCTCCCGCGATCTTCGCAAACCGATCAACTAAATACGTCACAGATCCGAAGGCACTGTGGTCTATGGAAATTATAGACACGTGCATTTAAAGCTCGGTTTGTAGCTGAATATTGACTTTGCAGTAAGAAGACCTTGACATTTTATAAGGTCTTGAGCACGAGATTCTAATTAATTTAGGAAAAACCGGGTAACGCCTTCAAGTGTTTGCTTTGAGCATGAACACAGTAATTTTTCGATTTTCTATGTCAGTTTGTATTTAATGTTCTTTTGAAAATTCTGGATGTTTTCTAATTTTGTTGCGTTAGACATATACATATATAAAATCGTGTAGTCAGTCGTTTTTCGGCCTCACAACTTGTATGATGACCTTAAAAAATATAATTACGATAAGTTTTACTTGCAGTACGGATACAGGTCACTTGAGCTTGTCAAATATCGATCGTATTATTTTTGCGACTCCTGTACCTCGTTATCGTTATTTATCGTAATCTTTAACAATTGATGTAGGTACCTGACTTACTGTTGCACCGAAGGTGTTTATGCGGCGATGTTGCACACACTACAAACTTCTTGAATTAAAATCTATCCTGCGCGAACGTCGATTTTTTGAGATTTTTTTGAGAAGCGAGTAGTAAGGCAAGCGATTGGTTGATGACATGCGTGAACTTTCCCCCACCACCGCGCTTTCGGTTCAAACTGTTTTGAGCTACTATACTCTAATACTGTCGATCCCTTCACTATGTACATGCACCCATACCCCTGTCTTTACAACTAGTACGCGGAAGCATTACCAAGCCACATGGCCGTTTGGTGTTGAATAGAATGGCTAGAAGTGATTTTTACGGCGCTTGATACAACATGTTGATACGAGTGGCCATTAAACGCGCGGGCAGCGGGCAACCATCGCAGACTCGGTAACACAAACAGCGGTATATCTTTGTCATGCCGAAACAAACTGCAATAAACACACCGGGTAATGGAAAGCTGACGGTCTGCGATACAGTGTTGAGTTTGCAAATTCCACAGAATATATTACGCCTTTTTTTAAGTGAACATCAATCGAACGCTATACTGGTTACTGGCATCTGTCTCTTTCTAGTTCAATGTTCTAGTTCTATACTATTATATAGGTACGTACTTTTTCCACAATATATACATAGTTCACATAGTACAAGCACGTGTTTTATACAGACTGCTAAATTCTTCTTTTTGCTTTCAATATCTTCTTAAATGTAAAAATGAATGTTTGTCTGTATGTCCTTTAAAGAATCGTATACTTTAAAGGCTCCTAAACTAACAATTAAAATGTTGGTAATGTCTTTTCTTCAAATTAATTTTAGATTAATTTTAATTTTAGTTGGCGTAGCAACGCGCGTTGTACGGCTAATTATCTAATAAACTTGGATCCGGTTACAATCTACCATAATTAGGCTTATAAATTACAGTTTATTCTTACTTATCTAAATGTTATAAGCTATAATGATATTATTTACATACATCATCATCATCATTTCAGCCAAAAGACGTCCACTGCTGGACGTAGGCCTCCCCCAAGGATGTCCACATTATTTACATTACAGGCATATAATTAAAACTAGCTTATGCGCGCGGCTTCGCCCGCGTGTGCTTCGAACCCGTGCTTATCTCTATGCATATTTTTTATGAACATAAAAGCGGTTATTGTGACTAAACTATGATAGTTAGATATATGCTCTCGGACTTTTTTGTAGATCTTTATAAGACCTACAAACCCGTAGTACATAATTTTGTTCTATTGTCAATAGTTTTTGCAGCGCACGCATAAATAGGTTTTCGATTTTACACCTTGGTTTACAAAATTGCAATTTTCATACGGATCCCTAATTCTTTTGAAAATAAAATATAGCCTATAACCTTCCTCGATAAATGGACTATCTAACACTGAAACATTTTTTTAAATCGGACCAGTAGTTCCTGAGATTAGCGCGTTCAAACAAACAAACAAACTCTGCAGCTTTATATATTAGTATAGATAGTATAGAAGTATAGATTTAATAAGCTATCATAAAATCTAAATTTCCCTAACATAATTACTCAATATCGGTAGTACAAACTATGTATAATATAATTTATATATTCATTGTACGTTTAGTATACTTTATTCACAAGAATAACTTGTAGCGACCAGCATGCTACATAATTTAGGTACCCGAAAAATCTGAACGAATATCGCCTACAAATGCGAGAATTACCAAGAATTTGATACACCTTGTAATAGCTGCAACGCTTTTATTTATTACTTAGTTTAAATATGTATAGTCCTATTGAATTTATCCATGTTAAGGCCGCCATAGTAATTAAGACAGGGCGCTATGGCGCTCTTTAGGGGAGGCCTATATCCAGCAGTGGACTAATCTGGGCTGATGATGATGATGATGATTAGTTATTTGACTTTGTACAGTTCATTAGTAAATGACTCTGTTCTCATTCCTTTTCCATAATGTTGTGCATTCTTCACCAGGGTATTTTTCCATACTTATTCCATTATCCAGAGTGTCCATTCTCGCAAGTCCCTTGACGACGCTTGCTGTCTATTATGGACATGATTGATCACATGTACTCGGTATTGGACATGAGCTGCGGGCATATCGGGTCTCCGTAACAGACATCTACGATCCAATTATGCCTAATGGATTAAGAGACTGCTCGCCAAATTAGACAAAATAATACCTGATGGATAGGCCATCGTATGATGCCCTTCAGGACTCAATGGAAGAAATCCGGTTCCTAGGTATTGTTACAACTACGGCGGCCTTAACATGGATAATTTCAATAGGACTTTAAATATTTAAACTAAGTAATAAATAAAAGCGTTGCAGCTATTACAAGGTGTATCAAATTCTTGGTAATAAATAACTAATAGCTCTCTTTAATTTTTTCTTTTGTTGAAATTATTGAAGTATCTCCCTCGCCTTTTCCAAATCCTTGATAGTCTAGGGGTTGGATGTGTCCCCGTGGAGATACAGTCGGGCTCAGGACCAACGCGGCAGCAAGCGCGGGACTGTACACCCCGGGGATGTTTAGTGGGCATGCCTCTTCGGAGGAGAGTCCCACACACCCCCTGCTGGCCATCCTCAGGCCGGCGGGGATAGTCCATAAAGAATTTTACCCAGGGCAATAAAAAAAAAAAGGCGTTGGATGTGCCGCCTTTGGATCACGGGCCCCAGTTCCTTTCCAAGGTTGAGCAAGTGTCTTCGTGTAAACCAGCGGCACTGGTTCGTGAATTACTTGTTTGTAAACAACCCACATGGCGGTAATGCTTAGTACGGAGTTCCGTGACGGTTATGCCTGATTATAGTTATGTTTAAAGAAAAACATTGTGGTCTGCACACCGCTAAGGATATGATTGCAATCAGCTGTCAGTTTTCACGATACTGACTACCCGTAACGACTGTCAAAGATAGTAGAATGGCAGCCGGGACCGACAAATTTACGTGCCCTCCGAAGCACGAAGGACTTCAGATATTACACACAGGTGATAGACACCAAGTGCCGATTAAGCAAGCGCAGGCCCCGTAGCAAAGCGCGGCGTCCGTAGCAAATTCTTCCAAAGAGCCCTGGATCTGCTATGGGTTCTTAAATATCATCATCATCATCAGCCCACATTAGTCCACTGCTGGACATAGGCCTCCCCTAAAGAGCGCCATAGCGCCCTGTCTTCAGCTTAAATATAAAGTGGTAAAAATACAATTAAATACTCAATACGTTTATTTGCTATCTATAAGTTACAATTTTGTGGGTAATTAATACATTACATACCATACCACATCTTATTAAGATTCACTCAACAAAATAACGCTCAGACAGAGAAATGGAGCCCCGCTTATTTAAACCCACGCAGGTTTAAATAAGCGGGGCCCCATTTCGCGCGGGGCCCGTAGCGATTGCTACTCATGCTACGTGGTTAATCCGGCACTGTAGACACCCGTCCAAAATCCCGAATCGGGGAAGATATTACGACGGCTGCTCAAACAACAACTCTTTGATAGTTTACAACAGTAAAGAATCTATTCTTTACTATTGTAAACTATCAAAGAGTTGTTGTTTGAGCAGCCGTCGTAATATCTTCCCCGATGGATTTTTAGGAATTTCCTCGACGAATTTTATTCCGTGTAGTCGGGTCATCTTTGATAACTGTAAATAAATGTCTAATGTTAACATCAGTACAAATACTAATTAAATTTTCAATGATATCGCGGCACCCGGCACCTTGATTCGATATAATGTCGATTGTCGAACAAAATTTACTGTTGGGAAGCTTCACTATCGCCGGATGTTATGAGCTTATATTTAAAAAAATACGGATCTTTAATATAACTCTAGAGTAGTCATTTGGATTCTTCACACCTGTCTGTCGTTAAAAATTTTTTTACCTTGCCTGCGGTAAAGTCGAGTAACTCTTTTTCGGTGAGTGAAACTCCGGGTTTGAGAACAACGAACGCAACGGGTAGTTCTCCTGCCCACTCATCGGGCATACCCACCACACCGCACTCGGCCACGCCATTATGTTGCATTACTACACTCTCCACCACAGCTGGTGCTACCTGAAACGATTTCAAATTATCTCCTGTTATCCCCTAGATGATAAGAGAAGCGCAGATATAATTTAAATATATATAAAAAATATAAAAGAAAATATAGAATATACCTATAATAGGCGCGCGAGTTCATGTCCATCCTGAGGAATGCTGTAATGCTGTGACCGAATTAGTTATAGTAATGTTGATAATAACTACCGATATATTCAACAACTGTCAATTTGGTTTATTGTAATCTAAGGTAATTTTGCAAATGATGTAATAAAATTCTGTACAAGGTTGTCTGTAAGAAATCGCATATAACGATAAGACCGCCCTTTGTACAAACTGTTGCTTATATGTAATGTGTTCTAAAGAGTTCATCTATCATCTATCTATATATCAGATAGTGACATACATCAATAAAGTGTCTCCGTATAATACAACTGTGAAATCGTTATTTTTTCAATTGTATTAAAATACCTAATTAAAATTTATATCTCTCTCTTTTATTGCGACCTAATAAATACTTAGTTGAGTACTTAGTATAATTATGTATTTTACCGTGAAAGAATATTAACATAATATTTGGGCGATATCACTGCCAGGCAACGTATCCAGAACGCTGGTAGCATACCCGCTCTAAAAATTATACTAAATCACCTGATTGCCTTTATACTTGATTAGTTCTTTTAGGCGATCAACAACGAACAGACATCCATCGTGATCGTAATACCCAATGTCACCAGTCTTCAAATATCCTTCTTCATCGAATATCAGTCGAGTGGCAGTCTCGTCACCAACGTAGCCTTTCATTAGCAAGGGGCCTTTTACGCATATTTCTCCTTGTCCTTTAGGTCCCAGCTTTTTGCGGGTCTCTATGTCTACAATCTAAAAATATTAATTACTAAAAGATCTTATATAGGAATACGCCTAACTATTGCAGTCACAGTGAATTTTATGGCTTAATATCGAGTGTTTTATGGGTTATTATACAAATTAACAAACTTTATACAATTTAAATATTTATTAACTTATTTATTAATTTGATTTAGGTACTCAATGCATAAATGGAGCAAAAGAAAATATTGTGTCAGATCAAGCTTCCTTTAATTGCCATCTTAAAATACACTAAGGATTTACCTTTATCTTAAGTCCTCTGTGAGGATATCCAACACCGCCTGCTTTTGACGGAATTTTCCCATCGATTATATCTTTCGTAACAGCGTGTGTTGCTTCAGTTAAACCGTACTCTTGAAATATACCTTTACAGTTAGGCATGCTGGGAAAATGAAATGCTGGGTGAATAATATTAATTGATTATGTAAATAGTCCAGAAGCGAACAACAGTAGAAACTGTATTTTTAAGGTATTTTTTAAGGTGGGTTTTCAGCGTGCAGTAGAGCATTCTTCTTACTGCGTAATATGAAAGAAACATATTATGAAAACTGTTCTGAAAATCAATTTCAAAGTATACCTACCATGGTTTTGATATATATTAAAAAGTCACTATAACTAAAATAAATCTTACCGCTTTTTGGCCAAGCGAATTATTTCGGCGCTTAGCGGCGCAGCACCACTTAGAACAACAATGACAGACGACAGATCATACTTTTCTACCAATGGTGACTTTGCTAAGAATACTACAATTGGAGGCACAACTGTTAGTTCTGTTACCTAAAACATCATATGAGTTTACTGGCAAAACTATAAAAATAAGTATATTAATTAACTAGCTTAGCAATTACAGATTTGTAAAACATAGTAACACTACCCTATTCAATCCTGACGGTGTTGAAAGAGTCGACTTAAGGAAAGGCCAAGGCAGAAACCCTCGCCGCAAGAGAAGGAAAACTTGACACAGCGGCAAGACCGTTCATTGCGAAGATACCATGGTGAATATAGCGCACATCGGCAACAAGAGGGTCACAATAAATAAAAATACAACAATAAAAATATAACAACACATAAAAATATAAAATTGAGATAGTTAAGTATGCCATAGGAAAGGCAATCACAAACTTTATCTGCTAAAAAATCGATATAATTATAGTGCAATTCATTGCCGAGAGATGGCATATAATACCCTTTTTCAGGGAGCCACTTTCCTTCCTTCTGTAGCGTAAACAGTGTCACATCACAGTTGAAGTAAATCGTGATTTTCCAAAAACCACATTTATTGTGTTGTGACAGTCTCGTTGCCGATGGGCGTGCGTTGTATTTTTTTTATGCCACTTGTTATACGGTAGATGGGCATAGAACGACTGGATGGATGGGCTTCACAGAAATATTAGATTACCTATATGTTTTTTTACTGGCCTTGCTCGAAAATGTTTATTTAAATTTAGATACTTACTCTATATTTTTGTACTGCTCCTAAATAATCAACAGGATTGAAACTTGGCAGAAATATTAGTTGTTTCTTTATTATTAAGCTTGCAATAGTAACCTTTAATCCGTATACCAAGGCATTATAGTCAGTTGTTTCATATTCCCTAATTTTCTATCGCATATCGCTTGATATCTGTACAAATTACATTGAAATAAAAATATGTAGGCAGGTACTTAATCATAAAAAGTTTAGTGTAGAAAATAATGTTAATGCAATATTAATTTATTGGGACGATTTTGTTGAGCAAACACAATGCTTTTGACTAATAAATTAAAACAGTGAAATCATGATCATCACTTTTGTTTTATGTTACTTAAGTAACAGAACATTCAGAACAGTTACGATTACATTCAAAACATAACCTTGTATAGTTCAGGAAATATAAATCCTGGTCACTTCTTATCTACTTTGCGATCTTTACCAACGTTCAATTCTTATTTTCGGAACTATACTAGTAATCACGACCTAGTTACTTAAGTATTCTTGAATGATCAAGTACTGAGCGAAGTTACATTAAGTTGGTATTTGCATACAATTAAGCGTTGATGTAGTATTTACTTACTCAAGTTGCGCAGCAGCATATAACTCGTTTATATGTGTCAGCATTACTCCCTTAGGTAGACCTGTAGTTCCCGAGGAGTATAGTATGAATACCACATCTGTGCAACCGTGCACTTCTTCAGCCTCGAAGGTTGACGGATCCGCCGATACCAAAACGTTACGATAATCCATAACTCCGTCCATCGTTTCTCCATTCATCTGAATTATTTTTTCAAGACTTGCAGCTGCTTTCAGTGTTAAGAGATTTCTTTGTAGACAATTCTCGGAGGCGAAGACCATCTTAGGTCGTGATAAGGTAAGTGAGTGGCATAACTCGTCTACAAAATATTTTCAAAAGTTTATTTTTATTTTTGAGACGTCACTTATTTTGTTAACTTGTGATTAGATATGGATTATTGTTGGTCCATTTTAGTTTCTGACTTAATAGTATCTAAGCTAATGCATAGTTACAATTTATAACCATTTACCGCTATTTCATAGGGCTGCGTTTGCAAGTTGATAAGTAGTTTAACGTATAACATTCCTTTTTCCTAATATGTGGTAGCCGGTCACCTACCCTTGGTATAATGTACATTAAACGTTGTCAGAGTAGCTCCCGTGCACACCACGCCCAAGGCAACGGTCAAGAATTCCCCACAGTTGTCACTGTAGAGGGCAATTACATCTCCTCTCTTCACGCCAAGCGCCTTTAGCCCCGTTGCCAAGTTCACAATTCCTTGTAGTATCTGTCCGTATGAGAGCATATGACCAGTAGCCCCGTTGATCTATTTTTAAAAAACAGTTTCTGGTAAATATTTTTGTAGAGAATGAACTGTTTACTCACTAGCGATTGATGCAAAGAAGGTACCTACTTACTACCTCGAAGGACATCGAGAGCTTGTTTCTGACGCAAGTATGATAGCAGCAAAACATGTTTTTCTACCCAGCCACTTGGATTATTCTATAGTCTGTATGAATAGAACAGGCAGGTACCTAATTATTTCCTCAATCAAAACTTTTTAACGGATATACCGCATGTATATTTTTTTTACTTCCGTGGCGTTCGCATAGTTTTGCATTACTATCATCATCGGCCCATATTAGTCCACTGCTGGACATATACCTCATATAAAGAGCGCCATAGCGCGCTGTCTTCGGCTTGACGCATCCAACCTTTCGAAGATCGTCGCTCTATTTAACAGAGGGCCGTCCTACTCTACGCGTGCCGATTCGCGGTCTCCACTCAAGAACTCGTGTACCCAGCAGTTGCCGGATCTTCTTCATATATGAGCAGCCCACTGCCACTTCAGTCTGCTAATTCTCTGAGCTATGTTGGTGACTTTGGTTCTCTGTCCGATAATCTCGTTACGGAGCCTATCTTTCAGAGAAACTACAAGCATAGTTCGCTCCATAGCACACTAAGCGACTATTTAAGCTGGTGGATTAGTCTCACCGTGAGTGTCCATGTCTTGGCGCGCCGTAGGTGATGACGGGTAGAGGTCTGTCCATTAATCACGCGAGGTTCGAAATGGGGTGGGAGGCGATGGGCAAAAATCACGAAATACCACAAGGGGGAGGGGGTATAGTAAGACATCACGTGTATTTCTTTTTTCGTCAAGCGCGTGATTTCTAAACCGAAAAGCGGCGTGTAGTGTAACCTATGAGTGTAAGGAGGTCCTTACACTACACTACAAAGGTTTTGTAGGTACTAAAAAATAACGTGATATTTAATGGGGTGTGGGGGGTTAGTCTTAACCCTCACCACGTATCAATCAAAGAGGGAGGGGTTAAAAAATGAATAAAAAAACATCACGTCATTAAGGGACAGCTCCTAGGACGCACTGTTCGAAAACTTTAGTTTTCAAGCTCTGTTCATGTTCTTATACTACCCACGCGATACAAGTTATTACATAGCGCACAGGTAACGTTTTTTTTTTAATCATAAATAAATCAATCTGTCTCCTAAAATCTAAAGTTCTTGCCAAGTGCTTATGGCTTGTGCTTATATTATAATATCAAATGCGTGTGGCATACACGCATTTGATATATCCCGAACGGTCAACATCGATCAATATTAACACGCTGATAGCAGAGTTTGATTCTAGTGAATTTGCAGTTTTGGGGCAGTCTCTAAAATAACGATGGTGGCATGATACGAGGAAACCTTTCGGGCCTAAATTTTAAAGTAGAAAATAGTTACTATGCTGCAAGTATTCAATCTCCAATCGCTTTTTACCGTCATAATCAATAAAATAGTTATATGTTTCGTAATTTGTATGAACGCAACTGTTTTAAAATTGTGCGAGTATAGGTACCTACTGATTGTCCGTGTGGTGACGGATTTAAAATACATAGAGTCACCACCCCATTCCATCCTGAGGGTGTCGTAAGAGCCGATAAAAGGTAATGACAAGGCCGAAAAAACTAGCCGGTGTAAATCCCAATGACATTGGGGATCCATATTTATAAGGTATTCGATGCTTCCGAACCGCATCAGCATTCCGAACCAGTGGTAGTTTCATCATGAATGTGGGTGGACGCAAGAGTTGTGAGAGATCAAAGAGATGGATGGATTGTAAGAATGAGGAATTGTGTATGAAAGGTGTGACTGTTTAAATGACGACTGATAGGTGTGTATGGAGACTACCACCTAGCGTGGAACAAGGGTCGTAAGATGATAACAGTAGTTAATAATTTTGGTGATCATTTGAAATATGGCGACTTATAAGAGTTTTGTGATAAAACCTACTTAAATAAAGTTCCTTTTGAGTTTGCTCTTTCAAGCAAACGTGAACCAAAATGATGATAAAAAGTAGCTAACTGATAAATTGTCTTACCAATGCAACACTATCTTCTACGCTGTGTTTCTTTAGCATGTCTACCACATATTGACCAAAGGACAGATCACCTGGCACCGGTAGGGCCGGTCTGTACGATACCACGTTGTCAATTATCATATTTACTTATGTACATAAAAGTGTAGATAAATCACTGCTATAAGATTACAAATGTCCGATTTAAATGTGTTTACGGCAAGTACTGGAAACTGATTACTGTTTCATAATACAGTTCCCAGAGTAATTAATTATAGTATAATTACTAAAACAGGTACTTATTAAAATAATTAATATTTTAATTACTTATTAAAATACCGAGTGTAGGTAGTAAATTACCTTTATCGCGTTAAGGATTGTGTTAATGTTGAAATATTTATATCTATCTAATATATAAAATTGTCGTGTCACGGTGTTTGTTATTAAAGTCCTACGAAATGACACGACCCGCTGGTACAAGTGGGGCCCACGCTTTTAAGGGGAGCTCTGGAAGCTCCCCAACCCGTCGAGAGACGCATGCGGGACATTGCACGTGCCCGCCAGCCGCCCCTTTGTAGCTAGCGGCGGAAGCCCTAGCCCGCCGGCATGGCCGAGCCCCCCGCTGCTATCGGCGGGGACCCTCGCCCGCCTTTGTCGCGGCAGTTTAAGCCTCTTGTCGCGGCAGTTTGAGGACAAAAACCCCCACGCCTCTGGGTGCCGCTCTTCGTCTGACCTCTCCCTGTGGCCCCGCCCGGCACCGGTATAGCCCCAACGGATCCTAAAGGCACGCAATCTCCCTCACCACAACAAGGTGGCAGCACGGTTGAGGAGGAGCAGCATACAATCACACGTCTCGATTCAAACACCTGAGATAAATGGGAACACATTCTAATGTAAGAGGACGAGAGGTTTTTGCCAGCCAGTCTGAGTTGTAAAAAAATCTGATCAAAAATTTAACTTAGTTTACAACTCATTCAATACATACTGTTGCTGATACCGAGATAATTACTATCAGGTATGTAGTATGCAATTATAATAACCCTGTATAGGCACAACTGAAATAGTATTCCAATTTAAGTAACTATAATTTTATTACATTCAAGAAATTACACCATAGCACCATAGCAATATTTTAATACAATATAATGGACCTATGTATCTATAGATTCTTCAAAATATAGAGCTACAATTTGCTCTTGCTTTTCTCCAGGAGAATCTGTTTGAGTGCCCGTCGTAAAATCTTGCCTGACGGGTTCTTTGGTATTTCATTGACGAATATCACACCGCCACGGAGCTGAGATGTTTTGGATAGCTGCGAAAAAAAATAATTAAATTACAGAAGGATACCTATGCCATGTATAACGATTACGATCTACACGACAATTAAAATAGATTCCGGAGTCAGGCAAGTATCTTTGTCTAAACCAGAGGCACTTACTCCGAGTCTGGTTGTCATTTGTGTTCGTGAATTTCATGTCTGTAATCTGCCCCGCGATACAGGTGAAAGGATTACGTTTAAAAAAAAAACTAAAGTTAGATGAGGAACATATTGCCTGATTTTGAGGTTATTAGCCTCAAAATACACACATCAAAAGTGTCTAGGGATCAACATATTTTTTTGCAATAACTTTTCTCCTGATTGATATTAATTAAAATTTTCTTTAAGGATTCATCAAATAAAGTGTTTTCGTTTGTCACAGTAACGATAAACCTAGTCACCTTTGCATTAATAAAGAAATTTGCCATTTTCCTAATAAAGGGATTTTTGACATTTGAACAACTAACATTAAAGTTCGAAAAAAAGACTAAAATAACAGTTTTCTTTAAAATTTTATTGGGCAACTTAAACAATTAATAATCCGTGTTTCTACCGCGAACACTAACAACACAAGAACATCGGTTTGGCATACTCAAAATGAGTTCATCCAAATCACGCTGTGGAATGGCCGCCCATGTTCGTTGCAACAACAAAAAAAGGTCTTCTTGCGACTGGATACCCTCCATATTCGGCAGAGCTCTTCTCTGTAGCATATCCCATGCATGCTCAATCGGGTTCAAGTCTGGCGACTGAGCAGGCCAGGGCTGGACATTGATGTTAGCTGCGGCGAGAGTCTGTCTTACAACTCTTGCGGTGTGCGGTCGTGCATTATCATACATTAACTGAAATAAGGGACCGATTTGCACTTGTAGAGGAACGATGACGTCTGATACAATCGTCTCAGCATAAATTTGAGCGTTGAGGTTGCCTCTGATCCAAATCAACTCAGTTCTTCCGCCGATCCAAATACCCGCCCATACCATGATGGTTCCACCACTATAAGGATGGACTTCCTGGCAGGATTTTAATCGCCGTTGGCATCCAGGGGTTCTCCAGTGTCGTATACGTCTTGTATCCGGTCTCATACCAAAACGAGACTCATCAGAAAAACACACGAAACGCCATTGTTCTTCTGCCCAATTTCTGTGTTCAAGAGCCCATTGATATCGAATCCTACGATTGTGCATTGCTATAGGTGGTACCCGTAGCGGTCTTCGGGAATGAAGGTTCACTTCATGCAAGCGGTTTCTGACTGTTTGGTCGCTAATTAAGTTCCCTGAAGTGTGATGAAGCCTCACGGCTAACATCATGGCGGTTATTGTTTGAGCTCTTCGAGTTAAGATTTGAATGTATCGGTCTTGTCTCCGTGTGGTGCAGCGATACCGTCCTCCATGGCGCTCAGCCACGGTACCAGTGCTTCGGTAACGTGTCCAAAGTCGACTGATAACACTCTGACTTGTATTCAGAGCTAAAGCCACAGGACGTTGCCGGGAACCAGCTTCTATCATTCCCACGGCTCTGAGCATTTCTTCCCTGCTTAAATGACGTCGCCGCTCCATAAAATTTTAAAGAAAACTGTTATTTTAGTCTTTTTTTCGAACTTTAATGTTAGTTGTTCAAATGTCAAAAATCCCTTTATTAGGAAAATGGCAAATTTCTTTATTAATGCAAAGGTGACTAGGTTTATCGTTACTGTGACAAACGAAAACACTTTATTTGATGAATCCTTAAAGAAAATTTTAATTAATATCAATCAGGAGAAAAGTTATTGCAAAAAAATATGTTGATCCCTAGACACTTTTGATGTGTGTATAATATGCTTCATTCTCGTGTCATGATAATGTAGTGATAACGGAAAACAACGTGTACGCATTTCATATTATAAAAATAATATAAAGCTCTAGTTAAGTAGAGCCCACTAAATATCGTAGATTTATTCATACGAAAATGGTACGCAGGCACGGTATACCTATATGTAAAATACAACTGAAGATTATGTTATTTTTTCTATGTTACTAAGTAGGTATATAGTATAAAATTCTCTAATCATGTAAAAATCTTAGGAGCAATATTGTAGAGTCCACATGGTTTTAATCTAATCTAAAATACATCTAAAAGGTTTCCATCTAAAACTTAATGCTATTCAAAAATAGATAAAAGAAACCAGCATATTCATTGTAACAACTGCTGAATCCATTTAAAAATCATATCATAAATTCGATACAAAAACATAACATAAATTAGTAAAAAATATCGATCTAGATTGTTACGAGTTTTATAGGTTCCCAAGCCATATAGTAGAAGCAAACTTACCTTTGTAGATGTAAAATCGAGTAGTTCCTTTTCTGTGACCTTAACGCCTGGTTTGAGGACAACAAAAGCCGTAGGCAGTTCCCCAGCCGCCTCATCAGGAGCCCCGACCACTCCGCATTCGGCAACACCGCTGTGCTGTAGAACTACGCTCTCTACCATAGCGGGTGCAACCTAATCATAAAATATATTACTTATATACTTTTGACCGATGAACAGAGGCGTGAGTAACATATTGGGTACGTACTCGTACGTTTCTAGTTTTAGGCCCAAAGGGATGACCATCCAGCCAGACGAGGTGGTATGTCTGGCACACTGTCTGTGTGTGGGCGCTTATCCCCCGATGACTATAGTCGGGGATTTCTTAACCGTGCGAAATGCTCTGTAAACTTCGCTATCGCGGTTTAGGACATTTTGGTTATTCTCGCATTTGCAGGCGATATCTTTTGATGTTGATAGTTAAGATTTTTCGCGTAAATTGTGTAAAGTATGTAGCATGCTGGTCACTACATAGTGATAGTGGAGTTATGTTATCTAAATTGGTATTTCTTAGACAATAAAGCTATTAACCTTTCATACTTGTTTATTTAGCCTTTATCGGTGATAGGTACTTATCAATAAAATGGACTTCTAGGAGTATAATCTTTATTTAAACCTCCAGCTTATATAAATAAAACTGATATCGTTAGTAGATCGTTCATAGTAAGCGATAAAATAAATTAGATACACGCTTTACTTTATCGCGAATATTTTCATTTTAACCGCCTATTTTTTTAACATTTCCTGATTGGTGGTCACTGTAGAAACAATGTTAGATGTACCAGAGGCCCGCCCGACTTCGCACGGGTGTACGTTTATGATATAGGTATAAGTAGGGGTCCCTAGGTTTTTACTAGCCAACGTTACCAACGTTACTTTACTTAGTTTATTTTAACGGATTTATCGCGGTTTTCAGATAGATAGATAGATAAACTCTATAATGTACAAAATAAATAAAAACAGAACACAATATATGGAACAATAATTTGTACAAGAGGCGGCGGTCTTATCACTAAATATCAATTTATCAAGGAATTATCTCTTATTCTTCACTCTACCGGGGGTTTAACAGACGTTTAAAAAAATCGCTCCCTGGTTTTTTTTTATTTCAGGCTACTTTTATGTCTATGCCGACTGGACTATTATGAGTAAGCCAGCAGTGTGAGTTTCTCCGTATGACTGTCATAGATAGAAGAATTGCAGTCGGGGCCGACAGTTTTACGTGCCCCTACTGAATACAGCGGAGGTCAGATGTTAGAAATGATATACGACACCCATCCAAATTCCAGCAATGCGAGACTTTGCTTAACTTACAGATCGATTGTGTTCCCCACTATCGACTAGTCTACGTCATCAATCATCATATCGTTTAGTTACATCACCCTGCGAATACACTTTTCTTATCTTACCTGTACGCCTTTATATTTGATCAGCTCTTTCAATCTATCGACGATGAAGAAACAGCCATCTTTGTCATAGTAACCAATATCGCCGGTTCTCAGGAAGCCTTCGTGGTCGAACATGGCTCGGGTCTCCTCTTCTTTACCAGCGTATCCTTTCATTACGATAGGCCCTTTTATACAGATCTCGCCAGCGTTATTTGGTCCTAACCTTTTACCTGTTTCAATATCCATAACCTGCAAGTATGAGTTCATATATTTCAAAGTAATCAAGTAATCGTTTTAATTTTCGAATGAAAGATCTAAATTCAAATGTAAATTTTTATCATAAAAATATTATCTGCCTCATTAATAAAACTGTCTATAAATGATTATGGAATATTACGCGGACCCGCCTCGGAGTATGGGGCTTCATAGCAGAGCATTTTCCCCCATTGGGGAGAGCAACCCGGGGCTCTAAATCAGTCGAAGAATGCCGTAGGTTTTTGTGGGTAGATCGGGGCGCTAATTACCATCTTTCCGCGCCCCGGACTCCCATATACCCTGGCTAGTAGGTACACTATTGATCCAACGGAATTATTGTGACGTATTTTGTTACGACATATAGTTTCGCTTTTCTTACAATATGTACTTCAATTTTTTGCTCCACATTTATTTATACGTATAGTAGTGTATAAATAGCCAGGTTAGATCTTTACCATCGTTTACGTATTTACCTTTACTTTTACTCCCAACAAGGGGTAACCGCCGCTTCCTGGTTTCCTGACAGCATTCTCGTCGTCCGTGTCTTTGGTAGCCGTTAACGAGGTTTCTGTCATACCGTACGCTTGGAACACTCCCTTACAATTTGGCATGCTGCAATTTATAAACGCACGTGGTTTCTATCTCATATGCCGAATATTTTTCGAGCTGAATATTTTTGGTTTAGTATGTAGGTATACGTTTTTCTTTTTTATATTATATTTTTTATATTTCATTAAGCATCAATGTACCATAAGAACTTTCTCGTATACTGTACCGTTTTAAAGTTAGCTCTAATTCGAGCTGAATATTTTTGGTTTAGTATGTAGGTATACGTTTTTCTTTTTTATATTATATTTTTTATATTTCATTAAGCATCAATGTACCATAAGAACTTTCTCGTATACTGTACCGTTTTAAAGTTAGCTCTATGGTTTCTGCGCTAAGCGGAGCTGCTCCACACCAGACTGTAGTCACAGATGACAGATCATACTTCAGTACTACCGGATGTTTTGCCAGAAACACGACAATGGGTGGCACTGCTGCCAGTGTTGTGATCTGAAGTAAATTGTTCATTACGTAACTTGTCCCGAAGAGTTGCCAAGCCTAAGTACCAGGAGGCTGAGCGTATTGGCTCACAAGACAGATATTCGATGGGGTATGAGGGTCCTTGTAAAGTAACTCTGGTAACTCTGGTTACTCAGTCATGGTAAGCTTGCCAGAAACCGTCGGATGTGCTTGTCATGTTTGAGTAGTCCTCGAAAAGATGTGATAAAATCTCTAGGTTGGCCAACAGACTAATTCTGATAATTTCTTAGGTAAAATAATTTTAGTCTCCTAACTTCATATGCGTTTGTAACATTGTAGCGAATTGAATTTCAGAAGTGATCTTTCTTACTTTATATTCCTGTATAGCGCCTAAATACTTCAAAGGATTGAAGACGGTGAGATAGACCAATAGTTGTTTAGTAAGCAAATAATTGATAGTAGAAATTAACCCGTACGCGTGGTACCATGGGACCACGGTTAGTAGCCGTGTAGCCTGTACAAGATCCCGGTCCCTGAAATAACAACGAAACATTCAGTGTGCGGCAGTGGACGAAGCGGCAGTGGACAGGGCACACCACTCACAGGACAGGAGTTGCGACCACGTACCGAAACGCTTTGTGCTGGTAGGCCTCCCACTTGGTGTACCGATAACATGGTTCAGGTAGTCGAAACCCCATGGTGGCCGGTGATCAGGATCGGCCTCTGTGGAAATCCTTGGGAAGGCCTAAGCAGTGTATCTCGATGTGAATTAATTAACCATAAAAACCATTTGAAGTCGGTACATAAGGTAAATAATAGTTTAATATTGGTATACATTCCATGTATCAATCCTGTTATCAAATTATAACAGTTGTGTGCCAATATTGTCTGCCTCGTTGGTCTAGTGGTTAGATGTGCCGCCTTTGGATCAACGGGTCCCGGGTTCGATTCCGGGGTCGGGCAAGTGTCTTTGTCTAAACCAGAGGCACTGGCTCGGAGTCTGGGTGTCATTTCTATCTATAATATGTATGTATTTACAACAACAAAAAAGGTATATAAGTAATTTATCATCCATCTCGTTACCATATCACAAGCATTAAGTTGCTTAGCTTGGGACGAGATGGCGTTGTGTGAAATGTCCAAGGATATATTTATTTATTTATTTTATATTCATTCATTTATGCCAATTGGTACCTACATATTGCGCGATGCGACTACCATCCAACCAAACATTCAGAACTATAAAATAGTCCTTGAGTCACTCACCCAAAACTAGCTGCAGAATATAACGCATTGAGATGCGTAATCATAACTCCTTTCGGAAGACCAGTGGTCCCTGACGAGTACAGTATGAAAACAGTGTCAGTCCAACCCTGCACTTCCTCCGGTTCAAATTCTAGGGGATTCGTAGGCACTAATATGGTACGGTAGGCAGATAAAACGCTATCCACAGGGTGGCCATTAAACTGAATTATTTTCTGTATACTAGCGGTTGCTTTGAATGTTGCAAGGTTCGACTTCAATCCAGTTTCAGATGCAAAAACGATTTTTGGCTTCGATATGCTCAACACGTGCGCCAACTCCTCTAGAAATATAATTCTCTTGTTAATACAATATACAAGTGCTAATATACATTTTTGTAATGTTTTCTTAGAACATATTGACACACCTGAGAAAAAACCATCCGGGGCAGTCTTTATGCCTTTATGCTGCCGATAAAAGTGAAAACGAAGTAACTTGTGAATTGTAGCGTCAAGCTATTATATTATTATTTTAGGTTTGTAAAAAAGCAAGAGAAGTTAATGTGACAAAAGTACATAGTAGAATATATAGAACTAAGAAGAGACTACATATATGGATATATATATATATATGTATAAATATATTTATATATATGTAGAGAGATACGGTAATACTTTTTACCCGAATTCCCAAAAAAGGATGAACTTTATAACACCACGCTATACGATGTAGAGAGATATACTCTTTGTATTTAAGTATAATGTAAACTAATAACGCACGGAGGTATCATACTTACTTGGCTGAAAGTATGATACCTCCGTCGTCCACTGCTGGACATCGGGCTCTCCCAAGGATTTACACAGAGGCCGGCCTGGGCCGCCCGCATCCATCGTTTTCCAGCGACCTTAACCAAGTCATAGGTCCACTGTGTGGGAGGCCTACCAGCACTGCGCTTTCCAGAACACGGTCGCCACTCAAGGACTTTTCTGCCCCATCGGGCGTCGGTCCTGCTTGCTATGTGCCCTATGCCCACTGCCACTTAAGTTTGGCAATCCTGTGGGCTATATCGGTGACCCTGTTTCGCATGCGAATCTCCTCATTTCTGATTCGATCCTGCAGGGAAACTCCGAACATAGCCTTCTCCATTGCCCTTTGAAGTAAAGCTGGAACAATCAATACCCACTCTGCTACATTTATGTGCTAAGATGACGAACATACCTTTACTATATTGTACGTTATACGTAGTAACCGTCGCCCCGCAGCAGATCGTTCCCAAAACTGCTGGCATGTACTCATCGCAATTTTCACTACAAATAGCTACCACATCGCCGCGCTTTATCCCGAGCTGTCGTAATCCTGTAGCCACGTTTACAGTCTCTTGCAGTATTTTCCGGGACATTATATTGGCCCCGGTATCTCCATTTACCTAAAATGTAATATGTGTAAAAATCTTAATTATAACTCTATTAGTTTAAAACAATTATTTTATTACGTATTTATTGACAGTTAAATTATTAATTAATTATTTAATAACAATATACGACTAGTCTAAAATTGTCATTTAACCAAGAAGACAAATCGGAACGGCTCGGCTTCGCACGGGTATATAAGAAAAAACCTGTTCTATTTGACATATAAGTTTAAAAATTAAAGACTGTGTTATTCTGATGTCTTTATGTCTATACTATACTTTCGTCAAAGACTTTCGTAAAGTTTTATCAAAATCTATTCACTAGCTTTTGCTAGAAAGAGCGTTTGATCCAACTTGAACGATTGATAGCTTTTAATTTTTTCATTCCTTATGGTTAATACTTCTTCGTTGAAAGAATGTATTATGCTAATAAAAACTTTATAGATTCGGGGTGACGAAATCGATTCGACTGAAATCAGTAGCCGCTCGAGAATATTTTTTTAAATTGCAACCGTGAAACTGCTAAAACTGCTAATGAATATAATCATCTTGGGGTGCTAGGCTAAAAACAAAGTGCCTACGCAACATAGCTTATCTTAGATTATTCTAGACAAATACTATATAGATAAGAATGAGTATGTGAAGCCAGTAATTTATAACGACCTCATTTCAAAAAGTATGTAGTTTTCTCGAAAGATCTGAGCTAAGATTAGAATTATTGGCTCCTTTACCACACCAATGAACCTTTTATGGGTACCCGTTGAACTGTGAAACATTTACTTACAGATAAATAAAAACTGCGATACTATTTACTTTGAAAAGCATTGGGCGAGTCCTTCGGTGTTTGTAGATATTATTCCCGTGTGATAAAATACAATCAATTAGTGTTGCCCAAATTCAGTCTTGGTCTTGCAGTCTTGGTCTTGTTCTTGCGTTTTTGCAAGACCAAGACCAAGAACAAGACCGCGTATTTTTAGCAAGACCAAGACCAAGACTGACCGTGCAAGACTTGAGCAAGAACAAGACATAGCCTGCAAGACTCTTGGGTCTTGCAGCTAGGACTTAGCGCTATTTCACTGAGTAGTTAGGTGTAACAGTTCGGTGTATAGGTAGGTACGCTTAGGAATTCTATGAGACGCAAAAAACTGTATCAAAGAATATGAAAAACTGGACCTATGCGCATTACGATTAATACCATAAACATAGCGAATAAAAAAATATCTATTAAAATCAAACTGAGTGCATGCATAGTTATGTTTTAACCATCGGCACTTTGATAATGCGGCATCAAAGGTTTTGTACTTACTTCTCAAAGAAATTTGCCGCTTTTCGGAAGTACATGGTTATGATACACGCGCCGGCGGCTTCTTTTGAAATCTAAAACAATCGTTGCCGCCACGCCAAATCATAACATTTGACACTATTTGATTGCCGCCATAGGGCGTAGGTATACTCATGCAAAATAATTTCCTAGTAGAGTACCTACAGGTGTTCCAAAGAATAAATAAGTTTCAGAGTGCTTAGAATGAAAATGAATACATTATACTGATCACGCAAGTAGTATTATGATTAGGATAAAATGGTAAGGAGCGCTCCCACCGCGGCGCGGTCTGTGATGCGCACGCGCGGCGGACCAAGGCTGCATTCAGAGCAATTAACTTGTCGCTATATTCAAAACGAACGTGTTGATAAAGAAATTTAACTGATTTAATTCTGATTTAATGTTTATTATTATTATATTATTAATTAGAAATTGAGATATGTAACAATAACGTTACACTTTAATAAATAGTAATAGACTAATAGGTAATTGCAAGACTTGCAAGACTCTTGCTGCAAGACCAAGACCAAGACCAAGACTGGGAGCGCAAGACCAAGACCAAGACCAAGACCAGGTGTATTGGCGCAAGACCAAAACCAAGACTGGCTAAGTCTCGTCTTGTTCTTGCATTTGGGCAACACTACAATCAATACACGGATTAGAGGTATGTAAAATAATAATTAAATACATAATGCTTTATTATTATTAAAACACGAAAAACAATTAGAATTAAAACATAGGTTGCAATAATTTTCAGTTATAATAAAAATCGCAAGGAACTCATATGTTGTTTCGGTTCTTGAAATACAGGTATATTGACTTCCTCTTTCGAATACTGGCAAATGGCAATAACAAATACCTAAAATATTCAAGCAGTGACCTTAGAACCATAGGGCAAAGTGCACACATAACCATTACTTCGAATATCTCAACTTCCGATATAGTGTGTGCTAGCCTTTAGATTTACCAAACAACAGGAATAGTCACATAGGTACATATAGTGTTATTTTTCAAAGATATCCGTTACTTGTCCATTGAAATAATTAATAAAATTATTTCGTTTTACATAAGCACGTCGTAACTTTATGTTTCAAACTCATAAGTAAACAAACCTACGTATAAAAACGCTACAAAGTAACAAGGTCAATGATCAATCTACAATGTAAATCATACGGGAAAAACACTTGTAATCATTTATCATCTTACCAAAGCTACATAATCTTCTTTCTCCGTATTTTGAATCAGTCGATCAACGATGTACTGGGCAAAGGACAGGTGGCCTGGAACCGTTAAAGCCGGTCCCGTTGTAACTACATTGTTTATTATCATTTTTTCGTTTACACACACGACACACGACTGGCCAGTCACGATGTTATTGTGAGTTATGCAATCGATACTGTAAGTGGTTACTATATTAAAACTTGTTTAACACTGGCGTGGCGAGGATGTTTCATGTCAATATGGTTCATTATTATATCTTCAAGCCGCTCCAGTCTGTAGAGTAGAAACACTATCAGTTTACTGAAAGCACTGTAGCTAATTAATATTACATATAGAGAAACGTGCGCTCGTTCGTATATGGTTTAATTTATTATAAGCACTAATTTCTTCAAATCGTTTACCCTTCTCTGGCGGTACTTTACAGTAGATTTTTAATCTCATATCTCGAAATGTACTAAAGCTGTGCTATTCCAACTAAACTTTTCATTTATGGCTCCGTCTCTTTACGAGTATGAAACTAATCATCGTGCCAGATCATAAATTACTACTGAGTCAAGCCGCCTCCTAATTCATGGAGGGAAATTAGCCTTCTGGCAATGCCGGGTTGGCACACGGTTTTATCAACATTCTGACTTGTGACTAGGTGATCCGGTTACGAAAGAACGTTCGTTAATATGTACTTGTTAATAAAAAAAACTCAAGTATTTGTGCCATCCACCTCAACACAAAATTACCTATATTTAACTAAACGAGCTCATTCCTAGACGTACAAGACACCGGTTATCTCCAAATAACCTTTCAAAGAAACTTAAGATGTAGTTCGAACATATTTCCTACAGAATATTAACATTCTACTTAAGCATTAGATCTATCTAATCTAATAATATTAACATTGTGGTAAGATCGGATGTGTGGAAAAGATGGCTACCCTAGCGGCATATCTCAGTTATCTAAAACAAGTATAATATAAAGTTACTAACTAAGACCGGTGCAATCGATCGCAGATAATTTATCAGTAGATTATTTTTACATTTACAATAGAATAATTCCTGTTTTATTTGGACCATAACAACCAAACAAAAACATGATTTAAAAAAATATAAACATATTTATATATTACAATGTTTCGGTGTCTTTTTTTCGGACATAAACTCATTTTGACGAAGTTCCGACGGCCAAGGAAAGGCCTCGAAGTAGGACTCGAAGTTCACCCACTAAACATCCTTTGGTGGGCTGCGCTGGTCAAAAGCGTGGCTCCTTGTAGAGCTCGTAGCTCCGACGGGGTCATGCCCACCCGGCAAACGTGGGTGGCATGGAACCTACGGAGCAAGCGATATTTAGATCAAAATTTTTAATTATAACACAAAAAGGAATTGAACTACAAGTCTGGGTGTCATTTCTATCTATAATATGTATGTATTTACAAAAAAAAAAAATTATATACGTAGTTTATCATCCATCTCGTTACCATAACACAAGCATTAAGTTGCTTAGCTTGGGACGAGATGGCGTTGTGTGAAATGTCCAAGGATATTTATTTATTTATTTATTTTATCTTTGTGTAAACCTAGTGCAGGGTTCATTGCAGAAACAAAATGTCTCCGAATATTGAAACTCACTCTCTCTATTTAGGTCGGTGCTCAGGAGCCGCCGTAAGTTGCGAGGACTAACGCCGGGATGGATAGCACAACTCTGGTAGAATAGGTATTCTAAATTTGGTTTTGTTGCGCTGCCATAATTATCATCACTTTAGTTCATAAATACCCGATTCTCCCCTTCTCCAATTACACGGAAAAAACACATTTTTATTAATGTTTAGGTACCATCCAACAATCGTCAGAAGATGCATAACATGGTGACCCTGCAACGATCTCCTATATTAAGTATGATGATACTAGGTATAAAATATAAATACCTTGATTTATTAAGTGTTGTAATCTATAAGTCAATAACTTGCAACTCAACTGTATTCAAGGACCTACCTACCTAAACTATCAACTATATACCAGGCGATGTCCTACTGTAAAATTTTATTTTACTGTGGCATAATTTAATATTAATATATAAAATTCTCGTGTCACGGTGTTTGTTATTGAATTCCT
Source organism: Clostera curtula (assembly GCA_905475355.2). NCBI lineage: Eukaryota > Metazoa > Arthropoda > Insecta > Lepidoptera > Notodontidae > Clostera > Clostera curtula. Next base: position 5,964,646 of record FR997813.1, on the reverse strand, counting down.
CCGAAATGGCTCGACCGATTTTCGTGAAAATTTGTGTGCATATCTGCGAAACGGACATCTATTTTTTAGATTTTTTGTTTTTATTTTTTTATGATACAGCATACAAAAGCATATACAACCCTAAATTTTCACCCCTCTACGATTAAAAACTTTTTCAAGCTCAAAAGTCATTCTTGCACCTTTATGAGCTTGGAGCTTGATGAGTTTGATGATTATAATTCTAACTACATACGTCTTACAGCCGCGAATAACATTAATAAACATACAACCAACGTGACCTGCAAATTGCAAAAAACGTACGAAAATTTGAATTTCGCGGGCTACCCTGCATCCACCATAAAGGATTAAAATATAAAAAAAACCTCAATCATCATTAAGGCGCCATCTAGTATTCATTGGATGTAACAGGAAAACTCCTCTCAAAGTTAATTTTCTTACAGTTAATTTTCTTACAGCCCAAAAATACTGGGAATGTTTTGATTTTCTTGTAACTTTTAATTTCTAAAACAATAAATACATTTCCTTAATTATACTGGACAGTTTAATATGTTACCTTAAAAAATGTTAAGTCGATGTCAACATCTATGTTTTTCTAATATCGAAAATCCCTAATATACATATTAATAGCGCGCGAGTTCATGTCCACCAGGGCTAGAGACGACGCGCGGGGGCAGCTCGCCCCGTCTTTGCCCACCTCGCCGCATTTGTCTGACATCGAGTGTTGTCCTTGACGGATGTGACGCGCGCTTATTGATACCTACCGAAAATTTACACTAACGCTATTGTGATTTTAATGAAAATAGCTTATATAATACGTAAACCAGCACGTGAAATGGCGAGAAATATCTTACAGATGTGTGTCGAAGAAAAAAAAGAGAATAAATAAATGATTGAATTGGAATATTTTTCTTACTTAACACGTTTATTTTATTTCATATTTTGCAAAATTACCTTAGGTTACAATTAACCAAATTGATAGCTATTGACTAAAACTGTAGATATTATCGACATTACCATAACTAATTAGGTCACAGCACTACCGCATTCCTCAGGATGGACATGAACTCGCGCGCCTAGAGATGGTAGATTTGAATAAATCATCCTCGATAAAATTTATTTTTTAAATAACAAATAGTTCGTTTAAGCTAGTCTCATAATAAGGGAATAAAACCTAGACACCGAAAAAGAAAAAAGGCTTGAATTAAATGGCTTTGATTCAAAATTTCTAAACGGGGAAAATTGTTTTGGTTTACGATAATCGGTAATATTAATAACTAATATTACACTATCTTCTTGTAAATAAAAATGAATTGCTGTTCGTTAGTCTCGCTAAAACTCGAGAACGGCTGGACCGATTTGGCTAATTTTGGTCTTGAAATATTCGTGAAAGTCCAGGTAAGGTTTGGAAAGATGATAAAATATAAAAAAATATATTTATCGAATCTGAGGCGGTACGAAGATAGCCGGGTCATCTAGTATAATATAATAATATTCGATTTGAATTATATTATTTTACTCTTTGGGGATAATTGAGCTACTCCGACACCAGACTGCTGTCAATGCTGTCATCCCGTCCGACTATTCTGTTTAGGGTTAAAACGATACCACTAAGGTATCGATACTTACTCGTATCGATAACTAATGCTTTAAACGCGAAAAAACAAAACAACGTTATTTTGAAATGGGAATTATGCACTCCAAAAACAATGAATGAATCATACTAATACATAATATTAAAAACGCGAACGTTTGTAGGTATGGTTGGATGAATGGGATTTTCGTGAAACTTTACAATAATAAAGCACAATTTTCAGAGAAACACAAACGCTATAATTTAGATCATATATATTATAATAAGATACTCATATATTGTGAATTATCCAAAATATAACGATAAGTGTCAAGTAAGCGCGGGTAAAACCACGGGGCGCAGCTAGTGAATTTACATGTCAAATGTCAATCAATGATAGAGATCCCAACATAAGATGGCGACTTTTTTTTCATTCGGCATAGACAAACAAGTTTGACAACTACACAAAATAAGGAAAAGGATGTGTTAAAAATTTAAAGAACGATAGCTAAAAGTATTTCGCGTAGTTAAAACGTTTTATGTGTCAATTTTAATACTCGTTAAAATGAAATCTATTGGTTTACCGATACGAGTACTTAGTTATACTTTTTTTTTTCTTCTTCTTTGTGGCTCTCACGGTTTGTGTTTAGCCAATGTCAAGTCACTTTGTATCATTTCAATATTATTTCTCTCCATCATCATAGGTTTGCCATTTCCCTGTTAGCCACTCATAAGTAATTTCATTTTGAGTGTCCCCCTCCCACGTGGCTAAGATGTTTAGTTATACTTATTTAAAAGTATCGATACCAAAAGTACTTGGTATCGGAAGGAATGTATCGAGTAAGTGTTTGTGTTGGTATTCACTCGTTCGTTTTATCCCTAATTCTGTTGTATTGTTTCTAACCTCCCTTCAATTCTGTTAATAATGATAATATGTACTACCTAAGATTATTTTAATACTTTGATAACAACAGATAACACTGAACACTTACAATCGCAATCATCGGCTAAGTACGTAGTCATAATCCGTAGTACTTTTAAATCAAATAACTTTAGCCATAAATTCTTTGGGTGAATTTAAAAATCTAAAATGCCGGTGACTGTACATAATAACGTGGTGTCGGGACCTGAAGAGCGAAGTATACCAGCTCATTTGTCATATGGACAATTTATGTTTGACCAGCTCAAGAATGGGGGAGACAGAGTTGCCTTGGTGAGTACTATAGACACAGAAAAACAAAAAAATCTATCGCTCCTAAACTAATCCTAGGGACCTAGGGAGGGAGTGACAAGTGAACTGCTATTTCTCACAGAGAATCGGTATAGTCATTCAACGCAGAAATGCAGGTAGCCTTCTTGCTACTCTGCCACCTTTGGATCAACGGGTCCCGGGTTCAGGCAAGTGTCTTTGTCTAAACCAGAGGCACTTGCTCTGAGTCTGGGTGTCATTATGTAATTTGTGTTTGTAAATTATATGTTTGTAAACTGCCCCCGCCATACAGGTTATAAGTAGTTCAGGGGTTTCGTTTTTTAAAACAAGAAAGGTTTCTTATTATTAAATAAACTTTTAACTGAACATGTCTTTTTTAATTACGTTTTGGTTTTAATTAGTATGCAGGATAGTTTTTTAAGTGTTATTCTGTTTAATTTTACTTTAAATTTTACAATGTTAATTGTTTCATTAAATTTTACTTTATTAGTAGCCTATCAACAAGGAGGAAATCAGCATGATGTGTGTGGTGACTGATATAAATACATAAGGTCCCCATCCCATTACATCTTGAGGCTCTCGTAAGAGCCAACACAAGAAAATGTTAAGGCTGGTAACCTAGCTGCAAGGGAAGGAAAGCTTGAAATGAAGCTCTGTGCAACCCTTCTGGCCAGTATGGCACAGTAGGCGTGAATAGTAGCAGTAGGGTCATGATGGTCAAATAAGTTAGCACAAAACTTTGTTTAATGTTTTCCTTCTCTATAAGTTAGATTGTTGGCCTTGTTACTTACTTTGTTTAGACAGCTCCTACACAACTTTAGGATTAAAATGGGGTGGTGACAAATCCTACTAAAATGAATGAATTACACATATAAATAATTATTGAAATTGTTATTTTACGTCATTTTTCATACAGGACTATATGATGATAATTAATGTAAAACTCCCTTAGATGATAAATGACATTGGTGGGCACATTTTCTTAGCTTTAATTAAGAATGATTAGTTATAACTTTACTAGCTCCTAAATTTTTTGCCATAAATAACACAGTTCTACAGTTATGGGATATTAAAAAAACTCCTTGACAATACATACCCAATTCTGAAGTTGAGGTGAACAAAGCTGCTTGTAAATGCAATTAAATGATATAAACATGGATTGAGAAACATTCAGATTTTGTTTATTAATTTGGTGATCTCAACTGCTATTATTTATATTAACAATGATCCTCATTTATACTATTCTCATTAAACTGACATGTCCACAGATACAATGTAGTGAAAGTGGAACTAAACCTTTGAATGTATTTGACTTCAGATTAATGCAGAGACTGGAGAATCGGTGACCTACAGGCATCTGCTCCAACATAGTGTAAACCTGGCTGTGAGTCTTCAGAAACTGGGGCTGAAGAGAGGTGACCTTGTAGGGTTAAGCAGCGAGAATAGATTTGAGTTTATTGTTGCTGCCTTGGCAGTTGTGTACTGTGGGGGAGTGTTGTCTACTCTTAACATTACATACTCACCAGGTACATTTATTCTTCTACTATGATATCTGAATTAAAGTTGTTTATCATTTTTTATATAAATGAGTGAGGCTGTCGTTGAAATGTGTCACCTGATGGTAAGTGATCACCCAAGTACACCTGCAAAATCAGAGAAGTTGCAAGTGTGTTGCCAGCCTTATAAAATTAATTGAAACATTATGTTGCTGGCAGCAAAAAAGTTCCTTTGCCTTCACTGCCTTGTTGGCCTAGATGTCGCATATTGCGCCTTTGGATCAACAGGTCTCCAGTTCGACTCCGGGGTCGGCCAAGTGTCTTTTTGTAAACCAGAGGCACTTGCTCAGAGTCTTGGTGTCATTTGTGTTCGTGAATTACATGTTTGTAAACTGCCCCCGCTATACAGGTTTTACCTAGTGCACGGCTTTCGATTTTTTTAAATAAAATTAATCATTGCCTTTCCTGATGGTGACTCATCCTCTGGTGACGTTACTCACGCACATTTTTTTGTTTATTATGATTTGTTTGTAATGAACCCTGTGGTAAACTAATACCAAATGTGTGAGTGTGTGTGAGAAATTCTTCAGAAAGCTTGACATTTAGCAATAAGACTATACTAATTATTTTGTGCATATATTTTGTATACAACATTTTTGGTTCATCATACCGAACCGGTGGTAGTTTCAGTATGAATGTGGGTGGATGCTAGGGTTGCGGTAGATAAGACATGCATGGATTGTAAGAATGAGGAATTGTGTACGAAAAGATTGAATGCAGATATGACGACTGGAGTGGGACAGGAGCCCTAAAATGATATTGGTCAATTTAAATATGACTTTATAAAAGAATTTTACGATAAAACCTACGTAAATAAAGTTCTTTTTGAGTTTAGGTTCCTAAAGAGTACGTTATTATAATTACACTCATCCGCAATTCAGTATTTATATATTTTTCAGGTGAAATAACACATATACTTAACATAACTAAGCCAAAGTTCATGTTTACCTCACCAATCACTGCCCAGAACATCCATGACTGCTTAACAGAAATGTCCCTGCCTTGTAAGATAATAATGTTCGGTGAATATGACATCGTACCTGATTGCATTATGTATGATAATTTAGTAAAAGACCAATTTAGAATAGAGGACTTTACACTTGTTGATGTGAACGGAGCTGAAGATACTTTGGCTGTGATGTGTTCTTCGGGGACCACTGGATTGCCCAAAGGTGTGATGTTAACGCATGTTAATTTTCTTACCCTGTCAGCGCATATGAAGTGAGTATAATAACATAACATGTAGACCAATTTTAACTGACTTAAAAATACGAAATTCTTAATATTTTTTTATGTATATCCACCGATTACTCGTAGTAAAATTCTTTTTCGGTGGGTTTATAATACTTTCCAGATATTCTGATTAAAATTTTATCGATTACGGTTCAGTAGTACCTTGAAAAAAGTTATCAAACATATTTATAGGAAGGTATTACGGTATATAGTGTACTCGTATTTAGACGATTTTTTATTTGAGTCCTTTATTAAGAATACTAAATGACGCTATAAAAATAAAACTTTACTTATAACAAAATACTGAAGACGTTATTAGTATATAGGTATACCCACCATAGGTATCATTAATTTATATTTGAGATTGTTATAACATTTAGTGGGTACATACATTAAAAACTCTTTTAGTATTCCCACATATAACTAACTTTAGGTTTTAGTGGGTACACCAGTCTCACCTTACCATCTACTCGCCTGTCCCCCGGGCTGGGGACCTGTAAAAGGTTTCCTCCACTTAAAAAAAAAGAAAGTAATGGTAACCTTATTGTATTCTATTGCGCTTTACCATAAACTTATGAAAAAGAAACCTGTTTGAAAAAATGCCTTACTGAAATGTTAACCTGATAACATCATTTATTTTATTTATTTATTTATTTTATTTACACTTCTTTACACATAAATTTACAAAAGTAGAAACATAAAAGCAAACAAAAACATACTATGTGCAATTAGGCGGCCTTATCGCTAAAGCGATTTCTTCCAGGCAACCTTATGTGAGACAGACTAAAAATACAGAAGGTAGTGATGCCAGAGAAAAAAAAACAATCAACTATTTTACAATAATCTTAATATACTCAATAAATAAAATACATACATATAAATAGTCGATGTAATAAAATACATACAATACATAAAAATATATACATACATAAATATACATATACATATATGTAACAGATAAATAAAGCATAATAATCAACAACCACATGTATAAGAAGCGATAGTATGTAAAAGCCAACATTTACCGCACTTCTATATGCCGAAAGTGTGATTTTACCTTACCCTGGAAAACGCCTAAGCTACCAGCCCGTCTTATAGACTCTGGCAACGAGTTCCAAAGCCGTACACTCTGTGCCATAAAAGAATTTGAACCGAATTTGGAGGTTTGGAGGAGAATATTAAGACGGAGGGTATGTGAGGACCGAAGTTCACGGGTTCGAGAAGGAGAAACAAAGGAAAATCGATTTTTAAGGTAAGTAGGAGCAAGTGGATTAAACAGGATAGAATACAGCAATGATAACACGTGATAATTCCTGCGATAGCGAACCGGAAGCCACCCCAACCTTGAACGATATTCAGAGATATGATCAAATTTACGCAAGCCAAAAATAAATCTGATACAATAATTTTGGAGTCGCTCTAATTTGTTCAGCAAATCAGCGGTTAAATCAAGGAAGCAAGTATCCGCATAGTCAAGAATCGGCAACAATAGAGCTTGTGCCAGCGAAACTTTGGTACGTTGGGGAAGGAAATTACGCAGTCTCCCTAGTGAACGACCGCTCGAAAAAATCTACTGACTTCCGCAATATGGTCCTTCCAGGTTAACGACTCATCAAATATTACGCCCAAAATCCGGACCGACTGCTGGTAGGATATGCAGATTCCATTAAAAATTACTGGTTGTATAAGATCATGCTTAATTCGAGATGTGAGCCATGGGCTACCAAGTATTATCACCTGGGTCTTGCTGGGATTAACAGCTAGGCCGTGTGCATTACTCCAACTGCAGATATGTTCGAGATCCTTGTTAATGGTACAAATTGCTTGCGGCAATGAATCTAACTCTGCCTGAGCATAAATTTGTAAGTCGTCGGCATAAAGATGGTAAGAGGACGTAAGACCATCCACGACGGAATTTATAAATAATGAAAATAAAAGTGGAGATAGCACCCCTCCTTGCGGTACGCTGTCTGAAATTGAACACCAGGAAGAAGTTTTTTCGCCAATGCGAATCTGTTGTCGGCGACCAGACAAGTATGTACGGAGCCAGTCGATCACAGGGGCTGAAATATTGAGAGAACGCAGCGTAGCTAGTAAAATGTCATGATCGACTGTATTAAAAGCATTGCTAAAATAGAGAAGAGTAAGAACGGTTAACTGCTGCTTTTCCATACCTTGTCGAATATCGTCAGATAAATGTACTAGTGCGGTAGTCGTACTATGACCTGGACGGAAACCGGATTGATAAGGGTTAAGGATGGTATTGACATTGACAAAAGTGCTAAGTTGCCCTTGAACAATACGTTCAAGGACCTTAGACAGCAAAGGAAGGATAGTTATAGGGCGATAATCATTGAAAGCCCCGGGATTGGACTTTTGGGGTAATGGGGTAACTAGACCGTCTGTCCAACAAGTTGGAAAAACGCCAGTAGTGAGAGAAAAGTTAAGGATGTGGGTGATTATTGGGCAGAGGATGTCAAGGATAGGTATGATCAAGGATAGGTTATCTTACGACTAACACCGTCACTACCAACGGCATTCAAGGATATGGAGAGAATGATTTTTTGAACATCCTGTGTAGATACAGTAGAAAAGGCAAAGCACCTAAAGTTAGGTATACGTTGTGAAGCAAGATATCTGAGGGTATTAGCTTTGACGGTACCATCTAGAGCCGACGAATTAGAAAAATGCTCAAGAAGAGACTCTAAATCTATATCCGACGTATTATCTTGTCGCACTTTACCAATACCAAGGCTCCGTAGAAATCTCCAAAGCCTCGCTTGGTCACCTTTTTCCACGGCTTGGTGTATATTTCGCCTCTGAGCATCTCTGCAACCAGTGTTACAGCGGTTACGGGCTCGAACATATCGGTTACGGTACTACGCAAATAAGAAAGTTTCTAGATTCTAGACTCTAGAAAGTTGCGTTGAGTCTAGAAAGTGTAGCGCATGGTATCGCAGACTACTAGCTTCATGATTTGTCCTGAGGCACGGCGCGAAAAATTTGATCAAAACTCTTAATGAGGATAATTAATTTATGTAATACTATAATGAAATATGCTAAGTATTTAAGATTTTATAAAATCACTTTACTCTACTCGAAAATAAGTTCATTCACAGTTCACAGTACTATGAGCATAGACAATTAATATGACTTAATTTTTCCAGATATTACTTTGACACAGTGCAAGAGAAAAAGAATACGAGTATAGTGACGGGGCTATCCTTGATTCCATGGTTCCACGCTTACGGGTTCATTACCACACTTGCTGTGATGGCCATGAATATGAAAGTCGTATTTTTGATACGTTTCGACCATGAACAATATTTAGAAACTATACAAAACTACAAAGTAAGTAGACAAAGCATACGGCAATTTCAACAATAATCTAAAACTAAGGCGACCCACGGAGTGCCTTCAGTAACTGCAAAAGCGTTTATAATATAGTAGGTATTGTTTATGGGCGCTAAAATCTTAAAAATATTTCAGTACTAGCTGACCCGGCGAACTTTGTTTCGCCCTAAAAGCAATAAATGAGCAGATTTTTTATTTTATTAACTTAAATTTTTTATCAGGATAAATAGAAATAAAACATCTATGATTTTAATTATACTTTATTGGCCATCTATTTTAGTAACTGCACTTTTCAGTGAATCACCTTGTGACAGACGACATTTTTCGGTTTATTATCAGGCGCATGAACAAATAACGCAGATGGTCTTCTGACCCGGAACATGCCACATATAATTGATCTTGGGAAATACATGAATCTTCTAGATTTAAGCCACAAACTTTCCAGGATTGGCCCTGTGATTTATTAATGGTCACGGCGAATGCACGACGGATCGGAAATCATTAAAACTAAAACGGTATATCAGTTGATATCGTCGGGATCCTCGGATGAGAATTTCCTCACCTTCCAACTTTAATTTGAGTATATTCCATTGTTCATCAATTCACTTACCACCAAACGCGTTCCGTTGCACATGTTTGGTGGTTTTGGTTTATATTTGGAAGCAAACTTAGTACGTAGCCAACCTTTAGTCGTAAATTGTGCGGTGGTAAGCCAGGCACATCCATGGAGTCTTTTTTTACACAGTCATTATATTTGAATTAATGCAGTGTACCAATGATTTCATTCTGAATTATGTTAGTTACTTTATGTCATCTACATATTTATTTTGTGTTTGTGAGTTCGTCCTTCAATGAACAGAAATTCTGAGAAAATAAAATCAATCCACATATTTCGATGATTTGAGGCAAGCGCATATTTCAGCGGCAGCAGTCGATCTTGGAATTAGTGGCAGTGTTTGGCAGAAATAGCCAGACAGTAAAATCATTGCGCCTCCAAAACATCTCGAGTCCTTGCGTAGGTGTTCGGTCGGATCGGATAAGTGCTTCCAATGCACGTGTATACGCTATTGTACATTCGTCCCAGATGACGATTTTCCATTTTGATAAAACTTTAGCCGCTGAGGAGTGTTTTGTAATATTACATAGCATCTATTGGTCCAATGCGGACGCAAGTATGCAAGCAGTAATTAGTGCAGTAGTATCGAAACGTTGCTTGATCCAAATTATGTAGTACCTACTTTATAAATTTATTCTTGTGCCTCGAAAATTATCTAGTTGTTGATCTCTTAAATTTGCTCGACGATTTTGCATTCCCAACCGATCCGTTTCACGGGCTGCCTCGATTTGCTCTTGTGGTGGAGAAGCACGGATTCAAGCCATACTAATGCGGTGATCTTCACGTGCATTAATTAGTTCTTCTTCATTGTTCGGCACAATAAGCTAATATTTACTCGAAATAAATACATCAACCGGTCAACTTCAAAATTTCTAATTGTCAAGTTTGTCAAACTATAGACAACATAGCGTTTAGCTGTCGGTGAAGTTTTGTTATTCCAGCAGCTGCATTTTGTTAAACTATGTTTTATATCACGGAATGGGATTACACACATTTACACTTTCACGTTTATAATATTAAGTATGATTTTGTGAATTGTCCAACATCTTTATATTTAAAAGAAAGTCGGACATAGGATACCTAAGATTTTTATCCCGTTCCCGTAGAATGTGATATAATACCTACGTGGTATAACAAAGCGCAACTGACAGCGAAACTTTATGTTGTCTATATTTAAATATGGCTGAAAATTTGACAATTTGAAATTAAAATGTAACTTAATATCTCTATAAATTTACACACAATATCTTTATAAATTGTAGCCTATGTGTTATTCTGATGTATAAGCTATATTATTATAAAGTTTCATTAAAATCCATTCAGTCGTTTTTACGTGAAAGAGTAACAAACATCCATCCATCCATCCATCCATCCATCCATCCATCCATACTTACAAACTTTCACGTTTATAATATTAGTAGGATTGATTGGATTTGATTGAAAGAAGAACACATCGTCGCATTATCTCGAGTTGGTCTAATAACTAAAGGGATCTACTTAACATTAATTAAAAGTATGTTTAATGTCAATACTGTGGACTCTGACCATGGTTCGGATCTCTAGGTCGCTAGGCATGGCTGTAGAGCTGCTTTGTCACTCCGACTCACTTAAGACTACACCCGAATGCTCCCGTCTTAAGGGTTAGTAGCCTACATCCTCTTAAGACGGGCTGAGTTATGCTTTAAATTATAGCCAGATTTAACCCGGTTCCCCCCGGACTCCGTAAAATTGTGAACTGTAAACTTTGACCAGCACAATTTTCATAACATAGAGAATTCTGCTCACTTCCTGAATTCTTATCGACCCTGAAAATTAGTCTGATCTGGAGGTGTATGGCGCAAGAAATTGTCACGCCATTTTCCTCATTAGTACAACGGTATTCCGCCTGGTGACGGGTTTAGAATAAATAGTGTCACCACCCCTTTTGATCCTGACGGTGTCATAACAGCCGACGACAGGAAATGACAAGGCTGCAAACTTAGCCGCAACAGAAGGAAATCTTGAAATGTGACCCTGTGCCAAAAGTGCCAATCCGTCTGGCCAGCGTTGCGCAGTGGGCTCGAGAGCTTCGAACGAAAGCAGTGCTGGCTGATACCCAGTAAACTCCGCTGGTTGACAAGCCCAACTAGTCTAAACAGTACTTTTTAGATCAACATGACGACGATAGTGCCACCGCTGGCGGTGTTCTTGGCCAAGGACCCGCGCGTCCTCAAGTACGACTTGTCGTCGCTGGTCGAGGTGTGGTGCGGCGCAGCGCCCCTCTCCAAGGAGATACAGAAAGCTGTCACTGAAAGGTAGGCACAGATAAACATATGTTACTAACATCGTTTTTAAGGTTGCCTGTCACTAACCCATGGACCGCGTTTGTCTGATAAATAAATAAATAATGAAATTAGTCCACCACTGTGGCTTACTACTACTACTCCCACAAACGACCCTCATTACAAGGAGGGCCATTAGCCTACTGTGCCAGCGTGGCCCAGCAGGCTAATTACCCTTCATGTAGTTGGAGGAGGCCCGACTCAGCAGTGGGTCGTAATGGAAAACTTGATACGGAACCCTGTGCCAACCCGTCTGAATTCCGTGGTACAGTAGGCCAATAGCCCTCCATGTAACTTGAGGAGGCCACAAACTTGCCAAGAAATGAAAATGTGTGTAATGTCTTTCATTCAAATTTACAGCTAGTACAGTCCGCCCCAATCTTTATGGTCGGTCTGAATGTGGCTGTGGGTACGAACTTGCGCATCGTACATTTAATAACCAATACGAACGTAGCTCACGCACACTAACACGCGGGTTGCGAGGGCGCTTGCGGGTGAAAAACACCGCGCGCGGGCGGGCCCTGCCTCCCCGCCCCGGGTACGTCCCGCTGATACCTGATTTTGGGTTTGTGCACAGCGTAATGCGGCTACATTCAGACCGGCCATAAAGATTGGCGCGGACTGTAAATAATAACTGTCAAAATCGACAAACAGTAGCATTTCACCTATATTGAATTGGCAAGTTACCGCTCCTACTTATTTATTACCTGACCCCTGGTCCCCCAACGCGATGTATTTTTTACTTTTTAAAGGGAACTTAGGTCTTTTGTCGGGGGTTTATTTAAATTTTTATTTTCTGTTTTTTATGGGTACACGCTTATTAAGATGTAGATGTTGTTAAGTTGTTAATACATAGATTCTTGTCGCATCTTCATTTTCTCCCCACCACATAAATTTGCAGATATTGGGTATTTTCCCCCCTTTTACACCCAGAGTTTTTTCAGGGCTCACCTGATTTTGCATGTTGCGGGTTCGATTCCCGCACGGAAGATATATTTGTACGACCTACAAGTATTTGTTCCGGGTCTGGGTGTTTCCTATCTCTAATATGACGTATGTATTTACAAAAATAATGTATATAAGTAGTTTATCATCCATCTCGTTACCATAACACAAGCATTAAGTTGCTTAGCTTGGGACGAGATGGCGTTGTGTGAAATGTCCAAAGATTATTTATTTATTTATTGTAATGTGCACGTGATGCGCTTTCATTTGAGACCCCACTCGATTATATTTGCAGACATTCGGTTATTCTTCCCCACTTTCACCCCCTTACCTTTTAAACGACTCAACTGATTTTCATCAAACATGTCTAAGAACACTCTCCCGTAACTCAACTGTCATACAAAAAACACTGTATTAAAAACGCTTCATCCGTTCGCGAGCTACGGAGCCACAGACATACACGTCAAACTTATATCACCCCTCTTTTTGCGTCGGGGGTTAAAAAGAAGTTCACTCTGCTCAGGACGGGCATAGATTTCATCAAGCAAGGCTATGGGCTGACAGAGGTGACGCAGGCGTGCTGCGTAGACCTCACAGGGGCCGACAAGGTAGGCTCCTGTGGGACCCCGGCGCCTGGCATGAGCATCAAGGTAAGAAACGCTAAATTCCCTCGGCGAGTAACTTCTAATCAACTTGAACTTAGAATGTAATGATATCTTAAAGCAGAATGAGCTTCCATGGTCCATATTGTCACCACCCCATTCCACCCTGAGGGTGTCGTAAAAGTGGACAAAAGGAAATGACAAGACCGATTACCTAGCCGCAAGAGTAGGAAAACTTGAAACAAAACTCTGTGCCAACCCGTCTAAGTAGATCAGAAACTGTTTAGTGTTTATGCATTTTTTTCTGTTTCATTTAAATCTTGATATATTTACGTCTTTGAATTGAAGCCATGAGTATTATAGGTAATGAACTGTGTAACATGTTTTTACTGATTAAGCTAAGTATATTATAATATGTGCACTGTTATCTTCTGCTGATATTGATATAATATAGCTGTCTTTGATAACAGTTTACGCAAATGTTGAAATTTTATGTTCAAGTTCAAAGTACAAAAGTCCAAACCAGACAACGTTAACAGAGATATATGACGAGTCTATAGAGATTATTATTACAAAATACCTACAAGATATATACTATTCAAAATTGCTAGTAATGATTTATTACTTGTTTTATTACAAATGCTATAGAATAGTCTTATAATATAATATAAACAAACGCTTTCTTATAATATAAACAAGTCGCCATTTTGGAATTAGACTTTTTTTAAAATGAATAGTCTAGTTATAACCTGTATCGCTGGGGCAGTTTACAAACATGTAATTCACGAACACAAATGACATCCAGACTCTGAGCAAGTGCCTCTGGTTTAGACAAAGACACTTGCCCGACCCCGGAATCGAACCCGGGACCCGTTGATCCAAAGGCAGTCTCCTAGACCAACGAGGCAGTCAAACATATACACAAAATTGCATTATTTTTTTAGGTGATTCATATTGAAAACGGCAAAAAGTTAGGGCCGGGGCAAGAAGGGGAACTTTGGATAAAGTCCCCCCTGCGCATGAAGGGGTATATGGGAGACCCGAATGCAGGCTCCGAGCTGGTCGACGCCGAGGGCTATTTGAGGACGGGGGACATCGGCTACTATGACACTGATGGATTCTTCTATATCGTAGACCGATTAAAGGAGCTCATCAAGTACAAAGGGTTCCAGGTGAGACATCCATTTTTGGTCCTGATGGGTTTGGTAAGGAGGCGGCATTTGATATTCAGAAGATGTCTTTCTTTTTCGTTTTTCTAATAGTGTTTTATTTTTCAAACCAAATGAACGTATTGTTGAACGAAGAGTTACAATAACACTGTCAAAACATTAATATTCTGTAGAAAAATATGTTTGTCGTAATTAAGATTCACGGCACGATTTTTGAGCATCCCACGCCATACGTATTGCTGCTTTATTCATATTAAATAAGTACATTTCAATTGTAATTGCTAATAAATTACTTTATAATTATGTATTTTAATTTAATGAGTACATAATTAAATGAGATTTCACACGAGCTTATGTACACAATTACTGTATAAACTTGGTTTGTGATAATAAAAACAAAATACGTAAGATGCCAAATCATCAGCCCACATTAGTCCACTGCTAGACATAGGCCTCCCCTAAAGAGCGTCATAGCAACCGGTCTTCAGCATGACGCATCCAGCTCCTACCCGCAACCTTTCGCAGATCGTCAGGCTCATCCCACACTACGCTTGCAGATTCGCGGTCTCCACTCAAGAACTCGTCTACGCCAGCGGTTGTCGGTTCTTCTACAGATATGACCAGCCCACTGCCACTTCAGTCTGCTAAATCTCTGAGCTATGACGGTGACTTTGGTTCTCTGTCGGATAGTCTCGTTACGGAGCCTATCTTTTAGAGAAAATCAAGCATAGCTCGTTCCACCCCATTCTATCCTGAGGGTGTTGCAAGTGCCGGCAAAAGCAGAGGTTAAGGCCGTAAACCTAGCGGCAAGAGAAGAAAAACTTGATGTGACTTGAGCTTATGACACTCCATATAATTGGAGGAGGCCAGACTCAACAGTGGGTCATCTATGGGCTGACTAGTTTTAATACATTACCTCACTTTTGTAGTGTAGTAATGCACTCATTTAAGTATGTATATTCTACTTTTTTTAGCCTCTAGCCTCCTACAATATCTTTAGAATGTAATGACGCTCTAAAGATACTCTACGCTAACCCGTTTCCGTCAAAATGTTCATTACTACTAGGTGGCGCCGGCAGAGTTGGAAGCACTGCTGCTTCAACACGGTGGAGTAGTGGACGCTGGCGTGGTAGGCCGACCAGACGAGGTGGCCGGAGAGTTGCCTACCGCCTTCGTAGTCTCAGCTCCCGGCGCTACACCAACGGACAAGGAGCTCGTTGACTTCATCGCGTCCAAGGTATTATTACTCTTATTGTATGTCTGGTATAATATGTCTGTCTGTGCTGGATACCCCGCTGTTGGGGACTAGCCGAGGTATGTAGGACTCCGGGGCGCGGACAAATGGTATTTAGCACCCCGACCTACCCACTAAAACCAATGACGTCCTTTGACTGCCAGCTTCAGGGACGCGGGTTGCGGTACCCATTGGAGGGACATGCTCCGCAACCTTGGCCCGCCTTGATGCATGGAGTCCCAAGCTCCGAGTCGGGCCTGTCCTAATAAACGCCATAGCTCCTTCTCTATGTTCGAATGTTCTCATTGTAATTTTTTTTTGTATCTAACCTTTTTATAACTATGCTTGATGAAAACATACAGCACATCGAAGTACCAGTTATGTCACTGTGTATTTTTTTTCAATTATTTTCATTTAAAATATACTTCTCATCAGAAAAATCGAAACACTTCCCTTTTTATGGTTGTTAAACAAAATTCGAAACTTATGAAAGTTTAATTTGAATTTAGAACATTAACATTAGGATTTGAAAACCTTTTAATGTTCACTATTATACGACATTTGACATAATGTATATTTTTAAATATATAGATTTTTCTGATAATCCTTACAAAACATAAACTTGCAAGGTGTTTCGATTTTTCTAATGTCGTATCTTCCTAGTATAAATTTAACGCACTAACATGCGAAGGTATCAAACCATTGTTAGCTGTTGCAAACAATGGTTTAATTTCATTTCCTACTACTTTTATTGTGTTTTTCTGTCACAAAAATATAATGATACACAAATACATTTGATTTTTATAAGGTTCACATGGAATTAAATTACTATAATAATGACCAAAGACACTTTATCGCCTCAACGCCGGGATCCATGGGTATTACCCCAGCTGTAGATAGTACAACGGGTATTATGGACACTTGTTGTAATGCCAGAGACGTGTTATTTCGTCTCTATTACATATATATTATACGTAAATTTCCCTAATCAAATAAACAACTTTCTTAATCAGGTATCGTCGGCAAAACGATTGCGAGGCGGGGTCATATTTATCAACGAGATACCTAAAAACGCAGCGGGAAAAATTCTAAGGAGAGAATTAAAAACCATGCTACAGACATACAAAAGTAAGCTTTAATCCAAAGTGCCGTACAAATGTACCTGTTTTTATTAAATTGACATTTTTTAAAGAAGTTTGTTGAGTTTTTGTTTTATTATACAAATTATTTCACACACAGATTGTTTTATTTACACATACATGATTTCATCACTTCCGAATTATATACAATGCCTGGTATGCAAGTATACAAGAATAAACAATCACATGACCACAGGTTCATCACTTACATGAATTAACTAAATACCTGCTCAAAGTACCCTAAAATATGGATTATCGGAATTTTTGTGTAAAACTAAAGCTATGCTTTGTAAAAGACTTCAATATGGTAAGAAGTCGTCAAAACTACACGAAGCCAAATCAAATTAGTCCATTTTGAACCCTTGACAAAACAGAGATCAGTGGTATCGTAGTGCTATAACAAATGGACCGCAGATGACGATGTAGTTTTTTTTTTATTTCAAGTGGTTTATTTAAAAAAATAATTTCTGCTGTTAAATATTTTGTTATGATAAAAAGGTATATAGGAAATTTTAAAACCTAGTTTAGTTTTGAATGTATTTCGTTCCTGCAGCTATTTGGATAAAATTTATCTACAAGACAAACGTCAACGTAAGATATGTCTATCAAAAACCAATAATCCATATTGGTACAAAGATACATAGAGTGCTGCTGAGCATAGAATGTCTTCCTTATTGTTATTTGTTAATAGTTCAACAAATATAACTAAAGGAATGTTTACCAATATAACTAAAGGAATAGGAAATATTTTCATCATTGCATAATAATGGATAATTCATTGAAAAAGGGCAACTTGGACCTTAATCTATGTATATCATATTTAACTAAATCGATATCATCCGATATTAATCGCGTTATCACTTAATAATTTAGGTTTACCTGTAACGAGTGACGATGTAAATTATTGTCCGATTGCGATCGGTTGCACGCTCAAAATAGTATATTTAGGTACCTAAAACATTATGTCATCACAAACTTATTACGTGAATATAATTTATGTAAAATAATTACCAAAACAATTGAACATAGAACATTTTAGTAAGACACTTGACCGGTTTATTGTGTGCATTTTAAATAATTATGAATACCGAGAAAACTGTTTATTGAAAACGCGTAACCAGTAAGTTATATTATGTGGTAGCTCGTGAATAATTTAATCAATGTTGATTTATTAGTATATAATACCCTGTGCTATAACAAAACTATGGCCTTATGGCTAAGGATCCAATTTCCTTCTTCTTCTGTGAGCCAAATTTCGGGCAAAAATAATGAAGTACTTTTTTTTATTTACCAACCAATGCTAGTGACAAAATTGTCATAACTTGACAAAAAGCACAGAGAACTGAAGAAACATTATGAAACTCAAGTTACTAATCTTATAGGATAATAATTGCTAGTTAGTTGGTTTCTTCTGTAACCTCTGTTTTGTAGCAACATTCTGGTTCAGATAAAAATCCATAACTAACGCATACTTCAAGATACGAGAACCATTTTGAACACAGAACTGTCGGGCTAGCTTTTGATGAGTTCTATGCGGTCATTTCGGGTGGCTAAAGGGTTTTTATTTCCAACTTATTTGGACTTTCATTAGAATATAGCACAACACATATTATAATGACCACTTTCAGTGTATAAAAAATACCAGTATATGCGGTTTGTAATAAAAGAGTCATACTAGAGGTAGAGTATTAGCTATTTCAATGCAATTAAAACTATAGCAGCCATTGAACCCTGTTCTTTTTAGCTGTACTTTCAAAAAGTTACTTATTCGCTAGCTTATCTTTAAGTTCCTGCGGTATCTTGTTGACGGCGTAATTGTGGAGCTCGTCATTCACTGCAGCCAGTACTCCAGTCTTGTTGGGGTGCGTCTCGGTCGCCCCATATTTGTATTGGTTGCCAAGGATGTCGGTAAGCTTACCCCCAGCAGCCGAGAGGACTGCTTCAGGAGCGCAAGTGTCCCACTTCTTGCAGCCGGGACTGGCGAACACGTAAACTGACGCTTTGCCCTCCAATAACTGCAATACCTACAAGCAAACAAAATAATATCCAAAAAATGCGCAGCGGTTTGACGACCATCGGCACTTGCCTAGGGAAGTGTTTCTACTACTACTCAGCCCATAAATGACCCACTACTGACTAGGGCCTCCTCCTACAACAGGGAGGGTTATCAGCCTACAATGCCACGAGGGCCAGACGGGTTGGCACAGGGTTTCGTTTCAAGTTTTCCTTCGCTGTCGGTTTAGGTTTATATAATTCCAGACGATTGAATGGTCTTCCCTGGTCAACAAAATCTTAAAACTTCTAAATCTATTATACTAGCGGTCGCCAAGTCATAATTTATTTAAATTATATTTCTTTTCTCAATTTGACCACATGCCATAGTAATAAACAAGTTTGTGTAATAGTTTTATGCGTAATTTAAAAAAGTATAAGCAGTCCTTCTCTAAACTATAAATGTGGGAAATGTGATACTCCTCTTCCGCCCATTTTCGTAAAAAGAGGTTCTTTTTTTGCTTCACGTGTTCTGTACCTACTGACTTCATCACGATATCTCTGGAATTTGGTAGGAATATTTATTCCGTCAATTAGAGGTCAGATAAGAACGGACAGCCAATTAACAACGTCAGCTAGTCCTTAATAGAAGATCTCTCTAAAATCGGCGCGTGTGTGCATCATAACGCTTCTTTGCACTACAACGCGTCACAACATATCCAAACGCGACATGTTCAAAACTGATCAATTTTATTTTGATCCTTGTTTTAATAAATAAATATCCTTGGACATTTCACACAACGCCATCTCGTCCCAAGCTAAGCAACTTAATGCTTGTGTTATGGTAACGAGATGGATGATAAACTACTTATATACATCTTTTTTTTTTGTAAATACATACATATTATAGATAGAAAATGACACCCAGACTCCGAGCCAGTGCCTCTGGTTTACACAAAGACACTTGCCCGACCCCGGAATCGAACCCGGGACCCGTTGATCCAAAGGCGGCACGTCTAACCACTAGACCAACGAGGCAGTCAGTTAATTGTTGTAAGGGTTTTTTGCAGGAAAGTGCAGGGTTGCAGAGGCAATTAAGTCTACGGGCATTTTTCTACACGTGGGTTGTAGAGCAACTTTAGCTTACATATAAATATAGGAAAACACAATCCAAGGGCATTATCGTTTAAGTTTGTCGAATAGTCAATTTAGATTTACGTTTACAATAACGGCAATAATTGTGCATAACATTTCCTTGATTGCACAAGGTTACACAATAATAGGTACACGATTTTTAAAAAGTCGATTTGCGATCGTTCCATGCATCACCGAACGAGAAATAGATCAGACTTTAGAATGTGCCAGTATCCATTGGAGTCTTGTACAAAAAGCGATATGTAATAAAAAGTGACAAGGTCATCACTTAACCGAGGCTACGCTATGTACAATATTTTAGAAAAACCTATAATTATAAATCTCAACATCACTTTACAAGACCATACGCTGCAGTATCTTTGAACGGCCTATTTAAACTAATAGAACTTCTAAGAACCCATTCGATAGTTCGAGTACCTACCAAGGTTAACCTCTTATTTATAAACTGAAGAGGCTGTCTGTTTTTTACCCTTTCATTTCCACCCAAAACCACTCATCAGGATCTGATGAATTTTGATAAAGAGATAAAATTTGTCCAGATAGCACCTAGTATCGTGAAAATATAGCTCGAAACGAAAGTCGAGGTGACCACAGATTAAAAATTTACGAAGTTGTTGCAGAAAATACTCGCTCTATATGACAATACGCCCATTATAGGCACGCGTGCTAGTGGTATCAAATAACCCATTCCATCTTGAGGGTGTCGTAAGAGGCAACTAAAGGAATGTAAGCTCTGCCAAACCATCTTGCCAGCGTGGCACTAAAGGCTAATATCCCTCCATGAGTTTGGAAGTAGCCCAACTGAGTGGTGGGTAAGTTATGAGCTGAAATAAAAATGGTATTTAAATTCCGTACCTTATATCCAGCACCACCAACCCTCAGTATTTCAGCGGCTTCCATAACTTGCAGTGCCTTCTCAACCACTGGGTTGGAATGGCTCCTTGTAGTAGTAATAATTAAAGAGCTTGGGGGTGGCGCTGGCGTAAAGCCACCAACCCCAGCACCTTTCAACCCCCAAATAGTTCTACCTATTCTTTTCTCGTCCCCTACTATTGTTTTGTAGTAAGGTTGGTGGATAACACCGGCTACAGGTTTTTCATTGACAGCTATACCAATTAAAACAGTCACATGTTCCAAAAATCCTGAAACAAATTTGCAGTTCAGTCTTTAAACATTAACCACAGCCCATTTCATGCAACATGCAAAATTTTGATTATACATGAAAATAAAGAGAAAATTATGTTTGATAGCTAGAAGAAAACCAAGATCATATTAAAGTATTTATTTTATTTATTTTATTTATTTATTCTTCTTTGCACATGTACATACAAAACACGAGAATTAAAAGCAAAAACAGACAATGTACAGTTAGGCGGCCTTATCGCTAAAGCGATTTCTTCCAGACAACCTTATGTGGAACAGTCAAGAAATACAGTAGGTAGTGATGCCAGAATAAAAAAAAAAAAAAAAAAAACAGAAAAATCTACTAACTATTTTACAATAATCTAATTAATTCATATACATATACATACATACTCGATCAATAGACTACTTATATATCAAATAAATATATACATATATATACACACATACTCGTACATATATATAACAAATAAATAAAGCATAATAATTAACAACCACAAGTATAAGAAGAAGCGATACGACAGTTTTTAACAGCCAACATTTACCGCAATTCTAGTTGGCGAAAGTGCGTTTTTACTTTACCCTGGAAAACCCTTAAGCTACCAGCCCGTCTTATATGCTCGGGCAGCGAGTTCCAAAGCCGTACACTCTGTGCCATAAAAGAATCTGAACCAAATTTGGAGGTTTGGAGGGGAATATTAAGACGGAGGGTATGAGAGGAACGAAGTTCGCGGGTTTGAGAAGGAGAAACAAAAGAAAATCGATTTTTAAGGTAAGTAGGAGCAAGTGGATTGAATAGGATAGAATACAGTAATGATAACACGTGAAGATTCCTGCGATGGCGAACCGGAAGCCACCCCAACCTTGAACGATATTCAGTGATATGATCAAATTTACGCAAACCAAAAATAAATCTGATGCAATAATTTTGGAGTCTCTCTAATTTGTTCAGCAAATCAACAGTTATATCAAGGAAACAAGTATCCGCATAGTCGAGAATCGGCAACAATAGAGATTGTGCCAGGGAAACTTTGGTGCGTTGGGGAAGAAAATTACGTAGTCTCCCTAGTGAACGACCGCTGGCAAAAATTTTCCTACTCACTTCGGCAATTTGGTCCTTCCAGGTTAGCGACTCGTCAAATATTATGCCCAAGTTCCGCACCGACTGTTGGTATGGTATACAGATGCCATTAAAAATGACTGGTGGTAAAAGATCATGATTAACTCGGGATGTGAGCCAAGGGCTACCAAGTATAATCACCTGGGTCTTACTGGGATTAACAGCTAGACCATGTGCATTACTCCAGCCGCAGATGAATTCGAGATCCTTGTTAATTGAAGGAATTGCTTGCGGCAAGGAATCTAACTCTGCCTGAGCATAAATTTGTAAGTCGTCGGCATAAAGATGGTAAGAGGACGTAAGACCATCCACAATGGAATTAATAAATATTGAGAATAAAAGTGGAGATAGCACCCCTCCTTGCGGTACGCCGGCCGAAATTGGACACCAAGAAGAAGTTTTGTCGTCAATGCGAATCCGTTGCCGGCGACCAGACAAGTATGTTTGGAACCAGTCGATCACAGGGGATGAAATATAGTAAGAACGCAGCGTAGCTAGTAAGATATCATGATCGACTGTATTGAAAGCATTGCTAAAATCGAGAAGAGTTAGAACGGTTAACCGCTGCTTTTCCATTCCTTGTCGAATATCGTCAGTTATATGTACTAGTGCGGTAGTCGTACTATGACCTGGACGGAATCCGGATTGATGAGGGTTAAGGATGGTATTGACATTAACAAATTTGCTAAGTTGCCCTTGAACAATACGTTCAAGGACCTTAGACAGCAAAGGAAGGATGGTTATAGGGCGATAATCATTAAAAGTAACAGGATTGGACTTTTTGGGTAATGGGGTAACTAGTCCGTCTTTCCAACAAGTTGGAAAAACGCCAGTAGTGAGAGAAAAGTTCAGGATGTGGGTAACTATTGGGCAGAGGATGTCAAGGATAGGTATGATCATCTTACGACTAACACCGTCACTACCAACGGCATTCGAGGATATGGAGAGGATAATTTTATGAACATCCTGTGCAGACACAGTAGAAAAGGCAAAGCAACTATAGCCAGGTCTAGGTTGTGAAGCAAGATATCTAAGGGTATTAGCTTTGACGGTACCATCTAGAGCCGACGAATTAGAAAAATGCTCAAGAAGAGACTCTAATTCAATATTCGGCGCATTGTCCTGTCTCACTTTGCCAATACCGAGGCTTCGTAGAAATCTCCAAATCCTCGCCGGGTCACCGTTTTCCACGGCCTGGTGTATATTTTGTCTCTGAGCATCTCTACAAGCAGTGTTACAGCGGTTACGGGCTCGGACATAACGGTTGCGGTATTTTTCCGATGCGTCGGTCTTATATTTGGCCTTGGCTTGATTTTTCTTTTTAATAAGACGTTTTATTTCCTCTGTAAGCCAAGGTGCCGGAAGATGCTTGTACTTTACTGGCCGAACAGGTGCATGACGGTCGAAGAGGTTAATCAATAAATTACTAAAGTGTAACGCTTTATCGCATACGGTGTCTGCCTGCAAGACAACAGCCCAATCAATATCCGCTGCATCTTTACGAAGAAGATCTACATCCAACGCACTAAAGTTTCTCTGGAAGCGAGATTTCGATTTCGATTTGGGAGGACGGATTTTGTACGAGAGAAATAACAAATCATGGTACGAGAAAGCATCAGCACTGTGCTGGCCATGTTTGGCGACATGTTCAGTAGAGGACACTAATATTAAGTCAAGAAGTGATGGAGAACAATTAGGGGAATGATGTGTCGAAGATAGGGGTAAAATCTGTAAATTACAAGAATCTACAAGTCTAATAAACTGCTGAGCACGAGAGTCTTGTTTCAGTAAGCAAGTGTTAAAATCCCCCATGATAATAGTATGATCGTAGGAGGGACATAAATCTTCAAGGAGTTGTTCAAACGAAGAAAAGTAGTTATTCCTAAGGGAAGGGCTATAGTATACGCCAAGAAGCACTTTACTGTGGTGAAGAGTAACTTCAATGAAAATGTGCTCCGCTGTATTCGCAGGAGGTGGCTGAGGTGACTTACTGACGAAAGAATAAGGAATGTTATCCCGAAGGTAAATGGCGACCCCACCATAAGAACTACACGTGCGATCATTCCGAATTAAATGGAAGCCAGGGAGGGAATAAGCGGCAGAGGGAAGGCAGGGCTGTAAAAACGATTCAGATACAAGTATTACGTGTATATTTTGGCAGTGCATAGTCATAACGAGACTAGGGTAATGTGCAGGTATGCTTTGAGCATTTATATGCACGACGTTTAGGTTGTTGGCTAACCCACTAAACTCAGACTCAAGACAGTCCCGAAGAGAAGGTGTGGTGCTTGTAAAACTGTCGTCACTCTCCGACGAAGAGCAAGAAGTGAATAAGTCGCTGCAATTTAGATCCATTAAAATAAAATGTTTCACAATAAAAAAAAAAAAAAAAAAATATAATATATAATAATATAAATAATCTTACAATAAATAAATATAAAATATCTATATGTATCTATATATCAGAAAATAAATAGACTGGACTTAACTAATATGTCCAGCAATGCAAATAATAATACCCGGCAGTGGAGTGAACAACAAAAAGGCTCATAGCACACCCCCAAAACCTACAACCTTACTCATGCACTAATGGATAAAGAAAAAAAAAAAAAACATACACTATTGTACCGTGTTCTATAGGATACAATATACAATTATTACTACGGACAAAACATACACAAGAAAAATCGATCCAAAGAAACTAAATATAAAAACTGCACAAAAAAAAAAAAGATAATTAAGAAAAAAAATATTGGTTCGAAAAAGAATCCATCACATGGCAACCCCTAAGATCTCATTCATTGCTTATCCATAATGGTGACTAATAACATTAGGTGCGACCTTGTGTTGAATGGAGTAGTGACTGCTGTATGTGTTGAATCACAACTACCCGTTATTTATGATGTTTTTTATAAGAAAATTAAAACGACGGTACATCTTGTCGCCAGTACAGAATTAATAATATCGTATAAAATCACATAACACATTACAAACGAGGACGTTAAGAGACAGTCATGTACCGGCTCAGTGAATATCGTGCACATATACGCAGTCACTTTATTTACGCACCACAGCAGCTATGCATGAGCACTAAAGAGAAATAAGTACTTCACTTCTTGGTGACGGCCGCTGCCCGGCGAGTCCTAGTCATCCCAGGAACGGAACTACCAGGAACAACTTGTGTTGTAGTGGGATCCTTGATATTTTCAAGATCAGCAATGTTTTGGATCCGATGACGGGTACCAGCTGGACTCAGTACGAACACAGAACCATCTCTGGTCCAGCATTTATGAATCCCGAACCGCTGCCTTGCCTGCAAGAAGATGTCGTGCCTCGGCTTAGTCAAGAACTCCGATAGTGTAATGCCAGAGCCCTTCAGCGCTTTTTTAGTGGACCATAAATCATGTCGCCGGTTCAGTGTGTGCAATTTCACAAGTATTGGCCTTGGCTTATCCGAGCCAGGGATACGACCCATCCGGTGGCAGCGACTGATGTCATTTGCCGAAAAATCGGTGATGGCTAGCTTTCTTGTTACCGTTGACACAACAGCAGCGACAGGGTCTTCGGCGTTGACTTCAGGGACTCCATGAACAAGGAGTATCTTTCTCCTCGTACGCATCTCTTGCCTATCAGCCTCGAGAGCAAGCAGATTTATTTGGTCCTGCAGAGATTTTAACGTCGCCAACATAAAGCTTTTGAAAGTGTTAAACTCTGCAGCCAGTGATGCAATTCCTGTGGTTGGAGCCGCTTTGTCCAGTCCTGCCTCAAATGCTTCCATCCTTTTCAAACAAAGAGCCTGAAGTTGAGCTTGAGACTTAAGTACTTCTTCCATGATGCCTGATGTGATGTGATATAGTGAAAGTGAGTGACGTAATGGAGTTCAACGTAGGAAAACACTCCCTGACAGGTATTAGCTTTATATAACTACATAAACATAACAGTACAATAGATTGGATACTACAGATTCGTTAATTAATTAAAATAAATAGAACTCAATAAAATTAGTGTGTCTTTCATCAAAGCTACCCGCAAAAAAGTATGTATTGTTAGCACATAATTGAAAAGGTATGAATGAAATTATGTACAGTACATACATTCATAATTGCATCGGTGACCCTCCATGACTACAGTGCAGAAACAAAAGCTCTAAACACCTACAATAACCTGTCATTTACCATAATTTGATTGAAGCAAACTCAAATACCACTTCATACTAATAATTGGATGTGATAAATACATTTTCCATCTTTCCCATGGATCCCTCTTCAACATTAGGGCACCTAGAATTTTTTAATGTATGTAAAATTTACAATAACTTATTCATTATTGCATGTTAGCATGATGGGCCTTTGAGGTCAAACTAAATACATTAAGAACTGAAGCATGTCATCGAAACAATACAGCCTATCACAAATAACTCAATATATTTTCAATAAGTGTTTTGTTTTAGAACATATCTTAATATTCCAATATATATAAATAATTATTTCACACAACTAATAATATAATGTCAAAATCTATGCCTAAAACTAAACCAAAAAAAAAAGAGAGTAAGCAATTTGTGTTGAAATTTTAAAAAAATGTTACTTAGTTCTATAAACTATTCTGCTACTTTAAAGTGCATTTGGATAGGCCGTTCTTTATCCTAAGATAGATATTTTTCTTTAAAAATCGTCTGCAATACTTATATTTGAGGGAATACCTTGAGTATACTCATTAGTGCCATCTAGAGGGTCCACCCATACAACAATGTCTTCTTCCTTAACACCTTGAAGGTTCACAGGGCATTTTAATGATAAAACATCATTGTCCTCCTCTGTAACTATCCATTCATTGGATACATCTCCCTGGAAGCATATTTTTTGTAAGAACCTTTGATGACATTGCATAAACAGAGACATTAGTAGAAGTTTCAAGATTGCAACACTGTTATCTCTCATGCAGAACTGTGTACAGCAAGTTGCTCAAAATTCTTAGTCATTTGTCATTATTTTGTACATACATGGTACAGTTAAAGGAATAATAAAGTAATAATGCCGAGTCTGGCCTCCTCCCATTACCTAGAGGGTAATTAGCCTACCGTGCCATGCTGGCCAGATGGATTGGTACAGGGTTTCTTTTCAAGTTTTCCTTCTGTTTCCTTCCTTAGTTTTGGGCCTTGGCATTCCCTTTTGTCTGCTCTCACAACACCCTCAGGATGGAAGGAGGTGGTGACATGTCACCACACATCATCAAGTACACACAATGCATCAAGTAACAAGGTAGCACATCTAGTAACTTTGTAATGCAAACTTTTAGACTAAACCTTTAGAAGAGCATGGTCATTATACAATTTCATATCAAATCAGACATACCTTTAAGACTTAAAGTTTAAGTCATGTTAATATATGTATTAATACATTATATATATGTCTAGGTTTATTAATATAATAATTGCTTACATTATTGTCCGACCCCTCTTCACCAATAATATTTACTTTAGGATACTGTGCTGAAAGTGATGCAATAATGCAGCGCTGTGCAGACCTGTCAGCCTCTGTCTGGTAGTCATCTTTACCCTTTAATAATCAAATCAATAATGAAGAAGACAAATACTGTAAATATATATGTATATATAGTTAGTTATTAAATTATTTGATCCGGTTTCCTGCTGGACTGGACTTGGAATGGTTAATTTCTACATAGATCTAGCTTTCAACTACTACCAAAGAATCTTTTTACATGATGACACATTCTTAGGTACAAATTAGCGGAATTAGAAGTTTATTTATTTAGAATTCATAGATTTTTTACATAGGACCCGTGTATTTAGCCATGTATGTATTCTGCAATCCAATAGTACTTTTTGTACAATATTTTCCGACAAGGACGAAGTTTAAGTAATGTAATGTATGACAGTATACAAGGATGAAGTGATAGACATGATAATTGAAGGTGATGTAATTATTTTATTCGCGTTTTACTGTAATGAAACTGTAAGATTTAACCTACCTTTTCAACTATACCGAGTTCACCTTTGCTCATAACATCGCGCACTATTTTCCCAGCCCGGTTAGCTACCGACACCGAAGACGCTAACAACCTCACAATAAGGGGTGCAGTAGTCGACATTTTGGCTATTTGACTTGCTCTAGATTACACACAAAAGTAATCTCCTTCAAGTACCCGTTTATAAAAACAATCGGCACGCACATACATTCACTTCCTTCTGTAATCTGCAACCATTGAACCTACTAGTCCTGTGTCGATCGCGATTGACCGAATCTTTTTGACCCGATCTCGACCCATACGCGTGTGACCGAGTCGTCGGTCTCTGAAAGATTCGGTCTTCCATAGATTCGATCACCAGGTGACATCGCAAACGAAATTCGACTTTATTTGTGGAGTATTACCGTAGCTTGTTGCTTATTTGATCGATTATTACGCGGGATCGGGTCGCACGCGACATGTCAATCGCGGGAGCGGATTTTGATTTTGAGTATGAATCAATTAGTTGCAGAAAAAAGTAAAGGACAGAAAAACTTATTATAAATATTGTGTCATTCATAATAAAGGTATGCCAAAATAACACCAAAACTGCAGTTGACTAAGTATATTTCCGAACCGAATGTAGCCACGTGATGTCACGGTTGCGTTGTAAAATATGGCACGAAAAATTTTAAGCAGCCACTTTTTGATTAAAACAAATACTATTAAATGATAATAATTCTTAAAAATAATTGTATAATTATGTTTTTATAGCACAAAACTATTAAAAAAAATCTGTCCTTTTTGGAGTCTTACGTATAGTCTCTAAGCTCGTTCGATCGAACGAGATCGACCGAAATCACCGAAATGATTGAATCTTTTTGACCCGATCACTAGACGAATCGGTCACGATCGACCCGGGTCATGGAAAATGATTGACCGACACAGGTCTAGAACCTACCTTTCCCTCCCTCCCTTGCCCCTTGATTTGTTTGTCAAAAATGACAAACTTGACAATTGTATTTTTTTTTAGGTATAATTAACAGTTTAATATGTAAAAATATATATATATAATAAATTAAAACTAATTTAATAGATTAGGCCCATGTGGTAAAGTGCCTAAAATGCTGGCATTGTATTGTCTTGTCATAATCGATATCGAACAATAATCTCAAATCCTTTTTTTTAAATTCAGCAATATTTATATTTATAACTAACTAGCTGTACCCTGCGCGCCACTAACTACCAACGTCACTAACTAAAATCTTTTTTTTGTTCAGAAACCTCTTTCTTCTCTTTGTTGTGCAAGAGCCCATGAAGGGCACTTGCACAACAATTTTTATGAAAATAGTTTACGATTTTTTAGAGGACACACAGAGAAACATTCATTTTTATTTAAAAGAAGATATAATATACTTAAAACAATAATACATTCGACATACTTTTTGCAAGTTGAATATTATCTAGGTGTGTCAAGGGCGGATCCAGCTTTGGCGCCAGGAGGGGGTCACATAGTCGTGGTCAAGTCAAGAACTTATAAATTAATTTTGATAACAATAGTTACAAGTAAAGTACGGTTCGATTCCGGGGTCGGGCAAGTGTCTTTGTCTAAACCAGAGGCACTGGCTCGGAGTCTGGGTGTCATCACTACATAGTATAAAACAAAGTCGCATTCTTCTGTCCGTCCCTATGTATGCATAAATCTTTAAAACTACACAACGGATTTCGAAGCGGTTTTTTTTAATAGATAGAGTGATTCAAGGGGAAGGTTTTTAAGTATAACCCACCCCCGCTTTGCACGGGCGAAGCCGGGGCGGGCCACTAGTTTCTATATATAATATGTATGTATTTACAAAAAAAAAATGTATATAAGTAGTTTATCATCCATCTCGTTACCATAACACAAGCATTAAGTTGCTTAGCTTGGGACGAGATGGCGTTGTGTGAAATGTCCAAAGATATTTATTTATTTATTTAATAATGTACGTAAGTACTGTACTTAAAAATATTTATTCTTTATTGTACACTTGAAAAACTCCATACATAATAACTTGTACAAATCCACGTACATATTGCCCTCTTGAAGACACCCAGAGAACCACTATCACGCACTGAATGAGGCAGCCTATTTATATTCCGTAATCGTGGTTAATGATTTTGTCATAACAGCTAGAGGTATGTCACCCCTCGACAAGGCATGACGCAAAACTCCGCAAAATTGAAGAGGTGGTACGACAAGGGTTTCCAACAAACAAAATAGAAACAGACAAAATACATACGTAGGTCACACTATAAGTTTTGCGTAACTTAAAAAAAATGTTATAATTATAATATTGTGTTTATTGCTTTTCAAAAGACTACATTTCTAACATTTTTTCATGCGATTGAACCGATTTAATTAAACAGGAGGACCACAGATCTGAATGCATGTTTTCTACGTGATGATTGAACGCTATCACTGCCTCTTCGGAGTTGGTAAAAGTGAAACCTCTCATGAAATGTTTGATTTTGGGGAAAATACAGAAATCACAGGGTGCTAGATCGAGACTATGCGCAGGATGGGTGACGAGTTGTACTTTTCCGGAAGCTAAAATGACTTTGTTTTGTTGGCCGTGTGTGAAGAAGCGTTGTCATGATGTAGGAGAACGCGGCTTTTTGGTCGTCTTGCGCGAACTTTTTCTAACACCCTGGGCAAACAACTAACTACCGACTATAAATAAAAAAAAAGAAAGAAAGAAGAAAGAAAGAATTAAAGAAGAAAGAGATTATTACACAAAAGACATTATTATAAAAAAATTACCTACTCAGCATTTGGGATATTAAATTAAATGAAATAGGACCGCAAATTATTAAAAAACTAGCGACCCGCCCCGGCTTTGCACGGGTGCAATGATGATATAGATAAAAACCTTCCTCTTGAATCACTCTATCTATTAAAGAAAACCGCTTCAAAATCCGTTGCGTATTTTTAAAGATTAAAGCATACATAGGGACGGACATACGACAGCGACTTTGTTTTATAATATGTAGTGAAGAATGACGAGCCCTCTGATTTTCTTGCCAGTTCTTTTCAGCAGTGGTCGCGTTCCGAACTGGTGGTAAACTACAATATATGCATTCTATACATTTTTTTAATATGTTGACAATTTGTAAGTGTCCATTGTGTCCTATACAAAATAAATTATTTGACTTTGACTTAAACATTACAAATTCGAACAATACATATTTTTTTTATTACGTTGTCCGTGTTTTAATGGCAAATTTTTGTGTTACTTGGCCACCCCAAAATTAACTCACACTTAAAGAGCGGCCGCCATCTTGGCGTCTCACTTTTGTCTTATCAAGAGTTCCGTCCGCCTTTTTTTATACGTCCATGTATACAACCAAATAATAAAAAATAAATAAAACCAAAAAAGAATAAATTTTCTGAATTAGCTATGTGTCTCGAAACTGCACCGAAAGGGTATCCAGCTCAGCATATGTCAAGTGCAGTACCTGATCTGCTAAATCCCAGTAGTGGCATACGGATACCAAGCTGCAAGCACTTGAGGTCTAACGTAAATCTAAGTATGGGGTCTATGCTTTTGCTTCGAATAGTTCGTGTGACGTAGTCCTGTGTCGATCGCGATTGACCGAATCTTTTTGACCCGATCTCGACCCATACGCGTGTGACCGAGTCGTCGGTCTCTGAAAGATTCGGTCTTCCATAGATTCGATCACCAGGTGACATCGCAAACGAAATTCGACTTTATTTGTAGAGTATTACCGTAGCTTGTTGCTTATTTGATCGATTAGTACGCGGGATCGGGTCACACGCGACTTGTCAATCGCGGGAGCGGATTTTGATTTTGAGTATGAATCAATTAGTTGCAGAAAAAAGTAAAAGACAGAAAAACTTATTATAAATATTGTGTCATTCATAATAAAGGTATGCCAAAATAACACCAAAACTGCAGTTGACTAAGTATATTTCCGAACCGAATGTAGCCACGTGATGTCACGGTTGCGTTGTGAAATATCTCACGAAAAATTTTAAGCAGCCACTTTTTGATTAAAACAAATACTATTAAATGATTATAATTCTTAAAAATAATTGTATAATTATGTTTTTATAGCACAAAACTATTAAAAAAAATCTGTCCTTTTTGGAGTCTTACGTATAGTCTCTAAGCTCGTTCGATCGAACGAGATCGATCGCGCAACCTTCGGTCCGTGACCGAAATCACCGAAATGATTGAATCTTTTTGACCCGATCACTAGACGAATCGGTCACGATCGACCCGGGTCATGGAAAATGATTGACCGACACAGGTCTAGTGTGACGTGTAGTAGTTATATAATTAAATAGACTACAAAAAAAAATACAACAAATTCATTCTATAATAAAAAAAATAAAAAAAATGATTACAATAAATAAAAAACCTTTAGTGGTAGGTGTAGTTGGGCGTGGTCGGTCGTGTATAATAGCGGACGCACTTACCACGTTACCACCGGGAGGCAAGTGTATTAGTAGACTTGCCGGTATCTGGTTCTGGTCGCCGGTATGGCCGCTGGTAGTACTGCTTGAGCGGGGGTGCAATAGGCAAAATGAAAAGCACCGAGTCACAGGCACACTGTATTTGCACTAAACACATATACCACAATACTGTACGGTAGAGGACCGAACCATATGATAAGAAGGCGAAGAAAACTAAGGCAATTAGTATACAAAGCAAAAGCGTACTAGATCGCGAGATGGCAGAGTAGGTACAAGCACAGCGCATAGGGCATACGTCTCGCGTCGCAAACGGGCGGTTGGACACTGACGCCGGGCGAGCTCGCTCGGCCCAACTCGGCTCAGCTCGGTCGGTTCGGAGCGGGCGCAGGAACGCGCATAAAAAACTCCGGCGTTGTCTCCGAGGCACCGTTGCACTGTGCGATATTATTGTCGTACCGCTGCAAAACCACATTGCACGACACGACAATAACATTGCTTGTGTATTATGTATAAACCGTATTTATGTATATATGTGTGTATGTATATATGTATGTATGTATTTATGTGTGTAAGTATGTATGTATGTGTGTGGTGAGTAACATGCCACATGACCCCCCTCCAGAGACCGTGTTTACGGGCGATAAAAATCCGGGAAGCGGACTTTGCGACCCACACGCGTCCTCCTGACGTCATCCTGGGTTGGGGCATTTTGCCCTATGGGGGCAGGGTGAGGTAGGGAACTAGGTGGAGGGATAGGGGTAGGAATGGGAATGGGGGAGGGAGTGGGATTGGTTGTGTCCACCAATATGTAGGCCGGCTTGAGGCGGTCCACCGATACCGTGACACTCTTCCCTTTGACCTGTATCTTGTAGGTCTTTTCCCCTCGTTCGAGAACTTCGTACGGGCCGGTGTAAGGAGGCTGTAAAGCACCTCGCAATGTGTCGTCCCGTACAAAGACGTGACTCGACGAAGTCAAGTCTTTGTGGACAAAGATTTTGTTCTTGCTGTGACGCGTGGCTGGCACAGGCTGGAGTTTGGACGTGAGTTGGCGCAGGCGGGTGGTAAAATCCGATACATCGGTGGAGGCTGGAGCTGAGGGCTGGAAAATTCTCCAGGTAGCCGTAGCGGCTCGCCGTACACCAACTCTGCAGAAGACGACTGAAGGTCGTCCTTGTACGAACTTCGTATGCCTAGTAGCACTAGGGGTAGTGTGTCTACCCAATTGGCGTTCGCATGACACATTATGGCTGCCTTCAACTGGCGGTGGAAGCGTTCCACTAGCCCGTTGCAGGCTGGGTGATACGCGGTTGTTCTGCGATGCTTGAATCCGATCACTTTTCCAAGGTATTGGAAAAGTGCCGATTCAAACTGTCGTCCGCGATCAGTGACGATATCGGATGGACATCCAAATCTGGATATCCACGATATCGCTGCCTTCCCAACCGTTTCCGCAGTAATGTCTGCCATGGGTGTTACTTCTGGCCAGCGAGTGAAACGATCCACCGCGGTGAGGCAATACCGGTAGCCTTGCGATACGGGTAGAGGGCCAATAATATCCACGTGGATGAATGCGAATCGTGCGCGCGGGAGCTCGTAAGTGCCCAATGGAGCGGACACGTGTCGATGCACCTTGGCGCGTTGACACGCCACGCATTGACGAGACCACTCCCTGCAGTCCTTGCGCACACCTGGCCAAACAAAACGCTCGGCGACTAACTTAGCCGTGGCGTTGGCGCCTGGGTGGCCGAGACTGTGAAGACTGTCAAAGAGTTGTCTCCTCAATGGTTTTGTGACGAAGGGCCTTGGGGACGAAGTGCTGACGTCACAATAGAGCTCATGGCGAGAGTTAGGGATACTCAACTTCTCTAGGCGAAGTGACGATCCTTCTCCCAGAAGTTGAGTCAATTCCGGGTCTGTGGACTGTGCTGAGGCTAGGACGTCGAGGTCGACTGGCATCTGCAGTTCATCGACACGAGACAGTGGGTCAGCGACGACATTGTCTTTCCCAGAGATATGTCTGATCGTAGTCGTGAACTGCGAGATGTAGTCGAGGTGACGGAACTGGCGAGGCGAACAGTTGGCTTTCCGTTCGCTGAAAGCGAAACTGAGCGGCTTATGGTCCGTGTACACGACGAAATGTCTAGCCTCGAGCATGTGTCGGAAGTACTTGATGCTCTCGTATATAGCAAGGAGCTCGCGGTCATACGGAGAGTACTTCTGTTGTGAAGGACTCAACTTCCGCGAGAAGAATGCCAGTGGTTCCCATATGTCATTTTTAAATTGCTGCAATACTGCTCCCATTGCCAGGTCGGACGCGTCTGTTACCAACGCGAGGTCGGCCTGACAATCTGGGTGGGCAAGTAATGCAGCGTTGGCGAGACTATCCTTGCATGCATTGAAAGCTTGCAAGGCTTCCCCTGAGATGTCCACTGGATGCGACGCTTTGACGTTACCCATGAGTAACGCGTTCAAAGGCGCTTGGATGGATGCGGAATGGGGTAAGAATCGCCTATAAAAGTTGAGCATCCCCAAGAAACGTCTGAGTTCTCTGACTGTCTTGGGGGCGGGGAACTCTCTGATGGCCTGGACCTTGGAGTCTAGAGGCTTGGTGCCAGATGCAGAGATTCGGTATCCTAAAAAGGTTACCTCGGATGCACCGAAAACGCACTTGGCAGTGTTCACCAGTACGTTGTACTGCCTCATGCGGGTGAAAAGTTGATGAAGGTGGGTCTCGTGCTCTTCTGCGTTCCTGGAGAAGATCACAAAATCGTCCAGGAAGCAGTAGACGAAGTCGAGACCTCTCGTCATCTCATCCACAAATCTTTGAAAGGTTTGACCTGCATTCCTCAGACCAAAGGTCATGAATGGGAATTCATACAGGCCAAAGGGGGTAGTGATTGCGGTCTTCGGGATATCCTCCTCCGCCACTGGAATCTGGTTATAGGCCTTCATCAAATCTATGGTGGAGAAGATGGTACAACCGGAGATGGAGTGGGAGAAGTCATGGATGTGCCTAATAGGATAACGGTCGGGGATGGTGCGAGCGTTGAGCATGCGATAGTCACCACAAGGTCTCCATCCGTTGTCCTTCTTAGGCGCGAGGTGAAGGGGAGACGCCCAGGGACTTTCAGAAGGCCGCGCAGTGCCGTTCTGGATCATGAGCTCGAACTCCTGCCTCGCGATCTTCAATTTGTCCGGAGCTAATCTGCGAGGGGTGCACGAGGTGGGTGGTCCGGGTGTAGTCCTGATGTGATGTACAGTGTTGTGCGTCGGAGACAAGGGAGAGCCAGAAGGGCGAGTAATTTCTGGATACT
The DNA here is from genome assembly GCA_905475355.2 of Clostera curtula. Classification (NCBI taxonomy): domain Eukaryota; kingdom Metazoa; phylum Arthropoda; class Insecta; order Lepidoptera; family Notodontidae; genus Clostera; species Clostera curtula. The sequence continues at coordinate 5,928,529 of FR997813.1, read as the reverse complement.
CCTTTAATATAGCGTGGAAACGCGTGTCACCTGTACAGATTTTAACAGAACACACATTCGAGTTATCGATCAAGGCATTGGTGTACAGAGTAGTCGTATTATCTAAAAGACGTTGGTTACGACAGTCTACAATTAAATTATAAAAACTTAAAAAGTCAACACCAATGATTGGCTTTGTTACATTAGCCACGATAAAGCGCCAAACAAAACTACGTCTTAAACCTAAATTTAAGTTCAGTTCGATAAAACCGTAGGTTTCGATGGTCGATCCGTTGGCTGCGGTGAGCTCGAAGTTCGTCTTGGCTCGACGGTCTCGGACTGCTGCACGTGGGTACACGCACAGATCGCTGCCGGTATCCACCAGGAACTGGGTGTTGGAGTTGCGGTCGGTGATGAATAGGCGACCTTTGGATGCTGGGCAATCGTTTGTCGCCACTACCGACTGCCTGCAGCGTTTCCCGACTTGGTGTAGTCGCACGGCTTTATGCACTTGTTGGCCTGTGCTCCAAACTTACTATGATACCAGCATACTGGGTACTTCCGGTAGCTGGAGTTCGACCGACTTCGCTGTCGCGAAGAAGAACGCTGACGGCGGTCACGTGGTCTGGCACGCTCAGTGAAGTGGCAGCCCGCTCGGGTATGTTCCTCAAACTTGAGCGTGAGGTGCTGTACCATTTTCTTCAATTCCGCAATTTCATCGGACTGGTGTGGGACTCTGGCCGATGAAGTTGAGGCAATTTGATGCGGTGAGGTTAGCTCCTGGATCCGGTCTGCGAGATCTGCCAGTTGGTCCAGTGAGTGGCTGGGTTGTGAGGCTAGCACCGTCTGGATGCTGTGCGGGAGGCGATTACTCCATATGGAGCGCAGAAAGTCGTCCGGCACTGAAGGTCCAGCCAGGTCTTGGAGATGGCGTAGGAACTGTGATGGTTTCCTATCACCAAGTTCCTCGTGGGTGAGAAGCTGCTTCACCTTCCTTTCTTGCGAAGCCGATAACCGCTTAATGAGCTCGTGCTTGATCTTATGGTATCGATCAGTAACCGGGGGATTTATGATAAGATCCTTGACGGCTTTTGCATACTCAAGGTCTAAGTTGCTGGTGACATTGCCAAATTTGATGTTGTCATCCGTGATACCATGACTCGCGAACTGACCTTCCAATAATGCGAACCAAAGTTCCGGGTCTTCGGCCGAGAATGGAGGGACCTTAATCCGGTGTCGAAAATCCATGTCGTGGTCGTGTCGGACGGTGGAAACACGCGCACAACGTTTTTTCCTTCTTGACACGTTGTCGTCCGTGCGTGATCCAGCGGTTCTGACTGATCCACTGCTGTCGCACATTGTCCTGCTTGTCCTCTTCAGGTGCTCTGAACGGGGTCACCACTTTAGTGGTAGGTGTAGTTGGGCGTGGTCGGTCGTGTATAATAGCGGACGCACTTACCACGTTACCACCGGGAGGCAAGTGTATTAGTAGACTTGCCGGTATCTGGTTCTGGTCGCCGGTATGGCCGCTGGTAGTACTGCTTGAGCGGGGGTGCAATAGGCAAAATGAAAAGCACCGAGTCACAGGCACACTGTATTTGCACTAAACACATATACCACAATACTGTACGGTAGAGGACCGAACCATATGATAAGAAGGCGAAGAAAACTAAGGCAATTAGTATACAAAGCAAAAGCGTACTAGATCGCGAGATGGCAGAGTAGGTACAAGCACAGCGCATAGGGCATACGTCTCGCGTCGCAAACGGGCGGTTGGACACTGACGCCGGGCGAGCTCGCTCGGCCCAACTCGGCTCAGCTCGGTCGGTTCGGAGCGGGCGCAGGAACGCGCATAAAAAACTCCGGCGTTGTCTCCGAGGCACCGTTGCACTGTGCGATATTATTGTCGTACCGCTGCAAAACCACATTGCACGACACGACAATAACATTGCTTGTGTATTATGTATAAACCGTATTTATGTATATATGTGTGTATGTATATATGTATGTATGTATTTATGTGTGTAAGTATGTATGTATGTGTGTGGTGAGTAACACGTCGGGGTCACCACTTTAGGCGCAAAGGGATGATCATCCAGCCAGACGAGGTGTGATGTCTGGCTAGGGGTCGCAGCGCCTAAATCCCCCGATAGTTGTAGTCGGGGATATCTTAACCTTGCGAATTGCTCTTGAAATTTCGCTATCGCGGTGTAGGACTTCTTCGTGATTGTCGCATTTGTAGGCGATATTTCTTGATGCAATTAGTTCAGATTTTTCGGGTAAACTGTGTAAAGTATGTAGCATGTGGTCGCTACATGGCTCCCCCCCAAGACTGGAGGTCGATCCTCTTGAGTTGCTGCAGTGTGATGATCTTGCAAGTGCCAGGAGTGCTCGGAGTCTACGGAGAGTCGAGACTGAGCACCTCAACTGTGTAGTGGAGTTCACTGGGCGCGGTTGAGTGTCGTGCCGCAGAACCAGGTAGCACGGTGAGTCGGCTGGGCGTGGTCCTGTTAAGGCTGACGTCTTGGCTTGCTAAGTGACTGCTGCTGCTGAGGAGTGTTCGTCTTTACCAGGTTGACCAGGCAGGAGGATGTTGCAGACTCGTTGGAAGGTTGTTCTGGAGTCCAATGTCGAGGGTTACCACTTCAAGGATCTTGCGTGTTCACATCACGTCGGGGTCACCACTTTGGTGGTAGGTGTAGTTGTTGGGCGTGGTCGGTCGTGTATAATAGCGGAACACACTTACCACGTTACCACCGGGAGGCAAGTGTATTAGTAGACTTGCCGGTATCTGGTTCTGGTCGCCGGTATGGCCGCTGGTAGTACTGCTTGAGCGGGGGTGCAATAGGCAAAATGAAAAGCACCGAGTCACAGGCACACTGTATTTGCACTAAACACATATACCACAATACTGTACGGTAGAGGACCGAACCATATGATAAGAAGGCGAAGAAAACTAAGGCAATTAGTATACAAAGCAAAAGCGTACTAGATCGCGAGATGGCAGAGTAGGTACAAGCACAGCGCATAGGGCATACGTCTCGCGTCGCAAACGGGCGGTTGGACACTGACGCCGGGCGAGCTCGCTCGGCCCAACTCGGCTCAGCTCGGTCGGTTCGGAGCGGGCGCAGGAACGCGCATAAAAAACTCCGGCGTTGTCTCCGAGGCACCGTTGCACTGTGCGATATTATTGTCGTACCGCTGCAAAACCACATTGCACGACACGACAATAACATTGCTTGTGTATTATGTATAAACCGTATTTATGTATATATGTGTGTATGTATATATGTATGTATGTATTTATGTGTGTAAGTATGTATGTATGTGTGTGGTGAGTAACATGCCACAAACCGACAATACTTAAAAACATTAAACATAATGATTACATTTGTATTAAAATACCAATAATATCTAATAAATTAATATAAATATACGACAATTTATATAATAACTAGCGACCCGCCCCTGCTCCGCACGGGTACAATGATGAACCTCTAAATTTATCAGTGTTTCTTTACAATATTATGCACGTTTTTTACTTATAAACCTTCCTCTTGATTCACTCTATCTATTAAAAAAACCGCTTGAAAATCCGTTGCGTAGTTTTAAAGATTTAAGCATACATAGGGACGGACAGACGACAGCGACTTTGTTTTATAATTTTTTACTTTTTTTTTATTTTAATTTAAACACGCTCGGCAGATTTAGGAATCTGGTAACAAAACATCTCTCCACATGTGACTGTTGACGTACCTCAATACACTTAATTTACACTTACACTTAATTATACATTTATATTAAATTAAACATTTGATTTGTACACTTAATTTAAACTTCTATTTCTACTTCAATTTCTTATTACAATTTAAATTTAATTTTAATTTTCTATTTCAATCATGGACGTATATTTCAATGTCTATCCAGCAGGTTTTATATTTTATGTTATGTTATGTTTTGTGCATGCTGTGATCTCCTTTAATTGAAGAAACACTAGATTTAAGACCGATATGTACATTTTTATAACAGTAATTTATATTGTGTATTCTTTGTTGGAGATCCTAAAGTATAAATAAATAAATAAATATGTAGTGATGATTACATTTGTATTAAAATACCAATAATATCTAATAAATTAATATAAATATACGACAATTTATAAAAATAACTAGCGACCCGCCCCTGCTCCGCACGGGTACAATGATGAACCTCTAAATTTATCAGTGTTTCTTTACAATATTATGCACGTTTTTTACTTATAAACCTTCCTCTTGATTCACTCTATCTATTAAAAAAACCGCTTGAAAATCTGTTGCGTAGTTTTAAAGATTTAAGCATACATAGGGACGGACAGACGACAGCGACTTTGTTTTATATATGTAGTGATAATGAAATCCCGACTGCATGCAATTATAATTACTTGAAAATAAAAATTAAATATGTGGTGGCAGCATCTTTGTTAGCTTAGATTATAGATATATTTGTAATAATTAGTCCTTGTTTCTTTTGTTCCTTAATATGGTATTGTTTTACATAAAATCTGTATGGTGATAAAATATATAAATAAAATCATTATGTTCAATTAGTGGTCCACCTAAGTCCTGGAACCAGCTCAGGGGGGGGTCATGACCCCCATGACCCCCCCCCCTGGATCCGCCCTTGAGGTGTGTCTGTCTAGGTATAAATATGCTGCGTGATGATAGATTTAGAATGCAAGTGTTGCCACCCCATTTCGTGTGTGAAACTACGACCGGTTCGGAATGTTGCAGCCGGTAAGAATCTTGCTTCTTTTCGATCATTTAGGGTTTTGTTTCAAAAAGATAACATCCTGAGAAGCGATGTAAATTCGCTAATAACCACGTGAATTGATAGATTTATTTCTGCTATACATTGAACAGAAATATGTATGGTATTTAATCACATTTAGTCTTTAATACAATCTGGGATATAGAGCGATATCAGTCTGAAATACGTGGGCTTCAAACCCGTACTCATCTCGGATCTGTACTCTGCTCAGGGATAATGAATCAATCTAACAACGAAACATTTTTGAAATCGGTCGCAAACATTCTTCCAATCTTTATTCCTTACATCATTAGCAGCCCACCCGGTCGACATATACTTTTAAAACATTATGGGTGCATTAATCTGCGCCTGCACCTTACCCGAGTATTGTAAATATATAAAGCTTAAATTAAAAATTTAAATAAACCCCCCACACAATACCTATTTCCCTATAAAAAGTTAAAAATAAAAAAAGTTACCTAGACACACCTAGATAATATTCAACATGCAAAAAGTATGTGGAATGTATACTGTTTTAAGTATATTATATCTTCTTTTAAATAAAAATGAATGTTTGTCTGTGTGTCCTCTAAAGAATCGTAACTATATACACGTAAAATAGAAAACAAAGAGAAGAGGTTTCTGAACAAAAAAAACGATTTTGTTTAGTGGCGCGCAGGGTACAGCTAGTTAGTTATAAATATATATATATATACATATTATTAAATTTAAAAAAAAAGGATTTTAGTTTATTGTTCGATATCATCGATCACTAATATTTATTAGAGATCGATGTTCGATATCGATTATGACAAGACAATACAATTGTCAAGTTTGTCATTTTTGACAAGCAAATCAAGGGCAAGGGAGCAATGTAGCCAACTCTACCTACAGTTTAAACTGTAGATCTACACTTTTTGGAAATTCTCTCAGTTTTTAGTTTAGGCCTCGAAATCTACAGTACTTTTTTTATTAAGTTGCTATCTGAACATATTTTTTATTTGCTACATAGTAGTCCGTGCCCTAAGTCAGCTTCAGTAAATTTACGACCATAATAAAAGGTACCTTGCACAAAAAGTCAGAAATTAAATATTTGTTTTGAATTTAACGTGTCAAAATGACCATTAAAAAAATCAATCAAAATTATATAACCGAAAATTATGAAAAGTGAAAGATTTACAAATTGAAAATGAGATAGTAGCTAGTGATATTAACTAACGTGTATCATCAGCAGCATAGGATCAGCTGCTGATCAGCTACTAATTGATTGATGAACGGATGAACATGAACCATTCTAAGCTGATAAGCTTCATCAAAAATCGCTAGTCACATTTTCTGAAGTGTTACAATACTAGCTTTTAAATATTACTAATTTTAATTGGCATTCACACATCGTTATGACTTCTGAATCTTTTCCTGTTTAACTTTATTTAAAACTTCCTTTTGATATTCACATGATTTTTCTTGTTTTTAATTCCCACTCTAAAATATATTATATTGCCTACCATCATAAAATAATAAAAAGATTAAGCTTTAGATTTACTGTCCCCCAACGCGATGTATTTTTAACTTTTTAAAGGGAAATAGGTTATTTGTGTCAGGGGCTTTTTTAATTTAATTTTTATTTTATACTTTTTATAGGTACACACGTCAAACTTATAACACCCCTCTTTTTGCGTCGGGGATTAAAAATAACAGTTATAAGTATTTATTTATTTACATTTGTATGTATTAATATAAAACCATAGAAACTATTCAAATATATAATCATAACAACACCAAATACGGTAAGTTATATTATGTTCTAATAAAAGCCTAAAAGTATAATTATGTATAAAATACAGATAAAAAAAATGCCAATCACCAAGATAACATCCACATAAACAATAAACGTAAATTAAAATTTGAAGCTAAGTATTTCTAACAAAAATGCCATCTCCAATCTTTTTTGTGTAACTGACCTAATAAACGAAACCTCACCTAATAATATTTGTTTTAAATATCAGGATATTTTAATATGACTGATAAGAAACAGCTAAAATATAAAAGCTATTTTGCCATGATTCAGTGATGTGAACTTCCATAATAATGATTATTTAAAATTAGCACTAATAAATATTATATAATCCTATTCTATTGAATTTAAAAAAAAAGCAAAGAAACGTTAATCATTTTTCAATGTAACTAATATATTTTGACACAGCGTTTTTTATGTTGAGTTAAAATAACATGGTGCTGATTTATAAAAATTAATTTAAATAAAATTTCGTAGACACTAAGTTTCCAGTACTAATATATAAAATAATCCAACAATATATTCAACATTATTTTTCTTTTTATTATTATGAGTCAGTTTGTTCCGCAAATCCCAATAGTTATCCTCGTTAAAACAGTCTAAAAGATTACAAATTAAACTTATATCTAAAAAAAGGTATTGCCGCAAAAACTAATACATAATAAAATCATAATGGGTTTACAAGACCCACCCCCAAACAAAAACATATATGAACTAAATACAAAACACAAGTACAACACTCCCTAGAAGTTCAATACTCTGTATCACCATCATCTTTATGTCAAGTTTGAGTATGACAAATAGCAATAAGGCACTTTTTGCTAAAACTGATATGTAAATTATTCCTTAAAAATAATAATAATATAAAAGTGAATTTAGTAACATCATATTACTTTACAACTTAATGCCGACGTCCTCTGATCGCAAAACAGACGAGCTAGGTAACGTACGGAATTGTATGCTTAGTACATAGGCCGCGCGTGCCTATTATATCTTTACATTTTATTATTTACTTTTTGACTCGCGGGAATGGTTCACTCGAGGTAGTTGATGACCTGTGCTAGTGGTTGACCCATACTAGTGATTGGCTCGCGGGAATGGTTCACTCGAGGTATTGGATGACCTGCGCTAGTGGTCGACCCATACTAGCGATTGACTCGCGAGAATGGTTCACTCGAGGTATAGGGTGACCTGCGCTAGTGGCGGCCCTTTACTAGCGATTGACTCGCGGGAATGGTTCACTCGAGGTATAGGGTGACCTGCGCTAGTGGCAGCCCTTTACTAGCGATTGACTCGCGGGAATGGTTCACTCGAGGTATAGGGTGACCTGCGCTAGTGGCGGCCCTTTACTAGCGATTGACTCGCGGGAATGGTTCACTCGAGGTATAGGGTGACCTGCGCTAGTGGCGGCCCTTTACTAGCGATTGACTCGCGGGAATGGTTCACTCGAGGTATAGGGTGACCTGCGCTAGTGGCGGCCCTTTACTAGCGATTGACTCGCGGGAATGGTTCACTCGAGGTATAGGGTGACCTGCGCTAGTGGCGGCCCTTTACTAGCGATTGACTCGCGGGAATGGTTCACTCGAGGTAATGGATAACCTGCGCTAGTGGCGGCCCTGTACTAGTGATTGACTCGCGGGAATAGTTCACTCAAGGTAGTGGACCTGCGCTGGTTGCCGGGTCATGCCACTGGAGGAGCCGCGCTGGTTGGCATGCCGCGTGAGAACTGCCTCGCGCTAGTCGGCGACTTGTGCAAGGATGTGCATGACGATTTGGTCGATAGTGTGTGTGTGCAGCATTCGTGCCACTGTAGTGTCCTCTACAACGTACACCAATAAGTTTTTGGCGTTCTCACGCAGACGCTGAACCCGCGACCACTTGTCGTGTGCAGCCGTCTTGGCGCCACACTGCTCGATCACCTTCTCTAACACCTGGATGTAAGAAACACAGTTTCTTTAATTTACGCAACGTTATATGTATTTCGTCAAACTTAGTGCCGTCAATCCCTGTGTCATCCCGTCTTGCGAGCGTAGCACAGTAGGCTAATTACCCTCGAGTCTCGAGTCAGTAGTGGGACATTTAAGGGCTGAAATGATAATTTATTTATTTCAGCACCCTCAGCAATAGCTGAGCCCAAGCATGTTGCCAGTACTATTAAATTTATTATGATTTTTAATTATGTGTTTCAACTAAGCTTTTAATTTTTTATTTGCATAGAATAATAAAAAGAAATACATAAGCCTTAAAAAAAACATATTGATATTAAAAAAAAATTATAAAGTAACTAATTTAATAAATTAGGCCCATGTGGTAAAGTGCCTAAAATGCTGGCAGCATTTCCCCTTTGAATGGCCAGGCTTATGCGCTAAGCTTAATTTTAGGACTACTAAAAAATTATTATCAAAAAATAATATTTTTTTAATATCCATACTAAATGCAAAATTATGTACCTACAGAACTAAGTGGCTATAAAGAAATCTAGCTATCTACAAAGATCATACGCACCACATCAATAGACTCTTCCGGCCACCCAAACATGCTGAGCATTTCTTTGTCAATCAGCTGCGAAAGGAGTTTCTTCAAATTTTCAGCCAGCTCTTCTTCCGACATCAGCGGTTTCTTGTTCTCAGTCTAAAAATTACACCGAACACTTAATTTGCATGGGGTATTAATTTGCAGGAGAAAAAAAAAACAACTAAACTACCCTACTACTACTAATTATCCTCCCTGTGATGAGAGGGCTTCCTCTCATCACACTCAGTAGATTTACGGGCTGAGTAGTAGATGAAAGTTAAATCAGGAATTTAACAGTGATAGCATGACTATGAAACGAGAAAGCATGATGATTAACAACGAAGTAAGACGATGAAACATTCACACATGATGAATAAGTAAACGCGTGACGGTGAAAAGTGAAAGCAGTACGATTAAAAAGTGAAAGTACGAGTGGTAACCTGTAGGGGCTGAGGGTCGGGAGTGGAGAGGGCTGCATTGGCGGAATCATCGTCCCCCAACATGCCCCCGTAAAGCACGCCCGAACCGCCGTAGCCTTGCAGGATACGGTCGGACTCCGCGTCCAACAAATTGATGATCGATTCTATCTCGGACTTGGTCACACGGTCCATCGAGGTGGTCGAGCCCTGCGATATAAATAAATGTATTAATTACGGCACTTGTATAGTAATTTTCAAATATCATAAGCTAAAATCTATCCTGTTAGCAAAGGAGTAGTTGTTTGAGTCTCTTCAGCTGTAATTGGCGGAGAAGGGAACCACGGCGCTTTTGGGTCAAGACTTTTCTAAGCAAATAAACAAGCGGGCCAAAAGAAATCACCCTATTGGACGATGCTCTCATTTTCGCAAATGGCCGCCAATGTCAAATCTGTTTTGACATTTGTGGACTAGGCAGATGCAGACTACAAGTGAACAAGCCATTTATGGAAGCAAAACCTAAATGAAGAAGAAGAAGAACAAGCCACGGAGCGATACACTCCTCAAGTGATTCGTCTGTGGTGTTGGCGCAGCGCGAATTCCGTCGCCGATTCCCCGGCCGTCCGACACCAACTGCGCAAACACTGCGCCGTTTGCCAACCAACCTTGAAGAGACCACACGAGACGTTGCCAAGAGTGGCCGGCCCCGGAGCGCCCATTCTGCTCAGAATATCGCCGCTGTTGCCGAGGATGTCGAGCTATCGCCGGCAACATCGACCAGCCGTGCCACGCAATTAGCCAGACGTCCCTAAGGCGAATTTTGGTCTAAGACCTACGCATGTTCCCGTACAAAGTCCAGTCCGTGCATCAGCTGCTGCCTGCCAACCGCCAAACGCGCGTACCCTACGCCCAAGCCATCCTCAATCTCGAGGAACAATTCGAAGATATTTGGACCAAAATCATAATGAGCGATGAGGCTAATTTCCTCAGCGGTACGTGAATAAGCAAAACTATCGCTTCTGGGGCGCCGAAAATCCACGAGTGATGCACGAGGAGCCATTACACAAGCTCACAGTCTCCGGTCAAATTGAGAATAGAAAATGATCTATAATTTAAATTAATTACGGTCGAATTTCGACCGCCGGGCGACCACTGGTAATAATAAACTCACCAATACATTCCTGACGTGCGACAAGTGCGCCTGGAACACAGCCGCGTGATTCTTCCGCACGTGACGCGCAAGTTGTTCGCCGCGAACGTATGCGCGGGCCGATATGCAGTACATGCAACGACGCGGCCGGTCCAGCGTGTGAGTCTCCAGATGCCGCCGCAAATTGATCTCCGAATGGAAGGCCTTGGTGCACACTTCGCATTTGTACGCTGAAATTATAACATCTGTACCAACCGACTTGACTGCCTCGTTGGTCTAGGGGTTGGATACGCCGCCTTTGGATCACGGGGTCCCGGGTTCGATTCCGGGGCCGGGCAAGTGTATTTGTGTAAACCAGAGGCACTTGCTCTGAGTCTGGCTGTCATTAATATTCGTGAATTACAAAAACAAATTGTAGGATAATAAATACAATTTACTTACGTTTATCATCTAAATGCACCTTCAAGTGGGCAGTGAGGCTGGCTTCGTTGATGAACTCCTTCTTAGAGCAGGGGCACGCGATGATAGGGCATGCCAGCTTGTTCAGCCCCAAGTGGTTCCTCATGTGCACCAGGAGTCTAAACCAGAGCACACTCGCATTTAAGAGTTGATCACTTCCCTTTATTAAGGGGTCGAGGAGATCGATGATTACTACGGACTGGCTTGCGTACGTTTGCGGGATATATACTAGCTGATCCCGCAAGCGTTGTTTTGACAAATAATTAACTACCCCGCTACTACTACTTCTCAGCCCATAAATGACCTACTGCTGAGTCGGGCCTCCTCCCGTCACAGGGAGGGAAAATAGCCTACTGTGCCACGCTGGCCAGACTGGTTGGCACAGGGTTTTGTGTCAAGTTTTCCTTCTCTTACAGCTAGGTTATCGGCCTTCTCATTTCCTTTTGTCGACTCTTACGACACCCTCAGGATAGAATGGGGTGGTGACGCTATGTATTCCAACCAAATTTCAAGTATCTAGGTCATAGAGCCCCCGCGCGGCCTGGCCTCGGCGGCCAATGGGCCGCGTGTGTGTCGCGATGTTTTTCGTTGGCCGTTTTTCGTTGGCGTAGAACAGCTGCTACATTTATAGATCCTCAGACCCGGCCAGGCGTTGCTGTGGCTAAGGTTGACTGGATAGAGTATGTATTCAATAGCGCCATCTGTTGAATTACTCAATTCAGTCAACAGATATGGCCATCTGTTAAAATCGTTTGGTGCTAACAGATAATTGTGACTGTCAAATAATAGACAAATAATTTGCAATAAACTAATATCGCGACTATAAAATAAGATGTAAGCTTCATCTTTCAAGTTGGATCAAACTGCAACCGGTCTGCAAATTTGATTAAAATCAGTTGAGTAGTTTAGGGAGTCCATCGCGAACAAACAACATAACACCTATAACAATCACGTAACAATTTATACGAAAAATCGGAACTATCAACATCGAGAAATACCACCTACAAATGCGAGAATCAAGAAGTTCACAGAGCAATTCCACACGGTTATGGTTATCGGGGGATAGACGACGCGGCCCCCTGCCAGAGTAAGCCCCCTGAGCTGCCTTTGCCAGTCATCCAGTGGTGTATTAACGCCAAAACGTTGTTGGTCTAGGGATTGGAAGTCCCGCCTTTGGATCACGAGTCTCTGGTTCAATTCCGGGGTCAGGCAAGTCTTTATATAAAACAGAGGCTCTTGCTTCGAATCTGGGTGCAATGTATATTCGTGAATTACATGTCTGTAAGCTGCCTTGGTCCATGTGGTGACGGATTTAGAATACGAAGTGTCACCAACCCATACCATCCCGCGGGTGTCGTAAGAGGACGCAAGAGGCAAATCGCCTAGCCGCAAGAGAAGGAAAACGTGATACAAACGCTGTGCCAACCCGTCTTGCCGGCGTGGCACAGTTGGCAAATGAATTTGGAGGAGGCCCGACTCAGTAGTGGGTCATTCATGGGCTGAAACGAACGAAACTGCCTGATACCGGCTGTCCCTAGTGCAGGGGTTTAGTTTTATAAAAAAGAAAGTTATCTTTCCATGGCTATTCATTTTCGATATCGGTGTTCGCTAATTTTTATTAACCTTGTTTGACCAATATTCCATTCACACATTGCATTTATTGTCCTAACTCCATACTGCCGTCTAAATTACCAGTGGCGACGAATTTCCTTCTTAAATACTAGGTGTCGGATCGATCGAATTAGAACCTTGTGCTAAAATTTACAACTTATAAGGGAATGAATATTATTCAGTCACTTTCAAATTTATCAAAGTGTGAAGAGACGAATCAATACTGACTTGGTTCTAGAAGGTAAGGCCTCCTCGCAGTATTCGCATACGTTGCCGCAGTGTTTCTCCATGTGGCGCTGCAACTGCGCCCGCTGAATGTAGGAGTTGCTGCATATCTCGCACTTGTACGGTTTTTCCGACACGTGGGTGAGCACGTGGCGCCGCATCACTTCCACAGTGAACGTGCTATATCCGCACTGGAATACCCGTCAACAATTTAAGGTGGATGCTCCAGGGTAGCCCGCGAAATTCAAATTTTCTTACGTTTTTTGGAATTTGCAGGGCAGTGCTAGGTTGTATGATGATGAACATTTGATTCGCGGCTGTAAGACGTATGTAGTTACAGAGTTATAATCATCAAACTCATCAATACAACCCTTCAATCTCATAAAGGTGCAAGAATGACTTTGACGTTGAAAAAGTTTTTCTTGCACCTTTATGAGCTTGGAGGGTTGTATTGATGATTTTGATGCTTCTATAACTACATACGTCTTACAGCCGCGAATAACATTTTAATCAACATACAACCTAGCACTGACCTGCAAATTGCAAACAACGTAAGAAAATTTGAATTTCGCGGGCTACCCTGGAGCATCCACCTTAATGTCATAAAATTAGAACAGATTTTTTTTAGCCATAGTATACTTAAATTGCAATATGCATTTAGTTTTTAGGAAAAAAACAATTTGCTCTTGACTGCTAGCTAAGCCTACCATCTGGTTGAAGTACTGGTTAAGATCCTTATTTTCTCATTAAGATTAACATACTTGTTTACAATAGCAATAATCCGCTTATTGAGGAAACACATTTACAAATTAATAATATTAAGCTGAGTACTGACCAACGTTACATCATATATAACATTCGCATCGAGCGTCGAGCATTTAAAATAGGCGTAACATGCTCGTCAAAACTCTGTGCTCCGTATTCGCCGCCAGTTCACTCAAGATGGCCGACAGCGAGGACGTGTTGGTTTATCTTTATAAAACACTGGTTTTTCTCGATATTTTTCTATAAAATACAGAGTTTCTTCTTTGTTCCACTACATGTTATACAAAATAAATTAAATAATTACGAGAGGAACTACTTGTGATCACTCGCGAAGTGACGACTCGCAACAGCGTACTGACTGAACCGCGTAACAGCCAAAGGATTCGCCAAAAAACCCAGCTTTACGTTGGTCAGTAACCAGCTTTAGAGTACAGAGTGAGCGGTTAGTAACTAAACACAATATTGGTCTAGGGGTTGGATGTGCCGCCTTTGGATCACGGGTCCCCGGTTCGATTCCAGTGTGGGGCAAGTTTCATTGTAAAACACAGGCAGTTGCTTTGGGTCTGGGTGTCATTTCTGTTTGTGTCATGTTTGTAAACTTGATATAGGTTTTACCTAGCGTTTCAAAAAAAAGAAAATCATAGATCTAGAGGGACCAGAATAGCTTTCTGTCAGACGATCCTGGGTTACACCTTATTAAACTAGAATAGAATGAATTACTTACCTTAGGCCTGAGCAAGGGAGCACAAGAAAAAAAACATGTTTTAAAAATGTACCAACAGAATGACGTTAATATTTAATAACATATTGATCCGCCGATACCGCAGTCTACCAAATTGTTAAAAACTTGCTCACCACATCGCAAGAATATTTCTTTTCACCATGTATCTCGAGGTGCTTGGTCATGGCGGCTCGTGAGCTGGTCCACTTGCTGCAATGGTGGCACTGATACTGGTCTGGAGTATCTGAAGCATAAATGTGTCGAATTTCTATAAGGTGCAAGACGCTAATGGAGTCTCGAGCCCGAATAATTTAACTAATATTATTAAATTTAAGATAATTATCCAAGAAAAACTAACGAGAGAAGGAAAACTTAATACGAAACCATAATCCAACCTATTATGGTTTCGTATTAAGTTTTCCTTCTTTTGTGGCTAGGTTTTACGGGCTTATGATTTCCTTGTCTTATATTTTTAATTGTTCCATGGATTAACCAAAGTTTAATTAAGAAAGCATACCAAATGTACCTGAATGATTTTTGTGCCAGTGGTTGACCAGTTTAGAATAATTCTTGGTAGAGTAAGAGCATATCTTACAATGAAATTCATTTTTCAAGATGTGCTGGAGTCTTATGTGCACCATCAAATTATCTTTTCTTGAGAATTTTGCCTCACATATCTGAAGACAACAACATATTATTTAAAATTGCTTATTATTCAATACTCTATTAAACCATTTGTTATGAAACTACCATCAATACGGAATGCTGGTCTACAGAAGAGGCTTAGTGTTTAGTGACTGCAAGTTTTCCAATCTGGAGAGTGATGTGCATGTAATACTGAATAAACCCAGCATTAGCCCTGTATTGGTCAATAACATGAGAGATGAATTAAATTATACGAGGGTGAATCAAAAAGTTCTTAGAAGTGCATATATATGAAACCTTTTTGGATCAAGTTCGATATTCAAATTAAAGAGTGTCTATCACACTATATTTATGCAGACTGTCACTTGTTTTTGTCAGTTCGTTCGCATGTAATAAATTTTTTTGTGCAACGAGTTGCTAAAAAGTCAAAATTATGGATAAAAGTGAGTTACGTGCGGTGATAAAATATCTCAGTTTGAAAAAAATGTCTACGAAGGAAATTTTTTTGGACATTCAGCAGACATTAGGGGGTGATGCTGTACCCTATTCTACGGTTGCGTACTGGGTGGCTGAATTTAAAAGAGGTAGATCAAGCTGTAAAGATGACCCGCGTTCTGGGCGGCCTTCAACCTCCGTTACAGAAGAAAATGTCAAAAAGGTTGAGAATCTGGTTTTGGAAGACAGAAGAATGACTATAAAACATATAGCTGAGATCCTAAAGATATCTTTTGGTAGCGTTCAATCCATTTTAATTGATTCACTGGGGTTCAAAAAAGTGTCTGCAAGATGGGTGCCACGAATGTTAACCGACGAAAACAAAAAGCGACGTTTGGAAATTTCCAAGCGTAATCTCGAAATGTTCCAGCGTGATTCGGATAATTTTTGCCGTCGTCTTGTCACCATGGATGAAACGTGGGTCCACCATTTTGATCCTGAAACTAAAAGACAAAGCATGTCTTGGAAACGACCATCCTCTCCATCCATTAAGAAATTTCGAGTTGCTCCTTCCGCTGGCAAAGTTATGGCCTCTGTGTTCTGGGATAGTGAAGGAATCCTTTTTATTGATTACATGCCAAAAGGCCAGACGATAACTGGACCCTATTATGCAAATTTAATCCCGAAAGTGCGTGAAGCGATTAAAGAAAAACGTCGTGGAAAACTGTCGTTGGGCGTGTTGTTCCTTCAAGATAACACTCCTGCCCATCGATCGGAAGTTGCGCTCAACGCAATCCGCTGTGCTGGCTTCAATCTCCTTGACCACCCACCATATTCTCCGGACTTAGCCCCAAGTGATTTTCACTTATTTCCAAAATTAAAAGAGGAAATTCGTGGAACAAAATTTCACGATAATGACGCGGTTATAGCTGCCGTAGAGGACTTTTTCGAGAGTCAAGAAAATAATTTTTTTTCACAAGGAATAAGGAAGTTAGAAACGCGTTATTCTAAATGCATTGCATTGGAGGGAGATTATGTAGAAAAATAAAATATTATTATTTAAATCTTTGCATTTTTTAATATTGATTCCAAGAATTTTTTGATTCACTCTCGTATCTATACATCAAATTTAAAAGTCTGTAATGTTAAGCTATGATTTTTTTGCAATGTCATATGAAGTTATTAATTGTTCAAAAGGATACAATTAATTACTCACACAGTTGCCAGCTTAATTATAAAATGCTGAGTTTATATGAACAAAATTGCCTTAATTTTCACATGATATATGATCAGAAAAACAATAGGATATAAATTTGTTATTTTTCATTATAAATATTTCATACTTACTTCACAACCATACGAAGTACCTCCTTGTCCATCACATCCACTTTGTGCCATATGACGTAGCACATGGGAGTGACGAACAAATTCTTTTTTACAATGCGGACATAAGAAGATGTCGCGTTCATGGACCTTCTGGATGTGTAAACTCAGAGTTTCTTTGTCAGGGCATCGTACAGTACATTGATCACATGCAACACTATCTGGCAATTTTGAATGTTCCGTTTCACAGTGTGTATCAAATGATTCTTTGAACCTGAACTTTTTGGGACACTCCTTGCACAGAAATTGACACTGGAAACAAAGTAATATTTAACGAAAATACAGTAGAATTATATATCATTCTACTGTACTTTATATATATAGTTCTATATCTTTATATATATAATTATACTGTATGTGTGTATGTCACTGAATAGCTGGACCAATTTGAATGTTTTTTTTTGTATACATTTGTGTGGCACCGAGGATGGTTTAGATTCACAAATCAGCCGAACATATGCTGCAGTTGGTAAACAAATATCATGCAGGACAATGTCTGGCCAGTCAGCTAGTATTATATATTTATGAATATTAGGATTAAGCCTTAGGCTCATGTTACTTATTAAGTTTGTTCCAAAAAATTGAGGAGAGCAGAATGTTGTTGTATAAAACAATACCAATTGCACCCTAAGCTTATGGACTGAAGAAAGATAGTCCATTACACATTATTATGAAGAAAAAAAATTGTTGAAGGCAGACTACCAGTCAATTTATACTTTTGATGAAAATAAATGAAAGCAATACTCAGGTTCACAGGTCACAGTTGCATTATACACCCAATGTGAAATTATGCAAAATATCTTAGTAGGCCAATCGATAGAATCTGGCACTATTGACATCATGGTGCCGGTTACATGATATAGCACCAGGCAAAGCAAGTAGTTCTTTCTCTTTATCAGCATTAGCATAACATTGTTACTGTAAGTCTTTAAAACACTGAATGTAATATTTATATTAATAAAGTGCCTATTAAAATTGTTGTAGTTGGTTACAGAAATGTAACTTGTTCCCGTTATTGATAAAGGGTATCCATGGGGTGTTTAGTAAGAGTGAAATACTAGTTTTTCTTTAATTTTCCACAAAACTATTATTATTATGGATAATTGCTTCCAATATCTACTTCCAAGGTCATCTTAATTGGAACTAGGAAGGATATCTTGATGATATGTTGAAATATTTAACAAGCTGGAAGTCTAGATTATCAAGTACCTAATTTAATTCCTACTTTGACTTAAAAACTTTAACTAACACTATCTACAAAAAAACAAAAGATATTATTTACCTTTTGAACAAGGTCAAATTGAATTATTTTACATTTTGCTCCATGTAACAATAACACTTTTTCAGTGGGAAAATTCTTACCACAAACACCACATAGGTATTTGTAATTACTGTTCTCTTTTTTAATTTTTTTAGTGACATTCTTTTCCTTCTTCAAAACAATGTTTGATGTAGCATTTTTCTTT
This sequence comes from Clostera curtula, assembly GCA_905475355.2. Lineage (NCBI taxonomy): Eukaryota > Metazoa > Arthropoda > Insecta > Lepidoptera > Notodontidae > Clostera > Clostera curtula. The sequence continues at coordinate 5,910,180 of FR997813.1, read as the reverse complement.
GATTTAGAACCAGGCGGACGCCCTAGCTTTTTTCTTTTCGGAGGCATTATAATGGTAATGAGCAACGTTGATTGAATTTCATAACAAGTGCAACAAGTTTACAAATAAAAGTTTTGATATTCCTTTCACTCAGGCGCTGCGATATTCTATAAATTTACAAGCTGACATCTGTCCAGTCCACGTAAGCAGTGTTGCCTCCAACAAAACAGAAGAGATTAGAGGAGTGCTTCTCTACCAGAGACAAAGTTATCAGTAGGAACGCGTGCTTTTTTTATTAGGTTTTTTTTCTCTTTCTTGTAATGTGACCACACGAAGGTTATAAAAAGAAGATCTAAGATAATTTAAATTGCTTTCGCTCTTTGTATGGTGAAATCAGAAAAAAGAAGAGTAAAGGATATGTGGCGTGTCAACATGCATATATTTTAAGTCTAAATTATTTTGTGTAATTAATTATTTTAATGGACAGACAGACTTGACAGACACGTTTTATATATATACCGCCGTAGAGTTCGCGCACGCGAGTCCTTTACAGATTCCGTGCGCGGGTTCTATGGCAACCAAATTTTATTGACTGTCACTTTAGTTTTATTCTCTTTTCTGTTGTCTTGTACGTTTTTATTGCTTTCATTTTTCTGCCTATGTCCTAACTCCTTCTGTTGTAAATATATATTATAAATTGTAAATACCAAACGGAGTTCAATTTATTTGGAGTCAGATTCCTCTTTGGTCGCCACACATTACACTGGTGACCACCTTCAAGAACACGAAAAGATGGCTCAGGCAGATTTCTCCTCGACCTCTTCGCCTTCAGATGTAGAAATGTCCCGACAAATTTGCGAACTCAAAAAGCGCATACAATCTTTGTCGGAGGTGATTAAAAGAGGACATCGATCGCGGACGCCGAATCGCCCGCACAGACGCAAGCGTTCAAGATGGCAAGGAACATGTTGGTACCATTTCAAATTTGGTAAGAAAGCAGAAATGTGCAATAAGCCGTGCAACTTCACGCCGGAAAACCAGGACAGCAGTCAGTGAGCGCGGCTGATGACTGCTCTTCCAGCAAAGGCCGCCTATTCGTCACAGATCGGGTAACAAAGACGCAGTTCCTCATCGATACCGGAAGCGATGTCTGCGTCTTCCCACGACCTGCTGCTAAAGGACGACGCGAGAAAAGTGCATACGAGCTGTGTGCAGCAAACGGCACTGTCATTCATACATACGGTTTTGTAAATATTTCTGTAAATATAGGTTTAAGGCGTGACTTCTCCTGGCGATTTATAGTTGCTGATGTGAATAGGGCTATAATAGGTGTAGATTTTTTGTCATTTTATAATTTAATTGTAGATTGCAGGAACCATCGCCTGATTGACAACCACACCTCTCTTTCGGCCCCGGCTTCGCCTGCTCGAGTTTCGGACATTGTCTCTTCGGTGAAGTCGCTTGTTGGTGAGTCAGTATATCATGACATACTACGTTCATTTCCTGACGTCACTCGCCCACTAGGTACACATCGTAAGCCATTACACAATACAGTGCACTACATTCGCACCACTCCGGGTCCGCCTGTTTCATGTACTCCACGTAGGCTGGCACCGGATAAACTCAAGATAGCGAAAGAGGAGTTTGCTTCTATGCTGCAGAGTGGCATAGCCAGACCCTCTGAGTCATCTTGGGCCTCACCTCTCCACTTAGTTCCCAAGAAGGACAACGGCTGGCGTCCTTGCGGGGATTATAGGATGCTGAATGCTCGCACTCTACCGGATAAGTATCCCATCCGGCACATTGAGGATTTCTCTCATAGCCTCGCAGGCTGCAGGGTGTTCTCCACGATAGATTTGTTGAAAGCTTACCATCAGATTCCAGTATTTGGTGACGACATAGCGAAGACTGCGATCACTACCCCGTTCGGTCTCTACGAGTTTCCGTACATGACGTTCGGGTTGCGCAATGCAGCTCAGTCCTTTCAACGATTTGTTGATGAGATGCTTAGAGGCCTTGAGTTCTGCTACGCTTATTTGGATGACTTCCTGGTCTTTTCCCCTGATGAGGAGACCCATAAGCAGCACCTACGCACGCTGTTCACCAGGCTGCAGGAATACGGCATGGTAATCAACACATCCAAGTGCACCTTTGGCGTTTCTCAGGTAAAGTTTTTAGGCTACCTTATTTCTAGCGAGGGTACCAAGCCCTTGCCTGCCAAGGTAGAGGCTATCCAAAATTTTCCGGTTCCGAAAACGGTCAAAGAGCTTCGAAGGTTCCTAGGCATGCTCAATTTCTATAGGAGGTTTATGTCCAATGCAGCTCGTAATCAGGCTCCTTTGAACGATATGCTGGTTGGTTCGATCAAAGGGTCTCATCCTATCACATTTTCTGCAGCTGAGCATGAGGCCTTCGAAGCCTGTAAGCAGGATCTGTGTCAGGCAACTTTGTTAGCACATCCAGACTCAGAAAGTCGATTATCAATTGTTTCCGATGCATCAGACGTAGCCATTGGCGCAGTCTTGCAACAGCACAAGCAAGGGATTGGATGGCAACCTCTTGCTTTCTTTTCGAAGAAGCTGAGCCCAAGTCAGCAGAAATACTCACCTTACGACCGTGAGTTATTAGCTATTTACGAGTCCATCAGACATTTCAGGCACATGGTTGAAGCAAGAGACTTCGTGGTTTACACAGACCATAAACCTCTTTGCTTCGCATTTAGTAATCGTAAGGATAGATGCTCACCTCGCCAGTTCAGGCATTTAGATTTCATTTCCCAATTTACTACTGATATACGGCACATATCTGGTAAGCACAATGTTGTGGCCGATCCGCTGTCTCGGATCGAGGAGATTTCTCAGCCGGTGGACTTGGAGCACATCGCTCAGTCTCAGTTCTCCGATTCAGAGCTGCAGCAGCTTATTACCAGCAACAATACGTCTTTGTGCCTCAAACAAGTTAGGTTGCCTGGGACAGACACTGTCTTATATTGCGACGTTAGTAGTGGCGTTGCAAGACCGTACATTCCACCTCAATTCCGCCGTCAGGTTTTTGAGGCATTACATTCACTGAGTCATCCTGGGGCCAATGCATCTGCAAAACTAGTTGCAGAACGTTACGTTTGGCCTGGCATTAGGAAAGACTGTCGAGAATGGACCCGTTTCTGTTTGGCCTGCCAGCGGTCAAAGGTCACTCGGCACGTCTCATCACCTTTAGGTACGTTTTCCTTACCCAAATCCAGGTTCTCAGAAATTCACATTGATATGATAGGTCCCTTACCATCTAGCCAAGAGTACAAATATTGTCTTACAGCCATCGATAGGTTTACGCGATGGCCTGAGGCAATTCCTCTCAAAGAGATCACCGCTGAGGCTGTCGCTAAGGCCTTATTGCACGGTTGGATCTCTCGCTTTGGCGTCCCTACCAGCATCGTGACTGATCGCGGTGCACAGTTTGAGTCGGCGCTATTCAAAAGGCTATCAGAACTCATAGGTTTCAAGCATAAAAGGACCACTTCATACCATCCAGCATGTAACGGTCTCGTAGAGAGATTGCATCGTCAACTCAAGTCTGCTATTGTCTGTCATCAAGCTACAAACTGGGTTGACACTCTACCAGTGGTTTTATTGGGTATCCGGTGTGCTTTCAAGGAAGATCTACGCGCATCCTCAGCCGAACTCACGTACGGTGAGTCACTGAGGTTGCCCGGTCAACTTTTACAGCCTAACTCTAGTGATCATTTTCCTGATGCAAGTGATTACTTAGCCCAACTTCGTAAGATTGTTAACGATTTACAGCCATCACCAGCTTCACGCCATGGACACAAATCGGTCTTTGTTTTTAAAGACTTGGCTACCGTCTCCCACGTTTTTCTACGGGATGATAGGGTCCGTGGGTCGTTAACTCCTCCATACACTGGACCCTACGAGGTTGTGGACAGAGGTGATAAGGTATTCAAGATTCAAGTTCGTGGTAATGTGATTACTGTATCCATAGACAGGCTTAAACCAGCCTACGTGTTGAGTGATAACACTTCACTCCACCCATCGCACAGTCACACACACTCACAGCTCATTTCACCTTCCTCTCATTCATCATCACAACATTCATCACAGCACACAATTCCATCTCCATCATCACAGCATCACACGCCACCCGACGCCGTCGAAGAAGACAATGTCCGAAGAACTCGATCTGGTCGACGCGTGCACTTTCCAGCGCGTTTTCTTCGCTGAAAATATGGCGCTTTCCAGCTGGAAGGGGGTGATGTGGCGTGTCAACATGCATATATTTTAAGTCTAAATTATTTTGTGTAATTAATTATTTTAATGGACAGACAGACTTGACAGACACGTTTTATATATATACCGCCGTAGAGTTCGCGCACGCGAGTCCTTTACAGATTCCGTGCGCGGGTTCTATGGCAACCAAATTTTATTGACTGTCACTTTAGTTTTATTCTCTTTTCTGTTGTCTTGTACGTTTTTATTGCTTTCATTTTTCTGCCTATGTCCTAACTCCTTCTGTTGTAAATATATATTATAAATTGTAAATACCAAACGGAGTTCAATTTATTTGGAGTCAGATTCTTCTCTTTGGTCCCCACACATTACAGATACAAATAAAAAAAACACCGTATTACTTTGAGACATCATTTTATCCAGCCCTGCCACTACAAAAGTAAGTGCTCTCGCATCGTTATCCGCAACACTAGATAGAACGTAAGGACTAAGGAAATGACAGGATAAAGCGACTGTGAATTCCCATATTTCTTTTGCGGACTGATTGCTATAGCTCCATGCATTTGATTTATAAGCCTTGGTCACCAGGCTTAGAATTATTAAAAAATGTAACACTAACGTCATATAAATTTTATTTATTTGTTGTTGTTTGGCTAAAATGCTCTAATATCTTTAAAATAGTAACGAAGGGTATTCGCTTTCATTATTACCAAAATATTTAACAAAACAATCATACAAATTACTTTCAACCATAATGGGCAGCTTACAAAGGGCTGTGTTGACGGGATTTATTTGCAGATTATGTTCTGAAATGCATCGAGTAGTGCTTCATATTTACGGAGATGAAGGCATTCGCTTGTGTATATCGGAAAAGATTAGTAGATACCTTTCCATAAATGTAAGCAAACGATAATCTTTATGCAATCATATGATAGAGCTGAACAGAACTATTATGTCAAAATAAATATGATTTACAGGTTTCTCGCTCAGATCCTTTACCTAAGACTATATGCAGGAACTGTCTTGATAGACTGGAGAGCCAACACAAACTAGTTATGGTTATGGAGCAAGCAGCAGGCATATTGAAACGGCAAAGAGCATTACAGGCTACCAAACGCAGTTGTGATACAGAAGATAACAATGACACTGATGATTCTCCCGAATCGTAAGATTCATAAAAAAGTTCCACATATGATGATGTGTAATTAATGTCTGAGTATGTTAAATAAATAATCAAAGATACTCCATGTATGGGTATTTTGTCAGTTGGATTACTAAGTATGTAATGTAAAAACTTTCCGTCTATTTAAATCTTATTATGTTGTGAATTGTGTCTCGTCATTTTTTGTAATTACACAATATTATGTAATGTCATTGTTGTACACTTAAAAATATAATAAATTAGATTTAAGACTATCTTTATTGATGTATTGCATGCATTTGAAAGTTGTATGATCTTTACTTTAGAATAGCTAGATTAATTTGGCAATTTTGGTATAAAGACTATTTATAAAATGCCAATGAAAGTGATAAAACGAATAAATTTAATTTCCCCTTATAAACTGTCAAATGGCATGCAGTCAGAATTTAATTTTGTGATTAACATATTATCTATACTAGCTGCCCTCAACTTAATCTTCTATCTATATATTTATAATATCTATGAGCTAAATTATGATGAAGTTTCATTAAAATTCATTCATTAGTTTTGTATGAAAGAGTAACAAAGATCTATCCATACAAACATTCATACTTATAATATACATATTAGTAGGATATATTAATATACTTAGTAGATTTTTTTTTTAGCAGTATGAATATTGCTGGGTCAACTAGTTTATTTAGATAAAACAGTTTCTAGGAAGTTCTCTAGTTTGTACCTTGATATAAAGACATAACATACCAATATAAGAGTTGACAGTATACCTCCTTCCAATCACACATCCCCATTCCAGGTGATTTGGTAAATATAATCAATAGCAAAATAGTACTATAAATATCATATTTTAACTTTAACAAAATGCTATCAGAAATTGGATATTTTCATAAGTATCTTAATAACTCGGATTATAATAAATAAATAAATATCCTTGGACATTTCACACAACGCCATCTCGTCCCAAGTTAAGCAACTTAATGCTTGTGTTATGGTAACGAGAAGGATGATAAACTACTTAAATTTTTTTTTTTTTTTTGTAAATACATACATATTATAGATAGAAATGACACCCAGACTCCGAGCCAGTGCCTCTTGTTTAGACAAAGACAGTGGGCCGACCCCGGAATCGAACCCGGGACCCGTTGATCCAAAGGCGGCACATCTGACCACTAGACCAACGAGGCAGTCATGATTAAAAAAAAACAAATTTTTCAATCTACTGTATTGTGTTATCATATCAAGTGCAATGAAAATAATTACAGGGTGAAACCATGACGATATATATGTATAACTTTTTAACTCAAACAGCTCGAGCAAGTTATTTGTATTCCTTACGTTTTGATAGACAAAGGTTGTAACCTGAAATGAGACATAATGCTAATAAACTTGCTCAGGCTCATGATTTCACCCAGTACAAAATAAAGCATAAGTTATTTGTAAATAAGTCATTATTTTTGCATTACATGTATTTAATTCGTGCTAGTAATACATGCTTTTTGCATAATATGTATTTGTATTTCATTGTAAGTTGTTCATTCTAATAGGTAACCCATAAAATGATACCAAGCCTGGCTCTCTCCTAAATTCATGGATGGGTTGGAACAGGGTTGGTATCTAGTTTTCCTTGTGCATCTAATTGGGCTGCCTCTTGCATTCCTTTATTGGCTTCTTACGATACCCTCAGGGTGGTGTGGGTTGCTGACATTATGTATTGTAAATCCATTACCACACGGACACTTAAAGATTCATGGACATCCATGTGCCAATACCAAAACATTATGTATATTGTACATGTCCCTTCTCTCCACTTACTGGACTGTATCACTTTGTAACTGCACAAGATGTAACAAGTATGTGGTTCGGCAGGAGGCCGCGTCGTTGCTTTGTAAACTTTGCTATCGCGATGTAGGTTTTGTTGGTAATTCTCACATCTGTAGGCTATCGGCTATTTCTTGATGGTAATTGAGATTTTTGCGTAAAGTATGTAGCATGCTGATCGTTACAACATCAATACCGTTGATAATATCACAAGCTCATTCCGTTCTGAAGGTTTCAAAAGTGGTATTTTATTGCCGTGATATGGTGATGACAACATAAATAAATAAAACATTAATACCTAACATAAATTATTTATTACATAATACAATTTAACAGTAACGGTTATTGCATAGTCCCGCTCGCCAGAAGTTTTTCAATTCTCGAAGCGTTTTTGTGTATCAACACTTTAAGGTCATTGATTTTGTCGCGTTTTTCATCTATGTCGCCATCTAACTGTTTTAGTTTGGTGTGCAAGGGTATTAACGAGTCTTCATTAAGCCTGCGAACAAAAATATGGATGGCGAAGTTTTGACTTAAGTTGCTTACAGCATAATACAATAAGAATACAATGCCACAATGTCCCACTGCAGAGTCAAGATTATACCTTGTTGGTCTAGGGGTTTTTTCGTTTTAAATAAGAATAAAGAGGGTAATTAGCGTACTGTGCCGCGCTGACCAGGCGGATTGGTACAGGGTTTATCAAGTTGTCCTTCTCTTGTGACTAGTATATTGGCCTTGCCTTTTCTTTTAGTCGGTTCTTACCACACCCTTAGGATGGAATGGGATGGTCACACGATTGTATTCTTAATCCGTCTTCACACCGACACAGTTTTGTTATTATTTAAAATTAGTTCTGATCAATTTCAAAATTCCAATCGTCAATTTCTCAGTCATGCATAAAAATAAAAACAAACTATTCCTTTTGGTAGTCCCTTACTTTGGAAGATTTTTTTTACGCCCTGTATATGTTAAAAAACATAGTCGAACAAGGAGGAGGTTCTCAATTCGTCTGTATGTATTTGGAAAGATTATTACCGCTCCGTCATTTATAAAAACACACACATACTTGCACGACGACTACGAAAATAAAACTTTAAATTGACACCGACATTAATTAGGATGTAGGCACCGACTTCAAAAGGTTTTAAAGTGATTATATTTCGCTTTTTATTTTATTAATTGTTTTACGGTTAAGTCGGTTACACGGTTTGTTAAATTATCATGCGTCATGCTTGTGAATAGGTGCCGTAGCTGGGGGTCGGTTGGCTTGGGCATTACGAGGTTACTATTGTCGACTAGATCTGGCTGATGTTTGGCCCTTTGGAAATATTGCGCGAGTTTGCTCTCACAAATCTGTCTTATAACCAGTCTTGTACCCAAATGGCGATCTAAAAAGAGCAACTACAGAGTTTCTTGCCGGCTCTTCTCTGTAGAGGTGCATTCCGAACCGGTGGTAGATGGTAAATAATTAATGTTAAATGTTAAATTTTATTTTTTTGTTTGACCTGTCAAAAGAGCTCTAATGAGCAAACTTGATTAAATGAGTTTTGATTTGATTTGACTTTAAACTGAATAATGACCACTAACGTTTTTTGCTTGTTCATATCCTTCGTGACGTCATCATAAATAGTGGTCCACTGCTGCAGCTCTTGTCGCATCACTTCGACATCCTCTTGTATGTGATCAAACAACTTGCCTAATGGGTTAGTGACCCGCGATAACGCCTGAATGCTAAACCTTAGTTGCTCTATTTCTTGATTTACAGCCTCACGTGCTTTTTGAGCTCCAAACTGCCATTCCTAAAACCAAAATATATCAGCTCCGCAAAGCACACTCAAATAGTCTGACTGTTCCTCGTTCGAAAGACGGGAGTGGTCTTTTCAATAATAAAAGAAACATATAGATTTATGAATACGTAAAATTTTACGGATTAGCGGAACGAGCACTATTCAGCAGTTACATGCATGTAAATAATTATTATTATTCCCACTTTCTTCATCATTTTCATTTTGAACGGAACGAATATTATTCACTTACGATTTCTGTTTTACCAGTAGCTTGAGAGAGCTCCTTATGTGATTGCAATATTTGCTGTACTAAATGTCCATGCTCGTTTGACGATGTCTGTAGCTCTTGACTGTCCTCGAGTGTTGAATCTTCACCTTGGCTATTTATTATTATGAGACTTGAATCTTCTTCCTGTAATTATATTACAAAACTTTACATGGCTTACTACCGTAGAGTTTATTAAAATAGTTATATCGTATAAATATTGTGCAATCTCTTTACATACCTCATCGTTCTGTGTATTTTCTATGATTATGTTAACTTTGCCTAAAAGCAGGTTGTCCGGCTCTTTCATAACGTTGTCGAGTTTATCTCTCATGCGCGGAGCACCAGGTCTCGACGAAGACGGTCGAACACTTAGCGGCCGAACTACTGGTTTTGCTGAATTGTCACTCGGAGCCTTCATTTTATTATTTGATTCAAAGCTTTGTACTCTTTCTGTTTTATTGCCCAAAACATTATTTTGTATTTCATCTTTAGTACTGGGTTCTTTATCATTTTCGTTAACTCTTTGCTCAAATATTTTTGATTGTGTTTGTAGATTATCGTCAGATGCTATTACACTATTCATAACAAGTTCGACCGATTTATCGCTTCCTTCTATGACATTTACAACCTCTAATAAATCTCGAGATGAGGCGGATGAATCTAAATTGTTTTCACCTATTGTATATGAATCGTTTAAATTATTTTCATTCGATTCTGAACTTTTAACAGATTCCTGGCCATTTGATGCAATGCCAATATGTGGATCTTCAGTTTTATTAATAGACGATTCATTTGTTTCTTCAAGTGGCATCCTCTCCTGTTTTGGAGATTCCGGGACATGGCGTTTCTGTTTATTTTCCGTAATGGATTTAGCATTTCTATCACTGCTGCCGTCTCTATTATCTTTTTTCAGTCCTTTGTCTATAACGGTCTTTCTGTTGTCTAATTTCTGATGAGACTTCTTTTGAGATTCAGATTTAGTAGAAGTGGTTTCCTTCTTTTTGGATTTGCTATCGTTTAACTTATCTTTATCTTGTTTGGTAGTAGCCCGAACACTGACATCGCTTTTCTGACTCGTGAGCTTTTCGTTGCTCTTTGCTGTTAACTTTTTAGAGTCGTTTACCTTTTTAGAAACTTTTGCAGGGTCTTTACTTTTAACTTCTGTGGTTTTTGTTATTTTTATACTGGCTTTATATTTTTTCACTGCTTCATCAGAAGTTAACTTTTTGTCTAAGGCGTGTGCTAAAACTTGCAGTAATTCGTTAGTTTTCTCCGGCTCTTGGCCTGCTACTATTTTCGAAGATTTTACTGATAATGTTTTGCCAGTCGTTGTCGCTACAAATTACAAATTAGAAGGAATAGAAACATCAATATTTTATACAGAGTTGATGATATTGAACCAAGTAAGCAGATTATGGTTCTATTAAAAAATATTCTATTTGTGTTTTTGTTTAATATAGCTACTTACATACAACAAATATAACTTTATTGAGAAATAATATTTTGTTCTCGCGATCCTTGACATTTTCAGATATTAATTCCTCCTCATCAAATAGATTTCCGAAAAATCCCGTTGCTTTTAATACCTGCGGAATTATTTAGGGAAGTACCTAATTACATTTCACAAAACAAATAACTCATTATAAATATGAAAGGCATCCTTTTTTGCATCTATACGTTTTTGTGACGGGTTTAATTCTCCAAAATATCTGAAGGCTATAAAAACAAGACACCATCTTGTAGTCATAATCTTTACAAATTGGAAGGCAACAGCAAGAATCAAGGCTCTCATCAATCTAAGTCAAAAATGTTGGTTTGAATCTCTGAAGACCACATTAAAAATGTATATTAGTCCTGCAAATTATATAATAACTTAATATTTGTGAAAAATAGAATTTCATTTTATTACAGGGAAAAAATTATTAAAATTACAAACATGGGGACTTTACAATTATTATCTCTTATGTGATGAGCGAGATGGTTTATGCAATTTCTGGGTAATCAAAAGAACAAATGGCAATGGTATAATGCTTGTGTCAAGGATGTGTTGTATCTTTTGGTGGAAATGTTGGATCACACATTATTCTCGTATTCATACGTCGTACTCTTTTTTTTCAATTACTGACGTTAGTTCAATATCGTTGAAAGAACCTAATACAAATTCAAGGTACAAGTTTAGATACATTAGCCAACCGAGTTGTCTGGAAGGAATTGCTTTAACCAATAAGGCCATCATTATACATTTGTATGTTCGCATAATCAAATCAGTTTATTTTGAAGTTGGTAAAGTATACTAAATCTATGTAAGCGATGTTAAAATCTGGTGAAAGACTTACGGATGTAATGACGTCGTGTAAAAACCTAAAAGGTGGTTTCTTCAGAAGCTTCTCACTCAACGGCGGTTTCTTCACGTACTTCCCTAACGACACTTGTGTCGCTTTTATTATATCGGGGTCTAAATCTTTTTCCATGTTTCATTCTTTTGCACGCAAATAGTAATGCAAACAGAAATCGATGTTCTTGTAAACGCGATGGGTTGACAACGATTTGTTTACATATTATTATATTTTTAGTTTCCATGGCAACATGTCTAGCACCGCAGCGATGTCTGCTACCGCATTCAACCTCATTTTTAACCCCCGACGCAAAAAGAGGGGTGTTATAAGTTTCACGTGTCTGTCTGTCTGTGGCACCGTAGCTCGCGAACGGATGAAGCGATTTCAATACAGTTTTTTTTGTATGACAGGTGAGTTACGGGCGAGTGTTCTTAGACATGTTTGATGAAAATCGGTTGAGTCGTTTAACCCGGGACCAGGGTTCAGGTAATAAATAAGTAGGAGCGGTCCCCCAACGCGATGTATTTTATTTTTATTTTCTACTTTTTAAAGAGAACTTAGGTAATTGTGTCGGGGATTTCTTTAAATTTTTAATTTAATTTTTATGTTATTTAATTCAAATTAAATACACATCAGCAATCTTGGTTTCAAACGCATCTAACATAATATTGAAACACGCATAGTTATTAATGAGACTACCACTAGGTAATGAGAGTATATACCGATATAACGAATACATTATTGTGTATTCTCTCTCAGCTGATGATATTTCATCAGCTCATTAGATTGTCCATGAACCGATGGAACATAACAAATAATAAACAAAAGGGCCACAGTCGCATTGTAGGCTAATTTCTCCCTTTTAAATTGGCGTTGGGTCTACTCCTTCATCTGATGTCTCTTAGTCATTAGTCTATTTCATAACACTGTTGGACATAAATTTCTTCAATAGCACTTTAGTTACGTCCAAATAGGTCAAATAGGCCCAAACAGTAAGTATTTATGGGCTGAGGTAATAGTATATTTATATGACGACACGGTTGGCGCAGTGGTTGACCGATCGACTGCTGCGCAGCATGTCGCGGGTTCGATCCCCGCACGGAAGAAATATTTGTACGACCTACAAGTATTTGTTCCAGGTCTGGGTGTTTTCTATCTATAATATGTATGTATTTACAAATAAAATTTTTATATAAGTAGTTTATCATCCAACATAGTTACAATAACACAAGCATTAAGTTGCTTAGCTTGGGACGAGATGGCGTTGTGTGAAATGTCCACGGATATTTATATTTAAATTGTTATAGATACTGTCATTCATATATTAATTTCAACACATTAGTCGTTTAAATATCAAAATAAGAAATAAAAAACACATTGATGTATCAATTAAGTAAATTTATTCAGTTCATCTAAAAACGACTTACATTTATCTCTAAGTATTTTAACAGCTTCCACGAATATGACGTTTGGCGGCAAGGCTCCAACCGATTCCACATTGACTGGAATAGAAATTATATATTTTGATTACCGAACATTATAAACCTTTTTTAGATGGAATAAGCGCATGTGTACCCACTCAGCCACTGAGGACTAGCCCGATTATGTGGGAATTACCGGTGCTTCCGATTGGGGAGTATGCTCGGTGGACATACATGGAACATTGGCACTTCCTCACGCTTTTTTATGTACTGATCAGATATCTAGTGTATTCTTTCAATTCAACTAATATTACAAATGCATGTCTGTTTGTGCCTTTATACTTTAAGAAAAATCGTTTTCATTAAATTATTTCACTCATTATTAACTGGTTAACTCTAAACTTACTGAAGAGAGATAAAGAGTGAGAGAGATAACTGAAACTAAAGTAAAAATGACTCACTATTGAAGCTAGGACTATGAAATTCGGCATTTAACGTGGGGTCAAAACCAGGCGGGCGAATATTTTATAATTTTTGTATAATTATATAAACCAAATTAGGTTCATTTTGACTTATACTTATTAAAAAGTAAAAGAAAAGGTTTAGAGTAATTGGATGACATGTGACAATATCTTATCAGACTAATAGCTTAATACTATCGTTTAGATTGATGTTTGTTACGCAATCACGTCAGAATCGCTGAGCGGATTTGTATGAAATTAGACGAACAGATGCGTTATAGCCTGGAATAGCACATTATGCTCCTTTATTTACGTAATACACGCGAAAGCGAAAGATATTGAAAGAATAAAAAATGACGACTCACATATAAAATGGTCTCGAACTCTACTCAGCAATACAGCATCCTTGATTTCGTCATATCTGTAGACATTACGACTGCAGGCGTCGTATCTTGCGTTTCGGACGTACGCTTTCCCTTCGGAGTCAATGTTGATTACTCCAGGGGAGAAGCAACTTTGCAGCAAAGTTGCCTCACTCCCGGTGACATCCCGTGTCAGAGTCACCTCGGGCAGCAGGCGGTAAGATGCAGTTGCTGCAATAGATATTAATAAAACAAAAAACTTAAGTTAAAATCTATCCAGCGCAATTTGTCAGTATTTGGGTCTTTTTGGCGGTGTTTAGCGGAGAAGAAAGGCGTAAGCCACACCCCCTAGTCGCTTTTGATTCAACATGTTCTATGGTAATATGCAAGTGTATTTGACTTTGTTTGATAGTACTGTCACCACACTTTGATGTGACGGATATTTACATACAGAGCGTAAGTAAAAAAATATGCCTGTAAAAAACGATGTTACGTGTATACAGGATGTTACTAAAACCCAATAGCCATAACATAAGGATCGATAGTACTGCTGTTAAAGATACTGTGTACAACATGTCAGGAAAAATAAAACCACTTTGTTTTCTTGTAATTTCGGTGTCAGAACTCGAGATATAATCACAGAGATCTGAAGACACATTATGGAACTTGACTTAGAATAGCTATTAGGACAATAATTGTCGATTTATCTTCATTGGAACACAAGATTTATTCTAAAAATCTTGTTTAGAAAAACATACTTAAAGATATTTTAAACACCAAAATGCTTCTTTATATTACTTCTATACTACTGTCCTCAATTTGGTTATAGAGTTTAGCAACCCATTCACTGATGTCTTAGCTTGCATGATATTTGTATATTAGTATTATTAGTCCTGCAACCATGGACACTGCAAAGTGTCTGAAATGTTGAACCATCAAGACCTATTCAAGGTTGCTGGCTGGATAATCATCCCTTTGCACCTAAACTTGCACAATATCAAAAATACCATGTTTGGTCTCTAGTACCAACTCCAATAACTCTGAGCAAAGAATGGAATTCTTACCAACAGGGGAAAATTTTGCATGGTCCTTTCCAATGCCTTTGACTGCCACCAGTTGCAAATCCAATTCATGTCCTGGTCTCATTTTGGAAACCAAAATATCACCGTGCACAGGTCCTATATCTGTCTCTTTATGCACAGAGGCTTGGTTGCTAATTGGATTCCATTTAATTTGAGACGAATATACTAAAAAGCAAGTTATCAATATAATATTGATTAATTTTGACTCTCTATGACCCATAGCTAAGGTGGGTCCCCTCCATCTGATGAAGAAAAATTGCCTTCTGTACCATGCACCCTAGACAGGGTGGCACAGGTTTTCATGTCAAGTTTTCCTTTTTTTTTTTGCTTATTAAGAGTGAATGGATTACCCATTAAAAAAACTTGTGTGACAAACTAAACAGATTTCCTACCCATCTGGTTTCTTTAAGAGTCCCATACAATAATGTCAGGGATATGCAGGTGAAGCTAGGTATTCTTATGCCATTACACAGTGTTTTACTACTAGACTAGAAGTAAATATCAACATACCACTATGATTTTCATATAAGTCTTCACCTCGGAATGAATCTTTAGGTTGTGATTTGTTCATTATACACTTTACTTTTAATGTAAACTCTAGTGTGTCAAATTCTGTACCTTCCGTTGCATCTGTAAACATCATGATGATAATCAAATCATTGAATGGATTTGACATTAGGTGTCCAGTGTCCACATTTCTTAAAAATCTAATATTTTTTTATTACTTAAATTTAAGGCCATTAAAAAATATTGAACATGCTACTGCTAGTACACTGCTATTTTTTAAAATAAGATCAACATAACACCATCATTAGTACCTCAGTTCTTACATTATATTTCTGATTGTAAAAATATCACCCAATTCTCAGACTATTTATTAATTGGCTAGCTTAAAAGGAGTTATAGTAAATAACTTAAGTATGGAAATGGTATTATATCTTAAATAATTGATATATAAGCAACTAAGAGTACCTTCAGGTCTGTACTCAAAAAGTCTTGGATCTGCCTTCAATGGTATCAAGCCAAGCCTATGAGCAAGAACTTCGTCCTGTATTATAGACGTATTGTTTCTTATCATTACTTTTTCAATGGCCATACTGGGTACTTCACTGAGCATTAATCGTCGAAAAGCATTAGCAAAAGCTGGCTGTATGCCGATCAAATCAAATTCCATCTCAAAATTGTCGATTCGTATTATATTAATACGAAACTTTTTGACAAACTTTTTGAAACTCCATTTCTCGTCTGCCATGCCATAATCATTGGGAGCATTCTGAAATTAATAACCACATTATAGGTTATTTTTTGAGAATGTTTCGGTTAAAATACCTGTGTAAGCGAGAAATAAAATTTGAAACGGACTACTACCTACTTAAATAAAGAAACAAATAATCTTGAGAATAATTTCAATAGGTGGTTTTACAACCTATAGTTTTACAAATTAAAACAGGCTATTAAATTTATTACCTTAACTCGAAATTCTTCTAATAACACACGAGGTTTCTCATCTAATTGGGGCATTTCCTTATTCGTCCGTAACCTTATGTTTTAGTAATTTATTGGTAAAATCATTAATAATTTGTAACTGTGTTATTTAACCATGTGGACCTATTATATTGTAAACAAACTTGTGAGTGAAGTGAAACATGTCAATTTGAATTTGACGTGAACGTGATTGAGCGATGTAATAAACAAACAATTGAATGAGTACCACGAATAGTTTTTTTTTATTTACTAGCTGCGCCCCGCCGTTTCACCCGCGCTTACTTATTGTCATTGGTCATACAGCGGGTGACGCCGCGGGGCAAAGCTAGTCTAAAAAAAGTAGCCTAAGCTACTCCTTATATAATTAGCTACCTATCAGTGAAAGTCCCGTTTAAATCGGTCCAGCCGTTCCAGAGATTAGCCGGAACAAACAGACAGACTGACAAACGGACAGACAGACAAAAATTAAGAAAAAAGTTATTTCGGTCTATGTACTGTGTATACATACTTGCGGATTTAGTAAAAAGTGGTTATTTTATTAATACAAACAGACACTCCAATGTTATTTATTTGTATAGAAGATGTATAGATTATGTTCATCGAAGGACCAAAGATCTGAATAAATAAAAAAGAATTCTATCTAAACGATAGAATTCTTTTTTATTTATTGAAATGAACCATTTAAACAATTTTCAACCTCTTTTTCCAAGATGGCGGCCGTTGACCATGGATTAAACTTTACGGTAGGGATGTTATGGAGCTCCGTATCCGTAACCGAAACTATCGGATATCCGAAATAAAAAAGTGTCCGTAACCGTAACCGAATCCGGTATAAAAGTTTCGGATAGGGAGGAATCTAAACGCGACATGTTATGACAGGTTTTAGCTTTAGTCCGGCGGAGCCGACAAATCAGACACGCGCTTAAGTAGTTGTAACTACTAGTAACAAGTAATATATTTAAAAAAAAAACTAATTCCTGCACAACTAATTACATTAAGAAATATCGCCTACAAATGCGAGAATTACCAAAAAGTCCTACGCCGCGCTATCGAAATTTCGATAGCAATTCGCACAATTAAGATTTCCCCGACTACAACTATCAGGGGGATAGCCGCTGCGACCCCTAGCTAGACATACCACCTCGTCTGGCTGGATGACCATGCATTTGCGGCCTAAGTGGCGACCTGGTGTGAACACGCTAGATCTGTAAAAAGTGTTCAACGTACTTCTTCTTCTTCTTGAGTAAGTTAGTAAAAAGGCCTCGCACACTATTCAGGCAATTTGACACGGGTGCGAGGTTTTACATGATTGCATACTAATAATTCTAAAATTCGTTTCGTTCTCCGCTTACAAATGTGCTATCGCCTAATAGGCACACCGAAAGAATCGACTGCGCCACAGTTATATTTTTAATACAATAAAGAACTCGCTCGTTGCTAATTGCTATGTCTTAATCATAGCCATGTTAAAGTAATCTAATGCCAGCAATACACGTTGGCCGAGCTTAGGCCAACGCGAGCGTAGGCAATTTAATACAAGGCAAGTGCTACTGCCTACACGTGCGGCAAGTGTATCGAAAAGTCGAAAACCAATGCAAATGGCCAATGTAGACGAATTTTGAAGAGATGCCCGCCAACACGTTGGGCTCAGTCAGTTTGTATTGTGACTTGAAACAAGATGGATGACGACGTATAAGTTATTGCAGCTGCTGCTATTTATTTATTGAGCGCTCATAATTATTATGTCAGTGTATACCGCACGAAAGTTGTGAAAATTTAAAGACAAAAAAGAAGGAGGTGGATGTAGCTTGCAATTTTTTTATTGTATTTTCTTTTTACAGGAATAGTATGAAAAATCAACTATCTGAGCTTAGTATAGGGTTCCAGACAACCTCTTCATTCTGGTAAAATTCCAAAAATTTTAAAACATTTTTTGGTTGATTTGTTGAGTGTGACATTTTGTATAAACACGTGTATAAATGAATTTTATACACGTTGGATTTACTGTAATTCATGGAACACAAATAACACCTAGTCTCAGAGCAAGAGCCTCTGGTTTAGACAAAGACACTTACCCGATCCCGGAATCGAACCCGGTACCATTGCCATTTTTGTATGCAAAGACTGTTAATACTGTTTTGTGAGAGCAAGTAACAATGTGTTTTATAAATGTTCGGTCTTTTGTAACTAGCCGAGCGGCAAATGGGCCTACCCCAAGGATATCTACAAAGGCCGGTCCTGGGCCGCCCGCATCCATCGTTTTCCGGCAACCTTAACCAGGTCATCGGTCCACCGTGTAAGGGAGGCCTACCAGCGTTGCGCTTTCCGGAACGCGGTCGCTATGTGACCTGCCCACTGATGGACGCAAAAATGTATCATAGCAAAATGATTATTTAAAAAAATGGTATTGATGGTGGATTGATTCGCGATACACAAAATGTGCAGCGGCGGGGCGAGAGAGCGAGGCTAATCTTCTATCACATCTGGAATCCCGCCCAAGTCAGGAACTCCACTGAGTATCCTTAATTACCTCACTTAATGAGGTGACCACCTTAATACGTTGGAATTAAAAAAAAAGGTGGACGTCTAAAAAAAGGTCGTCTAAAGGACTGGACTTCTAAAAACAGGTCGTCAAACAGAGTGGGCGTCTAAAAAAAAAGGTCGCGACATCAAAGCGCGTGACATCAACGCAATGTGAACTCAACAGAGTTTTAGCAATACAAACGAGTACTTTCAGAGTCCAGGATTTTTAAAGAGTACAAAATCCTGTAAATGAGTACGGGTGGTCACCTTACTCTTAAGCAAGATAAGTCTATGAAACGTAGGTAGTGTCCATACTCAAACTGGCTGGTTGGATGTCTTTAGAAGAAGATAGGGACTTAATTTGAATACCTTTTTTTACGTCAAAATTCCTCATTTACCGCCCGGCCGTTGGGGACTGGTCGATTTATGTGGGACTCCGGGGAGCGTAGAGATGGTAAAATTCGCCTACTAAAATCCACGGCGACCCTCGGATTCACTCCCAATGGGGGAGCATGCTCCACGATCTTAGGGGCCTAGCTACTATTATACATGCCGAGTACAAATGTGTAGACACTTTAGTAAACTGTTTAATTAGGTAATTAGGTTACAGATCAAACTGAGACTAATGAGGCGTCTCAACAGATTGCTCAAGCGTGAACAAAACTTTACACTGTACAGCATGTGGTAAGTTTAAGATTTTATGTAGGTTTAAAAATGAGTTTCGATTATACAGTGGATACTATCCGGATAATTATAGAGTGGATAAATTAGACAATTCGTGGAGTGATGGATTTAGAGTACACAGTGTAACCACCGCATTCCATCCTGAGGGTGTCGTAAGAGCCGTCGAAGCCGAAAACCTAGTCGCACGAGAAGTAAATCTTGAAATGAAACCCTGTGCCATACCAATCAGTTTGGCAAGCGTGGCATAGTAGGCTATGTACCCTCTATGTAATGGAAACAGGCCCAACATTAGGTCATTTAAGGGCTGAGTGTTAGTATTATACAGTGGATGCGTTGTTACTCCGGAAAGTATCCAAGGATGGAATCTAGTGTTCAACCATGGCACAGGATCACCAGCATCACAATGTAAATTAGGATTATTTTACTCTTCATTAAGCACGGATTCCGGCTTGCAATGGTTTTCCCACTACTGCGGTTACACACCACACGTAACATTCTGTTACTCCTGATTAACGTTTGATTGTAACTGACAAGGCGAACAAGTCAGTAAGCTGAAACAAAACAAATGTAGGTAAGTAGCGAAAGTAGGTACCGGTGTCCCCCAAATGATAATCTGTATCAACTGGTGCCGTACTTATGCAACATGACGAGTGCCGAGCGCCATTCGCCATCGCCAGCATCAGTGGTTACTTTGCTGCCAATTACAACAGGCAGGCGGGCCTAGTCTACACTGCGGACTACACGTTCAAGTGCCATTATCGATAAGTGATTCGAAATTACTAATTTAAAAAAGCATATATGTGTTCTAAAAAATAATAGACAGTTACTTATAAAAAAATGAAGTTGCATAAAGTTTTGTCATTGTTCACTGTGATTGCGCTTGGATATCTAAATACGGGTAAGTCTGATTACATTTTACACTTATTATACGTTCGGTTACGGTATCTAATTAATATCTCAATTTTATTGCAACAAAATTGGTGACAGTGCTAAGAATTGTTTCATAATATTTACAATCTGAAAAAAACCTTGTCTGTACCTGAAATTGCTTTTCATTCGTACGACACAATACATTTAATTTTCTGCCTAATGCCTACGTGCACCAGATAGCGGGATCTACAATTAAAAAAAGTTAATTATAAGCAACGTTTTTACGTATCAAGATTTGCATCTTTGTTTCATAAAGTTTACATATAGTTAATATTTTATTATATCGTTATGTGTTATATCGTCGTGTCGCTCCATTGTGGCTGAGAATTAAGTTATTCTATTATAAAAAACAAATGTCAAATTAGACTGCGAAACTCCACAAGAAAAATGTTATCCTTAGAACTTTATCGCACTGCACTTGTATATGTCAAGTCTTCGATATTTTGCGCTGAGTCTCTGTATAATTGGCTCCCAATGCAGTTAAGTACAGCACCTTCAAAAAGATAAACCATACACAGATTCTAAAAACATAGCATACAGATTCTATAAGTTTGCTAGAATTAATTTACTTGCAATATAACTACTTTACTATGTACATATTTCCTTGACTCACGTAATAATTACGTTGTTGGGAAATGAAAGGATTTTTAAGCTCTGCACAGTATAGAAGCTGCCAAGATCGTGTAGTTACAACAGCTAACCATGTATGTAACCAACTGTTACATAAGGCATACGCATTTCAGATTAAAAACTACTTACACTTAACTGTAATTATGTGTAAGTCGTTTATAACCTTGTCCGTGTGGTGACGGATTTAGAATACATTATATACATAGTGTCACCACCCCATTCCATCTTGAGGGTGTCGTAAGACAAAAGGATGTGTCAAGGCCGATAACCTGGCCGCAAGAGCAGGAAAACTTGACACGAAACCCTGTGCCAACCCGTCTGGCCAGCATAGCACTGTAGGCTAATTACTGCCACGTAATGGGAGGAGGTCCGACTCAGCAGTGGGTTATTTGTAGGCTGAGTACTTAGTAGTATTCCATTTCATCTGGAACCAACAATAATTAAATTAAAAAAAAGTATGTGTCACACGGTTTACAAAAGGAGTCAAATAGGCGTCAACAAACATTAAAAAACTAAAAACTTTATCGAGAACCTAAATAAGTCCGTTTAAAAGTCAATTCGTTTAGGATTATTTACACTAGGTTTCTTTACAATAGTCAAGTATTAAAAACAAATTTTTCGTGTATTTCAATGTTTGTTACAAAAAGACAAACTTCTATTTTTATGCATTCCGAGAAAACTTGTAGAAACGATGTTTCGACGTATTTAATGCTATAAGTAAATAAAGAGATGTTTTTCCCGAGTTGTAAAATCTGATCAATTAAGCGTGTGGAACTTCATAAATTTTTGGTAATTCGTGGATTGGCACAATACAATAGTATAAGTATAATAATTAATTAATTAGTTTAAAGAATTATACATGTTGAGCAAAAAGTGCCGTGGTGGGGGAAAACTTCGCGCATTCGACCAATCGACGTTTCTTGTTCTTCTACTCTTTAGAAGCACACAAAAATCGCCTACTGTGCAGTCAAGGTCATTGTTTAAGTTGTTTGCCGATACCTACGCCTAACCTAATATAAACTTAGGAGAAACATGTTTACTTCAGTGTGCTTCAGTGCACATTGCAACATGAGGTTGAAGGTGAAATTCAACTCGCTTGGCACTTTGTATAAATTAATGGCATTCAACTACGCATTGAGGTTCGACATGTGACTCAATTTTACCCGGACTGTCGCTTATTGCCAACCTCTCATTACGGACTCACTCTTGCCGGAATGATCAAAGATTGCCGCTACATACCTTGATCTTTTCATACATTTACGGGCTGTATGTTGTAATACAAAATTACTTTGTGTTGTTTCGTTATTGCTGGCAAGCAAATTGTCCATTTCTAGTCGAGTTTGTCTCTCGTAAACTAGGTATATTGACATTTGAAACTTATTTTCGGAGGATCCTGTCTAAGTCTACCAAAATTGGTATCGTAAACTATGCCGTTCATCCAATAAATTTAACCGAAGCCGTTACAGCAAAATTATAAAGACACCTACAAAGACAAATCATTATTGAGATCTCGTTTGTCTCGATTACATAAGTTTTCGATTTAAGTATTAAATATCTTTAATCAATTTTAAGTCTTTGTAATAAGAAAACAATTTTATCATCGTCAGCCGACTCATATAGTCCACTGCTGAACATAGGCTCCAAAAGGACGCCATGGCGCCCTGTCTTCAGCATAACGTGAGAAAATAATTTACTGTCCAATATTCAGTCCATAAAACTTTGCAGTTTTTTGTAAAACCGAACTTGTACATCGCAAGCGGACTTTTAGCTCCCTAAGGTTTATTACATTCCCCGCTCTAGTGACGTATTTTATTGATAAGGATCTTGTCCTAAAACTCTACAGTTCGTATTGAAACTTCTGCGACTATAAATTTAAGTAAAAAGGGTATCGGAACATGAAAAGAATCACAAGGCCGAAAACCTAGCCGCAAGAGAAGAAAATCTTTAAACGAAAATCTGGCCCTGTGTCAATCAATCTGGCCAGCGTGAAACAGTAAGCTAATTATCCTCTAGGTAACGGGAGGAGGTCGGACTCACTGGGGTCATCTATGGGTTGTGTAGTAGTATTTATTATACAATCGTTCATCTGCGATGCCAACAGACTCTAATGTCGGCTTTTTCGATCGACGATTAAAAAATTATAATTACTTAATTAATTTTTACACTTCCAAGGCTGCGTTACTTTAAAGCTAATTTGTAATTACGTACAGAAAATGTAAATGTTGTAATAGTCATCCGTTTGAATAATCACCCAGAACCTGTATTAAATGCCTGTCTATAGATGCGTTTTTATATAGTTATCTAGTGCGTAGATGTTCGTAAATTAAAGGCGGAATACCCTTACATACTTGTAGCTAGCTGCTTAAAAAATGGTCTATTGGTTAGATGTGCCGCCTTTGGATCAACGGGTCCCGGGTTCGATTCCGGGGTCGGGCAAGTGTCTTTGTCTAAACCAGAGGCACTGGCTCGTAGTCTGGGTGTCATTTCTATCTATAATATGTATGTATTTACAAAAAAAAAATGTATATATAAGTAGTTTATCATCCATCTCGTTACCATAACACAAGCATTAAGTTGCTTAGCTTGGGACGAGATGGCGTTGTGTGAAATGTCCAAGGATATTTATTTATTTATTTTATTATAAAGTATTCTAGTCAGTCAAATTGACAGTTCATTCGGAATAGAGAAATGGGGGAATGTGGAGTACGCAACAAAATGCTTTTCGAACTAACTACATGAGTCTGAGAGAGTGACTTTTTGAAGGATATAAATATTAAAACTCTGGAACAGTAAGAGATTTTATCCGAACAGGGAAGGCTGAATAAATGCAGGCCAGCCCTTTCACAGAGCGAATGGAGCGTCCGGTTCAGATACCAAAGGTCGGCTTTAACTCATAGCGGAAAAGGCACCTTGAAACCAACATCGCCTCTCTTGCTCGTCGTTGTAAGCGTACTATATGGCACCAACATTCAAAGTCTCGATGTCAACTAAGCCTGACCTCAGACACTCACCTAGTTCCAAAATATTTAGAATGTAATTAACTATGTCAATGTGGTAACGGCTTTTAATACTTAGTGTCACCCTGTACGATCTCGTTTGGACAGCGGCCCAGTAAGCTAAATACCCTCCTTAAGATGGGAGGAGCGCTCAGCAGTAGGTCATTTATGGGTCAAGTAATATGTAGTAGTTAGTAATTTTATTATTACCTCAATTATTACATTTAATACAAGCACCTAATGTATTGTTTGTACTGATCTCTACCGGGAGTGAAACTTATATTTGGGCTAATTATATTATATGATATTAGCGACCCGCCCCAGCATCGCAAGGGTGCATGATTAACCTCTGAATTTATCAGTGTTTATCTACAATATCATGGATGTATTATACATATAAACCTTCCTCTTGAATCACCCTATCTAATAAATAAAATGCTTCAAAATCCGTTGCGTAGTTTTAAAGATTTAAGCTTTTTTTTTATAGCGTTTTATATGTAGTGATAGTGATAATGAAGTCATATAAGAACTTAAGCCCGAATTTAACCATAATGCGATCCTGTAAAATTGACGCCTATATTTTTCCATCTCTGCAATAGTGTAAATCCAGTGCTGTAGGTTTAATACGACCGGCGTATCTTGGCGAGTCTGAACATAGGCTCTGCTAACTTTAGCGCATAGCGCACTAGTGAATGAAACTATTTTTTTTTTATATTTACTTAATTTGTACTAATTGATCACTGTATTAGAGAATAAAAAAATTATAATAACAGTTTTCTTCACGAGTATACTATACATGCGCTAAAGTTCACAGAGCCCATGTTCACACTCGCCAAGATACGCCAGCCGTAATATAACTTACATATAAATTTGATAAATTCAATCCGATTTCATGCATGATTCCACTTCGAAATGATAATCTCTGTTTTAATAATATTACGCCATGCCGGTTCAATTAGCAGAGGTGTTTGACCTACTTAGTGGTGCATTTTCGTCGACCTTCGGCGCCTGCACAGCTGCCGGACTCGCGGCCGCCGCTCTCTGCCTCACTCGTTTATACGGTACAACTCAAGGATAAGCTAAGTTAACCCCATCAAAAGGCTCAAAGTCACGCAAAGGGCGATGGAGAGGGCTATGCTCGGAGTTTCCCTGCGAGATTGAATAAGAAATGAGGAGATATGCCAGAGTACAGATAGAAGCAGAGAGAGACCGACATAGCCCACAGGATTGCCAAACTTAACTTACGCCCAACGGTGGTGAAAAGTCCTCGAGTGGCGAAACCGGGCCCCGGTTTCCAAAGCCTGGGTAAAGTCGATGGAAAACGATGGGTGCGGACTACTGCGGTCGGCTTAGGATCAGCCTTTGCGGAAATCCTTAGGGCAGGCTAAAGCCGTTTACACATTATACCGCAGCGGCAGCGGCCGGCCTAAGTCCAGCAGTGGACGTCTTTTGGCTGAAATGAAGATGATCAGATTTATTAGAAATAGTCTGTTATAATCATATTTATTGTTTATTTTCTAAAGAAGTTAAGTAAAAGGAGTTAAATAAATTTCACCACTTGCAGTTAGGTAGGTATATCAAATTTTAAGCAAGGAAATACGCACGAAAGAGAATATGTAGCGAACAGCAGCGTGTGTATGTATATTCAAAATTGTTACTCGTAATACCAATAGTTGCGATGGCCGAACCTGGGCGGGCAACGCTTAGCATCGTCGGGGAGTTTTGTGGTAGGCTCCAAATATTTAGGGTGACACGGACAGTCCGATTTCTGCTGCGGCGGGTACGGGCTCTTATGGATGCGCCCGCGGCAGAAGTGCCCAAAATCAGGCCGATTAACTTTCAACTTATCTTTCATGCAGTTGTCGAAGACAGCCTGCGTTGTCCTACAATACCGGAATCCGTAATCGCCGGAACTCTGATCAACACAATGAGCGTACTGATTGAATTCGAACTGACATGATTTTTTTATTTCCTTAAATGCGCACATCGTGCATTCGGTTACCAGTTTGCCGATGCCTATGCATGCTCGTGGATCTTGCTTCTCTTGACGACAGAGCATGAACTCGTTGTTGACTGGTTCACATCTCTGACCGATGTAAGGCGCGGCAGCCATCAACGTGGAGATTGACAGATTCACTTCGGGCACGTTCAATTCATGGAACTCTGGAAGCTTCGTATCATTGGTTATGACCATTGTGGAGAGTTATTATTTGGTAGTCGTATTTACGAAGTTTCGTAAATAGGTTTTAAAATAACGGTAAACGTCACCTGTTGCGTTTTTCCAATGACATTGACGTTTTGGTTTTTTTTTCTTATATTGATTTCTTCGTATTCATTATTATTAAACTATGAAAGTTCATGAAAAAAAGCATATAATTCGAAATAAATTATTTTAGATTTATAATGTTTAACCACGTGTCTGCGTGGTTAAAAATTATACCAAAGACCAAGTTGTAGTTACTATATTACCAGAATAGGACTTCAAGTAATCCAGGGTCGGAACGTCCATAGCAAGCATTCTTCATTAAATGTGTTTAAGTGATAACACTGAGGGTCTTGGACCACTCTTGCTTATTCAATATCCAAAATTCTTAGGATATCACTAGTATTAGGTGTTATGTTTAATAATAGGTGCAAGTTCCGCAGTGCCGCTTAAGTATTTTAGAATGTTGTCTGAATTTTGACCTTACTGTTTATCACAACACTATTCAAACTTGAATTTACACCTAATACTTACACATAATTCAGCATGCAATTAAGTTATCTAGCGATTAATTGGTACGTACAAATAACATTACAGCCGTAATATCAACACCTTTGCCATTACTACTGTACTTAAATCTCAAATAAATTTCAGTTTTTTTGTTTATTTTTCTGTCTTATCGGTAAGAGAAACCATATTGCAGGGAAAGCCACTGCCATGATTCTTTTAAGGTGTTTACACGATTCTGGGATCAATATTAAGCAAATTACAGAATTCGAAAGAGCTTTAGAATTATAATGAAAATACATTACAGCATTGTGTACTAACAATCACGCTTACAGAAGGTGCAATGAAAATTAACATACATAATGTCCATTTCTCTTCATCAGTAAGGTCTGATTTTGCTTATTCAGACATTGATAGAGATTAGAGACAGATACTTATAGAAAGAAAGACATCAACGCGTTACAGGGTAATAACTTTATGTTAAAGATTTGTTTTCCTCTAAGACAAGACTTAAAAACTATTTTATAAATATCTTCTTCTTCTCTGCCCGTAAAAGACCCATTGAGAGTTGGGTTTTCCTATAATGACAGTTAAGTAGGGGAAATTAGCCTTGAATACCGAAACATACAAGATATAAACGGCAACATTTTTATAATTTATAGTTTCTCCCTTCTTTCAAATCCTGGTCGAAACACGGCGAATTACGTTTCGAGTAACTCTGTTTATTGTCGACAGGAAATGCCCAATCACTGGCATGTCCTGCCGTACGCACGACCAGCGGCTGGCTGGACCTGTTCCCCATTCCATGCAGAAAGAACTCTGAATGCCGCCAAGTCATGGGCAACCAACATTTATGCTGCAAGGGCTTCTGCACCAAGGGCATACAGGCCCAAGCTGCACGGTATGTTACTTTACTTTTTGCTTGTATATCTCAATAATATGTTGTAGACCGTTTACACCATCGACATCGTCAGGAAGAGGAATTTACATATGTAGGTAGGTCCTTGCGGTGTAAGTGTAGACTTACACCAATGAGTGTGTCGTAGAGTAAATAATATCGCTGTAAAGAAAAATTCACTTGAATGGATTTAGGAATCATATTTAATTAATATTCCTTGTCTATGTTATTTAAGCTAAATATAGTGTGCTACTTTTGTTATACAAGATCATATCTAATTAATGTTTCTACTTATATATTTCCTTTAAAGACATGTGTTTAAAAATACGGATATTGTAAATAATTCTCAATAAATGATTATTTTGAAATAAGTGAATCGAATGTAATAAATTGAAATATAATTCGCACTAAAGTCAGATTATGCATATTGACCTCAAAATAAGCCACAACTCAAAATGATTACGTAAAATTTCGTATACATAACTGTACATTAACACAGTTGTTGACTGGCATCTTGATAATATAGGAGATATTTTGAACCTGTGGAGAGCGAAGTTCCTTCCTATAGTTACTTTGACCGCACAGATATAATCAGTGGCTTCAAGGTAGATCGTATGCGTTCCTTCTTCTTAATGTTTTTGGGGTTGTGTTTACTTAAAATCTGGAGACACTCGTGATTTTTTTTTATTTGTCCTAAGTACTTAGTGGCCACTAAGAATTTCGTATTATGATTGTAGAGGCGTGTCTGTGTTTATTTAGAGCCGTAGCTTTTTATGTTCATAATTGTATGTAAACCACATTATTTCTTAGATATTTCTGTATAAAATTGCACACGTAAAAAGTAGGTAGTAGTTAGTTGCATCAATGTCTCATTTTCGTCGCTTCGCATTTGAAGGCTAATACATTCATACAACATACTTCAGTTGCTTTTTAGGACTTTGTGCAATAATAGCAAAATTATTCACCACCGGAACAAACGATGAAGACATTCCATTGTGATCCGTGTATCTCGTGTTTACCTATAGCCATCCGCTATTGTGTAACTCATTATACCGGGCTAGGGGGCAAGGTTACTCAAACTCTATAAGTTAGTACCTAACAATCAGATACGTGAGGAGATATATTGTTTATTAATCACCATCGCAGCACATTGTTAGTAAATTATCATTGGAAATTAAACGAAAGGGCAATTCATTTACCGCTTTTTCGTAATTCGTCGGAGATCTCATTTATCATGGCCTAAATGCAAGAATTTTTTTATCATTGACTTGAATGCCTTTGAACCTAGGCTTACGTGATGGAAACCAACGACAGGGTCTAAGATAGAGCAGGCAATTCAAGAATTATTTCACATATGTACACACGACGAAATACAGTAAAACTGCGCCGGACTTAGATGCGAGGGTGTTAGCTAGCCAGGCAGACTAATAAATACTACCACCAAGCATTGAGTTAACCAAGCATGCTGGGTTTTGTTGACTTTTACAACACGCGTTATTTCCCAGCGTGCGGTGGGGAAGTTTTATATTCTGCCCCGTCCCCACACATGGGAAACTACTATGTAGATAGAGGCCAATGAGATTTAAAAAAATATTAACAGTTAGATGTTTATTGTCTTGCGTATTATATGTATGTAGTCCAACTTTACACATTTTGTATGTAACCCGAATTGAAGCACAATTTGAAAATTATATTTTTTCAACAGCTCTATTTGTCAAATATAGTGTGAAGTCCGTTTACATTTCAATAATCTAGCAATTAGATTGCTAGCGGCGAACAAACCGGAGCACCAATTTATAAACTGTAAAGATTAGGTAGATAGATCATAGGAGAATTAGTGGGGCATAAGTGTTTATCCTGGTTAAGTAGTTAGCTATTCAGCCACGGCCAGATGAAAAACACTCTCCACGTTACGTACACTGTGCGTAACTGCTACATAATAAAGAATGTACCTACTCCAAAGGTGGTGATGACGAATCACAATCGCTTTTATTCTACAGGCACAAGAATAAAAACAGAGTCAATACAGTCTTTTTTCACATCAGTCAACCTGGCTGGTCAGGGTGTCAAGGCTGGCTACGAGACTGTTTTTTCCCCAATGCATCACAATGAATAGAACGTATTTGGTATTGTTGCAAGATCAAATATAAAACTTACAAGTGAAAGTAACACAAGCTTTGTACAAAACGACATTCTCGATTTAAATTGAATAACTTAATTCGGGACTTATTACGTTCTTTTAACTTGTACATACGTATGTAGACATCTATGAAAAATTCACGCTGCTATACAGCTGTGCCAAACAATTACTTTTAAGTGAGGCAGTAATAGTAAATATTCCGTGTGATGATGGATTTAGAATACGTGGTGTCACCGCCCCAATCCAACCTCAGGTTGTCGTAAGAGCCGACATAAGGAAATTACAAAGTCGATAACCCGGCTAGGTTATCGGCCTTGTTCGTAGTAAGAGAAGGAATACTTGGTTTGAAACCCTGCGTGGCACAGTAGGTTAATTACCCTCCATGTAACTGGAGTGGTAATATGAAGTATTAATAAAATCACGAATATAAAAAAATTGAGCCTAATTAGGTAAATGCCCATCAAAACAATATCATCATCATCATCATCATCATTTCAGCCAAAAGACGTCCACTGCTGGACATAGGCCTCCCCCAAGGATCTCCACAAAGGCCGGTCCTGGGCCGCCCGCATCCACTGCTTTCCGGCGACCTTAACCAGGTCGTCGGTCCAGCGTGTGGGAGGCCTACCAGCACTGCGCCTTCCGGAACGCGGTCGCCACTCGAGGACTTTTCTGCCCCATCGGGCGTCGGTCCTGCGAGCTATGTGCCCTGCCCACTGCCACTTAAGTTTGGCAATCCGGTGGGCTATGTCGGTGACCCTGGTTTTCCTGCGTATCTCCTCATTTCTGATTCGATCTCGCAGGGAAACTCCGAGCATAGCCCTCTCCATCAAAACAATAATTGAGTATTAATGCAGGATATAAATTTAAAAAAGGAAAATGCACAAATGTTCTTTGCCATTTACAACATCCTGTTTACGATGATGCAAATATCCACCGCACTCATTAGGTCATTCTTTCCATATAAACGCTTTCGACATAGTTCACTCGGCGGCAACAGCTTGCAACACTTTCATCTAGAGCTTCGTTATACATTCAATCAGATCATATAAATATTACCCGTAATTTAAGTAATATTATATTATAGTTTATTTTACTGGCACATAATCACAGGGTGTGACTAGACGCTCTAAGCTATTCATCCGAAGTGGCAGATAACCTATCAAAAGGATTAAATTATCCAATTCAACAGCTTTACTGATATAACCCCATAATCTTAGATATCTGTGTACCACAGTGTACGTTGGTTTTTTGTACTTATTTTCTATTTTATTGTATCCCGTGTGTGACACATTTAATCATCAGCTAATGACTAAAATGTTAAGGTATTTAATCGTGAATTTTTCTGTGAAAAATTTCACAAATTCTACACACTACATCAATGTTCCTTTTAATATATTTTCATCCTGTACATATCAAGGCACTGCTACAGAAAACGAAACATTGTTATCTAAGTATTTAGAATAGTTATATGATCATAGTTTCTGAGGATTTTATATCGCAGTTGCGAGTGACCCCACGCGTAACCTCTGCAAATTTCCTTTTAATACAAATATTTACCGTCCACTATTAAAAACATCCTACCTATTCATGTCACTCGTGTACCTATTCAATCATTTAAAATGTCAAATCATCCAAATTTCATGTAGCTCATCTCCATTTAGCATCATCAGGTGGTTTTCATTGTAGAAAGAGCAAGACCATCAGTAGCGTAGACGCGTCTAGCAGTAGCACAATCACCATACCAACCACCAGTAGCACAACTAGCACAACGACAACCTCTACAACCTCGACAACCACGACCACTACGACCACTACAACACCTCCAAGTACTACCAGTTCGACGACGACGACCACGACCACGCCAAAGCCGACAACTACGACGGAACCACCGCGGCCGTTCCTGCAGCTACTGCCCATCGCTCTACCAGAAGTTACCTCTCAGAAAGCACCGGTGAAGACAAGTAAGTGTTATTGCGTAAACTCTGAAACCAAAATGGCTATTTAAGTAGTATTTTTTAGGAAGAGTCTCATAATCAAAATTAACTTTGTCCAACTAGATTTTAATGCAAGTAGGTACTACTTTTGAATCATCCCATGTGAAGCTACCACTTATTCGGAATACTGCTATACAGAGCAGCGTCAGCCACGAGCTCTGTAGTGGCTTTAATATTTCAAATCATATATGTATCTAGGTTATTTAGGCGCAAAGGGTTGATCATCCAGCCAGACGAGGTGGTACAACTATTTCTTAACCGTGCGAATTGCTCTATTAACTTCACTATCGCGGTGTAAGGGCTCCCACACATAAACACGATACGACGTCGCGTCGTACCACGATGCGCCGTCGTTTGACGATGCGACGCATGAAATCATCGGGCCATGATGCACGGCACGACGACGCCCTGGATACAACAACGGGTGTATTGTCGTAATTAATTTAGAACGATGGACGGTACTAGTTAGTTCTGCTCATGCTGTTTTTGAGAAGACGGATAAAGAAAAATAGATACTCAGAAGATACTGGATCCACCCATTTTTTTTTCATTTTCTTTCCTGTCGTGCATATCGACACGTTTGATGTCGCGTCGTAGATTTCCACGACACGACGTCGCATCGTCAAACGACGCCGCATCGTGGTACGACGCGACGTCGTATCGTGTTTATGTGTGGGAACCGTAACCCTGTTTGGTAATTCTCGCACTTCATTATCATCTAATCATTATTAGTTCAGATTTTTCGGGTAAATTGTGTAAAGTACGTAGCATGATGGTCGCTACAGTTACTTTATTAAGAGCTAGCGGTTATTGACGTACCGCGGGAAACGGCGCGGGGCGAAGCTAGTCAAAAAAAAACGTTCTAATTTACTCCTTATACTATAATCAGCTACCTGTCAGTGAAAGTCTCATCAAAATCGGTCCAACCGTTCCAGAGATTAGCCGGAACCAACAGACAGACAGACAGACAAAAACATTTACAAACGCATTTAGTAAAAAGGGGTTATTTTATTATTACAAACAGCATAGTGAGAGCAAGTTCGCCAAACAAGAAAGCCGTGTACGTAATATCTAAAGAATAAGCCCATAACAGGGCGGAGCGGTTCTGGCTGTATTCGAACTGTATTTATTTATTATGCAACATTATCATCGTTTTAGCCTTTAAATGACGTACTATTGAATCGGGCCTCGTTCTTGGAAGGAAATTAAAATAGCCTACTACACTACGTTGGCCAGACGGGTAGGCACAAGGTTTGTATCTTCTTCTCTTATCTGTTTTCTCTTTTCTCTTGCAGCAAGGTGCGTTGCCTCTTGCGTTCCTTTAGTCGCCTCACACGATATCCTCAGGATAGTGCGAGTTGGTGACATTGTGCATTCTAAATCCGTCATCTAACCGGACCGTATTTAGGTGAATGTTCCAGGGTAGCCCGCGAAATTCAAATTATCGTACGTTTTTTGCAATTTGCAGGTCAGTGATAGGTTGTATGTTGGTTAAAATGTTATTCGCGGCTGTAAGACATATGTAGTTATAGAATTATAATCATCAAACTTATCAATACAACCCTCCAAGCTCCTAAAGGTGCAAGAAAAACCTTTTCAAGCTCAAAGTCATTCTTGCACCTTTATGAGCTTGGAGGGTTGTAGTGATGAGTTTGATGATTATAACTCTGTAACTACATACGTCTTACAGCCGCGAATCAAATGTTCATCATCATACAACCTACCACTGCCCTGCAAATTGCAAAAAAACGTAAGAAAATTTGAATTTCGTGGGCTACCCTGGAGCATCCACCCTAAGCAAGCGG
Source organism: Clostera curtula (assembly GCA_905475355.2). Taxonomy (NCBI): domain Eukaryota; kingdom Metazoa; phylum Arthropoda; class Insecta; order Lepidoptera; family Notodontidae; genus Clostera; species Clostera curtula. The sequence continues at coordinate 5,876,468 of FR997813.1, read as the reverse complement.
AATATATTGCCATTTTGATAGGTACATAGATTATAGGCTAGGATTATAGCACAGACAAATATGCATAGACGAGCAATCATTATCTCGATTAATATCGATAACAACTGAACAGTTAAACTGATACATTGCCATCTTTTGCGACGGTCAGAGTTAGGGTCGAGGTCTTCTTTAGAAAGTGGATTTGATGTCATTGACAATTGCACCAGTGTGATTCATCAGTAACGATTTAGATCCCTGACCAAATTTACCTGCCAACTTTTAAAATCCAGTATGCCTATAAGTGATACTATTTATTATACAAATAAATACAATTTGAGTCTGTTTGTAATAATAAAATAACCACTTTTTACTAAATGCGTAAGTATGTCTATACAGTAAGTACATAGACCAAAATAACATCTTTTTTAAATTTTTTGTCTGTCTGTCTGTTTGTTCCGGACAATCTCTGGAACGGCTGGACTGATTTTGACGGGACTTTCACTGATAGGTAGCTGACGATATAAGGGGTAACTTATGCTACATATGCTTTTTGTTTAACTTCGCCCCGCGGTACGACAATAACCGCGGGTAACCTCGCACCCGTGCGAAGCCGGGACGGGCCGCTAGTATGTTTAAAAAACGAATATTTGTAAATTAGGCGTAGCAACAGTTTAAAAATAAAAAAAAACAGAATATCTATGATGAATTGAATGTTATACCATGTATCATCACTACATAGTATAAAACAAAGTCGCATTCTTCTGTCCGTCCCTATGTATGCATAAATCTTTAAAACTACGCAACGGATTTTGAAGCGGTTTTTTTTAATAGATAGAGTGATTAAAGGGGAAGGTTTATATGTATAACTCACCCCCCTTTGCACGGGCGAAGCCGGGGCGGGCCACTAGTAATACGATAATGCACAAACAAAGCAAGGTAATTATTTCTATTTATTATATGAATTTAGCAAATGAGGTGGATAGTGTAATGCTAGTATTTAATTTTCATGACTTTTCAGCACCACACAGTTGTGTTTTGCCAATGTGGTAATTGATTATCTCAGTCCATAAAAAAATATTTTATTTTAGTTACTAGAAATCGGAATCCAAACGACGTCACAGGACCGACGTCCGATGGGGCAGAAAAGTCCTCGAGTGGCGACCGCGTTCCGGAAGGCGCAGTGCTGGTAGGCCTCCCACACGGTGGACCGACGACCTGGTTAAGGTCGCCGAAAAGCAGTGGATGCGGGCGGCCCAGGACTGGCCTTTGTGGAAATCCTTGGGGGAGGCCTATGTCCAGCAGTGGACGTCTTTTGGCTGAAATGATGATGATGATGGAATCCAAACAAAATGTCGAAGATTTCCCCTATAAGTAATTTACATTCATCTCTTTCACCTTGTAATATGCAATGTAAAGTTGAAAAGAGACTATTGTCTTAGATTGCACTCGAAACGCGTAGGACCCTAAATCTAAATACTTGTTTCAATTTGAAGTGCCCATCCGACACGAATTGATAGCCTTATTCTGCTAAATTAAAAAGTTCTTGTGTCAACGGCCTGTGGCATATGTCTGAACCGACACTATATTAGTAGGTTACCTACTACTACTACCCAGCCCATACATAACCCACTGTTAAGTCGGACCTCCTCCAATTACATGAAGGGTAATTAGCCTAATGCCACGCTGGCCAGACTGGTTGGCACAGGGTTTAGTATTCTGATTTCATTCTCTTGCAGCTAGGCTTTCCATTCGGCATTGTAGCCATCTTTCACCACACGTAGGTTACCAACAATGTCCAAGACAACAATCAAAGGCACGGTTGATTTTTAGTTCGCATTACCAGGTTTGGGGAACACAACAGCACTTGAGGCCGTTCCTTTGAACTGTAGACACTAATTTCCTGCACAACTACCTACAGTAAAAAGTTGCTAAGTTATTGATTGAAGTTAGATTGTACTAACAAGCCTACAGTAATCTAGACAGTTTAGCTTCTATATTACGCAGGTTGTTAGATTCAAGTTTTCACTTCCTCAATTAACAGTAGATAGCAACATTGTACACAAATATTTGTACGCACTTATGTGTTAACCATACCAAGGGTACCAACCAACCATACCAACCTTAAGTTAAGTATGTTACACATTAAGGCGTAATTTTAATAATTAAACCATTACTGTTATTAATGGTTAACTAAATGTGACCTCTAATGTATCATTTCGCTCGCTTATCTGATTTACAAGGCAATGTTCTATGGTAATCAAAGCATTATACCTTAAATCAAATTCGCAATTTATGTGGATGAAGTTAGTTAGTAATACAGAGTGTCCCAAAAATAGTGTCAAGAGGAAGTCCAGAGATAGAGCACCCTTTGGGGTACCCGAATCACCCCCATGTATGTTCTGCGATTCTTCATAGCCTTCGTATTATGATTTTTTTTTATTTTAAATGTTTGCCTTTACACCAATATTTTCATAATTTTGGTCAGTTACGAAGCTGATTAGTTTATGCTTAAAAGTACAATTCAAGATGATACAGTTAGAGAAAGAAAACATAGAAACACTTCAACTTTAAAAAAAAAATTAAATTATGTTCTATAGGTCGAAAATTTAGAAAAAAATAACACTTAAACTATGAAACATCGCAGAACATACATGGGGGTGATTCGGCTACCCCAAGGGGCCTCTATCTCTGGACACTATTTTTGGGACATCCTGTATAATAATGTTGTCAAGGTCCGTTTACAACCCATATAAAAAAACAAATGATGTGAAATTCTTGTCGACACGAGTAAACAAATAATAACATGAAATTTATAACATGTTGCACATTTTCTAAGTAGTATTTTTATCTTAGGTACAGTTTGTCCGAGACTAGTATCTAAAAGACAGTTGTAATTTGAAATAGACTGTATTCAATTCAAATCAGTTGGAACTTTGAATGTTGAACATTGGTTAACATTATTTTAAATGAGATTTATACGGTATAGCATTTTCAGTTTTCACATTAACTTAATGAAAATGGCTGAGGCTAAGGTCTAGAGGAATTAGGACGTGGCGTATCGGAAACTGTTGCATAACCGAGATTTAACGCCCGTCGTCATGGTAATAATACGTTGTATTCAATCAGAGATACATAATTTAACAATAGTGCGGTGCAGTGCTGAGGGATTAGGAATCATAAAAGTGTGAGGTTCATATAAACATTGTTGAAAGTACTAGCTAAAAACCGAACATTTAAGAACAATAATTTCGCAGTGCGTGCACATACAACTACCTATGTACAGTCGCCGTCAGTTAAATCGTAGCAGACAAAGTGACCAAATACTTCTGAACAATTTAAAATGTCAATAACTTCTTTAAACTACAAGTTACCATTAATATCTGAACATTCAATACTTCATTAATATCTGAGCAGATTTGACTTGTCAATAAGTTCTATACAAACAACTTATCAAAAATATCTGAACACTTAAAACGTCAAGTGTATCTATGCAGACAAACACTGAGCCTGAGCTTACCTAATTAGTTTTTTTTTTTCTTCCTTGTGGCTCTCACGGTTTGTGTTTAGCCAATGTCAAGTCATTTTGTATCATTTCAATATTATTTCTCTCCATCATCATGGGTTTGCCATTTCCCTGTTAGCCACTCATAAGTAATTTCATTTTGAGTGTCCCCCTCCCACGTGGACCTAATTAGTTATTGCGTGGTATACAGGACAAATCAAAAAGACTATCGACTTGACTATCTGTATTTAGTAAATGACCATCCCATGAATATACAATGAGGGTGTATACTTTGATATAATATGATACTTTGATATAATAAATAATATATTTTACTATATAAAAATATGTTTGAATTTTTCAGTACAAACGGCAATATGGTACCTATTTATTTTTAAACACTTTATTATTAATAATATTTATGTGCAATGCGAAAATCTAAATCAAATCAATTATTTGTACTCAAATAAAAAAAATAAAAATTTTGTTATACGCGCCATCGCATCATACTTGTGACGTCAAAATGTTATAGCTTTATTTATAACTAGCCACCCGCACCGGCTTCGCACGGGTACAAAATATACATATAAACCTTCCTCTTGAATCACTCTATCTATTAAAAAAAACCGCATCAAAATCCGTTGCGTAGTTTTAAAGATTTAAGCATACATAGGGACGGACAGACGTAAGGGACTTTGTTTTATAATATGTAGTGATAGTGATAACAGTCAGCGTTTACGCCTATTACAGACTAGACCATACTGATCAGACCTTATATGACCCACTGCCGAGTCGGGCCTCCTCTCACCACAGGGAGGGTAATTAACCTACTGTTTCACAGTAGCCAGACGGGTTGGCTTGGCACAGGGCTTTTATAAACTTTTCCTTCTCTTGCGGCTAGGTTTTCAGCTTTGTCATGTCCTTTTGTCGGCTCTTACGACACCCTCAGGATGGATTGTGGTGGTGACACTATTTATTCTAAATCCGTCACCACACGGAATGTCGGACTAGACAATAATCATAGACAGACAATCATTTCAGCCAAAACACGTCCACTGCTAGATATAGGCCTCCCCCACAAAGGGGGGATTACCCCTTAAGCGACATGCTTGGCAGGCGAGTTGCCGATAGCAGTAACGGATGGTGGATGTTCTAAGATGTGAACAGAACGTCGCTGCTGCTCAACGTCTGTTGTCCCTTAGTCGCCTTCTACGACACCAAAATCAAAACTCATCAAGTCTTGACAAGTCAAACTATAAAATAAAAATAAATTACCATTTATAATTAATTTTTTACCATCCACCACCGGTTCGGAATGCCCCTCTACAGAGAAGAGCCGGCAAGAAACTCTATAGCTGCTCTTTTTTAGATCGCCATTTTTGGGTACAAGACTGGATAAAAGACAGATTTGTGAGAGCAAACTCGCGCAATAGTTGCAAAGGGAACATCGGCCAGATCTAGTCAACAATAGTTTGACCCACGGGAAGATATAGACATTATTGAAAATTTATTGCTAAAAACGAGTTGTTAGTTGGTTCCGATTAGGTATAAGGGATTTATTAAGGCAAAGTCTGTTAATATTTAAATAAAAAATTGAAAATGAGTTGTTTTTGTAGTATTCTTACATAATGGTGGTACAAAACAAGACAGTAAAATCTTACCGTTTATAAAAAAAAATTCAAGAATCCAATTTCATATTTACACCCCTAATACGAGTACTTATATTTTAAATAGACGTTGTATGTGTTCAGATTCAGATATTTTTGGTAAGTTGTTTGTATAGAAATTATTGACAAGCATCTGCTCAGATATTAAGGAAGTATTGAATGTTCAGATATTAATGGTAACTTGTAGAGTATAGAAGTTATTGACATTTTAAATTGTTCAGAAGTATTTGGTCACCTTGTCTGCTACGATATATCTGACGGCGACTGTACCTACAACCATCAAATTGAAGTTTTGCCAATGCAATTAAAGTGGTACCTACTTGATGGAGTATTTAGGTACGTTTTCACACCTTTCGCATAAAAATCGCGTGAGTCACACAATCTCGTTCACAAGGTCTTGGATAATGAACTAGGCCCGTATTGTCCGTAGGCAATTCCATAACCGCTGACGTAACGTACTCACGCGCGCGCGACTTTGGTATCTTCGACACGTATAACGTGGATTACTCGAGCACAGGCAAGACGCAGAAGCTGGTATGCCCGAAGGCAGGCCAGTCGCCGGTCATCCTGTTCCCGATCCCCTGTGAGAAGAACTCGCAGTGCCGCACGACCAGCGGGCCGGACCAAGTGTGCTGTGAGGGTCGCTGCGTCAAGGGCGTGCCAGCGCCTAAACCCATCGTGCCGCAGAAACCGCACCAACGTAAGTACCTAATATAATCCTCTTGATAAAGTAAAGAATCGAAGAGACTCCAGAAATGACAATATAAGGTATAAACAAATAATTAAGGGCAGTTAATGCTTTGTTCAATTATTGACTATTTATGAGACATCCATAGCTCGGACACCCAATCGCAATCGCGTCGGCCTGTCCAAAGGCAGCGGTGACAATCCCTAGAATCGATGGAGTTTACGATCGATTTTTTTCTATAGGTTTACTGTAAAGCTTGATAGCAAACAATTGGCTATCAACAATGTTAATGCCTACTCTATTGTTTAGGTACATTAAGCCACTATTAATTCACCACTATATGCCACTATTAATTCATTACAACTCCCATAGCGCTGTTAGGCGTGATTCCCCGCGAGTGCCCATCGGCGCCCCTTGGAGAGCTTCTATTCGAAGTGCAAACGTGCAAGGCGGACTCGGACTGCTGGCCACGCATCTGCTGTCCTGATGGCACGCGATCCTACTGCCGCACCGCGCGGGCTCGACTCGACATGGTACCCGTTGCTAATAGACTCGAAGCACGTAAGTTTCAAAATATTATTCATCATTTCAGACTAAGAGTTTCAATTTCATTGTGGTGACTTAGGCTACTTTTCCACGTTCTGGTCAGGCTAGTTGGCACTACCGTGCCGCCTGCCTTGTGGGTCACAGCCGGGAGCCACAAGCCCAAAGAGTAAAATAACATGACGACACGGTTGGCGCAGTGGTTGAGCGATCGATTGCTGTGCAGCATATCGCGGGTTCGATCCCCGCACGGAAGAAATATTTGTACGACCTACAAGTATTTGTTCCGGGTCTGGGTGTTTTCTATCTATCTATAATATGTAAGTATTTACAAATAAAAATGTATATAAGTAGTTTATCATCCATGTTGTTACCATAACACAAGCATTAAGTTGCTTAGCTTGGGACGAGATGGCGTTGTGTGAAATGTCCAAGGATATTTATTTTATTATTATACTTGCACAAGGCAGGCGGCTCGGGACGGTGTACCGGGGGGATGTTAAGTGCGTATGGGAACGCCATTCATATCACTGATTGTCGGATCAGAGTGGCCTTCCCCAAGTCGGTCTGTGAATAATCTTTATAGAATTTACCCTAAGCAAAAAAAGGCCGATAGGCAGGTTTCCTTCTTCTGCGTTTAGATATTCTGCCTTCATTAATTAGTAGGCGGCTAATTCAGTTAATCCTCAGGATACATATGTTGGGGACAGTTTATTCTAAATTGGTTACCTACCATACGAACAAGAGTACACATATTTTAGAAATAACTTCCAGTTTATATTGGCGGCCGATTATATTTGTATACGGGGCGTTCCTTGTTCTGGACTGTTTGAATCTTAAATTCTCTTTTTTCTCATTTGTTTTATTGGTTTTAGCGGTGCGGATGCTGGAACAATTCCTGCAGTGCACGTCTCCACCAGATTATGACCTGTTTCCACAAAAGTGCAGCTCGAGCGTAGATTGCTTCCCCAACCTGTGCTGCGCCGAAGGTGGCAAGAAGCACTGCCGCCCTCCGCAGCGAAGCTTACTGGCCCTCCTCGCAGGTGTCACACAGGTAACCTTAACTCCTACCAGTGGATCAATTCTGCCTTGTAGAGGTCCAATGTGTCCGCCGTTGGATCAGAGGTCCCTGGTTCGATCTAGGGTCAGGCAAGTGTCTTTGTGTAAACCAGAGGCAATTTCATTTTTGTAAACTACATGTTTTACCTAGTACAGGGGTTTTGTTTAAAGAATTTACAATACAATTTTTCAAAAAGATATGTAATTATATCTTCTACAAGCAAAAGCTGGGGGCTTCGCCTCCTTTCTCCTTGACTGAAACACTTAACTACTGTGCAGTCCCAGCAATTGTTTCAGTTGTTTGCCAGCTATTATAATAGCTTCTGATTGATTTATAGGCTCACTAAAAGGTAACTAAAATGTGCCCTATAATTCATTAAAAGATTACTTGACTTAATAACACTACCAAAGACCAATGCCCATCCTTTACATTTGAGTCACTTTATTCTTTGTTACCTTTGATACTGTGGTCTGATCGGTGAAAGTGCCATCAAAATTGGTCCAACTGTCAAGTGATTGAACTACAAAGTATCATGGAGTCTATTTTTACGTTCATATTTGAACAATTTGTTAGTAACTAGGATTCAGATGAAACCATAAAAAGAAATATTTGGTTGCATAACATATTTATACATACAGCTCTAATGCTATCTTGATACAAATTTTATGCCTTTATGTAACCTAATGGAAGTTTTTTTTTTCAGACCATTGGGTAACCAAAGACCAGCTCAGTAATCAAATGCCAATTCCTGAAGAATCCTTAATTTATGTGATTATACATAGTGTAGTTTTAGTTCATATTTTTGTACAGCTTTTATAAATAAATATTTTGTTTTACATATCATATATTATTTAACCCCACATGATCTAGCACAAATACTATTTTTATAATTTTTTGTTGCCTTTTTTCTAATAAATATACCCATTAATGTGAGTATTGTCATATTATGTATAACTGTAGATGGTGCAGTGAACAAATATAATTTAAAAATAAGTAAAAACAAACCAATCAACAGTTCAGAGACAAGATATGGTCATGGCACTATAGTGAAAGCTGGGAGATTAGCTTTCAGAAAATTTTCCTCCTCCCTAGCCAGTCATTAACAACATTATGGACATAGTAGATAAATTAATTTCATAGCTATATTAGAAATAACTTCATACTTACATCAAAACAGGTAAGTACTTTACTAATTTATGATGAATTTCTATTGAAGCATAAACATTTCAAATAAATTGCTTGACGATTTTAGGAATCTAATAAAACACAATATTACTTAGAATAGAAGTTTATTTACATCTAAGCTTTTTCTTTAGTCCAGCTGAAACAAAAAGAAAATAATATTGTGATATTGGAAGAAGCAGTATGTATTACAGGGTAAATTTGTCACACTAAACTTGTTGATCCATTTGGAACATTTGTTTATCAAATGTTATTAGACTATATCTTACCAGAACATAGATAATTCATTATTGTCATATTTAGGGCAGTATTAAACCTAAAACTGTCTTCATAGAATAAAACTTATGATGAGAAGACCCAGTTTCAAATACTAAACAGTAAAATTAACCTACCTTCTTGAAACCAATGTCATTGGCGTACTCTCTGAAGCACTGTCTGCAGATGTTCAGACCATATTTGCGTATAAGACCGTGACGGTTGGAGCAGGACCGGCTGAAAAGACGAGAATAGAGCACGTGGTATAACCAAACTATAAAATAATTCGCACTATACAAATGTCCCTGAAAAATTTGTCGTACCATGAGCGGGAACCCTGGCCATATCTGCGAGGGTGAGAATACCAGATATTAGCGTGACCCATTATGGAAAATAATTATTGCGCTTTGGAGCGACAATTAACACGACCAAGATGGCGGTGACGCGATTTTAAAGAGAACTGTCAAAGTCAAAATCGTCAGAGAATTTGTTGTTGTTAAATTATTCACCCATACGGTAGGCAAAAGATTTTGCCATACTGCCAATTATAGTATATTTTATCTAATATAGACGCGCGAATTCATGTCCAGCGGGGCCTAAATACTTAATTACTTATCACTTTTATTTTATTTCATTATTTGCAAAATTACCTTAGGTTAAAATAAACTAAATTGACAGCTTTTGACTAAACCGGTAGTTAATATCGACATTACCTCTTAACTAATCAGGTAACAGCATTACTTACAGCATTCCTTAGGATGGAAATAAATCACGCGCCTATCAAACATAAAATTTATAAAAAGAAACCTTAAAAAAATTACTTTTTTGTTAGTTTTAAATGATATTTGGAGTTCACTACGCAGGCACTGCCAGAAACAACACCATCAAACCTAAAACAGCATTGTTTGCTTGTGCCCACAAATAAAAAAATTTCACAAATTTCCGGCCAAAACTCTGTCAGCGAATTTCAAAGATGCAACGTTAATTTCAATATTCATTATTGGCACAGTCATTTTCATCTCATGTGGTATGGGTTAAAAATGAATCCAAATAATGAGTCTAGGTGTTTATTTCGATAAAAACTGCTGAAATATCTACATTTAACATAGGTGAATTAAAATTACTGGTTGATAATAAAATTGCTTTTCTAAATCATATCTATAAATTTATTACTACACGAAAATGATATGGAACCTTTAGAATTTTAATATCTATGAAATGTCTATGCATCTTTAACAATTAAACAAATTACAATGGATAAAATTAGGAAAATAAATTATTAAAATACAAATGTATGATATATAATATGCAAGTAAGAATTAAGTAAAATAGTCTTTTTTGACTTTGAATTAGTGCTATTTTAAAATATATTTCTCCAGTGAGATTAAATCAGATAAAACCACTATTATCACTTAGTTAAATCGATGCACAATAACCTAAATCTTATTTTCTCTAAAAGGCTAATTTTAACCAAAATATACAGGATGGACGTGCAGAATTATCCGTGTGCTAAGTCCATGATCAGTTTTTAAACTATTTTAGCTGTCACCCAATAGACAGACAAGAGACAGTCATCAACGCTGTCAGTGTCACAAGAAAACTGCTAACTGGTGACTAGGCAGCATGGTCTCAGACCCGAGCCTGTTCCATCAGGAACGAATAAAAAAAAAAAAAAAAAAGCTGTCAGTGTCAATGTCAAAACTCGGCCGCGTCGATGTCTTCGTTTCGTTTCGTTTCGTTCCTATTCGTTTAGTTGTCTTTTATTTTACCATAAAGTGTTGGTTTCCTTTTACCACTGCATTATTTATGAGTATTGAGGTGATGATTTTTATTTAGTTTAAACTTAAATTTGGCTGACCCTGTGGGTCAATTCCAACAAAAAATACTTATCTCATATTAAATACAAAGAATACGGTATGTATGAATTTAATGATAAAATTATCTTCTTTCGTGTTTACTTTAAGTACAGTAGTTTAATTTTGAGCTAATTAATATTAAACATAACTGTACATTTCTATATAAAATCGCTACTTGTTGATAATTGCTTTCTGTCACTTGCCTATAATGAATAACAGTACTTTCGGCAATCGGCCGGCCACGTTGCAGTTTAATCAACTGTATATATCGTAGTGTAAACAATTAAACAGACCATTAATTTATCTTTACATTTACACGATTGTGCCATAAAATAGGTACCTATAGTTTTACGCCGGTTTATACTTATCATACAAAGCACATTTGTTATCAAGTTGACATTTTATTTTACAGTAATTTATTGATTATCACTCTTGTAACCAAGTACCTGTTATACCTCAGACCATTCATCCAAGAAACTGGTAGCAATAATTTCATTTCAATTTATGACGATTTTATATTTGAAATAAATAACTTGATTATACACTTTATTTTAAAACTGTGACCTTTGAGCTTTGAGCCTAGCTAGAGAATGCTGATTCAACAGGGCTAAGAATTAATTTTAAATTTGTTTTCAGGTTCAGTTTGCCAATATGGGGTTTATATTGTTCACATTAATAAAAAAGTTGTTAAAACTTTTAATCAAAGTAACCATTTACTTTGTAATATTTGCAGCATTGATTGTTTTGATACCTAATTTACCACCATACTCCAAGTTCTCCAGCATTGAGTAAGTTATTACTTTCACTTTTTTCTTAATTGTGTGTTGTGTGGTGAAAGGACAATCAACTTTTTTGTGTAAACTAAAAAAACTGGCATGGTGAATGATTTTTAAAACAGTATCACTATCAACTGCAAGACTATAAGAAATCTTGATTTATAATAGTGTCCATCCTGTATAGTATGATTGGCTACCTGCCCTCCATAAAATTGGAGGAAGCCCAACCCATTAGTGGACCATTTGTGTTAATGAACTTAATGTGCTTGTTTTAGGCTGGCACCAACAAAGCCAAGAGAAGGAGTCCTAGGTCCTAATGACCTTCTCAATAATGCAGAACAACTTTATAAAGGCAAACTTTTGGGACCAGAGGCTTTCCAGTTGGTTAATGGTGAACTGTACACCAGTTTGGCAACTGGAGAAATAGTGAAAGTGTCCCCTGGTGGCCATGTCACTTTTGTCACCAAAATAGGATTGCCATGCAGTAAGTTTTGAACATAAAATACATTGATAATCAACACAAATCTAACAATTGAATTTAAGATCACCTTTTTACCATAGGAAGACTTATTAAAACTTTTTGGTCAGTCTGTTCTGGGTGTTTAACTGGGTTGTTTCAAACCTGGGCTCATTCTGGTAGATAACTGATGTCCTCGGAAGTATCTTAGTCTGGTCCCACATAGAGATTGATACCACAGCACTTTAATTACAATAAAACTTATTCAATTCACCCTTTCAGCTGGATTAATAAAGGAGCATATATGTGGCAGACCTCTCGGCTTCCAAATAGATGAAAGCGGCAAATTGATATATGTAGTAGATGCCTACTACGGTATTTGGAAGGTAGACCTCAAGACAGACAAGAAGCAGCTCTTAGTCTCTCCAAGGGCTGAGATTGAGAAGCGTCAACCGAAATTGTTTAATTCAATTGCATTGCATAAGAATGGGGACTTCTATTGGACGGATTCCAGCAGCGAATATGAATTAAAGGATGGTACATTGACTAGCTTCACAGACCCAACTGGACGGTATGTTATTTCATGGCCAATATTAAAATAAATATCATTATTTTTAATGCTTTTGAAATTATACCAACATACATTTGAAACATTGGCAAATAATCCTGGAGCTATAGCTGTTACACATAGCCTTTCTTGAATTGCCCTTTGAATACTTCAATTTAAACGTAAATGTCATGAACACATGGGACATTGAGTCGAGGCCTCCCCTGCCATCCGAATGCAGCCACACGGGCGGCAATTAGGTCCCTGTGGCATTGCGTGATAGAATACACGGGAGTACGTAAGGGGGGCGCCCTTCGCCTCGCCGTTCTGCAGGTTCCGAAACAGCACAAAACGTCTATATAAACAAAATACTACTAATAATATTGTATCTGTAAAGTGACAATTTTATTACAGACTATTCCATTACAATGCAGCGAAAAATGAAAGCAAAGTTTTGCTGGACAATTTATGGTTCCCCAATGGTGTTGTGTTATCCCCTGACAACCAGTTCTTGGTTGTATCAGAGTCTTACAAGTACAGGCTGCTGAAACACTACATCGCAGGACCCAATAAAGGAAAAACTGAGGTCTTGGTTGATGGCCTTCCAGGTAAGTTCCCAGTGGTACTGCTAACATTTCAGACCTAGCATTTCTAGTTTCCTGATCTAAGTAAACAGGGTCCAACAAAAGCCCTGTAGTTATTATTCATTCGCATCACTACATAGTATAAAACAAAGTCGCGTTCTTCTGTCCGTCCCTATGTATGCATAAATCTTTAAAACTACGCAACGGATTTTGAAGCGGTTTTCTTTATTTTAAAGAGTGATTCAAGGGGAAGGTTTATATGTATAACCCACCCCCGCTTTGCACAGGCGAAGCCGGGGCGAGCCACTAGTAAATATATAAATAACGAATAATTACGATAGCATAATAGTACTTCGGATATAGATACTGTGTGCAAAATTACTGGCGAAACTAAGTAACTTTTTTTAATGTTGGTATCCAACTGGTGACGAAGTTGTCATAACTTAATAAATAGCTTGTAGTATAATAACGATTGCTAGTTGGTTGAGTTTCACTGGCATGCCTTCTTTTTTACGTCGGAAATCCTCATACCCGGCCGTTGGGAATTGGCCAGGTTATATGGTACTCCAGGGCGCGTAGAGATGGTAAATTGCGCCCTGACCTACCCACAAAAAACCGACGGTGATCCTCGACCGTCCAAACCATGGCCACGGGATTCACTCCCAATGGGGAGCATGCTTCACGGTCACCCCTGTTTTTTGTAGGATTCCCTCATACTACAAAGAATACCATTTTAAACACATAACTGCTTCTTTCTTAGCTTTATTTCCTCGTTTCGGATGACTATAAGGCTATAAGGCTTTTGTTACATTCTGTTTAAAACAATACTTGTTTAACTGATTTGGAATGTATAGAGATACATAGAGTAACCACCCTTTCCATCCTGAGGGTGCCGTAAGATCCGACTCAAGGAAATAACGATAACCTGGCCGCAAGAGAAGGAACACTTAAAAGGAAACCTTGTGCCAACCCGTCTACACAGTAGGCTAATTACGCTCCCTGTGATGGGTCATAAATAAAAACGAAAAGAAAATTAATAATACCTTTCCCTATTGTAAAGTTTGGGATTGTTGCAAAATAATACAAATTCGATCCTGTCACAACGTTTTACTCTCTGTACGACATCTATAATTACTTTACGCACACACAAACAAAAATTACAATAAACCCCGCTTGTAAGGGTTGTCGAACAACTTCTTTATCATGTAAACCTGTAGCATTCCTATTGCACACATGAAGCTTATCTGGAAACTGGACCAAACGTCCACAATAAATGTGTCTTCGTAGGCAATGTAACTGTCCCTAGACTTGGAAGCGCCGTACACGTCTAGGAGATGGCGCACTTTCACCACATGTTGCAATGTGCGCGTCAATGTGGCTGTTATATTGCGCACCTCTAAAAAGTACTCTTGACCATCCTCGTCGACGCCAGCCCATTCTAAAACGGCCTCTTCAACTTCTTGTCCATTTTCATTGACAACCGTTACTTCACCTTCCGACGCACGAAAATCTTTACTATTGTCTTCTATCAACACATATACGAAAACAAGCTTAGAGTTGATCCTGCTGTACGTGTTATCCATGCAGAAAGCGTAACCTCCGGTGGTTACCAAGTCCATTATGACCGAATTTTGCGGCTTTTTCTGGTCATCCACTAATTTCACGCCGTTTGGATCGACTACCGTAAACGTTATGTCAAGGTCTCCGTGTTGACCGTCCAGCACTTGGTAGTAGAGCTCCAACGATTGACCAGCTGCCCCATTTTCGTAGAAACACGTTTGGGACCCAGGCTCCACCCTAAAGTTTATATCATATTCGGAAACCACAAGTTGTGCGTGGCTATTCACAAATAGTAAAGTAATAAGGAATATAAATCGAAAGGGATACATGCTTGCGTTGCGACACGATTTATGTACACTACGTGTGCGACTAGGCTGTGTTCTGTACTGTCATTATTTAAACAGGTGTACCTATTATATTGTCCGGAATTATCAGACTCTAGCAATGGTTTGTAGATTATTTCAAATTATTGTAATTATTTATAATCTTTATGGATAGATTCAAGTGTCTTTCAACTTCGAGGTTCTTTTACGTCCTATTCCTATTTTTATACGTTTACATACTATTTTTTTCTTCCCTTGCGGCTAGTTTTTATGTCGGTTTAATTTTCTTAGTTACGACAAGCGTTATATAAATAGTCAGGATTGCAATAGGATCCTAACCCAGGGCGTAACAAGTTAGGGAGTAAAGTTTTCTTCCAGAGAGTATTTATCCGTAGTACTATCATGCCTTTCGTTCACGTGGTGACGGATTTAGAATACACAGTGTCACCACCCAATTCCATCCTGAAGGTGTTTTAAGAGTCGACAGAAGAAAAAGAAAAGCCCGAAAACCCAGCTGCAAGCGAAGGAAAACTATCAAATCAAAACTCATTTAATCAAGTTGGCTCAGTAGAGCTCTTTTGACGGGTCAAACAAAAAATAAAATTTAAAATTTACCATTTTAAATTTAAAATTAAAAATTTAAGTATATAGTATAGTAAATATATTAAGTATATAGTAAATAAATAGGGTTGGTATCAAGTACCAACCCGTCTAGCCAGCGTGGCACAGTAGGCTATTTACCCTTTATGTAATTGGAGGGGGCTCGACTCAAGAGTGGGTCATCTATGAGCTGAGTAGTAATATCATTCCTTTCGTTGTGGCTATAGGGTTATTGTAACAACCTGTATATTTTACATATAAGAAAAAAAGAAAATACATTTAATCGGCAAAACATACATGAAAGAAATTAATAACGTAGCTTAAAAATAGATCAGTATTTTTTTTTGTAGTAGCAGTAATTAAGAGAGTTTGCACAATTAAAAAGTATTTGAATAACAATCAAGTGTCAATATTCACCTGCTCGCAATTTACACAGGTTTGCCAGACAACTTGCGGCCTTTGCCCGATGGTTCAGGACTCTTGGCGGGTCTGTACGTAGTGTTTGATGATCAAGATCCGATGCTCATCCGTTCCTTGGCCCCCGCGCCTAATGCCAGAAAATTCTTGGCACGCCTCCACACACTTATAGAGACTCCCTTCGAGTACCTGAACACGGTGTACCCTCATCATTTGTTGGAAGAAATCGTTTACAGCGTAAGTTGTTAAAATATATTCAGATCTTTTTCGTAATACTGTCTTTCTTCGCCGTGTGATCGGAAGCCATTTCTTTATTAATATCGTCTGTTTGCTAAGATAAACTTTTAAGCGTAACGGTTTCTGTCTTCAACCTCGCTCAGAGTAGTATGTCCGTCTTACAAATTATTTAATTTTCTATTATAGATGGGACACTTCAAATCTGCTTCAGCGTTCACGCCAAAACAGTGTGGTTTACTGCATCTTGATTGGAATGGTAATATAGTGGGCACATACTACAATAGTGACGGTTCGATCAGTCACATCAGTGATGCTATCGTATACAATGACAAGCTTTATCTAGGAAGCCCTCACGTACAGGATTTCATAGGAGCAGTGCCCGTGCCTCCAGCATTAAAGAAAGCATTTACAGCTAAAAAGATTGATAGCGTACCTAAAGAGACCAAAAGAGTTGAAACTAAACCTGTAGAAGCGCCTAAACAGGAACAACCGAAAGTGGCAAAGCCTGTAGTGACGAAACCTAAAGTAGAAGAGAAAAAAGTAGAACCAAAACCTAAAGTAGAAGAGAAAAAGATAGAACCAAAACCTAAAGTAGAAGAGAAAAAAGTAGAACCAAAACCTAAAGTTGAAACCAAACCGAAGGTTGAAGAGAAAAAAGAGGCGCCAAAGGTAACTAAACCTGTTGCGAATGAAGCCAAGCCAGCTGCTCCAGCCAAGGTTGCCGAGCCAGCAAAACCGACTCCGAAACCAGTCGAGGCTAAACCAACGACTACACCGCCGCCCAAAACTAAGGCCGCCCCTAAAGCTGAACCAAGTAAAGTGACTCCAACTACCACAGAAAAAGCTACTCCGCCAACCCCAAAGAAAACCGAAACAGCTACGCCTCCACCAAAAACTACTCCACCACCTCCTAAAACTGCGCCCATTGAAACTAAAAAGCAAGAAGCTAAACCATCAAAGCCTGTAAATACTAAAACAGATGAAAAACTAATTCCGATCAAGGAAGACGTACCTTCCGACACGGCTAAGCCGCCTAGCAAGGAACCGTTAAGGGTTATCAAGAAAGGCGGTCCTACTGAGATACCTGCTCCGAACCAGTAGGCACTGCCTAACAAGAATGGCGGCGCGACACGAAACGAATTTGGGGCAAAACTACTCAAAAACCAACAAATCTCCTGTTCGGAGTAATTAAAAGTGTTCTGATACCTTATGTGTCTTAATTAGGAACTTATGAATAAGTCGCGTCGCACATATCACTTATCATTGCGGTGTGGTTGTGTAATAATATAAAAAGCCGCATTTACATATTGGTCGTTCTTAGTATAACAGGATTGGATTTCATACTTTCCCGGTTTACTTCTAAACTAGTCGCTTTTACATAACTTTTGAAACTAATTTTCATTTGTACTGTTCGACACTTCGAATACTTTTGCTTGTAATTTCACTGACTTTCCTAATGCAAATAAAATATCTACTAATTATAACATCTTAGCAATTATTTGCTAAAGTGAACAAAAACCAGCGAAAATTATCTCTTCTCGCAAGATAAGGCCCCTGGTTCGTTTTAGGCAATGCTTCACACATTAGTAAATGCGGCTTTAAAGATCTCTGCTTACGGAACAAAGTAAGAGACAAATCTAAAACAATTGGTTGTAGGATTTTTATATTTTTTTAAAAGTAATTTAAGATCTGCGATTTGTATTTATTTATTTGTGATGGGTATGCCTGTTTTAATCTCCATATGTATGTGTGAAATCATTCCAATATTAAGTCCTTTCTAGTGTAATTCACATTTTTGATTGATTTTGTAACCAAGGTTCCGTAGTTATAGAAGATGACCAAAATGTTACTGTGTAAAGTACCTTATACTTAAATGTAGCTAAGTTAAATGAACATGAAACTGTAGCAATAGATACACCATATCTTATGGTATTTGATTTATTTTCAAAAGCTTTTTTTCTAAAATTCCGTCCGTCATTTTTTAGTATATACTTTCTTTGGACAATGTTATTTTGGCGTGTTTATTGTTTATAAATTAATATTTTACTAGGACATTTAAGAAGTATTATTGATGAAGATTATGCCCATTATAGAATCAGAAGATCACATTACCTAGCTGGCTCTTTGCAACAGGTACATTTGGATTGCATATTTATTAAAATAACAATTTAAAACTATAATCTATTTTACAGTTTTGTAGTATTGGTACATACATTCCTTAATGTAGAAAACAAAATTGTGAAACATTCCCTTATTGGCTTTATAATTAGATATTGTTATGTAAACCATGTTTGTCTTGACTGTATGAATATTATAGACCAATACTAATTAATATTCAATAGTATTGAAATAAATTTATGTAACAGAACAGTGATTGAATCATCGCCTTCTATATCATGGTCATAATTTATTATCGTATTTATTTAGAAAGAGAAATTATTTTTTATTTAATAAATGTTTTTATCCTTGTTTGTAAGCAGTGAATTTATATTTCCAAATTGGTAATGTTTTTAGTGTTATTTACCAATATAGTGCAATAATAAAAGAATCAGATGTTTATCTATTATTTCCATTAGTAGTACATGACTTCTGAATTTAGAATCGTATTATACGCATGTTAATATAAAAATTGCTGAATAAACTCATATCAATTACGTATGTAAGAGGTAAAAACTTTTTTAAATACATCTGTATTTATAGTAACATTTCTATGTTCTAATTCTTTCTTTTCAACTATTTAAAAAAGTTACCGAATCAATAAAAGTAAGTAATAAGTACATAATTGTTGTTAATTTCAGGACTACAAAATGATTATGAGCAATATTTGACTTTTAAGCAATAAAATATAATATTTTTATTACCTACGTATAATGTACCTTTTTATATACCGAATACAAATAAAAACTGCATTTTTTATGTACATATTTCATTTAAAAGTCAACCCTTTCACTTTTTAAAACCCGAGGCATAAATGATAGCCGTCAATCAATATGGTCAATTCTATCACGACTTATCGTAGACTGCAATTCAACATCAAGTGAAAACTTATCCGACAAGGTGTTTTGAGTTCTTGTTTGTGGCATTGCAAGTCATGAATGGATAAACCGATTTTAATTGGTTTTTATTTTGTATATTTTATTTGCCCTCAGCCGTTCGTAGATTATACCGTTTCTAGTTTCATGGAGGGTGCTTTAACATTTTCAAATTAACATACGCAATGAAAGACAGATATTTGATTGACGAGTACGGGAATCCAAGCGTAATGCATCTTTGTCTATCAGTGTGCTTGTATCTTTCGGACGTTAATACCCATCCCGCCAACGGTCATGCGATTTAAAACAATGTAGTAGAACTAGGAAATAAAACCACGAACGCTGTTACAAATTCAATTTAATCTTGTCCAAATAAATATATGATTGCAACATGTTTCAATTCATACAAAAATCATTCTGAGAGCTATTCTAGACTTTCTTTCACAATATATAGATATAGGTACGGCACCAGTCTTTATCAAACCATACTCATTGGTTTATGTATTAAATCTTCAAGTTTATTTCTACGGAACAAGTTTATAGTCACTGCAATTATATTGTGTTTTATTAGCTGTTTATAAGAATAGTATTCTACATGAGGTTTTTTTTACAAATATGTTATGTTCAACTTATCTAGTGGAATGTTAAAATGAAATTAGGGCTGCTTGCGTAATCTCGCGTTAGGCCAGTTAAAACAGGTTTAGTAGTTTACTCACACCTAATTATTAATTTATTAAATTATAACACATGTCACTAAACATAAGTCTCTTAATTCGTGTAATGTATTCACAATTCAAATAACTGGTTAGATGGTAATGCATATCCAAATTAAATAACGAGCCTTGGGAATAATAGGTACTTCATTTTATTTACTAAGAAGTTTTCATGGATTTCAACGTTGTAAAGAATATCGAAGAGGAAATACAAGGTCTCACACGTCTTACTTAATACCTTTCAATAAATATTTACTATTTACATAGAGTATTATCACTATTGACGCTTTACTTTTTTTTATGCATTTCATATAAAATCAAGTCACTTTCACTTTCTACTCTAATATCTACATTCGCCGCGATCTGAACACTTGAGCCGTCAGACAAGATATACTTTCGCGCACTACGTATAAAATCTTCGCGACATTCTGCTTGCACTATTACCCAGCGGATGATTTAATTTAAAAGAGCTTCGCGTGGCATAAAATATAATTAATGTTCATTTTGTTAATAAGCGTCTGAATGATGACATTTTCCGTTCTTAGCCGACCTCTACTCTACTTTGTATCATCATCATTTGGAGCATAGCTTTACAGCTCATGAACATAAGAGCTTATTCCTCCGCAATGATTCATCGAATTCCGGATGACAAACAATAATATACAGTCCTCGCCAATATAGCCGTGGCCGTGGGTACGAAATTGCGCATCGTACATTTCATAACCAATACGAACGTAGCTCACTCACACTAACACACAACAAGTGCCCTGCCTCCCCGCCCCGCGTACGTCCCGCTGATACCTGATTTTGTGTTGTGCGCAGCGTAATGCGGCTACATTCAGAGCGGCCATAAAGATTGGCGAGGACTGTATGTTAAGTTATCCAATATGTATTAAAACTAAATATCGGCTGCATAGATAGAATTATCACAGTAAATGAAAACAAAGTTTGAGCCTACAAATTTCACAAATGTTCATTTTACTTCAATTTAAAAATGTACATTTGTAGATACTTAACACGATCCACCTTCTCCGGTATCCTTCTATTATGAGATAAGGGGGGTATCAAAAGTACATAAAATTGCTATCACTGAGGCACATCCAGGGTACAACCAGCCTCAGAATTATTATTATTCTGAGAAACTGGCAATCAGCTAGGCTAAGTGCATATAAACTTTTGTCTATGTGGCCGACTATCAGTGGGTCGGCCTATTAATGTTACCTCGAAACTTTGCAGCACTCTTGGTCATAAATTAGGGTCCAACATATCTCTAGCGACCAAGCAATTCGCACGGATCGCAAATCCCAGAGAACGGTTATTGTGGGGACAAGCGCCTTATCTGTCTCGGTCGCCCGTTGCGCCTAAGAAGCTATGATCAAAATCCAGCCACTGATATTACTCTAAAACTACAACGCTGCTCTTGTAATCGGTCATTTGATGAAAAATTAAGGCACCTATGTTTTATTGACTATACTAATATATCTACCGTATTATTTTATTGACATATCTATATTATGTTATTGATTTATTATAATAAGTTAGTTAAATCGCGCTTGGATTCACCCCCTTCAGGGATTACACTAATAAAATCGGCATTAATACTATATGTATACCTGTGTGTGGTGATGGATTAATAATACAATGGTGTCACCACCCCATTCCATCCTGAGGGTGGCTTTAAGAGCCGACAGGAGGAGAAAGCAAGGCCGAAAGCCTAGCCGCAAGAGAAGGAAAACCTGAAGCGAAACCCTGTGCCAACCCGTCTGGCCAGTGGCAGGCTAGTTATTACCCTCGATAAAACCCTCCATTTAATTGGATGAGGCCCGACTCAGCAGTAGATCATAGTAGTAGTAGTATACTCCTGTGCGTACGCGATGTTGTACAAAACAATAAAAAATAATTATTACAATAGTTTTAAAGTTCTGACAACATTGATACAAAGTTTCGAGGCAACTCTTAGCATGGCTACCAAACCCATTCGGCTTACATGTCTACAACGCAACTTCTTTATTGGGTTACTCGTTACGCTTAAAAACGTTATTCACCTATCTAAGTGCACAAACGGTTTAGACGGTAGCTAAATGAACACTTGTTCCGCGGCCAACGCGTCCGCAAACGGCTTGACAACGCTCTGCGTCGCGAAATAGAATATAAGGCCAAACGTTATCGATATCGGGAGCGCGGGTAACGCTTTCTTCAGTATCGCTAATAACAGCAGTGTTAGGCACAGACCCTGTGGACAAAAAAAAACAGTTATTATCACATCGAATGAACCTAGTATTAGTTATTAGGATTAACCTAGTATTAGGATAATAATAAATATCCTTGGAAATTTCACATAACGCCATCTCGTCCCAAGCTAAGCAACATAATGCTTGTGTTATGGTAACGAGATGGATGATAAACTACATAAATGAATTTTTTTTTGTAAATACATACTGTTTATAGATAGATAGAAAACACCCAGACCCGAACTTGTAGGTCGTACAAATATTTCTTCCGTGCGGGAATCGAACCCGCGACATGCGCAGCAGTCGATCGCTCAATATAAAGAGACGGATAGATTGTGTTCATGAGAACAAGCATATGAAATACATGAATGTAGATATGACACCGATGGGAGTGTATGGAGACTGCCACGTAGCGTGGGACAAGGGCCGAAAGATGATGATGGTCGTTTTACTACTACTACTATTCAGCCCATAAATGACCCACTGCTGAGTCGGGCCTCCTCTCACCACAGGGAGGGCAATGGTCGTTTTAAACATGACGATTTACACACAGACATAAAACTTGTGATAAAACCTACATGAAAAAACTTCGTATGGTGACGGATTTAGTGACAGTGGCTTTACGTTTGTTTTAAAACGAATCCCGATTTTAAAATGAGTTTACAAACATGTAATTCACGAATACAAATGGCACCCAGATTCAGAGCAAGTGCCTCTGGTTTACACAAAGACACTTGCTCGACCCCAGTATCGAACCGGGGATCCGAGATCCGAAGGCGGCATCCATCCAACCCCTAGGCAGTCGTAGTGACAGTGAGTGAGCTAGTATTTGGTGACGGTCATAGCGGTTTACTCAAACTCGAAAGAAACTTTATTCATGTAGGTTTTATCACAAAACTCTTATAAATTGTCATTTCTAACACTGTAGCACCGGGCGGGTGATGACCGGCTGGCGAACCCCCCCCCCCCATACAGAATACTGCAGTGAAATAACAGCATCTTTGGGTGATGTTGAGTTCTTGCGTGTGAGTATGCTCTATCGGGCCATAAATCACCCACTCCGGAATCGAGCATCCTCCAAAGTAATAGGAGATAAATTAAATGTGACACTGCTTTTATCATCATCAGCCCACATTAGTCCACTGCTGGACATATACCTCCCTTAAGCCCGTAAAGAGCGCCATTGCGCCCTGTCCTCAGCTTGACGCATCCAGCTGCTGCCCGTAACCTTTCGCAGATCGTCTCTCCATCTAGCAGAAGGCCGTCCCACACTACGCTTGCCAATTCGCGGTCTCCACTCAAGAACTCTTCTACCCCAACGGTTGTCGGTTCTTTTACAGATATGACCAGGCCACTGCCACTTCAGTCTGCTAATTCTCTGAGCCATGTCGGTGACTTTCTAAATCAACCACCACACCGATAGTCGTTCAATTGAAGTTGAATACTCACAATAAGTATGGCTACGAAACATGCGAGAGTGGTGTTCCAGTCCCCATACGAACTGGCCTTCCCCACCAGCACGCTGTAGAATATGAAGTCGCCAAGACCGAGCTTCACACCCTCTATAAAAAAAAAACATATAACCGACCTCCTCCGTGCATTCGAGGGCACTTAAAGCCGTTGGTCCCAGCTGCCTCTCAAACTCAAAAGGAACTTTGTTTACGTGGGCTTGATCACAATGCTCTTTTATATCGTCATATTTGAAATCGTCCCCGTAGAGCGAGAATTAAGTAAGTCTTCATAATTATGTAATTAATTTTCAACCTAAGATATCAGCCACTTAGGTTGAAAACGGCCAAACAATTTTTTAAGACTTAGTTACTTCTTCCTCTACCGAGACGAAATTATCATTATCATCTAACGGCCCTGTCCCACGCTAGGTGGTAGTCTCCATACACACCTATCAGTCGTCCTACATATACACAATTCCTCATTCTTACAATCCATCCATTTTCGCATTTGATCTCCCACAACCTTTGCCTCCATCTATGGCAGACGTTACACGTACTCAGTAGCGAGAAAAATGCCAGCTGGTCTAACTATGCCATTACCGGTGGCCCCACTAGTCGGCAATCGCTCCGTGTAATACTGGTAGTTAGCCAAATCAGGTTAGACCCCAACGACATTGGGAAAAAATGCGTGGTAGATATTAATTTATTTTTATTACTCTATTGCATATTAAACTACTACCACTCAACCCATAAATGACTCATTGCAGAGTCGGCCCTCATATTACAAGGAGGGTAGTTAGACTTCTGGCCAGACTGGTTGACACAGGGTTTCGTATCAAGTTTTCCTCCTCTTGTGGCTAGGTTTTTGGCCTTATTATGTCCTTTGGTCGGGTCTTACGGCACCCTCATGATCGTCACCACACGGAACCTTTATTATACTACTTCACAACCCATAAACCACCCACTAATGAATCGGGCCTCCACCAACCACATGGAGGGCAACTAGCCTACTGCGCCATACTGGCCAGACGAGTCGGACTTACTTGTTAATCATTCTTAATACTAATTAAAGTTCTGGACTACATGTAATGAAAAGGTGAAAAGCAATAATGTCTCACTTTCTTCGTCGTCGACGGGTGGTTGCGGGCGGTCGACCCGCGTTGTGTATGTGGGCGGGGCAGAGCTGTCCACCCGAAGGCGTCTTGCCGCGTGGGACTGAGCCCGCGCTTGCCATTCGCCGTCAAAGCCAGCCCCATCGCCGGCCGCACCTGCACCTGCTGGCAGTTTTCAATATTGTTACGCCGCGAACCCTTTGAAGATGATTGCGCACAAAGGATTATGTGCTTTATGAGTAATAGATTAGATTGAAATTAATTATTTTTATAAGAAATTAAACACTTGTTAACGGATTTATCGCGTGTATATTACGTTATTCAATTCCCGACGACGTTTCGAATGCTTTGTAACAGTCGTGGTCGCGATCCGCGAGGCTATAGAGATTAAAAAACATCCAAATTTCAATAGAGAGGCTGGTGGGCAGGTACCACCTGCTTGGGGTCCAAACACAACACTCATCTGCAAGACATCTCTCATCTCTGGACACCGTGAACGATTTCTGCGTGCACAGGGAACGTTATCAATAAAACAAAATTATAGGCGGTAGATTTTAACTGTTTCTTTGTACTTTTGAAGACAACTGTCATCTAGTCTCTCCCGCGAGCACGACTGCTGCAAAGCATTCGAAACGTCGGGAATTAAATAATGTAATATACAAGTTATGACTCCGTTAAAACGTTTATGCAATACGAGTGCGAAGTGTTAAGCGATAACAAGTGACAGTGAAGTGAAGTGCTAGTGAGTTTCTAAACAGTGAATTGTGTGAGTTTGTGATTGCGTTCAAATAAAGTTTCTACGTTGTAATTATGATTTAAATTACCCACTGTCGTAAAAATATCAATACATTCAGTATGATCACAGAGACCACACAGTTCATGTTAATAATGAAAAAAAAATAAGATTTGTGCTCAAAGGCCGGGTGAGTGTATGAGTGTTGATAATGGATGCCGACCTTTAGAACGAAGGCGTCTCATATTTTTACTCATTTTACTCTGAATTTTATTAGCTGACAGCAGTTATCCGCCAATTCATCTGCGTTGACCTATAATTTGTTATAGTTCCTTTTTTTCTCAAATAGATGTCACTTATCTAATTACAAATGATTGCGCAGGATGTAATGAATAGTTTTTATAACCTTCAGAATTATAACTTTAGGAGGATTATGTATCATGCAATAGTGATGAGCACTAAAGTGAGAAAGGGAGAGGAACGGACCGTGCGGGTTGAGAGGGCGCAGCTCCCGCGTGGCGGGCTCACCTGCGGGCTCCGCCCCCGCGCCTTCTTGCCCCGCGGTCGCCGTCGCCGCCAGGCAGTACATCACCGTCGCTGCAATCACGGAAATTATTAGGCGATATTAACGGACGAAACATGGTTGCGGAGCATGTTTAATTAAAAAAAATGTTGGTTAATCGATACTAAAAGCGAGTCTATTCGACACAGAACGATTAAATCGTTGCATTTTGTCGACTCTTCAATTTCACAAAATCAACAAGCCGCGAGACAATGTTTCTCGCGGTGTCTAATATAATATACATAAACCTATAATTTTACTTAAAAATAAAAACTAGAGCTTACCCAGATATTGAAATTCGGATACTTTACCCCATTTTCACTAAAAAAATGTCTAAATGACATCCGTCCAAAATGAATAATAATTTTACGTATTAACAGCTGACCCGGTAAACATTGTTTGCCATATAAATATCGCTATTAAAAAATAAGGGTTGATCGTAGAGGGGTGAAAATTTATGGTTGTATGTATTTTTGTATCATGTATCACAAAAAAATAAAAATAAAAGTTTTGAGGTGGACCACCCGTAAAATTTAGAGGGATGAAAAATAGATGTTGTCCGAATCGCAGTCCTAACCGATATGCACACAAAGTTTCAGGGAAATCGGTCGAGCCATTTCGGAGGAGTTCATTAACAAAAACCGTGACACGAACATTTTATATATTAGATTGCCAAAAGCAGCGCCCCAAGCTTGCTAATTGGACAGAGTTAAATTCCAGGAAATCATTTTTTATTATTAGGAAACTTAGGGATTTAGATCAGAACTAAAAGAGTTCTGATTTAAATCCCTAAGTTTCAGACACTTGGCAGTGTGGTCGCGAGACGACTGGATGGCGGTTGTCGCTGCTGGCAATTATAAACCGACGAAACACTAATGAGCTCTCATTCTATTGGGCCCACCTTAAGTCAAGAAATGATAGAGTTTCGTATCCAGTTTTCCTTCTCTTACGGCTAGGTTTTCGATTTTCGTTTTTCGAATTTCAATAGTCGTTTTTCAATTTCGAATTTCGAAAGTCTATTTCGAAAGTCAATAAAATAATACTCACATGAATATATGAGCGCTGGGAATATCGGCTCATTGCGTTCTTGAGCCGTTTCAACTAATATCCGAAGTGGGCCCTTTGGCGTGAGCACTGCTACCAGATCTGTAAGAAATCATACGTTGTATTTCTTAGCAACTGAATTACCAATTCAACTAAATTAAGTTTAGTTTTATAATCATCGTTTCAGCCCATAGATGACCCACTACTGTGTCGGGTCTCTACCAAGTTCATGGAAGGAAATTAGCCTACTGTGCCGCGCTGGCAAGACGGGTTGCACAGGGTAAAAATAAATGAAGTTTTCCTTCTCTTGCGACTAGGTGATCTGCCTTTTGCCTCTTACGACACCCTCAGGAGGGTTTGGGTTGGTGACACTATGTATTCTAAATCCGTCACCACATGGATAAGGGTGAAAGAATAGATTAAGTTATTAAAAATAGATTACAAGTATGAATGAAGACTTACCCCATATCGATATGATAGCCAGCACAGCCCACGTGGTCCACTCCGGCAGGTACTTGATAAAGACGAGCGCCATTAGCGCCGCAATAAATATAAGGTACGCCTGCTGCAAGCGCAGGGGGCCCTTCCAGTGAATCACGATCATTCCCATCACACCGAAGTTCCACATCACAAAGAACAATGTTATGTAATCCATTGGGATGTTGTACGCTCTGAGCGCTTCTCTGTGAATGATGGATATCATCATAACTTTACGACTTTTCTTTCTAGGCCTACCTATGATATGAAAAGTCTTTCTATGGGCGGATCACCATTCACTTTTGGCTTGAAGGAGTTTACGGAAGGGACTTTAGTGGAAAATCAAGCCGCAAGAGAAGGAAATCTTCATTTATTTTTATATAAGTACGAAGAGACAGACCCTTCGCTAGGTTTAGATTGTACTTGCTACTGCCCGCTTTGTCTGCGTTGATCTCAAATCTGTTCTAAATACCAAACATTATTACCAACATCAGTTCTACGAGGGTGAATCAAAAAATTCTTGGAATCAATATTAAAAAATGCAAAGATTTAAATAATAATATTTTATTTTTCTACATAATCTCCCTCCAATGCAATGCATTTAGAATAACGCGTTTCTAACTTCCTTATTCCTTGTGAAAAAAAATTATTTTCTTGACTCTCGAAAAAGTCCTCTACGGCAGCTATAACCGCGTCATTATCGTGAAATTTTGTTCCACGAATTTCCTCTTTTAATTTTGGAAATAAGTGAAAATCACTTGGGGCTAAGTCCGGAGAATATGGTGGGTGGTCAAGGAGATTGAAGCCAGCACAGCGGATTGCGTTGAGCGCAACTTCCGATCGATGGGCAGGAGCGTTATCTTGAAGGAACAACACGCCCAACGACAGTTTTCCACGACGTTTTTCTTTAATCGCTTCACGCACTTTCGGGATTAAATTTGCATAATAGGGTCCAGTTATCGTCTGGCCTTTTGGCATGTAATCAATAAAAAGGATTCCTTCACTATCCCAGAACACAGAGGCCATAACTTTGCCAGCGGAAGGAGCAACTCGAAATTTCTTAATGGATGGAGAGGATGGTCGTTTCCAAGACATGCTTTGTCTTTTAGTTTCAGGATCAAAATGGTGGACCCACGTTTCATCCATGGTGACAAGACGACGGCAAAAATTATCCGAATCACGCTGGAACATTTCGAGATTACGCTTGGAAATTTCCAAACGTCGCTTTTTGTTTTCGTCGGTTAACATTCGTGGCACCCATCTTGCAGACACTTTTTTGAACCCCAGTGAATCAATTAAAATGGATTGAACGCTACCAAAAGATATCTTTAGGATCTCAGCTATATGTTTTATAGTCATTCTTCTGTCTTCCAAAACCAGATTCTCAACCTTTTTGACATTTTCTTCTGTAACGGAGGTTGAAGGCCGCCCAGAACGCGGGTCATCTTTACAGCTTGATCTACCTCTTTTAAATTCAGCCACCCAGTACGCAACCGTAGAATAGGGTACAGCATCACCCCCTAATGTCTGCTGAATGTCCAAAAAAATTTCCTTCGTAGACATTTTTTTCAAACTGAGATATTTTATCACCGCACGTAACTCACTTTTATCCATAATTTTGACTTTTTAGCAACTCGTTGCACAAAAAAATTTATTACATGCGAATGAACTGACAAAAACAAGTGACAGTCTGCATAAATATAGTGTGATAGACACTCTTTAATTTGAATATCGAACTTGATCCAAAAAGGTTTCATATATATGCACTTCTAAGAACTTTTTGATTCACCCTCGTATATTAAATTGATTTCGACCAGATTTCTTGACATTTAGGATTTTACCTCTACTCCCGTAAGTGGGATAATAAATACAAAACTAACCCAAAGCAAATTATCAGAAACAAAAATCAGAAAGATTAGTATACTATTTTAAATTATTATATTATCGGAAGGAAATTAATCAAGTGACACCTAACCGAAGATGTCTACGCCTATAGGCAACGGGTGATGATAAACTTCGTGCTTGGAATGCAAATGTTCAATTTTTTCTTAAGCATTTCGATATTTTTCTGCTGTGGCCTGTGGTGATCGCATCGGATGTACTGACTGATATCGAATAAATTTTTAAATTTCGATTTCAAACACCCCTGAGAGGCCGCTGTGATGACAAAACTTACAATTCGCAGAAAGAACAGTTATATATGTTCACATTAAGGTTGAATGTTCATTGGGAAAAAATAAAATCTTTGCTAAACTTTTTCTCCCCCATGGCGAAGAATTTTCTGAAATCTCTTCTTATTTGATGTCTGTAGGTATTATGAGATCTCATATTCTGGGTTTAGTGGTTTAGGCATTTTATTTAATAGATAACAGAATATCTTTACACATACATTATTCACGAACACGAATGACATATAGACACAGTATTAAAAAATCATATCTCTGGCTTAGAAAGATACTTGCCCGAACCCGAAATCGAACCACAGTTCCGTGCGTCGAGAACGCGTCAGAAAAATAAAAAATGCAAGTCTACATTGGAGAAATCCAGATACGACCAAATGAATATGTAAGCTGTCGTAGCATAGCAATAACACGTAAAATTTTAGAATACTCACTCTATGTACAAATATGAGAAGAGAAACAGCAACATAAAGGATGACAGGATGAGCCACCCATGGATGACCTTGTAGAACCTCTTTTTGTACAGAACTATTAGGAGCACTGTCATCAATGCAATTACAACTAGCAGTATCAACGAATTCGCTAGAGCATTCCATATTTTGGTCCCTGCATGTGGGCTCTCTTCGTGGAATGGCGTGTATGCTCTGGAGACAAGAGAGGAGACATTACAAAAATATTTTTTTTTTTTGGTTCAGAATCCTTCATGGTGTCCATGCACAGCACTTTGCTGAAGATCATCACATGATCAAATGCATAGTTTACGATTCTTTAAGGAACATACAGATAAACATTCATTTACGGATACTTACAAGTAGACATCTTTGACAGAATAGAAGTTGATAGAGGATATAGTGGCGACGACGACGAGCATGCACAGCGTGACGGGCACAAACAGTTTGATGACGTGGCGCGCTCCATATTTTAGCTCCAGTTCCTCCAATGGGCCATCAGAAGGTGGTGCTGCGGGCGCTGCGGATCCAGACGGGACACTGGCTCCTGCTGCAGAACTGCTACCATTGGTGGCCTCCACACTCTGAATATAATAATAATAATAGATTCTATACCACAAGAGTGGTTCACAGGTTTATGGCCCACCTGAAGGGTTATTAAGGGCTCCTAAAAAGCAGGGGAGGTGTCAATAAGTCCTTGTTACTTGAGCTATCTACCAGTGACGTCTCTTCAAAATCGGTCCAGCCTTTTCACATATTGTTTGAGGAAACAAACCATCTGTGCTTAAATGAATATTTTGTATTAATGTTTAAGGTATTTAATAATAATTTAATACAGTACATTTGATTTCATTAACAAGTGGCTTGGACAATTTATAATGTATGCAGATCTGACATGTGATAATGATTCACAAACAAGTCATGCTACATTAACTTAAGCAAAATTATCTGATTGCACAGCATATACTTATTAAGTTGTTATTACATACATTATGTGTAGTTTTCAGCAAACTTCAGCAATTTGCAAAGTTAGATGGCATTTTTATAAGCTATAATATACTGCACTGTTCTACCTAAATAAACATCAGTGTAAATAATTTACTCACTAATAAGATAAGTGATAACAGGAAATATCCACCACTTTGATAACATAGGTAAATTTTATGTGCCACATTAAACTAGTAAGAAACTTCATTTTAATTAAATGAGTAATACATAAATCATGGGCAAATATTAACATGAATGACTAATGCAAATCGCATTAAAATGTGGATGTTAGAAGGCTCTGGACATTATTTAAAAATTGAAGGATATGCGAGACGCGGTCTTTAACCAGATAAAATTAATAATTGCACACACCCCATAGGAGCGCTGGTTGTCCGTTTTATTTTTGCGCTTTTTAGCTATCCTTTCAGCAATCTCCCTGTCAGGTCGAGCCTCTGCTATGTGGCCGTCCATGAGTGCAGTATGCTCAGTCGCCTCGGTATTATCACTACCCGTATCACTCATTCATGTATTCTTTGGATCACAAGCATCTTCATTAATGTCTAAACTAAAGCGAATTGCTGCGATTTTCCAATAAATTCAGTACAAACAAACTCTACGCGTCGGCCTTATTTCAATTCAATTTAGGGACGTCCAATTTTTATGATGACTCAGATGACTTATTGGACTAACCACAGCTTAATCGAGTTTACCGATTCGATTACAAACTCTAAGTTGCGTCTAAGACGACGTGATCGTAGAAGATTTCTACCTCCACATAATAAACAGAAGAGCAACAACAATATTTGCAAAAGCCAGACTGTAATTTCTTATCAGAAACCTAAATAGATAGTTAAACAATTATTTGTTTCTATAGGTTTAGTAAAGTCAATCGATAATATAATAGTTATAGAAACTTCACTAGATTTTATTTCTACTTCCATAGACTATAAATTATATATTTCTTCTACTAATCATAAACATCACGTTTTGCGACTTGTCTTTTTATGTTGCCGGTCGTTTAGGAAGCGTTATCAATGCATTATCCAGTATCCTATAACGATATCTGTATCACATATCTCCGGAATCATAAGACCCCGGAACTTGAAATTTGATAGGTATATTTCTTTCGTAGAGTAGAGGTCAACTAAGAGATTTTCAAAAATTTCACCCGTCAGGGGTCGAACGTTAATATTTTTATTTGGCCAAACTACCTTTTATCAAGTCAGCTAGTCACAGTTTATATGAAACTAGTAGCCCGCCCCGGCTTCGCCCGTGCAAAGCTGGGGTGGGGTATACATATCAATCTTCCTCTTGAATCACTCTATCTATTAAAAAAAACCGTATGAAAATCCGTTGCGTAGTTTTAAAGATTTAGGCAATAAGATAAAAGCATACATACGGACGGACAGACGACAGCGACTTTGTTTTATACTATGTACTTATAGACGATAAAGGTTTCAAGTAACATATCTCATTGCTTAGATTGATTGGATTTTTTAAACTTATTTATTAATACTGTATGTATTCATTTAATATTTTCTATTCATGTAACAAAAATATCAGAAACAATTTTACAAAAATCCATTGCATTTTTTGTTTCATCAAAGTTAACATTTAGCCCATCCAAGCACGTTTGAAAAATTCACCCTTTTTTAATAGGGCTTTTGTCACATATGTCTGCCTTAGAAGTCATAGGGTAATAAAAATGTATTATAGTATTTTCTATAAATAAACACAAGACACTTAATTTTAGCATAATTCACTTTATTAGCAAGTAGAAGAAAAAAAGTATGTTAGCTTTTAAAATGCAACTATTATATGCATTTATAGATAGAGGCCTTCAGGAGTTCCCTCTTTCTTCCGATATAAAACACTCTCCTTGGATTTCTTAAAGTCTTCATTAGTTACTTTCATACGACGTTCTCTCAAAGCCATCAAACCAGCTTCTGTACAAATAGCCTGTAATAAAAAAATCTGTTTTGTATACAACATTGTGGGTTTATTTTACGACATCCCCAAGATGAAATTGTGTGGTGACACTACGTATTCTAAATCTGTCACCACAAGGAAATTACCGAAAACAAACAAAATGACTTGTCTACAATACGATAATCACCTTTATGTCAGCACCAGAGAGATCATCCTTGGACATAATCAATTCCGACAAGTTTACATCTTCGGCTAAAGTCATACGCGATGTGTGGATGGTGAAGATTCTACGCTTTGTCTTCTCATCAGGTAGTGGGAACTCAATCTTCCTGTCGATACGCCCAGGCCGAATCAGCGCGGGGTCTAGCGTTTCTATGCGGTTGGTTGCCATGATCACCTGTGTAACAATATTACCGGGTAATTTTAGTTCGATCAATGAATGGTGCTTTTGGGATTTAATTACATTTGGCGACCAAATGGACGTTGCAAATCCAGTAAACTTACATAACATAGTATACCATTTGCCTTGGAATTGTTTGCATGAATTTCACACATGTGCTAATTCAGACATTAGTCTAACACTGGGCGGAATTTAATCATACTATTTTGTCGTGATTCAGTACTCTGGTGTTATAAACGTCCAAAGGCGACAGCAAGTTACTGTCAGACAGGCAGTGTGCTTAAGAGCCAACCAAGTAGAATAAAAAAACTTTTGCATGTACATATTGTTAATTTTCAAGTGTTTCAAAGTTCTTATCTTATCTTATAATCACCTTTACATCACCCCTGGAGTCAAAGCCATCAAGTTGATTTAGTAGCTCCAACATAGTCCTTTGTATTTCTCTCTCACCACCAGAATTGGAATCGTAACTGGAAATTAAATGCATAATTAATAAATATATTAACCATTATAAATATGACAGAGGTGAAATAATGTGGGTACGAGGTTTTTGATGACAAAATATATTATCTACAAGAGTAGTACAAAATATTCTGCAAATGGTCTCATGTAGAAATAATGGTATTAAGCCGACATTGATATGTTCATAAAGATTGGTAGGTTACCAAAACTGTGGAAAGTCATGGTTTCAATAAACATAGATTTCGCGCGGGCAGTGTCTTATTTAATACTAGTAGCCCGCCCCGGCTTCGCCCGTGCAAAGCGGGGGTGGGTTATACATATAAACCTTCCCCTTGAATCACTCTATCTATTAAAAAAAACTGCTTCAAAATCCGTTGCGTAGTTTTAAAGCTTTATGCATACATAGGGACGGACAGAAGAATGCGACTTTGTTTTATACTATGTAGTGATAGTGATACATGAACACTGCACTCACATTTAAACACCCTATAGTAAGTGACAGACGAAATTTTCATGGATACCTGGCCGTTGGGGGATAGCCGAATTATGAGGGTTTTTAGCATGTGTTTTTGCATCTGGACTCAGGATGCAAAGTGATAATAGTAAGTGGTAAGTTACCAATACTAGGAGTAAACCAGACCAGCTTTAGGGACTTATAGCTGTGAAAATGTTATCTCTTAACTTTTATTTGTCTTTTGAAACCAGTCTTTTTTTCACTATCTACATTCTAAACCACTGTTCAAATTAAAATACCATAATAATAATTCTACCCAAAATGTCATATTAGGTCAACAATGTTTAATGTTGAATAAATAAACACATGAAATATATTTTTGGTCAACTTTTATCAGATACAACTTGTTATAAGCCGTACCGTTTTGTGCCGACTGCATCAATTTCATCAATAAACACAATTGAAGGAGCATGCTCCTCTGCCACTCTGAACAGTTCACGAACAAGTTTGGGCCCATCTCCCTGCAAACAGAAATTTAATTTAAACATTGTAATGATAAAGGCCATATTAAGAATGTTAAAAATTTAAATAGGTCAGGTAATTCAATACAGAGATTTGGTGGTCTCCACAATTCAATGTGCAAAGAAATATGCATTTTTTTATACAACTAGGGTGCCACTCTCCTTCCCTTAAGTATTATATGTTCGGGTAATCCAGCAATGAACTAACTTATTGTAAAATAATACTAACCAAGTATTTCTGAATCAGTTCGGAACCAACAACCCTAAGGAAAGTAGCTGAAGTCTGGTTAGCCACAGCTTTGGCCAGCAAAGTCTTGCCTGTACCTGGTGGCCCGTATAGGATCACACCCTTGGGGGGCTTAATACCCATCTCTTCATAATACTCTGGATGAGTTAACGGCAACTCCACTGATTCCTGAGAAAATGTAGAATGACACTGCACATTCAATTTAACTTCTTTATTACTATAATTATCTATCTATTTTGAACATAGGCATATTGTAAGTTAACATTTAAAATTCGAATATGTTTAACTATAATCCAGCATCTCCCAGACTTTGTTCCAAGCTAGATGATTTGCATTGCATCCATCAGAAAATATCTAAATTTCGAAAGATATTCAAACTCTCCAAATATTTACATGGAAAAGTAAAATGATGATTATAAAAAATCAAATACACTATTTTAAAATATATTGATAATGTTTGTACTAATTCAATATCATCTAAAAAAGGGGATAAAAGCTAAAGTGCCTCTCTGTAGGATCACAATTGAACCATTCATTTTTTGTGTCAAACTAACACTTTTTCTCATAGTAAAAAGAAAGTATACCTTAATCTCCTGAATTTGTGTGTCCAGCCCACCAATGTCAGCATAGGTCTCTTGTGGTGCCTTCTCCAACTTCATGACTGACACCATAGGGTCAGTGTCATCACCCAACACACCAACAACTGCATGCACCTGGTAGCAAAAAAAAGCATATATTAAAACACAATAATACCATACAAGTTTAGTGAGATTTTTTTTTTAATTTGCAACTCGTTATTAAACTTTAGATATCATAATCTTTTTACTATATCTTTTCTCAAAGAGCCTTTTCCCAAAAAACAACCAGATCTCAAATTAAGGGATCCTGTTTGAATGTAAATGCAATTGCTATATTATCACCAACATATTAAACAATTATAATACATAACTAATATTAATTTCATAAATTAGACAAGCATAATAGGATTTCAATAATAAATTATTACCTTATGGTTTAACAGCACTGAGCATCCAGGCTCTAATTGGTCTTTATCAACAAATGAAAGTATGCTGACATAGTGCTCACTGCCCACAGATGTTGACACAATAGCATGGTTATCATCTATGATCTCTTCTAGGTTACCCACAGACATGGGAGTCCCTCGCAGGTCATCCACCTAGAGAATAAGTATTTTTTTTATTTGATATACCAATAGTATGTTTAAGCAATGATAGTTATCAAGAATGAGTATGTCATCATCATCATCATCATCCCACATTAGTCCACTGCTGGACATAGGCCTCCCCTAAAGAGTCCTCTGCCTGACGCATCCAGCCGCTGCCCGCAGCCTTTCGCAGATCGTCACTCCATCTAGCAGGTGGAGTATGTATGTAATTTACAAATAACAACATTAAACAAAGGAATATACAAAAGCAAAACAATTTGTTCACCGTGTACAATAATTGTTCAGGGTATCATTGAAATAGGAACATCAGTCGCCAAAGAATTCAACAAAAGAAATGACTGAATTGTGCAAACAGCATACCTTAGACCTTTCTTCTTCAATCTTCTCCTCCTGGGGCTTAAGCCTCTCCTGGTTTCGGATAAATTCCTCTTCCATAAGCAAATAATCTTTTATCCTTTCTAGCTTTAAAAGCTTCAACCTGCATCTAGTATGAGGCGTAACTTGTGGGAGTTTCAGTGCAGCATCAGGTCCCTTCGCTTTCCTCTTCTTTTTGCCTACCCTGGTTGGGATTGGGGGTTCGTATTTCTTCTTTTTGTCTTTGTCATCTTTTTTGTCTCCACCACTTCCACCGCCAGACTGATTTTGACCCTGTTCATAAAATCGTTGAGATAAGCACTCTCTTGCTCTAAATTATAACACAATAAGAAATATATTTGATAAACACACGTATTACCATTATTTGCTGTTCTTAAATACTATTAACTCAAAGAAATCTTCAATTTATAAATTGACTAAAATCGAATCGAACAGCAAACTTCACGATTACAAAGCGGAATTCATGTCACAGATGAAGAATATTTATAAAAAAATCCGTCAGTTTTCGTCACCATGGAGCTTTTACTATTCATGGATGTAGTGATAGATCATAGTAGTAGATTAATTAGTATTAGTAGTACCTACCCTTGGTAAGTTAAATTCACAGGAATTACGGATATTTCAAAATATACATGGATTTATTTTACTGAAATGTGAGCATTTTTTTTATATTTTGCTGTTTCAATTTTATATTCGGTGTGGTGAACTAAACGCAGTACTCTCATATATTTGACGTGTCCGCTCGTCGTGTACTTCTCATGTCAATTTTGAAGGCGAGATTTATTGTGAAAATATTAAAATCTTCCTTACGTGTGCTTTAACTTAATATTAATATCTCATCTCAAACATTTGCACTATCAAAATGTTACAAATGTGTTCAATAATTAACGTTCAATCCGCCTAGGAAAGTGGTTTTCACGGCAAACAGCTGATGCTAAACGTTGGAGATCTTAGACTATACATTGAGTTCTAATTTTTTTGTTATTCAAGATGGTATTAGCAGATTTAGGACGTAAAATAACGACAGCCCTGCAGTCACTGAGCAGGGCTACGATTATAAATGAAGAGGTAAGTTCATAACGTGTGTGTTTTGTATTATGATTACGTTAAACTTTGTGCGGAAAGGTACACAGCAACTGTGTACTGCTATTACATGAATTGCTAAATGGTGTGTTTTAGGTTCTGAATTCTATGTTGAAACAAATATGTGCGGCACTTCTCGAAGCTGACGTTAATATTCGACTGGTGAAGAATCTCCGTGAGAATGTTCGCGCCGTCATCGATTTTGACGAGATGGCTGGAGGCCTTAACAAACGGCGGATGATTCAGTCTGCTGTATTCAAAGAGCTTGTCAAGGTATATTAAATAAAAAATTGTCCGTAAAATTCTATTCCCAGTTTCAATTTATCTAGTAATAGTTAATTAATCTTTAATTGCAGCTAGTAGATCCTGCAGTAAAGCCATACCAACCAGTTAAAGGAAAACCCAATATCATCATGTTTGTAGGACTGCAAGGCTCTGGAAAAACAACCACTTGTACAAAGCTTGCATATCACTATCTAAGAAAAAATTGGAAGTCATGTTTGGTTTGTGCTGATACATTCAGAGCTGGTGCTTATGATCAGGTCAAGCAGAATTGTACAAAAGCCAGAATACCATTTTATGGCAGGTTAGCATTTTTTAGTTAATGGCTTATTGTTTACTATTGGTTTAAAGTGTCCTGAGATGGTCAGACAAGCTAATTTGTTTCCAAAGTTTAAAAGATTGCTGAAGGATCACTATACATGTCTGTAACTATAATAACTATTTATTTTATTGTTAAATATAATATATGTATTCTGCATATGTATTTATTTTTAGTATGTATTCTATTTAGGTAACATTTATATAGCATAGAGTATTAGCAAGTTTAGCCCACTTCTCTCTTCTGAATTTTCCATCCTTAGGTTGCCTGGAAGCAATTGCAGTTTGCAATAAGGTCACCCATTGTACAAATACTCATACATTGATATTGTACATTTTGTTTGATTGTGCAATAAAGTATATTAAAAATAAAAAGATGGTTGAAATTCAATAATATTAAATTT
This sequence comes from Clostera curtula, assembly GCA_905475355.2. Lineage (NCBI taxonomy): Eukaryota > Metazoa > Arthropoda > Insecta > Lepidoptera > Notodontidae > Clostera > Clostera curtula. Next base: position 5,837,603 of record FR997813.1, on the reverse strand, counting down.
TAGTTCTATTAATATAGTTATATTCTAAATTTAACCGTAAATTACACACTTAGTAGGGTGTGTAATTTTGCTTAAAATACTCTGGGCATGAAAACATACAAACACTCAAATATTTCAATATAATTTCTTGTTATAGTTATACGGAGGTGGACCCAGTGGTAATTGCTACTACTGGTGTGGAGATGTTCAAAAAAGAAGGATTTGAAATGATTATAGTGGACACAAGTGGACGTCATAAACAGGAGGAGTCCCTATTTGAGGAGATGTTAGCAGTTGCCAATGCCATTGTAAGCTTCAAATTCCTTTGTTTTATTTAATGGTTCTACATTAAGGCCTGCATTCATAGACCTATAAATTAAATCACATATTTGTGAGCTGCAAAATGAAACTCCATTTTTTGGTACCAGAGATTTGTGGGAGGAGGGATGGTTTGGTAAAAACATGGCAACCCTTAAAAAAAAACAAGATGATAAGACCTTGTATTAAATATTCTTTCATTATTACAGAAACCAGACAACATTATTTTCGTAATGGACGCCACAATCGGTCAAGCTTGTGAATCACAAGCCAGAGCTTTTAAAGAAAAAGTAGATATTGGTTCAGTCATCATTACCAAATTAGACGGCCATGCTAAAGGTGGTGGTGCTCTCTCAGCGTGAGTATTTAAGAGCTATGTTGGTTTTATTAACAATAATATTTTGATAATCTCATCATATCCTCTCCTAATCATACCATCTCCTTCAAATCAATGGAGAAAGAGTCTACTGTGCTACTCAGACTAACCCTTGAACCATCGACTATGCTGTGTGGCACATGGTGTTGTAGCAAATTGGGGCTCCAAGGACACCTCTATTCTCAGAGTTATGCTGCTAATCCTAAGCCGCTGCAGTGCAGTTACTTGGTCTCTAAGCCGAGGCATGGTGTTCCTTCCTTCTGCCAGGCCGTTGTTTCGCAGAAGAGGTTGATTTGGAAAGGAGGGAGCTCTGGTTGACCCGTCTCTAGGGGTGAGACAGTAGACTGCGTTCTCGCGATACTGTGGCGTCCATCAAGATGTGAGGTTATATATATACTGCTAAGGTTTTATAGGGTAGTCGAGTGTTCCACCTAAGCATTTTGCATTAAACATATCACCAGTAACCTCTAAAAGCTAGATTTACTACCTAGATTTTTTTTTGCGTTCGTAATCATTTGTGATGGACTATTCACACCGACCTGGAGAAGGCAGGTGTGCACTAATATTAACGGCGTCCCCATACCCACTAAACATCCTCCGGTACACCGTCCCGCGCCGCCTGCCTCGTGGTCCCGACTCCACAGGGAACCTTTTTTGACACCTGCATCCTATGCCATATATATAATTAACTTTTCAGTGTGGCAGCTACACAAAGTCCCATCATCTTCATTGGTACTGGAGAACACATTGATGATTTGGAACCCTTCAAGACTAAACCCTTCATTAACAAACTTCTTGGAATGGGAGATATAGAAGGTCTTCTAGACAAAGTTAATGAGCTCAAATTGGATGATAATGATGAACTTTTGGAGAAACTGAAGCATGGACAGTTCACACTGCGGGCCATGTATGAACAGTTCCAGAATATTATGAAGATGGGGCCATTCTCACAGATTATGGTGCGTATTATATTTATCCAATAAGAGAGATATTGCAGAATTAAAAAAATTATGATAATGAGCTTTTAAATATTTTAAATTATATTTCATACTTAAAATAGCACCAAATTCTTTTTTAACTTGTTTTCTATGTAGTCTTACGTTACTAAAAGAAAGTATTTTGATACCAGTTGTTCATTTGTGTTTTCTGCTTTACAAAAATACGTAAAACAACCAAAGGAATGAATAATTGGGCTGAAGCTGGTAGCTTTCATTCTTTATTTATAAACTAGTGGCCCGCCCCGGCTTCGCCCGTGCAAAGCGGAGGTGGGTTATACATATAAACCTTCTCCTTGAATCACTCTATCTATTAAAAAAAACCGCTTCAAAATCCGTTGCGTAGTTTTAAAGATTTATGCATACATAGGGACGGACAAAAGAATGCGACTTTGTTTTATACTATGTAGTGATATAAATATCCTTAAATATCCTTGGACATTTCACACAACGCCATCTCGTCCCAAGCTAAGCAACTTAATGCTTGTGTTATGGTAACGAGATGGATGATAAACTTTTTTTTTGTAAATACATACATATTATAGATAGAAATGACACCCAGACTCCGAGCCAGTACCTCTGGTTTAGACAAAGATTTTAATTTAATTTAAATTTTAATTTATAAACGAAGTTGTCTATCCAACAAATCGGTCACGTGTTTTTAAGTGATTACCGCCGCCCATGTACATCTTCAACACCAGAGGCAACAGCAGCCAAGGATGCTGGCTCTGCGGTTGTCTGTAAGGTAGGGCGCGGTACATGGGGGCGATCAAGCTATAGTACCTCCACTATAGCTTGATCGCCCCCATGTACCGCGCCCTAGTTATATGCGTGGCGAGGCGGGGGAGGGATATGTCAGATGCACATGAGATTTAAATTCCAAGATAGGTGCTATAGCTCGTGATGTGAAGAACATATTTTTTAAGGTGGCTGAGTATTGTAAGTGAGAGTACTAGTACTATACGGTTATTTGTCTGTCGTCGTGCACAGGTGTCGCAAATACTATGAACAAAATTAATTATATGAGTTATTCCCTATCCAATTTAATAATTTAATACGTGTAATGTGGCGTGTAAAGTCAAAATTGGTTAAATATGGAATTTTAATAATTTTAGTCTAAACAACAATTCGACTTTAAAACTGTCAAATGATGTCGTAAGATCTGTCCCGCGTCCGACAATATAAATCTCGTGTGAACTCGTGCTCTTTCTTACCCGTCCCCCGCCACGCTGCGCGTTCCTAGGGCGCGGTACAGCGGTTGCGGTCAAGCTATAGTCAGGCAATTTCAGTTCGAGCAGTTAGATTCATGTAACTTTAATATTTTTTTGTATCTCTTGTTTGACTAATATTCCTTTCACACATGGGGTTCTTTGTTTAATATGCCAAATACGCGAATACAAATTGCGTAGAAGTTATGTGCCACCAAGTGACAGACATCATCATCATCATCAGCCCACATTAGTCCACTGCTGGACATAGGCCTCCCCCTAAAGAGCATAGCCATAGCGCCCTGTCTTTAGCTTGACGCATCAAGCTGAAGACAGTAGTGACAGACTTAAGCTTACATTTTTATGTATCATTCTCTCAGGGTATGATTCCTGGATTCTCTCAAGACTTGATGTCTAAAGGCAGTGAACAAGAATCAATGGCTAAACTAAAACGGCTTATGACTATCATGGACTCAATGAATGAAGGTGAACTGGACCACCGGGACGGCGCGAAGCTGTTCTCCAAACAGCCTACGAGAATATCTAGGGTCGCACAAGGAGCCGGTGTCACGGAACGCGACGTGAAAGACTTAATTGCACAGTACACGAAATTTGCTGCAGTTGTCAAAAAGATGGGAGGCATTAAAGGTCTCTTCAAAGGAGGAGATATGGCTAAAAATGTTAATCAAACACAAATGGTCAAACTTAATCAACAGATGGCAAAGATGATGGACCCGCGTATTCTACAGCAAATGGGCGGGATGAGTGGGCTCCATAACATGATGCGGCAACTGCAACAGGGCACAAGTGGAATGAACAGTTTGATGGGGGGCAAATGACACTAGTCTTAGAGCAGCCATAAGCAGAGTTTCGAGTTTGTAATTAATGGATTGTATTTTATTCAATAAAGGTGGACGATAGAGTCAAATTGTTTGGTTTCTATGCTCTGTAACTATTATTCTTTTATTGATGGGGAGCCAACACCAACTTGTTTTTGGATAGATTTCGTGAGGAACTCTCAAAATTGATAGAACAATATCTAATCATGAAAGTTGAGATATAGGAAAAAAACTGGCGTCTAAATAATATTGCAAATGGCATGCAAAAGGCATGCTGCATTTTTGATACGATATAATCATTTCAGCCACAAGAAGTTTCCACAAAGACAGTCAAACAAAGGATATCATTTATATTTATTTAAACTATGATGGGACTCTGATCCAATCTCATGTTGTGAACTATTATTTAGGCAAGTTAGAACTTGTACCTATCAAAACGCCTACTTACAAAATAAGTATATTTACTGTATCGGACTGTGCAATAATGATTGAGTATTCTGATAAACCTGAGATGGTTATATTGAACTTAGGCCGCGTAAATCACGCGATCGGTTGATAACTTGTGAAAACTTTCTCCCATGAAGGCACTATGTGCTCAAGTTCGACAAGGCTGTGATAGTCATGAAAATATAAATAATAAAAAAATATATGCAATAGTGGCAGCAGTGTCCTTGATACGGCAAATAAGGAATATTTTTGAGAATATAAGGTAGTAAGGCAGGCCGTATCACAATATACAGCAACTGGCTTTAAACAAAATGAAATGTTTTTCTATGTCAGAATGTATAAAAGTATTTTTTTTAACACAAAGTAGTTTTCTTTTTCTTAGTTTTAAATTAACGAAGCATTCGAATAAATATTAAATGAAAAAAATAGGGCGTCGTAAGCGCTTTTGTCGGCTCATACGATTTATTAATATACAAAGTGTCACCACCCTCAGAATGGAATAGGGTGGTGACACTATGTATATTAATAAATGGTGTTGGTTCACAGTGTAATTTAATTCATCGGAAGGCACTGTATGACTCCTTAAAAAAGTTTTGCTAAACCGTTTTTAATTTAACTGAAGTAAGTGAAGTGCAGTTTATTGCCACCATTCCAAATACACCAAAGTAAAATAAAACATTACCATTTTAAATCCAAATAAAAGATTTGACTTAAAAAGGTCCTGCAGGTGGGTCATAAAATCCCAAAAATAAATTGTCTGTGTCAAAAATAAATTGACACAGACAGTCAGTGACTGCTGTCATTTCAATTGTCAACATTTGTCAATCGATTTTATTATTTGCGCAAAATTTTAATTTGATATTTTATTTTGTGCTGAATTTTTCGGGAATAGTACGATTACCTATGTTATGTACAAGATTATTTCAATTTCGTATTTATTCACCACGTGGAATCAATCATAACGTAAGTTAGTTAGTAATTGTGTTTAACTTTCAAATTTGTTTCATAAACATTACTTTTATTATTTAGGCGTTTAGCGGTGGAAGTAATATAAATAGACGAAGGACACGATCTAAAATGGATATAAAATTAAAGTTTCGAGAGAATCCTATTGTATTGAAATTAGATTCGCCGGAATTCAAAAGCATATTTACACCAGAGGTTACAGAGTTGAAGAGACTGTATGATAAATATAACTATGAAATAAGAATTGCTGGAGGTGCAGTAAGGTATTTATGTTATCAATAATCTCTTATAAGTACTCATCATAACTTTAAAACTTTTAATATGAAATACCACAGTGTATAGAGCATATCCGCTCAAACATTGCATGCTATTTCATCATTGTCTAGTTATATTTTTCAATTGCACCATTGTCTTGCTTTATGCTACAGACTTGGTAATAACTGGGCTACGGTCGTCAGTTTTTAAATTCTAATTAAAATTAATTTTATTTATACTTGATTATATTAAACTTGTAACTGGCTATATTCTTCATTCTTTATAAAGTGCATTGTACCTACCTAGCTGTATTTTTTCCTGAAGTAATAAAATGTAAATAAATCAATCATTATAATGCATATATATATATATATATATTATAAACGTGAATGTTTGTAAGTATGGATGGATGGATGGATAGATGGATGGATGGATGGATGGATGTTTGTTACTCTTTCACGTAAAAACGACTGAATGGATTTTAATGAAACTTTACAATAATATAGCTTATATATCAGAATAACACATAGGCTACAAGTTATAAAGATATTATGTGAATTACAACAATATAAACAAGTCGAATTTAAAATTTCTAATTGTCAAATTTTCGACCATATTAAACTATAGACAACATAACGTTTCGCTGTCAGTTGCGTTTTGTTAAAGTAGGTTTTATACGGATGGGATAAAAATCTCAGGTATACAGGATACCAACTTTCTTTTTGTTTTAAATATATATAATGCGGAACAAAGTTCGCCGGGTCAGCTAGTAATGCATATTTCACATGAAAATTGCTCATCCAATTGAACAATGTCACAAGACAAAACAATATCTCTTTTAAAACACCACAATATATCACTTTTTTAAAAATGGAATATTACCTGATGATGTAATGTGCATTATATTGTTTGGACACAGCTGTTTACTATTGGGTATGTAATAATATTACAGAGATCTGTTGATGGGTCAAACACCAAAAGATCTTGACTTTGCTACTACAGCAACACCACAGCAGATGAAAGATATGTTTACCACAGAGAACATAAGAATGATCAATATGAATGGAGAGAAACATGGCACCATTACTGCCAGAATACATGACAAGGAAAGCTTTGAAGTGACAACTTTGAGGATTGATATGGTCACTGATGGTAGACATGCAGAGGTGGAGTTTACAACTGACTGGAAATTAGATGCTAACAGAAGAGATCTAACTATCAACTCTATGTTCCTAGGTTTGTATGTAAATAGCCCCTATGGTGTTGAGAGAATTTAATGAGATATATGTCAAAGTTAAATAATATATTTTGCATAGGACACTGGCCACTTAGAAATAGTCAACATATCAATAATAAATATGATTATGTCTACCACAAGTTCAAAATGTGACCACAGCAGAGAAGTACTGCCAAAAAACTCAAAACAACTGTAATTTTTTGTCTTTGATTTGTAGTCCTATTTATTAGTGAATTGTTGTACACATCAACATTTTTGTTATTCCACAAAATCTATATTTTTACAGGATTTGATGGGTCTGTTTATGACTACTTCTTTGGATATGAAGATTTAATGAAAAGGAGAATAGCATTTGTTGGGGACCCAGATAGAAGGGTCAAGGAGGATTATTTGAGAATAATGAGGTACTTCCGTTTCTATGGGAGAATAGCAGAGAAACCTGATAATCATGAAGAAGACACACTGAAAGTGCTGAGGGCCAATGTTGAAGGGTTACAGAATATATCTGGAGAAAGGATTTGGGTAGAACTCAAGAAGACACTGCAAGGCAACTTTGCTGGATGTCTTTTAAAAGTCATGATTGATATTGGAATTGGAAAATACATAGGTATCAACGAAAACTACTCAGCCCATACAAGACCCACTGCTGAGTCAGGCCCCCTCCAATTACATGGAGGGTAATTAGTAATTAGGATACAAATCCCTGTTCAAGTCAAGTTTTCCTTCTCTTACGGCTAGGTTTTTGGCCTTGTTGTTTTCTATTGTTGACTCTTACAACACCCCCAGGATGAAATGGGATGTGACAATATGTATTCTAAATCAATTACCATGATTAAGTAAAATAATTTCGTAACCTCCCCTCAATAACAGTCATGATACTTTATTATACATTACATATTAACTCCAAAATAACATGTTTCTAACTGGGTTACCTGTGAACTTAATTCCCTTATCTAGACTTATTTAATATTGCTTACCTGTTGTTACTCATAGGTTTACCTGTTGCCCCAAATATTGAAGAACTGGATAGATTACTAAACCGGTCAGACCACCTCAAATTGCATCCAATGAGTTACATGGCTGCATTGCTTACTGATATTGATGATGTAACAGTATTGCACTCCCGGCTAAAATTCTCTGGCTATGATAGAGATATGACCTATTTTCTGGTGGAACACAGAGGAGAGAAGGTGGCAACAAGACCTTTACTGTAAGTACTTTCAAACCATTGCCTTTGTATCATGATTGATAATTTTCTTAAAAAGTTAAGTGCAACTTTACAAGTATCTTTTTTATATTCTTGTTTCTTTTTCAGGCCTTATGAAAAGTTAGTTCTAAATTCAAAGATAAAACAAAAGGATGCTATAGACTATGTAAGAGAGGTTCTGAAATATAGAGGTGATGAAAAACTTCTAGAACAATTTGATAACTGGGAAGTACCTCGGTTTCCAGTATCTGGAAAAGTTCTAAAAGAAGCTGGTGTACCTCCAGGCAAAATGTATGGGCCCATTATTAGTAAACTCAAGGACATCTGGATAGAAAATGAGTACAAGCAAAATGAAACTGAATTAGTAAAACATCTCCCTGATATTATTGGAGAGTTCAGTACTCCAAAGAAAATAAAGGATGCAACATATTTAATTCTTTTATTAAATAATTTTCCGATATTATAATAGTTACTTGCAAATTACGTCATCACTAAACTCAAGTTAAGTAGGAAATTAATTGTTATTGTGCATAGGCTGAGATCTGGTCACGTTCCGCTGAGAAGCTTTAAATATCTAATGGGAAAAGCGGAAAGCCCAAATTGTGAAGTCTGTGGCACTAAAGAAGATATTTATCACTTCCTAGTGGAGTGTGTCCGGTCCCAGCCTATGAGAGATCAAATACGCAGTATGCAGAGGAGCTTTGACGTGGGCCACTGCCAGGCGGTTCTGGCTGCGCAAACAACACAGGCAGCTGTTGCACTGTACCAGTCTGTGTACAAGTTACTGTCGGATATGGACAATTGAAGAAGAGTGTATCGTGGAGAGCTCGATGGGGCTGACATAGTCGCAAAGCGACTAAAAGCACCTAATTAACATCAGAATAAAAAAATGAAAAAAAATTACGTCATAAATAATCTGTCAAATCAAAATTACAAATTATTTATTAATTTAATATGAAGGACTTCTGGGTGGAGTGTATGGTTCATATTTGTCACAGCCATCATCATCATCTCTATGTTCTGAGAAACATTGTTTGCAGAAAAGATACCGACACCCAAGACAGCGCATATGTGCATCTTCATTGCAAATCTCGCAAAATGGCAATTCTTCATGAGCCGTAGAAGCAACCTCATCTTCTAGTAATGCTTCTGCTTTTAACTGGAATTTCAGAAAATATGGGTGGATCATAGGTTTGTATTCAAGGCCATTTTAACTAAACTGAAGTAGCAGATGCCACCAATTTGGATATGAATACTAGATAACATTAATAGAAGCTCTGTTGTTCCCATAAGCATTAAATAGAAACATACCTTTTGTACAATTTTATTTACAACTTCTTCATCATCTAACTCCAGTTTCTCTTTGTCTGATTCTTTATTTGATTGTGATGCTCCTTCTGCACCAGATTCCTTTAGTTTCTGCATTCTGGTCTCCATGTCACTGACAAGAGCATCAAAACCATCTTTGTATTTGGAATCAATATCCGTTTGTTCCATATATTCTTTCATTAGGTCATCTATTTTTTCTTGATCTGTCCTTGTATCTGGTGGTGGGAGACTGGGCTGTAACATTTGATACTAGTTTCCTCAACCTCATTCTATCAAGTATCAGTTTAGGAATCTGGTTAAAGAACCCTGCACTTGCAAAACTGAGTGATTTTTCATTTATAAAAAAGTTACTTGTATAATTCAATTTATTATAGCCCTTAGTGGTGGAATCGGGGTTTTATTTTGTAAATTTAATACTATTTAACGGAATATTGTGGCAATAACATAGTTGTAGAATGTATATGACTTAAAACAGGCATTACCTTACTTGTTATGACATCAATTGGTACACCTCTTAGTTTTGCTAATCGTTCCTGTAGCTCTGCATCAGATGTAGATATGGCTGGCCCTTTAATCCTTTTTAATCTTTCTGCAATATCTTCTTGTGTAGTTTTAGTTGTATACATTTTCTTATCATCTTTTAACTTCTGTAGCCTTTGTAAAATGAGCTGATCTTTTGGATTGCTTTCCACATTTTTCTCTGCATTGCTATCTAATGTTCCAAGTCTCCTAAAATTAAGCACAGTAATTGAAAAAAAAAACATAAAATTGTAAACAAAAAATTGAATTGCTATTGTAATTTGCTTTCATAAATATTTAGATGGAGAAATGAAATTACTTGAAATAAGCATCAGGTGGTTGGACTTCTCTTGAAGCATTAGATGTTGAGACATTCCGTTTGCATTTTCCACAGACCTGATTAATCAACAAATATAAGTATGAGTTATATTAATGTTAATTAATAAGTTGTAGGAACGAAAATTGAATTTGCTGAAAGATAACTTACTTTCACTTCTGCATTTAATTTTTGTAAGAAAAGTTTCTCATCCAGGCATTTAGAACAGTAACTGAATCCGCAACTGGGACATCCCTTCTGTAAATGCAATTTGAAATTAGTTGGCAATTGTAGGAAATTGGAAGGGAACCAGGTGTACTAGAACTATCCTAGACTTAAAAATATTACACCCACCTCCCTGCGTAACAATGAGAAAGGTTTAGCACATGAGTTACAAGCCATTTAGGAGTATTATTTTATTTTAACAGATTTTTGTGTACATAAGTGTGAATTTGTTTATCAGATTTTAGGTATGTATGTCTGATATTTGATTTTCACTTAATTGCACAAGGTACTCGATTATTATATTAGATTAATAAACAGGCATGTCACCCAATTTAATATAAATATGAAGTTAAGTTACTTTAGATTAATACATTTTTCAAGATTTGTTTTACAAAAGATTGATGTTTTTTATTTGTCCGAATTGTCCATGGGAGAGGCAAGGCAAAGGCATACGCCATTATGCCTAATCATAAAAGTGGTATTTAATTTTGTTTAAAATAGGTGCGCGTGTTCATGTCCATCCTGAGGAATGCTGTTACCTAATTTAATGAATGGTAAGTAATGTCGATAATAACTACCGATTTAGTCAACAGCCGTCAATTTGGTATAGTGTAACCTGAGGTAATTTTGCAAATCATGAAATAAAATTAATGTGTTATGTAATTACTTAATTAGACCCCGATGGACATGAACTCGCGTGCATATAATACACATATTCAACTTATTTCTACAGTTCTCGCGAAACTTTATGCCACATTACGCTGCAGAGAAATCAGATATCAGCGGGATGTACGCGAGGGGTGGATGCAGGGCACGCCCGCACTCGCCGTCTTCCACCCGCAAGCGTCCTCGCCTCCCGTCGGTTAGTGTGAGTGTGCTACGTTCGTATCGTATTGGTTAAGAAATGTACGATGCTCATGTTCGCACCGTCGCGTCGGCTGCATTGAGAGCAGCCATACAGTTTGGCGAAAACTGTAGTTAAAACTACACTTATTATCAACTAAAATTGTAACGTGACTACGATACGCTGTAATTAATATTAGAAGCATGTGTGCTAAATCAGCGAAAATATACTATGTGTGTTCATTAAAATAGAGCATAAAACCTATTCTACACGGTTGGGTCCAACCACCAACAGAGGTCACCTTGGTTGTTCCAACCAAAGTTGGTTTTCAATCTACACGATGTGTAGTTGAGACAACTCGTCAGCAGTGTTGCCAACTTAGTGGTATTTTCCACTAAAACTCGTGGTTTCGACTCCCCTTTTAGTGGCGAAATATTGCTTTTAGTGGCTGGTGGATTTTTCTAGCGGTTTAGTAGATTCAGTTTCAATTATAATGAATGATAATTATCTATGTTAAACTCACCCAAATCTAGAAATCTTCTCGCCATACTAAAATGCTCAAACTCAAAAGGAACTTTATTTATGTAGGTTTCATCACAAAACTCTTATAAATCGTCATATTTATAAACACCATTATCATCTTACGGCCCCTGTCCCACACTAGGTGGTAGTCTCCACACACACCTATCAGTCGTCATACCTACATTCACATTTCCATAATACGGTTCAAAATATGCTTTTCGGACAGATTTAGAACTTGAAGATAAATTTTAGACATTTTCAGATTCTATGATAAAGTATAATAATAGTTGCTTTGTACTATGTTTAATATGTAACTTTACGACATGATGTGTCAACATTATTAGGGGTTCCAACCTAGGATAGATTCGTTTATTAGATATTAAGTTTAGTTATTAACTGTTACCTGTTTTGTTGTCCAATAAAATAAAATAAATAATAATTACTAAAAATTCGATCATTCGACTCCTAAGCCACTTAAATATATAATTTTACTTCATTTTATTTTCAGGAGTATTATAATATTAATTTACAATTATCCTTCTTAATAATGGTATACCTACGGGATTCCGTCCGCTGTTCTTTCTACGTTCATGATCAGTTGAATTATATTTATAAAGATACAGATAAATCTGTTTATATGGCAACACTGGCCGCAACTACGCACGGTCGCAGGCCAACAAGCATCCACACGGTCGCTCTTCAACCCAATGTCCTCTATTGGTCCTTGGTAGTGAGGGATGCGCTCACGATCAAGGTGGTTGGAAGTCCACTCGGTTGGTCAACCAAATATTGACATCAACCAACTTCTACACGGTTGCTTTTTGCTCCAACTCAACCAAGGTGACCTCTGTTGGTGGTTGGACCCAACCGTGTAGAATAGATCGTCAATTGAAAAATAAAAGTTAAACCTATTCTACGCCACTAAAAGGGGAGTCGAAACCACGAGTTTTAGTGGAAAATACCACTAAGTTGGCAACACTGCTGACGAGTTGTCTCAACTACACATCGTGTAGATTGAAAACCAACTTTGGTTGGAACAACCAAGGTGACCTCTGTTGGTGGTTGGACCCAACCGTGTAGAATAGGTTTAACTTTTATTTTTCAATTGACGATCTATTCTACACGGTTGGGTCCAACCACCAACAGAGGTCACCTTGGTTGAGTTGGAGCAAAAAGCAACCGTGTAGAAGTTGGTTGATGTCAATATTTGGTTGACCAACCGAGTGGACTTCCAACCACCTTGATCGTGAGCGCATCCCTCACTACCAAGGACCAATAGAGGACATTGGGTTGAAGAGCGACCGTGTGGATGCTTGTTGGCCTGCGACCGTGCGTAGTTGCGGCCAGTGTTGCCATATAAACAGATTTATCTGTATCTTTATAAATATAATTCAACTGATCATGAACGTAGAAAGAACAGCGGACGGAATCCCGTAGGTATACCATTATTAAGAAGGATAATTGTAAATTAATATTATAATACTCCTGAAAATAAAATGAAGTAAAATTATATATTTAAGTGGCTTAGGAGTCGAATGATCGAATTTTTAGTAATTATTATTTATTTTATTTTATTGGACAACAAAACAGGTAACAGTTAATAACTAAACTTAATATCTAATAAACGAATCTATCCTAGGTTGGAACCCCTAATAATGTTGACACATCATGTCGTAAAGTTACATATTAAACATAGTACAAAGCAACTATTATTATACTTTATCATAGAATCTGAAAATGTCTAAAATTTATCTTCAAGTTCTAAATCTGTCCGAAAAGCATATTTTGAACCGTATTATGGAAATGTGAATGTAGGTATGACGACTGATAGGTGTGTGTGGAGACTACCACCTAGTGTGGGACAGGGGCCGTAAGATGATAATGGTGTTTATAAATATGACGATTTATAAGAGTTTTGTGATGAAACCTACGTAAATAAAGTTCCTTTTGAGTTTGAGCATTTTAGTATGGCGAGAAGATTTCTAGATTTGGGTGAGTTTAACATAGATAATTATCATTCATTATAATTGAAACTGAATCTACTAAACCGCTAGAAAAATCCACCAGCCACTAAAAGCAATATTTCGCCACTAAAAGGGGAGTCGAAACCACGAGTTTTAGTGGAAAATACCACTAAGTTGGCAACACTGCTGACGAGTTGTCTCAACTACACATCGTGTAGATTGAAAACCAACTTTGGTTGGAACAACCAAGGTGACCTCTGTTGGTGGTTGGACCCAACCGTGTAGAATAGGTTTAATTTACCTTTTGATTCAAGCAAGCAGGAAGCATTATTTATGAGCAAATTATAAAATAGGGTTTAGGGACAACAAACAAGTTTAGTTTAAAACTTCGTAGACTCTTAAAAAGTCCTGAGTGTTAGCTTAGGTGCGAAGGAAGGTAGAGTCGCCTAATATACAATTTACGCTTTCTAAAAAGGTGTTAGTGGCCAAGCCTGAACTATTAATGTTATACAAAGTTCCTTTTCCTCTTTGGCGGGAATTTCGTAAAGTTAGATGAAAAGTGGTCTGGGTCTGGGGCCAGATACAAAAACATCGCTCACGCTATCCGCTACGTTAAAATGTATGAACTGACAAATTCCAGTCACGTCTCTTAGTGTTTGGCAATATCATCACAAAGTCCCAAACATTTTGGCATTGTGAATACCGTTATTAAACGTTGTGATGAATATTTGTGTTTTATTTGGTACGAAACAAAATAAAAATAGTTTGAAGTTACAAATTATATAATCTATACTAATATATAAAGCTGCAGAGTTTGTTTGTTTGTTTGTTTGAACGCGCTAATCTCAGGAACTACTGGTCCGATTTCAAAAATTCTTTCAGTGTTAGATAGTCCATTTATCGAGGAAGGTATAGGCTATATTTTATTTTCAAAAGAATTAGTGATCCGTATGAAAATTGCGATTTTGTAACCCAAGGTGTAAAATCGAAAACCTATTTATGCGTGCGCTGCAAAAACGATTGACAATAGAACAAAATGAAGTACTACGAGTGCGAGAGCACATAGTTTAGTCACAATAACCACTTTTATATTCATAAAAAAAATGCATAGAGATAAGCACGGGTTCGAAGTCCACGCGAGCGAAGCCGCGCCCAAAAGCTAGTAAATGATATTAAGCAAATACTAACGACTGGAAATGAATCTAAAAGTCCTTGTAACTAGGTCAAAAAATCTTTAAAAAAGCAATGCAAGCAGCTGCAGCAACGGCAAGGTCGGCAAGTTTTAAATTCTTGGTATAATATAATATAGTTTGTATTGTATTGTTTAATATAAATAAAATGACTACATTAAATAGCTTGCCTCTCAATTTAAAAGAAGCCGTTGAAAGAGCTGGTATCTCACTAAAAGAAGTGTTAACAAAATCTGTTTGGGATATTAAAAAACTAACTAATTTGAGTGCCAGTGATGTTATACAACTTAAAAACATTGTAACCAATGCGTTGGCTCCGGATATTTTAACTTTAAATTCTTCAAATGAGTTTAAATATCAACATACACGAATATCGTCAGGTAGTATACCTTTAAATAAATTGTTAGATGGTGGTTTTCGTAGAGGAACATTAACAGAACTGTACGGCGAAAGTGGTTCTGGCAAAACGCAATTAGCACTACAGTGTGCATTAGCCAATTGGTCTGAAGGGTGTCTATATATATGTACTGAAGACATATTTCCATCCAAAAGATTTGAAGAACTAAAAAAACATCTTTCTCTACACAATGCTCATCATGATTTTGGTAAATACATATTTGTAGAACAAATCACAGAGTCTAAAGATTTACTTTTTTGTGTTAAAATGCGTCTCCCTAGGCTTTTGGCACAGAAAAACTTGGGACTTATTATTTTAGACTCTATTGCGGCTCCATTTAGATGTGAAAACACAAACTATATGAAAAGGGCTGAAGAATTAAGAGAGCTTGCTATATTATTACTTTCTGTTGCTCAAAAGCACAAAGTAGCCATACTTTGCATTAACCAAGTGACAGCTGCTTTCGATGATACAGACAATGTTTTACCGGCTTTAGGGCTGGCATGGTCTAATATGATCTCTACAAGACTTTTGGTGAAGAAAACCCTAAGAGTCTTAGATATACATAGTTTTATTACTGCAAATATAGAGCAATTTGACTACAAAAATTATGTTAGACAACTATCTGTCATCTATGCCCCTGATGTGCCCAATGCAGCAGTTGAGTTTTTAATAACTAAGAAGGGTATTGAGGACATTCAATTGAAATAATTTTTTGTACATTTAGTGATGACCAAAACAATGACAGAACAACTTGTAAGTGCCTTAACTCTTAGTCTAAAACCCTTAATGGTAGAAATCCATACTTATTCCTATATACATCCAAACATAACTTTGTGCTCATTTCATTTATTTTCATTTAGCTGATAAAGTAGAATCAAATTAATAGTGTTGTATACTGTATGTGCAATTCATAAATGAATCTTTTTTTAGCCCATTTTATGATCTGAGAACCACAATAAAGTCAAGGATAAACATGTAAATAAATTAAAACTTATAACAGTTTTCACAATCGGCCATAATCTCCATCAATCTTCATAAAATTTTGAAACCTATCTGATTGGTGGGTCTAGGTAGTAGCTAGTTCAGTGTTAGTAAATAAACGAGGTTTAAAAAGTAGCGGGAAAGCTAATGGAAAGTATGGCAAAAATATCTTCAAAATGTTCCAATAAAAGATGTTCTGTGTGGTGGAAATGAAAAGATAACTAAAACTAACTATAAAAAATACTGGATGACATGTGACGTGCAAGTGACGTTCGACTTTATTAGCATGGTAATACTTTATTTCAATATCATACTTATATATCAATCGTTAGCTTCTCTTGTTATATTAATTAATACTAAATTATTATAGTACACGAAATGTAGATAATTTAAAAGTGTTCATGTATATACATTTACTATTGGCAAAGTAAGATGGGCAATCTCGCCTCGCGATAGCCACAGAGAAAAAAACATTGACTTTGATTCAAGAAAGCTCTTCCTAAAGGAATGCTCAAAAAAGTGTCAATGGTCTGTTGTATTAAAAATTAGGTAATTTTACAAATGTTTTGTATAGTTCGCGCCAATCTTTTTGACCGCTCTGAATGTAGTCGTGGGTACAAACTTGCGCATCGTACATTAAATGTACGATGCGCAGCTACGTTCGTATTGGTTATGAAATTTTCATAAACAATAAGAACGTAGCTCACGTGAAAAACGGCGCGCACGGTCTGCCCTGCCTCCCCGCCCCGCGTACGTCCTGCTGATACCTGATTACGTACGGGCCCCGTGCGGGAAATTTTGTATGAAATGTATACCAATAATGCTCGATAACGGCCCGTTGTTGTAGCGTAAATCGGGCGTAATGCTGCTACATTCAAAGCGGCCATAAAGATTGGCGCGGACTGTACCAAATTAATTAATAAGTTATCCCCTCTAAATAAAAGTAGTAAACTAGTAAGAGAATGTGCGCCAAGATTCAAATCGCGAGCTCTTAATTTTAAGTCTTTAATTTTAAAATAGACTACAATCATGTTTTTTTAAGAGGTTTAAAAAGTAACTTTCCGTGAGATATGTATGTAAGAGTATCTACATTCCACATAATAAATGATTCCATTCCACGTAATAAACAGATTGTAGGTATAATTTAATTTTCACTGAGTTAGCTAGTGGTTAGCTAGTAGTAGAGTTAGCTTCATTTCAGCAGCAGCAATTTCGGGAAGAGTACCTATTGTGAAGATACAGAATTGTTGACTGTTAACATAATATTAAATTACCTCTGCTGTAATGTTGGCTCGGAGCGTTCGTCAGATAGCGATACACTTTCACCCCGCGTCCGCGGCCTTGCGGGTGCAGCCTGCGATCAATGTCAGTTCTCGTATTGATACCGTCCGTTGTGCCAGTGTGTCGTCGACCTCGCCCAAAAACAGGAAAATGGTATGGCCACTTTGATTTGTCTGTTTGCAAATGAATAGTTTAGAGGAGTTTGAAGCCTACTATGATCAACATAGAATAACATGTACCTGATTTTAAACAGAAAGTTTTTACTAAAATTTGGCTTTTTTTGATAACATATAATAGTGGAAGTAAAACTTGTTGTAAACTATATTACCTTATCAAGTATAGTATAGCTGTAAGAAGCTTGTTTAAAGATTGCAGGCTAATCAATACTTTGTATAGAGTACAATAGATATTGTAGTATTTTTCGTAGGTATCATTTTAGTACAAAACAGTAGTAAAGTGACAGTATACCCTATTCAAGATAGCGTGATCGATTTGACAGATGTCAATTTTTCTGATCGACAAAAAGGTATGATTCCGAACCACGTCGCGGTAATGGGGACCAGTAGTGCCGTGGTAGCACTTCTGCGTGCAGCGTACTTCGGAATCATACCTTTACTTTGCAATGACGAATAGTGGTGGGAAACAGATAATATCTAGTAGTCCAAAAAATAACGGTTTAAAATACTTGCAACTGCGACGAGATGGTATGGGTGTATTATGTGTGAAATTCTTTATCAGTTTTTCTGACTCAACTTTAACTTTTTAAGACAAAATTCGAATAAAAAACATTTTCATTTTGAAATAAAATTCGTTGGCTTTAGCGCATTGAAATTTAACACTTTTACAACTATTATTTTCTTTTCTTTTTTGTTTACTTTCATGGTCTGAACCACCTATTTAAATTTGGCGGAAGGTCAAAAAATAACCCTGTAATCATGGACGTATAAAAAAAGGCGGACGGAACTCTGGTTAAGACAAAAGTGAGACGCCAAAATGGCGGCAGCTCTGTATGTGTGAGTGAGTTAATTTTGGGGTTGCCAAGATACACAAAATTTTGCAATAAAAACATGGTTAAAATATTAAAAAAAAATTGTTCGAAATTGTTATGTTTAACTTTAACATCCTAAAACTGAGGTTTTTTTTTTATAATAATGTCTTTTACTTTTAGAGGTTTTTGAAATTTCCTCTTATTTCGAGATGTGTTGAAAACGATTTTAAATTAAAAGAAATGCTTTCATTACCAAAAATTTTTTGTGATAATGTATTTATGTTGCCTAACTATACTATACTAAATAATTATAATTTATTGCGCACCTCTTGAGAAGCACTGGTATCAAATGGTACAGTAACGGTTTATTCCCCTGCCACGTGTCTTAAACAAATATTAAAACAAAATAAAGCACTGGGGATTAAAATAATGTATGAATATTTTTACGATTCGACGACACGGTTGGCGCAGTGGTTGAGCGATCGACTGCTGCGCAGCATGTCGCGGGTTCGATCCCCGCACGGAAGAAATATTTGTACGACCTACAAGTATTTGTCCCGGATCTGGGTGTTTTTCTATCTATAATATGTATGTTTTAAAAATAAAAATGTATTTAAGTAGTTTATCATCCATCTCGTTACCATAAAACAAGCATTAAGTTGCTTAGCTTGGGACGAGATGGCGGTGTGTGAAATGTCCAAGGATATTTATTATTATTACTAGTGGCCCGCCCCGGCTTCGCCCGTGCAAAGCGGGGGTGGGTTATACATATAAACCTTCCCCTTGAATCACTCTATCTATTAAAAAGAACCGCTTCAAAATCCGTTGCGTAGTTTTAAAGATTTATGCATACATAGGGACGGACAGAAGAATGCGACTTTGTTTTATACTATGTAGTGATATACCGACACAGTAGCTACAATGTACATTTAAATTTTGAAAAAATTAGCGGCATAGTTTCATTTTTTTTGTTTTATCCATGTCTTGGTAGATTGCTAATTTACCTTTTAAGGTACTGCGTAAGTAACAACACGTCGGAGTCCTCCTTTAGTTGTTTATAAGTCATCCGCATCAAAATGTATACTGCAAATGACACTGTATTTGTTTGGAATCCAATTGTTTTCACCAGTACAATTTCTACTAAGTAATTTTAATTCAATCATTTCTCCATACTTAATTTTCCTTAGAAAATCTAGCAAAAGGAAAATAAAATACCCAGTAGTAACTATTAAATAATTAACCATAATAATATATTGATTTTTATATTAAACGAAAAATTGCCCACATTTCGGTTAATTTGCACACGTGAATATTGGCAACACTGAACTTAAAATTAATCGTTTAGTTCTAGCAAATACAAATTGATTTTAATGTGCAAATAAGTGATTGAATTATTCATTTACGTATGAAACGTGATTCCTGGATTGTTTTTCTTTCGGTCACTACGGTTTTTACACCATTTTACCACGCAATACATGATTTATAGTTTTTATTTTTTCGCCGCATATTGCGTCTTTAAGCATCGATGTTCACGCGCGTAATGGCCGACTAATGTGTGAAAGTGTGCGTGCTGGCCTGTACATATAGCTGATCTGGCCGACTATGATGTCACAGTTTTTAGTTAGCGAGACTCTGTCCGACTTTTTTTATACGTCCATGCCTGTAATATTAAATAGGAACTTATTATGAATATTGACCCACCATCGCTTATCTACCCAATGTTTTATAGGTCTAGTGTAATAAAGAATTTCACACATAATATACCCACGCCAACTTGTCACTGTTACAAGTATTTTAAAACGTTATTTAATCGATCATGCTATCTTGAACAGGGTATAAAAGTTTTGATGAAACTAATTTATAAGTCATTT
This sequence comes from Clostera curtula, assembly GCA_905475355.2. Classification (NCBI taxonomy): domain Eukaryota; kingdom Metazoa; phylum Arthropoda; class Insecta; order Lepidoptera; family Notodontidae; genus Clostera; species Clostera curtula. The sequence continues at coordinate 5,817,346 of FR997813.1, read as the reverse complement.
CCAGGCCGATAAACTTAGCCAAGAAGACCGTGACACTCAGTTGCCGCCACTTTTACAATCTGGCTGGAAGGTGCAAACCAATCGTGATGCTATTGAAAAGGAATTCCAGTTTAAAAACTTCAATGAAGCATTTGGTTTTATGACACGAGTAGCCTTGCTTGCCGAAAAAATGGATCACCATCCAGAATGGTTCAACGTCTACAATAAAGTACAGGTATTTTTGTTTTACATTGTGTGTTTATTAATCAATAATGATTTATACCTTTTTGAAATATTATTGTATTAAAATTTGATAACAATCACAAAATAATAATCTACTCAATCACCATGTAACAAAATATATTTTGTTAAAAAAAAATGCTTTGTGGTAGGTACAGTGTAATTTCTAGATGCCTACAGAAAATTTAAAAATATCCTTGTTTTTTTTCAGGTAACTTTATCATCTCATGATGTCAATGGATTAAGTAAAAGGGACATCAAAATGGCAACATTCATGGATAAAAATTATCAATGAGTTGGTTAAAATAATTAATGCTCCTTGTGGTTGGCTGTATTTAATGATATGATATATGATATGCTTTACGACTGTTGTATGTTATGAAAAAAATAATAATATATGTGAATGAAAATGTTAGTGTTTTACATTTATTATATGAATGATTTATAAGGTCACCACCCAATTCCATAATGAAGACATCCTAAGAGCGGAAAAAAGGAAATGACCTAGGAAAACTTGATGCGAAATACTGTGCCAACCTGTCTGGCCAGCGTGGCACAGTAGGCCAAGTACCCTCCATGTAATGGGAAGAGGCCTGACTCAGCAGTGGGTCATATATGGGCTGAGTAAATGGAAGATATTGAAATTAAAATTTAACATAGTCAAAAGTACAAATAAACAATCGTTTTGAAGACAATTGTCTTCTAGTTTCTCCCATAACCACGAGTGCCGCAAAGCAAACGTCGGGAATTAAATAATGTAGAATACACGCGATAAATCCGTTATAAAGACGTGATTGGTATACATACTTCTATAATATCGTCTGTATGTATGTAGATGTTTTATGGCTTTCTGTTCTGTCCAGTTGAAACAGATGAACCAACAGTCCACCTTAATGTTACCGAGGTGGTTACTGCAGACATTTTTAACTATAGATTATGAAGCACATATTATAAACGAGTGAGTTTCTAAAAAAATATGTTTGTTACTATTTCATGTAAAATCTTCCGAAGGGATTTTGAGGAAACTACAATAATATAGCTTATATTTAATTTTATACAGATTTAAGTCTAACTATAACAGATTTTTGTATTTTTTGTTAAATACCCGTTTGTATCCGAGACGGGCCGTCATTAATAAATAATTCCTATTAGGCCCTCTTTTTGTAAGGGGTTAATTATTTTTGTATTCATTGCTGTGGTGACGGATTAAGAATACATGGTGTCATGAATACATGGGGTGACCCATTCCATCCTGAAGTTGTCTTATGAGTCAACACCAGGATATGACAAGGCCTAAATCCTAGCCGCAAGAGAAGAAACTAGATATGAAACCCTGTGCCAACCAGTTCAGCTGCCTTGCGCATTAAACTCAAACTCAAATCATTTATTTCAATTGAACCTATTTACTGGTGTTTTTGAAAAGTCAAAAGTGAAGTTAGGAATCTAGTTGCATGTTCCAAAAAGTAGATCCTATGGAGAAGAACAGGCAAGAAACTCCATGGACACTCTTTTTATCATATTTTCTGTTACAAGCATCTGATTGGGTTACATTGATTTCGTGTTTATTTATAGAAAGCTAAGATGTGAGGACAATGTAACATATTGCACAACAGAAGTGTCCAGTAGATCAATATAAAGCTATGTAGGTATGTCAATAGCTGTTAAGGGATGACCGGCCCCAACTGGCGGCACCCGATCACGAGCATGACGCATGTGCCAGCCATCCCCCAGCTCAACCATATTTTAGGGAACCGAAGGACCCGACACACACGACACCACCAGCATGACCTTTAAGCGAGCATGACATACTCTCAACTGCTTGAGTTTTTTTTTTTTTTTTTTTTTTGATAGTGCACTCTTATTAAAACTGCACCATTCTTATTACAATCTAGCTTAGGCTAATAAGTAATTTGTATCTGTCCTAAATTACTACGGAAATGAATAAACTAAGGCAGTGTCCACTAACACTTGTCTTATTGTCTCTAGAATTATAAATCACTTTGTTCATGTGATCTTCATAATATTGCACTTATTGTACTATATATATCACTATTATTCACTAATTCACTACACTAGTTCAAAAGGTTTAGTCCTTTTTAACCGTCTTATAATGTCAGTGGTGTCGAGGAGCTGGATAGCCTCGACATTCACATGGCGATGAAGCCTATGGTCATGCGCTTTAGCATGTTTCTTTATGACGTTAGCAACAAAGTCCACTTTAAGGTCCCGGTGAATGTCATTAGTTCTGATGTACCACGGTGCGTTAACTATACCCCTGAGTACTTTGTTTTGGAATCTTTGTATGATTTGCATATTACTTTTTTTGGTACAACCCCACAGTTGTATACCATAGGTCCATATGGGTGCTAGGACTTGTCTATAAAGGAGTAATTTATTCTGTACTGATAAAGCAGAATGTTTACCAAGTAACCAGTACAGTTTTTTGTAGCGTAGGTCTAGCTCATCGCGTTTCTTTTTGACATGTGACTTCCAACGGAGCTTTGTGTCGAGGGTCATCCCAAGATATTTTGCAGTATTTGCATATGGTACCCTATGGTTATTTATGTACACCGGGTGATAAGTTGTTTTTTTATTAGTGAAATCAATGTGTACTGACTTCGCGTCATTAAGTTGGATGCGCCATTTTTTTGTCCACTCATAGATGGTGTTTACGGCCTTTTGGACCTTTTTCACAGCTTCTTCGTGAGTGACTCCAGTAGCTAAAATAGCTGTGTCATCTGCAAAAGTAGCTATGGCTCCATTTTCTATTTCCGGGATATCACACGTGTATAATAGGTACAGGACTGGACCTAGAACACTTCCTTGCGGTACTCCGGCTTTTATAGTTTTCAAGTCAGAGTAAGCATCATCTTGCCTTACTCTGAACATCCGTCCTATCAAGTAAGACTCCAGTATCTGTGATAAGTATTTTGGAAACATGTGTCTTAATTTGTATATGAGCCCCTGGTGCCACACTTTATCGAATGCTTGTGCTACATCCAGGAAAACAGTAGAGCAAACTTTCTTTCCTTCTAATGAGTTCTCTATCATGTTAGTGATTCTATGTACCTGATCGATCGTAGAATGTTTTTCTCTGAAGCCAAACTGATAGTCAGGTATTAAATTTCTTTTTTCTATAATGGGTTTTATTCGCCGAAGCAATGTCTTTGCTGTGGTGACGGATTAAGAATACATGGTGTCATGAATACATGGGGTGACCCATTCCATCCTGAAGTTGTCTTATGAGTCAACACCAGGATATGACAAGGCCTAAATCCTAGCCGCAAGAGAAGAAACTAGATATGAAACCCTGTGCCAACCAGTTCAGCTGCCTTGCGCATTAAACTCAAACTCAAATCATTTATTTCAATTGAACCTATTTACTGGTGTTTTTGAAAAGTCAAAAGTGAAGTTAGGAATCTAGTTGCATGTTCCAAAAAGTAGATCCTATGGAGAAGAACAGGCAAGAAACTCCATGGACACTCTTTTTATCATATTTTCTGTTACAAGCATCTGATTGGGTTACATTGATTTCGTGTTTATTTATAGAAAGCTAAGATGTGAGGACAATGTAACATATTGCACAACAGAAGTGTCCAGTAGATCAATATAAAGCTATGTAGGTATGTCAATAGCTGTTAAGGGATGACCGGCCCCAACTGGCGGCACCCGATCACGAGCATGACGCATGTGCCAGCCATCCCCCAGCTCAACCATATTTTAGGGAACCGAAGGACCCGAGACACACGACACCACCAGCATGACCTTTAAGCGAGCATGACATACTCTCAACTGCTTGAGTTTTTTTTTTTTTTTTTTTTTTGATAGTGCACTCTTATTAAAACTGCACCATTCTTATTACAATCTAGCTTAGGCTAATAAGTAATTTGTATCTGTCCTAAATTACTACGGAAATGAATAAACTAAGGCAGTGTCCACTAACACTTGTCTTATTGTCTCTAGAATTATAAATCACTTTGTTCATGTGATCTTCATAATATTGCACTTATTGTACTATATATATCACTATTATTCACTAATTCACTACACTAGTTCAAAAGGTTTAGTCCTTTTTAACCGTCTTATAATGTCAGTGGTGTCGAGGAGCTGGATAGCCTCGACATTCACATGGCGATGAAGCCTATGGTCATGCGCTTTAGCATGTTTCTTTATGACGTTAGCAACAAAGTCCACTTTAAGGTCCCGGTGAATGTCATTAGTTCTGATGTACCACGGTGCGTTAACTATACCCCTGAGTACTTTGTTTTGGAATCTTTGTATGATTTGCATATTACTTTTTTTGGTACAACCCCACAGTTGTATACCATAGGTCCATATGGGTGCTAGGACTTGTCTATAAAGGAGTAATTTATTCTGTACTGATAAAGCAGAATGTTTACCAAGTAACCAGTACAGTTTTTTGTAGCGTAGGTCTAGCTCATCGCGTTTCTTTTTGACATGTGACTTCCAACGGAGCTTTGTGTCGAGGGTCATCCCAAGATATTTTGCAGTATTTGCATATGGTACCCTATGGTTATTTATGTACACCGGGTGATAAGTTGTTTTTTTATTAGTGAAATCAATGTGTACTGACTTCGCGTCATTAAGTTGGATGCGCCATTTTTTTGTCCACTCATAGATGGTGTTTACGGCCTTTTGGACCTTTTTCACAGCTTCTTCGTGAGTGACTCCAGTAGCTAAAATAGCTGTGTCATCTGCAAAAGTAGCTATGGCTCCATTTTCTATTTCCGGGATATCACACGTGTATAATAGGTACAGGACTGGACCTAGAACACTTCCTTGCGGTACTCCGGCTTTTATAGTTTTCAAGTCAGAGTAAGCATCATCTTGCCTTACTCTGAACATCCGTCCTATCAAGTAAGACTCCAGTATCTGTGATAAGTATTTTGGAAACATGTGTCTTAATTTGTATATGAGCCCCTGGTGCCACACTTTATCGAATGCTTGTGCTACATCCAGGAAAACAGTAGAGCAAACTTTCTTTCCTTCTAATGAGTTCTCTATCATGTTAGTGATTCTATGTACCTGATCGATCGTAGAATGTTTTTCTCTGAAGCCAAACTGATAGTCAGGTATTAAATTTCTTTTTTCTATAATGGGTTTTATTCGCCGAAGCAATGTCTTTTCAAATATTTTGGAAATTATTGGTAACAAAGAGATAGGCCTGTATGATGCCACGTCATACGTTGGTTTACCAGGTTTGGGTATCATTATCACTTCAGCTACTTTCCATACATCCGGTACGTGTTTTAATCTGAATGTAGCATTAATTAGGTTTGTAATTTTGATCACTGCTTTCCGAGGCAGATTTCTAAGAATTTCTCCAGTTATTAAATCATATCCGGGTGACTTCTTTTTGTGGAGGTTTTTAATTTCACATTGTATTTCTTTTGGTGTTGCAAGTTTGATACAAAAATCATCACCTTCCTGATTGAGTTCCTCGAGTTGGGTTTCCTCATTGTCGTCGTGGTTTAAGTGAAAAACGTTTTCGAGATGTTGCGCAAACCGTATGGCTTTTTGCTCGTTACTATTTGCCCAGCGACCGTTGTCTTCTTTGATTGGAGGTATTTGCGTTATCGGTTTTTTTACATTCTTAAGGATTTTCCATAAGGAGTAATCAGTTCTACGATCACTTGTAAGTTCACTGAGGCGTTTATTCATACTGCTGTCATTAAATTGTTGTATTTCTTTGGTAAGACGTTTGGTCAGCTTATTTAGCAATGTCTTGTCGGCAGGAAATCTTGTCCGCTGCCATTTTTGCCTTTGCCTTCTCTTTTCTGCGATGAGACTCACTATTTCTATCGGGTAGATGTTTTTATGCGGTATTGGTTTTAGTTCAGGCGTATTTTGCCAAGCACATCTTTGGACATCCGTGATGAATTTTAATGCTTCTAAATCTAGTTCTTGGAAGGTTTTCAAGGGAACCTTAAGGTCAATAATAGAATCCAAGTCATATTTGAAGCTTTCCCAATCTGTATACTTGTTTGTTAGTGTAGGAGGTTTTTTTGTATTAACTACTTGTTCACTTATTGTAAGTGTTATTGATGAGTGGTCAGAACTCATATCAAAACCCTCTTTAATGTAAAGATGGCTTAATGGTAAATTTTTAATAATAAAAAAGTCGATAAGATCTGGAATTTTCTGCGGATCTGTTGGCCAGTATGTGGGCTTTCCTGTGGATAAGGCTTCACATTTCCTTTCTCTTATTGCATTTAGAAGTTCCTTACCTTTAGTAGTGGTAAGTCTTGAGCCCCAGTGCGTATTTTTAGCATTAAAGTCACCGCCTAGGATGAATCTGTTTCCAAGTTGTGTCAAAAAATTCTTGTAATGCTGTTCCTTTAGTTGATATCTCGGTGGACAGTATATAGATGATATAGTTATTGGGTATCGTTTAGTTGTGATACAAACGGCCACTGCTTGTATTTCAGGCTGTTCATATTTGAATTGCACAAACTGTTGTACTGTTATCTCTAACTAATACGGCACTACCGCCTCTAGCTTTGTTGTCTGGGTGCAGTGCACAGTACGTTTTGTAGCCTTTGAATTTTATGTGTGATTCTTTTGTAAAATGTGTTTCTGAAATGAGACACACGTCAATTTTTTCTATATTTAAAATTATTTGTAATTCGTTTTGGTGCCGAAGAAGTCCATTAGCATTCCAGGCCATAATTGTGATCGATTGGTTCATCATTTTTGCTTTGTTGTAGCTATATTGGCACTACATTCCAATTTTTTTAAACGTTCATCGAATGACGACATGAAATTTAAGATCTTGTTTATTTTGTCGTCTAGGCTTTGTGTTACTTTTGCTTGGGGCTGGGCCTGTGGTTTGGTGGCACCTTGGGTTACTTGGGCAAATGACAGATTTTCCGTCACAGGTTGACTATTTACAATTTTCTTGGGTTGATACAGTGTGGGACCATGTGTTTGAGGAACAGTACTTTTCTTAAGTGTTTTATTTTTAAGAGCTTGCAGTTGTTTAGCAACCATGCACCCTCTGTAGCTCGCAGGATGAGATTCTCCACAATGAACACATTTTGGTTTGGTTTCTGCAGGTTTTGTGCAGTCTTTTGTAAGGTGTTTTTTTGTGCACTTTACGCACCTGGGTTCCTTGTTGCAGTACTTTTGTGTGTGCCCATATGCTTGGCACCTCTTACATTGGGGGATTAGTTTAGATATCTTCAATGGTTGAATGTCTACTTTGCATCCCAAGATGGATTTAATTTCGTAGATTTTTTTGATGTCTTCATCTTTGTTGAATGATAGCATGAACATGTTTAGTGGTTCTTTGTTCCTCCAACTAAGCTTATTAACGGCTTCTTGAATGAAGAAGCCTTTTGATTTTAAGTCTTCTACTATTCTGGAAGATTCACACGAGTGATGTAAATTCTTTGCCATCACTCTGATTGGTCTGTCTTGTTTATTTTCGTACGAGTGCCACAGGAAATTATTTTGTAGCAGTACTTTCGTAATAGATCTATATGATTCTTCATGTTTGGCATTAATCTTGACGCTATCACCGGTTCTCATCTTTATTAAGAACGAGTCTTCAGGTGTAGCTGAAATAATTAAGTCATAGAATTTTTGATAGTCTTTAATATTCTCCACTACGATCGGCGGTGGCTGGGGAGACTTTTTAGTTTTCGGTGGAAATTTAATGGTATCATTATTACCTTCCTCGCTGGATGTTTCTCCTTTTTGGTTAGGTGGAGAGAGTGACTGGTTCAGCTTCCTTTTCTTTCGGTTTTGCTTACGTATCCACTCAGTCTCATTTGCGAGTTCCTCTTCATCAGTCTCAAATTGGACTGGCGGAGGAAGATTGTTGATTTGGTCTTTTGGTGGAGGCTTTTTATTAGATTTTTCGATGGCCTGGATTTTTTGCTCAAGTCCTGCGATGTGTTGATGCAGTTCTTTGATCAGATTTTGTAACTTTTGTCGTTCTTCTTGCTCTTCACGAAGGACCTTTTGCTGGAGGTGGCGTTTTTCTTGTTCTTCTACCAAGTATTTGTATAGCCGATGTTCGGTTTCGGTTTTTAGCACAAAATTTTCCGTGCCCATGTTGGTATTATTATTAGTGTAATTTAACTGTATGAACACGTCTTTATGTGTTATTGCATGACGTAAACTGGGTCATCGCGGAGCTCGCTCGCGGCTGCGCGATTTGCTGCGCCAGCGCTTTACTTAACTACAGAAAGTAATGCACGCGCGTAACACAACTATTCGCGACGGATTCTGAGTCACCACTGATTGAGTTGATTAGACTAATTACCCTCACATGCAAATGGAGGAGGCAAGACGCAGCAGTGGGTTATGCATATGCATTGGCCGACTAGTAGTAGGCTTCACATGGAGTATTCACATGCGATTGTTTAACTATTATTCAAAATTAATTTATTACCATGTTATTTACACATTTTCAAGATCAGATGTTCTTAGCTTCGTTAGTCCGCTAGTTGGATTTCCGAACGTAACACGGGCACGTTCGTTTATCATTGAACGGCTCATTTTCAAATACCGAAGTGAGTGGGTATGCTCGTTCGATTATCCTCTTTAATTCCAGCGCATGCTCTAAGCCTTTGGTTTCGCACACCAATTTAACCTGAAAACCAGTAGGTATAATATTAGCTTATGAACTTGGGCACAAATAGCCGTGGTGGGGGAACGTTCGTGTATGTCATCAACCAATCGCACTGGTTACGTTACGCGCAAGGAACATATTAACTCAAGTGAAAAATAACTACCCCATATACAGACTCGAGTTAGATTTTCTTATGCGTGTATATTATCGCTGCGGCAGTGGCTTGGAAAGGGTAGATGAACTCGACAACCCTAATTGAGGGCTTACCTCAACAGTATAAGTCTCGTCCTCGACCCAGTTCTTGTCTAGAAATTGATAGTTCACATTATAGCCGCCGTTCGCCAAAAGTTGCATCAACTGGGAGTTCGCTATAGGAGTGTTTTCTATGCCGACCTGTCGAGAAGGCTTAGTGAAAATTATCATGTTAAATAATCACTACATAGTATAAAACAAAGTCGCTGTCGTCTGTCCGTCCCTATGTATGCTTAAATCTTTCATTTCGGTTCATATACATATCACTGCACGCGTGCGAAGCCGGGGCGGGTCGCTAGTACCAAATATGATTTTACTTTACCTACTTACATACATTTATAATTAATTTAGTTTTTCGCAAACTCGCAATTGAGAAATAGATACAAAATTACTCATATATCACAAATTCATATTTTACTAAACTACTACATATAGTCATACTTTATACTTGTTAATAGATTTGGTGTCCCGAGATTTTTTGTATTTTTATTAAAATGAAAAATAAAGTGGAAAGTATAAAAACATTTTTAAACTTACTCTGAATATTACGAGACGACCTTCAGCGCCTAAACCCCTTTGCAAGGTTCGTGATAGTAAAACGTTATCAATGTTTCCACCACTTAAAATACACACGACCCTAAAAACGTGTAATAGAGTTATTGTATTTATATTACGTATTAAAATACTGGGAGCGGATTTACAATACAATACATATTACAACCAACTAACCCATGCAATCGTAAGAATAAGAGCCGACAAATGGAAATGATAAGCCAGCAGAGAACATAGGAGGAAGACAAGGAAAACTAGACGCTGTGCCAACTATTTTGTCCGCATTCTTTTCATGTACATTGAAGAAGTCGGAGCCTAACTCAGCTGTGTCTCGGCCATCAGATTCATTAGTGCCTTGACTATTTGTAGTAAGTAGTCATAATATTTAACCTCAACAAATAATAATAAAAACATCCAAAGATGTAATAGGTACGTAATTTATGTATGTAAGAGAAATCTAGATTACGTTTTTGCCTTCAACTCCGGAACAAGATAGCCCATTATTGCGGCTAGCGAGCACGCTCCACCACCTTCCACAATGAACTTCTCTGTCTCGACCAAGTGGAGAATAGCTCGAGCGATCCAATCATCTTTGACGAGCAGCTAAAATATTATATTAATTTAATAAAATATTAATTTATCAATTACATACTTTATTTAATATTTAGAATGGCCAGCCAGCCCGACCATCAGTCCACACCACACTCGCTCTCGCCCATTAGTAGTGATACTAATACTAGTGATGCGCGATATTGACGGTAGAGCTTGGTATCGAGCCCTGGCTTTTCCCGATAGATGTTTTATTTTGTGCTTTAAATAGTAACTTATTTTTTCTGTAGGTACGTTAATCGTCATCTAGTCCGTGACCACGACTGCTGCGAAGCATTCGAAACATCGGCAATTGAATCTTATAATATAAAAATGAATCGCTAAATGTGTTGGTAACCACATAACTCAACAACGCCTGGACCAATTTGGCCCATTTTTTTTTTTAAATGTTCGTTGAAGTTCAATGATGGTATTTACGGCGAGAATAAATCTATTAATTGCCGGAAAAACCCTAAAAACAGCCTTTTTCTTTTTCCCATACAAACGTTTTCTAACTAAAATGTAGAGACAATTTGAGCTTTATTGCTATTGTTTAAAGTTATATTAAATGACAACCACTCACTGTTGTCTAAGCAATGTAGGTGTGTTCCTAATGTCAAAGAGTCAATTTGCACTTTAAAGGTACCGCAGCGCAGCGCAAAATGCGTACCTAGCACATTAGTGACGGGCCGGGTCGCGTATATCGAAATGCTCATTCAGTACGTCCCCTCCGCTTGAGACGAACTCGATTAGCATTTCCAAGCTCTTTTAATGAAAAAACACGCGTAAATGCTGCTCCAATACGTCCCAGAGGGTGACGTACTGCAGTAGGATTTCTAAGTCTAAACGCAATAAAACATATTAGAAACCCTCATCCTATTCGTCACCCTCGCGGGACGTATTGGAGTAGGATTTCTAGTGCTAACATCACAAAGTTGTCTTAGAAAAGCTAATGTGATACGTCTCTCTGTGCAGATATTGCTATCTCACGCACACATTATGTTTTCGTGTATTATCCATCCCTATCTGCGCGCGCCGATCATCTCTGCACTTGGCACGTGCGGTGCAATTTCTTATTTGTTTATTCCGTAATTAGCGAGTGCAAAACCCCGATACATGAAAAATATTGTACTTCTCTTACGTACGGTCTATTTTAGATTTTGGATCCTAATGGATCCGTATTTAAAAAAATATATATTAGGCGTATAGGTTTTTACAGTTTGATTTAATTTTCCTTTACAAACTACTTAATAATAAATTTGATTGCTTGCTTGCCTCTATTAATTTTAATACACATAAACGTTTTACACATGCTCGCTTAAAGAAAATCTCTACGAATAACAGTCTTATTCCCCGCTGCACGATATTATATGACAGTACCTTTTTATATAAAATATCATTGGTACCTTTAATGATATGGACACTTAGCTTCTGTGTGGCGTGACCAACATTTAATGTAGGTCATTTAATATATTTTGCACAAATTCGATTAGCTACAATGCAATGACGAATCCTCTATTCAATTATGCACAATGGCTATTGTAAAATGGTTTGATGTGTAAACCTACATACAAGTCGACAACTTGGCAACTTGTCATCTTAGCTAGTTAATACCATACTGTTTTCTTAGAAATAATCCCTATTTAATGCAAAGACATGCATATTTTAGTATGTAGGGTTCTAATAACACTAGTCTAGTACCATTCGATCCAGCTTCCGATATGTGCTGGCCAAGGCGTTGACACCAACCGTGGGAACAGTCAGCGCAGCAGCAAGATTATGTTGCACTGGCAGTATTACAGGATCCTCCATTTCCAGCGACTTAAAAAATACTGGCATATTCTCAGGTTGTACTCCCTAGAAAATAATTATCATCATTTACTACTGCCTGCGAGATCGAATCAGGAATGAGGAGATACGCAGGAAAACCAGGGTCACCGACATAGCCCACAGGATTGCCAAACTTAAGTGGCAGTGGGCAGGGTACATAGCGCGCAGGATCGACGCCCGATGGGGCAGAAAAGTCCTGGAATGGCGACCGCGTTCCGGAAGCGCAGTGCTGGTAGGCCTCCCACACGGTGGACCGATGACCTGATTAAGGTCGCCGGAAAACGATGGATGCGGGCGGCCCAGGACCGGCCTTTGTGGAAATCTTTGGGGGAGGCCTATGTCCAGCAGTGGACGTCTTTTGGCTGAAATGATGATGATGATGATGACTACTGCCACTCAGCCAATAGATAACCCACTGTTGAGTCGGGCCTCCTCCAGTTATAAGGAGTGTAATTAGCCTACTGTGCCACGCTGGCCAGATGGGTTTGCATAGTAGGTATATCATATCAAGATTTCTTTCTCTTGCGATTATAGCCCTGTCATTCTTACGTCTTTAGGAAGGTATGGGGTGTTGAACCTGAATAGTACCAAATCCGTCACCGTTATCTGGTGACGTATGGACAGCAATATATTCTTAATATTATATTAATTACGCGTCACGTTGTTTGTCCGCGATGAACTCTTAGGGTGAAGCCAAACGAGCGTAATTTTGTGAGTTGCTAGTCGCGGAATATCGGTCGCAGAATATCTGCCCAGACGGGCGCATTTTACTCAGTTGTCGACTTTCACGCAATCTTTACCTGACTGACTGACGCTTTCCTCGGTCCCCTTGCCCGCAGAACTCAATTCGGTCGGATAATGCGTGTTAGTCAGCAATTTAGCACACCGTGTGCAGTTTCGCCCAAATTGAAAGATGGGATAGGATAGCAGTGGAAGTCTTTTGGCTGAAATGATGATGATCCAAGCCAGATAAGGACTTTATTGAGTCTCAGTAGCAGGGGCGTAGCTACCGCCGTATCTGCCGTATCAATTATACGGGGCCACGGGGGCCCCGTATAATTACTTAACGTTTTATTTAAACCTTAATTTACAAAACTCACATAGACAAGACACTTCGGCTTGAGATGTTTCACAACGGACACTACAGATGCTACGAGTCCTCCACTCCCTACTGGCACTATGATAGCGTCAGCGAATGGAATTTGTTCTATAATCTCCAGGGCCACAGTTCCGTAGCCAGCAAGTACATCCGGGTGATCTCGTCTTTAATGAAGTAGACAAAATGGTTGGATGTTGGAGTTTGATTTATTCTGCGTTACGACCACTTACCCCGTACATGCGTATCAATGACCAAAATCCAAACTCCCATTACAAATATGATTCGCTCAAACATACAAAAGTGAAACATTTAGTAAGATTAAGTAAAAAGTTGTCTGTTAGGTACTGTTTTCGTAACCAAAATATTGCATTTTGATCAAAGCACTAACACTGTCTCGCCGGCTCTTCCTTGTAGAGCAGAGTGCTGAAATGCGCTGGCAACCAGTTAGAATAAAATATTTTTTGAATTTGAAGTAATAACGATATGTAACCTTCGCCCTGTTTTTGATATCGGTAACCATTCTACCATCTATGGCAGTCATTATGCGCAGTCAGTAGTGACAGTGATAGCAGGTCTAACCATATCATTACCGATGGTCTCACTAGAATCACTCCGTGTACCTAAATACAGGTAGCTAGCCGAATCAGGTTGACCGCCCCAATGAATATCAGTAAAAGGCGAAGGAGATATATTTTTTGAATTTATATCGGCTCATAGGTATTTCCTTTGTTAACACATTTAGATACGCACATTGAATGTCAATCATGATTCAGAAACGACACATACCCATTAATGTACGTCAGACCTTTCTCTCTTGCGAGGGCACGGGCATATTTCTGAGCTTCCATAAGGTTGGTGCCTTGTATAATAACCTTAGCACCATAACCCTGCAATTTTTGCATAACATCGATCCCTATATTGCAGGGTACCACTGCCACAACGGAGATGTTCATCTTGGATGCATGGCAGCACATGCCCAGAGCTTCATTTCCAATAGACGCTATTACAACACCAAGTTTCTTCTTGTCCAGAGTTAGGTTTTGCAGAGCGTTTAAAGCTCCTCTCTCTTTGAAACTGTAATGTTATGGGGTTTTATTTATTATCGAATATTCACTTTTACCACTGACCAGTAGTTTTGGGCTATTGTCTATGGCGAAGCCCTCACCTTCCCGACTTTTGCATAAATTCCATTTTGTAATAAACATTCATAGAAAAATCCTTCGAGCAGTGGGATGCCTGAAAAGAAAATTCACTAGTCACGACCGAGTACCTACATATCGTCGTTGCAAATTTATAACCTCCTATGTGTACGGCAATTTTAATTTATGTATGTCCTATGCTATGTAAGTTGTGATTTTACTAGGTAAGTTTATTGGAGGCTTCATTACATTTCCTTCAGTGGACGTATATTCTTAACACCATTGGTATTTTTACAGATTTTTGTAACAACGATGTCGGTAATCATTAAAAAAGGAGGTTACAGTTACACCCAATACATCCATTGTTAAGTATTAGTACTTACATAGTAGTAGAATCATTTAACAGTAGCCTAATTACTCTCCCTGTGATTGAAGGAGGCCCGACTCGGCAGTTGGTAATTTATGGGCTGAGTGGTAATAATAGTATAAGTCAGAATACATATAAATATTTATGAGAATAGTGTGATTTTAACTAACCAAACATGGTGTATTAATAACGTGTTGCTTGATACATTCTGCCGCTTTGAGCACGTCCTCAAAATTTATGGTTTTGGGATTATCTGGGTCACAAAACTCGTCGAAGTCTTCCTAAAAATAAAATATTATCTAGAAAAAAGTGCTAATTAGACGTTATGGATTCCTAATCTCTAGTTCCCCATACATTTCATTGTCTTGAAATCGGGTATATGGAAGCTTGCATAAATTAGGGCTAAATATTTATGAAAGTCTGGCGTAACGTATATAAAGTACGAAATCAACATACTAGTTTAACATATCAACATGCTCGAGAAAATATAGCCTAGGTCGTTTGGGATCTCTTTTTAATATTGAATGATGAAGAACTTACGTGTCGCCGCGACATTTTATTGATCTGTAATTTTTTAAAAAAATTTGAAATACTTGCGAATTTTGAAGTTCTCACATAGCACTTACGAAGAGCGGTAGGTGTCAAAGAAAATATAATGACAATTGACTGATAATAATGAAAAATAAAATGTACGGGAGAGGTTTTCTTAGTTGCTATCCCTAGTACTGCCTTATGGTATTATTTATGATACCGTACACTTACTTTGGTTTATTGAAACCATCCAAATGACCTACCTACGTTATCATACTTTCTCATATGAATAGGGTTGAAACGATCCAGACGTTTTCGGCTTGTTTTTAAAATTCATTATATTTTAAACTAGTGACCCGCCCCGGCTTCGCCCGTGTAAAGCGGGGGTGGGTTATAAAAACAAAACTTCTTCTTGAATCACTCTATCTATAAAAAAAACGTATCAAAATCCGTTGCGTAGTTGTAAAGATTTAAGCATACATAGGGACGGACAGACGACAGCGACCTTGTTTTATACTATGTAGTGACAGTGAACATAATGCGTGTCGAATTAAAAGACTCTTTAGATCTCTAAATCAAGCGCAAGATGTAAACATATCTACAAGTGTTATATATTGGTAGGTAGGTATATTATGCACATAGCCTAGGTAGGGATAACTTTAAACTGCCATCAATAATATAATTTTATTGTTCGGAGATATAAACATCAGTACATACAACAGGAAACCCCTAAAACTGTGGATACTTTGTAGGAAAGCAGGCACACATAGGAATGGGACTGAAAGGTTCTTCTAGAAACTGGCAAATATTCGGTAACAGCTTCTCCATGACGCGCTTCAGTGTGCAAGCATGCTCCAAGTTTCGGGTTTCACAAATCACGGTAGTCTAAAATCAAAGATATATTGAACCCCCATTTCGTCAAGGAAAGATTGTCTTGATGGAAACCTTGCCTCAATGCCGTACCCTGGAACAGCAAAGTTGCCACCGCAAGATTTTGCACGGTTTAATTTTCGATAGACCATAGACTTCTGACGCACTGAATTTTGCCGCCCGAATACCGCATAGGAAGTGCTAGTAGTGCTGCTACCATAGCACAATCCGGCCGTGGCAATCTTGCAGCGGTGTACATTATAATAAATCCAAATTAAAATTTGTTTGGGGAATGTTTTCTTTTAAGTTTATGTTTTTTTTCTGGCATCCCTAGTATGTTAATGTACTTACCGACATTAAAATACTAGGGATGGTAGAAAAAACTTGCTTAGTCCTATTAACTCGAGATCAATAGAGAGTAGTTCGGCTCACATTCCCAATTTGCCGAGAAATATATGATAGTACTTATAGGTAAATTTTTATGATAACTAATACTGATTTTTACCATAGCTAATACCATCATACTATACCACTCCCCCCTTAAATTACCCACTGCCAAGGCCTCCTCCGTTTCGTGGAGGGTAATTAGCCTCCTGTTCCACGCTGCCAGACGGGTTGGCACACTGTTTCATGTCTAGTTTTCCTTGCCTTCTACCAGGTTCCTTCGGCCCCATCCTTCTTATTTCCTTTTGTCGGCTCTTACGACACCCTCAGGAGGGAATGGGGTGCTGGCAACTTGTATTGTAACTTCGCCACCGCCCACCACACGGACCAGCTAATACCGCCCACAGAAACTAAATGTTGCATAACGCTGAAGTTACTAAGCGTTACCAATAAGCAATGCTACGTGCAATAATTATGACGCTTACGTAAACTACATAGAATTCGTTTTCAGTCAGCCACGCATGTTCACTGTAACACTTCAGTATGTTGCATCCTAAATTCGCGATTATACTGAACACTCTTAATCGCTGTGACGGGTTGTCCGCTTCCAATGCCATCTAGGAAAATATACTATTTCAGTGTTTGGGCTTACCAGTTTAGGTTTCCGTTGAAATAGGTTATAGGTACGGATAGGTATTGGTTAGAAGTGCAGTCCGCGCCAATCTTTATAGCCGGTATGAATATAGCCGTATTACACTGTGCACAACACAAAATCAGGTATCAGCGGGGCGTACGCGGGGCGGGGAGGCAGAACACGCCCGCGCCGTTATTCACCCGCAAGCGCCCTCGCCACCCGCATATTATTGTGAGTGAGCTACGTTTGTATTGGTTATGAAATGTATGATGCGCAAGGTCGTACCCAGGCCACGGCCTCATTCAGACCGGCCACAAAGATTGGCGCGGACTGTACGTTACTTCTACTTCTTGCCTTTACTGTGAGTTTCTCTATGGACTATGTCTCTACGGTGTAGGTAGACATGACTATGTCGTGTCGGGACTCGATCATTTGGGTGTGATGATTGCCATGGTTAAGTGGTGTACAGGGTACCATTCTATGATAAGCTGAGGACATGACAGTCTACCCCACCTATTCCTCATTAAATTTTAGCCTCATCATCATCATCATCAGCCCACATTAGTCCACTGCTGGACATAGGCCTCCCTTAAAGAGCGCCATAGCGCCCTGTCTTAAGCTTGACGCATCTAGCTGCTGCCCGCAACCTTTCGCAGATCGTCGCTCCATCTAGCAGAGGGTCGTCCCGCACTACGCTTGCCGATTCGCGGTCTCCACTCAAGAACTCATCTACCCCAGCGGTTGTCGGTTCTTCTTCAGATATGACCAGCCCACTGCCACTTCAGTCTGCTAATTCTCTGAGCTATGTCGGTGACCTTGGTTCTCTGTCGGATAGTCTCGTTACGGAGCCTATCTGTCAGAGAAACTCCAAGCATAGCTCGCTCCATAGCACGCTAAGCGACTTTAAATTGGTGGACTAGTCTCACCGTGAGTATCCACGTCTCGGCGCCGTAGGTCATGACGGGTAGGTAGGACGCACTGTTCGAAAACTTTTGTTTTCAAACTCTGCGGGATGGGCGACGAGAAGAATTTTAGCCTGTTGTCCCCTAAATGGAACGGTTGAATCAAGTGCAGCATAGCGACCCATAGACCAACTAAACATCTAATTATTAATGATTTAAGTACCTAGTAGATTAGTATTACAAAATGAGTAGTCTCACGGTAATTTTGATGACTCGGCCTTCAACAGCCATGGCGCGCTCCAATACACGCGGCAAAGTCACATTGTCAATGTTACCGCCACTCACCAAGCAAACGACACTACAATGTAAAACAATATTACGACTGCATGCAGTGACTGCAAATAATGTATGTAGGTACCCAAAAAAACAATCATAATGTTTTCATATTGGGAACAAAATCTAGCTAGACTGTTGAAAACGTATATCAAGTATTCAGAATTGTAATTAAACGTATAAAAATTATGAAACCATTACAAAACACGTTCCAATGCGTTGCTACATTAGGTAATTATTTTGCAAATGCAAATATAGTTTGCTTACAAATAGGCGATACAAAGACAACCCCTTTTAAATAAATTTTGTGCTAAGTCCTATTTGTCAGAAAGTATTTCATAGTCATGGATTTTTATGGATAAACTTCTAAAATTCTCAAACAGAATACAATTGACGACGATTGAGAATGACGACACGGTTGGCGCAGTGGTTGGTGGCAAACTGCTGCGCAGCATGTCACGGGTTCGATCCCCGCACGGAAGAAATATTTGTACGACCTACAAGTATTTGTGCCGGGTCTGGGTGTTTTCTATCTAAAATATGTATGTATTAACAAAAAAAAAAAAGTAGTTTAACATCCATCTTGTTACCATAACACAAGCATTAAGTTGCTTAGCTTGGGACGAGATGACGTTGTGTGAAATGTCCAAGGATATTTATTATTTTTAAGTCTCTTACAATGAGAAACTCAAAATTAATATCATTAATACAAAGTTGGAGCAAAACCAAACTAAAAGTAAATAACAAAATGTTACAATATTAATAATCAATGCTGATGTCAATGAGTGCAAAGCTCTCATTGCGTATCTTCTTTGGCACTTCTACACAAATTGTTTTTGTCATGATGTGATAATATAACTTTGTTAATTAATTACGAGTATATACTCGTAAGTAGGTATACGTCTTCTGAATATTTTGTACGTATACTTCGTGTCATGGCACGCCCAGTGTGTTTCATCAGCACGTTGCTCACAAATTTACTTAAGTTTCGTTTCAGCCCATGAGTGACCACTACTGAGTCGGGCCTTCTCCAAATTCATGGAGGGAAATTAGCCTACTGCGCCACGCTGGCAAGACGGGTTGACACAGGGTTTGTATCAAGTTTTCCTTCTCTTGCGGCTACGTGATCTGCCTCTTGCATTCCCTTAGTCGCCTGTTACGACTCCCTCGGGATGGTATGGGTTGGTGACACTGTGTATTCTAAGCATATATATATACTTACGTCTTGTTCAGCAATTCTGGCACGATATTTGGCACAGACATCAAAGCCCCCAAGCTAGCGGCACCTGCCCCTTCCGTGATAAGCTTATGTTCCTCGACGAAATGACTTACTGCCCTCGTGATCCAATCATCGTCGAGAAGTACCTATTGAGGATAAGTTAGATATGCTATACAATAATACCTATGTATAAATATAAATTCCCTTCTATACAGGATGAGGTTATAATTGTGTTTGGATGGCCAACTCCGAAACTATAACGATAAAGGTTCCAAAGAGACTCGAGCTCAGTTTCGATAAAATTAAAATTGCATGATAGGATTTAAAGAAAACATCATTCTATTATTGAAGGTGTCTCTATTCTAAGATACAATTTTGAGATTTAATGTAATATGGTGAAAGTTTGGAAAGTTCTGTATTTCATTAATCGTCCACCCCGGGTTAAGTTGTTCATACCATTTTATCAATAAGCGATCTAGCTGTGTGAAATGCGTTATATCCAGCCGTTGGCACAGCAAGGGATGTTGCTACGCTTTGGCCCGAAGTAGTTTGATACGGCCGTTCGTTTTCCAATGCTTTGAAGAAACAACAACATTTGTCTGGTTCTACACCCTGTGAACATGAAAATTTACAGAGCATTGTTTAATAACCGTTATCGGTGTGGTGACGGATTTAGAATACATGGGTCACCGCCTCATTCCATCCTGACGGTGTCGTCGTGAGAGCCGACAAAAGGAAAATGACACGGCCAAAACCTAGCCGCAAGAGAAGGAAAACTTGAAACGAAACTCTGTGCCAACCAGTCTGGCCAGCGTGGCAAAGTAGGCTAATTACGCTCCATGTAATTGGAGGATGCCCGACTCAGCAGCGGGTAATTTATGGGCCGAATAGTAGTAGTAGATATAATAAGCTTAATTATTTGGAGAGGTAATGCATAGCGGATAACCTATCGTTGCTAATGCTGTTGTTAATTCTCGCATTGGTAGGCAATGTTTCTTCATTTTTTTAATTCAGAAATTTAGTGGATATTGTATAAAGAATGTAGCATGCTGCTCGCTATTATTTATTCTATTAATTCTTTCATTAACTGGAGTTGGTACTTATTTGACAAATCCAGCTTACATATATTTCCACTTTTGGCTTGAGATGCTTCACTATTGTTGCTATGCCAGCAATCAAGCCACCACCGCCGATTGGGACGATAATTACGTCTGTTTTCGGCAGACGCTCAAGAATTTCAATACCAATTGACCCGGCAGCGGCTATGACATGCGGGTGGTCGTAACTGAAAATACATATGTTTTAACGATTCATGATTTGTTTAGTTAAAACCACAATAAGTATTTCCAGTTATATTTTTCAACTACAACAACCGACTGAAAACACATGTAAACTAAAGCAGTATTTTTTTATTTCAAAGACTTGCATCATACGCTATCTGCACACGCTTGTACCGTTTACTGTGACAGACAAGACAATACAGATGGAGATGTATGTTCTGAGACTATTAACTCACTAATGGCGAAGGCACGGGCAACACGTAACTACCAATAAGAGCACATAATGTAATTCGAACCGATTACAAAGAATATAGAACCGTCGCTCACTTTCAAGCCTTCAGTAACCTTTCATTAAACTCTTGACACATTCTCTAATAGTGGCCTACTGTTGGAACATTCAATTTTACCGACCCATTCAAATAAATTCCACCACGGTTGTCATCACGCATCATCACAAATGCTTGTCTCTTTGCTTCAGCGAGACTTTTTCCGAAGGTAGCAACGGTAGCTCCGTATTCTTGACACTTATCCACCACACTCGTCAGGGTACAGATTGGCAGGACAACTGTCACTGGTACATTAAATTTCTGCCCTTGATACGCTAGAGCCTAAACAATTGTTAAGATGAAAAATGCTTTTTTAATAAGGTCTGTGGAAGCAGTAATTGAAAAAAGAAGCTCAAAAAATTCAGCTTGGAACGCATTTACAGTTTAGTTCGTAGTCTACTGAACAGTGCGATCACTGCACAGGATAATGTGGGTTGCGGACCAAGAGCTAAGCTAAGATATTTTAGCTTAGCTCGCTTATCTGACGCAGTTTTCCATACTTGTGTGCAGAACTAACGACTATGCGACAAACTATGTGTGAACTAATGAACTAAGCTATGTGAGCTAACTAAAATATGCGTAGCTAAGTTAGCTGTGTATGCTGATGCGAGCTAAGCTAAGCCCCTCCCGCTTTCCCCGCATGCCCTTCGTCATCCGTCTAATTGAACTTCGCAACACTGACTGACAGCTAAAATAATTTTAGTTTAACTTGCACAGTTGAGCCAGTTTTTCATACATGCGCGTCCACCGACGGTGAACTAACAATTAATTAGTAAATTAATTAAGTAATTTTCTAGCTTAGGTTAGTTTAGCTTCGGCATATCTTACGTTTTGGTCTGCAACCCGCATTAGCAACGTCAGGCTCCGTTAGACGTTAGATGGTAGTCCTCTGTGCTTCGGAAGGTACGCAAAGCCTTCCAGTTAGTTAGACATCCAGTTAGTCTAACCAAATACCATAGTTTAGCTAAATCAGATTATTTTCAGTTTCACAAATTAGTTAACAATAAAAGATTAATAATGGGCCAACGAGTTTAGTTACGTGATGTTATATCACAGTTCTCGGTATGTCGATTCGTAACTTATCGAAAATAAGACGGTTTACCATGCCCCAGTTACCCAAAGAGGCCGTATAAACCCCGGCGTTGCGCTGCTCCTCATTTAACATCTTCAATGCGTATAATGCGCCACGTTCATGAAAGCTGAAATATATTTCGATAAAATTATGACTTATAGGATTTAGGTTTCGATAACAATTGTTACTGATATACCTTCCTGTTCTGTGTAATGTCTCCATTTTGTAATACAAGTCTATTTCAAACCGATCGCAACATTTCGATTTCTGTAAATTGCTAAACGCATTAATATTATTCATTATCGATTACTTACATACTTTCCATCATCTAGTTATTTACTGATAAGTTACCCACAATGAGAGGAGATTCGGGTATTTGTTTCCGGATGAAATTCATAGCTTTGAGGACATCTTTATAAATTATTGTTTTAGGATTGTTTGGATCACAGCATGGGTCAAATTCTATATCAGGTTTCTGAAAAAGGTGTTGATAATCAAAGAAATCTCTAGTTCTGAAACATAAGTTTCCTGCCCGATCCCGGCATTTTCCTAAAAGTTTTGAGCTCGACTAGAGGCTCTTCGTTCTCAATGTTTTTAGTGATTGTTTAAATTTATCGGATATATCACACCAGCCCAAAAATTTTGGAATATTAAATAGAACACTCGGTCTCCACTTGAAAGTTCGTATTTCTCAGTTTAATCATTATGGAGAAGAGTACCAATAGTAAGAGTAGAAAAATGTTCACAACACTTCTAGGTTTACTTACTAAGCACCAAGCATCAGTTGAGACAATTTCTCGACCTGCAAGGGCAGCGGGTGATATACCTAAAGACGGTTTACCACACTCCGGATGCTTAGGTGTCGGGTAAATCTTTGGAGCTTTAGCCATTACGGTATTTCGGGTTTGTGTTTGAGATTAACACATTTTCATTGCCTTGTTTGCGGTTTTTATTACATTTTTTGTCGATCGGTGCTAGGACCCTGACAGTTAACAAAACAACAAGTTCAAAACAAGATCTTCTCTTTCATTGATGACGTCTAAATAATGTATTCATGTTCTTCTCTTTTAGATTTGCTCTTCTATTTTGTTTATAATTTCGCCCATCGCTAAATACTATAGTAGTTCGAGAAATTTTAACCTCATTTACTAAGGTAGTTCAGTCAAAACAATAAATTTGCCTGGTTATAGCGTAATTTTAATCTAGTTCATCCCAAAATCCCTAGTGCGTAAAAACCGTCGGTAACTTATCTGACCAAATAACAGATATTATGCGTAAAAATGGAAATCATCTCGTTTTAATAGTTAAAGACACCAACTGAATTGTTTTTAGAAAGTTTAGTCTCACATGAGTCTGAAGGCGCTTTCATACGGCGGGGCGCCCGAATAACAGACAAAAATAATTCTACTATAAGATAAAACATTCTCCAAAACTTGATAATTTATTGGTAAAAAGTAATTGTTTGATGGCAGCATTGTTTTCAGTTTATTTTTGCATGCATACGGGGTTAGGCGCGAGGCAGGGTCCGCGACGAGCGCCTGACGTTTTGTCTGTGCGTTCACTCATGTCTTGGAAGAAGTACTCCTTGTAATGTTTCTTTATGCCTTCTATCAGCTCTTTGGTGTGGTCCCATCCTCTAGTTTCAGCGATCACTTTTAACTGGAGGATAAAAAAAATAATGTTTGTAAACATTTGAGGGTAGAGGACGTGCTTCTGGTTTAGACAAAGACACTTGGCCAACCACGGAATCGAACCCGGGACCCGTTGATCTAAAGGCGGCACATCCAGCCCCTAGACCAACGGAGCAAGATTGGTCAGGAATAAAATATTCAAACCCTTGCTTTAGCTTCCAGTGTTCATGACTCGCGTCTATTAACTGTCTAATTATGTTGTGTAAAAAGTTTTGCCTTTTACCATCACTACTGCTGGATAAAGACCTCCCCTTATGAGCGCAATGGCGCGCTGTCGCTGTCAGCTTGACACATCCAGCTGCTGCCTGCAGCTTTCCGCGAATCGTCGGTCCATCTAGCAGACGGTCTCACACACTACGCTCCACTCATGAACCCGGCAACGTAATTTTAGAGTGAGATTGTACATCTTCAGTAGGTTCCTATTTAATAGGTGTATTCGTTGTACCGAATGACTAAGCAAATTTTAGATCCCACCTCACAGGAACTTTCAATTGATTAAAAATATATTTCATTCGTGCTTGGAGAAACGAAAACTTACTTGAACGCTGAACACGTCTCCTTTCACCCAAGCACGCTCAGGCACGCAATCCCGGAGGGTGACACCGATGCTTGCCAGCAGAGCGCACAGTTCGGCCATGCCCCCAGGTCGGTCGCAAACCGTCACCTTAAACTTCACCAGCCGACCCTCGGCGGCCATGCCACGTTCTAGTGCTCGGGTAAGGATCGTCGTGTCTATATTACCACCGCTTAAGATTACACAGACTCTGCAATAAATAAATGCAATCATTTGGCAGGGAATGCGCGAATAGCTCCCTGGACTCATGGCCAATGGGACATAAAGGTCTTCGAGTAGCGACTACATACTGGAAAGCAGTGCTTGTAGGCCTGGTTAAGGTCACCGGAATATGATGGGTGCGGGTGGCAAATGCTTTTATGGGCACCTTTGGAAGAAGTATAGTCCTAAAAAAAGTCCTCTGTTTGACCAGTAGTGGAATTGTTTTGGCTAAAATGATGATAGTGATGATTTTTAAAAATACGTTCCAGAAAAATTCCTATATACCTACCAGAGCTTATGCAATACGTGAGCTAGCACCGATGACATCCATAATACGCGTACATTGCGCATTTGCCCGACTTTTATAGAGTCAAGAAAGAAAAAAGAAGAAGGAGGTTTCCTAACTCCGACAGAGACACATGTGGTGATTTAGTGTGTCACCGCACCCTTACCCTGACAAGACCCGAAAAAAGGAAATGACAAGGCCCAAACGTGGCACAATTGGCCTGACTCATCAGTGGGTCATCTAAGTGCTGAGTAATAGTAGTAGACAGACAGACTCGATTTGACAGCGGAAACATCATTTATTAAATATAATGTGGAAACTGAAAACTGGCTGAGAACTTACTTCTTTCCTTTCAGGTTTGGAAAAAGTCCGGCCATGATAGCCGCTATGCCAACAGCCCCAGCGCCTTCAACCACATACCTTTCCTCTTCAACAATGTGCATTACGGCGCGGGCTACCCAGTCTTCCTTCACTACGATCTATAATATGTAATATCAAATTTAAAACTCTGAAGAATTCGATTTGGAAGTATTTGTTTACCTTAGTAGTAGTCTACTCGTTTTGTCCTAAATAAATCGGGTTCGTATAAATCAGGTTCAGGCAAACAAAATAAGAAACATGTTTTCACCAGGTCTTAAGGTGATGTCGGAAAACATATCCTGATTTAGGTGAAACACTACGGCCCATGCAGCCAAAAATAATATATCAAACTAGCTGACCCGACAGACGTTGTCCTGTCTGAACTATGAATATTGAATTCGAATTGGAATAATTAATAATAAATGAATATACCGCCTTTTCCTATCGACCCTTATTTAATGTAATTAAAAAAGAAAAAAAGTAATTATGCCAAAAATAGCGAACCGTCGCTCGGGACGAACGTCAGATGTTTGACAGGTAACAGTTTGTATGGGAAAATAAAATTGTTATATTTATTATTTTACTTACAATATTTCTATGTTTTCTCAACTGTTAAACCTTCCCTGGACTCACACGAATATTTCAAGACCAAAATTAGCCAAATCGCTCCAGCCGTTCTCGAGTTTTAGCGAGACTAACGAACAGCGATTCATTTTTATATATAGAGATATTCCTTCATGGTCAATTCGAAACTGTAAACAGCATAAATACTCAAACATGTTACGAGTTTCCTTAAACATAATTACCATTTTATCTATTATGCCTTTCAGGTTATGGAAAGTATTCACTCCAACTTTATTCACGGCCATTCCATCAGCAAGGGATGTTTGTATCTCAATACGCACTCGTTCATTTTTCCTTAAAGCTTCCACCATACTATTTGTCTTATCTGTTTCAATACCCTAAAAAGTAATAAGTACATCAAAGTTTTAATCACAGTACGGGGTGGGTACTTGTAGAACTAAACATTTAACATCTTCTTCTTTTGCAAGTTCCGTTGCAAAATGAAAAAGACATATACCAATAAGTTATCGTTGTTCATGAGAATATACTAAGAATTAAAGGGCTTGATAATATATGCTACATTCTACACTATTAAACCGCACATTAATGTAACTCACATAGATTTCTAATTCAGGTTTAAGATGTTTGGCAGCAATTGCTATGCCACATATGAGACCACCACCTCCCACAGGAACCAGTATAGCGTCGACTGCCGGCACCTGTTCTAAGAGCTCAATGCCTATGGACCCGTGACCTTCTATCACATGGGGATGATCGTAGCTAAAAGTAAAATTATATGGATAAAGAGATGCTCATACGAGTAATTTTCGTTATACCTACCAGGTTATAACCGGAAATCTAATTTCGCAAAATTGCTTATTGCACATAACCATTTTACATTTCTTTTTGGATTATTGACGACACGGTTAGCGCAGTGGTTGAGCGATCGACTGCTGCGCAGCATGTCGCGGGTTCGATCCCCGCACGGAAGAAATATTTGTACGACCTACAAGTATTTGTTCCGGGTCTGGGTGTTTTCTATCTATAACATGTATGTATTTACAAAAAAAAAATGTATATAAGTAGTTTATCATCCATCTCGTTACCATAACACAAGCATTAAGTTGCTTAGCTTGGGACGAGATGGCGTTGTGTGAAATGTCCAAGGATATTTATTTATTTATTTATTTATTATTAAGTACAGTCCTCGGCAATCTTTATGGCCGCTCTGAATGTAGCCGCATTAAGCTGCGCACAATACAAAATCAGGTATCAGCAGGACGTACGCGGGGCGGGGAGGCAAAGCAGGCCATTTTTCACCCGCAAGCATCCTCGCCACCCGCGTTTTAGTGTGAGTGAGCGACGACGTTCGTATTGGTTAATTTGGTTATGAAATGTACGATGCGCTAGTTCGTACCCACGGCTACATTCAGAGCGGCCATAAAGATTGGCGAGGACTGTATGCAACAGACTTTTTATGCTTTGTGGAGGTTTTACAACTGTATGAAACTTCATTATCAGTTTCATCATTGAAATTTATTTTCGACAATAAGGATTTTGTAATATTTTGAATATATGTCTAGAAGACTGCTTCTTGAACCGAGAATGTACTTAAATCTTCTTTTATTCATTGATTCATTCGTCTTTTAAATTTTAATAAGCATTATCTCACCCATTGATAAAAGTCATTCTCTTCTCTTTGGCTACCACCATAGCGTGGTCTTTGGCATCGGCTATAGTGGCACCGTGTAGTATGATCTTCGCACCGTTCTTTTCAGTTCTGTTGACTTTTGTAATGGTGGTGTACAGAGGCATGACGATGACACACGGCACACCGAGGAGGTTCGCATGGTGGCTCAGGGCGATGCCGTGGTTACCCGTGGAGGCAGTGATTACGCCGTACCGCTTTTGATCGTCCGAAAGCAGGAGAAGGGCGTTGCGAACTCCACGCTCCTTGAAACTACAATTTCTTTGTGTTAAAACTGGGTATATATACTTATTTAAGATTAAAAAATCCTTCACCAGAATTTGTATCTAGACTAACGGCCCGTCCCGACTTCACATGGATGGACATTTTTTATTCCAATTTAAATTACCTATACATATTAATCAGAGATAATGTAGAATTCAATTCAAAGAAAAATTAAAATCGGTCCAGTACTTTTTGAGCCTATTCGTTACAAACATACATACGAATCTTTCCTCTTTCTATTATTAGTATATACTAAAACGATAAAGTATACCTGCCGGTGACTTGCTGGAACTCTTGCTTCAAGTATACTTCCATTCCCAGCTTTTCTGACATGTGGGCTCTCTGAAAATACACATTATTTAGAGTATAATGAATTAAAATATAAAAGTTCCTTACTGATAGAAATCCATAATGTAGAATTAACTAATTGAAAGAACAAGGCTGAAATCTGTGTTGATGTGATGGTAAATTATTGCCAGGCATAGAATACCTATTCTTGCTTTGTTTTTCTATTCTATTACTTGCTAAATTGAGAGGGAAGAAACATGCGGCTTTAAGTGGGCAGTTTAAGCATCCTACGGGCTTAATAATGAGAAAGGTGTCTCTCATGTCGCATATGAGGCTATCATCATCTATGAATTGCATCTCAATACTACTACTCACTCAGCCCATGTATGACTCACTGCTGTCGGGCCTCCTGCCAGTACATTGAGAGTAAGTCAGACGTATTGGTTTCGTTTCAAATTTTTTCTTCTTTTGAGGCTAGGTTATTGGCCTCTTCATTTCCTTTTGTCGGGCCTTACGATACTCTAAGGTTGTATTATTAATCCGTTACCACATGACACTGAACGGAAGGGTATATGTACCGTGCATGGTGTTCTAACAACGGCTCCAGTGATACGCCTGGCTGCTGCCAATATGTCGTCATATTTGATCTTCCGTGGGTTATTAGGGTCACAATACTCGTCAAATTGTACATCCTACAAGTAAAATTGTGAAGACACAGTCAATTTGCCGTACCAACGAGTATACTGGCCTAATAATACTACGACTCCTGTTCAGGATAACATGTTAGAAAATTCATGATAGAAAATGCGGGCTAGCAGTTCACCTGTTCCGAAGGATAAAGTTCGTAGTGATTACGAAACAAAACAAACAAGTTATTAATTTTTCCTATATCATCAATCAATTCATAATTATAAATTGATTATAATAATTCCTTATAATATAGCATAAGTTTTTTATTATCTTCAAAAATGCAGTTTTTGCCTTATTCTTTGGAATTGACAAAATAAAGTAGTTGAAGAGGCGACTAATATCAGTGAGCAAAAGCTCTTGATCTAGGAACTATCCGTTGTGATCGGTATACTTACAGTATTCATTTTAGTTTCAGATAAACTTGTTAATTTTGCATCGTTTTAACCTAAATGGAGGAAACTAAGGATGACAGGGCAATTTTACGGACAAGTCAAAAACGATTGTCTTACTTTTTTATCTATGCTCATAGAGATCATTATTAATAGTCCAAATGTGGTGATAATATGACCTTGTAGGTGATAACGAGTTCCCGGTTCGTTATGGGGGTCAATCAACTGTCTGGGTGTGATTTACACCTACAATCAGGCAGTGCCTAATTTTTATACACATACTATTACTGATTGACCGGTTAATTATACGTCTATTAATTATTAATTAATAGGTACGAAAGTCTCTTTCTCCCATATCAACTATATCTTGACTGCCCTTTTTTCTTTTTTTTTCGTCGGAGATCCTCATGGATACCCGGCCGTTGGGGACTGGCCGGGCTATGTGGGACTCCAGGGCGCGTAGAGACGGTGAACTGCGCCCCGACCTACCCACTAAAACCGACGGCGATCCTCGACTGCCCAAACCAGGGCCACGGGTTCCCTCCCATTAGGGGAGAGGACGCTCCCGCAACAGGCGCTGGCGGGCGATGTGCGCTGGCTGACCTCCGACGCCTATTGCAGCGCTGGCGGTTTGGGCGCTAGGAGGCCAACTCACTAGCCCATTCAGCCTCCTCCTATCTTGACTGCCCTGTATTACTATTGTTCCTTCAATTATCCGGAAGTTTCTGCAGCAGCTGTCTGCTTAGTATTCTAGTTATAGGGAAAGGGATACGTAAAATGCCCGAATAAAAACAAATAAGTAACTCGTATTTTTTTAACTTTATTTCATATCCTCGTATACATCATAACCCAAAGGTATATATTAGTTATTTATCACGCAATTATAGGAAATGGTTGAATTTATCACAGATTTATAAAATACATTATAAAATACAAATATTAGTTTATCTTAATGCTTAGTAAGATAAGTATGCAGATGACAAGGAAATTGTGTCTCAGAACAAATATAAAATATAATATAATTGTTCGTAGATATACCTACGTTCCAAATCATGGTACAGTCATGACATCAGTGTGACACGTTATCTAAGGAATTAGTACTATCCCTGCGGCTGAAACCGTCCTGGTCGCCTTTGAAGTCAAACTCACGGTATACGTTGGCTATCACGGACCGAAGTTCATCCAGGTGTTCCGGTCCTCGAGTCTCACATACTACCTTGACCTGTAAAAAACGACTGGTCATTACAGCTACTACATATTCATATCAACGTATTAGGTACTCATCATCATCATCATTTCAACCAAAAGACGTCCACTGCTGGACATAGGCCTCCCCCAAGGATCTCCACAAAGGCCGGTTCTGGGCCGCCCGCATCCACTGCTTTCCGGCGACCTTAACCAGGTCGTTGGTCCACCGTGTGGGAGGCCTACCAGCACTGCGCCTTCCGGAACGCGGTCGCCACTCGAGGACTTTTCTGCCCCATCGGGCGTCGGTCCTGCGTGCTATGTGCCCTGCCCACTGCCACTTAAGTTTGGCAATCCGGTGGGCTATGTCGGTGACCCTGGTTTTCCTGCGTATCTCCTCATTTCTGATTCGATCTCGCAGGGAAACTCCGAGCATAGCCCTCTCCATTTCCCTTTGGGTGACTTTGAGCCTTCTGATGGAGCCCATAGTGAGCGACCACGTCTCTGTTCCATATGTCATCACTGGCAACACACATTGGTTGAAGACTTTTGTCTTCAGACACTGCGGTATTGTGGACGAGAAGATCTTTCGCAGCTTCCCGAACGCTGCCCACCCGAGTTGGATCCGACGATTGACCTCTTTCTCGAAGTTGGACTTACCTAACTGGACAGTGTGTCCCAGGTAAATGTAATGGTCAACAACTTCGAGAGTAGAACCTCCGATGTTAACAGGAGTGGCTTGGACATGGATATTAGACATGATTTTCGTCTTCTCCATGTTCATCTTAAGGCCGACTCGTTCGGAGGCTCGATAGAGGCCATCGAGCATCGTATTGAGGCCCTCCATGGTCTCAGCCATTACGACTATGTCGTCAGCGAATCGAAGGTGAGTGATGTACTCGCCGTTCACGTTAATGCCCAGCCCTTTCCAGTCCAGAACCTTGAAAACATCTTCCAGTGCAGCGGAGAACAATTTCGGAGAGATAACATCTCCCTGTCTAACACCTCGCTGCAACTGGATCGGTTTCGAGGCCTGGTCCTGGAGTCGGACTGACATGGTGGCGTTTTCATACAAGCACTTCAACACTTCGATGTACCGATAGTCGACTTGGCACCTCTGGAGAGCCTGCAATACTGCCCACGTCTCGATCGAATCGAAGGCTTTCTCGTAGTCCACGAACGCCAGACAAAAGGGCAGGTTATACTCCTCGGTCTTCTGTATAACCTGCCGTAGCGTTAAAATATGGTCTACGGTACTGAAGCCTTTTCGGAAACCGGCTTGTTCGGGAGGCTGGGAAGCGTCGAGCCTGCATGCGAGACGATTCGTGATGACCCTCGAGAACAACTTGTAGACATGGCTCAGAAGTGAGATGGGTCTGTAGTTCTTCAATAAGGTGTTATCTCCCTTCTTGAAGAACTACAGACCCACACTTCTGTTCCATGCCTTTGGCGTTCGTCCTTCGAGTATGACGTAATTGAATAACTTCTGAAGGGCCCTAAGGATCGGTTCTCCACCCGCCTTCAGAAGTTCTGCGGTGATTCCGTCATCACCCGCCGCCTTGTTGTTCTTAAGTTGCTCGAGAGCCATCCCGATTTCACACAGGCTGACGTCCGGGAGGTCTTCTGTGAAGTGCCGGGTTAATCTAGCTCGTGGGTCGTTTGCTAGATTTATGACGGGTTCCTGTGTAGACGTGTACAGTTGTCCATAGAAACTCTCGACCTCACCCAAAATCTCGGATTTAGACGTGACGATCCTGCCGTCATCAGTCTTCAGCCTGACGAGCTGGCTTTGCCCAATAGACAGATCCCTGGCGAAAACCTTGGAGCCCCTGTTGCGTTCAATAGCCTCTTCAACACGATTCGTGTTGAATCGGCGTATATCACGCTTCAGGGACTTTGATATCTGTCTATTGAGCATCCGAAGCTGCGTCGCATCATCTGAAGACTGCAGGACCATTTTCCGTCGTTCGTCCATGAGTTTGAGGGTGAGGTCCGAGAGTTTTTTGGCCGTTTTCTGGCGTTGGGTCTTACAGAACTTCGACCCAACTTTGCGGACAGTCTCCACGAACCCGTCATTATTATCGTCCACGTCAACGCCTAGGCTAATAAAGCGGTTCTGCAGTTCGAGCTGGAAGCTTTCCGGGTTTTGAATCTGAACAGGCACGGGACGCAGCGTAGACCTCACCATGCGCGACCTTTCAAGCTTGACGTCGATATTCAATGTGCCTCTTACTAAGCGGTGATCGCTTCCGGTTTTAACCATATTGATCACGGAGACATCATTGAATATATGCTTTTCCGTCGACATGATGAAGTCTATCTCGTTTTTTGTGGTGCCATCCGGACTCAACCAGGTCCATTTCCTCTGTTCTGGTTTTTTGTAGAAGGAATTCATCATATAGAGTCCCTACTTCTCCAGAAAACCAGCCAAAGTCTGGCCCCTTTGGTTCCGGTGTCCAAAGCCAAATTGCCCCACTTGCAGCTCATCTCCGCTCCGCTTGCCCAGTTTCGCGTTAAAATCCCCCATGACAACGGTGTAGTGCGTTCTAGATCCATGTATGGCCGAGTAAATGTCCTCATACATTATCTCCACCGCTTCGTCGGGGTGTGCCGAGGTCGGTGCATATACCTGTATGACCTTCAACGAATAACGCTTGGTTATTCTGAGTATAAGGTACGCCACCCTGGTCGACACACTCTCGATTTTAACAACGTTGTTCACAAGGGACTTGTGGACGATAAACCCAACACCACCTTGGGACTGTTGGTCACCCTCCCGAAAGTAGAGCAAGTTGCCGTATTTGAGGGTTATCATGTCCTCCCCCTCTCTTCGGACTTCAGACAACCCCACTATATCCCATCGCAGCTTGCTCAACTCCTCCTCGAGTTCTATGATCTTCTCGTCAGTCCGCAGTGTCCGTGTGTTGTATGTTGCCAGGTGCAACCGTCGTTTTGTATGGTAGCCGGATCTCTGCCGGAGATTGTTCGCACCCCCTGCCCCACCGTTACCTTGGCTGCTACCGTGGCCGAAGGAATAGCGGGGCTGCCGGGGACTGGGGGCGTTTTTATAATTGTGTGCACCATTGGGGCGGTTTGCCATAATCGCCACGCTTGGCAGGCGGGTTGGCGATCGCAGTATCGGATGGCCGATTCTTGACAGAACGTCGCTGCTGCCCAACGTCTGTTGTCCCTTAGTCGCCTTCTACGACACCCACGGGAAGATATGGGGTGGTAGTATTCTTACACCGCTACCACACGGGCTATTAGGTACTATAAAACAGTTAAGCCGCAGAGGGATGATCATCTAGCCAGACGAGGTGCTATGTCTGGCTAGGGGTCGCAGCGCCTGTCCCCCGATAGTTGTAGTCGGGGAAATCTTAACTGTGCGAATTGCTCTTGAAATTTCGCTATCGCGGTGTAGGACTTTTTGGTAATTCTCGCATTTGTAGGCGATATTTCTCGATGTAATTAGTTCGGGTAATTGTGTAAAGTATGTAGCATGTTGGTCACTACAAAAGTATGTCAACTAGGTGATTTACAAAAGTTCTCACCCGAACACTGAAGATGTCCCCATACACCCAGGCTCGCTCCTGGATAATATCCTTGATAGAAACTCCAGTGGAGGATATGAATCGGCAGAGTTCTGCGATGCCCCCGGGGCGGTCGCTCACAGTCACCTTAAACTTGACTAGACGTTGCTCAGCAGCCATACCGCGTTCCAGGCATCGTCCCAGGATTGTAGTGTCTATGTTTCCACCCGACAAAATGCATACTACCCTGCAATTCAAAATGACTAGTGAGGCTCTGAAACGTATCCAGTAAATGATTTACCAGGGAACTATATTGAGGGACCCACGCGGTGTCATATTGAAATCTGCCCATTGCCACTTATCTAAACACGATTCTTGGGACTGCGCATATTTTCTTCAATCGTAATTGGATTTGGCGAGGAAGCTTTAATTCTTACCGGTTTCTGGACATAGGATTTTATACTATAAAATTTCCGTGTGGCGATGGATTTAGAATACACAATATCACCAACCCATACCATCTTTAGGGTGTCGTATGAGGCGACTAAAAGAACGCAAGAGGCAGATCACCTAACTCCAAGAGAAGGAAAACTTGATACAACCCCTGTGCCAACCCGTTTTGCCATCAAGGCACAGTAGGCTAATTTCCCTCCATAAATTTGGAGGAGGGCTGTAACGACGATACAATAAATGTTCCAGACTATATAAACTTCTTGCGACCAGGCGATATTTCTACATAATTAAAGTATGTACTTAGTACTTTAATTATGTAGAAATATCGCCTAAAAATGCGAAAAGGACTACAAGTGATAGCGAATTTTACCGAGTAATACGCACGGATAAAAAAACCGCGATAACTATCATCGGGAGATAGACGCCGCGGCCACCTGCCAGACATACCACCTCGTTTGGCTGAATAATCCATTTGCGGCCAAAAGCAACCTTCGTCATTGGACTCCATAGCAACCATTCGTAATGGTAATCAAGAACACTTCTCAGCAGCAGCAGTCACCCAGGAGGCCAGACGTCAAACGTTACCAAAAAATGAACGCTCACTTCTTTCCAGCCAGTTCTGGTACCAGGCCGGCCATAATGGCAGCAACCCCAACGGAACCACCTCCTTCTACCACGTACTTCTCTTGTTCGATGAGGCGTAGGATTGCACGCGCCAACCAATCTTCATTCACGGTTATCTGTAATAATCATTCATACTACAGTCCGCGCCAATTTTTATGGCCGGTCTGAATGTAGCCGCATTACGCTGCGCACAACACAAAATCAGGTATCCGCGGGACGTTCACGGGGCGGGGAGACAGCGCCCTCACCACCCGCATGTTAGTGTGAGTGAGCTACGTTTGTGTTGGTTATGAAATGTACGATGCGCAAGTTCGTTCCCACGGCTACATTCAGACCGGCCATAAAGACTGGCGCGGACTGGCCCAAAAAGATGTTTCAAGTTCCCGATCTATTGCAAAAGGTTATAGTGATAAAACCAATTGGTACGTTATTTTATCGTAATATAACGGTAATTGACCATACCGTCGACACGATGACATGTCGGTATTATTACACTGCAACATTGACTGCAACGCAACATTTATCTTTTGAATTGAGGCTTCAAATAAGATATTAACTACTACGCTAATTTACACTACTACTCACCCCTAAATGACCCACTGGTGAGTCACGACCCACGCTGGCCAGACGGGTTCGCACAGGGTTTCGTATCAAGTTTTCAGCCTTGTCATTTACTTTTGTCGATTCTTACGATGGGGTGGTGACACCATGTAATCTAAATCCGTTACCACACGGTCAAATTCACACATGATAACATAATTCACATGGGGCTGCGTAAGTCCATGAAACTACCCACGGTTACGTTTTGATATGAGAGTTACCCTCCTCTTTGCATATTTTGTATTAGCATATTTTTTAACAAGAACCTATATAAATACAAATGTGTACCATAATAATCATGTTATATGTAAATGGAGTAGACCCGACTAAGTAGTGGGTCTATTATAGGCTGAGATAAGGTGAGAGATCGTAGCCCAAATACTGAGCCGTGGACCAATACTTTCTAGCATACCAATTTGTCAACAATGGGCTTGACGGTGATGAAAGCGTTGTAGCCAACTGTTGGCACAGCTAAGCCGTCAGCGAGTGTCGACCGAATGTTGACGCTGACCGGCTGGTCGTTTTCCATCGCATGCTTCAAACTTGGACAGTTCTCCGTCTCAACGCCCTGTCAATGAAAAGACAATCTTAGAATCACTACATAGTATAAAACAAAGTCGCTGTCGTCTGCCCGTCCCTATGTATGCTTAAATCTTTAAAACTACGCAACGGATTAGGTGGCGGTTTTTTTAATAGATAGAGTGATCGAAGAGGAAGGTTTATATGTATAATACATGCATAATTGCACCCGTGCGGAGCCGGGGCGGGTCGCTAGTTATTTAATAAACTAGCGGCCCGTCCCGGCTTCGCACGGGTGCGATGTTACCCGCGGGGAGGACCTAGTCAAAAAAGTAGCCTAAGTTACTCCTTATATCATCAGCTACATAGATCAGTGAAAGTCCCGTCCAAATCAGTCCAGCCGTTCCAGAGATTAGCCGGAACATACAGACAGAGAGACAAAATTAAAAAAAAAGATATTTTGGTAGACATACAGACTCTCCAATTTTATATATATGTACGTATAGATTAGTATAACAAATTAGACACAATATCTAAACAATACTACTACTCCGCCCATAGATGACCCACTGCTAAGTCAAGCCTCTTCCCATTACATGGAGGGTAATTAGCCCACTGTGCCACGCTGGCCAGACGAGTTGGCACAGAGTTTCGTATCAAGCTTTCCTTCTCTTGCGGCTAGATTTTCGGCCTTGTCATTTCCTATTGTCGACTTTTCCGACACCATAAGGTCCATCCTGACTGGGGTATCTAGTCACAAAATTTATTCAAAATCCGTCACCACACGGATAAAACGGCAGCTAAAACAATAGGGTAATTTTAAACTAAAATATCCTAAATAGAAATGGGCTGGGATCTTTTAATCTAGGTCCAAATAGGTCCATATTTTCCTGACCTATCATAGTACGGATTTAGAGAGATTTTTTGTTGCTCTTTGTTTAATTACGTTTCTGCACATAGTGATTTTAAAGGTTTATGAATTTGAACTACACTCAAGAGCAATGAATCCGGGTCACTTAAAGAATCCTAAAAATATGTTATAACTTTACAATAACTAAGAAGTTTTAATACCTTCATTTAAGGAGTATTACATTGTCTTTAATAGACAATGTAATACTACAATTTATTGCATTAACCTATCATTTTTAGTTTCCGAGATTTTTAACATTCTTTAAGTGACCCGGATTCATTGCTCTCGAGTGTATTTTGTGAAGACAAGATTATTACAATGTTATCGTATCAATGATCCTTCCGACCTTTGGCATAGTTTGTTATTTCGATATCGGCAACCGTTAAAACACGGAATATCTAACCAAGTGCACGTATTTTAGGGTGGAACGTGCTATGGATTTTGTAATTAAAACCACACTATTCTAATCAATTAAAAGTTAGTAAGGCAGGTAAAGTAATATCTGCTGGATGTTGGATAGGTATCCATCATTTGTAATATCTGACCTCCTTCGTACTCTAGAGCGCACGCAAAGCCGACGGCTGTCATTCTACCATTCATGGCAGTCCATACACGTATTTAGCAGCTTGAAACGGTTTAACAAAAAAAGTACCGGTACACGAAAATCGCTACATAAAAATAGGTTCTGTTAGGTATCCAAATCTGGTTAGACTGCACTGATGGACTGGTCGCCAATAAAATCGGGAAAAAAGGCTGCCTTGTTGGTCTAGCTAGGAGTTGGAGCAGCAAGTCCCCGGTTCGATTTCGGGGTCGGGTGATCGGGTGTGTTTTTGTTTAAACAAGAGGCACTTGCTCTGAGTCTGGGTGTCAATATTGCAGGGGTTTCGTTATATTAAAAAAAATGTAGTATCACATTATCAAATTACGACTTATGTAAATAAGATAATCAGCGATATAAATTTGTACAAGTAAGCGGTGTATTGTAATGTCCAAATTTTAAGCTTGAGGGTTTGTTCATTTCATGCATTTTTTATGGAAATCCTCTAGGATACCTGGCCGTTGGGGACTAGCCGGGTTTGTGAGAATCCGG
Organism: Clostera curtula; assembly: GCA_905475355.2. Taxonomy (NCBI): domain Eukaryota; kingdom Metazoa; phylum Arthropoda; class Insecta; order Lepidoptera; family Notodontidae; genus Clostera; species Clostera curtula. Next base: position 5,779,224 of record FR997813.1, on the reverse strand, counting down.
GGCGCAGGGAGATGGTAATTAGCGCCCCTACATACCCACTAAAACCAACAGCGTTGCTCTACTAACTGCTTCAGGGTCGCGGGTTACGATTCCCACTGGGGATTTAAACCCACTCATCTCACGCTTGAGCGTAATTTTTTGAGTGAAACTTAATAATTATGTGGTATGTATTAATCTGTACTAATATATAGAGCTGCAGAGTTTGTTTGTTTGTTTGTTTGTTTGAACGCGCTAATGTCAGGAACTACTGGTCCGATTTCAAAAAGTCCATTTATCGAGGAATCTTATAGGCTATATTTTATTTTCATAAGAATTAGGGATCTGTATGAAAATTGCTATTTTGTAAACCAAGGTAGAAAATCGAAAACCTATTTATGCGTGCGCTGCAAAAACTATTGACAATAGAACAAAATGATGTACTACGGGTTTGTAGGTCTTAAAAAGCTCTACAAAAAAGTAGCACATATCTAACTATCATAGTTTAGTCACAATAACCGTTTTTTATGTTCATAAAAATATGCACAGAGATAAGCACGGGTTCGAAGCCCACGCGGGCGAAGCCGCGCGCAAAAGCTAGTTACCCACAAATTGTAACCTATAGATAGCAAATTGAGTATTGAATTGTATTTTTGTCACTCTATGCTTGAGAACCCATCGCAGATCAAGGGCTCTTTGAAAGAATTTGCAACGGGCCCCGCACTTGCGAACAAGCTTCGTGACAGTATAGAGCCCCTGTGATATATGTAACAGAAATCCTACAAAAGATATCACGTGTAAGAGATGAGGATACTCAATGCCAGCATTATTTCGAATTGGAAACTTATTTTGGGTTCGTTAACACAAATAGCTAATCAATTCGATTAATGAACTAGTCACTCATACAGTAGATATGAGTGTGATAACTTTTGCGCTGTTAATAAATTACTATTAACTTTGAATCAGCCTTTGTTTATTGTACCTTTATAGTCATAGATCTATGATGTAACCTCTATTTATCGATATCTTAATGAAATCTCACATTTTAGCGGCTATTACACATTCTTATCCTAACAGCCTGAAGAGCTGTAAAAATATGATTTTTTAATGTAGGTACTTTTGCAATAAAGAAATCTACGTTTAAATTCGACGGAGTGGGCAACCTTTTCCATAGACAATGATAGGTCTGCTCGGTTACGCTTAGATTGTAGAGGTGACTACTGCCATGTTAGACATCTCTTGTAAATTGGTGTTAGACCAATTAAAAATCCTTTGCCATAGAAAAAAGAAAAATTAATCAAAAACCTGTTTTCAATATGTTTGTAGCGACCAGCATGCTACATACTTTGCACAATTTACCCAAAAATATGAACTATCAACATCAAGAAATATCGCCTACAAATACGAGAATTACCAAAATGGCCTACACCGCGATAGGGAAGTTTACAGACTAATTCGCACGATTAACAAATCCCCGATTAAAGTTATTAAGGGGTAGCCGCCGCGGCTCTCTGCCAGACATACCACCTCGTCTGGCTGGATGATCATCCCTTTTGCGCCTAAATGTTGTTGATGGTGTTACGTTCTACAGTAGGTACTCTGCTACCCCAGATATCTCCCACGCCTTTTGCCAAATTTCATGTGGTTCGGCACCGGTCTAACCAGATTACCAGTATTTACACAGACACCCATCTAGAGGGATCACCGGTAATTATATGGTTAGACCAGCTGTCAGTTTTCACGCTACTGACTACGTGTAACGACTGACATAGATGCTAGAATAGCAGCCGGGATGGACGGCTTTACGTCCCCTCCGAAGCACGGAGGAGGTCAGATATTACACACAAATTGGACGAGGGGCAGATGTTGCTTAACCTGCAGACAGATGCAGGCTACAGTATAAACAACATTAATAAATTTGTAATTTAGTATTTGTATTGTTCTTTTTAAGAACTTACGTAAATAAGGACGTGTGGTTTGAGATGTTTGACAGCCGTGGCTACCCCGGCCAATAAGCCACCTCCGCCGACCGGCACCAGGATAGCATCAACGTCCGGGACCTGTTCAATGATCTCTAATCCCACTGTACCCTGACCTGCCATAATGTGCGGATGATCATACCTGTAGGTCAATGTTTAAAAAATTTAACAAGAATAGAATATATTATTAATACATTTACGAACGAATTTTCTAGAATCTGAAGGTTCAATATACAACCAAATGAAATCAATCCATCGTAATCCTACGGTGTCGTACGAAGTGCCTCAAACTTAAACTCAAAAATTGCGTGAAAATTAGTGAAGTATACAACCTAGTGGGAGCAAGTTCACCAAACAGAAGAACGACACTTCCGTAAAGATTAATCCATGGGGTGGGTAAAATAAAAAGGGAGCGTATAACCTGCTTTTGCAGCGTCAAAGTGCTTTACTCTTAACAATAATGTCAGTTTTTTAACTGGATCATAGACCTTGATATGCTGAAATGTAGAAAAATGGGAAGAAAAACGGGAATAAAAACTTGGAAACTGTGCCAACCCGTATAGCCAGGCTTTTTATCAGTATTTCCTAGTGGCACCTTATGTACCCATATATTTATCGGTTATCCCACAAGATGAGTTGCCGTGTAATTACTCCTAGCTCAGGCAGGCATTAGGTTAAACCGGTGCCGTCCCGAATGACGTTGTCAAAATTGAGAGGGAGTTATAGTAGTATTTTGTCCAAAAACTTGTCTAGACTTCACTTACCCATTAATGTAAGTAAGCCCTTTCTCCTTCGCAAGTGTCATGGCATGGTATTTCGCCTCTTTCATGTCATGCCCGTGCACAATAACGTTCGCACCATACGAGCGACATTTCTCTATTTTCATTATAGGCGCTACGTTGGGCATGACCACTGTGCATGCGATGTTGAGTTTGTTAGCATGGTAGCTCAGGGCTTGAGAATGGTTGCCCAAGGACGCCGATATAACTCCCTGATCTTTGCTTGCCTTTGAAAGCAGAAGCAGGGCGTTACGAGCTCCACGCTCTTTGAAGCTGTTGAGAAAACGAAATCACTGTCACAAATATTTCACGAATATAGTTTATGTTCTTTGCATAGGACCGGTAAGACCTACGGATTAGCATGTGTTATATATTAAATTCCGACTTTATACGTCTGATACGTTAGAATTATTTCGTTCTTTAAGCTTCGTGTATAGATGCAATCATAATCCCAAAAATACAGACATACAGTATACAGGTTATATCTTTCTTGCAACGTAGGATATCTCACCTTCCAGTATGTTGTAAAAAGTCGTTCTTGAGATAAATATCCATTCCAAAGATCGTAGACATATGAGATTTCTGTAACAAGCAGTGGCTATATACATATCCAAAAGGCAAACTTAAGTAAGTATACACTTGAACAAATTACTTACCACGCATGGCGTTTTTATAATCTCACTCTGAATCCTGAAGGCAGCGGCCGAGACATCTTCAAACGAAATCCTCTGTGGATTCTCCTTGTCACACATGGGATCGAATTCGACCGTCTGAAATACCATGGTTGATCAATTCCCTTAAAATTTGATGATCATAATTAGACCATCTGCCCCGCTCCGACCGCTCACGGCTTCCTACAAAGGAATGATAGTTCGAGACCAGTAACGGTTACTATAAGGCAGTAATGAGGGTTAAAGGTGATAAATATATGATGGAATACGCCTCGCTATCAAGACTTAGTCTGATAGCTGCTCTCCTTTTATCTACGTTACTGTTACTTATATACAGGTACTTACCGTTGGTTCAAAAGTATAGACCTCCATTTTTTAAAACGACTAATGTGTTCGATGTCAAGTACCTAACTAGTAAACTTCCTCACATAGTATCGCATATTATCTCTTGCTTAACCTCAACATTGCAAGACGCAATAATGTGATAAAGAATTTGCGTTTCTAAATTTATTTTATTCATTTGATACCCACTGTTGTTCATCTTAGTATTTCCAGATATCTATTTTTAAACATTCGGTATCTTCGCATGATCCGTTGGTTGACGAATTGTTAGCCCATCCATAGCAAAGTATTCTATTCGCTGATGGTTAAGCGATCACGTGGTTTAGTTTTGAATGATCTATTTATGTATTTAAAATCCTTCATCGGGCCTAACATAACATGTTCAGACTTTGATATTGGAAACTGGAAGAACGAGGTGGGGATTTGTTTGGATTATTCTGCAGATGAGCAAAAAGTTAAGATAAGCGTTGTATATTGACGGTAGGTAAGAATGTTTAAGAAGATGCTTGACTGAGTTTGAGTGTAGTTTGAGGTAAACATACACTTACAATTTTTTTCCTCCAATTTAATAGTAGGTACTATTAGCTAAAGATGATCAGATCACGATGGGCGGCCAGTTCAAATGCCAAGGCACGTGATTTTAAATTGTGTAAACCTTTAAATTGCGCGCATTAGCGTTGAGGACATCGTTTACGATGTTTTGCCCCCAGCAGGGTTGAAATACCTAGGTTTTGGGGTTGGTGAAATTAATATTCTACTCGTAAATCCGTCACCATTAAATGCAGAGCAAATTATTTTCCTCGGTCACCACACGGAAGATTAATTTACTGACGTCTGTGTTTATTCATTTTCTACTTTGGTGTAATTAGACGTAACCTGAATCGTTAAATTTTTCTTATTTTAACCGGGGTCACTCACATGCGCGCAAACATTCGTATATTGTACGAATGTTTGCACGCATATGAAGGGCCGTCAGACCTTCATTCGCTAACTTAGCGGCTATGGAAACCCGTTTGCGCTTCCTCCTACACCTTGTTCACGAATGTCATACGAATCTTTATGTTTTTTAATTCGTCAATAGAACATTGAAGAGAAAATAATGTTTAATTCTTTCCCAGGCGTCATTAACGGCTGGGAAAGAATTAAACATATTCTGTTTTTATAGGAGAAGTATATATAATCCTCAAGTATTTCGGACACGTTGTTCGAAACGAAAACTCCATGGAGCGGCTCGTTGTCCGGGGGCATGTGGAGGGCTGGCGATCACGTGGTCGATCACCTACGCGTTGGACAGACCTCATTAAGGCTGCGACTCAAACGACTATAGTCCAAAGTTCCCGAGACGCTGAAGACCGTAACAAGTGGAGACGTATCGCGAGGGCTGCTGTGGCCAATGAGATCTTTATAAGACCTACAAACCCGTAGTACATAATTTTGTTCTATTGTCAATAGTTTTTGCAGCGCACGCATAAAAGGTTTTCGATTTTACACCTTGGTTTACAAAATCGCAATTTTCATACGGATCCCTAATTCTTTTAAAATAGGTAAAATAGCCTATAACCTTCCTCGATAAATGGACTATCTAACACTGAAAGATTTTTTGGAATCGGACCAGTAGTTCCTGAGATTAGCGCGTTCAAACAAACAAACAAACAAACTGCAGCTTTATATATTAGTATAGATTTTAACATATGGAATTGAGAACAGACTGCCGGGTCGCCTAGGATCGCTTGGAGCGTATTTTTAGGATCGCTAGTTTCCTAAACTGGATCGGTCTAACACCAACCACGATCCACGCTCCGTGATCCTGGATCGCGGATCGCGGGATCGCCGATCCAAAACGGATCGTTCGGTGTAGACCCAGCTAATGAACTCCATCCATGACGATCCACCTTGGTGTTGTTCCAATCCATGATGAAGGTACGCTGCACAATAGACGTCGCGAACTATAAAAATGGTGAAATGTCCGTTACCTTCACAATCGTGGGCGCAACTGGTCACACGAATGTGTGGGAGACTACGCGAAAGTTCGCGGTTCGCGCGCTTTGTTTGTATAAAGCCGGCTCTACACTCACGTGTGACGTCGCACCGAGAATTCACGCCATGAATAAACGCCGTGAGCTGCGTGTTTGCGACTATGATGGGCGACGATGTGATTTCTGACACAAATCCTTTGTCGCAGGCCAAAAAACCGACACTGAACGGTGCGAAGCGCAAACGAGAAGGTGAACAACATCTACACTCGTGATTCGCAATTGTCGCGAGCTATCGCGGCCGTTTGCGCCGCGAGTGTAGTGCCGGCTTAGTACTCTGTAGTGTAGCTAATTTAAGAGATTGCCGAGGCTTATATATTAGCGTTTTTGAAAAACAGAACTAACTCTTCTGACGCGTTCCACCAGTAATGTAATACTGGACAGAGATTCTTACTCTGGGTATATAATTTGTGTTCGTGAAATAAACATGTATTAAGTATGATACAGGATTTTTTTTTAAATTTGATTTTGATTGATTTTTTTTGATTGATTAATTTTTAATTTAATACTTTTAATTTAATTAGTGTTTAAAAATTTTAAACACAAATCTATGGGGACATTTTCAAAACGTTGCAGTGGCAATCCATAGAGTAACATTCTGGTTAGGATATTAAAAATAATTTACGTTTGACATTTGACACTTCGTGTTGGTGGTGTGGTGATGTTTGTCTGTCAATATTCGGCTTGATGCGGTCAATAAAATAGAGATTTTTGTAACGATAAGTCTATAACACTTATTAAACGATTCAATTTAAAAAGCAATAGTGATCTAGCTCTAAAAGTGCAATGCCGTACGCCAATCAACCCTCTGTTCATATCACTGAGCTGACAGACGACAATGTAAAGTTTGTGGTTGAAGATACCGAGTTGAGTGTCGCCAACAGTATGCGGCGTGTGTTTATAGCCGAAACCCCTACAATGGCAATCGACTGGGTCCAGCTAGAAGCCAATTCCACAGTCATCAGTGACGAATTCCTGGCTCATCGCATAGGCCTCATCCCGCTAATCTCGGACGACGTTGTCGACAAAATACGGTATTCAAGAGACTGTATGTGCGCCGACTTCTGTTCAGAGTGCAGTGTTGAGTTCACATTAGACGTTAAATGCACTGGAGATCAGACGCGGCACGTTACTACTGCTGACCTGAAATCTAGTGACCCTAGGGTGGTACCAGTGACGTCACGACATAGAGATGAAGACCAAGCTGACTATGGTGAAGCTGACGAAATTCTTATAATCAAGCTCCGTAAAGGACAGGAGCTTAAATTGAGAGCCTATGCCAAGAAGGGCTTTGGAAAGGAGCATGCGAAATGGAACCCTACAGCTGGTGTGTCATTTGAATATGACCCGGATAACTCAATGAGACACACCCTGTATCCTAAACCAGATGAATGGCCAAAGAGTGAACATACAGAACTAGATGAAGATCAGTATGAGGCAGAATTCAATTGGGAGGCAAAGCCAAATAAATTCTTCTTTAATGTGGAATCCTCAGGTGCATTAAAACCAGAAAACATTGTGCAAATGGGTATAGTAGTGTTAAAAAATAAACTATTAAATCTTCAGGTACAATTAGCACAGGAAGCGCAGAATGATGCTCTAGCAATTTAAAATGTATTATTAATGATATGCTCCAGTGGATTGTGTATTTTATCAATGTATGAACAGGCACTTGCGGGTCCTCATAGATATTTGTTGAGCATGGTGGACATTAAATAAGTTTATTAAGTGAGATTTCTTAAATATGGTATTTTTATTTAACCCACTAATTAATAAAGTTGTTATTTACCACTTAGAATATTAAATTTTTTGGTCCTCATTGAACAAAGGACAATAAATATCTTAGAATATCCTTGGTATAGACTTGAATCTTTTTTTAGAATATTAATTATCTTTTTATTATCCTACTAAATTATGACTTATAGATAGATTGGATGCATCAAGCTGAAGACAGGGTGCTATGGCACTCTAGGGGAGACCTATGTCCAGCAGTGGACTAATGTGGGCTGATGATAATGATAGATAGACTATACTTGGTGTGAATAGTTTGAAAAAAAAACTAATATAAATGAATACTAAAAAAGTTGCTTAAAAGTTTATGGAATATTTATGAAACTTTAATAGAACTTGGAATTCTCTGATGATAATATTGTTCATGCATATAGAAAGCAAGTCTTTCCTGTATATTATGGCACAGATATAATAATATCTGTACAGATTATGGCAATGCATTGTCACAAGATTGAATGTTTTGAACTTATAAAAAATAATATTTATTCAACTAAAACTTTGTATAAACCTCACCCAAGAAAACCATTATTTTACTTACTTTCAAGTTGTTCATGTACGTCATCATATTCTTTTTATTCCACTATTTTATACACTCTACTTTAGTGTAAGAGAATGTTGTAACAACTGATATGATTTGATTATAGGTCAGTACTGTACTGCTCGGGCTACCCAACTATGAATAACTGCAATTTTCTTACAATTGCAACACCTTAGTTATACTTGCCAGCAGGTTTCTTAGTGAAAGTACTTCAACATTATAAATGCGAAAGATTCAAATATTTCGTGCAATTTTACAAAATAATGTAAGTAAAAAAAATAACAATTTTAATATTAATTTTATAATACTTAATCAATAGCTAAATGTTTTTAGATATTGATTTTTCTAGCACGGTTTGTCAGAATGATGAAACTATAGCCTTGAACCTGTCCTACAGAGAAGAGCCACTTAATTTAATATTAGTTGCCTTAATTGTTTCGCAACTTACGCACTTGTCAAATAGTTGTAGATCGTAATCCAGAATGATAAGAATAGGTAGGAAAAAGCTTGGCATAAATCAAGTATACACACAGCCAACCTCTTACAAATGCTTGTCCTTCTTGGTTTCTTAAGTCTGTTTATATATGACGTCACACGACGTCAAAAGAAACAAATTTGTCGTGAATGTAGAAAAGTTTCCTAAATTTCTGTTCAAATTATAAAATCAAAATGGTAAGTACGTAGCGTAATTTATAACATTTGTACAAATTAAGGCAACACTATTGCAAAAGAGCGATGAAATAATGAAGTAACGTATACAATAACGGACAAGCCACTAATTATTTAGCGATGGCCCCAAACGAATTATGTATACGCACTTTTTGCAATTTTATATTATATATATATATATATTTCATTATTATATATTTCATCATATTATATATTTCACTAGCTGTTGCGCGCGGCTTCGCCCGCGTGGGCTTCGAACCCGTGCATATTTTTTATTAACATAAAATCGGTTATTGTGACTAAACTATGATAGTTAGATACGTGCTCTCGCGGACTTTTTTGTAGATCTTTATAAGACCTACAAATCCGTAGTACATCATTTTGTTCTATTGTCAATAGTTTTTGCAGCGCACGCATAAATAGGTTTCGATTTTACACCTTGGTTTACAAAATCGCAATTTTCATACGGATCCCTAATTCTTTTGAAAATAAAATATAACCTATAACCTTCCTCGATAAATGGACTATCTAATACTGAAAGATTTTTTGAAATCGGACCAGTAGTTCCTGAGATTAGCGCGTTCAAACAAACAAACAAACAAACTGCAGATTTATATATTAGTATAGATTGCGTCCCTATGCAATGAAGTTCCGGCATGAGCCGGTGCCCAATGGATAGTGTCATTCATGACCGAAGATAGTGTTGTAGTTATCCGAATGACCAGAAGGGACGCGATGGACACTCCCAGGGGGTGTAGTAACGGATTTAAAGTACCTCGGACTCTCACAGAACCTTGTCCCCTGTCCGTCTAGGGTAAAGGGTTTTCCCGCGTCAAAAAACAAAGGCATACCGGCTGAAAACCAGTGCCTACTCTCCCTCACTCTACAAATACTGAGACGGTGACCCTTTCAGCGGGTAATTTAATTAACAGGACAGGTCTCTTTTAAATATTTAGATCTTTAAAGTCTAGTTTCTTGCTTGTCTTTTTTCATTGCAATTATTTGGTTTAGGTTGATTCACAACTGGATTTGGGCCGCCCGCATATTTTAAATTTTCAAGAAGTAAAAGAAGCGGTCGATAGAATCGAGAGCTCCGTCATACATACTCCCCTGTGTGTGAGTAATTTTACGTGCAAATACGTGTTACTAGCAAAAACGATGTCATCATCACGATCTCTGACAAAAGCCGTCAACTGGCAAGGATTCTACAACAAGGATCTCAATTCGCGGACAATTTTGCTCAGATCGTTGGTTTATTTATGTTCTCATAGCAAAGTGAGACAGTGCGAATCGAATCACAGGGGGTTTAGTTAGTGTCAGGCATCGGGAAGCCCCCTCTTCGCTGTTGTGTTGACTTGTTGAAGTGTTCTGGATCCCTACATAGCACCTACCTGTGTATTAAACAACAGTAAAAAATTAAAACGTACCGTTCTCTAGCCACAAAGTTGAAAACACACAGACACCGGTGGGGAGAAGAAGCGGAGACTTGTCAGAATTTGTATAAAATACGCTCCAAATTGTGTGTAGTCTTACAAAGATGAATGCAGCGACTTGAGTGCCGGATCTACTTAAGGCTCGGGCTGTAGTATGTGGCATCCCAATAGGAACAGTGTACAAAATTTTAATATTGTTTTTTTTTCCTTTTATTGCAGGAAGCAAAATTAAGCAAATTTATGGACTATGACATATATTTGAAATGTGAGAATTTGCAATACACGGGAAGGTAAATCGTTTTATTTCATTGTTAATAAATAAATAAGGAAATTATTTATGGCAGAAATTCTCTGTCAATTGGAGGAGGCCAAACTCAGCAATGAGTCAGTAAGGGCCTCCGCGCATTATGCGACCAGGCCGCGCGGCCAAACCGCTGCGTCCAACTAATTCTTCTACGATGTATATAGCTGCGCGCATTACGCGGCCAGGCCAACGAAAAACATCGCCTCACATACGCGGCCTATTGGCCGCCGCAACCAATTTAAATGATGCGGCCAGCCACAAGAGAAGGACAACTTGATACGAAACCCTGTGCCAACGTGGCACAGTAACAGTAAGTAGTAACAAGTAATTGGAGGAAGCTCGACCCAGCAGTGGGTCATTATGGGTTGAATAGTAGTAGTAGTAAATGGATTTTGTAATCGTTCACGGCTACCGATTAAGACCAGTACAAAACTAACTTAGTGCTGTAGCTTATAGTTAATTTGTGACAGTTGTGCAGAACGTGGTATACGCAACGCCCTGACAGTATACGGCGAAGATGTTTGTGAAAATGGCATCATAGTGCCATCTCGCGGGAACATGGCCATCGCCGCTGCATATCACGGCAAAGAGTTGGGCGTACCAGTCAGTACCTTTTGATAAACAATAAAAAGCTTTTTATTTGATTGCTTACATGAGAAATGTGATTAACGACACGGTTGTCGCAGTGGTCGAGGGATCGACTGCTGCGCAGCATGTCGCGGGTTCGATTCCCGCACGGAAGAAATATTTGTACGACCTACAAGTATTTGTTCCGGGTCTGGGTGTTTTCTATCTCTAATATGTATGTATTTACAAAAAAAAATGTATAAAAGTAGTTTAACATCCATCTCGTTACCATAACACAAGCATTATGTTGCTTAGCTTGGGACGAGATGGCGTTGTGTAAAATGTCAAATGATATTTAAAAAAATAAATATGTATTAAGTATATGTACGTACATTATAATTTAAAACACACAGCTTTTTAAAGATACTAATTATATCTACTTCGCCCTTTTCTCTATTTCATTAGGGTGTATTGGATTAGAAATTTAACAGACCCTAATATTGACGTGGTGATGGTAGACCTTGTAACTCCTAGTCTGCAGGGGTTGCTTTTGGTTCTAGGTTCGATCCCGGGTCGGGCAAGTGTCTTTCTGCCTATACTTTACAAACATTTAGAGCCTAAATATATTCTGTGCTTTATGGACATGTGTGAACTACTTTCTTCCTCTACGGCACTTTTAGTTCAAGATGTTTTTAAGCTACTATACCTAGAGTGGAGAAATCTGAATAAAAGAAGAATATAAATATCCTTGGACATTTCACACAACGCCATCTCGTCCCAAGTTAAGCAACTTAATGCTTGTGTTATGGTAACGAGATGGATGATAAACTACTTATATACAATTTTTTTTTGTAAATAGATACATATTATAGATAGAAATGACACCCAGACTCCGAGCCAGTGCCTCTGGTTTAGACAAAGACACTTGCCCGACCCCGGAATCGAACCCGGGACCCGTTGATCCAAAGGCGGCACATCTAACCACTAGACCAACGAGGCAGTCAAAGAAAAAAGTGAACAATCTCTTGTTTGACTCTCCTCAGGTGACTGTAGTGCTCCCAGAGTGCACGACCCCGTCGATGGCTCACCGGTGTTCGGAGCTAGGAGCTGACGTATTTTTGTGCGGCGACAGCTATGATGACGTCTATACCTACTCCAAAAAAGTATCACATGACTCCAAGCAGATGTTGATAAGGTTTTAGCCACACTCTTGTTAATCCTCCGGTCTTTTTTCTAACAAGCACTAGAGTCTTAAGTGCTGGTGGGGAATCTAGATGACAGTAGATCAACCATCATCAACTCAAACATGAACTAACCTAACAAACATAGGAAATCATTAATCAATCAATTTTAAAAAATATGACTGACACTGTACTTTTTGAAGTTGCGGTTAAACACATAGTAAATTCGTAATTAAGATAAAAAATATATCATGTTAGTCTCAATCTACTAAACATTCGGAACTATTAAAAGTTTCTTCAAAAATAAATTGTAATAGTATCTTCTTCACTACATAGTATAAAACAAAGTCGCATTCTTCTGTCCGTCCCTATGTATGCATAAATCTTTAAACCTACGCAACGGATTTTGAAGCGTTTTTTTTAATAGATAGTGATTCAAGGGGAAGGTTTATATGTATAACCCACCCTCGCTTTGCACGGGCGAAGCCGGGGCGGGCCACTATTTATTTATATAGTGAAAGAAGAACTGAAGTTCGGTCGGAGTTCGGATTCGGTTTAAAACACTTTCAATCCACTTCTACTATTTATGGGCATTGCTTAGTCAAACTCAAAAACAACTTTATTTACGTAGATTTTATCACACGACTCGTATAAATCGTCCTAATTAACATTACCATTATCATGTTACGGCCCCTGTCCCACGTGTTAGGTGGTAGTCATCATACACTAATAACAGTCGTATAACTCACCTTTCATACTTATTTCCTCATTCTTACTATCCATCCATCTATTTTGATCTCCCACAACCCTTGCGTCCACCCACTTTCATGCTGAAACTACCACCGGTTCGGAACGCTGCTCTACAGAGAGGAGCCGACAAGAAACTCTATACTTAGTTGCTTTCTTTTAAATTATTGTTCTTGTTTACAAAAAACACTAAAGAGCATAGTGAAAACAAATTCGCCAAATGAGAGAAACACGCTAGAAGTGGTTTATCTCGACCACTCTCTAGTTGTCTAACATCTGCATACGTGTCACCTTTAGTTATGATGACCCGCTGGTGATGGCGGGCCTGGGCACAGTTGGCGTGGAGATTATCACCCAACTACCGGAAGCCGATGCCATCATTGTGCCAGTGTCTAATGGCGCCCTGCTAGCTGGTGTGCTCATCGCTTGCAAAAAGCTCAAGTGCTCCTGCCTTATTTACGTTAGCGTTATGAATAATGTCTTAATACATCTTCGTGTTACCCATATACATTTATGTACGATTTAGAATACAATACATGATATGAAAGCATTCCATCTTAGGTAATAGCATCTTAAAAAATTTACACGTACAATTTGGATTACGGGAATCGAGGCGCGTCGCTCCAAACTGCCCATTCTGTCGCGGTGAAATAAACATTATGAACGCTAGGGCCTAAAGGTCGCCATTGACCCTGAAGCGGACAGGTAAGGAACGCCGTTGGTTCTAGTGGGTAGGTCAGGGCCCTAATTACCATCTTTCCGCGCCTCGGAGTCCCTCGATATCCATGAAGATTTCCAACAAAAAATGACCCTTATTTCCGTTGGAAATCGCGCCTAAGCGATCGTTGGAACAAAGAACCTTGTACCGAGCCTACATAAATAACGCAGTTTGTATTGCACTCAGGTCCGTGGTGCGTGTGCCATGCGTAAAAGCGAGTATTCTCTTCCTGCACCTGAGTAGTATACAACTACTACTACGGAGCCCATAGATGACCCACTGTTGAGTCGGGGCAGTTACATGGAGGGTAATTAGCCTACTGCGCTACGCTGGCCACACGGTTTCGTGTCAAGTTTTCCTTCTCTTGCGGCCAGGTTATCGGCCTTGACATTTTATTTTGTCTGCTCTTACATCCTTAGGATGGTATAGGGTGGTATCATATGTATTCTAAATCCGTCACCAGACGTACGTTTCATCGCACACAGCATTTATTTAAGCACTTACAGAAATATTTTAAAACATTCGAAAATATCTTAGCATTTCATTTACCTACGTATTCGTGTAACGATATCATATAGATACGGCCATCAGATATCTTTATTGTACCATCAAGACTTTTGTTTATTAGTTTTTATTTGGAATTCCAATTTAGGGCGCCGAATGCTCGAAAGTGCCTAAAATGATGAAGGCGTTGCAAGCGGGGCGTCCAGTTTCCGTTAAGCTGGTGCCAAATTTGGCCGACGGGCTCAACGTGTCTATGATCGGGAGCAACGCTTTCGCCACTATTAGGGGAAGACTGGATCGAATTGTAAGTATCGGTTCGAAATCAAGGCCGAATGAGTATTAGTAAGCCAGATCCGTGAACAACACAGGGCCCCTACCAAAATAGCTACTAGGATCGTCAGGGGGAGTAAGGTTTTGGAAGTAGTGCAAAACTAGCACGTATTGACTGCCTCGTTGGTCTAGTGGTCAGATGTGCCGCCTTTGGATCAACGGGTCCCGGGTTCGATTCCGGGGTCGGGCCAGTGTCTTTGTCTAAACCAGAGGCACTGGCTCGGAGTCTGGGTGTCATTTCTATCTATAATATGTATGTATTTACAAAAAATAAATGTATATAAGTAGTTTATCATCCATCTCGTTACCATAACACAAGCATTAAGTTGCTTAACTTGGGACGAGATGGCGTTGTGTGAAATGTCCAAGGATATTTATTTATTTATTATTGCAGAATTATAAGTCTTTACTGCTAGTAAATTACTACTACTACAGATCCTATAAATGAACCACTGCCGAGTCAGGCCTCGTCCCATCACAAGGAGGGTAATTAGCCTACTGTGCCACGCTGGCCAGACGAGTTGGCATAGGTTTTGTTTCACGTTTTCTTTCTCTTACGGCTGGGTTTTCGGCCTTGTCGTTTCTTTTAGTCGGCTCTATAGACACCCCGGATGAGGAGGATGGAACTATGTATTCTAAAACGGTCACGGGATATCAATCACTGGTAATTATAGTGGGATCCATAATAGTATATTTCATTACAAGTGCGGAAAGGTTGCGAAAAAATGAAGCAATTTAATAAAATATTATAAACACAATAAACTCAACTAACTAATCATTTCTGAAAAATGGCGCCGACCGTAGAATATAAGCAGGTTTTTTTTTTCTTCACCCATTCTGGTAGGCAAAAGGAACAATGCCCATACAGCCAAGTCTTCAGTAGAATTTTTTTATTGATATGAAATGAAATTTAATTAGATGAAATAAAACACATTCAATCAAATAATTAAATCTGATATTGAAACAAATTAGTACGTAGTTTCTTTTTAGAAATATACGTATTTGCATGAAACATCTATGATTTTTTTTAGTAAAAACTTCATGGTTGGTTTTTCTTTATAATAGACATTATTTTGACAGTTGGGAAAGAAAACGCACTAGTGCGGGAATGGTAAAGAAAAAGCACGCGTGTGTAATAGCCCACTTCCCGAACGCTATACGTCCCTGTAATATGCCACTTTTTGAGAAACTGTATTAAAAAGAATATTTATTACTACATTTATACAAGAATATTTATTATTACAGCCTCTTTAAATGTTGTAGTTACCCGTGGACGAAAGCTTCATTGCTCGCGCAGTCATATCGTTGCTGGAACGCGAACGCCTCGTTGCTGACGGAGCTGGGGTATGCGCCGTCGCAGCTGTCATGCAAGGCCTGGTCCCAGAGTTGAAGGGAAAACGGTAACGGTTATAATCAAATTCAAATAGGTTGTTTAATTTGTTTTTTTAGAATGTGCGATACACTTCTTATTCTAAATCTGTAATAATCTATGAATACCAACCTGCCTTGAATACGTACAATCGTAATTACATTTGAATCAGTGCGGTGTGCGTCGTAAGTGGAGGCAACATAGATTGCTGTCGCCTATCCCGCACCATTCAGCGGGGATTAGGTGCCACGGGCCGCCTGCTCCGCTTCGCCGTTGCGGTGCCCGACCATCGCGGTGGCTTGGAACAGCTGGGCAAAGCCATCACGGACGAGAGTGCCGTGCTAAAGAGCTTGGTCACCGAACAGATGTGGGTGCATAGCGAAGTTGGAACCACTTGGGTATGTTATTTTTATCTGTCTTGCACATGCACCATAGCGCCAGAGGATGGTGCTATGCAATATCGGTCCGTAAAAAAGACACTCGAAATCACGAAGTGGCCATAGGGTTATACAAGAAACTGTCTATTCTCCTTGCATTATATCTATTCTATGTGCAAGCTTGAGAAACTTGCTCAATATCCGTATTTTCTTTCAGGCGAATGGTGTTGTGGAGACCGCAAATGAGGAGCACGCAGTCAATTTCAAGGATCGCTTGCGGGAATTGTTTCCATCAGCTAGATTCGCAGTTATCGATCTTGATGATATACATAAATTTAGTATGCGGTAGCGTTGAATAATCCCTTGCAATTTATATAAATGCGTTGAAAATAAAATTTGTTTTTCTGATACACGATTATAGTGTAATGTAGGCCCCAAAGACAAGCGGTTGAAGATACTAGACCCAGAAATCGTCTAGAAAGTTACCAAGAATTAAAGTTTATTTTATAATTTGAAGCCCTTTAGCCTTCAGTGTAAAACTACTATAGCGGTTTGAAATCTGTAGAGCGTCGTCAAAAAACTATGTAATTTTTTTTATACATTTTTGTTTCCTAAACTGTATATAATACTAGTTGAGAGTAGATTCACTATTAAGTCGCCTCATAATACGTTTATCTATAAAATCAAAACGAGACTATGTACTCGGAATAGTCTTCATTTAGTCCCATACTCACTATTGTACAGATGGATAGTATTTTAGATTTTTCAAAACTATAAGTTTCGATTCCAGAGTGTAATGATTCGAGCTATTAGTGCCTGAAGTAGGGTTCATTCCCGGGAATTCTCGAGCCGAGAATTCCCGGGAAATCGTTGGGCTGTGTTCCCGGGAAATCAAGCTCGAGAAAAGTCGAGAACTCGAGAAATCATGTACGTTTGTAGCAAATAAACTTGCAGAGTTTTAATTTGTTTATATTCTATTAACATGCCATAAATGGTGCTATGATTGTAATGTAATTATAATTTACATTTACTTTCTACCTGAGTTTAAGATATTAAAGATTTCTTTCGTGTTATATAGAAGCTATTTTGTTTACAAGATTTAAGTTGATTTTTTTTTCTAAATTACCAGCCCAAAATTGTGCTGTGATCATAATGTAATGTAAGTTAAGATAATAGGTTGGGGAAAAAGTTGCGTCGCATTTTTTAAGAAATTTCAAAACATTTTTTAATATCGTTTATTTACATTTAACTAAAGTATGTAGCTACCATTTTGTTCGATAACTTTTTGCCATCTTGTAGGTAGGGACATGATCCCATTGCTATAGACATTTTGGGACTACTGATCAAAATACCGCGACAAGTGGTTTTGACAGTCCTCTCGTGATGTTAACCTGACACTGCCTAAAGAATTCTGAAGAGACCGAAACATGTGGAAATCTGAAGGTGCAAGATCAGGACTGAAGATTTTATTACAAGTTCATACATACTATAATGCGAAAAGAGCCCAACCTAATATTTACGTTTTGTTTCATGTAGATTTTTTGTTTAGTTTAAGTTCTAAATAACCAACTAAAAATGGTGTTGTCATTATGATTATGAGCCTGAATAATATGTTTTTCTGTAATCTTATTTAATATTATAAACGTGAAAGTTTGTAAGTATGGATGGATGGATGGAAGGATGGATGGATGGATGGATGGATGGATGTTTGTTACTCTTTCACGTAAAAACTACTGAATGGATTGTAATGAAACTTTACAATAATATAGCTTATACATCAGAATAACACATAGGCTACAAGTTATAAAGATATTATGTGAATTACAACAATATAAACAAGTCGAATTCAAAATTTCTAATTGTCAAATTTTCGGCCATATTAAACTATAGACAACATAACGTTTCGCTGTCAGTTGCGTTTTGTTAAAGTAGGTTTTATACGGACGGGATAAAAATCTCAGGTATCCTATGTCCAACTTTCTTTTTGTTTTAAATATTTATAATGCGGAACAAAGTTCGCCGGGTCAGCTAGTATTTTATAAAACAATATTTATAAGATTAACATTTTTGAATAACATCGATGAAAGTTTTATAATTAATTTGATACTTTTATTTGAGAGGAAAACCACTGATTTTTAGACGCAATTGGAACCAAATAATATGAGAAAACGTACGTAAATGTAAATTTCTCGACAACCCGAGAGTCCCGAGAAATTAGCCTCGAGAATTCTCGAGACCCGAGAAATTGAAAAGCTCGAGAAATCATGAACCCTAGCCTGAAGCATCACTGAACCAAAATACATTTTGCGCAATTGTCAATTTTGTATCTCGTTAGCGATGATTAGCAGAGAGTGCAACCTTGGTTGACGTCATACGCGGACTTTCTTTTTGCTTCAAAACTATTCAAAGCTTACTATAGGTACCTACTCTACTGTTGTTTATGCTAGTAATTGAATACTGTGCCAAACTAACATCAACAAGCTCATACATAGAGTCAACATGTGAGTAGTGATTCCAGTGAGACCTCCAGTGAATAAAAGAATGTATAGATTTTTTTGTTTATTTTTTACTTATATATAATCTAAGCGACAGGGTCATCTCCCTTGGTCGCCCTTGTGTAGATCACCTGCCCGTGGTGTTGGACTACCTGTTTGATTAGACCTGTAACAAGACAATAATTTATCAGGAAATGGGCAACCAAATCATGGTTGGCCATACTGGAATGGTGCAAAATCAGACTCAATATATCAATTTTTACTGTCAGGGTGCATCTAGATAAAATAATCATCATTTTTCTTCCTGGGTTAATCATCCGTCAATAAATCCTAAAGCCTTATCTACACCAGGAATGTGTAGTTTAGGCCTAAGATGATGAATGCACGACACTTTATTGTATGCTAAGATGTTATACAAAATTCCACCTTTTTATGTAAATATAAAATAATATTACAGTAGAATATTTAAAATGATGTAATGAAATTAGCCTACTGTGACAAGAATGAAATTAGTCTATGGTGCCACACTGGCCAGAGCCACAGGCATGCACTGGGTTTTGTCTCAAGTTTGTCTTGCAGCCTTGTTATTTCCTTTATTCGGCTCTTATACTCTCGGGATGGAATGGGGTGATGACAGTATATATTCTAAATCCATTGCTACCCAGACCATTGTAAAGATGGACTTAAACAATTTTCCCATGCGAGTAAAAAGTTATAGCATAGAAATACAACTATCCCTTTTTTTTTAAAACGAAACCCCTGCACTAGGTATAGCCTGTATCGCTGGGGCAATTTACGAATACAAATGACACCCAGACTCCGAGCAAGTGCCTCTGGTTTAGACAAAGACACTAACGCAACCCCAGAATCAAACCGGGAACCGTTGATACAAAGGCAGCACATCTAACCCCTAGACCAACAAGGCAGTCAATAGTGGCACCTTATTGTGCCACCATGGATTAAGAATACATGGTCACCACCCATTCCTTCCTAAGGTGTCCTAAAAGTATGTCTAGTATGTCACAGTAGGCTAATTACTGGGTGGGTAATTTATGGGCTGATTAGTATGCAGAGGAGCAGTATAGTGCTAGTTAGTGATATTGTTATGCATGTTACCCCTAAATCCACATGTAGTAGAACTTAATGTGTAAATCTTCATATGGAGAACCATCAACTTGTCTATTTTAGTTTAATGTCCACCGGTAGCTAATATAAGTTAGTTTAGCTTGCATAGTTGGGCTAGTTTTTCACACATTTGCGTCCACCAATGGTGAACTAATATGTATGAAAAACTGGCTCAACTATGCAAGCTAAACTAACTTATATTAACTGGCCGTGGACATTTGGCTTAAAGATGGAGAAAGATAACAAAATAAGTACCTTTTTCTCTGAGCTCAATGAGTGCTCTCCTTGCCAGAGATCCTCGGACCTTCAACCTTTCAGAGACAACGGCAGGTGTGATCAGCTTGTACTGTGGTACTTCCTTGTACAGTTTCTCATATGTGGGCTTGTCGAACAGAACCTGGTTGTTCAACTTGTCACGGACTTTTCCTTTGGACCACTTCTGCAAAATGGAATAATATGTGAGTGCGGCTTTTTCCTTATCGGCTGAAGTTATTTTTTTAAGGTTTGCCATCAGACTCAATATATCAGTAATTTTTACTCTCATAGACTTCGAGTATATTAAGTATAATCATATGGCCGTAATAAGATTTAGAAAAGCATTGCTATCATAATCTGACTCAGGACTACAACTGGGGTAAGATACTTTTATTTTGGTGAAATACAGTGGACGTAATTTTAGGTTCCAACAATTTTAGGACACTGTACATAAAATATATAAGGTGTAGCATGAATTAAGCACTGATCACTGCATTTACATTAATTAAAACAATACTCAGTCGAGAACACAGTTCATCACCACACGAACATAACCTATAATCTAGTGATCACTAGTTGTTTACCTTCTTCTTGGCTTTGCCGCCACCGGATCCTTCCTTCTTCTTCTGTGTTTTCTGGGGCTGCTTGGCCGAAGCCTTGGTATCCTTTTTGGGCGGCTATAACGAGAATTAAAATTTATAACAACAACACTAACGCCACGAGGTCTCAGCGCCTAGGTGCTGTACGATCACTCAAATTTTATTGCAGTTATTAATTAACAAACTATGCAAAATTAGCGAAAAGAAATTACATATTACAACAATTTACACTCCGAACGAAATATTTATCTTAGTAAAACGTAATATTAAATTTTCTATCGTAACAGCACTCACCATCTTGAAACCGGAAAGAAGGTTAAACTTTTTTTACTCTATGGTTAGAGCCGCTCTGATAGTGATGTGAAAACAACAATCCGTTTAATCGATTGCTTGTTAGTGCAATATTCAGCAATTAAATTCTGTTACATATTTGAAATTTTCCATGTTCGTCTTTCGACAGCAAACTAACATGGGTTTGGTTGGATAGTCCCAAACGTTAAATGACGTTTTAGATTAGTAATGTTTTGAAATTCTTAATCAATTTCATAACTTTGATTTTATAGGATATTGTTGTTACAAAAATGGAATTTTACATTATTATAGGAAATCAAGCAGGAAAAATAAAAAATTGTAACAAAACCAAGGAACTTGAACAAAACAGACCTACACAAAAGTCATAGCTAAAGTAAGGTTAGAAAATATAGGTTTAACTAAAAGGCATAGACATTTCATTTTAGTTTCGTGGAGCAATAGATTTACAATTTTCAACTGATTATACCCTGTTCATGGACGTATAAAAAAAGGACCCTGTTCAAGATAGCGTGATCCATTTGACAGACACGCTAGTGATGAGAAACAGAAAATATCAATTAGTCCAAAAAATAACGTTTTAAAATACTTGTAACAGTGACAAGTTGGCGTGGGTGTATTATGTGTGAAATTCTTTATTGCATTAAACATAATGATGTCTTAGGTTTTCACGATCTTTACACATTGCAGGAAATGATGGCTTCACGGTTATGATCGTTTTATTTTATTCACTTCGACCGGCCTCAAATACTGGCAAAGGAAAACCAGTACTTACCAAGAATGCTCCGCGAGGCTATTGAGATCAGGAAACATCCAAACTTCAATAGAGAAGACGGTTGGCAAGTACCACCTGCTTGGGACCCGATTATAAAATTAATCAAATCCCAAGCCCGACACAAAACTGCAAGACCGCAAGATACTGTGAGCGACTTCTGTATAAACCGAGCACGTTATACATAGATATGTTCAGCGTTACGTACCCCGCCACGTCACCGCGCCTACGTGACAAACAACATGACTCACGGGCATAATAGTGCGTCACCACCAATAGAATGAGAGCTCATTAGTGCCTCACTAGTATATAAAAGCCCGCAGCGACAACTGCCACCCAGTCGTCCCGCGACCACGGACACTGCAAAGTGTCTGAAACGTTGGGAATAAAATAAAATAAAACGATCATAACCGTGAAGCCATCATTTCCTGCAATGCATTAAACATATAAAACATTGGGTAGATAAGCGATGGTGGGTCAATATTCATAAAAAGTTCCTATTTAATATTACAGGGTTATTTTTTGACCTTCCGCCAAATTTAAATAAGTGGTTCAGACCATGAAAGTAAACAAAAAAGAAAAGAAAATAATAGTTGTAAAAGTGTTAAATTTCAATGCGCTAAAGCCAACGAATTTTATTTCGAAATGAAAATGATTTTTATTCGAATATTGTCTTATAAAGTGAAGAAAGAGTGATAAAGAATTTCACACATAATCCACCCATACCATCTCGTCGCAGTTACAAGTATTTTAAACCGTTATTTTTTGGACTACTAGATATTATCTGTTTCCCACCACTATTCGTCAATGCAAAGTAAAGGTATGATTCCGAACTATGCTGCACGCAGAAGTGCTACCGCGGCACTACTGGTCCCCATTACCGCGACGTAGTTCGGAATCATACCTATAGGTCGATCAGAAAAATTGACATCTGTCAAATCGATCACGCTATCTTGTACAGGGTATAGGTAGCAATGACTGTGACATAGTTATCACTTGGTCAGGATAATTATGGATACGTAAATTAATATAAATTTTAACAACTTGCCGATTTATTAAAATGTCTAGATTTTTTTTATGACAATGTCGCAACAGTTCGTTGGTTGTGGGTAACATGTACCTCTATGTAACCCCTAGACGACAGTCTAATATATAAAATTCTCGTGTCACAGTTTTAGATGCCAAACTCCTCCGAAACGGCTTGACCGATTTTGATGAAATTTTGTGAGCATATTGGGTAGGTATGAGAATAGGACAACATCTATTTTTCATCCCCCTAAATTTTAAGGGGGGGGGGGTCAAAAAAAATATTATTTTTTAGAGACAATTTTTTGCTTTTATTTTTTTAAGATTCAGCATAAAAAAATACAAACAACCCTAAATTTTCACCCCTCTACGATCAACCCCTATTTAATTACATGGCAAAACAACTTTTGCGATAGGAGATGTTCACGATATCTCTGGAACCATAAGACCTAGAGGGTTGCGCGGGGTGGGGGTTGCGCGGGGAAGGGGGTTTGCACGGGGGATGGTTAATTATTTGGCAAAACAACGTTTGCCGGGACAGCTAGTTTATATATAAATGTGTGAATAAATTTATATTATCAAAATGTCTTGTTGTTTCAACATCATTTTTAAAGTTATGGTGTCGAAAAATGTTAATTTAATATTTCAATTATTATTTTAAGTTAAGTAATAAATCAATATTCCCGTTGGTCCTTAATCTATTTTCAATCAATTAAGGCTAGGTTCACATAAATAAATAAATATCCTTGGACATTACACACAACGCCATCTCGTCCCTAGCTAAGAATATATAAATATTATAGATAGAAAACACCCAGACCCGGAACAAATACTTGTATGTCGTACAAATATTTCTTCGGTGCGGGACCCGCTACATGCTGCGCAGCAGTCGATCGCTCAACCACTGCGCCAACCGTGTTGCCACACGCGGTTCACGTGAACCTAGCATACACCCTGGCCCTGTGGGATGTCATTGTGAAGTTAAAAGATAAGTGGAGACAATACTCCGCAGTTAAAGAACTAGTTAACCCATAACTCACACACACACCATTCGGAATACAATACGGGACTTTCAAGTTGGTTACTTTAATAGGGCGCTTTCTAGTTACTAAATACACCAATTGCGCGTATTTGTTCATAACTAAAAACCCTATGTCATCATGCGGCTGTTTTAAGATCCGATGACGATAACAAGTCTCACGAGAAGGCAAACTTGATGCGAGACCCAGTGCCAACCCGTGTGGTACACTAAGCTATTTTTTTTGGGTCTTTTAAAGGATAAAATGATGATGGTCATATATTATGTAGCTACTGCAGCTTTTAGGAATTAACGACCTGTGGTGACAGATTTAGAATACACAATGTCACCAACCCACACTATCCTGAGGGTGTTGAATAGGCAGATCACCAAGCCACAAGAGAGGCACAAAATTATTGAACGTCAATAATCTATTGCAATAAAACAATCAATCAGTTTTGTAACATTTATTACCCTTCATCACAGAAGATCACATGACTAATCTCGGCTATCGCCTGATTTTGAAAATTGAACAAACTTATTGGAGTTTCCAACGAACATTTTATTATATTTGTGTTTTTAACGACTCGTAGTATGCTAACTCTTCATCAGTCACTGATGGTCGGAATGTAGATACACCTGCCCAAAGGTCCGAAACGCCAAGTATTACGGAATCTTGACTCAAGTCGCTTTCTTTCACTATCCCTGTTAAACAAAAAAACGAATAGTTATTATTTATGACAAATTTTATGGTAAGCAATATGTGGCTGTGCTTAATATTGGATGGGTGTACATAAGTTGAAACATTTAACCTCCTCCTTGTTTCCGAGGGCACGTAAAGCCGTCAGTCCCAGCTGCTATTCTTTGTTTATCAATAGTTTACACGTAGTCATTAGCGTGTAAACAGATAATTGGTCTAACCATATAATGACCGGTTGCCCCACTAGATGGCTCGGCAGACGGCAATCGCTGTTTGTAAGTTTTGTCATTTAGCCAAAATAAATAAGGTAAGGTCTGACGGTAAGGGCTGTTACCGATTTTTGAACGAAGATGCAGTTTTTGACATTTAGAGGCTATTTTCCCGCCTAGCGCCTGCTCTCGCACTCTGTTGGTTAAGCTAAGCACCGTTTGTCAATTGTGAACTCAATCTCAAGACACAAACATACTGTACAATTTAACAAGAATTAAAACAACATATTTACGAAGTAAAACTTTTAGTTTGTTTGCAACAAGCGCCAACACCTGCTAATATCGCAGATTCTACAATTTCGAAAACATTATTTTTTACTATTTACTGTTTTATGGTTACCTACTAAGATAAGAGTATATAATTTAAGCCCATTTAAAACGAAAAAGTAACAAGTTCATACCTGCGTGTAGTTTGGCTACCAGGGCGCGTACAGCGGACGACCGCGCCGTGGTCACCACTTGTAGAAGATCCGCCCCTGTACAGCTTTCAGGCAAAGCGGCCGCCACTTGCTCCAAATCAACCTCCTCTCTCAGTTTGTAACTGTACACAATAATGAACCTTATTGCACAGACTCAAAACGGCCTTTATTTGAACTTCTGCTAGTCACCATATATATGTATATTTTTAATTTGTTCTTCAATTCCTCCAAAATTGCTGTACCCTTTACCTAGCGCCATTTATATTTAAGGGGTATAAATTGCCTATAAATCTTCGAAGGTTAAGCATATTTACTTTGATTGTAGTAGTCTCGGTAATATTTTACAAATTAATTCTAGAAAACTCACTTGTGAAAAAGTTAATATAAAAATGTACCTTTAACTAAAACATGACAAGAAAGCGGATTTTTCCTTCTACATTGTCTCAACTCTCTTGCATGTGGATCCTATAGTCAAAATAAATAACATCAGTAGTACGTATTTCATATTTACTTTCGGCACAGCGCTTTCAGTACACAAGTCTTTTCCTGGAGGCCGCAGTAAGGACCCACATAAATGAGTTTATCCAACCGGCCCGGCCGCAGCAGAGACTGTTCAAGAAGATCAGGCCGGTTTGTGGCACCCATTATGAACACGAAACTGGACGAGTCACCATCTGTTCAACAAGGATTTTTAAGCTTGTTTAAGTTTAAAGCTTATAGTTAATAATTAATAAATGTAGGAAAAGGACTTATTTAAAATACATTACAATAGCGACCGCACCCGTGCGAAGCCGCGCACGGGTGCAGTGATAAACATATAAATTTATCAGTGTTTCTCTACAATATTATGCATGTATTATCCATATAAGCCTTCCTCTTGAATCACTCTATATAATAAAAAAACAGCTTCAAAATCCGTAGCGTAGTTTTAAAGATTTAAGCATACATAGGGACGGACAGACGACAGCGACTTTGTTTTATAATATGTAGTGATAGTGATATTAAAATTAACACTAATTTAAGTAGTTAAAAAAAATCGATCCTGCGCAATAGTCCATTTTTAGATTTCCTTAGCAGTGATTGGCTGAGAAGGAAGGAGTAAGCCACAAGATTGGTCGACTACATGAGCGAACTTTCCCTATAAGTTCAAGACTATTGTAAACTACTATAATACTACTACTTCTCAGCTTATAAATTACCCACTGTTCCCCCCTCCAACTCTACACGGATGGTAATTAGCCCCCGCTGGCCAGACGGGTTGTCACAGGGTTCTGTATCAAGTTTTCCTTCTCTTGCGGCTAGGTTATCGGCATTATCATTTCCTTTTGTTGGCTCTTACGACACCCTGAAGGTGAAATGGGGTGGTGACACTATGTATTCTAAATATGTCACTACACGGAAGTGTACATTAACAAAAACATTACATTGCATAAACATAAGGACATAAGAATATGAAGATATTTCGTAGTTCTATTATTTATTGGATCTATAAGCGCAAAGGTATATCCCCCAATAACTTAACGGTGCGAATCGCTCTATAAACTTCGCTTCCGCGGTGTAGGGTTTTTTTTTATTAATTCTCACATTTGTAGGCGATATTTCCTGACGTTATTACTTCAGAATTGTTAATTGTGTAAAGTATGTAGCATACAGATCTTGATGAATTTCATCTATTATAAGAGTACAAATGTTGTGGTGGTTACACTGGTAGCCGACTACCAGTCTAACCTGATAACATTTACCTAGTAACCTAACCACTAACTAGTATTTACAGGGAGCTAGCTAGCTTGCCGTCTGCCCCCTGAGACTTTCATGGTAATATTGGTACATTTTTGTTCGACCAGCTTTCAGTACCTACCTTCTCCACTGGTGACGCCGTCCACCTCAGCCAGTAGCTGGCTAACGACTCGATCACTGGCACCTCCTGAGTCTCCAGCGGCGCCCCTTCGAGGCGCCAAGGCGTCCAACTCATCTAGGAATACTATACATGGCGATGATGCGCGGGCCGCTTCAAATACTATAATGAATATAAAACAACCAGATTTTTAGTGCAAGATGCAATAGTACAGGTCAACCATTGATCAGAATTATCAGCGTGGTAATGGATTAAGACATACATTGTGTCACTACCCCATTCTATCCTGAGGGTGGTAATATAGGTTTTTGGCCTAGCCGCAAGAGAAGGAAAGCTTGATACGAAACCCTGTGCCAACACGTCTGGCCAGCGTGGCACAGTAGGCTAATCCCTCCCTGTAATGGGAGGAGGCCTGACTGAGAAGCAACACTGAGTAGTGGGTCATTTATGGGCCAAGTAGTAGTATTGATCAGAAGCATGGGTTCCGTACTCTCGATTAAGATTTGTTAACACCTACAAGGGCTTTTGGCATTTGGGCGATTTTGTGAAGGACATCTTGCCATATGTGCATTGTGCCCATTCTTACGGTTTAGAAACTTGGTCATCACCTGATAAACGGAAGTGCAAATTTTTCAACGGGCTATGGATACATAGGGATTGTAAGTATTCATGCTTTTAGAACCATTTTTGAACGACCCAAAATACCTTTCCTGACATTTTCCTCAGACTGTCCTATGTACATGTTTAGCAGCTCGGGACCCTTAACGCTGAGGAAGCTCACGTTCAATTCGGTGCTGACCGCCTTAGCCACAAGTGTTTTGCCGCATCCCGGTGGCCCATACAATAAAACACCTGCAAGTTTGAGATTATTTCAATCGTCCAGAGATTCAAATTCGATATTATAAAGTTGCTTTACATAGCTCGCAGGACCGACGTCCGATGGGGCAGAAAAGTCCTCGAGTGGCGACCGCGTTCCGGAAGGCGCAGTGCTGGTAGGCCTCCCAAACGGTGGACCGACGACCTGGTTAAGATCGCCGGAAAGCAGTGGATGCGGGCGGCCCAGGACCGGCCTTTGTGGAAATCCTTGGGGGAGGCCTATGTCCAGCAGTGGACGTCCTTTGGCTGAAATGATGATGATGATGATGATGATGATGAAAGTTGCTTTAGTTGGTCCATAGATGGCGATAGTTAGCTTTTATTTTTGTGCAATGACAACCCTTTTAGTGTTAACTATACTATTTTTATTTCGTGTAGTGACGGATTTAGAATACATAGTGTCACCATCCCATTCCATCCTAAGAGCCGACAAAAGGAAATGACAAGGCCGAAAATATAGCCACAGGAGCAGAAATAATTGACACCCTGTGCCAATCCGATGTGCCAGCGTGGCACAGTAGGCTAATGACCCTCCCTGTGATAGGAGGAGGCCCGACCCAGCAGTGGGCTATTTATGGGCTTAGTAGTAGTATACAATATATTACTTGAAGCAACAGCATGTGTTTTCTAGAGCGTAGATTACTCCATACACAGTAGATTACTATCGAAATCAACGTCGCAGCCCGAAAAAACCCGACGGAACATCGGACCAAAGACATCATATGGAGTGATTTTTCTCCCTTGCCCTTTTCTTCGGCAGCACCAGCCTATCCTGATTTGGTTAAAAAGCAGTATTTACGAAGGACGATTGTATACGAAGTGTATAGTATAAAGTTTACCTGATCGCTTAAGATTTGAATTCTTGAACAAGTGTGGGTATTTGATTGGAAATTCGATAGTCTTCAGAAGTTCCCTCTTCAACTTCTCCAATCCTCCTATGTCTTGCCAGTAAACTTTTGGTATTTTAGGAGCATCCAAGTGTTGACTTTGCAGACTCCGAATGGACTCTGAGGAATAGACATTTCGCTAACCACAGCTACCCTATATATGTGATGTATTTTGGGTATGGCAATGAGAAAGATAGATAGATATACTCTTTTTACACACATGTCGGATTTAGAATGGGTACATTTTAATACCGCCCCATTTTCTGCTAAGGGTATCGTAAGACAAAAGGAAATGACAATGTTGAAACCCTAGCCGCAAGAGAAGGAAAACTTCTCCTCAAAAAGAAAGGCCAGTGTGTCACAGAAGGCATATTACCCTCCTTGTAATTGGAGGAGGCCCGACTCAGCAGTGGGTCATCTATGGGATGAGTAGTATTTACGCCCTGCTTCTAATACCGCTCTTTCCTTTTTATCCGTACTGGGAATTAGAATAGGAGCATTAGATTTTAAACAACTGGTGTACTGGAGCTTAAAATAATTTATATTTATTCTCTATTTTCTATTCTATTATTATCTTGGTAATAAACTTACCAAGAGCCGAATTGAAGTCCTCTTCATTTACAACGCGCATATCAGGGTCAGGTTGAAGCTGATCGTAGCACGTCAGCTGTTTAAGAAAAGACTCCCTGATTGCAAAATGGAGCAAAGTATCTAAATCACCATACATAAAGGTCTCAGTTTTCGCTGCAACTCTCTGTAAGACCTCTCTAGAGGACTGGCTTAAGTTCAGTTGACTTAAACTATCTGTAGGCACCTGGCCCGTCCCATCGATTTTCAGTTGCATCACGCTTGCAAACCATTCTAGCATTTCATATCTTTGCTCCACTTTCAACCTAGGTAAGTGGATTTTTTCCAAAAATATCCTTAGTATGTTCGGTTTTAAGTCTTGTCTATCAGTGACTGCAATGAATATGATAGGGTGCTTTGTATAGTTTTGGTACAAGTCATTGATGGAATTCATGAAGTACTCCATGACTCTGCAATCTTCATTATTTTCAGGATCCACTGCAAATACCTGTTTTAGAACAAATTTCTATACTGAAAATATTAATATTTTAAATGTCATCTGAATCAAAACAAATGAAAAGAAGAATACAGTCATTAAATCGAAATTTAATCGTAAAGTATAAACACCTGTAGAGACTTGTAACGCCATCTATTAATCAACTACTGGTAATTTATTTACTTGGGATAGTACTAAGATCATCTACCAAATAAATGTATTAATATAATATTAAGAGATACTTACTTCGAAATTATCTAACAACATAATGACTGGGGCGGCAGCTTTCGCCTTTTGTATGGTAGCAGCAATTTTACTCTCTGTCTGCTTTGCTGTAGAACTCTGTATAGCATTACAATCAATTTGCAAACAGTTTAGACCTGAAATGAGAATCACATCTAGTAACTCAAGGCACAGGTATTTGACTGTAAACAAACTTTTATTTTAGATATATGAAATTTTATGAGAATAGAAACTAGAAGCCTGCTCCATAGGAACTAATGAATGTAGCTAGCAGTTAAATATCATATTTAGCTGAGCATCTAACTATAAATCGAAAGATAGAAGCTACAATATGGTCATCACCTTTGCACTTTGGAGGTGTAAAGAAAATACAAAGCAGGTGTACAAATCTTTAAAGAAGTTGTGTTTAAAGAATTTTATAGATATTGGTTTCTAAAATCATAATATGTATTAGCTTAGTTATAGTTAATTTAATTTTACTAACCATTATATTTTGCTAGTATTTTTACAAGCAAATGTCTGCCAGACCCTGTGGACCCTGTTAGCAGCAGCATAGGGATTATGGGGCTTGCCATTGAAGATAAGAGTTCACCTAAAATAAACAACAGTTTATGTGATGATGACATGGAGAAGAGGTGTGGTCATTCACTATGGATTCTGCCAAAGGCTTATACAGATAAATAGAGAGAGCTCAGACTTTCCCTGCAAGGTTGAATCAGATATGAGGAAACCAGGCAAACCATAGGTACTGACATACCCCACAAAATTGCCAAACGAAGTGCACAAAATAGGAACATTTTAGATAGTACAACACATAAATAAGTATACATTACTGATTTCTCCAGTGACAAACGGATGAATTGTTTCTTGGATCTGCTTAAATTTGTGCTTCAGTCCAGTAGGACACAAACTGAACATATTTAAATTGTTTCCATCCTGAGGTTGAAAGTATTCATCCTTAGGTTTTAGACTATGTATAGACTCTGCCAGTGTCAGTTGCGTCACTCCTTTGACAATAAAATAGGCTGGAACTATTTTATCACTGTTTGATGCTTTAGTGTCAATCCCATCACTTAACAATTTTCTACATTTAAAATACAGTCTACCAGTAGACTCTACTAAATCTAAGTACTTATAATGATACCTTCCAGTCACTTCAGGTGTCAGGTCTATACTGAAAATGTCATAGGTGCTCACTAGCTTTGGTACTTCAAAATGATTACTTAACACTTCTTTGACAAAATCATTGGAGAGGTCATAGTCATTTGCAACAATGCTGACTTCTGCTGACAATGCAATTTTTGGCGAATCCTCAAGTGAAGGCAATGGGTGGAATGTAATATTGGTGTTTTCATGAGCATCTAAACCAAAACATGAAGCTATGTTGTAGAACTCATTCTCATGTACAGATGCTATATTCTCTGGCACATGTCTACTTCCAACCACAGGTACTATTCTCGTATTATCTGGATTACTTTTAACAATATCTGTCCAAAGTTTCTTGTGTATTTCTGATGTCATAAAGTGCAAGTTGTCTTTCAGTTCCAGGCTTTTGTTTTTGTCTGTGTACTTTTTCCTATCTTCTGGTGCCAATTTCATACTAAGCCAGAGCACTCCATTGTCTAAATAGAATAAGTTTTCACCACCATACTGCATAAATTGATCTTTTGATATTATTATGCATTTTTTATCTATCACAGGTAAGTTCTCTTCCACTCTTTCTTTTACTATTGTTTCTATTACATGATATGGCAGGGTTTTCACTTCGAAGATATCCATTGGATTTTTAGCGATTATTCTCTTCTGGTACCAAATCCTATACTTTATCGCAAGGAAAACAATGAAAAGGTAATAGTTGTACTTTGGATAGGCAAGTTTTAAACAATATTTTATCACCCATAGCTTATTAGCCAATGATTTATTCATAATAAATTAAATGAAACAAAAATTACACTTTTTCTTTATCACAAAACATTAATTATAGACGACAATATCGTATAATTCGTTTTTCAAGAAATTGTACATTTTTTGATTTGTATTGACATTTGACGGACAATGACAAGTTTGATAAAATGATAAGAAAGATGTTTTTATAATGTTTTAGGTATGGCCACTGTGACCATTGATCTTAGGATGCTCATTACGAATTGTGATAGTCTTTCGATCATATCAAAACAAAATTATTTCTATTAAATTTTAATTATCATCTCTATCTCGGACCACATCCTCTTTTACGTTTGTGGGGGAAAATAGCTTACACAAGGGACTTGCGTGCCTTCGTAGGATCCATTGGGGCCATACCACCTCAGGGACGCCCATGCCGGGCGAGGCCGGATGGATAGCGGCACATGATGTCGTGGTGGACTCATCTGACCTGACCTCACATTTGCTTCGGGCACCATAAATTTACATAAGGTCTGGTCCGGTGATAAAGCCGATGGATACGGATGCCCCACCAACTGCAACAGTGGAGGTGCGGCCAGGCGTTAGGGTCAGGCAGGGCTGCCGCCGATAGCCGCAGTTAAGCGCTGCGCTCGATGGCTGCGCCTGCATGTGCGTCTATGTGGGGTTAGGTAGCACCAGCCCCTGATTGGCTGAGAAAGGAGGCGTAAGCAACACGATTGGTTGATGAAGATCGAAAATCTGCCTACATCTTGTATACCTACTTACTTACTTCTTAACCCAAAAATGACCCACAAAAACATCCACTGAGTCAGGCCTCCTACAATTACATGGAGGATAATTATATTACTTCCTTCCTTTCCTTTTGTCGGCTTTTATAACACCCTCAGGATGAAATAGGGCGGCGACATTGAAAATAATATTCTAGTTCTATAAAAACTTTATATGTATTCTTGAAACTAATATAATAAACATTTGTTTCAAGAGATTATAAATGTATTAATTTAAGACAACTGCTTTTCTTAACAAAATGTGTAATTGTATAAAGTTACAACCAATAATAGGAAGTTGATATTAAAATGTAAAAAAACACGAACACAGCCTCTAACATAAATATGCATTTTATTATAATATTCTTAAAGTTATAGTGAAAAGCACTTAAATCTTAACTACAATTCAAGTGCCTTTTGAAGTTATAAGCACCCATATATTGATCTTAATCAAGTTAAATTTAGAAAATAAGATAAATTTGAAGGAAATAAATGACTCGAGGTAAGTTCGTTGCTCGAGGGTAATTTGACAGATGACACAGGCCACAGACAAAAAATATTTCAAAATTACGATAAATTTCCCTTTTAAACGTAACTTTAAAAAAAACTGGGTGCATATCATTGATTACGCTACAGTCGTTGGGTCTTTCTATTTATCATTAGCGAATTTTTGAATTTTCTGCGGTTCTGCGACTTCTTTCAAGCGGTGCAAGTTATCCCACCACAGCTTGAGGCGGTGCCGGCGAATCATGTTGAACCACGGCGTTAAGGGACCTTCCAGCGTTGGTAGAAAACTGTAACAGATTAAAATTATATTTCATCATTTCATGACATTGTAATTAATATAAGATACTTTTTTTAGATAGAAAGTAACGTTACACACAATCCATCTCTATTTCAGTCCTTATACCTAAAATAGAGACGGGTCTACTTAATTAATTTATTGGAGTAAAATCGACCTACTGTGTCACATTGGCCACGGTTTTGTATGTTTTTACTTTGTTATGTTTTATGCTTTCCCGATCTTGGCACATTGTGGTAAATTAAATTTGACGGGTTTTAGATCATGTTAATTTTATAAGTGTCTGTATACTTGGGATATTTATACAAAAATGACATAATCTATACATCGAAATTTAATTTAAAACACAGTATCCAATGTTGTCTACTCAATTCATTAAAGACCTACAGCTAAGCAGGTAGTCTTCCAATCACAAGGGAAAATTCATGCTGGCCAGACAGGTTGGCACATGGTTTGGTATTGGTCGGATATGTAGACGGTTCTTACGACACCTGACACAAACCTGAGATTGAATGGTGACACTGTGTATAACGATGTTTGTGTCTCTTTGGCGGTGATTGGCAGAGAAGGAAGACGTAGCTTACGGGTTTCCCCACCACGGCACTTTGTGCATTAGTTCTTTGGCTATTATTATAAGTCGGGTGTTGCAAGGACTCACGCGTTGAACTCGGCCTTTGGTATGAAGCAGTACTCGGATATTTCGTCACAGTTGGGCTTGACTTTGACGTCGCTTTGGAAGAAGAGGATATGGTCGACCTCATGCTCGCCCCACACTCCGTCGCCCGGATCATGGTAGTGCACGCGCGTCATGAACGTGAAAAGCTCGGGGTCCATCTGAGGGTGTTCCTTTATTTAAATACGTGTTTTCCAACACAAATTATCAAAGACAATGTAAGAGTTTTGTACATAACTTATTTAGATTTACACTCGGTTCACGTTAGCAAGCTAATCCACTGTTGTGTAGAACCTCCTCCAATTATAGGAAGAGAGTTTATCCTACGTTGCCACGCTGGCCAGACGGCGATAGGATGAGTAAAAAAATAACCTGATTGAGTGGTATGCCCAGCTCATGATTAAGTCTGCGCCTAGCAGCCGTGATGACATCTTCAGCCTTCTCGTCAATGTACAATGGATGGCTGCAGCAAGCATTTGTATAGTAATCTGGATATGTTACCTGGAAGAAGGGATAATTGTAATAGCACCGAATGTTTATATTATGGACTGATATTTGTCTATGAACAACAGTCAGTCATTCAACTAAAACAGTTGCTGAATAGTTCTAATAATAGTAATTTGGGCAGAGAACTATTTAAAATGTTCACTAAGTAACTTCTGCCCAATATACAATATCCATATAAACTTTATCTTGTGGAAATGAAGATCGAATTAAAGAGTAACAAATATCCATCCATAAACCCATACAAACTATCGCGTTTACAATTAGTTATTTACTAGCAATATGTCCCGAAGTTTTTCTTTTCAAAGAGCCGAATTATTTTACAGAATAAATTCATTATCATCCTTTCAGTCTTTAAATAATGCACTACGGAGCCTGGCCTCAAAGTTCGTGGAGGGAACTTACTGTGCTAGGCTGGCAAGAAATAGAGAATAAACTCACAAATTGTCTCTTAGTGTGTTTTGAACAAATTGATGTCGAATCGAATGAGTTTCTGAAATTTAATTTCGATGTCACTAATTGCCGTTAATTTACAGGGTCAGCGACGCAAGTGTGACAACTCTAGTGTTTTGAATTGTTTTTTACTAAACTCATGTGAGCCTGTTGCGAGTATGCATACACTTTATATGACTGTCACCCTAGTGGGAAATAGTTAGGGTATTTAGATGCGTTCAGGCAATAAAATATTGAGCTGAGTTTGCAAACATGTGAAATCTAGGCTCCCCAATACCCAACCTGTGAGGAACCTATTGCAAAGCAGGTTGAATTTAAGGAGTTTTGATGTAGGCCTGTTCCGAAGAATACTAGCTGCACCAGTGTCTCTAGTAGCCATTGCCACTTTACCAGGGTACACACACAGCATTGCTAAATTCAGAAGCAATATATATATACACACTAGCTCACCCGGCGAACTTCGTACCGCCTCAGAATCAATAAATAAAAAATAATTTAATGATATTTTTTCATATTTTCTTATACTTACACATATAACTTACACGAATATTTCAAGACCAAAATTAGCCAAATAGGTCCAGCCGTTCTCGAGTTTTAGCGAGACTAATGAACAACAATTAATTTTTATTTACAGTAATATAGATAGATAGATAAATTCGTACAAGGTAGGAGAGCTCAATGTAACTGGCACAGGCGACAATAAGTCTCGAAAAAAGAATAACCATGCCTTTTTTTAACTTACTTTCTGACTAGCTCTTCTTTGTATGAGCATGTCTCCCCGTTTGTTGAACAAGAAGACACTGAATGCACGATGCAGCAATACACTGCCATCGGGGCCCACCTTGTGACATTCCCGCTTCGTGGCTGTGCCTAAGAAATTGTCCTTCTCATCTACCAGAAGGCAGATATCCTTGTCTAAGGCTTCTAGCTGCAAGTATAGAATTAGCTGCCATATTAATAAGTTGTAACCAAAAGGATATTGCCTTTGATCTGCAGGTCAAGCAACAGCCAATGTAGAGGTAGGTTTCCACCAGTTATGTTGACTGTTCTTAGTCTACTGTGCTATACTGGCACAGGCTTTCATAGCAAGTGTCTTTAGTTGGCTCTTACAACACCCTTGGAATGGAATGGGGTGCTGACACTGTGTATTATAAATCGATCACTGATAAATTATCACAGATAAGTGACCACTATATTATAACAATGGACTCCCTTTGCAGTTATGAAAGAAAAGACATTGGTTCCAGCTGTCATTTTAACATCTAAACATTGAAGGACACCCATCCACCAGAAGCAGATCTTGCTTAACCTGCAGATATTTGCATTCCACACTATTTGCCAGGCTACAATGTGTCTACAAATAAACCTGTGGTATCGTATGTCTTGAATTTACAATGATAACATAGTTTTATAACGCATGTACCTGCTTCAGGTTATTTTCTTTTTCTTCAGTTTGAGGCTTTGTTGGTTCCGAGGCCAAGAGCCTTTTTTCCAACCTCACAGTATTCCACAGGGACCGTGTTATCTGTCTGACTAGCATCTTTGAACAAACACAAATACATTGAACATTGACATGTAAATTGACTTTTATAGTTGACATGGTACAGTTGGTATCAAAAATTTAATTGTATGCCAGACTATTTTTAACTTTACAGATGCTCTTACACAGAATATTTGAACATAGAAATTAAACAAAATTTCATGTATATGTGTGTTGACTGTACAAGATGATATTATCTAAGCAAGCATAAACATTTCAGCATATTAGCATAACAATGGAACAGCATCATAATGATGTACATGAAAAAGAATAATGAATAGAAAACACTTTATTGTACAACAAACACAACATTAACATCTTACGACAATATACATTTTTATGTGACCTGTACAACAGGCGGCCTTATCGCTAAAGAGCAATCTCTTCCAGGCAACAATAATGGATGCATGTATGATGTAAAGAGATTAGGATAAGGATGTTTGAACCTTTTTTATATAGTCAGACCATTTGGTATTGATACATAATTACAGAATTATCAGTTTAAAAAGTGAAATTGGTGCCATTATCAAAAATCATAGAAAGCAGCACAGAATATTAGTTTTGGGCCTCTGCATGAATAACTACTGCATTGACGAGACTAAGAGAATAACTAAGTAAGAGTTTTCGAGTTCGAGACGTATTAAAAACAGGATTACACCAATGTAGCCCAGAAGAACCCACGACAGGGATCATTTCTTCAGTAAGTCTAGTGCTTTTTAACATTACCTTTGCGAAAGTATTACAAAAAATAACTGAATTTTATATTGCTATTTCACTTATTGCGCGTAACATTATTAGAATATATATAACGTAAAGAGAAAAAGAAATTAATTAGTCCGCAAAAATGACGTACACGACAAACAAACTGTGCGTGGTGGGTGACAGATCACAGATGTGATGTGATCAGTGATGTGACCAAAGAGTATATAATCACTACGTTCGTTCTAGATGTGACCGTGACCAATGAATGACCAAAGAGTAGAGTATTATTACCAAAATCAATGAAAATGATAGTTACTTTTATTATTTCTATGAACATGGATATAGTCTTTCAATCTCTGTCGAAAACTTGTTGTAGCAATGTTACCTATTACAGGCGCGCGAGTTCATGTCCATTTCGTCGTTTGCGAAATTACCTATAGTACAATAAACCAAATTGACAGCTGTTGACTAAATCGGTAGTTATTATCGACATTACTATAACTAATTAGGTCACAGCATTACAGCATTCCTCAGGATGGACATGAGTTCGCGCCATAAAACAATTTTACGACAGAGATTGAAAGACTATATCCATGTTCATAGAATTAATAAAAGTACCTATCATTTTCATTGATTTTGGCAATAATACTCTACTCTTTGGTCATTCATTGGTCACGGTCACATCACTGATCACATCACATCTGTGATCTGTCACCCACCACGCACAGTTTGTTTGTCATGTACGTCATTTTTGCGGACTAATTAATTTCTTTTTCTCTTTACGTTATGTATATTCTAATAATGTTACGCGCAATAAGTGAGGCTGAAAGGCTGTCATTGCAAAGAGTTCCGACAAAATGTCTACCCGAGCCGAGGCGCAGCCGAAGGCTGTTGACAGTCGGAACAAGTTGCAATGACGGTTCCGCACGTGTACTGAACGACTATTTTTAATACAGTTGCGAAAAAATTAAGCAATTTAATAAAATAATAAAAAGACAATAAACTCAACTAACTAATCATTTATGACTTATAAACTAGCGATGGCCGAAACTATCTATCGGCACAATAGCGGTTAGCTAGTTTCGCGGTACTGCAATAACCTGCTAACATCTACTAACTCAATCACGTCTTCCCGATCACGAACACAAATCACAAAACGTTCGGCAATATTCGTTTCACTTCGTAGCGCTCGGCAACTACGGCGCGCTGCGTGCCGCGATAGCTGGATAGCCGGATAGCCGCGATAGCTGGATAGCCGCGATAGCTGTCAGCGCAAACCTCGGTTTAATCGAAATATAATATCAATCATAATTTTGCACAAACCGAGATGCATTTGACTTTAGCCTTATAACTCATACGATAAGATTTAAAACGTAAAAAAAATAAATAAAAAAAATTGAAAATCTAGTCTTTATTAAAAAATATTATTTTCAATTTATACTTTCATTAATTAGTTACATATTGTTTGTTTTTGTAGTATTAATTTATTTTAGTTGTCTAAAAATATTATTAATATTATATTAAAAAGCCAACATATCTTATCCTTAAAGATAAATTACAAATAAAGTCGTAATTACTGAAACATTAATCGCGACGCTAGCTCGTTCGTGCGCATATTAGTTTACTGCTAAACAAAACCCGCTATTGCTCGATAACTAGCTACTGAAATAGCGCGTTTCAAAAGCCGCTATTGACATTTGATAACTATGTAGTTTCGTTTCGCTAACCGAAAATGCCGCTACAGCCCACCGCTATTATAAACAAAAATGGCGCCAACCGTAGAATATAAGCAGAGATTTTTTTTTCTTCACCCATTCTAGTAGGCAAAAGCTACTATGCCCATACAGCCAAGTCTTCAGTAGAAATTATTTATTGATATGAAATGAAAATGAAATGAAACCTAATGTAACTCTTTCAATCAAATCATTAAATCTGATATTGAAACAAATGAGTAAGTAGTTTCATTTTAGAAATATGTATGAATCATAAAAACTTCTATGATAGTTGTTTGACTCGGAGTCTGCGATCAGGGCAGCAATGTGGTTACTGTTATTTTATTTAAACTGCGTATTATGCACACCTTATATGAACATGCGTTGTAAATGGTTATTGAAAACACTTCGCTAAATAGTCTATATTTTTTGCACCTGTACTAGGTATAACCTATATCGCGGATGCAGTTTACAAACATGTAGTTCACAAACACAAATGACACCCAGACTCAGAGCAAGTGCCTCAGGCTTAGACAAAGACACTTGTCGGACCCCGGAATCGAACCCGGGACCCCGTGATCCAAAGGCGGCACATCCAACCCCTAGACCAATGACTTTTTATGATGTACAAGCAATTTGTCGATAAATTCATAATAGAATTAATTCATTACAATTCCTTCAGCACATTAGTGCTTAAATGTTTAAAATCGAAAGGAAGGGATGGCTGCTAAATTACAATAATGCAGTTCTAGTTTTCATAAAACTAGGGTTTGAGACCCC
Organism: Clostera curtula; assembly: GCA_905475355.2. Classification (NCBI taxonomy): domain Eukaryota; kingdom Metazoa; phylum Arthropoda; class Insecta; order Lepidoptera; family Notodontidae; genus Clostera; species Clostera curtula. The sequence goes on along the minus strand of FR997813.1, from coordinate 5,739,167 downwards.
TTGGAGCGTTTTCAATGTTCTGTAGTGTCGATTTTGGTCATCTACGCACATTTGGAGGAGCCATGGAGGGCCTCAATACGATGCTCGATGACCTCTGTCGAGCCTCCGAACGGTCGGCCTTAAGATGAATATGGAGAAGACGAAAATCATGTCTAATATCCATGTCCAAGCCCCTCCTGTTAACATCGGAGGTTCTACTCTCGAAGTTGTTGACCATTACATTTACCTGGGACACACTGTCCAGTTAGGTAAGTCCAACTAGAAAGAGAGAAAGAGGTCAATCGTTGGATCCAACTCGGCTGGGCAGCGTTCGGGAAGCTGCGAAAGATCTTCTCGTCCACAATACCGCAGTGTCTGAAGACAAAAGTCTTCAACCAATGTGTGTTGCCAGTGATGACATATGGAACAGAGGCGTGGTCGCTCACTATGGGCTCCATCAGAAGGCTCAAAGTCACCCAAAAGGCAATGGAGAGGGCTATGCTCGGAGTTTCCCTGCGATATCGAATCAGAAATGAGGAGATACGCAGGAAAACCAGGGTCACCGACATAGCCCACCGGATTGCCAAACTTAAGTGGCAGTGGGCAGGGCACATAGCTCGCAGGACCGACGCCCGATGGGGCAGAAAAGTCCTCGAGTGGCGACCGCGTTCCGGAAGGCGCAGTGCTGGTAGGCCTCCCACACGGTGGACCGACGACCTGGTTAAGGTCGCCGGAAAGCAGTGGATGCGGGCGGCCCAGGACCGGCCTTTGTGGAGATCGTTGGGGGAGCCTATGTCCAGCAGTGGACGTCTTTTGGCTGAAATGATGATGAATGACGCACATTTGAAAAAATTCTTCCGATAATTTTATGGATTTATTTAATTCTCTTCTTGTACCTAAGTAGTAGGGATTCGACGGTTCTGGCTCACCAATCAGAAGGGTGGATCGCGACTGATCAGAATGGTCAAATTCCAAAAAAAAAAAAAAAAAAAAAAAAAAAAAAAAAAAAGTTTGGTGTCTTTTTGTATTATTTGTCATGCGCTGATCACGATTCTGCAATCCATTTATGTGTAGGATCAACGGTTCCAGAGATGACTAGTTGATTCCGGTGTCTGCGGCCCAACCGTCGATAAAACGACCCTTTTTTATGTTCCCTCGACCCTTATTTTTTGCTTGAACCTTTTTTTTTAATCGATCTCGTCTCGCATCGTCGTTACTTGATGATTTATATTCTGAATAATTATTAAAAGACATTATACTTAAATGTTGTTACAATTCTTATTTCAGAATTTAATTACTACATCTCTAACCTAACCTAACCTACAAAAACTAAAACCTAAACAGAAAACCAAAAAAGGAGAAAAAAAAAATATTGTTTTGCCATGCGCTGATCACGATTCTGCAATCAATTTTTGCGTAGGATCAACGTTTCCGGAGATGCTAGTCATCAAGTAACTTATTCCTAATTGATTTCTGATGTCTGCTGACTAAGCCGACTCCATTTTTTTATGTTCACCCGACCCTTATTTTTTGCTTGAACCTGCAAGTGCCTTGCAATTTTGAATCATAAATAAAAGACAATATTTCAGTGTTGCTAGAATTTTTATTCCAGAATTTTATTACCTACTTCGTACCTATAAAATATGAGCGGAACATCTCATCCACTAAAATATCGTTGTACAGTGTGTTCCCCGTAAATATATTCGTGAAACTATTCATTGAACATCTCTGAAACTTATATAGCAAATACATTAAGCAATATTCACCACAAACTGAAGTCCAATCATTCTGAATCCTATCAATATTCCAGTTCCACCTTTTGCAATTTCTTTTCAGGAACTCGAGATGATATTGCGCAGGTGTTCGCCCATATGAATCAAAATATTGACCGATGCCATTCGTATCGATATGTACAGCTACCCAATGTGAACCTGGTTTATCATCCGCATCCAAATTGCATATTATATACGTTGGTACATGGGTATGCATAGGTAGTCTATTAGCAGCATAAACATTATTTTCTAGAGTGGGATGAATCTTTTTCAAATGTTTTTGTATTTCTAGTGTATCCATGATAATACTGCCATTAGCAGATTATTACAGTACCAATCTATTCAATGGTTGTCGTAGGAATGTTCAATTATAGTGATTTGTAAATATTTAATTGCATTCAGTCACAAAACAGGTTGATTCCTGTTACCAAGGAACGTGAGATAAATGTTTGTAGACACATTTATTTTTTTAGGATTCGTCGGATCGGCCCCACCTGTCACATAAATTTGTTTATTTATGGATTTGCTTTAGATAACAATGGTATTTCATTAATTTTTTTAGGATTCGCCGGGTCCGGGCCGCCCATTACGAGGGTTGATTTGTGGGATCACAAAAAGCATGTAGCAACTTGTTGCGAACGAATACCCCATAACTTTGATTATTTATGGATTTGCTTTTGCTATAAAAGATCGAACCGTTGCAGCCATGCAGTTAGTCTACGATCGTGTCACCGTTTGTGACCATCGCGCTCCAATACTACGTCAGCGCATCAATGGCCATGGAGGTAAGTGTTTATTCTATTGACAAACTTATTTGTATTTCTGTTGTTGTTTCTTATGGTGTATGTGTGTATAATAGGTAATATTGTAACAGTGCATTAGTGTAAGAAACATAATTGTAAACTACTGCCCGAATAAAAGGCTATTATTATGTATGTGTGTATGTGTATGATTAAGTGTAAACAAATTGATATTAACATTATAACTCTGTTGTTGCAGAGATCATTCAGCTTCGCAGACGATAATGAAAATACCTATAAACAGTATTACTACTCACCGCTCTCCCCTCAACATGAAGAAGAGACTAATGACATCGTCAATAATAACACATGCGATGCTGGAAAAAAGGAAATCGCAACCGATTGATAATTTTTTTGAAGTGGCACCAAAAATGAAAAAGAAGAAACCGGTATCGTCAACCGTTGCCCGAGCCGCTAGAGATGGTGTGTCATATATTTCTACTAATTCTGACGATGGAGACCAAGCGACGCATCTCATAAAAATTGAAATGTACGATATGAAGAAGCTATGTAAGATTCCAACTAGTGATCATTGGAAACACGCCACCACGAGGATCAAATATTATGTAAAGAATAATAAGGATAGCATCTACGACAACACAAACAGCCTCGTATACAATATTACAAAGACAATAGCAGAAAGTGAAAAAGTTAAAAAATACTTTTATAACAATGACACTCAGTAGCTGATTACTTAGTGAATGTGATTCTGTTTACTTAAATTACTTGTGTGTACTTATTAGATTATTGCTGACTTTTTTAGCTGAGAGAAAGCCAACAGCAGAAGGAAGAGACGTGTGTGGTATACGTGTGCAGAACACATCATTGAATAGTGAAGCTATGACACTGAGTGTAGAAGAAAAAGAGAACAATATGCAGTACTCAAGAGCGGAATATCCATTCTTCAGTTCAAAATCTAGACGGTTGCTCAGTTTCGAATTCTGGCCTCTGGTTATGCAACAAAACCCTGAAGATCTTGTAGAAGCCGGTTTCTTTTATACTGGCCATGGAGACAGGACCAAGTGTTTCCATTGTGGTGGCGGTTTAAAAGATTGGGAAGATGATGATGATCCTTGGCAGCAACATGTTCAGTGGTTTAGTCAATGTGCTTATGTAAAGTTTAAAATGGAACATTGTTTTGTATAAGATTAAATGGAGGGTTTATATATAAATAAAAAATGGTATTTTACATACAATTTGTTTTATTTAATTATACATTTTTTTTTCTATAGTTACATACACTCAATATGCATTACACATAACACATAAATCTAACATACTACATACATTATGATCTTAACTACTATAGTCTACAGTAACATTTCTGTTTTTATCTATTTCAATAATGTTATCAAACTCAGCATAAACTATACAGTTAATTGTTTGTATTAGTGAGGATTCAAATCGTACTTCTAATCTTACACTACCATGCCTTACGAGATTCCAATGAGCTGATGAGTTAGCTGATAAATCGGGAGTTAAGTCAAATGCTAATAGACAGTAACCTTTGTCATATTGTTCATAAGAGATTGCATTTCCTTCATTAAGAAAGTGAATACCAGTTCCAGAGAACAAAGTATGATATGCCGATGTATACACACTATTATTAAAAGATGGTTGCAAGGCTTTTGAAGGTATTTGTTGACCATCAATATATAAGCTGAAAGAATTAATACCAAAGTTTGCAAAATTAAATGGATTTTTGGAAAGGGAGCCATTAAATGCAGAATTGTTCACAAACCCAATTATACATCTTTTGGGTACCTGTCCTAAGAATATATTATCAAGAGTTTTTCCTTGAACACCCGATGGAATTGTTAAAACTTTGACTTCAGCTCGAGTAATAGGATATTTTGCAGTGGTAGTACTTAAAACTTTCTGATGTGCAAGCAATACACTTGGATTAATTCGTGCTCTTCGTACAATAAGGGTTGCATCAGTAATACAAGCTTTAAACTTTACATCGTTTGAACCAGCAATTAAATTAAAACTTTCTCTTGATCGAACTAATTTTACACTCATTTCAACACCATTAATTAAAAATTTATCTTGATTGAAAATGTCACCATGAAGGTGTCCGATCATTTCTACTTCCCTACTTTCAGCAACTAAATCCTGTCTTTTAGCAAATCCAATATTTTTACCATCTGTAGAATCCATTTTTCCTGCTGTGTCCTCATACCAAAGACTACAAGTAAGATGAGATTGTTTAGCAGCAGGTGCATAATTCAGAAGGGTTTCCATGTATGCTCGATAGGCATAGGTATTATTAGGTGGTGATACAAGTTTTTGGTTTAAATAAACATCAAGTTGACTAAAAAGTGAGTGCAACCAATTATTTACAGGTGCTACTACTGTAGTAGATGTCAAGGTGGTTGAATCTTGATGTAACACTTTTGCCTTTATGTGGAGTAATGTATGAGACAAATCTATGTAGTCATCACCCGTACCAGGAACTTGAAACTCGATAGGTCCATCATCAGCAAGAGATGAAATTGGTTTATAGTGAATCCACAATCCATTTTCAATGCTTGTTTGTGTAGACGGTAGTGCAAACAAATCCAATTCTGACTTAACACACTCACAAGAATGATTATGAAGAAAAGACATATTTAATTTGTAAATATATCCTTGATATCTTTTGGTTTTAGACTAAGTTTTTTAGCAGCTTTCACTTTAGCAACTAATGGTGGAATGACTGAGGTCAAACGTTTCTTTTTAGTTATATACCCAGATCCTGTCATGTTTAACCGATCAATTTTGTTATCAGCCTTTCGTTTTAAGTTCGTACTAACTTGCTTTAGACGATCTTTTATTGAATATTCCATAGGACGCGCTTGAACCATATCCGATAAAATTCCTACTCCAGCGTTTAATGCCTCTTTACCAATTGCTCGAGCACCACTTGAAAGTAAAGGTAAAACTGATCTAAATAAACCCCCCAAGAAGCTCCCAATACCATGGCCGCGTTGATATGATGAACCCTTATAAATTACTCCAACTCCTGATCCAGCTTGATGTGTATAATAATTTTCATATGGACATTTATGATTACCATGGGGAGAATACATTATTACAATTTTCGGAAATGTAGTTTAATACACACAGTTCCAAACTGGAATGGTATTGTCTGCCCTGTGCTTGATCTTATATCTATTTCTAACGTATCGAACTCTCTCCGCATGATAGGTAAGTAGTGAGGTGGAGTGAAAACGTGCATTTTATTTGCGCCATAAATGTACTTTGAAGGATCCAATGGGATAATTCTTAGTAAAGGAGTCATAACATCACCCACAATCTGCGGATCGATTATATCGCAATATATAAATAGTTGTGATGGTAATCCTAAGTGTAAATTAGCAGGACACTTCCCGAAATTTCTCTCTAACAGGTTTTTATTTGGTTCATATCCTAGTTGTAAACTTAATTTTGGTGATAATGTTATGGATGATATATTTTTATCCAAAACAGTAACAGATACAAATTTTAATATTTCATTATAATGAAATTTTACTTTCTCTTTGATACCATTTAACGCGTTTATAATATGTTCAACGTTATCATAGTTAGTAGCTGGGATATTTCTTTTGTAGTAAACTGTTGATAGTTTATCTTCATTAGGCATTAACATTTTTTTTGTGATGTACATAACATTTTCATGATCTTGAACAGTAAACATGGTACATGGATATTGGAACTCGACAACTCCAACCGACCATTCACCTTCCAATTTGATGGGTTTTGGTAATTTTGTTGAAAAATTTGTGGTCTTGTTATCAGGAAAGTATTCCATTGAACTGTTGCTGAGTAAAGTTAAATAAAAACTTTCTTTATTCATATTGATTTTAAACTAGATGCTAAAATCCAACTGTTAAATTTATCTGGATAACCTTTCCACTTCACTAATACTTCTTTTCTGTTACTTGAATAGCGAGAGTCAATTATTTTATCTATTTTATATTGTGAGGTGGGGTTGTAAGTGACTTTCTGTAATTCTTTTTCATAAAAAGTACCAACTATTGGTTCATTTTGTAAATCTGTTAATGTATATACAACCCATGGAGATCTATCTATTATTGAAGATATAATAAATATTTCATCACTCCAATTTGATTCATATCCTTTTTGGAAAACATGTTTATATTTGGATATTCGAACATAATCGCCCACATTGAAAATCGGTTTTGGATTTTTTAAACAAAGTTTGTTTGACCCCCTATCATAAAGATTAGTCCAAACTGTCATAATATTGCTGGAATTTACATCACATGGGCACATCTTAATACTAGAGTGAAAGCTGTTATTATAAGAGTATATTAAATCTTGTAAAACATCAATGTATCTATAAGTATTATTATGAGTGAAATAACGCCACATTTTCATTTTTAAAGTTCTTTGAAATCGCTCAACAATACTAGCCTTAATATCAGGATTGTTTGTGGTATAGTAATTTATCTTTTTAGATTTAAAGTATTTTTGTATATCTTTTGACACAAATTCTGTACCTTTATCAGATTGTATGTGAGTAGGTGTTGAATTACTTTCAGTAAATATACTTTCAAAACATAATTTAGTTATTTCAGAGTTTTTCTTTTTCATTGATCTTGCAAAAGCATATTTACTAAATACATCAATAACACACAATATGTAGTTAAAACCATCATTATATTGAGAATAAGTTCGCATATCACTTAAATCAGCTTGCCACAATTCATTAATATTTGATAGAATGTACCTATTACGTGGGAATTTTTTCCGATTGGGTCTATGTAATGTGTATGTTTCTTGCGATTGTAACCATTCCTTTACTTGCTTCTTATCCATTTTACCCTTCATGACCTTCGATAATTTTTCAATACTACTAAAACCAGCGGGGTTAGATGGATCATAATAAATTCTATTAATTTCTTCTAGTACGGAGTCCATTTTTCCCACTCGATCTTTTTACGTATTTTGTTAATATTTTTTTTATCTCCACTGCTCGGTGTAGAAAACTCTTGAACGTCAATCTCAGAAGTTTCTTGTAGATCTTTTGCTAAAAGCTGGTTGATAAACTGACATCTCTTGGGGTTTCCAATATAAGTGAGTGGTACTTTAAGATCTTTTAATGCTTTAGCAAATCTATCCCACCCTATTGGATCACTTTTTTTTAAGGGTCTTAGCGAATCATTTATTAAATCAACAATATTACTTCCAGAGATTTTTTCTTTATCAATTATGAGTGTGCCTTCATTATCCCAATGTATTTTACCTTTACTTGTTCCAAGTAAGTTCAATAATAACTCACCTTTTTTATTGTAAGTTTTTGGTATTAAACTGAGTATTTGAGTTGGTGAGTAAAGTGAATTTGTGTTATTTTCTTTATTTTTAATAGTTACATTCTCCTCCAACAAAGAGTGAGCATCAACTATACTTTTTAGATCTTTATCTGTGTTTTTATTACCAATTTTAAACTCTCTTGGATCTTCATTAGATGTTTCAGAATAAATTGGCAATCTAACTGGTTGACGATCCTCTTCCGTAAAATGAAGGTATCTTTGTAGTGTTTGTAAATATAACATCCACTTCTTACGATCTTCCATCTTACTATTCATAATATTTTGCATTTCAGTATCTAATCGAGACAAATTACTATCACTCTTATTTTCTTGTTTTAATTTTTCAATCAATCCAGGTTCAATAAGTATCATTTTCTTTGCATTTTCCATGTTAACTGGCTAATCCACTAACTAATCCACTCAATATTGCACCTAATATTATTGGTAAGAAAGCTCCCCCTTTTTGTATAATTATATTTTTTCTCAGTTTATGCTTACACTTATGCACAAGTTTACGGAGTATATTTTTGTGTTTATTCAATTTTTGTTTATCTTGATCTTTGAGAGGTACCTTTCCTTGTAAAACGTTATGAATACATTCACAAATAAAGTTAATTTCTTCTTCATCGCATGTTTTAAGTATTACTTTTTGATATTTTGGTTTAAGCGTATGCAAAGCACTCAACAAATGTTTATGCGTTGTGAGTCGATGATGCATCATTTAGAAATGACTTGAATTGTTTGATTCTTGGTGTATTTAAACTCTTTTGTTGGGACGTAGACTGTACAATGACCATTAAATGGGAAGACCTTTGTTTTGATACGACAAAAATCATTGGTATTCTGTTTTAAATCTACCATTAAATATCCATGCGCTTCTAAAGTTGCATCCCTGTAAGCATCTTCAATGAATTTTGGGTTGTCTGGTGACACTTGTCGTGCTAAATATCTTATTTGAGTTTTATCTCGAGGGTTTTTAAAATATATTATGTAACTTGAATTTAAAGAAATGTCTCTTTGACCTTTACCCTGATGAAATAAGTTTTGTGTTAAATAAAATACACTAAGATTCCTGTGATGACTACCTTTTGTAAATATATCCACAATTCTTCCATCTGACTCTCTCATCAAATCATCAATAATAACAAGGTGTGGGTTTTCGCCATCAAACATATTAAGATTAGGAATTCCTTGATGATAGTTAACATTTGGTAAATTATATAAAGGTTGCATTTCATCAAAGCACCATGTGATCTGATTAAAATCACAATTACATATTTGTTTAATTGATTTTATGAAATTTGTTACAAAATTTGACTTCCCACATCCACTTGGTCCTGCCACAATAGCAGTAAACGGATGAATAAAGCTAAACATTTTACACGTCTATAGTACTAAGGGATGAAATAAAAAATGAAAATATTGTTGTAAAAATAAAATATATATTGCTAAAATAATAAAAAACAGAATGATCTATGTACTATTTTCTAACACAATTTACAATGGAAATAATTATAACTAATACATTCTAATTTTACAATCACCTCAACCTCAAATTTAAATACACACAAATGAAAACCACAATTATCTTACATTATGAATAAACAATAATTTTAAAATATCATAATTTTACAATCAATACAAATTTTGTTTAGACACAGAAATAAAAGTAAAAATAATCAACTCTTAGCGCAATTTATAATGTCCCCAAGCCAATGTATCAATGTTGTTATCCATAATACATCGTTTGGTGTCATTATATGTTAAAGATGCTTTATTTATTTTTTGTGTAAAAATAGTGTGTTTGATTGATTTAAATCGAAGCATACTACAATAATGTACTTTTTTATCAAACAAACACGATTTGTAATTTTCCATATTCATTTTTTTGGTGACACTTTTATTAACCCCCTTTGCCTTTGCTATAAATTTATCTTCTATTTCCAAGGCATACATTTTTGATCGCAACCCTACATATTCCTTTAATATTTTACCATTATTCTCATCTTTAAAAAATCCCAACCTTTTTTTATTTATTTTTGGATAACCATAAATATTATTTTCTGGATAATCTGATGTATCAAAATAGTGAAGTAGATCTGGTTTTATATCCTCATAAAAATTGTCTGTAAAAATTTGATATATCAAACTATCGGTATCTGTGTACAATAACTTAATTTTATTATGAAACTTTTTAAACATATAGTTATAATGAAAGTCATACATAAGGGTCTTAGATATATCTAAAATACAAAATCCTAAATAAATTGGCTTATCATAAATTAATTTTGTTTTTCGTAATTGTATTGCAACTAAATTTTCTGAAAATATTGATAAACTATGGAATTCTGGTTTTGCAATCAAATCCTGAGCACCTAAAACTTTACCGCGATTATCCCAGTGAGTTAGTAGTTTAACGTTTACTCTCTTTTCAATATTTTCCATTGTCTTACCGAAGACAGAATTGTTCATTAATTTAAAAAAGTCTTTTTCAAAGTTTGATGTAGCTAGCGTTCTCAAACGAGTATTTAAGTCTATGTATTTTTTTAACCAAGAACCCTGTTTAAATTTTAGAATTCTTTGTACTTTAATCAATTTAATACCCATTTCAATGCATTGTTTTAAATTCCTGTAGTGAATGATGTATTTATTTTTATTATTTAAATTAGGAACTAATTTAGTTTCTTTACCCACACACATTTTTTCAGGACATAACGGAAAGTCTGAATGCAAATTATGAAGTTCATCAGGATATTCTAAATCAACTTCTAAAATATAACCGAAATCAGACGTATCCGACACATTATAATCTGTATTACAATCTACCCATTCGAAACAACCAACAGGAAGAGATTGGGACATTGCCCAACCATATAAATTATTCGCGTCGAAATATGTTAGATACGAATTAGGTTTTTCACTATCATAATCCTCCATAAATTTATTATTAGCTCTAGCAAAACGATTGCTACACTGAGATACACCCCCTCTAATGCCAGCTTTAAAAAAAGCAATTTTGTCATAGTCCGTTAACAATTCTAATTCTATTTTCGTAAATTTTAACATTGCGTCCCAACTTAAGCCTGGAGCAGTATAGTAATGGGCAGGATCTAATCCATAAGTTTGAATACAAAGCTTTCTAAAGTTTTCAAATACATCGGTCAAAAGTAAAACATCAGTTTTTAAATACAAATTGGAATAATCGGACATACTACTACACTTAAAATGTTGCCAAATATCTTTTGCGTGATTATAATCATCATTTGAAATATTTGAATCTGTGAGTGAACTATAAAACTGGTGTTGATCAGGAAGTGATAGATGTTTCAAACAATCACTATTACTCATAAATTCATAAGGATAAATTCCTTTCCGTTTTAAACGTAAAAAATCTTCAGTATTAGGATAGTTTCTTTTTAATTCAGTAAACTGATCATCATTAAGATTTTTAGCTAGTTGATCTAAACTACATGATAAAAATTTCAATGAATCTACGAATCTTAAACTTACTGGTTGATTATTTATTGTTAACTGTTTTGAAAATGATATGTATCTCTCTTTATTTTGTGGAATAACTTCAACCTTGCCATCTTCGAGGTTTAATGCGTGGACAATAAAATGAGCATCGTAGTGACTGAGGTTATGTAAAAATATTGGAACATGATGAGGGGTTCTGAACTTAGAACTACACACTTGATGTGCAACACCCCTAAAACTACCAGTGTGCCAATCAAAATCGTAAAAAGGATCTTCATTTAACTCAGTTTCACAAATATGGCAAATGTTTGATTTAGAAATTTTAATTTTATCTTCATCTGATAATAAAACGGGACATTTTTGGAAACTATTTTTTTTTACTATTGTTTTCACATCTTCACAAAGATGATTCATAAACACCTGTGCGCAGTTTGCCCCACTATACGTCTCATATTTTGACAATCTATCATCATATGAACATTTAATGTAATATCCGAAACTATACACTTCATGTTTTTGAATATTACTTGTACTAGGTCTGGATGGATCGTTACTGCATGATTCTATAGGGTTCAAAAATGCTTCGAAGTCTGCATAAACCACAAAGGGCATTTTCAACTTTCTCACGAATTTATCAAATTTTAATTTATTATTTGATGTTGCTTTACCAAACCAATCCTTTTTGGAATGTTCACCATTTGGTAATTCCGTGCAAATGTGAGTGCAATCATATTGTTGATGGTTATTAAGTCTTTCCTCTGATGGGAAATGAAGTAAACATGAATCACATATATATATTGCATGATGATGACTTGATATTTGTGAACTAACTAATCGCGATAAGTTTTTAATATAACAGTAATGATTGTTAGTACCATTCGATATATATAGTAGGTTGATATGATTAGGCATACGACATTTTGTTAAATATAAAGGACCTACAACAGAATTACACTTTTTTTCTTTATTATACTCTAACCCAAAAACATTTATACTAATATTGTTTAATTTCTCTACTTTTGATATATCTACTATTTTAACTGGAAAAGAAATACCAGCAAATTTTAGTTTATTTCCGTATATTGCGTAAGATGTTACCCGATCTTTATTTTTACATACAGGATATAAACCAGAGAGTAATGCCCATTTGAAACACATATTATCATTATTTTTAACATTGATTACAGCTTTTTTTGATTTAATATCTTGAGGAAGGTCTATATATGAACTACCACGTAAGGGGTTGAATTTGTTAACATTCATATCTATGTATTTAATTTGATTAAGACTCCAACCACTATCTTTTTTTTCAAATTGAGATATTTTACCGACTACAGTGTCTATTAATGATGAAAAAAAAATATTTAAGTCATCACCCTGACAAATTATGTAATTAAACGTTTGAAAATCAAAAGTATTTATAATATCTTTAGTTTGTTGTATGAAATCAGCATGCAATATGAAGTTTATTTTAAAAATTGTATGTTTTTTAATACATTCGTCTATCAAAAATAAAATATCAATTTTTAAAGAATTTAAAAACGATTCCGGTGTTTCAAAATATTGCCCCGATTGAGCTATTTTACGATTAATTCTATATGTTAAAATTCGGTTCCCAAAAGCGGTTTCAATATTTGTAACATTTGTTAATGAATTATGCGATTTAAAAAGATTATTTTTGTGAGCATTGCTTTTTAAGTGGTTATATAGATACCTTTTATTAATAAAAACATGACAAGTGTCACATTCCACCATACTGTTGTTCATGGTTTCGATTGATGATGTAGAAGCTCCTTCATCAAATGTTGGTTTCTTGGTAACCTTATTTTCGCCAGTAGTGATACCTCGTTTGATACCTCTTCCAACTTGTGGTTGACTGCAACAAAAGAGCAAGAAAATTATTAGACATATCTTAAAATAACATATTTATACAATAATATTTCTTATCGAGTTTGTACTTCTAATACTTACATCAACATTGTTTCAACTTTCGCACAGTGATTATACAACTCTTCATCATACGATGAATCGAGCAGGTCACCTTTTTCCATTTTATCACAAACTTTAGACAGCTCCTGATCGAATTCACTGTTGTATAGTTCCATATTCTCTTCTATAGAGGCTGGGGAAAAGATAGCACTGGTGCACACTTTACTTAAGTTTTCCATCTTTATAACAAAGAAGAAAGTAGGTAGCACAGTCAGTTACAGTTAATGTTCAATATTTATATTCTAACAAACTTATTAGAAAATCAAGTAGAATCTAATAACTACACACAAGTAATTTAAGTAAACAGAATCACATTCACTAAGTAATCAGCTACTGAGTGTCATTGTTATAAAAGTATTTTTTAACTTTTTCACTTTCTGCTATTGTCTTTGTAATATTGTATACGAGGCTGTTTGTGTTGTCGTAGATGCTATCCTTATTATTCTTTACATAATATTTGATCCTCGTGGTGGCGTGTTTCCAATGATCACTAGTTGGAATCTTACATAGCTTCTTCATATCGTACATTTCAATTTTTATGAGATGCGTCGCTTGGTCTCCATCGTCAGAATTAGTAGAAATATATGACACACCATCTCTAGCGGCTCGGGCAACGGTTGACGATACCGGTTTCTTCTTTTTCATTTTTGGTGCCACTTCAAAAAAATTATCAATCGGTTGCGATTTCCTTTTTCCAGCATCGCATGTGTTATTATTGACGATGTCATTAGTCTCTTCTTCATGTTGAGGGGAGAGCGGTGAGTAGTAATACTGTTTATAGGTATTTTCATTATCGTCTGCGAAGCTGAATGATCTCTGCAACAACAGAGTTATAATGTTAATATCAATTTGTTTACACTTAATCATACACATACACACATACATAATAATAGCCTTTTATTCGGGCAGTAGTTTACAATTATGTTTCTTACACTAATGCACTGTTACAATATTACCTATTATACACACATACACCATAAGAAACAACAACAGAAATACAAATAAGTTTGTCAATAGAATAAACACTTACCTCCATGGCCATTGATGCGCTGACGTAGTATTGGAGCGCGATGGTCACAAACGGTGACACGATCGTAGACTAACTGCATGGCTGCAACGGTTCGATCTTTTATAGCAAAAGCAAATCCATAAATAATCAAAGTTATGGGGTATTCGTTCGCAACAGGTTGCTACATGCTTTTTGTGATCCCACAAATCAACCCTCGTAATGGGCGGCCCGGACCCGGCGAATCCTAAAAAAATTAATGAAATACCATTGTTATCTAAAGCAAATCCATAAATAAACAAATTTATGTGACAGGTGGGGCCGATCCGACGAATCCTAAAAAAAAAAATGTGTCTACAAACATTTATCTCACGTTCCTTGGTAACAGGAATCAACCTGTTTTGTGACTGAATGCAATTAAATATTTACAAATCACTATAATTGAACATTCCTACGACAACCATTGAATAGATTGGTACTGTAATAATCTGCTAATGGCAGTATTATCATGGATACACTAGAAATACAAAAACATTTGAAAAAGATTCATCCCACTCTAGAAAATAATGTTTATGCTGCTAATAGACTACCTATGCATACCCATGTACCAACGTATATAATATGCAATTTGGATGCGGATGATAAACCAGGTTCACATTGGGTAGCTGTACATATCGATACGAATGGCATCGGTCAATATTTTGATTCATATGGGCGAACACCTGCGCAATATCATCTCGAGTTCCTGAAAAGAAATTGCAAAAGGTGGAACTGGAATATTGATAGGATTCAGAATGATTGGACTTCAGTTTGTGGTGAATATTGCTTAATGTATTTGCTATATAAGTTTCAGAGATGTTCAATGAATAGTTTCACGAATATATTTACGGGGAACACACTGTACAACGATATTTTAGTGGATGAGATGTTCCGCTCATATTTTATAGGTACGAAGTAGGTAATAAAATTCTGGAATAAAAATTCTAGCAACACTGAAATATTGTCTTTTATTTATGATTCAAAATTGCAAGGCACTTGCAGGTTCAAGCAAAAAATAAGGGTCGGGTGAACATAAAAAAATGGAGTCGGCTTAGTCAGCAGACATCAGAAATCAATTAGGAATAAGTTACTTGATGACTAGCATCTCCGGAAACGTTGATCCTACGCAAAAATTGATTGCAGAATCGTGATCAGCGCATGGCAAAACAATATTTTTTTTTTCTCCTTTTTTGGTTTTCTGTTTAGGTTTTAGTTTTTGTAGGTTAGGTTAGGTTAGAGATGTAGTAATTAAATTCTGAAATAAGAATTGTAACAACATTTAAGTATAATGTCTTTTAATAATTATTCAGAATATAAATCATCAAGTAACGACGATGCGAGACGAGATCGATTAAAAAAAAAGGTTCAAGCAAAAAATAAGGGTCGAGGGAACATAAAAAAGGGTCGTTTTATCGACGGTTGGGCCGCAGACACCGGAATCAACTAGTCATCTCTGGAACCGTTGATCCTACACATAAATGGATTGCAGAATCGTGATCAGCGCATGACAAATAATACAAAAAGACACCAAACTTTTTTTTTTTTTTTTTTTTTTTTTTTTTTTGGAATTTGACCATTCTGATCAGTCGCGATCCACCCTTCTGATTGGTGAGCCAGAACCGTCGAATCCCTACTACTTACCTATAATTTTATTCTATAGCGAACAAAACTAAATTCAGTAATATCAGAACTTACTTTTATTCTTAATATAATCATGCCTAATGTTGATTCAACAATCATTGTGCCGATAGTCGTTTCAGTAAATGGTCCTATTGCGAAGAGTTTCGACCAACATCTCAAGAAACTCTCGCTGGGTTGCTGGATTAAGGGCCTGATTCAAAAGGCTGTCATCCTGGATTCTGCAAGGATCGTGAGGAGGTTCCTCTCTCTGGAGCCCTGAACCGTCGGTAGCATAGGACATCGACCTTGTTTTCGACGGTTTTTGTCTATTCTATGTATATTTTTTTAAACACTTTGTATTTTTTTTTAAATATATGTAAAAATAAGAAATATAGAGACATGAGAATCATGCCTAAGATGCTGGTAAAATTTTAACGCCATTTTGTAGGTATATAATCATCACCTGTTTATAGCGAAATCATAATGTCCACAATCGAAATAAAAATGTATCCCAATAGATGTTTTCTGCATTTTTTCAGCTGGAACAAATATTGCCTATTCAATAAATTGGTTACTTAACCAACATTATCTTTACTAAGGACTAAACTTTTATTTTATAAATTCGTTACCAAATAATATCTTTAGATGTGATGGCACCTGATTCAGCACAGTGCCCGCCCAGCTGTTGCAAGCGGCAGCATCCCTGGCCCTCAAGCCTCTTCACTCGCGCTGTTAGTGGGGGTTATCTATATATTATATCTATATATGTATTAAGGGTCTATATCACCTCACCGTCTCACCATGTGTCGCGGCAGTTTTAGGCTCATAAGACACATTTGAGGTCAGAGGAGACTCGCCACAGCAAGGCGGAGCGACGGGCTACCACATTAGGTGTTGCAAACGTGCATAGGCGACGGCAACTGCCTACCATCAGGCTATTATATGCTTGAGCGCCACTGTAGTGATATTCAAACACCCGCTGTACACCTTTGAATCCATATAAGGCCATCGGTCATACTGGTAAATTTTAACACTATGAGTGCATTGCTTACACAGAGTGTTCTATTTTTAAGTGTGTTAAAAGTTTAAGAACTGCAGGAAGCGCCTGTTCCTAAAATAACTTGTCCAATAACACAGGATTCTACTTGGGTATAACGAGTTCATTCACAGTGTTTTGTTTGAGCCGGTTGATCGTGAAAAACATTTGTAAAGATTTGATAAATTGACTTCTGCTGGTTTTAATAAGCTTCAAATGTCTTGCGTTAAATTGGCTATTAGGGTCAGGCCGTTTATGGAAAAGTAAGTTTCCATTTGCCAACAAATTTCGCGGTAGCGGAGTCTTTTCCTCGATATTTTATGGACCTTGCAATATTCTATAATTTAGCGAAATGTTATTACGCCAGTGTAACATAATACCGATCAATTGGTGTGAACTTAGTTAGTTAGTAGAATTATTGTTAAATTTCAGAGAACTACGGTCGGAAGAAGAACAAGTACCAGTTGTGAGTGTTGTCGACGATAATACAGTTGCTATAACAAATATCAAGGTAAGTTTTTGAAGAAAATATTTTATAGCCTTTTCGACATAATATACACAAGATACGAGATTTTGTGTATAATAAGTATAGCCCCAAAAATTAGGGTCCCGCGCTGACCATCTCAGCAAAAAAAAAATTTCTTCCGTATGCCAGTTGATTCCAGCCGGTGAGAAGAACAACATACATCGATATTAGCGCTGTTGGCTAATTTCTTCTTAAGTATTGCAAATTATGTGTAGGTAAATAAATAGATGTTGCTTTAGTTTACTTTCAACATGTTATATTAAATTATTATTGTGGACACTCACAGTGTAAACGCGCACGCAAAGGCTATAAAGGAAAAATAAGGACAGAGCGACTTTACGGGAGGCTTAATTATGTTCAGTAGGGAACTAGAGTGGGTTGATGATGATAACAGCAATATATTACTTAATGAAAGGATTAACCATTCCAATTATGTCTCCATAGCGGCTGAATCTGGTTTAAATCGTTATCGATTACCTACTCGTACCTACATCTTTCTATCAATTCAATTAAAGTACTACTGCTTTTTTCTCAAAATGCTAATAAATTAAAAAAGCAATTGAATCAACTTATTAATTTTTAACCGAGCTAAAAGTAGGAGGTTTGCAATTAGTCTTTTGGTCTAGTTCCTAAAGTCGCCCTGGAATGCGTTAACTCGAGGTCGGGAGTCTGAGAACACTCGAATCTCCACACACGGAAATGATGTCTCCAGATTACCGGCGCCACGTGCTTCCGGCATGACACTAAATGCTAAATCCATATGCTGATCCGAGCTATTTCCATTTCGATACTCAGGTTAGTGCGTCAGGCGCTGGAGACAGCCGGGAGTGAGTACGTCACTACCATGCTGACCATACCTTCGACAGTTCCTGCTCTCCTCATCAGCCGTATTACGCTTCCCAGGAAAAGGTATTTATCTCATATTTGCATTGTCCATACAATTGCATCGTTAGAAGCTTCCATGCTTCTACGGGGCAAGCATTCTCATTACCCTCGTTACATTTAGGTCTTTAACAAACCCTGTTGTTTTAATTAAAAACATGGATTTGCGATATATTTCATTCTGGCCATAAATATTAAATGTACAAAATAATTTTTGACAATGTGACCAAATTGATACAGTCGATTTGGTGTCTCTAAAGCTGGGTACTGACCGGCTTTAGGGGGCGTTATGTAACGTGTTACACAGCGAGCATTCGCGCAGTCAGTGCGCACGGCGAAAACAGCGAGCCGAACTAGCCGCTCGTTGCTCGCTTTGAGTGCTCCACCCGGCTGTCGGTTTTTTGACGAATCTTTTGACTGTTACGCGGTTCAGTCAGTACGCACGCTGTTGCGAGTCGTCACGAGCGCATGCGGTGCGCCGCACTTCGCGTGTGATCACACCTCGTTCATCTCGTAATTATTTAATTTATTTTTTATAACATGGAGTGGAACAAAGGAAAAACTCTGTGTTTTATAGAAAAATATAGAGAAGAACCAGTGTTTAATAAAGATATACCAACACGTCCTCGCTGTCTGCCATCTTGAGTTAACTGGCGGCGAATACGGAGCACAGAGTTTTGACGAGCATGTTACGCCTATTTTAAATGCTCGACGCTCGATGCTCGATGCGAATTTTACATAACTAACAAAAGCCTTAATACTTTCGATCTGTGAAAGAAAATCAAATGTTTACTTATTGCATTGTTTTCTATCCTTTCCTTAATCTTGCACTAAAAATACTTCGCGTTTATCCTACAAATTAGTAGTAAAGTTCAATGCCGTAGCAACGACACACTCGTAAATATGAGAAAGCACAAGTCAGACGGGGAATCATTTCGCGTTTTCATTAAAAATTTTCTACGAAGTGAAAAATTAACAATAAATATTAAATTTAATACAAAATAATTTAAGGAAAACGTGCACCGTTGTCTATTCAGAGACGTGGACTCCAGTTTCAATAATTACTAAAATTCGTAGAAATCGATTGAAGTGTTGTAAATTATTAGTTCTATCTATTTTCTAAATCCGCTGTAACAAAACAGTTGTACCTATGCACCTATTCGAGCATTACCGTCTTCGTGTCAGCTTCGCGGTTCTACCGGGCCAGTTCATTCTGTGCATACTGTTCAGTTAACAGTCAAAATTTTTTTTAATCAGTTTTGTTGTAAGTATCTTTAAAACGTATCTCTTCTCTAGGATCATTAATGAAAAATCAACCTGTATATATTTCGGAGGCATTCAAACGATGTTGTGTTACTATTAGGTATTTGAAACGATTGGCCGCGAGGTAGTCGCCAGCGTTTCCCGTGGATGCTCAACGTGTGTACTGGCATACGGACAGAGTGCTACTGGGAAGACTCACACTATGATGGGAACCGAAATTCAACCGGGACTGATACCTCGACTCTGCAAAGCGTTGTTTGACCTCCCACCTGTTGAACTTACGGTCAGGTAAGAAAATGTTTTATAAAAAATAGGTACATACTTATGGAATGATAATTTGCAGATGCAGAGACTTCGACATAGGAAATATTTGTGAAGATAATGCCAATTGTATGGGACGATTTGATGTATGTTTGTGGCATAATAACTCCTGAATGCTTGCACCGATTTTGAGATATTTATGATGTGATTTTATGAATAAATCTATGCTCACCAAACCAACTTGTCAGGCTAGAATTGTACAGTATGCTACTACTTACTTATTACCTATCAGCTCATAAATGACCCATTGCTGAGTTGGGCCCCCTCCAACTACATGGATGCTAATTAGCATACTGTGCCACGCTGGCCAGAATTGGCATAAAGTTTCGTATAAAGTTTTCCTTCTTTCGACTGCCTCGTTGGTCTAGTGGTTAGATGTGCCGCCTTTGGATCAACGGGTCCCGGGTTCGATTCCGGGGTCGGGCAAGTGTCTTTGTCTAAACCAGAGGCACTGGCTCGGAGTCTGGGTGTCATTTCTATCTATTATAAGTATGTATTTACAAAATAAAAGGTATCTAAGTAGTTTATCATCCATCTCGTTACCATAACACAAGCATTAAGTTGCTTAACTTGGGACGAGATGGCGTTGTGTGAAATGTCCAAGGATTTTTTGTTTTCGTCGCTATGTTTCGGCCTAATTATTTCCTTTTGTCGGCTCTTACGACACCCTCAGGATGAAATGGGGTAGTGAAACTATTATTCTAAACCGTTAGCACACGGAATCAGTATGCTAACCTCTATTAAATTGGAGCCAGGTCTTTTGTCGTATACCTGCCATTAGGTCCAAATCAGGACGATGGCGATGATATCAAACCAAATCTACCCTCATAGTTACACACCTAAAGGGTCCAGTAAATGTTACCAGCCTGTGTGGAAATTTGAATTACATTTATGCCCTAAACTATTAAAGCTGAAATTCGTACTTACCTATGATTACTTCCAAATAGGAAATGGTGCCAATTCGGAAAGTAAATTGTTTCTATTGTTATGTGTTCGTGTGAAGGAGCCATAGGTGTTGCACGCGACGTCACTGTCGGCATGAACCGTCTCGCCTCGAGTTTATCTTTTTTCTTTGCAAAACAAATGGGAATAGTTGTCTTTATTAATGCACCGCTGTCTGCAAAAGGGAGTGTCAACGACCTAAACCCGAAACTGAAGGGGTCGATCGAAGAAATTGAATGTGAACTAGGGAAATAGCGCGAAATAAAAAATAAATAAATACTCGAAATAAAATACTTCAAAGCAATATAATCAATTAAAGTGATGCGCGCCCGCACCACTCTGTTCCAGGAGTCCCGTTTCGCTCATTCTACTGCATTTCGGAACGGGCTGACATAGGAGTATTTTGTTGTACTCTGACTCAATTCACAAGGGTTGCCGTGTTTTCCCCTTGACCGTGCTGTCGCTTTTTTGAAGTCGGCTAGCGTGCCTTTACGTTCCGTTGGGGCCATACCGGCGTAGGGTCACCCATGCCCGGCGGGTCCACGGGGAGATGCCAGACCAAGAGCGGCACACAGCGGCGTGGTGCTTTTTGGCCTCTGTTGTTCCTCGAGAGCCTTAAACTGCTGCAACACACGGCACGATGATAAGAGCGGAGGGGTGGCCAGGCGTTGAGGCCAAGGATGCCACCGCTGGCAGTGGAAGGGCGGCTAGGCAGGCGGGCCCGTTCTACGGACGCACGAGCAATGTTTCGTACATGCCTCTCGATGGGTTGGGAAGCGTCCAGAGCTCCCCATCAAAGAGTGGGGCCCGTTTATATAAGCGGGCCAAGGCCCCATCAGGGTGGCGGAGCATGCTCCCTATTGGAGTGAGTGGGAGTAAAACCGGTGGCCCTGTTTCGGGCAGATGAGGGACAACGTTGGGCTTAGTGGGTAGGTTGTGGCGCACTTACCATCTTTCCGCGCCCCGGAGTCCCACAAAACCCGGCTGGCTGACTTAGTTATTCCTAAGGCGCTGTTTACAACGGGACATGAGTGAGGGTTTTAGTGGGTAGGGGGAATGCAAGCCTCCGCATCACCGGATTAGGGCGTCTACTAGTCCGCACGTAACCGTATCGAGTCCACTTGCGCCGTCGTCGTTTCTCTTCGCTAGTGGAGGCTCAAAAAAAGTACAGCTACCTGTAATTATGGCTCTAGAATGAAATGAATACCTAACTAAAATGTATATGTATACCAGCCTCTGTCGTCACTATTGCGTGTTTTTGGCGCGAAGTGATTTGTAAATTATGGGCCGTTATTCTAAACTTTTTTAACGCAATACCCATGTGATATACTGCCGGTGGTATTCGATTAAATCAGAATGGTGATAGCACCTACTCGCCGAAGGTCGCTTATACACGCGAAGTAACACGTTTATCTTTGGACTATCTGCATTATTGTATGTTTACGCGTATATTTAGGATATAAATAGGAAGGACAATAGCTGTTACAAGAATAACTACGAAACTGCCTTGGCTTTAGTGATGTGGGCTGACTTTTTGATCTAAAGTACAAGCACTAGAATATTTATGAAATTTTGTAAGACGTGTCGAGCCTTTTCATCGTAGGTGACAATTAATTAGTATTTTTCTTTCTTCTCTTATTATTATCAATTTAAGTAGGTAATATTTGCAGGAATTAAATATTTTTAAATTTCATTATGATACAGGATGTTAGAAATCTATTAATAGGTTATTATCAGGTAGAGTACACAAAAAATGCTGTAGAATTTAGAATTATATACATATACATTTAAATTTCTTAAGATTGCCTTTCGTCTTTATTATTGCGAATAGAAACTATGTTTAAATACATTTTATAAAAATTGCTGAAAATAGCACTCTGTGGGACTACGGTTTCACAATTCATAGATATAGTCTGTGTGGTAACGGATTTAGAATATGTCACCATCCCATTCCATCCTGAGGGTGTCTTGCGCACCGACAAAAGCAAATGACGGCTGACAACATAGCCGCAAGAGAAGGAAAACTTGATACGAAACAATCCATCTGGCCATCGTGGCACAGTACGCCAATTGCCCTCCATGTAACTGGAGGAGGCCCGACTCAGCCGTGGGTCATATATGGGCTGAGCAGTAGTAGTATTCATAGAAGTGATTTGCAATATTAGTTTACTACTGCTGTTGTGTATTATATGTGTAATCACTACATAGTATAAAACAAAGTCGCTGTCGTCTGTCCGTCCCTATGTATGCTTAAATCTTCAAAACTACGCAACGGATTTTGAAGCTGTTTTTTTTAATAGATAGAGTGATTCAAGAGGAAGGTTCATATGTCAATATTGCACCCGTGCGAAGTCGGGGCGGGTCGCTAGTAATTATATAAAAATATGCAGTTGACTTGTTAGTCCTGGGTAACGGGTCCCGCCGGGCAAATGTCTTTGTGTAAACCAGAGCCATTTGCTCTGAGTCTGGGTGTGTTTGTGTTCCGTGTTCGTGAATTACATGTTTGTAAATAGCCCCCGCGATACAGGTTACGGTCTAAATGCTAAACTATATTCTTTAAAGTATACCTAATTGAAGCAAATAGTTTAAACATTAAAATAAACAAAAGGCAAATGGTAAAAATCGATTTAAAAAAGTGACTAAGTACAATATCTTTTCAAATATGCAAAATAACAGTAATAATATATTGTAATTGGCACTTGTGTGTTTTCATGAATGCCTGATGGCCGATTTCAGTAATATCTAATGATGTAATAACGTCAACTTTATTTTTTTAAACTCCTAATTGTAAAGGTGAGGAGGTTTGTGATGAGGGTTCGGATATAATACGCCGTTAGTCTCTATAGACCTATGTACAAATATATAAAATTGAAATGTCTGTTTGGAATATTAAAATAACGACTTTTTATTAAGTGCATTTGGATATAGATATGCACGGTACATATACCAAAACAACATTTTTACAAAATGTCTGTTTGTTTGGGCGAATCTCAGAAATGGCCCCCCGCTTTTCAGGAGCATACTGAGTTTTACACGTTGTTAAAAGCACGCGGATGAAGTCGCGGGTAATAGCTCATATTTAAGTAATATTGTAAGAAACCTTTGTATTAATCAATAAATAAAATATCAGACACAAAGTGCATTAGTTCGTTGCAACTCTGATATTTATTTCAGTTCATGTTCTTCCACATAAAGTTCACGCAGTTGTACCTAATGCAGTTTGAAGGTATCAAGTCCGTCAGTTAGTAAGGCTTCAGTCCCCGGGGGTGACTTATCCTGTCTGTCGTTTGCTCGTTCGCCCAAGAATGATTTATCGGTCGCCCTATCGTGTAACTTAATTTAGAAATTATCTTGCGAAATACTTAAAGCTGTGAGTAAAATTATTTATAAACAAACATTTTGTAACTACTGAAGGGGTATTTTTAAATATAATTTAATGTTATAAATTTTATTCTTTATATTTTACTTTTTTTGTCGCTTGTCATTGCATTTGCGTTGGTCCGAGACGACATTAGTCATTTTTAGAAATCGGTTTAATAGTATGCTGTATAACTTGAAATAAGTGATCAAAACCTTATGTCGGTAAAACTTGAAAAATAAATTAAAAAATATATTACGTGGTAATGGTTTATGGCTGTTATTAGTGGAAATGTACATAAATGATGTACATATATATGTTTATGAAACTGGAGTTTAAAATGAAGCCGCGTAGAAATATAGTGTTTCTGGCACCTTTGAATAAATTTACCGGCTGATAAATATTTAATGCATTATTTGCATGTCGAAGCACCTAAGAATCCAAAATACAACTACTTATATTTTTCGACTATTGCAATAAATATGTTGCAATAATCATAACAGAATGTAGTGGAAGCTGGGTAAAACGTATATTAAAATAATTAAAAGGTACCTATCAAGAAAGAGTTTATAGCTTACTAGCGACCCGCCCCGGCTTCGCACGGGTGCAATGATTAAGCTCTAAATTTATCAGTGTTTCTCTACAATATTATGGATGTATTATACTTAAAAACCTTCCTCTTGAATCACTCTATCTATTAAAAAAACAGCTTCAAAATCCGTTGCGTAGTTTTAAAGATTTAAGCATACATAGGGACGGACAGACGACAGCGACTTTGTTTTATAATATGTAGTGATGACAATATAGAACACGGTAGACAGATATTCAAAATTATTCACAACCAGCTTAATACGTGCTGGGTTGAGGCCATGAAGGTATATTATGGACTATATGTTTATTTAAATTAAATATTTTACCCTTTTCTATTTTGTGTTATTTGTGTATACGTACAAAATTATATTTTAGGACAATTATATTATTGGTTTCGATTTAATTTTTATATTCACAATAAAACATTTTTCACCAGTGGCTAGTAATTAGTTTTAAACTAATCATATCAATGATAAAGTATTCACGCATTGAAAAGGATAACAAACAATGCGGTTTATGTCGGCTTAAAACTAGTTATAATCAAAATTTACAAAGTTAAATGGAGTTTAAAATTGTGTGACGATTAGTGATGATTTATTTCAATTTAATTACTTTGAGCGTGTCAGTGGGTTGTTAGTTTCACGCGAGGATCCTTCTGATATGGCGACTAAAGATAAAAGTACAGAATGAGTAGGTACATTTTCAGTACAATCGATACAAGGATACAAATAAATCTTTTAATTTGTGTAAACCAGAGACACTTGCTCTGAGTCTGGGTGTTATTTGTTTTCGTAAATTTCATGTTTGTAAACATAATTCCCCCACGATAGGGGCTTTAAGAAGTGCAGAGGTGTCGATTAAAAAAACATGTTTATTAAGTAGTACGTTTTTGCAATTGACAGTTTCCTAGAAATTTACAACGAGCGTGTACACGACTTGCTGGTCGGCGAAGCATTCGTGCCCTGTCACTCGCTGCCCAGGCGCAGAGGCAACGCAAGGAAAGATCTGCGAGTGCGGGAACATCCTAGTAAAGGGCCTTATGTACAGAGTAAGATTTACCCATCAATTTCGTGCTGCTTGAACACAATTATGTGATGACTGATTCGTGATCCTCATTCCATTCTGAGGGTGTCGTAGGTACATACAGTGTAGTTTGCGTTAAAATCAGCCACAGTTGGAGTGGAGTGATGGAGGGAAAATGGCTTGCCGCGCAGTAAATTGCTGATCCAATTTGGTGGATATTGCAGAAACTTGGATGTTAAACACTTTTTTCATGAAAATAGAATTTAATACCTAAAAAAAAGGTTTAAAAGTAGATGAATGAAACTTAGCATAAAAATTAAAATTCATACTCAAAAGGAACCTTATTAACGTAGGTTTTATTATTTACGTATGTAAATGTATGTAAAAAACTCTTATAAATCGTCATATTTATAATAACCATTATCATCTTACGGCCCCAATCCCACGCTAGGTGGTAGTCTCAACACACACCTATCAGTCGTCATACGTGTAAGGTGTGAATGTAGTCACACCTTTCTTAAACAATTCATCACTCATACAATCCATCTATCTCCCTTGATCGCCCACAACACTTACGTCCACCCAATGCTGCTCTACAGAGAAGCGCCTGCAAGAAACTCTGTAGTTGCATTTTTTTTCCACTTATTGGTCTTGTTGGACTGCCTCGTTGCTCTAGTGGTTAGATGTGCCGCCTTTGGATCAACGGGTCCCGGGTTCGATTCCGGTGTCGGGCGAGTGTCTTTGTCTAAACCAGAGGCACTGGCTCGGAGTCTGGGTGTCATTTCTATCTATAATATGTACTTATGTATTTACAAAAAAAAATGTATATAAGTAGTGTATCATCCATCTCGTTACCATAACACAAGCATTACGTTGCTTAGCTTGGGACGAGATGGCGTTGTGTGAAATGTCCAAGGACATTTATATTTTGTTTACAAATATAATGGAGATACATCAATGATAGCCAATATTTAAAATAGATTATATTACATTTGAAACCCAGGCAATCGAAACCATGATGAAAGGCCCTTAACCTATAAATGCATTGATATAGATCTTCGTCGCGTGTCAGTGAGCGATGTAGATGCACTCCTAGCCTTGGTTGGAGAAGGGGCGCGCAGACGAAAAACTGCAGCCACCCGTCGGAATTCCACATCATCCAGATCCCACGCACTGATAGAAATCGCTACACCGCATGCTACATTGCACCTTGCAGATTTAGCTGGCAGGTAAATGGTCATGCATGTAAAAACTGTGATAATAGCGGTAATGATTGTAATGCTAAGTTACACGTAAAGAGTAGATTATGTAATTGTGTACGTCAAGTACTGGCGAACCTTGTGGAATATACTAATGAATAAAATGTAATTTTATTTATTAATCACATCTATTTATTAGTTAGTTTAGTGTTCTTTTTATCACTATCACTACATAGTATAAATAAAAGTCGCTGTCGTCTGTCCGTCTCTATGTATGCTTAAATCTTTAAAACTACGCAACGGATTCTGAAGCGGTTTTTTTTAAATGGATTTAGTGATTCAAGAGGAAGGTTTATATGTCAATATTGCAGGAATAAAGACGTGCGAAGCCAGGGCGGGTCGCTAGTTTTATACATAATTTAATGTAGGAAATGATGGCTTCACGATTATGATCGTTTTATTTTATTTTATTCCCAAATAAAATAAAACGATCATAACCGTGAAGCCATCATTTCCTGCAATGTGTAAAGATCGTGAAAACCGGCTTCGCACGGGTGCAATTATGCATTTATTACACATATAAACCTTCCTCTTGTATCACTCTATCTATTAAAAAAAACCGCTTCAAAATCCGTTGCGTAGTTTTAAAGATTTAAGCTTACATAGGGACGGACAGACGAAAGCGACTTTGTTTTATACTATGTAGTGATTATGTTTGTCTAATTATCCACATCTATGATATACCTACCTAAATATATTTACTGGAGACGTAATTAAATGGTTGATTAATATTACCGTTTAAATTTTGGAAGTATTTTAATGTTTTTGCTCCGGGATATTGGATGTATAGTTTGCAATTGCATCTTGTCAGATGTAGCATGTGCAATGGGCGCACCTTAATACGAGCGGGGATATAAAAAAAGAATGAACGCTGGGAATATATCACTGAAATAATATTCAGTAATTGATCACAACAGATACGTTCTTGTAATGGAAGGTTGAATTGAATATTTGGATTAAACCTGGAATATGGATCTAACCATTTAATTTGTACTGACATGAGATTGGTATTAATCCAACGGTAAGAGGCATTACAAGTGCTCTTTAGTGTTTCTTGCAGGAAAATTCTATGCCCCGACGATTTTATTTCATTCATCATCATCATCATCATTTAAGCCAAAAGACGTCCACTGCTGGACATAGGCCTCCCCCAAAGATTTCCACAAAGGCCGGTCCTGGGCCGCCCGCATCCATCGTTTTCCGGCGACCTTAATCAGGTCATCGGTCCACCGTGTGGGAGGCCTACCAGCACTGCGCTTTCCGGAACGCGGTCGCCATTCCAGGACTTTTCTGTCCCATCGGGCGTCGGTCCTGCGCGCTATGTGCCCTGCCCACTGCCACTTAAGTTTGGCAATCCTGTGGGCTATGTCGGTGACCCTGGTTTTCCTGCGTATCTCCTCATTTCTGATTCGATCTCGCAGGGAAACTCCGAACATAGCCCTCTCCATTGCCCTTTGGGTGACTTTGAGCCTTCTGATGGAGCCCATAGTGAGCGACCACGTCTCTGTTCCATAAGTCATCACTGGCAACACACATTGGTTGAAGACTTTTGTCTTCAGACACTGTGGTATTGGGATGATTTTATTTACATAAACAATATCTGTTGATCGGTTGCGTTTTTTCCATTTTGCTTGTCTTACACAGCGAAAAAGCTAGCTGGGAAGGTTGTGGCGGCGGAAGGCAGAAGGAAGGAGCCAACATCAATAAATCGCTAGTAGCACTCAGCAATGTAATTTCTGCGCTTGGTAAGGGTTGTTCAATACAATTTAAAAGACTAAATAGAGTAAAAGGCTTTTGTTTCGCAATTTAACTATGGCCTTATCTTAGTGCCAAGCTTAACTTGAGTATTTCGGAAACAGTAAAGTATCAAGAAAACAGTATTTGCAGATACTTTTTTCTTCAATATAATAAATAAATATCCTTGGACATTTCACACAACGCCATCTCGTCCCAAGTTAAGCAACTTAATGCTTGTGTTATGGTAACGAGATGGATGATAAACTACTTATATATATTTTTTTTGTAAATACATACATTATTATAGATAGAAATGACACCTAGACTCCGAGCCAGTGCCTCTGGTTTAGACAAAGACACTTGTCCGACCCCGGAATCGAACCCGGGACCCGTTGATCCAAAGGCGGCACATCTAACCACTAGACCAACGAGAAAATTCGTCATTTCAATTGAGGAAAATCAACCCAGTGTCACGCTGGTAAGACGCAGGTTGGCACAGGGTTTGTATCAAGTTTTCTTCTCTTTCGGCCAAATGATCTGTCTCTTGCTTTACTTGTGTCGCCTCTTATGACACCCCAGGACACAAACCAGTGTGTAGTCTATTTCCGTCATCGCACGGACTTAAATGGTATAGTGTATTGCTGGCTTATACACCTAGTATAGATAATGCACTCTATTGCAGCATTCGTTCGGCAATAATAGCATGTGTTTTGATTTTTAAAATAGCAATACAGTAACTGTTTTAGGTATTTATTATGGACACCAAAATTTTAGTAATTAAGGTTAAATTAGGGTATACTGATTGAATTACAGAACACGATTGAGGAACATTAGGTACGTAATGACTAATTCGCATGTTGACAGACTTTCCTAAACAAACATTAAACTAATGAAAAAAAAAACATCGCAAGGTTACATTATCATCTAATATGGTTTCGATGCAAATTATAAAGAAGATACGTAGGTACTCTTTTTCGTCACAAACCGTTGTACCGAACGATATTGTTTGAATAACTACAAAGCTAACTGCTTCTTAACTATGTACTGTAACTACTACTAGTCAGCCCAAACTGCTTAGGCGGGCCTCTTCCAGTTACATGGAGGGTAGTTAACCTACTGTGCCACGCTGGCCAGACGGATTAGCACAGGGTTACGTACCAAGTTTTCCTTCTCTTGAGGCTAAGTTATGAGCCGTCATTTCCTTTTGTTGGCTGTTACGACACCCTCACGCTGGAATGGGATCGTGACACTATGTATTCTAAATCCGTCACCACAATGACTAATCTAACATAAAACTCCATTCTAAACACAAGTCTATGGTTTTCTATATCTATAACTCACAGATACTCAAGCATTTTCCGTGTGGTGATGGATTTAGATTACATAGTGATACCACCCCTTTCGATACTGAGGGCATCGTAAGAGTCGATAAAAAAGACAAGGTCAAAAACCTAGTTACAAGAGAAGGAAAACTTCAAATAAAACCATGGGCTAAACCGTTGTTTTTTGACTGCGGCATTATTTATGTTGTGACTGGGTATGAGAAAGCGGAGCGATGTATGGCTTCCAATTAGATGAATTGAATATCTTCTTAAAGTTTGTTTTATTGGGGAATAGACGTGAGTGAATGCTGTGATGTGCATTTTATGTCTTAGTGAGCGGTGGATCTGGACGAGGAAGATTTGTGCCCTATAGAGACTCTGCCTTAACTTGGCTATTGAAAGATTGCTTCACTGGTGGCGCAAGCGCATTCATTATCGCAAGTAAGTTTGTAAAATATAAGCACATTAGTATTTACTAAATCTCTTTAAAATCTTTCACCTGGGATAAACATTAATTACAATCACATTCCAAATATGATCGGTATCGTAGTGTATTCATTACTTAACGTATCCGATACATGCATTTCCTCGTACAGCGGTTTGAACAAGATCTTGATGTACGAGTGAGATATCGATATTTTTCATAACCCCAGTCTTATCACTAAATAAGGCTATAGGGCTTTTGATACACCCTGTATAATGTGACTATCGACACACATGCATACTCAGTTACTCATAAACAATATCTGCGTGTGCAGCGGTATCTCCCAGTGCAGCCTGCTACGGAGAGTCTGCATCAACCTTTCGCTGGGCTGCTCGAGCTCGTCAACTGCCAGCACCTCGAACTGCTCCTTGTGGCTCAAACACGACTTCTAGAGCGGCCCTCCAGGCGCAACTGAATCAACTAATTGCCGAGCTCATCAGGAATCACATACGTTACGTGCGTGTATAATAACTACTACTACTCAGCCCATAAAAGACCCTCTGTTGAGTCGGGCCTCCTCCCATCACATGGAGGGTAATAAGCCTACTGTGCCACACTGGCACAGATGGGTTGACACAGGGTTTCCATCTCTTGCGGCTGGGTGAACTGTCTCTTGCGTTCCATTAGTCGTCATTTACGACACCCTCAGAATGGATTGGGATGGTGAAACTATGTATTCTTAATCCGTCACCATACGGACGTAAATACGTCTAGCTACAAAATATTTTTTGAATGTTTCAGGTACCCGAAACAGGAAAGATCAGATATGAAGAAAAGCATTGGACATTACATCATTGCAATGAATTCATTCGAAAGGGCGAGTTAGAGACAATCACCATAGGTAACATTATGAGTCAATCCCGTCCGAAATTGGACGCTAACAATTCAGAATCTACAGCCTCGTCAGTGGCTAGTGGTAGTTCCGACGTCATCAATATGGTAGAAAAACCTTTTAAAATAACCAACGAAATAAATAAAGAGATTGACAAGCTCTTTGGTCCCACATTAGAGCGGACAAGTAGTGGTGTTGATCTAAAAGTTGTTGCACCTCTCAGACATAAAAGACGGCAGTGTAGATCTCAAGAAGTATTAACTCTAGATGAAACCGTGAATAGTCAAAATCGTAGCCTGGCAAATATCCCAAGTCAAAGCGGAATGCAAATAAATGACGTACAAACCGTCCAAAAGTCTAGCCCACCTGTCACTATTCTTCACGAAAATCAGCGAGCAGAAATAGTAGCATCCGTTACAGATAGATTATATACACGGCTGAAAAAGAAAGAAGTATCGGCCGTTTCGAAAGTAGAATCAATGGTTGATAGAAAGATCGTAGAACCACTAAGTGAACTAAAAATTTGCACTAATGCGCGACAACGTTTGATGGAACTAAGCAAAAAAGCTATAAGAAATAAAAGAAGAATAGGTATACCAGCTCATACTCAGACTAGACCTATGGTAACTAGAGTGAGGGACCAAGCAACGGACGTTCAAACAGATTTGCTAGCATATATAATGCAACACCAACATCTGTTTAAAATGCACCGCGATGTTGCAACTGAAACAATCCCCATGACCCCCCGATGTAAAGAAATTAGCGCAGGACCGACAAGTTCTGTTGATTTTGAGGATAGATCAACAGAAACTAAAAGAACCGAACACAAACATTCAATAATGATGACTGATATAACTACAAGTTCTGATCGCTGTACACAAACACCTATACTACCACCACCAAGGCGTAAAAAACGTTTGAAGAATCAGAGTTGTGCTGAACACACTTCTGATATATGCTCTTCTATCCCAGTTATAAGCATAAATATATCACAAACGTATCCAATAGATGGCGACTCCCAAAGCTCTGATGATAATTTAGAAAACTTGGCTCTCACGAGTAAATCATCTGTCGTTACTACAACTCCTGATCTACTTACAAATCATAACAATATGGAATCGCAAATGAAACATTATGAAACAAATGATGAGTCACGGCGTGACATTGACGTAAACGTATCACAACATAATACAGAGTCAGCAAATGATGAAATTGAATTTTCAGACACAGATGATCTAGTTTTACCAAGAGTTACAATCGATCCTAGTAAAAAGTACAATAATTCTGAAATAAAACATATAATAATGGGACGAAATGAAAACATATATCCATATAACATTGTACTTTCTCCTCCCAGATTGAGAGATAATTCTAAAAGGATTGTTAAGTTTAAAGACACAAATGTAGAACCAGCATTGTCTGTAGCCTCACAGACAAGTTGGGTGTGGGGACATTATGATAATGGCGAAGTTAAATCAAATTTAGATTCAGATATTGCTGAAAAAGTTTCCTACAGTTCCAAGGGTAATGAAGGTTATTCTGACGATTCAATACTATCCAGTAAAATGGCTACTGATTCTTTTGTATGGAAAGGTAGTAGTAAAACTCTCAGCTCTAGAAAAAATATTGTACCAGTATACAAAAGTAAAAAATATAAAACATTGAAACCAACAACTAACAAGGAATCACAGGAAAATAAAGAAAGAGAATATGACGATTCAAAATTTCATATTCACACCGACACTATTGAAGAAACAAGTTCAAGTGATAGTCTCAGTTATACTAAAGCACAACCAAAGCTCAGACGACGAAAATCTAAGCCAGCAGATGTACATTATTTCCACGAAGATTATAAAACTGATGACATATCATATTACCATACACTAGAGAGGAAAGTATATGACTCGTGTAATAAGGTGGAAGACACAGTGACTAAATACGAAAATTACTTAGCAAGCTATGGGAACGACGCTGGTACTGAAACTACTGGTTGGAAGCCGCAAGACTATTTACAACATTTAGTACAATTAAGACGGGACGCAATAAGGGCTGAAAATGACTTTGTGCTTACCGATAACAGCTCTATTGATACTTTTAATTGATCAATGTGTGTGATGTGTATGTGTGCTGATAAATGAATATAAATATATGTAGAATGTGTAGATTTAAGACGTCTAATATTTTTTCTTTGATTAATAAATGAAAGTATCTTTTCTATCACTGTTTTGTCCTTAAGGTAAGACACCAACTTATAAAGACCGGTTTGTTCTTAATAATGTTCAAATAAACTTAAATTCCATGCAGCTGACGAGGTGACCTCAACTAGCTTTTGAAATAGGCAAGGTATACGATGCACCGTCTAGCAAGCGTCAAGTATCGGGTATATCGTGAACGTAAGTGGACCACACTACTCGAACAAATCGATTGCATTAGCCGAAATTAAATCGTAGGAAAACACGAACTAAATACCTGAAGTGCGAAGTGAGTTATTTAAAATGTCATTATTAACAGCGCAATTGTTTAATTCAGGAACACTTTTCATAATACTCGTCGGATTAATATTATTGTATTTATGGTTTCGGTACAAGTTTACCTATTGGATTAGAAAAGGTGTTATTGGTCCGTCGGCAAGATTTCCGTTCGGTCATATACAGGATGTGATTAGACGAAAGGAACAGTTCTTTCAACCGTACATTGATAATTATTTTAAGTACAAACATTCTCCGTACATCGGATTGTACTGCTTTCATCAGCCTGTGTTGTCTATTCACGACCCTGACATTGCGAAGCATATTTTGATCAAAGATTTTGAGTATTTCCAATCTCGCGGTACATACGCCGGTGGGGTGGGTGATCCTTTAGCTGCAAATCTTTTTAACATATGTGGGAATAGATGGAAGAATTTACGTTTAAAAATGTCGCCGACATTCACGCCTGGGAAATTGAAAACGATGTTCCCCATCGTTGAAGATATTGCGAAACAAGCGCTCAGTTATATGGATATGATGTATACTTGTAAAAAGACAATCAACTTTTCGGAGTTCTACTCTAAATATTCGATGGAAATTATTGGTAACGTAGGGTTCGGAGTGGAGTGCAACGGTTTCGAAAAATCGGAATCACAGTTTTATATGCGTGGACACGAATATTTCGATCATCAGTCTCTTTATTGGTAAGTCTTTTATTTTACCAGGTTCAATAACTGCCCACTTTTAATTTTATTATTTAAACCACTAGCTGATGAATGGTTCACATGATAGTCAATAATCACTACTTAACAGTCTAAAGACTCATATTTATAGATATAAAAGCAATATATGAAGTTTGAATAAATTGTAATTTTACTTAGCAACTGCAAATCATAGGGGTAAGATGAGTGCCGCCTTTAGATCAACGGGTCCCGGGTTCGATTCCGGGGTCGGGCAAATCTAAGCCAATCAAATAAGGCAAATCTTTGTCTAAGCCAGAGGCACTTACTCGTAGTCTGGGTGTAATTTGTGCTCGTGAATTACATGTTTGTAAACTGCCCCCGCGATACAGGTTACACCTATAATAGTGAAGGGGTTTGTTTTTTTTTAAAAGCAAGATTGCTAGCCGGTAAGAAAAATAAAATATGCGTGCAGTATTTTGATAAATTTGTGTAGGTGTGTGGCAATTTACTAATGAAGAGGAAAATTCTGCTCTTTATCATATTGGATTCTTTGCCACGCTCATACAAGAAGTAGGTACATTATTATTCAATTTGGCACAAAATTGAGAGCGAGCGCAGGATTAAAGCGTAGAATTTTTTTATATTATTATTAATTTTATATTCGCGGTAAAGCTGAAACAATTACCTATTGTTTTACAGGAGAATTATTAGATCATTTGCATTCTTCGCACCCAAAACATTCGATAAGCTAAAGATAAAACGAATCAGTTCGGAAATAGAGAATTTCTTCTACGGACTTGTTAGGCAGACGGTGGAGCACCGACAAAGACATTCCATCAAGAGAAATGATTTCATACAAACACTCATCGAGCTTAAAAACGGACAAGGCGTCAATGAGAAAGGTATGTTCAAGAGATGGATAGGTACAATATGGGTTCTTTGATAAATTGGAAGCTTATGTATGCCCCTAGCGGTTGAACCACCTAGGTGGCCTGCCGCTTTTCTAATTTAATATGCAACCGCTTATGTCTGTACGCACTGGCGGTTTAGTAAGCCGCTGGTGCGTACAGAGGCTAAGATTGATACTTCTACTACTTTTCAGCCCGTAAAGTACCCAGCCTCTTCCAACTACATGGAGGGTAATTAGCTTACTGTGCCAGGGTTGACTTTCGTATCAAGTTTTCCTTCTTTTGCGGCTTGGTTTTCGGCCTTATTATTTCCCTTTGTCGGCTCTTACAACACCCTCACGATGTTCAATGAGATGGCTACACTATTATTCTAAATACGTTACCAGGCGGATAATATTGATAAATTACACTACATTCAATTCAAAGCAAGGCTTGGATATGTTGAAAACTATCTATGTCTATAACAAAACGAACAAGCTACTCTTTCTCTTTATCGCGCACTGTTTTTGTTTTTCACAAAGCAAGTGATCTTATGACACTCTACTGACTACTTTTACGGATGCTATACATCGATGGTAGAATAGGCGCCGAGGGCTTTACGTGCCACGCGAAGCACGGTGGACGAAAGCAGTTACAAATGATGGATACCCATCCAAAAACCAGCAGACCCAAACTGCTGTTGCTTAGCTGTTGCTTAGCCTGCAGACTGATTGCGTTAAACACGGCCCGCGGGATGGTACACCCAACATCATTGCCTCGTCGGGCGGTGTTAAAACCGCCCGACGAGACAATGATGATAAGCGATTTCTTCTATAGATATCTAGTATTTAGCATAGACTAGAAATGCATGTAGGTAGGTGAGGGCTCTTGCTAGGGTTGCCATCACCTAAATGGCCGACGCCGATAAACACGGCAAAAATCCCGGACATTTGGGCGTAATACATTTGGGCGACAACAAACTTGGATAATTTTGTCGCCTGTCCCCTGCCGGATCGGACGGAAGGCAGCCCTAGCTTTTGCTAAATCTGAAAAATCATTCATATTGGTATACAATGCAGATGCAAGTTAATTTTAAATTAGATGAAGAAATACAATTTCAGGAAACACAAAGTATCTGTCAGATTTCCCATTCACCATGAATGACGTAGCGGCAAATACGATGCTATACATGATAGCTGGGTACGAGACCTCAGCGACAACTGGGCAATTTGCAGCCTACCTCCTGGCTCTCAACCCGAACATCCAACGACGGGCCAGGGAAGAGGTCCTATCGATTCTTGCCAAGTATGACGGTGAATGCACTTATGAAGCCCAAAACGAGATGGTATATTTAAACCAAGTATTAGACGGTCAGTGTTTTTTAATGATTTTCATTTCAAGTTATGACATAATTATTTTCTGAAAGTATTGAAGTACTTTTTGGAAAAGGTTTCAATTAGATTTGTTAGTTAGACTGTTTTCATATGTGTGCTTTTAACTACTCAGTCCATGCATGAACCACCGCGGCGTCGGGCCTACTACATAATTACATGGAAGGTAATTAGCCTACTGTGCCACGCTGGCCAGGCGGGTTGGCAGAAATAAATAAATAAATAATAAATATCATTGGACATTACACACAAAGCCATCTCGTCCCAAGCTAAGCAACTTAATGCTTGTGTTATGGTAACGAGATGAATGATAAAATAATTATATACATTTTTTTTTGGTAAATACATACATGTTATAGATAGAGAACACCCAGACCCGGAACAAATACTTGTAGGTCGTACAAATATTTCTTCCGTGCGGGGATCGAACCCGCGACATGCTGCGCAGCAGTCGATCGCTCAACCACTGCGCTAACATTTCGTATCAAATTTTCCTTCTCTTACGGCTAGGTTTTCAGCCTTGTCATTTCATAGAGTCGCCTCTTACGACACCCTCAGGATAGAATGGGGTGGTGACAGTGTATTCTAAATCCTTCACCACACGGATTTTTTTTAACAGTCTACCTATATTTTACTATACTAGTAAATAAAGTTTATCAGCATGCTTTACAGCCTGCGCAAGTCCTTTAAAACGCGATAGCTTTAGTGTATTAAATCGACTTAGTTCCATGCCCAATAAAGGCGAAAATATTATACATAATCTTCACAGAATTTTTGTTAAATATGTTTTTAAACATTCGCGATATTCAAACATCGATAAATAGACTACAAGATTTCTCACGCCCCAATCTCCAGTAACGAAACGTATTAAGGTACGTAACATAACTCTATACTCTACCTGTTTCCACACACAGAGACCATGCGAATCTACCCATCAATGAGGACACTTTTCCGACGATGCAATAAGGACTACGAGGTTCCCAACACAAAGCTGGTTATAGAAAAGGGTACATTAGTATTCATACCTATCCAGGCGATACAAACCGATCCCGATATCTTCCCAGAGCCAGAAAAGTTTGACCCAGATAGGTTTTCCCCAGAAAATAAGGCGAAACTACATCCTTGTCACTGGATGCCGTTTGGAGAAGGTCCAAAGAAATGTTTAGGTAATGTATCATATGATATTGCTTATATACATAGTATAAAACAAAGTCGCTGTCGTCTGGCCGTCCCTATCTATGCCTAAATCTTTATAACTACGCAACGGTTTTTGTTAATAGATAGAGTGATTCAAAAGGAAAGTTTATTGCACCCGTGCGAAGCCGGGGCGGGTCGCTATTTGCTTATAATGCGCTAATTGCTCTGGTGGTGAATTAGAAATTAGAGAATTCGGATACAAGAGAAGGAAACACTTAGCGGTCAACAGGATATCCAGTTAAGCGTAGCCTATTAAGGATTACTCTTGACTACTGGAGATTGTTTTTGGGTTTCTAGATAGAGGATGAAATATTTCGGATCGGATTCGAATCATAGTTTCTCAGTTGCACTCGTTAGTAATACTATTTGGACGACTACACCTGAAATAGTAATACCTGAAATAGAAAAACACTTACATCTGAAATAGTAATATAATACTTGGTGAACGATATAGGACGCCACCCCATTTTACTCTGAGAGTATTGAACAGAACAGCCGACAAAAGGAAATGACATGGCCAGCAACCTATCTGCAAGAGAAGGAAATCTTGATACGAAACCCTGTGTCAACCCGTCTGGCCAGCGTGGCACAGAAGGCTAGTTGCCCTCCATGGAGCCCCGACTTAGCAGTGGGTTATTTATGGGCTGAGAAGTACCTAAGTACTTAGCAGCAACAAACAAACATATTTAGGAAAGGGTAGCAAATCTCTTGAACGCTTATTCAAGTGTTAAACTGTTTTACGCTTATAGATTAATAGCAAACACATTACACTGTATGTAATGATTGCGCTTCTGTTTGTCTTCTAAACAATGCACTTCTAAGTATAATATTATAATTACGAGCTCATTCGTGTTGTTCTTGACCTGCGATTGTTGAGCTTAGGATTGCCAATAGATAATGTATAAATAAAGTTTAATGTTTACTTAAACGCGCCTTGCATGCATTTATTTATTAGGTCAATATAGCATTGCAAATATTGGCCAAATCGGGATAGTATTAAATAGATACCAATGAGGCCTGCCAGATGTAACCCGGAGTCTTTATCTGCGTAAAATTTAAATTAGATTACCTAGTTCTTTTTTGGAAAAAGGTCGCTGTTTCAATGTTTAACGCCAATAAATATATACGTAAGTATAAATATTGTTCAGTCACTAAAGGGATTTTAAGTATTTTTCAAGTATTTGTCAATTACATACATTCTCCAAGAGTGCATTATGTACATTACTCAACCGTATGTTGAAACAGAAATAATAATTATTTAAATAACTACTTCATAACTTAATGGTCAAGGCAAAGTAAGTAACCTTAAGGCGTTGAGCCACAAATATTGTTAGGTATATTTTATTGTATTACTTAGCAGTATTAGATATCTACCTCTATGTACCCTTGTGCCATTTACTAGTATGACACAGGACCGGCCTTTGTGGAGATCCTTGGAGGAGGCCTATGTTCAGCAGTGGGTGTCTATTGGCTGGAAATTATGATGAAATGAATAAAAAGATATTCATCATTATAAGCACAATATATCTTGTAACAATTTTAATTGCTAGCACAACAAAATGATGTTGTCTTTTCTTCGGTTGAGTTTCGGCGGGAAGTCTTGGCGAAATTCCCGCCGAAACTCTCGATTTAATTTGAAATTAGCGACACGTACATTTACTATGATAGTAGAAGGCGGTATGGCAGCTACATGCAATCGACTTCAAAAAGGGCCTCTTTCTCGATTCTGTAGATTTTTTTTTACATTAACGAAGCTTCCGACAGCATCTAGTTTAGAGTTAATTTTGTAGTTAAAATTGACGTCGTCGTTCAAAATTAAACGCAATATTTGGTATTTTTGTGTTAAATTATTATAATTATTTTCCACAGGGATCCGCCAAGGATACATCCAATCAAAAATGGCTCTTATTAAAGTGCTCAGTAAATATGAAATCCTAGTTGATGAGAAAACTGAAGTGCCGCTAAGAATCAAACCGTCTTCTCTTGTTTACGCTGCGGATGGAGGAGTGTGGCTTCGGCTAAAGAGACTTAATGAAAATAAGCGGAATTGAATGGACTATTAATGTATCACTATCACTACATAGTATAAAACAAAGTCGCTGTCGTCTGTCCGTCCTTATGTATGCTTAAATCTTTAAAACTACGCAACGGATTTTGAAGCGGTTTTTTTAATAGATAGAGTGATTCAAGTTGTTTATATGCATAATACATGCACCCGCGCGAAGCCGGGCCGGGTCACTAGTAGTCTATAAATTACTTTCCGCCTGTAATATATACTATATTTTATTTATATTAATTTGAAGAAAATTTAAGGGTTGACTGATTCCTTTCTACTGTAAACTTATCGTATTCCTACTATTTTCATAGCATATGTTTAAAGAGGGAAAGGTTAAGCAAGGACATATATAAAAAATATAGTTACCTGGAATAATTAGTACTTAATTAGCTACATTATATGTAAAAACTAAGTCAAAATAATAAATTCATACATACTAAGGTACGTTTAATTGGCTACTTACATGTTGCGGCTTATTTAGAACACCTATATAAATATCTAGGTTTATTCAAACCATACTGATTATGGCATCCTGATTCTATCTATAATATGTATATGTATTTACAAAAAAAAATGTATAATAAGTAGTTTATCATCCATCTCGTTACCATAACACAAGCTTTAAATTGCTTAGCTTGGGACGAGATGGCGTTGTGTGAAATGTCCAAGGATATTTATATTTATGGGTGACTTCGGGAACAAGTAACGCACAATACCTGGATTGGTTTGTTGTTCTAATGTCTGATAGAGATGTTAACCTGGAAACGTAATCATCGTAAAATTTGAAATGTTATTCAATTCATTTTATGAATATTATTCCTATTTCCCTCCTACAAGTTGGAGAGCCCAAATATCAGATCCGGACAGAGGTCACTTACGTGCAATTATGCGTATCGTTTCAAGCTTACTAAACAAGCTCGTGACCGCATTAGAATGGTCCGATCTTTGAAGGTCAAATCGATTAAGCCTTTACAATCGGATTTCATAACCGAGAAACAACATAGCTTAGAGGTAGATTTAGTTCAATTTTGCGGCCCTTGAAATCTGCTGCCTTAAAGCCGTAGGCGAGGCGACGTATCGGAGCTGCTGATCCGCTTTGGTTACGTGCTTACGTCAGATTGACCCCTGTTTGGCGGCGAGGCGAAAGGTGGTGCCGATTCCTTTCCGAGTTGATATGTGTGCTACGACCTTTAGGCTTCAGACTGCTAGTAAATCCACCACTGCTACATTACACTGGAGCACATTACTACTATGGAGGAGATCGTAGCTTATTTGACCATGCGCATCTTCCACCATGTCAATCATTTGTGCGTAATATCTCCTCCATGCTTCGGAGGGCGCGTAAAGCAGTCGGTTTCGGCTGCCATTCCTCCATCCATCGGACCGCAAGAGGCAGATCACCTAGCCTCAGGAGAAGGATAACTTGATACTCAGTACTGGGTAATTTATGAGCTGTAATGACTGTTAAACATCTTTTGGTTAACAATATGAACACCCTGGCCACTAGTTTTTTGAATATTTTACAATTCTATGTCAATATTCATTTCTTTATATTTTCTATTATATTCTATTTTATTCCCAAATAAACCACGCTCTGAAAAACACATATCTTTCAGTTTACTGCCTTGCCTTTTGTCTAACAGTGATATGGCAGGATATACTTAACCACTGTTTATCTATTCAGTTGTAGGCACAACACCCTGTGGACCTCTGACATAACTTCGCCTATTGCGCTTATTGCATACAGTAACCTGATTGGATCATTGCCAACGAAGACGGAAGTTACGATGTGCATACTAAAGAACTTGATGACACCGCAGTAGCTTAGCTTTACATAAATTTTGTAACACCGCCTCCTAATAAAACTTAATTCAAGTCAATCAAATACAATTTACTATTACATAGACGCCTTTATTTAAACAATCAAAAACTATAACATAATATGTAGTAAAGCTATATTATCTATATTTTTTCTGAGTCTTAGATGTGTACGTACTAAATTATGTGTGGTGATGGATTTAGAATACAAAATGTTATCAACCCATACTATCGTGGTGTCGTAATTGGCGACTAAAGAAACGCAAGATGCATAATCATCTAGCCACAAGAGAAGAAATTAATGATGTGCCAAATTGCCATAAGATCAGGTCAACATATTTTTCACTTCAGTAGCTCAAACATGTAGGTTTTGTTGCCTGAAATCAGAGAGCAAAAGCAATTCTGCTCACTGCCACACACACACTCGCCACACTCAGGATTCAACTTTAAAACCACTCGCTACGCTCATGATTCAATCGTTGAATCCTTCGCTTGATCAGGATTCAAAATCAGCACTCGCAGCAAAAAATTCTTTGTTTTCTTGTTGCACAAATAATTATTTCTTAACACGTAACACCATCGTTTCCACTTGGCCAGATGTATGTATTGCGTAAGTATCTAGTTATGTTGACTCTGTTCTCACTTTGGCCATGAAGTGCACTATGTTATCATGCCCGATGCGGTTAAGCAATCTCACCAATCTCCATACATCGATACAGTAAATTATAACGATATATTCCACGATAGTGTTAGTTAACGATTCGTTTGGTAATATTAATCTTGCTTTGGTTTCGGGGGCGTCTGTGTTTGTTTACTGATCGGAGGTACATGTTCAACTTCAGCCTCATTAGATACTTCATCCACAATACGATCAGCATCGATTTTGGAATCAATATTGAGTTTGTCACTGTCATCATCTTTCTTCAAACCTTCATCGATTATTTCATCCATAGTACTTTGAGTATAACTCATCATATCTTTATTGACTTCAAGTATTTCAGTACTTTTAATAATGTCGGTACTTGTAATATTTCCCGTATGTTGGTTCATTTCAAGAGCTATATCAACCATTTCGTTAATTATTTCTTCGATGTTATCTTCCCGGTCATTATCTTCTTGTTGGTAATTACCATTAGAATTATTTTTCTCTATTTCAGATTCAAACACCCCCAGGATTTGTTTGCTTTCAGATTCAATTAAAGGTTCGGTATTAAGCGAAATTGACGAATCAGACACTTTATCTATGTTATCTTTTAATTCTATTTGTGCATCTACTGGTTTAATGGCCGATATTTGAGCGGTTACTTCTTTGATTTCAAGATCTAGACGTGGTCTAAATTTACGACGTGCCATCACTTTATCTATCAGATGCCTTTCTTCACTCATATCACTACTGTACGTCGACTCAAGGGACGTTGAAGAGGATCTGTTGTATCTTTTGTTAATGTGTCTATCCAAAAGTCCATAAAGCCTTCGGCTTAGTTCTGCATTTAGACCATCTTTAGACGACTCACTTTCTAGCAAAGTCGAAGAAGTAGCGGCGTCTTTTGTTAATTTATCCTGACGATGTCGTTTCAATATTGTTTTGATAGTCTTTAAAAGTGTTGTTGAACTACGAATGAAAATGTTTTCCTTCTTAGTTCTTTTCTTGGCCTTAGTCTTCGCCTTTGGTGGTGAATATAAAGAATATTCAGACGCATCTGGTTTATTTCTAGAGAAGAAAAGTATATCAAATGATTTCTTTTCGAGTCCGCTTTTGTTCCTGCTTTGTCTTGACATCTTACGTTTTCTTTTAGGCCGGAAACGTACTTTAGCATTGTTTCGAACGTGAAACATGGAGCCGCGTTCATCTCGATTTCCCGAGTCAGGATCTGGAGATACTGTACGTATGTGTTGCTCATGTTGTTGCTAAAAGTAAGGATTTTCTAAACGTGACATACGTTTCATGTGGTGCTATATTTAGAATACATAGTGTCACCATCACATATCATCCTGAGTGTCGTAAGAGCCGACGTAAGGAAATGATAAGGCCGAAAACGTAGGCGCAAGATAAGGAAAACTTGATATGAAACTCTACGCCAAGCGGTCCGGCCAGTGGTTAGTTGAAGGAGGTCCGACTCGGCTCATTTATGCGCTGAGAAAAAGTAAGAACATGAGAAGACCTTGAACTCCTGTACTACTTTAATGTTCCCAATTTGTCTTTAGTGTTAAGCATGAATGCTCATATAATAAATTAAATAAATATAAATCAATAATAATCTTATCTATCCTAATATAATAAAAAAAGAAAGATTTGTATGTATGTTTGTAATGAATTGGCTCAAAAAGTACTGAACCGATTTAAAAAAGTCTTTCACCATTTGAATATACATTATTACTGATTAATATAGCCTATTGTAAATGCAAGAAAAATAAAAAATAAATGTCTACCCGTGCGAAGCCGCTAGTATAAAATAAATTTAACACAATTTGTAAGTACAATCGGCAACTCTATCTCACCCACATAAGTGAAATGAAAGA
Organism: Clostera curtula; assembly: GCA_905475355.2. Classification (NCBI taxonomy): domain Eukaryota; kingdom Metazoa; phylum Arthropoda; class Insecta; order Lepidoptera; family Notodontidae; genus Clostera; species Clostera curtula. The sequence continues at coordinate 5,694,571 of FR997813.1, read as the reverse complement.
ACTGAAATAAAAAGAAATACGTACCAACATTTTGTCAATATCCCCCCGTAGGCTCACATTAATTTTTACCAACTGGAAGTCGATGACCATGAAGACTCTTACTAAAGCCAGTATAGCCGACAGGATCCAACAGCCAGTGTGCAGCCAGGCCGTTATTATGGTGAGCCGTGTGGCCTGGTACACTCCTCGGATACTGCGCTCGTACGCCAGTGTAGCAGCGTTAACGGTATACGAACAGCTGCAGGGATATAAATACAGTTAATTTTTAACATTTAATTCATTAAATCATTTTGATTAATCTCAGTCGCGTCAGCGTGTTAACTAAACTGATTGCCAAAAAGCTCTCATAGAATACAACCTTCAACCTTGCTTATAAACGACTCAATGCTGACACAAAATTCCCTTTCTTCGCAATGAAAAACTATAACGTGATTATTTTTTAAACAAGTGAATATTACATAACAGGAATAGTTTGTATAAAATACTGTTTTCGAAATTACTTATTATACGTAATTAAAACCTGTTGGTTACTGGTTTTAAACTATGGTTAAACACCATTTTTCCAATACTTTTTAATTATTGCGCCAAATCAGCCGATTATGCGTTAAAAACGAATTATAAGTTTTTAAGTGGTCTGCGGTACCTATGTGTAAATAAAACACATCAATATCAACACCCAACAAATTGTTTCTCTATGGTTCGAACTAGAAAATAATAAAGAGATTTGTGGTTAAAGCTAGTACAGTGAAACCTAACTATTAAAATTACGGATATAATTGAAATTTGTAGAAAATAATAACAAAAGGAATTCTTGCCAGCTCGTCGCCGATAAACGGCATTTCGAATGGTGAAGTAAATATGCACACCAAATTTAAGTTGCGTGTGTAGCTCTAGCGCTGGTATTCTCATAAAACGATTCAAGCATTAGTACTGACCCACCGGAGCTACCAGTGATCTCTCCAAGCTTATTGCATAACTCTTGCAATCCGTAATGAGTGATGGTAGAAGAGTAGATGCACAAGATTCCCATGGTCAAGGAAAATAAGCAAACGGGTAGGAGAACGCGCCATGGGCGGTGGAACCTAGGAACAAATATTGCGATACATAATAATTTTATGGTACCTTACGTATTTTTTGTAAATTAAAATATTCTTCACAACTTGGTGTTCATTCGATCATGGCGGAATGAAACAATATAAACTGCGAGCAGGGCAGAATTTAGGGGTCCAGAGGCCTCGGGGCAACAAAGGAGTGGAGGCCCCCTTACCCCAAATTATTTTCAAGGGGTCATGTAACATTTCGGGGGGGGGGGGGGGGCGAGTGAGCGGATAATTAAGATTAATATAATCAAATAATCATGTCACGGCCCAGGACGGGCCATTGTGGAGATCCTTGGGGGAGACCTATGTCCAGCAGTGGACGTCTTTTTGCCGAAATGATGATGACAAAATCACCTAATCACTCTTAACGTGACATGAAAAACACGAGGTTAATTACTGCTGTTGCAGTTAGCTGAATTTATCAATACAATTTGATGCTCTAATTAAGTCAAAGATTCAATTTCATAAATGACTACAAGATATCTCTAGTTAGTCACTAGTACATACAAACTGGCGTTTGCCTGCCTATCTTCACCTCTGACGATATAAATATCGGGTGTCCCAACTAGAACGCAATTTTTAAATTTGGCGCCATTCGAAGTGTCGTTGTTTAACATTTGAACAATTGTTATTGTTTGCTAGTAGAAGGTACGAGGTTAGTAAAAATGGAGGGCATGTGGTTTCAACAAGACGGCGCCACATGTCATACAGCCAGAGAAACAATTCAATTGCTGCATCAGTCATTTCCCGGTCGTGTTATTTCGCGTTTTGGAGACCAGAATTGGCCGCCTAGATCGTGCGATTTAACACCTTTAGATTATTTTCTGTGGGTTTTTTTGAAGTCGATGGTTTACGCGCATAAGCCGACGACGACTCAAGCCTTAAAAGAGAAAATTGGACGCTGCATTAATGAAATACCACAGCATTTATGCAAAACGGCCATTGAAGATTTCATTAAAAGATCGCGTGTATGCCAGCAAAGCCGCGGCGGCCATCTGCACGATATCTTGTTCCATACATAACCTCATTCTGTCTACTTTACGATATAATAAAGTTTCACTATTTTTTTTTTAATATCTGTGTTTTATTTAAAATTTAAAAATTGCGTTCTAGTTGGGACACCCTTTAGAAGCAACTCACCCGCTTGTGCGTCCCCCAGTGGAACACATGAGAAACATAGTGGTCCAAACCAGGCCGAAGATGCCAGATACAAGTGGCACGTAAGTTGGTAGATCACACGTGCTCTTCTCAACCCATTGTGTGCTTAAGAAATCTACTGGTACTGTAATAAATAGGATGACATTAATCACAGTACGGTTAAGAAGACATTATAATCAATTCTACCGATCTATTAATTAAACTCGAGTACTGATTACTGTTGTCTCTGCTAGATGATTTCTACTCTATATCAGCTCATTCATCCAACACATATGGGTAATTAGCTTATTGTAGTACCGTCCTGAGGGTGTCGTAAGAGCTGACAAGGCTGAAAAACTAGCTCCAAAAGTAGGAACGGAGGAAACTTGAAACGAAACCCTGTGGCAACTCGTCCGGCAAGCGAGGCACAGTAGGCTAATTACCCTCCATGTAAGGGGAGAAGGCCCGACTCAGCAGTGGGTCATTTATGGCACGAGTGGTACTAGGTATAGGCTAATTTCCCCTCATGCGGTGGACAGCTGGGTTGCTATAAATAAATAAATATCCTTGGACATTTCACACAACGCCATCTCGTCCCAAGCTAAGCAACTTAAGGTGAATGTTCCAGGGTAGCCCGCGAAATTCAAATTTTCTTTATGAGCTTGGAGGATTGTATTGATGATTATAATTACATACGTCTTACAGCCGCGAATAACATTTTAATCAACATACAACCTAGCACTGACCTGCAAATTGCAAAAAACTTAAGAAAATTTGAATTTCGCGGGCTACCCTGGAACATTCACCTTAATGCTTGTGTTATGGTAACGAGATGGATGATAAACTACTTATTATACATTTTTTTTGTAAATACATACATATTATAGATAGAAAACACCCAGACCCGGAACAAATACTTGTAGGTCGTACAAATATCTCTTGCATGCGGGGAATCGAACCCGCGACATGCTGCGCAGCAGTCGATCTCTCAACCACTGCGCTAACCGTGTCGTCTTATATAAAGATTGGTAAGGAGTTTTTGTTCTGTTCGTGATTGTTTGCACGCCTACGTCTATAATTTTTTTTCCACGTTCGACTCTTATTGGAGTTAAAACGATCGTTTATACTACGATACTACATATGGAAAATCTGTTACTGTACTTACAATGATCCTGGTCTTTGCTATTTGGTATGAACTCGTAGATGACGTTGTGACGTAAGCTAGTGAGGGAGAGGAGCTTCGGGAAGAGCACGCACTTCTCATCAAACAGGTACATCAACATGTGGAAGCAAAATGTACAGAACGAACCAAACACAAACGCCAAAAAGAACAGAAGAAGATGCGCTCCTGGAGAAGAATAACTACGCTTTATTGCAATGATTGGGGTATTTACATTCTCACCAACAGTAAATCCAAGTGTTGACTCGAGATCAAACACCATTGGACTCGAAAAATTAGGGCGCCTCCAAACCCCAAAATAAAATCCCCGTTCTTCCTAAGAAAGGGCCAGCCCTGTTTATTGTATTCCTAGGTACTCTTAGACATTTCGTGTGGTGACGGATTTAGAATACATAGTGGCATCACCCTATTCCACCCTGAGGGTGACGGTAAGAACGAGCAAATGACAAAGCCGAAAACCTACTCGCAAGAAAGGAAAACATGACACGAAAGCACAGGGTTTCGTGTCATGTTTTCAGCCCGTTCAGCCAGCGTGGCACAGTAGGCTAATTACCCTCTCCCTATGCCCGACCACCTATATCAGCAGTGGGTCATTTATGGGTTGATTAGTAGCAGTAGGTACACTCTCATATAAGACGATTTTAGTATTTATTTGCTGAAAACTAACCACGGCTAATTACTATGCCCGATTCAGCAGTGGGTCATTTTGGGTTGATTAGTAACAGTAGGTACACTCTCTTGTGAGACAAAGCTAGTATTTATTTGCTGAAAACTAACCACTCCAGGCTACGTTTATTTCAGATTCATTTCTCTCGATTAATCTGTATTCTTCGTACAATGTGTATCTATTCATTATGTTGCTCAGAAGTTTGGTGATGAGTTCGAAGATCCGTGCCGCAAAATGTATGAAGATTGAATATTTTCTCGGTATAACAACTAGACATCTAAGTAGTTAAAGTTAGTATATCGCTGTACCCTAATAGGCAGGATTATGTACTCAGCTATCTTGAGGTCGTTTTTAAATCTTAAATATAATCTTAAATTATTCTGTTGTTTGTTATATTTTTGACTAAGAACTACAATGTGCATCTTCTTCTTCTTCATTTAATTGACATGGCTTCCATCATGGGTTTGATGATTTTGCCAACAAAAAAGTTAGTTTTGACACATGGGCGGTGGCAGAATATACATATTAATAAAGATATAAGGGCCCCCACGCATTTAGGCGGCCAGTCGCGCGGCCTGGCCGCATAATGCGCGAATTGGTCGCCGCGGCCTGGCCGCGTAATGCGCGCAGCTATATACGAGGGTGGATTGATAAGTTTCCAGCCTCACCAAGAGATAGCGCCACTAGGCCTACCTTAAGGTGACATTCTATAGTACCATCCTTGGATAGCTTGTAGCTATAGTTTCAGCCCGATCGCCTTGCTAGTGTAGGTTTGAGAGCATCTGTGTTTTTCGTAAAAATGGAAAAGCAGAAAAATCGTGCTGTCATCAAATACTTTTATTTGAAGGGGTTAACGCCGAAGGAAATTAAAGAAGAGATGGACTCAACACTGGGAACATCCTCCCCGTCATATTCAACCGTTAAGCAGTGGGTTTCCGAGTTTAAAAAGGGTCGTGTGAGCACCTCTGATGAGCCTCGCTCAGGACGCCCCGTTGAGGTCACAACTCCAGATATGATCGAAAAAATTCATCAAATAGTGCAGGGAGACCGCAGATTGAAAGTGCGTGAGATAGCTGAGACCTGTAAGATGTCATATGAACGTGTGCAACATATTTTGCACCAACATTTGCATATGGAAAAGCTCTGTGCAAGATGGGTGCCGCGTTTGCTAACAGTCGACCAAAAATCGTCAATCGTTGCGACGGCTATAATCAACGATCTAAAGTTTGAATTGATGCCGCACCCTCCTTACTCTCCAGACCTAGCCCCGAGTGACTATTTTCTGTTCCCTAACCTCAAAAAATGGCTTGGCGGTAAGAGATTTGCGAACAATGAAGAAGTAATCGAAGCTGTAAATGGTTATTTTGAGGAGCTTGGCGGATCAGTCTATAGAGATGGCATTAATAGACTGGAACCCCGCTATGAGAAATGTATCAGCCTTGGAGGAGATTATGTTGAGAAATAAAAAATATTTTTTTTAAATAACCTTGTTTTTCTTAGTCAGGCCGGAAACTTATCAATCCACCCTCGTACATCGTAGAAGAATTAGTTGGTCGCAGCGACTTGGCCGCGCGGCCTGGCCGCATAATGCGCGGAGGCCCTAAGAGTTAAGAGTTAAAGTACGGTTGAGTTGTTAACACGATTAGGGAGGTCAAATGCACAAAACAAATGGGAAATATATATTACTAGCGACCCCCCCCGGCTTCGCACGGGTGCAATGATGAACATCTAAATTTATCAGTGTTTTTCTACAATATTATGCATGTTTTAAACTTATACACTTTCCTCTTGAATCACTCTATCTATTACAAATATGATAACTAAATTATTAACTGGTTTTGGGAGATACATTTATACAGGGATTGAAATACTGAAGGGGAAGAAAGGGTTAATAGGTAAGGTATGTTAACGGGGCGGGGCAATGATGTTAGAAGTAAAAGGTGTTTACTATAGTAACATCATTGGCGCGGGGGACATCGGATACAATCTCCTATAATAATCTGTGGCACTAAACGTCAACGCCGATGACAATTAAAAAATGTAACCTGCGACAAAAAGGGCTTATCTGCTTAATCTAAAAAAAAAACTGCCTGGACCAAGATTTTGACATAGATTTTTTTTCTTGTAACGCTTACGATCAATAACGAATTTTAGTCGTTATTTTATTTTGTACGTGGGGAAACCCATCACGGGTACATCCTAGAAACGACCACTACAGAGTTTCTTCACGGCTTTTCTTTGTAGAGCAGGAAACCGAAACGATAGTAAACGATGATTGAAAGCGTATTTTCGTGTTGAACAATATAAAAAATAACAGGTTTAGTGATTAACTCGATATTGATGTTTACGTCGAGGCCGACAGGTACCAAATGTGCCCTAATTTATTGCTAACACTAGAAGTTCAAAATGTTTCGACCTTATAATAGCACCCCATTATATATATTTAAAATAATATAAAAATGAATCGCAAAATGTGTTGGTAAGCGCATAACTCAACAACGCCTGGACCAATTTGGCCAATTCTTTTTTTGAAATGTTCGTTGAAGTGCAAGCATGGTTTTTACGGTGGCGAGAAAAATTCGAATAATTTTATTATAGATTTATATTGCAAAACAAAGTTTGCGGGGTCAGCTAGTAAATAAAATATGAAAATGAATTGCAAAATATGTTGGTAAGCGCATAGCTCACCAACGCCTGGACCAATTTGGCCAATTATTTTTTTGAAATGTTCGTTGAAGTGTAAGCATGGTTTTTACGGCGAGAAAAATTCGAATAATTGCTGGGAAACCCCTAAAAACTGCCTATTTCTTTTTCCCATAAAACCTTTTCTAACTAAAACGTAGAATCAATATCATTATTTCACTATCACTACATAGTTTATAACAAAGTCACTGTAGTCTGTCCGTCCCTATGTATTAGGGTTCATGCCCGGGAATTCTCGAGCCGAGAATTCCCGGGAAATCGTTGGGCTTTGTTCCCGGGAAATCAAGCTCGAGAACTCGAGAAATCATGTACGTTTGTAGAAAATAAACTTGCAGAGTTTTAATTTGTTTATATTCTATTATCATTCCATAAATGGTGCTATGATTGTAATGTAATTATAATTTACATTTACTTTCTACCTGAGTTTAAGATATTAAAGTTTTAAATCTCTTAATTTTTGCTGAGTGGCTAAAGATGCGTGAGGTCTAGCGTTATCATGATGAAAAACCACACCACTTCTTATGATTAAATCCGGCCGCTTTCTCTCAACTTCTTGCTTTAATCTCATCAGTTGTTCGCAGTAGAGTTCAGAATTGATGGTCCTGCCTGGTGGTAACAGCTCATAATGAATAATGCCCTTCCAATCCCACCAGACACACAGCATCACGTTGTTGCGAGTTAACCCGGGTTTCGCCACAGTCTGTGAAGCCTGACCGGCCTTTGACCACGACCTTTTTCTCACGTTCTTGTCGTACGTGATCCGCTTTTCATCACCAGTTATCAGCTTCTTCAAAAATGGTTCGGTTTCATTACGTCGTAATAAAGAATCACAAATGAGTACACGGTGCATTAGGTTTCATTCAGTGAGCTCGTGAAGAACGCAAATATCGAGCATTTTGTGTACCCAGTTTTTTTCAAATGCGACCAGAGCCACGTGCATCTTTGACATCAAAATTTCCGGATTGAAAACGCTTAAACCAAATTTGTGCTACTCTCACAGACACTAGGTCCATAAACATCGCAATTTTTTTTCGCGGCTTGCGTTGCATTTTTTCCTGTTTTGTAGTACAATTTTAAAATGTATCGAATTTCTTCAATAGATTCACTCATCTTGACAGTACGAAAAACAAATGAAAATCACACATTTTCCTAATTTGAATTTGGAATTATGTTCTTTAAAATTTAAACTTTCAATGATACCAAAACCAGCCAGATACAAATAATGTAATAGATAGTAATATAAGCCAAAGAGATTTTATTACAAGTTCATACATACTATAATGCGAAAAGACTTCTACTACGACTACCTAATATTAACGTTTTCTTTCATGTTGATTTTTTGTTTAATTTACGTTCTAAATAACCAACTAAAAGTGGTGCTATCATTATGATTATGAATCTGAATAATATTTTTTTCTGTTTTTTTTTTCAAATGTTAATATGATTAATTTTTTTGAATAAAATCGATGAAAGTTTTATAATTAATTTGATACTTTTATTTGAGAGGAAAACCACTAACTTTTTGACGCAATTGGAACCAAATAATATGAGAAAACGTACGTAAATGTAAATTTCTCGACAACCCGAGAGTCCCGAGAAATTATCCTCGAGAATTCTCGAGACCCGAGAAATTGAAAAGCTCGAGAAACCATGAACCCTACTATGTATGCTTAAATCTTTAAAACTACGCAACGGAATTTGAAGCGGCTTTTTTAATACATAGCGTGATTCAAGAGGAAGGTTTATATTATATGTATAATACATGCATCATATTGTAGAGAAACACTGATAAATTAAATGTTCATCATTGCATCCGTGCGAAGCCGGGGCGGGCCGCTAGTTATGAATAATAATAATATAATATTATGAAAACGTGTAAGAATCTAGTGGTGAAGTCTTTGGCTGTGAAGTAGGTACCTACTTACACTAGATATTAATCTTGCCCGATGCAGTTAGGCAATCGCCATATTGATTCCAACCTTTCTTGGTTTATCTGAATACTCGCACAGTGCTCAATATTCTGGTCCGGTCTGACACCCAGAGATATGTTAGGCAATTGGTAATTTTCCATATTGTTCTAAGCACTTGAGTGTCATGATACCAGAACTTATATTTTGAAATTGCAAAATATAATTACTACATTTGATAGATCGACAGAATTCTGTATCGCCAATTTACACAATAATATTGGTATTTCATTTTAAAGTAAACTTAGACGTCAAAAACCATAGGCACAGTTTTGAAATTAAGTCTAATTGAATAGACAAATAAAATCATTAGGATTGGGTTCAGCTATTGCTAAGGAGGCGGCCTCTAAACGGGTTTCAGCCCAGGCTTGACTACAAAATTATTCAAAGCAAAGGCTTTTGAAAGTGCATGTGCTTGTAAATAAACAATGTTTCATTTAAGTATCTTAACTTACAATAAAAATATTAATCTTATGTTAATCTTCAAAAGCGATTATTTCCAGAGTTCTGCTGTTATACAAATGTTTTATAACCGAAATAAAATTATATCTTTTTTATAACATTAAATTTTCTCGACATACGTGTTATATTTCAGAGACGTGGAAAATCGGCGGATTGGTCGAGAAGTCACACCGTTTCGGTCACACCTGTTGCTCAGTGCACCTGACGAGGGGAAGATCTGGCAATCGCAAACCGCACTCGTTGCTCCAGGAATACTTTCTACACTATTGCCTATACAGTTTTTTAAAGTTTTTTTTTGTAGAAATCTATACTAACCGTGCTTTTTCTTACTGTAGCAACAATCACCAAATTCGAAAACATGATAATTGTAATCATAATTCAAAAGTAATGCCACATTGCCAGTAACTTATGATTGCTAGTAATGAACACAATACGAAAACATGCAGTCAAAATTATAATATGTACTAATTTTATCATCAATATACGAGTAAGTAAAAAAAATTTACAGTTTTCCAAAAGAAATAAATGGCAGAACATTGCCACGCAATATTTGACGGTATTACTGACATTTGTTGCTGTACCAACATGCAAAGAAAAGTAGAACGGACGCCCTTTTTTATAATATCATTGAGATGATCTCGGAGTGTGTTTTTTTTAATTCTGAATCAACGTCCATGTTCTGAATGTTGTTCTAAAGTTTAAATGTTATTATTAAAAAAACATAAGCTTGATATTTTTAAAATTGGAACTATTTATATATCTGCCCATATTCGCATTTATTTAGTGAGTAAATAAATGAATTTAAATGTAGTTTTTGTAGTACATTCATACAATACATACACTGCACATATCGCACTTGATGTACGCTAATGACGAAACTGGAGACGAGTGCGGAGTGACACAAACAATGTTACTCGGTAAGCATTTTACAGTACCCGACGGTCCTACGATTGTAGAATCTCGACGGATAAGATTACCGACTTGTTCAGCTAAACTTTTAGTACTGTTTTGATGACGAATCCCGTATCTTGTACTGTAGATTTACAATATTTTTTCCTAATATTTATTTATCCTCATAAGCTCATTATTATATTGTTAAATAATGTCGACAAAACTAGTCACTTTTAACATTGAGTTTTACTGTCTCTACTTTTCAGCCCATAATATATGGCCCCCTGCCGAGTCGGGCCTCCCCCCATCACAGGAAGGGGAAATTAGCCTACTGTGCCAAGCTGGCCAGACGGGTTGGCACAGGGTTTCGTATCAAGTTTTCCTTCTCTTGCGGCTAGGTTATCGGCCTTGTAATATTCTTTTGTCGACTCTTACGACACCCTCAGGATGGAATGGGACGGTGACAACAAGTATTCTTAATCCGTCACCACACCGACTGTGTATACTTGTACTTGACTGTGGTATAGTTAAATTATTATTTGCACACGTCTTGATAACTATGAGACTGATCTGAATTGCAGTAATAACTTGAAGGAAGGAGCTTAACCCGGAATTATCATATAATCGATACTTTGAACAATATCGTATTTCGAATAATGTCGTCTAGTTAAAACCATTAATTTGACCGACTGAGCTCATTGCAGATAATCGCCGATAATGTTGACCTGTGTCGATATACAACACGTATCGATATCGACTGGATGATCGATATAAACTTTAAACACATGTAAAGACACACGGTCACATTAGATATGGTTTAAAAAAGCAAAGGCTGCCACGTAAACCATTATAATAATTGATTAAAATAGCATTATTCTATTATGCGTACCAAAAGTACTCGTTAAAACAAGCACAGTTAACCGATTTAGACATACTTATATTTTTTCGTTTTATTAAATGCCGTTGGTACCATTCAAACTCGATTTGTTTCATCTCAATGGTCTCCTTTATCGATATGGTATTAACGCTTTGAGAAAATTCTATCGATAAATTCGATGATAAAAACTTTGCAAGCTGAAGCTACATTGAGTACCTATTGATTGCCGTTTGGACTAGATAAGGCTTGAACTACAAGTATCCTTGAAGAGTAAAATCTAAATCACAAATCTTTTATCGATATAGGTAACAGAAAAGAGGTACGTCATTACTATATTTGAGTAGGTCCAAGCGCTCCAGATTAAATAACGGAGCGATAATAATTTAAGTTAATATTGGTGAAACAATACAGTAGTTCGTAAAGAAAACGAGATGTGGCTAGCTGTGTTTCTGGGTGTGATATCTGGTGTATGTGCAGATAGACTGATATTATCGTCCAGTGATGTAGCGTGGTTTGTAACAAACAGGAATAGAAGTGAGTGCCTATTTGATATGAAACACGAAAATTGTATCGATAAATTCGATGTTATAAACTTTGCAAGCTACATTGAGTACTTTGCCGTTTTACGGCTTGATACAACTATCCTTGAATAAGTAAAATCTATCGATATTTTCATATTATATTATAATATAGTGGTACCTTACGTCCGTAAGGTGTGATTATAAAGTCAGTTGCCGAAAAGATGAAATACATTTATTGGTCTAAACGAACAATAAATAACTTGAAGCAGTAATACACTGTTTATTTTTCCCTGAAAGTTAGTTGTTACAATTAGTTTTTACTTTGATATGAGAAGTTTTAACGTGACTAAAAGATAAATAAACGCAATATACAAAACTACACTATTTTAAAGTAATACGTTTGTACTGTATATGCTCCACTGTAGATAGTATAAATTTATTTGTAATAACAAAAAGTCAAAAACCCTATCGTCCTATGAAAAGTATCGATCGTAGACACTGTCTGCAAAATATAAGCCAACAACAAACTAATTTATTTTGATAAATTGTGACGAAAGTATAACTCGAGATGTGAGCCTTGAGAAGCCAAGTCATTGCAGGAGGCCCGACTCAGCAGCGGGTCATTGTGGGATGAATAGTAGTAGTTGATTTCAGTGAACCCATGTTTAATGATTTATTTTTTCTAAATAGAATGACATATTTTATACTCTGAATTGAGGTTTAATGATTATAGCACGACAGTGATTACTTATCAATGAACACACATACATTGATAGCTTTTAGCCGACAATTATACAACAAAATATTAACGTCTCATGGAAATCTTGCAGCAATAAACATACCGGCGGCAGTACCAGGAGGTATTTATTCGGATTTGATGAGAGAGGGAGTCATAGGAGATATCTTGTCAGGCTTTAACGACGTGCTAACACGATGGGTCGCGTACGATACTTGGACTTATACGGCCGAATTCAATGGTATGTTTGACAATATCGCAAAATATACTTTAAGAAAAATATCTTTGTATGAAAAGAAATATTACAAAACAAAAGTAAATTTCGATTCGTTATTTAGCCAGATTAATTCTGATATATTAGAAAATAGTGATTTTGGCATCTATGTCTAATGCCTACCGAGTGTACCGATATATATACATTTGGTTATGTAGTCGCATCAAATTTATGTAAAGATGGGTTTATTGCCTTGTTGGTCTAGAGCAGTGTTTCCCAACGTGGAGTCCACGCCCCACAGAGAGGAAATTTTATAGTTAATGGGGGAAAAATAAAAATGGACTCTACACACTCTTCTAAGGGAACAAACACATTTTTAAAGGATACAAAATATGTATGTGCGTACACATTTTAGAAATCCTAAGCCAACTATATGATTTCTAAAATGTGCATGCATAAAATGGGCATGGCCTAAAAAAGGTTGGGAAACACTAGTCCTAGAGGGACCTTGTTGGCTTAGAGGTTGGATGTGCCGGCTTTATACCAGAAGCATTTGTCCTGAGTCTGAATGAAACAGCAAGATAGTGTCAAAATGTAATCTGATAAATTCAAAGTTATTGGTAAGTTTTTGTTTCATGTGTGCAGGCAGGTTTACGGCTTTATTAACTGTGTATGGGACGTAGAAAGATAGAGTAAATAATTACAATTGTGACAGATGCCTAAAAGGAACCGTCGCCGGTCACATATCCAAATCTGGGTCGTTTTCACGACAACAGCTACTGTAAATATTAATTTTTCAGTAACCGAACAGGTGACAGAGAATAGAGTAGTAAACTTGGTGTTGGAGGGTGTGGACACGGTCGCCTATGTAGAGCTGAACGCGAGTCCCATTGGTGCTACCACGAACATGTTTGTGCGATATGTGTTTGACATTAAAGAGCATCTGAAGGTAAATCTGTAGCATGTTAATGATTTGATGATTTACGTGTGGTAGCGGAGGAAGAATACTACCACCCCATATCCTCCCGTGGGTGTCGTAAAAAGCGACTAAGGGACAACAGACGTTGGGCAGCAGCGACGTTCTGTTCAAAACACACCATCCATCACTGCGATCGCCAACCCGCCTGCCAAGCGTGGCGATTATGGCAAACCCTCCCATGAATGGATACAAATACGGCGGGCGGCCCAGGACCAGCCTTTGTGGAAATCCTTAGGGGAGGCCTATGTCCAGCAGTGGACGTCTTTTGGCTGAAATGATGATGATGTAATGTTAATGATGACAAATAAATGTTTTCGTAGGTGAATAATAGTCCAAGTCAAATCGTTTATTTTGCATAGTACTTAGTTGTCACGTACAAATAGGCAATATTGTTAATCACTATCATTACATATTTAAAAAATTCGCTGTCCGTCCCTATATATGCTTAAATCTTTAAAACTACGCAACGGATTCTGAAGCGGTTTTTTTTTAATATATAGAGTGATTCAAGAGGAAGGTTTATATGTATTGTATAATACATGCATAATATTGTAGAGAAACACTGTTGAATTTAAGTAGATGTTTATTATTGAGCCCGTGCGAAGCCGGGGCGGGTCCCTAGTAATAAATATTATACAATGCCAAGTATTCGACGGTGAACCCACCAGTTTCTTGGTAATTCACGTGTTTTTGGCCAATATTTCGCGATGTTGATAGTTCATTCTAGTCGCTTCATCAGAAGGAGTTGCGAAGTATAACTTGAATTAGCTTCACACAAGGAAAGAGACTCTCTTCTAAGCCCATTACTCTAATGCAATTTTAGGCGCAAAGGGATGAGCCAGACGAGGTGGTATATATGGCAGGGGTCCGCAGCACCAATCCCCCGATAACTATAGTCGGGCATTTCTTAACCGTGCGAATTGCTCTATAAACTTCAATATCGTGGTGTAGGACTTTTTGGTATTTCTCGCATTCGTAGGCGATATTTCTTGATGTTATTAATCCAGATTTTTCGGGTAAATTGTGTAAAGTATGTAGCGCGCTGGTCGCTACACAATCATGTTTTTAGGAAGGACAGAATGAATTGATAGTTACATTCCTGTCACCCGTGGAAGCAGCGCTTTTGCGTTCAGAGAAGAATTTCAGACAGCCCACGTGTGTCCCAGACGTTTATAACGGAGAGTGCCATGTCAACCAGCTTAGGAAAATGCAAGCGTCCTTCGCTTGGGACTGGGGACCAGCTTTTCCTTCAGTTGGAATATGGTAAGTATTTATTACCTTGGTTACTATGAGCAGATCGGTGCCTAGCGATAGTTAGGAATGTTTAAAAAAAAGTTATAGGTGGGAACCCACAATGACTCTCCTGTTAACTAATTGTAGTATACCTACCTCTAAGTAATAATGTAGTCGATGGTTCTCCTTGAACTTAAAATAAATACATTAGGTTTAAACTGTATCGTGGGGCAGTTTACAAACATGAAATTCACGAATACAAATGATACCCAGAGTCAGTGCAAGTGCCTCTGGTGTATACAAGGACACTAGCTCGGCCCCGAAATTGAACTTGGGACCCCGTGATTCAAAGGCGCCGCATACTACCCCTTTTTTTTTTTTTTTGCCC
This sequence comes from Clostera curtula, assembly GCA_905475355.2. Taxonomy (NCBI): domain Eukaryota; kingdom Metazoa; phylum Arthropoda; class Insecta; order Lepidoptera; family Notodontidae; genus Clostera; species Clostera curtula. Next base: position 5,679,516 of record FR997813.1, on the reverse strand, counting down.
TGGGTAAAATCCTTTATCGACTTCCTCGCCGGCCACGGGGATGGCCAGCGAGGGGAGTGTGGGACTCTCCCCCATAGTGGGGGCCTACCCACTAAACCTCCCCGGGGAGCTCCAACTCGCGTCCTGTTGCGGCATTGTGGGATCTGATGCCGCATCCTACCCCTAGACTAACAAAATTCTAAGTGATTAAGTGGGTCATCATAATACCTATTACATTTCACATCCGAACACGTTTTCATTATTAGCTGTTTTTTTCTAATACAGGGTCCCGGGTTCGATTCCGGGGTCGGGCGAGTGTCTTTGTCTAAACCAGAGGCACTGGCTCGGAGTCTGGGTATCATTTCTATCAATAATAGGTATGTATTTACAAAAAAAAAAAAGTATATAAGTAGTTTATCATCCATCTCGTTACCATAACGCAAGCATTAAGTTGCTTAGCTTGATGGCGTTGTGTGAAATGTCCAAGGATATTTATTTATTACCTAAATAACGATTTGAGTATAGAGATAAATGTATCCTTTAAAACGGAATGGGTATCTAAAGTTTTTAGCGCAAAGTGCTACGCGAAGTTGAAATAGAGTATGAAAGTGAAAGTATGGATAGATAATAAAGGCACCATTATAAAAGTAGTAAGGACGAAACAGTAGGATGAAGGTAGTAACTACTATTACCATAGATTACCCACTGCTGTGTCAAGCCTCCTCCAATTCCAGTGCCATGCTGGCCAGACGGTCACAGGGAAGGTTACGGCTAGGTTTTCGGCCTTGTCGACTCTTACGACACCCTCAGGGTGGTGGTGACACCATGTATTCTAAATCCGTCACCACACGGAAGGTAGTGAACAAGGTATTAATTCCTTATAACTCCTCCAGGAAACCAATTTACATAGAAACATACAATCAAGCCATAATCAGATCAGTGACTGTGCACACAGAGAAAATTAGCACCGCTTGGAAACTAACTGCGAGAATTTATTTCGAGTCTGGTGAAGGGACAAGACAAATCACGGGATATCTTAAGACTTCTTTGGACGTGGAGGGAAATCAGCAACTGGTGACATGGATGAGAGTTAACGTCACCACGAGACTTGATGGCACGGCTGAAATAGATGCTTCGATGCTAGTAAGCCAGGTAAATATACACATCTACTACTACTACTATTCAGCCCATGCATAACCCACTGAGTTGCTAGTTACATGAACGGTAATAAGCATACTACGCCACGTGGTACATTCCCGGCTCGACCGGGTAAGTACCACACTCTCGCAGAAGACCGACTTTTGAGTAGTAGCTTTTAGCTACTGCGCTTCGTTCGGTGAGCGAGAGGGCCGGAGGAACTCCCCCCCACCCCATCCATGGCTTCCTATTCCTTTCTTAAAGGCCGGCAACGCACTTGCAACCCCTCTGGTGTTGTGGGTGTCCATGGGCGGCGGTGATCACTTACCATCAGGTGACCCGTTTGCCTCCCTCTATCATAAAAAAAAAAAAAACGTGGGCCAAGCGGGTTGGTACAGGGTTTCATATCAAGACTTCCTTCTCTTGGATCTAAGTACTCGGCCTTGTCGTTTCCTTGTGTCGGCATTTACGACACCCTCGTGATGGAATGGGGTGGTGATGATATGTATGGACGGATTTAGAATACATAGTGTCACCACCCCATTCCATCTTGTGAGTTTCGTAGGCCGACCAAAGGAAACGACAAGGCCGAAAACCTAGACGCATGAGAAGGATAACTTGAAACGAAACCTTGTGCCAACTCGTCTGGCCAGCGTGGCACAGTAGGCTAATGACTCCATGTAACTGGAGGAGGCCCGACTCGACAATGGGTCACCTATGGGCTGAGTAGTAGTAGTTTATTATGATATTCAGATAATGCGTAATAATGCCAAAATCTCGGATGAATGCTGTATTTATTCCAGAATGTAATAAGACTTTGGTGGCCGAACGGTTTTGGAGATCAGCCTTTGTACAAACTGAAAGTCCACATGCAACCGGACGCCTATAAAAGTGAAGATCATGGGATGGTAAAGCATTTGATGATAGGTTTTAGAACTTTGGAGGTCGTCGAAGAAGATGCTTCAAAAATATTGGGTAAGGACCTTTTTTTGGTGGGTAAATGCTTTAGGAGGATGGAAAGAATAAGCTGGATGGAAAAACTAACAAACCAAGAAGTATTAGAAAGGAGAAGCCTGTTGACCTGCTTAGACAACAGAAGAGGAAAGATGATTGGGCATTTGATACGACACGACACACTTATGACAACTATCATAGAAGGGAAGGTAGAAGGGAAGAGAGGACGAGGAAGACCTAGGAGAAGCTTTTTCGATCAAATTAAGGAAAAAGTGAATGTCGGTTCGTATCAATTGGTCAAGGAGCTAGCAGAAGATCGAGATGCTTGGAAGAAACTACACCGACAAGAGCATCGCTCTTAAATTTAAGAAGAAGAAATGCTTTAAGCGTACCGCTGCCCCTCGTGGTGGGGTCAGCGATTATGTGGGACTCCGGAAACTACTCGTCTACCCACTAAAACCCCAGCGGTATACCCTCATACGACCCGCTTGGGGCGCCACAAGTTCGCGTAAACACATTCCACGGTGACGATTTGGTTAGGACCTACGTGTCTGTAACAGTGGGCTATTGCCATATACTTTAGTCTACCATTTCTGAAAATGTACTACTACTACTCAGCCCATAAATGACGCTCTGCTGAGTCGGGTCTCCTATCAAAGGGAGGGTAATTGGCCTACAGTGCCACGCTGGTCAAACGGGATGGCAGAGGGTTACGCTTCAAATTTTCCTTCTCTTGCGGCTAAGTTTTCGGCCTTGTCATTTCCTTTCCTTTTGTTAACTCTTACGACACCCTGAGGATGTAAAGGGGTGGTGACTTTATGCGTGTAATTTCAAATTCTTCCCGAGGTAGTGTCAGATTTTTTATGGAAACAATACAAATATTTAATTATATTACTTTGAGATATTTTGGGATAGCTACAGATGAGCTTTTTTGTTTATATTATTCCGTAGTATGTCTCTGAAACACAGGTAACACGACAGCGGGAACTGGAATGACATTCTACTTCAAAGTGAACGGCCACCCGCTGTTTATGAAAGGTTCCAACTGGATACCAGCACATATTCTGCCTGAATTGGGAGCCGATAAAGAGTTAGGTAAGTTTAAACAAGGGTATTTGAAGGAAACTTTGACCGCACGGCTGTTGGCAAATATAGATAAAGATCAAGAAATAACAAAAACATATTTAGTAAAAAAACGAGTGACAGTCTCTCTTGTTTGTTTTTCTTTTTTACCGACAACTGGAATACTGGTTTTGAGAAGGCCTATGAGGCCTGACGTTCATCTTTTTTTAAACGTAAAATGATTTAGTTACGTTTTAGTTAGAAGACGTTTGTATGGGAAAAAGAAAAAGGCGGTTTTTAGGGTTTCGTATTTTTCTCGCCGTAAAAACCATCCTTGAAGTTCAACGAACATTTAAAAAAAGAATTGGCCAAATTGGTCCAGGCGTTGTTGAGTTATGCGCTTACCAACACATTTTGCCATTCATTTTTATTTAAAAAGATAGATAATAGACTGACACCACGTCAATTTTGGGGCCATGACCTCGGTGGAGTTAAGTTTTAGTTAACTATAATTAGTTATCATTATAACTGATTAGTTAATGTTTTTTAGTGGACAATCTTTTGGAGTCTACCCGTGACGCACATATGGCGATGCTGCGAGTGTGGGGTGGCGGCGTTTATGAATCGGATTACTTTTACGAAAAGTGCGACCAACTTGGTATTCTTATTTGGCAAGATTTCCTATTTGCCTGTTCCATGTATCCAGTTGATAATGAGTTTCTTAAGTAAGTTACCACTTAAGTAAGCGTAATGTCCGACAACCGCTTAAGCTACTCCTACGTCTTAATAATTTCACAATTACACACCAGCCCAAATAAACTGTAAATGTTGACTTCAACGCCATCTCTCGGGACAATGGCTGAGAACAGACCGGAACATCCACCTTAACGGCGAGGAGCGGTTGATATTAAAACATTTCATCGATATCTTTGCTACGCTGCCTAGATAGTTGGTCATCATTACCATTTCAGCCCATAAATGACCCACACTACTGAGCTGGGCCTCCTTACAATTATTTATGGAGGGAAATTCAACTTTTCCTTCTCTTGCTAAGCGATCTGCGTCTTGAGTTCCATTAGTCTCTTCTTAAAACACCCTCAGGATGGTATAGGTATTCGCTTTTTGGTACGCGATCGCCACTCGAGGACTTTTCTTTCCCATAGGGCGTCGGTCCTGCGCGCTATGTGCCCTGCCCACTACCACTTACGTTTAGCAATCCTGTGGGCTATGTCGGTGACCCTGGTTTGCCTGCGTATCTCCTCATATCTGATTCGATCTCGCAGGGAAACTCTGAGCATAGCCCTTTGGGTGACTTTGAAGGCTCAAAGTTCAAAGTTCTCGTTCATTTGTTATCTTGGCTAGATTTTCTGCATATACTTAAGTTCCCCTATAAATAAATAAATATCCTTGGACATTTCACACAACGCCATCTCGTCCCAAGCTAAGCAACTTAATGCTTGTGATATGGTAACGAGATGGATGTTAAACTACTTATATACATTTTTTTTTGTAAATACATACATATTATAGATAGAATAACACCCAGACCCGGAACAAATACTTGTAGGTCGTACAAATATTTCTTCCGTGCGGGGATCGAACCCGCGACATGCTGCGCAGCAGTCGATCGCTCAACCACTGCGCCAGTCATGCTTAGGCTATAATGGGTTTTTAATACTGTTACAAATCTGTCGATACATATGTCATGAAACTAGATATTGGTGATCTATAATATCGAACGACACCCTATGGATACGAGTTGTTGAAACTCTGGTCTCATATTTATTTGCTTTTTGTAAAATCATTTTGCAGCACAGTCAAAACCGAGATAGAGCAGACCGTGATTCGTTTGCAGCACCACCCATCTGTTGCTGTTTGGGCAGGCAATAATGAGAACGAAGTAGCCCTGCGAGGCAACTGGTATCACACTTCCCAGGAATTTGACAAATACAAAGCAGAGTATATCAAACTATATGTGGACACGATCAAGCCTATCGTTGAAACTTTAGATCCTGGGAGACGGTACTTAATATCTAGTCCATCAAATGGCTTAGAATCCGAAGAAGAAGGTTATATAGCGGAGAATCCTTACGATCCTCATTACGGAGATACTCATTATTATAATTACTTGGGGGACAATTGGGATATGAACATTTATCCGAAAACTAGATTCGCCTCGGAATACGGATTTCAATCAATGCCATCTCTCACCACAATGAGGACGGCTACAAATGTTACTGCAGATTATGAAGTACGTAGCAAGTATTCTGGACATCGCCAACACAGTCCGAATGGGTACAACTACATCGAAATGCAGTTATCAAAACGTATGGTATTGGATGCCAATGATACTGAATATTTCCGAAAGTACGTCTTCTACAGTCAGGTGAGATTTACTACAGTCAAACCCCATACATCGATGTGACTACAATTAGATACTCTTCAAATTTAAAATATGATCTGCATAGTGGCTGTCTTACAATGGTAACTAATCAATACCTCATGGGAGTGTCGTAGAAGCCGACTAACGCCAGAGGCAAGGGTTCACACTTGCAAAAAACAGGTAAAACAGAAGCAGTAATCCTAGGTATCCGAGTGGTGACGGATTAAGAATACATAGTGTCACCGTCCCATTTCATCCTGAGGGTGTCGTAAGAGGCGACTAATAGAACGTAAGAGGCAGATTACCTCGTCCCAAGAGAAGGAAAACTCGACACAAACCCTGTGCCAACCCGTCTAGCCAGCGTGGCACAGTAGGCTAATTTCCCTCCATGATTTTGGAGGAGTCCGGACCAAGTAGTGGGTCATTTATGGGCTGAAACGACGAAGACTTCTTTCATGGGCGTACATCATGTTCTCAAGTGATGAATAAGTATAATTTCATGAACATGAATCGAGTTTTGTTACTTTTTAGATATCGCAAGCTATGGCAATGAAAGCAGAGACGGAATTCTACAGACAGAGCCAGTACGATTGGTTGACTATGGGAGCTTTATATTGGCAACTAAATGATGTATGGCAAGCGCCTTCATGGTCTAGTATTGGTAAGTATTGTCTACTGTTGATGAAGGGAAACGTTGCTGTACGCGAACTTGTGGCGCCCCAAGCGCGCCGTGTGAGGGTATACCGCTGGGGTTTTAGTGGGTAGACGACTCTTGGGTAGACGAACCCTTTTCGGAGTCCCACATAATAACCGACCTCTCCCCCGGGGGGCGGTGGTATGCATAAAGCATTTCCCCAGCGACAACAAAAAAAACAAAAAAGAAAAGGGAAACGTTGCTGAGGCTTGTCTATTGAACATGTTGGACCGTAAGTCTGTTAAATTTTAATTATATTACGCTTATGCTTACGGTCGTGTATCTTGTGGCAGTTCAGAATTTCAGCCAAAAGACGTCCACTGCTGGACATAGGCCTCCTCCAAGAATCTCCACTAAGGCCGGTCCTGGGCCGCCCGCATCCACTGCTTTCCGGCGACCTTAACCAGGTCGTCGGTCCACCGTGTGGGAGGCCTACCAGCACTGAGCCTTAACAATTAACGGGGGCAGTTAACAAACATGAAATTAACGAACTACTAAATTCACAATTAACAACCTTTATTCCAGAATACGGAGGCAAATGGAAAATGCTACACTACTTCGCCAAATCGTTCTTCGCCCCCGTCCTGGTATCACCACGACTGAGCCTAGCCGGTGATATCGAGGTGTACCTCATCAACGATAGATTTGTGCCAATCATTGATGGCCAGATAACAGTCGATATTTTTAATTGGACCAGCCTTCTACCCATTAGCACTCAGAAGTTCGAAGCTACTGCGAAACCCCTCAGTGTTACAAAACATACCACCACCCTAGATTATTGGAGAAAGTTCGATATGTACACGACATTTGCAAGGTTTACCCTGAAAGCAACAGGTGTAAAGTTTTCGCCGCAGAATTATGTTTTCCCCAAGTATTTGAAGGATGTAATTGGGTTGAAGAAGCCGACAATAAGTGTAAGTTGTTTTCGATTCCACGTCATACAGGGTTGATACGACATAGGGGGATTTTTTTTAACTGCCTATACTAGGTATCATTTCCAGGCTCTGTACCAAAAATCAATTAAATTGGAGAAATAGTTTAGCCGCAAATGATTTTTTAAATTTTTGCCTCATTTGAACATGATGTATCTTTCCTAACAGATGTTTATGCATCGTTTATTAACCTTAGGGGCTGTCCATTAATCACGTGATGTTTTTTTAACATTTTTTACCTCTCCCTCCCCCTTGGTGATACCTGGTGAGGTTTAAGACAACCCCTCCACCCCCCATGAAAAATCACGTGTATTTTTTTGTACCGTTTCGAATTCATACTAATCACATATAGTATACGTAGTGTAATTTAATGCCCCTCTGTCATATCAACTCTGTATGTAGTCCTTGACCCGGTATAAAATCCATTATGGAATATCCCCGCCAGATACCCACTAAACGTCCCCGGAGAGCTATACCCACTAAACGTCCCCGGAGTGTACTGTCTCGGGCTTGCTGCCCCATGGTCCTTAACTGTATCTCCACGGGGTCATATGTAGCCTACTGTGGAGAAACGACACGGGGTTTCATATGAAGGTCACTTTAAATGCACTGCTATGCTCAGGTTTGATGGTAACTACTAATATACAGCCTCTACATGACCCACTGCCGAGAAAGAAAATGTTTATTAGACACAGAGAGAACAGTTCAATAGAGAACAAAACAGAGGGTAAGGTATACTTTTTAGTGTCTAAGTGGCTGCATCTCAAAATAATACTACAGTTTCCTGTACCTAGAGCTGATTTTCAGCTAGAGCCAGAGTGACACAAAAATGCACGAACAGAGAAAGAACGAAAAAAAATCCTACGGTAATCGACGATGGTTGTAGTGAATATTAAAAAAGATCTTTGTGTTTTGCAGATCACAGTGTCAGATGACGTCGAAACGGGGTCTGATAAGAAATGGATTTACACAATAGATATTAAAGTGGACACAATCGTTCTATACTTATGGCTTGAATCAGATCTATCGGGACGATTCGCAGACAACGGTCTAATAGTGACAACACCACAAACAATAATTCAATTCCTAAGCCAGCAGGAGATTCAACCTAAAGATTTAAAAGACTCTATAACCTATCAATATTATATGAACTAATAAAATTATATAGTTAAGGATCTCATTAATGCGTTCATACTTATTTGATATGATGACTTATGGAACAGAGACGTGGTCGCTCACTATGGGCTCCATTAGAAGGCTCAAAGTCACCCAAAGGGCAATGGAGAGGGCTATGCTCGGAGTTTCCCTGCGAGATCGAATCAGAAATGAGGAGATCGCAGGACCGACGCCCGATGGGGCAGAAAAGTCCTGGAATGGCGACCGCGTTCCGGAAAGCCAGTGCTGGTAGGCCTCCCACACGGTGGACCGATGACCTGATTAAGGTCACCGGAAAACGATGGATGCGGACGGCCCAAGACCGGCCTTTGTGGAAATCTTTGGGGGAGGCCTATGTCCAGCAGTGGACGTCTTTTGGCTGAAATGATGATGATGACTTATTTAAGACTTTGAATTCAATCGTAGGTAGGATTCTAAAGCCGTCACCACACATACTTTAATAGAAAAATAGTTAAATTAGGACACGGCAAGAACGAGAGTCTAAAGTACAAAATCATATAGAACATTCTACTGTGTTCTACATGGTTTCATAAACGTTTTTAAAAAGTATTTACGCAATGCAGGTTTTCGACATGTTAATACATATAGAATCTGTGCCAGTGTAGGCAAATTTTCCAACACCATATTTGAGAAGGCTTCCAAATGGCCCACTATTTGTCAATATGAGAAGAATGACGAAAATCATAAACACAATAAAAATGCAAATAAACAGGTTTATTTGTAACACATTTCAAATATGCGAGCGATATCACAAACTAATTACAAAATATCTGCAATATATTCTATACAAGACAGATATACGAACACTCGTGAGCTCGCGTCCCAATTAAACGCTTACTGATAAATTTATCAAATAAACAAAGTTCGTGACGACAGACCAACATTCAATGAAAACAACTTTTTTTTATTAAATATTTTGTCAGCTCTGTGAGCGAATTTAAATTCACTCAGTAAGCGTAAAACGACGGGTCAAGTACGTAGCTTTCTGGTTTGTGAATATAAATTGTATAAATATTATCCCATCGATCTCTTACAACATTACAGCGGGTTTGATTGCGCGTTGAAGTGCGATTAAAACCTTATGCATATATAAATAAATAACATATTTGGACGATTTTTTCCCAACTGGTAAGGGCTTCGTAATTTAACGCCAATGTCGAGACATATTGATTTTATCAGTGTCATTATTAATTGGCTTTGAAATCTTTGGGTTCATATAAAGAGGTATATATCTTGAATACAGATTGATAGACCCAGTAGATTACTCTGAAACTCAGTATACCCCACACTTATTCCAGGTACTATTTGATTTACTATGCTTACAAGTAGCAAGGCGATGTAAAATCACTAAAATTGATACGTACATAATATATTTAATGAATCTCGTAAGCATAGCAAAACCTATAATAGCGATTTTAATTAAAAAAGAGACACAATTTGATTTGTTGTCTTGTATCTATTAGTTTAGTGTCTATGTAATTTATATCACTATTACTTAAAGACGCATCAGTGGAAGCAAGCAGAAACAAACATTGAGTCAAATGTACTTCGTACTAGAGGAGTCACCTCAACTAGATTGTTTGTAACACGCGTTGGAGCGCGCGCACTCCAACTCATTTAGTCTGTGACAAGCGCTTGCTGCAACATCACACGTTTGAGTGTTGTTTTGTTTTTTAAACTATGCCTTCGTGTGTATTGAGATACTGTTCAAACAATTCGAGAAATACAAGTAAAAGTCAAGGAGTAACTTTCAACATTATTATCTTTAAGACACGCTTAATTTAGTCATATTTTATCAATTTATTGTAACTCTTGACGACGCCTCACTGCGGCGGCCATGTTTATGTGAATATCAAAGAGTAAGAACATTTGAATGCGCAGAGTTGACACTATCGACGTTAAATAATTAAGGACACTAAATAATAATAGGGTTTACTGCGAAAACCAGCTAAGTGCAGTCAAGTTAGTTTTGAGATATTGCGTTATAAAGTATAAGACTAATACAATGAGTTTTGAAATATTGCGTTTTTTAAAGATTATTTAAAATACAAATGCTATAGTTTTAGTAGGCCTTGTATCCAGTATACAGTAGGTATATTTTAGTAGTTAGGGTATTATGTAAAATAAAGATTTTATGTTTGTTTGTTTTTATCATTATTTATCTCGTAAACCACACCATAAATTTTGTGTTGAACTAAAGTTTTTCATTTTTCAAGTAGTTCGGTTTTGCTCAAAATAAGTCAGTAAATTAGTCAGTTGTCGCAGTAAACTCTCGATATTATCACGTTATGAATAGTTCATCCATATTAAAATAAATTAATATATTGATTGGATTTTAGATTTACAGATTTACATTTACAGTACACACAGTAACTAGTAGGCAGAATAATAAAATAAAGTCGCGTCTCTCGCGTCTGCGCGTTTTGATTTTATCTATGAAAACATCACACCCCCCGCTTGCCCCGCTGTCATCAAGTTACGCGATACTTTTTGTTTGAAATAGCTTCTCTATATATTTAACTCAATGGAAACAAACGAGAAATTACTGCTACAGAATGAAAGTCATTGTGTAGAAATAATTATGAGACAAAATCGTGACATAAAAAAAATCTATTAAAATTTGTATTCACTTTTGCGCCGGTACTTGGTACTGCATTCAACGCCTAGGTCAACTTAGAGTAAAAACTCTAACAAAATCCCTTACCTAAAAAGGCCATAATTTAGCAATAGACGCATATAGCGACGATAAATATTCACTGCATTAAGCACCATATTATAAGTAACATAGTAATCACATTCACTACTAATTGGCAGTAAGTTACATTCTATCACTACATTCGATAACATTACAAATTAGCTTACAAAACTAAGGGTGGGGAGTGACTTGTACTAAACTTTGTGATGTTACATTATTTTAACATATTTAAAAAATGGCCTTTATTTCAAAAACTGATTAATAATTTATCTTATTTACAATTTATATAGAGAAGAACCATAAGGTAACTCTGTAATTTATCTCTTTTATATCATGTACGCCAAAGGAGCAGTTTACAAACAACTAGACAGACAAAGTAAATAGTCAAATAATAAACGAAAACAAATGACACTACGACTCAGGGCAAGTGATTCTGGTTTACACAAAGACACTACCCCCGACCCCAGAATCGAACCGATGATCCGTGATCCAAAGGCGGTACATCTAACCCCTAGACCAACAAGGCAGCTATCTTACACACCCATCGAACTATAGCTAGTTAACAGCCAAGACAGTACAAGTAAATCCCCACTTTTAAACTTTGTTTGACATTTGCTACATAACTAAGAGTTATTTAAATATTACTGAGTTTTGGAAACATCTTCGCTAGTACATCTAGAGAAGAAATAATGGAAGATTATAGCCAAGCAGATATTTCGAAATGTAAGAATAAAAACAGAAACCGATAAAGCAATACAAAAACAGTAATATTGGTTTAAAAGGATCAAATTATCTTGTATTTTTTTGTAATTATGTCATACTTTAAGTTGAGGCTCACAATCGAAGCCAATGACAATAATGTAAATAATTCTACATGCCTGTTATAGGAAATACGAATTAAAATACAAACATATCTTACATTTCGCCTAAGAGTGATCGCATATATGTACGCACGCATATTCGTTCGATTCCACGCGGACAGTGTGTGAGGTGTGTTTATAGAATTTCATACAAAGAGTTCTAAAATTAGTTTCGTTCGGCGCGTACATATTACCAATCATCTTAGGGATACCTTTTAATATTTGCCAATCAAACATGTGCTAAGTTAAGTTGGAGTTAATAATCTCTTACGCTAAAGCATAATTTTTATATAAAATATAAAATACGAGATTTCATAGCCATAATAAATAATATCATTCGGACGCTATCACATAAATATTTTTGGATATAATTAATAAGTATGAGATCTATTTAATTAAAACAACAATAAATACACACAAAGAACGCTAAACAAATAAATTGATATAATTATTAAAACGCAAACAGTTTGCTAAACAAAACATAACATATAAATTATTTATATAAGCAACACCTGGTCTATGGAAAACAAAACATACGATTATATAGTTTTTTTAATGGAAAGAACTTTAGTCCAACGTACAATATTTGCGCGATCAGAATGGAATGATATGCAAAAATAAAATTTTGATACCACGAAAACAGAGGAACAACGGATAGTCTAAGCTGAATCGTATCTAAAACTTCATAATTCTTCCCTTTCTCTTCCAATTAATTTCATTTCACCCACGCTAAATTGACATTTACAAATAGGTACTACTTATGTTTTCCATTCCATCCTAAGGCGCCGTCCTATTGCCATCGCTCGTGCGATGCGCGATGCGATTATATCGTGCGATGAGAAAACGTTTGTCCTATTACGGTCGTGCGATGATAATTAATAATATTGTAAGTTTTATTAAAATATATTCACTTAAGCTTCTTATTTTATTAAAATTCATTGCAATAATATCCCACTCTTTGTCATTATAAAGCCTGTTTTTATAGTTCACTCCATTTATTCCAAATAATGGGATGAGCACGCATTTTATTAATTAAGTTCTCTTCAAATATCATCTTACGAATCCATGGAATCGAACCATATGACATTTAGTAGATATCAGAATATTGGAACGCACGCTCGTCCGATCAATACGATGCGTTTAAACAATTTGGTCGCATCGCATGATCGCACGACCTTCAATAGGACATTCAGTAGAAATCAGTATGTTTGATGGCACGGTCACACGATCATTTTCGTCGGACGGACGCATCATCGCGCGAGCGATGGCAATAGGACGGCGCCTAAGGGTGCCTTAAGAGCCGACAATAGGAAATAACAAGGCCGAAAATCTAGCCGCAAGAGAAGGAGAGAGAGGTTGATACGAAACCCTGTGCTATGATGCTATCACGTCTGGCCAGCGTGGCACAGTACGCTGGTAGGGTCATTTATGGGCTGAGTAGTAGTAGATTATGTTTTTAAGCAACTTTGATACTTTTAATAGGCTGTTTACATGAGCACGGCGACAGTCTATTAAAACAAACGTTGCATAACGTTATTGGCTTATTAATAGATACTTTTACTATTAATATAGACTATAGAATTGATAAACAAAATGTATATGTATTTAAATAAATACTAGATTAGATAAAATACGACACGGCTAATACTAAGCACAGAAGTTAGGTACATTTAGCGTCAAAATTAAAAACAAAACAATAGAGTTTAAAAGAATTTGCCAAAACAAAAGTTGGACATGCAAAGGAACGTCGTGTTGCAATATGTTTAACAAAACTATATTATTTTTTAATCGTGGCACAGTAAATATATTAAAACGGTACATCAACATTTCTAATGCTCTCTTCACATGGCTTCACACTATTGCTCGCTTTTTTGCGTTTGCCTTGCTTGACAAATATTCCATCAAAACGTTATTATCAAATATTATTACTCATATTTGACAATAATGCTAGCGAAAATGGAAGAGATTACCGAACTGTGAAAGTCCACAATGATTTAAATACGAAGTGCAAATTTTCCGTACCCGGTAACGTATACTCAACGTGATTACTCGAATCTCGAGAAATGTTCATACTGATGTATAATATATTCACTGTTAACGTTTGAGACTAGATAAATATTCCAATAAAGAATAATTATCGTGATAATTGTTTTGCTGTGCAACACACACGTTTTACATTCATTTAAAGTAACATTTAGAGTCAAAGTTGACTTTAAATGATAAAATTTATGTAAATATTGCTTAGACGAATTGACAATAATTGGCTACGTTAGTGGTCCATGCAAGCCGTTCACAGATAAGCACCGAGCCTGCAAACAAATTTCAATATTAATTTAATTTCAGCGTAATATAAGCAAATCAAAATTACATGATGGGATACTTCAATAAATTAACATTTATGGAAGAAAACATGTATTTTTAAATTTTCCTGTAAATTGCTTAGTCTCACATTATCCTACAAAAAGGTCTGTGTGTGTGTGTGTTTGTGTCTGTGTTCCTAATAGTTTGCACAAGACGTATATAGCAACGAGATAGGGAGATAATCTAGGCACATGAGAAGAAATCTTGGTAGTAATTTGCTGATCGGCTTGTAGCGACCAGCATCTATGTAGCATAATGGTCGCTTTAAACAATTAACCCGAAACAACATCAAGAATTATCGGCTACAAATGCGAGAATTACTAAAAAGTCCTACACCGCGATGGCGAAGTTTACAGAGCCAATAGCTCAATTAAGAAATCCCCGACTACAGTTATCGGAGGATAGGTGCCGCGCCTGCCTCCTAGATATACTGGCTGAATGATCATCGCTAAGCGCCTAAATGCAAAAGAATTGTCTATGTCAATGACTGGACATAGGCCGGTCCTGAGCCGACCGCGTTCATTAGACTTTGGCAACCTTAACTAGGTCGTCGGTCCAGCGCGTGGGAGGTCTACCAGCACTGCGCACAAAGTTGCCGGATCTTTCTGACCCATCGGCATCAGTCCTACAAGCTATATGCCCTAACCACTGACACTTAATTTTGGGGATCCTGTCGGCTAGTCGCGGAGCAGCGTGATATTGAATCTGCGCCAATTAAATTTAATATTAAGTAATTTATACATTAAGAACACCGGGTAAAACACGATGGGCTGGGGTCATAGTTGTTATTATTACGATTCTATCAAAGATATAATCCCATCCTGTAATTTTGTGAAGGTCTATAAAATCTGACATATTTTTGAGTGCATTCAGAAGACACGTACAGATACATAGAGAAGAGTACGCCGAAGTAATAAAAAAAGGTAGAACATAAAAAGCTTATAAAATGTCAATAACATGCAACATGCAGTAAATGCGCAAGTACTTACCAATGCATGAGCGGTTTAGAGGTACAATATAAACTGTGTATTTCATTAGGAAAGCCCACCTACGCTGTGCAGTGGCAATATTATATTAAATCTTCACTTCCAATGCAACTCCGGAAAGAAAGGACGGAAGCACTCTTTTATTAATGCGAAGTTGTGTCTTGACACTTGAAGACTTCAAGTCTATCCTTTCAGAATTCTTGTACATAGCTGTACTTAGTTATTATAATATACACTTCCATTATTATACAGGATGTAACAAAAACCCTATGGCCACAATGAAAAGATCATTTGTACTCTGAGCAGAATTTCTATAAACATAAAGCCACTCTTTTTAAGTCTGGCTCACTAGCCGGTGGCCGTAGTGTCATAACTCGAGAAATGAGCTCAGAGAACCTAAGACACATTATAGACCTTTGTTCTTAGCGTTCGACAACAACAACAAAGTTCTACAAAGATGGCGACATGAATTTCATTGCCGTATTTTCGACATTCGATTTTCGAGTTCCATAAGATTTCTAAGCTCCCCTAAGATTACTAAACTTTTAGTAACAGTATAATACTAAGGATAGCTAGTTAGTCTACTTTCAGTGGCACGCAAATTTAAAATAAAAATTTGCCGCGGTAAGTCGCCATTCACACAAAATACAAAGAACAAAAGAGAGAGAGAGAGAATACAAGAGAATACAAAGAACTACATCTTATTATTAGCTCTATGGTTACTTCGATGGAGTTTTTGTTACATCTTGTCTAGTGTCTAATCTATTATCGTCCGGAGCGACTAAAATATGTTAATGTGCTGGGTACATTATATTTCCTTGCCTCAAATAGTAAGTTGTTAATGCATTAAGATAATCATCAGGAATATATTTTTAAATATAATACAGCGGGATAATACTTATCTTAAAACTCATAAAAATAATGTAGAAATCGGTGCATTAGAGAGAAATATCTAGGAGTAAAAGGTGAACACGAACAACATCAAACTAGCAATAAACAAAGCATACAAGTCCATGAAAAATACACACCTTATCATTATGAACATCCCAATAACGACCTATATCGTACAAATGTCAGTGGAAGTATTAATAGGTATCAATCACATCAATCCAAATTATTTACGGTAATAAAATCGAAAACCAACAAGAAACAGGAACAGTGGTATATGATCATTTGGAAAATTTTAACATTTGTATTTATTTTATCAATTAATTTACTTTTATTAGAAGTCAATGCAAAATTATAGGAAGTTTTTTTACTTAATTAACGAATTAAAGGTAATTTGAGATTAAACAAATGCAATAAGATAAATTGTATTTCATTCTTATCATACAAAACTAATTGACAATAAAATATAAAGAGTAAAATATTCATAATGGCACAAAATGAAACAGAAACTCAACAAACCAGTTACATTGTACTTTTTTAAAGGTACGTTCACATGGCCACACATTTAACACAAACACATTATATTGGTCATAAATGGCATCAATAATAAACTTAGATATCCGATTACATTTGTGGTCTTATTTCAGCTATTTATAGCCAGTCGTCTAATCACGGACAAAATTTAAACAGCTTGTGATCTTTCGATCCTGAAACCTTGCTAGTACAGTCCTATCCAAACTTTATGGCCGCTCTGAATGTAGCAGCATTATTCTGCGCAGAACACAAAATCAGGTATCAGCGGGAAGTACGCGGGGGTGGAGGCAGGGCACGTCCGAACTCTCCTTCCACCCGCAAACGTCCTCGCTTCCCGTGCGTTAGTGTGCTACGTCCGTAATGGTTATGAAATATACGATGCGCAAGGTCACACCGACGGCTACATTCAGAGCGGCCATAAAGTTTGGCGAGGACTGTACTTGATTCGATAATAATTTTGCGTTTCCAATTGAGCTTCGAAATAAAATATCATTATAGTTTCGCCTTTAAGCGTTGACCATGTGAACTCAACATTCTATACAATATCACACATTTACCTGACACGCGAATGCAGCGCAGCGCGTTCTTCGGACGGCGTGTCCCGAAGGAACGTGGAAGACAAGTTGAGGACCACCATGAGACAACATAGCAGCAGTGGCCCCAGAATGGCACCCTCAGGGCCCAGGTAGAATATCCCACCGGCTATAGCCAGACCCGTTACATAGGGATGTCCGCCACTGGAGTAACAAAAAAAGATTGCTACATTAATATTCCACTTTAGAAAAAAACATCAGCAACTTTTTTCTAAATAACATGGTAATCGAAAATGAGTATTATAGCTTTATGCAAAACTATGACTACGAGACAATCACGTAACATTAGGAATTAAAGTAGAGTCTGTACAAAAAGAGAACCGTCGTGGCGTTACGGTGAACTAACATTAAGATTTTTATATGGCAACCCAATCCAGGTGTCATCTTTCTCATCACGCAACTGTCATATGCCAACTTCGACTCGATAAAATATTGTTGATCTTGTTTTTGTGTAAAATATTTGCCTAATTATGTCGAAAAGAGGAAAAACGTTACGCAGCTCTGTGAGGCAAATAATATATAATGTGATACAGTTTTGTCAACACGAAAAAGAGTCAAAAAGCCCAATCATCGACTTGAACAAAGCTTCGGAACGAGTAGCCGCAATGACTGGTATGCAATAGCTTTCTTGTGATATTTTTTGGACTGTACATTGATTTCAACGAAATGAACAGTGGCTTTAGTGTTTTATGTGTGATTAGTGTAAACGGAAATACTATATTAGGTAAAAATCATTCTAGCCTCAGCTGACCTATTTTTGTAGTGTACGACTAACACATATTGATACTTTGCGTTTTTAACAAACTGATTATGTACATTTTATGTTGCAGGTCTTAGTAGAGACACTGTGTCTAAAATTAAAAAAGAAGGTGCTGTAAATAGAGGTGTGTGGTGCACTCCAGGGAAAAAACGCAAAGGCCGGCCCAAGACAATAATTCTGGACGATTTTGACAAATGTGCCATACGGAGCAAAATACGACAATTTTATACCGTTCGAAAAGAGGTACCGACTCTAAGGAAGCTGCATAGAGTACTAAAAGAAGACATAAATTTTGGTGGTGGAATTTCTAGTCTGCACAGTGTTTTGAAAGAAATGGGATATCAATATAAAAAATGTCAGTCAAAACGAAAAATACTTATAGAGCGGCATGATATTGTGGTTTGGCGTGCCAAATATTTACGGACCATGAAGCGATTGAGAGAAACAGAAAAACCAATTGTTTATGTAGATGAGACATACATCCATACTGCGCATGAAGTCAAAAAGTGCTGGCAAGGCCCAAATGAACCTGGGGTATCTAAAGCCATTTCTCTGGGTGAAAGATATATTATCGTACATGCTGGTACCCGGAATGGATTTGTAGATAATTGTTTACTTGCATACAAGAGTAAAAATACTTCAGCAGATTATCATCACGACATGAATGATGAGAACTTTACGAAGTGGGTAACACAAAAACTTATACCCAATCTTACCGAACCATCGGTGATTGTGATGGATAATGCATTCTATCACAGTGTACGTATAAATAAACCTCCAAATTACAGTGAAAAAAAAGACAGAATGAAAGAATGGTTAAACGATAAAGGAATATCATTCCCAAAAAATGCACTTAAAGCTGAATTATTCGATTTAATAAAAAAGAACAAAGGTGATCCTGTGTACAAAATAAATCAATTACCTGAAGCACATGGTCACACAGTTGTCAAGTTACCGCCGTATCATTGCGATTTAAATGCAATAGAATTAATATGGAGTTTAGTTAAACGAGATGTTGCATCAAAGAATGTTAATGTATCAGCCAAGGAATTGCTGCCCATAGTAAACAAATGCTTCAATAATATTACTACTGCTCAGTGGCAAAAAGAATGTGAACATGTGAAGCATGTTGAAGAAAAATATTGGAAACAGGACCATTTGATGGACAATTTACAAGAATTTATCATAAATGTAACAGAATCAGAATCTGAAGATGAAACAGATGAGTCCGAAAGTGAATGCTCCAAAGCTAGAACAGACATAAGCGGCATTGAATTCTTAGATTCAGATTTTGATTATGGTACTGATTAAATTATTATCTATAATTTTTACTGTTTATTAAGACAATTTTAATAAAATTATAAAATGTCTCCATATTTTATTTTTTAAGTCCGGGTATGCAGTCAAGTGCACCTCATCAGTAGGTACTAGAAGAGTAAAAAGGCCATGCTCCATGGAAACACGTGAGACTTACAACATAGCTAGCCACTATCCTATAAATTAATAATGTTGATTAAAGCCAGCACTTAAACCTAAGTAGAATCATGCATTTATATTTGAATTGTATTATGTATATCAGTTATCTAGTACCCATAACACAAGCTCTGCTTAGCTTGAGGCTAGTTAATGTTGTGTGAAGTGTCCAGCATTATTTATTTATTTATTTTTGGCTCATCACATAACACCTGTACTGTGCAGCTATGGTAGCGAAATTTAATCAGCATTATGCGAAGATACATATTAACCTAACTACTTAATAGCAAGTACCTACTGATGACAACAGTTGGTGTCTATGAGTGATGTCTTTCTACCAAGTATCAAAAACTTTTAGTCGCACGGGTAATGACACAGCAGTGTTGTCAACGCAACAAAAGTAGTAAATTGGCACACGCGCGACCTCAATTCCTACGACGGTTCTCTTTTTGTACAGACTCAAAGTACTATTCAACAAAATATTCATTTATGAATATTAAGCTTGTAATTTGTGATCTTCAAACAATTCAATTTAGGAGAATAATATTTAGCGACAGCTTAAAGGTCTGGGCAAACAGCGGACGGGGCGGGACGGCGACGCGACGCTGGCGGGACGTGAAGAGTTGTAATGTATTAGTTAATGTAGAATAGGTCACATAGAGCCGTCGCGCTCGGCGCGAGAGTAGCGGTCGCGTCGCGTCGGCTCTGTGTGTGTCTTCACTCGTTATAACCTTTATCGCGGGGGCAGTTTACAAACGTGTAATTCACGAGCACAAATGACACCCAGACTCCGAGCAAGTGCCTCTGGTTTAGACAAAGACACTTGCCCGACCCCGGCATCGAACCCGGGACCCGTTGATCCAAAGGCGGCACATCTATGCCCTAGACCAACTAGGCAATTGGTCAATTAATTGACCAGAAAGAAGAGATACTTACTCTTTAATTTCGGCGTACACAGCCGCGTCCAGGAAGGCGATAGGCGAGGCTTGAGCGATGGGCAACAGTAATGCTGCCATCGGTCGCCCTTGTAGCCATACGTCTAGAGCTGCTGGGATCCCGGCCAGATACGGTCCTAGGAAAGGCGCTGCGCCCAGTACTGCGGCTAACACTGGAAGGTTGAATTACTTGGGATGTGACTTACAAGATTCAAAATGGCTTGATAAAATAAATATCCTTGGACATTTCACACAACGCCATCTCGTCCCAAGCTAAGCAACTTAATGCTTCTGTTATGGTAACGAGATGGATGATAAACTACTTAAATACATTTTTTTTGTAAATACATACATATTATAGATAGAAAACACCCAGTCCCGGAACAAATACTTGTAGGTCGTACAAATATTTCTTCCGTGCGGGAATCGAACCCGCGACATGCTGCGCAGCATTCGATCGCTCAACCACTGCGCCAACCGTGTCGTCAACAAATCTAGATTCTTAGAGGAGATACCTCTACTACTTACTATTCAGCCCATAAATGACCCACTGCTGAGTCGGGCCTTCTGTCATTACCCAATGTGCCACGTTGTCCAGACGGGTAGGCACTCGGTTGCCTATCAAGATTTCCTTCTAATGCGGCGAGGTTTCCTTAGGATGGAACGAGGTGGTGACACGGTGTGTTCGAAATCCGTCACCACACAAATAAAGGAGATTTCTCAGATACCTCGAATTGTAATGTAATATAATGGTATGTTATAAACCAGGGTAACCGACATAGCCCACCGGATTTGCAAACTTAAGTGGCAGTGGGCAAGGCACATAGCTCGCAGGACCGACGCCCGGTGGGGCAGAAAAGTCCTCGAGTGGCGACCGCGTTCCGGAAGGCGCAGTGCTGGTAGGCCTCCCACACAGTGGACCGACGACCTGGTTAAGGTCGCTGGAAAGCAGTGGATGCGGGCGAACCCAGGACTGGCCTTTGTGGAAATTCTTGGGGGAGGCCTATGTCCAGCAGTGGACGTCTTTTGACTGAAATGATGATAATGATGATGATAATGGTATGTCAAGGCAATGTCTGTAAGATGTCATTGCGTAATATAAGTAGCTCACTCGTTTATGTACAAATGCTAACTTTTCCTAATACCGTTCAGTCACGTCGCAGAAGTCGTTATTGGAAGAAATTATATACCCTATACAAATAAATAAAATTGGAGTGACTGTTTGTAGTGTGTGTCCGCTTTTTACTAAGTGCATTTGGATGTAAACACGGTACATATACTAAAACAAATTATTTTTTCGGGATATTCACTGGCAGATAGCTGATCTCACAAGGAGTAACTTAGGCTATTGACACCCGCTTTACAGGAGCCCATAGTTACTGAGTTTACCACATGTATGTTAAAGACCACGCGTACGAAGTCGCGGGTAATAGCTAGTTATTAATAATCATATTGATATTTTGGTTGTTTGCCTGGAGGATATGATTGTGAATTTAGGTTTGGTTGTTTGCGTTTTAGTGATAAGGCCCCCAAAAAAGTGTTTAATATAAAATATTTTCCGTAAACTGTGGGTCGCAAATGTTCAATAAAGTACTATTTATCTGTTTTAATGTCATTAACATCATAATAATTTACGAAACGACATATATGGAACGGGTATGGAACGGCAGTTTCTATCAAATTACTTACAAAGATACATTATATTTGTCAACTCGCTTTAATAAAAAACTTGATATGAATTATGCTGAGGACAGGATAAACCAGGAAAATAAAAAAAAAAGTTTTGGCATACATAAACAATCAATACAATATTAAGCTATGATATATATCAGTGGAATCAAACGACACTAATGATGTATCACTTAAGTTGTATGAGGGGAGAGGTTATAAAAATAGGATAATAGTGTAATTACAAATGTATTAACAACAACAACAAATCCAATCATGTTTCCTTCTTTATAATATCGGTGTCCCTCGGTGGTCTTAGCTGAGCGTACACATATTTGTAAAAGTCCAAAGCCTTCTGCTTATCATAGGCAACATTATTCCTGCATTGGGTGCCGACGCATCTGCTCACATATTCTTCTCTAGGAGGGGACTTGGGTTCCTCAGATAATCTTTTACGCGAAGAGCTTGTGCCTCTTAAAGTTTCCACAAAATCTCGGGACGAGTCGAACACCACTTTAATAGCTGTCCTATTGGTCAGGTTCAGGTGATCTTTTAAAAGCACATCTTTGTCTATTGACGTCATTGCCGCGCTTGCATCACCACTTCCAGTGTTTGCTTGGCGGATCAAGTAGAGAGTTGGAAGTGGCTCTGTAACGTCCTCGTCTACAGTGACTTCGCTGATATTGTTGTGCTTATCAGTGTAGAACAAGCACATCACTTGAGTGTCCAGTGAAAGATGGCACATATCACTTTCTAGCAATATCTTTACTACATCTATTGGGAGATTACATGGGGCAGACAGGCATGTATTATTATTGGCAGCATCTAAGATCATGTTATATAGTTCTGTATTAGTGGCCAGAAATGAAATGTTTCTGCATTTACAATCCATTTTATTATTGCTAAAGACAACTGATGTTCCAGCAGATTTACAGCTAGAATAATCAAAAGACAGAGCGTGTGGTTCAACGTGTTCAATTCTATTTCTTACGAATATGAATTGATTTTTATTCGAACTTTTCCTCATGCACCTCAAATGGTTTAATGCGTTGGTTTTAAGAGTGTGAATATCATTATATGCTATGTCCATGCTTGCTGCTTTAAGTATCAAACTGTTAGCTGGGACGTCCCTGAATTGGTTTCCAACCAAACGTAAGTTATCAGCTGTTATATTAATAGAATTGCTTACTATATCATTGAACATATTTTCGGCTACAGTAGCATCAGCTCCCTGAACAACAATGCCTTGAACATCAATTTTATTGATTCTACTATTAGTGATTTTGAATATAGATTCTGTGCCCATAGTGGCTTCGATAGCTTGACTATGAATGTCTGCAATGGTCACATTATCGAATTCAATACTTTTGATACCAGTTACATTGTAAAATGCTCTATTACTTAAGACATTTATTGTGCTGCTATATATTTTAATTTCTTTCAAGGATGCGCGTCCTAGACATTTTAGCTCTGTGCTTGAGCTAGGAGATTTAAATATTCTTCTTGGTAAAGAGACTATTTCTCGTACATGTTCTATGATAACTTCAGAAGGCGTCTGTAGCAGTGATGTCGCAGACAGAGTAATGAATTCAAGTCGTTCACAATGTTTTATTTTCAACCTCTGAAGTTGCGAACTTCTCTGCAATATAGGACAGTCGAGCACCACTTTTAAGTCTTTACAGTTCTGTATGGTTAGACTCGTTATATGATCGGTATAGTAGTCCTTTAAATGCAGTACAAACTCCTACAACAAATAAGTAATGCGTCATTAAATTCAAAACTATTTAAGACCTTTGAGCACGTCTTTTGGGAATTCATTAGAGCATATCGACGGTAATATAGTGTCGATAACCTGACTTTTAGAATCGAGTCAATTCGATACGGTGATTTATTTTTGCTGTGTTACTTAGGTTATCATAAAAACAGGTAGGTAAAGTAACCGTGCACTACGAGTGTGTCCGTGTAGAATAGGGATAAACCATAAACAAAAAGTACTCACATCACTCCTCATATCGGGGCAAGTGTAAACAATATCACTTGGCACATTATTGACGCACAACCATTCTGGGTTCTGACAACTTGTGAAGTTGATTCTGACGCTCAGAGCCGCCCTTATAAGGGCCAATAACAGAAGTAGAGCCTTGTGGTTCATAAGCGACATGTTGTTCTCTAGTGCGCCCCTTTCACGATGTAAGCCGCGCATTAAAAGCATCACATTCGCGACGAGTGACCATCCAGAGATAATTTCCCGCGAGTGACGTAATACGACGAATATATTTTATCAACGCCGTTAAAAGTTTGTTGACTTGATAGAATTTGGGCTATTCATATTGTATTATCAAAATATGTTCCTCGACTAAACTCGTAAGAGTGCTTTCAAAAAGTCAAATTACAATATTCACAATAGCTGTTATTTTATCGAAGCTTTAAAATATTTCTGACCTTGTCATTGGACAGTCAAACGAGAGGGATAGCAACTGATATAATACAAGTTTCAGATATTAACGGCTTATTAAACTAATTTGAATACGGGCGTTACCCGTATAAATAGTTATTCGTGATGTAATAGTAATTCTATATAGTCTTTAATACCGGTTCCGAGAAGAGCCGGTAAGAAACTCAACAAGTCGGTCAGACGAATGTCAATAACTGAGTCAATCTGTTTTAGTGCAGCCTCTTTGGCGCGACATAGCAAGCTGGGTAATGTCTTCGTACCTTAGCTCATTTATTACTAGTCTAAATTGACAAATTACCCATTCCATCCGGAGGGTGTAACAATGTCGAATTTATATTGCCGCACTCAGCACAATGACCGCTACGTCTGACATTACGGAAACAACTAAATCAGAATCCTCGCAAATTCAAATCTATATGTACTAAATGTTACATTACACGCGAACGCTCGTCGGTGAGGGAGGTAGTATTGTAATGTAATGCTCAAATTCGAATCTATAATGTTACATTACACGCGAACGCTCGTCGGGCAGGGAGATACTATTGTAATGTAATGCTCAAAGTCAAATCTATAATGTTACATTACACGCGAACGCTCGTCGGTCAGGGAGGTAAGTATTGTAATGTAATGCTCAATGTCGAATCTATTATGTTACATTACACGCGAATGCTCGCGGTGAGGGAGCGCCTTAAAGGAAACGCAAGATGCTGAAATCTAGCCTCAAGAAGCTTGATACAAACCCAACCAACATCGTGGAAACCAGCTACATTATCAAAAAGGGTGTAAAATGAGACACGGATGATTAAAACAAACAGACAGACTGTCTGGCTATAAATAGTAAATGTGAGACGAGCACATGATTGTGTTAGCATTGTACCTAAATTTATATTGTTCTCTGTCCCTGGCCTTTAGATAACAAGGACATCACGTGGATACTTTGATTACAACAGAAACAATTGACTCATTATTTTACCGGCAGACACTGATATCACAAGTACCTACTAGCCACTTCATTTATGTATTTATTTCTAGTTTCAACTATTTATAAATAATACAAATATTTATTTATACAAGTTTGCTCATCTGAGCTATTAGAGTAGAATACTAGTTAATGTACACCAATAATAGAAAAGGTTAACTTGGCATCAGAGAAATACAACAAAGAAATGTACAATGGGCGGTCTTATCGCACTAGGCGATTTCTTCCAGACAACCTTTGAATGGATAGGAGTTGTGAACGGTCTTTTGGCACGTCAATACACATTTTACATTAACCACAGATTCAGAAGGGTGTTCTATAGACTACCCGGCAAGAAACTAACTAGTTGATTTTTTAAATTGATATTTTTGTATACAAATACTGATATGACAGATTTGTAAGAGCAAGTTCGCGCAACAGTCACAAAAGGCCAAACATCAGCACCATTTTGAACTGTATGCGTGAGCTGACCGACCTCCAGCTCGCAAGACTGACGCATGTGACAGCCATCACCCTCCTCAACCATATTTCAGGGAAGAGAGTGACAATCTCGTCCTACCAATATTAAAAACGCGAAAGTTGGAAATTGTAATAATGGATGGATGTATATTTGTTAGGCTTTCACGCAAAACCTACTGAATGTATTCCATAAAACTTTACAATAATATTGCTTACACATCAGAATAACACGTAGGCTATAATTTGTAAAGATATAGTGTAAATTATTTAAAATATAACGATAAGTGTCAAGTAAATAAACTGACGAAAGAGAGACACTGTCTGACCAAAAATAAAATTCCTTCTATCATAATTATCACAATTTTTCATCACTACCCTGGTGAAACCGCGGGGCGCAGCTGGTAAACAATAAATTAGTAGTATTCACTAGCACATAGAGCGCAGGGCCGACGCCCGATTTGGCAGAAAAGTCCTCGAGTGGCGACCGCGTTCCGGAAAACAACGGATGCGGGCGGCCCTGGATCCGCCTTTGTGGAAATCCTTGGGGGAGGCTTATGTCCAGCAGTGGACGTCTTTTGGCTGAAATGATGATGATTCACTGACTCCAAATATCTCTCACAAGGACGTCCGTGCACCTAGGTGGGTACTTTCACGTCATGACGTCTGTATGCACGGATGACTTAACGGCAATTAGTTATATGCCAATGTGAAGTCAATCATAAAACCGGTTTTTATTCATCATGCTGTAGTAGTTTACGAGTGGAAATAAAAAAAACACAATGGAGTTACTCTACAAGCTCTTCTTAGTCCATTGAAAGTGAAGCTGTTAAGATCTAGCATAGTCTTCACCAAAACACTTGAACAATTTGGCGTAGTGGGAGAAAGTTCGCGCATGTCTTCAACCAATCGTAAAGGTTATTCCTCCGTCCTCCGCCAATGAACACAAAACTTGAAAACTTCAATATCTCTTAATTGTAAAAATACCATTGTATATAAAACAGACCTCCTCCCATTGCATGGAAGGCAATACTGTGCCACGCTGGCCAACGTCTTGGCACAGGGTTTCGTTTCAAGTTTTCCTCTAGGTTTTCAGCCTTGTCATTTCCTTTTATCGGCTCTGACGTCACCCTTGGGTTGGAATGGGGTGGTGACACTATGAATTCTAGACTAATACAATATAAAATTTATATAGCCGGGACTATCCAACGATTTTTCAGACACTACAATACGGGTATAATAAAACTAAAATTGTAGGAACTGCTTTAATAAGAAAATTGTCTCACCTGACGGTAGGTAGACGACTTTGGCGCCAAAAAAGTTATGCACCAACCAAGTCCAAAGACCGTAGAACAAAGCCATTTTGAACGAAGCCCGGAATACCTGATCAAATATTTAGAACTATTAAACACTTATAAACCAAGATTTTTATAAAATAATTAGTGTTGTGACGGTAGCACGTCCCTTGGAGAGCCCATCCTAGATGTAAGATACATACTAATATTTCTGTCATTGAATAATTTTTTAAAACAGGCAAATTTTCATTTTGTCTAAAACATCAATTTGTAAATCGATATTCGCTACAGGAACTAAACTAATTTAAATCCCCACGCCAACAGTCGCTACTAATATATACATAGTCCACTTACCGATTTAACCGGTAATCGGTAATCTATACTAATATATAAAGCTGCAGAGTTTGTTTGTTTGTTTATTTGTTTGTTTGTTTGTTTGAACGCGCTAATCTCAGGAACTACAGGTCCGATTTCAAAAAATCTTTCAGTATTAGATAGTCCATTTATCGAGGAAGGTTATAGGCTATATTTTATTTTCAAAAGAATTAGGGATCCGTATGAAAATTGCGATTTTGTAAACCAAGGTGTAAAATCGAAAACCTATTTATGCGTGCGCTGCAAAAACTATTGACAATAGAACAAAATGATGTACTACGGATTTGTAGGTCTTATAAAGATCTACAAAAAAGTCCGCGAGAGCACATATCTAACTATCATAGTTTAGTCACAATAACCGATTTTATGTTCATAAAAAATATGCACGGGTTCGAAGCCCACGCGGGCGAAGCCGCGCGCAAAAGCTAGTTTGTAATACAAAAACAAACTTGCCTGGTTAATAGCGACTGAGAGTGCGATACCAAGCCTGGGCCCGAAGTTGGGCTGGACATGCGTGATCACCTCGACCGGCTTATAGAGGGCGTTGCTGGACGCCAGGAGGTAGAACAATGTTGTGAAGAACACGATCTGTCGAGAGCAATTTACAATGAATACTTTATGAAGTGGATATTGCAGGTTTTTTACTACTACTTAGCTTGTATGCTAAGTAAGCTGTAAGCTTAATCGGACTTCCTCCAGTTGCATGGAAGGAAACTAGTCAACTGTGTCACGCTAGCCAGACGGGTTGGCACAGGGTATCAAGGATTGCTTCTATTGCTAAACACAGGTATCATAGGCACAATCATTGGGCAATTATGGAAGCCATATAATGCAATAAAGAAGAAATACAACAAAAATTAATATATTACATTAAAATTTTAACACTACAGAACTATTACAATTACTAGCTTCACCCCGCGGCGTCACCCGCGGTACGACAATAACCGCGGGTAACATCGCACCCGTGCGAAGCCGGGACGGGCCGCTAGTATATAATAATAATGATATTTTTTGGGCAATTATTCGAATTTTTCTCGCCGTAAAAACCATCCTTGAACTTCAACGAACATTTAAAAACAATAATTGGCCAAATTGGTCCAGGCGTTGTTAAGTATATGCGCTTACGAACACATTTTGCGATTCATTTTTGTTTTGATTTCACTTCAAATATATCCTGGTTTAAGACATTTGTTCCACAAAAGGAATACAGTTCACTTAAAAAACTAAATTAAAAATTTAAATAAACCCCCGACACAATAACCTAAACTTCGCGTTGGGGGACCACTCCCACTTATTTATTACCTGACCCCTGGTCCCCCAACGCGAAGTATTTATTTTTATTTTTTACTTTTTAAAGGTTATTGTGTCGGGAGTTTATTTAAATTTTTATTTTATTGTTTTTATAGGTACACACTTATTATAATATAGATTTTGTTAAATTGCACGTGATGCGCTTTCATTTGAGACCCCACTCGATTATATTTGCAGACATTCGGTTATTCTTCCCCACTTTCACCCCTCATAACTTTTAAACGGCTCACCCGATTTTCATCAAACATGTCTAAGAACACTCGCCCGTAACTCACCTTTCATACAAAAAAAAACTATATTGAAATCGCTTCATCCGTTCGCGAGCTACGATGCCACAGACAGACGGACAGACAGACAGGTCAAACTTATAACACCCCTCTTTTTGCGTCGGGGGTTAAAAATGGAATACATGCTGGATCTTAAAATATGTAAAATATTTATCTACGAGTGTAACTGCATTAAAATGTGGGTAAACTAAAATATAACAATTTCGTATTCTATTACGTATCATCATCATGATCATCATCATACGTAATACAATACGAAATTGTTATGTGATAGAAATTATGAGAGAGAGAGAGAGAGAGAGAAACGTTTATTTATTAGAATATAAGTAGTTATTTAGATGTTGACCAATGTATGTATCATTATATTCTACCGGTTTTGCCGGTGTACAAATATTAAATGTAAAATTATTATATTAAATTCTCGCAATTTACCATAATTTAAATTAAAATGACATAGATATTATATTGAATTCAATCATATTATTATTATTAATTAGCATTCACGCAAAATATATAAACCAAAAAAGAAAAATACAATTATATTAATAAGTCCATTATTTACATAAATACTTAATAAAATTGTCATCATTGAAATCATATTTTGTCTGTAAGAAAATCTTTTACTGAGTAATACATTTTACCTATTAATAGTTTAAATAAATTAGTTTTAAATCGAGTAATTGTTAATGTTTTGAGGCTATCAGGTAAGTGGTTAAATATCCTGACGCACATGCAGTAAACATTGTTATGAACAACACTTAATATTTGCTTTGGTACATTTAATTTGTGTTTATTACGGTCAGATCGTGCTTGCTCATTAGACTGGAAATAGTTATTTGTGCAACAAGAGAGCAAAGTCGTTTTTTGCTGCGAGTGCTGATATTGAATCCCGAGTAAGCGAAGGAATCAATGATTGAATCACGAGCGTAGCGAGTGATTCTAAGGTTGATTCCTGAGTGCTGTGAGGGATTCAAAAGCACGAGATGCGAAAACTTTTCAACAGCGAGAACACTATAGGAAATGAAATATATAAGTAACATTTTTGAAACTATAATTAAATATTTTTAAGTTAAATATCAGTTTTTTAAGCAGTAAATACTTATTTTAAATAATTATGACACGGGTCTTAATCGCGGAAATATTTTGAAGGTAAATACCTTATACTGCCTGACGTTTCGGCGTGGGTTACACCAGCCGTGGTCACAGGCTGACTGATGGATGTAGCTCAGCGCCGTCTTCGTGAAGCTCGGGTCTCCATGCCTACCCTCGCTTGCTCTTAACATACCAGCTTTAATAGAGAGGATGGTTACCGTTTATCATCATCGTGGAATCCAGTTTTTAGTGAATGTCATCTCCGTAATAAAAAACCAATCCGCTCGTGTGTAGACGTCGTTAGTGTGGTGTGTCGGAATACCGACAATTTACAAAAGCTAACAAATTGTGAAGAGCAAGCGAGGGTAGGCATGGAGACCCGAGCTTCACGAAGACGGCGCTGAGCTACATCCATCAGTCAGCCTGTGACCACGGCTGGTGTAACCCACGCCGAAACGTCAGGCAGTATAAGGTATTTACCTTCAAAATATTTCCGCGATTAAGACCCGTGTCATAATTATTTAAAAAGTAAATACTTAGTTTAGTTTAAATACAACAATAAGTTAAAAATTCAATGAATTACAATAAAAGATATAATTATCATTTTTGCTAAATTTCTTCAGTTAGTACGAAATTCCGAACGAGTTTGTCTTTGAGGTCGAATTAAAAATAGGAGTAACCCCATAACGAACTCCTTTCATCCAATCGAACTATTAAAAGTACGTATAGTTTGTATTTAATCAAATATAGTTCCCATAATATTGCTCTATCAATTTAATATTTATAATCTGTACTTTAATGCTTTGTATTGTTTTCTATAGCGCCACCTGCTAACATTTAACTTCATAACTGTAACGCAACTTATAACCAATTAATTTAACTTTCATAATCACACGAAATTTCTAACACAACACACTTGTCATTGGCAAAATCATCGGTATAACGATGAAAGCCAAAACCTAAATGAAGAAGAAGAAGAAAAATCGGAGCTGTTGGTACTGGCCACTTGGTCTTTGTCTCTCTCTCTTTTCTATTAGCGGGAAAGAGATAGTGTCAATGTTTCGAATTAGAATTAAAAAGTTACTTAGTCTCACTCAGTGGGCAAAATCGCATTTTGTCCACTGATTTCAGTGAGCAAAACCTACATGTTTGAGCTACTGAAGTGAAAAGATTTTTATGTTGGAATACAAATGAACTTATTTCAAATATATACAGACATGGAAGTGGAAGTATATTTTGGCTCTTAAACAATGGTTTACACGTATCTAGATAGTTAGCTCCACATAGGGACCTTATGCACTTTTTTTGTGCCTTAAATACTGTTACTGATTCCCCAGAGTTACCCCACAGTATTATGCCATATCTTAACAATGATGAAACATATCCATGCTAGGCTAAATTAGCTGCATGCAATGACGCCACTTCTCTAATTCTTTTAAGTGCATAGGTAAATTTATCTAATTTTTTACATGTCATGTCGCAGTGAGCCTTCCAGTTACAATATTTGTCAATAGTTATGCCTAAAAAGTTAGTGGAATGTACATTTTCAATTTTAATGTTATTGTAAACTAAATTAAGGTCAGGTATATTCTTATTGTAGGTTAGAAATTGCATAATTTTGGTTTTACTCAATGGTGTCAATGGCCATCGGAAGAATTAAAATCTGCAGAATTCTTTCAAAATGTGGTACCAGCAGAAATATATTTCTTCTATAGCATCATTAAAAAGTGACAAGTAAGTTAAATAACCAGTGCACTAATTGAAAATATATTATTTACCAGATTAATGAACATATTGATGATGGCTCCTCCGCCGCAGAGTAGTAAGGACGTAAACGCTCCCAGGGAGCCAGCCAGAAGGGACACATTGCTGGCCAGCGGCGCCCATACACTGGTGGCTATCGCACTCAAGGTGCCCAAGTTTGCTTGCACCCACGCTACGATGCCGGAGTAATCGAATAGACCTGACGGAAATTGTCACTACAGTATAGCTATCCCCTTTCCTCATCTTTTCGGTCGGTTCGTCGACGTTTCAGTCCATCATTTATGGACCTGCTACTGAGTCCGACTTCCGCCAAATACATGGAGGAAAAAAATATCTATATAAGTATGTATATCATATATAACTACCCATATTGGTTTCTTGTTCTTGCCAAGTCCATCCAACAGTTGTCTGGAAGAAATTGCTTTTAGCAATGAGACCGCCATTTGTACTGTACAATGTTAGTGTTTAAGTTTCTTTTTTGTTATTTCTGTGTATATCTAAAATAATATATAAAGCTGCAGAGTTTGTTTGAACGCGCTAATCTCAGGAACTACTGGTCCGATTTCAAATTTATGCGTGCGCTGCAAAAACTATTGACAATAGAACAAAATAAAGTACTACGAGTTTGTAGGTCTTATTAAAATCTACAAAAAAGTCCGCGAGAGCACATATCTAACTATCATAGTTTAGTCACAATAATCACTTTTATATTCATCATAAAAAAAATGCATAGAGATAAGCACGGGTTCGAAGTCCACGCGAGCGAAGCCGCGCCCAAAAGCTAGTGTACAATAAAGAATATATATCTATCTAAGACGGGTTGGCACAAGGTTTGTATCAAGTTTTCGTCTCGGTGATCTGCCTCTAGCTTTCCCTTAGTCACCTCTTACTTAAGACACCCATCCGTCACCACACGGATTTGCAAGTTTACTTGTTCAAGCCCTCGCTGTGCGTCTTTCAATAGGCGACAACTACTTGAATTCGATCTATTTCTTGTATTTCGTCGTTCTATTTCTTGTTCTTCTCAGCCTATAAATGACCTGAGACCTACAATGAGTGCTGAGTCGGGCCTCCTTCAACTACATGGAGGGCCAGACGGGTTGGCACAGGGTTTTCCTTCTCTTGCGGCTAGATTTTCGACTTTGTCACTTCCTTCTGTCAGCTCTTACGACACCCTCAGTATGGAATGGGGTGGGGACACTACTATCCTATTTAGCTGCGGTATTTTGTAAAATGGACACCCCACCATGGTCTACATCTTCACAAGCGTACTTCAAATGGTTAAAAGACGTGTACAAATCCCCTAAACATGTTCTTTTGATGCTTGAATGCTTACCTGGTGTGTTGGATACGTCACTGACAAAACTATCCCACGAGTCTTGTATAGCTGAACCGTCAACTTGCGGTCCCACGGTGGCTGCGAAGTGGCCCGACACCCAACTCTGGTACACCCGGTCCCACAGCTCCAAGATCTGTAGCTCTACTTTGCTAATCTTATCTGGATCGCCTTCCTTCAATATACTTTTTACCTGTTTAAATAAAAGTTCATTTGAAGTGTCTGTTGGTAATCTATATATTAATACGTGAGGCAAATACTTTGTGGGCGGACGCATGATTATGAAATTTCCCAGACCCTCCCCTTATCATCACTACATAGTATATAACAAAGTCGCTTTCGTCTGTCCTTCCTTATGTATGCTTAAATCTTTAAAACTACGTAACGGATTATGCAGCGTTTTTTTTAATACATAGAGTAACTCAAGAGGAAAGTTTATATACATAATACAACTGCATAATTGCACCCGTGCGAAGCTGGAGCGTGTCGCTAGTAGTTTATATAGAGAGGAAGTGCAAAATGTTTTTTTTAATTATGCTTAAAAACACATTATATAACACCGGAAGTTTTACTCACTGGTGCAGCTAAGGGAATAGAGCTTGGTATTATGATTATATTTTATCAGTTGTCATTTGTGTCAGTGAAATACATATTTGTAGAAAAAACGATTCAGATACGGGATGCCTAGTGCGCAAACTTGTCATTTGTAATCGCAATAAAATGTGTTGTGTGCTATATTTAAAACTTTGTGCAAACACTAATTAATATGAGTTAAATTAAAACTTACAAATCTTTGGATCTGCAAAGTCCGACCGAAAGCAAATAATTGAAAACAATTAGCGTTTTACGGAACAATAGATTACGATTCATTATTATTTATTAATAAAGCAACGGCCGAAACACTTAATAGCCAGGCTAAACATAATAGAAAAAGCGTACCGCAGTTGAGATTCCTTCTCTCCCGTAAGTGTAGGCGTTATCGATAAGAGAATCGAGTTTCTCTTCCCATCCGTCGGGCAAATAGTTGTGCAACTCACTGTTCTGCACA
The DNA here is from genome assembly GCA_905475355.2 of Clostera curtula. Classification (NCBI taxonomy): domain Eukaryota; kingdom Metazoa; phylum Arthropoda; class Insecta; order Lepidoptera; family Notodontidae; genus Clostera; species Clostera curtula. The sequence goes on along the minus strand of FR997813.1, from coordinate 5,645,048 downwards.
TACGTACTGTTCAGAAGACTGCCACTCAGTTGCACTACCACTATCGCTTCAGAGTATATCTGGAACATTTTTTTTTTTTCTTGGACATTTCACTCAACGCCATCTCGCCCCAAGCTAAGCAACTTAATGCTTGTGTTATGGTAACGAGATGGATGATAAACTACTTATATACATTTTTTTTTGTAAATACATACATATTATAGATGGAAATGACACCCAGACTCCGAGCAAGTGCCTCTGGTTTAGACAAAGACACTTGCCCGACCCCGGAATCGAACCCGGGACCCGTTGATCCAAAGGCTGCACATCTAAACACTAGACCAACGAGACATTAAGACGATACCATTTATTCAAAATTAATCGCACGATATTTTCTATTGCAGGGCTCAAGCGTCCCCCTGTTATTGTAAGGGCTGGCCTCAGAGCTATTAATATAGACGGGCCAAGTCCCCCCAAGGTCACAGAGCATGTTCCCCATTGGGGAGTGCAATGCCGTTGGTTTTGGTGGGAAGGTCGGGGATCAAATTACCATCTTTCAGTGCCCGAGAGTCCCACATACCCTGTCCAGTTCCTAACGGCCGGGTATCCATGAGGCTTTCCAACTAAAAAAGGGTGACTATACAGTTTTTTAGTCGAACATAAAATTCATAAGTGTTTGTACGCAATACGAAGGCCTGCCCTGTTGAGATGATGCTTAGAAAGTCGTTGATACAGCCCATGAATGATCCACTGCTGAGTCAGGCGTACTACAAACAGCATGTCGCGGGTTCGATTCCCGCACGGAAGAAATATTTGTACGACCTACAAGTATTTGTTCCGGGTCTGGGTGTTTTCTATCTATAATATATACATTTTTTTTTTGTAAATATATACATAAGTAGTTTATCATCCATCTCGTTACCATAACACAAGCATTAAGTCGCTTAGCTTGGGACGAGATGGCGTTGTGTGAAATGTCCAAGGATATTTATTTATTTATGGAGGGAAATTAGCCTCTGTGCCACGCTGGCAACACAGGTTTGATTCAAGATTTCCTTCTCTTGAGGCCAGGTATCAGCATCTCGCGTTTGCGCGACACTCTCAGTACTGTATGGGTTGGTGACATTGCGCATTATGACATACCTGAATAAATATGAAGACGGTAGCAATAGTGAGGAACAATATGAGCCCCACGATGACTATACAGGTAGACACTGTGTCCACGGAGCTATAGCCCACGTCACGTATGCTGTTATTGCAAATAGTCGCCACCTTGCCTAACCCTCGGATGTGCGCTGGAATTACTGTAGATTCCCTGAAAACAGACTCGTATTAAATTGACTAACAGAATGATGTCTTAGGGCTCCCACACATTAACACGATACGACGTCGCGTCGTGGAAATCTACGACCATCGTACATAGTATATTTGGTAAAAATCTCAGTTGTGAATTTCAACAGACACACACACAGAGAGATCACAAGAACAATGTATCATTGTAAATAAGATTTTGTTGATATTTTAACTATTTATATTATCTCTGTAGTGAATTTTTACCAAATATACTATGTAATAGTTTGTGTTTATGTGAGTTAATGTGTGGGAGCCCTTTGGTTTTCGAGATTATTACACTCTTTAACTGATTTATCTTTACATTATATTACGTACGACCATTCCTACTAATACTACTACTCAGCCCATAGATGGCCCACTGCTGAGTCGGGCCTCCTCCAGTTACATGGACGGTAATTTACCTACTGTGCCATTCTGGCAAGACGGGTTTCGTATCAAGAACCGCCACAGACAAACGCCTCGTTGACTGAGAGGGCGTCCCAGGTGCCGGGATGCCCTCTCCGACAGTCGCTTGCCCGCGTTGCGGGCACCACGCCGGGGCGTCACAGTAGACTGCGTTTACGCGAACTTGTTGCGCCCCAAGCGCGCCGTGTGAGGGTATACCGCTGGGGTTTTAGTGGGTAGACGACTCTTGGGTAGACGACCCTTGTCGGAGTCCCACATAATCTCCGACCTCTGCCCCGGGGGGCGGTGGATAAAGTATTTCCCCAGCGATATCAAAAAATAATCAACTTTTCCTTTTTCTGACGGCTAGGTGTTCTACCTTATAATTGTTTTTGTCGGCTCTTACGACACCCTCAGGTTGGAATGGAGTGGTGACACATCATCATCATCATCATCAGCCTATTTCAGTCCACTGCTGGACGTAGGCCTCCCCCATGGCTCGCCACTGAACCCGGTCTTCGGTTCTATGCATCCAGTTGCTGCCGGCTGCCCGTCGCAGATCGTCGCTCCATCTAGCAGGGGGGCGTCCCACCCTACGTTTGCCAGTACGTGGTCTCCACTGTAGCACCTGTTTGCCCCAGCGGCCGTTAGTTCTACGACCGATGTGGCCAGCCCATTGCCACTTCAGCTTGCTAATCCTATGGGCTATGTCGATGACACGCGTTCTCGCTCGGATGACTTCATTACGAATTCTATCTCGTAGCGAGACACCGAGCATAGCCCGCTCCATAGCTCGCTGAGCGACTTTTAGCTGATGGACTAGCCGCACCGTCAGTGCCCACGTTTCAGCACCGTAGGTTAGTACGGGTTGGACGCACTGATTGAAGACTTTCGTCTTCAGACTCTGCGGTATGGGCGACGAAAAGACCTGACGAATGTAGTGGTGACACTATGTATTCTTAATCCGTCGTCACCCGTCTGCCCTTCATGACAACCTAGAGGGCTGACCGGTAACTTTTTCGTTAAACTAACTGCTAAACTTGATAGATTCCCCATTTCATCCTAAGGGTGTCGTAAGAGTCGACCATAGGAAATGCCAAGGCGGAAAATCTAGCCGCAAGAGAAGAATATTTGATACTAAACCCTGTGCCAACCCTTCTGGCCCGCTGGCCAGGGTCGCTGGCCCAGGGCCGCTGGCCCGCTGGCCAGGCCAGGGTTGGCACAGGGTTTAGTATCAAATACTGTGCCACGCTTGGCGCAGTAGTATAATTACCCTGTATGTAGTTGGAGGAGGCCCCACTCAACAGTGGGTAATTTATGGGCTGAAAAGTAAGTAACACGTGATAGAACGGCAGACACGACCGAAGTACGGAAGAGGTCAGATATTATAAATGATGAATACCCATCTAACAGACGCACGTAACTTCCAGATCTATAAGGTCCTGCAATTACCGCTAGATATAAGCACTAGTCTTTGTGCACCAGTTGAGGCGCAAAGGGATGATCACCAAGCCAGACGAGGTGGTACGCCTGGCAGGGGGCCACGGCGCCGATCCCCCGATAACTGTAGTCGGGGATATCTTAACCCTGCTTTAAGCTTCCCTATAGCGGTGCAGGACTTTTTTTAGTAATTCTCGCATTTGTAGGCGATATTTCTTGATGCCGATAGTTCCTATTTTTCGGGTAAATTGTGTAAAGTATGAAGCATGCTGATCGATTCAAACTCTTACCTAAGAGCCCACCAGCTTCTGACCTTTCCTTTGACCTTATTATAATGGTTCTCAAAGAACAGCCACACCCCAAAGTAGTTCAACAGCCTCTTCAACACGTGTATCGCCAAAAAGAAGAGAGTCACTGGCAACAACCAAATATGCTTCCACACGAGCATGCAGAGGCAGGCAAAGAACAACAACTTGAAATAGAGTGCCGTTTCCTCATCACTGTTGAAGTTATTCTTCATATAATTCTCGTCTAAGGAACGTTGTTTGAAGGCCGCTATGAACCGGCTGTCCGGTTTTAGCTTAGGGTTTGATAATGGCAAAGCTGAGAGAGTTCTAGTTTTAAAGAGCATCTTGGCTGGCCTTGGAGAGCTCTGGATCGGCTCTTGGCCAGTCCAACTACCGCGTTTAGCTATCGTTTCTGGGGTAACAGGCGATGGACTGTCTTTCTCGGGAGTGGACTCCTGGTCGCTGGGCTCGATGTGAGCGGGTTCGGGTTCATCTTCGATCTTTTTGTCCGTGATCTCATGGTCGTTTGTGATTGTCCTGTGTAGAGCTACGAGCATTGATGCTTCAGGGTCTGTAAGGGAATGGGTAGAAAGAATGATTTGGACCTATATTTCTACCAATTTATTTCTACTACTACTACTATTTTGCCCATAAATGACTCACTGCAGTCAGGCTACTGTGCCATGTTGGTAATTAGACTACTGTAGTACTACGGTAGTTTGTTCACTTATATCATCCGTTTTATAGCAAACTACCAAACCTATTTTATGACTGCCTCGTTGGTCTAGTGGTTAGATGTGCCGCCTTTGGATCAACGGGTCCCGGGTTCGATTCCGGGGTCGGGCAAGTGTCTTTGTCTAAACCAGAGGCACTGGCTCGGAGTCTGGGTGTCATTTCTATCTATAATATGTATGTATTTACAAAAAAAAATGTATATTAGTAGTTTATCATCCATCTCGTTACCATAACACAAGCATTAAGTTGTTTAGCTTGGGACGAGATGGCGTTGTGTGAAATGTCCAAGGATATTTATTTATTTATTTTATTTAGATAAAAAAATACAAATATGTTTACAAATAACGGAGTTTTACACACAAAAACCAATAACCATACAGTCTAATAGAGAGCTCCTCTTTACACCGGTTAAAATACCCTTCATACATATATGACACATACATATAATAACTGTTTGATACATTTTAGGCACTTTTCAAATACATTGTCGATATCATATTTCCAAGGAATGGTGTTACAGAACAAACACCCCTCGATCAGGGATTTAAGTATAACGGCAATGTTCATCTAACTCAGCCGTCAGCCTAACGGCTATCAGGAAAAAAGTTTCTACGTGAAAAGAGGCACACTTAAAATATCTAATTCTGTTTGCTGGCTGTTCAAAAATATCATATCGCATACCTTGCATCAACATCTTCTTGTGTACATCAAGCACTTCTAAAGCGAAGCCTGTAATGAATATCGCTTGCAGCAGTACAAATGTGTACACTTTCAATGATCCTGTGAGACCCGCTACAAAGCTAGAAATGGCTAGCCATATGAGCTGTGACATCACACGGAATATTCTAGATCTTTGTGGCGTCCATAGGAAATATAGACTAATTATGTATGCCAGCGCGATAGTCAATGTCTGAAACAAAATTTCTTTTTTGGTTTGCCTAATGTTGTGGTTAGTTAGGTAAGCAAGTTTAGGTAAGCAAGCCTATAAAGTAAATCACGATGTATACACCGTTATTTACTGTATAGTAAAAACGTAAAAGTAGTGAGTTTAATCCCAATAGGCTTTAATCTCGGTAATTTAACTTTTAGCAAATCATAATTCCACCAATTCAATAACTTGTCCAAGGCGGAAGTTATCAGGGATAAGGGGAGAATAACAGAATTTCGGACTTTTTTTTAATGGGATCCCCTTTTTTTTTATTATAGCGGGGGAAACCTTTTATAGGTCCCCAGTCGGTGGGACGGGGCTGGGGTATCTATGTATAACCTAGTACCCTGATCTATGTATAACCTAGTATCGCGACGGCAGTTTCCAAACATGAATTTCACGAATATATTTGAACTGGTCACATATGTCTTTCTCATTTTAACAATATCTAAAATAGAATATCTTTTTGGGTGTAATACGTAATAAAATAACTACGAGGTTTTTTTTTACCCTACTTCAATTTTTCCCAGAGGAAAAAATATCTAAGACCAAAAATAATCCAATAAATAATGTTATAGATCCTGAAGAAACCACTTTCAGGTTTCTCTATACAATAAATAACGATGTATAATTACGATAATATACAAATTTGTGGAAAAGGCATAATCTTCAATAAATAGATAGTATTTATTTTATTTATTTAGTCTCCAACTAGTGCTGGCTTGCAATAAACATGAAAGTACTTACAATATAAGAACTGCAGACATTGATGATTAATGTTGTGACGAAGCTGACGAAATTGCTGAATTGCCAGAAGAGGCATGCAAAACTTCTTGGCACAGAGCTGTACAGCCATGGCAGCACAAATATGGCGGTCAGTAGACCTATCACAGTCTGAAATCATAATATAGTACAAATTTATTGTATTGCCACACACCTTGTCAGTTGGATTTGGGCTTACTACTAGTTTTTCTCTATGTGGTGATTGGTTTAGAATATTTGTATATGTCAGCAACCTGAGGGTGCTGTAAGGCGCGAATGAAGGAAGCTTAGCTGGAAGATAAGGAACTCTTAAAACAAACCCTGTGCCAATTGATCTTGCCAGCACAGGCAGGGCACTAGTTTCCGTGGAGATACAGTCTGGGGCAGTACATGCGGGACGGTTCATCCTGGAGATGTTTAGTGGGTAGACCTAGGAGATTCCCACACTCCCAGGAAGTATTTTACTCCAGGTAATAAAAATATACAACCAGTACTATCAAAAACTCATTTCCTGCAATGTGCAAAGATCGTGAAACCTCAGATATGATTAAAAAAAGGGGTTGCTAGTTTCCCTCCATGAATTTGGAGGGTCATTTAAGGGCTGAAACAAAAACTGTTTTTTTTTACCCATTGAGACCATCATTCAACATTTGGTTGTTCAATGTTCAGATGGAAGATGTTTATCATTTCTTTGTGGAGTTTGTCCGGTTCCGGCCTATAAGAGATCAAATACAAACTATGCAGGGGTCTAATAGCTTTGGTGTGGGCCACTGCCAGGCAATTCTGGCTGCATAGATATCACATTTGATTTATTAAAAAAAAATATAAAAGAAAATTATGGGTTAATGTGTTGTTTCTGAACAGTTTGTGATAGAAATATGTCTATTAATCAACAAATACCGAATCAGTTAAATTGTGAATGTAGAGCTAGAACTAATATCTCAAGTTTACATACAGATAAAATAGATGCCTCAGTTAAAACTATTTGAATGAGTCATACACATTAATTCAATTTGGGTGTGCTTTAATTAGAATCAAGGTCTATGAGGTAATCAATACTATTGCCATGCTTTGGAATGGAAAATTAGACTGGGATATTTATCAGCTAGCATGATGACAATATTTAAAAAAAAGCAACTAATGATGAATTCCTAAAATACTATCAAAGGGAGCAGATTATTTTTTAATCAGCCTATTAATTGTGGTCTATACTATAGTTTTATATTAAGTGACAATATTTCTATCATAGATAGGCTGTGTTTGTATATCTTTAATAAGTTACGAAGCTATGTGTTGTTATATAAATCTGAACACAAACCATCTAAGACCTTAGCTAGAAAAATATATTACAATACTATTCATGTAGCTAGGTACCTTGTAATGATCAATAAACTGCTGCCCAACGGTGTCCGAGGCAACATTCACAACATTTACAGGAATAATCATCAATCCAAATATCACAGATGTGTTACATTTCTCTAGATCTTCAAACCATGACTTCAGTTTTCTTGATAGTTTATATTTGAATGGATGAAGGATAGAACCAACCAGTAACGCCCAGAACAGTGGTTTGAAGAAAGGTTCCAGAATCAGGAATAACACATATACTGCTACACAACATATTGCCAAAATAAATAATGCAAAGGCGTTGTAAAACCCATGTTTCATGGGCTTTTCGTTGCCTTCGGACAAACCGCCTATGATGTTAAAAATGTTTTCAAATGGAGACTGCTGCATTATGTACACAGTGAAGACGAGGTAATTCTAAAACATTATCACTATTATTAAAAAGTAAACTATAACGATTATATTACAGAACGAATCTACATATTATTTTTCGTGTGAGATCATAACTCAATACAGTACAGATTCAGACAAATAACATTTCGATTAGTGAACGCGTTCCAGTACCACGGTTTTACATCTAACGTGGATTGGGGAATCTTGTTGCATGCATACAAAGTTGACATTGACAGCAGGATAAAAGCTATAATTAACGCGAAAAAGAGAGAAAAGAAATACAGTTTAGACCACCAACCACATTGTCACATTGTCGTCGGCTTTGGAACATTCCCAATTTTTTTTATCATTTTAAATATTGGTAGCTTAAAACCTATTCTACACGGTTGGGTCCAACCACCAACAGAGGTCACCTTGGTTGAGTTGGAGCAAAAAGCAACCGTGTAGAAGTTGGTTGATGTCAATATTTGGTTGACCAACCGAGTGGACTTCCAACCACCTTGATCGTGAGCGCATCCCTCACTACCAAGGACTAATAGAGGACATTGGGTTGAAGAGCGACCGTGTGGATGCTTGTTGGCCTGCGACCGTGCGTAGTTGCGGCCAGTGTTGCCATATAAACAGATTTATCTGTATCTTTATAAATATAATTCAACTGATCATGAACGTAGAAAGAACAGCGGACGGAATCCCGTAGGTATACCATTATTAAGAAGCATAATTGTAAATTAATATTATAATACTCCTGAAAATAAAATGAAGTAAAATTATATATTAAAGTGGCTTAGGAGTCGAATGATCGAATTTTTAGTAATTATTATTTATTTTATTTTATTGCACAACAAAACAGGTAACAGTTAATAACTAAACTTAATATCTAATAAACGAATCTATCCTAGGTTGGAACCCCTAATAATGTTGACACATCATGTCGTAAAGTTACATATTAAACATAGTACAAAGCAACTATTATTATACTTTATCATAGAATCTGAAAATGTCTAAAATTTATCTTCAAGTTCTAAATCTGTCCGAAAAGCATCTTTTGAACCGTATTATGGAAATGTGAATGTAGGTATGACGACTGATAGGTGTGTGTGGAGACTACCACCTAGTGTGGGACAGGGGCCGTAAGATGATAATGGTGTTTATAAATATGACGATTTATATGAGTTTTGTGATGAAACCTACGTAAATAAAGTTCCTTTTGAGTTTGAGTTTGAGCATTTTAGTATGGCGAGAAGATTTCTAGATTTGGGTGAGTTTAACATAGATAATTATCATTCATTATAATTGAAACTGAATCTACTAAACCGCTAGAAAATTCCACCAGCCACTAAAAGCAATATTTCGCCACTAAAAGGGGAGTCGAAACCACGAATTTTAGTGGAAAATACCACTAAGTTGGCAACACTGCTGACGAGTTGTCTCAACTACACATCGTGTAGATTGAAAACCAACTTTGGTTGGAACAACCAAGGTGACCTCTGTTGGTGGTTGGACCCAACCGTGTAGAATAGGTTTTAGCCATTCAGTTCCACAGCCACTTGAACTTGAAAACTCTGACGCTGGCATTTCACATGGCTATTTGTCATCGCTTTATATAATTGCAGCGTGTTGGCTATTCTGTGTTTATCCAACACGCTGCACACGCTTTGCAAACTAGTGAGAAAATACAAAACATAGAAACCTTTACTATTTTCGCTAATAAGTATTAATTTATCTATATGAATAAAAAAAGGTTGGAATTCAACAATCTAACACCGTATTATCTGCACTAAATCCTAGACGTTCCGGTAGGTACAGGTTTCACATCGAATCTAGTGCAGTATCTGATAGCAGAACCCACCAGAACCCGGATTTGGCGGGTTTGGCGGGCCGGTGAACAACTACCATCTACCTTTACGGCTAGTCCGCAATGACTGGATGTGGGAATGAATGAAAACACAATAAAAAAGTGAAAAATACCATTAGACAATCATGTGAAATCGGCGCCTTGGGCATAGGTACGTAGGTGTAACCTTGTAGCGAACAACATGCTACATACTTTACACAATTTACCCGAAGAATCTGAATTAGCAACATCAAGAAATATCGCATTCAAATGCGAGTATTACCAAAAAGTCCTACACCGCGATAGCAAAGTTTAGATAGAGCAATTCGCACGGTCATGAAATCCCCGGCTACAGATATCGGGGAATAGGCGCCGTGGCACCCTGCCCGACATACCACCTTGTTGGCTGGATGATCATCCCTTTGCGCCTACATCCTAATTAGACGATGTCAATTTATGTTTGTTTTAAAAGGATTTTTCAAAATCTCAAGAGGATTTATTTATCTCAATGAATATTCAACCTGAATGTGAATTCGTTACGGAATTACAGGTTGTTCGGCCTCTTCAGGTGTTCGATATTTAGTTTTTCGAGTTTTTAAGTAAGTTTAGGTAGGTAAAAAAATACCCACTGATACACAGATGTCTATAGACATGCAAGTTAGGGCCTTCGCACACTATGTTTCTACCAAAGTGTAGGTATTTATCACTAGGTACTACGTTTCGAATACATAAAAAAGGTGGCGCTCGATAGATAATCCTTCAATAATTTTAAACAATATTTCGAATATTTGGTATCCCAAATATGCTTTGTGTGCGTGTAGATTATACATATAAGTATTTTATAATATAATCATCTCGCTAATGTAGCAGAGCAGTAATCATAAATGTCAAACAAGCAGCAAAATTGATGCTTAGATTATTATGTTTGGTATTAGGAACGGGCTTGAAATCCCCGGGTGAAGCTGCGGGTAGAAGCTAGTTATAAAAAGGTAAATAAGTTTAAATATGTAGTTTCCACACCTCTACATCTTTGTAACCCATCTGTAGATAGGTTCTGTATGGAATGTAGAATATCTAAGGAAATTTTGTACGTTATTGAACAATCAAGAATTTAAGTTGGCATGCCTTTTAAGGTTAATTATGATACGTTTTGACCGCAACAATGTCAATACCAATATTCAATTACCTACTATTTTATTGTATTATGGTTCCTGCTTGATTCATAATTTTCATACTACTACTACCTAATACCCGGCCCATACATGACCGACTACTGACGACTCAGTATTCGGTCATGTATGGGCCTCTTTCAATTACGCGAAGGATAATTGGCCATAGTTAAACTGAAAGGATCCAACCCACACAGAGGTAGTTTTGAGATATTTAAGTTTTAAGTTCAGATCGTGTTTGACCTACCATACATGTGGGTTGGTTACTCAGGAATATAACTTCATACTTAATTTTTCGTTTGAATTTCACTTGGATTGTTTTCGTGATATAAACGTTTTTACTACAAAGAGTGTATAACTCATTTTCGGCCATAGTGTGGGTTGGATCCTTTCCGGTTAACTACGGCCAATTTAGTCTACAGTGCCACGCTGGCGAGCTGTAGTATCATTTTTTCTTCTCTTGCCACTAGGTTTTCGGACTTATCATGTGTTTTTGTCGTCTCTTACGCCTCCAAGATGGATGGTGTTGGCGATGATGAGCGGTCGCCTTAATTATTAGTTTAAATCTAATGATGTCTTAGGTTTTCACGATCTTTACACATTGCAGGAAATGATGGCTTCACGGATATGATCGTTTTATTTTATTTTATTCCCAACGTTTCAGACACTTTGCGTCCCGCGACCACGGACACTGCAAAGTGTCTGAAACGTTGGGAGTTTAAATCTAATCAAACCTATTTTTAGTTTACCTTTTTTTATTAGATGAGAAGACGAGAAGGGCTGTCACTTAAAATGTTTTGTGTTCTATTATTTAGCAGGAAGAAAATGGTCGTATTTTAGGTTTTAATTTATTATTTTTATTTTTAATAAAATATGTGAATATGTGATGTGAACTTCAATAAACGGGCGATCAAGCCGGTAATAGATTTCCAGGCTTTATTTTCTTTTCGTCGTCGCCTGCCGAGATCCCAGCGCCTCGTCGCCTACAGATGGGTTGGTGACAATATGTATTCTAAATGTCAATACTACTGCAACTGTACCTATCCTGTCCCTATCTACCCGAGCATGATTCAACATAGCATGATTCAGATGCTCAGAATAAATTTCTTAGTATTTATCTGAAGTATTCTGTGGCCATGATTTGCTGAGCTTCAAACTGACTAATATTATCGTTTAATTTCTAGCCTCTGCTTTTTCTCTATTTCATTGGGATCGGCAATAAGTCTAACCTGGAGCACCACCATATATTGTAAACCAAAACTAGTAGATTATAGTAGAAACACAACAAATAAAAACTTTTTTCATGACCCAGTTAGCGGGTCAACCGATAAGTTGATAAATAAGTAATTATTTGGGTTAATATACCTACAACACACGGAAACTACTACAATTAGAATACGTAGTGTCATCACCTCATTTCTTCCTGAGGGTGTCGTAATCATTTTTATCATTTACTTGAACGCCTTTGACCCTAGGCTTGCGTGATGGAAAGAAACGTCAAGGTCTCAGATGGAGCAGGAAATTCAAGGATATGCCTTGTCGGGCACCGGCACACGACGAAACACATTAAAGCTGGCGCCGGCCAGAGATGTGAAATCTAGTCGTATGGAAAGGAAAACTTGATACGAAACTGTGCTGACCCGTCTGGCCAGCGTGGCACAGTAGGCTAGTTATACGTCCTTCATATAAGGCCTGTGTAGTGGAAGTAGTATTAACAGTAATCACTGTTTCACTAATATAGAAAAGCTGGTGTTTATTTTTGTCATATAATTATTTAACTATATATTACGTCACCGGTCATGTTTTATTTGTTTGTCCTGTGAATACAAGATACATTCCTTTTCCTTAAAGGCAAACTCAAATTACCATCACAAACATTAGGGATACTCTTTACTTAGGACTATGAGGTAAATAAATACAACACATGCAAAACATAAGTAAGGTTTTCCATCTTCATAAATGTTGGTTCATATTGTAATGGGTTTTGAACGCGTAGTATGGCCGTCTCATTCCATCTTGAGGGTATATTATGAGGAAATCAGAGGAAATAAATGACCAGAAAACCTGTTGCGACTGCTGATGGTAAAACGTTTCAAGTATTGTTTAGGTCGCACAGGTTGGGTGACTTTGCGTTATCAATTTTACGTTTAAGACATATCTTTCAGTCAAATTTAGTCCAATGTTTCCCTTTTTACCAAAAATGCGCAGATTGAGGACTATGAAATTTCCCACACTTCAAGTTTATATTTGAGACTGCAGAATGCATTTTTTCATAAATTATTCATAATAGTACTTTATATCAATAAAAATAACATTACGTGTGTAATGTTCTTGTATTTGACACACACACACACACACACACAGTATAGTATTTTGTTGTCTGTAGGATAGGATAACTAAACGAAATACTTCATAAATATGCATTCATTTATAATTTTAGTCTTGCCTATGCCTATAGCTCCTCTCACTACTAACTCTAAAGTGATACTTGAACACATTCAAAGAGACGCTGCGCGATGTGATTGTTATTTATCATTAATTTCATAGTCGCAGTGCATGTACGGTGAACAAGCCATCGCAGCGGCTGCAAGAATGAATTTCCACGTTTAATGGTGTTATACTGAGCTTGTTGAGGTACGAAATACTATAATACTTTGTCAACATTTTTATGACGGATGGATAAAAGATAATAAAAACGTGTGTGTCTCACGCTCATATTACAAGATTAAAAATATTTTTTGACACAGGACGCCTAGTTTTTATTAAGTACCTCTGTTTCTTCTCGTCAGCTGGCTATAGAATTTTTGTTAAGCACTGTATAACACATTTCGCTATGTACTATACCTGTCTGTGTGCTGACGTATTTTGAATCCCTATGGATTCAAAATCACCCTATTGCATCCTGAGGCATCGTTAGAGCCGCCAAAAGAAATGACAAGACCGGTTACTTAGCCATAAGCGAAGGAAAACTTAATACGAAATCCTGTGCCAAACGTCTGGCCAGCGTGGCACTGTAGGATAATTACCCTTCATGCAATAGGTGGAGGCCCGACTCAGCAGTGGGTTAATGGGCTGAAAAGTAGTAGTAGTACCAACAGTGAGTATGAAATTCGTTGATCATTATAAGCGAAGAATATGACTGTACTTACTCATTCGTAAATACTTAATTATTCGCTTACATTCGTAAGTACGAAGTATCGTTATACACTTACATTCGTAAGTACGAAGTATCGTTATCGTAAGTATTCATTTGTTATACAGGGTGGTCAAAAAGTCGTGGATCAAACGCAACCAGCGGTTAGATGGGGTTATCAGCAGCAAAAAATTGTTCTACGTGAGGTCCCTAAGGTCAACCCCTGCAGAGTTATAATTGATTTTGTGTTTTTATGAGAAATTGTCCTTTTTTTACTAAAACTTGATAAAATTCCACAAAATCTACACACTCTATCTTTTTAAAAAATTTCAATAGGTTGGTACTGATGAGCCCTTTCGTTAGACATACTATTTATGGTAGTTTATTGGGTGTATTAAAGATAACATTAAGTTTTCCGAAAGACATAATTCTTAAATCAAAACTTATTGCTTACTTCGGACCCCACTGTGAAAAAAAAATACTCTACAGAAAAATGCCACTGTATCACAACTTTTGGCGCATTTAATAGGGATTCTAAAAAGGTATTACACATGGCTATGCGTGGCTTCGATATCTTTCAAGGACGATCTTTCGTAGCAAGGCCAGAGTTAATTCATACATAAAACTCGGTTAGGCCTACTAACCTAACCTTCCCTAAGCGTGATCGTTTTCCGGACTACTGGGTCTTTATCGTCGTTTCAGCCCATAAATGACCCACTACTAAGTCGGGCCTCCTCTAAGTTCATGTTGGGAGATTAGCCTACTGTGCCACGCAGCCAAGACGGGTTGACACAGGGTTTGCTTCAAGTTTTCCTTCTGTTGCGGCTAGGTGATCTGCCTAATGCGTTCTTTTAGTCGCTTCTGACGACACCCTCAATATGGAATGGGCTGATCCACGACTTTTTGACCACCCTGTATATCTGCAATCTTGTCACCCAATCCCGGAATATTTCATGATGGAGAATTCATGAGTCAGACTATAAGAACGGGATCCTCCTAGTTTCCGAGAAACAGGAGAAACTGTGGTATACACCTTGTAAGTTGTGGTTAATGGCACACGTCATTTTCTCTACGTAGGTATGAAGGGTAATGAGGTCAATAAATTGTAACATAGACGCATTGTAATAGGAATTATCAACGTCAGAGGTTTTTGGTCATATAAGGACTCTTTGGGTGACGTAGTGTAAGGACACAGATACGTTCGACACATTTTCACCATTCCTTATAAGGCGCAGAGGTATGTTCATCCAGCCAGGAGGTGGTATTCCTGGCGAGGGCCGTGGTGCCTATCCCACAATAACTGTTGTACAGGATTTCTTATCCATGCGAATCTCTGAAAAACTTGAACGAGTCTCACCACCCAATTCCACTCTGAGGGTGGTGTAAGAGCCGACAAAAGGAAATGACAAGGCCGAAAACCTAGCTGAAACAGAAGGAAAACTTGAAACGAAACCCTGTGCCAGCCCGTCTGGCCAGCGTGGAACAGAAAACCCTTACGCCCATGCTCTTTGTTAATCGTTATCTAGATTACACTGTGGTCAAAACTATACTTGCCTGTAAACTTCTTGTTAGAATGGTGACAGTAACATTTTGACGTCACTTGGCTTGGGCTTTGTGTAAATTGGAATCCCCTTTGCATATTTTGAATGAATCAGTCTGCGTACATTTTACTCTAGCACTTCACATTGCCTTAGGTGTGCGTTATTCGAATGCGGCATTTCTGTGTGTTTTTTTTTTGACAAAATGTGTCCTCCACCTATAGCCCTTTGATGTCAAATAAGACAGATACGCGCATAATATAATTTTTATTTGTGGTTTATTTGGGAATAAAATAGAACATAATAGAAAATTTATACAAGAGAATATTGGCACAGAATTGTAAAACATTCAATAACAGCAGCGTGTCCAGGGTGTTCATACGGCTTAGGTGCTCATTCACGTTGACTCGCGGGCGCGGTGGCGGGGCGGTCGCGAAATATCAAACATTATGGTTGTAAATATCCAAGTGTTCACGTACGAAACGCACGCGCGATGGACGTAGCGGGCAAGCAGGCGCGTGCGTTGCGCTCGCGGCAATATCAAATACGTGAGTTATGTATGTGTGTGTTCACGTCGAACTAACGGCGAAGCGCGCGATTCATTCGCGACGTCAGATAAGTTCAACCAGTTTGAACTTATCGCTAGAAATGATATCGTGTAAACGCCTGGCGGCCAATGTGAACACGAACTCGCTACGTCTACCGCGCCCGCACCCGCCACCGCGTCCGCGCGTTCAACGTGAATGAGCACTAAGTCACTGGCGGATGACATTTTGTAAAATTTTTAGCTGGCCTCTACTCGACGAAAGAAATATTCCTAACAAATTTCAAGTGTTTAGATCTTATGGTTCCAGAGATATCGTTTAAGAATAGAGACGAAGAAGACACATCGATATTCTTTGGAAAGATGATACGGATATTACGAATGTTTGTGATGCACGTAGTCAGTTGAAATCACGTCACATAACTGCAACACGTAACAGAGACAAAAACGTTGGTAAACATTTTGCTCACAATTCAATTTCATAATTTGTGTTTCCAATGACAACTGCCAGTCAAGAATATCGAGCTACCAGATATGTAGGTACTTGCAAACGGGCCGAAATTTTACTCTAGCATAATTACATGCCTTATTTTCCGTGTAGAGATTTAGAATACACATTATCACCAACCAAGTACCAATCTGAGGGTATCGTAAGAGCCGACTAAAGTAAATGACAAGTCCGTAAACGTAGCGGCAAAAGAAGGAATATTTAATATGAAACCCTGTGCCGACCCATCTGGCCAGTGTGGGTCAGTAAGGTGATTTCTCTCCATGAATTTGGAGGAGGCCCAACTCAGTAGTGGGGTAATTTATTGACTGAAACAACGACATGTCCTATTTTAGCTAATTATAATCAATTGTCAGTTCACAGACAAAATGTTATTCGTGATCCTATATTCACTATCTAGTTTTTTCAAGATAAATAAAAAGCATCTTAAAGTTTAGCCTATAAGGGTTTTGGCTTGTCCTTAGTATCTATAGATGACCTAAAACTGTATAACAATTGATATTTTTTTAATTGTTACAACATTTTACCGGGATTTCCGAGTCATACTAATTTGACGCACTAAAATGATTCATAAACCTGATGATTTCAAGAAAATGCGTTGAGGAAACTCGGAAGTTCTACAAAAGCCGTATATTAACCTCCTCCTGTTCAGTAATTCTTCACTCGCAACACGGTCAGCGATCGTTCAACACATCAAAATTACAATTATGTATTCAAGTATGTGTCTGAAGATTGCCTTGTGCGTCGCTCTAGTCGTTTGCGTGAACGGCCGCGTGCTCAAACCCCAGCAAGTGCCTTTACCGCTTGAAGGCATGACCATTGACATAACTCTTACGAGTAAAGGCGAGGATCCTCAAACAATAGCTGCAATGAAGATCGACATCAACGAGCGTGACAAGAAGGTTCTTTTTACCGGTTTTGAGGAGCCTTCACATGTACCGAAGCATCCGCCACATCCACCACACCCTCGAAAGGTAGCCCCAGCTATAGTGAATCGGTTTTCGATCACGGATGGGAAGTGCCCGATTGGTTACGTTAGACGTCTGAACATCTGTTTTCCGGATGACGACTATTAAATTGGACTTACTTGTTCAATATTGTTTAATCCTGTTTCTATAAAATGCCAATTATAATTATAAGTTCATAATTTCTGTTTTTATTTCATAACTTTACTTCTTTGCTTTGTGTTGATGATTATAATTTGACCTGATAGTACTGTTAGCGTTCAGACTTCTGGCTAGAGATCAGGTTGGTTCTCCTTATTCGATCAACACCTACTGTTTAATCAGGCCTTAGGCCTTGTTATTTCCTCAAGTCAGCTTTATGCCAGTGATACTGACTGTACAGTACGGACGTTGCCATCGACATTAGGATAGAATATTTTTATAGTGACGATGTCACACAAGTTAATCGACTAAGGTCATATTCTCTGAAAAGATATAAAATAATAAATAAAAAATTTAAAGGGATAGGCTTTAGATTCTAAACCCTTAAGACACAAGGTATAATTGTAATGTAGAGATTAGCTAGAGATAGCCAACTTGCAATTAATATGCGCTTTCGTGCATTATAAAACGTGGTACAACGCGCGTCCAGCAAACATAGCTTAAGCCAGGGTCCATTCACAAACGTTGAGGAGCATAGTATCCAGTAAGACGAGGTGGTATGTATGGCAGGGGGCGCGGGGTC
Source organism: Clostera curtula (assembly GCA_905475355.2). Lineage (NCBI taxonomy): Eukaryota > Metazoa > Arthropoda > Insecta > Lepidoptera > Notodontidae > Clostera > Clostera curtula. The sequence goes on along the minus strand of FR997813.1, from coordinate 5,627,025 downwards.
CCTAAATAACTGTAGTCGGGGATTTCCTAACCGTGCGACCTACTCAACTTCGGTGTAGGACTATTTGGTAATTCTGGCATTTGTAGGCGATATTTCATAATGTTGATACTTAGTTCAGATTTTTTGCGTAAATTGTGTAAATTATGTAGCATCCTGGTCGGAACAAATAGTTAGTCTAAGGACGTACCTACGTGCCGCTGAATCAGTGAACCAGATCGAGATCATATTTTTTATAATATATATTGGTTATTATGGTTCATCGTTCAGATCACTACCACTTGTTAACAAGACGTCCCCAACTGTGTGATGTCATTTACTTATCAACAACTGTCGCACTCCTTACTTAGCGTTACGTCTAACCTAATGAGTGACGTAGTCAATGAATGAGTCCTGTGAGTAAATGTACCCCGGGATTCCCTCATTGAGAATACTTTGAGTATTGGGTAATCAATGGATGTTTATTAATATGCGCAAGTTTAATAACAAGCGGTACGTTATCAAACCAGTGGTGACGGAGTAAGTTTATATATTCAATCTAAAGGGTCTTGTGTCTTCTCGTCATTACCTAGAAACGAAGGAAAACTAGATATGAAGCCCCTTTTTGGTGTCGCTGGGGAAATCCATACTGCATACTGACACCCCTTCTGGGTCGGGTCAGCGGTTAAGTGGGCATCCGGAACACTGGGATAGCCATTGAAACCCTAGTGGTATACCCTCACACGTCTCGTTTGGAACGCCACAGGTTCGGGAGAACGCAGTCTACGAGATGCTCCAACGGCTTGTGCCAGCGACTATCGGAGGACATCTCGTGTAACGCGTCCCCGTTACACGAGATACCCTTATAGGCGGTAGGGGAGTCGCGGCGAAACTTCGCTATCGCAGTGTAGGACTTTTTAGCAATTCTCGCATTTGTACGCGATATTTCTTGATGTTGATAGTTCAGATTTTTCAAGTAAATTGTGTAAAGTATGTAGCATGTTGTTCGCTACAAGGTTACACCTACGTACCTATGCCCAAGGCGCCGATTTCACAGGATTGGTGGTCGCTACATTCATTTGTCCTAAAAATTTGCACACAATATCCGAATCAGCAGTACTATCGATCCTTTTGTTATGGCAATGGGCTACGTCATTTAATTAATGACGTAGCCCATTGCCATAATCTTCAAATTTCATTCTATATTCAAATAAGCCCTCTGCTAGATGTAGCGACGATCTGCGAAAGGTTGCGGGTAGCAGCTGGATGCGTCAAGCTGAAGACAGGGCGCTATGGCGCTCTTTAGGGGAGGCCTATGTCCAGCAGTGGACTAATGTGGGCTGATGATGATGATGATGATCCAAATAAGCTAATTTATTTTATCCGCTTGTAAAAAGGAATTAAAATTCGTTCTGAGTGGTAAAATGTTTGTGATTTTCAAACATTTTGGAAAAACTACAAGATTTCTCGTGCATTATGGCAAATGTAAAAATGTTCTTGTAAGTTTCAGCCGGATTTATCAATCGAGGTCACTGAAATCTTGAAGAATATTTCAAAAACATATTTTTATGGTTTTTGAGTTTATTGTAAATAATAATAGGTTCTTAAATTCATAAAAAACTACGTTACTACAAAAACGCTAGGCATCTAGGTTCTTAAAGCTCAGTAATTTTTTATGAGAAGGTAAAAAATAACTAAAATTAATATTAATTTCATTTGTTTTTCTAAGTCAGACAGTGTTCTATTTGTACTCTTGCGTTGGCACTTCAGATGGCCACTGGTGTCGTAATAAGTATTTTTGTGCGCCACTCTGGTTTGCTACTTTTCATATGACATTTTTTGACAAAATCCACACAGCTCTTATTGACAGATGTAGTAAATACGCGTCAAGTGCGGTGCCGCCAAAAGTCATAAAAATAGCACAGAAATACCTGGTAACTGTTCAACGAATGCAACATGTTACTACTATTTAGCCCATAGATGACCCTCTGTTGAGTCGAGCTATTGAGTTGAGCCTCCAGGTAACAGTACACGGAGGGTAATTAGCCTACTGTACCTCGCTGGCCAGACAGATTAGCACAGGGTTTCGAATCAAGTTTTCCTTCTCTTGCAGCTTCGTTTTCGGCGTCGACAATGCCTTCTGTCGGCTCCTAAGACACCCAAAGGATGGAATAGGGTAGTGAATCTGTGTATTCTAAATCCCTCACGACACGGACAAATTTAAATAAAGAAAATACGCAAAAATTGATTGTTTAAAAGTTATTATATATCCTCATTGGCCTTTTACATACATACACGCTTATGTTTAGATCGTAGTAGATCGACCGAATTACCCAAATGTTAATATATCCGAATAACGATGCGAAGACAATCTCCTCTAGAAAAACAATTTGGCACACAATTTTATCAAGGTCGATTTCGAAACAGAGAAATTATAAAAGTGTTAATTTTTTTTCTATTTGCATCAAAGTTCTAGTGAAAGCAGTTAGCTTCTTCAGCTTTCATCATCAGGAAAACAGAAGCCTCCTCTTCTGACGTGGTTGATTGGACACTTTCCATCACCAATTGAGAATCGGTTCTCTATTATTCTTCCGGCTTCATTAAGAGGGTGCGGTGGTGGCAGATGCTTCGGTGCATGTGGAGGCTCCTCAAAACCGGTAACCATAACCTTCTTGTCACGCTCGTTGATGTCGATCTTCATCGCCGATATTGTGTGAGGATTCTCGCCTTTACTCGTAAGAGTTATGTCAATGGTCATGCCTTCAAGCGGTAAAGGCACTTGCTGGGGTTTGAGCACGCGGCCGTTCACGCAAACGACTAGAGCGACGCACAAGGCAATCTTCAGACACATACTTGAATACATAATTGTAATTTTGATGTGTTGAACGATCGCTGACCGTGTTGCGAGTGAAGAATTACTGGACAGGAGGAGACTAATATACTGCTTGAGCTCCCCCTACCGAGTTTCCTCAACACATTCATTTGATGTCATAAGACTTGTGAATCATCTACGCGTCGTGAATTGGAGTATGGGGAAAACCTAATCAAAATTTATAATAAAATTTATGAATGATTATCTTTTCGTTAGTTACATAAAAATTAAATTAAAAATTTAAATAATCCCCCGACACACTGACCTAAATTCCGTTTAAAAAGTAAAAAATAAAAAAAATACATCGCGTTGGGGGACCGCTCCTACTTATTTATTACCTGACCCTTAGTCCCCCAACCAATTTATTTAAGTTTTTAATTTAATTTTTATTTTCAGCTTTTTATAGGTACATGCTTATTATGATGTAGATGTTGTTAAGTTGTCAATAATTCTTGTCACATCCTCATTTTCTCCCCACCACATATATTTGCAGAAGTTGGGTATTCCCCCCCCCCCCTTTTAACCCTAGATTTTTTTCAGGGCTCAACTGATTTTCATGGAACATATTATTTTGTGATGCGCTTTCATTTGAGACCCCACTCGATTATAGTTGCAGACTTTCGGTTATTCTTACCCACTTTCACCGCCCATAACTTTTAAACGACTCAACCGATTTTCATTAAACATGTCTAAGAACACTCGCCCGTAACTCACCTATCTTTAAAACATCAGTATTGAAATCGCTTCATCCGTTCGCGAGCTACGGAGCCACAGACAGACAGACAGACCGACAGACAGACAGACACGTCAAACTTGTATCACCCCTCTTTTTGCGTCGGGGGTTAATAAAAATAGGCGTGTTGGGCATGATGAGCGGTTGTTATTTGTTGAAATGATAGAATTTTTTTAGTTATTTTGTGTCATAGATTCTTTTGTTCAAATAAGCAGAATAGTAATTTCACTTGCAAAAATGGTCTAAAATCGGACACTATTATATATAGGGCCTGAAAGAGGTACGTGTGGGTTTGTGGGGTTGGGGAGTTTCCCCATTGTGGAGCCAAACCCGTGGCCCTGTTTCGGCCCTTGAGGTACTGTTGCTTGGTTGTAGTGAGCGCAAATTATCATATTCTCGCGGATGGATCATGGATACTCGGCGCGGCCGGTTATCCATGAAAATTTCTAACGAAAAAGGCAGGAAAAAACCTTATGGGCATGATGGTAAACTTCGCCAGGGGCGATTGTAGGATCAAAGGTCTTTGCTTTGTGTTCGTAAATTTAATGTATCTAAAAAGCCCGCAAATTTAAGGAAGAGATTCCTCTTTTGATATCCTGCTAGTCTATAAATCAAAGGCACCAGGATTGTCAATATTGACTCTGTTTAATTATGAGGCTCCACCCGCCAACTGTACATCTCGTATTAATGTTATTTTTGTATTGTTGTAGCCTACATGTCCAATAAAGAGTTATCTATCCATCTAGTAGTTTTGCTATTTTGTCATTAGTAGGTCGAGCGTTGTGCAAGTCGAATGTATTCATCGGTTTACGATTATCCTATTCAATGATTTACATATTTAATCGAGTGTTTTCCTCTGACCATGTGTGGTGTGCATATGTTTCCCCGTTACATCATAAGAGTATTTAGCACCTGAATGTTATTCCTAGTACTTATAAGTATCTACTTAACATTCGATAAATGAATGACTAATAAATGTACCTGTAAGTAAATGCATTTACAGCGGATTGGAGGTTTATTTAGTTTTTTAAAGTTTACAGTTATAGTTTACATTTACAACGTTTCATTTGCCTTGTATATTTTATAAATTATGAAAGATTTGTTTCTTTTTCATGGTTAATTGAGGTGTAGGTATTTCTATAGAAAACATCATTATAATGGCTTAGGTGTGAAACATAGCAGTTATAAAGATAATTTGTTGCTATAACATTAGTTTGGACTAGTAGGTATATTCGATATTTATAACATTTACAACACGATCCAAAAGCAGTTTTAAATGGACTTTTGTCCATATATATGTAAATTAATTATTATTTATTACTTGTATTTAAAATATCGATCGATCAGATCGATCAGATCATACGATATATGTATGAGAACAAGATCCTCATACATATATCATATCATCATAATCTTATTATAAAGTGTGTTTGGCGGTGCGTTTTTGTAATGCAATGCTACTATTTCTAGTTTTTTTTTTTTGGTTGTATTTGTGCGAAGTCAGGTTGGGTCACTAGTTTTTTAAAAACGCATTTTTTAACAATGGACTTCGAAAAGGACGACATTTTCTATTCGTTTGATTATTTTTTATGGTTGTTACCGCATAACTCTGTCATTAGTAAATCAATTCTATTTTTTATAGGTATTTTGAAATAAGTAAGTAAACAAAAGTATTTATTTGTAAGAAGGCATGATTTGTATTATCGACCACTTTATTATGCGTGTACCTACATTGAAACATAAAAATATTTTTAACGCTTATGAAACGAAAAATATGAATAACTTAAGTTGATACCGACGTTAAAATAGGGTAGAGGTTTACCTGAGACACTGACTTCAATTGGTGGTTTATTTTTGTAGCCGGTTTACATTTTTGTAAAAATACATAGTATTTCCATATTTACAATAGTCTATATCTAAATTTTATACGATCTAAATACTGTATTTATTTTACATCAATAATAAAATATGACTAATAATGTTACTTAATATATTTATTAAGCTACTAATTATTGTTGTGTAGGATACACGCTACCTACCCATCAAGACAAACCATATAAGCACCTCTGGGTATTAAAATAATACAAAATTAATATCAGTTTAAACTCAAATTCCTATTCGGACTAGAATGTAAAATCACAATACGAAAATTTACCAAGAAGTTTTGCTATATTCCTTTGTTTACATAATTTGCATTATTTATTTTATGTGTTATCTAGAATCGCAACAGGATTTGTGAGGGCATATATAACCTCTTGCGCCTTTTTGATTGGCTCAGTTGTGATACAAGCGTCGTTTGTTTAGTACCAAGGTCGATAAACTAAATATGAATTCAATATTCGTACTAATTTCCTTGTGTTTGGTGATCGCGAGTTTAGACGGCCATGTGCTTAATCCAAGTTTGCTGCAACAGGGAGGAAATCGGGTACACGATTTCGAAGATTTGACCGTCCAACCAGTTGATCGGGTACGGAGACATACTATTAAAGCACCACAAACGGAGCCCCCTAAGGTTGAAAATCGGTTTCTGATCAATGCTGGATCTTGCCCGGTGGGCTATACAAAAGCTGGGTCGTTTTGTTTCCCTACCGATGACTATTAGAACAAAATCGGGAAAAATGAACGTGCTACAACGAGTGATTGGACATAGTTAAGAAATTTTTATTCTCAATATGCTAAATCTGTCATTTACAAGTAGGTACGACTTACAATCTTACAATTAAATAACATCGAATTTCTTTTGTTTCTAAAACTATGAATCCTTTGTTATATAGTATCTTTGTATCGTAAGGGTTCAGAGGTGTTACCGCTTATATTTTACACCATACCCCCAGCCACTGGGACAAGCTGGGTCGTGTGGACTGCTCTGCTACCCGAAGGTCTTGTCCCGCCTGGATTGGAGGATCACAAGCCCCGAGGTGGTTCCATCATATATTTTATCCTAACCTGAAGCAAGAATCGCTGCTGAAACAACTGTTTTCTGAGTTTTGCACAAAGATACTTGCCCTCGAATCGGAACGGGGTCCAGTGATCTAACGGTAGCTCTTGGAACCACAAACGGCAACAAGGCGCCCATTATTTAGTGTGCATTCTACTCGACGCCTATACTTATTTATAATGCCTATAGGCTATAGCTCAGAATAAGGTCGTTTATAATTAAGTCAATCTTAGTTGTAATTAGGGAAATTATATTTATTGACGCCTTTCTATTTATTCACAATTTCTTTCAATTACTTAAACCAATTGTATGTTTTGTCCTGTAATATTTTGTCGGAATTTATTGCTATTTATTAGAATTAGGTAGTGAACATTGTTTTTTAAAATGTCTTGTGAAAATACACGAATCGACTCGCGTGCAGGCTTGACGATTCCCAGCCTCCCGAACAAGCCGGTTTCCGAAAAGGCTTCAGTACCGTAGACCGTATTTTATAAGTTATTACTATATGTTCCGTTAAATATTAATTTATAAGTAATTTATCAATATTTTTATGATTTTATTGTAATATTACAATTGCAGTATTAATGTGTATATTTATTGACATTATAATCATTTGTAACAAGTGTATCTAATTGTTTCAATTAACCCAACCAAACCTCTGACGTACCTACGACGTATTTAGTGCTTTTGTTATGTTTAGCGCATTCATAAGTCCTAAGTTCATAGTGCCCTCAGACTACTTGTGGCTCTACTACATAATTCAATATAGTCAACTTCAGAAACAATATATAAACTAAAAAGCGAAAAATAACTATTAAATAAACAACGATTTGGAGTCGGTTCCAGGTAATAGCAGATCAAATAAAAATTATAACAAAATCCCTATCGATATAGAATGCGAAATTTGCAGAAAATATAGAAAGTCAGTTTCTTCAAATATTTATTGGTCACCAGTTAGTGAAATAAGCATGTAGAACCCAAGAGATTTTTTGGTTCATAAATAAGAATCACGGTAGCTAAACGGTTAATTGATGATGGAATATACATCTATCTATATATATATACAAATTAATTGCTGTTCGTTAGTCTCGCTAAAACTCGAGAACGGCTGCACCTATTGGGCTAATTTTGGGCTTGAAATATTCGTGGAAGAAAATACGAAAAAAATATTTTATGTAATACGCGCTATTTTTGTTCCTGTTAAGGTTGGCACATCACTATCACTACATAATATAAAACAAAGTCGCTGTCGTCTGTCCGTCCCTATGTATGCTTAAATCTTTAGGATTTTAAAGCGGGTTTTTTAAAATAGATAGAGTCATTCAAGAGGAAGGTTTATAAGTATAAAACATGCATAATTACACCCGTGCGAAGCCGGGCCGGGTCGCTAGTATTTGAATAAAGTTGAAACATTCTGTAAAAAAATATTATTCAGGTTTTTCATTTATTGATTCTGGCTTCAGGTGGTACAATTTTGCCGGATCAGCTGGTTTTGTAATAAAGAAAATAGTATAAAATATTCATACACAGAACTAGTCCTTTCGGTAGGCTCAAGGGTCAAACCCTGTATATTATGTCCATCCATCCAATAACCGACTGGGCCAGACGTTGCTTTACCTTGATATTCGTTCCACATTATCCTTGAGACGAGGACGCATTAAGTTGTTTGTTGTGATATTTAAGGATTTTTTATTTCATTATAAAATAAAATTAAAATGATATCAATTCGATTTTCCTCGTACTAACTAGATCAGGTATAACTGGTTTTTGATGTTATTCGTAATGCAGAACGTAAATATTTGTCCCAACTAATATTATAAATTCGAATGTAACCTTAAATGTTACACCATAACTACTACTACTATACCCATAGATAAATACTGCTAAATTGGGCCTCCTCCAGTGATAGCGGGAGTAGCTTACTGTGCCAGACGGTTGGGCACAGGGTTTCGTTTCAAGTTTTCCTTCTCTTACGGCTAGGTTAGGCCTTGTCAATTCCTTTTGTCCTCCCTTACGACAATTTCTAAACGGTATGGGTTGGTGAAACTGTATATTCTAAATCCGTGACCACGCGGAATCATTGTAAGTAATACAAATTTGAATAAAAGTCTGCGGTTCCTGAACCTTATTTACGAGTATATTGAGCTCAAAATCCACGCGGATGGAGCTACGGTTATTCGTGTATATTTTTAGTACTACTGAGAAAAGGTCATTGGCTTTAAAAAAAAAATTGACAACATTTTTGTCCAAGGTCACTTATTAATTTAATTATATTGATTTTTACTTAAAAATATATACAGGACAACATTATAATTAACACATATAAGGAAGTGATATTACAAAACTAATAACGGATATAATAAATAATAAATAAATAAATATCCTTGGACATTTCACACAACGCCATCTCGTCCCAAGTTAAGCAACTTAATGCTTGTGTTATGGTAACGAGATGGATGATAAACTACTTATATACATTTTTTTTTTTGTAAATACATACATATTATAGATAGAAATGACACCCAGACTCCGAGCCAGTGCCTCTGGTTTAGACAAAGACACTTGCCCGACCCCGGAATCGAACCCGGGACCCGTTGATCCAAAGGCGGCACATCTAACCACTAGACCAACGAGGCAACCATTTACGGCCGAGCCATAAATATTATTACCCTACATAGTTTCCATATTTCAAACGCAAATAGCTTTTTCCTAGAAAGAAATTCAATTATGTATTAGCAGTTTCCAGCTAAATGGGAGTGTGAATGAAAAGATGACTAAATCGCGCGATTAATTCATGGGCACTAAAGACACTCCGAGCAAGTGACTCTGTTTTACACAAAGACACTTGACCCCGGAATAGAACCATTTTGCTCTATCCCATCTATCTATCTTGCTCGCCATGGTTTTCTAACTCAAAATTACGTAGAGAAATTATTGTTATGGCACATAGACTTCGCTCCGGGCACATTCCTCTTGGAAAATTTAAGTATCTCATTAGGAAAGCAAACTCACCAAATTGTCCAGTGTGCGACAAAGTAGAAGACTTAGACCACTTATTAATGGAGTGTACCCGTAGCGAAACTGTAAGAGATACCATGAAACAGAGGCACGGTCTAAACGTCCTACAGGTTGGAGGGATGAATGGTGTTCTCTCGGAACCGTTATCTCTGCCAGCCAAAACGTTGTGTACCTTGTTGTGTGATGTGCTGGGGAGTGGTTAGCTTAAGAACTGTATGACAGTACTATGGGTCTGACATAATCTTTCAAAGATTAAAATAAGACTAAAAAAAACTTGCTATTATTTGCAATAGTGGCCCAGCAAGGAGTTTCAGGTCATCAGACCACCTTCCAATTATCCTTTTAGCGATGTACCGCGGGGCCGACACCCGCGGTACAACGCTAAAAGACTACATCAGATACTTCACTACTCCACTAATCGAAGTTCCTCTGAGTATAAGACTACCCATTTCATAAGAGCATCGCCATTTCATCAGCCTAATGACTCACCCTCTGTACGGCACTGTAGTATAACGGTTAAAATTCATTTCAGTTATTCAACAACAAACTAAGTCAGAACTTACTCACAAGCAACAGATAGTTCTTACCAAAGAGTATAATTAAAACACCACGTTTTAGTTCCTACCATTTCATGCGGTCTCAGCCGTCAAAACATTGCACCGGGAGATTTCCACGCTCAAAATGGAAGTGAGAATTACCAATGAAACTAAGTTACTGTTGATTCTGTGAACAGTTTGATTGGCAAACTGGTCTATCAAGTTAGATTTTATGTGGAACGCGTGGGTGCATAAATTATTCACATCTATATTTTATCAATAATAACGACACTGTTCTTCGATATGTATCATATACATAATCGATCCCCTTTATACGTAGGTGAGACAATTTTATTAACATTTATACGTAGGTGAGATAATTTTATTAACATATTTGTCCTGGAAACATAAAAATATGCACTAAAACGCGAAAACTTAACAACATCTTGAAGCCGGTAAGTAATATCCTAAATAACTTCGGTGTCAATTTAAATTGGAACCGACTTCGAATGGTATTTTATTTTTCGCTTAAGCATAATTATAAACGTAATTATGCTTTGTTAAGAAGAGTTCTTACGAACCTACGGAATAACCTACGAACAAAATCGAAATACAATAAATTTCAACTAATAAAAACCATTCAACATTATCGATATAAGAATCAAATTCTGGGAAGTAATATAATAGCGTCCATGAAATTGGAGGAGTAGTGGGTAATTTATGGGCTGAAATCACTATCACTACATAGTATAAAACGAAGTCCCTGTCCTCTATCCGTCCCTACGTATGTAGAGTGATTCAAGAGGAAGGTTTTTAAGTATGATACATGCAATTGCATTGAAATTGCACCCGTGCGAAGCCGGGCGGGTCGCTAATAAAGAATATGATACTCGTATGCCAAATTAAAAAACTTGTCTGGTTGTTTTAGGATAATTTCCCTCCACGAATTTGGGAAGCCCGAGTGAGAAGACCCTTAGCCTATTAGCCTTTTTTTGCGAGAAACACTCGGTACTCGTCTAGGTTGGCCAGTTTATGTGCGCACTCGAGGGCCCAACATCGTTAAGGAGATGTATGCCCCTAACCCACTAAAATTCCCCTGTGTTCTCGCCCCCGTGCGTAGCGCTGCGGAAACCAGCAACCGCTGGGCTGCAGGTAAGACCCCTTGGTCTACGGACCTAGTACGTGCAACACAGGAAAAAGATAAAAGTTACAATAATTCAGAGCAGTAGTAACGGTCGGAGGTAAACATAGTTATTTCCCCATTAATATTATTATTTTGCTATGCTAATTTGTTAAGCATGGGAAAACAAGACACATGTTTTTTCCTTAAATGACTTAATAGACGTAATGAATGAACACCAGGGCATTAACAGTTTTATTTATAGAATACAGGTATATTAGGTATCTTACTTCTGAAACGTTCTTTAAACATTCTGGTATGTCAATATGGATTTTATTATGTAAATATGATAGTTATTAAATAACTACACAAAAAATATATGACAATGATAATGATGGATACGAAACTATACATTATTTATTATGGTCTCCGTCATTAACATTCTCATATATTTTTTTATCATATACCTACTAGCGACCCGGCCCGGCTTCGCACGGCTGCAAATATGCATGTATTGTACATATAAACCTTCCTCTTGAATCACTCTATCTATTTAAAAAAACCGCTTCGAAATCCGTTGCGTAGTTTTAAAGATTTAAGCATACATAGGGACGGACAGACGACAGCGACTTTGTTTTATACTATGTAGTGATTGTTTTTAAGAAAGGATGGGTTTACAGAAAGACAAAGGTTTTTGAATTGCTCTATATTTATTGGACCAAACACAAATAAACAATTATAATTGCCACATACGGCACAGTGCTTATTTTATTATAGAGTTTTAGTAAAGAAAAAGGCATTATTTTTACTTGAAGAAGAAATATAACGCTATGCCACTGTAGTATCCTTAGTCGTATTAACGACATCATGGATGAACAGGAACTTTAGGTACCATTGATTGGAGAAATAAAAGTAAGGATGAAATCAACATTAACTTACTGTTATTAAGTCACACTTATATACCTAAACACGGAAGGAAACAAAATATGATCCAAATAAAATCCTGTGTTGAATCTACCAATTTGTAGGGCAAACTGTACCTATGCTTTTAGATTCGAATTGCCTGTAAATTTTCCATAGTGATTGGTTTGAGCTAAGCGTGAATTACTAACTTTATGCAGCATATATGCTCGTATGTGGTTATTTTTACTGGCACTATTTGTAGTTGAGGTTGTAGTGGAATTGATCATCCTGAAGAAGAAGGAGAAATATTTATTTAATAATATTATTTTTGGAATTCTTTGATGAACAAGTCGAGGATCTGCTTGGCTGCGCGAGGTTTGTCTGTGGGGACCATATGTCCAGCGCCGCGTACCATCACGTCCCAGAAATTGCCATTGCTCTTAATGAACCTGAAAAAACAAAAACGTATAATATTAAAAAATAAGGCCTCTATTCACAATCATATCCTGTTGTATTATACCAAACGAAAGGTTACGGTCCATTATAAAAAAGTTACGTTAATGTTAGGAAACTTGAATCTACCAAAAATATATACACAATAGGTTTTACTTTAGTCACCATCGATTTTGAATCCGTCGTTTTTTTTTTCGGAATAGATGAGTGCAATTATCCTGAAATCTTTAATTTACTTGGATTTTTTTTATGCGTTGAGGTATTTTATAGTAATGTAATATAAAGTAATGGGCTAGTTCATTTAAAGTAATCATCAAAAAAACCTAGTAAAAGAGCTATTTATTGCTACTAGCGGCATTGAACATTGAACAAAAACATAAAAAATGTGTTATAATTAGACATCTACACATCCTTATTATCCTATATATAATAATTCACACTTATCTTTGTAAATTATGTGTTATTCTGATGCCGCGCTGATGCCCAATTTGACGTCGCGGGCCCTGGCCCGCCACGTCAAATGGAGCCCCGAGCGGGGCTAGGAGATGAGTAACACATGCTTTATGCGACGATGAGCACTGGTTTGATGCCCACACAGGGTATGCATTATGATTAAATACTAGCAGCCCACCTCGGCGTACATACATCTTTTATTAAGGCCTATGTGTTATTTTCATGATTTAAGCTTCATTATTGTACTGTTTCATTATAGTCCATTCAGTAGTTTTTGCGGTAAAGAATAACAAACATATCGAGGCTTGAAAGGCAATCCTTACTAAGCGACATTGGGCACCTATACTTTACACAAGAGTAGTTAATTTAAAGTTCAAATATTTACACAAACCATCATTAAAATGTGTTTAATCGAAATCACACAATATCTAAGCGACATAAAACACGCCATAAAGCTCCTAAACCTAGACTAAACGACGTAGAAAAGTCTCGACGATTCCAATCATATTTTGTAACTCATATCTGGGGGGCAATTCTCGTGCAGTAGAGATACATCTCTATTCGAGATAACGGTAGAGAATGACGTCATCACGAGCGAAAATCTATTAAAGCTATTCTCGCCATGTCGATTCCGATATATGTCTATGGAAAGCCGTGCGAGATGCTACGACTGGTCGGGACCGGTCGAGACGTCATCTCTATCATGATCTTGATCTCTATTTGGATTTAGCAAACGTCAAATTGGTTGTCATTTGCATTAAGTAAGGTCGGAAATAGTTACTTAAAATTTTGTTAAAGGCATGACTGACGAATTTATTATCGATTTCGTGCAAAACATAATAAGGGATGCCACGTTTTGTGGGCGCCGTTTAAAGAATTTAGGGTCTCGGCTATATCTCGCCAGCGCCTTTCGCTATCCTTCTCCGTGAAAGCCGACGATAATGTACCGATCCGCAGTTGGGGATCGGATTCTAGCAACTGGATGAGCATCTGTTTTTGCTGTGCAGACGGGCACATCTGCCGCAGCTGCACGTTTTCCATTTTCATTTATTTATTTTTAATCACTACAAAGTGTAAAACATAGTCACTGTCGTCTGTCCGTCCCTATGTATGCTTAAATCTTTAAAACTACACAACGGATTTTGAAGCGGTTTTTTTAATAGATAGAGTGATCCAGAAGGAAGGTTTATTACATGCATAATTGCACCGTGCGAAGCCGGGGCAGTCGCTAGTTAAGAATAAAAAACAACAGAACACACCCCATTTAGTGACAGTTATTGTTGTCTATGAATGATGACATTAGAAAGCATTCCTTTACAACTGTGTATATAAAAAATAAAACCTTTATTTATTATTAATAACTTTAGTTATTTTAAACTTTCTTTCTTAATACGTTGAATTATATTTTAAAAATAAATTTTAAGGGTCAGAAACATATTTAATTACAATTTTACAACATGATACTACGTCACGAGCGTTTTAAAAACGCTCAAATTACGTAAAACGGAATGCGTCCAGCTTTAGGGCCCGTAGTATTAGACGTTACTACTACTACTTATTAGACGACAGCCCAAGATACCGCACTTGATATGAATTTTTAAGTTTGCACCCAGCAAAAATTTCATCTCACGTCAAATTTGTACAGTCAGTTTTGGGCTTGTAAATAAATATTTTTTTACTATGAAATATGGTTTTATTTATTTTTTTAATAAATGATAACCCCTTGGATAATTTTAAATAATAATATCTATAGGTTATCGCATTACTTTTCGAAATATATAACTTCAAAGTCCGAGAGAACCCAAAAACATATAGCGTTCCTCTCGTTCCAGTCAGTTTTGGGCTTGTAAATAAATATTTTTTTACTATGAAATATGGTATTATTTATTTTTTTAATAAATGTTTACCCCTTGGATGATTTTAAACAATAATATCTATAGGTTATCGCATTACTTTTCGAAATATATAACTTCAAAGTACGAGAGAACCCAAAAATTATAGCGTTAATTATGTCTATTAGAGATTTCTTTAGTCTATCACGATTTGTGCTGAGAATACAGAAATAGAGATTTTAATCTCTATTAACGAGATTATATACTAGAGATCGAGTTCAAAATCTCTATCTCTATTCCAAATTATGTCTACCGTTGTGAGAATTGGCCCCCTGATCCTGCAAACGTTGTTTTGCTAAATAATTAAACACCGGCAACCTTATGGAATTTCGTACATTCCGTTCTTATCTGACCTCTACATGGCAAAAGTTATATTTCTACCAAATTTCAAGTCTCTAGGTCATAGAGTTCCAGAAACATCGTGATGAGTCAATCTATCTTTAAAACAGCTCCTATTTTATGTAGATTTTGCGTTTATTTTGTCGCTAAGTAAGGATTGCCTTTTAAGCGTCGATATATTCTTCCAAACTTTCTTTCAAACCAAATATTAATAAGATAATTATCGGTTTACTTACGAATTAACTTTTTCGTCATTGTCTGAATCGTAAATTGGTATTCTCGAAGCGTTTAGGTACTTCTTTGCGCCTGACCATTTAAGGCTTCTGTACGTGTGTACAGACAATGCGTAGGCCACGATCATATCCAGCTGTCCACTGTGGTTCAGAATTTTGACAAAAATATGTTATTTAATCAGTAACCAGCATTATTAATGATTATATCTCTCTGTCCCGTTCTGAATGGGTCAGGTTAGGTTGGTTCATCTATATGGAAGAGTTCTTTGGCTAGCGTATGATGTAGAACGCAATGATCTGCAATCCCCGTGGTGAGTCAGGACCCACGGGGCAGTCAATGCGGTACGGTACATCCACCGGGATATGCGCATGCGTCATGCTTGTGAACAGGTGCCGTTGCTGGGGGTCGGTTGGCTCGGGCGTTAGAAGGTTAGTATTGTTGATTAGATCTGGCTGATGTTTAGCCCTTTGCGACTATTGCGCGCGTTTGCTCTCACAAACTGTCTTATCACGGCCTTGTACCTAAAAATGGCGATCTAAAAAGAGCAACTACAGAGTTTCTTGCCGGCTCTTCTCTGTAGAACTGCATTCCGAACCGGTGGTAGATGGTAAATTTTAAATTAAATATTATTTTGTTGTTTGACTTGTCAAAAGAGCTCTAATGAGCCAATTTGATTAAATGAGTTTTGAATTTTGAATTATGTATAGTGGGTAGGCGGGCGACCCTCGAAGCACGCGCAGGGGCTAACCTGAGGCCCGTACACCCGCACCAAGTCTCCCCGGTCTGATATGGGTTATCCAGCAAGGATAAAAAAAGAAAAGAATAACTTGAAACGAAACCCTGTACCCCGTACCCGTACCCGTCTTACCAGCGTGGCAGAGTAGGCTGATTGTCCTTCATGAATTTGTAGGAGGCCCGACTCAGCGGTGGGTAATATATTATGGGCTGATTATTAGTAGCTGATTACGACCTGTTTTAGAGGAAACGGTTTAGACCTATTGGTCATCGGGGTCTAGACGGGACTTTACTATTATTGACTCACAGTTTAAGTTAATAATAAACAAGTCAGTGGTTTTATCTATACAACGAGGCCTTAAGGCATTTCGCTAACACCGTAAAAATGAATGCATGCTTTCACTTTTCAGGAGAGGGTAAGTGGATTCCTTCGTGCTATCAGCACCCTGATTTCTCTGATAGAGCTTCAAATTCAAAATCAAAATGTTTTTTTAACTATGTATTAATACGGGAAGCAAAAACTTAGTACTCTATTTTACGAAAATTTAGAATTTTCTTTAGAAAATTATTGTGTATTTATATGCTTAGATAAATAGTTTAGCCCCAAGTTGCGGGGGATCAAGGTCCCCAAGGGTGGGATCCCCAAGGGGGATGTGCGAAGAATATATTATGGCTACCATATTGCTATTTAGTATTACTCAGCCCATACATGACCCACTGCTAAGTTGGACCTCCTCCAGTTACATGGAGCGTACAGTGCCACGCTGGTCAGATCAGTTAGCACTCAGTTTCGTATCACGTTTTCCTTCTCTTGCAGCTAGGTTTTCGGCGTTGTCAATTCCTTTTGTCGCCCTCAGGATGGAATAGAGTGGTGAAGCTATGTATTCTGAATCGATCACCACACGGAAATCTGGTATTTAAAATATGTCAATGTCAAACTTAACAAATGACAGGCGACATTATAAAAATTGTTTTTTTTTTTTACCTAAACGAAACCCTGCACTTGGTTTTCCTTTATCGCGGGGGCAGTTTACATACATGTAATTCACGATTACAAATTAATGACATCCAGACTGAGATCCAGACCAAGCAAGTGCCTCTGGTTTAGACAAAGTCACTTGCCCGACCCCGGAATCGAACCCGGGACCCCATGACCAACAAGGCGTCAAAATACAAATGTATGTCGCGGGTTCGATCCCCGCACGGAAGATATATTTGTACGACCTACAAGTATTTGTTCCGGGTCTGGGTGTTTTCTATCTATAATATGTATGTATTTACAAAAAAAAATGTATTTAAGTAGTTTATCATCCATCGCGTTACCATAACACAAGCATTAAGTAGCTTGGGACGTGATGGCGTTGTGTGAAATGTCCAATGATATTTATTTATTTAATCAAGTGTAGTTTGTGAAATTTATATCTACTAGAATTTTCCTTAGTAGTAAAAGATCTAGAGTTTCTTTAGACTATCTACTCACCTAAAGCACATAACACCGTAATGCTCCAGCAACTCCTCAAGCCATGGTTTCACAGTTTTGTATCTATCCTCGTATAAGTTAAAGTAAACTTTATCTGCAAGGGGTTCGTACTTCTGTTTCCGAACATGCAGCGCCGTTTGGACATCATCCCGGTTTAAATATTGTATGAATTCCTCGTCCATTGAATTTTCGTCTTTTAAGTAGTTGTAACTGTCTATACCCGGAGCAAAGGATATCAACAACGAATAAACAAATTCAGCTTCCTAAAAATACAAAAAATTACTTATTTAATTTATGGTCGATACTCATTATCATCATCATTTCAGCCAAAAGATGCCCACTGCTGGACATAGGCCTCCCCCAAGGATCTGCACAAAGGCCGGTCCTGTGCCGCCCGCATCCACTGCTTTCAGGCGACCTTAACCAAATCGTCGGTCCACCGTGTGGGAGGCCTACCAGCACTGCGCCTTCCGGTCCTTCCGCATATACTGGTCTAACTTAATTACACTAACAGTATTTACACCGAGCTATTGTCAGTCCGTATGGTTACGGATTTAGGTTACACAATGTCACCAACCCATACCGCCTTTAGGGTGTGGTAAGAGGCGACTAAAAGAACGTAAGAGGCAGATCACCTAGCTCTAAGAGAAGGAAAACTTGATACAAACCCTGTGTCCACCCGTCCCGCCACCGTGGCACTGTAGGCTAGATTCCCTCCATTAATTTGGAGGAGGCCCGACCCAGTAGTGGGTCATTTATGGGCTGAAACGACAATCTAATACTCAGCAGAGCCACAAATTCTATAACCTATAAACCGTTTCCCAATGGGGACTGCAGTGGGTGCCTAAAATTCTGCCAGTGTTTTGTTTTTAGAGGCTCTCTTTTTAGATGGCTAGGAAGCTGCCACGTCGAGAAGCTTTTTGCCTGTGTATGGTTGTGATTACTCAATTTACTTTTGTTTTTCATGTATAGTCATGCGACACATGGGGAATCCTTCAAGGTTTACTCATAGGAAATTATTATAAATATTGTTTACAACTAGCATGCGTACGTCTTGGGGAATATTAGAAAATTTGAAGTGATTGTGGTACAGCTACAGTAAATATTATGATGGAACATTTTTGTACTCGTTACCATCTCTGACTTCGCACGGGCAGAAGAATATATAATTGTTATTTCTCAAAGGTACCAGCAAGCTTTTCGTTAACACGGTGAAATTTCGGCATGTCCAATATTTATCGTAACTATATGTATTTCCTTTTCCTGAGGTATAACTCTATTGATAGATGAAATGGTTTCCATATCTGTGTAGTTTCTTTTAAGATTCACCATCATACATACATACACAGACAGGAAGAGATGGTAGAAGGATATGTAAGTATTATGAGTCAGGCCTCCTCGAAATTCTTAGAGGAAAATTAGCCACGCTGGAAACACGTGTTGGCACTGGGTTCAATCACACCAAAATGGATTGCTGTTTTCTCGTTTTCACAGGTTGTTTGTTCACTTTAAGCGACTCAGTTTGTGAGCAGTTTTTTTATGTAAGAGCAGGCTTACTTATGACTGTATAACCGGTGGCGCCCCAAGCGTGCCGTGTGAGGGTATACCGCTGGGGTTTTAGTGGGTATACGGGTTCTGTCCCGGGAGTCCCACATAATCACCGACCTATCCGCGGGGGGCGGTGGTATGCATAAAGCATTTACCCAGCGAAAAAAAAAGGCTTATGATTGCATTGATGTTAAGTGGAAATGCAGTTTAGAAGTAGGGATACCTAGTGCTAAACTATACGTATAGCACTAGCCATCCTCACCCCGCCCCGACCCGCAAGATGCCTCTTCACGCTTCGTTTGAAAGATCCCATATTGTAGTTAGGTAGAAAGTCACCCAAAGGGCAATGGAGAGAGCTATGCTCGGAGTTTCCCTGCGAGATCGTATAAGAAATGAGGAGATACGCAGGAAAACCAGGGTCACCGACATAGCCCACCGGATTGCCAAACTTAAGTGGCAGTGGGCAGGGCACATAGCTCGCAGGACCGACGCCCGATGGGGCAGAAAAGTCCTCGAGTGGCGACCGCGTTCCGGAAGGCGCAGTGCTGGTAGGCCTCCCACACGGTGGACCGACGACCTGGTTAAGATCGCCGGAAAGCAGTGGATGCGGGCGGCCAAGGACCGGCCTTTGTGGAAATCCTTGGGGGAGGCCTATGTCCAGCAGTGGACGTCTTTTGGCTGAAATGATGATGATGATGATGATGACGCAGAGATCCCTCTCTCCATGCTTTTATGGTGCTAGAAAGAAACGAGTTGCAAAATTTCGTTTGCGATGGAATGGCGGCTACAGGGTATCGGTGGCACCGAAGCCGGTGTTTGTTATAATGTTTGTGGCTGGTTCATATAATCTCAATAATAATGTTTATGAAAGAGGCATTCAGCTGCTTGCTGATGTTGCGTGCGGGAACACTTAAAGATAATAGAGGAGGAAGCTTGTAATTCTGACTTACTGTTTCATACGTTTCGAAGTCTTCTTCTTTCCAAGCTTTTCTGGCATTGTCCTCTAATTCATGAAGGATGTCAGCTTGAGACTGATCCACGAGACCGACTTGCAGCGCCCATTCTGAGTAATAAAGTAGCGTTGGTGGGTCGGTCCAACCGTCACCAATAGCGAGGCCCTAGAGAATGAAAACTCGTTTTATTCCGACTGTACTTTTAGTACTTCTCAGTCCATCAAAGACTTACTGCCAAGTCGGGTCTCCTCTAACTATCAAGAGGGAAATTAGCCTATGGCGCCGTCCTATTGCCATCGCTCGTGCGATGTCGCGATGCGATTTTATCAATTTTATCAATAATAATAACGTAAGTTTTATTAAAATATTTTCACATAATCTTCTTATTTTATTCAAATTCATTGCAATAATAGCCCACTCTGTAATTTTTAAGCCTGTTTTTTATAGTCTTCACTCCATATATTCCAAACAATGGGATGAGCACGCATTTTATTAATTAAGTTCTCTTCAAATATCATCTTACGAATCCATGGAATCGAACCATATGACATTTAGTAGATATCAGAATATTTGAACCCACGGTCGTCCGATCAATACGATGCGTTTAAACAATTTCGTCGCATCGCATGATCGCACGACCTTCAATAGGACATTCAGTAGAAATCAGCATGTTTGATCGCACGGTCACACGATTATTTTTGTCGGACGGACGCATCATCGCTCGAGCGATGGCAATAGGACGGCGCCTATGTGTCACGCTGGCCAGACGGGTTGACTCAATGGTTGACACAAGGTTTTGTACCAAGTTTACTCTTGCTGCTAGGCTTTCGACATCTAACCACTAGACCAACGACTGCCTCATTGGTCTAGTGGTTAGATGTGCCGCCTTTGGATCAACGGGTCCCGGGTTCGATTCCGGGGTCGGGCAAGTGTCTTTGTGTAAAACAGAGGCACTGGCTCGGAGTCTGGGTGTCATTTACATAATATGTATGTATTTACAAAAAAAAAAGTATATATGTAGTTTATCATCCATCTCGTTACCATAACACAAGCATTAAGTTGCTTAGCTTGGGACGAGATGGCGTTGTGTGAAATGTCCAAGGATATATTTATATTTATATTTTGACGGCTCTTACGATACCCTCTGGATGGAATGGATGTCTAACTCTGTGTGTTGTGTAACTCTCATTATGTTACCTAGTTGTTAGTTTCCCCTGAAAATAAAACAACATAAAAAAAATTCGTCGCCACACGGAAGTTGCGCGCATATTTTTAAATATGAAATCACAAACAAAATGGAATGTTGTTGCACGTTTCCACAGGTGGTTTGTTCACTTTTAGTTATTGTTTTTTATAAAACATGGTAAACATTATGTGAGCTGGTTCATGGTTAAGTGAATGTTTGTTATAATGTTATTTAATGTTTGTGGCTGGATTATATAGGGTCAGCGCCGACCAACGGAGTGGCGGTGAAGAGACTAATTCAGTAACAATTTCAATTCAACCTTTAATTATTCAAAGTACAACTGTATTTGGTACAACGAAATACAATAACGGCGAGCGACATAATGCGCGGCGAGCGTATTCTAAATACAGCTGTATTCTGAAGTGTTTTATGTTGAATTTAAATTGTTACTGTATTAGTCTCTTCGCCGCCACTCCGTTGGTCGGCGCTGACCCATAATCTCAATGTTTGCGTTTGTTTATCACGAAGGCGAATAAACTAACCCCATCTGAAAATCAATGTCCATATTCAAAACTCTAGAAGTGTCAACTCGATTATCAACCAACAATTAGAGGATAATCGAGACATACTACTACTAAATAGGTATATTGCTGGCATCTCGGGCTTCCTCCACTTACGGGGAGGGTAATTAGCCTACTGTGCCACGCTGGCTAGAGGGGTGGCACAGGGTACCAATTGGATTTGAGCGACAATATTACGCACACTCACACACACAGCGTGCGTACAATTAACGGCAAATTTGAATAGTGAAAAAAGCAAGAAATTCGGTATTTTATGACTACCGCGTTTCAATTTCCACAGATATTCTTGGAAGACTTACTAGTTGTTGGTTCTGAGTTATATTATGTACAAAATGTAAAAAAAAATTGATAAAAATCGTAAACCGACTTCAAGAACTAAAGCAGAAAATCACTATCACTACATATTATAAAACAAAGTTGCTGTCGTCTGTCCGTCCCTATGTATGCTGAAATCTTCAAAAATACGCAACGGATTTTGAAGCGGTTTGTTTTAATAGATAGAGTGATTCAAGAGGAAGGTTTATATGTATAAGACACGCATAATATTGAAGAGAAACACTGATAAATTTAGAGGTTTATCATTGCACCCGTGCAAAGCCGGGGCGGGTCGCTAGTAACCAATAAATAACAACTTGAGGTCGGTGCCAACTTATATTGACTTACTTCAAATGGTTACTTTTCGCTTTAAAGTATTTCGGTCGAAGTCGGTTTATATTTTTTGTCAAAAAGTTTTTATTTTCTATTTAGTCTTACCCTCAAATTAATAGGCTTGCTCTTGTCTTTGTTGTGGTGGATGTAATGTCCAAACGCCGGTATGTATTTGCCAGCATACGATTCACCGCTAAGGAACAGAGGAGATTTGCGTAGTTCAGGAAACACATCCAGGAACTGCTGGAGCAGGCTCAAAAGGCTGGCACCCACCTTGAGGTTAATAGATTGAAATTAAAAAATATGCACTAAACAGTCGAAATTTGACCGTAATTAATTTAAATTATATAGTTCTATAAATATATTCCTATTCTCAATTTGACCACAGACTTTAACAATAAACAAACAAAAAAGAGTGCATATGCGAGTGTGACACACTCGCATATGCACTCTTTTGTGTGTCATCATCATCATTCATTTCTCATTCATTTTTTTTATTGATTTAATATATTTTAAGCATTTGTTTTAAGAATATACCATTTGGCACTCATTCTCTATAAACACTGTAAGTTTTGCTTTAAATATTAATATGAGTAATAATCATCTTCATCATCATTTCAGGCAAAATTTGTACACTGCTGGACATTGGCCTCCCCCAAGAATTTCCACAAAGGCCGGTTCTGAGCAACCCGAATCCATCGTTTTCCGACGACCTTAACCAGATCATCGGTTCACCGTGTGGGAGGCCTACCAGCACTGCGCTTCCCAGAACGCGGTCGCCACTCAAGGACTTTTTCCCCCATCGGGCGTCCGTCACCTGGAGTTGCGAGCTATGTGTCGTGCCCTCGTATTTCCCTCGCCCTACGTATCTCCTAATTTCTGATTCGATCTCGTAGATATGTAATGTCACCACATAATCTATTCGTCATATGAAATCTTAAAAAATAATTGGAAATATTTACCGCATCTTCATCAGTAGCGTATTTTCGTCCCTCTGAGTAACTAAATCCAGTGCCCACAGGGTTGTCGATGAACAATAACGAGTAATTACTATTCCATGTTATCGGCATTTTCTTAACTGAAAATCGAAGAGAGAATTGTAGTTTCGACTGCCTTGTTGACCTAGAGACTAGATGTATGAATATTGGTACCAAAAAGATAAATAAATAATATAAATAAGTGACTATTCCTAAGAGCCTATTCAATAATCTTAAAATTAAGCTTAAAATTTTATTTTGTTTTAATGAGTACAATAATACTTATATATTTCGTTCTTTTTATTTAATAATATTATAGAAATTGCTACCATTGCGAGCGTCTAAAGTGTAGTTTATGTGACAAAACTTACTTGCTTTGCACCACCTGCCAGCTCACCATATTAATTAACACAAGTTTTAAATTGAATCACAATTAAAATGTCACAATACGCGGAAATACTATCAGCCCAGAAGACGATTGAGGATACATTCGCAAAAAAGATGAATGACCTGGAGGCGCAGCTGCAAAGTGCTGGGTCGGCTAAAGATACCGTAGCTAAAGTTGCCGAAGAGTTCAGAACATTCAGAGAACTCATATTCTCAATGCTAAAGTTGCTCCGCCAGCAAATTAATGAGTGTTCGAGACGACTGGATGTTATAGAGACCAAGAGCAGACGCAAGTGTCTGGTCTTCCTTGGTGTTCCGGAGGTAGAGAAGGAAGATTGTTCTGCAGTGGTTCTCGATATACTGCACAGTAATTTATCACTTGGTGTCATTCCAAAGTCTTCGATTAGAACCTGCCACAGGCTTGGCACATCACAAAAAGAACACCATCGGCCCATTCTTATTAAGTTCTGCAGCCTTGATACGAAAAACTTGGTTTGGAGGGCTAAGAAACATTTAAAAGGCTCTGCTATTGCCGTAAGGGAGTTCCTCACTAAACATCGTCAGGACGTATTTGCCAAAGCCCGCGTGCATTTTGGGATGCGCGCTGTATGGACGCAGGATGGGATTATCCATATTAAAGCCCCTGATAATAGCCGCCATAAAGTAACATCCGTAGCCGAGTTGGATCCCGTTCTATCGAAGTTCACAAAGATCCAGAGCCGGGGTGGGGCGTCGTCTTCAGCGGGTGGCAACGGGTCCCAATCTGTGGGACAAAGCAAAAATAAGTAATTTGGCTTTTCCATATAAACATAGGTAACACATAATATCTGCAAATAAGAAACTGCATTGTAACCTACCTTCTTATGGTTTCTTGTTTATTATTTTTCTCTCGAGCAACTGTTTTTATCACTGTATAGGCGTAACGAATTATTAGTTTTCATTATGTATAAAATAATGGTAGGTTACTTAGGTTTTGATGTCAATTGTAAATGTTCTATTTTGTTACAATTTATCGTCTTGTTGTTTGTTTTTCGTAGTGCTAATATTCTAAGAATGTGGGTAGTGAGTACTTAGTAGTGACATATCATATTTCATACCCGTTATATTTTTATTTTATATTCTTAACAAAACGGCAATGTTGTGTTATCTGAGTTTCTGCCTCACCTTTTCTACATACTAATAATTAACGTCCATAATGTTTTGTCGGTTTCCAAATGTATTTTCCTTTTTGTATTAGCATTAATTAGTACCTATACTTGTTTATAGGCTGGCGGGTGGTGCAGGGCGGCTCTAATTAGTTGAGCACCAACTGCACATATTCTGTAATTATTTAGGATTATTCTTCGTTGACTTTTTTTATATATTAATATATATCTATCTTAGTATTTATCAATATTTATGACATTGCTTATGAATGATGAGTCGTTTCATTCGGCTTTTGATTCGTTGTCTGAGAATGAAAGCAGTTTCTGTTCTGCAAGTGATAGTCTCGGTGGTATTCTACATGAGAAATTTAATGTACAAGGCTTACAGAACTTTAATGTATGCCACCTCAATGCTCAAAGCGTTCCCAGTCATTATTGTGACTTGTATGATGCGATCCGTGATAACAATATACATGCGGTTTTGATATCGGAGACTTGGCTCAAACCCCACCTCCTCTCTACCACCTATCCTCTACCCGGTTTCGTACTTATTCGGAATGACCGAATAGAAAGGGGAGGGGGTGGCGTTGGTATTTATCTGCGCAGCGACTTTCAATTTCGTATTATTTCTTCTTCACCAAACCCTAGTGCTGCAGAGTTTCTTTTTCTGGAGGTTTGTGTCAAGGGCTCCAAAACTGTGCTCGGCGTCGTCTATTGTCCCCCTTCAGTTGATTATTTCACCGAATTTGAAACGGTTTTAGAATCTGTGGGGTCGGAGTATGCTCATCACATCATGATGGGCGATTTTAATACTAACTTGCTTGCTTCCGACTCCCATCGTTCCCGTAAACTCCTTGACGTAATTGAATCAGCCAGTCTTCATGTCCTACCTCTTCAAGCTACTCACCACAATATAGTAGGCGAAGATACTTGGCTCGATTTAATTATTGTGTCCAACCCCTTCCAAGTTTCTTTCCATGGCCAATTGGATGCTCCTGGATTCTCTCATCACGATTTAATTCTCCTTTCATACATCCTCAAACCTCCTAAAACCAAACCCAGGGTTCTGTACAGGCGAAATTTTGCCAAAATGGACGTTAACAGTTTATTGAATGATGCATCTGCAATAGACTGGAATCCATTGCTGGAAGCTGCCACGGTGGACGACAAGGTACATCTGCTAAATAAAATTATCACTGATCTTTATGACAATAATGCTCCTCTTAAAAAAATTAAGGTAAGGCGACCTCCAGCACCGTGGATGACTAGAGGTGTAAAAATAGCAATGAGGCGTAGGGATCGGGCTTTTCGTAAATTTAAAAGGGAACGCAGTGACGACAACTGGAACGCTTACAAGATTGCAAGGAATCGATGTAACCAGATGATACGCAATACCAAACGCCGCCATATTCTCGATAATATTTCTAATTCTTCACCTGCTAACATTTGGAAGTTCCTTGGGACTCTCGGTGTTGGTAGGTCGCGATTTTTGGACCTCCCTAACACTGTCGATCTTGACGACCTTAACAAGCACTTCTCCACTGTGCCTCGCTCAGATAATTTCACTAAACATCAAGCGTTAAATTACTTAGTTGGTCTAAAGCGTCTAAATATTAATCATTTTGGTTTTTCTCCATTAAACATCAATGAGATTAAGAAAATCATCCTATCCATCAAGTCGGGGGCGGTGGGATATGACAAAATTAGTCGTCGAATGATCGTCACTATTTTAGATCACGTCGTACCGCCTATTGCCCATATCATTAATTACTCCCTTAGCTCTCGATCCTTTCCTTCCATATGGCGCATGGCTTTTGTGCGTCCCCTACCCAAGGTTACAAATCCCTCTCTCCCCAAACATTTCCGACCGATCTCCATACTCCCCTTTCTTTCCAAAGTGCTAGAAGCCTGTGTCCATAGACAATTGTTTAATTTCATTCATCAAAACCAACTCTTAACCCCCTTGCAGTCTGGTTTTAGGCCAGGCCATAGCACTACAACCGCGCTCCTCAAGGTGATTGGCGATATGAAGGCTGGTATGGAAGACAGCAAAGTGACCGTGCTTGTTTTGATTGATTTTACCAATGCTTTCAATACCGTCTGTCACGATATCCTCTTGGCTATCCTCTCCCATCTGATGGTCTCAAATGATGCGCTGGAATGGTTCTCCTCCTACCTTCGTGGGCGCCAGCAGATGGTATGCACTGAGGATGCTTCGTCTTCCTGGTGTAAACTAGAAACTGGTGTCCCACAAGGCGGCATACTTTCTCCGTTATTATTTTCGATATTCATAAATTCCATAATCATTAACCTCCGGTGTGCGTATCATCTCTATGCCGACGACTTGCAATTATACTCTCAAACGCGCGTAGATAGTATAGCGGATGCCATTGACGAAGTAAATCGAGATCTGAATACTATCAGAACCTGGTCTGATATGTTTGGCGTTGCAGTCAACCCTGACAAATGCCAGGCTATTATTATAGGGACCCATAAAAGCATGTCCAAGTTGAATAGCATCAACCTGCCACCTTTGCTGTATAATGGTGTCGTTATTCCGTTCAGCAGCAACGTTAAAAACCTAGGTATAGAAATGGACAACACACTTTCTTGGCATAAGCAGATTGCTACTGTTAGTAAAAAAGTGACAGGGTCCCTGCGCTCCCTTTACCGATTAAAACATTTTCTTCCCTCTAATATCAAACTGCTGCTCGTACAGACCCTGATTCTTCCTATCCTCGACTATGGTGATGTGTGCTACTATGACCTGAATGCTGATCCTCTAAATAAACTCGACCGTCTTCTCAACAATTGCATTCGATTCGTGTTCAACCTTCGTAAATATGACCATGTATCTAAGTATCGCCGGCTTCTGAAATGGTTTCCGATACGGCAACGAAGAGAAATGCGTGCTCTCACGATGTTGTATTCGATTCTCTTCTCATCTCACTCTCCCTCATACTTGACCTCTCACTTTGTCTACCTCTCTTCTAATCATCCCAAAAATCTGCGATCGTCCCAAAATCGTCTCCTCAACTGTCCGTCTCACAAGTTGGAACTTGTACACCGTTCTTTCTTTGTGCAGTCCATTCTCTTATGGAATGCTATCCCACCCGAAATACGGTTAGCTGACAACCGTCTCGGCTTTAAAACGAAACTGCGGAAATATTATCTGCAGAAACACCGCAATTGATTTTATAGCTTTGTCATCTTCATATATATATAATATATATATATGTCGTGGATAACGATATCGTTTTATTGAGTTTCTCAATTGATTGTTAACACAGTAGTGCGGCAAGCGCGGTGACGTCAGTTGTTTTGCAATGGCGGCACGTGGACGGAGTCGTAATGGAAAGTGAGGTTGGCTCGATCGGTCAGTCGACGTTGGGACACGGACCGAGACACTTCTCCGTTGCGAACCTGTCGGTTTGTCTATCTAAGTGTGTTAACTGTACATTGTTATTTATACTGTGGTTAATATTGTGAATTATAAAGTTACAAGTAATAAACCTCGTACCAAGTCAAGATGATGACGACTCTATCGCTCAGCCGTCGCTATCTCCGACATCAGAAGTGGGATGTAACTCAGTCAGCCCACGTGGAGAAAACAGTGTAGTGATAATGTGTGTACTTCTGTACGCGATGGAAATAACCGATAATGGCGATTCATTGTCACTATAAAGGAGACATTAAGCTACATGAAGATTGTTCTGAACTGAAGATCACAAGCGGCAGTCATAGTGCGGCGATTAACCAAGTGGGGATCACTTGCTTTCATTGTGATGGACAAGGACACTACGCGTCTAACTGCCCTGAGCGGAGCAGCAGGAAGGCGAGCAACAGTACTGTGGTCAGCCAGGTCAAAGAATAGTGAGTGGATCTGTAGTAAGCGCACCAGCTGCAATTTTACGTCACTCCGGTGAGCAGTTTCCATTTTATTACTCGGGTATATTGTATGGTATACGAATTTACGATAGTGTGATTTTGACCGGTGTAAGAAAATATTATTTGAGGTTCTTTTGCGTGTTTACCTGTTAATTACTTGCGATACGAAGTTTAGATTGCTGTGCTTGTTTAGCTTGACGGTTCATCGGTCTGGCGTCGTATTTTCGCCAGTTTATAGCAAAGTTTTCCAAGATTATGGAGCCATTGTATGCCTTGATTTGCATCGGTAAGGTAGCCTAAACGTGAGGCGATAGGACAGCAGATCCAGATTTCAAGCGATCGGGTTTTCGGTCGGCAACTGTGGAATGTCACAGCTGCGGTGGAATGGGTCACCGAGCATCAAATTGGCGGTGAAAGGCAAGGCAGCTAGTGCTGCCACTGCACACTTCAGCGTCAGGCTCTGCGGGGCCGCGGCCGCGGTCGGACTTAGTCTGTTTCAGGTGCGGCAGCGCCGGACATTTGGCAGCGAGATGTCCACGTGGCAACAACGTGGCAACAGCGGAGGAGCTGGCGCGGCGGTAGGCGCAGGCGGTTCGGAGCGGCGCCTGCGGCGGCGGCGAGTGACGAGAGGCATGTGGAAGCTTGCTATGTTAGCAATCCCAGCGGTGCGCTGATGAACGCTTGTGAGTCGTATCCATTTTATTCTGATTCTGGTGGAGAGTGCTCTCTCATCAAACATTGTGTTGCGCCGAAGCCAAGTGGAAAGAGTTATGAGCACCCTCAAAAATATGTTGACTGTTGTAGCAGTTAGTCCAAATATACAGTCAAGGGCGAGGTGGCTCTATGAACTATAAAGGGCGAGGTGGCCAAATATACAGTCAAGGGCGAGGTGGCTCTGTGAACTATAAAGGGCGAGGTGGCCAAATATACAGGGTTGATCACTATTGGTTCGAGCACATGGCTAAGTGCGTTCGTAAGTTTGTCTATGGTTGTATTACTTGTAAACTATCTCAATCGCAATCAGGTCGCCCACAAGCGGGACTTCATCCAATTCCTAAGATTAGTATCCCGTGGCATACTGTGCACGTTGACTTAACTGGCAAATTAAGTGGAAAAGCGATTGCAAGGAGTACGTCATAGTTTTAATTGATGCGGTCACAAAATTTGTTCCCTTGTATCATACCCTGAGAATAGATTTGGCTAGAACAATTAAATCCCTTAAATCAAGCGTCTTTAGTTGGAGCTCCAGTAAGTAATTGCAGATCTGGGACGATGCTTTGCCAACAAAGAATTCAAAGTGTTTTTGTCAGTTTCATTACGTTTGATAGCTACGGGTTCAAGTCGCGCTAATTGCCAAGTAGAAAGAACAATGAGCGCGTTAAAAAGTATGCTGACCGCGATAGAAGCGTCTGTCAATTAGTTTTGAATTCCTCTGTCCACCGTGTAATACAAGCGAGTCCACTCGAGTTTCTGATAGGACCTTTAGCTAGACCATTTAACCTATTAACTTTGAATGATTCCGGACCGGCAGTAGACATTAGTAAGACAAGAGAGCAAGCGGCCACGTACATAGAAAATAGTACCAGTTACGAAAAAGTAAAATTTGATAAAACTACAAGTTAAAGTGGTAAAGTTTGATGTTGGTAATTTAGTTTAAATTCAGAACGAAGAGAAACCAAACTAAATTAGACGCGAAATACAAGGGACCGTTAAAAATTGTGGAGTTACTTGATGATGATCGTTATTTGCTGAAATCTTTGACCGGTAATAGAACATAAAAATACGCTCACGACTGTATAAGGAGATTCCACTAAGCAGTGTGCCCGTTGAGTTAAATTTGTCTGATGAAGATGGTGAGGAGGTTGCCTCCAACAGTAAAAAAGAACACATACCTTGGCTAGGTCGCACTACACGCACTAGTCTGTAGTCGTAACTGCAACTCTGGGAGTTGTACAGAGCGCGATGGGCAGCTAGTGGTGTGGCGGGGACCCGGGTCTCGAGAGAGACTATTTGTATGGTCCTGTGTACTGGGAGTCGTGAACTCTAGTTAAAGTGTTGGTCGTATCGCTTGGAGCGATGACGATATGGGTGACATGTGAATTGTCACTAGCTGCTGGGACAGCTGGGCCATGTGTTGTGTAATTATTACTTTAAACCTACTGTTTTAAAGTATCAGTATTGAGATTTAAAGATTATGGGCTTAGAGGAATCTTTCGTGTTAAAGTTGTTAAAATTATTTGTATGCTAACGTGATCTCTGTTAACTTGATTCTTAAGATACGATTACGGAACATTACCGTCAGGTTGGCCGAACGTGAAAATGTGCCTCAGTTGGTTATTTTGTTACAAGTACACACGAGGACGTGTGCTTCGTCAGGCTGGCCGTGTCGTGGATAACGATATCGTTTTATTGAGTTTCTCAATTGATTGTTAACACAGTAGTGCGGCAAGCGCGGTGACGTCAGTTGTTTTGCAATGGCGGCACGTGGACGGAGTCGTAATGGAAAGTGAGGTTGGCTCGATCGGTCAGTCGACGTTGGGACACGGACCGAGACACTTCTCCGTTGCGAACCTGTCGGTTTGTCTATCTAAGTGTGTTAACTGTACATTGTTATTTATACTGTGGTTAATATTGTGAATTATAAAGTTACAAGTAATAAACCTCGTACCAAGTCAAGATGATGACGACTCTATCGCTCAGCCGTCGCTATCTCCGACATATATATATATATTTATTTAAGTATGTTTATATATTTATATATGATCACATGGTATACATGTATTTATTAGTTTATTATAAATATTGCTATGTAAGTTTATACTCTTTTAAGTAATTACTTTTTCTAATTTTTAATATTTTTTACATCTATTGTTTTTTTTTTTTCTTGTTTCTCCCCTCGCTGGTGTGCATCTACCGTTTTTACCTCTCTGCACCACCCAAAGGTTGACTGGTAGATAATGCCTAATGGCATTAAGTCCGCCTATGTACTTCAGTGCATGAAGCATTTAAATAAATAAAATAAATAATCTGTTATTTCGGAGAATGGTCTGGTAACAGGTAGGAACAAGGAAAGATATCAATAAAAAAAAATGAGGCGGTAGATTTAACCGTTTCTTTGTACATTGAAGACTGACAAGACAAGATGCCAGACAGACTAGATATTCTCTCCCGTGACTACGACTGCGCCAAAGCATTCTAAACGTCGGAATTAAATAATGTAATAAACACGCAATAAATTCGTTAAAAACTGTTTAATTTCAATGTGTAATAATCTCAAAACACTAAGAGTTCATAATCATCTGGTAAGGCTAAGTGCTTAAATGCGGCATGGACAGTAAACTATATGATTACCTAGTTGGGGCTGATGGAAATGTAAAGATTAAAGTGGAGGATACAATATAATAGTTACCAGTTCCATTTATTACTTCGATGGGACCAATTTCTGTGAAAAGGCCGAATAGAGAAGATGCTCCAGGTCCTCCTTGCAACCAAATCAGTAAAGGAGTTTTTGCCAAGGGAACCCCTTGCGCCGGAAAGTACCAGAAGAATGAATTCCATTTTTTGGTTTTGTTAACATTGAAGTAGCCAGCATGACTCTTAACTCCGGCGAATAAGGTTGGATCTACAGCAGAAAGGTTTCTCGCGGTTTCCGTTTGGTTATTTTCAAGTAATGGTGTTAGGTTCAGGGGTTGGTCTCCAGGCAGGCTCTTGCCGAAGACGCGGGTACTGTTAGGAATAAAGAAGATGGCAATAACACATAGTACGGCCCCTTAGTAATTAACAATAGCATGTGGAATTGTGAATATTTTTAGTTAATAAAACAATCGCATAGCTTTATCGTCTTCCAAAACGATTTCGACGGATCTACGACGTAGACGGATTTAGAATACAGATTTTCACCACCCTATTGCATTCCGGAGGGTGTCGTAAGAGCCGATAAAGTGAAATGACAAGGTTGGCGCAGTGGCTGAGCGATCGACTGCTGCGCAGCATGTCGCGGGTTCAATCCCCGCACGGAAGAAATATTTGTACGACCTACAAGTATTTGTTCCGGGTCTGGGTGTTTTTCTATCTATAACATGTATTTAAAAGAAATGTATATAAGTAGTTTATCATCCATCTCATTACCATAACACAAGCATTAAGTTGCTTAGCTTGAGACGTGATGGCGTTGTGTGAAATGTCCAAGGATATTTATTTATTTATCAACCTATCCATGAGAGAAGGAAAACTTGATACCAGAACCCTGTGCCAACCCGACTGGCCAGCGTGGTACAGTAGGCTAATTACCCTCCACGTAATTGGAGGATACCCGACTCAGCAGTGGGTCATCTATGGGATGAGTAGTATAACGATTTCATCAATATATGTCTGCCATTTCTACTCTCTAACATAAACCTTACTCTCCTAATATGGAGTAATAATCTAATATAGTATTGCTCTCTCAATAAAGTAGTACACACACACACACACACACAGAGAGAGAGAGAGAGAGAGAGAGAGAGAGAGAGAGAGAGAGAGAGTAGTAGTACAGAGTAGAGGGAGAGGATGCTAGGGAGCACCGAGGATGTTAATTAAATGTAATAACTGATTCCACATTCCGTTGGTGACGGATTTAGAATACGCAGTGTCACCAACCCATACCATCCCGAGGGTGGCGTAAGAGGCGACTAAGGGAACGCAAGAGTCAAATCATTTAGCCGCAAGAGAAGGAAAACTTGATACAAACCCTGATCCAACCCGTCTTGCCAGCGTGGCACAGTAGGCTAATTTCCCTGCATACATTTGTAGGAGGCTCAGTAGTGGGTCATTCATGGGCTGAAACGACGAATATCTGATGGATATCCAAAATCCAACGAACCAGAATCTGCTTAATTTGCAATATCTAACAGTAGGTACCTATATCGTCCATGTCTCTTTTCTTCCTAAAATGTAAAGCTAAGGCGCTGGTATTAAAAAAATATATTTTAATTTAACACAAACCTTGTGACTTTTTAGTCACAAGGTTTGTGTTAAATTAAAATTGAAAAGAATTTTTGTTTACTATTTCTTTAACCTGATAAAGTAAAAATAAACTATTTGAAATATACTCCATATTTATGAATTACTTAAATATTACCCATATTTAAGTAATTCATATATCAATCTTCAAGGAATGCATCGAATAAAGAAAATCACCAAATCGGTTTGTAAAGGATAGAGTTATGTATAGTATACAAACAACAACAAAAAAAAAACAAAAAGTCGAATAGATAACCTTTTTTTTAGTAGGTTATGAATTAATATCAATACTCACGTGCACAGCAATAGGGTGTATAATATCAGCTCCATTTTTTGTTGGTGTGCTTGCCCACATGCAAGCGCTCAGGGCTTGTATTTAATTTATATAAGCCCATAGTTACTTAATTACTAAAGCCCTGATTAAAATAATTAACAAATGTTATTTAAAAATGTGAAGCGATAACGCATTGAATTTTTTAATAGTAATAGGTAAATAACTAATTTGGCACATGGTTCAGTAGTAATAAACATTAAATAGAAAAATCACGTATTTGGCAAAATCATTATTATGATTTTATAGACGTTCCCCCATGCGGTAGTCAGACCAAATAACCCCCCGTACTTGACACCACTGTATGTGACGCAATTCACGCTGCAGAAGACAGAGCGTCATAACGTGAAATTGTCCACAGTAAAATACTCCATAGATGTCACGACCCTCAGCACAGAGGACACACGACGCAAGGAGGAGGAGGATATAGACATTATGTAATCCTTTCTCGTATGGAGAACATTTGCATACTTATAAGAAATCAGCCCTCAAATGAACCACTGCTGATTCAGTCCTCCTCCTGTCACAGGGAGGGTAATAAGTCTACATTGTCACGCTGACCAGACGGGTTGTAAAGGGTTTCTTTTCAAATTTTCCTTCTCTTACAGCGGTTTTCGGCCTTGTCATTTCTCTTTGTCGGCTCTTACGACACCCGCGGGATGAAATTGGGTGGTGACACTATGTATTATAAATACGTCATCACACCGTTAATACCATCTTTTAATGTTTCGGTATTCGTTTCAGCCCACTACTGAGTCGGACCTCCTCCAAATTCATGGAAGGAAATTAGCCTACTGTGCCACGCTGGCAAGACGGGTTGGCACAAGGTGTCGGTATTATTTAATGCTAACTGCGCGGCATCGTTCGCTTTGGTCCAGGTTGCAGACCATGTTCCCCCTGCATCTTGCATTGGGTAGCGCAACCCGCGACCCTGTAGCGGGCGGTCGAGGAACGCCGATGGTTTTAGTGGTCGGGTAGGTCGTATGCCAATTGCCATCTTTCCGCACCCCAGAGTTCGACATACCCCGGCTAGTCTCCAAAAGTTGATGTTGATGTCCGAATTTGAGTTTTCTATATTTATGGTACATCCAGCGGCTAAAAGGAAAATCGTATAATAATGTCACTTATCATATTCCCATAATTAATTTAAATTACGAGTATAGTTCTATTCTCAATTTGACCACACACTTTAACAATAAACAAAAGAGTATATATGCGAATATATGAGCTAACGTATTGCGAACGCCAAATATGTTAGCGGCACCCAGATAATCGAAAAAAAAAACCGAAGATTAATTAGTTAAGATTATTGTAATTTTTATTTTAATAAATTGGTTTATGTCTAAGTAATAGTGAATCCACTTCGAAGTAGGAATATGAAATGCACGGTATTGAAAATGACTCCACTGCGTAGAGTCTGCTGACTGGGCACATTGCACCTGACGGACGTCACTGGTCGCTGTTACCAAGCCTCGACGATGCATTAGGGGCCAGCGCAATGCCTTACGGTTCCGTATCTAACATGCGTGTGTTGCTCAACTACATGGTAGTGTGTGTAATGGTTTGTTTATTGATGTAAGGTATTTATAAGAATACATATTATAATCTATACAAATAAATAAAATTGGAGTGTACGTTTGTAATAATAAAATAACCACTTCTTACTAACTGCGTAAGTATGTTTATACATTACATAGACCAAATTCTTATTTTTTTAAATTTTTGCCGGTCTCTTTGTTCCTGCTAATCTCTGGAATGGCTGTTTTTTAGACTAACTTCGCCCCGCGGCGGCACCCGCGGTTCGTCAAAAACAGCGAGTAACATCGCACCCTTGCGAAGCCCCGGGAACGGGCCGCTAGTTAAAAATAAATTGCATTCTGCACTCCTTCTCTATTAAAACTAACTATAACTCCTATAACTATAACTCCTACCTGATCTATCATCACTAAAAAGTATAACTCACATCACAGTCGCTGTCGTCTGTCCATCCATACGTATGCTAAAATCTTTAAAACTACGCAACGGATTTGGAAGTCGGTTTTTTTATAGATAGAGTGATTCAAGAGGAAGGTTTATATGTATAATATATGCATAATTGCACCCGTGCGAAGCCGGGGTGGGTCACTAGTTGCTTATAAATAAATGCCATAAATATTTCTGTAACAATCATGTTTACATCGTCACAAAGAATGTTGTCAGAGAGAGAGAATGGGAATGATCAAATGCCCTCCGGGCCAGGTTTATCAGGTCAACGTCATGAGTCAACCAGTTATTTATACCGTTTTATTAGTTACGGTTCGATAGTGAGATGCCCAATGAGAATCGAAGCCAATGTCTGGTATTTAATTGGCTTAAAGCAGTTATAGTTGAATCTGAGCACACAATGTTTCTTTTTTAGAGCGAGATGAGCGATGGGGTCTGTATTATTCATCACGGTTCATCACGTTACATATAGGTATTCATCACAGGAAATTTGTTCTCACAATATTTTTTTTATAATAATTTATAAGCATACTTTTGATATAACAACTGTTAATTGCGGCTGTTAACTGTTAGTGGCGGATTTAGAATGCACAGTCATCATCATAATTTCGGCCAAAAGACGTCCACTGTTGGACATTGGCCTCCCCCAAGGATTTGGGCGGTCCTGAGGCGCCCGCATCCATCGCTTTCCGGCGACTTTGACCAGGTCGTCGGTCCACCGTGTGGGAGGCCTACCAGAACTGGAACGCTTTCTGGAACGCGGTCGCCTCGAGGACTTTTCTGCCCCATCGGGCGTCAGGCCTGCCATTTGCCACTTAAGTTTTTTTTTTTTACGTTGGTAATCCTCATGGATACCCGACCGCTAACGCCAGCCGGGTTATGTGGGACTCCGGGGCGCGGAAATATGGTAGTTGCGCCCCAACCTACCCACAAAAACCAATGGTATCCCTTAACGGCCCGAGTCAAGGCCACGGGTTTCACTCCTCCCGATGGGGGAACATGCACCGTGACCCCGATAAGGCCTTGGCCCGCTTGTAATAATGGGCCCCACGCTTTGATGGGGAGCTCTGGACGCTCCCCAACCCACCGAGGGGCACGTGCGGGACATTGAACGTGCCCCCGTCAGGCGCCGGATGAGCTCGCGCCCGATCCACGCGGAGCGCGGTGCGGCAGCAGCTGATAGTATATGTGGAATGCGTTAACCGAACTTGTGGCGTCCCAAGTCTGACGTGTGACGATATACCGCTGGGGTTTTAGTAGACGAGTAGTTTCCGGAAGCCCACATAATCGCTGACGCAAAAACTCAGAGGCGACCGTGTGCTTAAAAAAAGCCCTAGCGAAACAAAAGAAGGTGACATACTAGTAGTGGGTAGTAATTATTTTATTACATGCAATTAATTTAAGCGAATAACAAGATCAATTTCAATATTAAAGTTTTATTAATAAATTCACCGGATAAAGTCAACGGTAATAGATAGAAAACGCTGGCTATATCAACTCCTGAAGCTTTTCATCGAAATTGTTATATATTGATCCTTTATTATTTTTATTTTTATTCACACCAGAAACCAATCTCTCCAACTCGTTCATATATCCTATGACACAAGTTCCCTATAATCAGGAGTCTATATTTGTATTAGTCGTTGGTTTTCATTAATATGACAACATAAAATCGCTTTTAAGTCAGCGTTGATAGAGTTTCGAGTTACATCATAATTTAGACGTTTTCTTGAAGCAAACACTCGAAAATTCCTATTATATTTTACAAATTCTTTTTCTATTCTACTTGAATCTTGCTGTAAGGGCTTACTGCGAAGGGAAGCAAAAGCCTCCGACTCGTTCATATCCAATAGGACATTTGGTCTCAATAATGATAATTCTGGAGTCTATTCTCGGCGTAATAGTGGGTCGAAGTTTTAATTCCCTTTTCATTTTCGCATGAATCACATATGATGGTAACACATTGTTTTCTCCGTGAATCCCAATTACGTCACTATCGATATTTTCACATTCTACGTTTAGAAGAATCACTGTTATGAATGCAATACTGAAATATACATTTGCAATACATTTTAAACACATATTTAATGTATTTATTAATTGATGTCGCGTTGACAAATGCTTTATATGGGCAATGATGTATTTTAATACAACATGGAAATCCCCCTCGTAATGTGATTGATAACCTCACGAACTCTCAGTAGGTTTATCAAAGAGCAAGAGATATTTTTAACGATCAGTACCGTGCTTTTGTACAAATTGAGATTTATTATGGATTCGAAGATAGAAGATAAATAAATACATAACTTTTTATTGTACAACCATATAAACAATTTAGAACAGTATACATTTATAAGTGGCTTGTACAATAGGGGGCCTTATCGCTAAAGACTAATAAATACATGTCGCACACTCATGGATCATGGATGGGTGGCCGAGATGTGAAGCATCGGGTCTTCATCATGATCTGACATAGTTTAAGATGGATGTGGGCACTGACTTGGGTACTTGAACGAAAGATAATTTAAATCAAAGTTTTTATTATTTTTCTTTTACTAACGACTTCCTATATTAAGGAAACAAACACGTGCGTTGACACCGAGCGTAATGCAAGACCGGCCGACGTAGCCAGCGCACCACAATAAAGACAGTACTGATTGTCTGAGGCAGTGGTCCGAACCCCGAGACGTCTCAGATAGAAATGTGTCCCGATTCAACAGCGCAGCTCCTTATAAAGACTATCGCTGTCAATGGTGCA
Source organism: Clostera curtula (assembly GCA_905475355.2). NCBI lineage: Eukaryota > Metazoa > Arthropoda > Insecta > Lepidoptera > Notodontidae > Clostera > Clostera curtula. The sequence continues at coordinate 5,587,957 of FR997813.1, read as the reverse complement.
TCTGGTTCACGTTCTACTAGCGCCATCTAGCCGCCGTCTCGCTACATCCGCTCTATCGACGATCGTGTCCAAGCGGAAGGTACTGCGCCGCTAGCGTTTCCGGTAACAATTTATTGGTTCACTAAAATAATCCTTAGATGGTGCTGTCTCTCGCGCCATAACTTCATCAATCCACGACATACATATCTTCCAGGCAACCCACACATGGCTTCACATTTTTCTCAGACACTTCTCTTATTCTGTGTTGGGACGTTTCAGCATTTATAGCTTAAATAATAGAAAACAGAGAATTATAAAAACTATACATAAAATTATATATATGTAAACACACGCATATAAAAATGTACAGAATTTAGAATACATAGTGTCACCACAACATTCCATCCTGAGGGTGTCGTAAGAGTCGACTAAAGGTAATGACAAGGCCGAAAGCCTAACCTATAACAATATAACCTAGCCTTAAGAGAAATAAACTTGATACGAAACCCTTTTTTTTTTGTTATGGAAATGCTTTTTGCATACCACCGCCCCCCGGGGGACAAGTCGGTGATTATGTGGGACTCCGACAAGGGTCGTCTACCCAAGAGTCGTCTACCCACTAAAACCCCAGCGGTATACCCACACACGGCGCCACAAGTTCGCGTAAACGCATTCTACTGTGACGCCCCGGCGTGGTGCCCGCAACGGGCAAGCGACCCAGCTGCCACGGACTAAGCTGGTCAGTGTCAATATTATATATCCTTTATTTGTGTTATTCTACATGCATGATCCCACGGCATTGAAAAAAAATGACAAGTCGTCTGCGTCATCTGCGTGTCTTGCCAGTTCTTCTCGGCAGTGGTCGCGTTCCGAACTGGTGGCAGACGGTCGCATGTTTCATTATATTGACAATGTTTAAGTGTCCATCGTGACCTAAACAAAATAAATGATTTGAATTCATAGACATCAGACTCCAACAATTCTTTGTGGTTACTCTTCACAAATTGTACATTTTTTTTAACGTTTTTGCTATCAATTAGTTTAAAATACGTGTACCTAAACGTATCTTATCATCACTTAATTATGGAAATAGTCATTAAAATTTTGCCATACTTTTATTGTAAAATTAAATATTATTTTATCACCCTTATTAATTAGTATGTTTACAGATTTAATTCATGTTTAGATATCGGTTATATAAAAACCGTATTTATGACACATAAACGTAAGTAAATAATAAACAATGCACCCAATCAGTTATTCGATTGTTTTGATATTTTTCTGGTGAGTAACTTATAATAAAACTACTTAGTATTAAGGGCCTCCGCGCATTATGGGGCCAGGCCGCGCGGCCAAGTCCCTGCGGCCAACTAATTCTTCTACGATGTACGTATCTGTGCGCATTAGGCGGCCAACGAAAAACATCGCGTCACATACGCGGCCTACGCATAATGCGCAAAATGCCTAAAAAAATGCACGTGAATTTTTCTGCGAATGGCATAATTGCTACATACATTTATAGCTCTAGTTATTTTGGTTACAATCGCTATTAAGTACTACTAATACTACCCAGCCCATAGATGACCCACTGTTTATTCGGGCCTCCGCTCATCACAGGGACGGTAATTAGCCTACTGTGCCACGCTGGCCAGACGGGTTGACACAGGGTTTCGTTTCTAAGTTTCCTTCCCTTGCGGCTAGATTTTCGGCTTTGTCCTTTTGTGGGATCTTAGGACACCCTCAGGATGGGAATATCTGTTGCCTTGCTGGTCTAGGGGTTGGATATGCCGCCTTTGGATCACGGGCCCCCGGTTCCATTCCGGGTCGGGTAAGTGTCTTTGTGTAAACCAGAGGCACTTGCTCTAAGGGCGGCCGTACACGGACTGCTCGTGCGGTCGGTTGTTGACCGCTCGATTCTCTACCGCAGTCGAGTCATGGATTCTGACGAGGCTGCTTCTGCTTCTGCTCAAGCGGAGACGACAGCGGCGACGTCAAAAGAGAAAATTTTGGGTTCTTCCAATTTAGGAATTAAGACAACAACATAGACAATTCCATAATTTGTTTATGGAAATTAGAACTGATGAAGAAATTTTTTTCAACTATTTTAGGATGTCAATGAATTGAATCTATACTAATATATAAAGCTGCAGAGTTTGTTTGTTTGTTTGTTTGAACGCGCTAATCTCAGGAACTACTGGTCCGATTTCAAAAAATCTTCAGTGTTAGATAGTCCATTTATCGAGGAAGGTTATAGGCTATATTTTATTTTCAAAAGAATTAGGGATCCGTATGAAAATTGCGATTATGTAAACCAAGGTGTAAAATCGAGAACCTATTTATGCGTGCGCTGCAAAAACTATTGGCAATAGAACAAAGTGACGTACTTGTAGGTCTTATAAAAATTTACAAAAAAGTCCGCGAGAGCACATATCTAACTATCATAGTTTAGTCACAATAACCGATTTTATGTTCATAAAAAATATGCATAGAGATAAGCACGGTTTCAAAGCCCACGCGGGCGAAGCCGCGCTCAAAAGCTAGTAATATACTAAAGTCTAAAATTAAACGTGAATACATGAGGTTGGAGAGCTGTCGACTGCTCTAGCGCAGGCAACGGCTCGAGCAGTCGGTGTACGGCACGATGGAATTTCGTCATGAAGTTGACGGCTTGAAGCGGTCGCGACTGCTCGAGCAGTCGTGTATACGGCAGCGAATGAATGACTATAGTCCACCGCGCGGTCGCGGCTGCAAGCAGTCGATCTCAACTGCTTGAAGCAGTCCGTGTACTGCCATTCTTTGTCATTGTCATTTGCGCCTGAAGACTTACATAACGATAGTATCCATCAGCTTCTAACCTATGACTATTAATCAGATCATGCTGGACGGAATGAATAAGATTTTTTTCTTAAAAAATAGCGGAACCCCTCCAGTAGGTATAACCTGTACCGTGGGGCTGTTAAACAACTAAACAAATATGTTATTCGCGAACACAAATTACACTTAGACTTTGAGCAAGTGCTTCTAGTGTACACAAAGACACTTACCCGACTCTGGAATTGAACTGAGGACCTTTGACCCAAAGGCGGCGCATCCAACCCATAGACCAATAAGGCAGACAATATTCAAATTGAAATAGCCTTTATTTAAGTTAGTAATCGTTCGTTTCAGTCCATGAATGACCCTCTACTGAGTCGGTTCTCTTCCAAATTCATGGAGGGAATTTAGCCTACTGTGCCACGCTGGCAAGACGGGTTCGTACAGGGTTTGTATCAAGTTTTCCTTCTCTTGTAGCAAGGTGATTTGCCTCTTGCGTTCCCTTAGTCGCCTCTTATGACACCCTCGGGATAGTATTGGTTGGTGACACTGCGTATTCAAAACCGTCACAAGTTAGTATTACATGATCCTAATTGTTTTTATTTAAAACAGCGCAAGCGTCCTCGGTAGAAGCGTGGTGAGAGATGAAACTGAAGATGGTGAATTAAATCTTTCCCCTCTGCTCAAAAGTGGTAAAATTGACGAAGCCAGGAATCTCTCCCGGGTCGATCCATCATTATTTACTGGTGTCCGAAGTCATGCTGGTTACTTCACTGTCAACGAGACTGGGAAATGGAACTTATTCTTTTGGTACTTCCCTGCGCAAGGCTTGCCTTTGGATAGCACTCCATTAGTGGTTTGGCTGCAAGGAGGGCCTGGAGGATCTTCTCTTTACGGGCTCTTTACAGAGATCGGACCAATTCAAGTCGTCAATGGAACTGGTAATATTGTATAATCATATAACTAGTTCAACAGAGTTGATATACAGGGAGTCCCAAAAATAGTGTCAAGCGGAAGTCCAGAGATAGAGCACTCTTTGAGGTACCCAAATCACCCCCATTTATGTTCTACGCTTTTTCATAGTTTTCGTTTTATGATTTTTTTCTTGATTTATTCCGCTTGACACTATTTTTTGGGATACCATGTATGTATATTCTGTCATATTCATCATTATTTTAGCCCATAAACCACCCACTAGTGAATCGGGTCTCCTCCAAATTCAAAGAGTTAAATTAGCCTACCGTGTCACGTTGCCAAGACTGGTTGGCATAGGATTTGTATCAAGTTTTCTTTCCCTTGCGGTAATGTGATCTGCCTATATTCGTCGTCGTCGTTTCAGCCCTTAAATGACCCACTACTGAGTCAGGCCTCCTCAAATTCATGGAGGGAAATTAGCCTACTGTGCCACGCTGGCAAGACGGAGTGTCCGTGTGGTCACCACACGACATTTAGAATACACAATGTCATCAACCCATACCGTCTTGAAGGTGTCGTAAGAGGCGACTAAAAGAACGCAAGAGCCAGATCACCAATACACACCCTGTGCTCGACTTGGAGCCAACCCATCTAGGCAGATACAAAGTTAAAATAGCAGTGTGCTGGTAGAGTATCTAGGCGAACGGGTGCCCATCAGGGCAACGAAGTCTTGACATGGAGACCACAAATAGGCCGTTTGTCCACTGCCGCCGTCACCGGGCCGTCACCGAGAACGAGATGACGGCGCCGAGCTAGCGATACATACATTTACTATGGCCATGTGTCCACGGCACGCCCCTCACCCGAGAACCGTCATCCCGGCCGCCGATATTTCGTGTAGTTTGGCGTGACCGCTAGAACTCAGCACGGTTTTATGACGGACCGATGTGCCGGCAATATAAAACAGGTTTGTTCTTGTCCACACACTACCGTCGCACCGCGCCGTTCGCCCGGTTTTTGGTTTACTGAACCACCGATATATCGTCGCGGTGGACAAACAATCGCCGTCACGTCATCTTAAACTCGGCCCGAAATGATCTCGTTCTCGGTGACGGTTCTGTGACGGCGGGCGGTGGACAAACGGCCTTAGACCGTTCAACATTTGTTGTCCTGATGTGATGAAGGAAAAATGAAAATCTCAGATATCGCCTCATTTCCAGAATATTCGGGAATCTATTGTTCTTCGATATTATTATTGGTGATCGATGTTAACCTTAGGTTTAGCTCATGGACGTCGGTGTCTATACAGATATCAGTATTTTAAGTATGATTGTTATGGTTTTCTAAGTAAGTAACTACGCATTCTTCCTTTGCACACTACTCCAACAAATATAAAGTATTTTTCATCCCCCCATCTCGGAAAGAGTATTTTTGCTCTTCGATATCTGAGTGCAAAAGCCGTTTTTATTCACTAGAGAATAAAGTATTTTTGCTCTTCGATATCTGAGTGCAAAAGCCGTTTTTATTCGCTAGAGAATAAAGTAAAGATTATTCTGTAATACTTACCTGTCATAATGTAGTAATTAATACCTAAACTGAAATAAAAGTGTACCTATCTTGTGATTGTAATAGTTATTTGTTATACAAGAGTGCAAAGTTGCTTTTTAACCGCGTGTTCAATTTTGATGACCGAGCAAGCGAAGGATTCTGAACGTTAGCGAGGGAATCAAAAGAGCACGAGGTGAAAAATCTTTGCACTCGAGTGCAACACGTAACTTTTCATTCCACCTCAGCGAGGAAATGACTAAATGCAAAAAAAAAAACGTTTACAATCACAAGATAGGTACACTTTTATTTCAGTTTAGGTATTAATTACTACATTATGACAGGTAAGTATTACAGAATAATCTTTACTTTATTCTCTAGCGAATAAAAACGGCTTTTGCACTCAGATATCGAAGAGCAAAAATACTTTATTCTCTAGCGAATAAAAACGGCTTTTGCACTCAGATATCGAAGAGCAAAAATACTCTTTCCGAGATGGGGGGATGAAAACGTTTTTTTTTGCATTTAGTCATTTCCTCGCTGAGGTGGAATGAAAAGTTACGTGTTGCACTCGAGTGCAAAGATTTTTCACCTCGTGCTCTTTTGATTCCCTCGCTAACGTTCAGGATTCTAATTATGAATCATCATTTTAGAATCCTTCGCTTGCTCGGTCATCAAAATTGAACACGCGGTTAAAAAGCAACTTTGCACTCTTGTATAACAAATAACTATTTTACATCGGTGAAGCAAGGAATAATTTTTGAACGATGTGATCTTGCTATTTCAGTGGAAAGGCGGCCAATAACATGGAATAGTAACTACTCCTTGTTGTTTATCGATAATCCGGTGGGGACTGGGTTCAGCTACACAGAAGGACCTGATTACGCTACTGATGAAGATATGGTAAATTTTCACTATTTTACTTCTACTATGTGTTTTGTATATTTGTACATAAATAAACATGGATTTAGAATACATAGTGTCGCCCCCCCCTGAGGGTTTCGCAAGGGCTGACAAAAGGGAATTAACAAGCCCGAAAACCTAGCTGCAAGAGAAGGTATACTTTAAGCGAAACCCTGTGCCAACACGTCTGGCCAGCGTGACACAGTAGGCTAATATTGATGTGATGTGAGGAGGCCTGACTCAGTAGTGGATAAATAATTTATGGGTTGGCAGTTGTCTTGCCAGCGTGGCACAGTAGGCTATTCCCTCCATGCATTTGGGTGTCATTTCTATCTATAATATGTATGTATTTACAAAAAAAAAATTATATAAGTAGTTTATCATCCATCCCGTTACCATAACACAAGCATTAAGTTGCTTAGCTTGGGACGAGATGGCGTTGTGTGAAATGTCCAAGAATATTTATTTATTTATTTGGAGGAGGCCCGACCCTGTTGTGGGTCATTTATCGGCTGTAACGAAGAAGTAGTGTGGTTTGTATATTAATAAACAATAGCTTCGTTCATAATTCGTAAGCATTTAAATCCCTGCCTCTAACCCTAACGAATTCCAATTTTATTTTTTAGGTTGGTGGAAGCCTTTTGAGTTTCATCCAACAGTTTCTAGATGTGTTCACTGAATTAAGAAAAGCTCCTCTGTTTATTGCTGGTGAATCATACGCTGGTAAATACATACCGGCTTTCGGACACTATATTCACCATCAAAATGATAGTTCCAGACCTATAAACCTTAAGGTAATTATATAACAGCAGTGATTACAATTTCAGATTTCAAACAGAGCAATGTAAAATGGTGTTACAATTGACTTATTTAAGCGAGCTCAGGACTGTCTGTCAGAAAAAGATATATTCAATAAGATAGTGTGGTCATTTTTTTAAATAAGTTGCTCATCAAGTTGCTCTTGCTCCTCTTGGATTTATTTGGAGTAAAACAACTACAATTTTATTGCAGGAAATTATGGCTTCACGGTTATGATCGTTTTATTTTATTTTTGTCTGAAACGTTGGGGATAAAATAAAATAAAACGATCATAACCGTGAAGCCATAGTTTCCTGCAATGTGTAAAGATCGTGAAAACCTAAGACACCATTAAACTACAATTTTATCTCAATCTAGGTAAATCAAGGCCTTGAATATTTGACAGAGAAATAATTATCTCTCTTGGATGAGTTGGTATAGGGCAGAGGCTCCCAAATATTTTCTCATAGACCACTTTCAAAATTTGAATGCCGCTGCAGCTGCAGGAACATTTCTGCCATATTCCCAAAACTCGATAAAAAATTTGAATATTAGATCTAACTATGGAAATTTGCGTTGCGGCTGAGTACGTACCAAGAATTCATAAAACAGTTTTCGAAAAAGAAGTATGTACAGATTGGTTGATTAAAAACATATTATTGTGCGAGTAGAGGATATCAAAAAGTTATTTACCTTACGAATTGCAAACCCTCATTTTTGTCACAGCTGGGGGTAGGGTCACCTGGACAACTTTTGGTACTAAGGGTACCTTAGGTATAGGATGTCGAACCGTGTATCTAATTTGTTGCTTTAGTTATTTTCTGATTCTCAGAACAATAGGTTCCATTAAACTGTATAATTTTCTTAATAGGGTCTTGCGATTGGTGACGGATGGATAGACCCACCAACGATGCTTCATTACTCAGAATGGGGCCTGCAAGTTGGACTATTTGATAAAGAACAAGCAAACATTATACACGAAGAAGAAAGACTCGGTAGGAAATATTGGTATCAGCAAAATATGGAAGATTTCGAAGACGTAAGTTCTTAAATGTCCATGTTCATAAATAATGTCAAATGTCCATCTTGTATCTTATCCGACAGCCATTGGAAATTCTCTCCTCGAAGTTGTTGAAGAGTATGAATACCTGAGTCCAATTGGGTAAGACCAAATTTCGACAAAACAGGTCACTCGTCGAATCAAACTAGGCTGGGCAGCGTTCACGAAGCTACGCCATGTCTTCTCATCCAATATTGCTCAGTGCCTGAAGACAAAAGTCTTCGAACAGTGTGTGTTGCCAGCGATGGCATATGGATCCGAGACGTGGCGTTCACACTGGGGCTTATTAGGCGGCTGAGAGATACTCAACGTGTAATGGAGAGAGCTATGCTCGGAGTTACTCTGCGTGATAGAATCAGAAATGAGGAAATCCGTTGAAGACTTGAAGGATTGCACAGTTGAAGTAGTAGTGGGCAGGTCACGTAGCCCGAAAAACGGATGGCCGCTGGGGCATAAAAGTCTTGGAGTGGCGTCTATGTATGGGAAAGCGAAGCGTGGGAAGACCCCTGACTAAGTGGACTTGTGACGACCTTGTGAAGGTCGCTGGGAGGCGGTGGATGCAGTCTGCACGAGATCGTGCGTTGTGGAGATCTATGCGGGAGGCCTATGTTTAGTAGTGGACTTCTGTGACTGTTAAATAGATAGATGATAGTTCTTAATCATAGTGAACTTTCTCGATATGTACACATTTTATACTAACGACACGGGCCTGATTGTCAAGGAAACGTCAGGCAGATATAGAATGCCCAGCGTGGTGATTTTATAAAATACAAAAAAATATTGGTTCCTATAATTTTATTTTTCAGTGTGATTGCTTGTTAAACTTTCTTTGTATTTGTACAGGCTGTTATTGAAGTATGGAGCTTGATGGAGCGATATGCACCAATAGATTCGTACAATTACCTGAAAAACGAGGATAGTTCTATAGATGATGAACCCTTCATAGCATTTTTAAATCAGGCTCATATCCAGAATGCCCTTCACGTCAAAAAGACTGAATACAATCCGTTAAGCAGACGTGTGTTCTGGAACTTATATGAAGATAGATACAGAACTATCAAGCCATGGCTGGAAGAGTTGTTGGAATACTATGGAATTATGTGTTATAGGTAAGTTATTAGTGACGTTTTAGGCATAAATAGCTTTTTAATACAGTTGCTCAAAAAGTGGCATATTGCAGGGACGTATAGCATTCGGGAAGTGGGCTATTACACACGCGTGCTTTTTTTTTACCATTCCCGCACTTGTGCGTTCTCTTTCCCAACTGTCAAAATAATGTCTAATCTAAGGAAAAACCAACCATGAAGTTTTTACAAAAAAAAATCGTAGAAGTTTTTATGATTTGATTGAATGAGCTTCATTTCATCTAATTAAATTTCATTTCATAACAATAAAAAATTCTACTGAAGACTTGGCTGTATGGGCCTTGTTCCTTTTGCCTACCAGAATGGGTGAAGAAAAAAAAACCCTGCTTATATTCTACGGTCGGCGCCATTTTTCAGAAATGATTAGTTAGTTGAGTTTATAGTGGTTTTATCATTTTATTAAATAGCTTCATTTTTTCGCAACTGTATTAAAAATAGTCGTTCAGTACACGTGCGCAACCGTCATTGCAACTTGTTCCGACTGTCAACTGTAGACATTTGTCGGAACTCGTTGTAATGACAGCCTTTCCGCACTTGTAATGAAATATAGTTACTATTAAACACCTGTAAGAACATATCTTTATTTACACACACCTGGACGGATGCCGATAGAAAGTTTTGTATTATATTCACAATATGACTAAAAACGCCGGTCAGTTCCCATCATAGGCCAAATTTGATTAAATTCACAAGACCTACGCTTGCTAGTAACTAGCTTTTATAAGCAACAGACATACCCACAGCCAATCAGTTGATCTGAAGGTACTACATGTACATGTGGTACAATGCATAAACATGTTCCAGGGCACAACCACATAAACGTTTGTGTCTCCCCAAACACACAAACGTAAGCTAGTCTTTATTCAGACTCGAATTTTCTAGAATACTTCCCGTAATACTTTGTTTTGTAATTACATATCAATACATTTTAACGCATTGTTTAGAGACGTAGTGTGGGACCGCCCTCTGCTAGATGGAGCGACGATCTGCGAAAGGTTGCGGGCAGCAGCTGGATGCGTCAAGCTAAAGACAGGGCGCTATGGCGCTCTTTAGGAGAGGCCTATGTCCAGCAGTGGACTAATGTGGGTTGATGATGATGAAGATATGTTTGGATTGCCACGTAGCCCGAAGAACGGATGGCCGTTGATGTTAAAAGTCTTAGAGTGGCGTCCACGTATGGGAAAGAGAAGTGTGGGAAGACACCTGACTACGTGGACGGTCGCTGGGAGTCGGTGGATGCGGTCTGCACGAGATCGTGCGTTTTGGAAATCTATGGGGGAGGCCTGTGTTGAGCAGTGGACTTCTGTGACTGATAGGTAGATAGATGTTTGGATTAGGATATATATATAATAGATTTGTCCATTGACAGTGGACAACTTGACGTGATTGTGGCCTACGCATTGTCGGTGCATACCTATAGAAGCTTGAAATGGTCAGGTGCAAGGAAATATCTCGCGGCACCGAGGATACCTATCTACGATGGTGAAGGAAAAATAAGAGTTAATTCGTAAGTTGGTTATTTTTTTTTAATACACAGTGTCACCACCCTATTCCATCCTAAGAGTGTCGCAAGAGCCGACAAAATGAAATGATAAGTCCGAGAACCTAGATATAATGGTGCAGGCAACTCATCGGGGTGTCACAGTGTTATGCGTTTACGCGAACATGTGACGCCCAAAGCGTGTGGTATGAGGGTATACCGCTGGTATTTTAGTGGGTAGAGGATTAGTTTCAGTGTCCCACATAATCGCCGATCCTACCCCTGTGGGGCGGTGGTATACATAAAGCATTTGCCGAGCGAAACAAAAAAAAAACAAATGGTTAGCTTTTGGCTGTAGGTTCTGCGCCATTTTATTATTTACGTGGGAGGTCCTCATGGATACCCGGCCGTTGGGGACTGGTCGGGTTATGTGAGACTCCGGGGCGCGTAGAGATGGTAAATTGCGCCCCGACCTACCCACTAAAACCGACGGTGATCCTCGACTGCCCAAACCAGGCCCACGCGATTCACTCCTATTGCGGGGGCATGCTCCATGACCCTGGGGACCTCGGCCTATACGGCAGTCGCCTGCACAAAATCCTATTAACTTATTGCTTGCTTTGCAGTTTCATCAAGAGCTACGGTAACTTCTGGGACGTAATGGTGCGCGGAGCAGGACACATGGTGCCCACCGACAAGCCACGCGCCGCCAAGCAGATTATTGACATGTTCATCGAAGAATTCAAAGGGTCAAACAAGACTTTATCGGTATAGAGATAAAAACTTACCCGCGCTTTTCAATTAAATGCACTAAGTACATGTGTACTAAAGTGATTGAAACCTAAAAAAGATTCTTAGCATTATTAAAAGTACGCTATACCTATGTATTTTACTTGTGTTAATTTATTCATGTTTGAATTGTTCTTTACGTACGTGTACAGTAAACAATATTATATTGGATTTTGGTAAGGAATATTGAACTTTGTTAATAACCCGCCGAGGCATTTAGAGGTTTCCTACGGGGTACAATCAACTTTAAATACGAAATATAATTGTCACGGGGCAATGCCTTTGTGCCCAATGTGGTGACAGTTTCGGAAATGCACAATTTCACCAACCCATACGATCCTTAGGGTGTCGTAAGGGGCGACTAAAGAAATACAAGAGTCAAATTACCTAGCATCATTCAACACAAGATGTAGTGTCCCAAATAATGATTAGTCACGCCATCTGTAATGCCATATCCATTATTCCATTCTTCAACACAAGATGTAGTGTCCCAAATAATGATTAGTCACGCCATCTGTAATGTGCACTAGGTACTTTTAAAGCGGAATTATTCGAGCTGTGATTAACAGAGGTCGCTACCGGTACGCAGAAAACTATCTTGGATCTTAGCTTATATTTTCATTAATGAAAACAGTTCCCTGATTTCTCTAAGAATTTAAGTAACTGTATGCATAATATTATATCAGTAATCTATACATGTTTGGCATAATACGGCACATAATATTTAATTCCATAAACACTAACTTAAGTAATTAAACAAGACTAAAATACCAATTAACCTAAAACTTAAATATATTATTTAAAGGAGTCCCTTTAGGCAAGGTTCCGAAGATACTGGCAGCGTTCCCCCTTTGAATCGCTAGACTGATTCTTTGTCCGAGGTAGCTACCAGCTCTTCGGTCTCCTGTGATGTCGACTAACCTTTTTGCTATTTCCTTAAAAAGGCTTATAGCGCTAGGACCCCACGGACCAAGGGTCTCGACACCGAATGGGACAAATTCATATTCGGAGCCTAGACCCCTGTATTTGTATGCTTTAGCTTTTTCAGCCGCTTCACAAGCTGCACCAGCTCTGTTGTTGGTTCCATGTAGATGGGAAGGGGCCAGTGTGTCTGAACAGGTTGCATATATTTTCATTTATATATGGTTATTTTAATCTCGTGTATACTGCGTGTAACAAATCCATACGTCCCTATCGAACGGATCAATGTACTGGTACTTAAACACAAGCATTTTTTTCTTTCAAATTATGATCACACACCTGGTTATGATCATCAGGACTCCAGTAACAAGCAAGCAAATCCGAGCAAGATAATGGAACCCCAATTACTAAGCTTGTATGATAATCATGGGCATTCACTATGGGCTCCATCAGAAGGTTCAAAGTCAACCAAAGGGCAATGGAGAGGGCTATGCTCGGAGTTTCCCTGCGAGATTGAATCAGAAATGAGGAGATACGCAGGCAAACCAGAGTCACCGAGCATAAAGGATTGCCAAACTTAAGTGGCAGTGGGTAGGGCACATAGCGCGCAGGACCGACGCCCGATGGGGCAGAAAAGTCCTCGAGTGGCGACCACGTTCCGGAAAGCGCAGTGCTGGTAGGCCTCCCACACAGTGGACCGATGACCTGGTAAAGGGCGCTGGAAAACGATGGATGCGGGTGGCCCTGAACCAGCCTTTGTGGAAATCCTTGGGGGAGGCCTATGTAGAGCAGTGGACGACTTTAGGCTGCAATGATGATAGCTAGCTAGTTGGTTGGTTTCCACTGGAAACACTTCTTTGTAGAAAAGTTATGATTAAAAGAAAACGTCGATGACTGATATCATACTTCTAGATAGAAAAAAAGTTAGTTATATACTCTCACTTAAGATGGATGGCCGTTGGGGCATAAAAATCTTGGAGTGGCGTCCACGTATGTGAAAACGAAGCGTGGGAAGACCCCCCACGGACGAGCATGTGAGGGTCGCTGGGAGTTGGCGAAAGCAGTCTGCACGAGATCGCGCATTCTGGAATTCTATGAGGGAGGCCTATGTTCAGCAGTGGATTGTGGCTGATAGATAGATAGACTTATGATGGCTAAAGAGCTCTTGTTCTATTATGCTTCTTAGTTCTCATGTTTCACGTATTGACACATTCGTCCACAGGTTGTGACTAAAATAAAGTAAAAAAGTTGCTCCTATTGCCTGACATGTTGCTCACAGTATGTAAATCAGTAGTAGTATCGATCCATTCATTATTGATATAGGGTTTTCGTTACACCCTTTATTAGTTGTAACTACTCAGCCCATGCAGCATAGCAGTGGGGTCATATACTTAGCAGTATATGACCCCACTGCTAAGTCGGGTTGGAAGAGGGTATCTTAACAAGTTTTTGAGACCCCGTCCGCGACCCTGACTGGCCTTGGCCCGTTAGGACTCACGCATTGATGGGGATGCTCCCCTACTCCACAAAGAGGCACGTGCCTCTTTCAGGCGCCGGATATGCTGTCAACTGATTCATATTAGCGCTAGCGCTAACCCACTGCCAAAGCAGCCCTGGAATTCGCGCTGGAAAGCCCCTCCGCTGCTAGTGGCTCTGGGCATTCGTGGAGGACCCAAGCCGTTGTGTCGCAGCTTAAGGCTCCAAGGCAACTCTGAGAACACAAAAATCCCTGGAGCCAACCCCACGATTTTCGTTTGGTCTCTCGGCTCTTGCTTGGGTGACCTTGAGCCGGTATGGCCGCAACGGATCCCAAAGCAACAGCTTACAATAGCACGGTTAAAATTAAACAAAATATTAATTGCGCAATTTCGTAACAATTTGTTATCGCCACGGAAATCCATTCTCCTAACAATAGAAATAGAAAAACCAATTTATTCTCGCGACGTCCACATGCTTTGGCAATGTGTCAAATGCTTAGGTTTATTTTGATTATAAAATTGATTGTTAATTAGCTATTTTCTTAGACTGCGCCATCTGTGAATCTAAGTACGGTTACCATTTGATAATTATTTAAGAGACTTTAACTCTCTCTCTTTCTCTGCGTCGTGACCACCCTTTAGCATCACTTTCTCTCTTACGATCTTCCTCCATCTGTTCCTGTCTCTGGCCGTGTGGAGCGCATTATGTACCGTAGAGTTGAGAGTGGTGCGGATTTGATCGGACCAACGTGTAGGGCTGCGTCCTCGACGTCGTTTCCATCCACTTTGCCGATCACAATGAGCCTTTCGAGGCTTAGACTTTAACTATGGCCTATAAATTGACATGAGTCATTGACTCCATGACTACCTTGTTGGTATAGAGGTTAGATGTGCCGCCTTTGGATCATAGGCGCCGGTTCGATTCTGGGGGCGCTGTCTTTGTGTAATCCAATGAGGCTTGCGCTGAGTCTTGGTGTCATTTGTGTTTGTGACTTTCATGTTTGTAAACTACCCCTGTGTTGTAATAGCCGTTTGCGATGTTTTCCGGGGGCACATTGCATTTTCAGGGATCTTTCGTCTAGGCAGGTAGACGCTGCCCATGACCCGAAAGCCGGTACGTAGCTTAGAGGATTCAATCATCATCGCTAGGGAATAGTGCAGGTATTCCAGGCACCTTATCGTGTCTCACGGATGTGGCACTTTCACAGTTTTGGTTTTAGTTTCTAATTCAGAGTTTGTTATGTTTTTTGACCGTGTGGTGCAAATTAAGAATACATTGTGTCACCATTTCATCGCGTGGGCCTCGTAAGAGCCGACAATAGGATATAAATAATAAATAATAATAAATAGCGACGATCTGCGAAAGGCTGCGGGCAGCGGCTGGATGCGTCAAGCCGAGGACAGGGCGCTATGGCGCTCTTTAGGGGATGCCTATGTCCAGCAGTGGACTAATGTGGGCTGATGATGATGAAATATCCTTGGACATTTCACACAACGCCATCTCGTCCCAAGCTAAGCAACTTAATGCTTGTGTTATGGTAACGAGATGGATGATAAACTACTTATATACATTTTTTTTGTAAATACATACATATTATAGATAGAAATGACACCCAGACTCCGAGCCAGTGCCTCTGGTTTAGACAAAGACACTTGCCCGACCCCGGAATCGAACCCGGGACCCGTTGATCCAAAGGCGGCACATCTAACCACTAGACCAACGAGGCAAAATGACAAGGCCTAGAAGAAAAAAATGACACGTAACCCAGTACCAAACTGTCTGGCCAGCGTAGTATAGTAGGGTTATTACTCTCCATGTAACTGGAGGGGGCCCGACTCAGTAGTGGGTCTGGGCTGAGTAGTAGTAGTATGTTTTTATTAAAATACTAGCGACCCGCCCCGGCTTCGCACGGGTGCAATAATGAACCTCTAAATTTATCAGTGTTTCTCTACAATATTACGTAAGTACTTCACTACATAGTATAAAACAAAGTCGCTGTTTCTGTCCGTCCCTATGTATGCTTAAATCTTTACAACTACGCAACGGATTTTGATACGGTTTTTTTTAATAGATAGAGTGATTCAAGAGGAAGGTTTATATGTATAACCCACAACCGCTTTGCACGGGCGAAGCCGGGGCGGGCCACTAGTTACATATAAATCATCCTCTTGAATTTTCCTATCTATTAAAAAAAACCGCTTCAAAATCCGTTGCGTAGTTTTAAAGATTTAAGCATACATAGCGACGGACAGACGACAGCGACTTTGTTTTATACTATGTAGTGATGTTGAATTTGGATTAAGGCTAATTAATAAATTTTTCATTCATTCCAGTTAATAAATACTTTTGTGAAAATAATCCCATGATATGAGAGGAAGCTCACTGTACCACGCTGGTCAGACGGGTTGAAACACGGTATTTTTTTAAGCTTTCCTTGTCATGAGGCTATGTTTTCTGTGTTCTTTTAGCCGGCTCTTAGAGTAAAAGCCGATGGGGTGGTGGAATTTGGCATTAGCTCGTCCAATTACGCACTGATGAGCGAAGTCTCTTCCAGTTTCCTTAATTAAAGTAGAAGAGCTCCGGAACGCAAGCATGACAGGGCAGTCATGGCATGACGTCATCAGTAACGTTGACTATTTTTAACCTGTAACGAGGGGCTGTATACTATCTACTACTATTCAGTTCATAAATGACTCACTGATGAGTCGGGCCTCCTCCCACCACAGGTAGGGCACTTAGCCTACTGTGCCACATTGGCCAGACAGGTTGGCACAGAGTTTCGTTTCAAGTTTTCCTACCCTTGCGGCTAGGTTTTCGTCCTTGTCAATTCCTTTTGTCGACTCTTACGACACCCTCAGGGTGGAATGGGGTGGTGACAATATGTATTCTAAATCCATCACCACATGGACGGGGCTGTAGGCAAACATATAATTCACGAACACAAATGATACCCAGGCAGCAGCAGCAGCAGGTGCCTCTGGTTAACACCACTTACTTACTCGACCACGGAATCGAACTAGGGACTCGTCATCCAAAGGCAGCACATCCAACCCATAGACGAACTAGACATTCATATTGAGTATTCTTAATTCGTCACGACACGGAATATCTATATATCTATCCAATGTTTGGTAACCTATAAGCTTATTCGTTGAAAATTATAAATGTCCGAATCCCTTACCCATTGTTAAGCGAAGCTTTGTAATTAGGGGCACAAAGCAGCAAATTATTGCCAGACTATAAAAGATTTTAACAGTATAGATATCAACTAAATCAACTGACTAATTTGTGTACGTGAATTTCATGTTGTTCGTTAAAAAACGATAAATAACGGGCCAGGCCACAACACTGTGTAGCGGCGTCGCATCGTATAAATCTACGACGCCGCAGAACGCATCGTGGAATTTTCCGATGCGACGGCACAAACGTTGGTTAGCGTCTTATAGTACGATGTCGTATCCGATGAAATTTTTGCGTTGCGAAATCGCATCGCATTTCTGTACGATGTTGTTTTTGCGATACGACGCCGCAGCGCAGTGTTGTGGCCTGGCCCTAAAGTACTTATTGCCCAAATCAAACGGTATTTTCATTTATATTTTCATTTATTTATGGATAAATTAATCTCGTGTATACAGGGTGTAACAAATCCCTATGTCCATAACGAACGGATCGATGTACTGGTACATATACACAAACATTTTTTTCTTCCAAATTATGATCACACACCTGCATGGTTATGATCATCCGGACTCCAGTAACAAGCAAAGCAAATCCAAGCAATATTATGGAACTCCGATCACGACACGGAATATCTATATATCTATCCAACGTTTGGTAACCTATAAGCTTATTCGTTGAAAATTATAAATGTCCGAATCCCTTACCCATTGTTAAGCGAAGCTTTGTAATTAGGGGCACAAAGCAGCAAATTATTGCCAGACTATAAAAGATTTTAACAGTATAGATATCAACTAAATCAACTGACTAATTTGTGTACGTGAATTTCATGTTGTTCGTTAAAAAACGATAAATAACGGGCCAGGCCACAACACTGCGTAGCGGCGTCGCATCGTATAAATCTACGACGCCGCAGAACGCATCGTGGAATTTTCCGATGCGACAGCACAAACGTTGGTTAGCGTCTTATAGTACGATGTCGTATCCGATGAAATTTTTGCGTTGCGAAATCGCATCGCATTTCTGTACGATGTTGTTTTTGCGATACGACGCCGCAGCGCAGTGTTGTGGCCTGGCCCTAAAGTACTTATTGCCCAAATCAAACGGGGCTGTAATATACATCTTGATTAAAAAGATTAAATGTACAATTTAGAATTGTATTTATATACATTTTACAATTTAGAATCACTTAAGTTAGTGTTTATGGAAATAAATTATATTTATTTAGAATTTAAATAGGGCTTCCAATACTAGCAATCCTACTTAATATTATAAACGCGAAAGTTCGCAAGAATGTATGGATGTATGTTCGTTATTCATTCAAGAAAAAACTACTGAATGGATTACGATGAAACTTAGTCTAACAATCAGTGTAAAGTAGGAAAAAATGTAACCAAAGCATCAAATACTTTTCACTTCAGTAGCTCAAACATGTAGGTTTTGCTCACTGAAAACAGTGGACAAAATGCGATTTTGCCCACTGAGTGAGACAAAGTAACTTTTTAATTCTAATTCGAAACATTGACACTATCTCTTTCCCGCCAATAGAAAAGAGAGAGAGACAAAGACGAAGTGGCCAGTACCAACAGCTCCGATGTTTCTTCTTCTTCTTCATTTAGGTTTTGGCTTCCATCATTGTACCGATGATTTTGCCAATGACAAGTGTGTTGTGTTATAAATTTAGCATTAAAGTACAGATTATAAATATTAAATTGATAGATCAATATTATGGGAACTATATTTGATTAAATACAAACTAGACGTACTTTTAACAGTTCGATTGGATGAAAGGAGTTCGTTAAGGGGTTACTCCGATTTTTAATTCGACCTCAAAGACAAACACGTTCGGAATTTCGTACTAACTAAAGAAATTTAGTAAAAGTGATAATTATATCTTTTATTGTAATTCTTTGAATTTTTAACTTATTGTTGTATTTAAACTAAAATAAGTATTTACTGCTTAAAAAACTGATATTTAACTTAAAAATATTTAATTATAGTTTCAAAAATGTTACGTAATATATTTCATTTCCTATAGTGTTCTCGCTGCTGAAGTGAAAAGTTATGTGTGTTACACGAGCGCAAATTTTTTCGCATCTCGTGCCTTTGAATCCCTCGCAGCACTCAGGAATCAACTTTAGAATCACTCGCTACGCTCGTGATTCAATCATTGATTCCTTCGCTTACTCGGGATTCAATATCAGCACTCGCAGCAAAAAACGACTTTGCTCTCTTGTTGCACAAATAACTATTCTATCCTCATTAACACAATTTATCATCACTACGCGGGTGAGCCCGCGGGGCGTAGCTAGTCTCTATCACTATCACTACAAAGTCGGTGTCGTCTGTCCGTCCCTATGTATGCTTAAATCTTTAAAACTACGCAACGGATTTTGAAGCGGTTTTTTTTTCATAGATAGTAATTGGCGCATCCACAGATTTATCACGTGTTATATTACGTTTTTAATTAAATGTTGGAAATTTTAATACGCGATGAAATTGAAACTCGTTGAATCCGTTAAAATGTGTTTTATTTCAATGTGTAATAATCACGAAAACCTAAGAAATCATTAAGTAATTTCTAGGCTTCTGTAAACAAAATAACGTCCTTCTCAAAACGATTCGTATAACCTTTAACCAAAATCATTAAAATTATCATAATTTCATTCCATAAATAAACCACTGCTGAGTCAATCCCTATCCAGGCTAATTTTGTCATTTACAGTGGCAAAATTAGCCTTATGTGTCAAGCCAGCCAGATGCTTGGGCACATAGTTTTGTTTCAAACTTTCCTTCTCTTCAGGCTTACAATGCAGGAAGCATTGTGATTTCCTTTAGTCGGCGCTTACGGCACCCTCATGATGGAACCAGGAGCACTGTCAGAGCAAAAGTCAAAATAGGTATACTAAGTACATTGTACTTTGTGAAAATTTGGAAAAACGATTGAAAATTTCAATAAAAATTGTGGATTTTTTTTGTGATCTATATATACGACGACGACACGGTTGGCGCAGAGGTCGAGCGATCGACTGCTGCGCAGCATGTCGCGGGTTTGATCCCCGCACGGAAGAAATATTTGTATGACCTACAAGTATTTGTTCCGGGTCTGGGTGTTTTCTATCTATAATATGTATGTATTTAAAAAAAATGTGTTAAGTAGTTTATCATCCATCTCGTTACCATAACACAAGCATTAAGTTGCTTAGCTTGGAACGAGATGGCGTTGTGTGAAATGTAAAAAAATAATAATATTTAGTTTAGGTAATATGTACTTACAAAACACTAACTTAAGTAATAAAACAAGACTAAAAATACCAATTAACCTAAAACTTAGATACTAAAATATATTATTTAAAGGAGTCCCTTTAGGCAAGGTTCCGAAGATACTGGCAGCGTTCCCCCTTTGAATCGCTAGACTGATTCTTTGTCCGAGGTAGCTACCAGCTCTTCGGTCTCCTGTGATGTCGACTAACCTTTTTGCTATTTCCTTAAAAAGGCTTATAGCGCTAGGACCCCACGGACCAAGGGTCTCGACACCGAATGGGACAAATTCATATTCGGAGCCTAGACCCCTGTATTTGTGTTTGTTTCAGCCACTTCTTTCTTTCTTCTTCACTTCGTATGAAAATGGTGTTGGGTACATCAATTTGTATATCCGACTTAGGTTACTGAATCTATTAAAATCTATTAAAAATGTATGGAATGGGGTGATAACATTTTGTATTTTAAACCCGTCACCACACGGATACGTACCAAAATAAAAAAGTAAATTACGCAACTAGATTTAAAAATGTAGTTCTAATTATTGCCAAACAATACACTGTCACGAGATTGTTGCAGACGAGAAGATTTTTCCGTTCTGCGTCGAAAGATGATTCGCGCTCTCGTGTCTACGTGAAGTGAGTGCTTTTAGGGATTTTAGCGTTTTTGTTGTAATTGATAGTAATTAAAGTAACCGTCGAAATACAGTCTTTAGAGAATAAATGGAGTAATGCTATTTAGTACTTTGTCGCAACTAATTTAGAACATGTAAAAACGTTAGCTCGAAAATTGTCAAGGTGAAGTTAGTCTACTGTTCAGTCTAGGCCCGATCTGGATGTGACCTGTTTTAGACACACTATTTGTACATGTTTTATATAGTTATTAGGTGACCCCTTCGACCTTCGTACCGCCTCAGAATCAATAAATAAAAAACCTAAATGATAATTCCAGTGTTTCAACTTTTATATGTATATTACATCCATAATATTGTAGAGAAACACTTATAAATTTAGAGGTTCATCATTGCACCCGTGCGAAGCCGGGGTGGGTCACTAGAACGCGTCTGTATCGCGGAAATATTGTCATTAGTGTTGTCACAATATTGTGTGTAGATGTCATTAATTACGAATAATTTAAAAAAAAGCAAGAACAGAGTTTCTTTATAGCAGCAATGAGGAATTGTGTATGAAAGGTGTGAATGTAGCTAAGCTATAGCGATAGGTGTGTATGGAGATACTAACTATATCTAACTACCACCTAGCGTGGGACAGGGGCCGTAAGATGATATTGGTAATTTTAAATATTGATAAGAGTTCCTTTTGAGTTTGAGTTTTGAGTTATTGAACTGCCCATCCAACACGATGCGAGCATTTAACTGCTGAATTATAAAATTCTTGCCCAGTGCTTGTGTTAAAAGCATGATGTGCACATCCCGAATTGACATGTAAGTTACTAAAACTGCCCAAGTCGACAATCAAAAGCACGTTGATTGTTGATTTTGAATACATTGAAGTAGCATGTTAGAGCCTGTTGGGATAGACGAGTTCTTGAGTGGAGATTGTGACTTGGCAAACGTAGTATTAAAGGTCCTCTACTAGATGGAGCGGCGATTGAGGAATGGATGTGTGCTGCAACTGAATCCTGCTTAGGTGGTCATAAGGGAAGGGCCATGATCAGGAGTGGAATAAGGTTGGATCTTGGAGTACTTAGTGTTCGTTCAATTTCTTTTATATTCAGAAATCGAAAAAAACTTTACTTTCGTCAAAAAACATCAAATCGCATTGTAAGCTTTTGAACGTTACTTAAAATAGCTTTATTTAGTTAAAATCTTTGATACATAGGATGATGATGATGATGATGAAAAGGCACAGTCTCGGTATAACGTAGCTACAAAATTACGTTAGCATTCACAGAAAGCACAAACATTTGTCTCGTACCAGCTATTTCGAAAATACGCTGAATATAACAATGTTATCGCATTCCTACGCTTTTGACTTTACAACCCAATTTACTATTCAACTCCATCCAACAAAAAGATCTGTCGTCTATAAAATTATGGAGGGAATATAAAGGCAAAAGGCGTACCTAGTAGTAAGAAAACAAAATGTTGAGTTTGAATTCCACTGTAACATCAAGGAGATTCGAAACGTAGAAACATTCAATTAATTTGTTAAAGAAACATTCTTAGCTACGGTTGTCAAAGCGACGGTCCTCCAGGACTATCTCCATTAGGATATTTAAAAAAAAAAAACAAAGGCCGCCCTTGGCTCTGCAGACATAGTGCAGTTGGTGTGTGTGTGTAGTCATTTGTCAATTGATTCTCGATATAATGAAGGGTACATTGCTACATTGGACTGTCAGTGGCGGTCGCCCGTTTAGGTATAGATTTGGCAGCGGTGTGGGTGAGGTGGTACAGGGGGTATCGAACGTTGCGTGCGCAGAATGCTGCCATCTCGGTTCCTCCTCACTGGCCTCCAATTCTCGTCTCGTCTGTGACCTACACAGCCTCCAAACTTGCGTGCCGTTTGATCGCGCCACGCGTCTGTGTGACTCTTGTTTATATTGGACTTGATGCTACTTTGAATTGATTAATTTTTACTACACTTTCGCTTTTCAAAATGGTTTCGGTTAGTTTTGTTTTGATGGTTACTACTACTGTTGAAATAAGCTAATGATTTTAGTATAGTTATATCCATGATTCCGTGGAATGACGGATTTAGAATACACAATGTGACCAAAACATGCCATTCTGACGGTGTCGTTAGAGGTGACATAAGGGAGGCAGATTATCTAGCCGCAAGAGGTAATTTCCCTCTATGAGTTTGGAGTCCCAACTCTGTAGTGGGTAATTTCTGAGCTGAACCGACATTTATGGTTTTAAAGCAAGACTTTTCATATTTATACATATCTGTATAGAATATTTTTAAATTTACATATAATGATAATTAATATTCTAAAAATATTAAACAATGATTTAAAAAACTGCCCTTTTATCTACCCTTCATTATACCTATAATGGTTATTTAATATACTTTTGGAAATAAACGTAAGAAATCACAGCTAGCAAGAATGTTCAGTAGAGTCAGCTGTGACCGAATTTTCGATTTCGAAAGACCCCCGCGGTTGTGTAAGCACCCTAAAGAGAGTTTTCCACAACTCACTACACGGATTCTCCGCTCGTAAGCACGCGCTTTTCACGCACACACGTGCGTAGCTAAATAAGCGCCTGAAACGTGGTACGGTGCGCTGAAAATGCTTACATCCCTTTCGCACGCGGTCCCCCGTCCTATTTCAACAGGTTTCGCCTTTCAGCAGTTGCAGTAGAACGCGTGCCTCTAGTAACGGAGCACAAACAGTGGGAAGAACACACGTCGCGTGGCTTAACCGAAAACACAGTTTCAGTGACAGTTCCGACATCACCTGACATTCGCCGTCCGAATCACGGCGGGCCGCGGAGTGCGCTTCGACATTCGGCACAGATACATATAACTATTTATAAATGCATATAACGTCGTAAGATCAGTCGGTTGTTCGAAGTTGAAAACGCACGTTGCGTGCGGGTACTCGCCACTCAAAAATGTACACCAAACTCGTTCGTGCCAAAAACTATCAAGCAAACTGATAGTTATGCTATTACTCAGTAAACGCGTTGTGATGTAACTGTGTTTTGAGATTTATATGGAATACGTGGAACTGATTAGTTAGCACGATGTAAGTCAATGTTTACCTCTTCAGTGTTGTGAGTTTAGATATTTTAGTGTAAATAGACGAAATGTAGCCGCAGTGTGAATTTTCGGACAATGGTTGTGATAAAAACTAATCATCAAAGGGGAGTGTTTTACCAGAGAGACTTGGAAATGTGGTTGTAATTTCAGTATGTTGTGATTAAATAAATTATACTACGGATGTAAAGTATTTATGTATATATACGAGTACGTGAGGTACTTTAGTGCTCTGTGCAGTTACAAGCGTTGAAAGAGCCTGTTTGCGAGGAACTTTGCCTCGATAATTTCCCATGAGGTTGTGAATGTTACAATAAACAGACAACGAGAACAAACTTGGGGCTCCATTCTGATTTCAATGTGATTGTCCCCGCTGTGCTTACAGTGATTTATCAGTGGATGTGCTCGGACTTTTTGACTGTCGCGTTGAAACTGGCAGCTTTCAAGGTAAGGTATTTTTTATTGCGGGTATCGAAAATCGAAATGTATATCCCACATAAAGAAAGAGCTAATACTACTGCTGTTAATTTTTTTATTCAATTTTTGGTATTGAAGTGGGATCTAAATAAAGAAAAGACTGATACGGATTTAAAAGATGAAATGACACGATAGTGATCGCAGAGTTGTTTAGTAATAAAAAAACTTACTGACGAATACTATTTTTTTTAAATATTGTTAAAAATATAAGGTAATAAATATCACTACATAGTATAAAACAAAGTCGCTGTCATCTGTCCGTCCCTATGTATGCTTAAATCTTTAAAACTACGCAACGGATTTTGAAGCGGTTTTTTTAATAGATAGAGTGACTCAAGAGGAATGTTTATATGTATAATACATGCATAATTGCACCCATGCGAAGCCGGGGCGGGTCGCTAGTTAAATATAAAACTAGGACACAGTTATTGTGTTTTGAAACACACCAATGTGTGTGAGCCAATTCAATATGACAGATAGAATAGAAAGGAATAAAGAAGAAAATTTTGAACTTACAAAATACAAACTAGCCGCAAGGGAATGACGATTTGATACAAAGCCGTCCCAACACGTCTTGACAGCGTGGCATAGTAGGCAAATTTCCCTCCATTAAGGTGAATGTCCCAGGGTAGCCCGCGAAATTAAAATTTTCGTACGTTTTTTGCAATTTGCAGGTCAGTGCTAGGTTGTATGTTGATTAATATGTTATTCGCGGCTGTAAGACGTATGTAGTTATAGAATTATAATCATCAAACTCATCAATACAACCCTCTAATCTAACTAAACCCTCTAATCCCTCTAAGCTCATAAAGGTGCAAGAATGACTTTGAGCTTGAAAAAGTTTTTCTTGCACCTTTATGAGCTTGGAGGGTTGTATTGATGATTATAATTCTATAACTACATACGTCTTACAGCCGCAAATAACATTTTAATCAACATACAACCTAGCACTGACATGCAAATTGCAAAAAACGTAAGAAAATTTGAATTTCGCGGGATACCCTGGAACATTCACCTTAACTTAGAGGAGGCCTGAGTTAGTAGTGTGTCATATACGTGCTAAATAATGAAATGATGAATAATGAGCCAAATCAAGCCGACCCCAAAGAGATTGGGACTGCCTCGTTGGTCTAGTGGTTAGATGTGCCGCCTTTGGATCAACGGGTCCCGGGTTCGATTCCGGGGTCGGGCAAGTGTCTTTGTCTAAACCAGAGGCACTGGCTCGGAGTCTGGGTGTCATTTCTATCTATAATATGTATGTATTTACAAAAAAAAATGTATCTAAGTAGTTTATCATCCATCTCGTTACCATAACACAAGCATTAAGTTGCTTAGCTTGGGATGAGATGGCGTTGTGTGAAATGTCCAAGGATATTGGGAAATTGATATACTACCTACTACTACACAGCCTATAGACCCCCTGCTGAGTCGGGCCTCCTCGCATCACAGCGAGGGTAAATAGCCTGCTGTGCTACGATGGCTAAACGGGTTGGCACAAGGTTTCACACCAAATTTTCCATCTCTTGCGGCCAGGATTTCGGCCTTGTCATTTCGTTTGTCGGCTCTTACCACACCCTGTCACCACAAGGACTAATTGATATACAATAAATAAATAATAAATAAATATCTTTGGACATTTCACACAACGCCATCTCGTCCCAAGCTAAGCAACTTAATGCTTGTGTTATGGTAACGAGATGGATGATAAACTACTTATATACATATTTTTTTTGTAAATACATTATAGAAATGACACCCAGACTCCGAGCCAGTGCCTCTGGTTTAGACAAAGACACTTGCCCGACCCCGGAATCGAACCTGGGACCCATTGATCCAAAGGGGGCACATCTAACCACTAGATCAAAAAAAAAATTGACCGTGTAGTGACGGATTTAGAATGCATAGTGTCACCATCCCATTCCATTCTGATGGTGTCGTAAGAGCCGACAGAAGGAAGTTATAAGGCCGTAATCCTAGCCGCAACAGAAGGAAAACTTGAAACGTAACCCTGTGCCAACCCGTCTGGCCAGCGTGGCACAGTAGGCTAATTACCCATCCTTGAAGTAGGAGGAGGCTCAGCAGGTAAATTATGGGCGGAGAAGAAGTATATCTCATCATCATCATCATCATCATCATTTCAGCCAAAAGACGTCCACTGCTGGACATAGGCCTCCCTCAAGGATTTCAACAAAGGCCGGTCCTGGGCCACCCGCATCCTTCGTTTTCCGGCGACCTTAACCAGGTCATCGGTCCACCGTGTGGGAGGCCTACCAGCACTGCCCTTTCCGGAACGAAGAAGTATATCTATTCGAATAATTATAGGGAACGCGACAGTTTATATGGCCAGATATAATGCACACTACGTATAGTTTATAAACAACCTAAGAAATTATTTTTATTATTATGTTTGTGGTTTTATGCTGACAATAAAAAAAAATAAAAAAATGACAACTAGTGGGCTAAACTTCGAATTTTTTATGAGACCAAATGGCAAATTAAGCACATCAGACTAAAGAAGAATCACGTAAATGGAATCACAAATATCAGCGTAATCGGTTTACATACATAGAGAAATACCAATCGAATTGAGAACTTCCTTCTTTTTGAAGTTGAGACATACAGTCCACCTTAAAGACCTTGATGTCGCTGTAACAGCGTTAAGATGCTGGAACGCGCTTTTGACGAAAACTCAAACGAAACTCTCCTTCAATCTTAACAACCACTGCCATTTTTTTTTCTTTTTAGTTATACCTATCCCATTCCTAGTTACAGTTACAAACGTGTAATTCACGAACGCAAATGACACCCGGTCTCGGATTAAGTGCCTCTGGTTTACACAAAGACACTTGCCCGACCCCGGAATCGAACCGGCGAACCGTGATCCAAAGGTCACCCCTAGACCAACAAAACAGTCGAATTCTTTGTCATTTGCCAAACGATAACCCGTTATTATATTTATTTACATATCTATGTCATTATCGTAATTATGTTCTTATATATAGTTTAAAGTATATGTGCGGTATATAATACACAATATCACCAACCTATAAAATCCTTAGTGTCATATAGAACGCAAGAGGCATATCACCTTAGCTGCTAGAGAAAGAAAATTTGACACGAACTGATTTTGACAGGGTGGCAAAATAGAATAATTTCCTTCCATGGATTTGGAAATACCTACCCTTTAAGATTTAATACGACATGCCACTATGGCGCTCGTTAGGGGAGGCCTTTGTCCAGCAGTGGTCTCGAGTGGACTGATGACTCGTCACCGTCTTCATCAGATGACATAAAGAAGGCAAATACCACATTAGAGTTTTTATTTGAAGTTTTTGTGAAAACCATTCCTTTAAAACTACGGCTTAAGGCATTTTACATTTTACCATAGTCCAAAATAAAAATAAAACTTTAAGCTTTATCAAGTTTTAGGAAAGCTAGAAGATTTATTTCTATAGAATCCGTGACCAAGAGACAGTCTTTGTTCTAACATTTCCTATAAACGAATCTGCCAATGCGCCTGAAATTCAATTTTCCTCGTTCTTTGTTTCACTTTCTCTTGTTTTACTTTTCTTTCTACGCTTTTCATTGTATTTGTATAGCTGTAATTGCTTTTCATTGTGAAATTTGTAAATTGAAAGTAACATTTAGAGTAGACAATATTATTATTGACGTAGTAATATTCCTTTATATTCTTATTATTACATACGTTTATATTAAAAGTAATACAATTTCATAAGCATACCTAATAAATAACAATATGATTTCACCCGCCGAAGACAAGGTCAATGACCCAAGGGTAGGTATCAGCAGAGAAGAATCTATATATATAAAAGAAAGTCGTGTTAGTTACTTCACTTATAACTCAAGAACGGCTGAACCGATTTAGCTGAAAATTGGCAGGGAGGTAGTTTAGAGCCAGGAGAAGGACATAGGATACTTTTTATCCCGATCAAAAAAATATTTTTCAATATTAATTTAATGCAAATTATTTGGTTTTTATTTGACATTCATAATCATATGTTAGCTCTAACAATGGCGATATCTGTTGACAGGTTTGTAAATATTGGAGTAAGTATTGAATAGATGGCGCTTTGTTAAAAGTAAAAGAGGTTTAATATATTAATTAAAAAAATGAATTAATGATTATATTTTTTTGTGTTTGTTATTGCCACGGCAAAGTTTGTACAAACATTTAAGAATATCAAACCGCTATAAAAAGTATTTCTTATTTAACCTTAACCATAATGTAACCTCATGACCTTTGTCATAGAATTGTCTGAATGCAAGCTGCAAATATCGTTAGAGAGGATGTAAAAAAACGAAACATCGTTTAAAACAGATGCTTCGGTCGGAGTTATTTTAAAGATAAAATACATGTTTATTAATTAATTTATTATTCCTAACAAAAAGTATGTAAGAAAACCGAATTACTCAGTGCACATCATGGTTAGGTCAGATCCATCATGCCTAATATTAAAAGTTGAATGTAATATGGAGTTTTGGTACGTTTGGATAGACTAACGGGGCAATATTACGCATTGTGCAATATTATTGACTGTCTAAGGTTAATAATGAAGATTGCGCAATGATAGAACGTAAGTTTGAGCGAGTTTAATTTTTAATGCACAATATTTTTCCATAGCATCGTGAAGGGTCAATACTATTCTCCGACTGAACACGAAAACATTGCGCAATTCGTATTATTGTGCATTATAATTGATCGTTTGGATTCAAAGCGCCTTTCAATCTTATTGTATGATAAAAGTATTGTACAATGTTATTGTAGGTCTAGGGGCCCAACATAAACATAAACGTAACATAAACGGCCTAACGTAAACGTTGATATTTGGTTTTTCATTACTTTACAGTTAAATTTTCTACATATTTTCTCTCGAAATAATCACAAAATTGACATCAAAGTTGATAAGACGCCTTCAGGACAATACGTTTTAATGCGCTAACAATTAGCTGGGTCCACACCGGACGATCCGTTTTGGATCGGTCGGATCCAGGATCACGGAGCGTGGATCGTGTTAGAGCGGAGCGCGCGCTCCAATAATGCGCATGGATCGCGCGCGGCACGACCACACCGCCTGCACATTTGGATCGCGCTCCTGACGCCGCGCGCGATCGGAGCGTGATGGATCGTCCGGTGTGGACCCAGCTAATGACGAAATCGCTATTGTCGTTGTGGGTGAAAATTTAGAAACCCGAGATATAGGGTGTTTTGCATTGGCGTAGCAATCGACTGCAGCGTGTGTCCGAAACACATCGATTAGGTATATCATCATTTCAGCCAAAAGACGTCCACTGCTGGACATAGGCCTCCCCCAAGGATCTCCAAAAAGGCCGGTCCTGGGCCGCCCGCATCCATTGCTTTCCGGCGACCTTAACCAGGTCGTCGCTCCACCGTGTGGGACGCCTACCAGCACTCAATTAGGATCGATTATATGATGCTTTACAATATCTTATCTTATTTTGGAAAAGTGAAGATGGATATCATTTTTCAATGAAGATGAGAACTCCAGTTACAGTTTCCGAAACTAACAAAAAACAACAACGGGTTGCACTCCGGGAGTGCCGGCAGAAGTGAAAACTTGAACCTTTGTAGTTTATAGTTAGGACAGGACAACGTATGTCGGGTCAGCTAGTATTCTTATAATCCGCACATTCTCCAGAAGAACGGCCATCTGAATCAAGTTATGGAGAGCGCGAACTTTTCAAGATGACGATTAAAACTCTTCGCTATCAATCCGTTTATTGACATATCAATCGGATTAATGATATTTCTTCACGGCCCATAAAGATCCACTGCTGAATTGGGCTTCGCCGGGTCTTCACGGCACCCATCCAGCAGCGCTTGAAAACGAACACGTGCGTCCTACTCGTCATGACCTACGGCGCCGAGAGGTGGACATTCACAGTGAGACTAGTCCACCAGTTTAAAGTCGCTCAGCTTGCTACGGAGCTAGGTATGATTGGGGTTTCTTTTAAAACATAAGACTATCGGACAGACGACCAAAGTCACAAATATATAGCTCACAGAATAAGCACACTAAAGTTGCATTGGCCTGGTTATATCTGTAAAAGAACCGACAGCCGTTGGGGTATGCGAGTTCAAAACGACGCTCCTCTGCTAGATAGAGCGGTGATCTGCAAAAGGTTGCGGGCAGCAGCTGGATGCATCAAGCTGAAGAAAGGGCGCTATGGCGCTCTTTATGGGAGGCCTGTGTGATGAAACTGAACAGTTATGATAACTACTACTTTATTCCTCCAACTTTACATAATAAAACAATCACAAGACATAATAATCACAAGACACGTGTTTGCAGCGGGTGTCACTCGCGCTCACACTATTAACCCAACTGTATCGAGATATCGTGTCCGCGAGCGATGTCTTTGTTCGGGTTGCTCGATCGCGCGTTGTATGTAGCTTGACCTCTGTACCTGATTATTTTGTGGTACCAGTTTTTTGCTGCCTCGTTGGTCTAGGGGTTAGATGTGCCGCCTTTGGATCAACGGATCCCGGGTTCGATTGCGGGGTCGAGAAAGTGTCTTTCTCTAAACCAGAGGCACTTGCTCTGAGTCTGGGTGTCATTTGTGTTCGTGAATTACTTGTTTGTAAACTGCCCCCTCGATACAAGTTATACATAGTGCACATAGTGCTGAGTTTAAAAAAAAAGTATCTTAAATACATCATACCGAGTTCAGTATCGGCTTATTGCTCATTTAATATCACTTACTCTATAATTCTCTTTCATTAGCGAGTACATACCATCTATTTAGGTTGCACATATTATAGTGTTAGTGTCACTAATGAGAGCATTATTTCATATCTGCCATAATTAATATTAGCCTCACATCTTTACAGATGTTCTGGTTAATTAAAATCTGTTCCTTGAGTGTAGACATGTAGTCATAGTTATCTGATTCTTTCACCTTCAAAATGCTCATGGCTACGCGGCCGTTGGAGCCCCAAAACACAAGAGAGACCTTCATAATCAAACCGAGCCCAGTCAGTCAAACCCACATAGCCCGGCCTTTAGCGAGACTCAGGGGTGCGAGAAGATGGTAAATACGTCCTGACCTACCCACAAACACACGGTGTTCCTAGAATGCTTGGGCGCCACAGATTTTACTCCTTCCATCTTATATACTCGACAACCCTGGTGGCCCTTGGCCCGTCTTGATTGCCATCTGAATATAAAAATTTCTTTGCGTGGTTTTATGTTCTCACTAGCTGTGTTTCATAGACCCATAAGAAGTCTCTAGCTTAAAAAAAGTCCTGGAATCGATTTGCAATCCGTAGACCAGCAAGCCTCTTTTTACTCTCTTTCATTTATGGTGGCATAAGGAGGAAATGTATCAGCAAAATTGTCGATACGGCAAGGAATGTTAATGTTTACGTACATAATAACTTATTCATCCAAAACAGTTTTTAAACTCAATTGCATTTGAAATACACAGTACACAGATTCTAGGTTAGCCTCACCATTGGTTTTAATTAGGCTACACTTCAAATTGTAGATATGATTTGTTTTTAAATTAATACATATTTTATCAGCCATGCATAGTCCTTAATAACTATATTAAGACGGAATATCTATGTTTAATTAGTCTATGTCTAATGAAGTATCTAAGTCCGCGTGTTGACTAATTTATAATACACTAGCGACCCGCCCCGGCTTCGCACGGGTGCAATTATATTATACCTATAAACCTTCCTCTTGAATTACTCTATCTATTAAAAAAAACCGCTTCAAAATCCGTTGCGTAGTTTTAAAGATTTATGCATACATAGGGACGGACAGAAGAATGCGACTTTGTTTTATACTATGTAGTGATGGTGTGACCACCCATTCCATCCCGAGGGTGCCGTAGGAGCCGACAAAAGAAAACGACAAGGCAGAAAAACCTGTCCAGTGGGTAATTTATGGAATGAGTCGAAGTAGGAGTATATTAATACGTATAGCAAAAACTTTATATCCCTTTCACGTCATATTCAACGGCGGTATCGGTAACCCAATGGTATTGCATTTAAAGCCGTTATACAATCGAGCTAACTTTTTATATAAAAAAAACACAGACATCGTTATTGTACATACTATTTTTAAATTCTGGAATGCGTGTTCGATGCTAATGTTCCAGTCCCCGAGGGTTTGACACGAATAATGCTGCGCTTGTATCGCAATTCAAAATCCGAACTGCGCCGCTGATTGCTGTGATGGCAATCCTCTTGGCAATTAAACAACGCGCGAAAACGCTAAACTGCGCATGTTATAAAAAAGTTAATCCTTTTGTCGTTGATATTAAAAAAGAAAGGCCCCTTTTTTTATTTATGCAATATTTTCAGTACAAAATTTCACAACTGAATTTATTACTAATATGACAAAGTAATAAATTTACACACAAGGTTAACAACGTTAAATTTGTAGGTAAATTATATGTATGAGACTTTAAGTGACGTGACTTTCTCTATGAAATATTATTTAGTCACTGGTCCTGAAATATTTAGTTAAACTTAAATGAAAAGAGACTGTAAAGAAATACACTCTTATTTTTATAATCGGAAAGGTTGTGTAAACGAGAATCTTAGGGATAGTAGTTGTCTATCACAGTGTCGAGATGTAAAGGAGAAAATTGTCAAAGGAAAAGCTTTTTCTCAATGCAAAGCGCCGAGACTGTAACTATATCAGATTCGAAGTCTCAAAGCGACGTATACTGCCCAAATAGTACTAAGATAAAAAATAACATTTATTCACTTTTAAATATAACGGTTTTTTTAAAATAGCTCTTATTTTAAAAATCCGTTCGTAGACGTCGTCATCACTATTAAAGCATTCCGAGTTTCAGTCGGTTTAAAAATGGAATGTCATAAGTCCTATGATTAGAACAGTGAATGACCGAATTATATTTTTTGGAGATTATCCCAGTGTCAAAACACGTCATCCGTTTCTTTGATTAGTTTAAACGTAATGAACAGTAATAAATAAAAAGGTTTCTCTACTTAGGTACACATACTTTTTAGTTGCGTTGTTGGAAAAATTAAGCAGTAAAATTCAATTCTTTTTTCTTTCTTTAGTTCCAACTTTTCGGATAGATTGTGTAAAGTAAGTACCATACTGGTCGCTACACACTCATGGTACTTGCGGCGTGTTGTGGCGGGTCGCTCTCTTCCATGTAATAGGGATGAGGAGGGCTTTGGCTGCCTCATGCGTCATGCTTGTGAACATGTGGCTCTTCCTTTAGTATTATTATTATTCCTTTAGTATAATTTCCTTCATCCGTTAGTGTATCTAAAATACACATATATTTAAGTATACCACCGCAGACAAAAGGAAATGACAAACCAAAAGCCTAGCCGCAAGAGAAAGAAGAAGAAAGAGATTATACGTAACCCGGTGCCAATCCGTCTGGCCAGCGTGGCACAGTATGCTCATTACCCTCCATGTAATTGGAGGAGCCAGCCCAGCAGTATGTGCTGAGTAAATTTAAATGAGCCAAACGAACGAGTTGAAAAACGAGTTGTTATTCAAAATCATAATCTATTTATTTAAAATAGATTATGATTTTGAATAACAACAATATGGAATTTGTCGCTCACTATGGGCTCCATCAGGCTTAATCACCCAAAGGGTAATGGAGAGGGCTATGCTCAGAGTTTCCCTGCGAGATCGAAATAAGCTAAAATAAGGGGCAGTGGGCAGGGCACAATAGCTCGCAGGACCGACGCCCGATGGGGCAGAAAAGTCCTCGAGTGGCGACTGCGCTCCGGAAGGCGCAGTGCTGGGAGGCCTACCACACGGTGGACCGACGACCCGGTTAAGGCCGCCTTTGTGGAGATCCTTGGGGGAGGCCTATGTCCAGCAGTGGACGCCATTTGGCTGAAATGATGATGATGGATATGGAATTGCTTAAATGCGCAAATTACAGTTTAAATGCGCTAGTGCAAATTATATGGTAGATTACTCTGGTGATAGATTTATGAAAAGTATTAAAATTTTTCACACAGGTGGCCGTAAAATGGGTTATTAGCCTAGCGATATATTGTGACAGTATAAATATAGAACGATGTGTGAAATTTGCATTCCATTCACAAATATATAAGCGTGGCCTCAGAATCCAAAGGGTTTTTGTAATGGTTTCTATAGAAAGCTTTTATGGACATTTCAATTTATGCCGGACTCATAACTCTTTAGGGATTACATGTGTTAGCCGACATGCAGTGAAACAGAATTAATTTACTTTTCAGTAATTTTGCCGTTGCACTGATATTCGTTGCAGTGTTATTATATATCTATGTGGTGACGGGCATAAAGCACATAGTGTCACTACTCCATTAAATCCTGAGGGTGCCGTAAAAGCTGACAAAAGAAAATGACAAGGCTGAAAACTCAAACTGCAAGAGAACAAAACTCTGTGCCAACCCATCTGGCCAGCGTGGCACTGTAGGCCAATTACCCTCCATGTAATGGCAGGATGGACTAGATGTAGCGACGATCTGCGAAAGGTTGCGGGCAGCAGCTGGATGCGTCAAGATGAAGACAGGACATGGCGCTCTTAAGGGGAGGCCTATGTCCAGCGGTGGGCTGATGATGGTGATGATGATGAATGGCAGGATGCCCGATTCAGCAGTGGGTCATTTAAGAACTGAAGAAGAAGAAGTAATTGAATACTGAGAAATAGCTGTTTATTAGTTTTCGTTATACTGATTGCTGATTTGACGGATTTAGAATACATGTCTACCTTATTCCATTCTGTCAGAAACCTATCCGAAATATAGAAAGAAAACACATTTATTCAGAAAAACACACAGAACAAACAAAACTTGGTTGCAATATTGAGACTTGGGTGTTTATGGCACATAACGCGTTTCGTCGTTTCAGCCCATGAGTGACCCACTACTGAGTCGGGCCTCCTCCAAATTTCTGGAGGGAAATTAGCCTACTGCGCCACGCTGGCCAGACGGGTTGGCACAGGGTTTGTATCAAGTTTTCCTTCTCTTGCGGCTACGTGATTTGCCTTTCATTTGCGTTCCCTTAGTCGCCTCTTACGACACCCTCGGGATGGTATGGGTTGGTGACACTGTGTATTCTAAATCCGTCACCACACAGACAACGCGTTTAAGCTCACTATAATGTTTGCTGCTTTTGGAAAGTTTTCTATCCGTACATAAGTAGATAATCCCACCTAAGTGGATAACCACAAACCGCGACAAGCCAAAAATATTGCCATAAACCACACACATAAAACAAATAAGACAAAAACATAAATCTATGATTAAAAATTTGTTGGGTCTGTGCGCCTTGTCGAAAGGTCACCATCTCAGCATAAGATGGGTGTAGAGCACTCGGCACTGCTTTTCAGATGGCAACCTAATTTCGTGACTCACAGCAAACTGATTATAGGGCAAACTTCGTATCAAGAATCGTGTGTCTGGCTAGCGTGACTAATTTCCCTACATGTACTCGTAACTGTAAGACGTAGTGTAGACGAGTTTCTAATTTGAATGTAACTAACAAAAAAGCCGGATTAAACCGTCTTATGGATAAAAGTCCGTGTGGTGATGGATTTAGAATACATAGTGTCACCACCCCATTCCATTCCGATGGCGTCGTAAGAGCCGACAAAATAAAATGACAAGTCTGAAAACCTAGCCGCAAGAGAAGGAAAACTTGAAACAAAACTGCCTTCTAGGTTGGATGCGCCGTTTTTGAATCACGGGGGCCCGGGTTCGATCTGGTGCTGGGCAAGTGTCTTTGTGCAAACCAAAGGTGTCATTTGCGTTCCTTAATTTCATGTTTGTACGCTGTCCCAGCGATACAGGTATACCAAGTGCAAGGGTTTCATAAATAAATAAAACCATTTCAAAACGTCAGCCAATTACAAGTTAACTTCAAATTATTACCTGTATTTCAATCGATATTTATTGTACATTCCGGGGTCGGGCCAGTGTCTTTGTCTAAAACAGAGGCACTGGCTCGGAGTCTGGGTGTCATTTCTATCTATAATATGTATGTATTTACAAAAAAAAAAAAATGTATATAAGTAGTTTATCATCCAGCTCGTTACCATAACACAAGCATTAAGTTGCTTAACTTGGGACGAGATGGCGTTGTGTGAAATGTCCAAGGATATTTATTTATTTATAGTATAAAACAAAGTCGCATTCTTCTGTCCGTCCCTATGTATGCATAAATCTTTAAAACTACGCAACGGATTTTGAAGCGGTTTTTTTAATAGATAGAGTGATTCAAGGGAAAGGTTTATATGTATAACCCACCCCCGCTTTGCACGGGCGAAGCCGGGGCGGGCCACTAGTAAGTAATAAAACAAGACTAAAAATACCAATTAACCTAAAACTTTAATACTAAAATATATTATTTAAAGGAGTCCCTTTAGGCATTTAAAATATAATTACCTGTATTATATTTTAAACTAGCTTCTCGCCCACCTGGATTTCGAAGCCGCGCGCATATCGAAACAAATTATAGCTTATCTGTCCTCAAAGACCACTCTACATATAGGTACAAACTTCATGCAAATTCGTGCTGTATCTATCTTATGGGTTGATCGCAACCATTGTATGGTTGGTGAACGCGAATTTTAGAAGTTCTAAAACTTGCGTTAGTAACAAAGTAACACAATGATACAACGTACTTACGTATTTTCTGATACGATCGTCTGTTCCCTTGGGCACCACACGTTTCATTCAATGACAGCTGTTGTCGCCAGAACCTTTTTAAGTAATGTATTGGAGATACAAAAAAACATCTGTAAGAAGTAACGTACGAATATATGTAGGAATATGATGTATCTTTTATGTACATTGTAATTTTATTGGGGTGTGCGTTAAGGCGTACAAATACATGTTCAAGTATTACACGTAAATAAATCTCCGTTTTAAGAGTAACGCAGAAGTTTTTCTGCGTCGAAAAAATTGGAAGGAATTAAAAAAAAACGTGTTCAATTACTTCCGGTAGTTTATTATTTGTATGTGCTATGTTATGCATTTATAAAAATAGAAAATCTTTTATTGTAACTTTTATTTTTTATCTTTTGTTACTCACTATAGTAGAAAAGAAACATAGAAAATGATCACATCCGTGCTCTGAATTAGGCACTGTTCCAAAAACAAGATTACAGGCCTTGACATATTTTAAGTGTATCCTTTCTATATTATTTTTTCATAGTAACAATTTTAACGGCTTGACTTGCCGTTACCCGTGACTTCGTCTGCGTTGACATTGAATTGGATCAGTTTCTGTTTCAATTTTTTTTACCTTTGGTTTGGGTGTCACGATCATTACACATTGAAATTAAACACTTTTTAACAGATTTCTCGCTTGTATTTTACATTAATTCTTTCCTGACGTTTCGAATGCTTTGCAGCAGTCATTGTCACAGGAGACGCTCCAGATTGTTTTGCTATTTAATAATAATGTATAAATAATAATATGGGTTAACAGCTGCACAAGACGGAATGATCTGTTGTTCAGTCGCTGTCAGAATTGTATTTTAATATCAGTAGAATAGTGTCTCCGTCCTTTGTAAACCTATTTGGAAATATTTTGTTTATTTGACCCCGACGTTAATTTGGATATGCCTAAGGCACCGGCTTCGAATGGTTGTTTTATTTCACGTTTCATTATCCATTTTGAAGTCACTTTATGTTTGGCTAATAACATGGGTATGCATGATTTTCCATGCAATATAGTTTAGTTGTAACCTCTTGCGGCTGGGTTTTCGGCCTTATCATTTCCTTTTGTCGGCGCTTACGACGCCCTCGGGATGAAATAAGGTGGTGACATATATTCGAAATTAATCACCAGCCGGAATATTAGCACTCTATTAATCTGATCAAATGCCAATGGAAATGTTATGTGAGTGGTCCACTGCATGTTCTGCATGGAATGCAGACCATACCAAACCAGAATGTTTGAATTGGCTATCAAGTCGCAGAGAAGAGAAGGAATTGACTAACACACGTTATAATAAATCGTAATAAATTAACTAAATCCTGTATAAATTGCTTCATAAGATTTAATGAATAACTAGTTGTTCAATCAATTTCAGAACGATATTATAAATAGGATGTTACGAGTAGTCCGTGTGCGCCCAGACGCGGGAATTCAATTGGCAAGCATATTTCCACTGCAATTTCTTTCACTAATTACCATTGTTTTAAATGACGTGTTCTCTCACAAAAAAAGAACGCGTGACGGAAACTGGTAGTGATGACGAATCGACTGAAAGTTGTGGCTATTTTAATTTTTTTACATCAAGCCAGGCCTTGACTTGTGTGTGGAACTGAGTGAGAAATGAATAGAAAATATTATTTGTCTCTGGTTTAGAATGTGTCTAAGAAAAGTTCGGCTGTAATGCTGACACTTCACAAGAACATTCGGTTGCGTTATTTATGTGCGTCACATTTCTTTTTTTTTACAAAGTCCATCCACACAAAGCCCTTCATGTCAAATATTACAGATACGAACAGCGAAGTGAAGTACCACCATTAAGCTTGGTGTTTCTTCAATTAATTTGAACTAATGGGAGCCCAGCGATGGAAATCCGACCATAATAATTGTCTTAAGCTTTCGCGCTTCTTAC
The DNA here is from genome assembly GCA_905475355.2 of Clostera curtula. Taxonomy (NCBI): domain Eukaryota; kingdom Metazoa; phylum Arthropoda; class Insecta; order Lepidoptera; family Notodontidae; genus Clostera; species Clostera curtula. The sequence continues at coordinate 5,548,882 of FR997813.1, read as the reverse complement.
CCATAGAAATAAAAAAAACTAATATATTGCGTGTATATTGCATTAATTCCTAACGTTTCGAATGCTTTGAAGCAGTCATGGTCACAGGAAAGACTAGATGACGGTTGTCTTCAAAATTACAAAGAAATAGTTAAATCTATGTTGTTTTATTGATAACGTTCCCTGTGCACGTAGAAACCGGTCACTGTGTTGCAAGAAGACATATGAGTGTTGAGCTTGAGATTTGATCAATATAATGTAATGACTGGATCCCAAGCCAAGAAATATCAGTTCTTTACTGTTGCTATTTATAGACTCTATTAATTATAATTGAGTGAGTGAGAGAGAGTGATTATCAATCACTCTTAGAATTATTTGTATTTATTATTATGTATGTATTTAGAATTATTTGTATTATATATTATTTGTACTTAGAAGTATTGTTATATTTTGTTGCAATTAGTACTTAGGTGCGACAGGAATTACCCGAATTTTAAATTCACGCAGATGAAGTCTGTATCATGAAGTACAAAATTAAATCGTTTTTCTTCTGAATTTGACGCAATGCAGTGGCTTGCACATAATTTCTACGTCTGTCATATATGAAGTGAAATGTGTAATAAGCAACTACGTGCCGGGCTCGTAAACCAATTTTATGTTCTACGGTGAAAATTTGCTGTGAACTCACTACTTTTATTGCTAGGAAAGTTACGTGGCAATTTATAGTTCGTTTTGATTTCACCGTGTTTGACACGAGGCTTAATAGATTTTTAGTCTGGTTACAACACAATTTGTTATCTTCTAATTGTTAACCTCGTGTTAACCTTGTAAATCTTAATATATATACATTACGCGTCACTTTGTTTGTCCGCGATGGACTCGTAAACTACTTAAACGATTTTAATCAAATTTGTACACCGTGTGCACTTTGAACCAACTTGAAAGATAGGAGAGCTCTCATCTCAATTTATAGCCGCAATATTATTTTATTGCAAATTATTTGTCAGGCACAATTATACATATAGCTCCAAACGATTCTAAGAGATGGCGATATCTGTTGACTGGATTGAATAAGTATTCAATAGATGGCGCTATGTTATAAGTACAAACGCTTCATATAAGTTACGATTTAATAGTATAACCACTCCAAACGCTTTTCCGGTCTACTAGTAATTACATAAATTTCAATTTTCCAGCTGCGAGACTTACACGTACCAACCGCACTATTACAAATTACAATTCCCTTGTAATATCTATTCAAAATTTGCCTTAATTACATTATCATGACAAAAGTTTCGGCCTCTGAATACTAAAATAAGCATTAACCTTTAACTTGGGGGTTTTTGCCATCTGTTTGTATATCAGACACACACGTCCACAAATAAAAAATAACGTCGAATACTTATTTTTATGTTTATTTCAATATGTTCACAAGTTAGGAGCGTTTATTGACGATAAAATGTGAATTTGTCGTATGGATGCGGGCGGCCCAGGACCGGCCTATGTAGAGATCCTTCAGGTGTCCAGCAGTGGACGTCTTTTGACTGTAATGATGATGACGTAGTTCGAGGAGGCCCGATTCAGCAGTGGCATTTAAGGGCTGAGAAGCAGAAAGTAGTAGAATTATATTGGCAATGCTCCGCCGTCAGCAGGTTTTTAGCATTGCAAAACGAAACAGCCCGCCGCAGTAATTTATGGCTGGCGGGGCTAACTTTGACAACCACTGATTTATGAACAAAACTTGCACCAAAAACATTTAGTATTGAAAAATTCTTACAGTTTACGTGGTGCACCTAGTTAAAATATGAAAAAAAAACCTTTGACGGAAAGAGTCGTGTCATAACTTGGACGGGTTTATCAATGGCATCATATTCGTGGAACATATTTTACTGGTAATAAAAAAAAATTGTCCACTACTACTACTCAGCCCATAAATGACCCACTGCTGAGTCAGGCCTCCTCCCATCACAGGGAGGCAGAGTTTCGTTTAAAGTTGTCTTTCTCTTGCGTCAAGGTGATCTAACTAGCCAATTCCTTTACGACACCCTCAGGATGGAATGGGGTAGTGTCACTATGTATTCACACTATCACATAGTCACGACCGTTATATCTTGCGAGTCATCTACCATAACCTATGAAAGCGTTGACGTCATTGTTGAAGCAAGCATTTGTTGAAAATGACGATAGTCAGTCTAAATTAAAGTTTCCGCAGTTGTAACACTTTTTTTAATGGTGACGTCTTGTTTGCTTTTCTAAATGCGTGCGCTGGAATGCGCCACATTTGCGTTTAGTTTCGACGTCAAGATAATTTAATTTTTGGACGCAATATTTTTTAGAATTACCGACACTTGCATGGTTACGTAGACCTAATGATGTCTTAGGTCAAAACTTAATACAAAAGTAAGCTGACGAAAGAGTTCATTATTCGTCTCGAAATTTATTTAATTTCTTTTATCGACAACCTATTGCTAGTTTTTAATTCTGAAACCGGACTGTTTTGAATTCCAACAAAGTAGACCAAAGAGATCGGACTTCTTACTACAGATATAACAAAAAAAAATCTGTATGCACCTTTAGAAAAGTGACAATCAAGTGTCATTTTTTTATCTATAAAAAAAAAATAATGTTTCCTAAGCACTAGCGGCCATGTTAAAAGTATGAACGCCAGCACTTCTTCTTCTTTTAGGTTTTGGCTTCCATCGTTATACCGATGATTTTGCCAATGACAAGTGTGTTGTGTTAGAAAAGTTCGTGTGATTATGAAAGTTAAATTAATTGGTTATAAGTTGCGTTAGAGTTAAGAAGTTAAATGTTAGCAGGTAGCGCTATAGAAAACAATACAAAGCATTAAAGTACAGATTATAAATATTAAATTGATAGAGCAATATTATGGGAACTATAGATATTTTGATTAAATACAAACTACACTCTGTGCGTTGTAGCATGGTGCGGGTGACAGTTTCAGTAACATTTCGTTTCACTCTTGAAAGTTGCCGCGTTTTACAAATTATGACTTAGTATTTCAGCTGTATCACATTCGTAATATATTAAATCATTAATAACTGTAGTAAACTAAATTAAACCAACTAGAATATTCTTGTTTACAAATATAATCAAATTGGATGAAAAATTAAGCAAAGTGATGCGAAAAATATGCGTATATCGTAACGTCATAGACGTCTTGAGTGATTGGATGTACCTACTGGTACGATGGATAGTCGATATTTTTCATAATAAGAAACCTATATTGTGCGTAGGTCAATTTTATTGTTAAAATTTGTCTACATTTATACAACAGAACATATATAGGCTAATGCTGCTTAAAAGCCCTACTAAGAAAAAAAAAAACGTTAACCCACTTTTGATTATTTTATATAAGTACAAACATAATAAAACATTTATATTGACAAGTTTATACACGTAGTTACAGTAGACAGCTGAATAACACACACATTTTCATAACAATATTAAAGATAACTAGATTAATGCTGCGAGTATCGTTAGCGATAAAAATGAATAGCATAACGTCACATCCCTAGTAACGTCACACAGGCAACTGTCACCCGCACCATGCTACAGCGCAAATAGTATAGACGTACTTTTAACAGTTCGATTAGATGAAAGGAGTTCGTTATGGGGTTAGTTATATTTTAATATTATTGATACTGAGGAATTTATAAAGCACTTTCACAAAAGGGGTATGAACCAGCGATAGCAGATAGGGGATATTGACAGGGCGGGGAATATTAATTGGAGACGTGATGATGGACACTACTAAAGTGATGCACCACGTTTCAAAAGAATAAGGGTTTCGTATCGAAGTTTTCCTAAGGCCAGCACTTAAATTAATGGCAATGTGTGTGACGTACACGTCTCGTCATTATGTCAGTTGTAAACTGTCTCCGTATCGTGTTAATGTTAATTATAATCTTTTTCATAAAATAAATAGTTATACAGTTTATTTGCCTCTGTTTCTTATTTCTTCAGGCCAGCGTAGGCTAGTGCGTACGGGGGATAAGTACAGTTTGTATTGGAAAAAAATAATATTCGTTTTTATTATTTTTCTTTACTTAAAATATTAGGTATATATGTTTATTGCCACTTAAATCTTCCCAACTTCCACAAATATTTAAAGATCAAAATTAGCCAAATCGAGTTTTAGCATGACAAACGAAGAGCAATTCATTTTAATATAAGTATATTTAAAATATTTATATACCTTTTTATATACCCTTGTAGCATCCATAAATAAATTTCATTTTTATCATAACTCAGCTCGTCAAACACGCAGAGTACTAGAGGGGAGAATACAACAATGGACTGCAAAGATTTTAAAGGATCCATGCTGGCCCACTTTCCCCCGGCGCTTTCTTTCTTAATGACGACACGCTCCAGGGAATCTGGAAAATATTAAAATGAGCAAGCACTTGTTTCGTGGGTAAACGACCATCGCTCGGTTTGCATCTCTTCAAACGTTATTTTTTAATAAACGTATCTGTGTAAATTAGTGAAGTGACGTATGCATTGATATCTAGTCTGACTGCAAATTAATCCATGGTTTGGGTGGATTAAATTAAGAGCAGGGTAGTTATATAAAATAGTAGATATATACAACAATGTACTGGTGTACTAGTCTATCAGGTCGTAGTAGTTAAACAAATGAATATATACTACTATTATTACTACTCAGCCCAAACGTCATGAGTTCAAGACCCACTGCTGTGTTGGGTCTTATCCAATTGGCCTACTGGAGGGTAAATACTGCGCTACGCTGGTCTCGGTTTGGTACAGGGTTTCATTTAAAATGTTCCCTCTTTTGCGATAAGGTTCATAGATCAAGTCTGCATTGGTGAGAATTACACAGCTGTGGTGAATTAGTGTATTATTTTAATTACTAAAGATGTTTTCATACTTCAAAAGAAAAATGTTTAATCAATAGCAAAAGACATTCTGGGACGGTGAATATGACATAGTCACATGAAGGTCTATAGAATACACTTTTATTAGCTTCAGACGTATGTTAGTATGTAACGGAATCTTTAAACATGATTTTGACCAACTTCAAAACGTCGGATTAACTCAAAATTTGGCATACTTATTAAGGACCGACGACAATTCAATATTTTAAACATTTTGACCCGTTATCCTTACTAGGATAATAATAATAACGGTGATCAAGATGGAACACCGCTCTTCGATGCAATAGCTAATAGAGATGTAAATATCTTAAAGCTATTGCTAAAATAATCACTAAAATAATTGCTAAAATAATCGCTAAAATAATCGCTAAAATAATCACTAAAAATGAAGTAAATAATAGTTTAAAAAAACTAAAAAAAATACGCTTTTATAGAAAATCCAACTAAAAAATAGAAAATAAATTTAAATAAATTTTCAGGATATTATAAAAATAACCCTTCTAGTCATATCTGTTCATAAAATATTTAGAACTATTGATACCATGCACCCTACGCTTTTTACAATAAAATCATTTTTTCGTAGACTATTTTTAATTCAAATTTATTTTCTATTTTTTAGTTGGATTTTCTACAAAAGCGTATTTTTTTCGTTTTTTTAAACTATTATTTACGAGTATTATAAAATTACGGCAAAGTCGAAATAGGACTTCAGATCAGAAACTGTGCAAAATCTTATTTCCATGCCAATAGATTTAAAGACAGTGTGAAATTTCTACCAACTCAACTTCAAGTGGAGTTATTAAAAAGGATAAATTATTATCCTTTAAACGGTATTGAAATAAGCCTTTTATTAAGTAGATAAGTAATAAGAATTCAAAGCTATCAAGTTTCAAACTAAACAAGGCGAAATCGACTTTGTAACAAACTTGGTACCGATCAAATTTCACTCAGCAAAGTAATTAAATTACAGATGATTACAACTAACAGTTAATTAATGGAGCGGAGACTCGTACTTTTCAATTTCAATGACGATAAAGGCATTCACACATTGATTTTAGGATTAGCAATGGTGAATTAGTGTTTTTATTTTAATTAGAAAATATGTTTTCGTACAGGCTTGGTAATTGGATTTGCACACTGTCTTTTAGGTTCCCTGTGTTTATTTGTCAAGATATGACAATTTTGCATCCAGTTGGTGATCAACATTAGTTATTAGAATAAAAGTTGCGTACTATAGCTTGACTTTTGCATACAGTAAAATAAATAAATAAATAAATATCCTTGGACATTTCACACAACGCCATCTCGTCCCAAGCTAAGCAACTTAATGCTTGTGTTATGGTAACGAGATGGATGATAAACTACTTATATACATTTTTTTTTGTAAATACATACATATTATAGATAGAAATGACACCCAGACTCCGAGTCAGTGCCTCTGGTTTAGACAAAGACACTTGCCCGACCCGGGAATCGAACCCGGGACCCGTTGATCCAAAGGCGGCACATCTAACCACTAGACCAACGAGGCAGACAATATCGGTATAGGGTTGTTAGGTGGAATACCTAATTGCAAGAGAAGGTTTTCTAATACAATTTAAAATGGTAAAAATATGGAGACACAGACAGATTCACAAGCACGCTAAACATATAAAACAGGTAATTTTGTCGGCTGTTAGTAAGAAATTAAATGAAAAGGACGATAACTGGCCGCAAGAGAAGGAAAACTTGATACAAAACCCTGTGCCAACCCGTCTGGTAAGCGTGGCATATTATGCTAATTACGCTCCATGTAACTATATTGTTATTGTTATTTAAGTTATATTGTTATTGTCTTTTTGTGTGTCCTGTGGGAATAAAGATATTTCTTTCTTTTTTCTTTCTTTCTAACTGGAGGAAGCCAGGCTCATCATCATCATCATCATCATCAGCCCACATTAGTCCACTGCTGGACATAGGCCTCCCCTAAAGAGCGCCATAGCGCCCTGTCTTCAGCTTGACGCATCCAGCTGCTGCCCGCAACCTTTCGCAGATCGTCGCTCCATCTAGCAGAGGGCCGTCCCACACTACGCTTGCCGATTCGCGGTCTCCACTCAAGAACTCGTCTACCCCAGCGGTTGTCGGTTCTTCTACAGATATGACCAGCCCACTGCCACTTCAGTCTGCTAATTCTCTGAGCTATACTACTGAGCCAGGCTCAGTAGTAGGTAATTTATGGGCTGAATATTAGTAGTAAGAAATGGGTTGATCCTTTGAATTATTGAATCCACGCGGTTGAAGCCAGAGTGAATCGAATAAGGTATATTTTGCTTTACCAAGCAGCTATGTGATGCGAACTTTACACAGTTCATAAAGTAAATAAAGCATTTCTAATCTTGGGAATTTTCTCAAGCGTCAAATATTTACCTTTGTGTTGGAGGTAAAAGTCCGCCAAATTATGTTTTATTAGGATCGCTATAAACGTCTTAGTGAAACTGGTATTATTACAACCCTCTTTGTGAATTTTTATTTGTGTTTTAAAGTAAAGTGTGTTTATATTTTAACGCCTTGTTGGTCTAGAGGTTGGATTGGATGAGCCGGCTTTGGATTACGGAACCGCGGTTCGATTCCGGGGTCGGCCAATCTTTGTGTGCGCCAGATAATTGCTTTGGGTTCGAATTACAAATTTTTAACACACATACATTTTGTACATACGAATAAATTTTGTATAAATAAACACACACATACGTATTAGTCATAACACGGCATTTAACAAAAACTTCTGTCTACACGTAGTAAACTCAGCGTTTCGCAAACGCCTCTGTTCCGCAGCAGAATATCGTTAAGGGAGAAAAGAAAAAATAGAGGGATTTATTCGCAGCGTGTCCCCAATGAGTAATGCCGCCTGCGATTTAGGTGTCGGCCTCGATAGACGACGTTCGACGCCAATGATTTATATTCCAGTGGTCTCTGTACCCTCTGCACTTGGAAGACGTGCTTTATAAAGATTTGTGCCACTTCTATTTGTGTTTGATACTATGCAGATTTGATTAAAGCTTGTTCAAGCAGAAAATCCTTTGTAATCGGTATGATTTTTACAAATATGCCAAAATATCAAACAAAAATGGAATGGCACTTTTATTTGAAAGTATATTATGTGGTGACTGAATTAGAATATAATGGTCTCACCGCCCTATTCCATTCTGAGGGTGTCGTAAGAGACGAAAAAAGAATGACAAGGTCGATACAAAAGAAGGAAAATGTAATACGAAACCCGTGCCAACCCGTCTAGCCAGCAATTCCTTCTATTGCAGTTAGGTATTCGGCCTTGTCATTTTCATTTGTCGGCGCTTACGACACCCTCAGGATGAAATCGGATGGTGACACTATGTACTCTAAATTTGTATATATTTATAGATCACTATTTGTTTTTAGTAGTAGTAATTGTTTAACAGTATATGTAGTACTAGTGGCCCGCCCCGGCTTCGCCCGTGCAAAGCGGGGGTGGGTTATACATATAAACCTTCCCCTTGAATCACTCTATCTATTAAAAAAAACCGCTTCAAAATCCGTTGCGTAGTTTTAAATATTTATGCATACATAGGGACGGACAGAAGAATGCGACTTTGTTTTATACTATGTAGTGATTAGTATATCATAGATCTAATCAAACCACAGATGAGCGTAATCTTTCTTAACCGGGTCTCGTACTATTTCGTACCTTCTGAGAGGCAAGCGTTTATTCAAATACCTATAGCTGAATGACAGTTGGGCTCGGGTAAAATAAACAGCGCCTCCGTCGGTCATAAGGACCGGTCCTAAATCTTGCATCGATCTCGGGATATCGACCCTCATCAGCGTGATGCGGGACCAGATTAAGGGATTCTAGGCTATTTTAGTGTAGGTAAATAGATTGGATGAATTTTAGATGAATGTAGATGTTTTCATGTGGTTACGGTTTTAGAATATGTAGTGTCACTACCCTATTCCATACTAAGTGTATCTTAAGAGACAATAGGAGGAAGTGACAAGGCCGATAACCTAGCTGCAAAAGAAGGAAAACTTTAAACGAAACCCTGTGCCAACCCCCCTTGGTAGCGTGGCACAGTAGGCTTATTACTCTCCCTGTGATAGGGGGAGGCCCAACTTAGCAGTGGGTAGAGGGAGTGCAGAATGGTAGTATTATTATTAAAGTTATGCTTAAAACAATTGTCTATAAAAACATTAAACAGTGCATGTATTTGTCATACCCGTGCATAATCTTTTGTTTTATTGTTAGTCTGAGTTCAAATTGAGAATGGAACTATCATTTAAATTAATAGGCCTTTTTATAGTTCGCATAGCGCAGGTGCGTCCGCCATGTCAAATACGCAGCAGTATGACAGTTTCGGGCACTTTTCATATCTATGGCTGTGCAACAAGCATTATCACACATCACATTTTTAAATAAAGTGCCCGAAAAACATGACGGATAACATGGCACAATATATTTTCAAATATTACAAGGACAATATGGTCGATGGACATTGACAGGCCGTGTCTATGTCAGTCATTTGTTTTTCTATTCTATCAAAGCATGCATTTCAAAAGGTTCTAATAGGCCAGTAATAAGTTTATCGTATTTACCTGTGCATCTATGGTATCTCGTCTCCCGCCCAGGTGTTAGTTTACTTTTTTTACAGGTATAAAAGTTGTCAAAGCACTCAATTTTTCGTCGCTAATCAAATAAGTAACAGAAAATCTTAACCAGTATTTCCATTTTATTATTCGTTAAAACATTAAGCCATTTTCAGCTCTAGCTTTTGTTTTCAAAGGATTATGTTTTTACACGCGTCCTGTCTGCATGCACCATTTATCTTTCATTAACTAACTCCCTTTGTTCTCGCGATTTGAGGTGAATTCAACCGCTGTTATTCCCTTACAAAATACAGTGAAAATGATTTAAGGAGAGATAGGGCATAGCGGTCCGCGTGGTAACGGATTAAGAATGCATAATGTCACCACCCCGTTCCATTCCAAGAGTGTCCTTACGACACCCTTAGGATGGAACATTACTCTTGCTTGACATTATTTGACTCCGGTATTCTGTGAGGTGGAGATCCAGCGGGAACTCCAGCGAGCTGGTGGTAGTCACTACTGTAGTAACAATACTATTTGTACTAAATAAATAATAATAAATAAATAAATATCCTTGGACATTTCACACAACGCCATCTCGTCCCAAGCTAAGCAACTTAATGCTTGTGTTATGGTAACGAGATGGATGATAAACTACTTAGATACATTTTTTTTTGTAAATACATAAATATTATAAATAGAAATGACACCCAGACTCCGAGCCAGTGCCTCTGGTTTACACAAAGACACTTGCCCGACCCCGGAGTCGAACCCGGGACCCGTTGATCCAAAGGCGGCACATCTAACCACTAGACCAACGAGGCAGAGCGTATTTGAGTCGAGTCATATTTGAGGTGTAAAACTAAAAGCTAATAAAATGATAATTTTATTTAACATTGCTTTTATATTTATCAAACACTAGTGAACCGCGCCGGCTTCGCACGGGTGCATGTATTATACTTAAAAACCTTCCTCTTGAATCACTCTATCTATTAAAAAAACCGCTTCAGAATCCGTTGCGTAGTTTTAAAGATTTAAGCATACATAGGGACGGACAGACGACAGCGACTTTGTTTTATACTATGTAGTGATTAACTTCACCATACAACACCTACTACTACTACTATTCAGCAAATAAATGACCCACTGCTTAGTCGGGCCTCCTCCATGGAGGGTAATTAGCTAACTGTGCCAGACGGGTTGGCACAGGGTTTTGTATCAATCGGGGCGTCACAGTGGAATGCGATTACGCGAACCTGTGGCGCCCCAAGCGTCTCGTGTGAGGGTATACCGCTGGGGTTTTGGTGGGTAGACGAGTAGTTTCCGAAACCCCCGTAATTGCCACCCCACCCCCCAGGGGCGGCGGTATGCATAAAGCAATTCCTCAAAGTATTTCCCAAAAAAAGGGTTTCGTGCCAATTTTCCTTCACTTGCGCCGAGGTAGGTCGTTTCCTTTTGTCGGCTCTTACGACACTCACAGAAGGGAATGGGATGGTGACACTATGTATTCTAAATCTGACACCACACGGAAAAATATAGTATGTTCAAATGTCATAACGATCTAAACATGTCGTACATTTTCTCATCTTCGCTAGACGTATGTTCTATGTGAAGTTATACAATAGAATGCTATGTCAAAAAACCGGTGAAGGTTAGCAAGGTGGTTCTCGGAATAACATTAGGATCGGGGAGTACACAATAAGATATTGACGGCTGAATAATAGGGCTTTATTGACAGGTGAATGGTAACTCACCTGCGTGCTAATAAATCTTGGAGACCAACAATGGCTTTATTTTGGTAAATCCAGTGAGAACATGTGGTCGGTGTAATGGGTTGCCAGGGCGCTTTGTAAATCACTAGCATAAGGCCGTCGTATCTACTATCTGTACTTGATATGAACTGTTATATCATAAATTATAGATAGCTCTGTTACCATGTAACGTACTGGTAATTAGTGAATATTGTGATAAAGGTAAACTAGTGGTGAATTCTGTATCTCGTAAACTAGTATTTCAACTCCCGATAAAAGAGGCTTTGACTACATTTTGTTTATCCGTCTTTTTTATATTTTACTAGCTGACCCGACAGACGTTGTCCTGTCTGAACTATGAATATTGAATTCGAATTGGAATAATTAATAATAAGTTAATATACCGCCTTTTCTTATCGATTCCAATCCCTTATATATTGTAATTAAAAAAGAAAAAAAGTAATTATGCCAAAAATAGCGAACCGTCGGGACGAACGTCAAATGTTTGACAGGTAACAGTTTGTATGGGAAAATAAAATTGTTGTTTTTATTATTTTACTTACAATATCAATGTTTTCTCTAGACTCTTAAACCTTCCCTGGACTCACACGAATATTTCAAGACCAAAATTAGCCAAATCGCTCCAGCCGTTTTCGAGTATTAGCGAGACTAACGAACAGCTATTCATTTTTATATATAGAGATGTGCTTTATATTATACTAGTGGCCCGCCCCGGCTTCGCCCGTGCAAAGCGGGGGTGTGTTATACATATAAACCTTCCTCGTGAACCACTCTATCTAATAAAAAAAACCGCTTCAAAATCCGTTGCGTAGTTTTAAAGATTTAAGCATACATAGGGACGGACAGAAAACATCGACTTTGTTTTATACTATGTAGTGATAGTGATTTCTTCCGTATGTTTTCTTTATTCATTTTTTACAACAGTAAAAAAAAATATTACGTAAAAGTCTTGATAGCCCTAGGGGCTGGAAAAGTCTTCAAGCCTTCAGTGGTTAGTGCTGCAAAGAGAGGAACCGTCTGACAATGCGTGCCGTCTCAATCTGTTATTATTTTATCAAATCTTAAATCGTCATTCATCCATCATCATTATTTCAGCCTAAAGACGTCCACTGCTGGACATAGGCCTACCCCAAAGATCTCCACAAAGGCCGGTCCTGGGCCGCCCGCATCCACTGCTTTCCGGCGACCTTAACCAGGTCGTCGGTCCACCGTGTGGGAGGCCTACCAGCGTTCATTTCATGGGGGGTTTGCCATAATCGCCACGCTTGGCAGGCGGGTTGGCGATCGCAGTACCGGATGGCCGATTCTTGACAGAACGTCGCTGCTGCCCAACGTCTGTTGTCCCTTAGTCGCCTTCTACGACACCCACGGGAAGATATGGGGTGGTAGTATTCTTACTCCGCTACCACACTGACAAAAATCGTCATTGCAGCCCATAAATGACCCACTACTGGGTCGGCCCTCCTCCAAATTCATGGAGGGAAAATAGCATACTTGCCACGCTGGCAAGACAGGTTGGCACAGGGTTTGTATCAAGTTTTCCTTCTCTAAGGGGTAGGTGACCTGCCTTTTGCTTTATTTTACTCACATCTTAGGACACCCTCAAGACGGTATGGGTTGGTGACATTGTGTATTCTAAATCCGTCACCACACGGACAAAATCTTAAATGTTTCCTATCAATGTATGCATACTTTTTTTAACAATTTTTTTTAAGTTTCTTTATCGCTCTAAGCGGGACTGGCAGAAAATACCTAATGCATTAAGTCCACCTTTGTACTTACTGTAAATAACATAAAGTGTAAATAAATAAACACTTCGTCATTACTCCTATCCGTTAAATCACATTAATCATTAAGTAAAAATCCATTTACCCGTTTTTGTGTAAAAACATTCACATTCAGAATGATATGTGTCAATGCCACAGCGCGGGGCAAACAAATAATTATATTTTTGGCCATAAGTTCACGTAATCTTATTTCATAGATGCCGCGTTCTAACATTGGAATTCCTGTAAGTCTCTTTGACAATAGTATAGAATTAAAAGGGTGTTAATTTAATTCTTTTATTACACATTTGTTATACGCCCGCGCATCGTGGATTTCGAGCCGTGCTAATCTCATTTTTTCCGAGAGTTTTCTGCTGTTTTATTTACATGGTTTATTCTTTAGAAGCAACAAGAGCATTCGCCTTTTTACACAAAATGTTTAGACTATAATAGATACGGAACTAGCTCTACCAAGTGTTCTTGGTTTTCTCAGGAAACCAAAAAGATTCCTGTAAGTTTAACAATTGAATGTGTAACGGTTACAAGCTTTACAATAGTAAGAACTACGCAGACAATTGTCTACGTATATTATTACACTCTAGGACGGTAGACCGTTCAGGTTGCGTAACGTACCAAACATTTATCATTGGAGCGGCGTCTCGAGCAACAACATAAATCATTAGAATTCCGCCCCGGCCATAGTAGCAATTACATAAAAGCAGTAGCTAAAGTTTTTGAACAAAGTTAGACTTGGGGGATTTAACACGATCGCGGGATTCTACGACAGCGACGCGACACTTGCAATTGAAGGTGTCTAACGTGATATTTACGGTAGTATACCTCGTTATAAAATCCTCGTCGCTAGTATAATTTCGGGTTATCATTTCAACCTATATTTGACCCACAACTGGATCGAGCCTCCTCCAACTTAATGCAGGGAAATAGGTAAGCATAATAGGCAGAGAAGCACACTTTGCTTCTCTTGCGGCAAGGTTGTCTCTCTAATGCTCCTTTCGTCGCAACTTACGACTCACACAGGGTGGTATAGGTTGGTGATATAATGTATTCTAAATCTAAACGATAACTTACTTTACTAGTGACTAAAGATTTTTCACATTATTCACCGCCCTCTTTACGCATCTTCAGATAAAAAGAGATAATTAGTAACCCGTCTTGTGTATTTCCATACGTTTTAAGTTTAAAGGACGCTTGTGACATCAACATCTACTAGCAAACAGTTTTCCATTATCTGATCGCCACTTGCAGACTCTCGTCCATCACCAGTCGTATGCGTTATGTGCTTGGCTATTTTACTTTGACAATCCTTGGGCTATTAATTAACTTGGTAAAAGTTAGCTTGGTTTGTTTGATTCTTCACAACACAAAGCAAGAAGCTTGGATACCAGTGCCTTCCTAAAAATTTGGGGGACCTTAAACTGTTTATCATATCGATGGGCTCCTCATTTATCTTTTGTGTGCCGATGGCAAAAAAATCGCACAACAGCATTTGGAAACTGCACTAATTAGGGCATCATAATGTCCATTGCGCAGCTTTAAAAACTATTTTATTGAATTTGGTGTACTGTTTATAAAATAGTTATACTGTGCATCAGCCGCCCGCCCGCGCACCGCTTACCCCGGCGCCCCCACTGATTCATCGCGTCATCAGATGGAGACAGATTTAGCGGGGTAGTATTTGCAGAGGCTAATGCTGCGATTATAATTAATGTAACATTATGTTTGTTTGGTTTTGTGACGTGAAGCTGCTATGCAGTAAACGTTGACACGGACGTAGGCTTTGGTCTTGATTCGATCAAGAGTGTCATGGCTTTCGGTATTAGAACGTTATTTTGTAAGCTGGGTTGGATCTACCTAATGGCGTTTGAGGTTGCAGCCCAGGGCCGCATTTGAAGTGCCCCATTAAAATACTGTGTACAATATTGGTATTCTCTATTAATTGATTTTTAGACCCCAGCTAGACAAATAGGTATTTCATATATAATACATAAACTCTTTAATGTACACGTGAAAAAAGACAGACAAATAGTTCATAAATAGTGTGTAGGTATATAATTATTTTATGTAAGTATGTCTCCTTGAAATGTTAAGAAAAAAGCTGCATTGTTTTGCATTTCATGGAGGATACTTAGCCTACTGTGCCACGCTGGCAAGACGGGTTGGATCAGGGTTTGTATCAAGTTTTCATTCTTTTGCGCCTAGATGATTGGCCTCTTGCGTTCCCTTATGCGCTTCTTACGACACCCCTCCCCCTACCCTGTGAATTTTTTTTCAGAGTATCTTATTTTTTTTTTTATAAATATCCTTGGTCATTTCACACAACGCCATCTCGTCCCAAGCTAAGCAACTTAATGCTTGTGTTATGGTAACGATATGGATGATAAACTACTTATATACATCTTTTTTTTGTAAATACAGACATATTATAGATAGAAAATGACACTCAGACTCCGAGCCAGTGCCTCTGGTTTAGACAAAGACACTTGCCCGATCCCGGAATCGAACCCGGGACCAGGGTCGGGTTTTTAGTAGTACTATCTATAATTTCGTTATGCCTATAGGGTTTTTGTTATACTCTGTATACAGGTTATAAAAATACCCTGTACACAGTCCATGTGTATTATAATACACACGGACTGTGTACATTGTGTGTATCTATAAATAGCTCGTATTCAGTTACTCGCACTTTCTCCCCATTTCGTAGGTAATGCCACTTACATTTTATTGCGTTTATTATGTAAATTTAATAATGGTCGGTGGCAACCTTACGTTGCTGTCGGAAATTTTATACGAGATACATGTTACATTATTTGTGACAGTTTTGGCGGCTTTTTGAAGTACGGGGGAAAGTGAAGATATTGTAAAAATAGGGTTGTCTAACTTGCTGGATCCATTTTTCGCATATAAATGTTATATTCTATAAAGATTTCTATTTACAAAAAAAAATTTTATAAATAGATATGATTTATAGTAAACTAGCTTTTGCGCGCGGCTTCACCCGCGTGGGCTTCGAAAACGTGCATATTTTTTATGAACATAAAATCGGTTATTGTGACTAAACTATGATAGTTAGATATGTGCTCTCGCGGACTTTTTTGTAGATCTTCATAAGACCTACAAACCCGTAGTACATCAATTTGTTCTATTGTCAATAGTTTTTGCAGCGCACGCATAAATAGATTTTCGATTTTACACCTTGGTTTACAAAATCGCAATTTTCATACGGATCCCTAATTCTTTTGAAAATAAAATATAGCACATAACCTTCCTCGATAAATGGACTATCTAACACTGAAAGATTTTTTGAAATCGGTCCAGTAGTTCCTGAGATTAGCGCGTTCAAACAAACAAACAAACAACCAAACAAACAAACAAACTCTGCAGCTTTATATATTAGTATAGATATAGATATATACAAGTATAACTCGTCAGCGATCTTTAGACAACTAACTTTAAAACGTATGTTGCGAATCAAACATATATGTATTACTATAAGTTTTTCAAATGCAAATGAATGCTGTGTTTCCCTGTAATTGGAAAGGTACTAGTTGTAGTCAATAATTTTAAGTTAATATTTGTCCTTGTACACTTTCTGTTGGGAATCCAAATAAATAAATAATAAAAAAAATAGAAATATTCATAATAAGACACAAGATATCTACGTCATCATCATTTTAATTATTTCAGCTCATAACTGACCCACTACTGAGTCAGGCCTCTTCCAAATTAAAGGAATTAACGTACGATGCAGGCAAGACCGAATCTTAAACTATCTTATGTTTACTACTACGGCTCAGCCCATAAATGATCCACTGCTGAGCCGTGCCTCCTCCCATCACAGGGAGGGTCATTAGCCTACTGTGCCACGTAGGACACACGGGTTGGCACAGGGTTTCGTGGTTCTGCACCAGATCCCACAATGCCGCAACAGGACGCGAGTTGGAGCACTCCGGGGATGTTTAGTGGGTAGGCCCCCACTCTGGGGGAGAGTCCCACACGCCTCCCCTCGGCCATCCCCGTGGCCAACGGGGATAGTCCATAAAGGATTTGACCCCGGGCGAACAAAAAAAAAAAAAGGGTTACGTGTTAAGTTTTCCTTCTCTTGCCTAGTCGGCCAGGTTTTCGGCCTTGTCATTTGTCACCTTGTCATTCCACCCTCAGGATGGAATGGGGTGGTGACACTGTGTATTCTAAATCCGTCACCACATGGAATTTAATGTTTCGTTATCAGTAATAATTGTATTCGTTAAAAGTTATAAACGTCTGAAAACAGCTATAGTTAAACCTAGCGTTCTAATTAGGGTCACAAAACAGCAAATTATTACCAGACCATAAACGATTTTAACAGTGTAGATCTTATCTAATTCAAACAATGTTTAAGATCATAGCAAGTAGAATCAGTATAAATCAAAACAAACGAGAATAATAAAACATTTTTTAATCAACAGCATGCTACTAATGCTGGCAACACACGGATATCTACGTAAATAGAGAAAAATATAGAAAAATAGGCTTGACTGCCTCGTTGGTCTAGTGGTTAGATGTGCCGTCTTTGGATCACCGGGTCCCGGGTTCGATTCCGGGGTCGGGCAAGTGTCTTTGTATAAACCAGAGGCACTGGCTCGGAGTCTGGGTGTCATTTCGATCTATAATATGTATGTATTTACAAAAAAAAATGTATATAAGTAGTTTATCATCCATCTCGTTACCATAACACAAGCATTAAGTTGCTTAGCTTGGGACGAGATAGCGTTGTGTGAAATGTCCAAGGATATTTATTTATTATTTATATTTATATTGAAAATAACAGGTTTTACGTATCAGTTTGATGCAAGCGTCTATATGAACTACATCATTATGTGTCCCCTCTTGGAGATTTATAGATACTTTGGCAAACATAAGAAAGTCATCATAAAGTCTTTATAAAGGAAAGTGCAGTAATAAAAAAATATACTGATCTATCCGATCCGCAACAGCAGAAGTTTTGAACGTGATAGCAGTTAGCGTTTCTCGCCGTGTATCAAACTAACCATAATCGCTGTTGTTTGTTTAATCTCAAATTAGTTGCTCCTTATATTTCGCAACGGCAGAACTTGGTCTCTTACTCTTTCAGATAAAATCCTATCTGTTTTCATATAATAACAAGCAAGGTGCTGTGGGAGGTACACACATTTTCACCAGTTTTCAAAGTAACAGTAATTAAGGATTTAAAAATATAATCACTATTAAAATAAAAACTAATTTGTATTTTCTCTACTTGCAAAATCAAGCAAAAAAACAATTGAATCCACATAAGCACACTTCGTGGCATTCCATTTTTTTAATTTGTTACAACAGTCGTTCGCCTCAATATCTTTAATACTTTTTGAAATTAGAATACGAATAATAATGAAATTAAACACTTAGAAACGAATTTATCGCGCATTTTTTTATATTATTTAATTCCTTAGTCGCTCTCGTGACCACGAGTGCTGCAAGTCATTCGAAACATCGGCACTTAAATAATTTAAAATACATGCGATGAATCCGTTATAAAGTTTTTAATTTCAATGTGTAATAATCCCCAAAACCTCATTAATAAATACAATGTATACCCGGTATATGACATGCGATGAGTCTGCCGTCGTGGTCAAGGTTAAGAAGCATCAGGGAGAGGACTGGAATAAACAATGCAGAACAGCTAATACATATGGTAAAAGACGAAATTTTTAGAACTGACGGCCAATCTCCAGCATTGAAGAGTATATGAAGAAGAATACTCAATATAAATAAAAATTGAAGTTCGAGATAAATCATCGATATCGAATATTTGCGACAATTGCTTTAGTCCAAGTAAATATCAACTTGGCGATAAACGTTTTTACCTGACCGTACCTTTACTCAACCATTATTGTGGAACAAAGGAGTATTTGCTGCAAAATAGGTAATCTTACGGCAGTTTAATAGCCGAGTTCATTTTAGTGCTCTATTTGAAGTAAAATTATTCGGTTCTCTATTGTTATGTTTTGTTATATTACTGTCGAAATCTGTGATAAATTGCAAATATTGGTAGGCTGATTTATTCAAATATGTGTTCCAATGTTCAGTATCCAGTCAGAACATTCCATTCAGTCTGGATATTTCTATGTCTTAATGATAATGTCGTAGGTTTTCGCGACGTATACAAATACACACAATAGATCCTTTAAAAAGTGTTAAATGAAATTGAAGGGAAATTTATGCATAATGGATCGATATTTCAGTAATTGATTCCGAAATTCTGATTTGATATGTAATTATTTCACATCTTAATCTTGGTTCAAATTTGTATTATTATTGTATTTTATTATAATATACTCGTATATACTTTTATTTAAATACATAAACTCTTTCAACTAGAGTTAGTGTTATTTACAGTGTTTTATTGCAAGACCAAACAATAATCAATTTCATAAAACGTATTTACTTCTGTAGTCGTAAGACAATTGAGGCATTACTAAAATTGACCACCTTCATTCATATTAATACTTCATTGTTAATATACTTTTGGCCACAAGAATGTGCACGCTAGCGTAACCTATAACTACGTCTACGTCGGCCGCCCTTCACAAAATTATTGCACGCCCGCCCGAAAATGGGTCAATTGCCCTCTATGGGGGAGCGAGAGATCGGCGGATCATCGCACAAGACAAGGACGGAAGTTTTAATTCGCTCAGGTGACGTCACGAGGGTTTTAACAGGGTGTTCGCTTTCTTTTGCCAGCCATTGTTTTGGAAGCCTATGGCTCTTCCCTCGATGCTGAGTTTGTTTATCCCCTGTTGAGTAAAATCGGAGAGATGTACTGCGTATTGAAGACGGGATAGCACAGGGTATCAAGTCTTTCTTCTCTTGCGACTAGGTTATCGACTTTGTCACTTCCTTTTGTCGGCTCTTGCGAAACCATCAGGATGGAATAGGGTGGTGAAACTATGTTATAAAATAAAAGTATAAGTTCTATTCAATCTGCAAGGTCAAATATTGATTTATTAGAATCAATGTAAAATATTGAAAACATTTTGAACTATAAGTTCATAGACACGATCGTGTTTCATTTAAATCGGTTCACCACATACAATAATGACGTCACTAAACGGCCACTAATTGCTGGTTGAGTTGGGAAAATGAAAACATTTGATTACGCTATACAGAACTTTAAGATATCACAAATTGAACTCAACTTACAGTAGCCCTTTTTTTAATGTATACCGTTAAGCAGTATTCCGATCACATGGTAAGCGATGACCGTCACCAATGGGCTAAACTGAAAACATTATGCAGAATTCACGCAACATTGAGTAGGATTTGGGGGAAGGAAATTTACCTAATGATTTGCCTAGTTCGGCTAGTCGTCGTTTATAGCAGCTGACAAACAGCTTAAGCAAATAAATACAGTCGAATTCGTGAATTGGAAGTCGGTTAAAAATCAATTGTGTGGGTTTCACTTCCCGTCTCTACCAATGAACACCATAAATCGAGTACTACGCAGTGAAGATAATTGTTCACGTTGTTGTGTTCCAGAAATACAAAGATACAAAAACGGCTTTCAAATTAATTATGGGCTTAACGCTAAATGCAATTTATTCAGGTTGGAATATGTAGGAGACATTTATAATATAAAATATGAGTATAAAATTTAAGAACAAAATTATCTGTGTGGTGACTCAATCGTTTTGACATTATGCTGTGTCCACAGTAGGCAAACTGTTAGCAGCCGACTGAGTCAGCCGAATTTGTGGCGAACTGAAGTTTGAGTTAGCTGCAAACTCAGATCGATTTTCGTATGTCGCAACCGGTTTTGCCGTGAGTCGGCGCTAACTGAGACAGTCAGCGCACGTAACGCTGCAAAATGCGTAAAATAGCAAACTGTGGATACTCCATTTCAAATATATGGAAGGGCGTACTAAACCGATACGCCGCAAACTCAGTCGGCTGCTAACAGTTTGCCTGCTGTGGACATAACCTTGCTCCAACATTATTAGCATTATAGTAACGATTTAAAAAAAAAGAACTCTTTTAACGTGTTTTTTTTCTTTTGCAGGTACGTAATCAAATATGAAGGAACTGGCAACACACCCCAATGCTAGTGAGTATCACTCGTGAATCGCGCAGTTATTTGCTCTAATTAAACACTCCTCAGAGGACTTTCAGCGCCTCCCCTCTTTTGAGGTGCAGCCAACTATGCGAGCAAGGAAATTCATAGAAACGTTTCTCTCGTGTAATAAGTCAAGCATAGAAATTCATTTGTTTGCGTTGACACTTAAATAAGGTTTCGACTTTATTTCGGACTTATTTTTTGCTGCTACTGTTACTACTCAGCTCAAACATGACCCACTACTGAGTCGGGCCTCCTCCCATTAGGGGCTGTCCATTAATCACGTGATATTTTTTTAACCTTCTTTGTAGGTACCTTTTAGTACCTACAAAGAAGCTTAAACACGCCGCTTTTCGGTTCAGAAATGACGCCTTTGACGAAAAATTAAATACACGTGCTATCTTACTATACCCCCCCCCCTACCCCTTGGTGATGTATCGTGATTTTTGCCGAACCCCTCCCTCCCCATTTCAAACCTCACGTGATTAATGGACAGCCCCTTACATGGAGTGTAATTAACCTCCTGTGCCACGCTGGCCAGACGGATTAAAAGGCGGTTCGTTCGGACTTATAATTATTGTAATACCCAGGCAGTGATGGATACCACTGTGGATGGTGGATTTAGAATACTTAGTGTCACCGCCCTATTCCATAATGAGGGCATCATAAGAGCCGACCAAAGGAAATTAGCCAGAAAATCTAGCTCCTTAAAGAACAGATTTTCTTGGAGTGTCTTGATATGTACAGCTATTTTAACCTGTGGCACAGTAGGGTATTATTCTCCATTTAATAGGACCTCTTGTTGGCCTAGCAGTGGGATAAGTGCCTGTATCTATACTGGGCAGTGGTCCAGTATAGCTAGTGAAGGAGAATGGAGGAAAAGGGTCTTTATAAGCAGGAAACCTGACTGAAGTGGGTGAAAGATTCTATAATTAGGGCGGGAAGACTTAAAAGTAAGTCTTTTTACTGCTAACTGCTAATTTGCGCAATATAAGTTCGAAGATCCTTTCTTTGCGGTAATGAAACATTCATGAGTCCGCTGCCGCCTCTTTTGACGCCCACCCGACTGTGTGATGAGTCAATTATGAGCCTTGTTCTTATTGTAATTTGTTGCGTAATAGAAACATGAACTTCACAAGCAACTAGCTTGGGAAAATTATTGTTAACTGGTTTTAATTGAGGAAGACGTATCATCATCTGACTCCCTCGTTGGTCTAGGGGTTAGGTGTGCCACCTTTGGATCAACGGGTCCCGGGTACGATTCCGGAGTCGGGCAAGTGTCTTCGTCTAAATCAGAGGCACTTGCTCTGAGTCTGGTGTCATTTGTGTTCGTGAATTACAGGTTAGAAAACTAAAAAACTCCATTCCCGGGGTGGATGATGCCATGCCATGTGTGAAGAAGTGGTTGTTGATCAAGCAGATGCAGAGGGAATGAGGTTGGATAGTTCTGTCTACTCCCATAGCGACCACGCGGCTTGCTATTTAAATTAAATAATAGTTTATCTGTGGGAGAGGCATTTGAATTTATACTCTACATATACCAGAATTGAGCTGACATTTTATTAAACGAAAAAATATATCCTCGTTCGGAAATATTAAATCAGAATACGAACTAGAACAAGAGCAATAAAATAGAACGGGCTACTTCCGAGTGCACAGCGTTATAAAAAGCGGTAGATTAAAAATTCTTACAATAGCGAGCCCCGATTCTTGCTCCATCGGAATAGTTCATAATATTATAAACATTTACAATTTAGACTATTATTAAAAACTTGCAGCTTTCCGCAGCTTTGCTTGCGTTGACCCAGATTGTCGCTTTTATCAAGTTATAAGTCTGGATATGTATGAATGACTTTTTGGTTAGTAACAAATTTAATTTTAATAAATTTAATTTAAATTTGTCTTCACAAGTATACGAAATACTTCGAAGTATGTCTTTGTATCACTATCACTACATATTATAAAACAAAGTCGCTGTGGTCTGTCCCTCCCTATGTATGCTTATTATCTTCAAAACTACGCAACGGATTTTGAAGCGGTTTTTCGCCAATTCAAGAGGATGGTTTATAAGTATAATACATCCATAATTTTGTAGAGGAACACTGATACATTTAGAGGTTAATTATTGCACCCGTGCGAAGCCGGGGTGGGTCGCTAGTGTCCCATAAACGACCCAATACTGAGGCGGGCCTCCTCCAACTACATGAAGGGTAATTAGCTTGCTGTACCACGCTGGCCAGATGGGTTGACATAGGGTTTCGTATCAAGTTTTCCTTTCCTTGTAGCTTGGCTTTCAGCCTTGTCATTTCCTTTTGTGCGCTCTTTCACCACTCTCAGGATGAAATTAACAGGGGTACACTATGTAATATAAATCCCTCACCACGCAGAGCACTACCTCTACCTGCTCCTAACCACATAATCACAAGTAAAAAAAATACTAGTTTTCCTCGCAATGTCTTTCCCGCAGAGTTCAGAAATAAAAAAAAACCCGGTTCGTGAAAATAAAGCAGTTTTGTTTTACCCCTTATTGCGGAAAACACACGAAGGGCGAAACTTTTTATACTAACTTGGCAAGTACGTACTTACAAAGGCGATGTCGCGCCCGCAGCCATATCCCACAAATTAAATCTTCCCATAAAACTTCTTAATAGAGATGGACTGGTTTCAATAGATATGAGTCTGTGGATTTGTATTTCTCTATGTTCAAAAGATATGAACAATCGTTAAAAAATCTGCTGTCATATGTCTGAAACCAACTGGATATTTGGTGTCTTTGACCACATTAGCACTCTTTTAGCTTCAAAATACATATATTGTCTTAACATATCAGATAGATCTCTTAGCCTAAATACATTTATATTAACTATATTAAAGTTAGTTAGTTATTACTTGGCTATAAGTATTACGTCCCCATGCTTTTTGCGACTTTAAAACGAATGTCAGAATGTAATTCAACTAGGTTTTTTGTTGATGCTAGTCTCGTTGATAGCCCATTGCTAAAGGCTCTATACTTCATCCGCAGTGCATGAGAATGCAGTGAGTCATGAGTCAATCATCATTGGCTTAGCTAATCAAATAATTCTCAAGTCAATTCCCAATAACCCGTTGAAGGAATACTTTCAAATACAACGGTGGTATTTTATATCGTTTGTGTCCTATAACTTGCAGTTGGGCTAATGACTCACTGCATTATTAACGCGAACTTACTATGGTCACGGATAATATTGTGTCAGTTTTGGAATATATAAATATCGACTATAAACGTTGTGTCAATTACAATAAAGCAGGATCTTAGAACGTTTGTTTTATTATGATGCTTTTGAACTAGATCTAACAAGAATATGTATTCCTCTTTCATGTCTATGCTTTCGAGCTAAACTATTCAAATCAAATCAAAATTATCTTTACCTAAGTAAGTTTAGTTTAGTGAAGCGTAAAGAGCTATATGTGATTCGAAGAGCGATTCGAAAGCAATCTCACCTCTAGACGAAACTGGGAAATCGAAACGGAAAGAAGGCGAGGCCGCGAGGGCAAATCCGTCATAACCTGTGCCAACTCGGCCAACTCGCCGAAGAATATATTAAAACTTTATCAAAGCTGGAAACTTCCATTTCCGTCGTGGGAACTGTGAACCCTCCGCAGGGGACCTGGTGGATGGCACTGTGGAAATTGAATTGGAAGAAGGTACTTACGATGACACAGTTATTGCCTTGACTTTCGACATGTGGGTTTTTAATACGAAAGTTTCATTCTAAATATTCTGCCTATTTCATCAACTTATGATTGAAGAAATGTACTTGTATTACATTGATTTGATTTATCACAAAACTTGATTCGTGGTTGAAAACTTATGATATAATACTTTCGGTGCGTCGTTTCAGCCATGCTGAGTTGGGCATCTTCCAAATTTATGTGGATGGATGTGTATCAATTTTTTTTCATCTTTCGCGGATAGGTTAGGTGACTTGTATTTCTATAGGCGCCTGTTACGAGACCCTCAAGATGGTTTAATAGATACTTCAGTTTTTTTTACAAAAATTCGGAGTGATAATTGTTATAAATCCACTCGGAGTAAGCAATGATATCTAAATCAGGTCAAAGAAATTTGGGAAAACATGATTTTATAGAAAATAATATTTCATAACAAAGTATTTTTATTTAACATTCATTCTCCTGCTACAATCTAACCAGTTTTCTGAAAATTGTATTTTTTATTCTCGCAAAATTTCCACAAACTGCGGGGGTGATTTCTATTGAAGAAAATAATTAACTTTTATTCCCGGACGTCAAAAGCAGTGAGCCGTGAATTGTGTAGTTCGATTTTAATTTTCAGAGCTTGTTGCACGGTAAAATTTACCTGCTAATATTGCGCGCACTTCGTTTGAATGCTAGTTAGGGCAGTACCTCAAACTACTTCGTCAAAGTTTCCTAGTTTTAGATACACGGGATACTTTTTGCGCAGTGGGGTACTCGATTGGAAAGGAAAAAAGAAAGTTGTGTTATTTTGCAGTATCCGTTAGCCCAAATAATATTGTCTGGTAGTTGGGGTCTATTTACTGGAGAGAACCTGGCTTGAGCTGATTGTGATACTGGCCACGCCGGTTGGTACCTACCTAGTTTCACATCTGGCCCTGGATAAACTTCTCCCACCGCTACGTTTTTTGCTTTTAGTTGCTTTACTAGCTATACCTTGCACGGGTTGCTACGCCACTGACTAAAATAAATTTGAAGGAAAGACATTACACTAATTTTTTTTTTGTTCTTAAACCTTCGTGGGCAACGCTTTGCTGAATATCATCACATTATCAAATGTAGAGTTTACGATTCTACATACAGACAAACATTCATTTTATGTATAAGATTCTCAGCAGTGATAACGTTCCGAACTGGTGGTAGATAGACGGTCGAATGTGTTATGTTTAATATAATATGTTATGTATAAAACGTTGACTATTTGTAAGTGTCCATCGTGCCAAAACAAAATAAATGCTTGGAATTTGCAAAGAAATAAAGAAAGGCGTTTATTGTAGCTTAGTTTGGGATTACGTACACGTGTCGCGTGTCTTCTCATCTAACGAACTGCCTCTCACTTAGCTACATAGTGCTTCGTAAACAAAACAGCTCATTTAAAAAAAAGCATTCATTATTTCTTACCCGCTCTTCTCTGTAGAGCAGCATTCCAAGCCGGTGATAGTTTCAGTATGAATGTGGATGGACGTAGGATTTGTGGATAAAGGGATCGATGAGAAAGAAAGACATGAATGTAGACATTACGCCGATAGGAGTGTACGAAAACTACCAGCTAGCGTGGGACAAGGGTGGAAAGATGATGATGGTAGTTTCAAACATGACGATCTATTGGGAGTTTTGTGAGATACCTAGATGCATAAAGTTTCTTTTGAGTTTGACACTGTTTGTATTCTAATTTTTAAGCACACGGCGCCGGGATCTTGAAAAGGCCGAGTAGATTTTATTTAAACATAGAGCGATAGATAAACTTTCGCGTTTATTATATTAAATACTAGCTGTCCCGGCAAACGTTGTTTTGCCAAATAATTAACCATCCCCCGCGCAACCCCCCCCCCCCGCAGAGGGGTGAAAATAGAGGGTTGTTTGTATTTTTTTATGTTGAATCTTAAAAAAATAAAAGCATAACATTTTCTCTAAAAAATAAAATAAAATTTTGACCCCCCCCCCCTTAAAATTTCGGGGGATGAAAAATTGATGTTGTCCTATTCTCATACCTACCCAATATGCTCACAAAATTTCATCAAAATCGGTCAAGCCGTTTCGGAGGAGTTTGGCATCTAAAACTGTGACACGAGAATTTTATATATTAGAAGAAGATTATTTAGCAGGAAAGAGGACAGTCTTTACGCAGGATGCGATGGTTTAAAAAATTAAGTTGAAATAAAAACAGCAGCTAATCCAAAACCAGCTCATCTGTTCCGACAATAACACGGTCACATCAGACTAATAATGCCCCTATTTTTCAAATGGGGTAACAGAAAAACAAGAAATTTTGATTCGTCCGAATACTAAATACTTCACCTTCGAGCTGTCAGTGTTATTTGCGATACTGTTACCTTGTATCTAGTTTGTTTCAGTTTCCAGACAACCTGTTCGAGGTGACATTATGTCTGTGCCACTAACAATACAGATACTAGAGAACTGGGGCGTTTGGATTAGTCTGTATCATTGATTAGGGGTGTCACGCATAATATGCGGTTTACATAATGTGTAAGCCTTCGTTTATCGAATTAAGGCTCATCATTTGGTGAAGCGTCAGTGTGGTGACGGATTTAGAATACACAATGTCACCAACCCAACTTCAAAATTTCTAATTGTCAAATTTGTCAAACTATAGACAACATAGCGTTTAGCTGTCGGTGAAGTTTTGTTATTCCAGCAGTTGCATTTGATAAACTATGTTTTATATCACGGAACGGGATTACACACATTTACACTTTCACTTTTATAATATTAAGTATGATTTTGTGAATTGTCCAACATCTTTATATTTAAAAGAAAGTCGGACATAGGATACCTAAGATTTTTATCCCGTTCCCGTAGAATGTGATATAATACCTACGTGGTATAACAAAGCGCAACTGACAGCGAAACTTTATGTTGTCTATATTTAAATATGGCTGAAAATTTGACAAATAGAAATTAAAATTTAACTTAATATCTCTATAAATTTACACACAATATCTTTACAAATTGTAGCCTATGTGTTATTCTGATGTATAAGCTATATTATTATAAAGTTTCATTAAAATCCATTCAGTAGTTTTTACGTGAAAGAGTAACAAACATCCATCCATCCATCCATCCATCCATCCATCCATCCATATTTACAAACTTTCACGTTTATAATATTAGTAGGATAAATCTTTAAAACTCCGCAACGGATTTTGAAGCGGTTTTTTTTAATAGATATAGTAATGCAAGAGGAAGGTTTTTAAGTATAATACATGCATAATTGCACCCGTGCGAAGCCGGGGCGGGGCTAGTATAATTATTAAACAAAAATATGCATATTATAATTAGGCTAATTCCTTGTGATTCAGCAGTGGGTCATTTATATGCCGAGTAGTGGACACCAATAGTATGCATACTATTGGTGTCCATAAATAAATAATTCGCAATGTTGAAACTTTTACATATAAAATCTAATACGCATATCTTATCTTATATCTTTAAATGAGCAATTCTTGTATTGCTCATTTATATAATAATCTCGGAATCGGCTCCAACGATTTTTATGAAATTTAGTATATAGGGGGTTTCGGGGGCCATAAATCGATCTAGCTAGGAATCCTGACATCTATTGGCGAATAATAATACTACTTTTTTGTGAGCACAACAGCAGATGGCGTTGTTAAGTAACACGAAGTCAATGAGTGTTTGCTTTGAGGTTAGACTTAATTCCTGACATCTATTGGCGAATAATAATACTACTTTTTTGTGAGCACAACAGCAGATGGCGTTGTTAAGTAACACAAAGTCAATGAGTGTTTGCGTAATTCGTACTTAAATATAATTTCCAAAAAACAAAATTTATAAAAAAAAGCCATATATTATAAAGATATTAATAAAAGGTGATTAATTATTGTAGCAGCCCTAAGGACGTCACTTATCGTCTCCCATCTCGCTCACACCATGCACCACTCCCCCGACGATGCTGCCCCAATGATATTTGTGTTCGATTAAAATTAAACCAATGTCCTCCTTCTTTGAAATGTCAAGCTGTCTTTAATTAAAATCCGCTTTTAATTATAGATCAGTGTCTCTTTGTTTTCGAAAACTGAACAAACGGTTAATGTTATTTAATATTTGGAAATGAATGACAAATAAACAAAGTCTAAATAAACAACGAAGTTTACAAAATTAATGCTGAACTGTCAAATATCGCGACTTCAAGATTTTTGTGAGTTGCGTCATAAAGTTTAGTAATTAATTTAGGACTGAAAGGGAAGGCAGTTGTGAACTTCTGCGATAAAAATAATAAACACAACAATTAATTTGTATGTTCAGTTCCCTTTTCATTAAATCAATATTATTAAGAGTTTTCATTATTATAATTAAGTGAAAAAAAAATCGGATAACCGTCAAAAGTGTTTTAGCACTACTACAAAAACGGTAATATACTCGTATATACTCGTATATAGGTACGTGTAATTAGGATCTTAAATAGGAGATAAGAAAATAGAAAGATCTTAAATTAAAATAAAATCTTAAATAAGTTTTAAGGAAAGTGCAGTGCTGATACTCTAAGGTACCCAGACGACCGACCGTGGAGCGACTGGCAGATCAATATTGCCAGATTTGATGGATATAGAAATTCTTTTTTAAAATATTTTTTTTGTGAGAATTATGTGTCACCATTTTATTAATATAATGTATACAGGTTGTGACAAAATTAGAAGAGTGCAAGGGGCACTTTGTTTGTTTTTAACCCCCGACGCAAAACGAGGGGTGTTATAAGTTTGACGTGTCTGTCTGTCTGTCTGTGGCACCGTAGCTCGCGAACGGATGAAGCGATTTCAATACAGTTTTTTTTGTATGACAGGTGAGTTACGGGCGAGTGTTCTTAGACATGTTTGATGAATCGGTTGAGTCGTTTAAAAGGGGTGTGAAAGTGGGGAAGAATAACCGAAAGTCTGCAAATATAATCGAGTGGGGTCTCAAATGAAAGCGCATCACATGCACATTACAAACATCATAATAAGCGTGTACCTATAAAAAGCAAAAAGACCAGGGGCAAAAAGACCAGGGGTCAGGTAATAAATAAATAGGAGCGGTCCCCCAACGCGATGTATTTTTTTACTTTTTATAGGATACTTAGGTCATTGTGTCGGGGGTTTATTTAAATTTTTAATTTAATTTTTATAAAAATTTCTTTAATCAGTCAAATAGTTGTTATATGTCACTTTTCATATTGTCCGTGTGGTGACGGATTTAGAATACACAATGTCACCAACCCATACCGTCTTGAGGGTGTCGTAAGAGGCGACTAAAAGAATGCAAGAGGCAGAACACCTAGTCGAGAGAGAGAGAAGGAAAACTCGGCACAGTAGGCTAATTACCCTCCATGTAATTGGAGGAGGCCCGACTCAGCAGTGGGTCATTTATGGGCTGAGTAGTAATAGTAGTAGGTCAATAATCTAGTGACACACAGTCTGAATATTCGCAGTTGCCCGCCAAATGCGATGCCTCATATATTTAGATCTGCGATTAAATTAATAGGATAACCTTTATACTAAGAATAACAACGTCTGTGTTGCTTTTTGTAATATAACCTAATAATCGCACACGTAAGAATTTTGTTTATAACGTTAGTTGTAAATAGAATATCTTGTATACCTAAATCACTACATAGTATAAAACAAAGTCGCTGTCGTCTGTCCGTCCCTATGTATGCTTAAATTTTCAAAACTACGCAACGGATTTTTAAGCGTTTTTTTTTAATAGATAGAGTAATTCAAGAGGAAGGTTTATAGGTATAATATAATTGCACCCGTGCGAAGCCGGGGCGGGTCGCTAGTCATAGTATAAAACAAAGTCGCTGTCGTCTGTCCGTCCGTATGTATGGTTAAATCTCCAAAACTACGCAACTGATTTTGAAGCTGTTTTTTTAATAGATAGAGTGATTCAAGAGGAAGGTTTATATGTCAATATTGCAACCATGCGAAGCCGGGGGGGGGGGGGGTCGCTAGTAAATAAATAAATAAATATCCTTGGACATTTCACACAACGCCATCTCGTCCCAAGCTAAGCAACTTAATGCTTGTGTTATGGTAACGAGATGGATGATAAACTACTTGTAGGTCAAATACTTGTAGGTCGCACAAATATTTATTCCGTGCGGGAATCGAACCCGCGACATGCTGCGCAGCAGTCGATCGCTCAACCACTGAGCCAACCAGGTAAAACTCAGGTGGATCTCAGGTGGAGGTGGACTCAATGGATGCAGATATCCTTTTTGCTGAAAAATGTGTTAACTGAGAATAATGGTTCAAGAACATCTGCTTGGTAGTTCCAGTTGCACCTGATGTTTCTAAATATTTTTTTATTGTAAGTCCCGTATGAGAAGGAAAACTTGATACAAACCCTGTGCCAACCCGTCTTGCCAGCGTGGCACAGTAGGCTAATTTCCCTCCATGAATTTGGAGGAGAACGACTCAGTAGTGGGTTATTTATGGGCTGAAACGACGAAGTAATAAATAAATAATAATGATAAATAAAAGAACAAATGAGGCAGATCATCTAGTCGCAAGACAAGGAAAACTTGGTACAAACTCTGTACCAACACATCTTGCCAGTGTGGCAGAGTAGGCTAACTTCCCTCCATGAATTTTTAACCCCACTCAGTACTGAAACAACTATGATAAAGTCCCATAAACTTACTTTTCGCAGTCAACCCCGAGGTAGCATATGGCCTAGGGTCGTGTACCATGTTCCCCATGCGAAGCCCATGGTTTGGGCAGTCGAGACATGCCGTTTCACTACATAGTATAAAACAAAGTCGATGTTTTCTGTCCGTCCCTATGTATGCATAAATCTTTAAAACTACGCAACGGATTTTGAAGCGGTTTTTTTTAATAGATAGCGTGATTCAAGGGGAATGTTTTTAAGTATAACCTACCCCCGCTTTGCACGGGCGAAGCCGGGGCGGGCCACTAGTTAAGAATAAAGTTTTAAGTTCTAAGAATAAATAACTGATATTACATTCATAACATAAAACCAATCTATAATAACACTGTAACAGGTATTTTAATGAATATCGATATTACAGGTGCAAATAATAATTTTCTATTGTAAGGGCCTAACCTCGGCTGGGTGTCGGCCGAAGTAATGAGTTCTATAAATTACCCGACACACCCGCGAGGCGCGCCAACGTTCTCACAATTAATATCGGTTCTTTTGGTTTATGAGACATATTGGCGATTTTGACACGTCTTATTAATAAGGTTAAGTTATTGAGACTAGACACAGGAGCAGATACATTGAAAGGGATAAATATTGGATAAAAAAACATAATCTGAAAATCAATTAACTTTGTTAAAACGGAAACCCTTGATCAACAAGGCAGTCAATAGTTTTTATTATAAATTTATTATTTTTTATTGTTCCTCCCGATACTGCATCTAAGTCTAAGACAAAACGTCCTTGCGAAATACATTCACTTACATTGTTTACGATCCCCTTAACCGTCGTAAATCTGCACAGCACAACACATTATTTACATGACAAACATTTTTTTTTCCTATCAGGCCTATTGAAATCAACTGGTCTATAAAACAATCGACGCCTTCAGACGTAAACAGAAATGTTGGCGCCGCGATGTTTTCTTGTTAAGGCCGATACCGAACCTCAGACTGAACGCAAACACCGCGGGCTCGACGAAAACAACACTATTTATCAAGAGGGTAGATATCGTCAACTCTTTTTGGAATAGTGCGAGCGCTGAGTTTAGCAAAGTTTATCCATACTGTCATCCTATTGAGTATTGTCCACATTGAAAATAGAAGGGAATTTCTTGAGTCACAAAATTGCAGGATTTGTTCCGTTGCTTCACGAAATACTTACCTATTTAGATTTTCATTCGATATCATCTATGCTATTTTCAACTGAATTAAAAAAGGAGTATATGTTACCGCATAGTGCGCAATCTGTAAACTGATTCGTAAAGTACTCTTTTTCTTCTGTGTGGGATTGTGTGGAAATGTGTGTGAAAGGTGTGAATGTAGATATGACGACGAAGATCGAAAGATGATATTGGTAATTTTATATAAAGTTATCAAAAATGGTTCGGTACTTGAATTAAACATATTAACAAAAGTACAAAGTTTTGTAAGACGACAAAATCGTACGATATTTATCCTGGCACTAAAAATCGAAAACTAACGAAATTTTTACAAACAATGTGAACCAGCTTCAAAATTTGCATTAAAAAACTGAACCTGGTTGCTTAACCATTTGAAGTCAGTGCCAACTTACATTAGCACCGACGTTGATTAGAATTTTGGTATGGCTAAGTACCAACATCAAATTATTTTTGATTATAGTGTAAATTTTTGTACAAGTATCGCTCATATTATACATATATTTTTATTATTGCGTTCACCAGACCACAATTTTATTTAATTAAGACTGGCGGTATTCTGAATGTGAAATTTTGGATAGACACTACTAATTATGTGGAGAAGAAGGAGTAAAGCCTAACGCACATTATGGGACGTGTCCGATGAGTTTATCCCGTTTCATAGCAGTGCTAATATACCTCGGCTATCGCCGTGATAAGCTAAGAATACTAAACGTGTGTATTAAGGTAGGTAGGTACATTCGAATTATCAACGAGTAGAACTTACGTGTACGTGCAATGCCCAGAAGTGTAGCTTATTTCAGCGATAGCCTATTAGTGTTTCTGTAAAACGTAACCACTCATCGAACGCGTTCCATAATGTGCGTTTCGCTCTATTCGTCTACAGAACAGGCAAAGCTAACACAGGCAGATATTTTATTAATTCTTAACTTGTAAAATAATCTGAAACATAGTTTCCTATATCGCATGGTTACATGCCAATGAAAACCAGCACGTAGGTACCTAACAAAACAAGGTGTTTTTATTGAACGAACCTGTGAGAGATTCTTTAAATAGCCGTAGGTATTATTTTGCTAGTAAGTATTATACAAAAGACTATTTCTTACATTTTGTACAAAACATTTTATGTGTTCACCCCTCGAACTAAGAGGGTATATCTAAACTCTTTGCGGGTGGAGGGGAAAGTCAGGCAATAAAAACCACAGGCGCGTAGCGTCGGATTTCATATTCCAATATGGCGGCTCGTCGCACCAACTGCCAATTCACTTATGCCAGTGACTCACGGATTGGAAGATTGGCGAGCAATCAAGTTATGCAATATCTTATTTGGGAATATTTTGGAGTAAGGGCGACCAAATAGATTAAATATGGAAAACCATTTCAAACACTGAACTGCTTCTTGTGATTAGCCCTAGGTCGTAATTTAGTATATTTATTGGGTTTCTGTTACAGACTGTATAAGCTCGACACTAAAAAATATTCTCAATATTAAATCAATAGTTCTACTAATAGAGATTCTTTTTGAACATTCTTTTTTTATAATTTTTGGTCACCACTAACGGTCACAACTATAGAAATACGCGCCGAGAACTCAAAGAGACATAATAAACTGTACATTACTGAAATACAAATACATTACAATATTTGATGTAATTGAGTATACATACCTCGGGCAAATTTTGCAATTAGGTAGAAACAGCTTCGACAGGGAGGCTAAGAGGAGGATCCAGCTGGGCTGGGCAGCATTTGGAAAACTTCGTCGGGTCTTCTCGTCGCCCATCCCGCAGAGATTGAAAACGAAAGTTTTCGAACAGTGCGTCCTACCCGTCATGACCTACGGCGCTGAGACGTGGACACTCACGGTGAGACTAGTCCACCAATTTAAAGTCGCTCAGCGTGCTATGGAGCGAGCTATGCCTGGAGTTTCTCTGAAAGATAGGCTCCGTAACGAGACCATCCGACAGAGAACCAAGGTCACCGACATAGCTCAGAGAATTAGCAGACTGAAGTGGCAGTGGGCTGGTCATATCTGTAGAAGAACCGACAACCGCTGGGGTAGACGAGTTCTTGAGTGGAGACCGCGAATCCTCAAGCGTAGTGTGGGACGGCCCTCTGCTAGATGGAGCGACGATCTGCGAAAGGTTGCGGGCAGCAGCTGCGCGCGGCGCTATGGCGCTCTTTAGGGGAGGCCTATGTCCAGCAGTGGACTAATGTGGGCTGATGATGATGATGATTTGATGTAATATAAAACATACTAGCTGTACCCGCGACTTCGTCCGCGTGGAATTTAAAAAAAGTTAATTAGTTCATTAATATTTTTTTTTGGTTTTTGCATTTATTTTAATTATCATTTATTTTCAGTTTTTGTTGGCTTATTTATCGAATCTTCTTTGATATTGAGATTGTGAATATCATCATAAATACTATGTATTAAAGTTTCAGTGTCCACCACAACCTAACAAAGACTGGTAGGAAGTTCTATATCATGATTGCTATTGACTTCTAGAAACTTTCCCTCTCCAACATCAAGAAGAATTTTACTAAATTCTGAATCAGCTGAATGATGTGCTCTCATGTTTTGTTTTAAATTAAGTTTTTAACAATGTCTCCAAAGTACTGAACGTTTTAGCCGGAACAAACAGACAGACAGACAAAAATTAAAAAAAATGTTATTTTGGTCTATTTGCTGTTTAAACATACTTACGCATTTAGTAAAAAGTTGTTATTTTATTATTACAATCAGACACTCCAATTTTATTTATTTGTATAGAAGATGTATAGACTAAATAAAAGTAGCCTAAGTTACTCCTTATATCATCAGCTACCTATCGGTGAAAGTCCCGTCAAAATCGGTCCAGCCGTTCCAGAGATTAGCCGGAACAAACAGACAGACAGACAGACAGACAGACGGACAGACAGACAAAAATTAAAAAAAATGTTATTTTGGTCTATGTGCTGTGTATACAGACTTACGCATTTAGTAAAAAGTTGTTATTTTATTATTACAAACAGACACTCCAATTTTATTTATTTGTATAGAGTATAGATGTATAGAAGATGTATAGATGTGCTGTGTATACAGACTTACGCATTTATTTATTTGTATAGACTAAATAAAGTAGCCTAAGTTACTCCTTATATCATCAGCTAACTATCGGTGAAAGTCCCGTCAAAATCGGTTCAGCCGTTCCAGAGATTAGCCGGAACAAACAGACAGACAGACAGACAGACAGACGGACAGACAGACAAAAATTAAAAAAAATGTTATTTTGGTCTATGTGCTGTGTATACAGGCTTACGCATTTGGTAAAAAGTTGTTATTTTATTATTACAAACAGACACTCGAATTTTATTTATTTGTAGTATGTAGTATAGATGTAGTATAGATGTATAGATGTATAGATGTGCTGTGTATACAGACTTACGCATTTATTTATTTGTATAGACTAAATAAAGTAGCCTAAGTTACTCCTTATATCATCAGCTAACTATCGGTGAAAGTCCCGTCAAAATCGGTTCAGCCGTTCCAGAGATTAGCCGGAACAGACAGACAGACAGACAGACAGACAGACGGACAGACAGACAAAAATTAAAAAAAATGTTATTTTGGTCTATGTGCTGTGTATACAGGCTTACGCATTTAGTAAAAAGTTGTTATTTTATTATTACAAACAGACACTCCAATTTTATTTATTTGTATAGATGTATAGATGTATAGATGTGCTGTGTATACAGACTTACGCATTTATTTATTTGTATAGACTAAATAAAGTAGCCTAAGTTACTCCTTATATCATCAGCTAACTATCGGTGAAAGTCCCGTCAAAATCGGTTCAGCCGTTCCAGAGATTAGCCGGAACAGACAGACAGACAGACAGACAGACAAAAATTAAAAAAAAAGTTATTTTGGTCTATGTGCTGTGTATACAGGCTTACGCATTTAGTAAAAAGTTGTTATTTTATTATTACAAACAGACACTCCAATTTTATTTATTTGTATAGATGTATAGATGTGCTGTGTATACAGACTTACGCATTTATTTATTTGTATAGACTAAATAAAGTAGCCTAAGTTACTCCTTATATCATCAGCTAACTATCGGTGAAAGTCCCGTCAAAATCGGTTCAGCCGTTCCAGAGATTAGCCGGGACAAACAGACAGACAGACAGACAGACAAAAATTAAAAAAAATGTTATTTTGGTCTATGTGCTGTGTATACAGGCTTACGCATTTAGTAAAAAGTTGTTATTTTATTATTACAAACAGACACTCCAATTTTATTTATTTGTATAGATGTATAGATGTATAGATGTGCTGTGTATACAGACTTACGCATTTATTTATTTGTATAGACTAAATAAAGTAGCCTAAGTTACTCCTTATATCATCAGCTAACTATCGGTGAAAGTCCCGTCAAAATCGGTTCAGCCGTTCCAGAGATTAGCCGGAACAAACAGACAGACAGACAGACGGACAAAAATTAAAAAAAATGTTATTTTGGTCTATGTGCTGTGTATACAGGCTTACGCATTTAGTAAAAAGTTGTTATTTTATTATTACAAACACACTCGAATTTTATTTATTTGTATAGATGTATAGATGTGCTGTGTATACAGACTTACGCATTTATTTATTTGTATAGACTAAATAAAGTAGCCTAAGTTACTCCTTATATCATCAGCTAACTATCGGTGAAAGTCCCGTCAAAATCGGTTCAGCCGTTCCAGAGATTAGCCGGAACAGACAGACAGACAGACAGACAGACAGACGGACAGACAGACAAAAATTAAAAAAAATGTTATTTTGGTCTATGTGCTGTGTATACAGGCTTACGCATTTAGTAAAAAGTTGTTATTTTATTATTACAAACAGACACTCCAATTTTATTTATTTGTATAGATGTATAGATGTGCTGTGTATACAGACTTACGCATTTATTTATTTGTATAGATGTATAGACTAAATGGCAAACCCCCCCATGAATGAATGGATACAACTAGGAAAACGGCCCCCAGTCCCCGGCAGCCCCACTATTCCTTCGGCCACGGTAGCAGCCCAGGTAACGGTGGGGCAGGGGGTGCGAACAATCTCCGGCAGAGATCCGGCTACCACAAAAAACGACGGCTGCACCTGGCAACATATAACACACGGACACTGCGGACTGACGAGAAGATCGTAGAACTCGAGGAAGAGTTGAGCAAGTTGCGATGGGATATAGTGGGGTTGTCTGAAGTCCGAAGAGAGGGAGAGGACACGATAACCCTCAAATCCGGCAACTTGCTCTACTTCCGGGAGGGCGACCAACAGTCCCAAGGTGGTGTTGGGTTTATCGTCCACAAGTCCCTTGTGAACAACGTTGTTAAAATCGAGAGTGTGTCGACCAGGGTGGCGTACCTTATACTCAGAATAACCAAGCGTTATTCGCTGAAGGTCATACAGGTATACGCACCGACCTCGGCACACCCCGACGAAGCGGTGGAGACAATATATGAGGACATTTCCTCGGCCATACATGGCTCTAGAACGCACTACACCGTTGTCATGGGGGATTTTAACGCGAAACTGGGCAAGCGGAGCGGAGATGAGCTGCAAGTGGGGCAATTTGGGTTTGGACACCGGAACCAACGGGGCCAGACTTTGGCTGGTTTTCTGGAGAAGGAGGGACTCTATATGATGAATTCCTTCTACAAAAAAACCAGAACAGAGGAAATGGACCTGGTTGAGTCCGGATGGCACCACAAAAAACGAGATAGACTTCATCATGTCGACGGAAAAGCACATATTCAATGATGTCTCCGTGATCAATATGGTCAAAACCGGAAGCGATCACCGCTTAGTAAGAGGCACATTGAATATCGACGTTAAGCTTGAAAGGTCGCGCCTGGTGAGGTCTACGCTGCGTCCCGTGCCAGTTCAAATTCAAAACCCAGAGAGCTTTCAGCTCGAACTGCAAAACCGCTTTATAAGCCTAGGCGTTGACGTGGACGATTATAATGACGGGTTCGTGGAGACTGTCCGCAAAGTTGGGTCGAAGTTCTGTAAGACCCAACGCCAGAAAACGGCCAAAAAGCTCTCGGACCTCACCCTAAATCTAATGGACGAGCGACGGAAAATGGTTCTGCAGTCTACAGATGATGCGACGCAGCTTCGGATGCTCAATAGACAGATATCAAAGTCCCTGAAGCGTGATATACGCCGATTCAACACGAATCGTGTTGAAGAGGCTATTGAACGCAACAGGGGCTCCAAGGTTTTTGCCAGGGATCTGTCTATTGGGCAAAGCCAGCTCGTCAGGCTGAAGACTGATGACGGCAGGATCGTCACGTCGAAGTCCGAGATTT
Source organism: Clostera curtula (assembly GCA_905475355.2). Taxonomy (NCBI): domain Eukaryota; kingdom Metazoa; phylum Arthropoda; class Insecta; order Lepidoptera; family Notodontidae; genus Clostera; species Clostera curtula. Next base: position 5,509,769 of record FR997813.1, on the reverse strand, counting down.
TGGGTGAGGTCGAGAGTTTCTATGGACAACTGTACACGTCTACACAGGAACCCGTCATAAATCTAGCAGACGACCCACGAGCTAGATTAACCCGGCACTACACAGAAGACCTCCCCGACGTCAGCCTGTGTGAGATCGGGATGGCTCTCGAGCAACTCAAGAACAACAAGGCGGCGGGTGATGACGGAATTACCGCAGAACTTCTGAAGGCGGGTGGAGAACCGATCCTTAGGGCCCTTCAGAAGTTATTCAATTCCGTCATACTCGAAGGACGAACGCCAAAGGCATGGAACAGAAGTGTGGTGGTGCTGTTCTTCAAGAAGGGAGATAACACCTTATTGAAGAACTACAGACCCATCTCACTTCTGAGCCATGTCTACAAGTTGTTCTCGAGGGTCATCACGAATCGACTCGCGTGCAGGCTTGACGATTCCCAGCCTCCCGAACAAGCCGGTTTCCGAAAAGGCTTCAGTACCGTAGACCATATTTTAACGCTACGGCAGGTTATACAGAAGACCGAGGAGTATAACCTGCCCCTTTGTCTGGCGTTCGTGGACTACGAGAAAGCCTTCGATTCGATCGAGACGTGGGCAGTATTGCAGGCTCTCCAGAGGTGCCAAGTCGACTATCGGTATATCGAAGTGTTGAAGTGCTTGTATGAAAACGCCACCATGTCAGTCCGACTCCAGGACCAGACCTCGAAACCGATCCAGTTGCAGCGAGGTGTTAGACAGGGAGACGTTATCTCTCCGAAACTGTTCTCCGCTGCACTGGAAGATGTTTTCAAGGTTCTGGACTGGAAAGGGCTGGGCATTAACGTGAACGGCGAGTACATCACTCACCTTCGATTCGCTGACGACATAGTCGTAATGGCTGAGACCATGGAGGGCCTCACTACGATGCTCGATGGCCTCTGTGGAGCCTCCGAACGAGTCGGCCTTAAGATGAACATGGAGAAGACGAAGATCATGTCTAATATCCATGTTCAAGCCACTCCTGTTAACATCGGAGGTTCTACCCTCGAAGTTGTTGACCATTACATTTACCTGGGACACACTGTCCAGTTAGGTAAGTCCAACTTCGAGAAAGAGGTCAATCGTCGGATCCAACTCGGCTGGGCAGCGTTCGGGAAGCTGCGAAAGATCTTCTCGTCCACAATACCGCAGTGTCTGAAGACAAAAGTCTTCAACCAATGTGTGTTGCCAGTGATGACATATGGAACAGAGACGTGGTCGCTCACTATGGGCTCCATCAGAAGGCTCAAAGTCACCCAAAGGGCAATGGAGAGGGCTATGCTCGGAGTTTCCCTGCGAGATCGAATCAGAAATGAGGAGATACGCAGGAAAACCAGGGTCACCGACATAGCCCACCGGATTGTCAAACTTAAGTGGCAGTGGGCAGGGCACATAGCTCGCAGGACCGATGTCCGATGGGGCAGAAAGGTCCTCGAGTGGCGACCGCGTTCCGGAAGGCGCAGTGCTGGTAGGCCTCCCACACGGTGGACCGACGACCTGGTTAAGATCGCCGGAAAGCAGTGGATGCGGGCGGCCCAGGACCGGCCTTTGTGGAAATCCTTGGGGGAGGCCTATGTCCAGCAGTGGACGTCTTTTGGCTGAAATGATGAAAAATGATGATGATGTTGATAGACTAAATAAAGTAGCCTAAGTTACTCCTTATATCATCAGCTAACTATCGGTGAAAGTCCCGTCAAAATCGGTTCAGCCGTTCCAGAGATTAGCCGGAACAAACAGACAGACAGACAGACAGACAGACGGACAGACAGACAAAAATTAAAAAAAATGTTATTTTGGTCTATGTGCTGTGTATACAGGCTTACGCATTTAGTAAAAAGTTGTTATTTTATTATTACAAACAGACACTCCAATTTTATTTATTTGTATAGATATAGATGTATAGATGTATAGATGTATAGATGTGCTGTGTATACAGACTTACGCATTTATTTATTTGTATAGACTAAATAAAGTAGCCTAAGTTACTCCTTATATCATCAGCTAACTATCGGTGTCAGTCCCGTCAAAATCGGTTCAGCCGTTCCAGAGATTAGCCGGAACAAACAGACAGACAGACAGACAGACAGACGGACAGACAGACAAAAATTAAAAAAAATGTTATTTTGGTCTATGTGCTGTGTATACAGGCTTACGCATTTAGTAAAAAGTTGTTATTTTATTATTACAAACAGACACTCCAATTTTATTTATTTGTATGTATAGATGTATAGATGTGCTGTGTATACAGACTTACGCATTTATTTATTTGTATAGACTAAATAAAGTAGCCTAAGTTACTCCTTATATCATCAGCTAACTATCGGTGAAAGTCCCGTCAAAATCGGTTCAGCCGTTCCAGAGATTAGCCGGGACAAACAGACAGACAGACAGACAGACAAAAATTAAAAAAAATGTTATTTTGGTCTATGTGCTGTGTATACAGGCTTACGCATTTAGTAAAAAGTTGTTATTTTATTATTACAAACAGACACTCCAATTTTATTTATTTGTATAGATGTATAGATGTGCTGTGTATACAGACTTACGCATTTATTTATTTGTATAGACTAAATAAAGTAGCCTAAGTTACTCCTTATATCATCAGCTAACTATCGGTGAAAGTCCCGTCAAAATCGGTTCAGCCGTTCCAGAGATTAGCCGGAACAAACAGACAGACAGACAGACAGACAGACGGACAGACAGACAAAAATTAAAAAAAATGTTATTTTGGTCTATGTGCTGTGTATACAGGCTTACGCATTTAGAAAAAAGTTGTTATTTTATTATTACAAACAGACACTCGAATTTTATTTATTTGTAGTATGTAGTATAGATGTAGTATAGATGTATAGATGTATAGATGTGCTGTGTATACAGACTTACGCATTTATTTATTTGTATAGACTAAATAAAGTAGCCTAAGTTACTCCTTATATCATCAGCTAACTATCGGTGAAAGTCCCGTCAAAATCGGTTCAGCCGTTCCAGAGATTAGCCGGAACAGACAGACAGACAGACAGACAGACAGACGGACAGACAGACAAAAATTAAAAAAAATGTTATTTTGGTCTATGTGCTGTGTATACAGGCTTACGCATTTAGTAAAAAGTTGTTATTTTATTATTACAAACAGACACTCCAATTTTATTTATTTGTATAGATGTATAGATGTGCTGTGTATACAGACTTACGCATTTATTTATTTGTATAGACTAAATAAAGTAGTCTAAGTTACTCCTTATATCATCAGCTAACTATCGGTGAAAGTCCCGTCAAAATCGGTTCAGCCGTTCCAGAGATTAGCCGGAACAAACAGACAGACAGACAGACAGACAGACAAAAATTAAAAAAAATGTTATTTTGGTCTATGTGCTGTGTATACAGGCTTACGCATTTAGTAAAAAGTTGTTATTTTATTATTACAAACAGACACTCGAATTTTATTTATTTGTATAGATGTATAGATTATTTATTTTGTATTTGTGTGAAATAAAATATTTGATCATAAAAAAAATATATATAAATAAATAAATAATAAATAAATATCCTTGGACATTTCACACAACGCCATCTCGTCCCAAGTTAAGCAACTTAATGCTTGTGTTATGGTAACGAGATGGATGATAAACTACTTATATAATTTTTTTTTGTAAATACATACATATTATAGATAGAAATGACACCCAGACTCCGAGCCAGTGCCTCTGGTTTAGACAAAGACACTTGCCCGACCCCGGAATCGAACCCATGACCCGTTGATCCAAAGGCGGCACATCTAACCACTAGACCAACGAGGCAATAGAAAAATCAATAGAAAATATCTAATCTGTACTATAGATATAGATTGGATATTTTCTATAATATAGATTCTATAGGTGTGTTAACACATGCAGCTATAGGCTTTATTATTATTACACTATACACACACAGACTGCTGAGTCAGGCCTCCACCAATTGTATGGAGGGTAATTAGCCTACTTCGCCACGCTGATCAGATGGGTTGGCACGTGGTTCTGCATCAGATCCCACAATGCCGCAACAGGACGCGAGTTGGAGCACCCAGGGGAGGTTTAGTGGGTAGGCTCCCACTATGGGGGAGAGTCCCACACTCCCCTCGCTGGCCATCCCCGTGGCCGGCGAGGAAGTCCATAAAGGATTTTACCCCGGGCGAACAAAAAAAAAGGCTTCGTATCAATTGTTTCTTCTCTTGCCTTTCCCTATACTCTCTTGCTAGGTTTTCGGCCTTGTCAATTCTTACGACACCCTCAGGATGGAATGGGGTGGTTACACAATGTATTCTAAATACGTCACCACCAGGCTTAAATACTTAATAACCTTAATAATATTATGTTTATTTCTGTTTATTTTACATAAATGTAACAGCTGCTGAAAGTCTTAAATAAATAAATAAAAAGAATTATGATAATAATTTCAATAACTATTTGGTTTATTTCCAATGGAACTACTCCTTTTGGTAAGCACTATACGCTCACTTTTGTTATTGTGTATATAGTTTAAACGACCAGTTCTTTAAGTAGGTACTCGTTCCTCTGCAAATATTTTATGTCACTTAGTTACTTTGAATATAATTAAAGTAACAAATAGAAAATACTTTTATTAACATCTATTACCTCAAAAAACGTGTAAAGTAATTCATACTTCCCCCTAGTACGCCCATTGCTTCATTTATTCATTACTCACTTCGTAACGTTACATTACATTACAATGTCACGACGTAAATTTTTTTGACATTGACGATTTGTTATAGGTAAAAGAAAGCTTTTTTCTCAACGCTAATAAATTAGTATTTTCCTTAGTAATTCTGTGAGAGTACTAGAGAATACTTAAACAAAATGTGTATCCGTGGAGTGTGACGAATGGGACACAATTGGTAGCCAAATACTATTGGAACGAGACTCATTTTGTTCTCGTCTAACAGTATAACCTTGCATGCCATAGTCAGGTTTAAGGAAGAAATAGATTTGTGTCCACAGCCAGTCGTCTACAAAAACATTTCCAGTAGAAAATCTTGCCTACGACTAATGTCATTCTTTTTCTTAAAAAAAAGGAACGTTCCATTTATAAATATAATAAATGCATTTCACAAAAACATGTCACTGTCTAGGTTTTTTATTGGACATTCTAATTATGAAATGAATATTTATGTTAGAACTGTCCACTTATTGTTCACAGCACAGGTTGTCATCTGTTGCTTTTGATGCTGCTATGACTAGACGCTTGTAAAAATATAGTTTAGTATTTACTCATTCATCACCATCATCACTATTTCAGCAAAAAGAATAGAATAGATTATTCTTCATTGTAAACCAATAATAAAAAAGTTAACATGGCATCCTCCGCAGAAGTCCACCGCTGGGTCGAAGCCTCCCCCAATTATTTCTACTAAGGCCGGTCCTGAACCGCCCGTAGCCAGGCTTCTCTTGACCTAAATTAGGTCGTCGATCCTTCTAGCACTACGCTTTCCGGTACGCGGTCACCACTCGATGACTTTTCTGCTCTATTGGCTGGCAGTTCTACGAGATATGTGCCTTGCCTTGCCCACTACTTAAGTTTTGCAATACTGTGGGATATTCCCAAACGCTACCCAGCCGAGTTGGAACCGACAACTAACCTTTAATGTGTAAAAATGTAGATGGATTTCAGTGTAAATTTTCAATAGAGTACAAAGAGTATCAACTGTCGTGTTTATTATCTTACAAGCGATTGGAAATAAATAAATAAATATCCTTGGACATTTCACACAACGCCATCTCGTCCCAAGCTAAGCAACTAAATGCTTGTTTTATCGTAACGAGATGGATAATTAACTACTTATATACATTTTTTTTTTGTAAATACATACATATTATAGATAGAAAAACACACAGACCCGGAACCAATACTTGTAGGTCGTACAAATATTTCTTCCGTGCGGGGATGGAACCCGCGACATGCTGCGCAGCAGTCGCTTTGGGTTTGATACTACCTTTGATACTATAATTATTTGCTTGATTTTTTCCGTTGAAATAATGCACACAATAATCTAAATCATAAGTATATTCAACCGATTTAAAAAAGTTTTTTTTTATGTTTGTTACCGCTCTGATTGAAAAAATACAAAAATTGACACCGACGTTAATTAGGATAAACCTAAGGTACCTCAAATAAGTAGTTATTTATTTTAAGCTTTTTGTGCATATTTTGAAGTTAATATATAGTTTTTGTCAAGCTGTTTTTATTTATGCTATGCCGTTAACTTATCAACTATCCATTGCCTACATCTTGAATTGTTACGCCGAATACTTTTATTTATAATGTGTTATTATACCTTAAAAGCGCAAATTTCAACGCAAGTAAATCAAGAACCTGCATTGTTAAAAGCCTTCTTTGAAAACTTCACCAACATGATAAAAAATGGAATACGAAAAGTACTTTAAAAAACTGCCATCATTGTAATTCTAACAAAGAGTAAAACGAGCAATGCTTTAACAAAAACAATGGATCACGAGACCCACGCATCTAAATGTTTTAGCAGCCCAACCCTTGCGTTCGCACGACCCGCATATTTTTACTTTTCTCTGTTTTAGGGTTCTATTGTTAAAACATATCTCATCAGTGTAGCTCTTATGTACTTGAAAAAGGCCCAAATGTTGAAGACGCGCGTCGTAAGATAACCGAAATAAAGTACTCTTTAGAATAAACTCACCTTACCTCAACTTACCTTAAATCCTTTTTAGAAAGATACAGTACCCATATCAGTTTAAAATAAAACAACAGCAGTGTTTCTCGCCGGCTCTTCTCTTCGGAGCAGCATTCTGAACCGGTTTAGTTTGTAATATGCAGGGAGTAAAAGAACTTTAGTAATGAAAAAGAATGTAATACATATATAAAAATACATTAAAAAGGATTATGTTTCTCAAGGATTTTTTTTTCTAGTTTTTCATAATAACACGAAGAAATTAGAAAATAGTATATTAAACCTGGTAACAGCCACAACATTTTTCTCAACACACAATTTACTACGGAACCTAGAAAAAACTGTGTAAAGCTTTTGTCAGTGAGCATTAATTCTACTCATTATGGTGGTTTCTTTAAAATGACCGAGCATAAACTGTGGAAGGTCAAAAGAGAATTTTATCAAAACATGTCGCGCCGAGGACATTATCCTTTTCGTGACAAATGATCTCTTGTCAATGGGGACAAGGGGTCACTGTGGGGCAATGGGATTTTCTTTTAAGGTTAACGTAAAAATAGCGATCAATTCTTGTCAAGGTGGGGTAACTATAAAACTATGTTTATAGGAGCGCGAAGCGATTACGCTGATGTAACATTTCATTTGTTATTTGCAGATCGGACTTCGGTTATCAACAAGAATCAAACATATTTTTCTGTCTACTCCGTTATGTTTATTGTTGTTTTTTATTTCCATGACCTTTCGTATATCTTTTATAAATTTTCGTTGTTCGAAATGACCCACTACACAGGTGTATCTTCTCCAATTTGATGAAGACAAATTAGCTTACGGTACACAAGCCAGACTGGTTGGCACATCCTTTTATAAAATTAATTTAATTTTTATCTTGGTTGCCTTTACCACTTTAGTATTATTATATCTGTGCCAAAATTAAAATTAATTTAATCTAGATGGCTCTTTTGACAAGTTAACATAATTGTATAAAAAAATTACCATTTAACATTAAAAACTACCATTTGCCCCTGGTTAGGAATGCTACAATATCGAGAAGATCCGGAAGGAATTTTTAGATCGCCATTTTTATGTACAAAACTGGGTATAACAGCTTTGAGAGAGCAAGCTCGCGCAATAGACATCATATTTACAATATATATATTTTTAAATGAAACCCGTGCACTATGTATTATAATCAGTATCGCGGGGGCAGTTTAAAAACATGAAATTCACGAACACAAATGGCACTACAACACCGAGCAAGTGCCTCTGTTTTGAACAAAGACACTTGGCCGACCCCGGAATCGAACCCGGGACCCGTTGATCCAATTGTTACTTTTTAATGCCTGACCCAACCGACCGACTGTTTAAAAGCATGACGTATATCTTCGTCCTCGGCAACCATATTCTAGGAAAGTCGACATATACTTTAAATCCGTAATTTAGACAGAATTTAGAATGTTGGCTTTTACTCTCGATTTACTTACACGTATCACGATAATATAAAATGTCGGTCGTTACCCAAAAACCGCTTTTACGTAAGCACCAAATCACGTTCCGAAGCTCACTAAATATGCATTGTACAGTATTCTCGTATTCATTCGAGAGGAAATGGTGATAACTAAAATTGATACGTTTTTTGAGCAAGTATTGCCAAAGAAACTAGCGACAGAAAAATGCTGTATTTTGTATTTTGGCATGTTTAGATATTTTCGCCAGGCATTACAATCGATTGAGGCGTTTTAACTATCCATTGTGGTACTGAGTAATCATTTGTATAAGCTCTTTTTTCGATAAAACTTTCTGAATATTTATAGTACCAGATTACACCATCAAAAGAAGATAAATCTTGAAAAGTTAGTTACTTAATACGGTAAGTAACTAAATGTTTTAAATTCTCTTCAGATATTTAATCGTTTGTTCGATTCAGCCCTAAAATGACCCACTATTGAGTCGTGCCTCCTCCAAATTCATGGAGGGAAATTAGCCTACTGTGTCACGCTGGCAATACGGGTTGGCACAGGGTTTGTATCAAGTTTTCCTTCTCTTGTGGCAAGGTGATCAGCCACCTGCGTTATTTTTGTCGCCTTTTACGACACCCTCATGGTGGTATGGGTTGGTGACATTGTGTATACTAAATCCGCCACCACATGGACAGATATATAATCACTACATAGTATAAAACAAAGTCGCTGTCGTCTGTCCGTCCCTATGTATGCATAAATCTTTAAAACTACGCAACGGATTCTGAAGCGGTTTTTTTTTAATAGATAGAGTGTTTCAAAATGGAAGTTTATATGTATACGAAATCAATGTAACCCAATCAGATGCTTGTAACGGAAAATATGATAAAAAGAGTGTCCATGGAGTTTCTTGCCTGTTCTTCTCCATAGGATCTACTTTTTGGAACATGCAACTAGATTCCTAACTTCACTTTTGACTTTTCAAAAACACCAGTAAATAGGTTCAATTGAAATAAATGATTTGAGTTTGAGTTTGAGTTTATAATATATGCATAATTGCACCCGGGCGAAGCCGGGCCGGGTCGCTAGTGAATTGTAAAAAAGTAACATTTTAAGTCTTTATTTCTTTTATACTGATGCTCTTCTGGGCACTTTACTGTGTCTCACGTTCGTGGCACTTTCACAGTTTTGAGTTAAGTTTTTAATTTGGAGTTTGCTAAAGTCTTTAGGATATTTTAGTCTTCACTAGACTTACTACTACTACTACTACTGAGCTCATAGATGACTCACTGCTGAGTCAACTCTTCTTCAGTTACATGGAGAGTAATCAGCCTACTGTGCCACGCTGGCCAGATGGGTTCACATTGGGTTTCTTAACAAGTTTTCCTTCTCTTGTGGCTAGGTTTTCGGCTCTTACGACACCCTCACGATGGAATGGGGTGGTGACACTATGTATTTGAAATCCGTCACGACACGAGTAGGACAAATAAAATGTTGTATTCATCGCCGGGAACTTTTTTTGAACTTTTGGAATTTATAAGTTTTTACTCGTCTAAGACCATCAGACGAACCGTTGGAGGTTATTGCTGAAAAAGTACGTACTAAAATTGTACTTCATAATTAGTACGCACCCTCTTTAGTCATAGCCGTTGAATGCACTCTTCCAAGATAAATGAATGAAATTAGTGAAATGAGATCGTTTATTATTTCAAGACAAGAAAACGAGATGAGACGGCCAGGTCAATTACAGGTGGCTTACGAAGTTATGATCCTCAACGAACAAGCGACGCAGACAGATCTGTGTTGGCTTCGATTTGCTTATTTTGTCGAACAGTTTAAATGAGAAACATTAATTTCGGAAACTCTGTCTCGGTCCAAATCACATTTGAAATGAGGACGAGTAATTTGACTGACAATGTTTAGCGACAGCTAATTTTGTTTGCACTCTCATTTGGTACATGTATACAGCAAATTTATTGTGAGCTTCAATGACCCATTGCTAAGTCAGTTCTCTTTTAAGGAGGAAAATTTGAATGTACTGTGCCACATTCGATAGGCAGGTCGGATTTAATCAGTTTCAATTTCTCTCGCCAAACATCGTGATCATGGAACTCATTTATAATGGATAGTGCCTGTCACTGCTATTAAATGTTTATTTAATCAGTGTAATGAATTCACTATTAAACCACACATTTTGGCGAGAATATCGTACTATAATTTACTGTAAGCAATTTGAGAACATTTATTTTAAATATTTATTTGTTTCAGATATATATTTACAGGCCCAACCCAATACGAAAGCCTAGTTATCTTATCAGTAATGTTACGAATAACAAAGGTCACGTTTCTCAATTCTTTCAGTGTCCAAGAACATTATCTCAACCCATTTCGAAATGAGCTTGGGCGTACTAAGTGCTCGCGGCAGCGGAGATTCCCGCAACATGGTGGTGGTAGTGGCAACAGTGGATGCCTTTAATAAATACGCATTTAGCTTATACCTCAATATAGTCAAACTTGTGATCGTTGTCTTTTGCCAGATTCGAAGATAATGGTTGTCAAATGGATTAAGCCTAAACCTTGTTTATCAATATCGTCAAACTTAATAAGGTTTAAGCTTAAACTACTTGACAACAATTCTCTCCAAATCTTGCTTTGAAAAAGAATTGTTTTTGTTTGAAAAAGAATTGTTGTCAACTTGATTAAGCTTCAACCTTGTTTGTCGCAAAATTGATTATGAAGATAACGGTTAGGAATCAAAATTACCAAAGAATTTGCTAAATTACACATTGCAACCTGTAATATAAGACTCCGAATAAAACAGTTTCGAAATAAGAACCGAAATATTGTGCTTCTACAATAAAAATGGTCCGCCAATAAAACGTTAAATTTTTTGAGGTCACGTTACATTTATCCCCCCATGTGCGAACATGATCAGTAGCGTATCTGAAAGGCTTAGCTTTGGCATTTCCATCACGTGCGGCCTACGTGCCACAGCCGTTACCTGGCCAAACACCCAAAAATTTGGACCCATCAGTATGTAAAGCAGATGGGTTAGGGATATAATTTTCGAGCTTCTAGTCCTACACGATAATACCGGTATTAAGAATCGCAACACACGACTTTGGTTTGTGAATATGAAATGCTTCAGTAAGCTTCAGTAAAGTATGAAGTAGCTTCCTTTGTAAATTAATAATAACGGTATGATTTCAAAGACTCCTTTAAAACTGTATACCGATTATAATAAAAACCTAATAGAAAGTGAGGACTTGAGAGGGAGCAATTCTTTTTTCTATTAAGAAATTAGGTTTCTATTTTGTACGGACCTTTTTGATCTGATATTAACGCACAACGTATATCCGTTTGGCAATGAGCCGTACATATCGTGGTATTTATCTTAGAAGCTCAGTAATTTGCGTTCCACTATGTTTCTTGTGTTATCTGTGCTTATTACTCTACATATGACACTTACATCATCTCCATACCATAATTTAAAAATATTGAGTAACTATATTTTATAACAAAAAAATCTTGTTTTTCTCTTTTTGCACACAGTATAAATTTTTATCAGTAGCACTATCGATCTTTTTGTTATGAATATAGGATTTTTATTACTCCCCGTGTATCGAATTGAATAAAATTTAATTACTTCCACATTGTACCATGTTACGTTTTTCATAAGTGGTCATTCCTTCTAGGATTTTGCTGCCCTAAAGAATTACTATTCTTGGTAATGATTTTCGAAGACAATACCGATATTTTGAACTCATACCGGTGTATCTAACCAGGCACATATTTATATCTAACCTGTGTATCTAACCAGGCATATTTGCAGGATATTTGAATAAAAAAATAACAACATTCTGATTTTCTTCGAAGTTAATGGAGTCATTATTACTATAAAACAGTAGCCAGATAGTTGGTAAAGGGTTTTTTAATTATAATTATCATTATTTGTAGGAAAATCAAGTGCCTCATTTGATTCTTCATTCACCAGACCCAGTTCATTTTCGACGATGTATTCTGACACGTCACCAATAAGTACCACTTAATGTACCGTTACTTCAACACTTTGTAGTTGATTCGTATCATATCGCACCCATTATCCGCAACCCTCCTCTCATAACAGTATCGAGCACATACGTTTGATCACAAATTAACGGACAACAACAGAGCTATTAAAAAACTACAATACGAGACGGTTGTCGGCCCTAATTCCGACTCAGTGTCACCGCTGGCGAGTGGCCAGAACGAATGCGGAGCTATGAGCAATTCGGTTTATAACCTGGGGGCTACTTCCAACCTTCAAAGTTTCCACTGATAGTTCGTGACAATGATGGTATGGTTTAGCTTGCTGATGGATTAGTCAAACCTGGGCCTCGGCAAAGGTCTTTATGTAAGTTGAGTATATCCCTAAAAGGTTTATAAGACTGGAATTTAAAATCGTATCTGTTAGACTACTAACCTTTCGAGCAGAAATTTTCGAGACATTTCATACAGACCTCGAGCAAATTTTTTAGGTTTGTACCTAAATTCCTAAAAAGTTATGCTGATTTGATTGGGAATAAATCTTTGAGTGGGCCCAGAACAATTGTACCCAGAAAACCAGAATTATTTACATCAAGCATTACTATCCACTAGTAAATTATGTTAATCTGGTATTATTTTATACACAGCATATATTATTTTATGTTATAATGAAAAGTATTGCTATTGTTTAGACTTAGTACATTCATTGCAAATGGGTGATGTGTTACGTGTTTGTGTTATAAAGTAGACTTCAAACGAACCATAAATTGTTTAAGTACTCCAGTACTGGTTTATTTATAATATTCATATCATCGTGATTTTGATACAAACTAATTAGGTACCACCATAATATTGTTCCTAATTAAATGTTGATTAGATTTAAAATGTAAAACATTTTTGATTAATAAAGCGCATTGAATTTTATATTTTATTGGAAGTGATGGAAGTATAATTTAGAGGGGTACTTCTTAATCAATTTATTACGTAGCCGGTACCTCTCAATGGAAATTTTGTTTGTAGTAAGTCCAAATGGTTTTTACATCTAATATTTTGGCTCATAATGACAAAAATATTTGAAATAAGCTTTCTGTGTCCTATGGAGTAGGATTGTTCGATAGATAAGTAAAACACTTTAAGGTTATAGCTTCATTACAAGTTTAGTTAAGGAAGTACATATTTAAAATTTAATTTAATGTGTTTTAAGACATTTCAGACAACGTTATTATCCTTTTAAAAAATATAAACTAAATAATGTTCCGAAGATCTCTAATGGATCTTATAATGTATGATGAAATTTTACGAGTAGCTATGTTATATGACGTGAAGGTAACTTTTCACGTTACTGCAAAATTATTTTATTTAATGCTGGATATAAATGCTAATAAATAAAAAAATCTGTTTCACTTTAATTGAGAAAATAAAAGATTCTGTAAACCTCGCTTAGTGATACATACGGCATTCCAGATGAATACTTGCTCGCTTAAGCAGCCAGTGTTCTATCAGGGGACGAACGATCAGAAGCAATTCCCCTTTCTAAAAAAACACCATAAGACTTAATATTTATTGTGGCAAGAAAAATACAATAATAAAACGAGGCACTAAACTATCAGCACGATGCTGGTTGCAAACAACCAACGCTGGTCTTCAGTCGGGGGCGGCGGTTGTAACACACGTCCTTAGACATACTATTTAGTTGACCTCGACGCTTGAGCACCATGCTAGTTAATTAAAAGGCGACTAAACATTTATTTTTTCGCTTGCGGAATGCATGAGTAGACCTCTCATATCGGTTAATCAACCCATTACGCCGGAGGTTGTGCAATTATGGATGACGCGTGCATTGCGCTGTCACATAAATTCGGCGAATCGTGTACATTGATGTATCTATTCGGATTCTGGCGTGCGGACACAGCAATTAAACGTGATTGAACGTTGTATCATAGACTCATTTCTGTACGCGGTTTTGCTCATGTGGATCTGGAACGTCTTCTGATCATAATGATGTCTTAGGTTTTCACGATCATTGCACATTGTGGTAAATGATGTTATGGTTCTGCTCGATGAGTCGTTTAGGTTTAGATAAAACAACACGATCAGAACCGTCAAGATATTTTCTTATGAACATCTTCATTATCTTAAAATAAAGGGTATTGCTGTAAATTTTAATTAACTGATTTTTAATTTACTTGGGAGGGTAATATAGAGAGTGTACAACAAACACGAAACAAAAGAAGCAATTTGGGTTTAAAATAGTTTTCTCTTTAATAAATCGTTAATCTTAAATTATGAGGGAGCAATAAATGTATATGTGAGTCAGATTTTTATTACAAAACAGGTGTTCCACCTAAATACCTATCTAGTTGTTACTATCCTACAAGCTTATAGTTTGTGCGTTATAGCATGGTGCGAGTGACAGTTTCGGTAACATTTCGTTTCACTCTTGAAAGTTGCCGCGATTTACAAAATAAGACTTTCATATTATGACATTCGTATTTCAGCTGTACCACATTCGTATTCGTGATATATTTAATCATTAATAATTGTAGAAATGTTCTAGTTTACAAATAAAATCAAATTGAATGAAAAATTAAGCAAAGTGTTATGTGTATAACGTAACGCCATAGACGTATCTAGTGATGGAATGTACTGCTTCGATGGATAGTCGATATTTTTCATAATAAGAAACGTATATTGTGCGTAGGTCAAATTTTATTTTTAAAGCTGGTCTATAATTATACAACAGAACATTTATAGGGTAAGCTTGCTTATAATGTTGCTAAGAAAAAAACAACGTAAACCCGATTTTGATTATTTTATATAAATACAAACATAATTATTTAGCAATAAAACATTTATATTGACAAGTTTATACACGCAGTTACACTAGACAACTGAATAACACACTCATTTCTACAACACTATTATTTATTTATTTATTTATTATTTATTTATTTATGTACACACATAGAAAAAAGTAAAATTACAATTAGGATAAATAGGTACAAAGGTACTACTTATTTCTGTAGAAATCTCTTCCAGTAGACCCGCAAAAGGAGATGGTGAAAAAGTTTAATAGGCTTAGTGCGTAAAAATAATGTTAAACTTAATATTAAGAATATTACAAATTTAAACAATAAATATAATGCAAGTAATAAGATACAATAGATACATATATACGAAATATTAATACATACATACCTAATACATAAATACAACAACTATGACTAACAGCAGGAGAGATAGTACTCTTTGACTTTTCGCTTAAAGGTAAATAGGCAATCAGAGCTCCGAATATCAGTGGGAAGTGAGTTCCATAAACGAACGGCGTGTACAGAAAAGGAGTAAGAGTAGAAATCGGTTGAATGAGAAGGAAATTGAAGGATGGAGCGTAGGTGGGATCTGCAAGGAGCGTCAGTTGGATGAGCAAAGGAGAAACGTTCGCGCAGATAGGACGGAGAGGCAGGATTGTGAAGGATATTATAAAGAACACACAATATTCGAGAGTTTCTGCGAAGACGGATTGGGAGCCACTTGAGACGTTTGCGAAACTGGGTGATATGATCGTATTTTTTCAGGGAAAATATAAATCGGATACACAAATTTTGCAGGCGCTCAAGTTTATTAAGAAGCTCCTCAGTGGCATCCAACAAGCAACTGTCAGCGTAGTCGATAAGGGGCTGAATGAGACTTTGAGCGAGCAGGATTTTAGTCTCGACAGGTAGGAAATTTTGGAGACATTTCAGCGAGTGGAACGTATAGAACACCTTATTGCTGACGCTACTAACGTGATCGACCCAAGACAGATTGGAATCAATTAATATGCCCAAGTTTTTAACCGTAGTACTGAGCGCTATGTCAGACCCAGCCAGACTGATTGCAGGCAAGGAGGTGAAATCCAAACCCAAAGTAAAATATCTACTGCCTATAATAATAGCCTGTGACTTGGCAGGATTCAGTTGTAGCCCAAAGCTTTTAGCCCATGTACTAATGCGGTACAGATCCTGGTTCATCGCATAAATGGCATGTCCAATGTCGCTCTTAGCAAAATGTATGTATAGTTGTAAATCGTCTGCGTATAGATGGAAATGTGATGAGATGACTCGAGTGACAGAGTTAATATATATTGAGAAGAGTTAATATATATTGAGAAGAGGACTATTAAAGAGGACCAGATATATGCTGCGAGTATCGTTAGCGATAAAAATTAATTGCATATCGTCACATCCCTAGTACTGTCATAATGGCAACTGTCACCGGCACCATGCTACAACGCAAATAGTAAGTATAGTTATTAGTGTTTCTTTGGTTATTTGTGCTTATTTCTCAAGATGGTCACGAGCAGGTGACCAAATGTAAAGAAAAAAATAGCTTATATTTGCCTGAATTTTTATTGATTATTTGTTGTATATACCTATTCGTTATTTCTATTTTTTACTCACATACCGGAAAACCTGTATTTTATATGTTTCTCATAATATTGAACAATTACTTTTAAGTGACGTCTCATTATTGAGAACTGATTGCGATTGATGTTCTATAAAATAGAGTCAAATCAAATTAGGTACCTACTCTTTATCTTATTTTGCATTAATGAAAGAATAGTCTGTATTAAGCATAAAAATAGAGGGATTTTAGAAATGTATAAATGAGTGTGTACGCGGATCGTGTGTGTGTTTGTTTGTGTCTACTCGTATGCGTGCGTGCGTGTATGTATTACAGTATCATAACTCCTAAACCGAGATTGATGTGATAATAGAGTCAAATCAAAATATGTACGGACAAGTCTGTGCAGGTTTTTGTTACACCAGGAATAAATGATATGTAATCATTGCTTGTAAGAAATCACTATTATCACTATCACTACATAGTATAAAACAAAGTCGCATTCTTCTGTCCGTCCCTATGTATGCATAAATCTTTAAAACTACGCAACGGATTTTGAAGCGGTTTTTTTTAATAGATAGAGTGATTCAAGGGGAAGGTTTATATGTATAACCCACCCCCGCTTTGCACGGGCGAAGCCGGGGCGGGCCACTAGTAATAAATAAATTAATTTAGTATTTTGTTTTTTAAAAAGGTAAATTAATCACAACTAAATTTCTTAACACAGGGTTATGAAATCTATTTGAAAATATTTATTAAACACACTCTGTTTATATCAAACTCGCACATACTCACATGCGTATACAATGTACTCATATCGGTACATACCAGACAAAGGTCTTCATGGCGCACAACATCTGAATAGAAATTAAGTCGAAATAGGCTCGTTTGAGGTCTTATGTAGCCTTGTCACGAAAGTGAAGACCACAAAGTTAGGTCTACAATGATTTTGTTTTTGAATTTATTGTTCTATTTATGAAATCTATGTGCCTTTACGCTTATATATTGTACCGTGGTACAATATAGTTATAAGCAGATATCAGAAATACTACCTCAGTTGTATGCTACAAATTTCCTACTTACTCATCATTTCAGCCAAAAGACGTCCACTGCTGGACATAGGCCTCCCCCAAAGATTTCCACAAAGGCCGGTCCTAGGCCACCCGCATCCATCGTTTTCCGGCGACCTTAACCAGGTCATCGGTCCACCGTGTGGGAGGCCTACCAGCACTGCGCTTTCCGGAACGCGGTCGCCACTCGAGGAATTTTCTGCCCCATCGGGCGTCGGCGCGCTATGTGCCCTGCCCACTGCCACATAAGTTTGGCAATCTTGTGGGCTATGTCGGTGACCCTGGTTTGCCTGCGTATCTCCTCATTTCTGATTCGACCTCGCAGGGAAACTCCGAGCACAGCCCTCTCCATTGCCCTTTGGGTGACTTTGAGCCTTCTGATGGAGCCCGTAGTGAGCGACCACGTCTCAGTTCCATATGTCATCTATATCTACTTACTTATTGGGTATATTGTTTTATACTTACATCACACTACATATCGTACAGTCTATGCACAATTTCAAAAT
The DNA here is from genome assembly GCA_905475355.2 of Clostera curtula. Taxonomy (NCBI): domain Eukaryota; kingdom Metazoa; phylum Arthropoda; class Insecta; order Lepidoptera; family Notodontidae; genus Clostera; species Clostera curtula. The sequence continues at coordinate 5,491,619 of FR997813.1, read as the reverse complement.
TAATCATTTTTCTGAATCAACACGACATGAAACGCTGAGCGGTTATGTCATGTTTTGATATTACCAATCTTTTGCACATAGCATTCAATATTTAGTCGGTTCAATACGCCTTAAAAGCTTTGTAGTGTGGCCAAACGAAAAAGAGTAAATTACATAATTATTCCGAGTTACAAGTTTCTCTGTACTGAATAAATTAACGCATAATTAACCTCCAATATTTTATAAAGATTACTTATTTAATTTAATTACCCACTGGTGAGTCAGGCCTAATTAGCCTACTGTGCCACGCTGGCCAGACGGGTTGGCACAGGGCTTAGTATGACAGGGTCACGGAGCATGCTCCTCTAATGGGAGTGAACCACGTGGCCCGGGTTTGGGCAGTTGATCGCCGTCGGTTTTAGTGGGTAGGTCGGGGCGCAATCCACCCTGTCTACGCACCCCGGAGTCCCACATAGCCCAGCCAGTCCCCAACGGCCGGGTATCCATGAGGATCTCCGGCGGCTAAGTTTTTGGCCTTGTCATTTCCTATTGTCGACTCTTACGAAACCCTTAAGATGAGATGGGGTAGTGAAAAAGTGAATAAATATAAATAAAATATTCTTGGACATTTCACACAACGCCATCTCGTCCCAAGCTAAGCAACTTAATGCTTGTGTTATGGTAACGAGATGGATGATAAACTACTTATATACATTTTTTTTTGTAGATACATACATATTATAGATAGAAATGACACCCAGACTCCGAGCCAGTGCCTCTGATTTAGACAAAGACGCTTGCCCGACCCCGGAATCGAACCCGGGACCCGTTGATCTAAAGGCGGCACATCTAACCACTAGACCAACGAGGATATTAGAATATTATGAATTTAAAGATATAGGAGGGAGTGTCAGAGTCAGTAGTCGGAGAATATTATGAAGATTAGCTATAAAATAAAGACTCATTTGTTCGTGTTGGATCATGAATAACAAAAAATAAATAAAAGTCAGTATGTTGCTAAAATCAGTAGGCAGATATTAATGAAGGTGTCCTATGAGGTCACGAAAAGAATTATGTTAGATAATCGGCAAAGTATCTAATCGGTAGAGGCCCAACTCGTTAGTGGGTAATTTTAGGCTATGGAAAAGCGGAGTATGTAAATATGTGAATATGTGTACCTACACTAGTATAAATCATTATTCAATAATTATTTTATGTTGTGTTCGTTATTATCAGAAAAAGTATAAGGTAAGGGTATAAAATAAAAAAAAACAAGCAGTATTTTTTAAATCCCTCAATACGGTTGTATGTCGACGATCATAAAGAACGAAATCCTTAAAAAATAATGGATTTAAAGCCACATTGTAAAACATATTCAAAGCAAGATCGAATATCTTAAGAAAAGTGCTCGCAAATTAATTGGATATTTGAATATGTTAACCACAATTTAATTACGCAAACGAGAGAGAACGTCGGATACATGGTTGTTAATTAACTAAGACATTCAAGATGGGTAAACAAAATAACGTTCCGAAGAGCAGATCTTACCGAAAAATGAATTTATTTAAACCTCCAAAGAAGTTGCGGTACAATACTCAGTAAGAGGAAAGGTATTATCCTATGTTCATCTGAGGTCTTTGACGATAAAACGTTTCGCAATGGTACTTATTTACTTACTATGTATTTGGATGAAAGGAATCTGCCAAAGGATCTATTTACGACTGTCTGTCAAAACATACCAGCTTTAATCTTTTCAAATGGCGAATTTCAAGCAAAGATTGCGCAGTTACATAGACCTCAAACGTAGAATTGTGAAGGAAATTGATTTCACGAGTATATTATTTATTAGTTTATTTATTTTATTTCAGCTGTCTTTAGCGATCATAATTTTGGTTGGCATTTCCGAGAAACGAAAAAACAAGAATAACGTTTTACGCAATTGACAGACAATAATTGAGGGAAATACGATACTGATATCTGGATAACGTTTTTTTTTTACGTTGGAAATCCTCATGGAGACCCTGGAGACATAGGCAGCCCTGGCCCGCCTATGTCGCGGCAGTTAAAGGCTTTCGATGCAACTCTGAGGACAGAGGAGTTCCCGGAGCCAAAAACCACGCCATGGGTGACCCTAATCCGGTACGGCCCCAACGGATCCTAAAGGCACGCAAGCCCCCTCACCGCAAAAAGGTGGCAGCACGGTCGAGGGGGCGGATTACCCTGGAGACCCAGCCAAATCCTGCCCTAAACGAAAATTGACTCAGAATAAGTTACTTGTGGGTGTTTGGTGGAGTAGCGCCGGTATCGTTCCCTACTAGCTAGCTTTCTAAAATCTGGCCAAACCATTACGGCAGATATCTTTTGTCAGCAATTGGAAACCATGAAGGAAGAACTAGCAGCGAAACAACCGAGATTGGTTAATCGCTCTAGGCCACTGCTGCTTCACGACAACGCAAGACCCCATATTACACAACAAACAACCACTAAGTTTGATAAGCTACAATTGGCATGTCTGCGATATCGATACTCCCTGGACCTTGCTCCAACAGATTACCGGAATTTTCCCGGTGTTTGGACCACTTCTGACAAGGAAAAAAGCGGCTGTCCAAACCGCCTTCAAAGAGTTTATTGATTCTCGCCCTCCATGGGTTTTTTAGTAAAGGGATCAAAGAACTACCTATGAGATGGCAAAAATGCATAGGTAAAAACGTTATACCTACGTCAATTAATTAAAATATTTTACAAAAAACGTTTTAAACGCCAATTTCATATGTAAGGGCCTCATATTTATTTTATGTAGTTTATTTTCATTTCAAATAACATTTTTATTTATTAGTTTGATGTATTTTATTTTATTTGTAATTTGTATTTGTAAGTATTTAAGTTGTTATATGTGACCTACTTGTGTTTGGTGTACAATAAAGTTTAAGTTAGACGATGAAGGTTACACAAGTGGCCTCTCCTCTGAAAAGAAGGAAAATTGTAATAAAACACTGTAAGTACTTTGGTTGCCTCGAAAAGATAGCTTTTAACAATAATGTCGTCAATGGCACTTTCTTTGATGTAGTTCAGTTGTAATATTTTATTTGCGTTCTCTGTTTTATGTTATATTGTTATTTATATTTAGTTAAATGCGTAATAAATAGTAGTCTAGACTAATACCATTCAGCCCTTATATGACCCACAGTTGAGCTTGAGTCGGGTATACTCCAGTTTTAAGAAGAGTAATTACTACTGTTTATTTATTTATTTATTATTTAGGTACCTAAAATCTAACCAAGCTAGCTATTAAAAATAGTAAATATTATCTAGTAGTAAATATTATATAGTATATTAATAATAGTAAATAAAATAGTTATAGGTAAATAATATAGAAAATAATTAAGAATAAGTAGGTATTAAGATCAATTAGTAAAGCGTTTAAATAGTATATAGTGTCCAACAAGTATAATAATACTAGTAAATAAAAACAGTAAATAGCTACATAATATAGGACTTAAACAAAATAAGTAGGTATTAATTTTAATTAGTTAAGCGTTTAAAGATAAGATAATACAAAAATCATATGTAAAATTAATTTGTAGGAAATAAAAGGCTTTTTTATTTTTTTATTTTATTTGGTTTATTTTATTTATTTATTTTATTTAATTACTACTGTGCCATGCTGGCCAGACGAGTCGGACAGAATTCGTATCAAGTTTTCCTTCTCTTGCAGCTAGGTTTTCGGCCTTGACCGTCTGTCTGCTGTTACGACACCCTCAGGCTGCAATGGGGTGGTGAAACTCGTCGTTTCGTTGTTTTAGTCCATAAATGACTCACTACTGAGTCGGGCCTCCTCCAAGTTCATGGAGGGAATTAGCCTACTGCGCCACGCTGGCAAGACGGGTTGGCACAGGGTTTGTATTAAGTTTTCTTTCTCTTTCGGCTAGGTGATCTGCCTCTTGCGTTCTTTTAGTCGCCTTTTACGACATCCTCAAGATGGTATGGGTGACATTGTGTATTCAAAATCCGTCTGGTGAAACTATCTATACATCTATACATACAAATAAATAAAATTGGAGTGGCTGTTTGTAATAATAAAATAACCACTTTTTACTAAATGCGTAGGTATGTATACACAGTTCATAGACCAAAATAACATTTTTTTAATTTTTGTCTGTTTGTCTGTCCGTCTGTCTGTTTGTTCCGGCTAATCTCGGGAACAGCTGGACCGATTTTGACGGGAGTTTCACTGATAGGAAGCTGATGATATAAGGAGTAACTTAGGCTACTTTTTTTAAGACTAGCTTCGCCCCGCAGCGTCACCCGCGGTACGACAATAAGTAAGCGCGGGTGAAACCGCGGGGCGCAGCTAGTCACTATCACTACATAGTATAAAACAAAGTCGCATTCTTCTGTCCGTCCCTATGTATGCATAAATTTTTAAAACTACGCAACGGATTTTGAAGCGGTTTTTTAATAGATAGAGTGATTCAAGGGGAAGGTTTTTAAGTATAACCCACCCCCGCTTTGCACGGGCGAAGCCGGGGCGGGCCACTAGTGTATTATAAATCCGACACCACACGGACAACACTCCAGACTAATAATTCTGTGTAAATAATTCTAGCCAATGATATGAGCTACTGAGGCCTCGTTATCAGCATTTAGGTTTCGATCGAGGTGGCTCTGAATAGAAATTACTTAAACGGGTTACCCTCGTGCGCTTGTTAAATCGAGTCACGTACAAACTGGGTTTGGTCTACAGCTATGGAAGTAATCGGTTGTTTTATTTTTATACAGTCCATAGGATTTTCACTGCTTAGCTTCAGGTTTGTATGTGGTGAAAGTTTTGCTTAGTATTTGTTTTAGTAATGTATTTCCTATAGGGTTTTATACAGATAGACAATACAACCTTTTTATATTTATTCTTTTTTTCAATGTATTAGAATAAATTCAAGTTTTTTACAAATGGAATGTCAATAAGGTATTGCTGTTACAATGTAAGATGAAAAACGGATTACTTACAAGAAATTTATTTTTTAAAAGAGCTTTTTTTATTTATAAATGCTATCCCACCGCATCCAATAAATTTAAGGTTTTTAAAAATGGAATGTCAATATGATTCATGTTTTGCTGTTACAATGTAAGATGGAAAACGGATTAGAAGCGTTTTATTTAAAAAAAAGTGTTTTTTTTTTAGTTATACATGCTCTCCCACCGCATCCTTAATAGGGTTATAATGTCATTTTTAATTAAGACCACTTCTACTACTTCTCAGCCCATAAAGAAGACACTGCTGAGTCAAGCCTCCACCAACTATATGGAAGTAAATTAGCCAGACGGATTGGCATAGGATTTCGTTTCAAGTTTTAATAATAAATAATTATAAATAAATAATAAATATCCTTGGACATTCCACACAACGCCATCTCGTCCCAAGCTAAGCAACTTAATGCTTGTGTTATGGTAACGAGATGGATGATAAACTACATAAATACATTTTTTTTTGTAAATACATACATATTATAGATAGAAATGACACCCAGACTCCGAGCAAGTGCCTCTGGTTTAGACAAAGACACTTGCCCGACCCCGGAATCGAACCCGGGACCCGTTGATCCAAAGGCGGCACATCTAACCACTAGACCATTATCGGCCTTATCATTTCCATTTTTCGGATCTTATGACAACCTAAGGATAAAATTGCGTGGTCATCTATGTATTATACACCCATCACCACACGGCTTCAAATAAAGACGCGACATGATCTTATTCCTAAAAGTTTAATAAGCCTTTTATAAGTAAAACGAGTATTATTTTTGTTGCTGTCCCTTTCGATTGGCTGTCCAATGACAAGGTCAGAGATATTTCTAAAGCTTTGATCAAATTACTGCTATTGAGAATAAACCCGTTAGCGTTTATTCAATTAAAAGACACCTTTTAGGTAAACGTGTACCAGGTTAGGGCTCATCTTCGCCTTCCATGAAGCGAGATTGAGGTCAAACGTAAGGCTATTTTATATCCATACCCTCCCTGTGATCGGAAGCTGCCAGACTCAGCTGTGGGCAATTTATGAGCTTAATAGTAGTAGTAAGCCTGTTTCTTTAAAAAATAACTGTCCAACTAAGGATGATCGACTGCTGCGCAGCATGTCGCGGATTCGATCACCGCACGGAAGAAATATTTGTACGACCTACAAGTATTTGTTCCGGGACTGGGTGTTTTCTATCTATAATATGTATGTATTTACAAAAAAAAATGTATATAAGTAGTTTATCATTCATCTCGTTACCATAACACAAGCATTAAGTTGCTTAGCTTGGGACGAGATGGCGTTGTGTGAAATGTCCAAGGATATTATATTTATTTGTTATTTATAATCACCTTATGGAATACCGAAAGCATCACTGTTTTATTAAAGAACTAGCGACCCGCCCCGGCTACGCACGGGTGCAACGATGAACCTCTTAATTTATCAGTGTTTCTCTACTTTAGTATGGATGTATTATACATATTTTAAACGTTCATCTGGTATCTCTCTATATATTAAAAAAAACCGCTTCAAATCCGTTGTTTAGGTTTAAAGATTTAAGCATACATAGTGACGGACAGACGACAGCGACTTTGTTTTATAATATGTACCTAGTGATAGTGATGTAGTGATGCAAATAAATTTTAATTACAAACATGGCGTTAGTTTTTCTCTATGCGATCTTACTTTCACGAAACATGTTATATTTGCTAATTGGTTCGTTAATCCCCGGCTTATGTTAACAACAGCTTGGCCTAAGTGGGTATTAGTCCAATACAAGCCTTTTCAAAGGTACCCGATTCGATTCGGATTAAGGCATGTTAATGCCAAAAGGTTGTGGCCGAGTTGCGATATATAGAGTAGTGTGGAAATGTTTTGCGAACCACTAATTACAGTTTCCAACGTGTTAATTAAAACTTTGAGTGCTATAAATCTGTGTGATAGGTGCTTAGTTTGGTATTAAATAATGTCGTTGGGACGAATTGTAATTAGAAGATTTAAATTTCATAATTAATGCTCGCTTGCATTCTTGCAAGCGAATTATGAAATAAAGCTAAGCATACAACTCGATTGGTAGGGTAATTTTGGATTTCGAAATCTCTCGAAGTTTGAGAAAGGTTTTTATAAACGATTGCTTATAATATTGTTTGTTCTTATAATCCGTGTGGTGACGGATTTAGAATACACGATGTCACCAACCCATACCATCGTTAGGGTGTCGTAAGTGGTGACTAAAAGAACGCAAGAGGCAGATCACTTAGCTCTAAGAGAAGGAAAACTTGATAGAAATCCTCTGCCAACTCGTCTTGCCAGCGTGGCACAGTAGGCTAATTTCCCTCCATAAATTTGGAGGAGGCCCGACCCAGTAGTGGGTCATTGGCTGAAACGACGACGAAATTATGATTGTTTTCTTTCCTTTTATTATGTTTACAATCCTACTTAACGAGGATTAAATATTTTACTAATGAAAGTGAACGTTGAGATGCGGCAGAAGCTAGTTTCATACAAAATTAAGTATTATTTCAAACCGTTCTAAGTTCAAAATAATACGTTATATTTACATCTATAACATGAGACTGTGGTGACGGATTTAGAATACATAGTGTCACGACACCATTTCGTCCCGAGGGTGTCATACGAGCCAGACGGCAATCAGACGGAAAACGTAATCAGACGAAAAACCTGCTTATAAATTCATGTATATGTTTAAGCACAACATTAATTAATATTCATATTTTTTCCTGTACATGTTCCTGTCACCCATTTTCACTCTCACTCACACACACACACACACACACACACACAAACACACACACACACACACACACACACCACACATACACACTTAGTTATTAATAACATTTTGTTATTAATAGCCTCTCACTCTCATGTGCAATTCTAACTGTAATATGGTAGGCCTAATGAACTAAAACTCATTTAATCCTAGTTTATGGTACCGCTTTATGGAAGAAATCGCCTAGTGCGATAAGACCGCCCATTGTACATTTCTTTGTTGTATTTCTCTGATGCCATGTTAACCTTTTATATTATTGGTGTACAATAAAGAGTATTCTATTCTATATAATATACGAGTATATTAATTAATACCGCTGCTACTTTTAATATTATTATATATTTAAAAAAAGGAAAAGACAGAATCCTTCATGATAACAGTCGAGCTCTGTCAGACAAGAAGTACTCCAACATGACAGTAAGCTGCTGCTGGGATTGGGGGTTCGTGATAGAATAGCTATCACTCAGGCTTCGGTAAATCAAAGCAAGCAAAGCAAAGGAGGATGCGTACACGCATTTACTACGAATTGTTCTAAATATTGGCGGCATAGTCAGTCGTCGTGGGAGTCACGAATAGACGTGAGTACGCACGCCAAATAAAATATAGTGCTATCACATTTGAGCGTACGACAGAAATAAAGGATGTTTCATCGTGTATTCTGTCCTATTGTATTGAAGAGATTTTGTTCATGAGTCTATGGTTTGAACAATTTTCAAACGACTGCAGAAAGTTCTGTTGCTTTCTGTAGTATGTAAATTTTTATTTTGTCCGTATTTTTTTCTAATTTATTGGTTTCTTTCAAATTGATCCCATATCTTCTTCTTCTCCGACCATAAAAGACCCACTGCTGAGAGGGGCCTTCTCCCATTACATGGAGGGTAATTAGCCAACTGTGCCACGCTGGCCGGACGGGTTATCACAGGATTTGTGTCAAGTTTTCCTCCTCTTACGGCTCTATCGGCTGGTCTAGTGGTTAGATGTGCCGCCTTTGGATCAACGGGTCCCGGGTTCGATTCCGGGGTCGGGCAAGTGTCTTTGTCTAAACCAGAGGCACTGGCTCGGAGTCTGGGTGTCATTTCTATCTATAATATGTATGTATTTACAAAAAAAAATGTATATAAGTAGTTTATCATCCATCTCGTTACCATAACACAAGCATTAAGTTGCTTAACTTGGGACGAGATGGCGTTGTGTGAAATGTCCAAGGATATTTATTATTATTATTATTAGTCAGCCGATGCGACACCCTCAGAATAAAATAGGGTGGTGACACTATGTATTCTAAATCCGTCACCACACGGAATATAGTACTCGACTGTATATAGACTAGTGCTTAAATTGAGCGTAAAGGGTCTAGAACTACATTGTATGTCACGGTTCGTCGAAGTTACAGTCACTTCTTCGCCTGTGGAAGTAGTAAAATACAATGTTTTGAAAGGAAATTGAAATTGTTCAGTATTGATCCGCTTTTGTTGCGTAGTTAACAATTGTGATGGCTTTTAACCGAATTCGGAAAGGGCGGTATCAATTTGTCTTTGCTAAGTTACTTTTTAATGTTTGTAAAAAGTTTTTTTATTACAACCTTCCCACTTTTTCTTATTAAATAAAATACAAAATTGGAATCTAGAGTGTATTTGTTTTTCAATTTTATTAGGTTTCAAAAATTTTTTTCAATTAATAGGGACACGAAGTATGTATGATTATATTCCCATTGCATGGAGGATATTAGCCTACTGTGCCACGCTGGCCAAACGGGTTAGCACAGGGTTTCGTTTCAAATGTTCCTTCTCTTGCAGCTATGGCCTTGTCATTTTGCTTTTGTCGGCTCTCACGACACCCTCGATATTGAATGGGGTGGTAACACTATGTAGTGTAAGCCCGTGACCATATGGGACACATGTTTCCAGTCCGTGTGTGTGGTGACGGATTTAGAATACACAACTAAAATTCAAATCATTTATGTCAATTGAACCTATTTAATGGTGTTTTTGAAAAGTCAAAAGTGAAGTTAGGAATCTATGTGCTTGTTCCAAAAAGTAAATCCTATGGAGAAGAACTAACTAACTCCATGGACACTCTTTTTATCATATTTTCTGTTACAAACATCTGATTGGGTTACATTGATTTCGTGTTTATTTAAAGTAAGCTAAGATGTGAGGAACATAAGTGTCCAGGAGATCAATACAAAGCTATGTAGGTATGTAAAGAGCAGATAAGGGATGACCGGTCCCAACTGGCGGCACCCACCCATGTCACCAACCCACACTATCCTTAGGGTGTCGTAAGAGGCGACTAAAGGATCGTAACAGGCAGATCACCTAGCCGTATGAGAAGGAAAGCTTGATACAAACTCTGTGCCAACCCGTCTTGCCAGCGTGGCACAGTAGGCTAATTTCCCTCCATGAATTTGGAGGAGGCCCGACTCAGTAGTGGGTCATTTATGGGCTGAAACGACGACGACGACATGTTTCCAGTATTTTAGTCTCAAAGTAATTTCGTTTAAATACCTATCGTTTATTTACAGGTAATTTATCACTGTCCGAGGGAGGCGAGACTTTTTCGACGTCACCCGCCTCAAGGTTTGAAAGCCAAAAAAGTGTACTTACGTAACCTATAGGACAGGTTTATACGCATCAGTCTTCACTTAGTCTTAGCACTTGACATTTTAATGCTAACAACTTGGAGAATTAGTACCTACCACAATTACGTCACTAATTACATTAACAGACACTAGATAAATCAGTTTTTCATCCCCCCATCTCGGAAAGAGTATTTTTGCTCTTCGATATCTGAGTGCAAAAGCCGTTTTTATTCACTAGAGAATAAAGTATTTTTGCTCTTCGATATCTGAGTGCAAAAGCCGTTTTTATTCGCTAGAGAATAAAGTAAAGATTATTCTGTAATACTTACCTGTCATAATGTAGTAATTAATACCTAAACTGAAATAAAAGTGTACCTATCTTGTTATTGTAAACGTTTTTTTTTGCATTTAGTCATTTCCTCGCTGAGGTGGAATGAAAAGTTACGTGTTGCACTCGAGTGCAAAGATTTTTCACCTCGTGCTCTTTTGATTCCCTCGCTAACGTTCAGGATTCTAATTTTGAATCACTCGCTGCGCTCGTGATTCAATTTTAGAATCCTTCGCTTGCTCGGTCATCAAAATTGAACACGCGGTTAAAAAGCAACTTTGCACTCTTGTATAACAAATAACTATTTTCATCTCATTAAAAAAAATATTGCGACTGGCACTGATCTAATCTGATTTGGCTGGCTACAAGTATGTACCTAGATAACGGTCTCGTGTCCATGTAGTCACGGATTGAGAATACATGTTGTCACCACCTAATTCCACCCTGAGAGTGTCGTAACAGCCGCCAGAAGGAAATGACAAGGCCGAAAAGTAAGGAACGAAGGAAATATTGATAGGAAACCTTGTGCCAACCCGTCTGGCCAACGTGGCACAGTAGGTTTCTTGTCCTCCCGGTAATGGGAGAACACTCGGTTCAGCAGTGGGTCATTAATGGGCTGAGTAGTAGTATTAATTTTAGGAGCAAAGAGGTTTTGCTTATTAATCTAGTTTGTCATTGATTCGAAACTTACTGTGTACCAGGTATATATCTTTTAGTGTATTTGTGTTGTATAAATAAAATATAATTTTATATAATAAATAAATAAATAAATATCCTTGGACATTTAACACAACTCCATCTCGTCCCAAGCTAAACAACTTAATGCTTGTGTTATGGTAACGAGATGGATGATAAACTACTTATATATATATATATATATGTATATTTGTAAATACATACATATTATAGATATAAAACACCCAGACCCGGAACAAATACTTGTAGGTCGTACAAATATTTCTTCCGTGCGGGGATCGAACCCGCGACATGCTGTGCAGCAGTCGATCGCTCAACCACTGCGCCAACCGTGTCGTCAAATGATATCATTGTGTAGTTGCTTAGTCGCGATCTCTAAACATACCTAATAGTGATGGCTGAAGGGCTGTCGCTATACTAGTAGTAAAGCAAAGGATATTTTGATACGAAACCTGTTTTTGCCTTTTTTGTGGCACTGCAGGCTAAAAGAGGCCCGACTTAGTTGTGAGTCTTATACGGACTGGGTAGTAGTAGTAGATTGACATCTCGACAGGATTCAGTTGTCCCACTGGGGAAGGAATACCTTACAGCTTACCTCAACCAAAAATTCACCCTTGAATAGTCTTGGGTTCCGGTGCGTGAGTAAAATCATCAGAGAAGTCTATCAAAGTAGCATGGTGTTAGCTTAAGGAAACCACTTTTGCTCGCTTGTTAGAGTGAGGCCAAACTAGCGTAATTCGCAACGCAAAATGAGTTGTGAGCCGACTCACACGCATAATTCGACATAATTGAGTTCGCGGGGGCAGAGGACAGCGTCAGTCAGGTAAAGATTGCGTGAAAGTCGACAACTGAATAAAATGCGCCCATCTGGCAGCCCAACAGATGTTGGGCAGAATTTCTGCGACCAAAATTACGCGACTCACAAAATGACGCTCGTTGGCCTCACCTTTAACGTGGAGCTTTTATTTTTTAGTGGGTAGACGACTTGTGAACAATACCAATATTGCAAACGTCCGTTGGCATGGATACTGCATATAATTTAGTATCGGCTTTAAGAGAAATAAGACTTTTTTATTAAAGGACATCCCTGCACTAGGTACCTATAGGTTTCGCAGGGGGAGTTTACAAACATGAAATTCACGAAAACAACTGACACCCGGATAGCAAGTGCCTCTGGTTTACACAAAGAGACTTGGCCGACCCCGGAATCGAACCCGGACCCGTTGATCCAAAGGCGGCACATCCAACCCCTAGACCAATAAGGCAGTCATATTGATTTGATTTTGTAAATAATCACTTAGAATTCGATGTTTCTGTTTCTAATCAAAATTGCCTAACTACCCACGGAGTCAAACTGCGAAACTCCGAAACAAATAAAAGGAGGGTATTGCAAAGTTGGAAGCGGGCGCTGTAATTTCTAGTCTGTGCGCGAATCCTGGCCATCAGAGTGTACCGATTGTGAATCGGATCACGCTCTGCCGAGCAGAAAGACAAGGAAGTATGTATTTGAATTAAATTTGACGCCACCGAATTCGATTTGTGAATCGAATTAAATATCGAGTGAAAATCGATATGGGGTATGCTAATCAATGTTATTGTTTTCTTCAAATAAACGAGTCAATTTGTAGTGTGTAAATTACGTAAGAGAAAGTATGTTGTGGTGACGGATTTAGAATATATTATAGTGTCTCCACTCCATTCTATCCGGAGGGTATCGTAAGTGCCGACAAAAAGATAAGACAAGGCCAATAAGTAACCACAAGCGAAAGAAACCTTGATATATGAAACCCTGTGCTAACCCGTCTGCCAGGCGTGGCACAGTAGACTTCTTTCCCTCCCTGTGATGGGAGGAGGCCCGTCTCAGCAGTGGGTCATCTATGGGCTAAAAGTGCGCTTCATGTGCACTTAACAATGTGTCTATCATAATTCTATTTTGACACAAGTAATTTTAACTTCCAACGCGTCTAAAAGAAATTGACCTACTTCAGAACGGAGAAATGACACAAATAGAAAAGGAAATCCATTAGGCGAGACCACTTTTGTAACAGAACACACGACGTTTTAGATATTTGAAACTGTACGCGTTTAACATTTGGCTTACCATAAAGATGACGATGTAGTTTGTAACCCCCAACCAAAGAGCGGTGTTATAAGTTTCACGTGTCTGTCTGGGGCACCATGCGTTTTGATGAACAGACTTTGTTATTTGAAGGGCATGTTAACTCTTCACTATCTCTCTAAAAATTGGTTAGCTGCTAGAAAGTAATATATTGCGGTTTATCTGTTTTTACAGACATTTCTTTATTTTTTGCGGGCATATAAGTCCTTTTGGGAGTATTCACACTGACCTAGGGAAGGCCGTATGGTGACGGATTTAGAATACATAGTGTCGCTATCCCATTTCAGTCTTAGGGTGTCGTTAGAGCCGATAAAAAGAAATGACAAGGCCGAAAAGCTAGCCGTAAGAGAAGGAAATCTTGGAACGTAACCAACCTTATGCCTATGCCAACCCATCGGGCCTTCGTGGCACAGTATGCTAATTACTCTCCATGTAGTTGGAGAAGGATACGTGTCAAGATCTTTCCTTCTCTTGCGACTAGCTTTTTAGCCTTGTCATTTACTTTAGTCGGCTTTTAGGACACTCTCAGGATGTCACTATGTATTGTAGTGGTGACATTATTTTTACGCACTAAGCCTATTTAATAATACTTTTGCACCATCTCCTTTTGCGGGTCTACTGGAAGAGATTTCTATAGAAATAAGTACTACCTTTATACATAAGTATCCTAGATGTAATTTTACTTTTTCTATGTGTGTACATAAATAAATAAATATTCTAAAACATCACACAAAACCAAAATCGGGTGCTACCTTTATGTAATACGTCGGTCCTGAAATAGCCACAAGCGAAAGTGTCACTATAGCACTAAGTTATCTGTAACAGATGATAAGGTCTACAATAAATGCTTTTGTTAGTTTAGTTCAAAAGCTATTGTCAGGAGCTTAGAAACCTTAGGACACAATACTTCGTAATGTGAGACGTTTTAGAAGCTGTGAGATTTGTATTTTGGATTCAACATTGCGATTTTATTAAATCGTTGGAAGCACTTAAAGGCTTTAACTTATTGTTTTTAATAGCACTTCTTCACTTCTCCTTCTTCAAACGGATTCACATTTGGTTGTTTGAACTTTAACAATTACAATATTGATAAAACAAGCAACTTTATTTCACGGAATATTTTCAATTTGTTCAAAAACACGGATTATCATGCTGTGTTCGATTAGAGTCGTGTCCTCTGCCCGAATTGTTTAGGAAATTACCTTCTAATGGACATCAATCTTCCTCGAGGCGCTTTATAAAACAACTTTTTGTAAGAATAAGAGTATAATTTGTTTCGAGACGCAAATTAACTAAGATGAGTTTGGTTACTAGAATGATAAATATTATGCAAGCTGACCAAGAGTGAATCAAACGTGTTCTCGGGGGGGTTCCTAATTTAAACAGTCAGATTTTTGTCAGTGTTTTGTTTAATGAGCGAAGGTATTTAAATATAGAGCTAAGTATATTTTCAAAAAACATTGTACTTATTATGGAACACATAGGATATAATACTTATGCTCTATTATTTATGGTGCATCACACGACTCTAATTTATTTATGATACCATGTTGCGAAGTTTCTACTTAGACATTATAACTCTAGATCAAATGTTCAAATCAAATATTTGAATTTGCTTGCATCAAGGTATAAACAAATTATTAACTATACGAAATACGGAAGCATATCTTTTTTCAAATACTCCATGGAGCGCCAAGTGGGACTTGGCGCTCCATGTCGAATGTGCTAAATAAGAATAGCCAAGTGAAGTCCCACCATGAAATATCAACAAAAAATAAATAGAAGGCCGGTAAATATCTCGCTCAGAGGATTAGCATTGATATTTAGCGAGGGAATGCATAGCTTTCTAGGTACTTTACCGTCCTGTACGAATGTGATAGTTTCACAGTTCTTAAAGTAAATATACTATCATCATTATAATGAATGACAGAACTAAACTTATAATACCAGAAAATTTTAATTTTTTTACTCAATACTTGGGTTATAAAGAATAAGTTGCTACTAGAGGCGATGAGGAACCCTAAAACACTTCACTGCCTGTTATTCACAGCGGATTCAATGGAAATGCTTTGTTTCTTTCAATGTTATTAAAAACTAGCTGCGCCCCGCGGTTTCACCCGCGCTAACTTATTGTCGTACCGCGAGTGCCGTGCCGTGGGGCGAAGCTAGTCTAAAAAAGTAGCCTAATTTACTCCTTATATCATCAGCTTCCTATCAGTGAAACTCCCGTCAAAATCGGTCCAGTCGTTCCAGAGATTAGCCGGAACAAACAGACAGACAGATGAACAGACAGACAGACAGACAAAAATTAAAAATATGTTATTTTGGGTCTACGTACTGTGTATACATACTTACGCATTTAGTAAAAAGTTGTTATTTTATTATTACAAACAGACAATCCAATTTTATTTATTTGTATAGATGTATAGAGTATAGATGTTCGCGATATCCGCGATTGTTTTGATGTGTTGTTGAAAAGTATCACTATCACATTCTTCTGTCCGTCCCTATGTATGCATAAATCTTTAAAACTACGCAACGGATTTTGAAGCGGTTTTTTTTAATAGATAGAGTGATTAAAGGGGAAGGTTTATATGTAAAACCCACCCACGCTTTGCACGGGCGAAGCCGGGGCGGGCCACTAGTATAAAATAAACGAAACTGCACTAGTTATAACTTGTATGGCAGGGGCAGTTTACAAGCATAATTTTATCACACGAACACAAATGACACCCAAACAAAATACTAAGTAAAGGCATACTGATAAGTAGTTGATTTTTTTTCTAGATAATTTAAAGATTATCATCATATATATCAAAATTACAATACTTAATACATAATTGTCATAAACCATTTGGTACAGAAATTAAAAAAAAAAAGTTTTTTATCTGTACAACGCTTTTCTAATAGTATACCAGTTGTAAACTAGCTCTACCACTGTCATTGACTGCCTCGTTGGTCTAGTGGTTAGATGTGCCGCCTTTGAATCAACGGGTCCCGGGTTCGATTCCGGGGTCGGGCAAGTGTCTTTGTCTAAACCAGAGGCACTGGCTCGGAGTCTGGGTGTCATTTCTATCTATAATATGTATGTATTTACAAAAAAAAATGTATATAAGTAGTTTATCATCCGTCTCGTTACCATAACACAAGCATTAAGTTGCTTAACTTGGGACGAGATGGCGTTGTGTGAAATGTCCAAGGATATTTATTTATTTATTTATTTAATACATAATTGGTACCGAAATTAATAAAAAAAAGGTTTTTTATGTGTACAACGCTTTTCTAATAGTATACCAGTTGTAAACTAGCTCTACCACTGTCATTCCAAAATATTTAAATTAAAATTTCGGTATATCCTGTATATTTTCAGCACAAACAGCATTAAGTAAAAAGCCATTATATTGAACTCACAAGGAGTTACGTCAATTTATTTAATTTGTAGAGTTCAGAAATCACAATGCTCTCTGACAGTAATATTCTACCTATACATTTCTCGGTCAGCATTCTTTTTATAGTTTTGTTTTCTATTTTCAACTCACATAAATTTCGTTTAGCCTTGCATCTAAAATAACAATGAAAAGAAAACGGTTGGCGTCAAGTGTCTGTACGAGATGAAAATTTTAATATGGTGTATGTTTTTTGGAATATTTAAAATGTTTTGGTGCTTGTATGAAAGACTTCATGAATGTATACTAAGTTAATGTAAATTACTTGATTTCTGACCGATGACCGAGGACCTGGTCGCCGAAAAACGATGGAAGCGGGTGGCACAGGACCAGCCTTTGTGAAAATTCTTGGGGGATATTTGAGAAATGGTAATTCATCTATACTTCCTTTTAAACTAATATTATAAAGAAGAAAGATTAGAGATTAAATTAGATAGACTTAGATTGTATTCAATATTTCCCGTGTGGTGACGGAATTAGAATACATAGGTGTCACCACCCCATTCCTCCATGAGTGTATCGTAAAATCCGACAATAGGAAATGACAAGGCCGAAAACCTAGTCACAAGAGAGAAGGAAAACTTAATACAAAACCCTGTGCGAACCCGACAGGCCAGTGCGACACAGTAAGCTAATCTTTCATGTCATTGGAGGAGGCGCTCTTAGGAGTGGGTATTTGGTATTAAACCCAAGTTTAGATTTAAAATAAATGCGTACAGAAACCTAGAGACTCTTCCTGCGCTTCAACATCGAATAGTAAAATACTAACAAACGAAATGCCAGCAAAAACAATTTTGACAGTGCTCGTAGATGCGTTTGGCTGGCTTTCAAACAAAAACCCATTACTAGGCATTAGCTGAGTTATAGTGTAACAACATTCACCATTAAATAATGCTGAACTGACTGAATAAACGCTCAGCGCAGTATTTTATGAGCTGAAGTTATGCGCTACTTTGTAGAGTAGTGTCTCGTGACGTTACATTAGCTTTGTTACTATATCCCGCATACAACGACAACTGGTAAGGTATTCATAGTGACGTCACATATCAGCCTTCACACATCTATACTAATATATAAAGCTGCAGAGTTTGTTTGTTTGTTTATTTGTTTGTTTGTTTGTTTGAACGCGCTAATCTCAGGAACTACTGGTCCGATTTCAAAAAATCTTTCAGTGTTAGATAGTTCATTTATCGAGGAAGGTTATAGGCTATATTTTATTTTCAAAAGAATTAGGGATCCGTATGAAAATTGCGATTTTGTAAACCAAGGTGTAAAATCGAAAACCTATTTATGCGTGCGCTGCAAAAACTATTGACAATAGAACAAAATGATGTACTACGGGTTTGTAGGTCTTATAAAGATCTACAAAAAAGTCCGCGAGAGCACATATCTAACTATCATAGTTTAGTCACAATAACCGATTTTATGTTAATAAAAAATATGCACGGGTTTGAAGCCCACGCGGGCGAAGCCGCGCGCAAAAGCTAGTGCGTAAATAAAGATCAGCAACTTGTCTGTGTGAGTATACCACTTTGTGACGTATTTGAATTTGGCGGTGATCACATAGTTTCATAATCATTATTGTAACTCATAAAAGACTCACAGTTGAGCAGGGCCTCCTCCAATTAAAAGGAGGCTGGCCTACTGTGTCTAGGAGACCAGGGAGGTTGACAGGGTTACGTTTCAAGATTTCCTCCTTATTTTAAGACTCCCACGAGATAGAATGTTTGACTTAATTATTGTCTTATCTCTAAATTATTTTAGTCTAAATTATGTAATTTAATTAGCATTTTGAACTAATAGAAAACATCGCTAAAGAAATCATGGTATTTACGCTTGTTCCTGGCATGGTTAATTTTCAAAATGGATACGATGAAACATAAATCCATACACATACACCTCCATACACTAAAAAGTGAAAAATAAAGAACTTGTTTAAATAAACGTATGCTTTATAAAGAACTCGTATAACAAATCTATAACCTTCGCATGTTTTTTAAAAACTTAAAAAAACCGTTCATGGCAGTCGTTACAATTAGCGGTAGGCCCACTAGATAGGCAATCTCTCCATTTATTTACTTACTTACTTCTCAGTCCATAAATTACCCACTACTGAGTCGGGCCTCCTCCAACTACATGGAAGGAAATTAGCCTACTGTGGGACAGGGTTTAGTATCAAGTTTTTATTCTCTTGCAGCTAGGTCTTCGGCCTTGTCATTTCCAAAATGGAGTGTAAGCTAAAACAGGCTAGACCGGTGTCAAGCTCAATGAAATTGGGGAAAAAAAGCCAAAGAGTGTTCGAGTGTTCAATGTGTGCTCAGAAGGTAAGCGAGTGACACAGAATATGTTTTTCTTTTTCAAGTACAAGAAACTAATGGTACATGGGTGTCTAATGTTTCAAGCTCCTGATCTCTTCCCCCAGTTATGTAGTCCATAAATAACCTCTGACAGTTCTTTGAACAATTCACCAGCTCTTGGCCTCGTTGACCATTAAATGTTAACTGCTTCACATGTAGATCAATAAAGTTATTCCAAGTGCGTGTTTCTTTACGACGACAGTAAACGTGTTTTCAGTAAACATGAGCGTTCTTGGGTGAGACCGATGCGATGGTACGAATAAACGCATATACCTTTGTTATAAATATTTGCATTAATAACAAAGAACAGTCTCATTATGAGGAATTAGTTACGCTGTCCAAGAAGTGACGCATTACACACAGTCCAATCCATTCTAACTTGAGGCTGTATTGCCTTTTGTTACAAGGAACGGAAGAGACAGATAAACCTTTTTATATAATATTAGCGGCCCGTCCCGGCTTCGCATGGGTGCGAAGACAAACAGAAAGACAGACAAAAATTTAAAAAAAAAATGTTTTGGTCTATGTACTGTGTATACTTACGCATTTAGTAAACAGTGGTTATTCTATTATTACAAACAGACACTCCAATATTATTTATTTGTATGTATAGATAATAGGCTTACGTTTGATTTCAATCTCGCTTGATGTAAGGCGAAGATCAAGACTAAGATGGTACATGTTTTCCTAGAAGGTGTCTGTTCACTTTGGCCTTAAAGAGGTCCAGATATAAACCTGATCTTAAGAGAAGGAAAAGTTAAAATTATGCCAATCTGTCTGGATGGGGCACAGTAGGCTAATGTTGCGCCCATGGTCTTGGAGGAGATCCGACTCCGTGGGTCATTTACGGCCTGAAATTATTATGATGTTATGTACCTATTCTGACCTCCAAGAATAAATGAATGATTGAAGAGAAGAATGAGATAATGAAACTATACCTCCTTCTCGCTAAGAATAAAGCCGTCATTGTTCACCGGCTTAGCCACGTCATATAATCAATCAAACTGTTCCAAATTAAAATAGAAAGTCACGTTCACAGTTATCAGTTGAAGGCTTACTTATGGCAGTACTTTCGGTAATGTATTGACGGTAATGTCCTGTGTAACGGTTATGTTCTGTCCTTTATCATTTACACCACCGTGAAAACGCCTTTACTTGCTGCATTCTTAACGCAAACGATCTATAGCTCATTATGTTCATCATCGTCGCAGCTGATAAAAAGTCTATGCGTGAATCAAGTTTTCCTTTTCCCGTGGCAAGGCTTTCTGCCTTAATTTTGGTTGCTGGATGATATGGAATGTAGACACGGTGTACATAAATTCACACACCAACTAACTTAAAATTGATTCCATAGCATGTTCCAGAGTTAATTAGCGTAGAAATCGTATTCATCGTTAAAACATTGTAAGCGTTCACGATATTTGAAGACAGAAGTTTAGCTCCAAACACATTTTGTATTATAAATTTTATTGCCACCATCGTAAGACTGATCGTACTCCAAGATTGTTATTTCAAAACACTGTTAATTTGACGATATTTAGTCTACTCTGAATGTAAGTGGATTTAAAATGTTTATGATTGCTATTAGTATTCCAATACATTCGGTCGTTGATCTATTTCTCGGTAGGTTGTGTAGAGAGGGGTCTTAATGAAAAAAATGTGCCAAAATATAACTCACCCTGTCACTGTGTAGCAATTAGCTAGTAATCTATTGCTTGGGAGATCTGGCAATAAAGGTACAACAATACAGTCATCCAGAATATAATTTTATTTAAGTGTTGTCTGAAAATCTTTGTGGTGACGGATTTAGAATACATAGCGTCACCACCACATTCCATAATGAAGGTGTCGTTGGGACCTAAAGGCACACAACAGACCGACCACCTAGCTGCAAGTCAAGGAAAACTGGTCAAAATCCTTTGCCAATCAACCGACATAGAAATGGCAAATCCTAGCCGCAAGATCCGTCTGTCCATCTTGGCACAGTAGGCTCGTTGCCCTCTTTGTAACCGGTGGAGGCCCGACTCAACAATAGAGTATGGAAATTAAACACTTTTTAACGGATTTATCGCGTGTATATTACATTATTTAATTCCCGACGTTTCGAATGCTTTGCAGCAGTCGTGGTCGCGGGAGAGACTAGATGACAGTTGTCTTCAAAAGTACAAAGAAACAGTTAAAATCTACCGCCTATAATTTTGTTTTATTATACACGGATTTATCGCGTGTAATATACACGCGATAAATCCGTTAAAAAGTGTTTAATTTCAATGTGTAATAATCGCGAAAACCTAAGAAATCAATAGAGTATGGGCTGGGCAGTAGTAGTTGTGTGATGAATGAAACTCTTAGCCTAAAATAGTCTGTATTCACAATACAATACACATTAATTATATTGTAAAGGGACTCCTTTAAATAATATATTTTAGTATTTAAGTTTTAGGTTAATTGGTATTTTTAGTCTTGTTTTATTACTTAAGTTAGTGTTTTTTTTTTAATATCCTTGGACATTTCCCACAACGCCATCTCGTCCCAAGCTAAGCAACTTAATGCTTGTGTTATGGTAACGAGATGGATGATAAACTTCTTATATAATTTTTTTTTTGTAAATACATACATAATATAGATAGAAATGACACCCAGACTCCGAGCCAGTGCCTCTGGTTTAGACAAAGCCACTTGCCCGGCCCCGGAATCGAACCCGGAACCCGTTGATCCAAAAGCGGCACATCTAACCACTAGACCAACGAGGCAGTACATATTACTTAAGTTAGTGTTTATGGAATAAATACTTCATTATATTGTGTACGAACATTTGGTGAAATTGTGAATTCTAAATTGATTACCACACGTGTAGCTAAAAATTACTTCAAACTATTTCTTTATTTTTATAAAGTTGATTCTAGTTTGACATTCGTCTACTCAAGTATCGGAGTCTTGTCACTCAGTAATGACATTTGTCATTTATTTTAGAACAGTGTCACTGTTGAATTAACTGATCTCTAATGTAAAACGGTACTCGGCTCAAAATCAATGCTTGAGAAGACATTTGATCTCTGTTTTCGTAAGAGCACGCTTGAGTATAGAATAGTATAGACTGCATCGTTTGCAATATAAAACAGACTACACAAAACACTAACAAAAATAAAAACTTTGGCCCTATGAATGTCATCTTCACAGAGCCGTACTTGTGAGTAATGTGGTGTTGGTTCTGTTCGGAAGTAGTTAGTTACCAATATAAAAAACAGAAATTTAAATTAAAAAGTAACTCTCAAGCTCGGACAAGGTTACCCAGTTAACCTGTACTTATTTCCTTTTATTTTTATTTTATTTTATTTTATTACTATTCGGGAATCTTACAGCTAGTACATATTTAAATACAACTTATAAAAATAATGCTGGCCATTTATAAGTTTCCACTGATAAAACATTCGTTCATTAATTACAGTGAAAGGGTCGATCAGCACAAAGTGGTTTATAAAAAGTAAGCTTTCGTTAACACATGTTTAAGCTTAGAAACACTGGTGTTAAATAAATCTAGATCATATTCATGGGACAGTTCATTGAAAAGTCTACTCGCTCGTATAATAAATGAGTTTTCCCTGTATGTACTCTTAACGCTGGGAACAAAAAGTAAACGAGGATTGCGAATTAGTGTTGTACGCGTTGTTAATCCTAGCTTGGCTAAAAGTTCGGGACAGTCAATTGAACCATTCGCAATTTTGATTAAATATGCCAAATCCGCGATACGTCTACGTTCATGTAATGGCATGATGTGATGTTTCCTACATCTTGCGTCGTAATCAGAAACATAATACCTGGTTTTAAATAGCAAAAACCGTAAAAACCTCTTTTGTATGCGTTCAATTCTGTCGATGTATATATTGTAATTTGGATTCCATACATCATCATCATCATCAGCCCACATTAGTCCACTGCTGGACATAGGCCTCCCCTAAAGAGCGCCATAGCGCCCTGTCTTCAGCTTGACGCATCCAGCTGCTGCCCGCAACCTTTCGCAGATCGTCGCAACCTTTCCTGGTCATCCAGATTCCATACCTGTGAAGCAAATTCTAAGTGGCTGCGGACAAAAGGACTTTATTTACTAATTGTTTTCGAATTGAAATTAAACATCGTTGAACGGACTTCTCGCGTGTATTTTAAATATTAAGTAATTTTTATTTATTTCAAAACATTCGAAGGGTCGGGAATTCTTCTTTCTTCTTATTCTCATGCCATTAAATTACCAACTGCTGAGTCGTGCCTCCTCCAACTACAAGGAGGGTAATTTGTCTACTGTGCCACGCTGGCCAGACGGGCTGGTACAGTGTTCCATAACAAGTTTTCTTCTTTTGCGGCTAGGTCGGCCTTAACATGTCTTTTCCTTCATACGACACCTTCGGGATGAAATGAGGTGACGACACTAGGTATTCTTAATGAAAAAAATTAAATTAAAATTTAAATAAACCCCCGACACAATGACCTAAGTACCCTTTAAAAAGTAAAAAATAAAAAAAATACATCGCGTTGGGGGACCAGGGGTCAAGTAATAAATAAGTAGGAGCGGTCCCCCAACGCGATGTATTTTTTTTACTTTTTAAAGGGTACTTATGTCGGGGGTTTATTTAAATTTTTAATTTAATTTTTATTTTCTTCTTTTTGTAGGTACACGCTTATTATGATGTAGATCCCCACCATATATATTTGCAGATATTGGGTATCCCCCCCTTTTACCCCAAAGATTTTCAGGACTCAACTTTTTTTCATGTAGCATATTATTTTGTAATGTGCACGTGATGCGTTTTCATTTGAGACCCCACTTCATTATATTTGCAGACTTTCGGTTATCCTTCCCCACTTTCACCCCCCATAACTTTTACACTCGCCCGTAACTCACCTGTCATACAAAAAAAAAACTGTATTTAAATCGCTTCATCCGTTCGCGAGCTACGGTGCCACAGACAGACAGACCGACAGACAGACAGACACGTCAAACTTATAACACCCCTCGTTTTGCGTCGGGGGTTAAAAAAAGGTTAATTCACGCGATAAATCGGTTAAAAAGTTTAATTTCAATGTGGAACTATCGCAAAACCTAAGACATGTTTTAGAATTGTTTTAGCAAATAGGTTGGTAGGCGTGTTTGTAGGATTGCGTCGACTTGAATTAGTGCTCGACAGATGGTGAGAACGCATTCCTCGTGCGACCGGAATAGTCACTGATGACACACAAACGTAAACACACACATTTTAAATGGCGCTCTTCTTATAACTATTGTCAAATATCTTCCTTTATCTTTAGGATTCTCTTGTCGGTGTCGGCTACCACGGGCTTTGGAGTATTCGTTTCAAACTGATAACGAAACAACCGTTGATTTTTTGCTATTTGATATTAAATTGATTTGTGAATTGTAAATCGTTTATTGCAATTAATTTCTTCTGATCGTGTAATCGGTTAAACGTCTGAAACGTTAGGAATTAAGTAAAATGCAAAGATCGTGAAAACCTAAGACATCGTAAACCTTTTATATTTGATTGGGATAATAGCCAAAGAGTCTAAAAATTTAAATTCTTTAAAAGTCCAATGATTCAGTTTTACAAAACAACAGAAATTATTTTAGAACCATCCACAGCACCGCGTCATTATCAAAGTGATGAGCTCCATTGAGTGCAGCAAAACTTATTTTACTCAAAGTATTTGTCACTATAAATACAGACCCATAAATAAAGTCAGTTTTATTTTAAAGTGTCCTCTATTCTTGTTCACTTTAGCGAATACTATATCTTACCTAATGACTATAATAATATGCGGTTTTCCGAGCAAAATTGCGGTTGTCACCTATATTTTAGATTGGGCATTGGCAGATAGCCCACGATTTGCCGGATGAAACGAACGAGAGAACTAAAGCATTGTAACTGATTGAAACAATTAAATTTCGTCATATGTACATTATAATCTTATTGTTTATTAGTCACTGAGATAGTAATATAATGTTTACTTGCGTTGCTGCCAGATGTTCACGCGCAAGGATGTTAGATGTAAATTTTCATTGGGTCCATTTTCGATACAACGCAATGAGCAGAAATTATATTTTTTCTACTTACTGTTATGAATGTTTGATTGTATTTGCGTTCTTCACTATATCACATCAGAGAGAGATACAATAATATATATAACAAAATGATGCTTACATTATCTTACATCTACCATCTGCGCTTCGCCGATGATATTGTCATCATGGCAGAATCGATGCAGGATCTTCAACAAATGCTGGACAGCCTTGCCACTGCATCCAAGCGGGTTGGTCTCGGAATGAACTTGGATAAAACCAAGGTTATGTTCAATGAACATGTCGGTCAGCATTGATGGTACTCCACTTGAAGTTGTTTCGCAATACATCTACCTCGGGCAGTGTCTGCAGTTAGGACGAAACAAATTCGAGAAGGAGGTAGCCAGAAGGATTCAGTTGGGCTGGGCAGCATTTGGGAAACTTCGTCAGGTCTTTGCGTCGCCCATACCGCAGAGTCTGAAGACGAAAGTCTTTAACCAGTGCGTCCTACCCGTACTAACCTAAGGTGCTGAAACGTGGACACTGACGGTGCGGCTAGTCCATCAGCTAAAAGTCGCTCAGCGAGCTATGGAGCGGGCTATGCTCGGTGTCTCGCTACGAGATAGAATTCGTAATGAAGTCATCCGAGCGAGAACGCGTGTCATCGACATAGCCCATAGGATTAGCAAGCTGAAGTGGCAATGGGCTGGCCACATCTGTCGTAGAACTGACGGCCGCTGGGGCAAACAGGTGCTACAGTGGAGACCACGTACTGGCAAACGTAGGGTGGGACGCCCCCCTGCTAGATGGAGCGACGATCTGCGACGGGTAGCCGGCAGCAACTGGATGCATAGAACCGAAGACCGGGTTCAGTGGCGAGCCTTGGGGGAGGCCTACGTCCAGCAGTGGACTGAAATAGGCTGCTGATGATGATTATTACATAAATACACGACGTTTCAAATGCTTTGCTGTAGTCATGGTCACGGGAGAGACTAGAAGTCAGTTGTCTTTTAAAGTACAAAGAATCAGTAAAATCTACCGCCCATAATTAGAACATGTCGATAATGTTCCTTATGCACGCAGAAATCACACATGGTGTCTAAAGGTCTTGCAGATGAGTGTTGAGCTTGAGATTTGATCAATTTAATAACTGGATCCCAAGCAGGTGGCACTTACCAAGCATCCCTTTATTGAAATTTGGCGGTTATTTATAATCTCGTAGCCTTTTGGATAATTTTTGGGTTAACATATTTTTTTGAAGATGGGTGGATGGGTCATGCAAAAGCTGACAGACGAATAGTTTATCTTCAGAAGTAACCATTTTTTTTTTTTATAAATAGTAATAAATATCCTTGGACATTTCACACGACGCCATCTCGTCCCAAGCTAAGCAACTTAATGCTTGTGTTATGGTAACGAGATGGATGATAAACTACTTATATACTTTTTTTTTTGTAAATACATACATATTATAGATAGAAATGACACCCAGACTCCGAGCCAGTGCCTCTGGTTTAGACAAAGACACTCGCCCGACCCCGGAATCGAACCCGGGACCCGTTGATCCAAAGGCCTATTTTTCCAAATAAATAATTCCTTTTACAGCCGCCACTAAGGGTTCATATTTCAAGCCGTCTGCTACATTTGGCCATAAATAATTCTAATATAAGGACCGACCGGCGTGCACTCAACGAGCTCCATTGTACCCTTTATCCAATCAGGGGTGGTACGGATCACTGAGCTATATGACCTTGGTAGGGCTGACTGCACCGAACCACCAAAAATAAAGCAGATGAAATGACAATGTCACAAATCCTCTGCAAAGTAGAAGATATACATGGTGATTTTTGGACCATCCAAAATCCACTATATTTGGCGGTGGTCCAAAAATCACCATGTATAGCCATGTATCAAAAGCTTTTATAACAATAATAAGACTCGATTACGACAATTTTCGAAAAGAGAAATCCCAATACAAATCCTTTCTCAAATCCAAATCGTCGCACCCACACATATAAGTATATGCCGAATTATTAGAAGTGCCGCTCTGGTTCACCTGTCCCCGGTTCGATTACGGGGCTTGGCAAGTATCTTTAACTAAATCAGAGGCACTTTCTGAGTGTCATTTCTGTTCGCGAATTACATGTTTGTAAACACCTGCGGTACGGCCTCCTCATGGAGGGTAATTAGCCTACTTGTGCCTTCCCACGGTACAGGTTGAACTACATAGCTTGTTTATTTAAAAAAAAAAGAAAAATACTATTACTTCCCAGATATGACCTACTGCTGAGTCAGGCCTCCTCCAGTTACATGGAGGGGAATTGGCCTACTGTGCCACGCGGGCCAGAGCAGTCGGCACAGGGCTTCATATTAAGTTTTCCTTCTCTTGTGGTCGTCATTTCTATTTATCGGTTCTTACGACACCCTAAGGATGGAATGGGATGGTGACACTATGTATTCTAAAGCCGTCACCACACGGACATAGGGATAATAAATTAAAAAATAAATTCCAAATTCTACTGGTCGGTTTCCGTAGTTCTGCAAACTTTGTTGTATTTGTATTAACGTTTGAACTAGCTTCCATTGTATTTTGCCGCACTCTGCCCCAAAACTCTCCAAACCTTCTGACATCCCTGTTTGTGATAAAATCAATTGGAGAGAGCGTTACCATATTACCGCGGAGTATTGGATTTGTTAGGCCCGCCTTACGAGTGACCTGCCTCTCAAGAGTGCTCGCCGTCTGGCGTGCTATTTCGACCGTGACTAGAAATATGATTTACTCAATATTAATTCCTTTACCGTTTCTCTAACTGTACTCAGTCGTAAAACCGAATAGCTTAGACGTGTATAAATCGGAATAAAGGTTCAATAAATCATATTACATTACATAGTTTCTGGCTCTGTGGAATGTTAGATAGGTGACTACTATCATATCTATCTACTACTTCGACTAGTCAACACATAGATCGAAGTCGCCTTGACCATCGCATCGTATCGTCATCGGCGTATTAAAACACGTTCCTCAAACTCTTCTACTACTATACCACTCAGCCCATAGAGGACGGACTGTTGAGTCGGGCCTCTATGGGCTGTTAAATGGAGGTTAATTAGCCTACTGTACCACGCTGGCCAGACGGATTAGCACAGGATTTCATACTAGTATATTTTTTCCTTTTCTTGTGACCAGGTTATCGGCCTTAAAATGTCCTTTTGTCAACAACTTACGGCACCTTTTAGAAGGAATGGTATGGATGGTGACACTATGTATTCTAAATCCGTCACCACACAAACTACACCTATCTGCGTCGATTTTATTAAGTGTTTCATAATAATTTTATTGAATTTCGTTTGAATTTGGACAACTAGAACGAATGAAAGTTTTCTGTGCAAATGATTGCTTTAGAATTTAACTAATTTAATAATGTTTTTATTGGTGTTACTTTAGACTTAGTCTGTTTTAGCTTAGGGTTTTAGTTTTAATACATTTGGTAATCTGTGTAACAACTAGTAATTTAATAAGTTTTATGGTGATTTAATAACACTCGGGCCTATACGGTTAAGTAGTGTTATATCAAACTTAAAAAAGGAGGCAGCTCTAGCTGACTCGCACCGTAGACGTGCGGTGGGTAAGGGAACCTGACATTCGCCCCCCTTGTACCGTCGTCTTGACCTACCACCAGCCTCTAGGATGATGGTAGGTCAAGGACATATCGCTGACGAAAGCCCCATTGACTGAGGGCGTTCCAGTTACCAGGAATGCCTTCCGTTGCGTACGTTCCAAATGACCTCGCGAACCTTTGGCGACCCCACGTCCGAGAGCTAGCGGTATGTATTTATTTATTTATTTATATTATTAAGGATCTCCAACAAAAGATATACACAGTACATGATTCATTGTTATATGGCAACATCAGGTATTAAATAGTGTACTCCTTCACTTATAGGAGACCACAGCATGCACAATAATTATAAATTTAAAAACTAAGCCAAAGTTATATCATTAATATTAAGATTTTTCGACCGAAATTGAAAAGGACATTTTGCTAGACTTACCAGTGTGTCGACGGATTAAGAATACATAGTGTCACCACCCCATTTTATCCTGAGGGGGTCGTAAGAGACTAATGAAACATAAGAGGCAGATCACCTCGTCACAAGAGAAGGAAATATTAATCACTACACATAGTATAAAACAAAGTCGATGTTTTCTGTCCGTCCCTATGTATGCTTAAATCTTTAAAACTACGCAACGGATTTTGAAGCGGTTTCTTTTATTAGATAGAGTGGTTCACGAGGAAGGTTTATATGTATAACACACCCCCGCTTTGCACGGGCGAAGCCGGGGCGGGCCACTAGTAAATAAATAAATAAATATCCTTGGACATTTCACACAACGCCATCTCGTCCCAAGCTAAGCAACTTAATGCTTGTGTTATGATAACGAGATGGATGATAAACTAATTATATACATTTTTTGGAAATACATACATATTATAGAGAGAAAACACCCAGACCCGGAACAAATACTTGTAGATCGAACCCGCGACATGCTGCGCAGCAGTCGATCGCTCAACCACTGCGCCAACCACAAACCCTGTGCCAACCCGTCTGGCCAGCGCGGCACAAGAGGCTAAATGCCCTCCGTGTAATTGGACGAGGCCCGACTCAGCAGTGGGTCTTTTACGGGCTTTTATGTAGTAGGGATATAGACTACACTAATACTTCTACTACCCAGCCCACAAAATGACCCACTGCTGAGTCGGGTCTCCTCCCGTCACAGGGAGGGCAATTAGCCTCCTGTGCCACGCTGGCCAGACGGGTTACAGACTGCACACAGAAATACCATTTGTTCCGCTGTAATAAGCAATGCTACTGGCGCTATTTTGTTTTCTAAGAATATATATCTAAATCGTCTACAACTGCTCCACGTCAAAAGATTTATTTGACACTGCAATCAGTCGCGCATAATTTCACGTAATGCGCCATTTGTGTGCCATTTTACATAATGCGCCATGCCATTTTACATTATCTGCCGTATTGGTCTAGGGGTTGGATGTGTCGACTCTGGAACACAGGATCCCGGTTCGGTTTTGGGGTCGGGAGACTGTCTTTGTATAAACCAAGCTCCGAGTCTAAAGGTCTGGTCAAACAGCGGACGGGGTGCGACGGCGACGGGACGCTGGCGGGACGTAATGAGTTGTAATATATTAGTTAATGTTGAACATGTCACATAGAGCCGTCGCGCTCGGCGTTCGACTAGCGATCGCGTCAACTCTTCACGTCCCGCCAGCGTCGCGTCGCCGTCCCGCCCCGTCCGCTGTTTGCCCAGACCTTTAGTGTATTTAGAGTCTGTGAATTGCATGTTTGTGAACGGCCTGAAATACAGGTCCGGTCGGGGGAGTCCTCCGGTCGGGGGAGTAGGGAACGCCCCCGCCCATCGGAGTGACTAGTTCCCGAGTTGGTTAGTGGTTTCTGGACCACTCGTGGCTTTCTACAGCCGAGTTCTATTGTGACCCGCACGATTACGGGTACACAATAGGACCAGAACACGGGTAGGGACACCCTGTTCTTACGAAAGGTCCTAGAGGGAAGCGCTTCCAAGCGCTTTGGTCTAACATCTGAGGGTAGAGCAAGGCTCCCCTCGCTAAGCCACTGTCGAATGGATCGATTACCAAGTTTCCCAAACGACAGATGGCCCGCGCAGACAATTAGTGGTAGGTTTTAGTGGGTAAACCGTTGCCAATCACCATCTCATCGCGACCGGGACTCCCACATACCCCAGCCCCGCCCCTGGGCTGACGACCTATAAAAGGTTTCCCCCACTATACAAAAATAAAGCGGTTTCGTTAAAAAAAACAATGCCTGTTTACGTAATTTTCCATCGTCAAATCAAAATATAGAAATAAAATATTCACAAATAATATTGAGTATTTTCCCTGTGGTGGACTTAGAATCTTGAGAAGTATTAAGAGCCGACAAAAGGGACAAGGTAATCGGCCTTAACCTAGCCACAATAGAAGGAAAACTTGTAGGTAGTACTCTCTATGTAACTGGAGGAGGCCTATTTTTTTATAGTGGGGGAATCCTTTTATAGGTCCCCTGCCGAATTGAGACGGGGCTGGGGTATGTGGGAGTCTCCGGTCGCGTGTAGACCGGTATACCCACTAAAACCTATCACTGTTGTCAACGCGTGTCATTCTGCCGTTCGGGAAACTGCGTAGTCTAACCGTGTTGGCAGTGACAGAAGACAGGGGAGCTTGGCTCAAACCGTTGATGTTAAGACCTTTCTGACGCCTGAAGCGTTCCTCTAATCTGAGACTTTTGCTGTGGGGGGTAAGGTGTCCCTGAACTGGAGGAGGCCTGACTCAGCAGTGGGTCTTATACGGGCTGATTAGTAGTAGTAGTTGTGTATATAATTCGTGAAATTACTAACACCATTAAAATTCGATTTCCCGTTGTAAAGTGCGACACTAAAATACCATTTCGAATGCGAGTCACAGATTAAATAAACGACTACGAACCAAAGTTTCCGACGAGTAAACGATCCCTTGCCTTGTCTGTTTGGTCATTTGCCAAATAGCTCGATCTATGTGGTATTGTTCTATGACATACATTTAGTGGTACTCCGTATTTTAGGGTTCATTTTAGTACAAGAGCTGCTGAATTATTTGAAAGTACCTACCCTTTATAAACAAAGACCCTTTAGAAAAAAAACCAACGGTTTTGTTTATATATAAATCCGTGTGGGGACAGGGCAGAATGTAAAATTAATATAGAATAATACATATTTCGCCACTGCACGCTGGGAAATAAATAAATATCCTTGGACATTTCACACAACGCCATCTCGTCCCAAGCTAAGCAACTTAATGCTTGTGATAAGGTAACGAAATTGATGATAAACTACTTATATTGGTTTTATTTTTCTTTTCTTTTTGTAAATACATACATCTTATAGATAGAAAACACACAGACCCGGAACAAATACTTGTAGGTCGTACAAATATTTCTTATATATTTAGTTTCAATAAACAAAACCCAGCACGCTTCGTGGTAGGATCTAATGGTCCGCCCGGCTAGCTACACATCTAAGTCCAATTTTTGTAAGAAAGGATATAAACATTTTGATTCACATTGAATGTTACAATTAATTTACACTTCTAAATATTAATTTGCCGAAGTATTTTTCGTTGCGTTTGTCAGTAGGGTGATTTCCTTATTTATTTATAGTAAAACAACGAAAATATCTTGCTTTGAGAGCAACAGTTTAGTCAGAAAATTCTGTAGCTCTCTCACTATTAGGGAATACTGGGAAACGTTACAATGTCGTGGCCAAACTACAGTTCTAGTAAATAGATATTGTTTTACGGGTCATTTCAAATGTGTGTGTGTGCGTGTATTGCGTTACGTCTGCAAGGTATACTGTTTAGGAAATTTACAGTGATACTGCTAGAATACAGGTAAAACATTTAACCTACAAATGACAAAAGGAAATTAGCCTACCATGCATATTTGGTTAGTGCAGGTAAAAGCGAAAATTTGCCAATGACAAGGTATTTTCAAGTTTGTGATTTTCTATTAGAGTCGTTTTTCCAACAAATACTTCTCAGCCCATAAATGACCCGCTGCTGAGTCGGGCCTCCTCCAACTACATGCAGGGTAATTAGCCTACTGTGCCACGCTGGCCAAATGGTATAGCACAGAAAGAAAGAAATAAATATTTTATTACAGGACACGAAATAACAAATCACTATCACTACATATTATAAAACAAAGTCGCTGTCGTCTGTCCGCCCCTATGTATGCTTAAATCTTAAAAACTACGCAACAGATTTTGAAACGGTTTTTTTTAATAGATAGAGCGGTTTAAGAGGAATGTTTATACGTATTACACATCCATAATATTCACCCTTGCGAAGCTGGGGCGGCTCGCTAGTTAAACTATAAAAATAACACACACAGCACAGGGTTTGGTATCAAGATTTCCTTCTCTTGCGGCTAAGTTTTCGGCCTTATCATTTCCTATTGTCGACTCATAAGACACCCTTAGGATGAAATGGGTTGGTGACACAATGTATTCTAAATCCGTGAGGGCGTCGTAACAGCCGACAAAAGGAAATGACAAGGCCGATAATCTAGCCGCAAGACAAGGAACACTTGACATGAAACCTTTTATACCTACCCGTCTGGTCAGCGTGACACAGTAGGTTTAATAAATCCTTGGACATTTCCTTGGACATTTCACACAACGCCATCTCGTCCCAAGCTTAGCAACTTAATGCTTGTGTTATGGTAACGAGATGGATGATAAACTACTTATATACGTATTGTTTTTTTGTAAATACATACATATTATAGATAGAAATGACACCCAGACTCCGAGCCAGTGCCTCTGGTTTAGACAAAGACACTTGCCCGACCCCGGAATCGAACCCGGGACCCGTTGATCCAAAGGCGGCACATCTGACCACTAGACCAACGAGGCAGTATTAGAGGCCAGCAGAAGACCCAACTCACTAGTGGGTCATATATGGGCTCAGTTTAGTAATAGTAACTTTGAA
This sequence comes from Clostera curtula, assembly GCA_905475355.2. Taxonomy (NCBI): domain Eukaryota; kingdom Metazoa; phylum Arthropoda; class Insecta; order Lepidoptera; family Notodontidae; genus Clostera; species Clostera curtula. The sequence continues at coordinate 5,457,698 of FR997813.1, read as the reverse complement.
TTACAACTCAAAACACTCGTCCTCAGTAGCATGTGCCAAGCTTCAAAACCGAGGCGCTAGTAATGGATCGCAGAACTTTTCATCCGGATTAATTTGTAAAACGGCTGGGTTTCCCAGGTGATCCCGCCCGGGCACAACCACTGCGAGTAACTATGATCCCGGCTCAGAATCACAGTTACGGTTTAGTTAGCAAACTTTTCTACATTTTGCCCGATAATCCCTACAAATTGGCAATCATATTTGAACTACTGATGAACTTCGTGAATTTACTTAACTACATATTAATAATCTTTTCACGTGTTAATCCGTATGGTGACGGATTTAGAATACATAGTGTCACCACCACAATTCTCCCTAAGGGGGTCGTAAGAGCCGACAAAAAAAAAACACTTAATGCTTGTGCTATGGTAACGAGATGGATGATAAACTACTTACATACATTTTTTTTTGTAAATACATGCATATTATAGATAGAGATGACACCCAGACTCCGAGCCAGTGCCTCTGGTTTAGACAAAGACACTTGCCCGACCCAGGAATCGAACCCGGGACCCGTTGATCCAAAGGCGGCACATCTAACCACTAGACCAACGAGGCATCTTAAAGATGGCTAAATCTTATAGATTGAAATTAAACACTTTTTAACGGATTTATCGCGTGTATATTACACTAGCTGACCCGGCGAACTTTGTTTCGCCATACCTAAAGGCAATAAATGAGAGATTAACTTCAATTTTTTATCAGGATAAATATAAATAAAACATCTATGATTTTAATTATACTTTATTGGCCATCTATTTTAGTAACTGCACTTTTCAGTGAATCACCTTGTGACAGACGACATTTTTCGGTTTATTATCAGGCGCATGAACAAATAACGCAGATGGTCTTCTGACCCGGAACATGCCACATATAATTGATCTTGGGAAATACATGAATTTTCTAGATTTAGGCCACAAAGTTTCCAGGATTGGCCCTGTGATTTATTAATGGTCACGGCGAATGCACGACGGATCGGAAATCATTAAAACAAAAACGGTATATCAGTTGATATCGTCGGGATCCTCGGATGAGATTTTCCTCACCTTCCAAGTTTACTTTGAGTATATTCCATTGTTCATAAATTCACATATCACCAAACGCGTTCCGTTGCACAGGTTTGGTGGTTTTGGTTTATATTTGGAAGCAAACTTAGTACGTAGCCAACCTTTAGTCGTAAATTGTGCGGTGGTAAGCCAGGCACATCCAAGGAGTCTTTTTTACACAGTCATTATATTTGAATTAATGCAGTGTACCAATGATTTCATTTTGAATTATGTTAGTTACTTTATGTCATCTACATATTTATTCTTAGCCGCCAAAACAACTCGCTTAGTCAACCATTCATTATTTTTGTGTTTGTGAGTTCGTCCTTCGATGAACAGAGATTCTGAGAAAATAAAATCAATCCACATATTTCGATGATTTGAGGCAAGCGCATATTTCAGCGGCAGCAGTCGATCTCGGAATTAGTGGCAGAGTTTGGCAGAAATAGCCAGACAGTAAAATCATTGCGCCTCCAAAGCATCTCGAGTCCTTGCGTAGGTGTTCGGTCGGATCGGATAAGTGCTTCTAATGCACGTGTATACGCTATTGTACATTCGTCCCAGATGACGATTTTCCATTTTGATAAAACTTTAGCCGCTGAGGAGTGTTTTGTAATATTACATGGCATCTATTGGTCCAATGCAGACGCAAGTATGCAAGCAGTAATTAGTGCTGCCACCGTATCGAAAAGTTGCTCGATCCAAATTATATAGTACCTGTACCTACTTTATAAATTTATTCTTGTGCCTCGAAAATTATCTAGTTGTTGATCTCTTAAATTTGCTCGACGATTTTGCATTCCCAACCGATCCGTTTCACGGCCTGCCTCGATTTGCTCTTGTGATTGAGAAGCACGGATTCAAGCCATACTAATGCGGTGATCTTCACGTGCATTATTTAGTTCTTCTTCATTGTTCGGCACAATAAGCTAATATTTACTCGAAATAAATACATCAACCGGTCAACTTCAAAATTTCTAAGTGTCAAATTTGTCAAACTATAGACAACATAGCGTTTAGCTGTCGTTGAAGTTTTGTTATTCCAGCAGTTGCATTTTGATAAACTATGTTTTATATCACGGAACGGGATTACACACATTTACACTTTCACGTTTATAATATTAAGTATGATTTTGTGAATTGTCCAACATCTTTATATTTAAAAGAAAGTCGGACATAGGATACCTAAGATTTTTATCCCGTTCCCGTAGAATGTGATATAATACCTACGTGTTATAACAAAGCGCAACTGACAGCGAAACTTTATGTTGTCTATATATTTAAATATGGCTGAAAATTTGACAATTAGGAATTAAAATTTAACTTAATATCTCTATAAATTTACACACAATATCTTTATAAATTGTAGCCTATGTGTTATTCTGATGTATAAGCTATATTATTATAAAGTTTCATTAAAATCCATTCAGTCGTTTTTACGTGAAAGAGTAACAAACATCCATCCATCCATCCATCCATCCATCCATCCATCCATCCATCCATACTTACAAACTTTCACGTTTATAATATTAGTAGGATTATTTAATTCCCGACGATTCGAATGCTTTGCAGTAGTCGTGGTCGCGGGAGAGACTAGATGACAGTTGTCTTCAAAAGTACAAAGAAACAGTTAAAATCTACCGCCTATAATTTTGTTTTATTGATAACGTTCCCTGTGCACGCAGAAATCGCTCACGGTGTCCAGAGGTCTTGCAGATGAGTGTTTTGCTTGAGATTTGATCAATTTAATGACTGGATCCCAAGCAGGTGGTATTGGCCAACCATCCTCTCTATTGAAATTTCGATGTTTTTTAATCTCAATAGCCTCGGATCATTCTTGGAATGTAATGATTTTCCTTGGCAAAGATTTGAGGTCTGTCAAAGTGGATGTAGTGGTTGGTCTGGTTGAATGTGTGCTCACAAACTGCAGACTTGGTCGAGCGTCTGTTTTCCATGTCAGCTATATGTTCTTTTATGTGGATACCGACACTTCTCTTTGTTTGCCCAATGTAATATACACGCGATAAATCCGTTAAAAAGTGTTTAATTTCAATGTGTAATAATCGCGAAAACCTGAGAAATCATTAAATCTTATAGCTTTGTCACTCCCTTTAGTCGGCCATTTAACACCCGCATGATAGAATGGGGTGGTGACACAAAGTATTCTAAATCCATCAACACGCATAATTACATAGGAATATTCACATTTTCAATATTCACGTCAAGCTGAAGACAGGGCGCTATGGCGCTCTTTATCAGGCCAATGTCCAGCAGTGGACTAATGTGGGCTGATGATGATGATGATGATGATGATTCACATTTACAATGAACTAATGATATAAAAACGTTTTAACTCAAGCTAACAAATCTCCGAGGCTATTCCTTTGGAGAATAGGTGCCGCGACCCCGCCAGGCACACTTCGCCTGTTCGATGATCATTAGATAACGCCTAAAATCTCGAGTGATCTGCCACGAAAAAAGCAATGTTTGCATAGAAATGCCATTTATTTGTTTGTATCTCAAAACTAATAAATAGCTTATTTGTAGAGTATAATAGGTCAAACAAAAAGAAGTTGTCTAAAACACAGTCAGAATAAAGCACTCCTTCGGGCACCTGAATCACTCCCATGTATGTTCTACGATTTTTTCAAAGTTGTCGTTGTATGACTTTTTTTCTGAATTTTCGACCCAAAGAACTTAATGTCATTGTTTTTTATAGTTGAAGACTTTTAATTTTTTTCTTTTTCTAACTGTAACATCTTGAGTTGTACTTTATAGCATACTAGTGGCCCGCCCCGGCTTCGCCCGTGCAAAGCGGGGGTGGGTTATACATATAAACCTTCCCCTTGAATCACTCTATCTATTAAAAAAAACCGCTTCAAAATCCGTTGCGTAGTTTTAAAGATTTATGCATACATAGGGACGGACAGAAGAATGCGACTTTGTTTTATACTATGTAGTGATAGTGATGATAAAGCTTCGTAACTTTGACCAAAATTATGAAAATATTACATAACACGAAAACTATGAAAAATCGCAGAACCTACATGGGGGTGATTCCGGTACCCCAAGGGGTGCTCTATCTCTAGACTTCCGCTTGACGCTATTTTTTGGGACATCCTGTATATTTGGTATATTATTTTAGTTCTCGCGATTATTATACATACATTGAAATTTTCCAACTGATTTATCGCGTGTATTTTATGTTATTAAATTCCCGAGGTTTCAAATGCTTTGCAGCACGTCACGGGAGGGACTAGATGACAGTTATCTTTAAAAGTACAAAGAAAGGCAATTGTTAAAAATAAAAGTTTGTTTGTCTAAAAAGCATTGGAAACACCGAGAATTACTTTAAAATGGCTGTGCACTACGCGCGTTGCTAACTAAAATATATTTGAAGGAAAGACATTCCACAAATTTTCATTTTTTTATGTTTAGTATCCTTGCTGGGCTCTTGCACACCACTTTGCTGAAGATCATCGCATGATCAAATGCATAGTTTACGATTCTTTAAAGGACATACAGGCAAACATACATACAGGCAGGCAACATATATTTTATATATATAGATAACATGGGGTTTTTGTTACACCCTGTACTGAGTTTTAATTACGGACCTAACCTAATTTCGCAGCAAAGGGCTTCCTTTATTTTTAAATCAAATTATGAGAGAAAATACAGAGTGTTCCTTTTACTGGCCGGAATAGATGTCGAAATCAAATTAATTTCAGGCCTTGTCTTGCGCTTTCAGTAAACATTTACTACAGGATTTTCCGTATTTTTTTGTACCTCTAGTGTGGTGCTTAACTCAATAATTATCGTTACCGTTACCGTTGCCTAAACTCAAACTCAAAAGGAACTTTATTTACGTGAAACCTACGTAAATAAAGTTCCTTTTGAGTTTGAGTTTAGGCAACGACGACGATCACAAAACTCTTATAAATCGTCATATTTAAAAACACCATTATCATCTTACGGCCCCTGTCCCACACTAGGTGGTAGTCTCCACACACACCTCTCAGTCGTCATACCTATATTCACACCTTTCACAAACAACTCTTCACTCCTACAATCCCTCCATCTCCCCTCACAATCCCTGCGTTCACTTACATTCATGCCGAAACTACCACCGGTTCGGAAGGCTGCTCAACAGAGAAGAGACGGCAAGAAACTCTGTAGTTGTTTTTTTTAAATTATTGGTCTTGTTTACAAAAAGCACTAAACAGCATAGTGAGAGCAAGTTCGCAAGATGAGAGAAATGTACATTTTTGCATAAAGGATTAAGGACGTTTATACTGGTCTACTACTACTAATACTCAGCTCATAAATGACCCACTCCTGACGCAGTAGTGGGTCACGGTTGGCGCAGTGGTTGAGCGATCGACTGCTGCGCAGCTTGTCGCGGGTTCGATTCCCGCACGGAAGAAATATTTGTACGACCTACAAGTATTTGTTCCGGGTCTGGGTGTTTTCTATCTATAATATGTATGTATTTACAAAAAAAAAAGTATGTAAGTAGTTTATCATCCATCTCGTTACCATAACACAAGCATTAAGTCTTATGTCCAAGGATATTTATTTATTTATGGGCAACCTCGTATCACAGGGAGGGTAATTAGCCAACTGTGCCACGCTGTCTATACTGGTTGGGACAGGGTTTCGTTTTAAGTCAAGGGAGGGAGCTCCGGGTGACCCGCGCCGCGGACGGACGCGGGGGTGGAGGGGGGTTCGTGACGGTGCGGGCCCCTTCTGCCCTCGCCTAGGAGGCCGGTGGTGGTTCGGAGGAGCCACCACCGACGAAAGCCTCGATGACTGAGGGCGTCCCAGTGTACCGGCCCTCTCTGATAGTCGCTTGCCCGCGTTGCGGGCACCACGCCGGGGCGTCACAGTAGAATGCGTTTACGCGAACTTGTGGCGCCCCAAGCGCGTCGTGTGAGGGTATGCCGCTGGGGTTTTAGTGGGTAAACGACGCTTGGGTAGACGACCCTTGTCGGAGTCCCACATAATCACCGACCTTTCCCCCGGGGTGCGGTGGTATGCATAAAGCATTTACCCAGCGAAAACCAAAAAAAAAAAGGGTTTCGTTTTGAGTGTTCCTTCTCTTGCGCCTAGGTTTACGGCCTTGTCATTTCCTTTTGTCGGCTCTTACGACACCTTCAGGAAAGAATGGGGTGGTGACTCTATGTTTTCTAAATACACGGACCTTATACTGGTCACTTTCCTTTAATATGTTTGAGGAGATCGATGGATGTCACATGCGTTATACTTGTGCTGTTTGGGGTTGGTCGGCTTACTAGACCAAGGACGTTTTATGCAAGTTTATTTTTGTTTGTTTTATGTGAAATGGCGAATTCATTTCCACCATACAGTAAATGAACACAATCATTAAATTTCATATGTGCTATGAAGAGAAATCCTTTTTAAATTAGATTGCGTACATTTATTTGAATAAATTCTTACGAATGCTTTCAAAACAATAATAACACAAAAATGAAAAAACGACACATTAAATTATAATTAACTAGCGACCCGCCCAGGCTTCGCACGGGTGCAATGCCAAACCTCTAAATTTATCAGTGTTTCTCTACAATATTATGGATGTATTATACATAAAAACCTTCCCCTTGACTCACTCTTTGCGTAGTTTTAAAGATTTAAGCATACGGACATAGGGACATACATAGGGACGGACAGACGACGGCAACTATGTTTTATAATATGTAGTGAGTGATAATTTAGTCTTTACCACCGGTTCTGAATGCCATACCACAGAGAAAAGCCGGCAAGAAACTCTAAAGAAATAATAATGCAACTAATATAATATAACTAGTGGCCCGCCACGGCTTCACCCGTGCAAAGCGGGGCTGGGTTATACATATAAACCTTCCTCTTGAATCACTCTATCTATTAAAAAAAACCGTATCAAAATCCGTTGCGTAGTTTTAAAGATTTAAGCATACATAGGGACGGACAGACGACAGCGACTTTGTTTTATACTATGTAAAGATATACGTTAAGAAAATACAATAATATGCAAGAATTGTCGACAAGAGTTTTTGAATACAACTTTTTGCCGTAGTCTTCTGAAAACGACTAGAAGAAAATGTGAAAACCTTGGTCATATTTTTATTAATTGTAAAAAAGAAACCTATGACCAATTAATCTCAAAATTTAGATATTAGATACGAAAAAATGTTTTATACATACATACAGGCACGCCTTTTTCCCACAGGGGTTGTCAGAGATCACATCCTTCTACATGCTACGATCCTGGCTCACAACTTTCGCTTCTTCTTCTACTGAAAAGTTTCAAATTGTGGAAAAAATCCTCCATATTCCCAGATTTCAAAACTATACCAAAGTTTTAAATATTTCCTGCGTGATAAACACCCCCGAAAATGTGTACCTAAGTATAACCTCGTCTCCACAGAATAAGTAACTCTTTCACTGGTCAACTTTTATTACAAACTGTCCATGCAACTTAAAGAATTTCTTCAAAATGCTTTTAAAAAGATGGTCAAGAGACGGCTTTCTAAAAAAGCTTATTACCATATTGTCGATTATGTAAATGACCCAGTTACTCGGCATTAAGTTAGTGGCAACATACTTTATTTATATTATTGTAAATATCACTATTACTATCACTATCACTACATAGTATAAAACAAAGTCGCTGTCAAGTGTCCGTCCCTGTGTATGCTTAAATTTTTGAAACTAAATAGATAAAGTTATTCAAGGGGAAGGTTTTTAAGTATAATGCTTATTACTGCAGAGAAACACTGATAAATTTACATATTCATTATTGCCCCCGTGTGAAGCCGGGGCGGGTCGCTAGTATGATATAAGACCGCAAAAAATATTGACATAATCTTTCTAAGTTTCTTGCCAGTTCTTCTCAGCAGTGATCGCATTGCAAACTGGAAGCAAATGGTGAAATGTTGAATCGTATAAATGTTACCAATAATACGAGTATGTTGACAATTTGTAAGTGTCCATCGTGACATACGCAAAATAAATAATGTGCATTTAAATTTCTGTCGGCTCTTACGACACCCTCAGACTGGAATGGGGTGGTTATACTATGTGTTCTAAATCCGCCACCACACCCACAATGATCTAATCAATACAATATTGTTCAGTTCAGATAGTTATCGGGCGGGTTGACCTGTATCCGCCTGCTGGTGCAGTAACTCAGCCAGAAGCGATGAGTTACAGCCAAATCTTGATTAATGGTGATCACCCGTTTAACGTATTACAGATTTTAATTATTATATACGGTGGAAATGCTGATGCAGAATTTTCACTGCATCAGCATCAGCACTGCAGTGTAGACGGTAATGTTTTGGTGACGGTCATCATTAGCTGCTGGACATAGGCCTCCTCCAAAGATTTCCACAAAGGCCGGTCCTGGGCCGCCCGCATCCATCGTTTTCCGATGACCTTAACCAGGTCATCGGTCCACCGTGTGGGAGGCCTACCCGCACTGCGCCGGAACGCGATCGCCACTCGAGGACTTTTCTGCCCCATCGGGCATCGGTCCTGCGCGCTATGTGCCCTGCCCACTGCCACTTAAGTTTGGCAATCTTGTGGGCTATGTCAGTGACCCTGGTTTGCCTGCGTATCTCCTCATTTCTGATTCGATCTCGCAGGGAAACTCCGAGCATAGCCCTCTCCATTGCCCTTTGGGTGACTTTGAGCCTTCTGATGGAGCCCATAGTGAGCGACCACGTCTCTGTTCCATATGTCATCACTGGCAACACACATTGGTTGAAGACTTTTGTCTTGGTGACGGTAATGGTCTTTAAAAAGAACAAGGTAATTTGTGTACCGTTTACGAATTCAAATTTAGAATAAGAACATGGTGCGCTGGATCTTACATGAGTATAGTCCATCATTAGTCATAGAGTAGAATAGAATACTGTCGTCGAGACAACGGTTAATGTGTGTTGACAGTGATGACCTGTGGTTCAGAGACGTGGTCGCTCACTATGGGCTCCATCAAGAGACATAAAGTCACCCAATGGGCAATGAAGATGGCAATGTTCGTAGATTTCCTGCGATATCGAATCGGAAAGGAGGAGGAAGGAGAATCAGAGTTACCGATATAGCCCACATGATTGCCAAACTTAAGTAGCAGTGGGCAGGGCACATGGCTCCCAAGACTGGCGCCCGATGGGGCACAAAAGTGTGGGGAGAGTGGGGACCACGTTCCGGAAAGCGCAGTGCTGGTAGGCGGTGGAGCGTCGACCTGGTTAAAGTCGCCGGAAAGCGATGGAATCGGGGTACTTAGGACCAGATTTCGTGGAAAACCTTATCTGATATGATGATGGATTTAGAATACATAGTGTCACCATGCCATTATTATTCTTATACTCGGTAAAGCAAGCTTGGTCTCACAAGTTTGTCTTACGTGTCTCTATTAAAAAAAAATATTTAAAAAGTAGCTGCCCATTTTTCTTACTTGCTGTTCTCTGTAGAGAAGCCTTTCGAACAGATGGTAAATGATAAATGTAAAATATATTAACTTGTTAAAAGAGCTCACAAAGTTAACACGAATAAAAAGATAAAAGAGCTTGTATAAAAAGACTTGATGCAAACACGCGCGGCACATTAGAGTAACAACTCCATCAAATTGGTGGTGTCTGTGATAATAATGTCTATCAAGAACTTTTTAAAATTTCTTGTTAATAATTTTACTATAAACTAGCGACCCGCCCCGGCTTCGCACGGGTGCAATTATATTATACCTTTAAATCTTCCTCTTGAATTACTCTATCTATTAAAAAAAACCGCTTCAAAATCCGTTGCGTAGTTTTAAAGATTTATGCATACATAGGGACGGACAGAAGAATGCGACTTTGTTTTATACTATGTAGTGATTAAAATAATTTTTTTTTTTTTTTTTTTTTTTTTTTTTCTTTATTTATTTAAAAGACTTTTATACATGCGTATATGTCAGTCTTATGGTACCTAGCTCCATGATTTACAGCTACGCTTATATCTAAATATTATAGAACATGTTGTATATTTGGCATGCCTCACTACTGATGGGATTGGACAATATATCTTGATAGATACCTAGTTGTGAAATATTTAAACCTAGAGTTTGGACAATTTGTAATCTCTGTGCTCGATACCGTACACAATCCATCAACAAATGGTGTATATCTTCTGTTACGCCGCATAAATCGCAATTCGGTGATGGCTTCTTTTTCATTAAAAAGGCAAATTTGTTTGATGGAATATGTCCGGAACGAATTCTATGAGCTATAATAATATTTTTCCTAGTAATATTACAATTTATCCACCAAGGAATGCGAGGAGGTTGACATTGAATAGTTTTATACCAAATGCCTTTTTCTACAGATCTTTCGTCAAAATATGTTTTCCAAAGGTCCGAGCATTTGTTTCTGAATGTTGGCAATAGTTCTGAAAATGCGGGTTTTACGATGATTTCCCTTCCACTGGAAATTGCACATTTGGCAAGTTTATCAGCCTCTTCGTTTCCATATATGCCTATATGTGCTGGAATCCATTGCAATATCAGATTTGTATGACTTAAAATTAACTCGTTAATCTTGGATAGCACATCATAAGCTATCGGAACACCTCTGCGTCCAGAGGCGCACCGAGCAATATGATGTAAAGCATTTTTGCTATCAGTGAGCACTACAACTTTAGACCCATTGTACATATTTTTAGCATAGGATAAAGCTTCTGAGATTGCAAGTAATTCCAATGACATAACACAAAGTTCACTACTAATTTTAAAACAATGATTACTATTCACTACACTTTCTGATTGGATGAAAAAAGCTGCCCCACGTCCGTATGCGTTTTTAGATCCATCGGTAAAAATTTTGACATAATTCTCATATTTAGTATCTATTTCTTTTATTACATCATACTTCAAATTATGTAATTCATAATTCCTTTTGGTCGATTTTATACAGTCAAGACTTAAAGAAAGTATTACTTGTAAATCAATTTTAGTGGTCCAAATTTTAACTGAAAACATTTCTAGAGGCGACGATGAGGCAACTTGTATATCCTTACATTCATCATAAACTGTTCCTAACAATGGGAGCTTTTTCTTAGACCAGTAAGTGTTTCGATAAAGGGAACTAAATTCTGATAGTAGTTTTGTAGTGACATTATCTTTCCAAGCTAGAGATTTTAAAAAGTATTTATAAGCCAAATATTTTCTACGTATTGAGAGCGGAGGTATACAAATCTCACTTTCCATTACGTGAATCGGCGTTGACCTAATAAAACCGCCTACTATTCTTAAAGCCTGATTTTGTATTTTCTGTAATTTTAATAAGTGACATTTTGCGCTATTATCGTAAAGAAAACTACAATAATCGATTCGGCTTCTAATTACAGCATTATATATTGTCCTTAAATGTTTTGGATGAACCCCCCATGAGCCACCAGCCAACAGCCTTAGTAAATTCAAACTTCGTTGTGTTTTTTGTACAAGCTCATTAATATGTTTTCCGAAACGTAAAGATGTGTCTAACCAAAACCCTAAGTACCTGTAAGTATCTACAGAGCTCAGTATATGGTTACCGACTGCTAACTCTACCATATGTCTTTTGTGCCCTCTGCTAAATAGACATAATTTAGATTTAGTTACGGATAATTCCAGTCCTATGCTGCTTAGAAACGATGAACTAATCTTTAAGTTGTTTTCAATTATATCTATACTCTCTAATTTATTACTTCCGGTGTGATACATTACAAAGTCGTCGGCATATTGACACATATGCACATTATTTATTTTGGAGAACAATTCAAAGGTTGCTATATTGAACAGAATCGGTGAGAGCGGATCCCCTTGCGCCAAGCCAAGACCTGTATTTCTAGATATAGAGGTGGCCTCATTGCTTTCGCTTTTTATCCTAAGACGTCTATAACTAAGATAACACCAGAGATATTCACATAATTTCTTACCAACTCCTATTCTGTCAAGTATCGTTAATAACACATTAATAACAACATTGTTGTAAGCGTTTTCTACATCAACAAAACATGCTAGTGTTGTTTGGTTTTTAGAGAAACCTATTTGTATCTGAGTTACTAAACGAACTAAACAGTCTTGACTTGACTGTCCGCGGCGAAATCCAGATGTAAATTCTGATAATATCCTGTTTTCTTCTATAAACCACTCAACACGTCTAGATAACATAGTGTGAAAAATTTTACACAAACACGACAATAATGATATTGGTCTAAATTTTAGATGTACACCTGTTTTTGGGATAGCTACTATTTTAATATCGCGCCATTGATCAGGAATAACACTAGAGGCTAATATTAAGTTGAAAATTTTAAGCAAATATAGTTTTCCATTTCTAGGTAAATGATAAATCATTGAATATGTTATTTGGTCATCACCCGGTGCAGTGTCTTTATATTTTAAGCAATTAGTCAGTTCCTGCAATGTGAAAGTACTTTCCATTACCTGATTCACAGATACAAAACTTGGGCATCTATCAGAGACATAGTCTGGAGTTAGGCTTCTGAGTAGTGATTCTTTTTGCTCCATAGTCGCATAGGATCTATTCGACTGAGATCCCTTTAACCATCGCATACTATTCCACATATTATAAGTAGATGTAGATGCATCGATACTGTTGCAATACCTTAACCAATCATTAAGCTTTGCTTTTTTAATAGCAATTTTTGCTTGCAAACATTTTTCTTGTAGGGTATCTAAATTACTGGGAATAGGATTTTTTCTAAATTTACTAAGAGCTAGTCTACGTTCTGCAACTAGTTTTGAGAGTTCAGGATTCCAATATGTTTTTGGCCGAAATTTTGGACTAATGCTTTCGCATTTTTTTGTGGTTGGTATATGGATATCTGCTGCCTTATTCATTGTAATGACTAGATTTTCGTAAAGTGTGTGAACATTATCATTACTAGGACAAGACTTTAAATCCTTTTCTACACTTAGAGCATACTCTTCCCAGTTAGCCAACTTATAATTACGTTTTTTATAGATATTTACAGAATTATTCATTTGGCTCTTAATTTTAAGACAAAGATGATCACTGCCCAAATTTTCATTTAAGACTGTCCAATTAAATTTTAGGGTTATATCAGCTGAGGTAAAAGTGATGTCAGGTGATGATTTTTGTACGCAATTGTTCACAATTTTAACTCTAGTACTATCCCCAGTGTTAAGGGGTGTATAGCCTGCTTCAAGGGCACAGTCATATATCATTGTACCTCTCGTATCCGTTTTATATGACCACGTGGAGTGATGTGCATTAAAATCCCCTGCTATTAAACATTTTTTGGAAAATTTTGAAAAATATCATCCCAATCACCAGACGAAGTATGCACAGACGATGGACAATATATTAGTACTATGTCTAGAACATTGAAACGAATGGGAAGTTTTACAAAGTATATTTTAAATAAAAATCCGGATTTACATTTCTTTGTTAAGCGCGTGTAATTATAGGCGCTTGGGTTTGACGACGACGATCGAGCTCCGCGGCGTGGCTGCGTCTCGCCTTATATATGGCTGCTTGCCAGCCGGAGGGGGTCGCTTCCCTCGCGCGGCGTCCATCTTCGGTTCTTCCATTGTGATTGGCGGACGTCTTGCCTCGGCGAAGTATCGGCGAATAGAAAAAGCCGCGAGCCTGTGCTACGGCCTTAAATGGTCGTCTGTCGGCCGGAGGGGGTTCACTCCGCGCTCCTCGGCTATCTTCGGCTGCTGTCGTTCGCCTCAGTATCGGCGCGAACATCCTGCCCCCCTTGAAAGCACCCGCTTTCAAGCCTGACGTCTTCTTCCTCCTTAGTTTCCGCCATGGACGGAATAATGCAGAGTCTGTTGTATGCCCTCTTCACCACGCCCTTCGCCGTAGTGACGTCAGCCACTCGAGCCGTGCCATCCGAGCCCGGGTAAAGCCGCGAGACGCGCCCCAGGCGCCATCTCAGCGGTGGTAGGTTTTCTTCCTTTATGTAGACGAGATCTCCAACGCGTAGACCTCGCTGATGGGTGCGCCACTTCGTTCGCTGTTGCAGCTCAGCTATGTATTCTCGGCGCCACCTCTCCCAGAACTGCTGTCTCAATAGCTCTACTCTTTGATACCTGTTAGGTCTAGAGCACGTTACAGGTGTAGACGGAACGGAGGTTAGCGGCCGTCCGACCAAGAAGTGTCCTGGAGTCAATGGAGATAGATCAGTTGGGTCGGACGAGAGAGGAGATAACGGTCGGGAATTTAATATGCTTTCAATTTGCGTGAACAAGGTCGTTAGCTCCTCAAACGTCAGTGAACTATTACTAGCTACTCGCTTTAAATGGGTTTTGGCGGATTTTATGCCAGCCTCCCATATTCCTCCAAAGTGAGGGGAATATGCGGGGCTGAAAACAAATTTGATACCTTCGTTAGCCGAGTAATCATACACAGAATGACGACTAGACCGTATCACTCTGCCCAATTCCGCATTCGCACCTACAAAATTAGTGCCATTGTCGCAATAGATCGAGATCGGTTTACCTCTTCGTGCTACAAAACGACGCAGTGCTAATAAAAATGCTTCTGTACTCAGTGCGCTAACGACCTCTAGGTGAACCGCCTTAGTTGCGAGACATATAAACAAACATAAATAACATTTAGACTGGCGACTACCGCGGCCAGTCCGACTAGTCACCAGGAACGGTCCGGCCAGGTCAATCCCGCAGGACTCGAAGGCGAATCCCTCTGCAGTTCTTACAGAAGGTAAGTTACCCATTATAGGCTGAGTAGATTTACCCCTTAATCTTGTACAAGTCACGCATGCCCTCACGGTTTTCCTGGCTAGGTATCTGCCCCCAATTGGCCAGTATTTCTCCCGAACTGAAGCCAATAAGTGCTGCGGACCTGTATGAAACCATTTAAGATGCTCGTTTCGCATCATTAGTTTAGCAAAATGATGATTCGAATCTAAGACTATTGGATGTTTTTTGTTATATTCAAAATTTGAGTTTTGTAAGCGTCCTCCTACCCTTAAAATACCACTAGGGTCAATAAACGGGTGAAGAGAAATAAGTTTCGATTTATAGTGTAGCTGCCCCCCTTTATTGAGAACCTTTATATCGCTACCGAATGATTCCATTTGACTGGCCTTTATTATAATATTTGTAGCATTATTTAACTCATCAACCGTAAGAGCCCCACACAATTTTATATCATTTCTTAAATTATAAATAAATCTTAAGACATACGCAACACACCGTTTTAATCGTATAATATTTGAGAACCTTTCGCAATCAATAAAATTTGTAAAGGTTTCTACTGTGACATGCACCTTCAATTCTGGAAGAATTTCGCTAGAACCTGAGTGAGAATAATGCGGCCATTCAGACATTTCCAACTTCAAAAAGGGAGGCCCTTCCCACCACAGAGAACAATTAACTAGTTGTAGTGGGTCGACACCTCTCGAAGCTAAATCAGCTGGATTTAAACCGGTAGGTACATGTCTCCATTTAAAATTACAAGTTAAGTCGTTAATTTCATTTACTCGGTTACAAACGAACGCCTTTAAATTCCTAGGCGGCATCTTAATCCAACCTAGAACCACCGTAGAATCGGTCCAAATATATTTGTTTGTAATATTACAACGGAGCGAGTCAAAAACCTTATTACATAATAATAATAATAATAATAATAATAATTTATTCAAGAAAGATACTAACGTATTACAATTGTTTTAGATATAAAAACATACAGTAGTCCTATTTGAGAATATACCTGAACTAGGTTAAAAACCTGTGCTTCAGGCGGAGTCGTAGGCGCGCACCTAACAATGCACCGCATAGTTCTAAGCGAGGAATTGTACATGGCAACAAATTATCAACCTCGTCTACTTCCCTAACGAAATTACAACACAGTGACTCATTCCTAGCTTCCCCGATTGGTCCTACCACTAACCACCCAAACATTGAGTCGTGTAAAATCGGCTTATGTAAACCTAGCCTTATTTTATCCGTACCTAAAATATCCCAGTACACATCAGCTCCCAAAAGTAAATCGATCTCAGAGGGAGATCTAAATGTCGGATCCGCTAATTCAACGTTCCCCGGAATATCAATTTCTTGTTCAATAGGCAAGTTAGGTAGATAATTAGTGATGGTAGGCACAATCAAGCATACGGTTTTAACGGTAAACTCCCTTACTCGTGAAACTAACTCGACCGTGCAACGCTTGGAAATATTTAAAGTTGCATTATTAATACCGGAAATATTTATAGGCTTAGTGTTAATAGGCACAAGGTTTAATTTTCGTTGCAGACCTTGTGTGATAAATGACGTTTGACTACCTGAATCTAACAGCGCGCGCGCGCGGTAAGTGCGCGTTCCGATTATGATATTAACTATAGCTGTGCATAACAAAACCTGTCCGGCGCGCACAGCTGGCAGCGCCACCGGCAATGCGGACTGTACGTCGCTAGGTATAGAACTATGGACAGGTCTATCGTCCCTATGTACTAGCGTGTTATGCCTCCCTTTGCAGGTACGGCAGGAGCCACGTAGTCTGCACTGAGCAGGCAAATGACCGGTGCGAAGGCAAATCTCGCACAACGATAGCTTATTTACGTGCTTAATTCGATCATTGATACTCATGTTTTTAAATTTAGAACATTCGTAGACTAAATGATTTTGATTACAAATGTGACACCTGTTATTTAATGTAGAAACAACAAACGCCTTAGGTCGTTGATTTGATGACCTGAATGAAGCTACGGGTTTACTTTCTATTTTAAAATTCTCTGTAGTTTCCAATACATTTGCGCTGTTACGGAGAAAACTATTAAATTCGTCTAAAGTGGGTAACTCGCTTAAACTATTCTTATATTCTTCCCATTTGCGACTCGTTTGGGAGTCTAACTTTGTGGAGACCATATAAATGATTAGAGTGTCCCACTTGTCGGTCGGTTGACCCAAAGTATTGAGAGCGCGCAAATTTTTTGAAATATGATCTATGATAAAACGCAACGCTTTATAG
The DNA here is from genome assembly GCA_905475355.2 of Clostera curtula. Lineage (NCBI taxonomy): Eukaryota > Metazoa > Arthropoda > Insecta > Lepidoptera > Notodontidae > Clostera > Clostera curtula. The sequence goes on along the minus strand of FR997813.1, from coordinate 5,440,609 downwards.
GATTCTCTGGAAACTGGTTCAAGGCTAAATAGGGCCTTTAAATGATTGTTAATTAATAATGTTTTGTTATCAAATCTTTCACATAGAATTTTCCAGGCAACCCCATAATTTTCAGATGTAAACTCGATCGACTTTATTACGACACTGGCCGAACCTTCCAATGAGGATCTAAGATAATGGAATTTATTTATGTTCGGAATTGCATCATTACTATTTATTAAAGAGTCAAAGGTATCCTTAAACTCGAGCCATCTTAGGTAGTTACCGTCAAAATGAGGTAATGTAATTATAGGCAATTTTATAGAATTAAATTGCGACTTATTTGACTCGACACTATCATTAATTGGTTCTTTGTGATGTGCCGGGACAGAATCGACAAATTGTTGTGCATTGCAAAGGAGGGAGTAGAACAAAGATTCGGTAGCATCCCGTTCTGTTAATTGTTGATCGATATCATCGGACAGAGATTCAATATCAGTCTGTAAGCTATCAAATTTGACGAGTAATTCTCGGATCGCCGTTATACGCATAGACAATTCGTTAACGTTTAATTCTGATATCTTTGAACGATCCATTTTCTCATAATTATTTATGTAATCTTTAAAACGCGTCAGGCGTCCTCGCATTACACTTCTCCTCTTAATCAATTCTTTTAGACCGCCTTCCTCATTTGCACTGAACTTTAACTCGGGTTGAGACATGTCGATTATAATTAGGTGCGATTAACACAAACTAGGCAAAGCAACACGGAATAATCTGACCTTAAAATGTGGTAACGATCACCCGTGACTGCGATGATCACTCGGCGCGCAGGTAGGTAGATTGAAGACTCCCGAAATCGCTTGTTGCTCGTCCACTAGGCCAAACGAAGCTTCGCTTGGCAGGACATACTGCAAAGTTTAAAATAGGTTAAAGGGAATCCGTTAACATTGGTTCAAATAGGCTAAAGGGAATCCATTAACATTTATCGGCGATTGTGGGGTATTTTCATTTCACCCGCGCCTTTTGTCCTATAAATTTATTTTATAGCAATAAATTTAATTAGGGACTGTAATAGGAAGCAAGAAACGTTGTTCACACAAAGTAGCACGTGGATATAGACACGTGGGTTATAGGCGCGTGGGTTTTCACACAAGTAGCACGTGGATTATAGACACGTGGGTTATAGGCGCGTGAAATATAGGCGCGTGAAATATAGGCGCGTGAAATATAGGCGCGTGAAATATAGGCGCGTGAAATATAGGCGCGTGGATTTAGGCGTGTGATAGGATTTTGGGCACCTGGATTATAGGGCGAATGGGTTGTAGGGTAAATGGAATGATCTTACTCCGATCCAGTTACTTATTGGTTTTTGACCATCCCGTTTCGCTTCTCCAGTTGCCGTAGATTGATTTTTCTTAACGACGGTAGGTTGACCGGCTTGAGGATCCGTTCTTCCTTGCTTCTTTTTCCAAAATTGTTTCTGTTCGAGCGCCACTTTTCAATGTCTAGAACATTGAAACGAATGGGAAGTTTTACAAAGTATATTTTAAATAAAAATCCGGATTTACATTTCTTTGTTAAGCGCGTGTAATTATAGGCGCTTGGGTTTGACGACGACGATCGAGCTCGGCGGCGTGGCTGCGTCTCGCCTTATATATGGCTGCTTGCCAGCCGGAGGGGGTCGCTTCCCTCGCGCGGCGTCCATCTTCGGTTCTTCCATTGTGATTGGCGGACGTCTTGCCTCGGCGAAGTATCGGCGAATAGAAAAAAGCCGCGAGCCTGTGCTACGGCCTTAAATGGTCGTCTGTCGGCCGGAGGGGGTTCACTCCGCGCTCCTCGGCTATCTTCGGCTGCTGTCGTTCGCCTCAGTATCGGCGCGAACAACTATGTTACTTAATAAATCACAATTCAATAAGTTAATACAAATAATTTCAATTCCTGCGTTACTAGTATCCAATGAAATTGTTTGAGCTTTTACTGATTTATGTAAAAGAATCGCTACTCCACCATAGGAGTCGGCTCTATCTTTTCTAAAAATATTATATCCACTAATATTAAATATTGAATCTTTCTCTAGCCATGTTTCAGATAATAATGCAATTAATATTTTTTCTTGCGTTAATAGTAACTCTAACTCTTGCTTCTTTGGTCGCACACTTTGAGAATTCCACTGCAGTATATTAATATTCATAGGTGTTTTGCTGTGCTTGTAACTACCCATTGTTGAAATATGACACTACTTTTGTTATTAAATCTTTACTGTTTATCACATTCCAAAATAAAGACACTACCTTTCCAAACAATAAATTAACTATTTCTCTAAATTTGTCTTCAAGACTAGTATCCGCGAAACAAATATCTTTTATTTTACTGAATATTTTAAATATACCGTTACTTGTCTCTGCATCTTCGGTGTCTTTATTATTTTCCGAACTTCTTTTAGTATTTATGTTCTCCTGTGAGCTATTCGTGTTTGTCTTATTCTTTGACTTCTTCTTCTTCTTCTTTTTATTTGAACCCGTTTGTTTTGCGTGATCTGGTTTGCCTGATTCTTCAGCGTCTGACTCACATGACATTGACATTTCTCTATGAATTTCAGCTTCCGTTGCAACCACCTCGCTGTAAAGCTTACCTCCTGTTGTTTTGTGTGACTCAGAGAATAGTTGATGATGTTCTATCTTCTTAGTTGGCGATGATGTTGAGTTTATAGGCGTAGGTTCCTGAATATTCTCGTAATTTTCTATAGTACATTTTTGTTTTTCTTTGTATATTGTGAGAGCTTTTCTATACGTACAATTTACTTCAGTCATGATGCTTCTAATTTCTTTCTCCTTTATAAATACTGGGCATTTTTTATCTAAAGATATATGCGGCCCTTTGCAGTTAATGCATCTAAATATGGTGGTTTCACAATTTGTGTGATCAGATCCACATTTGGGGCACAAAATCTTTTTTGTAGGGCATGATCTTAGAAGGTGTCCGAATCGCCAACATCCCGAGCACTGCGTAACAGGAAAGGTGTACGTTTCTATTTGCAATCTGCAGCCATATCCAAGTACGTATGTTGGTATAGTTGGGCTTTTAAAACAAATTCGGACAGTTTCAGAGTCTACCCACTTACCCTCGCTAGTTTGTCTTTTCAGTCGCTTTATGGATATGATTTCGTAATCACACTTTAGATTTTCTAACATCTCAGCCTCGTCAACTTCTACGTCAATTTGCTTTATGATGCCATAGCTTAATTTTATTTCGTCTGTCATCTGAATTCTAAGTCCCATATCAGTAATTTTTTTGCAGTTCACTAATTCTAATGCATATTCTCTCCTATCAAACTGAACAAGTGCTTTGAAAGGCCCTTTATAAATTATTTTCATAACATTTTTAATATTCTCTGCTCTTAAGAGTTTCGCCATTCCAAATTGTCTTGGCAGCACTTCTTTGCTAGTAATGCATACAACAAACTTCTCATTCTCTGATTCACTTGTCGTATGTCTGTCTAAACGGCTGCGTTTTCGCACTGTAATAAATCCATCGTCTTCTTCGCTCACGGTGACCACGGTATTGTTTCTCCGTTTCTCAGCGGCTCGTTGTTCACATGTTGTATTTGTATCCGTTTTTCCTTGGTTGCTCATAATGTTAACTTGTTGATCTCTGTTTACTTCGGCACTTGTATTTATTAATATCTCTCCCCTGGAATTTATGCTTATGTCATCCTGTTGTTCGTTTACTATTTCCTCTTCGTGAAACTCACTTCCACTTGAATCGCAGAAATCTACATTTTCACTCATCAAATTAACTAAATTTACTAATGACGGTAGTACTAAATAATTTTATACAATATTGTCACACGGACCGGTGCATACACCACGGCAGTTCGCGCGCGACTGGATTAAAATAATAAATACATTTTTATCCATTCTCCGTAATCATCATCACTTCACTATCACTATCACTACAGACTATAAAACAAAGTCGCTGTCGTCTGTCCGTCCCTATGTATGCTTAAATCTTTGAAACTACGCAACCGATAGATAGATAGATAGAGTAATTCGAGAGGAAGGTTTTTAAGTATCATACATCCATAATATTGTAGAAACACTGATATATTTAGAGGTTCTTCATTGCATCCGTGCGAAGCCGGGACGGGTCACTAGTATTTGAATAACGTTAAGCTTAAAAAAGTGATCCAAATGCAATCAATTTGGCCGAAATTCGAAGTTTTTGTAGGGAAACGTAATTTAGAAAACCCAGTAACAAAAACCGTTCTGAAGATTCCATTACATAAGTCAGGGGCTTTCATCTTGTTTGCTCATTGGTTAGAAATTCTCAGAAACCTAATCAACCGGTCAAAGCAAACAAATCCTATTGTTGCTTATTTAAAGAATGGTAGATTCGGTATCCAACATGGCTGAATTTTGTAATGTATTCGGTACGAGGTCATCACGTGGCTTATTAAAACAATCAATGAACTTTTTTATAGTTACACGAATAATTCGCGGAATAATCCAATTGAGCAACAAAGCGCAATAGATTGCAAAGTTGAAAGAGAAAAGGGCACGTGCCGAGGAACTTATGGCCGCACGCATCCTGGCATGGAAAGCCCAAGCGCGAGATGATCCTTGACCATGCAAAGGTTAAAAATCGGAGACAGAGGTCTACGCGGAACATTACTTGGTGTCATGGACGTATAAATAAAGAGATACCAGATATCTAGCCAGGTACTGGAGCTGTTTCACAGTGGAATACGTTTACGCGAACCTGTGGCGCCCCAAGCATGTCGTGTGATGGTATACCTGTGAGTTTTCAGTGGGTAGATGATTAGTTTCCGGAGTCCCACATAATCGCCGCTGGCATGGAAAGCCCAACCACCGACCAAAGCAAAAGCATATAAAATGGCACTGGAGGAAGCCTGACTCAGCAATGGGTTATATATGTACGTCACAGGGTTTCCGTCTCACAGGCCTCTTATCGTATGTATAGGTGACACTATTTAATCTGAATCCGTCACCACTCGGAAATGTTACATTATACACTTTATACATCACTAAGTTACGAACATTCTAATTAATAATGCAAACGTTATGTTTTAAAAGTATGTAACTGATATTTTAACACCATTAATACGCGCCGTGTCTCAAAGGTAATTGAGGGGATTTTTTGCTGGATAAATATTAAGATCAAAGAGCGAATCCACGTTATAAAAATGACTACATAATTATCCGATCGTGCGACATAATTGCTCACCGGGTGTAAAATTAATGATCATTTTAATGTGTAATTAAAATATCGGGAGCACACTGGGCCTGATCGTTAATTTATTTTATACGACAATGACTCAATGGACAATTTCCTTTGCTTGTTTATTTGGACTGTGTTATGTAAAAAGGGGGAAATTGATCGGAACAACGGGTTGATAAGGTTATTGATACATCTTAGCTTACCTTTTGGTCTTTAACCATGCTTTGTGAGGCCTCCTCCCATTCCATGGACGGAAATTAGCATACTGTGCTACGTGAGCCAGGAGTGTTGTCACTGAATTTCATATCAAGGTTTCCTTTTGCCATCACCCCAGGATGGAATGGGTTTTACATCCCTCACCACACACACTAGGTTATAAATGTGATCTATCAAATGACAAATAGCATAGCGGGGCGCTAATTTCAATCTTTCCGTGCGTCTTTCGGAGTCCTACATACCCCGGCTTGTCCCCAAACGTCGAGTATCCATGAGGATTATAGATAGAAAACACCGAGACCCGCAACAAATACTTGTAGGTCGTACAAATATTTCTTCCGTGCAGGAATCGAACCCGTGTTGTTGTTCGTGACTCCCTGTGGTGGATTTAGAATACATAGTGTCACCGCGCCATTCTATCCTGAGTGCGTCGTAAAAGCCGACAAAAGTAAATGACAAGGTCAATAACCTAGCCGCAAGAGAAGGAAAACGTGATACAATCCCAATGCCAACCGGTCTTGCCAGCGTGGCATAGTAGGCTAATTTCTCTCCATGAACTTGGAGGAGGTCCGACTCAGTAGTGAACAAACGTATTAAAAAAAAGTTAAAATGATAAATCAGTTTTCAGCGTATTCTGACACACAATGGAAACCGCTACGTAGCGCACTACACGAATTTAACAATCCATTTTATAAACCCTCTTTGTTATATATTACCCGGTCAAAGGTTCAAAACAAACAATAGAGAATTATGTTGGTAAGATAATATTTCTTTTTGACTTCCCTTCAAGTGACATTGGGACTACTCATACAGAAATCCTTCTTTGTCATCAAATCTCAATACAAAGCTCCTAAATTAGGAATGGAATTGGCCGAATTATTCAAACGATGCCTACGGAAATAAGAATTGGGAGGCACGTTTCCAAAGCCACGCCGAATTATTTCAGTTATTTGTCCGTTCGTTTTTGTTTCAAATTCTGAACGGAATTATCGCCAATGACACAGATACGCGTTGTTGGTTCTTAAAGTTCCAAATTAGGTGCAAGTATTAATTCCTTTCATTGTGATATATTCCTTGTGGTGACCGTTTAACTATACAAAATGTCACTAACCCATACCATACCGATCGTAAGAGGCGACTAAAGGAAAGCAAGATGCAGATCACATACCCGCATGAGAAAGAAAACTTGATACATATAAACCCTGTGCCAACCCGTTTTGCCAGCGTGGCACAGTGATAAAAGTTCCCCGCTATGAATTTTGAGGACTCAACTCAGTAGTGGGTAGTTTATGAGCATTTATACACCGACCTTTTTAACATATTTTTTACATCGGAGATCCTCATGGATATCCAACCGTCGCAGGCTGGCCGGGTTATTCGGGACAGGGTGCGTCATCATCATCATCATCATTTCAGCCAAAAGACGTCCACTGCTGGACATAGGCCTCCCCCAAGGATCTCCACAAAGGCCGGTCCTGAGCCGCCCGCATCCACTGCTTTCCGGCGACCTTAACCAGGTCGTCGGTCCACCGTGTGGGAGGCCTACCAGCACTGCGCCTTCCGGAACGCGGTCGCCACTCGAGGACTTTTCTGCCCCATCGGGCGTCGGTGCTGCGAGCTATGTGCCCTGCCCACTACCACTTAAGTTTGGCAATCCGGTGGGCTATGTCGGTGACCCTGGGTGCGTAGAGATAGTAAATTGCGCTCCGACCTACCCACTAAATCCAAGGGCGATCCTCGACCGCTCGAACCAGACCTACAGGATTCACCCCCAATGAGGCAGCATGCTCCGCGAAACGTCGACCAACTATCATAACTGCGAACATTAATATTCTAGTAGTCCTAAACCAAATTTTACAAAATGCCACCTGATACAATGTCGTGCGCACGTGCAAAGACCATAAAACCCCCAGCTCGGCTCTCAATCATCCTCCAATGTCAGACAGGCACGCCCTACGCCTACGGTTCTCGGGTGACTATTAACTAGGTCATTTATTATTAAACTGTCATGATGATATTTCAATTATTACGTTCACATTTCGAATGTTTCCCAATCAGGTTGTTCAACGACTGTCTTTTGTTTTTTATGAATTTATTGAACTGGTTTTTTTATTTATTTTTTATTTAATGATATGGCTTTTGTTATAAGTAACTGGCCATCAATTGTCATCTAAAGAATCTGGAGTCTGTGTAGTGCCTTAATTTGTGGGGTTCTATGAGGAGTCGTACGATAGTGTTGTAGCCGCTTGTGGCATACAGATAGAACTTATTTTATCTTACTGATAAATTTATTTAGTTGCGCCAGAAAAAAAAATGTATTCAATTTGCTACTATATCACGCTGGCTAGATATTTAAGCAAAAGATTTCTTATCAATATTTCCTCGTCTTATGCCTTATACTTATTCATTTTGTCCCTTCTTACAACACCCACAGGATCGAATATGTGGATGACACTACTATGACCACTACTACTACTCTATAGCCGTCCCACTGTTTCGGGCCTCTTCCAGTTACATGGGGGGGCATTAGCCTACTGGGCCACGTTGGCAAATTTTCCTTCTCTAACGGCTATGCTTCAGTCTTGTCAATTCTCTTAAGATATCCTCAACGTGGAATGGGGTGGTCACACTAAGTATTCTAAATCAGTCACCACGTGTACTGATGATAATATTTACTTTAAATAGACATAGACACGTCTTAGGCCTCTAGAATGCTCTACAATGTTATATTACTAGACTAAGAATGTCACAACTATGTTTGCGGTAATATAGTCAGCTGCAGTCGACATAATTTCTTCGTCATAAAGTTTGTATGCGAATGGTTTCCAATGTTTAACTTCTGTTCAGATTCGACGAAGTTTAATGTTGCAGAGAACTTCGTTTAATAGCTGAACATATTTTGTTGCAGTTAGAAGTTCTTAATTTAAAATAGATTTACGTTTTTCAGTTGTCAAAGATATCGTTTTTGTCGCATAGATTCACATGCACTAAAACAATTACCTGATTGGTTACATTTAGTGTACAAGTAAGGTAACTTTTGGTAACTAATTTAGTGTAATAGTTAGGTTAGGTTACAAAAATGTCACCAGCCCACACCATCCTGACGGTGTCGTAAGAGCCGACTAAAGGAACGCAAAAGGCAAGATAAGGAAAAGTGACACAAAACGTGTGTCAACCCACCTTTCGTCTGAATATAAAACAACGATAAAAAAAAAAAATTAAACTTTTAGTAATTAATTTTGGACCCACTAGTGTTGTGCAGCATTCTTCTGTCTTCAAGAGATGCTCGTAATCCTGGAATCGAGCAATCGTTAACCGCCAAGGGTTTTAGTGGGTAGATTACAATAAGGAATCTAATATACCACAGCCTGTCCTCAAAGTTTTGACTGCCTCGTTGGTCTAGTGGTTAGATGTGCCGCCTTTGGATCAACGGGTCCCGGGTTCGATTCCGGGGTCGGGCCAGTGTCTTTGTCTAAACCAGAGGCACTGGCTCGGAGTCTGGGTGTCATTTTTATCTATAATATGTATGTATTTACAAAAAAAAAAATGTATATAAGTAGTTTATCATCCATCTCGTTACCATAACACAAGCATTAAGTTGCTTAGCTTGGGACGAGATGGCGTTGTGTGAAATGTCCAAGGATATTTATTTATATATTTTAAAGGTCAGGTATCCATGCGGATGTCCCAAGAAATTAAGATAGCATTTGATTCTAATATACAGAGTTGATTTTACTGAGGGGCATTATATTACACTACGTATACTTTATGTGATTAGTATAAATTCGAAACGGTACTAAAAAAATACACGTGATTTTTCATGGGGGTGGAGGGGTAGTCACCTCACCAGGTATCACCAAGGGGGAGGGAGGGGTTAAAAATTTAAAAAAAAATTCACGTGATTAATGTACAGCCCCTACGGTTACTAAACGATGCGTTAGGCATAAACATCTTAGGAAAGATTAAAAAAAAAAATTGCGGCTAAACTATTGCTCCAATTTAATTGATTTTTGGTACAGAGCCTGGAAATGATACCTAGTATAGGCAGCTAAAAAAATGCCCCTACGTCGTATCAACCCTGTATGTTATAGGACTTATAGGTTGCTCGACATAAATGATATCAATTGGTATTTCTATTTTAACGCTAAGATAAAGATATTAGTTGCAAGCCGATGTACGATGTTTGTCATAAAACGGTTTTATTGTTATGTAAACCTTTGCCAGACATCCATTGACGCCCGGAGTTGGCGAGGAGCTATGAGAAAATTAAACGGGTGATAAATTTATATGCAAAATTTTGCCATAAGCTTGCATTATGCATTTCATAAACTTAAAAAGTTCTATGTACCTATTTAATTAAACAGTATGTATATGTGGAGTCACTATCACTATCACTTCACTATCACTACATATTATAAAACAAAGTCGCTGTCGTCTGTCCGTCCCTATGTATGCTTAAATCTTTAAAACTACGCAACGGATTTTGAAGCGGTTTTTTTTAATAGATAGAGTTATTCGAGAGGAAGGTTTAATACATGCATAATATTGTGGAGAAACACTGATAAATTTAGATGTTCATCATTGCACCCGTGCGGGTCTAGTGCTAGTTTAAAATAAAACAGGGGGCAAGACCTGTTTTATTATATTTTCAAGGTTTTAAATGTACTATGATTTTCTTTTTTTTATTCTATTATCCTTATGGATACCCGACTGCTAAACGCTAGCCAGGTTACGCAGGACACCAGGACGCGGAAAATTGCCCCAACCTACCCACTCAAACCAACGGTTAACCCCAACTGCCCGAAAAAGGGCCCTGAGTTTTACTTCCCAATGGGGACATTCTCCGCCACCCTGATAAGCCATTGCCCGACCACCTAAAGCTTTGATAGCGAGATCTGGACGCTCCCCAGCCCCACCGAGAGGCACGGCTAAAGCTATGCAAAACCACATGACTGCCTCGTTGGTCTAGTGGTCAGATGTGCCGCCTTTGGATCAACGGGTCCCGGCTTCGATTCCGGGGTCGGGCCAGTGTCTTTGTCTAAACCAGAGGCACTGGCTCGGAGTCTGGGTGTCATTTCTATCTATAATATGTATGTATTTACAAAAAAAAATGTATATAAGTAGTTTATCATCCATCTCGTTACCATAACACAAGCATTAAGTTGCTTAACTTGGGATGAGATGGCGTTGTGTAAAATGTCCAAGGATATTTATTTATTACTAGTGGCCCGCCCCGGCTTCGCCCGTGCAAAGTGGGGGTGGGTTATACATATAAACCTTCCCCTTGAATCACTCTATCTATTAAAAAAAAACCCTTCAAAATCCGTTGCGTAGTTTTAAAGATTTATGCATACATAGGGACGGACAGAAGAATGCGACTTTGTTTTATACTATGTAGTGATAGTGATGATAGTGATTTATTTTGAAGATACCTATAAAGTACATTAGCTATGGCGCTCTTTAGGGGAGGCCTGTGTCCAGCAGTGGACTAATGTGGGCTGATGATGATGATAAAGTACAATATATTCGTGAAATTCATGTTTGTAAACTGCCCCCGTGATACAGGTTAAACCTAATGCAGGATTTCCTTGTTTTTATTTTTAAACTAGTGGCCCGCCCCGGCTTCGCCCGTGCAAAGCGGGGGTGTGTTATACATATAAACCTTCCTCGTGAACCCACTCTATCTAATAAAAAAACCGCTTCAAAATCCGTTGCGTAGTTTTAAAGATTTAAGCATACATAGGTACGGACAGAAAACATCGACTTTGTTTTATACTATGTAGTGATTAAAGTAGATGTGTACATCTTGACGGGCAAAGGCACGGACTGAATATGATGTTGAATAGATGTGAGGTAAGACATTAAATAAAAGTAAATATAATATAATGATGAACCTAAAACTAAAGGAAACTTAAATAACATATTAAAATAACTAAATTATATTATTAAAAGGAGGGACTTCTTTTAATTAAGCAAGGTTCCAAAGATACTGGCAGCGTTCCCCCTTTGAACAACTATATACTGATTCTTTATCTAAATACTCTATTTCTTTATCTATTTCTTTAACTATGTAACTATATACTTGAGGTTAATTTGTAAAAGACACACATTATCAGTTCAAAGAGTATCACTATTGGTACACGAGGAAATGTACGACGCATTTTCACTTTGTTAAATTACGACCGTGTATACAAAACACAAGGTAGTCATAACAATTTGACCGGAAACGGTCGCTTGCGTCAGAATAGCATTAGCAGTAGATACTACTGACGTAGGAAATGCATCTAACATCAATAACTGACACAATTGTTCAGGAATTCTGCATTATACTACTACTGCCCACTTTACCACGTGGTAACGTATTTAGAATAGGTACACAATGTCACCAACCCATACTATCCTGAGGGTGTCGTACAAGGCCACTAAAGGAACGTAACAGGCAGATTACCCAGCCGCAAGATATGGAAATCTTGATACAAACCCTGTGCCAACCCGTCTTGCCACCGAGGCAGAGAAGGCAAATTTTCCTCCAAGAATTTGGAGTAGTTCCGAATCAGTAGGTCATTTATTTTACATGATTAGCCCACTCTGCCATGCTGGCCAGACGGGTTGGCACAGTGTTTCGTATCAAGATATCCTTCTCTTGCTTTTCTTGGTTTTCGGCCGTGTCATTTCCTTTTTTCGACTCTTACGACGTTCTCAGGATGGAACGGGGTGATGAAACGGTGTATTCTTAATCGTTAACCACACAGACTGTCTCGTTGATGTAGGGGTTGGATGTGCCACCTTTAGATATACGGGTCCCAGGTTCGGGCAAGTGTCTTTGTCTAATCCAGAGGCACTTGCTCTGAGTCTGGATGACATTCGTGTTCGTTGTAGAGAAAGGGTTCGGTATTTTTTTAATAAAAAACAGATTAATTAATTCATCTTCTGAGACGTGTTTAAGCTTTAAAATGTTTGCATTAAAGTTGTAATATTCCTTGTGATTTATCCCTCAGAGAACCTGCTCACCATCGCCCTACGTGACAAAATTAAAAACACTCCCGGTGCATAAAAATACAATAATTCACTTAGCAAGTAACCTTGTGTCTACGTTATTAAAGTTTTCAAGCAAAGTGATAAAAATGACGGGCGAGCCTTCATAACGCGGCCACTCTGTCTTGATACAATACGTCTATAGATCATAGTATGCATAGACATAAATAAAATTGAAGTGTCTGTTTAAAATACCTCGCGCTAGTGCTGGTCGGCCTCCCACACGGTGGACCAATGACCTGGGAAGGTTATTAGGGATACAGGCGGCCCAGGACCGGCCTCTGTGGAGTTTCTTTGGGGAGGCCTACGTCCAGCAGTGGACGTCTTTTGACTGAAATGGTGATGATGACGACTACTAGTCCGTGTGGTGACAGATTTAGAATACACAGTGTCACCACCCCATTCCATCCTGAGGGTGTCGTAAGAGCCGACAAAAGGAAGTGACAAGGCCGAAAAGCTAGGCGCAAGAGAAGGATAACGTGATAAAACGCCTGTGCCAACCCGTCTGGCCAGCGTGGGCCAGTAGGCTTGTATGTTGTGTTGTGCCCCTCCCTGTGATGGGGGAGGCCCGATTCAGCAGTGGCTGAGTAGTAGTAGTAGTATGGTTAGATGTGCCGCCTTTGGATCAACGGGTCCCGGGTTCGAATCCGGGGTCGAGCAAGTGTCTTTGTCTAAACCAGAGGCACTGGCTCGGAGTCTGGGTGTCATTTCTATCTATAATATGTATGTATTTACAAAATAAAAAATGTATACAAGTAGTTTATCATCCATATCGTTACCATAACACAAGCATTAAGTTGCTTAGCTTGGGACGAGATGGCGTTGTGTGAAATGTCCAAGGATATTTATTTATTTATTTTACTACTCAGCCCATAAATGATTCATCGCAAAATCGGGTGTACGGATTTCGAATACATAGCTTTACCACCTTAATCCATCCTGAAGGTGTCGTAAGGATGGATTCAGGAGGATTCAGGCTGCGGTGTCGTAAGAGATGACAAGGCCGATTTCCTAGCCGCAAGTGAAGTATAACTTGATAGGTATTCGTATCGTTGTGCCAACCCTCCATGTAACTGGAGGAGGCCTTACTCAGCAATGGGTCATCTATGGGCTTAGTAGGAGTAGTAGCAATTATTTTTTTAAAAACAATGCCACTGTCATGAGCGGAGCCACAGGCAACAACAAGTTTCGTAATATTTTTTAATGAAAACACTCGTTTTTGTAGACACGAAGAGTGTTTAAAAATGTCAGTGACCTTAAAATATTTGGAGCTAAGACCCTGAATATTAACGTTCCCCCGCGAGTTGAATTGAGTTTGGGATGGGTTGAAGTTTTAAGGTTTCCAACATGCCTACCAAATGCCAATGTTATTTATGTCCCAGGGGTCTGCGAATATTAAGCTGCGCAGAGATTTTGAGAACCGATAATTAGGCTACATTATATTGTTATAATTGTATAAGCATTATAGTATACTTAAACAGTACTAGCGACCCGGCCCGGCTACGTACGGATGCAATGGTGAGCCTCTAAATTTATCTGTGTTTCTCTACAATATTAAGGATGCATACATCTTGAATCAATTTATCTATTAAAAAAAAACCGCTTCAAATACCGTTGCGTGGTTTTAAAGATTACATAACAATTATTAGAGCGTACATAGGGACGGCAGACGATAGTGACTTTCTTTTATACTATGTAGTGATGATGATGAACTAAAACCCGTGGAGATACAGTCAGAAACCGCGGTTGCAACACAACGCCTATGGCCATCTTAAGATGTGACTGAGTGTGTCATCTATCTGAGTGCATAGAGCTAATCATAAGAAACAGTTCTGAAACAAAATCCGTTGCGTAGTTTTGAAGATTTAAGCATACATAGGGACGGACAGACGACAGCGACTTTGTTTTATATTATGTAGTGATGATGATGTGATTTATGTTACTACAAAACAGGTGTTCTGTTGCAGTCGTAATTAGTTCACTGTGCAAATTTTTCAAACAATGACAATTTTGTCACAAACGGGCGATAAAAATGAAAAAAAAAGACATGCCTGTTAATTTGCACGTACATATCTCTATCAGTAGTATTATCGACATACACGTACATCCTGATTCCAAATCCGACCGTTTTAATCTATCGATAAAAATATTGTTTATATTGATCTGGTTTAAATTACTGGCGATAAGTTACCATCGAAAAATAAGGTTGTTCATACATTTTATGATTAAAAGTTGAATTTAGGTACGAGTAAGCTCCATGCCAGTCTGTGTGGTGACGTATTTAGAATATAAATAATAGTGTCACCATACCCTATAAATAAATAAAATAATTAAATAAATATCCTTGGACATTTCACACAACGCCATCTCGTCCCAAGTTAAGCAACTTAATGCTTGTGTTATAGTAACGATATGGATGATAAACTACTTATATAATATTTTTTTTTGTAAATACATACATATTATAGATAGAAATGACACCCAGACTCCGAGCCAGTGCCTCTGGTTTAGACAAAGACACTTGCCCGACCCCGGAATCGAACCCGGGACCCGTTGATCCAAAGGCGGCACATCTAACCACTAGACCAACGAGGCAGTCAATCCTAAGGGTGCCGTAAGAACTGATACGGGGAAAGGACAACGCCGTTCTAGCCGCAAGTGAAGGAACACTTGATACTAAACCCTGTACCAACCTGTCTGGCCAGCGTGTCACGGTAGTAACTAGAGGAGGACATTTTTTTCATTTTTTTTTGGTACCGCTCGGGCAATACTTTATGCATACTCTGCCTCTGCTTCGGGGATGGGGTCGGTGACTATTAGAACGCATGAAGATACTCGTCTAACCACTAATACTCTCGGTACACCCTCACACGACACGCGTAGGGCGCCAGAGGTTCGCGTATACGCATTGACGCCTGGTACTGGAGAAGGCCTGCTCACTGCCCTCACTGTGAGGTTTTATTACCTATAGATAAAATACAGGTTAAAAATGCAACAATATTTGAATAGGATCATATCGAATTCGCGGTATCACGTGACACATGATCAATCATTTTAGTCCAACATTCGTTACCAGGCGTACAAAATAACAAATGGTTTTTTAAACCAAACGCTTTCCTATAAATGCCTACGATATATTAACGTATTTACTAATGTTTATGTGAAATACTAAATAATGGTTGCTCATATTTATAATTTAATGTTACGTTTACAGGATGTAACAAAAAGGGTAAATACATGAATTAAGGAATCAGCAAATAATAAGCAATACTTGATTCATCAGAAAGGGGTGCTCAGAGCTTCAGAACAGGCTTTGGTTTAGACAAAGACTTGCCCGACCCTGGAATCGAACCCAGGCGCCGATGATCCACTCAGAGCCCTTAAAAGATAAAGCCTATGATTACAAGGAGAGAAATGAGCTAACTATGCCCCGCTGGCCAGATAGGTTGGTATAAAAGTGAGAAATATGCCCAAATTACTGATTGTTGAACCTCAAAGAGAGATTTAATATGGAAAATAATTTAAACTCTGAACTGCTTGTTTGGATTATCTCCATGCTCTCATTTCGAATATATATGACATTTTAATTACACCGTGTACAATATGTTCAAAATATTATAAACATTTATGCCGTGATCATTAATTATAAGGTTTCATTTGCTCTTTTGGCTTCTTCAGTCATTTCAGAGCCAGAGGCCACATATCTTTCAACACCCTATAAATCTTAATTTATTTACACTATAATCATAAAACATTGAATAAATACGAATGTAGGGATATAGAAAATAATATTACTCCTTTACTTCGGTATATCACATACACACTAATGGGCTTGTCTTTTTTACACCATCTTTATCTTTGTTGTCCGTGTGGTGAAGGATTTTGTATACATAATGTCACCAACCCATACCATCTTTAGGGGTGTCGTAGGAGGCGACTAAAAGAACGCAATAGGCAGATCACCTAGCCCCTAGGGAAGGAAAACTTGTTATAAACAGTGCCAACCCATCTTGCCAGCGTGGCGCAGTAGGCTAATTTCCCTCCATGAATTTGGAGGAGGCCCGACCCATCAATGGGTCATTTATGGGGCCCTCTTTATACCTACGTTTTAAACACATCTTTTACCAAATATTTGTTTTAAAACGAACTGTTTTTATTGGTACCGATAGGCATCATTAAAAAGTGGATAATAAAACATTACCAATTTTCTTATGATTTGTTCTAATATTACTTATGTATGTTTTAGCTTTGGTTTTAATGTATTTTTATTTATTGATAAAACATACCAAATAAATTTAAACGAAAAAATAATGTTGTAAGTCAAGTGCAAGTAATAAAAAAGAAATCTTACTATAGTTGATTTACAGTTCTAAGTATAACTTGGCCTAATTTTTGGAGGATGTTTAGATCTGATGTCTGCACTTCCACTGTCTTGAGTTCTATTTATCCCCGCACGTGCGTATTGTCCCGGTATGTCAGACTGATTCAATCTTATTAATGGAATTGGACGATTGCCCTACTGACTGAGAACGCTGTTTGTCGCGGACAAACCTATTTAGAATTTGATGATTAATTTGATGATTTATTCTCATGTGTTTAGGTACATTTTTGGTTGTAAGCCGGTGATATTTTAAGTAGTGATGACATGTTTGAAAAGTATGCGGTTATGTATTTGTCTATTGTTTTTGTTAGCTAATTTTTCCGTTGGCCTAGACATGTTTAATTTTTTTAGCTTGGCATTCACTTTATGCAGTTTCTGTATTATTTATGGCCAGTATCGATGACTTCGAACTTCGACTAACTGACGAATCGGACATATTAGAGTCAGTGTGGTGATGGATTTAGAATGTAGTATAGTGTCACTACCCCATTTCATCCTGAGGGTATCGTAAGAGCCGGCAAAAAGGAATAAATAAATAAATATATCCTTGGACATTTCACACAACGCCATCTCGTCCCAAGCTAAGCAACTTAATGCTTGTGTTATGGTAACGAGATGGATGATAAACTACTTATATACATTTTTTTTGTTGTAAATACATACATATTATAGATAGAAATGACACCCAGACTCCGAGCCAGTGCCTCTGGTTTAGACAAAGACACTTGCCCGACCCCGGAATCGAACCCGGGACCCGTTGATCCAAAGGCGGCACATCTAACCACTAGACCAACGAGGCAGTCGGAATGACAAGGTTGAGAACCTATCCGTAAGAGGAGGAAAACTTGAAACGAAACCCTGTGCCACAGTAGGCTAATTAACCTCCCTGTGACGGGAAGAGGCACGACCCAACAGTGGGACATCTGTCAGCTGCATTCTGGTAGTGGACATTTTAATCTCAAAACGTGAATTTTTTTCATAAAATTTAAGACTTGTCGAATGAGTTCTAATTAGCCAACTTGATCAAATTTTGAATTTAAATTCAGTCTTCACGTAGTTATTTGCCAGTATAACGAAGTTTAAAATATTTTTTTTAATTTTATTAGAATTACTTAAACCTATATATTTTTTCTTTTTTTCAGAATGGCCTGGTAGGCTCTAAAAATCGGCATTGCCGATGTAGCAATGGCTGCTGTTAATTCGGTAAGAATTTTTGTATTAATATAATTTAAATGTTGTTATAATATACAATATGTCATTGACCCAATATGTGCTATAGGGCGAGCTATGCTTAGGGTTTCTCTGAAAGATAGTTTCCGCAACGAGGCTATCCGACAGAAGACCAAAGTCACCGACATAGCTCAGAGAATTTGCAATTTAAAGTGGCAGTGGGCTATAATAAGACGCATTCTCACAAATATTTTGAAGTTTTAGCTTGCCTTCCTTATACAGAGTTACTAAAACCTTTACTATTTTCCTATAAGCCTAGTATATTTTTTAGCGGATCCCCTGCAATTGTATCGCCGGGGCAGTTTACAAACATGAAAGTGCCTCTGGTTTACACAAATACACTTGCCCAGCCCCGAAATCGCACCCGGGACCCCTTGATCCGAAGCCTGCACATCAAACCCCTATACCAACGAGGCAGTCAAAGTTGAGTTGTGCTCATCTTTTGAATTATGACAGTTTGACCTATACCTATGACCTTACTGAATTTTTAACACAACATCTGTGAGAAGTCCTACTTCGATATAAGGTTCTTGCTGTACGACTTACACAGATAATACAACATAATATAATATTATACAGGGTGTCTCAAAAAATAGTGTCAATCGGTAGTCCAGAGATAGAGCACCCTTGGCGTACCCGAATCACCCCAATGTATGTTCTGCGATATTTCATGTGATGATATTTTTAGGGACACCTTGTATAATTTCAATGTGCTTCCCAATTTGAATGACATGAAACTGCTAGGCATGGGACACAACAACCCCAATGAATCCAATTCATCTGTAATTCCAAATTTCCATTTTACGTATACACCGTTGTTCAGTAGTTGAACAGACTTGAGCATTGATATTAAAGCATAATTCAATGTTATTAAGCGCGTTCGCTCTCATTAATGAGACCCAATCCCTCGTGTAAATCTCGAGCGGAACATGCGCTAATTGGAAACATTTCTGCTGAAGTTCTTTTGGGACAACTTTACGGGAAATGTTCGAGTTAGTACTTTTTGCTTTGGAGTAATAAAATACATTTTCATCACGTTTTGTTCCGTGTGGGGCACAATTTAAAATACACTTACGCATTCCGACCACAGGGTGTCGTAAGCGGAGGCTAAAGGCTTGTAAACAACCTAGTCTTTAGAACAAGAATACTTGAGACCAGCCTTGTGCGCACTAGGTATATCCCTGGAATACAGGGATATACATAGTACAGAGACTTCGTATTTTTAAAAAAATTTGTAAATGAATCGAGGTCAAGAAGGCCTCGCAAGATGCGAAGCGGAGTTGTGCGAGGTTTTATAGAATTTCATACAAGGAATTCAAAAACAAAATTTAAAAAAAAACTTAGAATATATTTTGTCGTTTAGCGCTTAACAATGTGCGATCACCTTTATTCTCCACAGGTCATGAGTCACACGCCCAACATACGTCTCCTGAAACAACCATTCTCTTAATTTATGAGCATACTGTGACCACGCGAATTGAACTAAAATATTTACACGGCGTTGTAAAAGGAACATCCATCGCTGTTTATTATCAACAAACGTCGCCCCTATGTATGCCTCAGTAGTTTAATGTCTATGGCTTACTAAAGATATTGATAAAACATTTATTCGCTTTCATTAATCGGAAGAATAAAATACAAGCGCTTTACTCGATTTTACTGACATAATTACTGCTCCAGAATCATAACTAACGTAGCTAGTTTTATTTTATTATTAGGGACAATAGTTTTAATGTAATTAGCTTAATTTTATTAATTTGCGTGCATTGTAACTATTTTATTTTATTACTATTCGGGAATCTTACAGCTAGTACATATTTAAGTACAACTTATAAAAATAATGTTGGCCATTTATAAGTTTACACTGATAAAACATTTGTTCTAAAATATAAAAATAATAGTTTATTATGTCACAATAAACTAGTATCGTGAAGGATTCAGAATACACAGTGTCACCACCCCATTCCATCCTGTGGGTGTCGTAAGAGCCGAAAAAAGGAAATTATAAGGCCGAAAACCTAGCCGCAAGAGAAGGAGAACTTGAAACGAAACCCTGTGCTCACCCCTTCTGGCCAGCGTGACGCATTAGGCTAATTACCCTCCCTGTGACTGAAGGAGGCCGTCTCAGCAATGGGTTCCTTATGGGCCGAGTAATAGTAGTAAACTAGTATCTATATGACTGCCTCGTTGGTCTAGTGGTTAGATGTGCCGCCTTTGGATCAACGGGTCCCGGGTTCGATTCCGGGGTCGGGCAAGTGTCTTTGTCTAAACCAGAGGCACTGGCTCGGAGTCTGGGTGTCATTTCTATCTATAGTATGTATGTATTTACAAAAAAAATGTATGTAAGTAGTTTATCATCCATCTCGTTACCATAACACAAGCATTAAGTTGCTTAGCTTGGGACGAGATGGCGTTGTGTGAAATGTCCAAGGATATTTATTTATTTATTATTTATCTATATAGTACTTTTTTTATTTGGAGTATAGCATATACGGTATGTTTGTCTGACCTACCAAACTGGGAATGACATTCAAAGTATTATCGTCAGAAGCATTAAACGGCCATCAGTGAGCTGCAGTTCCTATCCAAATGCGATGTGATTTGGAAGGCGTCCATGGTAGTTCAACGGCAGAACCATTACGCACTGACCAGCCTAACAAGAACTGAGGAAGTTGAAAAATTGGGTGTATCCTAAAAATGTGAAGGCCAAGCTAATCTGGGCACATTAACCTGGAAAAGAGCAGTGATGAGCCAACTGGCAGTTATCTACCTCAATAGCCGGCTGTTAAGCTTCAAACGGATCCTTATGACTGAGAAAAATACGGCAAATAAAACATTGAATGGTTGTTTCTAACTTATAATTTGCAGTTTTCCTCGAAGAGACCTAAATTTAAATCTGTATACCGGAGGAAGATATTCACCGTTTTAAGCCCGTCACAGACGTAGCTATAATATATACTAACTAGCTGACCATGCAAACGTTGTTTTGCCATGTAATTAAATAGGGGTTGATCGTAGAGCTCGAGAGTCGTAGCTCGCAGGACCGACGCCCGATGGGGCAGAAAAGTCGTCGAGTGGCGACCGCGTTCCGGAAGGCGCAGTGCTGGTAGGCCTCCCACACGGTGGATCGCCGACCTGGTTAAGGTCGCCGGAAAGCAGTGGATGCGGGCGGCCCAGGGCCGGCCTTTGTGGAGATCCTTGGGTGAGGCCTATGTCCAGCAGTGGACGTCTTTTGGCTGAAATGATGATGATGAAAAATGATGATCGTAGAGTGGTGAAAATTTACTCTACCTCTCATCTATCGCTTACGTTGATATCCGAAAATCGGATCATTACAATCATTTCTAGATTTAAATGAAATATTCACTGATATCTCTCTTATTTCTGATTAAATCAACGACCTATTTTCAATTATTTGTTTCCAATTAAAAGCTTCTCATGAGTTCATTTAAACGCGTCACGCATCACGCTTTGTATCATTCGCTCCCAATAAACTTGTCGTCACTGAAATGTATCATTGCCTCTCGTGGAGCAGAAACGCTTCCAATTAGTGAGCTGTAAGTAATGATGGCCCAAATATTCACGAGATCACAACTTTGCTAAGCATTAATAATAGGGGAATTAATTAGTATTCGTCAGTTGGTACAAGATTATTTGTAGATAGATATACATTCTGTACCGTTCGCTACTCTGTCAAGGTAACTTACTTGCTCATTGTACAAGTTGGTATACAATGCATTACATGGAAGACGACTCTAGAAATTATATGAAGGAAGCATACATTCTGCACTAGGCTGTGGTGATCTGGAGGTAGGGCTGAAGTATTTTCCACAATCTTCTTAATTATAAATTACGCGTCACGTTGTTTGTGCGCAATGGACTCCTAAACTACTTAGCCGATTTTAATCATATTTGCACACCGCAGTGCTGTTTGATCCAACTTTAAATATAGGATAACGTAAATCTAAATAATATAGTTGCAATATTATTTTACTGCAAATTATTTGAATTTTATTTGACAGTAACAATTATATGTTAGCTCCAAACGATTATAACAGATGGCGATATCAGTTGACTGGAGTGAGTGAGTGTTCAATAAATAGATGGCGCTATGTTTAAAGTATAATTTATGTTAAATGCAACATAACAAAAACCTTAGCCACAGCAATCGTGACCGGGTTTGCTAGAAAATGTATTTTTTCACAATCTTCGCGCATGTTTATTTTAACCCATTCAAAGATTTTTCCTGTCCAAGACAAGAAACCTGCACTTGGCTTTCACTTGATAGACACTTACGTACCTATTATTTGGTGTTGCAAAATCACAAGGGTTCTTTACTAGTATAAATCTGTCAAAAAGCATTTAATTTTAATTTAATTTTTAACCTAAGATGTTATGTAACTAGATAACAATGGTATAATTAATATTCGAAATATCGATTATTGGTTATCGATATATCAACGCGCTAAATATGGCCTTGAGGCATAATATTTGTTACAGTAAAACACATCTGAAATATAGGATAGTAGTTTCGCACCGTATGGCTTGAATCTATGACGTGTGCGCAGTTTCACGAACCATTTACTTTTAGCGGATGCAGTGTTGTACAGATTGTTATGAATCAGCTGGGAGTAGGGTAACCTCAATTTAGCACTTAATACTTTTTTTTTGTATTATGAATATAAGGTCCCCTCAAGTCAGAGTTGTTTATTGGCTCTGTCTTCTCTGCAAAATGAATGTGCTAGATATAGGCCTCCCCTGACGCTGTCTTCAGCTTGACGCATCCAGCTGCTGCCCGCAACCTTTCACAGATCGTCGCTCAATCTAGCAGAGGTGCATCCTACAATACGCTTGCCGGTTCGCAGTCTCCACTCAAAAACTCGTCTACTTCGGTTGTCGGTTCTTCTACAGATATGACCAGCTCGCTGCTACTTTAATTTGATATTTCACTGACCTGTGTGAGCGTATAATTACACCTTAATAACAACGAAGAAGAAATATCCTATGGTTTTATATTAACGGTTTCAGACATTTTTCGTTTAAAGGATAGATTTTTGATACCTTGTCTCATAAAGTCAATCAATTAGATACGTATGCAGCTTGAAGCTTGTACGGAGTTGAAATAAAATACAGTACGTTTATTTCATCCCCCCTTTGGAATAAGTCTGACAAAGTAATTGCCTTACATGGCCTGGCCAAATTGAATGATGGTAGTAAATTGTGTGTTCACCATCCAAGGCTAGATAGTGTATCTAGCAGTCTTTCGTTATAAGAATAATTGGATGCCCTATCTAAATCTACAATATTCGGCACCAGATGGAGCACACAAGGCAAATGTCAGAACTGTTTATTTTTTACACACACCCGTCTTCGTGTTTGATTTACTCTAGCCTCAATGTCAGTGAGGCAGAATTTATGGCAAGAAGTGTAAGTAATGCGTTAGGTTCAACTCTATTTCTTTCATACTGAGTATATCGTCTTACGTAAAAGCAAATAGCAATTGTTACCTGAGAGTGTATATTAATTGGTTGTGTTTTCAGATATGAAGTGTTTCTAGGAAATCCCTGGATTGCGAAGATACGCTAGATCATTATTTTGAGATAAGAAATGTGACTTCTATTCTTGCGTACTTCTAAATAGAAAAATCACTTTATAGTATAAAACAAAGTCGCTTTCGCCTGTCCGTCCGTATGTATGCTTAAATCTTTAAAAATACCAACGGATTTTGAAGCGTTTTTTTTTTAAAGTTAGAGTTATTCAAGCGGAAGTTTTATTTGTTTATTACATGCATAATATTGTAGAGAAACTTTAGATGTTCATCATTGCACCTGTGCGAAGCCGGGGCGGGTCACTGGTGATTTATATACAGTACTGCTCCTTTTGGTACCAGTCTATTATAGTTTATGACATTCTGTATACGGAACAGAAATCCGTATGTCGTAATTGTATGGTACAATTACATAGGTTAATTTAAGGAATTAGGCTGAGGGTAAATGTACAAAATTTCAACGTTATCATCGTCAGCCTACTGCTGGACATAGGCCTCCCCTAACGAGTGCCATATCGCCCTATCTTCGGCTTGACGCATCCAGCTTCTTCCCGCAACCAAACTTTCATGGTATTTTTCAAATAACGACAGAGTATTTTTTGCTTTACAACAATATATTTAAGGTAAATGACAACTTAATGGATCCCAAATCTCGACTTGTTCTTGAATTTAAAAACAAAATGAAACTGCCGTTCATTAGGCTAATCTCTTCTGATCTGTTATACGACAAACTCGGGGGTAAGTGGAGAACTTTGCCCTTTTTCGTCTTTTTTATGCCCTTTAAACAGAGTCCATTTCGTGATTTAAATGATAATATTAAAATAAAGGCCACCGGTTTTTTTTTGTAATATACGATCGTTTATAATTACTATCCAGCAGTGAACTAGGTGACGTGATGATGATGATGATGATGATCATATTTTAAATAAAAATACCGTATAAGTGCCAAAAAACATTAAAGAAAAGTCATCTTGTGACAATGTATTTTAATTTGCATGACTAAGAATCAGAGTCATCTATTACCTGATATTACTTCCTTAGTTTTAGATAGATAGTGGCCAATACTACCTATTTATTCACCAAAAGAAGTGTGTCAACTCTTGACGCTGTTTAACATCTGAAAATTTCAAGCATACCTACCTCAAAAAGAAATTTCATCAAGATAAACTGTTGCCATTATTAATTTAGTGGAAAAAGATACCATTATTTACTTAAAGGGGTTATTTTACGCTCTAGATTCCTGTGGGAGCAGTAAATATCCGTAGTTGAGCAGACCGGGGAGTAATGGTTCCAGCAAAATAACTCTATTCGTGACCACATAGATACTGGCGTACTTTTGTACCGTGTAAGACTTCAATGTAGAATTATTCGATGGAGCCACTACACAGTTGGTCCGGTAGTAGCCGAATTATAATTTATTATCTACTACTTTTCAGCCCTTAATTAACCCACCACTGAGAGCTCCAGTTACATGGAGGGTAATTAGCCTACTGTGCCACGCTGGCCAGGCGGGTTGGCACAGGGTTTCCTTTGCGGCTAGGCTGCCGGCCTTGTCATTTCATTTATCGGCTCTTTCGACACCCTCAGAATGGAATGGGGTTGTGATACTATGTATTCTAAATCCGTCACCTCACAATATGATCAAAATCCTTCGAAATTTTCTTACACTTTTTTGTGATTTTTTTGTTTCTTTTGACTGCCGACTTCAGCTTTACACATCTTTCATTTAGTTGCTTTATGTAGCAGATAGTCTTATTAAGTATCATTTCCTAGACACATAATTTTTGATTGACTTCAAATTAATTAAAATCAAATAAATGACGCAGAAAACCCTCTACATTTGCCTAACTTAAGGTTGGGCTTCCCAAATCCCCATAATATGGACACACCGAACCATTACTGGAAATGAATGAAAGATATTCAAATATTCTAGTAGTACGCGTTCAAACCTTTGTAACGGGGTAATAAAGGGCATTTCAGGGCTGAAGTGGACCTCTCCGGAAATTTAATCTAAGGGTCCTTTGTTACAAGGAATTTTGTCCTTAGATAAATGTCGGTAAGTAGAAGCAGGAATGAATGAATATTTCAATTTAATTAAAAATACGAACAGCAGAAGTTATTGTTATGCTTCTATTGCCCGTTTTGAGGGCCATCTTGTCAATCATTGCGATCGGAGAGTTCTGTATCACTGATTTGATGGGCTATTTGTTTGGTTTATTTTTGTGAAATTAATGACGAGATTCGTTCGGAGAATCCTTGATTTTCGACTGTGATTTAAGGAGTGTTTGCTATTGTTATTCGGAAAATACTAAATTGAGTACAATGAGTAATATTGTACCTTGTTGAACAAGCTTCATGCAGCTCGTCGCTTATAATAATACTAGCGACCCGCCCCGGCTTCGCACGGGTGCAATGATGAACCTCTAAATGTATCAGTGTTTCTCTACAATATTATGGATGTATTTTACATATAAACCTTCCTCTTCAATCCCTCTATCTATTAAAAAACCCGCTTCTAAATCCGTTGCGTAGTTTTGAAGATTTAAGCACACATAGGGACGGACAGACGACAGCGACTTTGTTTTATAATATGTAGTGATAGTGATGATGAGGACTCAAACTAGCATTAAATTTATTAATTAGTTTATGGATAAGTAAATTAATATATTGTAATTGGCCTAGCATTAAATTTTTATTGATTAGTTTAGGTAAATTAATAATTATTATGTAATAGTGCATGAGGTGCTTACCTATAAGAAATTGTTGCATTAAGCTTTAAATCACGTGTGTAAGATATATTTATTAGTTTTTTTAAGTGTAAACAGTTGTAGGTGAGCCTAGAATAAATAAATAAATAAACTAAAAAGAAACTTTATTTACATAGGTTTTATCACAAAACTCTTATAAATCGTTATATTTATAATTACTAATATTATCATTCGGCCGTTGTCCCATGCTAGTTAGTAGTCTACATACATTCCTATCGGTCATCAGATCTACTTTCACACCATACACATTTCCACAATCCGTCCATCTCTGTTGATCTCCCACAACTCTTGCGTCCACCAAAATTCATACTGAAACTACTTTAAGTACTTTAAGTAGAGCAGAAAGCTGCTCCAAAGAGAAGAGCTTGCAAAAACTCGAGTTGCTTTTTCTCCTTATATATTCGTGGTAGTTTACCGCACGACACTGGCCAGATAATTGTTAACGTCTTATTTTCCTTCTGTTTTCCTCAGTCTTTCTGCCTAGTATTTTAGAAGGCTGAAATAGGTTGGAGCCAAAAGTATACTATAAACCCTGACCACACGATGTAAAAGCATTTCATTCATCATTTCAGCCAAAAGACGCCCACTGCTGAACATAGGTCTCCTAGGATCGTAGGATCTCCACAAAGGCCGGTCCTGTGCCACGCGCATCCATCGTTTTCCGGCGACCTTAACCAGGTCATCAGTGTCACCATGTTGGAGACATACTAGCACTGCGCTTTCCGGAACGCGTTCGCCACTCGAGGACTTTTCTGCCCCATCTGACGTCGGTCCTGCGCGCTATGTGCCCTGCCCACTGCCACTTAAGTTTGGCAATCCTGTGGGCTATGTCGGTAATTAGCACTTTATTGGTTGACCTATTTTTTGGGTTGCCAAAAACATTGTATATCGGACAGTTTCCTATCCATATAATGTACCTGAAGGCAGATCATAGCCACTCGGGATTAATATTTTCCAAATAAGCCATAGCGCTCGAGATAATGAACCACTACTGCCCCCATGGGGATAAAATTGGGGCATCGTACGGCTTTCATCGCTGTACCTTTTGGCGCTACCGAATTTTATATATGGCCGTGGAGATAACGGGTTACTTCTGGAATATTTTTTATATTTCTTAATCAATACGGGTAGATAAACATTTATGTTCACCTGATAAGGACTGGTCAAAATAAAAAGAAAAACAAAAGAGAATAACGGTCAACAAATAACACTTTTTGTTTTCCTATAACCTACTAATACCCAGCCCATATATAATAAACAAATCACTATCACTATCATCACTACATAGTATAAAACAAAGTCGCATTCTTCTGTCCGTCCCTATGTATGCATAAATCTTTAAAACTACGCAACGGATTTTGAAGCGGTTTTTTTTAATAGATAGAGTGATTCAAGGGGAAGGTTTATATGTATAACCCACCCCCGCTTTGCACGGGCGAAGCCGGGGCGGGCCACTAGTAATAAATAAACTGTGCCACGCTAGCCAGACGGGTTGGCACAGTGTTTCGTATCAAGTTCTTACGGCCAGGTAATCGGCCGTGTCATTTTCTTTTGTCGGCTCTTACAACACCCTCAGGAGGAAATGGGGTGGTGACACCACGTATTCCAAATTCGATATCACACGAAATACATTATTTGTACTTGTATATAAATTCAAAATAGACAGAACTATTTTAAGGGGCCCCGACCTTTCTACCCTTTTCGAAAGCGGATCGCAAACTCGCTGTGTTGACTCGGCCCCCTGAAGCCCACCAGAAATCTGTTTGCGTAAGTTTAATTGAGATTATCTTATTCTAAAGCAATTTTATATAGCACAAACATAGATTACAGAAGTAATCCGAACATTTCTGATTGCTTTGTCCCGACTTTTGTCTCGGCAAATTTATTTTAGCTCGAAAATATTTACGGGCTAGAAGTTGAGAAATTCTGCAATGTTTGGCCACGAAATTGTTTTTCAATGATCATTATAATCGGTCAGTTGTCGTGTCTGTTTAACTGTGACACAGCTCTACAGGATAGGCTAACATTTTGATTTAGGTATTATTAAAAAAAAAACTACTTTGCCTTTTGACGTTTGTCACGTGATTTTTAATCATCTTTAAGTGCGTATGAATTTAAGCGTATTCCAGTTTCTTTTAATTTGTATATTTTTGCGGTTTCACGGCTCAATTAACAAGCTGGAGAATATGTGGAATTCTTCGAGAACCATAATAACGTGACAGTTTCCGATGACGCAAATACCGTTTGCATTGAAATGTGGCCGACTGTCTCGGGTGTCAGGCATTCGTCATCTGCCCAGACAAAATTAGCAGTTCGAAATTATGAACTATTTTAAACAGATGCTAGATCCGTAGCAAGACATAATTCAAGAATGCGTTCATCATTTAAGAATAGATTGATAAATATCCTTGGACATTTCACACAACGCCATCTCGTCCCAAGCTAAGCAACTTAATGCTTGTGTTATGGTAACTAGATGGATGATAAACTACTTATATACACTTTTTTTTTGTAAATACATACATATTATAGATAGAAATGACACCCAGACTCCGAGCCAGTGCCTCTGGTTTAGACAAAGACACTTGCCCGACCCCGGAATCGAACCCAGGACCCATTGATCCAAAGGCGGCACATCTAACCACTAGACCAACGTGGCAGTCGAGTCTCTGTAGAGCAGTATCCCGAACCGGCGCCGGCGGTAGTTTCAGTATGAATGTGTGAGTTTAAAAGATATGGTATCTGTGTGGTGACGGATTTAGACTAGATAGTGTCACCACCGCATCCCATCCTGAGGGTGTCATAAAACAAAAGGTAATGCTTGCCAACAACGTAGCCATAATAGAAGAAAAACTTGAAACGAAACGAACCCCAGACGGGTTGGGTCTGGCCAGCGTGGCATAGTAGGCAAACACTCCCTGTGATGGGAGGTGGCCTGACACAGCAGTGGGTCATTTATAGGCCGAGTGGAAGCAGTTGTAGTAGTAGTAAGTGGTACCAATCTATCTATACTAATATATAAAGCTGCAGTTTGTTTGTTTGTTTATTTGTTTGTTTGTTTCTTTGTTTGAACGCGCTAATCTCAGGAACTACTGGTCCGATTTTAAAAAATCTTTCAGTATTAGATAGTCCATTTATCGAGGAAGGTTATAGGTTATATTTTATTTTCAAAAGAATTAGGGATCCGTATGAAAATTGCGATTTTGTAAACCAAGGTGTAAAATCGAAAACCTATTTATGCGTGCGCTGCAAAAACTATTGACAATAGAACAAAATGATGTACTACGGATTTGTAGGTCTTATAAAGATCTACAAAAAAGTCCGCGAGAGCACATATCTAACTATCATAGTTTAGTCACAATAACCGATTTTATGTTCATAAAAAATATGCACGGGTTCGAAGCCCACGCGGGCGAAGCCGCGCGCAAAAGCTAGTATATATATATTTTTAAACTTTTTTAACTATTTTTAAACAATATATATATATTTTTAAACTTTCGCGATTTGAACACATACTCGACGTTTCGACTATGTTACAATGGCCGTGGTCCCGAGCTGCCTGCAGACCGCAAGCTTTTTCGGTGGGAAGTGAGGGTACTTTGGTCTCCTACCCTCACTTGGTTTTGTACACACGTCGAGCAAAAATAGGTAATAATTCTGTGCGCGATAAGTCCCGTTGAATGTTTATAAGTATAGGTACCAATATTATTAAAATAAATCTTACTACAACTAAAAATTGATTATAATTTCCAATTGGCAGAGTAATTTTTTTTAACCGATACTAATAACACTCTCTTTTAGACAAATAAACATAAAAATGTATCGCATATCGTTCATACTATACTGTATGTCTACATTTATGTGTGTCTATTCATATTAGTTATGTAAACATACGTTGTATACAAACACGTAAAACGGGAAATTATTATTCCCGATGTTTAAACAGTCTTCGAGAACACCAACAGTATCTAGCCATCGTTGTTATATAATTTAAATTGCCTTCTCTTGTTATAACTAATAATAAGAGTAGGTTGTAACTATAGACTATCGAATATTTAAATAATGTTGCTATTGGCTGGTAATTTACAATTATAATATATATATAACACCGATGGCGAGATTTTGTTGGTGTTCTCGAAGAAATTAGCCTACTGTACCACGCTGGCAAGACTGGTTGGTACAGGGTTTGTATCAAGACGTCGAGTTCTCGTAAGGAGCCTGAGGAGAGGAGGAGGGCCTCCTCGTCTGCGGCGGCGTGGTTCTGCATCAGGTCCCACAATGCCGCAACAGGACGCGAGTTGGAGCACCCCGGGGAGGTTTAGTGGGTAGGCCCCCAGTATGGGGGAGAGTCTCACACTCCCCTCGCTGGCCATCCCCGTGGCCGGCGAGGATTTTGCCACGGGTGAACAAAAAAAAAAAAAAGGGTTTGTATCAAGTTTTCCTTCTCTTGCGGCTAGGTGATTTGCCTCTTGCGGTCCCTTAGTCGCCTCTTACGACACCCTCGGGATGGTATGGGTTGGACACACTGCGTATCCTAAATCCGTCACCACACGGAGACACACAATACATAGAGCAAAATATCTTTTTTTTTAATTTTTGTCTGTTGTCTGTTTTTTCCGGCTAATCTCTGGAACGGCTGGACCGATTTTGACGGGACTTTCAGTGATAGGGAGCTGATGATATAAGGAGTAACGTAGGGTACTTTTTTTTAGACTAGCTACGCCCCGCGGTGTCACCCGCTGTAAGTCACAAATATGAACAGACACAAATAAATATAGACTTATAGCACTATTACTAATCACAAGAGTAGGTTGTCACTATATGCTATAGACTATCGAATATTTAAATAGTGTTTCTATTGGCTGACTATTTAAATATTCGATAGTGTTTCTATTTGAAATTAATCGTTCTGACAAGGAGACAGCTTGGCTTTCCGAATGACGGATAGAATGATCCTCAACCAACGACACTAAGCGGTAACCCAACGGTTGGACGCAAGCCAATAAAATCTTTACAACAAAATTATTTCGAGGCGCTATCCCATTTTTTTCTCACACCACTTACATTTTATTGGGCAGTAACAAAAACTACAATAACAACGAAATGATACGTTTCTAAACGTACAATGACACTGCAGTCAAATTTATTAGCTATATTGTTATTATTCAGACTACCTTTTAAGATTCAAATTAAAGAACTCCAAACTATTCAACTGAATACTGAGCCCATAGATAACCCACCAACATGGAAGGTTCGTCGTTTCAGGCCATGAGTGACCCACTACTGAGTCGGGCCTCCTCCAAATTCATGGAGGGAAATTAGCCTACTGTGCCACGCTGGCAAGACGGGTTTGTATCAAGTTTTCCTTCTCTTGCGGCTACGTGATCTACCTCTTGCTTTCCCAAAGTCGCTTTTTACTCTCGGGATGTAATGGGTTCGTGACGTCACCACTGGAAGGTTATCATTATATAATTAGCCTACTGTGTGTGTACGCTGACCAGACGGGTTTGTACAAAATCGAAACTCATTTAATTACAAACTATTTAACTCTTTACTAATTAACTCTAGGCAACCGAACATTTGCATATTCTATGAGCTTCATACTTTCAAATGGTGTAGAATTTGTGTAATAAACAAACCGGTGAAATATTAGAAAACATTTTTTATATTTTCCATTTTTTTTATAATTTAAAACATACTAAATCACTACATAGTATAAAACAAAGTCGCTGTCGTCTGTCCGTCCCTATGTATGCTTAAATCTTCAAAACTACGCAACGGATTGAGAAGCGGTTTTTTTTAATAGGTAGAGTGATTCAAGAGGAAGGTTTATATGTCAATATTGCACCCGTGTGAAGCCGGGGCGGGTTGCTAGTTTCTAATAAAACAATTTTCATCCATTAAACAAAGCGGTGAAGGTCGATCTATAGCGGGATCCTATACTAAAATCCCTTACCAAAGTTTCATATTTCAAAACTACCTCCCAAATAAACCCTCCACCTAGATCCGGAGTTACTAGAACATTCATACAAATCTTGCATACGTCATAAACGATATAAGAAGGCTAGTGGTTCACTGACTGTTAGGTAAACAAATGGCGTTAATATTGGATAACCGGGTAGAACATGTACGGCATGGCTGCCAGGGTAAAACATTCCCGGTTGAGGACGACACGCTTCGCGAGCGCTAGATGAGCCACGTGACAGCTTGGATGGGAGCCAGCGATGTGTCCTCGGATAACAGGGTGCATTGCTTACGCTGGGATATGTGGGCTGGCATGCACTTCGGTTGAGGAAAATTTATATAGTTTTTAAAATATTGATACAGCAAATTGGAGTAACAGTTTTAGTAGTTCTCTAGTTCATATTATCTTATAGATACGTGCCTGGTAAAGAACTCACCGAGAGTGGAGCTTACCTTAGACATTAGCGTAGTCAAATAACACAACACGTGTTCTTGCGCGGCGACAAACAAGTCTACAAATTACTGTCCAAGTAATCAGCCTGATTCATCAATCGGTCATGTATGGGCTTAGTAGTAATAGTATTAGTATTCTTGCGCGTAAAAGGGCGCTGGATCTCTATCCGGGAAGTGTAGTGTGGAAAGCATTAAAAATCTCACAAATCTGTTTTATATCCTGCCTTGTATGTAAAGTTACCATCTAAAAAAGCAACTACAGAGTTTTACTGGCTCTTCGTTCTAAAGCTGCATTCGAAAGCTGCGGCTAATGGTAAATTTTTAATGTTAAGGTTTTTTTTGAATTCCTAAAACCACAATAATACCACCACAAAATACTTGATTAAAAAAAAATACACTAAAGAATGATCTTTCCTTTTTACTGCCCCAGTGACGCGTAAGGGACATCTGTGGTATTGCAAACTTCTTTGGCGGTAACCACCTTAGCATTTGATGGTCAAAGTGTGCACAAACATTATATATATTGATTTAAATAAAAGGCCGAAAATCTATAGAAAATAATACCTAACTCTTGGGAATATTTGGATAAGAATTCTTACCGAAATTCCGAAGATAAAAAATCAACGCGAAGCAATTCCATTAGGCCGTCGAGGTTGAATCTGTCATTAAGACTCGGAATCCACCTTTTATACCCCAAATGAAAATACCTAAATCTGGTAAAATATATCAGAGAGAATCTTAGACACAATTAGGGACGATGTAAGCAAGCCCTATTGTTACTCTGTCGTAATTGATGTCATAATTGATGTCTATCGTGTTTTACAAATAGTTTCATAAGCCTTCAAGACTTTCTAGTGATAGACAATAACACTGGAAAACTTTAAACTAATAATACGGTTCTAAATTGTGATGTATATTTTGATGTCTTAATTTATGCGGACAGAAACGAATGGATTCGAAACAGATAACAAATTGAGATATTATGAAAATGTCAATTGGGTACCAATTTTTATTTATTTTTGGAGTCGGTGAACTTGAATGCCTTTGACCCTATCCTTGCGTGATGGAAAGCAACGCCAGGGTCTAAGAAGGAGCAGCCAATTCAAGAAAATGCCCTGTCGGGCAACAGCACTGTACTTTTAGAGGGAAACTATACTTTTAGGTATAGGACTTACACAGTGTCAGTATTTATTATTTTATTTATAACTAGCGGCACGCCTCAGGTTCGCAAGGGTTAAAAAAAAATTTAGACATATCACTATCACTACATAATATAAAACAAAGTCGCTGTCGTCTGTCCGTCCCTATGTATGCTTAAAACTTTAAACCTACGCAATCGATTTTGAAGCGGTTTATACATGCATAATTGCAACCGTGCAAAGCCGGGCGGGTCGCTTGTATATTTATAAGTAATAGCCTATGTGTTATTTTGATGTCTAAATTATTGTAAAGTTTCATAAAAACCTATTCAGTAGTTTTTGCGTAAAAGTAACAAACTTACAAACGTTTCCGTTTATATTTTTTAAAAAAAAACGAAGCCCCTACTGGTGTAGGATGTAGACTACATCCTATCCAGTAAATCCTATTGAATTCATTACAATTATTACATTTATAAAAATATCGAATATAATCTGCTATTTTTAAGATTATCGTGTATTTTTATTATAAACACCTAACCTGCTGTTTGGTCTTAATTTTGTATTAAATAACTTGAATTATCCCTTTTTTGTTCTTCATTTCACGCATTTACTTCTGACTTTGATGGTAGCTGAAATAACCTCCACAGGAAGCTGTAGTATTACGCTGAGATGCAAAGAAAGAAAGAAAGAAAAGTTTATTTGTCAGAATGTAGTAGGTTACAATAGGTGTTTTATGGTTTTTCAGGGTATCATACATTCTACCGAATTGGTGTACAAATATTAAGCTTATAATTATATTGTGCTATCTAATATATAACAATGTTATTGTCATCGAGAAATTCTTTAGTAGAATAATAACATTTATTTAACAGAAAATCATATAATTTCCTTCTGAATGACGTTATGTTAAGATTCTTTAGGTCATTTGGAAGTTTATTGTAAATTCTGATAGCCATACAGAATGAATTTTTACTATATAATGTAGTGCGTTGGCTTGGTACAGATAATTTATTGGGGAATCTACTATTTCTATTTGTTACATTAATATTTCTAATAAACAGATCTGGGTTTTTGTATACAAAGATGGAAATCTCATAAATATAGAGACAGGGCAGTGGCAGGTACTCGTATTTAAACTATTCGACGTATATTATTGTATACCAGCTTCTGTTTTTTTTTTGCTTAATTGAATTGTGTCTATTAACTAGATTTCATTCTTTCTTTCAATATTTCATTTAGAAACCTTTTGCATCTCGCTCGAGATTGTGGGTGGTTAAGTAAATGCCAAAGTTCCCATTAATATTTTGTCATCCTAATTCTATCTCCTGCTGCTTTTGTTCCGATTAAATAAATAAAACTAGATCTATAGGATAGGCTATCAAACAAAAAACATAGGTATCACATAGCCAACTTCCTAACTCTGTTTTGTTGTGTCAAATAGAGCATGTTTTGCTTTGTCAAACAAGGTATGTTCTAATCACAATAAGCAATATTTAACGGATTATTTTATCTGTAACATATCGACAAAATACTTGTACTCTACTTGTTTGTTACCTGAAACCTACTAAAATTTCAACGTATACGTATACCTACCACATATATGACTGTGATACACGTTCACCTCAACAAATAAATGTTCGAAGAACTTTCGTATGTTTTTAACAAAGGAGTGATTTTTTTTACAGTAAAAACAACTCGTCCTAAAGAAAGTCTTGCGAACTCTCGGCACTAAGTCTAGTGGGCACTTCGCATCGTTGGGCATAGCTATTACTGTATTGAAAGTTTGTTATAAAGTGCATTGCAATGGTTCGGACGCATGCACCAAGAAACTCACTGATAGGGCTGACACAGCTTATAAGGAATAATTTAATGAGTATAACGTACAGGTTATCACATGATTAATTTGAAGGAAAGATATTACATAAATATAATTTGATTTTTTGTTGGTTTAGAAAACTTTCTGGGCTCAAGATCTTCAACTTTGCTGAAGATCATCACATGAGCAAGTGCATAGTTTACGATTCTATAGAATACATACAGTCAAACATTCATTTTTATACATGATTCCGAGTTATCATTATCATCACTATCAATATCAATACATAGTATAAAACAAAATCGCTGTCGTCTGTCCGTCCTATGTATGCTTAAATCTTTAAAACTACGCAACGGATTTTGAAGCGGTTTCAATGGATAGAGTGATTCAAGAGGAAGGTTTATATGTATAATACAAGCAGAATATTGTAGAGAAACACTGATCAATTTAGAAGTTCAGCATTGCACCCGGGCGAAGCCAGGGCGGGTCGCTGGTAAGATATAATTTCTGAGGGTATTACCAATTGACTAAAAAAAAATATTTCAAAAGTGTTTATAACTAAAGTTATGCTTTAAAATACATACAAAAAACCGTACGAAGCGTGGGACTACCCGTGACCATGTAGACGGACGACCTTGTAAAGGTTGCTGGGAGTAGATAGATGCGATCTTCACAACATTGTAATTTGTAGCGATCGGGGACGGGGTAGGTTCAGCAATGGCTGATAGATATAAATACTGGATGGAAGACAAAGCTTAAAATCAAAACTTTCTTCAACTAGATATAAATACAAATACTTTTAAATCATAAAATGCGAAGCTACCACCACCGGTTCAAAATGCTCACCTACAGAGAAGAGCCGGAAAGAAACTCTGTAATTGCTCTTTTTCAACTAATCAAAACTGGTTACTAGTGCTGAATCCATTGAAATTCATCATCATCATTTAAGCCCATAAATAACCCACTACATAGTCGGGCCTCCTCCAAGTTCACGGAGGGAAATAAGCCAAATTGGCAAAGGCAACGTGGTTTATGTTTCAAATTTACATTTGTAGTTTCCCGACGAGAACCATTTTGGTTAGTCGACAGCCCTATTAACTTTTCTCGGATCCCGAGTCTCGGAGTCTCAAAGGCACTCGACAACGCGAGCTGTCGATACGGTGTATTGTGTTGAAAATAACTTTACACGTACATCAAAATATTATTGTTGAAGAGTAAGTACAGTCGATATTTTCTTTACTTACATTTCCAATACTTTACAGATCGTTTGAAGATTGAAGTTAAGAATACGTAGCAATAAATATTCTGCTGCAAAAGTTGTTTGATACTTCGAGGCCTTTTTTCGAGGCCTAAAACCAAGCCACAAGAGAAGGAAAACTTGATACGAAACCCTGTGCAAACCCGTCTCGCCACCGTAGCACAGTAGGCTAATGACCCTCCCTGTGATGGGAGGAGGCCTGACTCAGTCGTGGGTCATTTATGGGCTGAATAGTAGTGACCTTTAATTAAGCAAAAACACTGTTCTATGGACTGTGTGACGTGACGACTGATTCAGAAACAATAATCGCACCGGGGTTATTATTTCTGGGTTTTTTTATATTGGAGGAAGCCGGTGGGACGGGGCTGGGATATGTGGGAGTCCCGGTCGCGTTGAGATGGTGAGTTACGAACCGGTTTACCCACAAAAACCTACCACTGTTGTCACCGCGTGTCATTCTGCCGTACGGGAAACTACATAGCCTTTCCGTGCTGGCAGTGACGGACAGGGGAGCTTGGCTCGAACCCTTGGTGTTGTTTACCTTTTTGACGCCTGAAGCGTTCTTCTCGGAGACTTTTGCTATGGGGATAGGGTGTCCCTGCCCTGATCCCAGACTCGATGTGCACCATGTGTGAAGCGTGCCGCAATCCTGTTTGGCTCAAGAGAGCCTCGGTGCAGAAACCGATCGCCACGGGAACTGCTTTCTGCTCCTAAGGGCGGGGGTGTTCCCTGCTCCCCCGATCGGAGGCTGCTGTTAGGGTGGCAGGTTGCGCGTGTGCGCCAGTCTCCTACGCCCTGTGCGGGCTCGCCTCTGCGGGGGGGCGTCGGGTGCCCTCTCCCACTCCCTTTCCGCGTCCTCTTTCCTTGCCATCATGGTTTCGGCGAAGGTTTGGAGCGCAGTCCAGGCTCGTTCACGTCCGGTGATGGCCACGACTACAGAAGGTAGCGATAAGTCGAGTCCTATCTCGGCGACCAGTGTCGGCGCCTCGCCACTTTTTACAGGTACCTCCCGAAGCAGCCATGCTTCGAGAGGACCTGCGTCAGATGATACGAAAGTTCACCGAGCCGCCGCGTTAGCCAGTACTCCATTACCGGCCTAATGGCCTCGATGATCTTGTGCCCGGCGTTGGGCTGTTCCTGCACTAAGTATAACCTGCATCGCCAGGGCAGTGTACATACACGTAATTCAAGGACACAAATGACACCCAGACTCAGAGCAAGTGGCTCTGTTTTAGACAAAGACACTTGCCCGACCCCGGAATCGAACCCGGGACGCATGATCCAAGGGCGGCACATCCAACCCCTAGACCAGCAAGCCAGTCAATTATAATTAAGGATTATTAATAGGTTGGGGAAAAAGTTTCTTCGCATTATTTAAGAAATTTTAAAACATTTTTTAATATAGTTTATTTATATTTAACTAGCGACTCGCCCCGGCTTTGCACGGGTGCAATTATGCTTATAAACCTTCCTCTTGAATAACTCTATCTATAAAAAAAACTGCATCAAAATCCGTTGCGTAGTTTTAAAGATTTAAGCATACATAGGGACGGACACACGACAGCGACTTTGTTTTATACTATGTAGTGATGATAGTGACTAAAGTATGTAGGTACCATTTTGTTCGATAAATTTTTGCCATCTGGTAGGCAGGGACATGATCCCATTGCTATAGAAATTTTGGGACTTCTGATCAAAATACCGCGACAAGTGGTTTTGGCAGTCCTCTCGTGATGTTAACCTGACACTGCCTAAAGTATTCTGAAGAGAATAATTTAATAATATAATAGTTTATAATTACCAAGATATCTAGTTTATAGAATATTCTAATGAAGAAATAACGCTAGGTGATATTATGATGAACATTGTATCTTCTAAATTAAAGAAGAACTTAATTAGTACCTTCAAGTTGCCGGATCATGCGATATGAGACAGACACTTCTCAAGAAAATTTAATGTTAGGGATGGCGCCGTTGTTTGTAGTATATCGATAAACTTAGCACTTGAATAGAATAGAATAGAAAAAATATTTAGAACCAATTATGGCGTTCACAATCTCCCACGGATACATCATTCTTATAATCAGAGGTCGGAGTAGATTGATTTTATACAGAGTTGATATGGCAGAGGGGCATTAAATTACACTACGTATACTGTATGTGATTAGTATGAATTCGAAACGGTACAAAAAAAAATACACGTGATTTTTCATGGGGGGTGGAGGGGTAGTCTTAAACCTCACCAGGTATCACCAAGGGGGAGGGAGGGGTTAAAAAATGTTAAAAAAACATCACGTGATTAATGGATAGCCCCTTAGGTTAATAAACGATGTGTTATGCATAAACATCTGTTAGGAAAGATACATCAAGTTCAAATGAGGCAAAAATTTAAAAAATCATTTGCCGGAACTATTGCTCCAATTTAATTGATTTTTGGTACAGAGCCTGGAAATGATACCTAGTATAGGCAGTTAAAAAAAATGCCCCTATGTCGTATCAACCGTATGGACATGCCATTTTATCCATAGTGTGCGGGATTTCGTTCAGGTATTTTGGAGGCATATC
Source organism: Clostera curtula (assembly GCA_905475355.2). Classification (NCBI taxonomy): domain Eukaryota; kingdom Metazoa; phylum Arthropoda; class Insecta; order Lepidoptera; family Notodontidae; genus Clostera; species Clostera curtula. The sequence goes on along the minus strand of FR997813.1, from coordinate 5,401,017 downwards.
CATATTATCCTCTACATTTGACGTCAACGACCGTAAATCAATCTACCTACTCCGACCTCTACTTATAATACTACTACCAGGTAGGACCGCGGCACCATCCGAAAAGACCTGGCGGAAGAAACTCAGGCTTGTTTTTTTTTATATACGCCATATTACAATGACCATGTATACATAACTAACTGGTTTGGTTTAGAAAGGCGCTCAACTAACTACCCTCCATGTAATGGGAGGAGGCCCGCATCAGCAGTGGGTTATTTATGAGCCGAGTAGTAGTAAAAGTAATAAAAAGGGAATTGTTGTCATTATCTGTCTGTCTCTGTTTCTGTTCTGTTTTATTACTAGCCAGTGACATTACATATTATCGATACATTGTTAATAGTTATCATCCCTATACGGAGATAATTAAATTGAGCACAGACCAGGTGGCTACAAAATGAATCAAAATTAATGTAGAGCTATTTGAAAAGGCCGTGTCGACGACTTCGAGCTTCATTTACAAATTTAATTAGACAATATTTGGCGGGACACGTGACTTTCAATTCGGCCGTCGTAGGCCGTGTGGTGACGGATTTACAATACATAGTGTCACCACCCCATTCCATACTGAGGGTGTGGTAAGAGCCGACAAAGCCTTTAACCTTCAACTTGAAACGAAACCCTGTGCCAACCCGTCTGGTCAGCGTGGCAGAGTAGGCTTATTACCCTCCATGTAATTGGAGGAGGCCCGACTCAGTAGTGGGTCATGTATGGGCTGAATGTACTAAATAGCCTCCGCCATACATGTTATATCTAGTAATTCGCATTTTTTACAAGTAAAATAAAATTATCAAAACAATTTTTCGTCGCCAGCATTACCTCCCGTCCTGTTGACACAATTTTGCCTACTTTGCGGACTGTACCGCCGAAAAGTCTTCATGAACATGGAAGGACCAAACTTTGCTTGTTATCGAAGAAATATCACAACATATTTGGACGCCTTTATGGCGAAAGTTTCGAGGGCTGTCGGCGATCGACTGCGGATTCATAGGGTGGACTGTGGCTTCCAAAGTTTCGATCGATGTTCGGATGATAATCATGTTGTGACATACTGAAACTATGAGCTGACACCCCAAGACATGTCATGTTGTACTAGTATAAAAAATAAATATCCTTGGACATTCCACACAACGCCATCTCGTCCCAAGCTGAGCAACTTAATGCTTGTGTTATGGTAACGAGATGGATAAGCTACTTATATACTTTTTTTTGTAAATACATACATAATATAGATAGAAGACACCCACACCTGGAACAAATAGGTACTAGTAGGTCGTACAAATATTTTTCCGTGCGAGAATCGAACCCGCGACATGCTGCGCAGCAGTCGAAATGGCCCACTGCGGGGTCGGGCCTTCTCCCATCATAGGGAGGGTCATTAGCCTACTGAGCCACGCTGGCCAAAATGACCCACTGCTAAGCCGGGCCTCCACCGCGATAAACGCGAATGTTTGTAAGTATGTATGGATGTATGTTTGTTACTCTTTTACGCAAAGACTACTGAATGGATTTTAATGAAATTTTACAATAATATAGCTTATACATCAGAAATACACATAGGTTATAATTTATAAAGTTATGGTGCAAATTATCCAAAATATAACGATAAGTGTCAAGTAAGCAGGAAAGAAATCTGACGAAAAACTAAAATTCTTTCTATCAGCACAATTTTCCATCACCATGCGTGTGAAACCGCGGAGCGCAGCTAGTTTACCATATTCCTCATCTTATTTTCTTTTTCACTCCCTCTCAAAACGAGGGAGCAGTTTTTATTTTATTTTAATAATAAAAGTTTTATTTGTACATAATACAAGTAGACTAACAGTACACTGAAGTGTTGACAAGTTGTACAGATGTGTCAGAATGTGGGATAAACTGCTACCTCCTAATGAATCTTAGACGAATTCAATGAAGCAGTAGTGTCAACCAATCTTCATTTTACAATCACTCCAAACACCTAATCATTAAGTGCTTATTTCCTTTGATACTCTGCCATTTATCTATCTCGACAGCAAATCAATTAGGCGAAAATTCTGCTAATGAGAACGCCTAAAACGAATCTTTGTAAACTTCGAGTTCCAACTCGGCTACACATTGCCAAAGTGACTTTAACGATTAATTATAAGACGTCAAGGTTTAAAGTCGCTTAATTCGTCAGGCGCTAGGGTTCTTGGCAGATGGATCCGACTGACGAATCGGTTTTTAATGCTGACTGGGACCGTCGCAATTAGTGATGGAATACCTTTAGCTTTAATTGGCTGATTTGAGTTGGTTAATGTAAGTTCTTGTCGTTTGTATAAACTGAAACATTGTAGAAAAAGTACATCAGGATTCAACCGCGAACCGCAGGGCTGGGTTGCGAACGGAACCCTGTGGCAAATTTTGATCACTATGCACCGTTCCTTTAAGGTATATTTTTGTAAAAACCAGATCTTATATGTTTCCCGAATATCTTGCTTACTTTGGCTTGAAAGTAGAACAAACAGACAGGTAGATTGACTTTCTACTACTACCCAACCCATAAATGACCCACTGCTGAGTTGAGCCTTCCACTACATTGCAAGGGCACTATGTATTCAAGAGAAGGAAAACTTGATACAAAAAGCTGTGGCCACCTGTATAGCCAACGTCGCACAGTAGGCTAATTGCTAATTCCCTCCATGTAATGGGAGGAGGTCAAACTCGGCAGTGGGTTATATAATATACTAGCGACCCGCTACGGCTTCGCACGGGTGCAATTATGCATGTATAATACTTAAAAATCTTCCTCTTGAATCACTCTATCTATTACAAAAACTGCTTCAAAATCCGTTTCGTAGTTTTAGAGATTTAAGCATACATAGGGACGGACAGACGACAGCTACTTTGTTTTATACTATGTAGTAATAATAAGTAAAAATCCTGGCAGTTGCACCAAGTAATTTTACAGCTCCGTTTTATAAAGTTTTCCACTTTTATAGCTAAAATTGTACGGTGCAGTCCCGAAGGTCCATTAATCCATCATTGTGTCGTTGAGCAAAGATATACTGAACCGTACGCTTTGTGAAATCTTTTTCTTGGCTATTGAATTGGGAGTAGTATTATTTCCTTCATTTTTTTCACTTGTGCTGTGCTCTTGTTCCTATTTGTGACAAAAGTTTGTATCTTGATAAGTATCTTTATAAAAATACGTGAAGTAAAAAGTTTGTTCTCTTTTTTACGAACATTTTGCGGACAGAGGAAGCAAATACTTTACAATACATACAAACATAAAAATACATTAAATCAATAAAAAATATTACATAAACTGCAATTTAATTGACACAAATGCATTACAGTTTTGTTTATTGTTAAAGTTTGTTGTCAATTTGAGAACTACATAAAGAACTAGAATTTAAATTAATTATGCTCAAGTTCCAACCCCTTTTTTTACGTTGGAAATCCTCATGGATACCCGACCGCTGAACGCCAGCCGGGTTATTTGGGACTCCGGGGCACAGATACCCCGACCTACCCACTAAAACCAACGGTGTCCCTCAACTGCCCGAAACAGAGACACGGGTTTCACTCCCAATTGGGGAGCATGCTCCGCGACCCTGATGGCGGCCCGCTTGTAAAAGCGGGTCCCACGCTTTAATGGGAAGCTCTGGACGCATCCCAACCCACCGAGAGGCACTTGCGGGACATTGCACGTGCCCCCGTCAGGCGCCGGCTGAACTAGCACCCGATCCACGCGCCTGGCCCCCTCCACTGCAATTACCACGCCGTGAGTCACGGCAGTGCAGTACTCAACCCATAAATGACCCACTGCTGCGTCGGGCCTCCTCCGGTTGGGTACATGGGGAGGTACAATTAGTCTACCATGCCACGCCGGCAAGGTAGTTTTCATTCTCTTACGGCTATATTATCGGCCTTGACATTTCCATTTATCGACACTTACGATACCCTTAGGTTGGAATGGGGTGGTGACACTATGTATTCTAAATCACACGTTGTCAATTCGCTTGTATATATTTTTTGTCAGATATTTTATTTTGTTGTTATATTTGTTCCCGCAGAACTTCGTCATTTATAAACAGATTTAGATGTCGGTGCCAACTTAAATTGACAACGACGTAGATATATCGGTGCCTAACACACGGACTCCAAATGGTTGTTTATTTGTTATTTTTCGCATTTTAGCGTCTATTTCGATGTCGGTTTACATTGTTTGTTAAAAAGCTTTTATATTTGTACGACTTCCCGAAGACCGACAAGTGAGCGACGCTCATGTCAGAAGAAAAACCCATTTCGATCAAGATTTAAGTTCCGAAATTAAAATAGCAATTCGACTCCCCCTTACACTTGTCAACCCTACAAGTGAATGTCTCTATCTGGAACCATTTTTCTGGCGAGTAAATATGGAAGGCGTGGAAACACAATCGCTTGGCATTTTAGAACATCTTGACAGATGGGTTCGCGGTACATTAACTATTTTGTTCTTTGGGATAAATCTATTAGAAACGGTTTCTCAAAGATATTGAGTACATCGCTGGAGAATTTAGTCTTTTTAAGGCATTTATCCTCGTTTGTTTTAGCTCGTGAATGACCCACTACTGAGTCGGGCCTCCTCCAAATTTATAGAGGGAATCCCGTCTTCTAAACTACGCTCGCAGGTTAGCTCAGGGTTTGTTAAAGATTTTATTGTCTTGCGTCAAGGTGATTTGCCTCTTGCGTTCCTTTAGTCTATCTGTGTGTTGACGAATTTAGACTATGTATTCTAAATCCGTCGCCACCACATTCCATCCTGAGGATGTAGTAAGAGCCGACAAAAGGAACTGACAAAGCCAAAAACATAGCCTAGATAAGGAAAACTTTGAACGAAACCCTTTTTTTTTTGTTCGCCCGGGGAAAATCCTTTATGGACTATTCCCATCGGCCACGGGGATGGCCTCGGTGCTCCAACTCGCGTCCTGTTGTGGTATTGTGGGATCTGGTGCAGAACCACGCTAACCTGTACCAACCCATCTGGTCAGAGTGGCAGAAGGTTTGTTCCCCTCCATGTAATGAGAGGGGCCCGACTCAGCAGTGCTATGAGCTAAGTACAACTATTCATTGAACTTCTGTTTTTGGATACTAGGTACTACTAGTAGAACTAATCAGATAAAATAATCAGTAAATTGTATAAAAGCTCAAATCCTATAGATGCAGACTTAAAATATAACTAAAAATATTATTTTAGTACAAAGTTTTTCATTTGTTTCGTGCACTGTAACTATCAGCTGTAAGTTTTCCATAAATAATAAAATAAAATAAATATATAAATAGCATTTTATTAGTAGCTTTCGCCGATAAAAATATGTTTTAATCTATCATATAATATTTACTAGTAGTATTATAAAGAAGAAATATTTGGTGACGCTTTGTATTCTAAATCCGGCACCACAGAAAAATTACAGATCGTGACATGAAAAAAAAAATTCTGTCACAGAATATATAAGGTGTTAAAAATTACACCCAACGTTTTACCCTCCTTACCCCGCAAGCAAGGTCATGACCGTGATGGTAGCGCCTGGATTTTTATGAGACAGCATAAAATTTCACTTAACGTACGAGAGCACCAATTTACTTTGTTGTTCTTGGAACACGGCCACACCTGTGCGAATTTATGTTCTCTTGTTACAAGCATATTAGAGGAATCATTGTGATTATTATGATTCAATTATTTCATCACATCACTGTGAATCCATTTCCAAGGCTCGTTTTAAAACCGACTTCAAAAATGATGTACACTGAGGTTTATGATCCGATATACGTCTATTCTTCTTTGGTTTGATGCGGAATAGTTGCCATTTCGTCCCTTAATAATTAACACGTTTAGCCCAATAGTTTTAATTTAATGGACATTGCATTTTTAATGTAAGACATTTTTAATTACCTGGGCGATGTAATTTTAGTATGAGTAGTATTCTTCTAGATTACACCAGGTGTAGTAATCCATCATCATCATCATCATCATTTTTCCCTGTTGTAATCTAGAAAAATCCTACTGTAGTTTATAGAACAACCTACTACAGATACTGAACAGATAGATATTTGAAGTTGGTTCTTTTAAACGTAATTTTTTGTCACAATGAAATTATAGTGGATATAATTTTTTTAGAGTTTATTCAGATTCATACCCGATCATAATATGAAGGATCAACCGTACTCGTTACGTAAAATAATATAATGGACGTTACTAGCCGTTCTAATATAAACGTAATACAATATGTAGACCGTTTTTGCTTAAATCATTTGACATAATTAATTTTCTTAAAAAAATAAACGAAATCCCTGCTCTAGGAACATTAAATACACGTACAAAAACGACATCCAGACTCGGAGCAAGTGCCTCTTGTTTACATAATTTATCCCGACCCCGGATTTGAACCGGGGACCTGTGATCCAAAGGCAGCACATCTAGCGCCTAGACCAACATCACAGTCAATAAACAAAATATTTATTTTCATTAAATATCTTAGCCCGAATTCATGCTTATCTTTCTTCTTCTTCTCAGCCCTTGACAGATCTATTGCTAGGGCCTCTTCCAATTCATCATCATCATCAACAGCCCACATTATTCCACTGCTGGACATAGCCCCCCCCCCCCCCCCCCGCCGCCCTAAAGAGCGCCATAGCGCCCTGTCTTCAGCTTGACGCATCCAGCTGCTGCCCGCTACCTTTTGCATTCTTCCAATTACATGGGGAGAATTAAGTCTACCGGAACACGTTGGTCAGATGGGATTTCGAATCAGGTTTTCATTCTCTTGTGGCTAGGTTTTCAGCCTTGTCATTTCCTGTAGTCGGCTCTTACGATACCCTCAACATAGAAGGGGTTGGACACTGTTGTATTCTAAATCTGTCACTACACTGATAAATATCTCTTTTGGTATCGCGTATTATAGAATCTATGGTAAAAATATTATAAAATATAATAACGCATCGATAAAACTAATATCGACAAAACCTCGAAATTTAAAATTAAGCTTTTTTACTATTTTCTGTAGGGTGTGTCGCAACTTTTAATTCATTCCGCATGCTCGGGGAGTCGTGTTGCGCGTGTAGAAACGCGAGCTTTTGTTGTGTATTTGACGTATATGTACATAATTAAACTGCGGGATAGACGTGTAGGTAGCTGGTCTTACTAAATAGACATGTACCCTGCTAGTCGATTTTTTTACTTATTAGGTCTTAAGCGCGGTGGACCGATGATCTGGTTAAAGTCGCCGGAAATCGATGGATGCGGGCGGGGACCGGCCTTTGTGGAGAATCTTCGAGGAGTCCTATGTCCAGGCGACTTTTGGCTGAAATGATGATGATGATTAGGTCTTAGTCTTTAAAGCCAATGTATATAAGTAATAATGTGGATTTCCAATCGTGAAAAACACCACAGAAGTTTCCTTCTGTAGTACTATTCAATGTAAACAAACAATCAAATCTTTCACTTTTATAATATTAGTGTAGAAAAATCAAATATCTGCCGAAAATGTACCTAAGCGAAATTGATTTAGGGAAAATATATTTTTGAATCCAATTCACGATTACCTACACAAAAACTTTGATGGACGCGTAAAACATAAATTTATGAAACGATTTATTCACGGGAGCCAAAGCTTTTTAAACAAACATTTTAGGAAAGTGCGAATAGGGTCGAGAAATAGGTTTTTATTTTAATAATTAATAAGTTGACTGTTTTTGAATTTCTGTAAGCATTCAACAAAATTTCAGCCCATGAAAGACTCGGCTCGGACTCGGCATGCTGAATCGGGCCTCTTCCAAAAGCCTAAAGGGATTTTAATCTACCGTGCCACACTGGGTTGGCAGAAAGTTTCATATCACCCCCCCCCCCACACAGGGCTGCCACTTTGGTGTGGTGAGGTGCAAAAAGGCTTTACACCTATAAATTGTCTTGAAGAAAAACATTTTTAAAAACAACAGATACACACGTCTAAAAAGTGATTTTAAAATGACATATTTATTTTTATGAATCTATTAAATTATTACTTAGATAATAGGAAAGTCCTTAATCCTTAGTTATAGTTTATAGTTGCTTGTTTTGTTAGTTACGTTAAAGTTAGTTTAACAAATTATTTAACTTATTTTATTAATGTATTTCTATTGTTTTGTCTTCTTGATAAATGATATTATAATAAAAGAAAAGGCAATAATCATGATACATGATGAACCTTTCTAAAAAATAAAAACTCAGTAGTTAGTCTTTTTCTGCAAAATCTCCAGCTACTTCAATTGAATATGACTGTGAACAAAACCATACCGAGTTTAATTTCGTTACAGCGACATCTAGTTACGTTTTACTAAAACACGTCTACACCGCGCAATTGCTTGATAGACGCGGCCTTGTAGGAATACAGTTTTACAAAATCTCCTTAACAAATAAGAAGTACACATTCTCCAAGATGAACTACATCCAATATATAGACATAATAAACATTATCTAAAGTACGTGAGCAAATACATTTTGAGTAGGTAAAAAACATTTTATTTCCTAAGCATGAAACTCTTAAGAAGTAAGTTTTTGTTCGCATCCACTACTTACAGTAAATAGGCAAAGATATGAATCTCGAATGCAGAACATTTTGGCTTACCTTTATGATCATCATCATCACTTCTCCTCTCTGCAATAAAGTAGATATCTATACCTATTGCACTGCTGATTAGTGTAACCTTTACATCGGCTGTGGTTTTCAAAATACTTCCAGTTTCAAAATACGGTACTGAAACAGCGGAATTATTATAACAAATTAAGTATTTCTTGCCAGATAACTTTAAAAAGCATCATCATCAGTACACATTATTCCACTGCTGGACATAGGCCTCCCCTAAAGAGCGCCATACCGCGCTGTCTTCAGCTTGACGCATCCAGCTGCTGCCCGCAACCTTTCGCAGATCGTCGCTCCGTCTAGCAGAGGGCGATTCGCGTCTTCACTCAAGAACTTTACCCCAGTGGTTGTCAGTTCTTCTACAGATTAGTACAGATATGACCAGCCCACTGCCACTTCAGTCTGTTAATTATCTGAGCTATGTCGGTGACCTTGGTTCTCTGTCGGGGCGTCTCGTTACGGAGCCTATCTTTCATAGAAACTCCAAATAAAGATCGTTCTTGCTAAGATCAAATAAAACCTTCACGGATTTAAATTCTTTATTTTTCCTTGCATTTCCCAATCCCATTCGGGTCAGCCCCGGACTCGTGACTTTAAATACCAGTATTTAATCAGATCTATTACTCATTCTTGGGATTACCACTCTTCAGTTTAATGAATACATTTACTATAATACACAGAATGGAATGACAATATGTATTCTAAATCAGTCAATACTAATACATTGTATCTTTAAACAAAACATTGACGAGCCCTCCCTCAAACACGCCTAGCACATCTACCTAATGCTAAACATTAGTTTTCCGGTCTTTAAATAGTAATACTTTAAAGTTAAGTTCATGGACATTCAAATTTCAAGCCAAAACAATTTCACTGCTGGACAACGGCCTCCCCTAAGAATTTCCAAAACACCGGTCCTGAGCCTGCTATATCCATATGATTCCGGCGTCTTAACCAGGTCACCGAGCTATGATAAATATCTTCATTCTTTCATATTCCTCATAAATTAGATTATTATAAATGAAAAATGATCAGAATCACTATCACTATCATCACTATCACTACATAGTATAAAACAAAGTGGCTGTAATGATGTCTTAGGTTTAGAATGAGAGCTCATTAGTGTCTCGCCAGTATATAAAAGCCCTCAGCGACAACTGCCATCCAGTCGTCCTGCGACCACGGACACTGCAAAGTGTCTGAAAAGTTGGGAATAAAATAAAATAAAACGATCATAACCGTGAAGAAATCATTTCCTGCAAAGTCGCTGTAGTCTGTCCGTCCCTATGTATGCTTAAATGTTTGAAACTACGCAACGGATTTTGAAGCAGTTTTTTATAATAGATTGAGTGATTCAAGAGGAAGGTTTTTATGTATAATACTTACCTAATTGCAACCGTGCGAAGCCGGGGCGATTCGCTAGTAATGCATAAATGAATGTACCTATTCATAAACAATTATGTGAAATGTTTTTTTTATCGTAAAACCAATATAAACAGACCATTTAAAAAATACAATAAAATAACAATGTTGTGGAAAATGGTAGATTATATAACGAGACACATTTTTTGTATATGGCCTTGAATCTGAAGCTGTCATCGTTTTGTTTTCGAAAGATATTTCGGTCGAAGGGATTTGTCTTCAGCCTTGAAGTGTTCCTTTTTCTCCTAAGGGACACGTTTCGACGTCCTAGTTCGTGTTTTCCTGTTAAAGACGTCGTTCCAACAACCCGCTAGAGCTTTCCGCGTCCAAATTCGATGATATCGGGGTATTTTATTTTCTTAGAACGGCGCCCTTATCTTTGGTTTTTCAATTACTTAGAGCCAATAAATTTCTAGGAACATTTGCCCTTTTGTGAGCGCGGATATTTACCTAATATTTCACTTCCTAGCGCTATCTTTAGCTTGTAAAAATGTAAACAAAAATATGTTATATTTTGAATATGGAGTTAAATAACATTTGGTGCTAATAATATAACGACGTGGTCGCTTACTATGGGCTCCATCAGAAGGCTCACCCAAAGGGCAATGGAGAGGGCTATGCTCGGAGTTTCCCTGCGAGATCGAATCAGAAATGAGGAGATACGCAGGAAAACCAGGGTCACCGACATAGCCCACAGGATTGCCAAACTTAAGTGGCAGTGGGCAGGGCACATAGCCCGCAGGACCGACGCCCGATGGGGCAGAAAAGTCCTGGAATGACGACCGCGTTCCGGAAAGCGCAGTGCTGGTAGGCCTCCCACACGGTGGACCGATGACCTGATTAAGGTCGCCGGAAAACGATGGATGCGGGTGGCCCAGGACCGGCCTTTGTGGAAATCTTTGGGGGAGGCCTATGTCCAGCAGTGGACGTCTTTTGGCTGAAATAATGATGATGATGATGATGATGATGAATATCACACTATGTAATATTTTTATATATATCTAATTCTACAGTACGTGTGTATGTATCAGAACTCCTCCCAAGCGGCTGGACCGATTTAAATGATTTTTTGTATGCGTTTGGATGGCACCGAGGAGTCGGTAAACGAATATCATGCAGGACAACGTCTGCCCGGTCTATCTATCTCGTCTACTCAGCCCATAAATGACCCACTACTGAGTCGGGCCTCCTCCAAATCCATGGAGGGAAATTAGCCTACTGTGCCACGCTGGCAACACGGGTTGGCACAGGGTTTGTATCAAGTTTTCCTTCTCTTGCGTCTAAGTGATCTGCCTCTTGCGTTCTTTTAGTCGCCTCTTACGACACCCTCAAGATGGCACAAGGTGGTGGGTTGGTGACATTGTGTATCAATGTTATATATAACAAAAACCTTAGCCACAGCAACGCGTGGCCGGGTCTGCTAGTTTAATATTATGTTTGAATATTTGGTGAAATGTTTTATGTTTTGCTATACACATATCGTTGGAATCGAAATGAAAGGCTGTCAGTGTCTGTCAATCAGTATGTTTTATAAAGAAGTTGACGACAACAAAGTGTAATGCTAGACGCATTCTTACATACATATCTACACACATATAATCACGCCTCTTTCCCATAGGGGTAGGCAGAGACCACTTCTTTCCACTTGCTACGATCCTTACATAGTTGTTTCGCTTCGTCCACTTTCATTATTCCTTTCATACATGCTCTTCGGTTTAGTGTACTCTTAATCAATCTTAATATCGCTTAAATAGTTCCGATTTGTTTTGCTACTACTACATAGCACATGCCCCACTGTTGATTGGAGCCTCCTCCAGTTACATGAAGGGCAATTAGCCTACAGTGCCACGCTGGCCAGATGGGTTGGCACAGGGTTTCGTATCAAGTTTTCCTTCTCTTGCGTCTAGGTTATCGGCCTTACCATTTCCTTTTATCACCTCTTGTGACACCCTTAGGACGTAATGGGGTGTGACTATGTATTCTTAGCCCGCTTTATTTTCTACATTTCTTAACATCTTGGTTCTGCAATGCACCCACTATGGTCAGAATCAACCTTACAGAATTGTAACACTTAAACTGGAATTGCGCGGTGTAGTACAAATTTCCCGAACATTTACGGGCTTCTTACTGCAAATACGCTCAGCGTCTGCCCACTTCAAATTAATGGAAGGTACATTTTAGACTGGGGTTTGGTACGAACAACTTTATTTGTACTCCAATTTTATACGATTCCCGACGCCCATTATTTGCCGAAAAGGTTTCGTTCAAAATCTTTCGTGCTTACTAAATGCAAATATATCGATTGTGTAAATATTGCATGGCTTTTATAAAAAAGGTACCCCTTTAGAAATAACCAATTTAAATAACTAGTTATTTTACGCCACGATTGTTAAGTCGGGCACCCATTATTCAGTCGGGCTACTTTCACATTCAGTTTTCCTTCTGTTGTGATAAAGTTGTATGTCACTCTGATTCCTAAAGACACTTCGTACAACATTTTCAAGCTAGACCGGGTTGGTACATGTTTCAAATTCTCCTTCTTAAATTTAAGAGCGATGCTCTTGTCGGTGGAGTTTCTTCCAAGCATATCGATCTTCTGCTAGCTTCTTGACCATTTGATACGAACCGACATTCACTTTTTCCTTAATTTGATCGAAAAAGCTTCTCCTAGGTCTTCCTCGTCCTCTCTTCCCTTCTACATTCCCTTCTATGATAGTTGTCATAAGTGTGCCGTGTCGTATTAAATGCCCAATCATCTTTCCTCTTCTGTTGTCTATGCAGGTCAACAGGCTTCTCCTTTCTTCTACTCTTTCTAATACTTCTTGGTTTGTTAGTATTACGGACAAAGAATTTAGTTGAAACGCCACAATATAGTCCTGTAGTTCAAAATTAATTGTTCGATTAAGTCTCCGTTATTAATTTAAATCTTGATTTTTAATCAAGTTTTTCCTGATTTAATGTAATTTTATAACTCTTACACGCAAAAATTACTGAATGGATTGATAGATGTAGTGTGAATTATCCAAAATATAAGTGTCAAATAAGTAGGAAAAAATGTGACGAAAAATAAATTAATTTCCATCATCATTATTACAATTTTCCAACATCGCGCGGCTGAAAACGAGGGGCGTAGGTAGTACTTAAATAGTTAGTTATAGCTTGACGCCATGTCATCTGGCCTTCTCCGATTTTAAGAAGGGAAATAGCCTATTGTGCCACGCTGGCAAGACGAGTTGGCACAGGGTCTGTATCAAGTTTTCCTTCTCTTGCAGCTAGGTGATCCGCCTCTTCCGTCTCCTTAGTCGCCTCTTACGACACCCTCGGGATAGTTTGGGTTGGTGACACTGTGTATTCTATATCCGTCACCACACAGAATAGCTTGAGGCCATGTAGTACGACATATATGCACAATCTCGCACCAACTGTCTCAGTGTAAACACGCCGTTACGTAAACACATTTCAGTTCAGCGCAGCACTGTTTGGACTTAAGCTTAGTGGCTTCTACTTAGTCTGTGCAATCTAGAAAGACGTTACAGTCTCTGATGTTAGCAGCCAGAAACCTAATTAGCTTCATATTAAATTTGCTAGTAAACAAACAAGTTGACGATCATTATCATCATCATTATTTCAGCCAAAAGACGTCCATCCGTTGCTTTCCGGCGACCTTCACCAGTTCGTCGCTCCACCGTGTGGGAGGCCGAGACTTTTCTGCCCCACCGGGCGTCGGTCCTGCGAGCTATGCGCCCTGCCCACTGCCACATAAATGTATTCAATGTAAAATTCAAAATACATTTTATTTAACATCAATTAGTGATATTTTAATTACCCTGGTATTCCTTTTAAACTGAGTTTACTTAAATATTTCCTACCCAACAATGGCTATGTAATGTATAGATTACGGCAACTTTCGGCACACAAAGTAACATCACAACACATAAAGCAACAACGTAATTCGTAAACAGGTAAATTGGAACCAATACGCTCCTATCAATTCCACTCGACTTGGTATCCTCAATGTCCCTTTCATTACTCAGAGATAGGTAAATGAAAGGCCGGGCTTTCAGGGCTGACATTCAGGGCACAATAGATGGCGCTTTGTGGTAATTTTACTAATAACATGCTTAATGTAAACCTTTGAAATCACTACATAGTATAAAACAAAGTCGCTGTCGTCGGTCCGTCCATAAGTATGCTTTAATCTTTAAAACTACACAACGGATTTTGAAGCGGTTTTTAATAGATAGAGTGATTCAATAGGAAGGTTTTTAGGTATATTACATGCATAATATTGTAGAGACACTGATTAATTTAGAGGTTCATCATTGCACCCGTGCGAAGCTGGGGCGGGTCGCTAGTGATAAATAAAACATATTTTTTTTATTACAACAATGCAACTGAGCACTTTGTTATTAACATATAAATGCTAATTTTGAGATAATTACATGTAATTGTGGCCGCCTGTAATAATAGGTTTAGTTTCTGTGTGTATGCTTGTCCACATTGGGAGGTTTTGTCATGCTCCCAAAATTTGAGACCTGGTACTAGTCAGCCCAGACATACCAACTGCGGATTAAGTCCTCCTATTACATGTAAGACAGTTAGCCTACTGTACCACGCTGGTCCGACGGGTTGACACCGGCATAGAAAGATTTCATTCTCCTGTGGCCAGCTTTTCTGCATTATTTCATTTCCTTCTGTCAACTCCTACGACACCCCGAGGATAGAATCAGGCGGTTACAGTATGTCTTCTAAATCCGAAACATTGATGTGCAATTAACTTACTGCTATTCCTATGATTTGACTTTCAAAAGATCGCAAATATATTTTATATTGTCGACTAGCGGCCCATCCCGGCTTCGCATGGGTGCGATGTTATTGTCAAAAAAAGTAATCTTATATCATCTAAGTTAATCCTTATATCATCAGCTACCTATCAGTGAAAGTTCCGTCAAAATCGGTCCAGCCATTCCAGAGATTAGCCGGAACAAATAGAACTTACGCATTTAGTAAAAAGTGGTTATTTTATTATTACAAACAGACATTCCAATTTTATTTATTTGTATAGATAAAAAGCTAGCCCTGTCTTCGAACTCTGACAACCCTGCTTTAAGGCACCGTGGGTTGAAAAGGGCCCTTCTGTTCGAAAAGCCATTCACAGATGATGGAATACCGGCGTGTGGTATCGGGAATTATTTGCCCGCATCTGTTTTCGACAGAAGTGGAACGGATCCCTTCAGGCTAAGGCTTAGAATGGGGTCTGGCTTTTATGGAAAAAAACTTTGTGAAATGTATTTCCAAGAATATAAATAGCCGCGGCTTCGTGGGTTTCTCTATTATGCTAATAATTCAATGGCTTTTTTGTATTAGGTATTATTAATTCAACTATGGAAAGGGATTTTAGTGGGTCTTCTGTCCAAAGTCTTGTACCTCAGCTGGCCAAACACCTCACAGTCGTGTATCCGTAAGAAAAATAAAGACTCACTCTCTCTTTATATATTTACTAGCTGAACGGGCAGATGTTGTCCTGTATGATATTCGTTTACCGACTGCAGTGCCATCTGTTGGGCTGATTTATGAATCTAAACCATCCTTAGTGCCACCCAAACGCATAAAAAAAAATCATTCAAATCGGTTTAGCCGTTCTTGAGTTTTGTAGTTACAAAGAAAAGTGGCATTGATTTTTATAAATATAGATAGATAGATACGTTCAACCATCACATAAATAAAACTAGCGACCCGCCCCGGCTTCGCACGGGTGCAATGATGAACATCTAAATTTATCTGTGTTTCTCTACAATATTATGCAAGTATTATAAATACAAACCATCCTCTTGAATCACTATGTTAAAAAAACCGTTTCAAAATCCGTTGCGTAGTTTTAAGGATTTAAGCATACACAGGGACGGACAGACGCCAGCTTTACATGTTTTTTTTATTTCAATAAAGCTTAGACATGCTAATCTGTTTACGATCTTAGATCAATTTATGGTCTAAGTGTAAAATAACTAAATTTGACTATTATAGGTTGTCGAGTAAGAAGCTCCCACTTATTTATTACCTGACCCCTGGTCCCCAAACGCGATGTATTTATTTTTTTCTTTTTAAAGGTTTGATTGTGACGGGTTTTTTTTTTAATTTTTAATTTAATTTTTAGTTTATACTTTTTAAAGGTACACACTTATTATAATGTAGATTTTGTTAAATTGCACGTGATGCGCTTTCATTTGAGGACCCACTCGATTATATTTGCAGACTTTCGGTTATTCTTCCCCACTTTCACCCGTCACAACTTTTAAACGGCTCAACCGATTTTCATCAAACATGTCTAAGAACACTCGCCCGTAACTCACCTTTCATACAAAAACTATATTGAAATCGCTTCATCCGTTCGCGAGCTACAGTGCCACAGACAGACAGACTCTTTTTGCGTCGGGGGTTAAAAAAGAAGATACTGTATCACGGTAGGTATGGAAAGCTCTAGCTCTTCTAGTTAGAGAAAGCTTAAATTATGACATTGGTTTAAGCTAGCATTATGACAGGCTATAAACTAGATAACATGTGTTCAGTAGTTCAGTAATGATCTTAAGCCTCTGCATCCATTTAATTAGTGCTGACTGCTTTGAAACTCGATGAAACTAGTTGACTGCTTTGTTGATCTAGGGGTTGGATGCGCTGCCTTTAGATCACGGGGTCACGGGTTTGATTCCAGGGCCGGGCAAGTGTCTTTGTGTAAGCCAGTGGCACTTGCTCTCTGGGTGTCATGTGTATTTGTGAATTACATGTTTGTAAATTGCCCCCGCGATGCAGGTGTAGGTATACCTAGTGCGGGGGTTTCGTTTATAAAACAAAGAAAAAAGTAAAGGAACATATTTTTATGAAGAGTAAAGTAACAAGTAATAAAGAACGTATTTATGGTTCATCATCATCATCATCATTTCAGCCAAAAGACGTCCACTGCTGGACATAGGCCTCCCCCAAAGATTTCCACAAAGGCCGGTCCTGGGCCACCCGCATCCATCGTTTTCCGGCGACCTTAACCAGGTCATCGGTTCACCGTGTGGGAGGCCTACCAGCACTGCGCTTTCCGGAACGCGGTCGCCACTCGAGGACTTTTCTGCGCCATCGGGTGTCGGTCCTGCGCGCTATGTGCCCTGCCCACTGCCACTTAAGTTTGGCAATCTTGTGGCCTATGTCGGTGACCCTGGTTTGCCTGCGTATCTCCTCATTTCTGATTCGATCTCGCAGGGAAACTCCGAGCATAGCCCTCTCCATTGCCCTTTGGGTGACTTTGAGCCTTCTGATGGAGCCCATAGTGAGCGACCACGTCTCAGTTCCATATGTCTTCATATGTATTTATGGTTGCCTGGAGGAAATCGCGGTAAGCAATAAGGCCCATGTACGCCATATCACTTTGAAGCTCCTGTTACCGTAATTTTAAAGAGTAAAATATAAGTTTACACCAATAAAAAAAAACTTTAGGCATGGCAACCGACATTTTATGCTCGATATTCGAACGACTGGAAGTTTACCACAGATAAAATTATAAAAGAGGATTTCTTTTTTCCAATATGTAAATAAAAGGAAAAAGTGAATTCTCGCGTGTCGTCTTATCTTAACACGATAAAAGAAAAATACAGGTAGACAGGCCAAATCCATCTTTCCCTTAAATCCTGAAGGTTTTATCGTAGCCTTACAAGACACATGACAGGTCGACCCCCGATGTGAAACTTGAGGAAAACCTTTGTTGTATCATAAATATTTCTTATTTTGTTTTTAAATGACTGTCATTACTAACAGTGTCATTATTAGTTGACTGTACCTGTTATTTTTATCTCTCAACAAAGAAGTCGTGTTATCGTTTTGACGTGACTATTTTCTCTATAGCTTTTGACGCAAATGGTCGTAATATTTTGTTAAAAAAAATGTGAATAGTTAACCCATTTCTAAATTTTTAGTAATGGTTGAGCCGTTTATCTATTTATTTAGATGTGTGTAGCTAAAAAACATTAATCCACATTTCAAACATCCCACTACTCAGCCCACAAATGACCCACTGCTGAGTCAGACCTCCTCCCATTAGCCTTCTGTGTCACGCTGGCCGTCTGGCCAGCGCGGGTTGGCACAGGATTTCGTATCAAGTTTTCCTTCGCTTGCGGCTAGGTTTCGGCCTTGTCATATCCTTTTGTCGGCCTTTAGGACACCCTCTGGATGAAATGAGGTGGACACGGAAATAAATCAATAAAATTCGCTCATCGGTTCAACAGTTAGTAACACTTTTTTTTTTAAACGTAAGCATAAGCAAGAGCATGGGCTTGCTATATCCTGTACCGCTGGGCAGTGTACAAACATGTAATTCACGAACACAAATGACACCCAGACTCATAGCAAGTGCTTCTGGTTTAGACAAAGACTTGCCCGACCCCGGAATCGAACCCGGGACCCGTTGATCCAAAGGCAGCACATCTAACCCCTAGACCAACGAGGCATCCCATCTTACAACACACCTCTTTTTAGGAGTTCAAAAACGCTTAGCGCTCTGATTTATTGTAAAAGTTCTTTCCATTGATACAGGTCTAGATAAATTGCCGTTACTTAAATTCTAAGTGGGGCTATTTACAATCGGACTGCTTAGAGATAGGGACGATTCGTAAAAAGCGTTTCTACCTTTTTTTGTAGTGATTCTGTTTGCGAGCCGTATTTAAAATAGGTTTCCATTTGGGTAGCTTGCTATAGATAGATAGATAGATAAACTCTTTATTGTACAAAAGAAATAAAAACAGTACACAATATATGCAACAATAATTTGTACAAGGGGCGGTCTTATTACTAAATGCGATTTCTTTATTAATTCAGCAAGATTTATGGCTAGCATGGCACAAGCTAATTTCTTCCTTAAAATTGGAGGAGGCGCGACTAAACAGTGGGTCATTTACGGAAAGAAATGGGACGAGATGTCAACTTTAAAATGTGACAAAATTAATGGTGTTACGATTAAGAGGCAGTTTTCGATTATGTGCCTGTGGTTTCATCAAAATAGGCTTATTTTCATCAGGTCATCAGATCCTTCATAGTTAGATAATTCCTCAAAACTCCCAATTTTCCTTATCCTTTGCTGTATATTCCTATATACTATTCACAATAATATAATATCATAAAATGTAGTATAAACTATTCTATGAATGCCTTATATCATAACTAACTGACCCGGCAAATTTCGTACCGCCTCAGAATCAAATAAAATTATCATATTTTCTCACCTTTTAAACCTTCCCTGGACCAAAATAAGCCAAATCGATCCAGCCGTTCTCGAGTTTTAGCGAGACTAACCAACAGCAATTCATTTTTATTTATAAGAAGAAGAAGATAGATAGATGTATAAAAATGTGCCAACTTGATTAATTGTGAGGTCGTAGGCAGTTCTTTTTTCTTGCATTTCGCTAGTTTGCTTAAAGCTTTGTTTCCCTGGAAGTATTTGATTATACTCTATCCATAACCCCCTAACACATACATCCTCGAAAGAAAATACATAAAATTGCCAAGTAACGGAGATTAATCCCTTGATCGTCACGCAACCGGGTTGGTGAACATTTTCAATATAGGAGTAGAAAGTTGCAGTTTCACCTTCTGTTAGCAGAAATAAATCGTTGTGATAGATTGAATACGATAAAATAGTATGCTTAAGTGAATAAATCAATAAATGCTTAATTGCGTGTGGTCTTACGACATGTTAAAATATTTACTAATCAGCCCATACATGACCTGTTGTTGAGTCGGGCGTCCTCCAATAACTTTTTTTTTTAAACGTAACCCCTGCACTAGGTATTACCTATGTCGCTGGGGCAGTTTACAAACATGTAATTCACGAGCACAAATGACACCCAGACACCGAGCCAGTGCCTCTGGTTTAGACAAAGACACAGGCCCGACCCCGGAATCGAACCCGGGACCCGTTGATCCAAAGGCGGCACATCTAACCACTAGACCAACGAGGCAGTCGAGACCAACGAGCTAATTAGCCAACTGTGTCACGCTGGGCCTTCGGGTTGTCACAGGGTTTTATAATACCCCGTGGAGATAAAGTCAAGACCCACGGGGCAGCAATGCACGAGGCGGTACACCCCGGGACGTTTAGGGGGTATACCTCCGTCTCCCCGCAGGGGTGGAGGAGACTCCCACATACTCAGGCCGGCGTGGATAGTCCAAAAAGGATTTTACCCCGGGTCAATAAAAAAAAGGGTTTCGTATTAACTTTTCTTTCTCTTGCAGCTAAGTTTGTCTTGTCATTTCCTTCCCTCGACTTTTACGTAATACTTAAAAATATTTAGCACGTATTCTGACAGATGACAGCATCGTTGGTCTAGTGGTTAGATGTGCCGCCTTCGGATCAACGGGTCCCGGGATCGATTCCGGGGTCGGGCAAGTGTCGTTGTCTAAACCAGAGGCACTGGCACGGAGTCTGGGTGTCATTTGTGCTCGTGAATTACATGTTTGTAAACTGCCCCAGCAAGGTAAGGTAAGCAAACATAGGTTATACCAAGAGCAGGGGTTAGGTTTTTTTTTAAAAAAAAAGAGATAAAAATTACGTAGTGCCACCACCACATTCCAGAAGTGTCATAAGAGCCGACAAAAGGAATGAAAAGGCTGAAAACCGAGCCGCAAGAGAGGGAAAACTTGAAACGAATGGCTGTGCCAGCCCCTCTGCACAGTGTGGCACAGTAGGCTAATTACCCTCCATGTAATTGGAGGAGGCCCGACTCAACACCGGGCTGAGTAGTAGAAGCCCCTAATGAAATAGGGAAAAGGTGAGGTAGATATATCTCTCTACTCCGTGTGGTGATGGAGTAAGAATATCACCACCAAATATTTTCTCGTGGGTTAACAGACGTTGGGCAGCAGCAACGCTCTGATTTATGATTACTCCGATCGCCAACCCGCCAACATGCCCAGTGAAGAGATGAGGGCAAATCCCCCTCATGGAAAAGTATCATGTTCAGCAGTGAACTTCTGTGGTTGATAGATAGAAAGATAGTTATATATCTATGTGTTATCCCTTGATTATCCTCTTACGTGATAGCATCGATTTCCCACCAGTCGTGATCAAACCGCGTCAATGTAATTAACATTATTGGCAATACATTTGTGTTTACGTCGACGAGACTCTCGGTTTCATGTTTACGTCTAATTAATGGCGTTGTTTGTGGCTTATAAGCGCATTTACTCTTCAAACCAAATTAATTGTACACTTTTGGAATTAAATGTTTGTTAAGTTCGAATTAGGATTATTATTGTAGCGACCAATATGCTACATACTTTACCCGAAAAATCTGAACTAATTAAATCAAGAATTATCGCCTACAAATGCGAGAACTACCAAAAAGTCCTACACCGTGATAACGAAGTTTATAATAATAATAATAAATATCCTTGGACATTCCACACAACGCCATCTCGTCCCAAGCTAAGCAACTTAATGCTTGTGTTATGGTAACGAGATGGATGATAAACTACTTATATAGGTACATTTTTTTTTTGTAAATACATACCTATTATAGATAGAAATGACACCCAGACTCCGAGCCAGTGCCTCTGTTTTAGACAAAGACACTTACTTGCCCGACCCCGGAATCGAACCCGGGACCCGTTGATCCAAAGGCGGCACATCTAACCACTAGACCAACGAGGCAGTCAAAGTTTCAAGAGCAATTCGCACAGTTTCCCCGACTACAACTATCGGGGGGATAGGCGCAGCGACCCCTAGCCAGACATACCACCTCATCTGGCTGGATGATCATCTTTTTGCGCCTAAATTATCATCGCAGCCCATGAAAGACCCACTGCTGAGTTGGCCTCCTCCATCTACATGGAGACTAAATTAGCCTATTGTGCCACGCGTGCTATACGGGTGGGCACATAGTTTTCCTTCTCTTGCGAACCTATTCTTTTTTTTTTTGTTTTTTTTTTGTTTTTTTTTTTTTAAAACGAAACCCCTGCACTATGTATAACCTGTGTCGCGGGGGCAGTTTATAAACATGTAAGTCACGAGCACAAATGACACCCAGACTCCGAGCCAGTGCCTTGCCCACTTAGACAAAGACACTTGCCCGACCCCGGAATCGAACCCGGAACCCGTTGACCCAAAGGCGGCACATCTAACCACTAGACCAACGAGGCAGTCAATTCGCAAGCAGCCTTGTCATATCATTTATCTACTCTTACGAAACCCTCCGAATGGAATGGGGTGGTGAAACTATATATCCATTACCACTATAGGTTGCAATTTACTTGTTTTTGTGTGTGTATTTCATACTCGTAGTGCGATTTTCTTCTGTAGTTAAACCCCACCGTTCAATACCATACGCGCAACGTTTATCTTTCCACACACCTGCACCATCATATACTCGTATTATCTGACCTCGCGTTTGTTTCAAGCGTCTACTCCGTTATACCCTTTGTTTTGTTTTCACATAATAGAAAATGTGAAATTTTACAGCCAAAGGATTTATTACAATGTAAATTTATCCTAAGTGAATCTCTTTCTGTCAACATTTGGTTAGGCAAGGCAAATGTTGGCTTTATTTTCGATGTCAATATTTGTTTGGATTTTAACAAATGTGTCAATTTGTTTGGTTTTAATTAATAGCACAGTTAAATGGCGGCGGGCAAGTTACTTGGTGCGGCTGTTGGAACAGCAAATAGACTGGCAACCACGTATAAGAAAGCACAGCCAGTGGATATATATATGTAAATTTGTACAGGACCGTATTTTATGTTGAACTATTTGGGACACATATTTGGTATAGCCTGTGTCCAGCTTCATTTGGCTAAAATGATGATGATGATAGACAGTGAAACCATACCTTGTGCTGCAAAACATCTTCTTTCATTCCATTAAATTAAATGCAAATTAAATTTGGATCAACGGGTCCTGGGTTCGATTCCGGGGTCGGGCAAGTGTCTTTGTCTAAACCAGAGGCTCAGAGTCTGGGTGTCCTTTCTATCTATAATATGTATGTATTTACAAAAAAAAAATGTATTTATGTAGTTTATCATCCATCTCGTTACCATAACACAAGCAATATGTTGCTTAGCTTGGGACGAGATGGCGTTGTGTGAAATGTCCAAGGATATTTATTTATCACTACATAGTATAAAACAAAGTCGCATTCTTCTGTCCGTCCCTATGTATGCATAAATCTTTAAAACTACGCAACGGATTTCGAAGCGGTTTTTTTTAATAGATAGAGTGATTCAAGGGGAAGGTTTTTAAGTATAACCCACCCCCGCTTTGCACGGGCGAAGCCGGGGCGGGCCACTAGTTATTTATAATGCATGTTACTAATTCAAAAGTAAAAATTATATATTTTTTTATTCCGTTCTCCTAATATTTTGGATTAAGCATCGTAAATTACCTATTTGAAATCAAATAAAAAAAAAATACAAGCCCTCTGAGTATATTGCCAGTTCTTCTCTTGAGTGGTCGGGATCCAAACTGGTAGTCAACGGTCGAATGTCGTATTATATAAATGTTATCAATAATCTGTTAACTATGTGTGTGCAATAACCTTTTCTTTATCGTTTGAAATACTAATGGATCCCCGGCCGTTGTGGACTAGCCGCGGTATTATGTGACTCCGGGGCACGGAAAGATAGTAATTAGCGCCCTTACCTACCCATTAAAACCAACGGTGTTCGTTGATTGCTCATTTCTGGGCCGCGGGTTCCTCTCCCCAGTGGAGAAACATGCTTGGCGACCATGGGGGTCCAGGCCCACCTCGATCTATGGAGTCCCAAGCTCCGAGGCGGGGCCCTTCGCTAGCAAGGGGTCCATTGTAACCTAAGCAAAATAAATGATTTGAATTCGGATAGACCCCAGCTTAATTTAAAATGCGTTTAAATTAAGTACTGTGTTTGACGTGTTCTTTGAAATAAATTAGTTTGAAACCAGACATCGAGACGCTATTGTCTGATGTTTCTTAAAAAAATGCTCGCAAGTATAGCGGTTTTTTTCGTAGAGCTCTGTTCTTTTCAGACATGCGATGTCACTCAAATTAATAATTCGGTTAGGCTTGAATAAGAAATGTAGGGCCTAATGGACGTTATGGAATTTAAGTTGCGTGATTATACAATTTTAGATTTATTTATAAAAATTTCACCTTTATTTTTTTAAACTTACTTGTTTTAACTGTACCACGGGGGTACAAACAAATGCAAATGACACCTAGACTCAGTGCAAGTGCCTCTGGCTTACACAAAGACACTTGGCCCGAACGGGGACCCGTGCTCCTAAGGTGGCACGTCTGCCCCTAGATTAAGAAGGCACTCACTTTGAACACGATGCCAATTAAAAACAATTTACACGAACTACGTTTATAAAAATAATAGAGTAAGTTTTTTACCCGGGGTCAGAATATAAAACTTCCCCACGTACGCTGGGGAAAACCGCGTGTTGTAAATGTCAACAACACCCAGCACGCTTGGTGGTAGGATCGAAAGGTCCGCCCGGCTAGCTACCACCCTCACATCTAAGTCCGGCGCCAACAATCTTACTGTGTTCCGTCGTGTGTATGTGAAAGCCGGTGCCCGACAGGGCATTTTCTTAAATTGCCTGCCCTATCTTAGACCCTGGCGTTGCTTTCCATCACGCAAACCTAGAATCAAAGGCATTCAAGTATTTGGTAAAAAAAAGTTACAAAAACACCGGTATAAAGACACCTGACTTAACCGTTCGTCATGTTTGGGCTGAGCCAATGACGTTCTTGTTGTCTTCCCTGCAATAAGATGGAGGAGGGTGATGGCAGCCACATGCCTAATGCTTGTGAATAGGTGCCGTTGCTGGGGTTGGTTTGGCGCAAGGATTTTACTCCGGGTAAAAAAAAATTTATTATGACAATGATATATATGATTGACTAGATGTTGGCATTTAATGATTTTTGCGCACGTTTGCGCTCACAAATCTGTCTTATTCCTGCCTTGTACCTAAAAATGGCGAAATTTATTAAATAAATAAGCAACTACAGGGTTTCTTGATTCTCTTCTCTGTAGAGCTGCATTCCAAACCTACAGTAAATGCAAAATTTTAAATAAAAAATACTTATAAATTATTAATTATATTTTTTTGTCCTGCCAAACATCTCTAAGACGCAACACGATGAAACGAATTTTGATTTCAATGTCGAATAATTCCAATTTCAATAGGAATTCGTAATACGCCGCCCATAGAATGTGTAACACAAGTCATGTAATAGTAATCTGAATACGATATCTAATACATAGAATACATACATCCAAACATAGCTTTATGTACCAAATACATAGACGTGTTTGATATGATTCGAATTGTAGGTTATTGCTCGCATGATTACGCGTTCAAAGGGCTCTGTATCCAATATTGTGCTCAGTTTCAGTTGACGAAACCCGGGCATAGACGCGAGTACATGTAATTTAGTGGCGAGTTATTTGCAACACATTTGTCATATCGACGACAAGGACAAAGCGTTCTTCGTTGGAACTACTTCTCTTCTTCTCCGCCAATAAATTACCCCTGCTGAGACGGCCTCCCTCAAACTACATTGAGGGTAATTAGCCTACTGTGCCACGCTGGCCAGACGGGTTGGAACAAGGTTTAGAATCAAGTTTTCCTTCTCTTGCGGCTAGGTTTTCGGCCTTGACATTTCCTATTGTCGACTCTTACGACACCCTTAGGATGAAATGGGGTGGTGACACAATGTATTCTAAATTCGTCTCCACACGGAGAAATACTCATCCAACATCCAATCATCCTCCTCTTCGTTGGAAATCCTCAGGGATACCCTGCCGTTGGGGCAGCCTATACTCGTAATATGTGGGACTCCAATGCGCGGTAATATGGTAATTGGCGTCCCGACCGAACGGCGTTCCGCTGCTCGCGGCAGGTGACGCTCCACAATAAGAGACCATGTCCCCCGACCGCTGAGACAACCACCTTTTTTTTGGTTAAGCTGGGGAAATGCTTTATGCATACCGCCCCTCGGAAGTGGGTTTGGCGATTATCTGGAACTCCAGAAAAACTATTCGTCTACCCACTTAATTAAACCCCCTCACACAACACGCTTGGGGCGCTGCGTTCGTGTAAAGGCATTACAGTAGAATGCCTTTTGATTGAGACGGGCCCGTGCACTTTTGGCTGAAATAATGATGATGAGACAAATTCAACATACAATAGGTCTGTGACACGTATTCAAAATCCATCATTACACGAACGGCAAAGAATCCAGTTGGGCAATATCAAAAAGAAAACAATAAAATGGAGCACATTCGGCCATTTACGGAATATGTGAATCCGTTTTTATTCCCTTTCTCTGACCCTTGTCGACGGTACAAACAAGTAAGCTTTGATGGTCTTACCGTTGCCGATACAAATGCTTTGAACATACACAGAGTTATCTAGACGACATTTTTCCGATTTCAATTGCGCAAAATCGAAGTTTTCTCAAATTCGTATCCATCCTGTAAATAAAAAAAAATTTTTTTAACAGTAAACCGACTTTAAAATAGGCTTTGAAAAGCGAAAAATTGTGTATGAAATTTGTTGACATCTTTTAGTTAAATAAATATCCTTGGACATTTCACACAACGCCATCTCGTCCCAAGTTAAGCAACTTAATGCTTGTGTTATGGTAACGAGATGGATGTTAAACTACTTATATACATTTTTTTTTTGTAAATACATACATATTATAGATAGAAATGACACCCAGACTCCGAGCCAGTGCCTCTGGTTTAGACAAAGACACTTGCCCGACCCCGGAATCGAACCCGGGACCCGTTGATCCGAAGGCAGCACATCTAACCACTAGACCAACGAGGCAGTCAAAAAATTTCAAATTTCATAAAGATTTTATTTCCCGATTTTAAGTGCAAATAAACGTCGAAATAACACTCGATAACTCGTCTTATATAATCGCGATTGTCTTCAACTGAGAACCTCCCCTTCTTAGTATATTTATTAACCTTAAAACATATTTACAGGCCGATAACCTAGCCTTCCAGATCCTGAGAGATCCAGGGTTTGTTATTATAATTTGTTGGGTAAATATAATATTAATATTACATTATTAAATAGGATGCAAAGTAATAAAAAAAACTAATGACAAGCCCTCTGAGTTTCTTACCAGTTCTTCTCAGCAGTGGTCGTGTTCCGAACTGGTAGTAAACTTAAATATATTTGCTTTGTATACATTTTATTAATATGTTGATAATTTGTAAGAGTCCATTGTATCCTATGCAAAATAAATGATTTGACTTTGACTTAGCTGCAAGAGAAGGAAAACTAAAACTAAACCATGTGCCAACCCGTTTGGCCAGCGTGGCACAGTAAGCTAATTACCCTGTCCTTTATGAGAGGAGGCCCGACTCAACAGTGGGACATTTATGGATTGAGTAGTATTAGTATATTTACCCACTACTGGGCCTAAACTGCCACGCTGGGAAAATGAGTTAGCACAGAGTATGTATCAAGGTTTCCTTCTCTTGCGGCTGTCTGTCTCTTGCGCTCCTATATTCACCTCTTAAGACTCTCTAAGGATGTGTGGGTTGGTTACATAATACGTGGTGTTTATTTCTAAAGCTTAAAACAATTCCTAGTAATCTTATATCCGTAACTAGTTTAGTGTAGGACGATAGTCGAGCCCTCTCGAGGCCCATTGTTCTGCGAATAAAGAGACTATAAAGGAGATTGTCTCGCTCTATTATTATACACTTGACCTTGTTTAGTTATTAGATAACACGCACACTTGTGATCCTATTAAATCTCTTCTTAGGGGATAGAAAACTAAGTAGGTCTTGAGTTATTAGCGGACAGAACAAATCCGTGGGCGATGAATTTAGAATACATACCTTCAAAGTCTTGAGGGTATCGTAAGAGGCGACTAAAAGAACGCAACAGGCAGATCACCTAGCCGAAAGAGAAGGACACTTGATACAAACCCTGTGCCAACCCGTCTTCCCAGCGTGGCACAGTAGGCTGATTTCCCTCCATGAATTTGGAGGAGGCCTGACTCAGTAGTGGGTCATTTATGGGCTGAAATGACGAATGACCTTCAATCATTCTGAGGGTGTCCTAAGTGCCGAGAAAAGGAACTGACAAAAGCAAAAATCTAGCCGCAGAAGAAAGATTGGAAGGAAAAAGGATTTCTTTATTATGTGTCTTTTTGTATGTATTTTCTTCTTCATATAGGAAAACTTATACTTACTTATTATGAGGAGATACGCAGGAAAACCAGGGTCACCGACATAGCCCCCACAGGATTGCCAAACTTAAGTGGCAGTGGGCAGGGCACATAGCGCGCAGGACCGACGCCCGATGGGGCAGAAATGTCCTGGAATGGCGACCGCGTTCCAGAAAGCGCAGTGCTGGTAGGCCTCCCACACGGTGGACCGATGAACTGATTATGGTCGCCGAAAAACGATGGATGCGGGCGGCCCAGGACCGGCCTTTGTGGAAATCTTTGGGGGAGGCCTATGTCCAGCAGTGGACGTCTTTTGGCTGAAATGATGATGATGATAGGAAAACTTTATTCGCCAAAGGCTCTGGCCTTGTACTCGAAGTTGCAGAAGACCCGAGTCAACAGTGGGTCTTTTATAAGCTGAGAATAACGAGTACAAGTAGACGCAACGAGGCCGCCTATTGTAGGTACTAATGTTTTTTTCTTATGTTGTCAATGTGACCGATTTAGAATACACAATAAATATATAAAGCTGCAGAGTTTGTTTGTTTGTTTGTTTGTTTGTTTGAACGCGCTAATCTCAGGAACTACTGGTCCGATTTCAAAAAATCTTTCAGTGTTAGATAGTCCATTTATCGAGGAAGGTTATAGGCTATATTTTATTTTCAAAAGAATTAGGGATCCGTATGAAAATTGCGATTTTGTAAACCAAGGTGTAAAATCGAACCTATTTATGCGTGCGCCGCAAAAACTATTGACAATAGAACAAAATGATGTCTACGGGTTTGTAGGTCTTATAAAGATCTACAAAAAAGTCCGCGAGAGCACATATCTAACTATCATAGTTTAGTCACAATAACCGATTTTATGTTCATAAAAAATATGCACGGGTTCGAAGCCCACGCGGGCGAAGCCGCGCCCAAAAGCTAGTACACAATAAATCACCAAGCCATGCTATCCTGAGCGTGTCGTAAGAGGTTATTAAAGGAACACGAGAGGTAGTAAATACCTTTCTATGTAATTTAAAGTGAGACTTCTTCATTGCGAAAAGGCCTTACTTCTATCGACTGCCCATCCGACACTGTGCAATTCCTAGCAATAATCTGCAAGTTCTTGTGACCCACTGCTGAATTGAAACTCCTACCATTACAGTGCGGGTAATTAGCCTATTGTGCCATGCTGGCCAGACGGGTTGGCACAGGGTTTTGTTTCTAGTTTTCCTTCTCTTGCCGTTTTCGGCCTTGTCATTTAGTTTTGTCGTCTCTTACGATACCCACAGTATCTAATGGGGTGGTGACACTGTGTATTCTAAATCCGTCACCACATGGTCTTACTTAAACTTACACCCAATAACAATAAATGAGTGCTGTAACAGATCCTAAGAAAACAAGATAATATGTTTCCTACAGCAATATTATGTTTGTTATGTTAGCAAAGCGGTATATTGTAGCTAAATCTGTGTCAGCATAGTAATAAACTTAACTAGCTTTTGGGCGCGGCTTCGCTCGCGTGGCCTTCGAACCCGTGCTTATGTCTATGCATTTTTTTTATGAATATAAATAAATAAATAAATAAATATCCTTGGACATTTCACACAACGCCATCTCGTCCCAAGTTAAGCAACTTAATGCTTGTGTTATGGTAACGAGATGGATGATAAACTACTTATATACAGTTTTTTTTGTAAATACATACATATTATAGATAGAAATGACACCCAGACTCCGAGCCAGTGCCTCTGGTTTAGACAAAGACACTGGCCCGACCCCGGAATCGAACCCGGGACCCGTTGATCCAAAGGCGGCACATCTGACCACTAGACCAACGAGGCAGTAAAAAATATAAAAGTGGTTATTGTGACTAAACTATGATAGTTAGATATGTGCTCTGATGTGGTGAATTTTTTGTAGATTTTAATAAGACCTACAAACTCGTAGTACTTCATTTTGTTCTATTGTCAATAGTTTTTGCAGCGCACGCATAAATAGGTTTTCGATTTTACACCTTGGGTTACAAAATCGCAATTTTCTTACGGATCCCTAATTCCTTTGAAAATAAAATATAGCCTATAACCTTCCTCGATAAATGGACTATCTAACACAGAAAGAATTTATGAAATCGGATTAGTAGTTCCTGAGATTAGCGCGTTCAAGCAAACAAACAAACTCTGCAGCTTTTTAAATTAGTATAGATAGATTATAATATACTAGCTTTTGCGCGCGGCTTCGCCCGCGTGGGCTTCGAACCCGTGCTTATCTCTATGCATATTTTTAATTAACATAAAAGAGGTTATTGTGACTAAACTATGATAGTTAGATATGTGCTCTTGCGGACTTTTTTGTAGATCTTTATAAGACCTACAAATCCGTAGTACATCATTTTGTTCTATTGTCAATAGTTTTTGCAGCGCACGCATAAATAGGTTTTCGATTTTACACCTTGGTTTACAAAATCGCAATTTTCATACGGATCCCTAATTCTTTTGAAAATAAAATATAGCCTATAACCTTCCTCGATAAATGGAATATCTAACACTGAAAGATTTTTTGAAACCGGACCAATAGATCCTGAGATTAGCGCGTTCAAACAAACAAACAAACAAACAAACAAATAAACAAACAAACAAACTCTGCAGCTTTATATATTAGTATAGAGTATAGATTAGTATAGATATGTTATCAAAATGGGTGTATATTCCGTGTGATGACGGATATAGAATAGAGAGTGTCACCACCCCATTCCCTCCTGAGGGTGTCGTAAGAACCGACAAAAGGAAATGACAGGGCTGAAAACCAAGCCGCAACAGAAGGTAAACTTGATACAAACCTCTGTGGCAACCCGTCTGGCCAGCGTGGCACAGTAGGCTAATTACCCTCCCTGTGATGAGAGGAGGTCCGACTCAGCAGTGGGTAATTTATGGGCTGAGTCATCATCATCATTTCAGCCAAAAGACGTCGACTGCAGGACATAAGCCTCCCCCAAGGATCTCCACAAAGGCCGGTCCTGGGCCGCCCGCATCCACTGCTTTCCGGCGACCTTAACCAGGTCGTCGGTCCAGGCCTACCAGCACTGCGCCTTCCGGAACGCGGTCGCCACTCGAGGACATTTTTGCCCCATCGGGCGTCGCTCCTGCGAGCTATGTGCCCTGCCCACTGCCACTTAAGTTTGGCAATCCGGTGGGCTATGTCGGTGACCCTGGTTTGCCTGCGTATCTCCTCATTTCAATACGATTCGGCATGGCACACAGACCCAATTTATTTTTGTAGTTTTTATTTTCTAGTTTTTATAATTTTTTTACATTTTCTTTGTTTTTTTTTTTGTTTGTGTGGTTTGCTTCCACAAACATCCGAGCTTTAATGTTGTAACCAAGTTGTGTTGTCCTGTGTGCTTTGCTGATTAAATGTGTTTTCTTTCTTTCTTCTTTCTTCTTCTTTCATTTCTGATTCGATCTCGCAGGGAAACTCCTAGCATATCCCTCTCCATTGCCCTTTGGGTGACTTTGAGCCTTCTGATGGAGCCCATAGTGAGCGACCACGTCTCTGTTCCATATGTCATCACTGGCAACACACATTGGTTGAAGACTTTTGTCTTCAGACACTTCAGGCACTGCTGATGGGCTGAGTAGTAGTAGTAAATTGGGTGTTCGGTCTGCCAATGTATTAATAAATAAATAAATAATAAATAAATATCCTTGGACATTTCACACAACGCCATCTCGTCCCAAGTTAAGCAACTAAATGCTTGTGTTATGGTAACGAGATGGTTGATAAACTACTTAGATACATTTTTTTTTGTAAATACATACATATTATAGATAGAAAACACCCAGACCCGGAACAAATACTTGTAGGTCGTACAAATATTTCTTCCGTGCGGGGATCGAACCCGCGACATGCTGCACAGCAGTCGATCGCTCTACCACTGCGCCAACCGTGTCGAAGAGAGGTCCTGTACGCAGCAAGAGTTTCTTGAGACGTTGATCGAAACTGCTTACGATAAGACCGTTTACTGAAAAGACTATCGCCACAATGATCGTTGAATCAACATGATAAAGAAAATAAAAAATAAAAGACTTTATAATAAATAATAATAAATAAATATCCTTGGACATTTCACACAACGCCATCTCGGCCCAAGCTAAGCAACTTAATGCTTGTGTTATGGTAACGAGATGGATGATAAACTATTTATATACATTTTTTTTTGTAAATACATACATATTATAGATAGAGATGACACCCAGATTCCGAGCCAGTGCCTCTGGTTTAGACAAAGACACTTGCCCGACCCCGGAATCGAATCCGGGACCCGTTGATCCAAAGGCGGCACATCTAACCACTAGAGCTGATGTCTATATTAATTTTAAGATCTATGTCATGTGTATGTTTGTCATTGTATTTTTGTCTCTTGCCACAATAAAGAATATGTCTACGCATAAACCACATGGGGATAGCTTCGTGAGCCAAATCAAGTATTGTTATTATTATTTATCCTTTCATTATGACTTCTTGGTTTTGATGCCAGTGGTAGCGCCGTGTGGCGGGTTGTTCGCTTCTCTACAATATGGTTGAGTAGGGCATTGGCTGCTACATGCGTCATGATTGATAACATGTGCCATTGCTAGGTAAAGGTTACTATTGTTGACTAGATATTGCTGATGTTAGGCCTTCTGGGACCGTTGCCCGAGTTTGTTCTCAGAAATCTGTCTTATCTCTGCTTTGTCCCTAAAAATGGCGATCTAAAAAGACAGCTACAGACTTTCTCGCCAACTCTTCCCTACAGAGTTGAATTCGGAAACGGCGGTAAATTATAAATGGTAATATTTCAGTTTTATATTATTGTTGACGTGGCAAAATAGCGTTAAAGAGCCAACTTAAATAAATGAATTTTGATTGAGTTACACCATGCATTGCACATCAGGTACCAATCAGGCACATTGTTTATTTTGATGTTCCATTGCCTCAATCGATCGTGCCTATCGAGCGCGGATGTTTTGACACCCTCAACCCGGGTACCGTGATAAGCTAGTCACACAATATTATGATAGCAATTGGCATTCGTGATAGCTACGTTGTCTGAAATTGAAACTAAGGCCACACCTTAATATAAACTTTAGATCCATGGTCCAAGTTTGAGAAAAGGTATTCTAAATATCATCAGACATATGACCTTATTAGTCTAGGCGTAGCATGTGCCACCTTTGGATCGAGGGTCTCCGGTTCGATTCTGGGGTCGGGCAAGTGTCTTTGTGTAAACCAGAGACACTTTCTTTGAGTCTGGGTGTCATTTGTTTTCGTTAATTACATGTTTGTACACTGTCCACGCGATACATGTTTATACCTAATTAAACGAGTTCGCATTAAAAATAAAATTTATGATGATGATGCTTGAGGGAAATGTACCTATTACCTTGGATAGCAGATCCAGTGCAGAACAGACATCTAATAAATACAACTCACGATCTACCTCCAATGAATATTAGAGTTTGTTGAGCACATTGTCATATTATAAGGTGATAACTTGGAGAAACTCATAATCTCTAAGAGGAGGGAAAAAGCTAGAGTCCCCAATCCAACGCACTGGTTTAACCAGATTCGAATCACAATGAAGATCTCCACTACACCATTCCCGCTGCTACGGACAGGGCGAGATGGAAGCACATAAAAACGACTGATGGAAGGCGGTGGTTACGACACTCTGACATGGGGAACACACAAAGCAAGGAAGATACGAAATATGCTAAATCCTCAGATTATATTTAAGGTGGATGCTCCAGGGTAGCCCGCGAAATTAAAATTTCCTCACGTTTTTTGCAATTTGCAGGGCAGTGCTAGGTTGTATGATGATGAACATTTGATTATAATTCTATAACTACATACGTCTTACAGCCGCGAATAACATTTTAATCAACATACAACCTAGCACTGACCTGCAAATTGCAAAAAATGTAAGAAAATTTGAATTTCGCGGGCTACCCTGGGGCATCCACCTTAACTTGTCGGCTAATTACCCTCCATCTAATTGGAGGACGCCCGGCCTAGCAGTTGGTCATCTATGGGCTGCGTAGCAGTGGTAAGCGCTTTGTATTATTAGGTCTATAAAATGGAGCAGAGAGGGCTTTCACGAAATTTTCATTAAACTTGTTGGGCTTGGGTCGCTCATCAAAAATATTTCATTAGGGTTTAGACCTTTTCAGCCGTCTCTTAAGATATAACTTTTTGTGTATAGAGAGCGGCACATTTTTTAGATGACAATGCGGCACATTTTTTTGGTGAGTCAGGTAAAATGATATGCAAAATATACTGTCAAGTGGGCCCCAAAATATTCGACAACATTAACGCGCCACAGTTATCTACCGCGGTAGAAATGTTATTGCAAAGAGTAGCATCAGCTTTTAGTAAGGACTACATTGATTTACTGGCGCATTATATGACATACATTACTACTACTTCTCCTGAACACAAAATGACCCACTACTGGGTCATTTTGGGCCTCCTCCCATTACACGGAGGTTAATTACCACGCTTGCTATACGGGTTTTGTTTCAAGTTCTCATTCCCTTCGGCCCTTACGAGACCCTCAGGTTGGAATGGGGTGGTGACACTATGTTTTCTAAAGCAAAGGCAGCTAAAAAAAATTTTTTTTACATATGTTATTATAATATACGAACAACGAATTCAACACCGCAAATAGATTGTCGTCTTGCACTACGAACCCCTAAGAATATCTCTGAATCACAAGGAATACTCTATGAACCGAACATGACAAGTACGAACAACATTTCAAAGCTGAAGCCCCGGGCTTGGCACAACCTCCGTCAGCTTTCCATTACTTACCCGGATGTTAGTTACGTATATAACTTTCCGAAAAATTTATCTAATGTTTTCGGTAAACATTGATATTATGTTATTTTAGTCGGTCCCTTTTGAAGTTGCTAAGCGTGTTTGTGCAAGATAATTTTAAATAGATTCAGAATTAACAAGTTGTTTGGTATCTCAAGTTAGTCATGATTTCGAAATAACATTGTGGTTAGATGTAGAGCCAAACCATGGTCTACGTTCTACATGTGCCAGATATTGATGCTGGATAAACCATATAGACTTCTTTGGTCTAATCTGGATAAATTACGACCGTCAGGATAAGCATTTTAGGTTGTTTATTGCTTGAATGGACGGTGACAAGCATAGTTACATGAAGATCCTTGAGGGTGGTCTCTAGTTACAGACATGACACTATTACGCTCATTAGATGAGGCCGATTGTCAGCGCTGCTGGGCTAAAGTGACCTCTGGTGATGATTGCCTCACAATGAAAATGAAAAATGGAATCCTTATAGAGACGGAGGTGAGGTGATAGATGGATTTTGAGAATGAGGAAAGGTGTGAATGTAGATATGACGACCGAAAGGACTGTATGGAGAACACCACCTAGCATGAATGGCGGTGTTCTCCATACAGGGCCGAAACATGATATTGGTATTTTAAATAAGACGATTTTTAAAAGTTTTGTGATAAAACCTATGTAAATAATATAGGTTCCTTTTGACTTTGACTTAGAATTAGCAAGCGCCGCTCTAGATTCAACTAAATGAGATAGGTGACGATCAATAACTGAATATCTTTCAGTTTGTTTAAGCTCCTTTGATGAACACATAAAAATAAAACTGCTACGCTCTTAAAATTAGATATAATTCAATAACAAATGCAAATTCGTTGACGTCCGTCGCAATATTTTATTCATAGAAGCAAAAAGTGCCTTTCTCGTTCGATTTATATGTGCGCGACAGTACAAAAAGGATCCAAGCCGAATCTCATTAAAACCAGCTGTGATACTTATAAAACTTGTTTACAAAGGTCTTACCCATGATTAATGCATATTTCATATCGGCTCGATAAATAATGTACGACGGGGATCGCCAAAAAACGGGAGCTCTGTAACCATAAATTCACGGAATTTAATCATGAGCTGGACAAGTTGCGGTGAGGCGAGCGCTTGGCAAAAAGATGCGTATAAGTACAATTGTAGACTGAGACACTTCGCAACGACTTGTCTTTGAAGTTTATTGCTTCCAAATTTGAA
The DNA here is from genome assembly GCA_905475355.2 of Clostera curtula. Classification (NCBI taxonomy): domain Eukaryota; kingdom Metazoa; phylum Arthropoda; class Insecta; order Lepidoptera; family Notodontidae; genus Clostera; species Clostera curtula. The sequence goes on along the minus strand of FR997813.1, from coordinate 5,364,657 downwards.
CGTTATGATAATTAATAACAAAATACAAACAAACAATTTGTCTATGGTATTTTTTCTGAGTATTTCATCACAACAGCCCTTAAATTAGACTGTTGAGTCTGGCCTGATCTCCTCAAAGACCATAGAGGAAGGAGGCTAGACGTCTCTTGTGGCTAGATTGTATGCCTTGTCATTTTTCCTTTACATAATACACGTGTTAAAATGTAATCAAATCAAGTTCAAATCGATTGAATCGACTAACTATATTTTTAGTCTGCATGTTTCGATTTATACAACACTACGAACTTTCACTCTCTATCTCCGCAACTCTTTTGTATATCTTTTTTTATTATTTTTCTTTATTTGTTTACAGCAGGGATGTACTACAAATCCCTAGTCGTTCTATCCCAGTATCCCCCTGTCAGTAGCGGATATCCGCGCGATATTTCCTTCCGCAGGCAATGGCGCCAGGGCAGGATATGAACCGATTTTTTCTTGGTAGATACAAATCAAACAGCCTTCATATATTCCGTGTAATGTTGTGTTTGGTATACATGACACCCCGTACTGTACTGAGGGTGTCGCAAAGGAGACGAACGAATAAATAGAAAAAAAAATCGAGCAATGGTCGCGACTAGTGGAGGGTCATCCACACCCTTTGATATGGTTGAGGAGACCGATGGCTGATCGATTCACATTTCAATTGAGCGCTGTTCGGAACCAAAGAAAACTAGCTAGTTTTATAAAAAACTAGCTAGTAGGCGTTTAAAAATTTCCCACTGACTTTTTTGCAGCTTCAGGTCTTCTAGGTTGGTGCCACATTCCGACCTGGTAGAAGTTTTATAAAAAATAATGTATGCGTTGACGATTGTGAACGCTAAAACTGGTCTATACAATAATGTAATTTTCATTTTTTTTTTATTTATTTCCCATTTATTTAGATGGGCACTTACAAATTGACAACATTATTATTCATTACATTTATATATTTCGATTATAGTCGACAGTCTACCATCAGTTCGAACCGCGACCACTGACTGCCGAGAAAAACTGGCAAGTAACTTCTGAGTTTCTTGTTGCTTGTCATTTTTAATCTGTTATAGTTCTAAACAGGAATGTAACTTTTTTAAACTGACATCAGAGCTGAATACATTCTGTAGCTTACAACAACAGCTGCTTAAAGACAAGAAAATAGTTGAAACAGCCAAAAGAACAGATCTGTCTAAAATCTTTTATCTTTCCAAATCGAAACTTTACAGGTTCCGACGACACTTAAGATGCCGCGCCGAGCTGAACTCGTAAATAATGTCCTTTTACGAGCCACATTATGCCTTACAAAGTTTTGCCAATCGAAGTCGTCTTACTTTTACGGTTACTAAGGAATCTACAATAGTAGAAACCGTTTCTATTTTATTATTGTACTAGCTGTTACCGGCGACTTTGTCGGCGTGGTATTTAAAAAAAAAGCAGTTAGTTCGCAGAGTTAACGACAACTTACGAGTATTAATTCTGTAATTCGGGCGAAAAATACTCTAAATTAAGAAATCCGGCTAAGCTTTAATCCACATAATTACTGAATTACGGGCTACTGAAAAATGGGGGGTGGGGCTATTTTCGAGTGAAAAGCCCGTCAAAAGTGGTCCAGCCATTTCAGAGACTAGCCGAAACCAACAGACTGACAGAAATTGTAATAAATATTGTTTTGGTACATGTCTAAAAACATCTGAATGCACATAATAAAAAGCGGTTATTTAAATTGTACAAACCGACTGCAATTTTATTTATTTGTATATATATTGATCTTACGACAATGTCTTAGATTTTCACGATTAAAATACATTGAAAATAAACTCCCTGTGGTAACGGATTTAGAATACCTGATTTCACCACCCCATTGCATCCTGAGAGTGTCTTATGAGCCGGCAGAAGAAAATGATAAGGCCGTAAACCTAGCGCCAAAAACTTAAAACGAATCCCTGTGCCATATAATTGGACGGCCCGAATCAGCAACAGATATTTCAGGGGCTGGTATGACGATGATCGTTATTTGTACTAGAATAGTCCAAGATAACCTCATTTTAAAATCATTTGTTTATTGTTTCAGGTAAGGAGATTGCACTGAACTGTTACGGTAATTAATCACACTTTTATCTTCGTGTTATCCTTATTATCTTGCTTCGTTCAATGCTAGCCACAGGCCACCTCTTTTTTCTCTGGTATTTTATAGTTTATGTGGGTTGGAGTCCCACATGTAACCAGGGCACATCTACCAGCTTATGGTGCCCCCTGAAGACCCACTACTAGTCATACACCAATACATGACTCACTGCTGAGACGGTTTTACATGATGGGTAAAAAACGGCATCAAGTCATTTCCTTCTCTTTCGGTTATCTTTTAAACCGATTGTATTGCTATAGTCACTCTTGATTCCATATGGTGACGGATTTAGAATACATAGTGTCACCACCCCATTTAATCCTGAGGGTGTCATAAGAGGCGATTAATGGAACGTAAGAGGCAGGTCACCTCGTCCCAAGAGAAGGAAAACTTTACACAAACCCAGTGCCAACCAGCGTGGCACAGTAGGCTAATTGCCCTCCATGTAATTGGAGGAGGCTTGACTCAGCGGTGGGTCTTTTACGGGCTGAGTAGTAATAGCTCTTGCGATTTCCTACGTATGACAACGGTTAGTGACGTCACTTTTGCAGCGCCACAAATGAAATCAAAATGCATCAACAATAGATTAAGTATCGTTATTTTCCCCGTCGAACTGAAATTGGTAACGGATCACTCCATCGGGAAACTGATTGACAGATGGCCTGTCTACATAATTGAGACGAATGCGAGTCCGCCTGTCTGCTGCGATAAATCTGCTTTTCGCCTCTGCCCATATTTTTTAACCATATCATTCGTGATGAGCAAATTCAGGATATTGGTTGGAGTTCCTTCTTTCACGTTTGAATTCGTAAATGGAACGTAGGTACCAAACTTAACTTTTTTTATACTAATATTAAAAAGATAATTTAATCGAATTAAAATTAATGTACCCTAGCGCCGACCAAGGGACTGGTGGCCAAGAGACTAATTCAGTAACAATTTAAATTCAACCTAAAACGCTTCAGAATACAAGTGTATTTGGTACAACGAAATACAATGACTGCGAGCGACATAAAGCGCGGCTAGCGTATTCTCAATACAGCTAAATACCGTCGTATTCTGAAGCTTTTTAGGTTGAATTTAAATTGTTACTGAATTAGTCTCTTCGCCGCCACTCCGTTGGTCGGCGCTGAGCCTAGGAGAGTTTTACCACACCAATCGATCGGCGATCGATGCTATCGTACAATAGTAGAATGGATAAGTCAACGTCTATCGAGCTGCTTGAGCTCCCCATCGACGACCGATGCTATCCCAACGTCGACCGATGCCATCGGCCGGCTATTGATCGATTGGTTAGTCGACCGGTATCCGTCGATCCATTAAATCTACCACCACACCAATCGATCAACGAGATCGAGTATCGATCGATCGGTGTGGTAACACCCTAAAAGTGTATATAAGTGTTAAAGATGCATGTAGCATGTAGCTCACAATGCCTTAGGGTTTCACGATCTTAGCACATTGCGGTAAATTATCTTTTATTTAAATCCCAACGTCTCAGACACTGCATTGTCCGTGGAATTTAAATAAAAGAACACGGTCAGAACCGTTATGACATCATTTACTGCAACGTTAGCTCACGTCAGGTCTTTTGAAACGCAATACCCTGCTGTAAGGATTACTCCACAGGAAAGTGCTTCATTCTAAAATAATAAAACATATTTTTGAGAGCTAGCTCACAAAATAGGCACTTGCGAGGAACAGCTGTGATGCTACCGCCTCTTTATCATTACATGAGAGCCCTAATATGGGATATAATATGACCTATACTCCGCGCCAATTTTTATGGCCGCTCTGATTGTAGCCGTGCGTGGGTACGAACTTGCGCATCTTACATTTTTTAACGAATACGAACGTAGCTCACTCACTCTAACGCACCGGATGCGAGGGAGCTTGCGGGTGGGAAACGGCGCGCGCGGGTGTGCCTTGCCTTCACGCCCCGCGTAAGTCCCGCTGATACCTGATTTTTTTCTGCGCAACGCAATGCGGCTACATTCGTAGCGGCCATAAAGATTGGCGCGGACTCTACAACTGATCTAAATTCCATGAAGTTAAATAATCCTTGTCTGTGTATAATGTCACCATCCCATTCCATTCTGAGGGTGTCGTAAGAGCTGACAAAGGGAAATAACAAAGCCGATAACCAAGCCATAAGAGAATGAAAACATCATAGAAACCCTATGTCAACCAGTCTGTCTACAATAGGCTGATTACCCGCCATATAATTGAAGGAGGTCTAACTCAGCAATGGATCATTTATGGACTTAATAGTAGTGCTAGCAATTAATCCTACTATACCACACCGGCCAGATGGGTTGGTTTGCACAAGTTATGTATCAAATTTTATCTTGAGACTTTTACGTTCCTATAACTGACATGGAGACATTCTGTCAATAAACAAATTCAATTCACAGTTGTTACAGAAGTCAATGATAAATTGTAAGGCAAACATAAATATATGTTGCGAGTAAATATATTAAGACGTCTCAATAGTCTCAATTCGCTAAAAGCATTTGAGATGCTATCAAACTTGATCCAGCTCCAAAGTTAGGAATCCAAGTTTGGATTGCGGGTGCCGGGTAATGACTCCGCTGATATATGGGATTGGAGTTCAAATTGCACTGAATCGAAGATGGTAGGTAGTTTTAATATACAGGGTGATTTTCGAAAGGATAGCTAGATTTCTATCAGTAAAAAAAATATTTTATGCATATAAAAAAACAACAACTGAGGAGTCTTTTGACGGTGTTTCTCTATGGAAACCTTACGCTTCTCGCACTATTTGTAATCAAAATGAATAAAGAATTAGCTTGCTTGGGTTGCATGTGCCTACTACACAAGCAAGCAAATTTAAAGCTTTGGAGCGTGGGTTCACGCTTCGATTCCAGGGTGGGGACCTTATTTGCGTTTGCCCAACATTCAGTGTGCTATTTTATCTGTTATTTGTTTAAACGCATTTTTATTGTTGTTTATTTAAAAATTAAAAAAGTGTTAACACTGCCGTATGGAATGGTTTGAACATACGAAACCACATAGACAAATCAATTTACGTCACATTATACAAATAAATTTAAACAGAAACTCCAAATATTATTGACAAGTGACACAACACAAAAATGAACGAAGCAGTTTTCTTAATTCTAGAGATTCAAAAAACATACGTGTATTCAATTTTAGTACCGTATGTAGATTCCAGATCCACGAAAATCGTACTAGATCTTTTAAAATACACAAAGAATTTACTACTACAGACCAAGAGTCGGCAAATATCATGCTCAATCGTCCGTAACTCACAGAAATGCAATCTCCCAAAGTCCCGGAAAGCCAAGTGCGCCATAAGTGCTCCTTCTGTAACATTTCCAAAGCCATTATGTTGCAAGACATTTTGAAGATATACAGGTATTTGTGGAATGTGGCCTTGAAGTTATATTGGGAGTGGCTTAAATATGTTTATTGCAGTTTATTTTGGGAGCCGATAAAAATAAATGGTTGTTTGAAAATAGAGCGCATCTGTTTCGTACTTTGGTCAGTTACGTGATGTTTTCGTTCAGGAACAGAAGTGAACTTTAAACTATTATTCAAGTACCAAAAATATTTCCATCTGACTTTGAATCTGCTTTAACCGTTTTTGTAGTGATGTAATAATATCTTACATATTGCAATTAAATACTTTAAATCATATACATAAATTATTATTATTCCCCCTGTTACAATTGCTTTGCAGTAAGCATATAGTTATAAGATCTCTTTCACTCGAAACGTGAGGAATCCAAAATACAGTCTCCTGTGTGACGGGTATCTCTAAAATATCAAGTAACAGTTGAAATTAGGTTTAATCTAGAAGATTGATTGGCAACGTTCTCTGTCCACGCTACAGAGGATGTCCTGATGTCACCTCCCATCGGGGAAAGTTAACCAACTAACACACAACAAATTGTCCCTGTTAAAAATATAATAGTCAACAATTGTAATCTGACGAGTTGTCAGACGTTGTAATCGTTTTGCTGAGACTCCGGCAGATTAGACATCTACATCTACAGAAGAATTAAGATAGTTAAAACATTTGGTCAGATATTAAGTTCGATTTTGTTATAAATTCCAGTCTCTTACTTTCTTCGATACTTTTGTATTTCATTTTTTCTACAAGCGTCACAACACACTTATTTTTTTAAATAGAATTTCAATTAAATTAGTTAATTTTAGGTGATGATCACTTTTAAACAATTTTCTAATGAATTCGATTTTTAAACCCAATCTACATGATACTCAATATCTGAAAGGCTTTGTTATGAATGTTTCGTTCAAAAAGAAGCCAGGTTTTATTATATAAATGTACATCACAAAATATCAGTGGTCCGTCGGGGCTTTACTGATGTTACAGCGCTCTACCGTATCTCTGTAAATATTGTATTTTCGCTTTTTCCAAATAAACGGATCTCTCGTTAAATTTTTCCAACCGGACTAGTGATTTTATTTTTTGGTCATACTTTTTATTCGTATTCTGTTCCTTTTGGATGTGCAATATTCGATTTTTAAAACTAAAACATTATGACAGTACAAACGATCGAGGTTTCATTCACACAGCAACACTGGAAGTAGGCAAGCTAGGTCTATTCCACAAAAAAAAAATGGCTGAAGAAAAGTCTCATGTATTTCGAGATATTTGAATTTTTAGATTTGTGGCAAAATGGGCTGATTGCCTTCCATGTAATTGGAGGAGGCCCGACTCAGAATCGAGTATTTAATGGGGGCGAGATAACACAACATTACACACACCCATGTTCAAATTTAACAAGGTGAGAGTACCTACATAAAACCGTTAATACCGAGCCTAAGCGCCAAAATTTGAATAAGTCAATGAATAGGAAATTAATAACGCCCCCAGTTACCGGTTATTTTGCTTGGAGTACGTAAAATCGAAATATTGGCCCGATGATAGCTGCTAATTGACTTGTTAACGTTGTTACAGATTTTCCTTCCACAGTTGATTTCATCGCACATTTCTGTGTTGAGCTTGTTCCGTATCTCGTCGACAAGTTATTAATTCCGTTGCCTAGTAACGATTTTCATAGTGTCGCTGATATTTAGCCGACAGCTCTTCGCTTGAATGTTTCTATCATTTATTTATTTATTGATAGAACAACTTAGAGACGGATCTTATCCAGGTCGGAACCCTTAAATTTGTGACACATAATGTCATAATATACTCGTCCTTTTTTTTCTTTTACTTTGGAAATCCTCATGGATAACCGACCGCCAAACGCCAGCCGGGGTATGTAGGACTCCAAGGCGCGAAAATATGGTATGTAATTGTGCCCTAACCTACCCACTAAAACCAACAGTGTCCCTCAACAAGCCGAAACAGTGCGACCGCTTTCACTCCTCCACAGTGGGAGTCCACATGCTCCGTGATCCTAATGGGTCCCGTTGTACAAGCGGGCTCCACCATTTGAAGGGGCGCTCTGGACGTTCCCCAACCCACCGAGAGGCAGTTGCGGGACATTGCACCACAACAAGGTGGCAGCCCGGCCGAGGGGGACTCGTACTAACTACTACTACTTACGCACATTAGATTCAGACAAAATGGGCTGCAAAGAACCTTTTGAACTGTAATTTGGTAGGTTTTTAATATGAAATTTAGGTATTTGAGCTGTAAGCTACCAACGGGGTCCCAGGTGGTGGATAGGGAAACGGCCACCAGATATGGTGGTTAGCTGCGAATAAATTGAATAAGCAGTCCTCGACCATGCAGTGGCAGGGTTAACAGATTGTGGTGGGTAGCCCATTAGGATCGTGGTTCTGCATAAGATCCCACAATGCCGCAACAGGACGCGAGTTGGAGCACCCCGGGGAGGTTTAGTGGGCAGGCCCCTACTATGGGGGAGAGTCCCACACTCCCCTCGCTGGCCATCCCCGTGGCCGGCGAGGAAGTCCATAAAGGATATTACCCAGGGCAAAAAAAAAAAAAAAAAAAAGCGTAGGGTTATTTTAGAATTTAATTCAATAAGTACGTATTTTAACCTCCCCAATATTGTATGTTTCGTCCAGAAACAATTTTCAACTTTGTGATCATTTTTAAACGAACAGACATTAAGGGCTTGTGATAAGTTAGCCACTCATTAAAAAGTTTGGTACCTTTTTTCATTATGTTTCCACGGAGCTGGAAAATTGCCAGATTTGCATTGTAACAGCTTTTCCTTGCACAAACATTCCTCATTTTTTATTGTAATAAGGCAGACTTATGGTGATTCGGGCATTAAAATTTTGTGGCAACAAAAAATATTAAAGTTCTATAAAAAGACTTGCGATGTATTCAGCAGACTAACTGCGCACATATTATACATTTGACGCTTTAATTGTCTAGGCTAAGGGATTGCAAGTATAACCTTTGGATAACCGGTTCCTAGTTCCATTTCTGGGTTGGGTTGTCTTTATGTAAGCAATAAGTAATATTGCTTTGATACCCATACGGTATTATTTGTGTGCCTTAATTATTAAGTAATCTTAAATTATTATTTATAATATTATGTATAATAAAGTCAATAGAATCAATTTACATAATTATAAAGCTCACAAAAGTGCTGTATTCTGCTAGTTATAAGAGTCATAAATTAAGTACTTTTCAGCCCATAAATGATCCACTGCGGAGTTGGGCCCCTTCAACTACAGGAAGGGCAATTAGTCTATAATGACCTTTATCGACTCTTACGACACCCTCAGAGTGAAATAGGGGGCATTATATATTATATTGTAAAGATCACCCCACGGAATAAATTAAAGACGAAGAATTCAATTAGGTAACTTTTTCATAACATAAGAAATATTTTTATTTAAAACCCATGTGGGAACGTGTCAGAAAATTACACCGCACGCTGGGAAAATCCGTGTGTGTAAAAGTCAACAAATCCCAGCACACTTGGTGGCAGGATCTAATGGTCCGCCCGGCTTGCAACCACCCTCACATCTAAGTCCGGCGCCAAGCAGTTTTTCTGTGTTTCTTCGTGTGTATAATATATAATAATACTAGCGACCCACCCCGGCTTCGCACGGGTGCAATTATGCATGTATTATACATATAAACCTTCCTCTTGAATCAGTCTATCCATTAAAACAAACCGCGTGAAAATCCTACTACTAATAAAACTACAGGACGGACAGACGACAGCGACTTTGTTATAAACTATGTAGTGATGATGATAGTGAAGTTTACTGTCGCAAAAAAGGCATACAAAGATATTACCGAATGCCTTTATAATGCACAAGCACATTAGATTGCCACCAGTTTTAGACTACAACCCTAATTTTAGTTTCAGCGCTGGCATTGTGTTGTTAATATTATTAATTTAGGCATTGTATAAATTAATTTAAAACACTACCGGAAACCTAATTTTCTTTTAATTTTGTCGGCTAATATTTAGAGACTACTAGCAAATGCGCGCGGCTTCGCCCTCGTGGGCCTCGAACCCGTGCTTATCGCCTCTTCGCATATAGCCAATAAATGTGTTTTCTTTCTTCAGATGATTTATATTTTTTATGAACATTCAATCGGTTACTGTGACTAAACTATCATAGTTAGATATGTGCCCTCACGGACTCGTAGTACATTATACATAGAAGAAATATTTGTACGACCTACAAGTATTTGTTCCGGGTCTGGGTGTTTTCTTTCTATAATATGTATGCATTTACAAAAAAAAATTATATAAGTAGTTTATCATCAATCTCGTTACCATAACACAAGCTTTAAGTTGCTTAGCTTGGGAATAGATGGCGTTGTGTGAAATGTCCAAGGATATTTATTTAATATTGATTTGAATATCTTGCGGATATTCTCCGATATTATTTATATGCCTTATTTTTGAAGATTTCAAGTAGTTCATATGTCTCTGGTTCAATTCAGGAGTAAGGTATGGGAAATCAGTTTCCATAAGGCCTCTTAAATTTCATCTTTTTAACAGATTTTAACCAAATGTGGTTATGGCGACCCTACTTGACGAATAACAATGATTTATACGTAAACAAATGATGAATATGATTTCAAGGATCATTAATCATCCTCAATTTTAACTCAAGTTACATGAAACTGGAATAGTTAGCGATTGTTAATCGGCGCCCAATAATATCGTAATGGATGCGTTTTGTTGCCAACTCGGCGAAGGTTTGTTACGAATAGTTTAGCACCATTGTCAGAAGTTTCGAAGCCATTAGTAAACAAGCTTGTAGTTTTCCATGGTCGGGTCGTTAGAACCGCATGTGTTTGTGTTTCAGGTTCCAAATTCCGAGCGTATTGGCTCTTTTTAACCTCCAACAATATCAGTATAACCTGGCTTTGTTTTTGTATTTCGAAGGTTAGTCAATCGAGAGTTTGATGATAAACTACTGCGCCGTTATAAACAGTTTATATGTTTGTGTACCGTTCTTGTGGTGACGAATTATATATATCCTTGGACATTTTCACACAACGCCATCTCGTCCCAAGCTAAGCAACTTAATGCTTGTGTTATGGTAACGAGATGGATGATAAACTACATATATACATTTTTTTTGTAAATACATACATATTATAGATAGAAATGACACCCAGACTCAGAGCCAGTGCCTTTGGTTTAGACAAAAACATTTGCCCGACCCCGGAATCGAACCCGGGACCCGTTGATCCAAAGGCGGCACATCTAACCACTAGACCAACGAGGCAGTTTAGAATACGTAGTGTCACCTGCTGAGTCGGGCCTCCTCCAACTATATGGAGGGTATTTAGCTGACTGTGCCAAGCTGGGCAGACGGGTTGGCACAGGGTTTCGTTTCGGCGTGGTTCTGCATCAGATCCCACAATGCCGCAACAGGACGCGAGTTGGAGCACCCCGGGGAGGTTCAGTGGGTAGGTTGGGGAGAGTCCCTCACTCCCCTCGCTGGCCATCCCCGTGGCCGGCGAGGAAGTCCATAAAGGATTTTACCCCGGCGATAAAAAGAAAAAAAAAGGGTTTCGTTTCAAGATTTCCTTCTCTTGTGGCTAGGTTTTCGGCCTGGAATGGGGTGGTGACGCTATATATTCTAAACCCGTCACCACACGGATACTACACCCAATTTGATAACATATGTTTATTACTATGCTGTCACATATATAACTACAGTATACCGCTTTGCTAACATAATAAACATAGACGATTGCTGAAGGAAACTGTTTTCTTAGGATCTGTGACAGCGCTCATTTATTGTTATTATGTGTAAGTGTAGGTGACGGATTTAGGTTATGTAATGTCACCACCCCATTCCATACTGTGTGTGTCCACATAATTTGGGTATAAGAAATACCTATTTCAGAAGACATTTAAAAATCCGTTTTCGACCTCCGAGGGGCAGTGCGGTAGGTAGATTGATCATGGCCCTCGCAAAGGCGAGCGGATAATTGATATTCAGTAAATATTGGCGGATAAAATAAACCGAAAATTGAGTTTCCAGTACCGGCCTAAATTAATTTGCAACTTCATAACGGGAGCGTCGACGTAAAATTTTTATTAAAGAGAAATCCCGGGCGTTTTCTGGAGCACTTCGCCAGTTTAGAATGTACATAGCACTCGCTTTAGTATCAATATGGCTGTGCGAAATTGGGAAGCTTTAACGGGTTGACTGTTATGAAAAAGTGTTTTGGGCACGGTTTTTTTATAGCTGATCATGATAATGTCACCTTCTCTTCAACATTTGTTGCCGTTGTCTTACGCACATGTGAAAAAAAATGTTATTATCCGTCTTCATGCCCCTCAACTCCTCGGAAAAGTCTGACCATCGTGTTATCAACATATTTCTTTTTAAACATTGAAATTAATCACTTTTTGACGGATTTATCGTAGTATTTTTATAATTTAATTCCTTATACACGCGATATGTGTAATCATCGCGAAAACCAAGGAAATAATTATTTTTTAAACTTTATCGAATGTCTGCCAATATAATCGAGTGGGGTCTCAAATGAAAGAGCATCACGTGCACATTACAAAATAATATGTTCCATGAAAATCAGTTGAGCCCTGAAAAAACTCCGGGGGTAAAGGGGGGGGGGGGGAATTACCCAATATCTGCAAATATATGTGGTGGGGAGCAAATGAGGATGCGACAAGAATCTATGTATTAACAACTTAACAACATCTACATCATAATAAGCGTGTACCTATAAAAAACAGAAAATAAAAATAAAATTAGAAATTTAAATAAACCCCCGACACAATGACCTAAGTACCCTTTAAAAAGTAAAAACTAAAAAATACATCGCGTTGGGGGACCAGGTGTCAGCTAATAAATAAGTAGGAGCGGTCCCCCGACGCGATATATTTTTTATTTTACTGTATCGTAGGAGCAGTTAACAAATATCTAATTCACGAACACAAATGACACCCAGACTCGGAGCAAGTGCCTCTGATTTACACAAAGACACTTACCCGGCCCTGGAATCGAAACCGGGACCCCGTGATCCAAAGGCGACACCACCAACCCCTAGACCAACGAGGCAGCTAACCATTTCAAACCCATTTATGAACTACAAAAAAATCTTAACAAAATAGAGACGTCTTTTTGTGGACCATCTTTCAAGATCCACTCTATGACGGGAGCATTCAGACGTAGACACGATAAGACTTCGGCAGTTGACGTGCCCAACGAGGCACGAAATAGCTCAAATATAATAAATTGACCACTCATCACAGTTTCCCCGAAAAATCGTAGTATGTTAACGGCTCGGGTCACTCAACTGTGAAACAATCTCTTGTAAAAACAAAGAACGATAACAAAGTGTATTTTTATTAGAAAACGTACTCGCAGTGACAAAGAATGTTTTAGATAGAATTCGTACATCGTCATTAACTTGTTCGTTCGAAAAAGGAGTCAATGCAAAAAGGCATCAAACTCAAAAGGAACTTTTTTTACGTACGTTTAATCACGAAATTCTTATAAATCGTCATATTTAAAATTACTATTCTCGTATTTCCGCGCTTGTCCGACGCTAGGTGGAAGCCTCCATTCACTCCTATCGGTCGTTATCTACAGTCACACTTTATACATACACAGTCCTCATTCTTGCAATCTATTCGTCTCTTTTGATCGCCTACAACCCTTGCGTCCACCCACATTAATGCTGAAACTACAACCGGTTCGGAATGCTGCCCTACAAAGAAGTTTATATTGGTACACCAGCTGCTACGAATTACGTGTAATTACTGCCATAGATAGTAGAATGGCAAGTGCCCTTCCTAACACGGAGAAAATCAGATGTTACGTACAAATGATGGCCGATATTGATTAACCTGAAGACTGCCTTGTTGGTCTAGGGGTTGGATATGCTGCCTTTGTAACACGGTCCCGGGTTCGATTCCGGGACCGGGCAAGTGTCTTTGTGTAAACCAGAGGCACTTGCTCTGAGTCTGGGTGTCATTTGTGTTCGTGAATTTCATGTTCATAAACTGCCCTCGTGATGCAGGTTATACAAAATACAGGAGTTTCATTTTAGGAAATAAAAACACGTGAAGATCGATTGCGTTACGCGCAGTCCGCCATCTAATTGAATTACCAAGCCAAAATTAGTCTATTCAATAGCGAAACCCGTCAACTTTAATAAAATTCACAGAACTACCAAAATCACGTCGTGATCAAAATTTAAACAGGTGAATATCGTCAATAGAAAAATTGACAAGCCGTCAAAACAACATGAATAAATAAGTAAGGGGGATAGGGAGCGTGGCCCGCTGGAACCCGGAATTTAGTGAAATATTAAACGGTCCAACTTTTTTACCGATTCCTACAACTTGCTTAATAACATATTGCTTTAGGCTAGGTAACCCCAAGATAGATTTTTAGAGATAGCCTTGATTTAGCCATCCTATTCTATTTAGAATGTATCGTAAATAGATAGATTTATCATACAGCAAATATTTTGTCATGTCATTTAAAATACACAATGTCACTAACCCATACCATCTTGAGGGTGTCGTAAGAGGCGACTAAAAGAACGCAAGAGGCAGATCACTTAGCCGCAAGTGAAGAAAATTGAATTGAATTGTACTTGTACAACAAAGAGTTTGCACAAGGTTTGTATCAAGTTTTCCTTCTCTTGCAGCTAGGTGATTTGCCCCTTGCGTTCCCTTAGTCGCCTTTTACGACACCCTCGTGATGGTATGGGTTGGTGACACTGCGTATTCTAAATCCGTCACCACACGGAGAGGGTAACACGTTTTGTTAAAAAGATTTTCGTGAGTGGCAACATTTTGCGACCCCTAAACGGCTCATTTAAATGTCAGTGCGGAACACTGGTATCTCATTCCCTTGGAACTTGCTGTCGCTGCGAGCGTTTCCACGACTCCATCTTATCTTGACAGCATAACGAATGAAACGCTTGTGTTACAAAGTGAACCTCCATAATGCCTTGTTGGTCTAGGGGATGGATGTGCCACCTTTGGATCAACGGGTCCGGGTGTCGATTCCGGGGTCCGGCAAGTGTCTTTATCTAAACCAGAGGCACTTGCTTTGTGTCTGGGTGTCATTTGTGTTCGTGAATTTTATGTTTTTATTATTGGCAAACACGAGGGATTGTTCTTTAAAAAATTGATTGACAAATAATCAACCTCATTTGTTGCCAAAATGACTAAACACGGTGAATAAACACGGGTATAAACTAGTAGTAAATACTGACAGATTAGTTACATTATCAGTTAATCGTCGGTATATAGCAGTAGTATAATAAAAACAACATTTTATTCTTCACTATCACTACATAGTATAAAACAAAGTCGCTGTCGTCTGTCCGTCCCTATGTATGCTAAAATCTATCTATCTAATCTATGTATGCTACGCAACGGATTTTGAAGTGGATTTTTTTAATAGATAGAGTGATTCACGAGGAAGGTTTATACCTATTTAAAATACATGCATAATTGCACCCGTGTGAAGCTGGGGCGGGTCGCTAGTAAAATAATATAATACTAACACTACACAATCCTCCACTTTTCGTCCATCAGAAAATACGTGATGTCTGGCGGCCCGGGGATCTTGCTCTATTATGACTCTGTATTTTCACACAACATTAGGAATTAAGGCATACAGGAATTATCTTTTTGTCGTAAGCCAATAAGCTGTTGGTACAAATAATGAGAGTTTCTTTCCGGCTCTTCTCTGTAGAGCAGCATTACGAACCGGTGGTAGTTTCAGCATGAATGTGGATAGACGTAAGGGTTGTGGAAGATCAAGAGAGATGGATGGATGGATTGTAAACATGAGAAATTGTGTATGAAAGGTGTGATTGTAGATATGACGACTGATAGGTGTGTATGGAGACTACCACCTAGCGTGGGACAGGGATCGTAAGATGTTGATGATGATGATAATGGTAACTGTAAATATGACGATTTATAAGAGTTTTGTGATAAAACCTACGTAAATAAAGTTAATTTTGAGTTTGAGTTTGAATGTAATCATGGCATAGGTAAACACTACTTCCCTCATACTACTACTACTATTCAGTCCTTATATGACCCACTGCTGAATCGGACCTCCTCCAACTACATGGAGGGTAATTAGCCTACGCTGCCACGCTGGCCATACCAGTTGGCGTAGGGATGCATATCAAGTTTTTCTTGACTTGCGGTTAGGTTTTCAGCCTTACTTCATTTCGTCGGCTCTTACGACACCCTCAGGATAAAATAGGGTGGCGACACTATGTATTCTAATCTGTCAACATACGGACGATCATCACAGTACTGCTGACTATTTTTTTAATTTACCTTGGATTGTTAGAGACATTACCAACTTATTGGTTTTGGTAAATCTATCTATTACAGAAAGGTCCTTGAGTGGCGACCGCGTTCCGGAAAGCGCAATGCTGGTAGGCCACCCACACGGTGGACCGATGACCTGGTTAAAGTCGCAGGTAAACGATGGATACAGGCGGCCCAGGACCGGCCTTTGTGGAAATCCTTGGGGGAGGCCTATGTCCAGCAGGGCACGTCTATTGGCTGAAATGATGATGATGAAATCTAAATAGTATATATCTCTAAATAGTATACCGTTGCCCCACGAACGGTGGCCCAAAAACTTCCTCTCATTTCTTTCGGAACTTGCTCAGATAATGAGTCAACAAAATTAATTAAAAACTGTAATATACACTCTTTGAGCTTAATGAACGGTAAAAACATCAATTAAGTACACACTTAAATATTTTCAGCAAAAAATTACGAAACTGAGAGTTTTTAGGCGTTTTCTATCTCATTAATTAAATATGGACTTCTTTGAACACTTATCAGCTTGTTGACGACCGTTAAAAGTAGTAAACTTTACATTTATAAGTTAAGTATTTTGTATTTCGTCGTTATAGTTATTATGGTAAGTATAGTTATATTTACACATTTATAACTAGTTGTAACTATCTAAATTCGACCATAATTGATATAAATTATAGTTCTATTCTCAATTTGACAGACTTTAGGCGCAAAGGGATAATCATCCAGCCAGACGAGGTGGTATGGTATGTCTGGCTAGGGGTCGCGAATTGCTCTGGATATTTTGCTATCGCAGTATGGGACTTTTTGGTAATTTTCGCATTTGTAGGCGATATTTCTTGATGTTGATAGTTCAGATTTTTCGGGTAAATTGTGTAAAGTATGTAGCATGTTGGTCGCTACGATTCAATATAGAATTATAAAAAAAATGCATTCTGCACTCCTAGATATATATATCCTTGGACATTTCACCATCTCGTCCCAAGCTAAGCAACTTAATGCTTGTGTTATGGTAACGAGATGGATGATAAACTACTTATATATATATTTTTTTTGTAAATATGTATGATATTATAGATAGAAATGACACCCAGACTCCGAGCCAGTGCCTCTGGTTTAGACAAAGACACTTGCCCGACCCGGGAATCGAACCCGGGACCCGTTGATCCAAAGGCGGCACATTTAACCACTACCATCAGTTTTTATAATTTTGTCAAAACTTTGATTACTTTATTCTGCAACCTACACCTTCACCTTATAATTTCAGCCCATATTTAACCCACTACTGTTCTTGGAAAGGAAATCAGCCTACTGCGCTGGCAAGACAGGTTGGCACAGGGTTTGAATCAAATTTCCTTCACTCTCACCAGGGTGTGGGTTGGTGACATTGTGTATTCTAAATCCGTCACCTTTTAAGCCAGTTTTAGTGTTTGCGCACCTAAACTGTAAATATAAATTCTTTATTATCATATTTAAAACATCACCGATTTTGCGTCCATTAAAGTTGATATATTTTGAGTGTTCAATGTATCCACAAAAACCGAGGGTCGCCTGTGTAATGTAGGTGGGTGAGTTTCGAAAAACTTGCTCAGCATGCAGTTAATTATTCATCACGTTTTCTCCTGATCCCCAAGTCTGAACTTCGTCCTTGTCACGGTATTAAGTGACAAATTATTGCCGAAAATCGCTGGATATTTTTTATGAACACGGCCACCATGACGTTTTGCGATTCGCATGAATTTTTTATTGGGTCAGCAGAAATAAATACGATTTGTATTCGTTTCCGTGTGGTCATGGACTAAGAATACATGTTATCAGCACAATAGGAAATGTAGGGCCAGCGTGGCACTAAATTAATTGATCATATAGGGCAAACTTCAATATTTTCGTACACATACTTTTAATGGTATTTTGTACATATTTTATCGTTTCTAATATTATGAAACACTAGCTGTTGCGTGTGGCTTCGTTTGCGGGTATATTAAGTAGTTAGATCTAACTATTTTTACGAATTAAACCCCGACTTCATTGTACAAAATGAGACGAAAAACTACCGTCTACACACCGACTCACACCGAAAATTTCTAATTAACTTCTCTAATATCACATGTCGCTTTAATCGAGTTAAATGCCGAATATTCCTCGAATGATTTCTTGTCTTTCATCTTTTTGGAGCCCCGAGTTTAGATTTGAATATGTGGTATGGTGCTGTATGGAAAACGATTGCCGGAAAAGATCAAATTTGTGATTTTTCTCTTTCTAATATATAAAAACGGTGAAAATGTCTTAAAAGGATTGCGTGAATATTAAAAATGCTTTTCAAGCTGAGATTTCGTGGCAAGCATTACGAACATAAACAATATGAGTTTTTTCAGTACCGGGAAGTAGAATGTTTTAAGCCACAAGCAGTAAGCAAACTCTACACTGACCTCTCTAATACGGCTCATTCCTGCTTCAAATGCATTTTTTTTTATTTTAGTATTTTAAGAAATGTAATTTTAAATATTGGAAATATACAGGTACAAAACCTTAACAAATTTAAATGATAACGATTTGTGGAAAATTTCAGGCAACAAAAAACATTTTTTTAGATGTTGTTTTAAGTAAAAATTACCCCTGCTTCAAACCTATGCTAATCTTGCCATCGCATACAGCCTAAGTTACACAAGGATACTTCTAATGGTTGGTGGTTCTAATACTAATGGTAAGAGAATTTAAGATCGGTCCTGTAGTTTTAAGTTTATTCTTTACAAACATATATTCACACAAATCTATTCTCTTATCATTATTGTCGCTAAGAGCCGTTCTTCTGGAGACTACGCGGATTGTAAGAAGATTTATAACATGCCTGTCCTCTGTCCATCTTTGTCACCAGGCTAATCTCATTTGGCTAACTGAGGAGATGATCACTCTATAAACCATCTTAAAATTAAATATTTAAAAAAAACTAGTTTTCTTGTAACCTACTTGTTTTATGAACTCCTTTTGATACTTCTCTTTTTATAATATACTGTGGTTGATATGACGATAAAGCCAGCTCACGGCCGCGTCACGATAAATCCCCGCTCCAAAGCAAAGCCTTTTTATTTAAAACAACGTTTCGGTTCACCAACCAATGCTTGTTATTTTTTGTGATCTGCTGTGAAAGTTTTTGAGTAATTTACTGAGGCTGATTACAAAAATGAGAGCAAAAATGAACTTTAAACGTATTGAAATTGAATTTAAAATTGTGTGTCAGAGTGAACACTGTGTGTGCTACTAACTACTACTTATATCACCCACTATTGAGTAGGAGGCCCTACTCCAATTAAATTGAGGGTAATTAGCCTACAGTGCCACGCTGGCCAGACGGGTTGGCATAGAGTTTCGTATCATGTTTTCCTTCTTTTGCAGCTAGGTTTTCGGACTCGTTATTTTCTTCTGTCGACTCTTACGATACCCTCAGGATGGAATCAGATGGTGACACCATGTGTTCATAATCCGTCACCCAAATTATCTACATGCCATAGATCAGTCTAGCTATAGTCGTATTTTTAATTTGACGTAGTCAACTGACGTTTATCGTTTA
This sequence comes from Clostera curtula, assembly GCA_905475355.2. Classification (NCBI taxonomy): domain Eukaryota; kingdom Metazoa; phylum Arthropoda; class Insecta; order Lepidoptera; family Notodontidae; genus Clostera; species Clostera curtula. The sequence continues at coordinate 5,345,195 of FR997813.1, read as the reverse complement.
TGTATAGGTAGTCTACGAGTAGTGCAGTGTACGCAGGCCAAAATGCAAAAGGGGCTCTATTGATCTCTACGTGTACGTAGAAATTAGAGTATAGATTAAATTAGTCTTCAAGCTGTCTAGCTCTATTCTCTCTCCGTGGACGACGTTTTAGAGTCTAAATAGAGAGTGCGTGCAGAGAACTATTTTTATAAAAGTAGCGACATCTAGTCACGATAGCGGGTACAACTCACGGCCTTGCCCAGTAGATTTGGTTCTGAATTACATTCACACTCTCTATTCGTATCGCTTGCTCGCGTACCTGCGTCCACGACTGTCCACGACTGTGCGTCCGAGCCTGTCTCCGTAGACTGTAGTGGCTGTAGGCTAGAGTAGTCTCGCTAACGTGTACACATCGTAGATTGCCCGATGAGAGTAGCTCTCCGTAATTTTAATCTATCGTGGACGAGGCGCTTAACAATGATGTCCGCTTAATTTCCTCGGAAACAGGGTACAAGTATTTCGCTTGACGCATTCAAAGTTAGCTAGATATGACTGTGTTTTTATATTTCGAACCGCCAAGAACTCCCTGATATTCTATAAAGCAAGTCAACTTGATACTCACAGTTCAATATCCGGCGTACACAATGACTTTGTGGCAACCAATCTCCGCCGGATATCTGGAAGACTTTGACTCCTCGGCGTTTGTAATACAAACTCTCAATTTTCTTAGAACCAAATGAATCGAACATGCCAATTCTCAACTGTTAAGCAATGTAAATTGAACTTTAGATATAATTGCCTTACGTTGTTTATTTAATTTATTATCTCAACTTAAACACTTACCTTACATGGGCCTTCAGTTTAAGAAGATGAGAAATTAGGCCAGTAACGCCCAATTGGGTTTGGGCAATCAAGCTAAGATCACATGTAATCCTGAAAGTGTCGTAAAGTGCCTCGTCCACGATAGATTAAAATTACGGAGAGCGACTGTCATATGGCAATCTACAACGTGTACACATTAGCGAGACTACCCTAGCTAATGTGTCACTACAGTCTACGTAGACAGGCTCGGCTACTCTTGGCTACGTGTACGTAGAAATTAGAATATAGATTAGATTAGTTGTTAAGCTGTCTAGCTCTATTCTCTCGTGGACGACGCGCTTAAGAGCCGACAAAAGCAAATGACAAGCTAGCCGCAAGAAAAGGAAAAAAATATACGAAACCCTGTGCCAATCCTTCTGGCCAGTGTGGTACAGGAGGCTAATTATACTCCATGTAATGGGAGGAGGCTTGACTCAATGGTAGTCTTCTAATTAACCTAGCCATCAAATTTTCTTTCAAGTCATCTTGTACGATACTCTTGGGATGAAATGGTCTAGTGATACTTTGTATTTTTACAACTGTATATAACCTAGCCATAAAATTTTCTTTTAAGTCATCTTGTACGATACTCTTGGGGTGAAATGGTCTAGTGATGCTTTGTATTTTTACAACTGTATATAACCTAGCCATAAAATTTTCTTTTAAGTCATCTTGTACGATACTCTTGGGGTGAAATGGTCTAGTGATGCTTTGTATTTTTACAACTGTATATAACCTAGCCATAAAATTTTCTTTTAAGTCATCTTGTACGATACTCTTGGGGTGAAATGGTCTAGTGATACTTTGTATTTTTACAACTCGTATAATATAACCTGTATGACACCCAGACTCTGCGAGCAAGTGCCTCTGGTTTGGACAAAGATACTTGCCCGAGCCAGGCATGGAACCGGGACCTCGACTATTTAAGTTTATAATATATGATAATATACTGTCTGTGGAAAATATAAATTGACATATTATTTTGACGAAATTGACATTTCGAAAAATTCTCTCGCTTAATCAAACATTTCATACACAACAACTTCATAAATGCGTGTTATTTTTATACAATATCACAATTTTTATGTATATTTATTTTTTAAATAATATCAAAACTCTTTGCATATACACGAGTCAAAAACTGCGGCCTATTTTCAAAGGTGGAATGGTACCTAATAGAGCTTACAACCTTCTCGACAAGAGGTCCCGTGGCGAGGTAAAATGCAAACGTTTCTTACGCAACAAAACTGCGCGGTAATAATGGAAGATGGCGGGAGTAATTCAGAATGGCGACCCAGTTAAATGTAGGCTTCCTTATTACATTATGGTAAACTATCTTCTCTATGACAGCCCTAGAGGCCAACGTGTAGGTAATTAATTAATTTCCCTCAAGACTAAGTTTGGTTTTAAATTTACCACATAGAGTGTCAACAAGCCTTTTCGTTCAGTAAATATGTAAAGCGTAAATCATTATTACAGCCCATAAAAGACTGCTGAGTTGCACCTCCTCCAATTATAGGGAGGGAAATTAGCCTTTAAGAGTTTCGTAAGCAGTTTTCCTTAACCAGCGGCTGGGTGAAACTCTTGGTAATAGGTGCTGTAGTTTCACTACCCTTCATGGAAATGTGGGAGGCCGTATTAGATTACAGATAGAAATATACATATAATTATAATCTTTGTATATATAAAATTGGAGGTGTGTGTCCCGATATTTCACTTTGCAGCCAAAACTACGCATCGCAGACGAATACTGATTGTATGTGGCAATAGGTACAAGGCTCCCCAATATGGTGGTTGCAAGTCGATAATTATATGGGTGTAAAAGAATGAGTTAAACTTTAAAAATGTGAGACTATCATTGGTCTAAAATGGTGGGAAATTTCTGCAATGAACTAGAAGGTTCTAAAATATATGCCTAGTTTATGATCGAATGAGAATGTTCTAGAAAATTCTAGAATGATCTGGGAAGTTTTGCCACTTCCATTCCTTGGTCGACTCTTTGACACCCACAAGATATAATGGGGTGAGGCCACAATGTATTCTAAATCCAACAACACACGGACAATTTTATTATCAACATAACATAGAAACAAAACTAAATAAGGTGCTATTATGTGGTCTCATTACTCCTCGTCTGCCAGCAGCAACATTACTGACCAAGACATTTAGTATTATTACATCTGAAATGTAGACATTAGTAGCGCAGTATGCGGTACAAATGAAACCGTATACTAATGGCACAGTTATTATTTCATATATCTTTTATGAGAAAACTAGTAGCCGCGCGTGCCTTCGCCGTCGTGGATTTTGGACCAGCTTTAAACACCTTATTAGTATTTTCGATTGTTTTAAGAAATAAGAGGATATATTGCACTCTTATTTAACCTGAGTAAATTATATATTAGCAAGAAAAAAAAAATTCATTCCTCAGTATTCCAATTTTTTTTTATCCTTGGACATTTCACACAACGCCATCTCGTCCCAAGCTAAGCAACTTAATGCTTGTGTTATGGTAACGAGATGGATGATAAACTACTTATATACATTTTTTTTTTGTAAATACATACATATTATAGATAGAAATGACACATTAATACAGATTGATATATAATACAGTGACCGTAACCGTGGATGGCATATTCTTCAATCAAACCGTTTGAACTGTTGAGTCCGGCCTCCACCAGCACATGGAGAGTAATTAGCCTACTGTGCGACTCTGGCCAGACAAGTTGGCACGGGGTTTCGTATCAAATATTCCCTCCTCTTGCAACTAAGCCTTGTCATTTCCTACTGGCGGCTCTAAGACACCCTCAGAATGGAATGGCGTGGTGACACTATGGGTTCTAAATCTGTAACCACACGGATTCGCTTACAAAGATAGTTAATATGAATACAAATACATATGAACAGCAGAAATAGGCTTCTATGTAAACGGATGCTGCGTGTCAAATATATTATGCGATCGCATGTTTTTAGGTTCAAATTGTAACCATTAAAATACCTTTGCTTGCGTGGTGCGGTGCATCACACATACCCTTGTTTGCACAGCATACACACCGTCATATTATGACGGATCGCGTGCATGCTATTTCATGACATTTAACCAGCCGTTAGAATATTGTGACGCTTTGAATGTTTGTTGAAAATAAAGTCCGTCTTGTGTTGAAGGTATTACGTGTTCACTAATAATATTAAAAAAAGACAGTATACATTACAAGATTAAGATTATAGACATTAAGATAAGTAGATATTTATAGAAGAAGATATTTATTTAAGATGAGACCACGATGAGCTAAAATGTTTTTAGGTTAATTAAGAAGAGCTTATTAATAATTTAAGAATATAATAACACACTGAGGTCCGGTTGTTCGAAACTCGGTTACGTCAACTGAAGGGTAAAGTTATGGTTAAAGTAAAATTAACCGGTGGACTAATTTAAAAAGCGTTGTTGAAGCAACGGTTACTTTAACGAGGGGTTAAATCTCAGGTTTGACGGCGGTTAAAATAACCGCTGGGGTGGGGGCCGTTTAAATTTTAACGTTAGTAGAATTGTAGTGATCGTTTACTGATTTAAGGTTATTTTTAATATTTCTTTGCGAGTACAGTTATTAAAATGGGATCAGAGCGTTTTGTTTTGTATTTAATTAATGAAGATAGTTCCTCTGATGATAATTTCATATTTGATCAAGTATTCCCACAAAGACAGAGGATTTTATTACTTCATCAATATTCTACAAAATAAAACAAAAAAATGAGCAAATGGGTATAGATTTTTTTACAACAACAAAGAATACAATAAAACACAAAATATTAATGGTTTCACTTTTACCACTTGAGCTAAGGGTGTTAAGTTTCCTTCACCACCACTAAATGGTGGTGTACATTTACGAACATTGAACACACACAAATATCAACCGTTCGACTGCACGCATGACCAGAGGTCTGGACTTTATTTTGCTGAGCGAATAAGCATTGCCATCCAGCGAGGCAATGCTGCCAGCCTTCTGGGCACTTTTGCAAACCCCTGCAGCGGTGAGGATGCGGTGCATAGTTTAATTTAGATTTATTTAGTGTTTAGTCTATCTTCTTGTTTTTTTTTTCTTTTAAGTATATATTTAAGTTGCTTTTTTCTACTAGTTTTAGACATAGTATATAATATTTTATTGCATGTTGTTATTTGAGTGAAATAAAAGTTTTTAGAAAAAATATGTGTAAAATAAGACAAATAATATGTATAATAATATCAACGATTTTTAATCATGATTTGACATTAGTGACATCCCAGTGGTCCACAGAAACGTCACAAGTCAGAACAAACAATGCCAATATGACAGTGTTGACAGCCGAAAGAAAAGTTTCCCATCAAAAATTGTGGGAAACATAATGGAGTTGCACTGACAACTCTTTTAACCCTCGTCTAATTTAACCGCCGCGAAAATTATCTTTGGGCAACTGAATACGAATATAACCGATGTAACTTTCTTTACCAAGGTCAAAATTAACAATAGTTAAGTTTTAACTATTATTTTACTGTATTGTACGAGCAACCGGACCTTTAATTAATTAGCCTAGTAAACTAAGACAAAATTTACGCGCGACATGCACAAACACAGAGGGCGCGTTATTTTGACATTGAATTTACTGAACGAGACAAGCGAAAAGAGTGAATGCCTAAAGACGACCTGTTCGTTCATTTGTTAGAAAGGGAACAAAATATATAAATTCACTGAGCGCAAATGGGATAACCGCTAGTAACCGTTTATTTGATCATTCGTGTGGTGTATGGTTTTATATTCAATTGCATGCAACGGTCTTCTGGTCTTTTTCTGCTACTAAGCACGCGAGATAATGATGTGTACTATAAAAGAGCGTGTTTAATTTACATTGCAAAATGTTAACATTACAGAATCTCTTGAATATTGAAACAAATATTGCACCTTAGCAATTATTTACAAAAACATTGCCAACTATTTCTTACAGCAATAATAAATAAAACAATTATGACCAATTCGTATTTTTATACAAACAGCGGCAGAGTCTGCCCACAAATCATAATTTAAACAAGTTACAAACGGTGCTTTACAAACTTTATATTATTTCCGAGTGGCAACGAAAACAAACATTCGCTTTTCGCCACTATAAAATTATAAATATTCACAAAATTTATCTCTGTCGAGCATAAAACAGGTGTACGATTAAGTGGAATATACGTGGGCAGATTCTATATTTTTTTTAAATAAATATTGGTAAAGTTATAGTTCTTTGGACGAAGATGAGAGTTAAGAACCATTTTTTTTATTTTATTTTACTGAGTCAAGCAGCTGTTTTTTAGTATCCTGCTATACTTGGCCGACTAAATAAGGGTTAGCAAAGGTTCGTCTAAACCAACGTATCACTATCACTACTCACTACTTCTTATAAAACAAAGTCGCTATCGTCTGTCCGTCCCTATGTATGCTTAAATCTTTAAAACTACGCAACGGATATTGAAGCGGTTTTTTAATAGATAGAGTGATTCAAGAGGAAGGTTTATATGTATAATACAAGCATACTACTGTAGATAAACATTAATAAATTTTGATGTTCGTCATTGCAACCGTGCGAAGCCGGGGCGGGTCGCTTGTGTTTTATATAAATCCACGTACACTCGAACGAATCGAAGATATGTGTAGTGAATATCATATTATAGTTAACTCTTAAGCCAAACTTGTCAATTGGCTTTTCCGAATGTGCAAAAGTAATGAATGAGGAACAGAAGTCATTTGCCTCACTTTTCATACCTACGCTCGGCGGTCGCGTTAGGACTATCAACTCTGGTTTACGCGAAAAATCTACAGTGGCTGTGTCACTGTTTTTGTTGCTCGGCATCCATATTTGCGAAAAAAAAACCTTGGATACTGTCCGCGCCAATCTTTATGGCTGGTCTGAATGTAACCGTGGGTACGAACGTAGCTCACTCACACTAACATGCGGTTGCCGAGGGCGCATGCGGGTAACATCGGCGCGCGCGGGCGTGCCCTGCCTCCCCACCGCGTATACGTACCGCTGATACCTGATTTTGTGTTGTGAGCAGCGTAATGCTACATTCAGACCGGCCATAAAGATTGGCGCGGACTGTACAACACAAAGTCAGGTATCAGCGGGACGTATACGGTGAAGTTGACTCTGTGATTGTGATGTCACAGTCACAGAGTGAATGTCACTTGCGCTCGCCCTGTTCCCCAAGGTTTAGAGATATCGTGTCTGTGAGCGATGACTTTGTGTGCGTTTCTCGAGCACGCGCTTTAAGTGGCTTGACTTCTGCACCTGATTATTTTCTGGTTTATGAGAATAATTCGGCTATCAACGGTTTGACTTTATACAATTTGAACGCACAAAACAATACTTGGCAAGAATTGGCGAACATATTTTTGAGTACTTTAATGTATTTTTATACAGGTTTTATTAAACTAGAGCTATTATAGAGTTTCAAAAGATAATAAAAATTGTGTCACTTCCACATAATTTAACCGGTTTAAAACATCTTACTAAAAGTTTCGTCGAAAAAGTTGACTGATGGCTGGAAAGGGTAATGTTCTTATAATTAATGGACGGCATTCATCACACCGGATTCTCGACTAAAAGCTAACCGACTTCATATTCAAACATTAACATTTCCTGAAGGGAATAGCAGTTTATTCATAGAACCCATTTAATATGTAGGCTACGTCAGGACTTGCACAAGATAAGATCTACGTCTAGTAAAATTGTGTATTCTAATAAAACTGGCCTCATTTATGTAAGTAGAGATTAAAAATCTCAATCTAAGTCGCCTATATGGGGGTAGTAGTAGTTGAACCTGTTACTTTCTTTGTTAATTTTTTTTCTGAGTGCTGATTTTTTTTGTCACTTTATATTTGTTTTAACGTATAAAATGACAAAAAACTTTCTTTGTTGATAACAAAGAAAGTTTTGTAATATATGTGCAAGAGAAGGAAACCTTGATACGAAACCCTGTGCCTGCCCTGTGTCTGGCTAGCTTGGCACAGTAGGCTAATCAACCTCCATATAATTGGTATGCTGAGATAGTTTGGCCATGTCGAGAGAATGAATGAAGATTGATTGACGAAAAAAGTGTATAAGGCGAGTGTGAATGAAAGTGTTGGAAGGGGAAGACCTAGGCGGACGTTTCAGGACCAAATCAGGGACGTCTTGAAAAAAGGCCAGGTCAAGAGTACCCTAAACCGAAGAACATGTATGAAGGGAATAATGAAAGTGGACGAAGCGAAACAAGTATGTAAGGATCGTAGTAAGTGAAAAGTGGTCTCTGCCTACCCCTACGGGAAAGAGGCGTGATTATATGTATGTATGTATGTAATTGGAGGAAGCCGACTCAGCAGTGGGATATGTATGGTCTGAGTAGTAGTAGTGTAGTAGGAGTTTTGTTTTAGAGGCTTTATTTTTGTTTCCATATTGTAAAGATCTTTTAGACACATTTATCATCAACTCATAAATGACCCACCACTAAGTCGGGCCTCCTCCAAATTCATGGAAGGAAATTAGCCCACTGGCGTTCCTTTAGTCACCTCTTACGACACCCACAGGATGATTATGATTTGGGTTGGTGACATTGTGTATTCTAAATCCTTCACCACACTGAATCTATTCTTTTAGACATAGCCTAGTTTAATAATAACTAATATTGTAAGCATGATTTACTCTTGGTAAAAATCGCAATATTCTTTTTCTATTCAAATAAAAATATGATATTTCCATAAACGCGTTACGCAGTCTCGAAAGCTATGAAATTGAAAACATAAGTACTCTCGCCAACAAACTCTATTTCCATTTCAAAGGAGTATACACAATACAATAAAACTAGCGTTTATCCGCCATGCCGTCAAGTGACGTACCTATAAAAGATGAAATATACATACACACTGCCTCGTTGGTCTAGTGGTTAGATGTGCCGCCTTTGAATCAACGGGTCCCGGGTTCGATTCCGGGGTCGGGAAAATGTCTTTTTCTAAACCAGAGGCACTGGCTCGGAGTCTGGGTGTCATTTGTACTCGTTTCGTTTTTTTTTAAATAAAACAAGAAATATAATATATAGTTATAGAGTCGGTTTACATCTGACGGAAAATGCGTCGCGCATAATCGGTCGCGTAACGCCAAAACAGACAAATGTCTTAAAAAACATTCAACCTTTCACACCTAACCCATGATGCGTTATTGTGTCGAGCGTACAGCGTCATACATTTGTCTGTTTTGACGTTACGCGACCGATTGTATGCGACGCATTTTCCATCAGATGTGAACAGACCCGTAGTGTCAATATTGAACCTAAAACTTTTTTAAGTTCTTGTCTTACTTCTTAAGGTGAATGTTCCAGGGTAGCCCGCGAAACTTTTTCAAGCTCAAAGTCATTCTTGCACCTTTATGAGCTTGGAGGGTTGTATTTTGATTTTGATGATTATAATTCTATAACTACATACGCCTTACAGCCGCGAATAACATTTTAACCAACATACAACCTAGCACTAACCTGCAAATTGCAAAAAACGTAAGAAAATTTGAATTTCGCGGGCTACCCTGGAACATTCACCTTAATCCATAAATGACCCACTGCTGAGCCGAGCCTCTAACAATTAAGTACATGAATGGTATTTTTTCTACAAAGCCACGCTTGCCAGACGGTTTGGCACAGGGGCTCGTAAAGAGTTTTCCGTCTCTTGCGGGTAGGTTATGGGCCTTGTCATTGCCTTTTGTTGGCTCTTACGACACCCTCAGGATGGAATGGGGCGGTGACACTATATATTATATTCTTAATCCGCCACCGCACAGACAATTTAAACATACATAAAAACAATTATTCTGGCTTCAATTACCGTAACAAGACCAAGTCCTACAATGGTACGTTTTTTTATTATATAACTAGCTCACGCATAATGCTTCACCCACGTGGGCTTTAGAATCCATGCTTACCACCGCTTTGCATTTAGCCTATAGTATCACTCACTCGCTTTTAAATACATTTTGAAATCTATCTAGTATTTCTATATCTAGTGTTTTCTATCTATAATACGTATGTATTTACAAAAAAAAAATATAGTAGTTTATCATCCATCTCGTTACCATAACACAAGCATTAAGTTGCTTAGCTTGGGACGAGATGGCGTTGTGTGAAATTTCCAAAGATATTTATTTTTCCTTACAAACATAAAAGTATCCACATACAGACCTTACTCTTTATAAAATGAGTAGAGGTGTTAAGCTGGTACATAGGCTAATTACCCTCCATGTAATTGGAGGAGGTCTGTCTCAGCAGTGGGTCATTTATGGGCTGAATAGTAGTAGGGTTAAGCTGAGTTAAGGTGCGTACATATTATATAACATAACATGTTATAAAACGATGTTATAAAATATGTTTCAGTAATGTGGAGGCTGAATGTTATAAAACATGTTATTAAATAATTTAACAGGTTATTATTATTTACTATTTATTATTTACTGCAGAACGACCAACGAAAATGTCATACAACATTGTTATATTACATTGTTATTCTAATGTGTACAGTATTGTTATATGTTGCAAAGTTGAAAAACAATGTTGGATAATGTGGATGTGTTATAAAACACAAGTTATGCAACATGTTACTTAATCTGTACGCACCTTTATATTCAAACATATTTTGTTTTAGTTTAAAATGATACACACACATAAGTCCGTTACCAAAGTTGTATGTAAAGAGATTGTATGCTAAAATATATCGAATCCATTTCAATACCATCTCAAAAGGTTTATCACATCAAACCGTTATAAATGCGAACGGCGGGGAATAAATTTAGGAAATTCTACCGGGGAAAGAATAGTGGTACCGAATTTACGGGCCATGGGAGGCCAGTAAAGCCTCGTTATAGTGAATTGTGGGGCATGCGAGACTGTATTAGCTGGTTTTAAATCAAACAGTTTGAACACACCTTGTCTTCTTAATCAGTTAATTTTGCGTTAGGACTAACATGAATTCGGTACGACTAACTATTTGAATATCAAACTGAATTTAATCATAATCGCTGACAAGAGCTGAATACTCCGTGTGTGACGGATTTAGAATCTATTATGTGGCCACCCAATTCCATTCTGAGGGTGTCGTAAGAATCGAGAAAAGGAAATGACAAGACCGATAACCTATGAACCTAATGTGTCATAACTCGGGCAAATAGCGCAGAAAACCCAAGAAACACTATAGAATTCAGATTACTAAGCTTGTACGATAATATTATCGATAAGAAAGAAAGAAAGAAAGAAAGAAAGAAATATTTTATTACAGGACAAGAAATAACAAATTAAATTATAAAAATAACGATTTAAATGGTCCTGTAATTGGGCCCAAGCTCAGCATTTTGCTGGCCAGCTAAGTCCAGCGCTGTTCTTCCGCCAGGGACCAATTTGGTGAGGACACGGACGAATATACCAACAACAACAAATAGATCGTAAAAAATAAAATAAAACTAATGAAACAATAACGTAAATCCAAGAAAAGAAAAGGAATAAAAAATATATTAATAATAAAATATAATTAATATTGTTAAATAGGACTACATAAATTAATATAATGACAATAATTTTGAAATTAAAATAGTCAGTTCCTTGTTGGTCTACTTGGTGGATTTGATGTTAGTTGAAAACTTAGCCGCGTGAGAAGGAAAACTTGTTACGAAACCCTGTGCCAACTTGTCTGGCCAGCGTGGCACAGTAGGCTAATTACCCTCCGTGCAATGGGAGGATCATTTATGGGCTGTGTCCTGTTTGATTTTGTTTCACCATTATCGATTTCGTCTTTCTCTGATATTTTGGGCAAAAAGATAGGTAGCGTTATTAAGAGCAGTGTATTGCATAAATAGCCCATTAACACCCTAACTGTCGCGAGGCCCATTTGATTCAATTCCTGCTCTGGATTTACTGGAGACCCTTCCGGCGTCTTGCCCTACCAAGGCTTATACTTATAGGAATTGTATACAGGGTGCCAGGGTATTTGTGGTACGTATATGTTTTTTCTTCATTTATCTTCTTCATATAAATAAAAATGAATTGCTGTTCGTTAGTTATGGTCGTTAGTCTCGCTAAAACTCGAGAACGGTTGGGCTGGTTTGGCTAATTTTGGTCTTGAAATATTCAATAATAAATATATCCTTGGACATTTCACACAACCCCATCTCGTCCCAAGCTAAGCAACTTAATGCTTGTGTTATGGTAACGAGATGGATGATAAACTACTTATATGTATATATATTTTTTTTGTAAATACATTCATATTATAGATAGAAATGACACCCAGACTCCGAGCCAGTGCCTCTGGTTTAGACAAAGACACTTGCCCGACCCCGGAATCGAACCCGTTGATCCAAAGGCGGCACATCTAACCACTAGACCAACGAGGCACTCCAGGGAAGCTATAAAAGGAAATATGAAAAAATATCATTTAGATTATTGATTCTGAGGCGGTACGAAGTCTGCCGGGTTAGCTAGTTTTTGAATAAAAAACAGTGCATCCTAACGCGTTATTAGTATAACTTTTTTAAATGTTGGTTAACTTGGTACTCGAGTTATCATGCTCATTCTGCAGTGGTGGCGTCGTGCGACGGTTCGTTCTCTTCCCTGCAGTATAGTTGAGGAGGGTGATGGCTGCCGCATGCGTCATGCTTGTAATTAGGTGCCGTTGCTGGGGGTCGGTTGGATCGGGCATTAGAAGGTTGATATTGTTGACTAGATCCGGCTTATGTTTGGCCCTTTGCGACTATTGCGCGGGTTTGCTCTCACAAAACTCTTGTCTTGTAGCCAAAAAATGGCGATCTAAAAAGAGCAACTACAGAGTTTCTTGCTGGCTCTTCTCTGTATAGCTGCATTCCGAACCGGTGGTAGACTTGCCAAAAGAGCTCTAATGAGCCAACTTGATTAAATGAGTTTTGATTTTGAGTGGCAACAATAAGAGATAATAATAAACGTATGTAACTAAAGACATAACAATTGTACCACCACCACTGTTATCCTCAGTTTACAATAATACATAGTTTAAGTGTAGTTACCCTGACACATGGTTCTTATGATATTTTAAATAATAAAAGATATTTTATCATCATCACTTCACTACATAGTATAAAACAAAGTCGCATTCTTCTGTCCGTCCCTATGTATGCATAAATCTTTAAAACTACGCAACGGATTTTGAAGCGGTTTTTTTAAATAGATAGAGTGATCCAAGGGGAAGGTTTATATGTATAACCTACCCCCACTTTGCACGGGCGAAGCCGGGGCGGGCCACTAGTAACTTATAAATTTATTTAACGTGAGTTATGCTTGTTATCAGGTGACGTTGCTGGGGGCCGGTTGGCTCAGGCAATAAAAGGTTACTATTATTTACTAAACGTTACTGATCTATGGCTCTTTGCCACTATTCTCACAAATCTGTCTCTTCCCGGCTTTGTAGCTAAATAACAACTACGGGGTTTCTCGTCGGCTCTTCTCTGTATGTATGCATTGGATGGCTGTGCTAAACGGTAAGTTTTAATTGTTTTTTTTGATAGTTTGATTTGAAGCAATAGCCAACTTGATTAAATAAGTTTTGATTTCGATTTATAATCCAGCGAGACAGGATAAAAATTGTGCGCGGACCAATTTTCGTTGGTTAATTTATAAATAGTAAAAAAATACATTCAACCGTCTGCTAAGGTATTTTGAATGGACCAGGTCACCAATCTACTCCATCCGGAGGGTGTTCTAAGAGGTGACTAAACTAACGCAGGAGACCGACAATGTAGCCTCAAGAGAAGGGAAACTTGAGAAATACCCTATCCCTCCATGAATTTGGAGTAGGCCCTTCTCAGCAGTGGATCACTGGCTGAAACGACTATGATGATAAAGATTTGCAATTATGAAATCTCCAAATAACGGTCTCCTTTCGTATCCAACATCAAACGAAATTTCATTTTTTTTTTCATCCGATTTTCCTTAGAAGTGGCACGCGGTGGGTAGATCAAAGATTAAGAATTCAAGATTAAAACTAAGTGCTTCCTCAAAAAATTACAGCAATGGTTTAATGCAACATTTGATTTGTAATTTATGATTACTGGAAGTATATTGACTAAATCGTGTGATGTAAATCACCCACTGCTGAGACGGGCCTCCAATTACATGGAGGGTAATTAGCCTATTGTGCCACCCTGGCCATACGGGTTGGCAAAGGGTTTCGTATCGAGTTTGCCTTCTTATGTGGCTAGGTTATCGGCCTCGTCATTTCCTTTTTTCGGCTCTTAGGACATCCTTATGATGGTATGGGGTGGTGATACTTTGTATTCTAAATAAATAAATAAATATCCTTGGACATTTTACACAACGCCATCTCGTCCCAAGCTAAGCAACTTAATGCTTGTGTTATGGTAACGAGATGGATGATAAACTACTTATATATTTTTTTTTTTGTAAATACATACATATTATAGATAGAAAAGACACCCAGACTCCGAGCCAGTGCCTCTGGTTTAGACAAAGACACTCGCCCGACCCCGGAATCGAACCCGGGACCCGTTGATCCAAAGGCGGCACATCTAACCACTAGACCAACGAGGCAAAATAAAAACGCATTTTGTAACAGTCGTATTGCAAGATCGAAACCCACTCTGAGCCTAATTGGTAAAAAAAGGGAATCAGTTAGATCTCCTCTTAAAATGCGGATGAACCAAAGCCGGCTCTGCTGTACTGGCCAATCTGGCTATTTCTATTAAGTTCTCCTCCTAATACCGCTAGTTTTCTGCCTACCTTGTTCCAATAATCGTCTTATATACCACACCCTTTAGGAATGGTCGTATGAAATTGCCTCGTTCGTCGCCATTTGACTGCCTCGTTGGTCTAGTGGTTAGATGTGCCGCCTTTGGATCAATGGGTCCCGGGTTCGATTCCGGGGTCGGGCAAGTGTCTTTGTCTAAACCAGAGGCACTGGCTCGGAGTTTGGGTGTCCTTTGTGCTCGTAATTACATGTTTGTAAACTGCCTCCGCGACACAGGTTATACATAGTGCAGGGGTTTCGTTTTAAAAAAAAATGCCACTTGGTTTTTTTGATGGAAAGCTAATTACTAGCTAATTTTGAAATTGATACGGACCCTGTGCGAACCCGTCTGGCCAGGGCGGCACAGTTGGCTAATTACCCTCCATGTAACTATATAAATAAATATAAATATCCTTGGACATTTCACACAACGCCATCTCGTCCCAAGCTAAGCAACTTAATGCTTGTGTTATGGTAACGAGATGGATGATAAACTACTTACATACATTTTTTTTTGTAAATAAATACATACATGTTATAGATAGAAAACACCCAGACCCGGAACAAATACTTGTAGGTCGTAGAAATATTTCTTCCGTGCGGGGATCGAACCTGCGACATGCTGCGCAGCAGTCTATCGCTCAACTACTTCGCTAACCGTGCGCTAACCTAACTGGAGGAGGCCTGTCTCAGTAGTGGGCTTAGCAGTAGTAGTAGCCGATGATAACGTTGATGATAGTACCTGGATTGGAGGGAAAACATTATGTGCTAATGAAGAAAGCTTACGTCCATTCAAATAAATTGGAAGATGACTTCCAAACATACGCCGCAGAAAAACACGTTAATACCGACTGCGTGAATCATTCCACCATTGCTTGCGACATTTATGGCGTATTCCACTGAATTATTATGTTTCAGACTGAAATTTACCGTGCTTTAACGTCTAATGTCGGCAATTTTTTTTCTTCCATCTTACTTGATTTTTGTATACAGGCCGGAACAAAAAGTTGAATATAATCTGAACTGATGTGATTTGCATGTTAAATGGACTGACTGAATGTGGTGACTGATTAAGAATAAATAGTTCCACCAATCCATTCCATCCTGAGCGTGTGGCAAGAGCTGACAAAAATAAATGACAAAACCGATAACCTATGAACCCAAGAAAGATTATAGAACTCAGATTACTAAGCTTGTTAGATAATAATAACGATAGATGGAACTCATGATGTTCCTTGTTGGTCTACGGATTAGATGTGCTGTTATATTCCGGGTTCGGGCAAACCAGAGGCACTTGCTCTGAGTTCGGGTGACATTTGTATGCGTGAATATCATGTTTGTAAGTGGCTTCGTTTTTTAAAAGAATCTGAAGATGGAAATGGAATAGCGTTTTATACATAGAACTGTTATTTATTAGCTCTTTGTCCTCACTTCGGATGGCTTTAGGTTTTTTATTACACCCTGTATGTATACAATGGATACCGAACTTAAAGTTGTCACGGCCATTGGTTTGTAGGTTACTTACCGAACTGGGGTTCGGAAAGGATTTCACGACGAAACTTTTATAAATTTGGCAACGTCGCTGTGTGTTCCAAGTTTGTTGGTGATTTGTAAAACTTAAAGTATTTGCACAATAGACTTATTCTCATAGTATCTGACTAACCAAGTTCAATACAATACGTGGAAATTTTATTGTATTATGAGTTTCAGACCACTCTAGCCTACTGTTTGAAGGTCTCCCCTAATGGCGCTCTTTTTTTAACGTGCAGGAAACCTTTTATGTTGGTAATAGGTCCCAACCCGTGGGACAGAGGCTGGGGTATGTGGGAGTCCCAGTCGCGAGGAGATGGTAAGGTGCGACTGGTGTACCCACTAAAACCTACCACGAATTTTTCATCTTGGGCCGTTTGCCGTATGGGTAACACATATATACATTGCATTTCGGCAACGGCGCGCCATAGCGCCCCTTTCTTTAGCTTGACACACATCCCACATAACAGCTTGATCATATCCAGTTGCTGATCGCAACCCTTCCCAAACCATCGCTTCATCAAGCAGAACCGACATTAAAACAGTCAATATAAAAAACCTTTCGCGATAGAATATGTGACACTGTGGTATGTCTCCAACCTATTCGGCCGGTGAAATGAGCCATCAAACCCGCAAAAATTAGACAAGCGAATTCAGTTTGAATTTCCGCCAGTACGGACCATTTAACTCAATAAATTTAGACCATTACCCATGTCCGAACGAACTGGCAATAAAGCGCTTTAAAGCGACCGGTGTCGCTTTCGAATCTCATTACGGTTTAAGGTTCCGTACCTGGGAAGGAAGGTGACTTACACAGCTTCCAATAAAAATCTAGATAAAACATGTCAAAGCAGATAGAAAGATCTAAACCAAGAAGACAAATAAATCTTATGGATAGCTTGAGATAAACTTTTAGAATAAGATTTTTATGTTCAATTTCGATTTCCGTACTCGTTCTTAAAGGAGAATATTATGATACAGGCGTGCTATGATAGATAACCTTTGTCAGAAATTATAGTTAAGTTCATCACAATTTTAGATATTTTTTTATGATACATACGTATGATTTTCTTATTTATTTACCTACAAAAGATAAAGATAGAAACACTTTTACTAAAACTACTCGAACGAAAGTCTATAGATAAGTGTATAGATAAAGGATGTATAGAGTAAATATGTTTGTCAAATATTAAATATATATAATTCATTTCTAGGGAACACCTACACGATGTAATGACACACATCACTCTCACACACTTGTAAATCATCCACAATACTCTTTTGTTTATGGTCAGACTGTGGTCAAATTGAGCCATTGTTTTTTTTATCCTACAATATATCTGTAAATTAACTAGATACAGTCCTCGCCAAACTTAATGACCGCTCCGAACCTAGGCGCATTACGCGCAGAACACAAAATCAGGTATCAGCGGGATGTGTTCGAGGCGCTGCGCTGGAGACAGGGACATCCGCGCACGCCGTCTTCCACCAAGCGTCCTCACCTCCCGCGCGTTAGTGTGCTACGTTCGTATTGGTTATGAAATGTACCTACGATTCGTAAGTTCGTACCGACGACGGCTACTTTCAGAGCGGCCATAAAGATTGGCGAGGACTGTACTCATGGTTGAATTTTAACCACAAGGCTTTCACCACCTCTTCAAATGGTAATTTTCGTACATCGCAATATGGTGCAATATGTATTAGAACTCGCTGTATTAGGTGCCCTTACTTAGCTTAATGAGGTACGGAACACAAAGCAATGTCCTAATGACACTTGACTTTTTTATAAACGAAGACAGCAACGAAATTAATATCGTATAATTGGCTCAATTATAAAAGGATTCGACGATTTGGTCGGATTGGGTCGTTCGAAATCGCTTAACCCTTGCGTTGTGTACAGCGTCGAGGGCTTGTTCCCTTGTTATTGCCCTTTTAGAAGGCTTTATGGGTTTCGAATGCGATTTAGATGCTCGGATTACGCGGTCATGTACAAATGTGTATTGCTTCTTAATTTTCGGCAATTCGTTTATTATATACTTACAAATCTAGAGGGGAGATAGCCAATTGAAATACCACTTGTGCTTGTCAAACTGGGTAAACAGCTACTACGAAGCTGACATGACTAGGGTGCGGTAATCGTCTTTCTTTCTTAAAAAAAATCAAACATATTGTTACAATATCTATATCTGCGTCTATATGTACACACATGTAGATATAGGTTTTTTAAATGTTATGTTTAAAGTAGTTTTTTACAAGTTTTAGACATCGTTTTTAATATTATATTAATGTGTAGTTGTTTTTTGCGTGAAAATTTTTTGTTTCCGTTTTATTTTTTAATATTACCATTATGAAGTGCATGCTTTTAAGTGGTTGGTTTTAAGTAAATGTAAATAAATAATATACTCGCAGATATAAATGAAGCTTGTGATGCATTCATCGCATGTTTTTTAATTGATGACGTTTCAAATACACTAGGTTATTTTTTCAAAACTGCCCAAAACGAAAAGATGCCGTCTGTAGGTCGAACAAAGCGCATTATTATAAAAAAATATTACCAAATTAAAACACTCACTAGAAAATATAAATGGGATTCAGGATTTTTGTTATGTGCGTGCTTTTTTAAATTTATTTTACAGGTTGTAGATGGCTGTATTTTTGTTATAAAAAACATGGATTTTCTTTTACAGATATACCATTTAGTGTGTGTCCACCGACGGTGAACTAACTTGTATGAAAAACTGGCTCAACTATGCAAGCTAAACTAAACTAACTTATTTTGGCTGGCGATGGACATTCGAGTTTGGACCCAGCAGTGGTTCAAATGTCGGCAGAAATTAGGACAAACAAACACATTTGAAGCGGTTAATTATTAGCGGAAAACAAGCAATCATTACTGTCATTACTGTTAGCATACACAGCAATGGTTGCTTGTGCAATACATATAATCACGCCTCTTTCCCGTAGGGGTAGGCAGAGACAACTTCTTTCCACTTGCTACGACGATCCTTATATACTTCTTTCGCTTCGTCCACTTTCATTATATCCTTCATACATGCTCTTCGGTTTAGGGTACTCTTGACCTGGCCTTTCCTTGAAACGTCCGCCTAGGTCTTCCCCATCCAACACTTCTATTCACACTCGCCTTATACACTTTTTTTGTGAAATATCATCAACTAATGCTTATGTCATTATTAATTAAGCACAGAATACAATATATCGAGATATTCACCAAATATAACTCCATAAGCGCCTTACGACAGAACATTTGTTCGAAAGCTCCCTTTATGTTGAATAAATAACCGCTGCATGCACTCGTGTAATAGTAGTGTATCGGTTTACTGTAATACAAAATCAATATTGTAAGTCCCAATTAATCGGCAGCAAAGCGGATTCTGGTTTGCCGTACTGGGAAACTCTGTCGCATTATGTATGTGCGGTTAGTTATTCATATTGATGTATACGTTGTTCAAAAGGTAATAATCATCATCATTTCAGACCATAAACGGCCCATTGTTGTGCCAGGCCCCCTCCAAATTCATGGAGGGAAAATAGCCTACCGTGCTACGCTGCCAAGTCGGGTTACTACGAGTTTGTATCAAGTTTTCTTTGTCTTGAGGCTCTGTTTCTTGTATTCACCCATTCATGGAGCTACCCATTACGCACTAGCGGGTGAACTGCGGAGGCGGCTAACCGCGCGGTATCATGGGTAACAATCTTGGTAACAATCATGGGCGGTTGCATATTAAACTGGAAAAGCGGCAGGCGGCGCGGTTAGCGGGTCACCCGCTAGTGCGTAAGGGGGCTTAGTCGCCTTTTGCGACACTCTCGAGATTATATAATCCGGCGCAAGGGCTGATTTTCCCTCTATGTAATTGGAGGAGGTCCGACTCAGCAGTGGTTCTTTATGGGGTTGAGGTGATGATGTTGATAACTATACATTTTTTATCTCCTTTCTTGGTCTCAATCTTAGTATAACCGGATTGTTCCGTCTAGCTTTTGAGGAGAGGGTGTACCCCCAAAGAGATTTCCCGGTAAGCATGTTGGTCAAAATTACTGTCCGTTTTTAATATTAGAGTAAGCCATTATTGCCAATATAGTGAACTATAAACGCAATATAAATTCATATCATTATTATCACAATTTTCCATCACCACGAGGGTGCTTCTCTTACCCGTACGGGGACGAGGCAGAACATCACACTTCCCCACCGCACGCTGGGAAATAACGCGTGTTGTAAAAGTCAACAAAACCCATCACGCGTGGTGGTAGGCTCTAATGGTGCGCCCAGCTAGCTGTTTCGTAGTGTGTACGTGAGAGCCGGTGCCCGAAAGGGCATTTCCTTCCAGCAAGTTGCTTTCCATCCATCAAGACTAGGGCATTCAAGTCACTGATAACAAAAAAGCTAAGAAAAGAATGGGCTGGTGATATTTGTATTCCAAATCCATTACCACCATCCATTAAAATACACTGACCTGCAATACTAAGTACTAAACTTTTAATATATAAATTTTTTCTAAAATATAGAAGTTAGAGATTTAAAATAAAAAACGTTTCTATGTAACTATAGCAAACTCTACAAACTTTATTTCGAGTCCTTTTTATTTCGAAACTATATTTTGTGTACTTAAAAAATTATTGCAATTTTAAAAGTGTAATACTTAGTTTTGCAGCCCAGTGTATTACTAGTTTTCTTTAGTACAATTTTGTCGTACAAACAAAGTAATTGACGAAACCCTTAAATCTATTTAGCTAACTGGGTTACAGTGTACCAATATCTTTGTAGGTATTAGCAGTCGAGTCATTGTTCAGGGCTCGTATTGAGGGCGCTCTAATAGAGGGCGTACCGGTCGCTGGGTCATATTAATTGACGAGGGCTGAGTTTGAGTCAGCAAAATTGTCTGGCGTGTTAGTCTAGCCGGGTCCTATAAATTGTATTATTTTGATCGGTACGGGTAATTTTGGCGTGACTTTTTTTGTAAAGAAGCCGATATACTGCTGTTAGGTGTATTTTGATCGGTACTAGTAATTCTGCCGTGACTTTTTTATAAAGAAGCCGCCGAATTGCTGATACGTGTATTTTGATCAGTGTACCTACTAGTAATTTTGGCGTGACTTTTTTGTAAATCTAAACTACTGTTGGTAGTTTTACAGAAGTCCGTGAACTGACGAATTTAGAATAAATAGTGTGACCACCCCATTCTATCGTGAGGCTATCGTAAGAAACGACAAAAGGAAATGACAAAACTGAAAAGACGCAAGAGAAAAAATCTTGATACGAAACCCAGTGCAAAACCCGTCTGGCTGAAGGGGCACAGTAGGCTAATAATTACCGTCCCTCTAATGGGAAGAGACCCGACTCAGTAGCGGGCCATTTATGGGCTGCGTAATAGACTACGCTGGCCAGACCGGTTCGGCGCAGTTTGTAATTTCAAATTTTCCTTATCTTGGAGCCCCAACCTAGCTTATCTAAGCTAGTTTGGGGCTCCAAGATAATCTGTCCATCCTTGTAATTTACTTTTGTTGGCTCTAACTACACCCTCAGGATGGAATAGGGTGGTGATACTACGTATTCTAAATTCGTCACCACACGGAATGACCCATTTATTCTGTACCAAATGACTACGTACTTCGATTGTTTTTTTTTTTATATTCCAAACACTCTTGTTCAAAACATCTTCTGATTCAAATTGACGTACACTATGCAATCCCCTTTACAGTAACAAATTCGATAACCCCAAAATTAAGTTGAAGCCCTAAGTTAAAGCAATATTCAAGTTGAGAGAGCACTTGAAGTGAATGCTCTGAAAGCCGAGTAGACTTGGTATCAGTCCGTCCAAGTTTCGTATTTTAAGCATCGATTAACCCTCAATCGGTCTTAGACAAGTAAAAACTTAAACGAAAATTTACTTAATTATGTTTAGGCATGGACGTATAAAAAAAGTCGGACAGAGTCTCGCTAACTAAAAACTGTGACATCATAGTCGGCCAGATCAGCTATATGTACAGGCCAGCACGCACACTTTCACACATTAGTCGGCCATTACGCGCGTGAACATCGATGTATAAAGACGCAATATGCGGCGAAAAAATAAAAACTATAAATCATGTCTTGCGTGGTAAAATGGTGTAAAAACCGTAGTGACCGAAAGAAAAACAATCCAGGAATCACGTTTCATACGTAAATGAATAATTCAATCACTTATTTCCAGATTATATACATTAAAATCAATTTGTATTTGCTAGAACAAAACAATTAATTTTAAGTTCAGTGTTGCCAATATTCACGTGAGCAAATTAACCGAAATGTGAGCAATTTTTCGTTTATTATAAAAATCAATATAGTATTATGGTTAATTATTTAATAGTTACTACTGGGTATTTTATTTTATATTTCTTTTGGTAGATTTTCTAAAGTAAATTAAGTATGGAGAAATGATTGAATTAAAATTACTTAGTAGAAATTGTAATGGTGAAAACGATTGGATTTCAAACAAATACAGTGTCATTTGCAGTATACATTTTGATGCGGATGACTTTTATACAACTAAAGGAGGAATCCGGCGTGTTGTTACTTAAGCAGTACCTTAAAAGGTAAATTAGCAATCTACCAAGACATGGATAATACAAAAAAAAATGAAACTATGCCGCTTATTTTTTCAAAATTTAAATGTACATTGTAGCTATTGTATCGGTATATAATAATAATAATAAATATCCTTGGACATTTCACACAACGCCATCTCGCCCCAAGCTAACAAAGTCCCAACTTAATGCTTGTTTTATGGTAACGAGATGGATGATAAACTAATTAAATACATTTTTTTTTTGTAAATACATATTATCGATAGAAAAACACCCAGACCCGGGACAAATACTTGTAGGTCGTACAAATATTTCTTCCGTGCGGGGATCGAACCCGCGACATGCTGCGCAGCAGTCGATCGCTCAACCACTGCGCCAACCGTGTCGTCGAATCGTAAAAATATTCATACATTATTTTAATCCCCAGTGCTTTATTTTGTTTTAATATTTGTTTGAGTCAAGACACGTGGCAGAGGAATAAACTTTTACTGTACAATTTAATACCAGTGCTTCTCAAGAGGTGCGCAATAAATTATATTATTTTTTTGGTAATGAAAGCATTTCTTTTAATTTAGAATCGTTTTCAACACATCTCGAAATTAGAGGAAATTTCAAAAACCTCTCAAAGTAAAAGACATTATTATAAAAAAAAATACTCAGCATTTAGGATGTTAAAGTTAAACATAACAATTTCGAACAATTTTTTTTTTTATATTTTAACCATGTTTTTATTGCAAAATTTTTGTGTATCTTGGCAACCCCAAAATTAACTCACACATACAGATCTGCCGCCATTTTGGCGTCTCACTTTTGTCTTAGCCAGAGTTCCGTCCGCCTTTTTTTATACGTCCATGTGTTTAGGGTACTTATTATTCTCAGAAATTAGCATTATACTGTTAGTTAGCTAGATTATAGCGCGGCGGGGCGCAATACATACTGCAATCAATTTTGTTATAGGACAATTAATTGTTAGGAAGTATTATTCAACTAGCTTTAGCGCGCGGCTTCGCCCGCGTGGGTTTCGAACCCGTGCATATTTTTTATGAACATAAAATCGGTTATTGTGACTAAACTATGATAGTTAGATATGTGCTCTCGTCGACTATTTTGTAGATCTTTATAAGACCTACAAACCCGTAGTACATCATTTTGTTCTATTGTCAATAGTTTTTGCAGCGCACGCATAAATAGGTTTTCGATTTTACACCTTGGTTTATAAAATCGCAATTTTCATACGGATCCCTAATTTTTTTGAAAATAAAATATAGCCTATAACCTTTCTCGATAAATGGACTATCTAACACTGAAAGATTTTTTGAAATCGGACCAGTAGTTCCTGAGATTAGCTCGTTCAAACAAACAAACAAACTCTGCAGCTTTATATATTAGTATAGATAGATATAGATTAGGAGCCAATCAAAATTTGAGTTGAGTTTAGCCAAATTGTACAGCATAGCGATTACTACAATACTTATAGGATTAATGCCATCCTATATTGTCTGTGTGGTGACGGATTTAGAAACATAGTGTCACCAGCCCATTCCATCAGGTGTTGATAGAGCCGACAAATGGAAATGTCAAGTCCGATAACATAGCCGCAAGAGAAGGAAAACTTGATACCAAATCCTATGCTAGTCTTTGTGGCCATCGTGGCACAGTAGGCTTACCCTCCATTTAAATGGAGTAGGCCCGACTCATTAGCGGGTAATTTAAATAAATAAATATCCTTGGACATTTCACACAACGCCATCTCGTCCCAAGTTAAGCAACTAAATACTTGTGTTATGGTAACGAGATGGTTGATAAACTACTTAGATACATTTTTTTTTGTAAATACATACATATTATAGATAGAAAACACCCAGACCCGGAACAAATACTTGTAGGTCGTACAAATATTTCTTCCGTGCGGGGATCGAACCCGCGACATGCTGCACAGCAGTCGATCGCTCTACCACTGCACCAACCGTGTCGTCACAATTTATGTGCTGAGAACTAATAGTAGTGGTAGAATCGCAAGAAAACCGGCTGATTCTTGACCAGATTCTTTGTGCGAAGTAACACACAGGTCGCTGTCACCTGTCGCCAAAACTTAATTTACGAGCGATATTCTTTTTACTCTTTATAATTATTTCTTTTTTGGGGTAGACGAGTTCTTGAGTGGAGAACGCGAATCGGCAAGCGTAGTGTGGGACGGCCCTCTGCTAGATGGAGCGACGATCTGCGAAAGGTTGCGGGCAGCAGCTGGATGCGTCAAGCTGAAGACAGGGCGCTATGGCGCTCTTTAGGGGAGCCCTATGTCCAGCAGTGGACTAATGTGGGCTGATGAAGATGATGATGATGATGGTGATTCTTATTACTATTAAAAATTACTTCAAAATCATTTAATCTGTCAATGACTATTTCAGGATCAAGATCAATAGGTTAGATTAATCTTGTATTGAATGATAAATTGAGACTTATGCTAGTTTTATTAAGGTCGTAAAAACAGAAATTACGGTAAGGCTCACTCACGACTAAGTTTTATGGCAGTGGTAAAATTTAAGCAGAGTCATTGACACACGTAGTGTTATTAGTAGGGTCATATTGGCCAGACTGTAAATGGATTGTTCTCCAATTACCTATCGGTAAACTTTGTTAAGGTATAAATTATACATTATAGTTGCATTAGTTCTTATTAATATTGTTAGATTAGTTTTTCGCCATTATTAAACGTTGAAATTAACAAAGCAAAGGGAACGTTACAAATATTTAAAAACTTTTTTTTTGAGGCACAAACAGTTCTGTCAGTCTTAGACTAGCTAACTCATTAGAAAAATATATGTTTTGTGCATAATAATTGTATAAACAATTATCATAAAGTATAATTTACAAAATTAGACAGATAAATAATCAAAAACTTTATAAACGCAGATTTATCTAAATATGAGCATGTTTGTACTTAAAAATTCCGTGTGGTGACGGATACATTGTCACCAACCAATACCCTCCTGACGGTGTCTTAAGAGGCGAGTAAAAGAACGCAAGATGCAGACAACCTAACAGCAACAGAAGGAACCCATGATAGAAACCTTGTGCCAACCCGTCTTGCCAGCGTGGAACAGTTAATTTCCCTCACGAAATTGGGTCAGTCCCGACTCAGTAGTTTGCCATTTATGAGCTGAAATGATGAAAATTAAGATTTCCAAAGTAAAACGCCAAATACATAGTAAACTAGGATGCCTAGCGCACGATCTAACCAACGCTTGTTACAATTTAACATTCCAATTTTACTGCCCATCAAAATATTCAGCGTATATTTTATAACCTGAAGGGACTGTTGGCGATTTTTGCGTCTGGTTTATGCCTAATACACATAATACCGGTTTTTACGATTTGACAGGTTTTGTGGAGAATAATTTTGGACCAAACTTGTATACATATATGTATCGATATTACGAACGAGTAAAATTCTCTCGTTATTACAAAACTGGGTCAATGAGAACATTTGAAGTTACCGTACGATAAAATATTTACCCATAATTTTATCGGATTGTGTAGTCATGAGTAGACCACCAACATAAGACCTATAACAGGCTAACACCAAACAAAGAAACCATAATTATGTCAGTCTTACATAATGTCGTAAACATGTAGATGGTGAGTTCTATTACAAAATAATATCGGAAATTATAAGACGTTCAATTACAATAGGGAGATATAAAAAAGTATCTGTTATTTATTAAATTTCAGAAACTTCATATTCAGTCCGAGTTGAATTCCATGCCAGCGATGTAGGGTTTTACAAATAGTTGTTTATCTTTTTCTTATTCTTGTCTTGAAGCGTTCTTAATTTTTTTATTACTTTATTGTTATTTACGCCCTCTCCAGATAAAATTATACCCAAAAGATTAACAAATAGAATTGACTTGACGAAATCTAATTGAATAATTGGTCTCGAAGATATCATCTCTGTTTATTAATTAATAATGCCTAGACAGTGAGAACATCATAACAGACTTATTCAATTACAAAATCCCTTAAAGTCAAAGTTACAAGTTAGTTTCGAGAATTAACTATAGGTATAAAAAGCTTTATTGACATGGCAAAATATAGCAAGAAGTGGGTAATAGTTTTGGTCCGTACGGTTATGGATTTAGTATACTTTAATATAAATAAATAAATAAATATCCTTGGACATTTCACACAACGCCATCTCGTCCAAGCTAAGCAACTTAATGCTTGTGTTATGGTAACGAGATGGATGATAAACTACTTATTTACATTTTTTTTGTAAATACATACATATTATAGATAGGACACACCCAGACCCGGAACAAATACTTGTAGGTCGTACAAATATTTCTTCCGTGCGGGAATCGAACCCGCGACATGCCGCACAGCAGTCGATCGCTCAACCACTGCGCCAACCGTGTCACTTACATAGTGACGACGCCCCATTTCAACCTGAGTGTGTCGTAAGAGCTGACTAAAGGGCATGATCATCATCATCCCACATTAGTCCACTTCTGGACATAGGTATCCCCTAAAGGGAAATGATAAGGCTAAAAGCCTAGCCGCAAGAAAAGAAAAACTTGCTACGAAACCATATACCAACCCGTCTGACCAGTGTGTGGCGCAGCAAGGTAATCCTCCTCCATGTCCATGTACTACCCACTGCTGGGTCATTTCATCATTTCAGCCAAAAGACGTCCACTGCTGGACATATGCCAAAGATTTCCACAAAGGCCGGTCGTGGGCCGCCCGCATCCATCGTTTTCCGGCGACCTTAATCAGGTCATCGATCCACCGTGTGGGAGGCCTACCAGCACTGCGCTGTCCAGAACGCGGTCGCCACTCGAGGACTTTTCTGCCCCATCGGGCATCGGTCCTGCGCGCTATGTGCCCTGCCCACTGCCACTTAAGTGTGGCAATCTTGTGGGCTATGTCGGTGATCCTGGTTAACCTGCGTATCTCCTCATTTCTGATTCGATCTCGCAGGGAAACTCCGAGCATAGCCCTCTCCATTGCCCTTTGGGTGACTTTGAGCCTTCTGATGGAGCCCATAGTGAGCGACCACGATTTATGGGCTCAGAATTAAGTAGTACCTACCTATTTAAATAACTATTAAACAGATGTTTCAGCAATTCGATTCAACAATTCCAGCGGCACGTATATAGTTTTGATCTTATTTGAATTGTTGTTCGCAAATGAAAGCCGAAGTTTAATTTAGCTCAAACGTTTTGATTCGTTTTACGAGTGGTAATCTAATACAGTATTCAAATAGAGATTTGTGAGCCGTCAAAACTTGTTGGAGCAAGAACAAGTGTGGAATATTTTATTTCTAATAAAGACCGTTTAATGCTTACTTCAAACGAAATGATATAACTACATGTTCTAATTCCATTCCTTGAGTCAGGTCAAGGATAGACTAGCTTGAAGTTCGCACGCGTTATCCAGTTTTAACTCACAAAATACCTGCTAAGGCCGTTCTCGGTGACGGCCCGGGGACGGCGGCGGTGGACAAACGGCCTAATAGTTTGGTTCGTAGCCGAAAATATAAAATATAACGTAAAATCATCTTGGACAAATGGCCCTGGTAGGGAAAAGTTGACGCATGTCATTAACAAATCGCCTCTAAAATCGATTATAGCGCAAGGTCGATTTGGCTCAAGATGTTTGCTAACTACATTATAAGTAGGTACTAAGCGTTTGATGATTTCCTCTACTGGTATATATGTTTATAGCCAGCACCATCAACTCACTTTATAGTTCGTTCGCGTCAAGGATACAGTGAATAAAACTGTTTTCTGATTTGAACCATTTTATTGGTCACGGGGCGTGGCTAAGCCGGCCGACAATGATGGCTTGCTGCATTCTTAATGCGAACAATGTATACTTCACACCCTGATAGATTTCCCCTAATGAGCACATAATTATCTTGCTGTCAGCTGTCAGTGTGTGTGTCAGCTTGACATATCCGGTAATCTGCCGCAGATTTTTACCCTGTCAAGCACAGGGGCGTCCTGCACTGGTTTTGCCGAGTTTCCGTCTCCCCCCAAGAATACGTTATACATTTTAAAGAATAAGATTATCGATCTGGTCGCTTTGTTAGTGTGATAACTGCATTCAAGAGCGTCTTAGTTTAAAATACATGTGAGAAAATTATTATGCACTAGCTGACCCGGAAAATTTCGTACTGCCTCAGAATCAATAAATAAAAAATCTGAATGATAATTCAAGAATGTTTCACCTTTTAAACCTTCCCTGGACTTCCACGAACCTTTCAAGGCCAAAATTAGCCCAATCGGTCCAGCCATTCTCGAGTTTTAGTGAGACTAACGAACAGCAATTCATTTATATATATAAGAAGAAGAAGAATATATGAAGGAATTAAGAATATTATAAATCTCTTAATAAATATACATCGTGCGTCACGTTTTGTTTGTCCACGATTGACTCCTAAACTATAAAACTGATTTTAATCAAATTTGCACACTTTGTGCAATTTGATCCATCTCGAAAGATAAGATAGCTTACATCTCAATTTAAAGTCGCAATATTATTTTATTGCAAATTATTTGTCTATTATTTGACATACACAATTCTATTTTAGCTCCAAACGATTCTTAAAGTCTACAATATCTGTGGAATGGATTGAGTAAGTATTCAATAGATAGCGCTATGTTAAAAGTTAAATTAAAAGTGAGGTCTGCTAGTATAATCAGCACTACATAGTATAAAACAAAGTCGCTGTCGTCTGTCCGTCCTTATGCATACTTAAATCTTTAAAACTACGCAACGGATTTAGAAGCGGTTTTTTTTAATAGATAGAGTGATTCAAGAGGAAGGTTTATATGTATAATAAATGCATAATTGCACCCGTGCAAAGCCTGGGCGGGTCGCTAGTATAAAATATAATGTTCTGTTACCGTAACATCGAACCACATTTGTGAAGCATAGCGAGCGGCCAGATAATTACGAGGTATTGTAGTCCCTCAGGGCGACAGGTGCTTTGATTACATCTCATTGTCAGCCGCTCGGGGTAATGATGTTCTAAATCGTTATGTCATGTTCATGTGGATCTTGTGTGGATTTCTTGTGGTTAGGATTTAAGGTACAGATTATTGATAGATAGATAACTGATTATTGTACAATATATGTTAAAAATAATTAACAACTTAAGTGGCAGTAGGCAAGGCACATAGCGTGCAGGGCCGTCGTCCGATGGGGCAGAAAAGTCCTCGAGTGGCGACCGCGTTCCGGAAAGCGCAGTGCTGGTAGGCCTCCCACACGGTGGACCGATGACCTGGTTAAGGTCGCCGGAAAATCATGGTTGCGGGCGGCCCAGGACCGGCCTATGTCCGGCAGTGGACGTCTTTTGGCTAAAATGATGATAATTAACAACTTACTACAGTATATAATTATAGGTGACTTGTACAATATGCGGTTTTATCGCTGAAGAGCAATCTCTTCCAGGCAACCAACACATGACTTTAAGGACAGTTCTCTTAATAATATTGTGGGATATTTCAGCATTCGTGTATATAAGGATAGAAAATAAGAACAATTAATTATAAAAACTTTAGTATTTAGAATTTATAGTTTACTAGTGGCCCGTCCCGGCTTCGCCCGTGCAATGCGGGGGTGGGTTATACATATAAACTTTCCTCTTGAATCACTCTACCTATTAAAAAAACC
Source organism: Clostera curtula (assembly GCA_905475355.2). Taxonomy (NCBI): domain Eukaryota; kingdom Metazoa; phylum Arthropoda; class Insecta; order Lepidoptera; family Notodontidae; genus Clostera; species Clostera curtula. Next base: position 5,314,761 of record FR997813.1, on the reverse strand, counting down.
ATATCACAATCCGTTGCGTAGTTTTAAAGATTTAAGCATACATAGGGACGGACAGACGACAGCGACTTTGTTTTATACTATGTAAAGATAAAGAAGTAGGATTTAGAATACACAATGTAACCAACCCACACTATCCTGAGGTGTCACAAGTAAGAGCTCTTGTTGCTCTTGCAAGAGAAGGAAAACTCGATACAAACCCTGAACTACCCAGCCTTGGCACAGTAGGCTTATTTACCACATGAATTTAAAGGTGACCCGACTCATTGCTGGGTCATATAAGGGCTGAAATGATGATGGCATATTATTAATAAAACCAGACGTGAGAATACCAGGAGTAACCATGGAGGTATATGCATGTGAGCTACAGAATAAGATTAAGCTAAAACTTTATTTCTCGAGATATAACTGTCTGTGCAAAAAATAAAAATGTAAACTGACTTTTAAAATGGCAATAACAAGCGGAAAATATCCAGTAAACAACTATTTTCTGGACTAATTCAGTAGTAGTCGTTTTATTTTATTTAACTACCAACTTTTCAGACGCGGGACGACTGGATGGCGGTTGTCGCTACGATAGATAGTATTTAAGGTAAAATTGTGCCGAATAAACCATTTTTCTTTCTTTCTTGAACTGACAAAACACAAATTTTTCCTGCAACGTGCAAAGATCCTGAAAACCTAAGACATCATTACTTATTGAGTTCCTTTTTCACAGGTGCAGACGACACGGCTGCCGCTACCAACCTTCTCGCCACGCGCTGTGCTTATGTACAGTGCGTCGGTGGGTGGAGAAGGTGCGGTGGCCTTGCAGCTGCGGGAGGCGGCGCCAGGGGAACTAGATGGCACCAGAATGCATGAGGACCGGCTAGCAATTGCGTGCCATGAGCCCGAATTGCTGGCGGACTTGTTGCATGCCGCTGCTGACATGGGTAAGTCCTGTTTCTCTTGTCGGAAATTCTCACGGAAGCCCAGCCGTTGGGGACTGGCCAGTCTACGTAGAACTCCGGAGCGCATAGAGATAATAAATAGCCCAGACCTACCCACTGAAACCAACGGTGATTATCGACTGTCCGAACCAGGGCCACGGCATTCACTCCCAATGGGGGAGCATGCTCTGCAACCCTGGGGACCTTGCCCCGTCTCGTTTAGTGGAGCCTCAAACTCCGAGGCGGACCCTTGTGATCAGGGGCGTAGCTACCGCCGTATCAGCCGTATCAATTATACAGGGGCCCGGGCCACGGGGGCCCCCCGTGCGTAGGCAAAAATTTATAAAAACTTCCCAAGTTTGTTACTATTTCAGAGGCAGAAACTTTAGAAAAACTAAAGTCATCATTTATTCAATCAGTTTGCCGAAAAAAGGCAAGGAGAGTGTATATTATGTAATATAACTTGTTTGAAAAAAATTTGGAATAGTCCGGGGTCCCCCGTACATTGATTTCACTTGATTACTATCAAGCTAATTTTTCGTGAGTAGCTTCATTTTGACGAGACGCCCAACATTTTCTAGTCGACAACTCTTGATTGTGGTAGCTAACAGAGGTAGCAAGGATGAAATATGTTGATTTTATGATTCTAAAAAAATTATTACTAACCGGTTGATTTTTGGTATATCTGATGATAATTAACTAAATTATTCGAAAATGTATTTGTCCTACAAAATGTATGGAATGATCAATGAGTCCTCCACCTCCAATATGTATGGATAACGAGGTCATCAAAAGTGATTACTAACCAGCTGGTTTTTTTTTATTTACTTAATAAATATGTATATTATTTAACCGTCATATTGTCCTACAAGTTGCGTGGTACGTTATCCCGGTCCTACACTCAAAAGTTGTTCTACAGATCATAGAAAAAAAATTATTACTATCAAGCTGAATCTTTGTGAATAGCTTTGTTTTGATGAGACGCCCAACATTTTCTTGTCGACATCTCTTGATTGTGGTAGCTAACAGAGGTAGCAAAGGTTAAATATGTCGATTTAATGATTCTAAAAAAATTATTACTAACCGGGTGATTTTTGGTATATCTGATGAGAATTATCTAAATTATTCGAAAATGTATTTGTCCTACAAAATGTATGGTTTGATCAAAGAGTCCTCCACTTCCAATATGTATCAATAACGAGGTCATCAAAAATTATTACTAACCAGCTGGTTTTTTTTTATTTACTTAGTAAATATTTATATTATTTAACCGTCATATTGTTCTACAAGTTGCGTGGTACGTTATCCCGGTCCTACACTCAGAAATTGGCAATACCACAAGACCCATTTTGTCATCACTAACTGTAGGACACCAATTTTACATGGTAGGTTAGTATTCTCTGCCCAAATGATACAATGTCCTACAAAAAACAGGTATGTATCATGAGTCCGACAGAAATTGTCATTTTTCGTTTTCCTACTTATAACTTATGATACAGTGAAAACATCTTTTTTATTAACTTAAATAACTTTTTTTTTACTAAAGTAAGTAGTACAAAGAAATAATTATTTACTTAAAAAAAATGTATATTCATCAGATTCATCTGATAAATTTTCAGTATCATCACTATCATTTTCATCTATTTCATTTTCCTCGTCTTCTGACTCTCTAATAACGTAAAAAATTAAGTATTTTTAACATAAAATGAATCCACTTCGTTTTATAGTGTGCGAAACTTTTTATATAGTACATATACGGATCCCGCTATACAACGACCACCGATATGTTTAATGGATGAAAATTATTTTATTAGAAATTTAGGACTTTTTCAGGCAATCCATTTTTTTAAATTATTTTTAACGTACTAAATTTCTAATAAAATAATTTACATCCATTAAACATAACGGTGAATGTCGTTGTATAGCGGAATCCGTATAATATACTATATAAAAAGTTTTGCACACTATAAAACGAAGTGGATTCATTTTATGTTTAATAATACTTAATTTTTTACGTCATTACAGAGACAGAAGACGAGGAAAATGAAATAGATGAAAATGACAGTGATGATACTGAAAATTTATCAGATGAATCTGATGAATGTTATTTTTTATAAATGTAAATAATTATTTTTTTGTATTACTTAAGAAAAATAATTTATTTAAATTAAAAAAAAAGACGTTTTCACTGTATCATCATCACTACATAGTATAAAACAAAGTCGCTGTCGTCTGTCCGTCCCTATGTATGCTTAAAACTTGAAAACTACGCAACGGATTTTGAAGCGGTTTTCTTTAATAGATAGAGTGATTCAAGATGAAGGTTTATATGTATAATACATGCACCCGTGCGAAGCCGGTTCGGGTCGCTAGTAAGTTATAAGTAGGAAAACGAAAAAATTACAATTTTTGTCGGACTCGTGTTACATACCTGTTTTCTTGTAGGACATTGTATCATTTGGGCAGAGAATACACTAACCTATCATGGAAAATTATTGTCCTACAGTTAGTGATGACAAAATGGGTCTTGTGGTTTTAACAACTTTTGAGCGTAGGACCGGGGTAACGTACCACGCAACTTGTAGGACAATATGACGGTTAAATAATATAAATATTTACTAAGTAAATAAAAAAAAACCAGCTGGTTAGTAATCATTTTTTATGACCTCGTTATCCATACATATTGGAGGTGGAGGACTCTTTGATCAAACCATACATTTTGTAGGACAAATACATTTTCGAATAATTTAGATAATTATCATCAGATATACCAAAAAGCACCCGGTTAGTAATAAATTTTTTTGAATCATAAAATCAACATATTTCACCCTTGCTACCTCTGTTAGCTACCAGAATCAAGAGTTGTCGACAAGAAAATGTTGGGCGTCTCATGAAAATGAAGCTACTCACGAAAAATTAGCTTGATAGTAATCAAGTGAAAACAATGTACCGGGGATCCCGGACTAGAAGATTTTTTTTTCTTTTGTGAGAAACTTTTACCCTTCATAAGGGGCCCCAAATATTTTTTTATACGGGGCCCCACCAAGGCACGCTACGCCCCTGCCTGTGATTATGATGGGGGCTGTTTCGCGCGTGGGAGTCCTAAGGTTCTAAGGTCCTACCGTTTTATTACAAAACAGGTTAAAAAGTTAGTACCATATTTTAATCAACTTTAAAACTCGTTCTAGGATTTTTCTTATTACAAAACTAGCGACCCGTCCCGGCTTCGCACGGGTGCGATGTTACCCGCGGTTATTTTCGTACCGCGGGTGAAGCCGCGGGGCGAAGCAAGTCTTAAATAAGCCTTAGTTACTTCTTATATCATCAGCTACCGTGAAAGTCCCGTTGAAATCGGTCCAGCCATTCCAGAGATTAGCCGGAACAAATAGACAGACAGACAGACAAAAATTAAAAAAAATACATTTTGGCCTATGTACCTACTGTGTATACATACTTACGCATTTAGTAAAAAAGTGGTTATTTTATTATTACATACAGACACTCCACATGCCTCATGTCTTTCTTTGATTAATCTTCAGGTTATTATAGAGCTTTTGTGACCTTCTTTAAATGTGTTTCTTGGTTTTTTTAATCATTATACTGCGTGAAGCAGGAAATATCAACAATCACATTTTTGTTTTTTATAAATGTCTATGCTTATACAAAAACAATAATCTATCATGATATTGATAAAATGATGAAACTAGATGACGTTGTATTTATCTACTCGCTAAGCACCATACACAACATCCATAACATATAACATTGACAAATAACTTGCTAAACGAGGCTGTGATGACAAATCACCCGTAGCGATATACCATGAAACATTCTACTATCAAAATAGTCCATATCCGAGGTAATTTGTCAAGCAGTGTATTATTTTGACAGTAGTTGCTACATCCAGGTTTACACATATTGTTACGCCGCAGATGAGATCATTCTAGAAACGCATTTTGTGCCGAAAGTTCTGGCTCGGACTTCCGCGAAGGACTTGGGCGTAAACAACGGCTAATAATAATATCCTTGGACACATTAGATAATAATAATAATATCCTTGGACACATTTCACACAACGCCATCTCGTCCCAAGTTAAGCAACTTAATGCTTGTGTTATGGTAACGAGATGGATGATAAACTACTTATATACATTTTTTTTTTGTAAATACATACATATTATAGATAGAAATGACACCCAGACTCCGAGCCAGTGCCTCTGGTTTAGACAAAGACACTGGCCCGACCCCGGAATCGAACCCGGGACCCGTTGATCCAAAGGCGGCACATCTGACCACTAGACCAACGAGGCAGTCAACGAGGCAGCTAATGGTTTTACAACCTCTTTAATTTTTACAACGAGCAATTGTTTAGTTTCTTTTGTGTGATAACAATAACGACTGTTTGTGCAATCCTTTGTCGGCATTTTAACGGTTGCATTTTTATGGTTTTATGGCATGTTGTTTACGTCTTAGCGTGGGAATAATCTCGAGTAATCGGGAATATTCGAATAGATTTACAATATAAGGACGGTCGACCCGCGCAACAGGACAGTTATCGTTTTAACTGCTGCGTTACGAGTGCGAACTATCGGGCGATAGCAAGTGCTAGTGATTGTATCAGTGTGTTTCTACTTGTGAGTGTTTCTAGTTGTGAGTTATTGTGTGTTGTATTGTGATTTTTGTTAATAAAAAATCATTCTTCGTTGTAATCGGCATTTCATTACCCACGGACGTAACAATATATTTTTTTAAATTGTAAGCGATAAATATTGTCTTACTAACTAAATAGTTTTTTTGGTAATACAAAATTGAAAATGATTTGATTGCTGAAAATTTCGTTAGATTTTTAGAGAGAAGAATAATATGGTTAAAAATTACTAATTAGTTTAAATGTTGATTATGAATGAATTTAAATACTGATGACTCTTATTTTCGTTAAAGGACTAACGCAGATTGTTACATACAATTTTTATCTGGGCAAAAAAAATATGTATTTTTTAAATGGTGGTTTAACAAGTATAGTGAATATAAAATCCTCTCAATAAGAACCAACAATGGTAGCGAAATGTTCTATAGCATAACAGAACAACCTTGGATACTTTGCAACAAACAAACAGTATTTTAATACATAAAACATTCTGTACAAATTAATACTCCTACATAATGACAATTCTATAACGTTTAAGGGTCCGAATTAATTACTCCTACTCACAGAATATGTAGACATCTCTATTGTTCTCAGTCGACTTATTTGGTCCGTGTAGTTTTACCTTTGTTATAACAAAGAAACATAATTAGCCCTACACTAACGTCGGCAGTAGCAGTTTATATCTTGGACTAGTTATTACCGTTTAACCTTTATCCAGTTACTGTATATCAGCAGAAGTTTGAATCAGACGGGATAACCGTAATTCCTACGTGACTAATAAAACGCTGTTTTCCGAACGAAACAAGACTTTCTTTTTTGGGAGCGAAAGTTGGTAATGTTGTTATTTTATGATCATATTTTGATTATTATTGCACAAACGTCGCCTCTTACGACACCCACAGGATGGTATGGGTTGGAAACATATTCCATTCTATATCCAAAACCACAACAAATTTTGCTTATTCCTGTAATATACATACCGGATGTAAGAATTTGCAAAGCATTTCCACGTTAGTTCTCATCTGTCTTCTTAAAGACCCGCCGCAAATTTTGCCTTTTATAAAAGCCTTTTTTCTGATGAATAAATAAAATCCCGTCCTCTTCAAATCTTTTAACAGCATAAGCACGCCCTAATTTCATTAGAATGACAAGAGGGAAAATAAAAGTCGATACCGTGACATATTTATACGTCCATATTTTGTCAGATGAAATCATAAAAGCATAACCATCAGGCGTCAGATACATTGCCCTGGTCTGACATAAATCCTTAAAACACAGTCAACAGTATTGGAATTCAGATGTCGCACCGGCGTTCAAGCTATTTTATTTTTCGCGAAGAATCATGAGAGCGGGGCTCTCGGGAGCTGGAACGTTCCGGTTATTTTGAAATTCAAATATCGAGTTTTGCATTCGAAACTAGCTTCCAGCGTCCCTCGGACATTGCGACGAAAATCGACTCATTTAGATCCAGTGATTGTTGCAACACTATTTGTGCAGTATTCAAATTAAAAAACCGACAATATGGCTGTAAAACATACGCTTTTGCCTATCTGATTGAGGAATCAGTATTTAATTTGAATGAACGACTTCAATCTGTTATGTTCTTTATATCAAACGACCCTATGTTTCGTTAATATTAAAATTGGAGATATTGAACCGTCTGCCCTCCTTGAACCTTCTAGTAAAACAATCGGAAGTTAATTGGTTAGACAAGCTTTAAGTTTTGGCACTACCGACTAAGTGTAGCGACTGCCTTAAATAGTAGATAGGAAGCATGTACGGAGGATGTTAGATATTACACATGAAGGAAGTAATCCAAAAAGGCTTGATCATATATTTCGTTCTTAGTAATAATATGCCTAAATCTAAAAGCATGTTAACAAGTTGGTAGCTTTAATTACCACACGTCTTAAACACGCCTATTTCTTTTAAGGTTACCACGTCCTCAAATTAGCAGTCTATGTTTTCTTTGAAAGTATTTTCTGCCATCAAAGCAAACATAATTAGCCGTCTCGTTCTAAATTCAAAGTATCTTGCCTAGCCCTCATTACCCTCGGGGCTACAGGCTACCAACTTGTCAAATTTCTCGCCAGAAATATTTTGTTTATGACTTAAAATGCAAAGTCATGCAAACGACTCTAGAAAACTGCTAATTGAGTTACACCTTAAGCGAACAATGTATAAATTGACAGATATTGTTGAGCAAAAAGTTAAAGTTGTGGCAATAAACTGTTTACTATAGCGATGTCACATCATCATCTCAACCAGTCCTTTATTTTCTCGTGGGGGAAACCTTTGTAGCTACCTAGCCAGCGGGACATGGACTGGAATATGTGGAAATGAGGGGGCGCGGAAAGCTACCACGAAATTTACTACTCGAGTCTTGCGGGTAACCTCTATTTCTCACTTGGCAGTGTCTTGGAAGAATCCCAAGTGTAAGGTGGACGTATCATGTTTTTGTTCTCACAGGCCTAAGTTTTGTGCCTGGTCATCCATACGGCTCTAAAAACGCTCTAAGAAGAAATTGGGTCGCCACCAGCGGTGCCAGACGTCTCGATTTTGACGGGACGTCCCGATTTTTACATCAAAATTTTCGGGGATAACTCGGCCGTGCGTGTAGCGTGCTGAGAAAGCGCGGGCGCGTGGTACATATAAGTGTGTGTGTACTAGGCTATTTTTGCTATCTATAGTCACGTAAACGTAATTTAATTCAAATAAAAAGATATATTTTTTATAATACATATACGTTTTTTACTATGTCCCGCTTTTGACGAAAGAATCCCGCTGTGTTCACTCAAAAAGTTCCAAAATCCCGACTTGGCATAAAATAAAACTGGCAACGCTGGTCGCCACCCACTTTGTATCCCAAGGTCAATTAGGCATTAAAATTAAATTAGATAGATAGAATTAAATTTAATTATATTTTCTCTTTACTATCACTATCACCACATAGTATAAAACAAAGTCGCATTCTTCTGTCCGTCCCTATGTATGCATAAATCTTTAAAACTACGCAACGGATTTTGAAGCGGTTTTTTTTAATAGATAGAATGATTCAACGGGAAGGTTTATATGTATAACCCACCCCCGCTTTGCACGGGAGAAGCCGGGGCGGGCCACTAGTTTATTTATAAATTTGATTGTAAGATCACGAACGGTACTTTCTAAATTCTACTACTATTACTCACCCCATAAATGACTCACTGCTGAGTCTGGACTCCACCCACTACATGGAGGGTAATTAGCCTACTGTGCCACGCTGGCCAGACGGGTTGGCACAGGGTTTCGTATCAAGTTTCGGCTAGGTTTTCAGCCTTGACCAACTCTTTCGCTTTCTTCCTGATCATTCGGAACGATGGAATGGGGTGGTGACACTATGAATTCTAAATTCGTCACCATAAAATTCCTATAAAGATAAATAGTCTGTCATACATTCCATTAGTAATTCCTGAGGGAAAATTTAATTAACATACAATGAACAACTACATTAACCCTCTGTGCGGTGTTGCCAACACAATGAAACTTTTCATTGAGTTTTTAAAGTGTATTTTGAAATCCCGTGACAGATATTATGGGAATCATTTCGAGAAGTAATTGGAATAAAACGAAAGGGAACAAATTACAAATAAATTGCGGGCTGAATTATCATTTTGATGGATTGCGTAAATTTATGGTTGAAACACCACTCTAAAAATTTTAGAAGAATGCAATTTCATGGAAACATTTTGTTGTATTACTCGTTAATACGCATTAAATAATAAAATATTGCAAGCTAATATTTGAAACGAGTACAATAGCGGTGCCACTTACTGATATATTACTGTAGTGTACGACAGATAAACGTACGGAGAAACATTAGACGCAACACGAAGACAGAATTGATATTATTATGTAACCCATAAAAACCTCTTTTGTTTAGCCTTTTTACAAAAAAAAGAAACCTCTTGTTTTTAGTAAAAAGGCTTTTTTATTATTATTCGTGTTGGCAATAGTCTGTCTTCACTATCACTACATAGTATACAACAAAGTCGCATTCTTCTGTCCGTCCCTATGTATGCATAAATCTTTAAAACTACGCAACGGATTTTGAAGCGGTTTTTTTTAATAGATAGAGTGATTCAAGGGGAAGGTTTATATGTATAACCCAACCCTGCTTTGCACGGGCGAAGCCGGGGCGGGCCACTAGTTGTTTATGAAAACAATAATGCTAGCTTACAACTAAATAGTTAAAGTGCCAAAATTTTGGTAATATAATATTTATGGTAACTTTAACTTTATTTAAGGAACTTATACTATTACATTAAAAATTGTTATTAGATAAACGCTTCAGAAGCTATTATTCTATATGGGTGTACCAACACCATCCTGAAGGTGTCGTAAGATACGGCTAAAGGAACGCATAAGGCAGATCACCTAGCTGCAAGAGAACGGAAACTTGATACAAACTGGCACAGAACGCTAATTTCCCTCCATCACTTTGGAGGAGGTCTCATTCATTTATGGGCTGCAAATTTATGGGCTGATAAGATGATGGACCGTGTAAAAGAGCTAAAACAAGAAAACCTCTTTCAAATAAAAAAAAACTGCATTATAATTGGTCCATTCGTTTAGGAGCTACAATGCCAAAAACAGACACATACCTGTAACACCCCTAATTTTTTGGCGGTAAATAAGAAGATTATTGCCCTAGTTTCCTATGAATCGTACAAACAGATTCAATAGAACATGAAACACCTTTTCATATGTACCTACGTATACCGTTCGGATATACACACGTAATTCCATTGAGTGATTCCACAGCCATCTCGCATTGAAATGGCGCGGGCTAAGATACAATTTGCAAAAGTGACAATTCATCTGTGTAAGTGCCGCTGCCACGGAGCCCCGAGGTCTCCCGAAGATGAATATGCAAAACTACCGCTTATTCATATCACCGATTGCTCACGATCCTTCTTTGACCCTATTATTTAAGCCTCTTTTATGACGTGAACTACTTATACGTATTACGCTGTGTCCTCAGTAGGCGAACTGTTAGGCGTATCGATTCAGTACGCCCTTCCTTATATTTGAAATGGAGTGTCCACAGTTCGCTAGTTTTGCTCTTACTGTACGCAGTTTGCAGCGTTACGTGCGCCGACTGTCTCAGTTAGTAGCCGACTCACAGCAAAACCGGTTTCGACGCACGAAAATCGATCTGAGTTTGCAGCTAACTCAAATTTTAGTTCGCCATTAATTCACTCGGCTGTAAACTGTTTGCCTAGCCATAAACAGCGTGCCTTAATTTATGTAGTCCGCAATAGGATTTGCATAAAACTGAAGTATTTCGTGCTAATCGCAGAATGCTTGTTGCATTTTTTTTCTATTTTGAATTATGTGGGATAGTCTGTACCAATGTTTAAAAAGTTGCATAAAATGTGATCCATCAGTAACACAAGTTTCAGATATCTTTCAATCCTACAAGCATAGTACTAGTAATGAATATCATGCCAATTTTTGGTTCTTGTTATCGTCCCATATATGGCCCACTGTTGAGTCAGCAGAACTTCATCCCTCCATGAAGTTCTTAATTACCCTACTAGACATGCTGGCCAGACAGGTTGGCATAAGGTTTCGTATCTAGTATTCCATTCTATTGCGGCTAGGTTTTCGGCTTTATCATTTTATTGTATCGGGGCACACGACACCCTCCGGAGGAAATGGGTATTCATGAAACTATTTATTCTAAATCCGTCACCTGGATATTCACGGTTGATAGATGGTTTTAAAGGCCAAGGTCAATCAAGGAGAAATTACTTAGTTTTCCTAAAAAAACATCATACAGCATTCTATACATTCCCAATAGTACTATCGACTCCTGTTATGAACTTTGAAAATATAAACCAACGTAAATAGTAATCAAAGTCGCATTTTTCTGTCCGTCCCTATGTATGTATAAATCTTTAAAACTACGCAACGGATTTTGAAGCCGTTTTTTTTAATAGATAGAGTAATTCAAGAGGAAGGTTTATAGGTATAATAATTGCACCCATGCGAATCCGGGGCGGGTCGCTAGTAGACACTAAAATATTTAACAAAAATAGTGATCATTTTATTATATTTTTTTTATAAATAATTCATATTTTTGCACAAGCACTACTCGTTCTAACGAATAAACTAAACGTTTATATGAACTAAAATGTTGCTTTATAAAAACTCGATTACCAAAACTAGTAAAATAATACAAATTCAGCCTTCTGAAGTAAGTATTCTACTATGTTGATCACTTAATTTGCCGGATGGTGGCGGATTTAGAATACATAGTATCACACAGCCCAACCTAAGGGTCACTTATTTCTTTTTGTTTTCTACCAAACCACTTTTTCGATAATTTTTTTAAGAGACTAATCTAGAATCGACACCAATTTTGGGCACCGGGTTGGAGTACAACCAAATTGCGAACCTTCTTCTGTTTAAAGTCGGTTATAAAAGAACTAACCCGATTCAAAGTCAACGCAGACGACGACTGCGGGTAATATAACAAATAGTTTACTAATAAATTACGTCTAACAAAACTTACAACTACAAATCTAGCACACGTCAAACCCTTAACTTACAGAATAACCAAGTGACTTAAATAGTTTGAAAACCTTTAGTCTACGCACTTTACGAAGCCAACTACCGTCGACTCCAATACATTATGACATTATATTAACAAAGTTATATAAGGGTTGTCGTAAAATTTAATAGAAACAAGCCCCAGTGAGTTAATGCGGGGTCGATGGAGCCTATTTGTTAATTCTCTTTGGATACTGAAATTGGGATCGCGGTATGGCATACGTGAAATAGGTCAGAATCGTTTTGAGCGTTCATTTTAATCCCTTACAAAAAAGTAGAGACAAGTTTGGCATGGTTTTACATGGTACCTCCGAAACGAATGGATGGTAAATGATGTGATTTTACATGCCTAGTGAAGCATATCGTCGTTGTCAAACCAAAATCTGCAATGTGCAAAAACTCTATTTTGAAATAACGAGTAAAACATTTTTACTCGTTAATCAATACTCTATACTACCAATAAATAAAATTGGAGTGTCTGTTTGTAATAATAAAATAACCACTTTTTACAAAATGCGTAAGTATGTATACATTACGTAAACAGACAGACAGATAGACAGACAGAAATTTAAAAAAAATGTTATTTTGGTCTATGAACTGTGTATACATACCTACGCATTTAGTAAAAAGTGGTTATTTTATTATTACAAACAGACACTCCAATTTTATTTATTTGTATAGATATATAGATGTATAGATGTACAGATATGTATAGAAGATGTATAGATGGTGTCACCACCCCATTTCATCAACAACAATCTGAAAAAAGGAAACGATAACCTAGCTGCAAGAGAAAGAAAACTTGATACGAAACCCTATACCAGCCCGTCTGGCCAGCGTGGTATAGCAGACTAATTACCTCCATGTAGTTGGAGGAGGCCCGACTCAGCAGTGGGGGTATGGGCTGGGAAGTAGTAGTAGTACGACGCATGGACAAGGTCAGATGTTGATGAGTGTGATGGGAAAGTCCATTTTATCTCTCTCTTTGCGTCGTATTCCTCAGGATTGAGGGTCGTGACCACCCTTCAACATCACTTTCTCTCTTAAGATGTTCTTCCATCTGTTCCTGTCTCTGGCGGTGTGGAGCGCATGTCCATTTTATAGAATACCACAAAAAAAGTATCAGCGTTAGATGGTGTTATGTAAGTTAAACACCAGATCTGCACCAGGGGTATTATAGTGTGGCCAGCTGAAAGAATCCGCTTTTACACGTGAGTATCACCTTCGGATTTTTAAACGGCCGTAGGCGACAGCAAACCTTTCTTTTGTGTTTTCTCTATTAAACGGAATGCAGTGGTTTCTAGGTATAACCTGTATCGTGCGAGCAGTTTATAAACACGTAATTCACGAATACAAATATACCCATAGACCCAGGCTCAGAGCAAGTGCCTCTGATTAGACAAAGACACTTGCCCGACCCTGGAATCGAACCAGGGACCAGGGGTTATGTGCCGGCCATAGAAGTTGATTTTCAATGATCCAAATCTGAAATAGTAAAGATATCTATACTCAATACAAATAAATCAAATTGGAGTGTCTGTTTGTAATAATAAAATAACCACTTTTTACTAAATGCGTAAGTATGTGTACACAGTACATACACCAAAATATATATTTTTTTAATTTTGTCTGTCTGTCTGTTTGTTCCGGCTAATCTCTGGAACGGCTGGACCGATTTTGACGGGACTTTCATTGATAGGTAGCTGATTATGTAAGGAGTAACATGACCTACTACAATTTTTTGACTATTTTCGCCCCGCGGCGTCACCCGCGGGTAATATCGCACCTGTGCGAAACCGGGACGGGCCGCTAGTTTTTTCATATAGCTAAGCTGTACTACAGTGTCTCTTAACTGGTTTATAGAATAGTCTTAGATAAATAAACAGTTACGAGCACGTAATTAAGTTATGTTCTATCATGCAAACGTCTCGTCCGACTAGATGGAGGAAAATCGAATTAGATTGGATGCCAAACTCAGCAGTTGATCAATGTGCTGAGACTTAGATCTATTTGTGATAGTATCATAGCAATAAGTATTTATAGATGTCTACAAGTCAATCAGTGTGTGGGTGAGCGCCACGAAACAACACACTCACACATTGTTGTGTGATATCTATACATACAAATAAATAAAATTGGAGTGTCTGTTTGTAATAACAAAATAATCACTTTTTACTTTTAATTCCATAAACACTAACTTAAGTAATATGTACTTACATAAACACTAACTTAAGTAATAAAACAAGACTAAAAATACCAATTAACCTAAAACTTAAATAAAATAATTTAAAATATATTATTTAAAGGAGTCCCTTTAGGCAAGGTTCCGAAGATACTGGCAGCGTTCCCCCTTTGAATCGCTAGACTGATTCTTTGTCCGAGGTAGCTACTTTTTACTAAATGCAGTATGTATACGCAGTGCATATAACAAAATATATAATTTTTAATTTTTTTCTGTCGTCTGTTTGTTCCGGCTAATCTCTGGAACGGATGTACCGATTTTGACGGGACTTCCGATTTGATAGGTAGCTGATAATATAAGGAGTAACATCAAGCTTTTTTTAGACTAGTTTCGCCCCGCGCCGTTCTCCGCGGTACGTCAATAACCGCTTGTAACATCGCGGGACTCAGCTAGTAATAATATATAAATACGTCCAAGCAATGAAAAAAGAATACGACCTCGTCTTGTTATGACGTGGAGTACCAACAGAACCAGCTCACTTAAAATGGCTTCTGGGTTAGGACTTATATGTGCAGGGAGTTTAGATTAAGGCAATATCCGTGTGGTGACGGATTTAGAATACCAATTATCGCCACCCCATCCTACCCTGAGGGTGTCGTAAGGGTTGACAAAAGGAGTGGCTTATCTATGGGCTGAATAGTAGTAGTAATTTAAGGAATTTATTGTTTACCTATTCCATGGCTACATTAATTGTACCAAGAGAATAATCGTTTACAATAAAAAGAGAATTCTTATAAAAATATTTAAATGTTTAAATAAATATCCTTGGACATTTCACACAACGCCATCTCGTCCCAAGCTAAGCAACTTAATGCTTGTGTTATGGTAACGAGATGGATGATATAAACTACTTATATAGGTACATTTTTTTTGTAAATACATACTTAAACTTATAATAGATAGAAATGACACCCAGACTCCGAGCCAGTGCCTCAGGTTTAGACAAAGACACTCGCCCGACCCCAGAATCGTACCCGGGACCCGTTGATCCAAAGGCGGCACATCTAACCACTAGACCAACGTAGACCAACCAACCAGATCATACGTATCACGCTACCTATTTTCTTTAAAATCGTCTGTGTTGACATTCCACCATTGTTTATTTTTAATTGTTCTGAACAATGAGATTTTTATAAAGTACTCGCCATTCAATGTCGAAATCTCCAAACGGACCGTAATTATTCAGTATTGTGATTTAATTTCGTCAGATAAATAGTCGTTAAAACCTTTTTTAAAGGGTTCTGCTGTTATAACACATCTTCGGTCGTATGAATATGAACAACAATTCGACTAAACGAAATAATATTAGGCTGCGGACACGAAACTCGTGACTATAAAGACGAAGAAGAAAAATAATCTATTAACTTAATTTATCCCACTTACACTACAACGAATGGTTCAGTTTTTAAATTGTTTTTACTATCTGTATGTGTGTGTCTAATAAAAGTTTTATTCTTTCTTTCTTTCTGTTGTCTGGTGCGTGGATAGGTAATAATACCATTTGGCATATAGTAGTGTGACGTGTTCCAATTCGTTCTTTGTATACCCTAAATCGCTACATAAGCCCGAAGATATTTTAATAAGAGTCTACGAGTACAGCGGGTTCTAGTGTTCTTGCACACATAAAACGGAGACGCCTCGTGTAAACCTATTAAATAATTATTTAAATCCCTCCACTAACGTTCCTCTTACATTAAATTCTTCTGACAAAAGCCCTATCAAATGTCATAATTGCCTTCTACTACATCTTAGACGCTGCTAGTAGGCAAGAAGACCAGAATGCCAAATGATTTACGCGCATTAAACTACCTTTATAGATATCGCTTTGAAGACAGTCTTCTTTTTTTGATACTATATTCTCTGGTCACATTAATTGTAATTCTTGCTATATTTTTAAACAAAACGCTACGGTTTTTTTGACTAAAAACCAAACTTATAAATTTCTGTGTTTGTTATTTAAAAATCAAATTGTATATAATTCTGAATAAAAATAAAATTTTATTTTTATATTATCCTCTCCTTAGCTGACTGACTTCGTATAAAGAAAATAAAAATATGTATTTAAATTCCATAATACATTCCACAACACACGTTCATTTCTTTGTTTATGAGAAAATATGTATCGGTCATTATATCTGAATCGATAGTTATCAATTGCCAAAATTCAGCTTATCCTTCTGTAATTTATTTACATAGTTATTTAAAAGCGAGAGACGCGACGAGGTTTACGAATTATATTCACGTAACAATATACTTACGAAATTGCGAAAGTGTACCACCAGTCAGGCATTTTGAAACTACTTCGCCTAAAACTAAAACACGTATCGTTAGCGACTAACTTCTTGTTTTCGGTATCACTCTGTTCGTTGACTTGGGATTAAAACATTTAAACTAGTAACTTGGTGTAGTTTGACCTTATTCTTAACCGCAGATGAAGAAACGAATGTAATAGAAGAATCTTGTCTATCCTGGTAGTTTCATATACATAAGCGAAATAAATTGTTTAGTAAACTCAATCTCAAAATAAAACTTTATTTACGTAGGTTTATAACAAAACTCTTAAAAATCATCATATTTAAATTTACCATTATCATTTTACGACTCCTGTCCCACGCTAGGTGGCAGTCTCCATAAAAAGTGACAATCACTCGTCATATCTACATTCACACAAAAGATATATAGATAGATATATTCTTAAATGTCCACCAGATAGATACAAAAATCCACATAATCACTTTACCAATCCTTAAATGACCTATTCTTCAAAGGGTCTTCTTCCAGACGGAAGATAACAACTTTGTGTATCTAGATTTTTTTTCAGCAGAGCTTTCCTGTTGAGTATAGTTGCATGTTACACACTCAGTTTAAAATGGGTGTGTGACTATTCTAAGTCCTTCAGTCCACGAACCTAGGAAATAGTGTGTTCTATCATGGCCTATTTCTATCAACATATTTTACTCGTAACAAGTAAAGAAATTACGTTGCGGCCATTCTCACATGAACAGTTCCAATCAAAAAGAAACATGAAATTATCGCTCCAAAGTGTTTAGAGTACATTCGTTGAGTACGCGTTTAGAATCATATAAATAAAATAAATAAATAAATATCCTTGGACATTTCACACAACGCCATCTCGTCCCAAGCTAAGCAACCTATTGCTTGTTTTATGGTAACGAGATGGATGATAAACTACTTATGTACATTTTTTTTTTGTAAATACCTACATATTATAGATAGAAAACTATTACCATATTTAATGCAAAAGGTTGGCCATTGTCAGAATTTTCTTCCAAGTTGGCACTTAATGGCGGAGAAATAATATTAATGGCCGTGTGCTGATGAAGAAAAAAACTTTCCGTAAAGTTCCTCCGGTGCAACTTAGCGTCGAGAACGCATTCTTTTCTGGGAAAGAAGTATTTATTGCTGTTAATTCTTTTAAAAAAGGACTTTGCTCTGGTTCTTCCTGCGACTTTACGAATGTGAATTTATATTCGTCTTTAATAAAAAGAATTCCAAGAATTACGGATTTTCATGAAAACTTTGGTCACTTGTTTGCGCTTCCACATCCTAAGATCTCTTAAGTTCTGTACGATCGTCGTCAACAAATATTATAATGTAATTATATATTTATTATGTTGTAAAATAAAGATCACATCAGGCTTATCCTCTAGATGACCTCAAAAACTACTAAAGGAGTTTAATACAGCTGTCACCAGGCTTAGTAATAAAAATCTGGGCTTTATAGTAGGCTTCGTACTAAAATATCGTTAAGATTGTCAGAGTTTACATTCGGCATTAATTGTGTGATTCGTATTTAATTATGATAATGGCAACATTTTGAAATGAAACACTTTTTAACGGATTTATCGCCTGTTTATCATTATTTAATTCCCGACGTTTCGAATGCTTTGCAGTATTCGTGGTCGCGGCAGAGACTAGATGAGAGTTGTCTTCAAAGTACAAAGTAACAGTTGAAATCGGCCGCCTATAATTTAGTTTTTATTGTTCCTTGTGCACGCAGAAATTCCTCACAGTCTCCAGAGGTATTGCAGATGAGTATTGTGCTTGAGATTGAATTAAATAATGTTAAATACACGCGATAAATCCGTTAAAAAGTGTTTTATTTCAATGTGTAATAATCGCGAAATCCTAGGAAATCATGATGACTAAATTGTTGTTCTTTATGGTTTGGTTTTTACTTTATCCTTTGTGAATAAAACAGCTGTCATTATCATTACATCTTACTAATATTATAAACGTGAAAGTTTGTAAGTATGGATGGATGGATGGATGGATGTTTGTTACTCTTTCACGTAAAAACTACTGAATGGATTTTAATGACACTTTACAATAATATAGCTTATACATCAGAATAACACATAGGCTACAAGTTATAAAGATATTATGTGAATTACAACAATGTATACAAGTCGAATTCAAAATTTCTAATTGTCAAATTTTCAGCCATATTAAACTAAAGACAACATAACGTTTCGCTGTCAGTTGCGTTTTGTTAAAGTAGGTTTTATACGGACAGGATAAAAATCTCAGGTATCCAATCTCCAACTTTCTTTTTGTTTTAAATATTTATAATGCGGAACAAAGTTCGCCGGGTCAGCTAGTAACACATAGGTACACGCTGTTACAAAATTTTGCCATTTGCCATCGATCATTTTAAATAGACTTATATAGTTCCAAATTTAATGCATTTGTAAAGATTTAAACAAAATGCTGCTTAAGAGATATTAAGAATATTAGTTCTGTCACTTTTAATTTTATGAAATTACTAGAATGTAAATTAACCAACCATATTGCTTCCTAAATTGACGGTGGCAAAAAATCCATAGGTACTAACTCCGTTCGCATCGTTAACGTGGAACTTTGTTATTTTCACGGACCACGAACTTTGGTATACTCGTAAAAAATTGTATACCTAGGAAGGGTATAAGGGAAGGCGAAATGGAGGGAGGGCGCCCTCCCCACATTTCACCTTTCTTTATATCCATGCCTTCTAAGTACAAACATATTTGGGTTATGATTTTATTATACGAACCTATATACGTATTATTTTATTAAAATAAAAACAATGAATAAAAAGAAATTCCGCTACACACTGCCAACATAAGAATTCTTATTCGTCCTCAAAATACAAGGTACAACGGTACAACCATGTACCGAAAAAGTTGAACCAACCGAACACAAATTAAAAAAAACGAAACAAACAATAATTAAATACATATACCATCGCTTAATTTAACGAAAACAAGGTCAGAACGAGAACTACGTATTTTCGCCTCACAGAAACAAAGGATCGAGGCGGTGTGTCGACATAATAATTTTAAGGAAACGGCCTCCCGGCTCTTTTTCATAAAACAAGAAAAGAGAACACCGAATGGAGGGAAAACTTGGGACGATAAACGTGCAAATGAAGTAATATCGCACTCGACTTGACTTAATTCCAAGGATGTGATAGCCTAGCTGGATAGCGTGGCACCCAATTGATTTGCAGACAAGCTAATTTGGCTCGGTCAATGGTTGCAGGGGTGACAATCATATTATAACATCTGACCTCTTCTGCGCTTTGGATGGCGCGCACCTAAAACCGGTTCCATGTGTGGCGTGAAAATTGACCAAAAACTAAATGTTATAGTGTATTGTGTAGTAGATATACTGTGAAATAGAGCAAGATCCCAGGGCCGCCAGGCATCACGTATTTTCTGACGGAGGAAATGTGGACAATTGAGTAGTATTAGTATGTACTTTAGGGGAGGCCTATGTCCAGCAGTGGACGTCTTTTGGCTGATATGATGATGATGATGAGTATGTACTACGATCGCATGCATACCTAAGAAATGGGTCAAACGGCCAATTTCCAGGTGATCAAGGTACATAAAAACCTTATTTACTTCACGTAAATTCTCCCGGCTGAGTTTCACCGCCACGGTAGAGGTACATACATACTTACATAAAGTCACGCCTTTGTCCCGCAGGGGTAGGCAGAGATCACATCCTTCCACTTGCTACGATCCTGGCTCACAACTTTCGCTTCTTCCACTTTCATTAACCTCTTCATGCATACTCGTCGGTTTAGGGTGCTTCCGACCTGACCTTTCTTTAGGACATCACCTATTTGGTCATGGAATGTCCTTTTTGGCCTGCCCCTTCCAACGTTCCCATTCACACTTCCGCTATATATTTCTTTCGTAAGTCTACTTTCACTCATCCTCTCAATATGACCAAACCACACCTAAGCACACCTTTCTCAATTCTAGTCACTACATCTTCATTCAAACCACAAAGCTCTCTTATAGTTTCATTCCTAATCCTATCACTCAACTTCACTCCTAGCATGCTTCATGCTCGCATCTCCACTGCGTTTATCCTACTTTCATGCTTCTTCTGCCACACCCAACTTTCACTTCCATACATTAATGTCGGGACTAGCACTCCCTTGTGAACAGCCAGACGTGCCTTTTTGGACACCTTCTGACTATTCACAAACTATTCCTAGTCCTAAATAGCCCCACAATAGCTCATGAGGTGTTACCTTCATGGGTAGCTCATGAGGCTACCCATAAAGGTATTAAAAATTCAACAACAATTACAGATCCATATATTTTACTTCCTGCCATAAACTTCAGTACCACTCGAGAAACAATACACTAGCACTAATTTGCACTTCGTATTTACTTAGCGTCATTTAATTTAACAAAGGAGAGGGCCACTGTCGCCTGGTTCCACTTCGTAATGAGTATTGACCGCTTGGACCGGAATATTTCGAACTATTAAACTGTTCACAGAATTCATTATCAGTTTCTTGAGCTTCCTGTTTCGTAGACAACGTTGGTCGCCCGGGTTCGTTTGATATGTCTTCCTCAAAGGGTCTTAGAGGCTCTTTTACAACCTAGCTACTGCCTGCGGTTGGGCGTGGATTTAGTTGCGCTAGAACCATCCAAATTTATATCTGGATTGTTCTTCATGAAATTCTAACTTAAATAAAGTCCCAAAAATAACTCACCGGGTGAGACCAACAGTTAATAACAGTTCGTGTCTGTTTTACCTTGCTGACTGCGTGTAGCGACTGTCATAGAAGTACGAATGTTTTTTTTATCATTCCCTTGAATGCCTTTGACCCTAGGCTTGCGTGATGGAAAGCAATGCCAGGGTCTAAAGTGGAGCGGGCAATTCAAGGAAATACCCTGTCGGGCACTGGCTCTCACATACACACGACGAAACACAGTAAAATTGCTTGGCGCCTGACTTAGCTGTGAGGGTGGTAGCTAGCCCGGCGAACCATTAGATCCTACCACCAAGCATCCTGGGGTTTGTCGACTTTTTCCCAGCGTTTCTCGCGTTTTTTTCCAGCGTTTGGTGGGGAAGTATAATTCTGACCCGTTCCTTCAGCGAGGATCGACGGCGGTGTCCTCCGAAGCATAGAAGTAAGACAACGGGGCACTATCCACTAGTCGTCGGTGTGGTGGCGGAGATAGAATACACAATGTCACCAACCCACACAATCCTCAAGGCGACTAAATAAACGCAAGAGGTAGATCACCTAACCGCAAGACAAGGAAAACTTGATACAAACCCTGTGCCAACCCGTCTTCACAGCGTGGCACAGTAGGCTAGTTTCAGTAGCTGGTCATTTAATTATGGACTGAAATTATGATATCACTACGCTATATCATCACTACGCTATATCAACACTACGCTATATCATCACTACGCCATATCATACATCTTAATTACACATTACACGTTTCAATTAGACGCACAAGTCCGTGTGATGACGGATTTACAATAAATAATGTCAGCACCCCATTCCATCTTATGTAAGAGCAGACTAAAGGATATTACAAGGCATTTAACCTAGAGAAGCGGAAAACTTGAAACAAAACCTGGCCTAAATAGGCTAATTTCTCTATTGTAATTGGAGGAGGCCCTGTTCGGCATTGGGTCTTTTACGGGCTGGGCAGAAGCAGTAACTACACGCCGCCACATAAAATTTATTTAATTATTTATTTATTTGTAGCAAATACATATATTGGTTACATTGAGTGGAATAGCGCAACATAAACTCATTCGAGCTTTTCTGTGCGCTAGTATCGTCGTGAAATAGTTTTCTTACAATATGAAGATACGTACAAACAGTTATCTCCGTCTTATGATCACTCCATTATAATGGGTGACTTCAACACATGTCTCCTTAAGCACGACTCTCGAGCTCGCTTGTTTAATTCTACGGTTCTTTCATGTAATCTTAAAATATTACCTCTTTCGGCCACACATCATTCACCGAACTGTAATCCTTCACTTCTTGATCTAATCCTAGTATCTTCTCTTGATCACGTAGCCAAACATGGTCAGTTTAGTGCGGACGCATTCTCCTATCACGATTTGATCTTCGTTTCTTATAAAATTCGCCCACCCAAAGCTAAAGCTAAATGTGTACTTCAGCGAAACTTTGGTGCTATGGACCTTGAGACCCTTAGATTAGCCGCCATGGAGGTGGACTGGTCGAGGGTTCTGCTAGCGAAATCTGTCGATGACAAAATGTCTAATTTCAATGACTTATTGACGGAGTTATTCGATCAGTATGCGCCCATACGTGAAATAAAATTAAAACATCTCCCGGCACCTTGGTTAACAGACGATCTGAAGCGGCTTTTGGAAAAAAAAAATCAAGCAAAATCCAAATTTAAAACAGACCCGCGAAATAAATACCGCAACTGTTATATTAGGGCCAGAAATCGTGCAAATACAGCCTGTAGGGATGCTCAGAGACAGCATATTCATAAGTCAGTTGAGAATGGTGACCCTGCTATAGTTTGGCGATTTCTTCGGTCTTTAGGTATCGGGAAGTCACGTCATGATGCTCCATGCAATGCAGTTGATTTAGATCAACTTAATCAGCAGTTTACGCAGTCGTCGGTGTTAGACGGTTCTGTCAAAGCAACTACCCTTCAATATCTTGAATCTCAGCCTACTGTTACACATGACTCATTTACGTTTACTGCTGTGTCAGACTCTCAAGTTAAAAAATATATTCTTTCCATCTCCTCGAATGCCATTGGAAGTGACGGCATTAGTCGTAAAATGATTATCCCCATCATTGATGTCCTTTGTCCAATTATTACCCATATCTTTAACTGCTCCCTGACTACTGGTATCTTTCCAACTTGTTGGAGGGATAGCCTAGTAACCCCTTTGCCCAAAAAACCTAACCCTTCATCCTATAATGATTATCGTCCTATCTCTATACTTCCTTTCTTGTCTAAGGTCCTTGAACGTATTGTTCAAGGGCAGCTTAGCGCATTTGTCACATCTAATAACATCCTCAATCCTCTCCAATCCGGTTTCCGTCCGGGTCATAGTACGACTACAGCTCTTGTCAAGATTTCTGAGGACATTCGCCAGGGTATGGAAAACCAGCAGCTTACCACTCTCACTCTTCTTGATTTCAGTAACGCTTTTACGTCAGTCGATCATGACATCCTACTTGCTACGCTGCGTTCTCACAACTTGTCCCCAGTAGCGATCGACTGGTTTCGTAGTTTCTTGTCTGGTCGCCGGCAACGTATCCGTATTGATGATCATTATTCCAACATGTGTAGTGTTTCTGCCGGTGTACCGCAAGGAGGGGTGCTTTCTCCACTATTATTCTCCATTTTTATAAATTCCATTGTTGATGGTCTTCTATCTTCTTACCACCTATACGCCGACGATCTGCAAATTTACGCTCAGTCCGCCTTGAATGATCTGCCAACTGCTATCGATATTATAAATAAGGACATGAACCACATCTATAGCTGGAGTGCTTCCCATGGAATATCCGTTAATCCAGCCAAATCACAGGCCATAATAATTGGAAGTCCGTGGTTTGTCTCCCGAATCGACTACAATCAACTGCAGCCAGTCGTATTTAATGGATGTAATTTACCTTATCAACATTCAGTACGTGATCTCGGTATTATTTTTGACAGTACGCTATCTTGGAAAGACCAGGTAAACTCCGTAAGTAGGAAAATTTTTGCCGCTGGCGGTTCTCTTAGGCGACTACGCAATTTTTTGCCATATTGTACCAAAGTTTCGCTGGTACAGTCCCTCTTGTTACCTATTCTAGACTATGCTGATGCTTGTTATCTAGATATTAGCATAGAACGACTTAACAAACTTGAAAGGCTCCAAAACTATTGCATCCGATTTATCTTTGGCTTACGTAAATTTGACCACATCTCTGAATTTCGTTCACGGCTGGGGTGGCTTTCGGTACGCCATCGTAGGGATCTGCGTCTGCTATCGTTATTATATTCCATCCTTTTTGATCCTTCTTACCCTAGTTATTTGAAAGAACGGTTTTCATTTGTTTCCTTAACTCAATCTCGTGAACTACGTTCCTCAAATACATTACGTCTCAACATTCCTTGCCAAACCTCAAATTTCAGCTCTAATTCTTTCACTGCTCGAAGTGTCCTGCTCTGGAATTCTTTGCCGGATACTATTAGACGTGCTGATAACCTGAACATCTTTAAGAAAAGATTAAAAACTCATTTTGCGAATCTCGAACTAAAGTGTATTTAATATATGTATTATGTTTATTGTGTCTGTGTACATGCATATTTTATTATATATTAGTATACGTAGTTACTTATATTTATGTCCACATTATACAGTATAATATGTAGGTTTACCATAGTTAAGATATTACATAAATCTGTTAAGACACTACCTGTTTACATCGTAGATGCTTCTTTCGCCTTAAGGTTGCCTGGAAGAGATCGCTTGTTAGCGATAAGGCCGCCTAAATGTACCTACTTTGTTATTTTCTAAATAAGTTTTATGTTTACAGTATTTAATGTACAAAAAAGTGATAAATAAATAATAAATAAATAAACTAAACAATTTTATTTGATAAGTTAATTTATAAATGTAATACAATATTATATACAATGTCTAAAACTAGTAAAAAAAACAACTTAAATATATACCCAAAAGAAAAGAGAAACTAAAGACTAAATTAAACTAAACAGAATTACAAAATATTATATTAATGGTGGGTAGTATATTAGTTTCGTTCTCGTTTCGATAAAAGTCGTGCGAATTTAAGTGTAATAAAAAGAATACAGGTTGCTCCTGAATGCTCCTAAATAGGTACGTGGCTAGTGTGAATGTAGCATAACTCAAAATTGCAGACTGCCGTTCTCGTTTATGGAGACCCTCGACAGACGGCGTTTTATTGTGTCCTACATTCGGCTGCGCGTAAACAGAGCCATATCTAAGCGTAAGGAATTCACACGTCACTTTTTATAGGCGTAGTTTACGAGTACCAAAACATTTCTGATTATTTCAATCTTAATATTGTCAGTATTGCTTGTATTCAAATATAACGTTCGGTTAATTTTCCCCACTTTCACCCCGCATAACTTTTAAACGACTCAACCGATTTTCATCAAACATGTCTAAGAACACTCGCCCGTAACTCACCTGGCATACAAAAAAAACTGTATTGAAATCGCTTCATCCGTTCCCGAGCTACGGAGCCACAGACAGACAGACCGACCGACAGACAGACACGCCAAACTTATAACACCCCTCTTTTTGCGTCGGGGGTTAAAAATCTGATCAATCGTTTCAAGATGATCAGCATCATTTATTGTCTAGCTCTAGTAGTATAATTTATTTTATCTAACGTTCCAATATAACATTATAGTTCAATGCGGGTCCCAACAGATGGCATTTTATCATGTCTCGCATTTGTTTGGGAACAAACAACGATATCTCGCGCGCGCGTTCCGAATTCTCAAGTGTTTCACTGCCTAGCATTACGGTTTACCGCAAGTGTGATTGATTGAACAATATTTTTATACATATTTCTGTTACGATACTGGAATATTGGAAGCCTAAAATATTCCAATACAATTACAGTTGACTGCCTTGTTGGTTTAGGGGTTGGAATCACCACCTTTGGATCACGAGGTCCCGAGTTCGATTCCGGGGCTGGGCACGTGTCTTTGTGTAAACCAGAGGCACTTGCTCTGAGTCTGGGTGTCATTTGTATTCGTGAATTTCATGTTTGTAAACTGCCCCCGCGGTACAGGTTATACGAAGAGACGGGTTTCGTTTTCATAAAAAAAAATGTGAAACACAAATAAAAGAAACAAATCAAAACTCATTTAATCAAGTTTGCTCATTAGAGAATTTAAAATTGAAAACTTATCATCTACCACCGGTACGGAATGCAATTCTACAGAGAAGAGTCGGCAAAATAACTCTGTAGATGGCCATTTTAGGTGCAAGGCCGGGTTAAGACAGATTTGTGAGTGCAAAGTCGCGCAATAATAAGTAATTAAACAATAAGTAAAGCCAAATTGAAAATTTTGTGTAATGAAGTTAAAAATATGCTTCATAAAGATTCAGCAGTAGACTCAAAAGTCGGTCTAATGATAGCTCTTCAATTGTATTTCTTCACCGACGCGCCTTCGAATACTCGCCACTCATTTGTCAATGAGCAAGCGGATGCTGCATCACGTTCGTATTTTAAAAAAACACGCCAATATCGACACATCACACAAGCGACATCTATTTTATTATAAAGGTGATTTAATGTTTAGTTAGTTTAGTTTAGTAAAGTTAGTTTAACATTTTTTAAAGAAAGAAAATAATTTTATTGCAGCTCACAAGTGACGTGGAGTGGATAACATCTCAATCTATCAACTATTTGCTTTCATAAAAACGACTACTTGAATATAACAAAGAAGACGGAGAAACACGATTAAACACTTATACGCACAAACACGTTTACTAATATAAATCGAAATTCTGAACCCACGCGAGCGATACCGCGGGAATCAGCTACTCGCTCTTTACCCTATCATTCTATTTACTAGCTCTGTGTACTCAAACAAGCCACTAATTATGACGTCACTCCTCAACAAGGGAACTGCTCGACTGCCATAAATAATTTATGGGGATTCGAGGCTCTTCAAGTTTTGAGAGCTCTTTGTCGAGTCTTAGAAGTTTCCCTCAGGCGGGCTGACTTAAAACAATTTGATAAGTGAATAGTAAATTTGTGGTACAGACCCATTGCATATTTTTTGTCTTATTGCTTCTGCACCACTATGGGTATACGGCATACAAACGTCAATCAAACAGCCTGCGTGATAGTAAGCGGTTAGGGGGCATCCATTAATTACGTGAGGTATTTTAGGGGGGGAGGGGATCAAGCTAAACCTTTTCCAAATCTCACTTAGGGGGAGGGGGGGAGTCTTGTCAAATATCACGTAATTATTCTCACAGAATACTAGAATAAGTAAAATATGTATTCAGATTTGATATCTGATATTTGATATCATTAAGGCATGACGCCAGCAGAGAGAAAGTTAATTTTGGTTAAAAAAAAATATTTTGCCACAACATGATCTATTTTTTCTTTAAATTTAATTTTTTTTTTTTTTTAATTTAAAATTTAAATTAAAGTCTTCAACCAATGTATGTTGCCAGTGATGACATATGGAACAGAGACGTGGTCGCTCACTATGGGCTCCATCAGAAGGCTCAGTCACCCAAAGGGCAATGGAGAGGGCTATGCTCGGAGTTTCCCTGCGAGATCGAATCAGGAATGAGGAGATACGCAGGAAAACCAGGGTCACCGACATAGCCCACCGGATTGTCAAACTTAAGTGGCAGTGGGCAGGGCACATAGCTCGCAGGACCGACGCCCGATGGGGCAGAAAAGTCCTCGAGTGGCGACCGCGTTCCGGAAAGCGCAGTGCTGGTAGGCCTCCCACACGGTGGACCGACGACCTGGTTAAGGTCGCCGGAAAGCAGTGGATGCGGGCGGCCCAGGACCGGCCTTTGTGGAGATCCTTGGGGGATGCCTATGTCCAGCAGTGGACGTCTTTTGGCTGAAACGATGATGATGATCTATTTTTTACAGCCTTGCCGAATCGCCATACAATGGGTAAAGTTATTTCGCCTCCCATTATGTAAGTTATCCGTGTGGCGGCCATTCTGAGGGTGTCGTATTCTTATGACATCCTCAGAAATTAATGACGTCACTATACTCCGCTTGGCTGGATCCACACCGCGTCATTGTTCTGACCAGCACAAAATTTTCATTTTCTGTGATCCAAAAGCAGTACATCACCGCAACTCGTCCTCCTCTTATGTCTATCCGTTTATGGTGGTACGTGTGGGCAATGGTGAGTAGGTGGTGTGTACACTGGATAACTCCAAGTAAAGAAAAGGTCCACTCACAGTTGTAACGTCATATATTGGTGAGGTAAACTCGTCCACACAAAACACCATGTAAAGAAGGCACAGTTGAATTATAGGACAGCACAAGCACTATGTACACAAAGAACAGTCGGCTGTTTAGGCACACGATAAGCTATGAGTTATAAAATATAAATATATGATCGCGCAGGTAGCGAGCAAGCGTATACAAAAGGATTGCGCAGACGGGAGACATGCGCTTCGCGTCGTGGTATGGTCAGGACTGGGTCGGCCGCGTAGAGGTCGACTCAATGACTTGCAGCTGCGCCGGCGACGGTCCTGGCGCTGAGACAGTGTCGATAATCGGGCAATAAATCTTATCGATAGA
Organism: Clostera curtula; assembly: GCA_905475355.2. Classification (NCBI taxonomy): domain Eukaryota; kingdom Metazoa; phylum Arthropoda; class Insecta; order Lepidoptera; family Notodontidae; genus Clostera; species Clostera curtula. Next base: position 5,285,749 of record FR997813.1, on the reverse strand, counting down.
TAACACGGCCGACCAACTGATGAAACATAATTATGTTACGTGTTATGTATTGTTGATAAATGTAATAAATGAATATATATTTAAATACAAATAAATATAAATATTGTGAATATATACAATGTAATGTAAATAGATATTTGTGAATAATAATGTACATATTGTGTGTAATTCTGTGTCACGTGAATAAGTGACGCCACACCACCCTCCTCCAGAGACCGTCAAGGGCGATAATAGTCTGTAAATTTGACTCTGCGGCCTGACCGAGTACAAATAGTGTGGGGGGTGTCTGGAGTGGTTTCCTCGTTTTCTACACATAATATAAATGCAGGTTTCAGCCTATCAATGGACACTGTCACTTCCTTGTTCTTTAAGAGAATTTTAAAAACTTTGTCTCCTCTTGACAAGACTTTGTGTGGGCCAGTATAAGCTGGCTGAAGAGAACCACGTGATGCATCTTCACGCAGGAAGACGTGATCACAGGTATTAAGTTCCTTGTACACAAATACAGTGGGTTTGCTATGCCGCGAAGCTGGTACAGGCTGCAACTTTTCGGCGAATTTCTTAAGCCTGGCAGAGAACTCACTCGCATCAGTGGTACCACCTACAGAAGGTTCAAAGAATTCGCCAGGTAGTCTTAATGTTTCTCCGTATACCAGTTCCGCGGAAGAGGCTTGCAAATCTTCCTTGAAGGAAGTTCGAATGCCCAGCAACACCCAAGGTAAGGACTCTGTCCACCTGTCGTTGGCATGACAGATGATCGCGGCTTTGAGCTGGCGATGAAATCTTTCGACAAGTCCGTTGCATGCCGGGTGATATGCCGTTGTTCGCTTGTGTTCAAAACCAACAAGTTTTGATAGGCACTGGAACAAGGCGGATTCAAACTGCCGGCCACGGTCTGTCGTGATTTCTGTTGGGCAGCCAAACCGGGCTATCCAAGTTGACAGCAGGGCTTGCGCAACAGTTTCCGCTGTGATGTCGGAAATCGGTGTTGCTTCTGGCCATCGGGTGAATCTGTCAACAGCAGTCAGACAGTAACGGTACCCACTTGACAGTGGAAGCGGTCCAACCAGATCTATATGGACCTGTTTGAACCGAGCACGCGGAAGTTTAAAATTTCCCAGCGGGGAAGTCACGTGGCGAGTGACTTTCGCCTGCTGGCATGGTATACACGTGCGTGACCAATTCCTGCAGTCCTTCTTAATGCCTGGCCAAATAAATCGCTCCGAAATTAATTTGGTCGAAGCGTTGGCGCCAGGATGACTGAGGGAATGCAGGCTATCGAAGACCTGTTTCCGCAGATGTACCGGAACATAAGGTCTGCAGTTGGAGGTACTGACGTCACAGTACAATGGGATACTACTGCCAGGAACACTGAGCTTTTGCAAGCGTAAGGACGAGCCATCGCTTAACAAATTTGCGAGCTCAGAGTCCGATGCTTGACTTTCAGCTAATGTCTCGAGGCTGACCGGAGCTCTCAGTTCTTCGACACGGGATAAGGTATCGGCTACCACATTATCCTTACCGGAGATATGCCGTATATCCGTAGTGAACTGAGAGATGAAGTCCAGATATCTATACTGGCGAGGCGAACAGTGGTTCTTCCTTTCGTGGAATGCGAAACTGATCGGCTTGTGGTCAGTATAGATAACGAAATGTCTGGCCTCGAGCATATGCCTGAAGTACTTCACCGCTTCGTAAATGGCAAGTAGTTCCCGATCATACGGTGAGTACTTTGCCTGCGAAGGACTAAGCTTCCTGGAGAAAAATGCCAAGGGTTGCCATGTACCGTCTTTGTACTGTTGAAGGACTGCACCCATAGCCGTATCTGAAGCGTCCGTGACGACAGATAGTTTAGCCGTGCAGTCTGGATGTGCCAGCAATGCTGCATTAGCTAGGCTTTCTTTGAAGGCCTGGAATGCAGTTAAGGTGTCTCCTTCGAGGAGGATCGGCTGCGAGCCTTTGACTGATCCAGTCAATAGTGCATGCAGCGGAGCCTGGATTTGGGCAGCTTGTGGCAGAAATCTTCTGTAGAAGTTTAGCATACCCAAGAATCCTCTCAGTTGACGCACGTTCGTGGGAGGCGGGAAGTCTTTCACTGCCTGCACCTTGGAGTCGAGAGGCTTTGAACCAGCTTCTGAAATGGAGTAACCTAAGAATGTTACCTCAGACTGGCCGAAAACACACTTGGACGTGTTTATAAGCATGCCATATGTTTGGAGCCTTGTGAAGACCTCACGCAGGTGTTGCTCGTGCTCCTCCCTGCTTCTAGAGAAGATTAAGAAGTCATCCAGATACACATACACGAAGTCAAGCCCTCTAGTGACTTCATCGACAAACCGTTGGAAAGTTTGACTCGCATTACGAAGACCAAAGGTCATATAGGGGAATTCAAACAATCCAAACGGTGTTGTGATGGCTGTCTTCGGTATGTCATCAGGGCTGACAGGTATCTGATTGTAGGCTTTTTCAAGGTCTACCGTACTGAAGACTGTACAGCCAGCAATGCTGTGCGTAAAGTCTTGAATATGCCTGATCGGATACCTGTCAGGCACGGTTCGAGCGTTGAGCTTACGATAATCTCCACAAGGACGCCAACCAGCATTTTTCTTCGGTGCCAGATGAAGTGGTGAAGCCCAGGGACTTTGCGAGGGTCTGGCTATGCCATTAGACAGCATTTGCTGGAACTCTTCCCTTGCGATTTTAAGTTTGTCAGGCGCTAAACGACGAGGAGGAGAACAAACTGGAGGTCCTGGTGTCGTACGGATATGATGTACGGTGTTGTGTGGCGTGGAGTGCAGTCTACCAGCTGGTCGTAATATTTCCGGGAACTCTTCGAGTATTTTATGATAGCGAGTCTCGCCAGTGATGACCTTGACTGAAAAAATATTTTCACAATTGGCAGCTGACGAAGCAATAGCTGTAATTGAGGTAAGACTATCTAATAAGCGCTTGTTGCGACAATCTACAACAAGATTATAATAATTTAAAAAATCTACACCAATTATTGGTTTGGTGACGTCAGCTACTACAAAGCGCCACATAAATTGCCTACGTAAGCCCAAATCTAAATCTAAATTAACATAACCATAGGTAGCTATACTAGACCCGTTTGCAGCACACAAGTTGTATTCCGTCCGAGCACGACGATCTCGTAGCGCCGATCGTGGGAAAACACAGAGGTCGCTCCCAGTGTCGACCAGGAACTGCGTTTTGGATGCACGATCGGTGACGAACAGGCGACCAGAAGTTGAAGAAAGGCAATCGTCCGTCGCCATTACCGACCGCCTTTTGAGTTTTCCGACGAATAGTCACACGGACGAATGCAACGGTTAGCCTTCTCGCCAAACTTGCTGTGGTACCAGCATATCGGATATTTCCGATAATTGGACTGCGATCGCTGCCTTGATGTATTCCGACTGCCTCTGGAAGAACGAGAGCGTGGTCTGCTATTCCTCTCCATCTTCATGTCCTGGATCTGTTTCCTGAGTTCAGCAACTTCTCTAGTGAGCTCACTCAAAAGGCTGCTGGGGACTGCTTGGCTCACTGCGGCGATTCTGGGTGCCGTTGAAGCGAGGTCATTCACTCGATCGGCTAGGTCGGCCAAGTCTTCAAGTGAAGTTGTGGTTGGCTGACCGGCAAGCACTGTCTGAATGCCGTGTGGAAGACGACTTGTCCAGATGGTCTTCAAAAAATCATCCGGAACGTGAACCCCTGCGAGACTCTGGAGGTGACGGAGAAACTGAGACGGTTTGCGGTCTCCAAGTTCCTCGTGCATGAGTAATTGCTTGATCTTCTTTTCGTTGGAAGCGCTCAGACGTTTTATCAGCTCCGTTTTCAGCTTTTCGTACTTATTCGTGGCTGGCGGGTTAATAATGAGGTCCTTGACTTCCCTCGAGTATATATTGTCGAGGTGCCCAATCACATAATTGTACTTGGTACAATCGCTGGAAATGCCAGAAATAGCGAATTGACCTTCAACCTGTGCGAACCAAATTTCCGGCTCCTCAGGCCAAAATGGTGGAACTCTCACGCCGACTTTAAAAACATCGTCACGATTTATCGACATTTGCCCATCACTAGTGCCGGGCTCGGCGGGGCCTCTTGCGTCTCTAAATTCCTTATCCATGTTCCTTAGTGGGTCACCAATATGGTGGTACGTGTGAGCAATGGTGAGTAGGTGGTGTGTACACTGGATAACTCCAAGTAAAGAAAAGGTCCACTCACAGTTGTAACGTCATATATTGGTGAGGTAAACTCGTCCACACAAAACACCATGTAAAGAAGGCACAGTTGAATTATAGGACAGCACAAGCACTATGTACACAAAGAACAGTCGGCTGTTTAGGCACACGATAAGCTATGAGTTATAAAATATAAATATATGATCGCGCAGGTAGCGAGCAAGCGTATACAAAAGGATTGCGCAGACGGGAGACATGCGCTTCGCGTCGTGGTATGGTCAGGACTGGGTCGGCCGCGTAGAGGTCGACTCAATGACTTGCAGCTGCGCCGGCGACGGTCCTGGCGCTGAGACAGTGTCGATAATCGGGCAATAAATCTTATCGATAGACTAGTGGCCCGCCCCGGCTTCGCCCGTGCAAAGCGGGGGTGGGTTATACATATAAACCTTCCTCTTGAATCAATCAATCTAATACAAAAAACCGCTTCAAAATCCGTTGCGTAGTTTTAAAGATTTAAGCATACATAGGGACGGACAGACAAAAGCGACTTTGTTTTATAATATGTAGTGATAACACGGCCGACCAACTGATGAAACATAATTATGTTACGTGTTATGTATTGTTGATAAATGTAATAAATGAATATATATTTAAATACAAATAAATATAAATATTGTGAATATATACAATGTAATGTAAATAGATATTTGTGAATAATAATGTACATATTGTGTGTAATTCTGTGTCACGTGAATAAGTGACGCCACACGTTTTTGCATTTAGTCGTCTCTTACGTTATCGCCCTTAGGAGACATTGACCATATTCGGTCTTAGGAAACGAAAAACTAAACAGTATTCAAGCTCGATATCCATACTTATCTCGTTGCCAATGAGTTGTTGGGTTGGGTGAAAAATAAAAACGTTGACGCTCTCTGCATTCGACATTCCATTACAAATTTTATCGTGAAATTTCGATACGATGCTACACGCGAGACTGATCGTATTTGAGAATATTTACCTTGTGTGTGTCACAACATAGGTATTGCATGTGCGTTTCTAATTCTAGTATATAATACTTTAACTGGTACTATGTCTAGAACCATTATAATATCGATATATATTAAATTTAGACCCCTGGGCGACCACTAGTACATAATATAATAATAATAAATATCCTTGGACATTTCACACAACGCCATCTCGTCCCAAGCTAAGCAACTTAATGATTGTGTTATGGTAACGAGATGGATGATAAACTACTTATATACATTTTTTTGTAAATACATACATATTATAGATAGAAAATGACACCCAGACTCCGAGCCAGTGCCTCTGGTTTAGACAAAGACACTTGCCCGACCCCGGAATCGAACCGGGGACCCGTTGATCCAAGGCGGCAAGGCGGTTGATCCAAGGCATATAAACATTAACACAATTTACGCTATACCCATCACTACATGAAGAATATATGTATAAGTTTATAGACATAGGCAGTAAAACAATTCTCCCACCGTAACACGAGAACAGCCCCAAATTAATCCCAACCAATATAATAGGTAACAAACAAATAGGTTTCACTTAACGCCCAACTAAGTTCTCAACTTGTATACTCCATCACAAAGCGTAACTTTGTAATACTTGGAGGTATTTTGTTTCGTTTATCAACTATTAATGAATTCGATCAATCATGCTTTAAAAGATTTTTTTGTTACGTACTATCAATCAATCGTCGATCGGCAAAAATGATTAATATTATTTTTATTGGATGAAAAAAATATAGCGTATGAAATAATAAATATTGGTTCAGGCTGTGTGTTGAATTTTATAACAGATGTGGAATTGTCATGGTGGGTAAAAATATAAAACTATAATGAAATGAATTGGTGTTCATTAGTCTCGCTAAATCTCTAGAATGGCTGGACCAATTTGGATAATTTTAAGGTTTAACTATTTCAGGGAAGATCTATAAGGTGAAACGCATTAAATATAACGAAGCACTCACACACACGAACGGCATGTTGTCAACGGCACAGACAACTGCACTGCAGCCGCCGACAGGTCGACGGCTGGCAGTTGGCAACATGCCGTTCGTGTGTATAATAAGCGCTAAAATAAAATACTAAAAACGAAACTTTATTTTCTAATAAAAATCTTCCTGGATATTAAACATTTGATGTCGGTTATCAAATATTTATAGGTGCGTTCAGAAATTTGACAAATTTGAAGTAATGTTGTTGGAACATGGCATTTTTTTTTAATTTCCTTGTTTCATGGCTGTACGAATAGTAGGAGGTCCGATCTCTTTGGTATGTTTTGTTGGAAAACTAAATATTTCTATTTTGCATATAAGGAGTGCAAAAGTATCAAGTGATAATTAAAATCTATCATCGGTTTATCAGTGCCTGAGAAATTTATTTTTAGTATTTAGTTTAGCCTATCGTGTCACGCTGGCCATACGCGTTGGCACAGGGTTCATATCAAGTTTCAGGAAGACTACCTTTGATTAAACAAAATATATTTTTACAGATGGAGCACACGATGGTCTTTCGGCTCTCCTAGGTGCATCTTCACCAGACCTAGCACTTGCCTCTGACGCTTCAGACAGTCTTCCTCTCCCCGACCATGATAACGGTAGGTGGACCTACTTTTCTGTCTTGCCTTTTCCCAATTCCATTGAAGTCAGTAACAGTTTAGTCTATTTCCCTAACTACCTGAATTTACACGGAGCAATATCCGTCTGCCATACGGAACAACCGGTAATCAACTGGTTAGTCCAGCTATCAGCTTACACGCTTTTTTTAAAACGTATCTAAAACCTGCAATAATTTGCAAACATACAATTCACGAAAACAAATTACATCCAGACTCTTCATATGGACATGAGAGCATGTGCCTCTGGTTTACAGAAAGACAATTGCCCGACAACAAAATCGAACCGGAAACTCGTGATCCAAAGGCACACACACCCCCTAGACCAATAAGGCAGATGGAGCGACAACTTTACGTGGCCCCCGACGCATGGAGATGATATAAATGATGTCCACCCATTTAACAACCAACACTGTCAGACGATGCTAAACTGGTGGATCAATTGCACTCTATCTCCCCTCCTCCCCTCTCCATTCCGTTCTTCAATGGCCTCTCTTGTCCGTCTCCTGTTGCTTGGTTGTCATGGTTGGAAGTGAGACAGCATGTAGCTGGAAGTTAGAGATTTATTTATTTATTTATGGGTTTGACCCGCTTCATCATCATTCATTCTTTCATGGTTAACCCGTAAAAGCTGTGGAATTGCTGTTATCAAATCAAATATATATTATGCCGATGATACCCGGATCTGAAGTCTTTCACCTTTAAATAATAGTGGTTTATTCACCTAGGGACTATAACAATATCTTAAGGCACGAGCGTGAAATTGAATAGGAAGCATATCGAAGGATTCAACTCAAATGGAACTATATTTACGTAGGTTTTATCACAAAACTCTTTTATATTCATCACTTATATTACGTCATACGTCGTTATAACGTCATATTACCGATATTATCTTTCGGCCTTTGTCCCATGCTAGTAGTCTCCCTGCACACCTATCTGTCGTTGTATCTACATTCATATCTATCATGCACATTTCCTCATTTTCACAATCCCTCTATCGCTTTTGATCTCTCACAACCCTAGCGTCCACGTACATTCAAACTGAAACTCCCTACAGAGAAAATGCTGCTCTACAGAGAAGAGCCGGCATGATTAGAGGATAAGTCCCGAGTGCAGCGAGGGACCACAGAGTTGACTTTTGAGTAAAGTGAGGGTTCACATGTTCATGTTCGCCCAAGACAAGGCACCTTTAAATTTATCTCCAAAAACCTCAACATCAATGAAATCAAGTAACATTTTAAATATGATAACTTATGAAAGCTTTCACAAGGACACAGAACACAATCTGCTGAAAGAAGCTTTGCGTGTGTGGTGAAGTACTTCAATCAGCTTTTGAGACTTGCACACGTTAAGTTATTACATCGCATCTAAGTCCTACAGCTTTCTCGTAAATTGTTTGGATAGCATCACTGCATTTTCCCAGGAGTCGGACTTAGCAAATGTACTTATAAGTCGTAACTAATGCCTTTGTACTCTAACATATATGTTTATTTACAATATAAATCGGTTATTTTTTATTGCTATATGCAACTTTACACCTTTGTTGTACGTCAGTTGCATGATTATAAATTTCCAAATTACCTAATTTAAAAAAGATTGCTTATATCGTATTACAACCTCATATAAACAATACAAATGGATAGATGTGATATAAATTGTTACTCCTTCACAATCAACTTTAATTAAAATCAATCATTTATAAATACTAACAAATTAAAAAAAAACGATGTTAACATTTTATGATTCCACGATTTCCTTGGTCCGCATTTATATAGTACTAGTGGCCCACCCCGGCTTCGCCCGTGCAAAGCGGGGGTGGGTTATACATATAAACCTTCCCCTTGAATCACTCTATCTATTAAAAAAAACCGCTTCAAAATCCGTTGCGTAGTTTTAAAGATTTATGCATACATAGGGACGGACAGAAGAATGCGACTTTGTTTTATACTATGTAGTGATGTGTTACCATATTAACTTAATGCAGTATAATGTACCCCTTAACCATTTTGATTGTAAGGAAATCTGTTACGAGTTGGCTTTTATATATTAATTATGAACAGACTGAACATCTTCTGCTTATAAATTCATGATCACGTGCACGCTTAGTGTGTGTGTGTGTGTGATGGATCGCGTAGGTAAGTCATCGATCACACACAGACACTTAACTTTTATTTACATTTATTCAGATTCAATATTAATTGAATTCCGAGTTCCGGAAGACGCAGTGCTGGTAGGCCTCCCACACGTTGGACCGAAAACCTGGTTAAGGTCGCCGGAAAGCAGTGGATGCTGGAGGCCTATGTCCAGCAGCGTCTTTTGGCTGAAATGATGATTAATTGAATTATTGGAGGTCTGGTCACACATATGATAGGAATTGAAAAGTTGTGTTTCTTTAAGACAGTTATAAATATGATGATGTCTTAGGATATCGCGATAATCGCACATTTACCAGACGTGAAGTGTTCATTTTCAATTTTAAATATGATTTGTAGTCAATCATATATATAATTGAATTTCAACTATTTAGCATATGAACAAAGCATAAATCGTGGTATAACTGAGTAATTAATCGATATTTCATGCAAAGCTAATTCCTTAATAGAATTTCCCGTTTCTCAGACCTATTCACGGGGAACTCAAACAAGATTATGTATTCTTAATGACTGTAATGCTAGACAGATTGATGAGAGTGGCTTTAAAACGTTGAGATGAATAGGTTCCGCGGTGGAAAGTAGAACTTTGTGAGATTGATGTGTTTTGAGCAGTGACATCTCCGATAAGGGAGGAAACTTGGTTTTATGGCAGACATGATGTATATGAATACGAACCGTTTGTAACAACCTGTTACGTGAATCTTAAAGTTAGTAAGACTCCGGCTGCGTCGCATTTACGGAAAGGCTTTTTTAAAGTATTTTGTTAAAGATGTTTATTCATTAAATACAAAGGTATTAATATAAAACTTTCTTCCAAACTGCTTAACAGTTTTTCGGCAGTGTTCTCGCTTTTGCTCGCATATACTTACTTTATACTACGCAATAAATATTTGTTTCTAAATCAAATTATTTAACTAACTAGTGCCCGCCCCGGTTTCGCCCGTGCAAAGCGGGGGTGGGTTATACATAATAAACCTTCCTCTTGAACCACTCTATCTATTAAAAAAAACCGTATCAAAATCCATTGCGTAGTTTTAAAGACATAAGCATGCATAGGGACGGACAGACGACAGCGACTTTGTTTTATAATAAGTAAAGATAAAGATAAAGATGAATTAAATCTATATAAATAAAAATGAATTGCTGTTCGTTGGTCTCGCTAAAACTCGTGAACGGCTGGACCGACTTGGCTAATTTTCACTTGAAATATTCGTGTGGAAGTCCAGGGAAGTCTTAAAAGGTGAGAAAATATGAAAAACATTTTTTTTAATACGCATTATACGTTAAGGTTTGCACATATTATAATACAGTTGAAACATTCTGGAATTATCATTCAGGCTTTTTATTTATTGATTCCGAGGCGGTACGAAGTTTGTTAGATCAGGTAGTACCTAATATATACCTGATATATATATATAATACAGGAGACTACTGTTACCTGGTATAGCAATGCCCACTAGTCGTCTGAACTAAGGACACATAGACAAATAAATTTAAAAGAATACTACGTGCCTTTTGGCATATGTTTTGATTAATTTACGCGTATATCACCACCGTATGTACATCAGCGGGCCTAACCGAGTGACTTTCAAAGCGTGTGCGAGTGAAACGATATGATATGAAAACCACTTGGCTTTAAGCACAGAGTACCGCAAAATTTCCGTGTGGTGACGGATATTAGAATTCATATTATCTAATATTCCACCCCATTCCATTCCTGAGGGTATCGTAAGACCCGACAGAAGGAAACGACAAGGTCGGTAACCTAGCCATAATAGAAGGAAAACTTTTTGGAGATTGGAATACCTGTGCCAACCCGTTTGGCCAGCGTAGCACATTAGGCTAATTATCCTCCATGTAATTGGAGGAGCCATTCATGGGCTGAATAGTAGTAGTGTCGCTAAATAGGTTGGAATGGAGAAGGCATTGAAGAAAGAGTGAGGAGTACCTTATACTTTTTACAAAGAAAAGAAAAGTTTTCTTACAACTTTTATTAGTCTGTTTGTCATTCATTAGAGCTCGGGAGTTGACGAAGAGGATATTAACTCCGCACAGCCGCAGTCAAAATTTTATTATTTTGTCTTTTCAGGACTCAAAATATGTAATTATAGTTACATCATTTTATTTTTAAATATACTCCTCATCAAATATAAGTCCCGAGTTAATTAGAAAATGTAAATGGTATTAACATTCGATGCATTTACACAAAATTGCTTTCACCCAGCAGCTTTACATCGCTTCACAGCGAAAAAAACGTAATAACCTCACATTCCCTACATTCACTGTCAATATTACTTTAATTTCACGGAAGATGCGCTCCGTAAATAAGTCAAAGCACGATGATGTACTCCATGCAGCCTTTGAGGGACGACCTTAGTGAGTGCGCTATACGAATCTATTAGCTTGGCGTCTTTGTCGAAACTCCATGTAACACTCGCGCATATTTGAACCGTAATATGCCATAACTTTATATAAATACGCACTTCATTCACAGACAGACACAAGAATCATTATCATTACATATTTATATTACAAGCCGCTGTTGTCTGTCCGTCCCTATGTATGCTCAAATCTTTCACCGGATTTTGAAGCTGTTTTTTTAATACATAGAGTGATTCAAGAGGAACGGTTTTAAGTATAGGTACTACATGCATAATATTGTAGAGAAACACTTATAAATTTAGATGTTCATCATTGCACCCGTGTGAAGCCGGGGCGGGTGTTTTAATGTTATTTTATACATACTACATATATTTGAAAAAAGGGTATTAAAAATAAACTCGCAAACAAATTTCGTGAAAAAATATAACTAAGTAAATAGGTACTTTAATTATAAAATAAAAATGAAAAAACCAAAAACTTTTTTGAAGTACTATGAAAAAATATAAATACAAAAGTTTACTTTTTTTTTTCATAACACGTGTAGTTTTGCCGCAAATCGAGATAAACCGTTTTTTACCCCTCCCCCCTCCCCACTGTCCCTAGGTATTAAGTTCTGGTTAACAAATGAAGTTTCCCTTCACAATTTTTGACCTAAATTAATTATGCATAATGAAATAATGATATCTTCGAAACTTGGCATTGTTGGAACTTCGACGAAACTCTCCAAATTCTTTGTAACCAAAGCTTTGGGATAAGTCGCCTAAAATCACTTGTCACATTGCACATTTTATATAAAGGCACATGATTACCACTCAACCTATACCTGACCCACTACTGAGTCAGGCTTCCTCCAGTTACATGGAGGGTAATTAGCCTACTGTGCCACCCTGGCCAAATGGGTCGGCACAGAGTTTCATATCAACGTTTCCTTCTCTTGCAGGATATCGGCCTTGTCATTTCCTTTTGTCGGCTCTTACAACACCCTCAGGACGGAATGGGGTGGTGACACCGTGGACTCTAAATCCGTCACTACACGGACGGATTAAGATAGCATTCGCTCTGGGTAAAATAACCGGTTCTTAGCCAAATCAAGTTAGACTAGCCGATACGATCAAGAACGAAGCATCGCTGTTCAAAATAATACGATAACAAATTGTAATATATAAAGTATAGTATATAAAGTATTTAAGTATAAAAAAGCTACATTGTACAGCTAGTTAACCAAATGAAGTCAGTACTAAGAGTACTGTAGCTTTTGATTAAACTTCGCAAAGCACACTATACATCTTGCCAAGCAATTTGCTGGGGCACATTTCATAAAAGCATCTTAAGAAAGTGGGAACATTTTGAAAGTGGAACTTGCGTTATGTGTACGACAAAGACTTCGTGTTGCGAGTGAAACTTAAAAATAAAAGCCTAATGTTTAAAAGGACGTGTCCGCTAGATAATGTTCTTTGACCAATTTGTTTTTTTTTTTCAAATACATCATCTTCATCGTTTCAGCCCATCTATTACCTACTACTGAGACAGGCATCCTTCAAATTCATGGAGAGACATTAGCCTACTGTCCAACGCCAACAAGATCGACAGGTATCAAGTTGTCCTTCTCTTACGGCTAGGTTTTGTCGCGTCTTACAAACTCGCAGGACAGTGTGGGTTGGTGACATGGTGTATTCGAAATCCGTCATCACACAAATACGAAGATATATTAAAATTTAGCAGAAGTATTGAATTTCTTTTATTTTTGTGTCATATTTATTTTTCATCATCAGCCAGTTTTCGTAAACAGGCTAGATCAGTTTAAACATGATTTTTTCTACTAATATACACATAGGGTACTCTCTACTTCTACTACTATACAGGGTTGATACGACATAGGGGCATTTTTCAATTCAAATGTTTACCCTACCTTCACTACAAAATTATAAAACAAAGTCGCTGTCGTCTGTCCGTCCCTATGTATGCTTAAATCTTTAAAACTACGCAACGGATTTTGAAGCGGTTTTTTTAATAGACAGAGTGATTCAAGAGAAAGGTTTTTAAGTATAATACATCCATAATATTGCAGAGAAACACTGATAAATTTAGAGCTTAATCATTGCACCCGTGCGAAGCCGGGGACCCTGATAGTGATATGTAGTGATGTTTTTCTTTTTGCGATTTTTTTTGGTGCTCTAATTCAATGTGTCTATCAATGCCTTTTGGCTTTTGGTTGAACCTCCTTCCATAGGTTATTTAAATAAAATTCCACAGAGTGTATTAGTTATTTATTGTAACTAAATTTGTTTTTTTTGAAATGTCAAAATTAAATTTAGAAAGTACCGACGCTTTGAAATATATCTACAGAGCCGACATGCAATGTATTGAATAGTAATTGTTATAATGTCATAGTATGTAGTTGTTAACATACATGCTATACATGCTAAGGAATATATGACGCTGTAGAAATATAAGTACGCTCTGAATAAAACTAAATAGTCCTATATTAACAAATTGGAAACTTCAACAAACTGCATTAGTAAATGAGATTTCCAAGAGCTGTTAAAGACTGCTTCTGTTATTCTGAGATCTTATGAAAGAAGCTCGTGTTTCGTACTAATGAATAGAGCCGGTATAGTGAACTCCTATTCATCTACTTATTATATGGAAGAATTATACGTAGTCTGCGACGGTACTGTTGAATTATAAACACGGTGAATTCTCAGATTTAAGCAACGCTTAAGTAGCAGCTGTGCACATTTATATGCACGGTATCTTAAAATGTGAATGAATACTATATTGAATACGATAGATTGGTATTTAAAAAAAATCTCGGAATTTATGTGTTGTAGAAGGCCAAGAATATTGAAATGAAGCAAGGCATAGATATTTACGAGATGAAACCGAATCCGAGTTACAGACATGCTCGTGGGGCCAATAAGACAAGAAATAAGTCTTGATTGTCTATGGACTTAGAATAGAATACTCTTTAAGTCACCTTAAGAAAAGAAAAACAAACATATATATAATTTAAATTGTAGTTAGAATAAAGTGTAAGCAAAATATATAAAAATATTGTGTCTACAAAGATTCCATGAGACCTTAACTTCAATTAAAAAAAAACTCCTGTTATATTAAAATTTTAACCGCCCTAAATCCTCAATGAGGTGTAAACAGTAAATTATAAATTTAATGTACATTGCACACTTAAGCGTATGGTGACACTTACAAAACCTGTGCAAAAATCCTTGCAAGCTTGTAGGTAATCAATGTAAATTTGAAAGTGTTTGTTCTCTGGAAAATAACATAAACCATACCAATTGTATCGCCAAGGGTCAGCGACTCACCCCAACCTTCCTTCCTTTTTTCCAGATTGATTTGTGAGGGCAACCTCGTCTTGATACGAGGATATCCACGGTGCTGGTTTGTCTTGCACTTGTGATACGCAAATATATGGTCGATAATAAGCAAATAAATAAAAATTCGTAAAAGTTTTTGCGACAAGTTACTTTTTGCGGAAGGCGCTGGCGACTTCTGCCGAGCCGGTCAGCCTATCACAGGGCCCAACTCGCTCAATGTGCAAAGCCACTAACCAAAGACAATTCCTATTAAGGTGAATGTTCCAGGGTAGCCCGCTAAATTCAAATGTTCTTACTTTTTTTGCAATTTGCAGGTCAGTGCTAGGTTGTATGTTGATTAAAACGTAAGAAAATTTGAATTTCGCAGACTACCCTGGAACATTCACCTTATGAATCGATTCTCATACTACGTGATATAGTTATATTTTTTATACAGTAAAATTGTTATACACAGATTGTATAGCAATCATTGTGACGATAGGGAGCACCAGTATTAAAAAATGCGGACTATTTAGGTTACATTTACTTGTTTGTTGCAACCGCGCCGCAATTTGAAAACCTTTCGTGGAAATGCAATTTTAATTATTCGTTAATTATACTGCGCTTTACAGACGTTCATTTAACATAAAAGCTTTTGAAAATGTAAATTTGTAGGACTTAATTAAATACTGACTGACCGTATTTGTATTAACGTTTTATAAATTAATGTTTTGCAATATGAAATACTTGCAACAAATACACTTGACAAATGAAAATATTTGTCAAAATTTATGTAGTTGTATGTTACTCTAGTTTTTTTTACTTTAGAATTCAAAAACTAAAGTGAATTCCTAAATTGTGACGCGTAAAATACTTTACTATCTATATTATTTATTGGTTGTATTATTATCACTACATAGTATAAAACAAAGTCGCTGTCGTCTGTCCGTCCCTTTGTATGCTTCAATCTTTAAAACTACGAAACGGATCTTGAAGGATTTTTTTAAAGGATAGAGTGATTCAAGAGTAACGTTTGTGCATGTATAATACATGCATAATTACACCCGTGCGAAGCCGGGCCGGATCGCTAGTTATAAATAAAAAAATGTCACTTCATATGGTCACGTCAAAAATACATTAATTTTATATTATTCTTTGCATATTTTAATAGGCATAACTATATCATGATTGACGTCTCTGTGTAAATTTAAGTACGCCGACTTCAAATGTTTACTTGTTTTTCACGTTTTTATTTATTTTATAGTCTGATAACGTTTTTTGTTAAAAAGGTTTTATTTTTCTATTTCACTGCAAGTAAATTTATACTTTGTAAGTTCTAATAAGAATATCGTGGGAATAATATTACAAATTAAAACCAATATGGGAACAACCTGAAAGCAATGCAAAGTGAATAAAGAAAATAAGAAACACTAACTTAAACAGAAATTAGTGTAACCTACATATGTAAAAATGAATATTTGTCTGTATGTCCTTTATTGAATCGTAAACTATGCATATGAGCATGTGATGATCTTCTGCAAGCCCACGAAGGTTTCTGAACTAAAAAAGTGAAAATTTGTGTAATGCCTTTCCTTCAAATTTATTTTAGTTAGTGGCGTAGCAACGCGTGCAATATACAGCTAGTTGTATATATTTATGACATGGGTCTGGATAGCGGAAATCCTGTGAAGGTTTTACCTACCTTTACTTACGTACCTTTGTTTGCGTGACGTTTCGGCGCGGAGTGCACCAGCCACGGTCACAGGCGTGACACCCATTTAAATAAAAACTGTATAAATCGCGTAAGTCGCAAACCAGAAAGTACTAATTTCTCTCTTCCACGCAAAATCTTTAAGTTTGTGTTGTCTTCTCATTGGTACCCGGCCATAAGCTACGTAAATTGACGGTGACTTTCAACTCCCCTTACAAGGGCTATGGTCATCGTTTCTCAATGGGGAGCATGCTCCGGACATCTGAAGGTTTTGCCCTGCCTCATTTAAATGAGCTCCAATGTTTCTATATTAGTTTATTGTCCTATCTAAGAGCAACTACTACGATTACTCAGCACATTAATGACTCAATGCTGAGTCCGACCTCCTCCATTACATGGAGGGTAATAAGCCTACTGTAGACAAAAGGACAAGCGGACAAAAAAAATCTTCTCTTGCTGTTAGGTT
Organism: Clostera curtula; assembly: GCA_905475355.2. Taxonomy (NCBI): domain Eukaryota; kingdom Metazoa; phylum Arthropoda; class Insecta; order Lepidoptera; family Notodontidae; genus Clostera; species Clostera curtula. Next base: position 5,268,887 of record FR997813.1, on the reverse strand, counting down.
TTCGTCCTTGCCTTTACTAATACCTGCTAATTGCCTCGTTGGTCTAGTGGTTAGATGTGCCGCCTTTGGATCAACGGGTCCCGGGTTCAATTCCGGGGTCGGGCAAGTGTCTTTGTCTAAACCAGAGGCACTGGCTTGGAGTCTGGGTGTCATTTCTATGTATAATATGTATGTACTAGCTGACCGGGCAGACGTTGTCCTGCATGATATTTGTTTACCGACTGCAGCGCCATCTGTCGGGCTGATTTGTGAATCTAAACCATCCTCGGTGCCACCCAAACGCATACAAAAAAGGAGTTCAGTCACATACACACGCACACAAGAAATATATATATGTATTAAGATTTACAAAAAAAATGTATATAAGTAGTTTATCATCCATCTCGTTACCATAACACAAGCATTAAGTTGCTTAGCTTAGGACGAGATGGCGTTGTGTGAAATGTCCAAGGATATTTATTTATTTATAATTACCCTACTGTAGCCGAAAGGGTTGGCACAGAATATTTTTCTATCTATCTATTAAAAAAAACCGTATAAAAATCCGTTGCGTAGTTTTAAAGATTTAAGCATACATAGGGACGGACAGACGACAGCGACTTTGTTTTATAATATGTAGTGACTAGTGGCCCGCCCCAGCTTCGCCCGTGCAAAGCGGGGGTGGGTTATACATATAAACCTTCCTCTTGAATCACTCTATCTATTAAAAAAAACCGTATCAAAATCCGTTGCGTAGTTTTAAAGATTTAAGCATACATAGGGACGGACAGACGACAGCGACTTTGTTTTATAATATGTAGTGATAGTGATAGTGAAAAGGGTCGTCTAGATTTTCGTCCGACCAAGCTTATAAGCATTCAAGAAAAGCTGTAAATTCCCGGCGCACAGATGTTCCAGATAGGTGACGAACAACCGCAGTAAGTACGGTACCGTACTAATTTATGCTTACTTTTCTCAGTTCTACCGCTCCCCGGGGAGACTTTACACTTTAGAGACGCAGAAATTGCGGCTAAAAATTCCATTTTAGAGGACGATATGTCATGTTTATTTAAATGTGGAACACTTAATTTGGAATACAGTGTTCATGTGATATAGAGTCTGTCTTATACTTTTGTGGAGCATTTCTATTTGTGCCCAGGAACTTTTTGTATGAACAATGGTGGAAGTGTGTACTACTAGAAATAGACTTTGCTGGAACTTTTTTAGAACTTCTGCACTTAGGGGCTGTCCATTAATCACGTGATGTGTTTTTAACATTTTTTAACCCCTCACTCCCCCTTGGTGATACGTGGTGAGATTTAAGACTAACCCCCCACCCCCCATCAAAAATCACGTGTATTCTTCGTACCTACCTACAAAGAAGCTTAAACACGCCGCTTTTCGGTTCAGAAATTACGCGTTTCACGAAAAATTTAATACACGTGATATCTTACTATAACTACTACTATTACTTGGCACATAAATGACCCACTGCTAATTGTCACCACCCCATTCCATCCATAAGATGTCGTAAGAGGCGAGAGAGTAAATGACAACTCTGATAACCTTTCTTTTTTTTGTTGCCCGGGGTAAAATCCTTTATGGACTGGACTATCCCCGCCGGCCTGGGGATGGCCAGCAGGGGGTGTGTAGGACTCTCCTCCGAAGAGGCATACCCCCTAAACATCCCCGGAGTGTACCGTCCCGCGCTTGCTGCCCCGTGGGTCCCGACTGTATCTCCACGGGGAAACTCCGATAACCTAGCCACAAGAGACGGAAAACTTGATACGAAACCTTGTGCCACAGTAGGCTAGTTGGCCTCCATATAATTGTAAGAGGTTTTACTCAGTAGTGAGTAATTTATGGGCCGAGTAGTGGTAGTAGTAATCAAAACACTGGTAGTTTGTCAACTCAGGAAGTAGAAGAGATTAGGTAGAGGGAGGTAGAAGTATTCCGGGATCGGGCAAGTGTCTTTGTGTAAACCAGAGGCACTTACTCTAAGTGTAGGTGTAATAAGTGTCTTTGTATAAGCCAGAGGCACTTGCTCTAAGTGTAGGTGTAATAAGTGTCTTTGTGTAAACCAGAGGCACTTGCTCTAAGTGTAGGTGTAATAAGTGTCTTTGTATAAGCCAGAGGCACTTGCTCTAAGTGTAGGTGTAATAAGTGTATTTGTGTAAACCAGAGGCACTTGCTCTAAGTGTAGGTGTAATAAGTGTCTTTGTATAAGCCAGAGGCACTTGCTCTAAGTGTAGGTGTAATAAGTGTCTTTGTGTAAACCAGAGGCACTTGCTCTAAGTGTAGGTGTTATTTTTGTTCCTGAAGAACATGTTTGTACATTGCCACTGGGATAGAGGCTATACTTAGTGCTGGGACGGAAAATTGCTAGACAAACAAGGCATACAAACTTTCTTCCAATCGCCTAAAAATATTTATTATCTATCTTATTATCTATCTCTAAAAAATAAATCGTCAAAAAAATATCGCACGCCAAGTATTAACGGGATCGAATTCAAAAAAAATTTTTTTGGCAAATCGATGAAACAATGTTACTTAAATTTTTAACCCCCGACGTAAAAAGAGTAGTGTTGACGTGTCTGTCTGTCTGTGGCTCCGTAGCTCGCGAACGGATGAAGCGATTTCAATATAGTTTTCTTTGTGTGAAGTAAAAAAATATAATATAAAAAAACATCGCGTTGGGAATTATGAGCAGTCCCCCAACGCGATGGATTTTTTATATATTTTTTTTTTACTTTTTATCGGATTACTGTGTCGGGGGTTTGTTTAAATTTTTTATTAAATTTTTATTTTAAAGTGTCTTTATCGTTGTGCCATGTTTTTTGAATTCGGTCACTTTAATACTTAACTTGCGAATATGTATTTTTAGACGATTCAGAAGCATTAGTGTATATATACATTGTCTAAAGATAATTAAAATTCGTTGTAAATTTTGTAAATATTATTGATTTCAATATACATCAACAAGTTCTGGTTAATTTTGATTGTTGACACAAGATTGACGGCAATTATAACTTTACTCGCTTACGGGCTTGATTGATTAGAGTAATTAATCACAGGCGATCTGAAAAATAGATCTTTATTATTTCTCCATTGTTAATTGGAGTTACTGTTTATGTTTTTACTACTAAATGTAAGCTGAATATTTACTACTAATACTCAACCCATATATAACACCCTGCTGAGTCGGACCTCCTCCATTAAATGGAGGGTAATTGGCCTACTGTACCACGCTGCCATAGGGTTTCGTATCAAGCGGCTAGGTTTCAACTCTTGTTATTTCCTTTTGTCGCCTCTTACGACGACTTCAGGATGGAATGGGATGGTGACACTATGTATTCTAAATCTGTCACCACACACAAAAATATAATTAATGCGAATGAATTAAGGAAAATCAGGATTTGGGCGGATAACCAGCGGCAGCAGCTACCCAACTAGGGACGAATATCCGTTCCAGTATTCTTTCGCTCTTTCGCGTGAGCAAGGTTGCAAGAGGTTAATCGTTTTTTTTTTTAAAGTTGATCCACATATTCTCATCCAATCTCACACGTATTCACGTTTATAATATTAATAGGATATATCTTACTCGAAGAAATAATTTCAGTGTTGCTTGTTTACTAAAATGCGGCGGCGTACGCTTGGGTGAAAGCAAATTTAATAATACACATTTTCGAACCAAGCAGACGGGCAACTGTGAGTGAACCTGATGCATTAAAATAAAATAAAAATTATAGATTTTTATTTATTCCATCCTGAGGGCATCGTAAGGGTGGCATACTAGGCTAATCCTCTATGTAGCTCAATGCTAAGTAAGCTTCCAACGATACAATACTATAGGTAATACAAATCCACTGTAGAATGTGGTTTGTGCTATCTAGTAAGCCGATCGCAGTGATTGAGCGATCGACTGCTGCGCAGCATGTCGCGGGTTCGATTCCCGCACAGAAGAAATATGTGTACGACCTATTAGTATTTGTTCCGGGTCTGGGTTTTTTCTATCTATAATAACTATGTACTTACAAAAAAATTTATATAAGTAGTTTATCATCCATCTCGTTAGCATAACACAAGCATTAAGTTGCTTAGCTTGGGACGAGATGGCGTTGTGTGAAATGTCCAAGAATATTTATTTATTTATATTTAATACAGCGGCACCTGTTCACAAACATAACGCATGTGGCAGCCATGTACTTAACTAATTTTTTTTTTTTTTTTTTTTTTTTTTTTTTTTTTTTTTACGTGGGGGAAACCTTTTATAGGTCCCCAGCCCGAGGGACGGGGGCTGGGGTATGTGGGAGTCCCGGTCGCGAGGAGATGGTAAGATGCGACCGGTGTACCCACTAAAACCTACCACGATATGTTCTTCTCGAGCTTGCTGCCGTACGGGTACTTCATGTGCTATCCATTTTGGCAGCAGCTTTAGCGGGGAGCTTCGCTCTACCCTTTGAAGGTGTTATTATGTGCCTGAGTGGCACTTTTCACTCTCGGAGACTTGTCTGCGGGGGCAAGGTTGTCCCTTCCCTTGTCCCAGTCTCATGCGTGCCATGTATAGGAGACATGCCGCATCTTTGATTGGCTCAGCAGATCCACGGTACGGAAACCGTACTTAACTAACTCCCTTAATTTATGACATGTCATTTTAAGGAATAGTAAATAAATAATTGAAGTATTAATAATTAAAGGAAAATAGCTTTTTTTTTTTTTTTTTTTTTTTTTTTTTTTTTTTTTTTTTTTTTTTTTTTTTTTTTTTTTTTTGTTTTTTTTTTGTGGGTAGTCATTCTAATAAGTTGGAAAAATTTTTGCTCTTTCATAAATCCAATTAAAACTATTAAAAAAGTCATCCAAAAGTCTATTTAATGCAAAATTATTAATAAGTAACTTTAACTACCTGCCTACTGCTATTTTCATCAACCAGTTCTCTGCCATCACACAAATATTTATAAACATGGATGCCATTAAGGACACACTAGTGAACATGCAAGATTTGTTCACTGCACGGATGGCTAGCTTTGAGACTGAGCTTCAGAATGCATCAAATTCTCCATCCAGCATCACCAGCTTAGCCTCAGAGTTTGCTGCATTCAAGACCTTTACGCATGATGTACTTGCTAATTTACAGAAGCAAGTCAAAGCACTTGCTCAGGATTTTGACCGTCTTGAGATGCGAAGCCGCCAAAAAATGTTATTGCTCCACGGTGTGCCAGAGGTGAGTAATGAGCAGACTGAACAAGTGGTGTTAAAGATTGTTCAGAACCAACTTCAGCTGGGCGAGTTCACTGTCTCCAACATCAAGCGCTGCCATCGCATGGGCCGCACTAATAATCAAAAGCCACGGCCAATTGTGATGAAATTCCATGAGTTGGCTACCAAAGAGAAAGTGTGGTCCGTCAAGACGAAGCTGAAGGGCAGTGGAACCACCATGTCGGAGTTCCTTACAAAGACGCGCCATACCACGTTCATGGCAGCGCGGACAAAATTCGGTGTGGACAAGTGTTGGACAATGGGAGGCTACATTCTCATACTACACAACAATATTCGGCACCGAGTCACTTCACTGTGTGAACTTGATCGCATTGTCCACATAGAACCATCGGCGGCGTCCACTGCTACCAAGACCACTAGGAGCAGACGTGCTGCCTTGAAAAAGTAACTCTAGACGGATTATTACTTTTATGTTTAATAGGTATAATTTATTCTTTGTTTATATTTGTTAATTTAGGAAAAGTAAGGTAATCTTTTACAAATTGTATTTATGGCCTGTATCAGTTTTGTGTCAACTGTCAAAGTCAGTCAGTCCGTCAATCTCTCACTATAATGTTTGCTTGCTTGTTTGTTTTAATTTTTGGTACGGCCATGGAGCTATTATTATTTGCTATTAACTTTTTGTGTATGTATAATTTCATATAGCAGCTGGCAGGTGGTAGGATTGCTTTGTTTTATTTAAATTTTGTTGTTAATTGTTTTTATACTATTATCTTTATTATATTTATATATTGTTTATTTATGTATGATGTTACTATTGATAGTGACAATGAAAGTTTCCACTCGGCACATAGTGATTCCGACAGTTATGAAAGTATTCCATCGCTTGCAGAATCTCTCAATGCGACTTTCTCTGATGTTCCCAGGAATTTTAATGTCGTCCATATCAACGCCCAGAGTATTCCGGCTCATTTTACAGATATGCTGGCTAGCTTTGAATGTAAAAATTTACATGCAATTTTAATTTCCGAATCCTGGTTGAAACCATGTCTTTCATCAATAGCCTACACTCTTCCTGGTTTTCAACTCATAAGGAATGATCGAGTGTCTGGGAGTGGTGGCGGTGTCGCCATCTATCTGCGAACTAATATCCCGTATTCTGTAATCGACATGTCGATGCAGCCACCACCCTCCAATGCCGGTGAACACCTTTTCTTAGAGATTGAACTCCACTCCTCCAAAATTCTTCTTGGCGTTTATTACTGCCCATCTCTGCGAGTAGATTATTTTGCTTCTTTTGAAAACATTCTCGAGCAATTAGTCCCAACTTACAAACACAGCATAGTCATGGGTGATTTCAATACATGCTTACTAAAAAGTGATTCCCGTGCCTCTTCTCTTAAGTCTATTTCTATTTTTAATAATTTGTCTATACTTCCTCTAAGCGCTACGCACCATCTCCCGAACTGCAATCCTTCTTTACTGGATATAATGATGGTCTCGTCCCGCGATCATGTCGCCAAACATGGCCAGTGTACTGCTGATTCCTTTTCTTATCATGACCTCATTTTCCTATCTTACAAAGTTCGTCCACCCAAACTTAAACCAAAAATACTTCAGCAGCGCAATTTTGCTGGCATGAACGCTAATAATCTCCGCAGTGATGTTGCCGATGTCGACTGGAGCCCTCTTTACTCATATAACGATGTTGACCAAAAAGTTGCGTACCTCACTAATACGTTGATTAAAGTGTACGATGTCCACGCTCCTGTACGTGCGATCAAAATCAAACATTCACCAGCTCCGTGGCTCACTGAAGATATTAAGCAACTTTTGGCCAAAAAAGCAAATGCCAAATCTAAATACAAATATCGCTCTACACCCGCAAACCTTGAAAAGTATATAACCATCAGAAATCACTGCAATAAGGTGTGTAGGAAAGCACAATACCTCCATATCCATAGCTCTATTGAAAATGGAGATCCAGCTAAAGTCTGGCGATTTCTAAAATCATTAGGAGTTGGTAAGGTTCGTAATGACAATATTCCCAAGGACTTAGATATCAATTTATTGAACTCTCACTTTTCCTCTTCGCCCGTTTTTAAAGGGTACAAAAAAACAGAAACTTTGAACTATCTTTCGTCACTTCCAACTCCTACCTACCCTTCTTTTGTCATAAGTCAACTCTCTGATGACGATGTTAAGAAAGCTATCCTATCGATTGCTTCAAATGCAATTGGTACCGACTGCCTCAGCCGTAATATGCTTATCCCTATTCTTGACTTAATCCTTCCTGTTTTATCCCACATCCTGAATTACTCTATCAGTTCTGGCCAGTTTCCCTCCTCTTGGAAAGATGCCCATATTATCCCTCTGCCTAAAAAATCCAAACCCTCTTCTTTTTCCGAATATCGGCCGATTTCCATTCTCCCCTTTCTCTCTAAAGTCCTAGAACGCCTAGTTTATAATCAACTAAATTTATTCCTCTGTAGCCAAAATCTCCTCAACCCCTTCCAATCTGGTTTCCGTGCCGGTCACAGTACCTCGACTGCCCTTGTCAATATTACGGATGACATCAGATCAGCTATGCAGGATGGAAGTCTCACAGTACTTTCACTTCTTGATTTCAGTAATGCATTTACAACTGTAGACTTTGACATCCTGCTTGGCATACTTGCTGCAATTAACATTAGTCCATCAGTTGTTGAATGGTTTCACAGTTATCTGTATGGTCGCCGGCAGCGTATACGCATTGAAGAATCATTTTCTTCTTGGTGTAGTGTATCTGCCGGTGTACCACAGGGAGGTGTGCTTTCTCCTCTTCTTTTTGCCGTATTTATTAATACCATTTCTAATAAACTTATTTCTTCCTACCACCTCTATGCAGATGATCTTCAGATATATTGCCATGCAAAACCTATAGCATTAAAGGCCGGGATAGACACCATGAACGAGGATCTTGAAAAAATTTGTCACTGGAGTGAATCGTACGGACTCAATGTGAATCCACTAAAAACACAAGCCATAATCATTGGCAGTCCCAGGTCACATGCTAACGTCGATTGGTCCCAAGTCCCTGAAATCTCCTTTAATAACATTACAATACCTTTTTCCGAAAACGTCAGGAACTTGGGTATCATTCTCGACAAAAATCTGTCCTGGATACCACAGGCTCAGGAAATAGGTAGGAAACTTTTTGCATCAGCAGGTTCACTAAAACGGATACGTAACTTTCTCCCTGTTGCCACAAAAATTGCGCTTGCTCAATCTTTACTACTCCCTATCCTTGACTATGCTGACACCAGCTATCTTGATATCTCTGAAAACCTACTTGATAAGCTTGAGCGTCTCCAAAACTTTTGCATTCGGTTCATATTTGGCTTAAGGAAATATGACCATGTCTCCGAATTTCGTAAACAGCTCAAGTGGTTACCCATTCGCCTTCGCCGGAATTCTCATGTTCTTCATCTTCTTTTTAAAATACTCTTCAACCCTACCTCTCCTTCTTATTTGAAACAACGTTTTCGGTTTCTTCATCAGACGCATCCAAGGTTCTTGAGGTCAGCGGAGAGTCGCATTTTAGATATCCCTCTGCACTCGACCACGATTTATAGCAAGTCCTTCACGGTGCAGGCTGCTCGCCTTTGGAATGCCCTTCCTGAGACGGTCAGACAAGCTAAATCGTTTCTGCAGTTCAAAAAATTACTGAAGGATCACTATACATCTCTCTAACCATAATAATAATTATTATTTACTGTGTATGTATTTATATAATAGTTAATATGTAAGTATTCTGTTAAAGTATTTATTTATAGTATGTGTATATTTTATTTATTTAAGTTATATATGTGTATATATATATATATACTTATAAAACATGCAGTATTATAGTTTACTTTATGTCGGCACAAGAATAGCCCACTTCTCTCTTCTCAATTTTCCATCCTAAGGTTGCCTGGAAGAGATTGCAGTTTGCAATAAGGCCGCCCATTGTACAAATACTCATATATGTTTCATAATGATAGTGATAATTTTGTATGTCTGTGCAATAAAGTATAAAAATAAATAAATAAATAAATAAAATAAATAAATAGCTGATATCGGTGACTTCGCCGTAATTATGTTTTAGGTTCATCTTAATCTTCGTCGTATTTAAGGGTTGCTTGCTGGGTGCTTGGGAGCTTTCAATAAAATTAGCCTAAGTTACTCCTTGTTACATCAGCCATCTACCACTGAAAGTTCCGTCAAAATCAGTCCAGCCATTTCAGAGAGCAGACACAAAAGTAATATAAAATGTGGTTTCGGTATATGTGTATAAATCCAAATGCACTTAGTAAAAGGCGGTTATTTTAATATTACAAACATACTCTCCAGTCTCGCCACAGAAGTCCACTGCTGAACATAGGCCTCCCCCATAGATTTCCACAATGTGCGATCTCGTGCAGACTGCATCCACCGACTCCCAGCGACCTTTCCAAGGTCGTCCGTCCACCTAGTTGGGGGTCTTTCCACGCTCCTCTTTCCCATACGTGGACGCCACTCCAAGACTTTTATGCCCCAGCGGCCATCTGTTCTTCGGGCCACGTGGCCTGCCCATTGCCACTTCAACTGTGCAATCCTTCTAGCTACGTCGGTCACTCTAGTTCTTCTACGGATTTCCTCATTTCTGATTCTATCACGTAGAGTAACTCTCGGAGTTTCCATTGCACGTTGGGTAACTCTAACATACACTCCAATACTATTTATTTGTATAGATAAAAAAAACACCACACGCGAACAGTCGCCCGTCTGCACCCGACGTGTATGTGTGAAATACAAGTTAATTAACAAAGGCGTTGCAGCGGCCTCCCCGTCACTTACATAAAGCCCGCCTAGTCGGGTTAGCTTATTTATTTGGCGTGTCACGTGTGTTCGGGATTTATCGTGGTCGGACTGTACTTGGCCCTCACAACCTTAGTTGTTAGAGGGATTGAAAACTTCAGTGAGGGGCTGCGTTGAACAACTACGATTAGTTACAATCTAGTGTTTGGAATGCTTGATTAAAGTACTACTCAGCCCATACACGACCCATTGCTGAGTCGGCCTCTTCCAGTTAAAGGCTAATTAACCTACTGTGCCACGCCGGCCAGACAGGTTGGCACAGGGTTATGTTTCAGATTTCCTTCTCGTATGGCTTGGTTGTATTTCCTTTAGTAGTTTCATATGACACACTCGGTATGGAATGGGGTGGTGACATTTTGATGGTTTTTGGTTTTTTTTTGACATTTCACACAACGCCATCTCGTCCCAAGCTAAGCAACTTAATGCTTGTGTTGTGGTAACGAGATGGATGATAAACTACTTATATACATATTTTTTTTGTAAATACATACATATTATACATAGAAAACACCCAGACCCGGAACAAATGCTTGTAGATCGTACAAATATTTCTTCCGTGCGGGGAATCGAACCCGCGACATGCTGCGCAGCAGTCGATCGCTCAACCACTGCGCCAACCACACAGAAGTCCCTGTTTTGATTAATATAACTTGGATGAGTTATGTTACTCCCTGTATGTTTATTCCTGATAATGAAGCGATCTGAATGTTAACATACTTTAGCTACAAAGGGATGGTCAATCAGCCAGCGAGCTGGTACGCTCAGAGCTGCGTCCCCTATACTCCGATCATTATTGTTGGGGATTTCTTATTTGCACGAATTATCAGAACACTTCGATATCGCAATGCAGGATATTTACCTAATCTAGCGTTTATATGCAATATTCCTTGATAATGATATGCATTTTTTCACCACAGAACTTTGTTAATTCGATTTGCCTATTTTGTCCCGGGTTTGATTCCGGGGCCGGGCAAGTGTCTTTCTATAAACCAGAGACACTTGTTCTGAGTCTGGGTTTCCTATATGTTCGTTAATTTCATGTTTGTATATTGCCCTCGCGATACAGGCTACACCCAATGCAGGAGTTTTAAAAAAAGAAAACATAGCTCTATGGTTTTGATTCCACAGATCCAATGCCAATAGCCACCCGCCCTGAATACTAATCGACGTTTTCCCGCCATGGTGTTACTTAAATCAAATACTGGTACAGCTTTTACGAGCACTACGAGACCTGGTAGACAACGAACATTAGCAGCTACAGGATACTGATAGCATTAAATTATTAATTTATTCCCCCCCCCCCTACCTGCGTTTTAACGTTCACAACTCCTATCCATCCAAAGGTTGTCTGGAAGAAATCGCCTAGTGCGATAAGACCGCCCATACATTTTCTTTGTTGTATTCTATTCTAATATTCATAAATATTACTACTACGAGTACTACTAACTACTCAGCGCTTAAATGACCGCTGTGTCAAGCCTGCCAATGTTAGTCAAAATCAAAATCGAAATTTTTTATTCATTTTATTTTACAAATAAATTTTTGCTGTCTTTCAAAAGCGTATAAAACACAAAAATTAAGACATTAAAAAAAAAATATTTAATCATTCAGTATTTACCACCGGTTCGGAATACCATTCCACATAGATGAAACTGTCGGCAAGAAACTCCATGGTTGCTCTTTCTAATAAAAGAGTTACAATGATGGCGGTACAAACAAGTCTGACAGATTAGTGATAACAAAATAAGTGGGAGCGTTTAATATTTTAGGAGCCGTCGTCGTTTCAGCCCATGAAGGACCCACTACTGAAATGGGCCTCCTCCAAATACATGGAGGGTCAGACGGGTTTTTATCAAGGTTTCCTTCTATTGCGGCTAGGATTTCGGCCTTGTCATTTCCTTTTATCAGCTGTTACGACACCCTTAAGGTGGAATGGGATGGGGACACTGTATTCTAAATCCGCACAGATACGGGATTCTTAAAAAAAAATACCAAGCGATTTCATTACTGTCGAACTAATCGAAAGTTTTGAGGCCGGCCTCAATTTGCGGTAGCTATTCCCGGATCAATCACTATTCAAATGTTTACCCTACCTTTAACTTATATGAATATAGTTAAACAGCGTAAATAATTTGATTCGTAACTGTAGTACTTTTAAAATTAGTTTTGGGTGTTTCAATAGGTCCGTACATTTGTGTGGTGACGGATTTAGAACATACAGGGTTGATACGACATAGGGGCATTTTTTTTAACTGCCTATACTAGGTATCATTTCCAGGCTCTGTACCAAAAATCAATTAAATTAGAGAAATAGTTTAGCCGCAAATGATTTTTTAAATGTTTGCCTCATTTGAACATGATGTAACTTTCCTAACAGATGTTTATGCCTAACGCATCGTTTATTAACCTTAGTCCATTGGTCACGTGATGTTTTTTTTAACATTTTGTAACCCCTCCCTCCCCCTTGGTGATACCTGGTTAGGTTTAAGACTACCCCTCCACCCCCCATGAAAAGTAACGTGTATTTTTTTTGTACCGTTTCGAATTTATACTAATCACATCTATACTTATATACTAATATATAAAGCTGCAGAGTTTGTTTGTTTGTTTGTATGAACGCGCTAATCTCAGGAACTACTGGTCCGATTTCAAAAAATCTTTCTGTGTTAGATAGTCCATTTATCGAGGAAGGTTATAGGCTATATTTTATTTTCAAAAGAATTAGGGATGCGATTTTGTAAACCAAGGTGTAAAATCGAAAACCTATATATGCGTGCGCTGCAAAAACTATTGACAATAGAACAAAATGATGTACTACGGGTTTGTAGGTCATATAAAGATCAACAAAAAAGCATATATCTAACTATCATAGTTTAGCCACAATAACCGATTTTATGTTCATAAAAAATATGCACGGGTTCGAAGCCCACGCGGGCGAAGCCTCGCGCAAAAGCTAGTATAGTATACGTAGTGTAGTGTCACCACCCCTTCCATTCTACCAGTGTCGTAAGAGCCGACAGAAGGAAAAGATATGGCCGAAACCTAGCTGTAAGAGAAGGAAATCTTGATACGAAAACATGTGTCAACTCGTCTGGCCAGTGTGGCATAGTAGGCTAATTACCCTTAATGTAGGCGGAGGAGTCTCAACAGAGCAGTGGGTCATTTATGGGTTGAGTACAATGTGCAACTTCCACAATAACGTCTTACCGTTTCACCTGATTCCTGCGGCCATAACCGATTGCATTGCCCTTTGGCTAATTTTAAACCTTTTAAGAGGCTTAATGTAATCAGTTAAAAGTAAAAGTTTATAAATAGATGTATCACCATGCTTTATGGTTTTATTACATGGTCGTCGTTCTCGTTTCAGCCCATTCACTCACTTCACGGTAGGCAACGGCTTGGCTGTGCCCCTGGCACTGCCAAAGTCCATGGGCGGCGGTTTACACTTACCATCAGGTGGGCCGCTACCTCGTTTTCCTCTAAGGGCAATAAAAAAAAAAAAAAGTGTAGTAGTTGATAGGCTGGAACACATGGACAGTTAGTAAAACGTTGCAAAACATTTATGAATGATAATTCCAGAATGTTTCAACTTTATTAAAATACTAGCGACCCGCCCCGGCTTCGCACGGGTGCAATTATGACATATAAACCTTCCTCTTGAATCACTCTATCTATTAAAAAAAACCGCTTCAAAATCCGTTGCGTAGTTTTAAAGATTTAAGCATACATAGAGACGGACAGACGACAGCGACTTTGTTTTATACTATGTAGTGATGTGCAAACCTTAACTGGAACAAAAATACTGCGTATTAAAAATAAATGTTTTTTTCATATTTTCTTTTACCTCTTAAACCTTCCCTGGACTTCCACGAATATTTCAAGACCAAAATTAGCGAAAACTGTCCCGCCGTTCTCGAGTTTTAGCGAGACTAACGAACAGCAATTCATTTTAATTTATATAGATAGATAGATTTTTAAGAACGGTATCATTATCACATATTATAAAATTTGAAATATTACGAGCCAAATTCTATGCATCTGTCCTGCTGCGTGAAATATTCTAGTGCAATTTCCATTCCGGAATATGTCAGCTATGTCTAAAGTTGAAACCATTTGTTTCCGAAACACGACACACCATTTCAGATAACTTTTACGGTGTGACGTGAAACTTTGCATTTTATTACGACCTAGTTCATATAGCATGCGAACGAAATATTTGTAAAGTCGAAAATACAGACGTGCTTCAAAACATTCCACAGATTTACTATAAAATTTGTAAATAATAAACCATGCGTATTAATACGCATATTTGACTACCCATTCCGAAAATGTTTAAAACTCGCTACATTGTAATATCCATGTGGGTCACCACATTGGAGATTGGTGATATTGTGGATTTAGAATACACAATATCACCAACCCATACTATCCTGAGGGTATCGTAAGAGGCGACTAAAGGAACGGAAGATGCAGATCACCTAGCTGCAAAAGAAGGAAAACTTGATACAAACCCTGTACAAACCCGTCTTGCCAGCGCGGCACAGCAGGCTAATTTTCCTCCTTGAATTTGGAGGAGGCCCGTCTTAGTATTGGTTCGTTTATGGGCTGAACCGAGAACGACGACCATGTAATAAAACCCATGGTTATACATATATTTATAAACTTAGATTACTTTAAGCCTCTTAAAATGTTTAAAATTAGCCAAAGGGCCAATGCAAACGGTTATGGCCGCAACATTGGTTCGTAAAATTGCAACAGGAATCAGGTGAAACAATCGGTTATTGTTGAAGTTGCACATTGACTTAGACTGTATGTGTTCAGCAGGGGCCCTTCGTTTTAAGCTCCAGACAAAACTATTTTAAGTTTGACGTACAATGTGTGTCTACGAGTATTTGTATCACACCTACCATGTTTTTTTTTAATCGAGACTGTTGTTTATGTTGGGTGAACGAATTCCGTGAATTCTACTATTTATTGTATAAAATCTCCTTTTCGTGTATTAAACCAATACAAGTCCAACATTTTGCAATGAACAGCAGTATGTAATACGAATTAATATTGTCGCTTCTATGTCATGTACGGTACTCGACAAAGTGCCTGTCGCTCTTCGCGCTGGCACTCATAAACTAATTGGTTCAAAGCTTGTATCAGGTAATTGTGAACTGGAAATGAATGGTCCTAAATTCGAAACATTCGTCAATATGATCCGATTAAACTTTCAATTACGAGGATTCCTATAAATTACTTGGTTAGTATGTATTCCGTAATACTGAAATTGTGATCTATTGACGAGACACGCAAATTGAATTGTAATAAACGTCTTAATGTTTCATTTTGAGCTATAATATTTACTATCAGTTTATTTTTTCAATTCTGTGTATAAATTGTACGTGTATAAACATATTCTTTATTGTGGCAAGAGACAAAAATACAATGGCAAACATACACATGACATAGATCTTAAAATTAATATAGACATCAGCTGTATTTTAGAGTCTCGCCACAAACCGACCCAGACTCAGCATAATGCTGGTTGTTGTCAACCAACGCTGATCTTCCGTCGGGGACGTCACGCACGGTCATAATTATCTAACATGCCAAACATGCTTTTTCATAACTAAAAAATAAATAAAAATAAAACAGTACAAAAGGCTGTTTCAACGTTTGTTTTGTGTTCTCAAATTTATTAATGTATTATCTGTGTGTATAAATGTGTTTTCTATTTTTCTTTCTATTCTAACAAAAAGGAAATACAATGAAAAAATATTTTCACTATTACAAGGACTGTTAATTAGTCCTTGTAATAGTTGAAAATATTTTGTGCGGATGTCCGAACTTCCGTCATGTTTTTCGGGCACTTTATTTAAAAATGTGACTGATAATAATGCTTGTTGCACAGCCAGTTATGAAAAGTGCCCGAAACTGTCACACTGCTGCGTTTTTGACATGGCGGACGCATCTGCGCTATGCAAACTATAAAAAGGCCTATGAAGTCGCTTTGGATCGCAAACAAACAACGTTAATGTAGAAATTCATAACTGTCACGGCTCAATCGGAGTTAATCCAATCAATCTGAAATTAATACAATTCTATTCTTTTGGCTTCAGCTCATAAATGACCCACTGCCAAATGGACCCTACTTCAATTTTACGGAGAGGAATTTGTCTATTTTGACAGTCGAGATGCGTTTAGAAAGCCTTTCGCGGTATCTTAATCGTATCTTACAACAACTTTGAAAATGGGTTGGTAAAATCGTGTTTTTACTATCACCAAATAGATCATTAGTAGACTAGCAGTAACTACTGTTTAAATAAAATGGTAATAAATCATATAATGCGAACACTGTTTAACCAATTTCTAGAAAGATTATCAAAAATGTAATCAAAATAATATCAATGCCTAAAACACCCAATAAGTTTATTTATATAGACAAAGTCCATAACTTCAACTATTTAACCATAAAAATATATAGATAACCTATATACGAATGTTGCGATCCGTACTTTTTTTTATTTTTGGCAGTCAATACACAAAAATGCACTTTGACGGGTCTAACGTGGTATGGATGGTGCATGTTTCGCTTTGATACACCGCCTCGAGGCAGAGTTACAAAAAAATAGACATGTCCTGTAGACTCCAAATTAGTATAGAATTTAAATAAAATCCCTCTCTCATCCATTCAACCTCATTCATTGTACTACTGCTTAATAGCTTATTTCCTAGAATTGTATAACCCATCGGCTTCACACAACAAAAGAAACTATAGTAACAATAACAACTTTAATATTTTATGCTCGCATCAAATACCTAAGTCTTATCTGTCAATTGCCGATGGAACTTCTTTATGTCGTCAGAAGAATTTTTGATGTATAATAAGGGACGACCTTTAGAACAACGCCTCGGGAACTGTTCACGTTTCGGTAGGGTCTCCATATAAAAGGTTTATGTAGGATACAGAAATAAAAAGACTGACTTTTATGTAAATTATGTTTCACGTGGAAAAGTTTATTTTAATACCGGTGACTTATAAATACCATCCTAAGAATGTCGTAACAAGCGACTTAAAGAGGCCAGAAGAACCTGCCTTGCAATTTTCATAAGTCGACAACATCCTGGTGATGAAATGGGGCAGTAACATTTCAGGCAAAAGACGTCTACTGCTGGACATGGTTCCCCCCCAAGGATTTGACAAAGGCCAGTCCTGGGCCGCCAGCATCCATCGTTTTCCTACATCATGTATGTTTGTAACAAATTAACTCAAAAACAACTGGATTGATTTAAAAATATATTTCTCTATTAATTATAATGCATTATCCTTAACATACGATAGACGCGGAGCCGAGGTAATGGAGGAGGATAGGTAAGGATTTGTGCAAAATCTAGTGTTTTCTAATTCTGTTACTACACGGATAAAGTTATGCATACGTTCTAGCAATGCTCAAAACTTTTCCAACCCGGCTAAAAAAATACAGCCACGTTGACCCGATGGGTATCAGATATAGTTTCGAGACTTCTCTCGCAACTACATTTACTTCCTTGAATCACATTTTGTGACACCGTCAGTATTGAAAGTTTTTGTGCAAGTCGTCGTTTTAGCCTATAAATGACTCACTAATAAGTCGGACTTCCTCTAATTAGCCTAATGACGAAGCCACAAGAGAAAGAAAACTCATCTGGCCACCATGGCACAGTAGGCTAAATATCCCCCATGTGATTGCAGAAGATCCGACTCAGCAGTATCTCGTGTATGGGATGAGTATATACAGAGTTGATATGACAGAGGGGCATTAAATTACACTACGTATACTATATGTGATTAGTATGAATTCGAAACGGTACATAAAACAAAACACGTGATTTTTCATGGGGAGTGGAGGGGTACTCTTAAACCTCACCTGGTAACACCAAGGGGGAGGGAGGGGTTGAAAATGTAAAAAAAAACATCACGTTATTAATGGACAGCCCCTAAGGTTAATAAACGATGCATTAGGCGTAAACATCTGTTAGGAAAGATATATCATGTTCAAATGAGGCAAAAATTTAAAAAATCAATTGCTGCTAAACTGTTGCTCCAATTTAATTGATTTTTGGTACAGAGCCTGGAAATGATACCTAGTATAGGCAGTTAAAAAAAATGCCCCTATGTCGTATCAACCCTGTATATTCTAAATCCGTCACCACACAAATGGACGGACCTATTGAAACACCCAAAACTAAGTTTAAAAGTACTACAGTTACGAATCAAATTATTTACGCTGTTTAACTATATTCATATAGGTTAACTAGCGACCCGCCCCGGCTTCGCACGGGTGCAATGATTAAGCTCTAAATTTATCAGTGTTTCTCTGCAATATTATGGATGTATTATACATAGAAAACTTCCTCTGGAATCACTCTGTCTATTAAAAAAACCGCTTCAAAATCCGTTGCGTAGCTTTAAAGATTTAAGCATACATAGGGACGGACAGACGACAGCGACTTTGTTTTATAATTTTGTAGTGACGGTAGGGTAAACATTTGAATTGAAAAATGCCCCTATGTCGTATCAACCCTGTATAGTAGTAGAAGTAGAGAGTACCCTATGTGTATATTAGTAGAAAAAATCATTCCGAATTAAATTTGAACTGATATAACTGGTCACCCTAAGTTTCTTTGTGGTTGCTTCAATATCTATGCTTACGTCGTCGAGCGTTCGTCTGGGCTTAACTTTGACCTTTATCACAAAAAAACACAATAGCACATTTTTACCGTCCTAAAGAAGCAACGGATTTTCATGTAATTTTAACTGAATTTCCAATTTAGAGACTCAAAAGTTCACTGGAACAGAATAGACCACGCGAGCAGTTTTTCTAATTTAATTAAAATGTACACATTACAACTGTGTACGTCTGTGAAAGCAAACGTTAATCTATAACTGAAATCTAACGTCCACAGAAATTACACCGCAGAAATAATTCCTTATAATTATTTCGGCGGTGTAATAATAAAAACTCGTTTCCGCCCATAAATGACCCACTACTGAGTCGGGCCTCCTCCATATTCAAGGAGGGTAATTAGCCTACTGTGCCACGCTGGCAAAACGGATTTCCTTCTTTTGTGGTGGGGTGATCTGCCTCTTGTGTTCCTTTAGTCGCCTTTTATGACACCCTCAGGATAGTATGGGGTGGTGACATGATGTATTCTAAATCCGTCACCACACGGACAATAAAATACTCGTTTTAACTAAATCTTTACTTATTTCTACTACTACTAAGCCCATAGATTACCAGCTGTGGAGGCCTTCTCAAGATACATGCATGATAATGAGCCTACTGTCACGCTGGCCATACTAGTTGGCACAGGGTTGCGTAACAAGGTTTCCTTCTCTTGCGGCTAGGTTATTGGCGATGTCATTTTCTTTTATAATTCCGAATTAAATCTGAACAGATATGTACTACTACTAACTTCTCAGTACAAAAAATACCCAGTGCTGAGTCGGGCCTCCTTCAGCTACATGGAGGGTAATTAGCCTACTGTGCCACGCTGGCAAGACGGGTTGGCACAGGGTTTTGTAAAAAGTTTTCCTTCTCTTGCGGCTAAGTTATTGGCCTTGTCAATTCCTTTTGTCTGCTCTTACATCACCCAGAGGCTAGAATAGGGTGGTGACACTATGTTTTCTAAATCCGTCACCGCAAGATTACTTATTTCAAACACGTGTATTTACTTTTTAAAATATCGCTGAAAAACAAATATATATCCGCCATTCATAATTTCGTAGAACTAAAGCTTTTCTTAACAGTTCTTATATGAATCATTTATTTTTTAAATTATAGTAACTAGCGACCCGCCCCGGCTTCGCACGGGTGCAATAAACCTTCCTCTTGAATCACTCTATATCTATTAACAAAAACCGCTTCAAAATCCGTTGCGTAGTTTTAAAGATTTAAGCATACATAAGGACATTTTGACCCGTTATCCTTACTAGGATAATAATAATCAGGATCGGCGATTTTTGTTTTCCTGAGACGCGGAGTGTCTGCGTCAAGACCAATAAAGGAATCTACCAGGCACGCAAACTATCACCTATTTCTCGATTACTAAAAAATGAAAAATAAATAAAAGTTTAAAAAACTAAAAAAATACGCTGTTACGTTTGTCAGAAAAAATGATTTTATTGTAAAAAAAGCGTGGGGTGCATGGTATCAATAGTTCTAAATATTTTATTAACAGATATGACTAGAAAGGTTATTTTGTTATTATCCTGAAAAGCACCCCACGCTTTTTTTACAATAAAATCATTTTTTCTGACACTATTTTTAATTCAAATTTATTAAAAATTATTTCCTATTTTTAGTAAAAGCGTATTTATTTAGTTTTTTAAGACTATTATTTATTTTGTTATTATTATTACATTTAATGACCAAATTCAGTCCAATTCTATAGCCGAAAAAATAATAAAAGATATCCTATAATAAACATGGTAAAAGAAAGGTGTACTACCAAACGCTGTAAATGCCATCGAATTGAATCAAAATTGCCTTAGGCTGTGGATGGACTGGAACGTAGGAGTACCAAACAAACAACTCGAGCTTCAATTCGTTACGGGAAAGACGAAACGACCCTAATAAGATTATTTACCGGAGCCATGTTTATTTAGGAGTCATGAACTGAAGGTTGAATGATCTTAATTGATCTTGTGGCATAAAAGAATATTCCAGAAAACTTAATGACGCAATACGTGTTTCGGATAAAAATCGAGACGGAAAAAAAAAAGCTATGAGAGAGTGATTTCTTAGGTTTTCGCTATTAATACACACACAATTTTATTTTCAATGTGTATTATTATATACACATTGAAATTAAACACTTTTTATCGGATTTATCGAGTGTATATTACATTATTGAGAAGTACTGGCGAAAATAACCCACATTTACTTTTTAGTGCCAGTTTCCACTTAACCACTTACCATCAGGCAGCGGCGCCTATCCCCCTATAAGTGTAGTCGGGGATTTAATAACACTGTGTTTATTTTTTAAACGAAAGCCCTGCACTAGGTACCACATGGCGGGGGCAGTTTACAGACATTAAATTCACGAACACAAATGACACCCAAACTCCAAGCAAGTGTTTAGACACAGACACTTGGCCGACCTCGGAATCAAACCCGGGACTCGTTGATCCAAAGGCGGCATATCTAACCTCTAGACCAACGAAGTAGTTGCACTGTAAACTTCGCTATTGCGATGTAGGACGCGATGTAGTTTTTGGTAATTCTCGCATTTGTAGGCGATGTTCCTTGATGTTGATAGTTTAGATTTTTCGCGTAATTCTGTAGCAAGCTGATCGCTACAACGCGTTACCAAAATATACACCGATCGATACAAAGTAAGAAATCTCACGAAGGGATCTGTCATGTTTATTCCGTTCACGTTTCCATAAACAAAAAGGTTACCAATGAAGAAAAAAGAAAATAATAAAAAAAAGGTTTGCGTTCGTAATAAAATTCTAAGCATTTGTAGAAATATCCATCAATTTGGGCCCCGGTCGCCGCCGGCGAACCCACCGGCCGGGGCACCAATATGAATAATTTTCCAATTCGAGCTTTTATTTACTCTTTTGTCTAACATTTTTGGCTCGGAGACAATTTTATGAGGGCTCGTAAACGCCTTTATGCACCAATGCCATGGAATGCGCAATAAATAACGTGGAAATTTGTGATATGTGCATATAAATTTGCGCTGAATATGGAATCTTGCACTTCATCATTGTCATCATCATTTCAGCCAAAAGACGTCCACTGCTGGACAGGCCTCCCCCTAGGATCTTTTGAGGAAGGAAGGATCAAGGCCTTTGTGGAAAACCACAGGAAAACCAGGAAATCACTGACATAGCCCACCGGATTGCCAAACTTAAGTGGCAGTGGGCAGGGCACATAACTCGCAGGACCGACGCCCGATGGGGCAGAAAAGTCCCCGAGTGGCGACCGCGTTCCGGAAGGCGCAGTGCTAGTAGGCCTCCCACACGGGTGACCGACGACCTGGTTAAGGTCACTGGAAAGCAATGGATCTTGAACTTAGTTTGTTAAAATAGGGAAAATAATGCAGGTCTAGTCTATGATGTTATTAGAGATGAAAGCGAAAGTTTTTTAAAAAATGGTTAGAATATAGAATAGAAAAAATTGGATAAACGATCTCTGGCGTTCAAAATCGTCAACGGATACCTACATTATTTTTTAAAACGGTCGGAACGCGACATCAACCGAAGAATAAAGAGAGTGTGCTTTTATTTTTTTAACCCCCGACGCAAAAAGAGGGGTGTTATAAGTTTGACGAGCCTGTGTGTCTGTCTCGATTTCAATACAGTTTTTTTTTGTATGGCAGGTGAGTTACGGGCGAGTTGTTAGACATGTTAGATGAAAATCGGTTGAGTCGTTTAAAAGTTATGGAGGTGAAAGTGGGGAAGAATAACAGAAAGTCTGCAAATATAAATAGATAGATAGATAACACTTTATTGTATAAAGTTTATTATAAAAATAAAACACGCAGGAAGGAAGCTGCGTGTTTTTATTTTTCACGCCTAATTATTATACTAGTATTATCTACCTACTATATAGTAAAGTGGCGCACAGTACCCACAAACGTGATTACTGTGAATTTACGTAGAATATCTTTATTTAGCTTTCACTCAAAAGTTAACGCTTTGCGGGACTTCCCCGAGCATAAACACGATTCTCGTGCGCCCACTCTTTTATCTCGTCTAACTTTAACTGCCTCGTAAAATAAGTGGCAAGGAAACAGCCGGTAAACACTTCCACTAAATTACTTAGTAGGCAATCTATTCCTTAGAATTATTATTGCCACACAAACTGTACTAGATATTACTAGTTATGTACTCGTAATAGTAAATACTTGGTACTGCCTAGAGCTTTGCTCGCGTGGTCTAATGGGCGGGATGTTTTTATGTATGAATAGCTATACCCAGCTTTGCTACGCTACTAACTAAAAAAAATTTCAAGGAAAGACATTAAACATTTCTTTTTGTTCAGAAACCTTCGTGGGCTCATGTACAAAACTTTGCTATAAAGGACATACAATCAGACATTAATTTTTATATATATTAGCTACGCCTACGTAGATACTTTTTATTTAATTAACAAAAATATAACCTCGCATGATAAAAAAATATGATGAAACATTTAAAAATATCCTACTCCTAATAACATATTACTTATGAGCCCATCAAAAACAGCAACATAAATTGGCCGTAGTTAAACGGAAAGGATCCAATCTATGGCCGAAAATCAGTTATGTATACCAGAACACTCTTTGTAGTAAAAACTTTTATATCACGAAAACAATCCAAGTGAAATTCAAACGAAAAATGAAGTTATAGTCCTGAGTTACCAACCCACATGTATGGCAGGTCAAACACGATCTGAACTTAAAACTTATATATCTCAAAACTACCTCTGTGTGGGTTGGATCCTTTCCGTTTGACTATGGCCAATTTTATTTTGTTATCTACTACTATTTAGACTGCCTCGTTGGTCTAGTGGTTAGATGTGCCGCCTTTGGATCAACGGGTCCCGGGTTCGATTCCGGGGTCGGGCAAGTGTCTTTGTCTAAACCAGAGCCACAGGCTCGGAGTCTGGGTGTCATTTCTATCTATAATAAGTATGTATTTACAAAAAAAAATATATATAAGTAGTTTATCATCCATCTCGTTACCATAACACAAGCATTTAGTTGCTTAGCTTGGGACGAGATGGCGTTGTGTGAAATGTCCAAGGATATTTATTTATTTATTATTTATTATTGCTTAACCCATAGATGACCCACTGCTGAGTCGAGCTCCTGCAACTACATGGAGGAGTAATTAGCCTACTGTGCTAAACCTAGCCGCGAGAGAACGAACCCTCGATAAGCCTATACCACCTGTCTGGCCAGCGTGGAACAGTAGGCTAATTACTCTGCGTGTAGTTGGAGGAGGACTAACTCACCCCGTGGCCCTGGTTTGGGCAGTCGAGGATCTTCGTCGGTTTTAGTGGGTAGGTCGGGGCGCAGTTCACAATCTCTACGCGCCCCGGAGTCCCACATAAAAAAAAAAAAAAATAGAAATAAATATCCTTGGACATTTCACACAACGCCATCTCGTCCCAAGCTAAGCAACTTAATGCTTGTGTTATGGTAACGAGATGGATGATAAACTACTTATTAAATACATACTTAATATAGATAGAAAACATACCCCGGCCAGTCCCCAACGGCCGGTTATCTAAGAGGATCTCAGACGTAGAAAAAATAAAAGTGGGATTAACTCAGCAGTGGGTCATTTATGGGTCAAGAAGTACTTGTAATAACAGTGTATTTTATAGGCGGACACTATGATGATGATGAGTTAAAAAGCACTTCGTATGTAGGTGTCTTCAGCGCAGGTTCCTTCTAAGATAAATTGGGAAACATTTTTCTTCAGAGCCATTAGTGGGTGCCCAGTCGGATATGCGGTCTGCACAAATATATACAGAGTAATGGGGCCCGGCCATTGACAAAGAACGACCATCAGATCGTGAACGAAGGAATCAATATAATGTGTGCCGTATAGTGGCTGGTTGTTAATATGGCACACTGATATTTAAAAAACTCGTGGCGTTCCCATGTGCCTGCAAGTGTAAACGAAATTATGTGTAATAATTTGTGAACATTAATTATACTTAGACTAATTAACTCCTCCATGCTATAGAATTGATAAAGGCCTCTTATGACTATTGATAGAATTGATAAAGGCCCCCAAAAATATAAACCAACTTCAAAATAGGAACAATATGTTAAATTAACCCAGAAACATTTTTTTTTTTTTTTTTTTTTATTTAAGTTCAAAAAACATATCGCAGAGTTTATTCGATCATATAAAACTAGAACCAGAGAAGCCTTTGATGGCTTATATATGGCTAGTGAGTTCGGAAATTTTATATTTCTATTTTAATATTAAGAAGCAATTAGGCCACCCATTCATAAAACTTAAAAGACGCTATTTTAGTGAAGGAAAAAATTCGACTTTATATTAAAATATTAATTTGTACTATATAATATGACGTTACAAATGTCTTTTAACTTTATATGAATAAGAGTGTAGGATAGTAAGTTTTGCATTGAAAGAGATATGTTAAATTATATACCCATTACAATAATATCACACTCAAGGAGATTGCAAGTACTTATATCTAACTAAAGTACATAATCATAGTTTGTGATTTGCAGAAAATGTTTTTTTAATAAACTTTTTGCTTTTTTAGGGTTACATAGGTATTTATTTTGTATGTCCGCAGGCAGTTCATTTATTATTTTTGGTAATATGTAGGTGTATGTTCTCATACCATACGTATTGTTGCATCTAGGCAGGGTAAAGGTTTTCATATTAGGTAAAGTTCTTAATGTATGATGACGTGTTCTCCTAACAAGATTGTTTATATTGATGTTTTCGTCTTTTAATATTGAAAGTCTGGTCATGTTTTGTATTGGCAAAATGTTGCAATAATGAAATAGTTCAGAGTAATCATTTTGGTATTTCGTTTTAATTTTAGGTGGTACAATATTTTTAAGTATACGTTGTTGTAGTTGGTAAATTTTATCTAGATTAGTTTTATATGTTCTCCCATAGCTACTAAGACCATAGCGAATTATGGAGTCAGCTAGGGCTAGGTATAATAGTCTTAAGGTATTATATGGCATTTTATGTTTAAGTACGATTATTCGACTCAGGATAGATCTTAGTCTATCACATAAATAGTTAATGTGTGGTACCCAATTAAATTTGTCGTCTATTATGAGACCAATGTATTTGTGTTCCTTGACAAACTCTAGTGTTTCACAGCTACAGCTGCAGGTACATACGTAACATGCGTGTAGGCAGGCATGGTTATGCGCCTTGATTGACGGTGTGAAAGTGGCTTTGTTATGTGATGAATAAATGTGCATGGCTTTTGTTTTATCAGCATTTATAACTAGACCAACATCGTGCGACCACTTACATAGTATGTCAAAGTTAGTTTGAAGATGCCGCTCAGCCTTTTCAGTGTCTTTATCAGCTACCACGATGCAGGTGTCATCGGCAAACTGGTATACAGAGCCTACCTCTATAGTGTTGCACATATCGTTTACATAGAGTAGGTATTCAGTAGGGCCGATTATTGACCCCTGTGCCGTGCCTTTTGTAGTTAGTTTCATGTCGCTATACGAGTTTCCTAGCTTGACCGTCGTATATCTGTTGCTATGGTAGCTCATAAACCACTGCAGTAGAGGGCCCCTAATACCACCACATTCCAGTTTCTGAAAAAGTGTCTTATAATGAAGTGTGTCGAAAGCCTTGCTAAAGTCAATAAAAATTATTAGAATGTGTTTTTTATCATTAAGGTAAGTATTAATTTCGTTGGTAAATTGACACAATAGTTGAGTGGCACTTCGATCTTTCTGAAAACCAAATTGCTTTTTGTTAATTATATTGTTCTCACATAGAAAGTGGTTTATTTTGTCACCAATACAACGCTCAACTATTTTGTCAATGCCCGATAAAATTGTGATAGGCCTATAATTATTGTAGTCCTTTAAGGATCCTTTTTTGTGGACGGGTCGAATAGTACCTATTTTAAGTTTATCAGGGTAAGTGCAGGTTTTTAGACTAGTGTTAATAAGATGTGTTATGACTGGTGCAATTTTTTGTGATACATATTTTAAGTCGGAGACTCGTATTTCATCATAACCAGGACTTTTGTTTATGTTTAAGTTATTTATGATTTTATAGATTTTATTGTACGATATTTTGTTAATTCGCAGAGACATGCCACAGTCACTAGAGTAGGTCGATGGGTTTAATAAGGCGGTTCCGCAGGGTTTTGTTATCTTATCGACATTTTCTTGGAATTCATTTGCAAATGTAACTGCTAAGTCTTTTTGCTTACGGTTAAATGCCTTGAAAACGACTTCTTCTATTGACCTTGTAATGTTTCCACATAATGAATTAATTATACTCCATATTTTTTTCGAATTCCGAAAGTTTTTGCTAATTTCAGTCTTATAATATTTATTTTTAACATAATTTATATATTTACTTGTTTTATTTCTATATTTATTGTATAGAATTCTATTTGTTAAGTTCGTCGGGTCATTTTTCCAAATTTTATAAAGTTTGTTTCTTTTTTTGCACATAAATTTTATTTTGCTGTTAATCCATTCACACTTTTTCAGTTTATAAATATTAAGTTTACTTATACTTATTCTACATTCCTTGTAAATCTGCTTAAATTTATCTAAAATAAAATCTATAATGTGTTCAGGGCATTGATAATCGAGTGCAGGTGTCCAGTCGACGCTCGCAAGCCTCTCCCTCACACGCTTATTGTCTAATCGAGTCATAGTACGCGGTGTGAAGGTCAACGCATTAGTCGGTATCACACAAGCGCAGCCTATTATATAATGGTCAGCTGGCGCCGTGTTTATAACTGCGGTGTGTGCGTCGCTTCCGCACACTCGCCGTAAGAAGATATGATCAATGCATGACTGAGTAATTATCACTTGTTTATTTTTGTTTATTGTTTTTTCAACCCTAGTGAACTGATTAATCCCACAATGTAATCCTAGTTCACTCATTTTATTTAGGTATTTAAAACAAATGTTATTACTTTTTGTGTTTAAGTTTATATTCACATCACCTATCATTAGCAAATCAAACAACAAACTACTTAAGTTTAACAAACGGTGTATTTCATCTACAAATAAATGTTTGTTGGAATCAGGTGGTCTGTAGACAGCACAGATATCAATATTATAGTTATAGTTCGTTTTAAGTGAGCCCATAATTGATTCGAAAAAGTTTGTATTTAAGTCTAGCTTTTCAAAATAATGGTTGTTGTGGACATACAAAATAATTCCCCCGCCCTTTTTGTTTGTTCTTAGCGAAGAATACATTGAATAGTTTGGTATATTAAACAGTTGTAAACAGTTGCTTTTAATATTTACCTCAGTTAAGACAAACAGATCAATTTGACGCCTACTATTACTGATAATAAGTTCTATCTGAGCAAAGTTTAACATTAGAGAGCGAACATTAACATGTAACACAGTCAAATAAAGTTGTTGTGGTTCAAGCGAGTCCATGTACTCATTCCATGATAAGAAGTTACCTTCATTAATATAACTAACGTCCATAAGAAGTTAGAAAAAGTTTAAATTTTTGATTGATAAAGGAAGATTCTAAACACATAGGACATACCTGATTCAGGTGTTTACCTGTTTCCATTTTTCTATGTCAGTCTCCGATCTAACTGTTAGAATTTTTGATGTTTCATCCTTTCTTATGAGCACTGTACCCCGCTTGCACCACACAAACTTATACAAATCGTCCCTTTTAAGTTCACTTTTAGCTTTCCACAGCAAGAAGGCTGTAGCTGGAGTCAGAGCCTCACGTATGTAGATCCTTGAACCGTCCTGCTTGCCCAGGTCTCGCGGCGTGATGGTGCTTGGCTTGGCAGCGTCCATCCAGCTGTCCCGACGTCCTGCCTTCAAGGTCACCACGATGCTCGACGATGTACGCTGTTGTGCAGCTGGTGCTCGTCGCTCCTTTCTATACGCGTTCAAGATATCATCCGGATTTTGATGAATAATAGTGGCAATTTTTTGCGTTATTTCAGTAACATTTTCTTGTTCTTCCTTGTTTATGCCACATATTTCAATCATGTCCGCCATTTGACTTTGTTCCATAGCATTAATTTTTTGTTCGATCGCTTCGTGTTTTAATTGTAGGTTAGAATACTTATTTTGGATGTCCTTTTGTTGGTTTTCAATACGCTTAATTTTGTCCTCATAGTTAGCGAAACTTTTCTGTATATTATCATATTGTTCAGAATAGAAATTTAAAGTTTGTTGGACTTCTTCTTTGATTGCTTGTCGGATGTCGCTTCGTAATTCTCGTAAGAATTCATCACTAAAGTTTTCTTTCATGATGATGACCTGTTCGGAATCGGTATTATCGTCATCATCAACTTCTGGCAGTATGGCAGATAGGCGTTTTGACTTGTATTGGCTTGTATTGTATTGCATTGGAAGATGGTGTCGATTTAAGGTGGCGCTGGCGGCACGAAACTTCCAATCTTTGTTTATGAGTTACTAGTGACCCGCCCCGGCTTCGCACGCGTGCAATGATGAACCTCCAAATTTGTCAGAGTTTCTCTACACACTTCTTGAATCACTCTGTCTATTAAAAAAGCTTCAAAATCCGTTGCGTAGTTTTAAAGATTTAAGCACACATAGGGACGGACTGACGACAGCGACTTTGTTTTATACTATGTAGTGATTAAATAAATAAATATCCTTGGACATTTCACACAACGCCATCTTGTCCCAAGCTAAGCAACTTAATGCTTGTGTTATGGTAACGAGATGGATGATAATCTACTTATATAATTTTTTTTTGTCAATACATACCTATTATAGATAGAAATGACACCCAGACTCCGAGCCAGTGCCTCTGGTTTAGACAAAGACACTTGCCCGATCCCGGAATCGAACCCGGGACCCGTTGATCCAAAGGCGGCACATCTAACCACTAGACCAACGAGGCAGTCAATGCTCCCGATTAACAAATTTAAGAAAAAACGCTGAATTCCTTTTTTGCCTGTGCATGTATCTTATTATATTCGGCCTCAGGATTACAAATGATAAACACATTTCCATTTAATTCCATGCATGTTCAGAGGTTGTATGCGTCACCTTTAGATCTTTGTGTAAAACACAGAAACTTGATTTATGTCCACGTGTCATGTTTGAATGATCTGTATGAAAAAGCGATACAAGATCTACACATTAAAACAAAGAAGCCGTCTTTAAAACAAATCTTTCCGGGTTGCTGAAATGAATCGGAGACCCGTCATTAAAGGGCAGCCGCAGTATATCCTTTATTGGTCACGTAAAGACAAAAAGCAGCAAGTACGGGTTGTCTGTATGGTGATGAATTTAGAATATACAATGTCACCAAGCGACACTAACTTTCTTTTGATTTCTTAGGTTTTCGCGATTATATAGGTACACATTGAAATTAAACACTTTTTAACGGATTTATCGCGTGTATATTACATTATTTAATTCCCGACGTTTCGAATGCTTTGCAGCAGTCGTGGTCGCGGGAGAGACTAGATGACAGTTGTCTTCAAAAGTACAAAGAAACAGTTAAAATCTACCGCCTATAACTTTGTTTTATTGATAACGTTCCATGTGCACGCAGAAATTTTCAAAAGTTTCTTCAAAAGTTTCTTTATACTTCTGAAGACAACTGTCATCTAGTCTCTCCCGCGACCACGACTGCTGCAAAGCATTCGAAACGTCGGGAATTAAATAATGTAATATACACGCGAGAAATCCGTTAAAAAGTGTTTAATTTTAACTTTCTTTTGTTTTTATTTCTCTGGGAATCTGCTTAATTCATACCGCTGCCCCTCGAGGATAGGGTGAGCGGTTATGTGGGACTCCGGAACACTCGACTACCCACTAAAACCCCAGCGGTATACCACCCTCACACCTCACGCTTGGGACGCGAAGTGCGACTATCGGAGGGCATAAAAGGTAAACTCCGTGTGGGGACGGGTCAGCATATAAAACTTCCCAAACGCACGCTTGGTGGTAGGATCGAATGGTCCGCCAGGCTAGCTACCACCCTCACATCTAAGTCCAGCGCCAAGCAGTTTTACTGTGTTCCGTCGTGTGTTTGTGAGAGCCGGTGCCCGACAGCACATTTTCTTGAATTGCCTGCTTCATCTTAAACCCTAGCGTTAGTTTCCACACGCAAGCCTAGGGTCAAAGGCATTCAGGTCACCATTAAAAAAATAAAACCGACATTATGCTGAGGGAAGGGGCGCAAATGGCAGATCAGAGAAGCTTGGGAATAGCCGCTAGTATCATTTATCATTCTACGCCTACAAAAAGAGGCTAACAAAATGTAACTAGGTTCATACTTAGGCAGTTCCGCACCAAAAAAGCTATAACTAAAAGTAATGTCTAATACATTTATTACTCTGTTGTTGTCATGATTGATTAGGTCTTCCGTGTCAGTGGAACTTCCTAGACTAAATATTCCAGCCAAAAAATACGCAGCTTTTTGGCCAAGGATTTATACGAAATACTTTTTCAATTATGATTCATCACTTCAGCTAAAATATGTCCACTGCTGCCCAAGGATGACCACGGAGGCCGGTTCTAAATCGCAGCATTTTTCCCTACTTCTACCACCTTTCAGGCTAATATCAAGGTCATATAATCATCATCACCACATCACTACATAGTATAAAACAAGGTCGCTGTCGTCTGTCCGTCCCTATGTATGCTTAAATCTTCAAAACTATGCAACGGAATATGAAGCGGGTTTTTTTAATAGATAGAGTGATTCAAGAGGAAGATTTTTATGGCATCATTGCACCCGTGCGAAGCCAGCGCGGGTCGCTAGTATCAATATAAAATAATAGTATTCATTGCTAAATGTTACTATCCTGTTCACGTTTGTCCAATATCCAATAACCGTAATGGTTGCATTCCGGAGTGAATAGCTTACAATTTGTAATCTGTAGTTCGAAAGCGATCGATTAACCAAGACTACCGATGACGTCGACCAGAATTTGTTTGTGATTTCCATGGCACGGTAGGCTTATTTATTACCTTCCATGTAAATGGAGGAAGCCTGGCTCAGCATTATATTATATAAGTATATATTATTATTTTATATTATATAAGTCATTTATGGGCTGAGAAGCAGTAGGTGTGCCAAAAGGTTTAATATGCTAAGAACAAAATATTAGCCATACTTCAAACTACTATCCACACTTTGTTTTCAGTCCAGTGTTTAAATAATAAACAGAACTCCAATATAATATTACCCGTGTATTCAGTGTTGCCAACTGATGAACTGTGGAAGTTAAACACAACATTAGTATAGTTGGGGTTTTATTCTGAATTATTCGGCTTCGGGCGGCTTATTTACATTTGAAAAATAAATATGAAGCTGTTTCACGATATTAAAACTTTAATATATTTTTGTTTGTGTAAACATAACAGTATTTATTGTCTCTCTAGAATTTCTGACTAATAAAATTGATACTAAAATAACTCGGTTTGTTACGTTTCCTCGTTAATACCCTCAACCAATCTTCGGGAATGTTGACACAAATATTTTCGTCACGTTTGGTGTTTGACGAAAAATCTATTGATATATTTAAGTACGAACAAACCTGTGCAGATATTTTAAAATAGTGACGAAATCGAGTTTAGAAATTTTAATAATAGTTACCTGGTCTGTCTTTGAAGTAGTAAACTCAGAATGATTTCATTGATGTAAAATTGTTACAGAGACAACATCATCGTCGAGTGGTCTTGTGAGCAGAGTTACTACGGTATCTGTGGCAGTGGCAGGGCTGGACCGGCCGCCACTATCTGCTAAGAAAGTCCGGCCTAAACCAGCTTCCCCCAACAGACAGGGACCGCAGCAGTGTCAAGTAAGTAAACTCTTGATTACTACTATAACACTAGTAGCCTTAGGAGTGCGCACGTACGTCTTCGCGTGGTGTTTTGTCATTTTTACCTTCCCAAGTGACTACTTCCCTTGGGGAGGGTGCGCCCTTGCCTCGCTGTACGACGAGCCTTTTTCGCTGACCGAAATATGCGCCACTGTACAAAAACTATTTTAAAGTTCAGACAAAAAAGTTTTTATAAGACTGGGACATTTAAACTATTATTTACTTATTTTGTTGACACTTATTGTTATATTTTGGACAATTCACACAATATCTTTATAAATTGTAGCCTATGTGTTATTCTGATGTATAAGCTATATTATTGTAAAGTTTCATTAAAATCCATTTAGTAGTTTTTACGTCAAAGAGTAAAAAACATCCATTCATACAAACTTTCGCGTTTATAATATAAGTATAATTCTTATGTGAACACAGTGTTATTTCTTTAGCTTATTAATGTAACTAGCGACCCGCCCCGGCTTCGCCCCCTCGACTGTGCTGCTTCCTTGCCGTGGGCGCTTGTGTACCTTCATGATCCGATCCGATGGGGCCATACCGGCTCAGGGTCACCCATGCCGGACACGGGGAGAGGCTAGACGAAGATCAGTCATTTCGATTCAGCAAGTCATCGGGTTGGCCTCCCACTCGGTGGACCGGCCTATATGGAAAGCCATGGGGGAGGCTTAAGTCCAGCAGTGGACGTCTTTTGTTTGAAATGATGATAATTAATTGTTCAACAATTAATAATTTCTCACGTAACCACGACAACTAAGACGTATCGTTTGAACAAAAACAAGTCAGAACGCACTTAGTTTGTATTTGAACAATGGTCCCGAGATAGTTGAGCCAAGTGTCCGAGTGACAAATGTGTGGCGTTGCCCATGATCCCTTGTAGCCGAGACAAATGACGGCTATCAGTGCGCCTCGCCTGCCGGAGACGGACCTACTAAAATATTTGGCATTCGTCAGGTCTTATGACGGTCAGGGTGTTAGTGGATGTAGCTGCGACCATTTCATATAACTACGTACTTGCTACACAAACGCATCACGATGCATCATTATTCTAGTAAAGCTTTTTTATATAATACACAACGTCACCAACATGAAACAAACCCTGTTCCAACCCGCATCGCCAGCGTGACACCGTAGGGTGGTTGAGATACTCCCTCCACGAATTTCGAGGAGGCCCAACTTGGTACGTGGTAATGATTGTAATGATGATGATAAACGATCTTATCGCGAAGAGTTTCAACCAACATCTTAAGAAATTCTCGCTGAGTCGCTGGATTAAGGGCCTGATACAAGAGGCTGTAATCCTGGATTCGGCAACGATTGCGAGGAGGTTCTCTCTCTGGAGCCCTGAACCGTCGGTAGCTTAGGTCATCGACCTCATTGTCAAGGGATATTCTATATAACTACTTATACTTTTATAAGAATATATATAAAAACTTACAGAATTTACAGAAAATCCACGAAGATCTACTCCCGATTTATTCTAGTCCGTAAATGTAAGTCAACTTGTCTAGCTCGTGACGTATTAACTTCGCAACAGTTTTCAATACAGCCGATATTAAAATAAGCAGTATAATAATAAAATTGTAGACGTTATTATCCTCCACACAATATTGATACTACTATCATAACGGATGCGCAAGAATGTCTATCCAAAATAAATGTATTACAACTCAACTATTCGTTATTACAGAGGAAACCTTAGTAATATTTATCAAATATCGGTTCGAGCGCTCAATAAACTAAAATATGCTTTAGGAAAAATCTCATATCCATTTTATTATTTCGTGTGTGTCAAGCAAATTGTTTAGTACAGTTATTGCCTCTGCGAGTTTGTCGAAAGTTCTCTGTGAAGTAATTTCTTCAGAAAGTACTCGGTAATGAAATGAGAATCTAGATTGCGATAAAAGTTATACACGGCTGAGCAAGACTTTTTGAAGCTGCTATTTTATGATATACATGTTTGTGAGAGTGACAAGACAACAAGCAATTACGAAATATGATTCCCTTTGGGAGCGTAGGGTCGGATCCTACCGACTGCGCCATGTTAAATAAATTATTTTAATTTAATAATGTAATGTTAATGTCAAATATATTTTCTTTTTTACACCTAGAAAGATTTCCGTGCGTCACCACACGAAAAACTATCTAGGTGTAAAAAAGAAGGATTAAGACTACGCAGTGTCACAAACCTATACCATCCTGAGTGTTTCGTAAGAGGCGACTAAAGGAACGCAAGAGGCAGATCACCAAGCCGTAAGAGAAGGAAAACTGGCAACCGTAAGAGGAGGAAAGCAGGTTTTTTTTTTCCATTACGTA
This sequence comes from Clostera curtula, assembly GCA_905475355.2. Classification (NCBI taxonomy): domain Eukaryota; kingdom Metazoa; phylum Arthropoda; class Insecta; order Lepidoptera; family Notodontidae; genus Clostera; species Clostera curtula. Next base: position 5,233,953 of record FR997813.1, on the reverse strand, counting down.
CCTTTTTTTCAAGAAAAAATTGGTACTTTATGGACTGAAACGACGACGACTCCTATAATAATAAACGGCCAGTACCCCACACATTCCTTGCTCGTGGATCTACTAACATGTGCAGGCTATATTGTGAATCTGGATCGAGTCATAATAAACTATTTTTTTAATTCCTTAACAAAGACGGCTACCTAGTGCAGGAGCACTAGGTCTCTTCCGATGTTTGGTAAGCTAAGTGTTTGTTTCTCGTGACATTTTGAACTAAAATCTATATATAAGTATTCTATAATATATATTCTGTTCCGGCAACTCCAAATATTTAAATAACATACAGCGACTGATCAAAATTACAGACATCGTTGACACGTGAGCTAATTTACCACATACATAGCTCACACCCCCGATATAAGTCGTCAAATACGCACACATACAACGTTTACATTCTGAATAACAAGACATCACACGGCAAGGCGTAAAAAACCGCAAAAGGTACGTAAGACAAACACTAAAACGCCGGGAGTGTTTCATTTCCGGGATCTTATTTCTATCGGGTCACGCAACCACGCGATCGTTCGGGGTACTTGGGATATGCTTTGTTTACTTTTTGCCAGGCTGGATGGTAATTTATCTTTAACGTTGTATGGGAAGCCGAGACACGTTCGCTATGCCAAAAGTTTCTCTATGTGATCGACTGTTGAAATTTGCTTATCTTTACTAATCGTCTGAAATATATATAATCACTACATAGTATAAAACAAAGTCGCATTCTTTTGTCCGTCCCTATGTATGCATAAATCTTTAAAACTAGGCAACGGATTTTGAAGCGGTTTTTTTTAATAGATAGAGTTATTCAAGAGGAAGGTTTATAGGTATAATATAATTGCACCCGCGCGAAGCCGGGGCGGGTCGCTAGTAATAAATCATTTACAAAGGTTCTTTTGACTTGTCGGTGTGTTGTGTTCATAATATTGGAGAATCAATTACACAGTCTGACTGGTAAAAAACTGTACATTACTGAAGGAGGGTATTGATTGAGTAATGATGAAACTCGTCTGTGAAAAATAGTTAGGTACTCAAAATGTTACTTAATTATTATTTAAAATAGTATATATGTACGGACAACTGCGCATAGATTCTGAAATTGATTGTTAACAAACAGCAATTTTGCAAACTCGTGACCTTTCACGGCCAGAAAGACCTGCGCACTGCGCCCGCGCCAAACTCGACACGTGTGACGTGTCAGTCAAAGCGCACAAGCGTCAACTTGTATACGTTTTTGTATTTTACATAGTTGGTACAGTAATTTTGATTTTATTTTATTTCAAGTAACGACCAATAAACAAAACCTACTTTATTTTATTTTATACCAGATTGTGAATTCCTCGTCAAAATATTATCTAAGGTCACGACGTATGAAAAGGTCTTTTTGTAAATAAAGTGGAAACTCATTAAGGATTCGGAGAGCACATCAAATATTATTGTTAGTGGCCTACGTTCGCATTCGGGAGATCGGGAACTGTGTTTGTAGGTCATCCGAATATCAACAAAGAGGGATAGGGGACGTCGCTGTTGGGGAGGTAGGGACTCCATGAGAATAGGCAAAAGTGACAATGTCCCCATTTTAAATCAAATTTAAATTATGAATATTCATATAATTTAGCACCTGATAATTAAAAATCAAGTACGTACCTATATCAGATCCTTTTTTTTATAGTGGGGGAAACCTTTTATAGATCCCCAGCCGGTGGGACGGGGCTAGGGTATGTGGGAGTCCCGGTCGAGTTGAGATGGTGAGTTGCGAACTGGTTTAGCCACTAAAACCTACCACTACAGCGTGGCACAGTATGGTAATTATCGCCCCCCCCCCCCCTCATGCAATTGGAGAAGGTCCAACTCAGCAGTGGGAAAAAATATTTGGGACTGTCTTTAATAACACCGAACTAATAGTTACCGTACAAGGGCTAGCTCCCCTATTCGAAGCGAAGTACCTATTCATCATTTCTTGGTGAACACCCCCGGGGCGCGTAATTGCAGCGTTGTAATGAACTGCTGTGTCGCCATGTTGCTCTCTGATTTTGCTAAATATCTTCCATTTTAGTTATCCTGTATTTAATTACTACATAATTTTAGTTCCAGTTGCACAATAAAACCCAGATATTATAATTTATATACATAATGTCCGCTGCACATACGGTGACGGATTTAAAATACATAGTGTTAGCAAACCTTACCTTTCAAAGGTTATAAAGATGAGACTAGTTCATCAGATAAGAGGGGTTGAAGCATTGACATACAAGGGCCCCGGAGCATCCCCCTCGACCGTGCTGCCACCTTGTTGTGGTGAGGGGGCTTGCGTGCCTTTAGGATCCGTTTCGGACATAGCGGCTCAGGGTCACCCATGTCGGGCGGGCCCACGGGGAGAGGCCAGACGAAGAGCGGCACAAGGGGAGTCGTGGTGGGTTTTGGCTCTGGGGACTCCTCTCCTCGGAGTTGCCTCGGAAGCCTTAACCTGTCGCGACACATAGCGTGGTGAATGCAGTGGAAGGCGGCCAGGCGGTAAGGCCAGGGCTGCCACCACCAGCAGCGGAGGGGCGGCCAGGCAGGCGTGCCACGGCTGCCGCTGCAACCGCGTGGGACGGGCGCGAGTTTCCGGCGCCTGACGGTGGCACGTGCAATATCAACAAAAAAAACAAACAACAAAAAGCACTATATTGTGAATCTATAACCAGTTATCCAGTAATAAAATATTCCGAGCCAGAGCCAACAAATATTTGTACCTTTAAGTTATTCATAGAGCTCGTCTATTGAACTAACGTTTGTCTTAGATAATATCAAAGAAAGTACTCTCCAAAGAAAGGGCAATCTTTCTGCTTGGTTAACTTCGTCGTCGATGGAACAACGAAACACGAAGTTCAAATTTCAGTTTGTATGTCAAGGCGCTAATTACCAACGCCCCGGAGTCCTCCATGCTTAGTCCCTAACGGCTGGAAATACATGAAGATTTCCAACTTACAAAAAAGGCAGAACTTCAAAGACAAAAGACAACTTTTTAAGCAGAGACTTCGTTAACATTTAAACGTTACTAATTAGTTGGTACGGAAGTAATGAATCATCAACTATCTGTATGATTTTATTTAATATTTTATATCATCATCATCATCATCAGCCTATTTCAGTCCACTGCTGGACGTACGCCTCCCCCAAGGCTCGCCACTGAACCCGGTCTTCGGTTCTATGCATCCAGTTGCTGCCGGCTGCCCGTCGCAGATCGTCGCTCCATCTAGCAGGGGGGCGTCCCACCCTACGTTTGCCAGTACGTGGTCTCCACTGTAGCACCTGTTTGCCCCAGCGGCCGTCAGTTCTACGACAGATGTGGCCAGCCCATTGCCACTTCAGCTTGCTAATCCTATGGGCTATGTCGATGACACGCGTTCTCGCTCGGATGACTTTATTACGAATTCTATCTCGTAGCGAGACACCGAGCATAGCCCGCTCCATAGCTCGCTGAGCGACTTTTAGCTGATGGACTAGCCGCACCGTCAGTGTCCACGTTTCAGCACCGTAGGTTAGTACGGGTAGGACGCACTGATTGAAGACTTTTGTCTTCAGACTCTGCGGTATGGGCGACGAAAAGATCTGACGAAGCTTCCCAAATGCTGCCCAGCCCTATATATTTCATATATAGTAGTATTATATATAAATAATATGTATGTAGTGTATGTATATAGTATGTATGTATATTTATAAAAAAATACACCTACCTCTCTTTGTCTCTGCACCGCCCAAGTTAGACTGGCAGAAAATGCCTAAGGCAATTAAGTCCGCCTTTGTACATTTTGTGCGAAAGTGTAAATAAATAGATAAACTTTTTGTTAATACTACTAGCATGTCCATCAGTCAAGCTTACAACACACAAGTTTATCTTGACTGGTGAAATGGAAAGAATCCTTAACAATGAAGCCAAATAAATTCAGGTTTTGAACTTAATTTATCTAAAGTTTGGTGACCTTACTCAATCACAGTTCTGCTAGTTAGATCTGTATCGCTAATTGGGTCGGGCTAATAGCTTGATGGTTGGTGCCAATTAAGGCTTATTGATCTTCACCCAACCTTAAGTTACGCCATTTAACTGAAGCCGTGTCTCATTGTCACCATTGACTGAAATTAAGGCGTTTTTGGCCTCAAACTGTTTAAGCAAACCTCTTTCTCTTTTCGATGTTTAACATTTGTAGTGGTTTCTGGTAGTAAAATACCTGACAGATTCTTACAAATTTACACAGGTGCCACCACCCCATTCCATCCTGAGAGTATCGTAAGAGACGACAAAAGAAAATGGCAAAGCCGAAAACATAGTCGCAAGAGAAGGAAAACTTGATACGAAACCCAGTGCCTACCCGTCTAGCCACCGTGGCATAGTAGGATAATAACCCTCCATTTTATGGGAGGAGGTCATGCATTAGCAGTGGGTCTTGTTAAGGTGATATCAGACGGTTCACTCGAGTGAATATTCACACGAGTGAATGTTTAATTTTTCTTTCATTCCATGTTCATACGACTTTGTAAGTATGACAAAGAAAAGAACATTCATCTGTTATTTTTTTAAATATTTAATCGGGTCAGGTCGTGCGTCTCGGAATCAGTTTAATTTGTAATCATTTAATCAAAAAGTTAGACCGAAAAGAACATTCACCCGTTCTTTTTAAAATTTGCACGTAATGTTCTGTCCTTGTATTCATCCAGTTCGTGGTCCCATAGACATTGATAATTCTTACAAATCTTCAAAAACAGCAGCGTACTTTCTCATTCCATTTGAACACCATTTTGGACCATTTTGAACGCCAATTTGCCGTGAGACAGCAGGACATCCGTCTCCAAAAAGGCTCGAGACAAAATAGCAAAATCCGAGTGAACGTTCTCTCTGTGTGCCGACAGTTCATTTTTCGTTCATTCGGAGTGCGCCGAGTGCGAGTGAAAGATGCCGAATGAAAAAATCCAACATCGTTGGATCGGTTCATTAAAGAATTCATTCGGCATTCTTGTTTCATTTTGAATTCCGACGTTTCATTTCGAGTGAAAGCTACCGAATGAAAGGCAGTATTTATTATTATGACGTAATTATTAATACCGCAGTGTTTGAAAACAAAAGTCTACGATCAATGTGTGTTGCCAGTATTGACATAAAGTCCAACAAAAGGCTCAAAAGTCACCTAAACTTCGATGAATGCGGGCGGCTCAGGATCGGCTTTTAAGAAGATCCTGGGCCTATTTCTAGCAGTTGAGGGCTTTTATATGAAACTAGCTTCACCCCGCGGCGTCACCCGCGGTACGACAATAAGCCCCGCCGCACATGCTCACACTCGCATTGGCTGTCACGCGCCGCGTGCAAGGCGCAGTACCAAACTCCGCATATACACGTGTGTGTCGACACGTGTACATGAGAGCTAATGCAGAGCTTGGTACTGCGCCATAGGTTTTAAATACTGCCACTCGCACGCGGCTCGTGACAGCCAATGCGAGTCTGAGCATGTGCGGCGCGGGGCTAACCGCTGGTAACATCGCACCCGTGCCACTCTGTCACCCCGGGACGGGCCGCTAGTATATAATAATAATGATATTGACTCTACGTTTTAGTTCGAAAACTTTCGTATGGGAAAAAGAAAATTGCTGTTTTTAGGGTTTTTCCGACAATTATTCGATTTTTTCTCGCCGTACTTCAACAAACATTTAAAAAAAAGAATTGGCCAAATTGGTCCAGGCGTTGTTGAGTTATGCGCTTACCAACACATTTTGCGAATCATTTTAATTTATATAGTTATTAGATAGATAGATGATGATGATGAATTAGTCACAAATGGGCCACAAACAGCAGAAAATAAAAATAAACTTTAAAATGATGAAAGTTGTCGGTTACGATGTTAATCCTGACAATGCTCCTTATATAATATACTTGTACGCGTGTAATGTCTAAACAAATTGGCGAACATCGTCCCTCGTCTCCTGCCAAACCCTATATGCCGCCCTCACTCCCGACACGTGCAAATTAATTAGCGCCCCAATAAGCCGCGCTGTCCGTTATTCCGTCAATCACTTGAATATCTAATAATTTTCAGTTTATCCGATTGTACAAGTAACAAATTCTGGTATCTCTAGTACTATTCAATACTTTACTGTCCAGTCTGTTCAACCCACTGCAGAGTCGGGCCACCTGCAGCTCCATGGACGGTAATTAGTCTACTGTGGTATGCTGGCCAGACGGGCTGGCACAGGGTTTTCTATCAAGTACCCCCAGCGACAACAAAAAAAAAGGGTTTTCTATCAAGTATTCCTTCTCTTGTGGCTGGGTTATCGGTCTTGTTATTTCCTTTTGTCGGGTCTTACGACACCCTCAGGATGGTATGGGGTGGTAACACAGTGTATTCTAAATCCGTCACCACATGGACAAAATCTATATTCAGTTCGTTGTAGATTGGTTTTCAATGCTATATATCCAACTAGTGGCCCGCCCCGGCTTCGCCCGTGCAAAGCGGGGGTGTGTTATACATATAAACATTCCTCGTGAACCACTCTATCTAATAAAAAAACCGCTTCAAAATCTGTTGCGTAGTTTTAAAGATTTAAGCATACATAGAGACGGACAGAAAACATCGACTTTGTTTTATACTATGTAGTGATGATATGAGTAATACGCTAATATCATTCATAAAGTTTAACAATAATCACTAGCACTACATAGTATAAAACAAAGTCGCTGTTGTCTGTCCGTCCCTATGTATGCTTAAATCTTTAAAACTACGCAACGGATTTTGAAGTGGTTTTTTTAATAGACCGAGTGTTTCAAGAGATGTATTTTTTTTTAAACGTAACCCCTGCACTAGATATGACCTGTATCGCGATAGCAGTTTACAAACATGAAATTCACGAACACAAATGACACCCAGACTCAGAGCAAGTGCCTCTGGTTTACACAAAGACACTTGCCCGGCCCGGAATCGAACCTCCCGGGTTCGATTCCGGGCCCCGTCATCCAAAGGCGGCACATCCAACCCCTAGACCAACGATACATGCTTAATATTGTAGAGAAACACTGATATATTTAGAGGTTCATCATTGCACCCGTGCGAAGCCCGGGCGGGTCGCTAGTCTCTAATAAGAACAAAAATCTCGCCCGTGAGAGTGCTTCTATAAAATTTGTCTTGAAGGACAACATACATAAGAACATTAATACGCAACTTAGATGTTGCGAAGCCTAAGGCGTAATTTACGAGTACATACATGAAACGCTACAAAATTAGCCTGTCTAGACCAACTTAATTTGTTTTGTTTAGTTTGTAATTATGCGATGTTAAATTATACATGATTACTTTCGGTTAAGAAAATGTTTAGTAGATATTTTTATAACATTTTTACACCATTTGGAAGCCATCAGTGACTTCGTTTTCAGGTAAATAAATCATGACACGGAGATATTTCAAAATAAAATTGTGTTACCTGCGGTTTGCATAAACTCAAAGAAATATCTATTTTTTTCACCATTCCACGGTATGGAGTCGACAAAATGAAATGGCAAGGTTAATAACCTAAGGGCCCCCGCGCATTTAGGCGGCCAGGCCGCGCGGCCAGTCGCGCATAATGCGCGGATTGGTCGCGGCGGCCAATAGGCCGCGTATGTGACGCGATGTTTTTCGTTGGCCGCGCGACCAAAACTTGGCTGCGCGGCCTGGCCGCGTAATGCGCGCAGCTATATACATTTAGTTGGCCGCAGCGACTTGGCCGCGCGGTCTGGCCGCATGCTGCGCGGAGGCCCTTACCGCAAAAGAAGGAAATCTTGATACGAAACCCTGTGAAGATCTGTCTGGGAAACGTTGCACAGTAGGCTAATTACCCTACTTGTAACTGGAGGAGTCCCGACTCAGCAATGGGTTATGGGCTGAGTTTTAGTAGAAGAAGTGAATTTTAAACTAATATAAAGCTTTCTTTAATCGTAACATAGACGCCACGGTTGTATTCTATTGTTTGAATTTCTTATTTGCTGTAACCGCTTTATTTCTAAACTAGCTTCATTCTTAAAAGGAACAATTACTTGTGGTCGCCCAGCGGTCAAAATTCGACCTTAACTAATTGAAATTATAGTTATATTCTTTATTTTACCACAGACTTCACTATCACTATCACTACATAGTATAAAACAAAGTCGCTGTCGTCTGTCCGTCCCTATGTATGCTTAAATCTTCAAAACTACGCAACGGATTTTGAAGTGGTTTTTTTTAATAGATAGAGTGATTCAAGAGGAAGGTTTATATGTCATAATTGCACCCGTGCGCAGCCGGGGCGGGTCGCTAGTTAACAATAAACAACAGAGTATGCGTGTGTGTGTGTGTGTCAAATACATGGTAGTGTGTGTAATGTTATTTTATTGATCAAATATTTAATTTAAATATTCAAATATTTTGAACTAATTGATTATGTATGTACTTCGGCTATTAATAATGTATTATTTAGACATTTATATAACAGTTAGTCAAGGAGCTCGATTAGACTTAAAGTTCAGAACCTACACGACAGTAATTTCCAGAAGCTTAACCTAATTCCGTCTTAGCTACAAATTGTCTTCGTTAGCGCGATTTACACCATGGCCTTAAGTCTGTGGTTGAAATAATTCTGTACGGAATGGTATATTCGGGGTTATATCTATGCTTGGCAGTCACCCAAATGTTACCTCACGACTCAAGCCAGGCTTTGTGGAGGACCGCGAGTCAGGAACTTGACCAAGTTGCCGTGGAGCAATAGTAATCTTATTGAATGTATGCACATTGAATAAAACGTTTCAAATCATTAATAGAGACATCGTAATTTCAGCCCATGATGAGTGACCCACTACTGAGTCGGGCCTCCTCCAAATTCATCGAGGGAAATTAGCCTACGGCGCCACGCTGGCAAGAAGGGTTGGCACAGGGTATGTGTCAAGTTTTCCTTCTCTTGCAGCCAGGTTTTACGGCTTTATCATTTCCTTTTGTGGGCTCTTACGACACCGAGACGGATCTTGATGGTGGTAGAAATATGAAGGTGAATTTTTTTTTTTTGGGCGACAAGCTGACCCGGCAAACTCCGTGCCCCCTCAGAATCGATAAATAAAAAACCTGAATGATAATTCCAGAATGTTATTAAAATACTAGCTATTGCGCACGGCTTCGCCCGCGCGGGCTTTGAACCCGTGCTTATCTCCGCTTCGCGTGTAGCCTATGTTACTCAGAGATTGATAAGGATTTTTTACGCTACACACTTTACGCTACACATTTAACGTAGTTTCTTTCTTCAGACGTTGTAATACTTTTTATGAACATAAAAGCGGTTATTGTGACTAAACTATGATAGTTAAATATGTGCTCTCATGGACATATCTAACTATCATACATGGTTTTGTTCTATAGTCAATAGTTTTTGCAGCGAACGCATAAATAGGTTTTCGATTTTACATCTTGGGTGACATAATCGCAATTGTCATACGGATTCCTAATTCTTTTGAAAATAAAATGTATAGCCTTCCTCGATAAATGGACTATCCAACACCGAATATTACCTACCCATTTTTGAAATCGGACCAGTAGTCCTTAGATTAGCGCGTTCAAACAAACAAACAAACAAACTCTGCAGCTTTTTACAGAAGTATAGATGTGCAAACCTTAATGGGAACAAAAATGATGGGTATTAATTTCATATTTTCTCACCTTCTAGGGCCCTGGACTTCCACGAATCTTTCAAGAACAAAATTAGCCAAATCGGTCCAGCCTTTCTCGAGTTTTAGCGAGACTAACGAACAGCAATTAATTTTTAATTATTTTAGTAATTTAATTCAGTGTTTTTTTATGTTTATTTTTATTTTAGATATATAATAATTGATAGATTTATAAAGATATAGAAGATAGATATAAATTTCCTATAGATCGCATGTTAACGACACTTCTATTCACCTTCGACTTTCATCCAAACGATGTGTGCCGAACATTTTCTACGAGTTTGGTAATTACAAAAGTGGCATGCAAGTCAAAGTTACCAGAAGTTGTAACGGTGTAATTCCATCACACAAGTTTAGCCGAGATAAGGGGAATTTGATTACTTTCATGTGTGACATTGGTAACAGTATACGAGAGATTATTCGGTCAGACATTAACGGTAATTAAGCATATACACTCGTCATTTAAATACTCGTATAGCGTATCACTACATAGTATAAAACAAAGTCGCATTCTTCTGTCCGTCCCTATGTATGCATAATACTTTAAAACTACGCAACGGATTTTGAAGCGGTTTTTTTTAATAGATAGAGTGATTCAAGTGGAAGGTTTATATGTATAACCCACCCCCGCTTTGCACGGGCGAAGCCGGGGCGGGCCACTAGTACTCTATAATTCTAAGACGTAAGTTCTCTTCGGCAATAAATTCATTCATTCACAATTCCATCCCGAGGGTGTAAGTAAGAGCTGACAAAAGGAAATTACAAGGCCGACAACCTAGAATAGAATAGAATACTCTTTATTGTACACCAAAATGTTAAAGGTTAACATGGTATCAGAGAACTAAAGCAAAGAAATGTACAATGGGCGGTCTTATCGCACTAGGCGATTTCTTCTAGACAACCCTGTGCCAACCCGTCTGGCCAGCGTGACACAGTAGACTAATGACCCTCCCTGTGATGGGGGGAGGCCCGACTCAGCAAGGGGTCATTTATGGGCTGAGTAGTAGTATGACTTTTTTGCGCAAACAATTGTTCAGGTCATTAATACAAGAATTCGATACGCAAGCTTAGCCTCAGGTTTAGTAAAGAACACGGTGACATAGTCTGTGTTAGCGTAGTCGAACATGGATTCCATTTGGATGTTGGCCAAGCCACGACAGGTTGGACTGCGAGCGCTTGCGGCTATGTCCACTAATAGTAATTCCCAAGTTAGCCGCCTCTTACCAAATTATTTATTTATTTAATACTTTGTGCAAAAAAATATTACATAGGCGGACTTAATGCCAAGAGGCATTCTCTCCCAGTCAACCTTTGGGTGTGTAGAGAGGGGTTTATGGCAGATGCACTGGGAAATTACGAAAGCATTGTATAGCTAATAATACCTATAAATGAACTTAAAAATAAATAATAAACCTATATAAACATACATATACATCATACATATATAAGTGTATATAAAAAAGACAAATACTCATATCAAATATACATAAATATATAAAATAAATATTCTACTGTATTAAGTAATTTGAGACATAATGAACTTATTGTGAAAATGGTTTCGTAGCTTAACTTTAAATGACTGAACACTGTCAGCCATCCTGATTTCGAGGGGAAGCGCGTTCCATAAAAGAACAGATTGCACGAAAAAAGTCGAGTGTACAAAGTCAGAGCGGTGAGAGGGACATTGGAGAAGACGATTATTTGAGGACCGAAGGTGTTTATCGTGATTTGAGGACAAGAAGTCAAAATGTGAAATTAAGTAAGCGGGAGGGTGAGGAGAAAAAAGAAGTGAAAATAACATTGTTAAAGCACGCATTTCTCTGCGTTGCCTGATGGGTAACCATTTCAAAAGGGCCCGATATTCGGAAATATGGTCATATTTCCGGAGGTTGAAAACGAATCGAATGCAGTTGTTGAGAAGACGGTCAAGTTTATTGAGTAGATCGGCATTCAGGTCAAAGTAGCATACATCACCATAGTCAAATATCGGTAGGATAAGGGTCTGCACAAGCATTGCCTTAATGTTAGATGGCAGAAAGTTATTAAATTATCTTACTTCGATCCCGATATACAACTTCTACTTCTCACCCAATGAATGACCCACTGCTGAGCTAGCCCTACCCCAACTAGATTTCTTAGTAACCAAAGTATCTAAAACCTATTGGATAAGTCGTTTACTACTAGAAAGAAAGACAATATTTAATCGGCAAAATATACATGAAAGAAATTAACAACATAGATATTTTTAAGTTAAGGAAGTTTGCACAATTAAAAAGGATTAAGTATATCTACATGTCCTGCCGAGTAGGTCACCCAGCGCTAATCTTCAGTTGGCAACCCTATTAGTGAGTCACGGATGGGTATTGCAATATACTGTAATTCCGCTGTGTAGTGTGTGTGTGAAAGTACATGTATACATGTCCCACTCGAGCTTCCTCCAACTACACGAAGGGTAATTAACCTACTGTGCCATGCTGGCTCGCATCAAGTTTTCCCTCTCTTGCGGCTAGGTTTTCTCCTTTATCTTTAAACTAGTGGCCCGCCCCGGCTTCGCCCGTGCAAAGCGGGGGTGGGTTATACTTAAAAACCTTCCCCTTGCACCACCCTATCTATTAAAAAAAACCGCTTCAAAATCCGTTGCGTAGTTTTAAAGATTTATGCATACATAGGGACGGACAGAAGAATGCGACTTTGTTTTATACTACGAGGGTGAATCAAAAAGTTCTTAGAAGTGCATATATATGAAACCTTTTTGGATCAAGTTCGATATTCAAATTAAAGAGTGTCTATCACACTATATTTATGCAGACTGTCACTTGTTTTTGTCAGTTCGTTCGCATGTAATAAATTTTTTTGTGCAACGAGTTGCTAAAAAGTCAAAATTATGGATAAAAGTGAGTTACGTGCGGTGATAAAATATCTCAGTTTGAAAAAAATGTCTACGAAGGAAATTTTTTTGGACATTCAGCAGACATTAGGGCGTGATGCTGTACCCTATTCTACGGTTGCGTACTGGGTGGCTGAATTTAAAAGAGGTAGATCAAGCTGTAAAGATGACCCGCGTTCTGGGCGGCCTTCAACCTCCGTTACAGAAGAAAATGTCAAAAAGGTTGAGAATCTGGTTTTGGAAGACAGAAGAATGACTATAAAACATATAGCTGAGATCCTAAAGATATCTTTTGGTAGCGTTCAATCCATTTTAATTGATTCACTGGGGTTCAAAAAAGTGTCTGCAAGATGGGTGCCACGAATGTTAACCGACGAAAACAAAAAGCGACGTTTGGAAATTTCCAAGCGTAATCTCGAAATGTTCCAGCGTGATTCGGATAATTTTTGCCGTCGTCTTGTCACCATGGATGAAACGTGGGTCCACCATTTTGATCCTGAAACTAAAAGACAAAGCATGTCTTGGAAACGACCATCCTCTCCATCCATTAAGAAATTTCGAGTTGCTCCTTCCGCTGGCAAAGTTATGGCCTCTGTGTTCTGGGATAGTGAAGGAATCCTTTTTATTGATTACATGCCAAAAGGCCAGACGATAACTGGACCCTATTATGCAAATTTAATCCCGAAAGTGCGTGAAGCGATTAAAGAAAAACGTCGTGGAAAACTGTCGTTGGGCGTGTTGTTCCTTCAAGATAACGCTCCTGCCCATCGATCGGAAGTTGCGCTCAACGCAATCCGCTGTGCTGGCTTCAATCTCCTTGACCACCCACCATATTCTCCGGACTTAGCCCCAAGTGATTTTCACTTATTTCCAAAATTAAAAGAGGAAATTCGTGGAACAAAATTTCACGATAATGACGCGGTTATAGCTGCCGTAGAGGACTTTTTCGAGAGTCAAGAAAATAATTTTTTTTCACAAGGAATAAGGAAGTTAGAAACGCGTTATTCTAAATGCATTGCATTGGAGGGAGATTATGTAGAAAAATAAAATATTATTATTTAAATCTTTGCATTTTTTAATATTGATTCCAAGAATTTTTTGATTCACCCTCGTATGTAGTGATAGTGATGAGCAATTCTGTATATATATATACAGAATTGTATATATATAATTGGAATCTCGGAATCGGCTCCAACGATTTTTATGAAATTTAGTATATAGGGGGTTTAGGGGGCGATAAATCGATCTAGCTAGGAATCATTTTTAGAAAATGTATTTTTATTAGGGTTTAGGGGGGGATAAATCGATCTAGCTAGGAATCCTGACATCTATTGGCGAATAATAATAAAACTTTTTGTGAGCACAACAGCAGATGGCGTTGTTACGTAACGTACAAATTACGTACGTACGTAATTCGTACTTAAATATAATTTCCAAAAAACACAATTTATAAAAAAAAAAAGATATGGGTTATATGGGCCCTTGCGGCTAGGCATGTCCTTTCGACGGCTCTTACTACACCCTTAGGATGAATATCCTAGGGGTGGTGACACTATGTATTCTAAATCCGTCACCACAAAGATCATCCTGATATAGTCTTGAGTATTACCGAACAAATGGTCATCTAAGCTTAGAACAATAACTGACAATCTGTTCTGCGTTTGGTTCTGCTGAAGTTTGAATAGATGTCCATAATTTGTGAGCAACCCATTGATATACAAAGTATGTGTAAGATAGAGTTTATTTTTGGCCAGTAAGAACTTATGAAATTTTTGATTTATATTTTGGTGTAACCGATCGAGGACGCTTTTTGAGGTGATATTTGTAAGGAACTGTGCATCTTGGGTTTGTATATCAATGGAGCAACCTCTCCGGTGTGCTTCGGAGGCGGCGGAATGTCATCGGCCACGGCTGCCATTCTACCCAGCTGTGGCAGTGGTTAGACGTAGTCAGTAAGCAGCGTGAAAACGGACAGCTGGTCTAACTATATTATAATTACCATTGGTCCCACTGGTCAGGAGGTATAGCCAAATCAGGACCGGTACTAAAAATAATTTACGCTCCTACAACTACAGAAGATGTAGAAATCTTTATCTTCAAGCAAGAAAATAACATACTAAATCAACATTGGTATAGCTTAGAAGCAATGATTCCAATTTTTTAAAGGGTTTATTAACATTTATTTTTAACGAATCCGCTGCACTGTGATCGCGGTGTGAGTTTACAAACGTAAGTAATTCTCCAATATAAATGACACCCAGACTCAGAGCAGGTGACTCCGGTTTACACAAAGACACTTGCCCGATCTCTGAATCAAACCGGGGATCCATGATACAAAGGCACATCCAACCCCTTTTTTTTTATTACGTCGGGGATCCTCATGGATTCCCGCCGGGATATGTGGGACTCCGGGGCGCGTAGAGATGGTAAATTGCGCCCCGACCTACCCACTAAAACCGACGGTGATCCTCGAATATCCGAACCAGGGCCACGGGATACACTCCCCGATAGGAGAGCATGCTCCGGGATCCTGGGGACCTCGGCCCGCCTCGTTTAGTGGAGCCCCAAGCTCCGAGGCGGGCCCCTCAGATTACGCGGGGGATAGCTATAGTAGCCTCCCCCCATTCCACCGCTGGGAGGGGCACATCCAATCCCTAGACCAATGAGGCAGTCCAATATAATATATAAATAACATGCATAGTTCTCTTCAAAAAGCAATTGTTTCGCACCACACAAAACCTATTTTTTCACTTAGTTTGAACAGATTGCCTATATCCCAACCTCGATCACACAAAAAGCTCTCAGGTAATCCTGAGGCTCCGGGGAGCCTTTGTTTACTTAAAAAGGTAAATTCGATTCCCAGCGAGGTGTTGAGGTTTTCTTGACGAATTTGCGATATATCCTTCGATGTTCTCACGTCCGTAAAAGGGACCTCATTTTATTGTACGATGACTGAAATGGCCGTCGGTTTGTTGGACAAAGAAATTTGTAACCGTTGGACATTGTTTTTAAAGCATGACGAAAATAGTGGTGTCATACGGTATGCTGCTACAATAACCGATCTTGATGTACCTAGTTATATTAAATATTCGGTTAGCAGTCGAAATTCAATCATAATTATTTTAAATTATAATTATATTCTCCATTTCATCACAGACTTTAACAATAAACAAAAGAGTATAATATAAGTAATTTATTTTTTATGCGTAATAAAAAATAGCATACTGCATTCCTTCTCTTTAAAAACTACAACTGTGGGAAATTTCATACTTCACGTATTAATATATAGATTGTCTACGCTATTGAATGTTTTGTATTAGCTCAGTGATGCAAATAAATTCATCATGGGGTCTTTAAATCACAGCTATTCACTATACACAACACAAACAAAATTGAAACTTATGACCAAGTAAACATAGATAATAAATAGCTAATCGGGGTTTCTTATTTTGATTATTTATACTGATGCTTGTATTGAACAACTAAAAAAGTTGATTAAATCTAATGGTTACAAAACTACTTCAAAGGCAATTATTAGGTTTATCATAATTTCAAATTTAGATAGCTGAACCATTTCTTATGCAAATTGGAATTAGATTTTACAAAGGGGCAACTTTTTTAAGACTGTCAGGATCCTAAGAAAAATTTCAGACGAAAATAGACAAAGATAGTTTAGAATAAAAATATATTCTAGACGTACGATGAACAAAAAATTAGACGATTAAGAAAAAATCACAATCATGATAAAATATTAATAGTAAACATTATCAATGTACATGATTTCAGCAACTTATATCACTACATAGTATAAAACAAAGTCGCTGTCGTCTGTCCGTCCCTATGTATGCTTAAATCTTTAAAACTACGCAACGGATTTTGAAGCAGTTTTTTTTTAATAGATAGAGTGATTCAAGAGGAAGGTTTGTACATGCATAATTGCACCCGTGCGAAGCCAGGGCGAGTCGCTAGTGTATTATAAATAAATTATTGTGACTGTGACCACGACTGAAAATCCGTTTTGAGGTGTTTAATTTTTTTTAAGTTATTACGGTCAATTCGGTACATATTGTTAAAAGATTACTTTGTTCAAAATATACTACTTTTTTCAGTACCACACGATATTTTGTCTACAGAACTACCAGTGTTCTGGTTCGGCGGATTTTGGATATCAGAAACGACACATTGTTACATACAGTGACGGATTTAAAATACTATTGGCATTCTCCATTCCACCCTGAGGGGGACGTAAGAATCGACAAAAGGAAATGTCAAGGCCGAAACCCTAGCCGAAAGAAAAGGAAACCTTGATACGAAACCATGCCAGCACACCGATAATTAAAAGACATTTAAAGAATCCTCCAAAGAATATTTGTTTGATAATATTGTTACAAAGTACTCCAACAAATCTATAAAATAAGGCATATATGTGTATCACAGTTTAATAAATGCCGCTTCGGTGCAAAGGGAAATAAAAATGCCTGCTCCAATAAAGATATTTCACTCGAATAGTTTCGGTAACTGGGATACATTTTTTCCGTTTGTAGCGCGGTATAATCGATTGATATTTCGCTGTCTGGTTGTCGAGTGGATTTTACGTACCGACATACGGTTGGAACAATTTACAATTAATGGTATCATTATTTGGTCTAGTGGTTAGATGTGCCGCCTTTGGATCAACGGGTCCCGGGTTCGATTCCCGGGTCGGGCAAGTGTCTTTGTCTAAACCAGAGGCACTGGCTCGGAGTCTGGGTGTCATTTCTATCTATATTACACTATATATTTACAAAAAAAAATGTATATAAGTAGTTTATCATCCATCTAGTTACCATAACACAAGCATTAAGTTGCTTAGCTTGGGACGAGATGGCGTTGTGTGAAATGTCCAAGGATATTTATTTATTATTATTATTTATTATTATTGCGACCCGTAAATGTATGTGGTGACGCATTAAGAATACATGGCGTCATCTGAGTTCCAACTAGGGTTCATTCCCGGGAATTCTCGAGCCGAGAATTCCCGGGAAATCGTTGGGCTTTGTTCCCGGGAAATCAAGCTCGAGAAAAGTCGAGAACTCGAGAAATCATGTACGTTTGTAGAAAATAAACTTGCAGAGTTTTAATTTGTTTATATTCTATTAACATGCCATAAATGGTGCTATGATTGTAATGTAATTATAATTTACATATACTTTCTACCTGAGTTTAAGATATTAAAGATTTCTTTCGTGTTTTATAGAAGCTATTTTGTTTACAAGATTTAAGTTGATTTCTTTTTCTAAATAACCAGCCCAAAATTGTGCTGTGATTCTACTGTAAGTTAAGATAATAGTTTGGGGAAAAAGTTTCGTCGCATTTTTTAAGAAATTTCAAAACAGTTTTTGGTATCGTTTATTTACATTTAGCTAAAGTATGTAGCTACCATTTAGTTCGATAACTTTTTCCCATCTTGTAGGTAGGGACATGATCCCATTGCTATAGAAATTTTGGGACTACTGATCATAATACCGCGACAAGTGGTTTTGGCAGTCCTCTCGTGATGTTAACCTGACACTGCCTAAAGAATTCTGAAGAGACCGAAACATGTGGATATCTGAAGGTGCAAGATCAGGACTGAAGATTTTATTACAAGTTCATACATACTATAATGCGAAAAGGCTTTTTCCCCAACCTAATATTTACGTTTTTTTTATGTTGATTTTTTGTTTAGTTTAAGTTCTAAATAACCAACTAAGGCCCTCCCAAAGGCCAACCCCACGTCCGTGCAGAACATCTTAGCCACGTGGGAGGGGGACACTCAAAATGAAATTACTTATGAGTGGCTAACAGGGAAATGGCAAACCCATGAAGAAATAATATTGAAATGATACAAAGTGACTTGACATTGGCTAAACACAAACCGTGAGAGCCACAAAAAAAAAAAAAAAAAAAAAAGAAACCAACTAAGGTGCTGTCATTATGATTATGAGCCTGAATAATATATTTTTTCTGTAATATTTTATGTAACAATATTTATAAGATTAATGTTTTTGAATAACATCGATGAAAGTTTTATAATTAATTTGATACTTTTATTTGAGAGGAAAACCACTGATTTTTAGACGCAATTGGAACCAAATAATATGAGAAAACGTACGTAAATGTTAATTTCTCGACAACCCGAGAGTCCCGAGAAATTAGCCTCGAGAATTCTCGAGACCCGAGAAATTGAAAAGCTCGAGAAATCATGAACCCTAGTTCCAACCTGAGGGTGTCTTAAGAGCCGACAAAATGAAATGACAAGACTGATATCCTAGCCGCAAGGAATACTTGAAAAAAAAACAGTGCCAACCTATCTGGCCAGACTGGCAGGATAGGCTAATTTCCCCTTCATGTAATTGGAGGAGGCCCCACTCACAGTGCGTCTTTATATAATACACACTCAAATAATTAAAATTAAGGTCATTTTCACTTTATACACGACTAGCTTTTGGGGGCGGCTTCGCTCGCGTCGACTTCGAACCCGTGCTTATCTGTATGCATTTTTTTTCATGAATATAGAAGTGGTTATTGTGACTAAACTATGATAGTTAGATATGTGCTCTCGCAGACTTTTTTGTAGATCTTTATAAGACCTACAAACTCGTAGTACTTCATTTTGTTCTATTGTCAATAGTTTTTGCAGCGCACGCATAAATAGGTTTTCGATTTTACACCTTGGGTTACAAAATCGCAATTTTCATACGGATCCCTAATTCCTTTGAAAATAAAGTGTAAATGGACTATCTAACACTGAAAGATTTTTTGAAATCGGACCAGTAGTTCCTGAGATTAGCGCGTTCAAACAAACAAACAAACTCTGCAGCTTTATATATTAAGTAATAGATAATAGATATACACTATAAACACGAGTGGCGACCGCCTTCTGGAAAGTTCAGTGCTGATGCACATGATATGCCAACAACTTCGTCACAGGACTGGCCTTTGTGGAAATACTTGGGAGAGGCCTATGTCCAGCAGTCATAAGAAGGTTACTAGTGTTGGCTAGATCTGGCTGATGTTTGGCCCTTTCCGACAATTGCTCTCACAAATCACAGTTATTGTATATATATATAAGAAATAGGACCGCAATGCAAAAAAAAAATGACAAGCCCTCTGAGTTTCTTGCCAGTTCTTCTCAAGAGTGGTCGCGTTCCGAACTGGTGGTAGACGGTAGACCATTTGTATTATATAGAATCTTTATGAATATTGTGTTGACTTTTTGTAAGTGTCCATCGTGACCCAAGCAAAATAAATTATTTGAATTAATCTGTCTTATATCCAGCCTTGTAACCAAAAATGGCGATCTAAAAAGAGCAACTACAGAGTTTCTTGCCGGCTCTTCTCTGTAGAGGTGCATTCGTGGTAGATGGTAAATTTTAAATGTTATTTTATTGGTTGACTTGTCACAAGAGCTTTATTGAGCCAACTTGATTAAATGAGTTTTGAATTTGAATTTGAAATAAATAAATAAATAAATATCCTTGGACATTTCACACAACGCCATCTCATCCCAAGCTAAGCAACTTAATGCTTGTGTTATGGTAACGAGATGGATGATGAACTACTTACATACATTTTTTTTTGTAAATACATACATATTATAGATAGAAATCGACACCCAGACTCCGAGCCAGTGCCTCTGGTTTAGACAAAGAAACTTGCCCGACCCCGGAATCGAACCCGGGACCCGTTGATCCAAAGGCGGCACATCTAACCACTAGACCAACGAGGCAGTCAAGAGTGAAAGTGGACGTCTTTTGGCTGAAACGGTGATGATGATAAACCTGACGATTGGAAATTAATTAGACAAGAAGTACTTGAATTAAACTTATTTTGAATTCGGGAACACAGCTTGACCTAGATTTGTAAACACAAACAAAAGTATAATAATATATTCAGTATTTATGTTGGAAGTTTGGCCAACAAAAATACTTTTGTTGTCATGTTACCGGTCAGCCGTCGCCAAATAATCCAAGTTAGCATGTCGAATCCTCTTTTATGTTGGAATGGAAAAATCACCCGCTTTGTTGGTGTTCACATAGATTTGTGGCTTGTTTTCCTTTGAAGGTTTCAAATTGTGATTTCAAAGAAAAAACTGGCCTTAGGCGGTCATACAAAGTATTCTACGGCTTCTGCGAGCGGTTTGCTCAATACAAAATTATTAATGATTGAATTGCACTGTCTAACCGAATTATCTTAGAGTAAATACTGATGGATGACTTATGGAACAGAGACGTGGTCGCTCACTATGGGCTCCATCAGAAGGCTCAAAGTCACCCAAAGGGCAATGGAGAGGGCTATGCTCGGAGTTTCCCTGCGAGATCGAATCAGAAATGAGGAGATACGCAGGAAAACCAGGGTCACCAACATAGCCCACAGGATTGCCAAACTTAAGTGGCAGTGGGCAGGGCACATAGCGCGCAGGACCGACGCCCGATGGGGCAGAAAAGTCCTCGAGTGGCGACCGCGTTCCGGAAAGCGCAGTGCTGGTAGGCCTCCCACACGGTGGACCGATGACCTGATTAAGGTCGCCGGAAAACGATGGATGCGGGCGGCCCAGGACCGGCCTTTGTGGAAATCCTTGGGGGAGGCCTATGTCCAGCAGTGGACGTCTTTTGGCTGAAATGATGAATACTGATAACTAACTCCATAACAAGCTCGCCTCATTCAACTGAACTGATATAGGTATGTCTAGATAGTCTTTCACCAAAGATTTCTATGGGCTTTATTAAGTACATTTTTGTAATTTGTTCCTTCTACTTCTCATCTCTTAGAAGACAGTAAGCCGCAAGAGAAGGAAAACTTGACACAAAATCCTTTTTTTGGGTTCGTTGGTGAAATAGTTTTGCATACTGCCGCCCCTCGGGGGTGGGACTCCGGAATCTACCCACTAACCCCAGCGGTATACCCTCACACGACACGCTTGGGGCGCCACAGGTTCGCGTAAATACATTCCACTGTGACTGAAACAAAATCCTTTACCAGGGTGCTAAAGGATTTTGTTTCAGATGTTGTCTAGCTAGCGTGGTGCAATACGCTTCACTCCCTGCCGTAGTTGGAGGAACGCTGACTCAACAGTGGTTCGATCAAACAGTGGATCAATACTATGTTTTTGAAAAAAACATAGATACTGTCGAATTGAGAACCTCCTCCTTTTTTGATGTTGGTTTAAAATAAATAAATATCCTTGGGCATTTCACACAACGCCATCTCGTCCCTAGCTAATGCTTGTGTTATGGTAACGAGATGGATGATAAACTACTTATATACATTGTTTTTTTGGAAATACATACATATTATAAATAGAAAACATCCAGACCCGGAACAAATACTTGTAGGTCGTACGAATATTTCTTTCGTGCGGGAATCGAACCCGCGATATGCTGCGCAGCAGTCGATCTCTCAACCATTGCGCCAACCATTGTCCAATGGATACTTCTTACCATGATGCTCACGCTGTAAGAAATAATGTATTCAAGCGAGCGTATCCTAGTTTACTTCATCCTCTCATAAGCATTTAAGCCCAAAAATGACCCACTGCTGTAGGGCCTCCCCTATCTATATCTTTGGCATCAAGTTTTTCGTCTATTGGGTTTGGGTTGTCTCCCGCTTACGTTCTTATTACGACACCCTCAATATTTATAGGTAGGTGACATTGTACTTACTAGCCTATCTTACATAACGAATAAATAATATTTGTTCTGTACCAAAACATCACGTGGTAGACCCCACCTAATTAAACGAACCTTGTCGAAGATTCGCGCCGATATCAGCGAGATCTCGCCATGAATGCTAATTAGTCGTATGAATGGTAATGATTGAAACAAATTTATCCGAAGATTGCGTGCCCCGGCCTCATAGTATCCCCCCAGGCACGTACGGAAACACTGATTGGTTTTCGTATCCAGTATCCGTTTTAGCAGCATCTGATAATGGTTGTACAATTTTGTGGATGGTCAGTCATTTTATTCAAATTTTTTTTTTTACTATTCTTTTTTTAAATAGCCACGTCACTGTCGGTGAATCTGCAACTGCTGAGCCGACGAGTATCTCCCAACTTAAATACCTATACCGACGTTACGTCGACGGTGGCGTCGTGCGGCGGGTCGTTCTCTTCCCTGCAATATGGTTGAGGAGGGCGATGGCTGCCGCATGCGTCATGCTTGTGAACAGGTGCCGTTGCTGGGGGTCGGTTGGCTTGGGCATTACAAGGTTACTATTGTCAACTATATCTGGCTGATGTTTGGCCCTTTGGAACTATTGTGTGAGTTTGCTCTCACAAATCTGTCTTAAAACCAGTCTTGTACCCAAATGGCGATCTAAAAAGAGCAACTACAGAGTTTCTTGCCGGCTCTTCTCTGTAGAGGTGCATTCCGAACCGGTGGTAGATGGTAAATAATTAATTTTAAATGGTAAATTTTAAATTTTATATTTTGTTTGGCCTGTCAAAAGAGCTCTAATGAGCCAACTTGATTAAATGAGTTTTGATTTTGATTTGGTTAATTAGGATAGGTACGCCTACTACTACCCAGCCCATAGATGACCCACTGCTGAATCGATTGGCACAGGGTTTCGTATCATAAAGTCAGTCGCCTACGCAAAACAGGCCCCGGGAGGAAGGCGCGCCGCGATTCCCGCCCCCCAGCGGTGGAATGGGGGAGGGCAATACATCCCCCCTCATAATCAGAGGGGCTTGCCTCGGCGCATGGGGTTCCACTAGCTTTATAAGAGGCGGGCTAAGACCCCTAGGGTCACGGAGCATGCTCTCGCAATGGGAGTGAATCCCGAAGCCGTATCATGTTACTCTTCTTTTACGGTTAGATTTTTTGCCGTGTTTCCTTTAGTCAGGTCTTACGACACCCTCAGGGTGGAATAGGGTGGTGACACTGCGTATTCTAAATCCGTCACCGCACGGAGTTGCTTAGACAAGATAATGCCCTTCCTCCCTCCATTCCCTCCATAAATGTGTGTGATTTCATTGATGGCATGGAGTACGGTAGGTATCGTATTTTGTAAAAAGTGGTTCTGTCACGACAAACAGATAATTTAGTGTTATTTATGGTGTTACTAACTTCTCAGCCCGTGAATGACCCACTACTTAGTCGGGCCTCCTCCAATTATATGGAGGGTAATTAGCCTACTGAGCCACGCTGGCCAGACGAGTTGCCAAAGGGTATCGTATCAAGTTTTCCTTCTCTTGTGGCTAGTTTATCGGCCTTATCATTTCCTTTTGTTGGCTCTTGCGACCCCCTTAGGATGAAATGGGGTGGCGTCACTATGTATTCTAAATCCGTCACCAAACGGACGTTTATGGCGTGAGGTATGTAAATAAGAATAAAAACGAAACCCCTGCAATAGTTATATCCTGTATCGCGGAGGCAGTTCACAAACATGTAATTCACGAGTACAAATGACACCCAGACTCCGAGCAAGTGCCTCTGGCTTAGACAAAGACACTTGCCCGACCCCGGAATCGAACCCGGGACCCGTTGATCCAAAGGCGGGGCATCTAACCCCTAGACCAAAGAGGCAGTAGTTAAGATATATACATACACAAAATACTAAAGAATACAAAATGTCACCACCCCATACCATCCTGAGGGTGTCGTAAGAGGCGACTAAAGGAACACAAGGGGCAGAACCTAGCCGCAAAAGAAGGAAACTTGAAAAAAACCCTGGGCCAACCCGTTTGCCAGCGTGGCACAGTAGGCTAGTTTCCCTCCTTGTTCATGGAGACCAGACTCAGTAGTGGGTCATTTATGGGCGGAAATGATGATCTGTAAATAAAGTTAAAAAAAAGAAGACAAGCTATACATTTTGTACCGTCGCATAGGCGTCGTGTTCTCCGAAGCCAGTATCTAATTGGATGAGGCGGGGAATTGTATCAGATCACGAGTAGCGGAGTATCGATCCTTATAATTAGTAGCCATTGATATCCTAGTCCGTGTTGTGATGGATTTAGAATACATAGTGTCACCACCCCATTCCATCCTAAGGGTGTCGTAAAAGCCGACGAAAGGAAATGACACGGCCGAAAATCCAGCCGCAAGAGAACGAAACTTTCTTTCCGTCCTAAGCAGTATTTTTTTAATAACTACAACGCATTTTATTTCATTTATTTCTGATGCTACGTTATCGTTTTTATTGTCAATAATAAAGTGTATATTCTATTCTATTTAATTGTAGCTACCAAAATTTTATTTTGTCCGTGTGGTGACGGATTTAGAATACACAATGTCACCAACCCATACCGTCTTTAGGGTGTCGTACGAGGCGACTAAAAGAACGCTAGGGGCAGATCACCTAGCCCCAAGAGAAGGAAAACTTGATACAAACCCTGTGCCAACCCGTCTTGCCAGCATGGCACAGTAGGCTAATTTCCCTCCATGAATTTGGAAGAGGCCCAACCCGGTAGTGGGTCATTTATGGGCTGTAACGACCTCCATTTAAATTCAATGCCGACGAAATCGCCGGTAATAACAAGTCTTGTTTTGCATAAAATACAGAGCAATTTCATATTTTTTTTTCGACGTTCGGCAGACTGATGTGGCAAAAATCTTACAACGTTTATTTCAGTAAAATATAGGCCTGACATTCAGGAAAATAAGATGTTGGCAAAGCATATCTTCCTGCAATAAGTTAATTAATCACACACTCTCGGAAATATTGGCGCTATTACTCTAATGAATTATCCTTGATTGCGTAGATATTCCGCCAACGAAGCGTGGGGCACGCCGTATATTATATTCAAATAATTTATTTTGCTTAGATCTCGATGGACTTTTACAAATTGTCAACTTATTATTAACTAGCTGCTCCCCGCTATGTCACCCGCCCGGAGATGAAACTATACAGCACTGAAAGATTTTTTGAAATCGGACCAGTAGCTCCTTTTTTTTTGGTTTCGCTGGGGAAATGCTTTATGCATACCACCGCCCCCCGGGGGAGAGGTCGGTGATTATGTGGGACTCCCGGGACAGAACCCGTATACCCACTAAAACCCCAGCGGTATACCCTCACACGGCACGCTTGGGGCACCACCGGTTCGCGCGAGCGCAGTCAAACGTTGACGCCCCGACGAGGTGCCCGCTACGCGGGCAAGCGACTATCAAGACTCAGTCATCGAGGCTTTTGTCGGTGGCGGGTCCCCCGACTCACCACCGGCCTCTATGGCGGGGGAAGGAGGTGGGCGTACATTCGCCTCCTCCTCCCCGGCCTCCGTCTGCGGCGCGGGTCAGCCAGGACTTCCTCCACCCTGACCCGCTCCGCGGCCTCCTTCTGAGAGATGACGTCCTCACAGAAGGAGGCCAGGACCAGTGGCTCCTGGGATTAGCGCGTTCAACCAAACAAACTCTGCAGCTGTATAATATTATAAGTATAGATAACAATTGACCGTTTACTACCAGGTCGGAACGCGACTACTGCTGAGAAGAACTGGCAAGAATTTCAGATCATGCATCATGCATTGTACATGCCTACAATACGTTACCCAAGTTCGTCGTTATATACCCTGCGCTAGGTATAGCCCGTATCGCGGGGGCAGTTTACAAACATGACATTCAGACTCAGCGCACTTGCGCTGTTTACACAACGACACTTGCCTGACCCCAGAATCGTACCATGGACCCATGGTCCAAAGACCAACAATTACACTCCATCTAGTTGGAGGAGGCCGAAGCCACAGCGGGTTGTTTATGGGCTGAAAATAGTATTCGTTTAGTACAAGTCCTAAAAGTTGTGATAGTATTTCAAGTGAATATAACAAAATGCTATGAAAAATGTAGAACTTATAATATATACGTCACAGTAACACGTGTTGGCTCAAACTTTTCTGATCTTTGAGCAATAATGCATCCCTTTGTAGAATGTCGGTATAAAGCCGGCTCTACACTCGCGCCGCGAACTGCCGCGATAGCCCGCGACAACTGCGAATCACGAGTGTAGATGTTGTTCACGCTTTCTCGTTCGCGCTTCGCACCGTTCCCCGATCAGTGTCGGTTTTTTTTGCCGCGTCAAAGGATTTGCTTTAGAAATCGCGTCGTCACGCGTGAGTGTAGAGCCGGCATAAGATATGACAGTTCGCCTGAGGGCACACTCGTACTATAAACACAGTGAAACATTATTCTTCCGCGGAATTTATAAACATGAAGTACTTATCCCGGGCGGATACGTTCAATCCGCCGCCATTGGCTTAAAGCCGCGAGGATCGAAGCGAAATATTGTGAGATTATAACAACGACTTGTGTTTATGGAGCTTTGTCAGTGCGGCAACACATAAATTCACATTGGTACTTCGTAAAATAATAGAATGTGATGTGGCTATCCGTGTGGTTATTTAGAGTACATGCTGTCGCCTATTCCGACCTGAGGGTGTCGTAAGAGCCGACAAGGGGAAGTGACAAGGCCGAATACTGGCCGCAAGAGTGGGGAAAACTTGAAATGTGACCATGTGAATGTGAGCATAGCGCAGTAAGATTTTCATCGTCCCTGTACGTGTATTTACCTATACATGTAATTAACGAATACAATAAAGAAACATTATTATTATTATTATAGACACTTGCCCCACCCTAGAATCGAACCGGGGACCCGACCCTTAGACCAACATTTACCCTCCATCTGGTTAGAGGAGTTTGACTCAGCAGTGGGTCATGTAAGGGCTGAATAGTAGAAGTGGCAAATATACGACACATTTTACTTTGTATTCTAGTTTTGTATAATTTAGGCTTTAATTTTAATTCAATCGTTGGCTATCAGCTATCAAGCAGTCATAATATTTTCTCGAAGATTCTATTGTACGCTTAATTTGGACCGAAACATTATATCTTCCAATGTTTTATTTTCCTAATGATGTTTTATTTTCCCGATATAAATCTAGAACATATTTTTTTAAACGAAACCTGTATTTTGGGGCCACTTACATAAACATGTAATTTACGAACACAAATAACACCAAGACTCAGAGCGAGTGCCTCTGGTTTACACAAAGCGGTTATTTAATATTACAAACAGACACTCCAATTTTTATTTAAGTGTTTATTTGTACTATTATTAAAAACGCGATAACGTCTAGCAACTCGCAAACGTATACAATAACGGGCATACGTTTTCGTATAAACAGTAAATCGGCATATAACAAAGAAATTATTTAGGTCGATATTTTATTTCGCAACCCATAACTTGAGGGAAGCGCGAGGTGGCAAAGGATCACGTTGATCCCGAGGCGCGCTCTCGACGCACGCATCAATTTTTTCGATGACTTAATCTTGTGGCTTACCCCCTTTCACCCCTTTTCGCCCCTTCTTGAGCCGCCTCATGAGCGTGACGTGACTCACTCGACTTTACAGGTACAAATTGAGTGGCTGTAACGAAATTGCGTGTGGACTCTTTGTGATGTGGATGGTATTTGTGAACAGTGCGCTCTTCTCATTTTCTTTGATTTGTAGTAAGTGTAAGTAAGTAAATATTCATTAAAGATTTAAAAGCTTCAAAATGCCCAACACCAACAAAACTATATATAAATCATCATCATCATCATCTTAGCCTGTATCCCGGTTGCAGCCTAAACTCTGGCTTCGGCGCCCGGGGTCAGCTAACAAAACTATAAATAAAATTATGTAAAAAAAACATTAATTATATCAGGGTTATCAATATAAATACCTAGTACCACTACTAGGAGTGATTCGGCAAATGGTTCTTGACATACTGAACAAATTTTCTTATTAAACATCAAAGAGCGGGAAGAATTTAAGAAAATATTTTTCATTCATCACTCCCTGGATCAAAAAATAAATGGCCAATTTACGTTTGTTCAAATTGTTGTTTTTACGGTGGTAAAATGTATTTTTCTTGGAAATTTATTAAAAATGGCTATCATTAAACAAACACATGTTTGATATTTGCGAACGAATATTTCCAAGATCTAAAATTGTATGAAAATTCGGGCCGGATGCGCACGGATAATTAAGAAAAAATACAAAAATAAGTTATAGTTAGACATATATAAATTATAGCCTATGTGATATTCTGACATATATTATAAGCGCTATTGTTGTTAAGTTTTGTTTCGCCTTCTCTATGGAAAAGGAGGCAGTAGGCTACCATAGAGTTACAATTTTGACGAAGAATAAGCATTCCACATTATCACACACAGGCAGTCGTTATTAACGAATGCTTCTGCTTTTCTTTCTTCTCTTTAACCACAATCATACTTTAACAGCTGCCCTCTTTCAAGATTCGCAAGCCCGCCGTCTTTCTAATATCTATGGCAGTCGACACATGCAACCAGATACGTGAAAAAGTCTAAACAAATAAAAGTCCCACAACATACAACAAACATTGGCGATTTATCGGGATACCAGATTTATTTTGAATATCGAGTGCTCAAAAGATATCAAATTGACAGACTAAAACGATAATCCTATTGTAACTTAATAACCACCTTTTCGCGGCCTGGAGTCCTAAAAAGGCAAATTGCAATCACTCTATGGAAATACTAAGATACTAGTGTGGACGTCTACGAAATTGGTAAAAGTCAAGGCAAGTACAGTAATCGACAGTCTGTCAGTCGATGCGGCACGCCTATTGCGTGGAGGAGTCTTCCATCTGGGAGCTTGAGAGGCGAGCCCTGGAGGCACGAGTTAGAAGAAACGACCCTCTCTTGAGCCTAATCAGACGGATGCACAAAAGCGAGGAGTGCCGTGAAGCTATGACCTCCTTCTGCCGGGTCGTTATGGCAGAAACAGGTGGCGGAGAAGAGGATGCTCCAGCTGACCCACGCCGCAGGCCGAGGCCGGAAAGAAGGAGGCGTCGCTACACCCAACTCTATTTTTCCCCCACCATAGACATAAGTGGTGGGTCGCGGCACTCGCCACCGACGAGAGCCTCATTGACTGAGTCTTGGGTAACTGGGTAACCATAATCGATAAACCGTCAGGGTTGAGAGCGTCCCAAACATGATGTGTGAGAGTATACCGCTGGGGTTTTACTGGGTAGATGAGTATTTGCCGCCCCATATAACTGTATGACATAACATAACGAAACATAACAGTGCATCAAGTATTTCCCCAGCGAAACCAAAAAAAGGTACAGTAATTGAGCACCTTAAAAATCTTTGATCAAGTCTGAAGGCAGTGAAGTGGCGGAGTTGACCTCGATTTTAGCCTGCAGCACAATGTGGGTCAGAGCACAAGGTGGGGTGGAAAAATGTCCAACAAAATGACGAATGCAGCCTTTTGTGTAAAGCACCCTCTGTGCGAGCTTTTAATTTATTACTGTGGGTCACGGCTCCCGCGCTTGTTACCTACGCTCTATGTAAGTATACACTTGAGAATGCCTTTCTTAATTTCCGCGGATTGTTGCGGTTGCTAGGGATACGCGCTTCAAGTTTTTGTGGGTCGTGGGTTTTGTTATGAAATAGCACTTGCCGTTGGTATATTTTTATGTTAGTGTTGTGTTGTATATGAAGATCACATGAACAAACTGATTAATAATTCTAGAGACAATAAGACAAGTGTTAGTGGACACTGCCTTAGTTTATTCATTTCCGTAGTAATTTAGGACAGATACATATTACTTATTAGCCTAGGCTAGATTGTACTATGAATGGTGCAGTCTTAACAAGACAGCACTATTACAAAAAAAAAAAAAAAAATGTTTTGTGTTGTGTAGTCTGTCCGCGTGGTTACAATACATTGTGTCACCGTTCTGCGGGTTCAAATTCAAATTAATAACTC
The DNA here is from genome assembly GCA_905475355.2 of Clostera curtula. Classification (NCBI taxonomy): domain Eukaryota; kingdom Metazoa; phylum Arthropoda; class Insecta; order Lepidoptera; family Notodontidae; genus Clostera; species Clostera curtula. The sequence continues at coordinate 5,203,589 of FR997813.1, read as the reverse complement.
ATTCAATCAAATTGGCTCATTAGAGCTTTTTTGACAAGTCAAACGATAAAATAAAATTTAAAATTTACCATCTACCACCGGTTCGGAATGCACCTCTAAAGAGAAGAGCCGGCAAGAAACTCTGTAGTGGACCTAAGAGTCTACAGAAAGAAATTACAAGGCCGAAAACCTAGTTATAAGAGACGGAAATCTTGATACGAAATCCGGTGCAAACCCGTCTGACCATCGTGGCACAGTAGGGTAATTACCCTCCATGTAATTGGAGGAGACCTTACTGAGCTGCGGGTCATGTACTTACGGTCTGAGTAGCAGGTAGTCGTAGTTATGTTTTGCCACACATACTGAGCAGGTACTGAGCGTCTTAAACGTCCTAAATTACCAATAGAGAAAAGTAGAAAATGTAGAAAAGTAAATAGTCTCATGTTTTAATTTTTCTTATTTTCCTCATATTTCTAGCTTTATCCAGAAGTCCTCAGTATCCTGAATAGCCCATTCAATGATAAAACATTTTTAAGATCGCGATAACCCAAACCTACTACACTGACCTGCAATACTAAGTATTACACTTTTAATATATAATTTTTTTCTAAATTATAGAAGTTAAAGATTTGAAATAAAAAACGTTTTATAGCAAACTAGCTTTTGCGCGCGGCTTCGCCCGCGTGGGCTTCGAACCCGTGCATATTTTTTATGAACATAAAATCGGTTATTGTGCCTAAACTATAATAGTTAGACAGGTGCTCTTGCGACTAGATCTTTATAAGACCTACAAACCCGTAGTACATCATTTTGTTCTATTGTCAATAGTTTTTGCAGCGCACGCATAAATAGGTTTTAGATTTTACACCTTGGTTTACAAAATCGCAATTTTCATAAGGATCCCTAATTCTTTTGAAAATAAAATATAGCCTATAACCTTCCTCGATAAATGGACTATCTAACACTTAAAGATTTTTTTAAATCGGACCAGTAGTTCCTGAGATTAGCGCGTTCAAACAAACAAACAAACAAACAAACTCTGCAGCTTTATATATTAGTATAGAGTATATAGAGTATAGATGTTATCAGCTTTCTATGTAACTAAAGCAAACTCTACATTAGGATACATCTTCCTTTTTATTTCGAAAGTATATCTTGTGTACTTAAAAATTTATTTCTATTTTAAAAGTGTGATACTTAGTTTTGCAGCCCTGTGTTTTTTCTATTGCCCATCCAACATCCAACAGTGCGCGGCATTGATTCCGCTGACACAATCAGCTCGGTGATTCATCTTCGATTTTGTTTTTCTTTACATCAAACCACCATACACATATCATATACCTTAATTATCGCTTTATGGAGCCATTAAAGCATATTGGTGCACATAAACACATCCTATATTTTAATAGACGGCGGGCAACCGATAAAATTGATGTTATGTCAGGAACACATCAATTTCGTTGAGGGCCGTTGGGGATAGTGTCAGTTTTGATAGATATGTCTCTATCGGATTGAAAATATATTTACGACTTCAACTTCAGTAATGGATTAAGTTTTGGCCAAGTTTTTTATAGTCTGTCAACTGTTGCCATGAGGTGTATTAATACGGTAATTGTGATAATATGCTGTAGTGTTTACAATAAAATGTTGTGCGTTACCAGACACTTTTTCACCAATAAATATCATGCTGTACCATAAAACGTAAACCAACTTACATTATGACGTTTCATTTGTTTGGCGTACCTAATTGTTATTTACATCACCAGCCGAAACCCTTCATATATGTATCTTATAAAAATTAAATTAAAAATTTAAATAAACCCCCGACACAATAACCTTTAAAAAGTAAAAAATAAAAATACATATTTCGCGTTGGGGGACCACTCCCACTTATTTATTACCTGACCCCTGGTCCCCCAACGCGAAATATTTATTTTTATTTTTTACTTTTTAAAGTTTATTGTGTCGGGGGTTTATTTAAATTTTTAATTTAATTTTTATTTTATACTTTTTATACGTACATACTTATTATAATGTAGATTTTGTTAAATTGCACGTGATGCGCTTTCATTTGAGACCCCACTCGATTATATTTGCAGACATTCGGTTATTCTTCCCCACTTTCACCCCTCATAACTTTTAAACTTTATTGAAATCGCTTCATCCGTTCGCGAGCTACGGTGCCACAGACAGACAGACAGACAGACAGACAGACCGACAGACAGACAGACAGACACGTGAAACTTATAACACCCCTCTTTTTGCGTCGGGGATTAAAAAAGGAATTGTATTTTGAACGGATTTGTAACCATTCTAGAACCATCTAAACTCGTTCACATTTTATTTTTCACAATTCATATTTGGAATATTTGAAATCAAGTCTTCGACAAAATAATGACTTAGCGTGACTATAGCTTCCTACTATTAGTACTACTACTCAACCCATAGATGACCCACTGCTGAGTCGAGTCTTCTCCTATGAAAATGATTTTGCCTCAAGTAACATTAACAAGACTAAAAATACCAATTAACCTAAAACTTAAATACTAAAATATATTATTTAAAGGAGTCCCTTTAGGCAAGGTTCCGAAGGTACTGGCAGCGTTCCCCCTTTGAATCGCTAGACTGATTCTTTGTCCGAGGTAGCTGCCAGCTCTCCGGTCTCCTGTGATGTCGACTAACCTTTTTGCTATTTCCTTAAAAAGGCTGTTAGGTATCTGTCCTCACTTAGACAACAATTGCCATTTAACCCTTAAGCTTTATCTTTTATGCAGAGAAGGAACTTCTGCTACAACTCTGCCGATATATGACCCACTGCGGAGTCGGACCTCCTCCAATTATTTGGAAGGTAATTAGCCCACTGGGCCACGCTGACACACAGGGTTTAGTATCATAATCTCCTTCTCTTACGGCTAGCTTGTCGGCCTTGTCATTCCCTTTTGTCGACTCTTTCGATACTCTCAGGATGGAATGGGGTGGTGACACTATGTATTCTAAATCCGTCACCTGAAACCATGAAATTTAAAGCTTCCCATCGTTTTCTATTTATAAGAAATTATTTATCTTATTCATTGATCTATCGCCATTGTCCTCGTATATCAATTGAGTTGCTTCATAATTTATTTCACCGAATCAATTCAATGTATTGAATGAAGAGCACTTATATTAGCTCTTGTAGAGCTTAAAGAGAACAAAGAATTTTGTGTTATTGAAGAATTATGCGAAATAATAAGCAGAAACCAGTACAAAATATAATTCTTTGAATTAATATTAAAATAGATACATAATCGTAGTTTTTTTCGTGTACATTGTATTTGTTTTAATCGCTTTTCCGACATGGGCTAATATATCATAGTCAACTTTACTAAGTAAGTAAATAGACTGGTATTCTTAAAATGGCAATGAATCAGATAAGCAAAAGCGACATCATCAACTAAAAATAGAATGATCTATTGTAAAAGAGAACAAAAAAAGAAAGAAAAGAAAAACCATTAAAGGTACAGTGTCAGGACGTATTTTTTATATAATACTAGCGACCCGCCCCGGCGACGCACGGGGGCAATGATGAACCTCTAAATTTATCAGTGTTTCTGTACTATATTATGGATGTATTATACAAATAAACCTTCCTCTTGAATCGTTGAAGTGATAGTGATGTAGTGATAAAACGAAACTCCTGCACTGCGTATAACCTGTATCCCGGAGGCTGTTTACAAATATGTAAACGAACACAAATGACACCCTACTCAGAGCAAGTGTTTCTGGTTTATACAAAGACACAAGGCTGACCCCGGAATGGAATCCGGGACTCCGGGACAAAGCCCAGTAATTACTAAAAAGAGAGGCAGGGACTATCCTCAAACATCCAAATTTATCGCTTACTGCTTAGTTGCGAATTGTCCGCGTAGTATTTAACAATGTGGAAAACTTAGCTCCTAAAAAGCGGGGTTTGTCAATAAAGGTAGCCTAAGTTAGGTACATCAGCTATCTTTGTTACATCAGCTATCCGCTAATGAAAGTCCTGTCAAAATCGGTCCAGTCATTTCAGAGATTAGCCAAAACAAACAGACAGACAAAAAGTCTAAAAAAAATCTTCTGTTGTTTTGGTATATGTACCATCTTGTATACATTCAAATGCACTTAGTAAAAAGCGGTTATATTAATATTACAAACAGACACTCCATTTTTGTTTATTTGTATAGATAATATCCAATGAACCTAGCCATTTCAAGTAATCTTTACAACGGATATAATGGAACTATAACTTTAGTAGCATCGTCCTTGTCAGCCGACATTAACCCCCATTAAAGTACCTGACCCCTTTCCGAACAACATGCCCCAAAAACAATAACTAGTTATGAATGCAAAACAGTTCTCATAAAATTAATTACATTGAACATCTCAACTTAGAACAGCCGAAATTTAACAACGGGTTTCACACGAAACTTTCCAGTTTGGACTTAGTAGATATGGGCATAAAATTTATAATCGTTCGCCCATTCGATGTAAGGTTAACCTATTATTGCGTGGCTGGTATGTATGCCCTACATTTCTATCCCCCACGGGCAATGCCGGACAATGGAAGGGCCTTACAACCCATTCCCTGATAGCATCTGCGGGCCAATCTAATTTACTGTTAACTGTCGTTTTACGATATGGATATTAACATTTTATATGTTACGGAGTCGTGATGTGGCTTAAATGGCATTATTCCAGTTACTCTTGTGAATACTAACGAGATAGATTGAACATACCCGTTCAGAATAGTAACTGTTACTAAACAAAGTCAGGATTTCTGCAATTTCTTTTATTGGATAGTATTTAGGACGCGCGTCGTATGATAGGATCGATAACTCAATTAAAAGCGCGTTTAAAAAATAATATTTATAATGCGTTTTTCATCTTGCATTGTAACAGCAAAGCCTGAAACATGAATGTCAGTAACATACCATTTAAAAAAAACACTTAAATTAATTCTAATCTTCTATAATATAAAAATGAATCGCAAAATTTGTTGGTAACCGCATAACTCAACAACGCCTGGGCCAATTTGGCCAATTCTTTTTTTGAACGGTTTTACGGCAAGTAAAATTCGAATAATTGCCGGAAGCCCCCTAAAAACAGCTTTTTTCTTTTTCGCATACAAATGTTTTCTAACTAAAATGTAGAGACAATTTGAGCTTTATTGCTATTGTCTAAAGTTTATATTAAATGACAACCACTGACTGTTGTCTAAGCAATGTAGGTGTGTTCCTAATGTCAAAGTATCAATTTGCACTTTAAAGGTTCAAGCACATGATTTTTGCGCTCCGCCCCATCACGCTGCGGCCCGGCATAATGTGCTCGAACCTAATACCGCTATCTTTTTGACAGGACGAAGTCTGTCGGGTCCGCTAGTACATTGAATAAAAATAATAAATATAAAAAGGTTGTATTGCCTGTCGGCAACAGATAGTCTGATGTACAGTATTCATCATCATTTCGGCCAATAGATGTCCACTGCTGGACATAGGCCTCCCCCAAGGATCTCCAAAAAGGCCGGTCCTGGGCCGCCTGAATTGAAATAAAAAAGAATTCAACGTTTCCAAAAGTAAACATCCGCCTATTCAGTGTGGTGACGGATTTAGAATACATAGTGTCACCACCACATTCCATCCTTAGGATGTCGGAGGAGCTGACAAAAGGAAATGATAAGGCCGAAAACCTAGTCGTGCAGCGTGGCTCGTGGCACAGTAGGCTCATGATCCTCCCTGTGATGGGAGGAGGCCCATCTCAGCAATGGGTCATTTATGGGCTGAGTGTAAACACATTTTAATGTTGGTGCCAAGAATAAAGATGTTGGAAATAGATCTCATTGTACGGTTTTTTTGTCTCTAAGCTACAGAAAGCCAAATAAAAAATCATAATCCAGTCTACCATTGCCATTAGCTACAAATGCATTTTGTTCAACATTTACAGAAGCTTACAAAAATGGAACCGGTCGTCCACTGGGTTTATCACACAGTAGTGTTACCAGAATACGTAAATCTTGTAAATTTGTAATAAAAAATATTTTTCACACGAATGTAAAATTATAATACATACTTTAAATACTAACTTTAGCGATTCAAAGGGGGAACGCTGCCAGTATCTTCGGAACCTTGCCTAAAGGGACTCCTTTAAATAATATATTTTACTATTTTCTTTTTAAGGTACTACTACAGCTTCTACTACTGAGCCCATAAATGAATCACTATTAAGCCGGGTTCGGGGTGACGGGTTTAGAATATAGTGTCGCAACCCCATTTTCTCCTGAGGGTGTCCTAAGAACATACAAAAGGTTTTTCCATGTGTCATGTCATACAAAATTCCAAACCCGATAAGCTAGTCACAAGAGAAGGATCATCACTTCAGCCAAAAGACGTCCACTGCTGGACATAGGCCTCCCCCAAGGATCTCCACAAAGGCCGGTCCTGTGCCGCCCGCATCCACTGCTTTCCGGCGACCTTAACCAGGTCGTCGGTCCACCATGTGGGAGGCCTACCAGCACTGCGCCTTCCGGAACGCGGTCGCCACTCGAGGACTTTTCTGCCCCATCGGGCGTCGGTCCTGCGAGCTATGTGCCCTGCTCACTGCCACTTAAGTTTGGCAATCCGGTGGGCTATGTCGGTGACCCTGGTTTTCCTGCGTATCTCCTCATTTCTGATTCGATCTCGCAGGGAAACTCCGAGCATAGCCCTCTCCATTGCCCTTTGAGAGAAGGATAATGATACAAAATCCTGCGCCATCCCATCTGGCCAGCGTGGCACGGTAGGCAAATAACCTAAATGGGAGGAAGCCTGACTTAGCATTGGGTCATTTATGGGCTGAGTCGGGCATCCACTATCAAAATGGAGGGTAATTAGCCTATTGTCACAAGCTGGCTAGACGGGTTAACGGGCTAAAGGTCGTCAACTAATTTTAAAAACGGCAATTATTAACTATTTGACTTTATTTTTCTCTTTCTAAATACACTTATCTGATGTCTTAGGTTTTCACGATCTTTACACATTGCAGAAAATGATCTCTTTACGGTTATGATCGATAAAATTTATTTTTTTCCCAACGAGAAGATATTTTCCTGCAATACACTTATCTGTCTTTTATATCAAAAATTTCCTCACATTACTATTATCTTTTTCTATGGAATATCCCCTATTTTTATGTTCCAACATTACATAGTAAAGGCAATTTTTTTGTCAACACAACACATGGTTTGATCTGATTTCTTTAATGTACTTAAAATCCCGCATTCAAATTGTATCTGGCAACACTTTCACAAAGGTTTCCCCTTCATGCGATGAACCCGCAGGGCTTCGTCCTTTGAAGCGAACAACCATTACTTAATTGAAATAAAATCCACCTGACAAATTTTATACCAGCGCAATACTACGTATGTTAAATTAAAATCACGGAAAATGCATTTTACGGAGAACGGTTGTAAAAAATACGAGCATATGACTGTGGCTGTGTCGTGGTGACTTTTTCTTTGTGTTCTAGTAGCTAAACCACTGTATGCTTTATGTTTTTCTACTACTACTTGCCAACCCGTCTTGCCAGCGTGGCACAGTAGGCTAATTTCCCTCCATGGATTTGAAGGAGGCCTGACTCAGTAGTGGCTCATTTATGGGCTGAAACGACGAACGACGACTAATACTAATACTCAGCCCATAAATGAACCACTGCGACATTTTTTTTGTCGGCTTTTAGGACATCCTTAGTGTGAAATGGGGTGAACTGTGTTTCCTAAATCCGTGACAACACGAACTTGGGTTGTTCATACATCAGCATTTCAGCCAAAACACGTCCACTGCTGGACATAGGCCGCCCACAAGGATTTTTCGTCCATCATTTGGGGGGTTTGCCATAATCGCCACGCTTGGCAGGCAGGTTGGCGATCGCAGTATCGGTTGGCCGATGCTCAACAGAACGTCGCTGCTGCCCAACGTCTGTTGTCCCTTAGTCGCCTTCTACGACACCCACGGGAAGATATGGGGTGGTAGTATTCTTACTCCTACTTATCACACACTTCATAGATATCTTATTCTTAAACCCAAACACTAATGTCACTAATTTGAAAAGCTTTAGAATATTTGTCACCGCTAGCAACTTTTATATTAATTAAATAGACATGTATTATCTATCTAATCTATCTATCTGTCTATCTATTAGCGACGGCGACACGGTTGGCGCAATGGTTGAGCGATCGACTGCTGCGCAGCATGTCGCGGGTTCGATCCCCGCACGGAAGAAATATTTGTACGACCTACGAGTATTTGTTCCGGGTCCAGTTTTTCTATCTATAATATGTATGTATTAGGGTTCATTCCCGGGAATTCTCGAGCCGAGAATTCCCGGGAAATCGTTGGGCTTTGTTCCCGGGAAATCTAGCTCGAGAAAAGTCGAGAACTCGAGAAATCATGTACGTTTGTAGAAAATAAACTTGCAGAGTTTTAATTTATTTATATTCTATTAACATGCCATAAATGGTGCTATGATTGTAATGTAATTATAATTTACGTTTACTTTCTACCTGAGTTAAAGATATTAAAGATTTCTTTCGTGTTTTATAGAAGCTATTTTGTTTACAAGATTTAAGTTGATTTTTTTTTCTAAATAACGAGCCCAAAATTGTGCCGTGATCCTAATGTAATGTAAGTTAATATAATAGGTTGGGAAAAAAGTTTCGTCGCATTTTTTAAGAAATCGTTTATTTACATTTAACTAAAGTATGTAGCTACCATTTTGTTCGATAACTTTTTGCCATCTTGTAGGTAGGGACATGATCCCATTGCTATAGAAATTTTGGGACTACTGATCAAAATACCGCGACAAGTGGTTTTGGCAGTAATCTCGTGATATTAACCTGACACTGCCTAAAGAATTCTGAAGAGACCAGGGGCGTAGCGTGCCTTGGTGGTGCCCCGTATAAAAATTTATTTGCCCATGAATCATGTTTCATTATAACGAGCCCAAAATTGTGCCGTGATCCTAATGTAATGTAAGTTAATATGTTGGGGAAAAAGTTTCGTCGCATTTTTTAAGAAATCGTTTATTTACATTTAACTAAAGTATGTAGCTACCATTTTGTTCGATAACTTTTTGCCATCTTGTAGGTAGGGACATGATCCCATTGCTATAGAAATTTTGGGACTACTGATCAATATACCGCGACAAGTGGTTTTGGCAGTAATCTCGTGATATTAACCTGACACTGCCTAAAGAATTCTGAAGAGACCAGGGGCGTAGCGTGCCTTGGTGGTGCCCGGTATAAAAATTTATTTGCCCATGAATCATGTTTCATTATAACGAGCCCAAAATTGTGCCGTGATCCTAATGTAATGTAAGTTAATATAATAGGTTGGGGAAAAAGTTTCGTCGCATTTTTTAAGAAATCGTTTATTTACATTTAACTAAAGTATGTAGCTACCATTTTGTTCGATAACTTTTTGCCATCTTGTAGGTAGGGACATGATCCCATTGCTATAGAAATTTTGGGACTACTGATCAAAATACCGCGACAAGTGGTTTTGGCAGTAATCTCGTGATATTAACCTGACACTGCCTAAAGAATTCTGAAGAGACCAGGGGCGTAGCGTGCCTTGGTGGTGCCCGGTATAAAAATTTATTTGCCCATGAATCATGTTTCATTATAACGAGCCCAAAATTGTGCCGTGATCCTAATGTAATGTAAGTTAATATAATAGGTTGGGGAAAAAGTTTCGTCGCATTTTTTAAGAAATCGTTTATTTACATTTAACTAAAGTATGTAGCTACCATTTTGTTCGATAACTTTTTGCCATCTTGTAGGTAGGGACATGATCCCATTGCTATAGAAATTTTGGGACTACTGATCAAAATACCGCGACAAGTGGTTTTGGCAGTAATCTCGTGATATTAACCTGACACTGCCTAAAGAATTCTGAAGAGACCAGGGGCGTAGCGTGCCTTGGTGGTGCCCCGTATAAAAATTTATTTGCCCATGAATCATGTTTCATTATAACGAGCCCAAAATTGTGCCGTGATCCTAATGTAATGTAAGTTAATATAATAGGTTGGGGAAAAAGTTTCGTCGCATTTTTTAAGAAATCGTTTATTTACATTTAACTAAAGTATGTAGCTACCATTTTGTTCGATAACTTTTTGCCATCTTGTAGGTAGGGACATGATCCCATTGCTATAGAAATTTTGGGACTACTGATCAAAATACCGCGACAAGTGGTTTTGGCAGTAATCTCGTGATATTAACCTGACACTGCCTAAAGAATTCTGAAGAGACCAGGGGCGTAGCGTGCCTTGGTGGTGCCCCGTATAAAAATTTATTTGCCCATGAATCATGTTTCATTTGTTTATGTTATATGTTTCACTTCGTTGTTTTTTTACCCTTCATGGGGCCCATGAAGGGTAAAAAAAAACAACGAAGTGAAACATTTCTCACAAAACAAAATAAATTCCTTTTTTTCGGCAAACTGATTTATTAAATGATTTTTAGCTGATGATGACTTTAGATTTTCTAATATTTCTGCCTCTGAAATAGAAAAAAAAATTGGGAAGTTTTTATTAATTTTTGCTTCCGCACGGCGGGGCCCCCACGGCCCGGGGGCCCCGTATAATTGATACGGCTGATACGGTTCTAAATAACCAACTAAAAATGGTGCTGTCATTATGATTATGAGCCTGGATAATATTTTTTCTCAAATATTTTAAAAAACAATATTTATAAGATTAATGTTTTTGAATAACATCGATGAAAGTTTTATAATTAATTTGATACTTTTATTTGAGAGGAAAAACACTGATTTTTAGACGCAATATTAACCAAATAATATGAGAAAACGTACGTAAATGTAAATTTCTCGACAACCCGAGAGTCCCGAGAAATGAGCCTCGAGAATTCTCGAGACCCGAGAAATTGAAAAGCTCGAGAAATCATGAACCCTAGTATGTATTTACAAAAAAAAATGTATATAAGTAGTTTATCATCCATCTCGTTACCATAACACAAGCATTAAGTTGCTTAGCTTGGGACGAGATGGCGTTGTGTGAAATGTCCAAGGATATTTATTTATTATCTATCTATTTTTATTGATTCATGTTAACCCTAAAATTAATTTCAAGGAAATGAGAATTTAATTCTACAACAACTACTACTACTAAATGACTCACTATTGAGTCGAGCCTCCTCCAGTTACATGGAGGTAACTAGCCTGTGTCACGTTGCGGCTAAGTTATCGACCTTGTCATTTCCTTTTTTCACTCTCACGATGGAACGGGGTGGTGACACTAGGTATTCAAAACCAGTCACCAAACAGACTCAATTTTGCAAACGCCCTATTCCGGATTCAAACAAAACTTAGCAGCGATTGAGCAAATCCTTATCCATTTAAAACGTTCTAAAGGCGACGTTGAAAACTATTATTATGCAATAAATTCTTATAACGTAACCGTTTGCCGGGCGGGTTGCCAAAATTTTCTGCCAGTTTTCTAATAGGAAATCGTGACTATTGCACAGTTTTAAAATTCTGGACTTAGCCTGACAAACACTTGCGCCAAATGGCTTTGGAGAAAAGAAATTACTTTACCTTTTGTTTCTCTGAGTCCTCACTATTTATACAGAGTGTGACAAAAGCCCTACCTGTCATCCGAAGTCATTTCTTAGAGCTGATTAAAAGGAGCCCTGTGTAGTATTTTTTTTTATTTGATGTCTCGACATTTTTCTACGTTTTTTTCGACACGGTCTGTCAATGTCAATTTATTTTTCTATTCTACCAAAGCGTGCGGTTCATGGTAACGTAAACTTATTACACTTGCATACCCCATACCCATATTCAGCTTCGGGTCCCGGTAAAATTCTATCATTTCAGCCAATGAAATACGCACCGCTGATTTCAGTATTCTCCCAAGTTTAGGGAGGGAAATAAGCCTATTATGCTACGCTGGCCAGACGGATTGGCACAGGGTTTGATCAAATTTTCCTGCGGTTATGTCGGCTGCGACATGGGCGGCCAGGTATTGACCCCAGGGTTACCGCCGCCATCAGTAGAGAAGTGGCCAGGCGTGAACGTCAGGGCTACCGCCGCAACTGAACGCCACTTCATCCAGCGTCTGGCAGAAACCCGTGCAATGTCCCGTACGTGCCTCTCGGTGGGGTTGAGGAGCATCCAGAGTTCCCCGTCAAAGGGCAAGCTAATAAGCGGGCCAAGACTCACCAGGGTCGTGGAGCATGCATGCATTGGGTAGTGCAACCCGTGGCCCTGTCTCAGGCGCAATTATCATCTTTTCGCCGCCAAAGAGTCTCAAATAGCCTGGCTGGCGCTTAGCGGTATCCATGAGGATTTTCAGTTTTACGTTCCTTTAGATTTACTACACGCTCAGTTGGTGTTGGGTTGGTGACATAGTGTATTCTAAATTCGTCACCATCATCATTATTTTATCATAACCGTCTTTTGTTTGTTACAGGTGTGTAATAAAATATTCGGTAATGCGTCAGCACTCGCCAAGCACAAACTGACACACAGCGACGAGAGGAAATATGTCTGCATCACGTGCGCAAAAGCATTCAAAAGACAGGATCATCTGTGAGTAAAATTCGTATATTATGATATAGTTATACCTTTTAACAGATGCAAATCTTCGAAGCTGAACGAGCCTGTACTCGTCTGGTCCCGGAATTCTCATTCGCTTTCCCGCCAATGCATTGCATGCGTATTATACTTACAGGGACATATTCCATACCATGCTCTGGACGGGTCGTTGTTTGAGCGGCCCATGCTGTAGACTACTCGGACACTTGTCATAATTCTTAGAAAAACTTACTGCTTTGTTCCTTCTGGTTTTTTGGGATGTTTGATAATCACTTCACTATCACTATCATCACTACATATTATAAAACAAAGTCGCTGTCGTCTGTCCGTCCCTATGTATGTCCCTATGTATTAAATCTTTAAACCTACGCAACGGATTTTGAAGCGTTTTAATAGATAAAGTGATTCAAGAGGAAGATTTTTAAATATAATAAATGCATAATATTGTAGATAAACACTGATAAATGTTCATCATTGCACCCGTGCGAAGCCGGGGCGAATCGCTAGTATTAGATATAATATCATATCTTATATCAAACATCCCAAACAAATATAATTAAATAGCGTGACTAATAAGTCGTCATGCTATTTGACATCTGTTCAAATAAATAAAATTGGAGTATCTGTTTGTAATATTAAAATACCGCTTTTTACTAAGTGGATGTGTGTTACGTTACACACGGTGTGTGTACCAAAATAATATTTCTTACATTGTTTGTCTGTCTGTTTGTTTCGGCTGATCTCTGAAATGGCTGGGCCGACTTTTACTGTCAGATAGCTAATGTAACAAGGAGTAACTTAGGCTACTTTTATTGACAAGCTTTGCAGGAGCTGAGTTTCCCACATTACTAAATACCACACTAAAAAGTCGCGGGTAACAGCTGGTTTAAAATAATGGTTTAGGTCCAAAGGTCACTCTAGACAAACACATGTTTCATCCATGCAAGCATTAAGTCCACTCAGAGCAGGGTGAAGCTCACATGAATATTAATGGGCTTAGCGGCTAGTTCGTGCGTTGAGTGCGCAAAACCCGATATCGTGTTGTGGACTAAATTGTTGCGCCACTTTTATTATAAGCCAGATCTGCTGGATATGGATCTTTTTACGTCGTAGATCCTCATTGATACCCTCAACTCATACCATCCTGAGGGTGCCTAGAGGAACACAATAGGCGCAAGAGAAGGAACGCTTGATGCAAACCCTGTGCCAACTCGTCTGGCCAGTGTGGCAGAGTACACCAACTTCTCTTCATCAAAGTCAAAGACAAATCATTTATTTTGCATAGGACACAATGGACACTTAGAAATTGTTAACATATTTATAAAATGTATACAATGTAATATATATTTTAGTTTACCACCAGTTCGGAACGCGACCACTGCTAAGACGAACTGGCAAAAAACAAAGAAAAAGAGGTCTTGTTGTTGTGTTGGCATACACTTAAATGAGGCACGACGGAATAGTGGCTCATTTAAAGGCTGTAATGTTGATGATGATCATTTTACGCTGCCCGGACAGTACCCAGCCTGCCAAAATGCTGTACGTGTGATAAAGTCCGGTTGAAGCCTATATGCACGGTCAGGGCTAGCCTCAATGGTTAGGCTTTATGATATTGACCTAGTTCGACTAAAACATGACCAGTTTCCGCCAAAGCGCTCAATAATGCAGCGAATATCAATGAAAAGTACGGACAAGTCATTTTGCCCTTCAAAAAAAATTGCTAGGCTCATCCGTACAAATTGATTAGTGGGTCAATGATTTTAATTAAATGTAAAAATAGAAGTTCTGAGTCATTTAAACTATCTGATATTGGTACTTTCAACATTCGTTGAAATCATATGAAAACGAATTCATGTGACGGGTATGGGTGGTAGGCGTTTGGTGACGGATTTAGAATACATAGTGTTACCAAACCATTCCATCCTGAGGGTGTCGTACGAGCAAGGAATGGAAAATTACGAGTCAGTAAAGGCTTTACACTAAAGCCACAAGAGAAGAAATGATGATATTGTAGCGACCGCATGCTACATACTTAATACAGTTTACCCGAAAAATCTGAACTAATTGCATCAAGAAACATCGCCTACAAATGCGAGAATTACCAAAAAGTCCTACACCGCGATAGCGAAATTTCATAAGCAATTAGCATAGTTAAGAATTGCCCGACTACAACTATTGGGGGGATAGGCGCTGCGACCCCTAACCAGACATACCAACTCGTCTGGCTGGATGATCATCCCAGATCCCCTTCAGTGGTTACCCGTCTGACCGTGTAATTTGAGGAGGCCGGGCCTCAGCAGTGGGACATGTATGAGCTGAGTATTCGTAGTAGTCAGTTTGCTATTAATCTGCTGTTGGATAATCCAGAGTGAATCCACTAGTACATAGAAACTCTTCTATATAATACACTATGTACTATTAACCTAAACGCTAGTACATAGAAACTCTTCTATATAATACGCTATGTACTATTAACCTAAACGCTAGTATATAGAAACTCTTCTATATAATACGCTATGTACTATAAACCTAAACGTTCATAAATGTGTTCTGCGTCGGTCAGTGTTAAAATGCAATGGTTGGATTTTATGAATTCGACCTACTTCGTGTAAAACTGGACTAGTTTCGATTGCAAACCAAATGGAAAACGAACTAAATTGTCAGTGGTTTTAACGAATCAATGTGTTATTTTATTATATGAATTCAGTTATAATTTTGAGCCGGTTTATCAACTGTTGAACTGTTGACAAATAAGGGGAACTGTGTATATCTTTATTTTCCAATCACATAACATTTCCACATTGTCGGTGCCGGCCAATTGTACAATTATATAACATAGAAAACTTTGTTTAGTATTAAGGTGGCTTTTGGTATAAAATAAATAAACCGATTAACGCAGAAAAAATGCCTCAAATTTTATAGAGAAAATAAGCCTAATACTAATCTTTGAATATTTATACATAAATAAATACATATTTACTAGCTGAGTCCCGCGATGCTACCCGCAGTTATTGTCGTACCCCAGGGGACGACGCGGGGCGAAGCTATTCTAAAAAAGTTGCCTAATTTACTCCATATATCATCAGCTACCCATCAGTGAAAGTACCTACCTACCCGTCAAAATTGTTCCAGCCGTTCCAGAGATTACCGGAATAAACAGATAGACAGACATAAAACTTAAAAAAAAACGTTATTTTGGTCCATGTACTGTGTACCTATACAGTATTTAGTAAGTATGCATTTAGTAAAAATGTGGTAATTTTATTATAACTAACAGACACTAGAATATTTATGATGGAAACTTCGCTATCGCGGTATAGGATTTTTTGGTAATTCTCGCATTTGTAGGCGATATGTCTTGATGATATTAGTTATGAGTAGTATTATATTATTATTGTGAAATTGTGTAAAGTATGTAGTGACACGCCAACCTAATTAAAACAATTCGGAGTAATCATCAAACACAAAAATAAATATAATGTCGCGGGAGAACCGTTTCATTATCTTTTATGCGACTGTATTGTATAATCATGTAGTCATTAGAACAAAATTAAATATCCGTTTACAGATCCATAATCCAAAAACTACCAAGATCATTGGATCGTGGATTTATAGTACACAATGTCACCCACCACTATCTTGAGGGTGTCGTAAGAGGCGACGAAATGACCGCAATAGACAGATCACTTAGCCACAAGAGAACGATAACTAGTTTAGCACACAGTAGGCTAATTTCCCTCCAAGGATTTGTAGGAGGTCCGACTCAGTAGTGGGTCATTTATGGCCCGAATCATCGTTTATACTACTACGACTAGCTTGCTGTTGTTTCTTAACCGTACAAATGGCTCTGTAAACTTCGCTATCGCGGTGTAGGATTTTTTGGTAATCCTCGCATTTGTAGGTGATATTTTTTGACATTATTCGTTCAGATTTTTCGGATAAATTGTCGCTAAATTAATATGCGGGTTTATTACGTTCAAAAATTTATAGAGAGCTAGCTTGACTGTATGATATTATCATTACCATCTTTACAGCCAGAAGAATTTAACTGTTGGTTATATAAATAAATATCCTTGGACATTTCACACAACGCCATCTCGTCCCAAGCTAAGCAACTTAATGCTTGTGTTATGGTAACGAGATGGATGATAAACTACTTATATACATATTTTTTTTGTAAATAAATACATATTATAGATAGAAAGCACCCAGACTCGGAACAAATACTTGTAGGTCGTATTTCTTCCGTGCAGGAATCGAACCCCCGACATGCTGCGCAGCAGTGATCGCTCAACCACTGCGCGAAACGTGTCGTCATTATGTATCTCCCAAGGATTATTATAAAATTATAATGTGATTTTAATTGATGTGATTGTTGACAGCAATGGTCATATGCTAACACATCGAAACAAGAAGCCTTACGAATGCAAAGCAGACGGATGCGGTAAATCGTACTGCGACGCGCGCTCTCTCCGACGTCACACCGAGAACCATCACCAACCACCGCCTGATAATAGTAAGTTTCATATAATGACTAAACATGGTGATTTTTATTTTAATTTTAACTTAATACATATTCATATTCATCAAAAGCCATTAAATCTAAATGCTCAACCCATGCACTTAAACATGTTAAGTAAAACTATTCAGAATTAAAAAGGATAATTATTTAAAATGAAAAGAAATTTAATAAATGTAAAGCCGAAATCTGACCCGTTGTAGGTTTAGTAAAACTTTACAATAATTTGCATTAATTACAATGGTTAAATCAATGTGATAGAAGAACCGCCTTCTGAGCATTTTCTATAACAAAATCCTTATTATATCATTTGCATATTCAGATAATTCAATTTTATTTATATTCATTGATGGTTAGTATAAATAAAATACAATTATTAAAACTGAGGTGTACATACATATTTTATAAAAAGTTCTAATACGTGTACAAAGAAGTGTAAATAAAATAATTATGAATGAATGTAGAGTGCAGCATTAACAAAAAAAATAATTGTCATTTGATAATAATTCATTATGTAGGAAAATATGCAAAAATATCTGAATAATGAAAACGAAATCAATATTATTAAAAATATATTTTTAACGTACCTATTAGAAATTACAGGGAAATTAAAGGATTCCGTTCAATCGTGAGGGTCAAAACCTTATTTCAAAAACTAATTAAGAACTCAAGCAAGGTATTAACCAAATTGGAATACCCTTCGAGAAGATCGAGGGGGAGGGAATCGATTAAAAATCGGTATTCGTCGGATTAGTGGCCAACCGAACCCAGATTTACGGATGCCGTCGTACTGAGTGGCAGATGTAGCTACATTATTAATTGCCGTTTTTATTTCTCCTTTTTGATAAAGGTGTAAAATTGCTTACCCTTTTGATAATTTCTTAATTTTCAATATTTGAGGAAATTTATTGGCAAGAGAAAACATTTATTTACATAAGCTGTGTTTCATTATATTATTTATATTATAGTAAAAAAAATAGCTACAACAATAAATAAAAAAAAACGAATATAGAAGTTTAAACCTTAATCGTTTTTTTTAATATAATCTTTTATATTGTATCAACTAGTCCAGACTAGTAGACTATCATATTTATGCAAATTTTATGTATCATATTTTATATGTTATTTTCGATGTTTCACATCATCATCAGGCGTGCCGCGACGGTTCACATATTTTTCATTAATAATAGAGTAAAGCCCGTGCTGGTATAAAAAGCGCGCGAGCTTTGTTTGACATCCGATTTCTTTTTATTATAGCAGACGGACAGGAGTTCATATATGCTTATGATGATGGACGTATATCCGGCGCGTGTGTTGATAGATTTAAAATACATTGTGTCACCACCCCATTCCATCATGCGGGTGTCACAAGAGGCGACTAAAGTAGCTGGCAATCCGCAAGGAAAGGGAATCTTGAAACAAAACACTGTGCCAACCCGTATGGCCAGCGTGGCACAGTAAACTAATTTCCCCGTATATCATTGATGGCCTGACTCATCGGCCGGTCGTTAATAGGCTGCGATGGTGGATATATGCATAATGAGGTGATGATATTACCCCCTCCAGGTTCTTCAAACAGCACCAATACTACAGCGAATAGCACCAACAGCGACCGTGATGCTAACAGAGGCTCATCACCGACCTCACCAGCGCGGAGTAACACATCACATTCTGACGTAAGTACACAAGATGGATAATGATAAAAAGTACTTTCATTGAAATCCTGAAAACGAAACGTGAAGCATCTTGCGGGCCGGCAGTGTGAGAATGGCTAGTGCTATACGGAGAGTTTGGCACTAGGTATCCCCACTTCTGGACTGTATTTCTACTTAACATCAGGTGAAATGCAGTCATCTGCCTGTACTTATATAAAAAAATAGGTACTGTATAAATAAATATAAATATCCTTGGACATTTCACACAACGCCATCTCGTCCCAAGTTAAGCAACTTAATGCTTGTGTTATGGTAACGAGATGGATGATAAACTACTTATATACATTTTTTTTTGTAAATACATACATATTATATCTATAATATGTATGTATTTACAAAAAAAAAATGTATCTAGAAATTTCTATCTAGAAATGACACCCAGACTCCGAGCCAGTGCCTCTGGTTTAGACAAAGACACTTGCCCGACCCCGGAATCGAACCCGGGACCCGTTGATCCAAAGGCGGCACATCTAACCACTAGACCAACGACCAACGATAGATCGACGACCTAGTAAAGGCGGATGAGGGTCAATTATTGTGAAATTCTTGGGGAAGACCTACGTTAGTAGTGGCGTTTTATTATATTATATTACAATTGTGGGGTTACTTTTCTTTACACATTCAGAACTCTCTCATACCGACATACATACTCTTTATAGTCAAAATGTTATTAAGTCGATTGGTCAATAATTACAGTGTTTATATTTTATTTGATAACAAATAGTTTTTGAAAAAAATACAAGTTAATATTTTTTTTTTCCGGCAGCTTTGCTTTATGTTCTAGTCACTTTACTTTAAAATTATCAAAGACAACGAAATGAAATGCTACCCAGACTATTACAACCTTATCTAATACGCAAATTACATTATCATCTCGTTTTATTGCAACAACACTAATTAAAAACTTTTTAATCTCGTAAAAAGTCCGCTATATATCTTCGAAGCTTAACAAACAGACAGAACATAACCCTTATAATCTACCGTGAATTTTATTTGCGGAATTATTCATTTGGAAGTAGCATTTGTTTGAGTAAATTTTAAGTAACCATTCATTTAGTTGTTTTGTTTAAATGCCTATTTTTCGACTACATATACATTGTGTGAGGCCATGGTTGTTTTATTTTCTTACGAGGCATTTTAATTTTTAAATATTCGCAAAAAAACCTTAGAACTTAGAACAGCCAGGCACAAAATGAAAATCCACAAATTGTGACATTAACCCATTCCACATTCCATTGTCTTATTCAGAATATGAGTAAGAATAATAGATAAATTACTAATATAATACTAAAATATCTGGTTGACCGGTATTTTTTTTATAAATTGTGTTTTTTGTAAATTATATTTAAGTACGAATTACCCAAACACTCATTGACTTCGTGTTACTTAACAACGCCATCTGCTGTTGTGCTCACAAAAAAAGTAGTATTATTATTCGCCAATAGATGTCATTATTCCTAGCTAGATCGATTTATCCCCTAGCTAGATATTTTATTTTTTATTTTGGTTTGGGGGGGGCCCAAACCAAAATAAAATGACAATTTCTAAAAATGATTCCTAGCTAGATCGATATATCGCCCCCGAAACCCCCTATATACTAAATTTCATGAAAATCGTTGGAGCCGATTCCGAGATTCCAATTATATATATTTAAATATACAATTAGTAATATAAGATTAGTAAGAGTGAATAGACGAGGACCAAAACCAAAAGTGATAAAAATATATCAGCCCATAGATGAGTTGGCCCACTATTGAGTCGGGCCTTCTCTAGTTACATGGAGTTCTAAATATAAAATCTAGCTGCAGGAGAAGCACAACTTGATACGGAACCCTGTGCCAACCCGTCTGGCCTGTGTGGCACAGTAGGCTTATTACCCTCCATGTAACTAGAGGCTGAGTAGTACTATTTAACAGTTGAGTCTTTTAAAACGTGCAACCGAATTCTGAACTTTTTGCTTTTCGAAGTCGTTTATAAATTAATAGGTACAAAAAATAATAATTGTATATTTTTTTCTTATTTTAGCCTTTGTATTAAGATAAAACTACGTCACAATAGATTGTAATTTATTCTATCTTTTTAAACATAGCGTCAGATAACTACGATATAAATATAAAAGGCTATTAATCTAGACTTTTTGTACAGGCCCAGGCGGCATTCCAACCGGCCGCCATGTTGGATCTAACTGGTCTTATAAATTAACCAATTAGCCGAAATCCGTTGTGTGCTCTTTTAATTTCCCGCCATTAAAGGTTTTGGCAAAAAGTCGGCGACGATTAACGCGTGTTTGTATGTTTTAATTATTTTCGGGTCGCCATTTGTGTTTTACGCAACCGTTTGTGACGTCACCATCAATAAAATGTTTACGCTAAGCGTTGTTTACCCATTAATGAGCTCCAGGCCTCCTATTCAATGGCGGAAACTTGACATTTTCACAACGTGATTATTTCCCTCTCTATCAAGTTATTTTAATCACCTTGCGCATCCCACGATTGTAACAGAACGGTTTAGTAGAATTAAACAAAATAGTAAAAAAAAATTGTTTTTCTAAAAATTGTGCGATCAAAATAAGAAAAGTGATACAGCTACAAACGTTAGTGAAAAGGTCACTAGACACAGCAGCGCATACTGACGGGTTCCCAAGATATAATAATATACATACATGGACGTATAAAAAAAGTCGGACAGAGTCTCGCTAACTAAAAACTGTGACATTATAGTCGGCCAGATCAGCTATATGTACAGGCCAGCACGCACACTTTCACACATTAGTCGGCCATTACGCGCGTGAACATCGATGCTTAAAGACGCAATATACGGCGAAAAAATAAAAACTATAAATCATGTCTTGCGTGGTAAAATGGTGTAAAACCCGTAGTGACCGAAAGAAAAACAATCCAGGAATCACGTTTCATACGTAAATGAATAATTCAATCACTTATTTCCAGATTATATACATTAAAATCAATTTGTATTTGCTAGAACAAAACAATTAATTTTAAGTTCAGTGTTGCCAATATTCACGTGTGCAAATTAACCGAAATGTGGGCAATTTTTCGTTTATTATAAAAAACAATATATTATTATGGTTAATTATTTAATAGTTACTACTGGGTATTTTATTTTATATTCCTTTTGCTAGATTTTCTAAGGAAAATTAAGTATGGAGAAATGATTGAATTAAAATTACTTAGTAGAAATTGTAATGGTGAAAACGATTGGATTCCAAACAAATACAGTGTCATTTGCAGTATACATTTTGATGCGGATGACTTATAAACAACTAAAGGAGGACTCCAGCGTGTTGTTACATATGCAGTACCTTAGAAGGTAAATTAGCAACCTACCAAGATATGGATAATACAAAAAAAAATTAAACTATGCCGCTTATTATTTCAAAATTTAAATGAACATTGTAGCTATTGTGTCGGTATATAATAATAATAAATATCCTTGGCCATTTCACACAACGCCATCTCGTCCCAAGCTAAGCAACTTAATGCTTGTTTTATGGTAACGAGATGGATGATAAACTACATAAATACATATTTTTTTTGTAAAAACATACATATTATAGATAGAAAAACACCCAGACCCGGGACAAATACTTGTAGGTCGTACAAATATTTCTTCCGTGCGGGGATCGAACCCGCGACATGCTGCGCAGCAGTCGATCGCTCAACCACTGCGCCAACCGTGTCGTCGAATCGTAAAAATATTCATACATTATTTTAATCCCCAGTGCTTTATTTTGTTTTAATATTTGTTTGAGTCAAGACACGTGGCAGAGTAATAAACTGTTACTGTACCATTTAATACCAGTGCTTCTCAAGAGGTGCGCAATAAATTATAATTATAGTTAGGCAACATAAATATATATTCACAAAAAAATTTTTGGTAATGAAAGCATTTCTTTTAATTTAGAATCGTTTTCAACACATCTCGCAATTAGAGGAAATTTCAAAAAACCTCTCAAAGTAAAAGACTTTATTATAAAAAAAATACTCAGCATTTAGGATGTTAAAGTTAAACATAACAATTTCGAACAATTTTTTTTAATATTTTAACCATGTTTTTATTGCAAAATTTTGTGTATCTTGGCAACCCCAAAATTAACTCACACATACAGAGCTGCCGCCATTTTGGCGTCTCACTTTTGTCATAACCAGAGTTCCGTCCGCCTTTTTTTATACGTCCATGTATACATATATATATTTAGCTTGTTTGCTAATGAAATCTATTTATGAAAATTGCTGATTCTCTCGCAAAATTCTGGAGCAAAAAATAATTGAAGCACAGTTAGTTATTCTTCTCAATATATGCTCTCAATTCGGATCTTATTTATTCATTTTTATTTACAACTCGGATACACTTTCTGTTACTTTGTTTTAAAATATATTACGTTTAGTGACGGATTTAGAACACATAATGTCACCAATCCATACTTTCTTGTGGATGAATTAAGAGGCCACTAAAAGAACACATAGGCAGATAACCTAGCCACAAGATAGAGAAAACTTGTTGCCTATACCAAACTTTTTTTAATAGCGTGACACAGTACCCTGTTTCCCTCCACGAACTTGGAGGAGGCTCGACTCAATAGTCGGTCATTTATGTGCTCAAATCATAATGTGAAATATTATCTCGCTCTTTACAGACAAGCAACTCCAGTTCAGAGAAGTCGAGTGCTGCCACTAGTAATGCTAGCAGTGACAGCAGCCCGCCAAGCACGCCGCCCGCGCCTGTCCCACCCCCAACTAAGCCGAAGCCTAAACCTACCAATAGCAAACCCAGGTCCACTGCAGTAAGTACAAGCTTTGTTCTTCATGTCAATACGAGTATATAGTTTGTAAACTTTGTTCTTTATGTCAGTACGAGTATATACCAGTCGTATCTTTACAAATATATAAAATTAGAGTGTCTGTTCGTAATATCATAATAACCGTTTTTCACTAAGTGCACACGGTAAATACTTACTTATACTTATCATTTCACACAACGCCATCTCGTCCCAAGCTAAGCAACTTAATGCTTGTGTTATGGTAACGAGATGGATGATAAACTACTGATATACATTATTTTTTTTGTAAATACATACATATTATAGATAGAAAACACCCAGACCCGGAACAAATACTTGTAGGTATCTTTCTGTTTATTCCGGTTAATCTCTAAAATGACTGTACCGAATTCGACGGGACTTTCGCTGGCAGATAGCTGATGTAACAAGGAGCTGACTTACTTTTATTGACATGATTTTTTTAGTAAAGGGATCAATGAACTACCTAGGAGATGGCAAAAGTGCTTAAATAACAACGATGCATACTTCAATTAATTCAATATAATTTACAAAAAAAAAAAAAACCTCCCGTACAAAACGCCAATTTCATATGTAAGGACGTAATACATAATGTAAAGATTAACGATGCTCGTATTTCGATCCACTGTACAGACTTAACTTGCTTCGTGTGGCGCATTTCGTAATGAAAACGCTGACACATTGTGTAGAAACTCGCTCAAACTCCAAAACTTGTGGCCACACAAGTAAAACAGAACTAAAGCAACACTACGGCGTAGCGTGTAGCAAGTCCCTCGTAGCCGTAGCTGATGTAGCAGTAAATCGTAGCTGTATTTGGTAGTAGGATGTATTTTAGAAACTAACAGCCGTACTCCAGTATAGTTGCGTTCTTACTTGCACTAAACTTGCAAAGTGTGGTTCGGTTAATTGGTGTGGTGTTCCTAGATATTTGAGACAGTTATAGATTTAACAATAGATTTTCGGTCACTTTATTACGAGCTTCGTTGTCAAGTCCAGGAGGACGATACACAGGAATACTGTAGATAAATAAATAATAATTTTCGTTTTGGATATTTTTATTATGTAAATTATCGTATCCTACATAATATTATTAATGTGAAAGTTTGTAAGAATGTATGTTTGTAACTCTTTCGCGCAACAACTACTGAATGGGTTTTGATGAAACTTTACAATAACATAACTAATACGGCAGAAATACTAATATGCTATAATTTATAACAGAATTTTTATTTGTTTATTAAATATCCGTGCGAATCCGGGCAGGCCGCTAGTTAAATATAAATCATCTATCATACAAATACTTCATTCAAACATCATCATTACAAAAAAAAACGCAAATGTATCATAATTTCGGTAAGTGAGTATGACGCAGCTGAGTTGGCTGAAACTAATCTACTGTAGCTATACTGTGTACAGTGTTGGTGTTAAGTCTCTACCGCCTCTAGACACCGTGTGCGACACCCTACCTACTAAAACCAACCGCGGTGCTCGTCTGCCCGAACATGCTCCGAGACCAAACCTCATGCGATACCCGAATTAGGTTATGTATTCAAAAATGTATTTGGATCCCTTGTTTTCAGTATCGAAATACAACAAATACACAATACAATAATTAAACAAACACAATTTACTCCTTCTTTTGTGATAAAACACTATCTGTTATCAATAAGATTACTACTACGAAATACATGCACGATTCAATTAATATTAATAAAAGGGGTGCGACTACTTCGTAGATCTATAAAAATTAAGGTTTTGAAACAGGTGTGTGAGTTTTTAATGGCTTGCGAGTCTCGAACAGCGGGCGGATACTATGTGTACTCACTTAGTAAGATCCAGAATATTCGTTTTCATCTACTTGTCTCACTTCATCGTTCGGTAGAAATTTCACTCCTAAATGGCCTCTTACCATTTTATGGAGGGACATTTAGGCTATGTCCACAGTAGGCAAACTGTTAGCAGCCGACTGAGTTTGTGGCGCATCGGTTTAGTACGCCCTTCCATATATTTGAAATGGAGTGTCCACAGTTTGCTAGTTTTGCGCTCACTTTACGCATTTTGCAGCGTTACGAGCGCCGACCTTTTCAGTTAGCGCCGACTTACAGCAAAACCGGTTGCGACATACGAAAATCGGTCTGAGTTTGCAGCTATCTCTAATTTCAGTTCGCCACAAATTTGCGGCTCACTCAATCGGCTGCTAACAGTTTGCCTACTGTCGACACAGCTTTAGCCTACTGTGTACAATAATTTATTTCAATACAACGCTGCCCCCGCAAATGTTGTTTTGCCATGTAAATATCGCTATTAAAAAAAGGGGTTGATCGTCGAGGAGTGAAAATGTAGGGTTGTGTGTATTTTTGTATACTGTATCATAAAAATAAAGTAGTCTAAAAATTGAAATAAAAAAAATTGCGGTGGACCACCCTTAACATTTAGAGGGATAAAAATAGATGTTGTCTGATTCGACGAGACCTACCAAATGAGTATCATCAAAATTAGTCAGCCGTTTCCGAGGAGTTCAATAAAAAACACCGTGACACGAGAATTTTATTATATTAGATTGTAATAGTTTTAAAATGGGGCCTACCAACAAAACACGCAAAAAGGCAATTGACAATCGTATAATCTTAGTAGGGTTCAGCTTAGCTTTGACAACAAAAAGTAAGCATTTCGCCAGTGTTAACACGCAAAACAGCAATTGAAATTCAAATTCGAATAATCTTAGTAGGGGTCAGCACCTGAATTATTAACCCTCGCGATGTCCAATGATAGGCGATATAATCCACCGGCTGTTTTGCAATGGCGATCCGCGAAGTGCGTTATTTACATAAGAATTGCGGCCCTCATTCCCACGGTGGCCGTATTGTTTTTTAAAAGGATTTGGAGCTGGTTCTATTAATTTTATTGGTATCAGCTGCTGTACTCTCACACACGGGGGGTTGTATTTAGTCGTAGTGACAGCTAATGTTTAGTACGTGTGGTCAATGATTTAGAATACATCAATTTCATCACCCACTGTTCAGCCGGGCTTCCTCCGATTGCATGGAGG
Source organism: Clostera curtula (assembly GCA_905475355.2). Lineage (NCBI taxonomy): Eukaryota > Metazoa > Arthropoda > Insecta > Lepidoptera > Notodontidae > Clostera > Clostera curtula. Next base: position 5,176,906 of record FR997813.1, on the reverse strand, counting down.
TTACTTAGCATGACAAAAGAAAATGATAAGGCCGTAAACATCGCCGTAAGAGAAGGAAAATCTGATGCAAAACCTATTCCAACCCATCTGGCCAGCGTAGCACAGTAGGCTAATTATCCTCCATGTAGTTGGAGGAGGCCCGACTCAGCAGTGGGTTATTTTGTCTGCTCTTACGACACCCTCAGGATGGAATGGGGTGTTGACACCATATTATTCTTAATCTGTCACCGTACGATAGATATTGGTATTGCGATGCGATAAAGTATCTAGTTTATATAATACTTGCGACCCGCCCTGGCTTCGCGTGGGTGCAATGATGAACATATAAACCTTCCTCTTGAATCCAAAACTTGTTCTATCTATCTATTAATAAAAACCGCTTCAAAATCCGTTACGTAGTTTTAAAGATCTATGCATACATAGGGACGGACAGACGACAGCGACTTTGTTTTATTATATGTAGTGATAGTGATAGTGATAGTGAAGATAGGATAAGTTTTATTCATAGAAGTTAAATAGGGTTCAAGGAATATGTTTCATAATTAAAACCAAATACAGAAATCAGAAGGTCGAAATTAGCATATCGTTATTGGATTTTATTAACGGCTAATCTCACGTTGAAAGAGAAGTTAATAACAAGCAATTATGAACTGTACGCGCAAGTTTGTTATAGCCAGTTAATTACTCAATAGTTTGGACAGCCGTCGTTCAGTATTTAATAACCACATTCCCCGTTTGTTTTGCGGAAATCTGACCGGTAAAGTTAAATACAGCTATTAATTTATTCTGACCCCAAAAGTTAATAGAACGTGTTTCTAACATATTGGCATCATCATCATTTAGGTTTCACCGAGGAAAATTATCCTACTATACCCCCTAGACAGTTTGATTAAAAAATCCTTCTCTTGTTGCCTTTAGTCTCGTCGCGCTCGGGGGAAATGGAGACTTAATAAACATGAAATCGACAGGATATTAAAAGTTTATTATCCACCCATGAACAGATATCTTTCTTTCTTTTTTTCTCCCCACTGCACCACCTGTATCGCGGGGACAGTTAACAGGGGCGTAGCTACCGCCGTATCTGCCGTGTCAATTATACGAGGCAGCAACAATTAATAAAAACATCCCAATTTTTTGATTATTTCAAAAATGAATAATGTAAAAAAAAAGTAATTTCTCTTTTTCTCGCGTGGAGCGTGCGTTCGAAAGTTGGAAACACAATAAATCGGTAAAAAAAAATACACACATTTTTTTTCTTTTGTGAGAAATCTTTACCCTTTTTATGGGCCCGCAAATATTTTTTTATACGGGGTGGGGCAAGGCACGCTACGCCCCTGACAGTTTATAAACATGTAATTCATGACCACAGACTTGGAGCAAGTGCCTCTGGTTTACACAAATACACTTGTCCGACCCCGTAATGGAACCGGGGACCCGTGATCCAAAGGCAGCACATCCAACCCCTAGACCAACAAGGCAGATATAAACATAAAATAATCTTATAATTAATATTTAAGAAAATCCAGCAGGTTGAAATGTTGGTTTTTATTAAATAATAAAAAACGAATAAAATTCGTGTTTTTTTCTAGATTATATCTGATTCTAGCTTTAGAAGTCATAATGTAGCCGAAGAAACGAAATTTTAAATGTACTCTGTGCTTTACTGATTTGGCTAATATTGATCTTGAAATATTTGTGGAAGTTCAGGGACGGTTTAAACGGTGAGAATCATAAATAATAATTATGGAAAATACTAAAAACTACAATATGGAATATATAATAATAATACAAACATTTGCTCTAAACTGCCTCTAAAGAAAATTTGATGTCTTTTGTCTTTTTTAGAATTAAAAAAATGGTCACAATATGGTCGTCAAAAATTAAAAACCATAAATATTCATTTTTCATAACTGTGGTATGAGGTCTGATCTCTTTGGTCTGATCGCATTTTACAAAAATATAGGCTAAATATAAGTTCACGGGTCTAAAATAATTCTTTTAGTGTTCTTACTGCGCTAAAGTGTATTTAAAACGTTTGTTATTTTTAATTGGAAAAATTCATTCTTTTGTAAACAAAAAAGTTGAACTTCAATATGCAATATGCATCTGTTGTATCCCTGTCCCAAAGCCAAATATTTCAAAGGGATTCCAGTAAGCTTCTCGCTTTTCTATTATGTCGATAGAACCGGTTCACAACGTAATATTGTTCTGTATTTCGTACTGGACTTGCATTTGCAGTCGTCCTTTGATGGAGGATGGAGAATGCAGCTGTAAGAAGGTCGGCGCGCTTGTACCGCTTTGGCCTTTAATATCTGGATGACCGAGCTTTGCTCGGTTTTTTTTTTTATAAATTGTGTTTTATTGGAAATTATATTTAAGTACGAATTACTAATAAAATAATGAAATATGAATAATATTTTTCGATTTTTCTTCCAAGTTTAAAAAAAAATGATTCCTAGCTAGATCGATTTATCGCCCCCGAAACCCCCTATATACTAAATTTCATGAAAATCGTTGGAGCCGATTCCGAGATTCCAATTATATATATATATACACAAGAAGAAGCTCGTTTAAAGATATAAGATAAAGCTACTACTACTACTACTGATGTCTTAAATTTTCACAATCTTTGCATATTGCGGCAAATTACGTCTTAAGGTGAATGTTCCAGGGCAGCCCGCGAAATTCAAATTTTCTTACGTTTTTTGCAATTTGCAGATCAGTGCTAGGTTGTATGTTGATTAAAATGTTATTCGCGGGTGTAAGACGTATGTAGTTATAGAGTTATAATCATCGAACTCATCAATACAACCCTCCAAGCTAATAAAGGTGCAAGAATGACTTTGAGCTTGAAAAAGTTTTTCTTCCACCTTTACTTAAAACCTAGCACTGACCTGCAAATTGCAAAAAACGTAAGAAAATTTGAATTTCGCGGGCTACCCTGGAACATTCACCTTAACTGTTCTGAACGTGTGAACATGATCAGAACCGTTTTCATTTACCTCAATACTACAACTACTGAGCCCATACATGACCCACTGCTGAGTCGGGCCTCCTCCAATTACATCGCGGGTAATAGGCCTACCACGCTGGCCAGATGGGTTGGCACAGGGTTTCGTTTCAAATATTTTTTCTCTTGCAACTAGCTTTTCAGCCTTGTCCTTGCCATATAGTCTTACGGCACCCTCAGGATAAAATGGGTTGGAGACACTGTATTCTAAATCCGTGACCGCACCTTAAATAAAACTGTGCAATGAAAATAATTTGAAAGCGATTGAACAACAATACTATTCTTTGCTTCATATCCAGATACAGCGATTTATTTATAAATCTATTTTTTTTAATAAATTACGTGTCGGAATAAAAGTCATGCCTTTTCATTCCCTCATATTACTTGTAAATTTCACATCGTCATTTAACTCAGTTGGAACGACATCTGTTCATAAAGAACAAAGTTGATCAAAGGTGGTTTTTGCCACTGCACTAATTTTACATCTTTTGTAATATGCAGTCAGGATCTGGCAAAACATGTTTGATTTCAGACCTAGATCAGCCAGTAAGTAATATTATGGATCAATTAAAAACTATTCGTTTCCATTTCAGACAGATATTTATTTGTACGGCTTTGAACAGTCGATATCCTGGATTAATCAAGTCATGAGCCAACATTAATATTTGATATTGCAAACAGTATTTACACAGTAAATTAATATAGAAAGCATGTTCGCTCAACAAAAATATGAATTGGATAAAATAATTCTCATTTTTCGGGGCAACTTTATAAAAACATTCACGTTGCCGCTTTCCACTGTAATCCGACCGAGGAGCGGTTAACCACTTCTGTGTTTTACCACTTGCCAACTTTGTTACAAAGAAATTTGGCATCGACTTTATTCGTGAAGGAATAAGGTTGAAATTACTTGGATTTTTTCCTGGCGAATATTAATAAAGCCCGCCAGAGATCACGTAGGCATTTTCCGGGGTTGAGCCCGTGGTCTCTTCAATTCGGCTTCTCGATTCGATTCTATTATTAACAACAATGAGGCACCGAGAGCCTGTCAGCCATAATTATTGGTTTGGGAAAACTGTACCTAATGCTGGCCTTGTTAACTCGAATATAGGTATGATACCGACGGCCCTGAACCACGGCAATGTGTAACTGATCAGATAATAAAATCTGGCGGCTCAAAGTCACCCAAGGGGCAATGAGAGGACAACAATATGCCTGCTTTGAACACTACTGATGACAGTGTCGTAACGGATTTAGAAAACACAATGTCAAGAAGCGGCTGTCAAACAACCTACAAACCTTGTGGCTAACCCGTCTTGCCAACGTTGTACAGTATGCTTTAATCACTCCATTAACGTGGCGGGGCCCGACCCAGCAGTGGGTCATTTATGGGCTGAAATGATCATGACGTCTGTGTATCTGTGTGTGGTACATGTATCTGTGTGTGGTACATGTATCTGTGTGTGGCATACACCCACAAAAACACATACACTTGAAACTTATACAAACCCTCCTTTTGTCGGTGGCTAAAAACCGAGACTGTATTAATTATTTTTAAATGCCACAAAAAGATTGCGACAGATAGATATAGTCAAAGACAAAAAAATCTACGAACGAATTCAAATCTTTTAGAAAGTTCACACATAATCATTGCTTTTGTTTTAAAAAAAGTGCAGTGCATAGACAATATGTTATTAAAAGAGTTTCCTTTAGATCGGCGAGCATAGACAATTGCATTACTGCGTGGACAAAGAGAGCTGTTTGTTCCGTAAACCTGATTAACACAGAGAGGCCATTCACTCGTAAACAGCCAATCTAAAATTAAAACCACTTGCACGTTGGTAATACTGCACCAAGGGCCGCCAACCCCCGCCATATAATTTAACATGAATAAAAGTTTTTTTAAATTAAGTAAACTACGAAGGTACCAATAACCTGTCACCAACCCTGTAAAAATGTAATGTAAAAACTCAGGCACAGAAACACCAGCGTTTTTTTACCTATTCTATGAGGTAGAAGTCCTTCCTTAGTGGGATAGCCTTTTTTTTCTATTGAAAAATCCTTGATTGACTCGGATTCACCCCCGTGCGTGCCCAGTTCACTAGTTAGAGTGCACAATGTCACCACTCACCGCCCTATTCAATCCTGAGGGTGTCGTAAGGGCCCAAGGGAACGCAAGAGGCAGATCACTTAACCGCAAGAAAAGGAAATCTTTATACAAAATATTACGTAGAAAATTAACGATCATAGATAATTAAATTTGGTATTGTTTTTTACTAATCAAAAGTTTTTGATCTGTGGTGGCTGAAGTATTTTATTTAAACAGGATCGAATAACAGTATTCTAACTCATCAAGTGTGGTGACTGACCATCAAACATTCCTTTAGGCAAAAGGTATAGAATATCAGTGAAAAGTATTTAAAACATTTTGGGTTGACATAACCCTAACAGACGAACCCGAAACTCATTAGGGCCTCATTATTACAACACCCCTATATTACTCCCGGCAATACAAATATAAATATGTTTCCATTTCCATCATTAATTCTCTGTAGCGACCATATTCGCTGTCGTAATAATCTACGAATAATAAAGTGAACATAAATGAAAAGGAAGCACGAAAATGTTTACTGCTATCTAATTGTTATTAAAAACAACTGGACATAATAATTTTCCTTGTGGTGACAGATTTAGAATACATAATGTCACCAACCCATACTATCCTGAGGGTGTCGTAAGAGGCAGATCACCTAGTCGCAAGAGAAGGAATACTAGATACAAGTCTTGTGCCAAACCGTTAGGTCAGCGTGGCACAGTAGGCTATTTACTGTCCATATTTCTGGAGGTAGGTGGCCTGACTCCTGGCGGTGGATTTTCATTAAGAATAGTTGTGTTTGAAAAGCACTTAAATGTCATATTTGTTGCGTTCATAACTAAAACGTGTATTTATTTATGTTGCTGTCTCTTTCGTTTGTTTGTTCAAAGTTACAAGGTTTATCCTGCTGCGAAGTAGCTGCGATTCCACAGATAAAAATAATCAGACACTTCCAATTTACATGCCTATGTCTAGCCAGCTTGTTACAGTAGGCTAATAGCAGCCATGAACTTGGACCCGAATCAATGTGGATATGTCCCCAGTGACGTCATTATGAAGTTACCGAAATAAAACAAACTATTCAACCTGTCCTAGCAGCGTTCATTGCTGATTCTATAGTGAAGCAGGAATACAGGCGATGTTCTTTCAATAGAGCCAATTTTCGATGGCCAGTACGTACTCGGGGGAATATTTCGCTCAATAGCGAAGATTGGCACCGCGACGGCAAAATTTTTGACATAAACCGCAAATTGCATTTGTCGCCTGCAAGGCGAAGAATTCTCTCCTAGTTTGCAAAGTTTCAGGTTATGGAACAAGATCCTATTTCCATTTTTGAAATTGATCGAACTCAAACTCAACAGGAACTTTACGAACGTGAGATTTATCACAAAACTCCTATAAATCGTCATATTTAAAATTAACAATATCATCTAACGGCCCCTGTCCCACGCTAGGTGGTAGTACTCCATACATACCCATCAGGCCTCATACCTACATTCACAACGTTCATACACAATCCCTCATTCTTACAATACATCCAGCTCTTGCGCCCGCCCACATTCATTATGAAACTACCACCGGGTCGGAATGCTGCTCTACAGAGAAGAGCCGGCAAGAAACTCTGTGGTTGTTTTTTTTTTTAATTAACAGTCTTGTTTACAGAAAGCATTAAACAGCATAGTGAAAGCCAGTTCGCCAGATGAGAGAAACACGGTACACATTTAGGCAATGAATGACGAACAAGCCTTGACAGGGCCAATCAAATGCAAATACGCGAATAAATAGGTGTCCATTGTAACTGTTACCATATTAAATCTGTATGAATTAATATTAATATTAATCTATCTTTATATGTTATTAGAAAAGCTACAGTCGTTTCTCCCGTCATGCCGCTCTGAATGACATTATCCGCCGTTCTCTTGCCACCATCAACGGCTATTTTAGAGCCGAAAGGTTTAGTACCTGGACCTGACGGTATGTCTCTTGTTCCATGGGCTAGGGGTTGGGCGCTAGTGTGGGATGCTACCTGTGTTGACACATTGGCCCCGTCTCATATTCATGGAACAAGCAAACGAGCTGGCGCGGCGGCAGAGGCGGCTGAACTTTCCAAATTTCCTAATATGGGCCTCTATAAAAAGCTCTCAAAAAAGCTTATAGAGGTGTCAGGCGACCCAAGGGCTGGCAGCTTCCTCGGCCAGCGCATAAGCCTGGCCATTCAAAGGGGAAATGCTGCCAGCATTTTAGGCACTTTACCACATGGGCCTAATTTATTAAATTAGTTTTAATTTGTTATATTTTTTTTACATATCACTACATAGTATAAAACAAAGTCGCTGTCGTCTGTCCGTCCCTATGTATGCTTAAATCTTCAAAACTACGCAACGGATTTTAAAGCGGTTTTTTTTAATAGATAGAGTGATTCAAGGGGAAGGTTTATATGTCATAATTGCACCCGTGCGTAGCCGGAGCGGGTCGCTAGTTAATAATATAATTAATTCATATATTAATTCATATATATATTTGTGTTTGTTTTTAAGTTTAAGTTATATTGAAATTGAAATATTAAAAAAAAAACTAATTTATGACCGTTCCAATGCCGCTTCCACAAGAAAACATTTTGAATTTACGCAACAAATTAAAATACCGAACTGTTTGTTTTGATTAGCTCTATGACTTCACTTGGGGTGGCTATAAGGTTTTCGTTACATCCTATATTATGCCCTAATGTGACGACAGTACATTGCACGTGTGAATAGCGACGGGTTCGAGAATGTTCTAGAATCGCTTCGAGAAAAGAACTAGTTACTTCGGTTTGACAGACATTAAATCTTCGGCCATGGATGATATGATATTTCGTTTTCTTTTTAATCCTTGTGCCCACATCACTAGGACACGTGTCCCAATAGAATTCATCGACGTATTTTACGTGCCAGCGCCAAGTGCCTTATACTCTCTCGGTTTCTACAGCTGTCATGGAACGAACATTTCACGGGTTTTTTTAAATTTTCATCTTCTTATTTGGCGATAGAAAAGTATTTTTAACCCCTGACAAAAAGAGAGGTATACGTAAGACGAGTCTGTCTGCCTGTGGCTGCACTATAAATCGAGGCGCCCAAGGCCTTCAAGGACACGGAGAATGTTCCCCCATTGGGGAGCGCAACCCGGGGCCTTCGCGGCAGTCGAGTTGCCTGGAAGAGATTGCTCTTTAGCGATAAGGCCGCCTATTGTGCAATTGACATAAAATGTATACTGTCGTAAGTTTTTCCTACTGTGTAATACTGTTTCTTTTTTTTGTTATCATCACTATCACTACATAGCATAAAACAAAGTCGCATTCTTCTGTCCGTCCCTATGTATGCGTAAATCTTTAAAACTACGCAACGGATTTTGAAGCGTTTTTTTTTAATAGATAGAGTGATTCAAGGGGAAGGTTTATATGTATAAACCACCCCCGCTTTGCACGGGCGAAGCCGGGGCGGGCCACTAGTTTGTACAATAAAGAGTTATCTATCTATCTATCTATCTATCGAGGAACGCCGATGGTTTTAGTGGGTAGGTCAGGGTAAACCCCGGTTTGTCCCCAATGGCCGGGTATCCATGAGGATTTCCAACGAAAAAAAAGAGCTATGTCTGTGGTTAACTTCTTGGTAAATACTACTACCACTCGGCCCATATGACTGCCTCGTTGGTCTAGTGGTCAGATGTGCCGCGTTTGGATCAACGGGTCCCGGGTTCGATTCCGGGGTCGGGCCAGTGTCTTTGTCTAAACCAGAGGCACTGGCTCGGAGTCTGGGTGTCATTTCTATCTATAATATGTATGTATTTACAAAAACAAAATGTATATACCTAAGTAGTTTATCATCCATCTCGTTACCATAACACAAGCATTAAGTTGCTTAACTTGGGACGAGATGGCGTTGTGTGAAATGTCCAAGCATATTTATTATTATTTTATTATTATAGATGACCCACTACTGAGTCCGGTCTCTCCCAGTTACATAGTGGGTACTGGGTGCACCTACTGCTCCACGCTGGCCAGACCGGTTGGCACAGGCTTTCATATCGAGTTTTCCTTCTCTTATGACACCCTCAGGAAAGAAAGGGGTGGTGACACTATGTATTCTAAACCCGTCACCGGAAATAATCCTTGGATTACCTTATCAAAATCTGCTCAGCAATTTCAGGGTCACCAGTTTTTTGCTAGTTCTATCGGGTGTGTCTTAAGCCCCACAGACTGTCAGCGCATATCTCCCACACGTGATCGCAGTACCAATACTTTGATACAATAAATGCAACAATTTAAAAAATATATATCTCATACAAAATTCACACGGCAGTGCCGCAAGTATGTCAAATAAAATATTCAGTTGGTGTTTCCCACTATTATCATGAAAAGCTGTGTAGTGAGTATCAAATATGAAACTATAGAGAGAATAATAAATACTAGCAACCGTTAAAGTTGATGAGCTTGCGATTTGTGAATACTTTCTTATCCAATGTGCTTAACAAGTTTACCGTTTTAACATTTTAATCCTTCGGAATCCTTACTTTAGTTAGTTATTATATTTAGCTAAATATTACGACTCAGCCCATACATAACACACTGCTGAGTCGGGCCTCCTCCAATTACAAGGAGGGCAAGTAGTGTTATGTGCCGCGCTGTACGTTTACCATTTCTACTTATCGCTTATCATTTCCTTTTGTCGGTGACCCCCTCAGCATAGAATGGGGTGATGACACTATGTATTGTAAATCCGTAACGATACGGCTACTACTTCATCTGCTGGACATAGGCCTCCTCCAATCTCCGCAAAGGCCGGTCCTAGGCCACCCACATCCATTGCTTTCCGGTGACCCTAACCAGGTCGTCGGTCCACCGTATGGGAGGCCTACCAGCACGAGGACTTTTCTGCCCCATCGGGCGTCGCCCCTGCGAGCTAGCTAGCTGCGAGTTTTTTTAATAGTTACGTAACATTCATGGCTTACTTTTCAGAGTTTATGGTCCGCCCGGCTAGCTACTACCTCCACATATAAGCCCGGCACCAAGCAGTTTTACTGTGTTACGTCGTGTGTATGTGAGATCCGGTGCCCGACAGAGCATTTCCTTGAATTGCTTGCTCAATCTTAGACCCTGGCGTTGCTTTCTATCACGCAAGCCTAGGGTCAAAGGCATTCAAGTAACTGATAAAAAAGGGTGTACCTATTTCTAACTTACAAGGTAATCTAGAAATAGGATCGCTCATTGTTTTAGGCCGAAGTCGCGCCGCCTGAACCTACGTCCATTAATAATGTAGGGCGACAACGACGCAGGTGCGCGATAAACGTCTTGATGCATAATTGAGGATATGTGCCTAACGTAGCACTCACGTCGTGCCTTGTAGGGAGCCTCTCATTGAAAGGATTTGGGAATCCACTGATGGTGCGGGAATAGTCTTTCAACCACTTTTGCCAAATGTAGACTACACTTGTCAAAAGTGTTTGAAAGACTGGGGCTCCAAGTTTACTTTTTTAATTGACGATCAAGAATTGTTGGTGTGGTGACGGATTCAGTATACTCTATATTACCAACCCATACCACCCTGAGGGTGTCGTAAGAGGCGACTGAAGGAACGCAAGAGGCAGATCATCTAACAGTAAGAGAAGGAAATCTTGATACCAACCCTGTGCCAACCCGTCTTGCCAGCGTGGCACAGTAGGCACTGGCACAGGAGGAAAACATCCTCCATGAACTTGGGGCCAGACGCAGTAGTGGGTCATATATGGGCTGAAACGGCGACTAATACTAAAAGAATCTTGTAAGTTTTGAACATATGCCACACGCTTTGGCACAATACTTGGCAAGAACCTTTGAATTTAGCAGATTACGAATTTTGACATACAGAATTGCATCGTGTCGGATGTCGCTTTAATAGAAAATAGTAGGCTTGGGGATATACATAAACCGCATGGGAACACGAAAATAACCAAATAAAAATCCTACATCGCGATAGCTAAGTTTCCAGAGCAAGTCGCATGGATAAAAATGATGTCATGGGAGCGGTCGCCGCGACCCGATTACACAACAACAATAGCGATAACCAACAATTCTTGTTTATTGCTTTGCACTTAAAATATTTTTATTTTAAGATCAACGCAATAACCATTATATTAATAAGAAATAATACCAACTAAATCTATGGTGAAAATAAAACGAGAGTAAAGACCAAGTCATTGGATATTAAAATATTAGTTCCACGCTACCCAAAGTTGTGGGTGTGTTTCTTTCGTACCTTTAATTATCTCATACAACGCCCTTGTGGAATGTAGTGGTGACAAAATTTCCAAAGCCTGCTTCTAAATTCGAACTGAAACGAAAGAAAATCCTATTGCCTAAATTTAAAAAGAAAGAAAGTTTCTAGATAAAAGAAAACATCTTCAAAAGCAAAAATAATTTACCAACTTAATAAAGTTTGCACTGTAGCGTTATTGTTTTTGTAATTGTTTATTTTGGAACATTTTACTTTTCAATTAGTACGCGCTGCTGCCGCGGACACCCTAATTCAAAGTGAAAAGACTTTGACCTTTCCTAACGCGTGACCTGTGACCTCGCCACGTGGCCGCTCGCCCCTCTGTAATGTATGTAAACCTGACCCCTGCCGTCTTCCAAAAATCAGAATTTGTAATTTTTCACACGCGTTCCAACAATATACTTAGTAATACTGACACACTTTGCGTAACCGTTTTTCATTAGATCGTTTTTTGTTTGTTGATTTAAAAAAATATCCTGTACTGAGTAAGGAGTTTTTGGTTTTCTGGGGAAACGCTTCATGCATAATGTCTGCTAATTCTCTAATCTAATTCTCTAATCTGGGGGTGGTGTCGGTTGTTATGTGGGATTCCGCAAACTACTCTTCTACCCACTAAAACCCCAGCGGTATACCCTTTTAGGCGCAAACGGATGATCATCCAACCAGACGAGGTGGTATGTCTGGCAGGGGGCGTGGCGCCTATCCCCCAATAACTGTAGTCGGGGATTTCTTAACCGTGCGAATTGATCTATAAACTTCGCTATCGCGGTGTAGGACTTTTTGGTAATTCTCGGCGATATTCCTTGATGTTGATAGTTCAGACTTTTCGGGTAAATTGTGTAAAGTGTGTAGCATTCTGGTCGCTACACCCTCACACGTCACGCTTAGGGCGCCGAGGTACGCAATAGCGCATTAAACTGTGACGCCCGTAGTGAGTAAGGCCTCCTCCGACTGGCAAGAGAAAAAATAGAAAAAGAAAAAATAAATATCCTTGGACATTTCACACAACGCCATCTCGTCCCAAGCTAAGCAACTTAATGCTTGTGTTATGGTAACGAGAGGGATGATAGACTACTTATATACATGTCGGAGATAGCGACGGCTGAGCGATAGAGTCGTCATCATCTTGACTTGGTACGAGGTTTATTACTTGTAACTTTATAATTCACAATATTAACCACAGTATAAATAACAATGTTCAGTTAACACACTTAGATAGACAAACCGACAGGTTCGCAACGGAGAAGTGTCTCGGTCCGTGTCCCAACGTCGACTGACTGATCGAGCCAACCTCACTTTCCATTACGACTCTGTCCACGTGCCGCCATTGCAAAACAACTGACGTCACCGCGTTTGCCGCACTACTGTGTTAACAATCAATTGAGAAACTTAATAAAACGATATCGTTATCCACGACACGGCCAGCCTGACGAAGCACACGTCCTCGTGTGTACTTGTAACAAAATAACCAACTGAGGCACATTTTCACGTTCGGCCAACCTGACGGTAATGTTCCGTAATCGTATCTTAAGAATCAAGTTAACAGAGATCACGTTAGCATACAAATAATTTTAACAACTTTAACACGAAAGATTCCTCTAAGCCCATAATCTTTAAATCTCAATACTGATACTTTAAAACAGTAGGTTTAAAGTAATAATTACACAACACATGGCCCAGCTGTCCCAGCAGCTAGTGACAATTCACATGTCACCCATATCGTCATCGCTCCAAGCGATACGACCAACACTTTAACTAGAGTTCACGACTCCCAGTACACAGGACCATACAAATAGTCTCTCTCGAGACCCGGGTCCCCGCCACACCACTAGCTGCCCATCGCGCTCTGTACAACTCCCAGAGTTGCAGTTACGACTACAGACTAGTGCGTGTAGTGCGACCTAGCCAAGGTATGTGTTCTTATTTACTGTTGGAGGCAACCTCCTCACCATCTTCATCAGACAAATTTAACTCAACGGGCACACTGCTTAGTGGAATCTCCTTATACAGTCGTGAGCGTATTTTTATGTTCTATTACCGGTCAAAGATTTCAGCAAATAACGATCACCATCAAGTAACTCCACAATTTTTAACGGTCCCTTGTATTTCGCGTCTAATTTAGTTTGGTTTCTCTTCGTTCTGAATTTAAACTAAATTACCAACATCAAACTTTACCACTTTAACTTGTAGTTTTATCAAATTTTACTTTTTCGTAACTGGCACTATTTTCTATGTATGTGGCCGCTTGCTCTCTTACTAATGTCAACTGCCGGTCCGGAATCATTCAAAGTTAATAGGTTAAATGGTCTAGCTAAAGGTCCTATCAGAAACTCGAGTGGACTCGCTTGTATTACACGGTGGACAGAGGAATTCAAAACTAATTGCACGTCTTCTAACGCTTCATGCCGGGACCTATCAGACGCTTCTATCGCGGTCAGCATACTTTTTAACGCGCTCATTGTTCTTTCTACTTGGCAATTAGCGCGACTTGAACCCGTAGCTATCAAACGTAATGAAACTGACAAAAAAACTTTGAATTCTTTGTTGGCAAAGCATCGTCCCAGATCTGCAATTACTTACTGGAGCTCCAACTAAAGACGCTTGATTTAAGGGATTTAATTGTTCTAGCCAAATCTATTCTCAGGGTATGATACAAGGGAACAAATTTTGTGACCGCATCAATTAAAACTATGACGTACTCCTTGCAATCGCTTTTCCACTTAATTTGCCAGTTAAGTCAACGTGCACAGTATGCCACGGGATACTAATCTTAGGAATTAGATGAAGTCCCGCTTGTGGGCGACCTGATTGCGATTGAGATAGTTTACAAGTAATACAACCATAGACAAACTTACGAACGCACTTAGCCATGTGCTCGAACCAATAGTGATCAACCCTGTATATTTGGCCACCTCGCCCTTTATAGTTCACAGAGCCACCTCGCCCTTGACTGTATATTTGGCCACCTCGCCCTTTATAGTTCATAGAGCCACCTCGCCCTTGACTGTATAGTTGGCCACCTCGCCCTTTATAGTTCATAGAGCCACCTATTACAATTGGGACTCGAAAATTAATCCAGCGTGTCGAGGCATAATTGCTGCTGACCACACCCTCAGGTATTAAAGGCGTGAAGTTACATAAGCACATAGCCATATGATGTTTTAATTAAAGAAACTATTAAACTAGTCCCAATATCTTACCGTCATTATTATCTAATAAGCATGGATCCAGCCCAGTAGGGACATATGATTGGGGGAGTGGACGTTGGCGTTCTCTCGAGTATTTGTAAGTGCGTTCAAACTCTTATGATATCTGTCACCGTCAAGTACCTCAATGACTTCATAAGGTCCGTTATATTTAGGATCCAATTTGGTTTGATTCCGTTCATGATTTTCGACTAAAACATAATCTCCCACCGAAAATCTAGTCACATTTGCCTTATTTTTATAGAATCTTAATTTATCAAGCTGTGCATTATTTTCCATTAATTTGTCAGCTTGTTCCCTAATCTCTCAAATTTATCTCAACCTCATGATCGTCAATAGTTAATAAATTTAGTGGCCTAGCTACTCTACCTATTAACAATTCTAATGGACTTGCCTTAGTTACCCTATGAATCGTGCTATTTATAGCAAGTTGGACATCATCTAACGCATCTTGCCATGACCTATTTGGACTAACTTCTACAACAGTCAACATATTTTTGAGGGTGCTCATAACTCTTTCCACTTGGCTTCGGCGCAACACAATGTTTGATGAGAGAGCACTCTGCACCAGAATCAGAATAAAATGGATACGACTCACAAGCGTTCATCAGCGCACCGCTGGGATTGCTAACATAGCAAGCTTCCACATGCCTCTCGTTACTCGCCGCCGCCGCAGGCGCCGCTCCGAACCGCCTGCGCCTACCGCCGCGCCAGCTCCTCCGCTGTTGCCACGTGGACATCTCGCTGCCAAATGTCCGGCGCTGCCGCACCTGAAACAGACTAAGTCCGACCGCGGCCGCGGCCCCGCAGAGCCTGACGCTGAAGTGTGCAGTGGCAGCACTAGCTGCCTTGCCTTTCACCGCCAATTTGATGCTCGGTGACCCATTCCACCGCAGCTGTGACATTCCACAGTTGCCGACCGAAAACCCGATCGCTTGAAATCTGGATCTGCTGTCCTATCGCCTCACGTTTAGGCTACCTTACCGATGCAAATCAAGGCATACAATGGCTCCATAATCTTGGAAAACTTTGCTATAAACTGGCGAAAATACGACGCCAGACCGATGAACCGTCAAGCTAAACAAGCACAGCAATCTAAACTTCGTATCGCAAGTAATTAACAGGTAAACACGCAAAAGAACCTCAAATAATATTTTCTTACACCGGTCAAAATCACACTATCGTAAATTCGTATACCATACAATATACCCGAGTAATAAAATGGAAACTGCTCACCGGAGTGACGTAAAATTGCAGCTGGTGCGCTTACTACAGATCCACTCACTATTCTTTGACCTGGCTGACCACAGTACTGTTGCTCGCCTTCCTGCTGCTCCGCTCAGGGCAGTTAGACGCGTAGTGTCCTTGTCCATCACAATGAAAGCAAGTGATCCCCACTTGGTTAATCGCCGCACTATGACTGCCGCTTGTGATCTTCAGTTCAGAACAATCTTCATGTAGCTTAATGTCTCCTTTATAGTGACAATGAATCGCCATTATCGGTTATTTCCATCGCGTACAGAAGTACACACATTATCACTACACTGTTTTCTCCACGTGGGCTGACTGAGTTACATACCACTTCTGATGTCGGAGATAGCGACGGCTGAGCGATAGAGTCGTCATCATCTTGACTTGGTACGAGGTTTATTACTTGTAACTTTATAATTCACAATATTAACCACAGTATAAATAACAATGTTCAGTTAACACACTTAGATAGACAAACCGACAGGTTCGCAACGGAGAAGTGTCTCGGTCCGTGTCCCAACGTCGACTGACTGATCGAGCCAACCTCACTTTCCATTACGACTCTGTCCACGTGCCGCCATTGCAAAACAACTGACGTCACCGCGTTTGCCGCACTACTGTGTTAACAATCAATTGAGAAACTTAATAAAACGATATCGTTATCCACGACATACATATTTTTTTTGTAAATACATACATATTATAGATAGAAATGACACCCAGACTCCGAGCCAGTGCCTCTGGTTTAGACAAAGACACTTGCCCGACCCCGGAATCGAACCCGGGACCCGTTGATCCAAAAGAGCAAGTGGATTGACACAGACATTCTTGTGGTAAGCTCTAGCAGTTTTATGGTTCATTTAGTCGCCTCCAACGACATCTCAGGATGGGGATTTGACTCTTCGACCGTCTCTATTCGGATTTTAATATAAACCGACATTGAAAAGCTATTCCAATCCTTAATTGGTACGGGTTTTAACAAATATTGTGTCAAAACTATTGAGCTTCCGTGTTGACAGAGGACAGTTTGGACTGAATTTATATTTAAGTTTTAGGGAGCACAAATCTAAATTCGCCATCTTCGTTCTTCATTTTTAATGCAAAAGACAATAGAGTTGAGCATAGATCAAAAATCACCATATATATAATAGATTAGAGATGGGAAACTATTCGACAATCCGATACAATATTTCCAAAAAAAAACTTACCTCAAAAATGCTCTCGACATGATTGGCAAAATTCTACGACGAGATGTTTTTTATTGTCATCAGTCACAAGCGATTAGGTCGCTTAAGAAATATTATAGAAGATAACACATTGACAAAAAGAAAGGTAGGTCGTTAGTATTCATTTCGCCATGACCTTAAGTCATGTAACAAATTTTGCACTCTGTAATATTAGTCACACGATAAACAACATCTGCTTTATAGACAGGTGAACGAAACACCCGTATTTTTCTCACCGTACCATTTGATCCACATTGTCTCTATAACAAATACAAGTAAAGTAGTCCATTCGCTATTCATTCGCGATTGAATCAAATTAATATTCTCACATGAAAATCTCTTAGACCAAATAGTGTATGCAAATTAGTATTCATACAAACTGCGCGCCTTTTGTTCGCGGACTGGTCAGTTATATTGCGATTCGCGAGGTCCAGATTAATCGAGGGGGTCATCTCGATAAAGTTCCCATGCATCACCATTCCATTTTTGGATATCGTGAGATAAACACCATTAAATTAAAAATATAACAACCTCCTATCGCTAGGAAAAAGCCCGCGGCTCAGCACAAATTACAAATATTAAAAATAAAATTTATTTATAATTGGAATTCATAGAAAAAGTGTTATTTTTTTGTAAACGTACATGGATTTTAAATAACGTGTGTTATAGTCGATGTATTTTATGCCAATGGATAACTGGATAACGGAACTTTTTCAGACGCACACTTTCAGTAAGCCTAAGGTATGTTTTTATTCCATTAATCACTTCAAATTAACAGTTAATAGACTAGATTACATCTAGCCTATCTATTATTAATTAGACTAGATTACATCTAGTATAATTTTCATTGAGCGTTTACATTCTTAATGTGTATGCATATATAACATTATTACGAACGACCTTATAAAGATATAATCTGTGACGATCTATGGGGGAGCTATCCAGCACTAAGGGTTGGATGTGCCGCCTTTTGATCACGAGTGCCAGTGTCATTGTGGAAACCAGAGGCACTTGCTCTGGGTGTAAATTGTGTTCAGCCCCCGCGATTCAAGTTATACCAAGTTTCACGAACATCTGTGATTATTATATTAATGACTAGTGACCCGCCCCGGCTACGCACGGGTGCAATGATGAACATCTAAATTTATCAGTGTTTCTCTTCAATATTATACATATAAACCTTCCCCTTGAATCACTCTATCTATTAAAGAAAACAGCTTCAAAATTTGTTGCGGACGGACAGACGACAGTGACTTTGTTTTATACTATGTAGTGATAGTGATTACCACTGGGAGGGGAGTAACGTCGGCTGTGTTTTGGTCTAGATTTTCCGCCCGTAGGCCTTTCCACTCTTTTGACGACCTTTTTTAGACGTCCACTCTTTTTGACGACCTTTTTTTAGACGTCCTAATCTGCCGCCCCTTATAACATGCCGCATGCTAGGCATGCTAGGCTCCAGCTTACTCAGCCTGCTGGTAAATCCGCCACTGGAAGTTGTGTACACAGTATGTGAAGGCAGATTCAGCACGCACCATGTAATTTGTGTAATTTCACAGATTTTTATATTATTATAATTTTTGGTTAATTAATTATATGCTACATGTTTATGCGTGTAACTTTTTTTACCACCATCATAGTAACCCTTTTATTTAAAAGAGCAACCATGGAGATTCTTGCCGGTTCTTATCTGTGGAATGGAATTCCGAACCGGTGGTAAAAAAATAAATCGTTTATTATTTTTAATTTTAAACATTTGAAAGCAAATTTATTAGAATAAAAAACCTTTTGATTTTGACTAATGTTTGATTTAAACTAATTGCACTTTTATCAAGATCCTTTAATAATAATGCAGTAAATTGAGCTTATCTAGAAATTCCGAAGTCAGACAAAGCGCCACAAAAATACATTCAGGACGTTCGAACAATACTAGAACTGCAGTTAGCATGATGTATAGCAAAAACCAGTACTCCCACCGCCTCCAGTGAACATCTGCTCACCTCGCATTAACCTAACGAGCCACCCTAATGGCGCACGTTAGGGCTGCGCCGAAAAAATACCTCCAAATCAAATAAATTGCCCTCGCAACCTACTTTTAACATGTGTCCTCCACAACATATATTAGTCACGTGGCAAAAAAGCTTATCTGTACAAATGAAGACATAATGCACAACGTTTTGTTTATGGTCGTGTTGGAGGCAGCCCTGCGGGTGTGACGTAATCAGTGTTCCAATTACGCAGTATTGTTTGCATGTGTGCTAAGTGGATTTGCGTTAATGTGGATTGTTTTTGTGTCAATTGTGACTTCCCTTAAGTTCCATGACATTGGAGGAGGCTTGACTCAATAGTGGGTGCTATATATACTGCGATAATCATGCCTTTCCTGATTTTACTTCGGATAAGTCAGTTTACAGTTATAGCCATAACTGTAAACTGACTTATCTACCATTAGATGAAACAATTGTCGTTCGAGATCTGCCTACTGTCAGTAATAAGAGCTGTCTTCTCAAAATAGTCACTGTATTTGTGTTCGAATGATAGTGAGATCGATAGACACGACGATTTTCCGGTCACCCAAAGCCCGGGGCTTGCTTTGGCAAATACTGTATAATTAAGATGGCCTAACCCAATCAACATCTGAGAGAGACATTGTTTAATCTGTAGATCAATTGCATTGGAGTATAGCTAGGTTAAAATATTTTACTGGACTCATTTAATTTGCTCGTCATATTTATCCAAATAATCAGGTAGATTACCTTTCCCAAATTTACCAATATTTATTAGGTATAGAACATTTAAAAAGAAAGCTCAACTTCTTTCGACTTAATGAAGGCTTCGATATTTATTTATTTATACAGCCAACTTACAATGAAATTTAAAAAATAAACGATGTGTCTTTGCCGTCCAACCATTGTGCATTGTAGTGAATGTATAGAATAACAAGTTCCCAATTACAGGCCTTTGTTCCCGATTTGAATGTTGATGCCCACAAAAACAACAGTCATTTTTGTCAATTAATTTTTCGTCCGTCTATTGTTTCACAATGAAATTGTTTGATGATTTTGGTCGCCTAAGAAAAGCCAATAAAATTACTAAAACTAGCGTTGGTTAGCTAACGTAGGGAACAAGGTTTTAGATTGGATAACCCGCTTATTGAGTAAAGTTCTTGGGTAGTCATCACATCACTACCCAAGAGAGCAGAGTAGTAATCATAAAATTTGCCAACAAATTGAGCTGACTGGTAGGTCGATTTATAGACTGAGCAGCAACCCACGCAGGCGAAACCGCATGCAGAAACGTTTATCATATAACCATATATTTATCATATAACCATATATTTATCATATTTAATATATTATTACTATCAGTTCGATGACGCTTTATAACCATTTAATAAACAAAACAGTATTTTGTAATAACAGTATACGGGCTGTACAGTATACTGTTATTACAAAATAGTATACGTGTGACTTGGCGTGGAGCAGTGCAGGGGTTTCGTATCACTATCACTACCTATTATAAAACAAAGTCGCTGTCGTCTGTCCGTCCCTATGTATCCTGAAATGTTTAAAACTACGCAACGGATTTTGAAGCGGTTTTTTTTAATAGATAGAGTGATTCTAGAGGAAGGTTTATATGTATAAAATATGCCTAATTGCACCCGTGCGAAGCCGGGCCGGGTCGCTAGTATCTTATAAAAAAAAACAATTCTGCCTTAGAGTTTCAAAAGCATGGTGTCTATAATAAGTAGTTTATGTTTATTTTTTTCTTTTTCTTCTAGTAAACTAACTATACCAAATTGCTTAGTCTTCCGTCAGCGTTTAAAGGGGTAGAAAGTATCAGCTTTTCCTATTATTGTATAAAAAAATACGTACAGCCCTAGAACCGTCTTTACGAGCGTCTTTCGTGCTTTAATTTTTGTTTTGTCTATCCTTTATTACAAAAATTGCCGCTTCAATTCGTATAAAAGACATTCTGTTTTATTTATGCGACCCAGCCGAGGGTTAATTTGGGAGACGCGGCATTTTCTTAATTTTATACTTGAAATATGTCAGTCATTCTCTAATTTATTCGATTGTGTTAATCGGTTCGTTGTATATAGGTCTAGTAGAAATTTTAATTACTGTTTTCTCTCAGTAATTCCAAGGTTCTTGGCACAAAAGTTCTATTAAAAACTACAGTTATTGTAACAAATTGTTTGTTCTTCTCGTGACAGATTTTGAATACAAAATATTCCATTCTACAAGAAAGGACTAAACGGGGAATAAAATAAATAAATTCCAAATGAAAGCAAATTGTGTACAATCGATTTAATTTTAATAAAGTTTAATCACGAACATATACTGGCTGACAAACAAAGACCATACAATAAGGTTATTAACATCCACCATATAAAATAATCGCATTATGGTGTAGCAGGTCGTCTGGCCAGTAGTACTGAATTCGTTTGACCTGCTGAGAGGAGAGAGCCAAGCTTTCCCTCTTAAAAAACACTGCTACATAGAATGTATATGTAGTTTCCCGCATATGGCACGCGAAGTTTACGCAGATAACTAATTAGCGACCGGGACTCTCAAATACCCCAGCTCCGTCCCCCGGCTAGGTCCCTACAAAAAAGCCACGCCACGCTGTGGCGGGCCTCCTCCAATTACATAGGTAATGCTTCATCATCAGCCCACATTAGTCCACTGCTGGACATAGGCCTCCCCTAAAGAGCGCCATAGCGCCCTGTCTTAATCTTAATTACCTACTCTTTATTATACTGTGGTTGTCATTAGTCTAATGCTCTAGATTAGTGAATAGCTTACATCCATATATTAGGCCCCAAATGCCAATAGTGCGCCAACATAATCCGATGGTAATTCGAAGAGTAATAACTCCTTCATGGTACTTATGGCAGGTAATTCATAATGTTGCTGACACCTTGTTGTGGTTAGGGGGGCTTGCTTGCC
Source organism: Clostera curtula (assembly GCA_905475355.2). Lineage (NCBI taxonomy): Eukaryota > Metazoa > Arthropoda > Insecta > Lepidoptera > Notodontidae > Clostera > Clostera curtula. Next base: position 5,154,882 of record FR997813.1, on the reverse strand, counting down.
TTTATGATCCGTTGGGACCATACCGGCCGGCTCAGGGTCACCCATGCCCGGAGGGCCCACGGGGAGAGGCTAGACGAAGAGTGGCACACGGAGTCGTGGTGGGTTTTTGCTCTGGGGACTCTGTCTTCAGAGTTGCCTCGGGAGCCTTAACCTGCCGCGACACACGGCGTGGTAATTGCAGTGGAGGGCGGCCAGGCAGGCGGGCCACGGCCAAGTCCCCATCAGGGTCACGGAGCCCTGTTTCAGGAGGTTGAGGGACGCCGTTGGTTTTAGAGGGTAGGTTGGGGCGCAACAAACCATCTTTCCACGGCCCGGATTCCCACTTAAGTCGGGTATCCATGAGGATTTCCAACGTAAAAAAATATACACAATGTACTCCGATATACTATCATAGATATTCACACCTTTACGACTTAAAGTGGCATGATATGGCTCATCGCTATTCACAAAATGCGCCAAGGGTGTCGTACTACAAATGTTTGTCTGTGCTTCGAATGGAATGTGCAACTTCGCCGGCTTCGCAAGGGTGCAATGATAAACCTCAAAATTTATCAATGTTTCTCTACAATATTGTGAATTTATTATACTTAAAAACCTTCCTCTTGAATCGCTCTATCTATTAAAAGAAACCGCTTCAAAATCCGTTGCGTAGTTTAAAAGATTTAAGCATACATAGGGACGGACAGACGACAGCGACTTTGTTTTATACTATGTAGTGATATGTAGTGATGATATGGCTCATCGCTATTCACAAAATGCGCCAAGGGTGTCGTACTACAAATGTTTGTCTGTGCTTCGAATGGAATGTGCAACTTTCCTTTATTTTCCATAGGGATGCTACATGAAACCCTTAACATATTTGCGTAATTTCAGACGAGGATAACCAAAATTGAACATAATGTTGCCTAAGTTTTTAACGGATTTATCGCGTGTACTTTACATTAGTTAATGCCCGACGTTGCAGCAGTCGAGGTTTAGAACCCTGCGTATAACTACAAGAAAGGTTTTTACTACTTCTACTCAGCCCATAAAAGACCCACCGCTGAGTCGGGCCTCCTCCAATCACACGGAGGGTAACTAGCCTACTGTGCCACGCTGGCCAGACGGGATGGCACAGGGTTTGTGTCAAGTTTTCCTTCTCTTGGGACGAGGTGATCTGCCTGTTGCGTTCCATTAGTCGCCTCTTACGACACCCTCAGGATTAAATGGGGTGGTTACACTATGTATTCTAAATCCGTCACGCACGATCTCAAAGTTATATTTTACTAGTTAATTTAAACACTTTTTTGTTTAATGTTAAACACAATATAACTATTCACGAATTGCTACATAAATAAGACAGCATGAATTTGGAAAGAAGTTCGGTCACTTACAAACTCATACTTAAATTAGTGGCATAATTACATATCGTAAATTCATCCGATTTTTATAAGTTAGAACTAATGTCAATGACAATGGGTTAGCGTCGTGTCCATTATTTGCGTGTTACATATCTGACCTTCGTGTGCCTTCGTTCGAGCGCGTAATGCCGGTCTCAACTGTCATTCTACCATCTATGACAGTCGTTACACGTAGAGCTAGTCTGGCTGCTAGTCAATACATAAAATTACTTTGACTGACTTGTTGGTGCACTTGCTCTGAGTCAGGGTGTCATTTGTGTTCGTAGGGCAGGGGCTTCGTTTCTATATAAAAAACCGGTGATTCCACTATCTCGGCTGTAGTTCAAGTTCAGCCAAATCAGGTTAGTCCGGTACCGACTGATATTTGGATAAAGACGAGGGAGTTATTTGGCGGCTACTGCGAAGCTGTCCGTGCTATACCAATTTTATTTTCTTTTTCTTATTTTTATTTTTAGAATCGTAATTTTATGTTAAGCGCTGGCTGAGAAAATGTTATACAGTACCTATTTAAAAAGGAAGGTTTTAAATAAACAAGAATCTGTCCTCAAATAGATTTTGTTCAACAGAAACTTTCTTTCGGTTTCTACTTAATGTGTTACATATACATGATGTAGTTAAGCACAGTTTTAGGTTTACAATACTCTTGATAATTTTGGCAACCCTACGTGCGTTTTGTACGAAAGCGCCTCACCGCGGCGGAAATCCGCAACTAATTAAAATTCTGCACAAATGATTAACTGCAGTGCACTCCGGTGGCGCAGTGTGGAAAAAATACCACAGATCACCCGTCCGAATACACACTGTTAAAATATCTGAACTTAAAAAATAAAAAGGCGGTTTGGCTCTATGGTTTATTTTTTAAAATCGAATACATTCGGTAAATACTCATCAACTGTCGTATAATGTGTAAACTCTTTTCACTGTGACTATGATGTTACACGCCTTTTTATAATATCATAACAGTATTGTTCTATTGCATCTGTGCTCAATATTAATCCATTATTTCTGCCTATAGTATGATTTAGTTACCTAAGAGTACGAAAGTAAATCTAAAATGTTCACATTGAAATTAGCGCCTACTCAATTAAAACTCCTACATTTACCAAAAACCCACTTCCCTCCAGCTATTTACAGCTTTAGATTGACCTATAATTACCAATTTTCTTTAAACCGCCGGGGATTGCGCGAAGTCCATCAAAATCCATTAATTAACTGAGAATATTAACGAGCTGAGCTACTGAAGATCGAAAGTTCGTACCTTGAAATTACGAAGTACGTAATAGGTAGGAAAGTCTTTTCAACTTTGGTAAAGTCATCGTGAATTTCACAGACGCAGCAAGGGAGTCAGAAATGCGGGAGTGGGCCCAATGCAAGCGTAGCGACAAGCGGAGCGGCGAACGCTGCGGCTGCCTCTTCCCGGCCCAGTGATGTCAAGCAAGTTGAATGCAATCTTTGTCATCGCAAATTCAAGAACATACCGGCTTTGAACGGCCATATGCGACTACATGGCGGGTATTTCAAGAAGGTAACATTGATTTAGTCGCTATAGACTCACAAATAAACAATTATGTTAAAATAATGTTGATTTATGCATCATATTTTCATATTATATGTAGTTTCATAAAAATCATAAAGTTAATTAAATGCAGACTTTATAATATATTATTGTACGCGAGCCGAAAGAGCATAAACCCATTTAAAGTAATCTTATTAAGGTATATTAGTACGTATAGTTTAGATAGGATAACTAAGAGTAAATTTCTCTTCAATTTGAATTGTAATATTTGTAATTTTATACCTAAAATTACCTAACAATTTAGTAGACTATTTTATTAATGAATGTTTTTGGTTTACCCAGGATTCGGATAGCAAGAAATTAGATAAAAAAGAAACTACGGGTCCTCCGTTACAAACAGCGTCAGTATCTGTTCGGGCACTAATTGAAGAAAAAATTATCAGCCGGAGAGGAGCTACCGTCATCACCACTACCTCCACATGTAAGTCATAATGCTAAGAAGATTATATTCAACATATTCGTTTAGATCAAACAACATGCAATGTTATTTCATTATTGTTACTTTTAAAATATAACTTCATCAATCGCAGGCACATCAGATGTAGCGGGGACACGCACAGGATTTGTGGCACCTGCCCCACCACCGCTGTCTACCATCCGATCTGCAGCTTCGCCTGCCTCCCCTGCAGCGTCTTCGTCGCACTTCATATCACCCCGAGCCCCACCCGTCGTCACGGTAACCACAAACGCTGCAACTTGTATCACTGCTGCTCACAGAGACTCCACTCTAATTGAATTATTGAAGAAAGGGAATTCAAAGGTAAGAACGGTTTTTAAGCCATTCCGTATCTTGCAACTCATTCCAAGCCTTGGCAGCGTGCACTGAACTATGAAAGAATAAGCCTTGTTTAACTGACTCTGAAATGTTGTTAACAGGTGGTCAAACGATCGTCGTCAGATCCCGGACAATCCTCGCCACAGCAAGATTTTTCTTTCCGCCCTGACCTTTTTGGCGTATCATTCAACTCCGATGACGGATATTTCTCACCAGCACTAAACGAAGACACGTTTCAATTCACCACAACAAACGAACAACTAGATGAGCTAGCGCTAGAAGATTACGCTACAGTAGCGGCTTCAATACGAGAGAGATCACCTGTTACTTTTCCATCTAATAGGCGGCTAGCGGCAGTATTGAACTCTCCACTACCAGAATCTTTGGCGGATTTTGGTGCTTGCCATGGAGGGTCCCCGGTACCATCACCGAGTATAGGTTACACTGCCAACTCTCCAGTTTTGTCATACACTACCGGAGATTCTCCTGGACTTGCATATACAGATGCATCGCCTGGAGGAAGTTACTCGAATCAACCGGAGCCATCACCCGGTCTAGCTTACCCAACTCCTCCAGCTTCTCATGATGCCCATTCACCAGCACACACCGCGCCCAGAGCATCATCACCTCTATCGGCTGCGTTCTTCACAGCAACAATGTCCAGCCAAGAAGAGGTAAGTTAAGTTTATATACTTCTTCAAGAATTAACATTTGATCCCAATATAATTATGGTTTTATTTTAAGGTGGAAGAAGCACTGGAGGAAGTGTTGCCTGAAGAATGTCGGTCACTAGATGCATACTCACTAGAACCAACGCCTACACCTCGACGAATAATGCTTAATTCTGAAGATCCACTGCTGTCCAGCAGTCCCCGAGATTTCTCACATCAGCGGCCACTACGTCGTCAACATAGAATGATTACTTCATCAATGGCACCGCATTTACAACAATGGCCGCATACTTCGTCTCTTCAAGTAATGCTCTTTACCATGGACGAATTTGTTTATGTTGTCTATAAACATGGAGGCCCGTGTATAAATATTATACGTTGTTTTTAGGTGTGCGTGGAAGGTCGAGATACGGTTCCCGCAGTATTTTTAAGTCCAAGCAGTGTGCCTGCATCCCCGCAACGGCGTAAGCGTCGTGCTTCTCCAGCAGGGCCCTACAGATCACGTATGCGTCGTACTCTCAACCATTATACACCTCAGCCTATACTGCCACCTGATCGTGAAGGATCTGGTTTGTTTGCTGAGAGTTCTGGAGGTAAATATTACAGAACTTTTAATATTCGTGATGGTTTCACTTCAAGAAGAATTAATTTGATGTGATGTACCCAAGATTTTCTTTTTGCATTAGGCCTAACTACGGAGACGGACGTGTCAGCTCATATAGGAGATTCTCGACGGCCGCAAATAAATATAGGTCGGGACCACCAAGCGGATTTACCGGAGTTATGCAATGATCGAATAGATATGCATCGCGCGCCTGAGCAATTATTGTGGGATCCGGGCATCAACGATGCTTTAGATGATAATGAAGGTATTCTATTCATTAAAACTTATATAATTCTGCACCGTCTTCATTAATAAATTTATGGTTTGGCAGCAGTTATGGTGTCGATATTATGTCTTGTGTGTTTTTTGTTTCAGTGAGAATGTTCATGGAATTGGCAATGTGCGCTGCTATGCCGGTGGGAGGCCACACGAGAGAGTTCGCTCTCCAAACTCTTGGGGAATGTGGTGGAGACATTCGGGCAGCTACGCTTCGTCTCATGTCGAGACCGGCAGCACAAACGCAGCACGAGTCGAGATGGACACCTGATGAAGTGGAGGCATTCTTAGCCGGGCTGAGCCACTATGATAAAGACTTTTATAGGATTTCACAGCTGGTAAATGTTTCATTACCCGTTGTTAGGCAATATTTTATCTAACCGATAAATAGTGCAATGTTTTAGGAAAATATGCGTAATCTATACCTACTAATATATAAAGCTGCAGAGTTTGTTTGTTTGTTTATTTGTTTGTTTGTTTGTTTGAACGCGCTAATCTCAGGAACTACTGGTCCGATTTAAATAAATCTTTCAGTATTAGATAGTACATTTATCGAGGAAGGTTATAGGCTATATTTTATTTTCAAAAGAATTAGGGATCCGTATGAAAATTGCGATTTTGTAAACCAAGGTGTAAAATCGAAAACCTATTTATGCGTGCGCTGCAAAAAATATTGACAATAGAATAAAATGATGTACTACGGATTTGTAGGTCTTATAAAGATCTACAAAAATGTCCGCGAGAGCACATATCTAACTATCATAGTTTAGTCACAATAACCGATTTTATGTTCATAAAAAATATGCACGGGTTCGAAGCCCACGCGGGCGAAGCCGCGCGCAAAAGCTAGTAAAACAAATAAAGGTTTTGGCATTTAAAGGAAACCACATAATAATTCAACTAAACTTGATCCAAATTATCGCGTTATGTTACCATTAAAATATTTCCAGTACTACGATTATCAAAACGAAGGGGTCTTGTGTCCGCTCTTTATTCACTACATAGTTTAAAAGAATGTCGCATACTTCTGTCCGTCCCTATGTATGCATAAATCTTTAAAACTACGCAACGGATTTTGAAGCGGTTTTTTTTTTAATAGATAGAGTAATTCAAGAGGAATGTTTATAGGTATAATATAATGGCACCCGTGCGAAGCCGGGGCGGGTCGCTAGTATGTAATAAAACGATAGAGAATAACGGTGGGATCGCTAAACAATTTAATCAAACAATTTCTTTCATCTACAGGTAAGAACGAAAGACTCAAAACAGTGTGTACAGTTTTACTATTTCTGGAAGAAACTAACCAAGGATTACAAAACGGTGTACCTCCGAAGCTGGAGTGCGGACCCGTCGGCTTCATCACAAGTAAGCACCCCAAATTCTGGACTCCAACACTTTGTCTTCAGATTGTCCGATGACTGAACACGGCACGGATGCTAATACACGCGGCTTGTCCACATTCAGGGTTCTGTAGGGCCAGTTGTTGCGCACACTACCTCCGCGTGCTCTTCCTCGCCAACTTCATATGAGGCCGAGGAGTTCCCTTGCAAGATATGCGGGAAGTAAGTGCAAAGACGTGCACAGCGTCATTTACCGCTTCCGAAAATCAAAACTGTCAGTACGCACAAATGGAATTTATGTGGAACGAGCCTTTTAACGCTATGACAAACTCTTCCCAAAATGCAAATATAAATTGCTCGGTATTCATATTGGCTATGGCACTAATTGAGTTCAGTTTCACCTAAATTGCCTTTTGTGCATGCAAGTTTCAATAAAAAATATTTACAGCTTAATACTTACTAACTCGACGAACAAAGAACGAAAGTATGAAATTAAGATTGTACACAAAATATTTGATTCCAGCAATAAATTTGATGTTTAGTATAGATTGCAGGCAATTCAGTGCCAAATTCGTTGTTATCGATGTTATTTGCGTGTCAAGGAATATTTGCCAATTTAAGTCTTAAAATAATTATGCTATTGTGCAATATTTAATAATATTAAATATTTCAGAACAAAAATGACAATGTGTCTGCCAAAAATTAGTGGTATTATTCATATACATTGCTAAATCTATTTTGTTAGATTAATGATTAATGCAAAGTAATATTTATATAAGTACTTTTTCAAGAAACTGCCATGATTTAATTAAGTAATAAAAATTTTAGTTTATCATTATGGCTACATTAGTCAAGTAAAGTTGAAATGAGATGTAAAGCTGAATGTCATATACCGATTTCAGTTCACAACGGATGATTGTAATATGTAGTTAACATAGCGTATCTACTCTGCCATAATACATGTGAGATTTATGCCCATTGCGTAATACGTTGATAGTATTCTATGTAATTTTATGTGTAATTTTATTTAACCTCTTAGATTTAATATAAAATAAATGTTTTGTGTATTAATGTTGTACGCATATATGTTTTGTATTATACTAACGCTTCAAACGCTTTGCTTTACTCTGCTTACGGTTTAGTGTGTTTGCTTTGTCATGTATTTCTTTTGCTGATTCTAATAGTATACTGTTATGTTTCAGAATATTTAACAAAGTAAAAAGTCGTAGCGCGCACATGAAGTCGCATCGGCCACTCGACGCCGAGCCGAAAAGGCCCAAACTCGAAAAGCCTTATGAAAAGGTCGAGAGATCCGATGACAGGTCCCACGCGACAGCTGAATATCACAGCAAAGCGCCCGCACTGTAACCGACTCCTCGCTCACTCATTGTGCCGACGTGCGGCTTGACCCTACCATAACCACTATCTTTACACCGTTCACATTAATTTTACCACTGACATTTATCATTTCTTTTCGTTGACACCTACTGCTTTCGTTCGTTACTAAGGTTAGCCGTATACAACCAACCAATAACTTCATTTATTACTGTTAATGAAGCTGGATCCATATTCAAAATAATCATAATTTAGTAAATTTATAGAAAGGATAATAACGACTACTATTGTTGGGATTGTAAGTAATTAACGCAAATTACATCTTAAAAAAACAGATATGTAATTGTGCTATGGGTCCCGTATTCTAAAACATTCACAATAGGTATATTTTCAGAAAGCATACATATATCGCCTGGTTTTTAAGGACACCGTACAGTTTGCATCTTATAAAATAAGCAGTACATATTACATACTATTGAAAATAAACTACAGCGAAGGTTTTCAAATCTTTAGGGCGAAAACCTCTGGTACTGAACCTGTACTTCAAATACCGAATATGACCTTAAAGGCAATAAAAAATATGGGAGTCATAGAAACTAAATATGGCAACAAAACATCCCGCCCTGCAAACTTAACAGCCAGAGGTAAAATAACTGTGAACGGGCAACAAGTTTGTCAGTGTCCCACCACGCGCACTCGCACCTGACCCTTATCCATGACACGAATTGACTAGTTCAGACTCAAAATGCTGAATCGTACAGGCATTTACTATAATTACAAAGTAGATAATTTAGATTAAATTAAACGTGATCTAGAAGGAACGACGTAGTGAATAGTAGCTAGAGAAAATAGCTTCGGACGATACACGTATAAATTAATATAACGGTTTCTAAAATTCTCAGAAACGCTAAGCTTGAAGAGAACGCGTATAAAGATATTTTGTATAACGATTGATACATAGTTAGTTCTTCTTAAAGTTTTTATATGACAGAATTCTTAATGTGACTTGCAAGTGTGATGTTGTAAATATCAGATGTAGGTCCCATCGGGCGCGAGACCTATCGAGAAAATTATCTACTAATATATAAGTATTACAACTATTTATTACGTGTGATAAACCGACAACGTGTAGTAACTAGACTACCTCGTTTCTATTCGATTGTGTCATTGCGAGCGCAGCTCCAGTAATTACGCTTGATTGCTCATTGTTGATTTTTGTAGTTGTTTTTTACATTTTTATTTTTCTAGTCGTAATAGACAATTTTTGTCAGATGTTTCTGTCGTTGGTCTGTTGTAGTTAGACGATTAGCTAATGGAATTCAGCATCCTAGTCACATATCGATGTAATGCACCGTTTGCGATTAGTTTCTGTGTATTCGTGTAATCAGGTTGTGTTATTGTGAACTGGAAATTGAATTGATTGAATCGTAAAACAATGAAATTCTTCCGTCGTTACTTAGATAAATTATATTAGTACGCGCATAGTGCAGCGACCCTGCAAAACGTTCAGGGATCGCTTTACTTGATGGAGGGATAATATTTTTTTACACAAATATTATTAAATGCTCAAATGTTCTATATATTTCTGTTGGTAATATTATTATCTTTATAGTTCCTTGTTGATTCGTTCTGACGCGCTATTGTTTGATACTTAAATGTGTAGTAGCAAATTTATTTAATGTAAACATTTTTCTATAAAAACTTAATGTTTAATGTATCTACGTGTACCTATGTGTTGTGATATACATAATATTTGTACTTATACTATTTCAAAGTACTCTTAACTATGATTTGATGGTGCAAACTGAGCTCAATTATTCGAGTGGTCAAGTGGTCCGATAGGGGTTGCCAGGTTTAAAAATTTGAATATCTTGATAATCCTTAGCTATCACTGGTACGTCTTGTGACAAGTAGTACAAAAGCAGGCGTTCCGATTACGCACAAAAACTTAAACTGTGTGGCAAGTTATTGTACAAAAGTTTAAATAGTACAATTGTTTCTCGCGGCATATGGGTAACACAATTTCAGTGGTCTGGCAACCCCAAATTCGCCATTACTCGTCTCCATCCAACGTTAAATCTGTCGAGTAACAAAACTGATATTTTCGTGGTTGTGATGTGTCTACTCTTTTTGTCTTCCGATACTCTAACGATTAAATTAATTTTGGGGCAGGATTCCTCACAAAAGACAGTTGTAACATAATTTTGAATATTATTAACATCATTAACACGTTCATGTTTAGCTTTTAACTTCTACATTAAAGCGTGGGACGCCCAGTATTATGTAAATTGAATATAAGGTAATATATTTGTTGTTAGTTTTACGGTAACTTAGGTTTCTGAAATCTATGACAGTTGTTGTTTTATTTAAGGCAGGTAAAAAACTACATGCTCCAAAGAAGTTTTCAGACATAATTTAGTAGAAAACAAAGGCCTACCGTATCTAATATACAACGCCTTAATTGGGTTGAAATAGGTTTAACTTTTGTTAACCAACATGTGATCAAAACAATGGAATTTTCAAAAAAATACGTATGTCGATATCTGTGAAATTTCATAAAAATAAATCCCTAAATTTTTACTATCGCTAACGACCTATCATTTTTTGTGCTACGAAATTTGTAGCACGTATAGCCTACGGGCTACGCGCTACGAGCGGTAATTGTTGCTACGTTACAGTGAGTCATTTTAGGCGCTCCAGTATTTCAGTAACAAATTTAATTATTCTACATGAATTACAGTGTACTTCAAAAAAGCCTTTGATAAACCTATTTAGAACACTACTTTTTTTCGTATCGTTAAGTACAAATCGACACAAAAATAATCAAACTATAATTTTTTAAACCGCGTCATAAATACCTACATCGCCTCACTGCACTGGTAGCAACAAAAATATGCTTGTAGAGAGAAATTATCTTTAATGTTATCTATTGATTTCTGCTAAGGTATTAGATATTTTAATTCAACTACATTATATTAATAAATATTTCGATGTTGTGAATCACATTTGTGAATAGTTGGTTGTGTTTTCGAACGTAGATGAAATTTGCTAAATGTACTTTTTAAACAAAGCCAAATGAACGTGCCAAACGCTAATTTTAGACTAAATACCGTATTTGAAACGAAATAGAATTAATAAAGATCAATTTATTTAACATTTGTATAGGATAAGTTGAGACAAAAATACAAAAAGGTTATAATATTCTCTGAATTGTGCCATTTATGTTAAGTTCAATAATGCAAATAAATTTTAATAACTACTAGGGAATATTCTAATAAAGCATAATCTATTAGTTTTCGTCTTTTAAATCGTATAATTATTTTCATAAAAGAGGGAATTTTTTCATACATAAAAAATCTTGTAAATACTGAATATTTTTCACATACTTAACCGTATCGAAGATATCTACGTCGTATCACGATTTGTTGAAGACGAAGTCCCTCCAGCCATATTTTTAACATTACTCTTAGCCATTAAGACTGAAAGGTACTCTCTAAATTCTAATAAAATCCTCTAATTTGCATTAACACTATTACTGTACATACCCAATTTCATTATTTATTAGTTGTTAGATTAATCATGGTGTCACTAACCCATTCCATGTGCCCAAATGTCTTACTAGTCAGGGTATACGTTTATATGAACGCCCTAATTAATTTATTCACGTAATGAAACCTAGCGAGAGATCGGTGTTAGAACGTGCCTTAAAGGTACGCACCCATTAGCAGGTGACACATGCAAAGCATTGAGAACATGTAACGATTAGTGAATGGTTGAAGTTTCGGTGTCTAATGCATGCGTACCTTAACTGGCCCGTATTATTAGCGTTCGTTAGAAAGTATCCGCTGTATTCGAATATTGTAATATTGCAATCAAATAATACACTAAAATATAAGCTATTAAAATTGTTTCAACTTGAATATAGAAGTGCCTTACAATTTTAAGTTTTATACTGTTTTTCGTTGGTGTTTTGTTTTTTTTAATTGAAACGCACTGGAAATTGCATTTATTGGCCCAAGAATTTTTCTGTGAGATCAGAATTATGGATGTGGGTCAGAATATATTTTGAAAGTTCATTTATTAGTATTTTCGTTTTAAAGTTATTCTACAAATAAGTATAAATTAGTAATCTACTAACAAAAACGTTAAAGACAGATAGTTATGAAATTTTCTTTTTATTTTCTTTTAGTATATCTACAGCTGACAAAAAATAAAGTCAACACAAAACGGAATACAAACTGAGAGTCAATTGTACGGAGTTTAGCATAAATTGAAAATATTGTATTATAAAATCAGCAAAGGATACACCCCTTCTGTGCAACCCTGTGAGGAGGTTTTCCGAACCAATCAATTTGAAGTTGGCGCCAGCGTATTTATTACACATAATACCATCGAAACTATTCAATATAATATACGTATGGAGGAATTGACAAAAATTATAATTGTAATTTAATTTATTATTGATCAAGAATAGTAATATACTCGCATCTTGACCCATTTTGATATTTAGTTCGCCACTTATTAATCAATTTTATAACTATAATTAAAACCCGCTGACGCCTTCGGCCTAACTTTGATCCACACTGAAAACCTCCAAGTCACGTCCTACCTTTTGTAAAATATCTCCCATTACGGCACATAGTGTAAATGTAAGTACTTCTGTATTTGTGTCAACACATAAAATGTTACTATAGTATTAATATTTTATAAGTCTAAATGGATATTATATTCTTCTAATTTTGTATCGAATAATGAGTGTGAAGGGAGCTATCGCGCCCAATACGTACTTAACCTGTAATATAAACTGTAGACAAGTAACTGACGTGCCAAATGCACGCTAATTGATATTACACTCTGTGTTGTGATTTTAAACGTTCTGTACATTACAAAAGTCTTTGAAGTACTATGGGACAAACAATTTGTAGACCTTTTTAGATTAGCACAATTCTTCGCGTAGACACGTTAGGCCAAATTTTAGGCTTCGGTTACAAAGCAGCGTGGAGTCGAAATCGAACACATAGTAAACAATACGAATTTTTCCTCTATAAGATTTTAATACAGATTATGTTTCCTAATACTTCTACTTAGCCAAGATGACCCACTTCCTCCAATTACATGGAGTCTAATTGCCATACTATTTTTTCGGCCTGTCATTACATTTTGTCGGCTCCTACAACACCCTCAGCTTGGAATAGGGTGGTGTATAGTATTTTGTGAATCGGTCACCACACACTTTTCCCAATGCTTTCGCATTGTCGCAGTTAATACAGGTCGCAGAACATAAGAAATTTGAACTTTTGGTACAAAGGAGGAAAACTTTCTAATTTTTATGTAAATCTATCTACCTATATATGTCTAGGAGATTTCCACGTAGACACTCATCACGATAGCTCTAGAACCATAAGACCTCAAGAATTGAAATTAGATAGGAATATTATTTTCAACGAGTAGAGGTCAGCTAAGAACGGATTTACGAAATTCCACCAAAAACGGGGTTGATAAAAAAAAAGAGTTAGTAGCGTAGCAACGCGCGCAGGGACAGCTATCACTACATAGTATAAAACAAAGTCGCATTCTTCTGTCCGTCCCTATGTAGGTATGCATAAATCTTAAAACTATGCAAACATATTTTGAAGCGGTTTTTTTTAATAGATAGAGTGATTCAATGGGAAGGTTTATATGTATAACCCACCCCCGCTTTGCACGGGCGAAGCCGGGGCGGGCCACTAGTTTAGGTATAAAAGTTAGCAACAATAGTCGGGTAATATTATTTTATTAATAAAAATGAATTTTATTTTAATAAGAAATGTGGTAGAACGAGTTATAAACTTGATTAAAATATGCTACTAACTTTAGAACATGTTTTGTGTTGGGGCGACTAATGTGCTGGTCTATTTTACACTTCATCTAAATTCATTTTAGTATAGTGTTTACTAACGTTTACTAAAACTAAGATTTGTTTATGAAATACGCAAAATATAATTTATCCACCTAGTTCAAAAGTGTCTATTTATTCTCCTCAGATTAATTCGGCGTTGTACGTTCGACAACTAAACGCTGTGCTGCATTGTAATCGAGGCCTTAAGCATTTAGATTAAAACATTGTTGTAGGTAATCATTGAAAGATGTAAGTGTACGTATGAATAGATTCATTGTAACATTCGATCAATGTGATGATTTGTAAGAACAACGACTAGTTGAGTCCTTTTCCCTCCCCGCTGGGCGACTCTCACAACTTCGCATATCCTTGAAACAATAAGTAATAAAATTAAACTCTATTATATATATATTGATAAATTTATTAGGGTAACTAATTTTTTAAGACAATGACTATTACGTGATCTTTTAGATTGTCTTTATTAATAAATATATGGTGAAGGTTTTGTCAATTTGTTTTTATTTTACCCTTGAAATTGACGCGCCGATTAGAACAATGTTATCTGATCTTCGGTTTAGTTTAGACCTTCGTTTAGAATCTTGAGGCACAATCTATGCTGCACAATTATTTTTTTGGGTCTCCTTGGCGATGATTAGTGGAGGAACATTCCAAGCGGCACTTTTGGTTCAAGATGATTTTAAGTTTAATACTGCCTTTAGACTACATCAATCAAACGTATCTAGCTTATTACTATCTGTAGTTTAACGGTAGTTGCGTTTGTAACGGTAGGTACCCCCGGGGCTACTGGAACATATTCGATCTTCGTACTCTATAGGTACACTCTATTTAGACACAGCCGTCAGGACCTCTGACATCTTGTCAAACATGTCAATAGTAAGTCCTCTTTTACGCGGGGGAAATAATAAAAGAGTACATTGCTTCCATCCGTTTATTAAGAACATTGTATCTTACAATGGATCCTTACATATCGATAAAACTCTTACAATCACACAAACAAAATGGTGGACAACAATCAAATAAAAATACGTAACACTATAAAAGGATACTCCTTTGCTATGAGATAAATTGAAATTTAAACAAAAACGTCCAGCTCTATTAGTGATGGCATTAACTACTATGCAAATGCGCAGATTTGCTCAAAATTAGTGAAAGTTAAGAGAAACATAATCCAATTTATATGTAGACAGCAATATGCCGCAAAATTGATAAACATAACAATATTTATTTGGGAAATCATGTAGAAGTGGAATTAAAATATTGATACAACTTTGGTTTGTTATCTAGAGGACGTATTTTATAGATACTCACGTGTATTTTCGAAAGCACTATCCGAATTTGTTATGTAAAGGAATAAGTAGGTACGCTAAACCATATCTGGAAGTTCCCAATCTGATATTTGTATTGTTATTTTATATTGTTTGTAAAAGTTTGGTCAAAAAACAAAGGCTTACAGTTTGAATGAATTGTGTGAGCGAGCCAAAGTTTTCGGTAGAAATTTGAGCATGGTGTACTCTTTACAATGATCACTGAACTAATGAATTTGCATTCACCAACCTTGGAAATACGTTCATGTTCTAGAATAGAACCGAACGAAACGTAACATGTTACATTAAATACCAGAAGTCGGTAAAAATACTTAGAATAATAAATTACGTGAGACATTAACCAACAAACAGTGCTAAATATACAAAGTTTTAATTCATTTAAATGTATCATACAAATGGACGTAGCAATTACGAATCTAATTCACATGGAAATATTTAATAATGGTTTCGTAATAGGGCCGTTTTTATATATATGATGATGTGATGATGATGAGATTTGTGCTTCAGGGCGTTTTTAACATTCAATTTAAACACATTGGTTCAGCCAAAAAGATAAGCGTACAAACGAAGACATATTACGAACCAAATTCGTTATACAAATATTTCACGATCTAAGTACATGATTCGTTAATGCGATATCGACTTGTGAATTTTTTATTGATTTAATTTTTTCTTTTAATGCAACGCCAACTATCCCTGCATCGAGAGCGCTTTTGCCCGACTACGGATAAAAGCAAAACAGTACATTTCAAATATACTTTTAGAATAAAAGTAAGGATTTTCAATATTAATTATCTCGTCTCGTAAATCAGAAGGTGAGCGACATTCGTGCCTAAACTGTGTAGCATCAGCATTTTCTAATCCATCCATGACGTTAGTTCATTCAAAATTTAGGCCCTATACATCGTACACATATAAAGTTAATCATACATAAATACTCGAACATAGTGACACATTTATTAATGGACTACTTACTTAAAATGGTGCTACACGATAACAGAACATTTAACAATTCAATGTCGACCGCAACCTTTGGTAAACATTGACAAAAATTCACGCACATTAAACACTATGTTTAATCTAAATACACCAACTTTACCAAACACATATATTAAAAAGTTTACATCAAGTTGTCCGGCACCAAGGAATTCTAAATTCAACGTATTGCAAGTGCCTAGCAAACGCAAGACCGTGTGTCTTGCGTTTGCTAGGCACTTGCAATTCTAAAGTATTTAATCAACTTTGAGACAAAAATTCCAAGAGCACTGTGAATAAATGAAATGTTATTTTGCCCAGTAGGCTAATAAACCTTCAATTTGTAGGAGGCCCGACACAGCAGTTGGTAATTTATGAGCCGAGATACTATCTAGATTCTATATGAACTAAAGTCAAATACTCGTAGAATAAGTATCCCATTCAATACGACAGTAATGTTAACATTAATATCTGAAGAAAAGTATAAATACATAGATTCCTATTCGCTTTGGTCACATTGATTTAGAACCCCTTTACACCTTCATTGTTGGACATGGACAAAAAAAGAACAGTATTCAATGTTAGAATAAATTCGACATAACCCGAGTGCCGTAGACAAAACCAAAGTACTCTGACAACACAAATCGAATTAAGCGAGTGCCCAAAAGAAACTCAACACTTATCCATAATACATCCTTCTAGTGATGTGTCCTACAATTCAATTGAATTTTAATAAACCGCCATCTAGTTGACTAAATACAATATGCTAGTATCAGTCATTGTAT
Organism: Clostera curtula; assembly: GCA_905475355.2. Taxonomy (NCBI): domain Eukaryota; kingdom Metazoa; phylum Arthropoda; class Insecta; order Lepidoptera; family Notodontidae; genus Clostera; species Clostera curtula. Next base: position 5,137,921 of record FR997813.1, on the reverse strand, counting down.
TCGAATCATCAGTGATGAAATGCAGCGTATTTCGTCATCCAGGTCTGGTTTGGATTCGCATGCGGGATTGTTTACTTATAATTTACTATTAAATATCTGCTGATAGTACATACCATTCAATTACAGAACATTATTATAACAGGCGTAGCTTACGTAAAAAGGCCAGGTCAAGAGTACCCTAAACCGAAGAGCATGTATGAAGGGCATAATGAAAGTGGACGAAGCGAAACAAGTAAGGATCGTAGCAAGTGGAAAGAAGTGGTATTCGCCTACCACTACGGGAAAGAGGTGTGATTATATGTATGTATGTAGCTTTACATGAAACGAAACATTGGAAATCCGACCGTATCCGTAGTAAAATTAACATTTGTATAATGCAAGTTTCATCCCAATTGTAAACCTGTAAATCAGAGAGTCGAAGCACTTGACAGAAGGGATTCTGTTGGCCAAGCCACTGGCTTGAACGAAGAAATGTATACAAGGTTCATTTTTATTTGGCAAATGTTGATCATCTGAATGAAATTGTCGAAGTGTGTCGTGACTGAACAACTAAATGTTTCGTCTATTTCAACAATTTGTAAACAGTTAAATCGCATTAAAATTGTACCATGATAGACAACGATAGATCTGGCGACTAAATGTCGCATATTTGCAAAAAAACAAAAGGAACTAGCCATTTTAAATCAACATAGATGAAGCTACATGTTAAATGCATACAGGAACGAACTCACTAAATGACACCTAGTGCGGTGTAGCTATCGTGAAATGAGTCTAAGCCAGCCAGAAAATCTGGTTTCAAATGGGAACGACTGTGACACCCATGTGACCAGCATCTTTTTCCAATAACGATTTTGTTTTAATAATGCCGAGAATGCTAATACAAAATGTTCATACATTCTTTCATTCAAAAATGAAACAACATCTAGTGTGCAGTCACAATGTCAATTTGGCAAGATGGCCAAAACTGGTACTATATGAAATATCGGAAAATCAGCTCAATCAGGTCTCAGTGGCGATTTCGATGACAACTTCAACTGCATAATTTTAATACAAAAAATGTTATTTTGCTAGTCGCGAATAGAATCCACATTTAATTGGGTCGCTAATAATGATCGTGTTCTCAGAAATAATAACGAATCAGACAAGAAACAATACACAAAAGTACATTTCGAGAAAAAAAATATGTTTTGTTTCTTAAGGCGCCTTTAACTTGGCAATACATTAAATATCTATATATATGATATAGATATTTAATGTATTGATATTTAATTATATAATATATGGGTTCTTTTTTAAAGTGACAGAAAGAGATGAGACCTGGAAATACATAATTTTATTGCCACACAAAACTTCTGACCTTTCAACACTACGCCTAATAGTTCATAAAGTTATGTACTACCAGCAATAAGCCCATGCACGCCTAATCCACGGGATTCATGGCCGTGGTGAGGTCATAGACGCACCGCTCGCAGGTTGGCATGGCGACGAAGCACGCGGCACCGTCACCGACGGGCGCGCACTACCTTTGCACGCGACGGCGCAGGCGAGCGCGGCCCTCGGAGCGTCGGCTGCGTCACTCCAGCCGGCCTGCCTTCTTACCCTTCACGATCGTCGGCTTGTTCTTGAGCACGCCTTTTCGCCTTCTTGATGTCTGTTAGGCACAAATTTATTTATTTTATTTATTTCTTATTCTATACATACAAATATCTTTACAGGCTAGACCCAATGCGATATTGTAGCACACCTACTATTTGAACTATTTTTACTACATTACTATTTTAACTCTACTAAGTATTTATGGTATATAGCTATACCATTTTTTATTAGATTGTTTTTACTTTAAAACGTAACCCCCTCACTTTACAAACAAGTAATTCACGAACAACAATGTATTAATGGTATGCCTCTGGTTTACACAAAGACATTTGCTCGCCCCGGAATTGAAAGGGGACCCCAAATCCAAAGGCGGGACACAGGCCAACAAGGCGACGAGTGGTACTACCAAAAGATGATGATGGTAATTTAAAAGCATGACGATTTATAAGATTTTTGTAATAAATCCTACATGAATTCTTTTTTTAATTTGAAATGAATTTACATGGACACAAATAAGCGCATACGTGACTCGCTTGCCATACGACACAGGGTCAAGATTTCCTCTATTCTTACAGCTAAATTTTCTGCAGGCCTTTAGTTTGATTTTACGACACAGCAGAAATACTATTCAGTAGTTATCTGGACCTCAATATGATTCAAATATAATGTACACATTATATTACCTATTGAAATCATAAATAATTATGATCTACAAAAAACTATTATCTATATAGTTATCTTGAACATACTGAAAACGTTATACTAAAAATCTTCACAAAAAGGGAAACAAACTATGTTAACAGACATTTTACCATAACACAATCATGCAACAATCAACACACATTACAAGTCAATTACGTTCAAATAATAGACAATACTGCTAAACTAAAGATCATAGAAAATAAATTCAACAAAATGTAAAATTAATAAAATAATGATTTTAAATACTATTAACTTCTACATAATACGGTACTAATAGAAGTAGAATGCAAGGTTCATTCGCTAGTCTTACTTTTTTTCTAATAGTAATATCGCCGACTTCTTCTTTTTATAAATATTTAATTCCCGTATTATGGTACGTGTGTCTATGCTCCCTAAATCCAGAGCAAGATTTGTTAACAAAAAATATTTAAAATTAATCATTTTTATAACTATCAGACCAGAAAGACTAACTAAACCGACCACGGGCAGATCGCATACGTTACTACAAAAATATTTTAATAAGTAAATTGTAAAAGATTTATTCATTGTATGTAAGCCCATGCCAATGCGACAGTACAATAAGCGTGCGTAAGGAAATAATTATCACAAAGAAAGACACAGACAAAACCGATACAAAACGTCAGATCCAATGAAATATTTATTATCTTCTCGAAGGTACTAGAATGTTCTTAAAACCCAACAATCAACAAAGACAAATCACAGGAACAACGCTACACAAAACATAACTACATACATCGTGGAAATTTACATGTTACAGTACCGTCGGTCCGCCTCCTACTGACTGCTGCAATACGAAAATATTAAATTTGTTAATCGGTACATAGTATACTTAAATGGTGGTTCGTTTGGTGACGGATATAGAATACAGTGTCACACCCCTGTTCCATCCTGAGGGTGTCTTAGGCCCGTATTAATAAACGTCACTCAACAACTTACTCAAGTACGTTCTCATTTGATACGCCATTATGACGTCATCAGCATCTCCAGATTACTGCTAAGGAATAGACGCGTAAAAACAGTATCTCAGTAACCAAGATCTGCTCCTCAGCTAGCTGTACTTGAGGGCTTGATATCGCGAACTTGACCGAAGTTTTGAATGAGACTTATCGCATTTCGTTATTGCTACGTAAAGATGTAAAACTTTTGATTGAAATACTTTAATTTAAATATTTATTTAATAAATATAGACCAGTGCAGAAGCTTGAGAAAATGATGAAAAATTAAAGAAAATTATAGTAGGTTGAAACCCGTTTTAAAAGAAAGAGAATACTTACTACAAAAATTATAGGAAAAATAATTTACGGGCGATCTGAGGTCGGATCTAATTTAAGGGGGGAGGGGCGGTTTTTAAGGGTAAAAAAACGGTTTATCTCGATTTCCGGCAAAACTACAAGTCCTATGGAAAAAAAATATAGGAGAAAGTTGTAGGTGATAAAAAGATCTACAACTCTTGTATTGGCACTTTTTTCACATACCCTCAAAATTTACGTGAAAAATTAAAATAACCAAGTTTTTGGTTTTTTATCTTATGCAAATACATATTTTTTTTCTCGAAATTTCGTGAAAGCTTGCCTTTTTATGTCTTAAATACACTGTATTTTTTTTTATTTCAAATTATCATTTTTTTCACCTTATTTTGACTTAATATCGAAAAAGCACCCTAATTTTCAATCGAAAAAAATCACATCTAAATATCAGCTTTTTTAAAAATGTCGATGGGCATTTTCTTCTTTGAAATCGCATCTTTCTGATGATATAAAAAAATATACATTACTACCTATGGTAAATGTTCTCAGAAAATACAAAGAAAAGAACTAAAATCTAAACCGAATTTGTTTTAAAAATTATTATGTACAATTTTCAGCTATTTAGTAACAGTTACACTTTAATTACTTGATCAATGGAAGATTGCATGTTACACTGATAAAAAAAATTGCATATCGTAATATAATATTTTATATTTAACAACCAAATAAGTTAATAATGTAATAAGACATCTACAATATTTTGAGAAAGATGTTATTTTCTTTGCGTTTTCTGCGAACATTTACCATAGTATTTTTTTTTTCTCGAGTGACGGACTGTCTGCAGTTCTGCACTCAAGATATAAGCATCATAGGAAGGCGCGCTCAATTTGTACCTAAGGGTTGAGTTTCGTTTATTAGTCAGTCCATCACTCAGTTGATGACGTAAACCTAATCTGCAACTTGAGAACATAAACAATCACGTTTATTAATACGGTCAGGATCTCAAGAAGGATATCAAGTGCGGTATCTTGGGCTGAGTGACGTTTATTAATACGGGCCTTAAGAGTCGACAAAAGCAAATGACAAGGCCGATAATCTAACCACAAGAGAAGGAAACCGTGATATGACGCCCTATGCCAACCCGTCTGGCAGTAAGCTCCCGCCATATGATTGGAGGAGTGAGTTATTTATGGGCTCAATAGTAGTAGTAATATACTCAAACGGAAAAGTTGCGATCATTCTAGAACACGTGTACCTACTATTGAACGCATATCAAAGTAGGTAAGTATTCATTAATTATAATACGAAACAAAAAAACTGTAACTTGAATCAGTCATCGCAATCGATATATTCACACAATTAAAAGAACGGCTAGAGAAATAGGTTGACAAATAAGTTTGCATATCACACTATCGGCCAAGAAATAACCGATAAAAACATTTCCGAGGCGCATAGGACTAAATATTACAGAGGCCAAGTCGACGTTGAGTTCAGCTCTATTTATAAAGACACAATTAAAAATTCAGTTGATTATAGTTGCTTGAAAACATCTTGAAACAAAAGCGATGGCGGGGGATTCCCTGGTGGGGGAAGGTCTGCGCATGTCATCAAACATCACGTGGCTTTCTTCGCCAATTACCGACAGAGAGATCGAATAAATCGACTACAGCGCAGAATAGATTCTGGCTCTATATGTTTGTTTCTAAACTCTTTTGAATATACTAGCCTAAAATTACAAACGCAATGCTGCTCTGTAGAGAAGAGCCGACAAGAAACTACGCAGTTGTAGTTGTTTTTGAAACCTTTAGATTTTTTTTTATTTATTCTTTGATTTACTTACCTTTTTGGAAATAGAATTGCTAGTGGATATGATTCGCTTGGCGACCGGCAAGCGCGGACGGTTGAACTCGTCTGGTTTCTTAACCCTGTACAGAGAAAAGAAAAAATTGTGAATAAATAAATAAATAATAAATAAATATCCTTGGACATTTCACCGTTGTGTGAATCTCGTCCCAAGTTAAGCAACTTAATGCTTGTGTTATGGTAACGAGATGGATGATAAACTACTTAAATACATTTTTTTTTGTAAATACATACATATTATAGATAGAAATGACACCCAGACTCCGAGCCAGTGCCTCTGGTTTAGACAAAGATACTGGCCAGACCCTGGAATCGAACCCGGGACCCGTTGATCCAAAGGCGGCACATCTGACCACTAGACCAACGAGGCAGTCAGAAGTTGAAGTTTCGCTATTTAAATTTATTTCCGAAGCATTTTGAAAAAAACGACTAAAATTACTTTAATATGAGACACTAGTAAAATACATTTACGAAAGCACATCTACGATATTTTTAAACATTTATTGAATGATTTGATGCAACACATTTCGGAAGCAAAAAGTGTTTTTTTTTAATAATGCGTTTTGCTGGGTAGTTTTAAAAAAAATAGCCCTGTATATACAGTATACACAACTCAGCCGAGTCTCTTCCAAGTTCTTGAAGGGAAATCGCCACGCTAGTCACGTGAGTGTCATACCAAGTTTTCCTTCTCTTGCGCCTGGGTCGCTCTTCTTTAGTCGCCTCTGTCGTGATATTATAGAAATTAATTACCTGTATATCCTAACGAGCCAATGCTCGGTGGAGTATGCTTCCTCGAGGTAGGTGAGTTTGAAGCCACGGTTGCCAGGCAACGCGTTTCTCGTACGGTCGTACCCGGGCGGACTACCGCCGCTGTCATATCTGCAACAAACAATATAATATTATAATGAAATTATACACTTATCCTACTAATATTTTAAAGCTGAACGTGGCTTTTAGTTCGTTCGCGTTAACAATGAAGTGAGTCATCAGTGCTACTGCAGGGATAAATGTATATTCACTGTGGTGTTAAAATTCAAGTAATTCAAATGTTTGGTGTTTTTTTTTTAATTTTGTTTGTCTTATTTTCTTTTTTCACTGGAGATTAACATAATAGTTAAATAAAATATTTAGAATCCTCAATAATAAAATGTTAAACGAATATTGTTTGATAAAAAAAAGAGCGTTCTCACCTGTAATACGATAGCTTATACATGAGGCAATTCAACATAGTCTTCGATGCTTCAGAATCAACCCTGTATTCTCCTCTCTCGGTGAAATAATCTGCTTCCTACGAAACAAAATAAACGATCTCTTAGTAATTCGTTTCAGCCCATAAATGACCCACTACTGAGTCGGGCCTCCTCCAAATTCATGGAGGGAAACAAGCCTACTGCGCCGCGCTGGCAAGACGGGTTGGCACAGGGTTTGTATCAAGTTTTCCCTCTCTTGTGGCTACGTGATCTGCCTCTTGAGATCCCTTAGTCGCCTCTTGGGTTGGTGACACTTTGTATTCTAAATCCGTCACCACACGGACAACGGTCGTAACAATATGTTGCCAAAGTTGAACATTCATTACTTACGTGTATATCCTTGGGGTGTTCTCCTTCGGCGATCCTCACCATCCATATGAACTTGTTAATATCGTCACCAGAGTAGCCAATGGCGCCGCCAAAGATGACGAGCACATAGTCCACGTCTAGCATCGTCATGATCTCGTACGCCGCACTCTCGTTGCTGGCCATAGCTTTGCCCACTAGAGCTATGTGCGAGTTGTTCCATGTATTATTGTCGACTAGTGTGGTACGGTTACCCATGCCGGCTATCTGGGGGAATTAAAAAAGGAAATTTTGATTTCATGCAACGAGTTTGAGAGCCAGTGGCCGTCTACGTTATTTTGTTTATCATTAGTACTGTCTACGCTAAATAACTGGAGCGCAAAGAGCTGTAGTGGGGAAACGTTCCTGCATCTCATCAACCAGTGACGTACACACACGAACTTATGAATAAAGTAGATTGTTAGCAATTGAATCGTGTCGGATGGCCTTGTCGAAAGAAATAATAAGTTTGGGGTGCCAATATATTTCATTTTTTTTTGTTTAGTACTTTTTTCTTCATAACTAATATTTGTTGCATTCAGTCACAAAGCCTATTAAACTCCGAAACTACTGTAGCGATACGAAAAATTCTTTCACCATTAGCATGCAACAAAAAAAAGTTACTAAAAATTTATTGCGCCTATTTATTAAATCCAGTGCGAAGCCGGGGCGTGCCGCCAGTTATTAATAATCTGAATTAAATAATTGTAACATTTAAAGATTAGTTACCTGATACCCATAATCCCACCAAGACATGATCCTTGCATCTTCGGCAGTGTTCTGTGAAAGCCAACCGTATGCCTCTCTGAAGTCGTCTAATATCTTACGAGACCTACAATAAAATACAACTTAAATGACGGTATTTAAAAAGATGTTTTGGCATATATTTCTAGAACAAATTGCTATGACAATATTGTTATACGTAAAGATTGTTTTTAATGTAAATCCCATCTATCACTACATAGTATAAAACAAAGTTGATGTCGTCTGTCCGTCCCTATGCTTAAATCTTTAAAACTACGCAACGGATTTTGAAGCGGTTTTTTTAATAGATAGAGTGATTCAAGAGGAAGGTTTATAAGTATAATACATGCGTAATTGCACCCGGGCGAAGCCGGGCTGGGTAGCTAGTTTATATATAGACCTTCACCTGTCGAATTACAAACTGAAGATGGCCGATCAATTCACTCGGTTCGGGAGTCGAATAACTCAAAGATGACAGCGAAAAAGCAGCAAACCGACTATACAAAGCCTTAAAATGCCTCTTTAGCCAGCCGAAGTTAGGGCGGGCATAGAGCATAGAGAAAAGTTCGATGTCAAAATATTATTTTTTTATGTTGAAATACTTCAACAAGCGTGACCTATCCACGTTTTTTACACTGACTGAAAACCAACTAACTAATTATTATTATCCTGCCAGCTTAGTAGGCCGAGTTACATGTTTCTTGGGTTCTCTGTACTATTTCTCGAGTTAAAACCTTTCCCCACCAACAAGAGACCAACATTTTAAGAAAAAAAAAGAATAAAAAATCTGATTTTTTGTACAAACCATCTGTTTAAGTGGTCCTACCGTTACTTTCGTTATGGCCATAGGATTTATGTTACAACCTGTACAACTCAAACTAAAAACGTCATTATAATTTTGACTGCCTCGTTGGTCTAGTGGTTAGATGTGCCGCCTTTGGATCAACGGGTCCCGGGTTCGATTCCGGGGTCGGGCGAGTGTCTTTGTTTAAACCAGAGGCACTGGCTCGGAGTCTGGGTGTCATTTCTATCGATAATATGTATGTATTTACAAAAAAAATATGTATATAAGTAGTATATCAGCCATCTCGTTACCATAACACAAGCATTAAGTTGCTTAGCTTGGGACGAGATGGCGTTGTGTGAAATGTCCAAGGATATTTATATTTATTTATTTATTTATTAATTAAACAAAATATTTCCGAAGAATGAATGTAATAATAGCCGTAATTTTGTGAGCACATGACTCCACGTACGATAGTAGGAACAACCGAAACAAAACATACCAAGCCAAAGAGGATGGAATTAAAGTATTTGATCTCACTCACCCGTCATGGCCGTAGCTGGCCAGCACGATACTGGGGCTGGAGTAAGCATTGGAGGTGGCCCAAGTGCAGTGCACGCAGAACAGCATGAGAAGAATCATGAATGCAATGAGGGTACCCGATCGCACGTTGATGCCAAGCCCGCCATCTTGGGCCGGCGCAGGCTCGTGTGTGCGCTTCTTTGGCTTGCCAGCCTACAAAAAGATTTTTTGTAATTATAATCGTTGTCGTCGCAGTCCTCGTCTGTGTTTTAAAATTTAAATACAATTTAATATATAAAATTACATTAAGTCTTAAAACTAAACAATACACATCTTTCTAAATATAATTCTACTGTACACGTGTATGTCACTGAACTCATCTTAAACGGCTGGACCGATATAAATGGTTTTTTTTTGTATGTGTTTAGTTGGCACCGAGGATGGTTTAGATTCGCAAATCAGCCCAAAAGATGGCGATGCATTCGGTAAACGGATATCATGCAGGCCAATGTCAGCCCGGTCAGCTAGTATTAATATATGTATAACAACAAAAATAATTAAACTAAATGAAATGCTTTCCTGTCACAACCAACGCTGGTCTTCCATCAGAGGCGGCGGGTGACGTATGTCCATATGCCTTACTTATTACCGACTTAATGAAGCATACAAACAAACTCTCAAACACCAAAATTTTGAATAAAATAAAATAAAAAAACATACGCCGTAATACCACTGCTCGGAACACATACATACCTTATCATACAAGTTCTTAGACTCGTCAGTTTCCACCTGCTGGACCGGCAGTTCGTCCTCCCTGAGCACCAGGTCCAGCAATATGGAGAAGGCGATACCGGACAGCACGCACACGACGGGAGTGAGAGTCAACATGAGACGGACCATGACCCCGGCGAAGTAAACCGCGCTCAAAGCATATAGCGCCACTGCCGACAAAGTCACGTGAATAATTTAGGAAAACAAAATGTTCGCATAAAGACTGTCCGCGTCGTGACGGATTTAGAATACATAGAGTCACTACCCCATTCTATCCTGATGGTGTCGTAAGAGCCGACAAAAGGAATTGACATGGCCGAAAACCTAGCCGCAAGAGAAGGAAATCTTGAAACGAAACCCTGTGCCAATCCGTCTGGCCTGTGTGGCACAGTAGACTAACTAGTCTACCCTCCCTGCGATGGCAGGAGGTCTTACTCAGTAGCGGGTCATTTATGGGCTGAGCAGTAGTAGTCTGTACTGGCCATACGGGTTGGCACTGGGTTTCGTTTCAAATTTTGACTTCTCTTGCGGCTAGGTTGACATTACAACCATTAATTTAAATATGATATTTGAACCATGACATCTCGCTAACTCCACATCCGTCGGGTTCAATGCCATCTCCACAGCCAAGGGTAAGTCCATTCCGAACTTTCCTATGGAGCGGTCTCTTGTTTTTTTAAAGCCTTATTTAAAATCCTAAGCCTACAGTCCTCGCCAAACTTTATGGCCGCTCTGAATGTAGCCGCATTACGCTCAGAACACAAAATCAGGTCGGCTGTTCAATTTCAAAAGGTCCTTTTAATTAGCATCTAGTAAAAAAGCGTATTTTTTTTTATTTGTCCCTTGCTAGGTTTTGAAATTGAACAGCCGAGGTATCAGCAAGGCGTACCCGGGGGGTGGAGGCAGGGCACGCCCGCATTCGCCGTCTTTCACCCGCAAGCGCCCTCGCCACCCGCATGTTAGTGTGAGTGAGCTACGTTCGTATTGGTTATGAAATGTACGATGCGCAAGTTGGTACCGACGGCTACATTCACAGCGGCCATAAAATTTGGCGACAACTGTACTTGTGTTTAGGTTTATTGTTCTTCAGCACAGGTACAGCTTTCCACAAGAATGCTGCAGCTAAAGTATGTGTAATGTCTGCGCGGTTGTTTACAAACATCATGAGTATGTGTAAAAGGTGAGGCGTATATACTGGAGCAAGTTTTAATACTAGGTTAGCGAAGACGTCTCAAGATCAGCGTCCAAACGCGCCTCGAGTACGTCAAGTACAGCGATTTGCAACTCATCGTCAAAAACTGATTTAAACCTCGTTGGTCTAGTGGTCAGATGTGCCGCCTTTGGATCAACGGGTCCCGGGTTCGATTCCGGGGTCGGGCCAGTGTCTTTGTCTAAACCAGAGGCACTGGCTCGGAGTCTGGGTGTCATTTCTATCTATAATATGTATGTATTTACAAAAAAAAATGTATTAAGTAGTTTATCATCCATCTCGTTACCATAACACAAGCATTAAGTTGCTTAACTTGGGACGAGATGGCCTTGCGTGAAATGTCAAAAAAAAAAAAAATGTACCACTCGTACTCACCAAAGACACGTTCGTCGTTAATATTCTTGATGCAGTACCACAGACCCACGGGGAAAGTGCACACCAACACGTGAAGGTCGAAGAAGAACGAGGACCACGTGGTGGGCTGATGCTCCGATACCGACGCTATGATTGGAATGTGGATCTTGGCGTACGCGGTATCCCACAGCGAGTAGAATCTACAATTCAAGTTTACAATATTGTACTACTAGCTACGGCCCGCCGTTTTCACCCGCGTGGTGACAATGAGTGAAAATTGTGGCAATGATGATAGAACTATTAAATTTCTTCCTCATACCTTTTCCCTACTTGACAGTTATCATTATACTAGCTTTTGCGCGCGGCTTCGCCCGCGTGGTCTTCGAACCCGTGCTTATCTCTATGCATATTATTTTTTATGAACATAAATTCGGTTATTGTGACTAAACTATGATAGTTAGATGTGCTCTCGCGGACTCTTATAAGACCTACAAACCCGTAGTACATCATTTTGTTCTATTGTCAATAGTTTTTGCAGCGCACGCATAAATAGGTTTTTGATTTTACACCTTGGTTTACAAAATCACAATTTTCATACGGATCCCTAATTCTTTCGAAAATAAAATATAGCCTATAACCTTCCTCTATAAATGGACTATCTCACACTGAAAGATTTTTTGAAATCGGACCAGTTGTTCCTGAGATTAGCGCGTTCAAACAAACAAACAAACAAACAAACTCTGCAGCTTTATATATTAGTGTAGATGTAGATTTTGGATAATTCCTACTATATATTTTCCAAGTATAGCCCATGTATTTTTCTGATGTGCAAGCTATCTTATTGTAAAATTTCATGGAAGTCCATTCAGCAGTTTATGCGTGAAAGAGTATCAAACACAAATCCATACATTCTTACAACATAATATTAGTAGGATATTCTGACAAACAAATAAATTCTGATGATGATGAAGAGATTAACGAGAACACACTGACAGGCAGACGCGCCTGGATGATTTCGTATGATAATTATATAGGATATATGATATTACATACAGATATTAAATACAATAATAAAGAAATCGTAGACGAGTTCTTGAGTAAATACCGCGACGTAATTTTATTCGAACAAAGTTGTTTCAAAGATCTTACCTCCCGCTCCATGGTGCGATGACTCCCATGTAGGTGAGAAAGACGACAGCCAAAAACACAACTCCCGCCGCCATTAGACCCCCCAATATTAGGAGTTGCTTCCATTGCCCCTTCGGATTCAGGCTATGCAGATACTTCAAAGCTCCAATAGCCATCAGAAGTGCAAACACGCCTAGAAAGAAGAATTCTCTTGGTATTTGACAATGCGTTTAATTTACGATTATGCACTGGAGGCGGCAATTTATTTTTATAGTGCGCGTGAAACGTGTTTTTGGGTTCTCAAAAGTAAAGCTGCTTCAAAGGGATACGTGGAAGCAGGGATTGTTGCCCATAGTACCATGGTGTCTCCGTCTCATGTCATAATGTGGGGGTTGACATAAGCCGACAAAAGGAAATGATAAGGCCGACAACCTAGCCTCAAGAGAAGGAAAACTTAATACGAAACCCTTTGCCAACCCGTCTGGCCACCGTGGCACAGTAGGCTAATTACCCTCCATGTGGTTGGAGGAGCCCCGACTCAACACTGGCATAATTATGGGCTGAGAATTAAGTGAGGCATTGTTGCCGGGATTCCTATAAGTAATTCGATTACATTTTAGAAATATGAGTGACTGACTGTAATAATTCAAGAAATCATCCGGATGTATTGTATTGTATAAACATAATAACTACAAGCTGGTCAAATAAAACACGTCAGGAATGTTATCTTATCAGTATTCGTTATCGATCATGCTCTTATTCCATATCAATATTCTTCGTCCTCGTAGCCGAGAAGAGACTCACTGCTAAAGGAAATTAGCCTACTACTTTCAATATTCAAAATCGATTAATTTGTTATCTACAATGTTGAGAACATTAATCGATTCTTAACATGAATACATCGCATACATGCTAAACAAAGTTGCTGGCATTATTGGAATTATATAGTTAATCTAAACAGTCCTGTTCAATATCTAACGAAAATAATGTGCTACAGTCGGTCGTAAATCGCGCATGTAATCGCCAGAAAGGAATCAATCCACTCTCGCGTTTCGTGGCCTTCGCAATCGTTCACGGTGTGAGTGTCGATAGGTGCCGCGACTTATTTGAACAATTGTACTTCTGTTGATTTAGTAAGGCCCGAAATAATTAATTTAATGTAAAATAATTCTCGGAAAACTAGTTCAGGCGCAAAGAGTTGATCATCCAGCTAGACGAGGTGTTATATCGGGCAGGGGGCACGGTACGTATCCCCCGATAACTGTAGTCGGGGATTTCAAGCGTGTGAATTGCTCTATAAACTATCTTATATAAGCTATCTTCGGACTTTTTGCTAATTCTCGCTTGATAGTTGATGGTAAAAACCAAATTATTAATTTTATTTTATGATTTTTATTTTTAATTTTTTTTCTATTAAAATCTTAGACTATTTGAAAGCATTCGCAAGAATTTATTCGAATAAAAAACATTTTGATTTTGAGTTCAGAATTTTTGGTAAATTGTAAAGTACGAGTACCTATGTAGCATGCTGGTCGCTACAATATCTTATAGTACGGCTTTAAAAAGTAGCAACCGGGAAGGTTGTAGAGAGATACTTTCTTACGTTCTTCTTTAAGTTTCTGCAGTATGTAGGAATTCAAGGATGATATGTAGCGTGAGTCTCAGAACGGTGGCCAACCAATTCGAAACATATCTGTAGACTTGTAAATGATCTGGTGTTTGGATTATATATTGTCCTAGCTTTAATTTCTGAACCAGAACGAAGCATCGTTGGTTTTCGATTGAATGATTATTCTAGACCGTATGCTACTTGTGTTAAGGTTTATTATCTGTCAGCAAATATGATACGCACAAATATCCACAAGAATGCTGCAGATAGGGTATGTATCTCTGCGCACTTGTTTACTAATATCATGAGGAGATGATTACAAATATAATAGGAGAGTAGTTTTTGCCTCATACTAACGAAGGAGTATTGAGTATGCTGTTAATGTAAAAAAATGTGAAGTTGTGAATCGGCAAAAATTTTACACATCATATTTACGAAAATTTCATAATAATAGAGAAGCATTTTGTTTTTGTGATTCGCCTGCTCATCTCAGCTACTCATATTTAGGTATATCATGTATTGTGTAATGCATGTTCTCATTCTGATATATCTCAAGAATTATGTATGGAACAATATTTTTGTAAAGTATTTCAAGATTGGAGTTTATAAGTAACACCTAAAAATGTAGTAAAAAATACTTTATCCAATATAAACGTACTTAAAACGATATAAAAATTATATCGTTAAACACATTAAGCATATAAGGTGTATTTCAAATAAACAAGAAATATTATCAATTTTCTACGTGTGTTTAGTAAACTCGAGCATTAAACTTTACAAACGGAAAAATCAATTTTCCGCACCATTACAACTATGCATGCATAATTCCAGTTGACTAATGGCCGCGTAAACTTTACGACGCGTGAATTTCAATACGCTAAAATCCGTATTGAAATATAAAATGTATTTCTTTTAAAGATATTGGTATTGGTTGGTAAATTTAATTATTTTAGACAATACAAACGCCATCTAATGGTGATTCGTAGAACTATCCACCTATACGATTTTTCAACATGCACCAAATATGTTCATCAAATCGCTTCTTGAACCGATTTTTGTTTCAACCTGGGCGGTGATTGGCGGGGAAGGAGCGCGTATCGCAGGCGAATTTTATTAGTTGTTGAAATCTCCACCACTACGGCACTTTGTGATCAAGTTATTTGGCGTAGACAGTATTTTAACACTTGTATCTAATCAGTTAACATTTAGCAGCATATGTCCTTCCTTGGGTTGAAAGGAGTTTTTTTTGCTAAGTTTTATTGAAAAATATTCGGCATCCAAAACGCTTTAGTCGGACAAAGGATTTTTCACTTCAGTAGCTCAAACATGTAAGTTTTGCTCACTGAAAACAGTGGACAAAATGCGATTTTGCCCACTGAGTGAGACAAAGTAACTTTTTAATTCTAATTCGTAACATTGACACTATCTCTTTCCCGCCAATAGAAAAGAGAGAGAGACAAAGACCAAGTGGCCAGTACCAACAGCTCCGATTTATCTTCTTCTTCTTCATTTAGGTTTTGGCTTCCATCGTTATACCGATGATTTTGCCAATGACAAGTGTGTTGTGTTAGAAATTTTGTGTGATTATGAAAGTTAAATTAATTGGTTATAAGTTGCGTTAGAGTTATGAAGTTAAATGTTATCAGGTAGCACTATAGAAAACAATACAAAGCATTAAAGTACAGATTATAAATATTAAATTGATAGAGCAATATTATGGGAACTATATTTGATTAAATACAAACTAGACGTACCTACTTTTAACAGTTCGATTGGATGAAAGGAGTTCGCTATGGGGTTACTCCGATTTTTAATTCGACCTCAAAAACAAACACGTTCGGAATTTCGTACTAACTAAAGAAATTTGGCAAAAATGATAATTATATCTTTTATTGTAATTTATTGAATTTTTAACTTATTGTTGTATTTAAACTAAAATAAGTATTTACTGCTTAAAAAACTGATATTTAACTTAAAAATATTTAATTATAGTTTCAAAAATGTTACGTAATATATTTCATTTCCTATAGTGTTCTCGCTGCTGAAGTGAAAAGTTATGTGTGTTACACGAGAGCAAAATTTTTCGCATCTCGTGCCTTTGAATCCCTCGCAGCACTCAGGAATCAACTTTAGAATCACTCGCTACGCTCGTGATTCAATCATTGATTCCTTCGCTTACTCGGGATTCAATATCAGCACTCGCAGCAAAAAACGACTTTGCTCTCTTGTTGCACAAATAACTATTTTTCAAGCTATACAACAATTTACAGTAATTGAGACTCGTATACCATCCGAATGGACACACATGATTTTTATTCTGTTCCTGTATCATTAGTACGTTATGAATAACTAAAGACTATTGATGGAAGGTAATTTCATAACATTCCATGGAAACTTTCCGTCCTTGTATTATTATTTTAACTTGGAGGAAACAAATTACTATCAATTGTCAATTGAGAGAGGAAATTAAATGGAAATATTAAATTCAAAACTGCGCAAAAGAAGTGTGGAGAATTGATTTTAGCAAGTACACACCTTAATACACAACAGTTTGTTTTCCAACTATTATTTTCCTTCTTGATTCCGTCGTCAATAGCTTTTTAAAACGTATCGTAATAAAAATTAACATTTTCATATCCATAGATAGCACTTAAATAGAGGCTCTCGATTAATAAAGAACTACATTAAAATTGGTTCACCCGTTTCGTCTTAAAGGTGCCATAGACAAAAGCGATTACAAAGCTCCTCTATAACAGAGGTTAAAGATGTATTAAGAAGGCAAATCTATAACATTTACCATCGTTGGTGGATATATCTAATACACGGGTTAATTTTTTTAAATGTTCGTGGATGTCCAAAATCGAAACTATTTCGGACTCGATTTCGCTACTCGTTTTAGCATCAATTTTAACCATCCACAAAAATTCAACCTGCAGAAAAATCTGAGGAATGATTTTTATCATCAAATTTATACCATTTTTTATTAAAGTTCTTGCATATATTCAGTATATCTGAGAATAGGTTGAAGGCATTTTTTATACGGCAATACAAAGTTTCCCGATTCAGCTAGTAAGACAATAAATGTTCAACTAGATAGCACTAGTTTTAATTGATTTAATAACTTGGCTGTAGAGTAATGGGTAATCTAATGTTATCTCACCTGAAGCTGCCATATGCTCGCTAGTCCGGATTGGCTGGAATCCAACGAAAGGTATCTGCATAGACATGAGCAGCCCCACAATGTAAAACACAGAGTAGCTGACAAATAGGCGCTGTGAGAAACGGCCCATTATCAGCAGGACAAACACATGTAGGGGTATCAAGTTGATTATAAACACGTAGCCACCCCATGCTGACACCTGAAATCAATAGTAATAAGTAGTTGGAGATATAAAGTAACCTGGTTTGTGATAGCATGATATATTGGTACCCTGAGTAATGTCAATAAATATTTAGAAATATCAACAACTTTAGCATGTTCCATTTTCCAATTTCCAGATGGGTTACAAGTAAAAGGGAACTAAGACATTAAGCCGATCAAGTTTACTGGTATGTTTCTTTGTTTGATCACTCTAACCTCAGGAACTGATATGAACTATTAGTTTTCCATTGGATAGTATATTACAAATTCAAATTCATTACTTTTGTCGAAATATAATAACATACTACATTTATTGTAGTATAATTTTCCCTCCATGAATTTGGAGGGCCTGACTTAGTAATGGATTATTTATGGGTTAAAATTATAATGGCTATAATTTTCATAAATATAGATTTTTGTATGCAGATAGACAGATATATAGACAGGTAGACACATATAGCTTCAAGTCCAACAAATCATAACATACCAAAGATTGTTGATAACCCACATCCAAAGCAAACTTTATCAGTTATGTAATTAAGATGATACATTTTTTTATATTAAATATTCTATTTTCTTACATTGCACATTGTGATTGCCAATGTATTCTAAAGTCAGATTTTATTTTTAAATAAATAGTACTTACCATATAAAAGTATGACAATGCTGTACATATAGACCAAAATACTGATCCACTTTTGACACTCTTTAGCCAGAGGTAGTATGTGAACTGCAGTGCAAAGATAGCAATGCCTTCATTGTCATAACTGCCAGCCACTGACCGGCTACTGTACCCTGGCACAATAGCAATGAAGCAAGCGGCAAAAAGACCCGCACCCCGCGACCACAACTCTGATGTCAACAAATATGTAGCTATTGCAGTCAGACCACTAAAAATATAAAATTATTGAGAATCTATGCAAATGAATGAATATATTTAGAATTAAATTATCTCAATGTATAGGAACTTTGATATTTAAATATGATATATTTAAATATATATCTTGAGTTTTTTCCAACATTTTGCTGCTGACAATATACAATAAATCACTGTAACTCCTATAAATTACAACTAAGATAATTTGTGCATAATTTGAAAATAGAAAACCTTGTTAAATATACTTTATGTTATTACCTGAACACAGGTGCAAGAAACACACAGATGTCCCTGATGTGTATAGGAATATTGAGAGCATGTAAGACCCAATGTATGGTGCCTGAAGTGATCATAAGCCCAGGGTATACAGTACCCCCCACGATACGTCCCAGGGGGTACCAAGCACGCTCGTCAAACCAGTTCAAGAAGTTGTAGAATCCATGCTGAACCATATAAGCAGTCGAACGATAGTTGAACCTGGAACACGTATGCAGTAAATACCGACGCCACAAGACTATGAAAGGTTACATTGTTTACCTTATTAAATATGGTTATAAATAACTGTACTTACCATGGGTCAAACTCGTGAATTATACTCTCAAAACGAATAACAGCGAATAACCGGGATGCGAAACCGGCCAACCAAGCTAGTGTCAGAACCGTAAAAGTAATCAAGGTGCTGAAGCCGGCGGTATTGTGAAATATTCCTTTTTCACGGCCGCTGGTTGGCTTTGCAGTGGATGTGGACGGCATCTTGGTGGCCGAGAACTTTAAATACTATCCTAATTATTCACAACAATTCTATTTTCATACATCAGTCCCAACAATTCGATCTAAAGAAAATTGACTTTTTGGATGACTGACGTACGGACACGTCTCTCTTAAATTTTTTGTTGCTAGTATTGAAAAATGAATAGCACTCGGAATACGGTTACGAAGTATCGATTCCAAAACCGACTTTTGAATCGGTTAACATTTTGATTAGATAAACCGAAATCATAATTGTATAAACTTTTCGTATGGCAAGTATTTTTTTACAGCTGTTTTGTTTGTTGACGTTGACGTGCTGCTTTGGTTGGCGAAGTTATTTTTTGTATTCGAAGGGAGATCGACCGACTGGTGTGTAATAAAAATTCTGTAATGAATACTAAGGCAAAGTTGTAAACGTAAATTCATTATTGTCAACCAATGTCTAATTACCAAGAAATTGTTAATTTAAATGTAGGAGGAACAAGGTAAGTGTGGTTACTTCATGGTGCAATAGAAAGTACTATCGTGAATTAAATTCTGATGTTTACTGGAGTTTATTACCATAGTAATGTCTTTTTTGTGAACATTCAATTTCAATTTGAATAACATTCGCCGTATCTAGCAGGCCTAAAGGTAATCTCCATACCTACATGTTTTTTTTACCAAATATTTCATTACTAGTGGCCCGCCCCGGCTTCGCCCGTGCAAAGCGGGGGTGGGTTATACTTAAAAACCTTCCCCTTGAATCACTATATCTATTAAAAAAAACCGCTTCAAAATCCGTTGCGTAGTTTTAAAGATTTATGCATACATAGGGACGGACAGAAGAATGTGACTTTGTTTTATACTATGTAGTGATGCATTACCATAAATAAATCAAAGAAAGGGGGATTTCGAGACTGGTGACAATATTCAATTACACCTTTTTTTTTTTATATTTAATTTGTATAGATTAATAGGATAAATGTTAATTACTTTTATTTTGTAGATTCTCAACATCATGGCATACTTTAACATGGGTCCCAGAAACATTCTTCACAGCATTACTAAGTGGCAGAATACCAACAGTACGTGACGAAACTGGAGCCATTTTCATAGACCGAGATCCAAAACTTTTTGGTTTGATTCTAAACTTTCTCCGGACTAGGGATATAGACCTTAATGATGTGAACATAAGGGCTCTCAGGCATGAGTGTGATTATTTTGGTATTACTCCACTAAGCAGAAGATTGGCTCTATGTGATGAGATGCAACACTCAAGTTGTGGGGATGTTATGTTTTATGGATACCTGCCGCCACCATGTATGTATACTGAGATTATTTATTACCATATATTTTTGTAGTTACCTGGTAATTGTTAATACATCTTGTAAGTCTGATTCAAAGCTAAATGTTCTAAAACTAGTTTCTAGAATTAGGCAATCTGAGAAAACTAAGTAGCCTCTAAAACACTGTGTCTGGCTAAAGGACATGGTAATTTTCTTCTGGCATATGTGGAGAGGCCTGTCATAGAGGTGGTTCAGTGATAGTCTGTGCTGATTCCTTCATTTAACATTTTTAATTGCCAACAAAGCTGTACATGATTAATTATTTTGCTAATTTAAGTATTATCAAAATTATCTAAGTACTACTAAATGCATTTATGGTGTGAATCAGTGCAAAATGATATCTATAACAAACATTGGCAATTTCCTGCATAAGTCCTTAGTGGTAGGTACATTCAACTGAAATTATCTAATCAGTCTGTTAATTACTATTTTCTCTTTAGAAATTTATGAAGTACATCATATTATATTTGACAATTTTAGTGTTTTGTTGCCCACTAATAATTTATTGTTTTAATTAAATACTGACTGTTGATAAATTACTTGATACCAAATGACCTTCTCCATACCTAGTCTTATTAAAAAAACGTGTAGCTTTACTTGTAGTGAATAAATATTGTAAAGAACTTTTTTATTTCTATTAGTTCATTAAGTAACTTAAAGAAAGGAAACAAAATTATCAACTTTTATATCTACACAAAT
Organism: Clostera curtula; assembly: GCA_905475355.2. Classification (NCBI taxonomy): domain Eukaryota; kingdom Metazoa; phylum Arthropoda; class Insecta; order Lepidoptera; family Notodontidae; genus Clostera; species Clostera curtula. The sequence continues at coordinate 5,116,760 of FR997813.1, read as the reverse complement.
GTTCAAAAACGAATATTTAAAAGACCGCGTCATAGCGGCTACAGTACAGGAAATTCCGAATCCGTGCATAATTCCAATTTTTATAGCTTTATCTTGATAAAACTGATTTAAAACTTTTTTCTAAACTTCGTTTCATAGTAGTGTCTTAGGTTTTTTCGTCTAATTCCTTATACAAAAACCGTTAAAAAAAGTTATTCCACTTATTTGATCGCGAATATGTAACACAGGCAGAATTTATTTACTGTTAAGTTTTTTTTAAATAAAAGTATTCTCCCTACCTATTCCCACCTTTTCAGTATCAACGGCATTACCGAGCACCAACAATGGACGTAATGGCAACACGTGTTCCCGCAAGAACTCAACCGCTTCCAATACAGACGTGGCAACAAATAGAACGCACTCTCGCAATTCTTCCTTAGATTTAAGAACTGTGGGCAGGATACCGTCACAAGACCAACTGAGGTATGGTTCTGCATATTACCATAAACTTGAATATATCCTAAAAAACGACACGGGCAACCAAAGCCACTAGTGAAAATAGTATGAAACGAAATTAAATGACACAAAATTAAATGAAAAATATTTATGTTAATAATACTGTCTTATGTTTCCAAGATCTTTGCACATGAAATGATTTCTTGACGTTTCAGACACTTTGCAGTGACCGTAGTCGCGGGACGACTGGATGGCGGTTGTCGCTGCGGGCATTTATATACCGACGAACTATTAGTTTTTTAATCAAATAAAATAACACGATCAGAACCGTCAAGAAATTATTTCCTGCAATATTTATGTTTATGTTTGTATTTACTACTACTCAGCCCACACATGACCCACTACGGAGTTGGGTCTACTCCAATTGAATGGAGAGTAATTAGCCGACTGTGCCACGCTGGGCGGGTTGGCACAGGCTTTCGTACCAAGTTTCCCTTATTTTGTGGCTCTTTGTATTTCGCCCTTGTAATTTCATATGTCGGCTCTTACGACACCCTCGGGATAGAATGGGGTAGTGTATTCATAATATGTCACTAGGCTACGTCATTAACACATACATTCATTTCAGCCGATGCGGAAGAGGTCACTGTAGGGCAGCTTCATTAGGTAACACAGATTGTCTCAAAGGACACAGACCACCTGAAAGTAAGTATGACTAAAACACGTACAATTTAAAAAAATATTAAATTTGGATCGTTGTCTTCTCCTGACGTAAGGATAGACATGTCAAACAGAAAACGGCCTAAAATTTGTTGAAAGAAACTAGAAAAAAAGTAGTCAGGTATAGTACAGTACAAAAATCTTGAGCCAAATCTATCCTGCATAATAGTACATTTTTCGGTCTCTTTTGCGGTTATTGACGGAGAAGGGATGCGTAAGCCACGCGATTGGTTGATGATATGCGCGAATGCGCACCACCATGGCGCTATTGGTTCAAAACTACGTTCAAAATGTTTTAAAGCTACTATAACTTGGATTTTATTAGCACGAACTTCATTGATATCAATTTTTATCGAAAGATGTTGTGCACAAAAACAACAACAAAAAACCCGTTAAATGTTTCAATTTCAGTACTGATATTTAAAAAAAAATTGTATTACAATGTTAGATACCATTCCGAAGGAGCGACTGCCTTGCTGGTTAGGCCCTGGTTCGATTCCGGGGTCGGGAAAGTGTATTTGTGTAAACCAGAGGCTGGGTGTAATTTATGTTCGTTAATTGCATGATTGTAAACTGTTGTCGCGATACAGGATACACTTAGTGCCGTTTTCTTTTTAAGAAAAAAAAGAGACGTTGGATTGTATCATAAATTGCTGCCTTTGTTCCATTCCAGTGAGTACATGGTCGGACAGTATGAAAGTTCAAATAATTAAAGCCCACCATAATTGGATCGCGGTAGCTTATTCACATTTTGTCACTGGGTACAGGTGAGTGCAAAACATTTTGTGGCTGCAATCGATCAGCAGGTGAAGCAAGGTCTGGATTCTAGATACGTTCCCAACATTTTTGTGTAATATTTGACCTCCGTGCTTCGGAACGGAAGTAAAGCCATAATATACAGGGTTGATACGACATAGGGGCATTTTTTTAACTGCCTATACAAGGTATCATTTCCAGGCTCTGTACCAAAAATCAATTAAATTGGAGCAATAGTTAGGCCGCAAATGATTTTTTAATGTTTTGCCTCATTTGAACATGATGTATCTTTCCTAACAGATGTTTATGCCTAACGCATAGTTTTTTAACCTTAGGGGCTGTCCATTAATCACTTGATGTTTTTTTACATTTTTTAACCCCTCCCTCGCCCTTGGTGAGGTTTAAGACTACCCCTACACCCCCCATGAAAAATCACGTGTATTTTTTTTTGTACCGTTTCGAATTCATACTAATCACATATAGTATACGTAGTGTAATTTAATGCCCCTCTGTCATATCAACTCTGTATAACTACGCAGAAATACACAGCTAGGGCTAAAAAAAAATGTGTCAATTGATTGAGCTTCCGTGTGATGACGGATTTAGAATACATACTTTTCGGTGTCGTTCAAGCCGACAATAGGAAATTTGTTTTTTATAGTGAAATGCAAGTGAAGTGCAAGAAAAACTTCGCTCAAAGTCATTCTTGCACCTTTATGAGCTTATTCTTGTAGTTATAGAATTATAATCATAAAAATCATCAATACAACCCTCCAAGTATTGATGATTATAATTCTATAACTACATACGTCTTACAGCCGCGAATAACATTTTAATCAACATACAACCTAGCACTGACCTGCAAATTGCAAAAAACGTAAGAAAATTTGAATTTCGCGGGCTACCCTGGAACATTCACCTTAATGTAAATAATTGTAATAGTTCTGAAGTGTACATTTTATTTTGTAATATAAATTGTAATTTTTTTTTGTGCGATGGCGCATTAAATTAATTAATATTGTATTTAACCACATAAACGCTAGTACTTTTATACAGATAAGTAAAGAAACCTGTTTGGCTGTTTTTATTTATGGCCTTTTCTTCCAGATTAACGGACTCCTGCGGTTGGTATGTGGTATTTCAATCGCCAGTGCAAGATTCCGTTATTGAGAGGATAGCCCTTAACGCTAAGACAAGTGGTGGGGGCAGTAATAATAGCGGGAACAACTCCTCGGGAACTGATGTGATGTTGGGCATAGCCAGTGGGCCACTCGTTCGGCTATGGGCATTCTCAACACACAGTGAACCTGTTAGGAGGACGTTAATTGGTGAGAATATATATTAACCTAGCCGTAACCCGCGATTTCGCCCGCGTGATATTTAACAAAAAAGTTATTGGACAGTTCGCAGCAATTACGATAATTTATCAATTCTGTATTTCGCGCGATATCCACTAAAAATTAAATAAGTTTGATTCAAAAATGTGGAAAACTTAGATATTAAGTATATTTATACTCTTTTAATTAATGATGAATTTATTTATTTATACTTTAATCAACATTGTTTACTTTTTAATAAGTCGAACATCTATTGTATTTTCTGACGTTGCTAGTGTGCGTTCATAGTGTGTGCGAAAACCTGTCGGAAGATACTCAGTGAGCTTGTCTTTTTTTTTATTATAATGACCGTGTATATTTAACTAACCAGTTTAATTTGATTCCGAAAAGCGCTCAAGTGCAGCCTGAATTATATAAAAAAAATTGAATAATTAAATATGAAATAATTAGTCTTAAATCCAGTGAGCCGACCAACACAAACAGCGGCACCTGTTCACAAGCATAAAGCATGTGGCAGACATCGATCTCCTCAACCTTAATGAACGGCAGTGGTCGACCCGCCACACGTCGCTACAACTCTTCGAAGTGTTTTAGTGAGCATTATTTTCTAGGTACTTTCAATCTTGGAGTTCGTGTGGAACACCTGCTCTTCGTGGGCCCTCAACTGGTAGCTCTCAGCGGCGCTGGTAGCCGGAGCAAAGCTGGCGTCTGGCATACAAGCACGCAGCACTGGCAGACACAAGATGTAGCGCACCTGACTACATACGATACTGCCGGCTCGTTTCTCTTGCTAGGGACTGCTACGGGCGCCATTAATTATATCGGTGAGTACTACTCAGCACATATATGACCCACTGCTGAGTCGGGCCTCCTCCAGTTACATGAAGGGTAATTAGCCTACTGTCCCACGCTGGCCGGACGGGTTGGCACAGAGTTTCGCATCAGGTTTTCCTTCCCTTGCGGCTTGGTTTTCGGCCTTGTTTCCTTTTTTTCTGCTCTTACGACACCCTCAGGATGGAATGGGGTGGTAGCACGAGGTATTCTAAGTCCGTCACCATACGGACTGCCTTAGTGCTGATCATAACTAAACTGCTACCAAAATAAAAGATTGTCTATGTTTAATTTCTTTTTTCGCACAGATATGCAAAAGTTCCCGCTCAGAATGAAAGATAACGATCTTCTGGTCACGCAGCTTTATAAGGATCCGTCGCAGGAACCCATAACTGCCATATCCGTCTACCTTACACCTAAAACAAGTGAGTTGAACTTTCAAATCAAATCTTTATTCGGGTGTGGAGCATTTGCTAATTATAACATACTATAACCATCAATCTAAGAAGTGAAGTGATAACATACTAGCGGCCCGCCCGGACATTGCACGGATATTTAACAAAAAAAACTGTTATAGTTAAGACATACCTACATGTTTATAAACTATAGCCAGGATTATGTTTGTTTATGGGGAAAATGTTGCAGTTTTACAAAGCAACACGAAGAAAATAGGAAATACATAGTATTAAAAAAGAAGAAAAGATAGTGAAAAAACAAAAAAAAACTATATTTTATAGGTACTAGCAGACCCGGTGGCTAAGGTTTTTGAAAAACATTTAACATACATTAATTTTACTTTTAACATAGCACTGTCATAGCGCGCTGTAGCATCTGTTAGAAACGTTTAGAGCCAACAGATAATTTTGATTGTCAAATAATAAACAAATAATTTGTAATAACATAATATTGCGACTAAAAATTGAAATGTAAAAAAAGTATATATATTTATAGTATAAAAAAGATATATATCTAAAATCTACAGATCTTTGCGGCAACTGGATAGAAATAGCGTACGGCACGCGATGCGGATCTGTGCGCGTGATAGTCCAGCACCCGGAGACGGTGGGCCATGGGCCACAGCTGTTCCAGACATTCACCGTGCACCAGAGCCCGATTACTAAGGTAAAACAACATATTGTGATTTGACTTCCATACCACCATAATATCACGCAGGCTTATCCACACATATTTATTCATCTTTGCTATGTTTATAAAAGGATATTTTAAATAAGCTTTTTTAAATAAGTTTTTTGGTTGCTCTTCTCTGTAAATGGAGTTTGGGTTGATGAACCGGCGATTACAGTAAGTGGTAACATTTATGTTCGAAGTTATTAAAGAGATGATAAGAGCCTATTTGAGTAAGAAGATGGTTGATTGAGTTTTTTTTACCGGCTGTCAAAATGTGATACAATCCATTGATTCATGACAGTGTGGTGACGGATTTAGAATACATAGTGTCACCACCACGTTCCATACTGAGGGTGTCGTTTCTACTTTTTACTCTATTTTAGTCAACATTAATTAATCACTATCACTACATAGTATAAAACAAAGTCGCATTCTTCTGTCCGTCCCTATGTATGCTTAAATCTTTAAAACTACGCAACGGATTTTAATACGGTTTTTTTTAATAGATAGAGTGATTCAAGAGGAAGGTTTATATGTATAACCCACCCCCGCTTTGCACGGGCGAAGCCGGGGCGGGCAACTAGTCTATACTAATATATAAAGCTGCAGAGTTTGTTTGTTTGAAAGAGCCGACTACGGGAAATGACAAAGGCGAAAACCTAGCTGTAAGAGGAGGACCCTTGGTACGAGACCCTTTGCCAACTCGTTCGGCCAGCACAGTACACTAATTACTCTCCATGTAACTGGAGGAGGCCCGACTCAGCAGTGGGTCAAATATGGGCTAGTAATATTGCGGGTCAAGTTACCAATTACTATCGTAAATCGGTCACGTCGCATCTACTGTCACAGGGTGGGTAATTAGCCTACTGTGCCACGCTGCCCAGACGGGTTGGCACAGGGTTTCGTTTCAAGTTTTCCTTCTCTTGCGACTTCGGCCTTGTCATATACTTTTTTCGGCTCTTACGACACCCTCAGAATGGAATTGGGTGGTGACCCTATGTAATCTAAATCCGTTACCACACCCATACTTCGCCTGCGTTAAAGTGGATTAGTTTTTTGCAAATTGATGTCAACTTCAATTTATAACGCGATACGACTATCTACTGTCCTTTGTTACAATCTTGAATGAATAAAGTATTCTTTCAAACTCAAACTCAAAATTAACTTTATTTACGTAGGTTTTATCACAAAACTCTTATAAATCGTCATATTTACAGTTACCATTATCATCATCATCATCATCTTACGATCCCTGTCCCACGCTAGGTGGTAGTCTCCATACACACCTATCAGTCGTCATATCTACAGTCACACCTTTCATACACAATTTCTCATGTTTACAATCCATCCATCCATCTCTCTTGATCTTCCACAACCCTTACGTCCATCCACATTCATGCTGAAACTACCACCGGTTCGGAATGCTGCTCTACAGAGAAGAGCCGGCAAGAAACACTGTAGTTGCTTTTTTCAAATCAATGGGTTTGTTTACAAAAAGCACTAAACAGCATAGTGAGAGCAAGTTCGCCAGATGAGAGAAACACACAACACGTTAACGCATTGAATGACAACTAGGCCTTAGGCTTTTGACTTCGACTCTGAGAGTTTGCCTTATTATTGTCACCAGGTGTCGTTGTCCGAAAACTACCTTATCTCCGTGTGTAGTGAGTACAACCATGTACGCACTTGGCGAGTCACACGGTTCAGGGGAATGATCTCCACACAGCCGGGCACTACGCCTAAAGCGGCCTTCAAGGTGCTTGCATTGGAAGCACCCACTGCTCAGCCACATAATGACTGTGGTAAGTGCATCAAACGGTTTGTTAGTCTAGGTCTAGTCTAGATCAGGTATCACGGGAGCAGTTTAAAAAAATGAAATTCAAGAACACAAATGACAACCAGACTCGAAGCAAGTGCCTTTTGGTTTAGACAAAGATACTTGCCTGACCCTGGCATCAAACCGGAGACTATGTTATTTTAATCTATCTGTATATTATAAAGGAGCTGTTCTATAGATAGATTGACTCATCACGATATCTCTGGAACCATAAGAACTAGAGACTTGAAATTTGGTAGGAATATTCTTTTCACCGAGTTGAGGTCAGCTAAGAACTAAGAAAAAAGGATTTTACGAAATTCCAAAAAAAGGGGGTTAATTATTTGGCAAAACAACGTTTGCGGGATCAGCTAGTGTACATTATGATGTTTTCGCGATTATGACACATTGAAATTAAACACTTTAACTGATTTATTACGTGTATTTTACATTATTTTTTAATGCTTTGAATTGCCGCCTTCAAATGTTTCGACGAAGACTGCTGCAATGCATTAAACAATATACTAGTACCTTGCGCGCCGCAAGATAAGGAAAACTTGATACAAACCCTGTGCCAACCCGTCTTGCCAGCGTGGCAGAGTAGGCTAAGTTCCCTCCATGAATTTGGAGGAGGCCCGACTCAGTAGTGGGTCATTCATGGGCTGAAACGTCGACCCTGCGAGCGTTGCTACGCTACTAATAACTAAAACAAATTTGAAGGAAAGACATTACACAAATATTCAATTGTTTTTTTTTGTTTGTTTATAAACCTTCGTGAGGTCTTAAAAAAAACACTACTGTGATCAAATGCATAATTTACGGTTCTATAAAGGATATACAGACAAAGATTCATTTTTATATATAAGAAAAAGATATACCTGATAAATCCGTTAAAATGTGTTTAATTTCTAATGTACAATTTTATGATTTACGTGTTTCAGGACCTTTTGGCGAGCAAGATGAGGAGCAAATATTTATTCAGAAGGTTATACCTGACACCGACACGTTGTATGTGCGGCTAGCGTCGAATGGGAAAAGGTATTGTACTTTTTGCAGTTTCATCTATAACGACTACTACTCGTCCCATACATGACCCACTGCTAAGTCAGGACTCCTCCAGTTGTATGGAGGGAAAAATAATATCAGCGCCACGGCGGGTCAAACAGGTTACGTGTTAAATGCTTCTTCATGTGCATCTAGCTTTTCTGCTTTGTTTCCTTTAGTCGGCTCTACAACAATATTTTCAGCCTTATTTAAATAAATAATAAATAAATAAATACCCTTGGACATTTCACACAACGCCATCTCGTCCCAAGCTAAGCAACTTAATGCTTGTGTTATGGTAACGAGATGGATGATAAACTACTTATATACATTTTTTTTTTGTAAATACATACATATTATAGATAGAAATGACACCCAGACTCCGAGCCAGTGCCTCTGGTTTAGACAAAGACACTTGCCCGACCCCGGAATCGAACCCGGGACCCGTTGATCCAAAGGCGGCACATCTAACCACTAGACCAACGAGGCATTTGGAGTTGGGATGATCAAAATATGACATTTTAATGAACCCCGGTTCAAATATAAAATCGCTTCAAGTCCACATTTATCATGCGTACCGCGGAAATGTGGAATGCGCTTCCCGAGTGGGTCTTCCCCGATAGATATAATCTGGGTGTCTTTAAATCACCAGTGAATCGGTTTCTTCTAGGCAAGCGCGCTCCATCTTAGGTCGCAGTGTCGCTTAACATCAGGTGAACTGGCGATCAAGCGTAAGCCTATCAAGAATAATAAAAAAAAATCTGAAAAACAAAAATCTGCTCTCAATAAAAAAAGCATCTTAATCGACCCATTCGCTTAGGAGCAATGTTGCTACAGATAGAAACAAAGACCCGTCTAACTGATAACCGTTTTAAGTCTGGAGTTAAAAAGGCAACTACTACTTACTACTGAGCCCATTATTGACCAACTGCTTAATTGTGCCTCCCCCATTATATTGAGGTTAATTATCAACTAAATATTGAAATTGGACATGTTAATATTGAATGTTGTCGGCAGGGTGTGCACGATCCGGTCAGTGGATGGGTCGCCAGTGTCTTGCTTCATGGTTGCCGAATGTGAAGGAGCCTTGCGACCGCGACGCCTGTTGCTGTGCGGGCATCGCTCAGGGGCTATGCAAATGTGGGACCTCACGGCGCCTATCGACCGCGCAGTTAAGCTGGCCCAGCCAGCTGCAGCCAACGCGGGTTAGTATGATAGATAGATAGATAGGTTGGCGCAGTGGTTGAGAGATCGACTGCTGCGCAGCATGTCGCGGGTTCGATCCCCGCACCTAAGAAATATTTGTACGACCGGGTCGGGGACGGGTCTGGGTGCTTCCTATCTATATTATGTATTTACAAAAAAATATGTATATAAGTAGTTTATCATCCATCTCGTTACCATAACACAAGCATTAAGTTGCTTAGCTTGGGACGAGATGGCGTTGTGTGAAATGTCCAAGGATATTTATTTATTTATTTAAACTCTTTATTTCCCACTTCCCTTTGATATGGTTGAGGAGATCGATGGCTGCCACACGCGTTATGCTTGTGAACAGGTGCCGCTGTTTGGGGTTGGTCGGCTCACTGGATTCAAGACTTGTAATTTCAGTTTTTTATTATTCTATATATTTATTTTCTTATTATAAAATTAATATTTCAGTTGAGCGCCTTTCGGAACCGAACGAAACTAGTTAGTTTTATGCACAAGTTCATTGTAATATGGCGTTTAAAAAAAAAGACAAGCCCTCCGAGTTTCATCCGGCCAGGTCTTCTAGGTTGGTGCCGCGTTCCGACCTGGTAGTAATGTTATAAAACTGATGTATCCGTTGACGATTGTCAACGCCATAATGGGTTTATACAATAAAGCATTTTTCTATTCTATTCTATTGTACACGTGAAATAAGACAGAACACAAAAAAATACAACACTTTGTACAAGGGACGGTCTTATCGCTAAATGGTTTATTAATTTACTTCTACTACTACTTTTCGGCCCATAAATGATTTACTGCTGAGTCGGGCCTCCTCCAATTACATGGAGGGTAATTAGCCTACTGTGCCCCGCTGCCAGACGTGTTGGCACAGGGTTTCGTATCAAGTTTTCCTTCTCTTGTGGCTAGGTTATCGGCCTTGTCATTTCCTTTTGTTGGCTCTAATGACACCCTCAGGATGGAATGGGATGGTGACACTAGGTATTCGTCACCACACGGGCAAGTTACTTCTGGCTCGGTTGAATATCTGACATATAATTAGTGGTTGTGACGACTAACGGTAATGGCTCCGTATAAATACTGGTAGGTGACCAAATAAAACTAGACTGGTGCCCACTTCTACTACTACTCAGTCCATACAAGACCCCACTGCTGAGTCGGGCCTCCTCCCATAATATGGACGTTAATTACCCTACCGTGCGTGATTATATGTATGTAAACATACAATATAACCCAGTTTTATTTCATTACACTATTGATTTTTTGATCAAAACATAATTATTTGAAGTAACAAATGCTGATACATCCTATTCACTCAAAACTGATGATTTGTAACACTACCAATTATCACAATAATGAAACATTTCATAACATGTAAGGAACTATAATTCATAACAACAAATCTAAAACAAATAAATAAATAAATAAATATCCTTGGACATTTCACACAACGCCATCTCGTCCCAAGCTAAGCAACTTAATGCTTGTGTTATGGTAACGAGATGGATGATAAACTACTTATATACATTTTTTTTTTGTAAATACATACATATTATAGATAGAAATGACACCCAGACTCCGAGCCAGTGCCTCTGGTTTAGACAAAGACACTTGCCCGACCCGGGAATCGAACCCGGGACCCGTTGATCCAAAGGCGGCACATCTAACCACTAGACCAACGAGGCAGTCGAACAGTAATTATGTACTAGTATGTAGTTAGTTGAAAAGAGTAATATTTCATGTTTTGATAAAAAATAAAGAGCACCCTGGCCAGAGGTGTTGGCACAGGGTTTCGTATCATGTTTTCCTACTCTTGCCGCTAGGTTTTCGGCCATTTTCTTTTGTCGCCTCTTACGACAACCTCGGGATGGAATGGGGTGATGCCACTATGTATTCTAAATCCGTCATAACACGGAAACCGACCTCAACAAAACTAATTATTATTAGGAAGAAGAAGAACTTGATACGACACCCTGTGCCATTCCGTCCCGCCCATCGTGGCACACTAAGCTAATTTCCCTCCACGTAATTGGTGGCGGCCAAACTCGGGAGTGGGCCTAAGGTGAGGCACGGATAAAATCCACCATCACAACGAAATCTTTCACAGGAGAATGCGAAGAATCCGACGGTGGTCCGACCCCGGATGAACTCGTCCGCTTGCTCTCTGCCTGCGACCTCGACGCTACGCCCGTCCCAGTTCACCCGCAGTCCCCCAACCGGCCTATACAAGCGCCATGAAACATGGCCTCCAACGTCTGCGGAGCTCTGATTAGGTTTTACTCGTTAATCGTTAACGCTTCGTGACGGAGGTACATGTTCTTATTTATGTTTAGTATACAGCCTGCGCTATGGTTTGCAACACCAGGGGGCCAGTGGTTCTCAAATCAAACGATTTAGTCAATTAAAAAGACAAATGAATGGGTTGGACATTGACGGGTCGTGTCAATCCCGTTCATTAGGTGTGGCCTGTAAATTTCTTTTTACCCTGTAAAATGAGAAAACATGTTGCTGGCAGCAAAATAGAAAAGCCAGTTTGTCTGGCGATATGTTTAGCCTGGTTGAGATTTGGTGACCTTCCTCATGAATCACTCACGATCATGAAATCTCCCAAGATTATTTAACAATATGTACCCGTACGCACTAGCGGTTGAACCGCCTAGGCGGTTAACCGCGCGGCCTGCCGCTTTTCCAGTTTAATACGCTAGCTGCCTATGCGGCCAACCGCTAGTGCGTACGGGTACTAATGTGTACTATTGAAATGAAACGCTATTTAATGGATTTATCGCGTGTATATTACATTATTAATTTACTAATGTATTATACGCGCAATAAATGTGTTAAAAATTTTTCAATTTCATTGCGTAATAATCCCGAAAACCATAAGACCATGAGACCATAAGACGTCATAATGTGTACTGGTACAGTGTAACGCAGTGGTCGGTAACCTTTTTGCATGCAAGGCCCACATGATGACACAATAAGATTTTGGCGGGCCGCAATTGTTTAATAATTTGGTAATATTTTTTACATTTACTAAACAGTCGCAGCCCATAGGGAGAAAGGTTATGGGCCACATGGGACCTGGCCAAGAATACGCTATAGACAACTGAGGATCAAATAAAAAATACTTTCCGAAAGTAGACACGACTTCCTAAACATTTTGTCAAACGTTCCACCCGTTGATATAATTGTCTAAACCTTTTTGCTATTGGATGGGTTGCTATGGCTACCATTCTGCCATTTTAATATTTTATACCATCATGCTCAAGCTAAAATTCCGTCAACTGACATGGCGGCAATTTTAATATTTGAGGCAAAAATTATATATTTTATTGATCGATGGACCCTTGCTGGACTGTAGCTGACATAAATCAGTAGATGGTTTCGGCTCTAATGCTCAACTATGCCACGAGATAGCATTGCGTGGTTATAGAATTGACGTGTAAATAAAACTATAGCTTTTGATAAGTTCCTAATTTCTTAACCTTGTGTCCAATGTAGCTTGCAAATTTTGTTTTATTGATTTCTAGATTGTACAGGTTATATTTTATATTCATTTTATCATCCTAATGTTTTACATTTTGCATAGCGAGTTGTATCGTCACAAAAGCTGAGATGTATTACAATAACATTTTATTGAATGCTATTTTTGTGTACCTATTACTAACAAAGTGGTAAGCGATCAAGATATGAATTAGGATGTTCCTGTTTATAAAACTTGAAATGTACTGCACTTGATTTGCGACAGTCCATAATGGGACCATTACATTGTGAACGGGAAAAATTCTTAAATGTGACGAGCTTTATTGCTACTTTTTTTTAACCTAATGTACATCTAATAGAAGGTTATTTTTTTATTTTTCTACATTGATAGGGCAACACTGCGAAGTCTTTTTATGTTTACCTACCCCTTTCTTTGTTTGTTTATACATATAGGTATTTAAGACTGATTTGTTTCAAGAAATCGCGTTCATATTTAATGATATAACAAACTACATTTTTCATAATATGTAAGATTGAACCTTTAACGTATTCTTTTATACACAATACCATTATTGTAGATAATTAATTGTGATCATCGTTGTTTGGAATGTGTTTATTTATTATTAACTAGTGGCCCGCCCCGGCTTCGCCCGTGCAAAGCGGGGGTGGGTTATACATATAAACCTTCCCCTTGAATCACTCTATCTATTAAAAACAAACGCTTCAAAATCCGTTGCGTAGTTTTAAAGATTTATGCATACATAGGGACGGACAGAAGAATGCGACTTTGTTTTATACTATGTAGTGATTGTTTACAGAAAACAGGCAACATTAAAATTGTCGGGCAAAAGAGGGGTGTTATAATTTTGACATATTGTCAATGTTTATATTTGTAGCATCTAAAGGAATGTGAGATGCGGTTTTGTTTTTATTTGGACGCAAGTTTTCTAGTGATGGTCCATAAACATGTTTTATCAAAATTGGCTAAGCCGTTTTAAGGTAGTCAGTTGTTGTTTAGTTGCATCAGGGGTTCCTGCAAAATATTCAATTTTGTCTTGTGTTCAAAACTTCAATCAATAATACACTGGATAAGGAATCACTTCTCAAAATTGGTCACCAAAACACGCTGTACTATGTCTGTGATTGAAAGATAGATAAGTTATGACCACAAGGAAAATAATGTTTTTTTTTTTGCTTCAAATGGATAAGTAGTGTATTCTTGACCGGAGTTTTAAAAACTATTTAAAGAATATATTATGTAATTTTGCTACGTTTCACTGGGATTAGGTAAATTTGCGAATACATTTTATATTTGATCTGTTATACGGATTCCTATGAGTGATTTAAGGTGAAAACAGAAATTACATGAATTTTATTATTTTATAAGGTCATTATAAACGTGTGGTTTGTTTAAGATACGGAAGTTAAATTACAGTGTAAAAAAAATATATTGAATATATTTATTAAACTGTTCCAATGGTTTAGAAATCTATTGATTTTAGTAAATTCGGTCAAAATGGCGATCTGACGGCTGAGTGCAAGTTGTTTCATCAAATACGATTACGTTAACGCATTATTTCTAATACTCAGCCCTACTACCCAATGCAGAGTCGTGCCTCCGCCAATAAAATGGAGGGTAATAACTTATTGGCACTAGGTCACGGTCTTTCATAGCCAGCAATAAAAACATACGTTTATCGTCATTTCAGCCGATAATAAATGTAATTCATTTTTTTTGCGTTCTTCTTCATCATTTTATAGTGACATTTATCAACTGTACAGTCCTCGCTAAAGTTTATGGCTGCTCTGAATGTAGCCGTGGGTACGAACTTGCGCATCGTACATTTCATAACCAATACGAACGTAGCTCACTCACACTAACACGCGGTGGCGAGGACGCTTGCGGGTGAAAAACAGCGCGCGTGGGCGTGCCCTGCCTCCCCGTCCACGTACGTCCCGCAGATACCGGATTGTGTGTTGTGCGCAGCGTAATGCGGCTACATTCAGAGCGGCCATAAAGATTGGCGAGGACTGTAACTGACGTCACAAACGTGATCTAATTGGAAAAAGAACTCTCACTCGCCACTCAGGTCATGATATTGAAAGCATGTTTTCTGAATTCAAATTAAATAAATTTACACAACCCTAGAGTTATTATTAAATGATATTTTAAAGTTAATAATATTTTATAATGATCTTCAGATAAGCATGTTAAATAAATGGACTAAATTGTTTTGTTATATGTATCAATTATATTATGTATGTTTTACCATGCAACTCTCTAGAACTTACCTATACTATGTTTCGGAATTGTAAAAATGTGGTTTCATTCCTGAAAAGGGAATACGATACCTAAAATTATGTATATGAAGTAATTAAACTTTATTTACATAAATAATGTTGTATTGACTTAATGTTTAAATGAGTATATTTACCCAAATACTTTAAATCTTGGTGGTCGATTTTTACTTTTTACTTACTTCCCATTGCTGAGTTTGGCCTCCACCAATTACAGGAGGGAATTATTCTATTGTGCCAGACGGGTTTGGAAAGAAATGGTTTTATTTCAAGTTTGCCTTCTCTTGCAGCTAGGTTTTCTGCCATGTGATTTCCTTTAGTCGACTCTTACGACACCCTCGGATTGGAATGAGGTGGCGACTTTATATATTCTTAATCCGCGACTGTACGGACAACTTATATACAGGAGGTCCCAAAAAATAGTGTCAAGCGGAAGTCCACAGATAGAGCACCCCTTGGGATACCAGAATCACCCCCATGTATGTTCTGCGATTTTTCATAGTTTCCGTGTTTTGCTGACTATTTTTCTGAATTTTCGACCTAAAGAACTTAATGTCATTTTTTTAACGTTGAAGACTTTTCCATTTCTTCTTTCTCTAACTGTATCATCTTGAGTTGTACTTTAAGCATAAAATAATCAGCTTCCAACTTTAAAAAAAAAAGAAAATATTGGTATAAAGCCAAACATTTAAAATTCAGAAAAAAAAACATAAATCGAATACTATGAAGAATCCCAGAACATACTATGTAGTCTACCAGGGTATACAAGTGACCAATATACCCTGGTACACTACTTTATACTAAAATATACATAAATCTATTTCAAAAGTTATCGAATAATACAATCTGGATACCATGAATCCTGGTCACGGCACCAAATTGTTACGCACTGGTGAACCAACCGTTTGGTTCACCAGCTTAATCTAAATAAATGATAATATAGATATATGTAATAGATAACTTAAATACCCGGTGTTATAAACGTTAAAATCCCGACATGCATGGTCGTATGCTGGTGACGTCACAGTGGAATGCGTTTGCGCGAACCTGTAGCGCCACAAGCGTGTCGTGTGAGGGTATTTCGCTGGGGTTTTAGTAGTCAGACGAGTAGTTCCCAAAGTCCCACTTAATCACCGGCTCCACCCGCGGGCGGCGGCGGTATACATAAAGCATTTCCCCAGCGAAACCAAAAAGAAGGTCAAAGAAAGAAACCCGATATAGTCAAATTTGTCTTTATTAGTTATCATCGAGTTTCAATTCTAATGACACCAAATAAGTTATGAATTCATACGATGTACAAAATCATTTATAGACATCAATCTTGATTATAGACATACAAAGTACTCCAGTTATTGATTAATAATCGACACATCAATAATTATATTACCTTACTTATGTAACAGAAATCACTTCACCTAAATACTTTGCGTCGGCCATAACTATTACCGCTATCAATATTTCTAAATCAATTCAATGTATAAGTGTTTTCACATAAACCTGATAGCTAGGTTACTTTTTGTACTGTTATTAAAAAAGTTAAGATCATGTAGCTTTACAAAAACAACGTAACATCAAAAACAACATCACCTCTGACTGAAGTGTTTTGTTGCCATATGTAGCTTGGCCTACAATTTTTATTTCGTTGGTATATGATACTACATATTTAATTTTTGAGGTATGAAGTTGCACCCGAGGTTTGCCCCTCTGGCCAGCATGGCACGGAAGGCTGATTACCCTCCTTTATACTAAAATGACGAACGTCAGGGGTACAACAAATGTAAACGTCTGTTTATCATACAATGGCGAGCAGTACTTACGCGAAGTGAATTCTCATTATACTAAGGTGACCACCCGTACTCATTTACTGAGTTTTGTACTTTTTTTTCGCAAACCGTACTCTTTATATCTGTACTCTGTACGCTAAAACTCTTCTGTGACAGTTCACAGTGCTTTGATGTCACGCGCATATTGGTGGCCGGGCCGTGCGAGGCGACCTTTTTTTTTTTAGGTCCACTCTGTTTGATCTCTGGCTCAATGGAGAGGCCGTATTAGCGAGTAGTGTACTCTTTCCCAACGAAAAGAAGGTAGTCACCTTAATTATACTTAAAATGTCATCATACAATTAATCAATATGAAAAAATACATCAATTGACTAGTTAGTCATTGTCTTAACATTAATATACCATGCGTAGAAACCCTGTTTGCATTAACATTACGTATTACATTCGTATAAAAAAATATGGCACGTACATCAAAAAAATCTACTTTTAGCAAGCAAATTATATATTTTTGTTTCATTTTAAATGACTTTTTACCATTATTATGATTATTAAAATAGGTCAGGAAGTATATGTTTAATTATAGCAAAACTTGCAAAAATAAATTTCTTATAAAACCTGTTTTTTATATCCCATAACTCTAGGGTATTTTAGAAAACAAACCGAAAGCTGTGGGACTTCAAAAACACGTTGAACAACTGGTAACCATATGCTAGTTATTCATTCATTGAACTGAATGTCCTAGCCTTCGTTTTACGAACACTGAGCGCACAAAGTTCAGTTTTGTTCAAATAGTTCAAAAAACCATACACAGTCGGAAACCCTCTCCACTCGTAAGGGCCGGTTTCCACCAAAGCAGGGAGGAGAGGAGACGAGAGGAGATATGGTTTGAAACACCAATCAGGTTTCGTTATTCTATGTCCACCGAAGCTAAGCGGAGAGATGTGGAAATAACGAAACCTGATTGGTTATTAAAAACACATCTCATCTCGTCTCCTCTCCTCTCTGCTTTGTTGGAAACCGGCCTTTAAATGCGAATGTGCGCACTGCGACCGCCACATTTCTGATGCGTTTCCATTCCTGTGTGCGGTTCTCTCTGTGTGCGGACTATTATTACTTATGATTTGACCACATGAAATGCCGTGAAAGATCTTTGTAATTATTAAAAACTACACAACATAAAATAACAAAATATTCAACAAACTGTCATCAATGACTTAAAAATATAATTTATTGACTTCCTTGTATATATGTTCGCTATAGCGAAACAGAGAGGCGCACGCAAATACCGCATACGTACACGAATGGCCTTGTGAGTTGCCAGCATTAAAATTATAAATCAGTTGCCTACGCTAAACGGACGCGGGTTTTGTGTGTAGGAAATGAATACATGTCTATACTATTTGTTATGTATTGTTATGCAGTTGTGTCAATCTAGAATTTATGTGAGGTACATTCACATGGCTGTTCGTATTCTAAGATTATCGTTTTATGCCTTTTTTACATAACCTCGAGACCTTTCGTCTAATGTCAAATAACTCAACTGCAATTTAAATAACTTATATTCAAACATATCTGATCTGCTAGATCAATATCTGTGAGCGTTATTCTTTGATTCGAAGGCCGATATTTAGAGCTTGATACCTATTTATTTAGGTGTTCAATACCTAGCGTAATATTTTAGCCAAAATATAAAAAAATTACAGTCAAACAACGTAATAAAAACAAACACGAAATGTTAAAAATAGTGTTCAAAAAATTAACAATCACTCTCCAACCTCATATGCCGTTAAAAAATATACGCCCATACACTTTGACACATAGAACATTGAGTCACAAATATCTAATACATTCATAGACAACACTACTAGAGATATTAAGTTGTTCAAGTTTCCCAATTTAATCTGTTGTCGTAAATTTCGGGACTAGTCAATGGCGTCAGGAGGTAGCACCACAGTCCTAGACCGAGGATGAAGGTGAGGACGATGAGTACTCGCTGGAGCGGCGGAAACTCTCCAATCTCCAGGAAGTTGGGGAAACCCATGTGGTTGCAGAATATGTGAGCCACTAGGGGTGAGACGAAATGACCTAAAAAGATAATGTCCGAGCTTAAAACATACTGCCACCGGACGCGGGCCGGATATGGCCCGGCCCACAAATTAATTATACAGGGTGTCCCAAAAAATAGTGTCAAGCGAAGTCCAGAGATAGAGCACTCCTTGAGGTACCCGAATCACCCCCATGTATATTCTGCGATTTTTCATAGTTTTCATATTACGGTTTTTTTTTATTTTTAATGTTTGGCTTTTTTTATACCAATATTTTCATAATTTTGGTCAGTTACGAAGCTGATTATTTTATGCTTAAAAGTACAATTCAAGATGATACAGTTAGAGAAGGAAATTTTTTAAAAAGTCTTCAACTTTAAAAAAAATGAAGTTATGTTATTTAGGTCAAAAATTCAGAAAAACAATCATAACACAAAAACTTTGAAATATCGCAGAACATACATGGGGGTGATTCGGGTACCCCAAGGGGTGCTCTATCTTTGGACTTCCGCTTGACACTATTTTTTGGGACACCCTATATAGTCCTTTCTTTTTCTTCTATATCTCTAATACATTGCGGTCGGCTTCAGCCTAACATAATTTGGCTAACTACCAGTATTCAAATTCAACCATGTGATGGTGGAATAAGAATACACAACGCCACCAGCCCATACCATCCTGAGTGTCTTTCACATTACAGTGACAGGCAGAATACTCCTAGATATTGCCATTACACATATCATATATTCTCAGCTCATAAATGACCCACTGCTGAGTCGGGCCTCCTCCAACTACATGGAGGGCAATTAGCTTACTGTGCCACGCTGGCCAGACTGGTTGACACAGGGTTTCGTATCAAGTTTTCCTTTCATTGCGGCTAGGTTTTCGGCCTTGTCATTTCCTTTTGTTAGCTCTTACGACACCCTCAGTATGAAATGGGTGGGACTATGTATTCTAACCAATTTTGTCAAAGTGTCAACTCACCAGTCCTTAGGAAGAGATATGATGAATAAGCTCCAAACATGCTAGTGTAAGTAAACTGGAAGGCTGCAAAGAAAAAACAGTAAGCATTAAGGCTTTTCTATATTCATCAGCATCAGTTCAGCCAAAAGACGTCCACTGCTGGACATAGGCCTCCCCCAAGGATTTCCACAAAGGCCGATTCTGGGCCGCCCACATCCATCGTTTACCGGCGACCTTAACCAGGTCATCGGTCCACCGAGTGGGAGGCCTACCAGCACTGCGCTTTCCGAAACGTAAATAAACGTTTTCTATATTACCAATGTTCAAACTACATTCAAATAGACTTGCCTTAACTCTTTCAGTTACTTATTAGTAGTTTGTATATAGCATTACGTCGGTAAACTTGTTACCGTTACCTATACGTATGTCCATGGTGACGTCACCCGCCACCCCTGACGGAAGATCAGCGTTGGTTGTTTGCAACCAGCATCATGCTGAGTTTGGGACGGTTTTTGGCAGGAAGGCTTTCCATTGAGTTAGTTTAGTGCCTAATTTTATTACTTTTGTAGTCTTCTTGCCCTAATAAATATTGTGTCTATGTCTATTACAGTTTCGATGGGCTATTGGCAGTAAGCTGCACTATTGGATAATTTTTTCGTCGGAGATCGCCATGGATATTTTGGGACTCCGGGGCGCGTGTAGAGATGGTAAATTGCGCCCCGACCTACCCACCCATATGTCGATGCAAATAAATGACACAAATAGACATGCGAAATAAGTACAAGTACAGTGCGCGACAATCTATATGGCCGCTCTGAATGTAGTCGCATTATGCTGAATCAGGTATCAGCGGGACTTACGCGGGGAGTGGCGGCAGGGGACCACCACGCGCGCGGTTTCCCATCCGCAAGTGCCCTCACATCTGGCGCGTTAGTGTGAGTGAGCTACGTTCAGAGCGGCCTTAAAGATTGGAACGGACTGTAACACATATATTGTGATGCTTATCATTTACTGTAATGAAACCCTGTGTCAACCCATCTGGCCAGCATGGCACAGTAGGCTACTAACCCACCCTGTAATGGGAGGAGGCTTGTCCCAGCAGTGTGCCATTTATGGGTTGACTAGTAATAGTAGTAGTAGATTAAGCAAATCTTTTGGTATAGTCTGTATTTAACATTAACTAATACTCACACGAAACCATAAATGCCACTTTAAATTCATTGCCAGCTTTCATTTGTTCAAACATATGGTGGAAATGAGCTGCAAATATTAAAAATAGGTCAAGACCAAAGAAATTGTACAACTGACAGGTTTTAATGAATAAAGGTGCATAGAATTTAAATAAAAATAACAGAAATAAAAAAGAAATTTCTTTTTTTTTTCACCTAAAAAGAGGTTTGACAATGTATATGGCTTAAGAGCTCTTATCAAATAGACTAATTATAAGGTTTTTTTAAACTTATGTTGTAGAAGTATTTTTAAACATCTCCTCCTCCCCTTTTCCCAGCCAATATTTTTTATAATATGTATAGTAAATATAAGTCTACAAACAAAAAAAAAACTAATTTAGAGAGGTTATTTTAGGGATATATGATTGAGATCTTTACCTATGCCAAAAAGAAGAGGTCCAACAAAGACTGTAGTCATAGGGTCTATGCATTGTAATAACAAAGGTATCATACAGGCTCGGAACACCCACTCCTCGCTCAGCGGGGCCATGATATGATTCCTCACCCACACAAGATCCCGCCAGCTGGACAGCCAGTACACCGGGTCTGCAAGACCAGGACCTCGTTTGACTAAACATAAAGGATTAGTATTAGTACTATTTACGATTAGTAGTAGTTAAGAGTTATTAATCCAATTGTATAGCATTTTAAAATATTTCATATACTCATAAGTCATTAAAAACAATTCCAGCAATATTATGCCCAGCTTCAAAATAGCTCCTGAAATTACAGCATGCAATGAAACTTGTAAAATGTAATAACTATTTATAAATTGAAGCAGCAACATCTATCTGCAACAAAAATACTATAACCCAATTTAAAGTTGAAAATCCAAGTCGCAGGTAGCATTAATTTAAGATAAATTAACAGTAAACATTCCATTATATAATTATAATAATTACCTGAATACAATTTCCATAGTCCTGATAAACCCTGCATAGTTAGCGGCCCAAGAAAAAGAATAGCAGTCAATAACAATGGCACAAAAATAGCAGCTGTTAAACCAGACCAACGAAGGCCCAAATGGTGTAACAAATCGCCTCTAGATATAGTTTCGTTTGTAAAAAAGAACTGTACAAAAAATGGAGCCATGATCATCATACATAGCACGCTGAAAAATCTTCTTTTGATAGTAGAAGGGTGATCCCTGAAACATCAATGTGAAAAATCAATAAACTCATCAAATATTTAAGTATAAAAATAACATTGCCTGATTGTACTCGCCTACTCAAATTAGTCCTCCACACATATAAACTAGCGACATACGAGATTGTTAGAAAAACACACGCTATTATAGAAATCCCACATTGATATTGATCAAAAAACTCAAAATCTTTCATGATAATGGTCACTTTTACTTCCCTGTAATTTAATTTTAATCTATGGAAGAAATGAAAGACACCTGAACTACCTCACCTCCAGCCAGTCAATAAACTCTAATCTGTCAAGTGTCAATTTGATAATGTCAAGTTGTCAAGCAAGTGTCATTGTCAGTCAGAAATAAATTCGAGTATTGCGATTAGAAAAAAATGTGTTTGGTTATATATTATTTCCTTTAATACGGATAATTGTATAAATCGATTAAAGAGAATATTTTGATGCTCCTTTATTTTTATATGTAATATAATCTTTAGATCAGTTCTAATTTAAGAAAATCTTGTAACTGCATGTTCATCATCATCAGCCTACTCAAGTCCACTGATAGTCCTAGCGCCCTGTCTTCAGCTTGACGCATCCAGCTACTACCCGTAATCTTTCACAGATCGTCACTCCATGTACGTTTAGCGATGCGCGGTCACCCCTCAAGAACCCGTCTACCCCAGCGGTTGTCGGTTCTTCTACTAATTCTTCTACTAATATGAGCAGCCCACTCCCACTCTGTCAGATAGTTACAGAGACTGTTCGAAAACTTTCCAAGTTCAAGTTTCCAAAGGCTGCCCAGCCCAGCGATATCTTCCTCATAAACGCCCTGTCGAAGCTGCTTCTACTTACAAAATTGCAGTATTTTTACTTATTTAATATGGTATTTGTTACGAATTGATAAGCGCCTAAAGTGTTAGACGGTGCTTTTGGCTCGGTACTTGTTAGACAAACATAACGCTCAATTTGTGTGCACGATAGCATCATAATTGTTAAAGAACTTTCTGAATTAATTTAATTGCAATATATTTTGAAGTAGGTATTTAAAGGTACGGTATCGTAAGCTAGTAGAAATTACATCCGTTAGATAGAAACTGACAAGTGACAACACTAGCGTAAAATCCGCCATATTTTTAAAGAGTCGCCCGTCGCATACGAGTAGTGTAAATTTTTATCAAAAAATTTTCAAATAATGATATTTCTTAGTTTTTTAACGTAATTTTAGTGTCAGTGATTAGTGTAGAATCTAAAAAAGTATTAAACTTATAATTTACAATAACCAATGTGGTTTACACTCTGTTTCTCGTTTCGTCTTCTCAATTCAATCTAAACAGAAAATGGCCGACGGTGTTGGTGCGGGTGTCTCCTTTGTTTAGGGCTGAATTCTAGTGAAAATAAGTGCTAAAAGAAATAATGCCTAGTGCCTCGTTTTCCTCTTCGCGTTCTTACGTCCGTAGATCGCGGAGAAAAGGTGGACATCGCATACCATTACCTTCTAGGACACAATCGAGTAAGTAATCCGGGTCGGCCAATAAAGTCCCGATCTGTACAAAAGCTTGTAGAATGTTATTTCATGCGACGATGACTTATATTTTTAAGTAGAATAAATTTGTATGAATTAAACAGCATAGTAGTATAGAATTTATACCTCTGTTTCATGGTATTGACATTCTCATTTCGTGCGAAAATGGTGAAGTTTTACTAGAACATTTTTACATTACAACGAAAATTTGTTCAGTCTATTAGATGTTTGTCATTCTAGATCTTGTTCTTTGCCATGTCGACGTTCAAATGAAACATATAATAGCGCATTACTGTGACATTTTGCGCAATATGGGTATTGATTTACCTTACGAAAAGTTATTTTACATGGAATGATGAAACAGCTGTTCTGGTACATACATAAATATTAAACATTCAGTCTTATTAATTTCCACCTAAGAAACGAGTTTCTTTTGAATTACACTACATAAGCATATGTTTATGTATTGTTTTGATTATTTAACTAAGTTCATAACATAGATAAAAAAATATTTACTAAAATGTGTGAATATGTATTTCCTAACCTTGTCTAAAACTGTGTTAAACTCAACCATTTTTTTATATGTTTGCATTTAGATTATCCAAGGCACTTAGTAATCAGGTTAACAAGTTTTACCCATAGCTTGTTTATATATAAAGTAAAAACAAACAAGTTTTGAGTATATTGTTAGATTTCAGAGTGTGTCATAAGAAATTACCTAACTATTTGAAATGAAATGGTGAAGAAATACACAAGAAAATTAAATATATCACTTCAGTTGAATGCTATTCAATATTACTTGTATTAATCACTTTTTTGTGTCATTGAAGGCTAAAATATTTAGTTGAGCCCTTATGATTTCATTTATTCTCAAACAAGTCCATGGAAATTATAGAATACACCCGAAATAAATTTTGTTGAACTTTGACATTAAACAAAAGTCTGCCTTAATCATAGAGTATTTAAGGTCACTTTCCTTTATACCCAACAACATACTAAACCTTTGATAACAGTAATACTCACATCTATTGCATGAAATTGAAAATAATATTTTGTTTTCATATGAAATAACACATTCATTCATGAATGACTCATTTTACATTGACACATATTAATGTATACAAATAACATTTTTGTAGCTCTATTTGGATGTGTTGCTTGCTAAGCTTATTAATAATAACTATAACTACATAAACAATTGTACTACAATTATGTCTTAAATGGGTCACCTATTTTGGTAGCACATCAACACAACTTAAAACTACTTTCTAATGTATGACACTGGCGAAGTGGGCCTGGGTTCTATATTTAAACTTAATTATTGCACAAGTATGTCATTGCTTGTACCTCATTTATTTTATACAGTTGTATCTGTTTTGCAAAGAATGAAAAAAAAATTGGTGAAATGTATCTATGATAGTTTACGCTTATATGAAGTCTCATAAGCTAGTCAGTCAGGTTAGGCCAGCGAATTCACTTTTCGGAATTTGGTTAATACCAATGTTGAAAACTCTCCAATCCGTTTTGATAAAAAATCATTCTTTATTTCACTCATAATATTTATTAAGTTTATTTTGTATTATATGTACACATTATTTTCCTATAAAATGGTATTTCGAATTTTACTCAACATTGCATTGTGTCATTATACTAATTGTAAGAAGGACTTAATAATTCTTTTGCTCTGTACAAGAACACCTTTAATAAATAGAGAATAGTTCCTTTTTTTAAATTAAATCATACTAAGTAAGAATGTTTTAACATACACATGAGTAAGACCTGTTTATTTACAAAATATTTTGATAGCACTTATCTATTTCTTTGTCAGTTTCCTAGTTCATTGGGGTTAGCAACTGTCTAAACTGATTTAGCTAACTACTAGTATTTACACATTGATTACCATCTGGCCTCTACAAACCATTGAGTGGGACAACCAGTAATTATTTAGTTCTACTTCTCAGCCCATAAATGACCCACTGCTGAGTCTGCCTCCTGCAAGTATATAGAGGGCAATTAGCCTACTATGCCACACTGGCCAGACAGGTTGGCATAGGGTTTCGTATCAAGTTTTCCTTCTCTTGTGGCATGGTTCTCGGCACTATGTATTCTAAATCCGTCACCACATTATTTAGTTAGTTAGCACTTACTTATATTGATAGTAAATACTATACTTGCAGTTTATCTATGGTATTTGTTTTTGTAGATATGAATAATCATATTAATCAGTTCAACACAACAACAAATAAGTTTGTTGAAAGTTATACGGGTAATTGATTTAGTTTTCAAATAACTTAATGGAATATAAATGTTAATAAAATTTGGATATTTCTGAGATTCAAAATAATTCAGTCTTTTTTTTTTCCTTGTTTATTGAATTGTTTACAAACATGTAATTCACTAACACAAAGACACCAAGACTCAGAGTAAGCCTCTGGTTTACTTAAAGACAACCGCACTTAACCCAACGGTAATGATAACCCAACAGCAGACTCAAACTGTTATGACCCACGATCTTAGGCAACAAGGCAGTCAAGTCAAGTTGTAGTTTGTAATGTTATGGTCATACTGTACGATTAATTAAATAATTGTAGCCCTTATATAAGATGCCTATCATACATTCTGATTTAGCGTAGTATCTTGTAATAAAAATGATGCTGTATTATAGATGTTTAAGAAATTGTGTGTGTCTGTGTGATAGGACATGCAATATCACCATGATGAGATAATAATGGAAAGAGATTATTAACTGGCCTGTAACTGTAAAACATTTTTTTAATAATGTTAGTCGAAACTGAACTGTCTTGCCAGTGTAAAAAAAACCAAGAGTTGTGAGATATTTGGAAATTGCTTTGTTTTTTCCAAAAACTATGCAGGCCTTGCCTCATACATCCTATCTGTATATTGTAAATCCCATGTTTGCCCCTTTGTGTAACTTTCATACTAAAGTACTATCCTAAGGTAAATTTAAAAATAATCCATAATAATAAAATGCCTAATCCTAGACATACTATCAAGCCAAAAAATCTGCTAAGGACTAATTCCAATGCCACTTACATATTCTAAACTAGTGACCCGCCCAGCTTTGCCCGGGTGCAATGATTAACATCTAAAATTTTGAGTGTTTCTTTACAATATTATGCATGTATTATACACATAAACCTTCCTCTTGAATCACACCATCTATTACAAAAAACCGCTTCAAAATCCGTTGCGTAGTTTTAAAGATTTAGGCATACATATGGACGGACAGACGACAGTGACTTTGTTTTATACTATGTAGTGATTATCGTCTCTATTTGAACCCCTAGCATTACGAAATGCAGACATTAGAATTAAGGGCTTGATGGCGAATGTACCAGTTGAAATGACGACTATTTGTTTCTTGACTCCCAGCCGAGCCATGTGAATCAGTCCCCTGTCCGAATAACGTGACGGGCAGCGCGATGGCGGCCACGGCGGCCTGCGCAGGAGCCAGCGGCAGCGGCGGTGGTGGCTCCCCACCAGTGCCGGCCGCCGCGCCAGCCACCACTGCCGGACACCACAGCCCGTACGACTTGCGGCGGAAGTCACCGCCGGCGTACCACGAGCCGGGACCTTCTGGGACCTGCTCATTGCCAGCTAGAAAGAGGCCTCGGACGTAAGTATTCCAAACTTGTTCAAACTAGTACTATAAGTCTTATGTATTTTGAACTGAAGGTCCTGACTAAAATTATTACTGTGAACTAAAAGAGATGTGTTAAGCAGAGCGTTGTTTATTTGGGAATAAAATAGAATATGATAGAAAATATTAAAAAATATATATTGACATACATCAGAGTGTTCACATTGTTAACCAAAGAGCTTTAACAAAAATGATTCGATTCACTAGAAAATCCAAGTGTTTCCAAGTGTCTTTACTAATACTTACCCACATGTAGGTGAAAGTGAAATTTATTTCTTGTCATCAACCAGCTGAACTGCCGTAAGCTTTTCATAGTATAATCAGAGTTTCTATGACCGAGGTGAACGTACGAATTCAGTCGCTTGAAAATTATAGTTGATCTCAATCAACTTAGCTGCAAGAGACAGAAAACTTGTTAGTATGTTTTGCCACTTATATTTTTTCCTTAATAAGAAAATAAGCCCAATTGGATTCTTATTGCTACTATCATTAACATACCTTACTGAATTAGTTTAGGCAACAATGTAAAATTCAATGCAAGTACACCAGAAAGTCATTCAGACGGGTCTTTGATGACACGCGTTTATGCAATATACCCTATTCAAGATAGCGTGATCGATTTGACAGGATGTCAATTTTTCTGATCGACAAAAAGGTATGATTCCAAACTACGTCGCGGTAATCGGGACCAGTAATGCCGAGGTAGCACTTCTGCGTGCAGCGTACTTCGGAATCATACCTTTACTTTGCAATGGCGAATAGTGGTGGGAAACAGATAATAACTAGTAGTCCAAAAAATAACGGTTTAAAATACTTGTAACTGTGACGAGATGGTATGGGTGTATTATGTGTGAAATTCTTTATCACTTTTTCTTAACTTTTTAAGACAATATTCGAATAAAAAACATTTTCATTTTGAAATAAAATTCGTTGGCTTTAGCGCATTGAAATTTAACACTTCTGCAACTATTATTTTCTTTTCTTTTTTGTTTACTCTCATGGTCTGAACCACCTATTTAAATTTGGCGGAAGGTCAAAACATAACCCTGTAATATTAAATAGGAACTTATTATGAATATTGACCCACCATCGCTTATCTACCCAATGTTTTATATGTCTAGTGCAATAAAGAATTTCACACATAATACACCCACGCCAACTTGTCACTGTTACAAGTATTTTAAAACGTTATTTTTTGGACTACTAGATATTTTCTGTTTCCCATTACTAGCCCGTCTGTCAAATCGATCAAGCTATGTTGAACGGGGTATAGTATATCATATCGTATTTGGTTTTATTCTCAGTGGTGGCCGATTTAAAATACATACATAATGTCACCACTCTATTCCATCCTGACGGTGTCGTAAGAGCCTTCAAAAGGAAATGACAAGGTCCAGAACCTAGGCGCGGCAGAATAAACACTTAGAAGCCTGTGCCTAATGTAACGGGAGGAGGCCCGACTCAGCAGTGGGTCATATGCTGAGTGACTGCCTCGTTGGTCTAGTGGTTAGATGTGCCGCCTTTGGATCAACGGGTCCCGGGTTTGATTCCGGGGTCGGGCAAGTGTCTTTGTCTAAACCAGAGGCACTGGGTCGTAGTCTGGGTGTCATTCCTATCTATAATATGTATGTATTTACAAAAAAAAAAAAAAATGTATATTAGTAGTTTATCATCCATCTCGTTACCATAACACAAGCATTAAGTTGCTTAGCTTGGGACGAGATGGCGTTGTGTGAAATGTCCAAGGATATTTATTTATTTTAAACCAACATCAAAAAAGGAGGAGGTTCTCAATTCGACTGTATGTTTTTTTCACAAACCTAGTATTTATCTAAGTTTGATCGAACCACTGTTGAGTCAGCGTTCCTCCAATTACGGCAGGGAGTGAAGCGTATTGCACCACGCTAGCTAGACAACATCTGAAACAAAATCCTTTACCGGGGAGGTTTGTTTCAGTCACAGTGGAATGTGTTTACGCGAACCCCAAGCGTGTCGTGTGAGGGTATACCGCTGAGCTGAGTTGTATTTGGTTATAATATTACGAACATACTTGTATTTCTACGATCGTCAGACTCTAGCTCTTTCTTTGCTACATGGAAAAATGGTTGTCCTAACAGGTCACTGTCGCAAGGGGTGGATGTCTGCAACGTCTCACAATACTTGCAGTATGAATTGCCCGACGAAGTATTACTGTGTATCTTGTCACACCTCACCGAGAGGGACCTGTGCCGCGTAGCGCAAGTCTGCAAGCGGTTCAACACTATTGCCAATGACACGGAATTGTGGTAAGTTGGAGACTACTGCTATCATCATCTTTATCCGTATTAGCTTCTTTCGTTGTGTAGTATTTAATCAAGAAATATCGCTTATAAATGCGTGAATTACTAAAAAGTCCTACACCGTGATAGCGAAGTTTCCAGAGCAATTAGCACAGTTAAGAAATCCACGACTAGAGTTATCGGGGGATAGGCGCTGCGACCCCTAGCCAGACATACCACCTCGTCTGGCTGGATGATCATCCCTTTGCGCTTAAAGTTGAAGTGTACCCCTTGTACTGCCCCAACTAACAACTAGCTTCCGAACTTCACTTTCGCCGTTTCAAAAACATCTGTAAATAGGTTCAATTGAAATAAATGGTTTGAGTTTGTACCTGTCCTGAGGTGATGGATTTTGGAAACATAGTGTCACGATCCCATTCCATGCTGAGGGTGTCTTAATTATGAGGCTACAGAAGGAAGTGGCGCGGCCAAATACCAAACTGCGGGAGAAAGAAAACTTGATATGAAACTCTGTGCTAACCTGCCTATCCAGCCCTCTATGTGGTTGGAGGAGGCCCAACTCGGCAGTGGGTTATTTATGGACTGACTAGTTGTTGTCGATTTAAGTGTTTCTTTTCTAGTCTAGTCTCTCCCGTTTTTCTAGCCTCCACGACTTCTGCAAAGCATTCGAAACTTCAGGAATTAATTAATGTAAAATACACCCGATAAATCTGCTAAAAAGTGTTTATTTGCAAACTTCTTCTCCAGGGGATGGCTGTTTTCACAGAGTGCACTAGTCTTTCCCACGCACCGTCCAAAGATGGTGAAGCAGATTTATGACATCACATGTTAAAATTTAAAATACTTATGTTGATTTTATTAGATTAATTATTAATAAAAAAAAAGAATACAATTAAAACAGCTGTTGTTGTCTCTCGATTGTTTTTAAATTCATGCGTCAATAAAAAAAAATATGATGTCACATCAGGAGGGGGGCATAGAAAAATGTGACAAGGACGGGGGGAATGGATTCAAAAGTCTTAAAATTCGTGTGACGTAATTTATGGATGGCCCCTTATCAGTATTAATTTATGTTTCTAGGAAAAGCCTCTACCAGTCCGTGTTCGAGTACGACATGCCTCTGATGCACCCCGCGCCGTGCCAGTTCGAGTTCGTGGCTCCCGATGAGTGCGACGCGGACAACCCGTGGAAGGAGAGCTTCCGGCAGCTGTACTACGGCATACACGTGAGGCCCAACTACCGCCCCAAGAAGGACTCGCGTATCAAACACTTTAACACAATACGGGTGAGATTCTACCTACTTACTTGAGTCCGTGTGGTGACGGATTTAGAATACAAAATGTCACCAACCTATACCTCTCGTCTTGAGGGTGTATTAAGAGATAGACTAAAATAAATAATAAATAAATAAATATCCTTGGACATTTCACACAACGCCATCTCGTTCCAAGCTAAGCAACTTAATGCTTGTGTTATGGTAACGAGATGGATGATAAACTACTTATATACATTTTTTTTTGTAAATACATACATATTATAGATAGAAATGACACCCAGACTCCGAGCCAGTGCCTCTGGTTTAGACAAAGACACTTGCCCGACCCCGGAATCTAGGCAGATCACCTAGCCGAAAGAGAAGGAAAACTTGATACAAACCCTGTGCCAACCCATCTTGCCAGCGTGGTACAATAGGCCAATTTCCCTCCATGAATTTGGAGTAGGCCCGACTCAGTAGTGGGTCTTGTGAATTTTCCTTTTGTCTGCTCTTACGACCCCCCTAAGGATGGAATAGGTTTATTTATTTATTTATTTATATATACTTTATTGCACAGACTTACAAACTTATCACTATCATTAAGTAACATATGAGTATTTGTACAATGGGCGGCCTTTGTTACTATTTTTACCAGGTTTGTTACTCTTTCACGTAAAAACGACTGAATGGATGTTAATGATACTGTACAATTATAGCTTATACATCGGAATAACACATAGGCTACCATTTTAAAAATATCTAAATTATGGATGTCCGTTTGGCCAGCAAAAGAGGTAAGACTCACCTGACTCCTCTCTTCGGTGTATGTCTACAGTTTTCGGAAATCGGAACGCCTTTCCATTTTTATGCGGTCACATATTTTCTTATATGGCGAGGATTGCGTTACGTTATTTATATTAAAAATGTGAATATGATTTCAATTTCAATTTCAAAGCCTTTATTTACTGAATAGAGTACAGTGTCTTTACATGATATAATATTTATACATTTTTAATTTTTAAGTTAGGTGGTACACTTCAGTCCTCCAAACAGCGTATCTTTGATACAAAGGCCTCCTCCAGCGATTTCCATTTTACTTTATCCTTTGCTATTCTTTGCCATAGTGGTCCAGCAATGAGTTTCAGATCATCAGACCACCTTTTGTGGGGTCTTCCTATTCTCCTCTTGGTGTTAAACCGTGGGGTCCAGGCCGATACTTCACTAGTCCATTTTGGTTGAGTTTCTCTTAACATATGACCAGTCCATCGCCATTTCAATGTCTTAATTTTCACTTGGATGTCGTCCCATTTTGTAACTTTTCTAAGGTCTACGGCTCGCTTTTTGTCTCTTCTGGTGAATCCCAAGGTGCTTCTTTCCATTGTTCTTTGACATGTTCGTAGTTTCTCCTCAGCCTTTCTTGTACTCGCCCACGTTTGGCATCCGTATGTAAGAATGGGTAAAATACAGGTGTTATA
Source organism: Clostera curtula (assembly GCA_905475355.2). Taxonomy (NCBI): domain Eukaryota; kingdom Metazoa; phylum Arthropoda; class Insecta; order Lepidoptera; family Notodontidae; genus Clostera; species Clostera curtula. The sequence goes on along the minus strand of FR997813.1, from coordinate 5,084,350 downwards.
TAGCCTTCGCTTGACCTTCATGGAGTAGTGTTTACTTTTCATTACTTCTTTCAGTGACCAGAATCTTTTCCAGGAATTAGTAATTCTCCTTTCAATTTCCTGGTTAGTCTGTTCAGTGAATGAAATAATTTGTCCAAGATATATGTAGCTATTTGTATATTCGGCGGGTTCTCCATTAATAGTGATGGCAGTCTCTGTTCTGTTTGTCATAATTTTTGTCTTAGTTTTGTTGATAGTTAGGCCTACGGCTCTGCTCGTGTTAGCTAGATCTTGTATCATGACCTGCATATTATCACATCCATTAGATATAAGTACGATATCGTCTGCAAATCTTAAGTGATTGAGTTTGTTGCCATCAATGCTGATGCCTAGTTCATCCCAGAATAAGTTCCGAAAAATCTCCTCTAGAACACAGTTAAAGAGTTTCGGTGACAGCGGGTCGCCCTGACGGACTCCTCTTTGGATTGGGAAACTTTCGCCTATTGACTCTGTTTTCACTTGAGCTGAACTGTTTTTGTAGATGTTCTCCAATATTCTTATGTACTTCCTGTCGATGCCTTGATTTTTGAGAGCTTGCCAGATGTGATGGTGGTTTAAAGAATCGAAAGCCTTGTTGTAGTCGATGAAAGCAAGATATAAAGGGTAACCATATTCTTGACACTTCTCAATTATCTGTTTTAATGTGTGAATATGATCCAGCGTGGAAAACCCTGACTTGAACCCTGCTTGTTCTTTGGGTTGCTGATCATCCAAGTTTCTTGTGATCCGTTTTAGGATGATTTTCGCGAACACTTTGTATAGATTGGACATAAGACTTATAGTCTTATGTCCAATCTATACTCCAGTGAATATGATATTGTGTGAATTGTCAAGTAAGTAGAAAAAATTAATTCCAGCACTACGCGGGTAAAACCGCGTGGCGCAGATAGTCGCTTAAACATGTTTAATGATGACTATGTTCCACACAGGCGGCTCTCGAGTATGTAGAGGAGCGCGGTGGGGGCTCCGTGGCGGCCTCCACTGGCGGCGCAGCGTCCAGCTCGGCAAGCAGCTCTTGCGGGAGCTCGGCCTGCGCGTGCGGAGCGGCGGCGTGTTCCTGCCGGCGGACGCCCGCCACGCAGCCGGCGCTGGTCTTCGTACACGCCGGCTTGTATCAGGAGGAGTGTCTTGCCATTGACACTGACGTCCAACTCATTGGTGAGACCGCTCTTGTATATTGACTATGTGATTTGCGGTTGGTAAGAAACGGAAGGCTAACATTGCTGAGGCTTGTTAGTCAAAGATGCTGAACCGTAAATCTTCTAATATACAGGGTGTCCCAAAAATAGCACGCCACAGCGACACTGGAAGTAGGCTAGCCCTAGGTCTAGTCCACAAAAAAAAATGCTGACAGTTTTTGTCAACATATTAATAATAATTATGGAAAGCAAATAATATTATTTTAGTTTACCACCAGTTCGGAACGCGACCACTGCTGGGAAGAACGGGCAAGAAACTCAGAGGGCTTGTCATTTTTTTACGACTTTGTATTCCTGTACATTATAGGTCCTATTTATTAATATAATATTTATTATCCCAATAAATTTCCACGTGAAAACTGACCGCTGGTCTAACCATGGCATTACCGGTAGTTCCACTAGCTCGGTCGCGGAGGGTAGACGGCAATGGCACCATTTGAATACTGTTAGCTAGACAAATTAGACAGGCGAAGGAGATATATATTGTTTTGAGGTTGTACTCCTTGGGAGTTTGGTACATTTTTGTCTGTGCCAAATAGGATCTTATTTTAACATAACCGTGTGGTAACAGATTAAGAATACATAGTGTCATCACCCCTTTTCATCTTAAGGGTGTCATAAGAGCCAGCAAAAGGAAATGACAAGGCCGATATAACCAAACCCTGTGCCAACTTGTCTGGGCAGCGCGGCACAGTAGGCTAATTACTAATACTTCTACTTCTCAGCCTATTAATGACCCACTGCTGAGTCGGGCCTCCTCCCATAACGGGGAGGGTAATTAGCTTACTGTGCCACACTGGCCAGGTGGATTGGCACATGTTTTCGTATCGAGTTTTTCTTCTCTTACGGCTAAGTTAGCGGTGTTGTCATTTACGTTTGCCGGCTCTTTCGACACCCTCAGGCTATCCTGGGGGGTGGGGTGGACACTATGTATTCTAAATAGGTCACCACAGGCTAATTAACCTCCATGTAACTGGAGCAGGCTCCAATCTGCAGTGGATTATCAATTATTATTTTTTTATCCCTTGACATTTCACACAACGCCATCTCGTTCCAAGCTAAGCAACTTAATGCTTGTGTTATGGTAACGAGATGGATGATAAACTACATATACATTTTTTTTTGTAAATACATACATAATATAAATAGAAAACACCCAGACCCGGAACAAATACTTGTAGGTCGTACAAATATTTATTCCGTGCGGGGGTCGAACCCGCGACTTGCTGCGCAGCAGTAGATCGCTCAGCCACTGCGCCAACCGTGTCGTTCGTGTCGTCGTGAAATCTATGGACTGCGTAGTAGTAAATGGGAAACATGCAGTCATCAGGTTGTAACTCACTTTCCCTCTGTAGGTTGTGCCGCGGGTAATGTAGCAGAGTCGGTGCTGCTCGAGCGTGAGGCCGAGTCGACCCTCACGTTCGCGGAGGGCGCGAACCGGGCGTACGCGGGCCACATGACGCTCAAGTTCTCGCCGGACGCCACCTCCACCATGCAACACCACAAGCATTACTGCCTGGAGGTGTCGGACAACTGTTCCCCCACCGTCGATCATTGTATCATCCGAAGTGCCAGTGTCGGTGAGTTTATTGCATTGTTGGTCTGTTCTGCAAGGCAGGCGGGCCAAGGCTTCCGCTTAACCGCGTGGATCGGGCGCCACTTCATCCGGCGCCTGATGGGGGCACGTGCAATGTCAGGTGCCTCTCGATGATGGGGAGCGTCCGGAGCTGCCCATCAAAGCGTGCGGCACGCTTGTTCAAGAGGGCCAAGGCCCCAGCAGGGACGCGCAGTTTACTCCCCATTGGGAAATAAAACCCCTGGCCCTGTTTATGGCAGTCGATTAATTGATTTTTAGTGAAATCATATTGTTTCTTTATTAACATTACTTACAATTCACAATTGATCGCATCTTTTAATTATCATTTTCGAGTGCCGAAATTTCCAAATCTATGACCCACTCTCATTCTCTCTCCGACTTTCTACTTTTATGTATCTTTCTTTCTCTCTCCCTCTTGCGCGTTAAACGTTTAACGCAACCTTCTTCGAAGTCGCATTAGAAGTTTCGCTACAATAAATAAAAAAAATGTCCAGTGGGTGCCGCTGTGTGCGTGAGTGGCGCAGGCGCCAACCCCGTGATCAAGCACTGCGACATCAGCGACTGCGAGAACGTGGGCCTCTACGTCACGGACTACGCGCAGGGAGCGTACCAGGACAACGAGATATCGCGCAACGCCCTCGCCGGCATCTGGGTCAAGAACTTTGCCAACCCCATCATGCGTCGCAACCACATACACCACGGCAGGGATGTCGGCATTTTCACCTTCGAGAATGGCTTGGTATGTTCTTTTTCTCACTTGCCTGGAGTACAGAAATATTGATGAATCAGGTTATTGCGTGTATATTAAATGATTTAATTTTGCATGCTTAAGGAACGTTAAACGCACTTTTGAAGGTAACTGTCATCTAGTCTCTCCCGAGACGGGAATTAAATAATGTAATATACACGCGATGAATCCGATAAGTGTTTAATTTAAATGTACAAAATGTTGTTTGAGTATTTATCGTAAAAAAAAGTCGACTGATATCATATTGTGTACAGAGCTGTAAAGTGCAATCACTATTTTTACTATTTGCAATGGCCGGTATCCGATAGGCAGATGTAGGACAATCCTTTGTGGAATTCCTTGGACTAAATTATATTCTTGGCAGAGAAACCAAGAAATATTATGGAATGATTACTAAGCTTGCAGATTAATAACGATTGCTAGTTTTGTTGGTTGGCTGGAACCCATGTATTGTAATAAACATATCATCATCAGCCTATTTCAGTCCACTGCTGGGGATGTAGGCCTCCAATAAACATATGGTTCAGGAAAACTTCGATTTCACCCTCATACTTCAAGTCAACAAGACAGATATTAGAAAACTGCTCTCCTAATGGATTACTGTGTAGCGTTTGTGTACTGTCCCAATGTTGTCTAAATCTTCTTTTAAAAATATCTTTTAAGGAACAGAAATAATGTTGCATGCTGTTTTTTTAAAAGTGTACACAGATTAATACGGAATTATCACATACAAAAGCTGAAGGGCTGGCTGCTAAGCAGAGCCCGATGGCCCTACAAGTTTGTGGAACTTAGATTGAGCAGTGTCAACTGTAAAAAATATTTACTTCTTTAGAAATAATGTATGCACATAGTATTTTTCTTATTTTTAAATGGTGTCCAAATATGTCTTTCGTTTTTTAATCTATGAACGAGCATTTATTTATTTTAATTTCATCCTTTTTCAATATACTTTTGTCTCTAGAGTATGTACTTTCAGAAGTGTCGCACGCTTCTCAATTACCACGATTGTTAGCAAGTCTTTCGAACCATCGGTGATTTAAATACTCGAATTAAGTTAACGTATTTTTGATACATATATTGTGTAAAAAGTGTTACAACATTATTATATAAATTTATTTTAATATCTTAATTATTGCTGGCTCCTAAATGGATAAATTAATTACGATACTTTTTGTTGTAAATAGAGCGTCTTATTCGATGGTGTTCTTATTAAATTAACTAGCCTTTATGCAATACTAAATGCACCAAAAGCACGGAAATACACAAATTCTTAGATATCAAAACCAAGCATGTCAATAAATTTCCAATAGCTACTACCGATTTATACAAAAACGTAACAAGACTGAATCGATTCACTATAATTGAGCAAGAGAAAATAATGTATAACACACAGAAATAAAAATGTTTATAACTGTTATGAATACTGTTGTCTGTGTGGTGACAAATTAAGAAAGCACAATGTCATTAACCAATGTAATCCTTAGGGTGTCGTAAAATGCGACTAAAGGCACGGAAGAGGCAGAACACTTGGCTGCTAGAGAAAGTTGAGACATACCCTGTGCTAGCATGGCACAGCAGGCTGATTTCCCTGTATGAACTTGGAAAGGGTCTAACTAAGTTATGAATAGACTGAAATGTTAAGGCAGATTTACACAGGGTCAGTAGCTTGCGCCAGTGCTGGCGCCGAAAGCTGACTCATAAGATTTACACGCAGTCAGTATTTCGTCAGTAGTCGAGGATATTTCTTAAAATCAATTTACACGATGTCAGTACCATGTCAACTCTGATTCGGCAGTGTTAGTTAGATACTGATTCAATGTAAATCTACCTTTATGTTATGAATAAGACCATCAATCGTTGTCTAATACACTATCCATCATTTACCTTTCCTAACAGGGCTATTTTGAAGCAAACGACATCCACAACAACAGAATCGCTGGCTTCGAAGTGAAAGCGGGCGCTAACCCCACCGTAGTGCACTGCGAGATTCATCACGGACAGACCGGAGGGATCTACGTGCACGAGTCCGGCCTCGGACAGTTCATAGACAACAAGATACACTCGAACAACTTTGCGGGCGTGTGGATTACGTCCAACAGCAATCCCACCATACGTCGCAACGAGATATACAACGGGCATCAGGGTGGCGTGTACATATTCGGCGAGGGGCGTGGCTTGATTGAGCACAATAATATTTATGGGAATGCTTTAGCTGGTATACAGGTTGGTGTATTTTGTATTTTTGATAATCATTCTTGTTAACGGGTCTCGATTTGGCTCCCGAGGTTACCGCAATGTGCCATGTTGATTCAACAAACATGCCATAGTCGTTTCGGTAAAGGGTCTAATCGTGAAGAGTTTCGACCAACTTCTAAAGAAACTCTCATTGTGTTGCGGGATTAAGGGCCTGGCTCCAACGGGTAGTTTGACTAATATCAAAATTTATAACATTAAAAATGTTAATCCTCTTTGGTTAACAATGTGAACACCCTGGTCACTCTGATGTTTTTTGAATATTTTACATAGAATTGTTAAGTATTCATTTCTATCTTATTCTATTTTATTCCCAAATATACTACACTCTGCTTAACACACATTACAGCATTATTACATTATTATAGGGAGTGAACTAAAAGAGACTAGTTCACTCCTTAAGCCTAATTTACAATAAAAAATATCGGAATAACCTTTTTTTAATGTATGCTATAAGTATAGCTGTAGTAGGATGGCCGTAAAGGTTACCGTCGCCTAAGGACTTTGATGACAGAGGAGATGCCACTAACGTGTGCCAGCCCTATAAAAAGTGAATGCATGACGGGATGGGAGATTCGATTTCTTCAGCTGGCAACACCATGCTTCAACTCATAGCCCCTAACCTTATCGCGCCCAGCACTACACCACCAAAGGATAATCTTACCTGACTGCGGTATTTTGTAAGGTGGAGGTCCTTCCCAATCGGATAGCTCCAGCGATCGGGTACAGACGACCATACCCCTATTGATACACGGCTCATTTTCCAGATCCGCACAAACAGTGACCCGATAGTGCGACACAACAAGATCCACCACGGGCAACACGGCGGCATCTACGTGCACGAGAAGGGCCAAGGGCTCATCGAGGAGAACGAGGTGTACGCCAACACGCTGGCCGGGGTCTGGATCACGACGGGGTCGACCCCCGTGCTGCGGCGCAATAGGATCCACTCGGGAAAACAGGTACAGTTCAGCTGAGAGACCACCACTCCCAAACCTGAATTAAGATAATACAGTAGTGATTATATGTAATGTATGCATACCTGCCGACTTGTGCCATGGGTCAATTTACAGGTACACTAATACTGAACAGAATTATCCTTAAAGTTGTAGTAAAATAATAATGATAATAGGTATATACGGTTATGATAATATAGATATACGGTTTAAAAATCACGCGTATGACGAAATAATTAATACACGTGATATTTTATTATACCCCCCCCCCCCCTACCCTCTTGTGATATTTCGTTATTTTTGCTGGACCCCTCCCTCCCCCTTTCGAACCTCACATGATTAATGTTCAGCCCCTGTAGCAGTGGCTCTACTCGGTGTCACCAGGTCTCCACTTGGGTCTAGGAGTAGAATTTTATGCTACTTTATGACTGTATGAGAATTAATGACACAAAAAGAACCAAAATAACTAGTGTAAAGTAATTGTTTTGTGTGTGAATGTGAGTGTGTAGCATCCAACACATACAAGTACAATATGATACATAACATTCATAATAATATTCCTGTATCTGTAAGTATGTCTGTTGTAAAGCAAACAGTTAAAGAACACAAACAACACACACACAGCAGTTATCTCTGGCTGACACAAAACATTACAACACAAACAACTGATGTCAAACCGGGAATTGTGATCGCAAGGCGGAGATAGCAAACGCTAAGGATCTTGGAGTAGAGACCAACAACGCGAATTTTGAACGCACGTTTTGTAATCGCTACTTGAAAAAAAAACTATCCATGTTCTCCTTCCCACATTTAGGAAAACCGTCTTTGATATACAGGTCGGCGTGTACTTCTACGACAACGGGCATGGCAAGTTAGAAGACAATGATATCTTCAACCACCTGTACTCCGGGGTACAGATTCGGACGGGCAGCAACCCTGTGATCCGTGGCAATAAGATATGGGGCGGACAGAATGGAGGCGTTCTGGTGTATAACGGTGGTCTCGGCTTGCTGGAACAGAACGAGATCTTCGACAACGCCATGGCGGGAGTATGGATAAAGACTGATTCAAATCCGACGCTGAAACGGAATAAGATATTTGATGGACGCGACGGAGGCATTTGTATTTTTAATGGGGGAAAGGTGAGTGTGTTTGTTATTTATTTATGAACGGCATAGCTCCAAAGGCATTCTTTCATGTCTACCTTCAGGTTGTAGGGAGAGATCTCGAGAGAGGCTGGTTCACTTTAGTAACTGTCATTATATTAAATATTTGTACTAGTAACGTAAGTATTATTTAAGTTGACACCAACTTCAAATGGTAATTTATTGGTAATTTTTTGCTTTTAAGTTTTGAAGTTGGTTAAAATTTTTTGTCAAAAAGGTTTTATTTTTTGTACATATATCTACAACCAGTCAGTTGTCGAAGAATACCTAAACTTGCCTTCTAGCAAATGGGGGAATACAACTTGAAACAACCCCATATTTCAAGTTTTATAGCAAACTACTGAACCAAATTGATACAAATTGAAACCACATGGGAAGCACCAGATTTCTAATAAAAAATAATCGTGAAAATTAGTTCATCCAGTCGAAAGGTTTGATGTATGTCGAAAGGTAACAAACAAAAAAATACAGTCTAGTTGAAGGGCTCCTATTTTTTAAGTGGGTTAAAAATAGATATGATTAATGATGGGTCACATAGATAAGTCACATTTCCAATTTTATTTGAACAGCAATGTTCCTACCATTTTCTTAAAGTCATGTTTAGAGCTGGACTTGGATTTGTAAAGTTTGATTGTTAAGTGAATTGTTGGCTACAATATGTTTCGCCCCGATTTCAGGGAGTCCTGGAGGAGAACGACATATTCCGCAACGCGCAGGCCGGCGTGCTGATCTCGACGCAGTCGCACCCCGTGCTGCGCCGCAACCGCATCTTCGACGGCCTCGCGGCGGGCGTCGAGATCACCAACAACGCCACCGCCACGCTGGAGCACAACCAGATATTCAACAACCGGTTTGGAGGTGGGTGCCTATCCTGTACATGTTTCCACGAAGGCCGGTCCTGAACCACCGCATCTATAGCTTTCCGGCGACCTTAACCAGGTCGTCGGCCGACCGTGTCCGGAATGGCCTATCGGACTTTTCTGCGCCATCGGGCGACAGGCTGGCCACTTATATGTCTTGCCCCTTAAATTTGGCAATCCCTTAAAATGTGGGATTTGGTTCTCCTGCATATCTGTTATTGTCTTTTGCCATTTCTGTTCATACGTTCTCGCAGGGAACACTTACAGCAGGGGACAGTTACATCTGGGCTCATTATTATTCTGACTCACCCGCTCCTTACAACAATCAAGGGTTTAAGTATTCTTGTGCCCTGTGCAGGATTGTGTCTGGCATCGGGCGTGTCGCCGTTGGTGCGCGGTAACAAAATCTTCAGCAATCAAGACGCGGTCGAGAAAGCCGTGGGTGGTGGACAGTGCCTCTACAAAATCTCATCCTACACATCGTTTCCGATGCACGATTTCTATAGGTGAGTTGGTTTTATTATCCTATCCATTTAGCAGGCAGAGTGGACAAGAAGATAGATTTGAGTTACTTTTTTACTGATTTTTCAGACCCTGGCTGGCCAGACGCGTTGGCGCAGGGTTTCATATCAAGTTATCGGCCTTATATACGGAGATGTCCTTTGATCGGCTCTTACGACACCCCCATGATGGAATGGGGTGGTGACGTTATGTATTCAAAATCCGACACCTTCCATTCTAAGGGTGCGGAAAAGCCGACGAAAGGAAATGAGGGGGCCTATAGCCCTAGCCACAAGAGAAGGAAAACTTGATATGAAACCCTGAGTCAACCCGTTTGTCCAGCGTGGCACAGTAGGCCAATTACCCTACATGTAAATGGAGGAGACCCGACTCAGCAGTGGGTGACCTATACTCAAACTCAAAAGGAACTTTATTTACGCAGTTTTCATCACAAAACTCTTATAAATCGTCATATTTATAAACACCATTATCATCTTACGGCCCCTGTCCCACACTAGGTGGTAGTCTCCACACACACCTCTCAGTCGTCATACCTACATTCACACCTTTCACACACAACTCTGCACTCCTACCGGTTCGGAAGGCTGCTCTACAGAGAAGAGCCGGCAAGAAACTCTGTAGTTGCTTTTTTTAAAATTATTGGTCTTGTTTACAAAAAGCACTAAACAGCATAGTGAGAGCAAGTTCGCAAGATGAGAGAAATGTACATTTTTGCATAAAAGATTAAATAAATAAATAAACACGCTACACGTTTCCGCAATGAATGACGATAGACCTTGACAGGGCCAATCAAAGACTGAATATAGACTGAGCAGTAGTAGTATGTATCAGTAAAGAATGTATGAAGCAAATGCTAGCTGATCAGTTAAGGAATATTACAATTTCTTTTCCCGTTTCTTTAATTTCCCCATTAATATTTTTCAGGTGCCAGACATGCAACACGACTGACCGCAATGCAATTTGTGTCAATTGCATCAAAACGTGCCATTCCGGACACGACGTAGAATTTATACGCCATGACAGGTAAATAATATCGTTCATTTATTCAATGAATATCAGCGTGGTGACGGATTTAGAATACATAGTGTCACCACCCCATTTCGTCCTGAGGGTGTCGTAAGATCCGACAAAAGGAAAAGACAAGGCCGATAACCTAGCCCACAGAGACGAAAAACTAGTTAGATAACCCTGTGCCAACCCCAGTGCTGTGAGTGACCAGTGAGGCACAGTAGGCTAATTTTGCCCTCCATGTATGGGTCATTTATGGACTGAATAATAACAGTGGTGGTATTTCACTTGGATATATCTATTGTGTATTTCCTATTTCTTGACAATATGCGCCAAATGTGTGTGTATACAATCTATACTAATATTATATAGAGGAAAGATTTGTGTATAAGTATGTTTGTAACGAATTGGCTCAAAAAGAACAGGACCGATTTTAAAAAATTATTTTACCATTTTAATGCTACATCATCACTCATTAATATAGGCTGCTTTAATTGCAAGAAAAAATTAAAAAAGAAATGTCCATCCGTGCTAAGCTGGGACGGGATGGGAAGTATTTAATAACAAACACATGTGGGGCTCCAGTGAGAAAGTTCTCGAAAGCGGCCAGCTGATAAACGGTGTTTGTTCCAGATTCTTCTGCGACTGCGGCGCGGGTACTCTGTCCAACCAGTGCCAGCTGCAGGGCGAGCCCACCCAGGACACGGACACGCTGTACGACTCGGCCGCGCCCATGGAGTCGCACACGCTCATGGTCAACTGAGCCGCTATTCCTGTTCGCCCCCACGCGCAATAGATACCCTCTATTTATTTTACGCCCGGCCCCGATTATGTGCAGCCAAGCTATTTTCTACCCTACTGCCTCGCTATAAGATTGATGGTTGTTTTGAGGTGTTCTTACACACACTAATGTGCCACAGAATGTTTAAGTATTAGAGGCACTTCGCTGTTCGTTATTTTTTACATTAGGCACCATTGCGGGTCGATTGAATTGTCAAGAAACAAATAGTCATGTGAGGTGCCATGATAATCAGTTTACCGTCATATAGACTATGTTTGACCTTTATACTGTATAAAAAAACATATTGTCTATTCCCTGTAGCCATATGCTCTATGACTACCGTTCGTCCAAGAAAGCGAGAATCGGTGGGATATGACGAGCATACTGATAAATGTATAATTTACGTAGTGAGCGATTGAGCTGTATGAAAAACAGGTTGCACATAATCTGTACCGAGCTTTAGGTGTCGCTCGCCCTCTTGGTCTAGGGTAGTGCTACGTGCAACCCATATTTCCGTAACAAGGAACGTAAACACGTAACTGTCAGTCAACTTCGATTGTCAAACTTATCTATAGAGTCACTGAACATGAAATGTATCTCTAGAGATGTATGTTTGCTGGCACATACTTGTAAAAATACTCTGTGAACACGCGTTAAGTATTACAAAATATTATAGTAAAATGAGTGCGCTCCTTGATACGAAGAAACTGAATCACAAATACTCGTGCAACACTAGGAGCGCTTTCCGAGTGTATTTCTGTATTTAATAATACTCAATCGTATAAATACAGCCTTACCCTCGGGAAGTCTGCTTGTATTTCTATTTTTTTTTTAATGTAAGCACTGTATTTGTGTGTGTGTCTTGAGATAGCAGTAGCACTGCCCTGCCGGGTCGTGGCCGTGACGGGCGCTTGTAGATTGTTTTGTTACCTAAAACCTCGGGCCGCGCTCGTCCGCTTGGTCGACGGAGCCGCTCGTACTTCGCACGTCGTCGTCGCTGTTTGTATATGTAGCCAATTTTTTTAATCGTCGGTACTTAATAATTATTGTATTACGTCGAGTAGTGTCATCGTGCATTCCCAAAATTGTAATCGTAAACCGTTGTATCGAGAGATCGCATTGATATTTAGAGTAATGTTATTCGTTTTGTAAGATGTACCGGTAGGAGGTCGTATATCATAGTGTTTAATAGTTTCATAATCATGGGGAAGAGATTACCTTTTTTATTTGTTCAGAAACAGTACGCTGTTTACTCTAGGTCCGGCGACTGGCGGTCAGGATGTCGGTGTGATACGATGGATCCGCACATTTTATGATTTTGACTGTATTCGATTTAATTTCGGGGCATTGGTTGGCTCTCCTGACAATAAGGTTGATCGGTGAGGCGTTTTAGTTAATGAAGGAATCGCAGGCGCCGTGGACGGTCCGCCGCGCTCACCCCCGCGGGACAGGACAGGGCTGCCTCGCCTAACTACTTCGGCGCTCCTGGATGCGCTTTGTAAATATTTTATGTCACACAATAATCGAAAAATGTAGTAATTAATGTATTTGTATCATTATATTTTTATTATTGATCACAACGTGTATGTTTAATGGAGGTATGGAGGTACGTACGTTTCGCTCGGACGTTTGCGGAGAGAGCACTGCCTGTGAGCCAGTAGGAAGTCCGGGGCTGTTAGTGTATAGTGAGATGCAAATTAAGAACGAATGTGCGTATTGAATGGAAAAGATCTTAGGTACAATTGATATTTTATTATATTGTTAATTTAAATTTGGTATTGATATCGAACGAGAAGCAATGTTAGGAACCGAAGGACGCCGTGCGTTGCGGCCGGAGTGCTGATAGTGGTAAGTTAGCCGTTAAGCTATAATGAAGTCTAAATTACTCAGTAATCACTATTGCAAGTTTCGAATTGTTAAATCGTCTCTCCATAGCACGGTATGTTCTGAATCTGCTTTTTATAATCCTCAAATCTGTGATCATCGCTAAATGTATAAGTGAAAAAAATATTTAAGTTGAACCCACGTACAGGACGAGAATGACTATTATGTTATTATTTCTATTCTAATTGTGTTTTACATCAAATTTATTGTCAATAAAACTAACAGGAAAATTATTGTGTCGCCGATGCTTTAATATGTATTTGAATTTGATCGTGAAATTGTTATTTATTGAATTGTCATAAGTTCTTATTTATTGAATTGAAATCTGGATATTTTGTTTATACACGAAAATACCACTGTAAAAGCCGTGATATACATCATATAATATTATACATTTTGCATTTTATTTCACCCATTCTATCCAAACAGATTGCGATGTTTACAAAATTAAAGTAAACATGGCTCTAATGGACAACCATACAAGTTGGAACATAACTTTTATACCATAATAAACCCGTTTTTGTATTAGTATACCAATTCGGTTATGCGCCTGCCCCAAGCATATAAATAGTTACTAGAAAGAAATGAAAAATATACGTGTCTTGTCGGTGGTGATAGCGATACTGATCTTGTATGTATGTACAGTCCGCGCCAATCTTTATGGCCGCATTACGCTCAACACACAAAATCAGGTATCAGCGGGGCGTGGATCCAGGGCACCACCGCGCGCGCATTTTCCCACCCGCAAGCACCTTTGCATCCGGCGCGTTAGTGAGAGTGAGCTACGTCCGTATCGTATTCGTACCCACGGCTACATTCAGAGCGGCCTTTAAGTTTGGCGCGGACTGTAGATAGTTTAAAATTATTTCACACTGAAAGTGCTCGCCGAGCCACTGCCATTCCGGTGTGACTCGGCCCAGAATTTAATTTCAATGTGTAATAATCGCGAAAATCTAAGCCATCATATGGGGCTGAGATTGAATAAAACTATTCCATCTATTTATTATTTTAATAAAATCATTTCCAATATAAGAATCATATTTACACATGGCCACTGGTTACTTGTAATTACTTGATACCTAATGATAACAAAACGCATTAATAGGTAAGTAGTAACATATTTATACGCGTTACATACGCTGTTTTTGCCTCGGCGATCGCCTTCTAGGAGAGATGTGAATAGCTTTCAAGGGTGTATTAACCTTTCTGAGATCATTGTTGAATTGTGGTCGCGACGCTTTGGGAGTGCATAAGGGCTTTTTCAAAACCGGTATTTGGGGAGTCCTCTGAACATTTTGCGGTGAAACTACTTTCTTTGCTGGCGGCGTGGACTTTCTGCTTCGCCATGCCTCTGCATCAGCTTTCGAGGGGATTTCGAGACGGTTCTTAGATGTAATATTGTGTGTGTTGTCGATTATATTTCTATTAACTCTACTACTACTAATACTGTAGGGTACATCACTAGTTTGGATTTTAGGCTTAACGTGCGCGACGGTTTTTTGCGGTCGGCTCAGCTGTCCATTTAGTCTCGGTCTCCTCGCAAACCCAACGTGAGCCTTGTCGTTCGCTTCCGAGGATTTATCGGAGCTAGATTCGAACATCTTCGCCTTGGCTAGTACCGCTCCGGCATTTTGGCGCCGAAGTTTGTTGACTGACGGTCTGCCAGTCTGCCCTGCGCCCTCCAACTCCCCAGTCTTATCCATGAAGAAAGCAGCCGCACTTCGCCACTTCTGCTGAGAGGGGCTCGGCTTAATATTGTACCTATTGAGAACATTCTGGTAACACCGTCCTTGTTCCGAATTGTTTGATTTACTGCTAGAGTTTAGTGTGTTATTTTCTGAAACCGTATTATCCCAGCTGTTGTTGATGGTTAGGTTCAAAGACCTGCGCGCGGGAATCCGGCTAATGCGGGGTTTCTCGGCACTGTAGTCCGAAGCAAGACTGACGCGCTTTCTCATCTGGTATTTTCGACTGGAGTTTGATACATTGTTGAGCGAGTTTTCCGAGTCATCCCACTCATTGACCGTGGACGTCTGTAGCTTTGGTAGTTCAACATCTGGCTTGGCTGTGCTCGTTCTTTCTCTACGTATCCCTACGTACGGGTAAAATCTGTCAGTGTTGTGACTTTGCGATTGGGACGGTACGTTCCAGGACTTGTGGCGGACGATTTTCGTGATGTTCTCCTTGGACCGTCGACGTATGGTGCCGATCTTCCTCGCGCTTGGGGACCGAATTATCTTGGCTTCCTCGTTCGGCCGTATCTTCAGTTCCTTGCTGAGCCGTCGAGCCAGGTGGTCGGAACTGGGGCAGTTTAACATGGCCACTTCTTCTAGCGTTTGTTCGTAGACGTTTTGAACTTGCTGTAAGGGTTGGACTCTTGGAATGACGTCCGTAAATTCTCGCGACAGTCTATTCTCGATGGCTGACACTCTACTTTTTATCTCTTCGTACTCCTGCTTCGAGATCCGAACGTAGTCTTTGGACTGTTTCATTTCCGGTGACAGGTCTATTGTGTCGTGTGCACTGAACAAATGTTCGGAGGAAGTGATCAAGTCTTCACTGCTGATGCTAGCCTCGGAGTTTTTGTGTGAACTGAAATCTTTGTTGATGATTGGTGTACTTCTCGCGTCCATTAGACTCAGCCGTAGTCTTTTGCGTTCGAGTCCACTGGAAATTAGAAAAATACGAATGAAGCCTTAAATATATCAATTTACCTGTCACGGTCGTTGGAAAACCATGGATGCGGGCGGCCCAGGACCGGCTTTTGTGGATATTCTTGGGGGAGGCCTATGTCCAGTGGACGACTTTTGGCTAAAATGAATGAATGTAAAATGAACTGCCATGGCTTTGCATTGGTAATTACATATTTACTATTCAGCCCATAAATGACCCACTGCTGAGTCGGGCCTCCTCCAATTACACGGAGGGTAATTAACCTACTGTGCTACGCCGGCCAGACGGGTGGGCACAGTATATTTTTTTCAAGTTTTCCCGCTCTTGCGGCGAGTTTTTAGGCTTTCTTTTTGTCGGCTCTTACGACACCCTCAGGATGGAATAGGGTGGTGACACTATGTATTCTAAATCCCACGCGGACGAGGTTTGCATTGGCACAGACCATTGGGGGCCACCGTCCAAACTGAAGCTGGTCAACGGAGTAAGGAAATATCTACTTATTAAAAAACCGCAACTACAGTCCTCGCCAATCTTTATGGCCGCTCCGAATGTAGCCGCAATACGCTGCGTACAACACACAATCAGCGGGACGGGGAGCCGCGCGCCGTTTTTCCCCCGCAAGCGCGTTCGTATTGGTTATGAAATGTAAGATGCGCAAGTTCGTACCCACGGCTACATTCAAACCGGCCTTAAAGATTGGCGAGGACTGTACTTACCGGGTGCACTCATAGTTGTTGAGTAATGTGGATTCTTGTTTTACACGCATAACAATGTCATTAAAGAGAAAAACATGATTAAAGATGTCATTGTGTAATCCCAATACTTATTATAATTTAAAAATGTTAATAATCCGTGTGGTGACGGGTTTAAAACACAGTTATGACACCCTCAGGGTGGTGTGGGATGGTGACATTGTGTAATTTAAATCCGTCAGCACTTGGACAACAAGTCTTGAGGCGTCATAAGAGGTAAATAAAGAAATATACTTACACTTTCATTGGTGTAAATGAAAGCTCTTTTTGTGGAAGTCCTTTTGCTATTTCTTTCCTGTGAAAAAGTGAAATTTTATTTTGAAGTGAAAACGGCTTTAAGCTCTCCTCTAGTATAAAATGTAAAACTCGCGTCAGGACACGTGACCTGATCGAAAATTCATAAGACGGACGGAGAGAAGACCGGAAGCGCAGGATCAGTTATTTTTTTATTAAATATTTTTAATAAAAAAAAATATTGTATTTAACCACATAAATGCTAGTACTGATAAATAAAGCAATTCGTGCGATGTTATTCTCTAACCGTTCCAAAATATTCGTAAATGCACAAAATGAAGGTTCAACATATCACTTTTTTTGTACACGATGGCCACCCATCCTTCAACCAACTGAGCCACAGCTTAACCTGGAGTTCAAATACATCCCGCACCATCCGCTAGGCTAATCGATATGCAAAATGGCTCTGCAAACCCGTCTAGACAACTTGGTATTTTTATATCCAATATCTTGTTTCTGCTATTTATTACTCACTTAGTTTTCGCAGAAAAGCCTTCGTTAGAGTCGAACTTGCGTTTGGCAGCGGACTTGCTCAGTACTGGAGTCCTGCCATTCTCGCAGACAGTGGCGGGCGTGTTCACGCTACCCGAGACCATTTTGCGAAGGCCGCTCAGCATTCCTAATAAAATAATCAGTCACCTATTAATACTATAAAAAACAAATCTACAATGTACATAAACCTTATATACATAGCGAAAGAACTACTGCTAGTGGTGCTGCGTATAAAATTTGAGAAAAAATAAAGCAATTTCTTTGCAACTCAACTACTAAGCCTGTTAGAATATAACAACAGTAGCCTATTGATTGGTTTTCATTGGAAGCCATGTTTTAAATAAGTTATAAAAATCCGGTTCAGAAATGTTCAAATAATTTCTTCTGCTTGTTATATTGTCAACATATCATTAAAATTAAAAATTCCACCGTCTCCTACCAGTTCGGAAGCGAACACTGCTGTGAACAACTGGCAAGAAAATAAGCTCAGAGAGCTTGTTTTTTTTCATGCGACCATTTCGTATATAAACGAGAAAGTTTGTAATAATAAGAGGATATATTTTTGTTACCCTGTCATGCAATAATATAGCTATCAGAATAACACAGATAATACTATAATTTATAATGGTTGAATTATGATTATGTGTGATACCATATGTCTAAATATAACAGATGTTTTATTTTATTTGTTAAATTTACGTTCGACGTATAAATAAATTTCGTATCGACGTTTTTATGCGTACGGGTACGCATAAAAACGTCGATACATCACTCGTACTTCAAGATGGAAAAATATAATTGATCTTTCACTTTCCACACCGATGGCTAGTGTTTTTGTTACACCCTATATAACTAGGTACATTGTTTGTAGGTAACAGTTATTCTAAAATGTATGAAAGAATGCTGGTGCAAACTACCATCTGTGCATCTGTGTGCTGTGTGTTGTGCGAAAAACCTTTAAATAGCCATGCAGTCCTGTGAAGTATGTATTAGAACCTCCTGGAATGAATTATCCAATTGCATGCACTTACGATTTAGCGAGCCGCTTCGCCGCTTCTTTCTTCTAGCCAGATGTACATCTGTCTCGTCGTCCAGCTGCATCATCAGCTCATCCGTCAACAGCCCAATGTGTTGTGAGTTGTCAATGAACATCTAACGGGAAATTATACCCTCATGATGATGAAATGCACTAAGTATATACCCTGTATATGCATGCAGTGCCGGATTAACTATGTAGCAAGAGTAGCAATTGCTCCGGGCCCCGCGCGAAAGGGGGCCCCGCATATTTAAACCCAATAATCTCTGCCTGAGCGTATGTTTTTGAGTGAAACTTATTAAGACGTGGTTTGTATTAATTACCAACAAAATTGTAACCTTATAGATAGCAAATAGGTAAAGGAATTGAGTATTGAATTGTATTTTTACCACTTTATACTTATGAACCCATAGCAGATAAAGGGCTCTTTGAAAGAATTTGCTAAGGGCCACGCGCTTGCTTAATCGGGCACTGTATGCATGGGCAGTTTACAAACATGAAATTCACGAACACAGATCTGGCTTACACAAAGACACTTGCCCAGTCCCGAAATCGAAACCGGGACCCCGTGATACAAGCAACAAGGCAGTCAAACACTAACAGATTTATCGCCTGTATTTAAAATTATTTAATTCCCAGCGCTGCGAATGCTTTGCAGCTGTCGTGGGAGAGACTAAACCATTTAATTTCAAGACTGATGATTGATTCTATGCATTATTAATTTCAGTGATTTTCCATGAAGATTTTGATTACTGTCTAAATGGCTACAATTTGTCACCAATCCATGCCATTCTGAGGGTGTAGTGAGATCAATCGGAATTACAGTCAGACAACATATGTTATAGCTTCCCCTCTTAATTTTTCTTCGCAATTACAAATAGCAAAGATTCCTATTTCACCCCTATTACGTGTCATATCTACACCTAGAAGTTTGGTATAACACTTTCTATGAGACAGTTTAGTTCGCTGAAATATGTTTTGTGATTTGTGGATTTAGAATATACAATACCAACAACCCATTTCATCCTGAGGATGTGTTAAGCGAGACTAAAGGACCACAAGGAAGTTTTCCTTCAATTGCTGCTAGATTATCTTCCTTTTGTTGGCTCTTCCGACACCTTTAGGGTGGAATGGGGTGGTGATTTTATGTATTCTAAATCTGTCACCCCACGGACTTGGCGAAGGCTGTTACACTGTATGATACCAATTTGTTAGTATGTAGCTTAATATGTATGGGTCAAATAAATGGATGCTCTTTTTATCTTTCCTATAATTTCCCATAATTCATTGGCAATTTATGGGCATGATTGATACCTTTACAAGTGCAACATGGTGCTCCAACCGCTGGGCTGATGCTGCAGCTGGTAGCGGCATAATACTGGGTGCCATCACTATGGCCAAGTTCGAAGAGTCCATCAGATTATCTTTGTGTTTTGATGCAATGAAATTCAACAGCTGGAAACAGTTTTTTTTTTTCAGTCATGCCTCCTTCATGTTTTTGGGGGAGGCCTGACTCAGCAGTGGGTCATGTATGGGCTGAGTGAGTAGTATGAAGGTAAGTGGGATAATTTAAAAAAAAATTGTTGTTCTATAATTGTACCTTACTTTATGGTTTTCTTTTCACTGAGCTATAAATGCTTTGATGGTAAGTAGATAAAAACTCCACATTGCTAAGCTAAATTTAATCAATAACATGTCTGACTAATTACATGGAGGATACTAGTCTACTGTGCCACACTGGCCAGATGGGTTGGCAGAGGGTTATGTTGGCGTTGTCATTTCCATTTGTCAACTCTTACATCACTCGTAGGATAGAATGGGGTGATGACACAGTGTATTCTAAATCCATCACCACACAGATACTTACCTCCATAATGTAATGTAACAGATGAACATGTAATACTGGTAGTAACAATAATGTGTGTAATATGGGTTTCAGTGCATCTTCACCAGCCGTCAGTTTACATCGCAATAACAAATCTTGGACCTCGGCACTGATCAGAGGTTCTGGTAAACAGCGCAAGTAAAGCTTAAGAACACTACCCACATCTATTGGATGGTGGCCTTCTGATACACAGCCCCCAGCATCTAGTAGTCGCTGAAAAAATAATATTCATCATCATCATCAACCTGTGTGTAACACCAAAAAATAGTTCAAATATTTAGATATTATCCATGGACTAATTAGAAAATGTATGTGAATCAGTAATAATATGTAGCGACCAGCATGTTACATACTTTACACAATTTACCCAAAAAATCTGAACTATCAAAATCAAGAAATATCACCTACAAATGCGAGAATTACATAGAAGTCCTACACAGTGATCGTGAAGATTAAAGAGCAATTTGCACAGTAAAGAAATTCCCGACTACAGTATGGGTGCAGTAGTAACGGGGGATAGGCGCCGCGGCCCCCTGCCAGACATACCACCCCATCTGGCTAGATGATCATCCCTTTGCGCCTAAAAATATTTCAGTAGTCAACAGCAACAATGGTAAAATTAAGACCTAAATAGTTGTCGTTACACGCATAATCTACCTTAATATCTTTTTGTCGGTTCTGAGAGCCTGCTTTACGGAATAATCCCTCAACTTGAGCGTTGGATCGGAGCACCGAAGACATTTCCGTGACTATTATTGGAACACTCAGTGTACTTCCACAACATATCACACTACACGAAGGTACCTTCGCTAAAGGCGCCCCAAATACAGTCTTGTGGTCCTGGAATATACGCAATTTTAATTTAGAAATTCACAAATAACAACTCCATTCGTAACCGGAAATTTAGTTCACCAACTTTGACATTCTTCAAAATTATTTTCTTGAGGCGATGTTTCAGTCCTGCTTTTTTTAATTCACCGACGATAATTGATTGCAATTTACCGTGATTTATACCGTCGGATATTAACATTTTGTTAGGTTTAACATCAGAAAAAATATTATTGAATTCAAAATTCTACCATCCTCAAAGTTCGTTATGTAGCACGTTTCGTTATACGTGACGTTTTTATAAAGTATACGTATTAGTCCTGTGTCGATCGCGATTGACCGAATCTTTTTGACCCGATCACGACCCATATGCCTGTGACCGAGTCGTCGGTCTCTGAAAGATTCGGTCTTCCATAGATTCGATCACCCGGTGACATCGCAAACGAAATTCGACTTTATTTGTGGAGTATTACCGTAGCTTGTTGCTTATTTGATCGATTATTACGCGGGATCGGGTCGCACGCGACTTGTCAATCGCGGGAGCGGATTTTGATTTTGAGTATGAATCAATTAGTTGCAGAAAAAGGTAAAGGACAGAAAAACTTATTATAAATATTGTGTCAATCATAATAAAGGTATGCAAAACTGCAGTTTACTATGGTTGACTAAGTATATTTCCGAACCGAATGTAGCCACGTGATGTCACGGGTGTTCCACGAATATAGTTGCGTTATGAAATATTGCACGAAAAATTTTAAGTAGCCACTTTTTGATAAAAAAAAATAATACTATTAAATGATAATAATTCTTAAAAATAATTGTATAGTTATGTTTTTATAGCAAAAAAACTATTAAAAAAATCTGTCCTTTTTGGAGTCTTACGCATAGTCCCTAAGCTCGTTCGATCGAACGAGATCGATCGCGCAATCCTTCGGTCCGTGACCGAAATCAACGAAATGATTGAATCTTTTTGACCCGATCACTAGACGAATCGGTCACGATCGACCCGGGTCATGAAAATTGATTGACTGACACAGGTCTAATACGTATGATTCATATCATAACCATACGAATTCATGAATAATCGTGACGTTATTAATAAAAGACAAACTAATAAGCTTTTTTTTTAATAAATCAGTCAATCGTAATTTTAGGTGCAAATTACTAAAACAGCAGAATTCAATAATGTTTTTCAATCCTGTAGGACGAAATGTATATTCGTTCAGAAAAGTGGACTGAAATCTGCGTTAACTTTAATCAATATTTTTTAAGTAATTTTACAACTTTATGCCTTTAACTTGTAATATATATCTTGTATAGATATCTATCTATTTATTATCTTCTATTTATATACTTTTATTTATATACATATAGCATAGAAAGTATTGATAATATTGAAAATATAAACATTTACCTATGACCTTTTTATAATTCAGTCATTATTTTGATTATGAGATGTTGAGTAAAAAAATTTTCGTCACCTTCCTCCAACTTCCATCCAAGTCAGTCTAAAAACACACGTCATGCCAAACACTCAGTCCACTTTAGTAAACAAAATAAAAACACTGAAGTTGGATTCTTACAGCAAGTTCTCGCGCTATTTTAACTTTAATTCTGTGGTAAATACGTGTAATAACACGATAAAATACCATGATCGAACTATCAGCAAAACTGACAACCGGGACAGTCTACTTAGCTGGCGAAGCTTTAGAATGTTGCATCTCATTTACCTATACTACTCAACCAGAACATAGAAATTCTCAAAGTCACTGGTAAACAACATGTTTTATTGAGTAATTCTTGTATAATTACTAAAAAGTTGGCAAATTAACAGTTCCACCTTTTCCTATTGTTGTAGTGATGCATTGGAAAATCTTGCATGGGCATCAGCACAAATTCACTGCTTTTATTCCACGTCAAAGAATGGTGGAGACAAAACGCCCACCATTGGCAGAACTACAGCTCTGGAGGTGACATCCAGTGATATAGGAGATGTAATATTTTATACTAAGCCAAAGATACTCTTTTGTGATTTGACTATTCCTCTGGGAGAAACTAAAACATGTAAGTTGTTAGCCCCTTAGTTGTAATTTGCAAACTATTCATAGTTATAATAATAATTAATAGCAGATGAGTTAGACACACTAACATTTAAAAGGTTTATGGGACTATATTAGTGGAGAGGTCTTTTTGAGTCAAGACTTGCACTTTCTTAGAATGTTCAATGGTCCAGGAATTTAGGAAAAGAACCATGTACAGATCATTGAAATGGCATGGCCATACTGGGGAGATTCTGCCAGTATTTTCAGAACTTTACCACATGGGCCGCATTTATTCAATTATTTAAATTAGTTTTATTTTCTTTTAAATTAATATGTAAATTTTAGTTTTTTTAAGGTCACTTTTCTGTAGAGTATTTTTTTTCACAGTGGGGTCCGAAGTAAGTAAAAAGTTTGATTTAAGAATTATTTCTTTCATAAAACTTAATACTATCTTCAACACACCCAACAAACTACCATAAATAGCATGTCTAACGAAAGGACTTATCAGTACCAATGTAGTGAAAATTATAAAAAAGATACAGGTGTAGATTTTTTCGAATTTTATCAAGTTTTAGTGCAAAAAAATCAATTTCTCATAAAAACACAAAATCAATTATAACTCTGCAGGGGTTGACCTTAAGGACCTCCTGTAGAACAATTTTTTGCTGCTGATGACCCCATCTAACCGCTGGTTGCGTTTGATCCACGACTTTTTGACCACCCTGTATTTTTAATTGGTGTACATAAATAAATGTAATATGTAAATTTAGTGATCATTTAGGATTAATCCTCTTCAATCTATAATATAAAATTGAACTCTCATATTTTCAGTCTGGTATAGAGAATCATTACCAATTGAAGCTCCCCCTTCATATAGAGGGACATCTGTAAAATACTCCTACAAAATTACAATTGCAACACAGAAAGTTGGTTCTCATATCAAAATGGTCAGAATTCCGTTCAGGGTGTTACCAATAAGCCCTATCATGAACTTGCAAGACCTTGCAGCATTATGTGGTAATGAAACCACTGAAGAGTTGCAGCCTACCAATCCCTTCTCGGAGGAACGGAAAGTTGAGACACCACTTACTATGGCATTACAAGTGTTACAGGTATTATACAACATTACAAGTGTTACAGTATTAATTCTCATTTAATTAGCACATATAGAGCATTACTCAGTCAAATACAATTTAAAAAAATATATAAACTCTGTGAATTAAAAAACAAATTAAACACAAGAGAATTTAAAAGTTGAAAAATGGTTTTGAAAAATATGGTCTTTAATTTACTATAGCTGAATAAGAAGCATATCTAATAAATAAATATCGTTGGACATATCACACAACGCCATCTCGTCCCAAGCTAAGCAACCTAATGCTTGTGTTATGGTAACGAGAAGGATGATAAACTACTTATATACATTTTTTTTTGTAAATACATACATATTATAGATAGAAAACACCCAGACCCGGAACAAATACTTGTAGGTCGTACAAATATTTCTTCCGTGCGGGGATCGAACCCGCGACATGCTGCGCAGCAGTCGATCGCTCAACCACTGCGCCAACCGTGTCGTCAAAATAATGAACATACTACTTACCACTCAGCTCATTAACTACACATTGATGCGTTGGGTCTCTTCTCTTTACATGTACACACTAATTGGAGTCATTCAAAACTGTACAACAAAAGTGTATTTTACATGCAGCTTTAGATTTTCTTCATCAAATTAGTAAATATACATGTTATGTACACCACCAAAAAAGAATACCTTGATCAATATATCTATTAAAATTATTATCCCTAAACCATACCATCACTACCTAGTATAAAACAAAGTCGATGTTTTCTGTCCGTCCCTATGTATGCTTAAATCTTTAAAACTACGCAACGGATTTTGAAGCCAGATTTTTTTTTTATTAGTAAGAGTGGTTCACGAGGAAGGTTTATATGTATAACACACCCCCGCTTTGCACGGGCGAAGCCGGGGCGGGCCACTAGTAAAATATAAACCTTTAGTAGCTGTAAGTCCTCTGTGCATTAAATAAATTAATAAAAATACTGTTTGTTTTTTAGAATCTCACAGCAAGAAGAAGTCCAAATTCTTATATGATAACCAACAACAGAGGTAAAGTTGGCAGATTCTGTCTATTCAAATCAGCGTACAAGTTGGGGGAAGATATTGTGGGCACATTTGACTTCTCTGTTGGAAGTGTTACTTGTATGCAGGTATATACTTGTATTATAGTATGACCGTTACCGCTGTACCGCGCCCTAGGTATGTGCGGCGAGGCGGGGGCCGGTTAAGAAGAGCACCGCCGTAAGTGTTGGCGGCCGACTGACAAATCGGCGCGGCCGGTACCCTCTCCTACCTCGCCCCGCACATCCTAGGGCGCGGTACAGCGGTAACGGTCATACTATAGTGTAAAATACTAGTTTCTTAACACAGCATTTTAGTAACTTACTAGCCAGCATCATTGCCATGTTTATTTATTACTACTACTCAGCCCATAGATGACCCACTGCTGAGTCAGGCCTCTTCCAGTTAAATGGAGGGTTATTACCCTACTGTGCCACGCTGGCCAGATGGGTTGGCACATGGTGTCGTATCAAATCTTTCCTTTCCTTTCCTCAAGGTAAAATGGGGTGGTTACAGTAGTATTCTAAATCCATCACCACATGGATGTTTATTTATTGGTTTTGGCTAATCCCACAGAAATCTAGGATAAAAATAAATAATACTGTTATCTATCAGCTACTGAAGTCCACTGCTGTACATAGGCCTCCCCCATAGATTTCCACAATGCACAATGTCGTGCAGACCGCATCCACTCCCAGCGACCCTCACAAGGTCGTCCGTCCACCTAGTCGGGGGTCTTCCCTCGCTTCTCCTCCTTCCCATACGTGGGCGCCACTGCAATCCTTCTAGCTATGTCGGTAACTTTAGTTCTTCTACGGATTTCCTCATTTCTTATTCTATTACGTAGAGTAACCCCGAGCATAGCTCTCTCCATCGCACGTTGAGTGACTCTCAGCCGCCTAATAAGCCCCATTGTGAACGCCCACGTCTCGAATCCGTATGTCATCGCTGGCAACACGCACTGTTCGAAGACTTTTGTCTTCAGGCACTGAGGAATATCGGATGAGAAGATATGACGTAGCTTTGAGAAAGAGGTCCCTCATCGAATCCAAATCGGCAACGTTCGGGAAGCTACGTCATATCTTCAATACTGTTACAGAAAAGTAATTTTGGCATTAAGGTAATTTTAAGTGCTGGAAATCTGTTAAGGCCTGCTTCTAAATTAATATCAGGTTCATACTTTTATTAAACAGGTATCGGTATCACTACAGCCTGAGGAGGTCATAAAATCTAAATCTCCAACGAAGAATGCTAACAAAGAGACAAGCAGCAGATCAATGACGGTGGCACGGAGTCATGAGGTCACCCTAGGCCTTACCCATTCCCAACTGATCTTGCCCATACCCCTGCACATCACTCCGGCCTTTGAAGTTGATGATGGTAATAGTCATGAAAACACTTGTGTAGTTGTGTCAGTGGACATTTTAATTTAATGTCCACTTTGACGCTATCTCTGTTCTCTAAACTGCCCAAGTAGCATAGATAGACATAAATAAATAAATAAATATCCTTGGACATTTCACACAACGCCATCTCGTCCCAAGTTAAGCAACTTAATGCTTGTGTTATGGTAACAAGATGGATGATAAACTACTTAAATACATTTTTTTTTTGTAAATAAATAATAAATAAATAAATATCCTTGGACATTTCACACAACGCCATCTCGTCCCAAGCTAAGCAACTTAATGCTTGTGTTATGGTAACGAGATGGATGATAAACTACTTATATACATTTTTTTTTTTGTAAATACATACATAT
Organism: Clostera curtula; assembly: GCA_905475355.2. Classification (NCBI taxonomy): domain Eukaryota; kingdom Metazoa; phylum Arthropoda; class Insecta; order Lepidoptera; family Notodontidae; genus Clostera; species Clostera curtula. The sequence goes on along the minus strand of FR997813.1, from coordinate 5,057,430 downwards.
TATAGATAGAAATGACACCCAGACTCCGAGCCAGTGCCTCTGGTTTAGACAAAGACACTGGTCCGACCCCGGAATCGAACCCGGGACCCGTTGATCCAAAGGCGGCACATCTGACCACTAGACCAACGAGGCAGTCATATAATATGATAATATATATATTATAATTAATTTATGAAAGTGCTAATCTACAAGCTTCAAGATCATTAAGATACATTTTTCTCCTATATCACTTATCCTATTATTGTCACAGTCAATTCGTAATTAGTCTTCGTCAGTAGCCGATCAAAGGAAATTGCAACATGGCAGATAACCTCAAGAGAAGGAAATCTTGAAACAAAACCCTGTACCTACCGGTCTGGCCAGCGTGGCTCAGTAGCAGTGTTCCCAACCTGAAGCGGACTGATTATCGTACAAGGAGGCGTAAAATTATCGTACATCGGCCGAAATTATCGTATTTATTATGAGGACCTTTATTTAGTTTCACTAAAAACTAAAAACCTCTCAACCATAGATGCAGGCATTGAGTTGATGAAACATATATTCGGGGCCTGGGAACAGAAACAAGATGCTCTTGGTATTTTTTGTGATCTGTCCAAGGCATTCGACTGCGTTCATCATGAGATTCTCGTAAGAAAACTCCACCATTACGGCGTAAAGGATAGAGCTCTTGCTTTGCTTAGTTCTTACCTGAGTAATAGAGTCCAGAGGGTTGAAGTCAATGGTAAGCGTTCCCAAGGCTCTCGAGTGACCATTGGCGTCCCTCAGGGCTCTATTCTCGGCCCATTTCTGTTCCTTGTATACATCAATGACTTACCATTCTATGTTCAAAATAGTCATGGCATTGTTTTGTTCGCGGATGACACATCTTTATTATTTAAGATAAGTAGACAGCTAAAAGACTATGACGATGTGAACAATGCACTGTCCAAAGTTATGCATTGGTTCAACACTAATAATCTACTACTTAATAACAGTAAAACCAAGTGTTTGAAGTTCTCAATGCCTAATGTTAAACAATAGCAACCAATGTGCAACTAAACGGAGATGAATTGGGATCTGTGGAATCCACTGTTTTCTTGGGTATCACTATAGACACAAAATTGCAGTGGAGACCTCACATCGATAGGCTGGCAAGCAAATTGAGCTCCGCAGCTTAGGCCGTGAAAAAAATTAGACAGTTAAGTGACGTGGCTACGGCCAGAATAGTCTATTTTAGTTACTTTCATAGTATAATGTCCTATGGTATACTACTTTGGGGGTGTTCTGCAGATATAGACAGAATTTTTGTTGAGCTATTTATAACCTGGCTCCCAGGACATCCCTCAAAGATAAGTTTAAGGAGATGGGTATTCTTACCGTAGCTGGTCAGTACATTTATGAAAATATATTGTATGTCCGAAAAAACATTGAGAAGTTTGATAAATTAAGTGACACTCACACTGTGAATACTAGGAATAAAAGTAATCTTGTTTTACATGCTACTCGTCTCCATAGAATAAGTAATTCATTTGTAGGTCAGTGTATTCGCTTCTACAATAAGGTCCCTACAAATTTGAGAGGACTTCCGATCCATAGATTCAAAAAGATAGCTAAATCTCAACTTTGTAAGAAAGGCTACTATAGCGTTACTGATTACCTGACTGACCCCGTAGCCTGGGATTAAGCTGCTCGAGCTCATGTTACCACATATAAAATAGAAAAATAATCATATATTTTTACTAGTTTGGATTCAAAGCGGCAAGCTTACTGGAAATGAATATTCGAATTTAACCTCATTTATTTTTGTGCGTCAATCCTGTGAGTTGTCATGCTCACTAAAATACTTTGAACAGTGGTAGCGACATGTGGCGGGTCGAACACTTCCCTTTGATATGGTTGAGGAGATCGATGGCTGCCACATGCGTTATGCTTGTGAACAGGTGCCGCTGTTTGGGGTTGGTCGACTCACTGGATTCATGACTTATAATTTCATATTTAATTATTTTTTTTATTATAAAATTAATATTCCAGTTGAGCGCCTTTCGGAACCAAACGAAACTAGTTATAAGATAACGGTTATTGTAATATGGCGTTTAAAAAAAGAGACAAGCCCACCGAGTTTCTTCCGCCAGGTCTTCTCGGTTGGTGCCGCGTTCCGACCTGGTAGTAGTATTTTATAAGTGATGTATCCGATGACGATTGTGAACGCCATAATTGGTTTATACAATAAAGCATTTTTCTATTCTATTCTATTCTAGACGTCCACTATTTTAGAAGACTTTGAAAATTCTACATCATGATGGAAATTATCGTACAATCTGCGTACGATAATAATATGTTATCGTACATCGTACTTAGGTCCAAATTATCGTACGGTTGGGAACACTGCTCAGTAGGCTAATTTCCCTCGTGTAACTGGAGGAGGCCCGACGGGCTGCGAAGAAGACGTTAGACGTAGTTTGCAAGCGTTTACTACTTCTAGCTACAGGGGATACCTATGTTAAAAACGACTACTTCAATATGTCTTTGTAGAATGTAACACTTCTTACAACCTCAGAGAAGGCCTGTTGGCTATGTCCTTATAGTGCGTTTTAGGAAACTGAGTTTTTTGTCCATACAATACAGAACTCCTACGAAAAGTTTTATTTAAAGTGCAATAATTCCTTTTCAGTATCTCTAAGTTGGCGTCTTCATTTCGAATTTGTTACGACAAATGAAAAATTAGGGGCCAACGCTGAAGAAAATGACTGGAATGCGCCACTCAATGTGCCTATAGAGACAATGGTGTGGAACCTGCCGGTCAAAATCTATTCCACACTACCCAAACAGATCACACAGCATTCTGTTGGCAATGATGCATATACATTACATATTAAATGAATTGAAATTAACTTAGTACAACCTTTACAAATGGGTGTGGTGTAGATAGCCAAATCAAATATTAATAATTTTACTATTACAATGTGTTTTGACTCATGGTATGTGTTGTGCGATTGGTACATACTCATTTTATACATAGAACTACGACGGGTCTGGATCGGGATCTTTCCATTGACCATTTGCCCAACATTTCGGCGTGGATTGCACCAAAATCAATTCAAAACATTTTTGCGACCTAGACCCGTAGTTTGTCAATATTTAATTTGTAATTAGTGAGACTTCGAATTTTCTAATAATACAAGAGTTAACAAGAGGTATTTGACCACCTTTTTTATGTTCGAAAAGAGTACACTACTCCAAATCAGTACTTACAGAGTACAGGATTTTTAAAGAGTATGGTTTGCGAAATATCAGTACAAAACTCAGTAATGTACTGGTGGTGGTCACCTTATACTTCTCAAAAATTTTATTGGCTTTGGCTATCTGGGCTGATTTGAAAAATCCATCCTGTATAATTAGAAATGGTTTTTATCACTGGTTTACACTATGGTTAATATCCACTAAGAGTTTCTTTAAAAATTACTTTATCATTCCAATTTTTTTTTTTATATTTTTTCAGTATGTTTTTAATGAGATTTCTGATCCCAAGATTCTCTCTGTTGCCAGTCACACTTTCACTTTTTACAATGTTGACATGTGAGTGATACCAGTGGTATTGCCAAGATTTATAGGCTTACCATCAGTTAGGCGGTAAGATAGTGGTGTATGAAACCTATATTGTAAATGTTAAAATGTGATTCTAAGATTCCTCAATAATATTAAAAATTAATTGAGTTGTTATTTTATTTAAAGATATTGGTGTATTTACAATTATTTATTATGTAGCAATACAAAATTATTATATTCATACATAACAATAACTTAAGTTTCATTCATCTACAGATTCTTTATCCCAATCTTTCATTTTTGCACCCATCATAAAGTCATCCCTGAAAACAAAATTAAAATTAATTATATTGGAACTACAAAGAATCAGCCTAGTTTCATTATTACATAATACAATGTGACAACCTTATTAATATTAGAACTAATACTTCAATATACTAGAGTGCATTTAATATGTTTATTATAAGAGCCATGTCTATTTAGGTACATAATTCAGTTTTGACAACCAAATAATATTTTATCCTTTTTTTATGCCTTTAATGCCAATATAAAATATAACTGAAATAATACAACATTAGTTATGTTTGTGATACAAAGACCTCCTCTAGCACTTTTCACTGCACTCTATCTCATGTTTCTCTGTGCCACTGTGGATCAGGATCCTTTGTAAATCATACAATTGTACATATATGATTATTGCTGCCTGTATACAATGTATGATTACTACACTACAAAGTAACTTAATTTCCATGATTTCATTATATAGTACAGTACATTCAGTTGCATACCACGCCTAAAACATCAGGGTTTTCAAGTGTTTTGTTTAATTTAAACTACTGTTAATAAGGGCATGGTAATTTTACACATCTAGTAATAGACTCAACTTACTGAAAGGATGTGATCATAGCACATTTAAAAAGTATAGAAAATTATGTCCAGCCTGTGGATCTAGTATAATAGACTATGTGATTGTTTCATTATTATTGTTAAACATGTTATTTTCTAAGTTAAATGAAATAAAACATACTAAATTTAAATAAGCATACCGTAAAGCACTCCATTTTGGTTTATCTTCTGCTTTCACTTCATCCTTTAAAGGTTTTGTATGTTCATCTACTACTATTGATTTTGTAGATCCCATTAATGTGTCCAAAAATGCTCTCTTATCAAATTTCCTAAGGATTTTCTCTTTTTTCCCTTCTGATAAATCACTTCTATCTATGTCTTTTTCTATAGTTTTTTGTTGATTTCTAACTGCATTAAAAAGTTGAACCACACCTTTTGTTGCTATTTTTGTTAAGAGTCTTTCTCTGTCCTTTTCTAATATGTTTGGTTTTATCCTGATTGAAGGTTTTTCATGTTTCTGTAAATAAAATAATATTATTACCTAATATTTGATGCATTTTTAATATTCAATATTTGTGTAATCTTTTTTAATATTCTCAACATTATTTGAAATGTCTTGTCCCATTTTTATTTATATCATGAAGTTTTTAATTGATTTGACTTACAGGTTTTTTAATTGGTGGCTCGGTGAGGGATGCTTCTTGTTTAATATCAGGTTTTTGTTGATCCTCTACACCATCTCCTATCACTTCAAATGCTGGTTTATCTGATTTCTCACTTTTAACTATCTCTGAATGTTTTTTTGCTCGAGACAACACTAATGTTTTCTTGTTTTTGGGTTTACTAGAGCCTAGAATTTTAGCGACTGAGTCTCCCCAACCGTCGTTTGACATAAGAACATCATTTTTACTGTCATCATCATCATTGCCTTCTGAAGATGCACTTTCTGCATCAGCATCTTGGTTCTCATCCACACTCCCTTCAACTTCAGTTTCTGATTCTTCTACTTCCTCGGCATCAGAGGATACTGAATCCGTGTCCGAAGCTGACAAAACAGATTTTATTTGTAATACATATAGGTACCTAACAATTTGTTTTTGGATAGCTATAATATGCAGACAAAAATAACATTTAAAGGCCAAATCATTACAACGACTTGTTGAACTTACTTGATACTTTTAGCACAGTTTTTTTCATATTTACAGCTACAACCATATTTATCTAATAAATTTGTTTAGAATAATTGCTACACGTATTTTTTAAATTCACGTGGTTCAAAATTGACTTGACTTGACTTGACTTTCTTGGTTGACTGGCTTGATGGTTCAAAATTAAATATTGCCTAAACAATTGTCAGATCACAGATGTCATGTCAGGTAGGATTGTCAGGTCAGCTCAAGCAAGGCAAGGCTCAAACAAGCCTCAACTCAATTCAATCATTAATATCTGACTCAACCTCACTCACCCAAATCAGCCATCTCGATCGAGTACTAATACAAAAAGAAAAAACCAGCTAGGTTTTATTCTAGAAAATAAATTTAGCTTAGATAGCTAAATAAATAAATAACATAAGTCATACAAAGAATATTTTTATTTCAGCTATTATTTTTATCTCCTATTTTCCACTCAACACTACGGAACGTAAAATTGTTTTAAAAAAATAAAGTGTATCTACGACGTACAGCTGATCGAAAAGGGCAAGAAGCTGAAGAAGCAGATTTCGTTCGAATACGTCAGAAAATGGTGGATTTCTGCTAAATATGGCGAATATTTTACCGTATCTAAATAAAAGAGAATATGGGCTAGTACCAGATTTCAAATCACAGTTCTTTAGCAAACGCCTAATTGCAGCAAAAAACTTGTACCGACGAGATTTAGTATGCCATTTTGGATGTGTTAACGCTATAGAGTTTTCCAGCAATGGCGAATTGCTTGTATCAGGTAATATTATTTTTTGTTTACAATTCCTAAGCCTCAATGTTATGTCTTAGTTTTAACAAATATTGATGCGTATTTAATTTAATATTTCTTCAAAGAAAGCCTTGTCCAACAAGTGGGCATAAATGTTTTTCAGATGGTATATTTTCCCAGACAAAATAAAATCGAAATAAATGAGTTTCTTCTTTTGTCCCTTCAAGGATTATTACGGTATTTTTTCCAATTTTATTTTCAATTGTCTTTTCTATTAAATTTAATTCCCCTTTGCTATTCCACTATCCTGGATTTCAAAAAACGAATCTTAGTGTACATGATCTGATAATTGTTAGAGTGATAATAAAATTCTACATTATATTAGAAATATCATTCATATGTACTACATATGTAACAAAATCTGTAAATCGATGAGGGTGTGTTAACAAATTATTAAATAGAATTAACAAGAACCATCTATCATTTTATAATATTTTTTGATATATGTATTAGGAGGAGATGACAGGAGGGTGATGCTATGGCAGTTTGGAAAAGCCATCCTTGATCATGGCAAGCCTGAAGCCTTGAAGGCTGTTCACCAGTCAAACATCTTTTGTCTTGGGATAACCAATGACCACCAGAAAGTTTATTCTGGAGGAAATGACGATATAGTGAGTTAACCACCTATTTGAGTAAGTTTGTCACCTGTATCTTGTTATGTAAGGTGCAAAGGGATGACCATACAACCAGACAAGGTGGTATGTTGACCGGGGGGCTGCAGCGATTTCTTAACCATGCGAAGTGCTCTATAAACTTTGCTATTGCATTGTAGGGCATTTTGGACATTCTTGCATTTGTAGGCGATATTTCTTGATGTTGTGTAAAGAATGTAGCATTCTGGTTGCTACATATGTCTCTTAGGATTCTATTCATTTTTGAAAATTAAACGCAAATTAAAAACAGCTCTATATGTGAAATCAGGCACTTTTTTATTATGATTGGAATAAACTACAAATGCCATTGCATTCTTTTGAAATCTATCTTTCTTTAAATAATTAATATGTAGATGAAATTCTTTTGAATATATTCACCATATTTCAGTTTCAAAACACTAACATACAGAATTTTGTCTATAGGTTCACCCATCGGCCAAAAAAGTGTTATAATGAATGTGTCTGAAAGAAGTAATAATATGAATAAATGTGTTTATAAAACATTACAATTACAGCCACACTCTAATCAAAATTATCATTTATATAAGTTAAAAAGAAAACAGGACAGAGAATAGAACCTTGTGACACACCCATTATACTGACGAAATGTTACATTGACAAATGCAATATTTCATTCAAATATCTATCCTACTAATATTTAAAATGCGAAAATGTATGGGTGTTTGTTACTCTTTCACACAAAAGTACCTAATGGATTTCGATGAATCTTTCCAATAATATAGCTTACACATCAGAATCACACATAGGCTTATAATTTTTAAATATAAAGTGTAAGTTATCCTAAATATGACGATAAAACATATTTTCTACCATCATTATGACAATTTTATTAAGACAACTGCGGGGCGCAGCTAGTTAATTAAATAATAGTGAGATGTGGGGGAAAAATAACGTACTTTTTACACCAGGTGATAGTGCACGACCTGGAGAGCAAGTGCCCTCAGGAAGTGTTGCAACATCAGCGCGCCGTTTGCAGCCTCAGCATCGATCCGTTCAATGACCGCGTGGTGGCCACGGCTGGCAATGATGGCCGTTTGTTGCTCTTTGATACTAGGCAGTCTGTTCATGGTGAGATTATAGTACTTACGTCAAAATCAAAACTCATTTAATCAAGTTGGCTCATTAGAGCTCTTTTGACAGACCAACAAAAAAATTAAATTTTAAATTTACCATTTAAAATTAATTATTTACCATCTACCACCGGTTCGGAATGCACCTCTACAGAGAAGAGCCGGCAAGAAACTCTGTAGTTGCTCTTTTTAGATCGCCATTTGGGTACAAGACTGGTTATAAGACAGATTTGTGAGAGCAAACTCGCGCAATAGTTCCAAAGGGCCAAACATCAGCCAGATCTAGTCGACAATAGTAACCTTGTAATGCCCAAGCCAACCGACCCCCAGCAACGGCACCTGTTCACAAGCATGACGCATGCGGCAGTGTATGTTCGCGACAATCCTAAAAGATACCGAGAAACCACCGGCACTATGATATAAGTCATCATTTCAGCCAACAGACGTCCACTGCTGGACACAGGCCTCCTCCAAGGATTTCCCCGCAGGCTTGCCTTGAGTCGCTGGCACCCATCGCTTTCCGGCGACCATAACCAGCTTGTCGGTCCAGCTCTGCGCTTTCCGGAACGCAGTCGCCACTCGAGGACTTTTCTGCCCTAACGGGCGTCAGTACTGTGAGCTATGTGCCCTGCCCATTGCCACCTACCTAAGTTTGGCAATCCTATGGGCTATGTCGGTAACTCTGGTTCTTCTGCGTATCTCCTCATTTCTGATTCGATCTCGCAGGGAAACTCCGAGCATAGCCCCCTAAGATACGTATGTTGCAGAATCGTTGGTGATATCGCGCAGCAGGAAAGCATTCCACGGTGTGATGTTCCATCCCCAGCAAGTTGGGATGCTCGTGTCTGCCAATGCCAGGGACGGCGTTGGACTCTGGGATCTGCGCTCACCTAAACAGTGAGTAATGTATCAAGACTCAGTTATAGACTTTGTCCGCGTAGTATTTAACAATGTGGAAACTTCTTCTTCTACCTGGCGTTAATCCCGGCCATTGCCAGGGTCCGCCTACCGACTGAGCTTCCTCCACTTTGCCCGATCTTCTAGATCCTTTTTAGTCAGGCCATTGGCTCTCATGTCGGACTTGCCTACGTCCAGCCAGCGCTTGCGAGGGCGACCACGGGACCTAGCCCCATGGACAGCCATATTCATGCATCTCGGGCCAACGTACTACATAGGGCGGCGCATGATGTGGCCATACCATCGCAGACGACATTCTTGCAGTTGTTCCCCCACGTCACGGACACGAAGACTACCTCGGATGAATGAGTTGCGTATGCAATCGGATCGCGTTACGCCGCTCATCCACCTCAGCATCTTCATCTCCGTGACGCGAAGCTCCTGGGTGTGTCTGCTTAGTGCCGGCCAACATTCGCCGCCGTATAGGAGGACAGGGCGTATGATGCATTTGGCGGAAAGCTCAGTCACTATTGGCTCCTGAAAAGCGGGGAGTGTCAATAGAAGTACTCCTGAGCGGGGTCGCCTGCAGTTACATGGAGGGTAATTGGCATACTTTGTCACGCTGGCCAGACAGGTTGGCACGGTTTCGTCTCAAGTTTTCTTGCGACTAAGTTATCAGTCGTCATTTCCTTTTGTCGGCTCTTACGACACTCTCAGGATGGAGGGGGATGGTGACACTATGTATTCTAAATCCACACGGACTTTTTTCCGACCTACCCTCCCCCTTTAGTGGGATTTCGTAAGATTTAGCTCAACCTACTCCATTCCCCGATGTTACGTAAGATATTTCTAAATTATGGGCATTTTGTGACACGCTTCAGCTTCGTCGAGTTACGTGTCCATTTTATGCAAACGAGGTATTTTGAAATCGCTATCAAAGGAATACTGATACTGATGGCCATACTGATGGCACTGTTATAGCGTAAGATGCGAGTACCTACTTGTCTCTATTCAACATGATATATCAATTTCTTAACTAGTTGCACCCCGCGGTATCACGCGCGTGTTGGAAAATTGTGATAATAATGATAGAAAATTACTTGACACTTATCAATGTATTCTGGATAATACACACTATATCTTTATAAATTATATGCATATGTGTCCAATCGGTAGCTTTTGCGTAAAGGAGTAACAAACATATATTCTTACAAACTTTGGCGTCTAAAATATGTATATGTAACAAACATATCGCCTGTTCCAAATAATAAAGCCCTATCTGCAATACTGCTCCGAAACCATTTGGAACTCTATTCGTTCCAAAGAATAAAGACCTATCTGCAATACTGCCCTGAAACCATTTGGAACTCTATTCTTCGGAACAAGCTTTCGCGTTTATAATATGAGTAGGATTCAATCGCCGATCAAAATCAAATTAAAATGAGTGTTTGTCATTCCACGTGGTATTGCTCGCGGGCTATTTATTTTTCTTTCCAATTGTTTCCACCAGCTCAGTGCTACGGTACTCTGGGAACAACGGGACCTGTCAAAACAGCATGAGCGTGCGCTTCAACGCGTCGGGAACCCACGTACTTGCCCTCCGTCGCCGAATGGCGCCGGTCCTCTACTCCGTTCACTCGCCAGAGCCCGTCGCAGAGTTCTACCATCAGGACTACTACAACTCTTGTACGATGAAGAGCTGTTCCTTTGCTGGGGAAAGAGATCAGTATGTGCTTTCCGGGTCGGATGACTTCAATCTGTATGTGTGGAAGATACCCGAGGGTTGTGGTGTGGGAAACGGTAAGTGTTTTATATAGGTACATGGTTGATACATTATAGGGGCATTTTTTTAACTGCCTATACTAGGTATCATTTCCAGGCTCTGTACCAAAAATCAATTAAATTGGAGCAATAGTTTAGCCGCAAATGATTTTTAAATTTTTTGCTTCATTTGAACATGATGTATCCTTCCTAACAGATGTGTATGCCTAACGCATCGTTTATTAACCTTAGGGGCTGTCCATTAATCACGTGTTGTTTTTTTAACATTTTTTGGTGATACCTGGTGAGGTTTAAGACTACCCCCCCATGAAAAATCACGTGTATTTTTTTTTGTACCGTTTCGAATTCATACTAATCACATATAGTATACGTAGTGTAATTTAATGCCCCCTGTCATATCAACTCTGTATGAAAGAAACCTTTAGTTTGACACATATTATATCTACATAATTATTGTATAAATCTATACATCAATACGTGATGCAAAAAGTTTGTTCCCCTTTTGACGAAAATTGCGCGGACGGAATATTATGAGAGGAGTAGAACTTATAATTTACTGAATAAAGAAAGTTTATTTTTAAGTGTGCAAAAACCTCATTAAATCAATAAAAATAAAACATTACACACACAGGTGTAGTCGTTTGAAGTTTGCGCTCAAATATTTCGGCAATTATCTCTAAATAAACTCGCGCAGCGGTCGAAGTTCGGCCGTAATCAATTAAAATCCTATGAGGGTGACATGATCCTCGGGATTTAACCCCCAATAATTTAATAAAGAAAAATAAATAAATTGCAGTTCTATAAATACCAGACTATAACAATAAACATAACAGTATATTTATGCATGTGTGTGTCAAATACATGTATTTGACACACACATGCTTAAATACTGTTTTGTTGTTACCATGGTATAGAACTGTAACTTAAATTAATTACGTGCGAATTTCAACCGTTTTGTTCACAGTTAATCGCCGAAATATTTGGGCGCATAACTTCCAAATGACTACATCTAATTTTATATTTATTTATTTTTGGGTATGTTATCGTAAAGACAAGATCTGTATCACAAATTTCAAAAGAAATTATTTTTCATATGCCTCTTGTTTGAAACTATAATTAAACATCTAAATTAAGACATTAATCTATTTACCCACATTGGTTATACTAAATATAAAGCGTGGGTACAAAATGCTTCGTAACCAATCATGAAATAACGTTTTTAACAAGTTATAAGCTATTTTATCAAATATTGTTTGCAGACCTGCTAGTGGAGCCTCCGCACATAATTTTGTACGGGCACCGGTCAATAGTCAATCAGGTGCGATACAACCCGCACTACTGTCTCATCGCTTCGTCAGGCGTCGAGAAAATTATCAAGGTTGGAAAACTTAATTTCACTGTAATTTTTTTCTTTTTAATCGACCAACCTCTCAACAAATCGCCATAGCGTATACTACTCAGCCCATAGACGACCCACTGTTGATTCGGACCTCCCCCAGTCACATTGAGGGTCATTAGCCTACTGTGCCACGCTGGCCAGACGGTTTGGCACAAGGTTTCGTGTCAAGTTTTCCGTCTCTTGCGGCTATGTTATGGGCCTCCTTTTGTCGGTTCTTACGACACCCTCTGGATAGAATGGAGTGGTGACACATCACTACATAGTATAAAACAAAGTCGCATTCTTCTGTCCGTCCCTATGTATGCATAAATCTTTAAAACTACGCAACGGATTTTCAAGCGGTTTTTTTTAATAGATAGTGATTCAAGGGGAAGGTTTATATGTATAACCCACCCCCGCTTTGCACGGGCGAAGCCGGGTAACTAGTATATTATTAATCCCATCATAGCCACGCGGAACAATTTGGTTAATCAACACACCATTTTAAAATGTCAGTGTGATGTGTATACGTAATCCTACTTACATTATAAACTCGAAAGTTTGTAAGAATGTATGTTTGTTAATCTTACACGCAGAAACTACTGTATGGATTTTGATGAAACTTTAGCTTTCACATCAGAATAACGCATAGGCTATAATTTATAAGGATATAGTTAGACAACATGTGATGAAAAGGTAAACCCTGTGCCAACTGGTTTGGCTATGTGGCTCACCAGGTTGATTTCCTTTGGAGAAGGTCCTGCTGAAGACTATGAGCTGATAAATGATAATTAATAAAAAAATATAACTTAAGCGAAAAGGAGTCCATTTTTGGACACAGGGTTTCATTAAGGATTTCCAAAATAGGCCGTCTTGAGTCGGGCGGCTCAAGGCGGCCTATTTTGGAAATCCTTATTCTGGTGACCTTAACCAAGTCGTTGGTCCACCTTGTGGGAGGCCTGCCCTTTATTGCCCGGGATGCCCTCTCTGACAGACGTTACTAGTAGACTGCGTTTACGCGAACCTGTGGCGCTCCAAGCGCGCCGTGTGAGAGTATACCGCTGGGGTTTTAGTGGGTAGACGACCCTTGTCGGAGTCCCACATAATCACCGACCTCCGCCCGCATACCTCGCATACCACCGCCCGTGGTATGCATAAATCATTTCCCCAGCGTCAACAAAAAAAAGGCCTGCGCTTTCTGGAGCGTGTTCGTCGTTCCAGGACGATTCTGCACCATCTGATGTCTGTCCTGCGAGCTATGTACCTATGTGCTCAGGTCACTGCCACTTAAGATTAGCCATCCTATCTGCTGCCATTTTGATTCAATATTATTCGATTCCGGGGCCGGTAAAGTGTCTTTTTATAAACCAGAGGCACTTGCTCTGAGTCTGGGTGTCATTATTTTTTTTTGTTGATACAGTTTACAAGTAGTGTAAAGGTTTCGTTTCTTTAAAAAAAGAAATTAAATCACAATTTAAATCGATAATGACTCCTAATTGGTAGATCTGGTCGGCGATGGAATACCCGCAGATGCGTGGGTCGTTGCTCGAAGAGGCTGCAGGATCTGATAACCCTCGAGAGATCTACAGCCATGAAGACTATGTCTCACTGGTTCACCATAGCGGGCATGTAAGTCCTAAAGCGCCTGTTTTTAGCCATGCAGTTCTAATATGTCAACATCTAATAAATAAAATTCTTGTGTCACAGTTTTAGTGTTTATACTCCTCCGACACGGCTAGAAAGATTTTGATGAAATTTCATATGTATATTCAGTAGGTATGAGAATAGGCTTATAACAAATTTTTATACCCCTAAGTGTTAAGGGTGGCCCACACCAAAATTTTTTTTTAAGTTTTTTATGGACAATTTTTTTATGATACGACATACAAAAATACATACAACCCTAAATTTTCACCCCCCTACGATCAACCCCTGTTTAATTACATGGCAAAACAACGTTTGCGGGATCAGCTAGTTTTATAGTAAATTATCACGGGAGTAAAATCTGCATAACTATACAAAGATATACAACAATTTAGATGTAGAACAATTTATAATAGGTTTAACTCGCGGCTTGTCGTACCAGTAAGCGAACCTAACCTAAAGGTTGTCTGGAAGAAATCATCTACTGCGATAAGACCGCCCATTGTACATTTATTTGTTGTATTTCTCTGATACCATGTTAACCTTTAGATGGTGTACAATAAAGAGTATTCTATTCTATTATATCTGCCCGATTTGATAACATTTCTAATAACTACTCTTTACTACATTTTATAAAATGAAACCCCCACGCTATTTGTCTGTAGTCGTGTAATTGGTGTTCGTGAATTTCATGTTTGTAAACTGCCCCGCGTTACTTGCTAAACCTAGTGGAGAGGATTCGTTCTTCACTATCACTACATAGTATAAAACAAAGTCGCTGTCGTCTGTCCGTCCCTATGTATGCTTAAATCTTCACAACTAGGCAACAGATTTTGAAGCGTTTTTTTTTAATAGATAGAGTGATTCAGTTGGAAGGTTTATAAGTATAATACAACCATAATTGCACCCGTGCGAAGCCGGGACGGGTCGCTAGTCTTTTCTAAAAAAAGAAATCATTTTTATTATTCTCTACCCAATAGCAAAAAAACCGTCAAAGAATGCGATACTTGCTAAACATAGTGGCGAGGACTCGTTTTTCTTTTCTAAAAAAAGAAATCAGTTTTATTATTCTCTACCCAATATCAAAAAAATCTCAAAACGGTCAAAGTTTATGGTGGTTATTATTATACCTCATTATCTCACTGTCGCTATTAAGAGCACATCATTTCAGCCAAAAGACGTCCACTGCTGGACATAGGCCTCCCCCAAGGATCTCCACAAAGGCCGGTCCTGGGCCACCCGCATCCACTGCTTTCCGGCGACCTTAACCAGGTCGTCGGTCCACCGTGTGGGAGGCCTACCAGCACTGCGCCTTCCGGAACTTACCTTCCTTATTAAGAGCACGGTACATACACTCGAGAGCAATGAATCCGGGTCACTTAAAGAATGTTAAAAATCTCGGAAACTAAAAATGATAGGTTAATGCAATAAATTTTATTTAATAGACAATGTAATACTCCTTAAATGAAAGTAAAAAAATATGAGTCACCATACATTTTATTAACACAAAATTACATAAAGAAAAAAACTGCTGATCTCTCCTTAAAACAAAAATAAGAAACATGAAATTTTTGAACTTTATTACGATTTTCTTGAATTTTAATACTTCGTATTGCCTCCTCGTGCTTCCATTACTGCGTTTACGCGGTTTGGCATGCTGTACACCAAGTTCCTTATACGATTTTGGGGAAAATTCTCCCATTCCTCTGTGAGAGCAATTTTGAGCTCACGAAGCGTGATTGGGGGAGGGTTTCGTTGTTTTACGCATCTGCCTAGCTCGTCCCAAGCATGCTCGATCGGGTTGATATCCGGGCTGCGCGCTGGCCACTCCATACGAGTAATGTTCATCTCTAGAAGGTAGTCATTCACAATCCTACCTGTATGAGGTCGGGCATTGTCATGCATAAATATAGCAATCTCACCTAAATTGACCATAAATGGACCAACGTGATAATTGAGGATTTCTTCCACATATCTTACGCTAGTTAAAGAGCCGTTTTCTATGATCACCAGCTCTGTGCGACTTTCAGAAGAAATTCCGGCCCACACAAGTACAGACCCACCACCGTAGGCTACTTTTTCTTCGATGCATGCTTGCTTGAATCTTTCCCCTGGTCTTCGATACACTCTGTGTCTTCCATCGAGCTTGTAGAGCATAAATTTTGATTCGTCGGAGAACATAACTTTTGACCAATCTTCAATACTCCAATTTACGTGGCTCTGGGCATATCTTAGTCTTGAAATACGATGTCCACGCTCCAGTTTAGGGCCGTTTGCAGGTCTAAGGGGTTTTAAGTTAGATTCAGCAAGCCGACGTCTTACTGTCCATGCACTTGGGTTACTCCCTCCGAGGCGTCGAAACTGATTTGTGAGTTCAGTTCCTGTGAGAAAGCGATTTCGAAGCATGGTGTTCACCAAGTATCGGTCTTCTCGTGCTGTGGTACACCTGGTTCTGCCCGTTCCTGGTCTGCGTAGGTTAGAACCAGTTTCTTCGTAACGTCGGAGAACTCTTTGTACTGTTGACAGCGACACACCGGCAGTCCTGGCTGTATCGCGCTGACTCCGGCCGGTTTCCAGCATTGTGAGTATTCTGGTGCATTCTTCAGGCGTAAGCGACATAATTTCAGCTTGAATAATGAATATAGAGCACTATCAACATGGTTTATGTACCCACATAAATGACAGATTACAAACAAAAGCATAACCAAATGCTGTAATTTCGTAGTTCCATCTTCGAAAGTGGCCCTTTTTCAAGTTTGATTTTTTTATGATATAACTTTACAATAACTAAGAAGTTTTAATACCTTCATTTAAGGAGTATTACATTGTCTATTAAATACGATTTAGTGCATTAACCTAGCATTTTTAGTTTCTGAGATTTTTAGGATTCTTTAAGTGACCCGGATTCATTGCTCTCGAGTGTAGTTATTGGCGCGGGTGACTAAAAATCCAAACGGTAATATACCTTCTATTATTAAAATAGATGTCGCGTTAACCTAATACGGTACAAGAATTTAAAAATTAAGTATTAAAACATTATTAAAATTAAAAATAATAAAATAATAATTTAATTCTAGTTCATATCACACAACTACGCGGAACAATCCACTAGCGAGGATCCACGCATGATGGCGTTCTTCGACTCGCTAGTGCAGCGTGAACTGGAGTGTCTGGCTGAGGAAACTGACTCCTTAGACGGATCCAGTTCCGTTGAAACGGTCCATGAGAACCCTTCAGACTCGTCGGATTCGGATCTCATCGTCGTGGACTTCCTACCTTTGCCGCGGAAAAGAGGTTTGTGAATTATCTTTCTTTTATACACAACTAGCGTTCGGACATGGCATGGACATACAAAACTAGAGACCACGCCTTATTTTTTAAAATAAATAACAGTTATTGTGGCATAACTGTAATAGACAATCCTGTGGCGAAATTTTTTTTTGAAATAATAATCTTTTCTCCTATGTAGTATCACATTATTCTACTTCTACTAATATACTTCGCAGTGCACGCGATGTAAAGCATATTTCATGTATTTTTTCCACCTTGGGTTACATTGTTGGACATGTAGCAAGGATCCCATGTTTTTTTTTTTAAATATAATATGTATTGCTTCCTAATAGTAAAAGAATCTTTCAAATCGTTTCAGCAGTTTCGGAGCCTAATAAATGCAAATAATCAATCAAATCATTCCTCTTTACAATATTAGTATAGTATAGATGAAACAGAAAAATATAATGTGACTTGAGTGATCTACAATAATTATTTAAAAATCGTTCACGAATAAAACCCTAGTTGTTGTTTAGATGAAATTTTGACACATTTTCTCTAAGACCATTCTAATTCATTTCTACTGTCATATTATACAACCAATACAAAATGGAGAATGTGTCGTTTCAATCTGCCTATCTATAACCGGGAGTGTTTTTGTTGATTGGCATGGCAAAATTAGCTACCGGTAACGAGTGAAAGTGTCAGATAACGCCGGTACCAGGAACTGTAAATAATAGTGAACATTTTTGTTTGCCAGTAAACCCAAATGGGAATCGCAGTCAACGGTGTCCAAACAGACTGGCCCGGTTGGTCGCCTCCCGCTATTCAAAGAATCTACGCTCGCAGAAAAGAGGCTCTCTAAGGTATGTAATGACTTTATAATACCTTCCTAGCTTATTATAAGTATTTTTGCACAAATAGTATTACGCATTTTCGAAGTGTTCCGTGTGGTGACGGATTTAGAATACATATTGTCACCACCCTATTCCAGCCTGAGGGTATCGTAAGAGCCGACAAAAGGAAATGACAAGGCCGAAGAGCTAGCCGCAAGAGAAGGAAAACTTGAAGCGAAACCCTGTGCCAACCCGTCTGGCCAGCGTGGCACAGTAGGCTAATTAACCTCCATGTGACTGGAGGAGGCCTGACTCAGCAGTGGGTCATATTATAGGCTGAGTAGTAGGATTGTGTCAGACTAAAATAATTCGAATTAACAGTTAAAACCTGAAATATATATATTTTTAAATCTCATTTTACTAGGACACTTTTTACATTAAATACCGATGAATACGTAGCTTAACTTGGAATTATTTGTTGATGACAATTTAATATTCCTCAGTGTACATACACCTATGTTCAGTTTTAATTAAATCAAATTAATTTAGTAGCAAATAGTATTTATATGCTGTTCGAGCATGAGGACACATTTATTGACCTAATTTAAAGGCATGTTCTAAATTTATTCCTCTCTTCTGAAAAATGTGTATCAAAGCGCGTGCTTTGCGTTAACACGGTTAACCCATGCCCGTCGCCTTAAATGAACTAAAATAAGTGGTGGGATTATTTAATTATAAAAAGAACTAATTCAATATCAAGCTAAATTATAAAGCCGGACTTTTACATCAAGGTATGATATTTACTTATATTTGTCGTAGACGAAACAAACAGTCGCGTGCCTTGCTCGGCAAAACCGGGAGTAAATGTGTAAGCGGTACCAGCGCTAAAGGCAAGCGGACCCCAGCCAGGCGGAGCCGCGGGCCGCGTCGATGTGCGTCATTACACACGCACGCGCATACTCACACACACACGGGCGCGCCGACTGCGATGCACGGACGCATATCGGCGCCGTCGAGCGAGCGGACCGACTCAGATGAACCGGCGCACTGCCTGTTCCGGAATTCTGCTAGGGTGAGTGGTTAATTTTTTATTAATCTGGGTGCCAAACGCAGCAGCATTTGCAGGTATGCAGGTTGTCTAATTATTATATACAGGATGTCACACTAGTTTATACAGGCTGTCAAAATAGTTTATACAGAATGTCAAATTACTTTGTACAGAATGTCAAATTAGTTTATACAGGATGTCAAATTGGTTTATACAAGATGTCAAATTGGTTTATACAAATTTGTTAAAATGTTGTATACAGATTGTGACACAGAGTATAAACAAGACTACATAAAGTCGGTGATTTATACAGGGTCTCAAAATGATTTTAAATAATGTGTCACAATGAGTGTATTCGGAATGTTTTAAAGAGTCATGTCAGGAAAGGGGCTTATACAGCATGTTCAAAAGAGTCTATACACACATGCAGCATACGTAATGCCGGCTTCGCAATCTTTATATGTTTATTTGTGTGTGGTATAGTCTTGATATTGGCTAATTAGTGTTCGCAATTTTTTTGGCATACCTCCATCCATACGTGGTACTTGGCAAATACCCGAATATGAATTGCGAAGTGAATGAAATGCCATCATAATAGTCTTAAGATCCCGCTATACTATACTATTTGTGTTGTAGGATGGTGCGGGTGACAGTTGCTTGTATGACGTTACTAGGGATGTGACGTTATGCAATTCATTTTTTTCGCTAACGATACTCGCAGCGTCAATATTGTTCTCTTCAATATTGTTATGAAAAATGTGTGTAATTCAGTTGTCAAATATAACTACGTGTATAAACTTGTCAATCTAAATGTTTCATGGCTACATAATTATGTTTGTACTTATAAAAAATAATCAAAATCTCAAATCAAATCGGGTATACGTTTTATTTTTTCTTAGCATCCTTTTAAGAAATTATAGACCAAATTCAACAATAAAAACTAATTAAAAATTATGTACGTTTCATATTATTAAAAATATCGACAATCCATCATAGCAGTACATCCCATCAATAAATACGTCTCTGGCGTTACGTTATACGCCTAACACTTTGCTTAATTTTTCATCCAATTTGATTTTATTAGTAAACTAGAACATTCTGGTTGGTTTAATTTAATTTACTACAGTTATTAATGATTTAGTATATTACGAATGTGGTACAGCTGAAATACTAAGTCATAATTTGTAAATCGCGGCAATTTTCAAGAGAGAAACGAAATGTTACTGAAACTGTCAACCGCACCATGCTACAACGCACGGAGTATAGCATTTGGCACCTGTCATTTTGTCACGGTTGCATATTCTATGGGCTTCATACTTGCGATTGGTATAGAATTTGTCTAATAAACAAACTGGTGAAATGTAATTTTTTTTTTCATAGCTTGGCCAGGTTTTTATCAGTCAGCCCATTTGTTTTTTATAATTTTTAACATACTAAAGGTCTAATAAAATAATTTCAACTGACATGAATTTATAATAAATTCTGATTCCCAGATAATCAGGCCTCTGCGGCGGAGGATGAACCTCACAAGAACTTCCGCCAAGAGAAAAAGTAAAGTCACTAGTTATAGGAGAATTATGAACTTAAGAAATAATGGTATGTGTTCTTCTACGCCTTTGACCTTAATTTTAAGATGCTTTTCGGTATAGGGGTTCCGTATACCGCCTTCGGATAACGGGTTCATGTTTCGATTCCGGAGTCCGGCACATACTACTCTGCTCATAGACGACCCACTGCTGTGTCGGACTTCCTCCAGTATATGGAGGGCAGTTAGCCTACTGTGCCACGCTGGCAGACCAGACGGGCTGGCACAGGGTTTCGTATCAAGTTTTCCTTATCTTGCGGCTAGCTTATAGGCATTGTCATTTCCTTTTATCGGCTCTTATGACACCCTAAGGATAGTATTGGGCGGTAATACTATGTTTTCTAAAACCGTCACCACACGGAAAACTATATAATAGTCTTAGGTTTTCACAATCTTAGCACATTGCAGGAAACGATTTCTTGACGGTTCTGATCTTGTATATTTTATTCCCAATGTTTCAGACACTTTGCAGTGTCCTTGTTAGCGGGACGACTGGATGGTGGTTGTCGCTGCAATGTATAAATGCTCACAGCAACAACCGCTATCAAATATACACGATCAGCCGTCAAGTTATCAGTCCCCGGAAATACATTATAGACTATGGTCCAGTGCTTTTAAACCTTGCTATTTTTCTTTCGATATTGAGTAGGAAAATTTGACAAATGGACGACCTGCAAGATAATGTCGCGGTTTGGTTCCAGGAGCAACGAATGCACAAGATAGTAGTGATAACAATAATTTTTCAAATATGGAAACATTCGATGATAATCTAGCACAGCCCAGCACTAGTACAGGTAATAAAAAAAAACATATTTAAAATATTGACACACTTATATAATTTATATTATATTGACTTGTTTCATAAGGCCAAAATGGTCGTTAATTCATTTAAAAAAAAATATTTGATTAGAAACTAATGAAAAATGTCCCTTAGCTTCGTCAACAGTAAATTTAAATACAGATGTCTAATTTTTATTGCAGTTCTTTTCACAGTTTGGATTTTGTTTTTTTTTTATAGTTCTCTTTAAATTTCAGTTCCCTTTAAAAAGTAAAAAAAATACATCGCTTTGGGGGACCGCTCCTACTTATTTATCACCTGACCCCTGGTCCCCCAACGCGATGTATTTTTTTATTTTTTTAAGGGAACTTAGGTCCTTGGGTCGGGGCTTTATTTAAATTTTTAATTTAATTGTCAAATGCTTTAGTTCCGATTCCTTTTCTTTGTTTTCATTATGCCTGTTCGCTTCATTGCTTCGAAGCTGTTAAAAAATACCCCGAATGAAATCTTTATCCTACCAATGTTTAAAGGTTACCGGGGTCAAAACACACCAGCACTATTCCGGATAGCGGAAGTGGATTCCGACGACGAACACTCAGTGGGCAGTCGGCCGATGTCTCCGAGAAACCAGAATACCAATCAGGTTCCACAAAACCTGATCGGTATAGTGCCCACGCCTATCAACGGGTCCAGAGACTCACTTGGTGACTCGCTAAGGGTAGAGCCGATGGAGTCTGAGAGCAATAACTCCTCACCGCCGCCACCTGAGAGTAGACCTAGGATGAACATTAGGTATGTCACCATCATCATTTTAGCCAATATTACCCACTGCTGAGTCGGGCCAACTCCAATTCATCATCATCATTCAGCCCATAAATGACCCACTACTGAGTCAGGCCTCATCCAAGTTCACAGAGGGAAATTAGCCTACTGTGGTGCCACGTTGGCAAGACGGGTTGGCACAGGGTTTGTTTCAAGTTTTCCTTCTTTTGCAGCTAGGTGATCTCGTAAGAGGCGACTTAAGCCTCTTGCGTTCCTTAAGTCGCCTGTTACGAAACCCTCAGGGTGGTATGGCTCATTACTTATGCTTAAATAACTATACCGTGTTCAAGATAGCGTGATCGATTTGACAGACGGGCTAGTGATGGGAAACAGAAAATATCTAGTAGTTCAAAAAATAACTTTTTAAAATACTTGTAACAGTGACAAGTTGGCGTGGGTGTATTATGTGTGAAATTCTTTATTGCACTAGACATATAAAACATTTGGTAGATAAGCGATGGTGGGTCAATATTCATAATAAGTTCCTATTTAATATTACTGGGTTATTTTTTGACCTTCCGCCAAATTTAAATAGGTGGTTCAGACCATAAAGAGAAAAGAAAATAATAATTGTCACAATGTTAAATTTCAATGCGCTAAAGCCAACGAATTTTATTTCGAAATGAAAATGTTTTTTATTCGAATATTGTCTTAAAAAGTGAAGAAAAAGTGATAAAGAATTTCACACATAATACACCCATATCATCTCGTCACAGTTGCAAGTATTTTAAACCGTTATTTTTTGGACTACTAGATATTATCTGTTTCCCACCACTATTCGTCATTGCAAAGTAAAGGTATGATACCGCACTACGCTGCACGCAGAAGTGCTACCGCGGCACTACTGGTCCCCATTACCTCATACCTTTATGTCGATCAGAAAAATTGACATCTGTCAAATCGATCACGCTATCTTGAACAGGGTATAGACAGGTTCGCAAGGACAATTTTATTTTATTTTTCCTCACCTGTTCCAATTTCATTTTGGTAGATGGGTTTCAGTCTCGCCACTTAATTTCGTCCTGAGGGTGTCGTAAGCGGTAAGCCGACGAAAGGAATTTATATGGCTGAAATGCTCCTCCAATTACTTAGAGGGTAATTAGCCTACTGTGCCACGCTGGCCGAACAGATTGTATATATCGTCCCCGACGAGCGAGAATCAAGTAAGTCTTCATAATTATGTAATTAATTTTCAACCTAAGATATCAGCACCTTAAGTTGAAAATGGCCAAACAATTTTTTAAGACTTAGTTACTTCTTCCTCTACAGAGACGATATGCCGAACAAATATGACGATTTATAAGAGTTTTGTGCTAAAACCTACGTAAATAAAGTTAATATTGAGTTTGAGTTTGATTGGCACAGGGTTTGTCTCAAGTTTTCCTTCTTTCGCGGCTAGGTGGAAAAATGTCGGTCTGTTTATTCGCCTAAGCTTCGAAACGACAGTACCATTTTTTCCTGGACTCACCTGGCAGATATCTGATGTTATAAGAAGTATTTTTTAAGTTTTTTTTAAACTTTTAATTGTAGATATTCATGTTTCGGGCGGAATTCTGTGGTTCGCAACTAGTCTGTAAAATAATATTTTTTTTTTATTACTGTTTAAGGAGAACGAGAAGAAACGGGCGGCTCAGCATAAACCGGTCGGATTCCAGCGAATCGCCACCTCCCAAAGACTGTAACCAACGCGCCGCAGCGTCGATCTCCGATAGGCTGTCCCCTACCGTAGGCTACAACCGAACTGTTGCGCGACTTATGAACGAGACCAATGAGAGCGAGTTGGAGAGCAGTTGTAGTACAGGTAAGACCCCGTTTACCCCGTGTGGGGATGGGGCAGAATATTACACATCCCCACAGCACGCTGGGAGAAACCGCGTGTTGTAAAACTCGACAAAGCCCAGCACGTTTCCTTGGATTGCCTGCCCCATCTTAGACCATGGCGTTGCTTTCCATCACGCAAGCCTAGGGTCAACGACAGAGAGTGGTCAAAAAAAAAGTCGGCTTGTTAGCTTAGTTGTGTCTTTGAAGGACATATATACAGGATATCGTTTTTGTGATGAACATTAACTACTACTAAGCCCTATATGACCCACTGTTGTTTCGGTTCTCCCGTTAAATGGAGGGTAATTAGACTACTGTGGCAAGCTGGCCAGACGGGTTGGCGCAAAAAAAAAAAAAAGGCTTTTCAAGATGTCCTTATCTTGAACACAGTGGGTTAATTAGCTGAATGCTACCAAATAAGCAAAATGAAATAAAATTAATTTTATCATTTAGGCATTACATTGCCCGTGTGGTGACGAATTTAGAATACGTAGAGTCACCAACCCATTGCATCTTGAGGGTGTCGTAAGAGACAAAATGGAATGACAAGGCCGATAACCTAGCCGCAAGAGAAGGAATACCTGATACGAAATACCCTCCATTTAACTGGAGGAGGCCCGACTCAGCAGTGGGTCCTCTACGGGTTGAGTAGTAGTAGTCTTTACCACCTTTTTAAGCGCCGTAACATAAAATGTTTGCCTATATTTTGTCTTGTCATCATCATTGGGGGAGGCCTATGTCCAGTATTGTCTTTTGGCTGAAATAAACATAACATTTTTACCTATAAATATTTTGTCTTTTAATGTACTTAAATCAAGCCGCGAGCTCATTGAGTATTATGCTTTTAAATACAGAGGGCAGCACGTGGCCGGCCCCCTCCACCTCTGCCACCGAAGTGCCATCAAGCAGTGCTCGAAGTGCTCAGCCAGCCGAAGGGACGTCCGCAGAGCCAGACTACCGCGCCTTCAAGTTCCGCCCACGACATAAGGGCAAACCGATGCGTAGGAACTACACGCATCACATCCAGTCTGACTCCAATTGAAGAACTTACTGAAGGGAAGGGAAAATTATCCACAGAGCTCGCGTGATATATAATATCGCAACTAGGTTTCTTTCGGTGGTCAGATGCAAGGTCGCATCTAATGGCATTTTTGGTGGCTGTTCAAGGCACGTTGATGTAAAGGGCTCCTAATAGAAGAAATAACTCGGGTCCCGGGTTCGATTCCGCGGTTGCGCAGGTCTTTGTGTAAGCTAAAGATACTTGCTCTGGGTCTTCGTGAATTATGTATTTGCAAAGAGTCCCACGATACAGGTTATACATAGTGCAGGCCCCGTCCCTGGGCTGGGGACCTATAAAAGGTTTATCACACTATAAAAAACAAAAAAAAAAGTATAGGCCGCGCGCGAGCTCCTCGTAATCGGGTACGCGCCTCGTCTGTCGGTCAATCCATACCCGCACTCTCCTATGACCAATGTCGTGACATTGACGATAGAGCACTTAATAGAGTAGTGTTTAAAAAGTATCTACACTGTCTATAGTTTTGACTGCCTCGTTGGTCTAGTGGTTAGACGTGCCGCCTTCGGATCAACGGGTCCCGGATTCGATACCGCGGTGGGGCAAGTCTCTATGTAAACCAGAGGCTCGGAGTCTGGGTGTCGTTTTTGTTCGTGAATTACATTGTAAACTGCCCCCGCGATACAGGTTATAACTAGTGCAGGGGTTTCGTATTTTATTAAAAAAAAGTGTCTATTGATACTACTACTAGTACTCATCCCATATATGACCCACTGCCGAGCCGGGCCTCCTGCCTACTGTGCCACGCTGGCCAGACGTCTCACACAGGGTCTCGTATCAAGCTTTGCCTTCTCTTGCGGATCCCCGCACGGAAGAAATATTTGTACGACCTACAAGTATTTGTTCCGGGTCTGGGTGTTTTCTATCTATAATATGTATTTATTTACGAAAAAAAATGTATATAAGTAGTTTATCATCCATCTCGTTACCATGTTTTTTTTTTCCGGAGTAAAATCCTTGATGGACTTCCCGCCGGCCTGGGGATTGCCGGCGGGGGAGTGTGGGAGTCTCCTCCAGAGTGGAGGCATACCCACTAAACATCTCCGGGGTGTTCATTCTCGCGGTTTTGGGTGCGGCGCCGTGGGAACGTTAGTAAAACACAAGCATTAAGTTGCTTAGCTTGGGACGAGATGGCGTTGTGTGAAATGTCCAAGGATATTTATATTTTTTTTTATTATTTTTGTCGGCCTTGTCATTTCCTTTTGTCGACTCTTACGACACCCTCAGTATGGAATGGGGTGGTGACACTATGTATTCTAAATCCGTCACCACACACCTGGCTTTTGGCAGTTATATTAAAAAAGGGAATAGCGCACTTCGGATAACCATCTCAGACTGGAGGTACCTATCTGGGGCCTTTACAATACAGCACCCACATATCCTTGGCTGCTTCTTTTTTTCTTTATTAGCTCTGTGCCTTCGCTTCGGATGGCTATAGGATTTTTGTTATGTCCTGTATAATAAAGGCTTTACTGTTAGGGCCCCCGCGCATTTAGGCGGCCAGGCCGCGCGGCCAGTCGCGCGGCCTGGCCGCATAATGCGCGGATTGGTCGCGGCGACCAATAGGCCGCGTATGTGACGCGATGTTTTTCGTTGGTCGCGCGACCAAAACGCCCTAAGGGCCTCCGCGCATTATGCGGCCAGGCCGCGCGGCCAAGTCGCTGCGGCCAACTAATTCTTCTACGATGTATATAGCTGCGTGCATTACGCGGCCAGGCCGCGCGGCCAAGATTTGGTCGCGCGGCCAACGAAAAACATCGCGTCACATACGCGGCCTATTGGCCGCCGCGACCAATCCGCGCATTATGCGGCCAGGCCGTGCTACTGGCCGCCTAAATGCGCGGGGGCCCTTTTACTATGTAATGTTCAAATAAAACAATTGAATTGTATTGTAATTTAAGAATTAAAGATCTCGGAACAGAGTAATATAAAAAGAGGAACGGCTCTTATAATATCCTACACTGGATTAGTAATATCCGTATAATTATTTCGGAAATGTTAAAAATAATTAAAATAGTATTTTATGGACTCGATTGTAGAAACCTTGTGGTAATTAATGAATGAATTATCTTCAACAATAGCAACAGTATTACGCTGAATTGTTGAAAGATATCTATACTAATATTATAAAGCTGCAGAGTTTGTTTGTTTGAACGCGCTAATCTCGGGAACTCTCTGGTCCGATTTCAAAAAATCTTTCAATATTAGATAGTCCATTTATCGAGGAAGGTTATAGGCTATATTTTATTTTCAAATGAATTAGCGAAAAAACGTTTAAAATCGAAAACCTATTTATGCGTGCGCTGCAAAAACTAAAGACAATAGAACAAAATAATGTACTACGAGTTTGTAGGTCTTATTAAGATCTACAAAAAAGTACGTTGTTTACGTTTAGTCACAGTAAGCGATTGAATGTTCATAAAAAATATTAAATCATCCGGAGAAAGAGGCTATGAGCGAAAAGGAGATAAGCACGGGTTCGAAGCCCACGCGGGCAAAGCCGCGCGCAATTGCTAGTTTGAATATATAACGATTATTTGATGAAATGTAGTGTTTTAAATATAACTGGAATTCTGAGAGACGCACATTTTACTATTTATATGCCTAATATAAAAATATACGGCTTACTAGGCGCGTGCTTATGTTAACACATTATAAATTATGTTTTAAATTGTTATCCTTTTTTGTCTCTCGAGGTTACAAGCGCCGGCAAAGCATCGCAGGTTGGATTCCATGGACTTTCATGCCATGCGAAAGAAATCTTTTTTTATTTAAATGGTATTGGTTGCAAACTTATGTACTCAGTGTTGTGTGACTGTTATTTAAGGCAGGTGTGATTTTAATTTTCAGTCTAAATAGGTAGCAGTAGTAAAAAATAGCAAGCAGGGTTTTATCTGGTTCGGGTCAAGCTGCCGAATTTCGGTTAAACCGGTTGTGAACCGAAGAAGCTATCCATAAATAACGTCACACGATTTTAGGACCTTTGAGCCCAAAAGCTAAATATTATGCATGAATTAAAAATAATCGAGAGAAAAAATCAATTTTAATTGTTTACTTATTTTTATTAAATAATCTAGATAATATCCCCATTAACGTGTGACGTGATTTATGGATGACCCCCTAATTTGGTCCATCCATAATAAACACGTATAATCTCTTATGATGTTGAACAGAGATTTGATATGGAAAGATTCCTAAGGATTGGCATCCAACGCTATCTTAGCTTTATGTATCATGATTATTAAATCTCAAGGTTAAACACCTTGAGATTTAATAATCAAAATGAAACCTTCATGGCTCGTAAAATCATTAGGGTTAACACTTGCGCTATCCATGCGTTGGTTATGCTTTTGTATAGTTTATTAAAATTATTATGAATATATTGGTATGTGATCTATTATTTTAACTATATTAACTTAATTAGAATATACGGATATAGGTGTTCTGTGAACACTAACTTAAATCTACGTCAATATAAAAATGACAAAATTGAGTGTTTTATTTCTATAGTACGAGTAACTTTTAGCTTTGAATCGGGAGAAGGGTGATGATCTCTAAATATAAAGAGGTGATGATAGTAGACAGGGGCGTAGCGTACCTTGGTGGGGCCCCGTATAAAAATTTAATTGCGTGCCCTTATGAAGGGAAAAGATTTCTCACCCCGGGGGGGCCGTATAATTGATACGGCAGATACGGTGGTAGCTACGCCCCTGATAGTAGAATAGTATTTAGTATTTCCTTCCTTGTACTTGGAGGAGGCCCGACTCAGCAGTGGGTCATATATGAGCTAAATGATGATGATAGTAGAAGGAACCTGTGATGATGTTTTCCTCAACTCCAACATTTCTCGTTCTCCTTTTACGAGGCTGCCCGGCCGTTGACGTGCGAGTCATGTACGCTTACCATTATATTATGCCGTAATATTATGCATTGGCTTCCCCAGGGATCTCGGGACGATAAGCTTGTAGTTCAATAATCACTACAGATGTAATTATTTCAAATGGTTTATCGCTTATGAAACTAACACAAAAATGTGTAAATAATTTATATTAAAGTAAAGAAAAAAGTTTAAGTTTCACTACGTAAAGGCTACCTAAATTAATAAAATTTATTAATTATTATTAGGCTCAATTAATTTAATAAAAATCACATTTAATACATATATTTATTTACAATAGGTAGGTGGTTATTCATTCACAGATATTTTCTTTATATTATTACTAGCCTTTGCGCGCGGCTTCGCCCGTGTGGGCTTCGAAATCGTGCTTAGCTCTGTGCATATATTTTATGAACATAAAGCGGTTATTGTGACTAAACTATGATAGTTAGATATGTGCTCTCGCGGACTTTTTCGTAGATCTTTATAAGACCTACAAACCCGTAGTACATCATTTTGTTCTTTTGTCAATAGATTTTGCAGCGCACGCATAAATAGGTTTTCGATTTTACACCTTGGTTTACAAAATCGCAATTTTCATACGGATCCCTAATTCTTATGAAAACAAATATAGCCTATAACCTTCCTCGATAAATGGACTATCTAACACTGAAAGATTTTTTGAAATCGGACCAGTAGTTCCTGGGATTAGCGCGTTCAAACAAACAAACTGCAGCTTTATATATTAGTACAGATACAGATTTCCTGTATAATATTCTTTATTCATATTGTTTTTAACCCCCGATGCAAAAAGAGGGGTGTTATAAGTTTCACGTGTCTGTCGGTCTGTCTGTATGTCTGTGGCACCGTAGCTCGCGAACGGATGAAGCGATTTCAATACAGTTTTTTTGTATGACAGGTGAGTTACGGGCGAGTGTTCCTAGACATGTTTGATGAAAATCGGTTAAGTCGTTTAAAAGTTATGGGGGGTGAAACTGGGGAAGAATAACCGAAAGTCTGCAAATATAATCCCTTTAAAAAGTAGAAAATAAAAATAAAATACATTTCGTTGGGGGACCAGGGGTCAGGTAATAAATAAGTAGGAGCGGTCCCCCAACGCGATCTATTTTATTTTCTACTTTTTAAAGGGAAATTAGGTAATTGTGTCGGGGGTTTATTTAAATTTTTAATTTAATTTTTACATAATATTTATAAAAAAATATTTTTCTTTTAAATATTATATAAAAACCTTATTAGCCCTAGGGGCGGAATTTTTTTTAAGCCACCTAGTGGTTAGTGCTGCAAAGAGAGGAACAGCCTAACAATGCGCGCCGTCTCAAGTAAAACTGCATTTTGCAAGTTTTGCATCAGACGCTTCACCCAACCGGATTTGATTGAGTTGTCCGTCAAAACTTTTCGACTTAGAACCATGCACTGATACAACGATCGGAATAACACTGGTTGACTCAGCACTCCACATGGCGGTCACCTCATGGGCCAGGTTAAAATATTTAATCATTTTTACTTTTTCCGCCTTCATGAGGTTTTCATCATGCGGAATGGTGATTTCAACCAGCTTTACGCGGCGTGTAGACCGATCTATTAAAACGATGTCAGGTTTATTGGCAGCAATATACCTGTCCGTTTTATAAGATCGGTCCATACATAGTCATTATCGAGGCGAGTTGAGGCGGATACTGGTATTATGGAACTTCGGCACTCACAAGACCATATTTAAAGGCAAGTTGTTGATGATTAATAATATTATTATTATTTCCAATTAATTAAATATTTTTCTAAGTAATTTTCTTAAAACTACATATACAATTTTACGTTACAGAATATTTAATTAATTCATAATGAAAATACCATGCAAAGACCGGAACGGAATGCAGTCGAGAAAAAAATCAATAGTACATTGACATTGACAAGTAAATACACACCGGCTGATCGATAGGTAACCTACAATCTAAGGAAATAAAGTTAGCTCATTCTTTTGTGAGCTGCCCCACGAAGAGTTGTACACAATGGACGGAATATCAACGTACAACACATTCTTAGCCTTACATAAACCACAACTCGTTCTGTCGGGAGTGCCAGAACATTTTTGGGGGTCTCTTTGCAAGAAAATTAGTGATCAAGTCTTCGATGCCGGATTAACTTTTCAACTGGTTCAAATAGATTATGAAGATGTAGAAAAAGCACCGTATGATCCATTATGGAGTGTCGTCGCTATTCGAGACATTGAAAGAACAGATCCCACCCATATATATTTAGTTGATCATGCCTGGACTTTTAAAGCCAATAACATAAAGAATAACTTGAGGAATGTGCCAGGATTGTTAGAAAGAATGTGTAATTTAATGCAGATAACTGGAGAGACAATGGAAGAGAAAATAGAGAAAGTATCACAGAGTGTTTGGAAATATGCCCACACTTATGCCATTGGAGGTGAAGAATTTCCTATTGAAGACCGAGTGCCAGTTTGGTATGTAATGGATGAGCTAGGATCAGGTATCACTCATTCAGACACTCCTAATTTCCGTGCAGTGCCTTTCATTTATGTGCCTGAACAAGCTACTTACACCTTACTATTTCCAATAAATGATGTTGAAGATGGTGAACTAGTGACTAGGAATTTTGTAGAAGGACAATTTAATGACAATGTGCAGAGAGAAGCAATGCTTATACCTTGGAAGCACTATGATAATTTTGATGATGATTTTTCACAAGAAGAACCTAGTACAAAGTACTTCATTGATGGACACATTTTAGAAACTCTTCCAGAATTAGAATTATTAGAAGCTACAGATGCTCCTGCTGATAAACTCAAAGTTTACTCTGAATACAGATATATAAATGAATATTTAAATGCTCCAGAGTTTGAATTAGTTGATAATGAAAATGATGCAGATATTTTGTGGTATACGAAACATTTTAAAGAGTTCAAAGAGCTGAGTGTTAATTCCCCAAGCAAGTTTGTCAATCAATTCCCCTTTGAATATGTGTTGACAATCAAAGATCTAATTGCAATTGTAGCTAGAAGGACTGCAGACAAAATTCCATTAGGTAATGACCCATTGCAAACCACCCCACTATGGTTGCCAACTACATTCAACATGAAGACTGAACTACCAAAATTGGTTGCTTATTATATGCAGAGAAAAAGATCTGGCCTCAACAATCATTGGATTTGTAAACCATATAATCTTGCACGAGGGTTGGACACTTACATAACAGATAACTTAGATTTCTTATGCCGTTTGCCTCTTACTGGGCCTAAAATAGCACAAAAATATATTGATGATCCTGTCCTCTTTGAGAGGCCAGACGTGGGATTAGTGAAGTTTGATATTCGCTATGTGATTCTCTTAACTTCGGTGAATCCCACTGAGGTCTATGTTTATAAAAAGTTTTTCCTTCGATTTGCAAATAAGCCATTTTCTTTGGATAAATTTGAAGATTATGAGAAGCATTTCACTGTGATGAATTACACAGAGAGTGCACCTCTGTATAGATTGCTGTGTGAGGAATTTAAAGAGGCGTGGTCTGGGCAGTTTGCCAATTATGAATGGGCTGAGGTTGAAAAGTCAATATTCAAGATGATAGCTGATCTGTTCTCTGCAGCTACATGTAAAGAACCTCCTCGAGGTATTGCAAAGAGTCCTCAGTCCCGTGCCTTGTATGCCGTTGATATAATGTTAGGTTGGCATAATATACAAAAAGAGAGAACTATCCAACCTATTCTGCTTGAAATGAACTGGATGCCAGACTGTCGCCGCGCCTGTGACTATTATCCTAATTTTTACAATGACATTTTCTCGCTTATGTTCCTCAACCGAAAGGTTGATTCTTGTGTAAAAGTTCTTTAAGACTGCCTAATGTATGTAACCAAGTCACAAATATAATGGTGCTTTAAAGTTTTATACCCTGTTGCGTATTGTACCCAGTATTATTTATAAAATTATAACAATAAAAAGCTTTGTAACATTTCTGATTTTTATTTTTATAACATACCTATTTTATGGAATTTATTAGGATTCAAATGAAATTCAATACAGTATAATACACTAGTAGTACATATCACTTGAAAAAATTGCTTCATCTGGTAAATAAATAGAGAAATAAATATTAGTTCTTCTGGAGTACTCTGCTGTCATCATCGTGGATAACGCCAAAGGGGTTATCTTGATCCACCTCTCTGTGTCCGAGTAGTACTATTACTACAATTATGGTTAAGATGACAACTATCATTATCCAGTAACGTCTGTAGATGCTTCCAGCTCGTCTTACCCGGGAAGATGGGAGTGTGTTTCTAAAAATAAAGTATTAATGTCAGTAGAGAATGTAAAATTTCTCCAGATAGGGAATCCATCTACAAGACAACAACTAAATGGTAGTCACCCAGAATTACGGTTGCCGCGGTTGCATCGGAGTATGACGTAACAAACATTAAATAAATAATAAATATCCTTGGACATTTAATGTTGAAATTATATTACCCACTTAATATTTAAATTACAGCTATTTCTGAACGCGTATTCGAAAATGTATGATTAAAATGGCGGAAATCAATCTCATAAAAAAACATTCTAAAGACCAAAAAAATAATTTTAAATAACTTATTCTTTAAATTTGATGTTCTTCATAAAAATCCTACATGGATAGAAAATGCTAACAAATATTTAAAAAATAAAAATTTTAAGGAAAGCAAGGCTTACTTCCACCATCGGCTGATCCATGCGAACGTGGATTTCTGTTTATACTTATTTTCGTCATGATCGAAGTTCGTCGTCACTTTGGAATGGTCTGCTGCTTTCAAGCCTTTTCTTGTTGCGTGTCCACCTGAACAAAATAAACGTTATCCCATAAACCCACTGCTGACTCGGGCCTCCTCCAGTTACATGGAGGGTAATTAGCCAGACTGGTTGGCACGGGGATTCATATCAAGTTTTCCTTCTCTTGCGGTTAGGTTTTCGGCCTTGTTGTGTCCTTTTGTCGGCTCTTACGACACCCTTAGGATGGAATGGGGTGGTGACATTATGTATTCTAAATCCGTCACCATACGGATACTTCATAACTATGACACTTGTAGTTGATTCCTCACATTATTATTATTATTACTTATATTTATTTATTTATTAATATATAAAGCTGCAGAGTTTCTTTGTTTGAACGCGCTAATCTCAGGAACTACTGGTCCGATTTCAAAAATTCTTTCAGTGTTAGATAGTCCATTTATCAAGGAAGGTTATAGGCTTTTTATTTTCAAAGGAATTAGGGATCCGTATGAAAATTGCTATTTTGTAACCCAAGGTGTAAAATCGAAAACCTATTTACGCGTGCGCTGCAAAAACTATTGACAATAGAACAAAATGAAGTACTACGAGTTTGTAGGTCTTATTAAAATCTACAAAAAAGTCCCCGAGAGCACATATCTAACTAGCATAGTTTAGTCACAATAACCACTTTTATATTCATAAAAAAAATGCATAGAGATAAGCACGGGTTAGAAGTCCACGCGAGCGAAGCCGCGCCCAAAAGCTAGTTACTTATATATACCTTGTAAACTATCCGTTCTCTTAATAGATGTATTATCGTAAATATTCACAGGGTCTTCAGAAATCTGTACAACGGAATGGGGTGTGCCGTTGGGCCGACCGGTGGACTCGTCATCGCTGGCCCCGACGGGCGTTCCTCGCTGGCTGTCCACTGTGCTAGTATAATAGTTCGGCTCTAAAGGCGACTGGCTACGTCTGCCGGCTGCGCCCTTTAGGTCTTGGTCTTCTGAAAGCTGTTAGATTTTGTTCAGTGTTTATGTACAGAGAAACGGTGACGATACAAACCCCATCTGCCTAAGAGGCCGGTGGTGGGTCGGGGGAACCCACAGTCGCTTGCCCGCTTTGCAGGCACCACGCCGGGGCGTCACAGTAGACGGCGTTTGCGCGAACCTGTGGCGCCCCAAGCGCGCCGTTTGAGGGTCTACCGCTGGGGTTTATTGGGTAGACGAATCTTGGGTACTTGTCGGAGTCCCACATAATCACCGACCTCTCCCCCGAGGGACATTTCCCCAGCGTCAACAAAAAATAATAGGGTAGCTTTATCGGCTGTCGTAAGAGCTGACTCCTAGCTCCCTTACGCAACCGCAACCGCGATGAAACCGCGTTAAGCGGTTGGACCGCGACCGAGTGCGTAAGAGGGCTTAGGGTGGAATAGGGTGGTGACACTATGTAATCGAAATCCGTTATCACACGGACTGTCATAATAGGAGGTTCGTTACAAACATGTAATTAGATAAACTTGGCAGCTTGCTGGTCCAAAGACGGCGAAAGACTAAAATCGAACCACGGCAACAGAGAGAATTTTAGTAGTTCAATTTGCTGGCTTAAAGTAACCCTGTGACTTTGATATGTGCAAAGAAGCCTCTGCTACTGGGCCCTCAACAAATTTGTATATAGAACATTGACGCAAGATCCAGAACTGTGCCTCAATTCTGGTATTTATGGGGGAGGTTTAATGTCTGCAGTGGATGTCACTGGCTGATAGATAGGCGCATACAACATACACATAGGAAATTACACGTAGTTATCTCATATGCAAAAAAAAGGTTTACCAGCTAAACTCTAAAGACCTGTACTCACCAAAGGTAAGCCTAAGCCAGCTCTGGCCCAATTTACTCCAGCTAACTTTTCCCTAAGTTCATCAGCCACTGGAGAGACGAGGTTTGGGGGAGGAAACACAGGAGTAGCACACGACGGACATTGATATCCGGCAGGGGCTGTTGTGCGAGGCAATGCTCGGTACTTAGCCTCTGCACAAGCCCAGTGGAATACATCTGCAAAAAGAAAATAAAAGTCTAGTAACTATTCTAAACTTGACTCAATTTTAATGAGCAAATAATAAAGAAATATTAGATGGATAAATAACATCTCTGAAAGTCTGAAAGAGAGACTGACTGTGAAAAAACATTTTCGCGTAAGTATAATATCGTCAAAGTGTAATAAAGTCTTCAACCAATGTGTGTTGCCAGTGATGACATATGGAACAGAGACGTGGTCGCTCACTATGGACTCCATCAGAAGGCTCAAAGTCACCCAAAGGGCAATGGAGAGGGCTATGCTCGCAGTTTACCTGCGAGATCGAATCAGAAATGAGGAGATACGCAGGAAAACCAGGGTCACCGGCATAGCCCACCGGATTGCCAAACTTAAGTGGCAGTGGGCAGGGCACATAGCTCGCAGGACCGACGCCCGATGGGGCAGAAAAGTCCTCGAGTGGCGACCGCGTTCCGGAAGGCGCAATGCTGGTAGGCCTCCCACACGGTGGACCGACGACCTGGTTAACGTCGCCGGATAGCAGTGGATGCGGGCGGCCCAGGACCGGCCTTTGTGGAGATCCTTGGGGGAGGCCTATGTCCAGCAGTGGACATCTTTTGGCTGAAATGATGATGATGATGATGATGATGATGATAATATCGTCGGGGATAGTGTAAATCCGCGGAACTAGCATTGGATAATCCGCGTATCTGACAAATGCATGCAAGATCCTAATTTTTAATATATTTCTACTGTTAAAAATACATTGAACACATAAACAAAAAATATAAACTTAAAACCATCTCCTGTTAACCTACAAGTTGTGCAGATACGTGCACTTTATGTATTGTAGATTCGCAGATTTGCCCCAACCATAAGTACATACAGGTAAACAGAATTAATGTCACAAATAACAAAGAAAATAACTACAAAGTTAATCTTAAAACTGTATCATCAGTTGGTCATAGAAATATTGCCCATACCAATCGGTATGGGCAATATTTATATGACCAACTTTCAAATAGTTACTCAAGGATGCTAGTTTAAGTCCCCCTCAACCATGATGCAACCTTGTTGTGGTGAGGGGACTTGCGTGCCTTTAGGATCCGTTGGGGCCATACCGGCTCAGGGTCACCCATGCCGGGCGGGCCCACGGGGAGAGGCCAGACTAAGAGCGGCACACGGAGGCGTGGTGGGTTTTGGCTCCGAGGACTCCTCTGTCCTCAGAGTTGCCTCGGAAGCCTTAACCTGCCGCTACACACGGCGTGGTCATTGCAGTGGAGGGCAGCCAGGCGTTGAGGCCAGGGCTGCCACAACTAGCTGCGGAGGGGCGGTCAGGCAGGCGTGACTCGGCGTCCGCCACAACTGCGTGGGTCGGGCGCCAGCTCATCCGGAGCTTGATGCAATGTCCCACACGTGCCTCTCGGTGGGCTCGGGAGCGTCCAGAGCTCCCCATCAAAGCGTGGGGCCCGTATTTACAAGGAGTGAAACGCGTGGCCCTGTCTGAGGCAGTTAAGGGACACCGTTGGTTTTAGTGGGTAGGTTGGGGTGCTTAGCGGTCGGTTACCTATGAGGATTTCCAACATAAAAAAAATGCTATTTAAGTAGTGCTGTCATGGAAAGATTTAGAATAGTGTGAATAAAATCTAAATCAAAGAACAACAGTGCACATAGAGGAACTTTTAGTGAATCTTTTGGTCAGTGGACACCCTTGTTGGAGTTTGAGTGTATGAGTTTATAAGTGCTTTGTAAAGAGATTCCAGGCACAATTAGTTATTTGAAAATGTTACAAAATCCTTGGTGGGATATTTATTTAGATAGATATTATAGGTAGACATATTCGAAATCTCAGGGGTATCTTCGAATACCATTGTGTAGAGGACAATATAAATAGCATTTTTACCCGACAACAACATGTCCATCATTAACAGCACTCCAGAAACTTTAAAAACATATTCTTTTATGAAAAACCAGTGGGGTTCTCTACACACATCTATTTCTCTAAAACCTCTTTTTTATTATGTTAGTGGTAGCACCTTTTGTTTATACTATTAACAGAGTATTTTAAGATTTACAGAAGGAAACTATCAATAAAGTCAATTTCATAAAGTAGTTTATCGCACTTACGATAACAAGTCAGCCGGATACATTCACCCTCACTGAGACTGTTAGTGCAAATTTCACATATAGGGTTGTAGTCACTATCCTGAAGCCATTGCAAATATGATTGTATGATACACTGAAAAAAAAAAGATTATTATAATAACTGAACACTACAGCTTTAAAGAAAACCAAGATAAATTACAACATACCTTGGGATGATTCGTGACCATACAATATTCACAAACATTTACTCTGTGTTCGAAACAAAACTGATTTGTAACACGTCTTTTAGGACATTTACACAGGCCCATGGCGTTGGTTTCTCTATGGGACAGATGGGTGGACCCTGCAATTTCATGCAGAAATTCAGACAAGAATAGAATAGTTAAAAATTGAACGTAAACATTAGTCAGAGATCTACAGACAAACAGACACCAGCCGCCACGTAAATCGATTGTCAAATTCATTTCCAAAACAAAACGTCAGGTTATCAGCGTGTTCGGATATATCTAATCTGTAGCATTGTTGGAGCAAGATTGAGTTGATATATGGAACGCAGGTAAATCACATGCTTATTTAAAGATTTGTTAAAAAATACTATTAAAAATAATATCACAAAAGTTGATTAATCGGTTCGTTTCTGTACTGTATATTAAATACTGTAGTGTTGGAGTCCTAAATATCCCTGCCCATGGGTAAATTATAAATCTATTAGGTTATCATCATCATCATCATCAGCCCACATTAGTCCACTGCTGGACATAGGCCTCCCCTAAAGAGCGCCATAGCGCCCTGTCCTCGGCTTGACGCATCCAGCCGCTGCCCGCAGCCTTTCGCAGATCGTCGCTCCATCTAGCAGAGGGTCGTCCTACACTACGCTTGCCTATTCGCGGTCTCCACTCAAGAACTCGTCTACCCCAGCGGTTGTCGGTTCTTCTACAGATATGACCAGCCCACTGCCACTTCAGTCTGCTAATTCGCTGAGCTATGTCGGTGACTTTGGTTCTCTGTCGGATAATCTCGTTACGGAGCCTATCTTTCAGAGAAACTCCCAACATAGCTCGCTCCATAGCACGCTGAGCGACTTTAAACTGGTGGACTAGTCTCACCGTGAGTGTCCACGTCTCGGCGCCGTAGGTCATGACGGGTAGGACGCACTGATCGAAAACTTTCGTTTTCAAGCTCTGCGGGATGGGCGACGAGAAGACTCGACGAAGTTTTCCAAATGCTGCCCAGCCCAGCTGGATTCTCCTCTTGGCCTCCCTATCGAAGCTGTTCCTACCTAATTGCAAAATTTGCCCGAGGTATATATATTCTGGAACAGCTTCAACAAGATGACCATTTACGACGATAGGTCTCGGATGAATGTGGTCATTCATCATGATTTTGGTTTTATCCAAATTCATGCCGAGACCCACCCGTCGCGAGGCTGATGCTAAGCTGGTCAGCATCTGTTGTAGCTCCTCCAGCGACTCCGCCATTAGGACTATGTCATCTGCAAATCTCAAGTGTGAGATGTACTGGCCATTTCTATTAGGTTATAGTTCTTAGTAATTATTTTTTAAATTTAATTAGGACAATTAAGTATACTAATATTTTGCAGTAAGAGTTATTAAAAACGCTGTCTTTTATATATTTAAAAAATATCGACAATCGCTGTCGACATTTTAATATATCAACCAAAAAAATATTAGCAATAAATATCGATATCTCGAAATAATAATATGTGTATTTGATCAAGTCCTACTTTTCTGGCACACACAGCTGCTGTGCTGACTGACATATGACAGCCTGACTGTCCTGACAGCTAAGCAAAAATGGAGTTTTGATGGATTGTGTGCCGTAAAAAATATTTTTCTTGTTTACCTTATTTGAGGAACAGCGTTCCTTGACCAAGTAATAACAATGTCTACGAAATTGTTAACTCTTGGAAGTATTTTTAGTAAACCTATAAATGTATTAGTAAAGCAAAACAATGTGACACATAACCTCAAAACAAATATTAGCACTTCTTCAGTTGCTTTTGTAAATTTCTTTAACAAATGTAAGTTTATAGTGTTTATTAAACGAAAAATCCACTTCATCGGACTTTATCTTAACACCAGGACTGCAGTGTTTAAGTTACTTAAGCATATTTATCAATTTACCTACTTTTGTTGGTTTTTTTTTTCAGTGCCTGCAGAGAAACTATGGAAGTCAGTAACATCTGTAAGTAATGCTGGAGCCAAGAAAGGTCGTGGTAAAGGCGCGGGAAGGATCCGAATTCGGGACTTGAATCGTGGGCAGATGATAGGTGTGGGAAATATCAACATGCTCTGGCCGGGTCTATCTGCCCCTGTTATAAGGGGAAGAGAATTATTAAAGCAACAGAGATTGCCAGATGATCCTGAAAGGTATCATATTCTTGTAATGCTATCATATTCCCAAATCCACAGCCCTAGAATGTAAAAGAGGCATTGAGGTATGCACAGAATATATGCATTATGCTGCTATATTTTTGTGTAATTGCATGCAATCAGAATAATTGCGTGTTCTCTTAATTAATTTCAAATCACAAAAATCTATATAAAT
Source organism: Clostera curtula (assembly GCA_905475355.2). Lineage (NCBI taxonomy): Eukaryota > Metazoa > Arthropoda > Insecta > Lepidoptera > Notodontidae > Clostera > Clostera curtula. The sequence goes on along the minus strand of FR997813.1, from coordinate 5,017,042 downwards.
AAAAATGAATTGCCATTCGTTAGTCTCGGTAAAACCCGAGAACGGCTGGACCAATTTGGCTAGTTTTGGTCTTCAAATATTCGTGGAAGTCCAGGGAAGGTGTAAAAGGTGAAACATTCTGGAATTATAATTTAGGAAACCAAAAATATTATAGAGTTAAGAGGCTAAGTTATAGAGGTTTTCAGTTATCAAGGTTCTATGTTAGGGATAGGTTAATATATAGGTAGGTATGTACATAATGTATGTATAGCATGCATATGTAAGTTTAATCACTGCTTCTATAGCTTTTAATTTATGTGAGTGTTGTTAGTTTTCTTTTTGAACTCATTTTAAGACATTTTTATCACACAGTGGGTAAAGCAATGTTTCCATGACAATGATTAAAAACTTATGATCCAAGTAACTGCCACAAAGCTTTAAAGAATTTCGAAGAAGCAAGCAATAGATGACATATCTATGGTTTACATTAACAATTTAACTAGTGATCATGCACATGCAAGCAATAAATATCGAAACCTTTTGTTTTGTGTTGAGTGTTGTTTGAAAGAGTGTTTTCACACTCTTTCAAAATGACTCATTGACAAACAATTTTATGTTATAGAGGTTGTGGAAACATTTCTGTAAGTTACAGAGGGCCAATGCAGTGATAACTTATTTAAGTTATAGAGCTTGCGTATTTTAAGTTATAGAGGTTTTGGGCTCTGATGGGAAGGGAACATATTATTTTATGAAGTTATAGAGGTTTTTAAGTTACTGAGGTTTGAGTGATCGAGGTTTTAACTGAGCTTTGAGTGTTCGAGGTTCTACTGTATATATTATATTTTAGGCTTGAAAAATTGATCAAAATAAGAGATTCTATGACAAAATTCAGACGTTTGAAACTGAGTCCTATCGAAAGAGGTTGGTCAGGTACAAAGATGCCTGGACGTAGTATTGGACCTCCTGATCCTATTGGAGAAGGTAAGACTTTCTAATTGGCAAAGTTCATGATTATATTCTCCAGGCAAATGTCTTTACAGCCAACTGTGTTCCTAGATTCACATATAGATCATCTTCTCTTCTTCTTTCCTCTTTATAATACTAGTATATATGTTTGTATACACCTGAATAAGCTCTACAACAAATAAACATCACCATTGGTTTTATTCTTCAGTTATGTTACTAGGCTATAAGCAAAGCAGAGATAAACTGGTTTGAAGCCCATGCGGGTAAAGCTGTATGCAAGAGCTAATAGATTGTGTTTGTTCTAAGCCTGTTTCAAATTTCTGTGAATTTTTATCAGTAATCTGAAACATTATCAGTTTTGTTTTAAATAACTTTTTTGTGTGTTGTAGATGAATTTGTTGGATTTGATACAAAGGTTCTACAACTCAGATCATTGCTCATAATGAAGGGAAGTCTTGGACGGACCAGAAACTACCAGGCAATGGTAAGTTACTGGGAACTTGATGTCACAAAGTCAAAAACAGACAAGTGTTGAAATTATCACCTGTGTAACAAACCTTTACTTTTGCAATGTTGCCCAACTTCTAAGTTCACCTACCTAATTTTGTTTCATTACCATACAAATACTAACATTTAAACTTGATGTATGTAAGTTTCATTGATAAACACGAATCATTCAAACCAATAATTCATATTTAAAGCTAAAAAAATGTATTGTCATTTTTCATGCAACCTTCCGACAAAATAAATGATAGTCAAGAATTGAATCAGTTTTTAACTTTTTTTAGGTTGTCACTGGAAATGGGCAAGGTCTGGCTGGCTTCGGATTTGGAAGAGCCAAGGAAGCACCAGCTGCTCTGAGGAAAGCCAAGAATAGGGCAGGCCAGAAATTAATGCATTTCGACATTTATAATGGACACACAAGTAAAAACCGGTTCAAATTATTAATGTTAGCCTTTAATGCTCTTAAATGGCGACAGTGAACCGATGACCTAGTTAAGTTCGCGTAAATCTGTTGAATTACGATTGGTTTTATATTGGAACTAGCTGCGCCCCACGGCTTTGGTTATGCCTACGTCATGACGGTTAAAATAACACTGCCATATACAATAAGACATATATTGTTTTGTTATCAGTGCTAACGCAACTGTTATTATTATCATAAAAATCCTACTAATATTATAGATGTGAAAGTTTGTAAGAATGTATGTTCGTTACTTTTTCACGCAAAAACTAATTAACTGACTGACTGAAATGAATGAATTTACAATAATACAGTTTATACATCACAATATTATTATTTTCTAAAGTTAAATTATTATTTATATAATTCGACCTTAAATAATTTGTTAAAGTTAAAGACTTTAACAGTAAACAAAAGCGATGCAATATGCGTGTGTCAATTAAATGGTGTGTAATATGTCCAGCAGTGGACGTCTTTTGGCTGAAATGATGATGATGAATATGATTTAATTGGTTTATTGTAATTTTATTGCATAATTTTAAAAAAATAGCAATCTGCACTCTTTCTCTATATTATCTAAAGTGTAAAGAATATTTCGTAATCCTCCATCTGCGCCATTTTCAAAGAGGTACCATGTTTTTCCTTCACATATCAATAAATAGATCTCATATCAGTCATGCACACAACGAAATTAAATAGTATGATTTCAATTTTTAGTTTTCCACGATTTCTACACGGCTTTTGGCAAATCCAAAATATTTGTGCAAAAGAAAAACGAGGGTTACGGGTTGCACTGTCATCGGGCGCTGAAGGAAATCTGCCAAGCCATTGGCATCAAGGACTTGAGGGCTAAAGTGGAGGGTGCCAACAACTTGCAACACATTGTCAAGGCTTTCTTCATAGGCCTTTTGCAACAGGTAACTGATTTTATTTTTACTCTGTGTACTTATTACTACTACTCAACCCATAAATATACCCACTGTTGAGTCGGGCCTCCTCCCATCGGGTCACAAGTGACTAACCGCCACTATCCTGAGGGTGTCGGTAGAGGCGATCATAGGAACGCAAGAGACCTTTTTGGTTTCGCTGGGGAAGTGCTTTACGCATACCGCCACGCCTCGGGGGTGGGGCCGGCCATTATGTGGGACTTCGAAAATGACTCTTTTACCCACTAAACCCCAGCGGTATACCCACACACGACTCGCTTCGGGCGCCACAGGTTCACGTCAACGCAGTCTACTGTGACGCCCTGCAGGAGATGGAACATATAGGCTAATTTCTCTTGCTCCATAAATTCCGACCGAGTCACTTATGTCATTTATTTATAATTACATAAGTAACACCTTAACAGCTATAGCGCCAATGCGATTTTACTACTACAATACAAATAATTAATACACTACAAATTAAAAAACACACTTAAAAATACATTTGAAATACCTAAAATTTAAACACTTAAGTACAATTAAAAATAAAATAATCATCCCAGTCTTTCAATACACTCCAGCGCTACTCCTGTGAACTTTATCAGGCTACAGTGAAATATATCAACCTCCTCTGAAATAATATTTAGTAGTCTTATGGCAAGTGACAAGGAGGCAAACTTGTTAAGGTTGGTCCTAGAGTATGGCTCCAGTAGCGTGGGCCTCCGCAACTCATGTATTATCATTATCACATTAGGCCACTGCTGGACATAGGCCTCCCCTAAAGAGCGCCATGTCTTTAGCTTGACGCATCCAGCTGCCGCCCGCAACCTTTCGCAGGTCGTCGCTCCATCTAGCAGAGGTCGTCTCACACTGCGCTTAGCGAACCGCGGTCTTCAACTCATGTATGTTATGCGCATTTTCAGAGAACGCACCACCAGTTGGCTGAAGAGAAAAAACTACATTTAGTTGAGTATAGAGCAGAGAATAACTATTTCCCAAAAGTGGTTGCAACTCCCAGTGAAATCAGATCCAAAGAGCAAATTCCCAGAGATGAGACGTTAGACTTCACACAATATGTAATGAACAACAGAGTTATTTTGAGGAAGAAGAAATTCCCTCGTTTCTACGAAAAGATGCCACACTACAAGATCTATTTGAAGAAGTATGAAAAGTATAGGAATCACGAGAAAATTCGTCTCAATTTGAAAGTGGAATATGGGGCAGTGAAGAGTTTTTTGACAGAAAAATACCCAGAGCCGGTTAAAGAAGCTGAAGCTTAGAAAACGTAGTTTATGTATAGTTGTTAGTTAATAAATAATATGTCAATAGCATGGAAGTGTACTTACTTATATATTTAATCATATATTTTATTTAATAATAATTAAAAAAAGAAAAACTTAAAATTTACCAGGGACCGGAGCTTAAACTTGGGTTTGCAGTGTTTTAGGTCACCAAGTCTCCACTATTATAGACTGAAGTGAAAAAAATATTAAAATAAATGTGTGTGTGTGTGTATGTGTGAAAGAGAGAGTGAGGGAGAATGAGTCTCCAATTTTATTTATTTGTATGTTTAAATGATGATAAACATATTTATTGACAAATAATTGAAAAAATTACACGCAATAGGGACATTCCAAAACACATAAAAAGAAAACATCTTACTAGTTGCAATTATTTATTGATTTCCAATTATCAAAAAGGATTATTCTGCTGAATAAAAACAATGGAATAGTCTTACTAGTTAAATATCAAGGAATCACACGAATGTTTAATGAAAATAAACTTCCTACTTTACGTACCAAGAAAATAATAGGATTTATATTATTCTATCACAATTAAAAAGGCCTACATTCGGCTCCGATTCTCTCCAAAATTGTTAGGCTACTAGTATAAAAAATAATCTTTTTTAGACGTAAAGCACGCTGAATAATATATTGACGAAAAACGAAGAATTCTTCGACATCTTAGAAAAATTCAAACCCAAGACAGTTAGCATTAACGCCCAATTATAAAATTGGTGTGTTTTTCTAACGGTGTTTCGTTATATTTTAACAAAATCGGTTCAGCTGTTTCAAGGTAGTTGGATGTTCGTTCGTTAAAACTTTGAATTTAGGTTATCTCGACTAAAATTTCAATGTCATATCAGGTGTAAAAGCGTACTTGATCGTTACGAGATACTTTTTAAATATTGCTGTGATTTTTATGTTTTAACGCCGGGAATTAAATAATGTAATATACACGCGATAAATCCGTTAAAAAGTGTTTAATTTCAATGTGTAATAATCGCGAAAACCTAAGAAATCAGTTAGTATATTGTTAAGCGTGCGATACTTATGCGCATCCAAATTTCTATACTATTTTTAATTTTTGACCTTTTGGTCGTACACCTTTCATCTGGCAGCTATGCAAGTGTATAGTCCAAGATATAAGTTTGGCCTTACTCTTCTCAAAAAAGCGGCTACTAGAACTGACAACTTTCCCAATCACAATACACTGTAACTTACAATAACTTTATTCATAATTCCGCTGGCCCTTTTCAGTCAGAAGTAGGTTCCGAAGAAAAAATATATGTCATAGCATAGAGGATAGCCATGGCAACGGATTTAGAATACATAGGACCAGTAACTATTTAAAACAGCGTATATTGGCATAACAAAACAATTTTGATATCGTAAGCAAACGATCGATTGAAGTTTGGCCTTTATAATATTTTGTCCCTGTCATGGCTTTCAGCATCACTCCAACATTATAAAATATTTACATAATCACTAACAGGCCACAAAATGCTCTAAAATGCTAGAAAATAACAAGCACGTTTATGTAAGCATTTATTATTAACATTCATGCTTTCAAATTAGTTTTTCGAGTACTGATTTTTTGTAAATACAGTTACATATTCAACATGGCCTCCATATGGAAAAAAGTTTAGCATCTTTATAATCGTTATTATTTCCATAACTTTAAAATATAACACGTACAGAACTGTAAAATAAATTTATCATAAAATCGATCAATTTTTGTGATCGATTATATTTTTTACAATAGAAAAAAATATTTGCACACACGTAAATGTCGTCGTTTTTATTCGTGTTATCAAAATACGTAGAGTAAACTACAAATTACATTCACAAGGCAGTTGAATCCAATCTTCTGAACTGAGCAATAAGTAAATGGATTGCTAAAATATATATTTACAAAATAATGCATGTTTTTCACTGTCATAGATTTGTGCAATCCATTTTAATTAATTTGTGTATACGCTATACACGAGATTTGTGTGATGGAGATCAGAATATATATATTGTGTAGGATTTCGAAGATTGTCTTAATCCATCGCATCTGGAATAAAAAGGAAATTATTTGATTATTTATTTAATAAAATATAATCATTTTATTTACTTCTAATTTACTTGAAGCGATTTCATAAACTTCGGGCTCAAATCTGCTTTGTGAGCTTTCCGTTATCCCATATATTTTAGATTTTGGCCAATACCCATTATTTTCCAGAATTTATTGAGATCGAGAGCTTTTTAAAGCTTGTTTACTCTATTTGCACCATCTAGAAAAATCTCAAATGTCATAACGTATAGCTAGCTAGTCTTATACCAATATCACTAACCGGTATCGGCGGGCGCAGGCCGGCGCCACTTGTCGGCATGGCGTCGGCTGGTATCGGGCGCCAGTTGGGCCCGCACGCCGCCCAGTACGTCAGCGGCGCCCGCGGCCGCCAGTGCCAGGGGCGCCACAGCCGCTCCCGGCAAGTGCCTCAGAACACCCACGCCGCTCGACCAGCGGGCGGCCATTGCCATCGTTGCCGCTTGCTCAGCGAAACCCTGTCACCAAAATGGGACAATTTGTAAAAGAGCCAAACACAAAGAGAACTTTAAAAAAAAAGTTTGATCTCAATCTCGCTAGATGGAAGGCGAAGATGAGGCCCAAGATGGTACACGTTTGGCTAGAAGGTGTCTCCCAGACGATAAGCATATAGCTAGATAATAATAATAATTTATTTCAATTAACATTGCAAACTTCGACAATGTAAGTATATAATCTTACATAGAGGTCTCCTTTTAAGTATGCTAAATACCTGTGCTAGGAGACCCCGCTCTTCTAAAACTAGGTACAATAATAATGTAGAAGTGTCCATACAAAAAGAAATTAAACTTCAATCTAGGAATATGTGTTTGTTAGTGAGTGTGTGTATGTGCGTGTGTATGTCGCTCTTCGACAAATTTCAGGTGATACTTTGTAAAAAAGTTTCAGATAAAGATCCCAAATGCATTGTTACATATTTCAAAGGTATTTCCAATTTTTCTTGAAGTGGATTACGAATCTAATTGGATTTGACTAAGACTGAGCGTTGGCTGACCATGTTTAACCGCCGCCGTCAATAATTTTAAAGCCAATGCTTCAATTTCTTTTTTTTTTATTAGACCGGGGCGGTAATTTTCAACCAAAAAAAAGGCTATGTTATTTTGAAAGGCAGTTCACATGAAAAAGGTCTGCGTATACAGGAATATATGTCGATGACTCACTTCCTTAACAGTTTGGTAAGCACTGGCGACTCCTTCTCTGATGTCGGTCGGATGTCGAGACGGGTCGTGTCGGCGTCGTCTGCGTCGCTCACGACGCGCGTACGCATCTTGGAGTTGCAACGTCGGACCGGGAGTTAGCATATCGAATGCTGTCTCCGCCGTAGCCTGAAAACAAAAAATATTTATGACGGATTTAAGATAAATAATAAAAGTCCCTTCCATCCTAAGGGTGTTCAATGTGTCAAGTGTCTAGTAGGAATAAAGTCTAAGCATAAGAGAAAATTCTCCCACTCGTAGACCAGTATTTCTAGTCCTTTTCCAATGTAATTCGAATCGGTACTAGTCTAAAGTGATTGACACCAGATCAACTAAGTCCCAAAAAAATAACTAGAAAATCTGACCTACATTATACATAGGCTAATTTCCTTTCTCAATACTATAGGAAGGTAATCTAATGTTATTCTAAAAAGAAACTAGTTGTACCTGTATAAGTTGCAGTATCCTCGTGGTTATGTCTAGCGCGGCGACTGCAGTCCGCGCCGTGAAGGATGCGGCGCCACGTCTCAGGCCGTGGACCAGGCGTCCGTCGCGACGCCATTGTTCCACAGGGAGCCACACTAGGTCCCTTATACCCGTGACTGAACACATGTACACAAATATCAGGATATCTATCGTTTAAAACTCATCTAAAAACTATTCTGTGAACTGCTATTTTTGTGTAGTTTATTTCCTTCGCTTCCAAAAGATGGCTCGCTTTTTTTATTTATTATTAGGTATAAAGATGACCGTTGAAAACGAAGTTTTTTCGCTTTCACACGTATGTTATTGACACGAAAAATATAAGCTAAAACAATCCTCGTAGCGTCGTGTATATCGTGTTAAAATTTGACATCAATCGAAGTAGAACTTTTTGAGTTTTTAAAGCTTACATAAACCAACTTAGCATTTTTATTATAGATATAGAACAATTTAGCATTATTCATAGATTGCCTGTGTCTGATCTATATTCTTCTTCTTATAAATATTAATATATTGCTGTTCGTTAGTCTCGCTAAAACTCGAGAACGGCCGGACCGATTTGGCTAATTTTGGTCTTGAAAGGTTCGTGGAAGTCCAGAGAAAGTTTAAAAGTAGAAAATATGTTTTTTTATTTATTGATTCTGAGGCGGTACGAAGTTTGCCGGGTCAGATAGTAATAATATAAACAGTGAATTAAAAAATACACTAATAGTTCTTATTCAATAAGTATTCTAAAAGAACCAACTTACTGAGTTGTAACAAAGAGTGCATCGGCCCAATTCCGCTGAGAAGACCTGGAAGTTGGTGTCGTTTGATGTCCGACAGCCACTCGTGGAGCGCCCATTGGACCAGTTTCTCTAGCCCGAGTAGACCTAGCCTGAATTAGAAACGTCATTACTATCACAATGAAGTTCACCTTTGGCAGTATAGATATCCTATAACTATAACGAACTGTTAAAGAAACATGTATCTATCTATTAGCCTCCTTCGTGCCTCGGAGATACGTAAGGCGTATCGCAGACTGCAAGAGTCGAGGCTGCGTTGCGGTGCACTAGCGGCGCACTCGCCTCACCACGTCATAAGACGCGTATGCTCTGTTTACACGCATTCAAAATGTTGTCGTGATGGCCGGATAGGGACAAAATTTTTCACACTATTTTATAGGTGAGAAACGTTGCCATTACAAAATAATTTAATGACACCTTACCCCAGAACACAATTGAATAATAAAAGTTACAGAGTTAATTACAGATTGTCTATAGCCCGTAAAATTGTGGAATGTGATTTCGGAATGTTAGCCTCTAAATTCAGATTACTTCGATCGCCTATTGAATATCATCCAAATAAAGCAGATCATTTGGTGCTTGCTTTTATAGTTTTATACGTATTTGCGAGGGAACCGTGAGTCAACAGCGAATAATAAATATGCAAATACCGGATGCACCCGAAACCCTCAGTTTGAGATACACTGCAAAAAAATTGAGAATTGTACAGTAAAAAAGTATTTAATACTGTTGCTTAATTGTTAAACTTTACTTGAAACTAAAACTTGATGCAAGGAGGATCGATGTAAGGAGAATGCGCCAATAATTCGAAAAAAAATGGCGATTGACGCGCGGCGCACGCCGCTACTCCCCCCGTCCGTCTGTAAACCCCCGCGCCGCGACTTGTCGCCGCCCGCGCCTCGACTTGTCGGCGCCTCCGCCTCGACTCTTCGCCGCCTCCGCCTCGACGCTTGCTGTGTGCGATACTCCTTGCATACTCGTACAATTTTAAAGAAAAGTTGGAAGCGGCGCGCGCTTCCGCCTCGACCGCGCCTCGACTCCAGTTCTGTGCTACCCGCCTAAAGCAGTCGGTCTCGGCTGACATACATCTATGATAGTAGAAACGCCACTTGAGTAGTGTCAGTACTGTTATTCTAGGGGGAAATTCTTTTTGCGAATACTCCCCCACTGCATCGCATCATAGATTTCACAATACAGATCCTGTGTTCAGCCTTAGGGGAGGCCTGGCAGCCGAAACTGAGCATCAGGAGCCAACAACAACTCAAAGGAGCTTCTTCCTTACCGCTATGCCCGGAACACGTGGCATAGCGCCGATCGACTCGGGTAACTGTCAGCTTCTATTGCAATGCAGAAATGATTTACTTACTTGTAGTCCAGCCGTTTCAGCGTCAGTTCTGAGCAGTTGAGCTGCCCCAGACCCATTAGCAGCCCGGCGACTGGTCCCGCTGAGAGGTCCACCCGTTTACCCACGTAGTCCAACCGGATGGGGACTTCGGGGGAGAACACCACACGCCTATGGGGTAATATGGGTTTGAGAATAACTTTTTAGTGAGGTAATGTTGGTTTTAGAGTAGGCAACTTTTGTAGTGGGGTGATATGAGTTTTATAGTATCTTTTACCCCATTCCATCCTGTGGGTGTCATAAGAGCTGATAAAAGGAAATGAGAAGGCAGAAAACCTAGCTGCAAGATGAGAAAACAAAACCCTTCCGTCTGGCCAGCGTGGCTCAGTAAGGCTCCATGTAAGGGGGGGAGGGATAGTATTCAGCAGTGGGTCATTTATACATACATACATACATATAATCACGCCTCTTTCCCGTAGGGGTAGGCAGAGACCACTTCTTTCCACTTGCTACGATCCATACATACTTGTTTCGCTTCGTCCACTTTCATTATTCCCTTCATACATGCTCTTCGGTTTAGGGTACTCTTGACCTGGCCTTTTTTCAAGACGTCCCTGATTTGGTCTTGAAACGTCCGCCTAGGTCTTCCCCGTCCAACACTTTCATTCACACTCGACTTATACACTTTTTTCGTCAATCGTTCTTCATATCAGGTCATTTATGGCCTGTAGTAGTACTAACTTTTAAGCGGGGTAATATAGGTTTGCGTGTAGGTAACCTTATATCTAGCGGACGGTGCGAAATGCAATCGATGTGCATGTTAAATAACTTCGCTGTTAGATGTAATATATACCCTCCATGCTTCGGAGAGCATGTGAAGACCCGGTTGTCAGTCTGTTTACTGTCAGCTGGTTTAACCAAATAATTGGTTAGCCCACTAGTCGGGTCGCAAAGGGCATACGACCGCTCCATGTAAATACTGATTGTCAAAGACTAAGAATACATGGTGTCACCACCCCATTTCATCCTGAGGGCGTCGTAAGAGCTGACAGAAGGAAAGGACAAGGCCGAGAACCTAGCTGCAAGATAAGGATAACTTGAGACGAAACACTTCGCAAAGCCGTTTGGCCAACACAGGAGGACTTGTGCTCTTAGTAATTACCCTGCATGTAATATAGGAGGAGATAGATCAAGATAGTATAGTGGAAGAATAAAGACTTACAATGTCCAATTTATTTAATATTTCAATAGTTTAGATATAAATATATTTTTATTATTCGTTCATTGTATATAAATAATAAAAATATCATTGGACATTTCACACAACGCCATCTCGTCCCAAGCTAAGCAACTTAATGCTTGTGTTATGGTAACGAGATGGATAATATACTACTTATTATACTTTTTTTTTGTAAATACATACATATTATAGATAGAAAACACCCAGAACCGGAACAAATACTTGTAGGTCGTACAAAAATTTCTTCCGTGCAGGGAATCGAACCCGCGACATGCTGCACAGCAGTCGATCGCTCAACCACTGCGCCAACCGTGTCGTCGTATGTGAACATTATAATTATAAATTATCATTATAGGATTTAACACATTAGCTTAAATTATAAATTAGAATGTATGTATTTTTTTTCTCGATTGGAAATAAATGGGCTTTATTATTTTATTATTATATAGGAGGAGGTTCGACTCAGCAGTAGTAGTACTTAGCCAAAGATTTGATTGCCTCGTTGGTCTAGGGGTTAGATATGCCGCGTTTGGATCAATGGGTCCCGGGTTCGATTCCGGGGTCGGGTAACTGTCTTTGTATAAGCTTGTTCTGAGTCCGGGTGTCATTTTTGTTTGTGAATTACATGTTTGCAAACTGCCCCAGGGTTACAAGTTATAACAAGAGCAGGGGTTCCGTGTAAAAAAAAAGAACTGTGCCAACCTGTGCCTACTCTTGGTAATTACCCTGCATGTAATACGTCCTCGTATTACATGCAGGCTTGACTGACCAGCGGGTCATATATGGGCTATATAGTAGTAGTTAGCTAAAGATTGGGCGCAACCCCAATGGTGTTATCATCATCATCATATCAGCCAAAAGACGTCCACTGCTGGACATAGGCCTCCCCCAAGGATTTCCATTAAGGCCGGTCCTGGGCGCGTATATTGAAAAGCTTTTAGTATCAGTTTCCCGTTGACGAATAGAACTAGGATAAACCCTACGTAGAGGCGCGTTGTACTCGAAACTTTGTGATTTTAGCACTAGAAATCCTACTCCAATACGTCCCGCGAGGCTGACGAATAGGATGAGGGTTTCTAATATGTTTATTGCGTTTAGACTTAGAAATCCTACTGCAGTACGTCACGCTCTGGGACGTATTGGAGCAGCATTTACGCGTGTTTTTTCATTAAAAGAGCTTGGAAATGCTAATCGAGTTCGTCTATGGCGGAGGGGACGTACTGAATGAGCATTTCGATATACGCGTCCTGGGCCGCCCGCATCCACTGCTTTCCGGCGACCTTAACCAGGTCGTCGGTCCACCGTGTGGGAGGCCTACCAGCACTGCGCCTTCCGGAACGCGGTCGCCCCTTGAGGACTATTCTGCCCCAGCGGGCGTCGGTCCTGCGAGCTATGTGCCCTGCCCACTGCCACTTAAGTTAGGCAATCCGGTAAGTTAAGTAAGGGAAATATAAAATACCTGAAATACACGGGTGAGTCATCGACAGGTTCCTCAATAGGCAGTTTGGTGACCAGCTTCTCTTGGTTGATCCCCAATTTATTGAAGTCTTCTTCTAACTGTATCAGATTCTCCGAGACTAGTCGTTCTGCTTCGTATGTTTCCATCAGCGGTTCATCGTTGCGTATCACTGGAAATTTACGTTATATTATAAAGAGAGAAAGAATAGCGGGAACAGCACATGTTTGTGCTAAGTTTTTTTTAATTTATTATTTGACTATTTGAAAGCATTCTTAAACCCTTTTTTTGTTATTTTTTTTTATATAAGTTTAAACATATTGTAAGTTAAATAAAGTTAATGCTTACCAGTTTCGTTGAGGGACAGCGAGTCTGCGTCGCCGAGTGAAGTGGGCGTAGGTGGTGGGTCTCGTAAATGGCTAGCAATGCTCATAACTGGCGGGCGGTGCGTTGGTGTCGTTTGCCGAGAGCCTCCAGAGTCCGTTGATAGCCCGCTTACGCTTTTCGTATCATCGTCTGCAACGTATATAAGGAGCTGAGAGGTTTATAAAGTGCTTCCTAAGCCAAACATAATACAAAAAGTCCTAGATAATGCGGTCCCAAAAAAAATGTAACGTATTGTAGCAGTATGGCATTCTCAGGCTCAATGCGAGCTACTGGCACACACAAACGACGTGTTTAGTGTGCTGTAGCTGGCATGCCAGATTCTTTCCCCACTTTCCCGCTACACACAGTAGCTCGATACATGTTTTTTTACGTTTTAAATATGACTATTTATAAGCGGCAGGGCAGACATCCACCTCGTCTGACTGAATGATCATGCCTTTGCGCCTACATGAGTAACAAGCATGTGTATTCTGGCATTGAAGATAGCTGCTACAGAAAAAAAAAGCAACTACAGAGTTTCTTGCCGGCTCTTCTCTGTAGAGAAGCCTTCCGAACCGGTGGTAGTTTCGGCATGAATGTGAGTGTACGCAGGGATTGTGAGCGATCAGGGGAGATGGAGGGATTGTAGGAGTGAGGAGTTGTGTGTGAAAGGTGTGAATGACGACTGATAGGTGTGTGTGGAGACTACCACCTAGTGTGGGACATCGTCATATTTATAATGGTATTTATAATGATATGACGAGTTATAAGAGTTTTGTGATGAAACCTGCGTAAATAAAGTTCCTTTTGAGTTTCAGTTTGAGCTGTCGCGACCTGCGCAACGTTTCGCCTATAAATAATTGTCCTTCAAATTTCTACAGCGATTCAGACTGAACTTACCAGAAGCTTCATCAGACCCCAGTTTGGATAAATATCCGACGAGAAATGCCAGCGTATCTTGGTCTAGGTTGAACCACAGAGGCAGTAAGGACACTTTTAGGCAACATTCCTGCGCGGCATGACCGGGATCTGGCCGCAAATGAACCGCTTTGACTATTAACTGAAAACAAAGATAACAATTAAAAATAAAACCTCACAACCAACCAACATTACAAACTTTTTGGAAAACCTATTTATTCATAATAGAGTGCCAACTGAATAAAAAAATCTCACATTATCCAGGTTGAACGGAAAGTTGAAACATTTGCTATTAAAATATTTATACATTCTATAAGCGAATGGTTTTAGAGCAGTAGGAGGATGTCCAATGGCAATTACTCTTAAAGAATTTGACGACAATAACTTTTTATATAATACTATTGATTATTTAAACATTACATTTTAAACATATAGCAATTGTGTTATTTAGTGTGGGAAGTTTAATACTCCTCTGACCGCGCATTTTTGTAGAAAGGGGTACAAAGGTTTTTCTTCATGTATCTTAATATATATATAAATTACGCGTCACGTTGTTTGTCCGCGATGGACTCCTAAACTACTTAACAGATTTTAATCAAATTTCAGATCAGATCCAACTTGAAAGATAGGATAACTTACATCTCAATTTACAGTCGCAATATTTGACAGTCACAATTTTATTGTATGTATGATTCTAATAGATGGCGATATCTGTTGCCTGGATTGAGTAAGTATTAAAAAGATGACGGTATGTTAAAAGTTAAATTAATGCATGTTATTGTTAAATGTAATATAACAAAAACCTTAGCCACAGCAACACGTAGCCGAGTCCTCTAGTTAATACATATATAGATCACTACATAGTATAAAACAAAGTCGCTGTCATTATTAAAACCTTATCGGGACTTGGATCGGGTCGCGAGCTGACAGGCGACCACGGCCATTGTAACATGGTCGAAACGTCGAGCAAAAACAGGTATTAATTCTGTGCGCGATAAGTCCCGATAAGGTTTTAATTATGTGTACAAATCGCAAAAGTTTAAAAATAACAAAAGTCGCTGTCGTCTGTCCGTCCTTATGTATACTTAAATCTTTAAAACTACGCAACGGAATTTGAAGCGCTTTTTTTTTAAAGATAGAGTGATTCAAGAGGAAGGTTTATATTGCATACATGCATAATTAAAACTACGCAACGGATTTTGAAGCGCTTTTTTTTAATAGATAGAGTGATTCAAGAGGAAGGTTTATATTGCATACATGCATAATTAAAACTACGCAACGGATTTTGAAGCGCTTTTTTTTAATAGATAGAGTGATTCAAGAGGAAGGTTTATATTGCATACATGCATAATTTCAACCGTGCGAAGCCGGGCCGGGTCGCTAGTTATGAATAAAAAAGCTTTACAGCAGTACAGAAACGTTACCATATGTGCGTTTTTCCTCTCCGGCTCGTCTTTCAGTCTGTACTGGCTGAGTAGTTTGTTGATGTCGCTGCATACTAACTGGTCCAACACCTCGATCTTGCTTATGGCTAGCGTTTGCCTGGACGCGTGGATTCCGCCAGGCGGGTATATCTCATATTGGAATTTTACCTGCATACATAAAAATATTGTCATCATCATTTCAGGCCCGCTGCTAAGGGGCTGTCCATTAATCACGTGATGTTTCTCAAACTTTTTTAACCCCTTCCTCCCTCTTTGTGATATGTGGCCAGGTTTAAGACTACCCCCCACCCCCCGTTACACCACCTACAAAGACACTCAAAGTTTGCATACACTACACGCCGCTTTTCGGTTTAGAAATCACGCGTTTGACGAACATATAAATACTCGTGATATCTTACTATACCCCCCTCCCCCCTTGTGTTATTTTGTGATTTTTGCCGAAACCCTCTACTCCCTTTCAAACCTCACTTGATTAATGAACAGACCCTAAGTCGGGCCTCGTCCAACTTTGTTTGGGGGACACTACCTACAGTGTCACGTTAACAAGATGGACCGGCACAGTCTTTTAGGTCCCTCGAGATGGTATGAGTCGGTGACATTTTGTATTGTAACATTTGTCACCACACTGATTATTGTGAGATTGTTGATTTATTGTACATTCAAAAATGAAGTGTATATCATGAACTATAAGATACAAATTCCTTTGGACCACACTACGTTAATCGTAAATGTTTTACATAAAAAAATCTATAACATATACTGTAAGGTACAAATTTGTCCGTACCCCAAATACTTTGTTTGAAATAAAATTACTTTTGAAAACGGAATCTTTAACATTATTTATCTTTACATAGTATAAAACAAAGTCGCTGTCGTCTGTCCGTCCCTATGTATGCTTAAATCTTTAAAACTACGCAACGGAGTTTCATACGGTTTTTTTAATAGATAGATTGATTCAAGAGGAAGGTTTATATGTATAACCCACCCCCGCTTTACACGGGCGAAGCCAGGGCAGGCCACTAGTAAGATATAAATTTCATTGGCCCACATATTTTGAAAGATTTATGCATTCAAAAACGGGATCTATAACATAAGCCATACGATACAACGTTATCTGAACCACATACCTTACTGAGACACAGTTTGACACGGGTATGATGATCTCTATGTGGCCCTCCCCTCGTTCGTAGTTCCCTTCGAGTCTGTTGAGACCTGTTCCCGGCGCGAACTCTCTCAGTTCCCGCTGACCAGCTCACGCCTGTCTGTCTGTACGCAGCTGCCACCGCCCGACCACTTTCATAAGGTTCGTAGTCTTTGCTGCGTCTGCAAAATTGTTGTTTATGATCCTAATAGCTACTTGGACAAAATAATCCCAATAGTTTATTAATTAAGCTCATTTGAGTTTATCATACCGTTGCCGATCCTGTACACCGTGAAAGGATGATGATAGCAGCAGTGAGTCGGTGCCGTCCACTGTTAATACCAGTCTATGAGTTGGATGTGCCGCTTTTGGATCAGGGTTCTCCGGTTCGATTCCAGGGTCGGAAAAGTTCCATTGTGTAAACCAGAGACACTTGTTCCGAGTCTGTGTGTCATTTGTGTTCAAGAATTCCATGTTTGCAATGTGCCCCCCAGATTTTTTTAAAGGGAAGGAATAAGGAATCTTGGTATTTTATACATAACGACCTCTTCACACAATAAAACTCCCGCCGATTTGACGTAACTTTGAAAATATTAGTTTTTTTATTGTCTACAAGTGTTTCTTGTAAAGTTTTAGTTCTAACATTCCAAGTGTGACGGAGTTGGAATAAATAGTGTCTCCACCCCATTCCATACTGAGGATGTTGTAAGAGTCGACATAAGGAAATTACAATGCCGATAAACTAGCGGCCAGAGAAGGAAAACTTGATACGAAACCCTGTGCCAACCCGTCTGGCCAGCGTGGCACAGTAGACCCTCCATGTGACTGGAGGAGGCCCGACTCAACAGTGGGTCACCTATGGGCTGAGTAGTACTAGCATTAGTCAGGCAACTTTCAACGCAAATATACGTACTTGGCTGTAGTGGGCGAGCCTAGTTTCCTGTCATCAATTGTGACCGTTTTCTTAACGGTCGACGTCTCTGATGCCGGTTTGAAGTCATTGCCACCGTACATATTCCATGTTACGCTCATTTCGCATAATGTGTACCTGTAGACAAATTTCCTCATATTAGTAACTTTAAATCTATGAATTTAAGGTTGAAATTATTTAGCTACTTATATAATGTTAGCAAAATTTATTAACAAAAATACACTCGATGCTATGATTGACGAAAATCTGCTAAACTAATTGAATAAAACTTCATCTAAAATGATTAAATTAATATTTGCATTTTTTTTTTGGGCACCCTTCCCCATTGCTACGCGTGCTGTGTACAGCTAGTTAAAAATAAATCCAAACCTACCTTAGCATGGGTAGTGGGAAGCTCTTAGGCGCCTTCAGGACGTCTGTTCTGGCGGCCGGCACTGTGAAATGGTTGTCGAACATATACACTGGTCCGGGGCCAATCCAATGGACTATTGGCTCATCTAGGTCATTATCTTGGTTAGCTGGCTGGGTTTCCACAAAGCAGAACTCATCGTCTGTGTTGCCACCGTCACTGTTTGATTTTGCCTGTTTGTAGAAATAAAGAATATTTAATTGTGGGCACTTTTGAAAAGTGTCCTGGATGAGAAAAATCGATAAAATCATATCGAATGTAAATCGATTTTGATTTTAAGATAAGATATAAGAAATTATACTTAAATAAAAGTTGAACCTGAAAAATATTTGTAAAAGTGTTTGTAAGTAAGTGTAAGTGTTGTAAGTTCTGTCACAAATGTACCAAATTCCGGTATAAGTTTATATCAACAATCAATCTCATTAAAATCGGCATAGCTATTAAGGGGACTTCAGCATCAGTCAGTCTCAGAAATCAATTAGGAAAAGTGTACAGAGAAGAGCCAATATAGTTTTTAAACTATCATCATCATTTCAGCCAAAAGACGTCCACTGCTGGACGTAGGCCTCCCCCAAGGATCTCCACAAAGGCCGGTCCTGGGCCGCCCGCATCCACTGCTTTCCGGCGACCTTAACCAGGTCGTCGGTCCACCGTGTGGGAGGCCTACCGGCACTGCGCCTTCCGGAACGCGGTCGCCACTCGAGGACTTTTCTGCCCAATCGGGCGTCGTTCCTGCGAGCTATGTGCCCTGCCCACTGCCACTTAAGTTTGGCAATTCGGTGGGCTATGTCGGTGACCCTGGTTTTCCTGCGTATCTCCTCATTTCTGATTCGATCTCGCAGGGAAACTCCGAGCATAGCCCTCTCCATTGCCCTTTGGGTGACTTTGAGCCTTCTGATGGAGCCCATAGTGAGCGACCACGTCTCTGTTCCATAAGTCATCACTGGCAACACACATTGGTTGAAGACTTTTGTCTTATTTAAACTACAGAGGTTGCATATATTATATCGCTTTAACATTCTTCGGCTCGATTCCCAGGGTCGAGAAAGTGGCTTTGTGTAAGCCAGAGATACTTGCTCCGTGTCTGGGTAACATTTGTGGTCGTCAATTATGTTTTATAGCACAGGCACTTTTTAAAAAAGAAAAAAGTGTACTGTTGTTATGTATGTAAACCTCAAAAATTAGGCTGGATAGCTCCGTCCCGAGATTGATATTGAATTCGGTGTATTCTGTTACCCACCTTTTTTCGTCTAGTCTTCCGTGGCGACCCCTTGGGCGTGGACGTGGGATCTCCCAATTCTTTGGACACCTGAGCATTAGCTGGCCTATTGTCTAAAAAGTCGTCTGACGACATTGGTGGCAATTCATCGGAGTCCAGGGACTTGGGTTCGATATCTGCGTCAGTAGGATCGGACAGCTGCCGCTGTTTCATATTGGATTCGTCGGGGAAGAAGAATATTTCAACGCCTTCCTTTTCTGTCGAACTGTTCATTTCCTCTTCTTCAACTAAAATTAAATAAATGGAATTTTGGAAATAAAACACACACTCACCGTCATTTGCAATAAAGAACGTGGGGTGGTGACAGATTTAGAATGCCCATTCCATTCTGAGGGTGTCGCAAGAGCCGACAAAAGGTAATTCATTAATTAATTTCACTAGTTATTAGTTTTTGAGCCGTAGTGGCTGTAATAAACGTTTTTCTTTCTTTCTACACGAAACCCTGTGCCAATACAGGCTCATATCTTTCGTGTAACTGGAGGAGGCCCGACTACAGTGAGTCATCTATAGGCTGAGTAAATAAATAAATATCCTTGGACATTTCACACAACGCCATCTCGTCCCAAGCTAAGCAACTTAATGCTTGTGTTATGGTAACGAGATGGATGATAAACTACTTATATACTTTTTTTTGTAAATATATACATATTATAGATAGAAGAAACCCAGACCCGGAACAAATACTTGTAGGTCGTACAAATATTTCTTCCGTGCGGGGATCGAACCCGCGACATGCTGCGCAGCAGTCGATCGCTCAACCATTTTTCATCATCAAACCATTTTTTAGTCATCATCATCATAATTTCATCCAAAAGACGTCCCCTGCTGGACATAGGCCACCCCAAGGATCTCTACAAATGCCGGTCCTGGGCCACCTGCATCCTTAGTTTTGCGGGGACCTTAACCAGGTCTTGCTTGTCCTTTTTTTTAGTCGTTGTTTCAGCCCTACATAAATAACCCACTTCTCTGGGTCGGGCCTCTTCCAAATTCATGGAGGGAATTTAGCCCACTGTCCCATGCAGGCAAGACGGGTTGGCACAGGGTTTGTATCAAGTTTTCCTTCTCTCGGGGCTAGGTTATCTGCCTCTTGCGTTATTTTAGTCGGCTTTTACAACACCCTAAAGATGGTATGGGTTGGTGACATTGTGTATTCTAAATCCATCACAACACGCAATATTTTTTTAGTAATTGGTTTCAAATATTACTTACGCGTAGTGTTTGGACTTTCCTTCATAGCTTCCGCCATTAGGTCATTTACTTGTTGAATTTCACTAGGCGACAGTTCCCGGATTTCTTCAATAGGTCTATCGTCTAAGCCTGAAAAGCCTTAAGATTTAAATATCTGCCAACTGCCTCGTTGGTCTAGGGGTTGGATGTGCCGCCCTTGGATCAATGGATCCCGGGTTCGATTTCGAGGTCGGGCAAGTGTCTTTGTCTAAAACCAGAGGCACTTGGTTCGAGTCTGGGTGTTATTTTTGTTTGTGAATTACATGTTTGTAAGGATTGAGACAGATATTTTTGTCACGACACGATATCAGATAACCATCACAGAAAGATCAAATTATTATACAAGTGCGGCCCGCTAACATCTTATTTTGTTATTACGTGGCCTTTGCATGCAAAAAGGTTGAAGACCAGAGACTTTCACTCTCACTACATATTATAAAACAAAGTCGCTGTCGTCCGTCCCTATGTATGCTTAAATCTTTAAAACTACGCAACGGATATTGATGCGGTTTAATATTAATATAGTAGAGAAACACTGATAAATTTAGAGGTTCATCATTGCACCCGCGCGAAGCCGGGGCGGGTCTCTAGTAGATCATAATTTTATCAGTGGTTATGTAGACTTACCTACTAAAGGTTCCAGGGGTTGATCGGAACATATACTAGTGTGTCGAGAGGGGGGTTCGAAGGGGGGCAGAGAGTCACCCTCTGCGGCAGCGTAAGTCAGCAGCCTGCAAAGAGCTGACGCCGAATCCCAGCAGGTGTGAAGAGTTACCATGTTATTAGACGCACTCAAGTCCACTTGAGGTTGTTCATTTGTCTGTCAAAGAATAAAGGTGCCGTTGATGGGGTCCGTTGGCTCGGGCATTAAACGTTTTCGGGGCGTCACAGTGGAATGCCTTCACGCGAACCTGTGGCGCCCCAAGCGTGTCGCGTGAGGGTATACCGCTGGGGATTTAGTGGGTAGACGAGTAGATTCCGGAGTCCTACATAATCACTGACCAGAAAGCATTTTCCCAGCGAAAATAAAAAAGGCATTATTAAAAGTTTACTAGTATTGACTTGATGTTGCTGCGAGTTTTTTCTCACCTTACCTAAAATGGACCTCTAAAAAAGCAACTTATTTAGCCTGCGGTGCCACGCTGGCCAGACGGGTTGGCACGGGATTTCGTATCAAGTTTTCCTTCTCATGCAGCTAGCTTTTCAACCTTGTCATTTCCTATCGTCAACTCTTACGACACCCTTAGGATGGAATGGGGTGGTGACACAATGTATTCTAAATCCGTCACTCCACGGAGAACATCAGTATAGTCTGGTTAACTCAAACATGCGA
The DNA here is from genome assembly GCA_905475355.2 of Clostera curtula. Classification (NCBI taxonomy): domain Eukaryota; kingdom Metazoa; phylum Arthropoda; class Insecta; order Lepidoptera; family Notodontidae; genus Clostera; species Clostera curtula. Next base: position 4,995,281 of record FR997813.1, on the reverse strand, counting down.
GGTAGATTGAATAGGCTTATTCTTACTTACACAAGTAGCTTTATCCTCCATTCTCAGAGAGAGCTCGAACAATCCGACGTCGATCACGCAAACATAGTCCTTATTGACATCGGGATGTTTGTCGTCGTCCAGTGGCACTGGCGCGTTGGGCTTTGTGCCATGAAGATGCATGAGGAAGAGCGTGCATTCCTGCGCCAGGAACCGAAGACAGGATGTATTTGTTGCAGCTATCAAATTGCTGGACACGCTGAAGTTCCCTAGAGTGAGCACTGTGCGGATTGGGAGGTAGAGTGGCCTGAAAATATTGGAGGATATATAATAATAATAATAAATATCCTTGGACATTTCACACAACGCCATCTCGTCCCAAGCTAAGCAACTTAATGCTTGTGTTATGGTAACGAGATGGATGATAAACTACTTATATACATTTTTTTTTGTAAATACATACATATTATAGATAGAAAAACACCCAGACCCGGAACAAATACTTGTAGGTCGTACAAATATTTCTTCCGTGCGGGGATCGAACCCGCGACATGCTGCGCAGCATTCGATCGCTCAACCACTGCGCCAACCGTTGACATTTCATCTAGTCCATAGGGTCAGCGCCCACCAGCGGAGTGGCGGCGAAGAGCAGTTCAGAGGTCGCAAAACCCACTAAGCGGCGCGCGGTCGTCGACGAGCCGCGCGTATAGCTATGAGAGCCGTCGCGCTACTCCGAGCGACTCCAAGCGCCTCTCGATCACGCTTTACGGCGCTTGCCTTAATTGTATTTCGTTGTACCAAATATAGATGTATTCTGAAGCGTTTTAGATTGAAATTAAATTGTTACTGAAATAGCCTCTTCGCCGCCACTCCGTTGGTGGGCGCTGACCTATAATGTCCCTTAGTTGCATTGAAGTTCTGGCCTGGGACACAAACCTTTTCAGTTTTTCAACGAAACCCCTTTTTTATAGTGGGGGAAACCTTTTAAAGTTCCCCAGCCAGCTGTCTGTAGTACCGTTACCACACTGATAGACACGGTTGGCGCAGTGGTTGAGCGATCGACTGCTGCGCAGCATGTCGTGGGTTCGATTCCCGCACGGAAGAAATATTTGTACGACCTACAAGTATTTATTCCGGGTCTGGGTGTATTCTATCTATAATATTCCATCTCGTTACCATAACACAAGCATTAAGTTGCTTAGCTTGGGACGAGATGGCGTTGTTTGAAATGTCCAAGGATATTTATTTATATTTATTTAGTACAAGACCTTTGAACCTCGGGTACTGAGGACACACGAGCATAAGATGCGTCTTACCTGTAGTCTACCGAGCAATCCAAGACATGAACGTGAAGCTCAGATAACACAGTGGAAGGCTTGTAGCCTGGTACAGGGTAGTCCAACACATCTATGACATCCATCAGCTGCGTAAGCCACGCAATTCCCTTGTCGCCTCGGTAGCGGAGCGTTGCCTGCTCTATGCCTAATGCTATGCATATTGTCTGTGAATAGAGGAAATTAAAATTAATTCTCAATCACTTTTTCGTGTATATTACATTACTAGCTGACCCGGCGAACTTTGTTCCGCATTATATATATTTAAAACAAAAAGAAAGTTGGACATAGGATACCTGAGATTTTTATCCCGTCCGTATAAAACCTACTTTACCAAAACGCAACTGACAGCGAAACGTTATGTCGTCTATAGTTTAATATGGTCGAAAATTTGACAATTAGAAATTTTGAATTCGACTTGTTTATATTGTTGTAATTCATATAATATCTTTATAACTTGTAGCCTATGTGTTATTCTGATGTATGAGCTATATTATTGTAAAGTTTCATTAAAATCCATTCAGTAGTTTTTACGTGAAAGAGTAACAAACATCCATCCATCCATCCATCCATCCATCCATCTATCCATCTATCCATCCATCCATCCATCCATACTTACAAACTTTCACGTTTATAATATTAGTAAGATTTAAATCCCGACGTTTCGAATGCTTTGCAGCAGTCATGGTCACGGGAAAGACTAGATGACAGGTGTCTTCAAAAGTACTAAGAAACAGTTTTTCACTTTTTTTTTAATACAAATGTAGGTTTTACTTCAATCTAACTTGATGGAAGGCGAAGATGAGGCCTAAGATGGTACACGTTTGCATAGATCTGTTCATTTTGGCCTTAATGAGGTCCAAATTATAGCGTTCCGGAAAAACTGATCTAGGCAGAGAGCACTCCTTAGCCTTCCACATAATGTAAGAAGAGGCAAAGCGTTTCGTGTGTAATGAAGGAATGTCTAGAACTTCAGGGTGAAACTGCTCGCAGAGCCTAGTCGTTCGGTGACGGAAAGGGGGTATTAGGTTATGCAAAACCTCCGCACACTCACCGAAACGTAAGCGATAAAGGAGCCTTCTCGGAAGGTCTAAAGACCCTCTACTGAGTCGGGCTTCTTCCCTTTACAAGGAGGGTAATTAGCCAACCATGCTCCCCTGGCTACAAGTTATCGTACTCTCGCGGCTAGGTTATCGGCCTGGTCATTTCCTTTAGTCGGCTCTTAAGATACCTTCAGATTGGAATGGGCACTATGTATTCCAAATCCGATACCACATGGACTAAAACATCAGCACTGATGACAAACTACTGCATTTTTTTTAACGAAACCCAGCCCTGTATTCTGTGGTCTATATCTCGGGGGTTAAGAAAATAAATATTTACGTTATTGTAACTATACATGGTAATTTTTGGATCACCCGACATTAGTTTACTTTCATGGTCTGAACCACCTATTTAAATTTGGCGGGTAGTCCAAAAATCACCATGTATATGTTATACATGGTGTTAAATCTGCTATAAATATAGTTGTAATTAATATAAACTTGCAACTTACCTTCAAGTTGGGAGTTTCAGAATCGGGATCGACTTTGAGAGCCATTGTGAACATATCTTTCTTTAACAGTTTATCTTTGATGATCACTCCTTTGGCGGATGGGTATATGGTACTCTTCAGGTATGAGGGTAGGAGCCCACCGTACAACCTTAGTGGAGGCTTCTCGGAAGGTATAGTTAGCAATGCTGGAAATAGTTTATTTATATACATATTTCCATACCGGAAAGTATATGCTAGGTACAGTTTCCGACAAATAAATTAAGTAATGCTCAAAGTCGGTAATTGGCAAAGAAGGGGCACGTAATTCACGTGATTGGCTTATGTTATGCACGAACATTCCCCCATTATGGAACTTTGTTTTTAAGGTGAATGTTCCAAGCTCATAAAGGTGCAAGAATGACCCAGCTTGGAGGGTTGTATTGATGATTTTGATGATTATAATTCTATAACTACATACGTCTTACAGACGCGAATAACAATTAATCAACATACAACCTAGCACTGACCTGAAAATTGCAAAAAACGTAAGAAAATTTGAATTTCGCGGGCTACCCTGGAACATTCACCTTAAGTTATTTGGCGTAGACAGCGCGTACCAACCTAATAGTTAGTTACTAACTATTCAGCCCGTAAAAGACCCACTGCTGGGTCGAGCCTCCTCCAATGACAGAAGACAAATTTATCCTACTGTACCACGCTGGCCATAAGTCAAGCTGTCTACTACGCAGCCCATACATTACCCACTACTGAGTCGGGCCTGCTTTAATAACATGGAGGGTAATTTAGCCTACTGTGCTACGCTGGCCAGATGGGTTGGCACAAGTTTTCGTACTCTCAGGTTTTCAGCCTTGTCATTTCCTTTTGTCGGCTCTTAAGACACCCTCAGGCTGGAATAAAATCCCCCACCACAGAACTTAGTCTAGTATTATAATATTATCAATATAAATAAAACTATCTTATCTATGAGTAACAAATTGCAAACATGGCAACCATAATGAGCTAAAACAATTCGCCAGGATAGAAATAGTACCAACTCACACTCGTGATATAGGATAGTCTTCTGAGCTCTAAGGCACATTTGCGCGGTTTTCGGTTTCCCATTGAGTCCACTCACTTGGCACATTCCTAGGTTATACGCCTCTAGGACCAGCTCACCCATCTGACCAGGAACCACACGTTTGTTGCTGTCCTGAAGTAGACAAAAAGTGTGGTCACAATGACGTGATTTTATTGGTACGTAAGCCAAGTAGGGTGGCCATGTTGAAATATCGGGACTGTATAGATTACTGTTACTTCTCAGCATGTAAAAGACCCACAGGTGAATCAATCTTCAGTACCTTTTAAAGACTATATTATTATTATAACTATATATTATTATTATAGTATGTATGTATTATATTTATATCTAGTTATCTATGATTATATTTCTTTTTGAACCCCACATACTCTCTCTCTTTTTAACTCGAAGGTTGACTGGCAGATAATGCCGCAAGGCCATAAGTCCGCCTTGTGTACCAGTTTGTACATTAACTCTTACACAATGACAACCCTGTAATGAAACCGAAGCTTCGTAAGAACGTTCGAGAAGACTCCTTAATTACCCGACTGGGCCCTACTAGTCTAGTCGATAAGGCTCGCACAGGGTTTCATATCCAGTTTTCGTTTTCTTATACTAAGGTAAACGTCATAGTAAACGTTTCATTCGTTCATTCACTCCGATACTGTGGTTCTTTTCACTCATTCATTCGTCGTTCGTTGTCATCCTCATGAAATAGGTTGGTGACCAGAACCTAACGTTTATCTTCAACACGTGATATTGGGAGGAATCGTGTTAAAAGTCGCAACAAGCCTGTCAACCAAGAGAAGAAGAAGACCAGAAGGTAGGTTTAGGAATCACAAATATATTACCAGGTAATCGAAAAGCACTTACCCTGACAGGAGTGTATATAGTTAATATTCCCTTGCCAACTTTGAAGGTGAGACAGAAGTTGTGCGTTTCGCTCAGTTCTTGCACCGGCTTAGAGGCGCCAATACCTTTCCTTAGTTTGTTGTCGTAGGTCGAGTAGTACAGGTTCTCCTCTTCTGAAGACGAGCTCTCCGATTCAGAGTCTTGAAAGGAATATGAAGTGTAAGTGTATAAGTTATACATTATAATAGTAAAATGCTTTACTAATAAAAAAATGCAAGAGAGTATGGGAAAATGTGTATGAAAGATGCGTATGTGAATATGACGACCGATAGGATTGTCTGGAGAATGCCACATAGCGTGGGACAAGGGTCTAAAGGTGATAATGGTTTTTAAGGACGATTTATAAGAGTTTTGTAATAAAATCTATATAAATAAAGGTCCGAGTGATCCCCATTCCAACCTGAAGTTGTGGTACGAGCCGACAAAAGGGAATGGCATGGCCAAAAACCTAGCCGCAAGAGAAGGAAAACTTGATAAGATATCTGTGCCAACCCGTCTGGCCAGCGTGGCACAATTACCCTCCCTCTGATGGGAGAAGGGCCGACTCAGCAGTGGGTCGTTAATCGGCTGAGTTGTAGTAATAGTAAATATATAAAATAAATAAAGCTCCTTTTGACTTTTGAGATATTTGTGACCGTGTGAATTGTTGTTAACTTCGCTAGCGCGATCTACGATATTTACCATAGCCAGTGCCCTTGCACGCCCCAAACGCAGGATTGATGGGCTGACACGCTAGAGGACTGATGTCAAACTGCTCTGACAGCTGGGGCTCCCACAACAGTAGATCACTGTTTATGCGGTTGTAGATTATCTCGTACAACTGTTTAGATCTGTTCATTAAAAAAAACATGTAAATATAGGGTATCATTGTGCTAGTTTACAGTCGTTTTTTGCTTGGATATTGTTTTTTTTACTCGACACAATCAATAATAATAATAATCAATTATTCTCATGTCTCTATGTGTAAACTAACTACCCATATTGGTTTCTTGTTCTATCCAAGTCCATCCAACGGTTGTCTGGAAGCAATTGCTTTTAGCAATAAGACCGCCATTTGTACTGTACGATGTAAAAAAATATTATTATATAGAGACATGAGAATAAAATATTATAATAACAAATATTTATCAATATGGTAATAAAAAACAAGGTAATAAGAATGTAATCTGGGGGAGATCTGGATTCTAGACCTATATGTGGACACAACATATTACTAAATCACTACATAGTATAAAATAAAGTCGCGGTCGTCTGTCCGTCACTATGTATGCTTAAATCTTTAAAACTACGCATATTAAATTTTGAAGCGGTTTTTTTTTAATTGACAGTCATACAAGAGGAAGGTTTATTTATATAATTGCAGCCGTGCGAAGCCGGGGCGGGTCGCTAGTATTATATAACCCGACTGGCCAGCAGGGCGTAGTCCTTCCTGTGACGCGAGAAGGCCGTACTCCGCAATGGGTAATTTGTGGCCTAAGTAGTAGTATATTAGGCAGTATTCATATTTGTGTTGACAGATTTATAAAACATAGAGTCGCCACACATCCTGGATGTCGTAAGAGCCAACAAGTAAAGACAAAAATTACAAGCCCTCTGAGTTTCTTGCCAGTTCTTCTTAGCTATCAGTCTACTCCTATTATTCAGCGCATACATGGCCCACAGCTGTGTCGGGCCTTCTTCAATTACACGGCCTACTGTGCCACGTTGGCCAGACGGGTTGGCACAGTGTTTCGTAGCAAGTTTTTCTTCTCTTGCGGCTAGGATTTCGGCCATACCGGGGCCATACCGGGTTGGCGTATGGTGACGGATTTAGCATTCTATTTCACATTTTGCATTCTAAATCCGTCACCATAAGGAGGGAGATTCAATGCCAAAATATAATTGACCCATCAGATGTAAGGCTTACTTACTCAAGTTGTAGACTAAGTATGGGCAGTGCGAATTCCAAATGTATTCCAGACAGGTCTATGGAGCTGGCAGTAAACTCCGCCATTTCCTCGTCGGTACCCGGAACTATAATATCCTCCTCCAAACCTGGTATTAATGCAATAGTCTAGTTTACATACGTACAGGATTATTAAATTATTTTTTTTTTCTTGTCATTGTCACCACATTGTCATAAAACTGGAAATGACTTTGACATTAAGATTTTTATATTCCGGCTCAATTTTTTTTCCTCGGAATATAGTCAGCCGTGAGGGCTAGACATTAATTAGGACTCCGGGGTGCAGAAAGACAAATACCGCCCCGAGTCCAGGGCTACGGGATTCACTCTTCTCGGTCGGGAGAATATACTCCGCGACCCTGGTCGACCCAAGTTCTGAGGTGAGCCGCCTCAATTACTGAGAGGGGGGATGGGGCTATGATACAGCCCACCTGTTCCTAACCTAACTTTTGGGGTATGTGCAGGAGGTGATCGGGCTAGGTTTTGTGAGGTGTCATGCTCACAAAAAAAATTCTCTGAGCAGCGGTAGCGACGTGTGACGGGTCGGTCACTTCCCTTTAATATGGTTGAGGAGACCGATGGCTGTCACATGCGTTATACTTGTGAACAGGTGCTGCTGTTTGAGGTTGGTCGGGTCACTGGACCAAGGAAGTTTTATTTTATTTCATAAAAGTTTGTTTTGTATTGTTTTAATATTCACATTTCAGCTGACGCCTTCCAGATCCGATAGAACAGTTTATATGGAATTTGTTGGGTAAATATATATACATATTACATTATGAATAGGACCGCAAAGTAATAAAAAAGAAAAATGACAAGCCCTCTGAGTTTCTTGCCAGTTCTTCTCAGCAGTGGTCGCGTTCCGAACTGGTGGTAAAGTATATTACTTTGCATTGTATAAATTTTATTAATATGTTGACAATTTGTAAGTGTCCATTGTGTCCTATGCAAAATAAATGATTTGAGTTTGAGTTTGAGGGGGCCAAACCTCGAAATATACAATATGGTTTTAAGTGGGTAGTGGGGACATAAATCCTGTACTTCACTAAACAAGGGAAAAAATGGAAAAATCGTCATAAACCTCAGCCTACTCTACCCAACTTTAGGAAATGTTCAGATCGTTCCTTAAAAAACTTACAATATGGAACTTTTAAACGTTGAGATAACTAAAAAATTACATTTTACGGAAATTTCAACACCATAAGGGTCAGCGCCGACCTACGGAATTTAAATTGTTACTGAATTAGTATCTTGGCCGCCACTTTGTACGTCGGCGCTGACCTTAAGAAAAGATCTGTTAACTTTCAGACGACTTTTTATAAAACATGCAAATTACAAACAAACTGTCATCATAATCCATCCAATCGTACATAGACCACAGGCACATCAAACTTATGTGATAAGTTTTGGGCCTTCCCCTTAAAACCCTGCATTGTCTTAAAATAGAAAAATGTTTACATGTTATATCTTACCTTGTTGCGGGCTATTCTCATGCTTAGTGACACTATGATGCGCCATTTTCTTTCCACTAAACGGACTGGGGTGGTTTGTCCGCAGGTTGTTCATCATATACATGGACGTGGTCATCGGATTCATGTGAGCGGGCTCAAAGTGCCCCGAGTCCTCAGTCAGATTATCGAACGGTCCTTTGTTGGGGTTCCGCGGTTTAAACGTTAAGGAAATCCTGCGAAAGTTTATAAACATCAATTTTCAGTTGAGTTTGCCCCCCCGTGTGATGAAGTGAGATAAGTAGTACATAGTAGATAGCATAGTAACCACCGTGTTGTCCGTGTGGTGACGGATTTAGAATACATAGTGTCACCACCCCATTTCAGCCTGAGGGAGTCATAAGAGCCGACAAAAGGTGAATGACAAGGCCGAAAACTTGAATGAAAACTTGACGCTGCACAGTAGGCTAATTACCCTCTCTGTGATGGAGGCCCGACTCAGCTGTGGCTGTGGTCATTTATGACCCTGAGTGGTAGTAGTAATTAGACAAAGTAATGGAGAAAAAAATATTATTAAAAAAAAAAATATCTCCATTAAATTTGAGTAAGCTGTAGTACTGATGAAGAAAACAATCTTTAAAAAATACAATATTTTACTAGCTGATCCCGCAAACGTTGTTTTGCCAAATAATTAACCCCCCCCCGCAACCACCCTTTTTCGGAAATTCCTACCAAATTTCAAGTCTCTAGGTCTTATGGTTACAGACATATCGTGATGACTCAATCTATCTATACAACAGCTCCTATCGCAAACGTTGTTTTGCCATGTAATTAAATAGGGGTTGATCGTAGAGGGGTGAAAATTTAGGGTTGTTTGACTTTAACCACAAACACCGCGACACGAGAATTTTATATAAAAGATTGGCTAAACTTACGTGGGCAAAACTGTGGACGCCATATTGCCGCTCAGTATATTTCCCTCTGTGACATGGTCGTCCATTACAGCCTTGGCAATATGTGTCCCGGGAAACGTGTCATTTTCCTATACAAACATATTTGATATTTTTATCCTAAATGGTTTATACAGAGTTGATATGATAGAGGGGCATTAATTACACTACGTATACTATATGTGATTAGTATGAATTCAAAACGGTACAAAAAAAATACACGTGATTTTTCATGGGGGGTGGAGGGGTAGTCTTAAACCTCACCAGGTATCACCAAAGGGGAGGGAGGGGTTAAAAAATGTTAAAAAAAACATCACGTGATTAATGGACAGCCCCTAAGGTTAATAAACGATGCGTTAGGCATAAATAGGAAAGATAAATCATGTACAAATGAGGCAAAAATTTTAAAAATAATTTGCGGCTAAACTATTGCTCCAATTTAATTGATTTTTGGTACAGAGCCTGGAAATGATACCTAGTATAGGCAGTTTAAAAAAATCCCCTATGTCGTATCAACCCTGTATGTAGTTACTTTAATTTTTAAGTTTCCAAATCGTACATAATACATTCTAGACTAAGAGAATTTTAGAATTCTTCTTTATATGAATCTTATAAAACCTCGCACCCGTGTCTACGTCGATTCGCCCAAATCGTGAGCAACTGCCTCGTTGGTCTAGGGGTTAAATGTGCCGCCTTTGAATCAACGGGTCCCGGGTTCGAATCCGGGGTCGGTCAAGTGTTTTTGTCTAAGCCAGAGGCACTTGCTCGGAGTCTGGGTGTCATTTGTGCTCGTGAATTACATGTTTGTAAACTCCCCCCGCGATACAGGTTATACGCAGAGCAAGGGTTCCGTCTTAAAAAAAGAAAAAGAGAACTCCTTTGGTTCAACTCGTTCAGCGCTTTCAACTGTGTGATAATTCTAAACACAGAATCCGTACTCACATAGTAATACAAGTCCAAAGCAATGGCTTTAAGTGTTATCGAAGTAGGCAGCGGCCTCTGACTGGCCAGCTGTTGTGAGGAGAGAGTCGCATTTTGGAACTTGAACAACAAGTAATCCTGCCTGACTCGTCGAGTTTCGTGGTTGAGACCCGGCCGGAGATCTGCTATTGGGAACCTGAGAGACATATTGAGTTAGTATGGACATGAGCTTTATGTCTTGAGTGTGACGATAACTATTTCAATGGCCTATGATTAAATCACGCTATGACATATTGGTCAACCAAGTCTGGTTAACAATTTTATTAATCTAAAAAATAAAAAACAACTGTCACTGAAATTGTTTTATTGTGCTCTTTCGCTTTAGTTAGGCTATAGTCGGATCAGCATATACATTAGTAAAAAAACTCTCATATCTTCTAATAGATGGTTGAGCGATCGACTGCTGCGCAACATGTCGCGGGTTCGATCCCCGCACGGAAGACATATTTGTACGACCTACAAGTATTTGTTCCGGGTCTGGGTGTATTCTATCTATAATATGTATGTATTTACAAAAAAAAATGTATACAGGGTGACCCACTACATGTATACTATCCAAGAGAGGAAAAATAGTATACCATTGAGGGAATCTTTGTGCAAAATTTGAAGAGAAAATAAGCTACTTAATGTTTCGATAAAAATTTAAAAAAACCTGACCGATTTATCGATAAAATGTGTTACATCCTTGCTCACACACACAAATGTAAAGAAAGTTCAATCACATCACCAACAATCATCAGTTTGAAACACATTGATAAAACTTGCCACATCCCATTTCACGCACACGAATGTAAAGAAAGTTAAAACACATTAGCAACAAGCATCTGTTACTTTATGTTAGCCTGGTACTTGTTGTGGAAGAAAACGCAAGGCGCGGACGACGCTCTTTATGTTAAAATAGTTCGGTGTACAGTGTCGAGCTTATTCAAACACCTAGAAAAACAATTTCTCGAAAACACACACCCCATGGCTAATTTTTATTACTTGTATTTATTTAAAAAACAAAACCTTTACACTAGTTGTAACCTGTATGATGAACACATCCGACACCCAGACTCGGAGCAAGTACACTAGCCCGACCTCGAAAATCGAACCGGGGTCCAGCGTACCAAAGGTAGCACATCCAGCCCTTAGACCAACAAGGCAGCGAATAATCGGTTCACGGTCATCATCATCATCATCATTTCAGCCAAAATACCTCCACTGCTGGACATAGGCCTCCCCCAAGGATTTCCACAAAGGCCGGTCCTGGGCCACCCGCATCCCCTGCTTTCCGGCGACCTTAACCAGGTCGTCGCTCCACCGTGTGGGAGGCCTACCAGCATTGCGCCTTCCGGAACGGTTCGGTTTGGTTCACGATGAAATTGCAATATTGCCTAATTATTTGAAAGTTTGTACATACCATTTTCCTGCTCAGCTTTATTATGATTTAAAGTTATCACGGTCACACGCACTCATGTTTTAAGCACATCGATATCCACCACAGACATAACAAACACCTAGGTAACGTCCAATTATACGACGGATTCCTTTTATTGGGGAAACGCCATAATCTTCATGATTCCGCGCTAAATTCACTGCAATCCAACGCGAAACTAGACTACAACTATCCTAGTCGGTCTCGTAAAGTGAACTGGTGAAAGAATCAACAAATCAAAGAAAAATATGCGACAACAATAAATAAACACTGTATTCAATTTTAGGGATCGTTATGGTAACAAATGAATTCCTATAATTATTATGATTTTTTAAAATAACATTGTCAAAGGTGTAGGTTCGGAAGCAAATTGTTTTAGATAATATTTTTTTTTTATTCATTAAATAATTTATTTATGTGAAGTCGCCATAATGAAATGATACTAATCTAATTCTGGAATCATCAAACACATTTTCGGAAAAAGATTTAAAGAATACACGGTTTTATGCGTGTTGTGCAGATTAGTTGCGAGTTACGACATGCGTTAAGAATGTAGTTAAATTAATATTAAACAATTGTACGGAATCTTAATTTTATCACGCCGAGCGAGTCGCCAAACTGAAAGGATCAGTGTCGGTCAGAACAAAGAGCGCGGTTCGGCTTGCATCAAAGGGCTCACCGGCGGCAGGCGGCAACTAAAACAAAAGCTGTTCCAAAACATAAATACCTATCCGCCATACTGCTTTGAAACATTTTGAACTTTATTCCTACCCAAAAATAAACAACAATCTACAATAATGCTTTGAAACCATCTATTCTTCGGAACAAGCGAAAAGTTGAAAGGGCGGCCGGCCTATTTCTTTCAATTAGCAGCGGCAACCGATCTCTACTAATTTATGATAGCCTAGTACCGTCCGTGTGATGACAGATTTAAAATACATATTGTCAACAGCCCATTCCATTCTGGGGGTGTCGTAAACAAAAAGAAATGACAAGGCCCCGAGAACCTAGCCGCAAGAGAAGGGAGGCTTGATACGAACCCCAACGGATTTCAAAAGGCTTGCGTGCCTTTTGAAATCCGTTGGGGTCATACCGGCGTAGGGTCACTCGTGCTGGGTGGGCTCACAGGATGAGGCCAGACGAAGAGTGGCACACAGAGATGTGGTGGTCTTTGGCTCCGGGAACTCCTATGTCCTCGGAGTTGCCTCGAGAGCCTTAAACTGCCACGTCACACGGCGAGGTGATGGGAGCGGAGTGGCGGCCAGGCGTTGAGGCCAAGGCTGCCGCCACTGGCATTGGAGGGGCGACCAGGGCTGACGCCGCTAACAGCGGATGGCGGCCAGGCTGGCGGACCAGGGCTGCCACCGCTAGCAGCGGAGGGCGGCATTGGAGGGGCGACCAGGGCTGCCACCGCTAGCAGCGGAGGGCGGGCAGGCCGGCGGACCAGGGCTGCCGCCGCTAGCAGCGGAGGGCGGCCAGGCCGGCGGACCAGGGCTGTCACCGCAACTGAGCGCCGCGTGGATCGGGCGCTACTTCATCTGGCGCCTGACGGAGGCACGTGCAATGTCCCGCACGTGCCTCTCAATGGATTGGGTAGCTTGTAAAAGCGGGCCAAAGTCCCATCAGGGTCATGGAGTATACCATCGGCAGGAGTTAAGTTTTTTTTTTTTTATGTAATCTTTCGGGCAGTTGAGGGACACCGTTGATTGCAGTGGGTAGGTTGTGGCGCAACTACCATCTCTCCGAGGCCCGGAGTCCCCAGGAGGCTGGTGTTTAGCGGTCGGGTATCCAGCGACAGCTAAGAGGAATTCCAACGTAAAAAAAAGACGGGTTGGAACAGGGCTTGTGTCAGGTTTTCCTTCTCTTGGGGCTAGGTGATCTGCCTCTTGCGTTCTTTTAGTCGCCTCTTTCGACACCCTTATGGTTGTATGGGTTGGTGACATTGTGTATTCTAAATGCGTCACCACACGGTCAAATCCCTGTGTGTGTATGTTTACGAAACTTTAACCCAGATTTGGTAAACATACACACATAGGTTCATAAACCTATTAAAAAAATCTACAGTCGCCTAGCCACGGCGGCGTTCTTTTGATTCGATGAGTTCTGAGTAATGAACGGAAACTTAAACCCAAAGCGTGAAATGAAATTATAAACGTAAATATTATTTCGTTATTTACAAGACATTATGTTGCACCTATGGTACCTACTTATCGATACTCCACTACAAGGAACATGTGGTAGCATTTATTATACAAAAAAGAAAAACAAAAATGAATAACATTTTAAGGCTTGTGGTTGTGCAAGTGTAACATAATAATTTTGAAATATTTTAAATGTTTCACGAAAAAAAATATTAGCAAAAAGCATTTCCTGGTTGGAGATACGAACCCAGTAACTTTTAAACGGATTCCCAGTATTGGAGCGGTTTCTAACAGCGCTGCCGTGGCCATGTTGTGATTTCACGAAATAAGCCGTCTATTATTATGACCGTTTTATAAACAATACGTAAGGCGGCATGGTATGTGGCATGACGTAACCTTCGCCGATCTCTGTTGTCCTGGTATGTATTATACGAATGAATGAAGTTCAAATTGTGCTAGAAAGTGGGGGAGACAGTACTAGAAAGGGAAAGAAAATAATTATAACCGTACATAAAATTCTTAAGTGTGAAATTGTATTTAAATAGTATTAAAAAAACTATTTTAACATTAATATGGATGATTTTATTGAAATCACGTTGTTCGCATGTTTCACACACATTCTGAACGTATTTTTGAATTTACTAAACGGGGAGAGTTTCTTGGCACTAAAGCCAAGAAATTATGGCAGAAAATATCAAAAATATTGATGTCGGATTAAGAATACACAATGTAACCAACCCACACTCTCCTGAGGGTGTCGTAAGAGGCGACTAAAGGATCGTAAGAGGCAGATCACCTAGCCGTATGAGAAGGAAAACTTGATACAAACCCTGTGCCAGCGTCTTGCCGTCTTGCCAGCGTGGCATAGTAGGCTAATTTCCCTCCATGAATTTGGAGGAGGCCCGACTCAGTAGTGTGTCATTTATGGACTGAGACGACGAAAAGAACAATACCGCTTAGAGAACCATCCAGTGAGTTCTACTCCTTTGCATTGATATTTCATAATATTTAGTTTATTATAACTAGTCTAGCTTTATTGTGGTAAGCATTCCTAGTCTCGGAACACCATCAAAAATGTACCTGCTATCACGAAATATTTTAACTATTTGTTTAAAAAATAGTAGCAATAATCATGTTCCCTGGTTGGATTCGAACCCAGTGTAACTACTAAACGGATTCTCAGTTTCGGAGCGGTTCCAAACAGCGCTGTCGTGGCCTTGTTATGATTTTACGAAATAATCAGTGTATACTTAAGACCGTTTTAGAAACAATACGTAAGGCGCGTACCTTCGCCCGATCTCTGATGTCCTAGTATTATACGAATGAATTATTGTGCTAAAAAGTGACAGAGGCAGTACTAGAAAGGCAAAGAAAATAATTATAACAGTACTTTTAATTTTTATTTGTGTGAGTTATAATTGTAAGATTATTCAATAAACTATTTTAACGTTAATTAATAAGGACGATTTTATTGACATCATATTGAACGCATGTGTGGTGTGCGCGCGTTTTGTCACGTTTGTACGAAAGTAATGAAGTATGTTGTCCTTGTCGATGACATGAAAATATTACTATTGAGAAAGGGATAGCAACATTTTATAAACTTTATCTACAATGTTTAAAGTAGGCGGTACTTTTAACTAATATTACAATACACAGCATTGCATCACCATGTGTGCGTGATTAGGGTTCATTTTGCGTAAGATGAACAAATAGTGGCTTGTCCGAAAACGGTACTTTTCATCATCATCATTTCAGCCAAAAGACTTCCACTGTTGGACATAGGCCTCCTTCAAGGATCGTTTCCCGGCGACCATTACCAGTTCATGGGTCCAACTTGTGGGAGGCCTACCAGCAATGCGTTTAGACTTAGGCGTAAGGCACTCTTATTTGTAGTAAAATGCTAGTTATTTTATTCTGCCCGGAGGCCTTTTCACGGGATTTGCTTCAAGTTTTCCTCTCCTGGACCTAGATTGACTAACTCTTGCGTTCCTATTGAGGCTTTTTACGACACCCTAAGGATGGAATGGGTTGTGGTGTACTCGCATCCATTACTACACGGCGTGTTAAACAATTTTATATTCTTAGCTCATAAGATAGGCACTAATAAATTGGGGCGCCTCTAATAAATGCAGAAAAGTTAGTAATTGGCCAAGATGTCCGGGTAACGCATTTTAGAAGGTAATACGTTAGTATTTCTCCTTGTTTAGCTTTTTTTGTGGCGCGATTTTGGTGATAAAGTGGGTTGGTGACGAAATTCAAGATTAGCAGACGGTTTAAGTACATTTCTTTATGCTTAGACTAGCGACCCGCCCCGGCTTCAGACGGGTGCAATGATGAACCTCTAAATTTATCAGTGTTTCTCTACAATGTTATGGATGTTTTATACATATTAACCTTCCTCTTGAATCACTCTATCTATTAAAAGAAACCGCTTCAAAATCCGTTGCCTAGTTTTAAAGATTTAAGCATACATAGGGACGGACGGACGACAGGGACTGTGTTTTATACTATGTAGTGAAATGGCATTTACTTCACATATTGGCCAAAATCGTAAAAACCATAGAAAACTTCAAAATTTATCGCATAGTTATCCCTAAATTTTATTTTCAGTACATTCCCAGCAGCAGTTCCAGTTAATAAAACCATCTAAGTATGGTAAAAATTAGTTTTGCCAGTATTCGAGGCTTCTAGTTTAAAATGTTTTTAAATCAGTGATAATATTACCCTCATAAATACAGGAACATACTATGGAAAAGATACACGACGTTATGTTCAAAAGCTAAACATACCTACCTAATTGCTTGACCTTACCACAGTTCTCACTTCGTATTGTGGGTAGCTTCAAGATCTTAATTTTATTTTAAGTTGCTAGTGGAGGTTTCAAATACATTCGCCATGATTACTAATTTATTTTGAAACTTATGAAGAATGAAAATTACTTGTTCCATACTACTACTACTACAACTACTACTATTCAGCCTATAAATGACCCACTGGTGACTCGGGCCTCTTTTCATTACAGGTTAGCCTACTGTGCCACGCTGGCTAGACCGGTTGGCACAAGGTTTCGTATCAAGTTTTCCTTCTCTTACGGCTAGATTTTCAGTTTTGTAATTTCCTTTTGTCGGCACTTATGACACCCGCAGGATGGAATGGGGTGGTGGCCCTATGTATTCAAAATCCATCACCATACGGAATAATGTTTGTTCCATACATCTTATTAACTATGAAGTATTTCTAAATGACCCAAAGGTTAATAATATTACTCGTAAAGCAATGTCTTCTTAAGTTTTGATCATTTATCAACGCAAACCCCTTGAATAATATTTAAATAAAATAATTATTTATTTCATTTTATAAAATAATTAGGTGCGGAACCCAATAGAAACACATTTTAATATTTTTAATACAAATGACTTTAGTACTAGGGTCTCATAATTCATATTCTCCCGGTAGTTGACCTAATGAGGTAAACGACCCTTCACCGCTGCGCCGGCTGATTATGTAATGTACATATTAGTGATGTACAGGTGTCGATAGTGACATTAAAAATGAAAATAGAAAAAGCCATTTTTCTCGTTGATGGGTCAAGATAAAGAAAATCTGTCACCGTAGATCTATTACTCAAGACCCATCCTACACCCCCCTTTCGGCTTGGATAGGGTTTTCTGAATCAGGCTGTATAAGTAGTTTATCATCCATCTCGTTACCATAATACAAACATTAAGTTGCTTAGCTTGGGACGAGATGGCGTTGTGTGAAATGTCCAAGGCTATTTATTTTTTAAACACTGGCGACTTTCTGTGTGTGGATCGAACACAGGTTAGTCCTAGCAAAGTTCATCACTTGTTGTTATACAAAAATATGTACAGCCCGCGCGCGGGCACCGATTTTCTGTTTTATTCAAATTTAATACAAAATTAGAAATTATTTACCTGAACATGTCAATTAATTACATGTGATAAATAAATCATTTAGTATATTTTAAATATTAATTAAAAGAAAAATATAATCAAGAACACGTCGCAATCAGCACTTGAAAAATTTGATGTGTTATCAACGCTCGCCAAATTCCAGTGCTCGATAATGTGTTCCATCATCAATATCGCGCCTAGTAATAGGCACCTGTGGGGTATTTAGCGACGGTTGGGAGTAGTGTATACCCACCCGCTTCCTCGGAGCTCGCGCGCAGACCACAGGTATGTATTTATGTATATGAAAACATGTACTGTTCTGTTACCTTAATATAGTGCTAAGATCGGGACAGTGCACAGCGATGCTAAATTGATTCTGGTTCGAGGCCGGACTTGAAGGCGTGGATGCGGGACTGCTAGATCCTCCAAAGAACGTGGCTGACATTCGCTCTATGACCGTAAGGTCCACGTCGATGGAGAATGGCGTACACTTAACCCTGTAAGCAAGGGACATTAACTTTAGAACTTGAAATCGATACCCTAGCCGCTCCGCTAATGGGACCCCAAATTATTATTAGGACCTTTGTGCAGTCAAGGTCATGTTTCAAGGTGTTGGCCGGAACCGTTATTTATCTCACGTTTTGAAAATAAACACTTTTTAACGGATTTATCGCGTTTATATTACATTAATCTCATCATATTACATTAAGAAATCATTATCTCATGTTTTGACATGGATTACATCATCTCGTGAACCATATCGATGACGTGGTACAATCTATTATGCTCATTCACATCTATAGCATCGATAAATAAATAGAAACTAAAACTGGGACTCGGCCTAATATTTTGGGAGAAAAAAACCTAATTTTCTTATTTTCTAATTTTAAAATCAGCTCATGTGTTTGTTTGTTTGTCATTGTATTTTTTTTTGTCTTGTGCCACAATAAAGAATATGTCTATGTCTATTTTTTTTCCTGCAATTGTGCACATTACATCTAGGTTAGTAGTGCTATCGGTCCTTTCGTTATCTTGTTTTTGTTTTGTTATTGTTAGGGTTTTGTCAAACCCTGCATAATAAAATCTAAAATAAATCACAAAATAGCTCTAAGTCAGATTGGCTGTATGTCTCAGGTTATAAGAACTTACACAATATCTGTGGTAGGATAGGCGAGTTTCTTTTCTCCAGACACTCTGACGTATTTCGACGTCTGTTTAAAGTTGATTCGGACGTTCGCGCTGAACGGTGACGAACCCATTTGACTAGCATTATCATCATCATCTGAAAATATAATTTATACAATCGCCACGTTGATTAAAGGAGGTGTGCCACAAGGACCCATATTAGGTCCTGAAGTATTTTATTTCTAAATGTCGTGACGGTCTTAGTATACATCGTGTCACCACCCCATTCTGTCCTGAGGATGTCGTAAGAGTTGAAAATAGGAAATGACAAGGTCGACACCCTGTGCCAACTCGTCATGCCAGCGTGACATAGTAGACTAAATACCCTCCATGTAATTGGAGTCATGTGTGGGCTGAGTAGTAGTATGTAATTACGTTAGTAATATAGTCTATGTATTTAAATAAAATAAATAAATAAAAATAAAATAAAAAAGCCTTTTATTTCTTGCAATCATTATAAAATTTTGAATGAACATTAACTGAATACTTATATTGTATCTATTAATTCTGATCTAATAATATAATCTAATTTTATTCATATATTTCATCATGTATAAATTATTCTAATGTGTATATATTATTAGCATGCAATTTTAATTACCTACTTATAGCTATGTAACAATATTTAGATTCATTGTGCAAGAACCCCTATGTATTTAAGTGACATATAATGCGAGGCTGAAGGAATAAATATGCTAAAAGGCTAGCTTAACACTAACATAAATTAAATATCTGTGAATTAAAGTCAATATCAACGTACCTTTATTCTCAAATTTGATGAGATCGAAACTTAGTGGCGTACCCTCTTCCATGTCGACGGTTGGATAGTACAAACACTCCCTGACTAGAACGTGACGTATTGAGGCTTCGCACATCGTCTGACTGCCGAGAGATGTCACCTTCTCGCTTCCATCCAGGGTTATTTCCGATGTTAGTAACCTGTACATGACAATAAAATATTGGATGGAACTTAGGTGACGCCTTTGGATCAACGGGTACGTTTTCTATTCCGGGGTCGGGCATGTGTCCTTCTCTAAACCAGAGACATTTGGTCTGGGTGTCGTTTGTGTTCGTGAAATTCATGTTTGTAAATTGCCCAGCGATACAGGTTAAACTAAGTCTTGTACTTAGTATTATATATTAATTACTAGTGGCCCGCCCCGGCTTCGCCCGTGGAAAGCGGGGGTGGGTTATACATATAAACCTTCCCCTTGAATCACTCTATCTATTAAAAAAAAACCGCTTCAAAATCCGTTGTGTAGTTTATAGATTTATGCATACATAGGGACGGACAGAAGAATGCGACTTTGTTTTATACTATGTAGTGATGTATAAATACAGGGTGTCCCAGAAATAGTATGCTATCCAAGACAGGAAAAATAGTATACCATTGAGGGAATCTATTTGCAAAATTTGAAGAGAAAATAAGCTACTTAAAACTTACATTTTAAATCATTTTATAAAATAATTATTAATTATATATATAGGTTTCGTTTTTTGTAAAAATAAAAGAAACTAGATGTTGGATGGGTAATCAACTGATTTCCATTTCCCGGTTCCTTCAATTTGAGTTTGAAAATAGTATGGCATACTTCTCAGCCCATAACTGCTGAGTCAGGCCTCCACCAACTACATGGAGGGTAATTAACCTACTGTGCCACGCTGGCCAGACCGGTTGGCACAGGGTTTAGTATCAAGTTTTCCTTCTCTTGCGGCTAGGATTTCGGCTTGTCATTTCCTCCTCCTTCAACTCTTAGGACACCCTTAGATGAAATGGGGTGGCTATACAACGTATTCTCCTCGTTGGTCTAGTGGTTAAATGTGCCGCCTTTGGATCAACGGGTCCCGGGTTCGATTCCGGGGTCGGGCAAGTGTCTTTGTCTAAACCAGAGGCACTGGCTCGGAGTCTGGGCGTCATTTCTATCTACTATAAGTATGTATTTACAAAAAAAAATGTATCTAAGTAGTTTATCATCCATCTTGTTACCATAACACAAGCATTAAGTTGCTTAACCTGGGACGAGATGGCGTTTTGTGAAATGTCCAAGGATATTTATTATTTTATTATTCTAAATCCGTCACGTCACGGTATAGTGTGGCATTTTGTTAATCTCTGAAATTAGGCTGACAGCAGAAGATTTCAGTTGGAAATATGAGTTTCAATACCTCAAATGGTTTCTAGAAGTCGCTCTGTCGAGAGCTTCGTTGGCAGCGGTAAAGTCGTCGACTATCGAGTAAGGTTCTAAGCACTGATAGAACTGGCTGGAGACCTCTTGCATTTTGATTGTGCTCGCTGTGGATATGCAATCCGATCCTATAAGACTGGGTACGAGGATGTCCTGAAAATTGAATGAACGAACGAATGAATGATTTCATTTTTATGTCTAAGTTAATATTTTCGCATTGACGCTATTTGTTTACACATACATATAATCACGCCTCTTTCCCGTAGGGGTAGGCTGATACCAATTCTTTCCACTTGCTACGATCCTTACATACTTGTTTCGCTTCGTATACTTTCATTATTCCCTTCATACATGCTCTTCGGTTTAGGGTAGTCTGAGTTGGCCTTTTTTCAAGACTTCCCTTGTTGTGGTCTTACTAATATTATAAATAAGAAAGTTTGTATGAATGTATATTTGTTACTCTTTCATGTCAAAACTACTGAACGGATTTTGATGAAACTTTACAACAATATATCTTACACATAAGAATAACACATAAGCCATAATTTATAAAGATGTGGTGCAAATTATTATCTAAAGGATAGGTACCATAAGCTTAACTATAACAGATGTTTTCATGTGTTGTTAAATACCCGTGAGAACCCGGGCGTGGCCGGTAGTCTTATACATTTATTACACGGGTATACGGGACACAAAATATCCGGGATCCAGAACCGTGTCATAAATTTATAAAATATATCAAATCAATTCAAATAATATCAGATATTTCGATATGTCGCAAATATATGATGGATAAACAATGATACAACCGACGAATTCTAATATTATCTCAAAAGTAATATTACGAGAGTAAATCTTACCTTGTGAAGAAGAATACAGGAGATCGAAGCTACTCTCAAACTAATGTGGGACACTTCCGCCGTGGGGTCACCCTCGATGTATGGCACTGGAAAGTAAAACATAATTTAAGTTAGATCAAAGCACATGTGAGTCACTCACATCGCATAATCAGGACTGGACCAACAATAATGAATCCCAAAATATCTGTGGTTGTGGGGCTAATAGTGTCACCAACTCATTAAATCCAGAGCGTGTTCTAGGAGTTGACCAAAAGAACCACGATTTTGATGCAAATGCTGCGCAACAATAATGACAAAACCAACAGAAATCGATATTTGAAAAAAAAATACTGAGTTTCTTGCCAGCTCTTCTCTATAGAGCAGCATTCCTTACTTTCAGTATGAACTTGGAAGGACGCAAGGGCTGTGAGCTGTGGGATCAAGATAGATAAATGGATTGCCTCGTTGGTCTAGTAGTTAGATGTGCCGCCTTTGTATCAACGGGTGCCGGGTTCGATTCCGGGGTCGGGCAAGTGTCTTTTTCTAAACCAGAGGCACTGGCTCGGAGTCTGGGTGTCATTTCTATCTATAATATGTATGTATTTACAAAAAAAAAATTATGTAAGTAGTTTATCATCCATCTCGTTACCATAACACAAGCATTAAGTTGCTTAGCTTGGGACGAGATGGCGTTGTATGAAATGTCCAAGGATATTTATTTATTTATTGTGTGAATGAGGAAAGGTGTGAATGTACAGTCCGCGCCAATCTTTATAGCCGGTCTGAATGTAGCCGCATTACGCTGCGCACAATACACAATCAGGTATCAGCGGGACGTACGTGGGGCGAGGAGGCAGAGCACGCCCGCGCGAGCCGTTTTTTCACCCGCAAGCGCCCTCGCCACCCGCATGTTAGTGTGAGCGAGCTACGTTCGTATTGGTTATGAAATGTGCGATGCGCAAGTTCGTACCCACGGCTACATTCAGACCGGCCATAAAGATTGGCGCGGACTGTAGATATTACGATAGATGTGTTGTGTATGGAGACTACCACTTAGACTTCGTAGTAGTAGTAGTGGATCAGTTTTAATGTAGAGCTGGTCGGTTTAAAACTATGTTTACCTTTTTTGTTCCGTTTGATGCGAGGTGCAGTCGGTGCGTTTATACTAGACGTCATGCTTGTACTCATCGAGCTAATGGAGGACGTATAGCTCTCCGACATTTCGTTGCTTAGTGACGTCATTGGATGAAACCTCTCGTTGTCTGTGTCACTTTCTTCTGTGGAGTTTAATATTTCAAATAGACACTCAATTTTTATTTATGTGTATAGATAGTAAGAGATAGGCATACTTAATTTGTATAAAAAATTAAATTAAAAATTTAAATAAACCCCCGACACAATTACCTAAGTTCCCTTTAAAAAGTAGAAAATAAAAATAAAATACATCGCGTTGGGGGACCAGGGGTCAGGAAATAAATAAGTAGGAGCGGTCCCCCAACGCTTTAATTTAATTTTTATTTTCTGCTTATTATGATGTAGGTAGATGTATACGCTGTCAGCTGATTTTCATGGAACATATTATTTTGAAATGTGCACGTGATGCGCTTTCATTTGAGACCCCACTCGATTATATTTGCAGACATTCGGTTATTCTTGCCCACTTTCACCCCTCATAACTTTTAAACGGCTGACCCGATTTTCATCAAACATGTCTAAGAACACTCGCCTGTAACTCACCTGTCATACAAAACTAGTATTGAAATCGCTTCATCCGTTCGCGAGCTACGGTGCCACAGACAGACAGACAGACAGACAGACCGACAGACACGTGAAACTTATAACACCCCTCTTTTTGCGTCGGGGGTTAAAAACTCACCATAGCTGGGCCCGGACCAGCCGTGCATAGCAGAGCTTGGTTTTGAAGCTCTCCTCTCCAAGTTTCCGAGCAACTGAGCCTCAATCAACTGGAAGTCAGCTTGTTTCATAGGCTTGCATTGCAGACCCACATTTGGACGAAGTGGTAAATTACTGGAAGATACATTATACATACTGTACAAATGTTACATACTAAACACCTGATGGACAGCAGATACAGTCCGCGCCAATCTTTATGGCCGGTCTGAATGTAGCCCTGGGTACGAACTTGCGCATCGCACATTTCATAACCAATACGAACGTAGCTCACTCACACTAACATGCGGGTGGCGAGGGCGCTTGCGGGTGAAAAAACGGCTCGCGCGGGCGTGCTCTGCCTCCTCGCCCCACGTACGTCCCGCTGATACCTGATTGTGTATTGTGCGCAGCGTAATGCGGCTACATTCAGACCGGCCATAAAGATTGGCGCGGTCTGTACTTCGGTACAACGTTCAACTATTCCGTAGGTGTGTTTCTATTGCTCGACCTAAAATCGTGTGCTGGTAACCTAAGTTGTCACTAATCTATGGTAGCTTAAACTTTTGGTGTAGCTTTAAATATTTTTTATAGAATATCTTATCTTAATATGTATATAAATTACGTGTCACATTGTTTGTCTACGATGGACTCCTAAAGTACTAAACTGATTTTAATCAAATTTGCACACCGTCTACAGTTTGATCCAACATATACAATAAATTCCGGAGGAGGGTCGTACCCAGAAAAGGAGACGAAGATATAACGAAATGGTACACAAGTTCGTACCTCGTGTCTTCCAAATGCGGCTGGTTTAACGCATCCATAAGTTCTATCAATGTGTGCAGCTGCCTCGGAGATATGAAAACTAGCAAAGATCCGAATATCATCTTAATTTCCACCTGAACAATAGAAAAACAAAAGCTAATTGCATATTGTTAGTACAGTGAAGGAATTTTAGTATAGGTTCACCAATGAACATGCCTACTACTACTCAGCCCACAAATGACCCACTACTAAGTGAGACCTCCTCCATCGCAGGGAGGGTGAATAGCCTACTGTGCCACGCTGGCCAGACGGGTTGACAAAGGGTTTCGTTTCAAGTTTTCCTTCTCTTGCGCCTAGGTTTTCGACCTTGTCATTTTCCTTTTGTCGTGTTTTACGACACCCTTAGGATCGAATGGGTGGAGGCATGCTCAGTTTACAAATATGAAATTCACGAACACGAAATGACACCGAGACTCAGAGCAAGTGCCTCTGGTTTACACAAAGATACTTGCCCGGGCCCAGAATCGAACCCGGAACCCCGTGATCCAAAGGCGGCACATCCAACCCCTAGACCAACGAGGATCTACTTCAAGATTTCAAAAAGCTTTCCCATAATATAATATAAACCACTGTATCCCTGACCTTAGGACCGTCTACTTCTTCCGTGTGTTTAATCTTCAGCGCTAATTCCTGCTGTCCACTCAACTTCGCAAACAGTATGGGGTCGGGATGAGTCAGTTTCTCATCGGGAGTGAGTTCGCGCGACTCAGCCTGACTCTTGGCTTCGGCAATGATCTCCTTGATCGGGTCTGGTTCTATTGTCGATATGACGCTTCTAGTCTCGTAGAATACGTCTGACATGGTACTCTGGTAGGCAATGTCGGGTGTCTCGATTTGACTACCTGTGAAAAATATTTATTTTTAATAGCAGCTTTTACAAATTCATGGAGGTAAGTTAGCCTACTATGTTACTGGCAAAATACGGGTTGGCACAGAGTTTGTATCAAGTTTTCCTTCTTTTGTGGCTCACCGTGAGGGCGCCGTAGGGCCGAAAATCTAGTCGCAAGAGAGGGAAATCCTGTTATGAATCCCTGTGCTAATGAGTCTGGCCAGCATGCTACAGTAGGCTCGTTACCCTCCATGTAACAGGAGGAGGCCCGACTCAACAGTGGGTGTCTATGGCTTGGTTGAGTAGTAGTTAGAAAAAAGGCTTTTTTACGTAAATTACCTTAGCACCATAAACACTACTTTAATAATTATCAAACGCAATTCAAAAAGCAGCATAGGGACTGGTATGAAATCTAAATGGAGACAGCTTCCCATAAGCTAATCATTTCAGACAGAAGAAGGCGACTTCTTGAAATAGGCCATAGCAACCGGTCCGAGTCACCCGTATCAGATCCCAATGACCTTAACCAGGTCGTCTATCCACCATGTGGGAGGAAACGCTACAGCCCTGGCCTTGACCGCCGTTTGAGGAACTTCCTCTAGGATGGACACAAGGGTTGTGAGTGACCAGAAGAGATGGGTGAATTGTGTGTTTGAGGAAATGTACACTCACCTATCATATGACGACCGATACGAGTGTATAGAGGCTACCACCTACCGTGGAACAAGATCCGAAAGATGACTGGTGAAAATTGAATGTGTGAATTACTTTAACTTAAGTGTACCTTTATAATAATACCTTTATAGTCTAATTTAGTCTATGGACCATGTTTCAACACTATTGTAAAAATTAAGAAATAAAACCTCTCCTCTTCATGTTTGTGGTGAAACTGAAAACCGGCATTTCTTACTACCTTTTCGAAAAATATATATAAAATTATGAAACTGCATTATAAATACGACCGGCATCACAAACTCGGTCATTGACAATTGTAGTTATAAATATGACGAGTTATAAGAGCGTGTGATATAAACTCCGTACTTTATTTACGTTATTTTTAAGTTCGAATATTTAGATTTGCTTCAGCAGTTAAATATATACCTTCAGTCTTATCCGCCTGCGAAGACGTAGATTTCTCCATAACGAGACTTCGAGCCATAGTGCGGAGTTTCGAAGGGAACTCATCTGTATACAGCGTGACTCCTTCAAATTGTATCTTTTTATTAGTATACGTAGCCACTATGTACGTTTTGGGTTTGTCTGGGTCGGTTACGTCAGGGGTCGGTTCTGAGCCCGCTTCATCGTAGTACTCGATGCTGGAATTTATAAAACATATTTGGATCCAAAATTCATAATAATGGCTTAAGTTTTCACGATCCTTGCACATTGCGTTAAAACATCTTTTGGCGGTCACCAATGTAGTGCGACCGTTGGCATTGCAAACAACACGGTCAAGTAGTCAAAAATACTTTAAAACAATCTAAAATTAATTTTAATCGTATTTGGAGGCGAGTTCAAGACCTCCGTAATTGTGAGTCGTTTTACCTGCATACATTTGTTTTATAATGGCTATTATCTCGACAATAGCCCACCGTTAAGATAGGCCTTCTCCAAGTTTGTGGAGTTGGCACACTTAAAGCTAGGTTTTGTACATCTTCCCCCTCGACTGTGCTGCCACCTTGCCGTGAGGGGGCTTGAGTGCCTCAATGATCCGTGGGGCCATACCGGCCAGGGCCTCCCATGCCGGGCGGGCCCACGGGGAGAGGTGAGACGAAGAGCGGCATCCAGCGCCGCAGTGGATTGGGGCTCCAGGAACTCCTCTGTCCTCAGAGTTGCCCTGCGAGTCCTGGACCACTGCGGTGCACCAACGTCCTCAGGTTGACGCTAACCCGAGGGCTGACGGGCCTCCTTCTGCGAGGCCGTTATGTCGCAAAGGGGGCTGCGGGGCGGGTTGCAAAGGACTGAGCTCCGGCTGACCCGCACCGCGGTCGGAGGCAGGGGAGGACGGGGCGGGGCGTGACGATACAAACTCTTTTTGCCCTCGCCTCTTAGGCGAGGGCCGGTGGTGGGTCGGGGGAACCGCCACCGACAAAAGCCTCGTTGACTGAGGGCGTCCCAGTTGCCGGGATGCCCTCTCTGACGGTCGCTTAACAGCGTTGCGGGCACCACGCCGAGGCGTCACAGTAGGTTCACGGGTCCCCGGTTCGATCCCGGGGCCGGGTCTTTGTGTAAACCAGGGGCACTTGCTCTGAGTCTGGGTGTCATTTGTGTTCGTGAATGACATGTTTATAAACAGTTGCCGCGATACAGGTTATAACCAGAGCTTTAGATTCGACAAAAAAAAGAGTACATATTATCTTTTAACCACAAAGACAAACGGTATTTCCGGGTAAACGGCAGAAAATAACACCAACAGCATTCCAGATATTATTACTAGATATATTTTGTTGACACGTTGTTCGTGCTAGTAAGGCTTCCATGCAGCTTTGTTAGTCCTTTAAGGAAACAAGGCGAATATACACTAAAATAACCCTTACGTGCTTACGATAAAGTCGAAATATGCTTGCTCATTTTACAAAGAATGTGAAAACCTTGAAGAATGAGTACAGTAGCAATTATAATAAGCGAGTTTACGATTGTTTAAAGTGATACGATATATTGGTCACAGATGTTTTAAGACACGAAATGTGAATTTGGAATAATGTGTTTTGGTCCGCTTTATTCGCTTTCGGTACTCGATTGGTTATCGGATTAGGAAACTTTCTTAGAATACGCCAAAAAATACTTGCCTAGGACAAATTTGGGTATTATTTCAAAGATAAAGCTCTTTAAATTACATCTCTCGCCCTATACTGTACAGTCCGGGAGATGTATTTTTAAAAAGCAGATAGTAGTCGGTTACCAGGCAGATAGTTCGGTGCCGACCTACGAAAGGCGGGGAAGAGACTAATTCAGTAACAATTTAAATTCAACCTAAAACGCTTCAGAATACGACTGACTTCATTACGAAACGTATGACTTCATTATTTTAATATATGTTTAGCGTATTTTATGAACTACTTATAATATAAAAAAGGATTATGTTCTTAGGAAAATATATGTGAATGAAAGCTTTACTGATATCTTCAAATGTGCGAGACAGCGTCACAATAGATTTAATAAACTCCAATACTTTCCCCAAATAGATATTAGTAGAGTTAAACAGTCACTACGTGCAATTTAAGATATAGTGGGTATACACGCATGCAATCAATGGACCATTAAAAACCGATATTCTAATGATATATAGCCAAGGTCACCGATTATAAAGATTATATTTGAATCAGAACACAGAGGCCAAGCGACAAGGAAGCGCGCCCAATGATGCAAATATTTGAAAATATTAATTACATCTAATTACAGTGCTTTATTAATTAAAAATAGCAGCTTTTTAAAAAATAATGTCACCTCTTCTATATTTTATAACCTGTATCGTGGGGGAAGTTTACAAACATGAAAATCTCGTACACAAATAACACCCAGACTCAGAGAAAGTGCCATTGGTTTACAAAAAGACCTGATGATCAATGATCCAAAGGCGGCACATCCAACCCCTAGACCAACGAGGCAGGCAGGATATATTTGTGCCGTTTGGTGTAAAGACGCTTGGGGCATGGGACCCTAATGCCCAATATTTCTATAAAGGACGTCGTTTTCCACTGCGCCTTCCGGAACGCGGTCGCCACTCGAGGACTTTTCTGTCCCGTCGGGCGTCGGTCCTGCGAGCTATGTGCCCTGCCCACTGCCACTTAAGTTTGGCTATCCGGTGGACTATGTCGGTGACCCTGGTTTGCCTGCGTATCTCCTCATTTCTGATTCGATCTCGCAGGGTAACTCCCTCTCCATTGCCCTTTGGGTGACTTTAAGCCTTCTAATGGAGCCCATAGGGAGTGACCACATCTCTGTTCCATATGTCATCACTATTCATTATCACTGATTAATATAGGCTACTTAAATATAAAAAAAACAACCTGTGCGATTATGGGATGGCCGCTAGTTTTTTATAACTTACTTTTATTCTTACGTGACTTACTTTTTGATATGGAGTTCTATTGCTATGCCTCGGTCACCATTTTTGGGAACATGTTCTATCCTTATTTTTGTGTTCACAAATTTTACTTTCACTCTGCTTAAAACTGTAATAAAAGAGATATGTATCTATGAAATCTTGCTACTAAGCAATATACCTTAAAAATAATACAGGAATAGTAGTTTTCTCAGTACATAAATTACTATCTAAATTAAATCAAAAAACTATTTAATTAAGTTGTCTGTTGACACATCAATATAAAATGCCTATCCCCAAGCCTTTGATAGTATAGCAGACTAGACTATATATTGATATAGCAGACTAGACTATCTATTGATGTATCAGACTAGACTATCTATTGATATAACAGACTAGACTAACTATTGATATAGTAGACTAGACTATCTATTAATACAGCAGACTTGGGGCCCTGGTGACTCTGGCACTTATTTTACAGAATTCTTCTACACAACCTTGAGCGACTAATCATGCCAGTTATTAAACAATTTAGTCTTTATTTTCATGTAGAGAAATTTGTCTATATCACTTGGCCCAAATAAGCAGGAAGCATGAAGTTTTACTTATTTAAGGTCACTCTTAATGTTGGGAATGTAATGGGTTACCATATTTTATAGTTTCAAATATTATTTTCAGTCTACTCACTTGAATCTATAGCATGGGCAAACATTTCAATGCCCTCCACAGGGTGTGTCTCTTGTGGCCCATCCTCCTCTCGAAGGCATTCTGCTGCCAGTTGCATTGATGAGGACATGGATGACCACATTGACTCCAGCATCGAGGAGACTGTTGAGGTATAAGGGTATTAAATTAAGTGTTTACTAATGTCTAACTGTATCTAGAGTTTGTGTATGTTGCTATAATGTTAAATAAATATTTTTTCTTTCATTCTGTCTAAAAAGCAGAAAGTATTTGAAGTGGTGGTAAGTTTGTCATTGTGTATTTAGATAATCATTCAGATTTATTTTATCAAGAGGAAATCTCTTAAGCAATTTTTTTTTATCTGTTAAAATAATATCATCATCATCATCTTTGGCAATCTTGTGGGCTATGTCAGTTACCCTAATTTGCCTGCGTATCTCCTCATTTCTTCAAAGTTAAAATAATATAGACTTTTTTAATTGCCATCAAGGCGGGCACTAGAGAATGTTTTAAGGAAGTCACTATGTTTGCATAGCTTTGGTGTGAAATAGATAAAATATTAGATTTATTAGTTAGTATAATGTTCTTCTTAGTCCTCCAAACTATTGGCTTTGGCTACTGAGTGACACTGGCAATTAATGCCCAAAGACACTGGCTGATTTCTATAGAAAAAAAATAAAGGTGTACCTGGTTCAGCTCGTACTTTAGGCTGTACGGTAAGTGAAAGCCCATCAACCTGGACGAGTGAGTCATCTTTGAACAATGTAGACCATGGAATTGTAACAGTGATCTGTTGCATATGCCCATCAACTATCTGCAGGGGCCAGTTCTGTGCATCACCCAGCTCATTAAGTGCCTAAAACAATCAAAATGTTTTAAATATAAATAAGAAACATTACAAGCTATATGAGTTTGCTATATGATAAATACCATTCACTTTACAACAATAAGAATGTTAAACAGTCTTATGAATATTTATGCTTTATTAAATTTGGTCAACACACGTCACAGCACACTTCAATAAATTAAAAAGTATTTTAGTATTTTGCCACTAAACATACTTACCAACTAAGCAAATATATAATCACAGATCTTCTGTTTATTGTATATTTTTATCCATATATGTTTATTTTTATCTATGTATTCAAAAGCATAGAGAAATATTGCTGTAAGTAATTACATTGTAAATAATCAATGCTGTTATTGTGAGGTATTTTTAATTAACTTTTGATAAGCCCAGTGACGAAACAAACACCACGATCTAAAATGTCCTTTGTTTGGATCGTGAATAACACGTGCTAAATGGGCGAATTGCGCACTATTCGCTGGCAATAAGTGTACGAATTTTGATAAAGTGTTGAAAGAAAATACGTCAGTTTTTAAGTTATTTGGAGCTACAGTATATTAATTATTATAAAATAGACTTACATCGCAGTCAAGGCTAACTTCGCTGACCGTTCCAGTACCATTGTATAAATCCACACTCAGCTGATCAAGGGTGAGTTTTTGTTCAAGAAAATTGCCCAGATAACGTTGCAGTAGATACCTACAGGCTCGTTTTTTTATGCTTTCAGACCATGGTAAATACCACAACATCTTCAGAACGTTCTAAAGTGCATTACACTGAGAATTTTTACTTTTGTGCGTAGCGTAATGACTACTGTGATTTGCGTGCGATTCACTTGCGAACGTAAATAAACATAACGTTCCGTACCATTCAGTTAGCTGTCACTGTCATTCCTTATTACGTTCCGTTTTTTTCGTGATTGGCAATCTGTTACTCTGTATTGTAAACGTTGCGATAAACTTTTTCTTTTGACTTAATAAACTATAGATTGTCTAAATGGATAATGATATGTTTATTTGATACAAGATGTAAATAACAATCAAGAGATGAAATATACCATAACAAGAATTCAGACTGGACCCGCCAGCCCGGGGAAAGAAGGACATCCTGGACCTCCACCTTATAGATTACCGCAGCCTTATGACATCACTCTTGGGTGGTTTTGTATATCAGGGGCGCATGGAGCTGGCAGCAGAAAGAACTCATTCACTTTCCGTTTTGGCTGCCAGTGTTATGCTTTCACATAAAATAGCGTTGGCGTCGAGTGAATGATTTCTATGAATTTGCCACTAGGCTTCTATTACAATAGATCGCCTAGGCTTGGTTTGTGAACAATGGATTAACTACCTACTAGTAAGTTTGCCTTTGTTTACGAATTTATACATTATTGAGTTATAGCTATCACTGTGAACAGTAACTTTAGGCCTCAGTCACATTCAGTCATGTGTAGTGTAGTTCTTAAGAGCATAATTATATTTGTGGTTTTATTTCATTCAACTCATGGGTACAGATTCCTAAGATCCGTGCAGGCGATTGGGTTTCCATATTATAAAATATTGATGGCTTTGGGTACATGCAGAAGTAAGTACTTAGTTCTTTATCACTTAGTCTACTTCGGAAACAGATTTTTAATTTAATCAACTAATGTCTGCCATCTTCTACGTTTTTAATCTTTCTTATTTTGAATGTATATATCTCGTATCCTGTATTAAATTTTCGGTGAAAATCGTTAAAAGTTTAAACATAATTATGTTCTTATTTTTAAGTTGGAAATAATCGACATGCGTATTTTTTATCATTTTCTTAGTCGTGCTAGCGATGTTTGGTTTATTTTACAGGCAGAATACTGTTCTCCGAGCAAAAATTGTGGGCTAAAATAAAACTAAATAGAGTCTTTGATATTTACTACAAGAGCAGTAACAGTAAGTCTTTTTAATGTACATTTACTTTTGTATGTACATCATACATTAAAATTCAACATTATGACTACAAAAACTTACAATAGCGTATTTTGAATGGCGACAGTTATTTAATCATTGAAAGGACCAACGAACTTTGAAAGGTAGCTGGTGTGTCAAATATCGTGTGCAGGTTTCGCTCAAATCACTGGTATGTCGGCGCAGTGCTGGTAGGCCTCCCACACGGTGGACCGACGACCTGGTTAAGGTCGCCGGAAAGCAGTGGATGCGGGCGGCCCAGGACCGGCCTTTGTGGAGATCCTTGGGGGAGGCCTATGTCCAGCAGTGGACGTCTTTTGGCTGAAATGATGATGATGACTGGTATGTCAAGTCTCACTCACGCTAAAACTAATCAGGCTAGACATAGGCCTCCCACAAAAGCCTAAGTCACCCGAATCCATTCGATTCCAGCGACCTTAATCTGGTCATCAGTCCAGCATGTGGGAGGCGTATCAGGATTACGCATTCCAATACGTGATCACCACTCGGGAATATTTCTGCCTCATCGGCGATCAGTCGATCAGCAATAAACACAAAAACTCTTTGCAGACAACATCAAAGTGTCGCGGGTAGAGATCTCGCTAGTGACCAATGATACAAGCAGCATGGTCCATTCAGATCATGGCGTTGGCTGGTCCGATTTCTCAGCCACCATGTACCTGCCTAGCCACATCGGGTTCGTATTTTATTCTCTGACCATTTTTACCTGCAGTCCTCTTAGATCTGACGATGACGAACATACGATGGACCAAGTTGAACCTGTTACGTATCTTCCTTTCTATCGTCGCAGCCAAATAAATGAATAAATAATGCAGTTGTATTTTAATTTGTTAATTCCATTATTGTGTCGGATTTAGAAAACATACGAATAGGTCATTGTCACTAACCTTAGGGTATGTATCATTATCATCCTCGACACCCTAGCCCGTAAAACCAAATGTTGAATGATGTGGCTGATGCTGATGCGAGTGTTCCGGACAGGGGCGTAGCTACCGCCGTATCAGCCGTATCAATTATACGGGGCCCCCGGCCCCGCCGTGCGTAAGCAAAAATTAATAAAAACTTCCCAAATTTTTTACTATTTCAGAGGCAGAAACATTAGAAAATCTAAAGTCATCATCAGCTATAAATCATTAATAAATCAGTTTGCCGAAAAAAGGCAAGGAGAGTGAATCTTAGTGATGAGACTATAATTTTTGAACAGTAATTAATAACTAACATATAATAGTGTATTAGTAACCTAACATTTTCAACTTGTTCTGTTAGCTTTTGCGATTTAAATGATTTGTGTACATCCCACATGTGATCAATAAGTTTATCGCAAATTATTTCGTCGCACAGGGTGAGTATGAATGAAAGTGTTTCTATATACTTAACTTACGAAAGGCTTTAGTTATATAATATAAATTGATTGAAAAAATTTTGGAAGGTTTTTTTTCTTTTAGTGAGAAATACCCCTCATAGTCATAAGGGCCGGCAAATATTTTTTTATACGGGGCCCCACCAAAGCACGCTACGCCCCTGGTTCCGGAGTCCCACATATCCGCTGACCACCCCCGACGGGCAGCGGTATACATTAAGTATTTCCCCAGCGAAACAAAAAAATCCTGCTTAAATATTACTAGTGTAGCGACCAACATGCTACATACTTAACACAATTAACCCGAAAAGTCTGAACTAATTACATCAAGAAATATCGCCTACAAATGCGAGAATACAAAAGTCCTGCACTGCGGTAGTAAAATTTTAAGAGCAATTCGCACAGTTAAGATTTCCCCGACTACAGGTATCGGGGGATAGGCGCAGCGACCCCTAGCCAGAAATACCACCTCTTCTGGCTGAATGATCATCCCTTTGCGCCTAAACTAGGATATAGCAGTATGGCTGTTACTGTCAGGTCTGACTCAAGTTTTGTTGAACGTAGGGATTAATATAATTAAAACAAAGGAAGGGCATATAAATATTGTTGCTTATTTAAAATCAAGTCGTGATTGTGAACTTAGACTAGATAGTTCAGAACGAAGTTTGCTCCCTCTGCAATACCAGCCCAAGTTTCCTTCACAATCTGCTCCACATATTGAGGAGGAACTACGAATCCGTATTCATATCCAGGGAGCTCCAACGTATAAGTCAGTTGGACCCCAGCGGCTTTTGTCCAGTCGCGAGAAGTACCAGTGGTGAAGTATAAGACAGACGCTGCATTGCCAACAATGTAACGGTCAGATTTGTCCAGGGCTAGTTCATCGATAGCTGTTGCCATGTTGATACCGGCAAGGTGCAGAGCAAGGCCGTTCGAGGGCAAAGTTCCTGGAAATAAATAAATATATAACAAGTATATAAGAGATTGCTCTTTAGCGATAAGGCCGCCTATTGTACAAGTGAGATAAAAACGTATATTGTTGTAAGTTATTCTTCTTGTGTAATACTGTTGTTGTACAATAAAGAGTTATCTATCTATCTATAGTATCCTCTCCAGGGTGAAACGGTACTTCACCTCGGAGCAGCTCTTAAATCTTTACAGAGCTCAAGTACGCACTCGTGGAGGCAAATCTTCTGAGCCGGTTGGGATCGGGTTTCGTATCAAGATTTTCTTCTCATGCGGCTAACCACAGGAAAAGGAAAATTATAATCTAAGCTATCGGCCTTCTCATATCCTTTTGTATGCTCTTACGGCATTCTCAGGATAGAACGGGGTGGTGACACGATGTATACTAAATCCGTCAACTTACCATTATTTCCCCACGAATATAGGAACATATTGCCATAACTGTGGAGGGAAATATACATGGCAGCTCTGCTTATGTACTGTGATACTGCACTTCTGATAACTCTGGTTTCGGGCTCAGAGAACGCTGATGGACCTTCGTAGATCAGACCACAAGGGTCTGCTGCAGCCGTGTTGGTGCCCCAGTAGTGGTCAAAGTTGCGGTTCATGTCAACTCCTGGGCATTCGTCGGCCCCCTCGTGGGAGACTGAGCGTGTTTTACGCCACAAGCGATCCTTTAAAAGAAAGTAAGGCATTTAATTGATTCGGTTCTAAATAACTACACCCACTGGGTGTAATCTATACTCTATACTTTTTTTACTTTTAATATATAAAGCTGCAGAGTTTGTTTGTTTGAACGCGCTAATCTCAGGAACTACTGGACCGATTTCAGTGTTAGATAGTCCATTTATCGAGGAAGGTTATAGACTATATTTTATTTTCAAAGGAATTAGGGATCCGTATGAAAATTGCTATTTTGTAACCCAAGGTGTAAAATCGAAAATTTATTTATGCGTGCGCTGCAAAAGCTATTGACAATAGAATAAAATGATGTACTACGGGTTTGTAGGTCTTATAAAGATCTACAAAAAAGTCCGCGAGAGCACATATCTAACTATCATAGTTTAGTCACAATAACCACTTTTATATTCATAAAAAAAATGCATCGAGATAAGCACGGGTTAGAAGCCCACGCGAGCGAAGCCGCGCCCAAAAGCTAGTAAAAAATACACACGAATTAATGATTGTTGAAAAAGGACATTTAACGATAATACTACTCATAGAGATATTACTAGTCTACCATTCTACAATCTATGGCAGTTGATACACGTCACGTAGTCAGTGGCGTTAGCACTGACAGCTACTACTACTACTACTGAGCTACTCCAGTTGCATGGAGGGTAATTAATCTACTTTGCCACGCTGGCCGGACGGGTTTGTATCAATCCTTAAGGTCTGGGCAAACAGCGGACGGGGCGGGACGGCTCTGTGTGACCGGCGGGACGGCGCTCGGCGCGAGAGTAGCGGTCGCGTCGCGTCGGCTCTGTGTGACATATTCTACATTAACTAATACATTACAACTCTTCACGTCCCGCCAGCGTCGCGTCGCCGTCCCGCCCCGTCCGCTGTTTGCCCAGACCTTAAGGCCAGTTTTCCATCTCTTGCGGCTACGTTATCGGCGGCTTTTACGATGCCCTGAGGAATGGGGTGCTGACAGTATGTATTCTCAATCCGTTACGAGACGTTTAAAAGTTTAATATCACTGTGAAGCGTGAAGATACAACGATTCATTATTTATCTCCCATAATAAAGGATAAATTTGATAATCTATGAATAACCATTTTAAACTCTAAATCTAAATAACTACTGTGATTTGTCCTAAAGTTGACGCCGACAACTTTTTTTATAATACCTCCACAGTAGCTTGGTTTCCTGATAATGCTCTTAGCAATACAGCTGCCAATTGTACTACTTTCGGTTTAGTTTTAAAATCTTATTATATTATAGTATGGTATATATTTCTTTTAAATTATTGTAAGTTTTTACTATTGCTAAGATGTGACATTGTAAATTAAATATTACCTCTTCTCAAAAAAAAGTTATAAATTTTCTGTTATATGTTTATGTGTTGTTCTTTTCTTAAGGTGCATTAAAGAGTATTCTATTGTTATATCCTGTGTCGCGGGGGAAGTTTACACACATGTAATTCACGAACACAATTAACCACCAAGACTCGGAGCAAGTGCCTCGAATCTGGTTTAGGCAAAGGACTCTTGCCCCGGAATCGAACCCGGGACCCGTTGATACAAAGGCGGCGCATCTACTAGACCAATGAGGCAGTCAAATTCCTATTTCGAATCCAACATCATACTTACTTCATCGATAGAGTATTCATAGCCGTCAGGGTTTGCAACAGGAATGATTATCCAATCGATCCTATCGGTAAGTCTATCATCAGCGATGTCAACCACCAGCTGGTTGATCAAGTACAGAGCCACAGGAGTCGTCACCCACTCTCTGGCGTGGACCATAGCATCAATAATGATGACCGGCTTTCGAACGTTCTCGAAGCGCGTGGTAGAGATTCTCACGAACTTTATCTGACGACCCTCGTAGCTGAGACCCGCGTTTATTACGGTGACCAAGTTCGGGTACTCGGCGGCCAGACTGTCCAAGTAGTCGTTGATCTGGAAGAAAATGGAAAATAACTCTTCTTTCTTTCTGAATTAGGTTTTATATCACTTGTGGGATCGTCTTGCCAATCTGAACCATGGCTGTAGGGTCATCATGTATATCTACGCTACATCTCTGAAGTATTCATAGCACTCAATTGCATCACAATAAATACCTCATCAGATCTGTAGTACGTGTCCCAGCTGATAGAACGTCCAGATCTCTTGGCAGCTGATCTTGCATTCTGGATTGCTATTTCTTCTTCGCGAAGAATACTGGAAGAAATTATTCGTAACTTATAACAAGAATCAATATTCCGCCCCGTGACTAAGATGATCCCATTCAAACGGCGGCGGGGTGCACTTGTTCAGACATAGTTATGATGCTGCTTATTAAGTCTCTAAGTACATATTAATAAGGTGCCACAGCATGCACTTAAACATTGTAGGTAACACTGACCGATCAAGACGATATTATAAAGGAACGGTATTAAAAATAATAGTTTAAAAAAACAAAAAAAATACGCTTTTATAGAAAATCCAACTAAAAAATAGAAAATATATTTGAATTAAAAATAGTGTCAGAAAAAAATTAAATTATATTGTAAAAAGCGTGGGGTGATTATTTTAGCGATTATTTTAGCAATTATTTTAACAATTATTTTATTGATTATTTTAGCAATAGCTTTATGAAATTTATATCTCTATTAGCTATTACATTGAAGAGCGGTGTTCCACCTTGATCACCGTTATTATTATTATCCTAGTAAGGATAACGGTTCAAAATGTTTAAAATATTGAATTGTCATCGGTCCTTGATAAGTATGCCAAATTTCGAGTTAATCCCACGTTTTGAAGGGGGTCAAAATCATGTCTGGGTGAAGCTAATAAAAGATGCCACAGACGTAAAGACGATTGATGACACCCCTCTGTCTTCATCAAATGCTTTCTTCTTCTTCACAGATTATAGATTTTGCAACATCCACTGCTGTCAGATTTATAATGTATAGTCACCACCTCACTCCATGCTGAGGGTGTCGTGAGAGCTAAAGCTACATGAGAAGTAAGGCAGAAAACCTGATACGAAATTCTGTGCCACCTGTTTAGTCAGCGTGGCACAGCAGGTTGATTCCGTATCATACTTACTCAGCTAAATTGTCAGCAATCTTTGTGTAGGTCAGACCCCTAAGATCAAAGTACTCCAACCATTGTTGCTTCTCTTCAGGCGCAAGACGGACTAGCGCTTCAAGCTTTCCTGAAGCGGACTGCGCGGCAGCATTGGCAGTGAAGATGTCTAGTTGGGATTCTAGATGCTGAATGTCCTCATTGAAACCGGCGATGCGGTACAGTTGATGACTGAGAATAGAATACAATGGCAATACATATCTAGATCTAATTATGATATAGAATACATAGTGTCACCACCCCATTTCATTATGGGGGCATCGTAAGAGCCGACAAAAGGATATGTTATGGCCGTAATCCTCTTGCGGCTAAGAGAAGGAAAACTTGATACGAAATTCTATGCCATCCCGTCTGGTCAGCGTGGGTATACTATTTGTGCCAAAAATAATTTTCCATATCGATTCGGGCGTCTTCGAGTAATCGGTGGATAAACATAAAAATGTTTATGGTCTGTGTGGTGACGGATTTAGAATACACAGTGCCACCAACCCATACCATCCCGAGGGTGTCGTAAGAGGCGACTAAGGGAACGCAAATGAAAGGCAAATCACGTAGCCGCAAGAGAAGGAAAACTTGATACAAACCCTGTGCCAACCCGTCTGGCCAGCGTGGCGCAGTAGGCTAATTTCCCTCCAGAAATTTGGAGGAGGCCCGACTCAGTAGTGGGTCACTCATGGGCTGAAACGAGGAACGACGACGAAACATAAAAATACAAACGAACATAAGATCTTATTCTTTTTTTGAAATCGTATAAGGCTGTATACGAATTAGTTACCAAAATAAAACTATAAAAAAAAACTAGCAATACATACTCGTAAGTAAACGTTAATGCGAGCATGATGTGTATGATTAATATAATTAAAAAAATATCCAATTAGCTATGTATATTAGAAATTAACATACCCTTCATATTTCTCGTGTTTTGCCTGTACCAGGGCTGCAGAAAATAGAAGGAGGCACACCAATCGAGCCATTCTGACCAAAGTCCGTAGTGATAGTGTCCGGAACCGCACTTGGGTGGTAATGATATTAATGATTAGGATAATCCTCACCGATAATTTTTACTGTTTTCTAGAGTTCATCGAGTAAACAATAAATACATATACAGTATGTAGCAGTAACTGGATGTTTGTACATGGGTAATGACTTAGATTTAGCCAATTGGTGAAAATGGTCAAAAACTAATATTTTGCCTTTTCTTCAGTGTAAAATATGGCTGTTTTTAAGGATGGCCTACGCTATCAAAGCTTTAATGTACTAACAATTGAATTTAATAACACAATTCTGTAGATTACCGGTTCTCGTCATTATAACGTCTATTAAAACTGCTTCCCGAACCATTTTGGGTACTTCTATCTATCTATCTATCAGCCACAGAAGTCCACTGCTGAACATAGGCCTCCCCCATAGATTTCCACAATGCACGATCTCGTGCAGACCGCATACACCGACTCCCAGCGACCTTCACAAGGTCGTCCGTCCACCTAGTCGGGGGTCTTCCCACGCTTCTCTTTCCCGTACGTGGACGCCACTCCAAGACTTTTATGCCTTCCTTTACTTTGGGTACTTATTACGTATTAAAAAAACGTTTGTGATAAAAACATATTTTATTTTTGTGCCATCATTAAAACCTCTAAGGCTTCGCTACTGAATCGGGCCTCCACCAAATTCATGGAGTACAATTAGCCAACTGTGCAGGTTTCAATCAAGTTTTCCTTTTCTTGCGGCTTGGTGATCTGCCTCTGTTCCTTTAGTCACCTCTTACGACAGCCTCAAAACGGTATGGGTTGGTGACAAACATTGCGTATTCTAAACCTGTAACCACACGGACAGCCACATTTAAATAATTAAATAACTATTGCATATCTTAAATTTATAACAGGAACTTAAACTAGTAAATTGTACATGGTTATAATGCATTTTATTATAATATCTTTAAACCCTGGAACTGACTAGTAGAAATAATCAGGCTACTGCAAAGTGCCACAGCTAGTTCAATTATAAAAATATCTAAGTAGGTGTTTTAACATTACACGAAGTAAATGCATGACATTGTTTATCTGAATCTGCTTGGTAAAAACAATTATTCGATGATATTATTTAGTGGTCACAAATCCATGAAACATAATCTAGAAGTCGTCATTTACCCAGAGATACATAGTCCGTGTAGTGGCTGATTTGGAACACATAGTGTCACCACCTCATTCAATTCTGAGAGTGTCGTAGGAGGTGACAAATGGAAATGACAAGGCCGATAACCTAGCCGCAAGAGAAAGAACCTTGATACGAAACTGTGTGTGGCACAGTAGGCCAATTACCCTCCATATAACTGGAGGAAACCGACTCAGAAGGAGGGAGGGGGTGACACTTTGTATTCTAATTCCCTCACCGCACGTACAATTATTGTATATCATCATCATAATTTCAGCCAATAGATTTCCACTTCCACGAAGGCCGCTTCTGAGACGTCCGCATCCATCGCTTTCTCGCGACCTTAACCAGGTGGGTCCACCGTGGGACTTGTGGGTCGTTTTTTCGTTTGGTGACGGATTTAGAATACGCTAAGGAACTAAGGGAACGCAAGAGGCAATCACCTAGCCGCAAGAGAAGGGAAACTTGATACAAACCCTGTGTCAATCCGTCTTGCCAGCGTGGCAAAGTAGCAGGGGCGTAGCTACCGCCGCCGGGGCCCCCGACGTGCGTAAGCAAACATTATTAAAAACTTCCCAAATTTATTATTATTTCAGAAATGACTAAAGTGATTTCCATATTTGGCAACACCCTACATCGGTTATTTTGTTTTACACACATTTTTTTTTCTTTTGTGAGACATCTATAACCTTCTTGGGCCCAGCAAATATTTTTTTTTACGTGGCCCCACCAAGGCACGCTACGCCCCTGCAAAGTAGGCTAGTTTCCCTCCATGAATTTGGAGGAGGCCCGACTCAGTAATGGGTCATTCATTCATGGGCTGAAACGACATAAAATATACAAAGCTACTAATACTATCTCAAATAGTAAGTTGATTGCTGATTTAGATGCTTGAGGCCAAGGAACTATCAAATTTAGCAGATTATGCACAGGGTTTGGTATCAAGTTTTCCTTCTCTTGTAGCTAGGTTTTGGCCTTGTCGGCACCTTTAGGTCGGAATGGGGTGGTGACCCTATATATTCTTAATCCGTCACTACACGGCCAATATGGGCTCTTCAATAATCAATTATTACATTTGTAGTCCAGGATTAGCACATGGTGATATCTACATGGATTTAATTCTACTATTCCATTGGTTGTAAAGTTTAAATGACGATTTTGCTTATCACAATACATTTATTTCCATAATTTAGAGTACAGTGTAGGTAAAGAATTTCATATTACCATTGACTTAATTTTTATGATTAATAATTGATATTACATTTTCTTTCGATAAGTTTTTATTGCACTAAGCGCGATAACAACAGTTGCTTGCGTGCTATGTTATTATTTATACTAATCATTATATCTAACTAGTGGCCCGCCCCGGCTTCGCCCGTGTAAAGCAGCGGGCGTGGGTTATACATATAAACCTTCCTCTTGAATCACTCTATCTATTAAAAAAAACCGTATCAAAATCCGTTGCGTAGTTTTAAAGATTTAAGCATGCATAGGGACGGACAGACGACAGCGACTTTGTTTTATACTATGTAATAAATATAATATAATATGTAATGATAAAGATATAATAATAATGGTAAACATATACTTTTTATTGCTACATATGAGGCTAAGTACCCTCCCTGTGATGAGAGGAGGCCCGACTCAGCAGTGGGTCATTTATGGGCTGAGTAGTAGTAGTCTTCCTTACTTTAAACCTAGTTGTCTAGTGGGTCTGTTTAGTTTGTTTTTCACCTTGTAGTTGAATTTAGGTAAATTTCATGTTTGTAAACTGTTCATGTTGTACCTATTCAGAGGTTACTTTTTATGTATAAAAAATGTACCCGTAGCTTAAGGTGAATGTTCCAGGGTAGCCCGCGAAATTCAAATTTTCTTACGTTTTTTTGCAATTTGCAGGTTAGTGCTAGGTTGTATGTTGATTAAAATGTTATTTGCGGCTGTAAGACGCAATGATGTTAGAAGTAAAAAGGTGTAGATAGGTTATAAGCGGTCAGCAAGCGGCACGTTAAAAGTAGGCTAATTAGCAAACCTGACCTCAGTGTTGCGTCGCTGGCGTCAATAAATGCACGTCAAGATCCGTGTGTAAAAAGTGCTTTAAAACAACTAAAAATGCCATCGTGTGTTATGAGATATAGCACAAACTACTCTAACAAAACTTCTAAAAGTCAAGGAATCACTTATCATTCGTAACTATCACTATTTCCGTACTATAATTAATTTTTTTTTACAAATTTAAAATGTAATTCGTAAAATATGGCGGTAAAAATCAATGAGTGGAACAAAAGTATCCTCATTACCAA
This sequence comes from Clostera curtula, assembly GCA_905475355.2. Lineage (NCBI taxonomy): Eukaryota > Metazoa > Arthropoda > Insecta > Lepidoptera > Notodontidae > Clostera > Clostera curtula. The sequence goes on along the minus strand of FR997813.1, from coordinate 4,951,771 downwards.
GTGCAAAAGAGATAGATGTCATTACGCATCATAGACCTTATAGAAACAGACATGTGAGTTGCATATCGGAGTAGGTACAAAGGTAAGGTTATTAGGTGATGTTATTTTTTGTAATGCAGTTGTTATTTAAATTAAATTGTTTTATTTTTCGAGTTGCGTTACTTCAGTAATAAATAAATTTTGCCAGTGATGACATATGGAACAGAGACGTGGTCGCTCACTATGGGCTCCATCAGAAGGCTCAAAGTCACCCAAAGGGCAATGGAGAGGGCTATGCTCGGAGTTCCCTGCGAGATCGAATCAGAAATGAGGAGATACGCAGGAAAACCAGGGTCACCGACATAGCCCACCGGATTGCCAAACTTAAGTGGCAGTGGGCAGGGCACATAGCTCGCAGGACCGACGTCCGATGGGGCAGAAAAGTCCTCGAGTGGCGACCGCGTTCCGGAAGGCGCAGTGCTGTTAGGCCTCCCACACGGTGGACCGACGACTTGGTTAAGGTCGCCGGAAAGCAGTGGATGCGGGTGGCCCAGGACCGGCCTTTGTGGAGATCCTTGAGGGAGGCCTATGTCCAGCAGTGGACGTCTTTTGGCTGAAATGATGATGATGATGATGATGATGATGACATCTCAGAAGGTGGAGTACTCATGATTATAAAACACTTTTAAATATAATATATATATATCCTTGGACATTCCACACAATGCCATCTCGTCCCAAGCTAAGCAACTTAATGCTTGTGTTATGGTAACGAGATGGATGATAAACTACTTATATAATTTTTTTTTTGTAAATACATACATATTATAGATAGAAATGACACCCAGACTCCGAGCCAGTGCCTCTGGTTTGGACAAAGACACCTCCCCGACCCCGGAATCGAACCCGGGACCCGTTGATCCAAAGGCGGCACATCTAACCACTAGACCAACTATGGGAACAACTCTGAAATTGCGAAAAAACAAAACAGCTGTTTCTAACGTATATGTTTACATAGTGAGACAGTTTTTACAAAATATTTTTAGGCATAAATCTTTGTAGAGCAAAATGTTATGTCTGCTTTAAGTAATCTATATTGTTTCTAGTGCATGTGACAACGCATCACAACAAATTATATTTGTCTCTATTTAGCACGTGATTATTAAATCATACCATCCTACTTTCACGACTCATCTAATGCAGTGTGCATATTGCATATTAAGTTAACTATGTGTGCGTTGGCCTGCCATTTTTATAGATCGAATGTTGTACAGGTAACGTATCTACACCTTTTTACTTCTAACGTAAGACGTATGTAGTTATAGAATTATAATCATCAAAATCATCAATACAACCCTCCAAGCTCATAAGGGTGCAAGAATGACTTTGAGCTTGAAAAAGTTTTTCTGGAACATTCACCTTAAATATTCTCTAAATAATAATGTATTATTCAGTCGCTGTGTACGCCGCTGTGATGATAGCACATGCTCAACATATAAGAGGACTTAAGGGATGGTAAGGAAAAATATTTCATTCAGTATTTGGCGTAAACTTAAAATGGTTTTTCAAACTGTTTTTTTGGTAAATAAATATTGGATTATTAACATTTATTTTGATTTACATATTAATAAAATAACATAGCACCATAACAAACACTACTTGGACCACACTTCTTTTCACGGAAAACGCAGAGCTCGGATAGTCATAGCGATCAATGACATAGCGTGCTCCTTCGGCGATCCCGGCAAAAGTCTCCTTTATAATCTGCTCCACGTACTGAGGCGGGACTATGAAATTATATTCGTATCCAGGAAGTTCTAAGGTATAGGTCAGTGGAACACCAGCAGCTCTGACCCAGTCGCGAGAGGTGCCTGTGGTGTAGTAGAGAACGTTGGCAGCATTCCCAACTACATAGCGGTCAGCTTTTTCGAGAGAGAGTTGGTCAATTGCTGTCGCCATAGAAACGCCGGCATTGTGAAGGTCGAGGCTGTTTGAGGGTAATGATCCTGAAAAATTCAATTGTAATTGATTGGGCTGTGAACACCTTGAAGTTCTTAGCCAACATACGCTATCGCGTCACAGGGTTTTTAGAGTTGGTTGTTTTGGCTATGTAGCTTAAAATGTTGTTCATAGTTTCGAAGATTAAGTTGCGAACTGCAATATACCACCCATCCTATCGTTAGTTTGCACTTATCACTCATACAATGCATGCTTTTGGCAATATTGGCTTGTTAAATTGTTAAGCTAGCTCCCCACATGCTTCAGAAAATCTGTACAATAGGTATGTACTTGTTCGGTTTCTGACTCGTTTCTAATTCGGTTTAGATATTCATCATCATCCTCATTTCAGCCAAAAGACGTCCACTGCTGGACATAGGCCTCCCCCAAGGATTTCCACAGAGGCCGGTCCTGGACCGTCCGCATCCATCGTTTTCCAGCGACCTTAACCAGGTCATCGGTCCACCGTGTGGGAGGCCTACGAGCACTGCGCTTTCCGGAACGCGGTCGCCACTCAAGGACATTTCTGCCCCATCGGGCGTCGGTCTTGCGCACTATGTGCCCTGCCCACTGCCACTTAAGTTTGGCAACCGGCGACCCTGGGTCGCCTGCGTATCTCCTCCATTGCCCTTTGCCTTTGACGAGATATTAACTTACCATTATTACCCCAAGCATAAAGAAACATATTCCCATAGCTGTGAAGGGAAATGTAAAGCGCCGCTCTGTCAATGTTCTGCAGCACCTGATCTCTGATGATTCGAATCTCAGCCTCAGAGAACGGCGTCGGCCCTTCATAGGTGATGGCGCATGGGTTTGCTGCGCTTTCAGTTGTTCCCCAATAATGGTCGAAGTTACGATTACCATCGATGCCAGGACATTCGTCAGCACCCTCGTGGGATAATGATCGAGTCTTACGCCATAGACGGTCCTTAAATAGACGGATTTAATGATATTATTGCTTCGTACATCTGATGGGTTTCTAATATTTGTAGTAGAGGTGAGAGCGTTAGTAGCATACTTAACCCTGAAGATAAATAACCACCGGAGGTGAGGAGGATGGCCTCCTGTCTGCGGCGGCGTGGTTCTGAGTACAGATCCCACAATTCCGCAATAAGGACGCGAGTTGGAGCACCCCGGGGAGGTTTAGTGGGTAGGCCCCCACTCTGGGGGAGAGTCCCACACGCCCCTCGCTGGTCATCTCCGTGGCCGGCAAGGAAGTCCATAAAGGATTTTACCCCGGGCAAACAAAAAAAAACGGTTAAATAACCACAATCAGGCGCTAACCTAACCTACCCCTTAATTCTATGAAGGTAAGCATCCAAAACTAAGTCGTTACGTTATTGGCTCTGAGGACATAAGACTATTGTATTTTAAGGAAAAGATATGAAGGCACTTAGTGATACTAAAGAGTAATTAGTAGTAGTAGTCTAAAATAAAAAAATCACTAATACTGAAGACTCCGATGGAGCATTACGCGCTACAGGCAACCCAAGTTTAATCGCAATATAGCTATGCAAGCTCCAAATACCGTTTGTGGTGGCTTAAAAACACAATAAGGCATAGTAACGGCTATTCAGTGCTTAGCCTTATTACGATATTGTACTTCATATATGATAATCTTGATATATTATTTTTCAAAATATAGAAGTAGCCAGTGATGACTTCATAGCCTCTCTATGAATACAAATTATGTCTCATGATAACGTGACGGAGGAATACATTTTTATGGGCAATCCAATTAGATAAAGGGACGGAAAACATAAAGTGGGTCAATGCAATGCCAAACGTGTTTTGGGTAAAAATGTTGATTGCATGGATTCAGTAATAATCTTATATGATGGTTAGACAGGCTGATCATTATTTCCCTGGAATAAGCTCACACATTCCTATCTACCGCTACATCATGTTTTTTAAACAAATGTCTTCATTCAGACTTATGAACCTCTTTTTGGGTTTCCCAAGACTCTTCCGTGCACCGTCTCTTCCGCTCAAAGTCCACATTCATATTGATAGAATGGTATTATTGTCGCTTTTACCTGTCCTGCTGACATGTCTATTACTGTTACCGATTTTATACTTCCTCTGTTTCACTATCTTTCACTATCTAGTAATGCTCTAGTCATGCTCATGATAAATGAAATACTTTAAAAATGCTGTAAAATCTTACCACATCGAAAGTATATTCGTATCCATCAGGATTAGCCACAGGAACGATAATCCAGTCGACTTTGTCTGTTAGTGAACTGTCGGCAATATCAACTACCAGTTGGTTGATGAGGTACAAAGCGACAGGGGTCGTCACCCACTCTCTAGCGTGGACCATAGCATCAATTATAATTACAGGTTTCTGGACATTTTCGAAGCCAGTGGTGGAAATCTTGACAACCTTTATCTGGCGACCTTCATAGCTGACGCCCGCGTTCGTGACGGTAAGAACATTTGGGTATGCAGCAGCAAGGCTATCCAAGTAATCGTTGATCTAGAACATGAGCCAGAGAATTTATTATAACTAAGCAGAAAATAAAGAGATAATTAAGCTAGCAATTTAAAGTACACTCAGATTATTTATTGAACTACTTGTAAAGCATAAAATCATTGGGAATGTATTTACCTCATTGTGTCTATAATAAGTGTCCCAACTCATGGATAACCCATTTCTTTTAGCAACTGCTCGAGATAGCTGAACCTCCGCATCTTGTAAGCGAAGAATACTGAAAGCATTTTGATAATAATCGACCCTCTTTGGTATTGTATACTGTCAGTGTGATGACGGATTTCGAATACATGGTTAGTGACACCATCCTGAGGGTGTCATAAGAGCTGACAAAAGGAAATAACAAGGCCTAGCCTAACCGCAATGGTAGGAAAACTTGATACTTGAAAACCCTGTGCCAACCCGTCTGGTCGGCGTGGTGCAACTCTCCATGTACATACTCGTAACTGGAGGAAGCCCGTTTAACCGTGTGGTGACGGATTTAGAATACACAATGTCACCAACTAACACTATCCAGAGGGTGTCGTAAGAGGCGACTAAAGGATCGTAAGAGGCAGATCACCTAGCCGCAAGAGAAGGAAAACTTGATACAAACCCTGTGCCAACCCGTCCTGCCAGCGTGGAACAGTAGGCTAATTTCCCTCTAAGAATTTGGAGGAGGCCTGACTCAGTAGTGGGTCATTTATGGGCTGAAACAACATGTTATATTGTTATTGTTATAAGTCGTAATGAAAAGGGTCATTTTTGATATCATCATGTGATGTAGATTAAATGAAATATGGTAATAAGTAGTTACTTACTCTGCCAAATTGTCTGCAACCTTGGTGTACGTTAGACCCTTCTGATCAAAGTACTGTAGCCATTGTTCTTTCTCTTCTGGCGATAAACGTACTAAGGCCTCGAGCTTTCCCGAGGCCGATCGAGCGGCGGCTGTGGCTGAGAGGATGTCTATTTGGGGTTCTAGCTGTCTGATGTCCTCACCAAGTCCAGCAATGCGATATAGCTGATGTCTGAGAATGTTTTTTTATATTGTTTTATACAGGGTGGCCCGTTCCGTCCATGGTAAGTAAAAAATGAAATTATTTCCACTGTCAACACCTTGCTTTCCTTTCTGGACCTTAATAACGCACAGGAACATAACCACCCAAGAATTATAATTATTATTTAGAAGCAGTATTTGGCCCGTCTAAGACGAACAGCTTCAGTTTAAGGAGTTATCCAACTACTGCTCTTTAAAATTACAGTAGATATAGTAGAATACATAAAGTCACCACCTGATCTCATCTCAAGGGCGTCGTAACGTGCCACCTTGTGCAATTTGTGCACTTATGGTAGTCTTCCTAAATATAACGTCGTTTATTTGAAAGACCAAAAAATTTTTGGTCCAAAATGGCTGCCCCAAAAAATTTGTTGCTCTAAGCTTCAACCCACTGGTAAATCCACCACTGTATACCAGTACGTACCCTTCATATTTTTCAGGTCCTCCCTGTGCCAAGGCAGCGGAGCACAGGAGTAAGCACGCCACTAAACGAGCCATTCCGAACCAAATCAATTGTATTACTGTCTGGTAACAGACTTAAGATACCAGCCATATTAGAAAAGATTAGTATAATCCTTGAGATAATATTTTATATTGTAATATATGATAATTATTTATCAAGGATATTTGGAGATATAAGATATTCGGCACGCTTCCGTTATCTTAGAATGCATTGACAATAACCTCCATGGTGTGACTGGATCTTTGCAAAGATAAGAAATGGCGGGTGAGGGAAAACTACTTAAATTGTTACTTTAATCAGCCGGTTTTATTGTTGGAAGTCCTCATAGGAGCCGGAATATGTGGGACTTAAGGACGTGGAAAGATGAAAACTAGGCCCATAACCTATCTACTTAAACTAATGCCGTTCCTGATGCAGTCCAAGATGCAGTCCTCAAGCTTTCAGGCGGGCCCCTCTGCAGCTTAATAACCAGTTGTCTCATCAATTCGGACAATCGGGAATCTTAGCTGTTTTTTACGTAACTGTAACGACTGGCATTGAAGTTCGAATGACACATCGGAACCAACTGTTTTACGTGCCGTGCGTAGAGGAAGTCGTATATTAATATGATACGACACCAATCCACATATATGGGCAACCTGTTCCACTCACGCGACAGAATCAGATAAGTCAAATAAACTTAATAATCGGATAATTGTAGTCATAATTTCCGAAATATCCGGGTTCGTTTTTAAGGAGTAGTGCGCCCCTCGACAGCGTCACGCCCCGTCCAAGCTGCGGTTCGCGCTGCATGGCACAATGCTCGCGTGCTAAGGGTATAGTAGTTAACACAAGCCAAAATTTATCCAGCGCAATAAACAATTTTAGGCGCAAAGGGATGATCATCCAGCCAGACGAGGTGGTATGTCTGGCTAGGGGTTGCTGCGAGTTGTAGTCGGGGAAATCTTAACTGTGCGAATCGCTCTTGAAATTTCGCTATTGCGTTGTAGGATTTTTTGGGAATTCTCGCATTTGTAGGCGATATTTCTTGATTTAATTAGTTCAGATTTTTCGGGTTACTTGTGTAAAGTATGTAGCATGTTGGTCGCTACACAATATTTGAAGCTTTTTGGCGGTGATCGGCGGAGAAGTGAGGAGTAAGCCATGCGATGGGTTGATGACAAGTGCAACTTTCCACTACCAGAGCGCAGACCTTCATTATGCCGATCGAAGGCAGGGATTGCGGATCCGCGGCCAAAATGTCAGGGCCGATGAATGTGCGGCTCGCACCGTCCGTGATGAGTCATTACTACTTTGGTACGATGACGCGCGCGTTACATTCCAGAGTAAGGATGGCTTTGGTGGTAGTATTTAAAGCTGGCATAAGGTAATTTCTAGATGGTTCCGAAATTAAAGTCGGAGTTATTCGATTTTCTCGCGCGAGGATAAGAGGTACATACATATTTTATTCGTTATCGCCATAGAATACCACGGATCACATTCGGTTCCACTTTTAGTTCTGCGTAGTATGTGATGTACTTACTCAGAATTTGAACTATGTTCACTCGCTACTTCGATATCACATAAAGTTACACTTTGAGCGTAATTGGGTTCAGTTACTTCGTTGTTATTATAAGGTTATATCTTGGACCTTAATTTAGCTTTAATGTTGTTTTGATTAGGTATAGGCGCAAACACAAACTCAAACTCAAAAGGAACTTTATTTACGTAGGTTTTACAGAAAACTCTTATAAATCGTCATATTTATAATTACCATTATCATCTCACGGGCCTTTACCCGCACATAATATATTAATATAATCATCTAGTCTACTAATACTACTAATCAGCCCATTAGCGACCCACTGCTCCGGACGGGCCTCTCCCATTACACGGCGCTTACTATGCCGCGCTGACCAGCCAGGCCTGGCACAGGGTATTTATTTATTACATTACTAAATGTTGCAATAAAATACAGATCAATCGGTAGGTATGTATTTTTAATAAGAAAGTACTAACTAGTTACAATTTTTTTTAATAATTTCTAATTAAGTCACAATTTAATCATTATCGTAATCTTGATCTCGTATATTTATAATAAATTTTCCATAGATTCGTCTTGAAGCCAGAATGTCTCCATGCGTAAATTAAAGGGTCGCACAAACTATTACAAGCACCCAATAAGTACAATGGCCCTAGAGTTAATACCTCTAAAGGAATACATTCATATCCATTTTTCATTATATCGCACCTGACAAACATAATAACAGCCACATAGTACGGTGCCCACGTCCCTACGAAACATAGGGTTACCAAAAGTACTGTTTTAACAGCTTTCAATTTACTTGGATGATTTGCTGAAGTCCGTCTACAACAAGATACGTTAACTCTTGACCTGCCTCCATGACAATCATCAATATTAAACTTCTTTTCATCTATTTGAAGCATCCCTACTCCATTTACTACAGAGGATCCTGTGGTTGTTATGACGGATATGGTTGATGCGTCATCGTTGAAAGCTTTGTTTGTGTAACCACTGCTTTCTTTGAACTCTCGTATCTTGTCAACAGTTTGGACAGCTCTCCTCAAAATGAGGAGGTAGAGAATGCAGACAATAATGATGACTGACAAGACAACGATTGAGAGGACGATGAGTAAAGCTGGTGGGAATACAGCGACATACCAACACCTGTAGTCGGTGAACGTGCGTCCAGTCCATCCCATCGCTGGCAGGCTTGAGACAAAGAGTCCTAAAACACATTCAAGATTTGTATGTCTGTGAGGGTCGTAATGAACTTTATTACCAAAGCAGAACACATGAAGACATTGGATTAAACACTTTTAACGGATTCATACGCCTTAAAATATAGACTCGCTAAAAGGATTTATTTCAATTGCAAATAATCGCTTATAGTTACCTAACGTATCACTTTTGGGAATAAATTAGTTATTATACTGAAAGCTTATAATTAAGTACATAAATATCCTTGGACATTTCACACAATGCCATCTCGTCCCAAGCTAAGCAACTTAATGCTTGTGTTATGGTAACGAGATGGATGATATACTACTTACATACATTTTTTTTTGTAAATACATACATATTATAGATAGAAATGACACCCAGACTCCGAGCCAGTGCCTCTGGTTTAGACAAAGACACTCGCCCGACCCCGGAATCGAACCCGGGACCCGTTGATCCAAAGGCGGCACATCTAACCACTAGACCATAAGTACATACTCCTAACTATGCTATGTAGCACATATAATTATTAACAATACAAATTTCTAAACTACTTAAAATATTTGGTGAGCCACCAGTAACACAATAAGCTAGTTGGAAGCACAAGCCATAAAAAAATACTACAGCAATTAGGTACTACTCAGCATATAGATGATCCACTACTGAGTCGGGCCTCCACCAGATACAAATAAAAACAAAATCAAGGGCTTTTGTTGGTTCTCAGGATACCCTCAGGATGAAATGAATTGATGACATTTTATTTGTCTAAATCCGTCACCATACGGAGAACTAAGTATAAAGTATTACAAAATTGAGAATTGAATTATATACAACAATTAAACTGTATTAATACACAAAATACTAAATAATGTAACAACTTCTTAGTCTAAGAGTAGTCTTAGTCTTATATTTAATAGATATGCTATAAATTAACGATAACAAGTAAATAATTTTTGTAAAGCTTTTAAGGAAGCAATATTCAGAAAATTTTGCTCAAGTCTCACACTGGAGAGGAAATTGACATGGAATGGTTACACACAATGTTAGAACACTTTCTAAATAAGCGCCAAATCTTTTTTGTAAGTAATAAACAGACAATTTCGCTCAAATCTCACACTAGAGAGTCTAGAGACATGGAATAGCTACACATAATGTTAGAATACTATCTACTTATGCGACAAATCTTGTCTTGTAAGCAATAAACAGTCAATTTTGCTCAAACCTCACACTAGAGAGTCAGTTGACATGGAATGGTTACACATAATGTTAGGACACTATCTACTTATGCGACAAATCTTGTCTTGTACGAATTTCTTGTAGTAGGTTTTTACTGATCTTTGGAACCCTTTATGCCACCAAGCATAAATTAACGGATTGAAAATGCTGTTTAAAAACGCCAATGTGGCTATAGGACCACTGAGTAGCGTCTTGTAATGTCCACAAGTCGGATTTGTTAACTTTTGCTCACAGAAAACAAAAAATATTACTATTACAAAGAAAGGAATCCAAGTTATAACAAAACTGCCTGATGTGAGCATTACTACAGTAATTGCTCTCCATTTATTGGGTTCTTTTATCTTTCTCGTGCCTATTTTTATTTTCATGGTATTTGCAGTATTGGTAACTTCTAAATGCTTTTTGTCAATGACTGAAAGCTTTGATATGTGGGAATATTCTGTATCTACGCTTGATGACGAGTTTTTGGCTATTCTTTGTCTATCGTCTATAGTAGTATTTACATTGCTATCAGTTACATTGTCAGCACTATTTGATCTTACCGATACAATGGAATTTGAATTATTCTTCTTATTATCAATGGGTGCATGAAAGCTTGCACTACGACATAGATTAGGAGTCTTTAAAATGTCTGCATTTTTTGTGAATCGCAAATTGTTACTTTTATCGTGAATGGTAGGTCCGCGATAAATCCTCAATTGCGATTTATCATCCATTTTTATATTCATCACATTCTTGGCACCCAGATTAATGTTATTAACAGTTTTTAAGGCTTTCACTAAGATGATAGAGTATAAAACAACTACAAGAATTACTGGCATAGAACTGAGAAGGGAGTTCAGCAGTATAACAGCACCAGGGAAAAGGGCCACGTAATCACATCGAGTGAATCTCAGCTCCTTGTTAGTCCATCCTGTTGCTGGTATAAATCCCAGGGTTATACCTGGAATAAGGGTTAACACAAGCTTCAAATCAGAAGCAAAGCAAACTAAACTACATGACATAGATATTTCTAACTTAAGTATCTGATTACTGTCGCTTTTTTAAATTCCATGTTTATTGGATAAAAACGATATTCAATGTCTATCAATTATATTTTTTTATTTAAAAATGAGCACATTAAAGTATGAATACTGAAATAATTAGTTAATTTGTGGCCACATTTTTTGTGATAGTATTTGATGGGTGTGCGGTGACTTAAGACCTTTACACAATCTTAACTTACATTAATTTTATTATAATAATGAAAATAACTAGCAGGTAGTTTGCAACAGTAAACAGTAAATAAGCTGAACTAACTAAAATTAGAACAATTACTAAAATTAGAACATTAAGTTATGACGAGATAGCTGCCTTTCTTTCGTTCTGTACAGCAATATTGACTGCCAGGTTGCAAAGACTTTCACCGCATTTCGCAACTTTTATTTATCTTACGATATTAGTTATTATAAACTGTTTAAATGTTGATTTTGTTATATGACAATTAATTGTTAGGTATAATTTATAAAACCGTTTCTCTTACCAATCATCCATATGATAACAATCCCAATTCTGACACGAGTTGTGTTAAACCACCTCTGGTAGTAGAGGCCGTGAAGAATGTAAATGTAGCGATCTACAGCGATCAAGCCCACACTGAAGATAGAGACCATTGCTGGACAAACTAGCATACCTGAAATGGGAAAGAAGCTGATTTAAACTAGATGGTTGCTTACTCACTTCGTTAGTTGGGAGTTTACGTAAATATTATATATAGCTAATATACCTACTAGCGAATATACCAGCTGTAGTTATACCCGGCATTAGTTTTCTATTATCATTAGACATGTAGTTAAAAATAATCCGTCCTTCAATTCAAATACGTTTCCAATATTTGTTGACGCTAATATACGAAAAACATTTTTTATTTTAAAATACAATGATACTTCAAAGAAGATTAACGAAATAAAAACTAGCATTTCTTGTTCACTTTTGCTGCTTTTGCCAATAGTTTATCACTACATATTATAAAACAAAGTCCCTGGCGTCTGTCCGTCCCTATGTATGCTGATATCTTTAAAACTACGCAACAGATTTTGAAGCGGTTTTTTTAATAGTGAGAGTGATTCAAGAGGAACGTTTTATGTATAATACATGCAGAATATCGTAGAGAAAACACTGATAAATTTAGATGTTCATCATTGTACCTGTGCGAAGCCGGGGCGGGTCGCTAGTATATGTATAATAACTAGAAAAGTTTCAATGTTGGTAGTCTTTATAAGTAGACCACATGCAAGACCACTAGGCCGCTTAATATTTTTCTTCTCTTAAAAAAACCGCTTCAAAATCCGTTGCGTAGTTTTAAAGATATAATCATACCTACATAGGGACGGACAGACGACAGCGACTTTGTTTTATATTGTGTAGTGATAGTGATAGTGATTTACGCTTACCAATTTGGAAAATGCATAAAGGATTGGAGCTGGCGGAGTTGTCTACGGTCACTCCGAAGATGATGGAAAACCCGATGATAGTGTCAGCGAGCGACACGTTTCCTAGCAGAAGGTAGGTACTCTTTGGCTGCTGACCTGAATATGTATAAAATAGTATAGAGTAAGTACCCGTATGGTGACAGATTTAGGAATAATAGAGTCACCACCGCTTTTTCTGTCGCAGGACTTTTACAACAAATGACAAGACAAAAAACTTAGCCGAAAGAAACCTTGGCCAGCGTGGCACATATATGCATGTTATTGGAAGAGTCCCGACTCGGTAGTGGTTATTTTATGGTATGAGATATTATAGAGTAAGTTCCTAGCAACATGGAAGGATAATGGGCCTAAGAATTTTAAAGCAGTGTTAGATTTAAGTGTCACTCAAGGCCCACTCAAGAAATGAGGAGATACGCAGGAAAACCAGGGTCACCGACATAGCCCACCGGATTGCCAAACTTAAGTGGCAGTGGGCAGGGCACATAGCTCGCAGGACCGACGCACGATGGGGCAAAAAAGTCCTCGAGTGGCGACCGCGTTCCGGAAGGCGCAGTGCTGGTAGGCCCCCCACACGGTGGACCGACGACCTGGTTAAGGTCGCCGGAAAGCAGTGGATGCGGGCGGCCCAGGACCGGCCTTTGTGGAGATCCTTGGGGGAGGCCTATGTCCAGCAGTGGACGTCTTTTGGCTGAAATGATGATGAGGCCCACTTTACGCTTCTTTTCGAAAGTATTTTATTAAATAGCGATATTATTACACTTTAATTGTAGATCAAATTTAACGACATAAAAGTATATTTTGTGTGGTGACGAAAATATAATTATTAAGAATATATAATGTCGCCACCCCATTACGTCCTGAGGGTGTCGTAAGAGCCGACAAAAGGAAATGATAAGGCCGAATACCTGGCCGCAAAAGAAGGAAAACTTGACACGAAAACCTATTCCAACGTCCGGCCAGCGTGACATAGTAGGCCAATTACCCTCCATGTAGTTGGAGGAGGCCCAACTCAGCAGTGGGTCATTTATAGACTGAGAAATATGATGTATAGTCGCGCTTGGGTAAATGGATGATATACATGGGTGAAACCTAGCTAAAACTTCTGGGACGCCGCGTTTTTGTGGGAATAGTTGCGGAGTGTGGACTACAGGATGAAATATTTATTATAAACATGTTCTCAGTAAATGTACCTAGGCAAACTAAATTCAATTATCATGTTTTTATCAAATAACTACCAAGTGGGTTTTTTGAAGTACAATGGCAGAATCATGATTACGTGTACCTATGTGGTAATTGAAGGTTGAAGGTAATTGAAGGAAAATTTGATACAAACCCTGTATCAGCCCATCTTGCCATTGTGGCATAGTAGGCTAAATTCCTCCCATGAACGTGTACCCCTCAGTGCCTAAGTAGTGGGCTATAGGTTACAATTATGATGATTTGATGTAAATGAAGTAATTTACATCTACGGATATTTAGCGAAGTTGTTAAATCTCCTATCTTCCTGCCTGACTTATGACCTGGTTAAGGCCGCCGGAAAACAATGGATGCGGGCGGCCCAGTACTGGGCTTTGTGGAAATCCTTGGGTGAGGCCTATGTCCAGCAGTGGACGTCTTTTGGATGAAATGGTGATGATGATGATGATCTTCCTGCCGTTCTAATGTAGGTCAAAACATTGTAATTTCAATTTGAAATAGCGTGATATGATATTTAATAATAGCAAAATATTTTGTGGCTTCTAAATATTCCCAGGGATTCAACGTCACCATTTTAATCCGATCGTGATTACCCGTTTAAATTTATTATCTTTCCAACTGCGGTTCACATCGTAGTTTCCCGTTTTCAACAGTATTTTAGGTGTGTAATTGTAAATCCAAATAAATATCAAGTTGACACTAAATATTAGCACAACGATCATATTATAGCTATGCGACATCGACATATGGCTCGCGTTTCATGTTAATTTTTAAAGCGTTGAACGATAATTATGTAGTGACACAAGTTTGAGCAAATTTTCGAAAACCCTTTAGAAAGACACCTATTGTCCTTAGAAACCTGTTACGTGTACGTGACTTTATATTTAAAGTTTAACTACTACTACTACTATTCAGCCCATAGATATATAAATATAAATATCCTTGGACATTTCACACAACGCCATCTCGTCCCAAGCTAAGCAACTTAATGCTTGTGTTATGGTAACGAGATGGATGATAAACTACTTATATACATTTTTTTTGTAAATACATTCATATTATAGATAGAAATGACACCCAGACTCCAAGCCAGTGCCTCTGGTTTAGACAAAGACACTTGCCCGATCCCGGAATCGAACCCGGGACCCGTTGATCCAAAGGCGGCACATCTAACCACTAGACCCACTACTGAGTCGGGCCTCCTCCTGTTACATGGCGCGTAATTAGTCTTCTGTGCTACGCTGGCCAGACGGGTTGGCACAGGGTTTCGTATCAAGTTTTCCTTCTCTTGCAGCTAGATCATCGGCCTTCATTTTGCCGGCTCTTACTACACCCTCAGGAAGGAATAGGGTGGTGACACTTTGTATTCTAAAGCCATCACCACATGGACAAAAGTTGAACTATTGGTTCTCATCTCAATGTATACAATCTTTACTTTCAGAGCTATAGCTTTAACATCGTTCTGACTTAGCTAGGATCTTTGCTACTGGATATAATCTGCTAAATTCAATAGTTCTTGCCAAGTTATTGTGCAAAGCGAGTGATGTAGTTCCCGAACTACTTAATATGTGTAGTACTAGTAGGTTAGCAAAAATGTCAAAATAGACAATCAACCGTGCTTTTGACTGTCGATATTGAATCTACTGAATCAGCATGTTTGGTGCCCAGATATGGCGTAACATCTCGGCAACTTTTACGTCATTTTGAGGATAACACTAATAGTAAACAATATCTGACACGTATATTATACTTTAATTGATTTATCTGGGCACATAGCGCGCAGGACCGATGGAAGTCATTAAGTGGCAACCGCGTTCCGGAAAGCGCAGTGCTGGTAGGCCTCCCACACGATGTACCGACGACCTGCTTAAGGTCGCCGGAAAGCGATGGATACGAACGGCTCCAGCCTTCGTGTAAATCCTTGGGGGAGGCCTATGTCCAGCATTGGACGTATTTTGGCTGAAATGATGATGATGATGATTCATCAGCTAATATGAAATTAGTTTAGTTAGTAGATAACATAGATCGTAAAGATTAATCATGGGTAAAATTGAGAAACAACGATTTAGAGACACGAGGTTAAATATCTAAAGTTGCTTGTACCGATGTTATGGTCCTTTAATCTATATCAATTAAAGTGTACAACTTCATATAAACAGAAAAATGTACATTCCAAGGTAATGAGTTGTCCGAAGACCACGAGGTTTATTTGTTCTTACAATTAGCATAAATTAAGTTAAACAAAGTATTTGTTGTTATAAGCCCATGTTTCTCGAAATAATGATCGAGGTGAAGCTATAAATTTTTGAATAAGTTTTATACTAATAAGGAAACCTATATGAAACTTATCTTTAAAGTTGTTTACAGTACAATTCTTTTAATAAATTTTACAAACATTGGATTACGGGCTCCCGGGTTTGATTCCGGGCCAATTGGGTGTGGGTGTCAATTATGGTCGTGAATTTCATGTTTGTAACTGCCCCCGCGATGCAGGTTACGAATGAAGGGATTATGTTTAAAAAAATACATTTTTTCTAGTCCCCAAAACACAACGCTTAGGATCCCTTCAATGGCAAAAGAATATTGAAAGTATACGGAGGAAGAGGAAGACGGATCACTCACCTTTTTTCAATATAAGCCCACTGGAAATGACCACTGTCAAGTTACTTAAAATTATTAACGTCCCTAGAACATACGCCACAGATTTGTATACAGATAACTGTTCTTTTTCTATTGTTCTGTATGCCTCGTATAGGTCAAAAAGATGCGTTTGAGCCACTTCACTGTCATTGATACTGGTTACATTTAAGTTAAAATAGTCAATAACTTGATCTAGTGTCACGTTTTCTTTAAACTCCGATGTGTTTGACTCCATTACGACTCAACGGATTTTAGCTGATAAATTATTATTCACGTTCGACGCATGTCGATTCTGTACATCATCTGTCGAATAATGTCAAACATTTTCTCGAGACTAACTGGTACTTTTGTTTACTTTAATGGTACTATTAACATGTTGTGGTTCCGTGCGAATACCTCACTCTTTGTGAAATACGTTATAATTACGTTGTATTAGGATTGCGACGACTACAGTCCCCGCCAATCTTTCTGGTCGCTCTGAATGTAGCCATGGGTACGAACTTGCGCATCGTAACTATATTTCATAACCAATACGAACGTAGCTCACTCACACTAACACGCGGGTGGCGAGGACGCTTGCGGGTGAAAAAGGGCGAGCGCGGGCGTGCCCTACCTCACCGCCCCGCGTACGTCCCGCTGATACCTGATTTTGTGTTGTGCGCAGCGTATTGCGGCTTCATTCAGAGCGGCCATAAAGATTGGTGACAACATTCTTCTTCTACCTGGCGTTAATCCCGGATATTACCAGGGTCCGCCTTCCGACTGGTCCGCCGTCCGACTGATCTTTCTCTACTTTGCCCGATCTTCTGCATCCTTTTCAGTCAGACCATTGGCTCTCATGTCAGACTTGACGACGTCCAGCCAGCTCTTGGGAGGGCTACTTGAACATTAAAAAGTGTAAAAATAAAGCTCTATTTTGGTGAGTTTGTGCTATATATATATATATAGTGCACTAGCGACCCGCCTCGGCTTCGCACGGGTGCAACGATGAACCTCTAAATTTATCAGTGTTTCTCTACTATATTATAGGTACATGCATTATACTTATTAAACCTTTCTCTTGAATCACTCTATCTATTAAAAGAAACCGCTTCAAAATCCGTTGCGTAGTTTTAAACATGTATGCATACATAGGGACGGACAGACGACAGCGACTTTGTTTTATACTATGTAGTGATAGTGATAAAGTTTATGCAGATAAAGCATGATAAATGCTGTACCTTCAGTAAGCTAGACTACTACTACTCATCCCATAAATGACCCACTGCTGAGTCGGGCCTCCTCCTATCACAGGGAGGGTCATTAGCCTACTGTGCCACGCTTGCCTGACGACTGACGGGTCGGTACAGGGTTTCGTATCAAGTATTCCTTCTCTTGCGGCTAGGTTTTCGGCCTCATCATTTCCTTTCGTTCTTCTTCTTCTTCATTTAGGTTTTGGCTTCCATCGTTATTCCGATGATTTTGCCAATGACAAGTGTGTTGTGTTAGAAATTTCGTGTGATTATGAAAGTTAAATTAATTGGTTTTAAGTTGCGTTAGAGTTAAGAAGTTAAATATTAGCAGGTAGCGCTATAGAAAACAATACAAAGCATTAAAGTACAGATTATAAATATTAAAATGATAGAGCAATATCTATAGTTCCCATAACGAACTATAGATATTTGATTACATACAAACTAGACGTACTTTTAACAGTTCGATTAGATGAAAGGAGTTCGTTATGGGGTTAGTTATCGTTGGCTCTTACGACGCCCTCAAGATGGAATAGGGTGGTGACACTATGTATTCTAAATCCGTCACCACACCGCACGACCCCAGCCTCAAAGGGCGGTATTTTATTAAGGATTTGCCTTGCGATACAAAAAAGGTATGCAGATGAATAGATACTGAACCTATAAATTGTACTGCGGTTTAGACTTGGTACCTACATAAATGTTTTCCCTATTTCTTAAATATGTTGACCCACAATGGATTTGACAATTTCTGCCAATTAAGTTTAAGGTAGACGCATTTTGAATACAAATTTTTCAATTTATTGTACGAGTATACTTGTCATCCTTATGAGGAAAGGAAATATTTTTGGCATGACTAATCTATTAGGTTAATGCATGTATACATATTGAGATATATAGTAGCTTAAAACATTATAAATACAAAGGTGCCCTGGTAGGGGATACTACTACTCAGCCCATAGATGACCCATCGCTGAGTCGGGCCTCCTCCAGTTACATGGAGGTTAATTAGCCTTCTGTGCCACGCTGGCCAGACGGGTTGGCACACATCCTGAGGGTGTCGTAAGATTCGACAAAAGGAAATGACAAGGCCTAAAACCTAGCCGTGAGAAAGGGAAAACTTGATATGAAACCCTGTGCCAATTAGATCCGCTGCTGATTCGGGCCTCCTCCAAGTTCATTTATTTATTTAAATATAAACTCTTTATTGCACACAAAAAAAGACAAGATACAGACAATAAAATATTATATGGTAACGTGTACGGCCATATAATATTTTGGTGTGGTAACGGGTATTGGGCGGCCATAACGCATACCGCGATCAGGATACAGGGCAACCTTTTGTTCATTGAGGGAAATTTGTTAACTATGGGCCAAGTGTTTCTTTAAACTATTATATATTTGTAAATACACAGGTTTGTTTGCAACGAATAAAAATAAAAAACCACTGAAACGATTAAAAAATACCTTTAATAAGTACAGCATTATCCCTTTGGTATTTTTCTTTCCACGTTGGACATCCTCATGAAAACTCAACCGTGTTCTAACCGAGTTACGAGAAAGTGGGATGATGCTAGTTTGTGCCCCGACCTACCCAATAACGTCAACGGTGTTCCTCTAATGTTCTAAACCCGTCCATAGGCACCACGCTCTGATGAGGAGCTCTGGACTTCCAAGGGCAAGTTGTGATGGCCCCTGATCCACAGCAGCGATCAGCAGCTGCTAGTAGCGACATATTATGGCAACCCGTTACGCCTGGCCGTCACTCCACTACACAACACGACACCGTGTGCACCACTCCCGCCTGGCTGTCCTCTTCCTGTGGAAAGGAAGAGTTTATTCTTGAGTATTATAGGCTATAGGCGAAGCATTTTGATAATTGCGCGATTGAAGCCCATGCCCAAATGTCAAGCAATTATTGCTTTTTTTCTTGTGGCTAAGACACCCTCGGGGTAGAATAGGTTGGTGGTGACATAGGGCACTTATTCTAAAGCCTTCTAGAATTTATCAAAACTTACTCATTCAATATAATGTGTTCATCCTTTTGAAAACTGGTAAATTCGTTGTATTCAATACAAATAAATGATATTTGCAGAAGCCTGCTTATTACGGAAAAATCGTTGCGTGAAATGGAACATGTCCGTTTCATTTCGCAATAGTAACTAATAGTGTAGAGATAGCCTAATCATGCTTTCTGGGTAATATTTATGTGATTCTAATATTATTCTATTACATGCCTTTTAGCACTTCAAAATCTTAATGGAAAATGTAAGTTTTTTTCCTTGTAGCAAATGTAAGTTTTTTTTTAGTTGACGAAACCTCATAATGCAGTTTAAAACTTTACTTTGACGTTTATTTATTGAAATTCGTGAAACGAAACGTAACGCGCAGTTTTGTAATGTTTACTATTTTAAGAATTTCATGAATTCTACATAGCCTGGAACGTTTTCTGTTAATAATAATTGTCGTTATCTCGTCTAAAACAACAAAGATGTTTAATTTACCTTTGCTTCGACAATTTGCTAGGTAAATTAACAAAAAATATTTTAACCTAAAAAATTATGTTCATTCTTTAGTTTACACTCGTTTTTTTGTTACAGATTATCGATAGGCGCTACTTCCAAAACACATTTAAACTCTAGGAGTTTAGTAACGACAGCAGCCCTGCAATTTAAAGTGTCAGACCAACTATGGTAAGTTTCATTTTGTACTACTGCACATTTAGTTAATAACACTAGAGTGTCACTATATCTAGCCAACTATTAGTTACATTCTATGACATTTCCATCATTGTACAGGGCTGAACCAATGAAGAAGAAGAAAAAGATGGATCCAGCGATTGTTAAAGCTCGTGAAGACAGGCGTCGTAAGAAACTGGAGAAGCAAATCAGAAAATTGGAGAAGAATGCCCAACAATTGAAACCCATTGATGAGATGGAAGTACCTTTAGAACTTATAGACAATGTTGGGTAAGTTTCCAACTATTCTTATTCATCATCATCATCATTTCAGCCAAAAGACGTCCACTGCTGGACATAGGCCTCCCCCAAGGATCTCCACAAAGGCCGGTCCTGGGCCGCCCGCATCCACTGCTTTCCGGCGACCTTAACCAGGTCGTCGGTCTACCGTGCACCTTAACCACTATTCTTATTAGGCAACCATAATATAAATACTACTCAGCACATCCATGATTGGGTGCTGAGTCGGGCCTCTTCAATTTACATGGAGAGTCATTTGTCATTATTTCTCAAGCCCCATATACCAACATATTTTAAAAGTTCACACCATTCTTATTTCATCACTATCACTACATAGTATAAAACAAAGTCGCTGTTGTCTGTCCATCCCTATTTATGTTTAAATCTTTAAAACTATGCAACGGATTTTGAAGCGGTTTTTTGTAATTGATAGAGTGATTCGAGAGAAAGGGTTATGTGTATAATATATGCATAATGTTGTAGAGAAACACTCATAATTTTAGATGTTAATCATTGCACCCGGGCAAAGCCAGGGCATGTCATGTCACTAGTTTATAAATTTATTCATTCTATCAGTATCACAAAGCAGTACTTACTTCACCAAAATCAGGTATTATTATATAAAGTATCATATATTCTTTGTAGAATAAAAAATGAATCCCCTGCTCTTGGTACAACCTGTATTGCGGGAGCTGTTTACAAACATGTAATTGATGAACACAAATGAAAACCCGACTCAGAGCAAGTGCCTCTGTTTTAAACAAAGACACTTTCCTGACACTTGCCTGGAATTGAACCAAGGACCCATGATCCAAAGCCAGCACATAAAAAAATACCTTTTATATTTTCAGTAAACGCAGGAGGCAACCTCCAAAATTGTCAGCAGAAACAATTGAAGCTCGAGCCTTACTCCAGAAAGAGTGGACTAAGTACAAGCGGGAGGAGTATATGGCTAATGTAGCTCAGATTGATAGGATCATGGCTGCACAGAGGCGAGCCTTGGATAAACTCTATGAAGTGTCAGAGGACCTGTACAATGAAGCAATCATGGTAAGATAGACTAAAACAAGATCAGTTAATATATTTGTTTGTTTGTTGTATGTTTGGATGTGCCACAGCAACTGGCTAGTTTGATTAGGCAAGTGGACACAAACCTGTATTAAAAGAGCTTTGAAGTCAAATAATTTATTTTTTGACTATTTTACAGTGTAAACCTGATAACTATAGTTCTTCCTAAAGGCCTTTACTTTGAATTGACTGTATATTGAACTGGATAATAGGGTGGGAAGTGATAATTTTGAGTGTAGAAAAGGTGAGGAGCCGAACATCAATTGGGGTGCACTTTGAATTATATCAAAGGATATTATTTAGCTTACTGAAACTCAAAAAGAACTTTATATATGTAGGTCACAAAACTCTTATAAATGGTCCTATTTAAAATTACCAATATCATCTTACAGCCCTTGGTCCCACACTAGGTGGAAGTCTCGAAACACACTTAGCACTTGTCATTACTACATTCACACCTTTCATACACAATTCCTCATTCTTACAATCCATCCATTTCTTCTCACCCACAACTACCACCGGTTCGGAAAGATGCTCTACGGACAAGAGCCCGCAAGAAACTCTGTAGTTGCTTTTGTTCAAATTATCGGTCTTGTTTACGAACAGCACAGTGAGAGCAAGTTCGCCAGATGAGAGAAACACGCTAAAGTTTATGTAAAGAATGACGAATAGCACTTGACACGGCCTATTCGTCATTCGTTACGTCACGCAGTCAGACAGGTTGGCACATGGTGTAAGTACTCGCGTGGCGTGGCGTGGGACCAAGGGCTGTAAGTACCCGTGTGGTGACGGATTTAGAATAAATAGTGTCACCACCCCATTCTAACCTGAGGGTGTGGTAAGCGCCGACAAAAGGAAATGATAAGGCCGATAACCACTATATAAAATAAATAACTTGAAACGTAACCCTGTGCCAACCCGTTTGGCCAGAGCGTGGCATAGTAGCCTATTTTCCCTCCCTGTGATGGGAGTGGGTCATTTATGGGTTCAGTAGTAGTAGTAGTAAATACTCCCGTTCTTGCAGCTAGGTTTTCTAGCTAGCTACCCAACAGACAAAATTGTGTGGTGACCTAAACTCGTCACCATGGCTAGTGAAACTACGTTATTGAGTTTGACAATTGTTTTTTTCTGTCTTTACAGCCAGACATGCAGCTAATACCCGTCACGATCAAAGGCCCGGTAGCAACGCCCCCAATAAAGAACTACGAGTCACCTGATGGCGAGTACATTGATGTGTCTAAGAAGTGGGAGAATTAGTCTCTCTGTATATTGTGTTCAATGGATTAGTTTAATAAATTATTAAGTTTAAAAGTTTTATCTCTTTCGTTTTATTTAAAAATAAATATGAGAAGCTGGCTTATGCGTGTGGCTTTGCCCGCGTGTTGTCTAAACCCGTTGTTATCTCGGCTTCGTTACTTAGGAATAACACGGCATTCTACAGGTGTAATTTTTGAGTTATTCGGTACAAACATACATACAAAATCTTTCCTCTTAATATTATTAGTATAGATAGAGCAATCAAATTGTTTTTAATCGAATAAATTCTTGCGAATGTTTTCAATTAGACAAAAAATATGACACAAAAAGTAAAATAAAAAATAATTTATAATTTAGTTTTTACCACTTCTTAGTCTTGAAGATGAAGATAGTAAGTACCGCAGGTGCATAAGAGAGTTTTCTATTATCGTGAAGGCAAAAGTCTAAATACCATCGTAGGCCGGGATTTGATATACAATGGCCAGGCGGGGTGTTCGATAAAAAAAGATATAAATATTTTTGTTGTTTTGTTTGTTTCATCGAATACGTGATCATAAACATTTGTAAGGAGGTAACATATTGCGTATTTAGACAATAACGTTATTTATTTACAAAAAAAACTCAGCCCATTATTTATCCTCTGCTGAGTCCCCGACTCGGGTCAGGCGGGTTTGTACGAGTACATATGCACTAATATTTCGGATCCAACTCGGTGGGGCAGCGTTCGGAAGCTACGAAAGATCTTCTCGTCCACAATACCGCAGTGTTTGAAGACAAAAGTCTTCAACCAATGTGTGTTGCCAGTGATGACATATGGAACAGAGACGTGGTCGCTCACTATGAGCTCCATCAGAAGGCTCAAAGTCCCCCAAAGAGCAATGGAGAGGGCTATGCTCGGAGTTTCTCTGCGAGATCGAATCAGAAATGAGGAGATACACAGGAAAACCAGGGTCACCGACATAGCCCACCGGATTGCCAAACTTAAGTGGCAGTTGGCAGTGGGCACATAGCTCACAGGACTGACGCCCGATAGGGCAGAAAAGTCCTCGAGTGGCGACCGCGTTCCGGAAGGCGCAGTGCTGGTAGGCCTCCCACACTGTGGACCGACGACCTGGTTAAGGTCGCCGGAAAGTAGTGGATGCGGGCGGCCCACAACTGGCCTTTGTGGAGATCCTTGGAGGAGGCCTATGTCCAGCAGTGGACGTCTTTTGGCTGAAATGATGACTAATATTTCTAAAATTAAAGCACTTTGACAAAAATTTAAACCAATAAAAGTAAACTAAAAAGTATAAAATAACCAAAGAACAACCGACTTCAAAGAAGTTTCAATTTAAGAGTCAAGTTGACTACTTGACACAAAATCTGCGCCGTCAACCCGCGAGGCCATCGTGGCACAAAGCTAAGTACCCTCCATGTAATTGGAGGAGGCCCGACTCAGCAGTGGGTCTTTTATGGGCTGAACAGTAGTAGTTAGATAATATAGCCCTAGCACACACTCAAGGGGATTTTAAATTGTTTATTTATTTTAGTCTTTTGTTATTTTTTGTCTACACGAACAGGATAGAGAGATGAAGAGAAGAGAGAGGAAAACCGGTTGGCACTGGAGTATGATATAAAATAAATCCGCACCTTGGATATCATGAACGATCTCTGAACATTATATTAGTCGGAAAACCAATGGAGGGGTAAATCGAGTTTCACGCATGAATTACCGCGGCAATTTTCTTTATAGCTCAACGAACTATTTTTTAAAGTATCTTCAAGGAGGACTGTTAACACGTGTTCAGTGAATTGCTTAAAACATTAGATGCAGTTTGAGAATATTCCACTAAAAAAAAATTGGTTAGAGGCGCCACATTGGCGGTATACGATCTATAGATTGGCGCCGTAACTCGAAAGGGATTTTCAAATTGCATATGATAATGAGCTTGTTTGCCAATTATAGTTTATGGTGTACATATTAAAATATCAAGTAAGTCAGATATACGAGAAAATTAAATTCATATTATAACTTTTTACATTTCTTTAGAAATACCTACTAGTGGTCGCCCAGCGGTCGAATTTTGACCATTTTTGTTTCCTTGTATCTCTCACGGTTTCTGTTCAGTCAATGTCAAGTTTTTGACCATAATTAATTTAAATTAAACTTATATAAATATAGTTCTATTATCAATTTGACCAGGGGCGTAGCGTGCCTTCGTGGGGCCCCGTATAAAAAAATATTTGCGGGCCCTTATGAATGGTAAAAATGTCTCACAACAAAAGAAAAAAATGTGTGCATATAATTCATAGAAATATTTATGCATAATTATTGTCTATCTGTCTCTTCCTCCAAAATTTTGCCTTTTTTCGGCCAACTGATTTTTAAATGATTTATAGCTGATGATGACTTTAGTTTTTCTAAAGTTTCTGCCTCTATGGACAATAGTGACAGGTCTGACAGTCGACTGAAGTTTTTATTAATTTTTGCATACGCACGTCGGGGGCCCCCTTGGTCTGGGGGCCCCGTATAATTGATACGGCGGTAGCTACGCCCCTGAATTTGACCACATACTTTAATAATAAACAAAAGAGTTTGACGACGGTACCGTCAGACCATCAGAGTTATATGATTAACCGCTACCTTATTGGTATTAAAAAAGTTGAGATGAATTTACACATTTTATCTAGTCAATAAACGTAAACTACGTTGAAGATTTTTTTATTGTTCCAAAACGTTCAAAGAGGACATATTTATGAATGTAGGTACTAATTTATGATAATACTAGCTTTTGCCCGCGACTTCGTCCGCGTGGAATAATGACTTCCGGAAAAAACAATTTATCCCCGTTGGGAGGGAATTTCCAATAATCCTCTCTTAGTGGTAGCCTACTCCTCCCAACAAACACACAGGCCAAATTTCAGCTCTCTACTGCCATTAGTTTCGGCTGTGCGTTGTCTGTCAGTCACTCAGTAACGGAAGAGTTTTATATATATAGATAGCTGTGCCCGCAACTCCGTCAGTGTGTAATTCCTTGTGTATTATTAAGTTAATGTATTGGTAATATTGTTTAGATCACGTTCACATGAGGCTTAAGTACCTATACAACGAAAATACTTCAGCGCAAAGCTTCCGGGTAAACTATCCTACTTCACTTAAAACTAAATACCTATAACATAATTAATAATACATATACCTTTAATTATTAAAACTACCTACGCTTTTACTTACTTATTATTATTATTAAAAAAACTGAACATAAATTAACCAAAACTTACCTACTACTAACTAACTACTACTAACCTATTACTACTTCACCTAAAAAGAAATAAAATGTTAAATATTAATAATTTGTAATTTGAACGAATATAACACGCCACCAAAATAACTAATACCTATTTTATGAAATAACAACAAAAGAAAATTAAATAAACTAAATTATTGTAAAGACTAAAAGTCGCGCTGATAAACAATATTGCCTGTCAATAAGGGCGAATACTCGGAACGTCTACTCGCATCATCAGCCAAATCCAAATATTGTATGAAGTTCGCGTTTGGATCGCCCGCCCTTTTAAACCTCCCGCGCGACCCGATGCGACGGTTACACAAAAATAATCCTTAAAGCATGATTCAGTAATCACGCGCGATGGTTTATTAGCGTATTTCATGAATAACTTTGGTGTTTCTGTACCGATTTCTATGATTCTTTTTTTATGAAATAGGTAATAATGTTAACATTTATTAATTAGGGATGATTGAGAGTGTTATAAACGTAAGAGTAGACAAATATAATAAGAAAGCTCTGAACTGCTAAGCTATCGGGAGTTACACGTGTTATTGTGAGTCAACCATAAAAGATAGACATTTGCTGTGGTATAATATTTTTTATATAATTTTAAGGAGAACATTTCCGTCATACATGATTTCTGTGTAGCTTTAACTATTAAGGCTGCACACGCGACGGAAGCTTAAAAAATGGAGTAAGTTCTCCTGTTTTCCCAACATTTCCCTTCACTGCTCTGCTCCTATTGATCGTAGCGTGATGAAAAGTATACTATAACCTGCCCAGGAGTATGAAGAACAATTGTACCAAGTTTTGTTGAAATCCGTCGAGTGGTTTTTGTTTCTATAACGAACATACAGACAGACAGACAGACAGACAGACAGACAGACAGACAGACAGACAGACAAAAATTTTACTGATTGCATTTTTGGCGTCAGTATCGATCACTAATCACCCGCTGATAGTTATTTTGGAAAAATATTTCATGTACAGAATTGACCTCTCTACAGATTTATTATAAGTATAGATAGAAGATAGATGACGCCGATAGGAGTGTATCGAGACTACCACCTAGCGTGGGACAAGGGCCGAAATATGGCGATGGTAGATTTTAAGATTTACTTTGACAATATATGAGACTTTTGTGATAAAACCTACATGAATAAAGTTCCTTTTGAGTTTTTCTCAATTTTCATTAGGGTTGGCACTACTCGAACCTTATTGGCAAAGTATTTACATAGCGATTGGCGTCGTCACTCTAATGTCCTTGGGTATCGACTACCATTTAACTGCCTGATGTAAGAATGGCAGCTGGGACTGATGGCTTTACCAACCCTCGGTTGCAAGTATGTATACCTATAACTGTTTCCTTAATCATTTATTACAGTGCCTATTTGTCGACTTTTGATAGCGATGGCTGCTTCTGAACTGATTACATGTGCTCCTACAACTGAACATGGAAAGAACACCTGGCCAGACCCTTTCAAAGACAATATGTTTTATGTAGCGAATCCTCTAGAAGCCGATCTACCCGGCCATTGGGTTCCAATAAGCGTTGTTAAGAAAGTCGTCGAATGGAGAGTTACAGAATTAGAAAACACTTATCAGTTTCCTGGTTTACCAAATACTGGAATCAAAGCAAAGCTTAAAAAAGTGAGTGATAACCACAAACTACTTAAGGGTCAAATAAGTTCTTCAGATCGTGAAGCTCTAAAATTCCCTAAATTCAAGCCGAAGATCAAGCCAAAGCCTCTTGTAATTACTACCAGAGCCAAGCGTTTCCCAACTGTTCGAAAAATTACACCTGCGGTAAAACATATGTCAACAAGGATAGCTAGTAAAAGTCAAGTAACACCTAAACGGACTCTAAGTACACATATATCAGCGAATCCTAGTACAGTAATAGTTACAACTAGTAAGCAGAAATATTTAACGAAAATTACTTCTAAAGCTACAACCGCATCTAACGCGGTGCAAACTACTACTATTATGAATAATAAGAACAGTGTAGCTAGCAGAGCTACGCCAGAAAGCACAGATAACCCTAAAATAACTAAAGCTGTATCTGATAACCATAAACCAACTACTTCATCTATAATTAAGGATGTCTCTAAAGATATAAAGACTCATGAAATAGATGTAAATGCTGAAATCAATATTAATGTAGATATTAACGCTAACATTGAGCAAACAACAGTTACTACACCTGACAGTGTAAATAATGTTACTGAGCAAGAAGACGATGTCAATAAATTGAATGAAGATGTCAGTACGCTTGAAGGCATAAGTACAACTGATGTCGATAATAATAACAGAGGGTTAGTGGAGACCACTACGGTTAGTATTGATAATAACGACATAACAAGTAAGAAAACTACAGTCGAGGAATCTGGCGACCCTTTCTATTGATGTTCATTTGTTGACGCATAAATATTTTAGCAAAATCAAAATCAAAATGTTTTTTATTCGAATAAATTCTTACGAATGCTTTCAAATAGTAAAAAAAAAATACTCTAAATCAAAATTAAAAAAAAAAAAGTTTAATTTATCATTTAGTTTTTACCACCCGTTCGGAATGCCATTCCACAGAGAAGAGCCGGCAAGAAACTCCATGGTTGCTCTTTTAAATAAAAGGGTTACAATGATGGTGGTAGCTTTGTTTTAGTGTTTGATGCTATAATCATTAGTATTTTAAACCTAAGCCTATTAGGTTATCGCTAAGTGGCCATCGTTCAGTCCTTAAATGACCCACTACCGGGTACACCCTCCTCCAAATTCACGGAGGGAAATTTGCCTACTGTGCCACGTTGGCAAGGCGAGTTGGCGCAAGGTTGTATCATCATGTTTTTCTTCTGTTGCCCCCAGTTGATCTGCCTCTTGCGGCTAGGTGATCTGCCTCTTACATACCTTTAGTCGCTTCTTACGACACTCTCAATATGGTATGAGATTGTGTATTCTAAGTCCATCATCACTACTAATTAAGGACGCGAGTCGTAAGGTAGGACCGATGACTAAAATAAAAGCACTTTTGCAATATAAACTCTTGTAATAATTTTCTTTTAATTCTCTAATTGAAATAATAGTTTCTGAGAGAAACACATAAAAACAAAGTAGTAAATAAAAAAAATTCTTCTTACATCATGACAGCAAAACCTGACACATACTTCCATTCCATTTTTAAAAACATTAGTTATTCGAATACAGTAAATAAAAAAGAATAATATAAAAAAAAAATTGCATTGCCTTTAGGCAACAATCACACTACTAATACTACTCATCCCATAGATGACCCACTACTGAGTCGGGCCGTCCCCAGTTATAGGAGAGTAATTAGCCTACCGTGCCACGATGGCCAGACGGGTTTGAAACAGGGTTTCGTTTCAAGATTTCCTTCTCTTGGTTTTCAGCCTTGTAATTTCCGTTCGTCGTCTCTTGTGCCAGCAATACACGTTGGCCGAGCTTAGGCCAACGCGAGCGTAGGCAATTTAATACAAGGCAAGTGCTACTGCCTACACGTTGGGCAAGTGTATCGAAACCAACTAGGCGAGCGACACCGAGCGATGGCCAGACAATGCAAATACACCGTCTATACGTTGGTATTGGCGTTCACTCGGTAATGCTAGGCCAAAGTATATTGCTGGCTTTACAACGCTCTCAGGATGGAATAGGGTGGTGACACTATGTATTCAAAATTTGTCACCACATGGAATTATGATCACACCAAATTTTTTAATTCGAATCACGCACTATTATTTGAAATGGCAACGATTTGCTACCGTTCAATTGCCTCGTCATGCTTGCATTTAAAGCGAAGTGATTACTTACTGTTTGCTTGCAACTTTTTTCATAACACATTTTTCACCCTTTAAAAATTACCAGTCATTGTTATTTGCATGCTACCTAATCGTTAGCCCTTACCACCCCTTACTCAATAGAAATGAATAAGACGTTTTAGCGTAAGAATGTATATTTAGAAAAAAATATTAATGATTCATGAATTTTCACTCGCTCGTTTAAAAAAATTACCGCTTTGTATTTTTCTATTGGAGTGTTAAAACTGGGAGATTTTATTCATAGAATCTTCCTAAGAATTTATGAGGTTGCTAGAGAGTGAGAGGGCGTAGTTTAGTGCGATATTATAATTTATCATATCGTTATTTTGCTCTCTTTGTAAATCATTCCATAGAAAATTACAAGAGTTTAATTTAAAAATTCGAAATGGCAATTATGTGTAGCTATATGGAATGTAATTTTATGTATTTTAGTTTCCCTTTTAGCATATGGCAAGAAGAACAATTAGTGGTAGATTTTAGTGGGTATACCGGTCGAAATTTACCATCTTCCCGTCACCGAGACTCCTACATTCTCCAGCCCCATCCTCTGGCTGCCGCGGACCTAAAAAGGTTTCCCACACTATCAAAAAAGAATGTAAGTTAATACAGTTCCTTCGCCGTATTTAAGTTAAATTGACGGAATATTCTCAAGATAATTAAAGATAGATAGATATATAAACTCTTTATTGTACACGAGAGAAGTAGACAGAACACAATAATATGCAACAATTTGTACAAGTGGCGGTCTTATCGCTGAATGCGATTTCTTACAGACAACCTTGGGATGGACATTATTAAGAACCTATGAAAGGGTAGTAAAGGTACAATAATATATCTATGATTATATAAATAAAGTAGTGCAATATAAAAAGGGAAAAAGGAATAGTTGATATAATGAGTGGGAGTTGGATAATAAGACTTCAAAATACACATCATGCAAAATCACTGTAGCGATGGTATGTAAGTAAATTTCTGCAATTTTCCGGAAAAAAGATTTATGTCAATCTTTTCAACCGACTTGGATAAAGAGGAAGTTCTCATTTAAGTTGCATATTTTTTTTATTTACGCTTGCTATAGCATATCTTACTCATTTGAAAACCAACAAAAATATTTTATAATTGAATTATACATATTGGTTTCAACTTGGCCTCTTATAATTTTATCAAAATCGGTTCAATAGTTTGGCAGACAACTTAAATTATGTGATCAAAAAGATTTGCAATAGGTGTTCCGAAGGTATTTCGTCGAACACTAGTAAACCGTCTTCAAAATAGGCACTAGAAAGCGAGAAATAATATAGAATATAGTTCGAAAATAAAACACTAGGTTTGTTATTTGTCATAGAGCATATTTAGGTGAACCCTCGGCTGTGGAGATAGTAAAGAACGCTGTAGAGATTTTAATGGGTAACCGTAATGTGAATGCATTTAGCAGAGTCTCATGACCGACCAACATAACCGCGATGCTAATAAGACTTCCAGTCTATAATGTTTATAAAATGACTATGAAATATATTCAAATATATAACTTTCAGTGACTCAGGTCGGGAATTTAATGGCGCCGTACCTAAGTTTCAAAATTGTTTCAGGAATTTGTCTTTATATTATATTGTATTCATTGAGATCATAAACGTTTTATAAGAGCTCTGTTCAATTTTGCTTTTAAAAGGAACTTACACCGAAGCGTATAAAATGAATACCCGAAAGCTGCATCGCAGTATCATTTTTACTCCGTGCTTAAGTCTCCGTCGGAAAGTATGAAAGCGCATTATAAAATTACACGGATGCGGATTTCATCCGCAATTATAGCACTGAAAACGATTGCGGCGATGCTATGAAAAGACCGCTGCTTTTCAGCGATACATCATAATGACAAAACTACAAATCCGAAAGCCATTTTAAACTTCAATCTCGGGTTATAAAGTCGAATATCCTTTGATGGGCGTTAAATTTCGTATCTGTGAATTGAAGAGTCGAGTGTCTACATTGAGGTGATTTTGAAAAGGAACGCGCCGTCTGTGGACGTTTCATGAAATTTTTATAGCGGTACCCTTTGATGCTTGGCAGTGACTAAGAGAGGTACGAATGTCAGTTTAGTGGGTCGAGTGCGGTCTATTGATGGCGAGGACTGGAGCCCTAGTTTTACGCAACATACACTAAAAAGCCTAAGCAAATATGTGAGAACTGAAATGACTTAGTGTCGTAGCCCTTACCTTTAATTGGATTGAGAAAAGTTTGGCTTGGTAGCTTTCTTAAAAGTACACACGTATTTTTTATCGGAAGATATATAGGTACTTAGTTGTTTCATAAAATTTTGTTGTTTTTCTGTTATTTATGGTAATACTGAAACGTCCCACAATATGTATAGTATAGAGAACTCTCCTTGACGCCATGTCTGGGTTGCCTGGAAGAGATTGCTCTTTAGCGATAAGGCCGCCTATTGTGCAATTGACATAAAATGTATACTGTCGTCAGTTTTTCCTACTGTGTAATACTGTTTCTTTTTTTTTGTTATTTGTACAATAAAGATCTATCTATCTATCTATCTATAAAGTAATGCATGTACCTAGTTAACTCTTTAGGCGCCTAGGGGTGATCATCCAGCCAGACGAGGTGTTATGTCTGGCTAGGGGTCGCAGCGTCTCCATCCGCCGATAGTTGTAGTCGGGGAATTCTTAAATATGCTAATTGCTCTTGAAATTTCGCTATCGCGGTGTAGGACTTTTTGGTGATTCTCGCATTTGTAGGCGATATTTGTTGATGCAATTAGTTCAAATTTTTCGTTTAAACTGTGTATTTTGGTTGTTGTTGTGGTAGGGTTTTGGTATACAACCTGTTTTCATTTGTTATTATCTCCCATAGCTAGACCTAGAATATGTTTTTGTGCGGCCCAAATATCGTTTTCAGCTAAATTTAAGGAGACCTAAGTAACATTTTCTTCTTAAAATGTGACGAAGTACTATAATTATAAAACGAAGCCTAGAAAGCCCTAGAGACATTGTGGAGGACAGGTTATGTAACAATGTTCACTATAGCGCAGTGTTTCTAAATGTGCGGCCCAAGTCCCACAGAGGGCAATTTATAGTTAAGGGGCACAATTTTAAAAAGGACACGACACGACTTTAACCCTTTCGCATGGGGATAAAACATATGTAGGTATGGGGTATTAAAATTTTTAGAAATGTTAAGGTGGTCATTTCCTAAAAAAGGTTGGGAAACACTGCTCTAGCTAGACGGTTATTTCCGATCCAACACACATTTTACGCTCAAAGCTTGGATAACAAAAACGTCTGTTTTTCCGTTCGTCTCGTTGTTAATAGAACAACTTCTTTCTTTCGGTACCTAGTCTTTATGCCATTGCTTCGGAAGACTGTAGGGTTTTATTTCGCTATGAAGAGTGATTCCAGGAAAACAATTATTATTATTAATTACTTTCAAAAAAACTGTTACATTAACATAATATAAATACACGAAATAATATTCATCGTGTTCTGCATTGTATTCATCTTCACAGAATAAGTAACTATTTCATGGGTCAATATAACTTAAAGAATTCCCTCACAAGGCCTATAAGACTGTTACTTTGTCATAACAGCTTTACAAAAATGCTAACCCTCTGACCCCAGGTAACATTTGCCTATAAACATTTATCGACCTTTACAAACTTCTGAATGTTATCCCGATAAAATTAATGATTCGGCTAAAATGTTATTAACACATTGTACGAGTATTAATGTTTTCGGAAGCCTTCCGCATTGTTGTTGTAATCCTAATTTGGAAAGTTTTTGGATCCGTTAGTTTGGCCAGATATTTTTTGATCATCGTAAATTATATAAACATATAAATTATAACTAACTCCTCTAAAGAGTACTTATACAGGGTAATCTTTTGCACAGCGAAAACTTGGAATTAGTTTTCTTAAAGTTAGTATTTCCTATGCTTTTGTTATTGGGTTATGAATAAAGTGTACTTTATCCCTGCGGTGACGGATTAAGAATACTCAGTGTCACCGCCCCATTCCACCCTGAGGGCGTCGTAAGAGCCGACGAAAGGAAATGACAAGACCGGAAACCTAAACGCAAGAAAAGGAAAAATTTATACGAATCCCTCTGCTAGCCCGTCTGGCCGACGTGACACAGTAGGCTCATGACCCTCCATGTGATGGGAGGAGGCCCGACTCAGCAGTGGGTCATTTATGGGCTGAGTAGTAGTATTTTATCTATCTTCCTTAATTGTAGTTATATGATTAAAAAATAGAGAGTTCATCGAATCATAAATAAATGTACATGTCGGGAAAAGTAGGTTCGAAACCCGAACGAGTGAAGCCGCATGCAGAAGCTAAAGCAAATACAATCAGCCAAGAGAATTCCCATCACAAGAATCACAGTCTACGGTATGCAAATCGACATTCTCCACTGAAACAAATTTCGAAGCAAGTTGCAAATAAATCCTTGATTTTACGGCAGTGGTCTCGCACAAAATGCAAATTCGATCCTGTTCACACTAAACTAGAAATAAGGAAATATGAATCATGGGCGAAGTTTCGCTGGATCCGATTAACAAACTTTTGGTAGGGAAGTCTGCACAATAATCGGATATTAGATGTTGTTCATTATAGACCAGGGCGGAAGTCTGAGGAAATGGTAAAAAGTGAAAGAAAATAATAGTAGGACGAAACCCGATGAAAATGGAAGAGAATCACGAGAATTTACGATTGAAAATTAGGGTGCTTTTTCGATATTAAGTCAAAATAACGTGAAAATTTAAATATTTTAAATAAAAAATACAATATATTTGAGACATGAAACGGCAAGTCTTCACCAAATCTCGAGAAAAAAATATGTATTTGCATAAAATAAAAATAAAAACCCAAAGAGCTTGGTTATTTGAATTTCCCATAAATTTTGAGGGTATGTGCAAAAGTGCAAAGTACAAAGTTGTAATTTTTTATTACCTACAACTTCGTATTTTTTTTCCATAGGTCTTGTAGTTTTGCCGGAAACCTCGATAAACCGGGTTTTACCCTTAAACCGGCCCACTTCCCGACCTCAGATCACCCGTAATTTTTCCTATAATTTTTGTTATATTCTCTTCCTTTCAAAACGGGTTGCATCTTACTATATATTTTTTTTGTTTCAGAAATCATCGACACTGGTCTGCTAGTTGCCGTTTTTGTCGTTGCAATAATTTTTTAATGTTTTCTTATGCTCTATGTGTAACTGTGTTGTTATTATTATTATTACTACTTAATCTATATAAATATTCCTAGTTAGCATCATTATTTTTATAACGCAAATCTTAAATTGTCTTCATTCATCATGTGCGAGAGCTTGTTATAAAAATATCGCGCTTCGACCCCAAATATAAAAACGTAATTATTTTTTAAGAAGTGATTAATAGTCTTTTGGAACCAATAAAAATTGAACGATAAAAATGAGCGGGAAGATTAAGCTGCGTTTCGTGAAATTGCATAAAACGCAGCGTAAATTTAACGTTCGAAGTGTTGCTATTGAATTTACTATTGGAGAAGAGTTCTATTATGGTTCAACAGCTGTGTACCTAACTTATTTATCATCATCATCATCATTTCAGCCAAAAGACGTTCACTGCTGGACATAGGCCTCCCCCAAAGATTTCCACAAAGGCCGGTCCTGGGCCGCCCGCATCCATCGTATTCCAGCGACCTTAACCAGGTCATCGGTCTTATTATGTGCATCATATTTTACTTTGTTTTGATCTAATCATTGACAAACATTTGTGTCGGGCCTGGTCCAAATCCCTGGAGGGGAATTAGCCTACTGTGCCACGATGGCAAGAGGGGTTGGCACAAGGTTTTCGTTCTCTTGCGGCTAGGTTGGCTCTTGCATTCTTTTAATCGTGACTTAGGACTTAGGACATGATATGGATGGTATGGGTTCGTCAAAATTGGTCTTTTTATATACAGAACATCCAGAACAAGCCATCTGCATGTCTATTTGTTATAAATAAATAAATATCCTTGGAAATTTCACACAACGCCATCTGGTCCCAAGCTAGGCAACTTAATGCTTGTGTTATGGTAACGAGATGGATGATAAACTACTTATATACATTCTTTTTTCGTAAATACATACATATTTTTTTATAGAAAACACCCAGACCCGAAACAAATACTTGTAGGTCGTACAAACATTTCTTCCGTGCGAGGAATCGAACCCGCGACATGTAAGTATTTTTAAATGCATTTGAAATTACCTAATGATTGACTGGTCCTGAGCAGCACGTCGGCTTTTGTTCTGGCGACCTTAGCAAAGTCCACGGTCTATGAAATTTGATAAAATTTTCAAAATTACAACGAATCTTCTTTGTACTTTTGAAGACAACTGTAAAACTGGGAATTAAATACACATTCAAATGTATTATTTATTTCAGTATTTAGTATAGTATTTTAAGTAATGTATTTAAGTAGTCTATTGAACTAACTTGTTCGTGCACCTTTCCCCGCGTGGGCTACAAATCAGTGCTTAGCTCGGCTTCGCAATAGCCTATGTTACTTAGTAATAACTTTGCATTTTAATGGTAAAATAGCTTTATAGATATAGGTGTAGAAGTTTTTTGAGATTCTTAGTTATTGTCATTTCACACAACGCCATCTCGTCCCAAGCTAAGCAACTTAATGCTTGTGTTATGGTAACGAGATGGACAATAAACTACTTATATACATTTTTTTTTGTAAATACATACATATTATAGATAGAAATGACACCCAGACTCCGAGCCAGTGCCTCTGGTTTAGACAAAGACACTTGCCCGACCCCGGAATCGAACCCGGGACCCGTTGATCCAAAGGCGGCACATCTAACTACTAGACCAACGAGGCAGTAATACACTTATACAAACTTTTCTTCTTCATAATAATAAAATAGATTAATTAAATAATCTGTGCATTTAATCCGCACACCTCGCGATATCTGTACGACCCTTAACAGGATTCAGGCTGGAGCGCAAGTTGTTGCGCCGCTCCCTTCTTATCTGCAGCTATGAGCATAGCTCGAGACAAGGAGCCAATAAAAGCCAATGCAATGCAAAAAAACCTTCGCTCACATGTATGTTATCTACCTTGTCATTTGGTCTTACGATGCCCTCGAGATGGTGTCGAGTTACACTATGTAGTTAATTCTAATTCTGTCATCATCCGGACATTATCAGCTTGATGAGCATGCAACGATTTATCTGCATAACAACGAGGGTACACCCTACACATATTCATCAATCGTTGCATTAAAAAAATAGACAAGATCTGTTCTTACGCTAACAATATGTTCAAACCACCCCTAGCGTGGTACAAAAAATTAATTGCTCTACTTTCAGCCAAACAAAATGACTCGGCACTCTGGGGGAAAATTACAAGTTGTCTTACCTACTCCATACCATTTTCGTGAAAGGAAATGATCGAATCAGGCACATATTATTACACAAATAAATAGTTAATCTTTATTCATACGATCGTGTTACTTACTCTAAGGCTGAGCAGACAGTTTTTCATACATGTGCGTCCACCGACTGTGAACTAACATGTATGAAAAACTGGCCCAACTATGCAAGCTAAACTTAACTAACTTATTTTAGCTGACGGTGGACGTACGGCTTAATAGTGTGTGCTCGTTGATAGATCAGGGTGGTTCCAATCTTGTACCATTATGTGGCTAAAGAAAAACATCCTGTTGGTATAACAAAATACTAGTAGTGGAAAAAAGTACCTGCATAAATTCGTGATTATTCATTCATATAACTTAGATAAATAGATAAAACTAGACCTTCTGCAAAAATGCTTCCAATTTTTCGAATATTTTTTAACAATCTTTACATTTCTTAGGTGGTAAGATGGGAATTGCGCCACAACCTACCCACTAAAACCAACGGTGTCCCTCGATTGCCCGAAACAGGGCCATGGGATTCACTTCCCAATGGGGAGCATGCTCCGTGACCCTGATGGGACCTTGACCCCCTTCTACAAGCGGCCCCACGCGTTGAGGGGAGCTCTCGACGCTCCCCAACCCATCGAGAGGCACGTACGGGACATGGGTGGTAGAGATGCCTCCCCATTGAGGATCGCAACCCGCGGCTCGCAAGCGGGCAGTCGAAGAACGCCGGTGGTTTTGGTGGGTAGGTCCATTACCATCTTTTTGCGCCCCGGACTCCCTTATTCCTTGGCTCGTCCCCAACAGCTGCGTATTCAAGAGTATCCTCATTTCCTCTATCGAAAAAAAGTTGCTAGAGGTAGGCTCCGTTCGTAAATTTAAATCTATACTCTGTTTTAAAATAAGAATACCCTGCACTACGAATAACATGTATCGCCGAGGGAGTTTACAAACATGAAATTCACGAACACAAATGACACCCAGACTCAAAGCAGGAGCCTCTGGTTTAAAAAAAGACATTTGCCCGATCTCGGAATCGAACTGGAGTCCAAGGCAGCCAACCTATATAATTTGTGTGGTGATGAATTTCGAATACATAGGTATTGTCACCAACCAATTCCATCGCGAGTGTATCGTAAGAGCCGACAAAAGGACCCTCCATGTAACTGTAGGACGCCCGACTCAACGTGGGTCACCTATGGGCTTAGTAGTACCTAGTAGTAGTACATTTTACAGGTAAAATCAGAACAATGCTAATACAATTGTAATTCCGTTTCACATCACGTTCGCCACTCGATGGCTACCGAGATAATCTCCTGTAATTATGGTCGCACAGGAAAATAGTCCCTTAGGACGCTCGCCGGATAATATTTGCAATGTGTCGTTCATTTTTCAAGATGACATGATGCTATTAGGAATTGGCAGAATTAGCAGAGTATCAGGCGCCACATCCAACCCCTAGACCAACAAGGCAGTATTTTATCATCTCATAAGATCTTCATAATTTGGAGGAGCAGCCAGAGGCGATTTGATGGTTATATCATATAAAAAAATCTATACCCAGATCCAGGTGCAATTTGCTTGTAACACATTTCTTAATTCTAATGCACCATTTCGGACCACCCCCGATTACATGACGGGTTAGCTCAGGGTTTAATTTAAAGTTTTCTTT
Organism: Clostera curtula; assembly: GCA_905475355.2. Classification (NCBI taxonomy): domain Eukaryota; kingdom Metazoa; phylum Arthropoda; class Insecta; order Lepidoptera; family Notodontidae; genus Clostera; species Clostera curtula. The sequence goes on along the minus strand of FR997813.1, from coordinate 4,912,829 downwards.
CTCTCCGGGCTAGGATTACGGCCTTGTCATTTTCTTTTATAAGCTCTTACGACACTTAGCTTAGAATGGGTGATGACACTATTCTAAAATCGTCTCATGGATCAAGATTTTGAAGTGGAGTGACTGAAATAAGAAAATTCTTACATGGCCAGTGATAGACGTTGCGGGCGAATGTGCCGATAACATGGGTCGCTTAGCACTGCTCTTACACCGTAGCGAACTTCTAGCGGTAAATATTTAACTAAATAGTTAACGACAAACCCTTTTTTTTTCATTTAACCCGTATCGCGGGAGCAGTTGACAAACATGAAATTCCCGAATACAAATGACACCCAGACACAGAGCAAGTGCCTCTGGTTTACACAAAGACATTTGCCCGGATCGGGAATCGAACCTGGGATCCCGGGATCCAAAGGCGGCGCCCATCCAACCCCTGGACCAACAAGGCAGTCAAAGTTTTTACTAATATGGTAGCGCTCAAGATTAAGCAGCTACCGCCTATGAGCATTTGCGACACCAGAGGAGATACTAACATGTCGCCAAACCTTATTTTTTTTTACGATGCTTAAATCGAATCCTTATGGGTGCCCGACCGCTGAACACCAGCCGGGCTATGTGGGACTCCGCGGAAAGATGGTAACTACCATCTTTCAGTTGCGCATCCACTAAAACCAACGGGGTCCCTCAACTGCCCGAAACAGGGCCACAGGTTTCACTCCACATTGGGAAGCACGCTCCGTGACCCTGATGGGGCCTTGGCCCACTTTTACAAGAGGGCCCCACGCTTTGGAGAGCTATGGGCGCCCCCCAACCCACCGCGAAGCACCTGCGGGACATTGCACGTGCCCCCGTCACGTCGCGGTTGCAGCAGCAGCCGTGGCCCGCCTGCCTGGCCACTCCTCCGTTGCTAGTGGGGGCAGCCCTTGCCTAAGGGAATTATGGTGATACATACACCAGAATTACCGCCTTTTTTGTCGGATCTTAAAAAAACAACGGTCGCGTTCGTTAGTGAGTGCAAATTTCAAATACTGTGAAGCATATCTTGTGTTCTTCAAATATTAAGTTAACATTCGTTAGGATTTTGCAATACCGAATGAAAGCTAGACTTATATACCTTGATATTGGTGAATAGTCAACGGATCCCGGGTTCAATTCCGGGGTCAGGCGAGTGTCTTTGTCTAAACCAGAGCACTTGCTCGGAGTCTGGGTGTCATTTGTGCTCGTGAATTACATGTTTCTAAACTGCCCCCGCGACACAGGCGGAAAACCTAGCAATAAGAGTAGGAAAACTTGAAACGAAACCCTGTGCCAACCCGTCTGGCCAGCGTGGCACAGTAGGCTAATGTCCCTCCTCGTAATGGGAGGAGGCCCGACTCAGCAGTGGGTCGTTTGTGGCCGGATTAGTAGTAGTACTAGTGACACTGTCTAAATCCGTCATCACACGGGTCAATCCGTGACACTGCTGTAATGACTGCTAATCGCGAAAGTTTAAAAAAGTTAAGTAGGTATCATCATCATCATCATCATTTCAGCCAAAAGACGTCCACTGCTGGACATAGGCCTCCTCCAAAGATTTCCACAAAGGCCGGTCCTGGGCCGCCCGCATCCATCGTTTTCCGGCGACCTTAATCAGGTCATCGGTCCACCGTGTGGGAGGCCTACCAGCACTGCGCTTTCCGGAACGCGGTCGCCATTCCAGGACTTTTCTGCCCCATCGGGCGTCGGTCCTACGCGCTACGTGCCCTAAGTAGGTAGGTATAGTTTTGTCTATTATTTAAGATAACACAAACGAGGGTGCGGATGGTCGATACAGCGGGATCGTGTAACGTAGGAAGTCTATTTCTAAAGCTGGGTACTGACCGGCGTTACGCGGCGTAATGTAACATGTTACACAGCGAGCATTCGCGCAGTCAGTACGTCGAGCTACGGCCGGCTGTCGCTGTTTTTTGACGAATCCTTTGCCTGTTACGCGGTTCAGTCAGTACGCTGTTGCGAGTCGTCACGAGGGCAAGCGGTGCGCCGCACTTTGCGAGTGATCACACGTCGTTCCTCTCGTAATTATTTAATTTATTTTTTAAAACATGGAGTGGAACAAAGAAAAGACTCTAAGATTTTATAGAAAAATGTCTATAGAGAAAAACCAGTGTTTAATAAAGATATACCAACACGTCCTCGCTGTCGGCCATCTTGAGTGAATTGGCGGCGAATACGGAGCACAGAGTTTTGACGAGCATGTTACGCCAATTCTAAATGCTCGACGCTCGATGCTCGATGCGAATGTTACATTACACCTCGTAACGTTGGTCAGTACCCACCTTTATACGTTTTTTCTTGGGGCTGTGCCAACTAAGGCCGTATTGGAGCCATTTCGGAATAAATTACCGGATTGGCAATATGACTTCACTTCAACATCATGTAGCTGGCTGTCTTAGTGCAATTTAGTTTTATGTTTCAGCGATTTATCTCGTCGTCGTCGTTACAGCCCAAGAATGACCCACTACTGAAAATCCTTAAAATTTAAGGAGGAAATTTAGTCTACTGTGTCACGCTGGGGGTTGACACAGGGTTTGTATCAAGTTTCCTTCTCTTGCGGCTAGGTAATTTGCCCTTTTGCTTCCCTTAGTCACCTCTTACGACATCCTCGGGATGGTATGGGTTGGTGACACTGCGTATTCTAAATCCATCACCACACGTACTGTAAAAAAAGTACTGACTTAATAATACGTGACGGTGTGAATGTCTGTGTTGTCCTGCACACAAGTCACGTGCCCCTCAAGCGACGCGCACCCATGTCTGACAGAATTACCACCTGAAAACTGCAAGAGTTTATTGAAGAATGTCCTAACAGGTTGCCAGTCATGCATTAACCTTTTTCGATTGCTAAGAAATGTGGTACTCTTGTAATAAGCCCTGGTCAGTGACTACGGTTAGTGCAATGCTCTGGTAAATTAAATTTTCACTCCGACGTATTATGTCTTTACGCGGGAAAGACATTAAAACCGACTTCAAAAAATGAGCAGTATATCGATTCGTTTGTACGTGTGCTCTATTCATCCGCCATTTATGAACTTACTAGCATTTACACGTGGCTTCGCATTGAAGCCATTCAATAAGTATAGTTTTTTTTTATTAAACGTATCCTAAGTTTCTTCTAATACTTCCAAGAATATGTGTACAACGTTTCATGATGATCTGTTATGTAGTTTTTAATGGGCCTCTGTCCCACTCTAGGGTGTAGTCTCCATACACACCTATCAGGCGTCATATCTACATTCACACCTTTCATACACAATTCCTCTTTCTTACTATCCATCCATCTCTTTTGATCTACCACAACCTTTGCGTCCACCCACATTCATGCTGAAACTGACACCGGTTCGGAATGCTGCTATACAGAGAAGAGCCGAGCAAATAATAAGCCGATTTTTACAAAAAACTATATACTGCATAGTGAGAGCAAGTTCGACAGATGAGAGAAACACGCTACACGCTTACACACTGAATGACGAATAGGCTTTGACAGGGCTAATCAAATACAAATCCGCGAATAAATAGGTATCCATTGCGTCATTGCTCACACATACAGTGTACAATATATGAAGCGACCTCTACTGATATAAATGTTTACGTATAGTTTCACAATACTACCCCGGCCGTTCGCCGTAAAGAAAAATATCATGATATGGCGGATATTATGAGATTTTTCTTTGTAAATACGTTGTATTCTGAAGCGCTTTAGGTTGAAATTAAATTGTTACTGAAATAGCCTCTTCGCCGCCACTCCGCTGGTGGGCGCTGACCCTAGGGATGGAATAGGGTGGAAAAACTATGTTTTTTAAGCCTTGATTACTAATGCTATCATGAATATTGTGAATCAAATATAAATAATTATATAACTATTTCTAATATTTGACCTTAAAGACTTCATGATAAAATAAAATATTTGTACGCTTTCTCTAAACAGATTTCGTAAGGAATTTTAATATATCTTATGCAACACCTAATCTACTAACGAATGTACCTTAAATCTATTATAAATAAATGAAATCTATTCTATTCTATGCTATTATGTGCGTGGCCACGACTGCTGCAAAGCATTCGAAACGTCGGGAATTAAATAATTACATAACTAATTTAATTCCCGAGGTTTCGAATACATTACACGCGATAAATCCGTTAAAAACTGTTTAATTTCAATGAGTAATAATCGTGAAAACCTAAGAAATCATTGTGTAATTATTGCGTAAACCTAAGACATCATTGGCTTCCATTATTTTTATAAAGCTCTCTCATACATTTTGTATCCAATTAATAAATGTCTTCCTATTTCATGATTTTATCCCAATAGCAAAATAAACAAATGGCTACGTCTGAAAAAGCGAGGTGAATGAACTTTTTCGACTATGTACGCAATAAACACATGTTTTTTTGTAATTGTTGACAGACACGGGTCATTAGTTAAATGGTTTAAAATTAAAATAAATATGAATCGTGACGTCAGTACCAACTCGTATCTATGTTGGCTAATTTGAAACATAGCAACATTACTTAATTGATTATGATGCAATGTGTCATTTCTCTGTTTTATTTTTAACTAGCGACCCAGCCCGGATTCGTACGGGTGCAATTATGCATGTATTATACGTATAAACCTTCCTCTTGAATCACTCAATATATTAAAAAACCGCTTCAACTTCCGTTGCGTAGTTTTAAAGATTTAAGCATACATAGGGACGGACAGACGACAGCGACTTTGTTTTATGCATTTTAAATGTGAATGTAAGTTTGTTTGTTACGCTTTCACTCAAAAACTACTTAGCAGATCATCATGAAACTTTGTACACATATTCTTGGAGGTATTAAAAGAAACGAATATTGGAGATGTATGCCGTAAGATGGCCGTAAGATAATATTGGTAATTTTAAATATGACGATTTATAAGAGTTTTGTGTGAAAACCTACGTAAATAAAGTGCCTTTTGAGTTTGAGAAACTGAATTTCCAGAAAAACCTTTGTTCACCAATCACATGACATTTGTTCTTATTACTCTTCGTCGAATTGTCACTTTAGTGCTACAAATGAATAAAACATGGCGACGACATTTTGAAAACAATCGCTTAACATATTTGTTTTAGTATTTTTTGTATTTGTATTTGAGCACCCATTTCAAGGCTAGACCCTAATTCTGGCAACACACGCTTAAAACTTAATATTTTAGCTATACACAAAAAGGCGTGCTATAAGTTTACGTGTCATTACTTGAAATTAAAATTTTTTTAGAGGTTTTATCGCGTGCATATTACAATTACTTATTATTGTTAAAAAGACTTTAATTTCAATGTGTAATTCATCGCGAAAAGCTAAGACATCATTGTGTCTGTATATCTGTATGTGTTTGTATGATGATGAATTTTGAATACATAGTGTCATACTCTATTCCATCTTGAGGGAGTCTTAGGGCCTCCGCGCATTATGCAGCCGCGCTGCCAAGTCGCTGCGGCCAACTAATTCTTCTACGATGTTTACAGCTGCGCGCATTACGCGGCCAGGCCGCGCGGCCAAGTTTTGGTCGCGCGGCCAACGAAAAACATCGCGTCACATACGCGGCCTATTGGCCGCCGCGACCAATCCGCGCATTATGCGGCCAGGCTGCGCGACTGGCCGCCTAAATGCGCGGGGGCCCTTAGGGGCGGAAAAATAAATGTCAAGGCCGACAACCTAGTTATTGCAAGAGAAAAACTTTGTACGAAACCTTGTGCCAACCCATCTGGGCAGTGTGGCAGAGTAGGCTAATTAAATAAATAAAATATAAATATCCTTGGACATTTCACACAACGCCATCTCGTCCCAAGCTAAGCAACTTAATGCTTGTGTTATGGTAACGAGATGGATGGTAAACTACTCCGAGCCAGTGCCTCTGGTTCACACAAAGACACTTTTGCCCGACCCCGGAATCGAACCCGGGACCCGTTGATCCAAAGGCGGCACATCTAACCACTAGACCAACCCTCAATGTACATGGGGGAGGCCTAACTCCACAGAAGACTGAGCAGTAGTAGTATCTGTCTGGACATAGTAGCTCCAAAACCAATGGACCTATTACCTATGAACTGTTATTTTATTTGAAAGGTTTCTAGAGTTGTTTTTAGCGATATCTTATCAAGATCGGTTTGACCGATATTTAAAGTTATCACCTGTTCTAGTTATATCGGGATCCTCAAAATTTTCACATTACAATTTAACTTACTGTTTTGCATCAGCTGGTGGCAAGAAGTCTAACTATACAACTAATTCAAATTAGAGTGTCTGTTTGTAATATTAAAGTAACCGCTTTTTACTAAGTGCCTTTGGATGTATACTCGTATATTATACATATTGTATACTAGCTGACCCGGTGAGCTTTGTTCCGCCTTAGACGCAATAAATGAGCAGATTTAGGATTTTATTAAGTTCATTTTTTTATTAGGTTAAATAAAAATCAATCATTTTAATTATACTTTATTGGCCATCTAATTTAGTACCGCACTTTTCAGTGAATCACCTTGTGATAGACGACTGTTTTCGGTTTATTATCAGGCGCATGAACAAATAACGCAGATGGTCTTCTGACCCGGAAGACCATCTGCGTTATAAGAAATTTGAATTTAACTTAATATCTCTATAAATTTACACACAATACCTTTATAAATTGTAGCCTATGTGTTATTCTGATGTATTTAAAGCTATATTATTGTAAAGTTTCATAAAAATCCATTCAGTAGTTTTTACGTGAAAGAGTAACAAACATCCATCCATCCATCTATACTTACAAACTTTCACGTTTATAATATTAGTAGGATTTGTACGTCTAAAACAAATTCAAATTCTAACAGACATTTCAATTATTTTCTTTTCGTGAAACAAAATGTCGAGTGTTCGAGAATTGTCATCAGACGTGCACACTTTTTGTTTGATGTTTTTGCGATCATGAGTAATGGTTAGTGTACATTTGAGAAAAATAAGATCTCAAACAGCGGCCTGTCTAACCAAACATATTCAGACTATTAATAATAGTCCGTGTATTTACGCTATTAGAGTACACACTTTACCCTAAGGGTATTGCGATACTAAAGGGTCGAGGAATATCAAGGCAGAAAAACTACCATAAAAGAAGTAAAAATCACTATCACTACATATTAAAAAACAACGTCGATGTCGTCTGTCCGTCCCTATGTACACTTAAATCTTTAAAACTACGCAACGGATTTTGAAGCGCTTTTTTATTAGATAGAGTGATTCAAGAGGAAGGTTTATGTATATGATACATCCGTAATATTGTAGGAAAGCACTGATTAATTTAGAGGTTCATCATTGCACCCGTGCAAGCCAGGGCGGGTCGCTATTTCATTATAAAATCTGCGCCAACCTGCATGGCCAACGTGGCACTGTAGGCCGAATTCCCCCCATGTATTTGGAGACCATGTATTTGGTCTCTGTGCTGCGGAGTGCAAGTACGAACGTCGGACCTAACTGCTATCCTGACGTGTCGGAACACGTAATTGCGTGAAAACTGACATCTGAAAAATTGACGAATGTGATTGGATGTTATTCATGTGGTGATGGATTTAGATTTTTTTTTTTTTATAAATAAATATAAATATATCCTTGGACATTTCACACAACGCCATCTCGTCCCAAGCTAAGCAACTTAATGCTTGTGTTATGGTAACGAGATGGATGATAAACTACTTATATACATTTTTTTTTGTAAATACATACATATTATATATAGAAAGGACACCCAGACTCCGAGCCAGTGCCTCTGGTTTAGACAAAGACACTTGCCCGACCCCGGAATCGAACCCGGGACCCGTTTATTCCCGAAAACCTAGCCGCAAGAGGAGGAAACCTTGATACGAAACCTTGTGCTAACACGTCTGGGCAGCGTGGCACAGGCATTTTTTTTTAAACGAAGCACCTCATCTAGGTTTATATAAGCTGTATCGCGCGCGGGGCAGTTTACCAACATGAAATTCACCAGCACAAATGACACCCAGACTCGGAGCAAGTGCCTATAGTCTACAGAAAGACACTTAACCGACCCAAAGACTGGACATCCAACTCCTAGACCAACGAGGCAATTACCCTCCATGTAGTTGGAGGAGGCCCGATTCAGCATGTGCCGTGTGAGGGTTGCCGCTGGGGTTTTAATGGGTATACGGGTTCTGTCCCGGAGTCCCACATAATCACCGACCTCTACCCCGGGGGTGATTATGGTGGTATGCATAAAGCATTTCCCCAGCGAAAAAAAAGCCCGATTCAGCAATGGGTCAATAACCCCTTATGCTCCACAATGTCAGCAATCTAAATAATTTGCCGGCCGGACAAAACTACTCGAAATTCCGTGTTCCTTTTCTGCTGTCATCTGAGCAGGAATTTACATTAGGGAGATAGCTCGCGCAACTTATTGTACCGTAACAATACTGACGTCTTAATAACATTCTACGGGCCTGGTTATATTTTACGAGGAGTATGTGTTTATGATGTCACTGTGGTGAAGGGTTTAGAATACACAATGTCACCAACCCATACCGTCTTAAGGGTGTCGTAAGAGGCGATTAAAAGAACGCAAGAGGCAGATCACCTAGCCCCAAGAGAAGGAAAACTTGATACAAACCCTGTGCCAACCCGTCTTGCCAGCGTGGTTCGTTCGTTCGTTTCATACGTTTCGGGCCCATAAATTACCCACTGTTGACTCGGATCACCATCGATTACATGAAGGGGAAATTAGCCTTCTGTGCCATGCTGGCAAGACGGGTTGGCACAGGGTTTGTATCAAGTTTTCCTTATCTTCCGGCTAGATAATCTGCCACTTGCGTTCCTTTAGTCGCCTCTTACGACACCCTCAGAATGGCATGGGTTGGTGACCTTGTGTATTCTAAACCCTTCAACACACAGACAGTATGCTAATTGGCCCTCCATGAATTTTGAGGAGGCCCGACCCAGCAGCGGGTCTTTTATGGGCTGTAACGACGATGATGTGTTTAGGTAGTAGGCAAGTATGTTAATACGGCCTAAAATATGGTAGTCCTAGCCTAGATAGTTATAACTCTATATTTTTTCAATTCAATTCAATTGATTGGTGAAGGCTATATTTCACTTTTAGCATCTTTATTGACGAGGATTTGTACATTTAAATGAAAGTAATAGGGCTTACAGAAACTTTGATTGGTTCATATAGAAACTGTCTGTATTTAAAAAGTGTAGTGACGGGTGACGGATTTAGAATATGTAACCAACCCATTCCATTCTGAGGGTGTCGTAAGAGCGGAAAAAGCTAAGAGCAAATGACAAGGCCGATAACCTAGCTGCAATAATAGGAAAACTTGATACGAAACCCTGTGCTAACCCGTGTGGCCACCGGCACAGTAGGCTAATGACCCTCTATGTAAATGGAGGAGACCCGTCTCAAGTGGGTCATTTAAGGACTAATCGTAGTAGTAGAAATGAATGTTATTGTACTAAGACACTCTTTTCCCCTGCCTTATTATAAATTCTAGTAAATTCGTTGGTCTAGTGGTTAGATGTGCCGCCTTGGATCAACGGGTCCCCGGTTCGATTCCGGGGTCGGGCAAGTGTCTTTGTCTAAACCAGAGGCTCTGGCTCGGAGTCTGGGTGTCATTTCTATCTATAAATAGTATGTATTAAAAAAAAGTATATAAGTAGTTTATCATCCATCTCGTTACCATAACACAAGCATTAAGTTGCTTAGCTTGGGACGAGATGGCGTTGTGTGAAATGTCCAAGGATATTTATAAATGTCCAAGGATATTTAATCTAATTGAAAAATTTAGTGAGAATCAGTTCGGTGAGTATGAAAAGCGCGAAATATAAAGCTATTTGAAGGATGTCATATGTTACAAAATCCTTATAGCCATCTGAGATGGAGAGTTAGAGCGTCCCTAATAACAGCAATTCTGTGTGTATTATATTTTGGCCTCTCCCCATGGGGCTCACGGCATGTGTAACCCTGAGCCGGTATGGCCCCAGCGGATCATAAAGGCACGCAAGCTTGAAGATGTTCAACCCCTAGCCCACAAGGCGATAATTGGACAAGTCTAGGCATATTTGAACAATACATTTCCAAATTGGTATTCCTTCCCTCAATATTCTTTGTTACCAATATAAATCGTAAATACAGACTGCCTAACTACAATAGTGATTGATACTGAAATCATCAATAACAACAGATTAACGCTCTCAACAAAGACTCGTGATTATATCGACACCCGACAGCCGTCTGCGAAGGATGGAGAGAGAATAGAGAAAGTTTAATCGATTGAAAAAACGCTACAAGAACTCCAATGTACTTATTCAAGGGAACTGAATGGATTTCGGGATATTGTTACAGGACCTAGTTAACCAACTTTGTTGTGTACTTGTTGTTGACAGAATTGGGTATTAGAATGATAAAATTATGTTTCATCTTAGATACAGTGAACGATTTCTAAGTTCTCGAAGTCAGTCGAAGTTTTCGATATTGTCTATTTTTACACATACTTCCTCGTTTGTGTAGGGCCTCGTTGGTCTAGGGGTTAGATGTGCCGCCTTTGGATCAACAGGTCCCGGGTTCGATTCCGGGGTCGGGCAAGTGTCTTTGTCTAAACCAGAGGCACTGGCTCGGAGTCTGGGTGTCATTTCTATCTATAATATGTATGTATTTACAAAAAAAAAATGTATATAAGTAGTTTATCATCCATCTCGTTACCATAACACAAGCATTATTAAGTTGCTTAACTTGGGACGAGATGGCGTTGTGTGAAATGTCCAAGGATATTTATTATTTTTTATGATTGGTCCTCGAATGGCGACCGCATACCGGAAAGTGCAGTGCTGGTAGGCCTCCCACACGGTGGACCGATTAAGGTCGCTAGAAAGCTATGGATGTGGGCGGCACAGGACTGGCCTTCGAGGAAATCCTTGGGGGAGGCTTATGTACAGCAGTGGACGTCTTTTGGCTGAAATTATGATGAAGATGGTATTATTTGTGATGTCCGGACTAATCGGATCTCATTAATACCGACATGGTTTTTGATATTCAATGACGCAAACATGACTGTGACCCGATATCATACGAATATTTCAGTTACTTACTACTAAATAAATAAATAAATATCCTTGGACAATTCACACAACGCCATCTCGTTCCAAACTAAGCAACCTATTGCTTGTGTTATGGTAACGAGATGGATGATTAACTACTTAAATACATCTTTTTTTGTAAATACTTACATATTAAAGATAGAAAACACCCAGACCCGGAACAAATACTTGTAGGTCGTACAAATATTTCTTCCGTGCGGGAATCGAACCCGCGACATGCTGCGCTGCAGTCGACCGCTCAACCACTTCGCTATTACTTTGTCTTGACAGAAATAGTTAATTTCAAGTTAAGCTGCTAGGTTGTAAGCAATTTCCATCGGGTAATAGAAATTTCAATTACGTTTTTTGGTTCGAATTTCATTGTCAACAGACCGACGACAGCGTTAACAAAAAAACATTAAACGAAAACAACAATATTAAGATTTTTTGGCTACCTGATGGACTAAAAACAAATTTAAATTTCATTTTATCACCAAAAAATATTAAATTTTAAGTCGTAAAATAATAACTAGTTGTGGTTAAAGACAATCGGCAATAAACGCTGTAGTTATTTTTAACTTTTCAACTGACATATTTTGAGACATATTGTTACCCGTTACATTTTTAAATTTGTCAGAGTGGTGCACATAACCCACTGCTGAGTCGGACCTCCTCCAATTACATGGAGGGTTATTAGCCTATTGTGCTGGTCAGAGGGGTTGGCACAGGATTTCGTATCAAGTTTTCCTTTCTTGCGCCTGTCTTGTCGGTTCTTATGACACGCTCAGGACGGAATGTGGTGGTTGCACTACGAATTCTTAATTCTACACCACAATTTTGTATGAAAAATCGCAGAACACACATGGGGGTGATTTGGGTACCCCAAGGTACCCTGGACGGTATCTCTGGACTTCCGCTTAACACTATTTTTTGGGACATCATGTATAATTCGAAGTACAGTTTATGATATGGAAAGATATATGGTTATGGGTTTTTTTACACTTTCTATAACATTAAATATTAAGTGCAAATTACATGTCACGTAGTTTAAACACGAAATAATCTAGCGGGACGGAATTAGTCTTTCAAGTGTCAGCGGCAAATTGACTTAACGTCTTGGTCGACTGCATACACGTTTTTTACCTAATGAGATACGCGCAGGATGAGTTCTTAGACAATATTTATACAGTGTACTTATGCAACCTGTTTTCGGACGTGTTTGTTCTTCTCGACTCATTTCGCCTTCTTCTTCAAGAGATATGTTCAAAACCAAAATGTTTTTTATTCGAATAAATTCTTGCGAATGCTTTCAAATAGTCAAAAGTTTATAGTAAGTAAGTATCATTTACTTTTTACCACCGGTTCGGAATTCCATTCCACAGAGAAGAGCCGGCAAGAAACTCCATGGTTGCTCTTTTATAAAAGTTTTACAATGATAGCAATTACACGCATACACAAGCCAAAAATTATAATCTATACTAATATTATAAAGCTGCATAGTTTGTTTGTGTGTTTGTTTGTTTGTTTGAACGCGCTAATATCAGGTCCGATTTCAAAAAATCTTTCAGTGTTAGATACTCCATTTATCGAGGAAGGTTATAGGCTATATTTTATTTTCAAAAGAATTAGGGATTTAAAAGAATTAGGGAACCTATTTTAGCGTGCGCTGCAAAAACTATAGACAATAGAACAAAATAATGTACTACGAGTTTGTAGGTCTTATTAAGATCCACAAAAAAGTCTGCGAAAGCACATATCTAACTATGATAGTTAAGTCACAGTAAAGGATTGAATGTTCATAAAAAATATTTAATCATCTGAAGAAAGAAAACACATTTATGGGCTATATGCGAAGTGGAGATAAGCACGGGTTCGAAGCCGCGCGCAATTGCTAGTATGTAATATAAAACTCAAATTACGCAAATTAGTTACAATTGTTTTCCACCCCTGGTACATTTTCGGTATTTCGGCTGTAAGTATTAATGTGTGGATTTAAAATACTTGTCTCTCCATTAGAGTTATTCAATTCATTAGATTCTTAGTACTGGGCTGGGCGTGTCACAGTGATCTAATTTCACTCCCAGTAATTGGAAACTCCCGGAGTCAACAGTGGGAAGAGCCACTATCGAGTTAAGATGATGACGATGCACCGACCGACCAACATCTTGATCAACACCTTCTTCTATATGAGTTTAGATAAGGTCAATGACCTCTACTCAAATATTTATTTGTGTTTTATTTTCCGTTTTCCGACTGCAGTGCCATAAATAGTCAAAACATTGCGGTAGAAAGCAGAAACTAATTAGTAGAATTTCCTTAAACTTTTCTATGTAGTAGAAGTGTAATTTCACTTAGATAATAGCATAGTTTCGCTCTTTTGACACCCTCAGAATGGAATGTGGTGGCGACAATAAGTATGTTAATGTTCGCGATACGAATAATGCTTTGGTTACAGCAGACTGAACTACGGAAAATGTAACAACCTATAATTAAAAAAAAAGGAATTTAAAAAAATAACGCGCGGGATACACTTCGCTCGCGGAATAAATTTAAGATATCATCGCGTTGTGCGTTAAAGGGCAAATAATTTATTGGTGCAATGCTATGATACAAGTTTACGAGTTCAAATGAGGTTGGACAAAAGCCTTAGCATCCAGCTTCAGGCCGTACCTCCTTTAGTACCCCGGCGTCAGCCGTTGAGAGCGGATGGGTGATTTATGTCCGACGTTTTCGCGAACGGGTGTGCGTGTTACGATGTTATGTGTTTTGTTAGTGAATGGTGATTTTGAGTGATTCCCCACAAGTGTTTGCAGTTCAACGGATAACATCGTCATTGGCATTAAAATGTGAGTTTCATGTGTTATTTTTAGTGTGAGGAATTATGAACCTCTGACGTTTAAGTCAAGGAGTGTACAATAATGTAGTTCACGACTGCAATACATGGGAGTCAAAACTTAAAATAGGTATTATTTAGGATACGAAACCTTGAACTTCAAGTAAATTTAAATTGTCTATGCGCATATAAAATAAACACTATATAAATAGTACAAATACCGAGCGATTACGATTTTTAGATGAGGTAGGTACCTACTTAAGTCCAGTTAGAAACACTAACGTTTCTAAAATTACATTTGTTCTTTTTTCAAACGCTATTGATGTCACTAGTTCATGACCTTTCAGTTCCTGAGACGTGCTCATTCTAATTTTAGCCGATCAAATTGCGTTTCGGCCAAGTGCATAATAACAAAAATAAAAAAATGCGTACTCTAATAATAGTAGGTAGTTTTCTTAACATAAATCGATGCTCCTCCAAATTCCTGGAAGGAAATTAGCTTACTGTGCAACTCTGAAAAGACGGATTAGCACAAGTTCTCCTTTTCTTGTGGCTGGGTGATTTGTCTCTTGTGTTCCTGTAGTCGCCCTTTACTACGACCTCAGGATATGCGTTAGTGCTAAATCTATGAAAATATGTCACCACACGTATTTAGAATACATATTGTCGCCACCCCAATTCTTCCTGAGGGTGTCGCAATGATAATGCTGAAAACCTAGCCGCAAGAGAAGGAAAACTTGATACGAAACCCTGTGCCAACCCGTCTGGCCAGCGTGGCACAGTAGGCTAATTACCCTTTATGTTATTCAGACTCAGCAGTGGGTCATTTATGGGCTGGGAAGTAGTATAGGAAACCACTATACTATCTATACTATATTTGGTAAAAACAGGAAAAATATTACGTAAGTACTTGTAAGAATTGGTCAGTTCGCGATAGTTGAGTGAAACATAAATGTGATTCATCAAAACACTTTCATCTACAAGCTTTAGCAAAGATTTCACACAAGATATTTGTACCTAGTTCGATTCATACTGCGTGCGTGCGAAATCGTGCGATCAATGAATGATATAGTTTTGTGACATTTACAATTGATTTTGATTAATGGTACAATTTGTTTCATCATAATACAGCGGTACATGATTGGCTGATTTAAAAGTCAACGAAATAAAACCTGCCGTGAAAAAGTCGTTGTGTGTTTATGCAATTTAAACACAAAATAGTGAAACATTTATCGACCAAACAGAATTTTAGCGTGCATAAATATATTAAAATTGAAGCTACCTACCTAATTAATATTTTTATTTCATATTTCTCGCTAGCCTGTGTCTGTGTTGTAAGTCTCTGAGATACGCACCAATAATTTTCAAATTATGACCAAAGATAATAAATGCCAAGCTCTTCGACCGCTTAATTTACTCTCCAATTTTATGTAATGAATTATCTTACATGGAAATTTCATTAGAAGCCAGTCTATTTTTCCTATTTCAAGATGATTTACCACTATCTGACCTAAAAATACACAGAGTGTAAATAATAAGGGTTGATAATTTGAAGGAACTAAGAACATAGAAAATTAATGTAATATAGTAGGTATTGCATTTATCGCGTGTATATTCCATTAATTTTCTAGGTATACATAGCAGGTAAAATCGATAAATCTGATAATAAGTGTTTAATTTCAATGTTGCACTGACTAGTCATTGAAATGCTTGGAAGCGTTAATGACCAGCAGTGGACTTCTTTTGGCTGAAATGATGACATCTATTCTGTTACACCCTGTACACTTGTAAATGGTGAACGATAAGGTGCTACAAGCTATCCATAAACGCCGTGATTTCGTTGCCATGATATATTTATATTTTTTCTTTATCAGCCTTATTTGATTGATCTGTTAATAAATTATTCATCGCACACGTTTATTTTAGAATCTTCGAAGCTGTTTCTAAATTTATCTGACCACTTTTTAAAGAGTAGAATGTCATTGAAGAATAAGTCATATGATATACGAGTTAAGCTCGCCTTTTTTTACATCCACTCGTAATTGAAAATGTAATACGTTGTTCTTAATAATATTTATGTATATATAATATAAATATTTATGTATAGATACTGGAATAAATATAGAACTATTTTAAATATGAAAAATGAAACCTAAACTAAAAGAAATAACATTTTCACTTGCCAAATGTTAATGGGTTTCGGAACTGTCAAAACAAAACACGGTACTACATTTTATTTAGATGTCTTGTAAGGTTTAACTTTAAAACGCCGTTCAAAATTATTTGTTATTACAAAACTATAAATCATGTTCTTGCTAGTACCATATTAAAATACTAACCACAGAGTATAATGAAAAATCCATCAGTTAGACTGACACTGTGTTAAATTGAATGTTGCGGTATTGACACTTAAAATAAATTGGAAAACAGTAATAATAATGATATTTCATTCATCATTGCCAAAGAATAAGTGCCTCTGGTTTACACAAACACAATTGCACGACCCTGGAATCGAACCGGAGACCCCACATCTAACTCCTAGACTTGTTAGTATATGAGTTAGATGTACGAGTATGTACCGCAGTGTGGTAAGTACATGGTTGAATATCAACTGGAACTGGCGGCTTTAGGTGTCCTCCGAAGTCTGGAGGACACCAATATACCTCATATTACAAATTATGGCCTGGCCACCCATCCATTGCCAGAGACAGAATCAAAACTCATTTAATCAAGTCAACTCATTAGAGCTCTTTTGACAAGTCAAACAATAAAATAAAATGTAACTAAAATTATCATTTCACATTGAATATTTACCATCTACCACTGGTTTGGAATGCAGCTCTACAGAGAAGAGCCTGCAACAAACTCTGTAGTTGCTCTTTTTAGATCGCCATTTTTAGGTACAACAAGGTCGGGATAAGATAGATTTGTGAGAGCAAACTCGCATAATATTTCCAAAGGGCCAAGCCAGATCTAGTCAACAGTAGTAACCTTCTAATGCCTGAGCCAACCGAACTCCATCAACGGCACCTGTTCACAAGCATGACGCGAGACGTTGCTTAACCTGTAGATTGAAATCGTGCTTCACTTTAGTATGCTTTTGTAAATTTACAACGATAAAAATGTAGTTAACATTTTTATCGTTGTAAATCAATACGCTAAGTGCTAACACAGCAATTTCTGAGAAAAAGATATATGTACTACTCAAAGTTTGCGACCAAGGAGGGGCCGTAAGATAAGATACGAACAAATCTGTTTGTGGTTCGCAATGATGTTAGATCAAGGGTGTAATAAAATCACTATAGCCATAAAGATATGATCGATAGTACTAATGAAGCAGATCATCAACATCATCATTTCAGCCAAAAGACTTCCACTACTGGACATGGGCCTCCCCCAAACATTTCCTCGACGGACGGTCCTAAGCCCCCCGCATCCATCGCTTTCCGGCGATCTTAATCAGGTCGTTTCGCTTTCCGGAACTCGGTCGCCATTCGAGCACTTTTCTGCCCCATCGGGCGTCAGTCCTGAGAGCTATGTGACCTGCCCATGGCCACTTAAGTTAGGAAATCCTGTAGGCTATGTCGGTAACTCTGGTTCTCCTGCGTATGAAATAAATGTTGGGTGCAAATAGCACAAAACAGCATACTGAAAGACGCTACGTTTAGCTAATAACGAATATGCCTAGCTAGACAGAATCTTTTTATTTAATATTAGCGACCCGCCCCGGCTTCGCACGGGTGCAATTATATTATAACTATAAATCTTCCTCTTGAATTACTCTATCTATTAAAAAAACCGCTTCAAAATCCGTTGCGTAGTTTTAAATATTTATGCATACATAGGGACGGACAGAAATATGCGACTTTGTTTTATACTATGTAGTGATAGTGATTCAAAACCCCTGCACTGAGTGTACCTATCCAGTATCGCGCGGGCTGTGTACAAACATGTAATCCACGAACACAAATGCCATGCTTCCTCTGATAGAGCTATGGCGACCTTTCTCACGCAGAGGAACACATGACCACATAGTCCACAGATGACGTGATAATTTGGCTGCGGTATTCTATATGGTGGAGATCCTTCCGTGGCGAAGCTTTTTTAATTGTGTAGGCTCCACAATTAAAAAAGCGAAAATGTCCAGTCTTATCCAAATCGGTTTATGAATTTTGGATTTTATGCATCATCATCATCATCATCAGCCCACATTAGTCCACTGCTGGACATAGGCCTCCCCTAAAGAGCGCCATAGCGCCCTGTCTTCAGCTTGACGCATCCAGCTGCTGCCCGCAACCTTTCGCAGATCGTCGATCCATCTAGCGTTTTATGCGTTGTTGCTGAATTCATCTGTATGTATATTACACATACAGAACACCTTTTTAATAAGCTTTTATTAGCTTCAGACGTATGCATGTAACGGAATCTTTGAACATGATTTTGACCCCCTTCAAAACGTCGGATTATCTCAAAATTTGGCATACTTATGAAGGACTGATGATAACTCATTATTTTAAATTTTAAACAGTTTCATCCGTTATCATTACAAGGATAATCAGTATTAGCGATTTTTTGTTTGAAGAGACTGTCAAGGTGAGACCCCGCTCTTCTATGTAATAGCTAATAGAGATGTAAATATCTTAAAGCTATTGCTAAATAAACACTAAACATTGTTAATGTGTCATGCATGTTTAACCGAATTCAAAAATGATAGTATAAAAACACAAAAAAATACGCCTTTATAGAAAATCCAACCAAAAAATTGAAAATAATAAAAGCGTATTTTTTAAACTATTATTTGAATTCGGTTAAAAATGCATAAAACTGGTTATGGCTTAGTTTGGCCACATTAAGTTACATTTGACAAATTTATGGCTGTTTCAGCTTAACTTTACGCACGGGTAATTGTATATACGTTTGAAAGAAAAGTAATAAAGATTTCCTAACAAAAAATATGTAATGACGATTCTTAATTTTAAGCACTATGAATCATACTTTTTGTTATTGACATAAACACAGCTGTTTGAGATCAATTTGACACACATCACCGGAGGACCGTTTATAATCATAATGACGTACGTATACGTAACATTGAGAGCACAATTGTCAACCAATTCTGTGTGCGATAGTTTACTACTATACTCCGCGTGGTATACCCAGTTCAAGATAGATTTGACAGACGGGCTAGTGATGGGAAACAGAAAATATCCAGTAGTCCAATAACGTTTTAAAATACTTGTAACAGTGACATGTTGGCGTAGGTTATGTGTGAAATTCTTTATTGCACTAGACATATAAAACATTGAGTAGATAAGCGATGGTGGGTCAATATTCATAATAAGTTCCTATTTAATATTACAGGGTTATTTTTTGACCTTCCGCCAAATTTAAATAGGTGGTTCAGACCATGAAAGTAAACAAAAGAGAAAAGAAAATAATAGTTGTAAAAGTGTTAAATTTCAATGCGCTAAAGCAATTGAATTTTATTTCAAAATGAAAATGTTTCTTATTCGAATATTGTCTTATAAAGTTAAGAAAAAGTGATAAAGAATTTCACACATAATACACCCATACCATCTCGTCACAGTTGCAAGTATTTTAAACCGTTATTTTTTGGACTACTAGATATTATCTGTTTCCCACCACTATTCGTCATTGCAAAGTAAAGGTATTCCGAAGTACGCTGCACGCAGAAGTGCTACCACGGCACTACTGGTCCCCATTACCGCGACGTTGTTCGGAATCATACCTTTTTGTCGATCAGAAAATTTGACAGAAAATCACGCTATCTTGAATAGGGTATAATGGATTTAGAATACATAGTGTCATCCTCCCATTTCATCCTGTGGGTGTCGTAAGAGCCGACAAAAGGAAATGTTGGGCCGATAACCTAACCGCAAGAGAAGGAAATTTTGATACGAAACCCGTCTGGCACAGTAGGCTAATTACCCTAATAATTTAGTTGGAGGAGTCAGCGGTGAGTCACTAAGGACGTAGTTAGTACACCCAGTCATAGGAAAAAAGATATCAATTAGCGCCCTGACCTGACTCAATAAAATCAACGGTGATCCTCGATTATCTTTTTCTCGGTCACGGGTTTCGGTCCCCAGTTGGAGAGGAGGCTCCGCGACCCTGGGGGTTTAGTTTAATACATTCATACATACATATAATCACGCCTCTTTCCCGTAGGGGTAGGCAGAGACCACTTCTTCCCACTTGCTACGATCCATACATACTTGTTTCGCTTCGTCCACTTTCATTATTCCCTTCATACATGCTCTTCGGTTTAGGGTACTCTTGACCTGGCCTTTTTTCAAGACGTCCCTGATTTGGTCTTGAAACGTCCGCCTAGGTCTTCCCCTTCCAACACTTTCATTCACACTCGCCTTATACACTTTTTTCGTCAATCGTTCTTCATTCATTCTCTCGACATGGCCAAACCATCTCAGCATACCTTTCTCAATTTTTGTCACTACATCTTCTTTCAGACCACAACGTTTAGTTTAATACACAGTCTAAAAGTAGAAAATTGACATTATGTTTTTTAAAGCCAGCTTAAAAAACTTTCATAAATATTTTAAAAAACTTTTTAAACAAAATATGTTTAACATATTAAAAAAAACAACATAAATTAGAAACCGGATTTGAAATGTTTTTGTTTATTGGTTAATTCGCTGTTTTTTGCTGTTTATGAATTAAGTTTACATAATTACAGTTTACATTTTTAGATAAAAAGAGTTTTTCATTCGTTTGTGCATAACTAGTATGTCGTTCAAAAATACCCAAATTTGCCTTTACTTAAAGTTTCGTTCACTTATCTTACGTTTTATAACTGACTACTGGACCGATTTTGATAACATTTCCATGGGACCAATACGAAGGCGAATATTAATAGAATAAAAATTAATTTCCAAATCATAAATGATAGAGTTATGCGGTAACACACATACTAAAAAAGATACAAACAAATTGAGAACCTTCTGTTATGCAGTCGGAAAAAAGAGAATATATTTTTTAAACAAAACCCCTACACTGTAACCTGTATCGTGGAAGCAGTTTACAAACATCTAATTCACGAACTGAGGTGACTCCGAAACTCGGAGAAAGCTTACACAAAATCACTTGCCCGACCGCGGAATAGATCCGGAAACCCGTGATCTAAAGGCGCCATATCCAACCCGGACCATCAAGGCAGCCATATGTAGTCTGCACACAATCGTAAAGCGCTTTGTTCAAGGTAGAGAATAGAGCTAGGCAGCATGAAGACTAATCTAATCTATACCCTAATTTCTACGTACACGTAGAGATCAATAGAGCGCCGTTTTTTGCCCTAGCGTAGGGTAGCTCTATCATAGTGACTTTTTGGCCTGCGTACACTACACTACTCGTAGACTAGATATTCATATATATACAGTAAACGTCAGTTGACTACGTCTAATTAAAAATACGACTGTAGCTAGACTGATCTATGGCATGTAGAGCTCTCTATTCGTATCGCTTGTCTCGCTCTCGTACGTGCGTCCACGGCGCCTTCCGAGAGTAGCCGAGCCTGTCTACGTAGACTGTAGTGACATATGAAATATTAGCTAGGGTAGTCTCGCTAATGTGTACACGTCGCTCGTAGATTGCCCTATGAGAGTCGCTCTCCGTAATTTTTAATCTATAGTGGACGAGGCGCTTACTAAAAAAAATACGCTAGCAATTCATCAACGTTGCATACATAGTACTCGTATTATGTAGTTGGTTTTGTTTACAACGGAACTATTATTATCTATGTGAGCCCTTGACAATGCCTCAGCAGCAATGTATCACTGTTGCCCCCGACAATAGTTGCCTCTAGTTGGCACGCGTACAATGCTGCTTTTGTTAAATATTTGATGTTATCGCATCCAAGCCAGCAGCCAATGCTCTCGTAACTCGTGCTGTGAGCTGATTCTCGAACAATTTATTTGATAGATTAAGGCACAGTAGCTTTTTATTTAAATAATGTACTCTTGTATAAAGCGTACATGATTCCTAAAACAATCTAGCCAGGTGGTCAATAATAAGCAGGTTAATGTTAAATTGACGATTTATAAGAGTTTTGTGATAAAACCTACGTAAATATAATTCCTTTTCAGTTTGAGTTTGAATACCACAGTATAGATGAACAACATATTGTATGGATATTTTAAAATCCAGCGTCGATCAAGATAGAGAATCTTCCTTGCATGTCCCATTCTACGAGTGTCGTACCTAAGAGCAAGGCTGTCAGTCAACCTAGCCGTACGAGAAGGAAAACTGAATACCCTGTATACCAACCCGTGTTGCCAGCGTGGCACAGTAGTCTAATTTCAATCCTTGTAATTGTAATTGGGGTTCCGGTCTGCGCTCCTCATAAATGTCCCTGTGGCAGTGATGTCGACAAGCTAGGACACCACGGACTGTCATGCCAAAAAAGTGCAGGCCGCTTCTCGAGACATGCCGCGCTTAACGATATCATACGCCGGTCCCTTACCTCCGTCAACGTGCCCAGTCTACTTGAGCCGACTGGTATTGCAAGAGACGATGGTAAGAGACCGGACGGTATGAGTTTGATTCCATGGAAGATGGGTCGGGTGCTGGTGTGGGATGCAACCTGTTCAGACACACTGGCCCCTTCTTATCTACATGGAACCAACAACAGAGCTGGTGCGGCTTGTGAAGCGGCTGAAAAAGCTAAAGCATACAAATACAGGGGTCTAGGCTCCGAATATGAATTTGTCCCATTCGGTGTCGAGACCCTTGGTCCGTGGGGTCCTAGCGCTATAAGCCTTTTTAAGGAAATAGCAAAAAGGTTAGTCGACATCACAGGAGACCGAAGAGCTGGTAGCTACCTCAGACAGAGAATCAGTCTAGCGATTCAAAGGGGGAACGCTGCCAGTATCTTCGGAACCTTGCCTAAAGGGACTCCTTTAAATAATATATTTTAGTATTTAAGTTTTAGGTTCATTGGTATTTTTAGTCTTGTTTTATTACATAAGTTAGTGTTTATGGAATTAAATACCTTACCTTAACTTGGTTTTTATAATTTCAATCGGATCCGCTGCTAATTTATGTAACTTGGCTAACTACCAGGATTTCTGATTATTTATTATTATTTTGATTTAGAAATACGAATCCTCTGCACTTGGTATAACTGTAACTATAACACAAATTACACTCAGACTCAGAACAAGTGTTTCTGTTACCTCTGATTCCGGGGACACGTGATCAAAAGGCGGCGCATCCAACCCCTAGACCAACAAGGTACACTGAGCCATTTGGGCTCCATCATAATATATAAATAGGTACTATCAGTACCCTGTCATACTTCGCTGTGGCATATCAGTGTTAATAACGCCACCTATTAGCAAGATGCGGTAATATTTCACAACTGCGATTGTTCTTATGCTCCCCTCCACTATCAACTGAATTGCGCGGTGCTGGTACGCAGTACATCATGCGTATGTAACAATTACAGCTTAATCGATACATAACTTTTTGAGTTTTTGAAGCGTACATAAACCAACTTGCCATTTTTATAAGATTACTATTGGTATTCATGTAAAATTTGGAGCAGTGTGAGATGAAAAAAGTTAATGTACATTTCTTGGCTCTTCTCTGTGCTACATGGTTGAATTGACTAAGCGATGGTGACACCGCGCCTTTTCCAAGACTAGACCGCCTAGTCTAGGCTTGGAAAAGGCGCGGTGTCACCATCGTATTCTACCCTAAGGGAGTCATTTATGTCGACTAAATAAATTAAACAATGCCAACGCATCTTGCTTTCGTGTCTTAGTAGGCTAATTGGTCTGTCTGAGAGAGTAGAAAAGGGCCTCAGCGGTGGGTCAATTATGGGATGTGAAGAAAATAAAAAGGATATTAAATGGTGTCAGCGTCTGCTGTGAGGATAATATAGACCGTACATCAATTTCGCGTGAACCGACGCGACCGGGTGCCGCTACAATAAATTAATACAAGCCATACGTCATATTTCGGTAAAAAGCAGCTACGGAGTGGAGTGTGTCATACTTTGTTTAATTATGTAACTTGATGAAGCTCTGGTTTGGAGCACAGGAGTAGATAAAGGACAGAGAGAAACCTTTTAAGAACAGCGCCACGGTAGGTACACCACTACAAGAATGATGCGCATGTGTGCGGGGGCACTGGCGGCTCGTCACGTACGGAACGAAACCGGTTTATACTGGTTAGGCCAGTGCTTTAACAAAGGGCTACCTCACCGCTCGCAGTGTGTAGCGTCGTGCGTTTTTGGTTAAAATTGAAATTTGAATAAATTAGAAAGAGTGTAAATATGGTCTTTGTATTGTGTGCATGAACAGCAATCGAAAAAATAAAAACATATTCTTTTTTAATCATCCCAAAGACCCAAGAAGACTTTTTGAAATCACTATCACTACATAGTATAAAACAAAGTCGCTGTCGTCTGTCCGTCCCTATGTATGCTTAAATCTTTAAAACTACGCAACGGATTTTGAAGCGATTCAAGAGGAAGGTTTATATGTATAATATGAACCCGTGCGACGCCGGGGCGGGTCGCTAGTTATGTATAAGTTTATGACTCAAATTATTAAATGACAAATAGATGTAAACAAACTTTTGTGTATTTATTTTAATCCTCCTGTGCCAACCCCTCACTCTTTAGAAGGTTTCCCTCTGTATACTCTGTGGTTTGGATGCCTAGTACATCTGGACAATAAAAAAAATGTGTTTACTTGTAATATTGTGAGGACATTAATAAACTTGTAACAGATTTGTCATAAACATTCCAATTTTGAATATTGAATATCTCGTGCTTCTTCTTCGTTTCAAGATTTCGCCTATGACAATGGGCGTGACTTGATTATTTTAGATGTTATTGCGACATTGAAAGCTCAGAATAATAACTTGACTGAAAACGAGAATAGATCAAAGTATGAATTATTAATTAAAGAGAGACTATTCCACCATTTTAGTCGCTCAGGGTGCTATGAAGCGACCTACGCTCGGAGTCTCAATGAAAGATAGAATTTGTAATGAAACAAATCGATACAAGAAGACCGACGACGTGTCTCCAAATTTCAAATAGATTATATAAAAGTACAAGAGGCAGGTAAGCGAGAACTTGTACGGATGGGACTTGGAATAGTATAGACAGAGGTAGGAATAGAAATAAAACAAAAATGTAATAACAACAACCAATGACTCCTGGCATAGACATCATGTAGACAAATCCAGCTTAAAATATAAGTACTCCGGTTTTTTTACTTAAAGCTCCCTCTTTTACAAAGAAAATTAATTCCGCGGTGTCACTATCACTACTCATTAAAAAACAAAGTTGCAGTCGTCAGTCCGTCTCTATGTATGCTTAAATATTTAAAACTACGCAACGGATTTTTAAGCGGTTTTAATACATTTTAATCGAGTTTAATACATAGAGTGATTCAAGAGGAAGGATTTTAAGTATAATACATCACTACATAGTATAAAACAAAGTCGATGTCGTCTGTCCGTCCCTATGTATGCTTAAATCTTTAAAACAACGCAACGAATTTGGAAGCGGTTTTTTTTTAATAGATAGTGATTCAATTCAATTTCAATGTTTATATGTTTATACACGAATAATTGCACCCGTGCGTAGCTGGGGCGGGTCGCTAGTCTTAGGTATATTCCTCAAAACTTCTATTTATAGCACCTAATAATAAGATTAAAGTGAGGTTCAATCTGCCCATATAATGTAATGGAGTACTTCCCTGGGGATAAACACGTTGGTCGGCTATTTGTTCGTAAGTACATGCCCTGAAGGCCCATCCCGGTCGGCTGTTAGCCTGTCAAAACCCCAGTCAAGTGTCTAACGAAATAACGTACGCACAATGAACAAACACACGTTAAATTTCAAAGATTTGGAGTAAATAATAAATACTAAAAGGTAGTATTCTATGCTCCAAATGGTTTCAACAAGATAGGTAACTATTTTCTCAAAGAGGACGTGGCACATATTTGCCACACAATGTATTGAATTCTGCCAAACAGAGAGAAAGTCGGAGACTGCGCTAAGATATATATTCTTTTTGATTACGATGATTATAATTAATTTTTAGCTGAAAAGTCGGAGACTACGCTACGACATATATTCTTAATGATTACGAAGATTATAATTTATTTTTAGCTGAATATTCTTTCCAAAGTTAATTTCTATTTCATACATTTTGATTTGTTATAAGTAGTTACTGAGTAAAGTATTTTTATTATTTTGTGATTTATTTATTTGGGTCTAACAATTAGTAGCTGATAAGAAACTTACCGGACTCCGGAATCGAACCCCAGAATTTTTAATCAAAAGTTAATACATACTTGAAACTCACTAGGCATTTATTTTTAATAAAAACAATCAATTTTAAGATTATCCCATTTTAACTAGTATACTTCCGTCAATCTTTAAATGGTTGAGTACCTTTAATGTAAAAAAGATGAAATGAAATCGGTTCATCTATTGGAGAGTTACGATGCCATAGATAGATTCACAGACACAGGCGTCAAACTGGACACAGGTGTCTTTTTTACACCTTCGGAATTAATTCTTGAATGATGCAGTTTTAGTTTTTGTCAAATTTGGGCTTTGAGCGTATTAAACTTACGTCAGTAGTATCACTACATAGTTTAAAACAAAGTCGCTGTCGTCTGTCCGTCCCTATGTATGCTTAAAACTTGAAAACTACGCAACGGATTTTGAAGCGGTTTTCTTTAATAGATAGAGTGATTCAAGATGAAGGTTTATATGTATAATACATGCACCCGTGCGAAGCCGGTTCGGGTCGCTAGTAAGTTATAAGTAGGAAAACGAAAAAATTACAATTTTTGTCGGACTCGTGTTACATACCTGTTTTCTTGTAGGACATTGTATCATTTGGGCAGAGAATACACTAACCTATCATGTAAAATTATTGTCCTACAGTTAGTGATGACAAAATTGTTTTCCAGCGACCTTAACCAGGTCGTTGGTCCTCCGTGTGCGCTTGCACCTTCTGGAACGCGGTTGCCACTCGAGGATTTTTCTGCTCCATCGGGTGTCGGTCCTGCGAGCCCTGCCCACTGCTACTTAAATTTGTTAATCCTGTGGGTGACCCTGGTTTGCCTGCGTATTTCCTTATTCGATCTCGCAGGGAAACTCCGAGCATAGGCCTCTCCGACTTTGAGCCTTTGGCATCTTCAACGTGATTACAATTAAAGAACAAGTTTAATTGTCCGTCTTTCGTTTAATTGTGTTTGTGATATTTAAATGTCTCCTTCTGTTATTTATATTGTACTAGCGACCCGCCCCGGCTTCGCATGGGTGCAATGATGAACCTCTAAATTTATCAGTGTTTCTGTATATGCATGTATTATACATATAAACCTTCCTCTTGAATCACTCTATCTGTTAACAAAAACCGCTTCATAATCCGTTGCGTAGTCTTAAAGATTTAAGCATACATAGGGACGGACAGATGACAGCGACTTTGTTTTATACTATGTAGTGATGATGTAAGCGAATAAATCGGTGTGCCATTCACATTTGGTTTTCACTATAGCTTACGTATAGTGAACATTACACCGCCACCGGTCCCCGCAGACAGATCGCCATTTTAGGTACAAGGGCGGGATATGTACATTTTTAACACGAAGCGATTACTGTCTGAGTTGCGAGTAATATTGTGGGATTACCGTTAATTAATTGTCCTTGTGGTGACGGATTTAGAATACACAATGTCACCAACATATACCGTCTGGAGGTGCGACTAAAAGAACGCAACAGGCAGATGGCCTGGCCGAAAGAGATGGAAAACTTGATACAAGCCTAATGTCCCTCTATGAATTTGGAGGAGGCCGACTTGAATTAGAAACAAATAGAAAATAGAATTAGAAACAAATGAAAATTGAAAAGATTGCATTTGTTTCTAATTCATTCAATAAGGCTCGGCGACCTTTCTAATTCAAATATTCAGTGAGTAATAAAAAAACAGTAATGTTGAGAGCCAGGTAGCATGTTATTTTATTTGAAGTTTTCCTTAACTTGTGGCTAGGCTGTTCTACGTATTTCAGACATCTATTACAACGTCATCCACTTATATTATATGTTGTAAGTCCTCCAGTTATATGTTATGTATTATATAATCTTTCATTGCCCCCAAGGACAAACAGTTTTTCCAGATCCTCGTCGTTTTTTTTTGCACTATCTCAATATACTTTGGCGTATATTGTTGGCCAAAGGTTGACAAATATATTTTTATTTGGAGCTCAGTTAGGATCGATGCAAGCTAGCAATAGGTTTCCCATTCGAAGATTATCTACAGCACCACATCATGCAACTGAAGGTACTTAGTAAAATATCACTATCACTACATAGTATAAAACAGTCGCTGTGGTCTGTCCGTCCCTATGTATGCTTAAGGTGGATTCTCCAGGGTAGCCCGCGAAATTCAAATTTTGCAGGACAGTGCTACGTTGTATGATGATGAACATTTGATTCGCGGCTGTAAGACGTGTGTAGTTACAAAGTTATAATCATCAAACTCATCAATACAACCCTGCAAGCTCATAAAGGTGCAAGAATGACTTTGACGTTGAAAAAGTTTTTCTTGCACCTTTATGAGCTTGGAGGGTTGTATTGATGATTTTGATGATTATAATTCTATAACTACATTCGTCTTACAGCCGCGAATAACATTTTAATTAACATACAACCTAGCACTGACCTGCAAATTGCAAAAAAACGTAAGAAAAACTTGAATTTCGCGGGCTACCCTGGAACATTCACCTGAAATCTTTAAAACTACGCAACGGATTTTGAAGCGGTTTTTTATAGATATAGTCATTGAAGAGGAAGGTTTATATGTATAATACATGCATAATATTTTAGAGAAGCACTGATAAATTTTATGTTCAAACTCAAACTCAAAAGGAACTTTATTTACGTAGGTTTCATCACAAAACTCTTATAAATCGTCATATTTACAAACACCATTATCATCTTACGGCCCCTGTCCCACACTAGGTGGTAGTCTCCACACACACCTATCAGTCGTCATACCTACATTCACACCTTTCACACAAAAAAAACTAAGTAAGTAAGCTTGCTAAGTAGAGTGCTAACCTAACCTAACCTAACACTCTACTTTGCTAGGCAATTTCCGAGCCATAGTCTGTATTGTTTTTTTCTTGAGTGCTTGATGCGATAGAACATTCAGATTAATTTACAATTGTTGAAATATAATTTTAATTTGAAAACCTAGCCAGAAGAGAATTATACGCAACCCTCTGCTAATACCTTTTTTTTTTACGTCGGAGGTCCTCATGGATACCCGGCCGTTGGGAACTGGCCAGGGTATGTGGGACTCCGGGGCGCGTAGAGATGGTGAATTGCGCCCCGACCTACCCACTAAAACCGACGGCGATCCTCGACGGCCGAAACCAGGGCCACGGGATTCACTCCCATTACGGGGACCCTCTACTAATACCTAGAAAGATGCATTACAGCTGTTGAGAGTGCATAATATCAAAATCTATTAACTCTAGTTGTATTGTATCGAAAGATTCTCAAATTAACAATACCTTTTTAAAATTCTATTTAAAATTTCAAATAAATCCTATCTATATTTTTTTGAAACTGGCATTGAAAAGGTATACCCAGTTTTTACCGTAATTCAAGTTCATGGCGCCATCATCTCTTTCGTCACGGCTTTCTCAAGCCTAACATCAAAATTGGATTTGCAAATTAATGCTCAAGACTCGCCCACTTCGCACCCTTCTTAAAGAGATTTTTGGTGCTGATACATAATTCTGAGAGCCTTGTTATTTTATGAAGTTGAGCCATTTATGTTATTCAAAAATATTAAACGACCCACGGCGCCTTGCCTAAAATAACAAACAGGACTTTATACTGCAAGTTATAAGATACTACCGACATAAAATGAAAAAAAATCAAAGGTCTTTTTCTAAGAAATTGGATTTTATATAAATTATTTTATATGCTATTTTTATGTAAACCGTTAATAGGTTATTTTTTATGTAAATTGGTATTTTAATATTAGTTAATTAAAATCCAGTGAATCATGTGGCCCTAGAGTCGGGCAGTCGATAATTGACGTCGGTTTAGGGTCAGCGCGCACTATCGGAGTGGCGTCGAAGAGGCTTTTTCAGTAACAATTTAATTTCAACCTAGAGCGCTTCAGAATACGACTGTATTTAGAATACGCTCGCCGCGCGTCGCTCGCCGTCATTGTATTTCGTTGTACCAAATACAGTTGTGTTCTGAAGCGCTTTAGGTTGAAATTAAATTGTTACTGAAAAAGCCTCTTCGCCGCCACTCCGATAGTGCGCGCTGACCCTTAGTGGGAGTGTTGGGGCGAAAATTGCCAGCTCCACGCGCCCCTTAGTCCCACATAACCCGGCCAGTCCTCATTGGCAGGATATCCATGAGGATTTGCGACAAAAAAAAAAAAAAATTATGCATTGTATTTCGGCAATATCTGACTAAAGGGTCAGTGTTCAGAACAATGAGTTAGTTAAATGTATGGTTCGCCGCATCACAGATATAATAATACTAGCCGTATAATATACCACTATTTTTTGTTACAAGAAAAAAAGATATGCGTTACCGTGTCTGATCACATTTACCGATGTAAAAAAAAACTAAAATCAGGCTCAATATACATAAACCACAAAAATCCGGTCAAAGTGTAGTTTGTAGGCAATATGTGTGTTCATTGTTGATGCCAAACTTCCACTCGTTATAACTTTGTTATTTGTTTAGTAAAGAAAAACTCGACTAAATATTTACGATATACTACATAGTATAAAACAAAGTCACTGTCGTCTGTCCGTCCATATGTATGCTTCAATATTTAAAACTACGCAACGGATTTTGAAGCGTGTTTTTTTAATAGATAGAGTGACTCAAGAGGAAGGTTTGTAAATTGTTTAACATTGCACCCGTGCGAAGCCGGGGCGGGTTGCTAGTTATATATATTTATTGTTAATCATTATATCTTTACACATGTAATTAAAATAGTGCTGTACGATTGAATATTGCATTCATGCTCTAGTGAATCCTAGAAATTTCATATTGCAGCTATACCTGTAAAATGATTGTTACGTATTTATTTGCGCACCATGTAATGTAATGCAACATTGTATCTATGTGATGACGTTTTAATTGTATGCTAAACAATGTGCGGTGGAATAAAGTGATGCCATGACCTATTTTTATCGGTATCACTAGCATTGAAACATTATTATTGTTACTTTAAATCGGTAGGGATCACCGCTTGAACCGAAGTTGGGGAAGTACCTCATAGAACCCCCTCGACCGTGCTGCCACCTTGTTGTGGTGAGGGGGCTTGCGTGCCTTTAGGATCCGTTGGGGCCATACCGGCTCAGGCGGGCCCACGGGGAGAGGCCAGACGAAGAGCGGCACAAGGGAAGTCGTGGCGGGTTTTGGCTCTGGGGACTCCTCTGCCCTCAGAGTTGCCTCGGAAGCCTTAACCTGCCGCGACACACGGCGTGGTGAATGCAGTGGAGGGCGTCAGGCGGTAAGGCGAGGGCTGACACCACTAGCAGCGGAAGGGTGGCCAAGCAGGCGTGCCACGGCTGCCGCCGCAAACACGTATGTCGGGCGCCAGTTCATCCGGCGGCGGCGGCCCTGGCCTCAGTGCCTTGCTGCACCTCGGCTGCTAGCGGCGGTAGCCCTGGCCTCAGTGCCAGCCGCCCCTCTGCTGCTGGCGGCGGCAGCCCTGGCCCGCCTGCCTGGCCGCTTTGTGACGCATGACTCTGTGTGCTGCTCTCTGCTGTGGCCTCTCCCCGTGGGCCCGCCTTGCATGGGTGATCCTAAGCACCAATGGCCCCAACAGATCCTAAAGGCACACAAGCCCCCTCAGCACAACAAGGTGGCAGCGCGGTCGAGGGGGAGATGATATTAACATCAAGATGTTCTGCTAGGCGCAGCGACGATATGTGAAAGGCTGGCCAACGGCTGAAAGCTGAAGTCATGGCACTCTTTAGTCCAGCAGTGGACTAGAATGGGTTGATTGTAATGATGATATATTTGGATCATTGCGACGGTTTTCTATCTTACTTTGAAGCCTCTCTGTGAACTAAAACTAAGTTTCAATAGGCTAAGTTCTCAAAAAGAGGGCACTTACTATGAACAATAGCGCAAGGAGTTTATAACATTTTCTGCATTGGTCAAATATTTTGTTACTTTTAGAAATTAACCTGTCCTAGTTTACAAAAACCAAAACTTCATTAATCCTCATCCTCCGAAGCGAAGGAATTGTGACGTCACAGCTGATATAAGATAACACCAACTTCAAGGCAGGTGTCTAACTAAAACACAGTAGATAAATTTTTAACAGTAAAACAATTCAGCATACGTTACAAGGGAGCAAATTTATATTTTTACGAGCGTAGCGAGGGATTCTTTACTAGAATCCTGAACGTAGCGAGGGATTCAAAATACGTCGCCCGAGCCAAAAAATATTTTGCCCGAGTGATGCACTCTACTTTTCATCACCCTCTATGAGAAAATAAGAGGCGCCTTATATTTTATTGAAATACATATTATAATTCAATAAAACATATAGTAATAATTAAATTAAAATAATAATAAAACAACTAAAAGCTTATACAAATTGACATTTGAAACGCTGAACACTAAGATGTTCCAAAATCAAAAAGTGACTTACTTACACTTACGAGCTTATAGAGGATTAAAAACTCATGACTACCCGCTAAAAAGTCTAGAACAGAAAAGAGCTACTTGGCTCACTTAAAGAGGAACAAAACGAAACATTTCGAATAGATGGGATGAAAAAATATTGAAATAGAATAAAAGTATAATTAACTGGTCTCCAAGTAATCCATTCTCCTGAAGGTAGTATGGGACGCAGTGGAGCCCGCAAAGGCTCTAGAAATACCAGACAAAAGAAGTAGTTTTTAGTATGTAGCGCGGGCGCATCACATCGCGCGACCGCTCAAGAGTGCAATATACTCGTAAATCAGCCATATTACTTATACTTTGCTGTTCGGATATTTTTCTGACTCCACCATACAGAAAACTGCTGCCAAATAAAAAAATCTTTGGCTGGTTTTGTGTTGCTGCGCATGAGTAAGGTGGGCAGAGCTCCATCAGGCGAAGCAAGGTGCATGCAGAAGAACGAAGTTTCCTTTTTCGCATCGTGTATATTTTTTTATGTTTAAGGCCGGCAAATCTTGCTACTCCCCTCGTGTTTACAGTGTATGCGTGTGTGACGGCGGTGTTCACTTACAATCAGGTGATAAAATGCACGGTTGCGTACCTATTTTAGTAAACTAAGAAAATTTATCAATAATGGCGCCAATAATACCATTGTATTTTCCGTGATGCTGTATCGGTTTATAAGTGACTAGCGACCCGCCCCGGCTTCGCACGGGTACCTCTAAATGTATCAGTGTTTCTCTAAAATAGTATGGATTTATTATATAATACATATAAACATTCCTCTTTAATCACGCTATCTATTAAAAAAACCGCTTTAAAATCCGTTGCGTAGTTTTAAAGATTTAAGCATACATGGGACGGACTGACGACAGCGACTTTGTTTTATAATATGTAGTGATGAGTAATGTTCATTTTTTAAGCATACTAAAATAGGCATATTGTACTACACGATTGGCATACCACAATCACATACCAATTAAATTGACAATGTCGTGAACGAAGCATTTCTGCCTGTCAGTAGATTTTATATTTGACAAAAATGTGAAGTTACTTTACTGCCTACAAATCATTATCTGTGTATCTTTCAAACGCTGTGATTACGTAAGCAATTGCTGCTGTTATTTGTACCTTTGTTAGTGCAACCTTATCTCGGGCAAATGGGTAGGCGTTTGGTGTGATTCATACATGCCTATTTATATTCGAACATTTTAGCTTGTGCAAGTAATTTTGGAAGTAAATCCTTTATGGGCATTTGTTTTTAATTTTTGAAACCCCTGCACTAGGTATAACCTGTATCGCGGCGGCTGTGTACAAACATGTAGGTAATTCAAGCACACAAATTTACAAACAATATTCACACAGTGGAAAAGGCCAGTGTGTGGTGTGTGTTGTAAACAAACCCATTGATTAAAAAAAAACAGCAACCACTGAGTTTCTTGCCGGCTCTTCTCTGTAGAGCAGCATTCCGAACCGGTGGTAGTTTCAGCATGAATGTACCCACATTTACCCTTACGTCCACCCGGACGTAAGGGTAAATGTCTGTCTGTCTGTGGCTCCGTAGCTCACGAACGGATGAAGCGATTTCAACATAGTTTTTGTTACGGGCGAGTGTTCTTAGATATGTTTGATGAAAATCGGTTGAGTCATTGAGTCGTTTAAAAGTTATGGGGGGTGAAAGTGG
This sequence comes from Clostera curtula, assembly GCA_905475355.2. Lineage (NCBI taxonomy): Eukaryota > Metazoa > Arthropoda > Insecta > Lepidoptera > Notodontidae > Clostera > Clostera curtula. The sequence continues at coordinate 4,878,461 of FR997813.1, read as the reverse complement.
GGAAGAACAACCGAAAGTCTGCAAATAAAATCGAGTGGGGCCTCAAATGAAAGCGCATCACGTGCACATTACAAAATAATATGTTCCATGAAAATCAGTTGAGCCCCGAAAAAACTCTGGGGGTAAAAGGGGGTTAGGAATACCCAATATCTGCAAAAATATGTGGTGGAGAGAAAATGAGGATGCGACAAGAATCTATGTATTGGCAACTTAACAACATCTACATCATAATAAGCGTGTACCTATAAAAAGCAGAAAATAAAAATTTAATTAAAAATTTAAATAAACCCCCGACACAATTATGTAATCTAAATCCGTCACAATACGATATCCAAATCGGTCCATCCTTTTAGGAGCTATGATGCCATTTAAAGGCACACATCCTCCTGTAATCGTTGTATAAATCTCCTTTAGTACAATGTCGTGGTTTTCCGGAATACGAGTAGTCGGTTACGCTTATTAAAAAAGGACTAGACAACAAAGGACACGCAATTGTGTTGTTAAAAACCCAACACGTAATTTATAACATGCACGGTTCTCAAGCTTACCTCCGACCACGTGTGACTGAATAATTGTATTGTTGTCGCATTCAAGAAACGCAATGCGACGTTCACTGTTCGTATTTTATACCTACGCTTCGATGACTCTGTGAAAAGGGACACGGCAAAAAGAGTAGCGGGCAGCTTCCACTGTCAACGTTGCCAGTGCAACGTGCCTTGGTCGTAGTTTCAGCCCATAAATGACCCGCTACTGGGTCGGGCCTCCTCCGAATTCATGGAGGGAAAGCCTACTGTGCCACACTGGCACGACGGGATGGCACAGGGTTTGTATCAAGTTTTCCTTCTCTGGGGGCTAGGTTGCCTCTTGCGTTCTTTTAGTCGCCTCTTACGACACCCTAAAGATGGTATGGGTTGGTGACTGGTGGTTTTTTTTTTAAATATCATCTACTTTTTTCTTCGTGTTGCCATGTAAAACTGCAACATGTCCTTGAAGAAACATCATCCTTCTTTAAATTAAATAAATAAATATCCTTGGACATTTCACACAACGCCATCTCGTCCCAAGCTAAGCAACTTAATGCTTGTGTTATGGTAACGAGATGGATGATAAACTACTTATATAATTTTTTTTTTGTAAACTCATACATATTATAGATAGAAAACACCCAGACCCGTAACAAATACTTACAATATAGGTCGTACAAATATTTCTTCCGTGCCGGGATCTAAGTAATTTTTATATGAAATATCATATATCCTTGGTGGGGTTAGGTTTCCCGTGGAGACACAGTCAGCACCCACGAGGCTGCCGGCGCGGGACAGTGCACCGGGGGATGTTTATTGGGTATAGGGACGCCGTTCATATTATTGATAGGCGGGCCAGAGACCCACGCTGGCCTTCCTCATCGGCGTTAATAGTCCATAAAAGATTTTAGCCGTAAAAAAAGGGATTGGTTTTGGTTTCGGGGCGTCACAGTTGAATACGCCCAAGCGTGAAGTGTCACGGTATACCGCTGGAGGTCCATTTCTCTTCACGTTACTATCTTCGTGTGTCCACTGCAATATCTATACAAATAAATAAAATTGGAGTGTCTGTTTGTAATAATAAAATAACAACTTTTTACTAAATGCGTAAGTCTGTATACACAGCACATAGACCAAAATAACATTTTTTTTAATTTTTGTCTGTCTGTCCGTCTGTCTGTCTGTCTGTCTGTTTGTTCCGGCTAATCTCTGGAACGGCTGGACCGATTTTGACGGGACTTTCACCGATAGGTAGCTGATGATATAAGGAGTAACTTAGGCTACTTTTATTTAGTCTATACATCTATACATCTATACAAATAAATAAAATTGGAGTGTCTGTTTGTAATAATAAAATAACAACTTTTTACTAAATGCGTAAGTCTGTATACACAGCACATAGACCAAAATAACATTTTTTTTAATTTTTGTCTGTCTGTCCGTCTGTCTGTCTGTCTGTCTGTCTGTTTGTTCCGGCTAATCTCTGGAACGGCTGGACCGATTTTGACGGGACTTTCACTGATCGGTAGCTGATGATATAAGGAGTAACTTAGGCTACTTTATTTAGTCTAAACATCTTCTATACATCTATACATCTATACAAATAAATAAAATTGGAGTGTCTGTTTGTAATAATAAAATAACAACTTTTTACTAAATGCGTAAGTCTGTATACACAGCACATAGACCAAAATAACATTTTTTTTAATTTTTGTCTGTCTGTCCGTCTGTCTGTCTGTCTGGCTGTCTGTTTGTTCCGGCTAATCTCTGGAACGGCTGGACCGATTTTGACGGGACTTTCACTGATAGGTAGCTGATGATATAAGGAGTAACTTAGGCTACTTTATTTAGTCTAAACATCTTCTTTACATCTATACAAATAAATAAAATTGGAGTGTCTGTTTGTAATAATAAAATAACAACTTTTTACTAAATGCGTAAGTCTGTATACACAGCACATAGACCAAAATAAAATAAAATACATAAAATACATAAAATACAAATAAATAAAATTGGAGTGTCTGTTTGTAATAATAAAATAACAACTTTTTACTAAATGCGTAAGTCGGTATACACAGCACATAGACTAAAATAACATTTTTTTTAATTTTTGTCTGTCTGTCCGTCTGTCTGTCTGTCTGTCTGTCTGTTTGTTCCGGCTAATCTCTGGAACGGCTGGACCGATTTTGACGGGACTTTCACTGATCGGTAGCTGATGATATAAGGAGTAACTTAGGCTACTTTATTTAGTCTGAACATCTTCTATACATCTATACAAATAAATAAAATTGGAGTGTCTGTTTGTAATAATAAAATAACAACTTTTTACTAAATGCGTAAGTCTGTATACACAGCACATAGACCAAAATAACATTTTTTTTAATTTTTGTCTGTCTGTCCGTCTGTCTGTCTGTCTGTCTGTCTGTTTGTTCCGGCTTATCTCTGGAACGGCTGGACCGATTTTGACGGGACTTTCACCGATAGGTAGCTGATGATATAAGGAGTAACTTAGGCTACTTTATTTAGTCTATACATCTTCTATACATACAAATTAATAAAATTGGAGTGTCTGTTTGTAATAATAAAATAACAACTTTTTACTAAATGCGTAAGTCTGTATACACAGCACATAGACCAAAATAAAATATTTTTAAATTTTTGTCTGTCTGTCCGTCTGTCTGTCTGTCTGTCTGTCTGTTTGTTCCGGCTAATCTCTGGAACAGCTGGACCGATTTTGACGGCACTTTCACCGATAGGTAGCTGATGATATAAGGAGTAACTTAGGCTACTTTTATTTAGTCTATACATCTTCTATACAAATAAATAAAATTGGAGTGTCTGATTGTAATAATAAAATAACAACTTTTTACTAAATGCGTAAGTATGTTTAAACAGCAAATAGACCAAAATATTTTTTTTTAATTTTTGTCTGACTGTCTGTTTGTTCCGGCTAAAACGTTTAGTACTTTGGAGACATTGTTAAAAATTTAATTTAAAACAAAACATGAGAGCACATCATTCAGCTGATTCAGAATTTAGTTAAATTCTTCTTGATGTTGGAGAGGGAAAGTGTCTAGAAGTCAATAGTAATCATGATATAGAACTTCCTACCAGTCTTTGTTAGGTTGTGGTGGACACTGAAACTTTAATACATAGTATTTATGATGATATTCACAATCTCAATATCAAAGAAGATTCGATAAATAAGCCAACAAAAACTGAAAATAAATGATAATTAAAATAAATGCAAAAACCAAAAAAAAATATTAATGAACTAATTAACTTTTTTTAAATTCCACGCGGACGAAGTCGCGGGTACAGCTAGTATATTATAAAATAGATGCCACAAATCAAACTCAAAGGGAACTTTACTAACGCAGGTTTTATCACATGACTTTTATAAATCGTCATATTTAAAATTACCAATATCGTCTTACGTTCATTACATCACACACTAGGTGGTAGTCTACATACATACCTATCAGTCGTCATTCCCACACTCACACCTTTTATACACAATTCCTCTTAGAATCCATTCCTTTTCTTCTCCCACAACCCTTGCGTCCACCCACGTTCATTGACTGACTTTATTTTCTTTTCATTTATTAAAAACCCTGCACTACGTATCACCGGTATCGCGGGGCAGTTTACAAACATTAAATTCACGAATACAAATGGCACCCAGACTCCAGAGCAAGTGCCTCTGGGTTACACAAAGACACTTGCGGAACCACCGGAATGGAACCCAGGACCAACCCCTAGACCAACAAGACATAATGACTGACGCTTTATGGGCAGTGGGAAACGTTGAGGAGTGATGTTCCATTGGGTAATATTGTAGTCACCCATGCAATAGTCAACAGAGCAACAATTGCATTTTGTAGTAGTCTCAAGGCCATCTCAAGTCAATGGAACAAAACAAAATTGTTTGTTTGTATTCCAAACAAACACAATCTGGGCTAAGTACTAGTTCATGTTCTCAAGGCCGCCCGCCAACGCAGTATAGAATGCCATGATGCAATGTTTATGTCGTAGTGATATGATAAAAACAGGTGTTGTTATAATACCTACAAACAATTCTAAATTCGAACAGATGAATTAAGAATTTGGTAATTTAATATTTTTAATCAAGGAGAATATCTTTTGCAGTCATAAGTTAAGTTTATTAAAGACTTAGTAGTTCATTAAGAAAGTAATATCTGTATTTTGTTGTGCATTCTTCTTTCGCGCATTAAGCACATAAAGACAGTTATGATATCAAAAATAATGATATCTTAGGATTTCGCGATTATTACACATTGAAAGTAAACAATTTTTTACGCATTTATCGCGTGTATATTTTATTATTTATTTCCCGACATTTCGAATGCTTTGCAGCAGCCTTTAAAAAGTGTTTAATTTCAACATCTTGGTTCTGGAATAATAAACATTAAAAAATATTCCACCAGATAGAGCGTGTACTTTTTGATTACAAGTAGTAGTTGAGTTATATTTCTGTTTTGCGCAATTATCAAATCCTTGATGTTGATTAAGAAGGTCTGTTTACGTCATAGACACGTGCACATTTTGTCTTACAACGTGATAAATAACTAGTGATTTGGATAAACGAGTGGTTTTATAAATACACTACGACATCCGTAGGTACTTGGTATCAGAAGCTGGCAATGTTTATAAGAGTGGATAGCGTTGCACAAACCGGTTTGTATCCCTAATATGAGGTTGATGATCACCGAACTTAGTTCTTTACAAAGTAATAAACCGGGCGATATACTTTTTTGACACCCTGCACATGCTTGTCATTTTCGCCAAATAAAGATTAACTATATTTAGATTGATGGATTACTTAATATTTTTTTTTATTTGTTGTTTTATTATTTCTATTTATGACAGAATCTATACTAAATAGTTTGACTGTAACGTTGACTGAATATGTGACACCATTTCTAGGAAAAACATTACCACCACAATAGAATTAATTCGAAATTCAAATAAATCACCATATAAAAGAAACAGAGAACGTAAACATTTTATCAAATTCAAATTATTACCGTGCGTCATTCCAATATCTACGGTAGCATAGACATTTCTTAGGATTCAAATCTTACTTTTCGTTTGTTTGAGTTTGAATCAAATTCAAACAAACGTAACGTAAAAAGAAGGAGTAACTTCACAACAAACGATTAGATTATGGGAAACTGTCTTCGTTATTTAAAACGGCAATATTTTATAAAATCAACAGAAACGTTTCATTAGGGGCATTTTACCGTGCATTCTTCTTCTCTTCTTCATCTTCTCAGCCCATAATAGACCCACTGCTGAGTCGAGCCTCCTCCAACTACATGGAGGGTAATTAACTTACTAGGCCAAGCTGGCCAGACGGGTTGGCACAGGGTTTCTTGTCAAGTTTTCCTTCTCTTCCTTCTCTTCCTCCTCTTCCTTCTTTTCCTTCCTTACAGTGCATTATGTAACAGAAAATATTTTTTTATGTTTTGCTAAAAGGCAAATCGTCAGTTTTCTGGCAGCACATTATACAAATCACAACTTTTGACAGTACCTTTTCGATCGACTTCAACTTAGCGATGATGAAACCGCGCACAATATCAAAATAGATGGTAATAATATCGTTAGACGAATTTCTTTGCGTCATATTTTTTTGTAATGCTTTTTTATGAACGAAAACGTACCTTTTTATGCTACGCCAACCCAAATCACGACTCAAGTACAGCCTAACTAAAAAATATCGGCTATTATTACTCGGTCTTGACGAAAAGGTTATTAACCTAGCGTAGATATTTCTGTCGTATCATTTTCATTATAAATACCTTCACTTATCTAGACACATGATCGATCTACTCTAAAAAAGTGACTATAGTTCGTACACGCGTTATCTATAATATTAAAATTGTCAAGGCCTACGCCTGTACCTTTACAAACCAATGTTTGCTTGTGGATTCTATCACACGCGTTTGCCTGTGACTTCACCCTGGCCTATTTCGAAAAACTTGCCGCTGCTGCCTTGCCGTGGTAAACGGGCTCCCATGCCGGGAGGGCCCAGGGGAGAGGCCAGACGAAGAGCAGTACACGGTGTTGTAGCGCGTTTGGCTTCCGGGGATTCTGTCCTAAGAGTTGCCCTGCGAGTTCTAAACCGCTGCGGTGTCCTAGGCCGAGGACTGGCGTGGCTTCCTTCTGCGAGGCCGTTATATCGCAGAAAGGAGGCGGCTCCGCGCCGCGGACGGTGGCCGGGAAGCCGATGGTGGGTCGGGTGACCCGCCACCGACTTAAGCCTCAATGTTTGAGGGCGTCCCAGTTGCCCGGCACGTCCTCTAACAGTCGTTTGCCCGCGCAGCGAGCACCGCGTCGCGGGGCGTCACAGTGGAATGCGATTACACGAACCTTCGGCGACCCAAGCGTGTCGTGTGAGGGTATAGTTCCACATAATCGCCGACCCCATATCCTGAGGAGCGGCTATATGCATTCTCTAACCAATCATAAAATAAAAGTTTTGTTTCAAGATTTCCTTTTCTTGCATCTAGGTTTTCTGCAATGTAATTTATTTTAGTCAACTCTTACACTATCAGGATGGAATAGGGTGGAGACACGTTGCAACTCTCTAATGCAACTATATAAAAAAAAAACACTTTTCTTACTTACTTTACTTTCTTACTTTATTAGCGCCGTCGATGGCGGTATTTTCTACTGCGAAATACAATTCTTGTTTTTATTTCCAAGTGAAAGTAGTTTTATAGTTGTCAAACTTGTCTCATTAGAGGGCGGAATCGAAAAACAAACCGACACGGAAAGTCTAAGGCTTTGTCCACAGTAGGCAAACTGTTAGCAGCCGACTGAGTTTGTGGCGTATCGGTTTAGTACGCCCTTTCATATATTTGAAATGGAGTGTCCACAGTTTGCTAGTTTTGCGCTCACTTTACGCATTTTGCAGCGTTAAGGTGGCGGTTTGCGCCGCGACAGAGCCAAGCGACCGCGCCAGTTCGCGAGCGAGACCGCGACAGGAGACAGAGACGCAGAAGGTGACAGCGAGACGGTCGCCGCCCCGGACCAGTAGTGTCGCGTGTCGCGCTCAAAAAGTACATGTTTTCAGTATAGAAAATGAATACTTTTTCTGACGAAGACTGTGAAACACTGATTGAACTGATCAGACAGCACCCTCCGATATACGATGCATAGATAATACATAATAATATATAGAAAATAATACATAATACATAAATAATACATCATCGTCTTCTTCTTAATCCAATAGAACTTCTACTACTTGATTTTCCATTATGACACAAACAACTAACTACATCAACAGACTCTCCGATACTGACTGACGTAAAGGTCGCGAAGAAATTGAGACACTTTTATCGCTGTCTCCTGTCTCGGTCGCTTGTCTGTGTCGCGGCGCGAACCGCCACCTCTGATGCCGAGACAAATGTCGCGGTCTCCTGTCGCTGTCGCTTGTCTCGGTCGCTGGTCTCTGCCGCGGCGCGAACCGCCACCTTCACGTGCGCCGACTGACTCAGTTAGCGCTGACTCACAGATAAACCGGGTGCGACATACGAAAATCGATCTGAGTTTGCAGCTACCTCAAATTTCAGTTCGCCACAAATTTGCGGCTCACTCAGTCGGCTGCTAACATTTTGTCTACTGTGGACACAGCCTTAGTACCTTCGAGGGAACTGACGAAAGTTTCCCGTTCTTAAGAAGTTGAGAGATGAGCGCGACATATTATGGAGTGGTGTACGAAATTGCAAATATCGATGCAAATCAGTTAACCAGCTAATTTCGCCTATCTTCGTCATCGTCTCAGCCCATGAATGACCCACTACTGAGTCGGGCCTTCTCCAAATTCATGGAGGGAAAATAGCCTACTGTGCTACGCTGGCAAGAAGGGTTGGCACAGGGTTTGTATCAAGTTTTCCTTCTCTTGCGGCTACGTGATCTGCCTCTTGCATTTTCTTAGTCGCCACTTACGACACCCTTCGGGATGGTATGGGTTGGTGACACTATGTATGTACTGTGTAATGAGTGTCGCAACCAGGACACTAAGGGGCAGAATGTTGGCGATGTTGAGCAATCGCCATAATATATTGTATTTGTGTTCGTGAATTTCATGTTATAAAATAACTAGCTTTTGTGCGCGGCTTCGCCCGCGTGGGCTTCGAACCCGTGCATATTTTTTATGAAACTAAAATCAGTTATTGTGACTAAACTATGATAGTTAGATATGTGCTCTCGCGGACATTTTTGTAGATCTTTATAAGACCTACAAACCCGTAGTACATCATTTTGTTCTATTGTCAATAGTTTTTGCAGCGCACGCATAAATAGGTTTTCGATTTTACACCTTGGTTTACAAAATCGCAATTTTCATACGGATCCCTAATTCTTTTGAAAATAAAATATAGCCTATAACCTTCCTCGATAAATGGACTATCTAACACTGAAAGATTTTTTGAAACCGGACCAGTAGTTCCCGAGATTAGCGCGTTCAAACAAACAAACAAACAAACACACAAACAAACAAACTCTGCAGCTTTATATATTAGTATAGATAAAATAAATAAATATCCTTGGACATTTCACACAACGCCATCTCGTACCAAGCTAAGCAACTTAATGCTTGTGTTATGGTAACGAGATGGATGGTAAACTACTTATATACAATTTTTGTTTTGTAAATACATACATATTATAGATAGAAATGACACCCAGACTCCGAGCCAGTGCCTCTGGTTTAGACAAAGACACTTGCCCGACCCTGGAATCGAACCCGGGACCCATTGATCCCAAGGCGGCACATCTAACCACTAGACACAGATCGATTATGAGCGATCGCCATAATATATTGTATTTGTGTTCGTGAATTTCATGTTTGTAAACAACTCCCGCGATGCAGGTTATAAATAGAGCAGGAGATTCGTTTCAAGTTCCGATGAGTTCCGATGAAAGTGCCAGTTCTTAGGAAGTTGAGAGATTATGTCCTTTGTTATAGACAAGGAGCTAATACCCTGCCCTGTCCATATTTGCACAATACGATTTCGATATCATAAACGCCTGGAGGCAATGATTACGTTTGAAGTTCCTTGTGAGATCGCATCGGATATGAGGAGATACGCAGACGAACCAGCGTTAACTATATAGCCCACGGGAATACCATACTTTAGTGGCAGTGGGCTGGGCACACAGCTCGCAGGACTGACTTCCGGGTAGAGAGATCAACTACTACTACTAAAGCCCATACATGACCCACTGCTGAGTCGCCTCCTCTTATTACATGGGGGGGGGGGGGGGAATTAGCCTACTGTGCCACGCTGGCCAGACGGTTTGGTGCAGGGTATCTTCTCTTGCGGCTAGGTTTTCAGCCGCCTTTTGTCGACTCGTTCGACACCCTCACGATGGCAATGGGTGGTGAGACAATGTATTCTACATCCGTCATCATACACAAGCGTATTAGGGACATTGCAAACTGGAGCCATCATCTTTGGAATGAGATAATCATGATAATGGTGTTAAAGATAGTGATAATTATTATAGTGATGGTGATGATGAGGATGATTCGTGAAGCCTCAGTATGTGGGATTAATTTACGTAGGCTCTCCAGCGAATGAACTTTATAATGTATGTAAGAACAATTTATCTTTCCGTCCCATTACCACATTGATTGTGAGATAAATTAAATGAAAGTCCTCAAGTTTCAAAAATATCTCAAATTTAAAGTGACATTAATTTCTGTCATCGCTCTTGGCGTAAAGAGCGCTAATCTAAATTAATTTTATAAAAAAAGATACACCTAAAAGAGATACCGAAACAGATTTATGTCACACTTAACGCGACATTAATGAGAAATTGAGAACCAGTTAATTTTGAATTGCCTACCAAATAAATATTAGCATAACTTAATGATATATCATCAAAGTTTAAGCCTGTCACAGACGTAGCTATAATATATATTAATATATCGACTATCGAGATATAAATTATAGTATAGCAAGCTACCATTCACGGGAGCTATACTATCTATACTAATATATAAAGCTGCAGAGTTTGTTTGTTTGTTTGAACGCGCTAATCTCAGGAACTACTGGTTCGATTTCAAAAAATCTTTCAGTGTTAGATAGTCCATTTATAGATCGAAGGTTATAGGCTATATTTTATTTTCAAAAGAATTAGGGATCCGGATGACAATTGCGATTTTGTAAACCAAGGTGTAAAATCGAAAACCTATTTATGCGTGCGCTGCAAAAACTATTGACAACTAGCTGACCCGGCGAACTTTGTTTCGCCTTAAAGGCAATAAATGAGCAGATTTTATATCGGCAAAATAAGCTAATATTTACTCGAAATAAATACATCAACCGGACAACTTCAAAATTTCTAATTGTCAAATTTGTCAAACTATAGACAAAACAACGTTTAGCTGTCAGTGACGTTTTGTTATTCCAGCAATTGCATTTTGATAAACGATGTTTTATATCACGGAACGGGATTAGACACATTTACACTTTCACGTTTATAATATTACTAGTGGCCCGCCCCGGCTTCGCCCGTGCAACGCGGGGGCGGGTTATACTTAAAAACCTTCCCCCTGAATCACGCTATCTATTAAAAAAAACCGCTTCAAAATCCGTTGCGTAGTTTTAAAGATTTATGCATACATAGGGACGGACAGAAGAATGCGACTTTGTTTTATACTATGTAGTGAAGTATGATTTTGTGAATTGTCCAACATCTTTTTAAATAAAAGAAAGTCGGACATAGGATACCTAAGATTTTTATCCCGTTCCCGTAGAATATGATATAGTACCTACGTGGTATAACAAAGCGCAACTGACAGCGAAACCTTATGTTGTCTATATTTAAATATGGCTGATAATTTGACAATTAGAAATTTAAATTTAACTTATTATCTCTATAAATTTACACACAATATCTTTATAAATTGTAGCCTATGTGTTATTCTCATGTATATGCTTTAATATTATAAAGTTTCATTAAAATCCATTCAGTCGTTTTTACGTGAAAGAGTAACAAACATCCATCCATCCATCCATTCATCCATCCATCCATCCATCCATACTTACAAACTTTCACGTTTATAATATTATTGATTGATGATTGACAATAGAACAAAATGATGTACTACGGGTTTGTAGGTCTTATAAAGATCTACAAAAAAGTCCGCGAGAGCACATATCTAACTGTAACTATCATAGTTTAGTCACAATAACCGATTTTATGTTCATAAAAAAATGCACGGGTTCGAAGCCCACGCGGGCGAAGCCACGCGCAAAAGCTAGTAATATATATTTAGCCCTCACTCCGTCTGCGTCCTTGCAAGTGCAACTTATTTTCTGTATATTAATGTTGGTATAGCTGTATCTTATTTTCTGCATATTTCTGTGTGGTGACGGATTTAGAATTCAAAACGTCACCAACTCATCCCATTCTGAGGGTGTCGTAAGAGATGACTTAAGGAACGCAAGAGGCATATTACCTAGCCGTAAAAGAAGGAAAACTTGAAACAAACCCTGTGTCAACCCGTCTTGCCAGCGTGGCACGGTAGGCTAATTTCCCTCCGTGAACTTGGAGGAGTCCCGTCTCAGTAGTGGGTCATTTATGGGCTGAAATGATGATGATGATGATGAATATGCCAAAATGTATATGTCGACATATTTTCGTGATGTTTTTACTATGCTGCGTGAAAAATTATATGGAAAATATGTCGTAATATGGCTGCTATGATTCATATTATAGCTACGTCTGTGACGGGCTTTATACTAATTAGCTGGACCAAACACCACACGATCCATTTTGGATTTCAGATGCACATTTGGATCGCGCTCCTGCCGCGCGCGATCGGAGCGTGATGTATCGTCCGGTGCGGACCCAGCTATTGAATTTAAAATGGTGTTCATTCACAATAGAGTCACAATTGTATACTGGGAATAAAATTTATTATAAACAAGGCGACATTTATATTTACGTATTGGAAAATATTTAAATTTAAGGAAACTGAAATAGTAGTATAGTAGTAATAAAATAGTGGAGTAAACGATATTAGGAATAAACTAAAAGAAAATAAGTTCTACTCTATGTGACATTTTCTTTATGGCTAAATCTAACTAATATTTTATTTTCATTCGATGTCAAAGTCAGTGTATTTTGTTTAGGACACAATTGAAACTTACAAATTGTCAACTTCATAATAAAAAATATGCAAAGCAAAGTAATATATTTTAGTTTACCATCAGTTGGAAGCGCGACCACTGCTGAGAACAACTGGCAAGAAATTTTTATTACTACCCAACGGCGGTATACCTATCGTCATGGATACCCCGCCGTTGGGAACAACTACTAATCAGCCTAACACGCGCCACTGCCGAGGCGGGCCTCCTCCAACTACATTTAGTTTAATTGGCCAACTGTTCCACACTGTCATCATCATCATCATCATCATTTCAGCCAAAAGACGTCCACTGCTGGACATAGGCCTCCCCCAAGGATTTCCACAAAGGCCGGTCCTGGGCCGCCCGCATCCACTGCTTTCCGGCGATCTTAACCAGGTCGTCGGTCCACCGTGTGGGAGGCCTACCAGCACTGCGCCCTCCGGAACGCGGTCGCCACTCGAGGACTTTTCTGCCCCATCGGACGTCGGTCCTGCGAGCTATGTGCCCTGCACACTGCCACTTAAGTTTGACAATCCGGTGGGCTATGTCGGTGACCCTGGTTTTCCTGCGTATCTCCTCATTTCTGATTCGATCTCGCAGGGAAACTCCGAGCATAGCCCTCTCCATTGCCCTTTGGGTGACTTTGAGCCTTCTGATGGAGCCCATAGTGAGCGACCACGTCTCAGTTCCATATGTCATCACTGGCAACACACATTGGTTGAAGACTTTTGTCTTCAGACACTGCGGTATTGTGGACGAGAAGATCTTTCGCAGCTTCCCGAACGCTGCCCAGCCGAGTTGGATCCGACGATTGACCTCTTTCTCGAAGTTGGATTTACCTAACTGGACAGTGTGTCCCAGGTAAATGTAATGGTCAACAACTTCGAGGGTAGAACCTCCGATGTTAACAGGAGTGGCTTGAACATGGATATTAGACATGATCTTCGTCTTCTCCATGTTCATCTTAAGGCCGACTCGTTCGGAGGCTCCACAGAGGCCATCGAGCATCGTAGTGAGGCCCTCCATGGTCTCAGCCATTACGACTATGTCGTCAGCGAATCGAAGGTGAGTGATGTACTCGCCGTTCACGTTAATGCCCAGCCCTTTCCAGTCCAGAACCTTGAAAACATCTTCCAGTGAAGCGGAGAACAGTTTCGGAGAGATAACGTCTCCCTGTCTAACACCTCGCTGCAACTGGATCGGTTTCGAGGTCTGGTCCTGGAGTCGGACTGACATGGTGGCGTTTTCATACAAGCACTTCAACACTTCGATATACCGATAGTCGACTTGGCACCTCCACACTGGCCAAAAGTAAATTACTTGAGGTTTAAAATTCAATTTATTCTTCTTCATTTTCGTCATGTGAATCCACACAATTCTGCCAGTGTCGAATGTTGAGAACCTTGGAGTTAAAGGAAAAATATCTGATTATGACCTTTTTCTTTCAACACTGACGAACAAACAAGTCAAGACTTATATAACTGCTCTTTTTAGTAGAGTGATAAAATCAGTAATTTTCAAACTGAGCAACTGGGGACAACGATGTAAAAATATTTCGACCGCCACTTACGGTAAAATTAAAAGAATGTATGTCCTTGTTACAAAATACATTCCCAAATGAATACAAAAATGTATGCAACTTAATTCTATTGCCTCGTAAAATTTTGCGTGAAACGAAATACCCGTTATGGTTCCGGGCGATCCAAAAAGACCGCGTAATGTTCTGATGTGGTCACTTTGACATATAAATAAATATGAGTTGCTTTAGTAAAATATTTATTTAAACAAAATTAATTAAAAAAAAACATTACACCTACTACTACTCCTCAACCCATAATGACCCACTGCTGAGTCGGGCCTCCTCCAGTTAAAGGCAGGGTAATTACCCTACTTTGCCACGTTGGCCAGCGGTACAGGGTTTCGTATGAAGTCTTTCTATTGCAGCTAACTTCAGCTAAGTTATGGGCTTTTTCATTTCCTTTTGCCGGCTCATACGACACCGTCAGGATGAAATGGCATGGTGACACTATGTATTCTAAATCCGTCACCACATCAACAGGTCGTGTCAATGTCATACATTTGATTATCTATTCTATCAAATCGTTATCCAAGGCTACGGGCCCTGAATAGAGAACCTAATTGTATGAGCAGGAAAACTTGGTACAAATTATTTTTTATTGCGAATACCGTTATCTCACCTAGTGTTAAGTGAAGATGCAGTCGACGATAATGTAGCTCGCGTACTTTAAATATACATATTCACTTTAGGCTTAAATGCACTCAAATTAGTTACCATTCAATGCGTTCCACTCCTTGGTGGTGCGTAGGAAAAACGTGGATGCGGAACTCTTCGTGATATCTACTGCAGCGGCGACGCATCGGCGTGAATCAAGTAGTCCTGTTAAATATTGGAGATTTATTTTATTTTATTTATTTAGCACATCCAGTAGTTGTTACATTTACTTAAAGTCACATATTGTTAAAGTAATTAAATTTAATGCACAACCCATTAGGTGTCACAGCATGCACTTAAACACGATAAGAAACACTATTCAGATAAAAAAACAACTATAAAATTTAATAAATGTACATGTATTTAAGTATTTAAGGATTATAAGCAAGAGTGGGTCACCGAACAGGCAAATCTTGTTTTGGATTTAATTACAGGTTTAAAAATTAATCTTTATTTCATGCAAGAAGGTTTAATATGACATGTGTTGGTTTAATTTGACCACAATTAAAGGAGACAATTTTGCTTGTTCGATGAATATAACATTTCGTAACATGTTATATCCATCGAACAATATAACATTTCGGTGTATAGTAATGAAACATTATATTGATCTATTCCATATAATCTTTGGATTACAATGGTATAGTTAGATAGACATGGTTTAACCGGAATACTGAGAAATACGACAAAAATGTGAACATAAAAATAACCTAAAAATCAGATCTAAACTAGAGGGCTTGTCAAAAATACCTAATATCCATCATTATAATTTCATAGTCGTCTCATAAAATAAGTATTTCATGTAAATACTAGCCAGGTAAGGTTTTGTAAGTAAGTACTTAGGTCTGTTTATTATAAGAAGAAAAAACATATGTTTAGTTATGTAACATACATATTTATTTATTAAGTTTTTTATCAAGTTTTCACCTTTTTATTATTATTTTATGATATCGGTTAGAGTTTACAAAAAATATGCCCCGTTTTCCATAATAAATTAGTTACATTTTGATTAGCATCACACGGTTAAAAAACGTCACCATATCCAGTGGGCCTAACAAAAATTGTCTCCATTGCTGTTTTTTTAATAAACAAAATGAAGCGAATGGTATCCGTATAAAATTTTTGTAAAAACGCCTAACTTAATTAACATTTTCCAGCTAATTAGCCAAACACGAAAATGGGGTTAACAGAAAGCGAACTTCGGACAAAACACTTTTGGAACAGCTAAAAATAACTTAATTAAGACGATTCCCTAAAATGGCAGTTTTGTGGCGAATTAAAAAATCGTGGACCCAAAGTTGAGGGGGTCATTTTTATGTACGGACATTGTAAAGGAAAATATTCGGCCTGTTTTGCCTTTCTTGGTGTAGATTAAATTTTTGAGGCTTTGCTCTTTTAACGTTTTAACAGTGAAAGGGATTGTTGGTCGTTGGTCTAGTGGTTAGATGTGCCAACTTTGAATCAACTGGTCCCGGGTTCGATTCCGGGGTCGGGCAAGTGTCTTTGTCTAAACCAGAAGCACTGGCTCGGAGTCTGGGTGTCATTTCTATCTATAATATGTATGTATTTACAAAAAAAATGTATATAAGTAGTTTATCATCCATCTCGTTACCATAACACAAGCATTAAGTTGCTTAGCTTGGGACGAGATGGCGTTGTGTGAAATGTCCAAGGATATTTATATTTACCCCTCACGAAAAAGGAAATGTTATAAGTTGGACTCGTTTGTCTGTGGTATCTTATCTGATGTTGCGGGGTTGGAGTGGCTCCTTTGGGGTCATATCAGCCCACGGGGAGAAGATAGACGAAGAGCGGCACATAGTGTCATGGTCGGTTTTTGCTCCGGGTTCTCTTCAGAGTGAGAAATGAACTGCCGCGTCACACCGCTGGTAGTGGGTTTCTTGACGACTCTTCTCTGTGGAGTGGCATTCTGAACCGGTAGTAGTGTTAATATGGACGTGGATGAACGTAAGGGTTGTGGGAAAAGAGATAGATGGATTGTGTGAATGAGAACATGCATAAGTAAGACATGGATGTGATATGACGCCGATAGAAGTGTATGGAGACTACCACCTAGCGTGGGTAAAGGGCTAAAAGATGATAATGGTAATGATATTAGGTTTTCACGACCTTTACACATTGCAGGAAATGATTTCTTCACGGTTCTGATCGTTTTATTTTATTTTATTAATTGGTGGTGGCCACCCCCATAGAATGAGAGCTCATTAGTGTCTCGTCGGTATTTAAAATCCCGCAGCGACAACTGCCATCCAGTCGTCCCGCGACCACGGACACTGCAAAGTATCTAAAACGTTGGGAATAAAATAAAATAAAACGATCAAGTATGACATGGATGTAGATATGACGCCGGCTGGGAAGAGATGATAATAGTAGTTTTATATTGATTTTTATGAGTTTTGTGATAAAACCTACACGGATAAAGTTACTTTTGAATTTGATCACGTGAATCATCGGCCATGGAGTTAGTAATTAACGTAGTGAGGTTTCAGTGGATAGTCGTGAATGGCCAGCCTGATAGGACGGCAGCAAGCTCGAGAAGAACATATCGTGGTAGGTTTTAGTGGGTACACCGGTCGCATCTTACCATCTCCTCACGACCGGGACTCCCACATACCCCAGCCCCCGTCCCTCGGGCTGGGGACCTATAAAAGATTTCCCCCACGTTAAAAAAAAAAAAAAAGGCTGTTTATGCAGTCCGTATTTTCCCTATTAAAAAAAGGTCTACTGCTGATGAACCCACGTTTCTAATAAGTACTTACGTGTGAGGACAGAAGCCCAGTCTTTGTGAGAGGTTTCAATGAAAGTACTTACGGTACGTGATCGCAAATCTCAAAATCCAATTATCTGTCAGTTGCACTCACTCGCTTGTCAAACGCCAAATATGTGTTTTCACTCGTCGTTAAAATAATAGATCCGATATCACGCGGAATTGGTGTTCCATTCATGTTGAAGTCATTTTTAAGTATATTGGTATCGCCGTTTCTGCTCATAAATGGCCCACTACTGAGTCGGGCCTCCTGCAGTTACCTGGAGGTTAATAAGCCTAAAGTACCGCACTAGTCAGATGGGTTGTAACAAAAAAAAAAAAAAAGGGTTACGAATCAAGGTTTCCTTCTCTTGCGGATAGCTTTTCGGCCTTGTCTTTTATTATTGTTGGCTCTTACGACACCCTCAGGATGGAATGGGGTGGTGACACAATGTATTCTTAATCCGTCACTTCTTTTCTTGAGGTTAGCATTCATTTCCAATATGTCTTCTCTATTTCTCGAAGACAAGACAGAAGACTCTTATGAGAAAAGTGCTTACACTTATGACGATGCAAACTTGTCATAATCCTATTAAAAGGTATTTGAAAGTTTGTAAGAATGTATGTTTGTTACTTTTTCTCGATAAAACTACTGAAAGGATTTTGATGAACCTTAAAATTTAATTTAATAGCTTCTAAATCAGTATAGCACATAGGCAGAGATATGTTAACTATTGCAGCCTTCTTTTTGTTAAATACCCGTGCGAAGCTGGGGCGGGCCGCTAATACGACAATAGTTCCACGCTACTAAACGATCTCCAGGCAGAAACATCTTAAAACGCGAATATTGGGTAACTATCAAAAGTTTCAGTTTCACCCAACTTGTGGCAAATGTCTCTGAGAATTTCCAGTTCTAAGTTTTGCTGAAGATCGATGCGCCTAATGCGTTGAGTGTTTCGATTGAGATTTGGGACTAAGTTTGGAACTTGTATCAATCATTACGGATATCTGCGTACTAAGTCTTGATTTGGGTTAGCAGGTACTTACCAAACCTTGGGTAATCTTAGGTTGTTTAGCAAACAGCTATTAAATTTTGGATCGAATAATTCTGTATACGATAAAACTGGATTATTAACGTTTTGATTTGCCCTGTCAAGGCCAATTCCTCATTCATCGCGTAAACGTGTAGCGTGTTTCTCTCATCTTGCGAACTTGCTCTCAATATGCTGTTTAGTCCTTTTTGTAAACAAGATAAATTTTTTTTTAATTAAGCAACTACAGAGTTTCTTGCCGGCTCTTCTCTGTAGAGCAGCCTTTCGAACCGGTGGTTGTTTCAGCATGAATGTGAGTGGGCGCCGGGATTTTGAGCGATCAAGGGCGATGGAAGGATTGTAGTAGTGAATAATTGTGTATGAAAGGTGTGAATGTAGGTATGACGACTGATAGGTGTGTGTGGAGACTACCACCATAGTATAAAGACAGGGGAAGTAGGTTATCTTCATACAAACGCACCGCGCGCGGCTTGTATGTGTGCGCTATTGTATCTATGTGTCGACGCACGCACACTTTAACAAAATCTCGACCCGTTTCTCAGTGCGCCAGTCGGGGCTAACACTGCACAAGGTTCGCGCGCGCGTCACGGCTTTTCGGCACGGCTAAATGATTCATTGATCAATATCATCATCAAAATGTCTGATAATCACAGAAGAACGTATTGCTGTATGTTTGGGTGTAATTGCAATATTGCAGTCAAATAGTGTATTGCGTGATATTAGTTGTTCAGACTATATAGAATTTAATATCCTTGAAAAAAATGCTTTTTTTTACGTATGCGGAGCCTTGTTGAAAAAGTGGATTGAACGTCACGAGGATTGCGAACAACTTAAATCGTATTTAAACGCGAATCAGCAAGTTTGCAATTTAAGAATCTAGGTACCTTCACTACAAATATTATTCTAGAGACCAAATTTTGTTAGTGATTCCACCCGACGACTTTGTTGAAAATATTAAGAGGATGGAGCAGATATTCCAAAAAGCATTTAAAAATGATCACATAAACTGCAAAATTGGCATGTCTAATTATGAACAAATAAAAGATTTACATTTTTCACTGCCCTGCCCATGTTTTCCGAAATTATATTTGCAAAAGTTATTTATAAGGATGCGGATATATTACACATTAAAGTTTAATAACAAGGCGTTTCGTAATAGTCGAAACCGAAGAAAGTATTTTTCTGTAGCTAATTTGTAATTTTGTAATAAATGTGTGATTCAATAGATATGTTTGTATTAAATATAAATAAATGTGGTCCTTTATGTGTAAAAATACTACATTATGCATAATAAAAAAAAATCAAAAAGCTGACTTGTATAAAGCTTAGTGCTTTATACAAGTCAGCTTTTTGATTTTTTAGCAAATAAATTAAACACAAGCTATGTTGCCGCGTGTACCATCTAGCGGCGACATGGCGAGTCGGGACCGCGACTTGACGTTGCCGCTGTTCATGCGGTTGCTGCGAAGCGCGAACAGCCGCGCCTAATATTTAGCTAAAAGTGACAACCCTAAGACAGTAGGTAATTATATCGCGAATTGGGCCGGAGATAGCCTACTCCCTCTTCTTTATACTATGCTACCACCTAGTGTGGGACAGGATCCGTAAGATCATAATGATATTTATAAATATGACGATTTATAAGAGTTTTGTGACGAAACCTACGTAAATAAAGTTCCTTTTGAGTTTGACTTTTATACTTATCATCATCATCTTCAGTACATAAAATACCCACTACTGTGACGGGCTTCTTCCAAATTCATGGAGGGATAACCTACTTTGCCACGCTGGCACGACTGGTTTGTATGAAGATTTCCTTCTCTTGTGGCTAGGTGATCTGCCCATACCGTTCCATTAATCGGCCAGTATGACACCCTCGGGTTAGTATAGGCTGGTGACATTGTGTACACACGTACTTATACTTATATTGATACTTACATAGTTAGTAGCAATCGAGGGTTATAAGGCTCGGGCTTGATTAGTAAGACAAGTTCCCGAACTGCTTTTGTCTGATCGTGCGTGACTATTGGGAGTTCAATCATTGCCGAATAAAAGAAATGAAAAGCCAATTTGTTGTTGGTGTTGTTAAAAACGTGTTGTTAGTTAAACATATAGTACAGTACAGACCTCGCCAATCTTTATGGCCGCTCTGAATGTAGCCGTGGGTACGAACTTGCGCATCGTACATTTCATAAAGAATACGAACGTAGTTCACTCACACTAACACGCAAGTGGCGAGGACGCATGCGGGTGAAAAAGGGCGCGCGCGGGCGTACCCTGCCTCCCCGCCCCGCGTACGTCTCTCTGATACCTGATTTTGTGTTGTGCGCAGCGTAATGCGGCTACATTCAGAGCGGCTATAAAGATTGGCGAGGACTGTACAAAACGTTAAAGTTCGTCAAGGGATTTGTGGAAATTAAATCAATCAAATCTAAATGCTTTTTATTCGTAGAGGGAAATCAGCATACTCTGCCATGCTGGCAACTCGAGTTTTTATTAAGTTTTCCTTTTCTTGCGGCTAGGTGATCTGCCCGTTGTGATCCTTTTGTCGCCTTATATAACACTCACCAAAATGGTATGGTTATTATAAATCACTATATATTATAAAACAAAGTCGCTGTCGTCTGTCCGTGCCTATGAGTGCTTAAATCTTTAAAACTACGCAACGGATATGAAGCGGTTTTTTTAATAGATACAGTGATTCAGGAGGAAGGTTTATAAGTACATATAATAATACATCCTTAATATTGTAGAGAAACACTGATAAATTTAGAGATTCATCATTGCACCCGTGCGAAGCCGGGGTGGGTCGCTAGTAATAAATAAATAAATAAAAATATTTTATTTCATCTCTACAAAATTACATGCAGTTGAACATTTGTTACTTTTAAAAAACTATCAAGGCAACAGAATGTAGTCTGTGGGAGATCTGGAGTCTAAACTAGGCCTGTATTTTAGAACACCTCACATGATTATTGTATACAATTATTTAAAATGGAGAAATAGGAAGTAGATAACTTTTGTGTGCGGGTGTGTGAGTGTGTGAGCGTGCGAGTGTGCTATACAGGGTTTGATACGAATTAGGGGATTTATTTTTAACTGCCTATACTAGGTATCATTTCCAGGCTTTAAAAAACCGATCTAGTTGCAGCGAGGTGTTAGACAGGGAGACGTTATCTCTCCGAAACTGTTCTCCGCTGCACTGGAAGATGTTCTGAACATTAACGTGAACGGCGAGTACATCACTCACCTTCCATTCGCTGACGACATAGTCGTAATGGCTGAGGCCATGGAGGGCCTCACTATGATGCTCGATGGCCTCTATCGAGCCTCCGAACGAGTCAGCCTTAAGATGAACATGGAGAAGACGAAGATCATGTCTAATATCCATGTTCAAGCCACTCCTGTTGACATCGGAGGTTCTACCCTCGAAGTTGTTGACCATTACATTTACCTGGGACACACTGTCCAGTTAGGTATGTCCAACTTCGAGAAAGACGTCAATCGTCGGATCCAACTCGGCTGGGCAGCGTTTGGGAAGCTGCGAAAGATCTTCTCGTCCCCAATACCACAGTGTCTGAAGACAAAAGTCTTCAACCAATGTGTGTTGCCAGTTATGACTTATGGAACAGAGACGTGGTCGCTCACTATGGGCTCCATCAGAAGGATCAAAGTCATCCAAAGGGCAATGGAGAGGGCTATGCTCGGAGTTTCCCTGCGAGATCGAATCAAAAATGAGGAGATACGCAGGAAAACCAGGGTCACCGACATAGCCCACAGGATTGCCAAACTTAAGTGGCAGTGGGCAGGGCACATAGCGCACAGGACCGACGCCCGATGGGGCAGAGAAATCCTCGAATGGCGACCGCGTTCCGGAAAGCGCAGTGCTGATAGGCCTCCCACACGGTGGACCGATGGCCTGATTAAAGTCGCCGGAAAACGATGGATGGGGGCGGCCCAGCACCGGCTTTTGTGGAAATCCTTGGGGGAGGCCTATGTCCAGCAGTGGACGTCTTTTGGCTGAAATGATGATGATGAATAGTTTAGCCGCAAATGATTTTTTAAATTTTTGCCTCATTTGAACATGATTATTTTTCCTAACAGATGTTTATGCTTAACGCATCGTTTATTAACCTTAGGGGCTGTCCATTAATCATGTGATCTTTTTAAACATTTTTTAACCCCTCCTATCCCCTTGGCGATACCTGGTGAGTTTTAAGACTACCCCTCGACCCCCCATGAAAAATCACGTGTATTTTTTTTGTACAGGTTCGAATTCATACTAATCACATATATGTAGTATACGTAGTGTAATTTAATGCCCCTCTGTCATATCAACTCTGTGTAAGAGTACTGTCGAAGTTTACCTTTAAAATATTATTATAGTATGAGTAATAATTTTTATTGAATTTCAAAATTGCTGAACTAAACCGAACCTATTTGGACTGTTTTAAAACTGCTAACAACGTGGATATGAGATAGAAAGCAATTAAAATTCTGTTCAACAATAATAGTTGCGGACGAATGATATAAAGTTTAAATTGGACGAGTTTGTAAAGTGTTGTTATTTATAGGTATTAAAGAGTTATGGAATTATTTTAATGTGTTTGCATTTAATTTTAATTAATACATGAAGCAAAAGCTTTGGGATTTCTACTCGGCTTCCGCTCCACTAAGTGAGGCGCTACCCCAACTCATTTGCCCCGTTGGTCTAGTGGTTAGATGTGCCGCCTTTGGATCAACGGGTCCCGGGTTCGATTCCGGGGTCGGGCGAGTGTCTTTGTCTAAACCAGAGGCACTGGCTCGGAGTCTGGGTGTCATTTCTATCTATGATATGTAGGTATTTACAAAAAAAAAAAATATATAAGTAGTGTATCATCCATCTCGTTACCATAACACAAGCATTAAGTTGCTTAGCTTGGGACGAGATGGCGTTGTGTGAAATGTCCAAGGATATTTATTAATTTATTTAGTGGAACCATAAGCTTTCGAAAACGTGGCGATCGGCGATCACCACGTTTTCACGTCACGATCAGGTGACTACACCGCAGGAGGTGCCTAGTTTTCAGAAATTCTAGCTTCGAAGTGATGAAATCTGCGTGCCACCTTAAGAATAGAGTAGAATAGAACCGCGAGGCACAGATGGATAATTTATACCTCCATCAAATAACTACTACTCAGTCCACAAATTACCCAATGTTGAGTCGGGCCTCCTCCCATAACATGGAGGGTACTGTGCCACGCTGGCCAGGCGGGTCGGCACAGGCCATAAAATAAGAGTAGGTCCAATTCAGTAGTGGGTAAATGACATAATTTATAGGCACTTCGTCAAAAGGGCCCAACCTTTCAAGACACGATACGTGATACACGATTCCACTTTATATTCAGTCCTAAAAATGTGATTTAAATGTCAACCCTATAATAGTACCCTTCAAATACCCTTCATTACAAACTTATAAATGCTCTTTTTGCGTTTTGGACACATGTAGGGTTGTTTGTTATGCATTACACGATGAAGACGAGTTTAATATATCAGTGATACGTGAGACAGCCGCGACGTACAGGCTTATAGACAAGACGATTTATAGTTTTTATTTAATAAATTCTTTATTGAATGAAGGAGTTCAATTTTATCACGTTACATTATTTATTTATTTATGTATTCTATATGCAACAATAAGTTGAACATAGGCGGACATTAATGCCTTTGGCATTCTTTCCAGTCAACCTTTGGGCGGTGCAGAGAACGACATGGCAGGCGCAAATAAAAGAAACTGCAATTTAAAAAGCTAAAGACAACTTATTTGAAATGAAAAACTAATATCAAACCAATATCGAATGTCAATTCGAAATTCAAATTTCAATGGTAAATCCATTGTTGTTTTCTTTTTTATCTTTCATTATTATCTCGCAGTATACGAGCATATTGAGCCACACATGCCAGAGGGTTGGCTACGGGGTTTGTACCAAAATTTCCTTTTTTGTTGCTAGGTTTTCTCTTGCGTTCTTTTAGTCGCCACTTACGTTGTCCTCTGGGGACATTTTGTGTTCTAATCCGTCCGTCCCTTCCAAATTCCAAGACTGCCTTGTTGGTCTAATGGTTAGATGTGCCGCCTTTGGATCAACGGGTCCCGGGTTCGATTCCGGGGTCGGGCACTTTGTCTAAACCAGAGGCACTGGCTCGGAGTCTGGGTGTCATTTCTATCTATAATACTAGTGGCCCGCCCCGGCTTCGCCCGTGCAAAGCGGGGGTGGGTTATACATATAAACCTTCCCCATGAATCACTCTATCTATTAAAAAAAACCGCGTCAAAATCCGTTGCGTAGTTTTAAAGATTTATTCATACATAGGGACGGACAGAAGAATGCGATTTTGTTTTATACTATGTAGTGAAGTGATGATAGTGATGTATGTATTTACAAAAAAAAAATGTATATAAGTTGTTTATTATCCATCTCGTTACCATAACACAAGCATTAAGTTGCTTAGCTTGGGACGAGATGGCGTTGTGTGAAATGTCCAAGGATATTTATATTATATTTATAAATGCCTCGTTGGTCTAGGGGTTAGATGTGCCGACTTTAGATCAACGGGTCCCTGGTTCACTTGCTCCGAGTCTGGGTGTCATTTGTGTACGTGAATTTCATGTTTGTAAACTGCCATCGCGATACAGGTTATACCTAGTGCAGGGGTTTAAAAAAAAATAGTTATTGGTAATCCCAAATAACGTAACTAATGAATATCTGTGACTTAAGAGATTCAAGTAATTAATGTTAAGTCCGTGTGGTGACGGATTTAGAATACACAATGTCACCAACCCATACCGTCTTGGGGGTGTCGTAAGAGGCGACTAAAAGAACGCAAGAGGCAGATCACCTAGCCGAAAAATAAGGAATCCTTGATACTAAGCCTGTGCTAACCCGTCTTGCCAGCGTGGCACAGTAGGCTATTTTCCCTCCATGAATTTGGAAGAGGCCCAACTCAGTAGTGGGTCATTTATCAGGATTTATTAGGATCAAAGCGATTTTAATTCGATTAATACAATTAACACCGCAACAGAAAGACGTGAAACAAAGGCCTTTGCCAAGGCATTTCATAGAATTGCTAATCGGTTGACGTTAAAGGGCTCACGGTACTTTAATCAACTTTACGGCTTCACTTATGAATGTGACGTAGTAATCCCTTACAACTAGAAAGTGGCGCCCTCTGACGAAATGTATCTGAGATGAGTGAGTTGAGTTGTTCTTCATAAATGAGCGAAGTTAGTTAGAGTAATCGCTTAACTAAGTTTGCTTCGTGGTTATTGTTTAACTACACTAACACGTACTTTAACAGTTAAGTAGTGGTATAACAACAAGTTCTTATACTACTACTACTATTCAGCCCATAAATGACCCACTGCTGAGTCGGGCCTCAAATTACATGGAGAGTAAATAAAAAAATAAAAAATAAATAAATATCCTTGGACATTTCACACAACGCCATCTCGTCCCAAGCTAAGCTACTTAATGCTTGTGTTATGGTAACGAGATGGATGATAAACTACTTAAATACATTTTTTTTGTAAATACATACATATTATAATCTATAATATGTATGTATTTACAAAAAAAAAACCATTTCTATCTAGAAATGACACCCAGAC
This sequence comes from Clostera curtula, assembly GCA_905475355.2. NCBI lineage: Eukaryota > Metazoa > Arthropoda > Insecta > Lepidoptera > Notodontidae > Clostera > Clostera curtula. The sequence goes on along the minus strand of FR997813.1, from coordinate 4,852,066 downwards.
TCCGAGCCAGTGCCTCTGGTTTAGACAAAGACACTCGCCCGACCCCGGAATCAAACCCGGGACCCGTTGATCCAAAGGCGGCACATCTAACCACTAGACCAACGAGGCTAGACCAATAGACCAATAAGTCTATAGACTGTGCTACGCTGGCCAGACGGGTTGGCACAGGGTTTCGTATCAAGTTTTCCTTCTCTTGCGGCTAGGTTATCGGCTTAGTAATTTCCTTTTGTCGACTATTACAACGCCCGCAGGATGGAATGGGGTGGTGACACTATGTATTCTAAATCCGCCACCACACGGTCCGCGTTGTTATTTGTGACTAGTGGCCCGTCCCGGCTTCGCACGGGTGTGATGTGACCCGCGGGTGGCGCCGCGGGGCGAAGCTACTCAAAAAAGAGTAGCCTAAGTTAATCCTTAAATCATCAGCTACCTACCAGTGAAAGTCCCGTCAAATTCGGTCCAGCCGTTCCAGAGATTAGCCGGAACAAACAGACAGATAGAATACTTACGGATTGCAGGAAATGATGGCTTCACGGTTATGATCGTTTTATTTTATTTTATTCCCAACGTTTCAGACACTTTGCAGTGTCCATGGCAAATAAAACGATCATAACCGTGAAGCCATCATTTCCTGCAATGTGTAAAGATCGTGAAAGACATCATCATACTTACGCATTTAGTAAAAAGTGGTTATTTTATTATTACAATACATACAAATAAATAAAATTGGAGTGTCTGCCAATTTTATTTATTTGTATGTATAGGTGTATAGATGTAATGATTTTATTGATGGTAGTTTGGAAAACTTGCCTGTAGGCTGTAACATATATAAATAAATAAATATCCTTGGACATTTCACACAACGCCATCTCGTCCCAAGTTAAGCAACTTAATGCTTGTGTTATGGTAACGAGATGGATGATAAACTACTTATATACATTTTTTTTTGTAAATACATACATATTATAGATAGAAATGACACCCAGACTCCGAGCCAGTGCCTCTGGTTTAGACAAAGACACTGGCCCGACCCCGGAATCGAACCCGGGACCCGTTGATCCTAAGGCGGCACATCTGACCACTAGACCAACGAGGCATTTAATGTGTAAGTATCTTAAGCTGTTTTCTTACTACTACCACAGTCCATAAATGTCTCTCTGCTGATTCGGGCCACCTCCAATTACAGGAGGGACATCTACCACGCTGGCCAGACGGTTCGTCACCTGGTTTCGTTCTCTTGAGGCTATGTTTTCTGCCACGGATATTTCCGGCACCTACGTCACCTTTAGGACAGAATGGGGTGGTGACATTATGTACCCAAAATCCGCCTCTGTATTCGTTTATACAGGGTTGATACGACATAGGGGCATTTTTTTTAACTGCCTGTACCATCAGGTATCATTTCCAGGCTCTGTACCAAAAATCAATTAAATTGGAGCAATAATTTAACATGATGTATCTTTCCTAACAGATGTTTATGCCTAACACATCGTTTATTAACCTTAGGGGCTGTCCATTAATCACGTGATGTTTTTTTAACATTTTTTAACCCCTCCCTCCCTCTTGGTGAGGTTTAAGACTACCCTTCCACACCCGATGAAAAATCACGTGTATTTTTTTTGTACCGTTTCGAATTCAATCTAATCACATATAGTATACGTAGTGTAATTTAATGCCCCTCTGTCATATCAACTCTGTATTATAAACCGGTAAGGAAAACTAAACTTTGTAAATAAAGTATTATAAGCCATCTTTGATGATTACGCTCGATTAAGATGAATGAAACTGTCTCTAAGATATCTTTCTACAACGGTTGCTACCGTAGGATTTATTACATCATCCGTCATGGCGGAAATAATGGGTTCGATATAAATATTAATGTCTACACCTACAACACAGATCTGCTTTTAATTGTTAGTCAGCGACTGTGTGAGATCTTTATCACTTACTCGGCCTGCATGTAACGTCGCTTATTGAATTGATGCTAAACTCTCGCAAAAAGTACACGGTTCTCTAATGCCACTTAACTATTAGAGTCGCGTTTTGATATCCGATTACGATCAGGCCACAAATATGTGTGACGTTTGGCTCAAGAGAAACAAGCGCTAAAGAGGTTCGAGTCTAAAAAAGATAAAGAATGTTGCTACCTATCAAGAAGGCTGAAAGCTTATCTTACCAGTAATTTACCTTCGATGAGAATCAGCTGTGTTATAAGTTGCCTGTCTGTGGCAAATGGTTGTCGAATGGATTAATAGATGTTGAATTATTTTTATTTTTTGAAACGTGACTTCATCGAGGGTCTTCTTTGCAATGTTTGATGAAATATATTTGTAGATTATTATCCACTTTTTATAGTAGATACCTTACCATAACGGCTTGGGAAGCTTTAAGATTGATGCGTTTTTGTACTTTATTGGTCTAATCTTTAATATAAAAATAAATCTGCGTAATGTATGTAGGAACGCGCCTAACTTCATAACGCAATAAATGAATAAATAGAACTTTTTTAATGTAACCTTATGACGTTTGACATAGAATTGACAGAATGCGTGGTGCAAATATCGTCAAGGACGATGTAAAAATAAGTGAATATCGTTTATAACAAATGCTTCGGGAGTTATTTTATTCATAAAATAGATATTATAAAACAATTAATTTATTATTTCTAACAAAAAGGATGTAAGAAAACTGAATTTCTTATTGCACATCACGGTTAGTTCAGACCCATCACGCCTAGTATTAAAAGTTCAATTTAATATGGAGTTTTAGTAAGTTTGGATAGACTAACATAAACGTTGATACACTTGGTTATAAAGAAGATTACAAGAGGTCATTAATTTACAGTTGAATTTGTGGTTAAAGAACTTTATTCCTCAAAAGAAATTCACAACAAATTTCACTTAATGAGAAACATAATATTATGACTAAAACATAGCATTAGTGACTAGAGCCAGTAACACAAAATTTAGCAGATTATCGCAACATAATACAATTCTTTTTGTAACGTAATGGGTTATTGTAGGTAGCAATAAAAGATTCGTGCGAAACAGAAATCATTTTACGCGGGTAGGCTAAGAAGCCGTCTCCAGGGCCGTATTTAGATGTTATTAATGACATAAAATTTTAATTTTGTTTTGAAGATTTGAAAACTATTGGAGGTTTTTATTTCTTGTGGTAATTTGTTAAACATCTGCGCTCCTTCGTATGTTATGTTTTTCCTACCATAGTTCGTGCGCGTCTTAGCAAGAAAGATATCATTAGCGCTACGCAGAGGTCTTAGCCCTTCCTCTGCATTCGTTTTAAAATTTAGTTTTAAATGTATTTTTTTATCTTGAATTTTTTTTATAAGTATACATGTGTTATAGTAATACATTTGTTTTATATTCATTAATTTAGTTTCGGAATAAATTGTATGCGTAGGTGTAAGAAAATCGTAATGAAATAAGATTTTTATCAATTTATTTTGGATAGTTTGGATACTATTTACATTGGTTTTAGCTGCGCTGCCCCATATCTCTATTAAATAATCTAAATGCGGTTTGACGAGCGAATTATAGATATTCAGTCTTACTTTTCGTGGAAGACATCGAACAACACCGTAAAGACGTCCTGATAGTGATGACAAAGTAGATCTAATTTTATTTATGTGTGACCTCCATGTTAATTCACTGTCCAAAGTCAGTCCTAGGTATTTTTCTTCGGCTGATTCCTGTAAAAGCATGTTATTAATGAATAAATTAGGGTAGCCCTGCAATACTTTATTTTTAGCTTTAAATATCATATAGCTAGTCTTTGATATATTTATTGTTAGTAGATTATATTGGAACCAATCATGTAATTTGTTTAAGTCTTTTTGTGCAAGATGTATTAGCTCGTTTACTGAGGAACCATAATAAAATATACATGTGTCATCAGCGTATAGGCTAATTTCACCATTCAAAGATACATGGCTGATGTCATTGACGTAGATCAAAAAGAGCAAGGGTCCTATTATTGATCCTTGAGGTATTCCACACGTAATAGGTTGGATAGTACTTTGGTATTTTCCGATTTTTACAATTTGAAAGCGGTTTGTTAAATAAGATTCCAAAATTTTGAGCGCATTGGCAGTAATCCCAATTTGTTTTAATTTTTTAAGAAGGAGACTGTGGCTCACGGTATCGAACGCCTTTTTTAGATCTATAAAAATACCTAGGCCCAGCCTTTTTCCATCAATGTTTTCTTTGATTTTAGTAATAAGGTCCACAGTGGCGGACAAAGTATTTGATTTTGGGCGAAAGCCGTATTGTCGTTCAAAAAGAAAGTTTATTTTATTTAGGTAATTGTTTAATCGAACATAGATAATTCGCTCAAAGATTTTGGAAATTGCAGGTAACACCGATACAGGTCTGTAGTTACTAGGATCTGTTTTTGCTCCATTTTTAAAAATGGGTGTGACTTTTGCTATTTTGAGCTCGTCTGGGAAGTCGCCTACGTTAAGACAATGATTAATATTCGAAGTTATAGCAGGGATAAGATACTCTTTAATACATTTAACTACCTTTGTATTGATCCCGTCTATACCTGTGCTACAATGAGCATTTAAATCATCAATAATTTTAGCAATTTCCTTTTGAGTGCATGGTGTAAATTTTTCTAATTTGTTATATTCTTCAACTTTGTTTTTCCAATTAAAAATTTGATCAATATGGTATTTTGGAGGGATTTGCATGGCTAATTGGGGACCTATTGTAGCGAAAAATGTATTGAATAGTTCACATATCTGATCACCGTCAGTAACCAAACCGGAGACGGTCATAAGCTTTGGAGGTATAGGGTCAGATTTAATTGTATTTTTGCAAAATGTATTTATGAGCTTCCACATTAATTTAGGATCAGTATTAACTTTATCGAATTCGCGGTAATAGTAGTTCTTTTTTGTTTTAGCAATCAAAGTGGTGGTTTCATTTCTTTGTTTTTTAAAAGAAGCCATTAACACTATATTTTCAGGATCATTTTTTAGTTCTCTCCAATATTCATTTCTTACATTTATTTTGGTTATTATATCCTTATTAATCCAGTCATCCTGTGGTAAATTCTGTATTTTTATCTTTTGTGTCGTATTTTCTTTCACTAAAGTTTTAATAGTCTGTTCTATCAAGCTATAATCGTGGTTTACTGTATTAATGTTAGTGATTTTAGCAAGCTGGTAAAGATTTTCGTAATTTATGTGATCATAAAGTAATCTGGCTGGGGGTTCTGGCTTAGCATTTTTTAATCCTAGAATAATTTGTTGATGATCGGAAATCGCCGAATCCATTATTGCTACGTGAACATTTTTGTCTTTTAGGTTTGTTATAATGTGATCCAAAATGCTGTGGGTAGTGGCTGTAGTTCGGGTTGAGTATGCGGTGTCTATTTTATTTAAAATGTAATATCCATTTTCTTGTATTATTTCTTTATATTTTCGTGTGCATTTATCATTTATTAAAAGGTTTATGTTGAAATCACCAAAAATTATAGCCCGATTTCTTTGTTGTAGATGCATTTCAAAATCATCCTGAAAACTGGCTACGTTTGCATCTCCTGGTCTATATACCAAGCCTATGTCCATATTATATTTTTCCGTATGTATCCATAGATAGTTGTTTCCGTTTGTATATATTTCTTGAGTTAAATTATGTTTAATGTTATTGTGGATATATATAGATACTCCTCCGCCTCTTCTGTTTGGTCTAATATTATAATAATGTGAATAGTTAGGAATTTCCAATCTTTTGGCTTCTTCTTCAGACTTGATCCATGTCTCTGTCAAAAGCACAACATGTATTTGCACATTTAACGATTTTAAGATGCATTTAAGCTCATCTAGTTTCCCTGGTTTAACAATACTTCTGATGTTGCAGTAGAAGAAATTAAAAGAACATCTTTCCGTCTGTAAATCATCATAACTTTGTATTAATTGGTATGTAACTTTATCTCTGTTTTTAGTAGTGTTAAGTTGTTTATGTGTTCTTAGTTTTTTGGTGTCGTAATAATTTTTGGAACGCCTTTTATGTATTTTATCGTGAGATTCTCTTCACCTAGTTTTTGTCTGTTACAGAGTTCTTCTCGTAGTTGTTTCATGTATATTTGTTGAGTAGGCGTTTTGTCAGAGAAGATTTTTATTTTTTCATCCAGTAAATTTCCTCTCTTTTGTAGGATTTCTTGAGGTTCCAGCGATGATTTAAAGCATACCTTTAAGGAGCGGCTGACGCCAGGTTTATATTTCCCAAGTCTTATAACTTTCAAAGGTTGCGGTTCATTCTTCATTACGGTTTTCAGTAGCTTGACAGTTTCCTTACTGTCGTATGCTTGCCTTTTTTCAAGGTTCCTTTCTTGTATTTCTGGAAGCCCAGTAATTATGACGTTTTTCTCTCTTTCTGTGCGGTCCCGAAACTCCTGAAGAAGAGTTTCTTCTGATAGAATCATACTGGTTGAAGTGTGTGTAACAGTTTCCGTTTTTAGTTGTTTTAGTTCATATTCTAAGTTCTTAAGCCTCTCATCCGTAGCCACGCTTTTGCTCTTCAAGTGGGAAACTTCGCTGATAATTTTTTTGTGTTCCATAACAAGGTGGTCAGCTGTGGCCTGAACATTGTCCACTTTCGACTTAATTTGAGATATATCTTCTAGTAAAGCTGTAAAATTCTCTTTTTGCGATTGTACAAACACTTCAAACATATTTCTTATTTCTTTACGGATCTCGCCCAGCTCTGCACTGCATTCACAGTCCGTCCCTGGTTGCTTGCGCTTACGCTGTGTAATGTTTAATTCTGCGACACCTGTTAGCTTCGATAAATCGGGTTGCGATTGTGACTCACCGCTCTTTGGAGGAGACCTCATTAGACTCATGTTAGTCAATTTTTTATTCACACTGGTAGTAGTTAAAGGTCAATAGAGCACAGTGTTGTTTCACGCAGCTTGCTTTGCGGTAGGAGTGACGGAGTCAAAAAATATGTTTTGTCTCGCTTACCCGAGGAGGTGAAGGGCGCCGCTTAATGCATGTACGCTTGAGGCGATATGCACCAACGTCGGAAATCACTTACGTGGGCTTATACAAAAAGTATCTATGTTCTAACCTGATGAAGGTTTAATTTTGAATACTTTGAATTTAACTCTAAATTTAAGAAATTAGAATAACTAGAGGCACGTCCGCTCTGGTCACTTGCTAAAAATGATATTACGAATTTACGTTTTTTAAAATGCCAGCATTTAGACTTGCAAACACTGCTGCGAGTTAAATATAGACAAGGGCAAGTCAAACTGACGAGCAACGTGAAGCATTGAATGAAGTTCTACGAATTCGAAATCAACATCAAAAATGATGGGTTAAAAACAAAAAGAAAAAAAAAACCCTATCGAGCTGAATTTAAATAATACCGCGAACATAAATTGCATTTCATAGCAAATCGTTGCTATTGTGCCAATGTTGAAAGGCATTTAGATTTAAAAATAAAGCTCCTGGATTGTGTTGCGTGAACAGTCAAGTCAAATTGACGTCATTGATATCGCCACCAGAGCCACTACATTAGTTGGTTTCCGGAAATGGGCCAGACTATCATTTTATTTACTCACATCCAGCAATACAATACTTGTTTTCAAATGATGTCATTTGTTGCAACAAAAGATAATCAAGAAAATGTTATGCCAATATTCAAGATTCAGGGCCAAATATATCATATAACAGTTTTCCTTATTGCGAACGCCGAATGGTGACTGTAAATTTTTGCAAATTTATTTTATGTGCGATTCATCAAGACAAGTTGACTGGTGAAAATACCAATTGTGGAACCACTCCATACGTTCTATCCCCGCACGGAAGAAATATTTGTACGACCTACAAGTATTTGTTCCGGGTCTGGGTGTTTTCTATGTGTAATATGTATGTATTTACAAAAAACTAATGTATATAAATAGTTTATCATCCATCACGTTACCATAACACAAGCATTAAGTTGCTTAGCTTGGGACGAGATGGCGTTGTGTGAAATGTCCAAGGATATTTATTTATTTATTGCATTTTTTACGACCGCTTTGGACCGTATGACAATCACAAAATTGTCATCAAAGCTTATAAGACGCCTGCAGGACAACACGCGAGACGTTTAATGCTCCAACAATTGAGGAAGTCGCTATTGGATTTTTTATGAAGATGTGAAATCCAGATACAAGTTCTGAAACTAAAAAAGGTAGTTCAATTAATTAGTATTCATACAGACTGACGGTTCGGGAAAATAAGGCTTTTATAAAATAATATCTTAAAATGTCGGCGTCTCTTCCACCAATATGCTTTGAATATTTCAGTATGTTTTTGTATACGCGCAAGAAAAACACCTAAGAATGTTGCATCATACAGCATTAGAATAATAAACACTTGTTTCTATTTTTTTTTTAATATGTAATACCAATTCGAATTCAATATTCGTAGATATGACAGGTCTGTCGGATCAGCTAATTTATTTATAATATTATTAGATTACTAAAATAAAAAAAAATCCTTTGACATTTCACACATCGCCATCTCGTCCCAAGCTAAGCAACTTAATGCTTGTGTTATGGTAACGAGATGGATGGTTTATACCCTATTCAAGATAGCGTGATCGATTTGGCAGATGTCAATTTTTCTGATCGACAAAAAGGTATGATTCCGAACTACGTCGCGGTAATCGGGACCAGTAGTGCCGAGGTAGCGCTTCTGCGTGCAGCGTACTTCGGAATCATACCTTTACTTTGCAATGGCGAATAGTGGTGGGAAACAGATAATAACTAGTAGTCCAAAAAATAACGGTTTAAAATACTTGTAACTGTAACGAGATGGTATGGGTGTATTATGTGTGAAATTCTTTATCACTTTTGCTTAACTTTTTAAGACAATATTCGAATAAAAAGCATTTTCATTTTGAAATAAAATATTAAATAGGAACTTATTATGAATATTGACCCACCATCGCTTATCTACCCAATGTTTTATATGTCTAGTGCAATAAAGAATTTCACACATAATACACCCACGCCAACTTGTCACTGTTACAAGTGGACTACTAGATATTTTCTGTTTCCCATCACTAGCCCGTCTGTCAAATCGATCATGCTATCTTGAACAGGGTATAGTGAATTTTGTTTGGTGAATGACTGTATTCTTTCAGGTTTCAGCCAAGATTAAAAAAAAACAATTTTGACTTGACAATGCTGGTTCAGAGTTATCGATGCGGCTATTTCGTGCTTACTTTACTTCCTTAGATGCTTCGTAGGCCAACCTTAGCAAAGAATTTGTTGGTGATGCAATACATCCTAAATATATCATCTTAAACTCGTAGATTTATATAGTTAAAACATTGTCGGTGTGGTGACCACCTCTTTCATTCAGGCTAATTAGCCTACTGTGCTATGCTGGCCAGAAGGGTTGGCACAGGGTTTGCGCTACCTACCTTCAGGATGGAATGGGGTGGTGACACTATATTCTAAATCCGTCATCACACGGAACCGAAGCCGTCTGACTATCGTAAGTATTATCTTACAAGCTGCGTGATGTGTGCCCCACATTGTTTCTTCGGACTGCGCTCATTTATCTAGTTCTGACGTATCTTGAACAGGGTATAGGTGGTCCCTAGACGGTGTCTAGGGACAACCTATACCCTGTTCAAGATAGCATGATCGATGTGACAGACGGGCTAGTGATGGGAAACAGAAAATATCTAGTAGTCCAAAAAATAACGTTTTAAAATACTTGTAACAGTGACAAGTTGGCGTAGGTGTATTATGTGTGAAATTCTTTATTGCACTAGACATATAAAACATTGGGTAGATAAGCGATGGTGGGTCAATATTCATAATAAGTTCCTATTTAATATTACAGGGTTATTTTTTGACCTTCCGCCAAATTTAAATAGGGGGTTCAGACCATGAAAGTAAACAAAAAAGAAAATAATAGTTGTAAAAGTGTTAAATTTCAATGCGCTAAAGCCAACGAATTTTATTTCAAAATGAAAATGTTTTTTATTCGAATATTGTCTTATAAAGTACAAAAAAAGTGATAAAGAATTTCACACATAATACACCCATACCACCTCGTCACAGTTGCAAGTATTTTAAACCGTTATTCTTTGGACTACTAGATATTATCTGTTTCCCACCACTATTCGTCATTGCAAAGTAAAGGTATGATTCCGAAGTACGCTGCACACAGATGTGCTACCACGGCACTACTGGTCCCCATTACCGCGACGTAGTTCGGAATCATACCTTTTTGTCGATCAGAAAAATTGACATAGCTGTCAAATCGATCACGCTATCTTGAATAGGGTATAGTTAGAAAATAATTAGAATAGGTTTTTTGTTACACCTTGTATAAACGTAAACAACAGGAAATAAACAGTTTTTAGTACAGAGTAAAAATCCTTTTTTTTAAGTTGCTTATTGGTATAAACTGAGTGAAAGAGTCAAAAGCGTGGTTTTATTTTTTAAGAATGTCTCATTGTGGTCGCATTAGCTCTGCACTGAGAATGCATTGAACGGTACAATTCAAGGAATTTAAATCTGAAAGTAGATGACCTAGTAGAAAGTAGCCCTGACTTTAGATCGGCCATCCTGTTCCCACAACCGGTTTCGGTCCAGATTCCTCCGTTCAAAGTATGTTTGTAAGTTTTGCTCAAGTGCAATACATCTTGGAAATGTTATAACCACTGTAACGAAAATTCTGTCATAAAGTTTATGTCAATAGCACTATTACAAAGCGTTTATTTGTATGTTAATATCACTATCATCACTATAACTATAACTACATAGTATAAAACAAAGTCGCTGTCGTATGTCCGTCCCTATGTATGCTTAAATCTTTAAAACTACGCAACAGATTTTGAAGCGGGTTTCTATAATAGATAGAGTGATTCAAGAGGAAGGTTTATATGTATAATACATGCATAATATTGTAGAGATAAATTTAGATGTTCATCATTGCACCCGTGCAAGGCCGGGATGGGTCGCTAGTTAACAAATAAATTCAAAAGCTACTGCACCTATTTAAAAATACGTTCACCATTAGATTTTTTTTAAACGAAACCCCTGCGGTGTGTATGACCTGTATCGCGGGCCACTTTAATAACATGAAATTCACGAATAAACATGACACCCAGACTCGGAGTATGTGCCTCTGGTTTACACAGACACTGCCCGATCCCGGAACCGAACTCGTGATCCAAATATTGACTGCCTCGTTGGTCATTGACTAGGGTTTAGATGAGCCGAATATTTGTGAAAAGACATTTCACAAATATTTGGCCCATCTAACAATTCCTTAATTTTTTTTAGTTAATGGCATTGCAACGCGCAAGAACTTAGCCTAGTCCCAGTGCTAGATGGAGCGGCAGACTGCGAATATTTTCTGTAGAGGGCTGAAGATGATGAAATAGAACTTAAATTTTCAAATGATGTTCGTGATTGACCGCTTTTATAGAAAGAAAGAAAATGTTTATTAGACACAATGTTTATTAGAAAAAAAAGAGAATATAACAGAAGGCAAGGTATACTTTAATGTGTCTAAATAGCTGCATCTCAGCATCATACTACAGTCTCCTGTAGAGCTGATTTTCAGCTTTCAGCCAGAGTGACACACGAGTGCACGGACAGACGGAAAAAAAAACTTTACACGCATGTTAAACTCAAACTCAAAATGAACTTTATTTACGTAGGTTTTATCACAAAACTCTTAAATATCGTCATATTTACAGTTACCATTATCATCATCTTACGACCTCTGTCCCGCGCCAGGTGGTAAACATAAACACCTATCAGTCGTCATATCTACAGTCACACCTTTCATATACAATTTCTTACAATCCATCCATCTCTCTTGATCTTCCACAACACCTACGTCCACCTACATTCATGCTGAAACTACCACCGGTTCGGAATGCTGCTCTACAGAGAAGAGCTGGCAAGAATCTCTGTAGTTGCTTTTTTCAAATCAATGGGTTTGTTTACAAAAAGCACTAAACATCATAGTGAGAGCAAGTTCGCCAGATGAGAAAAACACACAACACGTTAACGCAATGAAGGACAACTAGGCCTCGGGTCAGGGCCAATCAAATTATTTTTTTACTTAAAAAACTTAATTTGAGTCACAGCCCGCTGCTCAAATATAATAACATATCTATTGTAAGCAACCGTCTATTCACTCCAATAACTTTCATGCTTGCACATAGTTCCGCAAATTGAGTTGAAACTTTGCAACCATCGTGGCACAAATCGAATTACGTGACGCATATCAAAGTTTGACGTTACTGGTGATGACTTTAGTCATAATGTCACGCTAATTCATCCCGAGGAAATTACATGGCAGATAACTTACCCACAAGAGAGGCAAAGCTTGACACATAACCCTTGGCCTCGTTGGTCTAGGGGTTAGATGTGCCGCCTTTGGATCAACGGGTCCCGGGTCCGATTCCGGGGTCGGGCAAGTGTCTTTGTCTAAACCAGAGGCACTTGCTCGGAGTCTGGGTGTCATTTGTTCTCGTGAAAATAATATATCACTAAATAGTATAAAACAAAGTCGCTGTCGTCTGTCCGTCGCTACTACGAAACAGATTTTGACCCGTTTTTTTTTAGTAGATATAGTGATTGAAGAGGAAGGTTTTTAAGTATATTACATGCATAATTGCACCCGTGCGAAGCCGGGGCGGGTCGCTAGTATATTATATATGTGTTGAGTGGTGGTAGTAGCAGTATTTCTTTACTATTTAGCCAAAAGTTAAAAGAAGCTCTGGGTATTTGCATTATCTTCATAATAATGTGCAGTGCCCGTATAAATTCCGGCAATAATATTTAACTGTCGTGTGGCACAGTGAGAGAATCAACTATTTAAGTCAACCCGTAAATGTGTAAGGGCTAGTACACATACTCTCTTTCTTTTTTATTTTCCCTTTTAGCCGACGGAGTAACACCTCTTGTGTTGAAAACGTCGACATATTTCCCAATACGTCTTCGTCGGAATACTCACATTCTTTCACTGCTGTACAGTATTCTTTTCCTTCCCACTACCCCATATCTTAAAGAACGGTTTCAGTTCTCCTCTGATACACATTCATTGTTCTTAAGATCATCAGAGAGCTTAACACTGGCAATGCCAAGGCATTCCACGCGATTTTAAGATAAATCTTTCACTATCCAAGCTGTACGTCTGTGGATTGCCTTGCCATTGTCGGTGAGATGCGCTCAATGCTTGACGATCTTTAAAAATATGGTGAAGGAGCATTACTTGACCTACTGAACAGTAGGTCAAGTAGTTGTACTTAATATGTTTAGTTATTTATATGTACGTATATTATGTTTTCTTGTTATCACTACCTAATATAAAACAAAGCCGCTGTCGTCTGTCCGTCCCTATGTATGCTTAAATCTTTAAAACTACGCAACGGATTTTGAAGCGGTTTTTTTAATCGATAGAGTGATTCAAGAGGAAGGTTTATATGTATAATATGCACCCGTGCAACGCCGGGGCGGGTCGCTAGTTATCTATAATTTGTACACTTTGTATAATTTGTAATTATCTAATATAAAAAACGAAAAAAAAAACTATTTTTTAGAGAAAATTTTTTGCTTTTATTTTTTTAAGATTCAGCATAAAAAAATACAAACAACCCTAACTTTTCACCCCCTCTACGATCAACCCCTAAGACCATAAGACATAGAGACTTGAAAGTGGGTTGCGCACGGGGGGGGGGGGGTTAGTGTTTGCGCGGGGGCGGGGGGTTTGCGCGGGGTTGGTTAATTATTTGGCAAAACAATGTTTGCCGGGACAGCTAGTAATTATATAATTTTTACCCTAAACGGTTTCTTTTTCCAGCTAAGTCCATACAACAGTTCTCTGGAAGAAATTTCTTTCAGCAATAAGACCGCTATTTGTAGTGTTTTCGTCGGTGTAAGATTTTATCCGTGCATTGACGGATTTAGAGTACATAGTACAGATTGATGAAACCTGTGGATGTCGTTAAAGGTCACTATAGAAACATAAGAGGAAGATCAGCTAGCCTCAGGAGAAGGAACACTTGATACAAACCCTGTGCCAATCCGTCTTGTCTGCGTGGCACAATAGTCTTTTTTTTTTAAACGAAAACCCTGCATCGCTGGGGCAGTTTACAAACATGAAATTCACGAAGACAAATAATAAATAAATAAATATCCTTAGATATTTCACACAACGCCATCTCGTCCCAAGCTAAGCAACTTAATGCTTGTGTTATGGTAACGAGATGGATGATAAACTACTTATATACATTTTTTTTTGTAAATAAATACATATTATAGATAGAAATGACACCCAGACTCCGAGCCAGTGCCTCTGGATTAGACAAAGACACTGGCCCGACCCCGAAATCGAACCCGGGACCCGTTGATCCAAAGGCGGCACATCTAACCACTAGACCAACGAGGCATTTTTTTTTAAATACATACATATTATAGATAGAAATGACACCCAGACTCAGAGCAAGTGCCTCTGGTTTGGACAAAGACACTTGCCCGGCCCCGGAATCGAACCTGGGACCCCGTGAACCAAAAGCGGCACATCCAACGTAGTAATTTCCCTCCATGAATTTGATGGAGGCTCGACTCGTTAGTGCGTCATTAATGAGCTGTAATGATTTTGAAATATTTTTTATATCATTGTTCGAGATATCTATCTATCTTCTTCTTCTATATAAATAAAAATGAATTTCTGATCGTTAGTCTCGGTCAAACTCGAGAACGGCTGGACCGACTTGGCTAATTTTGGTCTTTAAATATTCGTGGAATCGTGGAACTTTCCTTTGACGTGACGCTTGATGTTGGCTTCGAGCGTCAATTGTGATCACGTGGTATAATTTTGACCAGAGCGCCATCTGGATAAATTGTAGCGATTGGGTGAATTATACCGCGTGAACACAATTATCGATTGAGACAGTACGAAGTCTGCCGGGTCAGCTAGTCCACAATAATAATGCCATTCCAAGAAGCCCTGCACCTCGCGCTGCGTCTACGTTTAATTGATCAATTTAGTTCTATTGATCCTAGCTCGACATACAATATGCTATAAATAACTAGTTACCACTGTCATCTGCAACATATCTATGAATTAATTAAAAACACTACCTATCCTTCAACAAAATCTAAATAGAATTGTCTAAAAAATTCATCAATATTTTGTTTATTGTGGACACACCTTAATGTTTACACCATTGTGTTGCGACCACAAACTAAACGCTTCTACGCTTATGCACGTGGGTATTAGGGAGCTTGAAATGCAGAACCACAAACAATTTTGGCTCAAAGTGTGAAGTCCCAGGTATAAAGTGCCATAAGCTATTCATAAAAAGCTGTATATTTGTTTGTGAGTGATGAATGAGAGTTTATGGATTAATTCGGTTGTTTGAATTTAGCAGTATTAAAACCTGCGGAGAGACAATCTGTCGCTCGACTAAACTCTTTTATAAAAGATCCTTTATGTCGAAATCCTATTTCAAGATTGTAAATTACAGCAGTCTCAGCTCAGTATTTAGATCCATGAGTGCTATTGAAGCAAACAAACAAATAATATAAATGTCGGTTTGCCATCGTCGAACATGTCTATAACATCTCAGGCCATAAATGATCCATGGTTGAGCCAGGACTCTTTGACCTAAAAGTATAATGACATGGAGGGATATTAGGTGAGAGAGAAAGGAGCGGAACGCAGACATCGAGGCGTGTAGGCGTGTCCTTGTTGTGCCATAGGTTCCGTTATTAGACGAGCCCGCTTTAGAGGATGAAACTCCACTAAGCTAAGTGGGCCAAGCAAAGCGAATTCCTCCAGTCGGCAGTCAAGAAACGCCGTAGCTTTGATTGAAGGTGTCGGGACGAAACTGCAGTATTTTCCTATTAATATTGCACAAGTTATTGCCCTATAGTTTCTTTAGTCGTCCCTTACGACACCCTTAGAATGGTATGGGCTGGTAGCCACATCACACAAATATCCATAAAACACAAAACATATAATATACAGCACTTAATTTTTAAAAGTTAAAAATACATCGTTTTTACCGCTACTTTGTAAAGTTATGTGATACTTACCTATAATAATTACCTGTTTCGGAAAATTTGGGTATACGTGCACAATTAAATCTCGGAATCGGACCAAAACATAATAATTATTGTTTACTTCTTGTAAATGGCTGCATGTGCAAATATTCATAATAATTTGTTAAGCTCTACGTCCAGCTACGGTTGCGCCTGTGAATCTGTGTTTTTTATTCTATTTTGTGTGTTTTTTATAGTATAAATATATTTAGACATTATTCCTATAGCATTAGGGTATATTCAACATACGGCCTGGTCGAAAGTAAGTGGTACACTTCTTTGATCCAGTACAAAGTATACTTTTTACAGGATTCACTTCACTTTTCGGGTAAAGTGGTTTTCTATCACTGCTAACACTACGCTCTCCCTAGAAGACCTTGGGGGATGTCCCCCAAGGTCTTCTAGTATGTACGCGCGGGAACAGCATCCAAGTTTTGCAGTAATGTTTAAAGTTCTTTTCCAGTCGAGTAACTCCTGTTTATGTCTCTTTCTCTCTCCCTCTCTCTCTCCCTTGCCTCTCTCTACCTCTCTACTATTTTTAATATTAACTGTTACAATAAGGTGATCAAAGGTTTTGAACAAGGCACTACTTGCATACCTAATGAACCACAGAACTAGTTATGGCAGATCTAACTAGCGAAAGTTTCAACTGTGCGAAGCTAAAAACATAGTTTTACATACAAAAGTAAGGTTTAAAGTTGGCGGGATCAGCTAGAATGTCACCCGGGGCGACAACTGAAATTGTCGAGTTGGCACTAACTTTCCTTGGGAAGTTGGCTGCTCACAAAAGATACGTTACATTAAGTATACAGTTCCAAATTTCCGTTTTCATACATAGTTAATTGCAGTGCTTTTTGGTTCCAAGAGACTTGAATCAACTAAAAAGATAGAAGAAGGTGAGAAACCTTCGAAATGTGCTAATTGAGGACTGCAATGCGTAGGATAGATAAAGCCACAGGTAAAACGCAGAAGCTAGAGACAGCTAACTACTTGTAAGCTAACGGACCTTTTCGGTATTGAACAACTTTTAACAATTATTATATAACAATAACTAAGGTTACTATTAATTCCATTCGTTTTAAAATGGTACTATGTATAATTATAAGTTACCTAAATGCAAATGGGTGCCAAAAAAAAACATAATCTTGTAAAGATAAGTTAGCTGCCTATGGATCGAAAACATGACAATGACAACGTCTCCAAGAACGTATCCGCACGTAAGGAGAAAAATATTTTTTCATCCCCCCCATCTCGGAAAGAGTATTTTTGCTCTTCGATATCTGAGTGCAAAAGCCGTTTTTATTCGCTAGAGAATAAAGTAAAGATTATTCTGTAATACTTACCCGCCATAATGTAGTAATTAATACCTAAACTGAAATAAAAGTGTACCTATCTTGTGATTGTAAACGTTTTTTTTTTGCATTTAGTCATTTCCTAGCTGAGGTGGAATGAAAAGTTACGTGTTGCACTCGAGTGCAAAGATTTTTCACCTCGTGCTCTTTTGATTCCCTCGCTAACGTTCAGGATTCTAATTTTGAATCACTCGCTGCGCTCGTGATTCAATTTTAGAATCCTTCGCTTGCTCGGTCATCAAAATTTAACACGCGGTTAAAAAGCAACTTTGCACTCTTGTATAACAAAGAACTATTGTATGTGTGGTTTATTCCACAAGCAAAGTTATATGATTATATTGTGATTTAAAATGATATGTTTTAACTATATTGGGAGCATTACTTTCTCTATATAATTCATGTATGTTAGACGATAGGAAAACAGATTTACAAAGTGAATGTGCAAGTTGGCAAATGTCGACCTTGGTGAAAGTATGGTATCTTTTGGTATCTTTGAGAAAGGCCATGTCTGAAACCCGTAATATACGAAATAATATATCTTGAGTCAAGTTTGTGGCAAATAAAAGAAGCGATCTCTGTCTATCCCGAGACGTGAGATCACTTTCAGTATTCATATTTTATTTCATTATTTTGGTAACTAAGGCCTTTCAGAAAATTGTAATGTTTCACTATTATTCTCTCATTTCTAACCTAAAAATTAAACCTAGCTGTAATTTCAATGCCTGACTGCGTCGCTACGTTGTGATGAATGCGTTTTGTATCAAACAGTAATTGAGTGAAGACAAACAATATGTGTACTGCTAAAAATAAAACATCAATGAACACTACAATACATGTTGTGCTTTTTAAATAATTACCTACTCTGTGACAAGTATGAAAAATAAATTATCGACACACATCGAAATCTTTTGCGCGTAAATTACTTTCAGAAGGGAAAAAATGCGTGTTAACTGTTGTTTTTGCCAGCTCCTCAATGAGACACAGTATATTTCCATTAAGCGTCATGTGTATAGTAGCAACAAAGAACACGAAAGGTATGACGTGTCAGTATGACATTTCCTGAAGCTTTTGTCAGTTTGTCTGTATTGTTAGCGGCTGACTGATAGGCTGAGACAAATCGACAAAGAAATTAGTGACATTATATGTAAGCCTTTTAAAAACACTAGTACCTTCGTGCAGGTTAATTCCTTATCTAGATTACTACGTTATTTATTAACACTTTAGACATTTATAGCAACAACACAAAAACAAACAACACCGTTTGTTTTTAAGTAAAACAGTAGTTTGTTAGTGTGTTATGTTAATAAAAACCTTAATTTATTGAAAAGTATTAGTGTTTCTCAAAATGTAGGCCCCATCGCCAGTAAATTATAGTTAAAAAGTAGTATTTTTTCTCTTCTTCATACGGTTTGTAAAGTAGCGTTGTAATTTTCTTTTTATATCCACCATATTGTAGTTTAAGGTTATTTCTTAGTAAACTGGCGGGAAAAAACAAGACGTTTTAAAATTAGAATAGCATTCAAACCGAACACGTGTTTCAGTTTAAAATCTTCGCGTTGATTACGTTCATTTGTATGATTGATTATGTGGCTACTTGCGAGGTGAATATATTTTATTACTAGCTAAGGGACTTCTGGCTGGCTAGCGAGCGATATGTATTTTCTAATATTCTATTTGCAAGCTTTAACGTGAATATGAAATGGGTACTTACGAGTGGTACTTGTGTATTCGTTTTATATCATTAGTGTAAAAGAAATTGCCTTATCTCGCGTCTTCTAATGTTAAGGCTAAATAATAAATATGGATCGTCAGATCCAACACGGCTGGGCAGCGTTCGGGAAGCTGCGAAAGATCTTCTCGTCCATAATACCGCAGTGTTTTAAGAGAAAAGTCTTCGACCAATGTGTGTTGCCAGTGTTGACATATGGAACAGAGACGTGGTCGCTCACTATGGACTCCATCAGAAGGCTCAAAGTTACCCGATGGGCAATGGAGAGGGCTATGCTCGGAATTTCCCTGCGAGATCGAATCAGAATTGAAGAGTTAAGCAGGTGAACCAGAGTTACCGGCATAGCCCACAGGATTGCCAAACTTAAGTGGAAATGGGCAGGGCACATAGCTCGCAGGATAGACGCCCGATGGGGCGGAAAAGTCCTCGAGTGGCGACCGCGTTCCGGAAAGCGCAGTACTGGTAGGCCTCCCACACGGTGGACCGTCGACCTGGTTAAGGTCGCCGGAAAACGATGGATGCGGGCGGCCCAGGACCGGCTTTCGTGGGAATCCTTCGGGGAGGTATATGCTCAGCAGTGGACGTCTTTTGGCCGAAATTATGATGATGAAGTGACTTCTGTTTAACCTAAAATATATTGTATTTTCTATCTGTCTGAGCTACTAATCATAATTAGGTATACATATATAATTTGCTTCGTCTGACGACGGAGCTAGACTACATAATATCACCAATTCCATCGGTGTTCCTAAACTTACAGGAACGCGAGTGCGAACAATCTAGCCTTAAGTAACGGAATGCAATAATTTTATCCACATAGATTAATACAAGTACTATTGGTCGCCCAGCGGTCGAAAGTCGACCTTAATTAATTTAAATTATAGTTCTAGTTCTATTCTCAATGTGACCAGAGACTTTAACAATAAACAATAGAGTCTATATGCGTGTATGTCAAATACATAGCAGTGTGTGTTATCTTTTTTATTGAATTAACGTTTTTTATATATTACGTAATTTTAAAAATAATTAGGCTAATTGACCTCCAAGTAATTGGGGGAGGCCTGACAGTAGTAGGTCATTTATGGGCCGAATAGTAGTATTATTTTGCACTCCTCTATAAATCAACATCAAAACTCATATTAATCAAGTTCGCTCATTAGAGCTCTTTGGACATGTCAAACAACAAAATAAAATTGATAATTAACCATTGGAAATTGAAACTTTACCATCTAACACAGTCCGGAATGCAGTCTACAGAGAAGATCCGACAAGAAAGTGTGTGGTTGCTCGTTTTAGATCGCTGTATTTAGGTATAAGGCCGGAATGAGACAGATCAGAGCAAACTCACGCAATAGTCGCAAAGGGCCCAACATCAGCAATATTTAGTCAACAATAGTAACCTTCTAATGCCTGAGTCGATCGACCCTCAGCAACGGCGCCTGTTCACAAGCATGACGCATGTGGCAGCCATCGCCCTCCTCAACAATATTGAAGGGATATAAACTAAAAGTATGGGAAATTCTTCCTCCGTACGCGCAATTTTCATAAAAAGGGGTACAAAGTTTTTGCTTCACGTATTAATATTACATATTACAGATTATATTAGTGAATGTTTCTGCGCGAATTACCAAGTTTTCAGTGCGATGACACAAGCACGAGTCTTGGTTAAGCACCATTTTCATTAGGTGACATTTGTTGTGCGACTCTGTCGCTCGACACGAACCGCGTGAATTTAGATATAACCTCCTACTTCTTCCCACTACTTCCTCGGGCGACATACTGATCACGACTGGCCAATGTGAACGAGTCATATGTCGCGGGACATTCTTCCACAACGTTTGCAGAGACAACTGTGCGAATGTCGAGCGACAAGTATCTGCGTCATGTCGCCTAGTGAAAATGCGCCTTTAGGAACATTAGGTAGAACTTATTTATAGAAGCGTTGGTCAACGCGAACGGAATCTTAAGTATTCGTGTTCCTAATATAAACAGCAAACTTATACTTCCTACTTCTCAGCCTATAAATGACCCACTGCTGAGTCGGGCCTCATCCAAAACCATAGAGAATTACCCTACTGTGTCTTGTAGTAATTTAGTACCTAGAAGTCAGTTAGTGTGGCGAATAATATCGCCAACCCATACCACCCGGAGGTTGTTGTAAGAGGCGACTAAAAGGAACGCAAGTGGTAGATCACCTAGCTCCAAGAGAAGGAAAACGTCTCTAATTGCCCTCTATGAATTTGGCGGGTCGGACTCAGTAGTCATTTATGGGCGAAGACGAAACCGGTAATTAGCTAAATCAGGTTAAACAGATTATACAGGGAAATATACAGATGACAAGTGGAGTCCCAAAATCTGCCAGGATTTATCCCTTTTATGCAGTCCTTAATTACTCGTTATGGTGAAGCTGTGTAATTGAACGACCGTCAAAGGGCCGTCAAGGGTGAGCTGGCGCGCGTAATGAGCGCCCATCATATCGATTGCCACATTACTTGCATCGCTGAACAAGCTTAGTTAAACGGGGATTAAACTATTTAACAGTCCGTTAACTCGACGTTGTTAAAGTTTGTGAGTTACTATCAAAGCTGTTTTAACAAAGCAAAGAAAAAGTTTGATAGACAGAAATAAAATAAGAAAACGACGTTTATGGTGTTCGCGATTATTACTTATTAAAATTTGACATTTTGTTAGCGGATTTATCGCATGTTTAATACATTATTATAGTCCTGACGTTCCAACGATTTTAACCATTTCAACAAAAAACATATTTGAAACGGCTTCAGCAACAAAAATGAAATGCTTTTTTTTTGTTATTGCAGTCGGTTTATTTTTTTTATTAAAATCTTGTTTTAGTGCATGTTACTTCATATATGCTTTGGAAAGAACTCGAATAACAACACAACGACAAGAATTGTCTACAGGACGCAACAATTTACCTCCATATAGGTATTTGTGATAATTTATTTCAAGTTTCGTATCTAAATACTGAACCGGTTTGGATAAAATTGAATGGGACAATTAGGCACCCAAGTTCGTGTGTTTTACTTTCTGGGGACCCCAATCCGCCATTTGTTATTAGTATCACATACCTCTGCTAGTCCCCAACTGCTGATATGTAAAGAAAAAAAGTGTGTATCCGTAAGAAAAGGAAAGACGAAGGAACACCCTGTGCTGTGAAGCGTGACACGATAATTGGGGGTGGCCTCATTCAACAAATCCACACTTATAGGGGCTAATATGATGATCATGATACTTTAAACTTAAAATATATTTGAAATATTACTGATATTTATGATACGGTCGTGTTCTAAAGTGACTCAGATCGTATTTTGCAGTGATATTTAGTTGCAGCGCAATTAATATTGATACGCACTGAGTGCAGTTGAGCAACACTGCTAAATATACCGCGCCGTTGGCCGACGAACATGTCTATTAGGGTGCATCTCCAAATGACGACGATTTCGTTGAATAATTTCGGCTATCAACATCAACATATTCATAAATCATCTACATAATGTGAAGAAATGAGCAATATGGCTTGACGTGATGGTGCAGAACTTGATGTCAACTTATCTTGCTTTAGTAGTTGTATTTAAAAAAAAAAGGCCGAATTTGCCGAGTTTCTTGCCCGCTCTTCTCTGAAGAACACAGTCAACAGCCTTCAACTTTCAACTACCCTGATCTGACAAAAGAGCTCATATGAATTAACTTAACTAAATCCTTTTTTGCAACCATCACGGATAGATCTTTCTACAATTTGTTATTTTCGGATTGTGTCTGCAATGCGTAATATATTTTAATCTGTAGAAACTGGTGCACCATTTCATTAGGATCTTATTCGATATTAAGTTGCTGGCCTTTTTATACTTTCCTGTTGCTGGATATAATTATAAAAGTAACTAAGCTTGATATTAAAATCGTGTTCTAGAACATTATAATATTATTTCACTTGGAGTATTCAAAGTGTTTACGCTTCTGTACAACAAGCGTCGGTCCGTGTGGTAGCGGAGTAAGAATACTACCACCCCATATCTTCCCGTGGGTGTCGTAGAAGGCGACTAAGGGACAACAGACGTTGGGCAGCAGCGACGTTCTGTCAAGAATCGGCCATCCGATACTGCGATCGCCAACCCGCCTGCCAAGCGTGGCGATTATGGCAAACCCCCCCAATGGTGCACACAATTATAAAAACGGCCCCCAGTCCCCGGCAGCCCCGCTATTCCTTCGGCCACGGTAGCAGCCAAGGTAACGGTGGGGCAGGGGGTGCGAACAATCTCCGGCAGAGATCCGGCTACCATACAAAACGACGGTTGCACCTGGCAACATACAACACACGGACACTGCGGACTGACGAGAAGATCATAGAACTCGAGGAGGAGTTGAGCAAGCTGCGATGGGATAAAGTGGGGTTGTCGGAAGTCCGAAGAGAGGGGGAGGACATGATAACCCTCAAATCCGGCAACTTGCTCTACTTTCGGGAGGGTGACCAACAGTCCCAAGGTGGTGTTGGGTTTATCGTCCACAAGTCCCTTGTGAACAACGTTGTTAAAATCGAGAGTGTGTCGACCAGGGTGGCGTACCTTATACTCAGAATAACCAAGCGTTATTCGTTGAAGGTCATACAGGTATATGCACCGACCTCGGCACACCCCGACGAAGCGGTGGAGATAATGTATGAGGACATTTCCTCGGCCATACGTGGCTCTACAACGCCCTACACCGTTGTCATGGGGGATTTTAACGCGAAACTGGGCAAGCGGAGCGGAGATGAGCTGCAAGTGGGGCAATTTGGCTTTGGACACCGGAACCAAAGGGGCCAGACTTTGGCTGGTTTTCTGGAGAAGGAGGGACTCTATATGATGAATTCCTTCTACAAAAAACCAGAACAGAGGAAATGGACCTGGTTGAGTCCGGATGGCACCACAAAAAACGAGATAGACTTCATCATGTCGACGGAAAAGCATATATTCAATGATGTCTCCGTGATCAATATGGTTAAAACCGGAAGCGATCACCGCTTAGTAAGAGGCACATTGAATATCGACGTCAAGCTTGAAAGGTCGCGCATGGTGAGGTCTACGCTGCGTCCCGTGCCTGTTCAGATTCAAAACCCGGAAAGCTTCCAGCTCGAACTGCAGAACCGCTTTATTAGCCTAGGCGTTGACGTGGACGATAATAATGACGGGTTCGTGGAGACTGTCCGCAAAGTTGGGTCGAAGTTCTGTAAGACCCAACGCCAGAAAACGGCCAAAAAACTCTCGGACCTCACCCTCAAACTCATGGACGAACGACGGAAAATGGTCCTGCAGTCTTCAGATGATGCGACGCAGCTTCGGATGCTCAATAGACAGATATCAAAGTCCCTGAAGCGTGATATACGCCGATTCAACACGAATCGTGTTGAAGAGGCTATTGAACGCAACAGGGGCTCCAAGGTTTTCGCCAGGGATCTGTCTATTGGGCAAAGCCAGCTCGTCAGGCTGAAGACTGATGACGGCAGGATCGTCACGTCGAAATCCGAGATTTTGGGTGAGGTCGAGAGTTTCTATGGACAACTGTACACGTCTACACAGGAGCAAGAATACACATGAGATACATGTGTATTCTATTAATCGTCAATTGGTCGGTGTGATGACGGATTTAGAATACATAGTGTCACCACCCCATCCTGAGGGTGTCGTAAGAGCGGACAAAAGGAAATGACAAGGCCGATAACCTAGCCACAAGAGCGTGGCACAGTAGGCTAATTATCCTCCATGTAATTGGAGCAGTGGTGACTGTCTCGGTGACTGCCTCGTTGGTCTAGTGGTTAGATGTGCCGCCTTTGGATCAACGGGTACCGGGTTCGATTCCGGGGCCGGGCAAGTGTCTTTGTCTAAAACCAGAGGCACTGGCTCGGAGTCTGGGTGTCACTGCTATCTATAATATACGTATAATAAAAAAAGTATATACGTAGTTTATCATCCATCTCGTTACCATAACACAAGCATTAAGTTGTTTAGCTTGGGACGAAATGGCGTTGTGTGAAATGTACAAGGATATTTAAAAAAAAAAAAAAAAAAAAAAACGTATCTCTTAATGGTACAATATAAATATAAGTTTTAAAAAAACACATTTTATTTTGATGAAAAGGTGTCTCTATTCACTTTCTTTAATCCCGGTTATTAGACGCTTGTTGTCATCATCATCATTTCAGCCAAAAGACGTCCACTGCTGGACATAGGCCTCCCCCAAGGATCTCCACAAAGGCCGGTCCTGGGCCGCCCGCGTCCACTGCTTTCCGGCGACCTTAACCAGGTCGTCGGTCCAGCGTGTGGGAGGCCTACCAGCACTGCGCCTTCCGGAACGCGGTCGCCACTCGAGGACTTTTCTGCCCCATCGGGCGTCGGTCCTGCGAGCTATGTGCCCTGCCCACTGCCACTTAAGTTTGGCAATCCGGTGGGCTATGTCGGTGACCCTGGTTTTCCTGCGTATCTCCTCATTTCTGATCTGATTCTTCTGATGATTCTTCTGATGATTCCTTTTCATCAAAATAAAATGTGTTTTTTTAAAACTTATATTTATATTGTACCATTAAGAGATACGTTTTTTTTTTATTTATTTTTTTTAAATATCCTTGTACATTTCACACAACGCCATTTCGTCCCAAGCTAAACAACTTACTGCTTGTGTTATGGTAACGAGATGGATGATAAACTACGTATATACTTTTTTTATTATACGTATATTATAGATAGCAGTGACACCCAGACTCCGAGCCAGTGCCTCTGGTTTTAGACAAAGACACTTGCCCGGCCCCGGAATCGAACCCGGTACCCGTTGATCCAAAGGCGGCACATCTAACCACTAGACCAACGAGGCAGTCACCGAGACAGTCACCACTGCTCCAATTACATGGAGGATAATTAGCCTACTGTGCCACGCTCTTGTGGCTAGGTTATCGGCCTTGTCATTTCCTTTTGTCCGCTCTTACGACACCCTCAGGATGGGGTGGTGACACTATGTATTCTAAATCCGTCATCACACCGACCAATTGACGATTAATAGAATACACGTGTATCTCATGTGTATTCCATTAAATGCAACGCAGAATGGCCGACCGATTTCATCCTTAGGAGTCATCGTATCATATCACCATCATCATTTTATCCCATAATTTACCCACTACGGAGTTGGGCCTCCTCCAATATCTTGGCGGGAGATGATGATGATTTCTGCTTGCTCGTTAGCCAATAGATTAGGAACTTTAACGTCTGTTATTGGACATGAGTGTGTGGGTACTTATTTAAACACTGTATAGTCGCAATTAACCTGGATCGTTGATCAAAACAAGTATACTATACTATATTACAATATATCTACTGTCACATGAGTCCGTAATGCCGCTCACGTTTCTATGTTTACTAACAGAATGCATAAATTCCTTTAATTGAATACCTAGTATTGGCCCGCGTTCTTTTTAAATTCTGTGGTTTGTGTTCAATACAAATGCGCGTATGTTACGTTCCGCCTGTTAAAAAGTTAGTATTGATAAGCGTAAAGTATGCGAAAATGTCTTTTAAATTCTTCGCGATAACATAACTACAAAGAAACGTGTCAATGAGGTGGTTTTTTGGCGTATACCCACTCTCATTTGTCCCTATTCTCTGATGCAATAATTATTTGGGGCAAATGAAACTAGGAACGTACGAGAATAACCCAAAGGGGCTTCATTCGTTTAGTAGGGTCTTTGAGGCAAAGACAAACGATTCTGTTTTTAAAGTGTCCTGTATTACACTGGGGACTGAGCAGATTAATCGTAAATGTCAATTCATCGGCCAGACTCCCATACATTATTGAAAGATCATTAAAGACTTTTATACCGGCCTCCTCCAATTGCACGGAGGGATATTGGTACAGGTACTGGCACAAATCTTGGCACAGGCTTTGTTGCCAGTGAATTGCCTCGCAATGCCTTTATAAAGACGGTGCAAACAAAACTTTACAAAGAAGCGGCATTGCCGATTATGAAAACGACCCAGCTGCTTGGGACTAAGCTGTTCAGTGTCAATATCCTATATTATTTATTTATGATATTGTACATTTATAAAAAATAGGACAGCGTAGAAAAAAAAATACAAGTCGTCTGAGTTTCTTGCCAGTTCTGCTCAGCTGTGGTCGCGTTCCGAACTGCTGGTAGACGATCGAAAGTTTTTATCGTATACAATCGACTGCCTCGTTGGTCTAGTGGTTAGATGTGCCGCCTTTGGATTAACGGGTCCCGGGTTCGATTCCGGGGTCGGGCAAGTGTCTTTGTCTAAAACCAGAGGCACTGGCTCGGAGTCTGGGTGTCATTTCTATCTATAATATGTATGTATTTACAAAAAAAAAAATGTATATAAGTAGTTTATCATCCATCTCGTTACCATAACACAAGCATTAAGTTGCTTAACTTGGGACGAGATGGCGTTGTGTGAAATGTCCAAGGATATTTATTTATAATGTTATGCATTATATCTTGACTATTTGTAAGTGACCGTGGCCAAAAAAAATAATTTATGCGTTGTATTTGAATTTCTGTTAGCTGATTTTTTTGGTAAGTATGTATTCGGTGTTAGAACTGACTTATCTTTTGCACCGACAAAGCGGCTTTCAAACTTACGTTTAACTACGAAAATAATTCGACATTTGCAGCCTGTCGCCAACTTGTAGTTTAAACTCAAATTGTCGCCTTGTATGACACCATCAGATTGTGGGGATAGAGACGTTAAAACTCCACCACATGTTACCAATGGACCGACATGTCACCGACCTGTGGTTAATTACGCTATTCAAGACAACGTTAACAGCTAATTTCCCGATAAGGCAAATAGTCCACGTTGTTACCGGGTTATTGTGTATTAATGCCATAAGTTCCACACTTACTTTGACGCATCGTCGTTTCGTTAAGTAATTATCGGGATAGTTCCACCAACTCCGTAACAGTAGGTGCTTATAGAGGCGATAGTGGTGAGACACTGTCATTATCCATCGATATCGATATTCTTAATAAAAAATGATATAATTTTGTCGTTGGTTATTTATTTTGTCAGGTAGAGTGGTCATTGAGATTAATTTGGACAGATATTGAGATTGTGTCATTGAATTTGTTAATTTTAGTTTAATTGACAAAGTGACTGCCTCGTTGGTCTAGTGGTTAGATGTGCCACCTTTGTATCAACGGGTCCCGGGTTCGATGCCGGGGTCGGGCAAGTGTCTTTGTCTAAACTAGAGGCACAGGCTCGGAGTCTGGGTGTCATTTCTATCTATAATATGTATGTGTTTACGAAAACAAAATGTATATAAGTAGTTTATCATCCATCTCGTTACCATAACATGGCGTTGTGTGAAATGTCCAAGGATATTTATATTTAATTGTAAATGAGTTATAATGACAATCATGCAAATCTCACCAACTATTTTAATTGGCCTCAAATAGTGACCCGCTACTAATTAAGCCCTCCTCTATTTGGATTTTGAAATTATTTCCGTGCGTGAATATAAAGATTTATAGATCTTTTATAGCTGGGTAAGGAACTACTGAAGTTAGTATCCGAGCATTAAAAAGCTCTCCATTTGGAATGATTTGTAGTTACTACTATTACTTAACCCATACATGACCCAACTGCAGAGTCCTCCAATTACATGAATGGTAATTAGCCTACGGTGTCACGCTGGCCAGAAATATCCAGTTTTCCTTCTCTTGCGGCTACGTTATTTGCCTTGGCATTTCCGTTTTTCGGCTTTTACGACGCCCTCAGGATGGAATGGGGTTGTGACAGTATGAAATCTAAATCCGTCACCACACGGACATGACGACTAGTAGTTACTGTGTATTTGTAATCCATCACCAAATTAACTATTTTGTAGGGTATGAATATTAAGAAAAACCGGCAATTTTTTGCTCAATTTATTCGATAGTTGTGATTTATCGATAAAAGCTACTGCTATTATATGGGTAACGGGTACACCACTAAATACATATTATCTTAGTTGAAATAGATGTATTAATATTTATAGCTTTCAAGATTTAGTCCAGTCTATATTAAATTAAAACGGATTATGCTATTTGGATCTGTATTTTCTAATATTCTATTTGCAAGCTTTAAAGGGAATATTAAATAGGAATGCATTCTTTTATATAATTAGTGTAAAAGAAATACCCTTTACTCTCTTCTTCCAACTTCTCTATCGCGTTAGGGCTGATTAATAAATCTGGTCCGTGTGGATTTAGAATACACAGTGTCACCACCCCATTCTATCCTGAGGGTGTCGTAAGAGCCGACAAAAGGAAATGAGAAGGCCGATAACTTAGCCGCAAGAGAAGGGAAACTTGAAACGAGACCCTGCGCTGACCCGTCTGGCCAGCTTGGCTCAGTAGGCTATTTTCCCTCCCTGTGATGGGAGGAGGCCCGACTAGTCTTCCGCGGGGCCAAGCTAGTCTTAAAAAGTAGCATAAGTTAATCCTTATTTCATCAGCTACCTATTAGAGAAAGTCCCGTCAAAATCGGTCCAGTAGTTCCAGAGATTTGCTGGAACATAATTTTACTGAAATTGGTTTACTATTTGGTTTAAAACATGAAATAAGGGAACTTCTAACGGTTGTTTATTAGTTTTTTTCAGTTATTTTTTATTATAAAGTCCGTTAATTTTCTATTGCATATAAAAGTATGCTTTTAGGTAAAAGAAAACCTCACCTCTACTCATGCCAGATAAATTTTCTTACAGGGCTTAAGTTAATTCAATAGAGTTAAAATTGACAATCACCATGCCAAAGGTTGTTTGGAAGAAATCGCATTGTGCGATAAGATCGCACATTCTTTTCTTGTATTTTTATCTGAAATTGTATTTGTATTTTGTATCTGATGCCATGTTAACCTTTTTACCATTGTGTACAAGTATTCTATTCTATTCCTTTGACGAAATTTGGCAACCTACCTACTAATATCGGTAATACCTCAAACTAGTACTAGGTCGTCGTATGCCACGCGCTTTTGACATAAGAACTTGGCAAGGTCTTTTGAATTTAGCAGATTATGGCATTTGCATCGCGTCCCATGAGCACTTGAATAAAAAAACAGTAAATAGCGGGAACAACTCAAAATCAAAACTCATTTAGTAATGTTGGCTCATTAGAGCATTTGACAAATCTAACAATAAAATAATATTTAAAATGTACCATTTAAAATTAAAATTTGTTATTTATTATCTACCGCCGGTTCGGAATACAGCTCTACAGAAATTACCCGGCAAGAAAGTCTGTAGATGCTCTTTTTAGATCGTCATTTTTAGGTATAACGTCGGGATAAGACATATTTGTGTAAACTCGCACAATAGTCACAAAGGGCCAAACATCAGCCAGATCTAGTCAACAATAGGAACCTTCTAATGCCCGAGCTAACCGACCCCCAGAAACGGCACCTGTTCACAAGCATGACGCATGTGACTGCCATCACCACGCCACGTCATCTTGAGGGTGTCGTAAGAGCCGACAAAATGAAATGACAAAGCCGAAATCCTAGCTGCAAGGGAACCCCTGCCAACCCGTACGGCCGGCGTGGCACAGTAGGCTGATTACCCTAAATGTACCTAACTGGAGGAGGCCGGACTCAGCGGTGGGTCATCAGTGGGCTGAGTCATCATCATTTCAGCCAAAAGACGTCCGCTGCTGGACATAGGCCTCCCCCAAAGATTTCCACAAAGGCCGGTCCGCATCCATCGTTTTCGGGCGACCTTAACCAGGTCATCGGTCCACCGTGTGGGAGGTTTACCAGCACTGCGCTTTCCGGAACGCGGTCGCCACTCGAGGACTTTTCTGCCCCATCGGGCATCGGTCCGTCGCGCTATGTGCCCTGCCCACTGCCACTTAAGTTTGGCAATCTTGTGGGCTATGTCGGTGACCCTGGTTTGCCTGCGTATCTCCTCATACCTGATTCGATCTCGCAGAGAAACTCCGAGCATAGCCCTCTCCATTGCCCTTTGGGTGACTTTGAGCCTTCTGTTGGAGCCCATAGTGAGCGACCACGTCTTTGTTCCTTATGTCATCACTGGCAACACGCATTGGTTGAAGACTTTTGTCTTCAGACACTGCGGTATTGTGGACGAGAAGATCTTTCGCTGTGGGCTGAGTAGTAGGGCTCTAAAGCGAGTGATGCTTCTTCACTATCACTATCACTATCACTTCACTACATATTATAAAACAACTAGAGACCCGCCCCGGCTTCGCACGGGTGCAATATTGACATATAAACCTTCCTCTTGAATCACTCTATCTAATAAAAAAAACCGCTTCCCGGGTCCCGGGCCCGGGTCGCTAGTTAAATTATAAAGTCACTAATTTAGAATTCATAATGTCCATTGGATTCAAGATTTAATACTCGGTGGAACAAACGGCTGGCTCATATCTCGCACAGAGATTGAGTATCGTTGTTCAACGCGGGAATGCGGCCTGTCTTTTGGGAGTCTCTTGCGACAGTGATTCATTCATACCATGTTGTATATTTTGTGAACATTATTTTTTAAGCAGCTGTATATTTTTATCAGAAAGTAGACTGAAGTGGCAGTGGGCTGGTCATATCTGTAGAAGAACCGACAACCGCTGGGGTAGACGAGTTCTTGAGTGGAGACCGTGAATCGGCAGGCGTAGTGTGGGACGGCCCTCTGCTAGATGGAGCGACGATCTGCGAAAGGTTGCGGGCAGCAGCTGGATGCGTCAAGCTGAAGACAGGGCGCTATGGCGCTCTTTAGGGGAGGCCTATGTCCAGCAGTGGACTAATGTGGGCTGATGATGATGATGATGATATTTTTATCAATTAGTATTTTTTGTTAGATATTTATTTCGCACTAGCTGTACCCTGCGCGCGTTGCTACGGCACTAGCTAAAATAAATTTGAAGGAAAGACTTTAGGTACAAATTTTTTTTTCAGAACGCATCGTTTTCTCAAATGCATGGTTTACTATTTATAAACGACATACAAACAAACATTCAATTTCATATTTATGAATAAAACTAGCTGTTCCCCGCGGTGTCAGCCGCGTGGTGATAGTTATTTTTATCGAAAAAATAAACCCCTGTAACCTTTCTTCGATAAATGGACTATCCAAAACTGAAAGATTGTTTTTGACATTAGCGCATTAAAACAAACAAACTCAGCAGCTTTATAATATTAGTATAGATTTATCTTAAGAACAGAAAGGCCGCTCAGTCTGGCATTACACGCAAGTTATGTAATATAGATTTGGTGTCCAAAAGACGAGCTACAAGACTACAGAAGCACTAGGATACTGTTGAGAATATAGAAACAGAAGATACATGTTGCAGTAGGCACTAACCGGCGCGTACTGATTATTTCGCTGTAGGTTTTTGTGGCTAAAAGTTTTAATATTTTTTTTAGGAGTGTTTGCGCTAATTAGTATTGGGACAGTGTATGTGCAGAAATGAATAATATTATCATTAAACAGGCATAATTTAATAAATAAAAGGTTACACACACTGAATGCATATTATATGACGCATTTCATTATAAGGCTGTCATCATTGACCAATGATTTTGCGTATGACAAATGTGTTTAGCTGTAATAAAATTGCTGTTTGGATTAATTTTATGATAAAGCAAAAGATTTTCGTGTAAGTTATGAAGGTTTTGCCGTCCAGATATTTTTTTTACTAGCTGAGTCCCGAGATGTTACCCGGGTATTTTCGTACCCCGGGGTGACGCCGCGGGGCAAGGCTCGTCTAAAAAAAATGCCTAAGTTACTCCTTATGTCATCAGTGAAAGTCCCATCAAAATCGGTCAAGCCGTTCCAGAGATTAGCCGGAACAAACAGACAGACAGTCAGATAAAACATTTAAAACAATGTTATTTTGTTATATAAATAATTTATAAAAAGTTCAGTTGTGCCCAATCGCTACCACTTGGCAAAGTGCCCAGAAGACTAGCAGCGTTCCCACGCTGGATAGCTATGCTAATCGTTTGGCGAGATACGTGCCAGCCCTCTGGTCATCAGAAGTATCGACCAACCTACGCGACAGGTCTCTGAACAGCCGATGAGCACCAGGACCCAACGGACCCAAATTTATATTTATTTATTTGTATGTATCATCATCATTTCAGCCAAAAGACGTCCACTGCTGGACATAGGCCTCCCCCAAGGATCTCCACAAAGGCCGGTCCTGGGCCACCCGCATCCACTGCTTTCCGGCGACCTTAACCAAGTCGTCGGTCCACCGTGTGGGAGGCCTACCAGCACTGCGCCTTCCGGAACGCGGTCGCCACTCGAGGACTTTTCTGCCCCATCGGACGTCGGTCCTGCGAGCTATGTGCCCTGCCCACTGCCACTTAAGTTTGGCAATCCGGTGGGCTATGTCGGTGACCCTGGTTTTCCTGCGTATCTCCTCATTTCTGATTCGATCTCGCAGGGAAACCCCGAGCATAGCCCTCTCCATTGCCCTTCGGGTGACTTTGAGCCTTCTGATGGAGCCCATAGTGAGCGACCACGTCTCTGTTCCATAAGTCATCACATTGGTTGAAGACTTTTGTCTTCAACCAATGTGATGACACTGCGGTATTGTGGACGAGAAGATCTTTCGCAGCTTCCCGAACGCTGCCCAGCCGAGTTGGATCCAACGATTGACCTCTTTCTCGAAGTTGGACTTACCTAACTGGAGCGTGTCCCAGGTAAATGTAATGGTCAACAACTTCGAGGGTAGAACCTCCGATGTTAACAGGAGTGGCTTGAACATGGATATTAGACATGATCTTTGTCTTCTCCATGTTCATCTTAAGGCCGACTCGTTCGGAGGCTCCACAGAGGCCATCGAGCATCGTAGTGAACTATAAAAAGTGAAATATAACCGATAAACAATAAAACTATAAATTTGTATAATATTGTCATAACATTTTCTGAAAACTTTGGCATGAACTGTAGCAGTTTCTATGCCTACTGCCAAAAAGACTCGTAATAATTACTCAATGTTTTTCAATACGTCTGAAATATCGTGTACTATAACAGCCAGACGCTTTAAAATACAACAAGGCCATATTTAATCGTCAAGCGAGGTCATTATCATGGGATTCTAATAAACTACTACTACTCAGTAACCCACTGCGGAGTGGTGCCTCCTCCAATTACATGGAGGTTAGCATACTGTGCCACGCTGGCCAGATGGTTTGGCACAGGGTTTGGTATCGAGTTTTCCTACTCTTGCGGCTAGGTTGTCTGCCTTGTCATTTCCTTATGTCGGCTTTTACGACACCCTCAGGAAAGTATGGGGTGGTGACACTATGTATTCAAATATTCTAATAAATACTCTTATTTATAACTACTGTCCGCACGCGAGCTCCTAGGAAGCGGGGGCTGGGGAGGCAAGCGGGTACACGCAGCCCCTGACCGTCGCTCTACACTAGGGTTCATGATTTCTCGAGCTTTTCAATTTCTCGGGTCTCGAGAATTCTCGAGGCTCATTTCTCGGGACTCTCGGGTTGTCGAGAAATTTACATTTACGTACGTTTTCTCATATTATTTGGTTCCAATCCCGTCTAAAAATCAGTGGTTTTCCTCTCAAATAAAAGTATCAAATTAATTATAAAACTTTCATCGATGTTATTCAAAAACATTAATCTTATAAATATTGTTTTTTAAAATATTTGAGAAAAAATATTATTCCGGCTCATAATCATAATGACAGCACCATTTTTAGTTGGTTATTTAGAACCGTCTCAGCCGTATCAATTATACGGGGCCCCCGGGCCGCGGGGGCCCCGCCGTGCAACTGCAAATAAAAACGCCGTGCAAATAAAAACTTCCCAATTTTTTTTCTATTTCAGAGGCAGAAATATTAGAAAATCTAAAGTCATCATCAGCTAAAAATCATTTAATTAATCAGTTTGCCAAAAAAAAGGAATTTATTTTCTTTTGTGAGAAATGTTTCACTTCGTTGGGTTTTTTTTACCCTTCATGGGGCCCATGAAGGGTAAAAAAAAACAGCGAAGTGAAACATATAACATAAACATATAACATAAACAAATGAAACATATGATTCATGGGCAAATAAATTTTTATACGGGGCCCCACCAAGGCACGCTACGCCCCTGGTCTCTTCAGAATTCTTTAGGCAGTATCAGGTTAACATCACGAGATTACTGCCAAAACCACTTGTCGCGGTATTTTGATCAGTAGTCCCAAAATTTCTATAGCAATGGGATCATGTCCCTACCTACAAGATGGCAAAAAGTTATCGAACAAAACATACTTTAGTTAAATGTAAATAAACGATTTCTTAAAAAATGCGACGAAACTTTTTCCCCAACCTATTATATTAACTTACATTACATTAGGATCACGGCACAATTTTGGGCTGGTTATTTAGAAAAAAAAATTACTTAAATCTTGTAAACAAAATAGCTTCTATAAAACACGAAAGAAATCTTTAATATCTTGAACTCAGGTAGAAAGTAAATGTAAATTATAATTACATTATCATCATAGCACCATTTATGGCATGTTAATAGAATATAAACAAATTAAAACTCTGCAAGTTTATTTTCTACAAACGTTCATGATTTCTCGAGTTCTCGACTTTTCTCGAGCTAGATTTCCCGGGAACAAAGCCCAACGATTTCCCGGGAATTCCCGGGAATGAACCCTACTCTACACCCTGAACGATAGAGCACGTTGTCGAGGTTTTTATTTACGCGATAATTTTATTT
The DNA here is from genome assembly GCA_905475355.2 of Clostera curtula. NCBI lineage: Eukaryota > Metazoa > Arthropoda > Insecta > Lepidoptera > Notodontidae > Clostera > Clostera curtula. Next base: position 4,816,154 of record FR997813.1, on the reverse strand, counting down.
TGTGCTTAAGATAGTACTCAATTAGTTTTTTTTTACGTTGTTTGATTTGTACGACCTACAAGTATTTGTTCCGGGTCTGGGTGTTTTCTATATATAATATGTATAAGTAGTTTATCATCCATCTCGTTACAATAACACAAGCATTTAGTTGCTTAGCTAGGGACGAGATGGCGGTGTGTGAAATGTCCAAGGATATTTACATTTATTTATTTATTAATAGTGATTGTTGTTAAATATAAAATACTCGTGATAAATCAGTTAAAATATAGTTTCAATTACTATTTTCTTTTGAACTGTAAAAATAACATGATATAACAAAAGGACTTAATCTAAAGTAGAATGTTCAGCCCACTACCCGGGCAGAGAACAGCTAGTTTTCTTTAAACCCCTTAAATTCGAAATGAAATTTTAAAGAGAAACTTTGGCAACAACATTGCAATTTCATTGCATTCCTAATTTGTTTGGATCATTGTTGAACTTTCGAAGCAACGTAACATAGCTTGTTCAGCCGTTTCTCTAACAAAGGTAATAGCTGTTTATTTATTCTAAAGGTTCTTAATCTGAATTTCTTGTTATTTTTGTTTGTTAAACGTTTGTGAGAATTGCAGTTTTTATTTGCTTTTATAAGCTTGATATAAAAGTAAAATGAAAATGAATATAGGAAAATCTAATTGAGTCACACTAATACTACTACTACTATTCAGCCCATAATGACCCTCTGCTGAGTCGGGCCTCCTCCAATTACATGGAGGGTAATTAGCCAAGGTATTCGGCCTTTTCATTTCCTTTTGCCAGCTCTTACGACACCCTCAGGATGGAATGGGGTAGTGACACTATGCAATCTAAATCCGTCACCGCACGGATAAATGGTCGTCTAAATTAGTAAACTTATCAAGTATATAAATAAGATTTTTATGTTATTACTCATATTATATAAGTTACTTAGCCCATTCATATTGGAGAAGGCCTGACTCATAGTTGGGACGGTCCAATTATATGGAGGGTAATAAGCATAAAGTTTTCCTTCTCTTGCGGCTAGGTTTTCGACCATGTCAGCTCTTACCCCCAAGAATGGAATGGGGTTGTGTCACTATGTACTCTAAATCCGTAACCACACGGGTAATCATCATTCTTTATTTCATTTTCATAAACAGACCTCTACTATTTTTTATGGATGTGTTTCGTATGGTCGTTAGATTTCACGACAGCGGGGTCAACTGGATGTAGAAGAATAGTTACATTATCTTTATACGTTAATATTATATTCATAAGTACTATTCAATAATAGTTCTATATTGTTGACGATATTCAGGGACGTAATAGAGTACCCTAATAAATATTAATGCGTTCGAATATTATTCATTTGATATTCAACTGCGTCACAATGACGGGACTGCATTGTAAACAGATGTTTTTACAGTTTTGTTTGTGATCATTTGTAAAATAGTTTTAAACTAACAACATGCTTCCGTAGTTTTGCGAATTAAAGATTTGTTCTAATAAATTTGGATGGAGACTGTCGGGCGGCGCTGTATTGATGGATTGGTGTTCTTATTGTCATCTCCCTCGGCCTTGGCCACCTTGCTGCGCGACCCTGAGCCGGTTCCGTTGGCGCTATACCGGCTCAAGGTCAGGCCCACGAGGAGAGGCCAGACGAAAAGCGACACAGAGCGTCGTGGCGGGTTTGGGAATTCTTCTTTCGTCAGAGATGCTCCGCGAGCCCTAAACCGCTGCGGCGCACCATAGTGTCCTCGGGTTCGCTTTCAACCTGACTGCCTGCTAATCCGAGGGCTCGTAGACGTGTCTTCCGTATGCAAGGCCATTACGCCGTAGATGGAGCCTGAGTGGTGTCTCGTAAAGGATGAAACTCTGGCTGACCCACTCCTCGAACGGAGGCTTAGTGGAGCCTGCAGCACGATTATTATTAATTAATTTATTATTTCTTTTATTAATTTATTTCATGTTCTAGGAGAACCATTGACTACATTATTACTTAGAGGTATACCTACTAGAATTAGTTAACAGTAGAGTCATTGTGGGTTCCCACTAATACCACTAGAGTTCTTGAGTGGAGACCGCGAATCGGCAAGCGTAGTGCTGTGTGGGACGGCCCTCTGCTAGATGGAGCGACGATCTGCCAAAGGTTGCGGGCAGCAGCTGGATACGTCAAGCTGAAGACAGGGCGCTATGGCGCTCTTTAGGGGGGCCTATGTCCAGCAGTGGACTAAAGTGGGCTGATGATGATGATGATGATGAAGCACGGTATCCTTATAATTAAGTAATTTGCTACTGATAACAACTGATCATAACTAAAATAACAATTGATTCAATTTAATCCGCAAAGCTGGAACATTGCACGCAGCTTTAACCAGGTCACTTGCTAAGTCCATGCTGTTATATATTGCACATGATCTATATATGAAATAGTTTTAGCGATAGTTAGTAGAAACTGTAGAAAGAAAGATACTGCCTCGTTGGACTAGGGGTTGTGCTGCCTTTAGATCAACGGGTCCCGGGTTCGATTCCGGGGTCCGGCAAGTATCTTTGTCTGGGTGTCATTTGTGTTCGTGAATTACATGTTAGTAAACTGCCCTCGCGATACAGGATAAACAAAGAGAACAGCTATTACGTTTAAAAAAAAGTTTAGAAATTTACTCAGCGACAACAAATAGCCGAGAATTTTTAGTATCCTGTTTTCCTACTCTTTCTATTCATCACAGTTCCTTTCTAAATAGTTCCATTAATCACCTCTTAAGACATACCCAGTTTGGAGTGCATTGGTGACATTTTGTATTTAATCATAGCTCGGCTTCAACCACACCATAGACGTCCAATGGCCTGAATATTGACTTATAATCAGATAGGCAGAGTGTTCGCTATTTCTGCTAGCTCCAATAATCCTATTCGAGTTTAAGCTATCTTCAGACGACATTGGGTGTCATTTTGAACGTACCTGTCACTCTCAGCCAAACATAATCGTCTTTCCATATCAACATAGCAAGCCTTTTGGCTATACGAATATGCTTAACTCGCAAAATTCACGGTGTTGGCTTTGCTTAGTAGATTATCAGCTCTATCTGTCTTATTTTAGGGTTGAAGTCTGCTGGTATTTCAGACTATATTCAATGTTTGAAGACTTCTCTTGTAATTAGGTACGGTTATTAGAGTTAGATTCAGCTGATAAAACATAATGTACGTCACTATGTTATACTACTACTTCTTAGCTCATGAATGATCCACTGCTGAGTCGGCCTCCTCCAACTACATGGAGGGTAATTAGCCTACTGTGGCTTGCTGGCCAGACGCAGCCAAAATATACTCTGAGAAACCACGATTTTAGAGTCTCTTTGGCGGAAAAGGGTATCGTAGGAAACGCACTTGGTTAATGACAAGCGTGAAGTTTCTTCCATCACGCCACTTTTGGTTCAAGTTGTTTTTAAGTTACTACAACCGAGTGGGTACTGTCCCATTCCATCGTGAGGGTGTCGTAAGAGTCGACAAAAGGAAATTACAAGGCCGATAACCTAGCCGTTATAGAAGGAAAACTTGATATGAAACCCTGTGCCAAACCATCTGGCCAGCGTGGCACATTAGGCTAATTACCCACCATATATGGGCTCAGTAGTAGTAGTATTAGTAACAGCAGTAGGTAGTAAAATATAATTAGTTCTTACACTGAACGTCCTTGTATGCAAACTGACGTCCGCCGCCATCTTGCTCCCCTCTCCTCTGTCCACCAAATTAAAAATTAAATTACAAATTTAAAAAACCAACAAACCAATAACCTTTAAAAAGTAAAAAATAAATACATCACGTTGGGGGACCGCTCCCACTTATTCATTACCTGACCTCTGGTCCCCCGACGCGATGTATTTATTTGTCGTGATGTGCCGGGGGATTTTAAATTTTTTTAATTTAATTTTTATTTTATGCTTTTTATAGGTACACACTTATTATAATGTAGATTTTGTTAAATTGCACGTGATACGCTTTCATTTGAGACCCCACTTGATTATATTTGCAGACATTCGGTTATTCTTCCCCACTTTCACCCCCCATAACTTTTAAACGACTAAACCGATTTTCATCAAATATGGCTAAGAACACTCGCCCGTAACTCACCTGTCATACAAAAAAAACTGTATTGAAATCGCTTCATCCGTTCGCGAGTGACGGTGCCACAGACAGACAGACAGACAGACCGACAGACAGACACGTGAAACTTATAACACCCCTCTTTTTGCGTCGGGGGTTAAAAACAGTAAACACGGAGGTGCTCCACATATAAAAACATTATAACTAATCAGTAAAGGCAATATCGTTAAAGTTGTGTTTTAACAGAAAAAAAACAGAGTTTTTATTATCAACAATTTACCGTTATACTCATGTACGCTGTTAAGCGCTTTTCGTAAACAAGACCGATAATTTGAAAAGAAATGCAACTACGGAGTTTTTTGCCTTCTTTGTAGATCAGCATTCCGAACCGGCAGTTTCAGCATGAATGTGGGTGGACGCAAGGGTTATGGATGGATTGTAAGAATGAGGAATTGTGTATGAAAGGAGTGACGACTGATGCGTGTTTACGGATACCAACTAGCGTGGGATAGGGGCCGTAAGGTGATTATAATTATGACGATTGTTAAGAGTTTTCTGATTAAACTTACCTAAATAAAGTTCCCTATGAGTTTAAGTTTCTCTGAAAGATAGGCTCCGTAACGAGACTATCCGACAGAGAACCAAGGTCACCGACATAGCTCAGAGAATTAGCACACTGAAGTGGCAGTGGGCTGGTCATATCTGTAGAAGAACCGACAAACGCTGGGGTAGACGAGTTCTTGAGTGGAGACCGCGAATCGGCAAGCGTAGTGTGGGACGGCCCTCTGCTAGATGGAGCGACGATCTGCGAAAGGTTGCGGGCAGCAGCTGGATGTGTCAAGCTGAAGACAGGGCGCTATGGCGCTCTTTAGGGGAGGCCTATGTCCAGCAGTGGACTAATGTGGGCTGATGATGATGATGATGAGTTTAAGTTTGTATCGTCTTTAGATATGAAGTAAAATAAATAAATAAATATCCTTGGACATTCCACACAACCCCATCTCGTCCCAAGCTAAGCAACTCAATGCTTGTGTTATGGTAACGAGATGGACGATAAACTACCTATATACATTTTTTTTTGTAAATACGTACATATTATAGATAGAAAACACCCAGACCCGGAACAAATACTTGTAGGTCGTACAAATATTTCTTCCGTGCGGGGAATCGAACCCGCGACATGCTGACATAAGGCTATCTTGAAGCTTATCAGTACTGGAAAGCTTAAAGGTACGCCGCAAATGCTCAGGACAAGTCATTGTGGAAATCCTTGTGGTAGATATACGTAAAGCAATATTTATTTAGTTGAAATGTTGAAATTATTATTGCATTTCGTGGAACTTTATAAACTAAAACAGCTCAAAGAATTCTTAATTTCTGCTCGTTATGCTCTGCTGTTTCAGTCTTTATGTGTTATCTTAATGCGTGTAACCTTGTTTTAAATGAAACACTAAGATGAGGGGGATCTATGTGGCAAGATGGTGATTATATACTGTATTATAACAATGTAGATATAGGCTGTACAGTTTTATAGGAAAAGGTTATAAAATTTTTTTAATAACTTAATTAGGTGGTTCAGACCATGAAAGTTTAAAAAAAATAATAAGACCTTCCATACAAAATCGACCACGTGATCGAGCAGTTATATATGGGAGGGTCATGTTTCGTTGGTTGTTTATTATAGTTGTTTACTTTCATGGTCTGAACCACCCATTTAAATTAGACAGGTGGTCAAAAAATCATCCTGTATAATTATTTCTTTTTTTCTGCTTAGTGTTTACATAACATGTTTAAGTACACGCCTTGTCACCTTAATGGGTTGTGCATTTAGATTAAATTACTTTGATACCATGTATTATGTTTTTAAGTAAATGTAATAACTACTATAAGTCCTAAATAAATAAACATAAAGATGATAAGGACTAATAATAAGCCACTTTGAAAACTTAAATTCAAGATTTCAATTATAGAAAAAAAAAACTAACGACCTCTTGTTTCGCAATAACTCTTGAAAAGCGAGAGAGGCAAGGGATAATCGACCTTAATGAAAACGTAATGACAGTGCCAGGAAGGCCTTTTTCCGTGAGCCATTACCGCTGTTAGCTTCAGATTTTTCTTCACCTCAGTAATGACACTTTTATGTTTATATTTTTCTTAGCTTTAGACAAAGCCGTTTTCCGGATAGACAAAATGTAAAATGATTAATGAGGTTTTAAGACACTTTATTGGACAGTGAAGGGGTAAGCTTAATCCTTATGTTAAGTGATATTGGCATTATTAAATCTAGTGTCTGACATGCCGTAGTATCTGTTATATCTCTAGTTAAATAATTGAAAAGAAGACTTAACCTTGCGTTCTCTATTGAACTGTAGATTACTGCCTCGTTGGTCTAGGGCTTCGATGCCTTTGGATCAATGGGTCCCGGGTTCGATTCCGGGGTCGGGCAAGTATTCGTCTAAACCTAAAATCTAGTAGGATTTATACCTATCTACGTGGTTAACGCTTAGGGTGAAGGCAAACGAGCGTAATTTTGTGTGTTGTGAGTCGCGTAATTTCGGTCGCAGAAATTCTGTCCAGCAGAAGTTCTGTTGGGCTGCAAGACGGGCGCATTTTATTCGGCTGTCGACTTTCACGCTATATTTACCTGACTGACGCTTTCCTCGCTCCCCTCGCACCCCGCGTCCCCCACCTGCTCATTCCGGTCGGATAATGCGTGTGAGTCGGCGGCTCACAACTCATTTTTCGTCGCCGTGTGGCACGTACTGGACTTTTGTATGAAACCGAATGCAGCAGAAATTACGCGACTGACAACTCACAAATTTACGCTCGTTTGGCCACACCCTTAATGTTCAGATGCATTAACTGTGAGAATCTTATCCCGAATGACATCAAGGGGGTCCCATTTTTTCATTTCTACTTCATAGCCGAAACATGGTAGCTGGGTCGAACGCAGCGTTGACGACCGCGAATGCGATCTATCAATGTCACGCTCGAAAAAGCCATTGTTTTTGACAGAAATATAGTCGCAGGATTTATGGGACCTTTATTATTACCAGTAAATCTAATATACCTTTGGTTTTTTCTCCGTGTGGGGACGGGGCCAAAACCGCTAGGAAATAACGCGTGTTGTAAATGTCAACAAAACCCAGCACGCATGGTGGTAGGATCGAATGGTCCGCCCGGCTAGCTACCACCTTCACATCTATGTCCGGCCAAGCAGTTGTACTGTGTTCCATCGTTTGTATGCGAGAGCCGGTGCCCGACAGGGCATTTCCTTGAATTGCCTGTCCCGTATTAGACCCTGGCGTTGCTCTCCATCACGCAAGCCTAGGGTGAAAGGCATTCAAGTAATAGGCACTGCTGAGTCAGGCCTCCTCCAACTACATGGAGGGAAGTAGTCTACTGTGCCACACTGGCCAGATGGGTTGGCACAAGGCTTAGTATCAAGGTTTCCTTCTCTTGCGGCTAAGTTTTCAGCCTTTTCATTTCCTATTGTCGACTCTTGGGGCAGGGACACAATGTATTCTAAATCCGTCACCATATGGAATAAGGCGGTTGACAAACAGATAATTAATACGAGCAGGTTAACCTTACCAGTATAATCCGGAGGACATATACCTAATTGGACGGATAGGCCGTCCACCTGTCAACCGTCCTCATACGCTAATAATTGTAGCCTTTGTTTTAGGAACTCACTTAGGTTAACGCATTTTAGGAGGAGATACGACTTTAAATTTGCGTCCATCGTCATCAAGGCTAACGAGTTACGCCTCTCAATCAATCTCAATCATTTCATTTTTTATTAAGGTTAATCAATCTTAACTATGTGTATGTCAATCTTATTCCCGTACACAGGGGCCCGATGACCTGGTTAAGGTCGCTGGAAAACGAATAGATGCGGCATTTGTGGAAATCCTTTAGCCCCTGTACGCACTAGCGGCAGGCCGCCGCTTTCCGGACTTCCGAACCGCGTCAAGCGGTTGAACCGCGGTTGCATATTAACAGTTGCGAGCGTAAGGCACTCGTGGGTCGCAGCTGAAAATCAGCGTAAAGTATTAGTACCTACTTGTGCCGATAACTAACAAAATGCAAAGCTGATTGATGTTAATAAATTTCTTTCTTTCTTTCCTACGCTTGTACGAAGTGACAACAAACTAAGGTTTTTTTTTTTAATTAAATATCCTTGGACATTTCACACAACACCATCTCGTCCCAAGCTAAGCAACTTAATGCTTGTGTTATGGTGACGAGATGGATGATAAACTACTTATATACATATTTTTTTTTGTAAATACATACATATTATAGATAGAAATGACACCCAGACTCCGAGCCAGTGCCTCTGGTTTAGACAAAGACACTGGCCCGACCCCGGAATTGAACCCGGGACCCGTTGATCCAAAGGCGGCACATCTAACCACTAGACCAACGAGGCAGTCAATGTTAGACTAATTGGCGCAAGATAAGGATTTCTTCCTCAGGGAGTTTTCTTTAGATTTAGAATACACAATGTCACCAACCCACACTATCCTGAGGTGTAGTAAGAGGTGACTAAAGGATCGTAAGAGGCAGATCACCTAGCCGTATGAGAAGGAAAACTTGATACAAACCCTATGCCAACCCGTCTTGCCGGCGTGGCACAGTAGGCTAATTTCCCTACATGAATTTGGAGGAGGCCCGACTCAGTAGGAGGCCATTTATCGGCTGAAACGAAGATATAACGAAACCCCTGCACGACACCTGTATCGTGGGGACTGTTACTACTCCTTCATACAACTTCTTCTCAGTCCATCATTTACCCACAGCTGAGTCTGGCCTCTTCCAACTATAAGGGGTAATTAGCCTACTATGCCACGCTGGCGAGACGGGTGGATACATGGTTTTGTTTTAAGTTTTCCTTCTGATGCGGCTACGTTATCGGCCTTGTCATTTCCTTTTGTCGTCTCTTACGACCACCTCAGGATAGAATGGGATGGTGGCACTATGTATTCTAAATCCGTCACTACAAGGCTGATTACTATAATCATCATCATCATCAGCCCACACTAGTCCACTGCTGGACATAGGTCTCATAAAAAGAGCAAACCTTTCGCAGATCGTCGCTCCATCTAGCTGATGAATTATCATTACTATGTTATCATTACTATATTACATATGTCGACGACGACCGCATGCTACATACTTTATACAATTCACCCGAAAAATCGGAACTAATTGCATCAAGAAATATCGCCTACAAATGCGATAATTGCGAAAAAGTCCTACACCGGGATAGCGGAATTTCAAGAGCAGAATTCGCAATGTTAAGATATCCCCGACTACAACTACTGGGGGATAAGCGCTGCGACCCCTAGCCAGACATAAGACCTCGTCTGGCTGGATGACCATCCCTTTGCGCCTAAATATATAACTAATTTGCCAGTACGGAGACCACGTACTGGCAAACGTAGGGTGGGACGCCCCCCTGCTAGATGGAGCAACGATCTGCGACGGGCAGCCGGCAGCAACTGGATGCATAGAACCGAAGACCGGGTTCAGTGGCTAGCCTTGGGGGAGGTCTACGTCCAGCAGTGGACTGAAATAGGCTGATGATGATGATATAACCAATTCTAAATCCGCTGCAATATGAACACATTTATTCCGCTCCGTAAAATATAATTAGGAAATTAGAAAACTTGATTATCCCAACATACGTTCGGTTAGGATTGCAGTCGCGCGTGGCTTATGCCGAAACGAGGCCGTTTTGACAAAGTTAACTTGCGAAAGCTAATGTAAATGTTACCCGTTTCTTATAATTATTGCTCCTACTATACATGCTTTAGATGACTCGCTGTATAATTCCATAAGTCGCAGTGGTTGAGCTTCGAGCGGGTTCGATCCCCGCACGGAGTAATATTTGTAGGAACTACAAGTATTTGTTCCGGGTCTGGGTGTTTTTCTATCCATAATAAGTATGTATTTACAAAAAAAAATGTATATAAGTAGTTTATCATCCATCTCGTTACCATAAAACAAGCATTAAGTTGCTTAGCTTGGGACGAGATGGCGTTGTGTGAAATTTCCAAGGATATATATATATATATTTATTATTTATTTAAGTCGAGCCTCCTCCAATCAAAGGGAGGGAAATTAGCCTACTGTGCCACGCTGGCCAGACGGGTAAGCACAGGGTTTCGTTTAAAGTTTTCCTTCTCTTTCGGCTACATTTTCGGCCTTGTCCTATTTCGGCTATTACGACACTATCAGTATGGAATAGGCTGTATATATTTTAAATTTATCACCACACTTATTCACGGATAACACCCAATTCTACGAAAGCTACAGCTACTTAATTTGTACTAGCGACCCGCCCCGGCTTTGCTCGGGTGCGATGATGAACCTCTAAATTTATCAGTGTTTCTTTACAATATTATGGATTTATTATACATATAAACCTTCCCCTTGAATCACTCTATCTATTAATAAAACCGCTTCAAAATCCGTTGTGTAGTTTTAAAGATTTAAGCATACATAGGGACGGACAGACGACAGCGACTTTGTTTTATATTATGTAGTGATAGTGATAGTGATAGTCTTTCTGATTTATATCTGTACGTATTCATCGTTTACACAGCAGAATTATAATAGTGGAAGACTGCTATAAATCGACGCTGAATACGTATGATAGTTATGACGAAAGTGAAATATTTCTGGAACACTATATTCATGACGTTATCACGTCATGACATAGGCCTCCCTCAAGGATCTCTACAAAGGCCGGTTCTGGGCCGCCCAGATTCATTGCTTTCCGGTGACCTCAACCAGGTCATCGGGCGTCGGTCCTACGAGCTATGTGTCCTGCCCTCTGCCACTTAAGTTTGGCAATCCGGTGGGCTATGTCGGTGACCCTGGTTTGCCTGCGTATCTCCTCATTTCAGATTCGATCTCGCAAACTCCGAGCATAGCCCTCTCCATTGCCCTTTAAGTGACTTTAATCCTTCTGACGGAGCCCATAGGGAGCGACCACGTCTCTGTTCCATATGTTATCACTGGCAACACACATTGGTCGAAGTCTTTTGTCTTCAGACACTGCGGTATTACGGACGAGAAGATCTGAAATATTTCAATAAAATCTATAAACATTATTACTATTATTAATTAAATAATATGTGTGAATAAGGCTACCACCAAATAAACTTCAAACTGCTCGACGTAAGCCTACGCAATTAACCGTGGTCACATTAATGGCTTCTATTTATGTACCATCCATGTAGTTCGGATATTTAGGAAATAAAGCTATATTTCAAAATCAATTTTACTGTACAGTGAATTCACTCAATTAGGCAATTCTCACCGTTTCATAAAAAACTTTTATAAATATTTTTTGCTGGCATTTCATTATGTGCAAACTTTCGAAGCCCGAGGCGCGAGTCATTGGAAAATACAAAGTTGGACGCAGTTGGTACAACGTCAAACTTTTAATTATTGATTTTGTGAAAATATTATTGAGGGTTCACTCTAACTGCGTTTTCATTGAATTGGAGCGCAGTTGTCGTTTCACACTTAAATAGTTTTAAAAGTTTTATTCAAAACTTGACCATTGAAACTCAAGATTTATTGGTTCATTGGTATTTCTGTTTTATTTATTATATTGTGTACACATTTCCGTGTGGTGACGGATTTATAATACATAGTGTCACTAACCCATTTCATCCTGAGGGTGTCGTAAGAGCCAACAAAGGGAAATGATAAGGCCTAGTCGTAAGAGAAGGAAAACTTGTAACCCTATGCGAACTGGTTTGGCCAGCGTGGCACAGTAGGCTAGTTACCCTCCATGTAGTTGGAGGAGGCCGACTCAGCAGTGGGTCAGTTATGGGCTCAGAAGTAGTAGTACAAATAGGTCGTAGCTTAGCATCTGCTATATCTTCTTTTTTGCGTATCTTAACAGGTTAAGCGTCGCCTACCTTAGATATGTTGGATGTGGGATGGGTGTCCATTACATTATGAGACAATAAACGCCTCTGTACGTCAGATGACTATGAATAATCTCCAAGAAAAATCTTGTGCAGCAAAATCTTAAAAAGGCTGGTCAATTTGTTGACAGATTCAGTTTAAAAAGTGTCACCAACCCGTTCAATCTTAAGAGTACTGAACGTGGTGACATCATAAATAAATATCCTTGGACATTTCACACAACGCCATCTCGTCCCAAGCTAAGCAACTAAATGCTTGTGATAAGGTAACGAGATGGATGATAAACTACTTAAATACATTTTTTTTTGTAAATACATACATATTATAGATAGAAATGAAACCCAGACCCCGAGCCAGTGCCTCTGGTTTAGACAAAAACACTTGCCCGACCCCGGAATCGAACCCGGGACCCGTTGATCCAAAGGCGGCCACTTGTTCTTATCAGCCCCTAAAAGGCTCTGCCCACTGCTGTGTCTGGCCTCCTCCAATTATATAGCCCACTGTGCCTCGCTTGGAAGACGGGTTGGCACAGTGTTTGTATAAATTTTTGCTTCTCTTGCGGCAAGGTGGTCTGCTTCTTGCGTTCCGGTAGTCGCCTCTTACGACACCCTCAGGGTGGTGGGTTAGTGACATATTGTACTATGAACACGTGACCATACGGAATCCATTATAGTCTCTCTCTCACTCGCTAGTCGGTCCCTCATGACTGAGAATCGTGGTCATCAGTAGATGCGTTGGTGTAGATGATTGGCCTCCATTGGGTCGTATCCATGGCTTCCGCTGCAATATAACAAAAAAAGTCATTTATTGTACATACAGATAAAAGAAGACAAACAATACTAAAACAAAGAATGATAAAATACGAATTACAAAAGCAAAAGCGCAAAGGCGAACTTAATTTCCATCGATCGAAAAGCAATAAGGCCGCTCAATGTTCACTTAGATTTTAAGCTTCTTTTTATGTGTGATTATTTTCTTAATTTACTGGTACTCAATTTGATTGTTTTTTTTTTATTACTAGCGACCCGCCTCGGCTTCGCACGGGTGCAATTATGCATGGATATACATATAAACCTTCCTCTTGAATCACTCTATCTACTAAAAAAACCGCTTCATTATCCGTTGCGTAGTTTTAAAGATATAAGCATACATAGGGACGGACAGACGACAGCGACTTTGTTATATACTATGACTAGCGACCCGCCCCAGCTTCGCACGGGTGCAATGATGCACATCTAAATTTATCAGTGTTTCTCTACAGCATTATTCATGTATTAATACTTAAAAACCTTCCTCTTGAATCACTCTATTTATTAAAAAAAAAACGCTACAAAATCCGTTGCGTACTTTTAAAGATATAAGCATACATAGGCATACAGACGACAGCAACTTTGTTTTATACTATGTAGTGATTATCTTTTCTATGTTTAAAAAAAGCCGCGAGAGAAAGAGTCGCAAGAGAAGGAAATCTTTTTATGAAACCCTTTTTTTTTTTTTTTTTTTTTTTTTTTTTTTTTTTTTTTTTTTTTTTCGCTGGGGAAATGCTTTATGCATACCACCGCACCCCGGGGGTGATTATGTGATTATGTGGGACTCCGACAAGGGTCGTCTGCCCAAGAGTCGTTTACCCACTAAAACCCCAGCGGCATACCCTCACACGACGCGCTTGGGGCGCCACAAGTTCGCGTAAACGCATTCTACTGTGACGCCCCGGCGTGGTGCCCGCAACGCGGGCAAGCGACTATCAGAGAGGGCGCCCCGGTATACTGGGACGCCCTCAGTCATCGAGGCTTTCGTCGGTGGTGGCTCCCCCGAACCACCACCGGCCTCCTAGGCGAGGGCAGAAGGGGCCCGCATCGTCACGATCCCCCCTCCACCCCCGCCTCCGTCCGCGGCGCGGGTCACCCGGAGCTCCCTTCCTTGCGACCCGCCCCGCTGCCCCCTTCTGCGACATCGGCCCCGCAGAAGGAGGCCCGTCAGCCCTCGGGCCGGCGCCAACCAGAGGACACCGGCGCACCGCAGCCGTCCAGGGCCCGCAGGGAAACCCTTAGGACAGGGTCCACCGTCAACCCAGGTCCCCGGAGCCCCCGTCCAGGGCTCGCAGCGAGACACTGGGGACAGGGCCCCCATCCACCCAAGTCCCCGCAGCCCCAATCTACCGCAGCGCACCAGCGATCCGTCCCGGAGCCCCCTTCTGCGACATACGGCCTCGCAGAGGAGGCCCGTCAGCCCTCGGCCGGCGCCAACCCGAGGACGTTTAGTGAGGACTCGGTTTGACGGCCAACTAAGTTGAGCGCCAACCCGAGGACCTCATGATGCGCCGCAGCGGTTTACGACTATTACTGGAGGAGGCCCAACTCATCAGTAGGTCAATAATGACTGAGTAGTAGTAGTCTGTTGTGATGCTCTATAATGGTTTTTAAACCCCCACCGCAAAAAGAGGGGTGTTATAAGTTTGACGTGTCTGTCTGTCTGTCTGTGGCTCCGTAGCTCGGGTGAACGGATGAAGTGATTTCAATACAGTGTTTTTGTATAAAAGGTGAGTTACGGGCGAGTGTTCTTAGACATGTTTGATGAAAATCTGTTGAGTCGTTTAAAAGTTATGGGGGTGAAAGTGGTAACCGAATATCTGCAAATATAATCGAGTGGAACTGTTTCCAAAAGCAGCAAACATTATAGTGAGCGTGAGAGTTATGTGCCATAAACACCCAAGTCACAATTGTATTGTAACCAATTTTTGGTTTGTTCTGTGTGTTTTTCTAATTAAAGGCCGCTGCATACGTGACGGGTTTTTATACGGACGGGACGGGACGGGAATTATTGCAAACATCGTTTTGATACAAAATATATATGAAAGTGCATATTTCACGGACGGGACGGGAACGTGGCACTCACGGGACGTGCTAAACATCGTCGGCGACGATTTTATATACATTTTGTATCAAAACGATGCTTGCAATAATTCCCGTCCCGTCCCGTCCGTATAAAAACCCGTCACGTATGCAGCGGCCTTTAATGTGTTTTCTTTCTTTCAAATGAAAACGGATAAGTAGGAGCTGTCGCGCAACGCGATTCATTATTTTATTTTTTACTTTATAAAGGGAACGTAGGTCATTGTGTCGGGGGTTTATTTAATTTTTTAATTTAGTTTTAGGGTAAGTTTCTTTTCCTAGACAATAAATTGGTAGTAAACCTTGTCTGAGTCCGTGTGGTAGCGGAGTAAGAATACTACCACCCCATATCTTCCCGTGGGTGTCGTAGAAGGCGACTAAGGGACAACAGACGTTGGGCAGCAGCGACGTTCTGTACAAAAACATACCATCCGTACTGCGATCGCCAACCCGCCTGCCAAGCGTGGCGATTATGGCAAACCCCCCCATGAAATGAACACAAATAGGAAAACGGCCCCCAGTCCCCGGCAGCCCCGCTATTCCTTCGGCCACGGTAGCAGCCAAGGTAACGGTGGGGCAGGGGGTGCTAAAAATCTCCGGCAGAGATCCGGCTACCATACAAAACGACGGCTGCACCTGGCAACATACAACACACGGACACTGCGGACTGACGAGAAGATCGTAGAACTCGAGGAAGAGTTGAGCAAGTTGCGATGGGATATAGTGGGGTTGTCTGAAGTCCGAAGAGAGGGAGAGGACACGATAACCCTCAAATCCGGCAACTTGCTCTACTTCCGGGAGGGCGACCAACAGTCCCAAGGTGGTGTTGGGTTTATCGTCCACAAGTCCCTTGTGAACAACGTTGTTAAAATCGAGAGTGTGTCGACCAGGGTGGCGTACCTTATACTCAGAATAACCAAGCGTTATTCGCTGAAGGTCATACAGGTATACGCACCGACCTCGGCACACCCCGACGAAGCGGTGGAGACAATGTATGAGGACATTTCCTCGGCCATACATGGCTCTAGAACGCACTACACCGTTGTCATGGGGGATTTTAACGCGAAACTGGGCAAGCGGAGCGGAGATGAGCTGCAAGTGGGGCAATTTGGGTTTGGACACCGGAACCAACGGGGCCAGACTTTGGCTGGTTTTCTGGAGAAGGAGGGACTCTATATGATGAATTCCTTTTACAAAAAACCAGAACAGAGGAAATGGACCTGGTTGAGTCCGGATGGCACCACAAAAACGAGATAGACTTCATCATGTCGACGGAAAAGCACATATTCAATGATGTCTCCGTGATCAATATGGTCAAAACCGGAAGCGATCACCGCTTAGTACGAGGCACATTGAATATCGACGTCAAGCTCGAAAGGTCGCGTCTGGTGAGGTCTACGCTGCGTCCCGTGCCAGTTCAAATTCAAAACCCGGAAAGCTTCCAGCTCGAACTGCAAAACCGCTTTATAAGCCTAGGCGTTGACGTGGACGATTATAATGACGGGTTCGTGGAGACTGTCCGCAAAGTTGGGTCGAAGTTCTGTGAGACCCAACGCCTGAAAACGGCCAAAAAGCTCTCGGACCTCACCCTAAATCTCATGGACGAGCGACGGAAAATGGTTCTGCAGTCTACAGATGATGCGACGCAGCTTCGGATGCTCAATAGACAGATATCAAAGTCCCTGAAGCGTGATATACGCCGATTCAACACGAATCGTGTTGAAGAGGCTATTGAACGCAACAGGGGCTCCAAGGTTTTTGCCAGGGATCTGTCTATTGGGCAAAGCCAGCTCGTCAGGCTGAAGACTGATGACGGCAGGATCGTCACGTCGAAGTCCGAGATTTTGGGTGAGGTCGAGAGTTTCTATGGACAACTGTACACGTCTACACAGGAACCCGTCATAAATCTAGCAGACGACCCACGAGCTAGATTAACCCGGCACTACACCGAAGACCTACCGGACATCAGCCTGTGTGAGATCGGGATGGCTCTCGAGCAACTTAAAAACAACAAGGCGGCGGGTGATGACGGAATTACCGCAGAACTTCTGAAGGCGGGTGGAGAACCGATCCTTAGGGCCCTTCAGAAGTTATTCAATTCCGTCATACTCGAAGGACGAACGCCAAAGGCATGGAACAGAAGTGTGGTGGTGCTGTTCTTCAAGAAGGGAGATAACACCTTATTGAAGAACTACAGACCCATCTCACTTCTGAGCCATGTCTACAAGTTGTTCTCGAGGGTCATCACGAATCGACTCGCGTGCAGGCTTGACGATTCCCAGCCTCCCGAACAAGCCGGTTTCCGAAAAGGCTTCAGTACCGTAGACCATATTTTAACGCTACGGCAGGTTATACAGAAGACCGAGGAGTATAACCTGCCCCTTTGTCTGGCGTTCGTGGACTACGAGAAAGCCTTCGATTCGATCGAGACGTGGGCAGTATTGCAGGCTCTCCAGAGGTGCCAAGTCGACTATCGGTACATCGAAGTGTTGAAGTGCTTGTATGAAAACGCCACCATGTCAGTCCGACTCCAGGACCAGACCTCGAAACCGATCCAGTTGCAGCGAGGTGTTAGACAGGGAGACGTTATCTCTCCGAAACTGTTCTCCGCTGCACTGGAAGTTGTTTTCAAGGTTCTGGACTGGAAAGGGCTGGGCATTAACGTGAACGGCGAGTACATCACTCACCTTCGATTCGCTGACGACATAGTCGTAATGGCTGAGACCATGGAGGGCCTCACTACGATGCTCGATGGCCTCTGTGGAGCCTCCGAACGAGTCGGCCTTAAGATGAACATGGAGAAGACGAAGATCATGTCTAATATCCATGTTCAAGCCACTCCTGTTAACATCGGAGGTTCTACCCTCGAAGTTGTTGACCATTACATTTACCTGGGACACACTGTCCAGTTAGGTAAATCCAACTTCGAGAAAGAGGTCAATCGTCGGATCCAACTCGGCTGGGCAGCGTTCGGGAAGCTGCGAAAGATCTTCTCGTCCACAATACCGCAGTGTTTGAAGACAAAAGTCTTCAACCAATGTGTGTTGCCAGTGATGGCATATGGAACAGAGACGTGGTCGCTCACTATGGGCTCCATCAGAAGGCTCAAAGTCACCCAAAGGGCAATGGAGAGGGCTATGCTCGGAGTTTCCCTGCGAGATCGAATCAGAAATGAGGAGATACGCAGGAAAACCAGGGTCACCGACATAGCCCACCGGATTGCCAAACTTAAGTGGCAGTGGGCAGGGCACATAGCTCGCAGGACCGACGCCCGATGGGGCAGAAAAGTCCTCGAGTGGCGACCGCGTTCCGGAAGGCGCAGTGCTGGTAGGCCTCCCACACGGTGGACCGACGACCTGGTTAAGATCGCCGGAAAGCAGTGGATGCGGGCGGCCCAGGACCGGCCTTTGTGGAAATCCTTGGGGGAGGCCTATGTCCAGCAGTGGACGTCTTTTGGCTGAAATGATGATGATGATGATGAAACCTTGTCTGGCCATTCAGGTAGCGTGGCACAGTAAGCTAATGTTAGGTTTCAATATGAATAATATTTATCTGATACGATTTATTGCGAATTAGATTTTAATAAATTTTTGGTAATCGATTATTTATTGCAATCGACTAAATGTGCTCGCAACACCGACAGTTGTTTATGTTTTATTGTCTGTGGAAAAGCTGTCAGTGTGCCAGCAATGGCGGGTGACAGCTCTTAAAAACTCTCTTATTCGTTGGGCGCTCGTCGAGGTCGGACGCACGATTCGTCGGTTGCATTGAATATTACTATCTGTACAAAATAAGTGAAAATTGTTATAACTAGTTGTTTAATCCTAATACTTGTAGCATCGGAATACAGTTATTATATTGGAGTGTCGCAGTTTTATTACAGTTCAGAAGTGGTAAGTACACGCCTATTTATAGACATAATATGTGAAATATGTGATTTATTTAGTTATCACACGTGTTCATGATGTACTAGTGCGTGCTCAGTGATAATCGACAACGATTTCATTAGATTAATACTATAAAATACCGTTAAATCACATGATTTAAAAAAAAAATTGTTTGAGGGTAGAACAAGATTATTATTTTTTTGTGTTTCATGATGCTCATACCCTCCGTGGCTTTATAAAAGGGGACAAAAATTTCGTTATTTTTGAGCTCCGACGCACCGTTTCCGAGATATTTTCAAAATACCCTGCAACATTAAATATACCAAATTAGTGTAGTATTTTATAACTTACTAGTGGCCCGCCCCGGCTTCGCCCGTGCAAAGCGGGGGTGGGCTATACATATAAACCTTCCCCTTGAATCACTCTATCTATTAAAAAAAACCGCGTCAAAATCCGTTGCGTAGTTTTAAAGATTTGTGCATACATAGGGACGGACAGAAGAATGCGACTTTGTTTTATACTATGTAGTGATTCTAAACCTAGTTTCTTTTCTGTTTTATGGACTTTAACCATGCCACGCGATCAAGCTACTGCCTCGCGGCGCTTATCGACGCCAACAAGAGGTTCATCGTGCAATGCGGCTGAAGCACGATCAACGGTGCAAGACAACGGCAGTAGTAGGCGGAGCAGGCACGGGTGCCCTCGAAGTCGAAGTCGCCATGCAGCTGAAGCCAGATCAAGAGCGGGTAGCGGCGGCAGTACGAGGCGCCTTCGAAGTCGAAGTCACCATGCAGCTGAATCCAGATCCAGAGCGGGTTGCGGCGGCAGTACGAGGCGTCTCCGAAGTCGAACTCGCCATGCAGCTGAATCAAGATCAAGAGCGGGTAGCGGCGGCGGTACGAGGCGTCTCCGAAGTCGAAGTCGCGGTCGCAGTCTTCGCCGGAGCCCTACTTCGTTGAGTCAACGCGAGAAGGAGCTGGAACGGGACCGGGCGCGTCTCAACGCTTTGGAAAAAGCGTAGAGAACTCCAAAAAGTTGGAGACGCAAGGGGGAATTCCATAAGTTGGAAAAAGCTTAGGGAACTCCAAAAGTTGGAGACGTAAGGGGAAATCCTTAAGTTGGAAAAAGCGTAGAGAACTCCATAAGTTGGAGACGCAAGGGGAATTCCATAAGTTGGAAAAGCTTAGGGAACTCCAAAAGTTGGAGAACTCCAAAAGTTGGAGACGTAAGGGGAATTCCATAAGTTGGAAAAAGCGTAGAGAACTCCATAAGTTGGAGACGCAAGGGGGAATTCCATAAGTTGGAAAAAGCTTAGGGAACTCCAAAAGTTGGAGAACTCCAAAAGTTGGAGACGTAAGGGGAAATCCATAAGTTGGAAAAAGCGTAGAGAACTCCATAAGTTGGAGACGCAAGGGGAATTCCATAAGTTGGAAAAGCTTAGGGAACTCCAAAAGTTGGAGGACTCCAAAAGTTGGAGACGTGAAGGGGAATTCCAAAAGTTAAAAGACGGGGAAGTATGGTGACTCAAGAATATGTATAAGACATGTTGTTATTTTTTTTTTCTCTTCTCATTTGTTTTATATAAGTTTTAATGTATTATGTAGTAAGCATCTTTAATATGTAGTGATTGTTGCTTGTAGCTTTAATATAATAATGTACTCAGCCGAGTGTTAGGTTTTGGTCTGGTCCTGAGCGCGTGTATGAGGACATACACGTTGTCAGAATGGACGAGTGTTAGGTTTCAATATGAATAATATTTATCTGATACGATTTATTGCGTATTAGATTTTAATTAATTTTTGGTAATCGATTATTTATTGCAATCGACTAAATGTGCTCGCAACACCGACAGTTGTTTATGTTTTATTGTCTGTGGAAAAGCTGTCAGTGTGCCAGCAATGGCGGGTGACAGCTCTTAAAAACTCTCTTATTCGTTGGGCGCTCGACGAGATCGGACGCACGATTCGTCGGTTGCATTGAATATTACTATCTGTACAAAATAAGTGAAAATTGTTATAACTAGTTGTTTAATCCTAATACTTGTAGCATCGGAATACAGTTATTATATTGGAGTGTCGCAGTTTTATTACACTAATAACCCTCTTTAATGAAGGACTTCCGTCGTAGCGACTGAGTTTTCCCGCCTTTTTATTTAGCTAATTTTATCACGTGACACTGGCAAAAATTGTCGAAGATTCCCACAGATTGCCATAGAAAATTAGCTTGTCTTTGAGATCAAAATAATAATAAACAAAAATCATGAATGTTTAAATGGAACACTGTCGTGTCACAAACAAAAATCCCAAAGCCTCAAAAGGCTATGCATAAACAACTGGCCAAACTTAATATCCGGCTCGTGAACTTCCTCATATTAAAAAGTTTTACTGGCCAATTTTTCTCATAATACGCTGATGACGGCAGTTTTGTTATCTCCGAAATACATACAATTTTCCGGGCGCGTATAATGCCTATCGCACTCTTATATCAAGAGTAGGGATCGACGAAAATGTATTTATATATCGTTCTGTGCCTTTCTGTAATGACTCTGAATTACACTAGGGTTTTTTTTACTTTTAATTAAGAAAGAAAGAAAGAAAGAAAGAAAGAAAATGTTTATTAGACACAATAAAAAAAGAGAATAAAAACAGAAGGCAATGTATACTTTAATGTGTCTAAATGGCTGCATCTCAGCATCATACTACAGTCTCCTGTAGAGCTGATTTTCAGCTACAGCCAGAGTGACACACAAATGCAAGAACAGAGACAAAAAGAAAGATAACGTTAATCTTAAAAACAGTAGATTACGTATGATAACTTTATGAGCTAAGTACATAATTCTAATCAATTCATTTATAGGTTATTTATAGGTTATTTATATTTTATATCACAGATAAAATAAAGACAGATTAATAGTTATACATAATTACATAATTACTTAAATGCCTTTGACCCTAGGCTTGCGTGATGGAAAGCAACGCCAGGGTCTAAGATGGGGCAGGCAATTCAAGGAAATGCCTTGTCGGGCACCGGCTCTCACATACACACGACGGAACACAGTAAAACTGCTTGGCGCCGGACTAATATGTGAAAGTGGTAGCCAGCCGGACGGACCATTCGATCCTACCACCAAGCGTGCTGGGTTTTGTTGACTTTTACAGTCCCAGCGTGCGGTGGGGAAGTCCATGTGAGTCGGATTTAGAATATGTAGTGTCACCGCCCCATTTCACCCTGAGGGTGTCGTAAGAGCCGACGAAGGGAAATGACAAGCTGAGTCGGTCAGCAGTTGATTATCTATGCGCTGGGTAGTAGTAGTGGTCTCTTCTTGGTCGGTATCTTCATTGCTGAAGGTCGTGTCTAGAATGACCTTTTTATCACGATGCTCTTCCACGTGTTTCTGTCCTCGGCGGTCTTAATAGCTTTGGTCAGGTCAAATCTGACCACCGGGTAGGTGAGCGACCGCGTGGTCTCTTCCCTTCGACCTGTACAACTACCATCAGCTTCTCCAGGCTGTCAGGGCTTCTGCGAGCAACGTGTCCAAAATATTTAAGTATTCGCTGAAAGCAGATAGTAGTAGTGGTAGATATACTAAAAAATGTGCCTACTTTCACTTGATTTTCATGGCATCAAAGAGCAATTTATGAAAGGCGGTAGGAGCTCATCGGATAGCGCGGAACACATTAATGTATTTTCGCAAATGTATTTTCTTTGTTTCTTCCTGTCATTAGATCTGTAAGTTAAGCAACCTCCTCATTTCATTTTGTCGGTTCTTACGACACCCTCAGGATGGAATGGCGTGGTGTATTCTAAATTGGGCACACGGACTTGACAGAAAGGAAATGACTCGGCGGAAAACTTCTTAGGTGCAAGGGACGGAAAATTGGAAAAACCCTGTGCCGACCCGTTCGGTTAGTTTGGCACAGTAGCCTATATATTGAATAGATTTTCTCCAACTGTACTAGGACTATGCTTAATCAAACCGACCACAAAATACTTAGGTACAGATGATAAGCTCATACTCCGTGTGATGACGGATTTAAAATACATATTTTACCACCCCACTCCATCCTAAGGGTGTCGTAAAAACCGACAAAAGGAAATGACAAGGCCGAAAACTTAGCCGCAAGAGAAGGAAAACTTGATACGAAACCCTGTGCCAACCCGTCTGTCCAGCATGGCACAGTGGGCTAATTACCCTCTATGTAATTGTAGGAGACCCGACTTAGCAGTGGGTCACTATGGGCTGAGTAGTTCGGGCCAGGATTTTCAACTCTGGTTTATACTTAAGGTAAATACAACCCTCCAAGCTCATAAAGGTGCAAGAATAACTTTTTCAAGCTCAAAGTCATTCTTGCACCTTTATGAGCTTGGAGGGTTGTATTGACGAGTTTGATGATTATAATTATATAACTACATACGTCTTACAGCCGCGAATAACATTTTAATCAACATACAACCTAGCACTGACCTGCAAATTGCAAAAAACGTACGAAAATTTGAATTTCGCGGGCTACCCTGGAACATTAAATACAATCGTGGTAGTCACCGTATTTTGTGGTAGTCACCGTCAGTGTTTTGATTGAGAATATAAACTGGTTATTTTTCATAACTCTCTTTTGTTGCTCCATAGTTATACTAAAAACATCACAAGCATGAGTCTGAAACGGATTGCACATGCGTTCACAATAATCCCAATAGGACCTAGATATCGTATGGTTGCTAGAGCTCGAATTGTATGTAGATTTATTTCTGTGCCTAACTATTTTGTGGAGACACGCCAAATGTTTAACAATAATAAATGGATTTATATAGTCGAGTGTGATGAGTCGGATCAGAAATGAGGAGATGGGTCACCGACATAGCCCACCGGATTGCCAAACTTAAGTCGCAGTGGGCAGGGCACATAGCTCGCAGGACCGACGCCCGATGGGGCAGAAAATTCCTCGAGTGGCGACCGCGTTCCACGGTGGACTCTCACACAGTGGACCGACGACCTGGTTAAGGTCGCCGGAAAGCAGTGGATGTGGGCGGCCCATGACCGGCCTTTGTGGAGATCCTTGGGGGAGGCCTATGTCCAGCAGTGGACGTCTTTTTGCTGAAATGATGATGAAGATTATATCATCGAGGCTTCGTAAAGAAAATGTCCGGTATCCCGGCAGTTACTCATGTCTAAGCCCAGTTTTTATATGTCCTTTTGTCAGTATATCCATTGCTGGCTAGGTTCCTAAAAAGTGCCCAGTGCCCATTGTTGCTAGGTACCATTTGGCTGTGCCCATGCTGACCACAACAATGATAGTGACGGCGCATGTCCGTCTAGCGTTGATTTGAAAGCTAGCGTGGTACTTTGGATTTTAGCCAGCGTGGAGCGTGGCGAAAGATATTTGACGCTAGATTTTTCCGTGACATTAATGTTCAAATCCGATCGAATTTCGCAGAACGACAAAAATACGAAGTAATTTGTCTTTATTTATGAACGATATATTTTCGAAATGTTAGAGCTTTGTGCTACGTAAACATGTGTTTGTGTGAAAACACTTTATTTAAGCCACAAACCATTCGGAGTCGACAAGGTGTGTCAACATCAATCACATCGTAAAAGGGTTTGTTTAGGTTAGTACTTTGTTGAAGTTTAGTTTACAATTAGACGTGCATTTATAACATATTTGTCTTAATAAGTTGGTTAAGATATTTGATAGTAGATAAAGTATTTGATTCCCAGGTTCCCGGATCACTACTAGTGGCCAACATAAAAAAATATGCTTTTGGTCCTGGAAGTTCCCACAGATATAAATAAATATCCTTGGACATTTCACACAACGCCATCTCGTCCCAAGCTAAGCAACTTAATGCTTGTGTTATGGTAACGAGATGGATGATAAACTATTTATATACATTTTTTTTTGTAAATACATACATATTATAGATAGAAAACACCCAGACCCGGAACAAATACTTGTAGGCCGTACAAATATTTCTTCCGTGCGGGGATCGAACCCGCGACATGCGAACACACTATACTAGTGTATAAAAAGATGTTATGGATCATTATTATTGAGCAACTCAGCTAGTGCTAGCACACAGTAAAGATCCTTGAAACGTCGATCAAGCTGAATTGATCTAAACCGCATTGAGTCACCGGCACACGGTCCTAAAATTGTTACTTTAGATATTGATATGGGTACACTGACTGTGTTAATCTTCTATATGTATTTGATTTGGTTGCAGATTACTGATAGTTATCAACCCGATAATGACCCTTCGAACCCGACGACTGAGTCGTGCCCCCACCAAGTGCATGGAGAAAATTTAGTACCACGCTGTTTATGACAGTGTTAGAATACTCAATGTCTTCAACTTATTCCATCCTAAGGGTGCAGTGACGTGTCTAAAGGAATGAAAAATGTAGACTCACCTGGGCAGCGGGGCACTAAAGGATAATTTCCCTCAATGAATTTTCCGGAAATTCAGGACGTTTATTTTTTAAAGAAAAATACGACTCCCATGCATTATTTAGAACCTGTATCGCGAGTATCCAAAGGCGGCCACGACCTACAGTTCCCAGTTGTTTCTAATGTTGCAAACCCACACATGCGGTGGCGCATTTAGAACACACAATGTCACCAACCCACACCGTTCTGAGGAAATTTTACGAGGTAATTATAGAAAGGCGAAGGGAAAGCCTAATACAAACTATGTCAATCCGTCTTGCGAACTTAGCACAGTAGGCTTATTTCCCTCAATGAATGAAGAGGAGGCCCGACTCAGTAGTGGATACAATACAAAACCACTCATAATAATAAACTGAGACGACAATAAACAACAATATATTGAGATTACACTGATATGGGGACATAGCAGAGCGTAGTGAAGTACATTGGAAGCTAAAATCATAATAAATAAGACATAGAAAAATTGGTAAATCACGACATATCGAGACTAGAAAAGAATAGAAAAATTATATAATGTATAAACCAGTTATGGCGTTTACAATCGTCAACAAAGAGATTAAGGGCCCCCGCGCACTTAGGCGGCCAGGCCGCGCGGCCACTCGCGCGGCCTGGCCGCATAATGCGCGGATTGGCCGCGTATGGTTAGGCGATGTTTTTCGTTGGCCGCGTAATGCGCGCAGCTATATACATCGTAGAAGAATTAGTTGGCCGCAGCGACTTGGCCGCGCGGCCTGGCCGCCTAATGCGCGGGTGCTCTAAGATTACGAGAGTATAAAGTACAACACAATATAAAACACGGTAGACCGATGATGTCTTAGGCATTTGCGATTATTACACATTAAAATTAAACATCTTTTAACGAATATATTTAAAAGCGTTCGGAATTAAATAATGTAATTTACAAGCGACAAATCCGTTACGGTAGACCGATATTCAAAAACTATTCAAAAACTATTTCGACTGCCTCGTTGGTCTAGTGGTTAGATGTGCCGCCTTTGGATCAACGGGTCCCGGGTTCGATTCCGGGGTCGGGCAAGTGTCTTTGTCTAAACCAGAGAGACTGGCTCGGAGTCTGGGTGTCATTTCTATCTATAGTATGTATGTATTTAAAAAATATATATATAAGTAGTTTATCATCCATCTCGTTACCATAACACAAGCATTAAGTTGCTTAGCTTGGGACGAGATGGCGTTGTGTGAAATGTCCAAGGATATTTAGGGTAGACCATGAAGGTGATACTTCTCTAGAAACAAACAAATTAAAAGATTCTTCTGTCATTCTGTAACGCATGTTGTTGTGTTGTAAAAACACACGTAATACAAAGTCTAAAATTATCGCCAATGCAACAACAACAACAATACGGATACTCTATTATTAGCGTGCGACCTTAGACTATGCAGACGGGTGATTTATCTACTGATTTATGTATTGATGTTATGATGGTATATGTAATTTTATTTTATCCGTGTGGTGATGTTTTTGAATACTTTGTGTACCATACGGAGTGTGTCGTAAAAGCCGACAAAAGGAGATGTCAAGGCCGATAACCTAGCTTCAAGAAAAGGAAAACTTGATAAGTTCATGCTTTATTTATTAAGGTTTACATACAATTATGTAGAAACTGTGGCACCGAAAATTAATTTTCTTATTTCTTCAGCACTTATATTATATTACACTTATAATACAGACGAGAAGATAATCCTAGGTAACATAGGACTCGTAAATTTTATCTAGAATAAGGTGCAATTATACAAAAAGAAACCATACATCTACTACATAGTATAAAACAAAGTCGCATTCTTCTGTCCGTCCCTATGTATGCATAAATCTTTAAAACTACGCAACGGATTTTGAAGCGGTTTTTTTTAATAGATAGAGTGATTCAATGGGAAGGTTTATATCTATAACCCACCCCCGCTTTGCACGGGCGAAGCCGGGGCGGGCCACTAGTTGACAATAATTTAATAGCCTTAGGCGTTTAATGGACTGTTCATTCTCTCATTCATAAATAATATACTTCCAGTTATAAAAATTAAATTTTTTTTTATTCAATATCTAAATATTAATGTTTTTTTCTGGAAAGCCATTTGCATATTATATTGCCAAAAAAATAAATTTCTTTTATTTAAAAAGGGGTGTCTTCAGTCTGTTTTGCCAGATGAATATGTAATTTCAGCAACTATTTATCTTGCGTCTGCACAGCACCGACCTATGTCAAGGATTTTTGCTCCGTAAAACATACACAAGAAATGTATAAAAATAATAACTGTACCTATGTTGCGTAATATACAATATTATCTATGTTTAGGGCTTTTCAACAAGAACTTGGTCTTTCAATTGGGGCAACACCAACAACATGACAGTTTTGACATTTAGTTTTTTGACGTATTCGTAATAGATGCTTTGGCAATTATTGTTACAATTAATTCAATTTCGCTCGAAAATCGAATTAAAATAATAAAAATCCGCTATGGAAATAGTACTTATATTATTTCGTAAAATTAGTATATTTTCGGACTACTTATTCGTCCTTCGGAGACTGAGATCGATCGGCGAAAAATTAGGGTACATAACTACAATGTAATAGTAGATTGTATCACAAGGGAGCAAAGTAATATTTTTACGGCGAGGGCGCTGTTTTGAATCCAGAGCAAAGTGAGGGATTCTAGAGTAGATTCTTTCCTAGAATCCTGAACGTAGCGAGGGATTCAAAGTACTTCGCCCGAGTCAAACAAATATTTTGCGCCCTGAATGAATGAGAAAATAATAGGCGCCTTATATTTTATTGTAATATTATTATTCAATAAAACATATAGTGACAAATTAAAATAATAATAATACAACTAAAAGCTTATACAGATTCATTTGAAACGCTGAACACTAAGATGTTCCAAAACCAAAAAAGTGCGCGGCAAAGTAAATTGCGGCACACTTACGAGGATAAAGAGGATTAAAAACTCATTACTGCCCGCTAAAAAGTCTAGAAGAGAAAAGAGCTACTTTGCTCCCACGTAAAGAGGAACAAAACGACACTTTTCGAATAGATGGGATGAAAAAATACAATATGTTTTAACCCTTTTTAAGTGGGGTCAACCTTATTGCCATTATTGGGATTCCGAGATCAGCGAGATGAAGATACAGGGTTGCGTTCCTCAATTGGGGCAACCTGGCGTTGTGGACCTGGCCTCACTTTATACTCCATAAGTTTTATCGCTGAATTCGATTGTGTAACCCTTCATCAGAAATATGTGGCAACCACTACTTCCACACGTACAAAGGAGGGTTGACACTGTGAATTGTATATAATATTTATAATAGTCGTTTAATCGACATCGCAAAATCGATTAAAACAACACACTGCAACAAATTACACAAATCCAATCGAATTAAGGCAATAAAATGAATGTGTTATAAATTAAACGCTCAAATGTGTAAATTTTTAACGACATGCAAATACGTGGCGCGCGGGTATTCCAGTGACCATTAGGCGCGAACAGGGCTGCCAGATTAGCGGGGAGTAACTCATTGATAAAACACTGAAACGTATTCTATTCCTGCGTTTAAATATCTACAAAATTTCCTGCCAGCCCTTGTGAACCTGTGGTAATTTGTAATTGATTAACTCCTCCTCCTCAGCCCATAAATCACCCACTACTGAGACGGGCCTCCTCCAATTATATGGAGCGTAATTAGCCTACTGTTCCACGCTGACAAGACGGGTTGGCACAGCCTGAGGTGTGGAGGTGGGCCTCCTCGTCTGCGGCGGCGTGGTTCTGCACCAGATCCCACAATGCCGCAACAGGACGCGAGTTGGAGCACTCCGGGGATGTTTAGTGGATAGGCCCCCACTCTGGGGGAGAATCCCACACGCCCCCCCTCGGCCATCCCCGTGGCCGACGGGGATAGTCCATAAAGGATTTTACCCCGGGCGAAAAAAAAAAGGGTTTCATTTCAAGTTGTCTTGCTGTTGCGGCTAAGTTTTCGGCCTTGTTGTTTCCTATTGTCCTTCAGGATGCAATGTGGATGGTGACTATGTATTCTAAATCTTCAGGATGCAATGTGGATGGTGACTATGTATTCTAAATCTTCAGGATGCAATGTGGATGGTGACTATGTATTCTTAATCTTCAGGATGCAATGTGAATGGTGACTATGTATTCTAAATCTATCAACAAAAGGTTATCCTGCACCCGCACCGCCATAAAAAAAATGATCACTTGAAAATACGTGGCGCTCGGAAATTTCCCGTGACCATTAGCTGCAGACAGGGCTGCCGGATTAGTAGGCTGTAATTCGGGGATAAACTCTGAAATATCTGTTAAACCTGCACAAGGGGACAGGGGATTTGGTACGTGAAGTTTGAATGGCTGGGCGTTAAAGGCGCCACGTTGGCGTAATGGTCAGACCATACAGTCCTAATGTTACATAACAAGGCCCAATAAGCATGTTAATACAGGGGTCATAAAAACTGAATTTTATGACGGTATGGGGTCAGATTATTCGAATGGAGATTTGATCAAACTCAACAAAGACGTGGAACAACAAAGACTTAATGGATACTAGTTAACATAGTAGAAATAGATTGGATGTACCGGTTTCGATTCGGGGATTGGGCAAGTGTCTTTGTGTATACCAGAGGCACTTCCTCTGACTGAGTGTCATTTGTTTACGTGAATTACATGATTGTCAAGGGTCAGCCCCCGCGATACAGGTTATACGAGTACTTAGTGCAGGGGTTTCGTGTTTTATAAAAAATCTTTTTGTAAAGATATTAATAACGTAAAGATTTAAAATAGTAAAGAATAAATAAAATCTGTTATGGTGAATGTTCCAGGGTAGCCCGCGAAATTAAAATTTTCTTACCTTTTTTTGGAATTTGCAGGTCAGTGCTAGGTTGTATATTGATTAAAATGTTATTCGCGGCTGTAAGACGTATGTAGTTATAGAATTATAATCATCAAAATCATCTATACAACCCTCCAAGATCATAAAGGTGCAAGAAAAACTTTTTCAAGCTCAAAGTCATTTCAAACGTACGAAAATTTGAATTTCGCGGGCTACCCTGGAACATTCACCTTAATGGTGATAGGTTATTGTGTGCCACTGCATCCAGGCTTTTCGGTGGGGTAAGGGCTTCCAGAGCTCCCAGGATTTCCAGATTAAAATAAAAGATTAACATCTTCTCTGTTTTAATCATGTGACCCCACGATGCAATAAATCTTTTTATACGCAGAAGTTTAGTTGTTTTAGTTTTCTTTAGTTGCCGCGTTTCCTGCGGGCCACCGTAAAATGTTACAATCTAGATAAAGGATTATTTGAGCCGTTTGCGGTGACTTTGGGTCCTTGTCCCACTGCCTTTTTAAGGCCTTATTTGGTCAAACTGGTAGATGCTACTCGTGACCTCATGGACGGTGCATACCTCGCGCAGGGGATTAGCATTGCTATTCAGCAAGGGAATGCTGCTGGGCATACTAACTTTACCATGCCATTACAGATGCAGCACTTTTACAGTTTTGATTTTTGAGTTTATTATGTTTTCTTAGTATGTCAATAAAGGTTATATAACGTATTTGTAAAAAAGAGAAGGTTAATATAATTTCTTTTAAGGTTACTTACGTAATTTTTACGTATATACTTAATATTAATTACGATCGTATATTTTAGGTTTGTCTTAGAACGCCTTAGAGCTTATAAAAAAACCAATTTGTTGCGAGTACTAAAGGTTCAAGCCATAAAAAGGCGGCGTCAAATTATTTCTTAGAATATTTTTGGCCTTAATTATTTTCTAAGACTAGTCCAGAGCTCCTATTAGGTACTAACAGAGAGTAGCTTAAGATATTTAGTCAGATGAAAATGTATATTTCTTGAGATGAAAATATCTTTATTGTTAGGAACGTTAGTACAGTACCTTCTAATATTCCTGTAGACATCTTTAATAAATATCCTTGGACATTTCACACAACGCCATCTCGTCCCAAGCTAAGCAACGTAATGCTTGTGTTATGGTAACGAGATGGATGATAAACTACTTATATACATCTTTTTTTTTGTAAATACATACATATTATAGATAGAAATGACACCCAGACTCCGAGCCAGTGCCTCTGGTTTAGACAAAGTCACTTGCCTGACCCTGGAATCGAACCCGGGACCCGTTGATCCAAAGGCGGCACATCTAACCACTAGACCAACGAGGCAGATCTTGAATCCCTTACTTTGCTGAAGCAAAGAGGAAGGCTTTGTTTACAGTGTATGTTTACATGTTGAATAAAAGATGAGATTTATTTCAACATGTAATAAAATCAACGAACGACCAATTACCATCCCCTCCCCCTTCTTCTCTCTCTCTCAGGTGTTTTATTGTCCGTGTGGTGTGACGGATTTAGAATACATAGTTTAACCGCCCATTCCATCCATAGGGTGTCGTAAAAGCCGAGAAAAGGTAAATGAGAAAACGTGATACAAAACCGTGTGTCAACTCATCTTGCCAGCGTGGCTCAGTCGGCTATTCCCTCCATGAACTTGGAAGAGTCCCGACCCGACTGCGTAGTGTCTAATTTATGGGCTGAAATAACGGTTTGTTTTTTTAAAGTTTCCAGTCACCTTTAGCTTACACAAAGTCACTGACCCGACCTCGGAATCAAACCGGGAAGCCATGATTCTATGGCACATCGCTTGCAATCATTAACCAAAATGGCGTTGAAATGTTAACGCCAGCACTGCTAACATAATGCTGTTACAGCAAAGTATAGCCAATTCTGTGTGTCAGTTTATTGCCTGCAAAGGGCATAAATGCTCCGCGATGAGTGTCGTTTGCATTCATTTTTTCACCTGTCTGCGAGCAAGCTTTATTATTGTTTGCTTGATTTTTTATAGTCATATGTTGGTCAGCAAAAAGCAGACAAATGGGATACTGTGACCATAATTTTGTTTTTGAACGGGACTTTTGTTAGCTCCCCGTGATAAATGATTCAACTGCGTCTGTTTTTAAATTTGATGATGGAAATGATAAATCATGATGATTTATTTTTTAAATTATTATCATTTTGATTTTATTTTGTATTTATTATACTTCAATATCTGGATGACCGCGCTTTGCTCGGTATTTTTTTTATTTTTTTTATTGTGTTATTCTAGAATGCCTCTAGGCATTGAGTCCGCCAATGTACCATGTTGCATATGAACGGTATAGTACGATAATCTTCTTGGTACGAAACCTCAAAGATTCAAAGCTTATGTCACAAGTGAAAATTAGTCGCGTAACTTTGGCTATGTAACAAAAGAAAATAGCTCCATTAAATCTATTTACTTCCCTTCAAATTTGCAATACTTTGAAACCTATTTCAAGTCATATTTAAATCCTGAACGATCTCTTTATTTAAATATGACTTCATTCTTCTTCGTTCTGATTGCAAAGATATTCTCTTTTATACTTTGTAACACGAGTCAACTATTTCAAGACCATATTGTTGATATGGTAATGTGGTAATAGATTCGATCTGTTAAACTTTGTTTTGAGTTACTTTGTTACATGGTAATCCTAGGTCTTTGTAATACAAATAAGCAAGTCTGATATATCCGTTCTTTTTTAACGATAAAACTGTCTTATCCTATTTTTGCCTTTCCACTTTTTCATGCAAGACTTTGTGCTAATGATTTACCTTTTGTGATCCTTTAGTAATTTGCAGTTTTCGTACCCGAAAGTAAGATGTTTAGCGGCACATTTTCGAGTTGTGTAAATGTTTGAAAATCTTGTTCTTCCTCGGTTACACGAGCCGTTAGTTTTCAGGCAACTGACCATTTGTAACAACTGCCTTAATTGGTAAAATGACCGCCACGACCGACGGTTTTACTTGCCCACCGAAGTACGGTGGAGGTCAGATGTTACAAATGATAGTCGTCGTCGTTACAGCCCATAAATGACCCACTGTTGGGTTGGGCCTCCTCCAAATTCATGGAGGGAAATTAGCCTACTGTGCAAAGCTGGCAAGACGGGTTGGCACAGGGTTTGGTTTAAGTATCTCTTGGGGCTAGTTGATCTGCCTCTAGTGTTCTTTTAGTCGCCTCTTACGACACCCTAAAGACGGTATGGGTTGGTGACATTGTGTATTCTAAACGAACGGACGAATGATGGACAGACATGCAAAATCCATCATAGCGAAGTGATGTCTAACCAACAGACTGATAGCCTTCCTTCTCCTGTAAATATAAGTATAGTATATAAGTCCCGAATTCCTAGAAAACTAATTAAGGACTGAGTCTTGTACGACGTTTCCCAAACTTTTTTTCCTCATTTTAAGTTTAAAATAACAGTTGTGTTTTCATCTAATGTATATGAAAATATCACTATGATATTGCATGCTTTGTACAAGACAGCTGTGAGTGCACTTGCTACATTAAAATAAATAATCACACGGTACAAGAACTAGCTGAAATCCAATGGGTGTATCCTATTTATTCCTTTTGGCGTATACACGATATAAAAAGATTTTATCTTTATATATTGTATCGCTTATATGTATACGTATCGCGTATATATTTTACATTATTTAATTCAATTAAGCAAAATGATAGGTGATTTAACTGTTTCCTTAAACTTTACGACTGCCTCGTTGGCCTAGGGGTTGAATGTGCCGCCTTTGGATCACGGGGTCCCGGGTTCGATTCCGGGGCTGGGCAAGTGTCTTTGTGTAAACCAGAGGCACTGAGTCTGGGTGTCGTTTGTTTTAGTGAATTTCATGTTGGTGACTGACCCCGCGATACAGGATACGTTTAAAAAAGAAAAAACATATGTCATCTAGTCTCTTCAGTGACCACGATTGCTGCAAAGTATTCGAAATGTTGGGAACAAAATCAAGTAACGTGATATATTTAAAAAGTGTTAATTTCAATGTGTAATAATCGCGAAAATCTAACTTAAAAAAATCTAAGACTTAACCACTAAAGAGTGTAAAATAAAACTATTTTTACCCTGTGTGGCCCAAGAACGCAATTTGAGAACCAATTGCTCGGTTTGTATTTCAGGAAAGCGAGTAAATTGTAGCTGCAAGATTAAGTCCAGGTGTGCTGTTTATTTGTATGAATGTCTTAGGTTAAAGGAAAATGGTGTTACTACATCCGTAAATTGCACAGAGCTTTGTTATAATGAATGAATTGGGAATTCTTGTATGTACATCCATTACTATAAGTTTCTAAATGGATTTTACATCTGCTACTTACTTCTCAGCTCAAAAATTACCCACTGCTGCGACGGGCCTCCTCCAACTACATGGAGGGTATTTAGCCTACTGTGCTGTCGTGAGTAACACGTCGAGTGGTATAAATGGTCTTACGCAACGCTAACTACTTACCATCAGAGTTGCTTGAGCGTCACCCTAGTGGTTTAAAAAAGTGCGCTGGTACACGTTTAATATACGCCTATTTTCACTTCAAATTTACACCTATTTTCACCACAAATATATGCCTATTTTCCCTTTCATTAAACATCTATTTTCACCGCAATACAATATAACTATTTTTACATTCGACTATTCTTCAACCAAAACTGACCTTGCCTAAACTCAGAAAGACAAATTCGTATCATATGAAAAGTAAGGTTTACCACGTGTTCACGCCTCAGTGAATGTATAATTCGTAACCAAAACAGATTATATCCTTGTTATTTAAAAAAAAACACCTTCTATCAGGCTAAAGCTGTCTTGGATAAGGAAAATTCATTCGGCTGTGTAACGTAATGAAAAGGAAAAATAAACGGTAACCACTTGACCGTACGTAACAAAATTTGTCTTGAATATTGGGCACCTTCCATGTATTATAGCTGTAAGGGTGGAAAAAGAAAGCCCAGTAAAAAAGGTGGATTCTATTTTGTATAAAACAGCGCTATAATAACTTGCTTACTAAAATACTAAGTAGGTTATTCGAAGTATTCTAATATGTAGGTATGTATTTAAAATTCTCGTCTCACGGTGTTTGTTATTGAACCCCTCCGAAATGGCTCGACCGATTTTTGTGAAATTTTTTGTGCATGTCGGCTAGTTCTGTAAATCGAACAACATCTATTTTTCATCCCTCTAAATGTTAAGTGTTACCCATAAATTGTAGTTTTTAGACGTTTTTTGTTTTTATTTCTTTAGGATACAGCATACATAAATACTTACAACTCTAAATGTTCAACCCTCTACGCTAAACCCCTATTTTTTCATAGCAATATTTATATGGCAAAACAGCGTTTGCCGGGACAGCTTGTAACATAATAAAGAAGTTTGGAATAACAATATTGCTTCACAAAAATGTTTTGTGAGCAAACACATTATACATACTCGTAGTTAGTTTTTTAATATAATATTATTATGAACCCGTCGTAGTTTAGTGAAAAAATAGGAGGTTACAATATGCCTGTTTCAGCAGGATTTTGATAGGGTGATCGTGTTATTAGACAGTCTTCTTTACAGCGCATATATAAACCGTTTGTTATTCTAATATATGTAGGTAGGTATGGCAGTCGATATCGAGTCGGATACGTGTAAACTAATAAAATCAAAAAAATACCATCTAGTCATCTAGTATCAGAGCATCTAGTAATTTCAGCGCGCTTATATTTTACTATTTTTACTATTTACGCACTTTTTACTGCTTACAAATCAGTACAGTCTGGTTACTTATATCAGTTGTGCCGAATTATATTTGAATTTGCCGTTTGTAGTTTGAGTAATTGTGTTATTTTTTGTATGTGAACTTTGTGAGTATTAATGAAGTCTTTGGTTTTCGTGATGATTACACATTCAAATTAAGTACACATTTTAACGGATTTATCGCGAGTGTACGTACATACGAGTTGGTATCTCGTATTTATTTACATCATGTATTGTATATCACATATTTTAGTAAGTATTGTTTGTAATTAATCACTACATAGTATAATACAACATAGTCTACATAGTCGCTGTCGTCTGTCCGTCCCTATGTATGCTTGAATCTTTAAAACTACGCAACGGATTTTGAAGCTGTTTTTTGTAATAGATACAGTGATTCAACAGGAAGGTTTTTAGGTATAATACATGCATAATTGCACCCGTGCACTTATGCACCGAAGCAGGGGTGGGTCGCTAGTAGGTAATAAATTAAAGTCAGAATTAATTGAAAATAAATTCGGGTTTCATACGAGAAAAACAATATTGAAGAATGTACGATGGTTTCTATTCTTACCCTAGAAACCTACACCAAATTAGAAGCTGTCATTTTGACCCCCGAATAAGGCAGAGGTGTCAAACTACCCGTCCCCGGTAGAGGTAAAGGACGAGACATTAGTTAGAGCAGCGATAATAAGGGGTTCGGCTTAATCATAAAATCCTTTTCGCCTCTCTTGTGCTTACTTACAGCAAGGGGATCTGGGGTTCTTGATACTATTGGTGTAAATCTGAATGTATTTTGTTCATTACTTACTAACTTACTTCTCAGACCTTAAATGACCCACTGTTGAGTCGGGCTCCCTCCAACTACATGGAGGGTAATTAGTCTACTATGCCACGCCAGCCAGCAGCATATTTACGTAAATGTCTTGATCTATAAAGTGTAATACGAAACCTAATGTTACATGGCCAAACATATGTGTGTGTATGTAGAAACATACAAACACAGCAGTTTAATATGTTATGTTTATAAGCTTATTAATAATGCGGGTAATGACGAACATATTGGTAATGTACATGCGTATAACAAATACCCAAAAAAGCAACGTCTAATGTCAAATGGATTTTCATGAGGTCCCACCCATTAACCTAATACATATAACTAAGTAACTATTGACTTTGATAGTTCTGTTGTTAATAGTAGCATTATATTTTACAACTGATTGCATGATTGAAATTAAAACTAGTAATTTTTGACTCAAAGAAAGTTAAACAAAAAGTGTCAAGACCATTCGTATGCAGTATATGACAAGACATCTAATTTTCTTGAGGCAAAATTGTGGCCTTACGTTGTCGCACTAAAGTGACGGTGGTTTGCTAATCGTGTCTCACTAATGAATAAATGAAATTAACTTGACAAAGTGGGAAAACCTGGGTATAAGAAAATTATTGTTTGCGTAATTTCGGTGTTTTCGGACTTTGTTGAACAAACCGCCTATGAGATAAGTTCTTGTAAACGTAAAATTATTTTATAAGCGGTTTTGTTTTTTATGTCGAAGATATTTTTACCCAGTTATTTAGGCGCAAAGGATGATCACCCAGCCAGACGAGGTGGTTCGTATGGCGGGGGCTCGCGGAGCCTATCCCCCAAAACTGTAGTCGGTGATTTCTCAACTGTGCGAAATGGTCTGTAAACCTCTGTATCGCGATGTAGGACTTTCAGGTAATTCTCACATTTATAGGTTTATAGGTTTATTTATAGGTTTCTTGATGTTGATAGATTTTCCGTGGAAATTGTGGAAAGTTTGTAGCATGCTAGTCGCTACACTTACAATAAATCTTTACAGATGTTACCTAATATACGATACAACTAAAGAAAGAACTATGAAAACCTAATTGTATTATGGATAAACTATAAAAACCCACACATATTTGAGAATATGTGTTCATAAATGATGTTACGTATAAAAATAGAATATATCATGTTAGGTTACTCAACTACTCTACTAAAATTTTATCGCGACCATTCTGTAAATTCGCCTTCAAGAATATCCAGTGATTCCTCAAATGAAATGAAACGTTATAAAATTATGCATCTTCCGACGAGAATCGTAAAGCGAAAATTGAATTTCGTCCTCCCGATCTGATTAAATTACTTTAAAATAGAGTTTATCACAGATTGAGAGAGACGCTACGTATTGAATTACCTTTAGTGGCTAAACCAGACAGAATCAGGGTCGTGACCATAATATGAAAAGTTTGTAAATTCTAATATTATCGCTCATTGCTGGTAGGCCTCCCACACGGTGGACCAATTACTTAGTTAAGGTCGCCTTTGTAGAAATCCTTGGGGGAGGCCTATGTCCAGCAATAGTCGTCTTTTGGCTGAAATTATCATAATGATGATGGTATATCATCGGAGTTTCGGTTGTTTTCGGTTGTTTCAAGGTTGGCGCAGTGGTTGAGCGATCGACTGCTGTGCAGCATGTCGCGGGTTCGATTCCCCGCACAGAAGAATTATTTGTAGGACCTACAAGTATTTGTTCCGGGTCTGGGTGTTTTCTATCTATAATATGTATGTATTTACGAAAAAAAAATGTATATAAGTAGTTTATCATCCGTTTCGTTACCATAACACAAGCATTAAGTTGCTTAGCTTGGGACGAGATGACGTTGTGTGAAATGTCCAAGGATATTTATTTATTTAAGCATGCTATATTCCGAAGGTCTTTGTCAAGTTCTCGTGTCAAAAGCATGTAGTAGTAGGTTACCAAAATCATAAAAAATGTATTATGTATCAATCTCGACCGTATTGTCTACCTTACTATTACCACAACTACTTAGCTCATCGATGATCCACTGCCGAGTCGGGCCTCCTCCAATTACATAGAGGGTAACCAGCCTACTGAGACACGCTGGCCAGACGGGTTCGCACAGGGAATGTCCTATTGAAGGTCGTGCGATCATGCGATGCGACCAAATTTTTTAAACGCATCGTAATGGTCGGACGACCCTGTGTTCAAATATTCTGATACCTACTAAATGTCATATGGTTCTATTCCATGGATTCGTAAGATGATATTTGAAGAGAACTTAATTAATAAAATGCGTGCTTATCCCATTGTTTGGAATAAATGGAGTGAAGACTATAAAACAGGCTTAAAATGACAAAGAGTGGGCTATTATTGCAAGGAATTTGAATAAAATAAGAAGATTAAGTGAAAATATTTTAATAATACTTACATTATTATTATTGATACGACCGTAATAGCACAAATGTTTTCTAATCGCGCGATCGGTTTCATCGCACGATAAAATCGCATCACGACATCGCACGAGCGATGGCAATAGGACGGCGCCATACGATACCCTCAATATGGGATGTCGACGCAGTGTATTCTAAATCCATCACCACACGAACATTTTCTACCTTGCAATTTTCTACATCTGTTGTTATGAGGCGGAATGGACGACAATATAAAGCTATTCACTTACACTTTTCACTTCACTTAACTTAACTGATTATATATTTTTTGTTTCAGGTAAGTTGTTACCTCTGTATACTCAACACGTGCATTTGACGTCAGGTAACTATCGTCAGCATTACAGTGTCAGCCAATTGGCGTAGGCGTTCTCCAAGGAGCTCCTGTGCGGCCGGTTCTGTTTCTAAATATTGTAAGGAGAGCAATATCAATCGGAATAGCAGAATAACTAAACATGCTGACATAGCCTTGCCATGATTGCCAAACTAAAGTTACATTTCGCATGAATGTCTGCTAGCAGAGTCTTGTTTTCTCGTTTTACAGGATTATTCACACTTCTGGTGGTCTTTTTCCTCAATATAATGATAGATAGATCGATTTCTTTATTGCCACTTAATTTTACGTAATAGAAAAAAGAAGAAATGTCTAAAAAAATAAGCAGGCGTGGGCTCAGCAAATGCTGAGGCAGCTGCACTTGGCCCAGCTACACCCAGCGCTGGTTTACAGCCCAGACCTAACTACAAATAATTTACATGTTGCTTTTGCGGGCACAGTACTATCAAAACATTGTATTTTATATTGTCTAAACGATCAGTATTTGCTCACTAACATTGATAAAGAAATTGAAATTTAATATTATTGAAAAAAAGAAACAGAAATATTTATATTTATAATATCCTACTTCAAGTTAATTTTCAAACAAATCGATGAATGCATGATCGGCATTATTATATTTCCTTTCGATATGGTATCTCAAATCATAATTTACTAGGTACAAAGGTCAAATATAAGCGCTATTTGCGCTCGCCCTGTGCCCAATAATTTCGACATAGTGTCCGTGAGTGAGCTCTATTTGTAAGTTGCGCAAGCGCGTATTGAACTTCAGTTTTGTATCTAATTATTTTGTGCTCAAATGTTCTAGGCGTTATTTATTATAGCCAGCTTTGAATGGAGGGGCAAATATTTTGTAAGAAAAATCCAATCAAATAGTATTTTTAAAATACGTAAGACCACAATTTTCACAATATTATGGATTTTACCTATTTTGTCTTCTTATAATAAACACTTACAACAAATTACACATCAACCATTACACAAACATAAATATAAAAAAAAAACAATCATAAGCATTCACGCAAGAAAAGAAAACAAAAAGTGCAGTAGGATAATTTCCTCTATAAAGTGGAAGAGACAGTACTCAGTAAAAGTAAAATATAGCATGCAATGCGTTTATCGGTTGAACAGTTATGACTGTATTTTTTTCTCATTTACATAAATAGTCTCGAGAATACATTTCCCCGTGTACAATTAACCCCATTCGTTCGTTCATTTTAATTAACGCATCCTCACTTTGAATATGACACAATTTTCCGCTCCCACTCACCGTACTCCAGTTCTCGGTGCCCGATTATCATAAAATATGCCAAACCACGGCACAGGCCTTACCTAAGAAATGCTTCATTAATTAAAATACTCGAACCGAAAGAATGCGAGAACTTTGTTTGAGGACTTCTGTGGAAAAATAGGTTTGTAAGCCTCGACAAAAAGGGAATGTTATACATTTGACATGATATTTCCGTGTCCGTATGTGGGTGGCGCTATAGCTGGACCGATTTTATTTTAGTTCCGTATTTGGAATGAGCTTGGAGAGTGTTAAATTATATTAGGGTGGCCTTCAATCCGACGGAATTTTTTTTTTGTTTCTCCTTGGGATATGGTTAATGCATACCGCTGTCAGTATAAAGTCCCAACCAAAGACCGCAATGTTATGTAGTGATTTATTAGGTTTTCGGGATAATTATAAATTGAAATTAAATACTTTTCACAGATTTATCGCGTGTATTTTAAAATATGTACAATATTGAATTCCCGAGGTTTTACGCGATAAATCTGTTAAAAGTGTTCAATGTTGTATGATACAACATTTGGAGGTAAATAAACGAACAATGAAAAATTTGAACTCACTCTATAATGGTTACTTTTAATAGTTAACAATAGGAAAAGACATTATGGAAATAGAAAAGATTAAAACATTGACTCTCTCTGTGTTCATAAACAAAGCAATTGAAATATAATGCAAATAATACTGGAAAAATATTGCTCAAGCATTTCATTATTTTTATTTGAAGTCATTTCCTCGAACGCCGAAGCAGAAAACGTTAACAAAAAATACTTCGTTTCCAAGTTACATTCTAAATTAAACATCCCGTACGTTTCCAATTTTCAACCATTGCTCTCAATTTCCGCCTTGGGCCCTTGAGGTTCGAACCATGCTAACCTAACCTAACGAGTCCTGCTGTAATTTGCATTTTTTGCACCATTGGTGTTGCTAGCTTTGTGTGGATTTTTATAGATTGTCATTGCATTTTCACTACCTAGTATAAAACAAAGTCGCTGTCGTCTGTCCGTCCCTATGTATGCTTAAATCTTTAAAACTACGCAACGGATTTTGACGCGGTTTGTTTTAATAGATAGAGTGATTCAAGATATATGTATAATACATGCTAATTGCACCCGTGCGAAGCCGGGGCGGGTCGCTCGTCTATAGATAAAAATGAATGTTTGTCTGGATATCCTATAAAGAATCGTAAGCTATGCATTTGATTATGTGATGATATTCAGCAAAGTGTTGTGCATGAGCAAACGAAGGATTTTGAACATAAAAAAAATTAAATGAAAGTTTGTGTAATGTGTTTCCTTCAAATTTCTTTCTGTCGTCTATACTTTGTTTTGGTAACTATTTGCATTAGTGTGCTTGTCACAAATAAATCCTTTATCTAGTCTATATTACCCATATCTTATATTCAATGGAACTTTTACGGGTGGGGATGATGATGATGATTATAATACACTTCTAAACCGACTTCAAAAAGAACGAGCTTATCACTTCGGTTGTGTATGTCTTTTTATTTTTGTTACCGTGTAAATCCTGCAAATGAGCTTAACCTAAATTTAATTTAAATTACAAAAAAAAACATTAAACCCGTTATTTTGTTTCTAAGTAAAAGCCTTAAACAGTTGCCCCAAAGGTCATTTTTAAACATCTGAAAAAGCACTTAGAGCACCATTTGTGAAGCAGTCAACTGCAATGAGAGATACGGGAATAGCAAAGTTTTCACCCTTCCCCCCAAATTAAATTATCCTTTTTAGGGTGGATATCAATACAGGTTTTTTATGAATGTAAAAGATTTATTCCTTATGATCCACATGCAGTATGCTTGTGAACAGGGGCTGCTGTTTTTTGGGTTTGTCGGCTGGTAGACTTATTATTCTAATATAATTTATTTATATTTCCTGGATACTTCAAAATAGTAAATATATGTTTACACAGAGCTGATCCTTTCGGGAGGCTCACTTCGAATGGCTATAACGTTAGCGATAGTGTCACCCGATAAAAATATATTTCCAAATATTAGTTAGTTACCCACTTTACAAAGAGTTCCATTTACGTTCGCGCCTTCATACACTTTACTCTTTTCAAATATCGTTTGAGCACAGATATTGTAATAAGATTCTCTCGACGATCTTGATATTACAGATTCTATATTTTTAGCAAAAGCATTAAAACGTTTCTTTACATCATAACAAAGAAAGGAACACGTATTTGTTTAGCATGAAGAAAATAATTGTTATTTCCTTTGTGTTCGTGAAACATCTATACAAATAAATAAAATTGGAGTGTCTGTTTGTAATAATAAAGTAAACACTTTTTACTAAATGCGCAAAAATATATATACACAGTACCAAGATAAAAAATCACCAAATAGACCAAGATAAAAAAAATCTAATCTCTGGAACGGCTGGACTGATTTTGGCGGGATATAAGGAGTAAGTTAGGCTACTTTTTTGACAAGCTTCGCCCCGCAGCGTCACCCGCAGGTAACATCGCACCCGTGCGAAGCCAGGACGGGCCGCTAGTTTTCAATAAATTATATTATTATGTTACTTAGAAGCTTTTTTTAATATTAC
The DNA here is from genome assembly GCA_905475355.2 of Clostera curtula. Classification (NCBI taxonomy): domain Eukaryota; kingdom Metazoa; phylum Arthropoda; class Insecta; order Lepidoptera; family Notodontidae; genus Clostera; species Clostera curtula. The sequence continues at coordinate 4,772,802 of FR997813.1, read as the reverse complement.
CTTAACAGAGGACAATCTTTAAGTTGAACCTATTAGACTTCAACATCTAGACTTAACATATTAATACACATAGGACATTGAATATTCTTAAACACTGCCATGTTATTTAAAATGTACTATGTCATCAGCCCATTCCATACTGAGTGTGTCCTAAGAAGCGACTAAATGAAATTTAGCTTACTAGGATTTCGCTAATTACCAGTATTTGCACGAGGTCCACCGGTGATCACTTAGTTAGACCAGCAGTCAGTTTTCACACCACTGGCTTTATATGCCTTATATTCGACTGCCTTTACCAATCTAGGTTCCCGGGTTCAATTCCGGGATCTCTTCCGGGGTCTTTGTGTAACCCAGGGGCACTTGAGCTGAGTCTGGGTGTCATTTGTGTTCGTGAATTACATATTTGTAAATTGCCCCCATTCCGTGCGGTGCAATTTTAGAATACATAAAGTCACCACCCCATTCCATCCTGACGTAAGAGTCGACACAAGGAAATGACAAGGCCAAAAACGTAGCCGCAGGAGAAGGAAAACTTGAAACAAATCCCTGTCTGGTCATCTTGGCACAGTTGGTCTAGTGGTTAGATGTGCCGCCTTTGGATCAACGGGTCCCGGGTTCGATTCCGGGGACGGGCAAGTGTCTTTGTCTAAACCAGAGGCACTGGCTCGGAGTCTGGGTGTCATTTCTATCTATAATATGTATGTATTTACAAAAAAAAATGTATTTAAGTAGTTTATCATCCATCTCGTTACCATAACACAAGCATTAAGTTGCTTAGCTTGAGACGAGATGGCGTTGTGTCCAAGGATATTTATTTATTATTTATTAGTTGGCTAATTGCCGTCTCTACGTTGGGTGGAGGCCCGACTCAGCAGTGGGTCATTTATGGGCTGAGTAGTGGTAGTAAACTGCCCCCTCGATATAGGTTATACCTAGTCCACGGATTAACTTCAACAAGCTCATCTATATTGTGATTTGCCAAAGATTTTTTATCCAAATTACGTCTTTCAACGTGGTACCACAATCATTATTTACTCTCGTCTTAAGGTGAATGTTCCAGGGTAGCCCGCGAAATTCAAATTTTCTTACGTTTTTTGCAATTTGCAGGCCAGTGCTAGGTTGCATGATGATGAACATTTGATTCGCGGCTGTAAGACGTATGTAGTTATAGAATTATAATCATCAAAATCATCAATACAACCCTCCAAGCTCATAAAGGTGCAAGAAAAACTTTTTCAAGCTAAAAGTCATTCTTGCACCTTTATGAGCTTGGAGGGTTGTATTGATGAGTTTGATTATTATAACTCTGTAACTACATAACAATAACATTTTAATGAACATACAACCTAGCACTGACCTGCAAATTGCAAAAAACGTAAGAAAATTTGAATTTCGCGGGCTACCCTGGAACATTCACCTTAATGGACAATGACGCTACGTGATGGATGAGCACGCTAACGGATAAGGACACGAATTGTCGTGTGAATGATTGCTCTTGATTTGCGGTTGACACATCTTGTAATATCATCTGGGTGGCACATGTTTCATATTTGCCCTTAACAATACTGCCTCGTTGGTCTAGTGGTTAGATGTGCCGCCTTTAGATCAACGGGTCCCGGGTTCGATTCCGCGGTCGGGCAAGTGTCTTTGTCTAAACCAGAGGCACTGGCTCGGAGTCTGGGTGTCATTTCTATGTATCATATGTATGTATTTACAAAAAAAAAATGTATATAAGTAGTTTATCATCCATCTCGTTACCATAACACAAGCATTAAGTTGCTTGGGACTTGATGGCGTTGTGTGAAATGTCCGAGGATATTTATTTATTTAAATTACTAGCCGACTCCATGATAGGTAGCTGATGATATAAGGAGTAACTTAGGCTATTTTTTTAGACTAGCTTCGCCCCTAGGCGTCACCCGCCGTACGAAAATAGCCTAAATAACACTCGGTTAGTATGTACTAAAATAGTATGTATTTATACAATAGCCCAAAAACAACAAGATATCTTCAGGACTACAATTACGTTTCTCAGTCGGTACCTTTGTAATTTCAACTCGGGGTACAGCCTCTTCTTATCTCCTATCACCATTTAGAAATATTATAACGATTATTATCCATCGTTATTTTCTCGAAAGTTCTGGCGAAATTAGCTTTTTAGCTTTTGCTCGTCCTGAATGGCATTTACGACGGGATATTTGCTAAAGACTTAGTAGTTCTAGTCCGTGTGGTGACGGATTTAGAATACATAGTGTCACCATCCCATTCCATGCTGAGGGTGTTGTAAGAGAGGATAAAAGGAAATGAGAAGGCTGATAACCTAGCCGCAAGAGAAGGAAAAAATTATACGAAACCCTGTGCCAACCCGTCTGGCCAGCTTGGCAGAGTAGGCCAATTGCCCTCCATGTAAATGGAGGAAGCTTATATACATCAAAATATCACATCACTATCACTACATAGTATAAAATAAAGTCGCTGTCGTCTGTCCGTCCCTATGTATGCTTAAATCTTTAAAACTACGCAACGGATTGTGAAGTGGTATTTTTTAATAGATAGAGTGATTCAAGAGGAAGGTTTATATGTATAATACATGCATAATAGCACACGTGCGAAGCCGGAACGGGTCGCTAGTATGCTATAATTTCTAAATATATATGTCTAACAATAAGAGACTTTTACCCGTGCGAAGCTGGGGCGAGCCGCTAATTCCAACTAAATCTGTTTACCCGTTTTGACTTGTTTGTGTAAGAAATATGCCCAGCTACTCATCAAAGGCAGAGTAAGATAATGAGACGATGAATATGTTATCATTACATGTCATTTACATCTTGCGACGTGGGTTTGAAATTTCTTATTCCAAAATTTTCCTACAAGAATTTTCCTACGCAAAACACCAACTGAATACTGATTGTGTTTTTCTTTGATTCTCCGATTCTCACTGCCTAGTCTATTTTGTAAGGGTTGTGTGTGAATCACGGAGCCACATGATAAAAGTGGATTGTATGGTAAGATTGCCAAACTTAAGTGGCAGTGGGCAGGGCACAGCGCGCAGGACCGACGTCCGATGGGGCAGAAAAGGCCTCGAGTGGCGACCGCGTTCCGGAAAGCGCAGTGCTGGTAGGCCTCCCACACGGTGGACTGATGACCTGGTTAAGGTCGCCGGAAAACGATGGTTGCGGGCGGCCCAGGACCGGCCTTTGTGGAAATCCTTAGGGGAGGCCTATGTCCAGCAGTGGACGTCTTTTGGCTGAAACTAGGGGCTGCCTTGTTAGTATAACCAAAATGTTTTGATCACGAGTTCGATTCGGGCAAGTGTATTTGTGAAAACCAGAGGCTCTGAGTCTGGGTGTTGTTTGTGTATGTGAATTTCACGGTTGTAAAGTGTTCCCGCGATACCGGTTAAACTAATAAAAAACGAAGGTAAGCTAGTACGGCGGGACAAGATAACGCGGTTATCTTTAGAGAACGTCTCCATCACGAACGCGAATAACACGGAGCTCACTCGCCTTCATTCCGGAGTGTGCAATCATAAATTCACAAAAGGATTGAATGTCAGTGGTACTGTACTAAAGATGTTATCTTAAAAACATCAAATAGTATTTTAGGCGTAAAGGGATGATGATCCCGCCAGACGAGGTGGTATGTCTGGCAGGTGTCCGCTGTCCCAATCTCCCTATAACTGTAGTCGGGGATATCTTAACCGTACAAATTGCAACATTGGCAGCAAGTCATGGTCGGTCACAGCGGTCAACGAGGTACACTTAACTTTCGAGGTCGACACACAAATAAAACGAAAAATGAACTAAATCTGATTTTAAAATACAGTGTCATCCGACATACACGAATGTGAAGAAACAAGCGAGTATCGCTGTTCACTCATTTTTATACCCTGTACAAGTTAGCTTGATCTTTTTGACAGACGGGCTAGTGATGGGAATCAGAAAATATCTAGTAGTCCAAAAAAATAACGTTTTAAAATACTTGTAACTGTGACGGGATGGTGTTGGTGTATTATGTGTAAAATTCAAAACACGAAACACGGGTCATAAGGTGAAAAAATAAATTCAGACCTTCCATAGAAAACTGCTTGATTTCGTATAGAAGGTTTTTTCACTTGTACAGGGTATAACAGCAAGCCTATGCCACATCATATCATCTTGAACACACGCAGGAATACGGACCAAGGGTGTATTACCGTCCGACTGATATTACAGAGTTTTGATTTATCGGTTTTGTTGTAATTATGAAACAATTGGACCGTCTAGACGCTGACCGTTGCTGTTAATGAAGTTTGTATATTGGGATGGTTTGTAGCGAATCCTTACCTGTGATTGTGTACTAGTCAATTTGCTTTAATCGATTTATGTTATACTAGCGACCCGCCCCGGCTTCGCACGGGTGCAATGATGAACCTCTAATTTGATCAGTGTTTCTCTACAATATGCATGTATTACACTTAAAAACCTTCCTCTTGAATCACTCTACCTATTAAAAAAACCGCTTCAAAATCAGTTGCGTAGTTTTAAAGATTTAAGCATACATAGGGACGGACATACGACAGCGTCTTTGTTTTATACTATGTAGTGATATACTCAGGCTATAGATGACCTACAGCCTACAGTGCCGACGCTGGCAAGACGGGTTAGCTCAGGGTTTCGTACCAGGGGCAGGGCATGGGGATGCCCTCGCCCCACTTGGGATCTGTGGAGATGCGACGTCCTGTTGGGTGCTCGCGACAGGACGTCGATTGCTCGTTCAGTGAGCCTGAGGTGTGGAGGTGGGCCTCCTCGGCGGCGTGGTTCTGCACCAGATCCCACAATGCCGCAACAGGACGCGGGTTGGAGCACTCCGGGGATGTTTAGTGGGTAGGCCCCCACTCTGGGGGAGAGTCCCACACGCCCTCGTCCATCCCTGTGGCGGACGGGGATAGTCCATAAAGGATTTTACCCCGGGCGAACAAAAAAAAAAGGGTTTCGTACCATTCAGGGCCGTCACAATGGAATGCGTCCACACGAACTTGTGGCGCCCCAAGAATTACGTGTCAGGGTATACTGCTGGGTTTTTAGTGGGTAGACGAGACGAGTAATTTCCGGAGACCCAGATAACCGCCGAACTCATCCCGGGGGTGGGGCTTTGGCATTTCCTCTAGTCGCCTCTTATTACACCCGCAAGGTGGAAAATAGTGGTGACACAATGTATTCTTAATCCGTCACCAAATTAACAGTCTTGATATGATTGAAAATTATAAACTTCTACACCATTTAACAATAATATGGTTTAGAATTCGTGTAACAATTATGCGTGATGCCCATTATCAGTGAATATATTGCCGTTACTAACAAGAAACAAAATCTCTTGAACGCATAATTAATTGTGTCGGTTAAAAACAAAATGTTGCCAACAATTGCGTCGTCGATTCAGCCCATAAATGACCCACTACTGAGTCGGGCCTCCTCCAAGTTCATGGAGGGAAATTAGCCTACTGTACGACGCTGGCAAGACGGCACAGGGTTTGTATCAAGTTTCCTTCTCATACGGCTAGGTGATCTGCCTCTTACGATCCTTTAGTCTCCTCTTACGACACCCTCAAGATAGTGTGGGTTGGTGACATTGTGTATTCTACATCCGTCACCACACGGACTAACAACTGCGTAGCACGTGCTTAGTCAAGTACCAAATGTATTTAGCATTGTTTAACTGCTTCCCAATATAATTTACACGATGATTTAGAGCGATTTAATTTAAAAATTACTCTAGTTACTTTCATAACTTAAATTACGTTACATACGAAAAAGGACCAATCTGAAACCGACAGACACCATTCGAATAAAAAAAAATCCAAATCGGTTTGCAAATGACAGAGTAATGCGGAATCAAACATAGATCACACAATCGAATCCTTTTTGAAAAGACCGAAAAAAACGGAAGAAATTCGGTCTGTGCTTTGTTAAGTCATTCAGTAAAAATATTTGAAACAAAGAATTGAACCCGAACTCTACTTTGGCGAAAGTAAGTATAACTGACCAAGGCAATGGTGACGGATTTAGAATACACAGTGTCGCGATTCCATTTCATTTCGAGGATGTCGCATAACTCTTTAATTTATAAATAAATAATAAATAAATATCCTTGGACATTTCACACAACGCCATCTCGTCCCAAGCTAAGCAACTTAAATGCTTGTGTTATGGTAACGAGATGGATGATGAACTACTTAGATACATTTTTTTTTTGTAAATACCTACATATTATAGATAGAAATCGACACCCAGACTCCGAGCCAGTGCCTATGGTTTAGACAAAGACACTTGCCCGACCCAGGAATCGAACCCGGGACCAGTTGATCCAAAGGCGGCACATCTAACCACTAGACCAACGAGGCAGTCAATGTCCCTGAATGTAACTGAAGGAGGCCCGACTCTGTAGTGGGTCATTATCAAGTTTTCCTTCTCTTGCGGCTAGGTAATCTGCCTTGAATTTCCTTTGGTCAGCTCTTACGACACCCTCAGGATGGTTTGGGGTAGTGATACAATGTATTCTAAATCCGTCACCACACGGAAATTACTTCACCTATACCCTGTTCAAGATAGCATGATAGATTTGACAGACGGGCTAGTGATGGGAAACAGAAAATATCTAGTAGCCTAAAAAAATAACGTTATAAAATACTTGTAAGAGTGACCAGTTGGCGTGGGTGTATTATGTGTGAAATTCTTTATCACTTTTTCTTAACTTTATAAGACAATATTCGAATAAAAAACATTTCCATTGTGAAATAAAATGCAAGTATTTTAAACCGTTATTTTTGGACTACTAGATATTATCTGTTTCCCACCACTATTCGTCATTGCAAAGTAAAGGTATGATTCCGAAGTACGCTGCACGCAGAAGTGCTACCACGGCACTACTGGTCCCCATTACCGCGACGTAGTTTGGAATCATACCTTTTTGTCGATCAGAAAAATTGACATCAGCTGTCAAATCGATCACGCTATCTTGAATAGGGTATAGTAATATTATCCTAATTATATAAACTTCAGAATCTCACTGCGCACTGACATCAAAACTTATATTTCATTGACATAAGTTTGGGACACTCAGCGAAGTTCACCGACAAATGGAACTAAGTTTCTGCACGATATCCTTATAAAAAAACTCATTCGATGTTTTGTTGTTTCCTTTACGAGTTTTAGATTGGTAAACATCGATGTTTTTATGTTAGACTAACTGTTACCTGCGGCTTCCACGTGGGCTCCTGAAAAGCGGATGGTTAATAAGAGCCGAAGTTACTCCTTGTTAGATCAGCTATTTGCCATTTCAGAGATAAGCCCAAACGAATAGATAAAAATAAAAAATAGATAAAATTTCACTATCACTATCATCACTACATAGTATAACACAAAAGCGCTTTCGTCTGTCCGTCCCTATGTATGCTTAAATCTTTAAAACTACGCAACGGATTTTGAAGCGATTTTTTTAAATAGATAGAGTGATTCAAGCGGAAGGTTTATAGGTATAATACATGTATAGTTGCACCCGTACGAAGCCGGGCCGGGTCGCTAGTTACTAATAAAATTCAGTTATTTTAATATTACAAACAGATACTACAATTATATTTATTTGTAATTTCTTTGTATAGATAGAAGTTTATAATATTCTGAAAATCCATTCATATTATGTTTGTTCTCTTCGCTTTAGACATACCTACAATTGATTTAGGAGGGCTATATAACAAAACTAGCTGATGCCCGCGGTTGCGTCCGTTTTCCTTATTTGATAGTAGAACAAATGTAAACCGTGGTCAATACTGTAACAAATGCTATATTAAACACGAATCCGATATAACAATTTACATAGTTAAAAATTTCTTCAGCGAAGCCCAATCATAAATATCAGCAAATTGGGCAGCATTCAGAGACAGGCATTATTATAAAAAATATCTATAATTCAACGCTAATGAGGTCATTTTCCGTTCCGAGGTGTGGTGGTCTGTTGTGGTACATAATGTCACCACCCCGTTCCATCCGGCGGGTGTCGTAAGAGCCGACAAAAGGAAATGACAAGGACGATAACCTAGCCGAAAGATAAGGAAACCTTGATACCAAACCCTTTTTTTTTTTGATACGGGTAACCCTTTATTGGTACCCAGCCGCATTGGGGTGACGGCTGGATTATGTGGGACTCCAAGGCGCGTTAAGATGGTGATTTGCGCCTTGGTTACCCATTAAACCCCCGTCTGTCCCGACCCGCGCTATATCCCTGTGGGTCCTATTTCTCCACTGGGTGAATTTGAGCGCCAGGGGGAGATGCTGCTCGACCCTATCTATCAGGCTCCATTCTGGAGCATCCCTCGCGTGGAGCTCTGAGGCTCCGTCGGTGTCACACCCAAGGCAATACCAAACCCTGTGCCAACCCGTCTGGCCAGCGTGACACAGTAGGCTAATTACCCTCCTTGTAGTTGGAGGAGGTCTGACTCAGCAGTGATGAAATGTGAGAGGCAAAACATAATGTATAATTTAACCGACATACTTTTTTTAAAACACATTTCACTAGACAGGAATTTGGTACAGCAGATCATGAAAGAAAAACATGAATTTAGCTAGTGATTTATAGTGTTCAAACTATATTCGGTAAAACTATACTAATTTGGAATCAATTGAAAATGTTATACTGAGTAAACACACAATACTATATAAACTTGTCTTAGTATGCTAATACGAACAGCTAATATTTTCCAATATTCATGTTTGATATATTTTTATAGCTTTGCACTAAACACAATAGCTGCTAGATGCCGCTTTAAAATTAGTGACCAATAGCACTGAACCACAGATACTATGTAAAAAACTGTTATTGGTGGATCAGCTTGTTCTGGGCATGCGGTGTGTGAACTAAATAGAAGGATGATTAATGATCCATATTCAAAATGAAACATTTGTAGCGCAGTACTTAAAACCAACGTTGTTTCGCAATAACATTGAACAAAAATAATAATAACTTTGGAAAAGACGGTGATATACACGAAACAAGAAAAATCTTTGTCCATTGTACTCGTCTCCACAGAATAAGTAACTCTTTAATGGGTCAATGTATACGCTTTTACAACAAACTGCCCAAGCACCTTAGAGAATTGCCTCGCAATGCCTTTGAAAAGACGGTGAAGACAAAACTTTATAAAAAAGCTTATTAGCACATTGCCGATTATGTAACCGTATAATCTTTATTTACTTTGTTGTACATAAATGAGAGAGAGAGAGAGAGATATGAAATAAACCGCAAGAAAAAAAAAGACAAGCCCTCCGAGATCCTTCTCAGTTCTTCTCAGCAGTGGTCGCATTCCGAACTGGTGATAGACGGTCTAATGTTTTGTTATAAACTAGCGGCCTTCGCACCGGTGCAATGATGAACATCTAAATTTATCAGTGTTTCCCTAGAATATTATGCATGTCTTATACATATAAACCTTCCTCTTGAATCACACTATCTATAAAAAAAAGCGCTTCAAAATCCGTTGCGTAGTTTTAAAGATTTAAGCATACAAAGGAACGGACAGACGACAGCGACTTTGTTTATATAAGTATTGTTTATATACGTAGAAACTGATTGTTCATTATCTACATTAAAAAAACTGTTTTAATGTAAATTACTATCACAATACTTTCTATTGTCATATTTGGTATCTGTATTTACGTTTCCTAGTAGTGGTTGAGCGATCGACTGCTGCGCAGCATGTCGCGGGTTCGATTCCCGCACGGAAGAAATATTTGTACGACCTACAAGTATTTGATCCGGGTCTGGGTGTTTTCTATCTATAAACTGTATGTATTTACAAAATAAATAAATTAATTATAAGTAGTTTATCATCCATCTCCTTACCATAACACAAGCATTAAGTTGCTTAGCTTGGGACAAGATGGCGTTGTGTGAAATGTCCAAGGATATTTATATTTATTTATAGCGTACGATATTGCATATTCACCACAGATCTTCTAGCCATTTTCTGGTGGTCAAATCCTTAATGCATCTAACACCCACCTGGGGAAAACCAGCGTGGATTGTGTGGGACTCTGGTCCGCTATTCAATCATTTGAACATCCCCATACCCACTATAGAGTTTCTTGCCAGCTCTTGTCTGTAGTACAGCATTCGAAACCGGTAGTAGTTTCAGCATTAATGTTGTTGGACACAAGGGTTGTGGGAGATCAGAAATGATGAATGGATTGTAAGAATAAAAATTTTTGTATGAAAGGTGTGAATGTAGATATGACAACTGATAGGTGTATATGGAGACTAGTGTGGGACAGTGGCCGTAAGATGACAATGGTAATGTTAAATACGACGATTTATAAGAGTTTTGTGATAAAACCTACATAAATAAAGTTCCTTTTGAGTTTGGCTTTACAGGCAGCTTATGTAGGTCGCGGGAGAGACTAAACGACAGTTGTCTTCAAAAGTACAAAGAAACAGTTAAAATCTACCGCCTATAATTTTGTTTTATTGATAACGTTCCATGTGCACGCAGAATTCGAAACGTCGGTAATTAAATAATGTAATAATACACGCGATAAATCCGTTAAAAAGTGTTTAATTTCAATGTGTAATAATCGCGAAAACCTAAGAAATAATTAGCTTCTCTAAGCTTAAGGCTCTGGGATTAATACTTCCCGTCCGAAGCGAGGCTTCAGCAGTTAATTAATATGGGATTCACCAAATTCGTATCGTAAATCTTCCAGTAATAGTCTATCTATGTAATGGTAGCAGACTTGAATTGTCGCAATTTGGGGTTGCCGCCATAAATAATGTCAACTAAAGTCCTATGTTATATGAAAACATGCCGACTTGTGCAAAACTATTCTAGCTTGCAAAGTATATAGGTCGCATAGATGTAGTAATAGACTTAGAAGTGTACCGACGCTAAGTCACCCAATACTTTGTCCACTAATAGTTTTGCCGTCTTTGGTTCTCTGACACAACAACTACTACTACACAGCCCATAAATTATCCACTGCCAGGTCGGGCTCCTCCCATCACAGGGAGCCTCATTAGCCTAAATACAGTAGTTGGCACAGGGTTTCGTATCAAAACCGCCACCAACGAAAGCCTCGATGGCTGAGGGCGCCCCAGTTTAGACTGCCTCGTTGGTCTAGTGGTCAGATGTGCCGCCTTTGGATCAACGGGTCCCGGGTTCGATTCCGGGGTCGGGCAAGTGTCTTTGTGTAAACCAGAGGCACTGGCTCGGAGTCTGGGTGTCATTTCTATCTATAATATGTATGTATTTACAAAAAAAAAAATGTATATAAGTAGTTTATCATCCGTCTCGTTACCATAACACAAGCATTAAGTTGCTTAGCTTGGGACGAGATGGCGTTGTGTGAAATGTCCAAGGATATATTTATATTTAGTGTACCGGGACGCACTCTCTGACAGTCGCTTGCCCGTTGCGGGCACCACGCCGGGGCGTCACAGCAGAATGAATTTCCGCGAACTTGTGGCGCCCCAAGCGCGCCGTGTGAGGGTATACCGCTGGGGTTTTAGTGGGTAGACGACTCTTGGGTAGACGACCCTTGTCGGAGTCCGGCCCTTACGACAACCTCGGGATGGAAAATATGATAGGAGGACGGAGTATAGTGACACTGTGTATCCTAAATTACTATGTATCCCCAATTCGATTCCAGCGTGGTACAGTAGGTTAGTTGCCCTACTTGTAATTGGAGGAGGCACGACTCAGTAGTGGGTCATATGTGGGCTGAATAGTAGTGAATAATGAACGTAGTAAGAAGAAAGATCGATAGTATACTAGTGTTAGGCAATACTTCAAATAGAACTTTTATTTCTTGAATTTTTGGTCACCAGCTGGTAAAAAAGTGCTAGTGGCCCACCCCGGCTTCGCCCGTGCAAAGCGGGGGTGGGTAATACATATAAATCTTCCTCTTTTATCACTCTTTCTATGAAAAAAAAACCGCTTCAAAATCCGTTGCGTAGTTTTGAAGATTTAAAGGTCTGGGCAAACAGCGGACGGGGCGGGACGGCGACGCGACGCTGGCGGGACGTGAAGAGTTGTAATGTATTAGTTAATGTAGAATACGTCACACAGAGCCGACGCGACGCGACCGCTACTCTCGCGCCGAGCGCGACGGCTCTATGTGACCTATTCTACATTAACTAATACATTACAACTCTTCACGTCCCGCCACCGTCGCGTCGCCGTCCCGCCCCGTCCGCTGTTTGCCCAGACCTTAAGCATACATAGGGACGGACAGACGACAGCGACTATATATGTTTTATACTATGTAGTGATAACATAAGCACAAATACCCCAAGAAATAATGTAAAAGTTATTTTACAAAGCTTGTACGGTGATATTCATGATAGCTAGGCGGCATGTTTCAGATGAACACTCATTATGTGTTGGAAATTTGGATCATAAAAATGTCGGTGTCTCCCTCATACCTATATATTAATACGTGATGTGAAAACTTTGTATCTCTTTTTACGAAAATTCCGCGGATGGAGAAGTATGAAATTTCCCACACTTTACTATCATCATCACTATCACTACATATTATAAAACAAAGTCGCTGGCGTCTGTCCGTCCCTATGTATGCTTAAATCTTTAAAACTACGCAACATATTTTGAAGCTGTTTTTTTAATACATAGAGTGATTCAAGAGGAAGATTTATATGTATACTACATCCATAATGTTGTAGAGAACCACTGATAAATTAAGAGGTTCATCATTGCACCCGTGCGATGCCGGGGCGGGTCGTAATGTAGTATATACAGAGGAAGAGTGCAGAATGCTAATATTTTTTTTTATAATGCATAACAATAAAAGTATTTGTATTGTGTACCATGTATTTGACACACACACACACACACACACACACACACACACACGCGCGCGCGCGCGCGCATATATACTCTTTTGTTATTTAAGGAACTATAACTGAAATTAATTATGGTTGAATTTCAACCGCTTGTACTTTATAATAGAAAAATAATGTATTCACAGAACAAATCTTTTGGGTAGACTCTAGTATAGCTCACACTTCGGAGGTTTAAAGGTGTTTTTGGTACAGCCTATTTATAATAGGCTCTTGAGAAAAAGACTTATACGAAGGAAAAGTTAAAGTCATTACTTTGCGCTTACTAATTCACTGGCTCTAAATCTATCAATCTACTCTAAAATATATTTGTATGAAACTATCACTCTAAATGTTATTAGTCTAAGGTGGGTCGTATTTCAGTCGGGAATGTGCCACGCCCTGACATCTCGCCTTCATTACTCACATCCTGTTTCTCTTGTGCCATTCCTTGGCAATGTAAACATTTTTCTCGCGCTCTAACTATCTTTTATTGCATTGTGGAAAAGTCATCATGTATTAACCCATAAATTATCTATTTAATTTTCTATAGGAAAAAAGGAAACTAGTCTATTCATCTTGTATTGGCACATCGCTGGGAGCGGCTCGAATATCTTCGGCTCTAATAACTTATCAAGATACGAACGATAACATTTGTTACAAATTAGAATTTATCGCGATACAACTACCACCGATAGAAAATCTATTCATTCAAATTAGTTCATGCGAGCTCTTTTAATACGTCTAAATACATTTATCATTTACTACCGGTTCGAAAGTCGACAGAGAAAAGCCGTCAAGAAACTCTGTAGAGTGCTTATTTGGACACACAATCACGACAAACTTATAATAGCCTACTTTTTGACGGGCGTTAAAAATATACATACACTGAATCGTATCGATTGTGCAAATCAAAGCAACATTTATGTAAAACTCCTTTGTTTTAACATTCAATGTTTGATGTAGAAAGTATACGGTTAACTGTGTACAAACAAGTTGTTTTACTTTCATTCATTCTCCAGTTCTATTGTTACATTTCCGTATGTAGGTACATTTTATTTCTCTTTCGTATTTCTAAACAAAAATGACGAGAATATTTTGTTACTTATAATTAACATTCGTTTCAGCCTATAAATTATGCACTATTGAATCGGGCCTTAGCCCACACTGGCAGGATGGGTTAGGGCAGGATCCGTGTCAAGTTTTCCTTCTCTTGCAGCTAGGTGAAATGCCGCCTACATTTCTTTAGTTACCTCAGAGATTAACTCAAACTCAACATCAAAAGGAACTTTATTTACGTAGATTTTATCACAAAACTCTTATAAATCGTCATATGTATAATGACCATTATCATCTTACGGCCCTTGCCCCACACCAGGTGGTAGTCTCCACACACACACCTATTAGTCGTCATTCCTACATTCACACGTTTCATACACAATTCCTCACTCCTACAATCCCTCGATCGCTCACAATCCCTGCGCAGTTTAGCGTCAGATCAGATCGTCAGCAGCGCACTCTAGCGCAATGATGAGCTACTACTCAGCCCAAAAATGACCCACTGCTGAGTCGGGCCTCCTCCCATCACAGGGAGGGTCATTAGCCTACTGTGCCACGCTGGCCAGAGGGGTTGGCACAGGGTTTCGTATCAATTTTCCTTCTCTTGCGGCTAGGTCGGCCATGTCATTTCCTTTTGTCGGCTCTTACCGCACCCTCAGGATGGAATTGGGTGGTGATTCTATGTATTCTAAAACCATCAGCACACGGAATAGCACACGCAATGAGACATAGGCCTTTCATTATGTTTTTAATGTTAAGCCTCTAAACGTATTATGCCGTCAGTTACAATTTGCAATAGAGTTTGTTTTTGCATGTTTAATAGCTATTAATATGTTTATAGTAACTCAAAGTTTATCTAATTTACAATCAGTTTTTGCGCTAGTCTGGAGATAATATGTATGTGCTTGTTCATAAGATTAACGGCCGTCTAATAGGGCCATTAATATAGCAATTGTCCTTAATTGAATGAGTAATGGTTGCACAGAAGTAGTCAGTTACCGTTATTCATTTGGAATAACTACTGAACTACTGGTCTTAACAGACCAGTAGTTCAATAGTCGAAGTATTTATACTGTCGAAATTAGACCATATAGTTATTATAAATTATCTAATATTCTCGTGTTTGTTATTAAACTCCACCGAAATGGCTCGACGGATTTTTATGAAATTCTCTATTCATATTTGGTAGGTCTGCGAATTGGACAACGTCTATTTTGCACCCTCTAATTTTTTTATTTATTTTTCCACATCAAAAAATTATTTTTATTTTAACCCTAACTGTTCACCCCTTTTCGATCAACCCCTATTCTTTAAAGCGATATTTATATGGCAATACAACGTTTGCGGGTCAGTTACTCGTTGTAGTGTTATAAATGTTGTTCTATTCTCAACTTTACCACAGACTTTAACAATAAACAAAAGAGTATACATATATATATCGATATGCGTGTCTAATACATGGTAGTGTGTGTAATGGTTATTTAATACAAACTACAAACAAACAACATAAATGTTAGCATTCCGCTCTCCTTCCCTGTATCACTATCACTATCATCACTACATAGTATAAAACAAAGTCGCATTCTTTTGTCCGTCCCTATGTATGCATAAATCTTTAAAACTACGCAACGGATTTTGAAGCGGTTTTTTTTAATAGATAGAGTGATTCAAGGGGAAGGTTTATATGTATAACCCACCCCCGCTTTGCACGGGCGAAGCCGGGGCGGGCCACTAGTAAAGTATAAGCGTGAGAAATTTCATACTTCTCTGTCCGCGCAATTTTCGTAAATGTTATATGATCTGCCTTTTACGTTCCTTTAGTCGCCTCTTACTACACCCTCAGGATGGTATGGGTTGGTATCATTGTTTATTATAAATCCGTCGCCAGCTATTTGGCCTTGTCATTTTCTTTTGTTGGGCCACACTCCACCCTCTGCTAGATGGAGCGACGATCTGCGAAAGCGTCAAGCTCAAGACAGGACGCTATGGCGCTCTTTAGGGTAGGCCTATGTCCAGCAGTGGACTAATGTGGGCTGGTGATGATGATGACTTCACCCTCAGGATGTATTGGGGGGTGACACTATGGATCTAAATCCCTACACAGTCACTACACGGGTCTAGGAGAAGTATGTTCGTATGTAACATTGTATTATTGCTACATGTGTTTTGTTTGGTTTTCTCATGTATTTCTTACCTCGAACTGTAATCATATGTTTAGGATTCCAATCACGTGCGTGCGAACATAAGAAAACTTATTTCGACTCTATCCGAGGACACTTTCTACTTAGCAAATCACACCTTCTGGGAAAACGCTGAAAATTAAGCTGAAGAATTGTTAGAACGCTTGTTTTGTATTTTTTACAAGCTGACTCGACAGACTTCGTACTGCCTCAATCGATAATTATAAGACCTAAACTTTTGTATAAAACAAACAAAAGGAATTGTCAAGCGTCACGTCAAAGGAAAAGGAGTGTTTTGTTTTTATTTAATTGCGAGCATGGTTATATTTTCTCACCTTTCAAACCTTCCTTGGAGTTCCACGAATATTTCAAGACCAAAATTAGCCAAATCGGTCCAGCCGTTCTAGAGTTTTGGCGAGACGAACGAACAGCAATTCATCATCATCAAATCATCATTTCAGCCAAAAGACTTCCACTGCTGGACATAGGCCTCCCCCAAGGATCTCCACAAAGGCCGGTCCTGGGCCGCCCGCATCCACTGCTTTCCGGCGACCTTAACCAGGTCGTCGGTCCACCGTGTGGGAGGCCTACCAGCACTGCGCCTTCCGGAACGCGGTCGCCACTCGAGGACTTTTCTGCCCCATCGGGCGTCGGTCCTGCGAGCTATGTGCCCTGCCCACTGCCACTTAAGTTTGGCACGGTTTACAAACAGTGTCTTAGTCTAAACTAGCGACCCACTCCTACTTCGTACGGGTGCAATGATTAACCTCTAAATTTGCCAGTGTTTCTCTACAATATTTGTATTATACTTAAAAACCTTCATCTTCAATCCCTCTATCTATTAAAAAAAACCGCTTCAAAATCCGTTGCGTAGTTTTAAGCATACATAGGGACGGACAGACGACTCCGACTTTGTTTTATACTATGTAGTGAGTAGTGATAGTGATACCTATCTAGATTTCAGATTAAAAGCTATTGTTATTTAAAGGTGGGTACTGACCAACGTTACGAGTTGTAATGTAACATTCGCATCGAGCGTTTACGCAACATGTTACATGAAAGAAAATTATTGTATTATTCCATCTATGAAAACTTTCTTTCCCTTGTAATGAATCGCTACATTAATTTCTGAACGGATCCTGTTATCGGCCTTGGTATATCCTTTTGTCGGCTCTTACGACACCCTCAGGATGGAAGGGGGTGGTGACACTCTATATATATGTATGTTCAAAATCCGTCACCACACGGGCAGCGATAAATAAGCTTATTTTGAATTCAGATTTTATATTTTTGTCAAAAAACCTTTTTAAGTTTGGTGTTCCAATTTTTTACTGTCGATATTAGGCATAACTAATTGCTCATCAAAAAATCAGTCGGCTCGCCTTCCTTTGTTACAGCGGTTAGTAACAAGAACCTGATTTTATCTTACTTACTCCAGTAAGAAGGCCGAACAGTATCGATGTCTGGTCGAGTGACCATAGCAAATTGTTACAAGCATGAAATAACAGTCATCTAATCGAGATTTTGTCAATGTAAGGCCCTTCGTACACAAAGCTTCGCAAATCTTCGATACTGAACGAAATTAATCTTCGAGCGACTACCGCCATACAAATCCATTGAGGTTCGTACACGAGTCGCGTCGCCGACATTAGCCCCGCAACTCGCATCGCGCCAGTCGCCGCTACCTGCCGGACGAGATCTTCGCTACATAAGTCGCGGCGATCCAAGATGGCGGTGGATTTCGATGGAGTTCCAAGCGTGATTTGTTTAGCCGGTACGCCTATAGTGACTGATAGGCAATTCGCGTCTTGCGATTCAATGTCGTGTACGGACCGTGCGCTACTCGATACTTGCGACTTGATACTAATGTAGTATACAACATTAGAATCTAAGATTTGCGTAGCCTTATGTACGAAGGGCCTAAGAGTCACTCGCAACGTGGTTGGTGTAAATGTTCAATAAAAAATGGTCTCTAAAATTCTTTTCGTGTACTTTGATGGTATAGATGATAAGCCAAAAATGACTCGTAATCTATTGTATCGTGTCGCCGAGGATTTTGCTACAGTTTTATTAGTGTAAAAACTATGTCTAAAACTAGTGAATATAACAACTTTAGATATATATTTAAAAGAAAGTATATTTATGTATGTATTAAATATATTTAAAGTGGTTTTAGTAGTTTTAGAGATAGATTTTAATATTATGTTATTATTATCTGTCTGATAGATCGCTTTAAAGTTTAAGTATCAGTATCTAGTTATGCACCCTATGCAACCTAGAGTTCTTATTTCGAGGATGTAGACTGCAACGTTGCAGTACGGGGTGGCCTGACTTCTCCGAATCGTCGCGGTGGGCGACGGATAGCTGTAGTTAGGAATAAGTCGTATTTTTATTTCATTATTAAAGAGCATGTCTTTCTGCACGGACGTTATTTTTATTTTTTATTTTTAAAAAAGGAATTGGGGCTCCCAAATTCCTGACTGGCGCAGCCGGTAGGATATCGTTTGGCCGCGCCGTCTTTCGCGTGTATTCTAGGTATCAGCATTTACCCGAGCGCGTGATCCTGCGGCGGTGCGAGAGAGCCTGGGCGATATCCTGCGAACCAACAAAATCTGTCGGGACGGAGCTATGACGTCGGCTGGTTGGTGAGTAAGCCTTTTCACCATCCTGCCAGTGTTTTCCCTTTCCAATTTCGTTATTCTGAGATTGGACATCTCTCGTTATAACTGTGATCTGGTTTCTTTATAAAAATCTACGGAAACTGTATTAATTTGTGTTACGTCAAAATACGAAATTTAAAGTTAAGTGTGTTACTGTGACTATTTTACATTTATTTTAGCGGTTAAATTAAGAAATTTAATTTTTATTTTTACATATTTCATACTTTATTGAATTTAATAAAATGGAGAGGTCAAATGCAAATGTGGAGCAAATTTTGCTCATTCCTAGAGAAATGGTACAGCTTATCCCAATGTACGGTGGAGATAAGCGTCAGTTAAACTTATTTATAAGAAAGTGTGAATATGTAATTAATAAATACCAGGGCAGTTCAGCGCAAGACCTATATGTAATGCACACTATTACTAGTAGGCTTACGGGTGACGCCGCCGCCCTTATCAGTGAGCGCGAGGATATTAGTACGTGGGACGAGTTCAAGGAATTACTCATACAACATTTTGGGGATCCGCGTAGTGAGGAGACCATTTTAATTGAGTTAGAAAGTATGAAAATTAAATCCGGAGAAAATTATCTAGAATTTTGTAATAGAATTCAGTCTGTGCGTTCGGTACTCATATCGAAGGTAAATCAATTGGTTAATCCCAGTTTAAAGGAAAGTAAAATAATTATTTATAACCACACCTCACTCAATGTGTTTTTATATAATTTGCCTGAACACATGGTTAGAATAGTCAGGTTAAAATCACCAAGCACCCTTGAAGAGGCCTTGAGCGTTGTAATGGAAGAGGTTAATTTTAATGAACAATATAATATGCGAAATAAGATGGTTAACCATCCATCAAATAAACCGTCATTTTTGCAAATGCCGAATCCTAATAACGCATTCAAATTCGGTATTTCTCATAACCAACCAATGCAACCAATAGGATTTAGACAAAATAGTATTCCCCCCAAAATAAATTTTGGCATCCCTCAAAACCCACCAGGTAATTTTAAATTTGGGCTCCACCCTCAGTTACCTAGCGCCTACAACCAGCAACCATCTGGGTACAGACCGCAGTTTGGTTACCAGCCCCAGCAACCATCCGGGTATAGACCACAGTTTGGTCACCAGCCCCAGCAACCATCCGGGTATAGACCACAGTTTGGTTACCAGCCTCAGTTTGGTACACGGCCTCAGAATTTTAATAATAGATTACCGTTTGGCCTTCAGCCACGTAACCAAAATTTTGAGAAACCACAATTTGGGTACAAACCTTTCCAGGTGCCACAAAACTACAAACCGAACCCTCCTAATGATGTATCCATGCGTACGGCAGCACCGGCTAAGAACCAACATGGGTTCAATTTAAACGAAATGGAACTTAACCAATATGAACCCATGTACTACCCAGAGTTTTCACCCTATTGCCACGATAACCTCGAGTACTTTGACGACAACCAGGTAGATAGCACGAACGAAGATTATGTAGAAACCGATCAAGGTTATGACGATAACGGCTGTCATGAAAATGCGTCAAATTTTTCGGTACCAGCCTTAGAAGAAACCCCGAAATAATACAAGTTAATTATTGTGACCCTAACCTTAAATTACCATACATATACATACCAGAAATAGATTCAAAATTTATGATTGATACTGGCAGTATGAGATCGTTCATTAATCCTAATAAGGCTTATCATTATTTTCCACATGTTATACGTCAAGAACCCTTTCAGGTAGTAAGTACACACGGCTCCAGTTCACACAATGAGGTCATTGAAATCCCTTCATTGCCTACTTTCAATACACCAGATATTCAAAAATTTTACCTATACCAAGTGGACCCGCGTTACGATGGCTTACTAGGAGATGATATTCTTTGTCAAATGGGAGCAGTCATTGATCTTAAAAATAATATATTGCGTACAAATTATACATCCATACCAATTATACATAATAGTACTAGTTATGAGATTCACCTGGCACCTAGAACAGAACAGCGCGTAAAATTACCTACCAATCTTTACAAAGGTGAAGGAATATTAGAATATACTGAGTTTTGCGACGGAGTAAGAATGCCATGTGCGGTAATTAATTGTGAGAATGGGTACGCTACAACTATACTACAAAATACTTTAGATACGGATATGGTTATAGCTATACATAGACCATTTAATGTAACAGAGTATGACCCTGAAGAGTGTAAGGCGTATTGTATGACTGATGCGAAAGAAGTGGAAATAGATAAAGTGTTAACAGAAAATTTAAATAAATTAAGACTGGATCACATGAATGAGGAAGAACGAAAAGTGATTTACGAATTATGTGTAGAATACAAGGACATATTTTACAGTGAAAACCTCCCATTATCATTTTCAAACCAGGTTAAACATTTTATAAGAACCTCCAACGAAGACCCTATTTATGTAAAGCCATATAGGCAAGCCCCTGCACAAGCTGCGGAAATTAAGGAACAGGTTCAAAAGCTACTTGACGACAACGTCATACAAGAGTCTCATTCCCCTTGGAGCGCCCCTGTACACCTAGTCCCAAAAAAAATGGACGCTTCTGGTACAGTAAAATATAGGATGGTAATTGACTACAGACGTCTTAACGACATTACGACTGATGACAAATACCCCTTACCTAACATGTCTGACCTTTTTGACAAATTAGGCAAGAGCAATTACTTCACAACCCTCGACCTAGCATCTGGTTTTCACCAGATTGAAGTTAACGAAGCAGACCGACAGAAAACTGCCTTCAGCACACAGTTTGGCCATTTTGAGTTCTTGAGAATGCCCTTTGGCTTGAAAACAGCTCCAGCTACTTTCCAACGGGCTATGGATAACGTATTGAGAGGGCTGCAGGGTATCCATTGCCTGGTATATCTGGACGATATTATTATATTTTCATCTAGTTTACCTGACCACATACAAAAGTTACGATCAGTTTTTGACAGACTACGTGAGACAAATTTGAAAATTCAACTCGACAAGTCAGAATTTTTACGCAAGGAAGTTCTCTACCTTGGACACACGATCACTAAAGACGGACTAAAACCAAATGACGACAAAATTATGACTATACTTAACTATCCTTTACCTAAGACTACGACTGAGATAAAAAGTTTCCTGGGACTTATTGGTTATTACAGACGATTTATTAAGGACTTCGCTAAAATTACTCAACCATTAACATCCTGTCTCAAAAAGCGTAATAAAATAGTTATAGATCAGAAATACATAGATGCGTTTGAGAAATGCAAAGAACTATTAACTAATGCCCCGTTATTGCAATATCCCGATTACGACAAAGACTTCATCTTAACCACAGATGCATCCGCAGTAGCTCTGGGAGCAGTATTGTCTCAAGGCCCCGTGGGTAGCGATAAACCGGTCGCGTATGCCAGCAGAACACTTAGCGACACCGAGGCCAGATATAGCACTATAGAGCGCGAGTTACTAGCCATCATCTGGGCCGTGAAGCATTTTCGTCCATACTTGTACGGCCGAAAATTCCTTATTTACACCGACCATCGCCCTCTGGCCTGGCTTTACTCCCTTAAGGAACCAAATAGCAAACTCACCCGATGGCGATTACGCCTACAGGAGTACAATTTTGAGATAATTTATAAGAATGGTAAGCAGAACACTAATGCCGATGCCCTCTCCAGAATTAAAGTAAACGCTTTAGGTTCTGATGATGACGCGGAATCTATGAAGGTTAACATCGATTCTAAAGAGGCTAAGTTACAGAAACATTTGAAAGAGGTGACTGAAGACATAACTAGACTTTCGACTGAGGACAAAAGATTTAATTCCGACACTATTACTATCTCTGACTCGTCTGCCACTATATCCATAGACTCTGTAGACAATGTAGAACAAGATTACCCACTTAGATCGGACACTAGTAGTACGGAAACAGCCCATTCTGCGTTAGATTTGGAATCACATGGTATCCCTATTCTTCATGAGGCTATCGACACAAAACCAAATCAGATCTTGGTTTTTGAGTGGTTTAGAAATCGATTACAAGTTACCGATCGTTCTCGCGATAAGCAAAAAGTTTTGGAGGTTTTTCTACCCATAAATAATGCAGAGCTAGTAAAACAACTTCTTAAAGAATACATTAAGCCCAAAATTAAATATTTCATCTATTTTGAGAAGGAAGAGCATAGAAAATTATTTTCCAATATAATTATTAGTTTATTTAAAGAAGGAACGGTAGAGTTTTATGAGTGTACGCAGCGAGTAGTTTACGTAGAAGATGAGAATGAACAAAAAGCAGTTGTGTTAAAGCATCACCAGGGAAAGACATGTCACAGAGGTATAAAAGAGACTGTTTTACGAATTAGGCGGAATTATTATTGGCAGAATATGCAAGAATTAGTATCAGCTGTAATAAACTCATGCGAAGCTTGTCAGAAAATGAAGTATGACCGAAAACCAGTAAAACCCCTTTTACAATTAACTCAAACCCAAGATGCCCCGTTTCAAGAAGTATTCATTGATTTATTTTCCATTGAAGGGAAGTACTACTTAACCATCATAGATGCGTTTAGTAAACTTGCACAAGCAATAGAAATAGGAAATAGATCCACTGCAGAAGTAGTTAGAGCCTTAATAAAATATTTCTCATTTTATGGTATCCCCAGAAAAATTAGTAGTGATCCCGGCACAGAGTTTAATAACGAATTGTTAAAAGAACTCGCCTCCATGTATAAAATTGAATTACACATTTGTACCCCGAACAACCCAAACTCTACCGGTCTCATTGAAAGATTTCATTCCACTATTATAGAGATATATAGATTAGCCAAATATGACCAAAAATGTACCGATGCAGCATCCATCATGACATACTCTATAATGGCCTATAATAACACAATTCACACGGCTACAGGATTGACACCTTTCGAGGTCGTCTTCGGCCATACCGATTCTAATACTATGTTTAATGCAGATTTTGAGAAAGCATATATACAACAAATTCTTAAAGATCACGTTAAAAGAACAAAATTTTTATATTGGCATATTAGTGATAAAATGCAGAAAAATAAAGAAAGTTTTAGGGAAAAGAAAGGAGGTGAAAGCGGAATTAGGTTAGAAGAAGGAAAAATAGTATATACAAAAGCTGTTAATAAACGAAAAAGCAAAGACAAGCCCCTGTATCAAAAAGCTGTAGTTAAAGGAAAAATAAAACGTAACATAGTACCCGTAGAAATAGGAGTTAGGAAAACTAAGGCGCCACTTAAAAACGTCAAACGCCCTCCACAGGTGGTGTTTGATGATAGCGACAGCAACGCTGATCGCCCAGAACCGGGCCCTTCAACTAGCAAAGGTTGAGGGAAACCCAGGAGTTTTACCAGTTAAATTAGGACAGGCTTTCAAACAAGAAGACTGGTGGACTGTTATAAAGGTATTAGATTTAAGCAGATTAAATAGCAATTTAGATTTTAATATACGTAAATATTCTGAATTACTACAACTAATAGCGCCAAGTAAGCAATACTCTGAGGAATTCTTACCTATGATTAAACAAATAGAATATATGCGTGGCATAACTATAAATAAATTTGAGCAACTTATGCCTAATATCAGAGTTAAAAGAGGTCTGTTAAATCCTCTTGGTTCCCTAGTGAAAATGATAACTGGTAATTTGGACCAGGAAGATGCCAATCGATATGATAACCTAATAACGCAATTAACAGAAAAAGAAGTATTAACAGAAAATAAAGTAACTATAATATCTGAAATGTTCGATAAATTTGTTAACAGCACAGAAACTTTACAAGAAAATACAGTAATGTTAGATAATAGATTAAAAGCAATCGAAGATATCGTTAAAAGACTTATTACTAAAGAAGTTCATTCAATATATTCTACTTATGTCCTTATGATGTTTAATATTTTCAACAGTAATTTTCGTCTGATTTATCTATCTATAAGCGAAATAGAAACGGCACTAGCCTTGAGTAAAATTTCTGTACTGCACCAATCTATAATAAACTCTACTGAATTATTATATACACTTAAAAATATAGAGCAAACGGATAATTTGTTGTACCCTGCGACTTTAGATAATTTAGTTAAAATAGAAAGAACCATGGTTGTTAAAGCGTATATTAAAGGAAACCAGATAACATATATATTAGAGATTCCACTTACCGACAATATATCATACAATTACTACAAACTTTATTCCTTTCCCGTATTCCATGCACCTGTAAATAAAACCGTTATAATAGTTCCAAAATTCCCATACCTATTGGTGAAAGGGCTGAAGTACCTACCGGCCTCTCACCCCTGCGACGTCATCGAAGATGACCGATACCTGTGTCCCGAGGACAGTGTTCTTATGCAGACGGAAGACACTTGCGTCGAGCAATTGATGCGGATGGATACCCAGGCTGACTGTACCGCTGTTCCAGTCGATGTGGAAGACGTCAAGGTTCAGCGTGTCAAATTCAACAGCTGGATAATTTACACCCGGAAAATCACCGTGCTGCCCGAAAGATGTGGTGACGACATTTCCCATGTCTCCATTCAAGGATCATATGTAGTGAACATCGAAGAGAAATGTGAAATTATCGTTGAAAGGTTTCGTTTACGATATCGCCGAACGTATGGCGAAAACGTAAACCTACAGCTGGCAATGATTCCTAATTTGCCAAAACTACAGTTTCTAAATTCAAATTTAATTTTTAATAGAACAGTGGACCTTAAAGAAATACACTTGGATGACTTAAAACACTTATCATACATGTTGAAATCGGGAAAAAATATAAACAGTGTTAGTGCGGACAAATTCAGTGTAGAAATTAAAAGCGTCAGTCTGGCTACAGTAATGCTGTATGTAGTCATAAGTATAGTTTTAATCATAATTATAGTTTACCGGTATTACGCCACAATTTTGTTTTATATTAAGCGGAATGATCCGAATCCAGAATCTTCGGATAATTCCGCACTTGGTGAGGGAGGAGTTATGCACCCTATGCAACCTAGAGTTCTTATTTCGAGGATGTAGACTGCAACGTTGCAGTACGGGGTGGCCTGACTTCTCCGAATCGTCGCGGTGGGCGACGGATAGCTGTAGTTAGGAATAAGTCGTATTTTTATTTCATTATTAAAGAGCATGTCTTTCTGCACGGACGTTATTTTTATTTTTTATTTTTAAAAAAGGAATTGGGGCTCCCAAATTCCTGACTATCTTCTATCGAATAACAATATAAACACGAATGTTTCAATGAATGTATCACGCAAAAACTACTGAATGGGTTTTGATAGAACTTTTTAATAATACAACTTACATATCAGATTAACACATAGGCTGTTTTATGTAAAGATATGGGGTGAATTATCCAAAATACAATCATAAGTGTCAAGTAAGCGCGGATGAAACCGCGGGGTGCAGCTGCTCTCGCCAATCTTTATGGCCGCTCTGAATGTAGCCGTGGGTACGAACTTGCGCATCGTACATTTTTTATGCAATACGAACATAGCTCACTCACACTAACACGCGGGTAGTGAGGACGCTTGCGGGTGAAAAACGGTGCGTGCGAGCGTGCCCTACGTACGTCCCGCTGATATCTGATTTTGTGTTGTGCGCAGCCTTATGCGGCTACATTCAGAGCGGCTATAAAGATTGGTGAGGACTGTATGTATAATATTTATTTTATACTTTTGTAATATCCGTGTAATTGTGTATACATTTTATTTATACATTAAGCCTATTTGTGTTCGTCAATTAATTCATGTTTGTGAAATGCCCCCGCGATTCCGGATATTATATATATTGTGCGGAGGCTTCGCTTTAAAAAAAACAAAGAATATATCCGCCCTTTGCTATGGTTTTGTCCATACATAAATAAATTATCTATGTGTGTACATAAATAAATAAAATACATCTCACCCATGAAAACTTACTCAATGGAATCCCTCACTTTATAATTTTTTGTTAGTCTGTTTAGATGTAAAGGCCAATGTAGTACGGAACCTAAATTAAAAGAACATTTTTTATCTAGACCGATATGATTTAATTTAATTTTGATCGATATTTGTTTTTTAGTTTCGTTTTTGTCGACCAAAATAGCCATTTGGTCATAGTCATGCCTTATTAGTTCTCAGGACTATGACAGCCGAATAACCATTAACATTTTAGTCTCGCTGCGTGAAGCTTCTATTCAGTATAATTAAGGCAACCAAAATTGGTGTTAAAAGCTGATGAAAATTTTGCTACTAGAACAAGGAAAATGTGTCAATAAATTCAGTTCTGTGTGGTGACGAATTAGGAATACACAAGCTGTACGCTTGTCACCACACACAAAGGGCAATGGAGAGGGCTATGCTCGGATTTTCCCTGCGAGATCTAATCAGAAATGAGGAGATACGCAGGCAAACCAGGGTCACCGACATAGCCCACCGGATTGCCAAACTTAAGTGGCAGTGGGCAGGGCACATAGCTCGCAGGACTAACGCCCGATGGGGCAAAAAAGCCCTCGAGTGGCGACCGCGTTCCGGAAGGCGCAGTGCTGGTAGGCCTCCCACACGGTGGACCGACGACCTGGTTAAGGTCGCCGGAAAGCAGTGGATGCGGGCGGCCCAGGACCGGCCTTTGTGGAGATCCTTGGGGGAGGCCTATGTCCAGCAGTGGACGTCTTTTGGCTGAAATGATGATGATGATGATGAAGCTGTACCCTGAGAGCGCCACTAACTATAATAAATTTGAAGGAAAGACTCATCAACAACAATTCTCATTGTTTTTTTGATCTCACACCTTCGTGGGCTCATACACAGCACTTTGCTGAAGATCATCACATGATCAAATGCATAGTTATATATTTAGTTAGTAGTTTCTTCTCTGAGCAATGGCATTCCGAAACCGCGGTAAAAACGATTTTATTTTTATATTTTGTGTATTTTAATTTTTTTTTACTATTTACTAAGAATCTATTAGATAATAAAACTGATTTTTCGATTCCATCCCAAGTATGTCATTGAGCCGACTAATATAAATTACTAATATAAATACAAGAGAAAGAGAATATGAAACAAAATCCTTTTTAGTAGGCTATATAATTTCCCTCGCCAAATTTGAAGAAGGCCCTGCTCAGTAGTGGGTCATTTTGAGCTGCAATTAAGTTGAAACACACTTCACAGTTTGTCCGCATGGTTATAGATTTAGAACACATGTATCGTAGATGTCCGTGTGGTGAGAGATGTAGAATACATAGTGTCACCACCCCATTCCGTCCTGAGGGTGTCGTAAGAGCCGACAAAAGGAAGTGCGACTTGGCCGAGCCGCAACTAGGCGATTAATGCCTAGAGGCATTAAGTCCGCCAATTTTTTAATCATACCCAAGGCACCGATTTTAAATGGTTGTGTATTGGTTATTTTTAGTGTTATCGTTTTTTATTGTTAAACTTGTTTGTAAAGTTACAAAAAAAACTTGTTTGCTCTTAACACTATCGTCAATACAAACTACGCACTGAATAAACCATCAGTTAGATGACTTGGAAAATATTAAACCCACGCGAAAGAGGTTTACATAGGCATCTATTTGATTTTAACCAGAGTTTGCGGTGTTGGACCAGCAAAAAATGTATTGAATACTGGCTTGAAAGTTTTTTATACTAGACGTCAAATCGATGACGTGGCAGCTATTTTTGGATACACTAATATAGGTCGGAATATTCCATAACTTCATTTTGCGAAGTATTTGATATAATACTTGTGGTATAATGGTAATTTGAATTACTATATCTCATCATCATCATCATCATTTCAGCCAAAAGACGTCCACTGCTGGACATAGGCCTCCCCCAAGGATCTCCACAAAGGCCGGTCCACTGCTTTCAGGCGACCTTAACCAGGTCGTCGGTCCACCGTGTGGGAGGCCTACCAGCACTGCGCCTTCCGGAACGCGGTCGCCACTCGAAGACTCTCATAAGTTTTGGTAATGTGTGACTTATTATGAGACATTTTTTGGCTTACATCTTGAATAAAAACATATCATGATCGTTGTATTTTGTTAAATTGTGTGTGAACTCTGTGATTAAAAAAAAGATTAATTTTAAGAAGATTTTGTGTTATAAGTTTTGCTATCTCAAAGCGTTCGCAAGAATTAATTCAATTAAAATAACCTTTTTATTTTCTTGATTTTGATTTTGTTACTGATTCAGGATTTAATTAACAACAAAATTAAGTTAACATTTATTTATACCGATTTTACCGTATCTGCTATCGTAAGTTATTTTTTGCGTGAAAGAGTAACAAACGTACATTCTTAGAAACTTCTACGTTTATAACATTAGCAGGATCGTGTCGTATGTATAGAATGTTCTTTCAATTCCACAGCGCTATGTACGGCGAACGACGTAACTTATTCTTTGTAAAATTTCTCTTTTAGGAAGTTTTAAAGGATTTTATCGGTCGGTTGGCAAAGGTGCCGTGACTGTTTACTTAATGGGCGGCTTATGTTTCTGGTATATCCTCCGCATTTTGACTTTTAAGTGGCATAGTATGGCTTAGACATAGAATGTACGACACATTCTATTCACGTTTCAGCCCATAAATGACCCAATACTGAGTCGTTCCTTCAAATTCATTAAGGGAAATTAGCCTACTGTGCCACGCTGGCAAGACGGGTTGGCATGGGGTTTGTATCAAGTTTTCCTTCTCATACGGCTAGGTGATCCTTTAGTCGCCTCTTATGACACCGTCAGGATAGTGTGGTTATGTATCAAGTTAGTTTATTATTGGGTATAGTTCTACAAAGTTAAAGCTTAGACTTACTTCACAGCTCATTAATTACCCTCTGCTCAATCGGACCTCCTCCCACTTTATGGAGGGCAATGAGCCTACTGTGCCACGCTGGCCAAACGGGTTCGCATACGCATAAATGCCTTATCAACCGCCTTATCATTTCCTTTTGTCGGCTCTTACGACACCCTCAGGACAGAATAGGGTGGTGACACCCTGTATTCTAAATCCGTCATCACACGGATGATCAGATGGTAATAAAATAAAGTGCTTCCTTAAATGATACAATTGCAATATGATGCAATAAATAAATAAATAAATATCCTTGGACATTTCACACAACGCCATCTCGTCCCAAGCTAAGCAACTTAATGAAAGAAAGAAGAAAGAAAGCTTGTGTTATTGTAACGAGATGGATGATAAACTACTTATATGCATTTTTTTTTGTACATATATACATACATATTATAGATAGAAATGACACCCAGACTCCGAGCCAGTGCCTCTGGTTTAGACAAAGACACTTGCCCGACCCCGGAATCGAACCCGGGACCCGTTGATCCAAAGGCGGCACATCTAACCACTAGACCAACGAGGCAGTCGAAATGGAACATGTAGTTAACATTAGGCGCCGAAACCTTCCCTAGCTGAAATATCGAAATATCGTAAACTTTACGGTTCCTGACAGGGCCCTACATGACCCATATAAACAGCTGCAATATATAAAATTTGATATTTATGTGTGAGAGTACAATGGGAACCGTTTTTCCTTGTTTCGTTTGTAATATAATCCAGGATGGCTAATAAAAATTTTTCATGGCTGGTCAAAAGGTTCGCTCGTAATTTTTCACACTCGTCAATTGTTGAACAAAGAAATTGGTTTATTTTTAAAACGTGGCAGAGCGGTGTTGTACGGGTGTTGCCACACATGAATAGCCCATGAACGAATGAACCCATTTTCGTTTGTTTTTGTTGGTAAGACGGAGGTTCTCAAATTGTTTTGTATGTTTTTTTTTATATGCCGCATTCGTCATTTATAAACCTATTTGGAAAATTATTTTTTTAATCAAATGGCATATTCATCATCTTTGCAAAATGAACCACGACTGAGTCGGGCCTCCTTCAAATTCAAGGAGAAAAATTAGCCTACTGTGCTACACTGCCAATACGGGTTGGCACAGTGTTTGTGTGTCACCTCGTCTGCGGCGGCATGGTTCTGCATCAGATCCCACAATGCCGCAACAGGACGCGAGTTGGAGCACCCCGGGGAGGTTTAGTGGGTAGCCCACCATGCGGGAGAGTCTCAAACTCCCCTCGCTGGCCATCCCCGTGGCCGGCGAGGAAGTCCATAAAGGATTAAACCCAAGTGAAAAAAAAAAAAGTGATTGTGTGTCAAGTTTTATTTCTTTTCAGGCTAGGTCACCTGCGCTTGAGTTTCTTTAGTCGCCTCTTACGACTCCCTCAGGATGGTATTGGTTCCATGTAAATTTTATGGAAATCCGTTTAGTCTTACTTAATATTATAAACGTGAAAGTTTGTAAGTATGGATGGATGGATGGATGGATGGATGGATGGATGGATGGATGTTTGTTACTCTTTCACGTAAAAACTACTGAATGGATTTTAATGAAACTTTACAATAATGTAGCTTATACATCAGAATAACACATAGGCTACAAGTTATAAAGATATTATGTGAATTACAACAATATAAACAAGTCGAATTCAAAATTTCTAATTGTCAAATTTTCGGCCATATTAATCTATAGACAACATAACGTTTCACTGTCAGTTGCATTTTGTTAAAGTAGGTTTTATACGGATGGAATAAAAATCTCAGGTATCCTATGTCCAACTTTCTTTTTGTTTTAAATATTTATAATGCGGAACGAAGTTCGCCGGGTCAGCTAGTTTTCAATAATTACGTTGTTTACAAAGCATCACTATCACTACATAGTATAAAACAAAGTCGCATTCTTCTGTCCGTCTTTGTGGTAGAGCCACGCTGTTCGCAGCATGAATGGGCCGGCTCGACCGGGTAAGTACCACACTCTCGCAGAAGACCGACTTTTGAGTAGTTGCTTTTAGCCACTGCGCTTCGTTCGGTGAGCGTGAGGGCCGGAAGCCCACCCCCCCCTTAAAGGCCGGCAACGCACTTGCAACCCCTCTGGTGTTGTGGGTGTCCATGGGCGGCGGTGGTCACTTACCAACAGGTGACCCGCTTACTAGATTGCCTCCCTGTTTCATAAAAAAAAAATTTATGTATGCCTAAATCTTTAAAACTACGCAACGGTTTTTTTTAATAGATAGAGTGATTCAAGGGGAAGGTTTATATGTATAACCCACCCCCGCTTTGCACGGGCGAAGCCGGGGCGGGCCACTAGTACAAAATAAAGTAAGAATAATTTATTAGACACAATAAAAAAGAGAATAAAAAGAAGGTGGCAAACGCAAGTATAATTTTACATGTCCTAATAAAAACAAAAAACTTCATAACAAAACCTGAAATTAAGAAATACACATTTCAAATCGGATATAGTTAAAAAACACTTTTATATTCAAACATAGCTGAGAACGTCGTCGATTAGGTCTAATGTGTTTCATCTCTCAAGCGGACAAAGCAGCAAATTTGTACGACGAAATAAACGAAATTTCAGCCCTTATATGACCCACTCCTGGGTCGGGTCCCCTCAAAATTAATGGAGAGAATTTAGCCTACTGTGCCACGCTGGCAAGACAGTTGACACAAGGTTTGTATCAAGTTTTCCTTCTCTTGGGGCTAGGTGATCTGCTTCTTGCGATCTTCTAGTCGAATCTTACGACATCCTAAAGATGGTATGGTGACATTGTGTATTCTAAATCCGTCACTACACTGTCGGAATTTGTATTTAAGCCTACAGAATAGATACTACCCATTCTTTCTGACACGAAGCAGTAATATCAGTTTACCAAAGTAGTTTTGTTGCCGTGGTGTATGCGAATTGCATACCAAAACGAGATTCTCCCCATAAAACCCTGTACTTGGAATTCTGGTCATGCAGGAAACAAACTAAGGGCCGCCTGAAATATTACTCTACTCATAAAACTAACCTACACACCGCCTATTGGTAACTCCGTAAAACGGTAACTTTTAAGGAAATACATTTTAGAAGTTGTAAATTGCTCGTGTGTGGCAGGTGAAGGTTTTGTGTCAAAAACGTGTGGCACTATAATATTGGCAGTTACGAGTAGCAAAACTGTCAAATTTGAGAATCGATAGCTCGGTGATTGACAAATTTGAGTCCTTGTAATAGTTGAAAATATTTTGTGCGCATGCCCGAACTTACGTCATGTTTTCGGGCACTATATTTAAAAATGTGATGTGTGAAAAATAATGCTTGTTGCAAAGCCATAGATAAGAAAAGTGCCCGAAACTGTCATACTGCTGCGTTTTGACTTGGCGGACACGCCTGCGCTATACGAACTATAAAATGGCCTTCAATTTACTTATCAAAATCAAAACTCATTTAATCAAGTTGACTATTTTGAAAAGACAAACACTAAAATTAAATTTACCATCCACTACTTGTTCAGAATGAAGTACAACTGTAGAGAAGAGCCGGCCAGAATTTCTATAGTTGCTCTTTTTAGGTACAAGGGCAGGGTAAGACAGATTTGCGAAATTAAACTCGCGCAATAGTCGCGAAGGGCTATTTATACATGAGCAACATCTAGTCAACAATTGTAACCTTTTAATGCCCGAGCCAACCGACCCGCAGTAACGGCACCTGTTCACGAGCATGACGCATGTAGCAGCGATCACCCTTCTCGACCATATTTCAGGGAAGAGAACGACCCGCCACACAAGGCAACCACTACCATGAGTCATAAAATGAGCATGATAAATCGAGCACCAAGGAACCGAATACTTAAAAAAGTTATAATAATAATTCGCTAGGATGCTCGAACGAACGCGTTATAAGAACATTATTTCGAATTACGTTATCAGTATACCGAGGACCGAAACTATACAGTAGCTTACTAAACTATTCGTAAATTAGAAAGGTAAAAGAAAAACACTTCCCTCCAAAAAGATACAGAACTGTACGATATCATATTTACTGCCTTCTTGATGCGATGCTCGAATCATCGCAAGCATTGTCTCCAATGAATACCAAAATCGACCAAATCCATTGTTGGAGTCAAACAAGCTGATAAATTATTCAGTCGTCGATGTTATTCTTTGTAATGGTAAAAGGACACAAAGGAAAAATTCACTTCGATTTCAATAGAAATTACTTTCAGTCACCGTTGAATTGATTATAATGAATGTTTTCCTGGATGGTTTTAAGGATTCAATTTATTCAGAAAATTACTTCGGTCCTTTTTTCTTTTTTTATCTAAACGACTTCCATGTTGGGTTCAATTAAGACCGCCACAGAGTGGATTGGAAGTGTCTTTTTGCAACGAAATCGTAAATAGCATAATAAAATGTCAATCATCACTATCATCACTTCACTTCACTACATATTTTAAAACAAAGTCGCTGTCGTCTGTCCGTCCCTATGTATGCTTAAATATTTAAAACTACGCAACGGATTTTGAAGCGGTTTTTTAAATTGATAGAGCGATTCAAGAGGAAGGTTCATAATATTGTAAAGAAACACTGACAAATTTAGAGGTTCATCATTGCACCCGTGCGAAGCCGGGGCGGGTCGCTAGTTACAAATAAATACGAGCAAAAAAAGATCACGCGTCTTCCGGGAAATACTCGCGCATTCTCGAGAACTCCCCTAGCTACTGCACCGTCCGTGAATCTTCAAGAATTAACCCGAACGTAGTCTAGACTGCTTAGTCTGTTCAGCGACTTTGTTTTATAATATGTAGTGAAGTGAAGTGATGACAGTGATGATTGACATTTTAGTACTTACTAAACGTCCCTCAAGGCTTAGTCTCGCAAAGTTGGAATCCGCAAGTATTCACGAGCTTTCATGTGGCGTAATTGACGTATCAATTGAGCCCAAAAACAGGTACAACCTATTGTTGTCGATTACATTTGAGATTTTCCGTGTGGTGACGGATTTAGAATACATAGGGTCGCCACCCCATTTCATCTTGAGGGTGTCGTAAGAGCCAACAAAAGAATACAAGGCCGAAAAACTAGCTGTAAGAGAAGAAAAACTTGATACGAACCTCTGTGCTAACACGTCTGGCCATCGTGGTACAGTAGGCTAATTACCCTCCATGTAGTTGGAAGAGGCCCGACTTAGCTCCCCCTCGACTCTGCTGCCACCTTGTCGTGGTGAAGGGGCTTGAGTGCCTCAATGATCCGTGGGGCCATACCGGCCAGGGCCTCCCATGCCGGGCGGCCCACGGGGAGAGGTGAGACGAAGAGCGGCACCCAGCGCCGCAGTGGACTGGGGCTCCAGGGACTCCTCTGTCCTCAGAGTTGCCCTGCGAGTTCTGGACCGCTGCTGATGATGCGAACCCCTTCTGCCCTTGCCTGAGAGGCCGGTGGTGGGTCGGGGGAACCGCCACCGACGAAAACCTCAATGACTGAAGGCGTCCCAGTGTACCGGGACGCCCTCTCTGACAGTCGCTTGCCCGTTGCGGGCACCACGCCGGGGCGTCACAGTAGAATGCGTTTACGCGAACTTGTGGCGCCCCAAGCGCGCCGTGTGTGGGTATACCGCTGGGCTTTTAGTGGGTAGACGACTCTTGGGTAGACGACCCTTGTCGAAGTCCCACATAATCCGACGACAAAAAAAAAGAAAAAAAAAGGCCCGACTCAGCTGTGAGTAATTTATGGGCAAATGACCCACAGATGAGTCGCGCCTCCTCTAAATCCGTCACCACACTGAATAACTGAATAAATCTTACCATATCGCCCCCTAAATAGACGGTGGCGTATATTAACATGGTAGGGCTATGTGAATATTCACACTGGTGTGGCCCCTCTGCCCACACCAGTGTGAATATTCATCAATAGTTACGAGCGTAAATAAAAAAACCCTACAAAAATATCGGTACAAAAATTGGCTTGTATTTAATAATATTTTTGTCGTCGAAACAATGGCGGAGGCATGTTAATTAAAAATTCTGTGTACATGCAATTTCCAAAGGTTTCACTTAAAGCCTTATTAATACCGCCAGTCAAATATGTACCGTTGGTAACAAAAACATTTGTTCGCTTGTATTCGTTTTTCTGTTGTTGTTTGTATTCTATTGTGTAAAAGTCACCCGATAGCTGTGTAAAATGTCCAAGGATATTTATTTATTACACGACAAATATACGAAAATTATTATATACGAAAATTCAAAAATTATTATATATGTATTATACATATAAAAATCCCTCTTGAATCACTCTATCTATTACAAAAAACCGCTTCAAAATCCGTTGCGTAGTTTTAAAGATTTAAGCATAAGCCATGCATTATATCTTAAATATCATAGCGACTTTGTTTTATACTATGTAGTGATAGTGATTAAATCTTTATTATGTTACTTTACACTTTTTAGTTTTTGAAGTTGGTTTTTTATCGTAGTTTCTTTTAACTTAGCAAGTCCCTCCCGACCACAACTGCTTCAACTAAATAATGTACAATATACGCGGTAAATCATGTAAAAACAGTTGTAAGGACATGTTTGTTACGCAGATCGTACACAGAATATAAAAAAACATGGAAAGCACAGGAAAAGATCAAGTGGACTGACATCTAACGTGTAACTCTCGTTCAGGAGAACGTATCTCCTCATTTCCGTTTCGATCTCAGGGAAACTCCGAACTATTGGGTGACTTTGAGCCGTTTGTTTGGCCCTTTGTGAATATTGCGCGGCCTTGCTCTCACAAATCTGTCTTATTAGACTTTGTATACAGCATTAGCGATTAAAATAGGTATCTTTTTAACCTTTAGAAAATGGTAAATTGTAAATGTAAAATATATATGTCAACGGAAAACAACAAGAACCGGAAATTTATAAACGGCCGTAGGATTCCAAACAAGAGATAAATTGTATTATTTTACGCCCACATTTTCGGAAATTTATAAACTTACTGAACTCACGCGTAAAATAATAAGTAGCAATAACCAAACGCCATGGGCGCTCTGATTGGTTGAATAAGTCACGTGTTCCTTCTCCGTCCTCTCCGCCGCCATTGTTTTGACATATATATTGTAAATATAAAATATATTGACTTGTCAAAAGAGCTGAGGTGCGCCAATTTGAATAAATAGAATTTTTATTTTAATCCTAGTTGAAAGGGAATATACTGTTCCACGCTGCCAAGACGGGTAATCTGCCTTTCGCGTTCCTTCTTACATCACCCTCAGGTCGATGCTACTACTCAGACCCTAAAAGACCCACTTCTGAGTCGGGCCTCCTCCAATTATATGGAGGGTTTTTAGCCTACTGCGTAACGCTGACTATAGAGGGTGTATCATACTTTCAATCACGAAAGTATTGGGAATGGATGATTTATTTATGGATCCAAATTATTTTTTTTATTTTTTGTTTTTGTTAGATTATGACCACGACATTATGTGTACATAGGCTATTAATTATGTCGTAGGTTTTCGCGGTTATTACACATTGTACGTGCATTTTTACATTATTTATTTCCCGACGATTCGAATGCTTGCTCATGGGAGAGACTCTTCCGTGACCAAAACTGCTGTGTTATTCTCAATATCCTTTATATTAATCCACTCAAACTCCATCAACTCGTCTACCAAAGCGGTTGTCGGTTCTTCTACAGATATGACCAGCCCACTGCCACTTCAGTCTGCTTCTTCTTCTGAGCCATGTCCGTGACTTTGGTTCTCTGTCGGATCGTCTCAAGCGTATTGTAGAACGGCACTCTTCTAGATGGAGCGACGATCTGCGAAAGGTTGCGGGCAGCGCTGGATGCGTCAAGCTGAAGATGGCGCTGTGGCGCTCTTTAGGGGAGGCCTATGTCCGGCAGAGGACTAGAGTGGGCTGATGATGATTGTTGGCGACCCGCAACCTCTTTAGTCCAACCTCTTTAGTCTTTTGTATACTTTTTTATTAAAATTTGAAATAGTGTTCTTTTTATATGGGAGTTGCTTTGTTTTTCTGTTTTTAGTCAGCCTCTTGTAAAATATCGTGCGATGTGCACGTGCCAATAAAGTGTGTTAATGTTCTGTCTCAACAAGTTTGATTAACAAGCCCGCCGATTTTAGTTCTCGTCCTTTACAATGATGAAGATATACAAGTATTAATACTTTGTAGCTCGAACTCTACGCCGACCACGCTGTGTGCGGGAGCTGGTTTGTCATAATTGGTTGTGATTAAGCACTTATAAAGATTTGGATCGCAAATGCATACCACCAATAAATTCCGATACGTGAGCAAAATGTTGGAGTTATCATAAAAATATATTGGTGTGCCCTCAATGTAATTCAGTAGGGCTGTCGCAAATATTCTTGGAACACTTTTTATGTCGCTATCAAGAATGTTTTTGTGTACATTTTCATACATCGAACTTCGTTATATCTTTGTCCGTAAATCTCGGAAAGTATGTAATTGATGGATAGACGTAGTATGATAGTAGACGAGTATTTATACTACTGCTCAGCGCATAGATGATGATTCCTCCTCCAGTTCCATGAAGGATAAATTGCCTACTATGCTGCACTGGCGAGAGAGGTATTCTTCTTCTCTTGAGGCAAACGTTTCGGCCTTGCCATTTCCTTTTGTCGGCTCTTATAGATAGATTGACTCATCACGATATCTCTGGAACCATAAGACCTAGAGACTTGAGATTTTGTAGGAATATTTTTTTCACCGGGTTGAGGCCAACTAAGAAAGGATTTCATGGAATTAAAAAAGGGGGGTTGGGTGGTCTAATTATTTGGCAAAACAACGTTTGCATCAGCTAGTAATTTATATAGTTATAATATACTAAATATATATTGGCGAAAGGCTGCGGGCAGCAGCTGGATGCGTCAAGCTGAAGACAGGGCGTTATGGCGCTCTTTAGGGGAGGCCTATGTCCAGCAGTGGACTAATGTGGGCTGATGATGATGATGATGATATTGGCGTAACTCTGAACTTCTCTCAGCATTTAGTTGTCACGCCAGACGGGTGTTGCTGCGCTGTCAGTGTGCACTAATTACCCGCCATGTTATGGGAGGTGGCCCGACGCTACAGTGGATTAATATTTAGTTAGCATTATTTATTTATTCTTTATGCAACAATAAGTTGAACATAGGCGGACATTAATGCCTTAGGCATTCTTTCCAGTCAACCTTCGGGCGATGCAGATAACGACATGGTAGGCGCAAATAAAAAAAACACTGCAATTTAAAAAAAACTAACCACAATCATGTTAAGCTTGAGTATAAAGTTGTCTATAATCATTCTACAGAAGGTCTAATTCGTAACATAGCTGGCAGCTGGATAGGCTGATAGTATTGCTAGGTGAAATGTTGTTGCCAGCCCTAACGTCACGCTCCACTGATTTGAAATCTTTAGTTATAGGGAGCTGCGGTGAGCTTTTCAGCGCTAGTGATCCGTGAGAATCGTCTAAATGGAACTTTCGATACACTTCTTTTAGGGCTACGAGAACGTTCCGATAAGTTAGCGGGATGCCTAATCACTGCCCTCTGGTTAACGCTCGGATTTATTCGTTCGAAAAATGTTGGCGTTTTCCGTTGATTGAATGTTTAATTGGCCATTAGTCGGACCGATTTGTTCAATTGGTGTTAGTCCCTCGTTGGCGTTTGTGTTTTATGGACTAAATATGTTTTCAAATTGTCAATGCGGTGTTGGATTTAAAATATGTTTGTCCCTCTTCTTTAACTTTTCCCAATTGCGTTGGGATCAGTAATCTAAACTTTTTTTGTTATAATAATAATAATTAATAATAATAATTCATTTATTCACACATAAATAGAGTAATTACATTGATAGTATTCATGTTAAATTTAAGTACATTCTATTTAGCCTGCATTTGGCATGTGAAATTGAGTTATATCAAAAGAAGTTATCATCACACTTATTTACAAAAAAAAATGTATATAAGTAGTTTATCATCCATCTCGTTACCATAACACAAGCATTAAGTTGCTTAGCTTGGGACGAGATGGCGTTGTGTGAAATGTCCAAGGATATTTATTTATTAGTCCACTGCTGGACATAGGCCTCCCCTAAAGAGCGCCATAGCGCCCTGTCTTCAGCTAGACGCATGCAGCTGCTGCCCGCTACCTTTCGCTCCATCTAGCATTAAAAATATAAATAAAAAAGATTGTCCAAAAAATAATTGGGCTACCCTTAACATTTAGGGGGATGAAAAATATATGTTGTCCGATTCCTATATCTATCAAATGTGAATTTAAAATTTCATCGAAATCGTTCGAGCCATTTCGGAGGAGTTAAATAATAAAAAACATTAAGGTTGTTAAATTCTCGACGTTTGAATAGTAGTCATGGTCACGGGAGAGAATCAGTCTCAGTCGTTGAAATAAAATTAATTTCAATGGGTATTAATCGAATTAGATCAAATGATGTCTTAGGTTTTCACGTGTTTCGTCGGTATATAAATACTCGCAGCGACAACCGCCATCCAGTCGTCCCGCGACACGGACGTCACGGACACTGCTAAGTGTCTGAAACGTTGGGAATTAAATAAAATAACACTATCAGAACCGTCAAGAAATCATCATTAGGTCTTAAAATTACCGAGTCTTAAACATAACGCACGCTTAGTATTAATTCAAAAAAATATTTTTTTGGCGAATCGATAAAAATAATTTAAGTAACTATTGTTTTTTTAAAGTGTTTTTATGGATTTGCCAAAAAAATGTTTTTTTTAATTCGGTCACTTTAAACTAAGCGTGCGATAATTTCTATTAAGTAATAGTTGTTGCTAATTGGCTTAATGCCACAGAATTAATTATGCTTACAGACAAAAACTAGTTTTTAAACTCTATTCATGCGTAAATAAGGTTCATTGATTCCAATGAGTTTGTAGTTTTTATTCCTCAAAGAGGTGCGTGG
This sequence comes from Clostera curtula, assembly GCA_905475355.2. Lineage (NCBI taxonomy): Eukaryota > Metazoa > Arthropoda > Insecta > Lepidoptera > Notodontidae > Clostera > Clostera curtula. Next base: position 4,732,269 of record FR997813.1, on the reverse strand, counting down.
GATATTATAAAAAGATATACCTAATTGCTTGATCATTGAGGCTATTGTTGTAATGTATTTATAATAGAGATGCTAATCTAATGGGTCGTTTACCTTGCTAGGCGCTTTACCCCTTGAGCGAGCACTAATATGGAGTGCTCTCTTACACAATTTGGTTGCTCATATTATGATTTAATAAATTGTGACGTTTTTCGTGTGGTGACGGATTTAGAATACATTGTGTCACCACCCCATTCCATATTGATTTTGTAAGATCCGTCAAACGTATAACGTCAAAGCTCCACGGGTAGCTTTGAAATCTTATGGGCTATATCGGTGACTGTGGTTGACTTGCGTGTCTTCTATTTTCTCTCAGATCTCCCAGGAAAACTCCGAGAGTAACCCCCAGTAGGATTAGCAAGCTGAAGTGGCAATGAGTTGGCCACATCTGTCGTAGAACTGACGGCCGCTGGGGCAAACAGGTGCTACAGTGGAGACCACGTACTGGCAAACGTAGGGTGGGACGCCCCGCTGCTAGATAGAGCGATGATCTGCGACGGGCAGCCGGCAGCATCTGGATGCATAGAACCGAAGACCGGGTTCAGTGGCGAGCCATGGGAAGGCCTACGTCCAGCAGTGGACTGAAATAGGCTGATGATGAACCTTCTCCATTGCCCTTTGTGCATGCACTATGCCAAATACTTTTCAGTCAGTCCGTAATGTGTCAGTCCCTATTGTGTACAGTCCCTATTGTAATTCCATTATATTATACTTAATAAAATAATTAATAAGAGTAAATACGTAGATCGTTAAAGAAGTGCAAATCTTAAATGGCAGTACTCGGGACGCACAGCTAATAGAGTAAATCGGTCTTGGGATAGAGGCGAGATGGTACGGTCAGAGCGACCGAACAAAAGACGACAGATGACGATGAAGACGATGAAAAACGACGAACGTCGACGACACCAAAACAGTTGAGATTCGCGCAGTAGAAAAAGAAAAATAAGAATTTGTAATTTTGGCAATATTATTAAGGCTAAGGGGGTGTGTGTAAATAAAAATAAGAACATGGCGTATACATGGGTAGACGAGTTCTTGAGTGGAGACCGCGAATCGACAAGCGTAGTGTGGGACGGCCCTCTGCTAGATGGAGCGACGATCTGCGAAAGGTTGCGGGCAGCAGCTGGATGCGTCAAGCTGAAGACAGGGCGCTATGGCGCTCTTTAGGGGAGGCATAGGCATCTATGTCCAGCAGTGGACTAATGTGGGCTGATGATGATGATGATGTATACTCATACACTATTACTAAGATACTCACTACTCCATAAATAACCCACTGCTGGGTTAGGCCTCCCCTATTACATAGCTTACTGTGCCCCGCTGGTAGGGTTGTCACAGGGTTTTGTTTCAAGTTCCTTGTGGCTAGGTTTTTTTTCAGTTATCCTTTCGGTCGGCTCTTATAAAACCCTCAGTATGGAATGGAGTGGTGACACAATGTATTTTAAACAAGTCGCCAAACGGAGGAGATATTCAGCTTTAAGGTGGATGCTCCAGGGTAGCCCGCGAAATTCAAATTTTCTTACGGTTTTGGAATTTGCAGGGCAGTGCTAGGTTGTATTATGATGAACATTTGATTCGCGGCTGTAAGACGTATGTAGTTACAGAGTTATAATCATCAACTTCATCAATACAACCCTCCAAGCTCATAAAGGTGCAAGAATGACTTTGAGGTTGAAAAAGTTTTTCTTGCACCCTTACGAGCTTGGAGGGTTGTATTGATGATTTTGATGATTATATTTCTATAACTACATACGTCTTACAGCCGAGAATAACGTTTTAATCAACATACAACCTAGCACTGACCTGCAAATTGCAAAAAACTTAAGAAAATTTGAATTTCGTGGGATACCCTGGAGCATCCACCTTAACGTGAAAGTAATGAAACTAACATTCTACATGTTATTACTCCAAGTTTTATCTTGGGTCATGATAAAAAGAGCCACAATGAGACGACATAAAAGAAAATCATTTTAACCCCTTCCCATCAGTCAAGCGGTGTCAACGACAGCATTTTCATACATTCAAGTTTATACGTCGTAACCTTGGGTGACTATAAACACCTCGGTCCACCGTATTTCCACTTTATGAAGACATAAAATGTCTTCCTTGAAAGGGTAGCTATTGCTTCATATTTCTCAGGATATGTCCTAATTATGGTATGTCGTAAGTTTGGTTTGAATGAATCGTATTAGTTACGATGAGTATCTTTATTTACTCTCTTTACTATTTCTGAGGCCATAAATGACCCACTCCTGCAGTTACATAGAAGGTAATTGCGTACTCGTATCAAGTTTTCCTTGTGTTTCGGCTTTATTAATCGTTAACGGCCTTGTCTTTTCATTTTGTCAGTTCTTACTCTACCATCAGGATGGAATGGGATGGTGACACTATGTATTATAAATTCGCCACTACATGGACAATATCGTAGAGGTGCATAAATCGTATTGATAACAGATTATCTAGCTTAAAATTCGCATTTTCATTTATGAACTAATATTACTGTTTAGAATATAAGATTTACAATACACAAAATCACAAATCCACACATCGTGAGGGTGTCGTTAGAGTAAATAAATAAATAATAAATTTAAAGAAAAACATTTATTTTTCTCACCACAATGTACATTCACAAAAAAATATAATTACACAATTTTTAATTTAAATTATTGTGGGAGTCTGGTGCCTAAACTGGGCGTTAGCCTGTATTTCAGGCCACCAGGCCTGCATCCCTGATTTTCTTATCAATTTTACAATTTCGAAACCGAGTTGTTACATGTACAAATAAATTTACTAGGTAGAGTTGACGAAAGAACCGCAAGAGAAGGAAAAAACATTTGCCAATCGGTATTGAGCCGCGACTAATCGCCATCTATTAATTTTAACTGATTGAATTCTCTTTAAAGTCAATATGTTAAAATGTTAAATATGACAGTTAAAAGACTTATATTTGATTGTTGTATGAGACCCCTATTGTAATTCCATTGAATTTCATTAAAATTTGATTGGTTGATGCAACTTTGAAAGTTATTCTTGTGGCAAAGCGATTATATTCTGGGTTCTATATGGGTAACGAAACTAATAAAGAATACCCTCCTCTCTTTATACATACAGAAAACCAAACTGCAAAATAAGCAAATTGTCAGTTACGACGTTCTTTCTAAAAGACCTCGATATTACTGAAGCTTCCCAAGCCCTCGTTTAAATAAATGAGATACAATCACTTTTTTAAAGGAAACGTTAACGCGTGTGCGTAAAGGAATTTTGTTTTAACTTGAGACTCTTAAATTTCATTGCTATGTGTATTGTAATGAGGTTTTAGCCTGGATTCTTCGCGCAAGAGAAAGTTGTATGTATCGTGATCACGTACCTAAAAAAAAATCAATAATTGCTGAATCTGGTTTGTTTCAATCGAATTTAGATCGCCCATCTACTATCTATGTGGTGAAGGTTTTAGAATATTTAGCGTCGCTACCCCATGCCATCCTGAGTGTGTCGTAAGTGCAGAAAAAACCTAGTGCGCCACACTGGTCAGATAGATGGGTTTGCACAGGGTTTGGTTTCAAGTTTTCATTATCTTGCGGCTAGGTTATCGGCTTTGTCATTTTCATTTGTCGGCTTTTACGATACCCTCAGGATTGACTGGGGTGGTGACACTTTGTATTCTAAATTCGTCACCACATGGACAAAATATCATAGTTATTCTGAATCACGTAGAGAGAGTGGCGGGAAAATACTAGTCTTAGTTTAGTTCTATATTTTGTCTCACCAACTAAGCGCTTTTCTCTTACATTTAAAGGTTCTCGTGTCTCCATGATGTATCCCTGAGGTGTCATATAACACAACATTTCAGTCGGCTGATAAGATAGCTGAATAGAAACTCAGTGAAAATGTATTTTAACATTTCCGAAAATAAAATATAGGCGTTTATAAAAACTATTGAGAATAAATCCTACTAATATTATAAACGTGAAAGTTTGTAAGTATGGATGGATGGATGGATGGATGGATGTTTGTTACTCTTTCACGTAAAAACGACTGAATGGATTTTAATGAAACTTTATAATAATATAGCTTATACATCAGAATAACACATAGGCTACAATTTATAAAGATATTGTGTGTAAATTTATAGCGATATTAAGTTAAATTTTAATTTAATTGTCAAATTTTCAGCCATATTTAAATATAGACAACATAAAGTTTCGCTGTCAGTTGCGCTTTGTTATACCACGTAGGTATTATATCACATTCTACGGGAACGGGATAAAAATCTTAGGTATCCTATGTCCGACTTTCTTTTAAATATATAGATGTTGGACAAATCACAAAATCATACTTAATATTATAAACGTGAAAGTGTAAGTGTGTAATCCCGTTCCGTGATATAAAACATAGTTTATCAAAATGCAACTGCTGGAATACCAAAACTTCACCGACAGCTAAACGCTATGTTGTCTATAGTTTGACAAATTAGACATTTTGAAGTTGACCGGTTGATGTATTTCTTTCGAGTAAATATTAGCTTATTGTGCCGAACAATGAAGAAGAACTAAATAATGCACGTGAAGATCACCGCATTAGTATGGCTTGAATCCGTGCTTCCCAATCACAAGAGCAAATCGAGGCAGCCCGTGAAACGGATCGGTTGGGAATGCAAAATCGTCGAGCAAATTTAAGAGATCAACAACTAGATAATTTTCGAGACACAATAATAAATTTATAAAGTAGGTACTACATAATTTGGATCGAGCAACGTTTCGATACGGTGGCAGCACTAACTACTGCTTCCATACTTGCGTCCGCATTGGACCAATAGATGCCATGTAATATTACAAAACACTCCTCAGCGGCTAAAATTTGATCAAAATGGAAAATCGTCATCTGGGATGAATGTACAATAGACGTGCACTGTACATAGTATACACGTGCACTGGAAGCACTTATCCGATCCGACCGAACACCTACGCAAGGACTCGAGATGTTTTGGAGGCGCAATGATTTTACTGTCTGGCTATTTCTGCCAAACACTGCCACTAATTCCAAGATCGACTGCTGCCGCTGAAATATGCGCTTGCCTCAAATCATCGAAATATGTGGATTGATTTTATTTTCTCAGAATTTCTGTTCATCGAAGGACGAACTCACAAACACAAAAATAATGAATGGTTGACTAAGCGAGCTGTTTTGGCGGCTAAGAATAAATATGTAGATGACATAAAGTAACTAACATAATTCAGAATATAATGACAGAATATAACACTGCATTAATTCAAATATAATGACTGTGTAAAAAAAGAGAAAAAAATATAAACCAAAACCACCAAACCTGTGCAACGGAACGCGTTTGGTGGTAAGTGAATTGATGAACAATGGAATATACTCAAAGTGAAGTTGGAAGGTGAGGAAATTCTCATCCGAGGATCCCGACGATATCAACTGATATACCGTTTTAGTTTTAATGATTTCCGATCCGTCGTGCATTCGCCGTGACATAAATCACAGGGCCAATCCTGGAAAGTTTGTGGCCTAAAGCTAGAAAATTCATGTATTTCCCAAGATCAATTATATGTGGCATGTTCCGGGTCAGAAGACCATCTGCGTTATTTGTTCATGCGCCTGATAATAAACCGAAAAATGTCGTCTGTCACAAGGTGATTCACTGAAAATTGCAGTTACTAAAATAGATGGCCAATAAAGTATAATTAAAATCATAGATGTTTTATTTATATTTATCCTGATAAAAAATTGAAGTTAATTTGCCTTTAAGGCGAAACAAAGTTCGCCGGGTCAGCTAGTAATATATACTTTCGATCTTTGAAAGAATCAAAAAGGTTTTGTATTGAGTTTTCCTTTTCTTACGGTTAGGTTATATAGTGCATTATAAATATGACATGGTTGTGTATGTGAATATTCAATATGCTGTGTGTATTGATATGCTAAGTCTTTTTAGACCTAATTAGAAGTTCGTTATGAATATGATAATGAATATACACCACACAGAAAATATGCAATAAACAGCCATTCAATTTATAATTTTGTCGCAATCAATTTCAACTCAAACGAACCAAACTTTTGAATGACACTGCTGTTAAATTATATACGAAGCGTCATCGTCGATCACTTTTGAAAACTCCGACAAAAATTTTATACATTTTGGCAATTCGAGTTGTATATTGAAATAATATTTGCATATTGCAGGAAATGATTTCTTGCTGGTTCTGATCGTGTTCTGAAACGTTGGGAATTAAATAAAATAACACGATCAGAACCGTGACGGTTTTAGAATACGCAGTGTCACCAACCATACCATCCCGAGGGTGTCGTAAGAGGCAACTAAGAGAACGCAAGAGGCCAATAACCTAGCCGCAAGAGAAGGAAAACTTGATACAAACCCTGTACCAACCCATCTTGCCAGCGTGGCACAGTAGGCTTACTTCCCACCATGAATTTGGAGGAGGCCCGACTCAGCAGTGGGTCATTATGGGCTGAATGCCCTGACCACTACCATTTAAGTTTACTTTTTTAAATACTCGTATTTATCTCTTCTCTTGGAAACCGGCTAATGTTTATTATAATTTATACATGATATTATAAAACAAAGTCGCTTTCGTCTGTCCGTCCCTACGTATGCTTAAATCTTCAAAACTACGCAACGGATTTTGAAGCGATTTTTTTAATAGATAGAGGGATTCAAGAGGAAGGTTAATATGTATAATACATCTATAATATTGTAAAGAACCACTGATAAATTTAGAGGTTCATCATTGCACCCGTGCGAAGCCGGGGCGGGTCGCTAGTACCCTATACATTCGTTATAAAAGGATAACCGACAGTGCTACTGTTATACTACATGTGCGTACTGCACTTTATTATTTACATTTACAATTTACTTTACAAGATTACAAGGGATTCACAACAGCTAGCATTCCAGGAAACATTTTGAGGGTAAATATTGGATGAGAAAAACAACGCTTTCTCCCTCATACTTAAAAATAGAAATATAATAAACACAAAACCGCTCCCTGCAGTAGGCTCTTTGGCCTCCTTTGGGAAGTTTATAGGAATTAACTATTTTTTTCAGAGTCTTGAATGCCTTTGACCCTAGGCTTGCGTGATGAAAAGCAACGCCAGGGTGCTAAGATGGAGCAGGCAATGCGAGGAAATGCTCTGTCGGACACCGGCTCTCACATACACACGACAAAACACAGTAAAGCTAGACGGGCGGACCATTAGATCCTACCACCAAGCGTGCTGGGTTTTGTTGACTTTTACAACACGCGTTATTTCCCAGTGTGTGGTGGCAGGGCGGACCATTACATCCTACCACCAAGCGTGCTGGGTTTTGTTGCCTTTTACAACACGCGTTTTTTCCCAGTGTGTGGTGGCAGGGCGGACCATTACATCCTACCACCAAGCGTGCTGGGTTTTGTTGACTTTTACAACACGCGTCATTTCCCAGCGTGCAGTGGGGAAGTTTTATATTCTGCCCCGTCCCCACACGGGAGCTACACTCATATTACACTAGTTTTGAAGTCTATTCTCTATTCGTTTTTTTTTTTTGACGGATCTCTTGTGCTATTTATAAACCTGTATCGCGGGGGCAGTAAATCATCATCATAATTTCAGCCCATAAATTACCCACTACTGAGTCGGGCCTCCTCCAAGTTCATGGAGGGAAATTAACCTACTCTGCCTCGCTGGCAAGACGGGTTGGCACAGGGTTTGTTTCAAGTTTTCCTTCTTTTGCGGCGAGGTGACCTGCCTCTTGCGATACTTTAGTCGCCTCTTACGACCCCCTCAGGATGGTATGGGGTGGTGAATACAAATGGAACCCAAATTCAGAATGCCCCGGAATCGAATCGGGGACCGGTGACCCTAAGGCGGCACATCTAACCCCTAGACCAATTTCCATTTCTAATGGAAGATTCATAAAGCAAGCCCTGGCTGCAGACGACCACACCATTCAGGCATACAACATGAAAATGGCAAAAAAGGCCAGGAACAACAAGGCGATCGAAAACCTTGATCAGCAGAAAATATCACGGACACGGAATATAATTTAAATATCAAGACCAAACAACTATTACCAAACATAAGCTAAGGACTGAGAGTAGGTTAAATGAAACACCAAAGTCCCAGGTGCCAAGGCGCTGGTTACGACAGACGAAAGGAAAAAAAAGAAGAGTAAATAATTACCATTCATTGCTAAAAAGGACACGTACTACAGTCTGTCTAGTCTGTGGTGTTGTCACAAAAAAAAACTAAAAAAAAACCCCTAGACCAACAAGGCAGGCTATTACATTAAGAGCGTCCGAACACAATGTAAATTTCTTATGTATATCTTAGCATTTAATACATGAAAAAGAGAAAACCCTTGTTAGATCCCTAACGCCCGTCTGTCTGTCATGAGTTGGGGTTTCGTAACTTGACCTACAAGCTCAGAATGAAACGCGTCAATAAAAAGCTTGACCCCGAAGAGCTTTTTATTGGTTTCTTTTAATTCGAATTAAATTGTTTATTTAGAAATTAAAATGAAATACCATTTAAGGAAACGGACTGTAATACATAGTCCTTAAGCCGAGTTAAATATACTTTCAAAAGTAAAATGTAATATACTTTGTGTTATTAAAATGTGACCAGACCTTAATACGTACTTCTCTCTATAGTCACTGTTCTTGATACTGTACCGTTGTGAAAATCTCGATACATTCGTAGTAAATAAATATACTTGGAGATTTTACACAACGCCATCTCGTCCCAAGCTAAGCAACTTAATGCTTGTGTTATGGTAACGAGATGGATGATAAACTACTTATATATATTTTTTTTGTAAATACATACATATTATACATAGAAATGACACCCAGACTCCGAGCCAGTGCCTCTGGTTTAGACATAGACACTTGCCCGACCCCGGAATCGAACCCGGGACCCGTTGATCCAAAGGCGACACATCTAACCACTAGACCAACGAGGCAGTAATAGGTATAGTCACATCTTTTAATTTGATTATCTCTATCATTGAATCAAATATTACGACTTTAATGCTAGGTCCTTGTGTCAAATTTTCAATTGGTGTCGTCTTTTTGGCCCACTACTGAGTTGGGCCTCTCCCATCACAGGGAGGGTACTATGCCTACTGTACCACGCTGGCCAGGTGGGTCGGCGCGGGGTTTCGCTCTCTTGCTAGGTTTGACGTTTGTCGGCTCTCACGAAACCCTGAGGATAAAATGGGGTGGTGACATTATGTGTTCTATATTCGTCACCACAGAGACTAGTTGACTACTAACTAATAATAAATTAATTGCATTGGCTGCAGAGAGCGTCTTCCACCCATGTTACTCATATACGATACTTCTCCGCACTTCTGTTTCACTCGGAAATGTTACAAACAATTAACGGATCTATATCACACCTTGAACTAGAGCAAGTATCAGTGTATGTTTTTGTAAGTATTCAGAGTATAAAAACAACTTATTCTTCGTTCGCGTAAATGTGGGTACTGACTAACGTTACGAGGTGTAATGTAACCTGTTACACAACGAGCATTCGTGCAGTCAGTACGTATTACGGGGAATCCAGCGACCAACGACGTACTGACTGCACAAATGTTCGCTGTATAACCCGTTACATTACGCCCCGTAACGCCGGTCAGTACCCAGCTATAAGAATGCAGTGAGTTATTATTGTCGGCCGGTTCGCAGTTCACAGTGAGATGCTTTTGAACACCATGGTTGTGACCGCGGTGAATACACATTTACCTTGCAGCTTTACCTTGCACTGATGCCTAACTGAATTCAGACGCGAACAAACTCTATACATTTGCCTATGAAATCGAAATAAGGATTTATGTACACAAACAGTAGCCCAAGCACGAAAATTTTACGAATTCGTAACGTTAACGTATCGAGCCCTCGATACGACGTCGATACTCCGCAGCACGAACAACATTTTGTCAACTATCGTAAGCTCGATTCGAATACGTTAGTGACGTCATCCTAACGTAAGTAGGGACGGTCCTTGTGGAATGAAATGAATGACGTATGGAATGAATGATTTGTTTGGAAACTTAACCAAGTTGTAATTTTATTTTAAACTATTGAGTTTACGGTTTATTTATTTAAAGAATAATTAACTAGTGCATGTAGAGTGAAATACATATGGGGAAAGATATTTAGGAACATGATATAACATGAAAATCGAAGTAATAAAATAGTGTCTTGGATATCAAAACGAAATTTGGGATTCTGAACGAATCGACTTGACGTTGGCCAAGGCTAAGTTTGTTTATGTTGACTTTAGTTGATAGTTCTTGTGAAGAGTAAAAGTGTGTCATTGCATTGTATTTATTATTTGAGTACTTATTTTTCAAGAGTTATTTAAATATGAAAACTAGCCACTTACAGTATTTAACAATGGTGGAATTTATGGAAGCGTAAGTATTTATAAAGTTCTAATTTATTAGAAAAGTTATATTATCTCAAGTGTTTCAGTCAATATATTTATGTAATGCGCCATACAATTTATATTCCAGAAATGGAGATTTATCAAAACTATCAGGCGGTCCACGAGGTCGCAATTTTATACAGATGAAGTGGAAAGAGTTAACGAGTTTATTAAATAGCGATTCTTCAGGAGATCCTAAGAGTGAGGACAAATGGCGTAAGGTATGTCAAGTGTTACCTCAAGGGACGCTATTTTTTACTGCTGAAGCACTTGACTGAATCTACTTATCTCTAACTTTGTTATTAATATTTCTTGTTTAGAAATTCTAATTTAATGTTTATTTGTTAACTACTGGTATGGGGATAAAAGAAGCTGGGTTTCCACATGTTAGTTATACTTTACATTTCAATTGTGCAATAAATATTGAATGTAGTAAGTAATTTTTTTTTATTATTTCAGTGGCTTCACCGCAACCTACTGAGGCTCCCCCTCCAGTCATTAGCGAGGAAGAGGGGTGGAACCCTCCGCCACAGAAAAAACGAGCTAGCAAAAATGTTTTTAGACATAGACAGAAAGGCAAGGGAGTATGCTTCAAAGCGTGATAGGGTATATGAGGGATTAGAGAGAGATCGGTTGAGAGTTAGAGAATTTGAGGTACAAGAAAGAGTAAGACAGAGAGATGAAGAGTTACGGATGCAGGGTCAATTGGAATTTATGAAAGAGGCAATGGAAGCTTTTGTGAGGTTTATGGATAGAAAGTCTTAAATTAAGCTTAATATTTAATTACTATATTTTTTATAAAATTAATAAACAAAAGTAAAATCATGTATAAAGTCTATTAATTTTATCCACTAAAATACTCCTTATAGCTCTACCCATAATTAACCACATCTCCTGTAGTATTCTCTTGGAAAATATGTTCAGAGATTGTTATAGCCATATTTGGGTTTTCAATCTCTGCTGGTTCTGGTTCCGGTATGTTGAACCCAATGGCTAAGTTGTGCAATACACAGCATGCTGTTATGATTTTTGCACATTTTAATGGAGCAAAGTGTAATGTGCGATCCTTACACAAACAACGCCATCGGTTTTTTAGTCGCCCAAAAGTATTTTCAATAGCTACCCTGGTCTTTCCATGAACTGCTGTATATTTATAAGCTGGAGTTCCCTCAACAACATCTAAAATTGGTGTCTTTAACCATGGTCGCTGTGGATACCCAGAATCACCTGGAAATAATTAAAAAAACCTAGATAAATTAAATTAAACTTAGTATGAATATTTGTAAAGTATATTACTAAATTATTACCTAACAACCACACTTGCTCATTATTTCGATGTAAACTCTGCATATAATTGTTGACCACGCTATTTTCCCAAATAAAAGCGTCGTGGGTGGCTCCTCCGTATTTCGCATTTACGTTTAAAATACGACAATCACTATCACAAATCTAAAATCGAAGAAAAATCATTACATCATTTTAATTTTCTATTTTAAATGAAATAAAAAAATATAACAATATATCACGATTGACTGAGGTAGGTACTTACCTAACTTTCCTAATAAATATTCTTCATTTTCAAGTAAACTTGCAGCAGCAAAATAAAATAAATGATTACGCTCGTACAACGGTGGTCTTTGCATTTTGAGCAATTTATTAAAATCAATTGTATTTAAGAACTAACATAAGTGATAAGAAAGCACTATTATTTATAAAAAATAACTAGAAAAATAAAAACATGGATAAAATTATATTTATACACGTTACGAAACCTTTCTCACTAACAAATTGTAAGTGAATAAACTTTCGACAATACTCGATACCCAGCCTTCGACAATTACATTACCGTACGTCAAAACAGTGTTCGTGCTCGCAATTATAGCGTTTGATTGTTTATAAGTTTCAAGTTTCGTTTACGTGACGATACGATTGCGATACGAAATTCGTTCGTGCTAGCAAAATTAGTTACTTTTACGTACGATAGGGGCGCTGTTCAAATCTCATACAAATATAATTCGATAGCGATACGATTACATTTTCGCAAGTTATTCGTGCTAGGGCTACAGGTTTCGTCAATGTCCAAAGCGGCGTCAATTAAATAGAAATAAGGGTTGAAAATGGCTGTCGAAATCTAAATTTATTAATATTAATGAACCAGAAGTTTCCAAGATGGCGGTGTCGGTTTTTTTTTTATTGTTATTAATTGCCAGCGCTGCTTCAGAATAATTGTCTTTTCCGTAATTACGGAGGGATTCCACTTTTTTCCCAATTCCCTGGATTTGATTGGATCGACAAAAACTTTTGTCATTGGAGTATTGACCTACTTTGTGTTTTTTAACAATAATTAATTGCAGTAAGTACTTTGGCAGGCGATTGTTTTATAGATTAACTCGATTAAACGCTTATGCTGAAACTTTCTGAATCGAGTAACGCGAAGCATAAAAAATGATCATTTATTAGTGTACATCATCATCATTATCATTTTAGCCAAAAGACGTCCACTGCTGGACATAGCCCCCAATTTATGTACATACAGAAATATTAATTAGAAATTTAAGTAGGACGGACACAAATGAAGATAGGTGCTGCTTATGTCTTGAGAAATCTCTACCAGCAGACCCGTGAGAGGAAAATTCTATACAGAAATGTGTGAAAAATAAATATAATCAACGTAATAAAAATAAGTCCGAATAATAAAAGTAACTTACTTAAATATTATATCAATCTAATAAATAATAATTCATTTATTTCCGTCTTTTAAATTCTACTGGTGAGATCTTGGTTATTTTATTACTTTGCTCAGCGAATTAGCATTGCCATACGACGTGGCAATGCTGCTAGCTTTCTTGACACCATATCCGATGTCTTAAGTCTGGCGCAATTTTCATTTTTATAGTTTAAATTATTAATCTTTTAGCTATACAATTTTAATTATTTATGTTTGGTTCAATATAGGCGATAAATAGGTTAAAAGGTATTTAATTTCAACACTACTATCTGTCGTGCGGTCTGTTACAAATTCTACCCAAACAAACAATTGATCAAAGTTTCACATCTATAAAAGCTGAGTAAATACTTGACCTCACTCCGGACAGGCTTAATTGCTCATATACGCCACAGGGATGCCCCTAAAATGTTCACAAATTCCCGACACTAAGTGTTATTCAGTTATTTACGAGAGCCGAGGGTCCGCCCATTATAGAGGTCTAGTTAGTGCTGTGGTAAACAAAATCAAGAAATTGTTTTGGGGGAGAAGCCTTGAATAGAAGAATAGTGAAGGAAGGTGACGACACGGTTGGCGTAGTGGTTGAGCGATCGACTGCTGCGCAACATGTCGCGGGTTCGATCCCGCACGGAAGAAATATTTGTACGACCTATAAGTATTTGTTCCGGGTCTGGGTGTTTTCTATCTTTAATACATATGTATTTACAAAACAAATATGTTTAAAAGTAGTTTATCATCCATCTCGTTACCATAACACAAGCATTAAGTTGCTTAGCTTGGGACGAGATGGCGTTGTGTGAAGTAAAGATTTTTTGTCAAATTTTTTTAAAGATTTTCGTAAGTAGGTACAATTTGTACTAAGTATATTTTGAGTTTCGCTCTGAATGTATTTCTGGTTTACTATCTGAAATTGGCAGTGTGGTGCCGGATTTAGAATGCATACTGTCACCAGCCTATTCCATCCTGAGGGTGTCGTAAGAGCTGAAAAGAGGAAATGATAGGGCTGATTACCTAGACTCAAGAAAAGGAAAATGTTCATTTTTTTTATATCATAAGCTTGCGTGATACTTTAGTAAAATAGTGCTAAGTAATTAACTAAATTATAAGACATTATATTCTTTTCCACAAAAGTTTACAAAGTCACATACACCAGACTGTAAACATGTAGGTACATAAGAACTCATTGACTAAATTAAATAAAATACAAAAAATAACAAAGTACCAGGACTAAACTTTGTAAACATGTGAAATGGTAACAATAATAAACTGTGTTTCTTCTACATACATCAAGCCCCCATAAACGCACCTCTTGGATTTTACAAAAGTAAAGATAGACAGAAGAGAAGTTTCAAATAATATTCTCAAAATACTGCTTAAGTTCCGATTTGCAATAAATTGTACAGTTCTTATCTTGTTAAGTAGAAAAGGTAAGAATATGAAAAAAGATACACACTTAAATGGAAATTGTATCTAGTGAACGTCAATAGCAAAAAACAGATCACTAACACAATCACACGACGGAAAACGTAACCGAATACTGAACTATTTAGAACTTAGTTTACATTAAATAACACATTAAGGTACATTTGAATTTCAATACATATTCTATACAGAGTACAGAAAATAATACAGATCATAAAATTAAAAGATATTTACTTAAATTATAAAAAGTTCAAAGTTTTACACTTTAAAACATTGAATTGGAAAAAAGATTACAAAATGACGTACAAATAACCTAGATTTGTAATTTAATATTTTTTAGTGTCAAGGTCTAGTGGTTAGGTTATTGGCCTTTTGATCAGTGGGTCCCGGGTTCAATTCCGCTGTCGGGCAAGTGTCTTTGTCTAAACCAGAGGCACTTTCTCTGAGTCTGGGAGTAATTTGTGTTCGTGAATTACATGTTTGTAAACTGCCCCCGCGATAGAGGTTATACCTAGTGCAGGGGTTTCGTTTTATATAAAAAAGGAAGGCTAATTAATACTAATATATTTTTTTCCCAACCAAGAGAGATATCGGTAAGTATACTAGTATTTTGCAGTTAGCGCATTGTTAACTGCCGTTGGAAGACCTCCCCTTACATTTACATTCACATATCTGTTGTAATTCCATTATCCACTGTATCTTTGTTTAACTGAAACAATGTTGTATAATCTCTTGTGTATTCTACAAGCAACTCCGGAAAGGATTATCGGCTAAAATCTCCTATATTAACAAGTTGGCAGGCTTGGGTCTCGTATTCCCTTCACATCATTTCGGATTAAAACGTGCATATGTAAAACACAGATGGGTTCGGCTCTTAGACAAGCAATTGATATATACATTGTAAAGATTTATATGACTGTCGAGATTTTATATTACAGCTAACCTCCATTTGCTTTAGAAGGCACTAAACCCGTCGATTTTGGCTCTAGTAAGTTCTAAGTTAGTAGAGTCGAACTGATAGCTGGTCTAGCCAGAAGATTATTGATTGCTCCACTTAGCGCTCATACCCACGAACAGCATGTTGTCAACGGCACAGACAACTCTCGTCGACGGCTGCAGTCAGCTGCCGTTGGCAACCGCCGACGCGTCGACGGCTGATGCCGACCCGCGTCGACGGTTGCATGTTGTCTGTGCCGTTGAGAACATGCCGTTCGTGCGTATGAGTGCTTAGTGAGGAGTAGCGTCTGAAGGCATATGACAATGGCTCAATATAGCTCTATAGATATACTCTAATAAAAATGATCGATAAACCGGCCACACTGAAAATTAGCCCTGCAACACCCTTTCGGTGTGGCAGCTGAATACTGAGTGGGGCGCCTCGTTCACAGTTATGTTAATAAGTTTAGTTAAAATTACTTATGTTGAAGTTAAGTTATAATCTTGTTATTTCATATATAAAAAAAGATATATTTCATTGTTTGACCAACGCTCCACTCATAGAGATTGGAGACGAAAAAAGAAATTGGCTTTTTCTGTTTAGGATTTGTACTACCTATTGTAAAAAAGTGTCGGCGAACTTTTAACGTTGATTTAATTACAAGTAAGGACTATAATTCTATCAGTGAATACAAGCGTGGAATTTTGAAAAGAGAAATAAAAAATAGGCGTCATTTTATTATTATTCCTGATTTGTCTTTAAACTCATAATAGAAATAATTTTTATATTGAAGGTTTCAGTGTTAATCACATGAAACAGTTATTAATAGCTAAAATGACTCAATAAATTTATTCACTAAATGCCTAAGGATGATAAGTTTACCTATACTTTAAATAAGTCAATAACTAGCGGTTTGTCCTCGTTTTAATTATTCAAAACTATTGCGGAGTTTTGTAGTGAACCTCTGTGGCATTGTTTGCTGAACAATGTGAAAACTGAAAATATGTGAACAATTTTGTGCGTTTAATATTGCTTACATTTTATTGTTTCAATGTGAGGGAAAGAGATGGAAGGTTATCTTAGTCTTGACCGCATAAAGATATTGTATATAGTTTGGTGGTGGAAATATAGGATGGAAAAATTATATGTATATTGTATAGATTGGTTGCTGGATGTATGTCTCTCATTTATTACATCTGACATGCCATGTGCCAAGATTTTTGCCGGAACTACAGCCTTCCAATTCATACACTAAGGGGGAAAGTTTTTTCCTAATAATACATCTCTCGTATTTAGGGGCCAATTTAGCCATAAAGAATTTGGAGGCGTCACTCTGAGGATAAGTCCTCTTCTACACAGTGTCAATGCTTCTATTACTCAAACCATAAATGACTCACTGGTGAGTTGGGCCTCCTCCCATCACTGGGAAGGTCGTGAGGCTACTGTGCCACGCTGGCCAGACAGGTTGGCACAGGGTTTCTTATCAAGTTTTCCTTCTCTTGCGGCTAGGTTTTCGGCCTTGTATCTTGCCTTTGTCAGCTTTCCATCCTAAGGGGTGGATCCGGGACGTTGCACCCTGGAGATGTTTAGTGGGTAGGCCTCCATTCCTGTAGGAGATTCTCACACTCCTCGTCGGCCATCCCCAAGGCTGACGGGACGTCCATGAAGGATTTCACCCGGGTAAAAAAAAATGGGTGTGACAATTATTTATGTAATCTTATTAGCAGCCAGAATTGCCCTCACACGTTCTGATCGAATTTTCTCATTTGCACGATTTATCTATCTCGTTTTAGTTGACAGTTTCGATCTTAATAAATTTACATACACAACTGTTTCCGTCTACCGTCAAGATATTATGTGAATACTAATTATTATACAGAGAAAGCTTTATTCAGTGCGAAACAAAAACTCTATCTCCTTAACGAAAAGATATTATATTAAAAAAAAAATATATATAGATTATTTCTTTCTTAAAAAAGAGGTGACCAACTGCACAGGAACCCTGAGAAATATTATTAACCACAGACAGCTAAGCGCTTAGTATAGGCATATTATTGCTCATTTCTAATGGACTATACATTTTGTGATTAAATACTTTGATTTCTCCCTCACACTTGAAAATTAATGTCTACCACAGAATATTTTCTTTCAAATCTTTTGCTACTTTCAGTAGTTTTTATGTCCTCACTTTGGAAGGCTATATGGGTTCTGATACACCTTGTATATCATACATACTGTGTTTCATATATAGCCACAACTAATGAAACTGTTTTACAATAACTCAAACACACCTATCCCCATAAAGGTAAATAAAGGCTATATTACCTTCGACACGACGTAATCCGTACCGAAACATCAGCTACACAAAGGTAACATATTTACCTCAACACACAACCTGTTTGTCGATGTTGATAATGTGTACAAATCGATTAACAACAGTTGGCTGAATGTGTAAACAATTCACATCAACATATGGAAATATAAACTTCTGTCTGTATTGCCCTTTTTATCATTCATTTACTATTGAATTATTTAAAGTGCGGTTGTTACTTTAAATAATTCAATAGTAAATGAATGATAAAAAGGGCAATGGAGAGGGCTATGCTCGGAGTTTCCCTGCGAGATCGAATCAGAAATGACGAGATACGCAGGAAAACCAGGGTCACCGACATATCCCACCGGATTGCCAAACTTAAGTGGCAGTGGCCAGGGTACATAGCTCGCGGTACCGACGCCCGATGGGGCAGAAAAGTCCTCGAAAGGCTACCGCGTTCCGGAAGGCGCAGTGCTGGTAGGCCTCCCACACGGTGGACCGACGACCTGGTTAAGGTCGCCGGAAAGCAGTGGATGCGGGTGGCCCAGGACCGGCCTTTGTGGAGATCCTTGGGGGGGCCTGTGTCTTTTGGCAGTGGACGTCTTTTGGCGGAAATGATGATGATGATGGAAATGAATGATTCTATGAGAGTCTGTGTACTGTTTCAAGTGTATGAAACTCAGCGTAATGCTGAGCTGGTGGCCCATTGGCGCTAACACTATACTACTACTTCCCATAGATGACCCACCGCTGAGTCGGGCCTCCTCCAGTTATATGAAGGGTAATTAACCTACTGTTCCACGCTGGCCAGGTGGGTAGAACCGTTTCTTAATTAAATTATATAGAAGAAATTATTAAATTGAAAGTTTCTCGAAGCGTCTGAGGTTTCTACAAGGCAGCTGTGCCTATTATATATATATTCCTTCATAATTAAGATAATATTTATCAGATTAAGTTGTAATTTTGACGACACGGTTGGCGCAGTGGTTGAGCGATCGACTGCTGCGCAGCATGTCGCGGGTTCGATCCCCGCACGGAAGAAATATTTGTACGACCTAGCAGTATTTGTTCCGGGTCTGGGTGTTTTTCTATCTATAATATGTATGTATATACAAAAAAAAATGTTTAAATGTTGCTAGTTTATCATCCATCTTGTTACCATAACACAAGCATTAAGTTGCTTAGCTTGGGACGAGATGGCGTTGTGTGAAATGTCCAAGGATAATTCTTTATTCATTATTTATATTAATTTATTAAATATATTAAAATACACACTTGTCAACCCTAGCGAAGTGAAAACATCACGCGTCTAAGCTTCGATCGATACTGTCTCAACATGAATCATCCTAACTGATCAGTCGCATTATTATCTAGGGTTGGCACGCACATAAAACAACCGCTATCACTGTGTGCGATATACTCGCGTTGGTGGTAGTAAAATAAAGTTCTGCGATAAAACTGTTTTGGTGTCTCATGGAATCAGACATATGGAATCAGGTCAGGATGGGTACTGACCAGTTATATGGGCAAATGAAAGTTGACTTTTTTCCTATTGTTTGGGTGAATAAAAATTCTAAGAGTACACTTCTCAGCTCGTAAAAGAGCCACTGCCGAGACAGGTTTCCTCTATTACAGAAGGGAAATTATATAGATAGATAACTGGTAATAGAACACTTTTTATAACTCACCTGTCACAAACACTTGGCACATTTCCTATCACTTGTTAGTATTTTGGTATGTATTTATTTATGTTTAAATTATAAGAATATATAAGTACTATTTGTATGTATCTATTATAATTATATACAATCATTTATACTCTAAAGTGTATATAATCTATCAACTATTCCTTTTTCCCTTTTTATATTGCACTACTTTATTTATTTAATCATAGATATATTATTGTACCTTACTACCCTTTCTTAGGTTCTTAATAATGTCCATCCCAAGGTTGTCTGTAAGAAATCGCATTCAGCGATAAGACCGCCACTTGTACAAATTGTTGCATATTATTGTGTTGTGTCTATTTCTCTTGTGTACAATAAAGAGTTTATCTATCTATCTATATAACTCTATAATGTCTTCTTCTTAAATTTAAGAGCGATGCTCTTGTCTGTGGAGTTTCTTCCAAGCATCTCGATCTTCTGCTAGCTTCTTGACCATTTGATACGAACCGACATTCACTTTTTCCTTAATTTGATCGAAAAAGCTTCTCCTAGGTCTTCCTCGTCCTCTCTTCCCTTCTACCTTCCCTTCTATGATAGTTGTCTTATGATCTTTATTGTACACAAGAGAATTATACTGAACACATTACTTATACGGAACAATTTGTACATAGGGCGGTCTTATCGCTAAATGCGATTTCTTACAGACAACCTTGGGATGGACATTATTTAGAAATTATGAACGGGCAGCCTACTGTATCACGTTAGCCATACAGGTTGGCATAGGGTTTTGTTAAAGTGATCCTTCTCTTGCGGCTAAGTTTTCTGCCATGTAGCGACGGATTTAGAACACAGTGTCTCCACACTATTCCATCCTGCAGGTGTTCTAAAAGCCGACAAAAGGGAATGAAAAGGCCGATAACTTAGCCGCAAGAGAAGGATAATATGATATAAACAGTAAACTAATTACCCTTCCTGTAACTGGAGGAGGCCCGACTCAGCAGTGGGTCATCTTTGGGCTGAGTAATAGTAGTAGAAGAAAGAACAAAAGAAAGGTTTCGTTTTGCCTGTGTCATTTATGTATGTATTTACAAAAAAAAATGTATATAAGTAGTTTATCATCCATCTCGTTACCATAACACAAGCATTAAGTTGCTTAGCTTGGGACGAGATGGCGTTGTGTGAAATGTCCAAGGATATTTATATTATTCATGTCTGCAGATAATGCAACACGGCTTAGCTTTACAAAAAAAAGTCGCTAAATGCATCTACCATCCAAGCTGTACGTCTGTGGAATGCCTTGCCATTGTAGGTGACCTGCGCTCAATCCTTGACGATCTTTAAAAGTGTGGTGAAGGAGCATTACTTAACATTCTGTTTAAGTCGTACTTAATATGTTTAATTGTTTATATGTATGTATATGTTTTCTGGTTATTCTCTTTATAAGTATATCATTTATGTACACTATAATTACCCATATCGGTTTCTTGTTCCAGCTAAGTCCATCGGAAGAAATTGCTTTTTGCAATAAGACCGCCATTTGTACTGTAATGTTGTATTTAAGTTGTTAATGTTAAGTTTCCTTTGTGTACATTAAAGAATATCTATCCATTTACGTCACCTTGACCCAAGAGTAACACATAACACAGACTAATGAAAAAAAAAGAGAAAATAAAATATGTTTGCCATTAATATCACTTCATCATCACTATCACTACATAGTATAAAAAAAAGTCGATGTCGTCTGTCCGTCCCTTTAAAACAACGCAACGGGTTTTGACGCGGTTTTTTTTTAATAGATAGAGTGATTCAAGAGGAAGGTTTATCATATTTGCACGGGCGAAGCCGGGGCAGGCCACTAGTTATTAAAATAAAATATTATTAAATTAAAATATGTTTGCCATTATAAAGCGTCCATTTTGCTCCGGCGTCGAGCTGCTCTGTCAGCTGTTATGTAATAAAATCACGGGTTGCCAAGAAAGTCATAAAAACAACATTTAAATCGATTTTGGTCACCCTCCAGTTAGCAATAATATTTGAAACACAACCACAGATTGACCTAAAGTTTGCAGGTTTACAAACCTTTTATATGTAACGTAATACTACTACTGTTCGGCCCTTAAATGACCCATTGTTAAGTCGGGCCTCCTCCAATCACATGTAGAGTAATTAGCCTACTGTGTCACGCTGATCAGACTGGTTGGCACAGGGTTTTATATCAGGTTTTCCTTCCACAACCACGTCTCGGATTTATAAGTGATCGCTACAACACGCACTGTTCGAACACTTTTTTCTTCAGGCACTGATGATTATTGGATGAGAAGATTGTGTATATAAATACACCAAAAACTACGATATTTATCTGCCTTATCAGTAATACTCATTATTCTCCCAATAAAATTCTCCAGAATTCATAGCTTTCTAGCGCCACTTCATCCAGCGCCTGATGAATGATGAACCCGGCTGTCGCTTTGCGGCTGGTTATCCGTCCATCCATATATGTTGTAATCTATTGGATTGCAGATGATAGTTTACGGCATATAAAAATCGGCCTCGGCACCATTTCGTCACACTATTCGGTCCCGTACAAATGTGTTATAGTAACTTTTACAGCGTGACTTTTTATTTATAGAGCTTTAACGACGTCAAACGTAAGTTTTATACTATCTGCCTCCCGGGTGTCCATGTAAGCCGTGAATCAATAAAATATACGCTGTTATTGGCACATGTGACATCACATAAATGTACAAGGTATAACATAAACACTATATCCATAAGCAAAGGATTGATAGGACTAATACACTTACCTTGTTGGTCTAGGGGTTTGGATCATGCGTCCCCGGTTCGATTCCGGGGTCCGGCAAGTGTCTTTGTGTGAGCCAGGCCCTTGCTTTGAGTCTGGGTGTCATTTTTATTCTTGAATCACATGTTTGTTTACTGCCCCATCGATACAGGTACCTAGTGCAAGATCGTCCGGTAATATACTGTGGACGTTTGTTTTTTTTTAAACTGCCAGTTACCAGGCATTCTTTATTCAAATTTAATTCCTTACGATCTCATTTGTCGCGGGTATTTTGTTGAAATGCGTTCGCAATTTGTCCAGGCGGTCGTAACTCGTGCATTTTTCAAGAGATTTGTGCGGGCTTAGGTACGACATCTTTATTTACTTCGCTCCCACTTCAGATGTCGTTGTGCGCTTCTACAATTTATGGTTTCACGGGATTGATACGGGGTAACGCGCTATTGCGTTTGTGTGTCTATCAATAATAAAATGTCGAACTAATGTCTGAGTATCAATAATAAAATGTCGAACTCAAGTCTAAGTTCAAAATTTTGTTTAAATTTCGAATTTTCTTTCGTCCTTTTTTAATCTTAATTTCTTTTGAAGGCACCTCATCAAAAAAATTTAAACTCTCAATATAACCTTTTGTTGGCAAAATCGACATTATTACCTACTTCTTCGTATGTCTTTTGTCACTAATATACTTATCCTTCTTCGCATGCCATTTAAGACCCACTGCTAGAGCGGGTCTACTTCAATTACATGGAGGGACTTCATCTTTCTGTAGTCGTCTCTATCTACTCCCTCAGAACGGAATGGGGTGGTGACCCTTATTTATTCCTAATCCGTCACCGCACGGAAAATAAACAATCCTACTACTACTGTATCCGTGTGGTGACGGATTTAGAATACATATTGTCAGCAACCCATACCATCATTAGGGTGTCGTAAGAGGCGACTAAAAGAACGCAAGAGGCAGATCACCTAGCCCCAAGAGAAGGAAAACTTGATACAAACCCTGTGCCAAGCGTGGGGCAGTAGGCTAATTTCCCTCCATGAATTTGGGGGAGGCCCGACTCAGGGGCTAAAACGACTGCTACTACTTACTACATGACCCACTACTGAGTCGAGCCTCCTCCAATTACATGGAAGGTAATAAGCCTTATGTGCCACGCTGGCCAGAAGGGTTGGCACACGGTTTCGTTTCAAGATTTCCTTGTCTCGCTGCTAGCTCTACGGCCTTGTCATTTTCTTTTGTCGGCTCTTACGACACCCTCACCCTGGAATGGGGGTGGTGACAATATGTAGATAGATAGATAACACTTTATTGTATAATTGCAACACACACATGGTTTACAAGAGAAATTATATTTAACACATACAATTGGCGGCCTTATCACTAAAAAGCAATCTCTTCCATGCATGTATTCTAAATACGTCACCAAACTTCCTGATTTCTTAAAAATAAATATGTAAAGGATATGTTAAGAGACTGCGATAGCTCACTAAGATCACAGAGCATACTTTCTCCTTTTAGGAGCAGTGAAACCCGTGGTCTAGAATAGTATTTTTATTTATATATTTCATAGCATTTTTTTAGTGGGTAAGGGTGCACCATAATTTGCTCTATGGCGACCCAGAGTTCGCACACAACCTCATTATCGCAAAAGCTCACGGCCCGATATAAAAAAAAAACAGATAACACAGCTTTTGTTATTACGTCACATCCATAAAGTATAATATCCAACCTAGTTTTGGATCTGTCTGCAATAATAATTCACATTATGATCTGTTCATGTAGTATTTACACGTTCCGTGTCAAACAATAAAGCCGTGGCTCGTGTTTCATTTTTATGGCTATTTTATTGGTTTTCGATAATGCTGTATTAACTGATTCCTTCGTGTTTATTTGTTTAAGCTTTACAAACTATTGGTATTGTCCTTTATGGCTTTACAAATTGCCATAACATTTGAAACGTTTAGCAGAATATTTTGCAGAAAAGCTTCTTCTAGGTTTGAAATAGTTGACTGTTTTGCATCTCGACCTACAACCAACGGCGTCCCTGGAGTGCCCGAAATAGCGCCACGGGTTTCACTGGCTCAATGGGGGAACATGTTTCGCGACCATGAAAGGCCTTGGGCCGCCTATCAACGGGCCCCACACCTTGATGACGAGCTCTAGACGCTCCCCAACTCCACAGAGAGGCACATGTGGGACATATCTACCCTCAGACGCCAAATGTAATAGCGCCCGATCCATGCTCAGTTGTAGCTCAGTTGTAGCGGCAGCCCTGACCTCCACGCCTTGCCGCCCCTCTTCTGCCAACGGCGACTACCTTAGCCTGTAGGCTTGGCCGCCCCTTCGCCGCTAGTTGCTGCAACCCTGGTCTCAATGCCTGGCCGTCCCTCCGTTCGCGCTGTTGGCGGGTGATCAGACCCGAGCACGACACTTTGTGCCGCTCTTTGTCTGGCATCTCCCCGTAGATCCGCCCAGCATGGGTGACCCGTGAACCGATATGCCCCCAAAAGATCGTAAAGATACGCAAGTCTCACCATAGTAAGTAGTAGTAAGTATTAAATTTTATTTTGTATTGTTTTAATATTCACGTTTCAGCTGACGCCTTCCAAATCCAATAGAACAGTTTGTTATATGGAATTTGTTGGGTAAATATATATTACAGTATCATATAGGACCGCAAAGTAAAAAGAAAAGAATGACAAGCCCTCCGAGTTTCTTGCCAGTTCTTCTCAGCAGTGGTCGTGTTCCGGACTGGTGGTAAACTTTATTACTTTGCTTTGTATCATTTTTATTAATATGTTGAACATTTGGAAGTGTCCATTGTGTCCTATGCAAAATAAATGATTTTACTTGACTTGACTTGACTAAGGTTACAGCACGGTCGAAGGGGAAGCGTGGTTCTGCACCAGATCGCACAATGCCGCAGCAGGACGCGAGTTGGAGCACCCCGGGGATGTTTAGTGGTTGGCCCCCAATCTGGGTGAGAGTCCCACAGGCCCAGTCCATAAAGGTCCGGGGTAAAGTCCATAAAGGATTTTACCCCGGGCGAACAAAAAAAACGGTCGAGGGGGAAATATTACGAATCAAACGTAACCGCTGGGATACCACCTCTTCAAGTTAATTCTCCTTTCAGAATTTACTCGGATAAAGGCATACTTTCACGAGAATCGAGTCAAAATCTAATCAGGCAGCAAGTTTGACTAGATTTAACTTTGCACAGCACTAAGTTAGACTTCAGCCGTAACTTTAGACACGCTTTGTTAGCATATCTGATCTGCATGGACCTGCAGTCCAAGTTGTTTTGGCTATAGGCAATATCCTTTCGAAAGAGGATTGTGTTTTTTAAAGTCAATGTTTGGAGCCTGCTCTATGTATAACTTTTAGCAGCCAATATATTTATAACGAAGCTCCAGTAAACAATGTTGAATCTAAATTTACAGAGGATTTCGCGGTCTTTGCATATTGTAAATGCACTTTCAGGGGTTTTGGATTATACCCAACTTTTTAAACATTTTGCAGTAGCCGTGGTCGCAGTACGGTTGTAAATAAAAATAACACGATCTAAATCTCGTTAAAGGACATTTCACCATTTCAGCCCATAAATGACCCACTACTGTCGGGCCTCCTCCAAGTTCACGGAGGGAAATTAGTCCACTGTGACACGCTGGCAAGATGGGTTAGTAACGGGTTTGTTTCAAGTTTTCCTTCTTTTGCGGCTTGGTAATCTGCCTCTTGCGTTCCATTAGTCGCCTCTTACGACACCCTCAGGATGGTATGGGTTGGTGACATTTTGTATTCTAAATCCGTCACCACACGGACAAAATGACATTTACCACGATCTAAATTTACACATAACTTCCATTGTATTGCTAATCCATAAAATTTAGCAACTCCGTAATGAATACTCTTCGCCATTATCGTGGATAAATCACAAAGACATCACATAAAAGAGGTTATTCCCAACGTTTGAGTTAATATAATTAAATTTAGAATACAAATCTCCGCTCAAACGATTTCAGAAATGATTATTACATATTTCGTTTGAGCCTGAGCCGAGAGTGACACTCAAAAGGTTTCAATATCTAAGAGTACTTATGGATGATTTCATAAGCGCTACTGGCAACTGTTATTGCTTTGTAATAAATTTTGGAATAGTAATCTTATTAAATTGTATCAAACCTAAGTTCTTGACGATGTTTTAGGTTTTCGCGATTATTACCAACTACAGACCAGCCGGAGCCTTCACACGGGTGCAATGATGAACCTCTAAATTTATTAGTGCTTCTCTACAATATTATGAATGTATATTATACATATAAACCTTCCTCTTGAATCAATCTATCTATTATAAAAAACGCTTCAAAAACCGTTGCGTAGTTTTAAAGATTTATTCTAATCTAATAGGGACGGACAGACGATAGCGACTTTGTTTTGTAATATGTAGTGATGCTGATGTCGTGATGATGATGATAATATCATACTACCTCGGTGCTTCGAAAGGCACATATAAAGCCATTTCAGCTGTTACTCTCACGTTTATATGAAGACACTTACACTAAAAGCTAGTCTAACCAAATGATAACTGGCAGTTCCAGTAGATGGGACTTACTCCGTGTCGTGTACTGATGGTCCATTCCTATGGTGACAGATTTAGAGTACAAAATGTCACCTACCCATTCCATCCTGGAGGTGGCGTAAGAGGTGGCTTAAGGACTGCAAAAACGTAACCCCTGTTCTAGATATAACCTGTATAGCGGGAGCAATTGACAAACATGAAATTCAGTAATACAAATGACACCCAGACTCAGAGCAAGTGCCTCTGGTTTATACATAGACACTTGCTCGACCCCGGAATCGAACCCGGGACCCCGTGATCCAACACCCAGACCAACGAGGTAGTCAAGAACTTGATTAAAACCATGTGCAAACCCGTCTTGCGAGCGTAGCACAGAAGCCTATTTTTTCTCTATGAATTTGGAGGAGGCGCGACTCAATAGTGGGTTATTTATAGGCTGAAACGTTAATGAATGATGCTTAATCAGGTCAGAGAGAGACGAGAACATGTGCAGCTATTTCTTGATGTTAATTGCAATCCATGCGCCCTTATTTAGTATTCAATCAGTCCCAGACAAGATATCCAATAAAATGCAAATGCAGACACAGTTGGGAGCTAAGATCTAGTTTATAAGGTTTTAAGTTCAACTTCGGAAGTGGCTAAAGTTTTTTATTTATTTGAGAGACTTTTTACGTTCTCTTCCGCCATTTTCCCCAAGGCTGGTATTGCAATAGACTCAAAATATGATCGATGGCACAGTACTGTAATAACAATCATCATTCATCATCATCATCATTTCAGCCAAAAGACGTCCACTGCTGGACATAGGCCTCCCCCAAGGGTTTCCACAAAGGCCGGTCCTGGGCCGCCCGCATCCATCGTTTTCCGGCGACCTTAACCAGGTCATCGGTCCACCGTATGGGAGGCCAGCACTGCGCTTTCCGGAACGCGGTCGCCACTCGAGGACTTTTCTGCCCCATCGTGCGTCGGTCCTGCGTGCTATGTGCCCTGCCCACTGCCACTTAAGTTTGGCAATCCTGTGGGCTATGTCGGTGACCCTGGTTTTCCTACGTATCTCGTCATTTCTGATTCGATCATCTAATAACAATAATAAACCTAAAATGCAGATATAAACCTCAAGTTAATATAGTAAATTAGGTAATAAATTGATACAATAATACACCCAACCAACTAAATATAATCAAAATATTATTAATTACATTAAACAAGCATATTATTACAGTATTGGTAATCTAATACATATGCTAAAATTATTCAGTAAATTAAATTAACATATTCCAAATCTGAACTGTGAAAGTGTTACATGCTAATATAATAACTGTGTGGGTTCGTATGCCTCTCTATCTATCTATAAAATAAACTGAGGGTAATGATGATTTAGGTTTTCACGATCTTTGCACCCTGATTGGGCCTTGGGCCGCTTGCACAAGCGGGCTCTACGCTTTTGTGGCGAGCTCTGGACGCTCCCCAACCCATAGAGAGGCATGTGCGGGACATTGCACGAGCTCGCCTGCCTAGCCGCTCTTCGTCTGGCCTCTCCCCGTGGTCCCGCCCGGCATGGGTGACCCTAAGCCGGTATGGCCCCAACGGATCCTAAAGTCACGCAAGCCTCCTCACCACAGCAAGATCGAGGGAGAGGTTTTCAGCCTTGACGTTTCTTTCTGTCGGCGCTTACGACACCCTCAGGGTGGAATGGAGTGGCGACACCGTGTATTCTTAATTGTCAGCACACGTACGACAATCCTATCCAATGTATTATAAATTGGCAAGAAAAAAAGTACTTTAATTATCTTAATAAGCACTAAAAAATATGTTCAAATGATAAAACAATTTATCATCATTGATATACAAATGTATATCAATGTTTAGCATTTAAAAAACTATTTATTGTCAC
This sequence comes from Clostera curtula, assembly GCA_905475355.2. Taxonomy (NCBI): domain Eukaryota; kingdom Metazoa; phylum Arthropoda; class Insecta; order Lepidoptera; family Notodontidae; genus Clostera; species Clostera curtula. The sequence goes on along the minus strand of FR997813.1, from coordinate 4,703,451 downwards.
TATAAAAAAAAACAAGTTTGCAAGCTTTTACCGTGAATAGCTTCTCTGGATAAAACTAATTTAAATAACGAACGAACATCAAACACCGTCATCGATTTCATTCACTTTCATTTTTACTTACAGAGCTCTAGAACTGTGTTGTTTTATTTCTTTTACTATTTGTTACACACCTGTATATATTAGCAATTTAAGAAAAAATAAAATATAAATAACTCCAAGCATAGCTTGCTCCATTTTTAATTTATCATTTAGTTACTAAATTCTCGTGCGTTCAGAATTTAGTATTCTATGAGTATATCCACGAAAACTGTGGCACTGTTTCGTGCTGTACCATGCTAGACCGCGGGAGGTATACATAAGGATTCCCAGGTAAAAATAAACATATTGTAGCATGTGTCCGCTATACTATGAACAGATCTGATCTTACCAGCTTTCTTAAATTATCGACCAAAGACGTTAGAAAATTCTATGGCATTTAGTTATTTTTCTAAATTGATGAATTTTATATTCTAGCGACCCGCCCCGGTTTCGCACGGGTGAAATTTATCAGTGTTTCTATACAATATTATGGATGTATTATACATAAAAATCTTGAAATTAAACACTTTTTAACGGATTTATCGCGTGTATATTACATTATTTAATTCCCGACGTTTCGAATGCTTTGCAGCAGTCGTGGTCGCGGGAGAGACTAGTTGACAGTTGTCTTCAAAAGTACAAAGAAACAGTTAAAATCTACCGCCTATAATTTTGTTTTATTGATAACGTTCCCTGTGCACGCAGAAATCGCTCACGGTGTCCAGAGGTCTTGCAGATGAATGTTTTGCTTGAGATTTGATCAATTTAATGACTGGATCCCAAGCAGGTGGTACTTGCCAACCATCCTCTCTATTGAAATTTGGATGTTTTTTAATCTCAATAGCCTCGCGGATCATTCTTGGAATGTAATGATTTTCCTTGGCAAGGATTTGAGGTCTATCAAAGTGGATGTAGTGGTTGGTCTTGTTGAATGTGTGCTCACAAACTGCAGACTTGGTCGAGCGTCTGTTTTTCATGTCAGCTATGTGTTCTTTTATGCGGATACCGACACTTCTCTTTGTTTGCCCAATGTATGATAATCCACACTCACAGTCAAGTTTATACACACCAGCATCTTGTAGGGGGATGTTAGACTTCACTGGTCTTAAAAGTTGGCTGATCTTCCTGTGTGGCTTGAAGTAAGTTTTTATTGAAGCACGTTTCAGAATATTTCCAACTTTATCAGTGATACCCTTGATGTATGGTAAGACAGCAGGTAGTCGCTCAACTGTAGGTGCTTTGGGCTGGCTTCTGTGACGCATACGTGGGAGTTTAAGGCTGTTGCTCCGCAGGACAGATTTGACATACAGAAGCTCCTCCTCCAGGTGGTTGCTATCACAGATGCCGCGTGCTCTCTGTAACAAAGATTTGCCTACGGTAGCTAACTGACATGGATGGTGGTGTGAATTGCCATTGAGATATTTGTCTGTATGGGTAGGTTTCCTATACACAGTATGGCCTAATGAATTGTCAGGATTCCTGGTAATTAATATGTCAAGAAAAGCCAATGAGTTACTACTCTCTGGTTCCATAGTGAACTGAATCTTACTATCAATGGAATTTAGATGGTTAAGAAAGGCAGATAATTGGTTTTGGGAAAGAATGGCAAAAGTATCATCTACATACCGTTTGAATATCTTTGGCATGGCCAAAGCAGTGGAGAGGGCTCTCTCCTCAAAGTCCTCCATATATATGTCTGCGACTACAGGGGATACTGGGGAGCCCATGGCTACGCCGTCGATTTGCATATAGAATTAAAAAACATCCAAATTTCAATAGAGAGGATGGTTGGCAAGTACCACCTGCTTGGGATCCAGTCATTAAATTGATCAAATCTCAAGCAAAACATTCATCTGCAAGACCTCTGGACACCGTGAGCGATTTCTGCGTGCACAGGGAACGTTATCAATAAAACAAAATTATAGGCGGTAGATTTTAACTGTTTCTTTGTACTTTTGAAGACAACTGTCATCTAGTCTCTCCCGCGACCACGACTGCTGCAAAGCATTCGAAACGTCGGGAATTAAATAATGTAATATACACGCGATAAATCCGTTAAAAAGTGTTTAATTTCAATGTGTAATAATCGCGAAAACCTAAGAAATCATCATAAAAATCTTCCTCTTGAGTCACTCTATTGAAAAAAACCGCTTCAAAATCGGTTGCGTAATTTTAAAGATTTAAGCATACATAGGGACGGACAGACGACAGCGACTTTATTTTATACTATGTAGTGATTTAAATATTAATTTTAATTAAAAAGATGTATAGGTAGAATTATTTCGTCTATTTTTATTTTTTAGTGCTTATTTGGAAGTCAGTTTACATTTTTGTTAAATATTTTCTATTAGCAAGTACGAATGTAGGTATAGATTTTGAAAATTAGTTCTGACAAGAAAATTATAAAATTGAAAGGTAACGCCAGTCGAAGTTATCCCTAAATCTTATCGAGGCCAAAATAAAACTTCAGACTAACTTGTTAAAACTAATTACTTGGCCCAAACCTGACATCTTCATTTACCGAAATTCATTTCGAAAAAAAAGACTTAATTAGCATCTAATTAATATCGTAGACTCGAAAATATAAAAACTTTTCAACCAAAATCATTGTCGCCTGATTTAACAACGATTCTGTGTGCTTCAGCTGCAAAATTTATTTTTAATATAGAAAAAAAATAGTTTTTACACTAAAGTGCCATACACTGAGATTGGCGCAGTGGTTGAGCGATCGGGTTCGATCCCCGCACGGAAGAAATATTTGTACGACCTACAAGTATTTGTTCCGGGTCTGGGTGTTTTCTATCTATAATATGTATGTGTTTACAAAAAAAAAACAAATGTATAAGAAGTTTATCATCCATCTCGTTACCATAACACAAGCATTAAGTTGCTTAGCTTGGGATGAGATGGCGTTGTGTGAAATGTCCAAGGATATTTATTTATTTATTTATTAAAGGTTAGCTACACTACTGCCTTGCATGTGTGTTACCATTCGAAATCCCACGAACGGGGTACTGTCATAACTGTACAATGGGCGCGTTGCTACGACACTAACTAAAATAAAGTGGTTTACATTACACAAATACTCATTTCTTTTTGTACAGAAACCATTGTGAGCTCATGCACAACACTTTGCTGAAGAGCATCAAATGATCTAATGCATAGTTTACGATTCTATAAAGGACGTACAGATAAACATTCACTTTTATTTAAAAGAAATAATGAAGTAAGTATAAACATATTTATGAAATAAAATATAATTTAACCTGCAATATATCAAATTCAAACTTTAAATCATTGCAAACTGTGGCAGTAGTTTTTCAAGTCCAGCCCACTCAAATTCTACCACACTAACACACAGCATTTTCATTTTTTTACACTTTTAGCAAGCGAAATATCCTTGAGTAGCCGAAGGAAGCTTAATTAAAACCGAGGGTATACCCTAACAACATCTGTCGGTGATTTATTGGAAAGGATCTGTAAATTATTAATAGAATTAATTAAGCAGGGATCAATGCTTTACATGGCTTCAGTAATCCGTTTGCTATTACTGGTATTCGCATATCAAAATCAAAATGTTTTTTATTCGTTAATTCTTAAGTTGCTGTCAAACAGTTAAATAATAAAATAAATAGAATTATTTAGTCTTTACCACCTATTCGCACCGCCATTCCACAGAGAAGAGGTGGCAAGAAACTCCATAGTTGCTCTTTTAAATAAAAAGGTTACAATGATGGTGGTACAAACAAGTCTTCCAAAGTCGACTTTCACTGAAAATCCTTTCACTGATTTACAAATTTACGAGTAATAACATGCGTTTCGTAACGTTTTATTGGACTTTCTATGCCCATTTATATAGGACATACACTTATTTATAAATAGACGGTGTATTATTAATAATTATATTTACAGAGTTTTTGAAACATCCTTCACGACACACACAAAAGCGCTCACTCGTGCACTCGCACACAATTTCTCTCTCACAGAGAAACAGACTATTTTATTTATCCTATGTATTTATAAATCTGTCACTATGCGCAAATATTAAAAAAAATCATAATTCGTGACAAGTGACAATTTTATCTAGGAGGTATTTCTTAAAAGTAACGTATACTTTTAAGAAATAGCTATTAGATAAAATTTTAATATAACAATGTGTGCTCACACAAATTAGAAAATCCCGCAAATGCGTTTTCGGAGCTAGCAAGCCCAACGATAACCTTGCGGGATTGCTTTCATTGATATCCAATTACGAAATATAATTGGCTGTTTGTTCGCTTAGACTATATCGCGTGTCGAGCTGCGAAGGTGAACATAAAACTTCTAATAAACAGTGAATTATAGGGAATGAATGTCGTCGTTTCAGCACATAAAAAAAACCCACTACTGAGTCGGGCCTCCTCCAAATTCATGGAAGGAAATTAGCCTACTGTGCCACGCCGCAAGACGGGTTGACACAGGGTTTGTATCAAGTTTTCCTTCTCTTTCGGCTAGGTGATCTGCCTGTTGCGTTCTTTTAGCCGCCTTTTACGACACCCTCAAGACTGTATGGGTTGGTGACATTGTGTATTCTAAATCCGTCACCACACAACGAATGTACTTACATATAATAACACTAGCTGACCCGGCAAATGCTGTTTTCCCATGTAAATATCGCCATTAAAAAATAGGTGTTAATTGTAGAGGGGTGAATTTTTTTTATGGGGGTTGGACGTAATTCTGTAAAAATGTTGTCAAAAAAATAAAATTTTGGACCCTTAACATTTAGAGGGATGAAAATTAGATGTTGTCCGATTCGCAGACCTAACCGATATGCACACAAAGCATTCCTCCTACGAATGTAATTTAATAACAAACACAGTGACACGAGAATTTTAAATATAAGATATAGAACTGACGTCCTTGCCGTATGGTGACGGATTTAGATTAAATCAAAATCAAAATGTTTTTTATTCGAATAAATTCTTACGAATGCTTTCAAATAGTCAAAAAAATACTCTAAATCAAAATTTAAAGAAAGAAATAAGAATCATTTAGTTTTTACCACCGGTTCGGAATGCCATTCCACAGAGAAGAGCCGGCAAGAAACTCCATGGTTGCTCTTTTAAATAAAAGGGTTACAATGATGGTGGTACAATGATGGTGGTATTACATAGTGTCACCACCCCATTTCATCCTGAGGGCCACCCTCAGACCAACTCTTTTTTTTTTTTACGTCTGTGATCCTCCAATGTCCGAACCAGGGCCACGGGATTCACTCCCCGATTAGGAGAGCATGCTCCGGGAACCCTCAGACCAACTCTACCTTTAAGAGCTGACAGAAGAAAATGACAAGGCCGAAAACCAAGCCGCAAGAGATGCAAAACCTAAAGCGAAACCACCTGGCCAGTGTGCCCTCCCTGTGATGGGAGGAGGCCCGACTCAGCAGTGGCTCATTTAAGGGCTGAGTAGTAATAATAGTAGTAATGCATAATCACAATTTGTAACGGACTTCACCGTAGCTTTAAACAGTAGTCTTCCTGCGCCCTTCATAAAAGTGATTTACCTCCTTGTTTGTTTACAACGACCCTTGCAAGCTTCGTTTTAGCGAATTTACTCTCATACGCCTTTGTAAACAACCGGAGATTTAGCTTTATGGGGGCTGACAATAGTCTTGTTCACACTAAAACAGATAATACTGTTCCCTGTTCGTTTATTATCTACTAGTGGCCCACCCCGGCTTCGCCCGTGCAAAGCGGGGGTGGGTTATACTTAAAAACCTTCCCCTCGAATCACGCTATCTATTAAAAAAAACCGCTTCAAAATCCGTTGCGTAGTTTTAAAGATTTATGCATACATAGGGACGGACAGAAGAATACGACTTTGTTTTATACTATGTAGTGATACTACAAATAAATAAAATTGGAGTGTCTGTTAATAATAAAATAAACACTTTTTACTAAATACGTAATTATGTTTAAGCAGTAATAAATACCAAATTTTTTCTCTGTCTGTTTGTTCCGGCTAATCTCTGGAACGACTGGACCGATTTTGACGGGACTTTCAGTGATAGGTAGCTGATGATATAAGTAGGTAATTCCCCAGACGGTCATCTCAAGAGATCGGGTTGTTTTTCTCTTAATAAATATATTCTATGAAAACAATAGTTTCTAATCTGCACAGAACGCAATTATAATTTAATTATAATCACAAAACAATAAGCACACGTACACCGCTAATTTATTTATACAATGATAGGTAGGGCTTTGAGGTTCTGCAAATTTAGCGAATATTAACGCTTACATAATTAATATCTGAACCTTTGAAGTGGTAAAATTGAATTGTTTACTATCACAATTGGCTTAATACGCGCTAAATCCAGTAGATTTCGTCATCATCGTCATTAGACTGGACATAGGTCTCCCTAAGTAAGCACCCTAGCGGCATGTCGCCTTCCGTTGTGTGTGTTTGTGCGCGCTCGCGCGTGTTTGTGATTATGTGTGTTCGTGCGGCGGCGTACATTTATGTGTGTTCGCGTGTGTGTGTGTGTGTGTGACGGTCAGGACAGATATGACTGGCCATCGTCACTTCAGTTTCAATTAAAGCAACTTCGCCTAACAAGTATAATATGAATAATAATTCATTCAATAAGGTCCTATGTTTGCATCCTCAGATAAACAGGCGGTATCCTGTTCATATTCCATTGATAGCATGAAATTGAATTTTCAAACAGTGAGACAAGCTTAATTCGAGAAATAAATGGCTTTTCAATTGAATTAATTGAATTGCCTGTTCGGCGGCCATTTAATTATTTTCCCGTAAAAACAATTAGATTAACCCTAGATACTAAAGCCGACCAAAGGAAATGATAAGGGCAAAAGCCTGCCGCAAGTGAAGGAAAACTTGATACAAAACCATATGCCAACCTAACTGGCCAGCGTGGCACAGTAAGCTAATTACCCTCCTTGTAATTGGAGGAAGCCCGACTCAGCGATGGGTCATTTATGAGCTGAGTAGTAAATATATACCAGGCTAATAATTGTGAATTACAGAACATTTTGTATATTAGATATGCTTCACTACTACTGGAATGGGATAAAGCTACATTGATTGTGCTCAAACAGAGTGCGTTGAATCGTATATACGAATGCCATGTTTGATCTAGAGCCTCCAAGTAAGTTGGCATGGCACCCAAGCAAGCGGTGAAATTAGCTAATCGACTGAAGAGGCTTGATAGGGAGGCAATTTATTACTGGCCAGAGCTACGAGCGGTCAAGCGACGTGTTCGCGAGATTACAAAGCAAAGGTGCTCTTTAACTCGGTTAAGGGAAAGAGCACTGTCTTGCCATGTGTTAAGGATGGTTTTTAATACGATTTTATTAGCTTCGCTTGTATGTATGTATGTAACGGAATATTTGAACATCATTTTGACCAAGTTAAAAACGTCGGATTAACACGAAATTTGGCATACTTAATAAGGACCGATGACAATTCAATATTTTAACATTTTGACCCGTTATCAGCAATCCTACTAATATTATAAACGTGAAAGTTTGTAAGTATGTATGGATGGATGGATAGATGGATGGATGGATGGATGGATGGATGGATGTTTGTTACTCTTTCACGTAAAAACGACTGAATGGATTTTAATGAAACTTTATAATAATATAGCTTATACATCAGAATAACACATAGGCTACAATTTATAAAGATATTGTGTGTAAATTTATAGCGATATTAAGTTAAATTTTAATTTCTAATTGTCAAATTTTCAGCCATATTTAAATATAGACAACATAAAGTTTCGCTGTCAGTTGCGCTTTGTTATACCACGTAGGTATTAAATCACATTCTACGGGAACGGGATAAAAATCTTAGGTATCCTATGTCCGACTTTCTTTTAAATATATAGATGTTGGACAATTCACAAAATCATACTTAATATTATAAACCTGAAAGTGTAAATGTGTGTAATCCCGTTCCGTGATATAAAACATAGTTTATCAAAATGCAACTGCTGGAATAACAAAACTTCACCGACAGCTAAACGCTACGTTGTCTATAGTTTGACAAATTTGACAATTAGAAATTTTGAAGTTGACCGGTTGATGTATTTCTTTCGAGTAAATATTAGCTTATTGTGCCGAACAATGAAGAAGAACTAAATAATGCACGTGAAGATCACCGCATTAGTATGGCTTGAATCCGTGCTTCTCAATCACAAGAGCAAATCGAGGCAGCCCGCGAAACGGATCGGTTGGGAATGCAAAATCGTCGAGCAAATTAAGAGATCAACAACTAGATAATTTTCGAGACACAAGAATAAATTTATAAAGTAGGTACTACATAATTTGGATCGAGCAACGTTTCGATACGGTGGCAGCACTAATTACTGCTTGCATACTTGCGTCCGTATTGGACCTATAGATGCCATGTAATATTACAAAACACTCCTCAGCGGCTAAAGTTTTATCAAAATGGAAAATCGTCATTTGGGACGAATGTACAATAGCGTATACACGTGAATTGGAAGCACTTATCCGATCCAACCGAACACCTACGCAAGGACTCGAGATGTTTTGGAGGCGCAATGATTTTACTGTCTGGCTATTTCTGCCAAACACTGCCTCTAATTCCAAGATCGACTGCTGCCGCCGAAATAAGCGCTTGCCTCAAATCATCGAAATATGTGGATTGATTTTATTTTCTCAGAATTTCTGTTCATCGAAGGACGAACTCACAAACACAAAAATAATGAATGGTTGACTAAGCGAGCTGTTTTGGCGGCTAAGAATAAATATGTAGATGACATAAAGTAACTAACATAATTCAGAATGAAATCATTGGTACACTGCATTAATTCAAATATAATGACTGTGTAAAAAAAGAGAAAAATATATAAAACAAAACCACCAAACCTGTGCAACGGAACGCGTTTGGTGGTAAGTGAATTGATGAACAATGGAATATACTCAAAGTAAAGTTGGAAGGTGAGGAAATTCTCATCCGAGGATCCCGACGATATCAACTGATATACCGTTTTAGTTTTAATGATTTCCGATCCGTCGTGCATTCGCCGTGACCATTAATAAATCACAGGGCCAATCCTGGAAAGTTTGTGGCCTAAATCTAGAAAATTCATGTATTTCCCAAGATCAATTATATGTGGCATGTTCCGGGTCAGAAGACCATCTGCGTTATTTGTTCATGCGCCTGATAATAAACCGAAAAATGTCATCTGTCACAAGGTGATTCACTGAAAAGTGCAGTTACTAAAATAGATGGCCAATAAAGTATAATTAAAATCATAGATGTTTTATTTATATTTATCCTGATAAAAAATTGAAGTTAATAAAATAAAATTTCTGCTCATTTATTGCCTTTAAGGCGAAACAAAGTTCGCCGGGTCAGCTAGTAGAATAATAATAATAACGGTGATAAGGTGGAACACCGCTCTTCGATGCAATAGCTAATAGAGATGAAATTATCATAAAGCTATTGCTATATTTTTAGTGATTATTTAGCATTAGCTTTATATTATTTCAACTAAAAAATAAATAATAGTTTAAAAAAAACTAAAAAAATACGCTTTTATAGAAAATCGAACTAAAGAATAGAAAATAAATTTGAATTACACCATAACCATAACACCATATTAAGGCACCCAACATGCGGATAAACTAGCCGCAAGAAAATAATACTACCTACTACTATTCAGCCCACAAATGACCCACTGCTGAGTCGGGCCTCCACCCGTCACAGGGAGGGTAATTAGCCTACTGTGTCACGCTGGCCAGACGGGTTGGCATAAGTTTTCCTTCTCTTACGGCTAGGTTTTCGGCCATGTCATGTCTGTTTGTCGGCTTTTATCACACCCTCGGGATGAAATCTCGTGTCCTGTCCGGCCAGCGTGACACAGTCAAAATCAATCAAAATCAAAATCAAAATGTTTTTTATTCGAATAAATTCTTGCGAATGCTTTCAAATAGTAAAAAAAAAATGTATTAAATTTAAGAGAAATATAAAAATAACTAATCATTTAGTTTTTACCACCGGTTCGGAACGCCATTACACAGAGAAGAGCCGGCAAGAAACTCTGTGGTAGGCTAATTACCTTCCTTACAAGTGGAGGAGGCCCGACTCACCGTAGTAGTTGATATACAAGGATTATGGACTGCCTCGTTGGTCTGGAGGTTCGATTCCGGGGTCGGGCTTGTCTAAACCAGAGGCCAAGTGCCTGAGTCTGGGTGTCATTTGTGTTCGTGAATTACATGTTTGTTAACTGCCCCCGCGATACCGATTAAACATAGTGCAGGGGTTTCGTTTTAAAAAAAATAAAAAAAAAGTTTGGTTCATTAGTTTTAAAGTTTAAAGATATTTTTTTATGAATATTATTCATAAAATTCCATTTGAAGTCTACTTTTCCTAAAAAACTCCCATTAAAAGACAATGCTAACTCTGATACGAGAATTCTGATCCAAGGACGAACTAATATAAAGTTAATCACCGACGTTATGGTTATAGGGAACGCTCCCCCAACGCCCTATTGTTTGACCCCGTCATGAAAAACAACGAGGCGCGTGGGGCCAACACCATGTCTAGGTGTACTGTCGCTATCCCAGATATGTAACAGCCCTGAATTTAATATTTTAATTAGAATAGAATTATAATATACTTTTTTTGTCTTTTATGTGAATACACGAAGAAATGTTAATGCAATTAAAAAAAATCTATTCGAAAAATTTGCTTTTGCTTTGTAAAAATCGTTACCCCTGAACTCGGTATAGCATGTTGGGGGGGGGGGGGGATAGAAACATCTATTCATGAACACAAATGACACACAGACTGAGAGCAAGTGCCTGTGGTCGAGCAAGTACCGGTGGAGAATCGAAGCGGGGTCCGATAGATTATGAATACGACAATGTCACCAACCCACACCATGAGAGTCTAATAAGAAGCGACTGAAGGAACGCAAGCAAAGGAAAACTTGATACAAATCTTGGGCCTCCACGTCTTGCCAGCGTGGCACAGTAGGCTAATTCCCCTGCATGAATTTGGAGGAGATCCAACTCAGTATTGGATCATTTATGGGCTGAAACGATGACGATAACGAATCATATATATTCAGGGTCTTAGACACCGCGCTAAAAAGCTTTACGCTTTTAAGTTATCAGCAAAATCATAATTTCAGCCAAGAGACATCCACTGCTGGACATAGGCCTCTCCCAAAGTCTCCACAAAGGCCTGTCCTGGGCCGCCCGCATCCATCGTTTTCCGGCGACCTTAAGGTGAATGTTCCAGGGTAACCGCGAAATTGAAATTTTCTTACGTTTTTTGCAATTTGCAGGCCAGTGCTAGGTTGTATGTTGATTCTAATGTTATTCGCGGCTGTAAGACGTATGTAGTTATAGAATTATAATCATCAAAATCATCAATACAACCCTCCAAGCTCATAAAGGTGCAAGAAAAACCTTTTTCAAGCTCAAAGTCATTCTGCAAATTGCAAAAAACGTAAGAAAATTTCAATTTCGCGGGCTACCCTGGAACATTCACCTTAACCAGGTCGTCGGTATTAACGCTATGCGCTTTTACGAGTAAGTGCATAGCGTTATCTTATTTAAGTTTAATGCAAATAATTTGTTGAATTCATGCAGCTCACAACAAGGTTTCAAACTCATAAAACTTGGTACTAAAGCAATAATAAATATTAAACAAACTTTGCACAAACCAGAACGCGCTAAAAGCCTTCATTTGCGTTTAATTTTGTTGTAAACTACAAACGGAACCGTTGTATTGCATTTGAAATAATTCAACGAATAAACACACACTTTAGTTTTTTTTTTATTTAACCTCGGTACAACTAAGAGTGAGATTATACGTCGTTTTTATAAAACATAGCACGCTGGCCAGATTCGTTTGTTGCATAGGGCTTCGAATCAAGTTTGCAGTTGCAAGAGAAGGAATACTAAGGCCGTTTACACAACGGTCGCAACGGCAGCGGCAAGTTCCGCCACGGCGTCGTATGTAAGGCTCCATACAAATCTAAGGCGGAGCCGCTGCCGCTGCGGCATAATGTGTAAACGGCCTAACCTAGCTGGGTTTTCGGCCTTATCATTTCCTTATATCGGCTCTTACGACACCCTTATGATGGAATGGGTGGTGACACTATGTAATCTAAATCCGCGACCTCACGAAGCGGCCGCACAGCTTTAACCTAATCTTGGAAAATCCTTTTATTATATAACCGGACTAGGTTTTGGTGTCTGGCTGTATTTCTACAATATTGTTTGAAAAATCTTAACAATAAAATTGAAAACTTACAATAAATGATTTAACCTTTCTATGTACATTTGGACTGCCTCGTTGGTCTAGTGGTTATATGTGCCGCCTTTGGATCAACGGGTCCCGGGTTCGATTCCGGGGTCGGGCAAGTGTCTTTGTCTAAACCAGAGGCACTGGCTCGGAGTCTGGGTGTCATTTCTATCTATAATATTTATGTATTTACAAAAAAAATTGTATATAAGTAGTTTATCATCCATCTCGTTACCATAACACAAGCATTAAGTTGCTTAGCTTGGGACGAGATGGCGTTGTGTGAAATGTCCAAGGATATTTATTATATTTATTTATTTAAATAGGTTTTCATCTAATAACAAGTAAGCGCGGACGAAACCGCTAGGCGCAGCTAGTAATCTAAAATATTAAGTTATATTCCTTAAAAATATTATTAATGAATCTTGTGGATTCTTTACAAAATTTAATTTTATATTTATATTCGTTGTACAATTTCTGTTGGGAATCCAAATAACTAAATCTCGCTATTCGATATTCAAATTCTATTTTCCAATACTTTTGTTAAAATCCTCACAAAGCTGTAAGAAAGAAAGAAAGAAGAGAAAGAAAGAAAGAAAAATAATTTATTAAGAGAAAGATAGCCGTAAAATAATTCATTGTTTTCACCTTGAATACCAATCTAACTCATACCAGCAGTTGCCCCCGCTTATTTTTGAGAAATTGCCATGAGAATGAGTCATAAAGCATTTCACTTTTGAAGTGAAAGGTAAAAAAACGAAATAATGTAAGCTGCGGTGAGTTCGTGCTACCACTACTGGGACTAGCGTAAGTAGGGTGACCAGGATTTAAGAGAAAATCGGGATAATTTCAACTACTACTACAATTGTTCAGCCCATAAGTGACCCACGACTGAGTAGGGCTTCCTCCTAATTCATGGAGGGAAATTAGGCTACTGTGCCGCACTGGCAAACGGGTTGGCACAGGTATTGCATCAAGTTTTCCTTCTCTTGCGGCTAGGTGATCTGCCTCTTGCGGTCCCTTAGTCGCCTCTTACGACACCCTCGAGATGATATGGGTGGGTGACACTATGTATTATAAATCTGTCAATCACATTGAGAAATATGAGAATATGTTAAATGTTTTATGTTAACACTGGGGGCAACGCTTAAGCATAAGATACGACTTGGTGGTAAAGGGTTACTGTCGACTATGGACTTTTGCATGAGACAGTGGCTAGTTAAAAGTAAAGAAGTAAATGCTGCGCTGAGCTGAAGTTTTATGAGCGGCAATACTCGGTAAACTTGAATAATTATAGATATATGATACTAAAGAATTTTACAAACCCATCAGCCATTGTGAATAATAGATTGATTCCAGCTTTCTAGATTATTACATACCGTGTCCTGAGAGTGTCGTAAGACAAAAGGACATGACAAGGCCGAAAACCTAGCGAAAGACAAGGAAAACTTGAAACGAAACCGTGCCAACCAGTCTGGCCAGCATGGCACAGTAGGCTATTTACTCTCCCTGTGATGGGAGGAGGGCCGACTAAGCAGTAGGTAATTTATGGGTAAGTATTAATCCGTCTTTTTCGAGAATGTATGCACACTTGTCATTAATTCTACGCACGGTCACCCTACTCGGCTGTACATTGTGAAATTCTTCCGGCGATTTTTTCACTTCTTCCCTGTGTGATTTACGCGGCTGTGGTCCGGCGAAATTCGGGAATTGCTGGCTGCCATTCCCGTCGCCGCTACATCTTTTAGCGGCTTCCGCTTTCGCGAGTAATGCTCGTTTTTGGAAAAGGAAATTTATATGAGGGCCTATACAGAAAATTCTGTGCATTAAAAGCTCATTTCAATATATTTTTAGTGTTTTTTTTTTACAATTTAGAACGTTCTTTTTTTTAACAACATGACCAATTCGGATGAGTACTGAATACAGTTCATTCAAATATGACATTTAGACACCTAACCGCACGAATGGAAACTTGATACGAACCGCCTGCCAACCCAGCCTGGCATGCTAATTTCCCTCCATGAGTTTTGAGTAAGCCCACCTCAGTATTGGATCATTTATGAGCTACAATGATGATGATAGGGGTTTATTTGGGAATATGTCATGAAAAGCAATTTAATATAAGTAATCGCCTTTCAATTGATTGTATCCTCGTATCGATGCTCTTATGGCTGACGTTGAGACCCGGAAGACAAATATCTTTGATTAATGGTCTGTGTCCAAAGTAATCGGCTACCCAATTATTTTTGATTCGATTTCTTTATGCAGTTATTAAGTTCTTCGTCAGACATAAGAGTGTGTTGTGTATTGTTATAGATTTCAATTGCAGATTATCTGTTTAAAGTGAATGTTCCAGGGTAGCCCGCGAAATTCAAATTTTCTTACGTTTTTTGCAATTTGCAGGTCAGTGCTAGGTTGTATGTTGATTAAAATGATATTCGCGGCTGTAAGACGTATAAAGTTAAATAAATAAAATAAATAAAAATAAAAAAGCCTTTTATTTCACACCTTTGCAATATGTATAACAGTTAATAGTAGATAATAATTATTTTTCCAAATTCATGCAATAGTAAAATTTAATAATGGTATAGGTATGTAATTGTTTTCATTGATCATCTTTCATTTTTTTATCATTGAGCTCTAGGTAATATACATTTCGTAATTTTAATTGGGGAAGCTATATAAATAATAGGTATACAAAATTCAATTTATCTTGAATTAGGAATCTAAGATTTAAAATATAACATTATTTTAGATTTGATTGATTAAATATTCAGTATTTGAAAATAATTAATTAGTGTTATTTAATTTAATATTTGACTATATTTAAAAACTAAAATCACTTGATAAAGTAAGAATACGATTTATAGAATAAACAATTTAAATATTTTCTAAGCGTGAACCCCTCTCAATTGAGGGTAAAGGCCTCCTCCAGAGATGCCCAGTGGTCTCTATCCGCAGCTTTTGCCATCCATCTTTTTCCAGCAGTTCGTGTAATGTCATCTTCCCATCTAGTTCTAGGTCTACCTCTCTTCCTTTTTCCTGAGGGTCCTTGCCAGGACGTTACCCGACTTGTCCACCTGTCGTCGCTCATTCTCCCCACGTGTCCCGCCCATCGCCATTTTAATCTCTTAGCGTAACTTAGAGCGTCTATTACTCCTGTTACTTCTCTTATCTTGGAGTGGCGTATTTTATGTATTTTTCTGATTTTCATCATGCTTCTCTCCATACTCCTCTGGCAAGTAGTTATTTTGTTTTTGGCTCGCCGTGTGAAATTCCAAGTTTGGCTGGCGTACGTGAGTGATGGTAAGAGACAGCTGTTCATAACCTTTCTTTTTATTTTTACAGGCATATGGCCTTTGAAAATTTCCTTAAGGCTCCAAAACTTCTTCCATGTCCCTTTTATCCTCCTATCGATTTCCTTTTCGTTGTGTTGTTTATCGAAAGAGATTTGTTTGCCCAGATATATATAAGAATCGACATATTCTAAGGGTACATTATCTATATGTAGTTGGTTTTTTGATGCATTTGTCATTAATTTAGTTTTTTCAAAATTGATCTCCAAGCCTACCTGTTTACTTTCTTTTTTGAGAGTGCATATCATATGTTCTAGGTCCGTACTGTTCTCAGAAAACAAGACTAGGTCGTCAGCGAATCTCAGGTGGCTAAGCCGCCGACCTTCAATATTTAAACCGACTGTGCTCCAACCTATTTTTTTTATTATAGACTCCAGCACTGCTATAAATATTCTAGGAGATAAGGGGTCTCCTTGCCTTACCCCTCTCTTTATTGGAAAGGCAGGTCCGGCTGTCTCTAACTTCACTCTACTTGTGTTGTTGTCGTAGAGGTATTTCAGCACTTTGATGTATTTGGACTCTACATTTTGCGACTTCAGTGTTTCCCATATAGATGAATGAAGTATTGTATCAAAAGCCTTTTGGTAATCAATAAGCGCTATATAGAGTGGTTTTTGATGTTCTTGATATTTCTCGATGAGTATCTCGATTGTGTGGATATGATCTACCGTTGAGTAGCCTCTTCTGAACCCTGCTTGTTCGATTGGTTGGAATGTATCTAGTGTGGGACTTATTCTTTTTTCTATTATCGATGCGAACAATTTGTACAGCGTAGGCAGAAGGCTGATGGGTCGGTAGTTGCTTACATCGTTAGGGTCTCCTTTTTTATAAAGTAATATAATATTTGACTCTGACCATTCTTTTGGTGTTTTAGAGGTATCTAAAATTTTGTTAAAGAGTATTGTTAAGGGTGTCGAGAGAGCTGTACAAGCAATTTTTAATGCTTCGTTCGTTATCCCATCAGGTCCCGGGCTTTTGTCTGGTTTGAGTCGTTTTATTTCCTTAATGATTTCAGATTCCTGTATTGGGTGTATCTCTGAGACGCTTTGCGTTTCCTCTGGTAGGCAATGGCGGGTTTCCTGCTGTTTTGGTGCGTTGTACAAGGTTTTATAGAACGATGTGGCTATTTGGAGTATGTCTTTCCGGTTGTGAGATACTCTGTCCGATACGCGGAGGCCTTCAATCCAAGTTTTATGTAATCTTAGTTCGTTGTTCGCTCTCTTTAAGCTGCCGGACGTATTTAGATGTTTTTCTATAGTATGCCGTCGATGTTCCTGGTAATCTTGTCGCAAGTATTTACTTATAAGTTTGTACAGAGCGCTTAATTCGTTCTTCATTGCTCTCGATTTTGGCTTTGTTCTTTGTAAGTCTTTTCTTCGGTCTATTAGTCTCTTAGTGCGATCAGATATAACGTTGTTTATTTTTGCTGCTTGTTTGTTAGTGATTGAAGCTATGTTTAAGCTATTTTTGATAGCCGTGGTTAACTTGTTGTAATATTCTTGGACTGTATCTTCTTCATATCGCTGGCTAAGCACTTCTTGGTGGTAAAGCAATTTTTCTATATATGTTGAGATTTCTTCGTCTGTTTTCAGTGTGTTATTGGGGTAATTTGAATAGGTGGCTCTACATTTTTTAAATGTTTTAAGACAAAAAGTCGCCCTTACGCACCTATGGTCTGTCGGGAACTGTATGTTTAGTACTTGTACATTCTGTATGTTTTTGTGCAGGTTTGAGAGAATATAATCAATTTCATTTTTAGTGTTACCACCTGGGGATGTCCATGTCCATCTTTGTTTGCTTTTCTTTTTGAAGAATGTGTTCATAATAGAGAGATTGTTCTCATAAGCAAACTGTAGTAGTCTTTCTCCTCTTTTGTTTCGTTCCCCATACCCAAACTTGTTTGTTATTGGATATTCCTTCTGTTCTATTTGGCCTAATTTGGCATTAAAGTCGCCCATGACCACTACATTTACTTCGGCTAATTTCAGAGCTTTGTCGACAGTCTCGTAGAAAGCCTCGATTTCTTCGTCGTGGGCCGCATCGGTTGGTGCGTATACTTGTATAATGCTTAATTTGAATTTATTTATATTTAGTTTCAAAAGCGCCACTCGTTCTGATAACCCAACAAAGCTTTCAATGTAATTTTTGAGGTGTTTCTTTACCAGGAATCCCACTCCGTAGAGTCCCGGTGTTTCTCCTATGTAATAGAATATTATATCCTGGTATTCTTGTATTGTATTTCCAAGTCTTCTTATTTCTGACAAACCGATTATGTCGAACTTTACATTTTTCAGTGCTTCTTGTAGCTCCAACAGGCGTGTATGAGTCGATAGAGTTCTTACATTGTATGTAGCTATATAATATAAGGTAGGGTCTTTAAAATCCTTTGTTGAAGATGGAGAGTTATTTACCTCTGGAGGGTGGTGGTCTGATTCTCCCGCGGTGACCAGCCGTTTTGGGAGATTTGGGTTGAGAGAGGGGTTCGCTGGTTGCTAGAGTGTTGTTTGGCTTGAGTATTGTGTTGCATTTTGTGGAGAATGAGATCCGTGGTATGTAAGCGTTGGTTTCTTTATGAGATAGTTATTCATACTGCTAATTTTTTTTATTTTTGCGCATTGTTTATTATTTCCATTCTTGCTAAAGCTTGAAGTGTCTTGTGGGGATTCTGATAGATTTCTTTTCTTGTTGTCTTTCTTCTCCTGCCCTTGCCCTTTTGGGGTGACTGGTTCGTTTTGTCTTTTTTTGTCGCTCAAGATGATAATTTTATCATATTTTATGATAGCCCTATTACCCAGTTCTCTTTCCTTTATGAGCTCGATTTGAAGCTCTTTGCGTTTGTTGATTATTTCCAAGGGAAAGTCTTCCTTTATGTAATAAGGTGAGTTCTCTAACTTTTTCTTATTTTTTAGTACCTTTATTTTTATGCCCATAGTGGCTAATGTGACTACAATAGGCCTAATTTTTCCCCCTTTTTTTCCTAGTCGTCTAACTGATTCAATACCATACTCGCTGCAATTAATAGTTAGCATGTTATTTATGATGCTCAACACCTTCTCTTCCAAGTCCTGATAAGACCGTTCGTGTTCTTCTACTCCGAAAAAAAGTAAATTTTTTCTTCTCGCTTGTCTCTCAATATTTTCTATTTTATACTTGTGTGATTCTAGTTTTTGTTCCAGGCGCTCGTTCTTTAATTCTAAGCTGTTAAACTTCTCGCTCATGGTGGTAATAATGGTATGTTTTATTTCATCTTTTATATCAAGCATGTCTGCCTTTTGCTGCCGTATTTCTTCTTGCATACTTCGGAGCATACATTTTAATTCCTCCATTTTTTTATATTGACTCTATTTGTCAGTTCAGCGTGAAGTATCGCCCTCTTGTGGTAAGTAGCGGAGTTAGCTACTCCGGTGGTGTGTGTGCTTAACGATGTTTTCTCGCGAGTTTCACTACTCGACGCTAGATGGCGCTAATTGATTCTTGTGGTGATTTATGATATTATGATGTTCTTGTGGAGATATATTTTGAGGTTATGCACATATGAGCAAGTCGTACTTACGTGCAAAACAATAATTCTCTTGTATTTATATTAATTGCTGATCACTACACTGTTATTATTTATTTCGGGTGTGATTTCACTTATAAATATTACATAGTTCGTTCTTTGTTTCTGTTTTTATAATTTGACTGATATTGCACTAATCCTTCACTTTTGCGAGAAACATTTACATTGTCCAGATAGATCTTTGCACTTTTTTTGTGATTTAACACTGTTGTGACGTTTATTGCTGCTTGCACTTATTTTTAACGAATTAAAATACGGAGCAGATATTAATGGTGGCACACAAACTACCCTCCCACGTATAAAGTTATAGAATTATAATCATCAAAATCACCAATACAACTCTCCAAGCTCATAAAGGTGCAAGAAAATCTTTTTCAAGCTCAAAGTCATTCTTGCACCTCTATTAGCTTGGAGGGTTGTATTGATGAGTTTGATGATTATAACTCTGTAAATACATACGTCTTACAGCCGCGAATCAAATGTTCATAATCACACAACCTAGCACTGGCCTGCAAATTCCAAAAAACGTAAAAAAATTTGAAATTCGCGGGCTACCCTGGAACATTCACCTTAATATCATTTAATGACGCCTAAGATCTTCAAGGGCAAGTTCAACTAGATTTTCACAAAGTGTTCTTTTTGAGTTGACAAATAAAATTGTTCAACTCCATGCATTTCAAACAATGTTTAATATACTTTTGGGTACAACGTCTCTTCTTAGGATATCACTTGGGAACAGTCTTTGATGTTTAAGCGCTTCAACGTTTTCTTAATTACTGTTGACAATGACAACATAAAACAGTTTTAAAATGTGTTTTCTTTCTTAACCAGAGTCATTATTATACAAATATATTAAATAATTTAATTAGACCCAGAAAATTTATCACCATGTTTTTTTTCTCGCCTTTTCCTACGTGCCTTGGGTTCAGTTCCAGTCTATCCTTTTTTTAACGTTGTTAATCCTCATGGATACCCCGGCGATGTGGGATTCCGAGGCACGGAAAGATGGTGATTGCATCCCAACCTACCCACTTAAACCAACGGTGTCCCTCGACTGCCCATAACAGGGCCACGGGTTTCACTCACTAACGGGGAGCATGCTCCGCGACTCTGATGAGGCCTTGGCCTACCTGTACAAGCCCTCAAAGCGTGTGGCCCGCTTGTACAAGCGCCACACGCTTTGAGGGGAGCTCTGGACGCTCTCTAACCCATAGAGAGGCACGTGCGGGACATTTCACTTGCCCGTCTGCGTGGCCGCCTCCCCGTAGCTAGCGACGGAAGCCAGGGCCCGCCTTTGTCGCGGCTCTCGAGGCAACTCTGCGAACAGAGGAGTCCCCGTTAACCTACTGTGCCACGCGAGCAAGGCGGGTTGGCACAGGGTTTCGTATCAAGTTTTCCTTCTCTTGCAGCTTGGATTTCGGTCAAATGACGAGGCCCGGCATCAGGACGGAATGGGGTGGTGACACTTTGTATTCTAAATCCGTCACCACACGGAATACCATATTGCTTAAAAAATGAGTTTTTTTTTATACATAAATATTGAATATGATATATTATTATTGCTCAATCTTGAATATGGGTCAGAGAAAAGAAATATCTTCAAGATTCTGATGATTATATTAAAAATCAGTTTGCTTATTCTCGTTGTACCAAATTAACCCCAAAGATTTCCCTTCTTATCTATATTACGGCCAGGATAAGGAAAAAACTTTTGAAACTCAATTCGGATGACAATTGTGGATTCAATTTCGGAAGCGCCGTTACATAATTTCGATGTAAAACAGGCAAAGATTGTTTCGCTCATTGAACGCAAAAACAGTATTACTGTAGACGATAACACAAGAATTTAGATTGATTTTTCGGGAAGGGTGGTACATTAATTTTAACTACTACTTAGTCTATATACGATCCACTACAGAATCGGGCTGCTACAAATTAAGACGTTGCTTAACCGAATACGCTGCTCAGCAATTTTTCAACAGTATTTTTTATAGAACGATAGAAACTGATAGAATCCTTTTATCCCCGCCTGGGGGACGGGCTGGGGTATATGGGAGTCCCTGTCGCGATGAGATGGTGATTGCGGCCGGTTTACCCACTAAAACCTCCCACTGGCGCGGGCCATCTGTCATTTAGGTAACTTCGCAAACGATCCATTCGACAGTGGCTTAGAGAGGGGTGCCTTGCTCTACCCTCATATGTGAGACCAGGGTAGCCCTACCCGTGTTCTGGTCCTATTGTGTACCCGTGATTGTGCGGGTCACATCTTAACTCGGCTATAGAAAAGTATGAAACCCCTGCACTAACCTGTATCGCAGGGGCTGTTTACAAACATGTAATTCACGAACACAAATGACTCCCAGACTCAGAGCAAGTGCCTCTGGTTTAGACAAAGGCCCCGGAATCGAGCCCGGGACTCGTTGATCCAAAGGCGACACATCTAACTACTAGACTAACGAGGCAGATAACTTATTAAATCTATACTAATATATAAAGCTGCAGAGTTTGTTTGTTTGTTTGTTTGAACGCGCTAATCTCAGGAACTACTGGTCCGATTTCAAAAAATCTTTCAGTGTTAGATAGTCCATTTATCGAGGAAGGTTATAGGCTATATTTTATTTTATTTTATTACAATAGAACAAAATAATGTACTACGGGTTTGTAGGTCTTATAAAGATCTACAAAAAAGTCTGCGAGAGTACATATCTAACTATCATAGTTTAGTCACAATAACCGATTTTATGTTCATAAAAAATAAGCCGCGCGCAAAAGCTAGTAATTAATAAAATGTTCGAACTTAACACTATCATCTTATTTCATTACTTTCTATTTAATCCGACAACAACCTAGTCACCATCATCATCATCATAACTTCAGCCTATAAATGACCCACTCCTGAGTCAGTCCTGAGTTTGGAGGAGCCAAACGGAGGGAAAATAGCCCACTGTGCCACGCTGGCAAGACGGGTTGGCACAGGGTTTGTATCAAGTTTTCCTTCTCTCGCCGCTAGATGAACTGCCTTTTGCTTTTCTTAAGTCGCCTCTTACGACACCCTTAGGATAGTGTGGGTTGGTGCCATTGTGTATTCTAAATCCACAATGTCATCTCACGGAGAATTCGAATATCGAACATTCGAATAGCATATTTTAATCTCAGACTTTATTATTTTACCTGCAAACTGAACTGTAGCCATTTGCCAGAATCGTCACCATTCCGGATTTAATTAAAACTCAAAAGGTTTGCTTTGATGCTGTACCGGAGACAAGGGCACTGAACATCATAATTAAGATTATTATGTTGGTAATTAAAGCGATACTTTCCTGTATGACAGCTGCTATGACGTATGTTACCTCGTTTTCATTTGTTTTTGCGTATCAAATGGTTAAATTACGGCTTGCCAACATCTATTATAATAGATAGACTTCAAACGATGCAGATTCTCAATTCGAAAAATTAAGATTTGTATGTATGTTACAGCATAACTTCGTCATTTGTAAATTGACGTGGAAAAAAAACAGATTAGTCATAAAGAAATACCGAAATCGATTACTTAAACCCTGTACAAGATAGCTTGATCGATTTGACAGATGTCAATTTTTCTTATCGACATAAAGGTATGATTCCGAACTACGTCGCGGCAGTAGGGACGTGGCCAACGTGGCCCCGTGACCAACGAGCAAGTGGGTCACCTGATAGTAAGTGATGATCACCGCCCATGTCCATCTGCAACACCAGAGTACCGGCAAGGGTGTTGCCGGCCTTTAAAATTAAAAATGATTTAGAAATGATGAAGGCTGGCGCTGGCAGCACCAATGCACACACACACAAACTAAATAAAACCCATTTTTTTTAAATCCTCATGGATAACCGCCCGAATAGCCGTGGATGTGGGACTCCGGGGCGTGAAAAGATGGTAATTATCACCCCGACCGTTCCTCAACTGTACGTATATAAGCTTTTATCCATACCCGTTCAGAAGCAGAATTCAATTTTCTAATAAAACGAAATATAACTTTAGAACTATCTTTCATATTCTTCCATCTCGTGATAGAACTCACAAACGCATTAGGTAATACGTGGCTGCGAGCAAGATTAGCATATCAAAAGCCATTGCCCGGACTTAGGACAAAGCCAAAGAACGTTGGGGAAAACGGTGACACCGAGCGACTCAAGAACCCTTTGTCGTGACGATTGTAGTCGGCTGAACACACCGACGACATTCCTGTATCTTGAAAATATGAATGTGCAATGTTCCTCATAGCCCACAGGATTGCCAAACTTAAGTGGCAGTGGGCAGGGCATATAGCGCGCACGCACCGACGACAGACCGACGCCCGATGGCGCAGAAAAGTCCTCGAATGGCGACCGCGTTCCGGAAAGCGCAGTGCTGGTAGGCCTCCCACACGGTGGACCGATAACCTGGTTAAGGTCGCCGGAAAATGATGGATGCGGGCGGCCCAGGACCGGCCTTTGTGGACATCTTTGGCTCCCCCAAATGTCCAGCAGTGGACGTCTTTTGGCTGAAATGATGATGATGATGAATGTTCCTCATTATTTTATTAGATTCCCAACTGCGTTAGCGAAATTGGAAGACTAATGCCTGAAAGGCAAGCCCTGGTGACACGGGTTGGAGGGGACCTCGAACATCCGTCCGATCAAGCTCGACAGCGAGCAGGGCTGGAAAGCCATGGCCTCCTAATGCGAGGACGCGGCAGAAGGAGGCGGCGGAGCGGGATTTTATAGCTGACGTGTGGCGCAGACGGAGGCCGGGGTGGAGGTGGCAACACTACGCCCTCCTCTGCCATAGAGGTCGACCAATGAAAACTTGATAGAAAACCCAGTTCCAATCAAGCGTGGCGAGTAGTAATAGTAGGATTATTACCCTCCGTATAATTGGAAGAGGCCAGACGCTGTACTTTTATGTATGGGCCGAGTCGTTTCAGCCTATAAACGACCCACTACTGAATGGGACCTCCTCCAAATTCATGGAGGGAAACTAGCCTACTATGCCTCACTGGCAAGACCGGTTGGCATAGGGTTTGTATCAAGTTTTCCTTCTCATACGGCTAGGTGATCTGCCTCTTGCAATCCCTTAGTCGCGTCGTCGCTTACGACATCCTCAGGATAGTGCGGTTGGTGACATTGTGTATTCTAAATCAGTCTCCACACGGCTGAGTAGCAATAATTATATTTTTCTTGACACGCGGCCGAATATTGTTATGTGATAAACGATCGCTCGTCTGCATCACTTTTATGGCTAGCTAAGATTTTTTTTCAACTACGGAAGGCAGTGGCGCGAAATGAACTAGTTTCATCCAATAAAGAATTCATTTTTATTTTACTTTTATCAAACACTTATTAAACATGAATATGTCGTTAACTAGGCTGCCACATGCAGTTTAGCTTGTGAACAAGTCCCGTTGTTTGAAGTTGGTCGGCTCACTGGATTCAAGATTTATTATTTTATTTTTATTATAATTTTTTTTTATATATAGCTAGTGGCCCGTCCCGGCTTCGCCCGTGCAAAGCGGGGCTGGGTTATACATATAAACCTTCCTCTTGAATCACTCTATCTATTAAAAAAAACCGTATCAAAATCCGTTGCGTAGTTTTAAAGATTTAAGCATACATAGGGACGGACAGACGACAGCGACTTTGTTTTATACTATGTAGTGATTCATATTTCAGTTGAGCGCCTTTTGGACCTAAACGAAACTAGTTAGTTTATACGTACAAGGTTATTGCAATATGGCGTTTTAAAAAAAACTTGGGAGCTTGTCCCTAAGTTTTTTTTCTGCCAGGTCTTCACTGTTGGTGCCGCGTTCCGACCTGGTAGTAGTGTTTTAAAAAATGGCCGCCATGATCTTATATATAAAATTCTCGTGTCACAATGTTCGTTCCCATACTCCTCCGAAACGGCTTGACCGATTCTCATGAAATTTTGTGAGCAGTCAGGTCAGGTCTGAGAATCGGCTACTCTCTATTTTTCATCCCCCTAAATTTTAAGAGTTAGGGGTCCGCACCAAAAATAATTGTTTATTTATCAGACAATTTTTTTTCCTTTAACTTTTTTAAGCTGCAGCATACAAAAATAAAAACAACCCTATAAGACCTAGAGACTTGAAATTTGGTAGGACTTTCCAAAAAAGGGGGGTTGCGGGGGGAGGGGTTAATTATTTGGCAAAACAACGTTTGCGGGATCAGCTAGTTATACAATAAATATTTATTCTATCCTATTCTAGGCCACTCGGATGGTGTCGCATGTTGCTAATGAATAAATAATAAAATGCCTGAAACGCGAGTCTAGTACTGCTACTTGTAGGGGATGTGAGTTTGAACCCCTGTACAACTACCACTAAAACCACTAAAATGTGTATTAAAATGTGCCTCGTTGGTCTAGTGGTCAGATGTGCCGCCTTTGGATCAACGGGTCCCGGGTTCGATTCCGGGGTCGGGCCAGTGTCTTTGTCTAAACCAGAGGCACTGGCTCGGAGTCTGGGTGTCATTTCTATCTATAATATGTATGTATTTACAAAAAAAAAATGTATATAAGTAGTTTATCATCCATCTCGTTACCATAACACAAGCATTAAGTTGCTTAACTTGGGACGAGATGGCGTTGTGTGAAATGTCCAAGGATATTTATTTATTATTATTATTAAAATGCTGTTACAAGTTGCGACATACATGCATATTAGGTATATTGGTAAATGTTATTGTTACCAAAATTATCCTAGTTTCACAATGTTGGTGGTGGAACTCAAAGGTCGGGGGAGTCCAAAAGAGATGGATGGATTGTGGGAATGACGAGTGTGTATGAAAGGTATGAATGTAGATATGACGACTAATAGGAGTTTATGGGCCACGTAGCGTGGGACAAGGGCGGTAAGATAAGTGTATTGGTAGTATTAAATTTATAAGAGTTATATGATTTATAAGAGTTTTATGATAAAACCTACGTAAATAAAGTTCCTTTTGAATTTGAGTTGAAGTCATCTTAAATTATGACTGCATTATTAATTGATAAGCTCCTTTAGTATCCAGATAATATCCAATAATTTTGTTTATTTTATTATTTCATATTAAATCGTATATAATATGTATGTATTTACAAAAAAAATGTATATAAGTAGTTTATCATCCATCTCGTTACCATAACACAAGCATTGAGTTGCTTAGCTTGGGACGAGATGGCGTTGTGTGAAATGTCCAAGGATATTTATTATATTTATTTATTATTATATTGGAAGCTTTAATGTTAATGTTTTCCATGTGGTCAGAGATTTACAATACATAGTGTCACCCTATTCCATCCTTAGTTTGTCGTAAGAGTCGACAATAGGTCAATGACAAGGCCACCGTAATAGAGGGAAAACTTGATACGAAACCCTGTGCCAACCCGTTTGACAAGCGTGGTACAGTAGGTTAATTACCCTCCATGTAAATGGAGGAGGCCCAACTCAGCAGTAGTAATATGAGCTGAGTAGTAATAACAGGTAAATGTAAGCACATAATGTATAATTAACCAAATTCCGTATACGTAAAGAGCAAGATATAAATGTCTAACTTTGCGCAATGTACATTTATAAAGGCAAATTTGTGACGAAGTTATTCCTAAAAGCCACAAATAATCTTGAATACATTAAAACTGAGAAGGCAAGTTGTGAAGGGTGAAACGCTGATGATCCTAGCAACAATGGAGGAAGCGACAAGCGTTTTGCATACAAATTACTTGGAATAATTGAATTTTCTTACATCGCCTATAAATCATACTGGTATATTGTACTGTGTCGCTAGTTCTCCTTAGTTTTATCCGGAAACTAGCATTTTGCAAGAACGCGCTAGTTTTTAAGCAGGAATTCCGTCTAATAGAGTACTTAAGCAACATATTGGAACATAGCGAGATCGCTGCACTTACGCCATGGATTTGGGTTACCCCACCTCTTAACCTTTCTCCCCGTAAAAGTGTTATCATTCCAAACCCAAGTCCCATCACAAAGTTTGCGACAATTCACTCTTAATATTACCAAGTTTGCATCTTAACCTTCTAATGGAATCTCATAAAATCCACGTAGGCGGCAAACATTTATAATTTCACTTTATTAACCTCTCAAAAGGAGTTGTTAAATTTCACCCCTTGTAATTTTGTTATGAAGGTGCAAGTGGAACGGCGCCTTAATTCGCTAATAAAGGTGCTTCTCCTAATTACGGTCATCGTTCATCATGGCACAATACAAAAGCAGTGAGGGCAATTCATTAGGAGTGTGATAGATTATTGTTTTCATTAGATTTATTATCTTGGATTAATAACTTCCTGGGCGTTCATGCGGTGATGGGATTCTTTTTTATAAAAACGAAACCCGGCCTTAGATCTAACCTGTATCGCGGTGCAGTTTACAAACATGAAATACAAATGACACCCAGACTTAGAACAAGTGCTTCTGTTTTACACAAATACCAAACCCGGAATCGAACCTGAGTCGGGCCTCCTCCGGTTTCCGGTAACCCACCATATGGATTTATGACCTCCGTTCAGTGAATCTTTAAATATTTTTTCTTTAATATTGCATCACACTGCACACATCACAAAGACAAATTATAAAAGGTAAATTTTATTTTATTTTCGACTTGTCAAAGTAGCCAACTTGAATAAATACATTTTGACTTGATTTTTACATCTATTTCATCTATAGTACAGATTCTAACTTTCGTCTAGATCAACTTAAAACATGTCCTAGATCTATACTAATATTTAAAGCTGCAGAGTTTGTTTGTTTGAACGCGCTAATCTCGGGAACTACTGGACCGATTTCAAAAAATCTTTCAGTGTTAGATAGTCCATTTATCGAGGAAACCTTCCTAGGCTATATTTTATTTTCAAAAGAATTAGGGATCCGTATGAAAATTGCGATTATGTAAACCAAGGTGTAAAATCGAGAACCTGTTTATGCGTGCGCTATTATATTATATAAACTATTGACAATAAAACAAAATGATGTACTACGGGTTTGTAGGTCTTATAAAAATCTACAAAAAAGTCCGCGAGAGCACATATCTAACTATCATAGTTTAGTCACAATAACCGATTTTGTGTTCATAAAAAATATGCATAGAGATAAGCACGGGTTCAAAGCCCACGCGGGCGAAGCCGCGCGCAAAAGCTAGTATTTTAATAAAGGCCTTAAAATTAAATAAAATTAATAAAACCCTGTCTGCTGTTTTTAGTTTTGACATGATTACATAATATTCCTTTTATCTATGTTGCAAGCGAACTTTTATTATACTTGAGTATCGATTCATTGAAAACGCTTCTCGCCGAAATTAACGTGACGCACGTCCGTTGTGACAAAGTAATTAAATTGTCAGTGCTACCGTAACAGCAATTCATATCAGTCAGCGCGAATTCGAAGAGCCATTTTTACCTGTTGCCAACCCTATTGATTGTGTGCTTCGTTAGCGCGTGAAAACCATTGATTAAGTCCGCCTTTTCCGGAACGGTAATGTTGTGCCAACCCTGATATTAATTGTTTTTTTTTTCAATTCGGATGCGTCAATAATGTTTCTCAAAATTTTGTTGGTTATAAAATGAAACCCAGGGAAATTGCTCAATGTTATATTATGTTATTTAAATAAATAAATCCTTGGACTATAAATAAATATCATTGGACATTTCACACAACGCCATCTCGTCCCAAGCTAAGCAACTTAATGCTTGTGTTATGGTAACGAGATGGATGATAAACTACTTATATTTTTTTTTTGTAAATACATACATATTATAGGCAGAAAACACCCAGACCCGAAACAAATACTTGTAGGTCGTACAAATATTTCTTCCGTGCGGGGATCGAACCCGCGACACGCTGCGCAGCAGTCGATCGCTCAACCACTGCGCCAACCTTTTTAGTTGATTAAATGATAGATACTGTAATACAAAGCCAAAAATAAGTCTTCGGTGTTGGTCTGATTATCTACGCGCCCCGGAGTCGCACATAACCCGGCCAGTCACCAACGGCCGGGCATCCATGAGGATCTCCGAGGTAAAAAAAGGGTCTAAACGTGCCGTGCCAAAGGCGACGCGCGCATTGCTAAACCACGGACCACGGTCTAGGTATTTATAGTCATCAATTTCAAGTTTGTAAACTGCCATGCGCGATACAGGTAATACGCAGACGATACGTTAAAAAATTTATTAAAAAATAACTTTTGAGTTACCCTTTATACAATTTTAATATTTGGAATTGTATCCAGAACTACAGCGTGTTATATTCTCGTCACAGCATTCCTCTTACACCGAATATTTTCTTAGGATAAAAAGTCAAAAGGAAATCTCTACTATTTGCAAAGCCAGGGTCGGTGTCGGTTAGCCAACCATTTTGTTTCCTTAACGCGCTTTCCGTGTAAGTCTTTTATTACAAACACTCTTTGTTTTCATGCTCAATTAGGATTACCAAGTATATTATGTCTGTTGCTGGCTGGTTAGTAAAACCATTTAGAAATTAAATATTTTGATTATATGACATCGATATATGCGTTTTTTATTTCTTAAAATAACACTTACTTCCAAATATGCGAATACCAATGGCAATTTGAAGTTCCATCATAAGATAACGGCGTCTATATAATACCTAGATTTCCAGTTAGCTGCCTGTCTAGGGATTAGATGCACCTCCTTTGGATCACGGGATCCCGGGTTCGATTCCGGGGTTGGGCAAATGTCTTTGCGTAAACCAGGGGCTCAGGTACAGGTACATAGTGCATGGGTTTGGTATTTGTTAAAAAAAAGTTAGGTAGTTAATATACTTCTACTAGTCAGCACATACATGACCCACTGATGAATCAGGCCTCTTCAAATTACTTAGGGAGTAATTAGCCTCCCGTCCCACACTGGCCAGACGTGTTAGCACAGAGTTTCCTATCAAGTTTTTCTTTCCGTGTAGCTGGTTTTCGGCCTTGTAATTCGTTGTGTCGATGTTTGATCATCTACTAGAACATCATCAGAGTCGATGATGGATGTAATGAAAATCTCGGAATCTTTAAGTTTTATTGCAGAAGACATGCCAAAGTGTATCTTCAAGTTTCAAAGGGTACGAAAGTTGAAGCTGTTCAAACTCCACAATGGACGGCGGTACTTGAACAAGTTAACACGAAGTTTCCTAACACATACAGCCAGTGCTTGCAATGCAACTGTCAAAAACACTACTGAGTTTAAGAGACAGGAGGACGGTGCCCAGTTTCGTTGTGCTCTCAAAAGTTTCCACAATCAAACCTTTGATTAGTGCTTGTGGAACTTAGTTTCTTGGCAAAATATCCACGGCTGTTTACAATTAAATTGAGACGAACGTTTACTTATACATGGCGATTTTTGGACCACCCGTCAAATTTGAATAGGTGGTTCACACCTTGAAAGTAAACAACTTTCCCAAAGCAACACGGGTCGAAAAGTGAAAAAAAAATTCAGACCTTCCTTACGAAATCGACCACGTGATCGAGCAGTTATCTATGGGCGGCTCGATTTTTTTTTCAGTTTTCGACCCATATATCTTTGGGAAATTTGTTTACTTTCATGATCTGGACCACCTATTTAAATTTGGCTGGTGGTCCAAAAATCACCATGTACTCGTATAACTTTAACTTCAAATTAAAAAGAATGAAGTCTGAGATTAGGATACGCAATGTCACCAATCCATGCCATTCGGAAGGTGTCGTAAGAGGCGACTAAAGGAACGCAAGAGCCAGAACACCTGGCACAAACCCAGTGCCAATCCATCTTACGGGCGTGGCACAGTAGGGTAATTTACCTCCATGAATATGGAGAAGGCCTGACTCGCTAGTGGGTTATTTATGGGATGAAATAACGAACGTATGTTTAACGCGGGTTGCTTGCATTAAATTGGAAGAGCCCTAACTTCGCATTAGCTCAATTTTGGGCTTAGATAAAAGCTGATTTTGTTATAAAACTGTAGTCACTGAAGAGACGTCAGCACGACTGCTGCAAATTAATCGAAATATATCGAACTAACATAATTTAAAATATTCGTTAATAGTGATTAATTTCAGCGTGAAATACTGGACCATTTAAGATATTACTTTGTTACTAAAATTGGCTTTAATAATAACACTTAGAGTTACGTCCATTTTATTTAAGCAATATCATTGTAAATAGCACGTACCATTAAACCCATTAAAACTCCGAAAAATTGGATAGCGCGGATACGTGCTTCGGCACGATAGATACCAACCGCTTCAACTTATAATTATGGGCAAGGTTGAAGGAAGAAGACGGAAAAAATCGAGGTTATAAAATATCAGGGAATGAATGGGAACCACCAGCGTTTAAGATTGGTCTGGTTTTTTCCATTGGTCAAAGATTGAGACAAATTTACTGCTGAATTGACATCCAAAATCCAGTAATGAATCGGCCTTAAGTCCTTAGAAGAATCCTATAAAGATATTTATCATTTTTTCAAAAAAGTTATTCTTTTAGTTATTAGGTGCCTGTATCTTGGAGGCTGTTTACAAATATGTATATAATTCACGAACACCCAAACACCCAAACACAGAGCAAGTGCATCCGGCTTACATAGACGCTTGTCCGGAACCACAACCGCAATGAGAATACAAGTAACTTTGCATAGTATGCTTCAATCTTTACCAACATTGTAACTAAAACCACGTACATCCCTTGAGCAAGACTTCGAAATCTGTAACCACTGCCTGTTAATCAATAGATAAACTATCCTCAAGTTTCCAACCACGGGTAAGTACTGAATAGTCGGACCTATTACATGTTGTACTTGCTTCAACAGCTATCTTTCATTTATAAATTTTGTTTAGTTTCGTGTGTGTTGACTCTTGAATGATAAATGATCTATTAGGGTGTTTCTGTATTTTTAGCACTAGTTCTGGAGTTTCTGCGGAGCACTTTCACTAAGTGAACCAATGTCATAATTAAGCGTTAAATGACATAAATCGTCTGCCGCCATTTCAAGTTTCATTACATCACCACCACAAGGAAATTAATGAACACGCCGTGTTTTGCTTCCGACGGTTCCTGGCGCCGCGTTTTTGTTGATGCCATAATTAATTAGGCGGTAAATATTAATTAAATTGTCTGTCAGAAATGCTTTGGGGATACTGTTGCTGGCTTTATTTCCAATTTGAACGGCTCAAGTGTGGAAGGGACTGAATTGGAAATCGCTTTAAAATTAACTAACAATTGCAATTGATCTGTAATCCGAGTTTATACTGGGTATCATTAATAATATCGACATAATCGATTTTGCAACGGTTCAGGTCCCCAAACCTTTCTATTGAAAATCAGACACGATGTAATTGCTAAATTTAAAAGCTTTTGCCAAGTGTTTTTAAGGAAATCGTATTAGGAGGTTACCAAAAGTGTCAAAATCTTGTCCAAAGTCAAAGGTACTTTTTTCGTCGATTTCGACTCCATTGAATTAAACGTCGGGCCGTTGTGTATTTATTATTTATTATTGTGGGATTAGAGGCCCGACCCACGGACTGACAACAGCCTAGTATAGATGCCTTCCGAAACTCGCATCGCGGGGCACCACAGCTGACTGTATCTTCGCAAACCTGTAGCATCCCAAATGAGACGTGTGTGGGATTCCTTTGGGGCTTAGAAGGGGGGTTCCAACCTTACTTGACACCGACCTTAGTTAGGATGTAGCCATGCCGAAGGCACCGACTTAACGACTTTAAGTTGGTTTAACTTTAGTTTTAAAGAGTTTTTTCTTGTGCCCCTCAGTGTAACCGTCTTCTGCAGATTTCAGAAGTGGGTCAAACTATTTCTGTTTCAATATCAGAAACAGTCTACCGATTTTGGAAGTGAATAGACAGTTCGAATTGATAAACTTAACGGTCGACAAAGTTATATCTGCTCTTGAACAGTTAATTGATTCAGTTTTACCAATCAGTGCAAAGGGTACTTGTTAACTTACTTGGGTAGTAAGTAATTCAAATGATTTGCGTGGGTTTATTTCAAGTAATTTCTTATCACTTGATTTTCTGAACCATATTAAATAAAATAGCAATCTTCCAATTTTGCGTGTCGGACCGCTGCAGTGCTGAAGCGGTGTATTGCTGACGGACGGTCGAATGTTTTCATATAAAACGTTCGGTGCAGTTGCCGTCCTGTTGAGCGAGCATTCGCGGTACCGACGCCGCACCGAACGTTTTTTTATGAAAACATTCGAACGTCCGTCAGTGATACGATAAACGCACTGCACTGCTGCTAAGAATCGTTTGGAGCTAACATTCGGTTGTGACTGTCAAATAATAGACAAATTATGACGTCTTAGGTTTTCACGATCTTTGCACATTTTTGCAAAACACGTAATTTATCTTTCAAGTTCATATCTTTCTTAAATATCTTTTTTCTTTCTCTTTCTTTTTAAATATCATTTATTTTGTCGGCTCTTACACCCTTTGAATAGAATGGGGCGTTAACACTAAGTATACTAAATCCTCCACACGTACTATAGAGAACATATAGTTCGTTAGAATTCTATTTAATTCCATTTCGTACGGTCTTTCTTTTCTGGCAAGATGGAAAACTGCAGCCGGGTAATAAAACTCAGTACCCGGGGCGAGCACACATAATTACATATCTGTCTGTATGAGAATGCATGAACTCAGATAGTTTCTTAGCGCTGGATTCTTAAATCTAGTCTGAGTAATTTTGAGATGTATTTGAACAGTCTTCATCATTATCATCACCATCTATATATTACATAGTGTAAAAGAAAGTCGCTGTCGTCTGTCCGTCCCTATGTATGCTTAAATCTTTAAAACTACGCAACGAATATTGAAGCAGTTTTTTGAATTGATAGAGTGATTCAAGAGCAAGGTTTATATGTATAATACATGCATAACATTGTAGAGAAACACTAATAAATTTAAATGTTCATAATTGCACCCGTGTGTCGCCTCTATATTAAACTATGTACTCATTCTTTAGATATATTCTCGTCGAATCAAAATTATTTTCAGGATACAGTTTGAAAGGTGATGTACAGATAAGATTTAGAACTTAGGAGATACATTTTAGAAATGTTTAGTTTATATTGTATAAATTGAAACATTATAGGTAGGCTTTTTATTTTGATAATATCTATGTAACATAATGTGTCAAAAAATTTAATGGTTTCAACATAGATTAGATTTATTGGTTAATTGCTAGTTGTTACGTGTTTTGTTGTCATCTAAATAACTAGCTTTTGGGCGCGGCTTCGCCCGCGTTGGCTTCGAACCCGTGCATATTTTTTATGAACATAAAATCGGTTATTGTGACTAAACTATGATAGTTAGATATGTGCTCTCGCGGACTTTT
Source organism: Clostera curtula (assembly GCA_905475355.2). NCBI lineage: Eukaryota > Metazoa > Arthropoda > Insecta > Lepidoptera > Notodontidae > Clostera > Clostera curtula. The sequence continues at coordinate 4,668,812 of FR997813.1, read as the reverse complement.
TTGTAGATCTTTATAAGACCTACAAACCCGTAGTACATCATTTTGTTCTATTGTCAATAGTTTTTGCGGCGCACGCATAAATAGGTTTTCGATTTTACACCTTGGTTTACAAAATCTCAATTTTCATACGGATCCCTAATTCTTTTGAAAGCCTATAACCTTCCTCGATAAATGGACTATCTAACACTGAAAGATTTTTTGAAATCGGACCAGTAGTTCCTGAGATTAGCGCGTTCAAACAAACAAACAAACAAACTCTGCAGCTTTATATATTAGTATAGATTAAATAATTCTGCTGTACAGAAAGTAATTCGCTCAATTCTAATGTGTTTCTTTTTTATTGCAGGTATGTACTGCGGTAAGCAAAACGTCTTGGATGTAACACGAGAAAATTCGTTCCAGTGGTTTGAGCTAATGAAAGAAATATCGTTTAATACTATGAATGCTGTACTGTACTCGTGAATTTACCTGCTGAAATTCACCTTCGATATTTTCACTAATAATCACTAATAAGTCCACTAATAGTTTAATTAGTCTAGTTAGCAAGTTTATGTAACATGCTATGCCATCTATTTAATATCCTACTTCTATTTACTCAGCCCATAGTCTGGCCTCCTCCAGTTACACGGAGGACAATTAGCCGGCTGTGCCACGCTGGCCAGACTGATTGGCCCGGGGTTTTGTATCAAGTTTTCCTTCTCTTGCGGCTAGGTTATCAGTCTTCTAATTTCCTTTTGTCATCAGACGTCCTTATCACATATTCAGGCACAAGCATGTATATTTGAGACATACATTATGTATATTTTCTTGGTTGTTCTACATTCGCGCAACACAATAATTTCAAAAAATTTCACGTAGTGGTCACAGGTGAAAATCAGCGCGTTCTTTATTTGTACTTGTCGTCGTCGTTTCAGCCCATAAATGATCCACTAATGAGTCGGGTCTCCTCCGAATTCATGGAGGGAAATTAGCCTACTGTGCCACGCTGGCAAGACGGGTTGGCACAGGGTTTGTATCAAGGGCCGAGGCCCCCAGGGACACGGAGCAATGGGAGTGAATCCCGTGGCCCTGGCTTGGGCAGTCGAGGATCGCCGTCGGTTTTAGTGGGTAGGTCGGGGCGCAATTTACCATCTATACGCGCCCCGGAGTCCCACATACCCCGGCCATTTCCCAACGGCCGGGTATCCATGAGGATCGCCAACTTAAAAAAAAAAAGGGTTTGTATCAAGTTTTCCTTCTCATACGGCTAGGTGATCTACCTCTTACAATTCTTTAGTCGCCTCTTACGACACCGTCAGGATGGAATGGGGTGGTGACACTATGTATTCTAACTCCATTGAAATTAAACGGATTTATCGCGTGTATATTACATTATTTAATTCCCGACGTTTCGAATGCTTTGCAGCAGTCGTGGTCGCGGGAGAGACTAGATGACAGTTGTCTTCAAAAGTACAAAGAAACAGTTAAAATCTACCGCCTATAATTTTCTTTTATTGATAACGTTCCATGTGCACGCAGAAATCGCTCACGGTGTCCAGTGGTCTTGCAGATGAGTATTTTGATTGAGATTTGATCAATTTAATGACTGGATCCCAGGCAGGAGGTACTTGCCAACCATCCTCTCTATTGAAATTTGGATGTTTTTTAATCTCAATAGCCTCGCGGATCATTCTTGGAATGTAATGATTAATATGTAATATACACGCGATAAATCCGTTAAAAAGTATTTAATTTCAATGTGTAATAATCGCGAAAACCTAAGAAATCATTATTCTAACTCCGCCACCATGTGGACTGGAAACAGACTCACCGGCTTATAATTTTCCTTAGGAAAGAACACTCACCCTCAAAAGGGAACTGCAAAAAAGTTGCGTCCTCAGACCATAATGTACCAATTTCTGAGCCGTTTCCCTGCAAATCGTAAGGACTGGGTCTTCGTCACGTAGAGTGTTTTATACTATAAATTGGAGTGAAGCGAGGATACACAAATTTTGCGGAGAAACGCGAGCACTTGAATGACTGGTTTGTTTTTATTCAATTACTTGCTGTACACTGCGCGCGTTGCTACACCACTAACTAAAATAAATTTGATGGAAAGACATTACACAAAATATTAAATGTTTTTTGTTTAGAAACTTTTCTGGTCTCGTTCATAACTTAGGTTACTCTAATTGACTTTTATGGATCCCATAATTACTGAGTTTTCCATATTTTTGTGGCAAACTGGGCCGTTTTTTCCAAATGTTTGAGTGTATTTAGCGCGAAATACAAAACTAATAAGTTATCGTAAACTCTGCGAACTTAACAATAACTTTTTTTTCTTTCATTCTTTCAAGGTAAAAATATATCTTTTTTTTTTTTTTTTTTTTTTTTTTTTTTAAATTCTTATTCCTCGGCCATAAGCTGAGACTTTAGTATTCTTTCTTTAATTTTTAACACTATTATATTATTATCTTCTAACTATCTATATATTCTATCTATGTTTTCAATCGATCTTTATATTCGTTCTATGTATTCTATTCATCTTTGTATTCTATCTATCTTCGTATTCTGTCCATCTTTATATTCGTTCTATGTATTCTATTCATCTTTGCATTTTATCTAAGTATCTTCATATTCTCTTCATCTTTGTATTCTATCTGCTGCATGTTGTGGCATTCTTCTTGTTCACCCTCATTGTTATCATTTTACAGAATTCTAAAAATTTTTCTCTATATTTACTTGTCATTACATTTTTAATGTTGTCTAGGCTTAGTTCTATATTTATTTCCATTTTGAGGTTATATCTTTCAGTCCAGTACACCGGACAACTTAGTATCAGGTGCGGGACCGATTCACTAGTATTTTGGTCGCAGGTGCACGATGGATTCTCCTTACACTTGAATCTGTTCAAGTATTCAGAGAACCCACCGTGCCCTGTCATCATTTGTGTTGTATATCTGTCAATTTTTATCTTTTTTATTATCTTATACGCATTTATTACGTCCGGGAAAAATATTTTAGTCGTTGTTCCTGTTGATCCCTGTTGGTAACGCCTATTCCATACATCAAGCGTCTCCCTTCGAAGGTGGCGCTTGATGTATGAAACAGGACACTTATCATAGTCCGGTTTTTTCTTAGCTCTCATGGCGGCTTCCTTTGCAAGCTGATCCACGCGTTCATTTCCTTCCATCCCCGCATGTGCCTTAATCCAATACAGTTTAATGATTTTGTTTTGGAGAGAACTTGATCTTATATTTTCTCTTGTTTCAACTGCGAGGGGATGGAAGGATTTGTGGTTTATCACCGTTAGTAGGGCCGCCATAGAGTCACTGTATATTGAGAAGGTAAGCTCGGTACTCTTTTTTATTTCCTCCGTTGCCCTGCATATTGCCAGGAGCTCGGCCTGGTAAACCGTGCAGTATTTTGATAGTGCAAATTTGAGGGCACGGGTTTCGGACTGGTTGTTCCATATGGACAACGCAGCCCCAACTCGCCCCCCAATCTTGCTGCCATCGGTGAAGATTTTGACCGCTGATTGTGCATTAGCACTATATTGTTCCTGGTTTTCCACTATTCCCAGTCCCATGGCTATGTGTGTGGCAGGGTGCGGTAGTTCAGTTGCAGGTGTTCGGCATTCAATCTCTATGTCCTGCGGTAGTGGCATCGAAACCCCCCTCCGAGCCTCGTAGAGAGAGGCTGCCTCTTGTATTCGGAGGTCGAGGGGGAGTATCCCTGCCAACAGTAATGCGGAGTTCAGAGAGACCGTACGGTATGCTCTGCAAATCTTTATTGCTATACCTCTTTGTAATGCTCCGAGTTGCTTTATTACCCCTAGTTTATTTGCTGATTTAGCCCACGCGCTAGCTGCATATAATACAATTGGTTCTATAGTGGCAGTATAAATAATTTTTATTATCTCAGAGTTCAAACCCCAGCTAACGCGGGCGGTCCTGCAGAGTTTTTTATAAATTCCTATGGCTTTTGTACATACTTCGCGAACGTGCGTGTTGAATGTTAGCTTTTCGTCGATGGTAACCCCTAGAATTTTAATTTCTTTTGAGGTTGGGATGTTAGTTCCGCCCATGTTCAGGCGTGGGGTGTCGTATTTAAGTCTTCTCGTGATAGTCATTGATTTAGTTTTGTGAGGCGCGAATTTTAGTTTATTTTCCACACCCCATGCTCGAACACGTTCGAGAGCTGCATTTGCATTCATCTCCACCTCAAGGGCTGAGTCCCCATCGACGACGAGCACCACGTCGTCCGCGAAAGCCTGTACGTAGTCTCCATTTGCTTCGAGTCGTTTGAGAAGTGGATCCAGCAGCAAGTTCCACAACAAAGGTCCTCCAATCGAACCCTGGACACATCCCTTATTTGTATCCCTGCAGTGCTCTTCACCCGCATATCTCACGCGTACCTTTCTATTTTGGAGGTAGCTGTCTATCAACCTTCTCAGATTGATGGGGCAGTTCTCCTCTGCCAATCTGACTCTGATAGCTGGCCACCATGCGCTGTCGAAGGCTCCCTCTATGTCCAATGATATAAGTGAAATTATTTTCTTTTGATTTAATTTACTTCTTATGCGGTGCATTAGAACATAGAGAGAGTCCTCAGTGCTTTTTTGTGGCATAAAACCATACTGTCTGGCGCTCATGTTTGGTATGATGTGATATCTGAGTCTAGACACTACCATTTTTTCATAAATCTTACCCATTATCGGTAGTAATCCGATGGGTCTATAAGATTTAGGGGTTTTATAGTCTGTTTTACCAGGCTTTTTAAGGACAACCACCGTGGCTTCTTTCCAGATTTTAGGGAAATGTCCGAGATGCAGGCAGCGATTCAGTAGGGTGAGGAATAAGTCAGGTGCACTTTCTATGGCTCGACTGCATATGTCCGCTGTCAGTCCATCCGCCCCAGGGGCCTTCTTGGGGTTAAAGGAATTGTGGGCTGCATGCAGTTCAACAAGTGTGAAGGGGGGATCTATCTTTTCTCCTTCGTACGTACTATTGAGCGTCTGAGCTTTTTGCCTTATACCTTTATGGATGATATTGTCTGTCTCGGGGAGGTCCTCAGGGTAAAAAGTTTCAGCGATATATTTGACTGTTTCCTGGGCGTTTAAGTTTCTCCCCTCCTTAGCCAATAATTGATCTTCTTCTCTTCGTGTTGTCCGACCTATCACTCTATAGATTCCGTCCCAGATCCCCTCCTTCTCCTGCCTACTACAAAATTGTCTCCAACCTTCCGTTTGTGCCCGTGTCACCTCCTCTTCATATTGTGTTTTTATTTCGAGGTATTCATTCACTACCATTTCTCTTCTGTCAGGTGCCGCGCAACGGATCCTTCTCTTCCTGGTGGCAACGCTCTTTTTGAGTTTGGCGAGTTGCTCCGACCACCACGGCACTTTAATGTTTTCTTTGGCTTTTTTGGCTGGAATTGCGGATTCAGTGGCGTCTTTTATAGCCCTTGTAAGATTATTTATTGTTAGATCCATTATGTTTGTATTGTTTATTTTGTTTATTTCTATTTTGTTTAATTTATATTCTATAAGAAATTGGTGGAGTTTCGTACGAAACTTCGTCCAATTTGCTTTCTTGGTATTGTACTTCCTTGTCGTCCTCTGAATTCGAATACCAGCCGATTGCTGCAAATTTATTTCAAAGACTATGCCGTTGTGGTCGGAACTAATCAGTCCCTCCTCTACTTTCCAGTTGTCCACCAGATTGAGGAGGTTATCCGTGCAGGCCGTAACATCTATAAAGCTGGTGTATCGCTGGCTTAACCTTATTGTGTCAAAGGTTGGTATATTGCCTTCGTTCAACACATTAAGGCCAAGTTCGCCAAATGTTCTACACAGTTCTTCTCCTCTATTGTCAGTGATTGGGCTGCCCCACCAGGAACTCTTGGAGTTCGCATCGCCTCCAACTAGGATCCGTTTGGAGCCGTCTATTTGTTCCAGTCTTCTTAGGTTTTGTAAGTGCAGGTCTAAGGGTTTTCCTGGTTCAAAATAGAAGGAGACGATTGTGATCTCCCAGGCACTGGTCCTGATCCCCACCACAGTGATGTTTTTTGTGGTGAGATTGGGGTATTGAATAACATCCAATTTATCGTCAAATACGGCTATTGCCGCTTTGGTTACTCCTTTCTCCGTTCCAGTGTCCTGGTAGATCCGCACTCCTCTCCGCCCTCTTAGTATGGTTGTATTTCCCACGTATGGTTCCTGTAACAAAGCTATGCTAATTCCTCGTTTGTGTGCTTCAATCATGAGTTCCTCAGTGGCTAGCTTTTTTCGTTGGAGGTTGGCTTGTATTATTTTATAGCTATTTATTTTCTCCGTGGTGCCTTTAGCAGTAAGCTATCGATGCTCTTGCTATTTGGTCCCATTTTATTTTGGTGTAACATTCGTTGCTAAATGTATTGTGTGATACGTCAAGTAACCCGGCCTTTTTACAGTTTTTACATATCGGATTCTCTCTCCATTTTGGACAATCGACTTTCAGATGGGCCTCCCCGCAGTGGCTACACGCATCCTCCTTTTCTGTGCAAAGTTTTTTACTGTGTCCGTAGTCCAGGCAACGTGTACACTGAACAAGAGGTGATTGGTCAAACACCCGTATTCTTTGTAGGTCAATATGAGCATACACAAAAATATATCTCGCGTGGGTTGTAAAGCGTACCCATATTGCTTTCAAGCGATCACCGAGTCAAGTTCCTTAAAAAATACTTAATCGAAGATAGGTATGTCAGTTTTATGCGTTTGCATTTAGGAATCGAAAACCAGGAATTTACATTACTAATGTGGTTCGAAACGAGAGGGAGAATATTGGAATTCTTATCTCGGGCGGGACCGTTTGGCTTGCGAGTCTCATCTCACTCATAGCACTCACGTCTTCGAAAATAAATATAAACATGAAGGTTGAAAGTACATTGAATTAAAGCTGTGCGATGTGTCAATTAAAATCGATTTTAAAGTTTACTTATTGAATTTATAAAATTAACAAAAATTACTGGTATCTTGTCAAATTAGTTAAAACACAAAATAATTAGGAATATAATATCAATCTACATACAACACGCTTGAGCAACGCACACATAGACAGGTCTCACTGACACGATATACCGAAACGGTTGAGACCAGTGTGAGAACGAGTGCCATCCACTTCTTCGCATCTTGTAATGTTTTTTGTGCTAAGATGTACAACTTATTAACTTATACATAAATAAATAAATATCTTTGGACATCTCACACAACGCCATCTCGTCGCAAGCTAAGCAACTTAATGCTTGCGTTATGGTAACGAGATGGATGATAAACTACTTATATACATTTTTTTTTGTAAATACATACATATTATAGATAGAAAACACCCAGACGCGGAACAAATACTTGTAGGTCGTACAAATATTTCTTCCGTGCGGGAATCGAACCCGCGACATGCTGCGCAGCAGTCAATCGCTCAACCACTGCGCCAACCGTGTCGTCATACAGTATTATAACTATTCAGTTAGTGGCTGTTTTATTTTGAAACCATCAAATAAATACGAATGCTACTACCGCGATGATGTTTTCGCATAAATCTGAGTTTTTAACCCTATCTACTACCACTAAGCAGCCCATAAATGACCCACTGTTGAGTCGGGCCTCCCCTCAGAAGGAGGGTCTACTGGGGAGTCTACTGTGCCATGCTGGCCAGACGGCAAGCGTAGCACAGTAGGGTTTCGTGCCAAGTTTTCCTTCTCTTGTGGCTAGGTTTTCGGCCTTGTCATTTCCTTTTGTCGGCTCTTAGGACACCCTTAAGATGGAAAAGGGTGGTGAAATTATGTATTCTAAATCCGTCACTACACTAAAGGCGCGCTACCGCCGAAATAAAAAGTGAGGTATATACTTTGAATTTGACTTTGTACCTAAATATTTTGTGGTTAAAGTCTCATCGTCTCAAAGCATGAAAGACCGACTGTTGAAATGTTCATCTCTCTATCTTATGCTGGCCAGATTGTGGCCTCACACTCTCGTTAAGTTTCTTAAGGTGAACATTGCGCTCTTGTTATCTGCCTCTATCTCTCTCTTTTAGTTGTGTATTGTAAAAATCAAGATGAAAATAAAACCAAAACCAACCCCATTGATATTGAGAAAAATGCGATGGAGATATATGTATAATCCAAATCATGCCGATTCCCCTTCTTACGTCGATTTTGTTAAGCAAAATTGAAAGCAAATTTTAACAATGGATTTCGCAATGGTGAACCTTCATATAACTTGATAATGTTAACGAAGCCAATGTCAATATTATACTCACCTTATTGTTTATGGCAGTATTTTGAAAGGTCTTGTTATTACGGGGAGTCAGTGGAAAGCTTCACAAGTGGATATTGAAACAAATCCAATTATAGCAATGCATTATAAGACTGCTTTAATTATAATTCTATCTATAATATGTATGTATTTACAAAAAAAAATTATATAAGTAGTTTATCATCCATCTCGTTACCATAACACAAGCATTAAAGTTGCTTAACTTGGGACGAGATGGCGTTGTGTGAAATGTCCAAGGATATTTATTTATTATTTGAAAAGCAATTTTTTAGTCGCATAGTATTGACCGGTTGTGGTTGCAGGCTGAGTCTACATCATTATAATTTCGGATAAAGAATTCCACTGCTTTTCTAGGCAGGCTCCAACGATGCCTAAAAAAATTAGAAAAAGATATATACAAACCCGACCGGCTCGACTGGGGAAGTATAGTGCTAACCCGTCTGGCCTGCGTGGCACATTAAGCTAATTACCCTCCATGAATTTTGAGAAGCCCCGCCTCACTAGGTGGTCATATTATGGACTGAAACTATGACGTAACTTGACAAGAGACAAATTTACTCACCCACTTGCCTACATACTTTGTTTTTCTCTCCCTAATCAGATCGTTATGTAGACCACTTAATACCTAGATTCACTCATCAATTCCCCGTTGCAGTCCACCAAAATCGTACTTCATAATATGTATAGGCCACTTAGGTACTTCACATATCACCACAGCGCAGAGTCTGAAGACAAGTCTTCAACCAGTGCGTCCTACCCGTACTAACCTATAGTGCTGAAACGTGGACACTGACGGTGCGGCTATTCCATCAGCTAAAAGTCGCTCAGCGAGCTATGGAGCGGGCTATGCTCGGTATTCCCACATCTGTCGTAGAACTGACGGCCGCTGGGGCAAGCTAGTGCTACAGTGGGGACCACGTATTGGCAAAAGTCGTGTGGGGCGCCCCCCTGCTAGATGGAGCGCCGATCTACGACGGGCAGCCAATAGCAACTGGATGCATAGAACCGAAGACTGGGTTCTCGCGAGCCGTAAGGGAGGCCTACGTTCAGCAGTGAACTGAAATAGGCTGATGATGATATCACCACGTATGGGAAAGAGGAGCGTGGGAAGACCCCCAACTAGGTGGACGGACGACCTTGTAAAGGTCGCTGGGAGTCGGTGGATGCGGTCTGCACGAGATCGCACATTGTGGAAATCTATAGGGGAGGCCTATGTTCAGCAGTGGACTTCTGTGGCTGATAGATAGATAGATAGATAGATATCACCACATGCCATCTTAAGCAAGCTGTTGCAAGAGCCGAAAAAAGAAACTCGTCTGGCCAGCATGGCACAATAGACTAATTACCCTGTGAAAAGACCTGGGTATGGGCTGATCAGTAAAGGTAGAATAAGGCTATCAATGTATGTCACATCTAGATAAGAATTTCTTCTGAGGTCTATGGAAATATCATGACCGTTCATAGGGCAAGAGGAATATGCAAATGTGACGCGATACCGAGTCAGGAGGTGTTGCGATGTACGCCACTTAACTCGTGACGTCACCAAGCTTATACGCTGTTTGTGCTTATTACAGTATAAATATCCTCTTACATTACTTAGGTAGCATATGAGATACAAATATTAACTGGGAAATTGTTGTTTAGATGCCAAGTCGTGAATACTGTTAAGGTGAAAAGCTTGATTAATTTATTTTGATGCTATTTATTAACTAGCTGCACCTCGCGGCTTTACCCGCGTGGACAATATTTTGGACAATTCACACAATATCTTTATAAATTGAAGCATATGTGTTACTCTGATATATAAGCTATATTATTGTAAAGTTTCATTAAAATCCATTCAGTAGTTATTACGTGAAAGAGTAACAAACATCCATCCATCCCTCCATACTTACAAACTTTCGCGTTTTTAATATTAGTAGGATATTAGGTAGGATATTTCGTCCATATAATTATTTTATAAATGTTGACAAAGTTTGAAGTCTTCTCTAAGTTGAAAAACTAATCAGTTTTAAGAAGTCTTAGGCTTTCAAGAACTGTTTCTTCGGACTGAAAAGACAACTGTCATCTAGTCTCTCCCGTGATACGCTGTTTATTTTTATGAAACCATCATAAGCATAGAAGAGGTCAAACATCACTATGAATAAGAATAAAATTCGTTGGCTGCCTTGTTGGTTTAAAGGTTGCATGTTTTGAATTCGGATCCCAGGTCTTAGGTTTCGATTTGGTGTCGAGCAAGTGTATGTAAAAAATAGAGGCAATTGCTCAGACTTGAATTTTGATTTATGTCAGTCAGTATAACTCTTGTTTTTTCGTAAACTATTTATTTTTATAAACATGATTAGTTGTAATGGATTTTCTGTCATGTGAAGTCGGTGAAGGTATGGAATAAGCCAGAAATCTAGATGAAATGTGGCTAGCGTGAACAAAAACAAATTTCTGTTTGGTGCTACTAGATTACTGCCTCGTTGGTCTAGTGGTTAGAGGTGCCGCCTTTGGATCAACGGGCCCCGGGTTCGATTCCGGGGTCGGGCAAGTGTCTTTGTCGAAACCAGAGGCACTGGCTCGGAGCCTGGGTGTCATTTCTATCTATAATATGTATGTATTTAAAAAAAAAATGTGTATAAGTAGTTTATCATCCATCTCGTTACCATAACACAAGCATTAAGTTGCTTAGCTTGGGACGAGATGGCGTTGTGTGAAATGTCAAAGGATATTTATTTATTAATATCAAGAAATCTTCGTGAAAAGGCAAATATTTAATTTTTCTGTATCAAACTTGGCGACAAAGGCTTTATGTACAAGAACAACAAACAACTTGGTCGACAGGGGGCTATTCAGATGAAATATCGTTATAATAAAGTAAAAAGGGGCTTTTGTTCACTTAGTCGGGATATAGAAGTTGAGTTAATTAACAAAGCGGCGAAGGAAATGGGAAATGTTGCTTGGTTGCCTACTTGGCGATTTCTCACTCAAACTAAGATATTGGAATTGTATTAAATCCTCTGTCATTAAAATTTTATACTTTCACAAAGTAGGTACCTACTTCAGAAAATAATTTACGCATTGTTATCTTTGACATTAAATACTTTTTCAAAAAAACAGATTCATCACGTGCTTTTTACGTTAATTAATTCCCGATATAGTCTTGGCAAGTTGGTGAATTAGAATACATAGTCTTGATTCAAGTGTATACAGAGTTGATATGACAGAGACTTATATATTTAGAGCCACCCTCCGAATGGAATTGGGTGGTGACACTAAGTATTCTAAATTCGTCCCCACAGGGAAATCTAGTTGCGGTTATTTATACCCTGAAGTTATATCTAACTGACGCTCAGAGTTTGCACAGACGTCATGTCAAATTGTATGCTAAGAGAAAAATGCCAGCTCATGCCGTATGATGGATGCATTTCCTGCACACATATAACTTGCAGCCCTCAGCGATCTCCACAAATTATGGCTTCGTGCAGATTTCCAGTTCGCAGATAATTTTATGAGGTCAAATTTGTTACCGCATTTCTTGTGAAAAATCGAATATTTGTCTATTCACAGCATTGAGAAGACGGCTGAGCTATAAATACTAGCGACCCGCCCCGGCTTCGCACGGGTGCAATGATGAACCTCTAAATTGATCAGTGTTTCTCTACTATATTATGAATGTATTATACATATAAACCTTCTTCTTGAATCACTCTATCTATTAAATAAACCGCATCCAAATCCGTTGCGTAGTTTTAAAGATTTAAGCATACATACGGACGGACAGACGACAGCGACTTTGTATTATAATATGTAGTGATAGTGGTAGATAGTGAGCTGGAACTGTCCACTGTGAACGTGACTATCTGATTTGGAACGATTTGCTTGGTTATGGCTAGGGCCAATCAATAATATATAAGGCTTTAGTTGTATAACCCTTTGTTTATCTAAATGCGATCAACAGTTCTACGAAGGATGTGCCCACATCAGCCCCGAGAAGTCAAATCCTTCGGGAGAAACCTACATATATTTCATACTACATATATACTACATATATATTACATATATACTACATATACTACATATATTTCAGTGCATGTTAAATAAATAATAAATATCCTTGGACATTTCACACAACGCCATCTCGTCCCAAGCTAAGCAACTTAATGCTTGTGTTATGGTAACGAGATGGATGATAAACTACATAAATACATTTTTTTTTGTAAATACATACATGTTATAGATAGAAAACACCCAGACCCGGAACAAATACTTGTAGGTCGTACAAATATTTCTTCCGTGCGGGGATGGAACCCGCGACATGCTGCGCAGCAGTCGATCGCTCAACCACTGCGCTAACCGTGTGGTTGAGCGATCGACATGTTATGTATTTAGAATACATAGTGTCACCACCCCATTTTGTCCTGAGGGTGTCGTAAGAGCCAACAAAAGGAAATGATAAGGGCGAAAACCTGGCCACAAGAGAAGGAAAATTTGACACGAAACCCTATGCCATCCCGTCTGGCCAGCGTGGCATAGTAGGCTAATTACCCCCCATGTAGTTGGAGGAGGCCCGACTCAACAGTGGGCTGAGAAGTAAGTAAGTATAGTACTTTATGATATCCAAATTATAATTTTAAAATGTCTGAAAAGAGGTAATCAAAGAGGTTCACAATCGGTTTTAGATAGTTTATTTTTTGTCTGACCGTCTGTATGTATGTTTGTTATAACATTTTGTTTTACCAATAGATTCAGCATCTCTGCTCGTTGGTCTAGTGGTTAGATGTGCCGCCTTTGGATCAACGGGTCCCGGGTTCGATTCCGGGGTCGGGCAAGTGTCTTTGTCTAAACCAGAGGCACTGGCTCGGAGTCTGGGTGTCATTTCTATCTATAATATGTATGTATTTACAAAAAAAAAGTATATAAGTAGTTTATCATCCATCTCGTTACCATAACACAAGCATTAAGTTGCTTAGCTTGGGACGAGATGGCGTTGTGTGAAATGTCCAAGGATATTTATTTATATTTATTTATTAAACGTAACATTTCTGCCCGTTCTTTTCCCAGCCGAGACGTATGTAGACATAGACGCCCTCATTTCCGTATTTCTATTGTTTTTACATACAATGGTGCGGAAAAACAGTTCTCGTTTTGTTTCCATGGCAGGCCGTAAATGAAGAGCGCAAATAAATCACGCCCTCCCACGGGACTCTGGCTTAGTGGGATCGGAACGGGTTAGGGTTAAATTGTAAAGTCCTTGAAATGTTCCCCGCATACTGAATGAAGACCTGTCAAAATGTCCGTGGTTAATGGTACTTATAGACATTTCGATTGCTTTGTAGTAGTTGTGGTCGAGGAGATTCTTAGTCTGTCAATATACTGACAGAATATAAGCTATAAGGTTGGGGTATTTTTTTACCTATAACTTCAATGTCTTTTCCCTTTTTCCCAGCGTGCGGTGGGGTTCTATATTCTAACCCGTCCCTACACGGGTTAAAAAAAACAACAGAAAAAGCCCTGTAGGATTGATGGTACTGTTGATAATACTGTGTGATTTTTTAGGTAAAATAAAACCACTAGATAAATCAGGAAAAATAGAAACAAGAGAAAGCAAAGAGAACCCAAGAAACATTATTGAAATCAGATTAGTAAACTAGGAGGAGGTAGGATAAAAATGCGTGTAGTGTTCGATTTAGAATACATAGTGACAATAGAATACATGGGTTGGCTCATTCCACCCTGTGGGTGACGTAAGAGCCGACAAAAGGAAAACTTGAAACTAAAGCCTTTTTTTTGACCCAGGGTAAAATCCTTTATGGACTGGACCCGCCAGCGTGGGGATCGCCGGCAAGGGGTGTGTGGGAGTCTCCTCCGCCCCTGTGGGGAGGTGAAGGCATACCCACTAAATGTCCCCGGGGTGTACCGTCACGCGCATTGCTGCCCCGTGGGTCCTGACTGTGTCTCCACGGGGAAAGCGTGCGCTGGGGGAACGGTGATAGCCGTTCGACCCCATTTCGTCCCAGCTCCTTCAGGAGCATCCTCCTCTGGAGCAATTATAGCTCCGGTGCGATGCCCAGTAGACGTGGCGTGGCACCCTTCGCCCCGGGGTCTCTTTTCCTATGGGGGAGGGATATCCCCTAATCCCTCACCCGGAGACCCCTGTTAAGGCGGTAAGTTGCGCTCGTGGGCCAACCGCCTTCGTCCGTTGCGCGCCCGTCGAATGGGATGCGCGTCGGGAGCTCTGTAACGGTTTTTGGGATAGAATAGAGTGGTGATACTATGTATTCTAAAACCATCACCACACGAAATAACACTTTACACAATCACCATTACTTCGGTTGAGGTTGATCGATTCATAAGATACGGTGGGCATATTATTAACGTCATTTTAATCAGCCTATACCAAATAATGTTATGTAGGCAATTCTAGTAAACATAAGCTTCTTCAGTAACACTTAAGAAGTTGGCTTTCACATTACAACCCTCTCGTTTATCGAGGTCAGGACATTGAATTCGACAAATTGAATGCGTAACACACAATAAATGTTAGCAATAATAAATGAACGCAAATAAAACAACGTCATATACTGGTGCGTATAAATATCGAATAAAATAGAATAACCTTTATTCTGAGAAAACTGCACACAACACAGAACATAAGGAAATACAAATATAAAAATACATATCTTACATTAAATTCTTACAGCTAATAAGTATTTATAATGACATATGGAACAGAGACGTGGTCGCTCACTATAGGCTCCATCTGAAGGCTCAAAGTCACCCCAAGGGCAATGGAGACGGTTATGCTCGGAGTTTTCCTGCGAGATCGAATCAGAAATGAGGAGATACGCAGGCAAACCAGGGTCACCGACATAGCCCACATGATTGCCAAACTTAAGTGGCAGTGGGCAGGGCACATAGCTCGCAGGACCGACGCCCGATGGGGCAGAAAATTTCTCGAGTGGCGACCGCGTTCCGGAAGGCGCAGTGCTGGTAGGCCTCCCACACAGTGGACCGACGACCTGGTCAAGGTCGCCGGAAAGCAGTGGATGCGTGCGGCCCAGGACCGGGCTTTGTGGAGATCCTTGGGGGAGGCCTATGTCCAGCAGTGGACGTCTTTTGGCTGTAATGATGATGATCATCATCATGATGATGAATAAGTCGTCGTTACAGCCCATAAATGACCCACTACTGGGTCTGGTCTCCTCCAAATCCAGACAGGGGAATTATGATAATAAGTATTTCTATACAAACTGATATACAAAAAAATCTATGCTGTATACAGCATTTCCAGAAATGGTCTGAGCTCAGCATATGTTGTAGATAATATCCACAACGCTGGTTTTCAGATTATTGCTTTTTTTATAAGTTTCTACTGCTGAGTCGGGCCTCTTCCAATTACATGGCCTTCCATGTACTGCCTTATTAGCCTACTGTGCCACGCTGGCCAGATGGGTTGGCACCGCCTTGGAGCTCCACTAAACTAGGCGGGCCGAGGTTCCCAGGGTCCCCAGAGCATGCTCTCCTATCGAGTGTATCCCGTGGCCCTGGTTCGGACAGTCGAGGATCGCCGTCCGTTTTAGTGGGTAGGTCGGGGCGCAATTAACCATCTCTACGAGCCCCGGAGTCCCACATAACCCGGCTAGTCCCAACGCCCGGGAATCCATGAGGATCTCCGACGTAAAAAAAAGGGTTTTGTATCAAGTTTTGCTTCTCTTGTGGCTAGGTTTTCGGCCTTTTCATTTCCTTTTGTCAGCTCTTACGACACACTCATGATGGAATGGGGTAGTGAAACTATGTATTCTCTATCCGTCAATGACTTACAATACTTTGTTACCAAGAATTAAAAAAAAACAGAGTTCTCTAAAACTCCTACATACTTTTGTATCAAATCATGTCTCACTTCATAGTCATTGTATCCAACAGAATCCATTTGTATACATTACTGATAACTGGATCACTCGTTCGCATTCCTCGTCCCGTAGGACGCGTATCCATCCATTCACCAGCACATGGCTCTCTCTCGGGGTCGGAATCCGGGATCAAATTTTCACTCTTGCTTCGTATGTAAGCATACACTTTATAATTAACATCTCGTATTTATTTCGAAGTACCTTTGATGTTGCTTTTAGAACTGTTAAACAATAAAATGGTTCTTCAATTAAGAGTAGGGGTAATTCTATATGCCGTTAATTAGGTGTTTAAGGGTGTGTCATGAGGAGCTTCTAAATGAGTACAACCTTACCTGGAAACAAGAAACATAAATAAAGGCGCGAATTGATTGTCTTTAATATTTACTGATAGTTCTGAGATATTTAAATAACAATTGATATAACAAGAAGTTTCCGACAAAATTCGCGTCTTTTTAATACAGGATTGATACGACATAGGGGCATTTTTTTTTACTGCCTATACTAGGTATCATTTCCAGGCTCTGTACCAAAAATCAATTAAATTGGAGCAATAGTTTAGCAGCAAATGATTTTTTAAATTTTTGTCTCATTTGAATATGATGACAGATGTTTATGCCTAACGCATCGTTTATTCACCTTAGGGGCTGTCCATTAATCACGTGATGTTTTTTTAACATTTTTTAACCCCTCCACCCCCCATGAAAAATCACGTGTATTTTTTTTGTACCGTTTCGAATTCATACTAATCACATATACCTAGTATACGTAGTGTAATTTAACGCCCCTCTGACATTTCAACTCTGTATAATAAACAAAATTTCTTTATATTCAATATTATTTACAAATATTTTTTTCATTTAAAATTCATGGAGGGTAATTAGTGATGACATTGTAAATTCTAAATCCGGGCGACGACCCCCACACGTCGTAATAGTAGTAGATCGAACTGAAACCTGGTATAAGCTCTTTTAAGCAATAGTGTCATTAATCTGTGATTAGACTAAGCCAAAGAACTGCTAAATCTTTCAGACATCACTATCACTTCACTATCACTACATATTATAAAACAAAGTCGCTGTCGTTTGTCCGTCCCTATGTATGCTTAAATCTTTAAAACTACGCAACGGCTTTTGATGCGGTTTTATAGATAGAGTGATTCAAGAGGAATGTTTATAGGTATGATACATCCATAATAATGTAGAGAAACACTGATAAATTTAGAAGTTTATCATTACACCCGTGCGAAGCCGGGGCGGGTCGCCAGTTCAGAATATAATAAATCACCTTGCATAACTAATATTAGTCACAAGAGCCGAAGAAGACCTTTGGTATACCGCAACAAGGATCATTCTATAAATTATAATTAGATCAGTTACATTGGATGAAAGTATCTATCGAACAACCAACTAAGGGTACCCTCAAGAGGATTGACTACGGGATCAAATTTTCACTACAGCTTTGCATGTAAACGAAGCTTAATTAATTAAATACCGTTAGCCTCTTTGCTAGTGTGCATCTTGTGCATGTCTTTGTTTATACAGACGACACGGTTGGCGCAGTGGTTGAGCGATCGACTGCTGCGCAGCATGTCGCGGGTTCGATCCCCGCACGGAAGAAATATTTGTACGACCTACAAGTATTAGTTCCGGGTCTGGGTGTTTTTTTATCTATAATATGTATGTATTTACAAACAAAAAAAATGTCTATAAGTAGTTTATCATCCATCTCGTTACCATAACACAAGCATTAAGTTGCTTAGCTTGGGACGAGATGGCGTTGTGTGAAATGTCCAAGGATATTTATTTATTTAATTTTACCAGATCTATCGCAGCCCGTAAATAAGCCAATAAATGACCCACTGCTGAGTCGGCCCTCCTCCCATCACGGGGAGGTATATTAGCCTACTGTGCCCTGAATGTAATAAGAGGGGTGTAGTGTAATGGTACAGTGTAGTGCTCCGTGTGGTGACTGATTTAGAATACATAGCGTCACCACCCCATCCCATTCTGAGGGTGTCGTAAGAGCCGACAGAAGGAATTCACAAGGCCGATAACCTAGCTGTAAGAGAAGGAAAACATGATACGAAACCTTTTTTTTTTTTGTTTCGCCCGGGGTAAAATCCTTAATGGACTATCCCCGTCGGCCACGGGGATGGCCGAGGGGGGGCGTGTGGGACTCTCCCCCAGAGTGGGGGCCTACCCACTAAACATCCCCGGGTTGCTCCAACTCGCGTCCTGTTGCAGCATTGTGGGATCTGTACACAGTACCACGCCGCCGCAGACAAGGAGGCCCTCCTCCTCTCCTCCAGCTCCTACGAGCACTCGACGTCCTGCCGTGAGCACCCGAACAGGACGTCGCATCTCCTCAGATCCCACGTGGGGCGAGGGCATCCCCGTGCCCTGCCCCGGGATGATACGAAACCTTGTGCCAACCCGTCCGGCCAGCGTGGCACAGTAAGCTGATTTTCCTCCATGAACTTGGAGGAGGCCCGACTTAATAGTGGGTAAATTACGTAATTTACTTAGTAGTTTGTATCAAGTTTCCCTTCTTGTACGGCTAGGTGATCTAACTCTTGTGTTCCTTTTCAGACCGCTTATGATACCGTCAGGATCACCAAATGTCACCAGCAGTGGGCTGGTGACATTTTGTATTCTAAATTCGTCACCATTGATACTTGATATCAAAACAGCCATCTGGTGCTAACCAAACGCTGATTAGTTTCGCTCTGAGTCATTCTCAAAGAGCACCGTAAAATTTGATATGAATTCAGCAGAATTCATCTCGTATTTCTATTTTCAATGTATAATCCGTCCATTGACTGCAGAGACGCTAAAATTCAAGTTGAAATTCGTATTCCTTCTGTCGCTACAATAGAAATCTTGCGGGAGTTCAATTGTGATTGAGAGCATCGCATTCGGTTGATTTAATGTGTCCACAATGGTTCCCTTTGTGATATTCGTGGACATATCCGACCCCCACCGGATTTCTTATTTAGAAGCATTTTCCATAGAGGCTGCATTTATTTAGAAACTAGTTTTTTTTTCCATTATGTTGTCGGATTTAGAGTTCATAGTCTCGCCATCCCCTTTCATTCTGAGGGTGATAAGAGCCGACAAAAGAAAATGTTAAGGCCCAAAACCTACCCGCAAGAAAAAAAACAACTTAAAACGAAAGCCTTTTTTTAGCCCGGGGTAAAATCCTTTATGGACTATCCCGCCAACCTGGGGATTGTCGACGCAGGTGTGTGGGACTCTGCTCTTGAGAGCCATACCCACTAATCGTCCCCGGGGTGTACCGTCCACCGCTTGCTGTGCTGTGGGCCCACACCGTGTCTCCGTGGCAATCATAAGCCCAATAAAACCTTTTTAGTATAATCTTGGTCGTAGCAGAAGTTTAAAAAAGTATAAGTTGACCCGTTCAAGCCTGTCCCACTAATTCTAAATTCAAATTGGTTGCCCTATCCTCAGCGGGTCGGTTTACCGCGCCGACCGCTGATCAGCAGCGAAGCGAGGAATGTGACTCAGTTCACAGTGACCAAACAGATTAATTAGTTATGCCTAACTTCATTTAAAACGAACAATTAGATTTTAAATGTTTTCTTTAATAGCATTTTATCAACAACTAAAGTAAACTACTAACTAAACTGCGACTAAAAGAGGGGGAAGATTTTTGACGTGTCTGCCTGTCTGTAGTATTGTAGATCCTAAACAAATGCACCGAATATGATGTTACGCTTTTCTAGCGGTGTTTTTTAGACATGTTATTAAATAGCATAGTTGGTATTTTCTATGTTATCTGTTGTTTTTAGTTGTAACGGGGATTCCTTAAAGGTTTCCACTATGGTTATTATTATATATATATCACTTTTTTTTGTCCACTAACCTTCCCTCTTTCTGATCGAATTATAATGGGTTCTTTTTGATGTTATGAAAATCCACCTGCAGGGGTAAAACAGGGGATGAAAGAGAAAGTCGAGATAGGCATGTGAGTCAAGCTTTGGACACAAGAACCTAGCCGCAAGAGAAGGAAAACTTCATACGAAACCCTGTGCCAACCCGTCTGGCCAGCGTGGCACAGTAGGCCAATTACTCTCCATGTAACTGGGGGAGGCCCGACTCAGCAGTGGGTCATATATGGGCTGATTAGTAGTAAGCTAACTGATAACACTTTCACGTCGAGTTAATAGTGAATGAATGAATTAATAAAACAAAGTATAATAAAGCAAGTTTTCTTGACAATGGACCTAGTGTTTAAACAGACAAAAGCTAACAATAAAACTAAGTTACAAAATGTATCTTGCCACAGGATTCTATTATAGCGTGGAGCTTTAAAAAAATAATTGCCTAAGAAGTTAAGTGATTAGTAAAAGAAATGTGAAAACTTACAATAATGTTTAACAAACCGAGTAATAGGTTAAAAACTCCAGCTCTCAAAAAGATTCCTACCAAATAATTTTAATAGCTAACACAGTTTTTTTAGGGTCGAAAATGTAATTTAAGGCTATCTCATCACTTTCTTCTGATTTAGGTAATAAATTAGTACCTAGCAGGGTACGACCAGTCGACTTTGACCCTGAAAGTGTAATAATTTCATTAGAAATTACTGAGTGACCTTAATGAGTCTCTCGGGAGAATTTGCGCTGAGAATATTTGGCAATAAGTCAGTCTTTGCGTTCGTCGTGATAATACGGAAATATGAGTTACATTGAAGATTCGACACAATTAAGACTAGCTGTTACCCGCGACTACGTATGCCTTGACTATAAACTGAGCTTTAAATTTTGACACAATATAACTATTTCGCAATCAATACATAGTATAAAACAAAGTCGCTGTCGTCTGTCCGTCCCTATGTATGCTTAAATCTTTAAAACAACGCAACGGATTTTTTTAATAGATAGAGTGATTCAAGAGGAAGGTTTTTATGTATAACCTACCCCCGCTTTGGACGGGCGAAGCCGGGGCGGGCCACTAGTATACTATATTTACAAGATGGGCAGTTTAGTGGCAGTGGGCTGGTCATGTCTGTAGAAGAACCGACAACCGCTGGGGTAAACGAGTTATTGAGTGGAGACCGCGAATCGGCAAGCGTAGTGCTGTGTGGGACGGCCCTCTGCTAGATGGAGCGACGATCTGCGAAAGGTTGCGGGCAGCAGCTGGATGCGTCAAGATGAAGACAGGGCGCTATGGCGCTCTTTAGGGGAGGCCTATGTCCAGCAGTGGACTAATGTGGGCTGATGATGATGATGATCTTTACAAATAGCTGTCTATGACATAATTAAACTATTGGTGAGTCATTTCAGAATTTTAATGTTAGTTTGATTAAATATTAGTTTAGCTAAAAGGAGTGTTTAAATATTTTTTTCAATAGTATACTACTACCTACTACTATTCAGCCCATAAATGACCCACCGCTGAGTCGGGCCTACTCCAATTACTGTGCTACTCCACAATGGCCAGACGGGGTGGCACGGGATTTCTTATCGTAACCTAGAGCCTAGGCTATTGGCCTTGTCATTATCTTTTGGCGGCTCTTACGACACCGTCAGGGTGGAATGGGGTGGTGACACTATGTATTCTAAATCCGTCACCATATATCCGCAATATATATTACTGCCTCGTTGGTCTAGTGGTTAGATGTGCCGCCTTTGGATCAACGGGTCCCGGGTTCGATTCCGGGGTCGGGCAAGTGTTTTTGTCTAAACCAGAGGCACTGGCTCGGAGTCTGGGTGTCATTTCTATCTATAATATGTATGTATTTACAAAAAAAAAAATGTATATAAGTAGTTTATCATCCATCTCGTTACCATAACACAAGCATTAAGTTGCTTAGCTTGGGACGAGATGGCGTTGTGTGAAATGTCCAAGGATATTTATATATTACGCTAAGTATTACGCAATATACTGTATTTACTATAAGAGTGATAAAATTAATGGTTAGCACTTACCACCCAAGGGAATGGAAATTCTGTGTAAAAGCTTTAACAAAACGCAAAATGACATGTAATCTTCCATAAATATTGTAGGTACATATACAAAGTTTATAGCTCTCTCCGTACCTCGAATCCGAAGGTTCGTACACGAGTCGCGTGGCCGACATTCGTCCCGCGACTCGCTTTGTATGGCGGTAGTCGCTTGAAGACTAAAATCGTTGAGTATCGAAGATTTGCGTAGCCTTGTGTACGAAGGGCCTTAGTAAGGCTGCAGACACGAAACTTGCGACGGTGGAGCGATGGCGTCAGGGGGCGACGCGCCGCCCGTGCATCGCTCGATCGCCCCGCTCGTCGCCCGTTTCGTGCCCATCGCTATACTGTGAAATGCATTTGTATACATCGCCGTCGCCCGCTGCCGCTATCGCTCCGCCGTCGCAAGTTCTGTGCCCGCAGCCTAACACTCAAAATGGGCAAATGTGAAATGAATGAAATTGATCTCTGACTGCCTCGTTGGTCTAGGGGTAAGAAATTGATCTCTGACCGCCTTTAGATCAACGGGTACCGGGTTCGATTCTGGGGTCGGGCCAACCAGATGCACTAGCTCTGAGTCTGGGTGTCATTTGTGTTTGTGAATTACATGTTTGTAAACTGCCCCCGCGTCTAACTAACTAAAGCGGGATTTCGTTTTAAAAAAGAAAAGAAAAAAGATCCCTTCACACGTTTAGTAAAGTATCTTGTACTGTTTTTAAAAATCGTTATTGTTTTAGTTATATTGCGTTAAAATTGTAGGCAACACATTTATTTGCAAAAGCGATCGTCAGCGATCGCGGTTAACAGTTAGTGGATTCTCAATCCCACACCACACTAACTTGTTACTACTCTCTTATAAATATAGCGTAATATCTGTGTACATAGAGATAACCAAGACGAGCCGAGCGCGAGAGCATTCGTCAAGACGTTAATTATTCCAACACTGCGGCTTACATATAGACTTGAGACCAGTTCGTAAGGAAGATAAGCACGTAAGCTTACACAAACTTGTGTTATATTCCAATGATGTCTAGCTTCACTATCACTACATATTATAAAACAATGCCGCTGTCGTCTGTCCGTCCCTATGTATGCTTAAATCTTTAAAACTACGCCACGGATTTTAAAGCGGTTTTTTTCAATAGATAGAGTGATTCAAGAGGAAGGTTTTTATGTATAATACATCCATAATATTGTAGAGAAACACAGATAAATTTAGAGGTTCATCATTGCACCGGTGCGAAGCAGGGCGGGGGTGCTAGTAATTTAATAAATATATAGTTACACGACACATTCCGTCTGGTGACGGATTTAGAATACATAGTGTCACCACCCCATTTAATCCTGAGGGTGTTGTAAGAGGCACC
Organism: Clostera curtula; assembly: GCA_905475355.2. Lineage (NCBI taxonomy): Eukaryota > Metazoa > Arthropoda > Insecta > Lepidoptera > Notodontidae > Clostera > Clostera curtula. The sequence goes on along the minus strand of FR997813.1, from coordinate 4,645,292 downwards.
TAATGGAACGTACGCGACACATTACCTCGTCCCAAGAGAAGGAAAACTTGACGTGGCACAGTAGGCTTATTGCCCTCCATGTAATTGGAGGAGGCTTGACTCAGCAGTGGGTCTATTATGGGCTGAGTATTAGTAGTAGTACTGTCACAACCCCATTTCGTCCTGAGGGTGTCGTATGAGCACACAACGGAAATTATAAGGCAGAAAGCCTTGCCACAAGAGAAGGAAAACTTGATACGAAACCCTGTGCCAACCCGTCTGGCCAGCGTGGCACAGTAGGCTAATCATACTCCATGTACTTGAGAGGACTGATCCACAGTTGAATCGGGCCTCCTCTAGTTACAAGCAGGGTTGTTATTATTTTGCGGCTACCTCTTACGACAATCTCAGGATAGTCCGGTTTTTTTTTGTGGACATTTCACACAACGCCATCTCGTCCCAAGTTAAGCAACTTAATGCTTGTGTTATGGTAACGAGATGGATGATATACTACTTATTATATTCTTTTTTTTGTAAATACATACCTATTATAGATAGAAAACACCCAGACCAGGAACAAATACTAGTAGGTCGTACAAATATTTCTTCCGTGTGGGGAATCGAACCCGCGACATGCTGCACAGCAGTCGATCGCTCAACCACTGCGCCAACCGTATCGTCTTGAGGGTCTTGAGGTTGAGGTTGATCAGGTGACACATTTTAATTCATCATCATAATTACCATTTCAGCCCCAAGACGTCCCTTGCTGGACATAGGCCTAAGGATTTCCACAAAGGCCGGTCCTGGGCCGCATCCATCGTTTCCGGCGACCTTAACCAGGTCATCGGTCCACCGTGTGGGAGACCTACCAGCACTGCGCCTTCCGGAACGCGGTCGCCACTCGAGGACTTTTCTGCCCAAACAGGCTTCGGTTATGCGCGCTATGTGCCCCCTGTGCTCCAATGCTCCATCAGCTGGCTTAAAGTCACCCAAAGGGCAATGGAGAGGGATAGGCTCGGAGTTTCCCTGCGAGATCGAAACCCATTACAATTAAGTATTAGGCATTGGCAAAAATACATTTATTAAGTATTGGCAAAAATACATTCTTACGTTGTTTTTTTAATGAACGGTTCAGTAAACAGGATGGTATACACGCTTTATAGATAAGGCTTTCTTCAAACTTGAACCCAATGCGCACATTCTGAAACACAATTGAGGCTCACCAAATTCATCAGACTGTGGAAACAGTCTCAATGGTAAACTAACTCAAGTGTGGGATTCCGTTTGCACTCAACCTCAAAGTACATGAATATACATAAGCAAACAGTGGTTTATTGCGCTGAATTAGATCTAGAGTGTCAATTTAACTTAGTGCTTGTACACTGCTCATTTCCCTAATAATTGAGTTTGAGTACTCGAAAGCGTATTCATGAGATAGATTTGGCAAACACTTATACCGTCTCATTTTGTTCTGAGGTTTATATATACTGTAACAGGTTGATGTCTTGTTGGTTTAGGGACAACACGCGCTCGCCCCCACGACTGTCCTGCCACCTTGTCGTGGTGAGGGGACTTGAGTGCCTCAATGATCCATGGGGCCATACCGGCCAGGGCTTCCCATGCCGGGCGGGCCCACGGGGAGAGGTGAGACGAAGAGCGGCACCCAGCGCCGCAGTGGACTGGGGCTCCAGGGACTCCTCTGTCCTCAGAGTTGCCCTGCGAGTCCTGGACCGCTGCGGTGCACCAACGCCCTTAGGTTGTCCTCCTTCTGCGAGGCTATTGTGTCGCAGAAGGGGGCTGTGGGGCGGGTCGCAAAGGAGGGAGCTCCGGCTGACCCGCGCCGCGGACGGAGGCAGGGGTGGAGCGGGGGTCGTGACGATGCCAACCCCTTCTGCCCTCGCCTGAGAGGCCGGTGGTGGGTCGGCGGAACAGCCACCGACGAAAACCTCGATGACTGAGGGCGTCCCAGTGTACCGGGACGTTTCTGACAGTCGCTAGCCCGCGCTGCGGGCACCACGCCGGGGCGTCACAGTAGAATGTGTTTACGCGAACTTGTGGCGCCCCAAGCGCGCCGTGTGAGGGTATACCGCTGGTTTTTTAGTGGGTAGATGACTCTTGGGTAGACGACCCTTGTCGGAGTCCCACATAATCACCGACCTCTCCCCCGAGGGGCGGTGGTATGCATAAAGCATTTCCCCAGCGACAACAAAAAAAAAGGGACGACACGCGCCTCTGAATCAGTGTCGTAAGAGCTGGGAATAGGAGAGTGCAAGGCCGATGACCTAGCTGCAAAAGAAGGAAAACTTGATACGAAGCGCTGTGCCAACACGTCTGGCAGCGTGGCACAGTAGGCTAAATACCCTCCATGTAACTGGAGGAGGCCCGACTCAGTGTGTAGTGGGTCATCTATGGGCTTAGTAGTAGTAACAATAATATAGCTCATTCATCAGATTAACACAGGCTATAATTTAAATGTAGACCAAGTCGCGGATAGATGCTTGTATTTCCTACGAAATAAATCGCCAAAAATACCGTAGAAATCATTCTGCATCATTAGGAATGCCTAACAACTGCGAGCTTCACATCTCGTTAGTAAAAAAAAAAGATAATAATTCCGTCAGCCTTTTCATCACAGCTCTGCGAAATAAATTATGTAGGCAGACTCCAAAAGCTTGCATAAGGAAAGATATAATTACTGGCATTCATCACGAGCTGACTAAGCGGGTCTGGAAGTAAAAGTAAAAATATCAGAATTTGAGCCAGTGCACAAACTGAATTGTGAATATTAAAACGAAATGAAAGACGTAGTGTGGCAGAGTTGGCTTAATTCCCTCCATAAATGCGGAGGAGGGCTGACTCAGTAATGTGTCAAATTATCCTGTCAAATAGGTTTCTTTTTTAACCAAACCCTGGTGGCAGCCCTGGCCTTAACGCCTGGCTGCCCTCCACTGCATCACCACGCCTTTTGTCAAGACAGGTTAAGGCTTCCGAGGCAACTCTGAGGACAGAGGTGTCCGCAGAGCCAAAACCCACCACGACTCCCTGTGGGCCCCCCGGCATGGGTGACCCTGAGCCAGTATGGCCCCAACGGATCCTAAAGGCACGCAAGCTCCCTCACCATAACAAGGTGGCAGCACGGTCGAGGGGGGCATCTAGCAGCTAGACCAACAATTTTTTTTTTTATCCTTGGACATTTCACACAACGCCATCTCGTCCCAAGCTAAGCAACTTAATGCTTGTGTTATGGTAACGAGATGGATGATAAAATACTTATATAATTTTTTTTTGTAAATACATACATATTATAGATAGAAATGACACACAGACTCCGAGTCAGTGCCTCTGATTTAGACAAAGACACTTGCCCGACCCCGGAATCGAACCCGGGACCCGTTGATCCAAAGGCGGCACATCTAACCACTAGACCAACGAGGCAGTCACAATTCAAATCAATTTACTCATCTTCCAAAGAAGGCTACAAGTACTATAACGATAGCAACATTTTTAATCCACATTTTCGTGAACAAAAATGACACCAATTATTTTCACAGTCTATTTATTATTCTGAAAAATCTTCACAGCCAGGGAAACATAAAACTCGCAGAGGAAAAAATATACCTCTACTTTATACTTTTTTTTTCTCATTCAGCGGAAGCGCATTGTAGCATACCCTACAAACTGCCTCGTCATACGCCCTCTCATATTAACCCCTTCATACATAAATAATGCCAAACCCAAGCGTATACTTACTGAGTGAGAAAGTTTGGTTTGCAACTTAAGCAATAAGTTAAAGGGCTCAGTATTTGTATAAATAAAACAAGTAATGTTTATTATCAACTAGCGACCCGCCCCGGCTACGGCACGGGTGCAATGATGAACATCTAAATGTATGAATGTATTATACATAGAAACCTTCCCCTTGAGTCACTTTATCTATTAAATTGATAGTGAAGTGATGATGACTAGCTGCGCCCCGCGGTTTTACCCGCGTGGTGATGGAATTTATTTACTCGTCAGATGTTTTTTCTACTTACTTGACACTTAAGTAAATATCCTTGGACATTTCACACAACGCCATCTCGTCCCAAGCTAAGCAACTTAATGCTTGTGTTATGGTAACGAGATGGATGATAAAATACTTATATACATTTTTTTTGTAAATACATACATATTATAGATAGAAATGACACCCACTCCGAGCCAGTGCCTCTTATTTAGACAAAGACACTTGCCCGACCCCGGAATCGAACCCGGGACCCGTTGATCCAAAGGCGGCACATCTAACTCACACAATCATCACTATCACTACATATTATAAACCAAAGTCGCTGTCGTCTGTCCATCGCTATATATGCTTAAATCTTTATAACTACGCAACGGAGTTTAAACCGTTTTTTTTATTAGTATGGAGTGATTCAAGAGGAAGGTTTATAATGTATAATACATGCATAATATTGTAGAGAACCACTGATACATTTATATGTCCATCATTGTACCCGTGCGAAGCCGGGGCGGGTCGCTAGTATCTTTTTAAATGGTGCCTATGTATTATTCTTATGTGTATGCTACATTACTGTAAAGTTTAATTAAAATCCATTCAAAGTTTTTACGTGAAAGAGTAACAAACATCCATACTTACAAACTTTCGCGTTTATAATATTACTAGCGACCCGTCCCGGATACATCTTCGCACGGATACAGTGATGGACATCTAAATTTATCAGTGGTTCTCTACAATATTATGCGTGTATTATACATATAAACATACCTCTTGAACCACTCTATCTATTATAAAAACCGCTTCAAAATCCCTTGGTTAGTTTTAAAGATTTAAGCATCCATAGGGACGGACAGACGACAGCGACTTCGTTTTATACTATGTAGTGATAGTGAAGTAGGATTTTTTGTGGCATTGATACCGGTGCACACTTTTTTTTGTCTACAATTGCAAGGGCCGATGTTATATCACAAGACCCGGTGCCGCACCTTCATATCTCGGTCGACTGTGGACGGATACCTACTATTATTTTCTTTATATAAAACGGAACCTTTGCCCTAGTTCTATCCTTTATCGCGGGCAGTTCAAAAAAATGTTATTCACGAACACAAATGTGACCCAGACTCGGATCAAGTGCCTCTGGTTTACACAAAGACACTTGCCCGACCCCGGAATAGAATCGGGTACCCGTTATTCAAAGGCGGCGCACATACACCTAGACCAACGAAGTTCACTCTGTACAGTGTTGATACGACATAGGGGCATTTTTTAACTGCCTATACTAGGTATCATTTCCAGGCTCTGTACCAAAAATCAATTAAATTGGAGCAAAAGTTAAAGCGCAAATGATTTTTAAAATTTTTGCCTCATTTGAACATGATGTATCCTTCCTGACAGATGTTTATGCCTAACGCATCGTTTATTAACCTCAGGGGCTGTCCATTAATCACGTGATGTTTTTTTATCATTTTTTAACCCCTCCCTCCCCCTTGGTGATACCTGGTGAGGTTTAAGACTACCCCACCACCCCCCATGAAAAATCACGTGTATTTTTTTTTGTACCGTTTCTAATTCATACTAGTCACATATAGTATACGTAGTGTAATTTAATGCCCCTCTGTCATATCAACTCTGTATATCCAACAATATTTATTATGAGAACTCTCCTTAAAGCCATGTGTGGTTTGCCTGGAAGAGATTGCTCTTTAGCGATAAAGCCGCCTATTGTACAAGTCACCTTTAATTTTATACTGTAGTAAGTTGTTAATTATTGTACATTAAAGAGTCTATTTATCTATATAAAACTTTCAGTGTCTGGTCAAAGCCTGTAGTTTACCTGCGTTTACGACCCTTTACTTCCAGGGCCGAAGCTTGGATGGGAGAAGCAAGGGGTTTTAGTACTAGTTGTCAATGTCTATAGCGTAGTCCCACACTACCGTATGCCGCTCGTTCTGTTGAGGTATCAGAGTATTTCATCCGCTTCAAAAAGAAGTAAGATTATGCGAAACTTCCGTACAGACAGAAGACGGTCGATTGATAGATGAGCTCAATTTGCCCCCTAATGGAGTCGGGTATGGGAACAGCATCACCGATGAAAGTTAATGTTTTCGAGGTGAATGATGCTTGTGCTATCGGCTCCTAGTATTGAAATTTAATGAGAATCCCATATCAGCGCTGGTCCTTCTGCTGAATACTCTCTTAACACGCTGATTTGGTCAAAAAGTCACTTTTAATAGATGACCTTGAAAGTATTTCGTAATGTATCCAAAAACTGTCCAAAACAATAAATGTTGTCTGTCAAAAATGGACTTCGATTGTCTTCCTTGTCCGGGGTCATGTGACGTTTTATTGACAATAATTACTCCCGGGGTTACGGAACGCGGCCTAAGAAAACACATTTCAAACGAAAATGAAAGATATCGGCGAAAAAACAAACCCCCATTTTCTTGATGACGAAAAGTCCTGCTTACGTAACGTAAACGCACTCAAGTGAAGTGTATCACGCCATTAATACGGCTGCAAAGAAAAATGTGTCAATAAGTGATACGAATACGGTGAATATTTGCGTAACGGGGTTCCGCACACGTCCATATTGGAGCGGCAGAGAATTGGCGCGATGTTAGATAATAGTATTGCTTTGCTGTGTGCGACAGATACGTCTGTACTATTATAATCAATGTGAATGATGCTAGTTAGTCTTAAAATATAAACAAATCAAAGAAAGTTTTTTACACCAATGAAATTGGGAAGAAGGTGCTTGTAAAGTACTACTTTATCTTCTGATATTCTGTAGTAATGTAACTACTGTCTTGTACTAGAGGCTGCCATTCTCTTCGGATTAGTTCGGAAGAGATTGGCAGGTAAAGTATTATGTTTCAGCTCCTACAATGCCCTCAAGATTGAACAGGGTGGTAACAGAATGATTTCTTAGGTTACACATTTAACTTAAATACTTTTTTATATGACTAGCCCACTGCCACTTCAGTCTGCTAAATCTCTGAGCTATGTCGGTGACTTTGGTTCTCTGTCGGATAGTCTCGTTACGGAGCCTATCTTTCAAGCTGGATGCGTCAAGCTGAAGACAGGGCGCTATGGCGCTCTTTAGGGGAGGCCTATGTCCAGCAGTGGACTAATGTGGGCAGATGATGATGATGATGATGACTTTTTTATATTACATTATTTAATTTCCGACGTTACGAAACATCAGGAATAATATACACCCCATACATCCGTCAAAACGTGTTTAATTTCAGGGTGGTAACAGTATTTCAATCTCGGACAAAGATGAAAGCGACAAATATTATACTTTGTTTTCAGTTCGTATAGCGTCGCTTTGTTCTGTATATCGTACCTATCTGCAGGTAGTAACGAAATGTGTCGATCAATTTCGTTTACTATAGAATATGTAAGACGTTTTACGCTGTGGGAAAAAAACAACCCTTTTCCTTGTTCGCGTGTGTTTTTATGTCTCCCTAAACTACATTTCAATATTCTGATAGCTTTGTATGTCGAACAATGTTTCTATAAAATGTAATGGCATGATTTTGTTTGGATGTTTTTTATAGACCCGAGTTTCAGGATAAACTAGCAACAAAATCTTCGCCTTCTTCGTCGTCTACCCTCTATCCTGATTTGGGTCCCAAATCGGCTAATTCAATTGAGTCAAAATCGATAATAACGCTATTTGTGAACCGTATAATATATATCGCACATTAGATTTACTACTTACACAAATAACTTGCGTCTCTAATTAATGAGTTGTAATAAAATATATTAAAATAAAATATGTCTAAAACTTGTAAAAAAACAACTTAAGTATATACCTAAACTAGCGACCCGCCCCAGCTACTCATGGGTGCAATGATGAACATCTACATTTATCAGTGTTTCTCTACAATATTACGCACGTATTGTACATATAAACCTTGCTCTTGAATCACTCCATCTATTAAAAAACCCGGTTCAGACTCCGTTGCGTTGTTTTAAAGATTTAAGCATACATAGGGACGGACAGACCACAGCGACTTTGTTTTATACTATGTAGTAATTCACTATCACTGAAGAAAAGAGACTATAGTGAAGAAAAGAGAAAGAAAGACTTAACACTAAATAAATCTAAATTAAAATAGGCACCGCACCCTAACGCTGCAGGGGTTTGCAAAAGTGCCCAGAAGGCTGGCAACATTGCCACGCTGGACTAATGCTTATTCGCTCAGCGAAATAAAGGCGTCTATATTTGAATGTAATATTATGTTTTTAGACTCAAACGTATAAAGGTATTTAAACAATATTTCCGTGATCCAGAACCATGTTAAAACTAGCAGAACCGACCACGCATTGCTGTGGCTAAAGTTTTTGTTATATTACATTTAACTTTAACATACATGGTGAGATATGGAACAGAGACGTGGTCGCCCACTATGGACTCCATCAGAAGACTCAAAGTCACCCAAAGGGCAATGGCGAGGGCTATGCTCGGAGTTTCCCTGCGAGATCGAATCAGAAATGAGCAGATACGCAGGAAAATCATCAGTCAATAGATATCGCCATCTGTTAGAATCTTTAGGAGCTTAATTACGTCATTTTATATTTTTTAGTTTTTGAAGATTGGTTTATGTAACGTATTTTATTTTATTTTATCTAAAGTCAAATGTCAATGTCAAATGTTTATCTTTTGAATACAACCATTTATTGAAGCACACTTTGTGTTGTTGTGTTTAAAAATAAACTGAACTGAATAAACCTGAAATTGGAATACATATTGCCTAAATCTATTAAAAAACACACTGAAACTAGGCCAAACCTAATTGAAATCTCAAAAACAAATCAATGAATTTTCATTTCACAACGGGACCTCTAAAACAGAAACTGTTTGTCGATTGGAAAATTGGAAATAGATTTTCTTCGCTCCAAAAAGTTTGAATATACGATGCTCGCATCAGAAAGCCTCATCATCATGTCTTCTACTTTAGTCTACTGCTGGACATAGCCAATGATTTCTAGAAACATCCACCTGCTGCACAGCCCTTGGCAGTGGCACGTAGTGCTTTTAGTGCCGCTGGGGAAATGCTTTAGGTATAACGCCGCCCCTCGGGGGATTCCCTCGGGGGATATGGGACTCCGAAAACTAATCATCTACTTATAAAACCCCAGCGATATACCTACCCTCACACAATACGTTTGGGGCGCCACAAGTTCGCGTTAACGCATTCTACTGTGACGCCCCGAACTGTAAACAAAACCGTTTCATGACTTGTAAAAATTGGATACGTCAAACGTCAACTGTCAGCTTGACATTTCAAGGACTGACAATGACGGCTGTCGTTAATTATTGGAGAAATATGGTCGCAAAATCACTGCCTATATTACTTGACTATTCTTGTATTCTGATTTATTATTCCAATAAATATAACACAAGTTTAATATCAAAGATTTCCTTCCCTAGCATCAGGATCTGCCAACTATTCTCATCTTCCATTTAGTCTTTCTACACGTCGCTATAAAAAGGCATTAATAATTCCAACGTAATTCTATTTCATCTTGCTTTATACAGAACCCCTATAACGTCAGCTCGCCTAATCAAATACACGATGCCAGAGTATGTCTATAAAGATAACTTGGAGCGCGCCACACACATTACCCGATATTAACGACGTTTAATACCGCACTCAGAACTTTAAGAGCAATGGATGCCGAAGTAATTTGATTTTCAACTTGCAGGGATGAGAACAAGATTTATACTGAAATCAATTAAGAGAACAGTCTGTACTTAATAATAATTGTTCTTGACCGTTGTATATCCATGCTTTGTCTGATATGATCGTCCGCGAAGGCCGATCGCGAGCTCCGAGGAATTTCACTATTTTGCCATTCGTGTTTAATCACAGATAAGATAGTAAATAGTAGGCTAGAGAAAATAATAATAAATTGTACGACAAAATACAACTGGTTCAGTTTATAAGTATATACAACGGTCAAGAACAATTACCATTAAGTACATACCGTTCTCTTTTTGGCTAGGATAATAATAAATTCCTTTATTGCTGCAAAATAACATTATATAGTTAGGACATAGGAGTAACAGAACGATTACAAATTTAGAAAAATTTGCAGAGCGCTTGGTTTACTTAAACTATATTATCCATCGGTTACCTCACTAGGCAAGCCTGTATCGAGGAAACCTGTTAAGTATGACCAAATATTGAACATTCACATAGAACACTAGGTCCTACTTCCGTAATGATAACATTAAACGAGACATCATCATCATCATTTCAGCCAAAAGACGTCCACTGCTGGACATAGGCCTCCCTCAAGGATCTCCACAAAGGCCGGTCCTGGGCCGCCCGCATCCACTGCTTTCCGGCGACCTTAACCAGGTCGTCGGTCCACCGTGTGGGAGGCCTACCAGCACTGCGCCTTCCGGACCGCGGTCGCCACTCGAGGACTTTTCTGCCCCATCGGGCGTCGGTCCTGCGAGCTATGTGCCCTGCCCACTGCCACTTAAGTTTGGCAATCCGGTGGGCTATGTCGGTGACCCTGGTTTTCCTGTGAAACGAGACATAACATAGTAAAATCTGCAGATGGTATAAAATTAGAACCATGGTGTTATCTATTTTAAAGCTATTTTTTTGTTGTCGCTTGGGAAATGCTTTATGAATACTGCCGCCCCTTTCGGCGATTATGTGGGCCTCCGATAAAGACTCGTTTACCCACTAAAACACGAGCGGTCCACACCCAGCTCCACGCACCCCACAGGTTCGGGGCGTCTCAGTAGACGAACGTTACTATGACGCCCCGACGAGGTCTATCAGATGACGATCAGGTGACGACGATAAGGTGACGCCTATGGTGGGCAACTGGGACGCCCTCAGTCACTGAGGCTTTCGTCGGTGGCGGGTCCCCCAACCTAACAGCGGCCTTTATGGCGGGGGCAGGAGGTGGGTTAAAGCTGCATCATGTGGAATCGTCTTTATATTAGTCTAGTTAACTAGCCCGAACGTGTCTCGCCAGAGATGCGCACTACTGATTAAGGAAAACCAGCACCAGTGAAGGGAAAATAAGCTCCAATTAATTATGAGGGACGTGCTATATCGGATATTATATTAATTGGTCGTCTGAGCGCGTGAAGTTTTGCTGAATCGCACACATTTATTATTATGTCATGCTTCAAGTCAAAAAGATGATCTTGGGAATCATTATAATAATATAGTAGTTTACGAGCTAGAAAAAAATGAAATTTCCGATTAAAATTTCTTCTTCCTCGGTTTTTGAAAAAAGATATAGTGAACTAAATTGTTTAAAATCTAATTACTACTACTTCTAATCAGCCCAAAAATGTTGTCCCACTGCTGGGTCGGGCCTCCTCCAACTACATGGAGGGTAATTAGCCTACTGTGCCACGCCAGACGGGTTGGCACAAGGGATGGTGACGGATTTAGAATGCATAGCGTCACCACCCCTTTCTATCCTAAGGGTGTCGTAAGTTAACGTTATTTGTCATAAAATATTGCTTTTGCAATTTTTCGAACATCCAATTTCTGTAAAACATACCCAAAGGCTTTATCTAAATGACTTTATAGTGTGTAACAAAAACTCTACAACCAAAATGAAAGGATCGGTAGTACTACAGATGAAGAATTTGGAAATTTTTTAAGCACAAAAAAAAACTTTCTTAACATTTTTGTGGTGGTGATGAATGTGTCATAAGCACAGAGAATAAGAAAAAAGTGAGGGCATGGAGTCCCTCCGCGCGAAAGAAGTGAAACTTTGTAATGTGGAAATGAAAATAGGATGGGGTAGAGTAGAGTAGGGTAGAGAGAGTAGGTAATTTAATTTTTTGGAATCATATTGTTTCTAAGACAAACTTTATTAACTTTGCTTACAATTCACTATTGATGACATTTTTAAAACTTTGTGCATTTTTCTTTCTCTCTCCCTCTTGCGCGTTAAACGTTTAACGCAACCTTGTTGGAAGTCGCTTTAGAAGTTTCATATCAATAAGAGATTGCGAAATAAGCATAGAGAACTGAAGACACATAGTAATGATTGCTAGTTGGTTGATTTTCACTGGAACCCCTGTTTTGTAGCAAAATAGTGGTTTACAAAACGTTGATAGCTGCCTCATACTTCAACATAAAAAACTATTTTAAACACAATATTGCTTCGTTTGACGGGCGGTATGCTCTCACTTCGGCTGTGGGGTTTTGTTACACCCTGTATACATAGCTGGTATGCAATGCATGTTCTACGCCTTCACCATACTAAGGCACTCAGCAACGTAATTTGACGTCTCAGTGGATAATGCATCGTTACCATGCTACAAAATGCCTTCGCAAAGAGAATCGTTTTTGGATAAGAGGTTGAATATTCTGCGGAATATTTTACCGATAATAAAAGTGCTACTGCAAATGTTCTGTTCCATTACCAGTGTTAAATACGTATTTAGTACAGCCTTTATTACATATATTTAAATACCAGGTTGGTAATATTCAAGGCCGTTTGGCCACTGGACTCAATCATCAGTAAAATTAATATAATTATATGAATCCGCAAGGTTTTCGAGTACAGTTCACAAAACAGTCAATAAACTTAGCAATAGGAATATTATAGTTCCTCTAGCTCTTCAAATAAAGACTGAAACGCCGGAATAAAGTGATTCTCATGGGACTAAAAGTAGTTTGTAGTAGTAGTTATATTGTATAAGTAGTTGTATTGTCTTGTAAAAAAACTATGTTAGCCTCTATGAGAACCCACATCCTCCACATCCCACATCGCAATCTTATCTAAGACTTATCACTTCGCATTAAGACCTATTTATATGCAAATAATGTTATATCCTGAATAATGTACCCATAAATCGTCGCTGATGAAATAATTATATGACGACGACAGATGTTCCTTAAACTGTATTTCGTGTCGTATAATTGAATAAGCTAGCGGTTATATGACAAGTTGTCTTTGCGTCTTTGGAATGAATTAAAGTGAGTTACACAATGTTTTGTTCGTGATTTGATTATTCGTAGTTTAATCTTGTATGGCAAAATTGTCTGTGGTAACTTTTGTAAGATCTGACCTCCGTGCTTCGGAAGGCATGAACTTTTTTTTTTTACGTCGTAGTTCCTCATGGATACCGTTGAGAACTAGCCGGGGTATGTGGGAATTCGGTTCACCTAGAGATGAACCTAACCATAATGAGCGGTGGGCCCATTAGATGAGTGTCGTAGAGCAGACGGCAATCGCTTGGGTAAGACCTTAATGAAATTTCGAAAAAGGCATCGAACAAGAAGCCATCCAGTCGTCCCGCGACCACGGACACTGCAAAGTGTCTGAAACGTTGGGAATAAAATAAAATAAAATAAAACGATCATAACCGTGAAGCCATCATTTCCTGCAAGTACGATATTTAATCCTATTTGAAACTACAATATATTAAAAGACTAGATACTATCTACGACTTTGGTCACGTGGTATTGCTAGTTAAAAGCTAGGTGTGCTGGAAGATGTATAGAGGTAAAAAATATAATTATCTATTACCTACTCCTCCTAAAACTCCTGCCAAAATCGGTCGAGCAGTTACGTTAATTGGCCGATACAAACAGACACCTAATTATGCTGATATTCTAAACAGAGACTTCAAATATTTATTCAAATGATGTCTAAAAAAACGAATTATGGCAGGTCTAAATTTCTTCTAACTCTAGGTCTACGCATAATATTCGAGACTTTTAATGCTTCATGAATTGTTCGTATCTCAGGGGAATACTATAGAGAGTTTGGTATTCATTGGGAACCAAACGATACGTTACAGAAAACTTTGCGGGTAAGTAAGATGTATGCGCCACACATTCAAGGCAGTTTAAAGCTGAGTACAGCTACAATGGAAGCTACCATTTCTGATACAAGATGCTACCCGTGTGTTATAGTCTAACCTCACCTTATCTTTACTCCTGACAAAAATTCGGAAACTCCGGGATTTGTATGTTTTAGCATAAGACCTTACGGTCTGGACCGATTTTGATGCGATTTTATTTGAAAGCCGATTTTATACCGGTGGTCATTGGACATCTTCAAAATCGGTCAGCCGTCTTTATCCTAGTTATAATAGAGTTTCTGAAAATTTGAATTTAGAATGGTATCGTTTGGTTACTTTCATCATCATCATCATCATTTCAGCCAAAAGACGTCCACTGCTGGACATAGGCCTCCCCCAAAGATTTCCACAAAGGCCGGTCCTAGGCCGCCCGCATCCTTCGTTTTTTTTGGTTACTTTGCGTATTCTAAATCTGGATAGCAGGCGGTACATGTATGTTAAAATAATATTTTAACATATTATTATAAGAAACATGTACGAGTACATGTAGATACAAAAATGTCCTATTGCACGTCATATGGATATTATGTCGTCACGTCACATTTTATGGTATTAAATAAATAAATATCATTGGATATTTCACATAACGCCATCTTGTCCCAAGCTAAGCAACTTAATTCTTGTGTTATGGTAACGAGATGGATGATAAACTACTTATTATACATTTTTTTTGTAAAAACATACATATTATAGATAGAAAACACCCAGACCCGGAACAAATACTTGTAGGTCGTACAAATATTTCTTCCGTGCGGGGAATCGAACCCGCGACATGCTGCGCAGCAGTCGATCGCTCAACCAACGTGCAATAGGATAGAATAGAAAAATGCAAATGTAGAAACTAATTATGGCATTCATAATCGTCTACGGATACATCAATTTTTTTACACTACTATCAGGTCGGAACCCGACACCAACTGGAAAGACCTGGCCGAAAAAACTTGATGCGCTTGTTTTTTTGTGTATACAGTGTACAGGGGTACAGTAGGCGAATTACCCTCCATGTAGCTGGAGGAGGCCTGACTCAGCAGTGGGTCATCTATGTGCTGAGTAGTAGTACTCAACTGTGCCTTTAAAACTACAATCACAGAATTAGCACCAGTTGGACTACAAATGGATGAACGTATTAACTAGAGCATGAAGGAGACAGCTTGACGGATGGCTACGCAAACGGTTGCTAATCTAACGAACCGCCTGTGTGCTGATGTTGTTAGAAGACATAGTGTCACCATTCAATTCGATCCTAGGGGTGTTGGTAAGAATTGACTCTAGAAATTTATCTCACTAAAATACTTCGGACAGTGGTAGCGACGTGTGGTGGGTCGACCACTTCCCTTTGATATGGTTGAGGAGATCGATGGCTGCCACACGCGTTATGCTTGTGAACAGGTGCCGCTGTTTGGGGTTGGTCGGCTCACTGGATTCAAGACTTGTAATTTCAGTTTTTTATTATTCTATATATTTATTTTCTTATTATAAAATTAATATTTCAGTTGAGCGCCTTTCGGAACCGAACGAAACTAGTTAGTTTTATGCACAAGTTCATTGTAATATGGCGTTTAAAAAAAAGACAAGCCCTCCGAGTTTCTTCCGCCAGGTCTTCTCGGTTGTTGCCGCGTTCCGACCTGGTAGTAATGTTATAAAACTGATGTATCCGTTGACGATTGTGAACGCCATAAATGGTTTATACAATAAAGCATATTTCTATTCTATTCTATTCTATCATGTAGTAAAAGTCAACTAAAGTCCGTGTGGTGACGGATTTAGAATACACAATGTCACCAACCCATACCGTCTTGAGGGTGTCGTAAAAGGCGACTAAAAGAACGCAACAGGCAAATCACCTAGCCGAAAGAGAAGGAAAACTTGATAGAAACCCTGTGCCGACCCGTCTTGCCAGCGTGACACAGTAGGCTAATTTCCCTCCATGACTTTGGAGGAGGCTCGACTCAGTAGTGGGTCATTTATGGGCTGAAATGACAATGATGATAATGTGTGACTTTATCTACTACTAAACTTAACAGGTTATGTAAAACTTCTAACTTTAAAAGTTTAACTAAGCCGTTAACTATAGTCACAGAACTGTTCTCAATCACAACCATCTTGCTATAAAGGTTGCGCTCCACTGGCGATCACGTACAGTACCACAGGGACTCGTCCCTGTTTCCTCGTATAATTGTAGCTATAATTCAACGACATAGTGTAATGCAACTCTAAGTAAAACAACTTCGAAAGAATCAACTAAAAATAAAATAATGGTTACATATATGCGCCTTTATTTTACCTTTCTGAATTAAATATAGGTATACATATACCGTCAATGGAGACAATAGCAGGCAGAAAACTTGTGTCAACCAATATGGCAGGCTAATTTCCCTCCATGAAATTGCAGAATAACCGAATCAACAGTGGGTCTTTATGCTGAGATGAAGAAACAGGATTTGTTTCACGTTTTTCTTCTTTTGCGATTAGGTGATCTGCCTCTTGCGTTCTTTTAGTCGCCTCTAACTACACCCTCAAGATGGTATAGGTTGGTGACATTATGTATTCTAAGTCCATCACCACACGGACAATCATCACATCATCAATCATCATCATCACATCATCAATCATCATCATCAATCATCATCATTACCTACTGCTGAGTCAGGCTTCTTTCAATTACCCAGAAGGAAATTAGAACAATGACATGTTGGTCAGACGGTTTGGCACTAAGTTTGTATCCAATTTTCCGTCTCTTCTGCCTTTATATGTTGTCTTGTAAACTTAAGTAGGCTCCTAAGACACCTTTAGTATGGAATGGGGTGGTGACACTTCGTATCTCAAATCCGGTACTTGATTAAAATCTGATAATTTTTTGACAGTTCTGGTCTTGTTCATTTATTTTATAATTTATTTATTTAGATAATTGAGTATGATCATGAATATTTTTTTGCAATGTACAAAGATTGTGAAAACCTAAGACGTTCTGAAATGAACATAATTATCTGTCAGCATTAATACAAAGATAGGAAGTAATAAAAAAACACACAATTTTTTTTTCTCTATTTTGTCCTTTAATCTGGCCAGTCTATGAAATATGTGTTTATGCGATTTGGATTTGGTGGAGTTGATTTGAGACAACACCCGTAGTTGATAAAACGATTGGCATTACGCCACTTTTAGTCACTGTAATAACTTTTTGCAAACGCTACATAATTTTATACTGTATAGTATATCCCTTTATTCTCATAATATTATATACGTTTCTATAAAAAGTAATAAGCATAGATATATGAAATTGCCGCAGCTTCCAGAAGGACGGCTTTCTGTGCAATCAGCAATCAAGTGCGTAACCCTTATTATCGACAATAATGTAGTATTCAGATCAAAAAGTTACACTAAAGACATTAAAGCTACTTTCATGGCAAACTATCATGAGGATACTCATAACGGGTAATGTAGGACGGTGAAAGAATGTTTAGATCGGTCCAGTAGTTTCAGAGCCTATTCAATGGAAACAAACAATCAATAAAAGCTTTCCTCTTTATAATATTAGTTTAGATCTATACATATTTTATTCGTCTAGTTAATGAACTGATTTCACGCTATTCAAACTCAAACTGAAAAGGAAAAGGAAAAAAAAAACATATGTATGTATGTGTGTGTGTGTGTGTGTGTATTCATAAGCTGTGCTGAATAAATGTTTTCTTTCTTTTTATATTTTGGCCCCTGTCCCACGCTAGGAGGTAGGTGGTAGGAGGTGTCAATACACACCTATCAGTCGCCATACATACATTGACACCTTTCATACACAATTCCTCATTTTTACAATGCATCTATCTCTTTTGCTCGACCACAACCCACATTAAATGTCAAAATGCAATACTCAGCGGAATTATCAAATTAAAATCAAACGCTCAAGTTGATAACGGTCTATTGCAAATGCTTCTGAACCAAATTGCATCGCTTGTTAATACGCAGGAACACGGCACGTTCCCGCGGGACCCTACGTGACTGCCTGTGAGGCACGACCTTTATGAGAGACGTCACAGTGTAGTTGTTTCAATTAAGCAGTAAGTAAACATGGTTTCTTAAAAAATAATTTACGATTAATATTGATTAACTTGGAACTAACTAAACTGGCATCGCCATACATTTATCCAGCCATTTCAATTTTTTTATAACGGGTTTAATTTGATAAAAGCTATGTATATTCAAATTCAATTATTTATTTAAACTGAAAACCCCTCATACAAAATGAACTACATCTATGAATCATATACACCACAGTCAGATATATCAAACATCACTTCACTATAGAACTTTCTTATTGGAATTATGAGTACGTAATACTCGATTGTGACAATAATTTCGATTAGGAAAAAATCTATTAAATGAAGATCCAAAGCCACCACACCCAAATTATTTTCTAATTTATGAAATTACTGGACAAAGCAGCAATATATTGAAGGAAGTTATTCATTCCATTCCCACACGGGGTGTAACCTATCTGCTCGTTCTAAATACAAATACAAATAAATACATTTTGAACGTACGCTTTAATAGCTACGTAACGTTTCTAGCGTTGTGCGGCGGGTCGTTATCTTCTCTGCAATATGGTTGAGTAAGGCGATGGCTGCCGCATGCGTCATGCTTGTGAACAGGTACCGTTTCTGGGGGTCGTTTGGCTAGGGCATTAGAAGGTTACTATTGTTGCCTAGATCTGGCTGATTTTTGGCCCTTTGCGACTATTGCACGAGTTTGCTCTCACAAATCTGTCTAATATCCAGTCTTGTACCTAAAATGGCGATCTAAAAAGAGCAACTACAGAGTTTGTTGCCGGTTCTTCTCTGTAGAGCTGAATTTCGAACCGGTGGTAGATGGGAAATAATTAATTTTAAATGGTAAATTTAAAATATTATTTTATTGTTTCACTTATAAAAGGTGCTCTAATGAGCCAACTTGATTTGAAATGAACTTGAAATGAGATTTGATTTTGATCTTGGCAATAAAACATGGAATGATCTTACTGTTTCAAATATTTGCTATGTGTCTTCCTGATTGCAGTGTGTAGTGAACGATGAGCTAAACGATTGAGGATGTACCGATAAAAATGTTGTGCCGTAACTCTGCCGTAAGAAGTCTTGCTAACATGGTCTTTGATGTCCAATGAACTTGCAAAATGATCCTCTTCGTAAACTGCAGCATATTTCTGCTTAAGATTTGTATAAATACTTCGAAAAATTCTATGACTATTTCAGATATATGTGGATAATTTAGAAAAATGAAATATAATGTATTTGCTTTTTATGAAATAGAGTAGAATACTCTTAATTGCACCTAAAGAAAATAATAACATACCCAGAATAAAAGAAAATTTACAACTAAATCAGACAGAAAGTAGTGCAATTAGCGACCTTATTGCTAAAAGCAATCTCTTCCAGGGGAAAGGCAGCGAAGGTGGTTTTACAAAAAATAAAGTTAACACATTCATTGATTTATCGAGCTTAGACTTTCGTGATTTACAGATATTATAACTAACGAAATGTATCTTAGTCGCGGCAGAAATATTAAAGTGAATCCGTTACCGGAACCTTACCGAACCGTCAGGTAAATAAATACATACATCCTTCAAATTTCAAAATACTTAACTATATACATATGTAGCAACCAGCATGCAGCAGCAGCATGCATTTAGAAATTTTACCCGAAAAATCGGAACTATCAAAATCAAGAAATATCGCCTACAAATTCAAGAATTACCAAAAAGTCCTACAGCTCGATAGAGCAATTCGCACGGTCAAGAAATCCCGGACTAGAGATATCGGGGGAATAGGCGCCACGCCCCGTGCCAGTCATACCACCTTGTCTGGCTGGATGATCATCCACTTGCGCTTCACTACATAGTATAAAACAAAGTCGCTGTCGTATGTCCGTCCCTATGACGGACGTTATTTTTGGTATCGCTTTTAAAATTCCTAGTTTTATTAGTCAATAATGAATAGAGGATTTTAGATAGAAATAATAAACTAAAATTTAAAAAAAATGGAAGAAGCTTTCGATAAGTTGAAACGGGAAGGGAAAAACGATGTGGAGAACCTGATAAAATGGATGAAGGAATCAAGAGTCATAGACACAGCCAAGGAATCTGAGGAGAAGGCGCGTCGAATGTACCACGACTGTGCCGAAAAAATTGATTTCAACAAATTCAAGGAAGCTCTCCAGAGACTGGCGGCAGAACAAAAGAAGACATTTGAGGAGTTCTGCGGAATGCTCAGCCAGAAGGGTACTAAGTTAGCGGTGGCCTTGAAAGCGAGTGCTGAAGCTTGTTATGAAGCTATGAAATGAATAAATATGTATATGTATGTATGCTTAAATCTTTAAAACTACGCAACGGATTTTGAAGCGGTTTTTTGTAATAGATAGTGTGATCCAAGAGCAAGGTTTATATGTATAATACATGCATAATATTGTAGAGAAACACTGATAAATGTAGATGTTCATAATTGCATCCATGCGAAGCTGGGGCGGGTCGCCAGTAAAATATAACTCTATATCGCAGTAAAATTATTTGTAACACACAACACATCATGCACGCAAAAGATAACGCCTGGAAGCATACAGTTTCTTAATGATTGTGCTGCTAGCAAGCGGTGCAGTCCTTACTGCACTGAGCATGACTGACCTCGCTCACCTTTTCCTCTTGGCCTTTAGAACGAGTCTTAAGTTCCTAATGTTCTCATTTTACGGTAACACCAGATGCATCTCTCCGTTAACTGCACTCGAACACATTATCGACGGCCGTAATGAAGTTTTATTGCGCGGTCGTGGAAATCGCGTGTCGGAACTCGTGTGGGCAAACCTTTAGATATTACGCCCACGTATATGACTTTTGATATGAAGTGAATGGAACTTTTTAGGAGCATTTAGGAAGTGGGATGAGGAAGTTCTAATTTGCCAGTTAGTTGCTTCCTTGAATAGCAACGACAGATTGACAGAATTACAGTAAGGTAGCGGTCGCGAAGCGGTCGAAATTCAAACACAATTAATTAAAATTAAAGTTCATCAAATATAGTTTTATTCTACATTTTATTACAGACTTCACTATCACTATCACTACATAGTATAAAACAAAGTCGCTGTCGTCTGTCCGTCCCTATGTATGCTTAAATATTCAAAACTACGAAACGGAATGTGAAGCGGTTTTTTTTTAATAGATAGAGTGATTCAAGAGGAATGTTTATATGTCATAATTGCACCCGTGCGAAGCCGGGGTGGGTCGCTAGTTAACAATAAACAAAAGAGTATATATGCTTGTGTGTGTCAAACACGGAAGTGTGTGTAATGCTTTCAATGTATTTTTATGCTTATTATATTTTATAACAAATTGTGCTCAAGCTTACTGCCCTCCTCGTAGTTGACGTTTCACGTCGTCTAAGGACTTTCATTACACAGTAGGTGTACTAAAGTGCCGCCACCTCTCAAAAACTGAAAGCATATAGCTGCCAAGAGAGAGAAAGTGGATTACTTCAGCTGCCAACACCACGCTTCCAGTAATAGATAATATTTGTGTGTATGTCAGTACGAACAAATGTTTAAAGGACGTCTTTGTTAATCTATTATCCTTTTATCTCTTCACTACATAGTTTACAACATAGTAGATATCGTCTGTCCATCCCTATGTATGCTTAAATCTTTAAAACTACTCAACGGATTTTTTTATTCTAGAGTGAGTCAAGAGGAATATTTATATGTATAATACATGCATAATTGCACCCGTGCGAAGCCGGGGCGGGCTACTAATCTACTGCTAAGTCGGGTCTCCTTATTAATATATTTTATTTTTAATTTGCAAACTTCTACTACTCTGGCCATAGATAACCAACTGCTTAGGCGGGCATTAGGTCTACACGGAGGGTAATTAGCCTACTTTGCCACGCTGGCCAGACTTGTTGGCATCGGGTTCGTATAAAGTTTTCCTTCTCTTGCAGCTACTTAGCAGCAACTGACAAGACCGTTCACCTGAACGGCTTGGCAATTCCTTTTGTCGGCTCTTACGGTACCCTCAGGATGGGATCGGGGGTGACACAACGTATTCTAAATCCGTCACCACGCGGACAATTCTTTTTCGTGTCATAACCATAATCCATATTGACACGGTTGGCCCAGTGGTTGAGCGATCGACTGCTGCGCATCAAGTCGCGGGTTCGATTCCCGCACGGAAGAAATATTTGTACGACCTACAAGTATTTGTTCCGGGTCTGGGTGTTTTCTATCTATAATATGTATGTATTCACAAAATATATAGATATATATAAGTAGTTTATCATCCATCTCGTTACCATAACACAAGCATTAAGTTGCTTAGCTTGGGACGAGATGACGTTGTGTGAAATGTCCAAGGATATTTATTTTTTTATTTAATCATTCTTACCACTACATTAATATTTACTGGATATCAGTCATTTGATTTTATTTAAATATCCGCATATGAAAGTTTTCCGTGTGATGACGGATTTAGAATACAAAGTGTCACCTAATTCCATACCATAGGGTGTCGTAAGAGCCGACAAAAGGAAATGACAAGGTTGAAAACCTAGACGCAAGAAAAGGAAAACTTAATACGAAACATTTTTTTTTTCGCCCTGTGTAAAATCCTTTAAGGACTTCCTCGCCGGCCACGGGGATGGCCAGCGAGGGGAGTGTGGGACTCTCCCCCATAGTGGGGGCCTACCCACTAAACCTCCCCGGGGTGCTCCAACTCGCGTCCTGTTGCGGCATTGTGGGATCTGATGCAGAACCACGTAATGCGAAACCCTGTGCCAACCCGTCGGTCAAGCGTGGCATAGTAGTCTAATTACCCACCATGTAACTTGAGGAAGCCCCACTTAGCAGAAGCTCATGTATGGACTGAGTAGTACTCATAGAACCGGAGTAGAGTTTCAACATTCCAAAATGCCAAGTTAAAGTCTTACAGTGAAAGGAAATTCGGGCATTCGTAAACCCGTATGTACCTCAATTTCGTTCGCTAAGCCGTATTTATTGGTTAGATTTGTATCAGTTGCAACGTGGACAGACCGCAATGCATTGAAACAGCGATGAATCAGCGTGCCACTGAACCGGCACAGGCAGAGACGAATAGCATTGCAGTGCTATTACCAATCGTATGTAGTCAATAAACTCAATTTATTACTGTACGTATTTATGTGAGGAGATCTGATCATATATTTTATGCGAATACTTAAATGCCGAAACAGTAATTTATCTTAAACTATCTTATAGTGTGTCATCATCATCATCATCATCAGCTCACATTAGTCCACTGCTGGACATAGGCCTCCCCTAAAGAGGGCCATAGCGCTTGACGCATTCAGCTGCTGCCCGCAACCTTTCGCAGATCGAAGCTCCATCTAGTGTGTAATGACGTCATAAATTAAGTAAAAATCTATCTTAAAATATCTTATAGTATGTAACTATAACTATAACTACATGTTATACGCGTCCGATAATACGCGACGCATTTTCAGTCAGATGTGAACCGACCCTAAGATTGAACAATCCGTGTGGTGTCATATTACATAACGTCACCCATTTATCACCGCGCCCGCTGAAAGGCATTTTTGTTTTTTTATACCATAATCGTTGCCCACTCTAGATATACCCATCTTGCTGGGCGCATTCTTCCCCTAATAGAGTTATAAATGCAATCCAACAAAGCTAGTGTTATTTGCTACGCGTTGGCATGTGTACAAAAACTCATTCAAATTCCCGCCAGAAAATTCCATTAAAATCGTTAAAACAGAATACTAAAGTCTCTTTAAAATTAC
Source organism: Clostera curtula (assembly GCA_905475355.2). Taxonomy (NCBI): domain Eukaryota; kingdom Metazoa; phylum Arthropoda; class Insecta; order Lepidoptera; family Notodontidae; genus Clostera; species Clostera curtula. The sequence continues at coordinate 4,621,633 of FR997813.1, read as the reverse complement.
CAAAGCAATCTTTGCGAACGCAATTTGTCCAACAAAAATATTCTTGGCGCCAATCCTTAACACAATATTGTCCGCGAAATAATAAAGTTGTGGAGGTGAGGAAAAACTCAACCCTCTGTAAGGCTTTCGGGCAATCTAATATCGCAACGGTAAACTCCGTCATGTTGCCAAATTAATTTGATACAAAAATTTTAAGACTCATTTCGAAGTTTCACGTTGTATAGCGCGACTTTAGAGTTTAATACGCAATCTCTTAAACTGTGTAATAGGGACGAACTTCTTGATCAATTTATGTACATACTTTTTTATCGCATGTCTACGTGCTGATTTTCATGTGGGGCGAAAAGTCATTGAAAGGGTGGCATTAGTACACTTCTTTTTAAAAACGACACCCTTTTTTTTTAATAGTGAGGGAAACCTTTTGTAGGTCCCCAGCCGGTGTAGGGGGCTGGGGTATGTGGGAGTCCCGGTCGCGATGAGTGGTGATTGCGAACGGTTTACCCACTAAAACCTACCACTAATTGGTTGCGCGGGCCATCTGTCGTTTGGGAAGCTTCGTAATCGATCCATTCGACAGTAGCTTAGCGAGGGGAGTCTTGATCTACCCTCAGGGCTCTACTTATAACCAGTATCGCCGGGGCAGTTTACATGCGTGAAATATACAAAATACAAATGACACTCAGACCGAGCAAGTGCATCTGGTTTACAAGCTAGGCAGTTTTTGTTACAAAATAAAAATAAATCTCTTGTTGTAATATTCAATTTAGTTTTATTTCGTTTCTTCGACCGACCGCAGGGCACATAGCTCGCAAGGTCGACGGCCCATGGGGCAGAAAGGTTTTCGGTCGTTTTATACTTTGACAAAGTAAAGAAATGAATACCGCTATTGTCTTTTTTAATTGATGCCAGCAAGTTTCTAATACAACTTTTCCATCGTCAATTATAAAGTTATTCCACAACGTTATTACGCAATCGGAGACCCCTCAATTGTTTCTGTTGGACCAACAAAGAGATTCAATTTACTCAGACCCGTTTAAATTATGGTACCATTTGTAATGTAATTTGGTACACAAAGCGTTATAATCAGTTTAATAAACAGTTGCGGGAATGTCATTCGATCTGTGCTGAAGTGGATTTTAGCATAATGGTGATTCCATAATTTATGAGACTAGTCTTAACGGTTTATTAACTTTTAACGTTACTTTTATCGTTATTAACTAAAATATATTAAAGGCAATTGGTTGTTATGATGTTGACATAGTAATGGTTGTAGTAGAACATAATATATAACGCAATAAATTGATTTAAGTGTTTTAATTTCAATGAATATACATGTAACTATTTGAAGTCGATACCTAAAGCATGTCTGACCTACCGACTGATCTTCTGTCGACGATAGATGACCCCCTTTTTTGTGCGATTAAAATCATATATGACCTAACTATCACACTGGCCTGAGGAAAGCCATTGTGAGATATGTGGCACAATTGGAGTGTATGTTTGTAATATTAAATAAACCACTTTTTACTAAAAGTAACACAGTCTAACAACAACCGCTGGGGTAGACGAGTTCTTGAGTGGAGACCGCGAATCGGCAAGCGTAGTGTGGGACGGCCCTCTGCTAGATGGAGCGACGATCTGCGAAAGGTTGCGGGCAGCAGCTGGATGCGTCAAGCTGAAGACAGGGCGCTATGGCGCTGTTTAGGGGAGGCCTTTGTCCAGCAGTGGATTAATGTGGGCTGATGATGATGATGATGACGATGATGACACAGTCTAAAGACCAAAATTTTTTTTTTTTGGGCTAGCTACATTTTCATGCTAATTCATATAATTTAAGTTATCTCCATGTTTTTTTGGTGCATGATTTTGTAAAGGAGTCGAATTGCAACTACTACAACAACTCAGTCCATAGATAAGCCGACGCTGAGGCGGGCCTCCTCCACTTAGGTAGAGGGTAATTAGCCTACTGTGCCATGCTGGCCAGACGGGTGGGCACAGGGTTTTGTAACAAGGTTTCCTTCTCCTGCGGCTTCCTTTTTGTCGGCTCTCACGACACCCTCGGGAAGTAATGAGGCGGTGACGCCATGTATTCTTAATCTGTCACCACACGGAGAAGAGAGAATTACAACAAATTTGTGAAAATATACAAATGTTGGTCTAGTGGTTAGATGTGCCGCCTTTGGATCAACGGGTCCCGGGTTCGATTCCGGGGTCGGGCGAGTGTCTTTGTCTAAACCAGAGGCACTGGCTCGGAGTCTGGGTGTCATTTCTATCTATACTATGTATGTATTTACAAAAAAAATAATGTATATTAGTAGTTTATCATCCATCTCGTTACCATAAAACAAGCATTAAGTTGCTTAGCTTGGGACGAGATGGCGTTGTGTGAAATGTCCAAGGATATTTATTTATTTATTCTACAAATCTTTATTGATCACTTATTTCGTTTATTTGCCGTAACAGTAAACCGATGACGATAAAATGTGTATAGAACCAATATCAATCGAATCGGTTTATAGATGACGAAGTTATGAGGTCATAAACTACTACTCATCATTTCAGCCAAAAGACGTCCACTGCTGGACATAGGCCTCCCCCAAGGATCTCCACTAAGGCCGGTCCTGGGCCGCCCGCATCCACTGCTTTCCGGCAGGTACCTTAACCAGGTCGTCGGTACACCGTGTGGGAAGCCTACCAGCACCGCGCTTTCCGGAACGCGGTCGCCACTCGAGGACTTTTCTGCCCCATCGGGCGTCGGTCCTGCGCGCTATGTGCCCTGCCCACTGCCACTTAAGTTTGAAAATCCTGTGGGCTTTGTCGGTGACCCTGGTTTTCCTGCGTATCTCCTCATTTCTGATTTGATCTCGCAGGGAAACTCCGAGCATAGCCCTCTCCATGGCCCTTTGCTCTTCCCTTGGTCAGGCTACTGTGTCAAGCTGGCCAGACGGGTTGGCACATTGTTTGATTGACGGGCGACACCCTCAGGATGGAATGAGGTGGTGAGGTTCAGCAGCCTCGGCAATTACACTCTCGACGAGTGGTTTAGTAATAGTTATAGTAATTGTTTGCCTGTATGTAAAATATTTGCGTTGTTAATTTTCCTTCATGTTAGTCAAAGTATACAAGCAGTACAGAAGTATTCGTCTGAATAATTAGTATGCTCAAAGCTGAAACATCTTGTTTACAGGTACCAATAATAGAGGTTTATTGGGATGTTGATCACGATAATTACCATACTAATCTAACGTTTTGTATTCCGAATTGCGCTACAAATGGACCCATTATTCAAATCTACACATAGATTGTGAACTACATTTGTAGTCCTTATTAATTTTAAGAGATGGACGGAAGGTTTTAATCTATAATAATACTATAGCTGCAGAGTTTGTATGTTTCAGCGCGCTAATGATTTCAAAAAATCTTTCTGTTTTGGTTTGTCCAATTATCGAGGAAGGTTATATATATTTTATTTTCAAAAAATTTGGGAACCGTAGAAAATCTGGTGTAAAATTTGTTTTATTTTTAACTAGTGGCCCGCCCCGGCTTCGCCCGTGCAAAGAATGGGTGGGTTATACATATAAACCTTCCTCTTGAATCACTATATCTATTAAAAAAAACCGTATCAAAATCCGTTGCGTAGTTTTAAAGATTTAAGCATACATAGGGACGGACAGACGACAGCGACTTTGTTTTATACTATGTAGTGATATTCATTCACAATTTAAATTTTTTAATATCTCTATGGGCCCCCGCGCATAATGCGCGGATTGGTCGCGGCGGCCAATAGGCCGCGTATGTGACGCGATGTTTCTCGTTGGCCGCGTAATGTGCGCAGCTATATACATCGTAGAAGAATTAGTTGGCCGCAGCGATTTGGCCGCGCAGCCTGGCCCTAAGTTACTAAGGCGGAGGCCCTAAGTTACAAAGTCTTTAAGTGAAGCGGAGATATGCACGGTTTTGAAGCTCACGCGTGCGATTCAGCGTGACATCTGCCGTCTTATGTATAAAAATGAATTGACGTTTGCTAATCTTGCAAACGCCCGATAATGGTTCAAAATTTTGGCTTCGAAATATTAAGAAAATATTTATTTCTTCTTTTTTCTATTTGGCTATGGTATTCTGTAAGTTGGAGAACTATCACCAGCGTAGCACAGCAGTCTAATTCCTCCCATAGAGAAGACCCGACTCGTTGGTCTAGGGGTTGGACGCGCCGCCTTTGGATCACGGCGTCCAGGGTTCGATTCCGGGGCCGGGCAAGTGTCTTGTAAGCAAGTGTCTTGTGTCTGTAAACCAGATGCACTTGCTCCGAGTCTGGGTGTCATTTGTGTTCGTGAATTTCATGTTTCTAAACTGCCGCCGCTATACAGGTTATACTTAGATCAGGGATTTAGTTTTTTTTTAAATCGTAGTTTTGAGAAAACGATGATCTACTGTTTATTTATTTTAGGAACTTCCAGATTGTATTTTTAGGCTAAAAGAAAACGTCCCGGACGATTTTGATGCAATCAAACGAACTTAAAACGAAAGCTTTTTCCGTCTATGACAAACGGCTTAATTAATCTAAGGGCCGAACACACAAGGTATTGTAAGGACGTGTAACAGATGACTCCATTCTTCGCCCTTCGAAAATATTGATGGCGTTTTTATTGGCAAACCTATCCTATTTCCGAACCAATTTGTGATAGTTCGGGTGTAATGAACTGTCATAAATTTAACGATGAAAGAGTGAACAGAGTAGTAGGTAATTTCCGTTGAATCACAATGATTGGTTCTATATCTGTACTAATATAAAGAGGAATCAGTTTTGTGTAAGTACTGCACCGAATTCAAACATTATTTCGCCACTAAAAAGCTTTTTTTTCGTCCGATATCCTCGTGGACGCTTTATTGTGATCGGTTTCTAAAAAAATTTTGTTAAAAAAAAGGAAAATAAAATGAAAGTAAATGTAAATGAAGAAATAAATTGTGTTAATGTAGACGTGATGAGAAATAGAGCTGATTAAAAGGATTAAGGCACATTGCTCCGAATCCGGTTAACGGTAGAAAGTTAAGATGATAATAATGACGTTTGAAATACAGGTCCGGCTACTAATTCTACTATATCTCAGCCCATAAATGACCCACTGCTGAGTCGGGCCTCCTCCAGGTACATGGCGGGTAATGTGCCACGCTCGCCAGCCTGGTTGGCACAGGGTTTCGTATCAAGTTTTCCTTCTCTTGCGGCCAGGTTTTTGACCTTATCATTTCCTTTTGTCGGCTCTTACGACACTCGCAGTATGGAATGGGGTGGTGACATTATGTATTCTAAATCCTTCACCACACGTAGAAGTAAGAAATAAGCAGGTAAAGGTCAACATATATTTTACTTCTAAAATATTGTGCGACCTGTAACTATTGGTATCCTTTATTATTGCGAAAGTTACTTTTACCAAAATATTATATTCCAAATACGTTTATTTCAGAAAGTCCCTCGTGACCTTTATGTTTGTGTCCAAATTGTTTGTTCAAAGCCCTATTGTTAAGGGACAAATTGTATAGTTTTGGCAGAAGATCAAAATATACAAAGAGCTGAGTCTCCTCCAAATTCATCGAGAGATATTAGCCTACTGTGCCACGCTGGCAAGACAGGTTGGCACTGGGTTTGTACCATGATTTGCTGACAATGCTGACATGATCCTTTTGCGTCATGACAGCCTTAGGATACAACCCATACCGGGTTGGTGACACTTAATAATCTAAAAACTTCACCACACGAAACAATGTGGACGTTTCATTGTGACCAATTAACTATTTAACGTGACTACATATTTTGTTGAACAACATACTAGATTAAACTTCTGTTTGCAAATATGGCGGTTCGTTTCCGCTTCCGTTATTTCCGGTTGCGTTGCGACGCATTATAATAACTCCGAGGACGCAAACACTCTGTGCAGAACTGTACATAGAGTGCATAGAATTGTACATGACATTTATGTTGATATATGTACCAGGCGGTATGTCCGTATGGTAACAGATTTAGAACATATTGTGTCACCACCCCATTCCATTCTAAGGCACTTAAGCGTCGACAAAACAAGACCAAATACCTAGCCTAGCCGCAAGAGAAGGAAAAGTTGATGATGAAACCCTTTGCTGGCAACCCGTCTGGCCAGCCTATAAATTACCCATTGCTGAATCAGGCCTCCTCCAGTTACATGGAGGGTAATTATCATACTGCACCACGCTGGCCAGACGGAATTGCACAGAGTTATATATAATAATATTTAATATCCTTGGACATTTCACACAACGCCATCTCGTCTCAAGTTAAGCAACTTAATGCTTGTGTTATGGTAACGAGATGGATGATAAACTACTTATATACATTTTTTTTTTGTAAATACATACATATTATAGATAGAAATGACACCCAGACTCCGAGCCAGTGCCTCTGGTTTAGACAAAGACACTGGCCCGACCCCGGAATCGAACCCGGGACCCGTTGATCCAAAGGCGGCACATCTGACCACTAGACCAACGAGGCAGTCTAAATATATAAAGTTTTCCTTCTCCTGCGGCTAGGTTATCGACCTCGTCATTTCCTTTTGTCAGCTCTTACAACAGTTTCAGAATGGAATGGGGTAGTATAGTGGTACCATGTATTCTAAATTCCATTCTAAACGCTTTTTTGTTTCAGGTTATCCATGCAATCTCTACTTGGCATCACACTCATCACTATCGTAGCTGACCAAGTGTACTCCCAAGAAGACCAAGAGCACCGGGGACCTCAGCCGTGTGGGGGTCATTTGCGTGGCCCAGTTGGCACCATAACGACCCCAAACTTCCCGAACCCTTTTCCCGTCCCTATAAAGTGCAAGTGGATAATTGAACATCAAATAGTGAATGGGACCATATCGATATATTTTACTCAACAGTACACCACTAGTGGGTTGACGTTTACGGAGTACATGTATTACGATGAAACGTATAAACTGGGTGAGAGGAAAGCGCTGACGGTAACCGAACAGAACATCACCAAGATCAAATGGCTACAGGTAAATATTTTTTTTTTAATTAAATGTCTATCAGACCCGGTCACGCGTTGCTCTGGTTAAGCTATTAAATCGTAGTTAATATGAAACTTTTGCACTTTTAAAATAGCGCCATCTATGTAATACTTATTCAATCCAGTCAACAGATATCGCCATCTGTTAGAATCGTTTGGAGCTAACATATAATTGTGACTGTCAAATAATAGACAATTATATACTTTGCAATAAAATAATATTGAGACTATACATTGAGATATAAGATATCTTTCAAGCTGGATCAAAGTGCACACGATGTGCAAATTTGATTCAAATCGGTTAAGTAGTTTAGAAGTCCATCGCGGACAAACAACGAGACATGTAATTTATATTTATTAGGCTTATTTTGACCTCAATCTCGCTTGATGGAAGACGAAGATGAGGCCTAAGATATCTGTTCACTCTGGCCCTAAGGTAAGTTGAGTTTGTTTATTCGGACGAAAAACTTACGTAGTCAGTAACAAAATTGATACTTACAAATTGACAAGACAAACATAGAATATTATACAAAATACTAGTATAGAATGTGACCTCTACAAGCAATAAAAACAGTGCATCTCGTTAAATATAGCTAATTTATCCACATACTCCGCATTTTCGCCCGAAAGCGAAAGTATTTTATAGTTTCGTCAGACTTTTTACATTGCTTGCATTACTTACTTGACACTGATTGTTAAATTTCAGTTAATACACACTATCACTACATATTTTAAAACAAAGTCGCTGTCGTCTGTCCGTCCCTCTGTATGCTTAAATCTTTAAAACTACGCAACGGGTTTTAAAGCGGTTTGGTTTAATAGATAGAGTGATTCAAGAGGAAGGTTTATATGTATAATACATGCATATTTGTACCCGTGCGAAGCCGGATCGGGTCGCTAGTATCTTTATAAATTATAACCTATGTGTTATTCTAATGAGCCGTATTATTTTCATCATCATCATCATTTCAGCCAAAAGACGTCCACTGCTGGACATAGGCCTCCCCCAAGGATTTCCACAAAGGCCGGTCCTGGGCCGCCCGCATCCACTGCTTTCCGGCGATCTTAACCAGGTCGTCGGTCTACCGTGTGGGAGGCCTACCAGCACTGCGCCTTCCGGAACGCAGTCGCCACTCGAGGACTTTTCTGCCCCATCGGGCGTCGGTCCTGCGAGCTATGTGCCCTGCCCACTGCCACTTAAGTTTGGCAATCCGGTGGGCTATGTCGGTGACCCTGGTTTTCCTGCGTATCTCCTCATTTCTGATTCGATCTCACAGGGAAACTCCGAGCATAGCCCTCTCCATTGCCCTTTGGGTATTATTTTAAAGAGTAGCAAAAATACAAATGCCTACAAACTTTCGCGTTTGTAATATTAGTAGGATTTCACCTTTCTTTCAGCTCTCGATACTGCTATGTGAAGCGGCTGAAAAAGCTAAAGCATACAAATACTGGGGTCTAGGCTCCGAATATGAATTTGTCCCGTTCAGTGTCGAGACCCTTGGTCCGTGGGGTCCTACCGCTATAAGCCTTTTTAAGGAAATAGCAAAAAGGTTAGTCGACATCACAGGAGACCGAAGAGCTGGTAGCTACCTCGGACAAAGAATCAGTCTAGCGATTCAAAGGGGGAACGCTGCCAGTATCTTCGGAACCTTGCCTAAAGGGACTCCTACAAATAATAAATAAATAAATATCCTTGGACATTTCACACAACGTCATCTCGTCCCAAGCTAAGCAACTAATGCTTGTGTTATGGTAACGAGATGGATGATAAACTACTTATATACTTTTTTTTTGTAAATACATACATATTATTTATTTATTTATTTTATTTTATTACTATTCGGGAATCTTACAGCTAGAACATATTTAAATACAACTTATAGATAGAAATGACACCCAGACTCCCAGCCAGTGCCTCTGGTTTAGACAAGGACACTTGCCCGACCCCGGAATCGAACCCGGGACCCGTTGATCCAAAGGCGGCACATCTAACCACTAGACCAACGAGGTATATTTTAGTATTTAAGTTTTAGGTTAATTTGTATTTTTAGTCTTGTTAATATGTACTTATGTTATTAATTATATGTAAACTCAGCCCATAGATGACCCACTGTTGAGTCGGACCTCCTCCGTTAACAAGAGGAAAATTGGCCTATTGTCATGCTGACCAGAGGGGATGGCACAGGGTTTTGTGTCAAGTTCTGTCTTACGGTTGGGTTTTATGCCATGTAGCTTCCTTTAGTCGGCTCACACACGACACCTTCAAGATGGAATGGGGTGATGACCATACGGATAATTATGGGTTCATCATCATCATCATCAGCCCATATTAGTCCACTGCTGGACATAGGCCTCCCCTAAAGAGCGCCATAGCGCCCTGTCCTCGGCTTGACGCATCCAGCCGCTGCCCGCAGCCTTTCGCAGATCGTCGCTCCATCTAATAGAGGGTCGTCCTGCACTACGCTTGCCGATTCGCTGTCTCCACTCAAGAACTCGTCTACCCCAGCGGTTGTCGGTTCTTCTACAGATATGACCAGCCCACTGCCACTTCAGTCTGCGAATTCTCTGAGCTATGTCGGTGACTTTGGTTCTCTGTCGGATAACCTCATTATGGGTTGCAGCATAGGAAATATGGCCATTGATAATACGACAGTTGCTCTTGTTCGCAAGGTTCATATGCAATAAAAGAAATCGCTTAAAACTATGAATATAAAGCACTGTTTCAGAACCGCGTCGGAACTGAAAGGGGCTTTACGAGCGCCATTTTATTCGGCAAACTAACGATTCTTTATAGCTCGCTTGAAAGAATAAATTCATTCTTTAGCATAACAAATCATGTTCTCGAAACTCTATTTTGTGGCAGATATAATTTTCTTGTGTCCGTGTGGTAAGGGGCTTAGAATACGCAGTGTCACCAACCCATATCATCCCGAGGGTGTCGCAAGAGGCGACTAAGGGAACGCAAGAGGCAAATCATCTAGCCGCAGAAGAAGGATAACTTGATACAAACCCGTCTTGCCAGCGTGGCACAGTAGCCTGATTTCCTTCCATGAATTTGGAGGAGGCTCGACTCAGTAGTGGGTGAAATGGGCTGAAACGATAATTTTATTGAGGTCATTTAAAATTCACATTCACTGTGCACGAAGGGAGAATGTACTACTATTCAGCCCGTAAGTGATCCACTGCTGAGTCGGGCCTCCTCAAATTACAAAGAGGGGAATAAACCTACGGGCCACGCTGAGCAGACGGTTTGGCACAGAGTTTGGTTTCAAGTTTGTGTCCTGTGCGCCTGAACCAGTGCAACGCTTAGCTAATGCTAGCGGCGGCAGACCTGGGCCTCACGCCTCGCCACCCTTTCACACAACTGTTGTTGGGGATCTGTATCAATCAGCATTAGCGTCAAGCTGGACCACCACCTCGCCGTGTGTCTCAGCAGCTTAAGGCTCCCAAGGCAACTCCGAGAACAGAGGATTGCTCGGACCAAAAACCATAAGAGCCAGTCTGGTAGTCTGGTCCTAACGGATCTTAAAAGCAGGCAAACCCAGGCAATGTAAGGTTTGAATGAGGAATAGTGATAGCTGTTGGTCTTGGGTGTTTGGTCTAGGGGTTTGGATCACGGGGCCTTGGGTTCGATACCGGGGCCGGGCAAGTGTCTTTGTGTAAACCAGAGGCACGTGCTCTGAGTCTGGGTGTCATTTGTTTTCGTGAATTTTATGTTTGTAAACTGCTCCCCTGATGCAGGTTACACCTAGTGCAGGCGTTACGTTTTTTACGTATATAGAATGGCTATGTGTAAATACTGATCAAACCATATTGGACTGACCCACCCCACTGAACAATAATGTGTTAATAGGAGTACAGTGGGATGTATTGTAAATACCATATGTCATCACTGACATGACATATGGAACTGAGACGTGGTCGCTCACTATGGGCTCCATCAGAAGGCTCAAAGTCACCCAAAGGGCAATGGAGAGGGCTATGCTCGGAGTTTCCCTGCGAGATCGAATCAGAAATGAGGAGATACGCAGGAAAACCAGGGTCACCGACATAGCCCACCGGATTGTCAAACTTAAGTGGCAGTGGGCAGGGCACATAGCTCGCAGGACCGACGTCCGATGGGGCAGAAAAGTCCTCGAGTGGCGACCGCGTTCCGGAAGGCGCAGTGCTGGTAGGCCTCCCACACGGTGGACCGACGACCTGGTTAAGATCGCCGGAAAGCAGTGGATGCGGGCGGCCCAGGACCGGCCTTTGTGGCAATCCTTGGGGGAGGCCTATGTCCAGCAGTGGACGTCTTTTGGCTGAAATGATGATGATGATTGTAAATACACCGCCAGAATAAAACCTATCCATCCAATAATGTATAGTGAAGCGTATCAGAACAACACCATCCAAATATTGTATACTGCCACCATTTCCTTATTTGTACGGTCGAGTGCGTCTCTCATTGTGCTTGGCCGTCGGCAAACAAGGAAATTGGTCCGCCCGAAGTAGTCAAGTAGTTGAGGTAAAAGCTCCTAATTCGGCGAGTTCTATAAACAATTTTCAACAAAAATAATGACTGCGTAATTACGAATCGTTTATTTTTGTTCAAAAGTTTCCAATTGGCAATAAAAGTATTATAGAACGTTGGTTAACACGTTTAATTGTTTGATTTATAACATCTGAGGCATATTTCATTTGACTTTATATACTTGATTATACTTGATAATTTTGAATCCTACATTTTGTATTCATCATAATTTAAGTAAAATACCACCACTCCTGCTTGAAGGCCTCCTCTAAGGATTTCCATGATGGCCGGTCCTAAGCTGTCCGCTATTATTATTTTCCGGAGACCTTAACCAGGACGTCGGTTCAACGTGTGGGAGGCCTTCCAGCACCTTGAGTTCCGGATCGCGGTCGCCACTCGAGGACTTCTCTGCACCAAGGACTTTTCTGCCCTAATGGGATGCTCTTTGGTGGTGCTGTGTTTATTTTGTATTGTTGTTGATTTTGCTACCACTTTCGATGCAATCAATATCAAACAAGCATGGCTCTGAGAAAGTTGAATAGATTTATTAATAAATTAGTAAAATAACAAATAACTTCCACTGTTCTACAGGCCCAATAATATAAAAAATAATAAAATAATAAAAAAAAACCCTTTTTTTTTCTCTCTAATGGTTAACATGAATACATAAACATTGGCTTTGAAAGTATCTGACATGTTGCTTCTTTAGAGAATCCATTTTTTTACATACATTCCCAACAACATTTCAGAAATTAGAACATACCCTCGAAATAGAACCAGCGGTATTAGGTGCCTTTACCTAACTCCCCAAACAAATGCAGCTCGGCTGACTTGTCTGACATCCGGTTCCGCAAAAACGACCGACTTTCCCCCCTTGCTTTCCGCTCCAACTTTTTGTGGCGTTACGTCCTTTTCAGCGGTAATCTGTTTGAACTGAGACTTGACCCCTTTTTTTGTAGGACAATAAATACTGAGAAGTGAATGTTGAAATTTTGAGGCTATCTCTTTATACAAGGTGCAACAAAAACGGACTATCAGATGGCTGCCACGTGCGTTATGCTTGTGAATAGTCGCTGCTCCATATATCTTATATCTTTAAATGAGCAATTCTTGTATATATATAATTGGAATCTCGGAATCAGCTCCAACGATTTTCATGAAATTTAGTATATAGGGGGTTTCGGGGGCGATAAATGGATCTAGCTAGGAATCATTTTTAGAAAATGTCATTTTATTCGGGTTTTGGGGGCGATAAATCGATCTAGCTAGGAATCCTGACATCTATTGGCGAATAATGGCAACAGCAGATGGCGTTGTTAAGTAACACGAAGTCAATGAGTGTTTGCGTAATTCGTACTTAAATATAATTTCCAAAAAACACAATTTATATTAAAAAAAAATACCGAGCAAAGCCCGGTCAACCAGATATTTTAGGAATTATAGGTAACTCGTTCAAAAGTTTATTTGACAAACTAAAACACGAGGTATAAAATTGTCATCGAACGTAACCGGGCAGTATACTACATTTTTGGTTCAATCTTTGTTCTCAATTCGGATATTTTTTCCAGTATGTGACATTCTGTATATCTATACCGTATCGTCCGCGATTTAGGATTGTGCCAGAATTTTGACGTTTCCAGGACAACATTTTTAAATGGTTATTTCACTTGCTAAGTCCTCAATTAGAGTTCAAAATAATATGTGAACTAATATTATAAAGAGATCTGAAACTAATGGACTGAATTGACTGAACTATTCACTGACTGGATTAAACTATTAGAATAATATTTTGCCATTAGATTCCTACATTATGCCTGACGAACGTAGGCGATAAGTTATATAAGAAAAGTAAAAAAAAAAAAGTTAAATACCCGTGCGAATCCCAGGCTAGGCGGGCAAAGCAAAGTTTCTCAACTTTTGAAAAGATTGCATTGTATTTGAAAGCATTCAACAATATTCTTAATTCAATATCCAGAGATGCAATTTTTCAATATATCATGCGATTTTCTTCTCTGTAGCGGGAAAACAAAGCCATTTACAGAACACAATTGAGTAAGAATAGGGTTGTCTTGTGTCGAATTTTCACTAACTTTAAAATGTTGGTATCGGAACATAATGTTATCGTCGTTTCAGCCCGTAAAATGATCTACTACAGAATCAGGCCTTCTCCAAATTCACGGAGGGAAATTAGCCTACTATATCACGCTTACAAGACAGGTTGGCATAGGGCTTGTATCAAGTTTCCCTTCTCTTTCGGCTAGGTCATCGGTCTCCGTTTTGTCGGCTCTTACGACCCCCTTAGGATAGTATAGGGTGGTGATACTGTGTATTGTAAATAGTCTCTGAAAAGATAACCACATTAATCTTGGTTTATGCCATATCCTGGCTTGGAGCTCAGGTAGATCGGCATCAACTACATCTTTCCAAGGCAAAGAATCCGCTGACTTCACCTTTAGAATAAATGTAATAGATACTTAAATGTTCACTTGTGATGTATGTCATAAAGTTGAATTAATTAGACCACTTATAATTCCAAAATGGACCACTATATTAATAAATTTAATTGCGATCACAAATCAAATTCATTTAATGAAGTTGGCTCATTAGCGCTCTCTATACAATTGAAATCTAAAAATAAAATCTGCCATTTGAAATTGAAAATTGTAACAAATTAAATATTTCAAATTTTACATTAACCACCGCGCACCGGTTCGGAATGCTGCATTCAAATGACACCCAGACCCAGGTCAAGTACCTCTGCAACCCCAAAAACTGGCCCAGGGAATAAAATTTAAGAAAATATTGGTTAAGTAGTTTCTGCCTCATTACAAAACAAAGTTAATATTATAATCAACTTTAAAACTCGTTCTACAACATTTCCAGACTAAAGCTAACTATGTTAGTTGTTTAGTACCATCGTTAGCCTTAGTCTCGATGTGCTGATTAGCAGAAAGACTATAATTAAAAATTTAAATAAACCCCCGACACAATAACCTTTAAAAAGTAAAAAATAAAAATAAATACTTCGCGTTGGGGGACCAGGGGTCAGGTAATAAATAAGTAGGAGTGGTCCCCCAACGCGAAGTATTTATTTTTATTTTTTACTTTTTAAAGGTTATTGTGTCGGGGGTTTATTAAAATTTTTAATTTAATTTTTTCATCAAACATGTCTAAGAACACTCGCCCGTAACTCACCTGTCATACAAAAAAAACTGTATTGAAATCGCTTCATCCGTTCGCGAGCTACGGTGCCACAGACAGACAGACAGACCGACAGACAGACAGACAGACACGTGAAACTTATAACACCCCTCTTTTTGCGTCGGGGGTTAAAAAAAGACTCTGGGACACTGAGAGTCAGCCCTACGAACGCTGGGGAATGGTAATTTCCTGCAAAGGAGGATCTTTCTGTGAATGGAGAAACGGAAGTGAGGTCGCAGCCGCGACGGAAGGCGATAACATTTTTAATTTAATTCCCTTGCTACATACAGCGTTGCTATGGCAACGCTTAGTCTTTAATTAGAACCAGAACTTACAATTTTGCACCAACTGTGTCTTAATTAGGTTTTAAAAGTAATATTCCATGGTACTTTAAGCCCGTCAATGACTCACTGGGGCACTAGGGGCTTAAGAATAGGTGTAAACGTAATTGACGTTAATTAGAGGTTTTTACGGATGAACTGATTCACCCCTTACTATCCTGTGGATGTCGTAAGAGCTGACAAAAGGGCCGAAAGCTAGCCGCAAAGAAGGCAAGCTTGATACGGAACCCTGTGCCAATCCGTCTGGTCGGCGTGGCACAGTAGGCTAGTAACCCATCATGTAATTGCAGGAGGGCCGACTCAGCGGTGGGTTATTTGTGGGCTGAATTGTGTCATCATCCCATTCCATCCTGAGCTTACTCATGAACGTGAAGAACATGAAATTTACGAACACGAATTTTACAAGTAGTATCTTACAGACGGTATCTTTATCAGATAGAAAACATTTCTATCTCAAATCTATCTATAATATGTATGTACATATTTACAAAAAAAACGTGTATATAAGTAGTTTATCACCATAACATAAGCATTAAGTTGCTTAGCTTGGGACGAGATGGCGTTGTGTGAAATGTCCAAGGATTTTTTTTATTTATTTTTTTACTAGCGACCCGCCCCGGCGTCGCACGGGTGCAATGATGAACATCTACGTTTATCAGTGTTTCTTTCAATATTATGCATGTATTATACATTATAAACCTTCCTCTTGAATCACTCTATCTTTTAAAAAAACCCGCTTCAAAATCCGTTGCGTAGTTTTAAAGATTTAAGCATGCCTAGGGACGGACAGACGACAGCGACTTTATTTTATATTATGTAGTGATTGCTGCCTAACTTAATTTTGTAGGTACATAGTTTTATTTTTTCCATAATAGAAAAATAAACACTGACAATGTGCGTGGGCTCAGCTATTGCTGAAGGAGCTGGACTTGGCACAGCTTCACCTAGTTCTGGTTAACTTATTTTTAAATAAAATCAGTCATTAATTATAGTAGGTAATTGGATCTTTTTTTGTATCTATAGGGTTATTGTTACACCCTGTATATTAAAAACAACACGTTTTAAATAATATCAAAAGACGATCGAAATTTTTGAATAACCTTAGGATAGACGTGCTTACGCAACGTTTGCCAATATATTCGTGTACAATGTACTGTCTCTTCACTATTGCCATTCCGATCACGTCTCGAAGAACTTGGCCGTTGTAGGTAAAAATACTATAGTGGTGTATGGTAATGGAATGCATTATATCTAATGCCCGAGGAAGTTTCTGGTACGGAATATCAACTAGGAACCGATAAAATCTCCCACGTCAGTGCAAGGTGGCCATGCCATGGTCCTTTTGGATCTTTCGAAGCCAGGGCAGGGAGAGTCCAGATAAAAGAGTCATACCGTGTCGTAGGCTGCAGGGATTCCTCTATCCTTAGAGTTGCATTGAGAGCCTGAAACTGCCAAGACACACGGCGAGCTGGTGTAGTGGTCCGTCCTGGCGATCATGCCAATGCAGACGACTCCTCCACCAGCAGTCGAAGAGGATGGTTGCCAGGCCTGGGGCGGCCAGCAGTGACTAAGCGCTGCATCAGGTGCCATTAGGTCTGGCGCTTGAAAGAGGAGCACTTGGATGCTTCCAGAGTTACTGTCGTCTATGGATAATGGCACGACTGGAGTTATCATTCACGTGTCACTGACTCTGTAAACAAATGAAACATGATCTTTAGCTGCCAATAGAAAGCTTTCTCCGATAGTGGTCCGCTAAGGCAATCCGGGTTATGTGGGCGCGGATAGATGGAATTTGCGGCCCAACCTACCCATCTACACTAACGATGTCCCAACTGCCCGAAAAACCGGGCCACGAGTTTCACTCCCCAATGAGGGAGCATGCTCCGTGTACCTGAACGGGTCTGGGAGCCTACCCAAGGGAGTTTCGAAAGGTACGCATTGGTAGAATTTCCATTCTACAACAATGACAGTTGTTATATATATTATAGATATATTATAGATGTGCCGCCTTTGGATCAACGGGTCCCGGGTTCGATTCCGGGGTCGGGCAACTGTCTTTGTCTAAACCAGAGGCACTGGCTCGGAGTCTGGGTGTCATTTCTATCTATAATATGTATGTATTTACAAAAATATATATATATACATATAAGTAGTTTATCAACCATCTCGTTACCATAACACAAGCATTAAATTGCTTAGCTTGGGACGAGATGGCGTTGTGTGAAATGTCCAAGGATATTTATTTATTTATTTACCCTTGTGATCAGATTGCTAATAGTTAGCCCACTTTTCTATTGGTGTGGTGTTGGAATTAGAATACCCAGTGTCACCAACCCATTCGATCTTATGAGTGTCGTAACAGCCGACTAAAGCAAATAAAAAGGCTGAGAACCGCAAGACAAGGACACCATTATGCGAAACCTAGTGCTAATTCATCTGCCTAGCGTGGCTTAGTAGGCTAATTACGCTCCCTGTAACGGAAGGGGGCCCGACACAGCAGTCATTAGTTTATCGGCTGAGAAGTAGCTCACCTTTCTTCTTAATATCGAGCTTACGTACGTACGCTTCACTATCACTATCATCACTTCACTATCACTACATCACTATCACTACATATTATAAAACAAAGTCGCTGTCCGTCCTGTGTATGCTTAAAACTTTAAAACTACGCAACGGATTTTGAAGCGGTTTTTTTAATAGATAGAGTGATACAAGAGGAAGGTTTTTAAGTATAATGCATGTATAATATTGTCGAGGAACATTGATAAATCTAGATGTTAATTTGCAGCCGTGCGAAGCTGGGTCGGGTCGCTAGTTAACGATAATAGTTTTTAAGCTGGGAGATGAAAAAGCCTACAGATAAATATTGTTCCTTTTTTGAAAGTCATCAGGCAGGTACCAAAGACAACGCGTTATCCTTATATCTTTTTTTATTAGCGAGTCCCCTGGAAAGTTGCCAGATATCACTTTTTGCGATGTTATATACTGTAATAAAATCCCTATACCCATACGTTTATCGTGTAGGGGCGGGATTGGGGGATAAAAATATTTTCAACATTTTTCTGATTGAAACCAGACAACACTTTTGGTTGTCCGCCGATGTCTGACTGTAGGTACGTATGTACGCGATAGTACTTTAGTATTATTATATCTGTGGCGATAGTTTCAAAAGACACTTCCATGTTTCACGTATAAAAAGCACAATTTCCAAGGAAGTTATTAGTATGTAATTTGTTAGTATTTAGAGTAAATTGATGATAAAAAAAAACTAAAACGTCTTGATTTCCAGACAAATGTTACTTACTAGCCGGGTGGACACCCGGCTAGCTACCACCCTCAAATCAGAGTTGAAGCCAAAGGCCAAGCAGTTTGACGTGTTCCGTCGTGTGTATGTGAGAGCCGGTGCCCGACCGAGCATTTCCTTGAATACCCTGCCCCATCTTAGGCCCTGACATTGCTTTCCATTACACAAGCCTACGATCAAAGGCATACAAGTAATAAGGAAAAAAAAAGTTACGCAGGTCGTCGGTAAATCGTGTGGGAGGTCGACCAACACTACATTTAAAAGATACTAGTCTACTATTACTACTCAGCCCATAGATGACCCACTGTTGAGTCGGGCCTCCTCCAGTTACATAAATAAAATATCCTTGGACATTTCACACAACGCCATCTCGTCCTAAGCTAAGCAACTTAATGCTTGTGTTATGGTAACGAGATGGATGATAAACTACATATATATATTTTTTTGTAAATACATAAATATTATAGATAAAAAACACCCAGACCCGGAACAAATACTTGTAAGTCGTACAAATATTTCTTCCGTGCGGGGATGGAACCCGCGACATGCTACGCAGCATTCGGTCGCTCAACCACTGCTCGCAGGGATTAGCTTATTGTGCCTCGCTGGCAACGCTGGCTCATGATTTCTTATCAAGTTTTCCTTCTCTCGCGGCTAGGTTATCGGCTTTGTCATTACGTTTAACGACACCATCAGTAGAAGCATTATTGTACGATCTTTGTTTGTTATAAGACTCAACTTTATAAGAATCATTGTTTTCCGCAAACCTATTAATACCGCAGTATTTTCGCGGCAAACATTTAACTTTACTCCGGGCCAGTCAATTCACACTCCGCTGTTTCCCAATGCTCTGAAATGGCTCACTGCTTTGCAAGCCTATATTGCTGTTGGCTTTGGAGCTCCGGGTTTTCAGCTTGATGTGTGCCGTTTGGCATATCAAAAGCCTTTAGAGTTTGTCGATGTATGTTAATTGTTGTGCGGTTCTATCGTTTACTGTTTTATCTATTTTATATGTTTCAAAGCATTTGTCGAGTACGTGTTTGGCTTTACCGTGTGGTGACGGATTTATAATACATAGTGTCACCACCCCAATCATTTCTGAGAGTGTTGTAAGAGAGGACAGTTTGAAATGTCGAAAGGCTTTAGAGTTTGTCGTTGTATGTTAATTGCTGTGCGGTTCTATCGTTTACTGTTTTATCTATTTAATATGTTTCAAAACGTTTAACGAGTACTGTGTTTGGTTTAACCTTGTGGGGATGGATTTATAAAACACAATGTCACCACCCACTTCCATCCTGAGGGTGTAGTAAGAGCCGACAAAAAGAAAAATCTATGGCGGAAATCCTAGCTGCAAGGAAGATGGAGGAAGAAGGAAACGTGAATCGAAGCCCATCTGGCCAGCGTGGGACAGTAGGATAATTACACTCTTAACATATATTTTTTAATGTAGTTAAATACTCTCTACACCTTTCTACCAAACAAATCAAAATTAGTTTATTTGTTATGCTGCCACGGACTAGAAACGGACACACATCAAAATAATGAACTTTATTGAATATCATCAGTATCCCCAAATGTATAAGTAAAACAGTAGGTACCACTACTACTCAACCCATAAATGACCCACTGCTGGTATCGTTTAATTACGTGGAGGGTAATTAACCTACTGTGCCCGCGCTGGCCAGATGGGTTAGCACTAGCTTTCGTATCAAGTTTTCCATCTCTTGCGACTAGGTTTGCGGCATTCTGTCGGTTCTTACAACACTCCCAGGAGGAAATGGTCTGGTGACTTTCTTGCCGGCTCTTCTCTGTGGAACTGCATTCCGAACCGGTGGTAGATGGTAAATTTTAATGACAAAAGAGCTCTAATGAGCCAACTTGATTAGATGAGTTTTGAATTTGAATTCTTGATCTCCACATGAAAACGGTTACTTAGATGCGCCCAATGATAACATTGGGGTACTGCAATCAATTTTTCGCAATTATTTTTATTTTATTTATTTATTTATTTATAATTACGTAACTAACACCTTAACAGCTATAACGCCAATGCGATGTTACTACTACAGTACAAATAATTGAAACACTACTAAATTAAAAAAAAAAAAAAACACACTTAAAAATACATTTTAAATACCTAAAATTAAACCACTTAAGTACAATTAAAAATAAACTAATCATCCCAGTCTTTCAATACACTGCAGTGCTACTCCTGTGAACTTTATCAGGCTACAGTGAAATATATCAACCTCCTCTGAAATAATATTTAGTAGTCTTATGGCACGTGACAAGGGGGCAAACTTGTTAAGGTTGGTCCTAGAGTATGGCTCCAGTAGCGTGGGCGTGGGGCGACGCGCGCCTCCGCAACCCGGCGGCGCGCGCAGCCCCAGCTCCGCTAACATATGCGGGTGGTGTAGCCAGCCGCGCAGCACACGAAACATGTAGCTACACAGAGCGACGTCTCTGCGCACTGCCAGCCTACTGTACCCTACCATCCCTAATACGAAAAGACTCGGGTACATGAGCGGGAAGAAGGGATAGACGCCGTACTGTTTAAAAAACAAAAAACGAGTGAATTTGTTTTGGATTCTTTCCACCATGACACTGTATTTAGCCTCATGGGGGTTCCAAACCATCGCACTCGTTTCCAGATGACTCCGTACCAGCGCATTGTACATGATTCGAACCACTGCCGTATTATGAAAGTCATTGCACTGTCTGAGTATAAATCCAAGATTTCGGAAGGACTTGTTGCATATGTCTATAATGTGCTCCCGGAACATTAATTCTGGGACCATCCCCACCCCCAGGTCCCGCACATGCGTGACTCGCGACATGACTGCGGCTTCCATCTCATACTGATGTAGCAGTGGTTCCCGCGCGCGAGTGTAGCTCATTATACTGCATTTAGAAACATTAAAACCTAACTTATTATCTAAACTCCATTGCACTACCCTATCAATATCCTGTTGAAGCCTCTCACAGTCCGAAGTATCTGCCACCGATAGGAACAACTTGAGGTCATCCGCGAATAGCAAACACTTCGCTTCCTTCACAACTTCAGGAAGATCATTCACCATCAGAATGAAGCCTAATGGACCGATATTGCTACCCTGACTCACGCCCGAGAACGTGAAATAAGGCCTGGAGACGTATCCCCCGTCTTCAACGTACTGCTGGCGATTGCCAAGGTAGTTCGCGAAGAATTGCAGAAGGTGCGGTGTGAAACCAAATGCCGCAAACTTAGCCAACAGCACGTCGTTGTCGACGGTGTCGAACGCCTTCCGAAAGTCGAAGTACGCAGTGTCCACCTGCCCCCCAGCGTCAACAGCCGGCGCCAGGTATGTCACGAAAGACAGCAAGTTACTTCCCGTACCTCGACCAGTCCGGAAACCGTGTTGAGCGTCGTTCAGGCGAGAAGTTACTTGATCTAAAATACATTTGTGCAACGCCGACTCAAACACCTTAGCAAAAGCCGACAGCACTGCTACCGGTCGGTAGCCACTAACATCAGTTCCCGACCCTCCCTTCGGGACTGGTATCACTCTGGTGATCTTCCATTGGTTCGGATATAGACCTACCTTTAAAAATAAATTTAAAATGTGCAGTAATGGCTTTTCAAACACCGCGCTACAGTCTTTAACGATATAAGGTGGTATCCCGTCTGGTCCCGCCGAATACTTTGGCTTGAGGCGGCGGAGCGAGGCGCGAAGCTCGCGCAGCTTGAGCTGGCCAACGTGCACGCGCGCCGCACCCGCGCTCGCGCCCGCCGCGCGCTCCGCCTCCGTGGTGTCCAGCGCCGGGCGCACCTCGTTATACACCGAATGAAAGTATGAAGCCAAACATTCCGCACACTCTTCGTCACTCAACTCCTTTCCATCTTTCGTGACTCGAGTTTTGTTGCGTCTAGCACGCTTGCTTCTAACAAAATTCCAAAAAGATTTAGGATCGTTTTTAATATTTGCCTGTAGCCTACGCTGGTAATTCTCATAAGTTGACTTTAATTTATATTTAACTTGGGTTCGATAGTAAGAAAAGCATTCATAGTCGTTAATGGAACCAGTTATCTTAAATAATTTATGATACCTCCACTTTGTTTTGATATCGCGTATCAAATCAGAAGTGTACCAGGTTGGATACATATATTTGCATTTGTTCCCACTTTTTTTTTTCGTAGGTGTACATTCCCTAATTACTTCATTAACTACGTTATAAAAAAACGTCAATGCCTTGTCAGGGTCCAAAATCTCATACAATGCCTCCCAATCTATTGATAGTAAAATACGATATAGTCTAGAAAAGTCACATTTGGTAAAATTCCATTCCGGTGCGCTATAGAGGGATTCTTTCTCGCAAACCGAATTCGGTTTGGTTTCCGCCAATGGGTCATTGAAATGCCCTCCTAACTTCGCTGCTGCTATCAGCGGAGGATGCTGAACGTCAATATCCACCAACGGTTCATCCGACAGTTGTACCTCCACCTCACTCGCCAAAAACGTAGTCAATATTAAGTCCAAAGTACGATTATTTATATTACAAACATTGTTTACCTGATGAAATCCACAGAATGCGTTTACATATTCCAAGTAACTATGCACTTCCACTGCTGCAGATGGCATATTAAAATCACCCAACACTAATACATTCTCATAATTAACACATATAGTTTCAAAAATATTAAACAATCGCATGTATTCATTACTGTCACATTTCGGTGGAATATAAACTACACAACATAAAAACAAACAATTATTACTCAGGTGCACGGTAGCGCATACAATTTCAAATAAGGCTGAGTCCACATTAGCGATTGGAACGCGCTTTAAATCAAAACGCGGTGATGTTGCTAAAAACACTCCTCCTTGTTTGCGCCCATCTGCTCGATCACACCGTACTATTTTATAATCCGGTGGAATAAGTTCGCCATCATGAATTGAATCATTAAGGCCCGACTCTGTGATGGCAAAAAGGTCGTAAGAGGATGCTAATAGATTTGTAAAGAAAGTCTTAGTTTTTGTTCGCAAACCTCGAACGTTCTGGTAATACACTCGAATACATTTATTCCTGGCTTTGGTTGCCTTGTGTTGATTTACGGGAGTTCCGAAACCACACCCATTGGTTGAATTGGGCGTTAAGTGGCCAGCTATCAACATTATTCACCTTTTCAAAAAGTGATTCTGGGACTCCAATCATAAATGAAGCATAGTCCCTTTTGCTTTTCGGGATTATTTTCTGGACTTTAATATCGTCAGTACCACATATTCCTGCCACGTGTTCGCATATCGCCTTCTCAGTTGTATCTGGATGTAGTGACCATACATGTAAAAACCTCTTGCTCTGATATATGCCGGGTATACGGAGCCGACCCTTCCGAGTGTAACTTTTATCTACGATTTACTGTCCAAACGTGACGCGAACAATGAAAAGGCTTTTTGTATTGTTTTGTTCCCTTTATCTTGATCAAAAGCTCTTTAAAGTAAAGTTTATTATCATTCGCAATAAAATGTTAAGCGTTATAAACTAAAAATTACCCACGCTACCTTAGATTGTAAATTACCAAGTACTGAATAGAAACTACACCAATTTTACTACAATGTTACTAGAAGTAATCCTTTCAAAACCTTAAAGCCATATAGGCTTTAAGGTTTTTGTTTACACCTTAAATTATAAATTTAGGTCTAATACATAGACGCTTTATTATTACCGTAATGTAAGTTCTCTACTTTCAAACTAACAATTATTTAAAAATAAGTATAAACTCATACTATAAGCTGGCCATAAATAAATGATGGTCTGTTTTGCATTCTAAACTAGGCTATCAACGTTCACTTTACTGCGCTGTAGTACAAAACGGTGTTTTCGTTACCAGCTAGGATTTACACGTACTTTTACTTCGCTTCCACTCGTGGGTTTTATTCGGTATCCCTAATCCCTTCGCTTTAAAAAAGTTGCTCTTTCAAATGGTATTAAGTGCTGTCTATTGGCTAAAAGCGTATTACAGACTTATTTTTAAATATAGAACGGATTGTAATTAAATTCAGATTATAATCTGTTGACCTTTAATACGAGTTTAATAGAAACTTTACTAAAAATAATAATAAAACCACTGTTTTATAAATAAACTTTTTTTTTTTAATAATAATAATAGCAGTTGGAAGTAGTTAGAACTAATAAATCACTTAGTTGGGAAAATACTATTAAGTATTTTATTGTTTTTACTTTTCGAAAGCGGATGTTTGGCGTGAAAATTGTAAAGTGGCTGTCTTTTTGTTTGTGCTAGCAATAAGTCCGTAGAAGTTTAGTGTGCCTAGAGTTATGAATATATGTGCATTAAGCACTTGTGATTATGGACTTGTTTGTCTGCCTTGTGGGTCTAGAGGTTGGATGTGCGGCCTTTGGATACCGGGGCGCCGGCTCGAGTCCGAAGTCAGGCAAGTGTCTTTGTTTAAACCAGATGCACTTGCCCTGAGTCTCGGTGTGATTTGTGTTCATGAAATACATGTTTGTTAACCCCCGCGATAACCAGTAGGTTTTGGTTTATTAAAAAGAAGAAAATACTGTGTGAGTTTTGTTGGCGTTGATGCCAGTTAACGCCCATACTCTTAATATGAAATACAACGTATTTATTACATTAGTATGAAATATAATCATGCGTTGTGATTTTAGTTGAGAAGTGTAGTTTTAAGTAGAAATACGTTAACTATTTAAATAAATGCTTTGACTGTATGGCGTATTACTTTACCTGTCCCATAGTCAAATAATTAAACAACAACAAAAACGTTTAAAAGTTAGCCATGGACTGACAGATATGCGCGTGAAACTCATCTTTTTGGGGCGGTGGTTAAAAAGTTACACAGAATGGATATATTAAGAGTTGCTTACAAAGCAAATGTGTCTTGAACCATTAGTTTGATTCAAGTGTACTCAAAATTAAAGTAAAATTTGCATAAGCACAGCTTCTTGTTTAATGGCCAGCATTCATTGGCTCTAAAACTTTAACAACGCGCAATAAACTGGAATGATGACAATTTAACTTTACTTAGGTATTTAGATAAACATTTATGCGAATTGGTTTAAGAACAAATACATATTAATATTATAAATCCAATTCCACATCCCAAACGCAATTCAGTTTGAAAGAAAGTATCACATCTTCTTTACATAGTATAAAACAAAGTCGCTGTCGTCTGTCCGTCCCTATGTATACTTAAATCTTTAAAACTACCTACGCAACGGATTTAGATACAGTTTTTTTTAATAGATAGAGTGATTCAAGAGGAAGGTTTATATGTATAACCCACCCCCGCTTTGCACGGGCGAAGCTGGGGCGGGCCACTAGTTAATACAATAAATCCAATTCCTCATGCTATACGTAAATCAGTAAGAAACTTTTTGGCTCGTGAAATGTCTCTCCAATTTAGAGCCAGAATTAAAGTATCGGTAGCAGTAGTACTACTACTCAGCCCATAAATGACCCACTGCTGAGTCGGGCCTCCTCCTATCCCAGGGAGGGACATTAGCCTACTGTGCCACGCCAGCTAGACGGGTAGTTTTCCTTCTCTTGTGGCGAGGTTTTCGGCCGTATCACTTCCTTTCGTCGGCTCTAACGACGCCCTCAGGTTGGAATAGGGCGGTGACACGCTGTATTCTAAATCCGTCACCACACGGACAACGGGAGTAGTACAACCAATACTATAATAATGATTATTTGTGTACATTTTCAGGTATCAAAGTTGGCGACCAAATTGTCAAAACTTGAAAATGAGCACAGAGAACCGATGATCCTGATGATTGGCTGCCTCGTTGGTCTAGGGGTTGTTTTTTAATAATATTTTACCCTATCTCTGTCGTTTCCGAACATAAATGACCCACTACTGAGTCGGGCCTCCTCCAAATTCATGGAGGAAAATTAGCCTACTGTGCAAGCTGGCCAGACGGGTTGACATATGGTCTCATATCAAGTTTTCCTCCTCTTGCGGCAAGGTTTTCGGTCTCATAATTTTCTTTTGTTAGCTCTTACGACACCCTTACCGGGGCCACTCACATGCGCGCAAACATTCGTACATTGTACGAATGTTTGCGCGCATGTGAAGGGCCGACAAATTCATTCGCAAACTTAGCGGCTATGCGAATGGGTTCGCATACTCCATTTGCGAATGGGTTCGCAAACCTGTTTGCGCTTCCTCCCGCACATGTTTACGAATGTCTAAATATTTTTCTAAATATTTAAATTTCTAAATATTTTATGAACAGATATGACTAGAAGGGTTCTTTTGATAATATCCTGAAAAGCAACCCACGCTTTTTTACAATAAAATCATTTTTTGACATTATTTTTAATTAAAATGTATTAAAATTTATTTTCTATTTTTTAGTTTGATTTTCTTTAAAAGCGTATTTTTTTTTGTTTTTTAAACTATTATTTACTTTTTTCTTGAATAGAACATTGAAGAAAAGAAGAATTTGAATTCATTGTGCAGGAGTTAAAAAAAAAAAAGGATTTCAATGAACTCCATCATCTTGGTGTTATTCTAATCCATTATGAAGGTACGCTAAACAAGAGTCGTCACGAACTATGAATAGCGACAGGTCCGTTCCCTTCGCAATCGTGGGCGCAACTGGTCACACGAATGTGTGGGAGACTATGCGAAGGTTCGCGGTTCGCGCGCTTTGATGTGCGTTAAAAAACCGACACCGCTTGGAAAAGCACGAATGCGGCAAAAACTTCGCGAACCCATTTGCGAATGTCGTCCTACACTTGTGGGTTCGCGTATTCGTGCGAATGTGAGTGACCGGCCTTAGGATAGAATCGGGTGAAGACAATGTATTCTAAATCCGTCAGCATATGGAAATTAAACTGTGTATTCTCAATTTCAGTAGGCAAATTCACACGTATTACTTAGTAATTTCAATCACTCCTGGGCACTAGCCCATTGCCCACGTCTGCACTTGATCTTTCCGGCTTTATTTTCACTGAATATTTCACCCGACGCCGACTTTTTAGGGATTTACGCGTTTTCAATTCCCATTTGTAGTCCCTATTTTTAATGCAGATGGTAAAAAATGCTCTTGCATTAATGCTTCAGTTGTATTCCATTCAAGTTAAGTTCACGCTTGGCTCCATTTATGTTCTAGAATCTCAAATAATTGCCTAGAGAAGCTTACCTGTGCCACGATAGCAGCTGGGTTGGCAGAGTGCTGGTTACCAAGCCTCCCATCTCCTACTTTCCACTAGATTGTTCAGTTTGTTAGGCCTCTACCACAATCTCAAGATGGAATGGTTGATACGATCATGAAATTTCTTTCAGTTCAGTTTTTTTTTTATATTAAAACTAGCGACCCGCCCCGGCTTCGCACGGGTGCAATTATGTATATTTTAAACATAAAAGCCTTCCTCTTGAATCACTCTATCTATTTAAGAAAACCGCTTCAAAATCCGTTGCGTGTTTTTAAAGATTTAAGCATACATAGGGACGGACAGACGACAGCGACTTTGTTTTATACTATGTAGTGATAGTGATAAACGAAACCCCTGGCCTAGGTATGACCTGTAGTGCGGGGGTATTTTACAAACATGAAATTCACGAATACAAATGACACCCAGACTCAGAGCAAGTGCCTCTCATCATCATCATCATCATCATTTCAGCCAAAAGACGTCCACTGCTGGACATAGGCCACCCCCAAGGATTTCCACAAAGGCCGGTCCTGGGCCGCCCGCATCCACTGCTTTCCGGCGATCTTAACCAGGTCGTCGGTCCACCGTGTGGGAGGCCTACCAGCACTGCGCCTTCCGGAACGCGGTCGCCACTCGAGGACTTTTCTGCCCCATCGGACGTCGGTCCTGCGAGCTATGTGCCCTGCCCACTGCCACTTAAGTTTGACAATCCGGTTCAAAAGTGCCTCTGGTTTACACAAATTCACTAGCCCGGCCTCAGAATCGAACCCGGGACCATGTGATTCAAAGGCGGCGCATCCAACCCCTAGACCAACAAAGCAGTCAAACCCAACCAACAAGGTTTAAATCCTTACTCAGAAATATAAGGCAGATAAAATTCCCGCAAAAGGTTTGTAGTCAGCAATAAGGCCATAAGTGGGGCAAAGTCTTCGACCTTTCACTTTCCCGCAGAGATGATTTCTATTAGTTATCCTTGAGTTATCCGTTACAATTTTTTGTAGTCTCTTGTGGCAGTGACAGGGGTCGCCAGCTGAGACCTTCGTCAGATGACCGGTTGCCTCAATTTAAAAGCGTCGCGAACAACTGGAGAAAAAATGGTTCATTACTTTAAGTGTTGCAGTAAAATATTCGGGGTCGGGCTTCCCCCAAATTTATGGAGGGAGATTAGCCTATTGTGCCACTCTGGCAAGACGGCTTGGAACATGGATTCGTATCAAGTTTTCCTCCTCTTGGGGCTAGCTAGGTGATCTGCCTCTTCCGTTCTTTTAGTCGTCTGTTACGACACCCTAAAGATGGTATGGGTTGGTGACATTGTGTATTCTAAATCCGTCACTACAGGGATACTATAATGAACAAAATACTTAACTAGTAGTAACTAAACGTTACTCAGTATTGATGAGACATTATGTCACGTTGATTGTCCACAATTAACAAATTCAATGGAATATTAGATATCATATCTAATTTTAGGTATATGTACTTTATCCCGATTGATAAACAATCGTATCTTTTCCCGTAAAAGTACTCAACTGTTGATTTCTTAGGTTTTCGCAATTATTACACATTGAAATTAAACACTTTTTGACGGATAAACGTCGGGAATTAAATAATGTAATATACACGCGATAAATCCGTTAAAAAGTGTTTAATTTCAATACTCAACTGTTCTTGTTCAACTTTGAAAAAATAAGTGTCCTATTCGCAACTTGTAATTTTAATTAATTTGAGCACTTTAAAGCATTATCGAGTAACATGATTATAGAGAAACGCAATATTTTAACAGTCCTTCAAAACAAATTACAGCCTTCGCAAACGAATTAACTTAATAAGAATGCCTAAAGCAATAACATAAATAAAAGCTTCTAATTGTTCTCTAATTACTTCGTAAATGTTTCTAAACTTGGTGTCTTGGTACTTCAAAGTTAAAAATTTGATTGTAACAATCCAGCGATTTATATAAACGGGTAATAAAATAATTTTCTGATTACCACTGGTTCCGAAGACCTTGTAGTTTTTTTTTTATTAAAGAACTAATCGTGTTTTAGCTGATTATTAAATAAGAATATCCCTTCAGTAAACTTAAATTCTTATTTAATAATCAGCTAAAACACGATTTTTGCGATAAGACCGTTCTTATCGCAAAGATTTTTGACGAACATCTCACGAAATTTGCGCTGAGTTGCTGGATTATGGGCCTGGTACAAAAGGCTGTCATCCTGGATTCGGCAAGGATTGTGAGGAGGTTCTTCTCTCTGGAGCTCTGAGCCGCCGGTAGGTTAAGTCATCGACCTCGGTTTCGTCGGGTTTTCTAGAATTTTATATATATATTGAATTAAACACATTATAACGGATTTATGGCGTGTAAATTACATTATTTATTTCAATGTGTAATAATCCCGCAAAATATCATTATGTTATAATAAATATTTTTTTATAAATTACTGTTGTTTTAAGAACATATATAAAAAATATAGGTATAATGTATATATTGATATACTGATATGTTATAACGCATAACTTATAATAAAAATCGACGTATTGTACATGTTATCTGATTTAGGATGGTCTATTCTATCTGCCAAAAGGGGTAACGCTTGTGTCTTTGGCGCTGTAACTCTTAAAAGGGCACTACAATAGGAAATGGCAGGAGCTTTAGGCCATTTTTCTTTTTGTTTCGCTGGGGAAAAGCTTAGTGCATATCACTGCCTCTTTGCGCGGGGGTTAGTAGGGAGTTATGTGGGGCTCCGGAACACTCGACTATAACCTATAGTCGCAGGGCAACTCTGAGGACTAAGGAGTCTCCGAAGCCCGAAGCGCCTGGCCTCTGGACCAGCCCGGTAGGTGACCCTGAGCCGGTATGGCCCCCACGGACGTCAAAGGCATTGTGTCCCCTCACTACGGCACAGTAGAGGTAAGGGCCGCTGGCCAGTCTTGCAAACTTCTATAGGACACCAACCACTTACCAGAGAACACCACCGCCGCCCGTGGTATTAAAAAAAACTAGTTCTTTGTAAAATCGGTCATATATTTTCTCTGACTATTAATCTAATTTATGTGAAGCCCCGTTCAAATCGCTATTGCCCATAACTTACGTCGGCAAACTCAGCATTAAATATTTGGGTGTATTTCTTGTGGCGGAGTCATATATTGCCCCTTTTTCAATTAAAGTTCCGGGGCAAAATCGATTCGGTCCAATCGGGTTCGCTTGTGTCCGCGTGGATACACAATTTCACCAACCCATACTTCTCTGAGGGTTTCGTAAGACGCGTCAGTAAAGGAACGTAAGCGAGAGATTTCCACAACCAAGGCGCAAGAGAGGGCAATCTTGATCCACTTTTTTTTCTTTTTTTTTGTCAATCCGTCTTTTCATCGTGGCACAGTAGGTTAATTTTCCATCGTGAATTTGCAGGATAGGCCTAGTAAGTCGAGAGCGATAAGTAAATATCCTTGGACATTTCACACAACGCCATCTCGTCCCAAGCTAAGCAACTTAATGCTTGTGTTATGGTAACAAGATGGATGATAAACTACTAATATACATTTTTTTTTTGTAAATACATACATATTATAGATAGAAAACACCCAGACCCGGAACAAATACTTGTAGGTCGTACAAATGTCTTCCGTGCGGGGATCGAACCCGCGAAATTCTGCGCAGCAGTCTTGCTCTGGGTTTGCGTATAACTTATGTTCGTGAGTTATAAATTTATGAATTTGGCTGGCTTCTTAGTTTGGAGGTTGTTTGTGACGCGTTTAGATCAGGGTCTCCGGTTCGAATCAGTGGTCGGGTAAAGAAAAGAAAGAAATAAAGAAACACGTTTATTACAGCCACTACGGCTCAAAAACTAAACAAACGAATACTGGTGAATAAAAAAAAACTTAATTCTATAGACTCATAATATATACTTATCTAACCTATACTAAGATGCGTTCAGTTGATAAGAAATTACACATTA
The DNA here is from genome assembly GCA_905475355.2 of Clostera curtula. Classification (NCBI taxonomy): domain Eukaryota; kingdom Metazoa; phylum Arthropoda; class Insecta; order Lepidoptera; family Notodontidae; genus Clostera; species Clostera curtula. The sequence goes on along the minus strand of FR997813.1, from coordinate 4,590,095 downwards.
GGCCCCTTACGCACTAGCGGTTGAACCGCGGAGGCGGCTAACCGCGCGGCCTGCCACTTTTCCAGTTTAATATGCAACCGCCTTTGAATGTACGCACTAAACCGCCACAAAATTTCAACCGCCGGTGCGTACAATCATAGGCGGTTGCATATTAAACTAGAAAAGCGGCAGGCCGCGCGGCTAGCCGCCAACCGCTAGTGCGTACGGGTACTTACGGTTAACGGGTTACTAACGGTGTTTTTGTGTAAACCAGAGGCACTTGCTCAGGGTATGGGTGTCATTAAGGCTGTGTTCGTAAATTTCATGTTTGTTAGCTGTCCTCGCGATGCAGGCTATACCTAGTGAAGGCGTTTTGTTTATTAAGTTGCATATTTTCCCAGAATTGTTGGCGGCGGATTCACAGCAGTAGAGTTTGTCTTAAACGAACATAATTTTCGTAGAGCATCCAATTTTTCCTAGCAAAGGAATATGATTTTGGACTGTTGCCAATATTTGGTCACTTGTACCTAAGTGTGTGGATTTTACTCTTATTGGAACTAAGTGTTGAACTCATAAAACTTGCTAGATGTAAATTGTACAAAGACTATTTGAAGTGGGTACCTACTACACTTTAAATTCCGTTTAATTTCCGTGTGTTACAATAAATATAAATAAATATAAATTATTATTTGTTTTTTGGACATTTCACACAACGCCATCTCGTCCCAAGCTAAGCAACTTAACGCTTGTGTTATGGTAACGAGATGGATGATAAACTACATATATACATTTTTTTTGTAAATACATACATATTTTAGATAGAAATAACACCCAGACTCCGAGCCAGTGCCTCTGGTTTAGACAAAGACACTTGCCCGACCCCGGAATCGAACCCGGGACCCGTTGATCCAAAGGCGGCACATCTAAACACTACACCAACGAGGCAGTCAACAATGTCTGCAAACCTCACTATCCTGCGGGTGCCGCAGACCACGTAGCCGCCTGAGAAAGGGAATTTTGTACAAAACTCTGTGCCAACCCGTCAGACCAGCGTGGCACAGTAGGGTATTGCAGGAGGCCCAAGTCCACAGTAGTAGTAGTTTCGACCCCACAAAACGTGACGTATCTATGTCTGTCATATTTTACCAAAATTTACCATTTGCCATTGATTCGGAATGCAGCCCTACAGAAAATAAACTTTGTAGTTGCGCAACAGTTTCAAAGGTCCAAACATCAGCGTCAGCAATCAGTCTATGATAGCATCCTTATGCCTCTTTTTTTTGTTTTTTTTTTTGTGCCCGGAGTAAAATCCTTTATGGACTATCCCCGTCGGTCCCGGGGTGGACCGACGAGAGGCGTGTGGGACTCTCCCCCACTGGGGACCTACCCACTAAACATCCCCTTGTGTACAGTTGCCTCGTGGGCCCAGAATCTGCACCATGAGGCAGACGCGCAGGGGGGGAGCGAAGATGTTAAAGTTCAACCCCCCGATGTCAGTCCTGATGCGGAGTGAGAACAGTACACATGACAGGGCACCCATCCTGATCCCGTAGTATCCTTTTGCCTGATCCAACCGAACTCCAACAAAACAAATGGCAAAAGCACCAAGTGGGGCCCGCTTGTAAAAGCAGGTCAAGGCCCCATCGGGGTCGCGGAGCATGTTCCCCACTTGGGAGTGAAACCTGTGGACCTGTTTCGGGCAGTCGAGAGACACCGTTGGTTTTAGTGGGTAGGTTGGGGCGTAACTACCATCTTTCCGCGCCCCGGAGTCCCGGAGCCAGCCGGGTTGGCTTATAACGGTGGGGTATCCATTAGGATTTCCAACTTAAAAAAAAGGCATGACGCATGAGTAGAAAATAAGACACTGTGGTGGAAGAAGGAAATATTTTTCAGCGATGTCACGTGTGTTTGAAATGGCTTTTTTAAGCTCTAAGCTTTTTAAAAAATAAAGAAGCCATTTTTTTATTCTCATTTTAAAAATGTAGTTCCAATTGAGTACTTCAACAAACAGCGCATCACGAGCACAGTCGCTAAGAGTATTTTATTCAATCGTTCCATTTGGCCGCATCGCGCTTCGGAGACCAAAATGGACAATTTGAGCGCGAATAAAATTTTACAGGCTCACTCATCGACATTCTGTTAGAATATTCTATCGGTACCTGCCAGTGGTCTGGTTGCAATAAAAAAAAAAAGATTTTCGATCAAACGTGTTACTTGCAACTGTTCGGAAGTAAGCGATTTTTGCGAATATTGGCGTATTCATTGACACGGCTTGTTTAGTTGGTTAGAACTACTAAACAGTTCATCATCATCATCTTCATTTCAGCCCATAAATGACCAGCTACTGAGTTGGGCCTCCTCCAAGTTCATGGAGGGAAATTAGCCTACTGTGCCACTCTGGCAAGGCGGATTGGCACAGGGTTTGCATTGCATTTTAGTCGCCTCATAAGACACCCTCAAGATGGTATGGGTTGGTTATATTTTGTATTCGAAATCCGTTTATTGCTTATAACTCAGGCAATAGATGGCTTTATTGGTCTATTAGACTATCGGATTAGGTTGGTATACCTGTAATGGTAGCTCTATAATGAAATAAATAATAAAATATATTGAACTAGCGGACCCCACAGACTTAGTCCTGTCAAAAAAAATGTCTCTTTGACGTTAAGAACAAACCTTCTACATTGCTTAGACAACAGTGAGTGGTTGTTATTTAATATGAACTTTATACAATAGCAATAAAGCACAAATTGATTTAGTTAGAAAACGTTTGTTTGGGAAAAAGAAAAACGCTGTTTTTATGGTTTTTCCGGCAATTATTAGTTTTTTTTCTCGCCGTAAAAACCATCCTTGAACTTCAACGAATATTAAAAAAAAAGAATTGGCCAAATTGGTCCAGGCGTTGTTGAGTTATGCGGTTACCAACACATTTTGCGATTCATTTTTATATTATACTAGTGACCCGCCCCGGCTTCGCACGGGTGCAATTATGCATGCATTATAAACCTTCCTCTTGAATCACTCTATCTATTACAAAAAACCGCTTCAAAATCCGTTGCGTAGTTTTAAAGATTTAAGCATACATAGGGACGGACAGACGACAGCGACTTTGTTTTATACTATGTAGTGAAGACGATATACAGTATTGCTGAACCGTGTGGTAACAAAAACACAATGTCACTAACCCACGCCACCCCCAGGTGTCGTAAGAGCCAACTAGAGGAACACAAGTGGCAGATCGTCTAGCCAAAAGAGAAGGAAATCTTGATACAAAGCCTGTGCGGGTTGTCTCGCAATCGTGCAACAGTTGTCTAATTTCTCTTCATGAATTTTGAGGCCGGCTAAAATTAATTATGATCATCATCCTACTCTGTCGCCGGTTAAAGGTAAAAATAAAACGTTTAGTAACATAAATAAAAATAAATATCCTTGGACATTTTGCACACAACGCCATCTCGTCCCAAGCTAAGCAACTTAATGCTTGTGTTATGGTAACGAGATGGATGATAAACTACTTATATACATTTTTTTTTGTAAATACATACATACATATTATAGATAGAAATGACCCCCCGACTCAGCCAGTGCCTCTGGTTTAGACAAAGACAAAGACACTTGCCCGACCCCGGAATCAAACCCGGGACCCGTTGATCCAAAGGCGGCACATCTAACCACTAGACCAACGAGGCAGTCAACATGTCTGGGACGTAAATGATCGAAAATGCCAATTCGAAATACAAGTTACATTAAGCTGACATTTGTACTGGAATGTATTTCCGCGTGACTGACATTTTAACGTGAAGACTGACGTTTCCATGTTCGTATGACACACCGCTTTTGTTACCCTAAATGATATTTCTTCATTGTGAGTTACGATTCTACGAACGATGCTTAGCCAAGCGTATAGGATTTGGAGCCCGAGAATATTGACACAAATATGATTGCTATACAGGTTTTGGTGAAAGCAAATTATTTCTCCAGTCAAATCAAATACAATATCAGTCAAAAGTCACTGAGTTCAAGTTAGTCTATCGTCTTCTTTTTGTGCGATCCTTTGATAGGGCCTGCGCCGGGGGCGGGGCTTGGGTATGTGGGAGTCCACGGACGCAAGAGGATGGTAAAGTGAATAGAATAGAAAAATGCTTCACTACTCACTACTTATTAAAAAACAAAGTCGCTGTCGTCTGTCCGTCCCTATGTATGCTTAATCTTTAAAACTACGCAACGGATTTTGAAGCGGTTTTTTGTAGTAGATAGAGTGATTCAAGAGGTAGGTTTTTAAATATACTATTGTAGAAAAACACTAATAAATTTTGATATTTATCATTGCAACCGTGCGAAGCCGGGGCCGGTCGCTAGTTATGTATAAACCAATTATGGCGTTAACAACCGTTAACGGATAGATCAACGTCGGAACCAAGATAAAAAAATCTGCTGAAATTAAAATCATCGGAAATTTATGGCCAATCGTATTTAAAATGAAATACGAATGGATCGCTCAATATTATATTAAACTGCACCGCGCACACATTGCAGAAAGAGCGAATGTTTGATAATTAAATTACGTCTGAATACAATTTAACAGAAAATTTGTTAACCGTGTTATTTACAGTAAACACATCGATGGTTTAGTCATATACATACCCTTTCGTATACTAATTCTTAGCCCATAAATGACCCACTGCTGCGCCGGGCTTCTTCCAACTTTAAGGAGGGTAATTACTCTTCTAGGCCACGCTGAAAAGACGGGGTTTCGTATCTAGTTTTCCATGTCATGCGGCTAGCATTTCGGCCTTATCATTTCCTTTTGTCGGCTCTTACGACACTCTCAGGATGAAAAGGAGTGGTGACTATGTGTATTTAAACCAGACGAAATACGGATGGTAATGCAATACAATAACCTCAACAATGAAATCATTGATATTGATAATTTATTCCACCATATATTATCCGCTTTTAAAAAGAAAATACTGGAATCATTTACATAAATAATAATAAATTTAAATCTTAAGATGCTCGCGCTTAAAACTTGCGATATTTTCCTGTTTACTACTTACTTGTTTGTTGAATCTGTGTACATTTAATGTTGCCAATATATGCCGATGCTGTGCATGACATGCATATCAGTCTATGTAATTAATGTAATTGTAATGTCATAATATGTATGTTGTTGGCGTGTGTTATTAAATATATAAATATCCAAAGCACTCTGTGAATTTATGGGACCAATATTATTTTAAAATTGTTGAGTGAATTATAAGGATTGATTTATCAAAAGAACAGACATGCAGTGTAATAGAAATAAATAATAAAAGTAAATTATCCGTGGGATAGCATACATAGTGTCTCCGTACTCCGCAATGGGTAATAGTAGTAAAAGTAACTTTAAATTACTCAGCCAAATTTAAGTAAAATAGTGAAACGTTATATTTAAAAAAAAACGAAACTTCTGTCTAGTTAAATCTGTATCGCGAGGGCAGTTTACAAACATGAAATTCACGAATGACACCCAGGCTCCGAGCCCGACCTCGGAATTGAACCGGGGACCCTTTGATCCGAAGTCGGCACATCTAGCATCTAGGCCAACAAGGCAGGCAGTCGTCGATTAAAAGGCACATCAAAACAACAATTCTAGTACTCAAATTCACATTAGGGAAATAGCGGTTGCTATCCCAACATTACGCTTTAAATGTAAAATGTAACGAAATATTAATAATGCACGTTAAAATGTATCTTATCTCAGCTCATAAATGAAACAGTGCTCAGTGTCAGAGATCATCCAATATGACTGAGGGAAAATAGCCTACTGAACTATGAGGGCCAGACGGGTTGACATAGGGTTTGTGTCACGAGTGAATAGCGCTTTCCATATAAAGTACTAAAAAAACTGAAAAGATTATATTTGATGACTTTGACCGGGATATCCGTATATATACTACTAGTGGCCCGCCCCGGCTTCGCCCGTGCAAAGCGGGGGTGGGTTATACTTAAAAACCTTCCCCTTGAATCACTATATCTATTAAAAAAAACCGCTTCAAAATCCGTTGCGTAGTTTTAAAGATTTATGCATACATAGGGACGGACAGAAGAATGCGACTTTGTTTTTTAATATGTAGTGATGATTGACAATAATATATTATGATTATACACGATAGTGAAGATGACAGCGACTCTTCAAGCGAATTGAAGATTAAATTGTTTCACAAAATTTTCATTGTTTAGATGGCTTAAAACTATGTATTTATATACATTTTCCAATAAATAAATAATTTAACGTTTATTACATTCAGAAATTACGATTCAATTCAATTAATTGAATTATTAAAAAAATATTAACATTGTGAATATTTATTGAATATATTGAAATATAATTCCTATAAAAAATAACAACAATTGAACAATTAAATTGAATAAATATGCTTAATGAATGCAATAAATAACGTTACTAAATATTATTAATGATATTTGTTGTACGTCACTAGTCATGACGTATTGGCATGTGTGAGAAGCGCATTCTTTCAGCGGGCGGACTGTAATATATCGTTTATATTAAACATAATAAATACATTCAGCCAATAAAAAGAACATTACACACACTACCATGTATTCGATACACACGTATAGGCTTTTTTTTATTGCCATAGTCTGTGGTCAAATTAGGAATAGAACTATTTATAGTTCTATTTATAGTCTAGTACTATATATAGTCGATTTTCGATCGCTACCACTAGTACAATTTAAATTACGATTTACTATTACTAGAGTTCCACCTGTTGTCGACATCCAATAATATTTGCAATACAAAATTTCATTGCTCATTTCAAATAATACCATCGCAATGTAGAAAATAAAATTTTATTGTTTTTATTTTTCACCACGCCAGCGATAAATCGCGTGCAAAATTCATAATTTGCGTCTTACACAGGATTATGTTCGCTTGAATGGATTTTCTTGTGTAATTTTGACGTTAAAAATACAAACGCGTGTAATGGATGTGGTCTGATGTAATTTGCTCAAATTGCTATTACAATGTCGGGTGGGCTCTCTGTATTCTGTTTACTTTGTGAATACAATATTACAGCTGTACGTTTCCCGTCCCTTCAAATCTGTACAAACATTATGGGACGGTTAGTTTTACATTTCATTGTATTTAGAATACATATTACATATTATATGATACTAGCGACCCACCCCGGCTTCGCACGGGTGCAATTATATTATACCTATAAACCTTCCTCTTGAATTACTCTATCTATTAAAAAAATCCGTTTCCAAATCCGTTGCGTAGTTTTAAAGATTTATGCATACATAGGGACGGACAGACGAATGCGACTTTGTTTTATACTATGTAGTGATTACATATTAGACGACACGGTTGGCGCAGTGGTTGAGCGATCGACTGCTGCGCAGCATGTCGCGGGTTCGATCCCCGCACGGAAGAAATATTTGTACGACCTACAAGTATTCGTTCCGGGTCTGGGTGTTTTCTATCTATAATATGTATGTATTTACAAAAAAAAAAATTATATGAAGTTTATCAACCATCTCGTTACCATAACACAAGCATTAAGTTGCTTAGCTTGGGACGATATGGCGTTGTGTGAAATGTCCAAGGAAAAAAAAAAGAAAGAAAAAAAAAATCTATATTGGGCTGTGTATATTTTAAATACATTCCTAACTACTACTACTGTTTAACCCTTAAATTGTTTTTGTCCGTTCTAACGGACACGTAATAAAAGTTTACATAAGTGTAATTTGAATTGTCGATTGCACTTCTCCCACGTCACAACGTGTTTTTTAAACTATCCTTTTCATATTTACCCTTTCGGGTCACTCTGTCGCTCGTTAGTGGTGTTGTTGCAGTTATTTGAAATATTGCAACGGCGGACTTAATTTCCGCGCGTCAAAACAATTGATATTTCGTAAGTATTTGATTGTTTTATAACATGTTTATGTGTAATTTAGTTAAAATATTCATTAATTGATTGTACTCACTTGTATTAATCACAATAGGATTAGAATATTTCCTTAAAAAATCTAATAAATCTAGATGTCATTTGTAACGGACATCACCAATTATGTACCACAAGGAGTTGCTTTTGTGTTTGTCATTTATAACGGACATTGCCAAATAGGTATCACAAGAAGTTGCTTTTATATTTGTCATTTGTAACGGACATTACCATTTAGTCTCTAGTTGACATTAGTAACATTTTTTACAGTTAAAAAAAATCGTTTCAGTAATATGGCGAAGAATGCTTGTAGATTGGACATACATTCTGGCACTTTTACCTCCTACAGATTCTGAAGGTTCGGAATAAGAATCTGAAGACGATGACGTATACTTCCCTCCGCTTTTTCTTTTTTTTACGTTGGAAATCCTCATGGATACCCGACTGCTAAACGCCAGCCGGGGTATATGGGACTCCGGGACGCGGAAAGATGGTAATTACGCCCAAACCTACCCACTAAAACCAACGGTGTCCCTCGACTGCCCGAAACAGGGTCACTCCCTGATGGGGAGCATGCTCCACGACCCTGATGATGCTTTAACGAGTGGGCCCCACGCTTTTAGGGGAGCTCTGGACCCTCCCCAACCCATCGAGAGGCACGTACGGGACATTGCATGTGCCCGCCTGCCTGGCCACCCCGCTGCAGCTAGCGGTGGCAGCCCCGGCTCGCTGGCTTGGCCATGCCTCCGCTGCTAGAGGTGGCAGCCCTGACCCACCTATGTCGCGGCAGTTTAAGGCTTTGGAGGGAACTCTGAGGACAGAGGAGTCCCCGGAGCCAAAAACCAGCCTCTGTGTGCCACTCTTCATCTGGCCTCGCGCCGTGGGCTCGCCGGCATTGGTGACCCTAAACCGCTATGGGCCCAACGGATTCTAAAGGCACGCAAGCTCCCTCACCACAACCAGTTGGCAGCACGGTCGAGGCGGAACCTTAAACCACCTACACCATTATCTACGACTTCCGTAATGTCTCCACTAACACCAAATACGACAACGACACATCGTCGCCTAACTCGTAGACATCGTAGACTAATCTCTAATATTCTGTCATCAACATTGCTTCCTGGGAATAGCAAAGATGCCTCGGATAGCAAATAGCTATTATTGGCTATATTATTGGAGCAACGATTTTCGTTTTGAACCCATAGCACCTGCTATGGGTGTCAAACGTTACAGAACCATCAAACGCTTTTTACATTTTTGTGATAACACAAATTTAGCGTGGATTTACGTTTGTAAATTTTTTTAAGTAGTATTTTCTAATGCGAGTAGTCATTGTATGGTTCCTAAATTGTAACTAGATCTCTAAACTGGCTAAAAGCTTTTTTTTTTACATTTGAAAAGTAGTTGGTATTATTTTATAATGTGTTAAACTGGCAATGTCCGTTATAAATGACATCCCAATGTGTGTAGGTTAGTTGGCGATGTCACTCACAAGTGACATTAAAAAAATCTATGATAATATAGATTTTTTTTCTTAATTTTAAATATGTTTTCTTTATTATCCCCTAATAAGACAAAATAAATAAAAAAATATTCCAAAAATCATTTTAATCAGGGACTGCCCATTTAAGGGTTAAGACACACTGCTGAGTCGATTCTCCTCCAAATAGATGTAGGGTAAGTTGCCTACTGTACCTCTCTAGTCAAACGGTTGACACAGGGTCAAGTTTTCCATATAATCCGATAATTTCCATTTATCGGCTCTTACCACACTCTCCGGATGACATGTGGTGGCGACACTAATTTAAATCCATCACGACACGGAGAATTTAAGCTTATAAGACCGTTAATATTATGTAGTCGAAACTATTTTTACTGAACAACGACAAACATAAAACAAGTGAAAGTTCGGTATAATGTCATTGCTGCAATATTAGTGCTACACTTTCACTTGTTTTTGTGGGATAATGTTTCGAGTTTGACTTATGTATTTTTTTATTTCATACGTGTGACCAGAAACTGTAATACATACCCGCCCCGGCTTTGCACGGGTGCAATGATGAACATCTGAATTTATCAGTGTTTCTCTACAATATTATGCATGTATTATACATATAAATTGGTCGTTGGTCCTCGTTGGTCTAGTGGTTACATGTGCCGCCTTTAGATCAACCGGTCCCGGGTTCAATTACGGGGTCGGGCAAGTGTCTTTGTCTAAACCAGAGGCACTGGCTCGAAGTCTGGGTGTCATTTGTGCTCGTGAATTACATGTTTGTAAACTGCCCCCGCGACACAGGTTATACCTAGTGCAGGGGTTTCGTTTATATTAAAAAAAAACCTTCCTCTTGAATCACTCTATCTATTAAAAAAACCGCGTTAAAATCCGTTGCGTAGTTTTAAGCATACATGGGGACGGTCAGACATCAGCGACTTTGTTTAATAATATGTAGTGACAATGAAGTGATAGTGATAATGATGATGATGATAATGACATGCCATGTTGATCTAGGGGCTGGATCAACGGGTTCCCGGTTCTAAATCAGAAGTACTTGCTCTGAGAGTGAGTTTTGTTTTTTTATAAATTAAAAAAAAAATGCTGTTTGGTTTAAATGAAATACCTACTAGTATGCGTACTATCCATTAGAATCACATACACAGTTTTACTTTACCCCAAACATGTCGCAAAACTAAATTTAAGGGTTATCATAAACTTTCCATCGTATCGATGCGCGTTTTATTCCGATCGTTAAACTTAAACCCATTCTCTGTTAGAGTAACGGGAAATATTAAAAGTAATAAAAATATCACAAAGCCAAGTTATATTAAAATAATAATATTGTCTTTTATATCCTATGCCCGAAGGGACAGCACAGGGTCTACTGAAAGGAGCAGTTATCCATGTGTATATATGGGTTAATACATATTTATTTGGATTCACAAATATAATATTAATGATATACGTTGATTAAACATGAATATAATATATCCATGAATATTTTGAAGAGAATATAACCATACGAAAAGTGATAATCATCTCAAAATGCGGTGATATCTGCTAAATCAAAATTATTCATTATTGATAAAAAAAACCTTCTTTTATCCGACGTCGCTCACCCGTACAGGATCTATTATTTGTTTTTTTTCCTTCTAGTGAGGCTCGACGACTCATACGACCCTCTCAGGACGAAATAAGTTGGTGTGTTCGAAACCCTTCACCGCACGGCGTGAAAAACAAGCGCTACAGAAACGAATAAAAATCGGGTTTACTGAATACTAATATATTTATAGAAAAATTCTCTATTTTAAAAGAAATTGATTTCAATAATCAAGAGAACTTCATCGGTTTCGTTCGTTCGAAAAGGGAATATTTGGTGTATTCTACTCGTAATTCAGAATTCAAATTTAATTTCTCAAACTCGATGCCTCTTTGTACGTAAGACCGAGACTGGAATTTTCAGAATGATAAAGTTTAACTATAAATATTTTTTTCCAGTTTTGTGAAAAGGATAAATCATCATCATAATTTCAGCCAAAAGACGTCCACTGTTGGACAAAGGGCTCCCCCAAGGATTTTTCATGGGGGCGTTTGCCATAATCGCCACGCTTGGCAGGCGGGTTGGCGATCGCAGTGAGGGATGGTGTGTTTTGAACAGAACGTCGCTGCTGCCCAACGTCTGTTGTCCCTTAGTCGCCTTCTACGACACCCACGGGGAGATATGGGGTGGTAGTATTCTTCCTCCGCTACCACACGGAAAATGTGGGAATAAGTATCTTAGTAACAAAAATTATGTACGTACATTCAAGGCGTCCTGTTTATAAATAAAGGGGTTGCAAATTCTACTTGTAGCTCAGCTGGCGACCGAGGTCGTCCCAGTATACCGCTAAGTAGGAAAATCGTCGGAACGCCAAAAGTCGAATGCATTTACATGAACCAATGGTACTCAACCAGGATGCTCTGAAGTGCGCAGGAGTCCCACATGGCCGATGGGTGATGGTATGCATCAAGCATACTACTACTCAGCCCATAAATGACCCACTGCTGAGTCAAGTCTCCTACCATCACAGAGAGGGTGATAATCATCACTATCACTACATATTATAAAACAAAGACGCTGTCGTCTGTCCGTCCCTATGCATGCTTAAATCTTTAAAACTACGCAACGGATATGAAGCGGTTTTTTTAATAGATAGAGTGATTCAAGAGGAAGGTTTATATGTATTTACTAGCTGCGCCCCGCGGTTTCACCCGCGCTTACTTATTGTCGTACGACGGGTGAGGCGGCGCGGCGAAGCTAGTCTAAAAAAGTGAGTAAAGCCTAAGTTATTCCTTATATCATCAGCTACCTATCAGTGAAAGTCCCGTCAAAATCGGTCCAGCCACACCAGAGATTAGCTGGAACAAACAGACAGTCAGACGGACGGACAGACTGAGAGACGGACAAAAATCAAAAAGAATCTTATTTTGGTCTATGACTGTGTATACATATTTCCGCATTTAGTAAAAAGAGTTTATTTTATTATTACAAACAGACACTCCAATTTTATTTATTTGTATGTATAGAGTATAGAAAATATGTAATACATGCATAATAACAATGTGCGAAGCCGGGGCGGGTAGCTAGTGATAATTAAGTAATAAGTTACCAGAAAATAAGTTGGGTGACTTTTTATGCTTCTTCTTTTACTTCTCAGCCCATAAATGACCCACTGCTGTGTCGGGCTCTTATGCCAGCAATACACGTTGGCCGAGCTTAGGCCAACGCGAGCGTAGGCAATTTAATGCAAGGCAAGTGCTACTGCCTACACGTTGGGCAAGTGTATCGAAACCAACTAGGCGAGCGACACCGAGCATTGGCCAGACAATGCAAATATACCGTCTATACGTTGGTATGGGCGTTCACTCGGCAATGCTAGGCCAACGTATATTGCTGGCTTTACTCTTACGCTGGCCAAACGGGTTGGCACAGGATTTCAATATTGCCATTTCCTTTTTTCGGCTTCTACGACACCCTCGGGATGAAATGGGCTGGCGACGCTACGTATTCTAGATCGATCACCACACGAATTTAGAATAGTACAAGCAACTATTTGACTATATATTGACTGCCTCGTTGGTCTAGTGGTTAGATGTGCCGCCTTTGGATCAACGGGTCCTGGGTTCGATTCCGGGGTCGGGCAAGTGTCTTTGTCTAAACCAGAGGCACTGGCTCGGAGCCTGGGTGTCATTTCTAACTATAATATGTATGTATTTACAAAAAAAAAATTATATAAGTAGTTTATCATCCATCTCGTTACCATAACACAAGCATTAAGTTGCTTAGCTTGGGACGAGATGGCGTTGTGTGAAATGTCCAAGGACATTTATTTATTTATTTAGCTACAAACACCCGACTTTGAAATCGGAAACTCGTGACATGCTAATGTTTGTGTCACAGCGTTCGTCAACTATTCGCCAAAGGGCGACTGACGAGGGTTTTTGCCAAATAAATATATTTCTTACCGTTTGACACTTTCACAAACTTTTGTACTTTTATGTAAGGGTACGCGTTTGCTTATTAAATGCCTTTTTTGTGGTAACAATACGTGTTATTCTGTTGTAATAGTATACTTTCATAGGCCTCCTCCAGGAATTTGGAGGAGGCCCGACTCAGTAGTGGGTCATTTATGGGCTGAAATGACGACGATAGGCATACCCCACTACCCCATTTTACCTGAGAGTGTCGTAAGAGCCGACAAAAGGAAATGACTAGGCTGAAAACCTAGCCGTAAGAGATGGAAAACTGGAAACGAAACCCTGTTACAACCCGTCTGGCCAGCATTGTACAGTAGGCTTACCCTCCATCTAATGCAGGCCTGACTTAGCAGTGAGTGATTTATGGCCTGTGTAGTAATAGTATTGTTGCTACAACCTTAGCAAAAGTTTCAGGTTTCACGTTCATTGCACGTTACGGTTAATGTTTGTAGCGCTTGTTGATCGTGTTATATTTGTGAAAAGGATTTTTCTAAAGCGTTGGGGTTTGTTGTTTCTTATTTATATAAACGATCTCGCCTTCTTTGTAAAAGATATTTGTAACATTGTTCTATTTGCTGATGATACATCGCTTATTTTTAACTAGTGGCCCGCCCCGGCTTCGCCCGTGCAAAGCGGGGGTGGGTTATACATATAAACCTTCCTCTTGAATCCCTCAATCTAATACAAAAAACCGCATCAAAATCCGTTGTGTAGTTTTAAAGATTTAAGCATACATAGGGACGGACAGACAAAAGCGACTTTGTTTTATACTATGTAGTGAAGTTGACCGTAAGACAACCAATTTTGACGATGTAAATAGCGCACTCGTGCAAATATCTCAGTGGTTTACTGCAAACAATTTATTGTTGAATGCACCTAAGACCAAATGCATTAGGTATACTACCACTTACTCAAAAAGTATCGGTACTAAATTGATATTAAATGACAAAAATTTGGACCTAGAAGAATCTACAAAATTTTTGGGCATTACTTTAAATTCCATATTACAATGGAGGCCCCACATTCATAAACTCGCTGATAAACTTAGTTCAGCAGCTTATGCTGTGAGACAGGTAAGACGGCTCACCGACGTGGATACCGCGAGACTTGTCTACTTTGGTTACTTCCATAGCGTCATGTCATATGGTATTTTGCTTTGGGGCAGCGCCGCAGACATTGAAACTGTATTTGTATTACAAAAGCGTGCTGTGAGTTCCATTTACAATCTAGGACCCAAGGAATCACTTAGAACTAAGTTTTGTGGTATAGGAATTTTGACTGTGGCATCGCAGTTTATCCTTGCTAATATCTTATTTGTAAGACAGAATATCAGTCAGTATAAGACCAACTGTGATGTCACTACGTCCACTATCCGTACAAGAAATGGGCATAAACTAGTGATACCTCACCACAGACTGCAAAAAGCCCATGGATCTTTTGCAGGCCTCGGTGTTCGCCTGTGTAATAAAATTCCTGACGCTATTGTAGATCTACCCTTCATAAAGTTCAAACATTTTGTTAAAACTACATTAATTAATAAAGGGTACTACCGCGTCAACGACTATGTGTGTGATAATGATGCATGGAAGTAACTGTCATTTTGTGCCTGTGCTCTGTTCCTCTGGCGCCTTTAAGAATATATCTCATTGGCGAAATAACTTGTACGTAGCATTTAGAAAATGTCATATATTGTACACTGTATGTGTGAGCAATGACGAAATGGAGACCTTTATTCGCGAATTTGTTTTTTGATTGGCCATGTCAAGGTCTATTCGTCATTCATTGCGTAAACGTGTAGCGTGTTTCTCTCATCTTGCGAACTTGCTCTCACTATGCTGTTTAGTGCTTTTTGTAAACAAGACCAATAATTTAAAAAAAAAAATCAATAACAGAGTTTCTTGCCGGCTCTTCTCTGTAGAGCAGCCTTCCGAACCGGTGGTACTTTTGGCATGAATGTGAGTGAACGCAGGGATTGTGAGCGATCAGGGGAGATGGAGGGATTCTAGGAGTGAGGAGTTGTGTGTGAATAGTGCGAATGTAGATACGACGACTGATAGGTGTGTGTGGAGGCTGCCACCTGGTGTGGGACAGGGGCCGTAAGATGATAATAATATTTACAAATATGACGATTTATAAGAGTTTTGTGATGAAACCTACGTAAATAAAGTTCCTTTTGAGTTTGAGTTTGAATAAAAAAAAAATCATCTTAATTTCAGCCCATAAATGACCGACGTTGGTTTCGAGCCTACTGTGCCACGCTGGCCAGACAAGTTGGCACAGGGTTTTCTTCTCCTTCGTCTAGGTTATCAGCCATGTTATTTCCTTTAGTTGGCTCTTATGTCACCCACAGGATGAAATAAGGAGGTTGGTCGTTGGTCTAGGGTTTAGATGTGCCGCCTTTGGATCAACGGGTCCCGGGTTCGATTCCGGGGTCGGGCAAGTGTCTTTGTCTAAACCAGAGGTACTTGCTCGGAGTCTGGGTGTCATTTGTGCTCGTGAATTACATGTTTGTAAACTGCCCCCGCGATACCAGATGCAGGGGAAGGTTTTAAAAAAAATAACATAAAAGAATACCTTTACCACACGGAATACGAATGACAACAGAAGGTAATATCTATTATTATTTAAATATTAACAATATTGAAAATATAATAATATTTAATTTAATTAGTATTATTTTAGAGAAAAGACAATCTCTATTAGTATTTGTGTGCAAACATAATATACCATGTGCCCCAGCGTACATAATGGCGCTTCTTAATTGGCACTGGTCCTAATTGAAAACCCAAGGGAAATGCTGACCATACACATTCAACACATCGCAAATTTACCAAAGCAACCGACACACATTCAAGTTTATATCACAAATGTCCTTCGATATCACTTTCGAACAGGGGCGAACTTGAAATATATGGCGCCTGAAATATAAAATAGTATAATTACTTTTAGTAAAACTTCCATATGGATGAAAAAATATAGCCTACGACAGCCAGACGAATGCGTACTCGGTGTATCAAGATTTTCTGGGTTCATTTCATTGTATAAATAAAAATAATAAAATGAAGAGGCCAGGCTCGGAAACCAGTTACATTTGTCTATGGGCTATACGTAGAAGAGAGAACTTTTGAGTCATTATCTGCGTTCCGTATCGTGACAGATTTAGAATACACTATGTCACCAACCCATACCAACAGGGCATCGTAAGCGGCTAAAGGATGCAAGAAGTAGATCACCTAGCCGCAAGAGAAGAGAAACTTGATACAGACCCTGTGATAAAGTTTCTGTCCAGCACAGTAGGCTCATTTCTTTCCATGAATCTAGAGGACGGCTGTCTGAGTAGTGGTTTATTTACGGACTGAAGCGTTGACTAACTTTTTTATACAGTTAGGCTGGTGCTCAAGCATAGCCCACGTCAGTGAAATCTTTTACCATCGCACTGATACAAAAGGTCGCTTCTTTATCCCATTCCTTGCCGTGATAGAAATTAGGCTAACAACAAAAATATTACATACCTAAGGATGGTGCTGACCCCCTCGACCGTGCTGCCATCTTGTTGTGGTGAGGGGGCTTACGTGCTTTTGTGATCTGTTGGGGTCATACCGGCTAAGGGTCACCCATGCCGGGCGGGCCCACGGGGACAGGCCAGACGAAGAGCGGCACAAGGGAAGTCATGGTGGGTTTTGGCTCTGGGGACTCCTCTGTCCTCAGAGTTGCCTCGGAAGCCTTAACCTGCCGCGACACACGGCGTGGTGAATGCAGTGGAGGGCGGCCAGGCAGGCGTGCCACGGCTGCCGCCGCAACCGCATGTGTCGGGCGCCAGTTCATCCGGCGCCTGACGGGGGCACGTGCAATGTCCCGCACTTGCCTCTCGGTGGGTTGGGGAGCGTCCAGAGCTCCCCATCAAAGCGTGGGGCCCCATCAGGATCACGGAGCATGCTCCCCCATCGGGAGGAGTGAAACCCGTGGCCCTGTCTCGGGCAGTTAAGGGACACCGTTGGTTTTAGTGGGTAGGTTTGGGCGCAACTACCATCTTTCCGCGCCCCGGAGTCCCACATAACCCGGCTGGCGTCTAGCGGCCGGGTATCCATGAGGATTCCCAACGTGAAAAAAAAACCTATTGTTAGCTTAGCTCTACCTTTTTTAATGTAGAGAACTAGATATTTAAACATTTAAACGCCTCCATTACTGATTTCTTAGGTTTTCGCGATTATTACACATTGTAATGAAACACTTTTTAACGGATTTATCGGAGTTAAAGCATTCGAAACGTAATATACACGCGATAAATCCGTTAAAAAGTGTTTAATTTCAATGCCTCAATTACTATTTCCTTTAAGTGCGGCCCTGTATCCGAACCTCTATTACGTCGAAACCCAGAACTATAAAGTCAAAAGTTGGCAAAACTCATTCGAAGCTAAATGGTTATTCTACTAACTCCAGTATTATTGCTAACTAATGCTATCAAAGAATACGAAAATACATTGTCAGATGTTCTGATAGTTTTGTAATCAAAGTCTGGTAGTTTACTTAAAATATGTCACCCTTTGTATCCTGAGGGTGTCGTAGGAGATGCATGTTGTGGCCTGGAATGTGGAAAATGTAAGGGTAAGAGACAAAAAACTGTTAACCTGTCTGATCAATGTAGTATATTCAAATTCAAATCATTTATTTTGTTTGGGTCACGATGGACACTTACAAAAAGTCAACACATTATTCATAATCTTTATCTTTACATAGTATAAAACAAAGTCGCTCGCTGTCGTCTGTCCGTCCCTATGTATGCATAAATCTTTAAAACTACGCAACGGATTTTGATATGGTTTTTTTAATAGATTGAATGATTCAAGAGGAAGTTTTTGTATGTATAACCCACCCCCGCTTTGCACGGGCGAAGCCGGGGCGGGCCACAAGTGATATTATATAATAAAAAAGGTCTACCGTCTACCACCAGTTCGGAACGCGAACACTGCTGAGAAGAACTGGCAAGAAACTAAGAGGGCTCGTCATTTTTTTTCATTGCGGTCCTATTTCTTATGTATCATAAATAAATAACATAAAATACTGGCACTGAACAGCTTAGTCCCAAGCAGCTGTGTCGTTTACATAATCAGCAATGCGGTAATACGCTTTTTTGTATAGTAAGCTAAATTCCTTCTATTTAAGCGTAGGAGGCTTCACTTTGCAGATGGTTTGTTTAAGAACCATTTCGAATACAATGAAGTTATTTCAAAGGATTTTCCACCGAGCATTTAATATCATTCGAAACATTATATTTAATCGAGTACTAAATTCCAGTCCGAGTGATGAACAATGAACAGATTCATACTATTTCCATACAAGAGTAGCATTAAATATTTCATTCGTGTCGATTTGTTTCGGACTCAATCTATTCCATCTCGTTGATGAAATAAAGCTTTTCAATTTAAATTGAATGGATAAATTCCAAACGGCCAGATTGCAATGCTGCAGTGAATTAATGTGGAAATACCTTTATGCAAAAATCTAAAAGTCAATAAAAGAAAGTGCCTATCGTTGGTCACGATCTATTTTTCAATAAATAAATCACAGATTACATAGTACATAATACTACAAAGTGTCACCATCCCATTCCTTCCTGAGGGTGCCGTAAGAGTCGACAAAAGGAAATGACAAGGCCGACAAGGAAAGCTTGATACAAAACCCGTCTGGCCAGCGTATATCTTAATATATATATTTCTTGTGTGCGTGTGTATGTGACTGAACTCCTCCTAAACGGCTGAACCGATTTGAATGAAATTTTTTGTATGCGTTTGGGTGGCACCGAGGATGGTTTAGATTCACAAATCAGCCCGACAGATGGCGCTGCAGTCGGTAAACAAATATCATGCAGGACAACGTCTGCCCGGTCAGCTAGTTTAAATATAAAATACTTATATTAATCTTTCTTTCTATTCTTTTCTTTATTTTTACACAAAATAGTTTTTTACACTTGAAACAAAATGTAAAACAATATTAATATGTCTTACTCAACCTACTGTAGATTGAATCGGCCTCTTTCCATTCTAAGCACAGCTCGAAACTTATAAAGTTTAATAACTTTTCATTTCTGTATTTTGTTCTCATTTGAATAGAATCGATCCATTTTGATTGTTACATTCAAAACTATGTTCGACGCCTGGTTTCACTCGTGAGAATTTACGTAACCTGAGAAGTTACTATTTTGAGGATTAATAAGTCATACCATAGAGACATCTAATGTCACTAAAAATAGATTTTTATGTATACTAAGATAAAATTATAGTGGTACTATCTATTTTAATAAATTAATTTCAATTAATGTATATGATACCAAAGTACAGACATTTGTACTGTTTAAAATGTATGTTTACTTACATCATGATTCTATTTTCCATAGACAATGTACCGACACAATTCTATTTTGAATTTCAAATTGATAGTCCAAAACTAATATTTCGCTGTCAAATCAAAATGTTGTGACGTCATCCATAAATTATCAGAGATGTTATTGTCTGTGATCCGATCATTTGTCAGTAGGATATGGCGGGCGACGGACGCCTTTGACAAGGGTCCGTCCTGGATTTACTCAGTGACGTACATCGCAATTAGTCACTTTTATGAGCTTGAGTTTGTCTAACAGTGATCTAAATTACAAATATTTATTTGTCCTATTAACGTATCCGTGTGGTGAGGGATTTAGAATACATAGTGTCACCAACCCATTCCATTCTGAGGGTGTCATAAGAGCCGACGAAAGGGAGGGACAAGGCCGAAAACCAAGCTGCAAGAGAAGGAAAACTTGATTCGAAACCCTGTGCCAATGCATCTGGCCAGCGTGGCACAGTAGGCTCCCTATGATGGGAGGAGGCCCGATCAGCGATCAGAAGTGGGTCATTATGGGCTAAATATAGTAGTAGTAGTAAATATATTAAAGACACTATTGGCGCATATATTATATTATGAAAAAATCGTATAGATGTTGGTTTTTGCCATACACCGCTTACCAACTCTGGTATTTATATTAAAACTGTATTTTTTTATTCCGTGAAGGTCGAAACGGTAGCTCTAAAACATGATATTTAGCTTCATACCAATTCATTTATTCATTCATTATTTTAGACGATATCGACGTAGGAAAACGTATTTGCTGTAAGCCTCAAAAAATCGAAAATTCGTTTTTTACATCATTTTGATCAGAAAAAAATTCTACGTCGATTGGTCAGACTCTCATAATTCTAACTACGAAAAAAAATCGCTTACGCCGTAAGGTTTTTGAAAAATTTTGATGTGGTCTTGGCTGTAAGACTATCAAAAACCAGTATATTTGATGCATTTGTTGCTTACGCTATTCTTCAAACAGACTTACGCCATTTTGGCAGGATGAGTTTTGTTAATACCAAAACTTACATCATGTTATCCAGTTTTGCGAAGCCTTCATCTGATGAGTTTTCGGCGGTGTATAAAATAAATCTTTGTTAGACATTAAGCCTTGCGATCAATTTCCTTCTCAATGGCCAACTATCATGGTAATGTCTAGAAATAAACCCGTTTCCATAAGAAGTTCAAGTACGAGTAATCTAAATCTACACATTTCTACTATAGCTAAGTTGTAATTTTTTTAAAGAACAAGCCATCGTGATCTATAAAAAAAGATCTATGGCAGTTGATGCTGAAAGTTCCGAAATACCACTAGGAAATATGGGTAACACCAAACCAAAGGAACATTTGTATAGAGTGAAATTAATTGCCGATTTTATCCCAAAAATACAAGGACCTGAAAAATCTTGTTAAATTTTTTTTTCATCTAACTGTGCAAAAGAATTTTTGGACCTAGAACATAATAATAAAACAGTAGACCGCCTACCAGATACCGATCCTCTTCATCGGTTCTCATTGAGTATTTTAGAAGACATCTTTCTTTTTAATACATGCTTAAACGATGAAAATTTTTGTTATGTTAATGTCAAGTTTTAGGTTTTCTTTTTAATAATCTTTTTTTAAAATTTCATATTATATAATATATAAAACTACTAATTACGTTCCGTGTTCCGTTTACAATGAATAAATATACCAAACTTACTGTCTTTTAATTGTATAAAACTATATTTTAGTACTATATTTTCCCCACTCCATTCACTTAAAACAATAACATCAAATCAAAAAAAATCTTCACTGTGGCTCACATCTATTTAGTTTTACTTAAAAAAATATGTATGCCACTTACAGCATTTAAAAGTTCTAAACATAATGTAATGTTTTTTTGCCATAGAAAATTCTTCACGGTTACAGCGTTTTATAGATTTGTAAAAAAAAACTTGTTTGCTGTAAGCCACAAAAACACTGTTATTAATTGACTCAGAAGGATATCTATATAAGTAACATGTAAAACAAGAAAAATTAAAATTACGTTTTTAATATCATGTTCCTACGATGTATAGTTTTTGAGTAATGATTTTTTTTCTAATTTTAGAAATGTTTTTTGTCTCTGCTGAACATTTCGTGTTTTGAGGCTTACAGCAAATACGTTTTCCTACGTCGATATAGTAATGTGCAAAAATTATGCTGACCTTTTTAAACTTATGAACTCCTCATGGATACTCGGTCATTTAGCGCTAGGGTTATGTGAAACTCCGGGGGCAAAAAGATGAAAAAAATAGCGCGCGATTTGTCCAAAAATAATATTGACCTTTTTCAAGCTTGGCAATCCTCATGGATGCCCGGCCATTTGGTGCTAGGCGCGTTATGTGGGACTCTGGGGGCAGAGAGATGGAAATTAGCGCCCTGATCTACCCACTAAAACTAACAACGTACATTGGGGAGTGATACCCGCTACAAGGCCACAGGTATCACTCACCAATGAGGGATGCTGCTCCTGTTCCTGAAATACTGAAAATGTAGTTCTTCTTCCTCATAATAATCTATACTAATCTATACTAATATATAAAGCTGCAGAGTTTGTTTGTTTGTTTGTTTGTTTGAACGCGCTAATCTCAGGAACTACTGGTCCAATTTCAAAAATTCTTTCAGTGTTAGATAGTCCATTTATCGAGGAAGGTTATAGGCTATTTTATTTTCAAAAGAATTAGGGATCCGTATGAAAATTGCGATTTTGTAACCCAAGGTGTAAAATCGAAAACCTATTTATGCGTGCGCTGCAAAAACGATTGACAATAGAACAAAATAAAGTACTATGAGTTTGTAGGTCTTATTAAAATCTACAAAAAAGTCCGCGAGAGCACATATCTAACTATCATAGTTTAGTCACAATAACCACATTTATATTCATAAAAAAAATGCATAGAGTTCGATAAGCACGGGTTCGAAGTCCACGCGAGCGAAGCCGCGCCCAAAAGCTAGTAAATAAATATCCTTGGACATTTCACACAACGCCATCTCGTCCCAAGCTAAGCAACTTAATGCTTATATGGTAACGAGATGGATGATAAACTACTTATATAATTTTATTTTTGTAAATACATATATTTTATAGATAGATATCACCCAGACCCGGAACAAATACTTGTAGGTCGTGCAAATATTTCTTCCGTGCGGGAATCTAACCCGCGACATGCTGCGCAGCAGTCGATCGCTCAACCACTGCGCCAACCGTGTCGCAGTGGTTGAGCCAATCTTTCAATGGGCACCTGTCTTACCAGATTTTACTAATGACCATTATTTAAACGGATCGATTGCCGTCTGCCCACCGATTCTAACCGAGTGGGACAACAGGTAATTGTGTCGTGAGATCAGCTGATGTCTTAGGTTTTCACGATCTTTACACTTTACACTGCAAAGTGTCTGAAACGTTGGGAATAAAATAAAATATAACGATCATAACCGTGAAGAGATCATTACCTGCAGTGAGATCAGCTGCCAGAATGCACGACTGCTATAGATGGTAGAATAGCAGCCGGGACCGGCTTTACGTGCACGAAGGAAGTAAGATATTATGGACCCATCCAGCAGTGTTGTAGTTATTTCCAGAGCTCCCGATCAAAGCGTGGAGCCCGCTTGTTGAAGCGGGGCAAGGCCCTATCAGTGTCACGGAGCATGCTCCTTATTGGAAGTGAAACCCGTGGCCCTGTTACGGGCAGTTGAGGGACACCGTTTTAATGGGTAGGTTGGGGCGCAATGACCATCTTTCATGACCATTCTTTCATTTTTCATGAGGATTTGAAGGAAAAAAAACAAAAGTGTTGTTTCACAGATTTAATTCAACAGAAAAATACATAATTATTGCGAATATTCCAATCAGCAGTCGAAGACGATGGTAAAATATATACATGCAAAAATTTGGAACAATCCTTATTATATTGTGTTTGGACGTAGAATACATAGTGTCGTCACCCCATTCCATACTAAGGATGTCGCACGACCTGGCCAGCGGCGCAGTACGCTAATTACCCTCCATATAATTGGAGGAGGCCCGACTCAGTAGTGGGTGGGTCATTTATGGGCTGAGTAATGATATTAAATATTTTTCCTGATAATTTACCCACAATCTCTCTATGGTTATTTATTTATTTATTTATCACTGTTTTTGTACATCACTTCGCTATCATCACTATCACTACTCACTACATAGTATAAAGCAAAGTCGATGTTTTCTGTCCGTCCCTATGTATGCTTAAATCTTTAAAACTACGCAACGGATTTTGAAGCGGTTTTTTTTATTAGATAGAGTGGTTCACGAGGAAGGTTTATATGTATAACACATCCCCGCTTTGCACGGGCGAAGCCGGGGTTAGTTGTTAGAACGTAACAACTAAAGTATATTTAGGCGGCATTATCGTTATTCAGCGATCTCTTCCAGGCAACCATATGGCGAAAGCATCTACGATATAAACAGGTGGTGCAGCAATAAATATCCATAGCATAGATATAATATATTTTAATTATGATAAAATTACATAATATACTCTATACCTAATGAGGAAATAAATATAAGTAACTGGTTATGTATGTACACATCCTTCAGGTTGCATCCTGTAGATCTAATCATTCTTAAAGACAAACGACTTCCCATGCATCGATAGATGTGGTGGCTCAGTCACGTATTCGCAGCACCCCCACGAATAAACAAAGCGTCTACCGCCAGGCCAACTCTATTTGTGCTCAATTTGATTTGTGGAACGATACCCGAATATTAATGTAGGATTAATCCACGCGTTGATTATAAGGGATATTGTAGAAGTACCTTAGTTGCAAAGCGTAGAGTAAGGTTGTGTCTGGTGACGTGTGAGTCTTAAAATATGAATTAAGATGTTTGAAATTGAAGCGGTTTTGTTTCACTGGTAGATAAATCATCTTCGTATCATTAAGTACGACGTGCCACGACGTACCATGGGGCATCTGGTTTTAGAAGGCGTGGTAACGGTGGAAACTGGGTCAGCCCCGTGACATGGCAAAACAGCCCTTACCTTTTTTGAATAGGTCGTAGGTTCAGTAATTCGTCTGTTTAACTGTCTTTAAAAAAGGAGGTCTGTAGTTTGGTTGTAAGGTTATTTTTCATGTACAACAATATATTTAGGTAGGCTCGTCGATATCTGCGCCAGTTTATTTTTTGATAGGATTCAGTTTGGTCCGTGTGGTGACGGATTTAGAACATATGGTGTCACCACCCCATTCCATCCTGAGGGTGTCGTAAGAGCCGACAAAAGAAAATGAGAAGGCCAATAAGCTCGCCGTAAGAGAAGGCATTATGAGTGGAAATGCTGATGATGATGATATTAATATCCAACTGTGATGTACATTTGACGCTGGCAGTGAGACCCAACCCAAAACAATTTTGTTTGCAGCCCTTTAAGATAAGAGACGAGCCACTGGCGAGTCGTTTTCAGTCTAAGACTTTTTCGAGAGTTTCTCTACTAAGAAGGTAATACGCGGTTAGGGCGTTCCCAAAGGATCGGGAACGAGAACGAATTTATTATTTATTTAGTTGCCAGTGTTATTCAAGGACGCGTACTTACATATTTAAGAAAATAAAAAAACTTGAATATATTAAACTGATGAATTTATGAATGATGAAAAAAAAATTGTATATGAATTCTTATAAATGCTTTCAATTAGTCAAATAATAAGCGCAGCATGTCGCGGGTTCGATCCCCGCACGGAAGAAATATTTGTACGACCCACAAGTATTTGTTCCGGGTCTGGGTGTTTTCTATCTATAATATCTAAGTATTTAAGTTGCTTAGCTTGGGACGAGATGGCGTTGTGTGAAATGTCAAAGGATATTTATTTATTTTATTAATAAACTATTTAGTCTGTACTAGAAGTGCGGAATGGCATATTACGAATAAGAAGAAGAAGTTGGCAAGAAATTCTATGATTGCTCTTCAAGCAAGCGACGAGGTCGAGCAAGTGTCTTTAATAATAATAATAAATATCCTTGGACATTTCACACAACGCCATCTCGTCCTAAGCTAAGCAACTTAATGCTTGTGTTATGGTAACGAGATGGATGATAAACTACTTATATACATTTTTTTTTGTAAATACATACATATTATAGATAGAAATGACACCCAGACTCCGAGCCAGTGCCTCTGGTTAGACAAAGACACTTGTCCGACCCGGGAATCGAACCCGGGATCCGTTGATCCAAAGGCGGCACATCTAACCACTAGACCAACGAGGCAGCTAACCTAGCCTCAAGAGAAGGAATACTTGATACGGAACCCAGTGCCAACACGCCTGGCCAGCGTGGGTAGGCTTACAACTCTCCAAGTAAATGGAGGTGGCCCAATGGGCCAACAGTGGGTCTTTTCTGGGCTGAGAAGTAGTAATAAAGTGCACTAAAATAAACATTACGTTAAACGATAATGCGTTAATAGTTTTGAGTTAATCCAATAACAGTAAAAGGATCAAACTAAGAATAATTATTTAACTGGTCTATAACTGACTATATATTCTTATGGTACTAGTAATTGCATTTACCACTACTACTAGTAAGTACTAGTAATAAGAGGCGCCTAAAAGAACGCAAGAAGCAGATCACCTTCCCCAAGAGAAGGAACCTTGATACAAACCCTGTGCCAACCCGTCTTACCAGCGTGGCCCGGTAGGCTAATTTCCCTCCATGTATTTGGAGGAGGCCCGACCCAGTACCCGGTCATTTATGGGATGTAACGACGAACGACTACTGACCATGCATGACCCACTGCTAAGTCAGGCTTCCTCCAGTTACGAGGATGATAATTAGCCTACTGTGCCCGGCCAGACGCATTGGCTAAATTTTCGGCCTTGCCATTTCCTTCTGTCGACTCTTACGACACCCTCAGAATAGTATGGGTTGATGACATTGTGTAGTTTAAATGGTAACCACACTTACACTTACATACTTTTAACACATTTTGTTAAAAGTTGTCACCTCGAACGTAGAAGTTGTATAAAAGTAAATATATGTATGTATCGAATCTCCGAAATCGCTGAACCATGCGATTTCATACATATATGTTTACAAATGACCCAAGTTAGAAATCATTGGATGACTGTCTACGCCGTATAGCTACGGATTGCTACGTACTACGACACGTAGTATGTAGTAGCACATTTCGTAGTAGCACACGTAGGTTACTACGGAATTAGCACCTATACGTAGCGTGGACATTTACATAGTTTAGATAGTTCAATTCGTCGTATTAGGCCATAAAAGACCCACTGCTGGGTGTCCTCTAATTCCATGGAGGAAATTCATCCGTGAAGATAAACAGTAATTGCGGTAGACAAACAACGGCATGTTTTGTGAAACCATAACTGTGTTTACGATATGTTTGAACACCCACGCCTTCTTACCAGAAATTAGATGTTATCTCAATAAACATCACCGAAGCGGTTGTGTTAAACTTTTCTTCAAGCTTACAATTATATTGAGAACCAGACACCCAGAGATGGCAAGATTTTATTTGTTTGTTTCATAAGTATGGAGGTCCTGGTGCCTGTGACACACGTTTCTTACCTACCTCAGGCTCAAGCGATCCACAAATAAAGTTTATGTTAATTTTAGCCATGTAAGTTCCATTTAGTTTGTAAGGTAAATGTATCCAAAGTCTAACAAAAATTAAATTAAAAACTTAAAGAAACCCCCGTCACAATAACCTTTAAATAAATAAATAAATAAATATCCTTGGACATTTCACACAACGCCATCTCGTCCCAAGTTAAGCAACTAAATGCTTGTGTTATGGTAACGAGATGGTTGATAAACTACTTAGATACATTTTTTTTTTTGTAAATACATACATATTATAGATAGAAAACACCCAGACCCGGAACAAATACTTGTAGGTCGTACAAATATTTCTTCCGTGCGGGGATCGAACCCGCGACATGCTGCACAGCAGTCGATCGCTCTACCACTGTGCCAACCTTTATAAAGTAAAAAAAAAATACATCGCGTGGGTAGACCGCTCCCACTTATTTATTACCTGGCCCCTGTTCCCCCAACGCGATGTATTTATTTTTTACTTTTTAAAGGTTATTGTGTCGGCGGTTGTTTAAAATTTTTAATTTAATTTTTATTTTATACTTTTTATAGGTACACACTTATTATAATGTAGATTTTGTTAAATTGCACGTGATGCGCTTTCATTTGAGACCCCACTCGATTATATTTGCAGACATTCGGTTATTCTTCCCCACTTTCACCCCTCATAATTTTTAAACGGCTCAACCAATTTTCATCAAACATGTCTAAGAACACTCGCCCGTAACTCACCTTTCATACAACTATATTGAAATCGCTTCATCCGTTCGCGAGCTACGGTGCCACAGACAGACAGACAGACAGACAGACAGACACGTCAAACTTATAACACCCCTCTTTTTGTGTCGGGGGTTAAAAACCACTATAATCATACCGTAAGGATCTATAACTACACTTTTTTTACTAGATACGAAACCTTGTGCCTGGGTGTCTGGCCAGCGTAACGTAAATGGAGGAGGCTCGACTCGGCAGCGGGTAATATATGAGCTGAGAAGTAGTAATTGTCAGTATGCTACTTTGTTCGTGACTACCGTAGGTGTTAAAATGACACATGGGACCTGCTGCCGCATGGGCCAATCGAATGTAGTAGGTCAGATATAATAATGAGTAACCGTTCCAATTTCTGGCAAGACAGTTCATTGACCTGCACAATAGATGATCTAGGATTATTCCACTAGATTTCAATTGAAATACGCTTAAATATTTCATTTATAACAAATTTCTAAGACGTCGCGGTTTTAATTGCAGGCGTAGGGCGACTCTAAGGACGTTTTAATTATACAAACGAAAGAGGTTTTGTCTTTATTAAATTTTGGGTTGAAAACTAAATTTAAGTCGGTTAGACCTTTATCTTTCAAGAATTTTTAACGCCACGAGATGAAAGCCTTTTTGAAATAGAATTTACCTACGTAATTTAAATAATGAAATTAATTATGAAAAACACAATTGTTAAATAATATATTTTCATATTTATACATTAAAATAAATATATCATAAATAAAATTTTATTTTATTAATTTTATTATTCTATGTAAAAATGTACACCTTTGCTTGACAGTAGAATTAATATGCACGCGCTGGCCAGACGGGTTGGCACTGGGTTTCATATCAACTTTTCGTATTGTTGACCCTTACAGGGACAGGATGGAATGGGGTGGATAGGATGGATACAATATATTCTAAATCGGTGACCATGTGGAAATACAGTAGGCTTATTATCCTCAATGTAATAAAAGAAGGCCCGATTTAGCAGTGCGTCGTTTATAGGCAGTGTAGTAGTAGATATAATAATAAAAAAAATTAAATTAAAAATTTTAACCGCTCCCACTTATTTATTACCTGACCCTTGGTCCCCCAACGCGATGTATTTATTTTTTACTTTTTAAAGATTATTGTGTCGGGGGTTTTTTAAAATTTTTAGTTAATTTTTAGTTTATACTTTTTATAGGTACAAACTTAATATAATGTAGATTTTGGGTTATTGCAAGTGATCCGCTTTCATTTGAGACCCCACTCGATTATATTTGCAGACATTCGGTTATTCTTCCCCACTTTCACCCGTCATAACTTTTAAATGGCTCAACCGATTTTCATCAAACATGTCTAAGAACACTCACCTTTTATACAAAAAAAACTATATTGAAATCGCTTCATCCGTTCGTGAGCTACGGTGCCACAGACAGACAGACAGACAGACAGACCGACAGACAGACACGTGAAACTTATAACACCCCTCTTTTTGCGTCGGGGGTTAATAATAACCTTATTTATCAGAAAATGTCCAAACCTTATAACTTATTTAATTTGGTAATTATATTATTAATAATATTTTTTGCAATAGGACTATCGTACTTATGTGCAATCACCTTTAGGATACCATTATTATTACCCCGCACTCTTCTTAGTAGAGAAGCACCTCGTTTGCGGATATTAATGAAGGTATCCACCCTTGCTTCAACAAACATGGTTGAGACACTACAAAATCGGGGCAGTCCTAATATTATTCTAAAGGCATTTTTATATTAACGCACACAGATGTTAATGTTCTAAGTATTTGTTACCCTATTATCTTATTTAAAAAAAGAGACAGTAATATTAATGCCTACCAAAGAGTCTTCATCGTAAAAAGCTGCATGTTGCAATTCGAATGATTTATCAATACACCGAGAGTCGCCCGCACTCTCAATTCATAAACAGCGCGAGGTTGTGAGCTCTCCGAATCGTGTTTGGTTTACATTTGACATGCGACCCGCATACATCTGTCAATGTTTTCATGAAACTCAGCGTCGGTCTATATTCAATGCTCTCAGTGGCGTGCTACTGAGATTTTATAACTAGGCTTTGCTTTGCTTTTAAATAAGCTTTTATTATCTTCAGACGTATGTATGTAACGGAATCTTTGAACATGATTTTGACCCACTTCAAAACGTCGGATTAACTCGAAATTTGACATACTTATTAAGGACCGATGACAATTCATTTGACCCGTTATCATTTTGACAAAACACAGAAAATATATTTTAATAAATTTGAATTAAAAATAGTGTCAGAAAAAAACAATATTGTAAAAAAAGCGTGGGGTGCTTTTCAGGATATTATCAAAATAGTAAACGCTTCTAGTCATATCTGTTCATAAAATATTTAGAACTATTGATACCATGCACCCCAAGCTTTTTTTATAATAAAATCATTTTTTCTGACTCTATTTTTAATTCAAATTTATCAAAATTTATTTTCTATTTTTAGTTCGATTTTCTATAAAAGCGTTTTTTTTAGTTCTTTTTAAACCATTGTTTACTATTTTGACTATAACTGCTCAGTCCATAAACCAGTACTAAGACCCACTGCTCAGTGGGGCCTCCTCCTATCCAACCTATTTGCTGCGTTAAAAGAAACATCTCAGGCGTCGAATAAGTTTAGCCTACTGTGCCACGCTGGCAAGACGGGTTGATGGTTCGCGGAGGCAGTTTACAAACATGTAATTCACGAACACAAATGACACATATACGACCCCGGAATCTAACCTCCTCGGTTCGATATGTGGACCAAAGGCAGCCCAACGCACCAACTTCAAATGGTTTTTTATCGGACCTATAACATTTATAAAATAAGAAGCGTTTGTCTTCTTGTTACACAAAGAGTCATAATGATTGAAGTTGCTAACTGCAGTTAAAAGATTAAGCGTATATGTATTGTTTTTTAAAATTGTTCATATTTTCTATTTGTTATCTTGCAGTACTTTATGGTTTTATGTGAATAGAACAACAATTCAAAATGTGCATGTATATTTCATATATTAGACTAAATTTGGAATAGAGGACGCGGCAAAGCGAGATCCAATCTCGCTGTAGGCTTGGTTCGTTGCGTACCAGAAATAAGATTTTTATTCAATATGGCCGCGATAGATTTGTAGGCGATTCCGTTTCTGCCGATGATTGCCACAAATGGAAAAAATTGCCGCTGCAAAATTGCTTTCTGATGCAACGAAAACGTTTATACTGAAGTGTTTTTATTGTGTGTTAATTTTTTTTCTGTAGAATATTTCTAACGTAACTTGTCTTATTATTTCAGCTAGTAAATCAGTCACTCCTCAGTAGAGCATCATCCAATTTCGTTGTTTCATGACCCACTACTAAGGCAGACTTTCTCCAAATTAATGGAAGGAAATTTACCTAATAAGCCAGATTCTACTACTATTTAAGTAATGTTCTTACAGGTTTCTCACGGACTAAGAAAAGATGTAAAAATTTTTGACTAGATCTAGATTCAATGGACGGACACACATGGTACTGTCTCATAAAAAACCTTTACCTATTTAGTAAAATATAATAAATAATAATAAATATCCTTGGACATTTCACACAACGCCATCTCGCCCAAGCTAAGCAACTTAATGTTTGTGTTATGGTAACGAGATGGATGATAAACTACTTATATACATTTTTTTTTGTAAATACATATATATTATAGATAGAAAACGCCCAGACCCGGAACAAATACTTGTAGGTCACATAAATATTTCTTCCGTGCGGGGATCGAACCCGCGACATGCTCAACCGACCAAGTCGATCGCTCAACCCCTGCGCCAACCTTACACAAAAAAAATCTACCTTACACGAATGACCCTCGAATTTCACACCAACCATCTCTAGAATCATCATTTTTCACGCGCCCCCGATGCCTCACCCGTTTCCAATTAACGTCCAGCCTTGAGTTATGTCGATTCGAAGGGCGTTTGTTACACAAGACGATTTCATGGGTGAGAAAGGAGTTTTGTTGACTTTCTGTCTATCTGAAAGAAAACTTTTAATTATTTCTCTCCAAGCAATTGGACAATTCCTTAGCTGTAGATAATGATAATTATTTAGTCGGATTCCTCCTTCCAGAATGTTCTCAATTTTTATATATTATACCCTGTATAAGATAGCATAATCGATTTGACAGACGGGCTAGTGATGGGAAACGGAAAATATCTAGTAGTCTAAAAATAATAATATATAAATAAATACTTATAACTGTGTCAAGTTGGCGTGGGTGTATTATGTGTGAAATTACCTCAACAAGTACAAGTAGTGCCGCGACAGCACTGCTGCGTCAGCACTGCTACGTGCAGCGTTGTTCAGAATTATACCTATATGTCGATCAGAAAAATTGACATCCGTCAAATCGATCAAGCTATCTTGTATAGGGTATAGTTATATAGCTTGCAAATGGCAATAAAGAGGGCTATGCATGGAGTTTCTCTTCAAGATCTAATCAGAAATGAGGAGATACGCAGGCAAACCAGTTACCGACATAGCCCACAGGATTGCCAAACTTAAATGACAGTGGGCAGACATAGCTCGCAGAACCGACATTCGATGGGGCAGAAAAGTTCCGACTGCCATCCGGAAAGCGCAGTGCTAGTAGGCCTCCCTCACTGGGGACCGATGACCTGGTTAAGGTCGCCGGAAAACGATGGATCCGTGTGGCCCAAGACCGGCCTTTGTGGAAATCGTTGGGGGAGGCCTATGTCCAGCAGTGGACGTTTTTGGCTGAAATGATGATGATGGTGATGTTATCGTTATTGAAACTAAAGTATAACAATTTACTCATTCGAATTAGTTACTGAACCACATTTGCCGGGGCAAAACAAAACGCAGGCTAGCTGCCCCGGCAAAGGTTGTTTTGACATATTAATAAGTAACGCCAACGCGACCTCTTCTCGATACAAGAAATATTCCTACCAAATTTCAAGGCTCGGGGCCTTAGTCGAGGCACGTTAATAAAAACAATGACTGTTCGTATTTTAAATTCTCAAAGTTCGAATTCTACTTTTATTTATGGTTTCAAATCTCGTTTACTTTTTAAATATAAATTTGTATGTGTTCTTTCTTTATTTATTTTTTTCTTTTTGGCCAGTTCTTTTCAGAGTCGACATCAAATAATTTTAACAACGATGGGCATGTTACTTCTAATGTTTCTAAGTCGTTTACCTTCCTACTAAGTCCTTTTCCGTTTCTGTGAGACCCTTTAAATGAATGGGTTGTAACGAAAGCCAACATAATTACAGCGCTTGTATTTAATGTATTTATACGGTCAGGGGGTTAATAGATGGGGCTAATAAAATTTTCTATGGGGCTAAAGATACATTACTTGACTCCGTGCTTACCCGGAGGTAAGTGCGTTGTTCACTGTCATAAAGTGACGGGTATAGAAATCACAGTTTAACAGTACATTGCACTATAAAGGTGGCGTTTGAAATTATTAGGTAGAATCGATTATAACTTTTTTTACTTTTTTTTTTAGTTTTATCTCGTTAGAATTTCACATCCATTTTTAAAGATTTTGACCGATTGATGCAGGGTTACAAGTGGGTTTAAAAGGTAACACATTAATATGTCGTTCGTTCAGATCCTCATTTAATCTCGGCCTGTAAATAACCCACGGCTAAGAGGGGCGTCATCCAATTTCTTAAAAAAAAATTGAGTTAATTGACGGCGCATTTATATGGCCAGACGGGTTTCGTATCAAGTTTCCCTTGTCTTGCGGCTAGGTTATGTCCGGTGCGTTCCGTAAGTCGCCTCTTACGATACTCTCAGGGTGGAATGGGGAGGTGACACTATGTATTCTAAATCCGTCACCACACAGACTAACTAGTTTACTACGATTTAAAATATTTCAAACCGGCAGAACGACAGTAGCCATAAAGTAGCGTAGTAACGCTGACTGATACGCGTTTTAAGCTACATACTATAAATTTTTGACAGTAACGTTGCCCGCAAATTTGCAATTCAAATACCAAATAAATATTCAGGAGCCAAAAAGCCCACAGTCAATGTTGGAATAAATCGGCACTTGACACAAAACATGGTACACTAACAAATAACCAAAAGAAAACGTTTCACAATGTAATTAGAGCCTTATTACTTGTGATTAGAGTACAATTTTGGACGGCAGGGAAATTGGTAAATTTTAGAGACGTTGCACTGCCAAGTAGCAAGTCACATAGGATCTTGGCAGAGATGCATGGACTTGGCAGGTAGACGCAGCATTGGGGTAGAAACCAGACATTGTAGGACTAAATTTCGAATGTAAAAAAGGCAGTCCGTCATATAAAAATACGGCGCTCTGTCTGTATATATGTTAGTCTTCGGATATTTTACTCCACATACTACTAGAACGAGATTTCGAAGTCAGCATTTAGGCAGCCACGGGCTTTCTTACTGACTCTTCTCCGTAGTGTAGCATTCCGAATCGGCAATGATTATGATACTGAACCGGACGTTTTAAAAATATATTTCAATAAAAAGATTTGACAAAGAATAAAATTGCTTTGCACTGTAATAGCGTAAAATTAACTTTACTTAGAAGCCAATTTTTTTCAACGAACTCTCATGCATTTTTTATTTAACATGTTATTCGCCAACATAAATGAAATCATTTTTTTTTAATACCTTGTATGTATGCCTTCTCAGGTTGTGGACCCTCAGTTCTCGGGCAATTGTTTGCCGATGCGCAAGACCACATTTGGTAACTGCTATTTCAAAATAAATCATGTGTTTTCGGTATCCGCGAGTCTACTTTTCTTCGGATGCTCCACCCTATAGATCCCTGAAGCCAAACGCTCAGTGTACGAACCAGCATCGACAATTTTCAACCACGTTGCTAGTATCCTCTATAAGGATTGCCTTGTTTCTGATTCAAATACTGTAACTATTGTCACGGAGTATTCCGTAGTGGCAGTGGGCAGGGCACATAGCTCGCAGGACCGACGCCCGATGGGGCAGAAAAGTCCTCGAGTGGCGACCGCGTTCCGGAAGGCGCAGTGCTGGTAGGCCTCCCACACGGTGGACCGACGACCTGGTTAAGATCGCCGGAAAGCAGTGGATGCGGGCGGCCCAGGACCGGCCTTTGTGGAAATCCTTGGGGGAGGCCTATGTCCAGCAGTGGACGTCTTTTGGCTGAAATGATGATGATGATGGATTCCGTAGTGTGGATGCCGCAACAAAGGAACATATAAAACTTTTACCACATAAAGGTATTCAGCCCAATTTCGTGGAGGGTAATTCGCCAACTGTGGCCACAGACAAAGATCGTAACTACCTTTTTTTAGTTTCGCTGGGGAAAAACGCTTAATACATACCGCTGCCTCGGGGTCAGATGTTATGTGGGCCTCCGAAACACTCGACTACCCAAAACCCCAACGGAATACCCTCACACGTCTCGTTTCACGCTACAAATTCGCGAAGACGCAATCTACTATGGCGCCCTGACGAGCTGCCTGCTATCGCTCTCAGTGAATGAGGCTTTCATGCACGGCTTTGATGATCTTTTGCATTTCTTAAAACCTCAGAATAAAATGGAATGGTGACACGGATATCATTACGAAATGCATTCACAAAATAACAATAACACAATAGAGTTAAGAGGAAATCTTGAACAAATGTTTGTGGTAATGATTTAAAACAGCATTAATATAAATATTTTATACAGAAAAACAGACGAATCCCTTGAATAATAATTCTTCTCTGGAATAGCGTACCGGAAAAACCGCTTATGAATTAAACGAAAAAACTCCAGCTCAACAACGCTTCAACTTTTAAAAGACACCTAAAAATTAATTCGTTTTTTCTTGTTCTCCCGCTCCATAACCATTTTGAAAGTTGAGTAAACAATCTCAAGAATCCCGAAACAATTCTCCGTGAAACCATCAGTTGAAATGGTTTTAATCCCAAATAATTTGGCGGCCATTAACGGTAATTGAAAAATATGAAGAAACTTAGCGGTGGCAGCAAATGTTTCTCGTAATGTGCGGTTACAGAGATATTAAACTTATTTGCGAAAAAGTTTGCAGCAATAAAATCTTCAATACATAGTATAAAACAAAGTCGCTGTCGTCTGTCCGTCCCTATGTATGCTTAAATCTTTAAAACTACGCAACGAATTTTGAAGCGGAAGGTTTATATGTATAATACATGGATAATTGCACCCGTGCGAAGCCGGGCCGGGTCGCTAGTTTAAGATAATTATAGAAAGGCTTTATTTATGTCACACCAATAACTTTTAATTTTGTCTTAAATAAGCTGGGCCGATTCGACAAAATCTCTGAGCATGAGAATGCTATATTACTCGTGAGTAATACAGGTTATATGGAAAGCCTATTTATGGAAGTGATATACTCTATACCATACTACCATACCAATAAATAAAATTGGAGTGTCTGTTTGTAATAATAAAATAACCACTTTTTACTAAATGCGTAAGTATGTATACACAATACATAGACCAAAATATTTTTTTTTTAATTTTCGTCTGTCTGTCTGTCTGTCTTTCTGTCTGTCTGTCTGTTTGTTCCGGCTAATCTCAGAAACGGCTAGACCGATTTTGACGGGACTTTCACTGATAGGTAGCTGATGATATAAGGAGTAACTTAGGCTACTTTTTTTGACTGGCTTCACCCCACGGCGTCACCCGCGGTACAACAATAAGTAAGCGCGGGTGAAACCGCGGGGCGCAGCTAGTCCTACTAATATTATAAACGTGAAAGTTTGTAAGTATGTATGGATGGATGGATAGATGGATGGATGGATGGATGGATGGATGTTTGTTACTCTTTCACGTAAAAACGACTGAATGGATTTTAATGAAACTTTATAATAATATAGCTTATACATCAGAATAACACATAGGCTACAATTTATAAAGATATTGTGTGTAAATTTATAGCGATATTAAGTTAAATTTTAATTTTTAATTGTCAAATTTTCAGCCATATTTAAATATAGACAACATAAAGTTTCGCTGTCAGTTGCGCTTTGTTATACCACGTAGGTATTATATCACATTCTACGGGAACGGGATAAAAATCTTAGGTATCCTATGTCCGACTTTCTTTTAAATATATAGATGTTGGACAATTCACAAAATCATACTTAATGTTATAAACCTGAAAGTGTAAATGTGTTTAATCCCGTTCCGTGATATAAAACATAGTTTATCAAAATGCAACTGCTGGAATAACAAAACTTCACCGACAGCTAAACGCTACGTTGTCTATAGTTTGACAAATTTGACAATTAGAAATTTTGAAGTTGACCGGTTGATGTATTTCTTTCGAGTAAATATTAGCTTATTGTGCCGAACAATGAAGAAGAACTAAATAATGCACGTGAAGATCACCGCATTAGTATGGCTTGAATCCGTGCTTCTTAATCACAAGAGCAAATCGAGGCAGCCCGTGAAACGGATCGGTTGGGAATGCAAAATCGTCGAGCAAATTTAAGAGATCAACAACTAGATAATTTTCGAGACACAAGAATAAATTTATAAAGTAGGTACTACATAATTTGGATCGAGCAACGTTTCGATACGGTGGCAGCACTAATTACTGCTTGCATACTTGCGTCCGCATTGGACCTATAGATGCCATGTAATATTACAAAACACTCCTCAGCGGCTAAAGTTTTATCAAAATGGAAAATCGTCATCTGGGACGAATGTACAATAGCGTATACACGTGCATTGGAAGCACTTATCCGATCCTACGCAAGGACTCGAGATGTTTTGGAGGCGCAATGATTTTACTGTCTTTTATTTCTGCCAAACACTGCCTCTAATTCCAAGATCGACTGCTGCCGCCGAAATAAGCGCTTGCCTCAAATCATCGAAATATGAGGATTGATTTTATTTTCTCAGAATTTCTGTTCATCGAAGGACGAACTCACAAACACAAAAATAATGAATGGTTGACTAAGCGAGCTGTTTTGGCGGCTGAGAATAAATATGTAGATGACATAAAGTTTCAAATTACAAATTCAGAATGAAATCATTGGTACACTGCATTAATTCAAATATAATGACTGTGTAAAAAAAGAGAAAAATATATAAACCAAAACCACCAAACCTGTGCAACGGAACGTGTTTGGTGGTAAGTGAATTGATGAACAATGGAATATACTCAAAGTAAAGTTGGAAGGTGAGGAAATTCTCATCCGAGGATCCCGACGATATCAACTGATATACCGTTATAGTTTTAATGATTTCCGATCCGTCGTGCATTCGCCGTGACCATTAATAAATCCCAGGGCCAATCCTGGAAAGTTTGTGGCCTAAATCTAGAAAATTCATGTATTTCCCAAGATCAATTATATGTGGCATGTTCCGGGTCAGAAGACCATCTGCGTTATTTGTTCATGCGCCTGATAATAAACCGAAAAATGTCGTCTGTCACAAGGTGATTCACTGAAAAGTGCAGTTACTAAAATAGATGGCCAATAAAGTATAATTAAAATCATAGATGTTTTATTTATATTTATCCTGATAAAAAATTGAAGTTAATAAAATAAAATATCTGCTCATTTATTGCCTTTAAGGCGAAACAAAGTTCGCCGGGTCAGCTAGTATACAATAAATAGTGTTGATGCAATAATATTTACTATACTGTTATAAATAAAAAAGATGAGGATAGCAAAAAGAATAATCGGATTACTAGGTGGCTAATTTAGATTTAAGTTATGTGTTGTGTATAAGGTTTCCATGTTTTGCATATGTGAAACAAAACGAGATAAAGCGCGGGCTCCTGAAAAGTCAATGTTCGATGTACAAAATAATTAATAAAGTTACTGATATAGTAACTGTTTTTTTTTTAATTTAATAGTTTCCTGTTAGATCAATCTCGAAGATATTGTTTTAATTTTATTGTAAGAAATGAATAAGCAAATAGCAAGTTTGCGTAATCTTATTGAGGCTGCCATCGCCAGACGTTTGCTACTAAAAAAAATCAACTTCCATTTCGCTTTGATTTCTTTTAGCATCTGTATTCATCGGATAATCGTTAGCGAACCAGTGTTTTGATCTGCTGCGCCACAGTATATGTTCAACGGTAATTTAATCAACGACTATAGTTATACCAAAACTAATGTTTTTCTATTTTGAAGTGTGAGGGATAAAATGATTACGTAATGTCAGTATGTTTTTGTAAAATATACAAACTGACATTGCAGTTTGTATATTTTACAAAAAAATAGCTTAGCAATCTATTTAATGTATTTAAATAGATGGTTAATGTATTTAATGTGTACCGTGTGTCATGATTTTCGATTAGTAGAACTATTTTGGTGATTGAAAATTTAGTGTGTGAGTTGACTTCAGATATAGATTACACATAAAAAGTATTTAATTTGACTTTCTCTCAAAAAGAACGAACAGGAACGTTGCCACCCCACTCCTTGTCAATATTCATTCATGACATTTGGACTTCAGGCTGAGGAGAGAGGAGTTCTTGCTGAGCGGTCGAACCAAACGGTTCTCCCAGATTAATGTTTAAGTGATATGCAGTGCAGAGAATTGTACAGTTGGAAATAAATGGGAATGACTACTGGAAAAAGTGTTTTCATATCATATCAGAAGTGGCAGAATCCAAGTAAAAGAGAAGGTATGTATTTTAATTACTTCATTGTGGGTATTTTAATAATTTTGCTAATCCTATTTCGGAAAAATGATATTGTCCATATGACAGCTAGAATCAGAAAATCTTCCTATTTTGTAATGCTATTGATATTTCGTGAATGATACTGCGCCGCAAGAAGGTCGGGGCAACACTGGGATGATATATTATGGGGTAAAATGTGTAATGTGAAAGCAGCTACGTGGCTGGGGCAACACTCCGGTGGTACTGCTTACATTATTTCACGTTTGATCAAGCGCATGATATGCTGGGCTGGGGCTACTCTCCGGTAGCATACCATGAGCTGGAGATAGAAGAAAATGATTAAAAAATATATATTTAAAATCCTAGAACTGATATTATCCATTGTGTTGCCACGTTTTCACATGCTTATTGATATAAAAGTAAAATATGCGTTATTACGTTACGTTATTAACAATTGTTTTGATGGTTACTATAATTATGTTTATTAGTTAACATGATAATTCTTTAACTGATGGAATTTAGTTACCAGACTATATTACATTAAGGGGGCGTTTGTGACTAAGCGGGTTAATAAAATGAGTATGTATCTCACTGGATGTTGATCGAGACGCAAGTCGTCGGATTTTGTTAGATAGGGGGCGCACTTTGTGACTTCGTTGGTTAATTGAGTGAGTATGTGCCTCACTGGATGTTGAGCGAGTCACAAGTCGTCGGATTTTGTTAGATAGGGGGCGCACTTTGTGATTTCGTTGGTTAATTGAGTGAGTATGTGCCTCACTGGATGTTGAGCGAATCGCAAGTCGTCGGATTTTGTTAGATAGGGGGCGCACTTTGTGACTTCGTTGGTTAATTGAGTGAGTATGTGCCTCACTGGATGTTGAGCGAGTCACAAGTCGTCGGATTTT
Source organism: Clostera curtula (assembly GCA_905475355.2). NCBI lineage: Eukaryota > Metazoa > Arthropoda > Insecta > Lepidoptera > Notodontidae > Clostera > Clostera curtula. The sequence continues at coordinate 4,549,351 of FR997813.1, read as the reverse complement.
GTTAGATAGGGGGCGCACTTTGTGACTTCGTTGGTTAATTGAGTGAGTATGTGCCTCACTGGATGTTGAGCGAGTCACAAGTCGTCGGATTTTGTTAGATAGGGGGCGCACTTTGTGATTTCGTTGGTTAATTGAGTGAGTATGTGCCTCACTGGATGTTGAGCGAGTCACAAGTCGTCGGATTTGTTATTTAACGGTGGGATGGTGAATTTTAACATTTATACTATACTAATAATATTATAAAGCTGCAGTGGTTGTTTGTGTACGCTAATCTCAGAACTAGTAGTCCGATTTAAAAAAAAATTAATGTTGTCGTCTACTTATCAAAGTTAAAGGCTATATTTATTTAAAAAACAAAAAAAAAATAGGGATCCGTAAGAAAATAGTGATTTTGTAACCCAAGATGTAAAATCGAAAATCTATTAATGCGCTATTTGCCAAAGAGTTATATCAACATAATTGAGGACGGCTATAGATAGGCAATGTTTTGTTCCGGTATTTCCACGGAAACTACGCGGGTGAAACCGCGGGTAACGGCTACTAAAACTATAAGTGCCACGTAAGCAGCTAGTTGTCAATAAATCTCGCCTGTAGCCGGATCAAGAGATACAATTATGCGACTATGGATACGTATTACCAGCTAACGATACCCATGAGTTTTAGTTTCTTATATCTATATTCAAAATATCGCGTATACCAATGCAACGGGATATTATCCGTTTTTATCATTAGTGATAATTATTACAACAGCAAAACTGTTGTGACTGTGTACTACAGCTGTGGTGAATGGATTATGTCCCATATAATTCACATGTTTCAGAGACTTTTGAGGATGACATCTGAACATGAACCTACTCTCCTTGATACTCCTGCGAGACGTCTACGGAGATCTAATACTAAAACTAGACGGCGATGATCGTACGATTTCTAGCGAAGAAATGGTATCTAGAAAAATACGTAAGCGTGCTAGTTAAGTATATTCTAGTATCTATCTATCAATTCTATCAATCTAAACAACGTTATTCCAGAGTTTGGCCCGTCGAACCGGTTTCAAACCATTGAATGTCAGATACGGAAAGTTAATTAGTGCGCTGTTATATATGAATGCCCAATTTTCCAAAATTTAGCAGAAAATGGTTTGAAGCCGACAATCGTGTTTACTAGTCATGAGTGGCAGGTTAAGCTTAAGAAGGTTTTTCCTAGTGTAGAAAATTTCGGGCAATTTTTAGAAGGAATGCCATACCTAACACCTCGCGTATTGACGAAAGCCATCGTGAGTATTTCTATGATAAATATAGATTAATAAACAGATGTTAAATTAATGGCAGAAGGGCTGTTGATTGTATCATATATATTGATAGCGACCGGTCAATTAGGAATTTAGCAAAAGCACAAAAAGATCTGAACTTGAAGATAACTACTTAATCATTTATAGTAAACTAGCAGACTCAGCCACGCGTTGCTGTGGCTAAAGATTTTGTTTTATATTTAACATTAATTTAACGTTTAGCATAGCGCCATCTATTGAATACCAGCCAACAGAAATTGACATCTGTCATAATCTTTTGGAGCCGACATACAATTGAGACTGGCGAATAGTAGACAAATAATGTGCAATAAAATAATTATGCGTCAATAATAAATTGAGATGTAACCTAACCTATCTTCCTAGTTGGATCAAACCGCACGGTGTGCAAATATGTTTAAAATCGGTTAAGAAGTTTACGAGTCCATCGCGGACAAGAACGTGGCGCGTAATATAAATTTAGATTAACATTAAGAGATCTTTTAAATCAAATGGGGTCCACCACTACCAGTTGTCCCGGTGCAGGTTCTAATGATACGAATTCCAGGGCCGTAATGTGATTTATGGCGTATGAGGCCGTATGCGTTTAATATAAGTAGTATTAATATAAGTGCACGAAAGCTATTAGTGAGTGCCAAACTACGTGGACGAGTAGGGCATGACCACGACGGATGCTAATAGTACTAACCTAACTAAACAGGTTAGAGAAGAGAACTTTAAAAATTAATTCATATGATGAGTATCATTCAAAAAGGTTTAATTCTAATGATAGTAATGCCAAATACTTTAAACTTATTACGATAAATGGTAACACTTTTCAAGCATCTATTGATTTTAATAGCGAGTATTTACTTATCCATATATCTGAATGCTGAACATCTTGATTTAAGTAAGAGTCCTAATAACTTACCAGGGTATGAAAGGGTGGGGCAAATATTCCGTGGTACCTCTGTATACAACCACTGTATTTGTTAGGGTATTATTAGCAGATTAATTTTACAGGATTACCATTTGTTGCCGTTTAAAAGATACCTCTAAATGCACATAAAAAGGTCCTAACGTCGATTTATTTTCCGATCCGAAACGTATTTTAAAATTATATATTACTAACAGTATTGGTGTCTCGGAGACCTTTAAGAGGAACGTATTCATTGAAGGTTTTAACGCCATCGAACCCGGCGGAGTTCCGTCTGTTTCAAGGTGCTTTTAGGATTACTAGGGGTAATGGAAAGGTTGTCATAACAAATGTATCACCTCTCGAAGTTACATTGAAATCAAATATTTTAATAGCTAGAGCGATTCCGTTTAGTGAACAACGTATATTTAATAAAACAATTGGATAATAAGAGAACAGTATACTGTTGAACCTGTCGACATAGAAGCTATCAGAACCGAACCGACGCTAGCTTATTAGGCGTAGGAGGTATGCTCATGCAATGGCATAAAAACCAGGTCTGAAAACCAGTCGTTTATTTTAGCCGATAGAAAGCCCTCGAGAATACTCACTTGCACTCTCCAAACAAGTATTAGGCATACGTTTTGAAGTTTATACTGATTGTGCGGCACTTCGCACAGTCTTGACTAAAAGAAATCTGGTTCCCCAAATAAAGGATTTGTTAAAAAATGTATGTCGCCGCATGTTTCAAACATACATACATAGGTAATAAGGGTAGTTCATCAAGACAAATCTAGTCATTTGTATACAATAGAGAAGGAACATATACTATTTCATACGATCCACATGAATAATAGGAAATGCCTAAACCTTGGCCGTTGTCAGGAGTAAGGATGGTAATATCCACATACTAACTTAGATGATTTTAAGACATATGATTAATAAGTGTGCGGTGGTTCAAGATTTTTAAACCAAAAGTAAAGTTTTTAGAAAACATTGTTCCATAGGGTAATGACTGATACAGGCACAAGTTTTACACCGATAGCCTTTCAGACATTTTGTAATACATTCGGAATTTAGCATATTTTAAAAGTGGTAGCTTATTCTAGAGCAAATGGCCAGGCAGAAAAGTTTAACCAAACATTCTTTAATTTATTAAGATTAATGTCGACACAAAACTTTTCAAGATAGGAGCGCTGGGACTGGGACACTTGTCTAGGAAAAATTCAATGGGGAATAAACAACATTATATATGAGCGCTTCAACATAAACACACTGCGACAAAAGCTATGTTCGGAGTAAAATTACATGATTCTCTATCAAACAAAGTAACTGCAGACATAAATACTAATTTAGAGTTAAAAGAAGTTAGAGTAAACTGCTAATAATATTTAAAAATAAGATAAAGCTAAACAGAAACTCAAATATGATTCAAACATACTACGTAGGAACTTTCCGTTAAGAACGCGCTTGGTGATCTAGTAAAAACAAAAAGAAAACCTTATTATACTGTAGACAGTTCTTTTTTCATTTTATTTTAATACTTGGATTTCAGTTGAGCACATTTTGAAACCAGACAATGTAGTTATATGTACACGGTCATTGTAACGAGCTAATTAGGCATTTAACAAAAAAGAAAAAGACAAGCGCACCGAGTTTCTTCCGCCAGGACTTCTCGGTAGGTGCCGCGTTCCGACCTTGTAGTAGTGTTATAAACTTGATGTATCCGTTGACGATTGTGAACGCCATAATTGGTTTATCCAATATAGCATTTTTCTAGCCTTGAATTAATTTATAAGCTTTAGGGGTTTTATAGGTCTGATTAAAGTAGCTCCGATGATTCTTTAAAAACAGTAGTGTATAAAGTATTTATAAAATATATATAGTTATATTTTCTTGACACAAATTGTATTTTCTTTGTAAATCGTAGGTTTAGGTACTGTACAATATGAATGTCATGATTTGTATGTACGAACATGCATGTTTAAAGTTTAGTTTGGTATTGTGGTAATATATAAATCTTAATTGAAGTTAAAGTATTACTAACAACACAGAAATATTTTTTTGTTATGTGTGCCAGGAGGCAACACAAAGTCTGATGGCCGAATGTCATGATTTTCGATTAGTAGAACTATTTTGGTGATTGAAAATTTAGTGTGTGAGTTGACTTCAGATATAGATTACACATAAAAAGTATTTAATTTGACTTTCTCTCAAAAAGAACGAACAGGAACGTTGCCACCCCACTCCTTGTCAATATTCATTCATGACATTTGGACTTCAGGCTGAGGAGAGAGGAGTTCTTGCTGAGCGGTCGAACCAAACGGTTCTCCCAGATTAATGTTTAAGTGATATGCAGTGCAGAGAATTGTACAGTTGGAAATAAATGGGAATGACTACTGGAAAAAGTGTTTTCATATCACGTGCGTTCTTTGGGAATATTACTCTCTATGGCACAGAGTATTGGTCAATCAATATAAAAAATATGCTACTTATTTTGTTTACATTTGTGTAACACCAATCTCTGACAAAACTTGTCAATATTAAATTGTACAAATAACGTTTTTTAAGAAAATAATATTCATCTATAATAAAAAAAAATTCAGCCCCTCTCCATTATTCTGTTTCCGTAAGAGTACTAAAAAGCGGTGATCACTTTTAGTAGTACGGAGCATGTCACAAGAGTAACGCCATTTATGTTACTAATAATCTTCGTTGCTTAGTGTCAGATTCGGCACATTGTTTCGTCGTCACTTTGCAGTTAATTTACTGGTTGTTGTACTATGTTTTGTACTCCTAGCAGCTCTGTTTTGCCATTCAAATGAAGTGAGTTTAGACCTCTTGATAGTACCACTTGCCTCGAGAACTGTTTGCATTGGGCGATCGTGAGGTGATTCACAATGAGGCTGCAGTGGATAGGCCCAGATGACGAAATCCTTAAGCCATATATCTCTGAACGCACATCTTCGTTTATGGACAAACGGTTCAAGACTACTGCAATACGTTTGTGGAATACGTTAACCATCACAATAAGATGTGCAGAGTCACAACTTTCAATAAGCTTGTTAAGGAACATTACTTGCAGTTATATTGTTATCTTTTCCTTGTTTGTAATAAATAGATATTATTATTACTACTAGTAAGAAGACCCAGCACATAGATGACCCACTGTCGAGTCCAGTTACATGGAAGGTAATTAGTTTCCTTCGTGATTTATTTGAAAGAAAATACACTGCTTAATTTGATCTAGGGGTTGGATGTGCCGCCTGTGGATCAGGGGGTCTCGGGTCAGTATCTTTTTGTAACCAGAGGCACTTGCTCCGAGTTTGGTTGTCAATTGTATTCGTGTATTTCATGTTTGTAAACTGCCCCAACGATACAGGTTTTGTGAACCTATTGCGTTTTTCCTTTTAAAAGAAGAAAAAGAAAATATAATTGCCTACTGTGCCACGCTGGTTTCACAAATTGGCCCAGGATTTTATATCAAGTTTTTCTTCTCTTGCGGCTAGTTTTCGGCCTTGTCATTTTCATAGAGTTATATGTACATGGTTATTGTTTTAAAAAAAGATAAGTGCATAAGTTTCTCGGTTGGTGCCGCGTTCCGACCTGGTAGTAGTGTTACAAAAATTATGTAGACGTTGACGATTGTGAACGCCATAATTGGTTTATAGAATAAAGCATTTTTCTATTTTATTCTATTCTTCTGTTCATGCTCTACGAAGCACAACCGAGGGTACATAATAGTAATAATGTGATGGTCGCGTATTCAAAATCTAACTGAGCCAGCAGATAATTAAACTCCACTTCAATCGCATTATCTTTATTTAAAAAAATACAGATAGTAAAACACTATTGCGCGTCTCACAAATCCGTTTTATGACAGCCTTTGTTGCTGAAATTAGCCTACTAAAAATCTGCAACTACACAGTTTCTTTTCTTCTAAATGATAAGTGTACTACTGTCCTGTCACAAAGTACCTGTCAAAAGAACTCACCGAAGCAAATTTGATTAAGTGATGTTTTTCATTTTAATATAACCAAATGCTTTAGTTTGGTTTTGGGTCAAATTGTCGTCCTAAATCCACAGTTACCCGTTTGATAAAATCAGTAAGTTGTGCAGGGTTTAGTCTAATAATAATTCCCACAAACGCTCGTTGTTTAACGCTCAAGGATGCAAATGTACTAGTTCAAATTTGCATAGCACACTATTACTTAACGTTGCGGCATGCCCTCGCCGTATATTTGGTTTGTCTAAGCGGTGGCTACAATGCTACTGAAAACCTATTTATATAAAAATTAAATTAAAAATTTAAATAAACCCCCGACACAATAACCTTTAAAAAGTAAAAAATAAAAATAAATACTTCGCGTTGGGGGACCACTCCCACTTATTTATTACCTGACCCCTGGTCCCCCCAACGCGAAGTATTTATTTTTATTTTTTACTTTTTAAAGGTTATTGTATCGGGGGTTTATTTAAATTTTTAATTTAATTTTTATGTTATACTTTTTATAGGTACATACTTATTATAATGTAGATTTTTTTAAATTGCACGTGATGCGCTTTCATTTGAGACCCCACTCGATTACTTTTGCAGACATTCGGTTATTCTTCCCCACTTTCACCCCTCATAACTTTTAAACGGCTCACCCGATTTTCATCAAACATGTCTAAGAACACTCGCCCGTAACTCACCTTTCATACAAAAAAACTTTATTGAAATCGCTTCATCCGTTCGCGAGCTACGGTGCCACAGACAGACAGACCGACAGACAGACACACAGACAGACAGACACGTGAAACTTATAACACCCCTCTTTTTGCGTCGGGGGTTAAAAACTAAGGCGGGCTACAGTATTTATAACTCAAAACCCGATTCTAATAATCTCTGATTAACTGATTGCTGAATTATAGTCAAAGTCAAAAGTCACCGAAAGGGCAATGGAGAGGGCTAGCTCGGTTTCCCTGCGAGATCGAATCAGAAATGAGGAGATACGTAGGAGAACCCGATTTACCGACATAACCCACAGAGTTGCCCTAATTAAGTGATAATGGGCAGGGCACATGCCTCGTAGAACTGTTGCCTGATGGGGCAGAAAACCCCAGAAAAATGGCTTCCCACACGGTGGACCTGGTTAAGGTCGCCGGAAAGCGATGAACGGGTGGGTCTCGACCGGCCTTCATGAAAGTCTTTTGGCTGAAATGATTATGACGATATGTAGAAATTTAGATACAAAAAAAAATACAAATAAAATAAATAAATAAATATCCTTGGACATTTCACACAACGCCATCTCGTCCCATGGTAACGAGATGGATGATAAACTACTTATATACATATTTTTTTGTAAATACATATTATAGATAGAAATGACACCCAGACTCCAAGCCAGTGCCTCTGGTTTAGACAAAGACACTCGCCCGACCCCGGAATCGAACCCGGGACCCGTTGATCCAAAGGCGGCACATCTAAACCACTAGACCAACGAGGAGAACCAAATTTTTTTAAAGTCAGTTATTAATAGAACGACAATAACGTATTTTCCTACCCGACTATTCGGTGCGACTAACTAACGTAACATGTGGAAGGCGCCGCCCAGACCCTCATCATACGAAGCCATTCGGTCCCGGGTTTATTTATTGCTATATAATTGACTCGGAAGCCTTCTGCTCCTATTGTTGAGTGATTAATTGAGTCCAAGACGCGGAACCCGGAGCTGTTTGGAGCCATACCGCAAGTCATTAACTGTAGATAATTGCTCATGTTGGTGACTTGTGCTAAATATTAGGTTTTCAATTTATTGAAATACCCCATATTTATCAGAAGACATGACGTAGACCTGCTTAAATAGGTGCCCAAAACTTGTATGCTATTAAAAATCTATACAAATAAATAAAATTGGAGTGTCTGTTTGTAATAATAAAATAACCGCTTTATACGTAGTGTATTTGCATGTATATACCCTTGTGCCAACCCGTCTTGCCAGCGTGGCACAGTAGGCTAATTTCCCTCCATGAATTTGGAGGAGGCCCTACCCAATAGTGGGTCATTTATGGGCTGTAATGACCATATCTTTGTGTATCGTTGTTAAACTGGAATGCGGTTAGTCATTTGAGAACACTACGTTGCGACAATGATTTAGCACAGTTGTATGTGTTTTTTTAAGAGTATCAAGTTGTTTTTTTATTAATTAGTTTAATTTAAGTATTTTGTGTTGATTTGCGAAAATATCAGAGAGAATGTATACCCACGATGTATGACGAAAAAAGGAGCAATTCGGTGAAAACGTATTTTTCTCTTCCCCCAAACCGCAAGCTTGAGGTTATCGTGTGATAAACTCTAAGTTTACCAAAAGGATTTGGTGCGTGATCCTCAAAAGTTTTGTTTCTACGTTGTTTGAGAAATGTGAGTGAATCAAAGATTACATTACTTATTACCGTTAATAATATTATAAAGAGGAAACATGTGTGCTGTAACGAACAAACACAAAAACAAGTTTTTTCACCTATTAAATCCTTGTATTTTTTTCATCATAGAACATCATGGATACCCGGCCATTCAGGGCCTGGCAGGGTATGAATGACTCCAGGGTGGCAATGTTGCGTTATCCCTGAGTAACATAGGCTATAAGCGAAGCCGTGAAGAATATAAGCGCGCATATGCTAGTTGCCCTAGCAAAACGGGTATATCATATGCATATCTCCTGCCAGCGTGGCAGATTAGGCTGATTACCCTCCATATAATTGGAGGAGGCTCGACTCAGCAGTAGAACATTTATGAGCTGAGTAGTAGTAGTTTAATTAAATCTCTTCTAATTATTAAAACTATGCGGCAAGTAATGAATTGACACATTTTTTTCGATTCACTGTATTGGTCTAGTGGTTAGATGTGCCGCCTTTGGATCAAAGGGTCCCGGGTTCGATTCCGGGGTCGGGCAAGTGTCTTTGTCTAAACCAGAGGCACTGGCTCGGAGTTTGGGTGTCATTTCTGTCTATAATATGTATGTATGTATGTATATGTAGTTTATCATCCACCTCGTTACCATGACACAAGCATTCAGTTGCTTAGCTTGGGACGAGATGGCGTTGTGTGAAAAGTCCAAGGATATTTATTTATTTTATTTGGTGATGAGTTTAGTGTTTAGCTCTTTATTACTGAGATATCAATTTATACAGTATAATAAAGCTCAAGTTTTATAGTTTTTTAAAGCTTTCGAGAAAATAAATTTACTGTATTCATTAATGAACAATAACGTAGATTATAGGTACTCTAAAAATATGCTATAAAAATTATGCGCCATGTTTTTATTTCAAACACAAAGGAATCTCATCTCAAATGTACATTCATTAACTTTATTGCCACTAATTTATTCGCGAATACTTATTTCGTATAGCCACAATTTCTCCGTGGCTTTATGGCTTAGGGACAAAATGTATGACATTATATGAAAAAAACACCATTACGTTAGATATATATTTCCATCTTCAAATAAACAGCTGGATAACGAGTATTAGTTACATTATTTATTTTATATAACATAAAATTGTATTTGTAACATTTAGACCGGATTTATCTGAGAAATACATCGCTTAACTGTGGAATTAAATAAACTGCTCGTTTGGTGCTAGAATATTTTGATTCCATTAAGCACACACCATAATAAGTAAAGATTTCGAAGTAAGAGAGATTCAAATTACTGACAATTCCTGCTCTAACATACGGGTTATCAATTTGTTTGTGTTCGACAATAAATATTTTTAAATTATGGATTGTAGATTACTATCAATGGCAAAATCATACTATGGACTATAAAATTCATAATTAGTCCAATACGCTTAATCCTCGGGCAGTTATCAGCCTCTTCATATTATATATTTGGCTATTTTTTTTTGTGTTACTGACCCAAATTTTAAACCAACATTTATCAACCTACATAATATTACGTACCCTTGGTAGAGCCCTTCCATAGAGTTATTTTATTTTAATAAATAGTAATATCTGTATTGATGCTGAAAACAGAGTTTATAAACTTGTCCGTACACGAAGAGTCGTCTGTTTAAAGAAATAGATATATTACGAGTAGTAATATACCTATTTCTATTACGAGTATTAATGTACCCAGTTATACAGTTAGACTGCCTCGTTGGTCTAGTGGTTAGATGTACCGCCTTTGGATCAACGGGTCCCGGGTTCGATTCCGGGGTCGGGCAAGTGTCTTTGTCTATACCAGAGGCACTGGCTCGGAGTCTGGGTGTCATTTCTATCTATAATATGTATGTATTTACAAAAAAAAATGTATATAAGTAGTTTATCATCCATCTCGTTAGCATAACACAAGCATTAAGTTGCTTAGCTTGGGACGAGATGGCGTTGTGTGAAATGTCTAAGGATATTTATTATTATTATGAGTAGTAATATACCTATTTCTATACTGCCTTTAAGTAGTTATATTAGTACAGGGCTGTGTTAGTTTCTTTTCGAGTGATTATCGAAGCTTCCAGTTTAGTTTCGACGAGAAAATAGTAGAAAAAACGTAAGATAATTTAATTGTAGAGCGGTTTTCAAATGCATGCGTTAATGGCCACATTACTTTCATCAATATAATTATGCTAAGCTACATAAATTAATGCTAGGCTTCTAGACTTGTAACTAAATTTAACCGAGATGCTACGTGGGATATAAATAAATATAAATATCCTTGGACATTTCACACAACGCCATCTCGTCCCAAGCTAAGCAACTTAATGCTTGTGTTATGGTTACAAGATGGATGATAAACGACTAATATACTTTTTTTTTGTAAAAACATACATATTATAGATAGAAAACACCCAGACCCGGAACACATACTTGTAGGTCGTACAAATATTTCTTCCGTGCGGGAATCGAATCCGCGACATGCTGCGCGGTCGCAGTCGATCGCTCAACCACTGCGCCAACCGTGTCGTCAGGGTCATATATTTGAGTAAGGGCACTACCAGCGTGGCACAGTAGGCTAATGACCCTCCATGTAGTTGGAGGAGGCCCGACTCAGCAGTGGGTCATTTATGGGCTGCGAATAAGAAGAACCAGAAAGTTAGCATACATATACATACGCATTACCAGAAGGTTGTATCCTAATTATTAGAGTATGGTGGTTGACCATGTATTAGTCTTAAAATACTGCATTGTTGATATAGTGGTGGTGGTGCCTTTGGATCACGGGTTTCCGGTTCGATTCCGGGGTCGAGCAAGTGTCTTTGTATAAAACAGAGGCACGTGCTCTGAGGCTGGGGTAGTACATATCCCCCCAACCGTGCCGTGTGAGGGTATACCGCTAGGGTTTTAGTGGGTATACGGGTTCTGTCCCGGTAGTCCCACATAATCACCGACCTCTCCGACCAGCATTTCCCCAGCAACAACAAAAAAAAAGTACATTATCTAATGCATGGTTTCGTTTTTTTTTTAAGGAAGGAACGATTACGTAATTACTCTTTGGTTCCAACTAAGGTTTTCAATTAATGAACGTTAACATTACCGCCATTTACTAATTCTGCTTTAAATAAAAATGACTGCGTTGTAAATTTAAGTCTGTTTTCTATTTTACTTTGCCACAAAGTTACTCGAAAGAGGCACTTTGCAGACGTGCCAAATTTATTCAAGAGTCAACCAAACTAGTACTACAACCACATCTGGTAGTATAAAACTAAGTTACTGTAGTCTAGAAGGCACATACTGTAAAAAGTTTTATATCTATTGTCGTTACAGCCAATAAATAACCCACTACTGAATCGGGCCTCCTCCAAATTCATGAAGGGAGATTGGCCTACTGTGCCACGCTGGCTAGACGGGTTGGCACAGGGTTTGTATCAAGTTTCCTTCTCTTGGGGCTAGGTGACCTGCCTCTTGCGTTCTTTTAGTCGCCTCTTACGCCACCCTAAAGACGGTATGGGCTAGTGACATTGTGTATTCTAAATCCGTCACCACACGGACTATCTATTGGAAGTGCTGTAATTATTCTGTGATACCGAGGCTGTTTATTTTACTGATATTGTGTGTCGTTGTTCAAAAAGGTTCTCCGGTATCCGCATAGATCCGCCATTTTGTTAGCTGATTTGAAAATCCTCCAGTTCAAGTTCCAGATTGGTTTTATCGCATTCAGTTTAGTAGTTTGACAGAATACTTGAAATAAGTAATCAAAGAGATTAGTATTATTTCGACTACTTTATTCTTCGAGTCATTTAACAATTTAAACTTAATACGAAAACTTAAATACTTGCACGGACGAAAAACAAAATGTATAGATTTTTTGATAAGTCAAACTATTTTCGTTAGAATTTTATTCGTGAAAATGTTTTTGAATGACCAGCTTAACTAATTATAGACACTCTAAATTAGTGGCATAATAATTCACGGTTTCTCCATACGCTGTTAAGTACATGTGCATCTGTACTTAGACGAGAGGATGTTGCCCGAGTATATTAGTTTAGGCCGCGGTTTTAGACCCTCTACTAACTCCGTAAATATGAACTGCCTAATTTACTAGACCAACCCCTCCGTGGTACGTAGTAATAAAATCATAGGCGTTGCCACCTAAATTAATTTCAGAAAGTGTAAGAGCTATGAGGTACATAAGACAGAATGAATAGTCGCTCAGTTATTTTCAGTTTTTTTTAAACGTAACGCGCATGACACCCAGACTCAGAGCAAGTGCCTCTGGTTTACACAAAGAGACTTGCCCGGCCCCGGAATTGAACCCGAGACCCCGTGATCCAAAGGCGGCACATCTAACCCCTATTTTGTAGGATTAAAACGATGATCGTGGACCGAATATGAACTATAGTTCGTTCGCATTAAGAATGTTAGTTAAAGTACCTTTCTACCGTTTGGTTAAGTTTTATACTTGCGTTTTATTTTTATTAAAAAACCGTCACTCTAGTACCTCTATCGCTGGGCAGTTTACAAACATGTAAATCATGAATAAAAATGACACAAATGCCCTTATCCTAAATGTTTATAGATTCGATTTTTTAAGAGTTCCCGCCCTCTTTTATAAAAACGCGCTAACAAATCTTTGTTCACGGACACAATTGTCATCATCATAGTAACATTTTTAAATATTACCTACATATTATTATTTTATTTTTTATTTATAAACTCTTTATTGCGTAAATTAAAATAAAGTCAGTACCATTAAAACACATGAGCTGGGATTAGGAAAAGACTATCGATAGGGTCATTGGATGGCAGCGAATAATGGTAGATAACCTATTGGGGTCATTTACAATTAATAATGAGAAAAAAGGCACATTTTGTCATACATAAGGTTCGTTATTTACTTTTCCTCTACAGCAGTGATGCATTTAGAACGCTTGAAATCGACCAAAATAAAGTCACCTCATTTGGAAGAGTGGATCAAAACAGTCGTTTCTTTTTACAAGGTCTCATTACAAAAGAAACGGCTACACAGGTTTATGAGCTGGAAGAGCAAGGAAAGGCAAACGCGTTAAGAGTCAATGTTTTTTATCCTTATTCAAATTCGGTAACGCTATACTGCTTTAGAAATGTCTCACTAAGTTCGGGTTTCCATCTATTTGTTATGTATTTTTAGTAAATGAATGTGAAATTCGTATACATGTTTATTTCAAGCAAAATACGAAACCATAATTTCAGCCAAAAGATGACCCACTGCTGAGTCTGGCCTCCTCCAAATACATGGAGGAATAACCCTACTCCGTCCAGCAGAAGACATCTTTTCTTTCCGTGTAGTGTCACCACCCCATTCCACCCTGAGGGTGTCGTGCCGACAAAAGTAAATGACAAGGTCGACACAGAACCACAAAAGAAGAAAAACTTGATACGAAACCCTAAGCCAATCCGTCTAGCCAGCGTGGCACAGTAGGCTAATTGCCTTCTAGCCCAGTCATATTAGGTAAAAAAAGGGGTCAACCTCGGAATGAAAGATAATAAGCTGCAAATTGGTATGAACCTTTGTTTTGTCATTCTAAATGTTGTCTCAAAAGTCACAATCGTTATCGTGTCCGCGTCTCAAGATATTCAAGGTCAAAGGTCACAAAAATCGGTTTTTCGCGAATATCTGGCTTCCTATCGGTTAAATGAGATTTGCATTTATTATAAAAGTTGTAGGCTATAAAATTCCCTACAACTTTTGTTTAAACTTTTTTTTCATACGACTAACCGTTTTGAAGGTAGAGCGAGGTAGAATTCAATTCTGGTACATGGACAGACATGGTAATCGAGCAAAGTCTGATGAAATCTATGAAGACAGAAGGAGGAGTATCTCGAGGCCGAAGTACACAAGAAAGTGTTCTATGTAAGTGGGTATATGCTATGTATGCCACGAATACAATTTGTGAAGAAATTGAACGGTTTTGTAACATTTCTTTCGATTCTGTGAACCAACATGTTGATGCTAGAGATTCACGAATAAAAAGGGATGATACTGATGTAAATGAACTGGTTGGTTGGTTTACGCTTCATAATCCCTTTCCAAATGCGAATCAGTTGGTATCCTTAGCTTCAGGAATCGTTGGAAATGACCAAATTAATTGTCACCGAGCCCATGAAATCGGATTGCAATCTATGGTAAAGATAACTGGTTTGAACTTCAACGAAATAAAGTTAAAACGCGTCGATAAGGTTTTACCGCTTTCAGCCATTAACAAATCTGTCAAAATTAATGATTGTAAAGTTTCTATAGATCCAATGTTACTTTTCCAGAGAATAACTGTAAGCAAAAAATTTGAAAGTAATTTGAAAAAAATTGACATTATCATCTTGCGAGTAAAAAATCTAATATATAGAATTCTGTATTTTAAAAAGTTATTGAACTCCTCCCAAATGCTCGACCAATTATCGTGAAATTTTGTGATGATTTTCTCATCCCAAAATGTTTTGGGTGGTCAACAAGATTTTTTTTTTCATATTTATATATATTTTTTAATCATACAGCTTAAACAAAACATACACAACCCTAAATTTTCACCCTTTTACGATCAACCCCTATTTTTTTATAGCGATATTTATATGGCATAGCAACATTTGCGGGGTCAGCTAGTAAGTATAACATAAAGATTTCCATGTATTATTCACAATAACCGACTATATTGAATATACCGACCGTACACTACATTAATTAACATACATTATGTAAGTAATACTCATAAAATTAATTAACATACATTATGTAAGTAATGCTCATAAAATTCTCGTGTCACGGTGTTTGTTATTAAACTCCTCCGAAATGGCTCGACCGATTTTGATGGAATTTTAAATTTACATTTGGTAGGTCTGCGAATCGGACTACATATATATTTTTCACCCGCAAATATAATTAAGCCTATATGAATAATTAAGCCACGTATTTTAATTAAATATTAATAATTACTACATAAATAATGGGCATCGTATTTTTTTTCTATATATAAAAATAACTTTTTACAACGTACTGATAAACGTAATCTCGCTTGACCTTGCATTAGGCCATAATATGAGCGTACGCGGCGCACTCTTCGCGGTCTACCGCAAAAACGGTTGATTATATGAAAAAAAAGTTCAAACAAAAGTTGTAGATAATTTTATACTCTACAACTCTTACTTGGGTGCAAATCTCATATAAGCTATAGATAGCGAGATATTCACGAAAAACCTATTTTTACTACATTTGACCTTCAATATCTTAAGACGCGGACACGATAGCAATTGTGACTTTTGAGACAACATTTAGAACGACAAAACAAAGGTTTATACCAATTTGCAGCTTATTATCATTCATTCCGAGGTCAAACCCCTAATATGACTGGGCTATTCTATGTAGTTGGTGGAGGCCTGACTCAGCAGTGGGTCATTATGGGCTGAGAAGTAGAAGTAGAAAAACAGCTTAAGGAGACATAATGGTTTCTACTGCCTCGGTGGTCTAGTGGTTAGATGTGCCGCCTTTGGATCAACGGGTCCCGGGTTCGATTCCGGGGTCGGGCAACTGTCTTTGTCTAAACCAGAGGCACTGGCTCGGAGTCTGGGTGTCATTTCTATCTATAATATGTATGTATTTACAAAAAAAAATGTATATAAGTAGTTTATCATCCATCTCGTTACCATAACACAAGCATTAAGTTGCTTAGCTTGGGACGAGATGGCGTTGTGTGAAATGTCCAAGGATATTTATTTATTTATTACTTATTTACTACACCGTAAAATTTTCGCCATGATCAACCTCTGAATATAAACTTATCAATTTTTTAATCGAAACCAAAACATATTTTACCGAAATTGAAAATAAAAATGAAATGAAATGTTTACATTGTATCTTTTATTTATTGTATACGCTCCTAATCATATTACATTTAATGTTCCCTACAGACATAACACAGGCTAAATAAAACTCTTCGTAAATAGGTATTTCGATAGTTTTACGACAAATCAATTGGCCGTATGGCGGGTGTTTACTGACCCAGCTTTTGTTTATTTTTTATTGCCAAACGGCAAACATTTAGTGGCCGGAAATTGGCTTATCGTCATAAAATACGTTTATGTTTTCTGTCCACGCAGCAATCATAGGGAGGTTATGGGGATATTTTAACCGACTTCAAATATGCCGAGAATTGACTGTGAGAATGTTTTTAAGTTCACTGATTGGAAATGGTTCACCGTTTGGTGATTTAGAATACACAATGTCACCAAAATGTTGTATGCGTACGGCAATGGAACACAAGAGGCAGGTCACCTTTTTTCCTGGAGTAAATCCTTTATGGACCATTCCCGTCCCCCGTCGGCCTTTCCCGTCGGCCTGGGGATGGCCGACGGGGGAGTGTGGGAATCTCCTCCAGAGTGGAGGCCTACCCACGGCGCTTACTGCCCCGACTGTAGCTCCACGGAAGAAGCAGATCACCTAGCCACGAAAGAAGGAAGACTTGGGCTAAGAGCCCACATATGGAATGCAAGAGACGGACCATCTAGTCGTAAGAGAAGGAACTGTGCTAGCCCTTCTTGTCAGCGACAGTAGTATCAAGATAGAAACCCCTGCCAGCGCGTCACAGTAGGTTTATTTCCCTCCATAAATTTGGAAAAGGCTTGAATCAGGAGTTGGACATTGGTCCACTGATAGATGCGTAAATTCCGATAGAAGTGATGGTTCAATAGAAATTTTACAGAAATCGGTTTTAAAATTGTTTTGACAACCTTTAATTTGGCTCCATGTGTCTAGACGAGTAATAGATTAGAGTTGAAAATAAAACGTTTTATCAAAACAAAATTAACGTCAAAAACATATGTTTAAACGAGCTGTAGTTATGAGTTGAAATAGTTATTTGTGCAACAAGAGAGCAAAGTCGTTTTTTGCTGCGAGTGCTGATATTGAATCCCGAGTAAGCGAAGGAATCAATGATTGAATCACGAGCGTAGCGAGTGATTCTAAAGTTGATTCCTGAGTGCTGCGAGGGATTCAAAGGCACGAGATGCGAAAAATTTTGCTCTCGTGTAACACACATAACTTTTCACTTCAGCAGCGAGAACACTATAGGAAATGAAATATATTACATAACAATTTTGAAACTAGTATTAAATATTTTTAAGTTAAATATCAGTTTTTTAAGCAGTAAATACTTATTTTAGTTTAAATACAACAATAAGTTAAAAATTCAATGAATTACAATAAAAGATATAATTATCATTTTTGCTAAATTTCTTTAGTTAGTACGAAATTCCGAACGTGTTTGTCTTTGAGGTCGAATTAAATATCGGAGTAACCCCATAACGAACTCCTTTCATCCAATCGAACTGTTAAAAGTACGTCTAGTTTGTATTTAATCAAATATAGTTCCCATAATATTGCTCTATCAATTTAATATTTATAATCTGTACCTGCTAATGATAATAATGGTAAATTTAATGCCTTGGATTGTTTTCTATAGCGCTACCTGCTAACATTTAACTTCATAACTCTAACGCAACTTATAACCAATTAATTTAACTTTCATAATCACACGAAATTTCTAACACAACACACTTGTCATTGGCAAAATCATCGGTATAACGATGGAAGCCAAAACCTAAATGAAGAAGAAGAAGAAAAATCGGAGCTGTTGGTACTGGCCACTTGGTCCTTGTCTCTCTCTCTTTTCTATTGGCGGGAAAGAGATAGTGTCAATGTTTCGAATTAGAATTAAAAAGTTACTTTGTCTCACTCAGTGGGCAAAATCGCATTTTGTCCACTGTTTTCAGTGAGCAAAACCTACATGTTTGAGCTACTGAAGTGAAAATAATATTTTTTCAATAAAACTAAAACTTACTAACTAATAAAAAATTTTACTAATAAAAATCTATAGTCCGGGGTCCCCCGTACATTGATTTCACTTGATTACTATCAAGCTAATTTTTCGTGAGTAGCTTCATTTTCGAATAACCTCTGTTAGCTACCACAATCAAGAGTTGTCGACAAGAAAATGTTGGGCGTCTCGTCAAAATGAAGCTACTCACGAAAAATTAGCTTGATAGTAATCAAGTGAAAATAATGTACGGGGGACCTCGGACTACTACTTGTGATGTCGTTATATAAGATTTTACAATTTTTGGCAGAACGTTCAGTTGATTTTGTGGTATTTGCGCAATTTATGAGGTTGGTAAATTGTTTTTTTTTCTTTAAAGTGTTATGCTTCTTTGCCGTATCTTGGTATAGCCTCCGCTATTTGAAAAAAAAATGTAATTCACATAGACAAATGTTCACAAGACGCAGAACAAGTAATTCTCATGAAGTTGCTGCTGATTTATAAAAATATGCACCAATTAACTTTGTGCCATTAATTCATTGCATCCTGCAGATGTCATTGTGACCGACCAACTTACTTAATTCACAGCACATATTTAAATGACCCACCGCCATATTATGAAAATAACTCACTTCTAAGTCTACATGGGGTGGCAAAAGGTCTGTTTTTCTTTTTTTTTAACCAAAAAAAAAACGTCTCTTACGCCTGGATTTCGGCCTTATCATTTCATTTTGTTGGCTCTTACGACACTCTCCGGGTGAAATGAGGTGGCGATACTATGTATTCTAAATACGTCGCGACCAAATTATAAAGAAAATATAGAGCCAAAATAATTGAATGTTGTCGTATTAGGTATTTTTGAATTGACGAGTTTTATATTACTATTGGCATTTGAATATACCTACGTGTATTTACTTAATGATTACAGCTTTTATAATTGTTTAATAGTACTCTCCTCTTATTATCAAGAAAGCCTGTTTAAGTTTATTACTTCACCTAATTGTATTAAAAGCAGGCGCCCTTCTTGTCATTAGACCATTTTAGGCGTCTGGCTAGGTTCAAACTTTAGACAACGGTATTTGATTGTGTATTAAATGTTACGCAACACTATGGGTATATATTTATTTAAATAAAACGTAGCCTAATTGCGGGGGTTATGGGTATATATTTATTTAAATAAAACGTAGCCTAACTTGTATTGTGGGGGCTGTTTCCAAAATATTATTCACGAACTTAACCCAGTGCAAGTGCCTCTGGTTTACATATAGAGACTTCCTCGACCCCGGAGTTGAACCCGGAACCCAAAAACTTTTTTTGTTTTGCTATTTAGATTGATAGAGATAGCAATTTGACCGATGATTGCCCAATTTGACTCAAGTTGAATATTAGGGTAACTTTTAACTCCTGACCTGATAAGGTTGATGGGTATTCCTTTGAGATACGCATCAAACGTATAATGATGTGTATCTCAATGAGATATTACTCTTTACAGAGTAATCAGATTTAGAGGATTATTATTTTAGAATGTCTCTATTATGTATTAGGTGATAGTCAGGTTTCTCAGTCATTCAGTCATGATGTCATGTCATTTTCTCTGTCTCATTGTCTCATAGGTAATCCGCGGGTTTTCTTCAATTAGCCGCTTAACAGTAGCCACTTTATTTTCGTTATTATTACTCTACTCTTTAGTCGCGTCTAACCACACACTGAGTATTCACGTTTAGTGAATTAAAAAATTTAAATTTTTATTTGAGGTTAGGTTCTTTTTTGGTATTATTACTCTACTCTTTGGTCTACCAGCTAGACGCGTGTGGAGAGCTAGTGGACAAGCGCGCGCAAGTGTGGCGCGGTAAAATTCAAATTTTCGATACGTTCGTTCCCAAACATTTACCATCATACAAAGTTAGTATATTATATTAATTAAATCGCAGTCATGAAGATCCGCTTTGTGCATAACTTATGTGTGTGCAGAAAGTATTATTAAATAAATAAATAAACCTCCACACTGATGTTGTCGGTTTTTTTTTTAACTTTGTTTATTCTACAATCCTAAAAAGACATAAAGATTTACACCAAGCGTCCCGGAAACAATAGAAGATTCCACTATACGACGCACTACAATTTAACTCGAGCCAAGGTCCAGACAATAAAAAAGCTTATTCCACAAAACAACCCTCACAAATAAAAACTGAAACGGAAACACTTGCCAAGAAAACACGAGAGGGAATTGTTCCGGCATTTCTAAACTGTATTTCACTAAACAAATTATGATGTTTATATTCTTACTCCCACAGTGTAAAGTCCTCGTTATCTACATTCAGCCATATTAGCACGAAATTACACCAATTATTTGTAGTCAAAGCGTTCGCTGCAATATCAATTTCAGAAACATGGCGTTTAGAAGCAACTGTGGCATTTATCAATTTCGCGCTATTGCGTGACATGTTAGAACGCCTCGTGTAAAGTATTATTCATCGTAACAGTATGCAGGGACATACAGTAATAATAATAATATCCTTGGACATTTCACACAACGCCATCTCGTCCCAAGATAAGCAACTTATTGCTTGTGTTATGGTAACGAGATGGATGATAAACTACTTATATACATTTTTTTTTGTAAATACATACATATTATAGATAGAAATGACACCCAGACTCCGAGCCAGTGCCTCTGGTTTAGACAAAGACACTTGCCCGACCCCGGAATCGAACCCGGGACCCGTTGATCCAAAGGCGGCACATCTAACCACTAGACCAACGAGGCAGCCACACAGCTTTTGTGAATAATGTTTGAATATAGGCCGAAAACCTAGCCCAAAATACCGCAGTGTTTGAAGACAAACGTCTTTGATCAATGTGTGTTGCCAGTGATTACATATGGAACAGAGACGTGGTCGCTCACTATGGGCTCCATCAGAATGCTCAAAGTCACCCAAAGGGCAGAGAGGAGAGGGCTAATAGGCTCGGAGTGGAGAAAGATCGAACCAGAAATGAGGAGACACGCAGGAGAACCAGAGTTACCGACATAGCCCACAGGATTGCTACACTTAAGTGATAATGGGCAGGGCACATAGCTTACAGGACTGTTCCCAATGGGGAATAAAAAATTTCGGGTGGCAACCGCGTTCCGGAAAGTGCAGAGCTGCTTGGCCTCGCGGTGGACCGACGACCTTGTCAAGGTCGCCAGAAAGCGATAGATGCTCAAGATCGGCCTGAGAAATTTTTAGGGGAGGCATTTGTCTAGCAGTGGACGTCTTTTGGCTGAAATGATCATGATGATGAATAATAAATAACAAACATAATTTATAGTCGAACTCTTAGGCTTGTTTACGGTACGTAGCTTACCTACTTAATAAACGATCGTAAATTTAATAATTAAAATGAGCGTTAATTGCCTGCAATTACTTATTGAGGCTTTTAAAATTATAACGTAATTTGTAAATATAAATTGATTACATCAAAAAAAAAACTTAAATGAAGATGTTAAATATTGAATGAAATTTTGTAAATTTAAATTGGCGTGCTGCAGACTAAATTTGGTATTCAAATTGAGTTTTGTATTCGCTATAACGTTATTTTAAATAATGCCGTAATTACTTTCAGATATTATAATTTTCGTTTCACTAGCATTGATGTTTTGTATATCAATGTTCACTAGATATAATGGTATTCATAATTTAAAAATGAATTTGCCTTCATTTGTTCTACGACCGTATGTTCTTTTGTTTATATTTAATAACCGACAGGTGCGGAGGCTTTTTGAAGGAGAGTGTGAAATATTTAAAGAACATTCCAATATCTAAATAACAAGACAAGACAAGACAAGAGACAAGACCATTATGAGAGGTTATATAGGATTACCAACCGATACCTGTAGTTTGCTGACTGGGAAGAGCCTGCATCTTATAGAATAACCCAGAGTAAAAGCTTAATTAGCATTCTGCACTCCTTCTCTATATAAACTAACTAGCGACCCGCCCCGGCATTGCACGGGTGCAATGATGAACATCTAAATTTATCAGTGTTTCTCTACAATATTCTGCATGTATAAAAAATAATAAATAAATAAATAAATATTATGTATAAATATTTACATAAAAACCTTCCTATTGAATCACTTTATCCATTAAAAAAAACCGCTTCGAAAGCCGTTGCGTAGTTCTAAAGATTTAAGCATACATCGGGACGGAAAGACGACAGCGACTTTGTTTTATACTATGTAGTGATAGTAAAGGTGTGGGAAATTACAAACCACGGAATTTTCGTGAAAAGGGTACACCGTTTTTACTTCACGTGTTAATATAAAGAAACATTTTGATTTTGAAAAAACAGTTTCGAATACTACTTTAATACGTACCGTTGGGAACTGCTGCAATCCATTACCAATAGAGAGAATTGAGCAAGTAATGGATTCCAAGAGCCCAAATAACTATTCCGAATATCTTGGAGTTACACCCCAATCGACAGCTCAGTGAATTGGAGTAATGCGGAGCGTAACTATCTGTAGGGAATCAGTAATACACATTGGCTGTATATCTGCCGTCCTCAAGCCGTTAACTGACATGGAGCTGATTTTAACGCGATACACCGACATGGAGCCGATTTTAACTTTTTAAGCGATACATACATATAATCACGCCTCTTTCCCGTAGGGGTAGGCAGAGACCACTACATTCCACTTCCACAACTAGGTAGTAACGATTACGAAAATGGTGGTTACATACTTGTTTCGCTTCGTCCAGTTCATTATTCCCTTCATAGATTCATTCACACTCGCGTTATACACTTTTTTCGTCAATCGTTCTTCATTCATTCTCTCGACATGGCCAAAACATCTCAGCATACGTTTCTTAACCTTTATATAATAATTATATTTATCTAGTAGACTCGGCCACGCGTTGTTGTGTCTAAGGTTTTTGTTATATTACATGTAACATTAACATACGATAATTTAAATTTTAACAGAGCGCCATCTATTGAATACATACTCAATCCAGTTAACAGATATCGCCATCTGTTTGAATCGTTTGGAGCTAACATATAATTATGACTGTCAAATAATTTGCAACAAAATAATATTGCGACTATAAATTGAGATTTTAGCTGCTCCTAATTTCATAACTCTGTGGCATGACCTAGTACTGGGCACCCCTTGTTAATTCCTTGAGCGAGGTGTATTGTAAGGCATTACTCAAATATTGAGGATATTGTGATTGATAATTGATGATTACGAATTTGAGATTGTTACGTGTTAACGATACGATTTAGAATACGCATTGTCACCAACCCATACCATCCCGAGGGTGTCGTAAGAGGCGACTAAGGGAACGCAAAAGGCAAATCACCTACCCGCATGAGAAGGAAAACTTGATACAAACCCTTTTTTTTTTGTTTGCCCGGGGTAAAATCCTTTATGAACTATCCCCGTCGGCCACGGGATGGCCGAGGGGGGGGGCATGTGGGACTCCCCCAGAGTGGGGGCCTACCCACTAAACATCCCCGGAGTGCTCCAACTCACGTCCTGTTGCGGTATTGTGGGATCTGATGCAGAACCACGCCTTGATACAAACTCTGTGCCATCCAGTCTTGCCAGCGTGACACAGTAGGCTAATTTCCCTCCATGAATATGGAGGAGGCCCGACTCAGTAGTGGGTCATTCATGGGCTGAAACGAACGAACGAACGAACACGTTTTAATGGATTGGCCTGCATCTAACGTTGTTTATTTCCTTTTTTTTTGAATACATAATATACTATCAATAAGTGCATTATCTATACTTTTTAATAAATAAAATCATAATCATCAGAGTCTATTTGTTCCAGCTAATCTCTGGAACGGCTGGACCGATTTTAACGGGACTTTCACTGATAGGTAGCTGATTATATAAGGAGTAACTAAGGCTTTTTTTGGACTAGCTTCACCCCGCGGCGTCACCCAGGGTACGACAATAACCGCGGGTAACATCGCACCCGTGCAATGCCGGGACGGGCCGCTAGTAAATAATAAATTAAATATTTGCGTCCATTTTTAAATAGTGGCTGATAAAATGAATAGACAAACCAGTACGGTTTTTAATTAAATTTTGTTACCGTCATGGAGTATATGTACTCCATGTGGTAAGGATTTAGAATTTATTAAGTCACCAACCCGTACCATCCTGACGGTGTCCTAAGAAGCACGAAACAAGCGCAAAAGGCCTATCTGCAGGAAAATTTGCTACAGCCTCTGCGCCGATCCGTCTTGCCGGCGTGGCACAGTAGGCTAATCTCCCTCTCTGAATTTGGAGGAGGCCTTACTCAACAGTGAATCATTTATGGGCTGAAACAACTATAACAATGCATGAGATTTTATGGCTTACAGTTGTCTGTCTATGTAACATATTACACAAACAGGTAGTGATCAATTAGCTAAAAGTACTCTCTATAAAAAGGACCACATATGAAACGATATTTTAAAAGCTACAAAAAGACTTAGAACTATACGGGAGCACCCACAAAGATGTCAAACACGGTGCCACTATAAATTCCTAGATATGGCTGCAAGTTTTCACTCGGTGAAAATTGTGAATGGGCCGTCGAACAATATGGGTAGTATTGTATGCTTTACAAAGGGAGTATTGAGTATTGGGTTTTGGCAAAAAATATCCTTGACGTTCGGATTATTTTGCCATTTACAGAGAATGTTCGCGGTTGGCGCAGTGGTTGAGCGATCGACTGCTGTGCAGCATGTCGCGGGTTCGATTCCCACACGGAAGAAATATTTGTAAAACCTACAAGTATTTGTCCCGGGTCTGGGTGTTTTCTATCTATAATATGCATGTATTTACAAAAAAAAAATTATATAAGTAGTTTATCAACCATCTCGTTACCATAACACCAGCATTAAGTTGCTTAGCTTGGGACGAGATGGCGTTGTGTGAGATGTCCAAGGATATTTATTTATTTATTACTAGCTTTTGCGCGCGGCTTCGCCCGCGTGGGCTTCGAACTCGTGCATATTTTTTATGAACATAAAATCGGTTATTGTGGCTAAACTATGATAGTTAGATATGTGCTCTCGCGGAGTGTTTTGTAGATCTTTATAAGACCTACAAACCCGTAGTAAATAATTTTGTTCTATTGTCAATAGTTTTTGCAGCGCACGCATAAATAGGTTTTCGATTTTACACCTTGGTTTACAAAATCGCAATTTTCATACGGATCCCTAATTCTTTTGAAAATAAAATATAGCCTTTAACCTTCCTCGGTAAATGGACTATCTAACACTGAAAGATTTTTTGGAATCGGACCAGTAGTTCCTGAGATTAGCGCGTTCAAACAAACAAACTCTGCAGCTTTATATATTAGTATAGAGTATAGATTTATTTATAAAGAAAAACTTTTGCTGAAGGTTTGTATCCTTAAATATTAAGTGCTAGAGACCAGCCCCAGTCTCACGCGGGTATTCAAATCTGAAGTTGGAGACTGAATTGTACCGTTTGATTTGGTACACCAAAAAGCTCGGCTGCACTGACTAAAGTATGCTCAGGTAACACGTAAAATTACACATAAATATTTCAAGTATATTTCAATAACTATAGGGGATAGTTATGGAAATATACAGAGTACAAGATATGCCTTGGAATATACAAAATAAGGAACTGAAACACGAATAGTTAGAAAACGAATAACGTCGTTTCAGCCCATACATAACCCACTACTGGGTCGGGCCTCCTCCAAATTCATGGAGGGAAATTAGCCTATTGTTCCACACTGGCAAGACAGGTTGGCACAGGTTTTGTATTAAATTTTCCTTATCTTGGGGCTAGGTGATCTACCTCTTGCGTTCTTTTAGCCACCTCTTACGACACCCGAAAGATGGTATGGGTTGGTGACATTGTGCATTTTAAATCCGTCACCACGCGGACGAATAATGTACTAAGTGTCAATAATGGCCTCTTCGTAAAGAGAATACTTTTTTTACTTTATCTATACTTCTAAATATAATTTATCTATGCCCAAAAGAAAATTTGTTTCACGAAAAGTTCTTAAAACACTAAGTTGCGTTTCGATAAGAAATTGATGGATAAAGTTTCGAGATGAGATGAAGGCAATATCTAAAAGAATTTTGTGGACGTTTTTTTTTTTGGTAAAAACAATATTTTAACTTGCAACTTATTTACACGATACGTTTGCTACGACCTTTTCATTTAATAAATGAACAAATCAAATCCAATAATATATTATATCGCGTCTAAACATTTTATTATTCTGATAAATATATTTCATGTTTTATTTTGCGTTTATTTTCTTTGTCGATTACTTGTGACATGTGTAGTCGTATATATAATATTTAAGGTTAACTAGGAACACATGTTCAACGGTTTAGTCGTTACAAGTTGAATTGAATTGGTGAACCTTTTATATAGAGTTAGAACAACTGTGGATGCTTTAATTTGTGGGAATAGTGAAACTACGTTGTTAAAACTTGTTTGCTACCGCATTTAAATCTGCCGCGAACACGTTGTAGTAAATTGTATTCACTCCACCTACATTTTAGGACTGTGTACTAATTTTGTTCGTGTGGTGACAGATTTAGAATGCACAAGGTCACCAACCCAAGCTCAGCTGAGGTTGTCGTAATAGACGACTAACGGAACGCAAGTGGCAGATCACGTAGCCGCGTGAGAAGGAAAACTTGATACAAACCCCGTCAGGCTAACTTCAGTATGTCGCAGAACCCTCATGGATTATGGATGGGTGGCCGAGATACGAAGCATCGGGTCTTCATCATGATCTGACATAGTTTAAGATGGATGTTCACTGATTTGGGTACTTGAACGAAAGATAATTTAAATCAAAGTAACATTATTTTTCTTTTACTAACGACTTCCTACATTATGGCAACAAACACGTGCGTCGGCACCGAGCGTAAGCCAAGACTGTCCGACGCAGACTGTCCGCCACAATAAAGGCTGTTGTGACAATGTTCCACGTCCAATAACCGGGCAGCAATTACTGTCGAAAGCCAGAGGTCCGTGCACCGCGACGGGCTTGGTGAAAATGCGTTCTGAGACCACTGAGCAGCCCGTTTTATACTGGCTCTACCGACGAACGCGTCCAAGCGGAACGGCGCGGCACCGCGCCGCTTGCGTTTCCGTTAACAATTTATTAGTTCACTAAAATAATCCTTAGATGGCGCTGTCTGTCGCGCCATAACTTCATCAATCCATTTTCCATCAACTTAGTGGGTCATTGATAGGTTGTTTGCAGTCAGTTCCGCATATACACTTATGTCAGATTTCGCGATCTTTGGCGTGGATGGACAGCTGCGTTCGTAACACCGGTCCACTCACGGATGTTTTACAGGCATGATTTCATTCTACGCCCGACAGATCTTCTACCAGCCACTTTGCTCATGTTTTTTCTATAAAACTGTAAATCCCGGTAATAATAGAAAATATGTTACAGGCATCAATTGGCTGAGCCCTTCAAACATAGCGAACACTCTCGGTCATTATACCGTTTAAACAAAAAACGAACTCCCAATTGGTTTATCGGTTCCGAAGCTATAATCCCACAGACACCTCAACCTCGTTGGTCGGGTCCCGGGTTCGATTCCGGGGTCGGGCAAGTGTCTTTGTCTAATCCAAAATCACTTGCTCTGAGTCTGGGTGTCATTTATGTTTGAGAATTACATGTTTGTAAACTGCCCCCGCGATACAGGTTATACCTAGTGCAGGGGTTAAGTTTTATTTAAACTAATGACCCGCCCTGGTTTCACACGGGTGCATTGATAAACCTATAATTTATGAGTGTTTCCCTACAATATTATGCATGTATACATATAAAAGTTCCTCTTGAATCACTCTATCTATTAAAAAAACCGCTTCAAAATCCGTTGCGTAGTTTTAAAGATTTAAGCATGCATAGGGACGGATAGACGAGAGCGACTTTGTTTTATACTATGTAGTGATAGTGTACGATAAGTGGACTGTATACGAATACGAAAAGCTATTTTTTTATTCCGACAAATTGTGTGGAAGGCCGCACGTTAGTATTGGAACAAAGACTTACGTGTAGCTCCCCCTCTGCGCTATTGCAGAAGGCTCTGTGCGTAGGCTCCGGCTGTCTACTCCAGTCAGCTTATCCGAACTTACCTCCTAGAATATTCGGCCCTTACCCTTACACAGTACAAGGCGAGGGAGCGAGGACATTGCGGTCCTCGCTCCAACGCTGCACTTTCCACTTCCGAATCAAGGTTCCGTGCGCGTACGAATTGACACACAATAATTTCTAGTTCTCAAAAGAGGGCAACGATACTTGCGTTGCCTCGCGAAACGACACGACAAATTATATTTAAAAGGTGCCAAACGAATACGAAAATTACGACCAGTTCCATGAAAGGTTCTAGCGAGAAGAAGAATGACTCGACTCAAATTCAAAAAGAGGCAACGTTCATTCGTTTTCTTGCGAATGTTGCCACGCGACAATATTTAAACTGAATTAAAACTAAACTTAACAGATAGTGATGATGTTAATGATGATGATAAAAACTAATAACCCCTCTTACAGACAAGGGTAAAGAATAAATGCGTGTAATTATTATTTTGTTCCATTTTATCAAACATTATATATGTTTTGGGTAGATTTACGGGTTTAATTACGCTCTGTACCCTGCTTACCTTAAATATATACCAAAATATACCGTTGCTTCATTTCTATGTTTAAGTTAATCCTGCCCATTGTGTGTAATTACCGGCGGATATCCGTGTACACACCTTTACCGGGAGTAACCCGGTATTAGCGAAAGGATGATGGCTCATTTCCTCACTTCTACCTCAAATATGCTTCACATTCTAATTTAACTAGTATACGTGTGGTGACGGATTTAGATTACATAGTGTCACCACCTCATTCCATCCTGAGGCTGTCGTGGAAATGACAAGGCCGAAAATCTAGCCGCAAGAGAAGTAGAACTCAATACGAAACCCTTTTTTTTTTTGTTTTTTTGTTCGCCCGGGGTAAAATCCTTTATGGACTATCCCCGTCGGGGATGGCCGAAGGGGGCGTGTGGGACTCTCCCCCAGAGTGGGGGCTCGCCCATAGTGGCACCTCAGGCTCGCTGAACGAGCAATCGACGTCCTGTCGTGAGCACCCAACAGGACGTCGCATCTCCACAGATTCCAAGTGGGGCGAGGGCATCCCCGTGCCCTGCCCCGGGATCTTTTTTTTTTTTTATGAAAGAGGGAGGCAAACGAGCAAGCGGGTCACCTGATGGTAAGTGATCACCGCCGCCCATGGACACCCACAACACCAGAGGGGTTGCAAGTGCGTTGCCGACCTTTAAGAAAGGAATAGACTCGTTTCTTGAAGGTTGCCATGTCGTACCGGTTCGGGAATACCTCCGCTGGTAATTGATTCCACACAGGTTGTGCGCGGTAAAAAGTTTCTTGAAAAACGCACGGTGGTGGACACCCATTCGTCCAGATGAAATTGATGGTATTCCTGCGGCCGGACTCGGCCTATGTCCCGGCGGGAGCGGCCCGGATAGTCGGGCCCGCGTCAACCGCCATGGGCGCCGCCGTGATGACTGCGCCCCAATACGAAACCCTGGCTAGCGTGACACAGCAGGCTAATTACCCTCCATGTAAAGGGAGGAGGCCCAACTCAGTAGTGGGTCATTTATGGGCGGATTTTAAGATGGAGATTGTGTATTCTACATAATGTCACCTACCCCATTTCATTGGTTATCTTATGGTGGACACGTTAGTTATGATTAGGCCGAAAACCTAGCCGCAAGAAAAGGAAAACTAAATTACTTTTATATATATTACTTTACTAGCGACCCGCCCCGTTTTCGCACTGGTGCAATGATGAACCTCTAAATTTATCAGTGTTTCTCTACAATATTATGGATGTATTATACATATCAACCTTTATACCTACCAAACTTGCATATTAATATACAAAATACTTACTAATAATATTCACTCCCAAATCACATTTGAACATACAACACATCATTACTTTACCAGAGGCAGAGGCAATATAGAACTTCCTAAGATCAGAACCTTGTATGGAAAGAGGAATATACAATATGAGGGAGCTCAATTATATAACAAACTGCTTTGTACTCTAATGTTAATTAGTTAAGTTTCTCATTTTTAAGTGAACTATTGTAATGTTCTTTTTGGGAAATAAAATTCTTTAAACCGAACCTTCCTCTTGAATCACTCTTAGGGTTGTCAACTATACTGTTTTGAACATTATTATACTGTTTTTCACTAAATTATACTTTTTACTGTTGAACAAAAATAAAGTATATAAAATACTGTTTTCAGCATCAAAATGCAAACACATTACTATGTGTTATACTTAGACGCTCACACATTGTTTTTCAGTTATTAATGTTAGGGGCGGCAGTATAGAAATAGAGCATCTATTAATTTATTAAAAAATGAACTCCTCATTTCAGTTCAATTTCAGTTATAAATTGTAGTGAGGCATATTAAAAGTTTTTATAGAAGATTAGCTGACCGGGCAGACGTTGTCCTGCATGATATTTGTTTACCGACTGCAGCGCCATCTGTCGGGCTAATTTGTGAATCTAAACCATCCTCGGTGCCACCCAAACGCATACAAAAAATTTCATTCAAATCGGTCCAGCCGTTTAGGAGGAGTTCGGTCACATACACACGCACACAAGAAATATATATATTAAGATTATACATCAGTAAGTTGTGCGAGAAGCTCTAAAAATATGTATTTAAAACAATAAATAAATAAAATACTGTTCATTTTTCTAAAATACTGTTTAATGTTATACATAGAGTTGAATATACTTTATTTCTTGTAAAAAAAGTTGGCAACCCTAATCACTCTATCTATTAAAAAAAACGCTTCAAAATCCGTTGCGTAGTTTTAAAGATTTAAGCATACATAGGGACGGACAGACGACGGCGACTTTGTTTTATAATAAGTAGTGATAGTGAGTAGTGATGATAGCTATATACTTTGAACATAGCTTTAAACTAGTATTTTTGGTCTAAACGTTGGACATGCCATTCGATTCCGGGGTTGGGCAAGTGCAAGTGCCTATGTGTAAACCGGCACTTATTTCGAGTCTGGGTGTTATTTGTGTTGGTAAAGTACATGTTGGTTAACAGGCCAGGTTACATATAGAACAGGACTTTCGTTGTTAAAAAAATCGGTATCTTATATTTCGTAACCACTAATTGTACCTACTATTTTTTGTTTCAGGTACAGTTATATGTTAGCGATTTGGTTACGATAAATCATCTGTAAGTTTTAGTAGTAAGTGTTCATAAACTGCCAGACTAGTTACAAAAGTTACAACTACTATTACAAGTACGACTAAGCCCATAAATCATAAAAATAATAAATACTGGCCAGAGTGGCACAGTAGCCAATTTCCCTCCATGAATTTGGAGGAAGCCCGACGTCCTTGGATCACCGGTCTTCGGTTTGATTCCAAGGTCAGGCAAGTGTCTGTGTATAAACAAGAGGTTCCGAGTCTGGGTTACATTTGTGTTCGTGAAAACTGCACGCGCGATACAGGTTAAAACAAATGGAGAGGTTTGGTTTATTTAAAAAAATACAAGAGCATATTTCTAATGTACTGTGCCTAGAAATAACTTTGCGTCATCTATACGTATATTACATAAGTATCTTTGAAATTATCGGGAACAAACACTAAATCAACTAGTAATTACTTCGCATGTCGTATCTTCGTATCTTAGGCTGTAAAATTTCGATTAAAGAACATTACGCTACTGTTGCCAGACCTAATGTTTTTGTTAACCTAGATTTCATATTTTGCTTTCAGACGAGTATGAGATTCGCTGGAGATGATGATTTGATATGGAATAGAATAGATAGAAAAATGCTTTATTGTATAAATCAATTATGGCGTCCACAATCGTCAACGGGTAGACCTGGCGGAAGATACTCAGAGGGCTTGTCTTTTTAATTTTGTTTGTTTCCGAAAGGAGCCCAACTGATATATGAATTTTATAAAATATAATAGAATAAGTGAAAATGAAATAATAGGTATTGCATCCAGTGAGCCGACTAGCTCCAAACAGCAGCAACTGTTAACAAGCATATCACATCCATAGATCTCCTAAACCATATCGAAGAGAAGTGGTTGACCCGCCACACATAGCCACCACTGTTCGAAGTATTTTAGTGAGCATGACAACCTACTGGATAGACGCTCTAAAATAAATAAAGTAAAATTCGTATATTCATTTCCAGTAAGCTTGCCGTTGGGATTTACAATATACAGGGTGGCTAAAAAGTCGTGGATCAAACGTAACCAGCAGTTAGATGGGGTCCTCGGCAGCAAAAATAAATTCTACGGCAGGTCCTTAAGGTCAACCCCTGCAGAGTTATAATTCATTATGTGTTTTTATGAGAAATTGTCTTTTTTTACTAAAACTTGATAAAACACCAAAAAAAATCTACATCCTGTATCTTTTTTATAATTTGCACTAGATTGGCACTGATGAGTCCTTTCGTTAGACATGCTATTTATGGTAGGTTATTGAGTGTGTTGAAGATAA
Source organism: Clostera curtula (assembly GCA_905475355.2). Classification (NCBI taxonomy): domain Eukaryota; kingdom Metazoa; phylum Arthropoda; class Insecta; order Lepidoptera; family Notodontidae; genus Clostera; species Clostera curtula. Next base: position 4,516,318 of record FR997813.1, on the reverse strand, counting down.
TATTAAGTTTTACGAAAGAAATGCGTTTGATCCACGACTTTTTGACCACCCTGTATATTATATTGTAAATCCTTCGTCAAGGACAAACTAGTAAAATAAACAAAATAGTAATTTATGAAACTACGAAACATAAATTATCACAAATAAAACCTCTATGCGTATCGCAGAGGCGCAGTTGAGCTGAACTTTGTGTCAGCGAGTCGGCGGCTCTATGATTTATTATAGGCTGCGTTCCGCCCAGTTGCCATTGAAACCGTAGATAAGAAATGAGATATGACGATAAACAGGTAACGGAAATTTATGGAATAGTCATTACAAATTCAATAAAGTGACAGTGTAAATTGTTTCCAAATTACAGTTATTTATTAAGTATTTTTATATTTATTTCACACAAATAACTACTAGTAATATAATATTATAAACTATGTTTAAAACTAGTAAAAGTTTACTCCGGGTCTACATGTCATTTGAAATCGCGAGTTTCATGTTTGTAAAACTTATTACTTAACCATGTCAATGCATATTGTACAGTAACAAAACAGTATTATTTCTCTATTAAATTTATTAGGCTCGTCTCAGTACTACTGGGGCTCAAACTTATTTATTTTTAAGTAATGATTTTCTGTTGAAATGCCCATCCGGAACAATGCTAAACTAGCATTAATCTGCTAAAGTTCTTGCCAAGTGCTTGTATCAAAAGCGTGTAATAAAAGTCCCGAAATGATATTAAAGTAATCTACAATCAAAGGAATATTGACTCTATTGAGTTAGCGAGTTTGAGGCTCAGACCCTACGTACCCAATTAATATTTGCTTCCTCACAGACAATTTCGTTTATTAAATTTAATCCATATGCATGAGTCTAGTCTACAATGATTTTTATTTATGATCGCAGAACAAAAGATTCGAACACAAACAGCATAGGTCCTCGCGATATTCCTGTGTGGACAAATATTCAAATTCAAAGGCTTCACACTCATGTTTTCCTACTAGCCTTTGTATTATAGGTATAATACAAAGGCTAGTAGGAAAACATGAGTGTGAAATTCTCACGCAATTTTCCCACTCCAGGGCTGATTTATTTCAATTTCTATGTAAAAAGTTCAGCGTCATGTTGAATGTAAATGCCCGCGTATTACTCACTCTGTGATAAGTGAAAACATTCACAGAAACGAGCCTCAAATTTTGACGGTAATCTGGTGTTGGGAATGTAAAACAACGTTCGTCAAAATAAACAATCAAAATTTGAATCTAAATAAATGACCACTGTCCACCGTCCATAAAAACCGAATTCGCAATTTTATTCAGTTTTAAGTAATGTTTCGAATTCATTTGGTATGTTTTATAGTTCCTAATGCATAACCTTTTAGTGGGTATAACGAAGAGCTTCTTCTTCCTCATCTCTTTCTCAATTTTGATTGGGGTTGGCACCAGTTTAAATCTATTTGGCGAACTACTAGTATTACCGTCTGCCGTCGGTGACCCCTTTGCTGGCACAACCGGTAACAATATGCCGTCAGTTTTCCCATTACTGAGGCACGACATCAATAGTGTAAACCAATACAACAGTTCCTGTGATATTAGCCTATGGTCATCATCGTAGACCTTACAACATCTTTTCAGATGATCGTTAGAAGTTGTCACACTTCTTTTGGTAGGTACTGATCGCATGTGAGACTTGGTGGGTTTGTGGGAGGCACTGGGTTGTCTTGTCTGTTGTGTCTTCGACTCCTTTTGTGAAAATATACCACACCAAGCCTTATATCATGGATTTTTAAGCCATTTGCAATGATTTTCCACCGCTTGACTTTTTTTTTGCGACGTTTACCAAATTGGAGAAATAAATAAATAAATATCATTGGACATTTCACACAACGTCATCTCGTCCCAAGTTAAGCAACTTAAAGCTTGTGTTATGGTAACCAGATGGATGATATACTACTTATTATACTTTTTTTTTTGTAAATACATACATATTATAGATAGAAATGACACTCAGACTCCGAGCTAGTGCCTCTGGTTTAGACAAAGACACTTGCCCTACCCCGGAATCGAACCCGGGACCCGTTGATCCAAAGGCGGAATTTATGTAAAGAATTAGCCCGGAAAATATATGAATCATAAGAAAAAAAGCTGCACTACGGCGAGCTCGGTACGTCATAGTTCTTCCAACAAATTAGGGATATCCTGGCGCAGGTCACGTAGAAAACGCATAAAGAGGATTTATGTAATTGTATTCGTTTCTATACATCTATGTATGCGTTTATGTATAGGAATAAAGTTACTTTTTAAAGCTAACACTGTTTTTTTATTTATATAACACATCATACTTATTTTTTCATCATCATCATCATCATTTCAGCCAAAAGACGTCCACTGCTGGACATAGGCCTCCCCCAAGGATTTCCACAAAGGCCGGTCCTGGGCCGCCCGCATCCACTGCTTTCCGGCGATCTTAACCAGGTCGTCGGTCCACCGTGTGGGAGGCCTACCAGCACTGCGCCTTCCGGAACGCGGTCGCCACTCGAGGACTTTTCTGCCCCATCGGATGTCGGTCCTGCGAGCTATGTGCCCTGCCCACTGCCACTTATTTTTTACTATTTTGTAAACAAGGTGGTAGCGATGTGTGGCGGGTCGACCACTTACTTACCTTTGATATGGTTGAGGAGATCAATGGCTGCCACATGTAATGCATGTGCTTGTGAACAGGTGCCGCTGTTTAGGGTTGGTCGGGTCACTGAATTTAAGGGAGTGATGGGAGGAGGTTTGACTCATCAGTGGGTAACTTATGGGCTGATTAGTAGTATAACATTTCTCCCTCTGCGTTCTATCCTGACTTTGCTAGTAAGAGCGACAAAATGACAAGGTTGAGAACTTAGTCGCTGAGAAGGAAAACTTGTGCCAACCCGTTTGGCCAGCGTGGTACAGTAAGCTAAAAACGATGGGAGGAGGATTTCTGTACAACATAATTTTCTTGATGCTGCTACTGAGTATGTAGTACCTCAGCAAAAGGAAATCGATCTTCGGATTAAGCAAGTCCGGATCTGCTGGTGTCCATCATTTGTAACCCCTTGACTTCCGGTGTGAACGATCGATCAAGGAAGATGGAGGGATTGTAGAAGTGAGGAATTGTGTATGAAAGGTGTGAATGTAGGTATGACGACTGATACCTATCAGCCCCTCTCCCACACTAGGTGGTAGTCTCCATTCACACCTGTGAATGGAGACTACCACCTAGTGTGGGAGAGGGGCCGTACGATGATAATGGTATTTATTAATATGACGATTTATAAGAGTTATGTGATAAACCTTCGTAAATAAAGCTCCTTTTGAGTTTGAGTTTGAGGTGTGCTTTGAAGAATACGTAAATCCATCGTTCTCGGCTGCCATACCACCGTCTCTGGCAGCAAGGCTAAAGTAAATACTGGTTGGTACATTTCCGTGTAGTGACAGATTTACAATACATTGTGTCACCACCCATTTCATTCTAAGCGTGTTGGAGGACTCGACAATAGGAAATGATAAGGCCGAAAACCTAGCCGCAAGAGAAGGAAAACTTGATACTAAACCTATTACCCCCCATACAGTTGGAGGAGGCCCGACTCAACAGTGGGTAACTTTTGGGCTGACAAGTAGAAGACATACTGGTAGTTAATCTATTCACGTAAGACTGGAGTCGATACCAATGAAAGTTTCTTGTTTCTTTTACTTTTTTTTTTACCTAATTTATGTAGCATCCAGATCGCTACCATTTAATGAAAGGTTTTACGCATGCAAATAATTTCTAGGTAAACGTAAGCCTTTATGACACATCACCACATTTTCGCTACGCAAATAATTCTCATTTTTTCCTAAACACACCAGTCTCCTTCTATTCATTTCGTTTTTATTATGATCTACTGCAAATAGTGTTTTTATGATGCAATTCATTTGAATAGGATTTATTTTTTATGTGCCGTAAATGTAACGCCTTTGCATTTCATATTTGGGAATATCGTGGTATTTTTAACCCCCGACGCAAAAAGAGGGGTGTTATAAGTTTCACGTGTCTGTCTGTCGGTCTGTCTGTCTGTGGCACCGTAGCTCGCGAACGGATGAAGCGATTTCAATAAAGTTTTTTTTGTATGAAAGGTGAGTTACGGGCGAGTGTTCTTAGACATGTTTGATGAAATCGGGTGAGCCGTTTAAAAGTTATGAGGGGTGAAAGTGGGGAAGAATAACCGAATGTCTGCAAATATAATCGAGTGGGGTCTCAAATGAAAGCGCATCACGTGCAATTTAACAAAATCTACATTATAATAAATATGTACCTATAAAAAGCATAAAATAAAAATTAAATTAAAAATTTAAATAAACCCCCGACACAATAACCTTTAAAAAGTAAAAAATAAAAATAAATACTTCGCGTTGGGGGACCAGGGGTCAGGAAATAAATAAGTGGGAGTGGTCCCCCAACGCGAAGTATTTATTTTTATTTTTTACTTTTTAAAGGTTATTGTGTTTATTTAAATTCTTAATTTAATTTTTTTTATATGTCTGTTTTTGAAATATTAGTTCTAATAGAATAGCGAACTGTACTTCGCTTTATGTTTTTTATTTCCCGTGGATCCCCTTTTATTCCATGAACAACAATAGCCCGTAGGTCAGGTTCTTGCTTCGTAATTGAGTTTAAATGAGTTTTACATTGTTACGTCACGACTAATGAAAGCTAAATGAGTTCGGCTTGCAAATGTACAAAGTCAAAGCGGCACGCATTATTTTTCAAAATGGTGGAGCTAAGTTATAGATCCATTGTATCTCAATGGTATGAAGTATATGTCTACTACTACTACTGGGTAATCAGGCTACTGTGTTATCCTGGCCGGAAGGATTGGCTGTACCAACTTATAATACGATGGTACCAATTCGAACTGATTTAAAATACTTACTGTCAAGCAAACCCCCCCCCCCATTCCACCCTATGAGGGTGTCTTATGAGCCGACAAAAGAAAATGTCAAGGCCGATAAAAAAGACAGGATAAGCAAGAGAAGTAAAACTTGATACGAAACCCTGTGGTTACCCCGCCTGGACAGCTTGGCACAGTACCCTCCATTTAACTGGAGGAGGCCCAACTCAAAAGTAGGTCATCTATGGGTACTAGTATGATCTTATTTAAATAGACACATTACTCATAACGGCATGTCTTTCTCGTGATATTGGATCATCAATTACTTTCATATTTCTTTAGCTATCCATTATCAGGGATCTTGAGGCCATTACAGAAAATCCACCCTTCAGTGTCTAGACGAAATTGTGATGTATCACGTTTGTGCTATTTGACATACAGACTGACTGAGAGCTGACTAAAGCTTAAAGAAGATCTAAAGCTTCAGCGTTAAATAAGAAAAACTAGATACAAGCCCTTTGCTAAGCCATTCGATATAGTCGGCAGATTTCCCTGCTTTATTAACGTCTTTTTTTCATTTAAATTGAGTCGTTTCAAAATTTATTTTTTGTATTCAACAATACAAAATACAATATCTGGTAGTGTATTGTCAAAACAATACACTACCAGATATTTTAGGTCTATTGATGGATCTTCGAAAAAATAAAAAAGGTTCAGTTCTATTATTCACCAAAAAACATTAAAAAAATACCCTTTTCTTTTTTTTCGCAGTTGAAAATACACAGTAACCTAATGCTTTAACTTATGTTAACATGAGTGATTGAAATGTGCGCTGATGACGCGATAATTAACCACCGCAACGAGCTTTAATCGAACAATGGCCTTGCAATTTGCGGGTTCCAGACACGTGAACCAAAATTCGAACATTCCTCACTCATTAGGGGAAAATGTCAATAAAATGGAAACCAATATCGCCAGGTTAAAGAGCAGTACTTCGGTGAGTATTTAAAGCCGTCGGTCCTTACTGTCATTTATACCATATATGGCAGTCGGGACACGTCGTCAGTAGCGTGAAAACTGACAGCTGGTTTAACCATATAATTACCGGTTGCCCCACTAGATGGAAAGTAGAGGGCAGATGGCAAAAGCTGCGTGCAATTACTGGTAGTTAGCCACAATAGTGCCGACTTCAATGAAATTGGATTATAGAAGAAGAAGGTGAGAAAGAATAAGTCACATGTAAAAATCGTATCGTAGAATATATTTAGTCTACCTGATTAGGTAGGTAGCTACCAAAAACAGATGTTCCAGTTAAAGTAGAAAAATGACAATGTTTCAAACGTCCCGACGTTTCAATACGACAGGGAATGATTAAAAACGTGCGCCACTCAAAGTTTTATGCATGTTACTGTTGAAAAATGGAATAGGCATGAGCAGTGTGTCCTAGCTTTGTTCACGTAATATGGATTTGTTAAAAGCTGTGAGTATGGTCCAACATTCATGGTAACATGATTTTTCAGATTAAAACTTTTGAAATTTTTCACATGGAATCAGTAGTTCCCGAGATTAGCGTGTCAAACCAACCAACAAGCAAACTTTGAGTGTTTTTATTTTAGTTTACATATTAAAGTGCAAATTTCAATTAGAGAGGATTGTTGGCAGGTCCCACCTGCTTGGGATCCAATAATTAAATTGAACAAATCTCAAGCTCAACACTCATCTGCAAGACCTCTGAACACCGTATGCGACTTGTGCGTGCACAGGGAACGTTGTCAATAATACAAAATTATAGGCGTTAGATTTAAATATTTATTTGTCCTTTGAAGACAACTGTCATCCAGTCTCTGCCGCGACCACGACTTCTGCAAAGCATTTGAAACGTCGGGAATTAAATAATGTAATCTTCACATTTATCAGTTGGGTTGTTGCCATAACGTTCTATTACAATCTTAGAAATAGACAGGGCTCAGAAAGTTATAACACCCCACTTTTTGACTTGAGTATTAAACCTCATGCGTATCAGTGCTGCTGTAATTTTAAAATTTAAATCAATTCATGAAACGAAATGTTTATTCAAACCATTTAAAGCCAGACAATGGCAGATTATAAAATATTCCGCAAAGTTTCGATTGACAAAATCGATTCACCAAAAGCCAAGAACCGTATAAATTAATCACTCGATTTCCATTCGATATTATTTTTGTCTTCATTCGCATTCATTTGTAAAGTCTATTGCTCTTTGAGACATCGATGTTAGCTTTTGATATGTTAATTTTACCGATGCTTGTATATTTTTGCTCAGCTCATTCCAAATTCAAATCATAAAAGCCAGTAGTATTTGTTCTGTCGATGATATTGAGGGAGAAATGTTGGGCAAGAGTGTCGAAATCCGATTAAATATTCATAAGATCTATTCAGAGTAACACTGATTTTGAAGAATGATTTTAAAAAGGTATTGAAGTATTCATACTACAAATATGTTGTATTGTGTTACCTACACAATTGTATACGACGTAATAGGGTATGGCGTGGCAGATTGTTTGTCCGTGTGGTTACGGATTAAGGAAACACAATGTTGCCAAGTAGCTCGGGTTTCCCTGCGAGATCGAATTAGGAATGAGGAGATACGCAGGCGAAGAGTTACCGACATAGCCCACAGGGTTGCCAAACTTAAGTGGCAGTGGGTAGGGCACATAGCTCGCAGTAATGACGCCCGATGGGGCAGAAGATCTCGAGTGGAGACCGCGTTCCGTATGGTCTCCCACATTGGTCGACCGATGAGTTGGTTTCGGTCGTTGTAAAAGATAGATATCTTGAGGAAGACGTAACAGGATATTATAGGAGTGCAAGATACTGATCACCTAGCCGCAAGAGAAGGAAAACTTGATTCCCACTACTGAGTCGGGCCTCCTCCAAAATCATGGAGGAAATTTAGCCGACTGTACCACACTGGCCAGATGGTTTGGCACATGGTTTCCTATCAAGGTTCCCTTCTTTCGTGGCTAGATTATCGGCCTGATTTCACAGAACAAGTGCTCCTGGTTTAGACAAAGACACTTGCCGGCGGCGGAATCGAACTCGGGACCCGTTGATCCAAAGGCGGTACATCTAACCCCTGCTACAACAGTATGGTATCAAGTTTAACGCGCTTAATCTCCTTGCGTCATACTTGAGTAGCAGAATGCAGTTTGTGGACATAAATGGAGTCAAATCTACTGGTTCGACAGTAACAATGGGCGTGCCACAGGGGTCTATTCTGGGTCCGTTTTTATTTCTTATTTATATAAACGATCTCGCCTTCTTTGTAAAAGATATTTGTAACATTGTTCTATTTGCTGATGATACATCGCTTATTTTTAAAGTTGACCGTAAGAAAACAAATTTTGACGATGTAAATAGCGCACTCGTGCAAAAATCTCAGTGGTTCACTGTAAACAATTTATTGTTGAATGCAGCTAAGACCAAATGCATTAGGTTTACTACCTCTTACTCAAAAAGTAGCGTTACTAAATTGATATTAAATGACAAAAATTTGGACCTAGAAGAATCTACAAAGTTTTTGGGCATTACTTTAGATTCCAAGTTACAATGGAGGCCCCACATTCATAAACTCGCTGATAAACTTAGTTCAGCAGCTTATGCTGTGAGACAGGTAAGACGGCTCACCGACGTGGATACCGCGAGACTTGTCTACTTTGGTTACTTCCATAGCGTCATGTCATATGGTATTTTGCTTTGGGGCAACGCCGCAGACATTGAAACTGTATTTGTATTACAAAAGCGTGCTGTGCGTTCCATTTACAATCTAGGATTGTAAATGGAAATAGGATTGTAATTTTGCCTGTGGCATCGCAGTTTATCCTTGCTAATATGTAGTGTATACGTAGTGACATCATAGTATAAGACCAACTGTGATGTCACTACGTCCACTATCCGTACAAGAAATGGGCATAAACTAATGATACCTCACCACAGACTGCAAAAAGCCCATGGATCTTTTGCAGGCCTCGGTGTTCGCCTGTACAATAAAATTCCTGACGCTATTGTAAATCTACCCTTCATAAAGTTCAAAAATTTTGTTAAAACTACACTAATTAATAAAGGGTACTACCGCGTCAACGACTATATGTGTGATAATGATGCCTGGAAGTAACTGTCATTTTGTGCCTGTGCTCTGTTCCTTTGGCCCCTTCAATACTATATCTCATTGGCGAAATATTTTGTACGTAGCATTTAGAAAATGTCATATATTGTACACTGTATGTGTGAGCAATGACGCAATGGAGACCTTTAATCGCGGATTTGTTTTTGTTTTTTTTTTTATTGGCGCTGTCAAGGTCTATCCGTCATTCATTGCGTAAACATTTAGCGTGTTTCTCTCATCTTGCGAACTTGCTCTCACTATGCTGTTTAGTGCTTTTTGTAAACGAACAATAATTTTAAAAAAGCAACTACAGAGTTTCTTGCCGGCTCTTCTCTGTAGAGCAGCCTTCCGAACCGGTGGTAAACTACCTACGGCATGAATGTGAGTGAACATATAGGGATTGTGAGCGATCAGGGGAAATGGAGGGATTGCAGGAATGAGGAGTTGTGTGTGAAAGGTGTGAATGTAGGTATGACGACTGATAGGTGTGTGTGGAGACTACCACCTAGTGTGGGACAGGGGCCGTAAGATGATAATGGTGTTTGTAAATATGACGATTTATAAGAGTTTTGTGATGAAACCTACGTAAATAAAGTTCCTTTTGAGTTTGAGTTTGAGTTTGTACCATCGAGGCAGTGTACGATAATGAACGAGTAAAACCAGTAATAAATTCCCGTAAAAGACGAGAACTCGTGGGGTTGTAATTTTAAAGACCGTCTCCTTCTTGGCCTAATTACAACCTTGTAATTAAAGCTCGTTGCTGTAAATTGCTTCCGAATAAGACTGAATACATTGTGAAAATGCGTGTTATAAACCTTTATTAATTTTTAAATAATTTATTATAATGTTCGTTATTATTATGCTTGCAATTGAAAAAAGGTATATTTTTCAATTGCAAGCCTAATCGTCAAGATTATATCAATCATAAACCTGACTATAAGCAATGACGCTAGAATTCTAGGCACGCTCCCTACAAGATGCAGCCTGGATGATGATTTTTATTTCTAATTTTACTTTTATTATATACAAATTCAGTCACGCTGTTTGTCCGCGATGAACTCCTAAACAACTTAACCGATTTGATCAATTTTACACACCGTGTGCAACTTATCCAACTTAAAAGTTAAGATTGCTCTCAATTTACAGTCCCAATATTTTTTCATTGCTAACTATTTGTCTATTATTGACAGTCACATTTGTATGTATGTTGACTAGATTAAGGTGGATGCTCCAGGGTAACCGGCGAAATTCAAATTTTCTTACGTTTTTTGCAATTTGCAGGTCAGTGCTAGGTTGTATGTTGATTAAAATGTTATTCGCGGCTGTAAGACTTATGTAGTTATAGAATTATAATCATCAAAATCATCAATACAACCCTCCAAGCTCATAAAAGTGCAAGAAAAATTTTTTTAACGTCAAAGTCATTCTTGCACCTTTATGAGCTTGGAGGGTTGTATTGATGAGTTTGATGATTATAACTCTATAACTAAATACGTCTTACAGCCGCGAATCAAATGTTCATCATCATACAACCTAGCACTGCCCTGCAAATTGCAAAAAACGCAAGAAAATTTGAATTTCGCGGGCTACCCTGGAGCATCCACCTTAAAGAGTTGATATGACAGAGGGACTACGTATACTGTGATTAGTATGAATTCGAAACGGTACAAAAAAAATACACGTGATTTTTCATGGGGGATGGAGGGGAAGTTTTAAACCTCACCAGGTATCACCAAGGGGGAGGAAGAGGTTACAAAATGTGATTATGGACAGCCCCTAAGGTTAATAAACGATGCGTTAGGCATAAACATTTGTTAGGAAAGATACATCAGGTTCAAATGAGACAAAAATTTAAAATATCATTTGCGGCTAAACTATTGCTCCAATTTAATTCATTTTTGGTACAGAGCCTGGAAATGATACCTAGTGTAGGCAGTTAAAAAAATGCCCCAATGTCGTATCAACCCTGTATAATCTCGGAACCAACAAGCAAGTAAGTAGTAAAAATTTTGAGCGTTCTGAGTAATGCTTTTTTTTTTTCACCAATTATTGAAGTTTTGTAGCAAACTACTGAACCCATTTCGATGAAATTTACAATACCCTAAAATATATAGCTTATAAATATATAGCTTATAAATGTCCGAGATACGTGGTTATACGCTTACAAAAAAACATATTCATGAATTGAGAATCTCCTTCTTTTTTAAGTCGGATAAAAAAGGTAGTACTCCAATTTAAAGTTAACGCAGATAAAATTGCGGGTGCCATAAAGGTGTTCAATAAAGGTATTTGCCAAATGTACCAATATTCAGTACAGTCACGTCTTACCAAATTGTGACGGCGAAACCCAAGTTGAAGTAACACGGCAGAGGTTTCGTTTTCATGATACTATATTTGTTCGGCTTTGGTAAAAGACTTTTATTACGTAATGAGTTTTATTGGTAACTATAGTATTTGTTATAGTTCGATCGGTGACTACGTAATAATAGTCAGATATCAACATAAATAGGTCAGATAATGTGACCGAAATCATACCGTTAAAGTCCCAACAAAGTGCATTAGTGGGCTGCATTAACCGCCAGATGAAATAAGTTAGTTTATTTTTATTTTTAAACTTTCGCGATTTGAACACATAATTAAAAACTTATCGGGACTTATCGCGCACAGAATTAATACCTGTTTTTGCTCGACGTTTCGACCATGTTACAATGGCCGTGGTCGCGAGCTGACTGCAGACCGCAAGTTTTTTCGGTGGGAAGTGAGGGTACTTTGGTCTCCTACCCTCACTTGGTTTTGCACACACGTAGGGTTATCACTACGGCACACCACACTGACTGTATCGGTTGAAAACTTAGTACTGCGGTGAAGATGTGGAAACGGTATGTGGACGACGTTTTCTGCATAATGAAGGGAGACAAAGAGATAGTAGACCAGTTCGTGGATCATCTCAACTCAATTCACGTGAACATTAGGTTCACATATGAACTGGAAGTGGAAAGAACTTTGCCATTCCTTGATATCAAAGTGATGGTTAGACCAGATGGCTCGTTGGCGCACTCGGTCTACAGAAAACCCACGCACACGGACAGGTACCTACATGCTACGTCACACCATCACCCGCGCCATTTGCAGTCGGTGGCCAGCTCTCTGTTAGACAGAGCTGTAGCCCTCTGTGACCCTGAACATGTGGAGGCTGAAGTAGCCCATGTTCAGGAGGTACTTAAAAGAAATGGCTATAGTGTGACCAAGAGAGGTCGAGCAATACGCAGAGGACACAGGAGCAAGTGTGACGTAGAGAGGCAGCCGGCTTTCATGCCTTACGTTAAAGGGGTAACAGATAAGGTGGGGACTGTGTTGAAGGAGTATTCCATCAAAACGGTGTATACCCCCTTATCCAAGTTAACCAGGCATGTGAGGACGCCGAAGGATGTCATTCCGTTCCAGACTCCCGGTGTGTACAAGGTGGATTGCAGCTGCGGTAGTTCCTACATCGGTCAAACGAAGCGTACTATTGCGGAAAGGATAAAAGAACACATCGCAGCTGTCAAAAATCACCAGATACAGAAGTCTGCTATTGCTGAGCATTTGCTTGAGGCGGGGTCTGATCACTGGATCGAGCTCCACGATCCGAAAGTCCTCTCCACTGAACGGCATTACTATGCGAGAACGGTTCGTGAAGCGGTGGAAATCAGAAAACATCGTAATTTCAACCGAAAAGATGGATTCAAGTTGGCGGCATCGTGGAACCCCGTTATAAGCAAATGTATAGTTCGCGGTATAGGTACTAAGTTTTCAACCGATACAGTCAGTGTGGTGTGCCGTAGTGACAACCCTACGTGTGTGCAAAACCAAGTGAGGGTAGGAGACCAAAGTACCCTCACTTCCCACCGAAAAAACTTGCGGTCTGCAGTCGGCTCGCGACCACGGCCATTGTAACATGGTCGAAACGTCGAGCAAAAACAGGTATTAATTCTGTGCGCGATAAGTCCCGATAAGTTTTTAATTATAAGTTAGTTTACTTAAGCCTGCAGTGTTGAGCCAGTTTTTCATACATGTTAGTTCAAAGTCGGTGGACGCACATGTATGAAAAACTGGTTCTAGTATGAAAGCTAAACTATATCACTACATATTATATAACAAAGTCGCTGTCATCTGTCCGTCCCTATGTATGCTTAAACCTTTAAAACTACCCAACGGATTTTGAAGCAGTTTTTTTAATAGATAGAGTGATTCAAGAGGAAGGTTCGAAACGTCGGGAATTAAATAATGTAATATACACGCGATAAATCCGTTAAAACGTGTTTAATTTCAATGTGTAATAATCGCGAAAACCTAAGAAATCATTATGTACAATACATGCATAATTGCACCCGTGCGAAGCCGGGGCGGATCGCTAGTAGTATATAAATACTGACTTATAGTATCTTATAGTTTTTTTATTTTTTATTTTATTTATTTGGGACAACAAACAGATACAATGTATACATTACTTAAAAGCTATGATTTCTAGAATTGATAACATTGTATCCCACAGCGTTATCCACGTATTACAGTTATAGACTAAATATATATCATTACAATCATAGTTACAAGACGCTTAGAAGAAGAAATTAAGACTACAAATATTCGCAAACATGATAAATTAAATGATTGAAAATTGAAACAAGAGTATTACAATTAAATTACTTAGGTAACAAATTAATATGAATTAACAATTAAACTACTTATTTTAATCTAACAATTGTTGAATGCAATTACGAAACTTATGAGGGCTAAGGCAAAATATATCTATATCAATAAAGCAGTCATTATATTGTTGAATAAGGCGACGGACAGGAGATCGAAGTCCAGCGTTAGATTTACATTTACACAAAGCAAATAATTCACGCTTACATACCTGTCGCTTATGAACCGTTCGGGGGAAAAGTGGTGGTCATTGAATGAACGAACACTGTTTTTCGACTGTTTCTTTGCCGTGAACTATCTTATTTTAGCTAGCGGTTTACGTTCGGCTTTAGCCATCAGGACATCACCGTATTGTAACTTTGTAAGTATGTCTATCTATCTATCTATCTATCTATCTATCTATCTATCTATCTATCTATCTATCTATCTATCTATCTATCTATCAATCAATCAATCAATCATCAATATATTAATAAAATAAATCCTTCGACACGCACAATACTATTTGGACGAAACCATATCGGCGGCTAAAGTTATATTAGCGCCATCTATAATAAAATTCTCCGTGTTGTGACGAATTTGAATACATTCTTGATCTTGTGTATTTAAAACCTATCGCCACACGACACGCAATATCTTATTGTATTCATTGTGAAACCCGAAACTTTCAGATAAACTTAGCGTAAACGTTCATAAGAGCAACCACTAATATTAACTTTAATCAACAGTTTGCACCTAACTAAGGAGCCGATGTTTTATTAGTTTGGTTCAAGTTCGTTGCCTAACTTGCTCACGTAACCTTAGACATCGCTAATGGAATATTGATTTACTGTTTCAGACGATTAGATTTCGCGTTTTAGAATATATTAATGAATCCGTCCGTCCGTGTATATCTTTCAGTGTGGTGATGGATTTAGAATACATAGTGACACCACCGCATTCCATCCTGAGGGTGAGGTCTAAAAAAAGCAACTCCGTAGAGCTCTCTGTAGAGCATTCTGAACCGGTGATAATTGGTACATTTTCAATTTTAATTGGTAGTTTATTTTTATTGTTTGACGGGTCAAAAGAGCTCTAATTGCCAACTTGATTAAATAAATATTGATTTTAATCAGAAACTTGCTATAAGAAATGATACGGTTTCATGGAACTGCCATCTATTGAAAGCAACGTTGCATAACTCTCTGATGCAATCTTAATCAAGATATCTCAGTTTCAAACACGGCTTTACTTAATATGCAACGTTCCAAGATCTATGTAGATGCCAAGTTTCCATGCGACAGATATTGTAGCAGTTGTTCAGACGTCGATAAATTTGTGGTTCAGAGCATCGTCGCAGATGCCAAGTCACGACACGACGTCCAAGGTTCTAATGAATTAGCTGCCTCGTTGGTCTAGGGGTTGGATGTGCCTTTGCATCAACGGGACCCGGGTTTGATTCCGGGGTTGGGCGAGTGTCTTGGTCTAAACTAAAGGCACTTGCTCTGAGTCTGGATGTCATTTGTGCTTGTGAACCCCCCCCCCAATATAGGTTATACCCAAGACAGGGGTTCCGTTATTTTTTTAAATAACAAAAAATAAGCCATTATAGGCTTATTTGCTTACGGTAATTATACCGTCATATTGTACTGGATTTAGTAAATACGTGTTGCTTGGGTAACGGATTTAAAATACATTCTGCCTCGTTGGTCTAGTGGTTAGATGTGCCGCCTTTGGATCAACGGGTCCCGGGTTCGATTCCGGGGTCGGGCATGTGTCTTTGTCTAAACCAGAGGCACTGGCTCGGAGTCTGGGTGTCATTTCTATCTATAATATGTATGTATTTACAAAAAAAAAGTATAGAAGTAGTTTGTCATCCATCTCGTTACCATAACACAAGCATTAAGTTGCTTAGCTTGGGACGAGATGGCGTTGTGTGAAATGTCCAAGGATATTTATATTTATTGCGTCACCACCCAATTCCATCCAAAGGGCGTCGTAAGAGTCGACAATAGGAAATGATAAGGCCGAAAACCTAGCCGCAAGAGAAGGAAAACTTTATGCCTTTATACTAATCGCTGTGCCAACCCGTCTGGGTGGCACAGTAGGCTAATTACCCTCCATGTAGTTGGAGGAGGCCCGACTCATCAGTGGGTAATTTATGGGCTGAGAAGTAATAAGAAGTAGAAGTGTTGCTTGGGATTATTCTGACTTGAAAATATCTACATTTTGAGAAGACTTTTCTGTCTACACATGACAGGTGGGCTTAGTGGATAACCACCCGGTATGGCGCATTGGTTGAGCGATCGACTGCTGCGCAGCATGTCGCGGGTTCGATTCCCGCACGGAAGAAATATTTGCACGACCTACAAGTATTTGTTCCGGGTCTGGGTGTTTTCTATCTCTAATAAGTATGTATTCACAAAAAAAGTATATAAGTAGTTTATCGTCCATCTCGTTACCATAACACAAGCATTAAGTTGCTTAGCTTGGGACGAGATGGCGTTGTGTCCAAGGATATTTATAGCTGCCTGAAGAGGACCTACACCTCACAGAATACCTAAGCGAAATAACATCTTCTGCGACCCGTTCTGCCTTGCAGAAGGGAGCCACACCAGGCCTCAGCTTAGCAACCAACTAGGTTGACCGAGGACACTGGTGCACCGCAACGCTTAACAGGGCCGATTTGAGGGCAAAGGGCATAACCAGCTACGACAACGCTCTTCGTCTAATCTTTCCTTCTGGGCCTGCCATGATTGGTGACCATGAGCTGGTATGATCCCAAAGGATCTTGAAGGCACACTAGCCCCATAACACGGCAAGTTAGCATCACAATGGAGAGAAATATAAGATCTACCTGCATACATTGGAATCAATAAATTCGTTTTGCATAATTAATTCCAATCGAAATTATACACGTTAATTGATGAAAACCGCAAATCAAACAGATGCCATCCATGTAAGTTCACCATTATGAAATCGTTGTTCACTGAACATCAATTCTGTTCATTGTTAAATTTATGTACCACACTCTCCATGTGGTGACGGATTTAGAATAAATTGTGTCACCACCCCATTCCATCGTGAGGGTGTCGTAAGGCCCGACAATAGGAAATGACAAGGCCGAGAAGCCGCAAGATAAGGAAAATACGAAACCCTGTGCCAATCTGTTTGGCCAGCATAGGGTAATTACCCTCCATGTAATTGGCAAAGGTCAGACTCGGCAGTGGATCATGTATAAATAAATAAATATCCTTGAACATTTCACACAACGCCATCTCGTCCCAAGCTAAGCAACTTAATGCTTGTGTTATGGTAACGAGATGGATGATAATCTACTTATATTTTTTTTTTTTTTGGAAATACCTACATACATATTATAGATAGAAAACACCCAGACCCGGAACAAATACTTGTAGGTCGTACAAATATTTCTTCCGTGCGGGGATCGAACCCGCGACATGCTGCGCAGCAGTCGATCGATTTTAGTGGTAATAGTAGAGGAGTCGCTCGGCTTCCGGTAACACTTAACCACTAACACAGCACAGATCCCTAACTTTTCCCAGCTCACTTGGTCTATGAAATGAAATAACCGAGTCGTGGGTCAAGATATTTTAAAAATTGACCAACTTTATGTCGGTTATCTGGATTAGAACTGCGAAAGCGATGTCGGCTATTTTTGATTGGGAATAAAATTCATTACAATACAAGACCCGGATCCGAGACGTGGGCGATCACAATGGCTTCTTAGGCGGCTCTACATGCGGTGGAGAGATCTATGCTCAGAGTTACCCTTCGTGATAGAATCAGAAATGTTTAAATCCGTAGAAGAATCAAAGCGAACGACATACCTAGAAGGATTGCACAGTTGAATGGGCAGGCCACGGATCCAGAAGAACGGATGGCCGTTAAGGCATAAAATTCTTAGAATGACATCCACGTACGCGAACGGGAAGACCTTCAACGGACGACCTTGTAAAGGTCGCTAGGAGTCGGTGCGGTTTGCACGAGATCGTGCACTGTAGAGATCTATGGGGGCGGCCTATGATAGTATTGGATTTCTGTGTCTGATATATAGGTAGTTTAAATATAAAGCCATAATGCGTAAAATATCCTGTACGATAAGTATATGATGAATGAAATCCGTGTGATTTAGAATACGCAGTGTCAACAACCCATACCACACCGAGAAGTTGTAAGAGGCAACTAAGGGAATGCAAGAGGTAATTCACCCAGCCGCAAGAGAAGGAAAACTTGACACAAAACCTGTGCCAACCCGTCTTGCCAGCGTGGCACAGACGGCTAATTTCCCTCCATGGATTTAGAGGAGGCCCGACTCAGTAGTGGGTCATTCATAGGCTAAAACGTAGTGTATGAATACATCCCACAGATACACATCAACAAAATCTATAAATAACTCAACGTTTATCTGTTTGTCAATGAGATTTATCCAACTAGGGTATAGCAAAGCCTCTCCATTCAATAGATGTCATCAAGGCAATCGCCTACCCTGTCGTTTCTGCTGCCGTTCAAAAAGGAACCGTATCCTTACCTACTTAGATTTCAGTCTTGAATAGAACCAGACTTGGAACAGTGCTGACAGCGTCTGTTGCAATATCTTGGGTAAATCAAATGATACTGACACAGCTCTTGGTCTGAGAAAACGTTATACTGTCAATTTCACAGTTCCATGTTCGTGTAGTAATTGTAGTATATTTCGTAAATATAAAAAAATAAACTACCTCTGGACTATAGTTTACAATACTCCAATTTTCAGTTATATAATATTTATTAACCTTATTCATACTTATAAGCTGTGGCTCCGCTTATAGAGAACGGCTTAAAGAAAATGTTTTTCATATCTAATGAATGAATTAATCTTAATAATGCAAAAAAAAACATCTTAGATAACATGTCGAATATTCTTCATGTTATTATACCTTTGTAGAAGTAACCAGAATTTAATTGCTTCGAACTTCTTAGAAAAATAAACTCCATTCATTACCTTGGAACTAGTAGGTTCCTTTCACTGAAATTGTTCTCATGCTTAACTAAGTTAGCAGCTAGAGCTCCGAGTAAGTTACGACCTTACATATATATTTACTTAAATAACTTGCTCATTCACCGCTACGTTAAAACTTAAGGCAACCGCCCGCAGCGTACTGTAACTAATATCTCCCACGAAGAAAAAAAGATTCCATGCAGATTCAAATGCCTAGCATTTGAAACAGCATGGATTTTTCTCAAATTAAAATGATAATTATTGGAAACATGGTGTCTGATACATTTCTTAGCAAAGCATCGCACCAAAGGATTTTTTACCTTAAACTCTGAAAGTGCTTTTACGAGTAAACAGACAAACCTTTTATGCATTCTCTAACACTCGAAACCACTCCTCGTAGACGAGCCGGCAAGAAAATCAGTCGTTGCATTGTAGACTCATAAACACACCTAACAAATAATGATAAATGACTTCAAAAATGGTACTAAAAAGCGAATAATTCCCAATAAACAACTGTTTGAAGACGGTGGCACATTATAACTCCTCCTTCATACCTCACCCCTCACTTTCAATATTTCTGCTCACCCTAAACATCTCCGCTCTTCTCATAATTTACTTCTTCTCTGTCCTTCCCATCGTTCCCACGCAGTTCACTCTTCCTTTCACATTCAGTCTATCCTCTTGTGGAATGCGCTGCCAACGGAAATCAGGATGTGCCCCACTAGACATAACTTTAAACTAAAAGTCCGTAAACATCTGTTGAATGAAGCGTTGACGGAATCATCATCTATGTAATTATCATAAATATATATTAGTTTATGTATAGCATATTATTATGTATTATAATCTATGTATTATATTTAATGTATAAATTATATAGGTATTGATTTATTTAATTAGATTATTTAATTAAAAGTGTCAACAGCGTTCTGATTATATCTCTAGAAAATTAAAGATTTTAAAAGTTTTAAGCTACATCTGAACAAATACACCGTCAAGAACAACACTACAGGTGCCGTGTCTACCACGATAAACAAGTCAGTCGAATTCTCACTACATCTGTCCAGTAAAATGAAACTGAAGATCCACCACAACATCCGAGGTTAGAACATAAATTAACCGCCATTTTGACACTTCCATAAGTTGCACGTAATTTCAACTGTCAGATTAATCATTCATATTTGAAGTTACTCTAACTGTCACTCGGTTTGGTTGGTATCAACTTCAGGGTTGCCAGAACAATAAAAGCAAAAGCTACTATTTACCATTTCATTTCGTTTCACGTAACTTTATATGAAATTATGGAGGGACAATTTGAAATATTATTTGAAAAAATGAAAATGGAAATGAAAAATCAGACAATCGAATTAACAGAATCTCTCACAAAAAATATTATGGATAGGATGGATGAAAAACTAATACCTATCAAGGAGGAAAATGAAAAACTCAAAGAAAAAATTTACAAACTAGAGAATGAGTTAGAACATTTAAAAAGGCAAAAGAAAAGTAATAACCTTATTATCTTTGGATTAAAAGAAGGCGAAAACTCAACAGTTGAGCTATTCCGAAATATAAAGGAGAACTTCAAAAGGGACTTAGGCATAAATTTGGAAGAAAATGAAGTAAACAAATTAAACCGCTTAGGGAAACAAAAATCCGAGAGCAAACCCAGACCAGTACTTTGTTCCCTTCTAAGCGAATGGAAGAAGACCGAAATAATAAAAAACAAAAAGAAACTAAATGGAATCTATATCTCTGAAGATTATTCGAAAGAAGTATTAGAGTTTTTTGCAGTGGCAACACTAGACGATACACGTCTAAAAATTTGTTCCCTAAAATTTTTCTGTTTTAAATTGTTTTACAAGTTTATACAGTAATTTTCTTTAATAAATAATAAATACTAAGTTGTGTATTACCTAAACAAGTGTTATCAAGTGTTGTTATATGACTTATATGTGACTTTATCGAGTTTGGAGTTCGTACGCCGACCAGCTGACCGTTACCGGCATACCGCACAATCAAGCAGCTGATTGAATCCCTGGGAGTATTGTTTTTATGTTTTTGTTTGTAATAAACTGTATCACGCATATTACACTATTCATAGCTCATTCTACGTGTTATGAGCATCGTCTATCCACACATTTAGGCTTCGTTTTGTCTCGCTTTACTTGACAAGTTGGAAGCAAAGTCGACGACGAAAGTTAAAAAGCCTCATACAGTTAATACACAGCTACACTATACATACACGCTATATCTGTAACTACATAATTGGTTGGCCTTTGCTTATCAATTAGATCTGAAATCGTTTTCGAGTGGAGTTCGAACAGTGTACTTGCCTACCCCCATTAGAAAAAGGAAGTAGAAACATTTAAATAATTGAAATTTTGTAACTGTGTTTGTTACTTTCAGTGTTAACTATTTATTAATCATTATTTATTTCTTACTACATCTTCTTACCAACCTCTTAATTTAACTATATTTACTTTTCCATCCATCTTTACATTCTATCTTTTATTCACATATTTTCCTGTTATTTTTCAGTTACAGTCCACTGCTGCCACTAGTGGGACATGGCGCTGACTCGCAAAGCGGTTGCCAAGGATATGGAGAACAAGCTGAAGGTAGCCCTCCAAGAACTGAAGTCCAAAAACAAGCTTTGTGACCAGCTCATGAAAGAACGTGATGACAGTGAAAAAGAAATCGAAATTGTAATTAATAGGAACTCTGGACTGAAAAATGAGCTGGCTGAACTTCATACTCACCTCATGGCCGTACAGGAGCAGAGAGACCAACTGCAGGACACTGTTGATTCATTCCATAGTTGTAGTACCATGCATGAACAGGCTCTGAGTCGTATTACTGAACTGGAATACTCATTGCATGAAGCTCAAAAGGCTATTGAGAGTTTTGAACATTTCAAGGAGTGCCAGAATAGTAGTACCACTCAGTCCCTATATGATGAATTACTGGGACAATCAGAATGTAACAATATATGTAACACAACATGCCAGGCTGAACAGGATAATTTTGTTAATATTGCCAGTAATAACAAGATTAAAAAGTATATAAAAATTAACAAATTAATTAGTAAAACCAAGAAATTAATAAAATATAATAAGCAAACAAAAATGCTAAAATCATTAAGCAGTAATAGGCTAATATTAATATCTAGGTTACGTCAATATAAAGATAATTTAGTAAAATCACAATATATTTATGACAAGGATACATTTAACTTACAGGTAGACATAATTAATCTGCAAAAAGACCTTGCCAGCATTGCACAGAAATATGAGGAGGCCCAAGTCCAAATTAAACACCATATTTTGGCGACTAATGAACTTTTGAAAATGAGCTCTTACAATGCTGAGCGTTTTCAATCATTGACAGATAATTGCCACCAGCAATTGTACCCAGAAAACGCATGCAGCACTGTCTACCATGATCATGCAGAACCATCATCATTGTCATCATCATCTCCATGTGGTGAATTATGCAATGTAAGTGTTTGTAATGTATCACAACAAGATGTGCGCCCCTGTACAGCGGCATCCAAAGTTGTTATATACTCTGACAAATTAGGTCAAGGTTTTAGCTCACTCTTGAAAGACAAATGTGATGTACCTATATATAACATGTGTTCGCCTGGCATTACCTTAGATACTCTAACGCATAGTATCCAGCCTCATAATTTGAATAAAGACACAACTGTAATAATTTTATTTGGTAACAGCATTTCAGTTAAGCGGTTACACATCATTAATTTGGTAGATAAATTTTTGGAGCTCAATGCCAAGTATGGCTGTAAATTTATTATAAATGCCCTTCCTTATTCGCAGTCTTTAACAGTCAATCAAAATAGACACATATTTAATTTAAATATGCTTATTTATAATCTAACTCATCGCTATGACAAAGCGATATCATTTTTTGACTGCAACAAATTTATATCTAGATTTAAGTTGACAAAGGATACTATGTACCTGCCCCCTAGAGATAAGAGACAAATGGCTACATTGATAGCTTATAATTTACACCCTGTTGACTATGTCACAGGAATTTTTTTACATACTTCTAGTAATAGGACACTGACAGACTGTGCTATTCGCAGTTCATCGGACACATCTGGTTGTTTAAACAACTAGATAAGACAACAGTCATGCCCTCTCACTTACGCATTGTACACCAAAATATACAGGGCATGACTAGCAAACAGTTAGAGGTTGATCTTTTTCTGGACTATCACAAAGTTCAGGTATTTTGTGTTACGGAACACTGGTTGAGAGATCATGAGCTTGGGCGCAATAACATGAGCCACAAAGTAGTTAGTGCTTTTTGTAGATCATCTGCCATCCGTGGTGGGTCTCTTATATTAGTGTCAAGTTATTTAAAATGTAAAGAACGCAAGGATATTGTGCAGCTCTCAATAGAGCGCACGATCGAATTGTCTTGTGTAGAACTTGACATGTATATAATTATTTGCGTTTACCGCCCTCCATCAGGTATATACAGTCAGTTTGAAATAGTAATGGAGGAAGTTTTAGGAAGAATTACAGTAAATAGCGGTAAAGATATAATAATATGTGGTGATTTCAATATAGATTTGCTTGTTGAATCAGCGTCAACTTCTCGCTTTATTAGCCTGTTTAAGTCATTCGGATTGACTCACGCTTTTTGTGAGCCAACTAGAATTACTAAAACTACATTTACTTGCCTGGATAATATTTTCTGCAGCTGTGATATGGTCGATAAATCAATTCTAAACGACCTATCATCAGATCATAGCGGGCAACTTATTGTTCTACCCTTTCTAAAAACAGCCGAATGCCCTAAGTTTACTACTAGGCCAGTCACATGTAGCAGATTAGAATTATTCAAACATAATATATCCAAGATGACTGGTGGCATGACTCTTGCACGTGGCGATCCAGATACTTTGTATAAGAACTTATTTGATATTATTAAAAGGCAACACGATGATGTATTTCAATTAAAAACTTTTACTATGAGAAATAAAATTAAATTTTGTGATTGGGCTACACCAGGCATTTACAAAAGTAGAAATACTTTATATAATCTTTATTCCATGAAACAGATGAATTTTGATTCAGTGTTCCACGATTATGTTAGGTCTTACTCAAAAGTTTTTAGGAAAGTTTGCAACACAGCAAAGTCCCTACACATAAGCCGTAAGATTAAAAAATCCGAGGACAAAATAAAAACAACTTGGAAAATTATTAATGCTGAAACTGGAAAATCAAAGCCACAAGAATCCATGTTCCAATTAACCGTAAATAACAAATTAATAATTGATAAGTATGAAGTGGCTCAAACCTTTAATAACTTTTTTGCATCTATACCGTGTCAAATCACTGCTCCGTTGAATTCTTCTCCTGTCGATGCCGAAGACCTACTCAGAAATAATGTTAAGGAGTGTTCAGCCCTGTTCAGTTTCACTCACGTTACAGCAATTGATATTATAAATACTTTTAAAACCATTAATTCTAAGAAAACCGGAGATTTGTGGGGTATGTCTACACTAGCCATTAATAGCATCATTTACGAGATTGCCCCATACCTTACAGATATTTTTAATGAATGTATAGACGTGGGTACTTTTCCTAATTTAATGAAACATAGTAAAATCACACCATTGTTCAAAGCTGGTAACAAAAAAGAGCCTGGCAATTACCGTCCAATCTCTATTCTGCCAGCTCTAAGTAAAATTTTTGAAAAACTAATCTTAAAGCAATTACTTCGTCATTTCGATTTACATAAATTATTGCATAGTGAACAATACGGTTTTACCAAAGGTCGTTCTACGACGAATGCAGGTGCTGCGCTCTTAAAACATATTTATGATGCCTGGGAGAACTCGCAAGATGCCATAGGTATTTTCTGTGATCTATCGAAAGCTTTCGACTGTGTGCATCACGAAACCTTGTTAAGAAAGCTTCAACACTATGGCGTTAAATACAATGCGATCAATTTATTAGCGTCGTATCTGCGTGATAGAATTCAGTTCGTCGACATTAATGGAGTTAAGTCTGATGGATCGCCTGTGTCTATGGGCGTGCCACAAGGGTCCATCCTTGGTCCTTTCCTATTTCTGGTATATATTAATGACCTTGCATTTTTTATTAATGACATTTGCGATATCGTGCTTTTCGCTGATGATACATCTCTTGTATTTAAAGTTGACCGGAAAAACGTTAATTATGACGACGTGAATAGCGCGCTTAGTCAGGTATCTTACTGGTTCACAACAAACAATTTGCTACTGAATTCTGTAAAAACTAAATGTATTCGATTTGTAACACCGAATACTAAGAAAATAGATACCAAACTAGATTTGGATAATAAGCAAGTAGACATAGTAGATTCAACCAAGTTTCTAGGCATCACTCTAGATCGTAAATTGCAGTGGAAGCCTCACATTGTAACTCTTACGGGGAAGCTTAGTTCAGCCGCCTACGCTGTTAGACAGGTTAGGAGACTCACTGACGAAGACACGGCAAAACTCGTTTACTTTGGTTACTTCCATAGCGTTATGTCGTATGGGATCCTACTCTGGGGTAATGCTGCTGATATACAAAACATATTTATTGTACAGAAGCGCGCGCTACGTGCAATTTATAATTTAGGACCTAGAGAATCACTGAGAGAACGCTTTAAAGATATAGGGATTTTAACTGTAGCGTCACAGTACATTTTTTCTAATCTAATTTTTGTTAAACAAAATTATAGTAGCTTTAAAAAAAATTGTGACGTCTCGTCCTCCAATATCCAGACAAGAAATAGGCATAAGTTAGTTACTCCATTCCACCGGCTACAAAAAGCACATGGTTCTTTTGTAGGTCTCGGAATTCGCCTGTTCAACAAATTACCGGAAGCAGTTTTGGATTGGTCGTTCGAGAAATTTAAATGTTACGTTAAGTCCGGTTTAATTAAAAAAGCGTACTATCAAGTCAATGACTATCTATCAGATAGTGACGCATGGGAGTAACGTCGGCTATGTTATGGTCTAGCTCTGATCTTTCAGCCATTACATTAGTGAAGTTTTGTAAACAGTATGTGAGTGCAGTTTCAGCACGCACCATGTAATTTGTGTAATTTCACTAATTTTTATTTTCTTATTTTTTAATGTGCTACATGTTTATGCGTGTTATTGCTTTCACTAACCTGTCAGACTTGTTTGTACCACCATCATTGTAACCCTCTTATTTAAAAGAGCAACCATGGAGTTTCTTGCCGGCTCTTCTCTATGGAATGGCATTCCGAACCGGTGGTAAAAACTAAATTATTAATTTAATTTTATGATTTTTATTTTTAATTTTTTTTTTCTCTTAAATCTTTGACTATTTGAAAGCATTCGCAAGAATTTATTCGAATAAAAAACATTTTGATTTTGATTTTGATTTTAGAGAAAAGGAAAGCTCTACAACCACAATTACTCGAAGAGAGGAAGAAAGGAAACATAGCTTTTCTGAAATATGACAAAATTATAATAAAAGAACCTAACACCAACAATGACAAAAGGAAAAGGGAATCTACCTCACCACAGTCACCGTCAAAAACTCAGCCTAAAAAACAACAAACACTGACTTCTCTCAAAAGCAACAGACACAACGTCTTCGAGGCAATGAGAATAAAATCAAACTCTCTAACCAATATTACTACACGCAAAAACCAATAGCAATTAACATTCGGAACACCGGAAATTCAAACAAACTATCAAAACCAACAAAACGTAAAAACACAATCTCCCCCAACCCGACTGGTCCTCGTGGGGGATGAAGACCACAACCCTCCAACATTCCAAAAACGTAAAGAAAAAATCTATATTGCTGCACTAAATACCCTCACTCTGAAAAGCGAAGAAAACTTAACAGAACTAACATACGCTTTAGAACAAATCAAATGGGACATCGTTGGTCTTAGCGAAACCAGACGAATGGGGGAAAGAATTGTTTCTTATCAGGACTTCTTGTTATACCATATAGGGACCACTCCGGGCCGCCATGGAGTTGGCTTTATTGTAAAGAAACACCTGGCAAACTGTATTGAAGGCTTTATAGGCATTTCGGAGCGCACAGCAATAATGAATCTAAAGCTACCAGGATACCAAGACTCATGGTCTATCATCCAAGTGTACTCGCCTACAGAACAATCAGACCTCGAAACAATAGATACATTTTATCTTGAATTAAATAAAGCCATCCGAGATCATGCTCATAAAAACCTAATAGTAATGGGAGACTTCAATGGCAAAATTGGAGACAAGCGTCCTGGAGAGAACACACTAGGACCATTCACATTCTGCACCAAAACCAGAAGCAGGAACGGAGAAAAAATTATGAACTTGACATTAGAAAACAACCTTACTATTTTAAATACTATATATAGGAAAAATAAGAAAAGAATGTGGACATGGATTTCACCAGACGGGAATACAAAAAATGAAATTGATTTTTTCATGACTAACAAAACCAGTTACTTCAGTAATTTCAACGTAATCAACCAATTCAACTTCAACACAAATCATAGGCTGATTAGGGCAGAATTAAAAACGACACAAGCAAAGAAACTTAGACCAAGACAAGAACCAGTTAATGTAAAGCTCGGAACACACCAAATGGAACAATTAACAACCAGCTTGAGAGACAAATTCAGAAACTTCAAAGAAAACACAAAGAACCTAAGCATACAGGAAAAATACAACTGGATAGAGACTACTATTAAAACCGAAACAAAAATCGCTGCAAATACTAGTAGGATACACAAACAATGGCTTACAACTACCACTATAAAATTACTAGAACAAAGAGATAACTTAATTAAGACAAGAGATGCAAAGGACAGAAGAAAATGTCTAACAGAAATTAATAAAGAAATAAAGAAAAACATAAGAATGGATAGGAACAGAAAAAGAATGGAGACTATTGAAAAACACATAATAAAAACAGGTGGAGTCAAAAAAGCATACAAGGAACTAACGAAATCAATAGACTGGGTGGTAAAAATGAAAAATAATAGAGGAAAATGGAATCACCATAGGAATGACATACTGGAAATTGCAACATCCTACTACAAAGAACTGTATGAATACAACAACACATCACGAGAAGAAATAAACTTGGTAGAAACCTCAGATATCCCCAAAATCCTTCACGCAGAAATAGAGAAAGCAATAGACACGCAACGGAAAGACAAAGCACCAGGACCTGATGGTATAAACAGCGAGATCTTAATACAAAATAAGCATGCTATCACGCCGATCCTCACGGAAATGTTTAACGATATCATAAACACAGAAATTATCCCACAGCAATGGACAGAATCAAACATTATCCTTCTTTATAAAAAGGGAGACCAACACGATATCGGAAACTACCGTCCAATCAGTCTTATGTCTAACATATACAAGATATTTGCCAAGATAATTTTAAAACGGATAGAAGGAAGACTAGATGAACATCAACCCATCGAACAGGCGGGTTTTCGGAAAGGGTACTCGGTAATAGATCACATTCATGTCGTCCGCCAGGTCTTAGACAAGTATAAGGCCTACCAGCGTGAGTATTACATTGCTTTCATCGACTATACAAAAGCATTTGACTCATTGTACCACGAAAAGATATGGAAGTCCCTAAAGGAACAAGGAATCGAACAAAAATATATCCGCTTATTAAAAAACGTATATAGTCATAGCACCGCGAGAATCCAACTGGAAAAGAAAGGTGAATCATTTAGAGTAGGAAAGGGTGTGAGACAAGGAGATCCTCTGTCCCCAAAACTATTCTCAGCAGCCCTCGAAACGATCTTTAGGAGTCTTAACTGGGATAACCGCGGAATCAATATCGACGGAGCATCCCTAACGCACTTGAGGTTCGCAGACGATATAGTGTTATTTGCTGAATCGCCGGAAAATATACAACAAATGATAAATGAACTAGCGGTTGAAAGTGAAAAGATAGGTTTAAAGTTGAATGTAGATAAAACAAAGATCATGACAAACGGGAAGAAAATCACCATACATCTAGGAAATAACCAAATTGATTACACTGACGAATACATCTATTTAGGACAGCTAATAACACAAGAGAATCCTATACCCAAAGAAGTTGAGAGAAGAATAACAAATGGCTGGAAGAGATACTGGAGTCTGAGGGAGGCCATGAAAGACAAAACTCTTAACATTAATGTAAAGAAAAAACTTTTTAACACCTGCGTACTACCTGTGTTAATGTATGGCAGCCAAACATGGGCTTTAACACATAATACGACGAAAAAATTAGAAATCTGCCAGCATGCAATGGAAAGGAGTATGCTGAATGTGAAAAGGTCGGACAGAATAAAAAACCATGTCATCAGAAAAAAGACGAAGGTCACAGACATAACATCCAAAATTAGAAGACTCAAATGGCAATGGGCGGGGCACATGATAAGAGGCCAAGAGAAATGGAGTAAAATTGTGACACGATGGTACCCTAGAGAAGGAAAAATGAAAAGGGGCAGACCACAGAAAAGGTGGGATGATGACATTCGGCAAGTAGCAGGAATAACGTGGAATAGAGTGGCCGAAAATAGACTAGAATGGAAAAGGTTGGAGGAGGCCTTTGCCGATTGGCAAACAGACCTACAAAAAATAATTAAGTATTAGAATAGACTAGATTAAGATTAGTTACGCTACGCGAATAATTTAGTTTTAGATTCATAATTATTTGTAAATAGATACTAAGTTGGTCTGAATAAAGGGCTTTATTATTATTATTATTATTATTTAATTAGATGTATTCATAATATTTATTCTTTTGGCTCTCTTTATTTAATTGCAGTGTCTCTTTTATTTGCGCCTACCATGTCGTTCTCTGCATCGCCCAAAGGTTGACTAGATAGAATGCCTAAGGCATTAATGTCCGCCTATGTTCAACTTACTGTTGCATAAAGAATAAATAACTAACGTCGTATTTTTTTTAGATTTTGACGCGATAAAAATAAGTCTTTGCTATTTCGTTCGTCGTTTCAGCCCTTATATTGCCCACTACTGAGTCGGGCCTCCTCCAAATTCTTTGAGGGAAATTAGCCCACTGCGCTAGTTAGCAAGACTGGTAGGCACAGGGTTTGTATTAAATTTCCTTGTCTTGCGGCTCTTGTGTACCTTTAGCCGCCTCTTACGACACCCTTAGGACGTATGGGCTGGTGACATTGTGTATTAAATTTTTCACCACACGGTTAAATACGCATATCTGCTACTTCCGAAACGTTTAGATATTTTCAACAAAATGTCGTTAAAAATTAATTAAATTGATAGCGCATAAACTGGTTAAGATTAGCACGTTTTGATGTGCCGTAAAAGAGCAGTAAAGTAGAACAAAAGAGTTATTGCAGCGTTCAAATTTTATTTAAGAATCACGAGTTATTTTTATATTCTTCCTCGTAAACTGACTTACAAACATGTTATAAAAAGGCTTATGAAAGAAAAGAAACGTCTCACAATTTTTTTCTACACTTTAAAAAGAAAAAGCGACTTTTTCTCTGTAACTATAATGTGTTCTAAGGGTGTGAAATTAAGGAAAGCCCTTTGCTTTGAAGTGTGCTAAACTTAGTTCGCGATGGAATGTTTAAGTGCCTCCATGGAAACATAACGCTTTGACTGCCTCGTTGGTCTAGTGGTTAGATGTGCCGCCTTTGGATCAACGGGTCCCGGGTTCGATTCCCGGGTCGGGCAACTGTCTTTGTCTAAACCAGAGGCACTGGCTCGGAGTCTGGGTGTCATTTCTATCTATAATATGTATGTATTTACAAAAAAAAATGTATATAAGTAGTTTATCATCCATCTCGTTACCATAACACAAGCATTAAGTTGCTTAGCTTGGGACGAGATGGCGTTGTGTGAAATGTCCAAGGATATTATTATTATTATATAAGTAGTTTATCATCCATCTCGTTACCATAACACAAGCATTAAGTTGCTTAGCTTGGGACGAGATGGCGTTGTGTGAAATGTCCATGGATATTTATTTATTTATTTACTTGCTCTGAGTCCAGGTGTCATTTGTGTTCGTGAATTTCATGTTTGTAAACTGCCACCCGCGATACAGGTCATATCCTACTGCATCTGAAGTTAGAGCATAAGCCACTGTCGAATGGATCGATTACGAAGTTTCCCAAACGACAGATGGCCCGCGCAGACAATTAGTGGTAGGTTTTAGTGGGTAAACCGTTGCCAATCACCATCTCATCGCGACCGGGACTTCCACATCCCCCGTCCCTGGGCTGGGGACATATATAACGTTTCCAACACTATTAATAAAAAAAAAGATGTGTCAGGCGACCCAATAGCTGGCAGCATCCTCAGCCAGCGGATAATCCTGGCTATATAAAGCTTATATTGAAAAAACATACGAATAATTTCATAGTTTGTTTGCATTAAATAGTTTGCAGGTAGAGCATAAGCCACGTGGCCCGAAGAACGGATGGCCGCTGGGGCATAAAAGTCTTGGAGTGGCGTCCACGTATGGGAAAGAGAAGCGTGGGAAGACCCCCGACTAGGTGGACGGACGACCTTGTGAAGGTGGCTGGGAGTCGGTGGATGCGGTCTGCAGGAGATCGTGCATTGTGGAAATCTATGGGGGAGGCCTAGGTTCAGCAGTGGACTTCTGTGGCTGATAGATAGATAGATAGAAATAGTTTGCATTAAAAAAACATCAGCAATCGTTTTTTTTTTCTGGCAATATTCCCAACCATTCTGAGATATTGTGTCTATGAGTCATAAGTGTGTTGCTTGAGCGTGCGCTATATGTAGACTTCCGTACCAATTTATTCTATTATTTTTTTACCAATTACATGAATGCCTTTGACCCTAGGCTTGCGTGATGGAAAGCAGCAACGCCAGGGTCTAAGATGGGGCAGGCGATTCAAGGAAATGCCTTGTCGGGCACCGGCTCTCACATTATATACACGACGGAACACGGTAAAATAGCTTGGCGGACTTAGATGTGAGGGTGGTAGCTAGCCGGGCGGACCGTTAGATCATTCCACTAAGCGTGCTGGGTTTTGTTGACTTTTACAACACGCGTTTTTTCCCAGCGTGTGGTGGAATGTTTTACTGTAGGTATTATATGTTATGAATAATATGTTGACTATTTGTAAGTGTCTATCGTGATCTAAACAAAACAAATGCTTTGAATTTGTATTTTAAATACGTCACGACACGGAACAGAATGGAACTCAATAAGGTAAAATATGACCTAAGTAAAATTAGTTAAGACATAAAATTGTACAGCGTAAATGCTGTACAATTTTAACACAGCAAAAACCAGGCGAAGTATACAGTTATATTTTTGCATAACACCTAGCTCTATTAGGAGAGTAACCTCCTTCTTACAAACAAAGGCACATAAAAATTATAACAAAACAAAATACCCCAAAATAATACGGGACACGGAATTATTTCTCTTATTTGACTCATTTACATAAGTATGGTAGACATCCCATACACCACAGATGAGGATCCTTTTTCCTTTTTCTATTTATATAAACTCCATAAGTTAGAAGAGGACAAACTCACTTGAAGTTTTATCATCCCAGACGTTATCTTGGTATTCTGAACAAAATGGCAAGGGTTGCCACTTTGGGAATAAGTATCAAATTTATCCGTGTGGTGATGGATATATAATACATAGTGTTACCACCCCATTTCATCATGAGGGTGTCGTAAGAGCCGAGAAAAGGAAATGTCATGGCCGATAACCAAGCCGCAAGCGAAGAAAAACTTGATATGAAGCCCTGTGCCAACCCGCCTGGCTCCCGATTCAGCAATGGTTCATATATGGCCTAAGTAGTAGTAGTTAGTAGTTATCTCAAGAATCAAGTTGTAATAGGATACGTAAAGTTCATTACTTATTCATTCACTAGTGCGTCAATAAAGAATCTTGTACGCTAATTATCACCAACGCGTCGCAAGACCTGAGAGGCCAGCCAGAAAGTCGACAAAAAAAATCTTGATATGTCAGGAGTTACTTTTATTTTTTTAAGACACTTCTATCCGCATATAGGCAGTACATATTTTCTAAATAATTTCTAAGTAATTTTCATCACACAGGTACAGCCCTATGCTTTGAACACGCCGAAACGTGATCGCCATGACAACGATGTCCATTCATAATACTCAGAGACGAGTTGCAATGGTGGCAAATTTCAATTGTGATGGGAATTATGTAAATGACGTCAGCAATCGTCACGATTGAACATCGGTCTTTAAAGTTTGAAGATGATGGATGGTCTACCATAAACAATACCGTTTACTGCTTGTTTGCAACCGTTGTATTTGGTTCCAAGTGGGGATGGGCAAACAACGTCATAATGAAAATCAAAAATTTTAAGTACTTTTTAATTTATTAAAAAGTACCATTTATGTTATTTCTCACACAAAAATATGTTTTCACAACTTTCATAAAATCAGCAAATTGCCGTGTAAAATCCTTTCAGGCAGTACAAACAAAAAAAGTAAAAGGTACTTTTATCTTATGAAAGTGATATTTGATATGACTGAAGACGTTATATTACTTTACATTATGTTAAAGATAAAGTTACGTTGCGTTACTTAGGTTACTTTATGCTTTTTGACTTTTTAATATTTTTTATTTAATAATGTACTGTATAGCTGTCACTTTGTCACATTGTCCGTAACTTTGTTTAAATAGGTTCACAATGACTTGCTATTTTTATTAAGAATGTTTTGATTTGAAACACGACCACTACCGTGTAATTCGAGATACTGCCTACGGCAGCGAACAATGTCAAATTATAAATGTTCAGGAAAATCATTGAAACGTGCTAATCAAAGATATCATTAACGTTATTCATTTGTTTTTCTGATCGTTGGAAGGATTTAGAATACATATAGTTTGTGCGTTGTAGCATGGTGCGGGTGATAGTTTCGGTAACATTTCGTTTCACTCTTGAAAGTTGCCGCGATTTACAAATTAAGACTTTCATATTATGACATTCGTATTTCAGCTGTACCACATTCGTATTCGTGATATATTTTATCGTTAATAATTGTAGAAAATTAAATGAAACCAAATTTGTAAACTAGAACATTCTGGAATGTTCTAGTTTACAAATAAAATCAAATTAAATGAAAAATTAAGTAAAGTGTTATGTGTATAACGTAACGCCATAGACGTATCTAGTGATGGAATGTACTGCTTCGATGGAAGGTCGATATTTTTCTTAATAAGAAACCGCTACCTACCGTTGTAACGTGCACAACTCCTATCCATCCAAAGGTTGTCTGGAAGAAATCGCCTAGTGCGATAAGACCGCCCATTGTACATTTCTTTGTCATATATATATCTGATGGTATGTTAACCTTTTATATTATTGGTGTACAATAAAGAGTATTCTATTCTATTCTATTCTATATTGTGCGTAGGTCAATTTTTGTTTTTAAAGCTGGTCTATAATTATACAACAGAACATTTATAGGGTAAGGTTGCTTAAAATGTTGCTAAGAAAAAACAACGTAAACCCGATTTTGATTATTTTATATAAGTACAAACATAATTATTTAGCCATAAAACATTTTTATTGACAAGTTTATACACGTAGTTACACTAGACAACTGAATAACACACTAATTTCTATAACAATATTAAAGAGGACCAGATTTATGCTGCGAGTATCGTTACGATAAAAATGAATTTCATATCGTCACATCCCTAGTACTGTCATAATGGCAACTGTCACCCGCACCATGCTACAGCGCAAATAGTATAGTATCTTTATAGGGATTAACTAGTAATTTATTGGGTAACAAAGGGGAAAAGACATGTATTGGACCCGCATGTTAAGCGACACTAAGCTTTATGCTTTATGCGTGTTTCAGAAGACAAGAAATACGTGTAAAGACATATGAAGTTTCACTAACAAATACTTCTACTACTCAGGCAATAAATGACCCACCGCTGAGTCGGGCCTCCGCCCATAACAGAGAGGGTAATTAGTCTACTGGGCCACGCTGGCCAGACGGGTTGGCTCAAGTTTTGGCCACGCTCCTTCTCTTACGGCTGGGTTTTCGGCCTTGTCATTTCCTTTCGTCGGCTCTTACGACACCCTCAGGATGGAATGGGGTGGTGACACTGTGTATTATAAATCGATAACAACTAGTTTGGTCTAATAAAAAAAAAACCGGGAGTTCCACTAGATGAACTTCATAAAGTAGGGCAAGTTCTTCGTGCTCTCGAGAGCGCAGAACATTCGTCATTGGGCAGCTCAACCCGCGACCCTGAAGCGGGTAGCCGAGGAAGGCCGTTGGCTTTAGTGGGTAGGTCGGGGCGCTAATTACCTTCTTTCCGTGCCCCGGAGTCCCACATACCCTGACTAGTGTCTATTAATCGGGATTCCATGTGACTTTTTTTTGTATTCTCACTAGTGGTCTGTGTAAATACTGCTTGAAGTCAAGTAAATGTTTCGCCAATCATCATTAACTCACTGCCACTTCACTTCACAAATGTTTCAGAAAGACTTTTATATTAACACTAGCGACCCGCCCTGGCTTCGCACGGGTGTAATGATGAACGTCTAACTTTATCAGTGTTTCTTTACGTATTAGGTATAGATATAAACCTCTTGCATCACTCTATCAATTAAAAAAACCGCTTCAAAATCCGACAGCGACTTTGTTTAATACTATGTAATGATAATGGAACTCGACGTTTCAGCCCATAAATGACCCACTACTGAGTCGGGCCTCCTCCAAGTTCACGAGAGGAAATTAGCCTGTGCCACGCTGGCATGACGGGTTGGCCCAGGGCTTGTTTCAAGTTTTCCTTTTTATGCGGTTTGATCTCTTGCGTTTCTGTACTCGCCTCTTGAGACACCCTCAGGACGGTATGGGTTGGTGACATTTTGTACTCTAAATCCGTCACCACACGGAACAAGTAAATGTTTCACCCTAATTAAATAGGAAAAAACAAAGTAGAGAGAAAGGCTACAGTATATTATGTACACTTGAAAACATATCTGCTATAATTATATTTATTTAAAGAAACATGGTTTTGAACGGATTTAATATTTAGCTCGTCCCCAATTACTCCGCACTTAGCCAGCAGAACTCATGACGAGATTCATCTAAATTAAAACATAGTCTGAGGAAACTTCGCAATTAAAACTGCGAGTAGTCAGGGCCTGGTGATATATTTCCTTTCAACGTACACTTCTAAGACTGAAGCTGAGCTAAATATTGAAGTCTAAGAGCTCGTTCCCACTATGTCGTCTGTCGGGATGATTTTTTATCGTGTGTCGTAGCAGCAGAACATTTTATATGAAGCTAATCACACTTGTCCGACAACGATTTTGTATCGGATTTGACAAAAAATATCGTGTGTTTTATCAGCCCTCCCGTTCGGAATATAAACGTGTCGGATCAACGCTCGCATATGATCGCAAATGGCACTGTTCACATTTGTCGGATGTCGGGCCGACCAACCCCGCCCGCGCCGCACCCCCTCTGCAGTTATTAAGTAGTTCAGTTATTAAGTTCTGAAATATTCCCAAAGTAAATCTTTCCCTCGGAATTGACTGCACCCAATTTCTTCTATTTTTTACCTGTCTATCGTTTCCTCCACAAATCACATCAAAACAAAAGCTTCGTCGACGTCCATCGTATTCAGAGCCTCTTTTTGACTGTCGTTTATTGGCACCAGCTGCGGTCGTGGCTGACAACCGTCTAGTGTGAACAGAGGCGCCGACACCCGATTCAAATTGGAATCCGACAGACGACATAGTGACCCACTTGTCGGATGTCGGAACCGTATATTAATCGGATGTCGGCGCCTTTGTTCATACACACGATATAAAGCGCTAATGGAAATGAAATAGTTTTATGAACTGTTCAGAAACAAAAAACAGAAGAAACAATAATGGCCTCCATCGCATTGGTCTTTGCACGCAGGTCTGGACAGGGTGAATCAAAAAATTCTTGGAATCAATATTAAAAAATGCAAAGATTTAAATAATAATATTTTATTTTTCTACATAATCTCCCTCCAATGCAATGCATTTAGAATAACGCGTTTCTAACTTCCTTATTCCTTGTGAAAAAAAATTATTTTCTTGACTCTCGAAAAAGTCCTCTACGGCAGCTATAACCGCGTCATTATCGTGAAATTTTGTTCCACGAATTTCCTCTTTTAATTTTGGAAATAAGTGAAAATCACTTGGGGCTAAGTCCGGAGAATATGGTGGGTGGTCAAGGAGATTGAAGCCAGCACAGCGGATTGCGTTGAGCGCAACTTCCGATCGATGGGCAGGAGCGTTATCTTGAAGGAACAACACGCCCAACGACAGTTTTCCACGACGTTTTTCTTTAATCGCTTCACGCACTTTCGGGATTAAATTTGCATAATAGGGTCCAGTTATCGTCTGGCCTTTTGGCATGTAATCAATAAAAAGGATTCCTTCACTATCCCAGAACACAGAGGCCATAACTTTGCCAGCGGAAGGAGCAACTCGAAATTTCTTAATGGATGGAGAGGATGGTCGTTTCCAAGACATGCTTTGTCTTTTAGTTTCAGGATCAAAATGGTGGACCCACGTTTCATCCATGGTGACAAGACGACGGCAAAAATTATCCGAATCACGCTGGAACATTTCGAGATTACGCTTGGAATTTTCCAAACGTCGCTTTTTGTTTTCGTCGGTTAACATTCGTGGCACCCATCTTGCAGACACTTTTTTGAACCCCAGTGAATCAATTAAAATGGATTGAACGCTACCAAAAGATATCTTTAGGATCTCAGCTATATGTTTTATAGTCATTCTTCTGTCTTCCAAAACCAGATTCTCAACCTTTTTGACATTTTCTTCTGTAACGGAGGTTGAAGGCCGCCCAGAACGCGGGTCATCTTTACAGCTTGATCTACCTCTTTTAAATTCAGCCACCCAGTACGCAACCGTAGAATAGGGTACAGCATCACCCCCTAATGTCTGCTGAATGTCCAAAAAAATTTCCTTCGTAGACATTTTTTTCAAACTGAGATATTTTATCACCGCACGTAACTCACTTTTATCCATAATTTTGACTTTTTAGCAACTCGTTGCACAAAAAAATTTATTACATGCGAACGAACTGACAAAAACAAGTGACAGTCTGCATAAATATAGTGTGATAGACACTCTTTAATTTGAATATCGAACTTGATCCAAAAAGGTTTCTTAAATATGCACTTCTAAGAACTTTTTGATTCACCTAGGTATAATCGGTTGTCGGCCCCGTTCGATTCGAAGCTAAAGCCAGTTTTAAGCACTCTACGTGATGCGACTGTGCACGATGGACGTCGACGAAGTTCTTGTTGTATATTATTATTTAAAATTCAAACGAGAAAAGACAGCCAGATAAAGAAAATATTGGGTGTACCCAATTCTGAGAGAAAGATCTCATTTGGGTACTTTTCAGCACTTAATAACAGAATTGAGAATTGATGAAATTAAGTTTTTCAATTATTTTAGAATGGCGATAACTACATTCAACCATATATTGGCTCAAATATCAGTAAGCATAAACTACCAAAATACAATATTCATCGGCCCCGACATCCGACAAATGTGGACAGCGCTATTCTTAAATAAATAAATATCCTTGGACATTTCACACAACCATCTCGTCCCAAGCTAAGCAACTTAATGCTTGTATTATGGTAACGAGATGGATGATAAACTACTTATATACATTTTTTTTGTAAATACTACATATTATAGATAGGAAACACCCAGACCCGGAACAAATACTTGTAGGTCGTACAAATATTTCTTCCGTGCGGGAATCGAACCCGCGACATGCTGTGCAGCAGTCGATCGCTCAACCACTGCGCCAACCATTAATCTTAATTCTTAATCCTATGCGAGCGAGATCTGACACGATTTTTTCCAAGTGTAAAGGGCTGGCAACACACTCGCCATTTCTTGTCGAATCTGTGATAAACTCAAACTCAAAATTAACTTTATTTACGTAGGTTTTATCACAAAACTCTTATAAATCGTCATATTTACAGTTTCCATTATCATCATCTTACGACCCCTGTCCCACGCTAGGTGGTAGTCTCCATACACACCTATCAGTCGTCATATCTACAGTCACACCTTTCATACACAATTTCTCATGTTTACAATCCATCCATCCATCTCTCTTGATCTTCCACAACCCTTACGTCCATCCACATTCATGCTGAAACTACCACCGGTTCGGAATGCTGCTCTACAGAGAAGAGCCGGCAAGAAACTCTGTAGTTGCTTTTTTCAAATCAATGGGTTTGTTTACAAAAAGCACTAAACAGCATAGTGAGAGCAAGTTCGCCAGATGAGAGAAACACACAACACGTTGACGCAATGAATGACAACTAGGCCTTGGGTCAGGGCCAATCAAATACAAACCTTTGAATAACCTAAACCTACCCCTCTCCTACTACTACTACTGAGCCTATAAATGACACACTACTGAGTCAGGCCTCCTCCAAGTTCATGGAGGAAATTAGCCTACCGCGCCACACTGGCAAGACTCTTTGTATATTTGTGTTTCTCTTCAAAATACTGGAATATTCTACTTTCCAAGATATTATTCGTTTTCATGTAAACGTGTCTTGTAGTCAATTATCTTGTTGTAGTTCCGATGTGAAAATAATGTAATCAGATGTCTGTTCAACTTTTGTCGTTATTCCTTTGGGTTGTTCAATACGGATGTGCCTTAGAGAATTAAATACAAGGAAGAGCCTTTAGCCTAATGCTGGGTACTGACCGGCGTTACGGGGCGTAATGTAACGTGTTACACAGCGAGCATTCGTGCAATAAGTACGTCGTGTTACGGGGATACCAGCGTGCAACGAGCCGCTCGTTGCTCGCTTTGAGTGCTCCACCCGGCTGTCGGAATTTTGACGAATCCTTTGACTGTTACGCGGTTCAGTCAGTACGCTGTTGCGAGCTGTCACGAGCGCACGCGGTGCGCCGCACTTCGCGAATGAACACACATCGTTCTTCTCGTAATTATTTAATTTATTCTATATAACATGGAGTGGAACAAAGAAAAAACTCTGTATTTTATAGAACAATATAGAGAAGAACCAGTGTTTAATACAGATGCTGTCGGCCATCTTGAGTGAATTGGCGGCGAATACGGAGCACAGAGTTTTGACGAGCATGTAACGCCTATTTTAAATGCTCGACGCTCGATGCTCGATGCTCGACGCTCGATATAAATGTTACCTTGTCAGGGTTTGTTGGTCAGTACCTTAACCGTATGCTTTATACAAAAACAACACATGGTGGAGGAGTGAGTCACCTGGGAGCCTGACAGGCGAGTCCTGGTGGCATGGATCAGAGGGCACCTCTCGCTGTCGAGCCTAATCGAACGGATGCTCGACAGCGAGTAGCACTGGGGGGCCATGACCTTCTTCTGCGAGGACGTTATCTCGCCGAAGGAAGCGGCGGAGCGGTTCATGGAGGAGGATGCTCTGGCTGACCCACGCTGCAGACGGAGGCTCTACTTCCAAAGGGAAACAAAAAAAAATAGTAGCAATTACTGCCAGTATTTTCACAAAGCATTTGTTGTATGCCCCCCGCGAACCACCTAATGGTAGGTTTTAAAATACGCACCCCATATATGACCAACTGCTAAGTAGAAGGAAGTTAGGTTCTTAGCGCAGGGTTTCGTATCAAGTTTTTCTTCTCCTGCGGCTTATTCAGCCTCGTCTTTTCATTTTGTCGTCTCTTACGACGCCCTCAGGATGGAACTTTATATTCTAACTCCATCGCCACACAGACAATTGATACATAACAGATACTACATACATACAGTGTTGTAATTTGACAACTAGTGGAACCCAGACCTACGTTAAACTTTCTCTTTTATGTCTGTAGTCTGCAATATAGTGTACCTATTCTCACAAAGCTGCACCCCTCTGCACTTTTCAGTCGCGTGCTTGAAAGTTAAGGATAGTTGGGAACTTTTATTACAGCTTGATTTTTGAGCAGGATGATTTTAGCCCCCGCGATACAACACAATACATTTTTTTTACTTCACCTAATTTCTACGTGTTGCTATGTTAAATTGCAACATTCTTTCCTTGAACAAACACATTCCTTTTTTTTGCCTTTACATGTAACTTATACATGTAACTTATACATGTAACTAATTAATAAGAAAATATAGAATTTTAATTTAACAAACAGACATACACACATACATTTTATACCGTAAATATGGTGCTATAATACTCTCTATCGCGATATAAGGTAAGACCTCAGTGCAGGGGAGATATATTTTGAAATAAATAAACAAAAAAACAGTTGAATATACTTGTAGCAGAAAAAGGCAAAGGACACCTCATTTTTAAATTATCCGAGAACTAAACGTACAAATGAACAACGTCTTTATTCTTTTCCTTCTTTCTACGCCTGTCTCAGTTATCGTGACATTAACATTTTTATATTTCTCCCAGCAAAACGAGACGTTGTCTTGCAAATTTTCTCATTACGTCACAGACGTCTGATTTTCGTGTATTTTTCATGCGTCATCCAACGAAAATTGAATTTAAATAAAACCTGATACGCGGCTATTACCGTCTTATTCGTAGCGTTGGATAAGACTTTTATGAGACATGACTCGTATAGCTGTGAGATAAAATATTCAAATTTCAGCTCAATCAACTTCAAATACAGCCTTTTGAGAAAGAAAATCGTAACTGACACGTTTATATTATTTTTAACAATTTGGTCTTAATGTCTGTAATTAAAACTTCTGGAAATTTACTCATTGGTATTCACGTGATGCTTAAACACATCCTAATATAATCCTTAATTAATCATAATCTTTAAACACAAAATCAAAAGAACTATAATAATAGCTTAAAAGTATATTGATGTCTTAGGTTTTCACGATCTTTACACATTGCAGGAAATGATGTCTTCATGGTTATGATCGTTTTATTTTATTTTATTCCCAACGTTTCAGACACTTTGCAGTGTCCGTGGTGTCTGAAACGTAGGGAATAAAATAAAATAAAACGATTAAAAGTATATTGTTTTTGAATGTTATCAATGCCATATATAATTTGTATAATTACTTTACAAGAGAACTTGAATAGTGTTATTTTATGTGCATTATTAATTGTACAGGTGGTGTCATAAAAACTCATATCCATCCAATACTTATGTCTAGAACAAATCGCCTAGTGCGATAAGACCGACCATTTAAGTGTGTGAAATAAGTTTTAATATTTTTGAAATCTGAGGCCCTTTAATGTTTGTTTCCTGAAAGCTCCAAACATTTTTCATTTTAATTTTTGTTTAAACTTTCACTGATTGCAAAATAAGTATACGCCCCACGTCTGTCACAGAAATGGGTTTTGCTGACTTTGCTTCTGGCAAGCCACTGCTTTAGCTGATACACAACATTACATCGAGAAGCCGAATCGAGTACTTTGTTTACTCATATTTATTGACAAGATACCGCGCGCGGTTTCGCCGACATTGTCCACAGGCTTGTGTGAAGTGGGCAGGGCACATAGCTCGCAGGACCGACGCCCGATGAGGCAGAAAAGACCTCGAGTGGTGGCCGCGTTCTGGAAAGCGCAGTGCTGGTAGGTCCCTCACACGGTGGACCGACGACCTGGTTAAGGTCACCGGAAAGCGATGGATGCGGGCGGCTCAGGGCCAGCCTTCGTAGAAATGATGAATACCTACTGTATTATGTTGGCCAGACAGGTTGGAACAGGGTTTCGTTTAAGGTTTTCCTTCTCTTGCGGCTAGGTATTCGGCCTCGTCATTTCCTTATGTCGGTTCTTAGGACACCCTCAGGATGGAATCCCTTTTCTGGTGAACTATGTATTCTAAATTCGTCACGACAGATACAATACAGGCAAAACTACAAATATTTCAAGTTTATTACGTTGTTTATTATATTCGTTACAGCCCTTAAATGACCCATTACTGGGTCGGGCCTCCTCCAAATTTATGAATGGAAATTAGTGCCACGCTGGCAAGACGGGTTGTTGGCACAGGGTTTGTTTCAAGTTTTCCTTTTCTTGGGGCTAGGTGTTTTGCCTCTTGCGTTCTTTTAGTCGCCTCTTACGACACCCTAAAGACGGTATGGGTTGGTGATAATGTGTATTCTAAATCCGTCACGACACGGACACGGAGTTTATTATATTAGTATTAATATAGATTTATTTTCATCATAATATTTTTATGATGAAAAGTCAATGTAAAAACATAGAGATTGCAACACCACGTTAGCACCATATTTTATTGTGTTCTATTCTCGAGCTTTACAACCATTTTTATGCTAATGCAGTCTGTCTGCTGCAGTCATACATAGTAAAAACAACTGTGGAAAAATGTTTTACCCGAAATTTACAACTAATGATGAACAGCTGGGAATTTACTATCTTGATAGTATAAACTAGTTAATCCTTTCTATCTCAGTGAAGAAGAAAACCAGGGTCACTGACATAGCCCACCGGATTGCCAAACTTAAGCGGCAGTGGGCAGGGCATATAGCTCGCAGGACCGACGCCCGATGGGGCAGAAAGTCCTCGAGTGGCGACCGCGTTCCGGAAGGCGCAGTGCTGGTAGGCCTCCCACACGGTGGACCGACGACCTGGTTAAGGTCGCCGGAAAGCAATGGATACGGGCGGCCCAGGACCGGCCTTTGTGGAGATCCTTGGAAGAGGCCTCGGTACTAATTGTAATTCGTACCAAGTGGTGGTACTGAGTGGTTCGTCTTTGTGGTGACGGATTTAGAATACATAGTGTCACCATCC
Organism: Clostera curtula; assembly: GCA_905475355.2. NCBI lineage: Eukaryota > Metazoa > Arthropoda > Insecta > Lepidoptera > Notodontidae > Clostera > Clostera curtula. The sequence goes on along the minus strand of FR997813.1, from coordinate 4,472,801 downwards.
CATAACATCCTGAGGGTGTCGTAAGAGCCGACAAAAGGAAATGACGGCTGATAACCTAGCCGCAAGAGAAGGAAAACTTGATAAGAAACTCTGTGCCAAGCCGATTGGCCAGCGTAGCACAGTAGACCCGCGATATAACTGGAGGAGGCCCGCTTCAAGAGAGGGTCATGTATGGGCTGAGAAGTAGTCACTAGGTAGAAGTAGTGAGAAGTAGAATTTTTATTCGTGAAAATACCTCGGTACTAATTGTAATTAGAAAAGCCATCGCAATACGTGCATTTACTTTATCTTCTCTAAAATCATCATTTCACCCAAAAGACGTCCACTGCTGGACATAGGCCTCCCCCAAAGATTTCCACAAAGGCTGGTCCTGGGCCGCCCGCATCGTTTTCCGGCGACCTTAATCAGGTCATCGGTCCACCGTGTGGGAGGCCTACCAGCACTGCGCTTTCCGGAACGCGGAACCGCACTAGACTTACTGAAATTAAAATTGTATTTTTTCCATAGACTTTTCACACAACTCTCAAACTCAAATCATTTATTTCAATTGAACCTATTTATGGGTGTTTTTGAAAAGTTGAAAGTGAAGTAAGGAATCTAGGTGCTTCTAGTTGCTTGTTCCAAAACGTAGATCCTGTGGAGAAGAACAAGCAAGAAACTCCATGGAAACTCTTTTTAAGATATTTTCTGTTACAAACATCTGATTGGGTTACATTGATTTCGTTTTTATTATAGTAAGCTAAGATGTGAGGACAATGTAACATATTGCAATGTAACATTTACCCTCGGTAAAGGCTGTAGCGATTTTTTTATACCATAAACTCATACACGCTATCTGCTGCACAACGTATGCTCGTATGTACGAAGTCAATGGAACATTGCTGCGAACTGAATTTAATGTTGGAAACGTATAAATCGACCATAACCCATAGAAACTCGGGAATAAATCAAATTTGTGTCACTTTCGGCAACTTGCGAGCGAGTATTGAATTCGAAATCACTCATTTAATGTGAATAGTCCACTTCTCGAAACACGAATACGTGGATTTCATACGTAGATGAATTTGAAACGTTAACATTAAAATGAGAAATCAACAAATTGATTGCTGGTTCCGTACGTATAACACGAAATAATAATTTGATTCCGGGACTTAACTTTAATAAACAAATTATTGCTATTGTTTTAATTGTTTGTTAAATTATATTAAACTAGCGACTGGCCCCGGGTTCTCACGGGTGCAATGATTAATATTTAAATTTATCAGTGTTTCTGTACAATAATGAGCGTGTATTATACATATAAACCTGCCTTTTGAATCACTCTATCTATTAAAAAAAACGATTCGAAATATTTTGCGTAGTTTTAAAGATTTAAGCTGTCGTCTACCCGTCCCTATGTGTCCCGCGATAACGATGTTTCAAGAGCAATTCGCACAGTTAAGAATTCTCCGACTACAACTATCGAGGGATAGGCGCTGCGATCCCTAGCCAAACATACCACCTCGTCTGACTGGATTATCATCACTTTGCGCCTAAAGTTATATTAAAAAAACAATCAGATAAAATTGTGTTTTCGTATTGCTTTTGATCAATGATATTGTTAACATATTAGAAACAGACCCGTCATTTGAATTAACTTTTTTTATAGATTTATTGATACTAAGTTTTTATGTTACAGGTAAGGACCCCTGATTGCAGCCACAATCCTATCAGGAAAGTATGCCGGGGCAACTTTTTCATATCCCCTTGTTATTGCTTCCGCCCCGGAGAACAGACGCTGAATTTTAAACGGGGAAACTTAAATACGGGACGCTGAACTTTTAAACAATAAGTAATGGATAGTATTTTCCTTTCCACGCGGCTTGGTAGTAATGCGTGCATTTGGCTGGATGGCAGAATGCCGAACAAAAACTTGCCGTTTTTATACGGCATGTACATATAAGCTTTTGGAACGAAATGTTATGGTGTTAAAACTTTTTAACATAAAATAAACAATAGAAACAATAGCTTTAATGTCCACGAACGGAGTAGGTGAAAATCGGAAGGGGAGGGTTGACCGATTGTTCCGAAGAATAAAGACCTATCTGCAATACTGCTTTGAAACCATTTTGAACTCTATTCTTTATACGCATAATATAACATGAAGTTCAAAATGGTTTCAAAGCAGTATTGCAGATAGGTCTTTATTCTTCGGAACAGGCGACTGACCTTCCTATTGAACTGTTTCCAGGTTGGTTTTCTCTGGTTTTGCAACATAAGACCAAGCAGTGTCATGTAGCAAAATCACTTTGTCGTATCTCTGCTCGTATAGGGGCTAATTCATTCCTAAAACTCTTAAACGTTTTAAAACAGTGGACTCATCTACTTCTAACGTTTTCCAAGTTTGATATCGGTCTTGATCGAGAAATTCCTCCAACATTTCATCTTCAATTTTTTTCGGTGCGCCAGAACTATCTTTGACCTCAAGTTCAAAATCATTATCTTTGAAGCGTCTAAACCAGTCTCTGCATCTCGTAACCGACAAAGCATTATCACAATAAGTCTCAAAAATAACTCTATGTCCTTCAGCTGCAGATTTCTTTTGATTACAGTAGTGCAATAAAACTCCCAGCAAATACACTTTCATCATCATCATCATCATCATTTCAGCCAAAAGACGTCCACTGCTGGACATAAGCCTCCCCCAAAGATTTCCACAAAGGCTGGTCCTGGGCCGCCCGCATCCATCGTTTTCCGGCGACCTTAATAAAAAATACACCTTATTGGGCACAAAAGTAGACATGTTCAGAACTATGAAAAAATTACTTTGTTTACACTAAAGTAAACTACCATACACTGAAATTTCAGGTAAGATATACTACTGCTTTGCATGTGTGTTACCATTCGAAATACCACGAACGGGGTACTGCCATCTTTTAAGCCCCGCCGCACATGCTCCCACTCGCATTGGCTGTCACGCGCCGCATGCGAGGCGCAGTACAAAACTCCGCATGTACGCGTGTGCGTCGACACGTGAGAGCAAATGCGGAGCTTGGTATTGCGCCATAGGTTCTAAATACTGCCAATGCGAGTCTGAGCATGTGCGGCGGGGCTTAGAAACAGCGAGAACTTAATATAGATCCTTTTATGTCAATTCATCTGACCAGCGTCGCTCAGTAGCCAGATGAGTTATTTCAGAGTTATGTCAGGACTTATTTCTCTCAGCTCACCAATAAGGCATATAATGGATAGGATAATGATGCATATATGTTTTAGACAGCCTTTTTTGTTTTATTAAGCGGAATGGAATACGTACTTGGGTGATATTTACGAGCCCATTGCTTGTCTTAATATCTGAGTTGTGAACGCTTTTATTGCTGTACGGAATAATGTTAACACCGACCATTTTTCACCAATAAATATACGATATCTTAACACAAACTTTCGTGAATGTAGGTCTGTGTATCGGTTTTACCATACTAGGCCGTTAAATTGATATACAGCTGTTATATTGATACAAATCCTACCTTTGTAAGAATGTATAGATGTATGTAAAAAAATGTTGGTTACTTTTTCACGCAAAAACTACTGAATGGATTATGATTTTACAAAAATAATACATTACAACCATCGTCATCAATAAAATACAAACATCATTATAACACATTGACTATAATTAGACAGAGACATATTGTTTATTGTGGCAAGGGACAAAAATACAATTACAAACATACACATGACATAGATCATTAATATAGACATCACCTGTATTTTATTTTGTATTTATTGCGAAATACCCGTTCGAAGCCGGGGTGGGCTGCTATTAAATTATATGTACGACCTAAAACCGACTAGACCCTGAGAAAAATTAGCCTAACATTCTATTAATCGAATTCATACATTTCTAGCACACTTTGGAACCACAATGCTTCTTGCCTCCAGCAACAAAATCTACCTATAAATAATATACGTTCATAAATACGAAATAAAATACGTATAAAAGTTGCAGTTGACAAATGTACCAATGCCCAAATACTCTTTGACGCCACGTAATAAAATGCGGGCGTGTTCTTTGTGTACATCCACTAGTATTTGTACTATTTGTTTAGGAAATACAATCAGGTTTGTCAAAGTTTGGGAAACAGCGATGCGGGTTGAAGTCGTTTGTCAAAATTGCTGATTGCTTATCTTGCTGAATTTTGTATACAACTGACATTCTCATTGTCTCGGCCGTTCGTGTGTGTGAACTTTGTGTGACACTGGGCAGTTGGGTATATTATACTTAAAGAACACACAAATTGACAAATGGACAACTTAAAGATACCAATGAACCTAAAACTAACAGAAAAAAAATATATTAAAAGGAGTCCCTTTAGGCAAGGTTCCGAAGATACTGGCAGCGTTCCCCCTTTGAATCGCTAGACTGATTCTTTGTCCGAGGTAGCTGCCAGCTCTTCGGTCTCCTGTGATGTCGACTAACCTTTTTGTTATTTCCATAAAAAGGCTTATAGCGGTAGGACCCCACGGATCAAGGGTCTCGACACCGAATGGGACAAATTCATATTCGGGGGACCCATGTACTTAATGTAGCCCAATCCAGATGCAGCGGCGTGTTGCATCCATTTGTGAATAGATCTTGTAGATCTTGATCTAATTGATTGACTTTTACTTATTCGTATACTTATACGTTGCAGTCTACGCCAAATCAAAAATCAAAACTCATTTAATCAATTTGGCTCATTAGAGCTCATTTGACAAGTCAAAAAATAAAATATAATAAAATTTACCATTTATAATTAATTATTTACCATCTACCACCGGTTCGGAATGCACCTCTACAGAGAAGAGCCGGTAAGAAACTCTGTAGTTGCTCTTTTTAGATCGTCATTATTGGGTAGGTACTAGACTGGATATAACTAGATTTGTGAGAGCAAACTCGCGCATAAGTTGCAAAGGGCCAAACATCAGCCAGATCTAGTCAACAATAGTAACCTTCTAATGCCCGAGCCAACCGACCCCAAATAAGTTGAGCAATGTGCAAAAGTCGTTTTTGTGTCGCTGGTTGTGATTGGCGGAGAAGGAGCGAGTAAAGCACGCGTGGACGACCTTCGCGAACTTTCTCACACCACGGCACTTTATTCTCAAGTTATTTGGATTAGACATTATTGTTATTTACACGTTTTACATTATATCTGTTTGATCCTCATGAATACCCAGAGATCTCGGCCGCGTTCTGTAGGACTCCGGGGCGCGTAGAGATGGTAAATTGCGCCCTGACCTACCCACTAAAAACCGAAGGCGATCCTTGACTGTCCGCATCCAGGGCCACGGGATTCACTCCTCCCGATCGGGGGTGCATGCTCCGCAACCCGTGTGGGCATTGGTCCCCCATGTTTTGTGGAGCTCCATTTTAACGCATCAAGCATTTGGTTGCTTTGTTAGAAAGATGTGTTTATTGCGATTGTATAAACTATGTTTTACAAAAAATAACTGATTTTTTTAAATTGAATATCCAGACGGCAGCTGGATATTCAATTCATTTTACATCAGCACTTTGATGTTAGTTCTATCTTTAGCAGAGGATTAAATCCGTACTGCTTCAATATTATATCCATTAATACCAGAAAGAACTCTTTGCTGACTTAAACCTGCAGACGCTCGCACAAAGCTGCTGCAAGATAAACGATATTGAATCCAGTTGTTAAACGACATACTGCACAGTTCTTCATTGTATACGAGCGGTTCAAACGGAAAACTAGAAATTGTTTTTTTCCGAAAGAACAAACTGCTTTGAAATTGTTCCTTTGTACTATAATTTCTGCACATAAGATAATGCACTGTGCCCGTGTGGTGACAAATTTAGAATACACAATGTCACCAACCCACACTATCCTGAGGATGTCGTAAAACGCGACTAAAGAGGCAGGTCACCTAGCTGCAAGAAAAGGAAGACTTGATACAGCCCGACTTATCAGCGCGGCACGGTAGGCTAATTTCCTTCCATGAATTTGGAGGAGGCCTGACTCAGTAGTCATTTATGGGCTGAAACGATGGACGACGAAACGACTGTGATTTCTATTTTACTAAACTCTCAAGAGCATGTTTTGTGCGGGCATATACGATCATACACAGGGTGTGACAAAAACCCTAAAACCATCAGAAGTAAGGGCCTAGAGCTTAATTTTGTTCTATTTTGATGTATGAGAGAGAAACAAACATTTTTGTAATCCAATTTTAGATTTAAGATAAGCCACAGGCATTGATGTCCACATTCATCGACTGGCAATGCTGCCGTATCACCACATAGTAAGGGCATTTTATATATATGTACCAAGAACTCAGTCATACATACATCTCAGCGAATAAATGACCCACTGCTAAGTTCTGCTTCGTACAATCACTTATGTGTCTCGCTGGCCCTTATTCCTAACAGATTCGTATCCATCGTTTTCCGGCCTTAATTATGTCTTCTGTCCACAATATAGTTGGCCTTCCAGCACTGCGCTTTCGGAACGTGGTCGCCACTCGAGGACTTTTCCGTCAGTCCTGCCAGCTATGTGCCCTACACACTGCCACTTAAGTTTGACAATCCTATGGGGCACAGACTCTGGTTCGACCCTGGTTCGAGTCTGGTTCTCCAGCGTATCTCCTCATTTCTGATTCGTTCTCGCCGGGAACTCCGAACATAGCCCTCTACGTACGATTTTCAAATAAAACATCAAATAACTCTACTAGTAGGTACTACGTCTCAGGAATACAAAGCGTCGTCTTACAAAAGTGACTGGAACGTGAAGCTCAATACGCGTACGATACTGCAATTGCACCTGGTACCGCGCTCGTCTATCGCCTTGTGCAATACCTTTCGGAAAACGTATTCTGGAAACATACGAGCTTTCGAGACATATGTGATTCATACTTTTTTTTTTTCGTCGGAATTCCTCATGGATACCCGGCCGTTTGGGAACTGGCCGGGTTATGTGGGACTCCGGAGCGCGTGGAGATAGTAACTTGCGCCCCAACCTACCCACTAAAACCAACGGCGATCCTCAACTGCCCGAAACAGGGCCACGGGTTTCGCTCCCCCGCTGGGGCAGCATGCTCCGCGACCCTGATGTGATTCACACCTGCTTCAACTTAGTAGAAGAAAATTATCTGGTTTTTTTTAAACGTAACCCCTGTACTGGGTATTATAACCTGTATCGCGGGGGCACGATCACAAATGACACCAGACTCCGAGCCAGTGCATCTCGTTTAAACAAAGACACTTACCCGATTCTGGAATCGAACCCGGACCAGTTGATCCTAAGGCGGCACATCTGATCCTAAAATTGGATTCATTTATCGGAAAGAGCTGGTAGCTGGGTTTTACCCACGTGGTGCTTGCACGAAGACATATCTATCTGTGAATACAGGTGTTATCTCGCTAAGTTCTACATTTTTTTAATGTTATTTGTTGAGTTTATTCGAGTATAAAAACTAATATGACTGCCTCGTTGGTCTAGTGGTTAGATGTGCCGCCTTTAGATCAACGGGTCCCGGGTTCGATTCCCGGGCCGGGCAAGTGTCTTTGTCTAAACCAAAGGCACTGGCTCGGAGTCTGGGTGTCATTTCTATCTATAATATGTATGTATTTACAAAAAAAAATGTATATAAGTAGTTTATCATCCATCTCGTTACCATAACACAAGCATTAAGTTGCTTAGCTTGGGACGAGATGGCGTTGTGTGAAATGTCCAAGGATATTTATTTATATTATTATTTATTTATATTTAATAGACCGATGTCAAAACAACGCCTGAGAATGCTATATTATCATAGCAGTAACATCATCTGATTCACACCTGCTTCCACTTGGTAGAAGAAAATTATCTAGTATGCTACGCTGTTGATCCTCACATTGGAGCCATGTATCGGAAAGAGCTTGCCACCTAAGTGGTGCTTGTACGAACACACATATCTGTGAATACAGATGTTATCTAATAAACATCTCGTCCCAAACTAAGCAACTTAATGCTTGTGTTATGGTAACGAGATAGATGGATGATAAACTACTTATATACATTTTTTTTTGTAAATACATACATATTATAGATAGAAATGACACCCAGACTCCGAGCCAGCGCCTCTGGTTTAGACAAAGACACTTGCCCGAACCGGGAATCGAACCCGGGACCCGTTGATCCAAAGGCGGCACATCTAACCAAACATCAAACAAAAAAAATGTTTATTGTTGAGTTTATCCGAGTTTAAAAACTAATAGACCGATTTAAAAAAAACCCTTAGAATGCTATGCAGGATTGATACGACATAGGGGCATTTTTTTAACTGCCTGTACTGGGTATCATTTCCAGGCTGTGTACCAAAAATCAATTAACTTGGAGCATTAGTTTAGCCGCAAATGATTTTTTAAATGTTTGCCTCATTTGAACATGATGTATCTTTCCTAACAGATGTTTATGCCTAACGCATCGTTTATTAACCTTAGGGGCTGTCCATTAATCACGTGATGTTTTTTTAACATTTTTAACCCCTCCCTCCCCCTTGGTGATACCTTGTGAGGTTTAAGACTACCCCTCCACCCCCTATGAAAAACCACGTGTATTCTTTTTTGTACCGTTTCGAATTCATAGTAATCACATATAGTATACGTAGTGTAATTTAATGCCCCTCTGTCATATCAACTCTGTATTATCATAGCTAGCAGTAACATGATCTTTAAATATTGGAAATCGAGACAATCACGGATTTAAAGCCACGCGCATAATCTATTTAATAATAACGATAAGCTAACAATATCATTTCCACACTAGTCGACCTATTTATGACATTCCCGCTAATGAAACACAAATTGCAAAACTCATTAGGGACATTAGTACTATACATAAATTATTCGACTACCTATTTCACCCAGGTAATTAGTCAAATTATGTAATACTTTCATTTGTTTCAAATAGGTAAAATATGTATAAATTATCCTCGGTATCACTATCACTTCACTATCACTATCACTTCATCATAGTATAAAACAAAGTCGCTGTCGTCTGTCCGTCCCTATGTATGCTTATATCTTCAAAACTACGCAACGGATTTTGAATCGGTTTTTTTTAATAGATAGAGTGATTCAAGAGGAAGGTTTATATGTCATAATTGCACCCGTGCGAAGCCGGGGCAAGTCGCTAGTATAGTATAAAACAAAGTCGCTGTCATCTGTCCGTCCCTAGGTATGCTTAAATCTTTAAAACTACGCAACGGATATTGAAGCGTTTATTTTTAATAGATAGAGTTATTCAAGAGGAAGGTTTATATGTATAATACATGCATAATATTGTAGAGAAACACTGATTAATTTAGATGTTCATCATTGCACTCATGTGAAGCCGGGGTGGGTCGCTAGTAATTGAATAAATATCAGTATTTATTTATAGTCATTTAGGCATTGGCGATAGCAGATGAACATAGTCGTTTTTTTTATGTGCAGAATCTATGCAGTTACGCTCCAGGCGTTCAGAAATAGAATATATAAAGCTTACCTTTATATGCCATCTCGCCGCCACATCATAATATTTCCTCGTCTATGTATATTCTTAAGTATCCCGGCAAAAGAATGAATTACTCCGCAGCAAGTTTTCTCCCCGGTAACACCCAATTCCCAGTACACAAACTTTGTTTCTTGACTTTATTTATTTTGGCCATACGTTTAAATTATACGAATATCTTTGCAAAGACTGTGGAGTGTGCAAATTTTGCTGTTCATGTTTTTTATTAACGATGTTCTTTTGTTAGCTTTAAGTTAATTGTTTGTTTGGTTGAACACGCTAATCTCGGGAGCAGTTGGTTGGAATTGAAAAATATGGTTGAGTTGAATAGTCCATTCATCCAGGTTGGGTGTTGGGTATATCGATCACGCTACGCGTATAGGAGCGGAGCATCAACAAAAAATATAACAAAAACGGTAAGAAATATATCCCTATGTCACCAACCGATACCATCTCTAAGGTGTCGTAAGAAGCCACTAAAAGAACACAAGAGGCAGATCACCTAGCCCCAAGAGAAGGAAAATTTGAGACAAACCCTGTGCCAACCCGTCTTTCCAGCGTGGCACAGTATGCTAATTACCCTCAATGTAACTGGAGGAGGCCCGACCCAGCAGTGGGTTATTTATGAGCTGAGTAGTAGAAGTTTAACAAAGTAATGCATAAAATAATTCAAACATAAATCACTGTTACAACCTTGCTCTAATTTTGAGGTCGTAATGATTAATTAATGGCGGTTTAAAAAAAATAAAAGTTAGCAAAGTATCATTAGTCCCTTTTTGCGGCAACTAAAATAAAAGTGATTACAAGTTTAATTTCGGGAGCTTTTATAACGGAAAGCGCGTGTACTGAATTTGAAATATGAAATAATTGCAAGCCGGCACAACGAAATGTTTGTCCCGACCTATGTAAATACATTAACAAATGCCTCTCAGATTAATTAAGTGACTCAAAAAAAGGATGAACCAGAATAGTATAATTAAGAACATTGACGTTTGCGTTACAAATACCCAAACATCGTATATGAATAGAATAGAAAAAGCCTTTTTTGGATAAACCAACTATCTGTACCATGTGCGCGTTGCTACACCACTAACTAAATTTGAAAGAAAGACATTGCACAAATATTCTATTTATTTTTTGTTTACTTAGAAGCCTACTTAGGCTACTTAGGATCGCTGAAGATCATCACATGATCAAATGCATATTGTTCAATCGTTTCGTTCAAGATTTAAGCAGAAATAAAATGTTCTCTAGTAACGTCGCACTTATTAATACTGTAGAAGTTGATGCTACAAAGTAAAATTGTTCAAAGCGGCAGTCTTTTGTATTCAGGCAATTTCTAATTCTTTTGGCGGCTACGCAAGCAACCTGTTTGTCTTTTGATGGATCTGTAAGGATGGTATTGTCAAAATAATCAGGTTTATTATTTACTAGTGGCCCGCCCCGGCTTCGCCCGTGCAAAGCGGGGGTGGGTTATACATATAAACTTTCCCCTTGAATCACTCTATCTATTAAAAAAAACCGCTTCAAAATCCGTTGCGTAGTTTTAAAGATTTATGCATACATAGGGACGGACAGAAGAATGCGACTTTGTTTTATACTATGTAGTGATAAATGTTTCTCCTGTTTCGACGATCCAGGAGCAGTAATTAGCTTTTTAATAAGGGATGAACACGGCACTCCTGAATAACTGTCAATATAAGATGAGGTCGGATTCAGAGCACCAGCCACCAAATTGGTTGTAAATTTAGGATCTTTTATTGGTGGTTTGATAGATGCTGAGTCAAATTCACTTGTGGTACAAACCGTAGGTGGAATGTAATAAAAAAATATGTTAATTAACTTAAATTTGTATGGCTACTTATTTATGTTAAGTAGCACTTTATTTTTCTCATTTCTCAGCTGGTAACTGCCCAGGTGTCACTGATATGAGCTCCACAAGCACGCAGTTATTCAAACCACATAATAAACACAACACACACCTACTGAAAACCTAAGGTTTCATCTATGGGAAAATAAGTTATGTCATATCGCTTTCGGATCTTAATCTAATAGGTACATAAATTAGTATGATAAATCACCATGGTCCTCAATATGGTTCAGGTTAAGCATACGCCTTACTCTCGCGTTTTTTCTACAGGTTTTGTACATGAAAGTATATACTTTTCGAATTACAATATTGAAATCAATTTCTAGTATAACTTAATTTATACTAGAAACTACTTATACTAGTATAACTTTATTTTACATGAGAATATTTTTCAAATATTTCCTACAATAAGAACGAATTCAAGATTACGAACGTAAAGACTTGAAAGTAACTGCAAGTACGCATTGCGTTTAGTAAAATTTTGCTTGGATAAACTGCGTAGCATTAATTACACAGACACATTAAGCTAAACCTTTAGCGGAAGAAGTACGTAACCGGACTTGCACAGCTCCGTTCTATTAGTATTGTGGTGAAATATGTGTTAAAGTTTATTTACAAATATTTTTTTCTATTAATCTTAGTGGATATTTTACGTAAGCATTATTACGACTTTATGAAATGGGAAAATTGTTAATGAAATAAATGTAAATGTGCTTATTTCTTTATACCTATGGATATTTTTTCAATCTAGTTTCGCAAAAAAACCTTTGTTTTGCGTTCATTTCATTGGTTTTGCCGACAGCTTCACGAATTTTAGTCAGAAGGTGTAAACCGTGATGCTCTATTCATAGGTGCAATAAAAAAAAATTACGCAAGTGCACTTGCTGCTTTCTTCCACGGGTGGTGCGAAGTGTCAACTATAAATATATTTTTTTTAAATACCAGGTCAGACTGCGGCATTAACCGATAAGACCTGGCGGAAGAAATTCAGTGGGATTGCCTTTTTTTAGGCGCCACCTTACAATAGCCTTTTACATATAACTTACTAGTTTTCTTTGGTTCCAACAGACATATGAATTTTATTTTTATATACATACATACATATATAATACATAAAATTGGAGTGTATGTTTGTAATATTAAAATATTCTCTTTTTACTTAGTGCATTTAGATGTATACACGGGTGTACACGGATATAATATCAAAACATTTTTTTTACAATCAGTCTGTTTGTTTGTGAATCTCTGAAATGGCTGGACTGATTGGACGAGACTTTCACTGGCACATAGCTCATGTAACAAGGAGTACCTTAGGCTTTTATTGTCACCCCCATTCACTATACAGGAGCCTCGTTGATCTAGGGGTTAGGTGTGCCGCCTTTGGATCAACCGGTCCCGGGTTCGATTCCGGGGTCGGGCAAGTGTCTTTGTCTAAACCTTGGCACTTGCTCTGACTCTGGGTGTCATTAGTGTTTGTGAATTAGCTCGCAGGCACATAGCTCGCAGGACCGACGTCCGATGGGGCAGAAAAGTCCTCGAGTGGCGACCGCGTTCCGGAAGGCGCAGTGCTGGTAGGCCTCCCACACGGTGGACCGACGACCTGGTTAAGATCGCCGGAAAGCAGTGGATGCGGGCGGCCCAGGACCGGCCTTTGTGGAAATCCTTGGGGGAGGCCTATGTCCAGCAGTGGACGTCCTTTGGCTGAAATGATGATGATGATGATGAAACTGCCCCCGCGATACAGGTTATACATAGCGCAGGGGTTTCATTTCTAAAAAAAAAAATGTTACTGTTTTAGACATTGTTAAAGACCACGCGGGTGAAGTCGCCGGTAACAGCTACTATTTTAATAAAATTAAATAAAAGAGAACGAGTAAAAGAGATTAGATTTTTCGAATTGCAGGAAATGATGGCTTCACGGTTATGATCGTTTTATTTTATTTTATTCCCAACGTTTCAGACACTGCAGTGTCCGTGGTGGTGTCACCAATTGCTTATTGTAATTCGAAACGCTGCGGCAATAGGCGCTCTTATCTTATCTTCTCTCAGATACAAAGGATTAACTATCAGATATTTAATTACAGCCATATCTGACTCCTGATCTCTTCACAAAGGCGTCGTTGTGCCTACTCGAGTTCTTTCGATATTAAAATTCCAATGTTTGTTAACAAAGGGTTAAGTTGTCTGTAAAAATTCGTTTTCAAATTTTATCGAATTAGTTCCAACCGATTTCTTTTTTCTTTTGTAGATTCCATGTATCGACATATACTGTTTGTTTATTCAATCTTGACCCTGTTCACGCAGACAAGGCGTGAACCATAGTCCGCGCACCGAGAGACGCGCGGAGGGCGTCGCGTCACCAAGGCGGGGGGCCAGCTGCCCGCGACCTCTCCACCACTCCATCACCGACCACGGCCGACGACGCGCGCGCACACTTGTTGTACATAGTCTTTCAATATTGTACTGTTCTCTTTGAACCACATTATAAGTGTTTACAGTCCACTTGACTTATTTATTTATAGACCTTTAGTTAGGTCCCGAACAGTTTTGGTCCTTCTTCGCCTACATTTTAAATCCGCGTAACGTATTTCGGCGAACAAAGAAAACGTTCGTGCGGTGGCAGTACGACGCGACGTTGGTGGACATTGATACGACGAGTCTTTAAAAGCGCCGTGTCACTACAAGTGGCATTCAATAGAAGAGAAGTTTGGAGTTGGGGTCGTCAAGAAAAACGTACAACGAGGAGAGGACGTCTACAAGTTCCCGAGGTCTACACGTCGACGGTGGTCAAGTCTCGACTACGTTGGTCGAACCCGCCGAGACACCTATTTGCTTCGTGGGAATCAACACAGTCCGCCTTGTGGATAAAGATAAGCATATTTGTGTATCGTTCCAAATTCCTTTCCATAAAATTTCAATTACAAATTCAAATTTCAAAATTTTCCGTTGCAACCGTTTTTCAGTTCAGTTTCGAATTTGAGGCACCAAGTGATTATTTACATTGGTTTAAAGTATATTCACAATATTAACGTGCATTCATTAGCTTAGCGCTGCATGGAACCGGTTTCTTATCGGTACACCGCCGGTTGGCAAGTTCTTTGTTAACGAGCGAGCTAACGGTCACAAGTCTATTCATTATAAAACATCTGTTTGCTGTCATTAGTCATAATATTCATTTGCTAATTGCATTATCTTTTGTTCTTTAAGCGTAAAATCTATTGCATTTTTTTTTTTAAATCACCGTCTTATAATGGCTAATGAGGATTTATTAGTGAGAAAACGCAGTGCTATGAAAGCCAAGCTTACGAATTTCTGCAATTATGTTAACGTGCTTATGAGTTGCGAATCAATAACCAGCTTGCAGCGCATTGAGCTGGAGGGTCGCCTTCGTAAATTTGATGCTCTATACGATGAATTTGATCATTTGCAGTTGGAGATCGAGGTGCTCTTGGATAAGCCAGACGAGGCGTACGGGGAACGTGCCAAGTTTGAGGAGCGGTACCACGCAGTGGCAGCTCTGGCACGCAGTTTGCTAATCAGCGCTGATGCCGGCGTTGACGGTGGGTCTGTAGCGGGCTCAGCAGATAAGAACTCAGGTGCATCGCTCCGTCATAATTTTGTACGCTTACCTAAAATTAATTTGCCTACTTTCGATGGTAGTTATCAATGTTGGCTAGAGTATAGAGATACTTATTTGTCGCTTATCCATAGTAGTAGTGCAATCGATGACATTAGCAAATTCCATTACCTGCGTGCATCGCTCAAGGGTGATGCTCAGCAAGTAATAAAAAATATAGATTTTAAAAGCGAGCATTATCAATTGGCGTGGAGTTTGCTATGTGAGCGATATGACAACAGCAGGCTTTTAGTTAAAAACCATGTGCAGGCTTTGTTCAATACTCCAGCAGTTAGTAAAGAGTCCTGTGTAGCCTTACGTCAATTTGTAGACAACATTAACAAACAAATTAGAGCTTTGAAAACGCTGAACGAGCCCACCGACCAGTGGAGTACACTGATTGTAATTATGATGAGTAGTCGACTGGACAAAGTAACTAACAGAGACTGGGAAGAGTACAGCAATACCTTACCCAAATCTCCTACCTTGTCAGAATTTTGTTCATACATTGGTAGAAGGGCTGATTTATTAGAGACAGTAGAACATGGCAAATCAACAGAAGAAAAATTTGACGGTAGCACAAACAGTCACGCATTATATACACAGAAAACAAAAAGCGAGAATTTAAATAAAAATAAATCTAGTATTAAAAAAGAATTTAAATGTCCGTTGTGCAAAAGAGATCATTTCATGTTTGTGTGTGATGAGTTTCGTAAATTGTCAGTAGAAAATCGGTTAGCAAAGGTGAAGGAGCTTAATGTGTGGGATTTTTATTTGTAAAAGTTCATCTTAACACTACTACTCAGCTCATAAATGACCCAATGCTGAGTCGGACCACCTTCAGTTACGTGGTGGGTAATTCGCATACCGTGCGGCTCGACCTCCGCCCGCCATAAACGAGCCTGCGGACGACGGGCCTGGGAAACCTAAAACCTTCTCCCGGGGCATAAAAGGCCCCGGGAGAAAGGCTGTGCTGCGTTCCGCGCACGCCTCCCAGCGGTGGAACAGGGGGGCTGACAGCCCCCCCTCAAAATCGGAGGGGCCCGGCTTGGAGCATGGGGCTCCACTAAACAAGACAGCCTACCAGGGTTGCGGAGCATACTCCCCCGACCGGGAGGAGTGAATCCCGCAGCCCTGGAGTTGGGCAGTCAAGGATCGCCGTCGGTTTTAGTGGGTAGGTCGGGGCGCAATTTACCATCTTTACGCGCCCCGGAGTCCCACATAACCCGGCCAAATCCCAATGGCCGGGTATCCATGAGGATCACCGACGAAATAATAAAAAAACCGTGCGGCTAGTTTTTCAGATTTTGTCGGCTCTTGCGACACCCTCAGGATGGAACGGAGTGGTGACTCTATCTATTCTAAATCCGTCATTACACATAAGTATTATAATTAGTAGTAAATTAACTTATTGGCAATTTTCTTGTTACAATAAAACATTGTAGTTTCCATTAAGTTACCTAAAATATTATGTAGAGCTACTGAACGAAAATATTACCAACGAAGTGGAAACACAAAAATGTAAAATGTCTGAGGTACAGAAAACGGTGTTCGTTTTTTCAAATAACTATATGTTTTAAGAAGAAATATGAAAAGGGCACGAAGACAATGACAAAGGTGAATCCATGCTAATAGTGTATTTATTTTAAATAATTTCTCGTTAAAATTGACAAAATATAATAATCAGAATCTCGGTTTTATAATCAAAAGTAACCTTTACACCCACGCACTATTATTCGGTCTGGTTTGTCCCCATTTTGTACTTAACTGTACCGAAGGTTAATGAATACGTTCTAAAAGAATCTTATTGCGGTGTTATCATTCTGACATTTTCTGTAAGTCAGTCTACAATTAGTTTTTTTTAACATTACAACAAAAGTATTTGTACCTAAGTAATTTCTATAATATTTTATGGTATCTAGAAAGGACACTGCGAGTCTGCGGAGTGCGGTCCTATTTTTAACCGACTTCATGATAGGAAGGTTCGAGATGCGGAACTCGATTATATTTATTTCCCATCATTGGTTTTATTGACATCGGTTTTTTTTTAAACGGAACCGTTGCCCTAGGTATATAACCGAACACAAATTACACCTAGACTTAGAGCAAGTGCCTCTGGTTTAGGCAAAGGCTTGCCCGACCCGGGTTCGATGCCGGGGTCGGGCAATCGAACCCGGGGCTCGTTGATCCAAAGGTGGCACATCGGCCCCCAAGACCAACGCGGTCGTAATTTTTTTTACTTTAAAACTTGAAATAAGTGAATATTGCCATTGATTGTAAGTCAAATCGTGGTAATTTTAGATAACTTTGAGTATACAAAAAATCTGTCCAGCCATTTCCGAGAATAGTCGAAACAAATTGACAGAAAAATTAAAAAAAACGTTGTTTTGGTAAATGTACCATGTACTAATGACAAAAAGGTCATTACGATGTAAATGCACTCTGTACAAAGCGGTTACTTTCTTATAACAAACAGACGCCCCAATCGACTGTATATAACATTACAATTTGATTTACCGTAACGTTGACCATAACAAAGACCTTCGAGCCTTGCTAATTTTGGAAACTTTCCGGTACAGCCCTTGGGGAAGAAAATGTCTTTAAGTTTCATATTTGACCGGTCCGGACCTAACCTTTGAACTTTGTCCTTTGATTTATAATAAACTTGGGACCCGCCTAACTTCCAATCGCCTTATGTAGCGCATTAGATAGATGATGACGGTTCTGGAATAAAAACAAAACTATTGACTCGTTGGTCTAGTGGTAGGATGTGCCGCCTTACGCTCAACGGGGCCCGGGTTCGATTCCGGGGTCGGGTAAGTGTATTTATTTAAACCAGAGGCACTTGCTCTGAGTCTGGGTGTTATTTGTGTTTGTGAATTACATGTTCGTAAACTGCCTACGCAATTTAGGTAAAGATAGGGCAGGGTTTCCGTCTTAAAAAAATAATTGAGAAGACACCATTATCAAACAGCGTTCTGCATTCAAATTTTCTTCAATAGATCCCATAAATCATGGGGCCTGCTTGGTTAAACTATATTAGTAGTTTGCCGTATGTTTTATGGAACTTTTGTCCTCGGGTCTGCTACTAACTTCTTGGTCTACTAAATCTGCGTTACTGTCTCGTTAAGGTATCTAGGCGGTAAATCAGCGGTAAATATAAGTGGCTCTTAGAGCGCTAGTTTCAGTTAATGTTTCGATATTCCAAGCCAAACTATGATCGCTAAATCTTGACTTATGAAGTATTTCCAGAGACGTTTTGATTTCAAGTGTTACTTTGTAGGAGAAATTATATAATGATTGATTCGGCAACAGCATCACATATTTTTTAAATATCATACTACTTTCTTTATTACTACTACCACTACTACTACTAATAAATTTAGAATACACAATGTCACCAACCCACACTATCCTGAGGGTGTCGTAAGAGGCGACTAAAGGATCGTAGGAGGCAGAACACCTAGCTGTATGAGAAGGAAAACTTGATACAAACCCTGTGCCAACCCGTCTTGCCAGTGTGGCACAGTAGGCTAATTTCCCTCCATGAATTTGGAGGAGGCTCAACTCAGTAGTGGGTCATTTATGGGCTGAAACGACTACTTACTAGTCAGCCCATAGATGACCCACTGATGGGTCGGGCCTACTGTGGCACGCTGACGGGTTGGCACAGGGTTTCGTATCAAGATTTTCTTCTTCTAGGTATTTGGCCTTGCCTTTTCCTTTAGTCGGGTCTGTTGTCTACACCCTCAAGGTAGAATAGGGGGATGACGGAATATATTATTAATACTTGATTTAGGGTACGCTACTTTAGGGTCACGGAGCATGCTCTCTGCAATGGGAGTGAATCCCGTGGCCCTGGCTTGGGCAGTCAAGGATCGCCGTCGGTTGTAGTGGGTAGGTCGGGGCGCAATTTACCATCTCTACGCGCCCCAACCATGAGGAACTCCGACGTAAAATAAGGGGGTACGCTACTTTCGATCTTTTTCATTGAGCCAATGGATGGCTTTAGCATCATATTTGCAAATCTAATGGTACCGAATATTTATGAATAAAATTATGCCCGGAAGTGGATTTCTTTTGATTGAAATAATGATGAAGGAAAGTAGATTTCTGACTCTATGATAATATAATTATATTATATGACGACTGACAGGGATCGTAAGGCGATAATGGTAACTATAAATATGACGATATATAAGAGTTTTGTGATAAACCCTACGTAAATAAAGTTCCTTTTGAGTTTGAATTTGCGTAATTGAAAGTTACGACAATATCTACATTGTATTTGTTTAATAAGGTGGCTATAATATGCAAATATATTTTGACTCCCGCAATTCTCCATCTGCCTGTGTAGATACAACGGTTGAAACTAATTAATGTCTTTTCGAGTAAAAGCGCAGAAAGTTTCTTGACAACCAACTTTATTCCTACAAAGTATAGCTGTAAAGAGTTTGTTGTTAAAGTCAACTCCGTACAAAGTGTTGTTGCATAATGCATGCCCGGGGACTCGAGTTTATCCGGATTTTAGAGCGGACAGTGCTCGGAGGAATAAGCAATCGCCGGGCATCTTCTGACCTGGGAATATAGAGAGAAAAGTATTCGAGTCTATCCTGAGAATAGACATTGAGTAGATGTATGCGATATTAGCTTCTACTTTTGAAAAAGTGTCCGTAGTTTGACGGATTTAGAATACATAATAGACAATGAGTGTAAGAGGCGACTAATGTAAATGATAAGGTAGAAAACCTAGCCAAAAGGGAAAATAAAAATAATTATTTTTTAAGTTAAAACTAGCTGACCGTGCAGACGTTATCCTGCATGATATTCGTTTACCGACTGCAGCGCCATCTGTCGGGCTGATTTGTGAATCTAATCCATCCTCGGTGCCACCCAAACTCACACAAAAAAAAACATTCAAGTCAGTTCAGCCGTTCTGGAGTTATAAAATTACAACCTTCCTCTTGAATCACTCTATCTATTACAAAAAAACCGCTTCAAAATCCGTTGCGTAGTTTTAAAGATTTAAGCATACATAGGGACGGACAGACGACAGCGACTTTGTTTTGTACTATGTAGTGATAGTGATATATCAATTGCTTAATTTAGACTATTAGACAGGGGCTTAGCTACCGCCGTATCTGCCGTATCAATTATACGGGGCCCAGGGCCACGGGGGCCCCCGACGTGCGTAAGCAATAATTATCTAAAACTTCCAAATTTTTTAATTATTTCAGAAATGACAAAAGTATACAAAAGTAATTTCGTTTTTCTCGCGTGGAGCTTGCATTTCAAAGTTGGCAACACCCTACATCGGTTATTTTATTTTACACACTTTTTTTTTCTTTTGTGAGAATCCTTTACCTTTACCATATATACCAGGCCCCACCAAGGCACGCTGCGCCCCTGCTATTAGAATACAAAGTGTCACCATCCCATTCCATCCTGAGTGTGCCGTAGGTACCGGCGAAAGAAAGTGGCAGGGCCGGAAACTTAGTCGCAAGAGAATGAAGACTTGACACGAAACCCTGTGCCAACCCGTCTCGTCTGGCCAATGACCCTCCCTGTGATGGTAGGAGGCCCGACTCAGCAGTGGGTCATTTATGGGCTGAGTAGTAGTAATAGTAGTAGTAGAAATACAGCTAGTTAACCAATTTCCCGGTCGGATAGACAGGATAAGTAGGCGAGGTTTAGGTCGTAAAATGTAATTTTAACAATAACATTATTATCATATCTATGTACCAGTTGAAGCTATTAAGGTCTCAACCCTTCACGAGTGCTGTTTAATATTTGAAACGCTGCCTCTTTAATTATGTAGGTAGTTCGTGCTGCCTTCAGAGGGCGCTTCAAGTTAGGGCTCGGTAAAAGTGCTAGCGATTTTTAATGAGATTTTTGAAAGTGTAACTGTTCTTATATAATATTTATGATTTAATTTATTAATAATATATCGTGCCTACTTGTAGGTACTCGTTACTTTTGTTTCAACGAAAAATCAGGGTCTAGCTACAATTTAGCAAAGTATATTTGTTCGTATACTGGATTGGGATTTATCAATGGTGCGCGTAGTGATGAATTTAGATTACATCCAATCCAACCTAAATGTGCCGTAAGAGCGGACTAAAAGAAACGACAAAGCCACAAGAGAAAAATCAAATACAAAGGTTTTTATTTAAATAAATTCTTACGAATTATTTCAAATAGTCAAAATAGAACACAAAATTTAAAAAGAGTGTAGCATGCTCACCCCGACCGAATTTGCGATGGTGGCTTTCTGCTACCAGGGAAAAGTAACGTCTTCGTTAAAAGAAACGGTGTTCAAAACTCAACTGAATGCTAGTAGCAAATACAATGCACACACGTACCTGGACTGCTACAGCGCCAATGAGGCTTCCACCTGCGATGGTTCCAAGGATCAGCATAACAGGAATTCTGGATGGCGTGGTGTCGTGTTGGGTTTTTCAAATTTTTTTATCGTGAAGTTTAGTACTTCCGCCGCCTAGTGGTTCGCTCCGTGCAATGCTATGAGATCCGGTGTCCGGTGTGCATTGAAAACGTCAAAATTGACATTTACGTTTCGCTACACGCATCGGTTGAGAATTGAACATTGATACTGAATTTGTTATTCCATTTTTATTTGTGCCGTAACGAAACAAAGAGAAATCTAAAATAATCATTGAATTTTTACCACCATAAAATTTTTGTCACGTAATACCATAGATTAGTGACAGCAATTACACGCTTAAACATGTAGGACAAGGAAAACTTGATACGAAATCCTGGGCCAACTTGTCTAGCCAGCGTGGCTCAGTAGGATAATGACCCACCATGTAGATGGAAGAAGCCCGACTCAACAGTGGGTTATCTATGGACTGAGAAGTAATAGTAGTCTATTGAATAATAGTAAACGTTGTGGACTACGAATTAACTTAATATTTATAATTACATTCGCAAATTCTACGCTATACGCCCAAAATCGCTAATCGCTTACATTAAGACCGCGAACTAAATACCCGTAACCTACGCCTGATGCTTGTTACCTACTAAATAATGAAGGGCATTAAGGTGCCGATGTTTACTGACCGTTTTGAGCAACGGACGAATTTGGAGCGGTATGTGGTTTGTTATATTTATTTGTGTTAATTAAGCCCTTTGGTTAGGTAATTTTCATCTCGTTGACTGGTTAACCACTGTGAACACTGGACTAGTTCGATAGATGTATAACAATTAGAACTAGGTATTATATCTGTTTTAAATTTCGAAATCTATAATCCCCGTAAAAAAGGAATAGGAAACGATGAGCAGTAGACGAAAGGGTAATTTTAGTACTCAAACTAAACTCAAAAGGGACTTTATTTACGTAGGTTATTATTATTTAGTTATATATATGTCGGAGATAGCGACGGCTGAGCGATAGAGTCGTCATCATCTTGACTTGGTGGTAAAGGGTCCATATTTGTCGTAATAGAATAATACGAGGTTTATTACTTGTGACTTTATAATTCACAATATTAACCACAGTATAAAGAACAATGTTCAGTTAACACACTTAGATAGACAAACCGACAGTTTCGCAACGGAGAAGTGTCTCGGTCCGTGTCCCAACGTCGACTGACTGATCGAGCCAACCTTACTTTCCATTACGACTCTGTCCACGTGCCGCCATTGCAAAACAACTGACGTCACCGCGTTTGCCTCACTACTGTGTTAACAATCAATTGAGAAACTTAATAAAACGATATCGTTATCCACGACATATATTATCACAAAACTCTTCAAAATCGTCATATTTAAAATTACCATTATCATCTTACGGCCGCTGTCCCACGCTAGGTGGTAATCTCCATTCACACCTTTCATACACAATTCCTCATTATTCCAATCCATCCCTATGAATTGTATTGGTTTTTTTTTAGTGCGCCTTGGGTAAAATTCTTTATGGACTTCCTCGCCGGCCACGGGAATGGCCAGTGAGGGGCGTGTGGGACTCTCTTCCAGAGTGGGGGCCTACCCACTAAACCTCCCCGGGGTGCTCCAACTCGCGTCCTGCTGCGGCATTGTGGGATCTGTACATAGAACCACGCCGCCGCAGAATCTCTTTTGATATCCAACAACCCTTGCGTCCACCCACATTCATGCTGAAATACCAAGAAGATCCGGCAAGAAACGCCGTAGACTTGGCTTTTATTTTCAATTTATTGGTTTTTTTTTTACAAAATGCACGAAACAGCATAGTGAGATACATAAATTCCATCCAGAGGGTGTCGTAAGATCCGACAAAAGGAAATGCCGAAAACCTAGCCGCAAGAGAAGAAAAACTGAAACAAACCTGTGACAACCAGGCCAGCATGGATAAACAATTATCCTCCATGTATTATACACATGTTGTATAACGCGTTATTAGTATAACTTTTGAAATGTTCAATTCCTTGGTGCTCGAGTTGTCATGCTCACTTTAAGACTCATGGCAGTGGTGGCGTCGTGCGGCGGGTCGTTCCCTTCCCTGCAATATGGTTGAGGAGGGCGATGGCTGCCGCATGCGTCATGCTTGTGAACAGGTGCCGTTGCTGGGGGTCGGTTGGCTTGGGCATTACAAGGTACAATTGTATTCACCAAATTTGGCACGTTTAAATTTAGTCCGTGTTTTTTTATTCCGTTCACCGGTAAAAATGTCCAAGTTTAACGTGGAAACGGCTTTCAACGATTTATTAAAGAAAGTGGCAGCGTTGACGGTACAAATCACGACTCAAACAGCTGTGATTGAGTCGCAAAACCAGAAAATAGATGATCAACAGCAGAAGATAACAAAATATTTCGACATTATTGCCGAACAGTCGAGGGTAATCGCAACTTTATCCACCAAAATTGAAAAGCTTGAAGTTTTAATGTCTACAAATACATCGATGAGTGAGATGGATAAACTTAGCGTCACACCAACTACGCAGCGGGTGAGCGAGACAAGTGTCGCGACTGATGCCAAAGAACCGCAAAGAAAGGAGACGGAACGTGCGCGCCGTGCGACTGAGCGAGCTAAGAATAAGGCTGCGTCCATACCACAGAAAAACAGCGAGTGTTTGGTGGAAACTCCTGACATTGCTTTGGAGAAAGACCTCTCATCTGAAGAATGGAAAGTAGTCAATAACAAAAACAAGGCGAAGAAAGTTGTTGATAATGCCATAAAAAAGGGAGGAAATGCACAAATTGCTGCAATTCGAGCCGTTCAGAGCAAGAGGTTTTTACATGTATGGTCACTACATCCAGATACAACTGAGAAGGCGATATGCGAACACGTGGCAGGAATATGTGGTACTGACGATATTAAAGTCCAGAAAATAATCCCGAAAAGCAAAAGGGACTATGCTTCATTTATGATTGGAGTCCCAGAATCACTTTTTGAAAAGGTGAATAATGTTGATAGCTGGCCACTTAACGCCCAATTCAACCAATGGGTGTGGTTTCGGAACTCCCGTAAATCAACACAAGGCAACCAAAGCCAGGAATAAATGTATTCGAGTGTATTACCAGAACGTTCGAGGTTTGCGAACAAAAACTAAGACTTTCTTTACAAATCTATTAGCATCCTCTTACGACCTTTTTGCCATCACAGAGTCGGGCCTTAATGATTCAATTCATGATGGCGAACTTATTCCACCGGATTATAAAATAGTACGGTGTGATCGAGCAGATGGGCGCAAACAAGGAGGAGTGTTTTTAGCAACATCACCGCGTTTTGATTTAAAGCGCGTTCCAATCGCTAATGTGGACTCAGCCTTATTTGAAATTGTATGCGCTACCGTGCACCTGAGTAATAATTGTTTGTTTTTATGTTGTGTAGTTTATATTCCACCGAAATGTGACAGTAATGAATACATGCGATTGTTTAATATTTTTGAAACTATATGTGTTAATTATGAGAATGTATTAGTGTTGGGTGATTTTAATATGCCATCTGCAGCAGTGGAAGTGCATAGTTACTTGGAATATGTAAACGCATTCTGTGGATTTCATCAGGTAAACAATGTTTGTAATATAAATAATCGTACTTTGGACTTAATATTGACTACGTTTTTGGCGAGTGAGGTGGAGGTACAACTGTCGGATGAACCGTTGGTGGATATTGACGTTCAGCATCCTCCGCTGATAGCAGCAGCGAAGTTAGGAGGGCATTTCAATGACCCATTGGCGGAAACCAAACCGAATTCGGTTTGCGAGAAAGAATCCCTCTATAGCGCACCGGAATGGAATTTTACCAAATGTGACTTTTCTAGACTATATCGTATTTTACTATCAATAGATTGGGAGGCATTGTATGAGATTTTGGACCCTGACAAGGCATTGACGTTTTTTTATAACGTAGTTAATGAAGTAATTAGGGAATGTACACCTACGAAAAAAAAAAGTGGGAACAAATGCAAATATATGTATCCAACCTGGTACACTTCTGATTTGATACGCGATATCAAAACAAAGTGGAGGTATCATAAATTATTTAAGATAACTGGTTCCATTAACGACTATGAATGCTTTTCTTACTATCGAACCCAAGTTAAATATAAATTAAAGTCAACTTATGAGAATTACCAGCGTAGGCTACAGGCAAATATTAAAAACGATCCTAAATCTTTTTGGAATTTTGTTAGAAGCAAGCGTGCTAGACGCAACAAAACTCGAGTCACGAAAGATGGAAAGGAGTTGAGTGACGAAGAGTGTGCGGAATGTTTGGCTTCATACTTTCATTCGGTGTATAACGAGGTGCGCCCGGCGCTGGACACCACGGAGGCGGAGCGCGCGGCGGGCGCGAGCGCGGGTGCGGCGCGCGTGCACGTTGGCCAGCTCAAGCTGCGCGAGCTTCGCGCCTCGCTCCGCCGCCTCAAGCCAAAGTATTCGGCGGGACCAGACGGGATACCACCTTATATCGTTAAAGACTGTAGCGCGGTGTTTGAAAAGCCATTACTGCACATTTTAAATTTATTTTTAAAGGTAGGTCTATATCCGAACCAATGGAAGATCACCAGAGTGATACCAGTCCCGAAGGGAGGGTCGGGAACTGATGTTAGTCGCTACCGACCGGTAGCAGTGCTGTCGGCTTTTGCTAAGGTGTTTGAGTCGGCGTTGCACAAATGTATTTTAGATCAAGTAACTTCTCGCCTGAACGACGCTCAACACGGTTTCCGGACTGGTCGAGGTACGGGAAGTAACTTGCTGTCTTTCGTGACATACCTGGCGCCGGCTGTTGACGCTGGGGGGCAGGTGGACACTGCGTACTTCGACTTTCGGAAGGCGTTCGACACCGTCGACAACGACGTGCTGTTGGCTAAGTTTGCGGCATTTGGTTTCACACCGCACCTTCTGCAATTCTTCGCGAACTACCTTGGCAATCGCCAGCAGTACGTTGAATACGGGGGATACGTCTCCAGGCCTTATTTCACGTTCTCGGGCGTGAGTCAGGGTAGCAATATCGGTCCATTAGGCTTCATTCTGATGGTGAATGATCTTCCTGAAGTTGTGAAGGAAGCGAAGTGTTTGCTATTCGCGGATGACCTCAAGTTGTTCCTATCGGTGGCAGATACTTCGGACTGTGAGAGGCTTCAACAGGATATTGATAGGGTAGTGCAATGGAGTTTAGATAATAAGTTAGGTTTTAATGTTTCTAAATGCAGTATAATGAGCTACACTCGCGCGCGGGAACCACTGCTACATCAGTATGAGATGGAAGCCGCAGTCATGTCGCGAGTCACGCATGTGCGGGACCTGGGGGTGGGGATGGTCCCAGAATTAATGTTCCGGGAGCACATTATAGACATATGCAACAAGTCCTTCCGAAATCTTGGATTTATACTCAGACAGTGCAATGACTTTCATAATACGGCAGTGGTTCGAATCATGTACAATGCGCTGGTACGGAGTCATCTGGAAACGAGTGCGATGGTTTGGAACCCCCATGAGGCTAAATACAGTGTCATGGTGGAAAGAATCCAAAACAAATTCACTCGTTTTTTGTATTTTAAACAGTACGGCGTCTATCCCTTCTTCCCGCTCATGTACCCGAGTCTTTTCGTATTAGGGATGGTAGGGTACAGTAGGCTGGCAGTGCGCAGAGACGTCGCTCTGTGTAGCTACATGTTTCGTGTGCTGCGCGGCTGGCTACACCACCCGCATATGTTAGCGGAGCTGGGGCTGCGCGCGCCGCCGGGTTGCGGAGGCGCGCGTCGCCCCACGCCCACGCTACTGGAGCCATACTCTAGGACCAACCTTAACAAGTTTGCCCCCTTGTCACGTGCCATAAGACTACTAAATATTATTTCAGAGGAGGTTGATATATTTCACTGTAGCCTGATAAAGTTCACAGGAGTAGCACTGCAGTGTATTGAAAGACTGGGATGATTAGTTTATTTTTAATTGTACTTAAGTGGTTTAATTTTAGGTATTTAAAATGTATTTTTAAGTGTGTTTTTTTTTTTAATTTAGTAGTGTTTCAATTATTTGTACTGTAGTAGTAACATCGCATTGGCGTTATAGCTGTTAAGGTGTTAGTTACGTAATTATAAATAAATAAAATAAAATAAAAAATAAATATTGTCGACTAGATCTGGCTGATGTGTGGCCCTTTGGAACTATTGCGCGAGTTTGCTCTCACAAATCTGTCCTAAAACCAGTCTTGTACCCAAATGGCGATCTAAAAAGAGCAGCTACAGAGTTTCTTGCCGGCTCTTCTCTGTAGAGGTGCATTCCGAACCGGTGGTAGATGGTAAATAATTAATTTTAAATGGTACATTTTTAATTATATTTTTTTTGTTTGACCTGTCAAAAGAGCTCTAATGAGCCAACTTGATTAAATGAGTTTTGATTTTGATTTATGATCCCCTACTCAACCGTAAGTCATGAATGGGCTGAGTAGTAATATATATAATATATCATCATCATAATATATATACTGCTATTTTTTTTTATGTTTGTATTCATAAGTCCCGTCGACTTCCACTTATCCTAAGCTTTGTTAAAAAAGATTAAAGAACCATAATCCCATTCATCTTGCCGAGAATCGCTACAGCCAAATATCCCATGGGACTCTTCAGCGATGATAAGGATTACCGTCATTTTTGTACGAAGATTTGTGCTTTGTTTTCCTTCATTACGGAATATTTGTAGCGGAAATATCTTTGAACAAAAGTAATTATGCTTTGTCAATTTTTATGATATAATCCATTGTTTTGAAAGATGCAATATAAATCACTACATAGTATAAAACAAAGTCACTGTCGTCTGTCCGTCCCTATGTATGCTTAAATCTTTAAAATTACGCAACGGATGCGGTTTTTTAATAGTTAGAGTGATTCAAGAGGAACGTTTATATGTTTAAAACATGCATAATATTGAAGAGAAACACTGTTAGGTGTTCATCATTGCACCCGTGCGAAGCCGGGGCGGGTCGCTAGTACAATATAAAATACAATCATGCCGAAGTAAATAAAAAATAATAATTTGGAGATTTAATGTAGGTAAACAAAGTTGTAACAAAACGCATTGCTGGTGGGCCTTCCACACGGTGGCCCGACGACCTGGTCGGTCCACCGTGCCGGTCCACCGGCCGCCGAAAAGTGGATGGGTGCGGACGGCTCACGACCGGCCTCTGTGGAAATCCTTGGCCTCCATGGCCAGCAGTGGGCGTATTTTGACTGAAATGAAAGAAAGAAAGAAAAATGGTTTATTCAGCACAATTTACCTTATAAACTATAATTACTTAAGCTCTAATATAAATTGCGCTGAAACGGCGCTGGTTCAGCATATGCCAGACGGAATGCCTGGCGCTGGTTTTCAACCAGATCTATACCGACGAATTATATAACGTTAAATTAAAATTTAATATAGGTACGCAACACTAATTCGTACAAATGATAATGATATGATAGTACAAATGAAATGATAATGATAGTGAAACAAGATTAATCATAATGCCATTAGAAATATTACCAACCCATTAGATCGATACGACGAGACACCCTTATTGTCCTTAGTGCTGATAGTATCCGTAGTGACCTAAGAGTCGACTTACCCAACGAAGGAGGCACACGAAATAGCTATAGGCTATAACAACACAACAAAGTGTTGATGACTGCCTCGTTGGTCTAGTGGTTAGATGTGCCGCCTTTGGATCAACGGGTCCCGGGTTCGATTCCCGGGTCGGGCAAGTGTCTTTGTCTAAACCAGAGGCACTGGCTCGGAGTCTGGGTGTCATTTCTATCTATAATATGTATGTATTTACAAAAAAAAATGTATTTAAGTAGTTTATCATCCATCTCGTTACCATAACACAAGCATTAAGTTGCTTAGCTTGGGACGAGATGGCGTTGTGTGAAATGTCCAAGGATAAAAAGTATTTTTTTTGTTCCGGGAAAATGTGAATACCACTGACTCAACTCGATTGGGGTTATGTGGGATTCTGGGGAACGCAATGAATCCCGACCGTTGAAACTCCTGCGGTTCGTGGTTCAACGGTACCCCGCAAGAAGTTAGTAAGGCATCGTTGGAAAATTCATCTCCATTAAATCAGCCAATCATTTACGGGTTGACCAAGATAAAATGGTGAAATTAAACACTTTTTAACGGATTTATTGCGTGTATATATGTACATTATTTAATTGCCGACGTTTACTTTTGAAGACAACTGTCATCCAGTCTCTCCCCCGTGATCACAACTGCTGCGAAGCATTTGAAACGTCGGGAATTAACTAATGAAATACGTGATAAATTCGTTAAAAACTGTTTAATTTCAATGTGTAATAAACGCGAAAACCTAAAAAAACATTAAAATGGTGAAATTATATCGAGCCTAGCTGACAGTGCAGTAAAGCCACGTCTGGTTTTGCTAGACGTTGGATGGGTGTCCATCATGTGTGTAGTATCTGACCCCATCTGTGTTTCCGAGGGAATCTAAAACGATCGGTCCCGCCGGCCATTCTACCTTCAACCTAAAATTTACAGCTGGTCTACCCAAGTTATTACCGGTAGTCCCACTAGATGGGTCGCGGAGGGCAAACGGCAAACACACCATGTCAACATCATCATTTCAGTCAATAGATGTCCCATGCCGGCCCTGAGCCAACCCACCGGTTTCCAGTCCACTGTGCGGGACTAGAAGAGTTTGGGTACAGAACATAAGAACTCAAAACTTCGCCAAGACTATCTTTAAAATGTATCTGTTGTTTCAGTTTTAGGTCTGGTTGAAAACCAGCGCCAGGCATTCCGTCTGGCCGAACCAGCGCCGTTTCAGCGCAATTTATATTAGAACTTAAGTAATTATAGATAGTATATAAGGTAAATTGTGCTGAATAAACCATTTTTCTTTCTTTCTTTCTTTCTTCTTCTTTCAGTTTTCTCAAAAGTATCTCTAAGGACGCTTTTTAAATAAAAATAAAGAGTACATTGAAATCGATTCATCGGTTTAGGAGCTATAATGCCAAACAAAGAAACGGGACCCTTTTTTTCGTACCACTTAAAAATATTTAATACCAACCGTTTGATGTAAGCGCATCGCCCGAAGGTGGCTGTTTTGACTATCTCGTGATTGCGTTCTTAATTCAAAAAGTTTAAAAGCCGCTTGTTTTGAAGTCTATTACGGGACAAGCCAAGTGCCTTTGATGTCGCTTTGGCTTGAGGCGACTGTCACCCTAAGAACGTATTTGCAAATATAATCCTTATCCTTGAAGTAATGGAGCTTAAAACTCCGTCGTCAGAGAAT
This sequence comes from Clostera curtula, assembly GCA_905475355.2. Classification (NCBI taxonomy): domain Eukaryota; kingdom Metazoa; phylum Arthropoda; class Insecta; order Lepidoptera; family Notodontidae; genus Clostera; species Clostera curtula. The sequence continues at coordinate 4,442,064 of FR997813.1, read as the reverse complement.
GACACGCCACGACATTGTTATTGTTTCTATAATAGTGACTTTATTTTGCGGTTCACCGATCATAAATGATGACGAATTTCTGTACTGAACCGAGCTAAACTATTCATGTGGTGGTTTTAGAGTGATACATAGAGTGACCACCCTATTCCATCCTGAGGGTGTCGTAAGAGCCGACAACAGGAAATGACAAGGCCGAAACCCTATCCGTAAGTTTTGGAAAACCCTGCGCCAACCCGACTGGCCAGCGTGGCACAGTAGGCTAATTGCCCTCCCTGTGATGGGAGGAGGTTAAAAGAGACGTGACCTTTAACTTTTATTTTCCTTACCTTTAACCTTTATTATATTGATTTTTGATGTCAATTTTTAACACAATATATCGAAGTACGCAGTTATGATAGTAGACGAGGAATCATTTCATTTTATATTGGTTAAAGATAAAGAGGATAAACAGAACATAATGTTTGTGTTATATTGACATAAAGGACTTCTAAGAAAACGGTTAATACAGCTCGTGGAGATAGCTTTTACGAGGCGACTGCGGTACCTTTGATGTTACACCGCCCAAAGGCACCGCTCAGGAAAACTATGAAACGAGCGCAGATTATGCCATGTAGCACTTATTTCTTGAATTTATATCGCTTAAACAGCGAATGGGATGGCTGTTTGGTTATGGCTTTAGAATAATATAGTATCACCATCCCATTACATCTGGAGGGTGTCGTAAGAGACCACTAAAAGGAAAACTGCTTAAAAAACCTATCCCTTTATATTAATGTACGTAGCTCAGCTCAAAAATTGCCTATTTATAGACAGAAAAGAAGAGGTAAATGAATGCTTTAAAAAGTCACGTTAAGGTTATATCATAAAGATATTTAGTGAATAACTAAATAGGATCAACACCTAACCAGAAACTGAATTATCTTCGCCACATTGGAAGAGACTGGCTCTAATTTTTTCCTGGGAGATCCTTTTCGACTCGTTGGTCTAGTGGTCAGATGTGCCGCCTTTGGATCAACGGGTCCCGGGTTCGATTCCGGGGTCGGGCCAGTGTCTTTGTCTAAACCAGAGGCACTGGCTCGGAGTCTGGGTGTCATTTCTATCTATAATATGTATGTATTTACAAAAAAAAATGTATATAAGTAGTTTATTATCCATCTCGTTACCATAACACAAGCATTAAGTTGCTTAACTTGGGACGAGATGGCGTTGTGTGAAATGTCCAAGGATATTTTTTTTTTATTTATTTACTAGTGGCCCGCCCCGGCTTCGCCCGTGCAAAGCGGGGGTGGGTTATACATATAAACCTTCCTCTTGAATCACTCTATTTATTAAAAAAAACCGTATCAAAATCCGTTGCGTAGTTTTAAAGATTTCAAAGTCAAAGTCAAAGTCAAAGTCAAATAATTTATTTTGCATAGGACACAATGGACACTTACAAATTGTCAACATATTAATAAAATTTTATACAATGCAAAGTAATATTCTTTAAAAACAAAGTCGCTGTCGTCTGTCCGTCCCTATGTATGCTTAAATCTTCAAAACTACGCAACTGATTTTGAAGCGGTTTTTTTAAATAGATAGAGTGATTCAAGAGGAAGGTTTATATGTCATAATTGCACCCGTGCGTAGCCGGGGCGGGTCGCTAGTTAATTATAAATTTGGAAGCTAGTAGTTGCACTACAAGTCGTCAGCTCATTAACTAAACATATCTCATATGTGTCGACGCAAATTCTAACACTCTCGTCCCACTTTAGTGCCACGTGCGTCTTGAAATGTTTGTCACCAACTATTTCATTTACTTAAGGGTACTGCTGCTGCATAATATTTCCAGGACTCACAGCGGTAAGTGTCATCTTAAGTCTTTGAAAACGTCTCTTCTGAGAATTCGGTGCTAGTCTTGGCTGTGACTTGAATCGTCTACACCCAATCGCACTTCAGTTGTGAAATTGAACGAGAACTGAGAACTTTAGAAACGAAATTATAAATCTTGAAAGCCATCAGCTACTTGCCATGAAGATACGAGGACATGGATCAATGGAAAAAGTAGTTCAAATCAGAAATGGCTTGGGAAGGCATATTAATTATTCCCAAGCCATTTCTGATTTCTTAACTATAATGATTGCCATATCCAATCTTTAGAGGATTTTAAATCAGTTATTACCACAGTCAGATAGAGAGACAGTCGAGACTCCGTTCGAATGTTGAGGTGATTGTTGATAGCTAAGATATATAAGCGATTGTTATATTCCTGAATTAATTAAGCTATTTTTAACTACAACTTTGACTAAGATTGCCTAAATTTGTTACTGTAATATTAGGTAAAGAAGTCTTAAAGGATGATTTGGAGGTTTTTATTTATTGGAGCCATCTCGTAAACAGTAAACGAATTACTAAGAAAATACTTCAAAAATATTATTATCGGTCTCGAGCAAAATACTCGTATTTCATATTTGGTTTCGCTAAAGAAAAGCGAACGATATCAGCAAATATTTCCACTCAACAGCAAACTTGGGTTCAAAATACGAGAAAGTGTTTTGAAACTGTGAAAAAGAAATGTTATTGACTGTAGACAGTCAACAACACTTACTTCGGAGAAGTTATTTTCAAAGCCGCAGGGTTCCGGTGCCTTATTTGCTAGGATAGCTTAAACCTTCAGCTCCAGGTGGTTCAAACATTGTAAGACGTATTTTTTTCCTGTAGGATTTTTTTTCGTTGAGTCTAACAGAGATTTAAAGATATTGAATTTATTGCCAGCAGTTTTAAAAAAGTCACGGGATGATTGCAATAACTCCGCACAAATACGAATACTTAGCTAAATGAGGCTAGATTGGAGTGGCAGAAAGGGGGAAGGTGAATATGGTATAATTATTTTAATAAAAACTTTATGGTAGGAGAATATGTTGGAGGTTGGTAATCCTTCACATAGCAGAGACACTGGCATATGAATTTGTGTTCGGAGACTTAAACTAAAAATAAGCTCATGATATTTTACTGCAAATTGGTAAGTAGATTTTTTTTTCAAAACAGTCGACTTGTAACTTATTTAAATAGTATTAATATAATTCACGTATAGAACGTGATAGAATTAGATTTTTAAAAAACTTAAGGGCCACGCAACCTAAAGAATTTGCCAAATAAGCAACAAATTTTCCGGTCACGTTATGTTATTTCTGAGATAAATCTCCTACCTTATGTGGGAACGGGATGATATAGGAGACTATGAGAGCTACATTTCATCACGCAAGACTTCTAAGCTCGAATCCTAGCTCTTGCCCCAGTTTAACAAACACACGCGTCTTGAAACATGCATGTCGCCTCACTGTACTTTCCTTTGCTTGGAAAAATTTGAGCGGTAAAATATTTCCAAATGTATTCACGAGAATCGCGACCGTAAACTAGGTTCTAGTATTCCTCGGAGGAAATATTTTCTATTATACACTCTGCACGACTTCCATGCCCATATCGCGGCAGAACTGAAACAGCATCATCAGCCTACGATAGACCACTGCTGGACCTAGACCACCCCTAAAGAGCGCCACAGCGCCCTGTCTTCAGTTTGATACATCCAGCTGCTGCCCGCAAACTTTTGCAGATCGTCGCTCCATCTAGCAGATGGCCGTCCTACACTACGCTTGCCGATTCGCGGTCTCCACTCAAAAACACGTCTATCCCAGCGGTTGTCGGTTCATCTACAGATATGAACTAAACAAAATATTCATATTTAGAAATTAAGAGGTGTCAGTGCTCAAAATGGAGTTACCCAAACTTCGCATTATCTCTCGCTTAGAATATCTCAATAAATTAATGTCACCAAATAGTGGTAACTTGTCCCACCAAATAGTGGTATCACCCGAGCTCTACCACAGAAATAATATTGTGTTTTAGTAACGGAATTAACTCATCTTTCCTTTCTGGTGTCGACGTCTTAGGGAAAGTATAGGCATTTTTACAGGATCAGTGACGCGTGATTCACATATCACATATGGTAGAGCGATGACCCAGTTAAACTCTATGGGGTCCACTGGATGCTCTGGAATAGTAATGTATAATAGTAGATCTTTCGGGAATATCTATAATGGATGATGTGTCCTGCGATTTAAGCAAATAAAGTTCGTTTCTTCTTCGTCAATAAAAGAGATAATACTGCCACATTAATTTCTCCCTTTTAGTTTAAAGGGCCGACCATAAATTAAGCCACACATATTGTATGGTATTTTGATGCCCACACCGCCCTTTTCATTGTTGAGTTACTTATGTAGCAATGGTAAATAGGCATTAGTTAAAAGCGATTCCACTAAAACATCAACTTACATTGAGAGCGGAACGGTAGGATAGCAAGGTTAACCTTGTCATAACCACACCACACAAACCACCATGCGCGCTTAATTTCAATGTACTCGTTGGTCTAGGGGTTAGATGAGCTGCCTTTGGATCAACGGGTCCCGGGTTCGATACCGGGGTCGGGCAAGTGTCTTTGTCTTAACCAGAGGCACTTGCTCGGAGTCTGGGTGTCATTTGTGTTCGTGAATTACATGTTTGTAAACTGCCCCAGCGATACAGGTTATACTTAGTGCAGGGGTATAGTTTAAAAAAAAAAAAACGAAAACCTAAGAAATACATATCTAGTTGTTAAGATCGTAATGTATTGTGCTGTTAATTCCATGATAATACTCTTCAATTTAAAAAAATCGTGTGTGATGTATCAATATCGTGATGTCACAGTACTTTGATCCTCCACAGTCCCTTATTACACAATGTCAGACTTTGTGAAACGCCCTAGTCCCTTGCATCATCGTCATAATATCAGTCAAAAGAAGCCCATTGCTGGACTAGGGCCAAAATCCGGCTTGATAGAATAGAATAATAAATAGGTGAACATAGAATCTTATCGCACTAGGTTATTTCTTCCAGACAACCCTTGATAGTACATTATTGTAAATTAATAATAACGTGACCTAAAAAAACACAAGACTTAAATAATGCCCTCATCTCCGAGAAGATATAAATTATGTTTGGAACATAGTTACTGAACCATTTAACCTAGGCCCCTTCGGTGAGGAGTATACAATAAAAACATTATTCATTTAAAATTACACGCTCCTTAAACAAAATGTAGAGCAAACGGTGGAAGCCTTCATAAATCATTATTGATGTGCGTAGAAGAGAAACCGAATAGTCAGAATTGGAATTGGAAAGGGGATTTTAGGAATCAGTATTATATAATGATATTCGTTTAGAGACGAGCTTAGAGTGCATCTCACTGCTTAAAACGAAAGTGCCCCAAAAGGAAATTATTCGAAATAGTATATTTCATTACAAGTGCGGAAAGGCTGTCATTGCAAAGAGTTCCGACAAATGTCTACCTAGGCGCAGCCGAAGGCGAGGGTTGACAGTCGGAACAAGTTGCAATGACGGTTCCGCACGTGTACTGAACGACTATTTTTAATACAGTTGCGAAAAAATGAAGCAATTTAATAAATTAATAAAAACAGAATAAACTCAACTAACTAATCATTTCTGAAAAATGGCGCCCACCGTAGAATATAAACAGAGATTTTTTTTCTTCACCCATTCTGGTAGGCAAAAGGAACAATGCCCATACAGGCAAGTCTTCAGTAGAATTTTTTTATTGATATGAATTGAAATTTAATGAGATGAAATGAAACTCATTCAATCAAATCATTAAATCTGATATTGAAACAAATTAGTACGTAGTTTCTTTTTAGAAATATGCGTATTTGCATGAATCATAAAAACTTCTATGATTTTTTTAGTAAAAACTTCATGATTGGTTTTTCCTTATAATAGACATTATTTTGACAGTTGGGAAAGAGAACGCACTAGTGCGGGAATGGTAAAAAAAACGCACGCGTGTGTAATAGCCCACTTCCCGAACGCTATACGTCCCTGCAATATGGCACTTTTTGAGCAACTGTATTAAAAATACTTTTATTCAAAATCAAAATCAAAACTCATTTAATCAAGTTGGCTCATTAGAGCTCTTTTGACAGGTCAAACAAAAAAATAATTAAAAATTTACCATTTAAAATAAATTATTTACCACCTACCACTGGTTCGGAATGCACCTCTACAGAGAAGAGCCGGCAAGAAACTCTGTGTTTGCTCTTTTTAGATCGCCATTTTTGGGTACAAGACTCGTTAAAAGACAAATTTGTGAGAGCAAACTCGCGCAATAGTCGCAAAGGGCCAAACATCAGCCAGATCTAGTGAACAATAACCTTCTAATGCCCGAGCCAACCGACCCCTAGCAACGGCACCTGTTCACAAGCATGACGCATGCGGCAGCCATCGCCATTATAATTATATAAATAAATAAATATCCTTGGACATTTCACACAACGCCATCTCGTCCCAAGTTAAGCAACTTAATGCTTGTGTTATGGTAACGAGATGGATGATAAACTACTTATATACATATTTTTTTTGTAAATACATACATATTATAGATAGAAATGACACCCAGACTCCGAGCCAGTGCCTCTGGTTTAGACAAAGACACTGGCCCGACCCCGGAATCGAACCCGGGACCCGTTGATCCAAATGCGGCACATCTGACCACTAGACCAACGAGGCAGTCGATATATAATTACCCTCCATGTAATTCGAGGAGGTCTGGCTCACCAATGGGTCATCTATGGGTTGTGTAGCAATAGAAGTGTGGTCAAAGATTTAGAATACATAATGTCACCATTACATCCCATTCTGAGTGTGTCGTAGGAGCCGACTAATGGAAACCTAACCGCAAGACAAGGAAAACTTGAAACTAAATCCTTTGTCAACCCGTCTTGCCAGTGTGGTGCAGTAGGCTAATTTCCCTCCTTTAATTGGAGGGCGCCCGACTCGGAAATGGGTCTTATAGAGACTGAGAAGTAAGGCCTGCTTAGGCAAACGGTATGGTCAAACTCAAACTCAAAAGGAACTTTATTTCTCTCTTTGCATCGTATTCCTCCTTTATGGAGAATATGGAGAATATGGAGAAGACGAAAATCATGTCTAATATCCATGTCCAAGCCACTCCTGTTAACATCGGAGGTTCTACTCTCGAAGTTGTTGACCATTACATTTACCTGGGACACACTGTCCAGTTAGGTAAGTCCAACTTCGAGAAAGAGGTCAATCGTCGGATCCAACTCGGCTGGGCAGCGTTCGGGAAGCTGCGAAAGATCTTCTCGTCCACAATACCGCAGTGTCTGAAGACAAAAGTCTTCAACCAATGTGTGTTGCCAGTGATGACATATGGAACAGAGGCGTGGTCGCTCACTATGGGCTCCATCGGAAGGCTCAAAGTCACCCAAAAGGCAATGGAGAAGGCTATGCTCCGAGTTTCCCTGCGAGATCGAATCAGAAATGAGGAGATACGCAGGAAAACCAGGGTCACCGACATAGCCCACCGGATTGCCAAACTTAAGTGGCAGTGGGCAGGGCACATAGCTCGCAGGACCGACGCCCGATGGGGCAGAAAAGTCCTTGAGTGGCGACCGCGTTCCGGCAGGCGCCGTGCTGGTAGGCCTCCCACACGGTGGACCGACGACCTGGTTAAGGTCGCCGGAAAGCAGTGGATGCGGGCGGCCCAGGACCGGCCTTTGTGGAGATCCTTGGGGGAGGCCTATGTCCAGCAGTGGACGTCTTTTGGCTGAAATGATGATGATGATGATGATCGTATTCCTCAATGTTGAGGGTCGTGACCACCCTTCAGCATCACTTTCTCTCGTATGATGTTCTTCCATCTGTTCCTGTTTCTGGCGGTGTGGAGCGCATTGTGGACCGTAGAATTGAGAGTGGTGCGGATTTGATCGGACCAACGTGTAGGGCTGCGTCCTCGAGGTCGTTTTCCATCTACTTTGCCGATCACAATGAGCCTTTATTATTATAATAGAACTTTATTTAACGTAGGTTTTATCACAAAACTCTTATAAATCGTATTTATAAATACCATTATCATCTTACGGCCCCTGCCCCACACTAGGTGGTAGTCTCCACACACACCTATCGTCATACCTACATTCACAATTCCTAAATCCTACAATCCCTCAATCTCCCTTGATCGCTCACAATCCCTGCGTCCACTCACATTCATGCTGAAACCACCACCGGTTCGAAAGGTTGCTCTACAGAGGAGAGCCGGCAAGATACTCTGTAGTTGCTATTTTTTAAATTATTGGTCAATATAGCACTGTAGGCTAACTTCCCTCGCTCAAAATGTAAATCTAATAAGACGTAAGAAAAACATTTCCCACATCAAACATAAATAGACCAATCTGTTACATGATGTGTGTTCAAACATCTGACTCCACATTTACGATCGAAAAGAAGGTCATAAATATATATTTAAAAACTTGCTGCCGGGGTGAGAATAAAGTTTTGTATCGATACTTTGAACTTCTACATAAATATATGGCAGTCGGTTCACTAAATATCCTTCTAATTAATTAGTAATTATTTATTTCATTAGTATGCATTTTTTATCACACGAATGAACTTTAAAAAGTAAAATAATTATTTTTTACAATCTATATTTTTTTCTTATTACTCACTCAACTCAAACAACTAAATTAACTTTTCATCCCCCCATCTCGGAAAGAGTATTTTTGCTCTTCGATATCTGAGTGCAAAAGCCGTTTTTATTCGCTAGAGAATAAAGTAAAGATTATTCTGTAATACTTACCTGTCATAATGTAGTAATTAATACCTAAACTGAAATAAAAGTGTACCTATCTTGTGATTGTAAACGTTTTTTTTTTGCATTTAGTCATTTCCTCGCTGAGGTGGAATGAAAAGTTACGTGTTGCACTCGAGTGCAAAGATTTTTCACCTCGTGCTCTTTTGATTCCCTCGCTAACGTTCAGGATTCTAATTTTAGAATCCTTCGCTTGCTCGGTCATCAAAATTGAACACGCGGTTAAAAAGCAACTTTGCACTCTTGTATAACAAATAACTATTATCTATTATGTTCTCTTTCTACTTGTTTTGACTAATTTGTAACTATTACCTGTTTGGAAGGCGACAGAAAAGAGCCGGCAACAATCTCTCTAATTTTAGTATTACATAATAACAAAATATGCGAGTGTACTACATCTAAAATATATCATCATTTTCATCAACCCACATCAGTCGAGTGCTGTACCCCTATAGGCCCGTATAAGCCTCCCCTAACGAGTGTCATAGCGCCCTGTCTTCTGCTTGACGCTTGAACTTTCGCAGATCGTCGCTCCATTTTTTTTTTTTTTTTTTTTATTACTAACTGTCCGGCGGTTGACCTCTATCTCACCTGATGGTAAGTGACGATGAGGCCGACGGTGTAACCCGCTGGGACAGTAAGAGCCTATTCTCTCCAGACTTGAAGGCATCCAAGTCATATTTACTTGGAAATACAGACGTAGGAAGCGAATTCCACTCCTTAGCGGTCCGCATGAAGAAAGAGGAAGCGAAACGCTTAGTGCGAATATGTGGAATTTCAACCGCATAAGGATGAAGTCGCTCCCCACGCCTGGATGTCCGATGATAGAAAGGGGATGGTGGAATTAATTCGTGCAATTCCTGCGCACACTCACCGAAATGTATCCTATAAAACACGCAGAGGCAAGCAACTCGTCGTCGGTGCTCGAGGCTCTGCAATTTTGCCTGTACCAACCATCTAGCAGAGGGCCGTCCTACAATATATGTATAAAAAAAAATCACTATTAACTGAGTGGTACGGATTTTTAATACGTAATGTCACCAACCTACATCATACTGAGGGACACGTAAGAGGCGACTAAAAGAACGCAAGAGGTGGCCCATCAAGCCAAACGATAAGGAAAACTTGATAGGAAACCCTGTGCCAACTCGTCTGACACAGTCCAAATTCATGGAGGGAAATTAGCCTACTGTGCCACGCTGGCAAGACGGGTTGGCACAGGGTTTATATCAAGTTTTCCTTCTCTTGGGACTAGGTTATCTGCCTATTGCGTTCTTTTAGTCGCATCTTACGACACCATAAATATGGTATAGGTTGGTGACACATGTGATTTAATCACTCTAAATCGGCACGCAAGTCCTTCTTCTCCTCTTCTGTCAGCTATTATTGCGTCATCACTATCGAATTAAATCATATCTTAAATATGTGATCCATCCGTCATATCCTCGTTCTATATATCTTACTAATATTATAAACGTGAAAGTTAGTAAGTATGGATGGATGGATGATTGTTACTCTTTCACGTAAAAACTACTGAATGGATTTTAATGAAACTTTACAATAATATAGCTCATACATCAGAATAGCACATAGGCTACAAGTTATAAAGATATTATGTGAATTACAACAATATAACCAAGTCGAATTCAAAATTTCTAATTGTCAAATTTTCGACCATATTAAACTATAGACAACATAACGTTTCGCTGTCAGTTGCGTTTTGTTAAAGTAGGTTTTATACGGACGGGATAAAAATCTCAGCTATCCTATGTCCAACTTTCTTTTTGTTTTAATTATATATAATGCGGAACAAAGTTCGCCGGGTCAGCTAGTTATGCATATATTAATTACTAGAGATTTTAATTCAAACATCGAAGACTGGTAATAGAATCGAAATAAAATATCGATAACTATGCACCCTACACTAGTATGTTACAAGTATATCCTAAAAATGTACGAGGCCAGTTTCCTATGATCCCTTAGACAACTTTGTGAGAAATGCAATCCATTATCAGATAACCATAGATTATCTATTGTTGATATTAATTTTCACAACATCCATTATATTCCATTATATTTTTTAAACGAAAATTAAAGAGATTAACGTGTACCGCGAGGGCAGTTCAAAATTCATGAATAGTCATGACACCCAGACTCAGAGCAAGTGCCTCTAGTTTACACAACGACACTTGCCCAACCTCGGAATCGAACTTGGGACCCGGTATTTATGAGATGAATTTAGCAATAAAGTAATAGTATAGATATCGTATATAAGCGCAGTGCTGGTAGGCCTCCCACACGGTGGACCGATGACCTGATTAAGGTCGCTGGAAAACGATGGATGCGGGCGGCCCAGGACCGGCCTTTGTGGAAATCTTTGGGGGAGGCCTATGTCCAGCAATGGACGTCTTTTGGCTGAAATGATGATGATGATGATAGATATCGTCCTTGTCCATATCGTCCATTTAGAATTCATAGTGTCACCACCCCATTCCATCATGAGGGTGTCGTAGGAGCTGGCAATAGGAAATGACAGACCCATAAACCGACCCGCAAGAGAAGGGAAACTTGAAACGAAACCATGTGCCAACCCGTCTGGCCAGCGTGGCACAGTAGGCTAATTACCCTCCATGTAACGGGAGGAGGCCCGTCTCAGCAGTGGGGTTTTTATGGGTTAAGAAGTATAGACCATATAATAGCAACTTAACTTTTTTTTTTTATAAAATTTCCATTCTTTCTGTATGCTTAAACGTTTATATGTAAAAGAAGAACAAAACAACGAAAACGGTTCAAGTGTAAGCAAATCCATTTACGAAACTCCAAAGAAAAGGACTGAAATCTCAATGCGTATGAAAATATTTGCTCTACCTACACGAAAATCCGCTTACAATACAGGAAAACCTTCATAAAACCCGTCAGTAGTGTATACAAGGTGTACATAAAACACTATATACATGTTTTTAATTCACGAACACAAGTTACACCCTGGTCTCAAAGCAAGTGCCTCTCGTTTACATAAAAAAAGTCGGAACCAAACGAAACTAGTTATTTATAAGTCATACACGGTCATTGTAAGGTGGCGTTTTAAAAAAAAGACAAGCCCTCCTCGTTTTTTTCGCCAGGTCTTTTCGGTTGGTACCACGTTCCGACCTGGTAGAAGTGTTATAAAACCTATGTATTTGTTGACGATCGTAAACGCCATAATTGGTTTATACAATAAAGCAATCGGCCCGGGAATCGAACCCGGGACCCGTTGATCCAAAGGCGGCACATGTAACCCCTAAAGTAACGAGGCATCACTCCTTTAGTTATCTCTATATCCTCATTACGCATGGCTATAGAGTTTTTGTTTCACCTTGTATATAAAACTGTGCATCTCCAGATATAGGACAAAGAAATTCGCGACAATTTCAGAATAAGAGATACATCGCCAACCTTGTATAAGATGGGCGGGAACGAGCGATGTATCCCTAAATCTGTCTTCGCAGATATTTTTCCTTAACAAGCTTCGTCAATTTAGTTAAACGGTGACTCGGCGGCCCTGACTTAGATTATTGTAAAATTTCATATTTTAGTGGAGACGGATTTAGAATACATATAGTCTTCACTCCATTCCATTATGAGGGCGTCGTAAACACAGGCACAGAAGGTTAATTACCCGCCAGGGTAGTAGTGGTAACTATAAATAAATAATAAATAAATATCCTTGGACATTTCACACAACGCCATCTCGTCCCAAGCTAAGCAACTTAATGCTTGTGTTATGGTAACGAGATGGATGATAAACTACTTATATACATTTTTTTTTGTAATATATTATATATAGATAGAAATGACACCCAGACTCCGAGCCAGTGCCTCTGGTTTAGACAAAGACACTTGCCCGACCCCGGAATCGAACCCGGGACCCGTTGATCCAAAGGCGGCACATCTAACCACTAGACCAACGAGGCAGTCTTGTTGAACATTTTGTGTCTCGCTAAAATTATATTAATTTGTTTCGTCGTTACAGCCCATAAATGACCCACTACTGGGTCGCGCTTCCTCCAAATTCATGGAGGGAAATTAGCCTACTGTGCCACGCTGGCAAGACGGGTTGACACAGGGTTTGTATCAAGTTTTCCTTCACTTGGGGCTAGGTGATCTGCCTCTTGCGTTCTTTTAGTCGCCTCTCACGACACCCTTAAGACGGTATGGGTTGGTGACATTGTGTATTCTGAATCCGTCACCACTCGGAAAATTTTTTAATGCAAACAATTCAATATTGTGCCTGTAATTTGTAAGAATGTCCATGTATGATGTACAGAAATATCGCTTTCAGTTGATATCGGTGATTATGCAGTTGGTGTGTGTGTTACTCGTGAAAATTGAGGTCCCAAGCGAGATACGCAAATCGAAATAAGATGCTTTGCATTTCCCAAAATACGGAATAGGGTTGAAGCGACTATAGATGGTACAAGCGTGAATAGAGATTTAAGTGCAGATGGGATCGTTCAGGTGAATAATGCAGCTACGTACTCGGACAGTCGATAAACCCTACGATGCGCTATGTCATACAGCTTAGTTTGAAATTCTAGTAGATGTTCTAGATTTGGAACTCCTTTGAATTTCGAATTCGTGCCTAGAATTTTATGCTACTTACTAGCTGCGTCCCGTCGTTTCACCCGCGAGGTGATGGAAAATTTTAACAGTGATGGTAGAAAGTATTATATACGTGTCACTTCCACGGTTTTACTCGCAGATGGCTGATTTTCTTCCTACTTCCTTGACACTTATCTTTATATAATTATCATCATCATTACATAAAGTATAGTATAAAATAAAGTCGCTGTCGTCTGTCCGTCCCTATGTATGCTTAAATCTTTGAAACTACGCAACGGATTTTGAAGCAGTTTTTAATAGATACAGTGATTCAACAGGAAGGTTTATATGTATGATACATGCATAAATTTTGATGTTCATCATTGCACTCGTGCAAAGCCGGGGTGGGTCGCTAGTTTTAGATAATTCACACTATACATTTATAAATTATAATTTAGTTTAGGCATCCAATGCCTTGCGCCACATAACTGTCATTGTGGTTCTAAAGTTGATCGTTTTGGCCACCACGGACTTTCCTGTTACAGAAGTGCAGGCAGAATATCGCGGCATGCCACTCTTAATGACGTAGTTCGTCGGACTCTTGTCACCGCCGGTGTACCATCCATTTTGGAGCCAAATGGATTGATGCGTGACGATGGCAAGAGACCTGATGGGATGACGCTTATACCTTGGACCATGGGACGGCCCTTGGTATGGGATGTCACATGCGTTGACACCCTAGCGCCATCGCATATTCCGGGGACTGCGAAAAGGGCTGGCAGCGCTGCGGATTCTGCTGAATCCCTCAAGCGGCGCAAATATAGTCAGCTCGATTCGAGTTACATGTTTGTGCCGCTTGGGGTGGAAACTTTTGGTCCGTGGGGCACGGAATTTAAATCTTTTTACAAAGATTTGTCCCGGCGCCTCCTAAATTTAACCGGTGACAAGAAGGCTGGTTATTACTTCGCTCAGCGAATTAGCATTGCCATTCAACGTGGCAATGCTACCAGCCTTCTTGGCACCGTACCCGATGACAGCGATCTGGCGCAAATTTAGTTATTTAATTTATTTTTATTATTTAATTCTGTGTTTTTTTTTTTATGTATAAGTTATTGTTCTTTTAGTCATTAAATTGTTCCCTTATAAAAAACTTAAATGTCATTTTGATGTGTAAACTATAATAGTATTAACTTACATCAAAATCCATTCGGTAGTTCTTGCGTCAAATAGTAACAAACTTACATCTATATTAGTAAGATATTATATCTACAACCGTGTGGTGACCTATTAAGAATACACAGAGTCACCAGCCCATTCTATCCAGAGGGGGTGTATTAAAAGTCGACCAAAAGAAATGACAAGGCTGATAACCTATCCGCAATTGAAAGAAAATTGAAACGAAACCCTTTTTTTTGTTTTTTTTTTGTTCGCCCGGAGTAAAATCCTTTATGGACTATCCCCCTCGGCCACGGGGATGGCTGAGGGGGGGCGTGTGGGTCTCTCCTCCAGAGTGGAGGCCTACCCACTAAACATCCCCGGTGTTTGATATTGAATGTACTTGCTTGAATACACGGGTAATATAGTCTGATTAAAAATGCACTGGTTCAAGACACTTATTTTATTTTAATAAGTTCACAATTTTTATCACTTACGGAGCACCACAAACCACGTCTAGATTGTTCAAAGACCGGGAACGAAGAGAGCGGGACAGATAATGAAATAGAAATAGCATATCTATCTATTTATTAGAATAATAAAAACCCGGAGAGCTCCAACTCGCGTCCTGTTGCGGCATTGTGGGATCTGGTGCAGAACCACGCCGCCGCAGAAACCCCGCCGCCGCAGATGAAACGAAACCCTGTGCCAACCCGTCGGGCCATCGTGGTACAGTAGGCTAATTAACTTAATGTAACTGAGGCCCTCTGCTAGATGGAGCGACGATCTGCGAAAGGTTGCGGGCAGCAGCTGGATGCGTCAAGCTGAAGACAGGGCGCTATGGCGCTCTTTAGGGGAGGCCTATGTCCAGCAGTGATGATGATGATGAACCGGGGATGAGGGATGGGGATGGGGGAGGCCCGACTCAGTAGTGGGTCACATATGGACTGAGTAGTAGAGGTTTTGTATTACATGTGGCGTCACCACTACGCCTTAGAATAGGCTGGTCATTGCCTTTCGTCGACACTTACAACAACCTCAGGATGGAATGGGGTGGTGACACTATGTATTCTAAATTCGTCACCACACGGAATACAAAAACCGACCTCTCTAGTCTAACCTAAACAAACGACTGCCGCTAGTCCCAAAAAGACAACTGGTAGATTAGACCGAGTGCATTCTCATAAAAAAAAGAAAGTTATGAGAAATGATGGTGGGTTTGTTCAGGTGAATGCATTTAAGTACCCGGGCAGTGGATAAACGCCGTTACCGTACTCTGTGTCATGCTACTGTGATATTCTAGTAGATGTTAGAATTGGGAGCCGAATTCAATCCCGAACATAAAGCTAGAACATTTTAAATAAAACACAATTAAACGTGGAAACGATTCAATATACAATCTATAGTGAATACATAGTGTCACCACCCCATTCTATCCTGAGGGTGTCGTAAGAACCGACGAAAGGAAATGACAAGGCCGAGAACTCAAACTCAAACTCAAAAGGAACTTTATTTACGTAGGTTTCATCACAAAACTCTTATAAATCGTCATATTTACAAACACCATTATCATCTTACGGCCCCTGTCCCACACTAGGTGATAGTCTCCACACACACCTCTCAGTCGTCATACCTACATTCACACCTTTCACACACAACTCCTCATTTCTGCAATCCCTCCATCTCCCCTGATCGCTCACAATCCCTATATGTTCACTCACATACCGCAAGAGAAGGGAAGCTTGATACTTAACCCTGTGCCAATCCGTCTGGCCATCGTGGCACATTGGGCTAATTACCCTCCAAGTAATGGGAGGAGGCCTGACCCAGCAGTGGGTCATGTACGGGCTGAGTAGTAGTAGTAAACCATCCTAAAATCTATACTAATATATAAAGCTGCAGAGTTTGTTTGTTTGAACGCGCTAATCTCAGGAACTACTGGTTCGATTTCAAAAAATATTTCCGTGTTAGATAGTCCATTTATCGAGGAAGGTTATAGGCTATATTTTATTTTCAAAAGAATTAGGGATCCGTATGAACATTGCTATTTTGTAAACCAAGGTGTAAAATCAAAAACCTATTTATGCGTGCGCTGCAAAAACTATTGACAATAGAACAAAATTATGTACTACGGATTTGTAGGTCTTATAAAGATCTACAAAAAAAGTTCGCGAGAGCACATATCTAACATCATAGTTTAGTCACAATAACAGCTTTTATCTTCATAAAAAATATGCATAGAGATAAGCACGGGTTCGAAGCCCACGCGGGCGAAGCCGCGCGCAGAATCTAGGGTATGATATTATCCTGAACACAAATTATACTTTGCGTTCTAGCTCTCAAAAATTGCTTAAAACAGGCACGCCATCGAAGAAATATTAGTCTGTTATAGTGTTAAAGATTTTTATCATGAAACCCAGAATCTAGAAAAACTTATCCAAAAAATGGTTAAAGTATTTCCAATATTCCTAGTACCTACTGCGTTGTAAATCGACGCGTGCCTTGATTCCTGAATTAATTCCCATTAATGGTCTTGAATCGTGATCCCAAGACCCGTGGGATGGGTTGCCAGCTTAGAAATTTTCACTCAAATATGTATTGTGTTGCGGCAAGTTATTGTTGATTTATAGTTGTTGTATAAAGTACCTTGACGTGGTAGTTTCGGCTCTAAAGCGTAATGAAAATTAAGGTTTATTGTTGACATAAAAATGTTTTATTTTCGAAGGACGACTCACAAAATATTATTTTTCTTATTCCAGCAAAAATGAATTACTTTTATTTATACTGTACTTAAAAGATCTTGCCTATTACTGTGAAATTTAGGGCTCTCTTGCAATGGAAAAATAATTCATTGTTTTTTTAAACTTCTTAAGTGTGGTTTAATTTATTATCATGGTCTTTGGCACATCTCTTGCCGCTGTAACTTTTCATTTATAACATTTATATTTATAATTTATGTTCAAGAAGATTAACGATCAAATTTATTTCGAAGATGGGCTATTGTATCATGAAAAGTTTCAAAACAAGATTTATGTTTACTGACTTTTGACGCATCTCTAATATTAGTCCTCGATGACAATGCTCATTCTGGTTTTTTGTACGCAAAGGGTTTGTATCAAGTTATCCTTCCCTTGTGGGTATTTCAATTGTATCTTAGGTTAATTTTGTCGACTCTTACGACCTCGGATCCAATAGGGTAGTGATATTGTGTATTATAAATCCGTCACCACATGGACAATGTCCGCATTGTTTTATAATTTACTAGCCCCGGCTTCGCAAGTGTGCAATAATGAACATCTAAATTTATCAGTGTTTCTCTACAATATTGTGTACATATAAACATGTCTTATACATATATAAAATATATAAAATAAACTCAATCAATAAAATCATCACTACATAGTATAAAACAAAGTGGCATTCTTCTGTCCGTCCCTATGTATGCATAAATCTTTAAAACTACGCAACGGATTTTGAAGCGGGTTTTTTTAATACATAGAGTGATTCAAGGGGAAAGTTTATATGTATAACCCACACCCGCTTTGCACGGGCGAAGCCGGGGCGGGCCACTAGTTAATAAATAAATAAAAAGGAAATCAAACCGTTTTTATGGCAACACCGCCTGTAGCTATTACGGATGCCTATGATGCGGCCGAACGGAGATTCCCGGGTTGCTTCCAGTTCATTATTCAATAAGATTCGGTTCGCTTTGGCGTAATTAAATTCGCCTACAACATCTACTTAACGTTTGATAAATTGAGAACGGCCTTTTGGAATATACATTAGCGTGTTTTATTAATTACTTGTTCACTTAACATTTTGGACATGGGCCATTTGGTAATTAAATATCTCGACCTATACATGACTCGCTGCCGACTCCAAATTCTATAGAATTTTCGAAGGACAAGTCGCAAACACACCCGGCCTACTGTAGTATGTTCATGGTCTTTTCCCTAGGGCTATTTATTTTATTTATTTACACACCCAAAACAAGTAAAGTTATAATTTAGGATAAATAGGTAGTGAAAACTTCTTTAGCAGCGTTGAGCAATCTTTTTGGGATGGTCAAAGTTGTCACGTGACCTGGTCGAAAATTCGTAGAATAAGGAATATTCGAAGAGTAGACCACCGCCGTGTAGTATCAGTTTGTTTTTTAATTAATATAAACTGTAATTTATTTATTTAACCACATTAGTGCTAGTACTTATAAACTGATAAATAAAGCAATTCGTGCGAAATGATTCCCTAACCATTCCAACATATCCATAAATGCACAACGTTAAGATTCACGTTTTCACTTCTGCCGGCACTCCCGGAGTGCAACCCGTTGTTTATTTTTTTTAAATGTCTTCAAGTAGACCTGCAAGAGGAGATGGTAAAAGAAGTAGAACACTACCAATCAAGCACTATTAGTCGGCTCATGCGACATGTTCAAGCTGGAATGGTTAAAATGGATTGATGACATTAGGCATTTTAAATTTAGAATGTACGAGTAGATTGACTTACTATTTGATTATACTGCTAATTAAGGTTATTGTTCAAATAAGTTCGTAATTACCTAAGGGGGCGCTGATAAATAATTAAAGGTATACGAATTGCTACAACCAATACGTATGTTTAATAGAACTAAGTGAAGAAATAGTCTTAACTGAAATAAAAACATTTTCCTTGTAAAACAATTCCCTTTGTGACGGTAACAAAACTACAATAGATTAATCAAGGACGTCCCTGATTACACAAACAACACCACAAGACTAATGACCACAGAGCACATACTTAAACAATATTAGAAGCAGTAATATAAGTTCATAATTACATGCCATGCGATACACTCACACACATACGCAAATAGATGTATAAGATTTACCTCTTTATAATTTGTATTTGAAAATGGAACGTAAAGCAAATATTTGCAATGATCCTTTGTTGAGTCAGACATACCTCAATATCAAAGAAGGATAAAGGACACTTATCAACTCGGAAAGGGATCGGGACCGTATCAACTCGAGGCATTCAGTATTATTTGTATGAAACTCTCTACTGCCAAGCACACTAATCGGATTCGTAACGTAAACGCCTCGCCTCGGGACAATACGGCCCTTGGTCAACCAGCGGTCCTCATGCTTACGGCTCGCCGTTCACGCGCTTACGCCTCTCCGTCGCCGCACTTGCGGGACATAACATATTCGTAACATTTTCTTACGGGCCATCCGTAAGCGCGGCGTCGCCTAGCCGTAGCCGAGACGACATATCGGAGCTGCTGATCCGCTTTGGTTACGTGCTGACGTTAGTTTGACGCCTGTTTGACGGCGAGGTGAAAGGCGATACGGTGCCGATCCCTTTCCGAGTTGATAAGTGTGCTTTGTCCTTTAACTGCCCCACTCTGGTATGACTGGCGTTAATATTACACAGGGTGATGCAGGTTATTTATTTATTTATATACTTTATTGCACATAAAATCAAAATTGACATTATAAATGAGAAACCTTAAAATAATTTGTACAATGGGAGGCCTTATTGCAAACTGCAATCTCTTCCAGGCATCCTTAGGATGGAAAATTGGAGTAATTGAAGAGAAGTGGGATAATCTTGTGCCGACATACAGTAAACTATAATACTTTAAAATATATAAATGTAACTATACACTACATATATTTATATAGTACATACTAAAAATAAATACTTAAACAGAATACATGAATATATAATACATATACACATAGAGAGATGCATAGTGATCTTTTAGTAATCTTTTAAAAAACTATTTATTATTTATATATATATTAAACTTCTTATTTAAAAAAGACAAATCGACTACTGTTTAGATAAATCACTGTGTAAACACCTACCGACTGTGGCTTGCGTAATGGCAAAACAGACCTTAATGACATTGGTTAATCGAGTGAGAACAACTGAAGGTTATCTCAGCTAGTCTTACATGCGTCTTACGCTACTCTTATGTGTTTGTGTGTGATCAAATTAAGTAACAAGTGTCATAAAATTTTAAGTCTTTCTAGACTGAGGCAATGTTTAGTTTGGTGACGGATATACAAGATCACCAACCAATAACCGCCCCTCGGCGATTATGTTGGACTCCGGAAACTATTCGTCCACCCACTAAAATCACAGTGGTATAACATCCCACGGCACGCATGGGGCGCCACAGGTTCGTGTGCATTTAACTGTGACGCCCTGATGCAACGACATCCTGTGCCAACCCGTCTGGCCAGCGTGGCACAGTAGACTAATGATCTTTCATGGAATGGGAGAAGACCTGACTCAACAGATGATAATTTATGAGCTGAATTAATGATCATCATCATTTCAGCCAAAAGACGTCCACTGCTGGACATAGTCCTCCCCCATAATTAATGATATATCAACAAAAAAACGTCATCGGTCACGTTTGTTGTTGACGTGAAACTCAAAACACATTTATTTTTGTCTGAGCTTAAAGGTAATTACTTCTGAGATTGTACTTTAACTAAAGCCATTGTTTTATTTTCGTAAGGTTTTTGTACTCGCTGTATCCTTATTGGTTGGCATTCTGCCAAATCTGAAATGTAGAGCAATCTTATGTAGATGGCCTTACACTTGTATAGCAAGGTTATTTTAGTCAGAACCATTATATTGACGGTATTTTGCTACGGACTTAAAGGGATTCGTGAGTACAAAGGCTTGTTCAATTGCCTTATGCGACACACGTGTATTTGAAGAATGATGGTAGTTGGGTGATCGGCGTTCTGAAATACATATATTGGGTATGTTAATTTTTTGCCACGCTGTATTTTTTTTATTTCTATATATAAATTCGAATACGAAAATACGCAGTTTCCAAACGTGAAATTCACGAACAAAAATGACACTCAGACTCGGAGAAAGTGCCTCTGCTTTACACAAAAACATTTGCCCGACCTCGAAATCGAACCTAGGATCCGTGATCCAACGGCAGCACATCTAACCCCTAGGTCAAGAAGGGTTAATACCAAGTTTTCTTTTTTTTGAGGTTAGGTGATCTGCCTCTCGCTACCCTGAAGCCGTTGGTATTAGTGGGGAGGTCGGGCCAATTACCATCTTGCCGTATGAGGATATTCCAAAGAAAAAAATCCGCCTCTTTTTTTACGGGTGTAAAATCCCTGATAGTCTTTCCACATCAGCCCAAGGAGGGCTGGGGTGGGGCGTATGGGACTCAGGGTCACCCCCGCTCGTGCTCCGGGGAGGTCCTCCTACCCACTTAACATCCCCTGGTGTACCGACCGGCTATGACTGTGTCTCCACGGTTATGCCCCTCTTAAGACACCATCAGGTTGGTGACATTTTATATTCTAAATCCGTCACCACACGGACAAATCAGTTAACAAGGTCATCGTTATTAATAAATTGGCTGAAAGCAGCGCAAACCTCTGCTAAGGACCAGTCTTGTGGTATATGCCCCACCTTTATAGGATTATAGGATCAATGTTGTCGTAGCTATAATTCTATATTGACTATGTTTTAGATTAGAGCTGAGATCTGTGTTTTACCAGCCCATTTCATTCTAAAGATATCACAAGAGCCGACAAAAGGAAATTACCGCAAGTGAAAGAAAACTTGTGCTAACCCGTCTGGCCAGCATGGCACAGTAGGCTAATTCATCATCATCATCAGCCCACATTAGTCCACTGCTGGACATAGTCCTCCCCCAAAGAGCGCCATAGCGCCCTGTCCTTGGCATGACGCATCCAGCCGCTGCCCGCCGCCTTTCGCAGATCATCGCTCCATCTAGCAGAGGGTCGGCCTACGCTACGCTTGCCGATTCGCGGTCTCCACTCAAGAATTCGTCTACCCCAGCGGTTGTCGGTTCTTCTACAGATATGACCAGCCCACTGCCACTTCAGTCTGCTAATTCTCTGAGCTATGTCGGTGACTTTGGTTCTCTGTCGGATAATCTCGTTACGGATCCTATCTTTCAGAGAAACTCCCAACATAGCTCGCTCCATAGCACGCTGAGTGACTTTAAGCTGGTGGACTAGTCTCACCGTGAGTGTCCACGTCTCGGCGCCGTAGGTCATCACGGGTAGGACGCACTGATCGAAAACTTTCGTTTTCAAGCTCTGCGGGATGGGCGACGAGAAGACTCGACGAAGTTTTTCAAATGCTGGTCATCCAGGCTAATTACCCTCCATGTAATGGGAAGAGGCCCGGGGTAGTGGGTAATTTATGAGCCGAACCCTGAATTCACAGAAGGAGATTGTATGCAAACAAAAATACTGGCAGCTAAGAAAGCGAATGGTGACAGCGCTTCCTTCTATTAAAAATTTGGACGGCTTGTCAGAGTAAAATGTTGTGTGTTGTGAGTTGAGTAAAATGAAAATGTATTTTAAACACTGCGAAGAGTCATTCCTTATCAAAGAGTAAAATAATATACTTATTATCAAGGGACTTTGAGAAAAACTCGATGAAAAACCGAGACTGGCACACTGTTTTATCGACTGACCTGCCGCACGTCTTTACGATGCCGTCAAAACTTCGGATTCGAATGATTGATTAATGCGCCCAACGTTTAATTTGACGGAGCTTTCCTCCCAGCAGTGCTGAAATCGTTTTGACGGAAGTAATTGGAAGTGGTTTTTAATGACGGTTCCCAAGAATGTTGTTTAACTAAATGTTCCTGTTTCAATTGTCCAAAAGTAGCTTCCGAACAATGCGGCTCATGTAAAGTTTGTGAGGTTTCCTTGAATATTGTTAGTGTTTTTAAAAAGGACTAAATTCTGATAATGCAGCGTCTTGACCTAAAGAGGTTCCGTCTGTTCAGCGTAGCATAGTAGGCTAATTGAAAGAGGCTCGGCTAAACAGTGGGTCATGCATGGTAGTCATCATTTCAGCCCTTAAAATGATCCAAGTTGAAATTAGCCTACTGTCCCACGCTGGCAAGACGGGATGGCATAAGGTTTATTTCAAGTTTTCCTTCTTTTGTGACTATGACACCCTCAGGATGGTTTGGGTTGGTGACATTTTGTACTCTAAATCATTACATCTAAATGATTGCAATATATATATATAAAAACGAATCTGTAATTATTATGATACAAGTATTAGAAATATGTACTTACATAAACACTAACTTAAGTAATAAAACAAGACTAAAAATACCAATTAACCTAAAACTTAAATACTAAAATATATTATTTAAAGGAGTCCCTTTAGGCAAGGTTCCGAAGATACTGGCAGCGTTCCCCCTTTGAATCGCTAGACTGATTCTTTGTCCGAGGTAGCTACCAGCTCTTCGGTCTCCTGTGATGTCGACTAACCTTTTTGCTATTTCCTTAAAAAGGCTTATAGCGCTAGGACCCCACGGACCAAGGGTCTCGACACCGAATGGGACAAATTCATATTCGGAGCCTAGACCCCTGTATTTGTGTGCTTTAGCGCTTCACAAGCCGCACCAGCTCTGTTGTGAATGATTACATCTAAATCATTACATTGGGCACATTAGTATCTTGTCTCATAGGTTCTTTCCAAACTTAGGACTCAAATTCAAATCTGTAATACAGATATCTAATGTCTTGGACCGGATAGAAGCACTATTATAGTATAAAAAAAACTGCATATCAAAACCCCGGCCAAAATTTTCATCATCATCATAACCAGTTCTGCCCATAAATTACTCACTACTGAGACGGGCCTCCTCCAAATTTATGGAGGGAAAATACTGTGCCACGCTGGCAAGATGAGTTGGCACAGGGTTTGTGTCAAGATTTCCTGTTCTTGGGGTTAGGTGGTATGCATCTTGCGTGCCTTAGTCACCTTTTACCCTCAGGACGGTATAGGATGATGACATCGTGTATTCTAATTCCGTCGTCACAGGGATAAACGGCTATATTCATTTAATTTATTTAATTTTACTAAGTTGATAATGTATATTAGGTTCAAAAGCTTTACAAAACAGAGATTTTATATCCACTCATTACAAATTTTGCTTGTGGCGTTCTTCGGCAATAGTAGCCAGTGCCGCATGGCAAGACAATTCAATTGGCAATTGGGCCTCGTTTCGTTTGATGGCCTCGTAAGTACCGCCATAACAGTTACTGGCAGAAATTGTTGATTCTTGATAAGTGAGCGGAAAGTTGTCCGTATGGTACAAATGATATATTGTCGGCCATATATCACCCACTACTGAGTCGGGCCTCTTCTAATTACATGGAGGGTAATAAGCCTACTGTGCCACGCTGCCTATACGGGTTGGCACAGGGTTTCGTATGACTGACCTCCGCCCGCCGTAAGTGGGCCTGCGGGCGATTGACTTGGGAAGTCCGTCGCCTGCGCAAAACAGGCCCCGGGAGGATAGCGCGCCGCGATTCGCGTGCGCCCCCAGCGGTGGAATGGGGGACGGCAATACAGCCCCCCCCCCCTCATAATCGGAGGGGCCTTGGAGCACTAGCTTTATAAGAGGCGGGCCACGGAGCATGCTCCCGTAATGGGAGTGAATCCCGTGGCCCTGGTTTGGGCAGTCGAGGATCGCCGTCGGTTTTAGTGGGTGGGTCGGGGCGCAATTCACCATCTCATACGAAACCCTTCGCCAACCCGCCTGGCCAGCGTGGCACAGTAGGCTAAGTACCCTCCCTGTGATGGGGGGGCTTACTCAGCAGTGGGTCATCTATGGGCTGAGTAGTAGTAGTAATTTTGACTGCCTCGTTGGTCTAGTGGTTAGATGTGCCGCCTTTGGATCAACGGGTCCCGGGTTCGATTCCGGGGTCGGGCAAGTGTCTTTGTCTAAACCAGAGGCACTGGCTCGGAGTCTGGGTGTCATTTCTATCTATAATATGTATGTATTTACTAAACAAAATGTATTTAAGTAGTTTATCATCCATCTCGTTACCATAACACAAGCATTTAGTTGCTTAGCTTGGGACGAGATGGCGTTATGTGAAATGTCAAAGGATATTATTAATTATGAACGTTCGTTTAATAAGTTTCCCCGTTTTATGTTTATCAAATACCTAATAACCTATTGAAGAAATGATACAAAGTAACTTGACATTGGCTGAACACAAACAGTGAGAGCCACAAGGAAGAAAAAAAAAATTATGAACGTCGTAAAGTCAAACTAGTTTTACCCGCGGTGGTGTGGATTATCGTTAGTAACTTCAGTCCATAAATGACCCACTAGTGAGGGTAGCCTCCTCCAAATTCATGGAAGGAAATTAGCCTTCTGTGCCACGCTCGCAAGTCGGGTTAGCACTGAGTTTGACAGATAGATAACACTTTATTGTACATTTGCGACATACACATGGCTTAAAGTATAAATTATATAAAACATACAATTGGCGGCCTTATCACTAAAAAGTAATATATGTATACGTTTATATTCAAAGCTGGTTATCTGATGTAGTAAGCCATTGGTTTGTAGCCTAATGACGGGACTGCCCTCGGCAAGATAAGTCAATTGGCAATTGAATGCCACTCAGTGTAATAGCGTCTAAGTCAAACGACCACGATAACACGCACGCGGCATAGATGTCAAAGTTTAACAATCTGACCTAAAAATTACAATATTCATAGAAGATATAGACTGCATTTTAAATTACAAGAAAATGTTACAATCTCGCCACGAACAAAGTAAAAACGTAATGTTAATTGCTTACTACTACTACTATTCAGCCCATAATAACCCACTTCTGAGTTGGGCCTCCACCAATTACATAGAGGGTAATAAGCCTAACTGTGCCACGCTGGCCAGACGGGTTGGCACAGGGTTTTGTATCAAGTTTTCCTTCTCTTGTGGCTAGGCTATCAGCCTTATCATTTCCTTTTATGGGCTCTTACGACACCCTCAAGGTGGAATGGGGTGGTTACACAAAGTATTCTTTAATCTTAACATAGTCGTAGAATGCACTTACTCGCCTGTATGCAGCGAATTAACGTGAATTGATCGGATATCTATTACCGTTTAGGATTATCTGAGGGGCTAATCTTAATGCAGATTGCATGTCTGTTTGTAAACAATACACATAATTACAACATAGGCATTAGTGTGTCCTCTAATCACAGAGCATTGCCCAAACATTATTAGACAGATGGGTGGAAGCAATTTCGGTCACATTACAGCCCGTAACTGACCCACTACTAAGTCGGGCCTCCTCCAAATTCATGGAGGGAATTAGCGTACTATGTCACGCTGGCAAGACGGGTTGGCACAGGGGCATGCTCTCTGCAATGGGAGTGAATCCCGTGGCCCTGGCTTGGGCAGGCAAGGAACCGACGCGCCATTTACCATCTCTACGCGCCCCGGAGTCCCACATACCCCGGCCATTGGGAAATGGGAAATTTATTATATAATTTCGATAATTTCGGTCTAATGCATCTATATTGGTTTAACAACATACTTTATTATATCGACCATATCAGCCAGTGTCACACAGTAGAATAATTTTCTTCCAAGTATTTTTTTTTTTTTATCCTTGGACATTTCACACAACGCCATCTCGTCCCAAGCTAACCAACTTAATGCTTGTGTTATGGTAACGAGATGGATGATAAACTACTTATATACACTTTTTTTTGTAAATACATATATATTATAGATAGAAATGACACCCAGACTCCGAGCCAGCGCCTCTGGTTTAGACAAAGACACTTGCCCGACCCGGGAATCGAACCCGGGACCCGTTGATCCAAAGGCGGCACATCTAACCACTAGACCAACGAGGCAGTCAAATCAGTAATGCATCGATATTGGTTTAACAACATACTTTATTACATCGACCATATCAGCCAGTGTCACACAGTAGAATAATTTTCTTCCAAGTAATTGAACTAGGCAAAGTCAAAGTCAAAGTCAAATAATTTATTTTGCATAGGACACAATGGACACTTACAAATTGTCAACATATTAATAAAATTTTATACAATGCAAAGTAATATTCTTTACCACCAGTTCGGAACGCGACCGCTGCTGAGAAGAACTGGCAAGAAACTCAGAGGGCTTGTCATTTTTTCTTTTTTATTACTTTGCGGTCCTATTCATAATCTAATATGTATATATTTACCCAACAAATTCCTTAAAACAAACTGTTCAATCGACCCTACTTTAATCTGATTAGATTTTAATATTGCTTTCAATTTTTCAATTTATATGGAGAGTAAGGCAGTTTTCCTTCTCTCACGGCTAGGTTTTTGGCTTTGTCATTTTATCCTAAGGGAAAAAGAGGGACAAGGCTGAAAACCTCCGTGTAAATACTGGTAGTATTAAAAAAATAGGTTACACTGATATCGACCGCAATGAGATTGGGAAAAGAAAGAGAACATTATAATAACGTATTTGACAAAAACAAGACCTTTGTTGGTCTAGAGCAGCTATACTCTAAGTGTGTTCCTCTGTAGGGGTTCCTCAAGAATTTAGAAAACAAATCAAAACATCTCTCTCAGGTCGAACATTTGACACCGCGGCCGCGCGTAGGTATATTTATTTATTTTCATCCCCCCATCTCGGAAAGAGTATTTTTGCTCTTCGATATCTGAGTGCAAAAGCCGTTTTTATTCACTAGAGAATAAAGTATTTTTGCTCTTCGATATCTGAGTGCAAAAGCCGTTTTTATTCGCTAGAGAATAAAGTAAAGATTATTCTGTAATACTTACCTGTCATAATGTAGTAATTAATACCTAAACTGAAATAAAAGTGTACCTATCTTGTGATTGTAAACGTTTTTTTTTTGCATTTAGTCATTTCCTCGCTGAGGTGGAATGAAAAGTTACGTGTTGCACTCGAGTGCAAAGATTTTTCACCTCGTGCTCTTTTGATTCCCTCGCTAACGTTCACGATTCTAATTTTGAATCACTCGCTGCGCTCGTGATTCAATTTTAGAATCCTTCGCTTGCTCGGTCATCAAAATTGAACACGCGGTTAAAAAGCAACTTTGCACTCTTGTATAACAAATAACTATTATTTGTATTTGTTTAAACATGTGTTACAATAGCTGGTACAATATCTCATAAGTTTGGTATCAACATGTATACTGTATACTTGTATACTTGTGAGCGCAAAAACTATTGTTTTATTGTAGGGTTCCATCAAGTATTTTGCTTCCCAAAAGGGTTCCGTCACCAAAAAAGTTTGAGAACCACTGGTCTAGAGGTTGGATGTGCTGGCTTTGGTTTACGGGTCCCCGTTTCGATTCGGGGGTCGGACACGTGTCTTTGTGTAAACTAGAGGCACTTGCTCCGCTAAGTCTAGTTATCATTTGTGTTTGTGAAATTATTTTTTGTTAACAGTCCCCGCGATACAGGATATACCGAGTGCAGTATTCTCTGCGTTTACAAAACTTTTTGTCAAATTTTATATACGAACATTCCCAACAACATTAATTATGTATACTCGTCGTAAAGTATTAAGTAAAGTTACGTATTTGAAGTAATTAACCAAAGTATTTGGATAAAGTAAATTTATTGGTAACTTGGGAGTCCTTTTAAGTTTATTTCGAATTTCGCCTGTAATTTAATCCAAGGCTGTCGTTTGAGTGTTAATTCAAAGCCATCAACATTAATTTAAAACTTGAAAATGAATGACTTTATAATTAATTCGTTGAATGTTTCTTCATAAAGTGTGTGGCCTTAGCTAAGGCACATTGGTTGTTAGAGCCTTTTTCTTCAGGCATTTACTATCGATTGAGATCATTGACGGTGACAATTCACTTCGATGTTTGTATGCGCGTGTGGTCACGTTACCCATAACCCACGCCTGCGTCGGGACAGCCCTCGGCAAGATAAGTCATAAGTCAATTGAAGGCAACTCAGTGTACCAGCCTCTTAGTCAAACGAGCACGATAACACGCACGCGGCATAGATGTCAGAGTTTAACAATCTGACCTAAAAAATACAATATACATAGAAGATATAGACTGCATTTTAAGTTAAATAAAAATGTTACAAACTGGCAACGAACAATGTAAGAATGAAATATTAATTGCTTACTACTACTACTACTATTCAGCCAATAATGACCCACTCCTGAGTCACCCCATCCCATCACAGGGAGGGTAATTAGCCTACTGTGCCACGCTGGCCAGACGGGTTGCCACAGGGTTGCATTTCAAGATTTCTTTCTCGTGCTTCTTGATTTTCAGCCTTGTCATTTCCCTTTGTCTGCTGTACTCCAAATCCGTTCACCAAACGACGGACAATCTCTCCTAATAATATATTGTTTTTTTTTAATATGTCTTTTGCATCTTTTTCATCGCCAACATTTTTATCTTCCTACGATCTTCTGAGGGACATCGTAAACGGCGCAAATACAATTTGGACCGTTTGCTGCGTTTACTTAAGAGAGTGGGTATTTGCTGACATAGCTATAAAGAGTAGGTATAAAACCCCTGGGGTTTAAAACGTCACCTGAATAATGACTTAAGGTTTCGCGATTATTACACATTGAAATTAACACTTTTTAACGGATTTATCGCGTGTATATTACATTATTTAATTCCTTATACCAGAAGTTTGGGAGAAGGCACAAAACAGATCTTTTAAGTCAAAGATAAATCATCTATTTTATAATACACAATGTTATAGAACACAATGGACTATTACAAATTGTCAACGAATTGATAAAACATATTCAATGGAAACTATTAAAATTGACAATCATTTGGAAACGCAACCACTGCTGAGAAAAACTGGCAAGAAACTCCGAGTGCTTGTTATCTTTTTTATTACTTTGCGGTCTTATTTTGCTTAGCTACAATAACATATTTTTAATACAGTTGCTCAAAAAGTGGCGTATTGCAGGGACGTATAGCGTTCGGGAAGTGGGCTATTACACACTCGTGCTTTTTTTTTGCCATTCCCGCACTAGCGCGTTCTCTTTCCCAAGTGTCAAAATAATGTCTATTAAAAGGAAAAACCAACCATGAAGTTTTATGATTCATGCAAATACGTATATTTCTAAAAAGAAACTAGTAACTTACTAATTTGTTTCAATATCAGATTTAATGATTTGATTGAATGAGTTAGGTTAGGTTTCATTTCATTTCATTTCATCTCTTTAAATTTCATTTTCATTTCATATGAATAAAAAATTTCTACTGAAGACTTGGCTGTATGGCATAGTTGCTTTTGCCTACTAGAATAGGTGAAGAAAAAAAAATCTCTGCTTATATTCTACGGTTGGCGCCATTTTTGTTTATAAGTCATAAATGATTAGTTAGTTGAGTTTATTGTGTTTTTATTATTTTATTAAATTGCTCCATTTTTTCGCAACTGTATTAAAAATAGTCGTTCAGTACACGTGCGGAACCGTCATTGCAACTTGTTCCTACTGTCAACCCTCGCCATCGGCGTACGCCTCGGCTCGGGTAGACATTTGTCGGAACTCTTTGCAATGACAGCCTTACAGCACTCAAACTCAAACTCAAAAGGAACTTTATTTACGTAGGTTTCATCACAAAACTCTTAGAAATCGTCATATTTACAAACACCATTATCATCTTACGGCCCCTGTCCCACACTAGGTGGTAGTCTCCACACACACCTATCAGTCGTCATACCTACATTCACACCTTTCACACACAACTCCTCATTCCTGCAATCCCTCCATCTCCCCTGATCGCTCACAATCCCTATCTTCACTCACATTCATGCCGAAACTACCACCGGTTCGGAAGGCTGCTCTACAGAGAAGAGCCGGCAAGAAACTCTGTAGTTGCTTATTTTTTAAAATTATTGTTCTTGTTTACAAAAAGCACTAAACAGCATAGTGAGAGCAAGTTCGCAAGATGAGAGAAACACGCTACACGTTTACGCAATGAATGACGGATAGACCTTGACAGAGCCAATAAAAAAAAAACAAATCCGCGATTAAAGGTCTCCATTGCGTCATTGCTCACACATACAGTGTACAATATATGACATTTTCTAAATGCTACGTACAAATTATTTCGCCAATGAGATATATTATTGAAGGGGCCAAAGGAACAGAGCACAGGCACAAAATGACAGTTACTTCCAGGCATCATTATCACACATATAGTCGTTGACGCGGTAGTAACCTTTATTAATTAGTGTAGTTTTAACAAAAATTTTGAACTTTATGAAGGGTAGATTTACAATAGCGTCAGGAATTTTATTGTACAGGCGAACACCGAGGCCTGCAAAAGATCCATGGGCTTTTTGCAGTCTGTGGTGAGGTATCATTAGTTTATGCCCATTTCTTGTACGGATAGTGGACATAGTGACATCACAGTTGGTCTTATACTGACTGATATTCTGTCTCACAAATAAGATATTAGCAAGGATAAACTGCGATGCCACGGTCAAAATTCCTATATCACAAAACTTATTTCTAAGATATTCCTTGGGTCCTAGATTGTAAATGGAACGCACAGCACGCTTTTGTAATACAAATACAGTTTCAATGTCTGCGGCGTTGCCCCAAAGCAAAATACCATATGACATGACGCTATGGAAGTAACCGAAGTAGACAAGTCTCGCGGTATCCACGTCGGTGAGCCGTCTTACCTGTCTCACAGCATAAGCTGCTGAACTAAGTTTATCAGCGAGTTTATGAATGTGGGGCCTCCATTGTAACTTGGAATCTAATGTACTTGTAATGAAATATACTATTTCCCCATCCAATTCTGTTTCAAAATTCAAAATCAAGCTTAATTATACATTAATCCATCCAATTCCGTATAATAAGCGTGTGAAAATAATTATTTTGTCGCAATCAACAGTCACTTTTAAATTTTTCAGTTTTTCAAAAATGCAATAGATTTTTGTGAGTTTTAAATTGCTATAATAGGTAATCAGCCAATGTTAATATATACATTTTAAAGCTTACGCAGATTCACCCGTGTCTTAGACTGACGGATTTAGAATACATAGTGTCACTACCCTGTTCTATCCTGAGGGTGTCGTAAGAGCTGACAGAAAGAAAGGCTGAATACTTGATGCCAATCCGTCTGGCCACCGTAACCCGTAACCGTAAGTCCGGACATGTATGTAATATCTGTGATATTTTATTTTAGTTTTATTGTATAAATTTTTCTCCATTGTATTTATAATAAATAAATAATAAATATTTCACACAACGCCATTTCGTCCCAAGCTAAGCAACATAAAGCTTGTGTTATGGGAACGATATTGATGATGAACTACTATATACATTTTTTTTTGTAAATACATACATATTATACATAGTAAACACCCAGACCCGGAACAAATATTAGTAGGTCGTACAAATATTTCTTCCGTGCGGGAATCGAACCCGCGACATGCTGCGCAGCAGTCGATCGCTCAACCAATATGATATTATTATTATTAGTGCTACTACAGTTTGATGTAGTCATGCTGATGACTACAAATTTAATTGTACTATCCTTCGTAGCACTCCAAACAGTTTCCATGCCTTAGATATTCTTGTCGGGTTCATTCCGAATTCAGTGCGGAAATCACAAATTTACTACGATGTAATGTAATAGCCCACCGGATTGCCAAACTTAAGTGGCAGTGGGCAGGGCACATAGCTCGCAGGACCGACGCCCGATGGGGCAGAAAAGTCCTCGAGTGGCGACCGCGTTCCGGCAGGCGCAGTGCTGGTAGGCCTCCCACACGGTGGACCGACGACCTGGTTAAGGTCGCCGGAAAGTAGTGGATGCGGGCGGCCCAGGACCGGCCTTTGTGGAGATCCTTGGGGGAGGCCTATGTCCAGCAGTGGACGTCTTTTGGCTGAAATGATGATGATGATGGTGAATGGATAAGGGACCAGACTTCCTGCAACGTCACTAGACCCTTCGGGTGAAGTGAGGTGCATGTCAATATAACAATTTTGTAATGGCATCATCATCAGCATCAGCCCATAAATGACCCGCTAATGAGTCGGGCCTCCTCCGAATTCATGGAGGGAAATTAGCCTACTGTGCCACGCTGGCAAGTCCGGTTGGCACAAGGTTTGTACCAAGTTTTCCTTCTCTTGCGGCTAGGTGATCTGCCTCTTGCGACCGCCACAGGATGATTTAGGTTGGTGACAATGCGTATTCTAAATCCGTCGCCACACGGAAAGTAAACTATAGAAATTTTGTTTGGACTCTTGAGTAGGGTTCGAACAGTTTTTTATTTCACACAACGCCATCTCGTCCCAAGCTAAGCAACTTAATGCTTGTGTAATGGTAACGATATGGATGATAAACTACTTATATACATTTTTTTTTGTAAATACATAATTTTTTTTGATAGAAAACAAATACTTGTAGGACGTACAAAAATTTCTTCCGTGCGGGAATCGAACCCGCGACATGCTGCGCAGCAGTCGATCGCTCAACCACTGCGCCAACCGTGTCGACAATTTCATAATTTAAGTTACTTTCATACGTCGGTTTGTTCATTGCGGCTAGAATCTATGCCGTGTTATTTCCATTAGTCGGCTCTTATGACCCTCAGAATGCAATGGGGTGACACTATGTATTCTAAAACTATGAGCACACAGACCGTGAATTTTACTATACGTGTAAAGTATATTAAAAGAACACCACAATTAAAACATTACAATTCCCATAGTCAAGTGTCAGACAATGGTACATCTTTTATTCACGGCGTCGGCACTCAAGATTGGGCGAAATCACGAGAAAATTTAATGCTACCCAGATGTACCCATGATTTCGGCGATTTCGCTTGCGATTCTTGTCTTCAAAAGCTTCGTGAGACCAATTAATGTATCTCAAACTTTCGGTACATATGTTACATACTTACTTCTTAGCCCAGGGATTCCCAAACTTGGGGCGCCGTCGTATTATCCCTGGGGCACGGTCGTATTATCCTAGGGGCGTCGTGCGTTTTTTATTTTATTAACTTATTAATTTTTGCCATAATTCTATATGTTTCCTTTCTTATCTTTTTAAACCCTTAAACCTATATCGCTAGGGTATTTACAAACATGAAATTCATGTTCACAAATGACACCTAAACTCGGAGAAGGTGCCAGTGTGGCACAGTAGGGTAATAACCCTCCATGTAGTTAGAGAAGGCCAAACCCAGCAGTGAGTCATTTATAGGCTGAGAAGTAGTACAATACACTGCTCTCTGCCTGGTTGGTCTAGGGGTTAGGTGTGCCGCCTTTAGATCAACGGGACCCGGGTTCGATTCCGGGGTCGGCAAGTGTCTTTGTCTAAACCAGAGGCACTTGCTCTGAGTCTGGGTGTCATTTGTGTTCGTGAATTACATGTTTGTAAATTGCCCCCGTGATATAGGTTATACCGAATGTAGGGGTTTCGTTTTTGTAAAAAAGAAAAGAAAACAATATATTGATACTATTTATATAATACTAGTGGCCCGCCCCGGCTACGCCCGTGCAAAGCGGGGGTGGGTTATACATATAAACATTCCTCTTGAATCACTATCTATTAAAAAAAACCGCTTCAAAATCCGTTGCGTAGTTTTAAAGATTTAAGCATACATAGGGACGGACAGACGACAGCGACTTTGTTTTATACTATGTAGTGATATACAAAAATCGTTCATGAATTATTGACAACGCTACAGTTTAAGTAACTTCAAACTTAATGTGCAAAATATCAGCATTCAAATTCAGCCACTATTGTGTGATTAACAAACATTGAAACGCATAAAAGAAAACGATATATTTGCTCCCACAAAATACATCACGACCCGAGGAAATCGTTGCTCAACAGCTTGGTAAGACGAATTGCCTACAATCCAATAAAGTAATTTAATATCTGAGAGTTTACCGGCAAACGCTTCCTTAGCGCAATAAGACATTCATTGGCAACAAATTTCATTTCTAAGGGTATATGAGCTTCTGAATATTGTTGAACTGGTTGGTTTAACATCATTGTAACTATTGAATCTTCTAAATCAAGCGGATAGCCTATGATTTTTATTTCTTCTGTCTTACCCCCAATGAAAAAGACTGGTTTTATGTTCGTCGATATGTTTCATAGCTTCTGAATGGGTGAAGTAGATTTTATTTTGAGACTAAGGTAAAACTAAAACTAAGTTTTCCCTTAGTCTCTCTATAAAAATATTAAAAATATAGTAAAAAATATATGATATAAAAAATATCATGCAACAAGTACGATGTATCGATATAAAAACTAAGGGTATGGTGGTAGATGGATGAAACATTAGGGTTATACGTATTTTTATGTAGTTACAAAAAAAAAACCTTATTACCTAGGGTTACAAAAAAGTGCCTACGACCAATTCCCAAATATACTAAATTTTCACAAAAAAAATATCTTAAAAGTTGGGCAATCCATTTTAGGGTAGAGTGACAACAAACACAGTGACACGAAATTTTTTTATATTCGTAATGCTAATTGTAAGTTGTCGTAAATAAACAAGCCAATATCGTTTACACCCGAATAGTCACCAACCCTTATAAACCTGAGGGTGTCGTGAGAGGCGACTAAATGCAAAGAAAAGCTAAAATGCAAGAAGAGGCGCAAGAGGTAGATCCCACCCTAGCCGTAGGAGAAGGAAAACTTGATACGAAACCTTTTTTTTTTTAATTTGTAAATCCTCATGGATTCCTATAGCCTAGATACCCTAGTTATGTGGGACTCCGAGGCGTGAAGATATGGTAATTGCGCCCCAACCTACCCACTCAAACGGTGTCCCTTAACTGCCCGAGACAGAGCCACGGGTTTCACTCCACCCGATGGGGGAGCATGCTCCGTGACCCTGATGGGGCCCTGGCCCGCTTGTCCGAGCGGGCCCCATGCTTATATGGGGACCTCTGGGCGCTCCCCAACCCACCGGACACCGCACGTGCCCCCGTCAAGCGCCGGATGAATTCGCGCCGACCCACGCGATTGCGGTGGCAGCCCTGGCCTTACCGCCTGGCCACCCTCCACTGCATTCACCATGCCGTGTTTCGCGGCAGGTTAAGATTTCCGAGGCAACTCTGAAGACAGAGGAGTCCCCAGAGCCAAAACCCACCACGACTCCCCTTGTGCCGCTCTTCGTCTGGCATCTCCACGTGGGCCCGCCCGGCATTGGTGACCCTGAGCCGGTATGGCCTCAACGGATCCTAAAGGCAAGCAAGCCACCTCACCACAACAAGGTGGCAGCACGGTCGATCGGGTTGATACGACCCCTGTGCCAACTGACTTACCAGCGTAGCACAATAAGCTAACATCCCTCCATGAGGCCAAACTCAGTAGTGGGTCATTAATGGGGTAAAATGATGATGATGATCAGTATCCAATTAAATAATAGCCTTACTGTGCAAATGGCCACGCCGTACGGCTGAGGCAGCACTAAGTAATTAATCCAAGCAAATCAGTTTTATACAGAACTTTTCTACGCCAATTGAATTCATCTCCGGACGAGAACCAGTCCAACTTCAGCATTCTTTTGCTAACAAAATAAACCTTTTCTCCGACTCTTGGGTCGGGCTCAGAGCATTTTGTTTTTATTTGTAATTCAGGCTATTGACCTCAAACCTTGATATCTATTGAAGCAAGGTTCTTTTTTGCTATTAGCCGTATTCTATACTTAAGCTAAGATAAACGTTTAATGCGTCTCTGATCTTGATTCAAGCTAGTAACATGGTTCCAGTAACTGGAAAGCTTGAAAAATTAAGAACATTTATTTAAGAAAATGTATTGAAAATGTATTAATTGAAATTAAACAACATTTGTTTAATTTCCCAATTTTGATTTAGGGTCGGGTCCTGTCCTACCTAATTTTGTATAACCCATACTTATAAACAATTTGTATAACCCTCCTGTAATGTATGTATACAGGGTGGACCACCCGCCAAATTTAAATAGGTGGTTCAGAGCATGAAAGTAAACAACTTTCCCAAAGAAACACGGGTCGAGAAGTGAAAATAAAATTCAGACCTTCCGTACGAAATCGACCACGTGATCGAGCAGTTATCTATTGACTTTTGGCTTGTCGTGGACTAAAATATTTTATCAATAGATGTGTTTTGCTTTTGCGCCTTATATTTGCTATTATAAGATCTACCATATATTTCTCACCTCCAAGACACTACTACTCAGCCCATAAATGACCCACTACTGAGTCAGGCCTCCTCCCATCGCAGGGAGCTTACTGTGCCACGCTGGTCAGACTGGTTGGCACAGGATTTCGTTTCAAATTTTCCTTTTCTTGCGGCTGGGGTTTCCGCATTGTCATTTCCTTTTGTCAGCACTTACGACACCCTCAGGATGGAATGGGGTTGTGAAACTCCGTATTCTAAATTCGTCGCCACACCTTCAAGACCCATCTAGTGAGAATATCGGTAATAACAATGGTCAGATCACCTGTCACACATAGGGGTAACCGGGACCTATAAGTGCTCTCGAAAGTACGGAGGAGGGCAAGTACTTCCGATGGACATTTTATTGTAGGTACAGAAGTACCAGGGGGGTAGCGGACCACCCCTCGCCCACAGGAGCTGAAGTCCCGAGGAGAACTTACCCGGACTAGACGCATTCCTGGTTCACACGTTGCTCGTCATGGATGCACGTACCTGGACTGACGAAAGAGAAGAGACTTCTTTTCAGAGACATCTTCTACAGGTCTGAGCAGCGGACTTGGGACGGTCCCTGATCAACTCAAGACCTCCGAGAGGGAGTGGCGCCTTTCTTACCTAGCGCCACACACAGCCAAAGAACCGAGGGTCGAGTTTTGACCTCCCCTCGCCTAGCCATCATCTAGTGATAAGAATAGAAGCTTTCCCGCAGATGAATTAGCTCGAGTCTGGATAAACAGTGGTTAGGTTTTAGTGGGTACACACACCGGCCGCAATTCACCATCGTGTCGCGGTCGGGATTCCCACATACCCCAGCCCCGTCCCTCGGCTGGGGAACTAAAAAAGGTTTCCTCCACTAAAAAAAAGAAGGTACATGAGTACCTAATTAATGTCATGTTATTACGATAACATTAGATAAACAAAAAAATATTGTAACTGCAAAAAAAATGCGGAGCGTACACAAAGTAAGCCTAGAATACAAGCCCTGCTTTTGTAAACAGCTCAAGGCAAAAGATGTTCTACAGGGAAATAAAAGAATTCTTTTTCCTTTGATTACCAACGCTTACAGAATTTCCGGCGGTATCTTACGAAACTAGAACAAAGGCCAGACTGTAAATGTCAAAGTCGTTCCCGGTAATAGATCCCTTTATTTCATTATTTTGTCAATACTCAAAAGGGGTCCCGCAGATTTTATCTTTAACTTGTTCCTGTGCGGAGACTATTTTGGAGCAAAGGGCCAGTTCTCATTTTCATTTTGAGTTGCTATTTGGATATAAATGTAGTATACAGGGTGAAAAAAAGCCTACAGCCATCCAATGACATAGAGCCAATAAAAAAGCAGTACCATGTTTTTCTATCTTGAAGTATAAGGCATTGACGTTTTTCTAAATCACATTTTTATTATAAAATATGGGTTGAGCTGAGTATCAATCAACTATCTATTTATTTATTCTTCATGTAACAATAAGTTGATTAAAGGCCGACTTTAACGCCTGAGGCATTCTTTCTAGTTAACCTTCAACCAAATATCTAATTATAATGTATAAATACCCGAAAAATATATAAATTAAATAAAATACGTAAATCATGTAATATATATACTGAACTGTGTGGGAGCTATAGGAAGTGAATTATCGTTATTACTTAACTTAATCATTTGAATTTCATAATGTTTATTTTGTTCTCTGAAGACAAAAGTCTTCAACCAGTGTGTGTTGCCAGTGATGACATATGGAACAGAGACGTGGTCGCTCACTATGGGCTCCATCAGAAGGCTCAAAGTCACCCAAAGGGCAATGGAGAGGGCTATGCTCGGAGTTTCCCTGCGAGATCGAATCAGAAATGAGGAGATACGCAGGAAAACCAGGGTCACCGACATAGCCCACCGGATTGCCAAACTTAAGTGGCAGTGGGCAGGGCACATAGCTCGCAGGACCGACGCCCGATGGGGCAGAAAAGTTCTCGAGTGGCGACCGCGTTCCGGAAGGCGCAGTGCTGGTAGGCCTTCCACACGGTGGACCGACGACCTGGTTAAGGTCGCCGGAAAGCAGTGGATGCGGGCGGCCCAGGACCGGCCTTTGTGGAGATCCTTGGGGGAGGCCTATGTCCAGCAGTGGACATCTTTTGGCTGAAATGATGATGATGATGATTTTGTTCTCGGTGCTCATTTTTCGCGTTTGGTTAGTATCCCCCCAACTGGAGGCCAAAATTTCAAGATAATAAGTATATTATCTTAATTATATTCTTAATTATATTCTTAATTATATTCTTAATTATATTCTTAATTATATTCTTAATTATATTCTATTATAGTTTATAATCTTATATATAAGCTAGTTAGTATAACTGACCTTTGGATAACCAAAAAGGTTAAAGGGCTTTGCTACACCCTCTATAGAATTAAAATAGCCGTCTTGATAAGTTCATGAAGGAAAAATAGATTACGTTTTTTATATAAACAATTCACTAAAATCTTTTGGTTTTCACCTAAATCCCAAGGACACTTTACAAACACATAATTTAATATTACTTCCTTTCGGGTCGGAAGTGCTGCCAGTAAAATTCGTATCAAGTCCAAGTTGAACTTGCCCTGATTCTGGGTGTCATTTGTGCTCGTGAACTTTATGTTTGCAAGCAGGGGTTTCGATGTCTAAAAAAATAGGTTTTAAATAAATATAAAATAAATATCCTTGGACATTTCACACAACGCTATCTCGTCCCAAACAACGTAATGCTTGTGTTATGGTAACGAGATGGATGATAAAATACTTATATACATTTTTTTTTGTAAATACATACACATTATAGATAGAAAACACCCAGACCCGGAACAAATACTTGTAGGTCGTACAAATATTTCTTCCGTGCGGGAATCGAACCCGCGACATGCTGCGCATCAGTCGATCGCTCAACCACTGCGCCAACCGTGTCGTCCCGCGTTTTTGCGCCAACTGTTTTTACTATCATGTCAGACCATAAAACACTGCTGAGTTAAACCTCCTGCACGGTTGGCGCAATGGTTGAGCGACCGACTGCTGCGCGGGTTCGATCCCCGCACGGAAGATATATTTGTATGACCTACAAGTATTTGTTCCGGGTCTGGGTGTTTTCTATCTATAATATCGACGTAGGAAAACGCATTTGCTGTAAGCCTCAAAACACAAAATGTTCAGCAGAGCCAAAAAACATTTCTAAAATTAGAAAAAAAATCATTACTCAAAAACTATCCATCGTAGGAACATGATTTTAAAAACGTATTTTTAGTTTTTCTTGTTTTACATGTTACTTAAAGAGATATCCTTCTGAGTCAATTAATACCAGTGTTTTTGTGGCTTACAGCAAGCAAGTTTTTTTTACAAATCTATAAAACGCTGTCATCATCATCATCATTTCAGCCAAAAGACGTCCACTGCTGGACATAGGCCTCCCCCAAGGATCTCCACAAAGGCCGGTCCTGGGCCGCCCGCATCCACTGCTTTCCGGCGACCTTAACCAGGTCGTCGGTCCACCGTGTGGGAGGCCTACCAGCACTGCGCCTGCCGGAACGCGGTCGCCACTCGAGGACTTTTCTGCCCCATCGGGCGTCGGTCCTGCGAGCTATGTGCCCTGCCCACTGCCACTTAAGTTTGGCAATCCGGTGGGCTATGTCGGTGACCCTGGTTTTCCTGCGTATCTCCTCATTTCTGATTCGATCTCGCAGGGAAACTCCGAGCATAGCCCTCTCCATTGCCTTTTGGGTGACTTTGAGCCTTCTGATGGAGCCCATAGTGAGCGACCACGCCTCTGTTCCATATGTCATCACTGGCAACACACATTGGTTGAAGACTTTTGTCTTCAGACACTGCGGTATTGTGGACGAGAAGATCTTTCGCAGCTTCCCGAACGCTGCCCAGCCGAGTTGGATCCGACGATTGACCTCTTTCTCGAAGTTGGACTTACCTAACTGGACAGTGTGTCCCAGGTAAATGTAATGGTCAACAACTTCGAGAGTAGAACCTCCGATGTTAACAGGAGTGGCTTGGACATGGATATTAGACATGATTTTCGTCTTCTCCATATTCATCTTAAGGCCGACTCGTTCGGAGGCCCGACAGAGGTCATCGAGCATCGTACTGAGGCCCTCCATGGTCTCAGCCATTACGACTATGTCGTCAGCGAATCGAAGGTGAGTGATGTACTCGCCGTTCACGTTAATGCCCAGCCCTTTCCAGTCCAGAACCTTGAAAACATCTTCCAGTGCAGCGGAGAACAGTTTCGGAGAGATAACGTCTCCCTGTCTAACACCTCGCTGCAACTGGATCGGTTTCGAGGTCTGGTCCTGGAGTCGGACTGACATGGTGGCGTTTTCATACAAGCACTTCAACACTTCGATGTATCGATAGTCGACTTGGCACCTCTGGAGAGCCTGCAATACTGCCCACGTCTCGATCGAATCGAAGGCTTTCTCGTAGTCCACGAACGCCAGACAAAGGGGCAGGTTATACTCCTCGGTCTTCTGTATAACCTGCCGTAGCGTTAAAATATGGTCTACGGTACTGAAGCCTTTTCGGAAACCGGCTTGTTCGGGAGGCTGGGAAGCGTCGAGCCTGTATGCGAGACGATTCGTGATGACCCTTGAGAACAACTTGTAGACATGGCTCAGAAGTGAGATGGGTCTGTAGTTCTTCAATGAGGTGTTATCTCCCTTCTTGAAGAACAGCACCACCACACTTCTGTTCCATGCCTTTGGCGTTCGTCCCTCGAGTATGACGGAATTGAATAACTTCTGAAGGGCCCTAAGGATCGGTTCTCCACCCGCCCTCAGAAGTTCTGCGGTAATTCCGTCATCACCCGCCGCCTTGTTGTTCTTAAGTTGCTCGAGAGCCATCCCGATCTCACACAGGCTGACGTCCGGGAGGTCTTCTGTGAAGTGCCGGGTTTAATCTAGCTCGTGGGTCGTTTGCTAGATTTATGACGGGTTCCTGTGTAGACGTGTACAGTTGTCCATAGAAACTCTCGACCTCACCCAAAATCTCGGATTTCGACGTGACGATCCTGCCGTCATCAGTCTTCAGCCTGACGAGCTGGCTTTGCCCAATAGACAGATCCCTGGCGAAAACCTTGGAGCCCCTGTTGCGTTCAATAGCCTCTTCAACACGATTCGTGTTGAATCGGCGTATATCACGCTTCAGGGACTTTGATATCTGTCTATTGAGCATCCGAAGCTGCGTCGCATCATCTGAAGACTGCAGGACCATTTTCCGTCGTTCGTCCATGAGTTTGAGGGTGAGGTCCGAGAGTTTTTTGGCCGTTTTCTGGCGTTGGGTCTTACAGAACTTCGACCCAACTTTGCGGACAGTCTCCACGAACCCGTCATTATTATCGTCCACGTCAACGCCTAGGCTAATAAAGCGGTTCTGCAGTT
Organism: Clostera curtula; assembly: GCA_905475355.2. Taxonomy (NCBI): domain Eukaryota; kingdom Metazoa; phylum Arthropoda; class Insecta; order Lepidoptera; family Notodontidae; genus Clostera; species Clostera curtula. The sequence goes on along the minus strand of FR997813.1, from coordinate 4,399,257 downwards.
CGAGCTGGAAGCTTTCCGGGTTTTGAATCTGAACAGGCACGGGACGCAGCGTAGACCTCACCATGCGCGACCTTTCAAGCTTGACGTCGATATTCAATGTGCCTCTTACTAAGCGGTGATCGCTTCCGGTTTTAACCATATTGATCACGGAGACATCATTGAATATATGCTTTTCCGTCGACATGATGAAGTCTATCTCGTTTTTTGTGGTGCCATCCGGACTCAACCAGGTCCATTTCCTCTGTTCTGGTTTTTTGTAGAAGGAATTCATCATATAGAGTCCCTCCTTCTCCAGAAAACCAGCCAAAGTCTGGCCCCGTTGGTTCCGGTGTCCAAAGCCAAATTGCCCCACTTGCAGCTCATCTCCGCTCCGCTTGCCCAGTTTCGCGTTAAAATCCCCCATGACAACGGTGTAGTGCGTTCTAGAGTCATGTATGGCCGAGGAAATGTCCTCATACATTATCTCCACCGCTTCGTCGGGGTGTGCCGAGGTCGGTGCATATACCTGTATGACCTTCAACGAATAACGCTTGGTTATTCTGAGTATAAGGTACGCCACCCTGGTCGACACACTCTCGATTTTAACAACGTTGTTCACAAGGGACTTGTGGACGATAAACCCAACACCACCTTGGGACTGTTGGTCACCCTCCCGGAAGTAGAGCAAGTTGCCGGATTTGAGGGTTATCATGTCCTCCCCCTCTCTTCGGACTTCAGACAACCCCACAATATCCCATCGCAGCTTGCTCAACTCCTCCTCGAGTTCTATGATCTTCTCGTCAGTCCGCAGTGTCCGTGTGTTGTATGTTGCCAGGTGCAGCCGTCGTTTTGTATGGTAGCCGGATCTCTGCCGGAGATTGTTCGCACCCCCTGCCCCACCGTTACCTTGGCTGCTACCGTGGCCGAAGGAATAGCGGGGCTGCCGGGGACTGGGGGCCGTTTTTAAATTTGTGTCAATCATGGGGGGGTTTGCCGTAATCGCCACGCTTGGCAGGCGGGTTGGCGATCGCAGTATCGGATGTTCGATTTTTGACAGAACGTCGCTGCTGCCCAACGTCTGTTGTCCCTTAGTCGCCTTCTACGACACCCACGGGAAGATATGGGGTGGTAGTATTCTTACTCCGCTACCACACGGACAACGACGTTAAAACGCTGTAACCATCAAGAATTTTCTATGGCAAAAAAACATTTCTATTATGTTTAGAACTTTTAAGTGCTGTAAATGGCATACATATTTTTTAACGTAAAACTAACTAGATGTGAGCCACAGTGAAGCATTTATCTTATTATTTACGACGTCATTAAAACGTGTAAGTGTCGGTATTACAAAAAACTCATCCTGCCAAAATGGCGTAAGTATCTGTTTGAAGAATGGCGTAAGCCACAAATGCATCAAATATACTGGTTTTTGATAGACTTACAGCCAAGACCACACCAATAATTTTCAAAAAACTTACAGCGTAAGCGATTTTTTTTCGTCGTTAAAATTATGAGAGTCTAATCAATCGACGTAGATTTTTTTCTGATCAAAATGATGTAAAAAACGTATTTTCGATTTTTGAGGCTTACAGCAAATACGTTTTCCTACGTCGATATGTATGTACATATTTACTTACAAAAAAAAATGTATATATGTAGTTTATCATCCATCTCGTTACCATAACACAAGCATTAAGTTGCTTAGCTTGGGACGAGATGGCGTTGTGTGAAATGTCCAAGGATATTTATTTATTTAACATTATTTATTTATTTATGAAGAGAAATCACTCTACCGGGACACGTTGGCGCAGCATGTGCACAATGAAATTACGACATATGAGCGACCTCTAAAATTACAAATATTACCATCACCATGTGTCAGTCTACTTTTTAATGATCAGAACAAAGCGATGAACGCTAGAGTACTATCTTCCTGATCTCAACTAGAATGGCACTACAGTCACTAATTGTGAAGCCAATTAACGGGAATGGCTTACTAGCTCTAAGGCAGACAATGCCTTCAATTTCTTAAAAGCTTTCTGTTTCAGGTATTTTAAGTTGCTCAGAATAGTCCTTAACATTTATTAGCTCTAGTATTAGTAGCCAATGGAACGTGTGCGATTTACCGCAGTCTTCTTGATTAACTAAAATTATACAGGGTAAATTTTCAATAGTATGGTCCAAATAAAAAAAAAAACAAATTTGACGAAAAACGCTCAAAACAGGATAAAGATAACAAGGATTTCTAGTATATTTTATAATAATTTATATAATATTACTTCCCAACATTTGATCCTTATTAGAGACACTATTGAATGGTATAATAATACATACATGTGTGTTTCCCAACTATAAATATTATTCCAGATGAGATGCCAAAGAGTTTTGTATTTAGTTTTCCTTGTCTTGTGGACCAGCAAAAAACCTTTTGTGCCTGATCATTAAGAAAAGTTTGGGAAAAAGGAATCCGGATTTCCGACTAAAGTTTCCTAAACTATAGTCGGACTTAACTGATGTTCCCACGTGAGTACAACCGTTTTCTCATATAAACAAAAACAAAAAATCACGCTTTTATAGATAATCCAACTAAAAATAGAACATACATTTTAATAAATTCGAATAGAATTATAGTGTCGTCTTTTTTAATAAATATAAATTACTAGCGACCCTCCCCGGCTTCGCACGGGTGCAATGATGAACCTCTAAATTTGTCAGTGTTTTCCTACAACATCATGCACGTATTATACATATAAACCTTCCTCTTGAATCACTCTATCTGTTAAAAAAACCGCTTCAAAATCTGTTGCGTAGTTTTAAAGATTTATGTTTAAGTAGGGACGGACAGACGACAGCGACTTTGTTTTATACTATGTAGTGATAGTGAAGAATAGTGTAAATAGGACATAAAATTATTTTATGGTTAAAATCAGCGTGGTGACTGAATGGAAATTTATTTACGAATTTAATTTTAATTTTTAAATTAAAAAAGTACCTACTTTCTACAAAGGAGTGTTTTTAGGTTTTTAAATATTACATATTAACTTGCAATTATTTTATGACGGTTCTAATTGTGTCATTTCATGCAATGTGTAAATATCGTGAAAACATAAGACATCACTATTATTATCTTTCGATATTTAGTTGGCTATTAAAAATTTTACGTGGACGTTTTTTTTTTCACGTTTTATGTCGTATAAGATTTAGGAAAATAATAATTCGCTAATCCTAATCATCCTTGTAAGGATAAAGGCTCTAACAGTTTAAATATTGAATTGTCATCGGTCTTTGATAAATATGTCAAATTTCTAGTTATTCCTCATTTAATCCTACGTTTCCGTTATTACATAAGCTTCATAAGTATGAAGCTAATAAAAACGTGTTAAAATAACACATGTATTCTAAGCCTTAAGCTCAACACCACACGGCATTATTTTAAGTGTCACCCACTCATAAGTATTATCTGTCTACATATTCCTTTGCCAATTACCCTAGTAATTACTCTGGCCTACCCACTTACGGCGCAATACATTAAAGACGATGTTCCCAAACAACCGCTCTGAATATTGTATGTGCCGAGTAGCCACCGAATTATTCCCACATTACTCTATATGAGTTCGCAGAATGTTCTATCCGTTTAAACATCAAGACGGTAAACTAAAACAATAATGTATGAAACTTATTCAATGTTATTTAAATTCGATTTTATAAACAAAACTAAGATATTGATAAGATATTGAAAGATATTGAAATAAAAATATGTTTTTAACGATATATTTGATCAAACGAAAATGTTAGTGTTTCATTTCAATGTGTAATCATTGGAAAATTCTTAGTTTAGTACAAAAGTAAAATATGGTGTATGCCTCACAGTTTAAGGTCAAATTTCTGTAACTGACTTCATAGTCAGTAACACGGGGGTCGGTGCTGATCGGCCGTCAAGGCTTTGTAATAGACGCCGACTCCTAAACTATGTAGATAAATATAATAAATAATAATAAAAATCAAAACTCATTTAAGTAATCAAGTGGCCTCAAGAGCTCTTTTGACAATTCAAACAACAGAATAAAATTTAAAATTTACCACTTAAAATTGAAAATTGAAAATTTATTGTTTACCATCTACCACCGTTTCGGAAAGCAGCTCTACAGCGAAGAGACGGCAAGAAACTCTGTAGTTGCTCTCTAAAGATCGCCATTTTTAGGTACAAGGCCGGAATAAGACAAGAGCAAACTCGCGCAATAGTCGCAAAGGGCCAAACATCAGCCAAATCCAGTCAACAATAGTAACCTTCTAATGCCCGAGCAACGGCACCTGTTCACAAGCATGACGCATGTGGCAGCCATCGCCCTCCTCAACCATATTGTAGGGAAGAGAACGATCCGCCACATGACGCCACAATACATTTCCTTTTTCATTTACTATTACCATAGATAACCCACTGTTGAGTCGGGCCTCCTCTAGTTACATAGAGGGAAACTAGCCTACTGTGCCACACTGGCCGGACGAGTTGCGTTAGCACAGTGTTTCGTATCTAGCTTGCCTTTTCTTGTGGCTAGGTTCTCAGCCTTATCATTTCCTTTCGTCGGTTCTTACGCCACCCTCAGAATGAAATGGGATAGTGACACTATATCTTCTAAATCCGTCATCACTCCGACCAATGGTAATCTTTGGTGATATTTAACGTTTGCTTAGATAATTATTTAAAATAAGAATCTGTTATTCATAAAAAAAAAACAATTTTCTTTTGATTTTATTTAAATACATTATGAATATACATAAAAAAGTAATTAATTAATTTATAATGAAATAGGAATGAATTGGAAAAAACTCATGCCGTGCAATTGGTAGGGTAGTCTTTGAGTCTTGGCACAGGATAGCGAAAGGCACCAAACCTCAAGAAAAAGCCGAAGCATCACGTCGGGGTCACCTCTGGAGGAATCTTGCATGTTCTGCTTGATAGATCATAATAAATAAATAAATAAATATCCTTGGACATTTCACACAATTAATTAATAATATAAATAATATAATGATGCCTTTCTATTATAACAAATTCAAATTAAACACTTTTTTACGGTTTACAAAAAAACGCATACGAAATTAAGTATAGGAAGTAGATTTAATCTTTCTTTGTACTTTTGAAGACAACTGTCATCCAGTCCCTCCCGTGACCACGACTGCTGCAAAGCATTAGAAACGTCGGGAATTAAATCTATACTAATATATAAAGCTGCAGAGTTTGTTTGTTTGTGTGTTTGTTTGTTTGTTTGTTTGTTTGTTTGAACGCGCTAATCTCGGGAACTACTGGTCCGATTTCAAAAAATCTTTCAGTGTTAGATAGTCCATTTATCGAGGAAGGTTATAGGCTATATTTTATTTTCAAAAGAATTAGGGATCCGTATGAAAATTGCGATTTTGTAAACCAAGGTGTAAAATCGAAAACCTATTCATGCGTGCGCTGCAAAAACTATTGACAATAGAACAAAATGATGTACTACGGGTTTGTAGGTCTTATGAAGATCTACAAAAAAGTCCGCGAGAGCACATATCTAACTATCGTAGTTTAGTCACAATAACCAATTTTAGTTTCATAAAAAATATGCACCGGTTCGAAGCCCACGCGGGCGAAGCCGCGCACAAAAGCTAGTAATGTAATATACACGCGATCCGTTAAAAAATGTTTAATTTCAAGGTCTGTAATACCAGGCTCAAATTCACCCACAGGGCAATCGAGAGGACTATGCTATGAGTTTACCTGCGAGATCGCATCAGCAATGGGGACATACGCAGGCGAACCACAGTTACCGACATGGCCCACAGAATTGCCAAACTTAAGTGGCAGTGGGCAGGGCACATAGCTCGATGGACCGAAGCCCGATGGGGCAGAAAAGTCCTTAAGTAGCGATCGCGTTTCGGAAAGCGCAGTTCTGGTTGGCATTTCACACGGTGGACCGATGACCTGGTCGCCGAAAACCGATGGATGTGGTTGGCTCAGAACTGGCCTTTGTGGAAATCTTTGGGCTAAAACGATGATGATGATGAATACTCCAGTCGAGGAGGTACTAGGTACCCTACATATATTCTAAGTCTGATAATTTGAACCTTCTGTTGCTATCGATTTTGTGCGACTAGCCGCAGGGCGGGTCATATGTAAACCATTGCTACTTTGTAAGAAGCTTGCTCCTTAGTACCTATGCCCGACAAAGCATGTCTTATTTAAATATTTAACAGCTATATTATGACTAGTGTATACGCGCGGCTTCACCTGTGTAAGTTTTAAGCCCGTGCTCGTCTCGAAACGAGTTATATTCTACTAGCGACCCGCCCCAGCTTCGCAAGGGTGCACTGATGAACCTCTAAATTTATCAGTGTTTCTCTACAATATTATGGATGTATTGTACATATAAACCTTCCTCTTGAATCAATCTATCTATTAAAAAAACCGCTTCAAAATCCGTTGCGTAGTTTTAAAGATTTAAGCATACATAGGGACGGACAGACAACTGTTTTTTAATATTTAGTGATGATAGTGATAGTGATGATGAAGAATGTATTTAGCGTTTCCCAGAAACCACTTTATCGGTGAGTGAAAACCGCATTCTGCTTTGAGTTTATTGTGATCATATATACTTACAGACAGAAGCAACGGCGGACTTTTTTTATATATTTTTTTTAACCACAAAAAGAAATGGTTGTACTATTTGAGGCCATATTATTTCATTTTGAAGTCAAAACTTCAAGAAAGATCATAAATAGATTTAAAGTTTTGCTGTTTAATTTTGCAAGAATTGCAAGATGTTTAGCGTATTTTGCCGAGTATATATCTGGCTGTTTCCAAGAAAATGAGTGTTGTCAGTGGGAAAGCGCATCGCGAAAAACTTTTGTATTATCGTCGAGAGATACCTAACTTAATTATCCGGCTCTGTCCACCGCCATCTTCTATTCAGTTATGAGCTTTATTAAAAGATTCGTCGAGCTAAGAACTAAAGAACAAAAAACTATAGAGCAACCACTTAATAAATACGGTACGTATTTTTTAAGGTATGTACCCGTTATTAAGGTATTTGTTAAGTAGTATCCGTGTGGTGACGGATTTAAAATACATAGTGGCACCACCCCATTCCATCCCGAGGTTGTCAATAAGGGTGCGACAAAAGGTAATGACAAGGCCGATAACCTATGGTTAAAGATTATTGCAATTGACTCATTACATTACTAAAGTGGGTAGTTGCAAATCGAGAAAATCATTCGAATCGAGAACAACTATAAAGCCAAGTAAGCCTCAACATATCCCACACTCGCAATTAAAGCAAAACATAGCTAATAACCTAGCCAAAATAATTCCAAAAGAATAGAAAGGACACTTAATACGAAACTCTGTGCCAACCCGTCTGGCTATCGTGGTAGAATAGGCTAATTACCCTTATGTAACCAGGGGGTCAGATATGCCGCCTTTGGACCACAGCTCCCCGATTCGATTCCAGAGTTGGGCAAAGTGTATTTGTGTAAACCAGAGGCAATTTTTCTATGGTTTGGTGTTATTTGTATTTGTGACTTTCATGTTTGTAAGCTGCCCACGCGTTACAAACACACAAAGGTCCTTGGTTAAAGAACATCCTTAACCGCATTGCGGTTCTTAAGGGTGAGACCAAAGGAACGTATTTTTTAGTCGGTCGCAGAAATTCTTTTTAGCATAAATTCTGTTGGGCTGCTAGACGGGCGCATTTTATTCAGTTGTCGACTTTACGCAATCTTTACCTGACTCACGCTTTCCTCGGTCCTCCGCGCCCCCCCGCGAACTCAATTCGGTCGGATTATGCGTGTGAGTCGACACACAACTCATTTTGCGTCGCCGTGTGGCACAAATAAATAAATATCCTTGGACATTTCACACAACGCCATCTCGTCCCAAGTTAAGCAACTTAATGCTTGTGTTATTTATGGTAACGAGGTGGATGATAAACTACTTATATAAATTTGTTTTTTTTTGTTAATACATACATATTATAGATAGAAATGACACCCAGACTCCGAGCCAGTGCCTCTGGTTTAGACAAAGACACTTGCCCGACCCCGGAATCGAACCGGGACCCGTTGATCCAAAGGCGGCACATCTAACCACTAGACCAACAACTCACAAAATTACGCTTATTTGGCCTCACCCTTAGGGCTACCTAACTTATGACTGTAGTCTATATATATATAATGAATGTTTGTTTGTATGTCATTTATAGAATCGTTAACTATGCATTTGATCAAAAAACAATGAGAATTGTTGTGGTCTTTCCTTCAAATTTATTATACATAGTTAGTGGCGTAGGGTACCGCCAGTTTATTTTATATAGAATAAATATAATATCCGGTCCAAAGCCTTCATCTCATAACTTTGCGCGAATAAGAAAGTTTTCCGGACAAGAGAAAATTGTGGAGAGCTTAAAGTTAATGGAGTTCACTATAGTTAGAATGACGTAGTTGTGATATTATAACTTTTTCATTATACCACATATTCTGCTGAATTTACAGTGTTTTAACCCCTTACCGCATACAACGCCATAATTATGGCTATAAAAGATAACTTTATTTTCAATTGATTAAAATATTGTATTTTCGCAACCAAAGTTGATTCCGTGTACATAATTTCTTCGTTTAACGGAACGTATTTTTTGTTGTCTATGGTAAGTGCACTCAGTCAAAATATTGGAGGGTATGTGCACCGAGATATATACATATATCACAGTAGGCTCATTTCCCTCCATGAGTTTGGAGGAGGCCCGACTCAGTAGTGGGTCATTTAAGCACTTTTTATTAAAGCATCATTTTATGGGCTCATCAGCCCACATTAGTCCACTGCTGGACATAGGCCTCCCCTAAAGAGCGCCATAGCGCCCTGACTTCAGCTTGACGCATCCAGCTGCTGCTGCCTAAGTAGTAACTTAGTCTTAACTTTGGATGATGATATGATAAAAAGAGTGTCCATGGAGTTTCTTGCCTGTTCTTCTCCATAGGATCTACTTTTTGGAACAAGCAACAAGCTTCCTAACTTCACTTTCGACGGTTCAAAAACACCTGTAAACAGGTTCAATTGGAAAAAATATATTTGAGTTTGAGTTATGGAGAATGGAATGTAATTCTACGAAAGATCTCGCTGATAAAGGCATTTGCTCGATTACGAATACATTTAATAGAACAGAAGCCTTCAAAGTCTAGACGCGTGCAGAATTAATTTATAGAATACTAGTGGCCCGCCCCGGCTTCGCCCGTGCAAAGCGGGGGTGGGTTATACATATAAACCTTCCCCTTGAATCACTCTATCTATTAAAAAAAACCTTATCAAAATCCGTTGCGTAGTTTTAAAGATTTAAGCATACATAGGGACGGACAGACGACACCGACTTTGTTTTATACTATGTAGTGATGATGCACAGTTTTACCGTCATATTTTATTAACGTCATTCTCGTTCTGATATTTTAATCATCCCAGCACTTTGAAGTGCGCATTAATTTAAAACTATTATTTATATAATTTAACTTATTCGGTTCTCACTCAAAATGTTTGTGTTGGTAAAAGTTACTCTTATCCGCGCGAAATGAAATGGTTCAGAATAATTGAATTTACTAAAAGCGACCAATAAATAGGATGATGTAATCAATTCCTACATTCTCAGTGAACGAAGGGAAATTTTTCTGTCGCCTTAATCAAGAGTGGGGAGTAAATATTAATCTTATATGTGAAAGAAATATTACGGAATCTCCTTATAATCGAATGGAAATATTATAATCGAGACATCATAATTTTATGGTATCCATTGTGAACAACAATTAAGCGTGTTTTATATGTAGAATGTTTGTAATATTGGATGAGCTTTTAAATCGAAACAACATTATTTACCTACTTGTTACACGTAAATCCCACATCATAGTTTTTATAGCAGCTAAAAGTATCTGCGTTACTCTTCTAAAATTATAAATAAAATCATATTTAGGAATTCGTTCCTAAAATATCGTAAATTTAACTAAACTTTGATATATTTTGGTGGCGTGTGGTGACGGATTTAGTATACATAGTGTCACCACCCCATTCCATCCTGAGTGTGTCGTAAGAGCCGACAGAAGGAAATGACAAGGCTTGTGGCCTTGCCAAGCCAAACCAAGTGTCAAGAGAAGGAAAACTTGATACGAACCCTTGTGCCAATAGGCTTATTAAGTTATTACCCTGCATGTAATTGGAGGAGGCCCGACTCAGCAGTGGGTCATTTATGGGCTGAATAGTAATAATAATAATAATAATCCTTGGACATTTCACACAACGCCATCTCGTCCCAAGCTAAGCAACTTAATGCTTGTGTTATGGTAACGAGATAGATGATAAACTACTTATAAACATTTTTTTTTGTAAATACATACATATTATAGATAGAAATGACACCCAGACTCCGAGCCAGTGCCTCTGGTTTAGACAAAGACACTTGCCCGACCCCGGAATCGAACCCGGGACCCGTTGATCCAAAGGCGGCACATCTAACCACTAGACCAACGAGGCAGTCAATAGTAGTAGCAGCAGTAGCCGCTCAACAATTATAAATATCTATACCGTTTGTAATTTTTGTGATTTTTTAAATATACATTTCCTTTTGTTCGAGAATAGCCTCACGTAGTCGCTCACTCATTTACGCAAAATCACATTTACATTATCATAAAAAGAGGTTCTTTTAAAGATGTTACAAACACAACGCTGGCTGTTTACGCTTGTTAATTCAAATAACGTTTACGTTCCAAATACAATTATTTAATATTAATTTTGTATTATTTTTAATTTTATCTTGTGCTTCGTGAATTTACTAATTTTCAAATAACAAAAGGTTACTGTAATAATAATTGGTGAAAACAAAACTCGGATCAACATTTTACGTGGGCCAAACTAAAACTTTATAATAGGCTAGTTAGAAAAACAAACGATGAAACAATATTTAAACTTTGACTTAGGAACGTCTCAAAAGTCATAATTTTTATTTTTATTTTTGCCGACCGTCTGAAAAAAATACTTTCGCTTGGTTTAGACAAAGACACTTGCCTGACCCCGGAATCGAACCCGGGACCTGTTGATCCAAAGGCGGCCCATCCGACCCCTAGACCAACGAGGCACATATAGCGGAAATTTTAAACTATTCTTTTAATGTCAAAAAGGATTGAACTAGCAAAAATGTTTCCCAGTGAGTTTAAGATCGTACTCAATGTTTTTCAGCCCATAGATGACCCAATAGTGAGTCGAGCCTCCTCTAGTTACATAGAGGGTACAACGCTGGCCAGACGAGCTTGCACACGGTTTCGTATCAAGTTATCCTTCTCTTAGGGCATCCGAAATTCGACCGCTGGGTGATATTACTGTGGTGACTTTGGGATCCGGACAAGAAAAAGATATATACGACGACACGGTTGGCGCAGTGGTTGAGCGATCGACTGCTGCGCAGCATGTCGCGGGTTCGATCCCCGCACGGAAGAAATATTTGTACGACCTACAAGTATTTGTTCCGGGTCTGGGTGTTTTCTATCTATAATATGTATGTATTTACAAAAAAAAATATAAAAGTAGTTTATCATCCATCTCGTTAGGTACCATAACACAAGCATTAAGTTGCTTAGCTTGGGACGAGATGGCGTTGTGTCAAATGTCCAAGGATATTTATATAACCCACCAAAGCTACAAAAACAAGTACAGATACGAAGAGGAATTCATATAACGAGGGAACACAAACAAAACCGACTTCTCCAAGCATAAATTATTAATTTAAACCGGATTTATTTGACACCCGGTTCATTTTCCGCTTGTGAGCAATCGCGACTCATGGGCGTTTATTCATTTAAACACAATTTATTGAATTTTATTGCGGCCAACAATAAAACTCCTTTTACGTGTTCCGCTGGGGCGAAACGATAATATTTTGTTTATTTCCCCCATCCCAAATCATCGTTCTGGAATTTTCTAATTATATTTGATGTCACGCCTGTATCGCATTTTAGCGCATAATTACGATAATTCATATTAATTATTGTTTTTTCTTTGCCAACCCGTATGGCCAGCGTGGCACAGTAGGCTAATTACCCCCCTTGTGATCAGAGGAGGCCGACTCAGGAGTGGGCCATTTATGGGATGAGTAGTAGTGGTATTAGTATATTTTTTCATAGTCCGTGTCTCTGGCTCATGCCCCCAGCTTCGCAAGCTTGTATCAGCATCTAGATTTCTACACTTTATATCATAAACTACTAGCTTATGCCGGAATGTTGCTCTACAGATTAGAGCAGCAAGAGACTCTAGTTAATTTTTTTTGAAATCATCGTTCTTGTGTACAAAAGCCAATAAACAGCATAGTGAGAGTTCACTAGACGATAGTAACATGCTACACGTGTACGCAATAAATAATAAATATCCTTGGACATTTCACACAACGCCATCTCGTCCCAAGCTAAGCAACTTAATGCTTGTGGTAACGAGTTATGGTATCGAGATGGATGATAAACTACTTATATACATTTTTTTTTGTTTGTAAATACATACATATTATAGATAGAAATGACACCCAGACTCCGAGCCAGTGCCTCTGGTTTAGACAAAGACACTTGCCCGACCCCGGAATCGAACCCGGGACCCGTTGATCCAAAGGCGGCACATCTAACCACTAGACCAACGAAGCAGTCGAATAGGCCTTGACAGGGCCATGAATAAATCCGTTGCGTCAGTGCTCACACATAGAGCCTCAGCGCATTAGGTGGCCAGGGCGCGCGGCCAACTAAGAGCCGCCGCGCATTTGGTGGCCAGGCCGCGCGGCCAAGTCGCTGCGGCCAACTATTTCTTCCACGATGTATGTAGATGCGCGCATTAGGCTGCCAACGAAAAACATCGCGACACACACGCGGCCAATTGGCCACCGCAGCCAACCCGCGCATTAGGCGGCCAGGCCGCGTGACCTTACCGGGGCCCATACAGTGTACAATATTTGACATTGACTAAATTCTAAGTACTAAATGCAGATTAAAAACCCTGTCTCCCAATTTCAAAACCCCTTTCTTTTTAAGACATTCTTAACGGGTATTTACGTAATGACAATTCCAAATACAAAATGAATAGCGTTGTCAGATACTCCTTATTGCTGAAAGCTGATTGTATAAAAGTGCCGTTTGGCGGGTAGCCAGGTTGGTCAGTAATCCTCTTGTCGAAACTGCTCACTGTCGCTGCCAGAACGGAATCCGAGCTACCAACAGCAGAAACATGACTGAAAATAGAACTGAATTAAGAGGAGTTAATAATAATTTGTGAGAATCCATTCTATGAAATATCCTACGTAGACTAAAAGATATACCTCGTATGTTTTTGCATGTATGGTTAACAAGATCCACTGCTGAGTCGAGCCTCCTCCAGTAACATGGAGGGCAACTGTGCCACGCTGGCCAGACGGGTAGGCACATGGTTTGTGTCAAGTTCTCCTACTCTTGGGATGAGGTAATGTGCCTCTTACATTCCATTAGTCGCCTCTTACGGCACTCTCAGGATTAAATGGGATGGTGACACTTAGTGATAAATTAGTGATCCGTATGGTGATGGATTTAAAATACACAGTGTCACCAACCCATGCCGTCTTTAGGGTGTCGAAAGAGGCGACTAAAAGAACGCAATATGCAGATCACCTAGCCCCAAGAGAAGGAAAACTTGATACAAACCCGTCTTGCCATCGTGGCACAGTAGGCTAATTTCCCTCCATGAATTTGGAGGAGGGCCGACCCAGTAGTGGGTCATTTATGGGCTGTAACTAGGAACGACGATACGTTAGAATGCATGATACAGGCGAATTACGAACTATTTAGTTTCATTAGATGTTCTCCTAAGATTTCAAAGAACCAACAAAAGGAAATGATAAGGCCAAAAACTTTGCCGCAAAAGAGGGAAATCTTGATTCGAAAACATATGTCAACCCGTTTGGCCAGCGGGGTAGACATACAGTAGGCTAATTACCCTCCATGTAGTTGGAGGAGGCCCGACTCCGCAGTGGCTCATTTATAGCCGAAAATTAAGGATAACTTCGTGGTCGTCGTTTCAGCCCATAGATGACCCACTGCCCAATCGGGCCTCCTCCAAATTCATGAAGGGAAAATAGTAAAATACCTAAGGATAACTTAATATTTATTTATTTTTATTATAAACTAGCTTTTGTGCGCGGCTTCGCCCGCGTGGGCTTCGAACCCGTGCATATTTTTTATGAAACTAAAATCGGTTATTGTGACTAAACTATGATAGTTAGATATGTGCTCTCGGGGACTTTTTTGTAGATCTTTATAAGACTTACAAACCCGTAGTACATCATTTTGTTCTATTGTCAATAGTTTTTGCAGCGCACGCATAAATAGGTTTTCGATTTTACACCTTGGTTTACAAAATCGCAATTTTCATACGGATCCCTAATTCTTTTGAAAATAAAATATAGCCTATAACCTTCCTCGATAAATGGACTATCTAACCCTGAAAGATTTTTTGAAATCGGACCAGTAGTTCCCGAAATTAGCGCGTTCAAACAAACAAACAAACAAACAAACTCTGCAGCTTTATATATTAGTATAGATATAAATATATCCTTGGACATTTCACACAACGCCATCTCGTCCCAAGCTAAGCAACTTAATGCTTGTGTTATGGTAACGAGATGGATGATAAACTACTTATATTTATATTTTTTTTTGTAAATACATACTTATTATAGATAGAAAACAACCAGACCCGGAACAAATACTTGTAGGTCATACAAATATTTCTTCCGTGCGGGGATCGAACCCGCGACATGCTGCGCAGCAGTCGATCGCTCAACCACTGCGCCAATATGTTTCAATGCTTGGAAGATTTGAAGACAAACATACGTTATTTTTTCGCTGTGCAGATCGTCAGCAAATGATAATTTTTATTTTATTTTATTTACAATTATATAATGTTTCAACAGCTTTGAAGATAAACAGTAGCCAAGTCAAAACACTCAACCGCGTAAAAGCTATACTGCAAAACCGGCCTATAATAAGCAGACATCTCAATATTCTCCAGAGAGCATTTCGTTGTTTTTCTCTGAAATTCGTGTAATTAATTATTCATTAGCATCAAGTTGGGCGTCATGTAACTTCAAGGGAAATTATAATAAGTAAAGACCTTTTCGCGAAGTCGAAAACATTCACGCGAGACGATTTGCATAGTCCTACTCTGGATAAAACCTTCAAACATCTTAAGACACTCGGGAGTCGGAAAAGTCTTTGGAATAATCATTTTAAGTGTAAGTGTTGTTTTGTGTTTACAGTGTTTGGGATTCCGATTTCTTACGTTAGTTCTTAAAGCCAGGTAACAAAAGTCATTCATCAAAATTTAAGTAATTTAATTTTACCCTGAATTGTAATATACTTTTACCCTGAATATTCGGATAACTGATTTAGAACACATAGTGTCATTTGAGTGGTATACCCGCACTTCACCACCGCTCTTCTGTTCCATTCCTTTGGCGTTCGTCCTTCGAGTATGACGGAATTGAACAATATATGAAGGGATCGATTCTTCACCCGCCTTCAGGAGTTCTGCAGTAATTCTGTCATCACCCGGCGCCTTGTTGTTCTTCAGTTGCTGAAGGGCCATTCTGATCTCGCTCAGGCTGACGAAATATTTAGTATTGCATCTTAAATAAAATAACAAAATGTTACTACACCAAGGTGAAAGAATTTGTTGTGTTAAGTATGTGACGTGTGTGTCAGAAGACCGTGCGACCGAGGCCTAATAAGTATGCTACATACACGTGTATGTAGTATAGAGCGTGTTTATATTGTATATATATAAAAACACGCTCGTGTTCACGATTAAGGCACACCCCAATAAATTTACTCGACAAATAATGTTTGTTCACCTGTATTAGTAAAGGTTCCTGCTAAGCCCTATTTTGTTTATGTTATTAAAGTAAGACACCTTATAGGGAAAATGAATAGTTAATAATGTTATTTAAGACGTTTACCCATTTACCCACAGTCAAGCATGATTTATGTATCCATCGCTTTATCACGTCGTTATCGCGCCGTTAATGCTCCGCCGCCAATAACGGCCGTTAGAAATGAGCAATGTTCAATTTCGTAGCGTCCCATACGTACCGTTATGGAGAAAGTTTTAATGAATGGTGAGACGTCGTGTATAATAACAGTGAAATATTTGCATAAAAAACATGCTCCTTTTTATTTGAATTTGATTAAAATTTGACAATGTTTGGTGATGAATTTATTTGAATAGTATTTTTCCAAAGATTGTTCACTAAAATTAAGAATTTTTAATATTTTTATTAAGAATTTGCTAGCTGTCAGTGTAATGATGTGGCTAAAACTGCACAATGTCACCGTCGTCTTCTCGAATTTCCATCTTCCTTTCATCGCTCTGATTTTGTTAATCCGTCGTTCGAAGTGCAATCTACCCTGTAGAATTCTCTTCCTACCAGTATGAGAAAGGTAGCAAGTCGGTACTCTTTCAAAAATACGGTGTCGTGCGTAATTGGCTAACGAATTGCCTGAAAAATAACAAAATAATCACATGAATATTTCTGGTATGTTATTGTTTAATATTAGCTTATTTAGATTTGTATACGTATCATATTTATGACGTCTGTATACAAGGCGTAGCAAAACCTCTATAGCCATAAAAAGTGAGGGATATTATTATCATTATAATTTATGTTTCTTCTACTAATTATTGTTTTAATATTATTATTTTTATATTTAATTGTTGTGTGACCTTAGTTCTGGTTCTAAAACACTAACACATAATACACAACAATATTTTGTGCTGATATCCATGGTCCCTGTTGGCGCAGGTGAGCGGCCAGAGCCGTTATTTTTTAATTTATTTTATATAAAACCTTTATTTTACTTTCTCTTTTTATTCTGTTCAAGAGAAATGTCACTTTTAAATTGGTTCGATATTTAGTTGAGAAAAACATGTCGTAATTTTTAGATTATATAATTAATTTAAAACAAGATTTAATTAATTACCTAAATGGCGAACAAGCTGGTTTAGTTATTTGACGCATTTATTTTCTTATATTCACTAGCGAGCCGAGAACCCAGAACCTCATCATCTATATCGTTGTAAAATAAATATGTATCTTACTAATATTATAAACGTGAAAGTTTGTAAGTGTGGATGGATGGATGGATGGATGGATGGATGGATGTTTGTTACTCTTTCACGTAAAAACTACTGAATGGATTTTAATGAAACTTTACAATAATATAGCTTAAACATCAGAATAACACATAGGCTACAAGTTATAAAGATATTATGTGAATTACAACAATATAAACAAGTCGAATTCAAAATTTCTAATTGTCAAATTTTCGACCATACTAAACTATAGAGAACATAACGTTATAATAATAACAGTTGCGTTTTGTTAAAGTAGGTTTTATACGGACGGGATAAAAATCTCAGGTATCCTAGGTCCAACTTTCTTTTTGTTTTAAATATATATAATGCGGAACAAAGTTCGCCGGGTCAGCTAGTATAAAATAATAACCTAAAATTTACGACATGTTTTTCTTAACAGTTCTAAACTTCGTTCGTTCGTTTCAGCCCGTGGATTACCCACTACTGAGTGGGGCCTCCTTCAAATTCATGGAGGGAAATTAGTTCTAAACTTATATATGTTGTTATTTTTTTTTAACAGCACCCTTGCACTAATAATAATCTGTATCGCCGGGGCAGTTTACAATAATTAAATTGACGAACACAAATGACACTCAAGTGCCGGGGACCTGTAATCCACACAACCAGAATCTTTTTACACACAACCAAAACATTCACACATGCAGAACGTTGACACAACCAGAACGTTCACACAAATACATTCATACAACCGCCCGTAGTGCCGAGAAGTTGTTAAAAGCCCGCGGACCCGTTTACAAAACTCATCCACCGCGATAAGTGACGTTCATTTCTCCGAAATAAAATGCAAAATATCAACAGGACTTTCACAATTTATATGTTAAGCAGGCGGGCTATACGGGATATGGGGTTTGCATTTATGCTTCGCAGCCTTGTGAATTTTATAACTGGGCTGTAAATGTTGGCGATACGAATTACTAATGCGTTTGTTATTTCGCTCACTGAGTCGCCTCAGTCGGCAGAGAGCAAGGTGATGATGGAGTAGGCACCGGCTAGTTAAGGTGAATGTTCCATGGTAGCCCGCGAAATTCAAATTTTCTTACGTTTTTTACAATTTGCAGGTCAGTGCTAGGTTGTATGTTGAGGTGCAAGAAAAACTTTTTCAAGCTCAAAGTCATTCTTGCACCTTTATGAGCTTGGAGGGTTGTATTGATGAGTTTAATAATTATAATTCTATAACTACATACGTCTTACAGTCGCGAATAACATTTTAATCAACATACAACCTAGCACTGACCTACAAATTGCAAAAAACGTAAGAAAATTTGAATTTCGCGGGCTACCCTGGAAAGGAAACTCACTACGTTTAGTTTTTTTTATAAAATGGAATCCCCAAAAGGGCCGTTTACTACTACTCAGCCCATAGATGACCCACTGTTGAGTCGGACCTCCTCCCCTCAGGAGGAGGCTGATTATCCTACCTCTTCCCATTCCATGGAGCGTATTTACCTACTGTGCGACGTTGGTAGGCTAACTAACCGTCTGGGGTTGGCACAGGGTTTCGTTTCAAGGTTTCGACCTTATGATTCCCTTTTATCAGCTCTTGCGACACCCTCAGGATGAAATGGGGTGGTGACGGTACCAAAAACCACTCCTCCAGTTACATGGGGGGTAATTGACCTATTGGAGCCACCATGCCCACGTGGCAGAAGGAAAGAACTCCCGACTCAGAAGTTAGTAATAAAGGCCCGGATTCCACCAAAGCAGAGAGGAAAGGAGACGAGAGGAGATATGTTTTGAATAACCAATCAGGTTTCATTATTCTATTTCCATCGAAGCTAAGCGGAGAGGAGATGTGGAAATAACGAAACCTGATTGGTTATTCAAAACACATCTCCTCTCGTCTCCTCTCCTCTCTGCTTTGGTGGAAACCGGGACTTTTATGGTCTGAAATGTCAAGGCAAAGAGCTGGTACTCACTCTTCTAAACTATAATAACCTTTAACATCGATAAAAGTATTAAGTATAATACTTCATGAGCATCTCATGCAGTAAAGTCAATCGAGTAGTTCTCTCATGTCGCGAGCGTTTACGGCAGCTACACAGGCATACAGCTTGACTTCATAAGCTAAACAACAGCAATTTGG
The DNA here is from genome assembly GCA_905475355.2 of Clostera curtula. Classification (NCBI taxonomy): domain Eukaryota; kingdom Metazoa; phylum Arthropoda; class Insecta; order Lepidoptera; family Notodontidae; genus Clostera; species Clostera curtula. The sequence goes on along the minus strand of FR997813.1, from coordinate 4,379,974 downwards.
CTCGAGCCGCGAGCGTAAAGAGGAAAAGAGCCATTTTTGCCCGCTGCGGAACTTGATCTGCTAATTTGAACCGTACTTTAAGGGAAATAGAGAAAGATGTTAACTTGTTACGTGTTTTGTGGAATAGTTCGCACTTTTTCTGTAGGTTTTTTGAAGATGGAATGTCATGCTGAGTGCTATTTTTTGTATATCACGCCTACCTGATGGTGAGTAGAGACTACCAAGTTGGTCGGGACTCGGTTCGTTTCTGACCCGCGATCCGCGATCCAGGATCACGGAGCGTGGATCGTGGATCGTGTTAGACTAATCCAGTTTTGGAAACTTACGATCCTTAAAATAAGATCCAAGCAAATATACGCTAAGTTATAATAGCTTACATCTTAATTTATAGCAGCAATATTATTTCATTGCAAAATATTTGACAGTCGCAACGATATGTTAGCTCCAAACGATTCCAGCAGATGGCGATATCTGTTCCCTGGATTGAGTAAGTATTAAATAGATGGCGCTATATAACATGTACAGACGTTTTATATAAGCTACAATTTAATAGCATAACCACCACAGCAACGCGTCTGCTAGTTTAAATACGAGAATATTAATATAGTATGTAAACGACATTTTACGTATAATACCGTATACTACTATGAATAGAAATTAAATTACACTAAAGGCATTCCACTATACATCGATTTGCCAATACCCCATCAACCCGCGATACTTAGCTCATGGAAACGAAACGAATATCTTTGTAAATAATTCGCGAGGGAGCTGCTTTGAGTTTGTCCTGGCATGAACAGGGTTCCTTTGTTGTAAGATGTGTGAACATTAAAATTGCATGACCCCGAAAATGGAATGTTGTAGCGAAAGCATTCCTTTGACCTAAAAATACTACTTGGTTCTTTGTAAGTCGCCTTGTCCTGGGGGATAGTTATAAACGTTGTTAGATTGCGTAGGCGCGTGTAGGCTTTGAGTAAAACTTTGATAAAACTGTAAAAAAAATTTATTTAAAAATAAACCACTTGCGTGTTTACATGTTGTTTTGAACTATCTCTATTGATAGGTCCTGTAGTAGTATGATAAGAAACCCTGTGCCAACCCGTCTGGTCAGCGTGGCTCTGTAGGCTAATTACCCTCCATCTAACTCAAGCCAGTCAGAGGTGGGTCATCTATTTGACTGCCTCGTTGGTCTAGTGGTTAGATGTGCCGCCTTTGGATCAACAGGTCCCGGGTTCGATTCCGGGGTCGGGCAAGTGTCTTTGTCTAAACCAGAGGCACTGGCTCGGAGTCTGGATGTCATTTCTATCTATAATATGTATGTATTTACAAAAAAAAATGTATATAAGTAGTTTATCATCCATCTCGTTACCATAACACAAGCATTAAGTTACTTAGCTTGGGACGAGATGGCGTTGTGTGAAATGTCCAAGGATATTTATTAATTTATTATATTTATCTATGGGCTGAGAAGTATTAGTCCTGCAAACTGATTAAACTAATGACGATAAGTGTTGAAAATGTCGAAGTCTTGTTTTCTAGACGCGTTCAGCAAAGGCGCTACCTATACCGTTTAACACAAAGTTCGTGTGATGACGGATTTAGAATACATTGGGTCACCACCCCATTCCATCCTAAGGGTGTCGGAACAGCGGACAAAAGGAAATGACAAAACCTCTAGCCACAAGAGAAGGAAAAGTTTATATGAAACTCTATTCCAACCCGTCTTGCCAGCGTGCCACAGTAGGCTGATTTCCCTCCATGAATTTGAAAGAGTCCCGACTCACTAATGGTCAGTTTATGCGCGACAAAACGAAAACAGCAACAAACATGCGCAAAACGGGTAAACTAACTCTGAATATTTATATTCTACTAGCTGACCGGGCCATGGGTTACTGTGGCTAAGTTTTTTATCGTATTACATTTAACATACATTAATTGAACTTTTAACATAGTGCCATCTATTGGTAACTTACTCAATCCAGTCAACAGATATAGCCATCTGTTAGAATCGTTTGGTAGCGCCACACATAATTGCGACTGTCAAAATAATAGACACATATATCTATTCTTCTCTTCTATTCTTTTCTTCTTCTTTCTTATAAATAAAAATGAATTGCTGTTCGTTAAACTTGCTAAAACTCGAGAACGGCAGGACCGATTTGGCTAATTTTGGTCTTGAAATATTCGTGGAAGTCCAGGGAAGGTGAGAAAATATGAAAAAATATCATTCAAGTTTTTTATTTATTGATTCTGAGGCGGTACGAAGTTTGCCGGGTCAGCTAGTTTGCAATAAAATAATATTACGACTACAAATTGAGATGTAATAATATATCATATCTTTCAAGTTGGATCAAACTGAACAGTAACTGAGTAGTTTAGGATTCCAGCGAGGAATTTATATATACCTACATAGTAAGATTTGTTTTTATAATAAAAGTTAATTAAAGATTACCTTTCTCTTTGTTACCAGGTCCAAAGCCCCGTCTTGGTGGTAGAACTGAACTTAAACCGACTGGAAGGGACTCAGCTCCGGGCACTAGGCTTGCTGTCTGTGTTCGGTTTCAACGTGACGTATGCAGTGAGGGGTCCCACAGACCCCCCAGGCCCGGCGTCTTGTACTGCCATAGAGTGCAGGTTGTTGGGCCACTGCTACGCCAGTAAGGATTATCAGTAAGTACCAATTTCATTTGAAACCTATAAATTTGCTATTCGTTGGACGTATCGTGTAGGTCATAAAGAAATGAAACTATTATTAGCGGATTTTTGTTTGAAAGCTGGTTCTTAACACGTTCCCTGCGTTGTGTGGTCATATTGGCTCATAGCTAACTTTTGTGTGGTGCGGAGCGAAAATAGCGTACTTTCCTCTGGTGCGAGAGGGATAACTTTAAGAATGTCTTTTACAGTAATGAGATGAATATACCATTATAATTACCGCTTTATTGTGAACAATCCAGCTTTTTTAAATACTCGTGAACCAATGTGACCTCACCCGCACCAAAAGAAAAATATTTCATTCTAGTGCGGTATGAGTTCAATATGACCACACACTCCCTGCACCCCACATCCGCACTGAACGATCCGCTGGCGCCATGTTGTGCAGTTAATGTTGTAATACATGACAGGGTAGACGATACGTCGTTTGCGCGCCTAAATTTTCGATCTTTCCCGCAACGTTGAATTTTAGTATTTTAAATTAGTTAGGTAGTGTGATGTTCTCAGCAAGTCTCAGAATCCCAAAACTCAATTATGACAGTGAGGTAGAAACTTAGGAAAGGACAAAAGATGAAAGAAAAACCCAAAATATCGAATAGAAGAATACGTTTTATAGCCCGCATATATTTTTTTCACCCAAAATAGCTAGGCCTGCTTCAGCTAAGGATCCGATACCGCAAAAACAGTTAGATGTTTAACATAACATTGAGACTTATAAATAAATGTCAATAAAATAGTTATATGGACCATGTAGTCAAATTCGATTGAATTTTTTGAATTAACATTTTTGTTTTGCTGTAATTAATTTACTGATGAAGGAATGCAGCACTGTTGAGGAACGTGCGGTTATACTAAAATAAAAAGTCTTTGATTTTTAATTTTAAGCCTCTAAAATGTTAATGGTATTAGTTTAACTTATACTGCAGATAATTTATCGATCTGCATGTTAACAGAAGTGTTTCCCATCAGCTTTTCGATGTCTTCAGTGCGTTGTGTGGTCAAAATGAACTCACAAATTGTTTCTCTTCTATAGCATAAACGAAACAAAGGAGCCGAAAACGCCGGTAGTCACATATAAATTTCCATAATCGCTATCACCACTGAATAAAACCCATATTAAAACTGATTTTTTAAGGGTCAATATGACCACACAAGCACCATTGAAAAGTCCACCATAAGTCAATGTGACCTCACACGCACCAAATGAAAGTACACTAAAAATGACGCCGCAGCGAACGTGTTAAACATACAAGGTTTAAGAAAATTGGTTAGGTGAAATCAGCCGTTTCAAGGCATTTTCTAGTTGTGATGTACTTAAAATTTTCAATTTATGACTCATATGCAACAAAAGTGTAGAACGGCTATGCAGAATTGGCCAATTTGAATTTTTAAAATATTTGTAGCAGTCCAAGGAAGGAGAAGATATAATGTTCGTATATGTCAAACAGGATGCGTTCAGAAATTGATTTTGTGACTAATATCTAGCAATGAAAAATTTCGTCCTCATAGCTCATACAAGACCAACTGCTGAATCTTTCCTTGTACATAAAGCCTAGTTTTTGGGTAGCCTAGCGATGAAAACGTACAGACAGACAAATTTTTAACTAATTAGATTAAAGTATAATAATAATTTAACTTTTTGAACACGATGTAAGAATTATTTAAGTTCGAATGTTTTGCAGCAGTCGTGGTCACGGGAGAGACTAGATGGCAGTTGTCTTCAAAAGTACAAAAAATTAAATTAATTATTTAATCTCCCGCCTATAATTTTGTTTTATTGATAACTAGCGACCCGCCCGGCTTCGCCCGGGTGCAATGATTAACATCTAAAATGATGAGTGTTTCTCTACAATATTAAGCATGTATTATACTCATAAACCTTCCTCTCGAATCACTCTACCTATTACAAAAACCCGCTTCAAAATCCATTGCGTAGTTTTAAAGATTTAAGCATACATAGGGACGGACAGACGACATCGACTTTGTTTTATAATATGTACCTAGTGATTTTCCCTGTACACGCAGAAGTCGCCCTCGATTTCCAGAGGTCTCCAATGTGTAATAATCGAGAAATCCTAAGAAATCTTAATTGACTGCCTCGTTGGTCTAGTGGTTAGATGTGCCGCCTTTGGATCAACGGGTCCCGGGTTCGATTCCGGGGTTGGGCCAGTGTCTTTGTCTAAACCAGAGGCACTAGCTCGGAGTCTGGGTGTCATTTCTATCTATAATATGTATGTATTTACTAAAAAAAATGTATATAAGTAGTTTATCATCCATCTCGTTACCATAACACAAGCATTAAGTTGCTTAGCTTGGGACGAGATGGTGTTGTGTGAAATGTCCAGGGAAATTTTTTTTTAATGACGTTCTACGTCATTTAAAAAAATAGGTTTATAACATATATTATACCTATTTATTTAAGTTTTATCTCAGTGAACATTTCTCATCAAGCATTCAGAGAGAACATAAAATTAAAGTTCGCTAAGAAAAACACTCGCTTTCCTTTCTTGTTACACGGGCAACTAGGGGAGACAAAGATTATTTATATCTGCTTGGGGAAATAGCTGGATGTTAGTGTATATCCGTTCATAGACAAAATCCTTCGAGAAATAAACGTTGTCTTATTCATAACCTCTACATCTTCTGTGACTTGTGAATCCGAACTAGACTCGGTGACGGCGATAAAGAAGAAAGTGTACACCGAATATTAATTGAGCTCCGTGTAGTACCTTTAAATTAAGCATTTAAAGTTACTTTGCTGGCACATCACTTGGCTATTTAAGTTTGCTATTCGTATTCGATTAAAGTTCATATTTATTTAACTAAGTTTTACTCCGTGTGGTGACGGATTTAGAATACATAGTGTCAGCACCCCATTTTATCCTGAGAGTGTCGTAAGAGCCGACAAATTGAAATGATAAAGCTGAAAGCCAAGGATAATTCAGCAGTGGGTAATTTATGATCTAAAAAGTAGTAGTAATAAGTTTTACTTCAGTCGTGTTGTCTAAAGCACACTAGTTTTAGGAAAATTTTTCTGAAGTTAACTGATATGCTGATTCACACAGCGTGGTTAAATTATTTAATTAATTCAGAAGCAGCAACGCGGAGTCTCTCGTTCGTTAAATTAATATCATTAACTCGATAATCGCCATTAAATTGTGCTCCTGGCATTTTGTTGTACAATCGCAGAATAGGCTGGCAGCATATACGCGTAGTCCGTGATGTGATTTAGAATATATAGTGTCACCACCCTATTGCATACTGAGGGTGTCGTAAGATCAGAAAAAAGTAAATAAGCGAAACCCCTGCAGTAGTATAACCTCTATAGTGGAGGTAGTTTACAAACATGAAATTCACGAATACAAAATGACACCCAGACTCAGAGCAAGTGCCTCTGGTTTACACAAAGACACTTGCCCGTCCCCGGAATCGACCCCGGGACCGTGATCCAAAAGACGGCGCATCCAACCCCTAGACCTACAAGAAGGGAAAACTTGACACGAAAGTTCAAAAGTCGTTTGTGTAAATTACGGTTGAAATCACCGACCTCGTCCGTGGTTTAGATTTAAACATTTTAACAGTAATCAGTTTTTAAAAAAAAAAGCAACTTACATTTAAAACAAACACCCCTTTAAATAACCTTTTAGCAGTCGATTAATAATTATTATGCAGTATATATATATTAACTTCAAAACCCAGTTGTTTAAATGGTGTGTTCTATAATAAACTAGGGGCCCGTCCCGGCTTGGCACGGGTGCAATTACGCATGTATTATACACATAAACCTTTTGAATCACTCTATCTATTAAAAAAACCGCTTCACATACGTTGCGTAATTTTAAAGATTTAAGCCTACATAGGGACGGACAGACGACACCGACTTTATTTTATGCCTCGTTGGACTGCCTCGTTGGTCTAGTGGTCAGATGTGCCGCCTTTGGATCAACGGGTCCCGGGTTCGATTCCGGGGTTGGGCCAGTGTCTTTGTCTAAACCAGAGGCACTAGCTCGGAGTCTGGGTGTCATTTCTATCTATAATATGTATGTATTTACAAAAAAAAAATGTATTTAAGTAGTTTATCATCCATCTCGTTACCATAACACAAGCATTAAGTTGCTTAACTTGGGACGAGATGGCGTTGTGTGAAATGTCCAAGGATATTTATTTATTTATTTATACTATGTAGTGATAGTGATGTGGTATACATACACTGCAGGTCTGCTGGAAGAAATTTCATAGAGATAAGTAGAAACGCACAACGTGAGTAACATTGTGCGTTTATGCTATTATACTAAAGTATTCTCTTATAATTTACTTTAATTATGAACTACAAAATAAACTTGAATGCGAATGAAATGACTGCATAATAAATATTCTACGTCTTTTTTAAACGAAACCCCTGCATCAATATCTTGGAGCAGTTTACAAACATTAAATTCACGGACGCAAATGACACCCAGACTCAGAGCAAGTGCCTCTGGTTTACACAAAAACACTTGCCCGGCCCCGGAATCGAACCGAGGATCCGTGATGCAAAGGCATAGACAAACAAGGCAGTATGTAGTACCACTAGAAGATAATCGACATTCTTCAATTGACCTCGTAACCCAAACACAATGTTATATGAGAGGGTCGCTCGTTTGCAGCCACCCTCAGCATTAAAACCTCAATTCTCTTGAAAAGCTATTAACGCAGTCAATAGACCGTGAAAATTTAGTGCTGGCGAGAACAATGACGCGGTGTGGAAGACACAGTGACAGCCCTGATCCAGCCAAGCGGAATATAGTGACGTCATTCATTGTTTACAAATTCTGGCATGTGTGGGTCCGTGCGGCAAAAACGCGTAACGTAGTGCCACAACGGGAGTTTAAGCAGGGTTGATAAATAAAACATTTTTAAAAGAAAAAAAATGTTACCTCGTCCCCGATGGTTAGGGACCATGACGCCAACGGACGCTACAACTGACTGCCTTGTTAGTCTAGCGTTCTCATGATTCATAAACGAGACATACACTACTATTATTAGAAACATAAATATCTGTCGTATTCAAGGTCTATGGGTTGGATGCGCCGTCTTTGAATACCTTAGCTTAGAATAGAAAATGGAATAGAAAAATGCTTTATTGTATAAACCAATTATGGCGTTCACAATCGTCAACGGATACATAAGTTTTAGAACACTACTACCAGGTCGGAACGCGGCACCAACCGAGAAGACCTGGCGGAAGAAACTCGGAAGCCATATTACAATAACCTTGTACATAAGACTAACTAGTTTCGTTCGGTTCCGAAAGGCGCTCAACTGAAATATGAATTTTATACTCAATAAGAACATTTTTTTTATAGAATAATTAAAAACTGAAATTACAAGTCTTGAATGCAGTGAGCCGACCAACCCCAAACAGCGGCACCTGTTCACAAGCATAACGCGTGTGGCAGCCATCGATCTCCTCAACCATATCAAAGGGAAGTGTTCGACCCGCCACACGTCGCTACCACTGTCCGAAGAATTTTTTTTCACGGAGTCCCCTGTGTCCCAATACAGGTTATACAGAGATCTACGAGTATCGTTTAAAAAAAAACTGGTAGTTAGACCAATCAAGTCAGACCGGTGCTGACCCCAATTAAATTTGTAAAAAAAGCTCGGGATATACATACTTGTTTACATTCAACAAAACTACGTCGGTTTTATTACAGGCATTCGCATTTTACTTACAACCTATAGTAAAAATCCCGGTAGACATTCGACTCCGTACACATTTGTTGGAGTTTACATGTTTTGACCTTTTGATCCGGCTTAGCATTATAGACAAGTACATATTATGGAGAGGTCGCTATGGGAATTTTGCCTCGTTGGCTTAGTGGTTAGGTGGGCTGCCTTTGGATCAACGGGTCTCGGGTTCGATTCCGGGGTCGGGCAAGTGTATTTCTCTAAACCAGAGGCACTTGCTCTGAGTCTGGGTGTCATTTATGTTCGTGAAATACATTTACGTTTGTAAACTGCCCCGCGATACAGGGGTTTCGTAAAAAAAAGTAAGCAAAAGAATTAAAAAGTACAACGTATCACGTTTACCAATCAGCTATCATGCAGGAGGTTGCGCTATGCGTCCCAGACGAGTATAGAAGACAGCGGCGACGGTCTCTTTTGCTGTTGCCACGAACCTTTTTGTTTCACTGGTGTAATGCGTAAAGCATACATACCAGTTATATAACAAGACTATTTTTCCAACCGTACAATATATCAAGGTACGTTTCAGACGAGGTGGTATGTCTGGCAGTGGGCCGCAGTGTCTGTCCCCCGATAACTGTAGTCAGGAATTTCTTAACTGTACGAATTGCTCTGTAAACTTTGCTGTCGCGGTGTAAGACTTTTTGGTAATTGTTGCATTTGTAGGCGATATTTCTTTATATTGATAGTTCGGATCTTTCGGCTAAATTGTGTAAAATACACTTATCATCAAAAAAATCGAAACACCTTGCAGGTTTATGTTTTGTTAGGATTATCAGAAAAATGTATATATTTAGGAATATAATATTTGATAATATGTCAAATGTCGTTTAATAGTGAACATTAAAAGGTTTTCAAATCCTAATGTGATAAGAAAACACTTTTTCCAGTAGTCATTCCCATTTATTTCCAACTGTACAATGCTCTGCACTGCTTAACACTTAAACATTAATCTGGGAGATCCGCTTGGTTCGATCGCTCAGCAAGAACTGACTCTCTCCTCAGCCTGAACTCCAAATGTCAAGAACGAATATTGACAAAGAATGGGGTGGCAACGTTTTTTACGTTATTTTTGAGAGCAAGTCAAATTAAATACTTTTTATGTATAATCTATATCTGAAGTCAACTCGCACACTAAATTTTCAATCACCAAAATAGTTCTATTAAAACGAAAATCATGACAAATGTTAATGTTCTAAATTCAAATTAAACTTTCATAAGATTCGTATTTTGTTTAACAGGAAAGTAGGAAAGGAAAGGAAAGGAAATTGTTTCGATTTTTCTGATGAGAAGTATATGTAGCATGCTAGTCGCTACTTATTCATTACAAAAGAGATCAATTTACAAATATAATTCTTAAACAATTAAAAAAAAAGAACCCCACCATCTCGTCACATCTCGAAAACCGTATTAACAACCAAATGTTCTCTTGCTAAGTAAACCGGAAAAGAATGCTGTCAAGTACTCCACCCGCACCGTGAAGTGGCGGCATAATTTATGTACGTAAAACTCGCAAAAGCCAAGTTTATTCGCAAGTTACCAACCCTATATTTCCACACAGTTATTTCGCTAAATTTATAGCTCGGTCCGCAATATTTTCCGCATCGCAGCAAGTTCAACTGTGCGTTGTGTGGCTACTCTGGTCGCGGGGAAGTCCCGGCACGTAGTAGTGCCTTCGCAATTCAAATTATACAATATTATTAGGGATGGGCGAAGGCCCGCATTCGGTTTATACCGCATATTCGGCACAAAAAAAACCGCTGCACGCCACGGGGAACATAATATCCGTGTGGCGTCACCACAATGATATTATGTTCCCTGTGGCCTCTAATTAGAAAACATTTCATGCTAAGGGTGTCTCTCTTATGAATCGATAATAAGAAATTACAAGGCTTAACTCCTAGGTTATAGGTTTTTACGAGAAGGAAAACTTGATATGGATCCCTTTACCCATGTCTGGCCAACGTGGCACAGTTGCCTAATTACCTGACTCTGCAGTAGGTCATGTATGGACTGAGTAGTTGAGGGAACATGACATGTAAAAAAAATTTAAACACCGAACTATTTCTATTGATTATAGTTTCTTCTTCAAAAGAAATAGTTCGGTGTTTAAAATATTTTTCTGTCTTGGAATATGAGGAAGATATAATATGAGGACGTGTTTCAGAACCATATGTCTTTTTTAAATGTGTGTTCTAGTGTGCTTTTATGCGCGATGACAATGTTGATGGTGATGTGTGATGACCTTTTGTTTTGCCCACAGAGAATTCAACTGCGCGTGTTTCGAAGGATACTCAGGCGCGGACTGTGGCGAGGGTCCACTTTGTCCCAGAACCTCAAACATGTGCAAAAATGGCGGCACCTGCAGGTAAGCAACCCTCATTCCTATTGACCTCAAAATGTCAAGCCAACTTACACACATCGTGTGGCAACGCGTACATGTGTTGACTAAGCCTTTTGTGTATTATGACGTGTATTCGGACACGGAATGTTAGTCTTACAATCCTTAAAACAAAGCCGGGTCTGCATGTAATGTTCGCAATAAACTGATACGATATAGCACCGATTTGAAACCAAAAGATAAACTGAAAAGGAACTTTATTTACGTAGGTTTTATCACAGAACTCTTGTTAATCTTCATATTTGAAATTATCAATATCTTCTTTTGGCTCTTATCCCACGCTAGGTGGTAGTCTCCAAACCTATCGGTCGTCAAATCTACATTCACGTCTTTCTTCATGGATTGACAGAATTATAGAAATGTGTTATTCTATAATTCTCACTATCCATCTGTCTCTATGAATCTCCCACAACCTTGGCGTCCACCCACATTCATACTGATACTGCCACGGGTTCGGAATGCTGCTCTACAGAGAGGAGCCGGCAAGAAAATCTGTATTTGATTTTTTTTAGAACTACTGAGAGTTTGGATGCGTTATTCACCATTTAATATATTCCTGAGGGTTTAGGCATATAATTTGAGATCTTATTGAATAGACAAAGAATTTTGATTTAACGTTAATTTCCATTTAACCTGTCTCACTGCATAGAGCAAGGAGTGTTTTATTACTTAACACAACCCAACAATAATACTTGAAACACCTTTGTAACTAAAGTTACGAAACTTCCTCGACACTTTGGTAACTCTAAACTTGAACCAACAGTTAATAACAGGAGCAGAACAGGTTAGGGCTACGTGTAAAAAGCATTCCAACTTTAACGAATTGTTTAGCAACTCTATAGTTTTGTAATTAGGTATTACAATAGTTTTTGTTCCTCATTGTAGGTCTCGACCTGAAAAAGTCTTAAAAACTAGTAAAGCAAACAGTATTTGTGTGGTTTCGTGTCATGACTGATTTAGAATTCAGACTGCCTCGTTGGTCTAGTGGTTAGATGTGCCGCCTTTGGATCAACGGGTCCCGGGTTCGGATCCGGGGTGGGACAAGTGTGTTTGTGTAAACCAGAGTCACTTGCTCTGAGTCTGGGTATTATTGGTGTTCGTGAATTACATGTTTGTAAACTGCCCTCGCGACGCAGTTTATACCTAAAAAAATGGTGCAAGTGAAAATTACCTGCTTATCCATACTATCTAATCTGTATGCCGAACCCGGGCAGTAAAATAGTTGGAAGAAGCTTGAGCAATAGCTTTAAAATAAAAGGGGAGACAATTTACTTCAATACAAATATCTCGCTCTTCCTCTCTTTTTTATGTTTAGTCTAAAAGAATGAATATGAAAATTTAAAAAAATAAAGCTGTCAAAGTATACGAAATGTGTGTCGTGCTTTTAACGGGTTAAGTTTGCATAACTGAGATGATTTATATCATCTCAGTTATGCAAACAAACTCCACAACACTCTCACAGGCTACAACACTTTAGAGTATCAAAACTGCAGTGTCGCCGGGACACAGCTGACCTTGTACTTTTATATAAAACTATAAACAGCTTTATTGATTGCCCAAATCTACTAAACAAATTCACCATTAAAGTTCCCCGATCTTCCAATCGTACACATACATAACAGTAAAACTTTTTACCCCCCATTGTGTCGAACTAATTATGGACAGCACTCACCCATATATCGTTTGAGCACTAAGTATAACAAGTTTCGAGATACATTTGATATATTTAACGCATCGGCCACAAGCATCAAACGTATTTGTAATACATCTAGGACTTAATATATTTACCTACATATTTAGTTATATATTAAGTAATTGCCTAATGCTTATAAGTGATAATTGAATGCTGTGTTCACATCGAGAAGGATGGATACACTGTCTCCCGATAAATGTTACAATCCATCACTTATGAAACGTGTACACCATCCAGTTTTGTGAACCGTTCTTAAAAAATAAAAAAGTAAAAAAAAATTCTTACATAGCAATTAGAAGATGAGTTAGAAACGTTTGGTTCACTTTGTTCCCGTGCAGAGCATATTTGTCGTCGTTTCAGCCCATAAATGCCCCACTGCTGAGTCGTGCCTCCTCCAAATTCATGGAGGGAAATTAGCCTACAGTGCCACGCTGGCAAGACGGGTTGGCACAGTTCCATCAAAATTTACCTACAATAGCCGATATGGAAAAATAATTGAATAGAAACTCCTTTAAATTTTTTTTTTTTTTTAAAGTAGAGAATATCTTAATTGATCTGCAGGATAAACAGCGTTAGGCTCGCCATTGGTTGGATGGCTCTCGAAGGTCTCTAATAGATTGGTAGCCAATGCCAGTGTCTACACATGAAGAAAAAACTCGTTTGAATGTTATGTTTTCGTAAAAATCAGCCGAGACAATCAACTGCTACGAAGTTACGGACTACGAATCATTGGCCTACGATTACGGCTACGGCGCTACGACCACTACGAAGCGAAATGGTCAAGCTGGGAGACATTAAAACAGCTATTTTTGGGGACGATCTCGGCCAATATTATTTTATACCTACCTATTAGCTGCTTTTATACCTTGGGTTAGTTCCTTTTTTGTACAGAGTTTCCTGCCGGCTCTTCTCTGTAGAGCAACATTCCGAACCAGTGGTAGTTTCAGTATGAATGATAAGTAAAGAGATGGATGGATAGTGTGAATGTGGTGAATGCATGTCAAAGACATGATATAGTTATGACGCTGACAGGGTAGTATGAAGACTACCACCTAACGTGGGAGAAGGGCTGAAAGAGGATGATGGTAGTTTTAAACATGACGATTTACAATAATTTTGAGTTTGAGTTTTTGTATATACGAAATGAATGATCGTTTAATCATTAGATTAATTCTTGAGTTGTCAATGTTTGTGATTATGCCCGTGGCAGATATGTACATAACCAGCTTCGTCCGTGTTCACGTGGATTTTGAACCCACGCTTAACGTTTTGATGGAATTCCAAATGTTGTCTACACTAAAGTAATCCTAACCAACAATATTAGCTATCCGACTACATTCGCATTACTTAAAAACTACCTGGAAGATTTTGAAATGTTTATTTTGTTTTGAAACACAAATAATTTATTTGTATCGTTTTATATAGGCCACTTCTGCATAGGTATAACCTGTATCGCGGAGGCAGTTTACAAACATGTAATTCATGAAAACAAGTCACACTGAGACTCAAATCAAGTTAAAACACAGACTCTTTCCTGATCCGGGGACCACCAGTGATCCAAAGGCGCATACAACCCCTAGCCCACCAAGGCAGTCGTAAGAATAATGCTAATTGGACATTTTTATTTTAAATAAAGATCATATCACAAACTCTTCGAGCTACTTTTTTTTTTTTTTTTTTTCGTTTATTTCGGAATAACAAACAGTGGCAACAATAAGAGATAATATTAAAAATATATAACTAAAGCTATGATAATTGTCCCACCAGCGCCGTTATCCTCCGTTTACAATAATACATAGGTTATGTGTACCTGAGACATGGTTCTTAGGATATTTTAAATAACAAAAGATATAAATTTGACTAATGCTAGCACAATTAAAAATAAATAAGAAAGTAAGAGTTTTTTTTTATATTCAACGTCTGTGGACTTTTTTATGCAAGAAAGAAAAAATGAAATGAAGTTTCTTTTCACCACAGTTATACACACACAAGAGTTATTTAACACAAGAGTTGCCGAGTTCGAATTTCACTCTCTTAAATCTTGTTACATAAATATACTCATATACTCAAACATACAGAAGCACATGTATGTACGTAACAATGCTTTGCTTCCCACTCGTAATTATCATAAAGTTTCACAAGCCTTCAGAAGTTAGAAGACGATCAAAGAATTGCTGTTTCTGTATCTAAACAAAACTTGAATAACGGAAATTTCTCAATTATTACGTTTCTAACTTTCAATGTAATAAAAGAAATTACTGCATGAATGCAAACCAAAACATTTATTTATAGCAGCAAGGCAGTCGTCGTTTAACCCATAAATGACCCACTAGTTGGTCTAGTGGTTAGATGTGCCGCCTTTGGATCAACGGGTCCCGGGTTCGATTCCGGGGTCGGGAAAGTGTCTTTGTCTAAACCAGAGGCACTGGCTCGGAGTCTGGGTGTCATTTCTATCTATAATATGTATGTATTTACAAAAAAAAATGTATATAAGTAGTTTATCATCCATCTCGTTACCATAACACAAGCATTAAGTTGCTTAGCTTAGGACGAGATGGCGTTGTGTGAAATGTCCAAGGATATTTATTATTATTATTTACTAGTGAGTCGCCTAAAGGCCATTCCTTTCCTTCAAATTCATACGGCCAACTATCAACACACGAGACGTGGATTCACCCATAGGCGCCCCCTACTTCTACTACTACTAATCAGCCCATAAATTACCCACTGCTGAATGGCCTCCCATCACAGGGAGGGTAATGTATACAAATAAATAAAATTGGAGTGTCTGTTTGTAATAATAAAATAACCACTTTATACTAAATCCGTAAGTATGTATACACAGTACATAGATCGAAATAACTTTTTTTTTAATTTTATCTGTCTGTCCGTCTGTCTGTCTGTCTGTCTGTCTGTCTGTTTATTCCGGCTAATCTCTGGAACGGCTATACCGATTTAAACGAGACTTTCACTGATAGGTAGCTGATTATATAAGCAGTAACTTAGGCAACTTTTTTCTACTAGCTTTGCGCCGCGGTGTCACCCGCGGTACGACAATAAGTAAGCGCGTTATAAATAAATATCATGGACATTTCACACAACGCCATCTCGTCCCTTTTTTTTTTTTTTTTTTTTTGGTTTGGCGGGAAAAAATGCCTGACCGCACATCCCGCGTCCGGGGAGACTACGGGGTAGTGTGGGGCCCTCACCCACTAAAATAACCCGCCGTGCGCCGACACCCGCCCTCACGCGCGGACCACGGGTACCGCGTACGTTGCTGCGGTAGGCTATACCGGCGGACGGTGGGCTATCAACGCCATCTCGTCCCAAGCTAAGCAACTTAAAGCTTGTGTTATGGTAACGATGGTGATAAACTACTTAAAACATGTTTTTTTTTCTTGTAAATACATACATATTATAGATAGAAAACACCCAGACCCGGAACAAATACTTGTAAGTCGTACAAATATTTCTTCCGTGCGGGAATCGCTAGTGTATTCCAAATCAATAAGAACAGGTACATATGTGCAAGAATAGTTTTCATTGTATACTGTATACATTTCGAATTCAACTTAAACTGTTTCAAACAAAATACGAGAACAACTGTATATAGCACGTACGTATCATTCTGTAGAGTATGTAGGTTATAAATTTAAATACCAATTAAATCGTACCAAAAACAAAATCCAACTACATTCCCGATGTCCTACTTTTTGTTAAACAACTGAAACTCGTATAATAGTTTTTCCGCGTCTCCCATTTAACCCCGGACAGCCGGGGTCAATTTCGCGTCACTATAGACCCCATTTAAAAGTACTGACGCCGTCGGCCTACAAAACGTGACCCTTTTTTGCAACGGATGTTCTCAATTAAGTTGCACACGCTGGCTCATGACAAAAAGGGCTGAAATAGAAACACTTGGAAAGGTCTATGATTTATGGTTAACGATATTAATGCCAATCACTTGGTCCTAGGTATATTTAGTACTAGAAATTAACTACGACTATGCCCCCGTTAAAAAATTCAATTTAGGTTTAGTATGTACTAGCGACCCGTCCCGGCTCCGCACGGATGCAATGATGAACATCGAAATTTATCAGTGTTTCTCTACAATATTTTGCATGTCTATACATATAAACCTTCCTCTTGAATCACTATATCTATTTAAAAATACCGCTTCAAAATCCGTTGCGTATTTTTAAAGATTTAAGCATACATAGGGACGGACAGACGACAGCTACTTTGTTTTATACTATGTAAAGATAAAGATAACGGAATATTTTAACTTCATTTAGGGTGTAAATGGTGACAATATAATAGTCTCATAACTTTATATTAAAGTCCTGGCTAGGATGATCAGGATAAAAAAGAATATTTGTACGACCTACAAGTATTTGTTCCGGGTCTGGGTGTTTTCTATCTATAATATGTATGTATTTACAAAAAAAATGTATATGTATATCATCCATCTCGTTACCATAACACAAGCATTAAGTTGCTTAGCTTGGGACGAGATGGCGTTGTGTGAAATGTCCAAGGATATTTATATTTATTATTTATTTAGTTAAGCGTATACCACTCACAGAACGCTGATGAAACGTCATTCTTATTTATCGATCGACGATCAAAATTATTCTTTTTATTGTCTTGAGACTAAAAAATCTGTAAAATAAATTATAGTTTAATAAAAATATAACCAAGCACTCCACGCTTTTTCACGTTATTAGATTTTTTTGTTAATATCTTAACATTTTTAATAATCCTATTCTATATTAATTATGATAATTGATTGTTGGATTTTATTTACACAAACTCTCTTAAACTTGCAAACTATTTTCTTCTTCTTAGTTCGATAGCCTGGTTTTTAATTTTTTTAAAGTATAATTTTTCTTCAACGTTTCGAATAATCATGTTGAAGGTTTTACGAGCCTAACCTCACTGCGTATTTTAACGCACCGACCGAGACTTTTATGTTTAACTAGCTGACCCGGCGAACTTTGTTCCGCAATTATATATATTTAAAACAAAAAGAAAGTTGGACATAGGATACCTGAGATTTTTATCCCGTCCGTATAAAACCTACTTTAACAAAACGCAACTGACAAACGAAACGAAACGTTATGTTGTCTATATGGTCGAAAATTTGACAATTAGAAATTTTGAATTCGACTTGTTTATATTGTTGTAATTCACATAATATCTTTATAACTTGTAGCCTATGTGTTATTCTGATGTATAAGCTATATTATTGTAAAGTTTCATTAAAATCCATTCAGTAGTTTTTACGTGAAAGAGTAACAAACATCCATCCATCCATACTTTTATTAATATTAGTAAGATAGTAAGATAGTAAGATGGTAAGATATTTTCTTAGGTTCTCTTACATTTCATATACTACTCAGCCCATAAATGACCCACTGCTGAGTCGGGCCTCCTCCCATCACAGGGAGGGACATTAGCCTACAGTGCCACGCTGGCTAGACGGGTTGGCACCGGGTTTCGTATCAGGTTTTCTTTCTCTTGCGGCTAGGTTCTCGGCCTTATCACTTCCTTTCATCGGCTCTTACGACCCCCTCAGGATGGAATGGGTGGTGACACTCTATATTCTAAATCCGTCACCGCACGGACAATTCATTAACTATAGCGGTAGGCAATGAATTTATTACTCGAAGTATAAAGTAAACAAAAGCATGGGACAAGGGTCGTAAGATGATAATGGTAATTTTAAATATGACGATTTATAGGAGTTTTGTGATAAAACCAACGTAAATAATGTTCCTTTTGAGTTTGAAACAATTATGATGACAAAGTTTTTTTCTTGTGCGAGACTTCGTGAGCATATAACATATATGACTGCCATGTTGGTCTAGACTCTAGAGGTTGGATGTAGCGTTTTTGGATAACAAGTCCCTGGTTCGATTCGGGGATCGGGCCAAGCCAGTCTTTGTGTAAATTGCTCCGAGTCCGTGACCGTGAATCACATGTTTTTGTAAACAGCCCCTGCGGTACAAGTCAAACCTAGTGCAGAGGTTTTGTTTTAATAATTATATAGATAACTATGTTTACCGACAGGCAGTTGGGGCCGGCTGCCGTGAGCTGTATCTGCGCGCCAGGCTACACTGGTGATCTGTGTGAATCCCACATCGCTGCTCCAGGTAAGCTAATCATTTCATAAAAGGACCACCACTTTATCGGACCTCCTCCAGTTTAATGTAGGGTAATTAGCTCACTGTGCCACAGAGTATACAGAGGGAACCTTCTAACTAGTGAGCAAAATTGCTACCTATTCTTATAGGGTTGGCACAGGAGGATTAAAATAAATACACAAATGTTTGTTTACATCTTGTCATTTAATAATTTGAGACATACTTTTAGTCATAAACTTATCACATCATTTCAAAAAGTCTTCTTTGGTCTTTGGGATGATTAAAAAGAGATTAGTTTTTACTTTTTCGATTGCTGTTCATGCACACATTACAATAAAACATATTTACACTTTTTCTAATTTATTCAAATTTAAATAAACACGCACGACGCGACGCACAGCGAGCGGCGAGATAGTCCTTTGTTAAAGCACTGGCCGAACCAGTATAAACCGGTTTCGTTTCGGCCAGTGCTCCCGCACACACGCGCACCATACTTGTAGTGGTGTACCTACCGTGGCGCTGTTCTTAGAAAGTTTCTCTCTGTCCTTTATCTACTCCTGTGACTGTTCCACGCTGACCGGACAGGTAAGCACAGGGTTTCGTATCAAGTTTTCCTTTTCTTACGGGTAGGTTATCGGCCTTGTTATTATCTTCTGTTGGCTCTTACGATGCCCTCAGTATAAAATAGGGTGGCGACACTATATATTCTAAATATGCTGGTGGTTTTAAATGTGGTGACTCTCGAAATTTTCGTCGGAATATTTGGTAACTTTTAAGCCTTAAGGTGATACGAAACCCTATGCGAACCCGTCTGACTAACGCGACATAGTAGGCTAATTACCCTCCTTGTAGGGAGGCCCGACTCAACAGTGGGTTATTTATGGGCTGAGAATTAGTACCAACTGGGTCTGGGTGTTTTCTATCTATAATATTTATGTATTTACAAAAATATACACCGTGAAATGGAAATGGTTGTTTTCCCGCAGGGAAATGATTTCCTCCCGATAGTGCAAACGATTTATAACAAAAAATAATTTAATTATTAATAAGTGTCGGATTTACAATTGTGAAAAACAAAACTCGAAAGCGACGTCCTACCAATAGTAAAGGATGGGCGCGGCGCGAGCGACGCGCGGATCATTGCGCTATCAGCTGATACTTAATACCTTCCTAGTCATAAGCTGTAGCACGAGGGCTTGTGTTAACGAAACACAAAACATAATTACCTAAAAGTTTTGCAATTTTTCCTTCATACTTTAACGGGCTTAGGACCGTCATAAATACTTCATTACCACACAGTCTTTCACACGCTAATCAGCCGGTGAAATGTAAAAAAACATCATAAAAATAAACACCTACAATAGGTGTCGGCATTTTAACAGACGCTATTGTTACAACAACACAAAAGAAACTAACGTGGGAAACAAAAGCCTTTGTTTACTCCCCAGTACTTTTGGGAACCGGAATGCGATTCTTGAATTCACTCATTAGCGGCGTAACAATACTTTTTACCTTCAACTAACTAAATACGAAACTACTAACAAGTTTAATATCATACAAAAAATTATTTGTATTATTGAAGTATTTACGGCTTATTAAAAAAAATGGAATCAACATATTTACAATGATTTTGATTAACTACGTCCTATGATTTTTTTGCTATTTACAAAGTAATTAATTACACTCACCGGTACCGAAGTAATTGTTCGAAGTGGAACCCATTTCGTTGAATGCACAATTGAGCACGTTTCATTTGATTGTCTTTCATTTTCACTAGAGTGTCTCTGTCACTTCTTACGATATTATAAGAGTCCACTATCGCAGTTATCAACGCGTTGCGCGTTTCGTGTTCTTCCCGATACACTAGTCGCTTGAGCTCTAACCACAAATAAAAGTCCAACGGCGTCATGAGTCCTTCACAGTTCAGCACTTTCCAAATGTAATATTGGCTTACGTTAAACCTAGCCGCAGCCATACGCGTACTCCGTCGAGGATCCCGTTCGAAGAATTCGATAATTTGTTCATCGAGCTCTGGCAAATAAACGGCCAATCGACCTCTGCCCTGTGCATGCGCTGGTGTCTTAAACTGTCCATGATCGAGTAGTCGCTGTGTTGCCGCTACGATTGTCCGGGCCTGTGGGACTTGGAGGTTCAAAATCCCGCGAAGACGGAGCGACTCCAAGTGTTGCGGCTCCGCATAAAGCCGCTGGGCAGCGTGGGAGTCATAATCAGCCCGAGCGTACAGTTGCACCATAGCGACGTACTCTTAGTTAGAATATTTGTAGTGCCGATTCATTTTTGCACTCAAACGCCACTACACGAAAACACAACGCGCGTGCGACGACAGTCGCCAATTCGCCGCGGCAATTCGCAACTACCTGAGGCGGCGCGGTTATAGCGGGTATAGGGGGTGGCGAGGGAGGGGAGGCTTTCACCGTGGTCGGCGGCGGTATCTCGTATGTAGATACCTACTTTAATATTATGTTTGGTGAATTACTATTGCTTCTCACGCTTTCGAGTTGATGTAATATTTTTTTTGATATTTGAAAAAAAAAACCTTTTATTTTTTTAATTTATCGCTATCAATCGATAGTACTACTAATAGCAAATCGATCTGCCGCGGGAAAACAATGGGAAAAAAATCACCGTGTATATATAAGTAGTTTAACATCCATCTAGTTACCATAACACAAGCATTAAGTTGCTTAGCTTGGGACGAGATGGCGTTGTGTGAAATGTCCAAGGATATTTATTTATTTATATTTACACTTCAAACTCTTGTCACTAACGTGTTGAAACTTTTCAATGTAAACAGCAATAACACTTTGAAATTTCATAGTTGGCAATTCTGCCAACAGGTGTCAGCCATTAACTGTGTGAAATATGTTCAACAGCCCCTAAACAACCCCTTTCGCTTCGCAAACAGCGAAGAGCATTCTAAGGGAAACTAATTTCCCAACGGGGAAAACTTACCAGTTACGTATTGCATTTTCACAATCACGTCTTTAACTCACAAGTCGTAGCTTTTTATGCTGAGTTGATCTAACGGATAGACTAAATAGGACCGCAAAGTAAGGACAAAAAATTACAAGCCTGGTAAGAAACTCAGAGGTTTCTTGTCAGTTCTTCTCAGTTCGTTCCGAACTGGTGGTAAACTGTCGAATACATTGCATTTTTTTTTTTAAACAAAACCCCTACTTTTTTGTTTTAGTATAGCAGTTATGGTATAGGCCACACACGGTGGACCGATGACCTGATTAAGGTTGCCGGAAAACGATGGATGCGGGCGGCCCAGGACCGGCCTTTGTGGAAATCCTTGGGGGAGGCCTATGTCCAGCAGTGGACGTCATTTGGCTGAAATGATGATGATGATGATATCAGTTTCGTATCTTTCCAGATAAAGTTGAGATAAGACGTGTGATGACGGATTTAGAATACACAAGGTCACCAACCCATGCCATCCTGAGGTCATCATGTCGTAAGAGGCGACTAAAGGAACGCTAGTGGCAGAACACCTGTCTTTCCAGTATGGCACAGTAAGCTTATTTCCCTCCATGAATTAGGAGGAGGCCTGGTTCAGCAGTGGGTTATTTACGGGCGGAGAAGAAGACGAATATTTTAACCAGTTCTTTGCCCTCTGGTTGACGTTAAACTGTTTCACAAACCCCTGTCAGACAATACAAACATTGATCCTCTTAAAATTGTGCCAAACAATAAATAATTATGTCATGGCAAAACAAACTTTTTATATATCAACCATTTTTTCCAAGTCGGTTTATCATGAAAGCTATGCGATAACAAAAAAGAAAAGTAAAAATTAAGAATCTCCTTTTTCGAACTAGGTCAAAAATAATAAAATGTGGACTATTAGCCGTGCGTAGATATAAGCTAAATCTACCAGCTTTTAGCCTTATATCCTTAGACTTAGACAATGTCTGTTACTAATCCTCCCTAGAAATTACCATAATTCATGTTCTACACTCAAAATAGAACAGCCTTATATAGTCTGTTGACATGTAGTGAAAATTAATATTTCTTTCAATGAAGTCAGGGCCGGATTTAGGGGTCCAGAGGCCTCGGGGCAACAAAGGAGTGGAGGCCCCCTTGCCCCAAATTATTTTCCAAATAAAATGAACAATTTTTTTCAGTCGTGGTAAAATCAAGGGGTCATGTTACATTTTGGGGGGGGGGGCGAATGCGAGTGAGCGGATAATTAAGATTAATATAATCAAATAATCATGTATGTATAACGTAGTTTAGGCTGTAGGTAAAGGTAAAAGCGAAAAAAAATATCAAAGGAAAAGATGTTTACTAGGTTTACTAGTTGAAATTTGAAAGTTTTTTTTTTCAGAAGTCTCTATTGTCGAGGCCCCCTGCTTGTGGAGGCCCCCTGCTTGCGGTGGGCCCGGGGCTTTTGCCCACCCCCCCCCCCTCCTAAATCCGGCCCTGAATGAAGTATTCATAGTTTGATTTCTGCAGAAATTTGGTGTAACATTCCAGACACGTTTACTGTATCAGCGACAGGAAAGCAAACTGTTTGACATTCAAAAACAAACAAGACGAGATTATATACAAATACTAGTGTCCCTCAAAACAAGCAAAACACATTTTATTTGACACGGTTGGCGCAGTGGTTGATCGATCGACTGCTGCGCAGCATGTCGCGGGTTCGATTCCCGCACGGAAGAAATACATGTACGACCAACAAGTACTGTTCCGGGTCTGGGTGTTTTCTATCTATAATATGTATGTATTTAGAAAAAAAATATATATAAGTAGTTTATCATCCATCTCGTTACCATAACACAAGCATTAAGTTGCTTAGCTTGGGACGAGATGGCGTTGTGTGAAATATCCAAGGATATTATTTCTTTAACGAACGAGCAATACAATGTATTTTGAAAAAATAATAAAAAAGGATCATGGCAGAATTTGAAAAACAAATGAAAGAAAGTATTGTGTTTCTTTCGTCTTTACCAGTCTAACCAGAATAAGCTAATTACCAGAATTAACACGGAGTGATTACCAATACGACCAGTACTAGACTCGCTGCTGATTTGGGCCTCACAGGGTGGTTAATAAGCCTGTGTAAGTGTTAGTAAGAGTGTACCACGTTGGCCAGACGGGTTGGCACATGGTTTCGTTTCAAGGTTTCCTTCTCTTGAGGCTAGGTTTGTCGGCTCTTGCGACATCTTGCCCTACATTTAAATGAATTTTTTTTTTCTAAACTCTTTATTTACTGCGGTTTAGCAACCCCCGTGCCTACCAGATGTTGAATGAATAATAAATAATAAAATATAAATATCCTTGGACATTTCACACAACGCCATCTCGTCCCAAGCTAAGCAACTTAATGCTTGTGTAATGGTAACGAGATGGATGATAAACTACTTATATAATTTTTTTTTTGTAAATACATACATATTATAGATAGAAATGACACCCAGACTCCGAGCCAGTGCCTCTGGTTTAGACAAAGACACTTGCCCGACCCGGGAATCGAACCCGGGACCCGTTGATCCAAAGGCGGCACATCTAACCACTAGACCAACGAGGCAAGTCCTTCAATCGTCTTTTTATTCTTCTTCATATATAAGAAGTATATAAAAATGAATGTTTGTCTGTATTTCTTTTTCAGAATCGTAAACTATGCATTTGATCATGTCATCTTCAGCCACAGTGTTGTGCATGAGCCCAGGAAAGATTCCGAACGAAATAAAATGGTTTTTTTTTATGTAATGTCTTTCGTGGCGTAGAAGAGCGTGCAGGTTACAGCTAGTTTAAATAAAAATTAAATTATAAATTAAAAAAAACCCCGACACAATAACCTTTAAAAAGTAAAAAATAAATACATCGCGTTGGGGGACCAGGGGTCAGGTAATAAAATAAGTGCGAGCGGTCCCCCAACGCGATGTGTTAATTTTTTACTTTTTAAAGGTTATTGTGTCGGGTTTTTTTTTAATTTTGAATTTAATTTTTATTTTATAATTTTTATAGTTACACACTTAATATAATGTAGATTTTGTTAAATTGCACGTGATGTGCTTTCATTTGAGACCCCACTCGATTATATTTGCAGACATTCGGTTATTCTTCCCCACTTATACCAGTCAGTATAACTCACGTTTCATACAAAAAAACTATACTGAAATCGCTTCATCCGTTCGCGAGCTACGGTGCCACAGACAGACAGACAGACACGTCAAACTTATAACACCCCTCTTTTTCCGTCGGGTGTTAAATATATTTCCATGCTACAGATACGCTAAAGCCGATCGGTCTCAACTGCTATTCTCACAATGATAGCAATCAAAACACGAATTCATTAACAGGAAACCTGGCAGCTAGGCTAACGAAATTATTCCGACTAGATTGGTCTCGGGGCAGGCTGCAATCGTTCCATACAAATATTGCTATAACTGCGTCATCATCATCATTTGAGCCCATAAGTCGCCTACTTCTGAGTAGGGCCTCCAAATTCATGGAGGGAAATTAGTCAACTGCGCGACGCTGGCAAGACGAGTCGGCACAGGGTACATGACCCACGAGGGCGAATATAGTCAAAGTCAAAAAGTCTTAATTATTTTGTTTGGATAGGACTGGCGTCATATTAAAAAAATATATATAAACAAGCACACCCTTTTAATATATATCATGATTTCATTCTTCTGCGGCTAGGTGATCAACCTCTTCTGTTCTTCGCTCAGTATGATATAGGTTGGTGACATTTTGTTGTCTAAATCCGTCACCACACGGAACAGTAATTACTAAAAGGAAACACTGATAATAGTAAAACAATATTTTTAATACAGTTGCTCAAAAAGTGGCATATTGCAGGGACGTATAGCGTTGGGGAAGTGGGCTATTACACACGCGTGCTTTTTTTTTACCATTCCCGCACTAGTGCGTTTTCTTTCCCAACTGTCAAAATAATGTCTATTATAAGGAAAAACCAACCATGAAGTTTTTACTAAAAAAGGTTTTATGATTCATATATTACGTATATTTATAAAAAGAAACAACTTAATCATTTGTTTCAATATCAGATTTAATGATTTGATTGAATGAGTTAGGTTAGGTTTCATTTCATTAAATTTCATTTTCATTTCATATCAATAAAAAAATTCTACTGAAGACTTGGCTGTATGGGCATAGTTGCTTTTGCCTACTAGAATGGGTGAAGAAAAAAAATCTCTGCTTATATTCTACGGTTGGCGCCATTTTTGTTTATACGTCATAAATGATTAGTTAGTTGAGTTTATTGTGTTTTATAATTTCATTAAATTGCTTCATTTTTTCGCAACTGTATTAAAAAAAGTCGTTCAGTACACGTGCGGAACCGTCATTGCAACTTGTTCCGACTGTCAACCCTCGCCTTCGGCTGCGCCTCGGCTATAAAAGCATTATGTCCGGTGTGGCGATAGTTTTACAGTACACAGTGTCCACGTAAAGGATCGGAAAGTCCGATAACCTAGCCGCAAGAGAAGGAAAACTTGATACGAAACCCTGTCCCAACCCGTCTGGCCAGCGTGGCTCAGTAGGCTACTTGCCCTCTTAAGGTTGGAGGAGTCCCGACTCGGCTCACAAATCTGTCTTATAACCAGTCTTGTACCCAAATGGCGATCTAAAAAGAGCAACTACAGAGTTTCTTGCCGGCTCTTCTCTGTAGAGGTGCATTCCGAACCGGTGGTAGATGGTAAATAATCTTTATCTTCTTTACATAGTATAAAACAAAGTCGTTGTCGTCTGTCCGTCCCCATGTATGCTTAAATCTTTAAAACTACGCAACGGATTTTGATACAGTTTTTTTTTAATAGATAGAGTGATTCAAGATGAAGGTTTATATGTATAACCCACCCCTGCTTTGCACGGGCGAAGCCGGAGCGGGCCACTAGTTAATTATAAATGGTAAATTTTTAATTTTATTTTTTTGTTTGACCTGTCAAAAGAGCTGTAATGTGCCAACTTGATTAAATGAGTTTTGTTTTGAGCAATAGGTCATCTATGAGCTGACTAGCAGTATGTTAACAGTAAATTTGTGATATAATAAAAGCGAATATCACAGGGTACGCAGCAATAAAGAGAATACTAAAACACAGACCCGATTTCGCCAAAACGACCGCTTATTTCTGCGGCATTAACAGTCTGCAAAACTATACTGTAAGTGTTTGTGTGAGCTCCGCGGACGCGGAGGCCATCTGTCATCATTAATGTGGCCTACGCCAAATAGGAGCCCGTTACTGGAAATTAATAAGGATTTTCGGGAAATGAGGGGACTACTGCTAAGATATTTAGGTTCAAAACTGTTTGTAAAAAATCTTTTGGAATATCAGCTCTACAACTATAACAAAAGGATTTTTAGTGTTGTTGATACTGTACGTAAAATCTCTGGCAAATAAGTTTTTATTCTTATTGTTTTTGGTCACCATGCTGATGATAACGCAATGTTCATAACCGACGAATATGCGGGTTAATAAAAAAAATATTTTTTCAATTAAATAATAAATCATTTCTTTGTTTTTGTGTGTGTCTGTGATCAAATTAAGAATAGAACTGTATTAATAGAACTTAATTAATTATTTAATGCCGAATTTCGACCACTGGGCGACCAATATTACGTATAAATTATGAAATTTATTTTCATACTCTTGCATTCTGCTGCAGAACTTTGTCCCAAGGATGATGGTTCCTCCCACTGCAGTACAACTATGGAAGCTAGTAATTCTTTCTATATCGGTCACTTTTTGTTTTCACTGATTTAATCACGAAAATGTCTCCATCCATCTCGTTACCATAACACAAGCATTAAGTTGCTTAACTTGGGACGAGATGGCGTTGTGTGAAATATCCAAGGATATATTTATTTATTTATTCGTTGCACATTGAGTAACTCTTATGCCCGTGACGATACTTCAGCATCCAGTAGGCCATTTTCCCTTGATCAATTTGAAGGAGTACTGATCGCACTGGCTTACTTATAGTCATGATGATGAATTAAAATTATCGTTTATTTTCAGAATGTGGTATAGAAGAATGTGCAGAAGGCTGCAAGAAGGGGACTGTATGTGATTGCAATCCTAAAGACACGGATTTTTGTAAGTATACATTTGTTATATCTATCAACCCATTCCTTTGCCGAGCGTATCGTACGAACGTACGACTAAGGAAGCTAAAATCGACTGTAAATGAAAACTTTCACTTATCTAAATATCTATATAAAAATGAATGTTCATCTGTATCTCCTTTAAAGTATCGTAAACTGTGCATTTGATCATGTGATGATCTCCAGCAAAGTGTTGGACATGAGCCTTGGGTCTTGGGCAGAAGTGGGTTCTTGAACCTAAAAAAAAATATTGTGAAATGTATTTTCCTAAATTTATTTTAGTTAGTGGCTTAGTAACTCTCCCGCGGTACAGCCTCCCAGCGACATTTAAGATCACCTACCCTAGTCGGCGGTCTTCCTACGACTCGCTTTCCCATATATGGTCACCACTCCAGTACTTATTTATTTATTTATTGTAAGGAGAACCAACAGCTAAAATTTATGAGAAACAATTGAATATGAGACACAGAGCCAATTACAAGTTCTTAAACAGTAGAAGCGGTCACGTGGTCCAAGACCGGATAGCTTTGCGTAAAAACAGTTGCAGTTACTGCAAATAAAACCTCTCTTTATTCTAACAATTTCAAAACACTACTACAACTACTACTCAGCCCATCAAAGACCCACTGCTGAGTCAGGCCTCCTCCAATCACACGGAGGGTAATTAGCCTACTGTGCCACGCTGGCCAGACGGGTTGGCACAGGGTTGTGTCAAGTTTTTCTTCTCTTGGGACGACGTGATCTGCTTGTTAAGATCCATTTGTCACCTCTTACGACACCCTCAGGATGAAATGGGGTGGTGACACTATGTATCCTAAATCCGTCACCACGCGGACCTAAATCCGTCACCACACTATGGGGTCATCTATTAAGAATAATGCTCTTCATAATTATGCTATACAAATACAAGCTAGCAAGAAACTCTAGATTATTTTTCAACAAATAATTGACAATAACGACGAACGTATAAAATCATAGTTCATTATTATAAAAATCTGCATAAGTGGTCTAGGGATTGCGTGTGCCGCTTTTGTATCAACAGACCCCGGGTTCGATTCCGAGGTCGGGCAAGTGTCTTTGTCTAAACCAGAGGCTTGAAGTCTGGGTATTCGTGAATTTCATGTTTGTAAACTGGCCCCGCGATACAAGTGCAGGGTGTCGATTTAAAAAACAATGGAGCGCTTATGGGAACCAAAGAAAACAAGTTTGTAAAAAGACAAACCAACTGAGTTTCTTCCGATAGGTTAACAAAAAAAATGTGTATCCATTGCCATTTTTTGCCGCCATATTTTCTTTAGGCAATAAAGCATTTTTCTACTATATTGCCATTCCACAATCTATGGCAGTTAATACACGAAATCAGTACCGTAAAAACTGAGTTGAAAAGAGTATATTTTTTTATTTAGGACATCCAATAGTTCTTACACTTACTTGAAAACATAATACATATTGTATTAAATGCACTTAAAAATGTTAAGTAACACTACTAATTAACGTTCACCAAGCTTAATGAATTGAAATTATTTCATTCACGAATTATTTCAGCATCAGCCCGTTTTGAAACCAAACTGCAAGTAATGGAGCAACCCAATACGAACATATCACAAGAACTAATTAAACAGGTATTTGCTTGTTTTAATTAAAAACGAAGATTGGTTTTCGGCCAGGGCGATATTAAAACAACTTTGTCGTTTTCCAGTTGACGAGCTATTTAAGAGCGTCTAATATTACTTTGGAAGACGAGATCGAAGTATTAAATGTAAGGTGAGTTGACAAATAGTTCTTATTTTAAATTTAAATAATCGCGATAAATCCGTTAAAAAGTGTTTAATTTCAAATAGTTCTTATTAAAAAATATCTATTCTTCTTCTTCGCTGCACATGGAAGTCTTATTGCTGAATCGGGCCTTCTTTAATTACATGGAGGGAAATTAGCTTTTTTTTTGTTGGAAATCTTCATGGATAGGGACCCTGCCGTTGGGGACTAGCAAGATGGGACTTATCGCCCCAACCAACCCACTAAATCCAACAGCGTTCCTCGACCGCCCGCTTCAGGGTCGCGGGAAGTTCTTGGCATGTCTCGATTAATGAAGGTACGGTCCTATGGTGGCCCGATAGTGTACTCCAGGGCTGTCTAAAATATACTTAAATTGAAAAGGTTATACTAAAAATATTTTGGCGCCAAGGGATGACCTTCGCAGCGCCCCTATGATTCTTGTCAAGGATTTCCTTATCGCGCGAATTGCTTGGTAACTTTGCTATCGCGATGTAGGTTTATTTGGTTAGTTTAGTATTTGTGTACGAACGATCCCACACTTATTGTAAGAGGCTACTAAAAGTACGCAAGTACAAAGTACCATATTCTAACCACAATAGAAGGACAACTTATAAAATCCCTGTGTATTTTTCAAACTTACTTTCTACCATTTCTACCATTTCTAACAGTGAATTAGAAGCGAGCGGCGCTCGCACGGTATGGGTGCGAGTGTGGAGCACCCGAAGAGAAGCAGGAGCATTGCGAGCAGCGCTTGTGAGATTAGCTGCAAGTCGCACAAGGACAGAAAAACTGCGAATATTACCAGCAACGTTGCAGATAGATATGCATCCAGCGCTTAATATGCACGTGAGTATTTGTTTGACCTGTGGTGACGAATTCGGAATACATGGTATCACCACACCATTCCATACTGAGGGTGTCGTAAGAGCCGATAAAAGGAAATGTCAAGACTGAACGGAGCCGTAAGAGAATAAAAATTATATACAAACTCTGTGCCACCGTGTCTTGCCAGCGTGACACAGTAGGCTTAATTCCCTCCACGCATTTTGAGGAGGCCAGACTCAGTAGTGGGACATTTATGGACTGAAACGACGACTGATATATGTAGATACTTTCAGAGAAATTACAGGAAAAATATAAGCAATTCCTTTTTCTTGGGAAATAGGATTAGCAAAACATCTTTCTTCTGTCTTTCGGTTCTTATAGCCTGCATAGAGTCACTACCCCATTTCATCTAGCGTGTCATTAAGGGATAGCTAAAGGAAATTACAAAGCAGAAAACCTAGGCGCAAGAGAAGTAAATCTCCCGATAACCCATCGAAGTAGTGGGTCTTTAATGGGCCCAGATGGTATAGACAACTTTAACCACTTATAACCACTTTTTAATTTAAAGTCGAGAACAGCTTTTTTATCTGCATTCACTTAATCTTTCAAACTTTTTACGAATCCTTAACCAGGTTCATAAATTTGCTAAAACATTTTACATTAATTAATCAAAACTTGAGATTACATCGCTTTTAATAGAACCAAATTAACTGAGGTTGTGGCAATTACAGCCCCGTGGGAACTTCAGTAAATAGCTATCAACTAGATACATTCTTGGAAAACCGGTAATTGAAATAAATAATTGGTACCGTATTACCTTACCCTGAGTCATAACCTTTTTTCGTGGAATAAATATTTTCCTGTATTATATTTATCTTACTCTATCGCCATTCTGTTGTTAGATATTCTGTAACACAACACATAACTTAGTCAGGTATTCTCACATTTTGGACACAACGGGATCAGGACAGTATAGGGACACCCGACTCCGTAGCAGAGTCTCAGAGAGTATAAGGTGCGTCGCGCTATTTATCAAATATGAGGGAAGTTAAACACACCCCAGCCCCGTCCCCCGTCTGGTGACCTATAAAAGGTTTCCCCCACTATAAAAAACTGCCCCGCTAGTCTAAGGCTTTTGGATCAACGGGTCTCTAGTTTGATTCCCTAGTCGGGCAAGTGTCTTTGTGTAAAACAGGGGCATTTGCTCTGAGTCTGGGTGTCATTTGTGTCGCATTTGTGTCGCGCTACAGGTTATACTTAGTGCAGTGGTTTCGTTTCTTTAAAAAATAAAAGGTATTTTCTAATTTATTACAGGGAACCAAAGTAAGACATTTCTATTTAAATGTTCATGCATTTCCATTTAAATGTTCCGTCTTTAAAAACGCCTGTGATGGGTCTTTTTGGATACGTAGCCTTGCGGTTAACGGGGAACGCAATCGTTCTGTAAGCTTAGCAACGTTTAGTTACTGCTGGATATTAGATAGGTCCATCAATAACATATAAAATGCCCATCTCCATGCTTTAGAGTGCACGTATAGCTGTAGGTTCTGCCTGTCATTCTACCGAATGAGAAGTCAACGGGATTACTATGGCAATCGATATACGTGCGAAAACTGCCTGCCGGCCTAGCCAAATAATTACAGGTTGGCAAATGGATAACGGTAAATGTACTTGACCAAATCAGGTAGAGAAGAACAAGAAGACGATTAGGTAATTTTGTAGGCAATAACAGAAAAAGACCGCTACGTATAAAGAAAATTGGCTCATGTTTTGTGAAGTTTTGTGCCAACGTTACCCGAATTGTTAATTGTATCAAATGCGTTTTTTTCTCATTTTTTCCCACTGTAATCGAATTGGAAGTATTCCAAGAGTGTACGAATATGTAACTCGCTATACTTATGTCAAGCGTCACTTAGTTACCGTAGTACATATTTTAAACAATAAAAACAGTATTAATGTTTTTGGACTCAAAGATTTATACACATCCTACTAATATTATAAACGTGAAAGTTTGTAAGTATGGATGGATGGATGGATGGATAGATGGATGGATGGATGTTTGTTACTCTTTCACGTAAAAACGACTGAATGGATTTTAATGAAACTTTATAATAATATAGCTTATACATCAGAATAACACATAGGCTACAATTTATAAAGATATTGTGTGTACATTTATAGAGATATTAAGTTAAATTTAAATTTCTAATTGTCAAATTTTCAGCCATATTTAATTATAGACAACATAAGATTTCGCTGTCAGTTACGTTTTGTTATACCACGTAATATATCAAATTCTACGGGAACGGCATAAAAATCTCAGGTATCCTATGTCCGACTTTCTTTTATATATAAAGACGTTGGACAATTTATAAAATCATACTTAATATTATAAACGTGAAAGTGTAAATGTGTGTAATCCCGTTCCGTGATATAAAACATCGTATATCAAAATGCAATTGCTGGAATAACAAAACGTCACTGACAGCTAAACGTTATGTTGTCTATAGTTTGACAAATTTGGCAATTAGAAATTTTGAAGTTGACCGGTTGATGTATTTATTTCGAGTAACATCCCTTTAAATGAAGAATACTGAATTTGGATCTAGCAACGTTTCGATACGATGCAGGCATTGGACCAATAGATGTCATGTAATATTACAAAACACACCTCAGCGGCTAAAGTTTACCATTAATAAATCACAGGGCCAATCCTGGAAAGTTTGTGGCCTAAATCTAGAAAATTCATGTATTTCCCAAGATCAATTATATGTGGCATGTTCCGGGTCAGAAGACCATCTGCGTTATTTGTTAATGCGCCTGATAATAAACCGAAAAATGTCGTCTGTCATAAAGTGATACACTGAAAGGTGCAGTTACTAAAATAGATGGCCAATAAAGTATAATTAAAATTATAGATTTTTTATTTATATTTATTCTGATAAAAAATTGAAGTTAATAAAATCAAAAATCTGCTCATTTATTGCCTTTAAGGCGAAACAAAGTTCGCCGGGTCAGCTAGTACTCTATACTAATATATAAAGCTGCAGAGTTTGTTTGTTTGTTTGAACGCGCTAATCTCAGGAACTACTGGTCCGATTTCAAAAAATCTTTCAGTGTTAGATAGTCCATTTATCGAGGAAGGTTATTTTATTTTCAAAAGAATTAGGGATCCGTATGAAAATTGCGATTTTATAAACCAAGGTGTAAAATCGAAAACCTATTTATGCGTGCGCCGCAAAAACTATTGACAATAAAACAAAATGATGTACTACGGGTTTGTAGGTCTTATAAAGATCTACAAAAAAAGTCCGCGAGAGCACATATCTAACTATCATAGTTTAGTCACAATAACCGATTTTATGTTCATAAAAAATATGCACGGGTTCGAAGCCCACGCGGGCGAAGCCGCGCCCAAAAGCTAGTTTTATATACTTACGACAAGGGTCTCTTTCGCGGGAATATTACGACGTAGATTGCACCGAAACGTCAGGCATCCCTTAAACCAAGAAGGCAGTTTATTAGAGACATCAGCGTTAGACGGATTGGTGATTTAGAATACATTATGTCACCAACTCATACCGTCTTGTGGGTGTCGTAAGAGGTGACTAAAAGAACGCAAGAGGCAGATCACTGAGACGAAAGAGAAGGAAAACTTGATACAAACCCTGTGCCAAACAGTCTTGCCAGCGTGGCACAGTAGGCTAATTTCCCTCCATTAATTTGGAGGAGGTCCGACTCAGTAGTGGGTCATTTACGGGCTGAAACGACGAACGACAGCATTTGGCATTAAAATTAACATTCCCATTTCCACGATAACACACAAAATCTTACTAGCGGCGCGGTTGAGAATCAACGTAAAATTTTAAAATAGCTACTACTAATCAAATAAATCCGACCCCAATTACTTACTTCACATTGGAGTTCCAATAAAAAGTTACACGTGTTTTCCGACTAATGAAAAACATTAACCAGTGTGTGTTGCCAGTGATGACATATGGAACAGAGACGTGGTCGCTCACTATGGGCTCCATCAGAAGGCTCAAAGTCACCCAAAGGGCAATGGAGAGGGCTATGCTCGGAGTTTCCCTGCGAGATCGAATCAGAAATGAGGAGATACGCAGGAAAACCAGGGTCACCGACATAGCCCACCGGATTGCCAAACTTAAGTGGCAGTGGGCAGGGCACATAGCTCGCAGGACCGACGCCCGATGGGGCAGAAAAGTTCTCGAGTGGCGACCGCGTTCCGGAAGGCGCAGTGCTGGTAGGCCTCCCACACGGTGGACCGACGACCTGGTTAAGGTCGCCGGAAAGCAGTGGATGCGGGCGGCCCAGGACCGGTCTTTGTGGAAATCCTTGGGGGAGGCCTATGTCCAGCAGTGGACGTCTTTTGGCTGAAATGATGATGATGATGAATATGAAACTTCTCAGTAAATCAATTACAGTTGATTGGCAATTCTCCGTGAAAAATCAAACAGCACTATTTCCGGACGAAACTGTTGAAATAGATTTCAATGTAATTAATTGGCGGGTTTCCGTAACCCGAAGTGGAGACAGCGACAATGTGGGGCAAACCGCACGTGGGCACGCCCGTCGGCTTGCTCCAATAATGGATTGTTCCTTTTAATGGGTTTAAGCTGGATTACGGCGGTTTTTAGAAGTTAGTAATGCATTTTGTTTAAGTCACTATTTCCTTGATAAGCGATTTTAAATATTCGGAAAGCAATGTTCGAAATTTAAAGACGTCAACAGTCTCGTGGTCTGTGCAGACACTGTTTTGTGGTAAACCATCCGACGGCGTCAGGTTGGACAGGAATATAGGTAAAATAGTCAATGCGATATACTTGTGAACAGGTGCTGCTGTTTGGTCGGCTCACAAGACCAAGGAAGTTTTATTATATTACTAGCGGCCCGCCCCGACTTCGCCCGGGTGCAATTATGACGTATAAACCTTCCTCTTGAATCACTCTATCTATTAAAAAAAACCGCTTCAAAATCCGTTGCGTAGTTTTGAAGATTTAAGTATACATAGGGACGGACATACGGCAGCGAGTTTGTTTTATACTATGTAGTGATATTTTAATAAAGTTTATTTTGTATTGTTATAATATTCACGTTTCAGTTGACGCTTTCCAGATCCAATAGAACAGTTTGTTACTTATATGGAACTAGTGGCCCGCCCCGGCTTCGCCCGTGCAAAGCGGGGGTGGGTTATACTTAAAAACCTTTCCCTTGTTACACGCTATCTATTAAAAAAACCGCTTCAAAATCCGTTGCGTAGTTTTAAAGATTTATGCAAACATAGGGACGGACAGAAGAATGCGACTTTGATTTATACTATGTAGTGATTTGTAATAAAAAAAAGAATGACAAGCCTTCTGAGTTTCTTGCCAGTTCTTCTCAGCAGTGGTCGCGTTCCGAACTGGTGATAGACTAAAATATATTACTTTGCTTTGAATAAATTTTAATCATATGTTCACAATTTGTAATTGTCCATTGTGTCCTATGCAAATAAATTATTTGACTTTGAGTCAAACATCAGCCAGTTCTAGTCAACAATAGTAACCTTTTAATGCCTGAGCCAACCGACCCCCAGCAACGGCACCTGTTCACAAGCATGAAGCATGTGGCAGTTATCGCCCTCCACAACCATATTGCAGGGAATAGAACGACCCGCCGCACGACGCCACCACTGCCATGAGTCTTTAAGTGAGCATGATTCAATTGAATTCACAAGGCAGTTAAAAGACAAGGTGAAGCTATTAGTCTCATGCGTTGAGACAGAATAACTTAGAAGTTCAACCATGTTTCATGTGTTACAAATTCATACAATGCACTAAGAGTAAAGTTGGCTTATCGATCAGGTTGATTACATCTCCACGCGTCGCAGCAAAGTTGGGAAGGCAATTACTTATAACTTTACGGGGAGCATCTTGCGGGCCATTATTGCTCACAGTGGCAATTTGGGATGAAAACAATATATGAGTAATAAAGATTTAGAATACACTAGCGACCCGCCCCGGCTTCGCACGGGTGCAATGATAAACATCTAAATGTATCTGTGTTTCTTTTCAATACTATGCATGTATTATACATATAAATCATCCTCTTGAATCACTATATCTAATAAAAAACCGCTTCAAAATCCGTTGCGTATTTTTAAAGATTTAAGCATACATAGGGACGGACAGACGACAGCGACTTTGTTTTATACTATGTAGTGATAGTGTCACCCCATTTCGTCGGTGTCGTAAGGGTTGACAAAAGGAAATGACAAGGCCGTTAATCCAGCCGCAAGAGAAGGAAAAGACGATACGAAACCTTGTGCCGAGCCGTGTGTGAAATTAGCCTACTCTGCCACGCTGGCAAGATGGGCTAGTTAAGGGTTTGTATCAAGTTTTCCTTCTTTTGTGGCTGTGTGGCTTTGTGGCTTTTGTACATGAGCCATTTTGTATGTGTATGCTATGTATAAATCTAGCTATGTGTGAAGAAATTTAAACTACAAATAAATAATAATAAATATCCTTGGACATTTCACACAACGCCATCTCGTCCCAAGCTAAGCAACTTAATGCTTGTGTTATGGTAACGAGATGGATGATAAACTACTTATATACATTTTTTTTTGTAAATACATACTCATTATAGATAGAAAATGACACCCAGACTCCGAGCCAGTGCCTCTGGTTTAGACAAAGACGACTTGCCCGACCCCGGAATCGAACCCGGGACCCGTTGATCCAAAGGCGGCACATCTAACCACTAGACCAAGGAGGCAGACATTAATATTGGAGTGTCTGTTTGTAATTGTAAATAACCGCTTTGTACTAAATGCGTAAGTTTGTTTAAACAGTGTATAGACCAAAATATTTTTTTTTAATTGTTGTCTGTCTGTCTGTTTGTTCCGGCTAATGTCTGGAACGGCTGGACTGATTTTGACGGGACTTTCACTGATAGTAGTAGCTGATGATATAAGGAGTAACTTAGGCTACTTTTTTAGACTAGCTTCACCCCGCGGCGTCACCCGCGGGTAACATCGCACCCGTGCAAAGCCGGGACGGGCCGCTAGTACTTAATAAACGCCCGCGCCGATGAAACATTCACAATTGCGTAGTTTATATAACTAAAAGTTCATAGAATTAGTCTCTGGCTACATGCGTACGTGCAATTTAATATAACGTGTGACTCAGTTTTATTTAGTAGATAGTAGCTAGAAGGACTTCACAAAGGTCCGTCGTCAGTGAATGTGGTGTACGCAGACCGTAATTTGTGGTGACCTATGCAGCGTTCCACGGTTAACGATGGCCCGCCCTCAAATCTTCATGGGTAGACTTTATTTGTATACTTTTTTTATTAGTTCTAAAGGGTGCAAACAATGTGAAATGCATTTTTTATTAAACGATTACCACTAGGTATTACATAGTTGTATCGCGGGGGCAGTTTACAAACCTGACATTCACGAACACAAATGACACCCAGACTCGGAGCAAGTGCCTCTGATTTGTACAAAGACGCTTGCCTAACACCGGAAACGAACTCGGGACCCCGTTATCCACAGGCGTCGCATCCAACCCCTAGACCAACAAGGCCTTTTGCCTTTGGTTAAGTTATGTCTGATTCCGGATATATGTTTGTTCGTTCGTTTAAGCCCATAAATTACCCAATACTGAGGCGGGCCTCCTCCTGTAAAATGGCGTTTAAAAATAAAGCAATGGGTTGCACTCTGGAGTGCCGGCAGAAGTGAAAACTTGAACCTTAACGTTGTGGTTTTTGGAATGGTTAGGGAATAATTTCGCACGAATTGCTATAAGTATCAGTATAAAAGTAATAGCATTTATGTGATGAGAAAAATTATAATTTAACTGATAATACGCCGCGCTCGCGTTCGACTCTCCCTCCGTCTTACGAATTTCCGAACAGGTCACGTGTCCTGACGCGAGTTTGACATTATATACCCATACCAATAAAAATGCTCAATGCCGATATACTCGTATAGGCAATATCTCGTCCGAGCAATTTTCGTAAAAAGAGTTACAAAGATTTTCGTTATAAAAAAATACTAAACTAATACACCGTACGTGTTCTAGAAGACAAAAAAACATAGAAACTAATTTAAATGTTACGAGTAGTATCGACATCACTAGTTGATAGTTATTGTTCTCGAATGTTCCATTTCTAAACTTTATACAAACAAGGTCGCGCAAGATATTTTGAGGAATGGGGGCTTTTTATTGTTGTTTCTGGAATGTAGGCGGTAGTGAGGTGCCTATGGCGCATTCCCACGCGCAAACCTTGAGCATTCTTGTTGTTTGGGATACATTTAATTAGAAAAGTTTGTTCTTTGGGTCGTTTGCGAATTGTCATAATATGTGTTGGAATTGTTGGCTTCTATGCCATGGCGGGGAAATTGGTTTACTATTACTTTTACTATTTATTACTAATACCTATTACCTTATATTTATTACTAT
Source organism: Clostera curtula (assembly GCA_905475355.2). Lineage (NCBI taxonomy): Eukaryota > Metazoa > Arthropoda > Insecta > Lepidoptera > Notodontidae > Clostera > Clostera curtula. The sequence continues at coordinate 4,341,123 of FR997813.1, read as the reverse complement.
TACTATTTATTATTAAATTACTATTACCGGGAACTATGGGAATGTTCCGTGGAATTGTAGTCCATAATTAGTTCTTGGCTGCAGTTTTTATATTTTGTTTTTCTTGTACTATACTATCACAGATGTTTTTATTACATAAAGTGAACCTCTGCACTAGGTATGACCTGTATCGCGTGGCAGTTTACAAACATGTAATTCTCGAACACAAATGACACCCAGACTCAGACCAAGAGCCTCTGGCTTATATGTATAAAAACACTTGCCCGACCCCGGAATCGTAACGGCGACCCGTGATCCAACCCCTTTTTTTTTGTTTTTTTTTTGCTTACGTCAGAGATCCTCATAGATACCCGGCTGTTGAGGACTGGCTGGGTTATGTGGGTCTCCAGGGCTCATCAAATTTCTGAATATAAATGTCATCATTACAGGCCCTGGTTGTCAATCAGCGTCCAGAAGTATGGGAAGGAGCAGAATTTATCCTCACATGCATGGCATATGGATCACCCAACATCGAATTCACGTGGTTCAAAGATGGCGTCAAAATCAACTTTAATGGGACAACCAGGTATGTAGATTATATATGGTGTGACAAAAACGCTATAAACTTAAAAAAAGGATCGACAGTATGCGATTGTAACGGATATACATCTAGATTGTATATTTCATATCACAGTTGTTTTTTCTTTTTGAGAAAATAAAAAGTCGTCATATTTGGTCTTTCTGTAGTGACGGATTTAGAATACAGAGTTTCACCACTCAATTCCATCCTGAGGGTGTCGTAAGAGCCGACCAAAGTAAATGACCAGGTCGAAAACCTAGAAGCAAGAGAAGGAAAACTTGACAAGAAACCCTGTACTAACCCGTTTGGCCAGCGTGGTAGAGTAGGCTGATGTCCCTCCCTGTGATAGGAGGAGGCCCGACACAGCAGTGGGTCATTTATGGGCTGAGTAGTAGTATAATTAACTCACCAGACTAAATATCTATCTTCATTTATCTTTTATGCCCATTAATAACTCGCTTCTATGATGGAACTCCTCCAATTACGAGAGAGAATAAATGAGCTGGCCACCCTGGCTCGACGGATTGGCACAGAGTTTCGTTCCAAGTTTCCCTTCTCTTGCGGAAGGTTTTTGCCTTGTAATTTCCTAATACATTCAGTTTAGTCCTCATAGAAAGCAAGATATAAGGATTAAGCTCGGGGTATTAGGCGAAAGCACTTATCATAAGCTCCAGCCTTAACCGCGTTATGAATCGTGTTTTGCATCTGAGCTTTGGGTTTAGAGCGTGTTAAGGTTTCAGTATTACTCAGACATTTTTAGACAGAACGAGAATCTGCTTGCTGTTCGCAATGGTGTTTATTCAAAATCAAAATGGTTTTTATTCGAATAAATTCTTGCGAATGCTTTCAAATAGTCAAAAAAAAAATGTATTAAATTTAAAAGAAATATAAAAATAACTAATCATTTAGTTTTTACCACCGGTTCGGAACGCCATTCCACAGAGAAGAGCCGGCAAGAAACTCTGTGGTTTCTCTTTTATATAAAAGGGTTACAATGATGGTGGTACAAATAAGAAGTATTAAGCGTGGATTTAAAATACATCACCCCATTTAATTCACAGGGTGTCTTAAGAGCCTACAAAAATAAATGATAAGGCCGAAAACGAAAGAGAAGTAAAACTTGATATGAAAAGTGAAAACCAACCCGTCTGACCAGTGTGGCACAGTAGTTTAATTACCCTCCATGTAGTTGGAGGAGGCCCGACTCAGCAGTGGGTCACTTAAGCGCTGAGAAGTTGAAGAGTGGAAATGTCATTTCATTTTCAGTTCTCTACCACTACTAATCACCCACAACTGAGTCGGGCCACCTCCCATCACAGGGAGGGTAATACCTACTGTGCCACGCTGGCCAAACGGGTTGGTACAGGGTTTCTTGTCAAGTTTTCCTTCTCTTGCTTATAGTTGTTCGACCTGGTCATTTCGTTTGGGTCGGCTCTTACGATACCCTCAGGATGGAATGGGATGGTAAAACTATCTATTCTGAATCTGTCACCATACGGATTTAATCAGTTTTCATACTCATGATATCATTCAAACAATATAACAAAACCATAAATCTAAATGTACTAATGACAATTTGATTTGTACATTAACCAGCACTTTTTCAATAAAATATTTGCTTCGAAAGTTCTTCTCGTCCACAATACCGCAGTGTCTGAAGACAAAAGTCAATGTCTGCTGCCAGTGATGATATATGGAGCAGAGTCGTGGTCGGTCACTATGGGCTCCCTCAGAAGGGAGGCAGCGTCACCCAATGGGCAATGGAGAGGGCTGTGCTCAGAATTTCCCTGCGAGATCTCATCAGAAATGAGTAGATACGTAGGCAAACCAGACTCACCGACATAGCCTACAGGATTGCCAAACTTGGGTGGCATGGGGCAGGGCACATAGCTCGCAGGACCGACGCCCGATGGGGCAGAAAAGACCTCGAGTGGCGACCGCGTTCCGGAAGGCGCAGTGCTGGTAGGGCTGCCACACGGTGGACCGACGACCTGGTTAATGTCTCCGGAAAACAATGGATGCGAGCGGCTTCGGACCGACCTTTGTGGAGATCCTTGGGCAATGAATTCCATATTTTAGTAAAATTCTATGCAACCCAAAATGAAACTAATGATGCATTTTAATGACTCAAGTAAGGCGACCACCCGTACTCATTTACAGAGTTTTGTAGGTACTCTTTTTTCGCAAACTGTACTCTGAAAAAATCTTGTACTCTGAAAGTACTCTTTTGTATTGAAAGTACTCTTTTGACAGGTTCACAGGGCTTTAATGTCACTCGCGCAATATTGGCTGCCGTAGAGGCCGGATGACCTTTTTTTTAGAGGTCCACTCTCTTTAAACGCTCCCGAAAACAAGTGTAGGTACATGTGAACGCACGTAGTATTACGTAACTGCAGCAGACTCAGCAAGTTAACGAGGCTAGAGATCCCGTTACGCTGATCACCCATCCAATTACCGTGTGCTATTTAACCGAACCTATTAATCTGCTTCGTAGGTCTTGAGATTAAAAGTAAATAATACAGTAATCTTAACCCTAGGTACTTAATGCAACATTTTGCTTCACGTATTCATATAAACATTCTGTCATGAAATGTATTTATAATAAAAGAAATATTCCATTCCTGTTTAGAGATATCTGGACCCGCACAGTCTCTGAAGACGCTTTGGGGCGTCGTATGTCGGTGCTCGGAATATCAGAGGCTAAGGCGCCGGACGGTGGCAGGTGGTCCTGTGCAGCCGATGACGCTGGCAGAAGAAGATGTAGAGCGCTGAGATTGTCCGTCCTTCGACCTCCTGATATTCGTCTGGTCCCGTCCACTTTAACGGTTAACAAGGTCAGTAAAGTTCTTGATATTTAATTCTTGAATTGTTTTAAACTGAGTTGTCTGTGTGGTGACGGATTTAAGATACATACTGTCACCATCCTAAGGCCGTTTGTCCACCACCCGCCGTCACCAAATCGTCGCCGAGAACGAGATTATTTCGGGCCGAGTTTAAGATGACGTGACGGCGATCGTTTGTCCACCGCACCGATATATCGGTGGTTCAGATAAAACAAAAACCGGGCGAACGGCGCGGTGCGTCGGTAGTGTGTGGACTAGAACAAACCTGTTTTGTATTGCCGGCACATCGGCCCGTCATAAAATCGTGCCGAGTTCTACCGGTCACGCCGAACTACTGGAAAAATCGGCGGCCGGGATGACGGTTCTCGGGTGACGGGCGTGCGGTGGACACACGGCCATAGTAACTGTATGTATCGCTAACTCGGCGCCGTCATCTCGTTCTCGGTGACGTGCCGGTGACGGCGGCGGTGGACAAACGGCGTAACGGTGCCGTAAGAGCCGACAAACGGGAATGGCAAGGCCGATAACCTAGCAGTAAGAGAAGGAAAGCTTAATACGAAACCCTGTGCCAACCCGTTTGGCCAGCGTGGCACAGTAGGCTTATTGCCCTCCGTGTAAGTGGTAGTAGAATGAAGCTCGAAATGTATTTAAACAAAGTGAGTCGCCTGGAAGATATTTGGTTTTTGTTGTTTCACGTTTAAGATCTACTACTATTACTTCTCAGCCCAGAAAAGACCTACTGTTGAGTCGGGCCTCCATTAACAAACATTAATTTAACTTTTAGCATAGCTATTGCATATTTACTCAATCCAGTCAACAGATATCGCAATCTGTTTGGAGCTAAAATATAATTGTGAACTGTCAAATAAAAGACAAATAATTTGCAATAAAATAATATTTATACTATAAATGATGATGTAAGCTGCAGAGACTGTGCAAATTTGGTTAAAATCGGTTAAGTAATTTAGGAGTCCATCGCGGACAAACAACCTGACGCGTAATTTATGTATTAAGATGATACTATACTATTATAAGTAGTCAAAACGGTTGTACTGTTGTAAAATAAAGAGTTATCTATCTATATAACAAAGTTAAATATATTCTGAGTATCTCCATGCCGCCATTAGCCGCAGACCTTCACCTAACTTTACCCAATCTGCGTTGACAGCTTTTGTGATACGATCGCTTGCAGACCTTTGACAGTGATAGATGGAAGCGGTATCAGGAATAGATACACTAAATTTAAACCAATTAGATTAGTTCTAATTTAAACTTTGAATTGACAATTTGATGAGGTAGCTTTGAGCATTTTGCATTGAGAACAACTTGCTCTAATCTTTATAACATTAATAAATTTGTAAGTGTTTTAGACACCTACATATTATAATAGTATATTTCATTACAAGTGCGGAAAGGCTGTCATTACAACGAGTTCCGACAAATGTCTACCCGAGCCGAGGCGCAGCCGAAGGCGAGGGTTGACTGTCGGAACAAGTTGCAATGACGGTTCCGCACGTGTACTGAACGACTATTTTTAATACAGTTGCGAAAAAATTAAGCAATATTATAAACACAATAAACTCAACTAACTAATCATTTCTGAAAAATGGCGCCGACCGTAGAATATAAGCAGGTTTTTTTTCTTCACCCATTCTGGTAGGCAAAAGGAACAATGCCCATACAGCCAAGTCTTCAGTAGATTTTTTTTATTGATATGAAATGAAATTTAATTAGATGAAATAAAACACATTCAATCAAATCATTAAATCTGATATTGAAACAAATTAGTACGTAGTTTCTTTTTAGAAATATACGTATTTGCATGAATCATAAAAACTTCTATGATTTTTTTTAGTAAAAACTTCATGGTTGGTTTTGCCTTATAATAGACATTATTTTGACAGTTGGGAAAGAAAACGCACTAGTGCGGGAATGGTAAAGAAAAAGCACGCGTGTGTAATAGCCCACTTCCCGAACGCTATACGTCCCTGTAATATGCCACTTTTTGAGCAACTGTATTAAAAAATAATTTAAAACTTTAAGCGTCATTTTCTCGGAACTCCCTGTCATGCACTGGCCGCTCTTATCATTAGCACGGCAGATGTGTGGTAGGGTTTAGAATAAATGGTATTACCACCAGATCCCAACCTGTGAGTTACGTGAGAGGCAATAAAAGGATTAGTTATTTATTTATTTATTGGTTCGCCCAGGGCCGGATTTAGGGGGGACAACCGGGGCGAAGGCCCCGGGGCCTCCACAAGCAGGGGGCCTCCACAATAGAGACTTCGGAAAAAAAATATTTCAAATTTCAACTAGTAAATCTAGTAAACATCTTTTCACTTCAGTAGCTCAAACATGTAGGTTTTGCTCACTGAAAACAGTGGACAAAATGCGATTTTGCCCACTGAGTGAGACAAAGTAACTTTTTAATTCTAATTCGAAACATTGACACTTTCTCTTACCCGCCAATAGAAAAGAGAGAGAGACAAAGACCAAGTGGCCAGTACCAACAGCTCCGATTTTTCTTCTTCTTCTTCATTTAGGTTTTGGCTTCCATCGTTATACCGATGATTTTGCCAATGACAAGTGTGTTGTGTTAGAAATTTCGTGTGATTATGAAAGTTAAATTAATTGGTTATAGGTTGCGTTAGAGTTATGAAGTTAAATGTTAGCAGGTAGCGCTATAGAAAACAATACAAAGCATTAAAGTACAGATTATAAATATTAAATTGATAGAGCAATATTATGGGAACTATATTTGATTAAATACAAACTAGACGTACTTTTAACAGTTCGATTGGATGAAAGGAGTTCGTTATGGGGTTACTCCGATTTTTAATTCGACCTCAAAGACAAACACGTTCGGAATTTCGTACTAACTAAAGAAATTTAGCAAAAATGCTAATTATATCTTTTATTGTAATTCATTGAATTTTTAACTTATTGTTGTATTTAAACTAAAATAAGTATTTACTGCTTAAAAAACTGATATTTAACTTAAAAATATTTAATTATAGTTTCGTTAAATTAAAGTAAAAATGTTACGTAATATATTTCATTTCCTATAGTGTTCTCGCTGCTGAAGTGAAAAGTTATGTGTGTTACACGAGAGCAAAATTTTTCGCATCTCGTGCCTTTGAATCCCTCGCAGCACTCAGGAATCAACTTTAGAATCACTCGCTACGCTCGTGATTCAATCATTGATTCCTTCGCTTACTCGGGATTCAATATCAGCACTCGCAGCAAAAAACGACTTTGCTCTCTTGTTGCACAAATAAGTATTTCCTTTGATATTTTTTTTTTCGCTTTTACCTTTACCTACAGCCTAAAGTACTTTATACATACATGATTATTTGATAATATTAATCTTAATTATCCGCTCACTCGCAACCCCCCCCCCCCCCCCCAGAAATGTAACATGACCCCTTGAATAATTCTTGTTTCCGATTATATTCATATGTGTTTGTTAAATACTAAGAGAATCTACTTGGTTTCACAATAAATTAAAAAACTCGACTGAAAAAAAATGTTCATTTTATTTGGAAAATAATTTGGGGCAAGGGGGCCTCCACTCCTTTATTGCCCCGAGGCCTCTGGACCCCTAAATCCGGCCCTGGGTTCGCCAACAATCGTTTACACATGTTCTATGCTAAGGGTAACGTGCGAAAGTGTGTATGCAACAGTGCAACAATCACTTACAGGCAAACTTCACATACATAAAAAAGTTGTACAAAATTAACTAATATTCTAGTTTAGTTTTTTAAATTAAAATTATTTATCTAATAAATTAATTAAAATAACAATTTAATGGCATGCAACAATTTACGGTAAATATACATATTTTTATAATGCCTCATTGGTCTAGTGGTTAGATGTGCCGCCTTTGGAACAACGGGTCCCGGGTTCGATTCCGGGGTCGGGCAAGTGTCTTTGTCTAAACCAGAGGCACTGGCTCGGAGTCTGGGTGTCATTTCTATCTATAATATGTATGTATTTACAAAAAAATATTTATATAAGTAGTTTATCATCCATCTCGTTACCATAACACAAGCATTAAGTTGCTTAGCTTGGGACGAGATGGCGTTGTGTGAAATGTCCAAGGATATTTATTAGTTTGCAAGAGCTTTGTGAAAATCTTATATAAATAAAGTTACTAAAAATGACTTTATTCATCATTACATCTTTATTCTTCCGATCAGGGTGACAACGTAAGCATCACATGTTTGGCCGGAGCTCGCCGCATGCTTGGGGCTCTCGGCTTCAGTTGGGCGAGGGAGAGGACCTTGCTGCCGCTAAATCCAGGAAAAGAGGTCTGGGAAGACCTGTTTCCTGCTGGAAGTGTGCTCAAGCTTTATAACGTACAGGTACAGGTTAACAGTATTCGCTAAAATATATCCAAGCAAGAAGTTCCGTCTTCAACTCGTATTAAATTTCCAGAAATCCAATGAATTTCGATGTCAAGTTTCATCAGTGGCTGGGACCAACTCCAAAGGCGTGACGATGTGGGCTCTCGGTGCGAATGATGAGGCCTGTCATAGTGATACGTCTCATGGACTGAGATGGCCGAAGACTGCGCCTGGCGCCCATGCATCTGCTTCTTGTCCACCCGGCCATACTGGCGAAACTACGAGGTATGTGTGTCTTCTCATTTCTAAATCTTCTAATCTATACATAGAAATAAATAAAATGAAGTGTCTGTTTGTAATAATAAAATAACCACTTTTTAATAAATGCAAAAGTATGTATACACAGTACATAGACCAAAATAACTTTTATTTTTTGTCTAATTATATGATAAAATATTTTTTTTGTAATTTTTTGTCTGACCGGCGGTCTTTCTGTCTGCCTGTTTGTTCCGGCTAATCTCATAAAAGGCTGTACTAATTTTGACGGGACTTTCACTGATAGGTGATAGTAGGATGATATAATGACTAACTTAGGCAACTTTTTTTGACAAGCATCGTCCCGCGGCGTTACCTGCGGGTAACATTGCACCCGTGCAAAACCGGGACGGGCCGCTAGTACACAGTACAGTAAACTCCTCCGAAATGGTTCGACCGATTTTCGTGAAATTTTGTGTGCATTTCGGTTAGGTCTTCGAATCGGACAACATCTATTGGTCATCCCCCTAAATGCTAAGGGTTGTCAACCCCCTTTTTTTTAATCCTCTTTTTTGTGATACAGCATACAAAAATACAAACACCCCTAAATTTTACCCCTATTTTTTAATAACGATATTTTTATGGCAAAACAATTTTTATGACAGCTAGTATTTTATAAGTACCTGGATCGGTTTCTGTTCCAGTTAAAAGAAAAACTAAGTTGAGAAATATAGTACTAAATTAAATCAATTTGCAGACTCTGTGAACCAAAAACTGGCCAACACGAGGTCAAATGGATGTCGCCAGACTTTTCGGGATGCATTGCAGATTCTTTAAAAGATATTTACGAGCAAGTAAGTAAATTTTATTGCATTGTAGTGACCAATTTATTCTATCTATAATATGTATGTATTTAAAAAAATATAATATATAAGTAGTTTAACATCCATCTCGTTACCATAACACAAGCATTAAGACGCTTAGCTTGGGACGAGATGGCGTTGTGTGAAATGTCCAAGGATATTTATTATTATTACTAGTGGCCCGCCCCGGCTTCGCCCGTGCAAAGCGGGGGTGGGTTATACATATAAACCTTGCCCTTGAATCACTCTATCTATTAAAAAAACCGCTTCAAAATCCGTTGCGTAGTTTTAAAGATTTATGCATACATAGGGACGGACCGAAGAATGCGACTTTGTTTTATACTATGTAGTGATTACATAGTTTCACCACTCTATCCAATCCTGAGTGTGTCGTAAGAGTAGACAAAGAAATAACAAGGCCGAAAACCTAGCCGCAATAGGTGGAAAACTTGAAACGAATCCAGTCTGGTCGACGTGACATATGGCACATTAGGCTTTTTACCCTTCTTGTAATGGGAGGAGGCCCGACTCAGTAGTGGGTAAGGTATGGGCTGAATAGTAGATATACGTAATAATAATTATGAAAAGGTTAAAGACTAATTCTAATATAGTATCCTGTAATCACCGCCACGTTAGTTCTCAGTATGTGTGAGCATTCTAACCGGCGTGATTACCCAAATGTGCCACGCTGGCCAGACGGGTTGGCACAGGGTTTCTTATCAAGTTGCCCTTCTATAACGGCTAGGTTTTCGGCCTTGTCATTTCCTTTTGACGACTCTTGCGACACCCTCAGGACGGAATGGGGTAGTGACACTCTGTATTCTAACTCGGTCATCACACGGAATTCAGTCTATTACGAATTATTGCGTATATATTAGAAATTTATTCCACAGTTTACAAAAATCACATTCGGTTATTCCTGGACCAACGTTTCGGAAATATCCAGGCAATATGGTGCCATTTTGCGATCCTTGCCAGCACACCCTGGCGAGGGTTCCATACCGCTGACGCATGCAAGAGAGATGATGAACTACCTACTGACCAGTGCCGCTCAAGTAGGAGACAGATATAATAGTGCTGAACATCTTTTGAAGATCTATGATACTCTGCTGAAACATCCGGACGCGTTTTTAGATGAGGAGGTAGGCGTCCTGTAAAATGTTTAATTATCTCATGAAGTACATCAATATACAGCTCTATATCTAAAATAAAGTAATACTTTATGAATGTTTGGATTTTAGTCACATCCTACTAATATTACAAACGCGAAAGTTTTTAAGAATGTATGTCAATGTAGTTTATATGGATGTTTGTTACTCTTTCACGCAAAACTACTGAATGGATTTTGATAAAACTATAGCTTACATATCAGAATGACACTACATGCTATAATTTAGAAGATATTGTGTGATTTCTTATGTTTTCGCGATTGTTACACATTGACTGCCTCGTTGGTCTAGTGGTCAGATGTGCCGCCTTTGGATCAACGGGTCCCGGGTTCGATTCCGGGGTCGGGCCAGTGTCTTTGTCTAAACCAGAGGCACTGGCTCGGAGTCTGGGTGTCATTTCTATCTATAATATGTATGTATTTACAAAAAAAAATGTATATTAGTAGTTTATCATCCATCTCGTTACCATAACACAAGCATTAAGTTGCTTAACTTGGGACGAGATGGCGTTGTGTGAAATGTCCAAGGATATTTATATATTTATCCAAGGATATTTATTGAAATTAAACACTTTTTAACGGATTTCTCGCGTATTACATTATTTAATTCCCGACGTTTCGAATGCTTTGCAGTCTCTCCCGTGACCACGACGGCTGCAAAGTACTGACTGTTAAAAAGTATTTAATTTCACGATATTGTGTGATTAACAAAAATATAACAATAACTTTCAAGTAAGTAGGACAAAAATCTGCCATCTGCGAACTATTCTGGCGCAAAAATGTATCATGCAAAGTTTCCATTATACTTAGATTTTTTTTTCAAAACCAAATCAGTACTTTTATTTCTATGGATAATGGAAATGTTGATCTTACATATTCCTACAATAAAACCCGCGACAGATAAATCTATATTTTATGTGTAATCCATTATCGCCAAAATAATGAACCACAATACAACAAACATAAATGGAAACTTTCTATCATCATTATCACAATTTTCTACCACGCGGCTGAAATCGCGGGGCGCAACTAGTATAAAATAAAGTTAGAGATCATTCAAGGCAACTTTTACCTACAGGATGATTTGTTTTAAATGGACTACGAGGAATATGCATCGATATTTAAGTCATTATCCCTATGCGGGAAACGAACCTCGGAAAAATAATTCATTTAGTATTATTGCACCATTCGATAATGTCTCTAATACGTATCAAACTCTTGACGGTAATGACTTAGAACTTAAGGGCATAACACCCACAATCTGTTAAAAATATAACCACATCAATACACACAAGAAGCAAATCAAAACGGAGCCCCTGTATATTCTAGATGTTAACAGGCTACGTCAAACAATTAGAAACCCTATTACGACAACTTACAAATTACTATTCCAGAAAATCTATGAGCTCCAAAACGCTGTTGCGGAAACAGCCGGTATGCGAGGTAATACGGATATTCGCTTCCATGAATTTACCGTCAAAACCAAACCAGTACTCGACGATAATGCTGCCCACTTTGAACTTCCGCCGATCCCTGTGGGTACTGAAGACTGGCTGCTTACTTCTGCTGGAGTAGAACTGCTCGCCCGAACAGGAAATGCCTCGGTTGTAACAGTATTGTACCACAACCTAGCAACGAGACTTCCATCTTTGAGAAGGCCTATTGAATTCAAGTAAGTGCTTTATACCATTCAAGGCTATGCCTAGAAGATAATGAAATGGGTGTCGCTATAGAACTGCAGATTAATGTTTGTAGGTGTTGTGTGGAAGAAGATCATAATTAACATCTACCATATTTTATTCTATCATTATACAAAAACATATTGACCACACGCGAGCTACGTGGAAACGGTGGCTGAGGATGAGGAAACGGGCTGCGACCGAACTTTGGTCCTTTCCCCGCTCTCTGCTAAGCTAAGCTGCTAAGTAGTTATAGTAGGTTATCGACTCCTAGTGAGCAACGTTAATTGACTGTATTTTACGTTATTTTATAAATTAATATTTTAATGTACCAATTGTTATTTTTATTAATGACATATTTTGGTCAATTATTACATGCTTTGATATACATTTATATTATGCCTTGATACTTATTTGACAGACTAAAAGAATTAAAAACTTAAAATATTTATAATAATAAGTGGGTTTTATTATAAAAAAAATTTGGTCATATAAGTAAACTTTATTATAATTAACTACTTCTCAATCATATACGCACGCGTGAGAAAGCAAACCAGTGCGATTGGTAAAACAATCATGGACTTGCGATTTACCATAATCACAATTGTAGCTCAGTGCGTCAACATTCGTTAAAATTCCTCGGAGCTCGCGCGCGAAATATAGGTACATGTATTAGTCCAAATTTTTTTTCTATGTTACTTTAAAGGGCTCTCTAATGTTTGAGACGTCTAGATGTCATACTTTTTTTGGAAACAGGAGAGTATTACTTTGGCTTGACGCCTTCTTGGTTGAGGGTTTCGATGTTCCTTTGATCCCGGGGTCGAGCAAGTGTCTTTGTGTAAACCAGTGACACTATCTCTCTCTCTATTTTCTTTTGTTTTAGTTTGAGTCGTCTCTATACTGGTGTTTGTAGCAAAACGTCTTGTAGGGGCGGACGGGAGACTGAATACCGGCTAGCCTCACAGCAAGTCCAGGTGTCAGCTAGTGGCGGAGGAGTCGACAGGTCATTGCAGCATACAGTTACACTATTGTTCACCCACGTTAAGAACCACAGTGCGATTGGTAAGCATTTGTCTCTATGTATATGATATAGTATAGTCCGTGTGGTGACGGATTTAAAATACATAGTGTCACCAACATACCGCCTAATAGGCGTTGTAAGAGTCGACAAAAGGCAATAGGCTGATATCCTAGACGCGAGAAAAGCTGGGTTGTAGTAATAGTCGTAGTAGTAGCTAAGGGTAACTCGCCTACTTTGTCACACTGGCCAGCCGGGTTGGCACAGGGTTTCGTACCAAGGTTTCCTTCACTTGTAGCTAGGTTTTCGCCCTTTAGTCGGCGTTTGCGACACCCTCCGAATGGAATGGGCGTGGTGACACTATGTATTGTAAATATCAATTATATTATATCTTACTAATATTATAAACGTGAAAGTTTGGATGGATGGATGGATGTTTGTTACTCTTTCACGTAAAAACTACTGAATGGATTTTAATGAAACTTTACAATAATATCGCTTATATACCCTATACAATAATATATCAGAATAACACATAGGCTAAAAGTTATAAAGATATTATGTGAATTACAACAATATGAACAAGTCGAATTCAAAATTTCAAATTGTAAAATTTTCGACCATATTAAACTATAGACAACATAACGTTTCGCTGTCAGTTGCGTTTTTTAAAGTAGGTTTTATACGGACGGGATAAAAATCTCAGGTATCCTATGTCCAAATTTTGTTTTTGTTTTAAATATATATAATGCGGAACAAAGTTCGCCGGGTCAGCTAGTAATTTCAATATAATTTAATTGAAATTTAAAATACATAGTGTTGGCATTTCAATTATATAATTAATGATTTATGTTTAGACTTTAGTAAGTCGTGTCTTCTGGCATTTGACACTATAACTATAACTATTATATTATTTAAATGTAGATGTAGGTATATTTATTTGTAACCCAGCATTATTGTTTTTTATGTTTAAAGAACGACTCCTTCGGGCTTTGACAGCCTCGAAAATACATTAGCAACTCATTTTACAGTATCGAAACTTGCGTGTGGTATTCGCACCCCCTGGGAGCCAAGAGCCTGGAGTACCAAAGCGTGTGAAGTTCGAATACCGGATCCGAGTCATGTGGCGTGTCGCTGCAGAGGTTTCGGCACTTACGCCCTTTTCACCGTAGCGCGGTCGACCCTTGTGAGTAATTTCGTCACGATTCCTGTTTTACGTACACTAAATATAATAATATCAATACTCATTTAATCAAGTTGGCTCATCAGAGCGCGTTTGACAAGTCAAACAATAAAATAAATAAAAAATATCATTTACAATTGAAAATTTACCATTTAGCACCGGTTCGGAATGCAGCTATACAGAGAAGAGCAGTCGTGAAACTCTGTTGCTTTGTTTTTAGATCGCCATTTTTAGATACTTAATTTTTGAGAGCAATCTCGCGCAATAGTCGCAAAGTCTCAAACATCAGTTACGAAAGAACTTAAGCAGATAACATTGGAACTTACCTTCCCCCTCTCCCTCACAGCACTTCCTGCTCAAGTTCTTTGGAAATCATTACAGAAATGGGGTTTGTTTAAAGAAGAAGAAGAAGAAGAGAGGGGCCATCTTGTTTGAGTTATAAATTGTGTAACTAACCCGTCTTTGTGGTATATCAACACAGGCAAAACCGCAGTAAGCAACTAGTGGCATCATATAATCAGCACTTTGCTTCCAGACTGATGCAGAAAAGGATCTACGAGGAGTTGTGAAGGTGACAGTGAGCGTAGGTGGCGCCATGTGCTTAGCGGCAGCCGCGTTGCAACTGCTAGGATTAGCTCCCGGTGGAAAAGCGAGACTACCGGTGCTATTGAAAGCTGCTACAGCAGGAACACATTCGGCTGCCATGTTAGCACTGCTAGAGTGTGATACTAGACAAGTATGTGCTTTGGCCTGTTTATGAACTCTGAAAAATGATATAATTTAGGTACATAATGGTGGTGTTTCATCTATGCTTTTCGTGTTCTCATATTTGACATTCTGCGCCTTTTTTGGCTAACACAAAACAGAGCTATATATATATATAGATTATATAAATATAATGCTGGCGCACAGTATCTATATCTATATATACTATATATCTATATATATGTATCTATATATATATACAGATACTGTGCGCCAGCATTATATTTACCTATATCATTTTTAAGTTGTCACAAAATCTATACTAATATATAAAGCTGCAGAGTTTGTTTGTTTGTTTATTTGTTTGTTTGTTTGTTTGAACGCGCTAATCTCAGGAACTACTGGCCCGATTTCAAAAAATCTTTCAGTGTTAGATAGTCCATTTGTCGAGGAAGGTTATAGGCTATATTTTATTTTCAAAAGAATTAGGGATCCGTATGAAAATTACGATTTTGTAAACCAAGGTGTAAAATCGAAAACCTATTTATGCGTGCGCTGCGAAAACTATTGACAATAGAACAAAATGATGTACTACGGGTTTGTAGGTCTTATAAAGATCTACAAAAAAGTCCGCGAGAGCACATATCTAACTATCATAGTTTAGTCACAATAACCGATTTTATGTTCATAAAAAATATGCACGGGTTCGAAGCCCACGCGGGCGAAGCCGCGCGCAAAAGCTAGTATATTATAAAATTATTACCTTTACGTTTCTTACTTATTTATCCGCCCAGGAATGACCCACTGATGAGTTGGGCCACGCTGGCAAGACGCGTTGTCATAGGGTTTTGTATCAAATTTTCCTTCTCTTGCTCGACACTCGGCTATGTAAGTTTTCGGCCTTCTTATTTCATTTTGCTGGCTCTTACGACAAGGATTAAACAGGATTTCTTACATTTTCACAAAGTGAATGATATTATATAAAAAAGGGTATAAATTATTCCCTAGAACTTTGTACTGGCGGTTGTTGTGATTAGTCTCGACAATATAATGATTTTGATTCGCTGATTTTGATTGATCGATGTACAATTTAAAAATTATTTTAAATTGTACATCGATCAGTACAGCATTATTGCAGAACCCGACAAACACCAACAAATAACTACGAATAACTCCAAAAGGGCAATAGAATTTTCGTCACTTTGTCTGAGATCGACTCCCAGCGAAAACAACCAGTATACCAAATTCAAATACCAGGCACCGAATTCCAATCGATCTTTTTCTTTTTCGATTCTATCTTGTTGCCATACAATGTTGCCATACAACAAAATTAAATACGTACTTTTCTTAACAGACACAGATAATATATGACTTTTGAATTGATTCCAGGATGAAGCTTGCCCCGGCACGTTGGGGTGGGTTTGTGCAGCTTGTTGGTGTGCTGGATGTGCGGCTCTATGTGCGCAGCCTTTATTACTGCAGGCAGAGTTGGCAGGACGCGCGCAACGAGCGCCTTCTGTAGGGTTGCTGGCAGGTAATCACGGAAGACTTAACAAAAAAAAACACCAGTATGAGAATTTATAGTATGAAACAAACGGAAGGTGTGTGTCGATTTATTTTTGTTTTATTCGACTGCAATCTAAATATACTGATACTATCACCTACTCAGTCTCTTCCGTGACCATAATAATTTCTACACAGCAATCGAAACTTCGGGAATGAAACATTGTATTTTTTTAAAATACATAACCCCTGCAGTATGTTAAGACCTGTATCGCGGGGACAGTTTACAAACATGAAATTCACAAACACAAATGACACCCAGACTCGGAGCAAGTGACTCTGGTTTACACAAAGACACTTGCCCGGCCCCGGAATCGAACCCGGAACCCCGTGATCCTAAGGCGGCACATCCAACCCTTAGACCAACGAGGCAGTCAAAATACACAAGATAAATCCCTATACCTTGTTCGCGGTAAGAATGCAGTGACCCATCATTGTTCTGACATAGCCACGCCCCTTAGCCGATAAAATCCTTCCAAACATTCACACTCACGTTTACTGTGACCGTTGAGTTGAAAGCATACATTCGAACGCAGCCGTTTAAAAATACATCTTTACGTACTGCATTTTTAACATGAACAAACTATAATAATTTATCGCTTGAGACGATAACATTTTTATGTGGTATAATAGGATTTAATAATATTCAATTCATTCAAGGCGTCTGCACGCTGTCATGGCTGACAGCGCGATTATGGGGTGGAGCCCCGCTGCAGGTGGGAGCTGCGGCCCAAGTGGTATGCGCCAGCGGCTGCGCACTCCTGGCCACCCTGTGTCTCGCGCTAGCTCTTTGCGCCGCAATGCGGCTACGCACGGTCACGCACAAGCTACCAGCCGACCGCAGAACTTATATTAAGGAGAGGTATGCTTCCATACGTTACTACCATAAGTACTTCTACTACCCGGCCACTAAGTGACCCACTGCTGAGTCTTGTGTACTCTATACTCCTCGCATACTGTGCCACGAATTTGGGTAATCTATGGACTGAATAAAAAAAATATCGCAAGTGAGTTTCTGACGCCCTGTATAATGTGATACTGGTGTAACTTAGTAAGGTGCCGTATACGGTATTAATAACTTCTGTATTCAGTTTTTAGGAGGATCATCCAGACGAGGTGGTATTTCTGGCAGGGGGCCGCGGTTCTTAGGCGCCGTCCTATTGCCATCGTTTGAACGCATCTTATTGATCGGACGACCGTGTGTTCATATATTCTGATATCTACTAAATGTCATATGGTTCGATTCCATGGATTCGAAAGATGATATTTGAAGAGAACTTCACTACATATTATAAAACAAAGTCGCTGTCGTCTGTCCGTCCCTATGTATGGTTAAATCTTTAAAACTACGCAACGGATTTCGAAGCGGTTTTTTTTATTAGATAGAGTGATTCAAGAGGAAGGTTTATGTGTATAATACATGCCGCCGTGCGGAGCCGGGGCGGGTCGCTAGTAATTAATAAAATGTGTGCTCATCCCATTATTTGGAATAAATAAATTAAAAATGACAAAGAGTCGGCTATTATTGCAATAAATTTGAATAAAATAAGAAGATTAAGTGAATATGTTTATAAAACATACAATATTATTATTGATTG
The DNA here is from genome assembly GCA_905475355.2 of Clostera curtula. NCBI lineage: Eukaryota > Metazoa > Arthropoda > Insecta > Lepidoptera > Notodontidae > Clostera > Clostera curtula. The sequence continues at coordinate 4,323,343 of FR997813.1, read as the reverse complement.
ATAAAACTTACAATATTAAAAAACAATCACACAAATGTTTTCTAATCGCGAGATCGGTTTCATCGCACGATAAAATCGCATCGCGACATCGCACGAGCGATGGCAATAGGACGGCGCCTTATTCCCCTATAACTGTAGTCGGGGATTTCTTAACCTTGCGAATTGCTCAATAAATTTCGCTACCGCGGTGTAGGATATTTTGGTAATTCTCGCATGTGTAGGCGATACTTCTTGATGTTATTAGTTCAGATTTTTCGGGTAAACTGTGTTAAGTATGTAGAATGCTGGTCGCTACAAGGTCAATTATCTTTACCATAATTTCCGTCCATAAATGATCCAGTACTGAGTCAAGTGCCCTCGAAAGTCATGGAGGGTAAAAACAAACAAGGTTTTCCTTCTTTTGCGACTAGATGATCTGCTATTATACAGTCCCTGGCCAAATTATTAGACGCACTGTATTTTTTTATCGTTTTATGTTTCTTAAGAGTTTTTATGCAATAATGGTATATATTTAAACTATTCTAGTATAATCGGTAATTTATTGAATAATTTAAAAAATGTAAAATTATAAAACAGTACAATAATTACATGAAATCTTGCAGTGCGTCTAATAATTTGGCCAGGGACGGTATGTTTCGAAATCCATTACCATACATACTGTTGAATAATTTCAGAACACTGATAATCCGACACACCCTGGTACTATTGTTTACGACGTCCGCGACCCAAGCAGCCGGAGTCGCATACGCACAGCCAGGGGAACGGACCCTGGCGCATGTTGCCGCTCTATCAATCGCTGCACTGGCAAATGTAAGTCCGAAATTTGACATAAAATGACATGCACTGACTCTAAAGAGTCAGTCGTTTCAGCCCATAAATGACCCAATATCTCCTCCAAATTTATGGTGGAAATTGGGTTTGTATCAAGTTTTCCTTCTCATTCGGCTACGTAATCTGCCTCTTGCGTTCTTTTAGTCGCCTCTTACGACACCCTCAAGACGGTATGGGTTGGTGACACTGTGTATTCTAAATCCGTCAACACACGGACAATGTAGGGAAAATTATTAGGATGTATATTTATTCGAATTTTAATAGGAATTCTCATAAAAACACAAAATAAATTATAACTCTGCAGGGGGTGGGGACCATAATACTGCAGCTGATGGCGCCATCTAACCCCTAGTTACGTTTGATCTACGGGTTTTATCAATTTTTCGTATTAAATTTCTCTGTGGTTAAAGTTTACACCAAGATCGGTCTCAAGACTCCTGTGAGCGTTTTTTCGATATTTCTTGTATTTTTTATTTTGGCCAGTAAGCTGGGCACTGACTAACGTTACGATGTGTAATGTAACATTCGCATCGAGCGGCGAGCATCGAGCGTCGAGCTTTTAAAATAGGCGTAACATGCTCGTCAAAACTCTGTGGTCCGTATTCGCCGCCATTTCACTCAAGATGGCGGACAGCGAGGACGTGTTGGTTCATGGAGAAGAACCAGTTTATTAAAAACTGGTTCTTCTCCATATTTTTAACCCCCGACGCAAAAAGAGGGGTGTTATAAGTTTCACGTGTCTGTCTGTCGGTCTATCTGTCTGTCTGTCTGTGGCACCGTAGCTCGCGAACGGATGAAGGGATTTCAATAAATAAGTTTTTGTATGAAAGGTGAGTTACGGGCGAGTGTTCTTAGACATGTTTGAAGAAAATCGGGTGAGCCGTTTAAAAGTTATGAGGGGTGAAAGTGGGGAAGAATAACCGAATGTCTGCAAATATAATCGAGTGGGGTCTCAAATGAAAGCGCATCACGTGCAATTTAACAAAATCTACATTATAATAAGTATGTGCCTATAATAAGTTTTTCTGTTTCTTGTGGGTAGTCGTAACGTCAAAGTGAATATAAAAAAGCTCTTAAGATTTTATTTAAATTAATTTATTATATCACTTTCAATTATTAGTATTACATGAATTTACATTAATTACATCGTACGCTACCTGCTTTTGAGTGTTTTTCATAATTCACTGCACAAAATAACCACCATGAATCCATCAACTTTATCGCTGACGCAACTGCGAGAGATGTTTTTGCAGAGAATGGCCACTTTCGAAAAGGAACTACAAAAGGCACCGTCTTCGCCTTCCACCATAGCTGCTGACTTCAGCCTGTTTAGGGAGCAGATTTTGGAAGCTCTCAGCAGCCTGCAGAAGCAAAATGAGCTGCTAGAACAACAGACTCAGCGCCTTGAACTGGGGATGGAGCGTCTTGAAAGGCGTCAGCGACGCAAGATGCTGCTACTCCACAACATTCCTGAGAAAAAGGACGAGGACACCGCCCAGGAAGTTGTCAAGGTGGTTCAAGAACATCTGGGTCTGGATGACTTCTTCATCAGTCATTTGAAACGCTGCCATAGGATGGGTCGGCCTGCTGCGAATCGTTCGAGGCCTATCTTGGTGAAATTCCAGGATGTTTCGAACCGGGATAAAGTGTGGTTCACCAAAACTAAATTCAAGGGATCCGGTATAACCGTCTCCGAATTTCTGACGCAGCTGAAGCACAACATCTTCTCGAGACTGCGGGGGCGAGTAGGCGTGACCAAATGCTGGAGTCTTCAAGGCCGAATCTTTGCGCAGACTCCGGACGGATCCCGTAAAGAAGTCGTCACGCTTAGTGATATTGAAAAGATCGAGGTATGCGAGGAGTCTGAGGCATCCTCGGCGCCCGCGGCGACGAAGCATGCAGCGGCGGCTTCTAAACCCAAAACCAGACGCGCCGCAGCCATTAAAAGATAATACGCCATAATATGCTACGTATCAGTCACTTGGCACTGTCCTTTTCTGTAGGTACTGTTTATTTTTTATTCTGCTTTCATAGTTATCACTGCGCACTACCACTAGTTTACTTGTATGTATTTTTCTATTGAACTTTCTCCCGTTTGCATACTGTGTCCGTGTCTATGATAATATAATAACTAAGGACGGCCGCACTAATACATACAGTTATAATGTTTGCGATCAGGTAATATCCCCCCGCGCGCGTCGCGCAACATTCCATTACCCAGGTACCTGATCCTAATATAGATAACATTGTCACTGTGTATTTAAGTTTGTTTAGTATTAAATGGCCGTAGCGGTTTGTATAATAATTATGTACTTATATGAAATTGACGACCGAAAAGTTTTTATCTTAATTACGCCTTTGTTTATTCTGAGCAGTGTTAAGTGCCTGCTAGGTACGAATGACTAATTTGGCGTGTAATTGTTTTTTTTTTTTCATTATAAGTTTTGTTGTTTGTTTTAGTCTATCTCGAACACTCAACTGGCGGGTGAGCAATGCGAATTCACGCGTCCCCCCTAACAGTATTGTGTAAATTTGTATATTTTTTTATTTATTTTTTTTATATTTATTAATATTACTATTATTTATCACATGATGTTGGACCATGTGACCGACGTCAGTATCTCGGATGACTTCTTTTCTGCCGAAAGTGATAGTGACAGCTTCGTCAGCACACCAAACCTTGCTGATAATATTGATGCCCAGTTTTCTGATGTACCAAAGAATCTGAATGTAGTTCACATAAACGCCCAAAGTATCCCGGCTCATTTTTCGGATATGCTGGCGATTTTTGACTGTAAGAATACCCATGCAATTCTTGTTTCAGAATCTTGGCTCAAGCCATGTTTACCGTCCTTGTGTTATACGCTCCCTGGGTTTACTCTGATACGCAATGACCGCACTGGAGGTGGTGGAGGTGGTGTCGCTATTTATTTGCGATCTTATATTCCTTTCACAGTTATAAGCACATCGCCTCAACCACCACCAAGTAATGGTGGGGAACATCTATTTTTAGAAATAGAATTAAAACACACCAAAGTCCTTCTGGGCGTCTATTACTGTCCCTCAATGCGTATTAACTACTTCTCCTCCTTCGAAGGTATTCTCGAAAACCTGACTCCGTCTTACAGTCATACGATCATTATGGGTGATTTTAACACTTGTCTACTTAAAAATGACTCTCGGTCTTCTTCCTTACGTTCTATCGTGCACTCCAGCAATATGTCCCTTCTACCATTAAACGCCACTCACCACTTTCCCAACGCCAATCCCTCTCTTTTAGATCTAATGTTTGTGTCCTCTCGTGATCTTGTCTCTAAGTACGGTCAGTGCCCAGCTGATGCCTTTTCTTATCATGATTTAATCTTTCTATCATACAAAATCTGTCCCCCTAAGGCTAAGTCGAAAATTCTTCTCCAGCGCAATTTTGCTGGTATGGATACAGATGCACTCCGGAGGGATGCCGGCAACATTGACTGGGAAACTGTGTATTCTAATAATTCGATTAACAAAAAAATTCAACTTTTTACATCGGCAATTATAAAATTGTACGACACCCATGCGCCAATCCGTGCAATAAAAGTGCGGCATTTACCAGCACCTTGGCTAAATAATGACATAAAATCCCTAATGGCCAGAAAGGCGCGAGCCAAATCTAAATTTAAAGGTCATCCTACACATGCTAACAGGGAGAAATATGTATCAGTACGGAATCACTGCAACAAGGTGTGTAGGAAAGCACAACGCCAATACGTTCATGACTCTGTTCAAAATGAAGATCCAAGTAAAGTCTGGAAGTTTCTAAAGTCTATGGGGGTTGGAAAACTACGCCAAAATTCCGTAAATCCTAATTTAGATATTCATTCCTTAAATCAACATTTCTCATCTTCACCCAATTTCGACGGAATAATTAAACATAGCACTATTCAATATCTTTCATCGCTTCCAACTCCTGACTTCTCCTCATTTTCTTTTAGTCCGGTGGCTGGTTGTGACATTGAGAGGACCATTCTGTCCGTTACATCGAAAGCTGTTGGTAGTGACTGTATAAGCCGTAATATGATCATTCCAATCCTTGAACAGATCCTACCCATAATTTCCCACGTTCTTAACTTTTCCCTAACCAGTGGCAGGTTCCCATCTTTGTGGAAAGAAGCCCACATCATCCCACTACCAAAGAAAAGTAACCCGACGATCTTTTCCGAGTTCCGCCCTATTTCAATCCTACCCTTTCTTTCCAAAATCCTAGAACGTCTTGTTCATAAACAGTTAAATTCTTACCTCTGCGATAACCATCTCCTCAATCCTCTACAGTCCGGTTTCCGTCCTGGGCATAGTACAGCTACTGCTCTGATAAAGGTCACTGATGACATTCGCCGGGGTATGGATGAGGGGAAAGTTACAGTGTTATCTTTGTTAGATTTCAGTAATGCATTCACTACCGTGGATTTTGATGTATTACTGGGCGTTATGCGTTCAATCAATGTATCTCCGCCGGTCATCGGCTGGTTTCAAAGTTACCTGTCCGGGCGCCGGCAGCGCATTTGTATAGATGATGTATTCTCATCCTGGTGTAATACGACTGCTGGCGTCCCACAGGGTGGCGTGCTATCTCCACTACTTTTCGCGTTATATATTAACACCATCTCTAAGAATCTCAATTCTTCCTACCACCTATATGCCGATGATCTCCAGATATATACGCAAGCTACCCTGGAGAGCTTGCCAACAGCCATCAATCGTATAAACATTAATCTACGCTCAATAGCTGAATGGAGTACATCATACGGATTACGGGTCAATCCATCTAAAACCCAAGTCATTGTTGTCGGCAGCTCACGGATGATTTCCAAAATCAACTGGTCCAACGTGCCACAGGTATTCTTAGATGGAATTCACATCCCGTTTACTAATGTTATAAAAAACCTAGGGATCTTCATTGACCAAACGCTTTCTTGGAACCCTCAGTTGCAGGAAGTAAGTCGCAAACTATTTGCTTCTGCTGGATCCTTGCGTAGAATCCACAATTTTCTTCCCACTACTACCAAAATTGCGCTGGCTCAATCTCTCCTTCTCCCTATTCTCGACTATGCCGATGCCAGCTATCCAGATCTCACTGAAGCCCAACTAGACAAGCTTGAGCGACTCCAAAATCTCTGTATAAGATTTATATTTGGTTTACGTAAATATGATCATGTTTCAGAATTCCGCACTAAGCTCAAGTGGCTTCCCATTCGCCGTCGCCGGGATACACATATTCTTAGCCTACTGTACAACATATTGTTTAATCCCTCTAGCCCGCGTTATCTCAAAGAGCAATTCGAATTTCTTCATACCACTCATTCACGATCTCTTAGGTCATCGGAAAACTTGATACTAAAAATTCCTTCTCACACTACAAACTTTTATGGCCAATCATTCTCTGCGCGGGCTGCAAGTTTGTGGAATTCCTTGCCATTTTCTATAAGAAGCACAGAGTCATTAACCATTTTTAAAAAAATGGTAAAAGAACACTTCTTATAACGACCTAGCTGTCATAAACACTTAGCACATATCCTATCACTTGTCAATATATTGGTATGTATTTATATAGGTATATATATCATATGAATATATAAGTACTATTAGAATGTATGTATTGTATGTATGTATTACAAACTTTCCCACAGTATTTAATATTTAAACTATCTTTTCTTTTTAATATTTTTTGTAATTGCATAACTTTGTTTATTAAATTTTTGAATATTGTACTTCACTACCCTTTCTTAACTTCTTCCTAACAATGTCCATCTCAAGGTTGTCTGTAAGAAATCGCATTTAGTGATAAGACCGCCCCTTGTACAAATGATTGTTGCTTAAATTGTGTACTGTTTTTTTATTTCTTTTGTACAATAAAGAGTTTATCTATCTATCTATCTATCTATAAGTATAAAATAAAAATTAAATTAAAAATTTAAATAAACTTAAATACTTCGCGTTGGGGGACCAGGGGTCAGTTATTAAATAAGTGGGAGTGGTCCCCCAACGCGAAGTATTTATTTTTATTTTTTACTTTTTAAAGGTTATTGTGTCGGGGGTTTATTTAAATTTTTAATTTAATTTTTATTCTATAAAATACAGAGATGACCTTGTTCCACTCCATGTTATAAAAATAAATTAAAACATTACGAGAGGAAGGACGTGTGATCACTCGCGAAGTGCGGCGCTCCGCGTGCGCTCGTGACGACTCGCAACAGCGTACTGACTGAACCGCGTAACAGTCAAAGGATTCGCCAAAAATCCGACAGCCGGGTGGAGCACTCAAAGCGAGCAACGAGCGGCTCGTTGCTCGCTGTTTTCGCCGTAACACGACGTACTAACTGCACGAATGCTCGCTGTGGAGCACGTTACATTACGCCCCGTAACGCCGGTCAGTACTAGGGTTCATGATTTCTCGAGCTTTTCAATTTCTCGGGTATCGAGAATTCTCGAGGCTAATTTCTCGGGACTCTCGGGTTGTCGAGAAATTTACATTTACGTACGTTTTCTCATATTATTTGGTTCCAATTGCGTCTAAAAATCTGTGGTTTTCCTCTCAAATAAAAGTATCAAATTAATTATAAAACTTTCATCGATGTTATTCAAAAACATTAATCTTATAAATATTGTTTTATAAAATATTACAGAAAAAAAATATTATTCAGGCTCATAATCATAATGACAGCACCTTAGTTGGTTATTTAGAACTTAAACTAAACAAAAAATCAACATGAAAAAAAACGTAAATATTAGGATGGGGAAAAAGTCTTTTCGCATTATAGTATGTATGAACTTGTAATAAAATCTTCAGTCCTGATCTTGCACCTTCAGATTTCCACATGTTTCGGTCTCTTCAGAATTCTTCAGGCAGTGTCAGATTAACATCACGAGAGGACTGCCAAAACGACTTGTCGCGGTATTATGATCAGTAGTCCCAAAATTTCTATAGCAATGGGATCATGTCCCTACCTACAAGATGGCAAAAGTTATCGAACTAAATGGTAGCTACATACTTTAGTTAAATGTAAATAAACGATACTAAAAACTGTTTTGAAATTTCTTAAAAAATGCGACGAAACTTTTTCCCCAACCTATTATCTTAACTTACAGTAGATTCACAGCACAATTTTGGGCTGGTTATTTAGAAAAAGAAATCAACTTAAATCTTGTAAACAAAATAGCTTCTATAAAACACGAAAGAAATCTTTAATATCTTAAACTCAGGTAGAAAGTAAATGTAAATTATAATTACATTACAATCATAGCACCATTTATGGCATGTTAATAGAATATAAACAAATTAATACTCTGCAACTTTATTTTCTACAAACGTACATGATTTCTCGAGTTCTCGACTTTTCTCGAGCTTGATTTCGCGGGAACAAAGCCCAACGATTTCTATCAGAATCGAATGAACCCTAGTCAGTACCTAGCTGGGTACTGACCGGCGTACATTAAAATAATCACCTGTAAACTCAAAATACTAGCTAAAGGATAATAAAATTGTTGTTAATTCATACTCAGGGTATAGCAATGTTGGTGTGCTACGTGATTCGTGACGACGAATGTCTTCAAGCAGCGCGACGAGTTCTCTCATTGCCGTCACATCGCCAGTGGCAAGATTCGCCGGCCGGAGACACGTCACTAAGTCGTTAGTAATACTATCACAACCTTGACCAAAGCATCTATTGACACACAGACCCTGTCGTGACGATACAAACCCCTCCTCGCCTAAAAGGCCGGTGGTGGGTCGGGGGAACCGCCACAAACCAAAGCCTAGTTGACTGAGAGGGCGTCCCAGTTGCCGGGATGCCCTCTGTGACAGTCGCTTGCCCGCGTTGCGGGCACCACGCCCGGACGTCACAATATACTGCGTTTACGCGAACCTGTGGCGCCCCAAGCGCGCCGTGTGAGGGGTATACCGCTGGGGTTTTAGTGGGTAGACGACTCTTGGGTAGACGACCCTTGTCGGAGTCCCACTCCTAATCACCGACCTCTCCCCCGAGGGACGGTGATATGCATAAAGCATTTCCCCAGTGCCACAAAAAAAAAATGTACTGCTATTACTATTCGGCCCACAAATGACTGCCTAGTCGGGCCACCTCCACTTACATGGAAGGTAATTAGCATAATGTGCCACGCTGGCCAGACGGGTTGACACAGGGTTTACAACAAGTCACGGAGCATGCTCTCTGTAATGGGAGTGAATCCCGAGCTTCGGATCGCCGTCGGTTTTAGTGGGTAGGTCGGGGCGCAATTTACCATCTCTACGCGCCCTGGAGTCCGACGATGGAGGATGAGGATGAGGATCTACGACGTAAAAAAAAAAAGGGGTTTTGTATCAAGTTTTCCTTCTCTTGAGGCTTGGTTATCGGCTTTGTCATTTCACCATTTCCTTTAATCGAATCTTACAACACCCTCCGAATGGAATGGGGTGGTGACGCTATGTATTCTAAATCCGTTCGTCCGTCGTCCGTAAAATCCGCACACGGAATCGTGATTTGTCACATACAATTAATTCCCGGCAAATCGTAGCCCAATATATTTTCCAAGGAAAAGGCTTACCACTATTACGAAAACCATAAAATAGACTTTCGCGGCTGGAAACGTTACAAACGGGCAGAGATTATCTGCTTAAACCCGCTATAGAGATGTTTATCGTGTGTTATAGAGATATGAAACATTTTTTATTGTAGTTTTTTATCTGTATTTTTTTATTTCCCCGCCTTTTTACCAATGGCATTGCAACACAAATGGTTGGTGGTAGGATATAATAGTCCACCCGGTTAGCTAAGTTAGCTAAGTCCGGGTGTCAAGCAGTTTTACGAGTACTGAGTTTCGTCGTGTGTAGGTATGTGAGAGCCAGTGCCCGACAGGGCATTTCCTTGAATTGCCAGCTCCATCTTAGACCCTGGCGTCGCTTTCCATTGCGCAAGCCTAGAGTCAAAGGCATTCAAGTCACTGATAAAAAAACGTATTTATGCCAGTCTACATCAAGCAAGGCGGCGAGGTGGAGAGCCGGGGTGGAGTGAACATGCTGGAGTCCACGTCTTCACCCGTATCCCCCGCCTCCTCGTACTGGAGAGCTCCAGGCTTGGAGACGCCTACCAGAATGCACAGGTAAATTTAATCAATATGTATTAGACTGCCTCGTTGGTCTAGTGGTCAGATGTGCCGCCTTTGGATCAACGGGTCCCGGGTTCGATTCCGGGGTCGGGCCAGTGTCTTTGTCTAAACCAGAGGCACTGGCTCGGTGTCTGGGTGTCATTTCTATCTATAATATGTATGTATTTACAAAAAAAAATGTATATAAGTAGTTTATCATCCATCTCGTTACCATAACACAAGCATTAAGTTGCTTAACTTGGGACGAGATGGCGTTGTGTGAAATGTCCAAGGATATTTATTTATTCTCATGGGCCGTGTGGCAAATTTTGAATACATAATCTCACCAGCCCATTCCATCCTGAGGGTGTAGTAAGTGACATTCGAAATTAAACACTTTTGTTTGTTGCACTAACTTGTCCGTGTCACGACCCCATTCCATACTAAGGGTGTCGTGGTAAAAGTCGACAAAAGAAAATGAGAAGACGGAAAACCTAGCCGCAAGAGAAGGAAAACTTGATACAAACCCTACGCCAACCCGTCTTGCCAACGTGGAACTTGGAAGAGGCCCGACACAGTAATTGGTGATTATTAGGCTGAAATGGTAGGCACATTGTTCGTAATACCCCCTTAGTATGAAATAGGCTGATGACATCTATGACTGCCTCGTTGGTCTAGGGGTTGGATGTGCCGCCTTTGGATCACGGGCTCTCGGGTTCGATTCCGGTGCTGGGCAAGTGTCTTTGTATAAACCAGGGGCACTTGCTCTGAGCCTGGGTGTCATTTGTGTTCGTGAATTACATGTTTGTAAACTGCCCCCGCGATACAGGTTACACCTAGAGCAAGGGTAACGATTTATTAAAAAATTAATAAAAAAAATAATTTAAAAAAAAGCCTTACCAACTGTACTGTTTATTCAGAAAACAATCGAACCCTGACATTCGTGCGGACATAGTCCGTTGCGTGGAATACAAGGACGCTCTCCTCTCTCCCCAACATTACGAGCCGCGGACCCACGCCGTCTGTGACCTCATCCCTGCAGGGGGGCCCATTGGGGGTCCCGGGGGCCCTCCACATGAGTACATGGCGAGGGTCTGTCTGGAACTCGGAGTGCTGCACTCGTCACCGCCTGCCGATGCACCGGCTCCATTGCTGACGTGCTCCGTGGACTTTGAACCTTATACTGAGAGGAGGTTCGACACTGCCAAGGTTTGTAAGTTCACTTTTTAACCTTCCCTTCCCGCCTTAGGATCACCGGGTTGTCGGTTCGATTCCGGTGTCTCTATGTAGGCCAGAGATTATACTTTGGTTTGTATGTCGTTTGTGGTCGTGAATTGTTTGTGAATATCTAGTGCAGGGGAGTTGTTTTCTGCCCGACGACGCGATTTCGGGGCCATTCACCCGGAATCAACGGGTGCGGGGTTCGATTCCGGGGTCGGGCAAGTGTCTTTATCTAAACCAGAGGCACTTGCTCTGAGTCTGGGTGTGATTTGTGTTTGTGAATTACATGTTTGTAAACAGCCCTCGCGATATAGGTTACACATAGTGTAGGGGTTTCGCTTTTTTTTTAAATTACAGTAAGACATGTTGATTGACATGAGACCTGATGATACCTTTGTCCTATTCCACACTGAAATCTACTACCATTACTCAACCCATACATAAATCACTACTGAGTCAGGCCTCCTTCAACTCCATGGAGGGCAATCAGCCTTCGTATCAAGTTTTCCTTCTCTTGCAGCTAGGTTTATGTCCTAAAAATTTCCTTTTGTCGGTTCTTCCGATATCCTCAGAAAAATCCATTCTGGGATAGTGACACTGTGAATTCCAAAAGAACGCTGAATGCACTGAAATCTATCTATGTCCAAATTTTAACCAGATCTAGATCAATCCAAGACGCACATTGTTTTCCTTTATCGCATTTTAAAGCAGACGAAGAAAAATCACTATTTTTTAACATAACGGTCTCAACCACCAAGTGTAGAGAAATATATTTTTATTTTCCAAATACGTGTGGTATTTGTAATTGCTAAATGTTCTTCTCATAACAAAAGGGGATTTTGTTATAATAATAACAAATATAACTCATAACAAAACTATGCATTTGATCATGAGATGATCTTTAGAAAAAGAGTTGTGCATGAGCCCAGGAATAATTTGTGTAATGTATTTCGTGGTACGCCATGCATGTACATAACGCGCGCTGGGTACAGCTAGTAAATGATAACAATAATTAATAGCTTTAACCTAAATTGGTCGTTGCCTCGTTGGTCTAGTGGTTAGATGTGCCGCCTTTGGATCAATGGGTCCCGGGTTCGATTCCGGGGTCGGGCAAGTGTCTTTGTCTAAACCAGAGGCACTGGCTCGGAGTCTGGGTGTCATTTCTATCTATAATATGTATGTATTTACAAAAAAAAAATGTATATAAGTAGTTTATCATCCATTTCGTTACCATAACACAAGCATTAAGTTGCTTAGCTTGGGACGAGATGGCGTTGTGTGAAATGTCCATGGATATTTATTTATTTATTTATGCTTTCCCGTTTCTTCGTTTAAACCTCAGCAGTGGGCTATTTATAGGCTGAGAAGTAGTAGTTGTCTAATAACATATGCTTTACAGGAGAGCTGCACTATTTGCGCCCAGTCCAACCCAGACGTGTCCAATCTACCGTCACCGCCCATCAAGAGCTGTTTAAAAAAGAGCAAGCACTTAACCTCAAGCACATCACTACCGTCCATAGACTGTATAGCCAACGACAAGAAATCCGACATAGAACATGTCAACAGGGAGTGGAACAAAGCTTATGACAACCCAGAAACGGACAGAATGCTTAACAAAATTACCAGCGACTTGGATTTTCTTTTAAACAGGACTCAAGATAGTAATATTAGTGCTTTAGATGAAATAGCCGAGACGCCTAGATAGTTTCAGTAGTGGGTAGTTGAATTAAGGTAACAGGGCTGCGTGAACACGCTAGATAAATTTGTATATATAATAGTTATGAGGAGATAATTGCACATTTGAATTAAACACTTAACGAGACCTGGTAGTTCTGCTCGGCTCTTGACCCACTGCTCAGTCGAACTTCTACAAATTACTTGTAGAGAAATGGGCGTAATGTACCACGCTGGTACGACTTTGGTATCGAGCTGTTTTCTTGCGTTGGTTTCCTCCCTTGTCAGTCCTTTAGTCAGCTCTTAAGCGCGTCGTCCACGGAGAGAGAATAGAGCTAGACAGCTTGAAGACTAATCTAATCTGTACTCTAATTTCTACGCCCTATTGCAGTTTTTTGCCCTATCGTGGGTAGTATCATAGTGACATTTTGACCTGCGTACACTACGCTACTCGTAGACTTCATACATAAACAGTAAACGTCAGTTGACTACGTCTAAAGACGACACGGTTGGCGCAGTGGTTGAGCGATCGACTGCTGCGCAGCATGTCGCGGGTTCGATACCCGCAAGGAAGAAATATTTGTACGACCTACAAGTATTTGTTCCGGGTCTGGGTGTTTTCTATCTATAATATGTATGTATTTACAAAAATAAAATGTATATAAGTAGTTTAACATACATCTCGTTACCATAACACAAGCATTAAGTTGCTTAGCTTGGGACAAGATGGCGTTGTGTGAAATGTCTAAGGATCTAAAGAAGGATATCGCTTGTCTCGCTCTCGTACTTGCGTCCACGGCGCCTCATGCGTGTCTACGTAGTCTGTAGTAATACTCTAACTAGGGTAGTCTCCCCAATGTGTACACGTCGTAGGTTGCCCTAAGTGAGTCGCTCTCCGTAATTTTAATTTAATGTGGACGTGGCGCTTTCGGGTCATCTCTCTCAGAGTGGAATGGGGTGATGATACTATATATTCTAAATTAGGGATTTTCTTAATTGCGGAAAGATTGTTGCGATGCAAATTTTGTGTTTAAGTTAATGCATCTACTCAGCCCATAAATTACCCACTGCTGAGTCGGGACTCCTCCCAACACAGGGAGGGTAACTAGCCTACTGTGCCACGCTGTCCAGACGGGTGAGCACAGGGTTTCGTTTCAAGTTTTCCTTCACTTGCGGCTAGGTTTACGGCGTTGTCATTTCCTTTTGTCGGCTCTTACGACACCCTCATTATGGAATGGCGTCGTGACACGGACAAGTTAATGCAAAAAAACATTGAGTGTTTAATTTCAAATGTGTATTCACTTAAATAAATGTACAAAGTGTAAACATGTTTGTTACAGTTTTAAGTATTAGTGAATTGTTATATATGCGAGTATTATTTTTATCCATAGATAATATAAATAGTATTATTAATTTAATTATCAATCATCACAGTTAATCGAATGTCGATAAACTATTTTATTTATATCACAATTATAAAGGGAAGAGAAATCTCATCACAATTTAGATATTTTATTTTAAGCAATTTTATATGCCTACCCGAGCTCTCTCTACCATTAGTACCTATCTATATGCAAGATATAGAATATGACGGAACTTATTAAAGTTCAATAAACGAATGATCAATATTCAGAATTTAAAGTAAAAAGAACATTGCTCTAAAATGCCCTTTACCAAATATATTAGGTATTAAAACTACCAGTTAACCAACCACTACTACTACTAGTATTTACGGGTCGACTACTAGTCTAACATACTCACTTTTCAGTCCATAAATGACCCACTGCTGAGTCGGGCCTCCTCCAACTACATGGAGGGTAATTAGCCGACTATGCCACGCTGGCCAGACGGGTTGGCAGGGTTTCGTTTCAAGTTTTCCTTCTCTTGCGGCTAGGTTTTCGGCCTTGTCATTTCCTATTGTCGACTCTTACAACACCCTTAGGATGAAATGGGGGCGTGACACAATGTATTCTAAATCTGTCACCACACTGAGCATAACTACATCATGGGTAATACTATGTCCCTGCCCGTCAGTATAGTCCCCAGAGCTCTATCAGGGTGGTTTCGACAATTGAAAGCATTAGCTTCTCCTCTGCTACCAGCTTAAAGCCGAATGTCCAACGCCAGCTAAAATAAGTTAGTTTAGTTTCAAACATGTGCAGTGAACGTTCGGCTTTATGCTTTTATACAGTCCTCGCCATACTTTATGGCCACTCTGAATGTAGTCGCGAGTCGAACGTAGCGCACTCACACTAACACGCGGGTGGCAAGCCCCGCCCCGCTTACGTCCTGCTGATACCTGATTTTGTGTTGTGCGCAGCGTAATGCGGCTACATTGAGAGCGGCTTTATGGATTGGCGAGCACTGTATTTGACCGTATCGGTCGGCGACACGTGACGTATACGGGGCGTATTTAAAGCTGACCAGTGTGGTTTTGTAGTTTCAATATGTGCAGCCTAAACCCACCAATGGTCATCTACAACTAAGATGATAATGCCTAATGTTTGTATACGTAATGTATAGTTATTAGTATGTTTTATTCACGACGTATGTCTCTAAACATTTAGTTAAGTGTTTCGGTTTGGCCTCATACAAACGGCTCAAAATGTGTGTGATTAAATGTAATTGTAGCTATTAAATATGTATTTATTGTAAAGCCAGCTATGAGTGTGTGGTAAAATTATGGACACTAATGAAAGATTAGCAAGTCAATAGTTTGAACAAAAATCATTGTGAAATCAGTCGTATTCAAACATGTTCTCGATGACCTACATTTTTTACCGTACAATCAATTTCAACATAATTTTGTTACCAGTTAATGTCCGCGATTATACCATAATTTTAAAATCGAACAAAAAATAACTTAGTATATAGAATTTGATATTGTATGTGTAACGTGAAATTGGCAAACACAATTGTCATCGTTTCAGCCAAAACATGTCAAATGCTGGACATAGGTCTCCCCTGAGCATTTTTTTATAGGCCAGTCCAGATATAACAGATTCGGCGACCTTAACCAGGTCATCAGTTCACCGTGGGGAAGGCCTAAATGGCGTAAATGGCATACACAACAGAAAATGTTTAAACAATAGATAATAAAAAGGCAAATATTTTGCTTTTAGTATTGCAATATTCTGTAACTACTACTACTCAGCCCATAAATGACCCACTGCTGAGTCAGGCCTCCTCCAACTACGTGGAGGGTACTGTGCCACGCTGGCCAGACGGGTTGGCACAGGGTTTCGTATCAAGTTTGCCTTATCTTGTGGCTGGGTTTTCGGCATTTTCTCTTGTTGGATTTTACGACACCCTCAGGATGAAATAGGGGGGTGACACAATGTAATATTTTGTAAAAAAAAATATAGTCTAAATATGTTCGAGTACGTCCTATGTCTATCTGATATTTGTCTGAAAAATATTTATTACATAGATTTTTATTGCGAAATCCTCCATCTTTTATAAAATGCGACTAACAGACTTACTTATCACAGTGGAAGAGCATGCAGTCCAACTAATGGTAGTTTTTGTATATAGGTAGATATAAAACTACGCTATGGTTGGGTAGAATACCAAATCTATAAATATATCAAAAGTACTTTGTTAAGTAAGCATTCTATGCGTTGCAATTCCAGAGTATTATACCAATATACCTATGTCTTATGGATTAATGTGCCAGTATTATGTTAGGAGCCAGTTCATCTGGCGAACGGAGTGGCCATTAAAAGCTCAAAGCATGCCGCTGCAGGGCCCTAAACAAAGACATCGCTAGGTTTTATGTGACGCCAATAAATCAATTCCTCCTAATTTTTTAAACCAAAATAGTTCATAATCTAATGGAGATACAGTATCAATAAGTTTCACGGCACATTGAGGCTAAACAAAAAATGAATCGAATTTTAGATAATGTTACCGTTTAGTTACAAATCGTTTTGTTATGTAAAATGTAAATAGCAGTGTAAATACTAGTTTTATTGTTAAGAAATGTATTTTAAATTGGGTACAACATATTTTTATTTACGAATATTAAACTTTTTTACTAATTGAAATTCGTTGTTCTTATTGGCGATAAAAAAAAAGGTAAGCCCACTGAGTTTCTTCCGCCAGGTCTTCTCGGTTGATGCCGCGTAATTGGTTTATAATATATATACAATAAAACATTTTCTATTCTATTCGAGTACAGCTGTTTCACACTCGTCTTTTCAAGTGACACTTGACTTGGGATGCATGAGCAACTTTTTCAAAGTAATTTTTCGCAAATCGAACTATTGTAGTCTGTCCGACATCAGATCAGTGAGACCATCTTTTCCTTGGAAGAAAAATGGAAAAATACACACCCAATGTTGACGATGATGCTGCGGAAATGCACAAAAGAAGCGGATTTGTATTAAATATTTGTTCATCTTAAAAGTCACGCAATTATGAGAAGTGGTTGAGCGATCGACTGCTGCGCAGCATGTCGCGAGTTCGATTCCCGCAAGGAAGAAATATGTGTACGACCTACAAGTATTTGTTCCGGGTCTGGGTGTTTTCTATCTTTAATATGTATGTAATTACAAAAATAAAATGTATACAAGTAGTTTATCATACATCTCGTTACCATAACACAAGCATTAAGTTGCTTAGCTTTGGACGAGATGGCGTTGTGTGAAATGTCCAAGGATATTTTTTTTTTTTTTTTTTTATTTTTAAACTTGCTGTGTTCGGAATTGATCCGACTCACCGTGATTACTACAAGCTTAGCATACAATTTGTTTCGTGGTTGCTCTGTGCTTATTTTTCTAAGACACTTCGTAATTGGAATACGCAATTTTATGATAATTATTATGGAGGATTGGGATCGTGCCGGGGTGCTATCATCTTCGTAAACTATCTTACTTCGGTCATCGACCTCCTTAAAGGAATATATTTTTAGAATAGAGAGACATTAAAAATAAGGTAAGTAACTGGTCCGTGTGGGGTCGTATTTAAAATACAGTGTCACTACCCAGTCCACCCTGAGGGTGTAGTAAGAGCTGACAAGGCCGATAACCTAGCACCAAGAGAAGGACGCTTGATAAGAAACCCTGTGCCAGCCCGTCTGGCGAGCGTGGCACATTAGGCTTATTCATCATCATCATTTCAGCCAAGAGACGTCCACTGCTGGACATAGTCCTCCCCCAAGGATCTCCACAAAGGCCGGACCTGGACCGCCCGCATCCACTGCTTTCCGGCGACCTTAACCAGGTCGTCGGTCCAACGTGTGGGAGGCCTATTACCCTCTATATAAATGGAGGAGGCCCTGCTCAGTAGTGAGTCATCTATGAACCGAGTATTACTAGTAGTAAGATTAGTAACTGAAATATTGGTCACGCCTAATCTGTATTACTTACAGACAAATAAAAAATTTATAAAACGAGTAATAAAATATGATTTATTAAAGCTCAACTAGCATAAATAAAAATACTCGATAAAAATAAAAGCATCCACTAAATTGGCAAATAAACGTTTAACAAATTGTTCGCTATCATATTTTACAATTTTGAAACTAACTACGTAACTTTATAGTTTACATATTGTTTATAAATACACATTTTTGTGTACCTTAGAGTATCTAATTATGTACAAGGCTGACTGTAAATAGTACACAACATTTGAATTTCGAAACCATATTAAGACTATACACATTGCAATTACATATTTATGTGAGCTATGTATTGTATAACTTCCCGAAGCATTGCCTGCGACTCCATAACGTCAATTACGCTTTTTAACAAATTAATTATAATATGTAACATATATTAAATTAGACAGATTTTAAATCATAAATTAATGAAAACTACAGACAACATTTGGTACCACCACATCATACAATTAAAACATAAGTTTACAATGTGATATCTCTGTTTCAATCATTTAACTGCTGCACAACAAAGACAGCAATTACTAGTTCTGGTTTAAAACATTTTTATAACTAAGAGAGAATATTATTTATAAAACACTATCTGTGTGCTGGATGCGAGTTTCCTCTTTCTAGAAGTCGTGAACCTAATGTCAGTTTAAATTAAAAAAGGAACAACGCCATCTAGTGCCAAATATATGCAATTCTTGCATAGTCATACTAATTGACGCGACCGTAACGGAAGGGACTAGGAGAAAACGTTCTACGCTCTGTGTTAGTTACAATATCTTTTTATTTGGTAGCAGCGTCACAACAGTGCAAATAAAATCCTCACGCAAATTAAGCTTTAAAACCTATACACTAAAGTTTAAATCTCCCAGAACATATTTTAAAATGTATGTTACTAAAAAACAGCGCTCCGTTTTAAACGTCGGATTCTATTTTACAATGGAAATCCAATTTATATTCCACAAAACATACACAAACTGATACTTATACAGAGTGTAACAAAAACTTACAGCCATACCAAGTTGAGTATAGAGCCAATAAACTTGTTTTTATAGTTTTCAATGATAAAGTACGTTAACCAAGCGATCGTCATTTATCCAGTGAAACACCACCAATAATTATTATTATCTAGCAAGCTTAGTCGGTTCCATTATGTTTATTCAGCTCTGCACACAGTATCAGTAGTACTATCCATACTTTCGTTACGTTTATAGGGTTTCTGTTACATCATGTATATAAAATGTTTCGAAAGATGACCTTATTTAAGAAGAAGGTAATGTAAATGGAATTAATAGCACCAGTTATCAACACAAATACTACACTTTCAATACCAGCAAACGTTAACAGTGCCGAGAACAACAGGACGTACTTAGAGGATTTAACATTACGACGATTAAAGGCCGCTGCATACGTGACGGGTTTTTGCACGGACGGGACGGGACGGGAATTATTGCAAGCATCGTTTTGATACAAAATGTATATGAAAGTGCATATTTCACGGACGGGACGGGAACGTGGCACTCACGGGACGTGCTAAACATCGTCGGCGACGATTTTATATACATTTTGTATCAAAACGATGCTTGCAATAATTCCCGTCCCGTACCGTCCGTGCAAAAACCCGTCACGTATGCAGCGGCCTTTATATAATAGCCCATTATATAGGATATATAGTGATAGCAACTAGTTAGGTGAGGAATTTGCAAGCCAGAAGAAAATACACAATCCTTTGTTTTTTGTGAGTGGGGGAAACCATTTTTACCGGGTTACCTTGCCGCCTCCACTCATAAATACGGTTATGTCAGTGTTATGTGAATGTGCGGATTCGAATCCCGTTATGCGGAGGCGGGCGCACCCCCCATCCACTTAAATCACAACCTACAGCAACGTGGGCGGTGACCTAAGTCACCGCCCACGTTGCTGTAGGTTTTGAGGGTGCTAAGGAGGGCTTACAATATCTCAACCCAGACAACTCTCGATACACAATCCTTAATCAAGCCGCCTAATCAGCTGTAAGCTTGGTAAGCTTATATATTTATCTAAATAAAGGCACTATTATAGTAAGTTTAAATGCATCATATTCACACTAAACTGGGAATAAAAGGGAAAGCAGCTCACGGCTTTTTTAAAACTCATGAGCGCATGAATTTATTGCAAGACCATAATTATAAGTTTACATGTATACCACATAGTTTTTAGGCGTAGAGACAATTATTTGGATCTCAGACAAGTAAGCAAACTTATATTCAAAGCAGGTTATAGATGCATCGTCAGTCAGTCAGTCCCGACAATTTTATATGATACGTATTATAACTATTACTTCTTCACTTATACAACATTAATATATACATACATTCTATTATAAATTATTTATATAGTGTAAACTTAGTGCTGTACGGTAAATTTTATACACATTTTGAGACATTTACACAAGTATTACGTAACAATTAATAAATATATTACAACAATTTCGACAACACTTTTACATACAGTATGTAGTTATGGTTTCAGAATATATTCAACAATATTTGTGACTAATATATACACACAATGTATAACGAGGTTAATGCTCGGAAGATATAGATGTATCTTTGTTAAATACATGCGAGTAACAAGCAAATTAGGTTTTTTATAAAACTTGGGTAAGCCAATGACATTTTGATGTTTACAAGAGTTTTATATATTCTTTATTCATATGAATCTACTGCCCAATATCCTATCGCAAAATACAGATTATTATCAACATTTATACTGTAAATATTCAAAATTGAGAGGCTCCAAGACTAAATTAAGATACGCAAAATGCATACACCATTATTTTATAACAGTATATCCCGGACAGACCTGTTGTAGGCGTTTCAAATTCCGTGTGGTGACGGATTTAGAATACATAGTGTCATTACCTCATTCCATACTGAGGGTGTCGTAAGAGCCGACAAAATGAAATAACAAGGCCTTCGACCTATCCGCAAGAGGAGAAAAACTTGAAAGCCTGTGCCATCCTGCTGGGAGGAAGCCTGACTCGACAGTGGGTCATTTATGGGCTGAGACGTATGTTTAGTTTGACCAATATTCCGTTCGCAAATGGCGCCTGGCCAAAACAGGAATACTTATACGAAGACAAGAGTCATCATGAGATGTGCTTAGTGAGAAGTTTTACTAACTGAAATATCGCCAAAAAATGTAAATTGGCCCAATTTCGTTCAACGGCACTTTAGCTTGAGCACGGCAGCGTTGAACGATCAATCAGTTATCCTACAGTTTATTTTTTAAAAGCCACGTGCGTGTGTTTGACTAATAAAAATGACGACAGGCCTCAAGAGAGACTAAATAATATTATGACTCATGTATTAGTTTAATATGTGGTCATACTATCCGAAGGCGAAAAAAGTTATATTGTGTTGAATACGTCTAAAAAGCCATTATGGGAAGCCATCTTAATCAACATACACTGGTCGACCTACATATATTTAAATAGAGGAGATATGAAAGTATCACGATAATTTTATAGATAACATTTTTAATTAAACTATCTAACTACACACAACCTACATTGATAGATTTTGATAACACCACATTCATTCGTCGGATTCAGACTACGTAAGTAGTGTCACCACCCCATTCCAACCTTAGTGTCTTAAGAGTCTGCTTTAGGAAATGACAAGGCAGTAAACATTTATGCAAGAAAATGAAAATCTTATACGACACTTTGCTCTTCTGAAGTCTTCTGGCGAGCGTGGCGTGTTAGGCTTATTCCCCTCCGTGCAATTGGAGGAGGTTCAATTGAACAGTGGATGTTTTATAGGCTAATATGAGTTAACATGTTTATTCACTACCTAATAACTCGAATATCGTTTCATAGTCTCAATGAGGCGATTTTAACTCAATGAACAATGTTAACACCAAGTACAGTCCTCGCCAATCTTTATGGCCGCTCTGAATGTAGCCGTGGGTACGAAATGCGCATTGTACATTTCATAACCAATACGAACGTAGCTCACACACACTAACACGCGGGTGGCTTGGACGCTTGCGGGTGAAATACGACGCGCGCGGGCGTGCCCTGCCTCCCCGCCCCACGTACGTCCCGCTGATACCTGATTTTGTGTGGTGCGCAGCGTAATGCGGCTACATTCAGAGCGGCCATAAAGATTGGCGAGGACTATAGGTAGGAACAGAATTTCTCTTTCCTTCTTCGAACACTTACAACTAACCACTTGTTAAATTACAATTTAACAAATATTTTTTCGTAACTTTTTGTTTTGTTTTCATAAAAGTTTTAAGCTCAACGAGATATATTTAACGACGCGATTATACTTACATAGTTAGTGCCTCACAATTTTATACAGTTCTAAGGACGTTAATATTATACGCTTATACGACTAAACATTTACTTATGTATTATGTTTCACTTATGCGACAGCCCCGAGTCGTGTGAGGTTGAGATTGCTGTTAACATAGAGCCGGTTGTTTCAACGAATCTTTACGTACACGAAATTATCAGTAAATGCGCTTAGTATGTTACAAAAGCATTGTTTGTATTTTTCGGTTCGTTTGTGTGAACCAGTGGCACTTGCTCCGAGTCCAAGTTACATCTAAGCCCTAGATCAACAAGACAGTTTACGAATTAAATGCATTTAGATTCACATTAAATCATTACAAATCTCTACACATATTATTCATAAACACGTCATAAACTTGAATGCTAAAATCTGTGTTGACTTCGTACCGTAAACGTTATAACAGCGTTAAAACAGTTACTGTTATCAAAACAACTCAAGCGTGGCATTGATGACACAATAAACCAACAACGGAAACAAGTGTACGTATTAGACTAATATCACTTTTACACACCCCACTGTAGACTCGGCGACTGACCGTTCACAGTCCGACCGATAGACCAAAGACGGACTTGACGATCTAAGACACGATCGAAGACGGCGTTGACGATCGACGACACGATCGACCGATCGCAGTCGCGACGTCGCGTGGTGCGACCACAAGTGAACAATGTGACGTCACTACACCGCAGACGTGTCGCCCTTATTGGAGACGCGCGTATCTAGAAGTGAAAAAGTTATCCATATAATTAAAAGTACAATGAAACGGGATTAAGGATAGGTGGAATAGTTTCAAATAGTTAACTAGATTTGTTTTATCTTTTATCAGTATTGTGTGTGTGGTGAGTAGACTTAGAATACACTATGTCCAGCCACTGTGTATTAGCCGAATTATTTTAGTGAGCATGATAACTCACAGGATTGACGACCAAGAATATGAAGTTAAGTTCTTGCGAAGCCCATATGTCCTCCATGCACATGGTAATTAGCCGACTGTGCCACGCTGGCTAAACGGGTTGGCACAAGGTTTCGTATCAAATTTACTTCCCTTATGGCTAGGTTAACAGCCTAAATTTTTCGTTTTGTCGGCTCTTACGACACCCTCAGCATGGAATGGGGTGGTGACACTATGTATTCTAAATCCGTCGCCACACGGAAAGATGTGGTTATGCATACTCGTAAAAATATAAATGATCACGTGCGAATTGCATATAGCACAGGATAAACAACCCAGTCATATGATGATGACGTCAACACACGAAATTTGCATACGGCTATAAAAACAGAATTCAAAGGCGGTTGAGAGGAGTGGGTTAATGCTAGCACGTCGTTAAAACTGATCGGCTGCGAAGCCGATGTGTCGATGAAAACATTGCTTCTTTCCTATTGGAAACTAGCTGTACCGTGAGCGCCTTTCTACGCCACTAACTAAAACAAATTTGTAGGAAAGACATGACACAAATTTCAATTTTTTTTAGAATCCTTCGTGGGCTCATGCGCAACACTTTGCTGAAGGTCATCACATGATCAAATGCATAATTTACGATTGTGTATGAAAGGTAGGTATGACGACTGATAGGTGTGCGTGTGGAGACTACCACCTAGTGTGGGACAGAGGCCGTAAGATATCCTTGGACATTCCTTGGACATTTCACACAACGCCATCTCGTCCCAAGTTAAGCAACTTAATGCTTGTGTTATGGTAACGAGATAATAATAAAATAAAATAAATATCCTTGGACATTTCACACAACGCCATCTCGTCCCAAGTTAAGCAACTTAATGCTTGTGTTATGGTAACGAGATGGATGATAAACTACTTATATAAATTTTTTTTGTAAATACATACATATTATAGATAGAAATGACACCCCAGACTCCGAGCCAGTGCCTCTGGTTTAGACAAAGACACTTGCCCGACCCCGGAATCGAACCCGGGACCCGTTGATCCAAAGGCGGCACATCTAACCACTAGACCAACGAGGCAGTCTAAAAGATGATAATGGTATTTATAAATATGACGATTTACAATAGTTTTGTGATTAAACCTACGTAAATAAAGTTCCTGTTGAGTTTGATTCTATAAAGGACATACAGGCAAACATCCATTCTTTTTTCTAAGAAGAAGATGTAGCTTTATCCGCGGCTTAGCCGCGTGGAGTCGCTCTCATCTTGACGCCTTCTTGTTCTAGTGGTTGCACATCTTTTGAATTACGGAGCCTTGCTCGGGCTACTATTAAGACCTCATGGTGACGGATTTAGAACACATGTAGCAAACCCAAACCATCCTGAGGGGTGTTAAGAGGCAGCCGCAAGAGAATATTGATACAAACCCTTTGCCAATGCGTCCTGCCAGCGTGACACAGTCTAATTAATTTAGGGCCTACTCATTAGTGGGTAGGAAATTACGATGATTATATTAATCCAGTCGTTTTTATACACATAAAAAAAAATCAATTTTAGTGTACTCAGCTATAATCTGTGTAGATTAACAGGTTCATTTACTATCGTCGTTTCAGTTATCGTTTCAACAAATCCAATTTGAAGTCAACGTGGACGTAGCGCTAGTTTTAAGATAACGCGACATCAGTTTGCATGTCGGTTATTACTACTAATTTTATTAACTGTTCATATCGATTAACGTAAACCTTGTGATAACTAAACTTCCAGACAACTACGCGTTAAATTATTATCGAGTTATAACCACGAAAACTATGCGATCGAAAACATGTACAGCTAAAATTATAAAGTAAAGATTATGTCGGTATAGTAAAAAGATTTCTTTCGTCGTTTCAGCCCATGAATGACCCACTACTGAGTCGGGCCTCCTCCAAATTAATGGCGGGAAAATAGCCTACTGTGCCACGAGGGCAAGACGGGTTGTTACTTGAACTTGAAAAGAGACCTTTTTTACCAATTACATGAATGCCTTTGACCCTAGGCTTGCGTGATGGAAAGCAACGCCAGGGTCTAAGATGGGGCAGGCAATTCAAGGAAATGCCCTGTCGGGCACCGGCTCTCACGTACACACGACGGAACACAGTAAAACTGCTTGGAGACTATTGGCATAGTATAAAGTTATACTATGCTATTGGTGCCGTGGCAAAAATGGAGAACTTATCATCATGTTCATGTTTAATCTCTCGAATAATTACTTGACTGATAAGGATGTTTTGGAGCAATGACGTCATTGACAGTCATCCCAAAACACGGAATAAAATGGTAATCTATATATTTAAACAGGTAGCGGGAAACTTAGTAAACAGTTTTGTTTTTACTGTGTAAGCTGTTTATAACACAAAAATCAACTACAATACGAAATCGATACGAACCTATTACTTTTCGCGGTGACAAGCGAATCGAGGTCGTTGGAAACTATACTGAAACTAACAATAACATACCTATTCTGTCTCTGTCTATTTCGGAGCGTGTCGTTTCAGCCCATGAATGCCCCACCACTGAGTCTGGCCTGCTCCAAAGTCATGGAGGGAAATTAGCTTACTGTGGTACGCTGGGAATACGGATCGGCACAGGATTTGCATCAAGCTTTCCTTCTCTTTCGGCTATGTGATCTTACGACACCCTCGGGATGGTATGGGTTGGTGACACTGGGTATTCTGAACCCATCACTACGCAGACGATTCGGAGCGTATTTCATACCAATTCGAACAAAAAACAGACTTCGTCTCCGGCACGCCTCTGCCAGCTCTGTGTCTTAAATGTCGACTTAGGCGGCGGTGAATGTCGAATCACGGTACCAAAAATATACGTTACTTTGTGTCGATCGAAATAGTTCATCTTATTCCCTTTGATACATATAAAACCTAATCAACCGAGATTTAAGTGTCAACTTTTCTATTTTTTTTATCAATGAATGCCTTTGACCCTAGGCTTGCGTGATGGAGAGCAACGCAAGGGTCTAAGATGGAGCTGGCAATGTAAGGAAATGCCCGGTAGGGAACCGGCTCTCACATACACACGACGAAACACACTAAAACTCCTTAGCGCCGGACTTAGATGTGAGGGTAGTAGCTAGTCGGGCGGACCATTAGACCATTCCTACCACCAAGCGTGCTGGGTGTTGTTGGATTTTACAACACGTGTTATTTCCCAGCGTGCGTTGGGGAAGTTTTATAATCTGCTCCGTCCCCACACAGGGTAGTAAGTGTCAAATAACTTTACTGAAAAGGAAAATACCATACCTGCGCTGTTTCGGCCGCTACAACTGGAACAGATCATCGTGTGCTCTCTCCAGGCGCCGCAATGACGTGTCTACGCGTCTGCCCTGGGTGAGAGTGACCGGAGGAGGTGGCAATGGAGGAGGTATCACTTCATTGTACGAAGTCGAAGCTCCCATTGACTGTGACTGCCGCAATCTTGCAGTCGGTCGATGCCTGACGAACCCGTCTTCGAGATCCTTTACAAATCTATAAAATCAAACGAAGATGGTTCAGATATTGTGACTAAACTAGGGTGGGAGTGAGATCAGATACGGTAAAATCATTGATTGGAAATCTCACCTAATCTTTAGTTATTTTATTTAAATGTAGCAAGAGTCAGCCAAAAATAATTAAAACGAATAAGTAATAGAAACATAATACGTATGTATATATGTAGATCGAATGTATAATATATGGTAATATAGTAAATAGGCTGTCTGGTCAGATATAGATAAACAACAAAAGACGAGTTGTAGATCGTGTTATTTCGTTTAACCTCCGTCAATTTGCAGACCGCGGACACTTTAACATTAACTAAGTGTCTGAAACGTTGAGGTTTAACAAAGAAAAACTTTGAGAATACATTTTATAAGCCACTTTTCTGCAATAACCCACTTTTAAGTCAAAAAGACAAGGTTCAAAATCAAATTAATCCATGTAAACACATGTCATGGCGTGTTTCCTACGAAGCGACTCGAGGTCCTGGATATTACATAGGACATGGTAACCACGTCACAAATCAAAATAAAAAATCTATCTAAACTAACAAAAACACTAAAATAATCTCAATAAAAATGGGATTGATAGATGACGTCAAATGTAAACCGCCATCATAACATTGGGAATGCATGCGGATGCTGGCATAAGGCCAGGGCTGAGGTTTCGCCGTAAATCTTAGAACAACACCTTAAATCAATGCCCGTTATACAACTAGTGAGAGCCAATTGTACAATATGACCCATAAAATTGGTAACTGAAATCTCAGAATTTGTATGTCTCATAACCCAAACTGTAAAGCAATTTTATTTACGTAGGTTTTTCCACAAAACTCTTTTAAATCGTCATATTTAAAACTACCGTTATCATCACCCTATACAGGTAGTCTCTATACAGTCTATACTATACTATCAGTCGTCATATCTACATAAAGGTAGACATTTCATACACAATTCCTCATTCTTGCAATCCATCCATTTCTTTTGATCTCTCACACCTCTTGCGTCCACCCACATTCATGCTGAAACTACCACCGGTTCGGAATGCAAACTGGAATCTTTCTATGTGGCTCGCCAGTATCTTCGGCATCATGAGCCCACTTTAGTCAACTGCTATGCACATATGGGGTAAGGTCTCATCATGTCCCCATGAGGTGACGGTTCGTTTGGTGACGGATCTTATCGCCATCTCATTCAAACCTAAGGGTGTCGTAAGAGCCGACGTAAGAAATAAATAGAGAAATAAAAAGGCAGAAATCCTAGCTGCAAGAGAAGGAAACCTTGATACGAAACACTTTTTTTTTTTTTTTTTGTTCGCCCGGGGTTAAATCCTTTATGGACTTCCTCGCCGGCCACGGGGGTGGCCAGCGAGGGGAGTGTGGGACTCTCCCCCATAGTGGGGGCCTACCCACTAAAACTCCCCGGGGTGCTCCAACTCGCATCCTGTTGCGGCATTGTGGGATCTGATGCAGAACCACGCCTGATACGAAACCCTGTGCCAACCCGTCTCGCTGGCGTGGCACAGTAGGCTTATTACCCTCTATGTAACTGGAGGAGACCCGACTCAACAGTGGGCCATCTATGGGGTGCGTAGTAGTAGTATGTGCCCCATCACGGCCTATCTTCAAATATTTTTGTTATACTGGCAGATAAAGCCAATATACCTCAGATAAACCTCAGTTTCAGATATTAACTATTACTTGTACCCATCAAACCCCCAGGTTGAAAGTGAAATACAGGGTGAACAGAAGTGAAAAATCACCGCGGGCAAAACCTTGCAGAAGCCAGGCAAGTAAAACTATTTTCAAGACAATAAAATAGTCATTTTTCTTACAACTACTACTTGAGAACTATCCCGGGTTCGACGACCCAGTGCAAAAAATCTTTTCGCGAAATAATGGTGGCGGAGCATTCATAAATTTTACAAAGCCCAGTTTCGTCGGTCTCAACGTCGCAAATATTTATCCTAACTGGAACGAACGGTTAAGGACCGGCCTACACAAAGGACATTATTTTTAGCACATCTTGACGAGCTCAACATGGTGCAGTACGCGCAAGAAATCTTGAACTTTATGGCCAAGCATTACAGTTCTAATTAGAGAAATCTATCCTTAACTTCTAAGAGATAACCGAAATAGGAAATGTTTGAAAGAGAAAAATACTAGCCGCGACTCGGTTTGGATGATTTTCTTATGCGATACTTTCTGTATATGTAGTTATTTTCATCGTAAGACACTTTCAGAATATTTTAAGTTGCTGTCACTGTGCATTTTAAATCAATTGCAATTGCAATAAATATACCTTAGGCTGTTGTTATTTAATTTTCCCCTATGTACATTCATGACAACCGTCGAGCCAGGCGACGTGATATATGTATATGACAGCGAGCGGCGCTCAGCCTCGTATCCGTGTAAATTGTTCTATTAACTTCGCTATCGCGATGTAGAGCTTCTTGCGATTGTAAACTATAATTCTTGACGCTAATGACTGAGATTTTTCAGTAAAGTATCCTCTGATCAGTACATTAGTTTATTTTTATATATGTTCTAATCACATACAAAGACGACAATTTTGATTAAGTTCGGATTGTTGCCTTTGGATCACGGGATCTCTGGTTCAATTCCAGGGTTGGGCAAATGTCCTTATGTAAACTAGATGAACTTGCTCCGAGTGTGGTGTTGTTAGCGTCGTTTGTAAATAGCCCCCCCAACACAAATTATTATAACCAGTACAGGAAAAAAAGTTCTACAAATACGCAGTAAGTATATTAAACATGACCATTTACCAAAATTTACCGAAACGAATATAAAAACATTTGTACTAATAATCAAATTACCTATTTGAATAATGAAACTCGACCTATGAATAGTTTAAATCCATACAGAATGAAATAAAGTGCTAATTTCATTATATTGTTTACTGCAGCTAGAAGGCAAAACTCCCGTCTAACATCTGTTAAGTGTTTCTCCAAACGATTTGTTAATAAATACTGTTTAGTCTATTAATGCGAGAAACTCCCATCGCGAAAACACTTTCGTGAATATTTGCCAATCAATCGATACGTAACTAAATTTCTGTAGAATGAAGAAAATCGCATAAAAATATATAAACATTTTGTGCCAACTCATCAGGTCAGCGTGACACAATCACCACATTTTCTTTAATGTATTATGATGAGGGTATTGTAATGCAAAAAATGCTTATTTATTATAAGAACATGCGCTCACTCTTTTTTCTGGAAATGCATTAGATGCTTAAATTGTTCCAAAATTTCAACAAAACGTTTATCCTTTGTTCCAATAGAAGCCCAATGTTGGACATCATCGGTCCACCGTGTGGGCCTACCGACACAGTGTCGGTTCGTATATGTATAATTGAACATTTCTATTTGCCCTCTTCACTCCTGAAATTGTACTATAGTACCCTTGCAATGCATAATATATTGATAACATTACTAAAACATAAAGACAGTAAGTTGTTTTAATAATATTTAGACAATAGCTAAGAATACGATGAGAAGAAGAAGAATGATATGAGTTTCAGTTTACGTGTATTCTGAATGTCACTCGAGAAGGTTATGTAACTATCGCGTCCAGATATCTATACGTTCGTTTTAAAGGCCGAGGGGTCGTCTAAGTTAAGGCGCATACAGACGGTTTGTTTCAAGATTTCCTACTCTTGCAGTAAGTTATCAACCTTGGTAATTCCTTTAGTTGCCTGATATGACACCCGCTAGATAGGATGAGGTGGTGACACAGTGTATTCTAAAGCCGTCACCACTCGGACTATTTTGCTTACACTTGATACGAAACCCTGCCACGCTGCCTCTCTGGCCAGACGAGTCAGGAAGCAGCCGGGCTGTATTTAAAGATGCGGTAACGGCAACCAAGCGAAATAAATTATCGGTTGTTTTTTTAATTCATAATATAATGAGACCGGATTCGAAAATCATACGCCGATTAATCACAATTTTATCATTCGACACGTCCAAACATCCTTGCAACATTGTACATATCACGACCCGAGTCGAACGTAAACAAAAATGTTTTATTTCGAGCTTATTGGTATCCGTTTTTATTACTGTAGGTATTTTCCAACGAAGCGAAAAGCTTTCAAGAAGAGCTTATAATATAACTAGCGACCCACCCCGGCTTCGAACGGATGCAATATTCGCACGGGTGCCATATAAACCTTCCTCTTGAATCACTCTATATATTAAAAAAACCGCTTCGAAATCCGTTGTGTAGTTTTGAAGATTTAAGCATACATAGGGACGGACAGACGACAGCGACTTTGTTTTATACTATGTAGTGAAGAGTCCCAGCCTTCATCCTGGGGATGTCGTTACTGGAAGATGGAGGATGACGACCTGACGAAACCGTAAAATACTCCGTAACGGCAGAGAACGGAAAGCTGTCAAAAATCGATACGTATCTAAGTATTGGCCAGTCATTGTAACAATTATCTAGAAAGTTCTACGCTACACTGTTCATGGCCACCCGCCCACTAATGTTTCCCTAATCGTATCCCCGGGACTGATAAGGGGACACTGCAGAGGCGTAGTAGGGCTAATGACTTGTTTGATAAAATGTACAGATGCCAGCCATTGTATTAGTTAGACTACTACTACTCAGCCGATACTTGACTTTGGTTGTACTTAGATATACCTTAGATATACCCCGGACGAACATTCAATTAAATCCGGGTTAATCCGTACTATAACGTTTAAAGGTCGCTGCATACGTAACGAGATATTACCTCGGACGGGACGTGAACGGGACGGGGACGTGACTGCCTTGTCCAAAACAGGAACGAGATGTACATGAATACGCACCGTGACAGTGGCTCCGATCTAACGTGCTAGTGTTGTGAATATGGAAAGATAGATTTTTCGTTTCAAGAATTGCCTTTAATTGCTAATGCTCTAGATGACGAAGTAGGTACGACCGTGAACAAGAAGAGGAGATTTTCTGTACAAACCCCATTTTCGACACTTGCGTCATCAAGACGTTACTAGATTTCTTTCCGGAACGAACGGAGTGACTGTGCATACGTAGCGGAAACACGGACGGGACGGGGCACGTGTGGGGCGGGACGTGCTAAACATCGTCGGCGACGATGTTTAGCACGTCCCGTGAGTGCCACGTTCCCGTCCCGTCCGTGTCTCCGTGAAATATGCACTTTCTACATTTTGTATGAAACGATGTTTGCAATAATTCCCGTCACGTCCCGTCCGTATAAAAACCCATCGCGTATGCAGCGGCCTTAACTGTATTAAGGCGATATAATATTGTTATTCTCAGTGTATAAATACACTCCAAAGCCCATTTCAAGTAATGTAGAACACTATTGTAACCTAATAAATAAGATGGATTTTTAAATTTAATTAATCATCAGAACCAGTTTTTTTAATAATTAATTCATAGATATCGTTCTAGAATAAAATTCCTTCTGTTGAATTAAAATTAAAACAGTTTCGGCACTTATAAAAGACAACGTGATGGAAAATATACGATGCAGAGATAATTCAAAGGTGTATTAAATTCTTGGTTGACTTAAGCAACTCATGCGAATACATAATTCAATAATAACGGCTGACGATCTTCCTGGTATAAATTGACTTGCATAATACACATTGAGGTAATATGGCTACGCATTGATCCGTACAAGGCGTGAATAGTTAACATGGCACTCTCCAAACATAGAGTTTCTTGTAACCGCTCCTCTGTGGAATGGTATTCTAAGCCGGTATTTTATTTATTACTAGCGGCCAACCCTACTGCCTAGGGCTGCACACGTGTGGAATGATGAACCTCTAAATTTATCAATGTTTCTCTACTATATTATGGATGTATTATACATATAAACTTTCCTCTTGAATCACGCTACCTATTAAAAAAAACGCTTCAAAATCCGTTTGGTAGTTTTAAAGATTTCAGCATACATAGGGACGGACAGACGACTGCGACTTTGTTTTATAATATGTAGTGAGTAGTGATGGTAATGATAGTGATTTTACTACTTCTAATTATTTAGCCCATAAATTGTCCACTGCTGAGTCAGGCCTACTCCAATTACTAGGAGGGTAACTAGACAACTGTGCCACGCTGGCACAGGGTTCTCTGTCGAGTTTTCCTTCTCAATCAATTATTTGACATACAGGGTGGTCAAAAAGTCGTGGATCGAACGCAACCAGCGGTTAGATGGGGCCGCCCCATTTGAAAATTTAGTGAAAAAAAGTCAATTTCTCATAAAAACACAAAATCAATTATAACTCTGCAGGGGTTGACCTTAAGGACCTCCCGTAGAAATTTTTTTTGCTGCTGATGACCCCATCCAACCGCTGGTTGATCCACGACTTTTTGACCACCCTGTATATTGATATTTATTGATTGCGATATTGATTTTTACTTTGGAATATTCGCGACGTTAACGGCATACAATCAGGCGAGCCGCATGCTGGAGCCTCTTGCTAGTGGTATTTAAAAAAAAGCAAAGTGATTCCCATGATTCCCCCCATTATATCTCTGGCGACC
This sequence comes from Clostera curtula, assembly GCA_905475355.2. NCBI lineage: Eukaryota > Metazoa > Arthropoda > Insecta > Lepidoptera > Notodontidae > Clostera > Clostera curtula. Next base: position 4,289,800 of record FR997813.1, on the reverse strand, counting down.
ATACTCGCACTCAAGAGATCATACCACCCAAGCAATCATATTATTTGGCCGCGGCAGTCTGTAAGTTAGTGCTTCTAGTGGCGACGGGTTTAGTATACGTAATTTCACCAACCCATTCCATCCTGAGGGTACCGAAAGAGCCGCAGGAAATGACAATACCGTCAAGGCGTTAGAGAAGGAAAACTTGATACGATCTGGGCAGTATGGCACAGTAGGCTAATTACCCTCCATGTGACTGGAAGAGGCCCGACTCAACTGTGGATATAGTACGTCCCCGTAGAGCGAGAATTAAGTAAGTCTTCATAATTATGTAATTGATTTTCAACCTAAGATATCAGTAACTAAGTTGAAAATAGGCAAAAATTTTTTAAGACTACTTACTTCTTCCTCTACCGAGACGAGTAGTTCGAGGAGCTGTTCAGCTCCTGCGACCGGAAGCCTATCGGTTATGCCACCTCCTCTGTTATGCTTTAATTGTATTTCTCGATGTCAATGTTTACGGACGTAGGTACAGCAATTTGGACAATGAAGTAGAACGGTCATTTCCACTGCCAAAGAACTGATTAGATTTTTTTAGCCAAGTCTCGATGTGAATCAGCCAAGGTCGCTTAGCACCGCCGGCACAAAAGAGGGTTGCCGGTAATAAGAATTCAACTTTGGCAATACCGTATTACGATAAAAAAAAAATGAAATATTTTTAGCATCTTCATTATTGTAGCTTTGTTAGAGGAGACAACATTAGCAAGACATATTTGTCGTTTCAGACTATAAATGACTCACTACTGAATTGGGCCTCCTCCAAATTCATGGAGGGAAATTAGCCTACTGTGCCAAGCTGGCAAGACGGGATGGCACAGGGTTTACATCAAGTTTTCCTTTTCATACGGCTAGGTGATCTGCCTCTTACACTCCTTTAGTCGCCTCTTACGACACCCTCAGGATAATGTGGGTTGGTGACATTGTGTATTCTAAATCCGTCACCACACGGAAAATACATATTACCTGCATAAAAATATTGTGTATGCATATGTAGAATTCTTTTCTAGCCGGCTTTTTTCTGTAGAGGGGCATTCTGAAATGGTTGTGGTTTGGACGCAAGGGTTGTGGGAGATCAAAAGGGATTGATGGATTGGAAGAATGAGGACTTGTGTATGAAAGGTGTGAATGTAGATATGACGACTGATAGGTATGTAACGAGACTACCACCTAGCGTAGAACAGGGGCCGTCAGATGATAATGGTAATTTTAAATATGACGACTTAAAAGAGTTTTGTGATAAAACATACTTAGATAAAGTTCCTTTTGAATTTTAGTTTCTAAACACAAACGCTGCGTCCCAAAGAGAATGCGTTTTAGTCTCAAAATAAGATTACCATTTAAATTCACGACTGATATTTCAAAACTGACCATGCAAGATATGTATGTGTATTTTCATCGGATATTATTCATGTAAGACTCAAACGCAAAGAGCAGACGCCGTAATTCATGTGTCACATAAACGGAACTAAACTGCTGCTTGCGTCCCTAACATATAATCTTGCATACATTTCAATCAAAACTACAAATTGTACTACAATGCTAATCAAAATAGAAAAGTTCAATTTACGTAATAATGTATTTGCATGAGGCGAAAGAGCTTGAGTGCCAACCCTAGACCAGGCGCACTGTCCACGCACCACTTTCTATACGAAGTCACATGACTGCCGATACCTTCCGTTTTACGTATTAATAGATTACAAAATTATTTATATCAAAGTGTGAAAAGTATTAGTCATTGACCAAACATTTTTTATGAAACTTGTAGTCACTACATTGCTACACACTATACGCAAATATGTATCAACATCACGTTTTATTGCATAAAACGCGAGAATGACGAAAAGTCCTACATCGCGATAGCGAAGTTTACAGAGCAATCGCGATGTATAAGATAAGACGGATAAGAAATCCTGACAACAACAGCCATTAGGGAATAGGCGCCGCCAGGCATGTCATCTCGTCTGGCTGGATGATCATCATTGCTTTTAAAAATCATTATCATCTAAAACATCTGTTCAGATTGTCTTTAAAAATGAAAATCATATATTCTATTGTGTAGTTATTATGCCTCAGAAAGACAGCCAAACTGCATGTTGGTTATTTGTGTGTGTGTGTGTGTTACTGCTGGGAGATTATAACTCCTGAATGACTGACTGAACACTGATGTTACTGTGTTTGGAAAATGTGTTATGCAATTATGACCTGTGTCCTAATTGTATCAGGGGCTTAATTCTCAATTTTGGTAAATGATAATAACAAACAAAAGCTTATATCAAGGATGAATGTAGGCATATTAGCACACACTTTGTGTTCCACTCTGGAATATACCTGAGAATTATCTGAAAGGACTTTAATGATTGCTATGTGTATTAGAGTAATAATTGGACTAACTCTATCTGTGTACAGAGACATTTATAATATTATTGATACCCTTAATACCTTATCTTTAGCAAATATGTTTAATGATTATTACATTTATGGTGCATGATTTGGTAAAAACTTTGAATTTCAAGCCAATTTCTTTCTTATTCTTTCTCTTTAAAATTAACCAAAAATTTGTCAGCAGTGTATGTTGGAAATTATAATAGGCATACAGATCTACTATTTCATGGCAAAAGATTGTTAATCAGTTAGAATCATGATATTTTATTTAGAGCTCCCGCAGTGTCTGAAGTATAAATAAATAACACAATCAATCAAAACTGACAAATAATCATTCATCACAATATGTCGTCGTCGTTACAGTACAGCCCGTAAATGGCCCACTACTGGGTTGGGCCTCCTCCAAATTCATGGAGGGAAATTAGCCTACTGTGCCATGCTGGCATTATGTAATCTAATACATCACATTAAGTAAGGATTGTGAATACTTATGACATTATTATTTAGTCTGATATTTATAAATCAAATCAAAGTTGACAATTATAATTAATAAAAAATAAAAATAATTAGTAAAAATTATAGCATGGAATTTCCTTCCATATTCTTGGAGGAAGGCCAACCCAGCAGTGTCATTAATGTACTGGGATTAGGATTATTTAGAATATGAGAATTTATTGATTTAAAAAAGAACATAAGTGTTCAATAAACATTCTTGTGTCAGAGTTCAACACAATCCATTATAGAAAAGAAAACATATTGTGAAATCAGTAGATCTTGTCACATACATTTGTACTGTCACAAAATACATCACAATTTTCAATTCTTCTGAACTACACTTTCATTACAACTGTTTTAAAGTAACTATTTCAGGCATTGTGGAAAAAAGTGAGTCATTTTCTCTTAGTCTAGAGCAATTGGGAAGTTCTGGCTCATACAAATTGCTATTTGACCCAAATTGCCATGGTCTTAATCAATCTAATACAGTTTAGAATTCTACATTTTGTTCATTGTGATTCATAGTTACTTAGCCATCTTAGACCCTGGTGTTGCTTTCCATCACACAAGCCTAGGGTCAAAGGCATTCAAGTCACTGATAAAAGAAAAAATTGAAAGTAATTCTATGTATTAATTTGTTGGGTTGACAACATGCTTAAGTGTGGCCAATTTTTTATGTATTTATTTGTAGTAGTACACTTCTAGTGTATTGTATTTGTTAATAATATCAGCCTACTCTCTGAAGTATTAATATCTATAATTTTACTAGCTGTAATAACCTAACTCGGCAATGTAAGAATTAATCTCTGTTTCAATAGTGTGAGTGATAAGACACCACACACCAAATAAACGAGAACTTTATCAGTTTAAACAAACATACCAAGCTATCGTAAGTTGTGTGGAGTTATGTTGAATATCACTTTATCTTTACATAAATTATGGTGTGTGTAGTATAACAATTTATGATATTACAGATGTGTCCTGAATGACTCACAAGGGGGTTCAGTATACAGACTATTTAGTAAATAGTAATAAGTAGTAGCTGTTCATTCAATTAATATAGCAGTGTATTATTCCACTATGTTATGTTAATATGGAGAAGGATACTATCATCATTACTTATTATGATATTATTCTCCACACTTATCCCTAATTAGTAGAATTTAAATGCTGAAACTTTCAACAGGGTGTACAATATTTAAGAAGTAGGACAATATTACTCACTCGCTATTTTCCTTGGTCTTTTCAACATGCTTTTTGATATCAGCAAGAGAGGAGTCCAGTCTGTTTAAAAACTCATCGAAACTTTTCTTTTCGTCGGGGCTGCCTGGCGAGAACCCTCCTGTTGGCATGCTGGCGATTGAGGCCCGATGATTTGATGGCGCTAACTCGGTCACACGCTCACCATTCTCATAGAAAGGCGAATCTTTGGTGACGGGAATCAATAGGTACTCTCTTAAAAACAAACTGTCCGACGCAAATAATCTGTTTGCTCGCCTTATCTTCTCCATCTACAACAAATTGTACACCAATGTAACACTGTCCATTCACAATTACAGCACCCTAAACGAGATAATAACACTTTTATTACGATGTCGACCACTCACAGTAACACCGTATTTCAGAGCGATTCCTTGTAAGGTATCACCCCTCGCCATGACGTGCTTGATATATTCTTCATTCCTCTTCATATGGTTGCAGGTGCTACCGTACTTTTTAAGAGGACGAGCAGAATCTCGTATCGAAACTCTCTCATCAAATAGACGTTCCTCCTCCATTTTTGACGTGTGAAAATGACAGAGTTAGCAACTTCAGTGATATTGTGTTGACAAGAAGAAATGACAACTGACTGCTTGATCGCTTGCACCCTAAAGTGAAGTTAGCGATAAGTGACCGAATAACAATTTTAAAGTGGAATTAATACTGTTTATTTAGTCAATCCGAATAGGTAGTCATATTCGGATTTAATAAATAAACAGTATTAATTTCAGAGGAATATTAGCTAAGCGTGTCTATTAAACTACATACAATTAGACACGAGTTTGCCAGCATACAAAATTAAACCTTTCGGTTTTAGTGTCCTCTGTTGATTTATGTAGGTACTATATGCAAAGAACCGACATGTGATTGTTTCACTATTATCTAACAGATGGCACTAAACTGTCATGCATTTGTGGACATGTTCAAATTATATGCTACTAGATGGCGCTTCTCGATAAGTTGAAATGAAAGTTGTAGCATGTTTTAGTTCATTCAACACCGAGTCAGATTGTCAGTCCCCTGCGCTCTGCTCTGTCTGAGCTGCACGCAGTTCATTCAGTCGTTAATGAATGAAAGGAATCAGTCATAAATAGTGTTTTGGAGAGTATGGTATTGCGTTGTGTTACCGATTTGTGAAATAAATTAGTTAGAAACGCACATTTGTATCTTAGTGATGAGACTATAATTTTTGAACAGTAATTAATAACTAACATATAATAGTGTATTAGTAACCTAACATTTTCAACTTGTTCTGTTAGCTTTTGCGATTTAAATGATTTGTGTACATCCCACATGTGATCAATAAGTTTATCGCAAATTATTTCGTCGCACAGGGTGAGTATGAATGAAAGTGTTTCTATATACTTAACTTACGAAAGGCTTTAGTTATATTTTATCTAAACTGTATGCAGTCGCTTGGTGAGCCCGGGCCAAGCGCACACCCACCCCATCGCAAAAAATATCGCGAGCGAGGGTTGGCAACGCGAGTTCTGTATACGATTATTTTATTACGTGGGGGGGGTCAGACCTTTTTTAATTGTTAATGGGTACGGCTGGTTTTCTGTATTAAACTGTTTAGATTGTAATACCCGCTCAATAATTCAACAATCGTTATTATTGCAAGTAGGTACATAATGGAAAATCCTCGGTCAGTTGACCGGAGGCGCAGATGATTTTTATAGCAAAAGGTGCTTGTAAAAAAGCCCAGGACTTATTACAATACGAAACAAATTTTGTTGTACATACAATAAATTATTTTACGTAATTCTTTGTAATTTAATTAAAAATTAGGTAATTTAAGCCAGATGCTTCTGTATCTTTTTATCTGGGCAAAACCTGTACCAGGCATAACATATTTTTGTTGTCCTTCGAATTAGTTCAATGCCCCAAGATCGACTCGATGTATTAGTTAGCAGATTACTTCTACTTCTCCGCCCATAAATGACCCACCACTGAGTCGGACCTCCTCCAACTACATAGAGGGTAATTAGCCTACTGTGCCACGCTGGCCAGACGGGTTGGCATAGTGTTTCGCATCAAGGTTTCCTTCTCTTGCGGCTAGGTTTTCGGCCTTGTCATTTCCTTTTGTCGGCTCTTATGACACCCTCAGGGTGAAATGGGTTGGGACACCACGTATTCTAAATCCGTCACCACACGGATTTCTTATATACTAACTGTGTCCCGCGGTTTCACCCGCGCTTACTTATTGTCGTACCGCGGGTGACGCCACGGGACGAAGCTAGTCTAAAAAAGTAGCCTAAGCTACTCCTTAAAACATCAGCTTTCTATCAGTGAATGTCCCGTCAAAATTGGTCTAGCCGTTCCAGAGATTAGCCGTTCTTATTCTATTATTACAAACAGACACTCCAATTTTATTTATTTGTATAGATAAATAAAATTTCTTAAACTGCGAAATAGTAGCGCTCACATTCCTGTATATTATTATAGCCAGCTAGCCATTAACGTGTACTTCTGAATGTATAAACCCTCGAAGCGACTTTATGAGGCCGTTCTTCCAGCTGATCTAGACCCGGGACACCTAGTTAAAGATTGCGCTTAGCTAGCCAACGTGATCGCCAGTCGGAGTCTTTGCAGGCCCAACAGCTATTCCCCAGCCTACCATGGACTACCGTCTATACAATGTTACAAGCTGTTTTTAATTGAAATGACATGTAAACAAAAAAGAATAGAAAATAATAATTTTAAAAGTGTTAAATTTCAATGTGCGAAAGCCAACGAATTTTATTTCAAAATAAAAATGTTTTTTATTCGAATATTGTCTTAAAAACTGAAGAAAAAGTGATAAAGAATTTCACACATAATACAATATTTTTAAAATCTTATATGACATTACATTCCGAGCTGTAATGTAGCGGTTGTATGGGGACTAGCAGTGCCGCGACAGCACTGCTGCTCGTGCAGCGTAGTTCGGAATCATACCTTTATGTCGATCAGAAAAATTGACATCTGTCAAATCGATCAAGTTATCGTGAACAGGGTATAGTTCGTTCCTTTAGTTCTCTCGTCCGAAACTCATAAGATATAATGTTTTCGTGACGTTTTAAAATCTACGTCATTCTAATAATGTCACCACATGGAGTCACCTATTTGTTGGGTTTATCGGGATATGCTGCATCTCGGGAGTGGGACTCCAGAACACTCGACTATCCACTTAAGCCTCAGCGATATACCTTCATACGTCCCGTTTGGGACGCTACAGGTTCACGAAAGCGCATTCTACTGTGGCGCCGCGGGTTGCAACAATCGGAGGGCATCCCAAATACCTACCTTTAATTTAAAGGCATACCCCAGGAATGTGTAAAGCGTTACTCATAACTTTATCATTCATTCAATCATTACAAATTCCTCGAACTATCTCACAATTGTTACGTTACTTCAAAAGAGAATGAAAAGAGTAACCCTATGAGTCAGAGTGACACGGATTACGGAACCAGTTGTAGCTCATGGATGTCAAGATCAGTCATTACTAATGACTCACGGCACGAGAATGCAACCTGCTTGTTATCATTAATCTCATTAGATTACTGGGTAAACATTGTTGTTAAACCTCTACTTGAGCATAGTTTTTTTTATTTTTTTTACCTTGGCACATGGTTTCCTTCCCGTACGGCTAGGTGATCTAGGTTTTCGTTCCTATAGTATCTCTTACGTCGCTCTCAATATGTTATGGACTGATGACATTGTAAATCTGTCTGTCATCATATTTATTTATTTATTACACAATTCATATCTTAGAATAGGTACCTATACAAAAAACATAATTTCTACGTGCTCTGTGATGGCGTTACTTAAATGTATACATAACTTTCAATTGTCGTGTGATTGCAACATTACAATATGGTTTCAATTCTTAAATGTACAAAAATATGTTTTAAAAGTAATTGATTGAAATTAATTTATTTTATAATCTATAAAAAAGTGTAAGTCTATTCGGCATTGTTGTTTCCTTTTTTCGGCTCTTACGACCCTCTTAAAATGGAATAGGGTAGTGACAGTATGTATTCTAAATCCGTCACCACACCGTGAATGTAAGCCGTCTCACCCGTGGGTGACTTATGGACCGATGAATGAGTGATGATAGAGGAAATTACCAATAATTTTTATGTTATGTCAACTCTACTACACGACCTAAATTAAAAATATTAATGCGGACGAAGTCGCGTCCACCAGCTAGTATAGTACGCGCGCGAGTTCATGTCCATCCTGAGGAATGCTGTAATGCTGAGAAATAATTAGTTGCATGTCGGTTCGATCCCCGCACGGAAGAAATATTTGTACGACCTACAATTATTTGTTCCGTGTCTGGGTGTTTTCTATCTATAATATGTATGTATTTACAAAAAAAAATGTATATAACTAGTTTATCATCCATCATGTTACCATAACACAAGCATTAAGTTGCTTGGGACGAGATGGCGTTGTGTGAAATGTCCAAGGATATTTATTTATTTATAGTAATGTCGATAATAACTACCGATTTATTCAATTTGGTTTATTGTAATCTTAGATAATTTTTCTAATTATGTAATAAAATAAATGTGATAAGTAATTATTTATTTAGGCCCCGATGGACATGAACTCGCGCGCCTATAATAGTTCGTAAACGCTGCATTCATTCATTCGTTAAATCGGTTTCCAACTAGTAACCTGACACCACAGTTCACAGTAAATGTAGCTTAACTTAACACTAGTAGCCACACAGAGTACCGCAAAACGATAGCTCATCCGTATTTGGGGTGAAGTGACGTCACAGAACCAGTACCGGTTTGACGTAACAAATATTCGTAAAAGTGACGTTCGATTACCAAGAAGATCGTCATCTCAAAAATGATCCACTGAGTTACTACTACTACCTACTGCTGAGTCGGACCTCCTCCCAACATGGGGGGGATTAGCCTAGGTTTCGTTTCAAGTTTTCCTTATCTTGCGGCTAGGTTTTCGCCTTGCCATTTCCTTTTGTCAACACCCTCAGGATGGAATGGGGTGGTGACGCTAAGTATTTCTAAATACATCACCACATGGACTTAGTAATAACATTTGATACTGGTCAATTCCCTTGCGGCTCGCACTATGATATTATACAGGAGCGCAATTCAGCTGAAGGATCCGACCTCCTCCGTGATTCGGAGGACACGTATAGCAGTGTCCTGACGTTCTGCCACCTATAGCAGTCACTAGTGGTAAAGTGGCAACGGGCACAGTAGGCTAATGTCCCTCCCTGTGATAGGAGGAGGCCCGACTCAGCAGTGGGTCATTGATGGGCTGAGCAGCGAGGACCTGTACGATCTTAGCCACAAACTGGATCTAATTATTATCAGCTAGAACAATGTCTTCATGCGGCGGTTATGTAAACTACTCACCTATTCATGAATGGATTATGCGCAACATAGCGGGTAGTATCACAACATTGTCTTTTTATCTTCACCGTACGTGCCGTACTTAACTTGTATAATAGACGATAGAGGTTTGATCAATCGTAGTAAGTGATTGCCATTTATGTACTTGTAACAAATAAGTTATTGGAATCATTTTTACGTCATTAATTCAAATTATTTTAATTTTCGAATTACCGAATGTTCTCTTCGATTCCTTTTTGAATTTGTCAGGTCATCCGACGTCCGACACCACCTTGTTTTTTAAATGATTATTGTATTGCCATGTTCGAAACCATGTTTAAATAGGAATAAAATTTCATTTAATTATTTCACTGTGGTTCATATTAAATTTATTGATGGTTTGAAAGATTTGTATCTGAATCAAGCTCACCCGGCAACAGTTTGTAGGGGTAAATAAAATACCTTATAATATAATTAATAATCTTCTTCTACCTGGCGTTAATCCCGGCTATTGCCAGGGTCTGCATACCGGCTAATCAAAAAAAAAAATTTGTGATAATATAGTTGTTAAAATAGCAGCTTGTATGGCTATGGCAATTTCTTTATATTTTCTCGCCTTTAAAACTTTTCTTGGATAAAAATTAACCAATCGGTCTAGCCGTTCTCGAGTTCTTGTGAGACTAATAAACGTTCATTCTTTTTTATTTATGATGAAAATAAGCCTAGTCTGCCATTAACACTACTAATTCTCATTCATCAAATTGGTAAAAAGCCAACTGAACCGTTTAAGAGTTACAATGTTATTGATTAAACAAAAGCCACATTTACAAAATCACGTGATACGGAACCAATTATGTCACTGACTAATACAGTCTTCAAAATGTGTTTAGTGTTGCCGAGGCTCTAATACCGGACGATGACACTATCAAGTCGTTTGTAGATCCGCTGTTAAGTTCCACGAAATACACACCACTGAGTAATGCGGCTTATGCAAAGGACTAAAGAATGCATTGACGATAGTTAACTTGATATCAGCATTCTGCTTTTAACCTACTAATTTATAAATCTACATACATTTGTTAACGGTTGGCGCAGTGGTTGAGCGATCGACTGCTGCGCAGCATGTCGCGGGTTCGATGCCCGCACGTAAGAAATAGTTGTACGACCTACAAGTATTTGTTCCGGGTCTGGCTGTTTTCTATCTTTAATATGTATGTACTTATTTACAAGAAATAAAATATATAGGTAGTTTATAATCCATCTCGTTACCATAACACAAGCAATATGTTGCTTAGCTTGGGACGAGATGGCGTTGTGTGAAATGTCCACGGATATTTATTTTATTATTATTATAAATAATAATTGCACATAAATATCTTGCGGGCCGGCAGGGTGAGGATGGCTAATGCTATACTTACAGTTTAGCACTAGGTATCCCCACTTCTGGACGGCATTTCCACTTAACATCAGGCGGAATGCAGTCATCTGCCTGCTCTTACATACAAAAAAAAAGCTCTGATTGATCTACACTGCTGCACTGAATTTTTACGAGATTTTCACTAGCCAGTTATTTTTGTTATAGATAAAGAATTAGGGTTACCTAAACTTCACCATGCTATGCTCGCTTTTCCCTGCGAGATCGAATCAGAAATGAGGAGATACGCAGGAGAATCAGATTGACCGACATAGCTCATAGGGGTGCCAAACTTAAGTGGCAATGGGCAGGGCACATAGCTCGCAGGACTGACGTCCGATGGGCATAAAGTCCTCGAGTGGTGACTGCGTTGCGGAAAGTCCAGTGCCGGTAGGCCTCCCACACGGTGGACCTACGAGCTGGTTAAAGTCGCCGGAGAGCGATGGATGCGGATGGCTCAGGACCGGCCTTCGTCGAAATCCTTGTCTAGTTAGGCCTATGTCCAACAGTGGATGTCTTATGGCTGAAATGATGAAGACGACAATACACCAAATTAGTTGATTAGAAAGAAACCTATTTACTGCCTAACTATAGTTATTTGACATGTATTACATACACATAAAATAAATTTCATTCATATCAACATTTAAATATTGGTTTTTGGTTAGAGCTCGATTTAAATTTAGAAGTACTGGACATTCATTTAGGGCATCCCTAAAGCATACTTGTTACAAGACTTGTCCGAACGTCCGAACGGTAACACTGTGTTCGCTTATTTTGTTATTTTTAATCTTAAAGTCGAGTATTCATCAAGTTTCATCTTATGAACTATGCACCATTCTGAAGCTTAACATCAGTGCTACGTAATAGTGTTTAAGTGAACTTCTGCATGTTAAAATCAAGTGAATAAACAACAAAAACATTTTAGAAATATTAAAATACTCGTGCAACTTTGCGTCTCACCCCGCGCCGCCTCCGCAGATCGCGTCCACCGGCCGATCGCTACGAAAGCACGAGCGCTTATTGACATTGCAGCGCTTCCATCGCTTTACCGCTGAATCAAACTTATAATTATTATCTATTTTTTTGTGTGATATATTAATTTTGCACAATGCCGAATATATTTTTTTGTGCTGGCTGCCGCAACAAGATTCTTTCTAAGGATTTTCTGTCGTGTGCACTTTGCAAACTCAGGTTCGACCTCCACTGCGTAAACATACCCGAGAAGCGTTTTCAACAGATGAACCCTGATCAAAAGAATAAATGGATATGCCCTTGCTGTAGTGCTAAACAACCGAAAACCAACAATAGCAATACTCCGATTCGCCCATCAAATCGAACTGATACCTCTCCAACTTTGTCAAGCACTAGAGTGGATTCTCTAATAAGTGATGATGATGATAATAATGTTACAAAGAGGAAACATACATTTTCTCAACCAGTAGACTTGGAGGATCATTCCCTCACTGAAAAGGTGGTTAGAGACATATTTAGACAAGAGTTCAAATTGATGAGATCGGGACTTCTCCAGGAGTTTGAAAATTCCATCAAAAGAATGGTAGGAAGTGCACTAAAAGAAATGCGTGATGAAATATCTGCCATGGAAAGCAGCGTCAAATTCCTAAACGAAAATTTCGAGGCCACTAAGTCCGCTGTTGCTATCTATCAAGATTCCTTAGCTCAACTACGGAAAGAAAACCAAAGTTTGACTGCTACTATACAAGACATGTCTGTGAGAATACAGGTTGTGGAACAGCATAACAGAGCTACTAACATAGAACTCCAATGCGTCCCAGAGCATAAGAATGAAAATTTAATTACCACTACAATGCAGCTGTCAAGACATGTTTGAAACGATTTAAGAGAGAGTGATATTCACCACTGCACACGTGTAGCGAAAGTCAATAAGGATGATAGTAGACCTCGTGCAATCGTTGTAAAGCTGGCTACTCCAAGGCATCGTGATACATTCCTAGCTGACTGCATTAAATTCAACAAGGCTCATCCAAATGATAAGCTCAACACAAGCCATCTAGGTATTGGAGGAAATAAGGCGCCGATTTTTGTTACCGAGCATTTGTCACCAACCAACAAAAAAATACATGCTGCCGCCCGCCGAACGGCTAAAGAAAAGGGTTATAAATTCGTCTGGATAAAGCAAGGAAGAGTATTTATGCGCAAAACTGAAACTTCAGAATTCATATACGTTAAGAATTTAGATATGTTAGATAAACTCATGTAGATCATACTTGGGCTGTTAATTTGGTGTTAACTGTTATTTAAATTCATGGATTTACTAAATATCTATTACCAAAATGTTAGGGGCCTTAGGACCAAGACCCACGAATTTTTGTGTAACATCTCTTATGCTGATTATGATATTATCATTTTGACCGAAACATGGTTAAATGACAAAATTAAGGATTCTGAATTGTTTGACAAGCGTTATATTGTTTATAGACGAGATCGTGATAGCTCCGGTTTTCACGCTCATAAAGATGGAGGTGGTGTTCTTATAGCAGTCTCCAACAAATTCTTTTCCTCACGCTTAATCCAGTTAGAAAGTCATTGTGAGGATCTGTATGTAAATGTTAACCTTAACGACAAGACAAGCGTCACGTTCTGCGCCGTATATCTACCACCTCCTCTTAATAAGAATTTATTAGAACATTTTCTGGATAATTTTAACAGTGTTTGTGATAAGTTGCAGAATGTATGCCTCGTAGGCGACTTTAATTTGAGCTGTATAAAATGGATTGAGGTTACTAACTCGACTCACAGGATACCATTTAAAACAAACAACTCTTCTCTCAATCAATTGTTAATAGATTTTTTACCCCTTAATAATCTGTATCAATATAATGGTGTAATCAATAACAGAGGTAAAATTTTGGACTTAGTTTTAAGTAACGTCTCAAGTATTACTGTCTCGGCAGCTTTAGACTGTTTAGTAGAAATGGATCCACTTCATACACCAATTGATATATCTTTGAGGGTTGTTGTTAGCAAGACATTGGAAAGTAAAACTGATACATTATTGCATAATTTTCGTAAAGCTGACTACGAACTTATTAATTCTACATTCCATAATGTTAACTGGCCGAATGAATTTTCTAAGTGCGATACTGTAAACGGTATGGTAAGCACTTTTTATGAAATTTTATATGATGTTATTAACACACACGTACCAAAAACTAAGAGACACAAATCAAAATACCCTATATGGTTTTCAAAAGATTTAATCAAATTATCTAAAGAAAAGAATAAATTACTTTATAGGTACCGTAAATATAAAAATCCTTTAGACGAAATTTCCTTAAAATCTCTAAGTAAACGATGTAAATTACTATCTATTAAATGCTATAACGATTATATATATAAAGTTGAGAATTGTATAAAAACTAACCCTAAGTATTTTTGGACTTATTTGAAAAATAAACGCTCCAATATTGCCCAATTTCCGAACAAAATGTCTCTAGATGGAAATACAGCGTGTGATGGTCCGAGTATATGTAATTTGTTCGCGTCTTACTTTTCTTCGACATTTGTTCAGCCTAAAAACATTGCTACTAATACACTCACTGGGATTAATGATTCTACAAACACTCTGGAATTTATATTCATTCCGCAGTCCAACATTACGCAATATCTTAGAAATCTTGACGTTAACAAAGGAGCAGGTCCAGACGGGATTCCACCGTACTTCGTATCAAAATGCTCTTGTGAATTGGACCTCCCATTATTTCTTATATTTAATCGCTCACTATCAACTGGCGATTTCCCTTCTATCTGGAAGACTGCTAAAGTAGTCCCTATACATAAAGACGGGGAAATTGGAGATATATCTAATTACCGACCCATATCGATATTGTCCACATTCGCTAAAATTTTTGAAGCTTTAATTCACCCTTACTTGAAATATCATCTTAGTCATTTTTTAATTAACGAACAGCATGGTTTTGTGAATAATCGATCTACTAGTACCAATCTAGCAGCTTATTTAAATGAGCTTGTCGATGCAGTTGACGCGGGTGAACAAGTAGATGCAGTATATATGGATTTTTCAAAAGCCTTCGACAGAGTTAATCATAAGATCCTAGTGGGGAAGCTAGCTTCATCTGGTATCAGCGGCGTCATTTTGAAATGGTTCAAATCGTACTTGCAAGACAGAAATCAGTATGTTGTTATTAAAGGATTTCAGTCTTACACTTATTCTGCAATGTCCGGTGTTCCCCAAGGTTCCCATCTGGGACCATGGCTTTTTAATATTTTCATTAACGATGTTGTTTCTTGTATCAATCATAGCAGTGCATATCTTTTCGCAGATGATTTGAAAATATGTAAACCTATCAACCAGCTTTCTGACGCTGTTTTACTCCAGAGCCAGAGTTGACCTAGATTCTATAAATAATTGGTGCATTGAGAACGACATGTCTTTAAACTCTAAAAAATGTAACTCTATTACTTTCACGCGTAATCGAAATATTATAAAAACGACCTTTCAAATAAATGGCGCTAACATTAATGAACTCTCAGTAATAAGGGATCTTGGCGTTTTATTCGATTCCAAACTTACATTTGTTCCGCAGATTGACAACATTGTCACTAAATCGAGCAAAATTCTAGGATTTATAATCCGCAACAGTAAATTCTTTCGTAACTCAGCTACAAAAATAGTGATATATAACGCTTTTGTTAGAAGCCATTTGGAGTACTGCAGTGTAGTTTGGTCGCCTTATTATAACACTCATCAATTGAGAATTGAACGCATCCAGAAGCGATTTTTGAGACATCTAGCCTTCTCTGATGGATTGCACAAGCAACTGCCTTCTTACAATGCTAAATTAGCTCATTTCAAGCTTCACAGTCTAATGGTACGTAGAAATTTTCTTGACATGATATTCTTATACAAATTAGTCAGAAACCTTATTGATTGTCCCGCTCTTTTAGAAAAAGTTAAGTTTAGTGTTCCCCACCGGTTGCCTGTTCGTGCGTGTCGCACTAAAGGTTTACTTTATAAACCCCCAGCTAGAACAAACCTTAAACAGTTCTTCTTAATGTCTAGGCTATCTTCAACCTATAACTCAGTGTCTGCAAAAGTGGATCTAATTAATGATTCCCTGCCGAAATATCGAAGGCTGGTTCTATCGTTACTGTGCTGACAATAGAACCAGTTTCCGTATTCCACATTAGTACACAATTTTGTTTTTTTTTTGTTTGTTTGGTTTATTTTGTTTTACTAAGTATTGTACTACCTATAGTTTGCTTAAGTTACCGTTCCATTATAAAAGCTTGTTGTGGCACCTTAAATTATTGTGCATTTACCCTATATGATTAAGATCTATCTTTTTGTTAATAATAATGTAACAATTACTGGTTGTCCTAAATGAATAAATAAATAAATAAATAAATAAATAAAAGGCATCGCATATCCTGTTATTTCAGGTTATAACTTACGTGACATTATATTTAATATTTTGAAATACATATGACGATGTTGAATGGAACACCTTTCGAAACAAACCAGACATAGAATTACCTACTAATGATTTTGATATTTTTTTTAATTACTACATAGTTTATAACAAACTCGCTGTCGTCTGTCCGTCCCTATGTATGCTTAAATCTTTATAACTACGCAACAGATTTTGTAGCGGTTTTTTAAAATAGATACTGATTCAAGAGGAACGTTTATATGTATATACATGCATAATTGCACCCGTGCGAAGCCGGGGCGGGTCGCTAGTATATTATAAAAACAAACGTACGACTCGCCACCCTAAGGATGGAATGGAATGTATTCTAAATTCGCGTGCTGTATGAAATATCTACCTCAAAAATTTGCGAACACCGAAATTATGTGTATTGTTGACTATATTTTTTCTGACTGACTATGTCTAGTTGTATCAAGTAGGTACCTACGCGCCACTGTGTAATAATTTTCACATAATATCTTCACACGAAAATCATCGTTATCCTTGTCTACCTGCTTCGAGCTATTATTAAATTGTCTGCACAATATCAAAATGCCGATGCTCTATACAGAGGAAAGTGCACCCAACTTTATAAATAGCTACACGATTTCGTCGCGTTCGTATAAAGAGTATTAAAACTAAAATGGCGTTGGTGATTTTGTAAAACGAATACTCTTACTTATTACAGTTGCTGCTATTCGAATGCGGTATTTATATGCGCTAGAATTTATGCCCTTATACTCTACTAGCAGACCCGGCCACGCGTTGATGTAGCTAAGGTTTTTGTTGTATTACATGTAACAATAACATACATTAATTTAACTTTTAACATAGCGCCATCTATTGAATATTTTTATTCAATCCAGTCAACAGATAGCGCCTTTCTACATTATTGTGGCAAACTTCGCCGGATTTTCCAAGTGATGAGTGGTTTTCGCCCGAAATAGAGAATTACAGATAGATACACAGATAGTAACACACTTCCTGCCCTATGATCTTGCATGTACACCTGGCGGTGGGGATGAATCAATTGCTCTTTTGCCTCCTTCTTTTAAAAATGAAAAATGAAAGTAGCAATCTAATATATATTAATTATTTATTCTCCTAATTATTTATTCTCTACTACCCGTACGAAGCCGGGCGGGTTTCTAGTGTATATATATACCTATATTAGTTATCGTCATAAAAGGAGAATAACAATATTATAATTGCCCCATTATTATGAACTACTCTTGTAAGGTGGTTTCGACATTGAATAAACCTATTTCATTTCGTCCGTTGACATCAACAGCAGCTAAAATCTTGCACTAAAATGTAGCAGCTCGAGGCAGTGGAACAATTACTCAAGAGCAATATTATTTACACTGTGATACAGGACAATGCGACGTGATAGCAAGGGCAAATGCCCCGAGTCAGGTCACTGTCGTGCCCACCGTACGCCTATTATGGGTAAGACCCACGATTTTATCTGCCTGACAACCGTTTTGTAAAAGTATTGTTGGAATAGTACTGGTTTGTTATTCCCTGTGTAGTGACTGATTAAATGCGTAAGATCACCACTCCGTTCCATTCTGAGTGTGTCTTATAAGTCGACGAAAGAAAATTGCAAGACAGAAAACCTAGCCGCAGGGGAAGGAAAACTTGATCCTGTGTCAAACCGTCTGGCTAGCGTGATACAGTAGACAAATTTCCCTCCTTTAAGTGGAGGGGCCTGAATCATCAGTGGGTATTTTACGTGCTGAGTAAGTAAGTACTTGCATTGAAATGTGAAGCTAATCTTTTAGCATTGAACTGATTACCCTAAAATCGATCGATCCGACCGAAACCGCTCGATCAAAATCGATGGGAGTTTCGATCGAGCAGTTTCTGGCTACTAAGTTGGCCAGCCAAAAAGCGTACCGTTATTTTCTATAAACCACCGTATCGTGATGGCTGAATATAAATTTGACCCCTTCCAATTTATGTCCCCAAAAATACCGCATCATAATATTTTCGACTATAGGTATTTATGTACGTTTGGCTGTTCATGCGGCTTTCACATATGAACATTACGCGGACTCCCTGAGCAGCCTTAGATCATAATAATAGGTACAAATAACACTCGGAACTAGTATCTCGACTTACACTAAGAAACTTGTCCGGCCTCGGAAAATACTCATAAGCACATATAGTAGAAGAGCTACGTGCCTATTCAATTTGGTAGAGAAAAATAAAATTGTTGAACCTGAATCGATTAATCGATGCAATGTTCGGCAGCTGGGACCCATTTTTTGCACGAATACTGCAGACATCGATTAGCAATTTTGTAAGTGGCCCGACCTTTAATATACCCTACCTGTTTTTAAGATGTTTCTGAGTTATACCAACTCTTAAAAACGCTTTGCGCCTCAGCCATATAAAGATAGTATATGAATATTTAGCGTCTAACCTTATATTCGACGGATTTAAAATACATTGTGTCTCCACTCCATTCCATCCTGAGGGTGTCTTCAAAGCCGACGAAAGTAAACGACGAGGCCGAAAACCTACCGCAAAAGAAAGAGAACTTGAAACGAAACTCTATGCTAGTGGTGCCATGTTTTGAATATTCTGGCGTTGTGATATTACTTAATGCTGACAGTTTTGAGTTTTGTGTAAAGCATGTAGAATTCACATCGCATAAGTATATTTGAATTATTGTAGGTATCTCAATTGTCAAATCAAGGTGTATGAAAATTTAAAAACAATTAAATTATTTTTGGTCCTGTGGTGACTCATTTAGAACAAATGTCACCAAGCCATATGATGCCGAAGACCTCATAAGATGAACTAAACGAATGCCTTAGCCACATGAGAAGCAAAAATTGACACAAGCCCTGTGTCATCCTAAACTCAAGACTAAATTCCCGTCATGAATTTAGGTGAAGCCCGATTCAGTCGTGGGTCTTTGTGGACTGAAACTAATGAATTAAATTATTTCAGACCCTATTACGCTAAGTACAAAGTCAATATTGATTTATAAACTTGCAAAACAAAATAAAAACCCTTCGTCTATCGTCCCAGACGAACTCTAACCTAACCTTGGTCCTTAGGGCGCGAAAAGGTCATTCAATGTAAATCTAAGTAATTTTGATTGCACCGTGGCAATACAAATCGTCGTAAATGTTACCCGAAACTAAAGGATTTAAATATTCATTACGTACAATCTCGATAAAAAGACATTTTAGGTGGAAATAACTTGTTGACGCGTGATTTGAACATAGATATTCATAGAACTACAAAAACAATAGCTAAGGGAATTAATTAAATTTAAAGCATTAGCTACCAATTTTCCGAATATCAATATGATTATATTCTATTCTAAGATTGTAAACTTTTTTTAACGAAACTCCTGCACTACCTTTAACCTGTATCGCGGGGGCAGTTTACAAACATGATATTCACGAACACAAATGACACCCAGACTCAGACTAAGTGCCTCTGGTTTACACGAATACACTCGGCCGACTCCGGAATCAAACCAGGGACCCGTTATCCAAGAGCGGCTTAACTGAACCCTAGACCAACAAGCCAGTCACATAAATAAATAAATAGCACCACATTGACTTGTTCCAAAAACGTTTGTGCCTTCCGCTTTTGCCTAACAGTGGTATATCTATTAGGAACTTAAGACTGCGTTCAGTCTAAATCTTAATTGTGGATTCAAGTTCTGTGGTCTAGGTGTCTAGTTAATTACGTACTCTAATGAGCCGGATGACACAAGAATGCCTCATGCGTAGAAATTCGTGGGAACCTCTAAGTAGAGGTGAGTTTCTTTTACATTTCCTTGGGCTTAACACACGGCTGTCGCCGTCGATAAAGAGCGATTGTGGCCAATGCATCAATCATCACGACATTGTTGGTAATCGTGGCGTAATGGCGTCTACTCACAATAGTTTGACCTTCACGGACCTCTATTACCGGAATAAGTAGGTAATAGCCCTTTACAGGGTGTGACAGAAAACCTGTAGCCATCCGAAATGGCATATTTAGATAATGTCATAGATCCGTCATAGATGTCATACCGAAAGGGGTTGTTTTGGGTATAATTTTTCTAGTTTAATGTATGACGGAGAAACAGTCTTTAAGTGATCCATTTTTAAATTTAAAAAAATCTAACTATACTAATCATAATAATAAATTCATTTATTGCTGCATAATTACATAATATAGTTAGGACTTAGGAGTAACAAAACGATTACAAATTAAGGAAATTTTGCAGAGCGCTTGGTTTTCTTAAACTAAATTATCCATCGGTTTCCTCACTAGGCAAGCCTATATCGAGGAAACCTGTTATTAGTTATTTTGATCTTCTCGATTATCTCCCTTCGGAAAATTACAAATTTAAACCCATTTAAAAATATTAAAATTATCTTAAAAAAGTAGCATAAATTACTAGCATGGCTTTTCGCAAACACTTTTTGTCACTTTACCGCAAATCATTGTAGCCATTTAGACTTCAATTTATTTCAAGGTTACGGATATTTACTTGCCTAATCGCCATGATACTTTTTCTCGGGTGTGTTTATTCTTAATAATATGGTTCCTAGTCCGAGAGTAAGTGACGCAGTTAACCCTTTTCAATTGAATTGGCGGTTTAGGTTAGTTGTTATAACAACACCCCTTCCGGAAGCACTGAATGGTAAAAAAGTGTTGTTTATGTACTAGCCATCCGTTATCACTATCAATGCCTTGTTTCGCAATTAATGTAATATACATTTTTCTCCATGTAAGTCCACTAATTAATGCAATTGATGATATCAAGGAAATTCTCTTCTCTTTTTTTTTCTCTTTTTAAGATTCGAAACCCCTGCACTAGGTATAACCTGTGTCGCGGGGGCAGTTTACAAACATGTAAGTCACGAGCACAAATGACACCCAGACTCCGAGCCAGTGCTTCTGGTTTAGACAAAGACACTTGCCCGAACCCGGAATCGAACCCGGGACCCGTTGATCCAAAGGAAATCTATGTATAGTTTCATGAACGCGAGCGGACTACAATTTTTTTATATTATTCTTTTGTAGATAGATACATACATAAGTCGTGGCGGTTTTGACAAATACATATTGTAGAGATTATTTTCGACTTTTAAAATAATTAAAGCCGCGTAAATTGCACCCTCTGTATCTCTGTCTAGCACGGTCGTGTTTTTTTATCATACTAATCTAACAATATGTATCAATTTCAAACATAATTAACTACGGTAAAAGAAACGCTTGCTATTCTGTCAATGCCTATTGACAAGATAGTTTATCAGCTGTCGTACTGCTCATGCTATATCAATTCTACTACTACTACTTAGCTCATATATGACTCACTGGTGAGTCTGACTTCTCCATTACACAGTTTATGGACTCTCTTACATGGAGGGAAAGTTATACGACACGGAATATTGAACTATCCTATTATTTGAAGACTAAGAAATCATTCATTAGATACGATAAAAAACAAAGTAAGGTAGGAATCAAATACAATAAATTCAACTTGAATATTTTTGAAATAATTTGAAAATGGAATGATGTACATACATAGTTTGTTTGTGTTTTGCTTTTTGACTCTATTTCATCATGCAAATGGAATATCTCTTTAAAAATCAAAATGTTGTTCCCATGGCCTCAGTGTTAAGTTTATAGCTTCACACTTAATTACCCATAAATTCTTCAACGGATGTCGCGTATTGGTGCGACCACCTAGTATTTGCCCTCCCATAACAAGTGTGCTTAAGTTACAGTTACCCAAGAACCTTACTTGCTTGTATCATCTCAGTCATGGTGGAACGGGGGGAGGCTACTATAGCTACGCCCCGCGTAATCCGTGGGGCCCGCCTTGGAGTTTGGGGCTCCACTAAACGAGGTGGGCCGAAGTCCCCGGGCTCCCGGAGCATGCTCTCCTACCGAGGAGTGTATCCCGTGGCCCTGGTTCGGACAGTCGAGGATCGCCGTCGGTTTTAGGGGGTAGGTCGGGGAGCAATTTACCATCTCTAGGCGCCCCGGAGTCCCACATAACCCGGCTAGTCCCAACGGCCGGGAATCCATGAGGATCACCGACGTAAAAAAAAAGATTTAGCTGTGTACCAGTATTTACACAGACCCATTGCCGTCTGACGTACGCGACCCATCCAGAGAAGTGCGTTTTCAGCCAATAAATCACCCACTGTTGAGTCAGGCCACCTCTTACTACCTAGATGGTAATTAGCCTACTATGCCACGCTGGCCAGACCAGTTGGCATAGGGTTTTCTATCTTAATATATACAAATTACGCGTCACGTTGTTGGTCCGCGATGGACTCCCAAACTACTTAACCGATATTAATCAAATTTGCACACCTTGTGCACTTTGATCCAGCTTGAAAGATAGGATAGCTTACATCTCAATTTATAGTCTAAATATTATTTTATTGCAAATTATTGATATATAATTTGACAGTTACGATTATATGTTAGCTCCAAAGGATTCTACCAGACGGCGCAGTAAGTATTCAATAGATGGCGCTATATTAAAAATAATTTTATAGCATAACCACTACAGCAACGCGTGGCAGGGGCTGCTAATATATTATAGCTTTATTTACCTTACGACATTCTTAGGACAGGGATGGCTGACAATATGTATTTTAAATCTGTCCACATCACATCACATAGACGGGTAACAAAAATTAAAAATTTAAGTACTTAAGTTCCATTTAAAAGGTAAAAAACAAAAAGAAATACACCGCGTTGGGGGACCGCTTCTACTTATTTATTACCTGAAACCTGGTCCCCGCGCGACGTTTTTTTTTTTTTTACTTTTAAACTTATAACACCCCTCTTTTTGCGTCGGGGGTTAATAAATGGGAAAATGTGGACAATTTTATGAGCTCTAAAACCTAATACTGGTTCAATTCGGCTGGATAAATAAACAATGGAGTGCATTCCTTGGAACTTGATTCTGAAGTGTGTAAGCAGGTGTAGCCAGGCATCGTTAGCGATGTATCTTCAAGCCGTTTCGTCCTTGTAGGATGGGCTTTATGTAGAGTAGAATTAAATATACGTAAAAGCATTCATCCCAGATTTCAACCACTTTCACATAATATTGTGTTTGTGAATGAAAGCGTATCATATTCATCACTTTTTTGTTCTACTAATGTAATAAATGTAAAAGTTTAGGTTGTATGTTTGTTACTCTTTCACGCAAAAACTCTTGAAGTGTTTTCGATGAATTAAATCGATAAAATGGCTTGCACACACACGCTATAATTTTTAAGATATAGTGGGACTTATCCAACATATAACGTATGTTAATAAGTAAGTAACAGTGCTGTGTTGCAAGTGCAGTGCTGGTTAAGTTCGCCGAAAATTCGTCGGTTTGGCTAAAATTATGATGATGAAGTAGGAAAAAAATCCGACGAAAAACTAAAATACTTTCTGTCACCATTATCACAATTTTCCATCACTAAATACTTCCTAAAATTAGATATAAATTAATTAAAATAAATATTAAATAATAATTTGGATAAATACTTCCTAAAATTAATCTTTCAGGCCCGTACATAGTCTTGTATACATTACGATGACTAATAAATATGAGGATAACACGTGCGCAAGTCATTGACCTGATATGGCCAAAAACTGTAACCCCCACGGCGCGGTGCTGGGGCTGCCAGGCGTAGAATTACCATAAATCCCCATCCCAATAAAAAAGTAGCATTTTGTGTCTAAGAAGTCTTGACAATTATTCTTATTTTTTTTTTTTTATTTTGATTTACAGTATTTTTTTTTGACTATTTGAAAGCATTCGTGAGAATTTATTCGAATAAAAAACATGATTTTGATTTTGACTACCTACGATGGATTTATTTCTAGTCAATAAAAAATTAGTTTTGTATTGTAAATAAAAATGGAAAATATGTTAAGGAAAACTATGCAGCTTACGTTCTACAAATAGATAATGGACATACCATTTCAATTCAATGTTTTATTTGTTAGCTGTTAATAATTGTTTGTTCTCCATTTATATTTATTAACAAAATTGCACAAACCCTATGGCAATAATATTTAATTGCTAGTTACATAACATAACATATAAATGATACGTCATGTTTTATTTAAATAAACACGTTTTCCTTTGAAAATTATAAATATTCCATATATTATTTTTTCATGAAAAAAGACGATGCCTACCCCTTTATTAGATATAACCTGTATCGCGGGGCTGTTTACAAACATATAATTCAAGAACACAAATGACACTCAGATAATCAAAGAGCAAATGCCTCTGGATTACACAAAGACACTTGGCCCGACCCAGAAATCGAACCCGTAGACGAACTGCAGTCTGTGCTTTAGCGTAATCGATCGCGTAAATAGATCTTATATATTTGAATAGATTATGAATTACCAAAATGATTATTTCTAAAAAAAACTTCACAGCAAGACCAAAAGATATGATTTTAATGAAATAATCATTATCAGAGCTTCGCTGCAAAAGGCATGACAATGAAAAAACATCCGCACAGAATCATATAAATCTGTGTATGACACTTACAGACATGTCAAACCATAACCCCCCTCTTTTGTTCGTGGGTACAATATGAGTGGCAGATAAAAGGATATAATTATAAGAATGGTATATTGATAATATTTTTGCTGGTAACCTACATAAACACGTGTGCATTCATGTTTGCACACAAATGCTATTAGTGGATCTCATTACAATTGGGGTCAATTATCGTCCTATATGACGTGCCAAGGGCGATCAGTGTTTTTTTAGGATCACCAGATCCTTTGTCCGTGTGGTGACGGATTTAGAATACATAGTGTCACCACCCGTGAGGGTGTAGTAAGAGCCGACAAAATAAACGAATATATAATAATAATAAATATAAATATCCTTGGACATTTCACACAACGCCATCTCGTCCCAAGCTAAGCAACTTAATGCTTGTGTTATGGTAACGAGATGGATGATATACTACTTATATATTTTTTTTTTGTAAATACATACATATTATACATTGAAATGACACCCAGACTCCGAGCCAGTGCCTCTGGTTTAGACAAAGACACTTGCCCGACCCCGGAATCGAACCCGGGACCCGTTGATCCAAAGGCGGCAGACTAAAAACCTAGCCGTAAGAGAAAGACAACTTGATACGAAACCTTGTGCCAACCCTTCTGGCGAGCGTGGCGCAGTGGCACAGGCTAATCACACTCCATCTAACTGGAAAAGACCCAACTCGACAGTGGGTCACGTATGGGCCGAGTACATAAGTTGAGTAGTAAATAAACAACCATTTAAGATCGTGCCAAATTAAATTGACACCGACGTTAATTATATGATACTAGCTGACCCGGCAAACTTCGTACCGCCTCAGAATCAATAAATAAAAATCCCTAATGATAATTCCAGAATGTTTCAACTTTATTAAAATATGTGCAAACCTTAACTTGAACAAAAATAATGCGTTATAAAAAAATATGTGTTTTCATATTCTTTAATATGAAACTAGACTTCCACTAATATTTTAAGACCAAAATTTGCCATATCGTTCTCGAGTTTTAGCGAGACTAACGAACAGCTATTCATTTTAATTTATTTAGAAGATAGATAGTTAAGTATGCTTATGCCACCGACTTCAAATGGTTGTTTATTTTTAGCTTTTATATTTTTATCATATGCACGGAGGTAAATCTGATTAAATAATAATATAAATAATAAAAAATATATATTATTAGGTTTTTGAGATTGAGTTTGAGATCGAGTATGAGTTTACTGATCTACATTCCACCATGTCACAGCTGTAAAACGTAAGAGAAAACCCGTAAAACAAAAGAATAATTAAAATAGGTCCTTATTATCGGTGAACGTACACAAAATAAGTCTGCTAAAAACTTGCGGATAATTAAGAATCCAAATGAAGCAAGCAAAAGGCATTCGAGATATACCAATTGCCCCACATACCGACTATCGTGGTACGAGTCCACCAGAGGTTTGAACATTCATGTCAAGTACTCTCCACGCCAATGCGACGTTTGTTTGTAGAGGCTCTTCAGCGTTTTATCCCCCAATTCATATGTACACAATCCTTGTATGAAAAAAGTAAACCTATTATGGTTGCTTTTTTTAGTGATAATTTCACCCAAACTTTGAAATTTATGTTCAATGTTGTGTTTTATATAAAAAAAACCTACTAATATTATGAACGGGGAATTTTGTAAGAATGTATGGATTATGTTTGTTACTCAATACAAACAATAATGTAGCTTATACCTCGACACAACTCATATATTTCAATTTAACTATAATAGATTTTTTTAATGCAAGCGTGAGGCCGGGGCTGGCCGTATATAAAAAATATTAAAATAAAAAAATAATAAGGTAGAAAATCGCACAGGTCCCACTCTAAACACGCGGGAGTTTTAGTAGGTAGGTGGTAGGGAACAAAGGAAAATACAAAAACATGAATAAACTAGTAAAATGTCGCTATTAACTATTCATGTCTCTTTATTTCTTATTTTTACATATATTTTTAAAAAATACAAAATGTTTAAAAAAATATACATAAAAATAGAGAAAAACCGTCGAAAACGAGGTCGATGACCGAGCTACCGACGGTTCGAAAAATGTCGCTATTAACTATATTATTATGAAAACTACTAGTTAATAAAAGTAAATCATCTTAAAAGTCTCCCAAGGAAATTAAAAATACAAATGACACAAATCCGTTGAGTTTCTTCAGCAAGTTATTGATTGATATCAATTTCAATGGCTGAATTAGTTGTTAAACATCATTTGTTACTTTTTTTTAACGATGTTTTCCTATTATCTATTCCCACCCCGGCACGACCTGGCCTTATCTACCTGGTCAATTCTTTAGACTAAAGGATAACGGGAAATTCGTATGCACCCTATGACTACGAAACATGGCGTGTGCATCTTGTCTATCCCCCGAATCGCGTGTCGAACCCGTGCCGCACCATAGTCCACTGTAATGGCGCTGAACACGCGATTATGCTACTGTATCACCACAACTTTACATCAAGTATCGACTTCCGAGAACGTACTAATTGTATCGAGTTTTTTTACAACCCTAATGAACATCTCTCTTACACTGTCATTATAGCTTGTTCATGTCTACTTTTTGTAGCACATTAATTCTGGAGCGAGCTTTGACTTTTTTAATCGTTATGCTACTGGTTACCCCTTTACTCGATTAGAACGTGTAATTATCTAAATCGTATCGTATAGACATAATAAAGTCTAGATAACTCATTGCATTTATTCATGCAATATAGTTACAGTATTCGAGTAACATTACTTTTCCAATATCGATTGTAGTAGTATTGAAACCGTAAAAAGTTATGGTTTATCAATATCGATTATCAATTTTAACAGTTATGTAATAATAATAAACGAGTCGATGCCCGCGGTGCAGTCCACTGTTTTTTGTATTTCGTGTTAAATTCAATTCAAACCAATAATAGATTTATTGTGGGTATTTGATGCTAATAAGCCCAGCCCATACATGACCCACTGCTGAGTCGCCGGTTTTGAAATAATTCATGGCACCAATATCGTTTCTTTTCTTTTATTTCACGTAAATAACAATGTCGAATTAATATTGCCGCACTCAGCACAATAGCCGCTTCGTCTCACATTACGGAAAAAACTAAATCAGAATCCTCGCAAATTCAAATCTTTAAGTACTAAATGTTACATTACACGCGAACGCTCGTCGTTGAAGGAGGGAGTATTGTAATGCAATGCTCAAAGTCGAATCTATAATGTTACATTACACGCGAACGCGCGTCGGTTTGGGAGGTAGTGTTGTAATGTAATGCTCAAAGTCGAATATATAATGTTACATTACACGCGAACGCTCGTCGGTGTGGGAGCGCTTTAGAGAGCTTATTTTTAAATCCATTAAAACATAAAATAAAACATTACACAACAAAATTGTTAACAACTAATAAATAACAATAAAAAACCGAGAAAAAGTAATACCACTTTAAGTCGATGCTTTGGGTCCTAAATAACGTGGGTGTCAGTTTAAATTAAATTGGCACCGACTTCAAATGGTTGGTTATTCTTTACGACATTTTATACAAACCCTGTGCCAATCTGTGTGATGAATTTGTAGGAGGCCCGAACCAGTAGTGGGTCATTTATGTGCTGAAATGATGATGATAAACCCCGATGGACAAGGTTTTGTTTCAGATTCCTTCTTTTCTTTAGCCATTTCGATCGTTTTTTCGCCCCCTCAATATGGTACAGCGACACTATGTAGGTATCCTTGACTATGTCGCCACACGACGAGTCAAATGTGGTGATTTTGATACATTAAGAATTTAACCTGTGACCAAAATCCATCTTTAACCGAACTTAGTAAGGTAGTTTTTATAATGAAGTTGACTTAGCGTTATTACAGAGCTTGACTGAGACTAAACAAAAACAAATGACGTCACGCGATCGCATTCGACCTGCACCACAATGTGGAGGAATACGGAATACCGCATGTTGGCAGCATTCCAAGTTGGACCTTTCATGTTTACCAAGTAGTGTAAGTGCTTTAGGCATTGAGGAAGAGCTAGTATTAGCTTTCCTTCGACTTCTTTTTTTTATATATAAAATGAATGTTTGTCTGTATGTCATTTATAGAATCGAAAACTATGCATTTGATCATGTGATGATCTTGAGCAAAAGTGTTGTGGATGAGCTCAGGAAGGCTTCTGAACAAAAAGTAATCGATAATTGGTGTAATGTCTTTCCTTCAAATTCATTTAGTTAGTGGCGTAGCAACGCGCGCCGGTACAGCTAGTATAATGATAAACGTGACGCTTTTTCACCCCAGTGCTGTACACTGTAAATTCATATTGAGTTGGGCTTCACTGTATGTAGCTTAAAGAGCGTAGGGATTATACTTATATGTGGCCGTTAAGCGTTAAGAAATCAAACCGCCTATGGCAGTCCCTATATATTCCCCACAGACCGTGAAAACAATTAGCTAAACAAACCAAATAATTACCGGTTGTCCCAAAGATGGGTCTACTACTTAGTGAGCATAGATACATAGTTAGGCGACATTATTCCATCGTGACGGTGTCGTAAGAGCCGATAAAAGGAAATGACAAAGCCGCAAGAGAAGGAAAAGTTCATACGAAAGTATGTGCCAACCCGTTTGGCCAGCGTGGCACAGTAGGCTAATTACGTTCCATGTAATTGGAGGAGGCCCGACAGCAGTGGGTCATGTATAGGCTGAGTAGTTGTAGTAGGCAATATAAAATGGGGAAGGCATTTTTCAAATGTCTTTTTTCATCTGTGGCTGACAAAAAGCGCATCGACTGACAGACAACAAAACGCTGCACACGCGGACTCATTAAGTTTCCAGTGGGGAAGTATTAATTAAAAAGTGCGCCGCGATGAGTGATTTCCGCCTGCCACCTCGCTGATGGGAGGAGTCATCAACTTGTCACGCCTTAAGTGCTTTTTCCGTAACATAACTTTATTTGCTTAGGTTTTATCACTAAACTCATAAAAATCGTCATCTGTATCGTCATAAAATTATCCTTATCATCTTACGGTCCTTGTCCCACGCTAGGTGGCAGTCTTCATACGCACCTATCGGTCGTCATAACTACATTTACACTTTTCATACACACCCTTGTGTCCACCCACATTCATACTGAAACTACTACGGGTTCGGATGCCTGCTCTGCAGAGAAAAACCGGCAATAATGTTTTTTAGTATAATATAGAAATACTACGTAAATAATATGTACTTACATTAACACTAACTTAAGTAATAAAACAAGACTAAAAATACCAATTAACCTAAAACTTAAATACTAAAATATATTATTTAAAGGAGTCCCTTTAGGCAAGGTTCCGAAGATACTGGCAAATTAGATGCAGTCTAGTCGATTGTAAGTTGATTTTACGTACATGTACGTACGGCCTGACCTGAGTCGATGCAGACCGATTCAGATTGTTGCTACCACATTCTGAAAGCCTATATTTCCATAGACTAGCCTATGATATAATTGAATGTGTCTTATTAACTAATCTATAACTAATCTAAATCTAAACTATAACTAATCGTATCTCACTTAAATTTATTTTTATGCGATATACGTAGAAAAAACTTGTTAAATAAAACCCGACCACTTAATACGATAATTAGCTAAGACAATTGTGCAAAACACAATGTGAAGTCCCGTCTTAAGACACGAAATCTTATTGAATTCTCTAGAGAAAAAACTGAATTAAGCCCTCTAGCTCACGTGTCAATATTTAAAACGCAAATGAATTTTCGACGTTCGACCATCTAAAAAGTGTAGAGTGCTTATCAGACAGTAAATTTTCTTTTCTGCAACATTTTTGGATCTCCATTTTTGAAAGTTCCTCCACAAAGCTATATTAAACGGCCAGTATTAGCGGTCATCATTATTTAGCTTGCCCTCGCTCACGCTACGACACCGAGTAATAAATTGTAATTTACCTCACGACACCACCCTTGATTCTCCGAACTCTCTCCCTACAGTTACTTTAAGTATTCTAAGGCATTTACTATATCTACGAAGAACGAGCTAATTTTTTATGTCGACCACGTATGCATTTTGACAAAGTTCCTTGCCTTTTGCCAATTTTATTGAGATCAATGTGAGTCTTAAACCGATTTTTCTAAGAACCAGTACGCAAAGCAATTGCCATCAAAGACAAAGTTGAAGTAAAGTTATTTATTTTTAACTAGCTGACCCGGCAAACATTGTACCGCCTCAGAATCAATAAAATAAAACCTGAATGATAATTCCAGAATGTTTCAACTTTATTAAAATATGTCCCTGGACTTCCCCGAATATTTAAAGACCAAAATTAGCCAAAACAGCAATTCATTTTATTTTTAAAGATAGATAGATAAGACACAATGCACACTTGGAAATTATCAACACATTCATAAAAATTATACAATGCAAAGTAATAAATTTTCCCACCACCAGTTCGGAACGCGACCACTGCTGAGAAAAACTGGCTAGAAACTCAGAGGGCTTTTTTATTTTCGCTACAATTTCCATATAACTGTTCTATTGGATCAGGAAGGCGTCATCTGCCCTCCTAGTCCCATATGGTGGGATAACCAGAGTCTTGATACGAAAGTGACCGCCTAATTAATAAATCGGATTCTTATATGATGTTCGAGGAGAAAAGTGACGAATAGATATAAAATGCATAACATATCGCTTTGTGATAATACAATGATTGACAAGTGACTATTACGTATTACTGATACGATAATATTACAATCAGAACAGCTGCTTGGTAGCTGCAAGAAG
Source organism: Clostera curtula (assembly GCA_905475355.2). NCBI lineage: Eukaryota > Metazoa > Arthropoda > Insecta > Lepidoptera > Notodontidae > Clostera > Clostera curtula. The sequence goes on along the minus strand of FR997813.1, from coordinate 4,258,052 downwards.
TTCCGTTCATTGATTCAAACATTATTCAAATGAATACGTTTAAAATCCGAACACGATTTCGGCCGTTCAAAAGGCTAGTGGTTGGAAATAAAAAAAAAGGAAACGATCCGAAACCCGCTATTCCGGGCTTTTTAAGGTGCACTATTGGTACCAACTTGCCCATACTAACAGTGCAAGACATCGTATCATCTGCAAGGCCTCTGGATACCGTGATTTTTGTTTGTACAGGGCATGTTACATAGAAAAGAAAATTATAGGCGGTCTTTTTTGGACTGCAATGATGATTTGATGATGAAATTATATTGCTTAATTCTCCTACGGCAGGCCCAATCATACTTGTGAGTCAATTTGTTTGTATCTTGCTACATAGGTTCGTGTGATGACGGATTTAGAATAAATTTGTCACCACGCCATTGCAGCCTGAGGGTGACGTAAGAGAAGACAATAGTAATTGTAGGTCTTATGTATTACAATAAAAAAACCTCTCCAAGATACAGCGAAAGATGTCTAAATATTTTTTAGAAGTTGTCTTTTTTTGCAACACAACAATTTTTTTCCATCAAGGATATCGAGTTTCCCGATTCAATATTTACTCTTTGCCGTTACGGGCAAATATTAAATATTTCCTTCTCGTTGCAACCTCATTTCTGATTCGGAAATATGTTTGAACGTTTTTTTTCTATCGTTCACTTGGTAAACATGAAATTTGTTTGTGGCCTATACTAAAATAATATGGATTCATCATCATTTCAGCTTATAAATTACCCACTACTCATTCGGAAGTTTGAATTTCGCGGGCTACCCTGGAACATTCACCTTAAGCTAATTTTGTTTGTGCATGTTTTAATAAAGTAGCTCTTATCTATACTGATATAATAAAAGGAAATGTTTGTAACGAAAAAACTCAAAAACGACTCGACCACTTTCACTACTAGAATGCTACATTAACCCTGAGTAACATAGGCTAAATGCAAAGCCGAGATAAGCACGGGCATGAATACCACGCGGGCGAAGCTGCGCCTAAAAGCCCAAAAGTCTTTTTATAAAAATGCACCAGTCCTATTTAAAAATATGGGTACACAATCAAAACAGTGACTAAATGATTAGAAAAAGCATAAATAAAGGGAAGACTGGCTGTACCATAAACCTAAGATGACTCATACGATAACTCAGTTGTTCGAATTTCAAAAGTTGTTTTTTTTTTATTACAGATGGACAATGCGACGCCCGTAATATTCTAATTCAACGCAACGCGGCGGGTTAACAGCAGGTGCGTTCGATTCTGTTCTTTTTTTGATAAAGCGGTCTACACCTGTTCGTCTTTTAAAAAGACATTTGTTATCTATGGCACGTTCGACTGCGTGATATCGGGACACTAATAAACAGTCTTCCAGAGGACAAGTGTTGTTTTTAACGTTCGCTTACAATAGGACCGTAGAACTTCTTCGTGGATTTAATCAATATTCTATAGGTATTAGGGCCTCCGCGCATTATGCGGCCAGGCCGCGCGGCCAACTAATTCTTCTACGATGTATATAGCTGCGCGCATTACGCGGCCAGGCCGCGCGGCCAAGTTTTGGTCGCGTGGCCAACGAAAAACATCGCGTCACATACGCGGCCTATTGACCGCCGCGACCAATCCGCGCATTTATGCGGCCAGGCCGCGCGACTGGCCGCGCGGCCTGGCCGCCTAAATGTGCGGGGGCCCTTACTGATTTTTTAGCATTAGGGTTGCTCTGTATGTTCATTCTGCTGCCAACACCCTAATAGAGGTCTGGCGACTTTACTGACACGAGGGAACAAAATTTACTTTTCTTTTCTTAAAAATAAAACAACAAAACCCCCGCTCTATGTCACCCAAAGCTGTCATTAGGCTTCGGTGCACTGAAAAAAGTGGAATATGTTCCCCAGACGTCGAGTTCCAGTTAGTGGGTTGTTATCCACAAGACCCCATTTCTTGATCTGGATATTTTTGTAAGAATAGCATTGGCACGGATTTCATTTACTTAGAGGCCTTTATTTCGACCTCACATTCAACAAGTTATTTTATTACAGTATAGTATAATAAATTTACCACATTGCATTACGCATAATATTATTATAACAAGGCAAATAAATGCTTGCATAATTACATTTGTTTCCTGATATAAATGGCGCTATTTATTCATAAAATATTTATGTAGCACAAAAATAACATTAAAGACTTAATGATAAAATAGTAGACTATAAACGAACTATATTTAAAATTCGAATAAAACAGCTTATCACTATATTTATAGATTTATATGCAGGTGCAGTTTGTTGACTGAACTTGTAACACAATAACACGTACGCCAAAAAGAAATCTGGCGAATACACCTGCCTGCAAGGTGCAGAATATGATCTTGTCCGATCGCAAACAGTTCGATAAGGACCAATATTGACAAACCCGTTATTTTTTATGTTGATTGAACAGAAAGTTAGTGGTCACGATCCTGACATAAATCGAGCGATAAACTTTGGCGATCAAAGGAATCTATATCTTATACTGTATTGATATAATGTTTGATATTCGTAATTACTATTATTATTTCAATACTATAATCCTCAATATCTTAGGAGTACTATTTTCATAGTAAAATAGACAATTATAAGGTATTTTTTATCTAGTTAGCATGGGAATTAAACCCATACAGGCTTATGCTTGTTTATTGTAAAGTAAAAATTAGGCAAACAATTCGTTTAGTGTGTCTCTTCTTTTACAGATTATTAAACTAACACAACTATAATACTTTAATGGGGTTAATGAACATTTCGTGAAGCCAATTTAAACTCAAAAATAACTTTCTTTACGTGGGTTTTAACACTGTGTTCTTGTAAATCGCTATATTTAAAAGTACCATTATAATGTTTCGGCTCTTGTCCCATGCCAAGTAGTAGTCTCCATACACTGTTATTGTTCGTCATAAAATACGCTAAATTCACACCTGTCATTCACAGTTCCTCTTCACACAATCCGTCCATTTCCCACAACCCGTGGGTGGACAACCACATTCATACTAAATCAACCATATCATTTACAGTCCTCGCCAATCTTTATGGCCGCTCTGAATGTAGCCGCATTACGCTGCGCACAACACAAAATTAGGTATCAGCGGGAGGTATGCGGGGTGGGGAGGCAGGTCACGCCCTCGCGTTTTTCACCCGCTTGCGTCCTGGCCACCCGCGTGTCAGTGTGAGTGAACTACAATCGTATTGGTTATGAAAGGTACGATGCGCAAGTTCGTGCCCACGGCTACATTCAGAGCGGCCATAAAGATTGGCGAGGACTGTACATCGCTACTAATCTGAAAGTTGTAAAAGAAAATGGAAGTCTTTATTTGCAAGTTCTCCGGTACAAACCTAAAAAAACTCACTCTAATCGAGTACCTCGTCCTTTTGAAGTCGTAGAATTATTTGCATTACGAAGTACTGTTACTTTAGAATTCGCGAACGAACGGAAATAGTTTTCCCCCCTCGCTCTTAAAGGATTATCGATGATTCCGCTGGGCTTTGTCGACGGAGCGCTACAAGCTACAACTTCCGTCCGCAACCGCATCAGGAATTACAATAAGCCATTGTGTATTGTCATCGTTCGAATGAGGCTCCGATGCGTCTTTAGGCCATATGCGCTGGCGCATGCTTTAGGGCGATTGGAGATATGCAAAGACAATCGATAGACGTTTTGTTCGAAGCCAAAGGTTCGAAGCGGCAGTTTATTTTACAAATGATTTGTAAATTGAACTTGTAGTGAAGGTGACCAGTGTTTTTTTTTTAATTAAATATAACCCATTCCTTTGAAAATATTATACTTTAGTACTTCGATTTTATATTCGGCTGTATGTCTGTTTACATTGTTTCGAACTTGTCTATTACCTCGGGGATTTATCTACAAGTTAATTAATAATTTCCTACATGAAATGACTCCATAGTTAATTACGTTTTCATAAACTGGATTAGTATTCATATTTTGGAAATTAACACTCACATACAGGCTTATTGGCTGGTTGTAAATACTTTTTACAACCAGCCAATAAGCTTTTTTTTACTTTGACAAGCTTTTATTTTATATGACAGTGTGTTGTGGTAAATTTCTCAAAAAAAATTGCTTTATTGCATTACAAATATGGTGATCTGATCACACAAGGTTTTCTTATTTGAACGTGACATGCCTCGGTTCACTAACCCTAAACCCGTGTTTGCCAGTATAAAAGATCCAAGCACGCTCCTAGCTCAAGACGCCCACTTGAGCTCGTCCCAGATTCTTACCCGCTCATTATGGGCTCAATCTCTTAAAATTCCAATATTCTGCCTTAATAAAGTTGATACTTTTCGTGTGGTGACGGTTTTGGAGTGTACTGTGTCACCAACCATTCTGAGAACACTATAAATTGGCGGGATCTGTTTACAAACATGTAATTATCGAATACAAATGGCTCCCAGACTCTGCGCAAGTACATCTGATTTACACAAACACACTTGCCAGACCCCGGAATCGAACCGTGGCCCAAAAACCATCTAACGCCGAGACCTACAAGGCAGTTCCTAATCTGAAGATAGACAGAAGTATTTCTTCCACTATATATGCGTGTAACACGTGCTTGAAAAACACATTTCTAGTTAAGCATTATATATAAAGATGATAATTTAATTAATTTATGTTAATTTCGATCACAGAGGCGCATGTTAAAGTCATCAACGGTTTTATAGTTGAATGAAGCTAACCTTTGTCCAACTGGTTCGAAGATTCTTTCGACCGTATTATCGCCATAATTTCAGTCCACGAATAACCCACTGCTGAGTCGAGTTATAGGCTACTGTGCCACACTGGCCAGACGGGTTGGCACAGGGTTTGTATCAAGTTTTCCTTCTCCTGCGGCTAGTTAGTGTGCGTTTTGCGTTCCTATAGTCGCCTTCATCGCGCTCAGGATAGTGTGGGTTGGTGACATTGTGTATTCTAAATCACCACACGAAAGCAGGTACATGAGACCTACGTTTCTTTCTTTCAAAGAAGAAATTTTAATAATATAACTTAAGCCAACGTGACTGGGTAGTTCAGAATTAAATGTGCCACCGATCATGAATTCCCGGTTCGATTTCTCAGTCGGCCAAGTTTATTTGTGCAAACCAAAGGCACTTGCCCCGAGTCTGGGTGTTATTTAAGTGTTCGTGCATTACATGTTTGTAGACTGCCCCCGCGATAAAGGGTTTAAAGAGGTTTCGATACTTTATAAAAATCCTGCCATCCTTCGGAGGAGAACTGATTTAATAATATTTCATGTATTTGCGTAAATTATTTTAAAAACGTCACATATTAGTGTATTATTAGCGTTGCTATGTTATCCCAGGGTTTAGAGAAATTAGGTCATGCCTGGTACGCCTCGACCGAACAGTGTCGGAGGGCAAGAAACTTGCGACCCCAAACTCACCCTCGTTTTGAAATTGAATTTATTGAACTTCGTTAATATTAGGGCAGTACTGATACTTCAGTGTGGTCACGGTTTTTTTGTTGGCTTAAACGAAACCCCTAAAAAAGCCTACCACTAATTATCTGCGCGGGCCATTAAACGAAACCCCTGCACTAGGTATACCCTGTATGGCGGAGTCAGGTTACAAACGTGGAATTCACGAACACAAATGACACCAGACTCAGAGCAAGTGCCTCTGGTTTAGACAAAGACACGTGCCCGACCCCTCGATCGAACCCGGGACCCGTTGATTCAAAGGCACATCTAATCCTTAGACCAACTAGGCAGTTTTAGAGTTTTAGAATAGGGACTTAGAATACGTAGTAACACCACCCCATTCCATACTGAGGGTGTCGTAAGACCCGACAAAAGGAACAGTGGGACATATATAGGCTGAGTAGTAGTAAAAGTACTGATATTATCATAATCATTTCAGCCCATAAATGACCCACCACTGAGTCGGGCCTCCTCCAGAATGGAGAGAATGCGTGATGTGCCACGCTGGCCAGGCGGGTTACCGCTATGTGTTTATATGTGAAATAAATATAATAAATAAATATCCTTGGACATTTCACACAACGCCATCTCGTCCCAAGCTAAGCAACTTAATGCTTGTGTTATGGTAACGAGATGGATGATAAACTACTTATATACATATTTTTTTTGTAAATACATACGTATTATAGATAGAAATGACACCCAGACTCCGAGCCAGTGCCTCTGGTTTAGACAAAGACACTTGCCCGACACCGGAATCGAACCCGGGACCCGTTGATCCAAAGGCGGCACATCTGACCACTAGACCAACGAGGCAGTCGGAAATATCCAAGTAATAATATATCGACGGTATGATTGTACACAATGGATTCAAAATAATCGTGCATACAACCGAAAATAAAAATGTCTATCTTCTTTTTAAAAGTTGGTCAGATCGTCTATTCATCTTTGGATCAAATCTTGAACCTAGTTAATACTGTGACTGCTGTCATGACTTTTTATCCCATGAAAGGTCAAACGACCAATAAATCTATCAACAAATCCGCCTACATGTGGGCCATTAAATCGACATACAGGAGTGTATAGAACTTCAGAAACTAGAGCACGCTTTGAGAGTAAATCCAAGCACACTGCACGCATTGTACTAGCTGCGGGCGGAAAAACTATTATATGTCCTTTTGTTTCTCACGCTGAGGGGTTGTAAAGCGAGCTTAGAGAAATGTATAGTCTGTTGAAAATATCTACTACTACTCGGCCATGATTGACCCACTGCTGAGTCGGGCCTCCTCCCATCACAGGGAGGGTAATTGACATGTTATTTTTATTTACCAAATATGTAATAAAATAATAAATAAATATCCTTGGACATTTCACACAACGCCATCTCGTCCCAAGCTAAGCAACTTAATGCTTTTGTTATGGTAAGGAGATCGATGATAAACTACTTATATAAATTTTTTTGTAAATACATACATATTATGGATAGAAATGACACCCAGACTCCGAGCCAGTGCCTCTGGTTTAGACAAAGACACTTCATCATTTCAGCCAGAAGACGTCTACTGCTGGACATAGGCCTCCCCCAAGGATCTCCACAAAGGCCGGTCCTGGGCCGCCCGCATCTACTGCTTTCCGGCGACCTTAACCAGGTCGTCGGTCCACCGTGTGGGAGGCCTACCCGCACTGCGCCTTCCGGAACGCGGTCGCCACTCGAGGACTTTTCTTGCCAAAGACACTTGCCCGACCCCAAATCTAACATTGGTCATCATAAGAAATTTGCAGTTATTTTAACATTTAAAGTCTCAGCTTACCTATAGCTCGTCACTATGTTTTTTACGTATTTTTTCGCAACCAACCAAAATAACATATATAGAAACATTTAAAAGTTTATTGAACCAAACATAAATAAAAATACCATTTAAATACTGATATGCCTCCCACACCACGGTAGACCGATAGGCGGCTATCGTATAAATCCTTGGGGGAGGCCTATGTTCAACGGTGGAAGTCTTTTGGCTGAAATAATGATTAAAATACACATCAAATAAAAAAAAACACTAAGTAGGCTAACCGTAACGTTAATTGATTCTAAAAAGATTAACGAAAACTAAACTTTAAAAAATTGTATTTGTGCCTAATAACTGTCATCGGGTACTGTGCAAAGAACGGCAACGATTAGTATATTTAAAGTAGTACTGAAAAAAAATGTATTCGATAATTCGTGATTCGCAATGTGTGTCCGACAGTTTCATGTATCGATTCGCTTGGTCCTCAACGCACCACTGATTTCATAACAGTATTTTAGACCTTCATAGCAATCGATTCCAACTTTTTAGATTATTTCGTAAGGTGGTACAAATATTGATAGAGTTTTTATTCTCGTTTAACAAAACAAAATACATACATGTTACAATATATGTATGTATATAATAATTTTTTTTTAACAATGAAATATTTGGCGTTTTTTTTATACGTATAGTAAAATTATGGCCTGTGTAATATACCGGTTACTCGCAAAGGCCAAGGATAAGGACTGAAGAACCGTAACATTACACCCGTACGTAGCCGGGGCTAGTAAGTAAATAATACGTAAAGTTCACACGACAGCTCCTATTTGGCTCCGTGTCACCGGTTCGTGTTTTGCATAGGTGCGGTGCGGCCTTTTATGTGTAAAATTACTGCTCGTCATCACTTCACGTGCTGACCTAATTAGTTTACTGGAAACCCAAGATATTCCTCCTGCTATTTCCATAAGCTGACGTCTGGGGGCTGGAATGCAGTGGAATTTTTATTTATTTCCTTATATGCATTGGTTACTTATACGGTATAGATTTATTTATAGTGTTCGACTGGTTAAATCAGGTCATAGGTCAGTTAGTGTCTTAGGAATTGCAGATTTTAGCCTAAATTCAAAAATATACATAGAATGAACTGTTGGATGACCTAGTTCCATCTATTTGCCCACACGATATGATTAAATTATTAAAAAGTTATTGTGTCAAAAGCTTATGGCGTATGTCCCGAACTAAACTATTAATTAGTAGGTTACGAACACTGACAAAATCAAGAATCAAAGACTAATTAATTTTAACTTTCATAATCATTCGAACCTTTTTAACAAAACAAACTTGCTATTAGCAAAATCATTGGTATAACGATAAAAGTAAAAACTTGGTAAAAACCTAAATGATGAAGAAGAAGAACGATCAAAAGAAAAAAAACTCGAGTGCGATTCGTGATTCAAATTCTTTTTAGATAGTTTAGATGCTAGATTGCGTTCCGATATAACTAATAGCGAAGCAATTTAAACGTAATGGTTGATTATAATAATCAAACGGTTTCCAATTGACCGCCTAAAGAAACAGAAGCATTGGTCTACGTAGATAGAGCCATCAATTTATTGGCTCTTGAAACAGCCAGCGTATAAAATGCAGGCGCGCTTGTTTCGTAATCTTGACTGCCTATTTAATACGGTTTCTATAAGTCCTTATGAAATTAAACTGGTCTCGTGCTTAATTAAATCTTGATGAAATGGCTTGTTTTGTCAACCAGTGTCTGTAACTGTTACGTTTATACTCAAATGCATTTTATTTGATGCTAAACTGTATTTGACTGTTCAAACTAATCCTACTAATTATAAACGCGAAAGTTTGTATGAATTATATGTTTGATCTACTGAATAGATTTTGATGAAACTTTACAATAATACTAGCTTATACATCAGAATAACACATAGGCTATAATTTATAAAAATATAGTGTGAATCATTTTAACAGAATATGTGATATTGTATGTATATCAGATTTTTGTATTTTTTATTAAAGTCTTGTGCTAAGCCAGCGAGCGGGCCGCTAGTAATAAATTTTATAAATGCAACGGTAAGTCTATCATTCACATATGTCATTCCAAAAAATACTGATTGCTCAGTCAAGCGTCTTCCAATTTGATGAAGGAAGATTAGCCTTGCAGAGTACATTGACCAAATGATTCGGATCATGGACTAATATCTTGAATATCTCATTACCTGAGGCAAGTTCGTTATGTCTTTTAAACCCGTCGCAACAAAAGGATTCAGTAAACGGTGGATTTTCCTATAAAAGCCTGTAGTTTTCGTGCAACAGTGATTTGCGTTCATAGGCTGTGTCTAGACAAAGCGTCAAATAGAAGAGTCCTCGAATGAAATACTACAGCATCTTCGTACATTGTGCTCGAAGCTAGCTCGACACAATGGAGCGCCCAGACTTAGACCAGACTGGGTTTACCGCCCTATTCATACTTTTGCACAGCCTTTTAACCACTGTATGCAAGTTGAAGGAAGTTCTGATCTTTTCTATTTGTAATATAATAGTTATACTTACTTTAGTGAGCGGATTTGAGGGCAAAAGTCCTTGGTTCATACACTGCCGTATCTACTACTCAAAGAGAGCGTACCGCCTGGCCTTTGATTTACAAAGCATTTTAATTATAAAATTTTTTCTCCAAGGTCTAAGAGATAATTCTTTACAAATTCTGATTCAGGTACATTTTTGGAAAAGGGGCCTACAGTTTTCCGTCCTTTTGACATATACATCTGATTAGTAAATCTTGATAAAATTTAAAATGAAAACCAGCAGCGCTCTTCTGTACATATAACAAATTTAGGTTTCTATACTCTTTTAAATGTGATGTCTAATCAATGTGGTACTTTTTAACCCCCGACGCAAAAAGAGGGGTGTTATAAGTTTCACGTGTCTGTCTGTCTGTCTGTCTGTCGGTCTGTCTCTCTGTCTGTGGCACCGTAGCCCGCGAACGGATGAAGCGATTTCAATAAAGTTTTTTTTGTATGAAAGGTGAGTTACGGGCGAGTGTTCTTAGACATGTTTGATGAAAGTCGGGTGAGCCGTTTAAAAGTTATGAAGGGTGAAAGTGGGGAAGAATAACCGAATGTCTGCAAATATAATCGAGTGGGGTCTCAAATGAAAGCGCATCACGTGCAATTTAACAAAATCTACATTATAATAAGTATGTACCTATAAAAAGTATAAAATAAAAATTAAATTAAAAATTTAAATAAACCCCCGACACAATAACCTTTAAAAAGTAAAAAATAAAAATTCATACTTCGCGTTGGGGGACCAGGGTTCAGGTAATAAATAAGTGGGAGTGCTTTACGTTTTCCACACGGGCCTCTGACTTCTTCTAAATGACTTTTTAAATACTCCTATAATATAACTAGCTGCGCCCCGCGGTTTCACCCGCGCTTACTTATTGTCGTAGCGCGGGAGAAGCCGCGGGGCAAAGCTAGTCTAAAAAAGTAGCCTAAGTTACTCCTTATATAATTAGCTACCTATCAGTGAAAGTCCCGTTTAAATCGGTCTAGCCGTTCCAGAGATTAGCCGGAACTAACAGACAGACGGACAGACAGACAAAAATTTGAAAAAAAGTTATTTCGGTCTATGTACTTTGTATAAATACTTACGGATTTAGTAAAAAGTGGTTATTTTATTATTACAAACAGACACTCCAATTTTATTTATTTGTATAGAGTATAGATGTATAGATTATCGGTAGTAGTACCACAGTAAAAAGTTTACTGAAATCATGCCTCATTTCCCGTATATACACAGCCTCGTTGAGGTGTATGTCATGCCAATGATTACGAAGCGTAGAGAGACACAAAGAAAACTCAAAACAGAACATTGTGATGCCGTACATGATATATTCACAATACAATACTTAAGGGGTGGATATAATGAGTTTCTGAAGGATTGGCTAATTTTAAGTATGTGTAGCAGGTATGTTTGATCTACAGGATGAACATCAAAGTAACGATGACAAAATGTGGGATGGTTATAATAAACTTAAGTTTGAAGATAGGAGCGTTCTAACACGCAAGTTCAAATGGCAATTATTTTACTTTTCCAATTCTGCCCGCCTTTATTAATGTCCGCAACAAATAATAAAATAGGCTGAACACTCACTCACGGCCACCAATGTCCAACATGCGTAACACGGGTTAAATGCTTTATTCAATCTGCGGACACCAACGCAATTGTTTCTATTCGTTTATGTTGACAACCATCGGAATGCTCCTTGTTGTCTTAATTTAAACCTTAACCCATTGAAATAAAGGCCCAATGTTCTGGAATCCGCTTTCTGAGGTGGGATATGAAAATGGCATGTGTACAACGCCACCAACTGGGTGTTGCAAATGATTCTTAATGCGCGTAAGAGACTTCAGAATTTTGGAGGTCATCGTCCTAGTCAACTATCCGATATATTATGTTGCCAGACATATGTATATATGGGGATTAGTACTTTTAATCTATATGGGGATTAGTCACAGTGGTAGAGTTTATAGTCTACTGACTGTTTAAAGTGTTTAATTTTAACAAATAGACGGTTATAATTACCAGTGATCGTCTATAGACGCGCAACCGAATGTTAAGCGTTCCCCACAGCCTACAGCCGCTGGAAACAAAGGACAAGGGACTCTTCTATTAAAGAGGAAGGTTTTCGTTCCCATCTTCCACTAAACAGGTACCTACTCATCCTTGTGTATATTAGTAAATTTTCGTCATCATCATGCCCTTAAATGACCCACTACTCGCCAAATAGATCCGAGTCCTCCAAATTCGTGGAGAGAAATTCCCTACTGTGCCTCGCAAGACGGGTTGGCACAAGGTTTGTATCAAGTTTTCCTTCTTTTGCGGGTAGATTATCTGCCTCTTGTATCCCTTTAGTCGCCTCTTATCTTACCTCGGGATAGAGTGGGTCGGAGACACTGTATTCTAAATCCATTACCTACCGCAAGATAATGGAAATTTTACTAAATACGAATTCCGTATTATCAGCCTTCCGATCAATCCGTGTGATGGCGGATTTAGAATACATAGTGTCGCCACTACAATTCATCCTGAGGGTGTCGTAGGAGCCGACAAAAGGAAATTGCAAGGCCAAAAACATAGCCGCAAGAGAAGCAAACCTTGATACGAAACCCTATGCCAACCCGTCTGGCCAGCGTGGCACAGTAGGCTAGTTACCCCCAATGTACTCGACTCGGAAGAGGCTCATGGGCTGAGAAGTAGTCGTATTATCAACCTTGCGCCTAACAACACAAGGCATAAAATAAAACTCGCAGAACCCTGTTTACAATGTAGGTAGGTACACAGATATCTAAATGGGTCAACTTTTAAATTAGACTAAATTAGGTCTGAGACCATTACCTAAACAAGAATGAGTACAAGATTACAGTAAGTGGGGTTTTATTCCTAATCCGAATTAAAGGCTTACAATAGTTGGAAACAATAGTATTAAACTAATACTTTTCTTGTTGATGAGTCTTATCCTGTTTATCTCATCCTAGCCTCTGCCCGCGGCTTCGCGTGGTATTCGTATCCGTGCTCATTTTGACCTCCATGACCTTTATGATTACCGCTCAGGTCTCATGGGTGATACTTATCTATTTTGGCAAACCGCGGCTTCAGGTAGATTTCGTATCCGTGCTCATCTCAACCTTCTTGACCTTTATGATTACTACAATTATTCCGATTACCTTAATTATCTATTTAAGCAACAACCTGAAGCTCACGCGGGTGAGACCCTTTGCGGAGCAATCTCACCTTCTTCCCATTTGCTTAGGGGTCGCCACCAGTCAGTTTACACGGAGTGATTGCTGTCAGAATTCCCCGAAGCATCATCCAATAGGACAACCGGTAATTGGTTAGACGGTTAGGGGCTCCGCGCATTATGCGGCCAGGCCGCGCGGCTAAGTCGCTGCGGCCAACTAATTCTTCTACGATGTATATAGCTGCGCGCATTACGCGGCCAGGCCGCGCGGCCAACGAAAAACATTGTGTCACATACGCGGCCTATTGGCCGCCGCGACCAGGCCGCGCGACTGGCCGCGCGGCCTGGCCGCCTAAATGCGCGGGGGCCCTTAGATATTTTTTACGCTACTACTACTCAGCCTATAGACGACACAGTTGGCGCAGTGGTTGAGCGATCGACTGCTGCGCAGCATGTCGCGGGTTCGATTCCCGCACGGAAGAAATATTTGTACGACCTACAAGTATTTGTTCCGGGTCTGGGTGTTTTCTATCTATAAAATGTATGTCTTCTTAAATTTAAGAGCCATGCTCTTGTCGGTGGAGTTTCTTCCAAGCATCTCGATCTTCTGCTAGCTCCTTGACCATTTGATACGAACCGACATTCACTTTTTCCTTAATTTGATCGAAAAAGCTTCTCCTAGGTCTTCCTCGTCCTCTCTTCCCTTCTACCTTCCCTTCTATGATAGTTGTCATAAGTGTGTCGTGTCGTATCAAATGCCCAATCATCTTTCCTCTTCTGTTGTCTATGCAGGTCAACAGGCTTCTCCTTTCTTCTACTCTTTCTAATACTTCTTGGTTTGTTAGTTTTTCCATCCAGCTTATTCTTTCCATCCTCCTCCAGCACCACATTTCAAATGCTTCCAATCTTTCTCTGTCTCTTTGTGTCATTGTCCACGTCTCTGATCCGTACAGTGCTATGCTCCAGATGTACGTTTTAATTAAGCGTTTTCTTATGTTCTTTGCTATTTTAGAGCCGAATAAGTGTTTTTTGTTGTTAAATGCTGCTTTTGCTATTGCTATTCGAGTAATTATATCTGCCGTACATCTGGCTTCATGAGTTATGGAGCTGCCTAAATATTTAAAATTGTCTACTTGTTGGATTGGTTTGGAATTTAGAATAATTGGTGTGTGTAAGCGTGTATTTTTGGATGTTACTAAAATTTTTGTTTTTGTTTCGTTTATTTTTAGGCTGAATTCTCTGAAAATTTTGTTCATGGACTCCAAAAGTTTTTGTAATTGGTCTCTACTTTCTGCTAAAGCTGCTATATCATCCGCGAATCTTATGAAGTGTATCTTTTCGCCGTTAATTTTGACACCTCCCTCTGACTTGATTTTAATCTTATTAATAGCGCATTCTATAAAAATGTTAAATATTAGCGGTGAGAGTGGACAACCCTGTCTTACTCCTTTTCTTATTTCTGCTCTTCCTTGATGTTCGCCAATTTCTATGATCGTCTGTTGTTCTTTGTATAATTCTAGGATAACCTTTCTGTCTCTGTAATCCAATCCAGCGTGCTTGAGAGCTTCCATCATTAATTTCCAGTCTACCCTATCAAACGCTTTCTCTAGGTCTATGAAAGCTATGTGAGTGTCTAGGCCCAAATCCATTCTTCTGCCGGTAATTAATTTTAATGCTAATATTGCTTCCCTCGTACCTTTGTTCCTCTGAAAACCATATTGTTCATCTGCTACGAAGCATTCCGCTTTTTGTCGAATTCTATTTTGAATAATTTTAAGAAGTATTTTAGAGGCATGTGATATTAAGCTTATAGTTCTATGTTCTTCACATTTAAGTGTGTTTAATTTTTTCGGTAGAGTTACAGTTTTGCTCACTTTAAAATCATTGGGGACTTGTCCCGTTAAATACATGTTCTGAATTAATTGATATAGCTCGGTCATCAATATTTCGCTATCATTGTACTTTAACATCTCTATGTAGATTTGGTCATTTCCTGCTGCCTTTCCATTTGGTATACTTTTAATGGCACTGTCAAACTCTTCTCTAAGAATGGTAGGGCCCAGTTCGTCTTTCTCAACTTGATCTATTATTTCTATATCGTTCGCCAACAAACCATCGCCTTTATATAAATCTTCTATGTAACGTTTCCACCTTTCAACTATCTCATTATTATCTATAATCATATTTCCCATCTCATCCAATATCGCTGTGCTCTTACTTTTCTTCTTTTTATATAGATTTCTTATAATATTGTAGGCTTCATCCATTCTCCCTTTCTGCATAAAGAACTCTATAGTTTCACAGTCTTTCTCTATTTCCTTATTTTTGCATGTATGTATTTACAAAAAAAAATGATATTTATTTATTTATTTATAATGCTGAGTCCGGCCTCCTCCCATCACATGGATAGAAAACAGCCTACTGTGGCACGCTGGCCAGACGGGTTGGCAGAGGGTTGCCATTGGAGGGTTGCGTTGTTAAGTGTTCCTTCTCTTGGAACATGTTATCGGGCTACCCATTTCCCCTTGGCGGCCCCCAGGATAGTATGGGGTGGTGACACTGTGTACTCTAAATCCGTCACCACACGTACTTTTACGCTACTGACTACGTATAACGTCTGCAACCAGATTTACGTACCCTACGGAGCACGGAGATGGTCAGACGTTACAAATTATGGACCGGATTATGGACGTCTTCCTTTCTAGTCCTTTATACTACTACTCAGTCCATACATGGCCCACTGTTGGGTCGGGCCTCCTCCAATTACATGGAGGCTAATTAGCCTACTGTGCCACGCTGGCCTTATGGGTTGGTACAGGGTTTTGTATCAAGGTTT
Organism: Clostera curtula; assembly: GCA_905475355.2. NCBI lineage: Eukaryota > Metazoa > Arthropoda > Insecta > Lepidoptera > Notodontidae > Clostera > Clostera curtula. The sequence continues at coordinate 4,242,185 of FR997813.1, read as the reverse complement.
CCTTCCCTTGCGGCTAGGTTTTCGGCTTTTTGTCGACTCTTACGACACCCTTAGTATGGAATGGGGTGGACGGATTTAGAAGCAACTATCGTTAGTGTCATATATCAATTAGCTACGGTGCGGAGACAACACTATTCTCGTCCACTTACTCGTATTATTTGACTAACATCGCTATAAATCTAAAACTACTTTTAGATTAACTTGTATGAGATCTATTTCCAACGCACGCGCCACTTTTTACGGCATTTAGATTACAGGATATAAATCATAAGTAGGGTTGGCACTAAACATCACAAATTAGGGCTACTATATTAATCTTTACATAGCGTTGTACTTATGAAATTTTAACGTAATGTTCTATTATTAACCGACTTCAGAAGAAGGTGGTTCTGAAATATACGATTTCCAGGAATCATATTTAGGTAATTTTGGACGACTTACCCTACGCGCGTTGCCACGCCCAGACACCCAGACTCAGAGTAAGTACCTCTGGTTTACACAAAGACACTTGCCCGTCACCGGAATCTAACCCGGGAATCTAAACTAGATGGGTCGCGGAGGGTAGATGGCAATCGCTCCGTTTAAATACTGGCATAGTTGTGTGTGTGTGTGTGTAATCCTGAGGGTGTTGTAAGAGGCGACTAAAGGAACGCAAGAGGCAGGTCAACTAGCCGCAAAAGTAGGAAAACTTGAATCAAACCCTGTGCCAACCCGCTCTTGCTCTTGCCAGAGTGGCACAGTAGGCTAATTTCCCTCCACGAACTTGGAGGAAGCCCAACTCGGTAGTGGGTCATTTATGGGCCGAAGTTATGATGACAGTTAGCTAAGACTGATGCCGAATTCAAAGAAATTGTGAAAAGGCGATGAGTTGCCAACCCTAACCTCCGGTCGATGCGCACGCGACCGACGGGAAATGTTGTCTATAATCAAATGCTTTATACTTATGTTTAAAGACATGGCCAGAAGAAAATTTACTAATATGGGGACATCCGGTTCTGGTGGATTATAAAAAAAACCATTAAGGAAGTTTGGGTATATGCGATAATCCGAAAATATACTAGGTTATATTATAGTAGAAAGGACTATGGCAGAATCTGTATAAAAATGTGGTAAAATGTCTTGACATATATGCATTTTTTTAAACCCATTTAAAATAAATGTTATAATATTTTACAAATTTAACACGTGTTTTTCGGTAAGCGGATTTTACTTGTAAACTTTACATTGTTTATAAAAAATCATAATTAAGCTAATTCCGTATCAGGTGATGTAAAATTAGCATTAAACAACATTTGAATCACATTTCTAAAATTCCGTGTCGTGACGGATTTAAATTATAAAATGTCACCAATCCCCATGGATTGATGACATGATACAAACCCGGTCCTGTGAGTTTGCGTAATATAGTCGGCTAAATTCCCTCCATAAATTTGGAGGCGACCCAATTCAGTAGTGGATCATTTATGGGCAGAAAGCATGATAATGATGAATGTTATACAATTCATCGATCTCGCCAAGATATTTTCAGTAAAAGGGCTCGAGTTTTATTACTCTAGCTTAAGTTTTATAATGTAACTACCATAAATCAAATAAAATACCAGGATTACTGCTTCCATTTACCTCATACAGGGAGCAAAGTCTGATAAAGTGCAGCAAACAACACTCGCGTACGTCATACTTTTCCTTGATATTTATTCATATTTCCTGATGTTAGAGGTTTTTGTATTTTACTAGCTGCGCCCTATTATCGTTCGTGAAAATCATTGGAATGGCATAGTTTGTGAGTTCTGTTGGGTCTTGGGTTAATTCCCGGGAAATCGTTGGGCTTTGTTCCCGGGAAATCAAGCTCGAGAACAGTCGAGAACTCGAGAAATCATGTACGTTTGTAGAAATTAAACTTGCAAATGCAACTTGTCCAGAGGTCTTGCAGATGAGTATTTTGCTTGAGATTTTGGATCAGTACCACCTGCCTGGGATCCAGTCATTAAATTGATCAAATCTCAAGCAAAATACTCATCTGCAAGACCTCTGGACACCGTGAGCGATTTCTGCGTGCACATGGAACGTTATCAATAAAACTAAATTATAGGCGGTAGATTTTAACTGTTTCTTTGTACTTTTGAAGACAACTGTCATCTAGTATCTTCCGCGACCACGACTGCTGCAAAGCATTCGAAACGTCGGGAATTAAATAATGTAATATACACGTGATAAATCCGTTAAAAAGTGTTTAATTTCAAAATTATAACCTGTTATTCCCATCGAGCTTTATTATGGTGAAGTTGAATTAAAATCCATAAAGTAGTTTTTGCGTGACAGAGTAACAAAGATCGTACTAATAATATTAAATGGAGTATAATTTATTCTTCCTCATACCACAGATATAATAATACTATACAGTACCCACACTATGTTGCCGTGTATCGCATGAACTTTTTCATCTAGTCGTACATAATGTACCTCCTCCAGCGGGATGGAGGAAAGTTGTGTATTTGCCTGTGTACGTGCGCCGAAAAGATAACACTGAATTACTTTACATTCTGTGATGCCTGACTTACGAGTACCCAAGCACAACGTGGACCTGTCCCTCTGACCCAGAAAATGATTCGTCATTATTACAGCCCATAAATGACCCACTACTGGCTCGGGCCTCTTCCAAATTCATGTAGAGAAATAAGCCTACTGTGCCACGTAGGCAAGACGGGTTGGCACAGGGTTTGTATCAAGTTTTCCTTCTCTTGGGGCTAGGTGATCTGCCTCTTGCGTTCTTTTTTATTGACTGCCTCGTTGGTCTAGTGGTTAGATGTGCCGCCTTTGGATCAACGGGTCCCGGGTTCGATTCCGGGGTCGGGCAAGTGTCTTTGTCTAAACCAGAGGCACTTGCTCTGAGTCTGGGTGTCATTTCTATCTATAATATGTATGTATTTACAAAAAAAAATGTATCTAAGTAGTTTATCATCCATCTCGTTACCATAACACAAGCATTAAGTTGCTTAGCTTGGGACGAGATGGCGCTGTGCGAAATGTCCAAGGATATTTATTTATTTATTATTTTTATTTTAGTGGCCTCTTACGACACCCTAAAGACGGTATGGGTTGGTGACATCCTTCACCACACTGACAAAATGATTCATTGTAGTTTAAACCTGACACAACTCTTAAAACAAAGCGGTAATACATGATTTTATTAAGTACACTGTTTGTAATAAATATCCTACAATAACAGGTCTAGTTATTTGCTAAACACCTAAATACGTTTCCTCCTCATAAGGTCTGCAATTTCCTTGTTATCCTGTAAGCTAAATTAATTGGATGACCCGGCTTTAATTAACGAGTTCAGGTTGGCCTGAACCTATTCGTACTCTTTGCTTTATCCTCAATAGAAGATTCGAGATCTGATGTTCTCGGAACTTCTATTATTATGTTCATAGCTTTTAGGTTTAGAAATAAAATTGTCGACGATAAAATACTTTTTGCTTAATAAAATAAGTAAGTTTCTATTTGTCATTCGCCGTGACGTTAGCCATTTTTTGCGAACCAACAAGACACGATCGTTTTTTCGGAGTCCTATTTTGAGCCCGTTTTCGCGACTTAATTTTTATCATTTGTATTTATATTTTTTTGAAATGATATAATGTATCCTGTTTAAATACTTTAATACGCTCACGAGTCAATATCTCGTATATGTGTAGTAAAGACGTGAGTGCATTGGCCCATTCATGTCTTAGTGTAGACTGAATATAGTGCTCTGTTCATTTGATGCTATATCCGAGTGCAGAACGTGTCGTACGGAGAGCAAGCGAAATGCAGCCGACTTTAATGACAGCCCAGATTGCGGTATGTACTTTGGTTGTTTCAGTAGAGTAGCACATTTATGACACGACGATCATTCTTTCGTGAGCAAGAATGGCAAACCTCGTATAAAGATCTCGTTTCGGAACAAAAAGTTTTTTATTCTATGGACATGAAAAATTCAGAGGCCACGTGAATTTATTTGCTTGCGTGCTTGAATTTTAAAACAGATTGATTTCTTATATCGAAATTAAGTGTGGTGACTAATTTAGAATTCATAGGGTCGCCATCCCATTTCATCCTGACTGTGCCGTAAGGCCAACAAAAGGAATGATAAGGCGTATAACCTTGCTGTAAGAGAAGGTAAACTTGATACTAAACCCGCTATTGCCCCCCCCCCCCCCCGTAGTTGGAGGAGGCCCGACTCAGCAGTAGGCCGTTTATGGGCTGAGATGTAGCAGTAGTAAGTAGATAGCTATGCCAACAGTGTATATTGTGCACTGGTTTTATATCAGCTTACAAACATTTTGAACTAAAAGTACGCGCATGTCATCAGCCAATCGCGTGGCTTACGCCTCCCTTCTCCGCTAAACACTGCTAGAAAGATCTAATCAAATCATCATCATCATCAGCTTACATTAGTTCACTGCTGGTCATAGGCCTCCCCTAAAGAGCGCCATAGCGCCCTGTCTTCAGCTTGACGCATCCAGTTGCTGCCCGCAACCTTTCGCAGATCGTCGCTCCATCTAGCAGAGGGCCGTTCCACGCTGCGCTTGCCGATTCGCTGTCTCCACTCAAGAACTCGTCTACCCCAGCGGTTGTCGGTTCTTCTACAGATATGACCAGCCCACTACCACTTCAGTCTGCTAATTCTCTGAGCTATGTCGGTGACTTTGGTTCTCTGTCGGATAGTCTCGTTACGGAGCCTATCTTTCAGAGAAACCCCAAGCATAGCTCGCTCCATAGCACGCTGAGCGACTTTAAGCTGGTGGACTAGTCTCACTGTTAGTGTCCACGTCTCGGCACCGTAGGTCATGACGGGCAGAACGCACTAATATAAATCAACGAATCAAATACTGCCCAGTAAACAATTTGGCTCAAGATGATTGTTAGCTACTGTACTGATGATATTATGTTCCCGTGTCAATTTTGAAGAGCTTAAAAGACCTTTCAAATCATGTATACTTTTTGCTTTGAACCTAATTTTCATTTTCTCGAACATGTTCTTGCAACTGCAAATCGGACTAATAAATCAGATAACCGAAACTTGTCGTCGATTATATGAGGCACTAGCTGACCCGGCGAACTTTGTTCCGCATTATAAATATTTAAAATTAAAACAAAAAGAAAGTTGGACGTAGGATACCGGAGATTTTTATCCCGTCCGTATAAAACCTACTTTAACAAAACGCAACTGACAGCGAAACGTTATGTTGTCTATAGTTTAATATGGCCGAAAATTTGACAATTAGAAATTTTGAATTCGACGTGTTTATATTGTTGTAATTCACATAATATCTTTATAACTTGTAGCCTATGTGTTATTCTGATGTATAAGCTATATTATTGTAAAGTTTCATTAAAAGCTATTCAGTACTTTTTACGTGAAAGAGTAACAAACATCCATCCATCCATCCATCCATCCATCCATCCATCCATACTTACAAACTTTCACGTTTATAATATTAGTAAGACAAGGGTGAACCAAAGTGGGAGTGTTGTTAACTTGTAACGTTAATATTTACTACGTGCTTTGTTACCTTGTCACCATAAAACAGTTTAATTGCCACGCTGTGTTATGAATTTTTGGTAGACAAGCCTGCACTTTGTTGGATTCTCAATTTAAAATTCGGCTGCCAGCAACTGTAGCGTTATGCTGAGATATTTAGAACGTGTTGCGTTCACCCACCCATGCGATTCTGAGGGTGTCGTAAGTGGTGACAAAAGTGTTAGCTGGAAAGTCTGCCCAACAGAAGCGCCCTTATAAGAACTCATATTCAACACTACTACTACTAGCCGTTGTGGTGACGGATTTAAAATACGGAGTGTCACCAACCTATACCATCCCGAGGGTGTTGTAAGAGGTGACTAAAGGAACGCAATAGGCAAATCACCTAGCCACAAGAGAAGGATAACTTGATACAAACCATGTGTCAACCCGTCTTGCCAGCGTGCACGGCAGGCTAATTTCCCTCCATGAATTTGGAGGAGGCCCGACTCAGTACTGGGTCATTCATGGGCTGAAACGACGAACGACGACTACTCAGCCCATAAATTACCTACTGCTGAGTCGGGCCTCCTCTAGTTACAGTGAGGATATTTAACCTACTGTGCCACGCTGGCCAGACGGGTTGGCACAGGGTTCTGTATCATCTGCGGCGGCGTGGTTCTGCACCAGATCCCACAATGCCGCAACAGGACGCGAGTAGGGAGCACTCCGGGGATGTTTAGTGGGTAGGCAGGCCCCCACTCTGGGGGAGAGTCCCACACGCCCCCCCTCGGCCATCCCCGTGGCTGACGGGGATAGTCCATAAAGGATTTTACCCCGGGCGAACAAAAAAAAAGGGTTTTGTATCAAGTTTGCCTTCCCTTGCGGCTACGGTAATTGTCCTTGTCGTTTCCTTTTGCATGGTATGTGGCGGTGACACCGTGTATTCTAAATCCGTCACCATGCGCACAGTTTGACACAGCAGGATAATATTCCTCTGACAACCGTGAGTGATTTATGGGAGAATGTGGCGAAACATAGCTTTATTGCCATTATTGTCGCTTTATCTGCGTTAAGAATGCATCTTTCTGTACGAAAAGTGTAAGTAATAAGGCTTGTGTTGGAAATAACGTGTCTTCTTTAAGGTGAATGTTCCAGGGTAGCCAGCGCAATTCAAATTTTCTTACGTTTTTTGCAATTTGCAGGTCAGTGCTAGGTTGTATGTTGATTAAATCGCGGCTGTAAGACGTATGTAGTTATAAAATTATAATCACCAAAATCATTAATACAACCCTCCAAGCTCATAAAGGTGCAAGAAAACTTTTTCAACGTCATAGTCATTCTTGCACCTTTATGAGCTTGGAGGGTTGTATTGATGAGTTTGATTATAACTCTGTAACTACATACGTCTTACAGCCGCGAATCAAATGTTCATCATCATACAACCAAGCACTGGCCTGCAAATTGCAAAAAACGTAAGAAAATTTGAATTTCGCGGGCTACCCTGGAACATTCACCTTAAGAGCTATCTGTTCCGTTTCTTAATTCCGTTGGGTTGTTTTAAAGCGCTTTTGATATAGGAGTTGTAACTTCAACAACTAACATTTCTTGACACGAGTATTACGAATAGATACTGTAACTTTCGTTCAATCTATAGAAAGTTTACTAATCTACCTCATAGCATTTTACAAAGTTCCATGAAACATTACTAGGAATATTATTACGATAAAAAATATAATCAATAGCATAAAGAAATCAATATTACAAATGGCGCGGCGTTTATATCTAATCGATTTCATTACAATGGACACAAATTGAATGGAAGTACGTCCCAAACGGCATTACAACCAATTGATCCCCAATAAAGTGCGTTTAACACGAGGCGCTTAAGTCCACTTACATGTAATCCGTAGCGTCATTTTTGTTCACACGAGCAACATTTTAGTTGCTCATTTCGAATTTGTAAACATTTATCACTAGTACTACTCAGCCTATAAATGACCCAATGCTGAGTTTAGCCTCTACTACAGGGTAATTATCATCACTATCACTACATAGTATAAAACAAAGTCGATGTTTTCTGTCCGTCCCTATGTATGCTTAAATCTTTAAAACTACGCAACGGATTTTGAAGCGGTTTTTTTTATTAGATAGAGTGGTTCACGAGGAAAGTTTATATGTATAACACACCCCCGCTTTGCACGGGCGAAGCCGGGGCAGGCCACTAGTATAGTATAAAACAAAGTCACAATCGTCCCTATGTATGCATAAATCTTTAAAACTACGCAACGGATTTTGAAGCGGTTTTTTGTAATAGATAGAGTGATTCAAGAGGAAGGTTTATATGTATAATACATGCATAATTGCCGTGCGAAGCCGGAGCGGGTCGCTAGTAATATATATAACATCTTATCGCACATAAATAATGTAACCGTAGTTTATCGTTCCCACGAATAAAGAATTTGAATTAGAAAAATAATCTGACGTCCTCCTTGCTTCGTTGGGCACGTAAACTGTATCAGGAAACACCATCGAATCTAACTACTACTATTCAGCCCATAAATGACCCACTGCTGAGTCGGGTATCCATCAATTACATGGATGGTTTTAAGCCTAACTGTGCCACGCTGGCCAGGCGGGTTGGCACAGGGTTTCGTTTCTTTTCCTCCCCTCTTAGGCTAGGTTGTTGGCCTTCCCCGTGGAGACACAGTCAGGCCCCACGGGGCAGCAAGCGCGGGACGGTACACCACGGGGATGTTTAGTGGGTATGCCTCTTTATGAGGAGATTCCCACACACCCCCCGCTGGCCAAGGCCGGTGGGGATAGCCCATAAAGGATTCTACCCCGGGAAACAAAAAAAAAAGGTTGTTGGCCTTGTCAATTCCTTTTGCCGGCTTTTACGACACCATCAGGATGGAGTGGGATGGTGACACTGTATTCAAAATCCGACACCACACGAATCGAACCATCGAACCTTGTATCGAACCAATCTAACTGCCGTTCTGAAATCTATGTTAGCCATCACACATAAGTCAGTTGTTTGATGACTTCACACATTTACTAACATTAAGGGGCTTTTGAATTGTTTTTTAAATTTTTTGCATTACATATCAATACTATTGATAATAAAGTTTTAAAATACATAAAAAAACATTACTTTTTTCAAATATCCATGTTTATTAAAGGGGCTCGATCGAAGGACATATGGTATAATTTACTGGTACTGGTTAGCCAAGTCAAGTTAGACTGTATCTGACCCAAATGGAATAGGGAGAGGACATTCATACGGTATATGTCATAAAAAAATGTGATTTTCATTTATGCCTCATAATTACGTTTAGTGTTTAAACGTGATTGATCACTTCCACATTTTTTTGTAACTTTACGGTACTTCGCTTCGACATATTTGAAACTATGTTAATTTACGTTCGTTTTTTTATTGAACCGAACACGCCTCAATAATTTCATAGACAATGGCTCTATTGGGAGTTTGTTTTTTAATCATGCCACAGTTCTTTCATGCGTAACGTTTGGAAGGGTGTGATTGTTAAAGTTGGTGTTTTAATCATTCTAAAAGGAGATATCTAGTAAGTAATTAACCAGCTAAGAAAGCAACTATACCTTGTTCAAGATAGCATAATCGATTTGACAGACGGGCTAGTGATGGGAAACAGAAAATATCTAGTAGTCCAAAAAATAACGTTTTAAAATACTTATAACGATGACAAGTTGGCGTGGGTGTATTATGTGTGAAATTCTTTATTGCACTAGACATATAAAACATTGGGTAGATAAGCGATGGTGGGTCAATATTCTTATTAAGTTCCTATTTAATATTACAGTTATTTTTTGACCTTCCACCAAATTTAAATAGGTGGTTCAGACCATGAAAGTAAACAAAAAAGAAAAGAAAATAATAGTTTTAAAAGTGTTAAATTTCAATGCGCTAAAGCCAACGAATTTTATTTCAAAATGAAAATGAATTTTACTCGAATATTGTGTTATAAAGTTAAGAAAAAGTGATAAAGAATTTCACACATAATACACCCATACCATCTCGTCACAGTTGCAAGTATTTTAAACCGTTATTTTTTGGACTACTAGATATTATCTGTTTCCCACCACTATTCGTCATTGCAAAGTAAAGGTATGATTCCGAAGTACGCTGCACGCAGAAGTGCTACCACGGCACTACTGGTCCCCATTACCGCGACGTAGTTCGGTATCATACCTTTTTGTCGATCAGAAAAATTGACATCTGCCAAATCGCTATCTATCAATGCTATCTTAAATAGGGTATATCACAACTGAAAAATGTACTAACCCACGAAGGATGGCTGCTGCATTTATTACAAATATACTCATGGATGGCGGGTCCTCGTTCGATCTTAGTGCAAGCCAAAGACTGGAACATTGATGAGCATTGATACTTGCTCCAGGTATACGAGTCATTGTATTACTACTTGTACAAAGACCTTAGTGACAGAAAAGCAACCAAAAAAAACACCATTGTTACCCTTTTAATTAACAAAGCAAACATGGAGTTTCTTGCCAGCTCGTCTCCGTGGAATGACATGAATCTGAACTGGTGGTAATGTCTAAATGTTTCATTTTTTTGTAATTTTGTTAATATTTATTTTTTGACTATCTAAAAGAGAATTTATATAAAACACATTTTGACTGATCTGAACCAGTTTCGACTTCCAAACATCTTTTTGCCACCAGAATGCCTGTCGACAACAGGCTTGCTCCCGAAATAACATTCTCCATGGTCCTTGAGCCATTGTCTTCCACATTAGGTAAGGAATGTCCCCCACCCCACTCCTCCCCGGAGGAGAGAGCTCTTGCCTACGTTCGCCTCATCTTGCAGGCTCACGTGTCAAGGGTTGCTAGACTGCGTAAGAGCCCATTGTGGTATCAATTAAATTTATTATTTCTCTACATAACCTAATTAATTACATATTAATGTCAGCTAGATAAATGTGGTGACCCTAAAGTCAATTTTTGTAGTCGCGGTTTTGGTGTCATTGAAACGACAGGTGCCAATACATTCCATCCTGAAGGTGGCTTATGATGCGACTAACGGACCTAGAGAGATCAAAAATCTAACCATAAGAGAAGGAAAGCTTCATATCAAATCCAACCAAGGCCAGTAGTGTAGTATTTCCACAAGGCCTAACTTGTTAATTATTTATAGGGTGTAAAGAATAATCCAAGAATTTCCATTTTAGAGATCTCTTACTATTTCAACAATACCAGTGTTGTAGTTTGAATTCTGCCAACCCTAGTGTGTAGGCTCGGCGGGCCTTTGAGTACATTACAAATACTGTGTTTACTCAAGTTGTGTTTTTGAGGTACCATTGTTGTGCGAGACTCAGTGGGGTTGATTAAATGTCGACCAGTGACGTTCAGCAATTTTACCACCTCCAAATATGTTTTCGGTTTGACTGTATTTGTTGGATTTTACTTCACAATTACCTTAGATAGATCGCCAAACCTTACAGAATATCATGCACCAACGAGTATTTACACCATCTAAAGCTAGGCAACGAACTTAACAATAACTAAAACGATTTCCTGCCCTAGGTGTCCCTTTATCACAGGGACTCATAACAAACAAGTAATTCACGGACACAAGCGCTACCCAGACCCAGAGCGAGTCTTGATTCTGGGATAATACTAGGAGCCTCGGTGGTTCAAGAGCTTACAGTCTCACCAACAAGGCGCTTAAACTACACCAATACGTAGCTAATTTCATGTAATCATTGAAAGGCTTACGGACAGTAGCTGGATTCATCAAGCTGAAGACAGGGCGGTATGGCGCTCTTTAGGGGAGGCCAATTTCCAGCAATGGTCTGGAGTGCGTTGATCATAATGTTATTAAGGGATACCAACTTAATGTTGTTGGCTGCTTTTGTAGATATCGTTGAAGCTTTTGAGAAATTGTTGTATTTGTGTCTCTCTTGGTGTTTCAGGTTTTATTTAGAGGCAGGAATGAAAATAAACAAATGAAGAGGGCAACTTTCTTGGTTTACAGTAACCTCTATATTTTACAAGAAACAATAGTTTTACCGTTATGGTCATTTTTAATATTTTATGCTATTCAAAGGCAGTTGACGCCTCTTGTCTGTGTTAATGAATTAGCATTTAATAAATTGGTACTTGTTGATTCGTAGAAAAATCTCTTATCAGCGGGGTAGTTTTGGCGTCAAGCAAAGAATCATGCTCATACTTATTTTAAATAGAGCATGTTAATTTGAAATCATGTTATATATATTATCTCTTTTTTTTATTACCTTTTCCATTAATTGTATATTTTTAGTGAGAATAGCTGGTTATTTTTCTTTAATTACTGACAGACCTTTTCTCATTTGCTTACACGAGCCACCATAAAGTTACAATAAAGCGTAATGGCCATGTAATTATGTACAAACGATGCTGCAGTAATGTTTCTTCTGTAGCTGGTCTGGAATTTCAACGCCTTGGTATGCAAATGCCCAAAATATGTTTAATTTGCCTTTGGCTCCTTCTTTGTATGTTTTAAATACGAATCAAGTATTGCCTTGTTGATGTAGGGGTTAGATGTACCGCCTTTAGATCATGGGGTCCGACAAGTGTCTTTGTGTAAACCAGAGGCATCTGTTCTGAGTCTGGGTGTCATTTGTGTTCGTGAATTACATATTTGTAAATAGCCCCCGAGATACGGCTTGCGGAGTTACTAGTGCAGGAGTTCCGTTTTTTTTAAGAATATTGAAATGAAATTTCATTGACAATTCGTTTTACGGAAATATTTACCTTTACTATATTTTTGGCCTCATCATGAATTTGACCAAAAGAACTCCATTGCTACACGAACGCTACCCTAAACATTTCCGTGATCTTACATTTTCAATTTTGGATTTTTCTAATATTGTGGTAAATTGCATAATCATAATATTAAGTGAGCACTCATTAGGTGATGACTGATTAAAAATACACAGTGTACCCACCACATTTCGTCCTAAGGGTGTCGGTAAGAGCCGACAAAAGGAAACGACAAGGCTGAAAATCTAGCCGCAAGAGAAGGAAAACTTCATACGAAACATGTGCCAACCCGTCTGGCCAGCTTGGCACAGCAGGCTAATTACCTCCCATGTAACGGGGGAGGCCTGACTCAGCAGTGGCTGATTTATGGTCTGGTTCACAATACTAAACTGAACATGCACTTCAATTACAAGCCGTGTTAAATACGAGCAAGCTTAACTACAACAATGCTGTCATCATCTTTGTAAAATTCATTTTACGGAACGTATAAATTACACCGGAACCATAAAGCATGTCTAATACGTTGTGATGATGATGTATGTTTTGTTAAGCAAGTCGGAACGATGGACGCGCCTCATACCTTTGTTCCAGACACATTTGAAATCATCATTTCAACTGCTTTCCCAAGGGATAGCAACGGTTGGTTGCGTGTGAACTAAGCCTTGTTCAAGACACACTGCCCTATCTCTCTAGTAATAAATGTGGGTACATTTGATAGCAATCAACCCTGACCTTTATTTATGTTTTTTTTACAAATAAAATAATATGCAATAGTTATGTTAGTTCACTAGTCTGTCAGACTGGTTTGTACCAACCATAATTGTTACCCTTTTATTTTTAAGAGCAACCATGGAATTTCTTGCCGAATCTTGTCTATGGACTGGCATTCCGAACCGGTGGTGGTTAAGAATATATGGTTTTTTTTCTTTTTTGAGTTTTCAATTTCTTTTGACTATCTGAAAGCATTCGTGAGAATGTATTCGAATAAAAAAATATGTATATTTGGTTTTATGAAATAGTTTTCTATACATAAATATTAAATGCTATGTAATGAATGAATAATGATGTATAGCTGAAGTCTTACACTTACTACTATATATTATATTATTATTATTACATGGAGGGTAATTAGCCTACCGTGCCGGTTGGCATAGGGTTTCGTCAAGTTTCCCATATCTTGTGGTTAGGTTTCGGCCTTGTCATATTCTTTTGTCGCTCTTACGACACTTTCAGGAAGAATTGGGGTGTCGACACAACGTATTCTACATCCGCCACCACACGCAAAATCATATTAATTGGATCGTATTCACATATTAATAAGAACCGTAATTAAAACAGCAATTAAAAAGCCATACTAACCTACACGGATTGGTAACGAGCATTCATTCATTAGAATCAATAATTATCTCTTCAAGATGACATGCCAAAATGGTTTGTGCGATGTCGTGACACGCTAGCTTATTAGCACCTAATTAATATTCCGATGGGGGCACGATTAACACGGTAATAAAGATGTTATTCTGGCGGTAAATTAGTGGCACGATTGAGGCGTTTAGTCGCCTTTTATTATTATTCGATCGATGTTTGAGTAAATGTTTAGCGACCAGCATGATACATACTTTACACAATCTAGCCGAAAAAACCGGACTAATAACATCAACGAATGCCTACACTATACACTACAAATGCTAACAATCGCCTACAAATGCGAGAATTACCAAAAAGTCCTATACCGCGATAGCGAAGTTGATAGAGCAATTCGAACAGTTAATAAATACCCGACTACAGTTATCGGGGGATAGGCCCCGCAGACCCCTGCTAGACATACCACCTCGCTGGATGATCATCCGTTTGGGCCTAAAGTTTAATTTCAATATGGTAGTTTCAGTGTGGAGATTTAGATTATGTACAAGTGTCACGTGAGAGTAAAGAAAATAACACGGCAAAAATTCTAGCCATTTATGAATGAAAACTTGATACGAAACCCTGTGTCAACCCAACAGTCTGGACAATGTGGCACTGTAGGCTAATTTCCCTCGCATGTAATTGGAGGAGGCCCGACTCAGCTCAAATAACCCACTTATTTTAAGGGGATCTTGATGACTGAAATGTTTGGTATTCTACTACTGTAGGGAAGCCTAGTTGATAGAGGCTGATGGATATAGAATGCTGTTGACGCCATAGTCTTCTCTAAAATGATTAGGAAGTTAACGTCTCTATTTATGTAGTTGAATTTTCTCCTGTTATCGCCGTCTATTATTGTTTTCGTCCAAAACCCACTTTAATTATTTCACAAATATCAAATATGTACATAAAACAAATACTTTTAGTATCGGTAACTGCCACACGTTCGTCACTAAGCATCACAGAAATCATTTATTAACTGCAACGTTGATTTTAGAACAAATAAATATGTTACGATGAATCCTTATAAAACAGTGAATTTTAGGCCATTTCACCGACGGAACTCGAATATTTGTTTTTGAAATTCCGCCGTGTCGTTGCCCCTGGAGACTGGACATTTTTATGATCAACGCACCCGAGATATCCTCGCACATTAGCGATTTCACACATTGCTCCATATGCAAGAATACATATAACTTAGATCGCTGTCTCTTAGCGAATAATATTACAAGCAGTAAGTTAACTCGATACTGACGACATACATTACACACTTACACAAGCAGACCAGCAAATACACATACAAATAGAAATGGAACGGTCTAATCGGCACCCGTAAAGTTGGATCGAGTTTAAACTGTATTATTGGACAACGGATACTTGTATTTTTGTTCTTTTATTGAGTAAGCATAAGTAAAACTTAATTTCAAATTCACCTACTGCTTCGTATACTGAGCATTATGTAGATTGTAATCAGAAAGACTTTCAAAAATTTCCAAGAAAATTTAAGCCAAGTGTATGTTTTAAAATTCAAGTTAGTGTCGACATATCGTGAGCACGTTACTAAGAATTTCTTATTCTTACCATGGTGGATTTCAAAAGCTAAATCTGCTGGTCTATAAAGAACTATCTTAATTTCATATTTTTCTGTAGGAGTCGATGCAATGTCAGGAATAAAAAAATCACAACCAATAAAAATTACAAAGTTAAACTGCGACTAATCTAAGAAATAAACTAGAGCATACCCAAAAATGCTTTCTCAAATTCATTCTAACGCGTAATGTTTTTAAGATGAATGTTCCAGGGTAAAGTTTTTTCTTACACCTTTATGAGCTTGGAGGGTTGTATTGTTAATTTTGATGATTATAATTCTATAACTACATACGTCTTACAGCCGCGAATAACATTTTAATCAACATACAACCTAGCACTGACCTGCAAGTTGCAAAAAACGTAAGAAAATTTGAATTTCGTGGGCTACCCTGGAACATTCTCCTTAAGCGTATCCTGCTGTATGTATCACCTGTATCGCGGGGGCAGTATACAAACATTGAATCAAACTCGTTTATACATATACATATTTATATCCTCAACTAGCTGTACCCTGCGCGGGCTTCTACGCCACTTACTAAAATAAATTTGAAGGAAAGACATTACAAAAATGTTCATTTTTTTTTTGTTCAGGGACCTTCGTGGGGTCATACACAAAACTGCTAAAGATCGTCACATGATTAAATGCTTAGTTTACGATTCTATATAGAATCGTATAGGGCATCCAGCCAAAAATTCATTTTTATTTAAAAGTTACTAGCGACCCGCCCCGGCTTCGCACGGCTGCAATCAACATCTAAATTCATCAGTGTTTCTCTACAATATTATGCATGTATTATACATATAAACCTTCCTCTCGAATCACTCTATCTATTAAAATCCGTTGCGTAGTTTTAAAGATTTAAGCATACATAGGGACGGACAGACGACAGCGACTTTGTTTTATAATATCTAGTGATGATCTATTAAAAAAACCGCTTCAAAATCCGTTGCGTAGTTTTAAAGATTTAAGCATACATAGGGACGGACAGACGACAGCGACTTTGTTTTATAATATGTAGTGATGATATATCATCAATATTAGTTGTGGTACTGTATTATATCCATAAATTTATGTTTATTTTAGAATTCTCGTAATTTTATCAGTCTGATGTCAGTAGCCAACGTCGTTCAACAAGTTTATGTAATACCCTACCAGTTTTACACCCACCGCCTTTGCTGTAAATAGAGTAAACAAACATTCCTTATGGAGTCTGCTAAACTAAAATAAGGAGCTTAACGCCCACTAAAGCTTCTTGGTACTAATATAGAACACTATTTGTCAACTCGGATACGTAGTTTGCGTCCATTGGCAAAGTTTAGTCCAGCGTATAGTTTGTACACGTATGGGTTGTATGGATAATTGATTCTAAACTTATTTATTTACTAGCTGAGTCCAGCGATGTTACCAGCGGATACTGACGCACCGCGGGGCGAAGCTAGTCTAAAAAAGTAATAGGTTAATAGTAGCCTAAGTTACTCCTTATACCATCAGCTCCATATCAGTGAAAGTCCCGTCAAAATCGGCCCAGTAGTTACAGAGATTAGCCGGGACAAACAGACAAAAATTTAGAAATATGTTATTTTGGTCTATGTACTGTGTAATAAATACTTACGCATTTAGTAAAAAGTGGTTATTTTGTTATTACAAACAGACACTCCAATTTTATTTATTTGTATAGATGTATACAGGGCCGGATTTAGGGGTCCAGAAGCCTCGGGGCAACAAAGGAGTGGAGGCCCCCAAATTATTTTCCAAATAAAATGAACAATTTTTTTTTATTTTTATAAAATGAACGAGTTTTTCAATAAAATATAATTAAGATAATTAAGGATAATTAAGATTAATATAATCAAATAATCATGTATGTAGTACTTTAGGCTGTAGGTAAAGGTAAAAGCGAAAAAAAAAATATCAAAGGAAAAGATGTTTACTAGGTTTACTAGTTGAAATTTGAAAGATTTTTTTTTCCGAAGTCTATTGTGGAGGCCCCCTGCTTGTGGAGGCCCCGGGGCTATCGCCCCGGTTGCCCCCCCCCCCCCCCCTAAATCCGGCCCTGGATGTATACGTACTAAAATAGGACACAATTGTTCAAAAGTGCTGCTTATTTCATAAGAATGATTTTATAGCCTCTATATACTACTCGAAATGTTGCGGGCAGCAGCTGGATGCGTCAAGCTGGAGACAGGGCGCTATGGCGCTCTTTAGGGGTGGCCTATGTCCAGCAGTGGACTAATGTGGGCTAATGATGATGATGATGATGATACTACTCAGGCCACAGAATATGACCCACTGTTGAATCGGGCCTCCTCCAGTTACATGGAGTAATTGGTCTACTGTGCCAGATGGGTTGGCACAGGGTTTCGTATCAAGTTTTCCTTCTCTTGTAGGTTTTCGACCTTGTCGTTTCCTTCTATCCGCTCTTACGACACCCTCTGGACGGAGTGGGACCATCACTTAAGATATGTCAGAAACTCAAGTTCTTTTTATAATGACTTTCTTTTCCATTTCTATGTCCACAATTGATTCGTTAGAGCTGCGCAACCTCCAATCATGCGTCGCCCATAATCGAACCCAAATCACGTTAGCGGCAAGCAAAAGTGGTATTATCTACTAAATAACGTATTGCCTCTGGCTTATAAACTCCTATTGGACACCCACGCGTCTAACATAATATAGGGTTGATAAAGGAACAATATTTGCAACGATGGAAGCTTTTTAGTTCATAAATTGACACACTAGAGACACGGTTGGCGCAGTGGTTGAGTCGACTGCTGCGCAGCATGTCGCGGGTTGGATTCCCGCATGGAAGAAATATTTGTACGACCTACAAGTATTTGTTCCGGGTCTGGGTGTTTCCTATCTATAATAATGTATTTACAAAAAAAATGTATTAAGTTGCTTAGCTTGGGACGAGATGGCGTTGTGTAAAATGTCCAAGGATATTTATTTATTTATTATTATAGTTTCTAATACACAGAGGCTTACTTAGCCCACAATGTCTTAGCGACGTTGTCTGCCCACCTAATAGACTGTCGTGACTAATAACAGTTTTATTGGTAAAGATGAAACTCCCAGCTGAAATAGTAGGAACTAAAATCTTAGATAACTAGTATTATTGGCCAAAAACATAGGGTAGAGCCGTGCTGGAGTGGTTCGTGACCACTTTTCAACATTGTTGGCGAAGTTACGTGTAACTGTCTGCAGAAGCATATTACCCACAACAGTGTTGCCGTATTTCTCATTGATTCCCTTCTAATGTCTGGCCACTAACACGATTAAGCAATTTGCTACTTTAAGGTAGGGCAATAGATCTGTTTTTCTCCCGACGCGATTCATTTAATGCATATTCGATGCCATCTACCGAACCCATATTCTGTGTTCCTTATTCACATGTCTATCAAGTAGGCATGCTTTAATTTAATCAAGAGACCATGCACGTTCATTCAGTACTTTAAAGCTCGATATATCTGTCAAGAACCACCTTGTTAGTATCGCAATTCCACGCCAGAGTGTGTTGTGTAAAGGCTTTGGAAGCAAAGCCTTCACCGGTTTCATTAAGATGAATGTGGCAGCCCTGGGGGAAAAATGTGACTGTTTTTACCCGAGGCCTCGGCTCGGGCCGTACTATTGAAAGTCATTGGAAACGTGGCAAAATAGCTATCCAACGTTGGTTCGAGTATGTTATAACAAATTTATTTTGTTTTTAAGTAATAGGACAAAAATATCTCCATCTAGAACTGTTATTTCTATGGCATACCGCAGCCATAAACGCTTTTGATATTGATAATGCACGACCACGCAATTTATTTTATCAGTTCAAATTATTTTTTATTTATTTTACAACACCATATCTTTTGTCGTGGGTTAAAATAACAACACGTATGTAATACAATACTCTTTATTGTGAACACAAATTAAAAAGTAAACATTTCATCTGAAAAAAATCTACGGATACAAAACAATTAAGCACAATGGGCAGTCTTATCGCATTATGTGTTTTCTTCCGAACAACCTTTGGATGGACAAGTGTTGTGGACGTCAAAAAAGTAGTGGTGTGCAACGAAAAACACATGTTACATAAACCCTGCTGTCGATATTGAATCTTTCAAGAGTAGACCTAAAGTAAGTGTACAGTCCGCCTACGGCGGTGGCGCGCGTGTCTTTTATTTCTTTTCATCTTCGCAAAATTGCGCAAAATTGCGATAAGATGCTTCTGTGACTACGTCTGTAGGTCACCTATAAAATGTAAGTCTTTTATATACAGGCACCCCCTTGCTTCCAGTGTAAAAGTTTAGTTACGGGCGCCAATTCTCATGCCATGAAAGCTTTAAAGTTCTTGATATTTTGAAGCTTTTTGTATGAAACTCTCCAAACACAGGGTCTCCAAAAACAGCTTAAAAATAAATGCCTATAGTTTTAGGTGTAATAATAATTACAATCGCATACTTTAAACCGTTTTGAAATCGTGAAATGAAGTAAATGTAACCGGCACATAATGTCTAAAAAATATCTCTCGACATAGAATCTACATGATGACAATAGTCAAAATAATAACAATAGCCAATTTCCCTTTCGACTAATCATAGTTTCAATGACCCTCTCGAATCACGGAGAAAGGGTGTCCCACCTGCTGGGTCGGCAAAGGTCCCTATCCTACTGGGGAGATCCTTGTGAAGGAAACGTAGGCTTGAAGGTAGTTGCAAAGTGGAATTTAGCGTCGCAATAATAAAGCCGTAGTTACAATGAAAATAAATAGGTTAATTGTAGAACATCAACCAATGAAAGTTGTTGAATTTGCATTGATGATGTATTATGATTTTTTTATGTTGGGTTCAAGACATTGTTGTAATCCTAGCAGTATTGAACTAATGTAGAATAATGCGATTTGTGGAGTAACGACTGTGACGCTAGCAAACTAAGGAATATCACCTGAAATGTAATCAATGACGCTAAATCCCCTTTCACCTACATTGGGAACATTCGAAGTCAAAACGATGTATACAGAATTGTCGTCTTCGCGGGAATTCTAAATATTCTTCCTATCGCTATCAAGAAACGTTTATATTCGCTAAAGCTTTTCACTTGATCTTATCAAAGCAACAATGTCTCCTGGGAACGGGCCTTTGCGAGCTACGTACAATGACACAGCGCGTATACAATTAAACGATTCTACGCACTAAAGTACGATACGGTTTTTATGCTAGAGACATGAAATATAATTATTAACACGTAATTATGACATTAATAGACGCATTGTTATGTAAAGAGTAATATGTATACTGAGAATCTTTTAAAAAAAATCGTATTACAACACAGTAAAATACTGTCTGTCTTAATAAATTAATATTCCAAATGCAAAATGGCTGGTCATTTCGGGTAATATATTTATATTGCAAAAGGGGGTGATCCCCTTATAGCACCCTAGAGTGAAATGACAGAGTCGACGACATAAAAATCCAACAGAGGTACGCCAAAGCACGCAACGAGTGACAAAAATGTGCAACTGGATTTCGAAAGTAATACATTAATTTTATTGAGCTGTCTCAGTGTGGATGATATCCGCGAATAATTCTTTCTCTAGGTCCTATAGCAAAACAAAAACATTTTTTTATCAATTCTTGCGGGTTTATCTGTGTTATATGTATTTGGGTATTTAGAATAACTAGTGTCACCACCCCGTTCGATCCTGACGGTGTCGTAAGAGCCGACAAAATGAAATGACTAGGCCGAAAACCTAGCGACCAGAGAAGGAATTCTTGACACTTTACCCTGTGCCAACCCGTCTGGCCCTCGTGGCACAGGCTAATTACCCTCCCTGTGGTGGGAGGAGGCATAGACTCAACAGTGGGTCATTTATGGCCTGAGTAGTAGTCGTAGGATGTGTCCAAAAAACGTTCCCTAAAGCTTCGTTCGCTTATAGACAGACTGAGTATTTACTTCATTTATTCATATTTTAATTTGAAAATGGAACTAAAGTGTCGCGCCGCGTAAATATGCCAGCGCACGACTAAACTGACAGCGTCTGTAATCGGATTGAGGCTTTTCATTCATGGGTTTCTGAGTAATAATAATTCATAACGACCAGCAGACGAGACTGGCGCCACTGATGAAAAGCTTTTATAACTTGTGCGTCTGTGATGAAAACTGTGATTGAATATCTAATTTCGCCATGTAATAATATTTCTAGGTAAAAATGATAATTACATATTACTTTGATGAAAAGCTTATAAAATAGATGAAGCAATTTTTATTTAAGTATTTGTTTTTTTTTATTTCGTGTGGTGGCGAATTTAGAATAGAATAATGCCGCCACCCCATTTCATCCTGAGGGTGTCGTAAGAGCCGACAAAATAAAATCATAAGGCCAAAAATCTTTCATAAAAAAAGGTTTATACATAATATGTATTTGCCCCTGCGTTTGAACGACGAGAAACAACATACGTTTATGTAGTAGACTCGTTCTAGTCTAAGATCCCACTGCAGGATTACTACGCTCATCTGTTATATGCTAAAAACCATTTTTTTATGTTTATTCATGATTAAGAGAATATATATCTATCAGGTTGCCTATCAAAAATTGGCCTTTTTTATTGATATAACAAGTGAACGTAATTCTTGTCCAAAAATCAAAAATTCAAAATTTATTCAAAGATACTTGCGGCCAATTTTTGATAGGCAACCTGGTAGATATATATTCTCCTAATCATAAATGAACATAAAAAAATTGTTTTTAGCATATAACAGATGAGCGTAGTAATCCTGCAGTGGGATCTTAGACTATTCTCAATGTTGTCATTGCTAACAGCATTCTGTGTTCGTGCTAGAGACTAACTGGCACCTTAAGGACATTGCTGCTTCTAATATGTACATTTTTACTTAATTGGCGGTTTGTACTTGTTTCCATAAAAGAGTATCCATGTTAGAACCATCATCTTTATTTCTTTCTAGTAAAATGTTAGCTGTCTGGTATTCCATTATAATATTTTTATTACGAGTACTGTTACGAGTATGTGCATATTGGCTAGAAGACACTGAACTGAAACTTGATTGTGCATTCACTTCGGCTATTCGGAACGCAAGGTACAAAAATAAGACAATTCTGTGGGTTCTGAAATTGGACGATATTCCGGGAAAGGATATGGAATTTATAAATTTTGGTAAATTGGGAAAAGGTATATTCGTCGTAAATATGTATGCCATATTTACGACGAATATACCTTTTCCCAAAAACACTTTAAGAAAACCTAAAGTATTCTAAATTCGGGTCGGAATATAGTGCTCATACCTTACAGTGGCACTTCACTTTATCGCGTATCTGTCATAGTTGATGTTAATGTGTGAATACTAATAAAAACTATACTAGATTTATTTAACTATTTAATTTTGTACAACTTTTTTTTATACATGTGGAGTTTGCCTGTAGGTTATTGTTGCACTGTTGCATACACACTTTTGCATGTACCTGTGTTAATGTCGTTTGTCGCGTATCTGTCATAGTTGATGTTAATGTGTGAATACTAATAAAAACTATACTAGATTTATTTAATTATTTAATTTTGTACAACTTTTTTTTATGCATCTGGAGTTTGCCTGTAGGTTATTGTTGCACTGTTGCATACACATTTTTGCATGTACCTGTGTTAACAATTGTTGGCGAACCAATAAATAAATAGAACATTTGTCATACCACAGATAGGAAACCAGTGTGGCGCACATAGTTGAATAGCGAACGTATGTGAAGTGCCAGCATTTAAGTATTTAGACTACTTGAAAGAAAAACGCTATGGCGCTCTTTAGGGGAGGCCTATGTCCAGCAGTGGACTAATGTAGGCGGATGATGATAGAAAAACAAAAAAATATATACACCCAGTTCCTCCTATTGATTGTTTGTGTGAATTTGCGTAATTGATCTACATAATTTGTGTATGCCAATTACAGCTTTGATACTTCTGTATATGCCGACGTGTAGAGCTGGAATCGTAAATAAAATATACGATGATTTCAAAAACAATAATGGTACAGTATTTCTTAATAAGAGTGTTCCTGGAATATTGTTACTGGGAAACATAATAATTTTGAGCAAGCAGTCCTTTGATGGCCTGAAAGTGGGTAACATCAAACGCGGGAGAATCTGGTTTTAAGCGAAATTGACTAGGCGTTTGTTAACACTCTTGTTCATCCTACCTTCATTACTTTGTTACTTAGAATTATTTGGCAGAATATTCTCGAAGCCCGGTAAACGTGGAATAAGATGTAATCAAATTCTAATATGATCACAGGAATGCCAATATCTTTCACTTTACTTTTCACTTTAAGTATTTTAAATTCCGTTTATATTTTTCGTAGAATTAAATTTCGAGCCTCAAGAATGATTATGTTGGTGTCACTATGTATCCTCTTCCTCTTCACACGGTTAATATTACTACTCACTCAGCCCATAAATGACCCACTGCTGATGCGGACTTCCTCCCACCACAGGGAGGGTAATTAGCCTACTGTGCCACAGTGTTCGCACAGGGTTTCAAGTTTTCCTTTTCTTGCTGCTAGGTTTTCGGCCTTGTCATTTCCTTTTGCCGTCTCTTACGACACCCTCAGGATGGAATGGAGTGGTGACACTATGTATTCTAAATCCGTCACCACACGGAACGGTTAATCACTATCACTACATAGTATAAAACAAAGTCGCATTCTTCTGTCCGTCCCTAATTCCCTATGTATGCATAAATCTTTAAAACTACGCAACGGATTTTGAAGCGGTTTTTTTTAATAGATAGAATGATTCAAGGGGAAGGTTTATATGTATAACCCACCCCCGCTTTACACGGGCGAAGCCGGGGCGGGCCACTAGTAGTTCATAAAAATAGGTTTATACATATATACATTTGATAAATGTTTGCGCAATAGTTGTCGACTCAATCATATCGGACAATTTTATTGTGCAAAATATGAACACCACTGATAATGCCACCGAGGGCCCGGTGACGTAGTGTCCGACAAGTAACATTTCCGCTTGATAAGTGCCCCAACGACACAGACAGGCGTTGCTCCAAGGACTTGTACCTATTTAATTGTTATCCAGAAATACTAACTCATACATATAGACTAAATATATGGGGTATCGGCGCCGAATACACTTTTATATCATTTGGCGTCGAAACTTTTGGACTGTGTTTAGTTGCCATTTTATTGTGCTCGGTACTTGTCTAACCCGATTTGGATAACTACCAGTATTTACACGGAGTGATTACCGTCTAGTATACGTATACCCCCGGTATTTATATGGTTAGACCAACGACTGCCATAGATAGGAGACCGGCAAAGAAGATTTAACGCGCTAGCCGAGGTATCAAAGAGGTCAGATATTACCGAGAAATGATGTAAACTCCACGGACAGAGGAAAACATACAGACAATAGATTTAAAAAAAGAATTCTTGAAAGTAGAGTTTATTGACCAAACCCTTCTCCGTGGGGCGTGTTAGCGGCAATAAAAACAGTTATCAATCGTTCAACGCGATAATATCGTATTTAAGGGAGCCCGAGGGTTGGCCGGGAGTACGTCGGGATCGATGTAAATTGACACACGCCCATGCGTGCCACTATTCTGAGGTACTCGAAATTTTGTCATGCTTTGAAATGCTTAGAAATTAGTGATATTTGTACTATACCTTTAGCCCCCGTTTCAAATGAATAAGATTAGGCTGCATTTGTTTAGTTGAAGACGATACTTCGAAAATAAATCGTGCACTGAGCCTGTGGTGTACGGCCAGGTATACGAGTATACTATACAGGCCGAATAGATATCTAAAAAAAGTTATGAATGGCCCTCATTTCATCAGGTGGCTTAGCAATTCCGACGTAAGTGACTTTTTT
Source organism: Clostera curtula (assembly GCA_905475355.2). Lineage (NCBI taxonomy): Eukaryota > Metazoa > Arthropoda > Insecta > Lepidoptera > Notodontidae > Clostera > Clostera curtula. The sequence continues at coordinate 4,217,015 of FR997813.1, read as the reverse complement.
TTAATATTATAGAAGGAGGGTACAGAGCATATGATTCTCTAGGATAATTTATGCACATTTTTATGCAATTTTGTATGTATAGGACAACAAAACAGGTAACAATTTGCAACTAAAAAAGTAATTATAATAACGGATCTCATCTAGGTTGGATCCCTTAATTACGAGTATGTCGATACAGTATTTCATATAGTTACATATATGAATTTGGAGGAGACTCGACAGTAATGGGTCATTTATGGGCTGAAACGGCGACGACATACAATAGTAAAAAGGAATTATGGTTTACAATATAAACTAAATAAATCAAAGAAATTCTCGTCTATGTTCGAAATCTTATCTCTAAAGCACCATTCGGACTGTATCAAGGAAATAATTTTGATTTCGCGAGAAGATAAGAAACCAAATTTGGATGACTACAACATATGTAGTTCATTGGCGACACACTCTTGCAGTGGGATTATAAAAAGATGGTATTGGTTTTTTATAAATATTTAAACGAAAAGGTCTAATACGTTTAAGATAAGGTAACTATTATCGTTTGCTGGTAATATTTTTATCTTCGAAAACAAAGGATCAAGTCAAAATCTTCAAATCCTTTTTCTGATAACGTGCCTAGACAAAGGTATGAAGAACCATATATGTATGTGATTATCAGATGAGAATATGTTTTAGTGATCTACTTATAGCATTAAATCAAAAAGGATGATAATGTACAATAATATCACCTTAGACAAAGCGGATAACTAACTATAGCTAAACTCAGAGCCCCTTACACAATACCAGGAAAACATAATATAGCAAGAGGTTAAAAGAGGTAGGGCATAGCGGATTATCACCCGCTCCCTGGAACTGCCCGATTGGGAATCAGTTTTAAAATACCAGGGGAACATAAGGTAGTTGGAGATTAGGACAAAGCGGATAACTATAGCTAAACTCAGAGCCCCTTACAGAATACCAGGAGAACATAATATAGTAAGAGGTTAAAAGAACTTTCGTAGTTATATCACACAAGTTATAATAGCCCGTTCAGCCCGTCGACTTTGAGACAACATTCCAGCCCTTCGAGGGGACTTATCGTGACTTTTATTAATGTAATCATATTGCTTGGTGCGATCACGAAAATATTTGCGTGAATAAAACAATATTGAGGTTGCGCAGCCTTCATAAATTAAATAATTTTGACAGGTATTACAATTACATAGGGGTTGGTAGTTAATCAGCTTTGTATGTTTTGTCCGTGTAGTGACGGATTTAGAATACAAAGAGTCACTACCCCATTCTATACTGAGTGTCGTAGAAGCCGACATAACGAAAATACAGGCGCCAGAGAAGGAAAAGTTGATACATAGCTCTGTGCCAACTTGTCTGGCCACCGTGGCTCGGTACGCTAATTACCCTCCATTATGGGCTAAGTAGTAGTAGTATTAAAGTGTTGTTTATTATTTTATTTTTCTGTAACCTTGTGAAGAGACTTTTATTCAGCATTTTTTTTGTGAAACAGACATAGGTCTAGCCTACTTCCAGTGTCGCTGCGTCGTGCTGTTTTTGGGACACCCTGTATAACGGTGTTAATCGATAGATCCCTTACAAATTAAAACGTACAGACAAATTAATGAACCACGTTTTTTGAACACGTTTAAAACAGAGGACATATGCCTATGTCCAGCAGTGGACGTTTTTGGCCGAAATTATGATGATGATGATGATCATGAAAACAGAGGCTGCCATTGCCGCTTAAAAGTGCTAAAATTTTTGTTTGTTGTTGCAGACAAGATGGAGGAACGGGAGACGGACCCGCAGCTCGGGGTCCCCGACATGACTCTGATGCCGGAGATCACCGAGCAGGCCATCAACGACAACCTGAAGAGACGCTACATACGGGACTGCGTTTACGTATCCTTTGAAATCAAGGCCAGCTACCATGCAGGGACCAGTCCTCTGCTTATAAACCTGTGTCCTTTTTTTGTTTCCACTTCGTGCCATGCCGTATTGGCACCTTTTTTCGTCATTAACCTTGTTGTCTATTCTAACGTATACTCGGCTCATAGCCTCTACAACTGCCGCCCGCCATTAGATATTTTTCGCGTATTGAGCTTATCTGCTAATGCCAATATAACATAAACCATCTTCGGTCTAGACAGTCAAAGGATAATAATTGAATATTAATAATTTTCTACGCATTCTCACTTCTTATTAGCTTGATAGGGGAAGCATCTGTGCATATGCTGAGATATTTTCCTGATCGATCTGTACAGACTTATACTGGATCCATTCTAGTCGCAGTCAACCCGTATAAAGAATTGGGATGTTACACCATGGTAAGTACAAGTAAAACCTTCAACAGAATCATTACTGTTAAAAATGTAACGGTAAAATGTAATGCACCCATTTGGAGTCGGTGCCAACTTAAATTGATATGACATGGGTATTCCCGTCGGTTTAAGTGGGTAGGTCGGGGCGCAATTTTACCATCTCTACGCGCCCCGGAGTCCCGTTTACGTCCCTCAACGCCCGGGTTATGAGAATCTGAGATGTAAAAAAAGATATATACAAGGCCGTGAAGTGTGAGGGTATACCGCTGAGGTTTTAGCGGGTAGACTAGTAGTTTCCGGAGTCCTACATAATTGTCGACCCCCGAGGGATGGCGGCATGCAACAAGCATTGTCTCAGCGAAACAAAAAAAAAAGGCATCGACTTCAAATAGTCGCTTTTTAGATTTTTATTGATTTTGAAATCGTTTTTTAGTCGCTTAGTCATTTGGTTCTATGCTTATTGGATAGTTTTTGTCTTGTTTTAGTCAGGTGATACTATGATTAAGATCCTACCATTCGTAGCATTGATGACAGATAACAATAATTTCCAATTTCCACACAATTGTCGACGGTTCTTGTGACACGCAGCACTCCGCACAATGGGTCGCCACTTTCTATCTTCCCTGTTTCAGATAAACACAGGAAACTATAAATTATTCATTGCCTGTTAATTAACTTTTATGTGTGAATCGACGGATATTCTTGGATAAAAAACCTGCTAGTTAAGCTAAACATGATATTTGCGTTTTCCTTTATTGTCCAGTATCTTACATCGGTTTGCTGTAACAAATTTCTGGTAAGGTTTAATTTCTGGGAAGCGGAAAAGAGCTCACTTTTTTTGCTAACCTTATTATATATTATTTCGATATGCCTATCTGAACGACATACATATGGCCTAGAAGGCAAGAAAAAATACTTGTTGTACTCAGAAATTTGCACAGTGAAAAGAAATGGCGGCAAAGATTAGGTAAGGAAGTACACTTTAAAATCGAAACTGTTTTGTCTAAAGGACCATATGATGCAGTACAGGGGCAAAGCGTTTGGAACACTGGAGCCTCATGTGTTTGCGCTGGCCGAGGCGGCATACAGCTCATTGCAGGTTAGACTATTTACTTTAAGCCTAATCTTAATAAAACACCGCCAATTTAGTTTCAAGAATATTGTTAGCATACATTATAAGATTAAATTTACCAACTTTTGGTTGGTTTAATATGAAGATGAAAACATTTCGTATAATGATTCAGTCTTGAATCACACGGTGTCTTGAAGTGAATTTGTTTGAATTATGGAAAATATGTTTCATCAGTGCGTCAGAAGCACCTGATGCGTTAAACAAAGTGATGCAGATCGAAAGTTATTATTACAACGACTATGTAACACTGTAAAGATTCTTGTGATTGTAGTGTTCGGAATATTTACTCGGAGCGTAATTGAGAAAATTGAGACAAGACAGAATGTTATGATAATTGAAACTAAGGCATTTGGCTCCACATTTCTACATAGGATAGCTACGGCCGAATTCAATCAACATCTTTAAATTACATTTCTTTAACTCATAAAAACATGTTAAACAATATATCTCTGGTATTCAAAGCACAGGAATCTTGTAGTGTAGTCCTAACAGAATGCGGATTTTCAGAATGGAGAGAAGAATCAGTCCGTCGTGATATCGGGTGAGAGTGGGGCAGGGAAAACGGAGACCACAAAACTAATTCTGCAGTACTTGTGTGCCGCTGGTGGTCAAGCCTCTTGGGCAGAGCAGCAGATATTAGAAGCAAATACTGTGTTGGAAGCTTTTGGTAAGCACCCAATTTTGACTTGTAATAAAAAAAAATAAAAAATAAATAATATCCTTGGACATTTCACACAACGCCATCTCGTCCCAAGCTAAGCAACTTAATGCTTGTGTTATGGTAACGAGATGGATGATAATACTTCTGTGTCGTATGTTTTTGTTCGTTAATATCCAATAACTAGCTTTTGCGCGCGGCTTCGCCCGCGTGGGCTTCGAACCCGTGCATATTTTTTATGAACATAAAATCGGTTATTGTGACTAAACTATGATAGTTAGATATGTTGCTGTCGCGGACTTTTTTGTAGATATTTATAAGACCTACAAACCCGTAGCACATCATTTTGTTCTATTGTCAATAGTTTTTGCAGCGCACGCATAAATAGGTTTTCGATTTTACACCTTGGTTTACAAAATCGCAATTTTCATACGGATCCCTAATTCTTTTGAAAATAAAATATAGCCTATAACCTTCGTCGATAAATGGACTATCTAACACTGAAAGATTTTTTGAAATAGGGCCAGTAGTTCCTGAGATTAGCGCGTTCAAACAAAAAAACAAACTCTGCAGCTTTATATATTAGTAGTATAGATACGCTCATTGTAAATGCTCTTTTAGGCAACGCGAAGACAGTTCGCAATGACAACTCCTCGCGGTTCGGAAAATTCGTGGAAGTGCGATTGGACCACCGAGGAGGCATAAAAGGCGCGGTGCTGAGAGACTTCCTACTCGAACGCGCTAGAATTACAGGACCTGCTCCCAAGGAAACTAACTACCATGTGTTCTATCAGCTCGTTGAAGGCGCAAAGGTAAAGATACTCTTTTGTAATCCACCGAATTTAGCTGTAGTTAAGCCTTTAATTACTAAAACTTGTATCATAACCGCTACTAACCCTGTTCAATGACAAGGGCAGTGATATTTTTAAAGCTCTAATAAAATAACAAAAACGAAATATTATGAATAAGCTAGCTCTGTTGGTACCGATTTCACACCTTAAATAATATTGGGGTCTATATTATTGTCGCGTGGGGGGAGTTGATTTGGACATCAAATTTAAAATCTAGAAGGAAATAGATAGCATTCTTCTCCAGCTATTTATGAAACAAGGCTCAATTGTAGCTACAGAATGATCTCAATTAAACTCCACTAAGTGCACTTCCATTATTAACTCTGTTACAGCACAATGCTGAACTCCGAAACACTCTACGTCTACGAGATGATGTGGAATTTGTGTATCTAAGGCCAGAAGATGAAGAGGCCCGTAAAGGTCGCGGAGGCGAACAGGGGAAGCTTGAAGCCCTACAACTAGCCCTCACAGTACTACAGGTCCCACCACATATGTGCGAGGGACTATTCAAAGTCTTGGCTGCTGTGCTGTGGCTGGGAAATATTCACTTCCAGGTAACACGACGTATAAGAAAGCTGGTATGTCTTCTACAATTAGCATTTTCGGTAACCGCGTTTGCTGCTTCTCCAAAACTAGGGAGCTAAGTGTGAGACAAGACATTTTGGCAAGGGTCTACTTAGAATATTATGCGATGACGTCATGGAAGACGTTTGGGGAAGAATAGAGGTAAAGACTACATGAGGATCATTGTTTTAAGGATGTAGACGGTGAGCGTACAACCCTAGCCGCAGAAGATACCGAAGCGGTCGATGCTGTAGCAAACTTGCTAGGGTTGCCCCTGCCGACGGCGAAACGAGTGTTACTGGAGCGACAAATTAACGTACGAGGGAATGTCACCGATATTCCATTACGGTTGCCCGAGGTAAGAAAATTTCACGACCGAATATTACGATGCAATTTATCCAAAACTTTTGGTACACAAGATTCTATATGTTTAGAATACATAGTAGGTATCACCGCCCATTCCATCCTGAGGGTGTCGTAAGAGCCGAGAAAAAGAAATGCCAAGGCCGGAAATCTAGCCGTAAGAGAAGAAACACTTGAAACGAAACCCTGTGCCCATCCGCCTGGCAAGCGTGGTACGGTTAGCTGATTACCCACCTAGTTATGGGAAGAGCCCGACTCAGCAGTGGGTTATCGGTTTTCGATCTTGTCTATTGCCTTTTGCCGCTAAATTCAAAATTTATTGTCAAGTGCATGTGTCAAAATCTTGTGGGGTAAGTTCCGACACTATTATCTAGTAAACGTGATATAAATCCCAACTCCATTGAGAGTAGGAAATGTAGATGATGAATGAATACTATTATTTGCAGGCGCGCGAGAATCGCCACGCGATGGCGCGTGCGTTATACTCGCGAACGTTCGCGTGGCTCGTTCGCCACGTGAACAGCTGTTCGGCGCCGGTTCGCGCGGCGCGGTCGCTCGGTGTGCTCGACATATTCGGCTTTGAGAACTTTGCCACAAACTCGCTGGAGCAGTTATGCATCAATTACGCTAACGAGAAGCTACATATGTTCTTCAATAATTACGTCTTCGCGTTGGAGCAGGAGATCGTAAGTATCGTTGTATGCTTTTGGAGCTCTATGGAATATTTGTGTAACTTTTTGTCTTTTTCAAAAACTGTAATTATCTATTTTCTTTTGCCAATTATTGAGAGACAGAGTTAGTAGCTAGTAGTATCTTAGATATAGTTATTCAAAGATATATTTAATTTAATAAGATAGTGGTATCTTTGAATATTATCAAAGATATAATTTTAAAGCGAAATTTGTTTAAACCCTGTATCCATTTATTAATAAGTGAAGCAAGATCGCGTTGCGCGGGCGGAGGAGTATGAAAATTCCCACACTTAGGCTTCGGACACGAAACTTGCGACGGCTGAAATGAAATCATAATACCAATCCATGATAGATAAATAATGTCATAATTTCTTTCAGTACCGACAAGAGGGCATCGTGTACAACCAAATCCAGTTTACGGACAACGGAGCGTGTCTGGAGCTGTTGGAAAAGCCGCCGAGGAGCTTGCTCAAGTTGCTCAGCGAACAGTGTCATATGCCCAAGGTACCTTTAGACCTATGTACGACCGCCTTGTTGGTCTAGGGGTTGGATGTCCCGCCTTTTGATCACGGGTCCCCGGTTCGATCCGGGGCCGGTCTTTGTATAAACCAGAGGCACTTGCATTGAGTCTGGGTGTCATTTGTATTGTTCAATTACGAGTTTGTACATATTGATATGTGGCTAAGATACGTACATAATTTTTTAGTGTTCTTCATTTCATCAAGAGGATGGAATGGGTGGCCGACGTTTGTATTCTAAATTAGTACTTTTTTTTATTTATTTTGGGCAACAAACAGTTCTTACCTAATAATGCTACCTTACATCTAACAAGACGTATAGTGCCGGAATTTAAGTACTAACGGAAAAGAGCAGCAGAACCCAGTATAAACCCCAAAAAGTAGGATTATTTATTTAGTGAGAGCACATGCACATGCATGAAAACAGATATCTTTCGCAGCCGATGTTATAAGCATTGGCTAAATTATAGCTTTTGTATTACGTCTCGTAATAATCTGAATAGTTTATCTTCAAAACATACAGATTTATAGACATTTCTTATGCGTTTTTCTCTCAAAATTATAGGATATTAGCAATTTATGGATAAAGTGAAAGTAAACGCGCCATAAGCCATGACAAACGATTGCAAAGTGATACTTGTATAGAAGAAAATTACACAAAATTAAAATAATTAAAGAGAAAATTCGTAATAATCACGAATCAACTCAATAAAGTGTTAATTTAATAGCGTAATAGCTAGTTTTAGTAAGCGCTTTATGGCGTTTGCAATTGAGTGGGCAAGCGATTTTAGTCTTTATTGAGCACAAGTAATAAATTTTGTGTGCAACATGTTTTAAATAATATTATAATATAGTTTTTTTTTTTGTGCACATACAATTTATTACTAAATCAAGTTTACTAAATACAAGTGGGGGTTGGGTTCAAAACAAATAACGGACTACTAAATAACCAGTATTCGAATAGCACCAACTACGCAGCCCATTAAAGATCCACTGCTGAGTCGGGCCGCCTCCAATTACATGGAGGGAAATTGGCCTACTGTGCCTCGCTGGCCATACGGCTTGGCACAGGGTTTTATTTCAGCGGCGGCATGGTTCTGCATCAGATCTCACAATGCCGCAACAGGACGCGAGTTGGAGCACCCCGGGGAGGTTTAGTAGGTAGGCCCCCACCATGGGGCCCACACTTATGGACTTCCTGAAGTCCATAAAGGATTTTACCCCGGGCGAAAAAAAAAAACTAAAAAAAAGTAAAAAAAAGGGTTTTACTTCAAGAATTATCTTTTGGCTAGGTTATCAGCCTTAGTATTTCCTTTAGTCCATCTTAGGACACCCACCGCATGGAATGGGGTGGTGATACAATATATTCTAAATCTGTCACCACTCGGACTCGAATACACTTTAACGAATAGTGTTCTCTTTGAGCCGTCTCCCAGTATTCTTCACGACCACTGTAACTACTAAATTGTGTATGGGCTATAATCTCTGGAGAAAAAATAAAAAATCAGGTAGTGGATTATAGCCTTTTAGGTGTAGGGATCTCGGGTCGCTGGCTTAGCCAGAGAAGCCAGGGATATATGCCCCGTGTCGGGGTGTGATTGTTTTTCGCGATCATCATCATCATTTCAGCACGTTAATGAGAGAAATTAGCCTGATGTGCCACGCTGCCAGGATGGGTTGGTTGAGTTTGAATCAAATTTCCTTATCTTGCGGTCAGTTGGACTGCCTCGTTGGGTTGGTGACTTGAGTGTGTTTTAAATCCAAGTGGTGACAAAAGGACAAATAGGTAAATGTGCACTACCATATAATAATATCTGGATGACCGAGCTTTGCTCTTTTTTTTTTAATATTGTTTTTTGGTAATTATATTTAAGTACGAATTACGCAAACACTCATTGACTTCGTGTTACTTAACAACGCCATCTGCTGTTGTGCTCACAAAAAAGTAGTACTACTATTCGCCAATAGATGTCAGGATTCCTAGTTAGATCGATTTATCGCCCCCGAAACCCCCTATATACTAAATTTCATGAAAATCGTTGGAGCCGATTCCGAGATTCCAATTATATATACACAAGCTCATTTAAAGATATAAGATATACTTAGTGCAGGTGACTCGTCTTTACAAAGGATGGCTTACCACCAGAACTTGATCCCCAGGGCTCGGACGGCGCGTATCTAACCAACGTGCAAATGGAGTTTGGTGAGCACCAGAGCTTCGTCAAAGGGTCCCGTCGGAAATGGGAGGAGGAGTTTGGCGTCCAGCACTACGCCGGAGCCGTCACGTATAGCGTCCATGGGTTCGTGGACAAGAACCGCGACACGCAGCAGGACGCCTTCATTGACCACCTGAGTCGGTCTGCCAACCCGTTTGTCAGGGAACTGGCGGATTACGTGCAGGAGCTTGCGCCCCCGGGGCATGTGAGTATAGTTCCAATTATCTCTATTCCTAAAAGAGCAACTACAGAGTTTATTGCCGGCTCTTCTATATAAATAAGCAATTTTCAATTTTAAATGGTACATTTTATTTTGATTGATTTGTCAGAAGTGCTCTATTGAATATATGAGTTTTGATTTTAATTAAGTCTAGCTTTCATATATACAGGTTGTGATTAAAATCCTTTATACCCTGTTCAAAATAGTGTGATCGATTTGACAGATGTAAATTTTTCTGATCGACATAAAGGTATGATTCCGAACTACGTCGCGGTAATGGGGACCAGTAGTGCCGCGGTAGCACTTCTGCGTGCAGCGTAGTTCGGAATCATACCTTGACTTTGCAATGATTAGTGATGGGAAACAGATAATATCTAGTAGTCCAAAAAATAACGGTTTAAAATACTTGTAACTGTGAGGAGATGGTATGGGTGTATTATGTGTGAAATTCTTTATCACTTTTTCTTCACTTTATAAGAAAATATTCGAATAAAAAACATTTTTATTTCGAAATAAAATTCGTTGGCTTTAGCGCATTGAAATTTAACACTTTTACAACTATTATTTTCTTTTCTTTTTCGTTTACCTTCATGGTCTGAACCACCTATTTAAATTTGGCGGAAGGTCCAGAAATAACTCTGTAATATTAAATAGGTGATATTATGAATAGTGACCCACCATCGCTTATCTACCCAATGTTTTATATGTCTATTGCGATAAAGAATTTCACACATAATACACCCACGCCAACTAGTCACTGTTACAATTATTTTAAAACGTTGTTTTTTGGACTACTAGATATTTTCTGTTTCCCATCACTAGCTCGTCTGTCAAATCGATCACGCTATCTTGAACAGGGTATAGGCATATTTTTAGGTTACTACTGGATGTCCTATATAAATAAAAAAAGAAAATATCGATAGTACTACTGATTTACTCTGAGCAAAACATTCTGGTCACTAACTTGTATCGGAACACATATTGCGAAGGGAATAATTTAATAAAGGATGCTAGTTGAAAGGTTTTCGTAATAAAATTGTGATTCACAAGCGATTCGATTGCTATCTTAAACTTCAAGATAGATAACTATTTTAAACACAGAAAGAACTGCTTCGTTTGCTTTGCTTTTGGTAGCCATAACATGTTTATTGTTTCTTAGTAGTTGCCTTCACCAACTTTAACCTCGACTTTTTTTGTAGGATACGTCATTGTCGAGTCCCAACTCGACGGGCACTACGCAAAGGGGCACTTCCAAAGGACGGCCCACGGTGGTGGACACTTTCAGAGCTCAACTGCAATCGCTAGTCGACATGCTGCAAGTTACTGACGTGTGGTGAGTCGATTTGATATCAAATCATATCAACGTTTGATTGTTAAAATGGATTTGTATGAAGTTTTAGCACTGGCAACTCAGGTTGGGTTGTTGACATTGCCTATAATCACTACATAGTATAAAACAAAGTCGCTGTCGTCTGTCCGTCCCTATGTATGCTTAAAACTTGAAAACTACGCAACGGATTTTGAAGCGGTTTTCTTTAATAGATAGAGTGATTCAAGATGAAGGTTTATATGTATAATACATGCACCCGTGCGAAGCCGGTTCGGGTCGCTAGTAAATTATATAAAAAAGAAACAAAAATGTTATTTTTTATAAAAATGAAACTGGGATATGTTATTTAAGATTATTAGAAGCGTGTGCCGAACTGATACGATTGTGTTAGCATATTGTTAAACTGTTAAAATCGACGAGCACCATACCTTTGAGCTATATGGAAAGGGCACTTTTGGCGTCTTGTGTTGTGGAAAGCAATGCTTATTCCATCCATATATTTCCAAATTATGACATTAATTAAATGCTCGTTATGATCACGTGGGATACCATAGTGTGTGACGATCGTCTATAAAAACAAAGGGGAAAATATTCTTATTCTTACTTATATTTCTTATTCATCCTCTAGGTATGTCCGATGCATAAAACCCAACGAGAACAAAGAAGCGGGCAAGTACAACGACCAGCTGGTGTTGGAGCAACTCCAGTACCTCGGAATGAACGAGATCGTTCGCATACGCCGCGACGGATACCCTATCCATTTACCCACACCGCTGTTCCAGGCCAGATATAGATGCTTACTGGCGCACCCGAGGCCGAAGAATCCCGAGATACAGTGAGTTGGAAACTTAGCACATTGGTAAATAACCAATGTGGTAAACGAACGAATGAGTCTCTAGAAACTCGTTCGATCACGTCTTTAAAGGCTCATTCATTTTATTTTGGTGATAGAAATATCGGTCTTATATATTAATCGTATATTATTATTTATTTATCTATTACACAGTTATTGATGAAGGACTTTTCGTATAATTAGTATTATTATCAGAAAGAAATAGAATTATTTGCAGAAATATCCTACTATCAAAGTTTGGTTTGTTTTCTACTGAGCATATATTTCATTTTCTGTTTTATGCTTTATGCCTTATTTATGAGTCTTTTAATAGATGTATATTTTCAGAACTATAACAAAACTAGTTGATGCACCGGCTAACGACTGGCAGATTGGTCACACGAAGATTTTCATGCGATCCTCTGTTCATTCACCGCTTGAGGCGAAGAGAACAGCTCTCTTGCAGTCCTCCGCACTACAAATACAGAAGGTACTAGAATAAAAGATCTAACGAGAGACGACATGCCTGGTTGGTCTACTAGTGGTCAGCAATACAGCGGCATACTTAATAGAGGGGATTCGTTGTTAAAAAAAAACGAATCATTTGTTTGTTAAACTTTACAGTGGTACAAAGGCTGCGTGAAGCGAAGGCAATACGTGACTAGGCGCAACGCTGTGGTTGTGCTTCAAGCGGCGTGGCGAGGGTGGAAAGAACGTGCAGCCTTCCTCCGGCTGAGACGCGCTGCACTAACACTCCAGAGGCACCTACGGGGGGCCTTTGCCAGGGAAGTGGCAGCCGCTCTGAGGGAGATGCGCCGCGTCAACCAGGAGATCAAGCTGCGGGAAGAGAGGAACAGGTTGGTTGGTTGATAAGACCCCCAAGTCAATGCACACACTCCGGTATCCACAACACTAGCACTAACACAGTGTATGGGAATGACATATCAAATAGTTCGTTCAATTAACATTCGGAACCGTCAAATCTCATAATTCTTTCTGCGAAAGCATAAATATTTCCTAAAAAAACAACAAACAAGCTATTTTTTGTATATCGTCTCGGTAGAGGAAGAAGTAACTATGTCTTAAAAAAATTGTTTGGCCATTTTCAACTTAAGTTGCTGATATCTTAGGTCGAAAATTAATTACATCATTATAAAGACTTTGTTTATATTAACTCTCGCTCTACGGGGACTAATTATATTTATGCGATAAATAGTACAGGATTTGCGCGAACTCTTCTAGAAATAATGTGTTGATTGCCTGGAAGAGATGCTTGATGTTGATTGCTTTTTAGCGGAAAATTGTATGTGTTTAATATAAATATTTTCTGTAAACTATTTGTACGTGGCTAATGTACCTATTACTACTACTTCTCAGCCCATAAATGACCCACTGCCTCGGGCCTCCCCTATCGCGGAGGGTCCATTAGCCTACTGTGCCGCGCTGGCCAGACGGGTTGGCACAAGGTTTCGTACCAAGTTTTCCATCCCTTGCGGCTAGGTTTTCGACCTTTGTTGTCTCTTACGACACCCTCATGATGGAATGGGGTATAATGCAGCTATCTATCTCTAGTCTATTTCACTAATGACACGTTTTGTAAGATAGTGTAATACCCAGTACACTAATTGCACCCTGTTGTTTCCAGTCTTCAAGAGAAAGCGAACCAAGAGCGCGCGGAGCTGGAAAACATGGCGGATCAGCTCCGAGGCCTGTCTTGCCCAACCAGCAACCGGGCGGAGTCCGTCAACTTGGACAACTTGTTCGACTTCTTGGCTGATGTACCCACGCAGAGGGGCGCTCCTGACGGGGAGCCTGACTCCCATCAGCCCACCATCGCCGAGATTGGGGACTCCATGGAGAGGCTGGCGGATGATTTGCACCAGGAGGTAAATTTCTTGTTCTTGTCAATGCCTGTAATGGTTAAACCAGGTTAAGCAATTAGTGGAAAGGAATATATCAACTTTCCGTATTTTGAAGATGCCATCCGCTAAAAATATGCCAAGTGGGAACCGGACAAAGTAATGAAATATAAACCCTCTTTTGACGGTGTTTAGAGAAGTCGTTTTACGGTTTTTGTAGAGAAGTTATTTTTCGCTTCTTTTTATATTTTTTATGGTTTATAATAGTGAGTAGCCTTGGATGGATTATATATTGATTCTTGTGATTGATTGATTCACATTGAGGGGCAAATAAGTATCAATAATACTCCGATATGTTCTCCCTGGTGCTATTTAGCTACCAACAGGACCCACTGTATAGAAGATTTCTCATTCGCGTAGATGTCCTATTAGATAGTCATGTTGCTTCCTTGATAAAGGATATGTTCTGCCAATTAGAACAAGTTCAGTGCCTGTTTTATAAGCTGTAGATATTAGAACTTCAGAAATGTATCTCTCACTAAAATCAGGTCAAGCAGACATCGGGAATTCCAAAACAGTGTAATACGACTTGTCTTTTAACTTAAGAAATGTTTTTAGCTGGAACACGTCCTAGCAGCAGAAATGAACGAGCTAAGCAAGTCGCACACGGAAGCCCAACGCAAACCAGATGGAGCGCCATCGGATGCTATCCCTCCCCCTCCACCATCCTCCCTTCCCCTTCCGCCTATCATGTCACCGCCGCCATCGATGACGTCATCCATAAACGGTGTCATGTCGTCGTCGCTGACCAATGGGATGTCTCCTATGTCGAATGGAAGTGCAATGACGTCATCGCTGACAATGCCCCCACCACCGCCTTTGGAACCGGCTGTGGAGGAGTCTCCTGTCTTCCCACCTCCTCCGCCCACCTGCTCGCTGCCAGAACCGGCTGGGCCGCCCCCGCCGCCGCCACAGCCTGGCAAAGGTATGGGCATTTCTAAAGTCACTTATAGTTTTACAGATATTCCACCCGCGAACATAATAAGATATTTTATTTATTATGTAGTCTTGATTGTTCGCAAAGAAATACAACAACTAACCTAACTTGTTTACATTTTGAGCAGAGATCAAAGCTACAACGAAGTAGTGAACACACACACTCATTTTTTTCACACATGCAGATATACTTAATCCTTTTTTTATTTGTGCAAACTCCCTGACATAGAAAATGTTACTGTTTTTTTTTGCTGCGTTGTTAACTTCTATTTATCTGTATGGTTTTGCCGATTAAATGTATTTTCTTTCTTTCTTTTCTTTCACTCGGCTATTTTTAGCTCGTGCTACTAAGAAAAATATTAATTGGTTTTATCTTGCTCGGAATCTGTTATGCACATGTTTTTACATAGACACAGTCGCGCGATACAGGTTCTACCGAGCGTAAGACAAAATTAACCTATTTTTGTGTTTGGTGTTCTTGACCAGATACCACTCCACCAGAGCTGACGAACGGCGTAATACCTAACGGCAAGTTAGCTGTGCTGAATGGCAAGGAGCCAATTTACGAAGCGGTGATACCGCGACCGCCATCGGAAGGCGCTGACAAAGACCCGTCTCCACCAGTGGCGTCGCCTCCGCCCCCACCGCAATTACCACCAGAAAATAATGGGTAAGTTTCCTTGACACGAGTTTTTCTGTGGCCATCCAACCAATGGGTGTCCATTCGACAATGCTAGTCGCATGCTGTGGAGGCCGTTTTAACATTTGTCTGCTCTTCAAGTTTTCATTTCTTAGTAACACATTTGTGTCGAGGAGGAAATTGTTGAACTTTTTGCTCACTAATCATACTGTACGGGCTGGGACGTTGATAACCCGTACTACGTTGTTTTATGCTTGATAGAAATGATAGAACCGGAAGACTATATTGTTTATTTATAGTTTAATTGATAGGTTATGCTAAGTGATAAAATGCTAATTGATAGGATGATAAATGATAGGGTGATATGATAGGAGTACGCGTGCCCGATCGCGATACTTGCACAGAACTCACTGCTTTCAATGCTGTGAAAATAATCCATGTGCCGTAAAGTGCGGCCGCTACATTTGTAGTGTCAGCCGAATGTACGAGCCCGTACACATACGTTTTGGGTTTTTTTTAATACAGCGTGTAACAAAATCTCTATAGTCATCCGAAGTGAGAGCAATAGAGCTGAAAGTAGAGATTTTATGTCAACCTTTTTCTTTTACCATTTTTAATAACATCATGACGTGTGTTGCATATATAATTTTATATTAAGTTATACATATTTAGAGTCCCAGCGCATTAGGCGGCCAGGCCGCGCCGTCCTGCCAGCGTGGCACAGTAGGCTAACTTCCGTCCGTGACCTTGGAGAAGGCCCGACTCAGTAGTGCGTCATTTGTGGACGGTAATGATGATGATGATATTAAGACAGAAAGCCCCTAGCGAAAACCTATGAAAACATTGTTAACTGTCCACCTAGGTTCATCAATCCAGAGCCAGAAACGATAAACGAGTCTCCGGACGTCCCGTTGTCGCCACCGCCCATCAACAACGAAAAAGTGCCGAACTTACCTCCGCCGATACCAATGGACACGTGCATGAGCCCTCCTCTCATGATGAATGGAGATTCCACGGTAAGTCCAAGCTGAATTTTTTTAAGAACTGTCTGCATTGCCTATCCTTGAATCAACCTAAAGCGCGTTGTCCACGCAGAGAGAATAGAGCTAGACAGCTTGACAACTAATCAAATTTAAACTCTAATATCTACGTACACGTAGAGAGCATTAGAGCGCCCTATTGCAGTTTTATGCCCAATCCTAGGGTAGCTCTAACAGTGACATTTTGGCCTGCGTACACTACACTACTCGTAGACTAGATATTGATATAAAACAGTAAACGTCAGTTTAGTACGTCTAATTAAAAATACGACCATAGCAAGACTGATCTATGACATGTAGATAATTCCAGAGCTCTCTATTGGTATCGCTTGTTTCGCTCTCGTACCTGCGTCCACGACGCCTTCCGAGAGTAGCCGAGCCGTACGTAGACTTAACGTAACGTAGACTTTAGTGACACATTAGCTAGGGTAGTCTCGCTAATGTGTACACGTCGTAGATTGCCCTGTGAGAGTCGCTCTAAGTAATTTTAATCTATCATGGACGAGGCGCTTATCGAAGTACAGACATCAAATGAGTGTCGCTGAATAACGCAAAGCTTTGACCCCTACCATGGGTAGGGGTCAAATCGACAATTAAAGGAACGATGTTGTCGATTTTGACTCTATTGAATTAGCATGTTTTTGGATCCCTAGACTACCAAGGCTAAATTATTACAAGACTAGCTGTACCCAGCGAGAGTTGCTACGCCACTAACTGAAATAATTTAAGTAAGACTTTACACAAATATGTAATTTTTTTTGTTCATAAACCTTTGTGGGCTCATGCACATCACTTTTGCTGAAGATCATCACACGATCAAATGCATAGCTTACGATTCTAAAAGGACTTCTACTAAGCCCAGAGGTGACCCACTATTGGGTCGGGCCTCCACCAATTCTATCCTATTTTCTCCAACATTAGAGTATGGAACGCAACGCGCGACGCAAAGAGCGCGTTGAGCGGCGGCTGCATCAGATGGAGGCGGCTTCTCCTCCCGCATCGGCGGTGCCGCCGATCACGCCGCCCGCAGACGCGCCTAACGACCTTAGTGAATTCGCTAAGCTGTACTTCAATGATCATCCTAGGTCACCTGAGGGTAAGTCTTGGCTTAAATCCTTTCTCCAGTGTAATTAGCGCTCTTTCTTCTTCGCACTTGGGTTTATAATTTTTTTGTTACCGGAAAACCTGTATTTTGTATAATCACGAGAAATTCACAAGCACAGATTACGCCCAGACTCGGAGCAAGAGCTTCTTTTGGATCACTGGGCCGCGGTTCAATTCCGGGGTCGGGCAATTGTCTTTGTGTGAACCAGAGACACTTGGTCTGGTTGTCATATATAACTTTACACAGTTTACTCGAAAAATCTGAATTATTTGCATCAAGAAATATCGCCGACAAATGCGAGAATTACCAAGAAAAAGTCCTACACCGCGATTAGGAAATTTCAAGAGCAATTCGCATAGTTAAGAATCCCCCGATACAACTATCGGGGGATAGGCGCTGCGACCCCTAGCCGGACATACTACCTCTGGCTAGATGATCATCCCTTTGCGCCTAAAGCATGTTTGTAAACAGCCCCCTCAATATAAAATAAATAAATATCCAACGCTATCTCGTCCCAAGCTAAGCAACTTAATGCTTGTGTTATGGTAACGAGATGGCTGATAAACTACTTACATACATTATTTTTTTGTAAATACATACATATTATACTTAGATAGAAAACACCCAGACCCGGAACAAATACTTGTAGGTCATACAAATTTTTCTTCCGTGCGGGGATCGACCCCGCGACATGCTGCGCAGCAGTCGATCGCTCAACCACTGCGCCAACCGTGTCGCCAACGTTTTCGTTTAAAAGCAATTGCCTACTGTGCCATGCTGGCCTGGTGGGCTTGCATGGTTTCGTATCAAGTTTTCCTTATCTTGCGGCTAGGTTATCGACCTTGCCATTTCCTTTTTTCGGCTCTTAAGACGCCATCAAGATGGATTGGGGTGGTGACACAATGTATTCTGAATCCGTCACTACATGGAATTTCTAACCCACAGGAACGATAATGGCGACGTTGACACGTAAGAGCAAGTCAATGGAGCTCCTAACAAAGGAGGAAATGATTACGTATCATAAGGGCAATAATATTCCAACTTCGCACATTCAGTTGCACGATCCGGACAGTGTTACTGCAGCCGTCAATATCTTTAGGGTGAGTCGACATGTTATTTACTGAAGAGCAGATAACGAATCTTGGGGAGGCAACTTGAAAGTTTTTAAAGTCAAAACACATGCCTAAAGTGGCCCTAAAGAAGGTCCTTTGGGTGAGCTGAAATGATTATTGTAGTATACTGGCCGGTTCGGTTCGATGACGATTTTACAGCTGTCATATTTTTGTGGTTGTCAATTAAAAATGAGGAACGTGTTTTCTATAATTCCTACATATATCAGCGGTTATATTAATTATAACAGAATTTTTGAAATAATATTGTTCATTTGGACTTTTTTAAATAAGTTTCTGAAGCGAGTATAGTTTATAAATTGGTTTGGCGTAGAAGAATACCCAGATGCTCTCTGCCAGACTTGCCAATCGCTGTACACGAAGTGACGAATTAATGTTTTTACTATTTTACATAAAAATATATAATATATATAAATTGCCTAGATGACCTTCTCAAAATCATCAGCTCTTGGCCAAAATAATAATTGTCGTACTTTTTTATATTGGAACATTCCCTGTGGCATAATAACCTTGTTCCAAATATTATTATACAGCGCGGTTTGGTTTGTTTGATTTATAGTGTTCCCTTATTTGTAGGATTTGTGTCGATATATGCGAGGCGAGTTGACTGCAGATAAAGAGACTCAGGTTATACAGTCGATCATAGGGAAGGGGATAGAACGAGAAGAATTGAGAGACGAGATTCTCGTGCAATGCTTACGACAGGTACGTACTATAATTCGTTCGCGTTAAGAATGGAGAGTAGGTA
Source organism: Clostera curtula (assembly GCA_905475355.2). Classification (NCBI taxonomy): domain Eukaryota; kingdom Metazoa; phylum Arthropoda; class Insecta; order Lepidoptera; family Notodontidae; genus Clostera; species Clostera curtula. The sequence continues at coordinate 4,197,809 of FR997813.1, read as the reverse complement.
AAGGTGTATTTTCTTTATTTAGAAGATAAAGGGCAGGACACAACCGTCACGTTCGAAAGTATGCCTTCAACTGGTCATCATCATCATCATCATTATTTCAGCCAAAAGACGTCCACTGCGTGACATAGGATCTCCACAAAAGCCGGTACTGGGCCGCACGCATCCATTGCTTTCCAGCTACCTTAACCAGGTCGTCGGTCCACCATGTGGTAGGCCTACCAGCACTGCGCCTTCCGGAACGCGGTCGGCTCTCGAGGACTTTTCTGCCCCAATGGGCGTCGGTCCTGAGTGCTATGTGCCTTGCACACTGCCACTTAAGTTTGGCAATCCTGTGGGCTATGTCAGTGACTCTGGTTTTCCTGCGTATCTCCTCATTTCTGATTCGATCTCGCAGGGAAACTCCGAGCATAGCCCTCTCCATTGCCCTTTGGGTGACTTTGAGCCTTCTGATGGAGCCCATAGTGAGCGACCACGACTTTGTTCCATATGTCATCACTGGTAACACACATTGGTCGAAGACTTTTGTCTTCGAGCAATGTGATCAACTGGTCACTTTGAACTAATTTAAAACGAATTGATTGGGTAGTCGTGGATTCATAACGTGAACGAGGTACAGAGCTTAATAGTTAAGCTAGAGTATTATATCTCTATCTTTGTGGAGATCCTTGGGGGAGGCCTATGTCCAGCAGTGGACGTCTTTTGGCTGAAATGATGATGATGATGATGACTATATCTCATAATTAAAATACAGTATCATCATCTAACTTAATTACGTAATTACCTAACATTCCTGTAATATCCATCAAACTTAACAGATTACGGAGTGCCCAAGCGAAGAATGGGCAGAACGGGTGTGGTTGATTCTCTGTCTGTGCGCTGTGGCGTGGCAGCCAAGCCGAGGCCTGGCAAGATACTACTCTACCTGGCTCCGTACTAGGGCTCGTCTGCTGCCTTCCGAGCCGGCCACCTCGCCGCCAAGTCCTTCGGCCAGGGCCGCTCATTGCGCTCAGTGGTGTTTGGACAACTGCCGGGGAGCCGCACCGAGACAGCTGCCCCCGAGTACTGTGGAGATTGCTGTGAGTAGACACTGACACTTCTTAGCCCGCATGACCCACTGCCGGGTCTCGTTAAATTATAGGAGGAATTAGCCTACTGTGCTACGTTTGCTAGAGGAACAGAGTGGCGCAGGGTTTCGATTCGAGTTTTGCTTTAGTCGAGCCTCGTTGGTCTAGTGGTTAGATGTGCCGCCTTTGGATCAACGGGTCCCGGGTTCGATTCCGGGGTCGGACGAGTGTCTTTGTCTAAACCAGAGGCACTGGCTCGGAGTCTGGGTGTCATTTCTATCTATAATAAGTATGTATTTACAAAAAACAAATGTTAATGTATACAGGGTGTAAGGGACGGCGTCCCGAAAAATTCGTGAAATGGGCTTTCTATGGGCACTTATTATCATGCAAAATTCAGTTCAGCAAAAAAATGAAGAATAAAAGATTTATCATTATTTAGTTAATTCGCACTACGCAATGTACAACGAACAATACAATTTATCGCTGCAGCGTCGTACCACACGCAAACGCGGAGTAGAGGTCAATGAACGCATGCCGCACGCGCGGCGCAGCGGCTCTTACCTACCTACACGGTGCTGTGGCTTAGAACTCGGCCTGTCGCTGTGCTCATCTTATGACTCAATTAACTACTCAGCTATTGGTTTAAAGTACATTTAAAATTTAGGCATAGACGCAAAGAAAATCTTACATCGATATTGTTTTAAGTAATAACAATACCACATTCAAAGATAAATTAGTTTGGTGAAAGTCAAACATACCTTAACGTCTCTCTCTTCTTATAAGATTCGGCTCAAAATGGCGTCCCCCAAGTTGCTCACAAAGCTGGGCGCGATATGACGTATTTGCGTGGAGACGAGACATCATCGTGGGATCGGCTGCGATATCACTTTTTAGTTTTTGAAATGCGTCACTTATGCGTCGACGCATTTCATTCGCAGTGTCGCATTCCGCTACAAACACCTTTTCTTTGATGTAACCCCATAAAAAAAAATCTAACGGCGTCAAGTCAGGAGACCGCGCTGGCCACGCGTGAGGCCCGAATCTGCCAATCCACCTTTGAGGGAACACATCATTAAGGTACTCGCGCACTGGTCGAACAACGTATGGTGGCGCACCGTCATGTTGGAACCAAATCCTTGGCAACCGTGCTATTGGAATTTCATCCATTTGGTCCCATTTCTGAGCCAAATCATTTTCTAACTCACGAAGAGTATTGGCCAGATCCTGCTGCAAAAATTCCAGGTACCTTGGCCCATTCATCCGCCCTGGTAAAAAGAAGGGACCCAGAATTTTGTTGTGGTAGATCCCCGCCCAAACATTTACAGACCAACGCGTTTGATGTCCCGTCTGTTGGTACTCACGTGGATTAGTTCGTGCCCAAATGTGAGAGTTGCGTCGGTTCCACATGCCGTTCCTCGTAAACGTGGACTCGTCTGTCCAAATTATACGCGACACAAAGTCAGGGAAATACCGCTGCTGATTCCCCAACCACCTGCAATACGCAAGACGACGATTCTCATCCCCAGGCACGAGCGCCTGAACTTTGTGTAAACGATAGGGCCGTTGGCGCTCTCTACGTAGGACTTTGTGCACAGTCCAGTGCGAAATGCGTATACCACGACGCCGCAAAAGCTTTGCAGCAGTTCGTGTGCCAAGGCGGGGATTGCGTTGGATTGTCTCCAGTATTCGCTGCTCAACTCGGGCGCTAATATGTCTGCTGGAGCCTTCCTGGTGTGGTACGATGGGCTGGTTATCGAGTACCCGTTGATAAGCCTGAGTGATAACACGGCTGTCCACCGGATGACGAGCGTTAGGGTAGCGCTGAGCGTAAATACGTAACGCTAGAGAAGCATTTCCTCTTGCTTCACCATATGCCATTAGCATCTCCCCGTATTCCCGCGCAGAAAACGGGACCCGATTCATAATGAAACACACAAAACGCAAAGACACAACACACAAAAGTACTAATCGAATTTCACTTCACAAGTCACAAGTCGCTAATTATTCACAAAACAGTTACGATTACTTCTGATTTCCGATGGAAGTCCCGGCGAACTGACGAATTTATCTATTATTATTTGAAAATTATTACAAACCTGCACATTGAAACAAATAGAGGTGAGATAATAGTATCATGTGAAAACTATCGATACTATCGAAAGTGCCTGAAACGTTGGGAATTAAATAAAATAAAACGATCATCATCGACGATTAGTTTCAAACGATTAATGAAATTAGACTTCGTGTGAAACTGTATTTGAAATAGCTTTAAACAATGAATCAGTGTCGTTTTCTTACATAAACGTAATTTTAGATGACGTCGAATTACAAAGTAACTAAAATAATTATTGTTATTTTGACATAAGTAAGTCCTAAACTAACAAGTTCTTAAAAGTTATGCATTAGGTATTTAATAGAAATACCGCCCTAATAATCGCTTAAATAAACGCAAGACTCAGCGCAAATTTGTTTCGATAATAATATCATATCAACTGATTGGTATTACTCTAGTTCCGAAGCTCACACGCTCCGTCTTGCCTGTGAGCATGCCGCCTGCACTAACCAGTTTAGTTTGCACCGGTAAGCGCCTGCGTGTGGACGTTATGACGGTCGCTCGCGGCGGCCTGCGTAATCGTTGACGTGCTGAAGATTGGACTGCGCGGTTCGATTCTCGTACGAGACAACTCTTTGAACAATCTAAAATAATGGTTCATGTATGGGTGTACAGTGTGTCCGTTAATTTAATGTTTCTAAAGATACTTGTGACATACCATTTATACCCGAGTTGTCTATTTAAAAACTAAAATAAAACCGTTTTAGCAAGACAGGCTGATCGTATAAAATATCGTGTACCTACACGTTTAGCAATGATTACCGAACAATAATGAAACAATAAGTATTTACCAGTCAAAACGTATGAAGTATTGAATTGGATTTTGTATTTCACCAAAATAAATACCTACGTTGTTCCTAGGTACGTCACAAATACTTCGGCAGACTAAATCTAGATTAATGAGTAGGTAGGTATGTAGTCGATCATCAAATAACACTAAGTAGGTGTTTCTAAGCTCTAATGAGCTACGTAATCGTAGGTAGGTTTGGAGCCAGGTAGGTAGTAATACAGCGTAATAACAAAACTGGATATTTATGTACTTGCATTGGGTATGCATTATTTAATACATTTCATTGAATTTTACACTGCCCTCGTCTATCTTTCTAATAATGAAATTTAGTACCTAGTTAACTTATTTACACATTCATCGTTACAGCCTATGAATGACCCACTACTGAGTCGGGCCTCCTCCAAATTCATGGAGGGAAATTAGCCTACTGTGCCACGCTGGCAAGACGGGTTGGCACAAGGTTTTTATCAAATTTTCCTTGCGGCTAGGTGATTTGCCTCTTGCATTCGGTTATTCGCTTCTTAGGACACCCTCGGGATGGTATGGGTTGGTGACACTGCGTATTCTTAATCCGTCACCAAACGGAGAGATCCACACATTAGTGTTGACCAAATTTTACGCAACTTCGTATATCTCTGGGGATTCTTCGGGAGACGTAGGTCGCGGACGAGGAGTAGAGGTCAACGAACGCATGGCACACGGCGCGGGCGGCATCGCGCGATAGTGTCATTGTACTTGCCGCCGTAACATCTGGTAGTGCGATTTTTCGTGTCTTAACTACATTGCGTTTTTTTGGGAAATTGTTTAATTTTTATAATATTACAAATAATTAAGTGCAGCTCGACAATAGTAACTACTTCATTATATTATATGGAAAAATAATGCCAAGAAAAATCGGAAAATTCATGAAAAAAAATCCGGAAAATTCGACCGCCATGGGCCTCAGTATCATGTACTGAATCGCTGGTATCTTTTTTCGGGACGCCGCCACTTACACCCTGTATAAGTAGTTTATCATCCATCTCGTTACCATAACACAAGCATTAAGTTGCTTAACTTGGGACGAGATGGTGTTGTGTGAAATGTCCAAGGATATTTATTTATTAATTTTTATATGGCTCAATAACAAAGTCTAACAAACATTTAATAAGCGTATTATGCTTCATTTTGACAAATATCGGAAACCTTACTAGTACTACTACCCAGCCCATAAATGATCCTGAGTCGGGCCTCCTCTGCTGGGCTGAGTTGAAGCTTTCCAGATCCAATAGAACAGTTTGTTATATGGATTTTGTTGGGTAATATACGAGTATATATTAAATAGGACCGCAAAGTAATAAAAAAGAAAAGAATGACAAGCCCTCGGAGTTTCTTGCCAGTTCTTCTCAGCAGTGGTCGCGTTCGGAACTGGTGGTAAACTAGATTACTTTCATCATCGTCATTATTTCAGCCAAAAGACGTCCACTGCTGGACATAGGCCTCCCCAAAATTAATTTTCTTTGTATAAATTTTATTAATATGTTGACAATTTGTAAGTGTCCATTGTGTCCTATGTAAAATAAATGATTTGACTTTGACTCTCATCTGTGCCACGCTGGCCAGACGGGTTGGTACAGGGTTTCGTATCAAGTTTTCCTTCTCTTGCGGACACCCTAAGGATGGAATGGGGTGGTGACACTATGAATTCTAAATCCGTCACCACTCGGAAACCTTGCAAATCTCTTATGTTTTACACCAGGCGATGCGTCGTCTCGGCACGATCGTGTGCCGTTTTTTCTTCCTGGACGGGCGAACCAAGGCGATCGACGTGCACCCTGCAGACACGGCCGCAGCAGCTGCTGCCCGTCTGGCTGACAAGCTGGGCCTGGCACCCCACGCGCGGGCCGGCTGGGCCGTTTACCAACAACGCGCTGGCAAAGAGGACCACGTGCGAGCCACGCACTATCTCTATGACGTCATCGCCGCCTGGGAAATGTAAGTTACATGATCAAGGGACTTTTTTACACTGAACTATTATTGTTTTTTTGTGTTGGTGCCGAATCAAGGGCTGTTGATATCGTGTACTTACATAGTGTCATCAGCGCTTTTCATTCTGAGCGGTGTATAATAAACAATTGTAACTGGCCGCAAAACGTATCAAAAATCCGGTCTTCGTATTTTGTTGTCAGCACCATTACAGGAATTAAGTACAATGTTAGGAATAAGCCTTAGTTAATGGTATACTTGGGGAAGGCATATGCGCAGCAGTAGACGTCACTGAAATGATGAAGAATGGTATCATTAACACAATTTATTACGATTTCGCCTGTCGTACCCTCGGGGTGGAATGGGTTGGTGACATTATGTATACTAAATCCGTCATCACACGGTAAATTCGTCACCATAATCCAATTCGCCAATCTACCTGGTCAATGACATGAGTAGTCTATTGTTAGCTTTAATTCCCAATTTCCGTCTATTTCGTTGGCCTTCACGGGTTATTTTTGATTACTTCTTCTTCTCAACCCGTAAGTGACCAACTGCTGAGTCGGGCTTCCTCAAACTCCATGGAGGGTAATTAGCCTACTATGCCACCCTGGCCAGACGGGTTGGCACCTTTCGTGTGACACCCTCAGGACGAAATGAGGTGGTGACACTATGTATTCTAAATCTGTCATCACACGGAATATTTTTTTATTCATTCATCATCATCATTTCAGCCAAAAGACGTCCACTGCTGGACAATAATATTATTAGCTGGGGCTGGATAATATTAATGGCTCTTAGCCTTCATATGGCTCGTATCTTCGCCTCCTATCCTACGCTTTGATAGACATATAGACAAGCCACTTGGCTAGACCCTCTGTGCCGTGGATTTGACGTTAAAATTCACATTTTCTCCCACAGGCAACAAGGACCGGGTGGTGGGTCTGCGGACAACCGCTTTGTGTTCAAGCGACGTCTATTCCGTGGCGGTCGCGAGCTTCCTCAAGATCCCGTGGAAGTCGCGCTTTTGTACGCACAGGCCGTACACAGCGTCGTTAAGGTATGCGTTCACAGGTAGAACTGTTCCTGATCCAAACAAATAATATGTTGATCAAAATCAAAACTCATTTAATCACATTGGAACTCATTAGAGCTCTTTTCACAAGTCAAACAATAAAATATTTGATTATAATTTATATTTGAATTCACTCTTACATTACATCTCTGTATGTTACCTTTTTGTAACGTAACCCAGATCAGTTGAAACAGCAACAGAGTTTCTAGGTGGCTCTTCTCTGTAGCATACTTAACTAAGCGTAGCTTCGCGGTAGAAACACACAGACAGGGCAAGGAGTCAATACACCTCTTCTATACACAATGTCACCAACTCTAATACTACGCAACGGATTTTGAAGCAGTTTTTTTAGTAGACAGAGTAATTCAAGAGGAATGTTTATTTAAATAATACATGCATAATATTGTAGAAAAACACTGATAAATTTAAAGGTTCATTATTGCACCCGTGCGAAGCCGGGGCTGGTCGCTAGTTTATACATAGAATATTGTTTTTATATTTTGAGTCATACTGACTGTGATTGTAAGCAACATTGACAACTGTACTTGACCTGAGACTATATATAGTTATTTTGGACATAGATGGACGAGTTCCCTGTGTCGGAGAAGGTGGCACTCCAGCTGGCAGGGCTGCAGGCTCAAGTGTCGCTGGGCGAGCCGCCCCCGAGCCCTCCTCCGCCTCACACGCGCGCCTACTACGCGCAGCCCGACCAGTTTCTGCCGAGCCGCATCGCTCGCACCAGGCACCCACAACAATGGGTGAGTGTTCAGTCTATAACCCCACTGTCGAGCCACTGTATGGTGGAAGAGATATATTCTCGTACCATTTAACTAAGGTACTTTACTAGTTTAGTATTTTTATCCGTCGTGGGACGAGGCCCGAACCAGTCCAAAAAATAACGGTTTAAAATACTGTGACGAGATGGTATGGGTGTATTATGTGTGAAATTCTTTATCACTTTTTCTTCACTCTATAAGACAATATTCAAATAAAAACATTTTCATTTCGAAATAAAATTCGTTGGCTTTAGCGCATTGAAATTTAACACTTTTACAACTATTATTTTCTTTTCTTTTTTGTTTACTTTCATGGTCTTAACCACCTATTTTAATTTGGCGGAAGGTCCAAAAATAACCCTGTAATATTAAATAGGAACTTATTATGAATATTGACCCACCATCGCTTATCTGACCAATGTTTTATATGTCTAGTGCAATAAAGAATTTCACACATAATACAGGCGCCAACTTGTCACTGTTACAAGTATTTTAAAACGTTATTTTTTGGACTACTATTTATTTTCTGTTTCCCATCACTGGGCTAGTGATGGGAAACAGAAAATGCCAAATCGATCAAGTTATCTTGAACAGGGTATAATACTTGATCGCCTGGGCGTCTTTACAAGCAATTGCTTCACGGACGCATATAACGCCGAATGTTTAGCGTTTGTTTAGTTCGATGCACGGAAGAAATATTTGTACGACCTACAAGTATTTGTTCCGGGTCTGGGTGTTTTCTATCTATAACATGTATGTATTTACAAAAAAAATGTATATAAGTAGTTATCATCCATCTCGTTACCATAACACAAGCATTAAGTTGCTTAGCTTGGGACGAGATGGCGTTGTGTGAAATGTCCAAGGATATTTATAAAAAAAAAGAAGATTTATGATACACAGGGTCACCACCCCATTTCAGTCTGAGAGTATCGCAAAAGGGAATAATTAAAACTAAAACTGAAAGGAAACCTTGAAACGATACCATAAGTCTATTGACCCTTCATGTATTTTAATTGGAGGAGGCCCAACCGAGAGTGGCATCATGCATAGGCGGAATAGTAGTAACTTAGTACTTCTGGCTTACATAAACGTACTTGCCTGACCTCATAAGCTTAACTGACCCGAAGGCAGCAACTGCCTCCTAGCTAGACCAGCAAGCGGTCAATCAGCCCTGACGTTGCTATTCATGATCATCATTTCAGCCAAAAGACGTCCACTGTTGGACATAGGCCTCCCCCAAGGATTTACACGAAGGCCGGTCCTGAGCCGCCCGCATCCATCGCTTTCCAGCGACCTTGACCAGGTCGTCGATCCAGCTTGTAGGCCAAGGTCCATCTTGTCAAGGCCCACATACCAGCACTGCGCTTCCCGGAACGCGGTCGCCACTCGAGGACTTTTCTGCCAAATCGGGCGTCGGTCCTGCGCGCTATGTGCCCTGCCCATTGCCACTTAAGGGTCAGCGCCGACCTACGGAGTGGTGGCGAAGAGACTAATTCAGTAACAATTTAAATTCAACCTAAAACGCTTCAGAATACAACTGTATTTGGTACAACCAAATACAATGACGGCGAGCGACATAAAGCGCGGCGAGCGTATTCTAAATACAGCTAAATACAGTCGTATTCTGAAGCGTTTTATGTTGAATTTAAATTGTTACTGGATTAGTCTTCGCCGCCACTCCGTAGGTCGGCGCTGACCCTAAGTTTGGCAATCCTGTGGGCAATGTCGGTGACCCTGGTTTGCCTACGTATCTCCTCATTTCCGATTCGATCTCGCAGGGAAACTCCGAGCATAGCCCTCTTCATTGCCACGTTGCTATTGTATTAGTTATATTTGGTGATAAAATGTTTAAATTACGACAGGCAACAATATTGGCGCAAGCGCATCGGCAATATGGCGCTGGAAGGGCAGAGCTTACGGCCAAGGCGTTGTATCTCTCGTGCGTGATGCAATATCCGCTGTATGGCGTAACCCTATTCCCTGTCACCTACAAGGGATATTGGGCTCATGGTAAGTTACAAAACACTTGGCTTTTATATATTACTAGCTGACACGGCAGACTTGGTACTGCCTCAATGAAATCGAATCAAAAGGAATCGTCAAGCGTCACGTCAAAGGAGAAGCATTTTATTTTTTGTTTTTATTTAATTCCGAGCATTTCCATATTTTATTCCCTGGACTTCCACGAATATTTCAAGACCAAAAATAGCCAAATCGGTCCAGCCGTTCTCGAGTTTTAGCGAGACTAACGAACAGCAATTAATTTTTATTTTTAAACATAGAGTACGCCGCAATACTTTAAATGCTTATATCGTGTTGATGAATGACTGTGAATTCTCGAATCACATTCCTTAGCCAAAGGTAAGGAAACATAATACAAACTTATCGAATCGAAATACAAATGTATGGGTTTCATACATTTGTCTTTTCTATTCTACCAAACTCACTTGACTTGGCTAGGCCGCCTGAGGTCTCAATGCTCCGGAAATTATTCGTTTAACCACTAAAAACCTAGGGGGTACCGTGGTGTAATAGTGTATACCAGTGGAATGTTAAAGGTATACAAGTAGTTTCCGGAGGCCCACATAACTGCCGATCCCATCACCGAGGAGCGGCGGTATGCATCAAGAATTTCTCCAGCGAAACCAAAAATAAGGTACGATTTCTATCATGTATTCTTTCTTCTAGGTCCTAACGTGCTTCTAGGCGTGGGTTCCGAAGGCGTCGTGATGGTACGGCCTACAGATAAGGTGGTACTGGCGGAGTACCCGTACACCAACATAGCCGCCTTGCTCATGGACCCGGTGGACAATGGACTCACCATCAGTTTGACGCATCATGGTCAACACGACGGTCACAGGTTGGGATTCAATTCTTTTTAACGTTTGTAGTTTTACTCGCGACATTTCTGTCTTGGTCTTGTTGTATTCTTCGCGTCGTTCGGTAAATATTGCGTGCTACCCTTGTTTTTACTTCAAGAATTTATTTACAGTCTTCTGACATCCTATGTTTCTGTTGATGAATATCATCTGTGTTACGTCCGTGGACTGAACATTAAACCGAACAAAATGAATTTTAGATACTCCCAAATCGTGTGCGATGCCTTCTTGACTTCAATTTGGGGCGTATAAATATGCGACCAGTTTTACTTGGAACTTTCAAATACCGTGTAATGTCGCCTGTCAGCAACATGACATTAGTCTACATGTTCATGGCAAATTAACGGCCGAAGAAATTGGGAATAAAATCTCTGCGTATTATTTACCGAAGTCACAGTCTGTGTTAAAATTAATAGACAAGTCGTCGTTTCAGCCCATAAATGACCCACTACTGGGTCGGGCCTATTCCAAATTCATGGAGGGAAATTAGCCTATTGTGCCACGCTGGCAAGTCGGGTTGGCACAGGGTTTGTATCAAGTTTTCCTTCTCTTGGCGCTAGCTGATCTGCCTCGTGCGTTCTTTTAGCCGCCTCTTACGACACCCTAAAGATGGTGTGCGTTGGTGACACTGTGTATTCTAAATCCGTCACAAGTAACGCTTGCTTATTCATATACTCAGGTGTATAGTCCTGGAGTCTGCTCAGAAGAACGAAGCAGCGTGGCTGATGGCTGCTTACAGCCCTGTCTTGGGTAACGGGCTGGCCGACGAACCTCCGCGCCGCGCCGCGCCCGCCTCCGAGCGGTCGCGCCTCGCTGCAGCGCTGAAAAGCGCTAGAAGGGCCCTGGTCGACTCCGGCATGCTTCGCCGCCCCACGGAGCCAACCGCCGGCAACTTCTTGAGGAACACTCTCAGGAGGTTTGTCCAAACACAGCTTTGCAAGTAACTAGCACGAGGGCGCTAGAAGAGCGCCGGCGCACGTGGATTTTCAGCTTCCTGACACACTATGGCCCATAGATTCTGCTGCTTGAATGGTGTGGTCGAAGATACGGCTCGAAAATCCTTAAAACAAGTCTAAAGGTGGCAGCGTCGGCGATCTGCAAATGATTGTTTTCTATTGGTTCATATAGCAACTGTTGCAAGGACTACGCAACTGGTTAGACGAGTATAGATGATTTTTAGCCCGATAGCGAATGTTGGATTTACGGGTGCTGATCACCCGTCTTGATGTCAAGGTAAGTTTTCAATACGTTGAAATTTTTTACCTACGTTTATAGGTATAGTACACCTGTCCCACCTATAACAATGACAGTTAAGAAAAGCCTACTCAGAATTTCAAACGTAGTAGTAAAATCATCAAACCTACGATAGAATCCAAATCCAGAACATTGAAAGATACATTAGGCAAGCAAACAAGTTATTTTTCTGACTCGAATTACAAGATACAAGATACAAGATACAAGATATTTATTTCGCAAATATGGGTACAGTGCGGGTACAGTGTGGTCTTAATAAATAGTTGACAAAGTTCAGCCATATTTTGCTGTTCAGCATGCAAAAATTCATAATTAAATTATAAACAACAAGTCATGTCATGAGCTAATAATAATTAAAATTCATAAAAATGACATTATTAATAAAATTGTATAGTAAATTCACCGTCAAATAATTTATCATTTTTATTACAATTAAAATATAATAGGTTAAGTTTATAAGAATAAATGTCAATCATAAAACTATATGTCATCTAAGTATATGTATTGAAGTCTAGATATTTTATCAGTCAGAAATAGTAATCATAATTATTTGTTTGTTCAGCTAATGTTTTGTTCTGATAAAAAATCTGATACATTATAATAAGCTTTGTCAGCTAAAAAGCTTCGAAGTCTTTTTTTAAATAAAGATGTATTCAGACCTTTCAAGTGTTTTGGGAGCTTGTTGTATATAATAGGTGCCATACAGCAGACACTCTTGCGCATTAATGTTGTTTTGGCACTATGAAGGCACAGTTTGCTACTGTCACGTCTACTACGAGGCATTATGTCAGCAAAGCGTTCAAATCTAGTTGGATTAGATTTAACGAATACGGCTACTTCCAGAATATAAATGCACGGAAGGGTAAGTATTCTATGTTCTTTAAAAAGTGGTTCACAGCTGTCAGTCATTTTTAACATAAACATAGATCTTATGCATCTCTTTTGAGCCTTAAACGCTGTTTCTTTTTCGGTTGAGTTACCCCAGAATATTACCCCATAACGCAGGTGAGCCTCAACTATACCATAGTATGCTGTAAGCAATGCATCTTTATCTACTAATGAGGATAATGTATGTAGTGCATATGCTGATTTACTTAATTTTGTATATAGTTTTTCGACGTGTGCCTTCCAGTTTAATTTTCGATCGATTTCTAGACCCAAAAATTTTGTACTTTCTACGTTGTCAACTATATAATTATTATATTGTATTAATATGTCATTTAACAGCGGGGGTCGTTGACTGAAATGTATTATTTTTGTTTTTTCAAGGTTAATTTTAAGATTATTGTCATCTAGCCATTTTACAATAGATTTTAAAGAATTATTAATGTCATTATTATATGTATCTACATCACGTAATGGTATCGTCACAGTGCTATCGTCGGCAAATAAGGTCAACGGTTTGTTAATAGATTTCGGCATGTCATTTAAATATATTATAAATAAAAGTGGACCCAGGACACTTCCCTGTGGAACACCATAAAATAGTTCACGTTCTGATGATCTAAATATTTCTTCCTTCCTTGTCATGATATTGATTCTACTAATTTCAGTAATTTGTCTCCTGTTCTGTAGGTATGTTTTAATAAGAGCTAGAACATTACCCCTGATACCGTATGACTCAAGTTTGTTTAGAAGGGTATTATAATGTACATAGTCAAATGCTTGAGTCATATCGCAGAAAATGGCACAAATGGGCGTCCGTTTGTCAACATTTTTTAGAATATTTTTAATAAAATCATAAATTGCCATGTTGATGGTTTTCTGTTGTCTAAAGCCTTTCTGTTCATCGCATAGTATTTTATATTTCTCAAAATATTTGAACAATTCCTTAGAGATATACTTTTCAAAAATTTTAGAAAAAATGGGTATAAGGGATATTGGTCTATAATAGTCCATCAATTCTCTATTTTCCTTTTTGAATAATGGCTTAACAATTGAGATTTTTAGCGCTTCCGGATATTGACCAGAGTAAATACTAAGGTTAATTATATGGCTAAGATGAGTACATATTTCATCAGCTACTGATTTAATAATTGAAGTTGCTATGCCATCATAGCCCACGCTGTTTGTGTTTTTTAGTGACGTGATTATCTGTTTTATATCTTGCGGTGTACTTGGGGCCATGAACATAGAATTTTGTGTTGATAGGATGTTAGGAGCCTTGAGCTTACTGGTATCATCTAATTTTGGCTGAATTTTGTCAATGAAGAAGTCATTAAAAGCTTCAGATATTGCTAAGGGATTTGTTACAGTTTGGTCGTTAATTCTAATTTTATTTATATGTTGTTTAGGCATGTTATGTTTTGTTCGATTAATAATTTGCCAAGTAGTTTTGGCCTTATTCATAGTTCTTTTTATTTTATTGTTATTTTGTGATTTCTGTGTGAGGTTGATAATGTGTCTATATAGCTTTGAGTAGTGTTTAAGTTTTATTTTATTTTCACCGTTAGGGTTTAATCGATACTGCCAGAGTAGTATTCTTTTCTTCCTACTACATAATTTAACACCCCGAGATAGCCATGTAGGTTTATTTATTAATTTTCTTTTAATTCTAATTTTAGGAAAGCATAGCTCGTACATTAATTTAAATGTGTCTATAAATACATTATAAGTTACATTTGCATCGTCTGAGTCATATATTTCTGAAAAGGATAGACTTTTTATGCAGTCTCGAAACTTTTCAATGTTTTCTCTGCTGTAGTTCCTTCTGGTTATATACCAGTGGTTTAATGTGTATATTTTATCAACTGGACATTGTAGAATTTGCAATGTGTGGTCAGATAGTGCAAACTCCATTACCTCAGTTTTGCATGAACTACTAAAATTATGCGCAAAATTGTCAATGCATGTCATACTAGACAAACGAGTTGGTTGTTTTATGGCTAATTTAAGATTGAAGCTTAGTAGCAGACATTCAAAATTCCTTGATTGATAACAAGGTTTCAATATATCAATGTTAAAATCACCAGCGATTACTATCTTGCAACGGGTATTACATATCCCACGTAGCAGAAGTTCTAGTTTTATCATACAATCCTCCAAGTTATTTATATTTGGTACCCTATAGATACATACAACAATAGTCTTATAATTAATAAGTTGAATGGCGCAGCATTCAAAGACACTGCTTAATGATAATTTCGCTATTTGGGGTAGTTCCTTCCATTGGTGGCCCTTTTTTACAAGAATACATGCTCCTCCTCTTTTTTTATCTTTTCTACAATACGATGCTGCTAAAGAGTAATTGTGTATATATAATTGAGTCTCAAGACCCTCCATTATAAAATGTTCTGTAACACATACAACATCTATAGGTATTTCTCTATCAGACAACTCATCTAAACATACAGTCAAGGCATCCGATTTACTTATTAATCCTGCAATATTTTGGTGAAGTATGTTAAGATATTTATTCTCGAAAAAACAAGTCTGTTTTGTTAATTTTATTACATAAAGAAGGTCTGGTATCATTTTGTACTTTACAGTTATTATTAAATTCTTTGCACTCATTATTATCATGGTGTGAATACGTAGGGTTTGATATATTGATTGTTAAGTCTAAATTATCAATAAGTTGTTTTAAATCTTTAAAAATGTTTTGAATACCATATTTACTAATTGTACCAGACCATGAGAACATAGAGTAATCTAGTTGTAAATTTAGATTTGAATCAAGTATAGATGCATAATGATGTGTGTGTACGTCATGCCACAACCTCTTATTGAACGTCTCGATTCTCCAGTTATATATTGTAGAATAATAACCTAATTTATATGTTGGTAGACATATAATTTTATTTGTATGAGTAATAGACAGTAATGTTTTTCGTAAGTTAGTTATTAGAACAGAGTAGTCATTAGTTTTTTCAAAATCATTGGATCCTATGAAAACTACACAGAAGTCATTCATGGTGTAATTGGTTAGTTTTAGTTCTAAATTGGCAATACTATTTGATATATCGCTATTTGGAAATTTATAGTGACATACATGATGACCGGGGAAAGCATTTTCCGCTATAGATAGCATATCATTGGTCTTATTAGTGCTTATGATACAAATATTAGCTTTATTTTTAAGTAGCCTGGCATTTTCACTTAGGGTGCTATGTGTTAGTAGCTTTTCCGGTGTGGTTTGTGATATCGTTGTTTCTGCTGTTATATCATACACAGGAAATGAGTATAATTTGTAAGTCTGATTCTCAATTTCATTTTTATCATTAGTCATGTTTGTTTGTGTCACTTCCGTGTATGTATGCTGCTTTGCATTAGGTGTATGGACTGCTTCCATCTTTTCTTTATCAGCGATATCTTCGTCCTGTTTTTTTATAAGTTGATTTTCATTCAGTTTCTTTTCTATATCCCATTTGGTTTCTACTTTTTTTAACATTAATTCGCTACATTTATTTTTAGTGTTTTCTAGACTACGTCTAATTTGGTTTCCATTACTTTCTATCTTTCTGTCAACTTTTTGATTCGTTCTTGTTTGTAAAGTCGTATTTATTGTTTGGGGCGTATTTTGTTTGTGCGGATCGTTTTCAGCTAAATTTGAATTGTTTTGACTACAGTCATTACATGTTTTCCTTTCTGTTCGCAATACTTGCAATATGTTTTTATCTTCGATAACTTTTCTTACTTTTGTGTCTATTTTAGTTATCGGTAGTTTTTTGGGTGTTAATTTTCTGTTAGTTTTGGAGGGAGTAATGTTAGTAGAAGTTTTCTTTAAAATTTCAATTTTTTTATTACTTTGCTCTATTATTTTTTTCAAATTATTATTTTCCATAAGAAGGTTCTCAATTTCCTTGTGAGCTCCTTCCAGATCGTCTTGAATTTTATCCATTTTTAATTTTAGGTCTAGAAGCTCATAGTCGTCAATTGATGTGTTCGGTAAACTTCGCATTGTAGAATCGAACAACATTGTAGTATTCATTTCATCAACATTTTCCCGAGTTAAATCAAATGTTTGTGCTCTTCTTAGCCTATTGTTTGTATTTACAAAACTTTGTTCCATCCTTAATTACTGTGTGATATATAATTATTACTCAACCTATAATTCTTATGGTTTTACAGTTCACAATATTTATGAATCTTAATATCTCTTTTCTAAAGTTGTAATTAATTCCCATTCAATTATGAGAAATATACACGCAATTTCCTTTTTACTATAATAATATTTTTCTGCAAGTAATATGTCCATGCACTATTTTATATTTTTTCCTTTAATGGAACGCAACCTTAAATGGCATCTATCACCTGCGCTTACGTCAGACGTTCTGTCAGTTGTCAAGTTAATGTGGGCTCGTGCCGGTGTGCGTAATATACGAATATATGAAAACAGCTGATTTATCGTAGTGTGTGTGTTATTCAAATTTTGGTAACGATCGTAATTGTGATCTAAACCGTATCAACTCACGGTATCCTTGGATATGGTGCAGGAAACTTCGTGTTGCCGAAGGAGGGGTTATGTTCGGTACTTTCACTTTGTTTGTGTAACTAATTAGTGCTTAATTTAATAATAGCGATTTATTTTTTCAAGAGACACTTCGAGGAATTGTTTACTTTGCTAGGGTTGCCAGCTAAACTGAAACTAAACTAAACTGAATTAAGAACTCAATATGGCACCGATGGCCGGATTGCCCGAATTGTTACTCCGGCGACAATCGACATTGTAAAACGTGGTATACACTTAAAAAATGTTACCTAGTTCTGTAATTACCTTTATTCCTTCGTAGGTTAAGCAAACATCGGCTAGAGAAGATGCGCTTGGACATAGCTGCAGAGGGTCAGGGCGAAAGCTACAAGAGCTTCCCGGCAGGCTACTGGTGTTGGTCTCGCACTCTTGCGCACAGCCTCACCAAGCTCAACGAGGCCGAGGAAGTCGCCGCCATGCAGATTTTTAAGGTATTGTGGTAAAACCTTTGACATACACTGGATTTGCGCTGGTGGCGTTTGACTTTTTTTGCTTGTGTAACGGGCGCCATCTACTGTATGATAAATGTATTTGTCCACAGTTTATTACAATTGTTTACTGTCTACTTTGTTTGCTGTCGGTTATAGCTCAGAGTCAGGCCGTTTTACGAAAGGCTAAAAGCTTACATCGCAATTTGGTCTCTAAGTGCTGGGAATAAAGTTCTAATTAAAAATCTGCACGATATGTTACTACTACTAACTTGTACATGGAGGGTAATTAAGCTACTGTGCCACGCTGGCCAGACGGATTGGCACAGGGTTTCGTGCTCAAGTTTTCCTTTCTCATGCATATCGGCCTTGACATTTCCTGCCGTTGGCTTTTATGTCACCCTCAGCTGGAATGGCCACAGTGACCACAATTTTCACGTAACAACAAATTCCTTAGGACATCATGAGTCATGCGGGGCTGGCTAGCTCGGACAGCGGCAGCAGCGCTAGCCTGGCCAACAACAATAGCAGCAGCAGCCAGGAGTCTGACAGCGACGACCGAACAGCGCTGGCACAGGCGTTGCTGCAACGCTGTCTGCAGCGGGACACGTTGCTTTGCGAACTGTACGCTCAGCTCATCAAGCAGGTGAGGCGCCAACCAGGGCTTTTGAATCGTCACTTAATTACAAGATCTTCGCTTCTGTAGGAAATGCATTCGCATTCGGCCATTGCACTTTTTTTGGTGTCGTAAATTTTGATCATTGTTCTTGGTTCAGTCTGAATCTAGCCTCGGTGTGGCTAAACAAGGTAATTGATCATAATCACCACCCGTTCCATCCTGAGGGTATCGTGAAAAGTGACTGAAGGAGAGGTGGACCACTTAGCCGCAAGAGAAGGAAGACTTAACTTGGTTTGTTAATCTGCGCCGGCTCATCTAGCCAGCAGGACACAGTAGGCTAAATTCCCTCCATGAACTTGGAGGAGGACCGACGCAGCAGTGGGTAATTTATGGACTGAGTTGATGATCCAGATAGTATGCTTACTCGTGTATGATACGGCCAGTTTTATTCCCTGAATGTCTGTTCCTAGACGACGGATCACCCAGAACCGGCGTCCCGGGTGTCAGCCAGGCACTGGGCCCTGCTGTGTGCCGCCGTGGGTGCTGCTCTGCCGCCAGCGAAGCCCCTGCGGCGTCTTCTGCTGGCCCACCTGCGGTACCGGGGAACGGCCTTGCACGCTGGCGAGGAGGGCAAATTCGCACGTCGTGCTGAACAGGTGATTGTAATAAATAAATAATGTCGACTTCGACAATAAACGAACAAAAAAGTGAAAAATCACCACTAAACAACCAATTGAAGTTGGTGTTTTGGGTAAACCTATGTTTTTGTTTTTTTTTATTGGTTACTCCTATAAAACTATTGTTTTTTTGAACACATTTTTGTTTAAAATGTTTTAATTTTTTGTGCATGTAATTTGGAACCAACAACTAGTTGGTCTTCATGAACACCTCTAGGAAAGACCTCCTACATAAAGAATAACGATGTACTTATGTTATATAGATATGGCGCCTTTATTGCCTGGGAAAATGGGAAAAAGTGAAAAAAAATAGTAGGTTGAAACTACTATTATGTAATACGTTGATGTACTACTTACTTACATAGTAACTCGGCCCACAGATGACCCACTGCTGAGCCCGACTCAGCCGTGGGTCATCTGTGGGCCGAGTTACCTCCCACCACAGGGAGGGTCATTAGCCTACTGTGCCACGCTGGCCAAACGGGTTGGCACAGGGTTTCGTATCAAATTTTCCTTGTCTTTCGGCTAGGTTTTTGGCCTTGTCATTTCCTTTTGTCGGCTCTTACGACACTCTCAGGATGGAATGGGGTGGTGACATTGTGTATTCTAAATCCGTCACCGTATGGACTAACGTGAACAGACACCTTCTAAGCAACATGTATTTCGCCTTCCACCAATCGAAATGTAAGCCTATTTAAAAAAGAAACAACACCAACACCCTGTTTAAACAATCATATACTTGGTTATAGGTGGCGTTGAGTATAGCTCAAGTGCCTCGCCGGTTGGCCGCACCATCCAAAGAAGAGATCCTCTGCGCGGCCGCCCGCCGTCCCATGCATGTTCGGGTGCTACTTCTGGACGGCAAGCAGCACGGCTTGGTCTTCGGGCCGGCAGCCACCGCCGACCATCTGGTCGCTATGCTCAGGGACAAGATCGGCCTCAGCGACTCTGCTACAGGTGAGCTCCTTGCTGTGTCCCCTTGCTACCGTAAAATGGCCACTGTTATCGAACTTGTCATTGAGCGATCGACTGCGATCGAGCATGTCGCGGGTTCGATCCCCGCACGGAAGAAATATTTGTACGACCTACAAGTATTTGTTCCGGGTGTTTTCCATCTATAATATGTATGTATTTACAAAAAAAAATTATATAAGTAGTTTATCATCCCGTTACCATAACACAAGCATTAAGTTGCTTAGCTTGGGACGAGATGGCGTTGTGTGAAATGTCCAAGGATATTTATTTATTTATTAATCCGCTCTTACGACACCCTCAGAATGGAATGGCGTGGTGACACTATGTATTCTAAATCCGTCACCACAAGGACAGACCTTTCATACGTATGTCCTCATTCACACAATCCATCCATCTCTTTAACCCGCAGCCCTTACATCCATCCACATTCATACTGAAAGTACCACCGGTTCGGAATGCTTATCTACAAAAAAGAGCCAGAAAGAAACTCTGTAGTTGCTTTTAGAATTAACTGTTCTTTTACAAAGCTCTATACATCATAGTGAGGGCAAGTTCACTAGATGAGTTTCTCCGTTAAGACGCTTCGAGTTGAGAGCTCCTCCAATTGAGAGCCATTGTTGTTTGCCTTCAGGGTATGCACTGTACGAAGTGTGCGCTAACTCTACCCCCGCGGGTGCCGGTGAACGGGCTCTCGGCGGCTCTGAACGTGTTGGCGACGTACTAGCGCGTTGGGAGAAAGCTGGCGCAACTGCCGCCGCTTGCAGGTTTGTAGAGATTGTAGTTCGTCATTGCAGCCCATAGATGACCCACTACTGAGTCGGGAATCCTCCAAAGACATTGGGAGCCTACTGTGCCATGCGGGCAAGACGGGCTGGCACAAGACTTTATCAAGTGGTACTTCTCGTGCGGTTAGGTGATATTGCTTTTCCTCAGTCGCCTCTTGCGACACCTTCAGAATAGTGTGGGTTGGTGACACACGGATATAATAATAATAATCATCATCATCATAATGGGTTGTACTTGTAGTCAGAATATGACTAGAGATCGGAAAAGGTTTTGGTTCAGCTTAATTTACTTTTTAACACCTCATTTTTACTAGTATTTAACAATATACAGATTTTTATTTTATTTATTTTGGACCTAAAAATTGAATTAAAAGGCGATATAGGATAAAATCAAAGTCAAACGAAGGATTTTTGATTTTAGAAAAATAAAAATTCTTTAAATCTAAAAATCTTTTTTACTATGGCACGTTATTTGCATAGATATAATAAAGATTATTTTAGAAACGGTGAGTGAAGATATTGTCTATATCTTTACAAGCACATATTACGTGGACACAAATGACACCCTGAGCAAACATTTCTGGGTCAGTCAAAGATAACTGCCGAAACCCGGATACGAAATTGGGGGAAGTGGTTTTAAAGGCAGCATTGTACTTAACAATTCGGCCCATAGATGTTCAAATGCCCACGCTTCGGTATCCACAACAAATATTTGAGATAGACCGATAAGTTAGCGTTTGGAAAAATCCTATCTCATACGTGATCATGAGTTCATATTATAAAATAAACCGTTTCCAATGCCATTTATCCCGGTTATCAGGCTGGTGTTCAAGAAGCGCCTATTCTTGGGAGACCGACCGCTGCAAAGCAGTTGTCCTGCCGAGACCGAGTTGCTGTACTATCAAGTTCTGCACTCCGTGCGACATGACCGCCTACCCGTCGATACAGATGAGGCTGTGAGTATCTAAATATTAATAATCATCATCATATCAGCCAAAAGACGTCCACTGCTGGCCTCCCCCAAGGATTTCCACAAACGCCGGTCCCCGCATCCATCGTTTTCCAGCGACATCGGTCTACACGTGAAGCAAAACTTTTTACGAAAATGTCGCGGAATTTACCACACTTATAGTTTATAAAGAGAACCAGTGCAGAAGACTACTATTTTTTTTTAAATTATGCATAACTAAAGGCGCAGTGCTGGTAGGCCCACACGGTGGACCTACGGCCTGGTTAAGGTCGCTGGAAAGCAATGGATACGGGCGGCCCAGGACCGGCCTCTGTGGAGATCCTTGGGGGAGGCCTAAATCCAGCAGTGGACGTCTTTTGGCTGAAATCATGATAATGAATGTATTTGACACACACCACGTATATAAATACTAGTTTGTTTATTGTTAGTATGTGGTCAATTGAAAATAGAACTATAATTTAAAGTAATTATGGTAGAATTTCGGCCACTGGGCGACCACTAGTCAGTATAGATGTAGGATAGGTCACATGGTTAAGTAACAGTGTAGCTACAAAAAAGAACTGCGGACGGTCATTTTTATTCAAATGTTTTAATTTCAATCACCTGACTTACTTCTCGAAGCCGATTCGTCTAAAAACCTAGCTATATTTGGATTTGAAAATATTTACTGAACTATTCATGTTCCTTTGGGTCAGCGATGACATTTTTCGAATGTGCACAGGTGATGCTAGCGGCACTGCACGCTCAGGTGGTCAAGGGGGAGTGTTCGGGAGGGGAGGAGTGCGCAGCCGCCGCGGGTGGCGTGTTGCCCCCGCGGTTGGCAGCCGGCGCCCTTCCCGCGCCCGCCGTGAGGCGCCACCACCTGGCACTGCGTGGCACCCCTCCATCGGCCGCCATGCAACGGGCACTCACCCTTGCCTCCTCCTGGCCGCTAACCCGTGCCACCATCTTTGACGTTATGGTGAGCGGTTTTCTGTTAATCTAATATACTGCCTAGATGTTAAATGTGCCGGCTTTCGTTCAATGGGTCCCAGGTTCGATTCCGGGGTCGAGCCAGAGGCAGTTGCTCCGAGTCTAGGTGTCAGTCGTGTTTGTCAATTACATGTTTGTAAACTGCCCCCGCGATACAGGTTATATCTGGCGATGGGGTATCGTTTTCAATAAATAAAAAAAAATCTGAAATGTTTGCTCCTAACGCTGGTAGGAACGTTGGAGTGGCTTTGTCCGGTAACAGGTAACGAAATTATGACATTTATCTTTACTTAGTTGTATTACTTTTGAAGTCATCTTTTCCTTCTGGAAACCAATGGAAAACCTTGTGATCGCACATGAGAATTTGCAACATCCGTCTATCAGGTTAGAGCTTGGAAACGATAACGTCCAGCACGGTACGCTTCCAGCGATCATTCTTACCACGCACGTGCAGACTCTGGAATGAATTACCTGCGGCGGTGTATCCGGTCACTCACTTCACGGTAGGCAACGGCTTGGCTGTGCCCCTGGCACTGCCAAAGTCCATGGGCGGCGGTTTACACTTACCATCAGGTGGGCCGCTGGCTAGTTTGCCTCAAAGGGCAATAAAAAAAAAAAAACGCGATGTTTAAAACAAACATAACCATCTCTCCAGCAATCATTCACGTCGAACTGGCCGCGTGCGCTATGGCTGGCGGTGGATGCCCGCGGTCTAACGCTACTGCGGCGTGGTAGCCGAGCGGCGCTGGTGTCTCACGACCACGACCAGCTCCTGGCGGTGTCGCCGGCGCCTCGGGCGTTGCTGCTCGTCACCAGAGCGGATGCCAAGCATGCGAAGCTGGTGCTCTCTACTGACCAGGTATGTTAGCCGTCTTTACAGTGTCCCCTAGGCATTGTTGTATAACTATACAGGGTGACGCATTTATAATTCTTCCATGTGGTGAAGGTCATGTCACAATGTCACCAACCCATACCATTCTGAGGGTGTTGTAAGAGGCGATTAAAGGATCGCAAGAGACGGTACACCTCCCCGCAAAAAAAGGAAAACTTGACACAACCCCTATGTCAACCCGTCTAGGATAATTAATACTAATACATTTCACAGTACGATAATTTTCCTCCATTAATTCAGTGGAGGCCCGACTCAGTAGTGGGTAATTTATGGGCTGAAACGACGAACGACGTATTCATCGATATTGCTGTATAAGTATACAGGGTGACACATTATAGTAATCTGTTTTATATAGATGTCTTTGTCGCTGATTATGTACATAATATATTAAGTTCTAGGAATCAAAATCAAAAGTTATGAACTTGTTTTAACACAGTTAATCTATCGTTCATAATAAAAACAATTAACCGAATCACCTTTAAAAAGTTTTATGCATAATTACAATTCAGTTGGAAAATGGGTTTTGCGATAACTAAGAGACATCGGTTTTGGCGCATCTTGAAGGGTCATTCTCAAACCGACTCCTACAATATTTAAATATTAATTAATATATTTTTTGTAAGCCGCATCAAATAAACAGCATTCCCATAACATAAAAGATTTATACGCCTAGTAAAATGCTTGGTGGTAGGACGAGCCGTTTTACTGTCTTTCGTTGCGTGTATATGAGAGCCGGTGCCCGGCAGGGCATTTCCTTGAATTGCCTGCTCCATCTTAGACCCTGGCGTTGCTTTCCATCACGCAAGCCTATGGTCAAAGGCATTCAAGGTCGATAATAAAAAACAAAGTCCAACTCTGTTCAAAGGTCTAATAGATTCCTATATTTGGCAGGCATATCAGATCGCGACACTCATCAAGGACTACATAGAGGCGGTACGCGGGCCCGTGTCCCCTGCGGTGGCCACACCGGCGCCAGCCTCTTCGTGACACCCAGCCGCCTAGTGTCAGTGCTTCCACGTCCGGCAGTGAGCGAATAGCCGCGCACAGGAATACGGACGGAACGTGATCTAGAAGGCCAAGGTTAGATCGCGGACGTAAAACTTTACGCTCATAGTGAATTGACGGTTTTTATTTGAAACTAGCTTCACCCCGCGGCATGACAATAACCGTGGGTAACATCGCACCCGTGCGAAGCCGGGACGGGCCGCTAGTATATAATAATAATGATTTAGTTACGTTTTAGTTAGAAAACGTTTGTATGGGAAAAGAAAAAGGCGGTTTTTAGGATTTTTTCTCGCCGTAAAAACCATACTTGAACTTCAACGAACATTTAAAAAAAGAATTGGCCAAATTGGTCCAGGCGTTGCACAGTGGGGCATTTATCAAAATTAGGCGGTCAAAATTATTTTCTTTATTTTATGTATTATAAATAGTTTATAATTATTATATCTCAATTATATAAGCTTTTGGTGAACGTAAAAAACAATTGTTCATAAAAAAAAATCACGTTTTATTGATAAAACAAAAAAAAATCAGGAAGAGGAGTCCCACGTCTCTTCACCAGAGCTGAATCCTTTCGTTTCATTGTCAGGCCCTTCTATGCCACTTTCCTCGTCCGAGGAATTCTCTTCAGCCGTGTGTGGCTGAGCTGACATAAGCATTTTTATTGCTTCTTTGCTATGTGGCGTATACCTGTTTTTAGGTTTTGGTCTTATGCTAGATATCAAGGGATCAGAGCTGAGCAATAATCTGTTCATTACGTCTAAATTCTATTGCTCCCTAGAAAATTTTCTAGCGTAATCCTGCCGATACAGTCGAATATGTTTATTACGCGCCTTCTTCAGATAATAAACCTATAAGCAAAAGTGCATTTTCCATGACAGTTGCGCCATGAATTAATATTTTATGCATCGTGGGAGTCATCGGATGCCAGGGATATAATTCAATGTAAATCTTCGCTGTCTCATACCCATATAGAGCAAACTTTTTAAATCTACTTTATAAGAGCTGGATATGACTTCCAAAATTACTTTCAAGCGTTTTAATAGATTTAAATCCACGACGGTGATTTCAGCAGCAATTTCAGGATTGGCAAAAAATCTTTTACTAGTATTGCCATCGTTGTTATTGCCAAAACCAGCTTTCGGCACATCTACTAGTAGGCCCATTTGCTCTCAATTTTTTTTTGTATTTCTGCCTTTTTCTGTTTAACAATGTCTTTGTCATTTTCCGACCTTAACTGCCATTTTTGAACAGGAATCTTGTATGCCAAATGAAGTATGCTTTCAAAAAACCGAATCCTAGCATGCAACACGGATAGGCCAAACTGTAATGCGTCGCTATCAACAGTTTTCTTCGTATCGAGGTTATTACATTATTTTGATGTAGCACCACAGATGAAGCATCTCATGGTTGAAGTAGTTGAAGTAGCAGCGTTACACACTTTTGCATCAACCATAGTCAGAGTCATGACGTGCTTTGCACTTAATAACATTTCGCTCAGCACGAATTCACTGGTTTTCAATGCATTTATAGCCTGTTCGACATTTGCGATTTCAGACTTAGTGTTATCCACTGTTTCTTTAGTAAAACGGATCTTTATTGGTCGACAGAATCGTGGCGAAGAAGGAGTTGGATTTTGCCAAAGAACTTTTTTGTTTAAACCACATATTAACTGTAGCGGAACAAAGCAACTTTGGAAAATGTTGCTGTCACTCGCATCTCTATCTTGCATTTTTTGTTTGTATTGTGATTGTTTTTCTGCGTTGACTCCTTTCACTACTACTGAATCTATAAATGTCTTTCTTGGTCGACCAGAAGAACGTCTTCTAGCCCTTGGTATTTCAAAGGTTCCTTGCAACCACTTATCATTCTTTTGAAGGAAAAGCTGTGATTTTTTATGAGCTTCTATCCATTTTTTCTTAAATTGAGACTTCAAATAAGATAATTTATGTTTCACTTCCTTCTTTAGTTCTTCACAATACTCATCTTGCGATAAAATATCTCTCTCGAGATAACTCAACTTTTCGTCAAAATTATGCAAGTTTTGTTCCTGCATTTAGTTAAAAAGGTGTTTACGCGTTACTACTCGCATTCCTGAGGTACCCTCAGCTTCTGAAATGGAACGAAAACTGGTTTAAAAAAGGAAAATAAATAATTAGCAAATTCGATGAATTTCTACTACATCATTCATTGATGTTGAAAATGTTGATTTCACGGGAGATCACGGCCAATTTCCTCGTTTTCAATTAGCCTAAATACTCTATTTTATGTTACAACTGACAAACCCAATGGGACGAACCCTGAAGTATAACAAAAACCATTTTAAAAACAAAAAAATAGATTTCAATACAACAATCTCGAGCATGGTTTTTAATCTTCAAGTACGCTATATTTTTTTCTTACCATTGGCATGAAACTTATTAATATATATGTATTCTTACCTGTTATACCTGAAACCATCACAATATTCTTCACAACACATCCCAAAATAAAAATATTCACTTTTAAAATAGCAGTTTTTCCCAAAATGTCTAAACGCAATACAAACACTTAGAGCGACGATCAAGTTTAGACTGACATACCTCGGCGTGAGCTTCCAGTGCGGAAGCGGGTGGGGTCACCCATTGTTCTACGGTTACTCACCAGTCGCAGGTAGTCATTTTTTTTTACCTGAGACATATTTCAAGTATTGTATTTTTGACCGCCTAATTCGTAGATTTGCCCGTTCGTGCGTTGTTGAGTTATGCGCTTACCAACACATTTTGCGATTCATTTTTATTTATATAGATAGATAGGGAACTTGTCTATTGGCAATTAGCGTGGCTAGTATGTTTTTAGAGCCAGTTTATGTTTTGTTCAAAGGACCCGTTTGGATGTTGTATTTGGTAGAGGGCGTAATCGTTATTTGTCAATTGTATCTAAAATTGAAGTCGGGTAGGATTGATTTTTTTTTTCTTGTCGTTGCGTCAGCTGGTTTTGATCCAGAATTTGGCAAAGTTGTCTCTTGATAGAGGGCATAATATTATTGTATGAATTTTAATGGACAAGCCATCGACCAATTTACGTCGCAAATAAATCCTTAGGGTAATAACGAAATATGCAGTCATAATTAAGTTTTTTTTTATTCAATCTTTAAAAACATAAAATACGTCAATCCTGTGAGCTAAAGTGTTAAGAGATACCAAAGCAACAGCTACGTTTGCGATCTGAACCAAAATCAGCATACAGTATCAATGGAGAAGTAAATGTCGATGAGAATTGTATCGTATTGCAATACGCATACGGCTCAAAATGGCCCGACACTGTATTGGTTGTAACGGGTCGATTAGTTTTATTTTTGTTCATTTAAACATATAACAATCTGCATTTACTTCGGTATGAACTAGTGTTAGGTTTCGAGTGACAGGATGGACGATTACAGGGGCTGGACGACGAGGAAGCAAAAGTGACTCACACAAATTTAATAGTACTAAAATAGAACAGTTTTGATCCATTACTCTATTATAGTGATTATATTCCGATGTATTTGACCTTAATAAATTATATGTCAGTATTACTCCTGTTAAATGTATTTTAAAATTAAATGTTGCGGCTACTGTAGGCGCATATTTAACATTTAAGATGTTAAACAATTGGATTTTATCCATGGTAGTACATAGTAACAAAAAATGTGAAAAAATTTTGGCAGCCTCATTGTCGTTTGAACACTTACAAAATTATAATTATTTTTAGTATTTAGTAACTAAACACTAAATATATTATTCCAGCAGCACTTTTAAATTAACCACAAACTTGTAAATAAATTGTGATACGAAAAGTTTGAGCACAACAACAACATCACCACAATCTAATACTAATAACATATGGATGGCAAAAAAGGGTATTATATCCCTACATGAAACAATCAAAAAGATTTAGATTATTTTTGTTATTTTCCTTGCATTTACCTGTACAACATGACATTCTCAGAGTTCTTTTGTTATAACATGGCAAGCCATTAATCTAAGAAGTGAAGTGAATTGTGGGTATTTGCCGAGAGTGAGCATCCCTGTATTCTTCGGCCATGAAACTTAAAAGAAAATATTGAATAAAAGAATACATAAAAAATCTAAAAAAACGGTCTCAGATTGTTAACCGGTGGTTTAACAAAATGTTAAATATGTACGCCTATAATAGCTATTGAATGTTAATCGTTATTTGACAGTAGATAGTTATGAATCTTGCTCCTTTTTGTCTTCGGTAAGTCTTAAATGTATCGACACATTGAAACTCTAGTATTTACGTATACTTAAATATAATTGTTGTCGGTACGCGTAGCTAAGCCAAACCACTCTGTAAACCTAATTATACAGTTCTCTACTAATATTATACTATTCTATAATATAAAATACACGCTCAATCCGCGATAGTGACGTCACATGGGTACTGGCTAGTCCGAGGTGCTGATTCAAATGCCTCGCCCGTATATTTCGGTAGGAAAAAAGACTATTCTAAACGATACATTATTATTTTATATTAGAGATAACGTGGCGTGGAGGCATTTGAATCAAGGTCCAGTACAAAACCATGGTAGTCAGATCATGGTAGGAGACTAGATAGTATTTGTTAAAATGGTACAAGACAGTCAATGTACGAGTATTTATCTGAATAGAGCTGAAAATATATATAAATTATATCGTGAATGTATTCTCTCGACATGATCTTCGAATCATATGCAAAGATTGTGCCGTGCTTTCCGTTGGATGTATCGTTTCTTTGTGATGACAACGAAAAAGTGCGTATTATAATATTATTTTCGTCGAAATATGCTCCACACGAAACGGCGGCAGTTTCGAAGTATTTATTGATATATAGAAGTTGGAAGTGACTAGGACTGCGTTGTTAAACTTGAAGTGGATTCCTACAAAATGCGGTTCTACAAGTATGACGTCATCGCAAAGATGCGCTATGTCCTATAAAAATATGTTAACTGTACTTATTGTTTTGTGCCTTGTATAAAAAGCCGGCGGTTATGCTGGTTGCGGCCTGGAAATCTGAATCTCGGTAACGCCACAAACAAATACGGAGGATAAACTAATGGCTCGCAACCGGCGAAGCTTGGCTGCTTCAGTGAGCAATTCGTGCAAATTTATTGTGACTGCAAAATAATTAGTGATTGTTTGAAATTATAACGTCTATCATGCATATTACATTATATTGCACAATGTTATGTCTCAATATTTTATTGTATAATGATAATGAAAAAATATATTTGATATTGTAGACCTAATTGGAATGTAAGGAGACAGTTTAATAGTCTTAGCTTGAATTCGAGTGGTATTCCATATTTTTACTAATTTGTCACAGTCATAGTGCCCAAAAGGTATTCTAAAAGAGAACCAATTTAAAATGGTGATAAATGTCTGCTACAATTAATTGTAAACATACATTTACCACACATATTAAGTGATGACAGCTTATTAGTAAAGGTATAGAATACTATTAACTGTGAGGTACGGGAAAGTATTCCCATTTTTTCTAATAGCTCATTATGACTTGCTATGAGTTATTTATTAGTCTAAGAGCCGTGGAAGGGTCGATTTTATTTTTAGAATATTAACTAATTAATCAATACTCCTGATACAGCTTCAGGATTCTGTATAGACCAAGATTCAGTATAGAGCAAGTCTTAATATGATCCAAAATGATGTAAGAGCTTTAAGTTCTAAAATTATGCCTACTATAGCGTACTCACTTCCGGCCACGTCGTTTATTGCTATAACAACAAATCATGTATATATTTCGACTGGTTAACAAGTCATATTAATCATCATCAAATAAAGTAAACGCCACGTTTTTACTGAGTACGATGCGATAGGTGATCTTTATTTCATATCAATATTTTGTCCACTCAAAATAGAGAGTGCAGATTGACCTTTCCACAGCTCCTGTACTATGGGCTTGCTTTTTTACGTTTCAGACCCTCATGGAGCTAAGACATCTTGGATTCGCTTTACTTGTGTTTCTGATCTCATATTGAGTATTATTTATTTAGATGCCATAGTTTTTGTTTTGTTTATAGGACAAGCAATATTCGATTAGGAACTATTTATTTTTACGTATGTATTTTGATAACTTGTATATAATTGGTGAACCAAAGACTTTGAGGCGTCCCTTTGGATATGTTTTACCTTTTTATTAACTCCAATTTGACATTTGTATATAGTTATATGGTAATTTAGATTAAAATATTATACTCATTGACGTGAAATTCTCGTAATGTAGAGGCTAAAGTTATTTAAAATTTATTGCAAACGTTTGGCATTCGATGTTTTTTTTTTGGCTTCCGATTAAATATATGGATTACTTTTTATTGTAGTGCTACAGCTGTATCGATTACTAACATTGAAGTTTAATAGACAATACGTAAATAGTTGGCGAAGATGACATGGTAGAATTGAGACCAGTGAAGCACAGACGTTAACTAGACTATGACACATTAACTGCCCAAATAGACTGAAAGTGTCCAAATATTTAGTAAATTTTGATGCATTGTTTTTGTTACATTGTGTATGGTAATAACATTATTGTTTGAATGCCAAATAAATGATTACAAAGTATGTTTAGTGTTTTATTGTAAATCTCCATATGATATGCTTATTAAATATATTAACATTAAATCACTGTGTCACCAATCCTAGGTAGTCGTCCATCAAGGTTCCGATTGCGAACTGGAAATAAAATAATTATTACATAATACTAAAGGTTGAAGAGGCAGATTTCTTGGGACGATGGCGACCCATCTAGTGAACTTGTTAGTAATCGTTTGATTAGACCCGGGCCGGCCTTGGAGCTTCGGAGTTTCCGTAAATCGAGGCTGGCCAAGGTCGCGAAGCAGGTTTCCCATTGGGCAGTAAATAAACTCATTGGTTTTAGTGGGTAGGTCGTTTTAGGAGAACAACATACCCCAACGGTCGGGATCTTCAAAGAAAAAAAGAATCCGGATTCGTCGTGTCGCCCAGCCAGGTGCGAAAATTGGTGGGTAAATATGTTTTGTTCTTTTAAAAAACGTAACTCCTGTTATAGGTTTAACCTGTACCGCAGCAGTTTACGAACATGTAATTCACGAAGACAAATATTCTATCCAGACTGAGCAAGTGCCTCTGGTTTATACACTTTCCCGACCCCAGAATCGAACTCTGTTAGTCACATGCAATGTTTTTGCAACACGTCCCAAACTTGCTAATTGAATAGTGAAAATCGACAAGGAATAGCACGTGGATTGTAAATTTTTAACAGTTTGGCAAGTACGATGGAGGTCGGCTGTGCATTCAAAATACCCGAAAAATGGGGGAATAGGGCTCGGAAACCCATCCATTTCTAACCTAACTCGAAAAAGGTTAGGTTAACATACTTTGCTTAAAGTATGGCAAACTTAATACGCTAATTACCCAGGCCTGACTCAGTAGTGGGTCATTTATGAGCTGAGTAGTGGTATGGCATTTAGCAATAAATTTTGAATACAAACATACATAGGGACAAAAAAAACACGCTACCATAGGTGCCCTTCTAAGCTTGAAGGTCGGGTTTTAAAATATTATGGACACCGTCTAACATACAAAAGAGCCAGACGTTGATGAACCTGCAAATGAATAGCAATCACACTAGTAGGTTTCTTCTATGGCAATCTGCCAGTATCATAGGCAAATATTGCCACTGTCGCGAGGTTTTGAATTTTCAATAGTTTTGTGGAAGAAACTTTGAGGACTTTGATGTTTGTAAACTGTCCCCGCGATACAGGTAGTGGAAACACATAGTGAAGGCGTTTCGTTTTTAAAAATGAAGAAGAAGTACTGACATAAACAGAGAGTATTCATTGTGATACGCAAATAACAGAACAAGAACATGAATAACTGCTAGGTGTAATTTATTATGTCCCCATAGAGACAGTCGGGACCAACGAGGCAGTCATCGAATGACGGTGCACCGGGGGGATGTTCAGTGAGTATGGGGACGCCTTTCACATTACTGATTGGCGGACCACACTGGCCTCCCCAGGTGTGAATGGGTCGAGGCCTGAAATGGCCAAGCCATATGGTAGGGGCAACTGGTGCGACAACGCCCCTATATTGGAACATGAGACCGGAGGCGTTTCAGTGGGTAGGGCCTTTGAGTCTCCACACAACTCATCACGCCCATTCGCGTAGAGGCATTTCTCCACGAGTGGACGCGGCTGGGTACCCGTAAAAAGAGTGGGTCCTCCGGCCAAAAAGCCGGTGGGAATAGTTAATAAAAGTCCGGAAAAAGAGGTTTAATCTATTAGGCATATACACTCACAATGCCAGTAGCGTCAACCCTCGTACCAACAATCTTCAATCTTATAACATCTTCCTCCTGGATGACATTGTCTTCCTGTTTACTCTTATAGCAAGGCGGGTTTACGTTTGGACAAAACTCCATGTCTGCCGGAATGGACTGTAAAAGAGTAATCTTATTAGTTTTAGTATTAAAAAAATCTGCGTCTTGTGTAGTTCATATTCCGATTGCCGATTAGGAACTGTTTCTTCGTACCGTTCGAGAACAAAAGTTTCCAAACTAATACTTTTTATCGGTCTATATCCCTATTTAGTCAGTTTAGCGTACATTAAGGAGCCGTTAGTGTGAGCAAGCGAGACCGATTGCCTTGTTTAGTTTACAGAAATGAGAGAGCAGAGGACCGATTACACTATTTCCGAAGCAGTTCCCGAGTGCAATATTTGAAACTATACAAATACTTACATGGTGTGAAATGAAACAACTGAGTGGCCCTATGTGTGCAAACATCCCAACCTGAAAAATAAAAGCGTTTTGTCAGAAACCAGAAGCACTGGCTCGGAGTCTGGGTGTCATTTCTATCTATTATAAGTATGTATTTACAAAAAAAAAAGTATCTAAGTAGTTTATCATCCATCTCGTTACCATAACACAAGCATTGATTTGCTTAACTTGGGATGAAATGGCGTTGTGTGAAATGTCCAAGGATATCTATCAGCCACAGAAGTCCACTGCTGAACATAGGCCTCCCCCATAGATTTCCACAATGCACGATCTCGTACAGACCGCATCCACCGACTCCCAGCGACCTTCACAAGGTCGTCCGTCCACCTAGTCGGGGGTCTTCTCACGCTTCTCTTTCCGGTACGTGGACGCCACTCCAAGACTTATGCCCCAGCGGCCATCCGTTCTTCGGGCCACGTGGCCCGCCCATTGCCACTTCAACACGTCATAATAGTCAATCAGCTGTGTGGTGTGTGTCACCGCACCATTCTATCCTGAGGGTGACGTAAGAGCTGACAAAAGGAAATGAGAAGGCCGATAACATAGCTGTAAGAGAAGGAAAACTTGAAACAAAACCCTGTGCCAACCCGTCTGGCCAGCGTGGCACAGTAGGCTAGTTTACCATCCTATGATGGGAGGAGGCCCGACTCAGCAGTGGGTCATTTATGGGCTGAGTTGTAGTTGTTGTAGTAATAGTTAATCATAGTTGATATGTACATTGGTAAATAGGCAATGCTTCAAAGATTTGGTATGTGCATTGCATCTACCCATTGCTAAAATAAATAAATTAGCTCTTACTTCAATGTTACCGTTATGGTCATGAACCAATCATGGAGCTTTATCTATACTTATAATAAATCTGTAGAGAGGTCAATTCTGTACATGAAATATTTTTCCAAAATAACTATCAGCGGGTGATTAGTGATCGATACTGACGCCAAAAATGTAATCAGTAAAATTTTTGTCTGTCTGTCTGTCTGTCTGTATGTTCGTTATAGAAACAAAAACCACTCGACGGATTTCAACAAAACTTGGTACAATTGTTCTTCATACTCCTGGGCAGGTTATAGTATACTTTTCATCACGCTACGATCAATAGGAGCAGAGCAGTGAAGGGAAATGTTGGGAAAACAGGAGAACTTACTCCATTTTTTAAGCTTCCGACGCGTGTGCAGCCTTAATAGTTAAAGCTACACAGAAATCATGTATGACGGAAATGTTCTCCTTAAAATTATATAAAAAATATTCCACGACAGCAAATGTCTATCTTTTATGGTTGACTCACAATAACACGTGTAACTCCCGATAGCTTAGCAGTTCAGAGCTTTCTGATTATATTTGTCTACTCTTACGTTTATAACACTCTCAATCATCCCTAATTAATAAATGTTAACATTATTACCTATTTAATAAAAAAATAATCATAGAAATCGGTACAAAAACACCAAAGTTATTCATGAAATACGCTAATAAACCATCGCGCGTGATAACTGAATCATGCTCTAAGGATTATTTTTGTGTAACCGTCTCGCATCGAGTCGTCGCGGGAGGTTTAAAAGGGCGGGGGATCCAAACGCGAACTTCATACAATATTTGGATTTGGCTGATGATGCGAGTAGACGTTCCGAGTATTCGCCCTTATTGACCGGCAATAATATATATTATCAGCGCGACTTTTAGTCTTTACAATAATTTAGTTTATTTAATTTTCTTTTGTTGTTATTTCATAAAATAGGTATTAGTTATTTTGGTGGCGTGTTATATTCGTTCAAATTACAAATGATTAATAGTTAACATTTTATTTATTTTTAGGTGAAGTAGTAATAGGTTAGTAGTAGTTAGTTAGTAGTAGGTAAGTTTTGGTTAATTTATGTTCAGTTTTTTTTAATAATAATAATAAGTAAGTAAAAGCGTAGGTACTTTTATTAATTAAAGGTATAGGTCTTATTAATTATGTTATAGGTATTTAGTTTTAAGTGAAGTAGGATAGTTTACCCGGAAGCTTTGCGCTGAAGTATTTTCGTTGTATAGGTACTTAAGCCTCATGTGAACGTGATCTAAACAATATTACCAATACATTAACTTAATAATACACAAGGAATTACACACTGACGGAGTTGCGGGCACAGCTATCTATATCTATATATATAAAACTCTTCCGTTACTGAGTGACTGACAGACAACGCACAGCCGAAACTAATGGCAGTAGATTGCTGAAATTTGGCCTGTGTGTTTGTTGGGAGGAGTAGGCTACCACTAAGAGAGGATTATTGGAAATTCCCTCCCAACGGGGAGAAAACGGGGATAAATTGTTTTTTTCCGGAAGTCATTATTCCACGCGGACGAAGTCGCGGGCAAAAGCTAGTTTATAAATAAATAAATATCCTTGGACATTTCACACAACACCATCTCGTCCCAAGCTAAGCAACTTAATGCTTGTGTTATGGTAACAAGATGGATGATAAACTACTTATACATATATACATTTTTTTTATACATACATATTATTAATAGAAGACACCCAGACCCGGAACAAATACTTGTAGGTCGTACAAATATTTCTTCCGTGCGGGAATCGAACCGGCGACATGCTGCGCAGCAGTCGATCGCTCAACCACCCAGCCCATAGATGACCCACCGGTGTGTCGGGCCTCCTCCAATTACGAGAACATGGGCATAGAGGGGAATTAGCCCAGATTTTCACACTACAAGTTGGTATGGGGGTTTTCCTCCTCTTGCAGTTAGGTTTTTGGCCTTGTCATGTTCAACCATTTACCACATTAATTTCCCTCCTGTAATTGGAGGAGGTCTGATTCAGCAGTGGGTCTTTTATGGGCTGGGAACTAATGTTATAATATGTTGTTGTAATTAAGTTTTAAGACTGATAACATACTGAATAAATAACTTCAATTACCTTATTTACTTGTGTGACAATAGCGTCTAGAACCTCCCCCTTGAATGGGCGGAACACAATGGCCTTATATTTTACAGGATATACCACAAATCCCTGTCCAGGTAGTATTAAACCGGCCCCTATACTATCAATAGCTGTGACTGCTATTACGAAACCATATCTGTAATAAATAAACAAAGTCACTGTCATCTGTCCCTCCCTATGTATGCTTCAATCTTTAAAACTACGCAAGGTTTTTTTACTAGATAGAGTGATTCAAGAGGAATGTTTATATGTATAATACATCCATAATATTGTAGAGAAACACTGATAAATTTAGAGGTTCATCATTGCACCCATGTGAAGCCGGGGCTGGTCACTAGTATATAAATAAAAATGAATTGCTGTTTGTTAGTCTCCCTAAAACTTGAGAACGGCTGGACCGGTTTGGCTCTGATTGATTTGAGAGATTTGAAAAATTTTTTTTTTTATTACACATTATTTTATCCAGTATTCATTCTGAGGCGGTACAAAGTTCGCCGGGTCAGCTATTATGCAAATATATTACTTTGCAAGCCTTTTTTTTAATGCATCCCTGCACTGTGCCTGTGTTGTGGGGGTTGTTAAC
This sequence comes from Clostera curtula, assembly GCA_905475355.2. Classification (NCBI taxonomy): domain Eukaryota; kingdom Metazoa; phylum Arthropoda; class Insecta; order Lepidoptera; family Notodontidae; genus Clostera; species Clostera curtula. The sequence goes on along the minus strand of FR997813.1, from coordinate 4,160,780 downwards.
AAACATGTAATTCATGAACAGTAATACACTACACTAGCCTGACCCCGTAATTGAACCGGGGACACTTGATGAAAAGGAAACACTTCCAACCCTGTCAATTATAAATAATAAAAAAAGTCGAAATTTACAATTTTACATCAAGTTCTCTCACACTAAGCCTTGTATTGTGGAGGCCATTAATTTTAATAAGGCATTTTTTTTACAGATCATAAATGTTATTGTGTCCAATTAAAATTATTACTTACAATATAAGATATTCAAAACTCACAGGTGTTTACTTACTTTCCAGTACATGTACCTTCTACTTCTGTGTACAGTTTCTGTTTTACAGTATCTAAAAGCTGAGGCCCGAAGTACCGAGGATGTAATAGGATTTCGTGTTCAAGTGAAATCTGAAACAATTGTTTACTAATCAGATAACCTCACTTTTGGATTAATTTTATGTTATTGCTAGTAATTTTTATCTTACATGGTAAAACATCTTATAAATTTACAAGCTCACAACAATACTCTAGTTTCATAATAATACTAGGTTAATTAAGTTTTAAATAACGAAGCTAAGCTAAATTAACTCTGCTTCAACGGCGTCATATGTATACAGATACAAATGAATGTCAAACATACACAAGCAAGACCACAAGTTATTGTCAAAACTAGTGTTGGCGTTGTTAAACGGAATCGCTTTCCAGTAGTAGTTTTTATGTCGCTGACGCGACGTGGTGGTCTTGGGTAATTATTTTTTTTTACTGTTATTGTTAATATATAAATATAGTTACTATACTGTGAAAAATATATACTAGGCAATAATATTCATGTAAATCTTAAAATTTAAATTATTAATATACTTTTTATTTTTAGATAACTTTAAAAAATGACAATAGATGATATCTACTAATTAACAAATAACACTGAGAATAAGGATGTCTTTCTTTACCAATAAAATAACAACGAAAAATGGCGAAACGTACAAGGAACGAAACAAGGAAATGCGCCGTTAGACAGTTATCAATTTATTTTATTTATTACTACATAACATATCGTACCAACCTCCCTCACTATTTTATGTGACATGTCGATTGAATTCGAGTAGTAATTGCAATAATGTCATATTACCCATATAAAATCAATGCATAATTTTAAATTTCAATACTTAATCAAAGAAATTTTGATATATTACAATTTAATGTTTGTTGTTAAAATTGAACGTAAGAAATCTTATTGCATTCGAAAATGATTGAAGTAACTTATTCGATTAAGGTGAATGTTCCAGGGTAGCCCGCGAAATTCAAGTTTTCTTACGTTTTTTGCTATTTGCAGGCCAGTGCTAGGTTGTAAGATGATGAACATTTGATACGCGGCAGTAAGACGTATGTAGTTACAGAGTTATAATCATCAAACTCATCAATACAACCCTCCAAGCTCATAAAGGTGCAAGAATGACTTTGAGCTTGAAAAAGTTTTTCTTGCACCTTTACGAGCTTTTACAACCCGTATTGATGATTTTGATGATTATAATTCTGTAACTACATACGTCTTACAGCCGCGAATAACATTTTTATCAACATACAACCTAGCACTGACCTGCAAATTGCAAAAAACGTAAGAAAATTTGAATTTCGCGGGCTACCCTGGAACATTCACCTTAATGTTAACAGTTAAATAATACACTTTAAATTTAGCTCGGTGTTTATATTCATGCTTAAATCTAAAGAAACTAATTAGAAATTACCTTCAAAGAAAAGACATTATAGTAGGTATTATTTTTAATTCACACGTTTCTTATAAACGTTACTTATATTTATATTTCCTATTGTCCCCATCGCGAATACTCGTGAAGAGTCTCACATCACTAGTAACTACACTACTTAAAAAATGCCAAATGAATGGCAGATTGTATCGTAATCATATTGTTGTAAAAAATGGCAAAAACTTACGATTATTTATTTAAATTACTCTTGATAGGTGATTCAGGAGTGGGCAAAACTTCCATATTATTTAGATTTTCAGAAGATGCATTCAATATATCATTTATATCAACAATTGGTGAGTACACTGATTCATCTCGAAACCAAAGGTTATTGTCTGATATTTTTTACATAAATTGTGAGGAACAAGATTTTTTGTCTCAACATACATTACGTGTGATTGTATTGCTACATAAATCAAACATTTAAAGGGCGGGACATTGTAAAAAATGTAACCCTTATCAATTTAAATGAGTGTAGAGTTCATGACATCATACTCGCTAATTAATTGGCTGACTCCCGAATAATCCGTGGTTTGTCTTACAGGGATCGACTTTAAAATCAGAACAATTGATTTGGATGGTAAAAAAGTGAAGTTACAAATATGGTGAGTTCACTTGTTTTTTTTCATTGGCCCTCCAGAAGGCGCGGCCGCGACCCAGAATCCTATTTCAATTGTGAATTAGCAAGGCGGTTTATCAATGGACCCACTTCCTTTCTTTAATCTATTCAATTGTATTTGCTTACTTGTGTGGTAAGCTCAAAACTTTAAACCCCTACTGTAATTATAGTTGTTTTAATAGCTTCCATCTATAAAATCTATGTATGTAAGTATATCAAGTTAAATAATTTGTAGATATATTTTCACAAACTCCTATCAGCGTAAGTATCACAAGAGTGTTTCTTTGCTAAGTTATACAACTCTGTACTGTATACATAGTTGTATAGGAAACATCAACAAGGCTTAAATTAATTTTACAGGGACACGGCAGGCCAAGAGAGATTCCGTACAATAACCACAGCATATTACCGGGGATCTATGGGCATAATGCTTGTATATGATGTAACAAATGAGAAAAGTTTTGAAAATATAAAGAATTGGATTAGGAACATTGAGGAGAATGCCAGTGCTGATGTAGAGAAGATGATTCTTGGGAACAAGTGTGATTTAGAAGCTAAGAGACAGGTAATTGCAACATTTTCTTTAAAGAGAATTGCTATTTCAGTTAATTGCTAATGGTTGCCGACTATTCTAGTCCCACTGGCGGGTTAACTGATTTCATGAAACATAAATTGCCAGTTGTCATGAGTTAGTGAGTGAGTGCCTTTCATAGTGCATCTAGCCTAAACACTATATATGGGTATCATGTGTTAGTGCTCTGGAGTAGTGACTCTTTTGCAACATAATTAGTATTTTAGACCTATTTCAAATATCCTTTAAATAAGTTGTTGGTGCAGTATCCAGTCAGTAGAGTTCGTCATTAGAATAATGTTTTGAAGAAAAAATACCAAAAAATTACTATTTGTGTAATTAACAATGTGCTGAAAGATTCCTAATATAGTTGATTTCAACACACCACAAATATCTTCAATGCTTTTGGCCATGACTTATCAGTTGTTTAGATAAGATTACACAGAAAACACTTAACAAAATCTTGTGTAGTGGTTACCTATAAACCTCAGCCTTCAGCTACAAATTAAAAACATACACAAGTTGAAATCCTTAACTACTTCTATAGGCCCAAATTGAAAATATACATATAAACAATGTATTTAACAAAAGAAGACCTTACTAAAGAAATCTAGACACAAATAAATAAAATTGGAGTGTCTGTTTGAAATGAACCACTTATTTGAGCTAAATTACCTGCGTGTAGTAAAAAAATAGTTTCATTGTAACATAGCATTCAGTGTTGAATAATTGCTCTAATTAAAGTACCATTGACTGAATTCCTAATGTATGATCGCTATTGTAAGGGTGAAAGTTAGAAGAATGGAAATATTTGAGATAGAAGAGACACGCGTACAGACCTACAGTAGTATAATAAAAATCTTTGTCTTAATAAGAGTTTTACCCAACACACTGGCATATATTAGTAACCTGTTCACGATGTTCCATAACACTATCGTCAGGGTCAGTAGCAGGACCAAAATTAAAAAAATGATTTTTGTTGTCCCTAAAATTTTACTATCGATCCTTTCGATATGGCTACAGCTTCTAGGTATATTTCGTATACTATTAGAGGCCTTCCGAAAGGAACCATTATTGGCATTATTATTATTTTTGTACAATGTTTTGATATGTAAAGAAATATATATGAAAATCTTTTCTTTTTCTTTGGAAATCCTCATGGTTACCCGGCCGTCGGGGTCGAGCCGGGTATGTGGGACTCCGGGGCGCGGAAAGATGGTAATGAGGGACTGGACCTACCCACTAAAACCAACGGCGTTCCACGACTGCTTGCGTTCCTTCAGGGTCGCAGATTGCTCTCTCCAATGGTGCTCTGCGACCTCCTCAATTTATGGAACTTCGAGGCGCGCTCCCAGCTAACCGGGGCTTACCACCGCTTGGAAAATATATGAAGCTACGCAATTAAAGTCTTGACTTTTCATTTTAGGTGTCGAAAGAACGAGGAGAGCAGTTAGCAGTAGAATATCAGATTAAATTTGTAGAAACATCAGCGAAGGACTCTTTAAATGTTGAATCAGCCTTCTTTACACTAGCAAGAGACATCAAAGCCAAGATGGAGAAGAAACAGGTACAGTAAATCTATATAATAATACGTGAAGCAATACCAAAATTGTGCGGATGAGTGTGAAATTTCCCACACTTATAGTTTATATAAGGAGGAGAGTTCCGGAAGGCACAGTGCTGGTAGGCCTCCCGCACGGTGGACCGACGACCTGGATAAGGTCGCTGGGAAGCAGTGGATGCGGGCGGCCCAGGACCGGCCTTTGTGGAAATCCTTGGGGGAGGCCTATGTCCAGCAGTGAACGTCTTTTGGCTGAAATGATGATGATGATGATAGTTTATATATGCAAGAGTGCACAATGCTATTTTTTAAATTATGCATTAAAATACACGCTTTCAATAAAAAAAACATTATGCACACTACCATGTATTTGACACACACACGTATATACTCTTTTGTTTATAGATAAAGCCTGTGGTCAAATTAAGAATAGAATTATATTTATAGATCAGTAATTTAAATTAATTATGGTCGAATTTCGACTATTAATAGTAATTATAAGGCTACGCCTAGTAATAGATAAATCAATGATGCTATACATTACGTGACTAAATTCAATGTCATTACCTAATCAATAGGCATTCCAACTGAAAGCGAATATAGTGAGATGTTTTCAGTATTAATTGGACTTGGAAATAAGGCGCAACATGCACACAGACTATGCCAGTTTAATGGCTTTAAAATACGAGTATTTAAATATAGAATCATGCAAAAAGATACTACTACTCGCCTTAAATAGCTACATAGCCTAATGTACCATGCTGGCCAGATGGATTGGCACAAAGTTTCGTATCAGGTCTTCCTTCCCTTGGGGCTAGATTATCGGTCTTTTGCATTTTCTTTTGCCGGCTCTTACGACACCCTTAATGTGGAATGGGATGGTGACACTATGTATTATAAATCTGTCACCACACGGACTATACAAAAAAGGTAACAGAAAATTTTAAAAATATAATTAAATTAAATTGACAAATAAATAAAACTGATTGCACTCTAAAAAAATGTTGAAATGTTGGTTCGAACGAAACACATTTTGCACGGAGCCAACGTTTAAACTATGATTAAATTGGCAAAAAGTGAGTCTTTAAAATAATTACTCGTGAATGATAAAAAATAAAACATTCAATTTAAGACATGCTTGAAATCTACTCAAACAAGTCTAGTCTCCTGTTGGAATACGGTGACAATTTTCTTCTAAACATGCATCGTACGGGGCATGCGTTCTAGTGTGCATAGTACAGACAGACACACGTAGATCGTGCCATCTCACAAACGAACCTTACGCAACGAAACTATAACGCTTATCTGTCTCGAAGGTTGTATTCGATTAGACAAATATTGACGTGCTACGTTAGCGCGATATATTTACCGCGTTGTATACTTTAGTTCTTCCATTATAGTCGCTTTTGCACTAGTTCTTTATAATGACGTTGCATGCACGACAGACTGAATCAAATCTTAAATCGATTGTACCGGTGTAACAAAAAGCCTACAGACATCCGAAGAAGTCTCAGTAGTATTCAATTAATATTCCCGGGAATAATAAATTCTATTAAATTAAAAAGAGAGAGAATCAGTTCTGTGTTTCGGTCATGACTGGGATATTGATGTTTTCCTACTAGAGTTTCACCTTTAAATTTGATTTCCACTGAAAACTTGCTGAACTGAACTAGCTATTAATATTATTCTCCCACAAACTTACCTTAGTGATCTAACTTCCACAATATTTCTTGGGCTCTCTCTGGTCATTTCTGAAGTTATAACCCGTTCGTCACCTCTTCTACTCGTATTTCTGCATAATTAATTTATGTGTGAATAATTATTCACGCATAATACTCTATTTATGTGTGAATAAATTAATTACATATTGATATTACTCGTGTTATATTTAAGTTTGGTATAAAAATTGAATAAAACAATTTGCTTTTATGATTTTACGAAAATATTAGTCACTAGTACATGAGTTCATACTTAATAATACAATTTTTTGTCAGAATAGCTCTGACAAATAATCAATAAGACAATAATATGTCACAAAGTTATGTTCATCAAATTCTTTAAGAATTATTGTAATTGGACATAATCAACCGCCTATAGTTACCGCAACCGTATACCGCAACCGGGAAGAGAACCATTAGCTTATAGTTTTTTATCTCCTATGAAATATTTTTGGATTTTGTACTCGAAAAAATAAAATATATTACCAACGTTATCAGTCCCATGACAAAATTCTTATAATAAAAAGTCGATGTTTACTTAATTATAAGTATTAATATTTTTAGCATATTTTGCGCTCCTTCCGGTTAGTTATGTATACCAGGCCATACATTTTTGTTGTATTGTGAATTGGGTTGATGAACAGTGTACAAGCCATTTCTCAGTAGACTTTGTTTATGGTAGACATGACCAACAATAGTAAAGTAAAGCAATGCTGGTAGTAATTCTACTATGACAGTTACGAAACCGCCTTTATTTGTGTAAAGCAATATTCAAATGCATTGTTCGTACAATCCTAAAGATAGCATCAAAATTTTGCGTATATAGTTATAGTGTTCTGTTGGTAACAATTGCATCAAGGCCTTATTCATAATCGGGCTCATTGACTTGTCCCACCTACTGAATAATGTAATGTCAACGTCAATTCTGCAGGACGACGCGGCAATGAGTAATGCGCGCGACAAATCAATGGGAAGTAATTTTATTATGATAACGATAAAATTAACTTCCCGTGACGCATTTAGAATACATAGTCACCATCACATTTCATACTGAGGGTGTCGTATGAGTCGACAAAAGGAAATGACAAGGCTGAAAATATAGCCGCAAGAGAAATAAAACTTGAAACGAAACCCTGAGCCAACCCGTCTGGCCAGCGTGGTACAGTAGGCTAATCACCCTCCCCATGTTGGGAGGAGGCCCGACTCAGCATTGTGTCATGTGTGTGACTAGTAGTAATGTAACCGACGTATTTTTAACGTATCTTTCATTGCTGACTGTTATTTCTGAATAATCGGGTGTAATGCGTAGTAATATTTACTAATCTATACAAATAAATAAAACTGGAGTGTCTGTTTGTAATAATAAAAAATGTAACCTATGTGTATGTCTGTCGGTTTGTTCCGGCGGCTAGTCTCTACAACGGCTGTACCGATTTTGACGGGACTTTCACTGATACTCTTTCACTCACTTTTTTTTAGACTAGCTTTGCCCCGCGGCGTCGCATGCAGTACGACAATAACCGCGGGTAACATTGCGGGACTCAGCTAGTATTAAATATATTTCTCATATCATGTAGTTCGGCAATGATATTTCGGTTAGACTGGGGCAAAATTAATTCAATTCGATCGGAGTGCCTAGCACCGGTTTAGTATTATTTAGAGCAGTGTTTCCGAATCTTTGTTAGGCCATGCCCCACCTTAACATTTCTAAAAATTGTATGCCACCATACATAATTTTTAATCTTTAATAATAGTTTTGTTTCCTTATGAAGATTATCGAGGCCATTTTTAAATTACTCCAGTATCACTACATAGTCGCTGTCGTCTGTCCGTCCCTATGTATGCTTAAATCTTTAAAATAGTTTAAAACTACGCAACGGATTTAGAAGCGGTTTTTTTAATAGATAGAGTGAGTCAAGAGTAAGGTTGTATAATACATGCATTATTGCACCTGTGCGAAGCCGGGCCGGGGTAGCTTGTAATATCTATATAAACCAGAATAATATTTCCCATGTTGAGTAAAAGAATATAATTATAAACTACCTGTGGAGCGTCGGAAACGATGATTTAGAGTGTTATTTTTTTTCGTTCTTAAAGTAGGTACATATGTATTCGGAAAATCTGCAATCTGCTTAAAATGTTAATCCACCTTAATCAATCCAGTCAACAGATATTGCCATCCGGTAGAATCAATTGGATCTAACATATACTTGTGACTGATAATTAAATAATTTGCAATGAAAATAATTTTGCGACTAAATTTTGAGAAGTAAGCTATCCTATCTTTCAAGTTGCACATTTCGTTAAAATCGGTTAAGTAGTTTATGAGTCCATCGCGGACAAAAAAACGTGACGCGTAGTTAATATTAACATTTTATTAGATTTTTTAGTAATACTAAGATTTTAGCAACTTGACTACGCACCGGACTAGTATTATTAAGGTGACCACTTTTTTACGTTGGAAAAGAGTTTTAAACGAGTGGACGTCTAAAAAAAGGTCATCAAAAAGAGTGGACGTCTAAAAAACGCAACATCAAAGCGCGTGGCATCAACGCACTGTGAACTCAAAAGAGTTTTAGCAATACAAATGAGTACATTCATAGTAAAGGATATTTAAAGAGTACGGTTTGCGAAAAAAGAGTACAGAACTCAGTAAATGAGTACGGGTGGTCACCTTAGTAGTATGCGTGTTATGTTATTTCGTTGAAGCTGTCAAAGGACTACTGTTACTCCTTTCTAAGCTTAATTATTTTGTTTCATGTCTTTGGGAAACAGAAGGTAACGGTTTATTTGTGTCGTAGACAGTGGTTTGGAGTGTTTGTTACAAAGCTTAAATTTGCATGACAGCTATAGTTACTTGTTTTATTTTAACACTGATCTAGATAGAACGAGGTATTTTTGTGTAAATGTGTAGGTACAACTGCGTGCGTTTAGAATCATTGTCATTATTTTATTCTAATAATTAAATTAAAAGAAATATTTTGTAGTGTCCCTCACTCACTTAGCTTTTAAAATCTGTAATAGAACATTCAATCGATCATGACTTTAACGCATATGGGCCATTTCAACGCCCCAGTACCCCTTAAGTACCGCCTCGACGTTTTTTAGTTACAAAGGGAAACCTACTGTGTGCACACACAACATAAAGCCCATTTTCGGTGAATGAGTTAACAGCCGAGACAGAACTGGTAGGGTGCCGAGGCGTTGTAATAAACGCTAGACTAGAATTAGTTACTTTTCCGAAATTTGTATTTGATGTGTATTTAAACTTTTCTAACAGGTAATCCTATAATTTTGTTGCTGCAGTTTTTTTTCTTCTTTTTAATTAATTGTGTTGTGAACCATGTTCATATCATTTTCTTTTCCACGATGTGTATGTGTTTTGTATGTCCATTAGCTCTCCATAGCTAATTTGTTTTAAAATAGTAGCTTATTATAAAATACTTCCTTTTATTTGTGTTTTCCTTGCGTTAGCTTGATAAAAATGCATGCAATTTTGTAATTGCTTGTTGTACTTATGATTGTAAACAGTTTAGTATTGAGTATATTGTAATATACATAGTACAATTTTTGGAACCTATAAATAGCCTGTTCCAAAGAATAAAGACCTATCTGCAATACTGCTTTGAAACCATTCGGAAATCTATTCTTCGAAACAAGCGAAATAACCACTATGGTGCTCCCTGTGTAACATTGACTCGAAAGGCAGTCACAGGATTTCATGTCAAACTATCCTTCACTTGTAGAGCTTATCTAGTTTCTTTAGATGCTTGGGCATTTAAGTGTCAAATCTGTAACTTTTAATTTGTATATTACTGTATTTCCAAGCATATCTAGCTGCTGGGATTAGGTTGTATTTCTTACCATGATTTGAATGTGTCAGGAGGCGAGTAACCCCGGCGGTGCGAGGAGCGGCGGGCACCAGATACGCGCCAACGAACAGGCGCGCAAACCCGCGTCGTGGCTATCTCGCTGCAGCCTGCTCTGACGATGCCTCCGGACCCAAGCCCCGCTCTCGCGATAACCCCACCTCACAATATTTTTCGATCCATTTTTTACAAAACATAACCGGTGCGAACTCCTGGCGGGGATCAGACTTGCTTTTGTATTTTTATATCCGCGAACTATATCATATTCCGACGTCGAGTCGACTATTGAAGCAGTATTTTTTCGTAAAGCGATGTAAATTTGTTTACTTCTAAAGTGACTTATTTTTGTATTAGGGCGACATTACGGTGATATTGGTTGGATGGTTTATATCTATAGATTACTTAGCTGTATTATTCCTTTTGCTACATTAATTAAGATATATATTATAATGTAATATATAATATTTAATTTGAATAAAGTGCTTTTTTACATATATTCTTTTTAATTATGATTACTGAAACACCAACTGAATTAACATTTATTTTATTTCCCAACATTATATACAAGAGGTAAATAATTTTAACAGCCTCGCAGTCCTATGGAAGAATCCTCGTTCTTTTTAGTATGTACTCAAATTGTTACAATAATTGTAATAGATTTGGTACTCACAAAAATTTTGTTATTCTATAAATAAATGCACTCATGTTGCTTGTACTTCTTTTGGCGACGCTTTAAAAGGCCTGAGAGCTATATTCTTGAGTCCTATTAAGGCGCCTTTTGAAGTAATTGCAAGTAGATAGAAGAACTTTTTAGCAGAGAACACGAGAATGTCTCCCAAAAGACTAGAACCTTTCCTCCAATACACTACATAGACTGGTACAGGGCCAAGATCCTGTGACCAGATCCCATTACGGAACTTTTTGGCTCTGGCCTCTGCTGATAGAATTGCCGGAGCTAATTGTGACTCTATTGTATTCCTCTTAACAACTTTAGGCACTGAAGCCTTAGCAAAGCCAAGCTCTACTAACTTCTGGCCAACATCAACAGTTTCCACCTTCTTGTCCTGAAATAAAAAGAAAGACATATTATTTATTGGTAACATTGAAAGTGTAGTATTCTTTGTGAATTATTTCAGTTTGGTACCAATAAATATTTATTTTTGAATTGTCAATAGAGATGTAATCTGTACAGTAATGTAAACTTTCATGTGGTGATGGATTTAGAATACATAGTGTCACCACCCCATTCCCTCCTGAGGGTGAAGTAAGAGCCAACGGAAGGAATGACCAGGCCAAAAACCTTGCTTGTGCCAGCCAGGGTGGCACTGTAACTTAATAACCCTCCATTTAACTAGAAGAGGGCCTCATCTATAGGCTGAGTAGTAGGAGTAATATAAATAACTAGCTTTTGCACACGGCTTCACCCGCATGGGCTTTGAACCTGTGCTTATCTCTATGCATATTTTTTATGAACATAAAATCAGTAATTGTGACTAAGCTATGATAGTTAGATATGTGCTGCTTTTTTGTAGATTTTTATAAGACCTACAAACCCATAGTACATCATTTTGTTCTATTGCCAATAGTTTTTGCAGTGCACGCATAAATAGGTTCTCGATTTTTCATACGGATCCCTAATTCTTTTGAAAATAAAATATAGCCTATAACCTTCCTCGATAACGATTTTTTGAAATCAGTCCACTAGTTCCTGAGATTAGCGCGTTCAAACAAACAAACAAACTCTGCAGCTTTATATATTAGTATAGATTTGTTATCATACCTTTTGTGGTAAGTGCAATAGTATTGTGGAAACAAGATCATCTTTATCTCGTCCAATTGGTTTTAATGTAACTTGTTGTCCTTTGCCAACACATTCAAGCCAACTTACAGCATTGCCACTAACTACATCCACACCCCATACCTGAAACACATCAATTTTATATTTTGGAACTGTCCCAAGTAAGTCAAGGCAAACATTCATCTACACTGTAACAAACCTTGACTGGAAGTGGTGGCTTGCTTGAATGCCACAAAGGTAAATATATAGGTGCTTTATGGTCCACCAAAACTCTCACAGGAGAATGTTGCACTCCAGCAAATACACCTTTCATAGGTTCATGTTTTCTGATAAAGTTATCAGGAACTTTACTCGCCTTCGAAAACTTACTAACCTAAATCAAAATAACTATTATTGTAATTATGTAATGAGAGTATCAATAACAATATGATAAGAGGGTCACATACCGGACGGATCTTATGTATTGAAGCAACTAAACCTGCCGTAGCGAGAGCATAAACGGCTACCTGGAAAATAACAATTGGTCAGGTGATTTGAAAAACAATCTACACCGATAATAAAATGCAATTACACTTACATTAACACCACGATAATCCTGCTGTAACAACTGCTGTATGTTGAAGAACACTCCACCTTCTTTTTCAGACATTTTCAAAAGCCTATACACAACCAAATTATCATATTTTACAGTTTTAGGAGTGATTTCACATTGAGTTCACGAATTCTCTTTCCGAACTTTTGACATTTTTAGAAATGATTGCATGCTGACATAAACATGTTATAATAATACGACGACATGGGGTTAAAAGGAACTACAGGCGGATAGTCTGGCCAACACTAGCTCAAATGCTTATTTTTTTATGGCAACGTTGAAAACTCCACGTCAACGGGCAACGTCAAATTATATCTGACAGCTTAGACTCGCGGCTCACACTTTAGTGTTTTTAATCTAATTTATATTGGAATCTACTTGTGTTTTGTTGTTTAAAATGATTACCGTGCTAAACACAATCGATACCGGACATGAAGACATGATACATGATGCAGAGCTCGATTATTATGGCCTGCGTCTTGCTACGTGTTCATCAGATAATTCTGTGAAGATTTACGACATCAAGAGTGGTACACAAACGTTAGCTGCAGACCTGAAGGGCCACTTTGGACCAGTTTGGCAAGTCGCCTGGGCGCATCCAAAGTATGGCAACTTACTTGCTTCATGTTCATACGACAGAAAAGTAATCATATGGAAAGAGTCCGGCGAATGGACGAAACTTTACGAATATACCGGACATGAGAGTTCCGTTAACTCTATTGCGTGGGCACCGGCAGAGTATGGCCTCATACTAGCATGCTGCAGCTCTGATGGATCAGTCTCCATATTGACATACTCTCAGGACGGAGGAAATTGGGATGCCAAAAAGATACCTGGGGCTCATGCAATTGGTGTCAATTCAATCAGCTGGTGTCCAGCTATTTCAGCTGATTTGAACTTAGACCCACTCAGTAACAAAGAAGCACCAAAGAGAATAGTCACAGGAGGATGTGACAACTTGATCAAGGTAATACTTTTCTCCAATAATTGTCAATAACATTACAAAATATGATTTTTTCAAAGCAATATAGTGATTTTTGCATATTTATAATTTTACCCTCACATATTTGATATTTTATTGTCTGTATTTTTTTATTTACAGATTTGGAGAGAACAAGGTGAACAATGGGTAGAGGAAAACAGATTGGAAATGCACATGGACTGGGTAAGGGATGTCGCCTGGGCTCCATCGCTTGGCCTACAAAGGTCCATGATTGCCAGCTGCTCACAAGACAAGAGAGTTGTGATCTGGACCAGCGATGATAATGTTTCTTGGACCCCCACAATCCTGAATACCTTTGATGATGTTGTATGGAGTGTTAGCTGGTCACTGACTGGAAATATTCTTGCTGTATCCGGTGGTGACAATAAAGTCAGTCTATGGAGAGAGAGCAAAGATGGACAATGGTCTTGCATTAGTGAAGTAGCCAAAGGATTGGGCCAAACCCCGAATGATGAGAGAAGCACTCTTTAAATTCCATTTCTTGTTTAATATTTTAAGTAAATAATAATGATTAATATTGTTTTTGGTCATATTGCTTTAGTTTCATTTTAAAGTACATGATACTAATTTAATATGTTTTATTTGAATTCTTTATACTATGATACCCAATTGTTTAGTTCAGTGATTGATAACATTGTGGACCTGAAAATGATAAATGAGATTAAAATCATTTTCGAAATTCAGTGGAAATTATTAATGTCATCTTTCTTTGGATATGTTGTTAATGTACATTCTATAATTCCTTAATTATGTGGTTATTAACAAAGCAGCATAAATCTCATGTAACTTTTCGGATACTATTCAGTTAAAAAAATCTATTTAGCTTTGTCTCGTGCATATTTAGTGAAGGTTATGAATTGAAACAGCTGAGGCTTTCAATAGTGCCTAAGGATAACTACCAGATAACATGATACATCTAGATATTTGAGAATTCTACCTATATACTGACTCGGCACAATGTCTCTGGACCCAAACATATGCCATATTCCCATGATATCTTTTGTTGGATACAACTTTGAATTTCGGATGTTTGAGGGGTTGCAGGAGTATTATTTATTTAAATGGTAAAACAACGTTCAGCATGCAATATAATTTAGTTCATTATATAACGATTATATACAATAGCAATTGGCAGGCAAATAAGTTGAATAAAAACATTAATTATGAAACATATGTTTATTAATAATACTTAGATTTAAATAATGACTATATCACATGTTACTAAGGTTAAAATCTATAAGTTCCGAGAGCAAGGGCATCTGGTAGTACTGCGCGATTGTTCGGAACGTCGAAAGTTGGGCGCGCACTTCCCGCAGTGGTACCATGCCCGCGAAGTCACCAGCGCACTCGCATGTTACTGATAAATTCTCGCGTTTCACCTGCATACAAAAGGTTTATCATCATTTCACCCAAAAGACGTCCACTGCTGGACATAGGCCTCCCCCAAGGATTTCCACAAAGGCCGGTCCTGGGCCGCCCGCATCCACTGCTTTCCGGCGACCTTAACCAGGTCGTCAGTCCACCGTGTGGGTGGCCTACCAGCACTGCGCCTTCCGGAACGCGGTCGCCCCTCGAGGACTTTTCTGCCCCATCGGGCGTCGGTCCTGCGAGCTATGTGCCCAGCCCAGTGCCACTTAAGTCCGGCAATCCGGTTTATATATTCCTCTTGAATCACTCTATCCATTAAAAAAACCGTTTCAAAATCCGTTGCGTAGTTTTAAATATTTAAGCATACGTAGGGACGGACAGACAACAGCGACTTTGTTTTATAATATGTACTGAGTAGAGATAGTGATAAATTCATAGTATTGTAAAACAACACTAATAAATTTAGAAGTTCATCATTGCACTCGTACGAAGCCGGGGCGGGTCGCTAGTAATTTTATAATAATTAATTTTAGTATTTTATATATGTATGTATTTTACTAATTTTAGTATTAAAATTTAATGTAGTGTTTGCCATGTTCATACCTGATGGCATCGAGCGCAGACTAGGTCCTGCAACGTGTAGGTCATCGTCCGCCTATTCATGATCTCGATGAGCCGCCACTCCAGCTCTTGGTTGTCATATGGGGTTTCGCACGTGGGACACAAGCAGACGGGACTGGAACATACCAATATCTTAAGCTGCTCTATTCAGAATAAAATGATCACACCCACCTAATGAACTCTGAATTCAAATTATACAGGGTGGTCAAAATGTCGTGGATCAAACGAAACCAGCGGTTAGATGGGGCCATCAGCAGCAAAAAATTGTTCTACGGGAGGTCCTTAGGGTCAACCCCTGCAGAGTTACAATTGATTTTGTGTTTTTATGAGAAATTGTCTTTTTTTTACTAAAACTTGATAAAATTCGAAAAATTCTACACCCTGTATCTTTTTTATAATTTTCACTAGATTGGTACTGATGAGTCCAGTGTTGCCGTTTTAGCGACTTTGTCGCTAGATTTAGCGGGTTGTAGATGTGTCTAGCGACATTTTTCAACCATCTAGCGACAAAAATAAATTTAGCGACTTCTAGCGGCTTTTCGTTTGCAAAGCTAACTACCAATGTCCAGTAGGTAGTGGAGTGAAATTAAAAGAAAAAGACATTGACTTTTTGCG
The DNA here is from genome assembly GCA_905475355.2 of Clostera curtula. NCBI lineage: Eukaryota > Metazoa > Arthropoda > Insecta > Lepidoptera > Notodontidae > Clostera > Clostera curtula. Next base: position 4,144,698 of record FR997813.1, on the reverse strand, counting down.
TTTAAAACGAAATTGCCACAGCTATGTTTTGCCACATCATGTCCTGGCGCAAATTACAAAAACTATTAAAAAACCAAGTGAATCCTCAACATCTACTTCTACAGTTGCACCATCCACTTTCGAATTAGTTGAAGTCGAAGATGACGTAATCGATGACGATATTTTTTATTGTATAGATCTATATGATTTGTTTAATAAAATTTTGATTATACAGAACTATTTTTTACTCAGACCATATTTTTTAAATTGAAAGCTTTAAAATATTTAGCGACTTCTAGGGATTTTTTTGAGTAAATTTTTCTTAATATCTAGGGACATTTTCATTGAGGTCTGGGGACTTTCTTTTTTCCTAAGCGGCAACACTGGATGAGTCCTTTCGTTAGACATACTTTTTATGGTAGTTTATTGGGTGTGTTGAAGATAATATTAAGTTTTACGAAAGCAATAATTCTTAAATCAAAATTTGTTTTTTACTTCGGACCCCACTGTGAAAAAAAAATACTCTACAGAAAAGTGCCACTGTATCACAACTTTTGGCGCATTTAATAGGGATTCTAAAAAGGTATTACACATGGCTATGCGTGGCTTCGATGTCTTTCGAGGACGATCATTCGTAGCAAGGCCAGAGTTAATTCATACATAAAACTCGGTTAGGCCTACTAACCTAACCTTACCTAAGCGTGATCGTTTTCCGGACTACAGGGTCTTTATCATCGTTTCAGCCCATAAATGACCCACTACTGAGTCGGCCCTCCTCTAAGTTCATGTTGGGAAATTAGCCTACTGTGCCACACAGCCAAGACGGGTTGACACAGGGTTTGCATCAAGTTTTCCTTCTGTTGCGGCTAGGTGATCTGCCTAATGCGTTCTTTTAGTCGCCTCTTATGACACCCTCAATATGGTATGGGTTGGTGACATTGTTTATTCTTTATCGTCTTCGTTTCAGCCCATAAATGATCCACTACACTGTGTCGGGTCTACTCACAATTCATGGAAGGACATTAGACTACTGTGCCACGGTGGCAAGACGGGTTGGCACAGGGTTTGCTGACCCGGTAAGACTCCCTCCATGTACGAATTATGTAAATACAATTCTAATAAATTGACCGTGTGGTGACGGATTTAGAATACAGAATGTCACCAACCCATAACATATTGAGGGTGTCGTAAGAGGCGACTAAAAGAACGCATTAGGCAAATCACCTAGCCGCAACAGAAGGAAAACTTGATGCAAACCCTGTGTCAACCCGTCTTGGCTGCGTGGCACAGTAGGCTAATTTCCCAACATGAACTTAGAGGAGGGCCGACTCAGTAGTGGGTCATTTATGGGCTGAAACGATGATAAAGACCCTGTAGTCCGGAAAACGATCACGCTTAGGTAAGGTTAGGTTAGTAGGCCTAACCGAGTTTTATGTATGAATTAACTCTGGCCTTGCTACGAATGATCATCCTCGAAAGACATCGAAGCCACGCATAGCCATGTGTAATACCTTTTTAGAATCCCTATTAAATGCGCCAAAAGTTGTGATACAGTGGCACTTTTCTGTAGAGTATTTTTTTTTCACAGTGGGGTCCGAAGTAAAAAACAAATTTTGATTTAAGAATTATTGCTTTCGTAAAACTTAATATTATCTTCAACACACCCAATAAACTACCATAAAAAGTATGTCTAACGAAAGGACTCATCAGTACCAATCTAGTGAAAATTATAAAAAAGATACAGGGTGTAGATTTTTTCGAATTTTATCAAGTTTTAGTAAAAAAAAGACAATTTCTCATAAAAACACAAAATCAATTGTAACTCTGCGGGGGTTGACCCTAAGGACCTCCCGTAGAACAATTTTTTGCTGCTGATGGCCCCATCTAACCGCTGGTTTCATTTGATCCACGACTTTTTGACCACCCTGTATATTCTTGGTTCACGAAAACTGTTAATTCTACCCAACAAGCAGTAAATATCTCCTGACCATTAAATAAGTTTTGCACGTCCGATACCCATAGATCTTCTACTGAGTTAACGTATTTTTCCTACCTATTAAACATACATCTCGCACACTACTACTAATCAGCCCACAAATGATCCACTGCTGAGTCGGGCCTCCTCCCGTCACAGGGAGGGTAATTAGCCTACTGTGCCACGCAGGCCAGACCGGTTGGCACAGTCTTTCGTTTCAAGTTTCCCTTCTCTTGCGGCAAGGTTTTCGGCCATGTCAATTCTCTTTGTCGGCTCTTACGACACCCTCGGGAGGAAATGGGATGGTGACGGTATATATTCTTAATCTCTCACACACAATAAATATATCTCTCGCATCAAGTAAATGTGACACACACCCAGTTAACAAAATTTCCCACACCGTAAATATATATCTCGCACCCAGTAAACTTATCTCTCACCCGGTAAACACATCTCTCACCCGGTAAACAAATCTCTAACCCGGTAAACACATCTCTCACACGGTAAACACATCTCTCACACGGTAAACACATCTCTCACACGGTAAACAAATCTCTCACCCGGTAAACACATCTCCCACCCGCTAAACATATAAAAATGTGTCATACGTGTCATTAAGCGTGGCGGTGTGCGTGTCACGGCATAGATCGAGGTCCCTGCATCGGTTGCACACTCGACAGATGATCTCGCCGAGCACGCACGAGGCGCATGGCTCTCGCCATTCCGCCGCACTACTGAACTCGCCCACGCCGATCAGACGAAGCAAGTTGCGCCTCAGAAGCGTGACCTGATAACATAAAATAACACTATAGGAACCTCATAATTTCATAAAATAATTTATACTGGTCACCCAGCGGCCAAAATTTAAACATAACTAATATAAATTATTATTGTTCTAAAAGAGTATACAGGGTTGATACGACACAGGGCCATTTTTTTTAACTGCCTATACTAGGTATCATTTCCAGGCTCTGTACCAAAAATCAATTAAATTGGAGCAATAGTAACAAAAGCCGCAAATGATTTTTTAAATTTTTGCCTTTAAATCTTTCCTAACAGATGTTTATGCCTAACGCATCGTTTATTAACCTTAGGGGCTGTCCATTAATCACGTGATGTTTTTTTTAAGATTTTTTAACCCCTTCCTCCCCCTTGGTGATACCTGGTGAGGTTTAAGACTACCCCACCACCCCCCATGAAAAATCACGTGTATTTTTTTTGTACCGTTTCGAATTCATACTAATCACATAATTATAGTATACGTAGTTTAATTTTATGCCCCTCTGTCATATCAACTCTGTATATGTGTGTGTGGGTCAAATATATGTTTTATTTCTTGATTTTTTTAAGGCGTGATAGTCCCATTGTTATAACATTACAGCAGTAACATTTTATATACTCCTATTAGAGTAACAATAAGGATTAACACGTACCTCTTCGTCTAACGAAGAATCCAAAGAAAACACTTTGCAAACTGCATTTACGTAGAGTAAGGCCGGCGTGGCGTTGTCCGAGAACGCGTCCACCTTCAAACCCGGCCGGTGACCAATGTCAGAAGCTCGCAGTGTCGGCATTCGAGAGTTGATCTTCTCCGTCACCCTGTGGATGATATCATCCCATTCCATCCTCAGAGTGTCGTAAGAGCGGACTACTAGTACTCAGCCCATAAATTACCCACTGCTGCGTCGGGCCTATCTCATTGTCCTTCTGTTGCGGCTACGTTTTCGGCCTTGCCATTTCCTTTAGCCGGCTCCTACGACACCCTCAGGATGGAATAGGATGGTGACGCTATGTATTCTAAATCCGTCACCACATGGACAACCACATAACATTTGATCCTTATTGGGGATGACAAAAATATTGTGTAATAAATAATACAGGGTGTGCACCTGTCTATCTGTGGCATCGTAGCTACTAAACGAGTGGACTCTTTATTATCTGGATTTTTGATATATTGAAAAGGAGGTTGGACTCGGTAGTGGGTCATTTATGAGTTGAGTAGTAGTTATGTAGTAGAAAACCCCGTTTTCCAATAGTGGTTATTCGGTGGCTTAACCTCCCCCTTCCCGGGAGGTGACCCCCCCCCCCAATCCAATCTTCCGCCCGCATAAAAAAATCATAAATTTATCCGACTTACTGGAAGAGTTTCTGTGAGATCTCGCCCTGTATTAGCGCGGGCAGCCGACCTGGCTCCGAGAAGGCGGCGCTGAGGAAACCGGCCACGGCAGTCCCGAACTGCTGCCGCACAGCCTCCGGGAGAAAGTTCGCCAAGTTCCAGTGCATCACTATCGTGCCTTCCTGGAAATTTCATCAAAACATTAATTGTGCACAATGACACTAACAAATTCTCAAGATATTGATAAATCTATAGTATTTAATAAATCACTCACAAAAACACAGATTACGTCCTTCCACAAATTTCAATGCATAATCAACAAATCATCGTTTTACGATACAGTTATTAGGATGGTTCTGAGGGATAAGAATACATAGTGTCACCACCCCATTCCATACTGAGGAGGTCGAAAGAGCCGGCAAAAGGGAACAGCAAGGCCGAAAACCGAGTCGTAAGCGAAGGAAAACTTGACATGAAACCCTCTGCCAATACGTGGGCCCAGCGTGGCACAGTAAGCTAATTACCCTCCTTGTAACTGGGGGAGGTCAGACTGAGCAGTGGGTCATTAAATGGGCTGAGTAGTAGAATAGGAAAAGTCTCAGGAACTCCTCTGTCCTAACATTGGCACGGGGGGCTATCATTACGCTTCTGTAGCGGACAGGTGTGTTTGGGAGCTTGGGGCTAGAATATCCGCCTTGGCTATACCATGGCCTGCAACCGGGGGGTCCAACGGGTGTGTTTTAGTGGGTAGCTCTGGGAGCAACCACTACGCACTAGGGTCTACATAACCAGGTTAGTGCGCAACGTAATTAAAAATGTATTTTGACACCGATTAAGCTTATCCAGCTTTTTTTTTATTTTGACGTCAATAGAATAGTGTTTCCTCCACCATGTTGCGAATAATGTGGACTTACCTCATCGCCTCCACCCTCTTCACTGGCTGTGGGCAGTTGTGAAGAACCAACTTCAGTGAGTCCTTCCGGTAACTTGCCCTGTTAATTGTATATTATATCAACATACTGTTATACACAGGGCAATATTTTCAATTGAGTGAGTTTAATTGGTTTGGCGGTTGGCGCAGTGGTTGAGCGATCGACTGCTGCGCAGCGTGTCGCGGGTTCGATCCCCGCACGGAAGAAATATTTGTACGACCTACAAGTATTTGTTCCGGGTCTAGGTGTTTTCTATCTATAATAAGTATGTATTTAGAAAAAAAAAATGTATATAAGTAGTTTATCACCCATCTCGTTACCATAACACAAGCATTAAGTTGCTTAGCTTGGGACGAGATGGCGTTGTGTGAAATGTCCAAGGATATTTATTATTATTATTGAGCTGATAAAAGGAAATGACCAAGTGAAATAGTGGCGACCGCGTTCCGGAAAGCGCAGTGGACCGGCGACCTGGTTAAGGACGCCGGAAATGGAAACGATGGATGCTGGCGGCTCAGGGCTGGGATTCGTCGAAATCCTTGGGGGAGTGATACGTATAATGCTGGCCGATAACTAATTTAAAAATGGAATGCCATGGCCTACGCTTTTGTGCTTTCTTTTGTTTTTGGCGCTATTCGGTTATGTGGTTGATTTTTACACAGTGATTTTATTTATGGACTTAATATATTCCAGGGAGGCCTATGCCCAGGATCTCTTGGCTGAAATGATGATGATGATGAAACCGTCTGATATATACCTGGATTCCCGCGTAGTTGGCTTCGTCAAGCCAGAGTAGATACGACCAGCACTGCTTGTACCGGATATCAATGCCGTGGAACAGCTCCTTGTTCCTGATGCTTTGCACCACGAATTCCACGTAACCTTGGGAACAAAAAAGCAGTCACCAACCCATTCCGATCCGAAGGTGTCGTCGAGGTTTCCTTTTCATGCGGCTAGGTTTTAGGCCTTATTTCCTTTCGTCGGCTCTTACGAGACTGTGTGTATTCTAAATCCGTCACCAAACCGATAAAATCATCAGTATTTAGTCAATATCCTGAGCCGACTGACCCCTCAGTAAAGCCAGCTGGCACAAGCATGGGGCTGTCCATGAATCACGTGATGTTTTTTTTTAACCTTTTTTTACCCCTCTCTCCCCCTTGGTGATACATAGTGAGGTTTAAGACTAACCCCCGACCCCCCATTAAAAATCACGTGCATTTTTTAGTACTTACAAAGAATCTTACACACAAAGGTTACATACACTACACGCCGCTTTTCGGTCTAAATATCTACTATAAGTACTATCTTACTAAACCCCCGTCCCCCCTTGTGATGTTTCGTGATTTTTGCCAAACAGCTCCCCCCCCCCTTTCGAACCTCACGTGATTAATGGACAGCCCCCATGACGCATGTGACACACGTTGTTGTTGCCAAAACGGTAAAACTTGTATCGCGGGGCCAGTTTACAAATATTCACGAACACAACAAGTGCCTCTGGTTTAGACAAAGACACTTGCCCAACCCCGGAATCGAACCCGGGACCCGTTGATCCAAAGACGGCACATGTAAAGGTCTGGGCAAACAGCGGACGGGGCGGGACGGCGACGCGACGCTGGCGGGACGTGAAGAGTTGTAATGTACGCGACGCGACCGCTACTCTCGCGCCGAGCGCGACGGCTCTATGTGACCTATTCTACATTAACTAATACATTACAACTCTTCACGTCCCGCCAGCGTCGCGTCGCCGTCCCGCCCCGTCCGCTGTTTGCCCAGACCTTAATGGCGGCTGTACACACTCGCCGAGAGTCTCGGCCGATATGGCCCTCGAGTAGAGCATCCCTGTACACACTAATTTTTCATGAGTACTGAAGAATAAATACCCTTTGACTTCTTTGACTCGGGCGCAAAATACCGACAAGCGACCGAGGATAAGAGAGGCAAGACGCGAGAGAGTGAGACAACACGAGAGCACCATGTACACACTCGCTCTCGGCCTGTCTCGACGAGTGTGTACAGCCGGCATAACATCTAGACTGTATTGATATTGACAAGACAAACCTATGCCGTCCATGACAGAGTTCTTCTTGGTGCACAGAATGATCTTGTTGAAGTCAGCGTACACTATTTGGGAGCCCAGCCGCTTGAACTCCGCGACCAGCATGAGGAACAGCTTCTTCATCAGGTTGTATAGCGTGCGACGGAGGGCCGGGTCATAGAGGAGGGACGTCGGAGTCTTTAGCCACCTGTGTAACAAAATATTTTTTAACATTTATTTAACGTATTAAACAAGATTTATTCGTAATTAAAACAGTGTAGAAATTACCACAGTGTCACCACCCCATTCAATCCTAAGGTGTCCTAAGGGCCAGTCTACACGGCGCGATGCGTCTCCGTTGCGTCCACGCAGCGCTGCGTTTTCCATACTAATATAATCATAGGGATCACATGGTGCGCTGCGTCGAAGCAACGCACCAAAAGATTATTGAGCCTATCGGCCTAAGAGCCGACGAAAGAAAATGACAAGGCCAAAAACCTAGCCGCAGGAGAGGGAAAACTTAAGACGAAACCCTATGCCAACCCGTCTGGCCGGCGTGGCACAGTAAGCTAATGACCCTCCCTGTGATGGGAAGAGGCCCGACTCAGCAGAGGGCCATTTATGGGCTGAGTTGTAATGGTAGTCAGAACTTGCCTTGGAATGGGACTCAAGTCTAACGCGTTTGATCTGTGTGGTGACGGATTTAAAATACATAGTGTCACCATCCCATTAAGTCCTGAGGGTGTCGTAAGAAATGACAAAAGGAAACGGCAAGGCCGAAAAGCCTAGCCGCACGACACGGAAAACTTGATACGACACCAATCTAACCAACATGGCACAGTAAGCTAATTGCCCGCCGTGTAACTGGAGGAGGCTGACTCAACAGTGGCTCATATATGGGCCGAGTTGTAGTGGGAACTAGTTTACCTGTAAAAGTGGGAGACTTGGAAATCGGCGAAGACGTTCCTGAACTGTGTGACGTCACGCAGCCACGACGCTATCATGGTGCGCAGAACTTTGAACGCGGCGCTGCACTGCGCAGTCTCGTCGTAGTTGACTGACGCGTTTGTACCTAAACATGATTACATTGCTAAGGAATTCTACGTTAAACGCAAACTCAAAAGGAACTTTATTTACGTAGGTTTTATCACAAAACACTTATAAATCGTCATATTTATAAATACCACCCGCCCCGGCTTCGCTCGTGTGAAATAGTGTATGTATTATACATATAAACCATCCTCTTGAATCACTCTATCTATTAACTTTTTGACTGCCTCGTTGGTCTAGTGGTTAGATGTGCCGCCTTTGTATCAACGGGTCCCGGGTTCGATTCCGGGGTCGGGCAAGTGTCTTTGTCTAAACCAGAGGCTCGGAGTCTGGGTGTCATTTCTATATATAATATGTAAGTATTTACAAAAAAAAATGTATTTAAGTAGTTTATCATCCATCTCGTTACCATAACACAAGCATTAAGTTGCTTAGCTTGGGACGAGATGGCGTTGTGTGAAATGTCCAAGGATATATATATATATATTTTTTTTATTAAAAAAAAACACATTAAAATCCGTTGCGTAGTTTTAAAGATTCAAGCATACATAGGGACGGACAGACGACAGCGACTTTGTTTTCTACTATGTAGTGATAGTGATTATCATCTTACGGCCCCTCTCCCACACTAGGTGGTAGTCTCCACACACACCTATCAGTCGTCAAGGAAGGACAGACGCTCACTACAATTTCCCAGTGTGGGGACGGGTCAGAATATAAAACGTCCCCACCGCACGTTGAGAAAAGACGCGTGTTGTAAAAGTCAACAATACCCAGCGCGCTTGGTGGTAGGATCGAATGGCCGGACGGGCTGGTTAGCACCCTCACATCTAAGTCCGGCGCCGAGCAGTTTTACTGTGTTCCGTCGTGTATGTTAAAGCCGGTGCCCGACAGGGCATTTCCGTGAATTGCCTGCTCCATCTTAGAACCTGGCGTTGCTTTCTATCACGCAAGCCGAGGTTCAAAGGCATTCAAGTCACCGATAAAAAATAAAACAATTTATTGGAGGACCAACTATGCAAAGCTGGATTTTCTTCTCTTTATTCTACGCCAAAGATTCGATTTTTTCTTTCTCATTGGTAGTGAAAATTTACCTGCAATGTTTGTTCATTTTTTTAATTTTTTTGTTAAAAATGGAATTATTTTATAAAAACCAACTGCTGTATCGCGTTCAAACCAAAGATAAATAAAAACAACAGCAAAAAAAAAATTACGGCTGTCAAGTTTTAATGAATTTTCTAGAATTCACGAACACAAATGACACCCAGAGTCAGACAAAGACGTTGATCCAAATGCAGCACACCTAACCACTAGACCAACGAGGCAGTGAATGTAAAACGACATAAACACTGCCTACCGGTAGCAGCCATCGCGTCCTGTATGTTGGCGTGGTGGCCGAAGGCGGTGGCCACGCTGGTGCCCTCCAGCTGCAGCACGAGGTGCGCCTGCAGCAGCGCGCACACGGCCAGCGCGTCGCACTCCAGCTCCACGCACACGCCCAAGAACGCGCCGGACGCCTGCTGCGAGCACGCCACGGACTCCTCCACCTCGCTGACTAGCCTGCACAGACCAAATATCCAGATAGATACAAAGTGTCACCACCTCATCCCATCCTGAGGGTGCCGTAAGAGCCGACAAAATCAAATTACAGGGCTGAAACCTAGCCGCAATAAGGACACCGTAGGCTAATTACCCTCCATGTAATTGTCCGTGTGGTGACGGATTTAGAATACACAGTGTCACCATCCCATTTTATCCCGAGGTTGTCGTAAGAGACGACAAAAGGGAATGACGGCTGACAACCTAGCCTCAATAGAAGAAAAACTTGATACGAAACCCTGTGCCAACCCGTCTGGCCAGCGTGGCAAAGTAGGCCAATTAACCATGTAACTGAAGGAGGCCCGACTTGGCAGTGAGTCATTGACGGGCTGAGTAGAGTAGTATTACTAGCGGCACGTATCTTTAGCGCTGAGCGAGGGGTACCTCTCTCTCACTCACCCCACCCTTGCCCTATGCGAGAAAGAGATTCATCGCTTGCTCAGCGCTAAAGATACGTGCCGCTAGCAATAGTGGTAGTAATTGGACTAGACCCGACTCAGCTTTGCCACTAATGTCAGATTGACGTATGGGTTTTTTCAACAGACTTCAAGGAGAAGTAAGTTCTCGATTCAGTTGTAGGTTGTTTTTTGCGCGTATAACTTTAAAAAATCCCGGATTCATCGCCAATGAGACAAAAAATCACTACGCGGCGATACAGGTCATACCTAGTACCTGGGTTTTATCTTACCTGTTGTCATCAGTCTCTCTGCCCCCAAGGTCGGGCCGCTCGAGATTCGAACACCAAAGCACGAAGTTATGCTTGACGAGGTGACGAGCGTAGAATAAATCTGCGCCGAACAGCGTTGGGTCCGCGGGCATGTTGCCCAGTGGCACGTGAAAATATCTGCACAGTAACAATGGCTCAATGATTTTGTTTAAAGCTGAAATGGTGTTAACTGTAAATACATTAGGCACTTATGTATGGGAGGAGTGAACCCCTGGAGGCGGGCTTTCGAGGAACGCCGTCGGTTTTAGTGGGTAAGTTGGGGTGCAACATACTGTCTCCACGCGACCCGGCCAGTCCCTAACGGCCTGGTATCTATGAGGATTTCCGATGAAAAAAAAAACATAAACAGGCACTTATGTATTCCCCAACGGCTGGGTATCTACCGAGTATTTCTGACGAAAAACGGGCTATAATGTGTACTCCCCAAAGGGTATCCATGAGGAGTTCCGATAAAAAAGCCACTTATGTATTACCCAACGACCGGGTATCCATGAGGAATCCGACAAAAAAGCCACTTATGTATTCCCCAACGACTGGGTATTCATGAGATTTTCCGACAAAAAAAAGCCACTTATGTATTACCCAACTACCGGGTATCCATGAGGATTTCCGATAAAAAAAAGCCACTAATGTATTACCCAACGACCGGGTATCCATGAGAATTTCCGACAAAAAAAAGCCACTTAAGTATTCCCTAACGGCCGCGTAACCCACGAGGATTTCCGAATAAAAAAGGCACTTATATATTCCCCAACGGCCTGGTATCCATGAGGATTTCCAAAGGAAAAAAGACACTTATATATTACTCAACGGCTGGGAATCCATGAGAATCTGCGACGAAAACTAAACACAAAAAAATATCATAATATAATATATAACCTGCACTGTTCTATGGTGAGCTGCAACACCGCTTCTAACCCCAGATAATGTCTGACGATGGCCCGCGCGCCAATTCTCTGCCAATCCAGCGCGTTGTACAGACTCTCTACGTCACGCACGTGCAAGGGAACCATCGGGAACTCTGACAGACCTGTAGGCATTAAATTAATTTTATTACAACAACTACTACTCAGCTCATATATGACCCACTGCTGAGTAGGACCTCCTCCCATTACACGGAGGGCAACTACCGTACTGTGCCACGCTGGCCAGACGGTTTCGCGCAGGGTTTCGTTTCAAGTTCGCTTGGTGGTATAAATATAAATATGTATGTATTTACAAAAAAAAAATGTATATTTGTAGTCTATCATCCATCTCGTTACCATAACACAAGCATTAAGTTGCTTAGCATGGGACGAGATGGCGTTGTGTGAAATGTCCAAGGTTATTTATTTATTTATTATCTAATGGTCCGCAAGACCACCCTTACATCTCAGTCTGGCACCAAGCAGTTTTACTGCGTTTCATTGCGTGTATGCGAGAGCCGGTGCATTTCCTTGAATTGCCTGCACTACCTTAGACCCTGGCGTTGCTTTCCATCACGCAAGCCTAGGGTCAAAATCATTTAAGTAACTGTAAAAAAAATGTATTCCCTCTCTTGCAGCTAGATTTTCGGCCTTGTGATTTACTTTAGTCAGCTCTTACGACACCCTCGGGATGGAACGGGACTTATGAAACGTGTTGCAGGTTAAATCACAAACCTGGCATGAGCGCAGTAAGTGCGGGTACCGACAGCGTGGCCTGTACCGCCAGCATGGTGGGACCGCATCGCTCGTCGCGGTACCGCTGCAACGCTCGAGTCACTTGTCTGCATATGGCGCGGATGTCTGTCTCTACTACCACCTCCCAAGTAAGTTCCGAGCTCGGTAAACTGTCCTCGTCCGTACCCAGGTTTATTCTAGAAGATAAAATTGAAGAGTTTTTTGCATTCACGTCCGTGTGGTGACGGATTTAGAATACATAGTGTCACCATCCCATTGTATACTGAGGGAGTCTGAGGCTGATAACCTAGCCAAGGAAAACTTGATATGAATGAAACCCCATGCCAACCCGTGTGGCCAGCGAGGCCCAGTAGCCCAATAACCCTCCATGTAACCTCTAAATTTATCAGTGTTTCTCCACAATATTAAGAATGTATTTTATATATAAACATTCCTCTTGAATCACTCTATCTATTAAAAAAACCGCATCAAAATCCGTTGCGTAGTTTTGAAGATTTAAGCATACATAGGGACGGACAGATGACAGCGACTTTGTTTTATAATATGTAGTGATGGTGATAGTGAAGTGATGATGTGAAAGTTTGGATGTTTCCAGTAGACAGGGGCACGGATATGGGCGAAATTCGGTACGACTCAGCGGTGGGTTATGACTATTACAAAGTTTGTATAAAAAGTTGCTATTATATTTAATTCCCATAAGTGGTCTCAGGTAATGAAAAAATATACAAGCTACATGGTTATAGCTTGTATTTTTTTGACATTTTATGCCCAGCTTAGGTTATCTATACAAATAAATAAAATTGGAGTGTCTGTTTGTAATAATAAAATAACCACTTTTTACTAAATCCGTAAGTATGTATATGTCAACGGAAAACAACAAGAACCGGAAATTTATAAATTTCCTAGGAAATTTATAAACGTCCGTAGGATTCCAAACGAAAGATAAATTGTATTATTTTACGCCCACATTTTCGGAAATTTATAAACTTACTGAACTCACGCGTAAAATAATAAGTAGCAATAACCAAACGCCATGGGCGCTCTGATTGGTTGAATAAGTCACGTGTTCCTTCACCGTCCTCTCCGCCGCCATTGTTCGATATTGTCTACTTGTGGTAACATAGACCTGATACTGCTGCATCATCAGATATACCTCTGCTGCATCATCAGGAATCTATAGGATACCTAACTCCTTACCAAATTACAGTAGATGATCGTGTTTGGACTCATTGTAAGGGTATCAATGAAACAGATATAAAAACGTTAGATACCTGACATTTATGGCTGAGTAGACTCTCAATGTAGTGAACATTGTGTGTGTACTCAGCCACTCAGGCAAGCATTTTTTTTTATTACTTAGCGTTTGGCAATTCGCCAATCGCGATCGCTCGCAATTCTCGTTTTTTTTTTTAAATTCAACTTTATAATGTTTGGTTTTTTTTTGGCAGAAGGCCGGCTTTATTGTTTTATGATGTTTTTCTTTTTAATAAAACTTTCTAACTTCGCATCACTCTATTTCTATTGTTTTATTTTGGTAGAGTGAAGTAGGGATCATTAGCATATTATGTAAAACAGTAACCCTGTATTATAGGTACTTACCTAGTTTTGTAAACGACACAGCTGCTTGGGACTAAGCTGTTTAGTGCCAGTATTTTTATGTTACTCAATTATGTTATTGTTTAAATACATAAGAGACAGGACCGCAATGAAAAAAAAAAATGACAAGCCCTCTGAGTTTCTTGCCAGTTCTTCTCAGCAGTGGTCGCGTTCCGAACTGGTGGTAGATGGTAGACCATTTGTTTTATATAGACTCATTATGAATATTGTGTTGACTTTTTGTAAGTGTCCATCGTGACCCAAGCAAAATAAATGATTTGAATTTTGAATTTTAAAGTAAAAATACTGTTACGTACTGATAAATTTATAGTTTGGCAAGTCTAAATGTACCTATGTCTATGGACACAAGCATGCCACTATCAACATCGACCAATCAGAGAACAGTGTGTTATTTGCCGTATCTTGTAGAAGCGTAAAATTAAAAGCTCTACTGTGATTGGTCGAACCGTTTAGAATCTTACGAATGGATATCCGTTAGTTTATAAATTTACGACGAGACGTCGTAAGTTTATACATTTCCGAAAATGTGGGCGTAAAATAATACAATTTATCTCTCGTTTGGAATCCTACGGACGTTTATAAATTTCCTAGGAAATTTATAAATTTCCGGTTCTTGTTGTTTTCCGTTGACATATACACAGGACATAGACCGAAATAAATTTTTTCTTAATTTTTGTCTGTCCATCTGTCTGTCTGTTTGTTTCGGCTAATTTCTGGAACGGCTAGACCGATTTAAACGGGGTTTTTAAGCAATTATATAAGAAGTAACTTAGGCTACTTTTTTTAGACTAGCTTGGCCCCGCGGCGTCGCCCGCTGTACGACAATAAGTAAGCGCGGGTGAAACCGCGGGGCGCAGCTAGTTTTTTTTATAAAAACGTAACCCCATGCGGGGCATACTCACTTGGCAGTCCTCTCAGCAGTATACAGGGTGTTCATGTTAGGCACTTGGTTCGTCTTGACCGTGTCTAGAACGAAGATGTAGGCTCGCTTGACGGGGCCGAGTATTAACGACCACATACTGCGACTCGAGTTAAGCGCCGAGTGTTGGTATAGGTAGATATGCTTAACTGGGGATATGCCATCCTGATAAAAGGAAGAAGAATAAGAAGTGACACACTTTTATCGACACTATAAATATGGCAATGTAAAATCCTACTTATTATAATATAAGTAGGATTTTACATTCCGGAGGTGACTGAACTTAAGGTGAATGTTCCAGGGTAGCCGCGAAATTCAAATTTTCGTACGTTTTTTGCAATTTGCAGGTCAGTGCTAGGTTGTATGTTTTACTCATCAATACAACCCTCCAAGTTCATAAAGGTGCAAGAATGACTTTGAGCTTGAAAAAGTTTTTCTTGCACCTTTAAGAGCTTGGATGGTTGTATTGATGATTTTGATGATTATAATTCTATAACTACATACGTCTTACAGCCGCGAATAACATTTTTATCAACATACAACCTAGCACTGACCTGCAAATTGCAAAAAACGTACGATAATTTGAATTTCGCGGGCTACCCTGGAACATTCACCTTAAACAACAATTTGCAAACATCGAGTTAATATTGAAGCAGCGACATCTATTTGCAAAAAAGTAACTAGACCAATATAGAGACAATGCTGATGAAGACTCTACCATCATTTGACGGATTTGGAATACATAGTGTCACCACCACATTCCGTCCTGAGGTGTCGTAAGAGCCGACAAAACGAAATAACAAGACCGATGCCCTGCCGCAAGAGATGGAAAACTTGGTACGAAATCCTGTGCCAGCTTTGTGCAGAAGGCTAATACCCTTCCATGTAATTGGAGGAGGCCCGCCTCAACAGTGGGTCATCTATGGGCTGAGAAGTAGTAGTAGCTGATGAAGACTGCCAGTAAGAGTTAGTCAAGAATGCAGAGGAACGACTTAAGGGGAATGTTCCAGAGTAGCCCGCGAAATTCAAATTTTCGTACGATTTTTGCAATTTGCAGGTCAGTGCTAGGTTGTACTCTCCAAGCTCATAAAGGTGCAAGAAAAACATTTTTTTAAGCTCAAAGCCATTCTTGCACCTTTATGAGCTTGGAGGGTTGTATTGATGATTATAATTCTATAACCACATACGTCTTACAGCCGCGAATAACATTTTAAACAACATACAACCTAGCACTGACCTGCAAATTGCAAAAAAGTTAGGAAAATTTGAATTTCGTGGGCTACCCTGGAACATTCACCTTAACGCAAGGACAATTGTGTCAGTATTTTGTGACAAAATAATAAGTATTCTTGATATAAAAATAAGCACAGATACCACAAGAAACATCGTGGAACACACGTTAGTAAGCTCATAGGATAATAAAGTTGATAGCATGGTGGTTTATTGCTGATGCATATAAAAGAAACTTGAATATTGAGTTGGTTGTTCATAATATATCTGCTATATCCGTTACGACAGGTGCACACAAAGTAAACTTACTTGTTTTTGCAAATATGACTGATGCGCTACACTTTTGAACTGCAGTTGACTTAGTGTAAACGAATCCATGTTATTGGACCCAAAATTTATCAACCTAAAAACAAAAAATCTGTGTTAAACAGACTACAATATAAACTGTACCTTATTATAATAAATATATGGTACTTACTTCCTTGCTACATCAGTGTCGACGGCACATATACAACCTAATTGCACTAGAACTCTGAATTCCAAGCTCATTTGCGTTTCGTATATTCCCTCGATTTCTGGAGCGCATAGCTCGGCCATCAGTTCCCTGAAACAAATAATGAGTTGTGACCAATAGACTAAGAGCCAACGACGGTTAGAGATACGTCATTTGATAAAAACTAACTGAAAAATATGAAGATACCTTTCAATACCGACTTCAAAAATGGATGAGTTTATCAATTATTTATTTGTATGTATTTTTATAATTAAATACTCTCTCCTTCTGCATTAGATTAGTACATAATTTTTTTAAATAAATATTATACTTAATTTTTTAAAGAGAAAACATTTGTATTGTTGTATCCATCGTATTATTTTTATTGTTAATCAGTCTAAGTACAATATAAACTCAAACCTCAAAATGAACTTTAATTACGTAAGTTTTATCACAAAACTCTTATATATCGTTATATTTAAAGTTCCCATTATCATCATCTTACGACCCCTGTCCCACGCTAGGTGGTAGTCTCCATACACACCTATCAGTCGTCATATCTACAGTCACACCTTTCATACACAATTCCTCATTCTTACAACTGTAACTTATTACAAAGACTATAAGGTACTTACTTCCTTACTACATCAGGATCGACAGCACATATACAACCTAATTCCACTAGAACTCTAAATTACAAGGCATGGTAAAAGCTTATAAATATTATACTTGAGTAATTTCGAGGATGCCCGAATCAGTATTAGGTCATTTATGGGGTTAAATTGTGATGAAAATAGGCTGTAAATAGTAGGGATGTCTAAATTATTCTCTATTAACCGTGCAAAACAAAGCAGCTCGCTAGTGTATAAAAATCATTAAAATGACATCTGAAATGGTGATCCCTTTTTTGGCATAAAGTGTACTCACTCCTGGTGCTCTCTGTACAGATGTTCAGGTACGGTGTACTGGTATAAATGCAGTACGGGATGAGCTCGTGGCAGCACGCGGCTGCACTTGCGCCAAAAGTCGCCGCTGTCCGTCGCACGGCTCACCCGCTGGTTCACGTAGAACACGCGTGGTACCGTCAGTTTGATCTGGTGCAGTTCCGTCCCAACTAGCGCCCACAGCCTGAACAGGCCGGGCTCCGCTGTTTCTGCTATCTGTACAGGGTTAAATTGTATGTACAGTCCGCGCCAATCTTTATGGCCGGTCTGAATGTAGCCGTGGGTACGAACTTGCGCATCGTACATTTCATAACCAATAGGAAACGTAGCTCACTCACACTAACACGCGGGTGGCGCGGAGTGTACTGTTTTATAAACAGTTTAATCCTTAATCACTACCATAGTATAAAACAAAGTCGCTTTCGTCTGTCCGTCTCTATGTATGCTAAAATCTTTAAAACTACGCAACGGATTTTGAAGCGGTTTTTTTAATAGATAGAGTGATTCAAGAAGAAGGTTTTTAAGTATAATACATGCATAATGGCACGCATGCGAAGCCGGGTCGGTTCGCTAGTAATATTATAAATGCGAAAGTATCTGTCTGTCGCGCTTTCACGCCAAAATTACTCAACCGGCCCTGAGAACGATTTTTCATGGGAAAAAGTATTGTAAGAGGTTGAAAGGGGGGATGAATATGCTACCCCCCCGCACGACTTCATGGGCACAGGACATGATAAAGCCGAAAACCTAGCCGCAAGAGAAGGACAATTTGATACGAAACCCGTCTGGCCAGCGTGGCACAGTGGGCTAATTACTCTCCATGTACTGGAATATTTAGAATACACTACTTAAAAACCTGTCTAAAAAATTCTAGTAGTAATTTTCACTAAAAAATTCTAGAAGACTAACTTCTAAAAGACTATTTTTTTTAAAAGAGTAATTTTCACTAAAAAAATCTTCATTTGTTTATGATTTTCACAAAACTCTTACAAACCGTTCTAAAAACCATCTATTAGTGTATTACCTAGCTGTACGGGTCTAAATTGCGGGAGAAATATGAAGGTGACACTTTCTTTGCCCGGCGTTTAAGAACCGCCAAATAACAAACTGCCTCGTTGGTCTGGTTAGATGTGCCGCCTTTGGATCAACGGGTCCCGGGTTCGATTCCGGGGTCGGGCAAGTGTCTTTGTCTAAACCAGAGGCACTGGCTCGGAGTCTGGGTGTCATTTCCATCTATAATATGTATGTATTTACAAAAAAAAAATGTATATAAGTAGTTTATCATCCATCTCGTTACCATAACACAAGCATTAAGTTGCTTAACTTGGGAAGAGATGGCGTTGTGTGAAATGTCCAAGGATATTTATTTATTATTATTTATTTAATCATATCAGCGACAGCCGAGAATGTTATTAGAGGCAGGGCCTGATCATTCCGAGACGGGGGTAGCTTCACACGGGACGATTCAAAATAATTTGTATTCAAATGTATTTGAATAAAGTTCAGTTTGATATGGTTTGATTTACCTGTATGACCTGCCAGGGTGTATTTAGCAGTGTGCGCTGGGCTCTTTTAATGAAGCCTCCCAAAGTAGTGGCCGGGCCGGACCTTGGCGGGGGCATTGCATCATTGTCTGTTTTACCTGTAATACAACGAACAATATACAAAATTACATTTTTTAAACGCCATCTACGCAGATGGCCTAGTAAAAACTACGAGTAAAATGCTCAAAAGCTCGAGACTCGAGCCCAATTTTATTGAAAACTAAAACTGCATTATTGGATTTTTTATAAAAACTGTAATTACCTGCGAAATCGAACTCAAAACATAATTACTATCACTACATAGTATAAAACAAAGTCGCATTCTTCTGTCCGTCCCTATGTATGCATAAATCTTTAAAACTACGCAACGGATTTTGAAGCGGTTTTTTTAATAGATAGAGTGATTCAAGGGGAAGGTTTATATGTATAACCCACCCCCGCTTTGCACGGGCGAAGCCGGGGCGGGCCACTAGTATAGTATAAAACAAAGTCGCTGTCGTCTGTCCGTCCCTATGTATGCTTAAATCTTTAAAACTACGCAACGGATTTTGAATATGGTTTTTTTAATAGATAGTGTGATTCAAGAGGAAGGTTTATTATGGTATTAGGTATACATAATAAACAAATAATACATCCATAATATTGTAGAGAAACAATAGTAAATTTAGATGTTCATCGTTGCAGCCGTGCGAAGCCGGGGCGGGTCGCTAGTATATAATAAATCGTGTATAATTTAATTTAATACACAGTCTGATAGCGTCTCCAAGAAGTAACAAATTCTGGACAGTGGCAAATTTGGGTACGAATTGTATATATTAAAAAAATCGAATAATGCAGTTTAAGTTATCATCAAAATTGGACACTACTTTGAGCGTTTTTCGATATCTTTAAAGATTCGATGGACATCACCCTGTATGTTTATTAGTTATGTTAGAACCAGACATCGACATAACTTTCAAATTAATAAAAAACCTAAATACCTCTTTTGCTGCGGCTTCGTAGACCGCGCTGCTCCATTTGCCATAGCCACTTTCTCTTTTGAAATAATATCCATTTCTTGCGTTCCTCCTAAACAATACAATTAGAATTATAAACATTTTGAATTATGTTTCCATGATTTCGTGACGTATTGAAATTAAACATTTTTAAAACATTTACTGCATGTCTTTTACATTATTTAATTGTTCCATTATTTTAGTCTCTGTCGCCACGACTTATAACAGGGCTCGAAATATGTCCGGAATAAATAATGTAAATTACCTAACTTGACGTTACATGTCTAAGTCCGATAATAATATTAGGCTTCAGGAAATAAAATGTTGATACTGGTAGCAAAATTCGGCCAGACTAGTAAATAATTGCAAGTAAATTGAGTCTGGGAAAATTACATAGGGTGAACTTTTCAAGAGAAGACATTTATAAAAAAATGTAAACAGACTAAAAACAATAAAAAAAAACTACCATAAATAGCATGTCTAACGAAAGGACTCATGAGTACCAATCTAGTGAAAATTATAAAAAAGATACAGGGTGTAGATTTTTTCGAATTTTATCAAGTTTTAGTAAAAAATTGACAATTTCTCATAAAAACACAAAATCAATTGTAACTCCGTAGGGGTTGACCCTAAGGACCTCACGTAGAACAATTTTTTGCTGCTGATGGCCCCATCTAACCGCTGGTTTCGTTTGATCCACGACTTTTTGACCAACCTGTATATTGCCCCATTAAATACCCAGCTTTCACCTACAAGATAAGTAGTATATAATATAGATTTAGTTATTACTGACCTTTGTAGTTCCGAACGGTGGCGGCGGCCCCAACGCCTCTCTCCAACTCTGTGCTTCTTTTACAGGAGATTCTTCACGTTTCCTCTTCACTGTATGTACTATCGGTCGGATCGTATGTGTTTTGTCTGTGTTCTCCTTGCCTATATCTTCAATGTCCATGTCTTGCTACAGGGATATGTATACATATAATTTCATCTAATCTAGGCCCAAACTTGCTAATTCTACTACTTACTACTTCTCGGCCCATAAATGACCCGCCGCTGAGTCACGCCTCCTCCAACTACATGGAGGGTAATTAGCCTACTGTGCCGTGCTGGCCAGACGGGTTGGCAAAGGGTTTCGTATCAACTTTCCCTTCTTTTGCGGCTAGATTTTCGGGCTCATCATTATTAAGTTTTTATTTTATTTTTCATTTGTTTTGGAAACATACAGCCTTTGTTTACAGAGCAAGTGTCTCTGGTTTGACAGACAATTGAAAACCAGAGACACTTGCTCTGTAAACAAAAAAGCCTGACCCTGGAATCGAACCCGGGACCCTTTGATCCAAAAGCGAGACATCTAACCCCTAGACAAACGAAGCAGTCAGTCAGACATTCATATTAGTACTATTTATCGTTTCGTTATAACTGTAAGGTTTTTTTTTCAACCTGTATAGGACAGAGTGTAACAAAAAACCTATAGCCGTTCGAAGTTAGAGCTAATCAAAAGAGCAGTCCTGCGTTTAAAGTTGTTTCCCTTCTTAAACAATGATGAAGCCAACAATGTTTTGCTGAACCAATCATAGAACCTCTTTTTGGTCGATTGTTTTTTTAATGCCGTATTTTACTGGTATTTTAATGAAATACCAGTAAAATACGCTCGAATGTATACCTCTATGTAGACATTCGAGCTGCTTACCATATGGTTGCTAGTCGAAGCTTCTTCTTCTTCTCCGTTCTGTTTCAGCTCTTTGGGCTGCGCCGAGAACATGTCTGTGATTTTCCTAGTCTTAAACTTATCAGTCTTGGCGAGCATTTTCTTATGTAACCAATCAGGATACTGGACACGCGGAACTGGATTATCCAACTGAAATACGATTTGTACTTTAAAAGCTGGTTAAGAAAAAAAAAAACAGGCCGTGTGGCGGTTAACTAATTCATTCTATTACGAGGGTGTTATAGCTGCTTGAAGGAAATAGATAAGTTGAAGACTATATACGTTATAATATCATAGTTATTCCGTTTCATGCTGTTTTGCAAGTGAAACATGTAAGACTTTGTTTTTTCTCTATCAGATTAAAGGAGATTACAATTGTGGGGTATTCAAAGAGTGAGACAAAATAGAAAACTGCAGAATTAGCGTCAATAACTATAATGTCCTACTACTAGGTACTAGTCGGGCCTCCGCTCATCATAGATAGAGAGGCTAATTAGCCTACTGTGCCACGCTGGCCAGACGGGTTGGCACAGGGTACAGAAGGTACAGCGCAGCTTCACGAAAATACCACGTAACCTGAAACAACGAAGTTACGAAGAACGCCTAAAGATGTTGAGGCTCACAACTCTAAAGGATCGCAGGGCCCGTGGAGATCTGATCGAAACATACAAGATCTTAACTGGACACTATGACATTCAGGACTTTGAGCAAAACATCTTCACACGTAACGAAAACCCCCATCTAAGAGGCCATTCTTTAAAACTATGTACCAGTTTCTCAAACAATAATCCGCACAAGCACTTTCTGAGTAACCGAGTAGTCAGAGCGTGGAACAAACTTCCAGAACATGTGATCACAGCTGACAACATAAATCAATTTAAGAACCGACTGGACAAATACTTAGCGCAAATGAAAACCAGTAGAATATAGCGAGATACAGGCATCATCAGTTGTCTCAACTGCCTGCCTGATTAAATATAATAATAATAATAAGTTATCCTTCTCTTGTCGGCTAAAACGACACCCTCATGATGGAGTGGGGTGGTGACACTATGTATTCCAAATCCGTCACAACAATGTTTTCGAGAATAATACACATTGAAATTAATCACTTTAACTTTTCTTAATTTCAATGGAAATAACAATACTTCATTCGCAATTATGTAATCTACATCGTTGTTGAACGAACGAAGCATATACATAGATACTTTTCGGCTCTTTTCTATAGAACAACACGCCGAACCGATGCTGGCTTGGCGTTACTTAAAAGTAATTTTAGTTTAGATTGATTTGGTTAGATTTTGAACAACTTTGAACATTAAGCAGGGGGCATAAGGTTCATTATACGATACCTACCCCTTGCATCGCTGCGGGAATTGTAATGATTTTCTGTATAGCTCCACTCAACCTCTCAATGTAGTAGGCCCAGTCTAGTACATCTCTAATATCTATGTCTTCGGTGATGCTATTGTCTTTGAGCCAGCGTCGCAAGTGGTGGCGCTTCACTGCGGCTGGAGATTGGAAGATGGCTAACGGTATGGCGCGTTCTGTCACTGGGGCACCTTCTGGCTTCTTTGATATTATAAACCTGAAAAATAAATGTAATTTCAAAACGATAAAATAAGTAACGAAATCATTTTCCAGCTTATACGGATCCAGTATATATTAATAGTAAAGTAAAAAGCTAAACAGAATAAAGATAATGTTCCTTATACAGGGCGATTTTCTCAAAACTGTCCAAATAGAAAATATGTTCGTGAGGTCATAGTTTATGCCATTATTTTAAAAAATACTGTCTGTCTCCAAAATATCTAGAAGAACAAAATGTATAAAATATGGTTTAAGCACAAATAGAATTGGCAAATTTTATTGTGTGTGCAAATTTCATTATCAAGTTTATTTTACAAGTATGTACTGACCGCGCCAATCTTTATGACCGGTCTGAATGTAGCCGCATTACGCTGCGCACAACACAAAATCTGGTATCAGCGGGACGTACACGGGGTGGGGAGGCATAGCACGCCCGCGAGCGCCTTTTTTCACGCGCAAGCGCCCTCGCCCCCCGCATGTTAGTGTGAGTGAGCTACGTTCGTATTGGTTATGAAATGTACGATGCGCAAGTTCGTACCCACGGCTACATTCAGACCGGCCACAAAGATTGGCGCGGACTGTACAATTCACGGTAACTCGTATGAAAAGATTTTTTGTTTTAAATACAAGCATGCTTTTCTTTCACATGATGAAAGTATCATTATCGATTCTAAATCGTCAGTATTTTTTTTTATAATTACCCTACTTTTTTAATACAATAAAAACTACGCATATATAGTACTTCTATATATTTAATTACGTGTTCTACACTAACAAATACAAACCTGCAAGCCAACCCAGCATCTTTCACCATCTGGTCCCCCAAGAACTCGGCCAATCTCTTCGCTGTCGATATCGAAGTAGACTTCTGCCCACCATAGTCCTCCAACTTCTTAGACATGGAACGGTTTTCCGAGATCAGCTCGAAGAGTTCCGAGTCTGGCATATTTGAGCCCTTGCTGTACAAAACATCGAGCCAGTAATCGGCTACTTTGGCAACTGCGCCGTAGCACGACTTAAGGTCGTTGCCTTTGAGGAACGCTTCGAACACTGAGGACTGGAATATCTTGATGAGTTGAAGCTCACCGCGACGTTTCACTTCGAAGCCTGGAATTTGTAAATAATATCCTTGGACATTTCACACAACGCCATCTCGTTCCAAGCTAAGCAACTTAATGCTTGTGTTATGGTTACGAGATGGATGATAAACTACTTATATACATTTATATTACATACATACATATTATAGAAAACACCCAGACCCGGAACAAATACTTGTAGGTCGTACAAATATTTCTTCCGTGCGGGAATCGAACCCGCGACATGCGGCACAGCAGTCGATCGCTCAACCATTGCGCAATTTGTGGAGTACCTTCAGTACTTAGTTGAGAATACGTACTCAGCCATTGCAGAGCCTTCTCTTGCCACGCTGGTCAGACGTGTTGGTTCCTTTGCGGCTAGGTTTTTGGCGTTGACATTTCCTTCTGTCGGCTCTTACGACACACTCAGGAATGGGGTGGTGACACCATGTATTTTAAATGACACTTGCACGACCCCAGCATCGAACCGGAGAACTGTGATGCAAAGGCGGTATAGCCAACCCCTGGACCAACAAATTGTTCCGTGTGGTGACGGATTTAGAAGTTCCGTGTGGTGACGAATTTAGAATACATAGAGTCACCACCCCATTTCATCCTGAGGGTGTCGTAAGACCCGACAAAAGTAAATGATAAGGCCGAAAACCTAGCCGCAAGAGAAGGAAAACTTGACGAAACCTTGTACCAACCCGTCTAGCCAGCGTGGCATAGTAGGCTAATTACCCTCCATGTAGTTGGAGTAGGCCTGACTCAACAGTGGGTCGCGTGTGGGCTGAGAAGTAAGACCAACAAATCACTTTTAAAGTTACCTTTAAGCTCGGCCAGGGACCCATCGAAATTGAACACGGCGTATCTCTTCTTCAACCGTTTGCCCTCCTCTTTAGAAGCAGGCAGGACCATGGCGAGGTACGGGCCGTCCACTTCGAAGAAGATAGAGTTTTCTGCTCTCTGTTCGTATTTCTTCGCCACAGGATCCACCAGCTCGAAATATTGGTCGTTTGTGAAGTGATCCTAAGTGGAAAACATCAACATCTCTCTCAGATATCGAATGCATTTTAGCAGTACTCATAAACACTCCTTTTTTAATACTATTTCCATGAGATATTAAAAGGGATCTTTACCTTGACCATAGAGTTTAATACAGCGTTAGGGAAGGACACGTTGATTTTCTTCTTCTTCGCGTGGGTCGTGTGCACTGTCACGTTCTCCGGGAACGATGATGGCAACACGCACCATATGCCTGCACATCATAATAAAGTTGAAATCTCTATGTGAAACTGCCATTTTGACTCAGCGTCGTGTAGGGGTATTTTTGTATTAAAAAATTTTAAACGATATTGTTTAAAAAAGTAAAATAACTCTTGTATACTATTCAGCCCATAAATGACCTCCTCTCATCACAGGGAGGGTAATTAGTCTACTTTGCCACACTGGCCAGACGTGTTGGCACAGGGTTTCGTATTAAGTTTTCCTTCTTTTGCAGCTAGGTTACCAGCCTTGTCATTTCCTTTTGTCTAGCCTACTGTGCCACGCTGACCAAACAAGTTGGCACAGGGTTTCGTATCAAGTTTTCTTTCTCTTGTACCTAGGTTACCGGCCTTATGCCTTTTATCAGCTCTTACGATACCCTCAGCATGGAATGGGTGGTGACACAGACACACAGATTAAGTAAGCCATGATAGGAGTTAATTACCGTCCGTGTCAAGCTCCAAAGGTCTGCCGATTTGCTCGATGATCTCCCTCGCTTTCATGATGATGTTGGCACCGGTATAACACACTATGCCTGCCATTTCCATACTATGCCAGCGGGCACTGGAAAGAAGATAGCAATTATCAACTAGGTTTCGGCCGCCGCCTAATCCATATGTAGTGGTATCAGTTTTAAAGCACCGTCGTAATTAATACTAGCGACCCGCCATCTAGTTGTGTTTTTTTTTGACATATCACGCAACGCAATCTCGTTCCAAGCTAAGCAACTTAATACTTGTGTTATGGTAACGAGATGGATGATGTATGTATCTCCGTCCCGAATAGGAATAAACCTTGAACAATTGATAAATAAAAGAAAAATATTTTCCCACACAAAATGTTAGTGTACGATACAATAAACTATACATCCATTACCTTTTCATACATCCCAACATTATCCTTGATGAATATTTTCAAAAAACTGTACAAATTTATAAAATAAAATAATATAAAATACAAATTTATATTTTTTTTTAAATAGTCAGGTCGAGCCGGGAGTTTTGAAAAAAAATATTCACGTGTATATTTTCATCATCATCATTTAACTCGTCCTGAGTATCGAATTATAAATCTCAGTCGTGGTCACGGGAGAGACTAGATGACAGTTGTTTTTGAAAGTACAAAGAAACAGTTAAAACTGTCGATAATATTTTTTTTATTTATTTATTTATTCTTAATGTACAAATGGCATTAGAATGCCGCATGGCATTAAGTCCGCCTTGTGTACCATACACAAGGCGGACTTAATGCCATGCGGCATTCTCTACCAGTCAACCTTCGGGTTAAAAAGAGAGAGCATATGGGGTACAAAACGAATATACACACATATATATATATATATATATATATATAATTAATTAATAGATACCTAGATACAAATATAATTCATACATGTTATGATATCAATATAAAAACATTTACAATATGTAATATACATAATTCATTACAATAATAACAAGACGAAGATTAATTATGGTGTTTGCAAGTAGTGTTGCTTTACTTTCCGCTTAAATGTAAGTTTCGACTGAGTTTTTCTAATGTCAAGAGGGAGCGCGTTCCAGAGCTTGATCGCCGTGACAGCGAAAGAATGGGAAATGAAATTAGTACGATGCGAAGGAATCTCAAGGAGTAAATTGTCGGCGGAACGAAGATTACCGTTCGCCCATAAATCTCTCACGGTGTCCAGAGTTCGCGCAGATGACTTGAACTTGAGATTTGATCACTTTAATGACTGGATCCCAAGTACTTGCCAACCAACCTCTCAATTAAAATTTGGATGTTTTTGATCTTAATAGCCTCACTTGGGATGTAATATAATATTTTTTTTAATTAAGCATATTCTACTAGTCCGGGGTCCCCCGTACATTGCTTTCACTTGATTACTATCAAGCTATTTTTTTGTGAGTTGACGAGACGCCCAACATTTTCTTGTCGACAACTCTTGATTGTGGTAGCTAACAGAGGTAGCAAGGATGAAATATGTTGATTTTATGATTCTAAAAAATTTATTACTAACCGGGTGATTTTTGGTATATCAGATGATAATTAACTAAATTACTCGAAAATGTATTTGTCCTACAAAATGTATGGTTTGATCAATGAGTCCTCCACTTCCAATATGTATCGATAACGAGGTCATCAAAAATGATTACTAACCAGCTGGTTTTTTTTTATTTACTTATCAAATATGTATATTATTTAACCGTCATATTGTCCTACACGCAACTTGTAAAATAAAATAAAATAACATAGAATCAACATATTTCATCCTTGCTACCTCTGTTAGCTACCACAATCAAGAGTTGTCGACAAGAAAATGTTGGGCGTCTCGTCAAAATGAAGCTACGTTCACGAAAAATTAGCTTGATAGTAATCAAGTGAAATGAATGTACGGGGGACCCCCGGAATATACAGCGTGTTGCGTGTCTTAAATTAAAATCTTACCCCCTCCTCATGACGTATCCGTAGAAAGAGTTCAGAATACACTTGTGTGCCAATTGCAAAGAGTCGTAGAGTACCTCGCGGCTCTTGGCCGACTTTACTTCGGCTGCGTCACCGCTCGCTACAGCTTCTGCCACTTTCGCCTTGGCCTGCTTGTTGAGCGCCTTATACTCGTAGCGACGGTCCCTAAGGCGGAAAATTACAAGAATCAGAAACAATCTATTGAATAGTTGGTAGTCTGTAAATAGGGTGTGGATATTTTTAATACTAAGAAGCACCTACTGAGAGTAGGTTAAATGAAACACCAATGTCCCAGGTGCCAAGGCGCTGGGTACGACAGACGAAAGGGAAAAAAAGAAGAGCAAATAATTACCATTCATTGCTAAAAAGGACACGGACTACAAGTCTGTGGTGTTGTCACAAAATAACAATTAAAAAAAAAAAACTTTCAACAAATTTGTCGTTTCTGCACATATGGGTAATTATTACCCACTAGTCAAGCCCCCTCCAAATTCATGGATGGACTAGCCTACTGCGCCAGATGGGTTGTTTCACCTCCTCGACTGTTTGCCATGGTGACGGGACTTGTATTCCTTCATGATCCGATGGGGTCATACCGGCTCAAGGTCACCCATGCCGGGCGGGCCCACGGGGAGAGGCCAGACGTTGACCTGTGGAACCTAAACCGCTGCGGTGCAGCAGTGTCCTAGGTTTGGCGGTCAACCTGGTTTGTCGCTCAGCCAAGGGCTGACGTGGCTTCCTTGTGCGAGGCCGTTATGTCACAGAAGGGGGTGGTTCGCAAAGGAGGGAGCTCCAACTGACCTGCGCCGATTATTCCTAGCTAGGAATCGAACCCAAAAGTTTTGGGAAACAAATCACAACCTGTATTATTTGAACATCGGATAGTGTCACTTATAAGGAATAAATGTTCTGATGTCACATGCTTTACATGAATCACCCTGTATAAAGATAGACAGTAGGGAAGGTTGTGTGTTGGTTTGTATACCTGAAAGCCCGAACAGTATCGACGTAGAATGAGTTCTCCTTCTGGCATATAGTAGTGGTTCTCACTTCAGTTCGCGTGACCTTCGTCTTCTTGTAAGCCACGCGGCAGTAATCTGCTAGGCGCTTCTTTTCATACGCTGCCTGCAATTTTAACAAAAGCAGATAGTTTTTTTTTATCCTAAGGTGGTCTGAACGAGATTGCAGTTTGCAATAAGGCCGCCCATTGTACAAATATTTAATTTGTTCTCATTGTTTTTGTATTCATTGCATTGTATCAGTGTTATTTTAATTTGGTCGTCTGTGCAATAAGGTATCACTACGTAGTATAAAACAAAGTCGATGTCGTCTGTCCGTCCCTATGTATGCTTAAAACTACGCAACGGCTTTTGAAGCGGATTTTTTTAATAGATAGAGTGATTTAAGTGGAAAAGAAACATTAAGACAAATGGACGAGACACTATAAAACTTATTTAGTACAGTGGACGGTGTTATATCCAAGTGCGGTTTCTTATAAGCAACATATTATTTGATTATACTACTAAATATTAGTCCACGGCTGGACACAAACTTGACGCATCCAGCTGCTGCTCCCAGATTTTTGCAGATCGTCACTCTATCAAACGGAAAGGTGTACTACCATAGTCCAATCAAGAACTCATCTAAACCAAGTCATTCCATCCCTCTAGCCCTTATGGCACAGTGCACAGGATCGATTTTACCCCAAAACTAGACAAGGCTCTACACAAGAGTACTCAATTTTAAAATATTGTCTTTGGTTTTTAGTTAAGTCTTTCGTAATTATGTATAAGTTAATATTGTGTTACATTGTCTCGCTGTAATATATTAATTTGAGTGCTATAGCATGCCTATAATTTGTAGGATTGCCCTTGTATGTTGTTTAAAAATATTACTATCTTTAACTTCATATCGGTAATTATGCAGTTGGCATGTGTTTTCTAGTTAAATAAATAAATATGTGTATGTGTGTACCTGTTCTTCTTTAGGCAAGGAATGGAAAGCCCTGGTGGGCCCGCCAGGGTGTAACGGTGGGAACTTTTCCGTCTCCAGTTGCTGTTGTATGCGCTGGTACTCGCTCCGAGTAGCTGGTACTGTATAAAGAAAAATCTATTTATAAAAAAAATGTGACCATCTTCAAAGACATTTTTTTAAACTCCCTGTATATTTGTGTTGTCGCATATACAGGCTGTTTACAGAGTTACCCGATGAGAAAAAAGATTACCACCTTCTTTACGCATTTAAAGCTAAGTCTGGTATTGTCAATTAAGAGAATACTCACAGTAATCTCCTCGCCACATCCACTCCATATGCCGCTGGCAAGTTGCACCTGGTCTGTTGTAGTCACACACGGCGCAAATACTCGCGTTCACCATCGCTGAGGGCTGCAACCTAATGTTAAGGCGGATTAACCAACATAACAATAGGAGTGTCCCCTCTGACGGAAGCCTCACTGACTGAGGGCGTCCCAGTAGTCGCTTGCCCGTAGCAGGCACCTCGTCAGGGCGTCACAGTGGAATGCGTTTACGCCAACCAGTGGCGCCCCAAGCGTGTCGTGTGAGGGTGCAGTGGGTAATTTATGGGGCGCCCATAAATTACCCACTGCTGGGTCGGGCCTCCTCCAACTAGATGGAGGGAAATTAGCCTAATGTGCCATTCTGGCCAGACAGGTTTCGTATCAAGGTTTCCTTCTCTTGCGGCTAGGTCTTCAGCTTTATCAGTTCCTTTTGTCGGCTCTTACGACACCTTCGGGACAAAATGGAGGGGGGTGACACTGTGTATTCTAAAACCGTCACCACACGGAGTAATATTACTTGCAGTTATAATGTTATCTTTATTTGTTATTTTTTAAATATGATACTTTTGTATATATATATATATAGTATCAATTTATTAAAATTACATAGGATTTATAGTATTTAAAAGTTATATAATATGTATTAGAATAAGGTTATATATGTATTTATTTTTTCATGTACTACATGTATTTGTCATATTGTATAAATTATTGCACACCCTACCTGCCGTTTTCAAGTTCACAACTCCTATCCATCCAAAGGTTGTCTGGAAGAAATCGCCCTGTGCGATAAGACCGCCCATTGTACATTTATTAGTTGTATTTCTCTGATGCCATGTTAACCTTTTCTGATATTGGTGTACAATAAAGAGTATTCTATTCTATTCTATTCTATTCTAACGTATACAAAAATTACACAAACCTATTAGTCAAAATGATGTTAGGATACATAGCGCCAACATCCAAATGGTAAATCAACGGGCTCTCATCTCTCCGCGGATGGTCCTTCATGTGCTGCAGTTTGGCTTTAATCTCAGCGCAAACTTCCTCGAAATTCGTCACCATATCTAGAGGAATGCCTTCCTCGACCTCTATGGCGTGTCTCATTGTCTTCTCGGTAGTTTCCATGAGCATATCCACCGCTGATGGGACTATTTTGAATTTGCATTTGATGTCAGCTCTGAACACACCTGAAAAATAATATACGTTAACTAGCGACCCGCCTCGGCTTCACACGGGTGCAATAATGAACCTCTAAATTGATCAGTGTTTCTCTACAATATTATGCATGTATTATAGATATAAACCTACATCTTGAATCACGAGATGGATGATAAACTACTTATATACATTTTTTTGTAAATACATACATATTATAGATAGAAAACACCCAGACCCGGAACAAATACTTGTAGGTCGTACAAATATTTCTTCCGTGCGGGGATCGAACCCGCGACATGCTGCGCAGAAGTCGATCGCTCAACATACATAGGGACGGACATAGGGACGGACAGACGACAGCGACTTTGTTTTTACTATGTAATGATGAGTTAATGGTGTTAATGGTGTGGTGACCGATTTAGAATACACGATCACCCCATAGAGGACGAATCTCTATACCCAAAAGGTTGGATCAGAACCTGACTGATTTATGCCTTTTCTAAATACTTTAAATTTCTCCAAAGAGATTATTTCAAGTTTTTGTGAAGAATACGGTGCCAACGAGAACAATATTCGCAGAATACATTATGTCACCATCCCATTCCATTCTGATTGTGTCGTAAGAGGCTTTAATCGCCTAGCCGCAAGAGAAGGAAAACTTGATTGCTGATGAATGATGAAAACACATCCTGTGCTAACTCGTCTTGCCAGCATGGCACAGTAGGCTAATTTCCCTCCATGGATTTGGAGGGGGCCTGACTCACCAGTGGGTTATCTATGGGCTGAGTAGTAGTAGTATGCCTTTCCCAGTCGAGCAGGAGCTGCTGCTATATTCTGGAGCGAGTGTCCACTATACCTTTTTTAGTGGTTATCGACGTTTTCGTGTAAGTAATTTGGTAAGGAAACAATCTATTTATTTACTAGCAACCCGCCCCGGCTTTGCACGGGTGCAATAATGAACATCTACATTTATCAGTGTTTCTCTACAATATTATGCATGTGTTATACATATAAACTTTCCTCTTGAATCACTCTATCTACTAAAAAAACGCTTCAAAATCCGTTCCGTAGTTTTAAAGATTTAAGCATACATAGGGACGGACAGACGAAAGCGACTTGTTTTATAATATGTAGTGATTTATTTATCACTTTTTTGTACACTAATACTAAAGCATAAAACATAGTTAGAACGTAACAACTAAAGTACATTCAGGCGGCCTTATCGCTAATCAGCGATCTTTTCCAGGCGACCATATGGCGAAAGTAGCATCTACGATATAAACAGGTGGTGCAGCAATAAATATCCATAGCATAGATATAAAATATTTTGATTATGATAAACTAACATATTATACTCTGTACCTAATGAGGAAATAATTATAAGTAACTACATACTAATATAATACTAAAATATGTATACAAACACACTAAACATAATACGTAACAACATAATTAACATAATACACACAACACAATATTAAATATACTATAATCCGATATTAGCAAAATGAGATTTTAATCTTTTCAGATGTTCAGATTATCAGCGCGCCTAATCGTATTCGGTAAAGAATTCCAGAGCAGGACACTTCGAGCAGTAAAAGAATTAGAGGTGAAATTAGAGGTTTGGGAAGGAATGTTGAGACGTAATGTATTTGAGGAACGTAATGTATTTAAGGAACAATCATTTAGGAACATTGCTTAAAATCACAAACCTGACTCCAAGGCTTCCACGTGTCCACCTACGTACGTCTCTGTCTCTAGTACGTGGCCGTCGTTTGTCAGTTTGTTTAACTCTTCGACCTGCTTGTTCGGAAACACGATGTTGGCGTGGAAGGCCTCCACCATGAGGAGTGACTCGCAAAGAGTACCAGACCCCTTTCGGAGTACCTGTCGGCAAAAACTCACGTTAGACATAATTAATAAACGGCTTCCTGCTCTCACTTTACTCTTTACCAAAGAAAT
Organism: Clostera curtula; assembly: GCA_905475355.2. Taxonomy (NCBI): domain Eukaryota; kingdom Metazoa; phylum Arthropoda; class Insecta; order Lepidoptera; family Notodontidae; genus Clostera; species Clostera curtula. The sequence continues at coordinate 4,111,357 of FR997813.1, read as the reverse complement.
TGGAGGCGTTTATTGATCAAATTAATAATTAACTTTAGAAGAATCAAATTAGAGGTCTTTTTGGTGTGAGGATATCTTCTTATCTTATGAACAAATCAGATGCTTAGGAGATCTTGTCAATTTTGGAAGCTTTTTTATAAGGCCGAATCTACACTCGCGGCGCGATCGGCCGCGATAGACCGCTACAACTGCGAATTACGAGTGTAGATGTTGTTCACGCCTTTTCGTTCGCGCTTCGCAGCTTTCCCCGATCAGTGTCGGTTTTTTGGCCCGCGACAAAGGATTTGCATCAAAAATCACGTCGTCGTCCATCATAGTCGCGAACAAGACCACAGAGTATACAGAGGGAATCCTTCTATAGAGTGAGCAAAATTGTTACATTGAATTTCAAAAAGTCTTCTTTGGTCTTTGGAATGATTAAAAAAAGATGTTTTTATTTTTTCGATTGCAGTTCATGCACACAGTACAACACACAAACCATGTTTACACTCTTTCTAATTTATTCAAATTTCTATTTTAAACAAACACGCACGACGCGACACACAGCGAGCGGTGAGGTAGCCCTTTGTTAAAGCACTGGCCGAACCAGTATAAACCGGTTTCGTTCCGTACGTGACGAGCCGCCAGTGCCCCCGCACACACGCGCATCATACTTGCAGTGGTGTACTTACCGTGGCGCTGCTCTTAGAAGGTTTCTCTCTGTCCTTTATATACTCCTGTGACAAGACTGTAAATCTTTGCGAGTGTGGAGGGACACAGTTGACGCGCGGTTCAAGGCGTGTATTCTCGGCGCGACGTCACACATGAGTGTAGAGCCGCGAGATAAGAGAAATCATTTAGATATTGGGGCTCTTTTTGAGATGAAGTGAAATTTTATCAAACTATAGTTTTGACATAGTGAATCTGCTTGCCAAATTATATATTCTGATAGTCTGAAAGAAATGGCCCAATACGTTAAGCCTTTTTTGTGTTTGTCTAATGCCATGTTAACCTTTTTATTATTGGTGTATAACAAAGAGTATTATTATTCTACATACGTTTGAGATGTAAGCTATTATATCTTTCAAGTTGGATCAAATTGCGCACGGTGTGCAAATTTGATTAAAATCGGTTAAGTAGTTTAGTATTTCATCGCGGACAAACAACGAGACGCGTAATTTACGAAGTGAAATTTACTGATTACAGTATAGGCCTGTCTCAACATTGGCTCATTTGGAGTACTGACCTCATCTGGTTCCAGTGGAATGATGGTGCACAGGGCAAATATGAATGGGTGGACATACTTCATGTACAAGTAATATGTGGCTACTGCATCTGACACTGAGTAGTTTGACAACACCTGAAATGAAGACAATACAAAAACAGAGTCAGAGTTAAAACTTTTATTGCAAGCCATTTTAGATCTTATAATGATTTACGTAAGCAGCCAAGTTACCTGAGGTTGCTCAGCCGCCATCCTGCACATGTCTTCAGGGTCCAATTCCACGGGATCATACCGCAACTTGGCTTTGGCGACGGCCTTCAGACCCTGCGAGCCAACTGGCAGGTACGAATCTCTTTTGACCCAACTGCATAATAAAAGGTAAACATACAACCTGTCTGTTATATCCACTCTAGGGAATGAATGCGATCTTAACAAAGAATCAAGTGGCACATTAAATATTTTTTAATTATACTTCTTTTTTTTTAATTATACTAGCTGACCGGGCAGACTTTATCCTGAATGATATTCGTTTACCGACTGCAGCGCCATCTGTCGGGCTGATCTAAACCAACCTTAGTGCCACCCAAACGCATACAAAAAAATCATTCAAATCGGTTCAGCCGTTCTTGAGTTGAAAAGTTACAACGAAAAGTAGCATTGATTTTTATATATATATAGATATACATATTATTCTTAGTTATGGCTCATAGAAGGGGTTAATAACCATAAGCAATCCATGTGCATAGCGGGTCGACACGCGTAAGTGCCGTCCCTTGCGGCAATCTTGCTGAAGCCAATCTCCTGTTTCATGTCTAAGCCCAGCACAGCTGCTCGGGCCTCGACAAAGGGCCAGTCGAAGAAGTCACCTGAAACAGGACACAAAAGATGTGAATACGTCACTATCGTTATCTATGTATACAAATAAATAAAATTGGAGTGTGTGTTTGTAATATTAAAATAACCGCTTTTTCCCAATTGCATATGAATGTATACGCGGTACATATTTGCCATATGTACCGCGTATACATTCATATGCAATATGCAAAAAAAACAACATCTTTTAGTCGTTGTCAGTCTGTCTGTTTCGGATATCATGCAATATCATCATCAATGTGCATCTCTGAAATGACTAAGACCTATTTTCACGGGACATTCATTAATAATGTACTTGAAACAATAATAAAAAATAGTTTAACAACAGTAAAAAATATTAATTGACTACTTTTTTGTGTTTACGCACGCACTCACACAAATCATTCGATGCAGCGCGCGCGCGTATTTATATCCAAAGATTCTGTACATATTTATTTTTTATTACAGATACTAGCGACCCGATACTACCCGATACTAGCGTGCAATGATGAACCTCTAAATTTCTAAATCTATCATTCTTTACTGCTCCAGATCACTTTCGCATAATATGAAAATACAACACATACTGTAAAAATGTATAAACATACCATTGTAAGTGACAAAAATATGTGGCTTTACATCCATGATGTGGTCAAAGAACTTCTGTATTAACGCCTGCTCGTTCACTTCATTGAAAACTATGAATTGCCTGAAAAAAATTAGAGAATTATTAACACTATGTACATTAAATGTCTGATAATACGATTCAGGACAGGCAGACAGGAAGCATGCCTGGAAGAGCTCGCGGTATGCTATAAGGCCGCCCAATTTACACATTACCTTAGGCATATTTTATTTTCTGTATCTTTTTGTTTTAGTGTGCAATAAAGAGTTCATAAATAAGCATGGAGGTTACATAGCGTGTATTCCTTTTTGTTCGCCGGGGAAATGCTTAATGCTTACCGCTGTCCCTCGGAGGTGGGGTCAGCGTTAAGCATTAAGAGCTCCGAACACTCAACTACACACTAAAACCCCATCGGTATATCCTCACAAGTTTTGTTTTAGACGCCACAGTACGCACTTTACTGCGGCACTTAGCGTATACTCCTTGCTCGCCTTTTTCTTAATTTCGTTGGGGAGTCTGCTAGACCCAACTAGTGGGGCAACGAGTAATTATATGGTTAAACCAGCTATCATAACGGGATTGAAGGCTTATAATTTCATTTTAATTATTCTATCTTTTTTATATTTCAGTTGAGCGCCTTTCTGAACCAAACGAAAGTAGTTTTATGTACACACTCATTGTAATATGGGTTTAAAAAAAAAGATAAGGCCTCATTCCGACCGAAAAATTATGTATCCGATGACGATTGTGAACGCAATAATTGGTTTATACAATAAAGCATTTTTCTATTCTATCAGTTTTCACACTATTGTCTAAGTGTACCGCCGAGTTCGTGTAGTGATAGATTTAGAGTACATAACGTCGTCACGATCCCTTTCCACCCTAAGGGTGTCGTAAGAGGCGACACAAGGAAATGTAAAGACCGATAAACTAGCCGCAAGGAACCCTGTGCCACTCCAGGCTTTCGCAGATTGCTCCACCTTGTAGGGGGCTTACGCTACCCTTGTGGAGTCACGTCTACTAGTTACTGTTGGTCCTTTTACAGATATTACTACTACTACTATACAGCCCATAATTGACCCACTGCTGAGTCGGGCCTCCTCCCATCACAAGGAGGGTATGCAGCACGCTGGCCCGACAGAAATGACATTCTTTATTTATTTATGGCCCTACTAAATCATAGTACATAGACTTACCCCTCGAATTCCGGTTTAGGCGTATACTCAAAGTCCTCAACGTCCACTGAAATGATCTCCCTATTAGTAATCAAATAGCCCTGTCCGTCTATCATGTAAGAGATCATCATAATCTGGTCGGTCTGCGAGTCAGGAAACTTCAGCGGCAATTTCGTGGTCTCTATGTCAAACGCCAGTACTATGGGATCAGGTCTTTCGATGATGTCGTCTCGCTTTGTGAATATCGGCGTCTCTGTCCCACGGCTTTTAACCGTGTACCATGTCCCGCAGAAGATTTTCATGTCGATCGATACCCGTACGTGGTAGGGGACATCGTGTTCTCTAGGGAATAGGCGAATAGCATTAGATACACAATAAAAATACTAAAAGGGAAATTAATATTTATTTTCTTTGTAGTCGTTGTCTTGGGTATATCTATATGGGTTCATATACCGACAGCTTCTAAGCAAACGTGTACCAGTTTAGGCCTCATCTTCGCCTTCCATGAAGCGAGATTGAGGTGTTTGACCTAAATCAATCGTAAGCCTATTTAATTATTAAAAAAATCTTCATTATAAGGTTTCATTTTAGTTGGCACCAAAATCAATTGATTGTGTATGCCATTAAATAAATATCAGAGATTATTACAATAGAAATGAATCAATATGATAACTATATTCTATTGCCACAAATTATTTTCTATCGTATAAAATATATTATTTTTATATAAAAAGTATCCTGTGTTACTTCTAATACCTCCAAGAATATGTGTACAAAGTTTCATGACGATCGGTTAAGTAGTTTTCGCGCGAAAGCGTAACAAAGCAACTTGACATTCAAACATTCACATTTATAATATTATCAAGGAATTTTCTGTGATCTATCCAAAGCTTTCGATTGTGTACATCACAACACTCTTTTGAGAAAGTTACAACACTATGGTATCAAGTTAAACGCGCTTAATCTCCTTGCGTCTTACTTGAGTAGCAGAATGCAGTTTGTGGAGAAAAATGGAGTCAAATCTACTGGTTCACCATTAACAATAGGCGTGCCACAGGGGACTATTCTGGGTCCGTTTTTGTTTCTAATTTATATAAACTATCTCGCCTTTTTTGTAAAAGATATTGGTAACATTGTTCTATTTGCTGATGACACATCCCTTATTTTTAAAGTTGACCGTAAGAAAACAAATTTTGATGATGTAAATAGCGCACTCGTGCAAATATCACAGTGGTTCACTGTAAATAATTTATTGTTAAATGCCGCTAAGACAAAATGCATTAGGTTTACTACCTCTTACACAAAAAGCAACGTTACTAAATTGATATTAAATGATAAATGTTTGGACCTAGAAGATTCAACAAAGTTTTTGGGTATCACTTTAGATTCCAAGTTACAATGGAGGCCCCACATTCTTAAACTTGCCGATAAACTTAGTTCAGCAGCCTACGCTGTGAGACAGGTAAGACGGCTCACCGACGTAGACACCGCGAGACTTGTCTACTTTGGTTACTTCTGTATCTCTTCTGTTCTGTCGGTATTCTGCTTTGGGGCAACGCCGCAGACATTGAAACAGTATTTGTGTTACAAAAGCGTGTTGTGCGTTCCATTTACAATCTAGGACCCAAGAATCACTTAGGAATAAGTTTTGTGATATAGGAATTTTGACTGTGGCATCGCAGTTTATCTTTGCTAATATCTTATTTGTGAGACAGAATATCAGTCAGTATAAGACCAACTGTGTTGTCACTACGTCCACTATCCGGACAAGGAATAGGCATAAACTAGTGATACCTCACCACAGACTGCAGAAAGCCCATGGATCTTTTGTAGGCCTCGGTGTTCTCTTGTTTAATAAAATTCCTGTTTAAGTTTATAAAGTTTAAAAATTTTGTTAAATCTACTTTAATTAATAAAGGGTACTAACTACCACGTCAATGACTATCTGTGTGACATTGATGCCTGGAAGTAACTGTCATTTTGTGCCTGTGCTCTGTTTCTTTAGCCTCTTGAATAATATATCTCACTTGTACGTAGCATTTAGACAATGCCATATATTATACACTGTATGTGTGAGCAACGACCCAATGGATAGCTATTTATTCGCGGACTTGTATTTGATTGGCCCTGACCCAAGGCCTAGTCATTCATTGCGTTAACGTGTTGTGTTTCTCTCATCTGGCGAACTTGCTCTCACTATGCTGTTTAGTGCTTTTTGTAAACAAACCCATTGATTTGAAAAAAGCAACTACAGAGTTTCTTGTCGGCTCTTCTCTGTAGAGCAGCATTCCGAACCGGTGGTAGTTTCAGCGTGAATGTGGGTGGACGTAATGGTTATGGAAGATCAAGAGAGATGGATGGATTGTAAGCATGAGAAATTGTGTATGAAAGGTGTGACTGTAGATATGACGACTGATAGGTGTGTATGGAGACTGCCACCGCCACCTGGCGTGGGACAGGGGTCGTAAGATGATGATAATGGTAACTGTAAATATGACGATTTATAAGCGTTTTGTGATAAAACCTGCGTAAATAAAGTTAATTTTGAGTTTGAGAATTTCACTTTTTTTACCTATGTATTGATGTCTAGTATTTTTTTTAGTATAAATTTTTTTTGTGTTTATAGTATAGTCAATAGTAAGTCACGTGCAGCAACTAGAAGGCTAGTAAACCAACCTGATGTCTAGAATATTTTCCATATGATCAGTGGTTTTCTTGGCATGCTCTACAGCCGCTGCACTGGTTAGCGCGTTGGTCAACATTTCGGCATAAATTGTGTCCTTTTTCTCTCTTTCTTTATTCTTATTGACAGCAGTTAATATCTCCCGTCGGACCTTCATCATCTCATTTTGTGACATAAATGAAAGCTTTATGTAACGCTGCCTTATACCTGATAGATGGTTAAGCTGCAATATGAATAAATAGTATTTCTTTTTTTTATATGAAACCCACGAAACTGTATGGAATGGCTATGGAGACTATGGAATGACATTCCGAACCGGTGGTAAAATCTAAATTATTAATTTTATTTTTATTATTTCTAAATGTTTCTCTTAAAATCTTTGACTATCTGAAAGCATTCGCAAGAATTTATCCGAATAAAAAACATTTTGATTTTGTAATTGCATTAAGTTACATGTGTCACAGGGGCTATGTAAAAACATGTAAGTAATTCAACGAACACACATAACACCTAGATAACATCCATGTAGGTACCTGCTTGCAAGTGCCTCTGGTTTATACAAAGACACTTGCCCGACCCTAGGATCAAAACTGGGACCCATGATCCAAAGAAGCAACATCCAACCCCTAGACCAATTTCTTATCCTGCGGTTTGCATAGGAAGCAACTAATAGAGGCAAGCCTAGCCCCGAAAGAAGGAAAACTTGATACAAGCCCTGTGCCAACCCATCTGGGAAGCATGGCACAGTAGGCTAAATTCCCTCCATGTAATTGGAGGACACCCAACTCAGCAGTATGTCTGTTAAGGGTGGAGATGATGAACACCATAATTTTCACGAGAAATTTAAGGGTGGAACAATTACTGAAGCCAAAAACAACCAAACTCATCAGCAGTCTTGAGGGAGAGCGGCGCTTCGCCACCCTGCGTTTTGCCTCTAAAGTGGTGACCCCGACGTGATAACTTTAAAGGCAAAGGAATGATTATCCCGCCAGACGAGGTGGTATGTCTGGCAGGGCGCAGCGGCGCCTATCCCCCAATAACTGTAGTCAGGGATTTAGTGAAGCTACTAATTTACTGTAATTGTAAAAAGCATTTTCCCCAATAATAATAATAAAAAAAAGTTATTTTGTGAAAAATGTACAACAAGCTAAAAATATAATGCAAAATAATTAAATTAAGTAATTGTTCTCATGTAAGTGACAAAATGTCTTTATGAGAAATAAATATCATTGAAACAAAAAATCATCAACAGTATATTATTTTTTAAACCATACCAAATCCAAATCTTCTTTTTCAATGATGTCAATCTTGTGTATTGTGTTAGCAAACTTTTTAGACAAATACTGGATGACTTCCTGCTCACACTCCTTTCTTGCCATGATTAGGAAGTATGGCTGGAAGGTCAGTGAAACTTTGAACCGGGAGCCGTCCATTTCAATGAAGTAGTAGTCCATAGCGGCCACTAAACGCTTATCCTCATCAAGGACTTCTGCCTAAAATATCAATAGTCTTTTTTAATGTGTCTATTATGTAACACACTATATCCTCTGTGTCACTTATTCAATAAAAATCAAAACTCATTACTGTATTTTTTTAATTAAATATAACCCCCTGCATCGTGGGGCAGTTTACACACATGAAATTCACAAACACAAATGACAGCCAGACTCAGAGCAAGTGCTCTGGTTTACACAAAGACTCTTGCCTGGCCCCGGAATTAAACCGGGACCACATGATCCAAGGGCACATCCAACCCCTAGACCAAAGAGGCAGTGGTTTCATTTGAGATCTTTTGATGAGTAAAACAATAAAATAAAATCTACCATGTAAAATTGAAAATATATACCACAGTTTTGGAATGCAAGCTACAGAGAAGAGCAATATAATGCAAGCTTCAAAATTAAATGAGTCATGTGTCAGAGATAAAATGGGTAAAGCTACACATTTAATAATGAACAATCTGAGTTTCTATCTTTCTTCCTATGACGGCTAGATAATAAAGATTCAGGGCACCGAAAGACATTTGTTATTAAAAAATTCTACATTATATTATTTATTATTATTATTAATTTTATATTTATTCACACACTCATTTATAACTGCAGCAAAATCAGCACTGACTTAATTTACTTCTGCTTCTTAACATTTTTAATTTATATACACTATTACAAATTGCTGCGCAGGGCAGAATAAATAGGTTTTCGGTCACATACAGCATTATTAGGATCTATACACATATTTATACTATGTTTTAACATATAACATTATTCAAGTTTAAATTAAAGTTGTTATCATAATTTAGGCTATGTGAAGAGTGCATAAAAGCTTAGCCTCTTGTCAATAGAAATTCAATGTATATTTAGTAATATACTTATATTAGTAACAAAGAAAGCGCAGTCCTGAATTTTGCCTAAAATGTGGTGTTCTAATTAATACTTACAGTGTGCATGTTTATCAAGTAACCTGTTCTTTCTTTTAAATCTCGAACTCGATCAAAGCCGTATTTAGAGTCGATTCTATCATTGTCTAAGGCAACTCGAATACGTGACTCTGAGGACTCCTCCCTGAAATACAAAAAATATGTTTCTGATATTTTTGTGTAACTTCTTGATAGACAAAAATATCAGACCCAGCCTGAAACACCAAAATAAACAGGACCTTTAAGGTTAATATATCTAACCAAACAAACCTAGATGTAGTTGACGAACCAGCGTCTCTTCTATTCGTTTCATCTTTATCTGATCTATACTTTCCTGTGTTGTGGAGAACCATTTTTTATTTTATTTATATTTTACGTAAATCTATTTCTACATTTCTGTCGGGCACTTCTCGTTCTCTCCGCCCGCGAGTCTGCGAAACTGTCATAATTTCGCGCCATTTTTAACTAAACCTTTCTTCTTCTTCTTTTTCATTTAGGTTTTGGCTTTCATCGTTATACCGATGATTTTGCCAATGACAAGTGTGTTGTATTAGAAAAGTTCGTGTGATTATGAAAGTTAAATTAATTGGTCATAAGTTGCGCTAGAGTTATGAAGTTAAATGTTAGCAGGTAGCGCTATAGAAAACAATACAAAGCATTAAAGTACAGATTATAAATATTAAATTGATAGAGCAATATTATGGGAACTATAGATATTTTGATTAAATACAAACTAAACCTTTCTTGTTGAAGCTGTTTCAGAATATACATACCTTGGGCAAATTTTGCAATTAGGTAGAAACAGCTTCGACAGGGAGGCCAAGAGGAGAATCCAGCTGGGCTGGGCAGCATTTGGAAAACTTCGTCGGGTTTTCTCGTCGCCCATCCCGCAGCGTTTGAAAACGAAATTTTCGAACAGTGCGTCCTACCCGTCATGACCTACGGCGCCGAGACGTGGACACTCACGGTGAGACTAGTCCACCAATTTAAAGTCGCTCAGCGTGCTATGGAGCGAGCTATGCTTGGAGTTTCTCTGAAAGATAGGCTCCGTAACGAGACTATCCGACAGAGAACCAAGGTCACCGACATAGCTCAGAGAATTAGCAGACTGAAGTGGCAGTGGGCTGGTCATATCTGTAGAAGAACCGACAACCACTGGGGTAGACGAGTTCTTGAGTGGAGACCGCGAATCGGCAAGCGTAGTGTGGGATGGCCCTCTGCTAGATGGAGCGACGATCTGTGAAAGGTTGCGGGCAGCAGCTGGATGCGTCAAGCTGAAGACAGAGCGCTATGGCGCTCTTTAGGGGAGGCCTATGTCCAGCGGTGGACTAATGTGGGCTGATGATGATGAAACCTTTCTAACGTTTTGACTCAGTTGACATTGACAGTTTATGACATGAACTTCATCAACTTCATGTCATGATTTCATTTCATCTTATTTTTACCTTTCTATCTTTAATATATTTTGTCACCGCCCACGTGTCAAAACAAACTCGGTTGTTGGCAAAATCATCAAATCCATGATGGAAGCCATAACATTTAATTGAAGAAGAAGAAGAAGAAGAAGAAGATTTCATTTCATTCATTTCCTTGTATAATGTACTACATACCGATGTCCCCCGCCCCGTTAACATACCATTCCTATTAACCCTTTCTTACCCTTCAGTATTTAAATCCCTGTTTAAATTTATCTCCCAAAACCAGTTAAGAATTTAGTTAGAATATATATTTCCCATTTGTTTTGTGCATTTGTCCATCCTATCCGCCTTATCAACTCAATCGTACATAGTTTCTTTTATTTTTACCTTTCTATCTTTAATATATTTTGTCACCGCCCATGTGTCAAAACAAACTCGGTTGTTGGCAAAATCATCAAACCCATCATAGAAGCCATGACATTTAAATGAAGAAGAAGAAGAAGATTTCACTTCATTCATTGTTTTTCGTTTCGGCAGATTCGGCTTTCACATGTGACATGTCGGTTCTAATAGTTTAGATTTTGTAAAAATACATGATAATCTATCAAGAAGTTAGAGAAAATGGATAGGTCTTACGATAGCATTCTTAGTTATGAAGACTTGTCCAGAAATAATACTCCAAGAAAAGGAGATATCAGCATTAGCGAACTCGCGGGGTTTGAACAATTACGAATTTCGGCATTGACGAATGCTGCTGCACTCAGTCCCCTAGTCAAAGAAGTCACCATTGGACCAAACAGCCCTAGTAAGAAAGAACTTAGTAACAATTTACAAGTTATCGAAGAGAGACACGAAGAAAACTTAATTGAGGATAAAATTCGACAAGATCTGCGATGCTCGCTAATAATGAAAAAATACGAGAACGATGTAAAAGAAACTAGTTCAGTTCTATTTATGAACATTTTGGAAGATATTATGACTAGACGAAATGAGTTTATAACACAGTTCTACAAAAAACAGAGTGATGACTATGCACGGAGCGCTCTAGAACATAGGTCACGTAAACTACAAATGCTGAAAATTCTGCAAGAAAACGATAATGTATCTATGCTCGAAAAGGCTAAACTAGATGAGAAGAATTGTGAAGTTGTGAATTCCCAGACAATAGAAAATATGAACAGGATCTTAGAAGAACAAAATAGAGCTACTGCAAGATTCGCTTCAATTATGGATTATCACACAAAAATTTGTAATTGTTATACTGATATGCATAATATTCTAAACACAGAGACACTTGCAAAGCAAATCTCCCAAAAATATGCCACCCATTTGAACACCATGTTGGCAAGCATACATTTTATTATGAGTATTTGTAAAATAGAATCTGTCACGGATGAAGATGTTAATAAAGCTAAAAATTTATTATTAAACATTGAGAACATAACAAATAAACTATTAAATGAAATAGAATCAATTAGAAAAGAAGAAGAGTATAGTAAAAAGCAGGAAGAAGAAGAAAGGAAAAAGAAAGAATTGGCACAAAAAATTATGGAAGAAAATCAAGCTGCTAAAATGGCAAGGGCGGAAAAAGCAAAATTAGAAGTTAAAAAAACACAACCCCTATTTTATTCAGAAAAAAATTACAGTTACTATAATGAATTAAAACAATTCCTCAACCATTATGAAGCTCAGTATAAGGATCTGTTGCAAGATGTAAAGCTTAAGAAATTCAGGTTTGACTGTCAGAAAGCTGTCAACACACCAGTAAATGCATTGTCGTCAGTAAGTGCAGTGCATATGAAGGACAAGTATGAGAAATTGCAAAAACTGCTTAAAGGACAGACTGTCCAAGTGTTAGACATCCATGTAAATGCAACTCAACATCCCCATGGCTTGGCTTACTGCACAGCATTGTTAGCCAAAAAGATTGTAAGACAAGGGGATCTTTTGGTATCCAGTAACCTTGATGCAGCATTTCCATTAGCAGCTGTTACTGTAGCCCTTTGGAGTCAATTTCCGCATTTTGGAAAACTAGTAGAAGCTTACTTCCATCAGTTGTGTCCATATTTAGTCCCAATGTTTCTGCCCCAAAAACAAGGACAGACTGACAAAGAATTCTATATGTCTAGAGGGTACACATACAATGAGGATGGAGTTGTTGAGAAACAGGACAAGTTTCTAAAAAGGATCACTGGTATATTCAGATTACGTTGTGCCATCTGGATAGCGGAAATGCCTGGATTTCTAAACATCCCAAACCCCAATGGTCTGAAATATGGATGGCAATGGTTAGCTTCATTTGTAAATTTGAAACCAGAACCAGATATTTCAGCAACATTATTGCATGAATTCTTTACTATATGTGGTTTTAAGTTTAAAAAGTATTACAATGTACAATTTACTAAAATATTAGAACTGGTATGTGTACAGTATTTAAAAATATTAGACAATATTGATGAAGGTGGTCCTAAGACTAGGTTAGAGGTCTATCTTCAGACAGTCTTGAAGTCAGGTCAAGTTCCACCTTTGTCAGTGCAAGAAATCAAATGGTAGGTCATTATTAATAATTGATGAGTAGCTAAGCTTTACTTTTTATATTGACAATACTGATTGGAAACAACACAATGATCATACTTAAAGATGTGAATATTAATTGATAGTGTGATCCAATATTTATAATTTGATTGTTCTTAATATTTTTATATCTTGATGAAAGTGGGCTGATAGAGCCATGATGGATGGATGATGCCAGGATTATGAAATGTGCTGAACTTATGAGATACGCTGTTGATTATGTGAATTTGATTAAAATAAAAGTAATCGTGGACATTCAACAACTGTTATATTATTTTATTCCACTAGCTCAAATCATGCTATAAAATATTATAGCATTGAGGCAAATCTAGAAAATTTTATCGAATCGTTATATTTTGACTATTCTTTCCATTCTTTTACTAAAATTGCAAGTACTTTTTAGTTTCGCCCTAATTTAGCGGATAGTGTGAAATGCAACTACCCGCAGGTTAAGCAACGTCTAGTTCTGCTATATTTTGGACGAAAGTCCATCACCATGTTATAAATATATCTAAAGTATGATCATCAAATCAAACAATCCCCTAAACTGGTAAGGGAGCCAGTACACCGTTAATCTCGGTCGTTATCCGTGATCAAGATCAATGATCGTGATCCAGATTGAACCGAATTAATTGAATTAGTAGATTTATATGGCGACACGGTTGGCGCAGTGGTTGAGAGATCGACTGCTGCGCAGCATGTCGCGGGTTCGATTCTCGCACGGAAGAAATATTTGTACGACCTACAAGTATTTGTTCCGGGTATGGGTGTTTTCTATCTACAATATGTATGTATTTACAAAAAAAATATATTATATAAGTAGTTTATCATCCATCTCGTTACCATAACACAAGCACTATGTTGCTTAGCTTGTGGCGAGATGGCGTTGTGTGAAATGTCCAAGGATATATAATTATTATTTATAAATGAGTTTACAATTCTCTTTTGAGTAACCGCTTTTTAACCCAGTCTTTTTCGAATCCTTTTATTCAAAGATAGGGCCAAAACAAGGGACACTACTGCCTTATCTTTATATAAATATATCACAACAGGTGTTAACACGGCAGGTACCATACGGCGCATACGCGGACAGACGAAATCAAGATCAAGATTGATTGTGTATTGCATAATGATCGCAATCGAGATTGACGGTGTAGTGGCTCCCTAAGATTTTGTAATAAACAGTTAAAAATATATAAGCCAACTTCAAACAGCCTATAATTCGGTAGAAAATAGTCTCATTTAGGTAAGCGATAGATCAATCTCATATATTTGTCTCTTGATTCTACCAAAACGGTCGGATTTACGGGTGCGTTCCACTTGGCACTCACAACGACCATGCTCACGACCACGGTTTTCGCCGTTCCACTTGGTTCTGGGCGTCAAAAATAGTCACAATTGTTTACCTACTCAAGTGGAATGGATTTAGGAGCGTTTTGGGCGTTCGTTTAAATAATAAAAATGGCGCGTCTAAAAAAAACACTAAATAAAAGGTTGATAAGGTTATATTACAATTTGTAAGTGGTATTAATAAGTTCCATTACATATTAGTTAAGAGATTTATTAAAAAAAGTATATACTTTAATTTTCAAGGAGTATTTAACTAATTTATGATCGTATTTAATAAAAATGCCTATATCGGCAGCAGTTTGAAATTAGTTGGTGCGTCAAAATAAAAGTACTAGTTCGTCCAGCTCAGATGAAGAAAGAAATAGAATTTTACAAATCTTTGATCGTGAGAAACGAAAAGTTTGACCACATAATATTGATTTGATAATGTCTTGTCCGATCTTGATCGGTACAATAAATCGATATTGTTATTGTCGCCATGTTTCTGCTTTTAGTTTTTAAAATTGGCGCTCAAATTCTCAAAACGCTCACAACGACCCACCTTTTGAGATGGGGCGTCGTGAGCTTGGCGTGAGCATAAGTAATGACGTCATCAATGACGTTTTCGCCGCGACCACAACGATCGTGGTCGCCATGTGGAACGCCTGAATGAGCATTTTAGGCGTTGTGAACGCCAAGTGGAACGTACCCTAAAGTTAGCCCTCCAAAAAAATGATTTTTTACTATTTTCGACTTTTTTTCTATTAAATCGTTTGTTATTATTTGTTAGCTGTTAATAATTGTTTGTTCTCCACTTAATAATAAAAAAACATTCAATATATAACTTGAAGTTAGCCCCCCACTTGCAATTTATAATAATTTTCCGGTAATAATGACTCGTAAATATTTATTATCGATTGTTCGTACATAAAATACGTTTGTTGTCTTTCGGAATTACTCATTTTTTGTTTAATTAACTATTTTAATTAGCTGAATATTTATGTTTTTCTTTCTTCTGTCGCTCATATTGTATTACCAGTATCAAGTTGTAATGTAGCGATATTTACATTTTTTAAGGATAGGGAAACCAAACATTGAATAAGAATCCCTACAGATCAGAATTTAGGAAAAAAAAATTTTTTGGGGGCTAACTTTAATGAGCCGTCTTATCTTGAAAAATTAGAACCCTATAAAAACTTTAGGGAACACGGATTACTAAGCTTTTTGGATAATAATAACAATGGATAGTTAATTAGTTTTTGCTGGAATTTGTTATAATACTCAGGTTCAATAAAATGGTGACAACTCACTCATACTTTCAAATTTTAAACATAGAACTGCTTCTCTTTTTTAGTTCTATGTCCTGTTGGATGGCTTTAAGGTTTTTTAATACATTCTGTATAGTCCTTCTAAAAATAAGGTGGCAAGCAATGGCAACACTGGTTGTCTATGACAAGACAAACATAACCTCCGTACATTGTTTTCTGCAAACAATTTTCTGTTTTTAGTGTAAGCGCTTCACGTACGATTTAAAGTGTATAAAATAAAATAATAGTGTAGTTTTTAAAAATGGACGGTCCACCTGGCACTGGGCCACCCAGTGGCAATGCAAGTATGGGCCCGCCAGGGATGCCAAATTTTCCACCGATGCCCCCGCCTCCCGGTGCTATGGGGCCTGGAAGTATGCCTCCTCCACCCATGGGCCCACCGGGAACAGGACCACCGGTCAGTACGTCCGGAGGGCCGCCGGGCCCACCAAATATGCCGCCTATGGGACCACCGCCCGGTATGATGGGGATGGGTCCGCCTGGAATGGGACCTCCTCCACCAGGTATGGGTCCTCCGCCACCCGGTATGGGTCCCCCGCCGCCCGGCATGGGCCCACCTCCATCAGGTATGGGACCGCCACCACCCGGCATGGGCATGGGTCCCCCAGGTATGGGGCCACCTCATATGCCGCCAATGATGCGAGCTCCAAACATGAAGGGTAATTTTAATAATCAAACTATGGATATGGGGCCACCTGGAATGGGACCACCTCCTATGGGTCCACCAATGGGCTGGGATAATCAGGGACCTCCAAATTGGGGAAGACAAGATGGTCCACCAGGATGGGACGAGCAAGGAGATGAAGGAGAAGAAGATGAAAGAGACATTGATGAGGCCAATAATATGCAAGGTCCTCCATCAGCTTTGCCATCACTGTTAACAATGAAGATTGATACTCCTGAAGAATTTAGAAACAAAACAATGCCTGCAGGTGGAGTTGTATTGCCAAAGGCTTTAGAAGAGGCTTTAGCATATAAGGATCAAAGACAAGCAGCGCTAGGTGATGAAGGGGAGAAAGGTAATTTACTATATTTCTACTAGCTGAAGGGACTTATTTAAGCTGTGCGAGGATTTTTCCAAAATTATTTAGTATACAAACAGTTTACATTACTGAAAACACTGTTCACTGTGACTCTTGTCACTATCATTCTTTCATAGCCCAGTCACATCGAAACATGCATGCATCTCCTTATGTATCTTCAGTTTTGTTATGAGTGACAAAACAATCACCTTGATAAGTCACCTATGTGTGCCAAGTCTAACATTATATAATAATGTTGTATACGGAGGGAAATTAGCCACTGGGCCTATATCTACTATATCAAGACACCTGTCTTGGCATAGGATTTGGATCAAGTTTTCTTTCCCTTGTGGTTAGATGATCACCCTCTTGCACTCCGTTTCTGGTCTCTTGATATGGGTTGGTGACAAATCCACTAGATTTGCTTTGCTTTGCACTAGATTTCACTAGAATTGCCACTAGATGTTTACCACACAGGCCAACATCTAGTGGCAAACATAATGTATATATGTTTCATAAAAGCTTTATTTTAGAAAAAGATGCACTACCAGAAGCCCCTCCTGCTCCAGTGATCAGCACAGAGTATGATGCTGTAGAAGATGATGCAGATTCTGATGAGGACAACATCCCGGTTGCACCGAAGCCTCCCATCATATCTAGTCAAGAAGTATAAAAATATTTCTATACTAGATCATACGATCGACTGCCTCGTTGGTCTAGTGGTTAGATGTGCCGCCTTTGGATCAACGGGTCCCGGGTTCGATTCCGGGGTCGGGCAAGTGTCTTTGTCTAAACCAGAGGCACTGGCTCGGAGTCTGGGTGTCACTTCTATATATAATAAGTATGTATTTACAAAAAAAAATGTATTTAAGTAGTTTATCATCCATCTTGTTACCATAACACAAGCATTAAGTTGCTTAGCTTGGGACGAGATGGCGTTGTGTGAAATGTCCAAGGATATTTATTTATTTATTTATACTGTTTTTTCAGGAGGCAATTCTCAAATTTACAGGTTTAGTCCAAATTTACATTGTAAAAAGGAATTGTATGTCTGTTCACATCAAACAGCTGTTCTACATCCAAAAATACTGCTAAGCACCAATTATTATTTTTCTAAACCCTCTCTGATGTTATTCATTATGCAGTGTGCTTGTTCCCCTGTTCAGTGTTTTGTTTAGAATCCAAACTGATGTTGTGGAATAATATTTCAATCTAAAAGCCTTGTTTTGTGTAATATTCTTATTGGACTGTACGACAACACAAGTTCATAATTCGACAGTTACTAGAGAGTAGTCTAGCTAGAGTGTTGTTTAGCAGTATTTTAGTGGCAGTTTAAGCTGAAGATCATTTTAAGGTTGATCTCAGAATGGTTAAAAAAACCACGAGTTCAAATTACACAATACAAAACCTATATAGATATTACATATTTTACCTTAAACTTATTTTACATAAAAATGCATTACAGCAACAAAACACACAATTAAATTGCCACAGTTGTAAAAGAAATGTTGTTTCAGGCCAGTGCTAACAAAGCTACTAAAAATAAACGTAAGAAGAAGAAAAAGAAGGCAGCAAAACAGAAGCGCAAAGAAGATGCCCAGAAAAAGGACCAAACTACTGAGAAAAAAGAGGCCGGCAAAAAATCAAGTGACAAGGAAAATGAAAAGGAAGCTGAAATTGAGTGAGTCTTTATCACTACATAGTATGTATAAAACAAAGTCGCTATCGTCTGTCCTTCCCTATGTATATTTAAATCTTTAAATTTAATATTTGTTTTTCTTTTAATAGATAGAGTGATTTAAGAGGACGGTTTATATTTATGATACATGCATAATAGATAATACAGAAACACTGATACATTTAGCTGTTCATCATTGCACCCGTGTCGTGGGCGGGTCGCTAGTATCCGATAAACGTATTGACTTTTTTTTGGTACACAAATAAGTTTAAGTAATGTATGCAGCATTGTATGTTTGCACCCACCCATGTTAATGACTTAAGACTTGACCATGACCTAAGGCACTAAAGAAGTGTATTTTATTGAGCATCTATTACACACAGAGCCAGGTCACGTGGTGAGGTTTTGGCGAAATTTTGTTTGATTTTAGACTAGCTGACCCGGTAAAATTCGTACCGCCTCAGAATCAATAAATAAAAATCCTGATAATTTCAGAATTTTATTTAAATTTGCACATGCATGTTTTAATAAAGTTGAAACCTTTATTGTTGAAACCTTTATTAAAATATGTGCAAAACTGGAACAAAAATAATGCGAATTAAAAACAAAGTTTTTTCATATTTTCTCACCTTTTAAACCTTCCCTGGACTTCCACGAATACTTCAAGACCAAAATTAGCCAAAATCGGTCCAGCCGTTCTCGAGTTTTAGCGAGACCAACGAACAGGAAGGCATTTTTATTTATGTAGATAGATTATTCTTTGTGTTCTTTCTGAATTTCAACTTTACCAGCTCGTATCCGCGTCGCTATCGAATAAATAGCGCCTAATAATAGTTTCTAGGAAAAATATTAATATATATCTAGGTTTAATTCATCTAACAAACATTAAATTAGACCTTTTTCACGATATACTCGTATGAACCGCACCGCTTTCTCTAACATTTCCTATTTAAAGCCAATTAAAAAAATGTTTTGTAACTTTAGATACATACAGGAGAACATTCAGTTTCATGAAATGGAGCCAATGTACCGACAGTTCCATCGTATTCTGGAAGCTTTCAAGATCACTGAAATTAAGGAAGACATCATAAAGGAAGAAGATAAGGACGCTCCTAGACCTGTGAAACAGCTGGAGAAGGTGCAGGACCAGTTCGCAGCCGATGAGGAAGCTGTTGAGGTAGGTAGAATAAGGATTCCCAAACGTGCCATGTGAGGGTATACCGGTATACCGGTATACGGGTTCTGTCCCGGGAGTCCCACATAATCACCGACCTCTCCCCCGGGGGGCGGTGGTATGCATAAAGCATATGCCCAGCGACAACAAAAAAAAAGCAGGTAGATTAAGGATTGACTGCCCCGGAAAATTTTATTCTGTGTACCTGCAGGATGTTTCAAAATCTTACTCCTGATTTCCATCCTGAAGTTGCCGACCGGTTCACATGCCTGTGTTCGTGTGTTCAATTTTTCTGATCGACATAAAGGTATGATTCCGAACTACGTCGCGGTAATGGGGACCAGTAGTGCCGCGGTAGCACTTCTGCGTGCAGCGTAGTTCGGAATCATACCTTTAATTTGCAATGACGAACAGTGACGGGAAACACATAATACTAGTCCAAAAAAAACGTTGTATAATACTTGTAACTGTGACAAGATGGTGTGGGTGTATTATGTGTGAAATTCTTTATCATTTTTTCTTTACTTTATAAGACAATATTCGAATAAAACACATTTTCATTTTGAAATAAATTTTGTTGGCCTTCACACATTGAAATTTTTAATATTTTTACAATTATTATTTTCTTTTGTTTTTTGTTTACTTTCATGGTCTGAACCACCAATTTAAATTTGGCGGGAGGTCCAAAAATAACCCTGTAATATTAAATAGAAACTTATTATGAATATTGACCCACCATCGCTTATCTACCCAATGTTTTATATGTCTAGTGCAATAAAGAATTTCACCCATAATACACCCACGCCAACTTGTCACTGTTAAAAGTATTTTAAAACGTTATTTTTGGACTACTAGATATTTTCTGTTTCCCATCACTAGACCATCTGTCAAATCGATCTATCTTGAACAGGGTATAGGAAACCATATTTTTTGGTTTGAGTTTTATGCGAGTACGATTGGTTGTTTTTTGTAGAAAAATGCTGCAGATGAGAAGGATCGTCTATCCAAGCGCAAGCTCAAGAAACTGTCTAGGCTATCAGTTGCGGAACTCAAGCAGCTGGTGGCGAGGCCGGACGTGGTGGAGATGTATGACGTCACGGCTCGCGATCCCAAGCTATTGGTGCAGCTGAAGGCTCACAGGAATACCGTACAAGTGCCGAGGCATTGGTGTTACAAGAGGAAGGTAAGCTGTTCCGTTGTATGGGTTATATATGGATATGGGATTGTTTGGTGGCACTACTACTACTATCAGCCCATATATGACTCATTGCTGAGTCGGGCCTCCTCCAGTTACATGGAGGATAAGGAGCCTACTGTGCCACGCTGGCCAGACAGGCTGGCACAGGGTTTGTATTAAGGTTTCCTTTTTTTTCCGGCTAGGTGACCTGCTTCTTGCGTTCCTTAAGTCAAAATCAGGATGTTATGGGAGACATCCTAAACAGTCGCCACTCGTTTGCCAACAGTACCTCCAAGGCAAGCGTGGTATTGAAAAGCCGCCTTTCGACCTCCCGGACTTCATCAAGAAGACGGGCATCATGGAGATGCGAGCCTCCCTCCAGGACAAAGAGGAGACTAAGACTCTGAAGGCCAAGATGAGGGAGCGCAGCAGGCCGAAGCTGGGCAAGATAGATATTGACTATCAGAAACTACACGACGCTTTCTTCAAGTGAGTTTTAAGACCTTCGTGTCACTGTCTGTCACATTCTTCTCCCCCCAATTGTTTCCACAACAAGGTGGCAGCAAAGTCGAGGGGATGGAATTTTATCCCTGCACTCTAGAACCAAATTGATCGCGTACTTTGCGGTTCGAGATAATTTTTCCAGCGTATTCTTAGATTGAAGGATGAACTGCCCACCGAGAATTTTCTACGAGACTATAGTATAGGGTTCTTTTAGAAAGGTGTGAAAAGGTTTAAACGGTCGGCGAAGCGTGCATGACGCCTCTGGTGTTGCAAACGTCCATTGGCGTCCTCCAAGAATAAAAACATCTGTATAGTCCTCGTTAGTGTTGTGTAGGACACCCTCATTTTTGATTATGTGCCTCTACTCTACCCGTCTCTTACACAATTCATGCTTATAAAAAGGATAGAAAAATGACTAAACATTTGAAGCCTCAAGAGGCTCTCGCTTCTACTTCGTCGTCGTCGTTAATATTGACAAAACAGTCAATGTTAACCTCTTTTTATAATAGGTACAGTCCGCGCCAATCTTTATGGCCGCTCTGTTTGTAGCCGCATTACGCTACGCACAACACAAAATCGGGTATCAGCGGGACGTACGCGTGGCGGGGAGGCAGGGCACGCACACACGCGCCGTTTTTCACCCGCAGGTGTCCTCACCACCCGCGTGTTAGTGTGAGAGAGCTAAGTTCGTATTGGTTATGAAATGTACGATGCGCAAGTTCGTACCCACGGCTACATTCAGAGCGGCTATAAAGATTGGCGCACGAAGATTGTTTCGTAAATTAATAAATCAATTTGTTTTTAAGTTCGAATTTGGAAATTTAATAATACTTAAAGATTTATACACATGGCATTTATTTTTATTTTACGACGGTGTGATCATAAATTGTGACATGGAATCCATGAATGTTCTGATCACATTGTTTCCAGTGTAAAAACTGGTTTGTGAATTCGTGTTTTCTCAACATAACAGGCAATATATGTGAATACCCGTGTTTCCTGACTATGGTAAGTAGCCGTTGTTACACTAACGTTGCAACTTTTTATCGTGCATGCAATATTTTGTAACCTCATGTCTTTAGTCCTAGTTTGGATGTGATAATAAATTTTAGGAGAAAGATAATCTTCGTGGCTAAGAATAGTCTTTTTGCCTATTAACAAAGTATTCTGATCGTCAAATTTGCTGCAAATAATTTACTACTGGCACAAATTGCTCCTTCAAATGAATATTAATAGACAATATTTGTTGTTAAGTTATTGTAAGTCCTTTCTATTGGCTCAGTGAAACCTAATTCCTCCAGCTACCCAACAGCTTGCAAAACTAAAGAAAACCAGGACGTATTTTCAGTAATATTAAACAAACATCTTGAGTTAAATTGAGAGATAAATATATATATTTACCCCCTCTATCATATACGCTATCACATACTTTTAATTTAAAATTGAATTAGAACCTACTTGTTGAGCCCGCTGAATCATAGATTACAGAGTTGTTCATTTCAATTGATTAATGCCAATCGTACTCATAGATGGCAGACCAAACCGCGCATGACGATCCACGGTGACCTCTACTATGAGGGCAAGGAGTTTGAGACACGTCTCCGAGAAAAGAAGCCTGGTGATCTCTCCGAGGAGTTGCGGACGGCGTTGGGTATGCCTGTCGGGCCGGGGTCACATAAGGTCAGTCAGTATCTTAGATGCAGTGCTTATAGCTGTAGAGTGACGCTAAACATCTTAATTTCGGTAATATAAGACGACTGCCTTGTCTAGGGGTTGGATGTTCCGTCATTGGGTCCCCGGGTCGTTACCAGGTTCGAGTAAGGGCCGCACCTTCAAATTCTACCGAGATTCAGACTCCGAGTGTTGCTCGTTTAAAATGTGTACCAATGACGAAAGTTTGAAATCGTTAATGTATTATAGTTGAAAAGCGTAAATATGAACATACTTCTTTCACATACCATTTTTAAACATTTATACCCAATACCTAATAAAAAGAAATGTACAAGTTTTTAACACATATTTTTAATCACCCACTTGTTTCAAAAACGCACTTTTCCTGCAGGTGCCGCCTCCGTGGCTGATCGCTCAACAGCGTTACGGGCCTCCCCCTTCCTATCCTAACTTAAAGATCCCCGGTCTAAATGCCCCCATTCCTGATGGCTGCGCGTTCGGCTACCACGCTGGTGGATGGGGCAAGCCTCCTGTTGACGAGACCGGCAAACCTTTATATGGAGATGTGTTTGGCCATCAAAGCAGTGGTCAAGATGTAAGTAAAGGTCTCAAGAATAGCCCCTTGGGCACTCCATTTTGAGGTGATAGTTAGGTTAGAGCTTCTTTTGTTTAGCCGTTTAGAGTAAAGTAACATTCAGTAAGATTACAGTTATACTACCATAAGTCATGATAAATGTCTTACTAAAACAGTAGAAATGAAAGAGTGAAATAGTTCATTCAAGATAATTATAATGTGGAGTTGAGAGTTCTAAACCGCAGTTTTGCATGGTCTAAAGAGTTTATATGATAGCATTGGTTGATTTTATAGGACGCTGAAGATCAAGACATTGATAAGACGCAGTGGGGCGAACTGGAGTCTGAATCTGAGGAGGAATCGGAAGAAGGTAATTTAGATATTTAATGCACAAATCTACTCCAAAATTGGTTATGGTTATGATATTCATCTCGAGTCTAGGCTAAACGTCAAAACATGAAATAATTTCAATATTTCCTGCTTTTTCGTCTAGAGGGCTGTCCATTAATCACGTGAGGTTCGCAAGGGGTCAGGCAAAAATCACAAGGGGAGAGCGGGGTATTGTAAGATATCACGTGTATGTATATTTACGACAAAAGCGTCATTTTTAAACTGAAATCGGCGCGTAGTGTATGTGAAAGATTATTTGTAGGTACTAAAAATGTGTGGTGAGGGGGAGCCTGAAGCCCATGTAGTTGAAGGAGTTAGTCACTTAAGGTGGATGCTCCAGGGTAGCCCGCGAAATTCAAATTTTCTTACGTTTTTTGCAATTTGCAGGTTGTATGTTGATTAAAATGTTATTCGCGGCTGTAAGACGTATGTAGTTATAGAATTATAATCATCAAAATCATCAATACAACCCTCCAAGCTCATAAAGGTGCAAGAAAAACTTTTTCAAGGTCAAAGTCATTCTTGCACCTTTATGAGCTTGGAGGGTTGTATTGATGAGTTTGATGATTATAACTCTGTAACTACATACGTCTTGCAGCCGCGAATCAAATGTTCATCATCATACAACCTAGCACTGCCCTGCAAATTGCAAAAAACGTAAGAAAATTTGAATTTCGCGGGCTAACCTGGAGCATCCACCTTAAGGGCTGAGAAGTAATAGTACATAGTAGTAGCTCTATTAGGCCCATAGCCAAGTATCTTTCGTATCGCACTTTTGGTAGAATAGAAAAATAACTGACAATGTCAATGTCTTTTCGCTGGACATCCTCATGAATACCCCCCTCCCCCCAGTTGGGGACTAGCTGGAGTATGTTCGGACTCTGGAGCGCGAAAAGGTTGTTATTGATGGCCCACTGTAATTCTATCGAATATTTTTTTTTATCTGTAAGCTTTCTGATTTCTTAGGCTTTCGCGATTATTACACATTGAAATTAAACCCTTTTTAACGGATTTATCGCGACTGCTGCAAATGCTTTGCAGCAGTCGTGGTCGCGGGAGGGACTCGAAACGTTGGGAATTAAATAATGTAATATACACGCGATAAATCCGTTAAAAAGTGTTTAATTTCAATGTGTAAGCCTTCTGTTTATATTATACGGCAACATTTATTCCTGTTATAAAAAAATCTTTATAAGTATTGATTTTTTCTATCTTGTATGTTGCAATTGCAGAGGAGTCCGAGGGCGAGGGTGAGGGCGCGACGGATAGTGACGTGGCAGCCGGTGTGGCGACCCCTGGCGAGGGTCTGGTCACTCCGCTCGGAATCACCTCCGTGCCACCAGGCATGGAGACCCCCGACACTATCGAACTCAGGAAGAAAAAACTCGACAGTGACGTCGAGGGGTGAGTCATGTTATTCAAATTCAAAACTCATTTAATCAAGTTGGCTCATTAGAGCTCATTTGACAAGTCAAACAACAAAATAAAATTTACCATTGCACTGCACTGCATTCCGAACCGGTGGTACGGTTCGGAATGCAGTTCCACAGAGAAGAGCCGGCAAGAAACTCTATAGTTGCTCTTTTTCGATCGCCATTTTTAGGTAAAAAGTCGTGATTAGACAGTTTGTGAGAGTAAACTCGCGCAATAGTCGCAAAGGGCCAAAAAACAGCCAGATCCCATCAACAACACCAACCTTCCAACGCCCGAGCCAACCGACCCCCAGCAACGGCACCTGTTCACAAGCATGACGCATGCGGCAGCCATCGCCTTTCTCAACCATATTGCAGGGAAGAGAACGACCCGTCGCTCTACTGTTACATTAGCGTCCGCGCGCGACTTAGCTTGAGTCTCGCTTAGTAACGTAGTTTTCTAGTCTGATTTTCACTGTAACTTAACTATCGTGTTTGTTTTCCTACAAGCTTTGTTATCTATCCACTATATGATACAACACATTATCGTCTTCACATTTGAGTATTCAGGTTTTTTGCTCTAAATAAACACTTCGTAATTCCATCACCAAACGGTATTTCTTATTTATTTCTTGCTCAAAACTTACATCTCCGCCCGTAAAAGCCCCATTGCTGAGTCACGCCTCCTCCAAATGCAGGAGGGAAATTAGCCTACTGTGCCACGCTGGCCAGACGGGTTGGTACAGGGTTTTGTTTCAAGTTTTCCTTTTCTTGCGGCTAGGTTTTCTGTCGTGACGACACCCTCAGGATAGAATGGGGTGGTGACATTATGTATTCTAAATCCGTCACCACAGGGACAACTAAACTCTTGAATGGATGTAAAGTAAGCACTTGGATTGTTGCAGTGGAGATACGCCGGCTCTTTACCAGGTGCTGCCGGAACGCCGCGTTGGCTTGACAGCCGGCATGATGGCTTCCACTCATGTCTACGATATTAACGCTGCTAATCCGGGTGAGTTGAAGTTTAAGTGATCTGTATCACTTGCGTTCTTAAATGATAGATCGATTTATACTGTTGTAACATTTTTATCTTTTCATTAATGAACACTTTTTTTGTATGACATATTTTTTTAAACTGACAGTAATATAATTAACTTCAGCTATGCATGTCTGTGTGAGATAGTCAGTAACGAATTCGGCTCTTAAATTTAAATTTGTCGTTTTATGTTCCATCGTTGTTTTTTTTTACATGTTTGATTTTATTGGTTTAAAAGGTAATTTTATTCATGAGCATATCTCTCATGAGTAAAGCAACAACAAACCGTGTTTTCCGGCAACAACGAGCCGTCAAAAGGTGTTTTAAACATCCTACACCGCTGTGAAATTATTTTCAACAACGCCAGGCGCAGAATTAATTTGGTATCTTTCAGCCGATATGAATAATATATAGTTATTCCTATTACCAAAATTGTGCTTTATCCAACAAGCAATAAGGTCTAATATCTACTATAGTATGAGTCGCAATTCTAAAATATTCGCACCTATAGGCAAGCGAGCATCTGGCGCTGGTGCAGCCGGTACGGCAAGCGAAGGCGCAACGGTGGCCAGTAGCGGAGTGGACGTGGCCCTTGATCCGTCCGAGCTGGAACTCGAACCTGAAGCCGTGGCTGCGCGCTACGAGAGACACCTACGGGAGACGAGGCCACGCGCCCATGAAGATCTGTCTGACATGTTGGCAGACCATGTGGCCCGCCAGAAGGTATATTCTAACGTATTTTCTTAAGCGGTATCGATGTTTATATGTCAGCAAGTTCATTTACGGCCCGCAGTCCTCTTTAAACTGTGTAGCATAGAGTATATTTTAGATAAAGTTAATTGTATCAAGTGTAGTGTGTCATCATCATCATCATCAGCCCACATTAGTCCACTGCTGGACATAGGCCTCCCCTAAAGAGCGCCATAGCGCCCTGTCTTCCCTGTGTAGTGTGTATCAAGTGTATTTTCTGAGTTTGACAGTTGTGGTTTTCAGTTACGTATCTAAACATGTATTACTAATATATGTAAAAAAAATACTAATTTCAGTCTGTGCATGGGAGATATATGGAAAAACCTATTGAAGGGGCCTTTATCAATGCAATACAATGATAAAATATTTATTTGTGCACGCTAATGTCAGAAAGGGCTTAGCGGGTTCAGTTTTTACTTAAGTTTTGTAGTAATCTTGACATAAGACATCTTTTTTATTATATTTTTCAAGCACTTAGAATTTTTTTCGTCAATATTATTGTGGTGAGATACATGATTTATTTTTATATTACAGAACAAGAGGAAGCGTCAACAAAACACAGATTCAAAGCAGTCGAAGAAATACAAAGAATTCAAGTTTTAATTATATTTGTTTAAGTGTAATATTAAATACATATTTATAAGTGTGTTCCAGTATCAATTTCCTCTCACATTGATTTATACATATTCTGGTATCAGGCATTTTCAGTCTATTAGCTGGTAATAAAATATATATAATAATGAATACTGTCTTTTGTTTTCTCCTTTTCGCAAACATTCAGTTTCTATCGATTTTTTATTGTGTTTCAAAGACTAACAAAAATGAAACACTGTGTATAAATACACTGTATAAGATACTATGTCGTTTGTGTAGCAATAAGCAAGTAATCTATTGTAGTACGTGCATACATCTTTGTTACCGTCAGAAAATTCTTAACGGGATAATCGGTTTATTAAATGTTATAGCTGTGCCATATTATTAATGAAATATTTTTTTTAATACAGTTGCTCAAAAAGTGGCATATTACAGGGACGTATAGCGTTCGGGAAGTGGGCTATTACAAACGCGTGCTTTTTCTTTACCATTCCCGCACTAGTGCGTTTTCTTTCCCAACTGTCAAAATAATGTCTATTATAAGGAAAAACCAACCATCAAGTTTTTACTAAAAAAAATCATAGTAGTTTTTATGATTCATGCAAATACGTATATTTCTAAAAAGAAACTACGTACAAATTTGTTTCAATATCAGATTTAATGATTTGATTGAATGTGTTTTATTTCATCTAATTAAATTTCATTTCATATCAATAAAAAAATTCTACTGAAGACTTGGCTGTATGGGCATTGTTCCTTTTGCCTACCAGAATGGGTGAAGAAAAAAAAACCTGCTTATATTCTACGGTCGGCGCCATTTTTCAGAAATGATTAGTTAGTTGAGTTTATTGTGTTTGTAATATTTTATTAAATTGCTTCATTTTTTCGCAACTGTATTAAAAATAGTCGTTCAGTACACGTGCGGAACCGTCATTGCAACTTGTTCCGACTGTCAACCCTCGCCTTCGGCTGCGCCTCGGCTCGGGTAGACATTTGTCGGAACTCGTTGTAATGACAGTCTTTCCGCACTTGTAATGAAATATACTATTGCGTTGACAACACCGTTCCTAACATTTCATTTTAGTGGTGCGAATTTACAAAAAGTAACGATACTTTTTAGGATGTCGATATAACAATGAAAGCAGCATTGTAATGTGTGGAGACTAAAAGGAATCTGACTCCAAATAAATTCGACTCCGTGTAGTATTTACAATTTATAATATATATTTACAACAGAAGGAGTTAGGACAGAGGCAGAAAAATAAAAGCAATAAAAATGTACAAGACAACAGAAAAGAGAATAAACCAAAAGTGACAGTCAATAAATTGGTTGCCATAGAACCCGCGCACGGAATCTGCAAAGGACTCGCGTGCGCGAACTCTACGGCAGTATATATATAAAACAAAGTCTGTCGAGTCTGTCTGCCCATAAAATAATTAATTACACAAATTATTTGAACTTAAAATATGTACATGCTGACACGCCACATCACCCCCTTCCAGCTGGAAAGCGCCATATTTTCAGCGAAGAAAACGCGCTGGAAAGTGAACGCGTCGACCAGATCGAGTTCTTCGGACATTGTCTTCTTCGACGGCGTCGGGTGGCGTGTGATGTTGTGATGATGGAGATGGAATTGTGTGCTGTGATGAATGTTGTGATGATGAATGAGAGGAAGGTGAAATGAGCTGTGAGTGTGTGTGACTGTGCGATGGGTGGAGTGAAGTGTTATCACTCAACACGTAGGCTGGTTTTAGCCTGTCTATGGATACAGTAATCACATTACCACGAACTCGAATCTTGAACACCTTATCACCTCTGTCTACAACCTCGTAGGGACCAGTGTATGGAGCAGTTAACGACCCACGGACCCTATCATCCCGCAGAAAAACGTGGGAGACGGTAGCTAAGTCTTTAAAAACAAAGACCGATTTGTGTCCATGGCGTGAAGCTGGTGATGGCTGTAAATCGTTAACAATCTTACGAAGCTGGGCTAAGTAATCACTTACATCAGGAAAATGATCACTAGAGTTAGGCTGTAAAAGTTGACCGGGCAATCTCAGTGACTCACCGTACGTGAGTTCGGCTGAGGATGCGCGTAGATCTTCCTTGAAAGCACACCGGATACCCAATAAAACCACTGGTAGAGTGTCAACCCAGTTTGTAGTTTGATGACAGACAATAGCAGACTTGAGTTGACGATGGAATCTCTCTACGAGACCGTTACATGCTGGATGGTATGAAGTGGTCCTTTTATGCTTGAAACCTATGAGTTCTGATAGCCTTTTGAATAGCGCCGACTCAAACTGTGCACCGCGATCAGTCACGATGCTGGTAGGGACGCCAAAGCGAGAGATCCAACCGTGCAATAAGGCCTTAGCGACAGCCTCAGCGGTGATCTCTTTGAGAGGAATTGCCTCAGGCCATCGCGTAAACCTATCGATGGCTGTAAGGCAATATTTGTACTCTTGGCTAGATGGTAAGGGACCTATCATATCGATGTGAATTTCTGAGAACCTGGATTTGGGTAAGTAAAACGTACCTAAAGGTGATGAGACGTGCCGAGTGACCTTTGACCGCTGGCAGGCCAAACAGAAACGGGTCCATTCTCGACAGTCTTTCCTAATGCCAGGCCAAACGTAACGTTCTGCAACTAGTTTTGCAGATGCATTGGCCCCAGGATGACTCAGTGAATGTAATGCCTCAAAAACCTGACGGCGGAATTGAGGTGGGATGTACGGTCTTGCAACGCCACTACTAACGTCACAATATAAGACAGTGTCTGTCCCAGGCAACCTAACTTGTTTGAGGCACAAAGACGTATTATTGCTGGTAATAAGCTGCTGCAGCTCTGAATCGGAGAACTGCGACTGAGCGATGTGCTCCAAGTCAACCGGCTGAGTAATCTCCTCGATTCGAGACAGCGGATCGGCCACAACATTGTGCTTACCAGATATGTGCCGTATATCAGTAGTAAATTGGGAAATGAAATCTAAATGCCTGAACTGGCGAGGTGAGCATCTATCCTTACGATTACTAAATGCGAAGCAAAGAGGTTTATGGTCTGTATAAACCACGAAGTCTCTTGCTTCAACCATGTGCCTGAAATGTCTGATGGACTCGTAAATAGCTAATAACTCACGGTCGTAAGGTGAGTATTTCTGCTGACTTGGGCTCAGCTTCTTCGAAAAGAAAGCAAGAGGTTGCCATCCAATCCCTTGCTTGTGCTGTTGCAAGACTGCGCCAATGGCTACGTCTGATGCATCGGAAACAATTGATAATCGACTCTCTGAGTCTGGATGTGCTAACAAAGTTGCCTGACACAGATCCTGCTTACAGGCTTCGAAGGCCTCATGCTCAATTGCAGAAAATGTGATAGGATGAGACCCTTTGATCGAACCAACCAGCATATCGTTCAAAGGAGCCTGATTACGAGCTGCATTGGACATAAACTTCCTATAGAAATTAAGCATGCCTAGGAACCTTCGAAGCTCTTTGACCGTTTTCGGAACTGGAAAATTTTGGATAGCCTCTACCTTGGCAGGCAAGGGCTTGGTACCCTCGCTAGAAATAAGGTAGCCTAAAAACTTTACCTGAGAAACGCCAAAGGTGCACTTGGAAGTGTTGATTACCATGCCGTATTCCTGCAGCCTGGTGAACAGCGTGCGTAGGTGCTGCTTATGGGTCTCCTCATCAGGGGAAAAGACCAGGAAGTCATCCAAATAAGCGTAGCAGAACTCAAGGCCTCTAAGCATCTCATCAACAAATCGTTGAAAGGACTGAGCTGCATTGCGCAACCCGAACGTCATGTACGGAAACTCGTAGAGACCGAACGGGGTAGTGATCGCAGTCTTCGCTATGTCGTCACCAAATACTGGAATCTGATGGTAAGCTTTCAACAAATCTATCGTGGAGAACACCCTGCAGCCTGCGAGGCTATGAGAGAAATCCTCAATGTGCCGGATGGGATACTTATCCGGTAGAGTGCGAGCATTCAGCATCCTATAATCCCCGCAAGGACGCCAGCCGTTATCCTTCTTGGGAACTAAGTGGAGAGGTGAGGCCCAAGATGACTCAGAGGGTCTGGCTATGCCGCTCTGCAGCATAGAAGCAAACTCCTCTTTCGCAATCTTGAGTTTATCCGGTGCCAGCCTACGTGGAGTACATGAAACGGGCGGGCCCGGAGTGGTGCGAATGTAGTGCACTGTATTGTGTAATGGCTTACGATGTGTACCTAGTGGGCGAGTGACGTCAGGAAATGAACGTAGTATGTCATGATATACCGACTCACCAACAATCGACTTCACCGAAGAGACAATGTCTGAAACTCGAGCAGGCGAAGCCGGGGCAGAAAGAGAGGTGTGGTTGTCAATCAGACGATGGTTCCTGCAATCTACAATTAAATTATAAAATGACAAAAAATCAACACCTATTATAGCCCTATTCACATCAGCAACTATAAATCGCCAGGAGAAGTCACGCCTTAAACCTATATTTACAGAAATATTTACAAAACCGTATGTATGAATGACGGTGCCGTTTGCCGCACACAGCTCGTATGCGGTTTTCTCTCGTCGTCCTTTGGCAGCAGATCGTGGGAAGACGCAGACATCGCTTCCGGTATCGATGAGGAACTGCGTCTTTGTTACCCGATCTGTGACGAATAGGCGGCCTTTGCTGGAAGAGCAGTCATCAGCCGCGCTCACTGACTGCTGTCCTGGTTTTCCGGCGTGAAGTTGCACGGCTTATTGCACATTTCTGCTTCCTTACCAAATTTGAAATGGTACCAACATGTTCCTTGCCGTGATCTTGAACGCTTGCGTCTGTGCGGGCGATTCGGCGTCCGCGATCGATATCCTCTTATAATCACTTCCGACAAAGCTTGTATGCGCTTTTTGAGTTCGCAAATTTGTCGGGACATATCTACACCCGAAGGCGAAGAGGTCGAGGAGAAATCTGCCCGAGCCATATTTCCGTGTTCTTGAAGGTCACCAGTGTAATGTGTGGAGACTAAAAGGAATCTGACTCCAAATAAATTCGACTCCGTGTAGTATTTACAATTTATAATATATATTTACAACAGAAGGAGTTAGGACAGAGGCAGAAAAATAAAAGCAATAAAAATGTACAAGACAACAGAAAAGAGAATAAACCAAAAGTGACAGTCAATAAATTGGTTGCCATAGAACCCGCGCACGGAATCTGCAAAGGACTCGCGTGCGCGAACTCTACGGCAGTATATATATAAAACAAAGTCTGTCGAGTCTGTCTGCCCATAAAATAATTAATTACACAAATTATTTGAACTTAAAATATGTACATGCTGACACGCCACAGCATAATGGTGTCAGGTTAATACATACAGCAATAAATAAATAAAGAATACTTAAATATAAATCAAACTATCATCATTTGAACCCATAAGGTGGAGGCCAAATGAGCGTAGTTTTGTGAGTTGTCAGTCGCGTAATTCCGGCTGCATTCGGTTTCATACAAAAGTCCAGTTCGTGCCACTCGGCCACGCAAAATGAGTTGTGAGCCGACTCACACGCATTAGCCGACCGAACTGAGTTCGCGGGGTGCGAAGAGACCGACGAAAGCTTTAGTCAGGTAAAGGTTGCGTGAAAGTCGACCACTGAATAAAATGCGCCCGTCTGGCACACTAACAGAATTCTGCGACGGAAATTACGCGACTCACAACTCACAAAATTACAGTCGTTTGGCTTCACCCTAAATGATCTACTGCTAAGTTATGCCTTGTCCAATTTCATGGACAGTAATTAGCCTACTATGCCACAGGCTGGCACCTATACTTAATCATGCAAAACAATCTTTTCGGTAAAATTTGTTTGATCTGTAATTCTATGACCTACTGCTGCAGAAGTAAACATATTTAAAGTGTAATTTCACATTGAATTCAATTTCCATATTTCACAGCAGATATATTTATCAAGGATTTACAAAGTATCAAATACTTTAGAGTTATCTCTGAAAGGTTGATGGTGGCATGGCTTATTATGCACATAAGAAATACAATTTAGATTGTTGATTTCAACAGAAATAAATAATACTTTGATTATCGATTGGTTCAAAAACATCAATGTATCGATATTTTCCTACCTAACCTGACTAACCTCGCCTCGCCTTGTCTTGTCACTCACTTCATTCGGTTGTTTGTTGGAAGTTTTTCATTTGTTTTTACTTAAATAAAGTCGTCGAAATCGAATTAATTCATTTGTTTTATTATCCCGTTAGAACAAGTTTAATTTTAAATAATGGCTCGTGTCCTTGTTGGTGTCAAAAGAGTCATTGATTACGCAGTGAAGGTAAGTTTTCATTTGAGTTCAAAGGTTACTTTCAGAATTCAGCATTGCAACAACCATTTGATTAAAAACTTATTTTATTAAATAATTCAGATAATATTACTCAACGTCGACGTCTTAGAGTCACATCCTTGTCCCAGTGATCTTAGTTTAGAAAAGCTGTTAGACCTATTTAAAAATTAGCATATTCCCCTAATATTCCATATTATGTTAGGTGTTATTTTAGTCTACAAATGATCTGCTAATGAATTAAGGTCGTCTATATTATGATATAGTAAATTTAGTCATCTGTGCTGGGTAGGTTTAGTTTCAAGTTTTCCTTTTGCGGCTAATCCTTCTGAATTTGTCTTACACTGCACTTGATAGGACAATAATAAATTGCTCAACCATTATTTATATTATCTCCAATTAATGTTCTTTAGATCCGTGTGAAGCCAGACAAGACTGGAGTAGTAACAGATGGAGTGAAGCATTCAATGAACCCTTTTGATGAAATTGCTGTGGAAGAAGCAGTCAGGCTAAAAGAGAAAAAGATTGCAAGTGAAGTGATTGCTGTGTCATGTGGGCCAACACAGTCCCAAGTGAGTCTGAATATACAAGTCTTTTTGGTGTTTATTCTTAGTCATAATACCTAATGTTCATCAAAATAATTCAATGAAGAGGTTGATCAGTATTAAGAAATTGGAACAAAATTAAAGCATTAAAATAATTATGTAGAAAGAAGGTGATAATCTTCAAATATCGGACCAGATTTTGGTCAAACATAGCTTAGAACACATGTGTTTTGTTATGTGATATGTTTTGCCATCTTCAAATGAAGAGTCTTCTCATACAACAAAAGTAATTGGTTCAGCCATTCACAAGTTTTAATGCCACAGACATACATTTCAAACTTATAACAATCATCTTGTTCTTTGGGGGCCTGCATCATCACTATCACCACTATCACATATATATCCAGTAAGGGGTGAGTCAGAATATAAAACTTCCCTACCACATGCTGGGAATAAGAAATAAGTTTTCTTCACTTACTTATATGGGTAAAGTTTGGTACTAGGAGGTAATAAAGGTATACTAGGATAATAAATGTTTGAATATCAATTTCAGGAAACCCTCAGGACTGCTCTGGCAATGGGGGCTGACCGTGCCATCCATGTGGAAATAGCTGGTGCTGAATATGAGACACTGCAGCCACTCCATGTTGCCAAGATCTTGGCCAAGCTGTCAAAAGATGAAAAAGCTGATTTAGTTATTGTTGGCAAGCAGGTGTGGTATCGATAATTGTACTGCCATATTATGAGATTTGTTTCTGCTTGATTTTTTTTTTAATACAAACTGACGTTATGGAATCATGGACTTTATTAGTACGAAATTTAGTAGGAATATTACATTCGTCAGGGATAGGTCAGCACAGAATGTATTTACAAAATTTCACCCAAAATGAGGCTTGCCGGGGCATTTATGCTAGCAGGAGCTAGTGTATAATATCCTCAAAATATGACATTATTGATATAATACTTTAATAAGCCCTTATTAACATGAACATGTATTTTATATATGTTTTGTTTCATTTGCCTCTAAAATGACAGAGAGTACAGAGATCAATATATTCTTTTGAGGTTTAAATACAAAAAATTACAGCTATTTTGAATAAGGCAGATAGAAGATATATTGTTAGTATCATGGAATTTGCTAATTGTTAATTGACAACTAGGCCTCTAAACCAGAAAACATATTATTTATAGTTATTTTAGTGATTTATTATCATTAAAATATAAATATTCAGTATTAATTAATGTTTTAGGCCATAGATGACGACTCAAACCAAACGGCACAAATGACGGCGGCACTTTTAGATTGGCCGCAAGGAACATTTGCATCAAAGGTAATTAATTTGTCGAGTGCATAATAATCATCACTACATAGTATAAAACAAAGTCGCTGTTGTCTGTCCGTCCCTATGTATGCTTAAATCTTTAAAACTACGCAACGGATTATGAAGCGTTTTTTTTTAATAGATAAAGTGATTCAAGAGGATAGTAATAGAATATTGTAGAGAAAGACTGATAAATTTAGAGGTTCATCATTGTACCCGTGCCGAAGCCGGGGCGGGTCGCTAGTAATTTATGAATTAAATTAATAATTTTACATGTTGCCTGTACACCTTAACATAGGACTCTTGTCCTTTTAGCTGTCTTGTCCATCCATAAATGATTCAAAAGTGTGAATATCTCGCTTATATTATAAAAAGATCTTGTTATATACTAGTTGATAACCTCTGCGACCATCTTATATCAGTATTGCTAAGCTACTCAAGTAACCGTTATCTGTATTATTATATTAAAATAATAACATTAATTTTAACTGTCACACATTCAACCAATACGATCTTAAGCGAATGAAAGACATATTTAAACATTCCACCACAATGGTTAAAATCGGTCTAGGAATTGGCAAGGTTCTTACACAATTCCTTTTAATTCGACTACCTTACGGCATTTTTCCAATCCTAAGAATATTTCTACTGCTAAGATTTTGAGATCAGTATTATGTAGACTAAAGGAAATCTTTAGCGGACGGACGACCTTGTATAGGTTGTACATCGTCTAGATCTCTTGGAGGCCTATCTTCAGCTGTGAATGTCTGTGGCTGTTAAGTGTCTAAAAAAAAAACCACTAATTTGTACCCAGTTCTCAATTTTGTTAAAAGACTGAGTCTACGGCCAATGTGTGTGCAGGTAGAAAAAACTGACGCTGGTTTGACCGTGACTCGCGAGATTGATGGTGGTCTCGAAGTAATCAAGACCAAGGTACCCGCCGTCATTAGCGCAGACCTGCGACTCAACGAGCCGCGATATGCCACACTGCCTAATATCATGGTGAGTATAATCTCTTACTCTTCACTTCTACTTTAGCCGACCCAGGCTATGGTGAATAGCAGGAGAAAAGTCTTAACAGTCTAGTTCTACTAATTCATGAGATGTAGTCACTCTCACTTTGGCTGAAATGATGATGATGATGATGATGAGTCACTCTCACATACACGTCACACTTTAGACCTTCTTGAATTCTATATTCGGAAATATTTGGTACACATAGGTAGTATCAGAGATAGTATCAGCTATCAACCGTTTTTTTAACGAAACCCCTGCACGCTTGTATCCTGTATTGTGGGGGCAGTTTACAAACATGTAATACACCCAACTCAAATGACACCGCAGACGTGATCTAAAGTCGGCGAATCCAACCCCTACAACAAGGCAGGCACAGGCGGAGCGGGTCAGGGAGGAGGATTCTCTAGCTGACCCGCTCCGCAGACGGAAGCCGGGGAGGAGGCCACCTTCTGCTCGAGGAGTGCCGGTGGTGGGTCGAGCGACCCGCTACTGTCGAAAGCCTGACTGACTGAGGGCGCCGAGGCGTCACTATTGAATGCGTTCACGCGAACCACTGGCACTCTACGTGTGACGTCCAAGGGTATACCGCTGGGGCCTAAGTGGGTAGTTTTCCGAGTCCCACATAATCGCTGAATCCACCCCGAGGGGCGGCGGTATGCTTAAAGCTTTTTCCAGGGAAACAAAAAACTTCTTTTACACATTTCATGTTTTTACATTTTGTACTTAATATGCACACAGAGACATGGTCTCTTACGCTGGTAATTAGAACTACTAGTACTATTTTGGACCAGTCCAAGAGTACAAAGTTCATATTTATTGACATCAATATCTACAGCTATTATTCCAGTTATAAATGCTTCTATGTATCATTACAGAAAGCCAAAAAGAAACCTTTAAAGAAAGTCACTGCAAAGGACCTAGGCGTAGACCTCGCTCCTCGGATCAAGGTGGTGTCCGTCGAAGACCCGCCAGTCAGACAGGCCGGCTCCATCGTGCCGGACGTCGACGCTCTAGTCGCCAAGCTCAAGGAAGGCGGCCACATCTAAACAACCCTAGATAATCTTAGCTGAAATTAGTTCTGAAGTGCAATCAAAGATAATTATTGGAGTTGTTGATCTGGTTTAAAATTTTGACAGCCTGCCACCCACTATATACACGTGTGTATATTATGTGAAACATTTGTGAGCCCCACTAATAGTAAGTGTAAAAACGTTTGTACTGATTTTATGGAGTATATTCGAGTGAATCATGTAGATTATATGTATAAATTGTTGAATATACACTTTTAATATGTTTTTATTAGTTTTATTATTCAACTACTAAGCCTATAAATGATTTCCTTATGTCAGCTCTTTCGACACCCTCAGGATGGTGTGGGGTGGTGACACTAAGTATTCTATACCCACATACGTAGTCACTACACGGAATGGAATAGAGTTTAGTTTAATTATTATAAGATTAAGGATTCTTACCTAATGCAATGGCACACATTCCCACTATTTTAGACATTAAATTTTCTTGCTATGTCCTACACAAAGTGCTAGCCATTTTCAAGTGTAGAGATATTATTATTTACTAGGCAATAACAAAAAAAAGGCATAAAGTTACTCGCGGGTAAAGCCGCGGGGCGAAGCTAGTAAAAAAAGTAGCCTAAGTTAGCTACCTATCAGTGAAAGTCCCGTCAAAATCGGTCCAGCCGTTCCAGACAGATACAGTCAAAATTTAAAAATAAATGTTATTTTGGCCTATGTACTGTGTATACATACATACTTACGAATTTAGTAAAAAGTGGTTATTTTATTATTACAAACAGACACCCCAATTTTATTTATTTGTATAGATATATTAAAAAAA
The DNA here is from genome assembly GCA_905475355.2 of Clostera curtula. Lineage (NCBI taxonomy): Eukaryota > Metazoa > Arthropoda > Insecta > Lepidoptera > Notodontidae > Clostera > Clostera curtula. The sequence goes on along the minus strand of FR997813.1, from coordinate 4,072,700 downwards.
GAACAGACATATCTTAATTTCATTTATTATCTCCTCTACCATTTGGTTCAGTCAGTAATCATTTGGACATCCAACAATATTTAAATGCAGGTTACAATTTAAGTGTTGACAGCCCATTAATATAATACACCCTAAATTACTACAACTATGAACATTCATCTTTGCAAAAGTAGCTACTTGCGGATAGGTAAACAGAGTTCAACAAACTCTTAAAAACATCTACAATACTATCGCACTTCAGTCATAGCACACAATTTACAAAACTAAAAAAATACTAATACTAAATTCAGATCAATAGTACTGTATGCATTTCATATTTCATTTTTTAAAACAAAACCCGTGATCTACTTTTAAACTTGTATCGCAGGGGCAGTTTACAAACATACTACTACTATTCAGCCCATAAATGACCCACTGCTGAGTCGGGCTTCCTCTAATTTCATGGAGGGTAATTAGGCGACTAAAGCGGTTATACCACGTTGGCCAGATGGGTTGACATAGGATATCGTATCAAGTTTTTCTTCTCATGTGGCTAGGTTGTCGGCATCATTACTTGCTTTTGTCGGCTCTTACGACACCCTCAGGATGGAACGGGGTGGTGACACAATGTATTTTAAATCCGTCACCATAGGGACAAATAATTCACGAATACAAATGATACCCTGACTCGGAGCAAGTACGTGCCTCTGGTTTACGCAAAGACACTTACCTGACCCCGGAATCGAAACGGGAACCCGTAATCCATAGGCGGCACGGCACATCCAACCCCTCGACCAACAAGGCAGTCGTCATAAAATCATTTTTGCAAATATTTTTTTCTTCTGGAGTACTCTAGTATACACTAACTATTCTTTAGTAAGTACAGCCTTACAATAATCATTGTTGCAAACTTAACCAAATATATTATACGTAATGCGGCTTTAAAAACAATTCAATGCGATAAAATTTAGGCCTTTAAATAACGTGTAAACGAAATCGATTTTTTCGACACACCGATAACAATAAAAATGATTATCCTTTTAAAACATAGCTAAGAACACTCTTTTATCATCACTACATAGTATAAAACAAAGTCGCATTCTTCTGTCCGTCCCTATCACTACATAGTATAAAACAAAGTCGCTGTCGCCTGTCCGTCCCTATGTATGCTTAAATCTTTAAAACTACGCAACGGATTTTGAAGCGGTTTTTTTTAATAGATAGATTGATTCAAGGGGAAGGTTTTTATGTATAACCCACCCCCGCTTTGCACGGGCGAAGCCGGGGCGGGCCACTAGTATAATATAAAAATGAATCGCAAAATGTGTTGGTAACCGCATAACTCAACAAAGCCTAGACCAATTTGGCCAATTCTTTTTTAGAAATGTTCGTTGAAGTTTTATGGTATGGTTTTTACGGCGAGAAAAATCCCAAATACCGCCTTTTTCTTTTTCCAATAAAAAGGTTTTCTAACTAAAACGTAGAGACCATTTGAGCTTTATTGCTATTGTATAAAGTTCATATTAAATTACAACCACTCAATGTAGGTGTGTTCCTAACGTCAAAGAGTCAATTTGCACTTTATGACAGGACGAAGTCTGTCGGGTCCGGGGTAGTACAACATAAAAACAGAAATATGGTAATCCTCTTAGAAGCTATGACGTAACAGATATTATTACGGCATAGCAGAGTAACTTACTCGGTGGAACTTTCCAACTGGGCAATAACCTTACAGCAGCGTCACTTCACGTCACCTTCAGCCCATAAAAGACCCACTACTGAGTCAGGCCTCCTCCAAACTCATGAAGGGATATTAGCCTATTATGCCACGCTGACCAGACGGGTTAGTACAGGGCTTCGCATCAAGTTTTCCTTATCTAGCAGCTACGTTTTCGGCTTTGGCAGTTACAATGGGGCAATTAGTGTTAAGGTTGCATCATAGAAACTCTTTTCCTACCAATCTTAACTATGCCACATTTTAAAATTGTGAACATGTCTGTCAATTCTCGATTTATATTGGCGTAACAAAAAGTTGTTTTCGTGTGTGATTTTATTAAGTAAAACTATTAATAATGAATGTCTAAATTCTGGACAAGCACTTGGTAATTTCTTATTCTGTGTTAGTGTTTTCATACCAAGAGCAAAATCCTGTAAATTTTGAAGAAAGTCTGGGACATGCTCTAGAGGGAGAAAACTATGTAGACCAAGTTCAAGAGGATACTCCTGTCCGAGAAGATGAGGTCTTTATTGTGGAAGAGACATCGGTCCGAGAAGATGATGTCGTCACAGACGCTCAGTAAGACTTAGAGCTAATAGAACCTTTGCCTCGATATGATTTAAGGAACCGAGCGACACTGCAACGTCCAAAGAGGTTTGAAGACTTGAAGATGTTTGTTTCGTAGGGAACGACAATTTTCCCGAAACTTACAAAGAAGCGGCTCACAGAGAGGATCATACCGAATGGCAGAAAGCCATGGCGAGCGAAATGAATTCTCTAGCTGAGAATAAAGTTTGGACGCTCTGCGAACTACCACCTAATAAAAAGGCGCTGCCTTGCAAGTAGATTTATCGAATTAAAAGAAACCCAGAAGGCACTATCGATCAATATAAGGCGAGACTGGTAGTAATAAGGTTCAAACAACGAAAAGGCATAGATTTTGAACAAACATTTAGCCCGGTTGCTCGTATGTCATCAATTCGAGCTTTGTTAAGTGTAAGTGCGAAAAAAACCTGAATTTAACTCAGTTTGATGTTGCAACAGCCTTCATATATGGAAAGTTACAGGAAGAAATCTATATGCAACAACCTAAAGGTTTTAGTGATGGCACTTTAAGAGAATGCAGATTGCACAAGTCTGTACGGCTTGAAACAAACACCACGGGAATTATTGTTTCTAACAAATTCTAATTGAAAAAGGCTTCCAGCAAAATGTAGCTGACTGTTGTCTTTTTATGAAGTATATAGGAGACAAGAAAATCATTATAGCTCTGTATGTGGATGACGGATTGGTAGCCACTACAGATGAAGCTTTGGCGAAGCAATTTCTTAAAGAATTAGGCGCTACGCAAAAAATATCCGGCAAGCCAGCGTCCTACTACCTAGGACTAGAGATTGCTCGGGAGATAGATTTGGACAAGAACTTAGTAATTTCTTATTCTGTGTTAGTGTTTTCATACTTTGCATTTACAACTCATTCTGCGCTTCAAAGGTAACTTATTTTACTACTGCATCTGATAAGAATTAGCCTACTGTGCTACGCTGCCATAGAGGGATTTATATAAAATGTTCCTTCTCTTGCTTCTCGGTTATCGGCCCTGTCTTTTTCTTCTGCGGGCCCTTACGACACCCTCAGGACAGAATAGGGTTGTGACACTATGTATTCTAAGGCCTCACACGCACGGAGCGCTACCCAGTATAGGAAAAAATAAACAAATGGTACATGAACAAAAATCTGACTACCGTCATTTTCATGAACGCTAAAACATTTCTTACAACAAATAAAAAATGCACACAGTACTTTTAATTGATAGCATCAGCAATGAGTCCACATAATCCACTATTACTCCTTCAATACAAAGCTTCGCCACTGAACGGCTGGTACCAGACGATCTTGCCTTCCAAGCAGCCAGTGACGAGCAGTTGGCACCTGGGGCTAAACCGGGAGCTTACCACCAAATCCTGGTGGATCCCTAGGCTCTGCCCAACCTCTACCATTGGGCGAGGTCCGTTGAGGTCTTGGACACAGTGTGAAAGCTCACTGCAGTCGTTGTTGAGGGCTAGCAGCCTCATGCCACGCCCGAAAGGCGAACAGACGATACGACCGTCCGCAGAGTAACATAGTTCCTGGAAGTAAGACACGTGATTACAAATAGTCAAGTGGGTGTGAACATAATATCCCTGTACTAGCTTCTGCACGCAGCTTCGCCTGCGCAGGTCAAGCCCGTTCTAATCTTCCGTTACTAGCAGAGCTAATTACTGGTGGCACCGACCACCTCATGCGCACACAACGCCATCTCGTCCCTAGGTAAGCAACTTAATGCTTGTGTTATGGTAACGAGATGGATGATAAACTACTTATATACATTTTTTTTTGTAAATACATACATATTATAGATAGAAATGACACCCAGACTCCGAGCCAGTGCCTCTGGTTTAGACAAAGACACTTGCCCGACCCCGGAATCGAACCCGGGACCCGTTGATCCAAAGGCGGCACATCTAACCACTAGACCAACGAGTTACTTTTGACCTCAATCTCGTTTGATGGAATGAGAAGATAGGCCTAAGACGTGTACCATACGTCTGCCTCGAAGGTGTCTGTTGCCTTTGGCCTTAAAGAAGCCCTCGTCACCATATTGCACAGAAATGTGCGCGTGTGGTGACGGCTTTAGAATACGCCATACTACTCAGGGTAGTATGGCGTATTCTTAATCCGTCACCACGTCGTAGGAGGCGACTACAGGAACGCAAGAGCCAGATCACCTAGTCGCAAAAGAAGAAAACTTAATACAAACTCTATTCGAAACTATCTTGCCAGTTCGGCACGGTAAGTACGCTATTCTCCCCGTGAACTGGGAGGAGGCCCGACTGAGTAGTAGTTCAATTACGGGCTGAAATGATTCTGAACTGAATGCTCGTTGAATTCACAATTGCCGTCGAGAGCATTTTTTTAAATTATGATGAGCAACGTATTTATTTGGATAAGGATTAATATCATATTTATAAAAAATATATTAATGCATAATATTAGAAAAAAAAATATCGCCATAAAAGATTATATGGACACACACCCCATTGATTATGATAATATGTATCAAAATCAAAATGTTTTTGCTCGAATAAATTCTTGCGAATGCTTTCAGATAGTCAAAAATAATAATTCCATCATCATCATCATTTCAACCAAAAGACCACTGTTGGACATAGGCCTCCCCCAAGGATCTCCACAAAGGCCGGTCCTGGGCCGCCCCGCACCCACTGCTTTCCGGCGACCTTAACCAGGTTCTCGGTCCACCGTGTGGGAGGCCTACCAGCACTGCGCCTTCCGGAACGCAAAAATAATAATGTACTAAAATAAAATATATATTTAAATACACATATATTATTATTTAAATTATCACAACAATTTAAAATAAGTGTTGTGACAATAAAACATAACGTACCCAGACGTCTTATCGCACAAACTAAGCTTAATCGGAGACCTGTAAACAGTGCAACATTGTGCGTTACTGCTAAGTCTTAAAAAAGTCTGCACATACCTTAATAAAACCCTTCCCCTCATTTGTCTCTTCTGTGAAGTATAACAGCCTATCTCTGTTTTGCCTTATGTAGTGTTTTGTGGCCAGCTCCTCGTCACTAGTGGATGCATAATCTCGCGGGGTCTGCCCCGATGTGGAAGGCGTACTGTGGAATAAAAAAAAAAAAAAAAAATTCACTGCATTGTTGGTGTAGGTGTTGGGTGTGCGGCGTGCACAGGGAACGTTACCAATAAAACAGGCGGTCGATTTAACTGTTTCTTTGTACTTTCGAAGACAACTGTCATCTAGTCTCTCCCGTGACCACGACTGCTGTAAAGCATTCGAAACGTCGGGAATTAAATAATGTAATATACACACGATAATCCGTTAAAGAATGTATAATTTTAATTGACTGGTTTGTTCCAATTCTGTTATTACCATTTTAACCGACAGTTGGAATCCCTAGGTTGAGATAAACTTGTCGCGGAACACATTCCGTTTCATTCATCTTTTATTGGGGAGTTCAACGCGCGGCCCTGAAGCGAGCAATCGAGGAACGCCTAATTACCATCTTTCCCAGGCTAGTCCCCATGGCTGGTCCTCAGTTTATAGTAAAACTAGTGGCCCGCCCCGGCTTCGCCCGTGCAAAGCGGGGGTGTGTTATACATATAAACCTTCCTCGTGAACCACTCTATCTAATAAAAAAAACCGCTTCAAAATCCGTTGCGTAGTTTTAAAGATTTAAGCATACATAGGGACGGACAGAAAACATCGACTTTGTTTTATACTATGTAGTGATAGTGATATCACGTGTAGTATTTATTTTTTCGTCAAACGCGTGATTTCTAAACCGAAAAGCGGCTCCCCCTTGTGATATTTCGTGATTTTTGCCGGACCACTCCCTCCCCCTTTCGAACCTCACGTGATTAATGGACAGCCCCTAATTGAAGGAGGTCCGACTCAGCAGTGGGCTACTCATGGGCCGAATACTAGTAGTAGACACTAGCGGTATCATGAATTATATTTACTAATTAATTATGCACACACAACAAATTAATTATGCATATGAAATTAAAATTTATTCAATTAACTTGTAATACTCCTCGGTATTCCTTTCAACAAATTAAACCGCCAAACGCTTCGTTAAATCCGCCGTCGACACTATCACTAAATCACCATATCATATGCATAATATATTACAACATAAAATGTCGATTTCAACGTGTAGTACTTTTAATTACAATAATTTAATTTAGAGGTCACCATAATTAATGTCGGTGCGTAATATATTAAAAATTGATTACGTCTTACTTGCGAAATGTATGCATATGAATATGTAAATTAAATTTAAATATCCGATTGCAATATAAAGTTAGCCTAGGTCAAATCGTAGTCGTCACAGAGTGGAATGCGGTTACGCGAACCAGTCAGCGTCTAAAAAAAGGTCGTCAAAAAGAGTGAACGTCTAAAAATGTGGTAGTCAAAAAGAGTGGACGTCTAAAAAAAAAGGTCGTCAAAAGAGTGGACGCCTGTCGCAACACCAACCAAAGCGCGATTTAAAAAAAAGGTCGTCTCAAGAACTGTAGAGGCGGCATATAAAAAGCCTACAGGCGGCAAATCTGTAAATCCGCCAATGGAACCAGTGGTGACCCAAGCGTGTCGTGTGAGGGTATACCGCTGGGGTTTTACTGTGTAAATTAGTAGTGTCTGTCGGTGTCTGAAATATCACCGAACCCACCCGAGGGGCGGTGGTATGAATAAAGTATTAAAAAAAAACAAAGATATAGCTCCACGCGTAACTTTAGGCGCTTCACACACTGCCCCGCGCTCCGCCGCCTGGCGCGGAATGGCAGATTTTAATATTGTATGCAAGTACATCGATTAGTATAGAAAACATGCCAGGTCCAACACACACAACACATCACGGTATTAAAATCTGCCACTCCGCGCCAGGCGACGGAGCGCGGGGGCAGTGTGTGAGGCGCCTTAACGTAACAAATAAAATAAATAGATTTAGTAATCAAAACTACACATTTTACGCACGCAATTAGAACTACTACTACTACTCAGCCCACACATGACCCACTGCTGAGTCAGGCCTCCTCCACATTCATGTAGGGGAATAAGCCTACTCTGTCACGCTGGCCAGACTCCACGCAGGAAGAATCGTTTCAAATCAAGTTTTCCTTCTACATTTTCCTTGTCATTTCCATTTATCTGCTCTTACGACACCCACAGGATGGAATTGGGTGGTGACAATATGTATTCTTAATCCGAAATCTTAAACCACAGAGACTATTAAAACAGGGCCTGCAAAACTGACAACTAACGTGCTATTTATTGATTGCCGATATTGACAGTTTTGGTAAAGTACTAATATAAGTATAAAATATATATATACTAGCTGACCCGGCGAACTTTGTTTCGCCTTAAAGGCAATAAATGAGCAGATATTTTATTTTATTAACTTCAATTTTTTATCAGGATAAATATAAATAAAACATCTATGATTTTAATTATACTTTATTGGCCATCTATTTTAGTAACTGCACTTTTCAGTGAATCACCTTGTGACAGACGACATTTTTCGGTTTATTATCAGGCGCATGAACAAATAACGCAGATGGTCTTCTGACCCGGAACATGCCACATATAATTGATCTTGGGAAATACATGAATTTTCTAGATTTAGGCCACAAACTTTCCAGGATTGGCCCTGGGATTTATTAATGGTCACGGCGAATGCACGACGGATCGGAAATCATTAAAACTATAACGGTATATCAGTTGATATCGTCGGGATCCTCGGATGAGAATTTCCTCACCTTCCAACTTTACTTTGAGTATATTCCATTGTTCATCAATTCACTTACCACCAAACACGTTCCGTTGCACAGGTTTGGTGGTTTTGGTTTATATATTTTTCTCTTTTTTTACACAGTCATTATATTTGAATTAATGCAGTGTACCAATGATTTCATTCTGAATTTGTAATTTGAAACTTTATGTCATCTACATATTTATTCTCAGCCGCCAAAACAGCTCGCTTAGTCAACCATTCATTATTTTTGTGTTTGTGAGTTCGTCCTTCGATGAACAGAAATTCTGAGAAAATAAAATCAATCCACATATTTCGATGATTTGAGGCAAGCGCTTATTTCGGCGGCAGCAGTCGATCTTGGAATTAGAGGCAGTGTTTGGCAGAAATAAAAGACAGTAAAATCATTGCGCCTCCAAAACATCTCGAGTCCTTGCGTAGGATCGGATAAGTGCTTCCAATGCACGTGTATACGCTATTGTACATTCGTCCCAGATGACGATTTTCCATTTTGATAAAACTTTAGCCGCTGAGGAGTGTTTTGTAATATTACATGGCATCTATAGGTCCAATGCGGACGCAAGTATGCAAGCAGTAATTAGTGCTGCCACCGTATCGAAACGTTGCTCGATCCAAATTATATAGTACCTACTTTATAAATTTATTCTTGTGTCTCGAAAATTATCTAGTTGTTGATCTCTTAAATTTGCTCGACGATTTTGCATTCCCAACCGATCCGTTTCACGGGCTGCCTCGATTTGCTCTTGTGATTAAGAAGCACGGATTCAAGCCATACTAATGCGGTGATCTTCACGTGCATTATTTAGTTCTTCTTCATTGTTCGGCACAATAAGCTAATATTTACTCGAAAGAAATACATCAACCGGTCAACTTCAAAATTTCTAATTGTCAAATTTGTCAAACTATAGACAACGTAGCGTTTAGCTGTCGGTGAAGTTTTGTTATTCCAGCAGTTGCATTTTGATAAACTATGTTTTATATCACGGAACGGGATTAAACACATTTACACTTTCAGGTTTATAACATTAAGTATGATTTTGTGAATTGTCCAACATCTATATATTTAAAAGAAAGTCGGACATAGGATACCTAAGATTTTTATCCCGTTCCCGTAGAATGTGATATAATACCTACGTGGTATAACAAAGCGCAACTGACAGCGAAACTTTATGTTGTCTATATTTAAATATGGCTGAAAATTTGACAATTAAAAATTAAAATTTAACTTAATATCGCTATAAATTTACACACAATATCTTTATAAATTGTAGCCTATGTGTTATTCTGATGTATAAGCTATATTATTATAAAGTTTCATTAAAATCCATTCAGTCGTTTTTACGTGAAAGAGTAACAAACATCCATCCATCCATCCATCCATCCATCTATCCATCCATCCATACATACTTACAAACTTTCACGTTTATAATATTAGTAGGATATTATAGTGTCAGTTCAGGATGTATGTCACACGCCTTTGCCAGAAGAACGGAGAGAAGGAAAGCGTGATACAAACAAACCCGTCTGGCCAGAGCAGGGGCGTAGCTACCGCCGTATCTGCCGTATCAATTATACGGGGCCCCGGGCCCTCGACGTGCGTAAGCAAAAATTAATAAAAACTTTCCAAATTTTTTATTATTTCAGTAATGACAAAAGTACTTTTTTTTCTTTTGTGAGAAATCTTTACCCGCAAATATTTTTTTATACGGGGACCCACCATGGCACGCTACGCCCCTGCCAGAGTGGTACCCTACCCTCCCGTCCATGAATTTGAAGGAGGCCTCGCTCACTAGTGAGTCATTTATGGCTGTAACGACAACGATTTAAACTGAGCGAAACTGACATCCGCGACCCATCCAGTGGATCTACCGACAATCAGAATGGTTCGACGAGCTGTCAGGTATCACGATACTGACTTCGTATGTGAATAGCCATAGACTACATAGAGGGAGGCACATAGGTTTATCTATACAAATAAATAAAGTTGATGTGTCTGTTTGTAATATTAAATAATCGCGTTTTACGCACCGTTTTACATACCGCGCATATAACAAAGCACATTTTTTTTACAATGTTTGTCTGTCTGTCTCGGCTAATCTCTGAATTGGCTGGATCGATTTTGACGGCACATTTTCACTGGCAGATAGCTGATCTAACAAGAAGTAACGTAGACAACTTTTATTGACACCCCCGCATTTCAGGAGCCCATAGTTATCGAGTTTTCCACATTGTTAAGTTGTGGGTAACAGCTCGTATGTGTATGTAATATCCATCTAAAATATAAAAAATCTTAATATATATGTATATATATACTCGTCACGTTGTTTGTCCGCGATGAACTCCTAAACTACTTAATCGATTTTAATCAAATTTGCACACCGTGTGCAGTTTGATCTTGGACTTGAAAGATAGGATCTCAATTTATAGTCACAATATTATATTAATGCAAATTATTTGTCCATTATTTGACGGTCACCATTATATGTTAGCTCCAAACGATTCGAACAGATGGCGATATCTGTTGACTGCATTGAGTAAGTATTCAATAGATGGCGCTAAATGTATTATAACAAAAACCTTAGCCACAGCAACGCGTGGCCGGGTCTGCTAGCATATTATAAGATACTAACTTCGTGTATGAACAGTCATTGATGGTACAATGGCAGGCGGACCGACGGCTTATGTGTGCCCTCCGAAGCACGGATGAGGTCATATGTAATATTCCAAGAAAATAATAAGAAATTTACTTGTCTATTGACGGCACGGGTATCGCATCCCGGAGCCGGAGGGGGGTCGACCGGAGTTCTCGGCGGAGGGAGAGGCGCTGCGGACTGGCCACTGGTGGCGTTATACCAGTGTTCACCGCTGTGATTCGCTGCATGTTGAAGTTACGCCGCATCTGGCCTCTGCCACCACACATAAAAAAACTGTCAAATGTGGATTTATCAGCAGACTTAAGCCCGATTCACGCTACACCAGGCCGTGCCCGCACTGGCTCCGTCCGGGCCCCGTGCGGGGCACCGTCGTACATTATTGGTATACATTTTGTATGAAGTGATTCATGCTTGAAAGGGGATCGGCCGTGCCCCGGCCTGGACCACTTCATACAAAATGCCCCGCACGGGGCCCGGTCGCGACAAGTTTATGGTAGTATTAGGTATTAGTAGTTTATGGGGTGGCAAATTAGTTTTACAAAATATGTAAACCAACGTCGAACCAACTATTGTTTTTGGGGACCGAGTAAATGAGTGTATGATAATGTTATAATCGAGTGATTTTCATAGGCACGCAATTATTATTTATTTACACTAATTGCAGTAACTACATTAATACGTGGCCGAAAGTCATGATTCTTTCCATTAATTGTTTATACAACCTTATGGATATTTATTTAAACTAGCGGTCGACAGACCGTCGAAATTAATTATAATATAAATATAGTTTTATTCTCAATTTGATCACATAATTTTACAATAAACAAGAGTATACACATGCGTGTGTGTGTGTCAAATACATGGTAGTGTTATTTTATTGATTTAATGTATTATTGAAGCAAAGAAAAAGCAATTTGCACTCCTTCTCTAAATAAACTCACTCCTCCGTCCACGCAGTTTTCGTTAACCCTTTTACAACGTTTTTGCTTCCCGTATTAATATAAAGATAAAAAATATTCCCACATTGATTAATAATAATAATTAATTCATCAAGTTTTTGTATTTGACACATATAACACCTGTTTCCAGGTCAATTTGACGGCGCCCAACGAGTAGACTATAATCATAACTATTTGACGTACGCATTTAACATTGACCAACAATAATTTGAAACGATCCGCCCTCCGCACCCGGACATTTCATGTGCTGAGAAATAATATGACAATAAACTCTCGGTTATTTGAAGCGCGTGAAACTACGACACAAAATTATCTCACCTTGTATAGACTTCGTGTAATATTCTGTGCTGCTGTATCGTGATAGACGCCTCCCAAACATCGTTCTGAATATCCGAACGACCCTAAACAGAAATTAACCATAAACTATAATAATATTAACGACTAGCGACATCGCAAGGTAACTTTACAAAAAAATTTTTTTGTTAACTTTTTGAAAATATACTATCGCCTATGCTGATATGGGATAATATGGAGGAGAAGGTAGATTGGGGTACAACTTACCATCTCCACGCGCCAGGTATTCATTTCCGACGAAAAAAAAGGAAAAAAAGAAAATTCTAATGGCGAATAATTTAAGTTGAAAGAAGTCGGTCCAGTAGTTTCAGAGCCTATTCAATGCAAACCAACAGTCAAATGTGTTCTTTTTAGACTAGTAATTTTTTAACAACTTATTGTTTTTCCGTTCTCGCGATTTAGGCCAGACCAAAATTACAGGCGTTTGACAAGTAAAGAAACAAATAAACTTTGTTACAAATATTAATAAAAAGAGGGAATAAAAATGCTGGCTGGCTTTTCGAAGGTTAAAAAACACGCAGCACGATCATGCATTATTCCTGTGTCTACCGACAATAAATTAACCTTACGGGTTGGTTGGTCAATTAGAAAATCTAATTCGAATAAAACAGTGCGTACAACAGCCGCTTACCCCTCCCAGCCTAGAGACGGCGGGCGGAGAGGGCGGTCCGGACGTGGGGCCCGGCGGTCCAGAACTCGGTCCCGCTTCGGGGTCCACCTCTCTAATACTCTCGCTACGAAGCGTCAACCTGCCAACAATAATATCTCCATAATGACAGGCCTAAGACAATTTCCCAAAAAATAATCATTCATTTTTACAATTAGGTTTTACAATTACATATGAAATTAGCGTTCTGTCGTACCGACCACTTTGATCCGAAATATCAGAAAAAATCAAATTTATAAATTCATTTAGCTGGTACATTCGAGTTTTGAAAACAGTCATTCATTTGTTTTTTCTTTCATTATTTTTTTCTTTGGCGTCGCTTACTACCGCACTATGGAAATCATGAAATATCGGTACATTTACGAGTCCGAGTTCTACCGTGAAACAGTTCGAAGGATTAATGCTGGTGTCGCAAAAGAAAGCACGGTACGTTTTTAGTTTCAAGGCTGTCGTTCTGGCAATTTCGTCCTTCAGAACCAACCCGGTGAAAAGTGGAAAATGAAGAATTAAAGACTATTGTGGAAGCGGATCCATCACAATGCACTTCAAATAGCTGAAGACTTCGGGGAAAGTGATAAAACTGTATTAATCCACTTGAAGCAAATCGGGAAAATAAAAAATCTTGAACGATGGGTTCCAATTTTTTTTTTTTTACATGAAGCCTTGTTCTAACCCGTTTGGCCAGCGTGGCACAGTAAGCTAATTACCCTCCATGTAACTGGAGGAGGCCCGACTCCGCAGTTGGTCATATATGGGCCGAGTATTAGTAGTAGATGTATATACCACTACGTTGGCACTCAAGCATGATGGAAAGTGATTACTGTCGCCCACGGACGTGAGCAACACCACTCTGTATAACTTGAAAGAATGAACAGTAGTGATTATTGGGTTCCTATCGACGCTATCCACACATAGCTTCTCCCGAAGCTCGGGCGACCTTACCTACGCCACCCAATACTCATTTTATTTAGCTTCCGTATTCCCCAGTCAGTATTTCTGTGCGGCTCCAATGAGCGCGCGGGTGGTAATTCACTCTGCCCTAAATATCTACAGGGTGTAAGAAAAACCATACAGTCATAACTACTACTACAGTCTTCGCCAAACTTTATGGCGGCTCTGAATGTAACCGCATTACGCTGCACAGAACACAACATCAGGTATCAGCGGGACGTACGCGGGGGGTGGAGGCAAGGCGCGCCCGCACGCGCCATCTTCCACGCCCATGTGTCCTCGCCTCCCGTGCGTTAGTGTAAGTGCGCTACGTTCGTATTGGTTATGAAATGTACGATGCGCAAGTTCGCACCGACACGGCTACATTCAGAGCGGCCATAAAGTTTGGCGAGGACTGTACTACTACGGAGACTACACCCTAGCGTGAGACAGGGGCCGTATGATATTGGTAATATGAAGATTTATAAGAGTTTTGTGATAAAACCTAGGAACGTAAATAAAGTTCCTTTTGAGTTTAAAAAAAAAACTCGGCCCACAGATGGCTGACTGCTGCTTTCGTATCAAGATTTCCTTCTCTGGCGGCTAGGTTATCGGCCCTGTTATTTCCTTCTGTCCGCTCTTACGACACCTTCATGATGAAATAGGGTATTGTGGGTTAAAAACCAATAACCATTAAACATACATGAAGTATTAAAAAATACACCGATAGTACAAATTATATATGTGGATCTTTAATCGAATATGTGCGAAATACAATTTAGATCTCTATACAGCTGATTGCAAAGCATCAAAGCGGTCTTACCTTAATTTCTTCGGTGAGGCCTTAACCTATTATAATTAAAATAATATTATGATAATATATTCATAACGATTAGTGCTGGCACCTTCATGTCTTATAATACATAACAAGCCGTTACCCGCGACTTCGTCCGCGTGGTATTTAACAAAAAAGTTATTGTTCAGATCGCAGAGTTTACGATAACTTATTAATTCTGTATTTCGCGTAAAAAGCAGTCAAACATTTGCAAAAACCGGCTAAGTTTGCCACAAAAATGTGGAAAATTCAGTAACTAAAGATAAAAGTAAAACTACATTATTTAAAAGTCGCCTAAGTTACTCCTTGTTACATCAGCTAACTGACAGTTCCGCGCAGCACACCCTGGAGGTGTGCCGTGCGTGGGACGGGCCTCGCCAGAGGCTCGTCTCTACGGTGGTAAGCCTCTCGCTGCCGGACCTTATTCGTTCCATGGTCCGGAGCGAGAGAGCTTGGAGAGAAACGACCTCATTCTGTGAGGTCGTCATGTCCGAATGTTGTTTTGGTATATGTACCGTTTACCTATACATCCAAATGCACTTAGTAAAAATATTTTGTTAATATTATTTTGGTTTGTTTTAATATTACAAACAGACACACATTCAGACACAATTTTATTTATTTGTTATTTATTTATTTAATTGCCCTACTATTGTTACTTACTGTAAACTATATCTATTTGGTTTTCTATTGGAAATTTAGATAGATAGATAACACTTTGTTACATTTGCAACAAACACATGGCTTACAGGAGCAAATTATATAAAAAACACACAATTGGCGGCCTTATCACAAAAAATAATAAAAAATAAGTAGAGAGAGAACTTACGGTGTGGCTTGCGCCTGTGGTCTTGGTGTGTGGCCAACCCTGATCCGCACTCGTCGAGGCAGGGTGCGTCTTAAGGCCCACGGGGATGGGCCGGCCACGGGCGACGGGTCTCTTGTCGACTTTTGTTCCAGCGCCGGATCAGCAGCTTGGATGTCGTGGATACAGGTCCACTGTACAAACATACTGGTTCCATATTCTTTGATGGCGGTTGTACACACTCGCCGAGTCTCGGCCGATATGGCCCTCGACGAGAGCATCCCTGTACACACTCATTTTTCATTTGTACTAAAGAGTACCGCAGTAATTGACGTAGAAGTTGCTGCTGCTGACATGTACTTAAGCGCGTCGTCCACGCAGAGAGAATAGAGCTAGACAGCTTGACAACTAATCTAATCTATACTCTAATTTCTAAGTACACGTAGATATCAATAGAGCGCCCTATTGCAGTATTTTGCCCAATCGTACGGTAGCTCTAACATAGTGACATTTTGGCCTTGCGCACACTACACTACTCGTAGAGTAGATATTCATATAAAACAGTAAACGTCAGTTTAATACGTCTAATTTAAAATACGACTATAGCTAGACTGATCTATGACATGTAGATAATTCGAGAGCTCTCTATTCGTATCGCTTATCTCGCTCTCGTATACCTGCGTCCACGACGCCTTCCGAGAGTAGTCGAGCCTGTCTACGCAGACTGTAGTGACACTTTAGCTAGGGTAGTCTTGCTAATGTGTACACGTCGTAGATTGCCCTATGACAGTCACTCTCCGTAATTTTAATATATCGTGGACGAGGCGCTTTAAGTAAATATAGGCAGCGGAATAAACGAGTGTGTACAGCCGGCATGATAGCATGATAGTTACGTCAGGAGGTTCCCAATTCATCTGTATTCTTTTTTGTATGTGTGTTGTAATTGTATAAAGTATGTAGGGACCAATTGTGAGCATGCTATACAATTTCCACAAAAAAACTGAACTATCATCATCAAGAAATATCCCACCATAAACAAATGCGAGAATTACCTACATCTCGATAGCGAAGTTTTCAGAGCAATTCGCACGGTTAAGAAATCCCCGACTACAGCTAGCGGAGGACAGGCGTCACGGCCCCCTGCCACACATACCATCACCACTTCGCGCCTAATGGTTATTAGTGTTTAAATGAATATATTTATGTTATATCATAGCATTTTTGTGAATGTGCAATTATCATACTACTGTGACCCACTGCTGGGGTCGAGACTCCCCCGTTACATGGAGGTTAATTAGCCTACTGTGCCACGCTGGCACAAGTTTTCCTTCTCATGCGGCTAGGTCGTTTCCTTTTGACGGTTCTTACGACACCCTAAGGACTTTATAACAATTAGAAAAAAAAAGTGTAATTATCAACTTAGATCAAATTATCAAAAGGTTCTTACCTCTGATTTATCGTCGTGGCTAATATTTCTACTCAACGCACTCCACCCTTGGGGATGTACCTGTAAAAATCATTTACTCTCGTCATATAACAGCCCGTTCATACTAGTCGTAAGTCGCATATGACTAAAAGTCGAATGCTCTGGTCACCATACACTTTATATGGAGCTGTTCACATTGGATGAGACGCGATTATTAGTCTAATACGACTCAAAAAACCATCCGATGGGCCAGCGCCCGTTGTAAGACTAAAAATCGCGTCGAATCGTGCTCGCATAGGTGCCTGCTTGTTGCTGTTCACACTAGTCATGCACGACTAACCGACTCATAAATTTTTATAACTTCCCAAAGTCGATCTTTCTGTTAGGATTGGGTGCATCCAGTATTTTCTTGGAATTGACTTTTTTTCAACTTTTTAATTTTCTTCGTAAGTAGTAGAGCACAGCAAGTTCTTCGTCGGCGTCCATCTCGCGAGTTCGCTACGTACCGAATGGCGCGAAATTACGACCTATACGACTCGCGACGCAGTGTGAACAGGTACATCAGACTTTCGACTTTTAGTCATATGCGACTTACGACTAGTGTGAACGGGCTGTAAAATCAAAAGACATTTTTATACCGCTCTCAAGCATATGTCTTGCCTGAAAATGTTCCATTTCCCATGGCTGTTTCATCATCATTACAGTGCAGCCCATGCCCCACTGCTGAGTCGGGCCTCCTCCAAGTTCAAAGAGGGAAATTAGCTTACTGTGCTAGTCCGAACCAGTGCCACGGGATTCACTCCCCGATAGGAGAGTATCCGGGACTAGTAGATGTCTGCTGACTAGTAGTAGTTTTTTTAATAGATAGAGTGATTCAAGAGGTATGTTTATATTACAGTATTAGATTATAATACATGCATAATATTGTAGAGAAACATTGATAAATTTAGAGGTTCATCATTGCACCCGTGCGAAGCGGGTCGCTAGTTTCCCATAAGATATAGTACCTTTATTAACAATGATAAAGGCTGTTTGAAATACCTGCAAAGCGCTAACCACTTCCGCGTCATTGCCTTCAGGAAAATCCGACACAAACTCCACTCGGTTTTCCTTCCGTGAGCTGTCGAATAAGTGGTCGTACAAGGCGGCGATCGGTATTAGTTGCTGGCTCATTTGCATTAGACGATACAGGTTAGGCTGAAAATTACTGCCTTATTTAATTATTTATGTAACATGAGAAATAATGCCAAGAATTTTCTACGATTCAATCGTTATAGCAGAGAATAGCATAAGGTAATTGGTGCAACTATTTTTATCTGTGACAGCGACCATAACCTCCCAAGTCGAAACTGGGCGATAAAAACTATTATAATAAACACTCAAGATTGACCTACCGATTCATAAACAATATCCAAATTTGAATTTAATACTTATTTATTCATTTATATAATTACCATATCGATTCAATGTTGAATTTTTATTATTTATTAGTTTGGTCCACTCAGGTCCGAATTCTACATAAAGCGGTAAAGGTACCTCGAGGTCACCCGAGAAAATACACACAATTTAATTTAGGAAGTTAGGTACTGTAAGTGTTAAGGGACCCTGAGTAATTTCTGCCTGGGGGGGGCCTATAATTAATCCAGTCCTATGTCCAATGACCTCGTCATTAAGTACTAAATACTATCTGACATCCGATTAGATGCTCCCTACGTGGACACCCTTGTGAACGGCGCAGGGAAATTACGAAGCTTACATACTTTTAAAAATAAGTTCCCACACTCGGCATTAATGTATTACGAGTGTTCCTACAAACAAAAATATATAATTCACGGACACAAATGACACCCAGACGAAAGGAAAGTCTCTTGTATAAATACAAAGCAACTTGTCCGAATCGAATCAAGACAGGGCTTGCAACTTTCTCCCTCGACTTTGCTGCTACCTTGAGGGGGCTTGGGGACATACCGGCTCAGGGTCGCCCATGCCGGGTCCACGGGGAGAACCCGGACGAAGAGCAGCACACAATGTCGTAGCGGTCAACCTGGTTGGTCGCTAAGGCAAGGGCCGGCCGGTTTTCTGCGAGACCCTTAAGTTGTAGAAAACGGCGGCGGGGCGGCCCGCTACGGAGGGAGCTCCGGCTGACCAGCGCCGCGGATGAGGGCCTGAAGAGAGGGGGACGTGACGTCACGCGCCCTTCTACCATCGCCTTGAGGCTGGTGGTGGATCAGTTACCCCACTACAGGGGCAGCGGTATGCATTAAGCAGTTCCCCCAACAATAACAAAAAAAGAGCTTGCAACTTTTAGGCGCGCAAGTTCAGCTAACGAATTATGGTCCCCCAGAATTCGTTATTTGGGGCCCCTAATATAATTAATGCGGCCCTGCTTCCACTGCTCAATGACCTCTATCGCCACGAAGTACTACCATCATCCGATTAGGTGGTCTTCGTGAAGGTCTCTGCGGACGCGATTTAACCTACTTAAAGTCAATGTACCAACCTTGAACCCATGCAAGTCCTGCGAAAGTGTTGACAAATTCAAGTCGTGTATAATAACGATGAGCCCTCCAGTTGTGCACATTACCATTTGGCGCGCGTCGGGCGACAATCGACACCGCATTAAGCTCGACGTGTGAAACACTCTTTGGTACACTAGATTATATTCAGTATAAGAGTTTATGTCCCAAGTGTAAATACTCCCGTCTAGTCCTGACGTCACCAGCAGTTTGTCTTTGACTGAAAACTCTATGTTCTTAACCCATTTCGAGTGACCGAGCAGGGAACGTATCTTTTTCTTTAAATTTCGAACGTCCCATAGAGCTATGGTTGTATCGTCGGAACACGTTGCGAACATTCTGCCGTCTAGAAACCTGTAGGCGGTTATACATACTGTTTGAATGAGCGAAATGCATAGCGAGTCGTTTGGTTAAATACCGACACCTTTAGAACTTCGGTAGCATACTTGTGTGTGTGTGTGTGTTTTTTTTATATATACCGAATTTCCTGCACTAGGTATAACCTGTATCGCGGGGGCAGTTTACGGACATGAATTTCACGAATACAAATGAAACACAGACTAGGAGCAAGTGTCTCTGGATTACACAAATACTCTTGCCCGGCCCCGGAATCAAACCCGGGACCTCGTGATCTAAACGTGGCGCATTCAGCCCCTAGACCTACAAGGCAGTTAAATAGTTAGGTACTTCAACAGTCTAGGTCCTATTGAGGCATATTCCCGTGGCCAGCAAAACTAGACCTCGAATAGATACAGTTGGGACCTGCAGGGCAGTCAGCTTGGGACGGTATTCCTGAGGGGTGGGGTATGAGGGTTTAAACTAGAGAACTGTAAGATTCACAATCTATATAACAAATAAATAAAATTCGAATGTATGTTTGTAATAATACACTTTTTACTAAATGCGTAAATATGTATACACACTACATAAACCAAAATAACATTTTTTTATATTGTTGTTTGTTTGTTCCGGCTAATCTCTGGAACGGCTGGACCGATTTTGACGGGACTTTCACAGATAGGTAGCTGATGATATAAGGAGTAAGTTAGGCTACTTTTTTTTTACTAGCTTCGCCCCGCGGTGTCACCCACGGGTAACATTGCACCCGTGCGAAGCCGGGACGGGCCGCTAGTTCTATACTATAAAAAATCTCCGAGTGTCTCGCGAATGAACTTACCAGAATATATTATTGAATGCCGTAACATAATGCAATTCACGCTATAAGGAAAATTGACGCAAATAAGGGGATTAACCTGAGTGGTTGCTGTGTAATATGGAATTAGAAGGTTGGGCGAAAAATCAATGAATAAAGACTAAGATAAAATAATTGCTAATCTCTGCTATACATGGTGTTACCACCCAATTCCTTCTTTAAATGCCTTGTTCATAAGTCTTTTGTGGTTAGGTGATCTGGCTTTTGCGTTCCTTTAATCGCCTCTTACGACACCCTCAGGATGGTATGGGTTAGTAACATTTTGTATTCTAAATTCGTCATCACACGGTTGCAAGGTTCATATGTAATGTATTTCAGGTATAACACAATATATTTTATTTACAAGGTAACCTGCTCACTATATTCTCTAAGCACTTTAATTCAAACCATTTTCCCTCAAGCCTATTCAAGGTTTTCGAAGGTTCTACAAGTTGATGATAAATATCTTATTCATTAGCATCTAATGAATTTATGCATAACACAGAAAATTTATGTACTGATCTTCAATGACTGAATCACAAATATAAGTTGTGTTTAGGGTTCATTCCCGGGAATTCTCGAGCCGAGAATTCCCGGGAAATCGTTGGGCTTTGTTCCCGGGAAATCAAGCTCGAGAAAAGTCGAGAACTCGAGAAATCATGTACGTTTGTAGAAAATAAACTTGCACAGTTTTAATTTGTTTATATTCTATTAACATGCCATAAATTGTGCTATGATTGTAATGTAATTATAATTTACATTTACTTTCTACCTGAGTTTAAGATATTAAAGATTTCTTTCGTGTTCTAAAGAAGCTAGTTATATTGTTTACAAGACATAGTTGATTTTTTTCTCTAAATAACCAGCCCAAAATTGTGCTGTGATCCTAATGTAATGTAAGTTAAGATAATAGGTTGGGGAAAAAGTTTCGTCGCATTTTTTAAGAAATTTCAAAACATTTTTTAATATCGTTTATTTACATTTAACTAAAGTATGTAGCTACCATTTTGTTCGATAACTTTTTGCCATCTTGTAGGTAGGGACATGATCCCATTGCTATAGAAATTTTGGGACTACTGATCAAAATACCGCGACAAGTGGTTTTGGCAGTCCTCTCGTGATGTTAACCTGACACTGCCTAAAGAATTCTGAAGAGATCGAAACATGTGGAAATCTGAAGGTGCAAGATCAGGACTGAAGATTTTATTACAAGTTCATACATACTAAAATGCGAAAAGACTTTTTCCCCAACCTAATATTTACGTTTTCTTTCATGTTGATTTTTTGTTTAGTTTATGTTCTAAATAACCAACTAAAAATGGTGCTGTCATTATGATTATGAGCCTGAATAATATTTTTTTCTGTAATATTTTATAAAACAATATTTATAAGATTTATGTTTTTGAATAACATCGATGAAAGTTTTATAATTAATTTGATACTTTTATTTGAGAGGAAAGAGGTCAAGAGTACCCTAAACCGAAGAGCATGTATGAAGGGAATAATGAAAGTGGACGAAGCGAAACAAGTATGTATGGATCGTAGCAAGTGGAAAGAAGTGGTCTCTGCCTACCCCTACGGGAAAGAGGCGTGATTATATGTATGTATGTATAAAACCACTGATTTTTAGACGCAATTGGAACCAAATAATATGAGAAAACGTACGTAAATGTAAATTTCTCGACAACCCGAGAGTCCCGAGAAATTAGCCTCGAGAATTCTCGAGACCCGAGAAATTGAAAAGCTCGAGAAATCATGAACCCTAGTTGTGTTGTTATAAGTTGTGTGTCTGTGCCACCTGAATGGATAAAATAATTTGGTTTCGTTTGTGTCTGAATGATGCATTAATCAATAGTATCCTTAAATAGGTTTAAAGAAAAGCTGATCAGCTATTTGATGACTTTATGCTGCATTTAAATCTAATATATAAAATTCTTGTGTCGCTGTGTTTGTTATTAAACTCCCCCGAAATGGCTCGACCAATTTTCGTGAAATTTTGTATGTATATCAGTAAGGTCCGCGAAACGGACAACATCTATTTTGCATCCCCCTTAATGTCAAGGTTCCACCCCAAAAATTTTATTTTATATTATAGACATTTTTTTTTTCTTTTTTTATGATGTGTCATACAGAAATACATACAACATGCGATATTTATATGGCAAAACAATGTTGGGGTCTTTAAAAAAGTATTCTCCTACATCCAAATTGTCTATTAATTTTTATTCTGAATTTGAAATAAGTATCATCATAATCCACACAGCTACTGCTTACTGCTGGATATATCATAGCCAATAATTATGCTAACATACATATTGATCTTATACTTGAGTGTATTCAAAATAAAACATTGTTGTACTTACTTGACACAATTAACACAATCTGAATGTGCTCCATTCACTGAATGTATCTTTTCATGAGTCAGAGGGTCAAATATCTGAATAGACTTCTTTTCACAGGCAGCAACTAATAAAGTACTGAAAAGAAAGTACTTAGTAGTAGTATTTCTGTCTATCTGATATTTTCCACAAAACCTGGTTTAACATTGAAATTTTCTCTACAGTCCACCCATGAACTGGACAATAAGCAACAGAAAACTAGTGTCAGTACACAAAGAGAGCCATTGCTGAGAAATGAGGAAAGAATTGTGCATATAATCAAATAAGAGATTGATTCTAATACTGCTAACAAAACATAAGTCATGATAAAATTAATAGGATAAAGATTAATGAAACATGAATCTTACTTAGCATAATGCAATCAATATTTTTTATTTGTAATAATTTGAAAAAAAAAACTAATCTGCTGTGACCACAAAGTTGCGATTGCAAGATGTAATGGGATTCAATTTCAATACTCATTTACTTAACTCACTTTAGTTTCTCGTTAATTGAACTAACTACTACTAAGGAGGGTGAATTAACCTACTGTGCCACTTGGGCTTTAAATATCATGGAAAACAGACCAAAATATTTTAATAGTCCTACAATAAAATAAAATAGTTTTACAGAAACATAGGATCTATAACTCAAGGGTATTTTCCAAGTTTAGATACCTATGCTATTGGCCAGGCTTTACCACAAGATCAAAGTCAAGGTTACCATGCTGATATAATAAAACAGCGCACTTACCCATCCGGGGAGAATTCAAGGTTGAAAACACCCCCAGTCGCTGGAGTCTTATCTCTGTCAAAATCCCATGACGCTATGGGTTTCATACCGCAATACAAACTCCTGGCCAAAGCATCGCCTGATCCAATAGGTGTTGGAAACCCTGTTTCTCTCCGGTATAGTCGATACGGATTAAACGCCGAATATTTAGCCATAAAAAGCGAATTGTCTTTGTTAATATTACCCATGTTTACTTTTAGGTCACGATACTAGAACACCAATTT
The DNA here is from genome assembly GCA_905475355.2 of Clostera curtula. Lineage (NCBI taxonomy): Eukaryota > Metazoa > Arthropoda > Insecta > Lepidoptera > Notodontidae > Clostera > Clostera curtula. The sequence continues at coordinate 4,048,913 of FR997813.1, read as the reverse complement.
AGCAATTATACATCTTACACAAGATTTAACTAAGATAGTACTATATTATTAATTTAATTAATGCTTATCACTGTCCTTCCATAGCATTTATTGAACACTATTTGTAGATAGACAGCATTTTCTCGAGCAAGTACGAACGAATCCCGATTTTGACGGTAGCTGTCATACTGCCCTGCCCGATGTCAGTGTCATACATACTGACAGGCGTGTGAAATATTACGTCACTATGGGTTATGTTAGATAATATAATTTAATAAATTTTGTATTTGGCTTGTGTGCCATGTACAGTCCGCCCAATACATCAAAACCTCGGTTTATTAAACAATTGTTTTGTTTTACCAAAGTAACCAAACAAAATAAGCTAAATAATAATGGACCGACGACCTGGTTAACGTCGCCGGAAAATGATCGATGCGGGCGGCCCAGGATCGGTCTTTGTTGAGATCCTTGGCCGAGGCCTATGTCCAGCAGTGGACGTCTATGGACGTAGATATGATAACCTAAGATCCTATTGAATCTATTTGACACAAAATTTACAGTCGCTGCGTAGCTTTGGATTTGTTGCATGGGACTTCTACATACACGTATCGATAAGCATAGATAGAGTACACGCTTGTTTTCATAGTTTGGGTGCCTCATGCAAATGTCCGAAATTAGATGTTGTCAATCAACACATGTATTAGAGGCGCGGGAGTTCATGTCCATCCTGAGGAATGCTGTAATGCCACTGAAGTATAAAACCTAGTCAAAGTCAATGTGTATGTAATGCTGTTACCTAATTAGTTATGGAAGTGTCGATAATAACTAACGATTTAGTAAACAGTTGTCAATTAGGTTCGATGTAACTTAAGGTAATTTTGCAAAATACAAAGCCCATATGATATAGTACATGGCTTTAGTTGACTCGATGATCAGTTACGGATTCAGCAGCAGAGCTATGGATGATCTTTATAAATATAAATGAATTCATAATTATCATCATCATTTCAGCCAAAAGTCGTTCACTGCTGGACATAGGCCTCCCCCAAGGATCTCCACAAAGGCCGGTCCTGGGCCACCCGCATCCACTGCTTTCCGGCGACCTTAACCAGGTCGTCGGTCCACCGTGTGGGAAGCCTACCAGCACTGCGCCTTCCGGAACGCGGTCGCCACTCGAGGACTTTTCTGCCCCATCGGGCGTCGGTCCTGCGAGCTATGTGCCCTGCCCACTGCCACTTAAGTTTGGCAATCCGGTGGGCTATGTCGGTGACCCTGGTTTTCCTGCGTATCTCCTCATTTCTGATTCGATCTCGCAGGTAAACTCCGAGCATAGCCCATAGTGAGCGACCACGTCTCTGTTCCATATGCCATCACTGGCAACACACATTGGTTGAAGACTTTTGTCTCTAAATGAATTGCTCTTCGTTAATCTCCATAAAAACTCGAGAACGGTTGGACCGATTTGGCTAATTTTGGTCTTGAAATATTCCTGGAAGTCCATGGAAGGTTTAAAAGGTGAGAAACATGAAAAATAAATAAATAAAACATATTTTAATAAAGTTGAAACATTCTGGTATTATCATTCAGGTTTATTATTTATTTTGGAAACAAAGAGATGAAGTGGATTAATTCCATAAAAAAAGTCATATTACCAAAAACCACAAACTTGTACGAAACACGGGTTCCAGAGCATTTTGATTCCTTACTGTGTCTATAAACTCCCTGGAGATCTACAGAAACTGTATAATCTGGTCCCAAGAACTGCAAAGGTAATTTCAAAAACATTTAGTATTTATATTTAGAAAAAAGTGTATATCACACTCACTCCAGGTTTTCGTGGATATACATGCTACAATGTTAACATAATAAAGTTCTTATGTATTTTGAAAACAAATAAATTTTACAAAAATGGAAATGGATGTACACCGTATACAATTTTACCAAAAAAATGCGTGGAAATTTATTATCTTGTGGAGGTGTGCTTTGTGGTGTTAGCGAAATACAAAGGACATAAAATAAACGTAGATATACGAACTCACATCATATTTATTTATCAGCTGCTTATTGACGTTTCGCAGTTGTCTGTCATTATTGAGCCTTTGCCCGTCGTGAAGTTTCTGCAAAAGAATTTTGTTATCAATATTTTCTTGCGTTTCCACCAAAACTTACGTGTACTTGTTATTGCGTCACATTTATTGTCTTAGAACTGTGTGTAATTTTCAGGAAGATGGCAGAAATCACTGAAAAATACAATACAAAATGTCCTGGTGTGAAACGTTTAATGAGAGAGGCCATAGAATTGGCTGACGCCACAGAAGAATATTGCGCACGGCCTTTGGAAGATAACTTATTTGAATGGCACTTTACTGTGCAAGGCCCTAAAGGAACCGACTTCGAAGGTGGTATCTACCATGGTAGAATATTGCTACCCAAGGAATATCCGATGCATCCACCTCACATAATACTGCTGACTCCTAACGGGAGGTTCGAAGTAAACAAAAAGATTTGCTTGTCTATTTCTGGCCATCATCCAGAAACATGGCAGCCTTCATGGTCGATTAGGACTGCGCTATTGGCGCTGATCGCGTTCATGCCGACACCAGCGGAGGGTACGATTGGATCACTTGACTACTCTCCTTCCGAACGCAAAATACTTGCGAAGAAATCCATAAGTTGGGTATGCCCCCAATGTGGTGAAATAGCATTATTGTTATCATCAACTGCAGCTAAACCCATCACAGATGAAGAGAAAACAGTATTGAATCAAATTGCATTTAAGGCAGAGGAGGAACAAGCTCCAAAACCACCAGAAGAACCTGTCCAAGAAGCAGAACCGCAGGTATTGGAATCCTCTGAGCCCACCAACAGAATCTTAGATCAGTTGACAGAGATATTGGTGGCACTCCTGGTGGGCGCAATAGGTATATTTGTCTATAGGCGCTGGAATGCACTTTACCCTGCATCAGAAGCAGAGTTTTAATGTATATTTTATTTTAGTGCCTAAGAAGACATAATGTATTATTAACAAGTGATACAATATATTTATTTAATCAAAAACTCATTGAAACACTTTTCCTATACTAGATTTTGTTATGTACTTTTTCATATTGTTATATTTTGTAAGTCTGTGTCTATGCCCTTAAATTACATGTTTAAATAATACATAGTAAATAATAGGCATGACATATAATTAATCACTAGGAAACACTATATTATTCAAATGTTCCCATAATGGAGGGCCAAGTTTGGTGTATTTTGTGATTTATTTATTTTATAATTTAGTGTATATAGTAGAAACAATGTAATTTTAACCATAGTTAAAGTAGATTTCTATAATCTATTTTTAAAAATTAATGTTGAGTCTGATCTCTTTTCTTGGTGGAAATTAAATGTAAAATAATATTTACATGGAAATAATGTTCCATGGTTTTCAAATTGTGCTGTTTACACATATTTTCTTTTGAGAAAATTAATAAGTTATTATTCAGAGACTTAAAACAAAATTTGTATTATAATTTAATTTTGTGTTGACTAATGTGCCGTTAACATTCCAATAGTTAGTATGCTATGCTTTTTGAAAAGTTAGATCACATTCACCAATATACATTATTTGTATTCAAAGTTCAGTTAAATTGTTTGAAATGTCACCAATCAGTGCTTTTTAAAAAAAAACATATAAAATCAGTATTTATCACCAGTTTGTGTAACATTTAATTGGAACTAGTATTTTTTTACAGGAATAGATTTATTCCATAGTTAATGATACCTGCAGGTCTAACCTTGTTGCAAATGATAGCATAACATGTCATGTTATCTTTATGAACATAAACGGAACTAGATTTCATTACGAAAATTTAATGGATTTAGTGTTAAGATTTATGTGTTTTAAATTGTGTGGTAAAATTAATAGTTACAATGCTTACATAATATTTTATTATGTTGCAAATTAAAATAATATTTGTAAATTCATTAAAATGGTGTCTTATTGCCCACAAGGTAGACTTTATTATTTACTTCTACTTCTCAGCCCATAAATGACACCCTGCTGGGTAAGGCTTCCTACAACTACATGGAGGGTAATTATTAGAGTCCCACCGAAACTGGTTTTCGGGCCGAAACCGAATATTCGGCCGTGGCTCCAGTTTCAGCCGAAATCGAAACTCTCGTGGTTAGTGTAAAATTCCTTAAAATACTAAAGCTATTGGAAGAGTTGGAGACGACGATTGACCTCTTTCTCGAAGTTGGACTTACCTAACTGGACAGTCTCCCAGCTAAATGTAATGGTCAGCAACCTCGAGGGTAGAACCTCCGATGTTAACAGGAGTGGCTTGAACATGGATATTATACATGATATTCGTCATCTCCATGCAGAGGCTTGGCATCTCTGGAGAGCCTATGCAATACTGCCCAGCCACGTTTCGATCGAATCGAAGGCTTTCTCGTAGTCCACGAACGCCAGACAATGAGGCAGGTTATACTCCTCGGTCTTCTGCCTCGTTGGTCTAGTGGTCAGATGTGCCGCCTTTGGATCAACGGGTCCCGGGGTCGGGCCAGTGTCTTTGTCTAAACCAGAGGCACTGGCTCGGAGTCTGGGTGTCATTTCTATCTATAATATGTATGTATTTACAAAAAAAAAATGTATTTAAGTAGTTTATCATCCATCTCGTTACCATAACACAAGCATTAAGTTGCTTAGCTTGGGACGAGATGGCGTTGTGTGAAATGTTCAAGGATATTTATTTATTTTATTTATTATTCTGTATAACTGTAGCGTTAATATGTGGTCTACGATACTGAAGCCTTTTCAGAAACCGGATTGTTCGGGAGGCTGGGAATCGTCGAGCCTGCATGCGATGCGATTCGTGATGACCCTCGAGAACAACTTGTAGATACAAGTAATTCTTTTACCCATTATTCTGCATTAATTAGGACATAAAATGGAGACATTAAGTTTGTTGTAATACTTTATTTAATTTATAAAGAAATCCTCTTCATCTTCTTTTCTTCTCTTTGCGACATTTACTCGGAAACATTTAAAAATAAAACTGTAATATTAACTATAGGTAATATGTACAACAAAACTACATCAATAGGTAGGTAGGTCATCGTAATGAAAAACAACTCTGTAAGTTTACATAAACAATAGACATGTGTCGTTGAGTGATTTTTAGCCAACACAACGAAACGCGTTGACAGCCTTCCCAACGTTGGCAAAACCGTCTATTTTTGCAATCCGTCTATTTTTGTTTATCTAGTTGTGAACTTGTGCTGTGACGTCACAGTAAACGCCATTATAATAAAATAAACTGCGAAATAAACGATTAAACGAGCAGTTTTGGCGCACTGTCTAAAAATGGCTTTGTCTGCGTTATAGGTACCTTAGTTTATACCGAAACTAGCGACCCGCCCCGGCTTCGCCCGGGTGCAATGATGAACATCTAAATTTATCAGTGTTGCTCTACAATATTATGCATGTATTATACATATAAACCATCCTCTTGAATCACTCTATCTATTAAAAAAACCCGCTTCAAAATCCGCTGCGTAGTTTTAAAGATTTAAGCATACATAGGGACGGACAGACGACAGCGACTTTGTTTTATAATATGTAGTGATAGTGATTACAGGCACACTAACCTAATACGATAGTCTAATATTCCATTACATCCAATTTAAATGGTACTCGGCATAAATTATTGCCTCTTAATCACTATAGCAAAATTTTGACCTTAAAATCATATAAATAAGGTAGAGTTCCGCATACAAATCTTCAGCATCTCATGGGTCATTAAAATTTGGCTGCTGGTTAGCGTCATTTAAGTATTTCATTCACACTATACCGTTTATCAATAGTGCAAAAGAGTAATAATATTTTGCACGTTTTGAACACAGGGATACCATATTAAATAATAAGAATAGGTTTTCTGGAGCGCTGGGGTTTTGATAAGTTCATTTTGATTTATATTTTTTAAATTACATTTTATGTATTAAAACAAAGGTTTATTTCAAGATAACATGTTTGATTTTAAAAAGTCTAAACAAAGAAACCTAACTTTATGATATGTTCTAATAAAAATATCATATTAACGCAATGATATTTTTATAAGGAATGATAATATTTCAAAACTGATGGACAATTACATCAATAATATTTTAATGAAACGTATTGTTTATAGTGGCGTTACTTATATTGCCTATGTTATTTACTAATAAATAAATCTAGGTTGGTGTAATTTATTCAATCTGGATAAATTAACAAACCTCCGTTTCAAGCTAATTTATATAAAAATTATATTGCAAAATTTAATTGAATAATATCGACTTAGCTGTATCGCAACGAATCGCAACGTTGAGTGCTCAACGAATATCATAGCAACCATTACTGGCTTTAAAGCGCAACGGAATTCTTAGTTCTCTGAATACAACGCAATGTACAGTGATTAATTTTCGATATTGTATTGTAATGGTCAGAGTGAGTATGTAAGACAAGGATGAGTATATATTTGTGAATGTGACTTTTTAATTGCAAAATAAACATGTATTATTTCTGAGATAAATCGTTCGTTGGGACTTAGATGTTTAACAAATTTCTTGCCAACGTTGGCGTTTACATTTGGCGCCAACGTTGACTAAACGAGTTAAGTTAAATAACGCCCACTACTAATAAACAACGAAATTTTCTTTTTTACAAATGACTTGATTTGTTACTAACAACAAAACAAAGTTACTGACTCCACATTTTATGAACTATGTAAATAATATATGTACAGAAATGAACTCGGCTGAAACCGAAACCGAACTTTCGGTCGGACACTATTAATTATCCTACTGTGCCATGATGGCCAGACGGGTTGTCATAGTATTTCGTATCAAAGTTTTCCTCTTCTTGCGGCAAGGTTTCGCCTTATCATTTCCTTTTGTTGGATCTTACGACGCCCTCAGAAGGAAATGCGGTGGCGGCACTATGTATGCTAAATTCGACACCCCACGGAATGAGACTATAATTTATTTACAGATTGTTCTGATCAAAATATAGGAACTTAACTACTGATCTCTCCATAACTATGTCATGGACGTATAAAAACTTTTTTTATACGTCCATGAACTATGTAAAAATATTATTCAAATATTTGTTGGTATTATCAGCGGTTATTTTTTAAATGCATATAAAAGGGTATCTTGTATTGATGTTCTTCAACACTTGTCGTTTGACCGCACTAATCTCCACAATGGCTAGCCCTAACGCACTAACGTAACGTTTGCATATTCTATGCGCTTCATACTTTCGATTGGTATTGAATTTGTCTAATAAACAAACCGGTGAAACGTTAAAAAACATTCTTTTTTGGTAGCCTGGACAGGATTTTTCAGGCAACTCATTTTTGTATAATGTTTAACATACTAAATTTATATTAAAATAATTTTCATTCATTAAACATCTCGGGATCCTATAGTATCATCAGTATCTGCAGTGGCGGATTTACAGATTTGCCGCCCCTAAGCTATTCAATTGTTGCCGCCTCTAAATTTAGACATCATAATCCACAATTATAAAAAAAATTCTATCACAATAAAAAGGAATATCGTTCAATTTTTGTTAAATATTATAATTTCTCTCCAATATTCGAAATTCGTATTTTGTGCGTGTAAAATATATTTTTCTTAATTTGTAAATCGAAATTATTTTTTTTTACTAAATTTGCCTTCCCGGCCTACTCAGCCTGCTGGTAAATCCGCCACTGATTTGAATTCTAATGCCAGCAATACACGTTGGCCGAGCTTACCGAGTTCGGCAAGTGTATCGAAACCCAATGCAAATGGCCAATGTAGACAAATTTTGAAGAGATGCCCACACGTTGGGCGCAGTCTGTTGTATTGTGACTTGAAACAAGATGGATGACGACGTAGAAGTTATTGCAGCTGCTGCTTTTTGTTTAATGAGCGCTTATAAGTATTATGTCAGTGTATAGCGCACGAAAGTTGTGAAAATGTAAAGACAAAAAAGAAGGAGGTGGATGTAGCTTGCAATTTTTGTTATTGAATTTTCTTTTTACAGGAATAGTATGAAAAATCTACTATCTGAGTTTAGTATCGGGTTCCAAAAATAAATTCTTGGTTGATTTGTTGAGAGTGACAATTTTTACGCGTACACACGACCGAACTCGTCCGACGCCAACCGCCAAAGAGTATAATAATAATAATAATATGGGAGCCAACCGCGTAATGGCGCGCTGGCAAACGTGTGGACTGTGGACACTATTGGCGCGCGAGCGCCTTTGATCTGTGCAGGTCGCGAGCGAGCGCAAGTTGTGCCAAGCTACGCCAAATGCGTTCTATACACGTTGGTGCTTGCCATTACTCGGCCAACTAGGCGTGCGACACCGAGCGGTGGCAAGCCAATGAAAATATACCGTCTATACGTTGGTATTGGCGTTCACTCGGCAATGCTGGGCCAACGTGTATTGCTGGCATATGAAGAAAAATATAATATGGGATAATATAATAAATACTTTATTCATCTAGCGCTATTGCAATCATTGTTAAATAAGGACATTGATGATTCGGGTACCCCAAGGGGCGCTCTATCTCTGGACTTCCGCTTGACACAATTTTTTGGGACACCCTGTATACGCTGTGTAGCACACTCTGCTGCACTCTAGTCACACAACAATTAGTCGTCGGCGTTAACCACGGTAGATTTATTGTCACCGTTAACCACGGTAGATTTATTGCTACCGTTAATCACGGTAACATTATTGCTACCGTTAACCACAGTAACGTTATTGCTACCGTTAGTCACGGTATTGTTATTGTTACCGTTAAGCTCGGTACGGTTATCGCTACCGTTATACACGGTAAGGTTCTTCGTGCCCTTATCCACGGTAACGTTATTCTTACCGTTATCCACGATATCGTTAACGTTATCTGTATCGTTGGCATTAACATCGCTATCAACGGCCGGGAAGTTATCAGTAATAGAATTGTTGCTCTCATAATTATTGTTGTCCTCGACAACTGGGCTGTCATTTTGCTGACCTTGAGGGTTAGCGTCAACGCTCCCACATAATCCATTATCAATGCCACTTGCCCCAGCGGCAAAATCACACACAGCATTACCGTCACTATCCGAATGACCAGCCCCTTCACTACCAGTATTTCCATTATCTGCACCATCGTTTCCGTTACCGTTGACTCTGTTGTCACCAGCTGCGCGCATTTCGTTACCGTTACCAGGGCTGTGTCCGTTGGCCGGGGAGGAGAGTTCCTCGTACCCTGGAGGCATTCCCGCGTTACTCCTCGCCTCCTCGTTGACTCTGGAGTTGAGCACCTCCCTACTGAGGTACTCGGGAGGGGGGCCAAAGAACTTGCACCTCATCGCCACATTGTACAGCGGGGGCCTAATGCTGTCTGGTAGAACGGGGTAATTCTCAAAATTCGCCCCCAATAACCTTATCGTTCTCCCGTTGAGGGTGTAAGTGTCGTTGGATATGCTTAGTAAGTAATCCAGATCGTTGATGTTGATTTCGGCAACGTTGGGAGTGTCCGGTTGCCGATCGTTGTCGCGTCTACCGAATCGAGGTATGGATAACTGGAACCGGCCCAACTGTAGGGTCAACCGTTGCCTATCTAGATGGTCTATGACCCTATCTATGTTGCTTGGTCGTGCGTAGTCGACCGCCCTGTAATTTAGGTTGCGACCGAAATTCCCGGTCTCCGGATTGGTGACGAAGAGTTCCGTGGAGTTCAGGTAGGTGGGGCTCCAGTACTTGTCCGAGGTTCGATTCCGTGTCGGCGAGTTATTGAGTGATGAGGAGCGTACGTTGGTTAGTTCCACGTCACTCTGAGTTGGTACCTGTCGAGGAAAGGCTTAGTTATTTTGTGGTAATTCAGTATTTTATTACTAGCTTTTGGTCGACGCTTCGTTCGCGTGGGTCTTGGATCTACTAGACATACAATGAAACCATTTTTATTTTTGATGATAATATGAATGGTTTTCTATATTTTAGTCGTTATCGTCGTTTCAGCCCATAAATTACCTACTACTGAGTCGGGCTTCCTCCAAATTCATGGAGAGAAATTAGCCTACTGTGCGACGCTGGCAAGGCGGGTTGGCACAGGGTTTGTATCAAGTTTTCCTTCTCTTTCGGCTAATGTAACGGTGATCAGCCTCTTAGGCTCCTTTAGTCGCATCTTACGACACCCTCAGGATAGTGTGGGTTGGTGACATTGTGTATTCTAAATCCGTCACCACACGGACAACTACATTTTATTAAAGTTATTTTTTTTAGTTTTGGCCGAAAGCAGCATAGAAATTTCTTTTTAATACGCTTTTATTAGCTTCGCTTGTATGTATGTATGTATGTAACGGAATCTTTAAACATGATTTTGACCCACTTCAAAACGTCGGATTAACACGAAATTTGGCATACATAATAAGGACCGATGACAATTCAATATTTTAAACCGATTTTGACCCGTTATCATTAATAGAATAATAATAACGGTGATCAAGGTGGAACACCGCTCTTCGATGCAATAGCTAATAGAGATGTAAATATCATAAAGCTATTGCTGTATTTTTAGTGATTATTTAGCAATAGCTTTATGATATTTCAACTAAAAAATAATTTAAATTAAATAATAGTTTAAAAAAAAACAAAAAAATTCTCTTTTATAAAAAATCGAACAAAAAATATAAAATAAATTTTAATAAATTTGAATTAAAAATAGTTTCGTTATTTTTAAACTATTAATTTTTGACCTCCAACCCGGCCGAAAACTGCATGGAAATTTCTATATTGACAAACCGTCTCAGCCATAAGCTTGTAAAAAAATCTGTTTTATCTCACCCCACTGACCTGGGCGTACTGTATGGAGTAGTGTTGCCTGGTGGCGCGCTTAGCGTGCGCGTAGCTCCGGAGCGCGGCGCGTTTCATGTGCATCTTGCAAATGGACGACACCGACAGGACCACTTATATCATGAAAATTAGGGCGAATGTACCATCAGATTTTTTTATCAGTTACTCGAATGCCTTTGACCCTAGGCTTGCGTGATGGAAAGCAATGCCAGGGTCAAGATGGAGCAGGTAATTCAAGGAAATGCCCTGTCGGGCACCGGCTCTCGCATACACACGACGGAACACAGTAATACTACTTGGCGCCGGACTTAGATTTAGATGTGAGAATGGTAGCTAGCCGGGCGGACCATTAGATCCTACCACTAAACGTGCAGGGGTTTTTAGACTTTTACAGCACGCCTTATTTCCCAGCGTGCGGTGGGAAAGTGTATGACCCACCATGGAGTCGAGTCTCCTACAAATTCATTACATAACTTATTACTATTGGATTCAATCCAATATTCATTTTATATAGTAACTAGCTGACCCCGCAAACGTTGTTTTGCCATGTAATTAAATAGGGGTTGATCGTAGGAGGGTGAAAAATTAGGGTTGTATGTATTTTTGTATGTTGTATAATAAAAAAACAAATTGTTCATAAAAAATAATGTAAAAACTAGTTATAAACCCATTCTCATACCTACTGTATATACATATGAAAATGTCAAAATCGTACAAGTCAGTAAAACTGTGACACAAGAATTTTATATATTAGAACATTTTATTATTGCCATACCGGTTTTCGTATAACGTGGGCATCTATCAAAGGCCAATTTCATGTGTAATGACAATGACACAATCGCTTACAAGAGTACCTAATTCCGATTTCAATCCAATGTTGTCAGTATTGTTTTCAAGAGTACGGTAATTTACAACCGTGGGAAATCAAGACCAAAGTTTTGAAAATAGGACCAATGATTTGAAAAATAGAACAACTACAGAGTTTCTTGTGGGCTCTTCTCTGTAGAGCAGCTTTCCGAATCGGTGTTAGTTTACCCCAGTAGGCTGGATGGAGCCTAGGGCGGCAGATTTAGGACGTCTCAAAGAGTGGAAGTCTAAAAAAGGTCCTCTCACAAAAGAGTGGACGTCCTAAAAAAAGGTCCTCAAAAGAGTGGACATCAAAGCGCGTCTAAAAAAAGGACGTCTCAAGAACTGTAGAGGCGGCATAAAAAGCCTACGGGCGGCAAATCTGTAAATCCGCCACTGCAGACTACCACCTTGCTTGGGACAAGGGCCATAAGATGATAATGGTAATTTTAAATATGACGATTTTTTTTAGTACTAGCTGATCCCGCAAACGTGTTTAAAATTTCGTAAAATCATTCTTACCTGACTTCTACTGGGTGAAAAGAATATTCCTACCAAATTTCAAGGTCTTATGTTTCCAGATATATCGTGATGAGTCAATCTATCTATAGAACGGATCATATATATTTTAGGTCAAAAGTTCTCAAAAATTCAGAATAAAAAATCATAACACGAAATCACTGAAGAATCGCCGAACATACATGGGGGTGATTCGGGTACCCCAAGGAGTGCTCTATCCAGCTCTGAACTTTCGCTTGACACTATTTTTGGGACATCCTGTATATAACCTACGTTAATAAAGTTCCTTTTATTTTGAGTTTGATGCCGATTACAACAAGAAATAGATTTTTATTTACACAATTGGCCTACCACACAATAATCACCGTTTTAATCAAATATCTAAATTTAATTATTAAATACTTACAACTAGAACGGAAGTACTATTACTAGCATTTGTTATCGCCTAATGGTTCGCACTAGTAACGCAGTTACAATGGAACTGTATCGATTCGCGGGTCGACCGTCCTTATATTGTAAATTGGATTGCCAACCATCCGATGTGATATAAAAACATGATAAAAATGCAATGTAAACAACATGATAATGCAAAATGCCGATGTTTAGGGGACACAGGATTGCACAAACAGAGGTTATTGTTATCACACAAAGGACACAAAACCATTGCGTGGGAAACAAAAACAAATAAAATAAACGCGAAAGTTTGTAAAATGGATGGATGGATGTTTGTTAATCTTTAACGTAATAACTACTGAATGGATTTTAATTAAACTTTACAATAATATAGCATAAACATCAGAATAACACATAGGCTACAATTTATAAAGATATTGTGTGAATTCAATTTTGGACAATTCACTGAATTGCCCAAAATACAACATGTAGCAAAAAAGTAGAAACAAAAATTTGACCAATAAATCAAATCCATCACCACGAGGGTAAAACCGCGGAGTGCAGTTAGTTAGACATGATCTTAGTCCTCTACATGTTCACCTAAGGCCGACTTGATCGGAGGTATCTGTCTTTTTTAAACGGACTGCACTAGTTGTATCGCGGGGCAGTTTACAAACATGAAATTCACGAACACAAACTTACTTTAAAAAAAATACAAATGAGTACTTTCAGAGTCATTGCATGCCCGTCTTGCCAGCGTGGCACAGTAGGCTAATTTCCCTTCATTAGTTTGGAGGAAGCCGATTCAGTAGTCGGTCATTTATGGGCTGAAACGACGAAACGACGAGTTTCAGAGTATAGGATTTGAAAAGTTTCTTGCCGGCTCTTCTCTGTAGAGCAGCATTCCGAACCGGTGGTAGTTTCAGCATGAATGTGGGTGGACGTAAGGGTTGTGGACGATCAAGAGAGATGGATGGATTGTAAGAATGAGAAATTGTGTATGAAGGTGTGACTGCAGATATGACGACTGATAGGTGTGTATGGAGACTACCACCTAGCGTGGGACAAGGGTCGTAAGATGATGATAATGGTAACTGTAAATATGACGATTTATAAGAGTTTTGTGATAAAACCTACGTAAATATAGTTCATTTTGAGTTTGAAATGAGTACGGTTTGCGAAAAAAGTGTTGTTGCGTTGTTTATTCTGTGGGTGTGGTGATGGCGGTGTCTGAGGTTACCTTACCGGCGCTTGGTTGGTTAGTCTGAAAGTAAACAGGCTTCACTTCACAAACGTTTATTAGTTCACACGATACACCCACGAAATGAGAAGGAGTAGAATGTCCTTGATAACAATAAATGTAGATATAGCACGACCAAATACTTAAGCGTTGCTAAGCGAGCGAACAAAATAAAGGCGAGAGCGATGAGATGAAACGGCACATGCATTCGGTGTCGAGCGGCGGAGCTGACTGCGGGCGGGCCGCGCAGACGATGCGCAGCGCGGCGCGCGCGCAGGTAGCGGGAGGCGCCATGCACCGGCTAGCGCGCGGTTCCACTGTCCCGGCCGGCTAGTCCATACGGCACGATTTATTTATTTGTTTGTGTGAAGTGTTAATGTAGTATTAATTGTGTAGGTATGTTTGTGTGTATATGTAAACAAATGTGTGAGTGTGTGTTTGTACAGTATTGTGTTTGTATGTGTGACTGAGGTCGCCACAATTCTATAGTTTGACTTGTCGTTTTTGTTACAAATCCCAACACGTGAAATCCCAGCATTTCATCATTACAATATAAAACTATTGGATTAACAAATAACTTCTAAACAACAAAGTTAGACAAGTGATATATTTTGTTTTACATAATAACTTTTAGGTACCTAATTAAGTTACGTTTAAACTTAACACTAATTACTTAGCCAAGTGCCAATCCGTCTGGCCAGCGTGGCACAGTACCTAGGCTTCCCTCCATGAATTTGGAGTATTAGATTCGGCATCTCATCGTCATGAAATCCACACAAATGTATCCACAAAAAAGCGTCACGGCATTAAAAAATATGACTTATTGACCTGCTTGAACCCCATTCCACCCTGAGGGTGTCGTCAAAGCCGACAAAAGGAAACGACAATGCCGAAAACCTTGCTGCAAGAGAATGAAAACTTTACGCGATACCCTGTGCCAACCCGTCTGGCCAGCGTACATAACAAAAGTGGGCACCTAATATAGTTTATTACTGCCATATCACAAGCAAATATATCAGAAGGTACGAAACTGTTGCACTTTTTGTACCTATCATGACTACGCACCGAATGCGCGGACAGTGCGATGCACATTTCAAAGAAAAAGCTTCCCAGCCCTCCCTCGGCACCAATTTTTTTATTCCACTTCGTATAATTGGTGAAACATAAAGAGCATTCTCTATTTCCTTTTTATACGGTTAATATAGTAAGCGAAATGTGGTTCGTACACCCTAACAAGTTATTCCAGAGGTGTTCTTTTTCGAAATTACGTGTATGGTTCTTAGCCATGGTAATCGTAAAAATGAACAAATAGAACTGAACAGCAATATGAACATATTTGGCGTAAGCTAATGCTTAGGTTTTGGTGACAATTCAGTCAACTTAGCTTGCTAATAGCAGTTCGTGAGTATTCGGGAATTGTTTTAAAAACCAATTCTCAGTTCCTCCAAAAAATGAACTTGCTTGAGTTAGTGATCGATGTTGAGTAAGCATGATTCATAAGTGCCAATTTCGTAGCAAACCCTGCGCGCCACAAGCTAATACAATTAAGAAACCTCGTCACGTGTTCATCAGTTGACGTAAAATCCTAATTGGAATTCTTGCTTATTGAAAGTAACAAGGTTTATTTTTTAATAACCCGCAAAAAAAAAACAATATTTTACGTACAATTATTTTTATTAAAAAGGATATTACACTGAGATACAACTAGAAATTAGCTTATGTAATGAAGAATGAGTGCTGTCAAATACTTCCACCGAGTGCGTCCCACCAGTAGTTTCTGGGTATAATGAAGATCTTGATTGAAAACCAATTAAATTAAATCCGCAACATTCATTGGCATTTCGTCGATTTGAGTGGAGTAGTACTGCTCAATGTCTCTTAGGATCCTGATGTCATCAGACTTGACGAAGTTGATAGCCACACCCTTGCGCCCGAAGCGACCTGATCGGCCGATTCTATGGATGTACAACTCACGGTTGTTCGGCAAATCATAATTGATTACAAGTGACACTTGCTGCACATCAATACCTCTGGCCCAGACGTCGGTCGTAATCAGGACGCGGCTGGAAAATAAAATAGGAGTTAAATGTTGTTAGGAAGAGATTGCAGAAAGCAAAGACTACAGTCCTCGCCAATCTTTATAGCCGCTCTGAATGTAGCCAACTTACGAACTTGCGCATCGTACATTTCATAAACAATAGGAACGTAGTTCAGTCACACTAACACGCTGGTGGCGAAGACGATTGCGGGTGATAACGGCGCGCGCGGGCGTGCCCTGCCTCCCCGCCCCACATACGTTCCGATGATACTTGTTTTGTGTTGTGCGCAGCGTAATGTGGCTACATTTAGAGCGGCCATAAAGATTGGCGCGGACTGTACCAGTATACAGTTAATACTACCAGTATAGAGTTACATTTTGTTGTAGATTTAGGGTGTGCAATTCTTTTTATAAATAAACTTATGTAATATCTTTTATTTACGCCTACTTCCCTTGGTGTCCTTACGGGAAATCCAATTCATTAGTGGGTTACTTGCTAGTTGGGAAGACTTATTCAATATAAGTCATAAGTGGTTAGATGTGCAAAAGGAAGATTATCAATAGATCATAATTTGTCCAAACCTCACAAATTGATACAATCAGTCTATGGCATTTGAATGAACAGAGTTGTTGGTAAGAGTGAAGGAATACAATATGAAAAATGTTTGCTTACGGAAAAATAACAGACATTGAATAAGCTTTGTAAATGTCAATACAGCTAATAATTTTGGTTGCAACATTTTAATTACCTCTGTCCAGAACGGAACTCCTTCATAATATTGTCTCTCTCTTTTTGGGGCATATCTCCATGCATAGAGCTGACTGTGAAATTGGCTTCTTGCATCTTTTGTGTGAGCCAGTCAACCTTCCTCTTCGTATTACAGAAGATCACTGCTTGTGTGATGGTCAGTGTGTCATAGAGATCGCAAAGGGTGTCGAATTTCCATTCCTCACGCTCTACGGCTACAAAGAACTGCTTGATGCCTTCCAATGTCAACTCATCACTGTCAAGGAATATAAAAAAATATAGTAAAAACTGGTGATTATTTCCCAACAGATTTATTCAAAACGCCTTACGAACAGCCACCAATCTGTGTGTGGATTAAGGAAACCCAGTGTCACCAACTCATACCATATTGAGGGTGTGGTACGAGATTACTAAAGGAACGCAGAGAAGGACTATTGATACAAACCTTGTACCAACCCATCTTGCCAGCATGGCATAGTAGACTTACTTCTCTCCATAAATTTGGAGGTGAGGTGATGATTCTGAACAAGAAACAACCACAAAGTAGCCATCCAAAAATAAAACCACACATTTAAGGGCCAAAGTAATGTGATATTGTGTGACAAGAGCTTTCAAAAGCTTGTTACATGTTAAAATCTAAACTTTTATTTAAACCATAATTTAATACATACCATAAACCAATAGTTAAATAATAATCAAAACTGATACATCTAAATGTAACTTGAAAGGCCACACTGTGCCAACTTGTACAGCATATTTCCTATAATTACTACATCAAACAGAGCCAGCTCAGACGTTCCATAGTTATAAATTGAAGTGAAGCACATTATGTAAGCATGAATTTCTTTGCAAAGGAACTAATTAGTATTAATTTTTTTCACTACTATACACACTAATTATGATTTACTAGCTGACCGGGCAAATGTTGTCCTGCATGATATACTTTTACCAACTGCAGCGCCATCTGTTGGGCTGATTTGTGAATCTAAACCATCATTGGTGCCACCCGAACACATACAAAAAAATCATTCTAATTGGTTCAGCCATTCTTGAGTAAAATTACAACAAAAAGTGGCATTGATTTTTATATATATAGATAGATTACTTAATTTTAATTAACAATAATACAAACCGTTTAACCAGAATCCTAATTGGGTCAGTCATGAACTTTGAAGTCATCTCCAGAATTTCATGGGGCAATGTGGCAGAAATCAGAACAACCTGTGTTGCCGGAGGTAAATAACGGTATACATCATAGATCTGTTCTTTGAAACCTTTGTTTAACATTTCATCGGCTTCATCAAGGACTAACATTTTTATAGACCTTGTTCGCAGCACCCTCCTTCTGATCATATCTGGAAAATAGCCAATTCATATGATGAAACACTTAGTTTGTAAAAGGGAAATTGGTTATTACTTATTTCCTATGCATGAAAAAGGAAGCCTTATAAGGAATCAACATTCATATACCTGTTGTTTAGGTGCTTCTTGTACTAGCCTTACATAATACTACATTACAAATTGTCAAACTTTGTCTTCATTTATAGATAGATCGGATGTTGATGAAAATACTGTCAGAATGCATTAAAAAAAAAGTTTGTATTTATACAAAACTATTTTATAAATCCTTTAATATATGAAATACTTACCAAATACTCTGCCTGGAGTACCAGACACCACATGCTGACCGTAATCCAACTTTCTGATATCTTCACCAAGATTGGTTCCACCAATGCAAGCATGGCATTGGACATTCATGAAATCACCCAAAGCAAGTATCACTTTTTGGATCTGTGTGGCTAACTCTCGGGTAGGAGAAAGAATGAGCACTTGGGTCTCACGGAGAGTGGTGTCCAAAGACTGTAGGATGGATATAGAGAATGTTGCGGTTTTACCAGTACCAGATTGTGCTTGAGCTATCACATCTCTACCTTTCACGATGGGTAATATGCTTCTTTGCTGGATAGCAGATGGTTTCTCGAATCCTAAAAAATGTGAAAGTTACAATGACTCTGTGCATTATCTGTATGACAAAAACAATATATTTATGTGTGATTTGAGTTTGTTTACTTACCGTAGGTGTAGATTCCTCGTAGAAGTTCATCACGCAATCCCATAGAATCAAAAGTAGGAATGACTTCGACATCTTCGCTGGTGTCGAATTCCACATTCGACAAATCTTCCGATATTATTTTGCGATTGTATGAAACTTCTGACGAAGTCATGATTTATGTTGGCACGTACCGCCTTTACTTGTTTTTCACTTTAATGTATTTGTCCCCGTAAAGTGCAAAAAAAACTCGAAGTTAGGTTGGCTTCAGACGTGCTCGCTTGTAAGTATAGATTAAATTGCAAACAAAATGTTGGTCTACACGTCGTGATCAGAACATGAAATTTAACTAATAGCAATAATAATGAATATATCAACCTCTCTCTCTCTGTTTCACTATATTATGAGCTGATTAAAAAGAGAAAACATGCACATCATTTAGAAAAGTTCAACTACGAATTTCAATATGGCTGCTGGATTACCACAGACTTACAATATAGTTCTATGCCTTGGATCTTTTTTACATACTGGCAATCTAATGGTGATAAAATTTCGGTTGATCAAAACGTAACTGCTAAAATTGCGTAAATATTTTATTTAACCTAATTGTATATAAATAACTGTTATGAATTATGCTGAATTTTTCAATGTTGTTATAAATACCTATAACTCACATTTTATGTAAAGTTTTTGTGGTCAGACTTTTGGACAGTAAAAAGCACAATTAAACGTACTGAGCAACGCATTCTAACTGCTGAGGTTCCAAGTTTTATTTTTACGGTCAAAAGAACGATCGTATTTGATTTTGAACGAATCAAAATGGATGCTGGGTGTGAATGAACTATGTGTTGAAAACGAAACGAATAGATTTTATTGAGTTGTGTCGTGGGCCCGAGAACAAAATCGGGTATCTAGCTTCGCGGTATTGTATTCTACATAATTAGGGAGTGACATACGCTAAGTGCCATCGGTTTTAACATCGACCAAATTATCGTTCAATACAGAAGTCACCGTGTCGGTAATGTGATTCGGAAGAGTTCACAATCCGCAGGTGGCTTTAGGATGAGGACTCTGGCGGAATTTCTTGCCGATACGCATTCGCGAGTGCTAAGTGCTTCGCCATCGTACATCAACAGTGCGACATGGCGAGACGGTTCGGACTAAAGTGTCGCTCATGTCATGTGTGAGCGGTCAGAAATGAAATGCATATACAGGAAGGAACAAACACAACTCTGACAACATGTACCAAAATGACAGAGGAAGTAGACAGACGACATGGCGTGAATGGTAACAGCAGTAGCCAGGGTGCCAGCGAAGATTCGCCTGTGAGCAATACAGCACTGAATGCAACTGGTGGGAGGCTCAAATTCTTCAAAGGTGGGTGTCATTTCATCATTTGAATTTAAGATCTTAATCAGAAAGTATGGGACTACAGTAGTGTACCTACTTTGGGAGGAAAACTAGAAAGTCATTCATGCTCTGATAATCACACCATTTGATGGAACTCTTGCTAATTTTGTGAGAGTCTGAGCACCTCTGTGCTTATAGCATGATGAATTGTTTGGTGAAAAGATATACCACATTACCAGAAAATTGTTAATACATTTCAATAGTATTATCACATTGGGTTGTTTTGATTGTGTACTAATAGGAATACACTTGCAACTAAGAGTGTTTATGATTAAACCCTAGACTATGTCAAATTAGATTTCACTGAAAATGCTATAAAGTTTGGCAAAACTTAGGGCAAGATTATGACAGTGCTAATAGAATACTGCACAGTAGTTTTATTAGTGATTGGACAAATCTAGTCGGTAGCAGTTGTTTCGATTTACTAAGGGCTAACTAACATCTGATATAAATATAATGTGTTAACTAGTGTTAATATAATTGTAAAAATATTGGGATGGTTAATTTGAATGAGAATTATGACACATTTAAAATATTATTTTCTTTATTTCTGGTATTTAACAACTGTTATTTTAAGAAATTTAATTGTAACCATAATTGCAGAATGGACTAGAATCCATAATTTTTTTATTATTATGTATTTGAGTTTGACTGAATACACCTGTTTTTGGACACCTGATACATATACTTGTGGATATTTTTTAAGTATTCTTAAACAGCACATATTTTATACTGTACATTTTGTGTCCTTGTTTTTCAAACTCAAATCATTTATTTCAATTGAACTTATTTACAGGTGTTTTTGAAAAGTCGAAAGTGAAGTTAGGAATCTATGTGCTTCTAGTTGCTTGTTCCAAAATGTAGATCCTATGGAGAAGAACAAGCAAGAAACTCCATGGACACTCTTTTTATAATATTTGAATATTTCATATTATTTGTGTTGACCACTTTATCCAATAATTTGTGAATGCTGTTGATACCTTTGTTTCAAATAAAATACAATTAAGATAAAAAACAGTTGCACATTACTATTTCCATTCTATATCAGACCTATATTGGCTTACTACTGGGTTAAGGGCTGCCTTCACTGTTCCCCCTCGTATTCTCAAATTTGTGACCGATTTTTTGGTTGGTTGCCATGGTAACTGATTCCTTCTTTTCGTTGAACTGTTTCAGTAGAATGAATCTGACTCACTAGTTGGTCTAGTGGTTGGATGTGCTGCTTTTGGATCACAGGTCCCCACTTTAATGCTGGGGTTGGGCAAGTGTCTTTGTGTTAACCAGAGGCCATTTACCCAGAATCAGGGCGTCATTTGTGTTTTTGGAATGCCTATTTTGTAAAAAGTCCTGGTGATACAGGTTTTTAAAAACAAAAAATAAGAAAAGCTTTAGGGATACATACAGACAATACCATAAATATTTCTGCATGTGTAACATATGCATACATATGCACATAACTTTCCACACCACACCAAATTGTACCTCTTATGTAGTATAACAATAAAGTTTTATTAATCTCATGATTAGATGTACAAAGTTCACTGTGTCAGCTAGTATTAGAACTCTGGAGTGTTACCTTAATGCAATAAAAGCCAATTCAATTGAAATAAACAACTGCAGGTCTTATTGCCAGATCTTCCGTGTAAGTTCTAACTACTACTACCCAGCCCATAAATGACCTACTGCTGATTTAGCCCTCCTCCCAGCACAGGGAGGGAAAATAGCCTACTGAGCCATGCTGGCCAGATGGTTTGGCACAGGGTTTTGTTTCAAGTTTACCTTCTCTTATGGCTAGGTTATTGGCCATCTAATTTCATTTTGTTGGCTCTTACGACACTGATGTTAGAATGGGGTGGTGACATTTATTCTTTAATATATTCCAAATCCGTCACCATACAGCCAGTTCTAACTAATGGTATGTTATCTTTGCGTAACATTATAAAGAGCTTTGTATTTTTGAGTGTCTGTATGTTTGTAATAACTTCATCATTAAATAGGCTAATGTGAAGCTGAGATACACCAGGCGATTGAAGCTTGCACAGGCTAAGCCACATGCGTAAGCTAGTCTATGATATTGCACAATTTACTTCATAATATTCTTATTTCAATTAATGCATGATATAAACATCGTTGCAGAAGTCTTTTTGTTCCATTATATTAAAACAATTAAGCTATTTCTATTCTGTTAATTAAAACTGACATTAGCACAAAATAATTGCAGAATGAAACTGGAATTGTGGCCTTTGGAAATTAATCTTGCATACCTTTGTGGCAGATTGTCCTTCATTATTAAATTATGATGTAGGTATATAGAATCTTCTTAGCAATATTGTGTTGTTTTCTGCAGTAACCATGACATATTTTAATTGCCTGACCAATATTGATACACTAGAAAATTATATTAATTTGGGTAATTATAAAATTTATATATATATAATTTAGTTATTTTTTCGTCAATCGCGTGATTTCTAAACCGAAAAGCGGCGTGTAGTGTAGCCTTTGAGTGTAAGATTCTTTGTAGGATGTTTGTAGGTACAAAAACATATACGTGATTTTTAATGGGGCGTGGGGGGTAGTCTTAATCCTCACCATGTATCTAATAATTTATACTAAGAGGGAAGGAGGGTTTAAAAAATGTTAAAAAAACTACGCATGATTATTGGACAGTCCCTTAGTTTAATTAAGAGCCCTCTCACATTTCGGCGTTACGCAAATTTAGGTATTTTACGCACCGACCGCGGCAAACTACGCCAGCGATACTTTCTTTCATGCTTCTCGCTCGCACTATGATACTGTGAATACGGCGACTAAACGATCTTGATCTTCCTTAGCTGAAGTTTGTTTAGGAGGGAGTTTAGTGGGTGGAAATTTTTTGACGTGTCATTTCAATTGTATTATGAATTTATTTTGTTATATTTTTCATTATTTATGAACTTTACTGTTGAAATATGTTCACAAATATTTTAATTGTTATGCACTAATCGATTATTATATGTACAGTCGATAGCATAGTTGTATAAATTGTATTATAAATACGTAGGCGGTCTGAAAAGTTTCCGACCTCAACGTGAAGATGTCAGCAATCTCTATATATAAAAATGAATTGCTGTCCGTTATTGTGGCCGTCCTGTTTCACCAAGACAACGCCCCGTCTCACACCTCAACAGTTGCCATGGCGAAAATCCATGAATTACGGTTTGAACTGCTTGACCATCCACCTTATTCACCAGATTTAGCCCCAAGCGACATCTTTCTGTTCCTTCAACTAAAAGCTGCGCTCGGAGGACAAAGATTTTTGTCAAATGAGGAGGTAATCACCTTCGTGAACAATTATTTAGCAGAGAAGAACGCTGAGTACTATTTGGAAGGATTAAAGAGATGGGAGCATCGCTGGGAGAAGTGTATAGAGTCACAAGGAGACAGTGTAGAAAAAAAAACAAAATAAAAAAAAAACTTGTAGCTATGTTAGGTCGGAAACTTTTCAGACCACCCTCGACCGTCAGCCATTGGACCAGCATGACACATTTTAATGAATACAATGAGCTTAACAATCTGTGTCACACGCTTTAGGTATTGCAAATAAATAAGGTTGAAATTCCTCTGTTAGTTTGTTATGCAGTGTACGGTTGGACTTAGCTACATGAGCGAAATGTGATATATGTAGTAGTATGGTTGCAACTTATTCTATTAAATAAAATAACCAAATGTAATAAGTATTTTTTAATTATTTGGTACAGTAAAACACCATATTTTTACATTAGAAAAATATTTTCCGCAAAGGCGTTGCTCGAGCTTTTCTTGAGTCGATAACTTCTGGCAGTACACATTTTTCATAAAAAGATTGTAATTTGGGTAACATGTTTAACGACCAAAAGTCGTCGTCTTTGTAGATTTTTAAAATTTTTAGAGGAATATCTGGTCCAGTCCATATGGCAAGTATGCAGACATTTTTTCCTTCCTTCCTTCCTCTATATCAACATATCCCTAAACTAAAACTTAAAACTTCTATAACTCTTCGATTTTAACTTTAACTTATCGATATTAGATCATTCATGAAAAGTTTCGTCCGAAAAGTGGTTATTTCTTGGATTAAAAATGGAAGTTAAGCTATTTTCAGTTTGAAAAGATGTGATCGGATCGAGTGTCGTAAAGACTTATTCTCTCCATCAGTATAAATAAAATGGCACACATTAGTCTCTTACCATTTCTATCGCTTCGACTAGATTACTTGATGTTGAAGCAACAACATTATCAGGATTACCTCGTTTTTTCAATCTAAAATGATTATAAAGCATTAATACCAACTTATTTTTCTGTACACACACATAGACACAGATTACATGATAAACCACTCAATACAAAATTACACTATACGAATATACTGTCATAAGCGTCTAGAGACTCGAAGGTTTAGGCTACACGTGTGAGTCTCTAGACGCTGCGAATGAAAATGTACTTAACCTTACAATCTTAAAGTGTGTTTTGCTTTAAAGCTGACGCCGCCGTGTAATTTGCTAAACATAACTTTCAAATGTCAGTTGATAATGAAGAACATTGACCATCCCATTCTTATCTCGGACGATTAATCACGTATCTTAAAATACAATACACGGTTTGACCGTACTAGAAAGTATAGAATTAAGACTATGAGGTGTATAAAATAGGAACTTACCTTGCTTCTCTTGCTTTCTGCAGAGAAACAATATTTCTTCTTTTACGTATAGCAACGCAATTATACTTGTATTTATTTTTCCCCATTTCGACTGGTAATAAAACTCGAAGTAGCTACAATCAAAATAACTTTAATAAGTTGACTTTAATAAACTTAAATACATATAATGATAAAAATTAATAAATAATAAATGAATTTTAATAAACTATAAATAACTTTAATAATAAAGTGTGAACTTTATACTAATTGAAATATACCGTTAGAAAATAAATACTTACAAAGATCAAAAACTGCGGTCGTAGTTAACACGCACACAAAAGCAATGCTGCAGTGTCTACACGACAATCGGCGCACACGACAGTAGTAACGGAACGAAGGCGCGCGGGAAAGAAACTGACATAGGTCTAACCTCAACAAGCGCTCGCGCGATACTAATCGCAGACGGCCGGCGCAGTGAAATATATAGTATTTTTATTTATTTAATTAGAAAATAATAGTAGCGATTTAAAAAATGAAAATAATACCATATATTAAGCAAATGTTGATGATTATTTTTGTATAAATTTTACGCCTAAATAATGGTGGGCTTTGGAGATATTGCCGCTTGTTTCGAAGCCTTTTCGGTCGATAATTGAAATACGTAGATATTTTTTTTCTTAGCATAATAGGCATATAACCAAAATGTATTCTATTATTATTGAGGTATAGGATGTTTGAGAGCTAATTTTTTTTTTTTTATGGGAGATATTCAGAAGAATCTCCAAATTAGAGCTCCGAAATCATGTCTCCGTGGGTTTTTGCCTAAACATGCAACGGGAGAAAGCTTATTACTATATAATGAAATAAGTTATCTAAAATCGGTTCTGAGGTTATTGTAGTAGAGAAAACGAACTATTTTTACCAAGTAATTGATATTTAATACAACGAACGTAAAATATACAATTTCAACGTCGAAAACTTGGAATTTCGTGTTTTTTTGTGAAAGGGCTCTTAATATACTATTTTCATAATACTACTACTACTCATAGTTGACCCATTGCTGAGTAGTGCCACCTCCAGTTACGTGGAGGGTAATTAGCCTACTGTGCCACGCTGGCTTATAGATGGCTTGGGACAGGGATTCGTATCAAGTTTTCCTTCTCTTTTGGTTACTACATCTTCAGGGTGGATTGGGAGTGGTGACAACATGTATTCTAAATCGGTCACTACACGGATTTTTATAATGCTGCAAATAAATATATAATATAGAAATGATTGTTCGAATATGGCACTTGTTTGCAGATGGTAAATTCATACTGGAGTTGGTGCGAGGGTGCGCGCGCGAGGGCGAGCGCGCGGGCTGGGTGTCGGTGCCGCGCAAGACGTTCTGGCCCCCGGCCGCCGCGCCCGGCGGGCCGCCGCCGCCGCCGCCGCCCTCCGCGCCGCTCTCCGTCTCCGACGACAACAGCTCCGTGCAGTCGTCGCCGTGGCAGCGCGACCACTGCTGGAAGCAGGCCGCGCCGCGCCGCAACGTGTCCAAGGCGCTCGCCATGTACTACTGCCGACCCGCCGCGCTTCGCTCCGCCCTCATCCACGCCGCCAGCCGCCTCAAGCGCCGGAGGCCGTACGACACGTCGCGCCTCGACGGGCTCGCCGACGCCGCCCGCGACCGCCGCAACGGCGATGCCGGCTCGCCCGGGGACGCCGTCGACGGCCCCGACGACGACCGCGAGAAGTACTACCACATGAAACTAAAGAAACCGTACCAGTATCGCAAGCTAAGGGTGTACACGAAGACGAGGCCGCGGATACGGCGCGGGGAGCTCGCGGCCGCGATCGGCAAGCTGCGCGAGCGGGCGCCGGCGCCGCCGATGCCGGTGAACGCGAAGCTGGCGAGCTGCCGGCAGGAGCACGCCATGGTGTCGCCGAGGAAGCGCATCCTGCGCGAGCTGGAGCGGGTGAGCCTCGAGGACCAGGGCACCAAGAGACGCGCGAGGACCGCGCCCGCGCTGAGCACGGCCTCGTACCCACCGTCGCCGGGGCCCAGCCACGCCCCCAGAGCCGCGGACACGCCCCCCGCCCGGGCGCCCAACGGCGTGCCTCCGCCGCGGCCCGCCCCACAAGCGCCCTCCGCCCCGCCCGCCAAGCACGTCGGCAGCTACAGCATTCACTCACTGCTGAGCATGGGCGAAGACTCGCGCGCGCCGCCGCCCGCTCCCCCGCCCGACACGCGCGAGTCGCCAGGCGCGTCCGCAGGAAGCCCCGAGGCGTGGCGCGGCGAGGCGTGGCGGGGCGAGGCGTGGCGCGGGGAAGCGTGGCGGGGTGCGGGGGCCCGTTGGGCGCGGCGTGAGTGGCGCGAGGAGTGGCCCCTGGCCTACGGCTACGGCTACGCGCCGCTGTACCGGCCTCCGGCTCCGGCGCCCCTGTGGCTGCACTACCCGCTGCCCCCGCCCGCCGCCCCCTCGCCGTGGGCGCCACTGGCCATCCCGCTCCTCACCGACCACATACCCAAGGATGAGCCCACTTCAGGTACTGCAAACTCTATTGTTTACTCTTTTACACCGAAACAACTATCTTGGTGGTTCATTATTAAAAATCGTATGAATATAATAAGTGTCGAAGTTTAGCTATTTGGTATGCTAAACTGGTTTAACTACAATCTTGAATTGTTAATGTTTCTGGTGTTGCTGGATAATTTGTTGTGATTTATTTCGATATTCATCCTTTATACGTGTGATGAAACTGATGAACAATATATTCACTTATGTCGACGTCTCACGTGATAAACGAAGTTAGAGTAGTGCAGCCCAGCCCTGTAGTAAATTTACTGTTCAACATTTTATAAATGTAATTGTATATTTTCAGATTTGCCGCTCAATTTGTCCAAGCATTGAGGCGACGAGGGCGCTGGCGCAAGTCTGGCACGTGAGACTGAACACACAAACAAACATTGTTTTAACGATCGCTGCACCCAGCAACGCGATCACGTGAGATTTAATACTATTTAACATAGTGGATGCTGCAATACGTGCCTATAAAATTCTCCTTCAGGATGTATTTTTATTATAATGTAAATGGTATGGATTTAAAATTGTTTATACACTTTTTATACGATGTAGGCAAGTTCCAATTCCAATTTTAAAATATAAATACTCGAATACGACGGGATTTCTATTGTCTATGGCCAGATTTTTTAAGTATCTAATATATGTTTGTGTGGTTTTTAATTAAAAAAATAGTATCCTGAAGGGTGTAATAATTTATGGCAACTTCGAACAGAAAACTTGTGGTGTCAATATTGTTCTACCAACATTCCATTACTATTATACAAACATTGGCGCGTGTGAAAATCCAAAAACTACATCCCACCTAATTCAACGTTTGCGATCGTTCGCGCGATAATTTATATATAATATAGCAAATATATATTGCAAACTCGCAAATAATATTTTTGTATAGATTGTCGTTTTCCGACTGATCAACTCGTGAATCTATTTACAAACTAATGTATATTACACTGAAATATTCTATTTTAGTATAGATGTATGTATGCAGAGTCATTTGTGTATTTTCATACGAAGTATTTGTACGGCGAGTTGAATATTTTAATATTGGCTATTATTCTAGAGTAAGATACTAAGATCTAAAAATGAAACAAAAACAGTTATCAATTGTTAAAATTCAGTGCCTTGAACGAAATGAAGATATTGTAAACATATTTTATAAACGAAAAGTTTATGTAACGAAATCCTGGAGTCGTCCAAATTTACAAATTCCTTATCACAGATACTGTATTCCATAAATAGATTTTTGTACCGTAGCTCAGTCGAACTTTTTGATTCCTGGTTCAAATGCAAAATTCCATAACGTTTATGTTCGATCTCATTATTTAATTTAGAAAATAAAATGAGGTAAAGACTACAGTTTTGGGATCAAATTTGGATGTGTGTTTACGTAACATGTATAAAACTAAGAGACATTGTATATAATTTGTGAATGGTGTATTATTGATGGAAGTTCGGGCGTAGATTATATCAGAGCATTAACCGTTTACTACTCGGTAAGGAGTTTATTACCTTCGTATAATTATTGTAATTGTACAGTATTTTTATAATGAGTATTTTATGAAGTTTGCAATGGCGGGAGTCTGTCTTGTAGTAGGTTATGTCGTAGAGCCGCGGCGCCGGTATCGCATTTGTGCCACGTAGTGTTCCGCAAGATGGCGGCCGGTTTGGCGCGAAGGACCAAAACATATGAAATAAAAACTGTATGCCATTCTACCAGAGCTTTCCTCGTCTTTTAAGTAATTAAATCCATAAAAAAATAAAAGAAACCTTCAGGCACATATCGCGATCGGCGCCTCCTAATGGCTTTGAGATTAAAACGTATAGATAGTTTTACAGCAATCTTAGTTGAACTATGGGGTTATGTATCATAAGAACAGTTGAATGACGGCAAAGGACTGACTTCTGATGTAATATTATTATTAATGGAATTGTATAAAATAGTATATGTATTCGGAGGCCTACTCAACGAGCGTGTCTGTCAGCCAACTAAGTTGAATTAGTGTAAATGTAGCTATAATAACACAATGCTCAATTTATTACTTGAGTAAACTTAGGAATGAATTCTCCAAGTTGTGTTCTCGGGGATTGCGACTGTGTTTTCTTTTCAAAGATGTGTGACGTCATTGTTTTGAGTGTGTGCTATCCATACCTTTTTTATACACGTTAAGATCTGTATAGGGGTGGCACATGCTATTTGTGTTCGTCTATTTTTGTTGGCCTATTTTGACGAATATTCTATCGACACGTGGCTTGTATTGTCAAATATAGCAAGCGAATATAAATAGCGAAGTGCTATCCCAATGGATAGCATGCACTTGATGTGTGTTTGTGTGAAGTCTGTTTTAGATTTCATCGCTTGGATATTCAGAGTATGTTTCAATGTCGCGGTATCTATCACCAAAGATCTAACAGTAGCAAGACCTTTTGACAATACGGTTTTAACGGTATAACTATAAAAACCATAATCATATAAAGGTATAGATCTGATGTATACCTTGGCTTTTGCCTATTTCTTTGGGGGACCAGCGTAACGTGGTCTGATGACCGGTATTAAGTTGATTGAACCTCTAAATCTACCTTTTCCTGGTTTATGAATATTTTCATTAATTGAAATGGTTCTTCGAAGTTTTCATAATGTTGTCCAGTGCTTAAAGGCATTCGTCAAAGTTGACAAGTACACTCCAGTGCCATTGATTACGCGACAGCCCTGATGACATACTCGTAACATCAAACTATGGAATTTAGTTTATGCATCCAAATTAATGTTAGCATCATGACATTTTATTGCTCTTCAAAGCGGTTTAGATACCTGTATTCCATTTTTATGGAAGGTAATACAGATCTCCACTTCACCTGTTGACAGTGCAGTGCACATTAACGCTCAAACGTATCCAATACAAGCCTTTAGAAAAGTACAGTCCTCGCCACACTTACTGGGCTCGGGGACTTATATAGAATAACTGCATGTATTGCGTTTTTTATTGCAGTAGTCATTCTTTAAGTTACTTCGATCTTGGTGTCCTCATCAGCGTTGTTGCGTTGCGTTTTTATGTAGTTTAAGTAAATATATATTTGTGTAAACGTGAAAAGAAAACGCAGATGCCTTCCGCCAACACTGGTCTACTACTGTTTACCAAGGTATAAAAAATAAAATATTTTTTCTACGCGACTATATAATCATGTAACAAACTTCGAAGTATGTGATAGTGTTTTCAATTACGTGAGACGCGATAGTGGAGATCTTTTTAAATCCCCATTTAAATCATATTTATCATGCCGAAAAATAGTTATTATCCATTTATATTAAGATGTAGTTATTACTCGAATAAATATAACTTTTTAAATATTGCACATTTTATTTCGCATCTGTGAGAAAGCGGTATTATTAACATGTGTGTGTTTGTGTAGTGTCGGATTTCGTGTACACAATATCACCAGTTCTTCCATCATGTTGTAAGAAGTCACTAAAAGAGCGCAAGAAGTACCCTTGATACAAACCATGTGACATGGCACGGTAGGATAGTTTCTCGCCACGAAGGAAGCCCGAGTTGGCAGTATGTCATTGATGCTGCGATGAGAATGATGAACTTTTGCGGTAATTTGAGATATTATTAGAGACCATAATCCTGGCACGTCACATCGTCTTTACGTGTTCGCTATTCGTATACGCTATTCGTGTACGGTAAGTATGTGCTCCACTCACAGTTTGCCATCTTTTGCATTGTCTTTTGACTAATGTTCCCAGATACACTAATACAGATATTGAAGTGCATAGCATAGTGCCTAAATTGGTACCGAATTGGTCGATGTTTTTGGCCTAGAGGGCAAATACAGCGTTACCTAATGAGCTTACATAATATGTAAACTACTGCGAGTAGGTGCTTTTTCACAATGAACTTAGCTGCCCGGTGAAATAGTAGTAATAAAGTCGACTTATTTATTTACTAGCTGAACCGAAAAAAATCCTACCGCCTAAGAAACAATACTTAAAAAAAATTACATATTTTCTCACCTTTTTAACCTTCCATGGACTTCCACGAACATTTCAAGACAAAAATTAGCCAAATCGGTCCAGCCGTACTCGAGTTTATCGAGACTAGAAAAAAAACTACTAATATAATAACTACTAATCGTAAAAAAAACAATAGTTTCTTTTTGTGTACTGGCAATGCTTACAGTAGTTACCGTATAGTTTATTGTAGGGTACGTCGAATCAGTTAGTGATAGCATGTACCTTCATGGGGTTACCGTAGTGACCGCGTTCCGGTCACTGGCGTGATAATGATGTGCAAGTACAACCTTATGGTTTCCCTGTGAGAATAGCGACCGTTACGCAGTTGGTGTTGTGGCAAACGTGAAGCAATGGAGGTTGGTAAAGAATTTAAAAACTGTGAGCCTTTTAACCGAAATTCTGTAGCCGAAACACTACAGAGGTAAAATATGATAATCATTGTCATTGGTAGTTTAACATTATCATTTAGATTTCGGTTTGTAAAAGAATAGATGCAAAGTTCGACCTAATTGTAAAATCAAGTCGGCCTGAACCTTTTAAGTAGGGTAGCCATTGCTAGCCTTGCCTACCACATTGAAGTTGTTATAGTCCAGTCGAAATAGACATCTAAATAGAAAAAAATCCGGGTTTCTTTTTATTATTTTTTTGAAATAACTCTTTATTAAATTAATAACTTAATTTTCGACTTTAGAGCAAAAATCGTGTTATCCAAAGTTGTTGGAAATTTAATTTCCCACAAGTTTAGTCATCATTATTTTTACGCTAGGATCAATATTTGCAGAGTTATACTATATCGTTATAGTATCAAGTATATAAAATAAAAAAAATTCTTCAAATTTTTGGCAAACCACAAAACCAAGACCCCCTTCACCGATCTACTTAAAACAGCCCTCGAGAAGTCCGATATCACAGTTCAGCAGGCACCAGCAGATGCAGATCCGTTGCGTGATGCATCTTTCGAACTTGATAGTATAACTCTGCAAATATTGATCATATACCCTGTACAAGATAACTTGATCGATTTGACAGAAGGGCTAGTGATGGGAAACGGAAATATCTAGTAGTCCAAAAAATAACACACCACCTCGTCACAGTTACAAGTATTTTAAAATGTTATTTTTTGGACTAGTAGATATTATCTGTTTCCTATCACTGTTCGTCATTGCAAAGTAAAGGTATGATTCCGAACTACACTGTACGCAGCAGTATTGCCACAACAGGGCTGCCGCGGCACTACTGGTCCCCATACAATATTTTTATAATTTAAAAGCTTATATGAGATTACATTCCGAGTTAGGCAGCAATGTAGCGGTTGTATGGGGATCAGTAATGCCGCGACAGCACTTCTGCACGAGCAGCGTAGTTCGGAATCATACCTTTAAGTCGATCAGAAAAATTGACATCTGTCAAATCGATCAAGCTATCGTGAACAGGGTATAGCGTAAAAATGATGATGACCAAACTTGTGGGAAATTAAATTTCCAACAACTTTGAATACTACAATGTTTGCTCTAAAGTTGAAAATTAAAGTTATTTCAGAAAAACGAAAAAATTAACTTTAAAGCAAGATGGCGGCGAACCCTCTACCGGGATTATTCGAAAATCGAGATTTATACGTCCAACCCCCCCCCCCCTCCCCGACGTTTAAAAAAATAAAATCGCCCCCTTTTTTTCTATTTGAGGCTACTTTTATGTCTATTTCGACTGGACTCTGGACTATTATCACAATATTTGACATTTTATGTATATTTGATAAAATCGTTAAGAAATAAGTACCATCGAAATTAAACACTTTTTAACGGATTTATCGCGTGTTTATTACATTATTTAATTCCCGAAGTTTCGAATGCTTTGCAGCAGTCGTGGTCGCGGGAGAGACTACATGACAGTCGTTTTCAAAAGTACAAAGAAACAGTTAAAAGCTTTTGTTTTATTGATAACGTTCCCTGTGCACGCAGAAATCGCTCACGGTGTCCATCCTCTCTATTGAAATTTGGATGTTTTTTCGCCTCAATAGCCTCACGGTTCATTCTTGGAATGTAATGATTTTCCTTGGCAAGGATTTGAGGTCTATCAAAGTGATGTAGTGGTTGGTCTTGTTGAATGTGTGCTCACAAACTGCAGACTTGGTCGAGCGTCTGTTTTTCATTTCAGCTTTATGTTCTTTTATGCGGATACCGACACTTCTCTTTGTTTGTCCAATGTATGATAATCCACACTCACAGTCAAGTTTATACACACCAGCATCTTGTAGGGGGATGTTAGACTTCACTGGTCTAAAAATTTGGCGTATCTTCCTGTGTGGCTTAAATAAGTTTTTATTGAAGCACGTTTGAGAATATTTCCAACTTTATCAGTGATACCCTTGATGTATGGTAAAACAGCAGGTAGTCGCTCAACTGTTGGTGCTTTGGCCGGCTTCTGTGACGCATACGTGCGAGTTGGTTTTGGTTAGCGCAGTGGTTGAGAGATCAATTGCTGCGCAGCATGTGGCGGGTTCGATTCCCCGCACGGAAGAGATATTTGTACGACCTACAACTATTTGTTCCGGGTCTGGGTGTTTTCTATCTATATTAAGTATGTATTTACAAAAAAAAATTTATAATAAGTAGTTTATCATCCATCTCGTTACCATAACACAAGCATTAAGTTGCTTAGCTTGGGACGAGATGGCGTAGTGTGAAATGTCCAAGGATATTTTATTTATTTACATTTAAGAAGTATCCGCACTTGGTTGATTATGCCTATATCTAATACAGGTTGTGAGCGCCTATTTTCTGAAATGAATATTAAAAAACCGACTTGCGGAACAAATATAAAAATGGACATGTTGCTGCAATTCTACATGTCAAGCTGCGTATGGATAGCGCGTACATTAGGTACGCGTAGTGAGTTACGCGTGTCCAGGAACGCCATGTCCATACTTGCAGCTACGCGTACATTATTGAGGAACGCTAGCTTGCAGCAAGCCGCCGTCTGTCGGTATTTGGTCGCGCGTTAAAGAGGACTGACTAGACTGAAATCTCTAGAAACAACGCGACAGAAAATTAGAAGTCAAAATTGGTTAATAAATATTTGAAATTAATTATTTGCCTTTTTAGCAGATTTTATACGAGGCATAATTTAAGGCGACGAGGCGATTTAAATCTGGTCACATTGCCCCCCGCCCGATATACACGAACGCAGTCTCGAGATGGCGCGCGTCGCCGCGAACCTGCTCGCGCCGACGCGCACGCGCCCGCGCCGGCTCTTGGAGACGATTCGCCGCGCGTCTCTCGAACGCGCCTCACGCCGCTATTGTATTTCGTTGTACCAATGAAGCGCTTTAGGTTGAAATTAAGGGTCAGCGCGCACTATCGGATTGGCGGCGAAGAGGCTTTTTCAGTAACAATTTAATTTCAACCAAAAGCGCTTCAGAATACAACTGTATTTGGTACAACGAAATACAATGACGGCGAGCGTATTCTAAACACGCAACACATTTATAACTTTTTTTTAAAAGTCCTAATTGTATTGCGTGCGCGACTGAACCCATGCGCAGCTATCCCCTCTACATTTCGCTCAGCGCTAAACTTACGTGCCGCTACTTATACGCGATATATGCTAGGAATAAGGCAACTGTGCTTCATATTTCAACATTCATTTATTTATTTAAATAAACAAATTTGCAGTATGAGGTTATCGGAAAAATAAAACCATTCCCTATTTCGATTTGTGCTTTATTTATGAAAAAAATTGTAAATTATCCTACAATGAATCTCCGAATGAAATAGACTTACATATCGTTTTATGTATCAAATACATTATTTGCTCGACGCCAGATCAAACCACATAAGAACAATATAGTTTTAAAATATTATCTACAGAATCCGTCGTCGGCGATTCGATTACCAAAAATACAGTGTTCGTGAGCGGCGGGCGTATGTACACGCGTATGTAATATACAGGGCGCGCTCAGCCGAGCAGCGCCTCCATGGTGTAGGGGTGCGGCGGCGGCGGGCGCGCCTGCTGTCAGTCCAGGATCACCAGCTGCAGGGGCGCCTGCGACGCCGCCGGGGGGGCGCCCTTGGCCAGGCCGCCCAGCGCCAGCGGGGGCGCCACCGCCGTGGGCACCCCCACGCCGCCCGCCGCCACCGACATGCCGCCGCGCATCGCCCGCCAGGGCGCGCGCGCGCCGCGTCTCAGCTCGCCGCAGCTCAGGTTGCGTCTCGCCGTCCTGGACAACACGGAAGGTGATTACTTACTAATATACTAATTTAAGACAATACGCGCAGATCTGCGACAGGGGCAGACAACAGACTTTAGGGGAGGCCTACGTCCAGAAGCGGAGGGAGTGGAATAATGATTATGATGCAACTTTCGATACATCCGTAATTTATCATAATACTTTAGCTGGATGTTGGGTGACCATCAACACCCTCCACGCTTTACCATAGCACAAAGCCGCGGTCCCGGCTGCTTTTCTCATTATACGTAACTGACACCTGGTCTAACCCAGAGAAGCAGGACAGGAAAGAAAACAAAAAGGCAATTACGAGTCAAGGTAGTAAGTAGTTTAAGGTATTAATTATAAAATGACTGTTTTGAGTTGTACTCACTTGGCGGCATCTGTCGCTCTGAAGTACAAATCGTCGGGCGCGTCCATCCACGAGATGACGTGTCGGCGACCACCGCGCCCGCTAATGTTTGTCGGTTTGCCGTTTACCTGCCAGACAACACGAAATATTAAATAAAACATGTAAATAAAATGAGATTTCAAAAACATTGAATATACAACTAATAGATTTCCGATTTGTAGACATTTATGAAGCAGCTGGATGTGTCAAGCTGAAGACAGGGCGCTATGGCGCTCTTTAGGGGAGGCCTATGTCCAGCAGTGGACTAATGTGGGCTTATGATGATGATGAGACATTTATGATAACTTCTCCAACCCCTAAATGTTAAGCGTGATGATAAAGTAGCCTAAGTAGTGCCTAAGTGCGAAATATAATTGATCCATAATTTGTACGCGCTAACCTCTTAAGTGTCTTTTAGCGTTCTACCATATACAGCAGTCATTACCAAACAGTAGCCAGTACCGTGGGAACTCACAGCTGGGCGAACCATGTAATTACCGGTTGTCCCACTATACTATTTGCGTTGTAGCATGGTGCGGGTGACAGTTGCCATTATGACAGTACTAGGGATGTGACGATATGCAATTCATTTTTATCGCTAACGATACTCGCAGCATAACTCTGGTCCTCTTTAATATTGTTGTAGAAATGAGTGTGTTATTCAGTTGTCTAGTGTAACTACGTGTATAAACTTGTCAATATAAATGTTTTATGGCTAAATAATTATGTTTGTATTTACATAAAATAATCAAAATCGGGTTTACTTTGTTTTTTCTTAGCAACATTACCCTATAAATGTTCTGTTGTACAATTAAAGACCAGCTTTAAAAATAAAAATTGACCTACGCACAATATACGTTTCTTATTATGAAAAATATCGACTATCCATCGAAGCAGTACATTCCATCACTAGATACGTCTATGGCGTTACGTTATACACATAACACTTTGCTTAATTTTTTATTCAATTTGATTTTATTTGTAAACTAGAACATTCTGGTTGGTTCCATTTAATTTTCTACAATTATTAATGATTAAATATATCACGAATACGAAAGTGGTACAGCTGAAATACGAATGTCATATAATATGAAAGTCTTAATTTGTAAATCGCGGCAACTTTCAAGAGTGAAACGAAATGTTACCGAAACTGTCACCCGCACCATGCTACAACGCACAAACTATAGATGGCTCAGCCGGCAAGCTCTCTTGTGTAAATACCGGCAGTTGGCCCAATATTTGATGTAAAAAACATAAGCGTACTGACATGTGTGAAGACGTGCGGCGGCAGCGGCTGGCCGGTGGCCTGTGCGCGTGCGCACATGGCGGCGTACTGCTCACGCGACGGCCGCTGCATGGGCGCGGGGTGCTTGTTGGGCCGCTTGGCGGGCGGCGCCCCGGCCTCGCGGGCTCCGCCTCCTGTTCACAAGTACTTCACATTGTAATCCAATTGACTAGTTAGGGCCTGAGCAAACGTAGCCATTTTAAGGTAACAAACATAACACTATTCGCGATTCCCGGCTAGCAGTTGCCGTTATCTGCAAGTGAAGCTAAGAAAAATTGGCTGTATGGAGTAACACCTAAACGGTTGATTAGTGTTTTAGTGTTTGTGTTTTCACCTTAATTTTAAATCATAAGAAGCAGGCAAGCAAGTACATACCAACTACTATTTCCAAGGGAGGCACAAAGAAATAAAAAAATGCATATGATTATGTTTGCTTTCTGTAAACAGCAGTAAAAACTAAAAGAAGAAGCAAACAGCAAATACATTACACAGAAATCAATATTGTCAAGCGATTTCTTTCATGTGGTTGATACAAATCGTATTTGCAGTAGAATCTAATCTAACCAAATCATTAAACAGAGCTCATTTTGAGTGTTATTCCTAGTTGTAAAATAATAATAAGGGTACGCACTGTCGAGTCCATTTATATCATCGTAGGCGCGGCG
Organism: Clostera curtula; assembly: GCA_905475355.2. NCBI lineage: Eukaryota > Metazoa > Arthropoda > Insecta > Lepidoptera > Notodontidae > Clostera > Clostera curtula. The sequence goes on along the minus strand of FR997813.1, from coordinate 4,011,035 downwards.
TTTAAGCGGCGCAGGCGCCGGAGCGGCTTCGGCTCGACGCGCTTCCATTTCCACGCGCTCGGCGCGCGACATCACGCGCTCGTACATGAGACTGCCATCTGCACAAACCATATTTCACTCATCATCATCTCCGGCCATAAAAACCTACTATGCCACGCTGGTCAGCCGGGTTCGTATCAAGTTTTGTTTCTCATGCGTTTGGGTGATCTGCCTCTTGCGTTCCCTGTCAACCCATGTTGCTACCGTTTCACAGTAGACGCATTTCCCGTCATTCATTTCACATTAGGAAGAGGCCCGACTCGTAGTGGGCGTCTTCCAATATAAAGTTTAAAAGTTTATTTCGGAACAAGAACACGGTAAACAGGTAAAACGATGGTAGCCGCAAAAGTATAAACTGCAGCGCAGCTATCAACGCCCTTCTTTATATTAGAATGGAATGATGTTCCATAAAAAAGTGATTATTGTTAATTTAATTTAAATTTTATTATTTTTTATTTTTAATATTATTGTTAATAAATTTAATTTAAACTAATTAATAATAATCACTATCACTACATAGTATAAAACAAAGTCGCATTCTTCTGTCCGTCCCTATGTATGCTTAAATCTTTAAAACTACGCAACGAATTTAGAAGGGTTTTTTTTAAATAGATAGTGATTCAAGGGGAAGGTTTATATGTATAACCCACCCCCGCTTTGCACAGGCGAAGCCGGGGCGGACCACTAGTAAAAAAATAAATAAGATAAAAAGCAAGGAAAAAGAGAATTGAATGAATATGCACTGTCACATATTGGTGGCAGGTAGCAAGTATCGGCTGATAGATAGAGGTAGTTACCGGGCGCCTTGGGGGGCTTGGGGAAGGCCACGTGCGCCGGCACCGGCATGCGGTCCCGCGGCGTGAGCGCCAGCCAGTCGTGCGCGCGCTGTGCGGGGACGGGCGTGCCCCGGGCCGCGGCCAGCCGCGCGGCCACGGCGCCCACGGGCCCGCGGGCGCGCCCGGGCCCGCCGGCGGCGCTGGCCGCGCGCAGCTCTGCTCCGCCGAGGCCCGCCATCGCTATTGAACCTGTGCACGTTGCCATTGTCACAATAAACTGACTGTACTACTCATAAACATTGCAAATTGGTGACAACTCCTTCTTTCAAATACTGATGTTGGTACTCCACAATTGATGAATACCAGTAGCCATGTAAATTACCCCCATGACAAACCTCCAGTACCAGTCGGTATGTAAATCATGCCGAAGAAAGTGTCGGATTTAGAATACAGTCATCACCCTATTCAATTCTGAGGGTCCAACAAGGCAGTGAATCTAGCTTTAGAAGTGGCACAGTTGGCCCACTCCGAAGTGGGTATCTTTCGAGTTGAAATTTGATTTTTATTTTTAGTGCATATAACTCTGAACCAGCAACTAGTAAATCGTTGAAAGTACCCAAATTTGCCTTACGACTAATATATGTTGTTCACTTATTGCGAGTTTTATAGAAAACTACTGAACCGATTTCGATACCAATGGAATAAAAAAGAATTTTCCAAATGTGGTTATTAAACGCAAATAAGGTAAGCGAAGGCACACTTACACTCGTGCTTGAGGTGCGCCAGGTTGATGGGCGAGAAGGGCGAGCGCGCGTAGTGGCGCGGGCGCCGCAGGGCGCGCGTGAGCCTCCTGGCCAGGCGCGTGAAGGGCGACGCGCGCAGGTAGAAGGCCGCGCGCGTCTTCATCACGGGCCGCGCGCCCTCGCCGCCGCCGTGCGCCGTGGCCACGTGCCGCGCCAGGTGCGCGCGGAGCTTGAACTCCTGCGTTCAACACTCTTATTAACGACAACATCTTCAGGTGAGCGCATGCTCGCCTGAACGACGGACAGAAGCCGGCAGCAGAGTGCAAGTGGGCTCCCACACTTCCCCTGATAGAGATCCGGCAACCCGAGTCATGGGCAGGAACAGACTTGGCTTACAATATTCTCCAAGGTCGTACTTCAGTAGCACAGTCCCAGAAATCTACCACAGAGGTTCCCATAGATACCGCATCCACCGATACCCGGCGACCTTTATAAGGTTGTGCGTCCACTTAGTTGACTGTCGTTTCAGCAATAATGATATCGGTAAAGCACTACTATAGAAGCCAATGAAATTATTACCTTCGCGCAATTTATTACGGTGCATCGGTGGGGGCGGTGTGATACGGATAAGGCGGTATCCTCTCCTTCCCGAGGACCTTTCGCCACCTCCACTTCGGTCTCCCCAAACACCCCTGCAGTCTACAATAACAGTAACCATAATTAAATAAATGACAGGATCAGCGACACGTGAATACCGAGTCTGGTGTCACAAACGTCTACAGGCATTGAGAATCGTTTACCGTGAGGCGGTCAGGTATATAAATGAACCATGACTAAGGTTGCCAACTTTTGTTGATAAAAAAAGTTTGCATAGAAAATAATAAAGAATTCCACAGAAAATGCAAAAAAAAATTGCTATCTTTAAATGATTCAAAGCTTGTTTGACATATTTAAATAAATAAACAATTCGTTCGGATATAAAGTATTTTCACCTACTTTAATGGTATGCCAAAGTATAAGATATAATTACCAAAAATAAAGTAGGATACTTTATCACAAAGTATGGTTGGCAACCCTACCCATGACTAAGCCAAGTCTTGCTAATTTCATGTATACAAAAAGTCTGCTATGGAACGGGTTTTTTTTTAACAAATTTTCCTTGTTTTGCTTATGGTTAAGCTTATAAATTCCTGCTTACCTTAAGACCGCCATATTTTTTCCAGTACTGCCAACATGTGCCGCATAGTCTGTACTGTAAATGCTGTGGGCCCCATGTGTACCACTGGTTTGAACTCGACACTGCAAATATACATTGTAATTAGTGTTTGTTTTTTTTTAACGTAAAACCTGCCTGGCCATTTACTAACGTGTAATTCACAAACAAATGTCACCCAGAGACTCTGAGGCCGCAAAGAGGGCTACAAAGCTTTGTTTGACGTATTAATATAAAGGTAACTAGCGGGCCCGACAGACTTCGTCCTGTCAAAAAGAGAGTGCAAATTGACTCTTTGACGTTAGGAACACGCCTACATTGCTTAGACAACAGTGAGTGGTTGTAATTTAATATGAACTTTATGCAATAACTATAAAGCTGAAATTGTCCTACATTTTAGTTAGATAACGTTTGTACGGGAAAAAGAAAAAGTGTGTTTTTAGAGTTTTCCCGGCAATTATTCGAATTTTTCTCCTTGACCTTGACGTAAAAACCATCATTGACCTTCAACGAACGTTTTAAAAAAAGAATTGGCCAAATTGGCCCAGGCTTTGTTGAGTTATGCGGTTAACAACACATTTTGCGATTCATTTTTATATTATAAGATTACAAGGTCGTCGAAAAAAGCGATCTTGCTCAACCTGTTGTTGAATGCGTGATACATTTGACATACGTCATGCTTCGGAGGGTACATATAAGCCGTCATTCCCGGCTGTCATGCAAACATCTATAGCAGTCGTTCACCTTGACAGGAGGCGCAGATCTGCGAAGGTGTGACGGCGGCTGTGCCATTGGTGCCACCGTTGAGCACGGTACCGGATTTGGTGCCCGTGTTGTTGTTCGTCGTGATCAGCGCGGGATTCGGCTTGTTGCTGTAAGATGAATTAACGTTATACATCCGAATTGAAAAGGCGTCATGGGTTCTACTAGTTTTATGTATACATCTCGAGCGCGATATAACGGGAAGGAGTATAGTAAAACAAAATAAAGAATTTCTAATCGACGCACTTTTAAATTCTTCAATATGTCGACTATACTCTTAACTTGTTATCTATGCGTGAATAGTAACATTCGCAAAAAATACTACTATTACTATTCACGCATAGATGACACACAGCCGAGTCGGTACTCCTCCATTTACAAGGGGGGTAATTAGCCTACTATGCTACACTGACATAGGGATTCATAAAAAAATTCCGTTCTCTTGCTGTTAGGTTTTTCTTTTGGTGCCTGCTACAACACCCTATGGATGGAATAAGATTATCCTAAGTGTATTTAAACATATATGTATGTTCACATCCAGCCATTTTAACTTGGACAAGACACCTAATATTAGAAAACTAATGTTAATAAATTTTGAAACACAGGCCAGGGGGTTTGTATATATGGTAACTAGATGTTGTCGCCATTACTGATTAAATAATTTATACATACTATCAAATCCAGCCCAGGCCACAAAATTATCAGGTACAGAAGTCAAGCTCATGATATATTTGATTTTTTTTTAAACGAAACCTCTGCCCCATGCGTAACATATAACGCGGGGGCAGTTTACAAACATGAATTTCACGAACACAAATTACACCCAGACTCGGAACAAGTCCCCTGGTTTACACAAAGACACTTGCCGGATCCCGGAATCGAACCGGAGACCCGTGATCCATAGGCGGCCCCCAGACCAACAAGGCGATATATCTGATAGTTACTTAAAATAAGTAAAATGAGCGTGGGGTACAAACACTCACTAGTTGGGAATGTAGACTTGCTTCAGCTTGGACTCGGCCTCCACCGCCTTGACGCGCTTCTGCTGCACGTACCGGTCCGTCGTCTTCCACATGTAATAGTACTCTACGAGGTTCTTTAGCGTCTTCCATGGCAGCTGTGTACAATAATAGCTAGTTGTAATAAATGTCTGTTGTCTAGCCTCGCCTATCAAGCAAGATCTAGCGGGAACGCATTGATAGCGCCGAAAAGGCCGTTGAGTATCGGCCATTGCTAGCTTGTCAGTTTGCACGGATTATTATTGCGCTAAATGCTTTTAATTATTGTTTGCATATTTCAATTTTAACGCATATTTTTTCGTGTTTACCTATTGCTTGTCGGTTGTGATTGTGTATGTTGATCAGTGTGTGTGGTCCGAATCTGTCCATACACATGTACAATCGTGCGAGTACAAAATGAGTCTCAGAGGGCGAATCACTCCGTGCAATCACTCCCATACGGGTAGTTAGCAGGTTTGACTGGTGCGGACCCCAATGAATTTGATGAAATAAGTGAAGAAGAAGAACACACTAGGTGTAACAGAAGGTGTTACACACACACAGTATGCTTTTTTATTACTTAACTAGTGGCCCGCCCCGGCTTCGCCCGTGCAAAGCGGGGGTGGGTTATACATATAAACCTTCCCCTTGAATCATTCTATCTATTAAAAAAAACCACTTCAAAATCCGTTGCGTAGTTTTAGAGATTTATGCATACATAGGGACGGACAGACGAAAGCGACTTTGTTTTATACTATGTAGTGATATGGCGTCAATAGGCAAAATCAACTTTCAAGACTTGTTCAGAAACATTTTGTAAGCAAGATTACTCCATGAGGTATTGTAACAGTTTAAGCTCAGTCACCTCGACCAATGTTGTACCGACATATTTTTAACGGTACCACTGACGCATAGGGGTTTTAATTTTTTTTTTGAGATTGTACATTTTGAAATGTTGATGCTGTTCGCTGATTGATGACATTAAAGTTGTATACCACTCACAAAGTCTAGCCGTATGTCGGCGAAGGCCTTCCCGTACTTGTCGAGGGCCTCCTCGAACAGGTTGGCTTCGGAGGCGGACCACTCCTCCATCTCGTCGCGGCACAGCACTGGGCCCGAGGCGGGAACTAGCGACGACAGCGCGGTCTCTATGCTGTACCCGGATTTGTGCAGGGTGTCCATCGCGTGGAACTGAAACCAGAGATGTACGGTTAAATAAATAATAATAAATATCCTTGGACATTTCACACAACGCCATCTCGTCCCAAGCTAAGCAACTTAATGCTTGTGTCATGGTAACGAGATGGATGATAAACTACTTATATACATTTTTTTTGTAAATACATACATATTATAGATAGAAATGACACCCAGACTCCGAGCCAGTGCCTCTGGTTTAGACAAAGACACTTGCCCGACCCCGGAATCGAACCCGGGACCCGTTGATCCAAAGGCGGCACATCTAACCACTAGACCAACGAGGCAGTCATTTGTATCGTGTCACTTACTACTACTACTCATCCCATAGATAACCCACTGTTGAGCTCCTCCAACTAGTTCGCAGCCCATAAAGGACCCACTACTGAGTCGGGCCTCCCCCAACTACATGGAGGGTAATTGGCCTACTGTGCACGCCGGCCAGGTGTGTTGGCAGAGGGTTTCGTATCAAATTTTAAGTAGGTTTTCAGCCGTATCATTTCCTTTTGACGGCTACCACGACACCCTCATGATGAAATAGGGAAATAAGCTTACTGTGCCACCCTGGCCAAACACGTAGGCACAGGGTTTGTATCAAGGTTTCCTGGCTAGGTGATATACTTCTTGGCGTTATTTTATTATTCTTACCACACCCTCAAGATGGTATGGGTTGGTAAATTTGTGTATTCTAAATCCGTCACCACACGCTGTTACGTAATTTAAAAAAAAACGTTTGTATGCTATGAAGGCTAAATGAAATGTATACGTAGTCACGTACGAGTGTGATGTCTCTGCTGGCTGCTGCGGCGGACATGTGCAGCGAGGGTTGCTTGACACTGGAGGAGCAGTCGAGGGCTCGCGCGAACGTGCCAACTGAACGAGACACCACCAGGAACTGGTCGATCTGTCGGTCTGATAGCCCGTGTGCTGGCGTCCAAACTAATGTCTCCAGGGATTCACTGTCGCGTGGGTCTTCCTCGCCTAGACAAAACGAAAGAACATCACTAAAATCTCACTAAATATAAGCAAGCGATTTACTTTTTTTTTTGCAACTAAGTACATAGGCTTATCACCCCGTCAACCTTTGGGTGATACAAATAAGCAGTAGACGGTTGATGCAATCCAACAACGAAAAATAAAATCTACAAATTAAAATAGAAATACATATATTGTATAGAGTAGCTCGACCGATCGGGCGATTGATCGGAATATTTGTTTGATGTATACACACATCTATTTTCTATCTTTAAGCTTTATTGAAAGTCTTGTTTAGATTCTTAGTTATATTGGTTTGGTTTACTAATACGCAATCCGAACTGGCGACTGATCAGTATATTTTGTTTGGTGAACTTTTATCTATGGTTTAACTAGGCTTTTCTTTTCATATTTTATCTGCAGACTTGATAAGTAATTTTTCAAAATAATTATGATTCTCATGGCAAATTTATTAAATTGATTCGTTAAAAATAAAAAAGCATGCAATTTCTTAATTGAAAAAAAAATACAAGAAACATACCTTCTTTTAATAAATTAGTTACTTCAGTCTGATATCTACTTCCAACTCTGATTTCTCCCTTATCTGCTAATAAAGTCTTTTGTGAAGGATCAAATACTAAACAATAAAAAAATGCGTCCTGAAACAAACAGAGAAAATATCAAATTAGTTCGTGTCACAAACGACTCAGAGTACGAAATCGACACTGTAAAACTACTGTTCACATAGGTTGGTCGTTGGTCTTGGGGTTATATCAGCCGCCTTTGGATCAACGAGTTCCGGGGTCGGGCAAGTGTCTTTGTCTAAACCAGAGGCACTTGCTCTGAGTCTGTTTGTCATTTGTGTTTGTGAATTACATATTTGTAAACTGCGATTACTAGTGCAGGGGTGATGTTTATTTAAAAAAAAAACAACCTTTCTTTAGAATGCAGTGGAATCATCGTCATCATACTTAAGGCACAACTAAGTCAAGTCTCCTCTAACTCTCAGTACAAATCTACCACAGGTTCAGAATGTCACAAAGGGCTATGAGAAGAAAATTCCGAGGAATGTGGATTATGTCTTCACACATTGTAAATACATCGTATACATTACATTACTACCATCTATAACAGAAGTTACACGTTAAGCTGACAGCTGGTCCTACCTATTGTTCCACACTTTTTATAAATATAAACACGAAATCCCTGCACTAGCTAAAACCTGTATGGCGGGGGCAGTTTACAACCATGAAATTTACAAACACCCATACACAAAGTGCCTCTGGTTTACACAAAGACCCGACCCCCGAATCGAACCGGGAACCCGTGATCAAGATGCGGCACTTCCAACCCTTAGACCAACAAGACGAGTCGGAAGTAGCACAGCGAAGGGCGACGGCAATCGGTCCATTTAAATACTGGTTAACCTAACCTGATTATAACACTGGTACAGACCCCAGTGAAATGGGGGCAGGGTATAGATGCCATTTTATTCGTTTCTAAGTTACCACAAAGGTTTTATTCTATACTACACTACTATTTTTATTGAATCATATTAATAAACCAACTCGGAAAATGGAAAACAACGCACAATAATATAGCGTAGTTTAAATAGTATTGGTTAAGGTAATTGAATTATTACATCATCCCGATATGAGTAACAAATTATAATTTCTAATATATAAAATTCTCGTGTCACAGTTTTAGTTGCCAAACTCCTCCGAAACGGCTTGACCGATTTTGATGAAATTTTGTGAGCATATTGGGTAGGTATGAGAATAGGACAACATCTATTTTTCATCCCCCTAAATTTTAAGGGGGGGTCAAAAAAAAAAAGTTGCGCGGGGTGGGGGTTGCGCGGGGAAGGGGGTTGCGCGGGGGATGGTTAATTATTTGGCAAAACAACGTTTGCCGGGACAGCTAGTAAAATTATATTATTCACCACAACTACTCAGTCCATAAATGGGTCGGTCCTCCTCCCATCACAGGGAGGTTAATTAATTAGTCAACTGTGCCACGCTGGCCATATGGGTCGGTACAGGTGTTCGTTTCAATTTTTCCGTCTCTTACAACACACTCAGGAAAGTATGGGGAGGAGAAACTATGTATTATAAATCCGTCACCACAACGACCCACGTAATGAACGCGTGATTATTATTATAGGCACTTTAAATTACTCTAAAATTATTACAATATGTTCGCAGTGCCGAATTAATTTGCATAAATGTTAAATATTCCAAACGTTATATGATACATAGAGTGCAAGTTAGATATTTTAAACATTTTACCAAATCTATATCATATCATAACCTACTCATTAAGGCCTCCTCCAATTTGATGTAGGGAAATTAGTCTACTGTGCCACATGGGTCCGAAGGGATGGTAGAAAGTTTTAACGGATTTTCATATTAAATGTTGTTCGAGATTTTCTGCCTATTTCCTTTAGCTACTTTTTTTCCGTCACGCTTAGTAGGAATCTATTGGCGCCACAGTCTATAAATATAGTAAAGTGACTGAGCGATCATAAACGCGTTCCTTCATATTCATCCATTTTATAAACGGGTTTTAATTAAGATAGATAGATAGACAAGACTACTTTTATTTACCGGGGTATACACAATCAGTAATTTAAAAAGTAATTGCTATGAAAATTTAATACAAATACTCAGCCAATAAATGACCTACTGCTTAGTTAAGCTGTGCCACGCTGGCCAGACGGGCAGGCACAGTTTTGTATCAAGTTCCTTCACTATCGGCCTTGTCATTTTTTTCCTTTTGTCGGCTCTTAGGACGCCCTCAGGATGGAACTGGGTGGTGACAATATGCATTCTAAATTCGTCACCACACGGAACGAACATTTAACAACGGGGCCAAAATTCACTCGTACGAGACATCGGGCGGAAGCTAATTTACATTTTATAAAAAACTGTACTAGACGACAGCCAACAACACCTAAATACACAAAAAAGCCGTCAGGTTGGTATGACGCTTTACGTTACATCAAGTAAATGACCAACTAAATGTCAGTATTTCGCTCGCTTTTTTTGTAGCGCGTCACATCTATCTACCATCTACAGAAGGTTACGATGTTAAGAGTTCAAGATGTGTTTTTTTTTCTTTCTGAATTTAAACTGTGTTTAATCTACTAACCATATTGTTTTGTAAAATATTTTTAGTGGCTACGGCAGTTCTGAACATACCGTTTATTATCAAAATAATGTGTAAATAATTAAGCCATACATAGACTGTAGATGTAGTCTTTTGACTTTTCTGTAAGCTACATCCAAACCATTTTATTCTATGATTGTCGTAAGAGGCGAATAAAGGTACAAAATAACAGAAACCCTAGCGGAATAGATAAGAAAAACTGGAATCGTAACATCAACGGGTCCCGGGTACGATTCCGGGCTCGGGCAAGTGTCTTTGTCTAAACCAGAGGCACTTGCTCGGAGTCTGGGTGTCATTTGTGCTCGTGAATTACATGTTTGTAAACTGCCCCCGCGATACAGGTTATACCTAGTGCAGGGGTTTCGTTTGTGGTCGGGGGAGTAGGGAACGCCCTCGCCCATCGGAGTGACTAGTTCCCGAGTTGGTTAGTGGTTTCTGGACCACTCGTGGCTTTCTACAGCCGAGTTCAGATGTGACCCGCACGGTCACGGGTATACAATAGGACCAGAACATGGGTAGGGACACCCTGTTCTTACGCAAGGTCCTAGAGGGAAGCGCTTCCAAGCGCTTTGGTCCAACATCTGAGGGTAGAGCAAGGGTGCCCTCGCTAAGCCACTCTCGAATGGATCGATTACGAAGTTTCCCAAACGACAGATGGCCCGCGCAGACAATTTTGTGGTAGGTTTTAGTGGGTAAACCGTTCGCAATCACCATCTCATCGCGACCGGGACTCCCACATACCCCAGCCCCGTCCCTGGGCTGGGGACCTATAAAAGGTTTCCCCCACAATAAAAAAAAAAAAAAAAAATAGGGGTTTCGTTTGTAAAAAAAAAAACTATAATTTGGAAAAGCCACATAAGGTCCTCCAGTAGCAACGGGTTATTTGTAGACTCAGAGAGAATTTCCAATATGAATAGAGTTAAAATTACCATTATAGTTTTGAGGTTCAGGAAATTAGGTCATATAGGGAGTGACATAATAGTAATCTCATACGATATCGTAGTCAGTGGTATACCTTGTCATGTTAAAGGATAACTTTGTCCCAGTCATTATGGTTGTAGATAATAGTAATGCGAAAACGTAAACATAATAAATATGTTTATCATAATCATAAGGTACATTTACCTTCATTTTTATCGCGCTAGTGGTTTCTAAGGACACAACCATAACAAAATAATCTAAAACGTTCCTTTGATCTGATTTGACGACGAGAAAACTAATAACAAGACAAGAAGACAACAAGAAATAACAACAAAGCGCCTCGCAAGATATTTTATTTTTAAAACTCCTGTGCCAACACGTGTGGCCATCGTGGCACAGTGGGATAATTTCCCTTCTGTTCTGGCCCGACTCCAGTGTGGTTCTTTTACAGGCTGAGAAGAAGAAGAAGAAGAAATAAGAGGAGACCCGACTGGCTAATTTACGGACCGCATCCAAAACTTTTTTTTTCATTTATAATACCAGTTTATAACGTCGTGGCACAGTAGGAAATTTTCCTTTCTTTAATTGTAGGAGACCCGACTCTGTATGACAAATTGGCTAGCTAATTTACGGACCGAGATGCTGAAGCTTAAACAAAGTATTCAAATGATCTATTTTTCGTTTCATTCGGTCAGTACAGTCAGATGTCTATCCCAGTCCCCTGACGGCTCGTTCGCCCCAGCGGTACATACTCACATCCTTATTGAGATAGCTGAGCAGTGACTCCGTCTCGTGGAGTAGCGTGACGGTGCACTTGCCGCGGATGTGTGTCGCCGGTAGCGTCTCCACGTGCCGCGAGAGGAACAGCTCGCGGTGCTTCGCCTGGTGCCGCTGCTTTGGCGCCAGCCCGTCTGTGCTCGGCAAATCCGTAGATTCTTCCTCCATCGCCGCTGAAATAGCAACATGTCATGTTATTTTGTGCATTGCATTTTATTTATTTCATCGGGATCGGCGCAAATCTAAGCTAATTTGCTACTTGACGTCCTCCTCTAGTAGGATGGAGGAACTAAGCCTAAAGTCACGCTCTGGCCAGATGCGTTATCACAACATAGTATAAAACAAAATCGATATTTTCTGTCCGTCCCTATGTATGCTTAAATCTTTAGAACTACGCAACGGATTTTGAAGCGGTTTTTTTTAATAGATAGAGTGATTCAAGAGGAAGGTTTATATGTATAATAAATGCAATAGATTGTAGAGAAAAACTGATAAATGAAGAAGTTAATCATTGCACCCGTGCGAAGCCGGGGGCAATGGGTCGCTAGTGTCTTATAATCTTGTCTCGCGCCGGATACGGAGGCCGGGGAGCAGGCGGTGACGCTACAACCACCTCCTCCGTTAATGAGTAAGGCAACCCGTCGTAGCGCTATAGTTGTAGCGAAGCGCCCCAATCCAGGTGTTAGTCAGTAGTTTCCAGAGTCTAACATATTCGCTGACCCCACCCCGAGGGCGGAAATATATTAAACATTTCCCCAGGACGTCCCCCCCAAAAAAAAAAAAGAGTTCTCTAACAAGGTTATCTTGCGGCTAAGTTTTCTACCGATCTAATTAGATGTACTCGTATAGAATAGATACAGCTTAAAAAGGGTTATTTGTACTATGTATTCTAAATACGAATACGATCAGTTATGCAGATCGTCCGCGGTAATTTACGAGGGTGAATCAAAAAATTCTTGGAATCAATATTAAAAAATGCAAAGATTTAAATAATAATATTTTATTTTTCTACATAATCTCCCTCCAATGCAATGCATTTAGAATAACGCGTTTCTAACTTCCTTATTCCTTGTGAAAAAAAATTATTTTCTTGACTCTCGAAAAAGTCCTCTACGGCAGCTATAACCGCGTCATTATCGTGAAATTTTGTTCCACGAATTTCCTCTTTTAATTTTGGAAATAAGTGAAAATCACTTGGGGCTAAGTCCGGAGAATATGGTGGGTGGTCAAGGAGATTGAAGCCAGCACAGCGGATTGCGTTGAGCGCAACTTCCGATCGATGGGCAGGAGCGTTATCTTGAAGGAACAACACGCCCAACGACAGTTTTCCACGACGTTTTTCTTTAATCGCTTCACGCACTTTCGGGATTAAATTTGCATAATAGGGTCCAGTTATCGTCTGGCCTTTTGGCATGTAATCAATAAAAAGGATTCCTTCACTATCCCAGAACACAGAGGCCATAACTTTGCCAGCGGAAGGAGCAACTCGAAATTTCTTAATGGATGGAGAGGATGGTCGTTTCCAAGACATGCTTTGTCTTTTAGTTTCAGGATCAAAATGGTGGACCCACGTTTCATCCATGGTGACAAGACGACGGCAAAAATTATCCGAATCACGCTGGAACATTTCGAGATTACGCTTGGAAATTTCCAAACGTCGCTTTTTGTTTTCGTCGGTTAACATTCGTGGCACCCATCTTGCAGACACTTTTTTGAACCCCAGTGAATCAATTAAAATGGATTGAACGCTACCAAAAGATATCTTTAGGATCTCAGCTATATGTTTTATAGTCATTCTTCTGTCTTCCAAAACCAGATTCTCAACCTTTTTGACATTTTCTTCTGTAACGGAGGTTGAAGGCCGCCCAGAACGCGGGTCATCTTTACAGCTTGATCTACCTCTTTTAAATTCAGCCACCCAGTACGCAACCGTAGAATAGGGTACAGCATCACCCCATAATGTCTGCTGAATGTCCAAAAAAATTTCCTTCGTAGACATTTTTTTCAAACTGAGATATTTTATCACCGCACGTAACTCACTTTTATCCATAATTTTGACTTTTTAGCAACTCGTTGCACAAAAAAATTTATTACATGCGAACGAACTGACAAAAACAAGTGACAGTCTGCATAAATATAGTGTGATAGACACTCTTTAATTTGAATATCGAACTTGATCCAAAAAGGTTTCATATATATGCACTTCTAAGAACTTTTTGATTCACCCTCGTATTTCAAATATCTGCTACAAGCAACAGATCCTAGGAGCTGTGTAAGTACAGTTTTTATTCAAGAGGTTCAAATGAAATTAATCTTAAGTGAGTGTGGGTGTGACTGCGTAGTCCTTCAATATTAGATACAAGTTTAGAGGAAGTTATTGCTGCTTATAAACAATAGTATCGTATGATCTGACTAAGACTCGTATCATTGTAACCGTTATGTCAAAGTGGTTCAATTCAATTTCGGGATGCATATCATATTTTAACATCTACAAGTAAATGAAAATGAACATTATTTACATTTACTTGAAGATGGTATACATATATTGATGTAAGTAACAATTAAGAACTCTTTTTCTATGCCATGTACATTATAACAAGGAAAGATTTGTTTGTACCGAATAAACTTAAACACTACTAACGATTTCAAAAAATATTTCACCATTAGAATACTTAATTATCCCTGAAAAACATGGGCTATATGTGAAGCCAAGATAAGCACAGGTTTGAAGACCACGCAAGCGAAGCTGCGTGCCTAAGCTAGTATCAAATATTTCCATAATATGTTTGGTATTGTCTTATTATTTCTACTTATTTTGTCGTTCATGATTTAACAAATATATCTTCGTATATTTTCATCCTTTCATGATAAATGAATGAATTTAGTCAAAAAGTAAGTAAATAAAAATCGAGGTCAAGATTTAAATTACAAAAGTATGTGCACGATCGCGAGGCCATGTAATTGAATGATCTGCACTTAAATGACTGCAGCCTAATGTTTATTCTTCCAAAACGTGGCTCTAGCCGGGTTGAGTAGTATTGTTTGTAAACATTCGAAATAACACTGAATGGTTATGTGTCATCTCATCTTTAGAATCGACAACCGAAATAACTAGAACGAGTAGTAGAGACGAAATAATAGTAATCCGAAATAGTACTATTACTAAAAGAGATCCGGGGCACGTGGCTCTTAAAAGAAAATGGTTGCGGTTGCCTTTGTTGAGAGCATTATGACGCATTTCGTGAACAAGGTCGACGCTTCTCAGATGTACAGCAACGCATTCAGTGTTCATTGGTAAAAAGTAATCTATAGGAACTTAAGAGCATTAAAGCGTAGAGCATAGCGACAGGTTAATCCTAAATGTGTACGATATAATGTAACAATCCACATGTTACTGCACCTTCCACTTACAACCATGTAAGATCATGCACTATTTCCGAAAAAAAAAGACTGACTGATCCAGTTCTACTCAGAGACATTAAGTTAAAGTTAAGTCTTGTGAGCATCCACTATAAAATATAATCCAACATGGGTAAGGTGCATAGTCACTACATAGTATAAAACAAAGTCGCTGTCGTCTGTCCGTCCCTATGTATGCTTAAATCTTTAAAACTACGCAACGGATTTTGAAGCGGTTTTTTGTAATAGATCAAGTGATTCAAGAGGAAGGTTTATATGTATATTATTGTAGAGAAACTCTGATAAATTTAGATGTTCATCATTGCACTCGTGCGAAGCCGGGGCGGGTCGCTAGTACTATATAAAGTAACGTTTAATGTTCCGTTTTTGTGCTTGAATTTTTTATCTCACTGTTATGACTTTTGATCATAAGCTTATTCTGTATAAAATCGGTACTTTACTTATGTATACGATGTATGTGATCACTTAAATGTATCAACTACGGCCGTATTCATAATAGTTTAATAAGCCTATAGTAAGTAATCCGTTTATTAGATCTGTCGCTGTCCCTTTCGTTTCGCTGTCCAATGAAAAACTCAGAGATATTTTTAAACTTCGATATAACAACAGCTATTGTGAAATAAGACGTTAGTGTTTGAATCTTCAATTTTATTTTGCCTACATTTTCAAATAAAATTTATTCTGGCTTTGAGTTTACCGATACCAAGGTAACAGACATAAGCAATTAAAATAAAGAGTAAATTGATATTAAGCGAATGGCTGCACTCGAGTCAACCAAGTATGTCCGTTGTCGACAAACGGTCCGTGAAGACCTGTTTAAAGGCGAGTAGCTACTTGCAGTTGCAATCAACGTCGTAGTTTCGCAAGAAATCATCTGTCTGGCATCAAGCAGTGTACACTGACGATGAATCATAGCACATTGTAGACAAGCGGGAGCGGATTACTACGATTTGCGTAAGGACGGAAACATGGTGGCCTTGTGTCGACCAAAGTACTATTGACAAAACGTCAATGCCCTGTACACAAGTGTGACGTCATTAGTTAGTTATATCATAAATACACACACACAATTTCAATACACGACTATCTGGCACATAAAAAAGGAGGCTTCATCCATAAGATGCTGTTGAGTTCCCTGTTATATCAAGAGACATACAAGCAGGGTTTGTAATTAATTGAAGCGTTGGCGGAAGCTGAAGTCGCGTGGATATCAGGCCCAAGCTACATGCATATTTACATACATCGACTCGTAACTTCAGAAAAACCAGAAATTTGTTTACGGCCCGACTCAGTAGTGGGTAATTAATGGGATAAAACTAATGAATATATAGTTTTAGACTATAAACATTAAGGCGGGTAACAAAAACCCATTTATCTACACTTTAGAATAAATAATCGTTGCAAGTTAGTGGTTAGTGATAGTGTTAAGATCGCAAAAGGGCTCGCATGATAATCGCGCTCGTTGTAGCACCGCGACACAGGTCTGTTGCGAAATGTGTCGCCGTCAACTTATTATTTTTATGACGATGTGTGTACCCGGCTGCGTTACGAAATGGCAACTTTCACGCTATTTGTTGGATTTGTCAGCGCTTATGAATCTTAATTTTCGAAACAACCTTGAACATTGTGATACCGAGACTATTACTCTACTACTACTCAGCTCATTCATGATCCACTGCGGAGTCGGGCCTCCTCCAATACATGGAGGGTAATTAGCTTACTGTGCCACGCTGGCTAGACGGGTTGGCACAGGGGTTGGTTTCAAGTTTTCCTTCTCTTGCGGCTAGGTTTTCGGCCTGTTCGTTTACTTTTGTCGGCTCTTACGACAACCTCAGGCTGGAATGGGGAGGTGTATTCTAAATCCGTCACCACAATGATGCACCATACTGAGTCTCATCCATGGAATATAATTTTGGAAAGAAACAAGTACATACCAACTAACCGGTAAAACGGAGTTAAATAATATTTAGAAATTATGGTAGCCATAATACGTACCGATAAGAATGTGCACACTCTAGAAACCATAATGTAATTATCTCAAACACTATCCCACTATCGCCGGATACTTTCCTATCAACTTTTGTCTTCAAAACAAGGTCCAATTTAAATTCGCTAATGAGCATATATGTCATTTCTATTGCTTGCGGATTTTACGTCTGTAACGCATGTGAAATTCTCTATCCTATGTTAACATCTAAGTTGAATAAATAAACCAGTAACCTTCTCCCAACAATTTCGAAGGGTCGAAAAATAACAAAGAAAGTCATTTGACTTGTGAGCGACGGTACTTAAAACCCAATCAAAACCAACATTAGCCCGCGCTGTTTTTCCGTGTATCTCAGAGAGAATCGGGGCGTTGTCGCATAGGTAAACACGGGGGACCGTGGTCCCCGGTGGCTGACAATGGCGCGACCCCTGCGGGCCCGAGTCGAGTTGTGTGGAGTTACGCGTCACGATTCGGACGTATCTTAGCTACAGATTGATTTTAAAAACAAGAAGATTTGTGTTGATTAAAGTGTTATGAATTACCGGGTACACGATGTTCAAATTCAAATAATTCATTGTTGCTTCGGTCACGATATACACTTACAAATTGGCAACATATTATTCATAAAATTGGTATAATTCAACATTCGACCGTCTACCAGCAATTAGGACTGCGACCACTGCTGAGCAGAACTAGCTAGAAACTCAGTCTTTTTTTTCTTTTGGTCCTATATTGTGTGTTTAATATAATATTAATAAAATATATTGACACTCAACAGCTTAGTCTCAGGCAGCTTGGTCATGTATACAAAAATAAATATGTTAATAAACTTTTTATAAAGCTTGTCTTGACCGTCATAGAGACATTGCGAGGCAATTCTCTAAGTTGCATGGGCAGTTTGTTATAAAAGCGTATACATGGCCCATGAAAGAGTTACTTATTCTGCGGAAACGAGTACAATGGACACTAAGATTATCCTTTGTAATATACTTAAAATCGGAAACTGGAAGCATAATGAAGGTTGCTTTTTATACTAGTGCACTCACTAGGGCTAATTCCCTGCATGAATTTGGAGGAGGCCCGACTCAGTAGTGGGTCATTTATGGGCTGAAACGACGACTCACTAGGGACTAGTTGTGATCAAGTGTATAATGATAGAGTAGTAAAATGTTTAGGTCAAGACAATATTATTTCGGACCCTACTATGTAAGTCTAAGGTGGAACACATACAAGTTAACATTCGATACAGAATCAAAAATGCTCATATTTATTAAATCTACATAGAAAACGCAAATATGACAGAACATTACTAAATGATCGATATTCTAGGTTACATTTATGCAAAGGAGCTGCATAAGCTTAATATTACTAGAAACGATATCAACAGCCTCGCTCACAATTAACAATACTCACAACTTTTCAAAATTAGAGGTGTAACCAGTAAAAAGGTAGCATCGCTCTATCGATTGATTATAACAAACAACTACTAATGAGCCACTGTTCAGTCGGGCCTCCAATTATATAGAGGGTAATTAGCCTACTGTACCATGATGGCATGACGGGTTGCCATCAATATTATCGGCTCTCGGGATGAAATGGGGTGGTGACACTATGTATTCTAAATCCGTCACCACAGGGAATGACATTCAACATAGTTTAAATTTGAACTATGTATTCGAATGTCGGATTGTTATCACAAAATATGTGGTATGCCAATCCGGCAGTGCGAATTTATAGTACGATGAAAGGATCTCAAATTGTCGATATGTTACAAAAGACTTGCGTGGGCCATAGGCATCACTTTAACGCGGTGGAGTCGGGGGCGAGGGTGGCCGATACCGCGACGCCCCGTGTCGCTTATTTAAAAAACATAACGCTACATCGCGTTAAAAAGCCTTGAAGTAGTTCAGATGTCCTCAATATGTATTATAAAGTTTCAATAAAACCGCGAGAAATGGCTTTGAATGAATTGTCTAGTAATGGTAAGGAAGGGTGTATTTATGTTTCATCAATATAGGGATAGACTAGTCTATAAAACTACTTTTGTATATATCATTATAAACATGTATTTAACACCAATGCAAGTGTATCTACCATCTGCTATACTTTGGCTATCCCAACTATTGTGAGTGCTCTATACCAAAGTCAAGACGTTGTCGGAGAGCCGTCCGCTGCTAAATATCCGAGTAGGTATATTCAGCATTCATTTATTATAATATGTTGTACGTATTATGTGCATTATGTATGCAGTACGAAACTTATTGCTGATCGCAATATCTTATACACATACGTACGTGAAAAAGGATAGTCTAATCATTCTTGTTACTCACTAATTTTTATTTTCTTATTTTTTAATGTGTTACATGTTTATGCGTGTTATTGCTTTCACTAATCTGTCAGACTTGTTTGTACCACCATCATTGTAACCCTCTTATTTAAAAGAGCAACCATGGAGTTTCTTGCCGGCTCTTCTCTATGGAATGGCATTCCGAACCGGTGGTAAAAACTAAATTATTAATTTTATTCTATGATTTTTACTTTAATTTTTTTTTTCTCTTCAATCTTTGACTATTTGAAAGCATTCGCAAGAATTTATTCGAATAAAAAACATTTTGATTTTGATTTGGTTGATTTATAGAGCCATTCAGAATAAAACAAATGTTGCTGTTAGATTCTCAGACGACAATCATCCTAAGACGCCAGCCAGAGCCTAATAATGTGCGGAGCAGAAGTATTGTTACAAAATGAGCTCCCGGCCCCGGGGGCGGACGCCGAATTGCGAGGGATTTACTTTATGATAATTATTTCGATTGCGATCTCGAGGAAGGAGTTCGAACTGTTCGAGCTGGCAGTTAAAATCACAGATTTAACACCGAGCCACTACAGCAATTTGCTGCTTGATTGGCCGAAATTAGAAACCCATCTTGATTCAGCTTGTGCCTATTATAACAATGACTACGGGTTTATCAGATAATAAGTTTTCAAGGTATTTGATACTGGACTATTGATGATACCTAGTCAGTGTTGAAAAGGCTTTATGGTATTGAACAATTTCAATTGAAAGCTCTATTAAAGATGCAAGTTCCATCAGAAGCGTAAGTTATGCATTTTATAATAACATTCCTAGAAATAAACGGAATGCGGAATTACAATGGACAGATTGTTAAGCACATGAATACAAAACAGTTATGATAGCCACATTAAAGACGTATTTTGTTCGGATTCATACCGGATTTTGTAACGACGAACAGAACTGCAATGCAAATATAAAAAAATGTTGAATCTAGTTTCAGAAATATCATAGAAATATTGATCATAACAGAGTTGAATACAACGTATTCACCTATTGATGTGGTTTGGACATTTCGTTCGGCTGAAGCACAATTTTTGTCTAAGATAAAACTCATATGCGTTCTGTGGGTTGAGAGTCGACATTCTTAAATGGGTTAGGTGATTTTTCATATCTCTTTTATTTATCGTCGGCATCGAAAATTAAATGCAAAATAGTAAAAACAGATGAAATTAAGTAATTGAATTATTACAGAGAAATATACGTCTTTAAGACATAAAAAGTAAACAGCAGCAAAAAGCTTTAGTGCCTGGGTGGCAAAGACGAACAATATCAGTATCGATAGCGAGATATTATAGAGCCACATATTTTGAACACTAATTTTAAAGGGCCTCTTTACAGACATGTAGCTCGTGGCCGTACACGATACCCAATGCCAAACCCAGAGTCTCTCTTACACAAACTTCACTGAATCGCGATCCCACAAGAGACGGGTGTGATACTGTCGTGCATATTTGACTGAATCTATTTTATTCAGGTCGTCTACACCCTCAATAAGCGCAAGACTACGATATAGGATACACACATCTTGAAGCCTGCTTCTTGAATTATAGAGTGTCGAAATTTAACCTTTTGCGTAGTGAAAAGTCTTCCTTCATCGCCACACCCCAGTGGAGGTCGATTGTAAGCCAATGAATTATCTATGGTTTTATCTAATCTCTGTTCCATGTGTCACAGCGAGTGAAATATAGAAGCCTGCGACGTTGTTTGTTGGAGGTAATAATGTGATTACCTCCAGGGAGGTGGTATGGGGGCTGGATATATTTAGTGACGGACGAGGAAAATTCTCAAAGGCACGTGGATTGAAGTATGCTGATTGCAAATCACGATCGTGATATTTTTGGTATCGCTTGTGATTGTGCTTATTGGATTTACTTGTAGTGTTTCTACTGTTAGTTCAAATGGTAAGAGACATTGGATTGCACAGGATTCGTATGGCGATATAATATCATGGGATTATGGATCTCCACGCGTCACTACGCAACTAATTAAAGCGTAGGCAAAGAGAAAATGGCAATCCGTGGAGTACCCCCGCTAGTGGGGGTGTCGGTTACGTGTGCCCCCTTGGGGTGGTCGGGTGTATGGTTTTTCTGCTCGGGCATCCTTTGCTTACTTATTGATCCAGTCAAATGTGTGGAGGTGGCGCGGTGGGTGGTACGCCCGGCCCCGCACCCCCCGAAGGGGGTAGGTCCAAATAAATCTGCCCGCCCGCGAAACACCGCAGTGACAACAGCGGCGGCCGGTAAGATGCGGCCGCACTTTCTCAGTTAGACCCTCATATGGCATACGTATCCCGCCGGCCGCGGGGAAGAACGTCACCTTACTA
Organism: Clostera curtula; assembly: GCA_905475355.2. Classification (NCBI taxonomy): domain Eukaryota; kingdom Metazoa; phylum Arthropoda; class Insecta; order Lepidoptera; family Notodontidae; genus Clostera; species Clostera curtula. Next base: position 3,989,383 of record FR997813.1, on the reverse strand, counting down.
CAAATAAATAATGAATGTATAAATTGGCAAGTGCCATTTTAATTGGACTGATTTCCATTTCCATCGGAAGGCGGCGGGCGCGACCTTAGAAACAGGCATGCGCGCGACCGTCGAATGTACCTAGAAAACCGCGACGCCTCTTGCTCTCAAACTCAAAGGTCAATGACGTTCCATTTCCAAACATCAGATATCACACAATGCCTAATTACTTTGAATCGTTGGTAGCTTTGTATAGGTAGACGAAGCCTAGATAAGCCCTAGAGGCTCATCCAAATTTCTTTGCAACAAAGAACATGGATACTGCATCCATGAATAAAACTAGATGTACAATACACATAACGAATTTATTATATTAGATTGAAAATCTGTATTGACGTTGTAGAAGCAAAGTAACAAAACGTATTAAAACACCAATCAGTCATTGCCAAAACACCAGTTTTGGGTGCCTAACAGCTAGATCAGTTTGAGCAATTACCGCGATTGCAAGCATCACCATCAACAAAGAAAAGACTCTCGCAATAACCCGATAAGTGCATGACGTGCCTTCCCTTATCTGAGTAGGGCACAGGATGAGATTGTTCATGTCGCCGTGTCATACAGTGGTGCGATGCATTCCCAGCTTCTATTAGGTGTCCTTATAACATAATGCTTGTTGCGATAACAATGACACGAACATTCCCAAAATAATGTTTTTTCTAGCCATTGGCATGGCAATGAACTTTAAAGCCATTTACATTGGCTTACGTCTCCCTCGCCTTTTAACACCCACCATCTCCCTCGACTTCTTCCCAATTTCATTGGGTGCCGACCGGTCTAGCCCAATTTGGCTAACTACCACTATTTACACGGATCAACTGCCGTCTGCCCTGTGCAATCCAACTAGTGGTTGTTGGGAGATTTTCACGCTACTGAACATGTGTAACGACAGCGACATAAGTAGTAGACTGGCAGCTGAGCACAATGGCTATAAGTGCATTACAAATCACGCAGAAGGTCAGATATTACTACTACTGACCGTCCAATATCCAGCAGATCCGGACGTTGCAGATCCATTGCGTTACGTCCGAACAGTCCGCTCGATTGCGTCCTCCTCTCTCAAAGGAACACCCAAACCGCGTAGATACGCTATAGGTAACATCGACGTGAAGGGTATGCGACTGCCATACAAGTGAGCCAATGAACACTCATCCGATGTTTGGTGCATTTGAACATCAGTAGACATGTTAAAGACACGCATTACACGATGCTTTTATGGTTCTCGTGTCTGATCCGCCAGTATATCAGCAAGACTAACATCAGAACAGTTTCAACCTACACCTTATTCATCATAATCGTTTCAGTCCCTGAATGAACCACCATTGAGTCGGATGTCCGGATTGACCAAAGGTTTATAATAAGTTTTTCTTGACACACACAATACAATGGGTTACTGACATTGTATTCTAAATCCGTATATCTTACATACATATATTATGTCACAATAGCCACGTATCATCATTGTGACTAGATAGTATTTCGAATCTTGTCTAACCATTTTAACCTGTTTATCCCACAATTACAGTTTAAATACATTAAATTAATTAAAAAAAAAAAACATTACAAACAACATTACCATGTATTTGTTACACACTCACACATGCATTATATACTCTCTTTGGTTACTTGTTAAAGTCTGTGATCAAATTGAGAATAGATAATGTTCAAACTTATAATTTCAATTAATTATGGTCAAATTTCTAGCATTGGGCGACCTCTAGTAATTATAAAAATACGAATATTCTTAATGTAGTTGGCGCTATCACTTCATTTTAGCTTTGTCTGAAGTTTGTAAATGTACAAGTATTACTTCTGATTGTTTCACGACATTTGGTGAGCTCTAGTAAGTGGAGCAGGTTCATTGACCGTTAAATAGAAATTCTGATCTTTGTTCAGTACGTATTCAAAGAAAATTTCTATTCAACCCATCAGCTATTTAGTGGAAAGGCAACATTTAATGTTTATTGAAAAATATAATGGTAAATTTTAAAAAGTTATCGTACTAAAACAAGTTTCTTATCAACACATAGTAACCTGATCAAAGGCTATGTTGTCTTCGTGTAGTTTGGTATACAGTTGCTTGGTACGTGGGACCTTATTGGCCGCCCTGCTTTTATCTAGCCAAACGTTTAATGGAAAGCTCACGTTATTAGAAGTTTGGTTCCTATAAGCATTAGCATTCAATTTGGCAATGCCGCGAGTGTTCTGAGCATGTTTTCTGGCAGCTGCAACAGTTGAGGGGACATTGTCTAATTCAAATTCAAAAGGAACTTTATTCATGTAGGTTTTATCACAAAACCGTTATAAATAGTCATATTTAAAACTACTATTATCATATTTTGGTTCGTGTCCCACGTTCTGTGGTAGTGTCCATACACTCCTATCGGTTTTCTTAAGCATGATCTCATTCGCACAATCCATCCATCTCTTTTCCCAAAACCCTTACGTCGACGTGCATACTGAAATTACCACTGGTTGGGAATGTCGCTCCACGGAGAAGAGGCGGCAACAAACTCTGTAGTCACTTTTAAGGCCTATTTGAAGGTATAGGTTTTCTTTTCTTCTAGTTTATTTAGTAGTTTATAATAAGCTTACCGTCCCTGTGGTGAATGATTTAGAATGCGCAGTGTCACCAACCCACACCATCCTGAGGGTGTCGTATGAGGCAGACCACCTAGCCACAAGAGAAGGTAAACTTAATGCAAACCCTGTGCCAACCAGTCATGGCAGCGTGGCACAGCAGGCTAATTTCCCTCCATTTTGGAGGAGGCCCGACTCCGCAGCGGGTCATTTTTGGGCTGCATAGTCGTATTATTTTAAAGTGAGAGATAATTAGCAGAACAACGACCTCCATTTGCATTGCCATTGCAATCACATTTAAAATTATGAACCGACCGACAAATTTGTTTTCAATACGTAAATTTCACCCTTTGAAATACGAGGTCGAATCTCAAAGGTTTCATGTCGAAAAACATTAAGCGAAACTGAAATTAGACCATCCACCAACAACGAGTTCTACCGAGTTAGATTAGGGCAAGATCGATGACCTAAAATGGGAGCAGTAATTAGATGACATTGTCAAAATATTGTAGTGATTTCAACAATAGAACCCGGTGTTTTGGCCAAATGAATAGATATGTGAACAATTTTACTAGATACTAGCTGCACCCCGCGGTGTTAACCGCGGGTGAAGCCGCGGGCGAAGCTAGTCAGCTGCCTATCAGTGAAAGTCCCGTCAAAATCGGTCCAGCCATGCCCATACAGCCAAGTCTTCAGTAGAATTTTTTTATTGATATGAAATGAAATTTAATGAAATGAAACCTAACCTAACTCATTCAATCAAATCATTAAATCTGATATTGAAACAAATGAGTAAGTAGTTTCTTTTTATAAATATACGTAATATATGTATCATAAAAACTTCTATGATTTTTTTTAGTAAAAACTTCATGGTTGGTTTTTTTCCTTATAATAGACAATATTTTGACAGTTGGGAAAGAAAACGCACTAGTGCGGGAATGGTTAAAAAAAAGCACGCGTGTGTAAATAGCCCACTTCCCGAACGCTATACGTCCCTGCAATATGCCACTTTTTGAGCAACTGTATTAAAAAATAAAAATACCGCAATATTGCCATCTGTAAGGGCCGCTGTATATCTAATTAGTGTACATTTTAGTGGTATGCATGACGGGGGCCGCGGCGCCTTTACAATATACATATTTGTAAGCGCTTGTGTACCTGTGGAGAATGGTTTTTAGCGGGATCGCACGTTTGAGGATGACGTCGTCATCCTCAAACGTGCCTGAATATTTTTGTAACAAACATTTATTAATAAATAACAAACGTTTTTTAGATGACGATTGATTTAAATACTGCATAGAGGTAAATGATTGAACGAAAACTGTGTAATTGAACTTTCGTTCCAAAATACTACTTGCAGAGAACCACAATGTCAAGAATTGGTCAGTGGAAATATGTATAAAATAAATAGCATAATTTGTATGTAGTATCACGCACAGACCATTCATCCTACCGACGTCAACGAGACCACTTAGTAAGATGCTTTATAGTAAATTTGTAACCAAGAATTCGTTTCCCAAAAGTAATTATTTAAAATAACATTTTGATTAATTTAATCAATACGTTGGTTGGATGTCCGTGTGGTGACGGATTTAGAATACATTGTATCACTACCCCATTCCAGCCTGAGGGCGTTTTAAGAGCCGAAACAAGAAGATAACAAGTCCAGAAAGCTAGCCGCAAGAGAAGGCAAGCTTGACACGCAATCCTGTGCCAAGCCGTCTGGCCAGCGCGGCAATAGCTAATTAGGCAGTAATTTATGAGCTGACTAGTAATAGTTGAGAGGAAAGGATGCAACTTTTGCGAGTAACTGAAGAAGAAGAGCACTTTGCAATAAAGGCAAAAATAAATCGACTTGTTGTGATCGCGCAACTTTGATAGGGTTGGCAGTAATATTTTATTAACTATAAATCATAAATCATTTATTCGTGTGAGTTTTGGGCTTAATGATAGGTGTTCGTACATCTTTACAGGTCCTCAAAATCATCTACCACTAGGGTATAGTATAGTAACTATAGCATAGTAACTAACAATTGAAACATCATCTAACATTCGAAGTCAACCGATAAGATATTTCGTTGAGGCTCAAGTGTTTCTAGATGAAGTTAGGGCCTGGGCAAGGCTACGTACGTAGCCATTATTGCGTTTTGCTTTGACGGGAAGGTTAGAATCTAGACAGTTACTCTTTTTCTACATGAAATTTGTTTGATTACACTCGTCATGTCTTCGAGACCTTCAAGCATACACGCTTTATACTTGAAAGCATATGTATATTTTAACTGTGTAATTTGTTATTAGTATGTAGTAGGTTAGATAAGTTTGTATGTAAGTCTTTCCCCTTGAGGGTAAATTAATCAAAATCCTTTCTTAGCGGATGCCTACGTTATAGAAGCTTTATCCATGCAAAGTCTCAGCCCGATCGGTTTAAAATTGACAAAGTTGACTTAAGTTTATTTTTTTATTTTATTCACTAGTTATTAGTTTGTTTAGTTTTTTAGCGGTAGTGGCTGAAATAAACTGTTTTTCTTTCTTTAATATGTAGTCTGGAGTCAAGCCGAACGCCGTCTTTATAGCATAACCTAAAAGAATGTTGAAACAATAGCAAGCCAATGTGTGCGATTACAATATAGTGGGAGCTTAAGCCGGTAACCAAGACTTAATCTTGTGAATTCTCAGGGTACATGTTTTAATTATTTGGAGTATAGTATAGGGTCTAAAATGGTCAAACTTCGTATGTTAGTTGCTGAAAGAAAGGTAGGCCATGTGGGTAATAATAATACTCGACTAATAAGAATATTTGTAGTTATATTTGTTACAATTTGGAGTATAGTAAGCGGTGGCTGGCACGTAATGAGGTATCTAACTGTGAAAACTTATATTAAAAATAAGCTTAGTTAGTCGTTAGTTCTTTTCAAATCTTGAGAATCCCTGAACGTGTTTGTTACAATTTGGAGTATAGGCAGGCGTTGGCTGGCGTGTATTGAATATCATTGTGTAATGCGGTGAGTTTAATGAGAGGGTCGGCGGGTCCCGCGTGGTGCGATAGGACGCGGCCAGCCGCGCGGGGAGGGCGGGCGCGCGGAAGGAATGCGTCGTTTTCGCATCGGGAGAAACGAATGCGTTTAAGCGTCGCGGGTATACAATGGCGGCGTGACGAGATCCGGTTCGCGGGCCCCGCGGGGCGGGGGAGGGGGCTCTAATCGATAGCCGGCGAGCGACGGCCGGGCGACTGCGGCGCATAGGTGACAGCTCGGGCCCAATCAAATTACCGGCCGCCGAGAAGTGCATGCGGCGGTACGCACGCCGGAGATGCAGGGTCGTCCAAGCGACCCCTCGCTCCGTACCATTCCGCCGACGCGCAATCCAGAGCCACTGTCCAATCGCCCCAGACAAATCCAGACTTATCTATCAGTGCTCGAAATGTCAATCATCTCGATCGGAGATGACATTACCACTTTAGTATAAGGGCACGAAAAGGTACTCAAAGAGTCAACGACATGTTATTGTCGTCATGTTACTGACCCTTGTTTTGAAGCACAGTTGCCGTCAGGCGTGTCATCGTCGATTAATACTCTAATGGTGTAGAAACCCAGATCTAATTCTTCCATTTGAATAAATCCTCAGTCCACAACTAAAATCGGAGTTGCCATCATTAGCACATTTTTATGTTTAGATATGTTAATTAACATCATGGTTATCGAATTCGCTACTTTAGAAACGGTAATGGATAGTAATCTTATTGTCCAATGCGATGGCTTACATTCGTACACCTATGTGTGTGTCTGTATTTCACATATTGACGGATGGTCGTCACTTATCACGAAGTTAGATACGCCTCCCCCTTAACACCCCTCTTTGTGTGACTGCAGATCGAACATAGACTAGACAAAACCAATACACATACATCTATCTTTATGGATGTATACTCGCTTGCCTATGAAATGTTAAGATACTCGTACAACCACAACAAAGGTTTTTGATTAAAAAAGGTTTCTGACTATGTGAAATCATTCATCACGCTATTTTATGGGTTACCCAATAACCTACGCGCCACACTAGGCAGATAAAAGACCACAACGAAAAATGCATGTCATAGCTTTACGACATAATACACATGGTCCAAAAAAGAAAAATATTTAAGTATCAATAAAATATACAATTTTGGTAGTCTCGTGTCTACTCCCAGTTTCGCAAATACACTCGAGATAATCTAAATAAAAAAAGTTGTGTTATGTAACAACAAAAACGCGGATGAGCCGCGCTCTAGGTCGAGAGGCTGAGTCCGGCGAAGGAGGTCAAGTTCCTCAACAATGTATGACGGGTGCCATTTCCAAGGCTTCAGACAGTTCAAAGACATGCAGTTAGTATGGAATATGTCAGGTTCAATGTGTTGTCTGTGCTGTGACGAACTTGGAACATATTTACAAAGGAAGAAGCTGGATTTATTACTTAAATTGGACATTTTAAGAAATCACCTAAGAAAGGAAGTCACCTTAACGGCTGAGCATAATTTCTAAAAACACAGCACTCTCGATTAACGTACCTAAATCAAATCCGTCATCGCTTTAGAAGCTACGAGTCAGGGACACGGTATTTTGTCATGGCTCAAAAACATCCACGAGGTAAGGAAATAGCACAGAAGACTAATTTCCCTAAATTCATTCAATGAGGTACGATTCAGCAGCGGTACAAAGTTGTCCGGTGAAGATACCGAAAGACGAGTCCTACCGGCAGTGTTCATACATCACACAACAGCGGATGTGGAGTAAGCGACACATCTACGAGTTCTGCGGCTGAGGATTGGTGTGCGCGCATCTAATTATAGGTTATTCCACCCGCGCACCGCACAACAGATCCACGTTGCCCCATTAACGACCAGTACACGACCGTGTTCCTCGCTATATGTATCTCCATATGCCGTACAAGCAGGCAGTAAAGGCGTCGCTGTTGCCAGAACCATATTCTATGTAGCAACAGTGATTCCATCTCATAACAATAACGAAGATTAGCGAGAAAAATTGCGGCACTACTAGAAACATTATGTAAACGCTGTAAAGAAAACCTTATAACTTTATTTATACGGTTTTCTTTAACTGGATTTCAGGGTGAATACACAATAAAGCTGTGATTGTGCGTTTGTGTTAGTCACATCACAACACAACACATGAACCATTGAAATCTTCAAAATAATTATTTATATAAACAATTTATCGCGATCCCTAGTGTTGAGGTCCCAGAGCTTCGTACAAGAGTTCGTTTATGTTATGGTTCTATAGAGCCCCCGGGATACAAGAATTGTCAGTATCACGTATTAAAAAAAACCTAATAGGGAACCAAACGAGCCAAAGCTGTTGACAATAAAATTAAAGACGTTTCAGATAGACAACACTCAACGAGGTGGCGAAGTACGCTGAAGAGACATAAAACGGCAGTTAAGGAGACATTGAACGACGCCTGTAAAAATCAAACTTGACATTGAAAAGGAAATTAATTCAGCACATCGCATAAAAAGATTACGACGCTGTAAAGTTGCCGCAAATCGATCGGCTGTGGGAACATCGGAACTTATCCTACTGAGCACTGAAATAACTGTCGCCATTATAGGTAGGTAATGTAATGAAGTGAGTGGCCGTCGCAATTAAATCGATGACATCATAGCCTCGATGCGTGGCGCGATGGGAAATAAAAGCACAATTCAATCAAGGGGACGGCGACACACTGCTGGCCAATCAATGAAAAATATTTATGCGGTCATAGTCCGCGTTTTGTCCCTACTGAGAAGATTTGGACAGAGGGAGCACTTCTATTTAAAATGTCAGTTTTTTTTCCAATGTATCACGAAGGCATTTTGCGGAAAAAAATGTGATTAGCAAAATAGCTTTAGTTGTACTAAAATATACAAAATCTTTTTTTAACAGTGCTTTCTGTTTTTGCCAACACGTAACTTAGAAGGCGGCAGACACTGAGCAATTTAGTAATTTTGAATTGTAGAATGCAATGACGGACTGGACTACTGCTCATCGTACACAAAACAGTTCGCAAAAAGGCCAGAAAGAATGCTTAATTACCTTTACTTGAGAAATTATTTTGTGAAAACATAGCATATTGGAAACAGTAATTATAAAACAGTATATCGCAATGCATTTTTGTATGCAAGGTCCCTATTTTGTTTTCTAAGGTTAAGACTAAGTCCCTAATTGAGGCATGTATCTTGTTAACTAGATTTGTAAGGTGATAAAGAGAGTAAGGGTTGCCATTATGAAGGGAAAATTTGTCAATAAACACAACTCGAAACATTTAGAAAAAAGTTTATGAATTCGTTTTGAGAATAGACAAGACATAAAACATTTTTAACAGGTACACTAAGAAGCGTACACCAATTAACCATTTGAAGTATATAATTTTTATAGTGTATAATTTAATCAACTGCACCAGTAATTTAATAGACCTAACATGAAGTGTATGTATACATACATAATCGGCGATAATCCATTGACTTGTCTACTTTCTCTTACCTATCGCTGGGTCGAGAACTGCCTGTGCTGCCTGTTCCTCGCCAACCGGCGTTTTAAGGCATATTTTCTTGAGTTTCATTGCCACTGGTGAATCCTCTGACTGGGCAACTGCAAAACAAATATGGTGTTAGGGAACGAACTACAACTAAAATTGCAACAGATTTTGTGTCCACTTGAGGCTTGAGACATAATCTTTCAAGAATCGCGCGTTTCGTTTTCATAAAGTGGACGATGAAATAGACAAATTTAAACATAATACAAATTGTCATTAGTACACATAAAAAAAAACTGAATTATAATACTAAAAGAAATAATAAAAGCTAAATATAACCAATAAAAAAACCGTTTGAAGTCGGTGCTTGAGCAAACTTTTATATCCTAATTAACGTCGGTGTCAATTTAAGTTGATAACGACTTCAAATGATGACGAATCAACGACAAATATTGAAATATTTTAAAATGTTACCCATCTTCTGAACCGATTTCGATAATATTGGGCAATACCACCTTGAAACAAAGAATAATTTTTCATATTATTTCAGGCGTTTTCGATTATTCGGCGAGGTACATAAAAATCGATTCGGAAGATTTCAGAAAATTGATTTTAGGTCGGTTTAAAAGTTAGGTGTGTTCTTTGTAACATATGATTTAGAATTTTTGACAACCTGCGAACGAGAAGCATGAGTCTAAAAATTTGACGAATTAGCAAAAAAAAGTTTGCATCATTTTTCAATATCAAAAAAGTTTCTTTGGCTGATGTAACGTATGAATGCATTGTTTATTGCATTCTTATCACGGTTCGAACTAAACGTTACAAAACATTCTTCTTAGCAGTTACAATTACGCAAACGTAAGAAAGTTATAGCAACAAGTGGTGTGTTTCCTAAGTGGCTGCAATACTTATTAAAGTTACTTACGCAACATACAAATTTGCGTTTCTTAGATTATAAGGGCGTGTCTAAAAAGGCTTCTGCGACAAAGGTACGCGGACACCACCAACGTCATCCAAATTATCATTTCGGTTCATCTCATTGTGTCTCCAGACAAGGAATACCCACATGACCTTGGATAGGGTGTCATCCTCATACTTTACAACCCAAGTAGCCGCGCATGATGCGGTTTCCGAGGAGCTTTCTCCCGCGAACGCTAAAGTTGTGGAGCTCCCTGTAGAGGCATTGCAAAATGGCATACTTCAAGAGGCGCGTAAATATGCTTTTGAAGGGTTATAGGTAATGTAACTGGTGTTGCATCGGTAGCACACGGTAAACGTAAATCAAGACAGGCCACTATGCAAGCATTGTAAAAAAAAAAACAAAAAGAATCTCTTAAAAATATAGAGATAGAAAGAGCTTATAAGCGCCAAAAACATATCGGTTCGTAGGCCTCTAGCATTAGAATGAGCAGATGTTCAGTATATTGTAGTTACTCAACCCATACGTGACCCACTGCCGAGTCGGGCCTCTTCCATACATGGAGGGTAATTAGCCTACTGTGCCCAGGTTGGCACAGGGATACGTATCGAGTTCTCCTTCTCTTGCGGCTAGGTTTTCGGCCTTGTCATGTCCTGTTGGCCGAGTCTTACGTCACCCTCAGAATGGAATCGGGTGGTGATACTAAGTATTATAAACGTATGGGCATTGTAGCTATTTACAATACGTACCTCAGACATAAGCGTAAGCTAAACACACTAATTTTCCCAATCATTAAATAACAGGCTGCGGCCGGCGTACGTTCAGAAATGGACTTGAGTAGAATGAGATATTTTTCTATATTTAGTTTAATAACAATTCACGCTTGCCTGATTATATTCCTTCATAGGTCTCGTTTTTTATAATTATGGTCTAGGATTATTTTGCCAGTTAAATATGACATCTACATTATGAAGCAGAACAAGTGCCTACTTGCAATTATTATGTATCTTCTCTCTCATTATTATGTCATTAGAATAAAACATATTTTCTATCAGACTTTTTGACGTACCCTTGACGTAAATAGTGTATAGTAATAAATACTAATATTGTAGTAATAATTGTTATATTGTAGTACGAAAAAAGAAACGGCGACATGCAATCTTTGCTCTGTAAACTATGGATAGAATTATGATTTATAAACGTATTTAAAAAAACATATATGATAATACGATTTTCATAACTTTTTGTTGGTAACTTCGTCACTATGAAACAAACTTATAAAGAAGAAAGAAAGAAAGAAAGAAAGAAAGTCGTATTAAGTTTTACTTCTCTTGCGGCTAGGTTAATCGGCCTTGTCATTTTCTTTTGTGGGCTTAAGACACGCTCCGGATGAAATGGGGTGTTTGTTGAATATTTCATCACGTAATTATGGAAGTGTCAAAAGCTACGAATAACATAACATTCATAATAAAGATATATCGTAATTATTTATACAGGACGCAATAAAAACCCCATAGCCATCCAATCTGAGGGCACAGAGCTAAAGAAAAAAGCAGTTCTGTATTTAAAATAGTCTTCCATATTGAAGAATGAGTAAGCATTCGACGTTACTGTGAACCTAAATTTTACTACAAAATAGGGGTTTCAGTGAAAAGCAACCAGCTAATAATCATCATCATTATTATTTTATTATCCTACAAGCTTAGTTATGTGTGATCAATTATATTTCTTCAGTTCTTTGTGCTAATTTATGAAGCTATGAAACTTTGGCCAGCGCCAGGTGAAAGATAAAATTGCTGACTTATTCATGAAACACACAATATAACTTTATCGGTAGTACTTTAGATCCTTTCATTGTGCCTATAGAGTTATTGTTACACCCTATATAACAAATTTTATAGTTGTATCGATTTATAATATAATTGTCACATAAAATATATATATCTAAAACACACAATCATGACCACATTTCCAGGTTTTTGCCAGCGTGAATGTCAAGCTTGCTCCGCTATGTAGGAGCGCGATGGCATAATATATGGCAAGTCCATGTGAATCGGTAATCGTTTCTTTCTACAGTTGGCAGAATTTTTCAATTATCAGTAGTATACGTTAAATTTAAATTTAACCATTACAAATAATTTATGGGTCAAATCATATTTATCATTGGTAACTTTCACGTCTAGACTAACGATGCGCTGTAATTAAAACATTCTATATATAATTCGTATGGGTGGAATTCCAAAAGCATTGTTATACTTTTTTTCTTTGTTCGTGTGGTCAATTAATAAAGCTTTAGAAAGTGTGCCAGTTCTCGTCTGCGACCTTGGCGGGCTGAGCGTCGGCCACGAGAGGCCGGGGCGCCGCGGTCGTCAGGGCGCGAAACTGGAGTCCCTACATCCCCGGTAGGGTGACCATGCGTTCCATTTTATATTAGTGGACAATTTATCATTAATAAAATGATTCATTTAGAATGGAATTCGTGCATTATACTCAGACAACAACGACGCCATACATGATGTTATTTAAAATTTATTTAGCTTGGTAATATCAATCAATGCGTAATTCATGGTTTTAATCCGCGAATATCGAACATCTATACCTCAGAGCACTAATTTATCCCAATTGCTGTGTATAAGTTCTATGATAGCATATATTATTCTAAACCACTTATTAGTACGCTGCCATTCACAATAACCCCACTATTCACAGCCAACTGAGATTAATAGACCACATTTTTGGGCGATCGTAATGTCTACATGTCTTGCTAGAGCGGAATGAAGTAACTGTACATGTAATATATAGGCATTCAGCTGATAGCCCGGTATGAGTTAATTAAATTAATAACAAATGTTATTTTTCTTATTTCTTGGGCTGCTTACAAACATGTAATTCACAAACACAAATGACAGCCAGAGAGCCTCTGGTTCACAAAAGCACTTGCCCGACGCTAGAATCGAACCCAAACGCGGCAATTACCAGGTTAACAAGGCACTTGCGATGCAGAGTGCTGTCTTTTTCCACTACACATGTCCTAATTAGTCAGTATTATTTCAAACAAGTGTCCTTTTTTAGCAACAGCAAACGGATTTGAACTAGCAGAAAAAGCAGAAGACTTAAGGTGAATGTTCCAGGGTAGCCCGCGAAATTCAAATTTTCTTACGTTTTTTGCAATTTGCAGGTCAGTGCTAGGTTGTATGTTGATTAAAATGTTATTCACGGCTGTAAGACGTATGTAGTTATAGAATTATAATCATCAAAATCATCAATACAACCCTCCAAGCTCATAAAGGTGCAAGAAAAACTTTTTCAAGCTCAAAGTCATTCTATATTCGCGGGCTACCCTGGACCATTCACCTTAAAGGCACATTCATAAAAAGGTACCATTGGATTAATTACAATAACTTAGGACAGTATTAATTAATCAATTTAATTCTAATTGGCTTAATTAAAGTAAGTCTCACATGTAACCTTGAATGAACGTTAGCCAGACTGGGACGTCACGGACGTCGGGGGCGCGATTCTTGAGAGCCTCACGGTCTCCTTTAGGGTTTAAAGTACATATTACGAAATAGCATACCATAAAATTTTTAGTAATTTAACGTTTTATAGTATTATAACCTCCTATCGTTGTGTTTTTTTTACTAAGGTGAATGTTTTATGGCATATATAAATTTCCATAATCGACCAGAAGTTTGCCGCCCAGTTGGTGTCACAGAAGCGATTTTAGTCTTTAGCCGAGATTTTATTTTAATTGGAAAATTGTTATTCGGGTACCCCAAGGGGTGCTCCGTTTCTGGACTTCCGTTTGACACTACTTTTTGGGACACCCTGTATATGCTAGAAGTAGCCCATGGAGTCATTATAACAAATAATCCATAAAATAAAATTACCCAGTGAAATAAATACGCCCATTAAATATAAACAGAGCAATAACATTGCTCTCGCTCCACTATCCATATAATTTCAGAGCACATCTGGCAACCCTATCCAATATAAAGGTGTGCGTACACTACAATACACCGCGACCTATCCCAACTTCGTGCATGAATGGGGTGTTGTGCAACAATTTAGTAGTGCTTATGATGTAATATGACATATCTGAGCTGCCACTTGTGGTTTTCTGTGTGCTGGGCATTTAATACCATATTGTCGCACTTTGTTGTACTGTTACTGTAGAGGGAACAATTTACATAATTAGACACAGTGTAAGCTTGCAACAGCAAACTAGTCGTTGTGTTAAGTTAGTTGATAACAACATTCTTCCCCTTGACTGTGCAGGTACGTTAAATGTCACAATGGGTTTGGGAAGCCTCCAGAGCTCATAGCGTGAGGCCAGGGCCAAGGTCCAAGGGTCGCGGAGCATGTTTTCCACAGGGGCGCGAAACCCATGGCCCCGTTTCAGGCAGTCGAGGAACGACATTGGTAGTTTATAAGGATTGCTAACATAAAAAAATATAAGAATGTTTTAATCAATACCCCAAATAACCACCGAACACGTTGCGGCAAACAAGATATTGTCTGTTGTCAACTTGCTTGCGCGTAAGGATACGGCATCACTAATCTTTTAATTAATACCTAACAATTATTTGAGGTTTCCATCGCCGCTTATCGTATTCTTTATACCAGTTTCCAGCGACCGAACAATCCGTCAAGGTCTCGGAAAAAAATTCACAGCGTGTGGTCACGTGGCGGGGTTACCGATGTGGCAAGGCGTGTGATGTCGCTAGTGAGTCGCGGCTCGCGGTGGCTCGGCAGGTGCAACACGGCTGCACGCTGCGCGCAGAGGCTGCGGCCACCCTCACCGCCCCGCGTCACCCTCGCGTGCCACTTCCCCCCTCCCGCACGCCAGCCTCCGTAACCCTCCCGCGCCATCTTAACAAATCGATAGGATATGACTGTTCTCCACTTCGCGGGTGCGACTTTTGGGCGCGGACCGAATGACCCCTCTTGATTACGCAACGCAAAGCGCGGGACAATGGGCCCGGTCGAGATTTGTGTCGCTCAAACACCCCGCCGTTTAAAATGGACAAAATTCAAAATGAGGTATCATGCATACGTAATTGTACACACCGGCCAAAAGGGTTTTCGTTTAAACAAACGTTTGCTGACACCTTCCGAACGGGGCGCTTCGTTTGCAGAAAATAAATGGCAACACGAGAACGTCAAATTTAAAACGTTATGCTAAACATAAATGAATTAATGTCCCAGTACGCGAAACTTGAAAATACACATTCAATAATTGGATTGTACATATTTATTGTTGTGTACTACGGCCAATCAATATTGAACTACAAAACTATGCACAAAAATAAAATACTTTATTGCATAATCAGATCAAAGGAATAAAAAAAGCCGAAAAGGTCAGCAGTCAGGCATAGCTATTATGAATTTATGATGTAGTCATTGAATCATCAATAATCTATCAAGAGCTCACTGCTTCTTAGCATGAAAATTACTACTCAAGCACTATAAAGTGTCAGGAGGTTTGGTTCTAAAGATAAAACCAACATATTCATTATTAATATAGTGCAATTTAAAGCGACCTTGAAACTCCTGTTTCAAGTTCGCTTTTAAACCATATGATGCAGGTATGTTTGAAAATTTGTGGCCAAATTAATGTCACAAAAATAAATTGCACACGTATACGACTTTTAAAACAACATACAAGATTAATTTAAGTTGAACCTAATACACAAACAATAACAGTTATATACTCGTAGAACACTATATTGACGTTGTAGGTTCGGTTGGAAAATTTACCGTATATTTTCATAGCCAATATTATGGACAACGTCTCTTAACCACAAGCTAATAAATGTTAATCTATTGTTTTTAATAGATATTAAAATTGCTATAACAAATAACGTTAGATATCGATTTTGTCAATATTGTAGGCATTATCTAGATTAACCTGCCTGCAACGCTATTGCTTATTCAATTTACCATAATCGACGGAACTTTTCGTTCGTTTCGATAGAAATTGAATTTTTAATACGAATGGATTTCAATAATTAAATTAAAATAATTTTAATTCTTCAAGAACACTTCTCCAACGCATAATATGATCTTACAATCTCGCAGTCCAGCGTAAAAACCACGTCATCCTTAACCGAGTACGCCCTGTCATTAGAGGGCATGAATATTTGAATAGATGGCAGGCGCGCGGTTTTCTTCTAAGCCGGGTTAAAGGCCCGTTGGGATCACTTCCTCTCTGAATTCATTCAGTTCATTGATGAAAGTCCATGAAATTGCAAACAACATAACAAAATAGTTCTTTGACCTAGATCCTACAACCTATCAGCAGAAGACTTTAAAACCAGCAAATAAAATCACTTGATATGTGGTATGTAAAATTACAATTGGAAGACAGGATAAGCACCGCCGTTGCTCCTCATTGCAATAATACGGATACAGTTATGAGAGACGGAGTGCGCGAGGGACAGCCGTAAGTGTTCTAATGATAATACATATTCATTGTTGCAACTTCTCAGTTGTAACTTACGTACGAATTTAGATTATTAATGTTAAACGTGGGAGAAGCTTTCACAAATATGTCTTAGATGTTTTCCTTTCTTGCCTATCACTGTACCACTACGTAAGGAAATGTAGCGAAAATAAACTTTCAAGGCATCTTACCTAAAATGCTTGAGTTGAGGGTGTCAGACGGCGTACCTATAACGAATAATAAATAACATGTAATTTGTTGTTTAGAATTAAATAAATGTAAAAGAATTAGTTTAAACAGAGCACAACTGTATTAGATAGTAGAACAATAAGTCAGAATTAACAAGAAAACGCATAAACATCGTATCAGAACCTACACAAACGGTGTATATTATTCGTCTTCTACCCGACAATAGTTGATATCGAAAGCAAATTTAGATTTTAGTAAAAGCATCCTTTAAAATACCAGGACTTTTATGGCTGACATTAACTACAAGATATAAGAACGACTGATGTAGTTGAAACCCAACAATAACATGCTAATTATTTGATTTGGGTTAGAAACCGCAATATGGTACTTAGTTAAACAATCATCCTCTTGGCAACCCACCAATCCAACTGGAATTTTCCGATAAGGAAAGGTAAATTTCATAGACATAATTAAAACGCTTGAGTTCTACATCCAAAATGGATACAGATCGACAACAGCGGGCGGCACCTGCAGAGCCTCAAGCCACATGACCTTCGATCATACGCAATACCCACTTGAACGGTCAGCTATGGGTGATATTATTACAATACCTACAGCGAATAATTAAACCGATGACGCTTTTCTACGCATATAGAGTGCAAAGCGAGTACAAGAGAGGTACTTTTTTTTTTTAACGAAGCTCCTGCGTTGGGTGTAGCCTGTATCGTTGTATCTTTTGGGTTTAGGTTAAAACTGCTCCTTTACTTGAAGTCGGTTAAAAAAACAATGTTGGAGAAATGGCAGATTGAACCTGGAAATCCGGAAAAAGATTGGCGTGATCATTGTGGAAGGTTATATTGGATACGGTAAAACTTATACATATTGATAGTAAACCCACCAGTACATAAAAGTTCGAAAAATATTGTATTATGAATACTGTATATTACTTATTGGACCATTTAATAAGCAAGTCCTACTACACCACACTGTCTCAATTAGCTGGGACCAGGTTTAGTTCGAGGTTACTTACTCCTTTAGCGGCCGACTAACAACGAACATCCGTCACAAGAAGAAACTTTCAATGATGGTAGGAAAATACAAAATATTAGAAGGTTTATATGTATTTATAATACATGCATAATATTGTAGAGAAACATTGATAAAATTAGAGGTTAATCGTTGCACCCTTGCTAAGCTGGGGCGGGTCGCTAGTTTTTAATAAAAACGAAACCCTTGCACCAAGTATATAGTTTCCAATCATGAAATTCACGAACACAAATGACACCCAGACTCGGAGCAAGGGCCTCTGGTTTTACTCAAAGACCCGGAATCGAACCCGGGACCCCGTGATCCAAAGGCCAAAAAGGCACTAACCAGAAAAAGTAGTGTGTTGACGAATTTAGAATGCATAGTGTCACCACCTCCTTCTCTCCTGAGGGTGTCGTAGGAGCCGACTGAAGAAAGTTACTAGGCCGAAAAGATAGCCGCAAGAGAAGGCCAACTTGAAACGATACCCGTATGGCCAATTTGGCACAGTAAGCTAATTATCCTCCACGTAGTTGGAGGAGTCCCGACTCAGCAGTGGGTCATTTATGGGCAGAGTAGTAGTAACCAGTAGTTCCAAAATTTATTAGTTAAACAACGGTAAATCTGTTGTAATGTTTAAGTTAAGTAACATTTTATCTTATGCACACGGTGTTGACATCTTGATACTGTTATCAATGTCGAAAAATCTCCGTATGGGAGATAAATGTATAGCGTTATTACATAGAAAAAATGAGCGGAGAAAGTCACCGAAATTGTTTTCAAAAGGCTCAAGTTTCTGGCAACACATATTTATGAAAGTATTTTATATCACTATCAGTACATAGTATACAACAAAGTCGCTGTTGGCAAATTAAAAAAAACTGCTTCAAAATCCGTTGCGTAGTTTTAAAGATTTATGCATACATAGGGACGGACAGAAGAATGCGACTTTGTTTTATACTATGTAGTGATATACATGCATAATATTGTAGAGAAACACAGAGAAATTTAGATGTTCATTATTGCACCCGTGTTAAGCCGGGACGGGTCGCACGATTCGTACACATATTTTATATTAATGATGACACTGGTCTGGATCGCGGGAAACTTGTGAAGGTGTACCTTTATTTGCCTGACGCTGAGCTACTCCCACCAGTATGCCCGTGACCACGGCCACGCCGAAACGTAAGGCAAATAAAGGCCTTCACAATATGTCTGCAATTCATACACGTGTCATAAATACAAAAAATATGGTGAATGAACAGTTTGTATACTACTACTACTACTCAGATACAGTCAGGGCCCACGGGGCAGCAAGCGCGGGACGGTATACACCCCGGGGACGTTAAGTGGGTATGACTCCGTCTCCTGACAGAGGCGGAGGGGACTCCCACACACCCCCTGTTGGCCATCTCCAGGCTGGCAGGGATAGTCCATAAAGGATTTTACCCAGGGCAAAAAAAAAAAAATGCCGCCTTTCGTCACAGGAAGCGTAATCAATCAGAGTATGTTTCAAGTTCTTCTCTTGAGGCTAGGTTTTCGGCCTTGTCATTTCCTTTTGCCGGCTCTTACGACACTCCACAGGGGAATGGGGTGGTAACACTCACCATCATCATCTTCGCGTTATATCCCGGTTGCAGTCCAAACTCTCGCTTCGGCGCGCCCGGGGTTAGCAACACGCCGTAACACTATGTATTCTAAATACGACACCACACTCAGTACGTTACTAGTATGTACTTAGTAAGTACTAGTTCGTATAAACGCCTTTAACTTGGGAGCTACAGTTTGTCCATTTATTGTGGACAACTAAATATCCTTGAAGCTACTACCATAGGTACAACTATTACCCAGCTCATACATGACCCACTGCCGAGTTGAGAATCTTCTAATTATATACCTACCCGGTCATAGACATTTTTTAGTCGCGTCGCACAGAAAGAAAAATTATTGGTTAAACATTTCTGATAGAATTGCCTCCAGAGCAGGCGGTAGGCGACTAAACCAAACGGATACTCGCTTCACCTGTTCGCTTCCGCTAATTATAAGTAACGCGACTATACATTTAACTGCTTGAACATTAATACTTGTTCATTACCCTTTCATACTGTCATTGTTACAATTTTCCAGTTGTGGTTACGGCGTCTTTCATTAACCTACACCGACAAAAGATTCTTAGCAGAAATTACTAGTTGGTTTCATAATTCTCATAATTATCCCTCGGTAGCAAGTTTTTGCCAGTGCCAACCCGCCTGGCCAGCGTGGCACAGATAGCTAATTACTTTCCATGTAGTTGGAGAAGGCCCGACCCAGCAGTGGGTCGTTTATGGGCTGAGCAAGATTTTTGCGTGAGGTGACAGATTTAGAATGCATAATAAATGACTGCCTCGTTGGTCTAGTGGTTAGATGTGCCGCCTTTGGATCAACGGGTCCCGGGTTCGATTCCCGGGTCGGGCAAGTGTCTTTGTCTAAACCAGAGGCACTGGCTCGGAGTCTGGGTGTCATTTCTATCTATAATATGTATGTATTTACAAAAAAAAAAATATAAGTAGTTTATCATCCATTTCGTTACCATAACACAAGCATTAAGTTGCTTAGCTTGGGGACGAAATGGCGTTGTGTGAAATGTCCAAGGATATTTATTTATTATAATGTCACTACTCAATTCCACCCTGAGTCGCATGAGCCGACAAAAGGAAATTACAAAGCCGAAATCCTAGCCAGAAGAGAAGGAAAACTTGAACGAAACCCTGTGTGTCATTTATGCGCCGAGTAGTAGTAGTGGCAAGTTTTTTGAAGACTTCGTCAATTTTCATATTTTAATAATTTCTTTAATCATCACTACATAGTATAAAACAAAGTGGATGTCGTCTGTCCGTCCCTATGTATGCTTAAATCTTTAAAACTACGCAACGAATTTTGAAGCGGTTTTTTTTAATAGATAGAGTGATTCAAGAGGAAGGTTTATATGTATAACCCACCCCCGCTTTGCGCGGGCGAAGCCGGGGCGGGCCACTAGTAATTTATATGCCAAAAAATCCATCAAAAATATGTTGACTAATAAGTATCGTCTGATGGATCGAAAGACGGAGTATGTAAGACACCAGACCACAAAAGGCCAAACCTTAGGGCTGCTAAATGTCCTATTAAAATGATTTGATGTCAACCTGGCGTACAAAATGACAAAAAATAATAGCGAAGCAACATGCTCTAGGGAAAACAGAAAACAATATTCGTATTACGTCAGATGTACAAATTTTACAGCGTTAGTAGGCCGTAAGCGAATTTTAACAGAAACCGACCCAATGTCAAGTGGTTTATCCAAATACGGCAACCTACTATCTTGAACACCAGAGTCCGGTTTCAATGACTGAGACGCTAAGCGTAAGTTACGCTACGGACCGAAGCATCGCAAACCGCTATTGAAGAAATTGCATTGTATAGAAAGTAATAGCAATCTCAAAACTGAGACAAAATTGAAACTATATCATAATCAGTTCAATGCATAAACTTGCATACTACTCAGTGCACTCACAGTCGGATTGGACTCCCTTGGTCTCAGGAGAGACATTGGATCTCTTTGTGTCCTATACCAACTGTACACTGGGGAATGTTCTGAGGAATTATTTAGCTTGGTGCCATCGTCAATTTCCGCCATCGCACCCTGCGGCACTCGGAGGCATTTCATCCACATCGGCTGGATATACAGTTTTCAGCAACTGTGCGTGCATCGCGAGCCTTTTTTCCGCGCACGTGCCAGATGTGGAATGATCTACCTCCCGAAGTGTTTCCTCTGCGCTACAACATGGGGCTCTTCAAAAGAGGTGTTTGCATCTTAAAGGCCGGCAACGCATCTTTTCCCGTTAGGTTAGGTTGCAGATGTCCTGGGCGACGGTGACCACTTTCCATCAGGTGGACCGCCTAAACGTGTGTCGTCTTATAATATAAAAAAAAAATACACGACCTCATTGCTGAGACGGGCCTCCACCAATTAGGTGCTGTGCTACGGTAACCGGGTTGGCACAGGGTTTCGTATCATGTTCTCCTTCTCTTGTGGCTAGGTTTCGCGGCCTTATCATTTCCTTCTGTCCGCTTGTTACTTGTACAGCGAGTAGTAATTAAAGTGAATATAGGACATTATTAGTAGAAGGAAGCGCGCTTAAATTAAAGTTCCGTGACCATGGCGTGACGGAATCAATGCCAAAATGTCAACAACTCAAAAAGGCTAAAATATTTGGTCGCCCTCTTCGAAGAAGGGAAGAGGCTGATGGCCGTTATATTATGGTTGAGGAGGGCGATCGCAGTTACGAACACGACCCGTTGCTACGTACGTTGGTCGGCTTAGGCATATGGCCATAGATTTCTTATATTTGTCTTTTATGACTGTATAAAAAATGTACATTAAAAAATGCTACTACAGAGTTTCGTGCTGGCTCATCTCTGTTGAACCGTCTTCCGAACCGGTTGTAAATGGCAAATAATTTATGATTAATGTATACCAGACGTGTCAAGAGCTCAGATGAGACAACTTAAATAGTTTTTTGATTATGATGTCTATCACGAGTCATATATTTTTGGTTTAAAAAATATCAATGTTGGTCTGCTCAAAATGACATTATGCATTGAGTCAAATACGACATGTACCTTCCGTGTATATTATTTGGACGGTGTAAGTCATGGGATGTAGAAACAATGCGACGGTCTTGTACAGTACAAGTGCGGATCGTTCGGATGCGCAGAGGTCGTCGACCTCGGTCCCCCCCCCCCGCTCGCCCTCCCGCCGCGGTCTCACTTTCGATGCGCCCGAGGCCTCCACGAGTCCACGTGCCCGTGCGCAGCCACCGACGCCGTCGCCGGTGACGTCAGCGATACAGGACCACGCGCAACAGCGTAGTAAGGGCTACACAACGGCGAGAAGAGGCCAAGCTATTCTGGAGTTCTGTCAAAATAAACCGGTCTAAGAAACAGCTTTTTGCGCTGGGTAACCTAAACGGTATGAACGAATCTCCATCCACGGTAACTCTCCAGCCTAGTTTGTAAACACATACTTGTGTGGGAGATCGAAAAAAGTGACCGAATTTCGTTTATAATGTGGTCTCTATCCTTACCTACCAAAATAAGCATTCGAATATTTCAATTCTATAGAAAAAAAACGAAATCCTATTTGAATGTACAGTAACCTTCATGAACAAAATCTCTATATATAAAAATGAATAGCTGTTCGTTAGTCTCGCTAGAACTCGAAAACGGCTGGAGCGATTTGGCTAATTTTGGTCTTGAAATATTCGTGTGAGTCCAGGGAAGGTTTAAGAGTCTAGAGAAAACATTGATATTTTAAGTAAAATAATAAAAACAACAAATTTATTTTCCCATACAAACTGTTACCTGTCAAACATTTGACGTTCGTCCCGACGGTTCGCTATTTTTGGCATAATTACATTTTTTCTTTTTTAATTACATTAAATAAGGGATTGGAATCGATAAGAAAAGGCGGTATATTAATTTATTATTAATTATTCCAATTCGAATTCAATATTCATAGTTCAGACAGGACAACGTCTGTCGGGTCAGCTAGTAATTAATAAAAATAAGTAAGAATTACAAATATGTACTAGTCTTAAATCCAATGATGATTGGATAATTTCCTTACGAGTTTACGTGACTTTTTAGCCAAGGTAAAAAATAAAAAAGTAAGTTAAATATTTATAAACACGCACCGTAAAATTACGTGTCAAATGGGCCGATCCCACTGGTAGCCCTAGAGGTGCAACCCGCCAGAGCGTGAACTGTTTATGTTTTCCATTAGAATCCATAGGAAACGTGATAACTATTAGGTTTGCGGTCCTCCCTTACTGGCATACTGGCCCCTATGACCTGGTCTTAGTGACATAAGTTACAAATTTAAAAGATAACTACATTTCAAATTCTATTGCGTCGTAGCGAATGGCAATGCATTTGATCAGTAGAGTAAGACTCAGCTAGTTGTTATTTATATGACCTTAATAACATTTGACGTTCTATGTGCTTCGCAGGGCACTTATAAGTCGTTGATTCGATCATCTTTGACAGTTCGCACTCGAAATCAATAACGTGAAAACTGGCAGCTGATATAACCAAATGAATACCATGTCTCTATTAAATGGGCATTAAAGGGCAGTCAATTGCTCAATATTAAAGAAATACTTACTAGTAGTCAATCACAAACAGGAAGATCTATGGTGATTCCAAGAAAATTGGTAACAAGGCAAAGTAGTATAAGCAAAATGATCAGTACCATAAAACACTGTAACTGTAAAGCAATACATCAGGAGTAATAACGAAGACAAAGTTATCGATGCTCCAATTAACAGCAAAATAGAACCTCTTCTAAATTGAACTAAAGACAATGGAAACGACTATGAACAACAATTGTATGCTTCTAGAGGTTACAAGAAAGTGCGAAATATCACGTATTGGTGCAAACGTAAGGCAAACGAACCTATAAACTTGTACGCATGAACTCCAAGACTAGTTACTTAGGATACTATTCATTTTTATTGTTACGATTGTGGAGATAATATTATGTACATTATTTTCGTTGGTTAAATATAAAGGGCCAAGAATATGAAGCATTAAATAGCAATTTGAAGACAAAGCTAGAGTAAGTGTGATAATCTCCAAACGACTTTGCAGATTTGCTTGAAGCATTCTCGAATAAAAAAAAAATCAATAACAACCCAAAAATCAAGCATTTGTGCTAAGAGATATAATGCCATAGACGTCAAACTTATAACGTAAATATATGTTTTTATGAGGATAAAATATTACGTTTGCGGTATTCATTTATTGTGGGTAGTGGTCCGTTCTCTCAGCAAATAAAATCTCCTCTTTTTAGACAACCTTTGTGACGAATAAGTCTAAATTGAATATCGATTTGTTCCGGGCACAGAGAGGTGCAAACTCTGTATGGCCCGTCTAAAAAACGTTGAAGCGATTCAACTCGTGTAAGAAATCATTATACGAGTAATTGCGCAACACAAAGTTGTGATTCGTTATCAACCAGATGGTATTAAACATTCTTTGGAGTGCGTCAGCCGCCCGAATATACCTGATATTCCAATAACCATTAACACTTACTACTAGTTTAACGAAGCTATTTTATGTGTGCTAAAACGAGAATTCACAAGATTGAGCGCGAAAATTGAATGGCTGAATCTAATTTCTAAAAACTGAAGCCGCAAAATGATTTAGGCTCGACAAAACTGGATCATTCTTTGGATGCAACGATAACTCCGCGTGTATTGAGCATCAAACAGTGAAAGTCACAAGGTACAAACCGGCTGAGAAATACTTCTAACCTATATTTGTTTAAGAATGCTATATTAGGCATTCTCTTTAGCCAACATATAGATAGAGAAAAAAGCAAGGACACTAGAAAATGCACAAGATTAAACGTTTACTGGTGCGTAAACGCAATAACGTGTTATTTTTTTCGATAGCGTTTCCCCATGGCAACGTACAAGTTTTAGTTTCGCTGGAACAGCGTAGCGGTAGTCTAGCGTCGAGTCAGTGGGGTCATCGGTGCGTGGCGACAATTAAAACCGGGATAAGTGTTGTGTGTACCTGCGAGATGAGGGCGCCACGGTCGATAACGGGGGAAGGGGAGGGCAGGGTTGGCCATCCAGTTAAGGAGTTTAGAATACAAGTCACGGAGTATTGATGTCTCTTAGGTTATTTTTATCGTCTAAAAAAGGTAATTCTGAAACATTCCCTCGCGCTTCTTAACGACGCATTGTGTGCAGGTAGTTTTTGTCTAGCTACATAATTCTTTTACGGCTTGTGTAAAATACCTTTCTGGAATGACACACGCCCAATTCAGGGACTTTGTAAATATTGTTGTACAATAATTACAATGTAATGGCGCCATTAACAAATTGATGATTATTAAATCTTTACTACGCTTATATTTTTATAAAAACTGAACAAAGATACTTGAAGATGTGAATTTATTATGTATAAGAATGATTATATTATACGTCCTATCCCATAACTTCTCCATCATCCCACACTGTGTCGGGTTTCTTTCTTTTAATCATGTCTCGCAATGGTTGAATTAGTTTAGTCGCCTAACATGACATCGGGAGAGTCGAATGGATTCGGTGTAAACCACGAAAACCAGGGTTTCACACAAGTAACCTCTTTGATGTTTGGAACAATGACTGAAAGAAATGTATGTTTTCAGTAATCGGAGCATCTGCGTCACAAGACGCGTGGGCGGTAGACGGAGCGAGCGGGTGCAAGGGGGGTACCAACTCTTCATTCCCATTTAGCTACCGAATTGTATAGCGGGAGGAGGCCATGATTATGTTTACTAACCCCGGCCACCCGCGCCCCCTGGCCCTAGTCGCCGTGTGAATTAGAATTAACACACGATCTTTGGCTTGGTGTTCATCTCATCAGGTGAACCAGGTGGCCATTTAAAACATGTGTGTTTTTGCGACTTCCCTCCTATGGATCAGCCTACGAGTCATCTTCGTTTCAGCCCATGAGTGACCCACTACTGAGTCGGGCCTCCTCCAAATTCCATGGAGGAAAATTAACCTACTACGCTACGCTGGCAAGACGGATTGGCACAGGGTTTGTATCAAGTTTTCCTTCTCTTGCAACTACGTGATCTGCCCCTTGCGTTCCGAGCCTACGAATACCGTTAGTTTTATAGGATGTTAAGTAACTTATGTGTGTATCTCCGTCTTACAGATTACAGTCTATCTCTGTGCCAAAATTTAACAAGATACTGCTGTTCGCGTATTTTGTTGTTCAACAGCAAATTAACTTAGCTAGTAAAATAGCTAAGACTTTGAATGTAACGAACCTTTTCACATCACAAAATAGTCCATACAAAATATTAAGCCTCCTTACGCACTAGCGGTTGATCCGCGGAGGCGGCTAACCGCGCGGCCTGCCGCCTATGTGTATTGTACGCACTAAACCGCCACAAAATTTCAACCGACGCACGAACGGGCAAATCTACGAATTAGGCGGTCAAAAATACAATACTTGAAATATGTCTCAGGTAAAAAAAAATGACTACCTGCGACTGGTGAGTAACCGTAGAACAATGGGTGACCCCACCCGCTTCCGCACTGGAAGCTCACGCCGAGGTATGTCAGTCTAAACTTGATCGTCGCTCTAAGTGTTTGTATTGCGTTTAGACATTTTGGGAAAAACTGCTATTTTAAAAGTGAATATTTTTATTTTGGGATGTGTTGTGAAGAATATTGTGATGGTTTCAGGTATAACAGGTAAGAATACATATATATTAATAAGTTTCATGCCAATGGTAAGAAAAAAATATAGCGTACTTGAAGATTAAAAACCATGCTCGAGATTGTTGTATTGAAATCTATTTTTTTGTTTTTAAAATGGTTTTTGTTATACTTCAGGGTTCGTCCCATTGGGTTTGTCAGTTGTAACATAAAATAGAGTATTTAGGCTAATTGAAAACGAGGAAATTGGCCGTGATCTCCCGTGAAATCAACATTTTCAACATCAATGAATGATGTAGTAGAAATTCATCGAATTTGCTAATTATTTATTTTCCTTTTTTAAACCAGTTTTCGTTCCATTTCAGAAGCTGAGGGTACCTCAGGAATGCGAGTAGTAACGCGTAAACACCTTTTTAACTAAATGCAGGAACAAAACTTGCATAATTTTGACGAAAAGTTGAGTTATCTCGAGAGAGATATTTTATCGCAAGATGAGTATTGTGAAGAACTAAAGAAGGAAGTGAAACATAAATTATCTTATTTGAAGTCTCAATTTAAGAAAAAATGGATAGAATCTCATAAAAAATCACAGCTTTTCCTTCAAAAGAATGATAAGTGGTTGCAAGGAACCTTTGAAATACCAAGGGCTAGAAGACGTTCTTCTGGTCGACCAAGAAAGTCATTTATAGATTCAGTAGTAGTGAAAGGAGTAAACGCTGAAAAACAATCACAATACAAACAAAAAATGCAAGATAGAGATGCGAGTGACAGCAACATTTTCCAAAGTTGCTTTGTTCCGCTACAGTTAATATGTGGTTTAAACAAAAAAGTTCTTTGGCAAAATCCAACTCCTTCTTCGCCACGATTCTGTCGACCAATAAAGATCCGTTTTACTAAAGAAACAGTGGATAACACTAAGTCTGAAATCGCAAATGTCGAACAGGCTATAAATGCATTGAAAACCAGTGAATACGTGCTGAGCGAAATGTTATTAAGTGCAAAGCACGTCATGACTCTGACTATGGTTGATGCAAAAGTGTGTAACGCTGCTACTTCAACTACTTCAACCATGAGATGCTTCATCTGTGGTGCTACATCAAAATAATGTAATAACCTCGATACGAAGAAAACTGTTGATAGCGACGCATTACAGTTTGGCCTATCCGTGTTGCATGCTAGGATTCGGTTTTTTGAAAGCATACTTCATTTGGCATACAAGATTCCTGTTCAAAAATGGCAGTTAAGGTCGGAAAATGACAAAGACATTGTTAAACAGAAAAAGGCAGAAATACAAAAAAAAATTGAGAGCAAATGGGCCTACTAGTAGATGTGCCGAAAGCTGGTTTTGGCAATAACAACGATGGCAATACTAGTAAAAGATTTTTTGCCAATCCTGAAATTGCTGCTGAAATCACCGTCGTGGATTTAAATCTATTAAAACGCTTGAAAGTGATTTTGGAAGTCATATCCAGCTCTTATAAAGTAGATTTAAAAAGTTTGCTCTATATGGGTATGAGACAGCGAAGATTTACATTGAATTATATCCCTGGCATCCGATGACTCCCACGATGCATAAAATATTAATTCATGGCGCAACTGTCATGGAAAATGCACTTTTGCTTATAGGTTTATTATCTGAAGAAGGCGCGTAATAAACATATTCGACTGTATCGGCAGGATTACGCTAGAAAATTTTCTAGGGAGCAATAGAATTTAGACGTAATGAACAGATTATTGCTCAGCTCTGATCCCTTGATATCTAGCATAAGACCAAAACCTAAAAACAGGTATACGCCACATAGCAAAGAAGCAATAAAAATGCTTATGTCAGCTCAGCCACACACGGCTGAAGAGAATTCCTCGGACGAGGAAAGTGGCATAGAAGGGCCTGACAATGAAACGAAAGGATTCAGCTCTGGTGAAGAGACGTGGGACTCCTCTTCCTGATTTTTTTTTGTTTTATCAATAAAACGTGATTTTTTTTTATGAACAATTGTTTTTTACGTTCACCAAAAGCTTATATAATTGAGATATAATAATTATAAACTATTTATAATACATAAAATAAAGAAAATAATTTTGACCGCCTAATTTTGATAAATGCCCCACTGTGCGTCGCGACGCACAGTGGGGCATTTATCTATCTATCTAATTGCATTGCTCCCTAGAAAATTTTCTAGCGTAATCCTGCCGATACAGTCGAATATGTTTATTACGCGCCTCTGCTGCTTCTTCAGATAATAAACCTATAGGCAAAAGTGCATTTTCCATGACAGTTGCGCCATGAATTAATATTTTATGCATCGTGGGTGTCATCGGATGCCAGGGATATAATTCAATGTAAATCTTCGCAGTCTCATACCCATATAGAGCAAACTTTTTTAAATCTACTTTATAAGAGCTGGATATGACTTCCAAAATCACTTTCAAGCGTTTTAATAGATTTAAATCCACGCCGGTGATTTCAGCAGCAATTTCAGGATTGGCAAAAAATCTTCTACTAGTATTGCCATCGTTGGTATTGCCAAAACCAGCTTTCGGCACATCTACTAGTAGGCCCATTTGCTCTCTAAATTTTTTTTGTATTTCTGCCTTTTTCTGTTTGACAATGTCTTTGTCATTTTCCGACCTTAACTGCCATTTTTGAACAGGAATCTTGTATGCCAAATGAAGTATGCTTTCAAAAAACCGAATCCAAGCATGCAACACGGATAGGCCAAACTGTAATGCGTCGCTATCAACAGTTTTCTTCATATCGAGGTTATTAAATTCTTTTGATGTAGCACCACAGATGAAGCATCTCATCGTTGAAGTAGTTGAAGTTGCAGCGTTACACACTTTTGCATCAACCATAGTCAGAGTCATGACGTGCTTTGCACTTAATAACATTTCGCTCAGCACGAATTCACTGGTTTTCAATGCATTTATAGCCTCTTCGACATTTGCGATTTCAGACTTAGTGTTATCCACTGTTTCTTTAGTAAAACGGATCCTTATTGGTCGACAGAATCGTGGCGAAGAAGGAGTTGGATTTTGCCAAACAACTTTTTTGTTTGAACCACATATTAACTGTAGCGGAACAAAGCAACTTTGGAAAATGTTGCTGTCACTCGCATCTCTATCTTGCATTTTTTGTTTGTATTGTGATTGTTGCGACCCATCACATCCCCATTTTGAAATTAGGGTCAAAGAGTGACGGTCTTGTGGACTTAATTGTTTAAGTACATCCTCTAAATATGTTGCCAAACGTTTAGCTGTATGGTCCAATAAATCCTGCAGGTTAATTTCAGCACATGTTTCAGTTATCCGATACGCATCTTTCGCCGGATAACAAGTCTTTTTTGCTTCCTGTAACAATTTGTAGCTCGGATAAAACTTCTTGTTGCCATTTCTAATTATTTCATATTGTCGCCTTGAAAGATCAGCTTCCACAAACATTGAGAGGGCAGTTGTTGGATCTTGTTTTTTACACTGCTTGGTTATTTTGTAAGCATTTTTATATACTTGAGCTGTCTGCGGAGAGTTGGTAATGTTTTTTAAAATATTGGATGCAATTCTCTCTCCAGAACTTTGAAGGGATGTCTGAGCAGCATGTATTAGTAATTCTTTTTCAACAGCACTGCGCACTTCCCTTGTTTTTCTGCGTTTACTCCTTTCACTTGAATCTATAAATGACTTTCTTGGTCGACCAGAAGAACGTCTTCTAGCCCTTGGTATTTCAAAGGTTCCTTGCAACCACTTATCATTCTTTTGAAGGAAAAGCTGTGATTTTTTATGAGCTTCTATCCACTTTTTCTTAAATTGAGACTTCAAATAAGATAATTTATGTTTCACTTCCTTCTTTAGTTCTTCACAATACTCATCTTGCGATAAAATATATCTCTCGAGATAATTCAACTTTTCGTCAAAATTATGCAAGTCTTGTTCCTGCATTTTGTTAAAAAGGTGTTTACGCGTTACTACTCGCATTCCTGAGGTACCCTCAGCTTCTGAAATGGAACGAAAACTGGTTTAAAAAAGGAAAATAAATAATTAGCAAATTCGATGAATTTCTACTACATCATTCATTGATGTTGAAAATGTTGATTTCACGGGAGATCACGGCCAATTTCATCGTTTTCAATTAGCCTAAATACTCTATTTTATGTTACAACTGACAAACCCAATGGGACGAACCCTGAAGTATAACAAAAACCATTTTAAAAACAAAAAAATATATTTCAATACAACAATCTCGAGCATGGTTTTTAATCTTCAAGTACGCTGTATTTTTTTTTAACCATTGGAATAAAACTTATTAATATATATGTATTCTTACCTGTTATACCTGAATCCATCACAATATTCTTCACAACACACCCCAAAATAAAAATATTCACTTTTAAAATAGCAGTTTTTCCCAAAATGTCTAAACGCAATACGAACACTTAGAGCGACGATCAAGTTTAGACTGACATACCTCGGCGTGAGCTTCCAGTGCGGAAGCGGGTGGGGTCACCCATTGTTCTACGGTTACTCACCAGTCGCAGGTAGTCATTTTTTTTTACCTGCGACATATTTCAAGGATTGTATTTTTGACCGCCTAATTCGTAGATTTGCCCGTTCGTGCGACGGTGCGTACAATCATAAGCGGTTGCATATTAAACTAGAAAAGCGGCAGGCCGCGCGGCTAGCTGTCTAGGCAGACAACCCCTAGTGCGTACGACGGGTACTAAGAAACACCTACCCAGATCAGACATCAGTGATGAATGATATAAGAATTATTTAGTATCTTTATTATTATCACTATTTTAGTTCGGCTGCTGGATATAGGATTCCCCCCAGCTCTACAAACCCAGTCGTATTACGAGGGTAAACCAGTAAAACGTTAATATGATGAATATAATTATTGTTAATTGAACCTATTTGCAGGTGTTTTTGAAAGGTCGAAAATGAGATCCTATGGAGAAGAACAGGCTAGAAACTCCATGGACACTTTTTTATTATATTTTCTATTACAAACATCTGATTGGGTTACAATGATTTGGTGTTTAATTAATTAATTACTTATATGTTTATAACGGTTACAGGTAAAATACAGATTAATAAAATAGCAAAATTCCTAACAAACACTATTTTTCAAAAGAATTAATTTGTTTTTATCTTAACCAAAAACTAATAATGAATGTCGACACGATGAGCAAACTCTTGTCTGTCACGCGCCATGAACTGCTAAGACGATGGGGCATCATTCAAGGTCATATCCCTATACTGCCACCATTATCATTTTAGCACCTAAATTATGTCCCACTACTGAGTCGGCCCTCCGCCAAATTCATGGCGGGGAATCAGGTCACTGTGCCACGCTGGTAGGACGGATCGAGACAGGCTTTTTTCGTCCTGCGTTCCTTACGATACTCTCAGGATGGTGTGGGTAGTTGACTCTGTGCACTCTAAGTCCATCCAAGCACATTTAAGAATGTGACCTACTGCAACAGGCTTGCCAATTACCGTGTGAAATCCCGACCGTGGCGTAGCTAAACCCTGCCCTCTCACTAGGGGGCGGCACATGGTGTTATATTTTACTAAACCCCTTTCTCAAACAAAGTCATTGGCATTATCAATTACTAGCTCTCCTGTTACCCGTGACTTCGCCTGCGTTGGCTTTAAATTTGGTGAGTTCCTAGGGACAAATTTCTCGCCGCTACAATGTTTCCCGCGGTATGGTAATTTTTCTGTATGTGAATTTGTAGTGTTGTTTTTTTATTCTGTATTTTAAGAATTATTATATACTAGTGGCCCGCCCCGGCTTCACCCGTGCAAAGCAGATGTGTATTATACCTAAGAACCTCCCTCTTGAATCACTCAGTCTATTGAAAAAAACCGTTTCAAAATCCGTTGCGTAGTGTTAAAGATTTAAGCATACATAGGGACGGACAGACGACAGCGACTTAGTTTTATAATATGTAGTGATGATAGTGAAGTAGGAATATTCCTGATATTATGTTCATAAAGAGTGATACGTGGTCACAACAAGGCGCAGGGAAGCCCTCTGAAAAAATGGGTGGTTGTAGTGGATAATTTCCCTTCAGCAATTCGGAGGTATCAACTCACAATTTTGTCTTTCCAGCCCGAGTCGTTTGTTAGGCTATATTATCTACATTAACCAGTCTGCCAATTCTACTCTCTAACATAAACCTTGCTCTCCCAAATCTACTACAATTTTGACTTTGACGACACGGTTGGCGCAGTGGTTGAGCGATCGACTGCTGCGCAGCATGTCGCGGGTTCGATTCCCGCACGGAATAAATATTTGTACGACCTACAAGTATTTGTTCCGGGTCTGGATGTTTTCTATCTTTAATAATATTATAGATAAAAAACACCTATACATATTATGTATTTACAAAAAAAAATGTATATAAGTAGTTTATCATCCATCCCGTTACCATAACACAAGCATTAAGTTGCTTAGCTTGGGACGAGATGGCGTTGTGTGAAATGTCCAAGGATATTTATTTATTTTATTTTGAATTTAAAAGCACATGAAGTATAGATTGTTCTTGTGATTGGCTGCAAGAGCAGATCCCTGGCTTCTCTGATAATGCTCTGGCAGCCTTACTTACGCACAGGAACATAATACCAATAAAAGGTAATTTTATTTGTCTACGGTATTCTGTAATATGGAAGTCCATCCGCTATGCCATCATCATCAGCCGTCCGTGTTATGCCGTACCTCTGTAAAAACCATTACCCTACAGATATGTTGTTATGCTAAGAATTGTCCAATATAGGACTAGCCAAAAATAAAATATTATCGGTAGTCTATACAAATAAATAAAATTGGAGTGTCTGTTTGTAATAATAAAATAACCACTTTTTACTAAATCCGTAAGTATGTATACACAGTATATTGACCGAAATAACTTTTTAAAAATTTTTGTCTGTTGTCGTCTGTCTGTCTGACTGTTTGTTCCGGCTAATCTCTGGAACGGCTAGACCGATTTAAATGGGACTTTCACTGATAGGTAGCTGATTATATATAGGGAGTAACTTAGGCTACTTTTTTAGACTAGTTTTGCCCCGCGGCTTCACCCGCGGTACGACGATAAGTAAGCGCGGGTGAAACCGCGGGGCGCAGCTAGTAACAAATAATATTGTCCGTATGGTAACTCAACACCTCGTTCCATCCTGAGGGCGTCGTAAAGAAATGACTAGGCCGATAACCTAGCTACATGAGAAGGAAAACTTGATACTAAACCCGGTGCCACCTCGTCTGGCCAGCGTATACTAGGCCATAGTAGGCTAATTACCCTTCTTAAAACGGGAGGAGGCCCGACTTAGCAGTAGGTCGTCTATGGGAGTAGTAGTCGATTTCTTGTAATGGAAAACTTTGAGTTCCGAAGCCAACAATGTCTTGATTTATGCGTAGCTTCGTTGGTCTAGTGGTTAGATGTGCCGCCTTTGGATCAACGGGTCCCAGGTTCGATTCCGGGGTCGGGCAAGTGTCTTTGTCTAAACCAGAGGCACTGGCTCGGAGTCTGGGTGTCATTTCTATCTATGTATGTATTTACAAAAAAAAGTATATAAGTAGTTTATCATCCATCTCGTTACCATAACACAAGCATTAAGTTGCTTAGCTTGGGACACGAAATGGCGTTGTGTGAAATGTCCAAGGATATTTATTATTATTAATCACAGCAGCAGCCTAGAGCTTGAGCTTTGTCTTCACTATCACTACATATTATAAAACAAAGTTGCTGTCGTCTGTCCCGTCCCTATGTATGCGTTAATCTTTAAAACTACGCAACGGATTTTGAAGCGGTTTTTTTAATAGATAAGAGTGATTTGAGAGGTTGGTTTTTAAGTATTCATCATTGCAACCGTGCGAAGCCGGGGCGGGTCGCTAGTCGTACATAATAATAACTAAAGGATTCTGATATTGGCACACATGATTTGCCTCTACTTATGTCGACATGAAATTCAAATCAATATTCACCATCATCATAGTTTCAGACGGTAGTATATTTTGGTAGTAAACAAGTGATATAATTTTTAATGCCTTGTTGGCTCTTGTTCCTCGGCCGTAAGCTGAGACTTTAGAATTCCTTCTTTAATTTTTAACACTATTATATTATTATCTTCTAACTATCTATATATTATATCTATGTTTTCTATCGATCTTTACATTCTGTCTATGTATTCTATTCATCTTTGTATTCTATCTATCTTCGTATTTTGCCTTGTTGGCTTAGGAGTTAAATACTATCTTTGGATCACGGGTCCCCGGTTCGATACCGGGGTCGGGCAAGTAAGTGTCTTTGTAAACCAGACGCGTTAGCTCTGAGTCTGGGTGTCATTTGTGTTCGTAACCTGTAAACTATGTATAGCCTGTTTCGCAGAGCAGTTTACAAACATGTAATTCACGAACACAAACTCGGGTCAACTGCCTCTCGTTTAGACAAAAGACACTTGCCCGACCCCGGAATCGAACCCGGGACCCGTTGATCCAAGGCGGCACATGTACCACACGACACCTAGACCAACGAGGCAGTCAATTATCTTATCTAAGTAAAGTCGCCTATTCGCCACAATAATTCGGTTATTATTCTGTATTGCCCCTCCGTCACGTGGACACATGCAGATTAACGTGTGCTTCGATTCCTTTCCATAAATAACACAATTCAGATACATACGAAATAAGGAGAGATCAGCGGGTGACTGAGGCTATAAAATTGAGTAATAACCCAATTTTCTAAAACGTCACAGACAAATACACGTGTACTTATCCAATTGGAGAATTAAACTATTTTTTGTATTACTTTTACCTCTTGATAACAACTCAAATGAGGCGTTATCTTTTTTTGTAGTCGTATATGGAATGGTACAAAGACACACACTTTTTTCGTTTGGCTACCTTATTTACCGCTCAAGGCCTTCTTTCTGAGAACATTGTATGTTTTGTATAAAGTTTACAATAATTGAAATACAATAAACCCGCGAGTCCCAAAAATATGTTATCCCATTCCCCAGTGTCTGTTAACGAAACTATGCATACTTTACATCGATTTATATTCTTTTAGAAATCAAATTTTCGGAGTAATTTCAAATTCCCCGCTCCAATTCCTAATGCGCGCACCGATCTGGCGACTTTAATCAATTCTAATTAAACCCGAAACATTCATCTCATCGACTTTCATTAGACCACCCTCGCCACAGTGGAAATTGGCGCAGTACCTCAACTTTTCCGTGAAAATAATGTGCTTTAAATTCCGCATAATTTGTAACAATGATAATTTAAAAAAATCTACTGACAGCTAAGTCTATGAAATTTGTCTTTGTAGTAAGTGATAAATTATGTAAGATCATGGCGTAAGTATCCTCGTATGTTCAACCATTTGCTTTCAAGTTCATGCTACAGTGTCTTGCACACTTGGACAATTAAAAAATGAATTTGTATTTTTAGTTAAGCATCCTAATTTTTATCACCTAGTTACGTTACTGGTTTAGTTTAATTTATTTTGTGTACTGTGACCCCTCTCTACCTGAATAGCGTTGTATGGTAACTTCGCAGACGCGGGGACCGTTGTACAATGGATACTTATGTTTGTGCCCGTTTTGTATTCGACCGGTCACATATACATTTTTTGTAAAGTTATGTACATTTATGTATCTACGTCATCTATGGCTGAGACAGATGTCGCCGCATTTAAGGCCGATGTATTGCTTTCAAATTTGTTATTTCGCTCCAATTCCCGTTATCTTTTCTGTTACGAGACGGAATATATTCGTCTATTTTCTAAGTAATCGGGTTTCCTGTTGTACTTGTAAAAAATAAATAGAACAAAGAAATTTACCATGAAATCATTCGTAACAATATGCAGCTTTTAATGTGTTTATTAACTATAAACTTACTTAGGTAGTCGAAAAAAAAGTTTTGGATAAATATCATCCATAAATAACTAACTAAGTTCAAATGTTTAGTTATCTCTTAACCCGCTGATGATCCACTGTAGACTCGGCCCTTGTCCAATTCAATACTTTTATGGAGGAAAATTAGCCTATTAAATCAGTTGGCAAAGATTTTCACATCCAGCTTTCCTTAACAGATATTCTGCCTTTTCTCCGGCTTATGACACCGACAGTTTTTCGTGTGTTAAGTCCAGCCAGTTAGTGATGAGGCCTCTAATTGTACGTGTGGCTTTTAGTTTATTTTCTGAATTTATTGTTGTTAATGTCACATACTTACAATAAACAGTTATCTATATAATTAAAGCCCTCTCCTTATGGTGTAACAATACGAGAATATCAGTAGTAATTTCAATATAAATAATGATCGATTATATAGCGCCTCGTCCACGATAGATTAAAATTATGGAGAGCGACTGTCATAGGGCAATCTACGACGTGTATACATTAGCGAGACTACCCTAGCTAATGTGTCACTACAGTCTACGTAGACAGGCTCGGCTACTCTAGATACGGCTAGATTAGTTGTCAAGCCGTATCTATATATATTATATATTGTCTAGCTCTATTCTCTCTGCGTGGACGACGCGCTTAAACGTTGCTATGAATTTAATTAATCATGATGAGTGAATGATGACGGATTTTAGAATGCCCAATATGACCACCCTATTCTATTTTAAAGGTGTTGTAAGAGCCGACCAAAGGAAGTGATGGACCAAAACACCTAAGCCGCAAGAGAAGGAAAACTTGAAACGAAGCCTGTGCGACCCGCCTGTAATTGGAGGAGACCCGACTCAGCCGCGGGTTAAAATGATGATTATGACGACTACGATATAAGAAAAGAAATGAAAACTATATAAAACTAGCTGACCCGACAGACGTTGTCCTGTCTGAACTATGAATATTGAATTCGAATTGGAATAATTAATAATAAATTAATATACCGCCTTTTCTTATCGATTCCAATCCCTTATTTAATGTAATTAAAAAAGTAATTAGTTATGCCAAAAATAGCGAACCGTCGGGACGAACGTCAAATGTTTGACAGGTAACAGTTTGTATGGGAAAATAAAATTGTTGGTTTTATTATTTTACTTACAATATCAATGTTTTCTCTAGACCCTTAAACCTTCCCTGGACTCACACGAATATTTCAAGACCAAAATTAGCCAAATCGCTCCAGCCGTTTTCGAGTTTTAGCGGGACTAACGAACAGCTATTCATTTTTATATATAGAGATATCCCTTGGCAATATGACTTTTATCGTTTCACTAATCGCAGTATCAACCTTTGTTTTCCCTCTCATCTCCTGTAAGAATATGGCACAAGGACGGGTAGTGAAATTAATCAAGGGAGTCGTAAAGACAAGTTTAAGTACTCCTTCGCCTGGAGACGTGGCACGAGGATTTTATGTCCAAATTGTATTGTACTTTAATGTTCATACTTTCATATCACTACGACAAATGGGACGAAGCCACTGTCCCTGGTTAGTGTACCTATTGAAATTAAAATAAATATAAATAAATAAATATCCTTGGACATTTCACACAACGCCATCTCGTCCCAAGCTAAGCAACTTAATGCTTGTGTTATGGTAACGAGATGGATGATAAACTACTTATATACATTTTTTTTTGTAAATACATACATGTTATAGATAGAAATGACACCCAGACTCCGAGCCAGTACCTCTGGTTTAGACAAGGACACTTGCCCGACCCGGAATCGAACCCGGGACCCGTTGATCCAAAGGCGGCACATCTAACCACTAGACCAACGAGGCAGTCATGGTGCTTTAAGTTTCTATGACAAAAATGGTTTGCTTTAATTTGTACATATATGATTTGAGTTTACTCTCCGCAAAACATATAAACTATTCTCGTATTCTAACAAGTATTAATCTTCCAACAACAGTCACAGGAAGTCATTACAAGGATAAAGTCCGCTGAAGAAATATTAGAATATTCCATCGAAATGGCACCCATTACTAAAATTGATCACGTGTCACCAATATACATACACAGTTAGAATCCGAATATTGCTGTCTTTGTTGGACGATGTGCGTGACTGGTCTGTTACGAAAATCGATAAACAATGTCTTGTTATAAAGTTGGGTTTCAAGGATAATAAACAGTTATACAAGTAGCCTTGTGTGTTAGACTAATTGTACGGATGTAATAATACCGGTGGCAGAACTAAATTAACGCTCGTAGGAAGGATTTTTAGACCATGTTGTTTCTGAAATTAAACACTTTTTTTGTGAACAAGTGAACACACATTCAACAAGACCGACCACTACATTCATTGTGATAGACCTCAAATCCTTGCCAAAGAAAATCATTACATTCCAAGAATGATCCACGAGGCTATTGAGATTAAAAAACATGCAAATTTCAATAGAGAGGATGGTTGGCAAGTACCACGTGCTTGGGATCCAGTCATGAAATTTATCAAATCTCAAGCACAACACTCATCTGGACACCGTGAGCGATTTCTGCGTGCACAGGGAAAGTTATCAATACAACAAAATTATAGGCGGTAGATATTAACTGTTTCTCTGTACTTTTGAAAACAACTGTCATCTAGTCTCTTCCGCGATCACGACTGTTGCAAAGCATTCGAAACGTCGGGGATTAAATAATGTAATATACAGGCGATAAATCCGTAGAAAAGTGTTTAATTTCAATGTGTAACAATCGTGAAAACCTAAGAAATTATCGTGTTGTTTCTGTCACTATGACGGCATCACACGCCCGGCGGGGATGTATCAACAGTCTGACGGTAGTCAAATGCTGTCGCCGAGTAATCACTTTGGTAAATTGAAAAATAAATTAGAATTTTTAAGCTTTTATAGATTTTAAATAAGTACTTCCTGCACTAGGAATTATTGGTATATCTGTATTGCGAGGGCAGTTTCCAAACGTGTAATTTACAAACACAAATAACACCCGGCTCTGAGCAAGCCTCTGATTTAAGACACTTGCCCGACACCGGAATCGAGCCAGTCACCCGTGATGCAAAGGCGGCACATCCAACACCTAGACCAACAGGGCAGATTTTTAAGCTATGTTCAAAGGGAGAGTTTTGAAGCTATATCTTTTAATAAACGTCCGTTTGAAGATGCACGTTGCAAAATCGTAGGGAATGGTAGAGCGCTACTACAAATTTTGTCTATCATCACATTTTTGTTTACCAATGTTATTCGAAAATGAATTAAATACATACTCTTATCACGTTGTGTCGGGGTTCCTTTTAGCTTGAAACATTGTTTATTTTTTTAAACTTAGTATACGAAAGTAAAATTAATAACGCGGCAGTTGGCGGTTTATGTCGCAATACGCACGGCAAGAGGTCGATGCTCAAGTAATTTTTAATTGCGTACTAAAAATATCGCATCTACTTCCCATTCTGCGCAAGCTCATCCAATCTATGGCCAACACATTGGCATTTTAACACATAACTGAAAACTTATATTGACTGGTTGTTTTACGATCAATCCATCAATTAAGTTAGTTAATATATAATAACACAATAAGTTATTTTGTGCCAGCTTGTGCTGTAAGCTAATTGCATTACATGAAGGATTGAAGGATGCCCGACAATCATTTTATGGTGACAATTTCTTTTTAAGAAAAAGCTTAAATAATGCTGCCTCGACATAAGGCTGCGAATGAGTCTAATTTTTATGAAACTAAGAATTGGGAATTGCGCGTGTTAAGCAACAAACGATTTTTTTCGAACCCTTTCATTTCTTTATATCTTTTGCCTACGTGTTAACCGCCTGGCTTTCGAGCTTACGAGCCTGGCTTTGATCTGCTAAAATAAAACTGTGACTCGTCAAGATCCGTGCAGTAATTAGCGATTCGTGTACAAACAGACAAACAAAAATGTAAGAAATAAGCTTAACATTCGCATGGTACATACATACAACTGCCAGAAACAGCCAAGTAGATACTTAAAGGCTTTGCCCGATGTTTAGTAACGACGGACGCGGATTCAATTCTAGTGCGGTCGTCTAGGAAAACACCTATTTGGTCATCATCAGCATCATCGTTTCAGACAACAGAAGTCCTGCTGCTGCTGGATATAAGCCTCCATCAAGGATTGCTACAAAGACTGCTTGAGCCGCCGACATCCTTTGCATTCCCGTCCTTTTAATCAGGTCTTTGGTCCAACATGTGAGCGGCCTACCATTCTTGCGCTCTAATATCTTTTTACAATATATTTTTATGCACGTCTTCGATCAATGAGTGTTGCCAGTTGAGAAATATGATTCAGAGACGTGGTCGCTGAATATGGGCAACGCAGAGCTTATGCTCGGAGTGTCCCTGAGAGACCGAATCGAAGGGCAGAAAAGTGCTTGAGTGGAGGCCACGCACCGAAATGCACAGTGCTGGTAGGCCTCCCACACGGTTAAGGTCGCCGGAAACCGCAAGATGCGAGGCGGCTCAGGTGCGGCGTTTGTAGAAATCCTTGGCTGATTTGATGATGATCATTACTATACACTAATTCTAAAAACATCAATACTTATCTATACTGTTAGAGAAGACAAGAAAGCTATCTATGGTGGTAAGAGAGCCTAAACTAAACGAGTACTCACTTTGATGCTTATCTGCTAACTGTATAAGAGGGTTGGGGAGGTCTCGCCGCCTGTAGAAGCATATGACTTTTGCTTCCACATTGCCAGACGGAGTCTTGTTCAACTCTTCTATCCGCCGGATCTGGTACGGAGACGTCGACGACGTCTCGAAATAGACGCAGTCTGTCGACAAAAGAGACGGATGTCAGGTGATACCTCCTTTGGTAGAATACCTTTACCAAAAAAACATTTAACATAATAGTAAACCGACTTCAAAATAGGCAGTAAAAGGCGAAAAATAAACAAGCATATAAAGACGGTCATACGGTGACATTATGAATTCTATTACTGTACCTTTTTACGTACAACAAATTGTGCACAAAATTATGTATGTCATCGGTAACGTACGTCCGTGTGGTGACAGTTTTAGAATACCACCCCATTCCATCCTGAGGGTGTCGTAAGAGCCGAAAAAAGGCAATTACAAGGCCAAAAATACAGCTGTATAAATAGGCCACTGCTGAGTTCGGCCTCCTCCAATTGCGTGGACGGTAATTAGCCTAACGTGCTACGCTGGTCAGAAGGGTAGTTACAGGGTTATTTCACACCCTCAGCTTGGAATGGGGTGGTGACACTGTGTATTCTAAATTCGTCATCACACGGAAAATTCAACACTAACACTTAAGGCACTTCAATAGAAAGTAGCAGGTACAGGGCCCACAGACGCCATTCTTCTTCTTTGGTAATGGCGTTTGGCCCAGAGACCATTCACCCAGTAAAAAGAAAAACCATGACATTAGCAGCTGCAAGAGTAGTTTCTGGCGAAGTATTTTAGCGTAGGTACGCCAAGTGGAGATCTTTCCACAGTAGCTCTACTTGGAGCGGTGGTTACCCCCGCTAAAGAGGCAGAATTTTTATTTTTAAATCTTATTTTAGTATACAAATAATTAAGAAATGGACACACGTTGGTTATACAACTAATTTAATACCCGACAAAATCTGAACTGGTAATTAATATACAACCAATAAAATTATCATTTAAGCACAATCACGTTATAGAATGTTCTAAATTTAAAATGTATAAAGTGCCGCGATTCGAGTATCTCCAATTCCTATTATTTTCAATGCAATCAAAGTTAATGTGGATTGGCTGAGAAGACGAAGGTTGAATTATCATCAGGTTCTCCACACTGATTCTGGTTTGAGTCTCCTCCAAACACATATGGAAAATAGCCTACTGTGCCACTGTGTTGGCAAAGGGTTCAAGTTTTCCTTATCTTGTGACTAGCTTTTCTGTTGTATCACTTTCTTATGACACCCTCAGGATGAAATGGGATGGTGACACTATGTATGCTAAATCCGTCGTCACACGGATAACTAAACTTGCCACGTACACATTTTACGTAGTAATTGGTACATTATAATTGTGCATTATGACGTTGCGAAATATCTATTTCATTTCAACGTGTTTTTTTTGCCCCCCACTGCCGGGTCTAGGCGAGGAGGGAGTTGATGCGGAACGGACAGTTTGCGCTTTACCCAGGTAGGCACATTTAGACAAAGAGACATTAACAACCTAAACCCATGGCACGAATTTAGCGTTTAGCACAGATGCTTGCATGATACATACATTTGTGGTCGTTTATTATGTGTTTATAAGTGCCTCCGTGATACAGGATATAGATAGGGGAAGTTATTTAAAAAATAAAATAATAATAAATAACTCATACAGACAATAGCAACTATTTTCGATTTATTGGTTTT
This sequence comes from Clostera curtula, assembly GCA_905475355.2. Classification (NCBI taxonomy): domain Eukaryota; kingdom Metazoa; phylum Arthropoda; class Insecta; order Lepidoptera; family Notodontidae; genus Clostera; species Clostera curtula. The sequence goes on along the minus strand of FR997813.1, from coordinate 3,946,148 downwards.
GTTTATTAATTGAAGTGTTCATAACTATGTGGTAAGAAAATTTTTTCATCTGTTTGGACTATAAAAAATATTTTTTTCAACTAGATTCAAATAAGAATACTTTTGAGTCGTCTCGTATGAAGCTGCCACTGATTCGGAATGCTGATCTACAGAGAAGAGCCGGCAAGGAACTCTGCCGTTGCTCTTTATATAGATAGATATGAGAGACGGTTCGCGGAATCTGTCACATTGCGAAAGATAAAAGACGACTTGTGCTAAAATCAAATCAAACTGGATTTTGCAGCGTTCATCTGCTCTCAAATACATTGTTCACATATAATAACACAAAAAACTGATTTTAAACGGAAATAAGTATAATTATATAAAGCTACTGTACACCTAGCTACGCTACTAGATAATATCATGTATTAAAGTTACCGTATAAGTGTTCGTGTCGTGACGGATTTAGAATACACAATGTCACCAATCGATACCATTCTAAGGGTGTCGTAAGAGGCGACTTATAGGAACGTGGGAGATCACCTACTCGGACCTCTTATCGGTTTCAGCGCATAAATGACCCTGAGTCCAGCTTCCTCTAATATCATGGAAGAAAATTAGCCTATTGTGAAACATAAAATTACCTTAGTAAGGTTTCATTTATTTTTATCATCAACAATTGAACTGTTGATGATAAAAATTGGTTATTGTAATATTTTGACAGTTTACACGCACTTTTATTGAATTGAGCTATAATCACGTTTTTCTTTGAATTTTCCTAACCGATACAAAATTATTACCTATTAATTTTAAAGGAAAAATTAGCTTGCTCCGCGAATTAGCATTGCCATACAACGTGGCAATGCTACCAGCCTTCTTGGCACCGTACCCGGTGACAGCGATCTGGCGCAAATTACATTCTTATAATTTTAGTTATTTAATTTATTTTAGTCATTTACTTCAGTGTTGTTTAAGTTATTGGTTGTTTAACAAATTTTATTGTATTAGAATACGTAGTGTCTAGCCGTCCAATAATCGGACGAATAATATGTCTTCCTGAATCTGATAAATAACATTTAGTCATGCGGTTAAAAAAAAAAGGAAACCCAGTAGAAGTCGAAACAAAGGATTCCATAAAATAACCGTCACCTCTCCAACTACCACGACGACTGTGGCACATGGACTTGTAATGTAAATGGCGCCTTTTTACCGTTACGCCGTACACAACTAAATAACCCGCACACATAATGACACGCTCAAAACCTTTCATTCTGAACCGTAAGCGCGTTAGTTTTGGACGATTAATCTCGCGACAATACTTGGACAACTACTGCATTTAAAATAACTACAGACATTTAATTTGAGAATTGCTCAATTGTTTTTGTGATCTGGAAAATGAAGACTCCTAGATACCTAGAGATGATTATTACAATTGACCTCCCCTATGCTTCCAGAGGCACGGTAACATCTTAGTCGGTAGCGCACATACCGACAGCTGGTTGAAAGAAATATTACTGGTAGTCCAACTAAATGGGTCTCAGAATTCTGGTGACAATCAGTTTATGTAAAAACTAGTAGTTCCAGAGCCAGATTAATCATATCGAGACCTCTAAGGAACGTTATTTTCGTGGGCTCTTTTCAGCCGTTTGAAGTACTTCAACAGTATCACCTGCCTGATACGCGGGGCACCTAGACAATTGCGTACTCCGCCTTACAGTTCATTCTGCCCTGGTAGTTACCCAAATTAGTTTAAACTAGGGATAAGCCTACGGATATTGCTAAAAGCAACGTAGAGAGGATTAGTTTGGAATAATTTTACTAGGTATTTAGAAATGATAACAATCCCTGCGAACACACCAAACTGATCAAACATCTTTCTAGGTACATTAGTGATGGGATCCCAACACGTTCGAAAACTAATTAGTGCCAGTTTAGTACTTCATGATAAAGATGCTTTCATAGAAAGCTAGCTGCCGCGGATCAAGATATAGGCTATAGATAGACATTGTAGTGACGCAGTCGTTATTAAAAGAAGTAGGTAGGTATTGTACAGCAATCGAGACTGAGAATCTATTTATACGGATGCTGGAGCATTAAACATGTGTACATGACTTAGCGTATAATATAGGGCACAGACGTTAAGCTGTTAAGGAGTGAAGCTAAAACATTGGGGTTGTTTGTACAGGTAGACAAAGATATTTATTTACATGCACCTGGGCCCGTCTATATCGAAACATTATCAGTATCTAGTAAAAAGTGGGTGCAACAATCAACATCTGCTTACCCGGATATCCTACTAATATTAATTTCGCCTTGTGAAGCAATTTATAAATATTCAAATGACATTTTATTTATAAACTAGTGGCCCGCCCCGGCTTCGCCCGTGCAAAGCAGGTGTGTTATACATATAAACCTTCCTCTTGATTCACTCTATCTATAAAAAAAACCGCTTCAAAATCCGTTGCGTAGTTTTAAAGATTTAAGCATACATAGGGACGGACAGACAACATAAGACTTTGTTTTATACTATGTAGTGATAGTGAAGTATTACAATTAAACCATTTTTAACGGATTTATCGCTTGTATTTTACATTATTTAATTGCCGACGTTTTTCTCCAGTGATCACGACTCCTGTAAAGCTGCTGCGAACGCGATAATGGCTTTAATTTCAATGTGTAATAATCGCAAACACTTTAAAAATCATTAAATAAGTCCTAAGTATTTTTCCAAGACTCGTTTCAATCGCCATGAAGCTACCAACATTACGGAACACTGCTCTACAGAAAAGAAGGCATAAAACACTGGATTTGCTTCTTTTTAAACTTGCATTATTCCGGTTACAAAGAAAGTATGTACAGATATTATGTGTCAGAAGGTCATCATGTTTCCACATTGAAAATGTCTAAAGATTTTAAAGAGTACAAAACCAGTTACTTATTTAAATACTATTAATAAACCGATTTGTGAAACTATACAAAGTTTGTTGTTATCATTGAGACATATCACAATAGTTACGAGTATTTACCAATTGCTTTAAAAAAAGAATACGATGAAAAAATAGGAATGTATAGGTAACGTAGACATGACCGCGGTTAACGGTTAGTTTGAGACAAAGAAATTATTACCAAAACCCATAATGTTGCGATATTTGCTTTCATTGCGACCCAGGCGAGGTACAAATTGACGAAGGGTCGAAGAATACCCAATAACACGAGTGTTTTAGAAGTCGTTGAAATAATGGCGAATGCAATAATGAATCATGTTCACACGATTTATTTTATCTATATCTACTACTCAGCCCAAAAATTCCTCATACCTAACAAATTCGTCATATGGTGGGTAATTAGCCTAATGTGACACGCTAGCCAGACGGGTTGGCACAGGGTTTCGTTTCAAGTTTTGCTCCTCTTGTCGGCCTTCTCATTACTTTTTGTCGACCTCAGGATGAAATGGGTTGGTAACTATGTATTCGTAATCCATCACCACACGGATAATCTCTCTATAAATTACCATAATCAAGAAACTTTTCCTATGGGAAGAGAATACCGTATATTATAATTAAGTGCTATTGAGTGACATTTGCGCTGTATTTTTCTCGTTATCCTTAAAGAAAATTCATGCAATTTTACAAGCTCATCCTAAGACAATTTGTTTTGGGTCGAACAAATTTTATCATATATGCTTGTTAATAATACAAGAACATTAATTGGGATAAACATCTATATATTTTAGATTTCTGATGTGTACATATAACTCAGAGGTAAGTTGGTAAGCCTCTGTACGCACTAGCGTCTGGTCGCCTGGGCGGCTAGCCGCGCGGCCTACTAAACCGCCACAAAATTTCAACCACGAGTGCGTACAGGCATAAGCGGTTGCATATTAATTTAGAAAAGCGGCAGGTCGCGCGGCTAGCCGCCTAGGCGGTTCAACCGCTAGTGCGTACAGGGGCTTAGTAAGACTAAACTGTAGTTATTAAGAGGGACTACCTTAGAGGGGCTCCACTAGCTTTATAAGAGGCGGGCCAAGGCCCCCAGGGTCACGGAGCATGCTCCCGCAATGGGAGTGAATATCGTGGCCCTGGTTTGCGCATTTGAGGATCGCCGTCGGTTTTATTGGGTAGGTCGGGCGCAATTTACGATCTCTACGCGCCCCGGAGTCCCATATCCCGACCAGTCCCCGACGGCCGGGTATCCATGAGGATCTCCGACGTACCGTCGTACGTCACCAGATGGGTCTCGGTGGTCAAATGGCAATTGCTCCCCCAATGAATGGCCGAATTCATTGAGTAGCATGTCATCCCCAATGAAATTGCGAAAAACCAAAGACATGTTTGAGGAACCGTAGTTTTCAGAGTTTGACCTATTTCTTCTTCTTTTTTCTACGTTATTGCCCTTTTCCAAATTTCATTGCTGTTCACTAGTCTTAACCGATAACGATTTGGCTAACTGGTGGCCAAAACCTGTCATTTTATATGTTTAAACATGTATCATTATGTATGTATATGTTAAAGTGTATTTATAATTCTGTTGGTTACCTTCCTACACATTCATCACTACATAGTATAAAACAAAGTCGCTGTCGTCTGTCAGTCCCTATGTATGCTTAAATCTTTAAAACTACGCAACGGATTTTGAAGCGGTTTGTTTTAATAGATAGAGTGATACAAGAGGAAGGTTTACATGTATAATACATCCATAGTATAGTAGAGAAACACTGAAAAATTTAGAGATTCATCATTGCACCCGTGCGAAGCCGGGGCGGGTTGCTAGTTAATTATAAGTTGTAACCTTATTGATCCCAAATCAAATCTCAAGCTCCATTTTGGTAAGCTGTAAAAACTCAGAGTTAAGCTTACCTATCTATACTAATATATAAAGCTGCAGAGTTTGTTAGTTTGTTTGTTTGAACGCGCTAGTCTCAGGAACTACTGGTCCGATTTCAAAAATTCTTTCAGTGTTAGATAGTCCATTTATCGAGGAAGGTTATAGGCTATATTTTATTTTCAAAGGAATTAGGGATCCGTATGAAAATTGCGATTTTGTAACCCAAGGTGTAAAATCGAAAACCTATTTACGCGTGCGCTGCAAACAAAATGAAGTACTACGAGTTTGTAGGTCGAGAGCACATATCTAACTATCATAGTTTAGTCACAATAACCACTTTTATATTCATAAAAAAAAATGCATCGAGATAAGCACAGGTTAGAAGCCCACGCGAGCGAAGCCGCGCCCAAAAGCTAGTATGCTCATAAATGTCAGACATGTGTTAGTTGCATTTTGTACTGTGTTTAAAAGGAATTTAAAAAAAGACAAAAGTTTTTGTGACTATATCCTGTACCATCTCATCCTGAACTGACAGTACATTAGGTTTCGTTTCAGGTTGCCTAGCCGCAAGAGAAGGACAACCTGAATCGGCCTTATCATTTCCTTTTCTTGGCTCTTACGACACCCTCGGGTTGGAATGGGGTGGTGACACTATGTATTCTAAATCCGTCACCACACGGACAACATATGTATTAGTATGTTGTCCGTGATGGTAAATTAGTAATCGATCATAGATTTCGTTTGAAACTTTCCATTCTAGTGCGTTCGTGTGTTGTACTAAAATTAACCTCTACGATGAGAGGTGAATTCACGTATAATAGGTACGAGAGAGAAGCTATTTTCTACGTTCGGCTATCAAGATCGTGACGTGGTGCTACGCGATTGTATTGTTCAAAATGATAATTATGACATTCTGTTGGCGCGAATAAAATTCTAATACGATGTTTAGTGGGGGAATGCCTAATTAGGGGCGTGGTTTACAGTCATTTAAACTCGTACATGGATAGACGAAGAAAAAATGGTTAATTGACAAAACTAGCGTGTACAATAGACGTTATACTAAAAACTAATTATTAACTAACATACATTTTTTAATACAAACGGAACCCCTTCATTATATATCTGTATCGATACAGGTGTATCATATATAATTTGTCATTATATAATATGATATACCTGTATCGTGGAGGCAGTTTACAAACATGTTATTCACGAACACAAATGACACCCAGACTCAGGGCAGGCAATGATTAGACAAAGACTGGTTTAGCCCTACCCCAGAATCGAACCCATGAGCCGTTGATCCCAAGGCGGCACATCCAACCCCTAGCCCAACGCGGCAGTAACACACATCATTGCACATAGTTGAGGAATCCGTGTGGTGACGGATTAAGCCCAGTACACAATGCCACAAGGGAAGAAAACCTTGACACAAACCCTGAGCAAACCCGTTTTGCCAGCGCGGCACAGGCTAATTTTTTCCATGAATTTGGAGTGCCCTTAGTTTATGATGACGATGATAACTGAGCCCGTTTATATTTGTGCGTGTGCAATTAAATGGCTTCTTTTTAATTTAAGTTTATCAACCTGTAGCCAAGCCCTTACCATAAATTAAAGATATCTGAAAAAGCTATACATTCACATAAAACGTTAAATTATGCTCATATATGTAGTATGTTTGTCAGACCAGACACTGTCAAGTTAAGCAAATGTATTTCCTCCAACAGCGACGCGATTTTGTTGCCATAATTCCCTCTATCTTTCATACGCTCCGGGTCTGCTGATATTTCTTTAGAAACAAGCTGTGCCTTTGTACAAACGTGTCCTATGTTTTCACGTGTTCGACTTACGTTTTGTATTACACATACATAAATTGTTAAATAAATAAATAATATGCGATGAGGTTGGAATCGGTCATATGTTTAACAACTGCCACTGTTTCTACATTATAATCATCGATTTGTGTACGTGTGTATGGTCTGGACCGATATAATCAGCTATGTATGAGTCTAAAAATCACGCGATCTAAGCCGCTCGCCTAAGCTAGTTTCGTGATAAAACAGTGAAATGGCATACTAAACTCTGCCTGTTAATAGTCAATAATCTCACAACTACCACCAAAGCGCCTTGCACAATCAAAAATTATAAGAATGAAGACTCCAATTGAAACTAAATATTACGTCTAAGCTAATTGGTCTATTTTTCACTGTCATATCATGTCTATAAACTCACACACACAACGACATCTACAAAACCTAGCCGACCGTTGCGGATACATATGGTGTACAAAACACAATACATATAATGGATATGCGTGTGTAAGTTGGGGCATTATGCGGCTGATAGCGATGTTAACGCCCGTTCAGTTTTGCCAAGAAGTATATTTTTGGAACGTGTCAATAAGTAAGTGTATAGTAAATTTAGCCTGGACACGTCACCGAGAGAGGGCGGGCAGTGATTGAATTCTCTCCGTAAGATTTGCCATGGCGACGCTTTTTGGTTCTTTTGTTGTTAATTACCGTACCTGGCCTCCCGGTCACGTGTTATTAGCAACACAGAAATATTATGTTATTGCGCGACAATTACTTGAACTCTGTTTAACAATATCAAATTGTTGATGAGCTTCAAAGTAGACCTAAATCTTAAATAATTCATTTTAAAAAAAAACTATTGAAATCGCCTGAACGGCACCAATTCTATTTTTATTGACGAATACAAGTGTTTCTTACAATAGGTACACAATACAATTCTTACAGTATTTGTTTTTTTCCGTACACTGGAAGTATCCACCGTAATGATTGCAACGGAGAATATGATTCCATTCTCAAAACTGTACAATTATAGCAACAGATACATTCAAGATCGATCAGAACAGCTATGAAAAAAAACCTACCAAAACTGCAATATCAAGTCAAATGTGAAAGTTACTCATCGTCATCTGCCAAGATTCCCCCCTAAATAATATTATTAACTAATCTTCAAAAGGAAGTCTTTAAAACACCTTTCTGTTAGAGCACAATATTGTATAGCGATTTATCTAAGGTAACAATTATTTTACCCGATTACTTCTTCTTCTTCTCAGCCCGTAAATGCCCAACTACATGGAGGGTAATTAGCCTACTGTGCCACGCTGGCCAGATGGGTTTGCATAAGGTTTATTATCAAGTTTCCCTTCTCTTGCGGCTAAGTGTTTGGCCTTATCATTTCCTTTAGTCGGCTCTTACGACACCCTCAGGGTGAAATGGGGTGGCGACATTACGTATTATAAATCCGTCGCCAAACGGGTCAACCCGATTATCTGCACATAAACATGCGGAATTGTATTTAAAAAAAGGAAAGGTCAGATAGTGACGTTTTGCATATGTTCACTTGATTCAAATAGATTCCGCGTTTGTAACTTCGGTACGCTGCTTGCAGAAACGGATCGATAGACCTCGAAAATTTGTCCTCAAACGATGTGGATATGCACTGAGCGTTTCATTATGTGCGAATTTGTAGAAGCCATAGTTATTGTGTTTAGCGCTCCTTAAGAAATTTGTGTTGTGACATATTTAGAATACACACTGTCACCAACCCATACCATCGGGAGGGTGTCGTAAGAGGCGACTAAAGGAACGCAAGAGGCAAATCACCTAGCCGCAAGAGAAGAAAATCGTCATACAAAGCCTGTGTCAAAGTTGGCACATTAGGCTAATTTCCCTTCGTCCATTTGGCGGAGGTCCGACTCGGTAGTGGGTCATTTATGGCCTGAAACGAAGAAGAAAGACGTATGTCCAACAGTGGACTAGAATAGACTGATGAAGATATTGTGTATTGTCCGTGTAGTGACGGATTTAGAATACAGTGCCACCGCCCCATTCCATTCTGAAGGTGTCGTAAGAGCTGACAAAGCGAAATGACAAGGCCAAAAAGCTTCCTGCAAGAGAAGGAAAACTTGAAACGAAACCCTTTTTTTTTTTTTTGACCCGGGGTAAAATCCTTTATGGACTGGATCCGCCAGCGTGGGGATGGCCGGCGGAGATGTGTGGGAGTCTCCTCTGCCCCTGTGGAGAGGCAAAGGCATACCCACTAAAAGTCCCCGGGGTGTACCGTCACGCGCATTGCTGCCCCGTGGGTCCTGACTGTGTCTCCACGGGGAAAGCGTGCGCTGGGGGAACGGTGAGAACCGTTCGACCCCATTTCATCCCAGCTCCTTCAGGAGAATCCTCCTCTGGAGCAATTATTGCTCCGGTGCCATGCCCGGTACACGCGGCGTGGCACCCTTCGCCCCGGGTTCTCTTCTCCTATGGGGGAGGGATATCCCCTAATCCCTCACCCGGAGATCCCTGTTAAGGCGGTAAGTTGCGCTCGTGGGCCAACCGCCTTCGTCCGGTGCGCGCCCGTCGTATCGGATGCGCGTCGGGAGCTCTTTCACGGTCCCGCTCTGCCTCCTCTTTCGCTTGCATTACCTTCTGAGCGAAGGTGGCCACCGCGTTCCAAGCTCTCTCGCTTCCGACCATCTTCTCGACCAGGGTCGGAAGCGAGAGGTCACTTCCAACAGTCGCGACTAGGGTCGCGCGCTCGGCAGTCCAGGCGGCACAGTCCCTAATTGTGTGGCCATTGTCATCGGCCGAGGCGGCACAGTGGTGGCAGTTAGGAGTTGTCTCCCTACCTGCCACCCGGTGCAGGTACCTCCCGAAGCACCCATGGTTCGTGAGGACCTGCGTCAGGTGGTATGAGACGACTCCGTGCCGCCTCGTGACCCACTCTTCCAGGATAGGCCTTAGGGCCTCTATTGTGGCTCTGCTAGCCGATGGCTCTCGCAGCGCCTCCCTCCATTCTAGCAGAAGCGTCCGTTGTTCCTGCTGTCGCCAGCCAGAGATGGTGCCCGCCATTGGAGTTTCGCCCCTCGCGCGGGCCTCGGACATACGAGTATACACTGCGGAGAGTACTCGGGCATCATACTCCCATGGCGGGGTGCCAGCCAGGACGCACGCCGCCTCGAATGAGACGGTGCGGTACCCACGCACCAAACGGATTGACATAATTCTCTGGGGCCGTCTTAACAACGCCCTTGTCCTGTTCCTCAGTTTGTCAGCCCAGACAGGCGCTCCGTAGAGGGCCATTGAGCGGATTACTGTGGCATACAGACGTCTGCATGCCACGTTCGGCCCTCCTACGTTGTTAAGTAGACTACTGAGAGCGCCCGCCGTCGCCAGAAGTTTTGGCGTCAATCTGAGGAAATGTTGCTCAAAGGATAGGCGAGGGTCCAGAATTAGCCCTAGATATTTGAGGCTTTTCCCCACCCCTATCTCGACACCGCCCACCACGATATGCGAGTTCCCCGGGGGTACCCGCCTGGCTCCGTGGAAGAACATCGCCTCAGATTTCGTTAGTTCCACGTTGAGACCTAATGCTCTGATTCGCTGAACCACATGGGCCACTCCGACCGTGGCTCTCAACGACGCGTCCCTGAAGTCACTGCCACGTGCCGTGACGAGAGTATCGTCAGCATAGCACGTGACAGCGACGCCCCTTATCATTTGCCCCCGCAGGACCCAATCGAACCCGATGTTCCACAGGAGCGGCCCCAGAACCGACCCCTGTGGAACACCGCGTGATATGTCTTTGGACACCCAACCCCCTGCGTTGGGTATCTTATTTTCCGTCCAGACAAATAGGCTCCAATCAGGTTTTTCAAATATTCCGGGAACCCATGATATTTGAGGGCCTCAAGGATGCAGGGCCAGGGAATTGTGTTAAAAGCGTTGGCGATGTCCAGCGACACCGCCAACACTACCTGACGCTGCGCCGATGCTTCTTCTGCCATTCCCGTGACCCTCTTGATCGCGTCGATCGTTGACCTGGCCCTCCTGAATCCAAATTGGACATCTGACAGGTCCGGTCCAACTGTCTCCATATGCCTGACGAGACGGGCAGCGACGACGCGTTCAAAAAGCTTGCCCATCTCGTCAAGAAGGACTATAGGCCTAAATGCCGATGGAGAGTCGACCGGCCGACCCGGCTTCTGGAGGAGGACCAGCTTCCCGACTTTCCACTCGTCGGGGAAGTAGCCCTCTGCGAGACATCTGTCCAGCATGGCACGGGTCCTAACGCCAAGGATTTCCATGACGACCGCAAGGACACGGCCGTGCACCCCATCGAGGCCGGGGGCTTTGTGAAACGAAACCCTGTGTTAACCCGTCTGGCCAACATGGCACAGTAGGATAATTACCGTCCCTGTGATGGGAGGAGGCCCGACCCAGCAGTGGATCATTTATGGACTGAGCAGTAGTAGTAAATATTGTATTGTGACGACACGTTTGGCGCAGTGGTTGAGCGATCGACTGCTGCGCAGCATGTCGCGGGTTCGATCCCCGCACGCAAGAAATATTTGCACGACCTACAAGTATTTGTTCCGGGTCTGGGTGTTTTCTATCTATAACATGTATTTTTTTGTATGTATTTACAAAAAAAAATGTATATATGTAGTTTATCATCCATCTCGTTACCAATTACCTTAACACAAGCATTAAGTTGCATAGCTTGGGACGAGATGGCGTTGTGTGAAATGTCCAAGGAAGGATATGTGTTTTTGTAAGAGTATTTTAGGTAGGACGCAATTATAAGAGGAAAATAAACGAACAATTGAAGAAACGTGAGGCCAATCTATAAGTTCAGGTTGGGTGGTTATGGTGATTAAACCATTTCCAGACATTATAGACCTTATGTTAGGCTCGCATTACATAAATGGTATTAGCAGTCAGTGAATGAGTGACGTAACTGTTAAATATCATACTTTTAGTACCGTTTGCTTAATTTAAATGACACTTTAAAACATTTCCGTAATACATCTTTAAGTTTTATTTTTAATTGCAGCTTGTAGTCAAAATATACGGATTAGGAGAAACATTATACCAACCGACCTAGGACGTGCCGCGTGAGAACATTTTCAGGCTTTGTGTCGAATATGTGAAGGTAATTAGTCGACAAAACGACACGCGAAAGGTTTTTAATGAAAAAATTATACGTATTGTCAAAGAGATGTGGTATTAAATTCTTCGTGAATCCCGGTCGTGACAAACATGTAATTATTTGACCAACTCCAACCAAAACGGACATCGCGGTCGTATCGACGCAATCGAACCATGTATTTACAATCTTCTACTCCATGGCTTTCAATATCTACTTCAAAATTTGAGTCTCTTGAACATCTACTACTACTATTCAGCCCATTAATGACCCAGTACTGAGTCGAGCCTCCTCCAATTACATGGAGGGTAATAACCCTACTGGGCCACGCTGGCCAGACGGGTCGGCACAGGGTTTCGTATCAACATTTCCTTGTCTTGCGGCTGGGTTTTCATCTTTATCATTTCCTATTGTCGGCTCTTACAATGGTGAACTCACCCTCAGCACGAAATAGAATTGAAAGTATTGAAAATATCGCAAGAAAATATAGACAGAACCTTGAAGGCTCTGGTTACAGGATTCTTAACCATCACACCAATTTGGTGCATGCCTGACCTAAGATTCTAAAGTCAGTCAGTCAGTCAGCCTAAAACCGGCTTTCTCTAATGAAGTGCTGATCCAACTCAACGCAATTACGAGCCTTTAATCTGCTAAATATAAAAGTACTTGTGTCAAAAGCGTGTAGCACACGTCTCGAACTGACACTATAGTATTAGAAGGTTACCAGAACTAATTTTGATTTTGGTTCTATTGAATTAGAGGTCCAAAACTGCTCTGTTGGTCTAGGGGTTACATGTGCTCTGCCTTTGGATCGGTTCGATTCCAGGGTCGGGTCAGGCACTTGCTCTTGTAGATTCTGGTTCTTAGTGTTCGTGAATTTCATATTTGTAAACTGCCCCAGCGATACAGGTTATATCTAGTGCAAGGGATGCGTTAAAGAAAAGGAGAACGTTGTATCGCCGTTTATAACGAAATATTCCACACTAATGTCGCATCCTCGTAATAATTTAGAAGATGGATCAAAGGCAAGGTTTATTTTATACTATTAACAACGACAGATTTCGAAAAAGTGTAAAGAGATAGTTCGAGTTACTTTGCGGTGTATCGATTATTCGATAAACATATGTGAGCAATCGTATCAAGCTTTGTTAATAGTATCCGTTAGTTCATAATTAGTTAGTCAATAATTAAAATAGGGATTTGAGGATTTGTCATGAGACCGCGCGTTATTGCGATCTTTAGCCAAACTTATGTCAAAATTTGTATAGGTAGGTCAAAAAATGAAATTTGCTTTTATACAATAACAGGTCAGAGTAACCTAGTGGACTGTGTGTAACACAATGAGCCTGCAAGTTAAGCAATGACTGACTCTGCTGGATATTGGATGGGTGCCCATAATTTGCGTGTAATGTCTGACGTTCTGAGTGCTCTGGGGGGCACGTCGCCCGTCGCAAGGCAAAACCGTCGTTCTCGACTACCGGACATTCTACCATTTAATGCAGTTGATGCAGTAGCATGAAAACTAATCTAACCATATAATTACCAGTCAAGTGTCGACCCGCTAAATGGGTCTTGGAGGGCAAACGGCAATAGCTCCATGGAATTACTGGTAGTTGGCCAAATCTGGTTAGACTGGTGTTAACCCCAATGAAATTGGGAGGAAGTCACTCATGTCACCCTAGCTTAAGTAAAATATATTCACTGTGTGCTCTACAAAAATGCCTAATTAAATATTATATAGATAACTACTCAAACAATGATACGATCAATGATTGCTAATAATAAATTATCTACTAGTACTCAATGAGATCTCTTCAATTAGTTTTTCATTGTAGTTTTTTGCTAGGAAAAAAGTATGGTGAGTCTAACATGTACAGTTTCAACTGTGCTCTAATACTATGGTCTTAATAACCATGGCACAAGGTCTATCTTTGTGTGAAATTATATATTGTGGCATTTTTCCTCTTAATTTTGTTTAAAAAGATCTTCAGCTTCTCTTGCATTGACTTCTAAACATAAACTGTTTGATTAAAGGAATCTACAATAATGGTTTAATGAAGTTTGGAAGGAATAAATATACAAAGCATTTTGATTTAGCTCCTAAGACACTGTTCATAATATTACTTTGCTATACTTTATTGTTACTTGAATTTACTTATTGTAGTTCCCATAGCTTTTCTGTAACCTAATCATTGATATTGCTAGCAAAGATACATGTTAGTGTAATTTGTTCTATTTGAAATCATTGCTCATTGCAACATATAGGTACATTACTCAAGCGTGTTCTGAAAAGCATGTAATGGAAATGTAACTAACCAAAAAAACCATTCACAAATATCAACCATCCTTCATTCAAGACAATATACTATGCTTTTAGGACTAGTTTAATGATATATTGAGTATTTATGGTGAGAAACTATCTACCCAGCATTGCAAACATTGCAGTAGTGTTGGTGACAAACTAGATTCTAAGCTAAATATAATGTAGTATAAGATAAACCACTTATAGCATGAAATTGATAAATCTACAGGACATGCCACAAGTAAAATTTGTATTACTCAAATGAAAACCATGATAGTCTGTACTAGACATCAAAAGGTAGCCTACCTATGCTTGAGTAACAGGTTAGTGAACTCATACTTTCACATGACTGAAGGCTAAACGAGGAAGTATTTATGTTTATTGTTAAAACTATCCACTCTTGCATTGTAATAGGGAAGTTTTAACTGTGCCTCTATTTTTGAAGTTTTTTTTTTAATTTGTGTTTCATACATGTTACACGAAGACCATTGTTCAAAATTTTGTCAGTAAAAATGCAACTGCCTCTTTGTTACTATTACTGTAGTTAATATAACCCTAATTTATTTAGTTGTTTAAATTTATTAAATTGATAAAATATTATGTTTTCATAATTATCAAAATAACACAATATACTTAGTATTAATTAGTATTTACTTTAACTCAAATAAACCTAGTTTTTATATAAAATATCTTTAAAAACCAAACCTATATCACATTTCATGAGATATAGGTACAATATCAGACTTGAAGACCATTGATACTAATATATGAAACAGTGGGAAACTAAACCAATTGAATTATACATATTCACATACAGTGCTACACTTAATAATAATATCAGAAGTGAACAAGGAAATACTACTACTGTAAGTTGGACCAAATGTTTCCAATTGCTACGGAGCTATCAGCCATTACACATTCTTCAACATGTCAAATTGTAGCTAAAATAGATAAATTGATTACTCATGACCTTGCTACTTTGAAGATAATAAATTCTGGTTTCAAGAATGCTGCACAGATAAGCCAGAAAATGTATTTGTTTAAAATAAATAAAACCTGTATTTATTTCTAGTTTTTTTATTACAACATTGAATGCTGTTGGAGTTATGTAGAAATGATACTTTCCAAAGTCTACCATAAAAGGCAATAACAACTTTGCATGAAGAAAATAATAATAGTAATGTTGCTTGATGACATTGTCTCAATTTTACACCATTATACAATTTATAAACAAAACTTAAAGAATTCACAGTATGGTGAATGTAGGTCAAGTTATTCTTTGTCAGATATAAATGTTATGTATGCAGACACATTGAAGTCAACATATTAATTGATAGCTCAGATTTTTGATACAGCAATCATTAAATACCGAAACTCTTTGCCTACAAATTTAGATATTCAAGTGTGTGAGTCTCTGAAACAATTACACATCAAGTAAGGCCAATCAAAATAAATAAATGAAAACATAAATTTGAAAGTTACAAATTTAAACAAACAAACTTATTTATGATTAAAATTATCTTGCATGTAGTGGTGTTACATTGCATGATAGGAAGTAATATAAAGGAAGAGCTAATTAACATTCGTCGCGACAAGCGGTGGTCGCGCCACGCGAGGTCTGCCCGCGAACCCCCTCTAAGCCTTGAACCCAAGTTCAGAGATACTTAGAAAAAAAAATACGATTAGACTATCAACAAAACAAAAATAAAGTTTTGTACAAGCACACCTACAGGTTCACTAGACAATATCAGCCTCCGCATTTTACAAAGTTATCAACGTAAATGTTTTGACAACATCGAATATAACCTAAAATCTCGTGTAGAAACCGACAAAACTTGCTAAAACAATCCGTAAAAACCATAATCGGCGATGGTTAACTCAGGGTGTCTCGTGTTTAACCAACCGCACGCAGATACGCAAGCCGATACAATGATACCTAGATGCAAATGCTAATGTCCTAATTGACGAAATTTGGTAAAATAATTGTAACTTTTCCGCCAACGTCTTGCCGTTTATTTACAAATCTTTACACTGGGGAATAAACGAATTTGGGATGCACAATACTGAACTAATTAATATGAACAATTAATGAAGGTACGACAATCAAAGCAAAGCACCGCTAGTCGGCTGGCGGTGAACCGGCGAAGCTACAACAAAAATAACCAATTATTGCCACTTACCGCCGACTCTGTACATGTTCGCAGCCATTTTTATACACAATCACTATTCATTAACACTTAATTAATCTACATCTGACACAATTAATAACTATAACACTATGTAATTGAGCTTTTATCAATGTTTTTCATCACGTTAACTCCGGACGCCTTTCGCTGATCGCCATTTTCTTTCACACTACTAATTTGGCCAGTGCGCAGTCGCACTTTTTGGCGTAAACTTCCTGGTCTTGAAACAAAGCAATGACATATCATTAATTTTACGACCACTAATTCTAATTCATAGAATGTTCTTTTAGTGTAAAATACGAATTATTTTACAAAATATTGTCCATTTGAAAAATAATTCACTATGCCAAAAATAAAAAAAAATCTTCATTGAAGAACGTTCCATTTCATCTAAAACTATGAATTATTTTAAGGAAACAGAATTAGTTAATTTATTATTAATAAACCAACCCAATTGTTTACTCAAATAAAATTGTAAAAGACATTAAAAAAATCGTATAAAATATTTATCATAATATTTAATAGAAGCGCTAGAGTACAAAATAAATAATATAATAAACTTTATTTTCCTTACGTACAATGGAGCGTATTATAAGTGCCATAGACAAAGACGCTTTGTTTATGGTTTCCAATATTATATCATAGACAAAATATTTTTTATTTTTGTCGATTTTTCTAAAATAAACATTTTGTGGTTCTAAACATCAAAATTAATGTTAAGAATAAATTGATTTCTTTGATTAAATGATATTACTCACGATTTAAACAAATAAATTTGAAGAAAACATGCAGTTGCGTTCTCGCGAATGACGTGGCTTATGTGACAGCTGCTAAGTCTATGGTTTTGACGTTTGCCAAATCAGCCAGCCTCTCCCGTCTGTTGAAAATTGTTGTAAATTTCAAATATACAGTATTTGTTGAATGAATACGTAGTTAAACTTGTGTTTTTTGCATATGTGGTTGATTTCGAATCACCGCATGCCATCTTGGTATGCCAGTTTACAATATATAATATTAAGGCAAGTGTTTTCATGTGTTTAGTGATTCCCAATGAGTTTGCTTGCAGATCGTCGCTATGGCCACGTATGAGGAGTTCATTCAGCAGAATGAAGACAGGGATGGCATACGTTTCACCTGGAATGTTTGGCCCTCCAGCCGAATAGAAGCGACAAGACTTGTAGTGCCACTAGCTTGCTTGTACCAGCCACTGAAAGAGAGGCCTGATTTACCGCCGATTCAGTATGAACCGGTGTTGTGTACTCGTAATACATGCAGAGCCATCCTAAATCCAATGTGCCAGGTTGATTATAGAGCGAAACTGTGGGTGTGTAACTTCTGCTTCCAAAGAAATCCGGTAAGTCTTATTTTAGTACTTAAAACTATGTATTATAAAAATTATTTCACAACTATGCCTTATTGGTCTTGGGGTTGGTTGTGTCATCTTTGTTACCTACTTGGAAACCTGGTTGTTTAAGCCAGAGATAATTGCTGCATGTCTTTTTGCTTTGAAATTTTATGTTTGAAAAGTGCCCTCTCAATATGGTAAAGGTGGAATCTTCACCTTATTGTAGAGGAGATGCATAAAATATAAAAAAAAACCTTCAGACAGGCTTACTTCATGTTATCTACATGCCAATATTCAAAATATTTTTATACCTTTATTTAAAGCCAAGCAAGATTGTGAAATATTTATCTGTGTTGCACCATTCTCTATTTGTGTAATTGATTTCAAATGTAATTTATCAGTACAATATGTTTCCCATAGATTTGAAATGTCAAGCATTATTTTTACAATAGTTAACTGAAAATCTTATTGATTTAGTACAATAAGTTATTTGACACTAGCAGTCCAATGCCAGCTTCACACAGATATTTAAAAAAAATCAAAAATTTGTTATTGTTGGACACATATTGTAATGTATTAGCTATTATTATTAAATTTAATCAAAATCCATTCAGTAGTTTTCATGAAAGTTCATTCGTGAAAGTGTAGCACACATACATTCTTACAAACTCTCATGTTTATAATATAAGAAGGACTTTCATGTTTATAATATTCTAATTAATGTTTTTTCAGTTCCCCCCTCAATATGCAGCAATTTCAGAGCAGCATCAACCGGCTGAACTTATTCCCAACTTTTCCACCATTGAGTACACCATCACCAGAGCACAGACTATGCCTCCTATCTATCTTCTGGTGGTAGATACTTGTTTGGATGAAGAGGAACTTGGAGCATTAAAAGATTCCCTTCAGACATCCCTGAGTCTTATGCCCCAGAATGCTTTGGTTGGACTTATAACATTTGGCCGTATGGTGCAGATACATGAGCTAGGTAAGCTGGATGAAAATATTTTGCTTTTTACATACATACATATAATCACGCATCTTTCCCATAGGGGTAGGTAGAGACCACTTCTTTGCACTTACTATGATCCTTACATACTTGTTTCGCTTCATCCACTTTCATTACTCCCTTCATACATGTTCTTTTCATACAGGTTTAGGGTACTCTTGACCTGGCCTTTTTACATGACGATAATATGAAATTATTTGTTAAAATGGATTATCAAAGGTATTATTGCATAAATTGTTGTTTGCTAAGGTATGAGTAAGAATGCATATCTATACTAATATATAAAGCTGCAGAGTTTGTTTGTTTGTTTATTTGTTTGTTTGTTTGAACGCGCTAATCTCAGGAACTACTGGTCCGATTTCAAAAAATCTTCCAGTATTAGATAGTCCATTTATCGAGGAAGGTTATAGGCTATATCTTATTTTCAAAAGAATTAGGGATCCGTATGAAAATTGCGATTTTGTAAACCAAGGTGTAAAATCGAAAACCTATTTATACGTGCGCTGCAAAAACTATTGACAATAGAACAAAATGATGTACTACGGATTTGTAGGTCTTATAAAGATCTACAAAAAAGTCCGCGAGAGCACATATCTAACTATCATAGTTTAGTCACAATAACCGATTTTATGTTCATAAAAAATATGCACGGGTTCGAAGCCCACGCCGGCGAAGCCGCGCGCAAAAGCTAGTTAAATCTAATTGTTTTTTTATTTTTTAACAGGTACAGAAGGCATTTCGAAATGCTATGTGTTCAAAGGTACTAAGGATCTGACAGGCAAGCAAATTCAAGAGCAGTTAGCTATTGGCCGTGTCAATGCCCCTAATCCTCAGCAAAGAACTGGTGCTCCCACAGCACAGCCACCAGCCCACCGTTTCCTGCAACCTGTCAAACAATGTGATATGGCTTTGACTGACTTGCTTGGAGAATTGGGCCGTGACCCATGGCCACTTGGTGTTGGCAAAAGACCATTGCGTAGCAGTGGTGTTGCCTTGTCATTGGCTGTTGGATTGCTTGAAGTGACATACCCGAATACTGGTGGACGTATCATGGTGTTCCTTGGCGGTCCATGCTCTCAGGGCCCGGGCCAGGTTGTAAATGATGAGCTGAAGCAGCCCATCCGATCACATCATGATATCCATAAAGACAATGCCAAGTACATGAAGAAAGCTATCAAACATTACGAAGCTCTGTCTTTTAGGGCTGCCACAAATGGGCACTCCATTGATATTTACTCATGTGCTCTGGATCAGACTGGGTTGATGGAAATGAAACAGTGTTGCAACTCAACTGGGTATGTATAATTGTATTTGCTTCCGGAGTCTCTTCTTCATTGCTTTTTCCCCAAATTAGGGAAGCACTTCAAGTGCTGTCTACTCTCTGTGTCCCATCAAGTGGGACTACTGCTACTCAGCTCACAAACGAACCACTGCTGGGTTAGGCCTCCTCCCATTACAGGGAGGGCCATTAGCCTACTGTGCCACGCTGGCCAGATGGTTTGCACAGGGTTTTGTATAAAGTTTTCCTTTTTTTTTGTTTACCGTCTTGTCATTTCGGATATTTGATTTATGTTGATTGGTCTGTCTTTCTTTCAGTGGCCACATGGTAATGGGAGATTCATTCAGTTCATCCCTCTTCAAACAGACATTCCAAAGGGTATTTTCAAAAGACCAGAAGGGAGACTACAAGATGGCTTTTAACGGCACTTTGGAGATCAAGTGCAGCAGGGAACTTAAAAGTAGGTATTATTATTGCAATTAAATAAGTACTATCATTATTTTTTAAATAACTGAAATGTCTCATTAATTTTATACAGAATGAATTATCTTAAGTACTTTATAAAGGGTATTTTATTTTTTATTTTTCAACTAGAATGGGATGTGGATAACCAAATAAAAATGAGAGGTATAGCAAACTCTCACTGGAAGATTAAAATTCCCCCAAACGGATTGCCTGTGTTGCGAGTATTAGTACCTCGCTATATTACACAATATCTTTATAAAATTTTGCTATTATTTACAGTCTCTGGTGCGATCGGGTCTTGCGTCTCGCTGAACGTGAAAGGTCCCTGTGTTTCTGATCAAGAAGTTGGCATGGGTAACACT
Source organism: Clostera curtula (assembly GCA_905475355.2). NCBI lineage: Eukaryota > Metazoa > Arthropoda > Insecta > Lepidoptera > Notodontidae > Clostera > Clostera curtula. The sequence continues at coordinate 3,925,446 of FR997813.1, read as the reverse complement.
AGTCAGTGGAAAATGTGCACATTCACCCCTAGTACCACAATGGCCATATTCTTTGAAGTAAGTACTTTTAACAAACCTTACAATAGGTATTTATTTGGGAGATTATTTTTGTACATTCATTTCATGGACATCTATCTGTTCAGAATAATGACTAAAATTAACTGAAAACCTGTAATGATGTCTTAGGTTTCGCAATACTTTTTTTTTTCTTTTTCTGTAGCAATCTGCCGATTTTCTATTACCCACTGAAATTGTCATCTTGCATTGGAAACGTCGGGAATCAAATAAAGTAAAATAGCCGCGATAAATACGTTTAATTTAATTTCAATAAAGAACTATGTTATCCAATAAATTTTTAAATGAAGATTAACATCAAAACAGACTTGAATTTATAATAAAAGTAATATATTTAAAACAACCTTAATCTAAGCTGTGTACTACCAAATACCGACTTCAATTAGCTTCTAGAGTATCAAATTAAACTGGGTGGCCTACTCCATTTCAGTCAATAACGCATTCTGACTTAATTTATTAAATACAATAAGACACATTGACCTTGCTTCTAAGCAAGGGGTAAGATTGGAACAAATATTGTTTCTACCAAATCATTTGTTGTGAAGGTGGTTAACCAACACGCCGCAGTGCCCCAGGGCGGTCGTGGCTGCGTGCAGTTCATTACACAGTACCAACACTCCAGTGGGCAGCGTCGCGTACGAGTTACTACTGTCGCACGGAAGTATGTTTCTTTTAAATACCTATTCTATCTGAGAACAAATCAATTCAAATAATTTATTTGCATTAAGCATAGTACAAATAGTCGTGCTACAATATTAATAATATGGATCGCACACTTAGACGTGTCCGTGTGGTGACGGATTTAGAATACGCAGTGTCACCAACCCATATCATCCCGAGGGTGTTGTAAGAGGCGACTAAGGGAACACAAGAGGCAAATCATTTAGCCGCAAGAGAAGGAAAACTTGATACAAACCCTGTGCCAACCCGTCTTGCCAGCGTGGCACAGTAGGCTAATTTCCTTCCATGAATTTGGAGGAGGCCCGACTCAGTAGTGGGTCAGTAATGGGCTGAAACGACGTCTGCAAATTTGATTGAAATCAGTTTAGGAGTCCACCGCGGACAAACAACGTGACACGTAATTTATATATATTAAGATATATAAAGAACCTAGGGTTCAGTCTGAGCTATGGTTAAAAGGAAAACCTCAAAATGTTTGATTGGTGATAAATTTTCGCATACAATACACAAAAGTAAAATGCTTCATTTGAACTTTACCATCAGTTGGGGTGACGCCGCCGTGAGCCTACACCACATATCCGCCGGCTTCGACCAGGAGGCGGCTGCGGTGGTAATGTCGCGGTTGGTGGTATACCGCGCTGAGTTGGAAGACGGGCCCGATGTACTCAGGTGGCTCGATCGGATGCTTATCAGACTTGTGAGTGTTTCTCAGTGTACTAAGGAGTATTTACGGTGGCAAACTGTTTAAATAAGATGACTGATACACACTGAAACAACTATAGTAGGTTCGCGTTAAGAATGCAGTCCCTGCATTCTTAACTCGCTATCGTTAGTGCAACTGCAGGTTAGGGTGAATTCACTGTGGTGTTAATATATAAACAAATTATATTTTTAAAGATTAGATTAATGCATTTATAAACGCTAAGGGGCTAAAATCACAATAAGTCTATTGTCATTTAATGTCATATTTTAATCACTATCACTAGTATTTATAATCATATCTGTTTATATATTTGTAGTATCTGCCTTAATTAATATCACTATCTATCACTACATAGTATACAACAAAGTCGCTGTCGTCTGTCCGTCCCTATGTTTGCTTAAATCTTTAAAACTACGCAACGGATTTGAAGCAGTTTTTTAATAGGTAGAGTGATTCAAGAGGAATGTTTTTTAAGTATGAGACATCCATAATATTGTAGAGAAACACTTCTAAATTTAGAGGTTCATAATTGTATCCGTGAGAAGCCGGGGCGGGTCGCTAGTCACTACATAGTATAAAACAAAGTCGTTGTCGTCTGTTCGTCCCTATGTATGCTTAAATCTTTAAAACTACGTAACGGATTTTGAAGCGATTTTTTTAATAGAGAGAGTGATTCAAGCGGAGGTTTTTTATGTATAATACAAGCATAATTGCACCCGTGCGAAGCAGGGGCGGGGCTCTAGTTTAAAATAAAATAATGATACCTGACCTGACTTTCTATTAAGGAATGATTTAATTGGTTATGTGGCGTGGCTAGGCCGGTGGACAATGATGACTACTGCATTCTTAAGGCGAACTAAGTAAAGCTACTATTCCTTACAATACATTCCAATACAGTGATATCAAATCATCTTATTTAATAACACCACAACAGCCACAAAATATTTTTATTCGTTTTTAACGATTCGCATTTGCATTGCAAAAAAAATATTTAATTAATTTAATTATTTATATTTAAAATTTAATTATATATATTTGTTTTATTGTCTTTTTCTGATAACCCTTAAGATGGAATGGGTGGATGATACTTTGTATTTTAAAGCTGTTTTTAGTTGTAAACTTTATACTTTAACATTTTGTGTGTGTCGAAATAGTTCAGAGTAACCTAGTCCTACATTATACATCCCTACAAGATTTTAATACGTTGTATGTACGGAACAAACCACGATTGGAAATACACACATAACATTCGCATTGCTGATATTGACTTAAACTAATATTTACTACGTGTCCAGTGTCAGAAGTTTGGCGAGTACGGCAAAGACGACCCGAACAGCTTCCGTCTGTCGGAGAACTTCAGCCTATACCCGCAGTTCATGTACCATCTTCGGCGATCGCAGTTCCTGCAGGTGTTCAACAACTCGCCGGATGAAACCACATTCTACAGGTACCGGTATCATCATCTTAGACCACCAACCAAATCCCTCCATAATTTAGTGGTAAGGAAATAAAGAAAAACACTATTCAGCTAATATATATGAACATGCAAGAACAAAGAACACTTAAACTTACGGAATTATCGCGTATATTTTACATGACTTGATTCCCGACGTATCCAATGCTTTGTAGCAGCTTTGCTACATGACAGCTATCTCTAAAAGTATAAATAAACAACAAAATCTACCTCTTATATATTTTTTTATATTTAAAACAATATTATAGGCGGTAATCGGGAAATAATTAAATTAAAAAATAAGTGTTGAATAAGACTATGGTTTATAAAATTTGCGATCTCACAGACAAATTGCTTAAGCAATTTTGCGAGGCATTTCTTTTCTTTTCTTTTTTGTTTTTTTTTTCATAAAAAACGAAACCCCTGCACTAGGTATAACCTGTGTTGCGGGGGCAGTTTACAAACATGTAATTCACGAGCACAATTGGTGCCTGTGTAAAATCAATAAAAATAAATAATGTAAAGTACACGGTATAAATCCGTTAAAAAGTGTTTATATAAAAAAAAACACTTATTTTATTTTATCATTGTATAAATATTACACAATATTATTGTCATGTTTGTTGTTCTGCTGCCATGATATGCAGGAACTTTAATAGTGACTCTATTGCAAGATTTTATTCCACAGGCATATGCTGATGCGTGAGGATTTGACTCAGTCGCTGATCATGATCCAGCCGATCTTGTACTCGTACAGCTTCGGTGGACCCCCAGAACCGGTGCTTCTGGACACCTCCTCCATTCAGCCAGACCGTATCCTGCTTATGGACACTTTCTTCCAAATTCTGATATATCATGGAGAGGTTTGTATCGGTTGCCATAGTCATTCCATTATAATCATCAACATCATTATTTCAGTCGATAATACACCTGAGTCGGACCTCCTCCAAATTCCTGGGGCGAAATTAGACTACCATGATACCAAGCCGTCACAACATACTTGGTTTTGTACCAAGTTTTCCTTCTCTTGCAGCTAGGTGACCTGCCTCTTGATTTTGTTTAGTTGTCTCCTACGACACCCTCAGGATAGTGTTGGTTGGTGCCATGGTCTAATGGCTGCGATGTGCGTTATGCTTGTGAACAGGTGCCGCTGTTTGGGGTTGGTCGGCTCAATGGATTCAAGACTTATAATTTATTTTTAATTATTCTACTTTTTATTAGGATATAATTCATATTCCAGTGAGCGCTAACGGAACCAAACAAAACTAGTTAGTTATATGTACACCGTCATTGTAATATGGTGTTTAAAAAAAAACCCACTGAGATTCTTCCGCCAGGCCTTCTCGGTTGGTGCCGCGTTCCGACTTGGTAGTAGTGTTATACAAATGATGTATCCGTTGATAATTGTAAACGCCATAATTGGTTTATACATTCACGGAGGACGTTAGATAATACATACAAATTTTGGACAGTTATCCAACTCCCAGCAGATCTAGTCATTGTTTAACCTGTAGATCGACACGCGAGCGTTACGCACAGTCTGCTAGGCAGTCTACGATCCTTTGTGATTGTACAGTGAATTCGTAATAAATTGCAAGTACTTTTGTTACCAGACCATAGCGCAGTGGCGAGCTCTTCGGTACCAAGACATGCCCGAGTACGAGAGCTTCGCGCAACTACTTCGCGCACCCGTCGACGATGCTCAGGAGATTCTTCAGAGTCGCTTCCCTGTACCGCGGTACATTGACACTGAACACGGCGGTTCGCAGGTCAGTCGCAATTTACGTACATTCTTTCTTGTTCTTCGCAGCCCATAAATGACCCACTGCTTAGTCGGGCCTCCTCCAACTACATTATGGGTAATTAGCCTACGGTGCCATGCTGAGGGTTTCGTATCAAGTTTTCCTTCTCGTGCGGCTAGGTTTTCGGCCTTATGATCTCCTTTTGTCGGCTCTTACAACACCCGCAGGAAGAATTGGGGTGGCGACACTATGTATTCTAAATCCGTCACCACACGGAAAATGTACTTATATACTAAAATTGAATAGGCTTCCATGTGAAACGTCACTCGCATACATCTTGTCATTATTCTCATCCACTACTGAGTTTCCTGCTCTCGTACATAACATTAAATGCGGAATTACTCCGTGCTACCATACACTGACACTGGATGTGTCTCAATCAAACTCAAACTCAAAATTAACTTTATTTACGTAGGTTTTATCACAAAACTCTTATAAATCGTCATATTTACAGTTAAGTACCATTATCATCATCATCATCATCTTACGATCCCTGTCCCACGCTAGGTGGTAGTCTCCATACACACCTATCAGTCGTCATATCTACAGTCACACCTTTCATACACAATTTCTCATGTTTACAATCCATCCATCCATCTCTCTTGATCTTCCACAACCCTTACGTCCATCCACATTCATGCTGAAACTACCACCGGTTCGGAATGCTGCTCTACAGAGAAGAGCCGGCAAGAAACTCTGTAGTTGCTTTTTTCAAATCAATGGGTTTGTTTACAAAAAGCACTTAACAGCATAGTGGGAGCAAGTTCGCCAGATGAGAGAAACACACAACACGTTAACGCATGAATGACAACTAGGCCTTGGGTCAGGGCCAATCAAATACAAGTCACTTACATACATCATATAGTCATTATCATACACACCTGAGTTTCTCACTGTCGTACATTGACAATTAATGCGGAGGCGAGCTGATCAGTCGTCAATCCCAGACTATATCGTCATTATCAATCATAGTTGCTGTTCAGCACCGATGCATACTGACAAGGAACATGGGACTCTTGCAAATCATTCATTAAATCGTCAGCCGTCATTAACAAACATTCGAACCTTTTTAAATTATCTAAACTCGCTTGATGTCAATGCCCTTTTCCCCTTTAATTTGAGTTTAAAAGACTCTGATTGTCATTGTAGATAAGGGATTTTGTGGAAGAGCTAGAGACACCTTGGCTGTTAAACCGATAACTTCATACAATTTTTATTTAACACAGAATGCTGATATATTACCAGTGGTAGTTATTTATCCTAAAAAAAAGAAAAACTACTTTTACAAATAATTTATAAAAACCTATATGATATCTATTTCTTCTAACGTAATATTTCTACACTAATTGAACTCCCGGTAGTTTCTTTCCTTCCCAACAATCTCTCCAACATCTCGTTCACTTTCTGCTGAGTCTTCAAGAAGTTTTTGAAATGCGAATCATCAAATTTCTTTCGCTTCTTTAAACTGTTCATTGGCATTTGCTGCCTTGATGGTACTTCCCCGTCTTGCCTGGCAAATTTTATTTGGTCTATGTCTTCTCTTTGTCCCGGTTGTGGCCTTGAATCTTCAACTCGTTCAAGCTTTTCATGAAATTTTATTATATTGTGCGGAAGGCGTCTTTGTCGAAATCTAGGATTTGCTGGTCTTGATCTGAATCCTTTCTTGTTTTCAATTGTCCGTCCTCTATTAGGCTTGTTTCCATTCACATTATAGACATGTATTTTTTCTCTATATCTCGTAGTTCGATTTTTAAAGCGTGGTCCCATTAATACTTCAGATCTTTCGGGATGCTGTAACTGACTACTTAGGTCCATATAAACATGCCCTTTTCCCCTTAAATTTGAGTTTAAAAGACTCTGATTGTCATTGTAGATAAGGGATTTTGTTGGAGAGCTAGAGACACCTTGGCTGTTAAACCGATAATTTATTTCTCCAGATACACCCAACTGTTGTGCATTACGATTATGGTCTTCAACTTTATCAATAGCTACTTTTCCTCTCATCTCTGTGTCGTCATTTCCATAACTTCCTTCAACTAATTTCTTGCGTTCTTCACCTTTGTTAATTTCTGTAACAGGTGTCTTAGCTGTTGTGATTATTATAATCTGATTGAATAGTGAAACTGGTTTTTGTACAGGCACCCCCAACGGCTCTATCTCATTTAAATTCGTTTGCAATGTTATCGGTGCTTTATTGATGTTATTGCTTGAAAGTACATCCACGTGAATATTTGTTTTAGGCAAACATGTTGGGAACCTAGCGGAATCGTTATCACCACTTTGACTTATCAAATGAAGAAGTGGAGGTGTAAAAATTTCGACACGATGGTTGAATATTATTGGACTGTATGTGGGCTCATTATATTGTTTTCTAAATGGTTCGTAAGTTGACCTGACCGTGTTTGGAAACAAATTAAGGTTGGCAGGATTCGGTTCTGGAGTAGATTTTAGTCCAACAAGTAAATCTATAAGTTTGTGCAGGATATAATCACCATCTTGATATTTATTTCTTTCATAGGTTATTTGTGACTTATCTGAAATAAAGATCTGGTATTTTATGACTTAACTATAAATAAACATTTAAATGATTTAGAAAGACAGGGCAACATATCAATATTATCTTTTTAGTACTTACCAGTGGTTGACGAGGTTGAAAGCAGTGTTGTTGTATTTCTAATATACTTTGTAGACAGAACAGTAGATGGAGTTGTCAATACTGTAGACTGTGTTGTTGTCTTTGAAGATATTAGTGCTGGTTTAGTTGGAGTCGGTACAGCTTTAGATGACAGCGTTGAAACAGTTGTAGATAATAGGGTAGGTCTTGTTGTAAATGTTGTGTCTAATGAGGACATGACAGAAGTACTTGCAGGTTTTAGTGTAGTAATTTCTCTTCGAAAATCTTTTAGAATAATGTCTTTAACACTATTAGCAATTTTCTGAATTACGTCTTCTGGCACTATTTTATCAAATATTGGCTTAGAACTGTTTTGAATTTCTTTATACGAACTCCCTGTACGAATAATAGAATCATTCCCTATTGCATTTTTGGAATAAGTGACATTCATATTATTGGGCTTGTTTTCTTTTATGAGTCTACCATTGGATTTATTCTCTTGGTTAATTTTAAGTATATCGTTCATATATAGTAATGAATTTGTCATAAGTTTAAGCTTTTCCTTATCACTCATGGTCGTCAAATTCGTTGATATGTGTTTTAATGATATCACACCTAAAGGAATTTCACTGTCTTTCCCTTCCCAGTTCACTGTCTTCCCAGTAGTTACTTTATTAGACTTAGTATTATGAAAAATAGAGATATTCGGTTCTGTATCGATGTCATTCTTAGGCGATTCTTCACTCAGTCTCAAATTTAATTTTATTAAACTATTTGGGTTTGAAAGTATTTGATGTTCAGTTTTCTGTGGAGTGTTAGGTTCAATAACTCCATTGCTTGATCCTCTTGTTTCATTTTGGCTACCTTCAACTGTTTGCCTGACAATTAACTTTTCAAAAATATTATTGAATGGTTTCCTATTGTTGAATAACTGTGTTGGAAGTGACTGTTTTCCAAGTTTTGGATCTAGCAATAATCTGTGACCAATTAATTTTGTGATCGAAGACCTTTGCATTGAGTTGTCTTCATCATTAGTGATTTGTTTTACTTGCGGTTGCCTTTTTATATCATCTACTTTAAATTCCTTAGTATTTGAAAAAAGATTTGATATTGTCGTAGTTTTTGGTTCTTCAATTAACTCATCCAGGTTATCAACCCATGAATCTCGAACACGTTTGTTAAAATCTGTATGCATCAGATACGATGACTGTTGTTGTTGTAGTTTATTTGCAAAGATATTAGCAAAAGTGGGAGGTTCAGTAAATATATCATCCGGAAAAGAAGGCACCATATTATTCCGGAAAAAATTAGAATACCAGTCTTCTAGGTTTTCGTTTTTAGTTAAGGACGTCTTTGAGATTTCCTTTGCAATATTTTCTTGATGAATGCCTGAAAGTCTCATAGATTCTTGATTTTCTTGACCGAAATATTTACCTTCTGGAATATCGTCTAATTTATTATAAAATGGTGATTGTGTGTAGAAGAAGGATTGGCTATATTTAGTAACGTTATTCATTACGTTTGGTTTGCTACCCGTATTCGTGAGGTAATTTGATACTGGCATTATATTCGTAATCAATTCCTTACGATTCACTTTCACTGGTTCTTTGATAGCATTTGACTCTGATAGTAAGTTGTTCTGGACTAATTCAGTGTCCATATCTTTAGCATTATTTGCGTAGTTATTTTGTGGTATAAAAGGTTTGAACATATTCCACTTCTGACCTTGTGTGGGATTATGAAGATTTTGGTTCGGTACAATTTCGTCTTGAACTTCATGAGTGTAATTATTCTGTTCCGAAAGCACATAACTGTCATTGGTTGCAGAATAAATCAATCTTCCATAGTGAGCAGTTCTTGATGTCGTGTTAACTTTAATTGGAAATAAATTGTTAGTTATGTTATTCCGAAATATCCATGAACTATCTAGTGCGTGTTCAGAGTTTAACATATGATGATTAATTTCTTTATTCTTATCGTTAGTGTGAGTTATTACTTTTCTTAAATACTCGTCAGCTAACTGTTTTGGAACATACAATATCGTGAGATCGCTTGTTTTAATAGTTTTATTTTCAGATGATTTGATGTGCTGCAGCTTTGATTCGTGTGTAATATCATCACTTTTAAATTTTGGTGTTACTGATTTTGAAACAGACGTGTTTACACCATTACCTGCAATAAATGAGACTATTATATTAACATTTACTTAAACATAGCTCACAGGACTGCGCTAAATGCGCCAGAAAATATGGCCTCCCACACGGTGGACCGGTGGACCGGTCCCACACTGGTTAGGCTTAAGTCTTTTGGCTGCAATGATGACGTAGCGTGTAGTATAATTAAAATACTTACTTCTATTCATACTCCGTATTTCTACTTCTTGGGGCTGAGGTTCCGGTGACTTGGTGTTGGCTAAACACTCCTGTCGAATGCTTCTGAAGTAGACATATAATTCGAAAAATAAATAAAGTTATATAGATATATATATATATATATAAATTAAAGTTCTTGCTGTTACATTTAAATTAAATTCCACCGAAATGGAACTACCATTACTATATCCATACTCCATCTACTGCGAGATGGAAATGTTACATTGATTGTTTCAGACTTACTGTATCTAAAAAGGCATCGAATTTTAATTCTATAGAATAAATAATCTAAATCTATACAAGGTGTAAAAAAGCCCTGTAGCCGTAATGAAAGCATCGCTACTACTAATTCAGAACAAGTGTGCAAAATTTTAAATTTTCTTAAAATTTTGGTCACCAGCTTGTGCCAAATGTGTCATAACTCTAGAATTGACTACCACAGAGAACAGTATGAAACTTAGATTAACTTTTTATAAAACTCGATAAAACATCGATGACTCACTCATACTTCACGATAGACAAACATTTTAAACACATAACTGCTTGCTGTATGACCTTTGTTCGAATTGCTATAGGGTTTTTTATACTCTGTGTATATAGTTTTTAATGGGGATGAAATCTACGTCGTTGACATAAGTTACTCTCAAATCCATGTCAAATATGACTTTATTTCGTATAAGTTCATAGACTGCACACCACCTGGTCAACTTCGCTACTAGTTGGCTATGTGCCCAGTACAAAAAGAATCAGAAACTCACTCATTGTTCAGATCCTGTATGTTTACATTGTAGCGCTCGAGTTTCTTCAACGTATTCATATCGATGTCTTCCTTTTGCAATCCGCTCAACAACAACACACACAACAAATCTGAAAACTATCACAATTAGATCAAATGAGTTCTCATTCCTAACATGCAACTTTGCATGTTCACGACTCTTATCATGATAAACAAGCTACTAAATCTGATCTGTCCAAAATCACACCAAAACAAGCATTATTAGAAGACGCTTCAACCATGTACATATATCTATATGTACATCAATAAAACAGTATTTTGATACTATGAGTAAAATCCCATGATGCTGAATCAACTATCATGAAGTCTTTGATTTTGGCAACACGAGAATCGAGTGATTGTTTTTAACAGTCGAAACGTCGGAAATGTAAATGATATAATCCATAGGGTTTAAATTCAGTGCTCGAGCCATCCAGTTCCCTCTACATAATTTTCGCGACGTCTTTTTCAATACATAAAGTTTCACTTGTGCCGTTTATTTAGAATAGAAGATCTGTTGTTGGAACCTTTTATATGGCCTAAACGCTGCTCGGCCAGGCGGCTAGCGTGCACTGTAACTTCTCGTGGAAACGTACATGTTATTGCGATCGCAGTGAGCACGGCCCGGCACAACATCTCGCCACGTTATCGCCTATTTTCCATTGTTTTGCCAACAACCATAGATGGAAGCGACCGCGGCCAACTGGCGGGCGTTCTGTTTCATTTGTTGGAGCTGCCTTTCTTGATTGATTATTTGGCCAACAACTCGGTAGAAGCATTATCGCTTCAAATGTAATGGCGACAATGCCATGAAGACGATAGAGACTTTGGGCAATTTTATCAATTCTAAATTATTTAACCCTGTCAGCTTAATAATAGCAAGTTCCATAGACACTAGAATACAGAGAAGCTTTAACCTAATATTTACTGTCTTTTAGTAAATAATACGAATTAGTGGTCGCCCAGCGGTTGAAATTCAACCATGATTAAATGATAGTTCTGTAAATATAATTCTAGTCTCAATTTGAACACAGACATTAACAATAAACAAAAGAGTACATATGCCTGTCTCAAATACATGGTAGTGTGTAATTTTTTTTATTGATTTTATGTATCACAGTTTTCAAAAATATTAGCATTCTGCACTCTATAAAGACTATAACTGTGGATAAATTAATACTACTCCGCCCGCACAATTTTCGTGAAAAGGGATATAATGTATTTGATCCACGTATTATTATATATATAGATTACCACTATTGTTTTCTTGACGCTGGGGAAATATTTTACGCAATCCCTCTTCATACGCTATCACCAACATTAATCCCGACTGAGTTGATGAGTATAAAAATAAAGAGATACGTGAATAAAATTCTCCCACTTCCTTTCAGGCTCGTTTTCTGCTGTCAAAGGTGAACCCGTCCCAGACGCACAACAACATGTACGCGTACGGTGGGGTGAGTGTAATGAAATCATAATGAAACCATTACTTACTCTAATAATTCAAATTCCAGAATCAATTGAAACCTTTTTTAGTTGCGTCACTATTTGCAATATTTCTACATTTGAATTTGACCGAAATAACAATGTCCTTATTCTGGGCCTATACAGCAATCGTTTAAATAAAACTGAATAATAATATAATGTCTGTATGTCCTTTATAGAATCGTAAACTATGCCTTTGATCATGTTATGATCTTCAGCAAAGTGTTGTGCATGAGCCCACAAAGGTATCTAAGCAAAAAATAATTGAATATTTGTGAAATGTTTTTCCTTCAAATTTATTTTAGTTAGTGGCATAGCAGCAGGGTGCAACAAGTGACAACACAATAACTAGTCCATGAAAGGTTGATATTACTAGGACAAACGCTCGACGCTTCTTTCTATAGTTTCTATTGAGGGGAAAAACGTATGATTGTCACACAGCCCACATCTATCCAACAAATCATAGCAGCACTTTTCGGCTCGAACTTTCCTTACAGACTTGTCGCTTTTTAACTTGCGACTAAATCTAACTGCAAAAATAAGTAGATATGAGTTATAGATATATGTTTTATGTTGTAAATGTTTTTATTGTAGGTAGTCGGTCGTTGTTAAGAAGTAATGTAAAGTTATGTAGACATTATGTTAGTGGACCTGTAACAGTCAACACTTATCAGTACCAATAATGAATTTTTTTTGGATGAATACCTAAACATTACAGTCGAATTATCTTATTTAAGAATACGTTTTATAAACTATGGGTACTATCTAACACGTACCATAAACATCGTTCGAAGTTCTTAAGCGATAAACCTGTTTTCACTCAGTTGCTAGGTTTTTCAACAGGGGCTATGGAGCCCCAAACCACGTCACAGGTCTAAGTATAATACCTAATATTTTACTGATAAGGGGCCCTGTTGTCTAAATTAAGTTACAGGTTCACTGTCATAGTGGGTATTATGAATAAATAGAATCGATTGTAAACTAATTAGCATGGCGATAACTCGTCTTATTGTTGATTTTTTTTTAAATAGAGCATGGTGTGTTTTTATACCATTGCAGCATGGTTTTTGATTTTGTTTTTTCTCTCTTTGTTTCATCATTGTTATGGCGACACCAGGCGATGCCGATACCATCTGCGGTAGAGATTTTTTTTTAATATAATTATGATCTTGGTGTTGGGTCCCTAACGAATTTATCGTCATTGACAAACCAAAATCTGCTATGTGCAAAAACTCTAATTTTGAATTAACGAGTAAAAACATTTTCGTATAAAATTGTATATGAAGGTGAACTCCAAATAATGTTGTCTTTGTAGTTGAAACATACTTCTAGGCAGGCCTTTGACGTGTTAGCTTATTAGTACATACATATTTTAAAGTAAAAAGTGCATTATTACGGTGTGTAAGTAAAATTCTCAATAAATTCACATAGCTGATTTTGGTTTGACAACGACGTTATGCAACTTTTTTATAACACTGCATGGTGCATGTGTTCAAGCAAAATTATTAACGTGACAAATTATATTGTATCTATATCGTTTGTGAAAGTTTACTTTCATTTGTGTCATCATTATAAGTAAAACAAGTCCAAGTTAAACCGAAATTAGTCCTAAACTGTAATGATTTTCCTCATATCTATATTATTACAGATAAAGCAAACGAAATAGATGCAGTAAAATTTCCGCTTTAGCTTTTTTGACAACGTTGAATCAGTTCTCGCTTATATTTAAGTTTCTAACCCAGCATGAGAAGTTATTATTTCTATACTAATGTCCATTTATTTAAGACACTGTCTATAAATTTTATATGTTGGGACTACTATGAAAAATGTAAAATGCCTTATATTCTGTGCTGTCCCGTAAGGAAGTTAAATAGGTCTACAATTAAGAAAAAATCAATTGCAATTAAAAAATACGAGGGATTATATCAAGTTTTTGTAATGAATCTACATAACAACTCTCTTATGATACGGCTATGAGTTTTGAGAGAATCCCGGGGTATAGTTAGAATCAAAATACAAGAATGTGAATGAAATCCCTCCATGATGAATTAAGGGATGTAAAGGAGCGTAAATTGTGGGGTAATATAGGGGCGGGTAAGGGTGAAGGTAGGTGTTTCTGTGTGGGGTTTTTCTTAATTAGTCGACATTAACTATTCTGGGAATATACTCAATAGTTCATAGTATTTATATGACATGTTATATAGTATTATTTAATCATCTTAATTTTACTAGCTCTAGTAACGTTATGTCTTTATTTCTTGTTTGGCTTCACACAGTTTGCGTTTTGCAGTGTTCAGTTAAGATAGGTAACTTTTCTTTCGTTATTTTTTAAAAAGAACGATACCATGATTCATATGACACCCAGATTCGGAGCAAGTGCATCTGGTTTAGACAAAGACACTAGCCCGACCCCGGAATCGAACCGTGTCCTCGGTTGATCCAAAGGCGGCACATCCAACCCCTGGACCATCGAAGAAGACAGATATGAGAGATACATGTCTTAAGTTCTTCGAAACATTGATGTGTCTACTCTACGATTTGCACTTTTTAGTACACTACAATTTCAAATTATTGGTGGCAGTTAACTTAACACGAATGCACGTATTCTTGAGGGGTGTTATTACTACGGTTATTATCCGTGTGATGACGGATTAAAAATACACCAACCCCTACCATGCGGAGAGTGCGGTAAGAGGCGACTAAAGTAACCCAAGAAGCAGATGACCTAGCCGCAAGAGAAGGAAAACTTGATACAGAACCTGTGCCAACCCGTCTGGGCAGCAGGGACAGTAGGCTGATTCCACTCCATGAATTTGAAGGAGAAAAGAGGGAGAAAGGAGTTGGTGATATTGTGTATACTTAATCATCGTCATCACACGGCATTTGTATTTTATACCGCTAAAACTGTCAAAATCGACGATCAAAGACACGTTGATTTTCGATTTTGACTCTTTTGAAGTAACGACTTTGTGGTCCTGCTCTTTATGCACGTAAATCAGTGGGCCTGGAATGCGCACCGCGAGAATGTTGTGTCGCTATTTGTCGAGAGAACGTTCTCACCCGCGCATTTTTGGCCCACAGCGGCCATTCCAAACGCGTCACGCTAAGATTTCCTGAAGAAAAGTATGAGCATGACAATTGCAAACGTAGTTTGACGTTTCGATATGTCATTCCCATATTGTAGCGTGAGTGTTTGATTCAAGTAGGACTAGTTGTTTATGGTACTTTGTGTCAACAGGACGGTGGCGCCCCTGTGCTGACAGATGACGTCTCGCTCCAAGTGTTTATGGAACATCTGAAGAAGTTGGCGGTCTCCTCCACAGCTTAGGGCGTCTAGTGGAACTGCTCGCTACACTTTCAGAACTGACTGCTTTGCAAAATAGTGCAATGTTGAATACAATTAACGATTTGAAACTTTCGCGTTTTATGCCTCTTAAATATACGGCGATTCAGACCCATGTTATTATCTTAGAATGTTGAATACAGTTTCAGAAATGTTACTAAACAAATTTAGACAACTGTAAAAATTTTTTATACGTTAACTATAAAAAATTTTCAAAGAACTTGAATAAGGAAACACAAATTTGAATGCGCAGTAGTCGATTTCTATGTCAAATTGGCTGTGAGGTGGGGGGGGGGGTAACCCAGGCCATTGGTAGATGACATGCGCGAACTTTCTCCTATCACGGTGCTTTTTGTCCAAGGTGTTTCCCAGGTATAGTAGAGACAGCAGTGGACTAGAGTCGACTGTTGATGATGATACAGAATGTACGTGGTTTTTGCAGTTCAGTATTCAGATTCTAGTTGCAGAGTAAGATATATATCGAGTAGCGCAGTTTAATAGTCGACCAATGAAATTGTAATCATTGCAATTGTACTAACACCGTCACGTTTTAAAATTAGAAAGTTACTGAAAATTGGTTTCTATGTTATATGGTATAGATCCTATTTTTATGGTGCAGTTGCAGGTTTTATATCCAATAAAAAATAGACCATACTTACTTGGTATAAAAACTGTTATACTACTAAATACGAGGTATATAGGTAAAAATGGTGAAGGATGGGAACGTGTTATTTATTTAAAAATATCGTATCGTTCTAGAGGTATTATTTTTCTATTTAAATGCTGGTATTCTCAAAGCTATTTTGCATTAATAGGTCGTAAGTTCTGAGAGTGATGGCTGCAAGAATATTGTTTATGCAATTTAAGTTATGATAAGTGGTTTTCTACAATATGCTGTAAATTATATTAAATGAAAATGTTTATGTTAAAATAGTATGTTTACTTTGTGGATAATATATCATTTCCTATTAAAACCAGTATTATTTTATTTGTTAAATTTTATTCTGTAGACGTCATTATTCGTGTATGTGACGATATTTCACTTAGGAATATAAAAATTGTGACGCGCATGCTAGAGGACGCACGGAGTCCCGACCTTCTCGAAGACGACGCTGTGCTATCCGGCTGTCGCAATGCACACAGAGACTTAGGTATGGCAAATAACGATCATCATCATCATTTCAGCCAAAAGACGTCCACTGCTTTACATAGGCCTCCCCCAAGGATTTCCACAAAGGCCGGTCCTGGGGCGCCCGCATCCACTACTTTCCGGCGACCTTGACCAGGTCGTCGGTCCACCGTGTGGGAGGCCTACCAGCACTGCGCCTTCCGGAACGCGGTCGCCACTCGAGGACTTTTCTGCCCCATCGGACGTCGGTCCTGCGAGCTATGTGCCCTGCCCACTGCCACTTAAGTTTGGCAAATAACGATACATAACTTAAATATTTCTACGATCTAAACTATCTACTTGTCGGCCCATAAATTACCCACTGCTGAGTCGACCCCTCCTTCATACATGGAGGGTAATCAGCTTACTGTGCCACGCTGGCTAGACGGGTTGGCATAGTCTCGTATAAAGTTTTCCTTTACTTGCGGCTAGGCTCCCGGCATTTCTTTTTGTCGGCTTTTACACTATGTAGGTATTCTAAATCCGTCACTACATGGATATGCCACGAAGCATTTAATAACGCAGGTGAGACCGTGACACTACGACTACATAGACGAGAGCAATCAATATTAATGATGTCTTAGGTTTTCACGATCTTTACACAAAGCAGGAAAGGATCTCTTCACGGTTATGATCGTTTTATTTTATTCCCAACGTTTCAGACACTTTGCAGTGTCCGTGGTCGCGGGACGACTGGATGGCAGTTGTCGCTATATAAAAGCCGGTTTAAAAAAGCCTGCAGCGACAACTGCCATCCAGTCGCCCCGCGACCACGGACACTGCAAAGTGTCTGAAACGTTGGGAATAAAATAAAATAAAACGATCATATCCGTGAAGAGATCATTTCCTGCAATCAATATTAATAGTAATTATATAATAATACATTTTTGTACAGGGTACAACAAAAACCCTATTGCCATGACTAAGGGCCGATAGTATTACGGATGTTAAAAAGTTCTCCGATTCTCAGACAAAAAAAAAAACAAATTATTTTTTTCTTTATTTTACGAGCCTTTTCGCTTAGCTAAAATATGTATAGCTTGGTACCACAACATTATAGGTATGTATACATATACAAGAGTAGTTATTAACTTTTTCACTTTATCTATCCTCAAGCCCTAATTTCATGAATTCCTTAGGCCTTATGTTGCAGCTGACAAGTATAGTTATCTATTATTTAATCAAAATGTGGTAGACATGTTTGGTGTAACTACAATTTGCGGGCTGCCTCTAGGCATAAGGAATACAAACTTATTTAGTGGTATAAGTATGAAAAAAGAAACTTACGTCAATCCATGGTTTCCTTCAAGGTTGTCCATGTATGGTGTCGTACCAAAGGGCAGCTATTTTGAAAGTTCAGTAAAGCATTCTTTCCACATCTTATAGCATTTATTTTTAAGCAGAGAAGCCTCCATCGTAAATTTGTCTGTTTGGTCGTAACCAGTTAGGCCGATACGCGAGGGAATACATTGATGCAAAGAAAAATAATACAATGTTTAATAAAAAATACTCTAATTCGTATCCCTATCTACACAAACATTACATATTTTATAAGTAGTAACAACGTTTATACAAACACAATTAAGTATTTTTTGTAACAAATAATTACAATACATATCGTTATACAAATACAACATAAATTATTTATATACCCCAAGCTGTTTAACCTAACATTTAATGTGCCATTTAATTTTTGAAGATGGCTGTTTAAATACTCGGCATCAAATTTAAAAGGAATGCAATATCGGGAAAGGCTTTAGTACGCGCCTTCGTGCCTACTTCTACAATTTTTTTATTTGTTTCCATAATCAGATAACGAACTTGAACAATGCCGAAAAAGGCATGGCCAAATTAATATTAAGCTTTTTCCTTTATAAAACGAAACCCTTGCACTATGTCTAACCTGTATCGCAGGAACTTTGTAGCGCAGGCGCGTCCGCCCGTGTCAAAAACGCAGCAGTATGACCTATGACAGTTTCGGGCACTTTTCATAACTATGGCTGTGCAACAAGCATTATCACACATCACATTTATAAACAAAATGCCCGAAAAACATGACGGAAGTTCGGACATGCGCACAAAATATTTTCAACTATTACAAGGACTATTCACGAACACAAATGACACCCAGCTGACTGCTAAACGTCACATATCATATATATATATATAACAATTCACTATGTATTCATACATCAAGTCTCCTATGTAAAATATTCACTTGGGATTGACATTACGTTGATCTATCAGTAATTACCTACTCGCGGTTAAATGCGGATATACGGCTACAATAATAAAAGAACTTCTATTTGTGCAAAAGTGAGACATTAGAAAAAATTGGACCATGTTAGTAAGCAGCTACATAAGACTTTCTCCAACTATTGTGCAAAAAGCTTAATTGATGTGTAAATCTACATACAATACTAATTTGTATACTAATATACTATTTGGTATTCTAATATACAAAAAGATACCGTTTTAACGCACTAATCTCAGACACTACTTATAGGTACCATTTGAAATATTCTATTTTAATAGTTATCCCGTTTATTAAGAAAGGCTATTAATTGCTGCATAAAGGAGCACTTAGGGTCAGCGCGCAGTATCAGAGTGGCGGCGAAGAGGCTTTTTCAGTAACAATTTAATTTTAACCTAAAGCGCTTCAGAATACGACTATATTTAGAATACGCTCGCCGCGCGTCGCTCGCCGTCATTGTATTTCGTTGTACCAAATACAGACCCTTATCATACTATCTATGCCAACAAATCAGGCAGACTTATTGCAAAAGTGATGTTTATATGTTTAGTATTAGGAATGAGTATTGAACCCTACATCAGCAGAAGCTTGGCAAAACCTTATCATCTGCGATTTAAGATTTCTTTTTGAACAGGCCATATACGATGATCGCCAAGAGAACCATTAGCACGTACTTAATGTATGCGGTTCAGGAGTTCGGAGGTCAATTGAGGAAGCGTATGGACATCTTCTGCTCGACGTCTGTCCGTTCCAGCGCGCGGCAGAACTCCTCGAAGCATATCATCTGGTCGTTGTTTGTGTCCGCCTCCAGGATTGTGCGTTCCGCTATGCTTATCAATTGCTCCTCACTGTATAGCAATAATGATTTCATTTATTATTTTTTTAATAGACCCAATTGAATGTTACATGAATTTTATGCTATTATATAAAAATATTTATTTTTACAGTTGGTAATATTTATGAGACCCAACTCCTCCAAGTGTAACGTCACATATTTTGCAAAAATTACATAATAATTTCTAAATTCTTAAATTAGAAATCGACTTAGTTCCATGTCCATTTAAATTAATTGATAAAATCAATCTTCAAATCAAACATTGGAATTACAAATATTTGAAATTCGGCTCGTAACACTAGTACATCGAAACTCGCCAACTAAATAAATTAATTCTAATACATATTACACAAAGTTCTTACCTGATATTGGCTCCCACCATCATGTGCAGTATAGCCAGGAGCTCATCGCGCGAGATTTTTCCATCACTATCCAAGTCG
Organism: Clostera curtula; assembly: GCA_905475355.2. Taxonomy (NCBI): domain Eukaryota; kingdom Metazoa; phylum Arthropoda; class Insecta; order Lepidoptera; family Notodontidae; genus Clostera; species Clostera curtula. The sequence goes on along the minus strand of FR997813.1, from coordinate 3,905,446 downwards.
TACATGGAGAAGGCGACTGGAAATAACATTAGATTTTTAAGTAGGTCATTTTCTTTTCAATTTTTACTAATTAGTTACATATTGTTTTTTTGTTGTTGTGGTAATAAATTTTATTTATATTAAAAAAAAATGTTTCTCGCAACCTCTTGAAATATTTCTTTTATATTAGAATACTGTCACGGTGTCACGCAAAAGTACCCACTTCGATAGATATATGACAAATACACAATGTCACCAACCCACATTATCCTAGGCTTTGGGTGTCGTACGAGGCGACTAAAGGAACGCAAGAGGTAAGAGACTTAGCTGCAAGGGAAAGAAAACTTGATACAATTTGTAAAACTGTGAAAACCTTGGCTATGCCTCCATGAATTTTGAGGAGACCCAAGGTCATTTATGAGCTAGAAAGATGGTGACCATGATGACTATTGGAATTATGATGGTTTTCATATTTCAAACCTGCCAACACACATTTAGCTTCTTAATTATGAAAGAAATACAAATCTAAAAATATCAAAGTAAAAATGGTATGGTACTGGTAATGATAATGGTATGGTAATGAATTAATGATTGCCATAGATGGTAGAATGGAGGACATAAGATATTACAAACAAATTATGGAATCAATCCACTGGAGCCAGTTGCATAACCTGTGAATAGATTGTGTTGAACACAGTTTAAATTTACTTGTATAACAGACAGCGAGGCAGCTACTACTGTTATGTTTATTTATAAGTAGTTTGGATTATTACGAAATCTAAGGAATAATTAATTGCTAGAAATTTTTGAAATTATAAGTAAACACTTGCATTGCTGTATTTGTGTGTGCAGTGGAAAATAGCTATATTTATATAATATATCAGATAACGAAAGATTTACAGCATTGGCATTAAGTGTGAAATTGCAATTTGTAGCTAATCCTTCATGGATTGATTAGAACATTGTAATGGAAAATACTATAGATGTAATTGGACTATTTAATGTGACTAGACAAGTGCAACAAATTTTTTTGACTAAACTATATTATGTCCAAAATTGTAACTTGGTTTATATCCAAAATTGACCACACAATGTCCTGAAATCTATTTACCTGCTTACAACATGGTAGTACCTCCTATTTACCAATGACCTTTGTCAAAATATCAACCAAGAGACTTCTATCTATTATTTAACTGATGACTATCCACATTTTTGTTGTGTGAGATCATTGGCTTAAGTCTGTAGCAACCGCATGCTACATACTTTACACAATTTACCAGAAAAATCTAAACTAATTGGAGAATAGGCGCTGCAACCCCTAGCCAGACGTCACACCTCGTCTGGCTGGATGATCATCCCTTTGCGCCTAAAAGTCCACAAATAATGTCATCAATGGATTGCAATTATTGTAGAACCCATACATTGTAATTTAATCTTATAACAATTAATCAAAAATTAAAAACTCAATAGCACCTCTGCTTAAATAATGGTTTATGTAAAATAAAAATATTTATTGCAATTTAGCTCACCTAGCCACATTTAAGTAGTTAAAAATAATATTAAGTATGATTTTATGAATTGTAACAAAATCATCACAAATACCTACATATTATATAAAAAATACGTATGGTTTATTTGTACTCACATAAACACTAACTTAAGTAATAAAACAAGACAAAAAATACCAATTAACCTAAAACTTAAATACTAAAATATATTATTTAAAGGATATTTATAATTATAGATGTAATGTTAACTGGAAGATTCAACTTCATTAACCCTTACTAGATAACTTGAGATTTTTAAGTTGTTTGACAATATTTCTACTGTAACAAAACTTACATCTTAACTTTTCTTCTCTGCTATTAAGTTTGTTTTCCCTGTTTTTCCTGATAGGTCTAAAGTGAGCAAGTACTCTCATGAACTGCAGAAAGTTGACTCTGTCATCATGGCTCTCCGCGAAGAAAGAAGTTACAATCCTCTCGCTCAAGGGGTTGATTGCAAGCTCTGGTATACGCAGAAAATCTTCACGAGAAAGCGTGCCACAATCATTCTTGTCTAGCGATGTGAAACGGGAATATAGGCGTTCAATTTGATTTGGGGTAACTGAAAAATTAATTGGGACATTAATTATTACTGTGAATTGAAACAGTTGTATCATTGTATTAAATTGATTACTTCCAGTTATGTTCTATGATTATTGTACATTATTAAATATTAAAAAAAATGCCTATTAGATCAATTCTTTTCAAGAAAAAAGACCAATTACTTTAATACTCACAGCCTGTTTCCTCCTGAATTTGCGCGATTTCCTCTTCTCTTAGAAGTAGCGAGGATTTGTTTCCCATTATTTACACTTAACCTACTAGGCCACAGTACAACAGTAGAGTGCGAACAAAACTTAAGCTAGCTATACGGAAATAAACAATTCACACAAACAACAAATAGTTTATATTACAAGATCAAAGGCCGCAACGCAATTAACTAAGCTATGGTCGTTGCAGCGAAAATGTATTAACTCGGAGTTCAAAGGTTGAAGTATGCGTTATCTAAATTGGCTTATATTTACCTATAATACACATAATAAATAAAATTCACAAATCGCTGTAGACTGGAATGATTCGACATCGACAACAAAAGTATTTTTTTTTTCAGTCAGTCATTCGTTTGATGGAAAGGAAATGTTGTTGTCCTTGTTTTTAACTGAGGGATGAGTGAGAGAAACGCATAAATCGATCTGTAAGTTATGACATTGACATATTTGTCACTGCTGGACGGTGACGTATCAACTTCTGTTTAGAAATAAATAAATACATAATAATACATTACTAAACAAGACCTGAACAGAAAACTTACAGTATATGAAATGTTTCTAAAATGTATAAGATGTTTGGAAAATCGATTTCGTTAATGGGCTATTATTTACACACACAAATTATACCCACCAATATTTTTTTAAATTTCAGTTGCATCGTTACCGCCGTTGCATGGAAACTGAAACACTGAAAACTTCGTTGTCAAAACTGTTTTGTAAACTTATTCCAATTTACATTTGCCTATTAATGTGTTTATGTAGGTCCGCACCATTATTTTAACTACCATGTCTTCGGAAACAGTGACTGAAAAAAAACCGGATGTGGAACCGTTAGACACCGTCATAGAAGTGAACGAAAATGTACCAAGCGAAATATTCGACCAGCCTACCGAAGAAGGTAATTTCGTTGAAATACTTCCTCGGTTATTTGGAGTCAAGTATGTCGTGGATCCATTAACTCTTAAATCTCTGAACAATGCCATATACGAACTTGGTGTTGTAAACTTATGTTGGCCCGAAATATCTGACCCTGTGTTTGAGACTAGAACATGCTTTCCGAAAAGTTACTACACAAACAGTACGAAGGAACGACTACTGCTAGCTTATGCAGAGAATTTCCGACAGCAACATCAAATGCACTTCAAAGTGCGGAAGCCGTTATTGTTGCAAGTTCCTAACGAGTGTGGTTTACAGGTATTATTTATCGTTTATTTTGATGTAGTTCATAAACTAAGTTTATATCTGTGACTTAGTATGTATACTATGTCGTAGTAACATTTACGTATTACGCCGTACGGCAGGGCTCAATTAAGTTAGCCCCTCAATTTTTTGTTCTGTTTTGGACTATTTTTCTAATAAGTCGTTTGTTCATCGTTGGTTCTTATTGGTGCGCTGTTAATAATTGTTTGCATTCCATATACTTATTAAAAAAAAAATTAAAAATATACCTTCAAGATGCCTTCAAGTTATAATATTTTCCCGTCATTATTCACTCGTAGATATTTATTTTCGATTGTTCGTACATAAAATATGGGGGGTTATGCCATAATCGCCACGCTTGGCAGGCGGGTTGGCGATTGGCGTTACTGCGTAACGGATGGTGTGTTTTTGGACAGAACGTCGCTGCTGCCCAACGTCTGTTGTCCCTTAGTCGCCTCTTATGACACCCACGGGAAGAACCCACGAACAATACCACACAAGTGTGGTAGCGGAGTAAGAATTCTACGACGAACAATCGAAAATAAATATTTATGGCCATAGGTGATGATGGTGGACTGAAATAGGCTGATGATGATGATGTACATAAAATACGTTTATTCTCTTTCGAAATTACTAATTCTTTGTTTATTTAACTATTATAGTTAGCTGAATTTAAGTATGCAAAATATATGTACTGCGCATGCGTCAACTAAAAGCTTAAACTTTCAACATGGTTTTAATCGTGAAAAAAAAACACTATAAATCCTGAAGGAACATTATTTAGAACAATGATTAAATTCTAAATGTATTTATATCAAAGTGAAAATAACTAACCAAGTAAGTAATATTCTGTGAACTTAACATGAGTCGATATTAGGGTTCATGATTTCTCGAGCTTTTAAATTTCTCGGGTCTCGAGAATTCTCGAGGCTAATTTCTCGGGACTCTCGGGTTGTCGAGAAATTTACATTTACGCACATTTTCTCATATTATTTGGTTCCAATTGCGTCTAAAAATAAAAGTATCAAATTAATTATAAAACTTTCATCGATGTTATTCAAAAACGTTAATCTTATAAATATTGTTTTATAAAATATTACAGAAAAATATATTATTCAGGCTCATAATCATAATGACAGCACCATTTTTAGTTGGTTATTTAGAACTTAAACTAATCAAAAAATCAACATGAAAGAAAACGTAAATATTAGGTTGGGGAAAAAGTCTTTTCGCATTGTAGATGAATGTATGAACTTGTAATAAAATCTTCAGTCCTGATCTTGCACCTTCAGATTTCCACATGTTTCGGTCTCTTCAGAATTCTTTAGGCAGTGTCAGGTTAACATCACGAGAGGACTGCCAAAACCACTTGTCGCGGTATTTTGATCAGTAGTCCCAAAATGTCTATAGCAATGGGATCATGTCCCTACCTACAAGATGGCAAAAAGTTATCGAACAAAATGTTAGCTACATACTTTAGTTAAATGTAAATAAAAGATATTAAAAAATGTTATGAAATTTCTTAAAAAATGCGACGAAACTTTTTCCCCAACCTATTATCTTAACTTACATTACATTAGGATCACAGCACAATATTGGGCTAGTTATTTAGAAAAAAAATCAACTTACTTAAATCTTGTAAACAAAATAACTTCTTTAAAACACGAAAGAAATCTTTAATATCTTAAACTCAGATAGAAAGTAAATGTAAATTATAATTACATTACAATCATAGCACCATTTATGGCATGTTAATAGAATATAAACAAATTAAAACTCTGCAAGTTTATTTTCTACAAACGTACATGATTTCTCGAGTTCTCGACTTTTCTCGAGCTTGATTTCCCGGGAACATAGCCCAACGATTTCCCGGGAATTCCCGGCTCGAGAATTCCCGGGAATGAACCCTAGTCGATATGTTCGATATTATATTCGATTATTGACTTTAAATACTTGAATATACATTTTTATTAATTTATAAATCAGAAAATTAGATATTGCATTTATTTTCAATTTTACTCATACATTTTTAAATATAAATAAATAAATAAACGTCTATATTCTAAAAAATATACGTGGCTGTGTTCGTCTATAGTGTCGTAGTGTCAACTAGATCTGGCTGATGTTTGGCCCTTTGGAACTATTGCGTGAGTTTGCTCTCACAAATCTGTCTTATAACCAGTCTTGTACCCATATGGCGATCTAAAAAGACCAACTACAGAGTTTCTTGCCGGCTCTTCTCTGTAGAGGTGCATTCCGAACCGGTGGTAGATGGTAAATAATTAATTTTAAATGGTAAATTTTATTTTTCGTTTGACCTATCAAAAGAGCTCTAATGAGCCAACTTGATTAAATGAGTTTTGATTTTGATATAAAGTTATGTTAATTAAAATTAAATTAAAAATAATTCTCAACACTTATTTAAAAATATATGTATTACTTTAAATTCCTGATCCTTTTCCTAAATTCCCATCCGTCCCGCGACCACGGACACAGCAAAGTGTCTGAAACGTTGGGAATAAAATAAAATAAAACGATCATAACCGTAAAGAGATCATTTCCTGCAATATATATTTTTTTTTAATTAACAAATGGAGAAGAAACAATTATTAATAGCTAACAAATAATAACAAACGATTAACAAAGTACTTAATAAAAAAAAAGTCTAAATAGTAAAAAAACATTTTTGTAGTTTTTTTTTTTTACCAAATACTTGAATGCCTTTGACCCTAGGCTTGCGTGATCGAAAGCAACGCCAGGGTCTAAGATGGGACAGGCAATTCAAGGAAATGCCCTGTCGGGCACCGGCTCTCACATACACACGACGGAACACAGTAAAACTGCTTGGCGCCGGACTTAAATGTGAGGGTGGTAGCTGGCCGGGCGGACCATTCGATCCTACCACCAAGCGTGCTGGGTTTTGTTTTTTTGATCCGTACGGCAGTAGTCAGTACCCACATCACATGCTGATTGGTAACACTAGATGACGCTAGTAGAGTACTAAATGTTCCGAACAAACTTTATGACTATCTTCGATTGTTGGTGAAACTGGGGATATATTTTTAATTTTCCTTCTCTGCATCTTATGTATATTTCACTCTTTGGTCAGTTAATATTATGGATTACCTGAGTAATCATTATCTTAAAAAGAGGTCATATACTGTTGTACACTAAATTGTTGCTATGTTACAAACATATTTAACGACTACCCTGTACTTCATCCTGATATTTTAATCTGTGGATAATGCTGGTAATATTATACCTAAGTTGTTACCACCTGCGCTTTTGACAATATTTAAAATTCCCCTGGGTATTAACCCAATTATAGTAAAATAATACAATACCGCCACTCGCAGGATGGTACGAATGGAAAACAAGGTTAACTTCATTTACATTGTTTAGGCAAATAAATAATGTTTCCTAAAAGCTAAGGCCGGAATTCAGTATGAGTTATTTAAAAATAACATAATAATCCTTCAGAAAATGGTCTGCACTTCAATACGCCCTACGAAACTATGCTTTGAAGGAACAAACACTTGGAAAGGCTTGGGGTCTTTGGTGTCTGATTACTTCGACTATGAGCCGTTAACGAAGCCGATGTTGCACGTGAGTTAAAGCTCATATTATAAGTTTATTATCATCACACATCATCACTTATATCATTATCATCACTACATAGTATAAAAACAAAGTCGCTGTCGTCTGTCCGTCCCTATGTATGCTTCAATATTTAAAACTACGCAACGGATTTTTTTAATTAATACAGTGATCAAGAGGAAGTTTTATATCTATGAAATTTGCATAATAGCACCCGTGCGAATCCGGGGTGGGTCGCTAGTCTGATATAAGATATTGTGTAGAATATTATAATTTTGATGATAATTTGTAAGCTGCAATATAATATTGAGGTATCTACTACTCAACAGATGGCGTAACGTGTTACACGTGTAGAATTTACGACTATCACTATTGATCAACAGATGGCAGTAGCAGCTCTTACTCGTTAAATTGTATTCTGATAGTCAAAGATCAAAGATCTTGAGCAATGCGGCGCAGTACTCGATTTTCGTGTCTAGTTGGTGGTGATGGATCCGTAACCCTCGCAATTATTAGATGAAATCTACGAACTTTTCCCCACCGCGGTACTTATATAATTTACTGTAGGGTTATAATGGTAAAAAGTACCTGACCACTGATTAGGTCATGGTCTATTATGATATTTTGAGAGCAATGCAAGTATTTAATAATAATTATCATCGTCGTCGTCGCTAATGATTTCAAATCATTACCATAACTTTATAATTTTAAATCTACTTATTTGATTAACATAGTCGGTCCGTTTTGTTGATTTATTGAAGGCAATATTCGAAATTTATATCGCACGTCTCGTATGCTAGTTGATCTTAAATTAGTGTTATGTGTGTAGAGAATGACGTATGGTTAGTAGCAATGTTCTTAGAGTTGTGATAGTATACTGAGCTCAGACACAACTGAAAGGAAAAATAAAACACCAGTGTAAGTTTCAATCAAGTTTAATTGTATAACATTTTTCGAGATCACAAATAGTGACAAGAGAATTTATAGATAGTCAAATCTTTTGTTTAATTTTGTACAAAATATCAATCTCTCGAACAAATTTCCATTGGGGCCAAAGATAATGCTAGACGCAAACCAACAATTCTATCTCCCTCGGCGAAAAGATACAATTTTTGATAACTGCAAAAGGTATCGAGTGAAAACCTCAGCACACAAATCTAAACCATTGGACAATTTCTTATTAACATTAAGATAATACACTCTATTAATTAGGAATGTACTTACAATAATAATAATCTCTCAATAATTTATAATTTTGATCACAGTGTCCTTAACTGTTAACGTATAATACAATTCCGAGGCGGCACGTCCACATGCCTACCATAATATAAAATACTGAGCAATAGAAAACAATTACACAACGAGTGCCTAGCTAACACAATAGAGTATCTATATCTTAACAATATTACCTTGTTCTCACATTGGCACAACAATATTGCATCTTTTCTGTATTTGGTATGAGTGGGGATAAAGATCTGGCGAGCGAAATCGCCTCCCCTTTAAGAGTTCCTAAAAGACGCAGTGCATACGAGTCTTCAGAATTTTAGGTACCATTTTGATCGCGATCTCTGCGCCTTTTCTTTGTGTCGTAGTTTCTCATTGGGTGAAAAGATGCTGTGCGTGACTTAGTATAAGTTTTGACTTGAGGTAGAACATAGGGATCCAACTATAAACTATAGTAAGGGTACAACTAGGAATGTAATAGTCGAATGGCAACATACAGCGGTACTACATACATACTAATCGCTATCTGTTTTGTGTGCATCGATAACTGAGATTGTAGACGTCTGGAACACCCATTCTTACATCAACTTGCATTGTCAGGTTTCAAACACACTTCAAAACAATGCCGTACCGAAGCAAAACGTTCAGGGTCAATATCGAAATATCTGAAGTCGTATTTTTGCAGTATGAAGTTTACATAAATAGGTTTAGGAACTTCCTAACCTACGCATACATACTAACAGCTACTGCAGAATTCCGACTGCAGCCTGCTCAAGACTTAAAAACTAAAAAAATGATGCATAGCTTTTCTTTTAGAACAAAGAAATTATGTACGCAAATTTGGCTACACATATCACAAGTGAACGCTTACTGGCGACGACGTAATTATGTACATAATTGAATTATTCCCTGTAGCAGCCGGCGGGCGAGCGCCGAGTCTACTTGCGGCGGGCTGCGTGCTCGGCTAGGGGCGGTGGGTGCGGCGGATGCGCTCGACGCGCGCGCAGGTTGTGCAGTAGAGCTCGTAGCTGATGCACATGCATACGGGTCACGCTGGGATCTCCGCTTGACTCCAGCCACGCTAGAAACTTATCCCCATGTTCCAGGGCCTCTGCCGCACCTGCCTCCCACTCTCCATTCACCGGCGATGTGGCTCGCACCTCACTCCCCGCCTGGCTGTTGTTGAATAAAAGATTATCCAAGACTGTGCGAGCTTTTGTCTGACTTTTGCCCGTCTCGTGGATTTTTTCCGTAGTTGGTTCTTTGTTTTCCGTGCCTATCTCGGGACTGGCGGCAGGTTCGCTCACTCGCAGTTCCATATTGATGGGTTCGCGAGCTTCCTCACTGTGAGTTTCCAATGGTGCCGGTGCGTGCGGATGACTGGTCGTAACTATTTGTTCTTCCTCGTGTTTCCCTTTCGTAAGGTGCGAGTAAAGTATATTTTCCGCAGATTTATCCTTGGGCACCTGGGAGGCGGATTTGTGTTTGTCGTCGGGTAGAGGCATTGCTCCGCCGAACTGTTTATAGTATTGCCATAGCCAAGAGTTTCTGTTGTAGTCCAAATGTGAATTGATAGGTACAGCAGGTGCTACGGGCTTTGGCGGAAGACTAGGTTCAGTTTTGCTGAGATGTAGTGGGTGAGGTGTAGTGGTTTGAGCGGTTAAGTCAAGCATAGCTTGTTGCGTCTTTAGCCAGTACCAAAGGGTATCATCGACAGGCTGGTTAGCTACAGATGAGGGTGTGCTGTGATGATGGCTGGACTTAGGCATTGCCGATCGATACGGATCCGAGTGGTGCGATTTGCTTCGGTGCTTGCTTTCGCTCATGTTAAGTACGCCATTATGGGCTGGTTTCGGAGATCGGACCGAGCGAAGAGCCCTACTGGCAGGTTGCGCGGATAGCGCCGATAGGCCAGGGTTGAGCTGTGCGAGTAGAGTCAGGTTGGTTGCAATCTCGTTGAAGCTGAGACCGAGATGCGAATGAGTCAGACCGGGGAGATGGCCCAGGCCGGATAGCGGACTGATTGCGCTCATGGAAACGCTGGCGCCGGGATCGGGTCGACGTTCGCGTGGGATGTGTGCAGTGGGTGAGACGTGGGATGGTTCCGTGCGCTTGGTGGTCAATTCAACGGGTGCGTCGACAGGCGGCGGTGGTGGTGGCGGTTGTGGTTGTACGGGAGCCGAAGTGACAGGCGTAGAGAGGTCGAGGCCGGCGGCTACGGGCGAGGGGGGCGCGGTGGGGGATTCTGTGCGAGCTCGCTTTTCCGCCGGCTCGCCGTCATTGCTCTTATCGGTGTCCGGCGAGGACAACCGCGAGGTCATGTATCTCAGTTTGTCCTCGTTTTTGCACCAGCCACGGAGTGTGGACTCTGGTACGCCTATGTCTCGCGCCACCGACGCCTTGGATTCGCCGTCGTTGACGCGTTGGATGGCCTCGATCTTGTCGCTAGGGGTTAATGCGCGCATTGGACGCTTGCCCTTTGTCGCCATTTTGGCTTCGCGCCGCCTGTAACAAAGACAGTGCTATTTGTAGATATTACGTCAGATATTTAGAGGTAATCTGTCTGAAGTAAGAGGAAATATTGGTTACCACAGCATCATTTAAACAAGGATCCTAAAAATTATAAATGACCGCAAAAAACATCCCAACATAATCCTCTTGGGATATGTTATAATTATTTTAGATATTTTTAAATGTTTGGAGACTGCTCTCAATAATTAAGTTAAAAGTATATAACAATAAAATGAATTATAGGATAGAAATCAACGATTGATAATATTATTTTTTACTTTACTCAACAAACTTCGATCAATCAATAAAATCTTCATGAAAACAAATCACTCGAAGCGGCTAACAATCGCATGTTCAGTGAGGTCATAACTTCGCACGAAAATAAATTCAAGCCAAAATCACCCGTAACAAACATTAAAACGTTTCTTGTCATCAGAATATTACGACAATCATTACAACAGCCGTCCAATAGCACGTGCACAATTGCCGTAATAAACTAAATCGTTTACGCGGGTAGCTATAAAGTTACGAAAAGATAAACAAAAAGAAGACATAAAATTATGACCTACGACAACAGTAGGCGGCAAAAGTTGTCGGGTCGTTGACACGGTGACCTTGCAAGCGGTTAACGCGTTATCGCCCACCGCTCATAGATGGCATTGCACGGCCTTCACTCGAGCGGTCTGTTTATTATTTCATGAAATTTTATATTTATTACTTCTTGATTATTATACTTTATGTTTACTTTTAGGAAATGAACAACAAATGGTTTTGCCCACAAATTGAAATATGTAGATAATATTAAAATCTCTCAAAACACTTTTGTATTAATTTGTTTTTTTAAGATGCGAAACTAACTAGATATCGAGTATTTTTGTTAAATTAGTCTTTTTAGTCTAGATCTGCAACTCTTACTTGAGTGATAAATTGAATAGTTCTTGATTGCTTATCTATGTAAAATGATTGTAAAATTCGATTTCTTTTGAATTCGACACGTATAGACTTACAAATTCAAGTTAAAAGTTTATCAGCCCAAAGTCAATATTCAAGTTTCAATTAAGTTTATTATTCCGTTTGAAACCGTATGTTTCAGTACCTATTCTTTTTCTTGACTATGAAACGTTTTTTAATGTTTCCTATGTATTTTACACTTATTAAAGTTTATAGGCTTTTGACCAATTCATTGCGCATTCGCACAATATAAAAGTTATATTATCAATATTTTAAGCATAGGATATAAGCCTTTCTGTAACACGAAATGTTTATGTTAGGTTAACTAGTTTGATTATAAATAAGTACAGATTAAAAAGTTCCTGCTACTTAGTTTTACTTCCTGTGAAAAGGACGATAAATTATTTTTATTTATCAACCACTTATACCCACAGCGTAACATCCTACTACCAGCCACTAAATGTATTATTGCCTTTCTCAAATTACTATTCTTTTTGACGGATTTAGCGGGTAGTATTCATATTGTATTGCCGTTATTAGTTTCGTAGTCTCGTTGGTGTTTTTCCCCACAAAGTTACTAGCTGAGTAAGTACCTAAGAAACCCGAGTATGGGTATTTCCTTGGCTGCACTGATAATTCCCGTGTTTATTTGATAAGCTATATTTAAGCGAGGACATCACTGCAGTAATGTCCCTGTTCTACATTCAAAATGCATGTAAAAGTGACCGAGTTACAAATTTCTGTACCGCAGTTTACTAACAGAAATTAATAGAACAAATTTCATATACCTATGTTTTTAAAAAAAATCAACTGTCACTTTGGTTCTTGTCTGTTGAAATATTGAATTGTACGATTTGCAAATTTTTATGCGTCTGAAGAGTAATTTGAGTTTTGTAAACAGTAACGTGGGTAGGATCGTAACCGCAAAACGACTTCATACATCAACATTCGACACCTGGGATCATACGTGTTAATTTTTTCTCAACATTAAGTCTGCAAGTCGAAGGCTCGACGTTTTGCCCCAAATAAACTTTGTTCAACACAACACGAGTCACTCGCGAAATAAACAAGCGTGCACGGAAACTTACTTGGGGGCGAGCACGTGTGCAGTGTTTACAATTTTTTCCGGCCGTAACAGGGTTGCACTGTAGCACGAACAAAAGTGGTTCGACACAAGTTCACAGTTCAAGTCACTGAAGGTACGAGGTCGCGGGCATGCGTCGCGGCGCGCGCGAGGCGACTGTGCCCCGTGCTCGCGTGATAAGGCCGCCTCGCCTGCCCGCGGTCCGCGGCCGCGACCGGCCGCTCGCCTTTGTGTCCGTCCGTCACCCCTCCCGAACCTCCCCCCGCGCTCCTAGCGACGCCTACCTATCTCCCGTGTTAACTCCATTAATTATTAATTTCAACGCATCGAACGCTCGGCAAACGGCGCAACTCCGGAAAGTTTTCGCAACTTTTTAAATGTCTCGCACTCGTCTGCCGTGTAGTTGCAGAAGAAATCTGGAGCATTTTGTCGATGTTTTCGAAGAGAAGTGGGTCAAGCGATAGGCTTGTTGATATGCTACGGGCTACGAGGTCTCGTAGCGCCCGTAGCGGCGGCTAGATAATGCGCGTAGCACTTAATTTTTATCGTTCAGTTTTCCTTCCGAATTATTGTGAGTTATCGTGCATTTATTTTTATTTACCTATCGTTGGTTCGGGTGTGTTTATAAGGACGGGGATTATAGGAAGCGGGCTTGGTGCTTTCTAAGCTCATTTACATTTATCTATGAACTTCCTGAAACTGTGCCTCGGAAATGGTAGTTTGCAAGTTTCACTATTTTTCGAGGTTTGACTTGGGAGCTATGGAATCGGAATGGTGGTTGTAACAGTTCTGTAAAATGTTATTTTATTTTTACAGATCCCTCCTATTCGGCGTAATCATTCCTTTAGTTTCTGTGCGTTTTGTCCCACACGTGACCGATTTGAAATACATAGTGTCACCACTCCATTCCTTCCTGAGAGTGTCGTAGGAGCGTAAATCTACACATGAAAAGACAAACTTCACTTCAGCCCTTCTTGCCCCGGCTACCTTGCTTCCATGTAGTTGGGGGAGACTCGATTCAACGGTGGGTCTTTTATTATCATATAAGAGAAAATTAATAATCAGGACAGGACAGTACTCTACATAATATTCCGTGGTTAGATTTATGTACATTTGTGGTTGCTTTAGTCGTCCCGTACGACACCCTCGGGATTAAATAGTCTGGTGTCATCATGTGTTTTAAGTACGCCGCCACACGGCAGTGATACTCTCATAGTGCACTAGTGCCCACACAGTGAAAGTTGCTCGGTTCAGAAACGTTAAATGGTCGCTAAGTTTAACGTTATGTCACGCGGTTATCGACTTTTTAACTGTTGCGTGATAAGGCTGCACATATTGTTATGTATAGCGATTACATGAGTCGATCCACCATTTCAGCCTATAGATCGCTCATTCTGAGTTTCTGACGTACAAAGTCTGAAGTGTTTTCGGAACAAAGAATAGTTATAATATTTTCATTTTGTTATCAATTAATAACTGATACAGTCTACTCTTCATACAGTCACGCCTTTTACCCGCAGGGGTAGGCAGAGATCACATCCTTCCACTTGCTACGATGCTGGCTCACAACTTTCGCTTCTTCCACTTTCATCAATCTCGTCACGCATGCTCGTCGTATGTGCACCCTTTCTGACCTGACCTTTCTTTAAGACCACCTATTTGGTCACGAAATGTCCTTCGAGGCCTACCCCTTCCAATGTTCACAATCACTCCCTTAAACGGTCAGTAAACTACTTGCAGATCTAACCAAAGTGATTACCGGTCGTCCCACCAAAGGGATATCATGGGGCAAATGGCAACTGAAAATATTGGTAATTAGACAAATCGTGTGCCAACCACAGTAAAGTTGGGAAAAGACATGGAGTTATAAGTACTCAAGGTCATATTATAAACTATGCCGCAGGTAGAGTTTTGCCGCAGTTCTACCGTCAGTGTGGTTTAATATACTTGTTATTGTTAGTAGGAGAGGCAGAAACACAAAGGATCAGCGATTTACAGCGACGCGTCTCTCGCTCTGTGTTTTGGACATCGATGCCATAGATGTATATTAGGATGGATGCGGTAGTCGAGTTATTTGTACAATGTTATTGATTGTTTAATTGGCGACGGTAAACTAAATGGGAAATAAAGGTCGATAGGAGTCGGTGGATGCTGTCTCTAGTTATGTGACCATCTATGGAAACGTCTTTAGATGTTCCATAGATGTTCCATAGATGAATTTAAAAAAAAACACTAATAATAATAGGAGGAGTCCTCCTATTATTATTAGTGATTTTTTTTTTAATCTAAATTTCCATAGCTAATGCATTCTGCAATATCCACTAGGCTTCCGACCTCTTCCATGACTCTCTTCTCTCTGAACTCTCTTCTCTTTTCTAAGCAACCCGTTTCGCTTGAAATTTGTTAATACTGTTTCCAGCAAGATAGGTGATCTTTATAAAAATGTGTTAGAAGATTTGCCTATTTTCTGACTAAATCACAAAAATAGGTTTTGTAAAACTTTGAATGTTTACCTATTATTATTTCAATTGCTTTCATTCTGTATTCGGCAAGATGCCGCATCCAAATTATCGCGCCTCAAGGCATCGACTCACGTTCTCTAGTGATTTCGTTATCGGTGCGGCACCCCCCGGCGACATCCGACGCTGCGCCCCCCTGGCCCCCCAATATCGGGGCCCCCGCCCCCTCACCGGGACCCCCCGCATGAGTCTTCGCGGACTCGCCGCCCGTGTTGCTCGCAGCGGCCAAGTGTCAGGTCAATTAAAATTATCTGTGTACTTAAACATTATCTTACGACTACGTTCTTTCCTTTCATACTTTACTAGCTTATGCGCGCGGCTTCGTCTGTCTTAGCTTTAAGCCCGTTCTTATCTCGGCTTCACATAAACCACATGGCATATGTTACTAAAAGAATATTTTAAATCAAAAACAAAAATACAAATCTTTCTCTTTATAATATTAGTCTAGGCTAGACTAGCTTTTGCCTGCCGCTTATCAGGTGGATTCCTGGCGTATCCCACGAGAACCGCATTGTTTGGTATAATGCGGAATATCATATTAGCTATTCCATATTATTGTTTATCCCATGGTAAATATTTGTTCATTTTTTTTCTCTATGACATTCAGCCATTATTTCGCATTTGTAATACCGAGTCACTTTTTAATTAAAAGTTAAAGATTTCTCTCTTCACAAAGTCTAGTTATTTAACAAAACTGTAAAACAAGGCCCATTTTTATGGTTATTAAAACGAATACTACAGCCCATAAATGATCCACTGCTGAGCCAGCCCTCTTGAAAGGCAATTAGCCCACTGCCATGCTGGCCAGACGGGTTGGCACAGGGTTTCCTTCTCTTGGCGTGGTTCTGCATCAGATCCCACAATGCCACAACAGGACGCGAGTTGGAGCACCCCGGGGAGGTTTAGTGGGTAGGCCCCCACTATGGGGTAGAGTCCCACACTCCCCTCGCTGGCCATCCCCGTGGCCGGCGAGGAAGTCCATAAAGGATTTTACACCGGGCGGAAAAAAAAAAAATAGTTTACTTCTCTTGCGGCTACGTTATCGGCCTTCTCATTTCCTTTTGTCTGCACTTACGTCGCCTTTAGGATGCAATGGAGTGGTGCCACTACGTATTTTAAATCCGTCACCACACGGATATTACTCGACTGTCCCGAAGACCTTTCTGCAATACTGCTTTGAAACCATTTGCAACTCTGTTCTTCATATATAATATAACTAGCGACCCGCCCCAGCTTCGCACGTGTGCAATTATGCATTTATTATACATATAAACCTTCCTCCTGAATCAGTCTATCTATTAAAAAAACCGCTTCAAAATCCGTTGCGTAGTTCTAGAGATTTAAGCTTACATAGGGACGGACAGGCGACAGCGACTTTGTTATATACTATGTAGTGATATGACTAGCGACCCACCCCGGCTTCGCACGGGTGCAATGATGAACCTCTAAATTTATCAGTGTTGCTCTACAATATTATGGAAGTAATATACATATAAACCTTCTAAAAAAATCACTCTGTCTATTAAAAAAATCCGCTTCAAAATCCGTTGCGTAGTTTTAAAGATTTAAGCATACATAGGGACGGACAGACGACAGCGACTTTGTTTTATACCATGTAAAGATAAAGAAGTTCAAAATGGCTTCAAAGCAGTGTTGTAGATAGGTCTTTATTCTTCGGAACAGTCGTACTACATAACATCCAAGTACCCGATACTCTTCGCACCCTGGGCTGCGCTGTCTACTTGCCATCGCGCACGTGGTCATTATCTATTCCTGTAGGTAACGTCGCCCTGACGGCAGCCCTGAGTCCCGCTCATTAGGCCGCAGGCTGACTGCAGTGATGGCGAGTCGTGAACCTTTATAGTCTGCTCGAAGCGTTGTACGCGTACTGAAATTGTTGCAGGCATTTGACTGCCTCGTTGGTCTAGGGGTTAGAGGTGCTACCTTTAGATCAATCGGTCCTGGGTTCCCAATTACATGTTTGTAAACTGCCCCGATACAGGTCATACCAAGTGCCGGGGATTCGTTTATCTATAAAAAAAATGCCTTTTACTGTTAAATAGATGATGATAGTCCTTGTGGTGACGGATTTAGAATACATGGCGTCACCATCCCGTTCTATCCTGAGTGTGTTGTAAGAGTCGACAAAAGGAACGATGACAAGGCCGAAACCCTAGTCGTCAGAAAAGGAACACTTGAAACGAACCTTGTGCCAACCCGTCTGGCCAGCGTGGCACACTAGGCTAATTGCCCTACTTGTAATGGGAGGAGGCCCGACTCAGCAGTGGGTCGTTTGTGGGCTGAGTAGTAGTAGGTGATGATGACTACTTATGGAGTTACGTACAAATAAACCTTCGGAAAAGGCAAATTGCAGTACTTTTCTGGAAACTATTGCGTATCGTAACGGTTTTAGAATACAGTCACCAACCCATGCACATAACACATGGGCTATAATTAATGAAAACAGTGTGAATTATCTAAAATATAACGATAATTGTCAAGTGAGCGCGGGCGAGTTTGACTATGAGATCGACGCGACCGAAAATGCGCGCAGGAATTAATAAGTAGTCCATAAAATGCATTGCCCGTCTCGAAACGGCTCAGTGACTTATTTATCTTATTACTCTTTTCCGAAATTGGTGAGAGGAAGTGACGTACTGCCGGTCGTCAAGGCTGGCGCGCTCACCGATTTGAGTAATGGAGGGCACAAATTAAGCAGCTTTAGTGCATTGCTCTTCTGTATGGTGACGGGTTTACAAAACAGTGTCACCGCCCGATTCCATTCAGAGGTTGTCGTATTAGCCGACAAAAGGAAATGACAAGGCCGATAACCTAGCCGCTAGAGAAGGAATGGGCTGGTGACATTATCACTATCACTACATATCGCTACATATTATAAAACAAAGTCGCTTTCGTCTGTCCGTCCCTATATATGCTAAAATCTTTGAAACTACACAACCAATTTTGAAGCGGTTTTTTTAAATAGATAAAGTGATTCAAGAGGAAGGTTTATAGAGGTTCATCATTGCACCCGTGCGACGCCGGGGCGTGTCTCTAGTGTATACTAAATCCTTAACCACACGGACAATCTACCATTAATGACAGTTAAAAAAGCACTGAGGCGTGTCAACCCGGTCGAGTTGGCAACACCGCGGGCGGTGGTGATATCAGTATGCGTCAGCAGCAACCAGGCGACCTCGTGGCGCCCGGCCCTAAACCCCTACTCTAATGTCACATTCATGCCACAACACGACCATCGGCCGAGACTGAAACGATTTAGAAACGGCGAACAATCGTTTACGTACATGTTTATCTCTTCTCTCTAATAATGGCTGCCGAAGCCGAAGAGAAGGAACACTTTATTCGAGGCCTTTTTTTTTACCTCGGAGATCCTCATGGATACCCGGCCGTTGGGGACTGGCCGGGGTATGTTGGACTCCGGGGCGCGTAGAGATGGTGAATTGCGCCCCGACCTACCCACAAAAACCGACGGCGATCCTTGACTGCCCAAACCAGGGCCACGGGATTCACTCCCATTACGGGAGCATGCTCCGTGACCCTACGGCTACTTGTCTAACTAGCGTGGCACAGTACTCTATTACTAATTACCTTCCATATCACTGGACGAGGCCCGAATCAGCAGTTGGTCAAAGGAAATGACAAGGCTGAAAATCTAACCGCAAGAGAAGGAAAACTTGATACGAAACCCTGTGCCAACCTGTCTGGCCAGCGTGGCACAGTAGGCTAATCACCCTCCCTCTGATGTGAGGAGGCCCGACTCAGCAGTGGGTCATTTATGGGTTAAGTAGTAGTTGGTGGCCACGATAAACTCCCATCCAATAACCAGACATTACTTAACCTGTAGATCGATTGCGTTACACGCATACCTATAGGTCACATTCCTGGTGTAGGTTATAGACTAGTGCTTAGCGTTTACGGGCTGTAAGTCCTGCCTTGGAATATGGGTCCCGGCTAAATTGTTTGCATTGTGTAAGCCATACTGCAGGGTCAGTTAGTTTACAAAACACAGCATAGTCTTTAATTCGGTAGCGGATGTCACAGGCTGGTCACAGCTTGTGTTTTTAATACATCTCTTCAAACAACAACCCGTCTGACACACGTTTACAAAGATGCAATTTAACAATTCAAATTTAGAACGATCCATTTGTACTGGTGACCCGTGTTGCAGACGCAGCACTTTCAGTGCTTGGGTCATCAAAGCATCTACTCAAACATGAATATATTTTTTAATTCATTCACAAAATTGCAGTGTTGCCTGCAAATAGAATAATAAAAAGAAAGAAAAAAAACGGTGATGACCTATTCCATCTCAATTGAAAGTGCTGTAGCATTCAACCGTCATGAATTAAAGGTTAATAAATGCCACATCAATCTCAAAATATGTCTGTGCTTGCAAAATATTCTATTAAACTATTGCTCTAATATCGCATCATTTGGATAGAGAACAGTTTTATTGAAAGTCGTGTCCTTCCTTAACGGTTAAAATATTAGGTGTGTAGTGTATGTTAATAAAGATAAAAAGAAAATCCCATAATCACGCCATATATATACGCTTATTTCTAAACCAAATTTGTTCCCCACCTACAATACCCTCTGTATACGAGGTGTTTATAGCTGTGTACTGAATAAATGGAAGTATGTATCCTGAACTATATCTAAGCATTTTCCTAATTGCAGAGTATTCCTATTCAAGTACTTCATAATACGACCGCGCCGAAATTGAACCGCGCCAATTCGCCACCAACGCGCTGTCAAATTATTAAGAAAAAGAACACGCCATGCCCCGGTTTCGTTGTACCTGCTGTCTATTGTTTCCTTATCGCGCCCATCGACCCATCCTGCCTCTCTGCCGTAAGCTCAATTATACAGAATATCACCGCTGATTGTAGTTCCGCGAACCGCTGATATTGTCCGGTGGAATAGCGGGCCGATGACGCGTGGGCTGGCGACCGAACTGGGTAGAAGTTTTTTATCTTTCCTCGACGGACCTCTATCCCTGTCTCACTCAAATTGTCGGAGATTACGCCATGAAGGTAGGATGGATGAATAGAAGGGTTGCTTTTTACGTACGTTTCTTGATTTTTGTCATGGATACTTATTTCGTTTTTTTTAATGAAAAAAGCTATGCAATATTTATCGTCTAAAAGGCAATGAAAATTTAGGTAGGAACCAAGATGGAAACGTCAGAGGTGAATATTGAATTAGTGTATAAAACGAAGCAAAAGTTTCATTATAGGAGTATCAACTAGAATACAAAGCAAAAACTGCAAATTATAAAGATGGGGAACTTATATATTACTTTGTATCCTCGCTCTGGTATCAAAAATATACTTCTCATCAGAAAAATCGAAACACTTCCCTTTTTATAGTTGTTAAACAAAATACGAAACTTATAAAAGTTTAATTTGAATTTAGAACATATTTATATTCCTAAATTTAAACATTTTTCTGATAATCCTTACAAAACATAAACTTGCAAGGTGTTTCGATTTTTCTGATGAGAAGTGTATATTATATTTTTGGAATTAAATAAACGGTTAAATGAAGCGTCGCAAAGACTTAAATGTATTATAATTTAATAATTTTGAATTGCCTAAGAAGAAGAAGCATACCACTATGTTAGGTCCGTTTTCCTTTTTTTGTATAATTTGTCAACAGAATACTAACTTTTAGCGAAGTTTTAAAAGGAAGCCTATTTTACATATGAACCCCATTAAATTGTATGTAATACAATGTCATAGAATCACTTCACTTCTTTCATAATGGCCATAGAAACTCAAGACATTGCATTTCGATGTCAAACAATGGCCATAGTTGCCAGATTGTGCTTGGCTGTCAAATAGTTTGTCTATGAAAAAACCCAGATGCATAACCGTCTACCAAAGACAATTGTACCCTTTTAAGATAATAAGGAAGTGTAGAGTTACAGTCGGCGTGACTGTTGTTATATTTTTTTTTGCAACGCGGGTAAATTAAACCGGTTGTAATGTAAGAATAAGGTCATAAGGGTTTTGATGAAAAATGGCAACGTGAGAAATATACTAGTAGTGCAGGGGAGATAATTATAAGCCGTTGTTTCCACGCTGCATTCTAGTTATCATTTGATATGATATTAGCCGATTGCTGACGCTGACGCGGCATCGCTTTGAACACATCTGGGGTATTAAACTACTCTGTAAAACAGGAAAAATATCTCGGAATTGGCGCCATTTAGTCGGCTTAGAAGTAAACTTTAAACCAACATCGTCAGTCTACAATCTATTTGCTATCTTGATATACATAGGACTTCCAGTTATGACTAGTTATGACTCTAAAAAGTAAGGAAGGCAAAAAGTAACCAAAATATGTCAATAGCCATAAACCATCAAGGAACATCGTTTCTATGTTCTCGCGGCTCTTCTCAGTAGAGCGCTACTCGATGATTAAAAATCGTCTAAGAAAGACACAAATAAAATCGTTTCGGAAATTGTATCAATAATACAATACTTATTTAGTTTGTTTTGAGGTAAACTTTTGCTACCAATATGTAAACAAACGACCCAAAGTAGTTTAATTGATATAGTAGGTATGTATTTTACCGGTATAACGACACGAATATATATAACTAGCTGATCCCGCAAACGTTGTTTTGCCACATAATTAACCCCCGCAAAATCCGTTTTTTGGAATTTCGTAAAATCCGTTCTTAGCTGACCTCTACTCGGTGAAAAGAATATTCTACCAAATTTCAAGTCTCTAGGTCTTATGGTCCCAGAGATATCGTGATGAGTCAATCTATAATAATAATAAATATCCTTGGACATTTCACACAACGCCATCTCGTCCAGTTAAGTAACTTAATGCTTGTGTTATGCTAACGAGATGGATGATAAACTACATAGATACATTTTTTTTGTAAATATATACATATTATAGATAGAAAAACACCCAGACCCGGAACAAATACTTGTAGGTCGTACAAATATTTCTTCCGTGCGGGGATCGAACCCGCGACATATTGCGCAGCAGTCGATCGCTCAACCACTGCGCCAACCGTGTCGTCGATGTATAGAACATCTCCTCTAAAAAGACAAATTAGTATTAAACTATTCACGTCGTTAATTTCGAATTATGATGAAGTAAATTCGCTTCAATTTACCATTACATTTCGCACATGGGCCCATTTTAAATGACCTGTTGCTTCGACGACCGTCTGCATTACAACCGTTTGGAGTAATTAAATCGTTTTATGAGAGTTGTTTTGTTCTCGCAGCTGTTTTGTGGCTTTTTTGTTTTAAACAATTCGTATAACACGTTCAAGTGAATTTTAAATGACGAACGAAAATGGAATTATTGCATACAATTAACTCTATGGATTATAGATGCAGCTTAATACAAACTTATTATTTCAAATATAGAAGAAGTTTTGTGTTTTTAAATTATTGTATTTTCTAATGTCATTTGTTATTAATGGCATTTTATTTCGTCTGCATAAAGTATTTTTACTAAAAACAATAACAATTAAAAAACTCTTTTATGTGCATGTAACGCTTTTGTTACAAACTGATCTCATTTCAATCTATATTTTCGCGCCAAAATAGTCTTGTCAAGATTCCATGTACGATGACGGAAATTATAATTAAAATTGGCCAGTATTTTATGCATGTAACATCAATTGAATAAGTTAGTTTATTTTTAAATTAATTACTTATGGATGCGTTGGGTAGTTTTTTACATGTAGCCATACGGAAGATACAGCTCTATCTTATCAGAGAGTATGAAACTTCTTTAAGATGCAACTCCCTAATGAGGTGTTTTATTCTGGACTAATATCATTCATTATGTGAGAAACGCCCGAAGCGGTGAAAATGTAATGACCAATAACAAGGGCAATTAGTCCCTTCTCGAAACTTCCACGGTGATTCGCGTCGCACGAATTGTACTCAAAGGATTTCTGGCGAAAACCCCCAAATGAGTATTGTTTATAAAATACGTGTTCTCACAGGCCCCGCGTACCGCCCCACGCAGTACGCTGCTTGGACATAGTAACTACAAGGACTGGATAGGGCCATAGTTTGTTGTGCTTCACATATGTGGGGTTTACACATATATGTATACTGTATTGAGGTAGTCATTCATGGTCATTAAAAATCTGTTCGGACCTAGTGGCATAAATATTGAACGCGGGAAGCTTCGGATTATCGAAAATTAAGCTGCACAGAGCGATGATTTACAGTCTTAGGGACCGTGATAATATTCGGACCTGAGACCTTTTTTTTCATCTCAATAGTATCAACATCTCCCCGGTGCACGTCCTATGCCGCCTCCATCCTGGACCTGAGACCTACATACATTTCGTTGGATTTGTATGTACTACTGGTCCCCCAGCAGTCGGAATTCGACTATAATTAATTTACATTATAGTTCTATAAATATATTTCAATTTATGATTAATTTGACTACAGAATTTAACAGTAAATAACAGAGTATATGTATGTGCGTGTGTGTGAACGATAGATAGATTTTTAAAAAGACCACCAAGAATTAATGAATTTGTCCATCGAAACAGGCGCCGCTGGAACTGAGAAACTTTTGTTCCAAACTTAGGCAATTTCGGCACTTTCTTAGGCTCTGACACGTTGCACCTGGAGCAGCCACTCCGTTCAGGCTATGCACAGGCAGGGTAGTTGTGTCCTTTGATTAAAACTCCTTGTACCGTAACAACAAAGGCGGCTTGCTTCCCTTTCAATTAGTTTTTACGCGGAGCAGATAATGATTTACAACGGGCGGACGCGGACAGGCCGACCGGCGCGGAGAGAGCCTGCTTTTTGTGAAACCCTCCACGGGAATAAGTCATTCTGTTTTTCTATACATCATTGTCGCAAGTACTTGATTGTTAGGCTGCATGTTGTAAATGTCGCGTGAGTTAATTTTAACCCGCGACTAAAAGAGGGGTGTTATAAGATTGATGTGTCTGTGTGTCTGCCTGTGGCATCGTACCTCCAAAAAGAATAGATCGATTATGACTTAAATAAAAAATCACTAAATCTAAAACACAACATTTGGGTTGAAAGTGTTGAAACATACTTGGGTACTGATATTAATAGTCTCACTGTTTTGCTATTCTATTACCCAGAATGACTTTAGTTTCTTTTAAATGTAGGAACCACACACATTTTTAAACTAAATTTTTCAACATAATATACATACTTACATATTTGTTACCTTTGGATTCTAAATATTATTACATTTAATTTATTTATAAAACTACAACCTACTATACATATAGTAACATATTTCGAATAAGTTTAAAATATTTTAAGCCCTTTCATCCGTTAAAACAGTAAAAATCAAATCCGATTTACGCGATACTATGAAACAATGGCTAGAAATACCGAGAAAAATCCTAATTTTGTTTCTGTTAAAAAGTATCTATGCATACTATGTTTACCCGTTCAGCTCTCAGACTAGTGAGAGTAATCATGCCAGCCATCTTTTCCCGGAAAGCGACAATGGCGAATGGCCGGCCACACATTGGCGCACTCGCCCCTTCGCCGCGTTACGCGTCTCTGATAGTTCGGCTGTTCAAAGCTTATGCACAGTGCACACACCGTCCTGATAGAAATAGCGCTGCGTTTACGAACTATCCATAGTCGATATATTTTTAATCGATTAAAAGTATATTCGATTAAAATCATATCGATATTGATTTAAACGGTTCGGCTCTCGTCAGGATATTGAAGAGGTACAAGCAGATATAAAATGTTGCAAGTGTAAATATGGGAAAAAGTGTGGTTTTATGGAAATCGAGCGCTTACTAGGCTAAATGCCCATTTAGACTGGGAAAGTTTCTAGCAGCTTTCGGGTCGAGAATCGTACGCTACTAACACAAACAATAATCGCAATAACATTATCGCATTCGAACTAAATTCTCGCCAACGATTATGTCATACGAGATTCGAATGTAACTTATCGCTAGGCGATAATTTCCTGTTTACACAGCGAAATTATATTTTATAGATTCTTGCTTACTAGAATCTCGACTTGTGTAAACACGATCTCGTATGACAGTTTTTCAAGTTCGTACAAGTATCGTACAAATCGGTTTGAACCGTTTTGAGTGCGAGATTTGATCATTCAAGTTTAGTAAAATTCTCGCCAAAGTAGAAGAGTTAAAGGTATGAAGCTAAGGAAGATATACACATATTTAGACGGAGAACTCTTTTTTATATAATATAATTCATTCCCGTTTTGTTGCTACTGCATAATTATATTTTAATAAAACTGCGTTTTAATTGTATTTCTGATTTTACTAAGTTTTTTAACTTAAGTAAGCCTTTATTTGTTGCACACAAGTAACAATTATTAATACTATTATTAAAAAAACTATGTCTAAAACTAATAAAACTTTTATCCTCTGTGGTTTATTTATTATTGTGTGTTGTTAGTTTAAATAATATAAATAAAATTAAATAAGTAGTTATTTCACACAAATAGCAACTATTAATATAATATTCGAAACTATGTTGAAATAAATAGATAAAACAAATATAAGTTTATATAAATTATTTTATTAAATTTTATAGCAAACTATAGCATCAGTCATAAAGGAGCGCAGGACCTGGGTAGAAAGGTTGCGTGCGTGTCGAATCGCAAGGCGAATGAGATGTGGCTATCATTGAAGCTCACGACAAACCGCGTTGAATTATGGGTAGCTCGTAATGCATGTATAGAATTTTAAGTCATTTGGTGTGATACCATTTTTTACATAGGGAATCACTTTGGGTTTTTGTAATCGTGGTGTATGTATAGCGTTTCAAGTCACCATATTCTTACAAGGCTTGGGTTTTTGTAATATGAGTTACAATTTCCATGCATTGTGCTAGCTCAAGGCGTCAATGTAGATTTCATAAATTAATTAAATTAATTAATTAAAAAATTTCCCTTACACATATTTTATCATATTGTTAATTCTTCAAATTTCACTTGTCAGTATTTTCTTAAGCATCCGTCTTACTAATTTATCTCCACCGGGGCGCCTTTTTTCCTCTGGTACCAAACGAAAACCAGCAGCATGTGCAATATGAAACAAAAAACAACATTGAAAAACCGTTTCGAACGTCACAACATGTTCCATTGAAACTGTTTTTACCAGCGAGACCGAGAAAAATAGTTTTTAGTGAAAGAAGCACGTAATAATTTCTATGTGAACACAAATGCAAAACAGGAATATTAAGAATCTAGCGGTACTTTTGTCGTGAACAAAATAATACGATTTAGGTGTAAAATGCATTCCAATTGTATTTCCTCCGTTTCTTTGGAAACGGTACAACGCATCTGTCACAGTTAGTGTCATCTTTGCGTCTTCGGGGCTTCAACGAAGTGCAGGAGCTTCAGTTGTGAGAATGAGGAAATGTGTATGAAAGGTGTGAATGTAGATATCATTACCGATAGGACTGGAGGCTACTACCAAGCGTGGGACAGGGGCCGAAAGATGATAATGGTAATTTTAAATATGACTATTTATAAGAATTTCATGCTTGAACCTACGTAAATAAAGTTCCTTTTGCATTTTAGTTTAAATTGCAGCCGTTTGGACATCCTTATGACTTATAATAACTACTCATTTAATGCAGTACCTCCTTCTAATAAGGGAGAGGCAGCCGTAGCCTAGCGGATTAAGCGTCTGGATCAGCTCTACTATTTGACCTATCCCGTGCTTCGGAAACCGTCAAGGCCTCGGTCTTCACTACTATTCGAAAATCTCTATGTTGCAGTAGATACAGGATTTCAGTAACCTGTAGATAGAGGATGCCAGTAATCTTAGAGAACGAGCCTCTTAATACACCTTCAGCATCGGATGCGCTGGCTACACCAAGTATTCTAAAAATACAGGAACACGCTATTGTTGTGCTCATGTATCATTGAAATTTACTGCGTTCTTTATGAAAGCAAATGCTTATTGATTGGGCAGTTCAGTTTTCTCGGCCGACTAGCTAACAATACAGTAATCTCTAAAGGGCTTTACCCGCGAGCCAATGATTTACAAATTGTGTTGGTTTTACAACTTTTGTTACCTGCTGGCGTCTTTAGAATAGTTAATAGCCTGTTCGGTCGTGTCGCGGATTGCGGAAACATAGTCGTGTAGTTTGTAGAAATCTTATCTGCGTTAAAATAGAGGCTATTATTGACTGATCTTGCTTAAATATCAAATACAATATTGTCTGCACTAAAACGGTTGCCGCGAGAATATTAGTTTTAGTAATCAGTATTAAGTTGAGTAAAAGTTATTTAAGTCCGAAGTGACATGGTTTTGTAGAAATGTTTGTCCTGACAAAAAATTGGTTATAAATTCCACGTGTCAAATTTATAACCAATTTTTTCTGCACCTATTAACCAATTTCGATTTAATGTTGTATTAAATGTGTGAGTTATACATTGCTCTTGTTATTTTTGAGGAAAATATCTTCAGCTATATAAAGATATTATCATTTCTTTGATTTTTTTGTGGAATAATATTATTTTTTCATTCTATTAAATATTATTTATCATTCGAGGTCATGCTTAGGTACCTACATACCATATATGCTTATAATTTTTTGTTAAATATTAATACAATAACTTTCCTATACAAAAATGAATCTACGAAGTAAGTATCTTCCGATCGATTGCACCGAACTGAATAATTATTTTTTTGATGTGTTTGATATCTAGACTAGGGTAAGTTTGTACAAGAAATGGGACGCGGTTCTCTCAGGAGTTTATTCGCACACATTTTCAATTTTTATAATTCACTGTCAAGTGGTCATACTGGTTGCAATTTTTACTATGTCACGGTCCATACGTATTCGTACCGTGCTAATGGCCATGCCCATGCCGCGGCTATCTGCCGGCGACGGTCGCGTAAATCATCCAAATAGACGCCGTGTCACGTGGTGTAGGAGTTAGAGGGTTCTTATGCCCCCCAGATGTGAGTGCGCCCTTTTAACACGATGTAAGGTCTTCCTTGTATTGTTATTATTTAGCTGATTTGTCTGTCTTGTAAAAACTGCGTCCTCGGGCAGCTTAGTTTGTGGAAGGGTCGTCGAGGAATGCCGTGCATAGGTCGGGGTCCCACAAAACGCGGCTAGTCCCTAACGGGTGCTCGTGAAAGACTTTACAAGCGTATATGCCAGTCCTGTTATACCTAGTTGTATGGCATATACGTTCTATTTATTCTATTCAGTGTGGTGACGGATTTAGAATACATAGTGTCACCGCCCCATTGCATCCCGAAGGTGTCATAAGAGCCGACAAAAGGAAATGACAACCTACCCGTAAGAGAAGGAAACCTTGATACGAAACCCTGTGTCAACCCGTCTGCCAATCATAGTACAGTAGGCTAACCCTCCATGTAACTGGAGAAAGCTATCGCCGAAAACCAGGCAGTTTTTACGTTTGGAATTTTCAATACATTTATGACGGATATTTTTTTATTTATGTTACAGGGATACTTTTGGTGTGTGAAATTAATCATCTAAAAATGAAACTTTTTTCTTAGAATATCGGTCACTAGCTGGTGATGAAATTATCATATCGTGAGAAATAACAACAAAGAATCGAAGAAACACAATGAAACTCAAATGACTAAGCTTGTAGGATAATAACTACGATTAATAGTTCGTTGATTTTCACTGGAACTCGAGCTTCACTATCACTACATATCACTATCACTATCACTACATATTATAAAACAAAGTCGCATTCTTCTGTCCGTCCCTATGTATGCATAAATCTTTAAAACTACGCAACGGATTTTGAAGCGGTTTTTTTTAATAGATAGAGTGATTCAAGGGGAAGCTTTATATGTATAACCCACCCCCGCTTTGCACGGGCGAAGCTGGGGCGGGCCACTAGTTAAGTAATAAAAGTCAGGTGCAGGTCGACTTCAATTGCGCCCTCATACTTCAAGATTAGAGCCATTTTAAACACAGAACAGCGTCTTTTGATTAGCCTTGTCCTTGCCTATGTCCTAATTTCGGATGACTATAGGTGCACGGTGTAATCATACAATTTATTGTGCGCTGTCTGCACTTGCAGCCACCTACATGCAACCATTAGACAGTATATAAGTCATTCTACCCAATTAATTATTTAGTGTGTACGTTTAAACCTCACCATCGGCTCGCGTATCACTGATAACCATAACCATTTTGTTAAACCAATAAACCAGATATTGTGCTTAATTTTATCTTTTCCTTGACATCAACCCTGTACGGCCACCAAGACCCGTACAATAGGGTTTTTTGTCACATCCTACTGATACTTAAGGGTATAAGGGTCGAAGTCAACCGTCCTCAAGCGCATTTCAGACGCGCTTTACGCAACACTCGGAGAGCATCCGCCGACGACGGCGCAGCATGGCGACATGCGCCTATTGCACAGTAACGGGCTGTTCAAGAATGAGGGATGCCAAAAACTATTTTACTGTTTATCACTTTGCCTTTATGTATTTTTTGGCACATTGTGACTATTGTGCGAGTTTGCTCTCACCAATCTGTCGTACCCCGGCCTTGTACCTAAAAGTGGCGATCCATAAAAAAGGCAACTAAAGAATTTCTAGCCGACTCTTCTCTGTAGAGGTGCATTCCTAACCGGTGATAAATGGTAACTTTTCAATTTTATTTTATTGTTTGACATGTCAAAAGAGATCTATAAAAATCAAAAGAGTTATAATTTTATACTATAATTGTAGGTACTATACAGGATAGGCAAAAGAATATTATGTTGCAGTTGAGAGGTTTTTTTCTTTAAGTTCGTAACTTAGCTCCGAGTTTAGGGTAGTAGATTATGCATATTGTGGGTATGTACATTCTAGGAGCGGGCGGCAAATCTGTTAATGCTTTTTTACAGTGACACTTTTACAACAGCATCGACCCTGACACTAGAAATGTCAAATACTGAAATAATACTTACCCAAATTAAACACTAACGATTTTTGTTAACACAGAAGGAATATACCACCGCATCGGTGCAATATTTCTCCAACGAACTCAAAAATCTTATTAACTTTATTTTTTGTAGTAAAATGATTATAGTACTGATTAATTATCATTTACTAATCAATGAGAAGAAGAAGGAAATGTGTTTTTTAATAGTTCGCATTATCATTTTGCTCTAGATGGCCAGGAACTTCACTGTGTCCGACTAGGGAGTATACCAGTTTCGTAATAGAGCCCTAAGTTTCTGCGGTCGTTTGCGTGACAACCCTAAAACAAACGAACGCCATTTGCGTCGCCCATCCGGATGCGCGACGAGAACGCACGTTCGAATTTACGCGGGTGTCTCGCCAGTTCGCCGTCGCGTCGGACCTCGCCGCCATTAGCGCGGCACAGATACGTGTGGGCTATAACTTGAAGGGGCTCGGCCGCGAAAATTGCCGCCATCCATCGTCTAGCCCGCGGCGACACGCTGCGATCCGTATTCATGCGTTCGGGGCTTCGGGCTTCGAGAATATTCTCGGACAAGCTTCTAGTAGATAATTTGGGAATATGGTTTGGGAATACCTATAGATAGAATATGATTTTAACGTTGATGTTTTGTATGAGAGCGTGACTCCTAAACGAGTGGACCGGTTCTGACTCGATTTTTCTATTAGAAAGCGGGGTTTCTAAAGGTGTTCCTAGACATTTGAAAAGACAAGCCCACTGAGTTTCTTCCGCCAGGTCTTCTCGGTTGGTGCCGCGTTCCGACCTGGTACTAGTGTTTTAAAATGATATATCCGTTGCCGATTGTGAACACCATAATTGGTTTATACAACAACTAGCGACCAGCCCCGGCTTCGCACGGGTGCAATTTTGCACGTATCATACTTATTAACCTCCCCATTGAATCACTCTATCTACTTTAAAAAACCGCTTCAAAATCCGTTGCATAGTTTTAAAGATTTAAGCATACATAGGGACGGACTGACGACAGCGACTTTGTTTTAAACTATGTAGTGCTGATCAAGCATTTTTCTATTTTAGTTAATCTTTTCTACTTGTTATCATAATAGATTCCGTTTCAAAGTCGTCAGCTGTTTTCCAGTTGCATCGGGTTCCTAATAAAAATCAATTGTAATGATTAAATCTTTGGGAATTTACTACATATTACTATCTACTACGGGCCTCGTCCCATTACATTACATGGAGGGTAATTCGCTATCTGTGCCACGCTGGCACGATGGGTCATCATCTGCCTGTTTACCTTTTCTTGCGGCTGTTATCGTCCTTGTCATTTCCTTTTCTCGGCTCTTACGACACCCTCAGGATGGAATGAGGTGGTGACACTGTATTCGAAATCCGATCATAGCAAATCTTGTCTGAAAAGTGCAGTACCCTTACAATTCAAAGCAGTTACGATATACGTACGACTATACGATACGTATAGTGTATAAGGCAGACTGTTGATTGTTATTTTAACCAAACGGAAGGTCTATAGCAGATTACGGGTGTACTCGCTCATCAGTCATCGGGTAATCGCCGCTTTCTTATCGCGACGTAAATAGCAACGCAACGGTCGGTCGACGACTTATGTAGTTTGTTCGCGGCGGCTGACATTGAATGTTTTCATGCATTTAGATCTGTTTACACGGTGCGACACGACAACGTCAACGACTTTCGTGCACTAGGAAAACATCTGGTACTGATTAACTTGTTCGTCTAGGGGTTGGATGTGCCGCCCAAAGGCTCTTTATGTAAACCAGAGGCACTTGCTCTGGGTCTAGGTGTCATTTGTGTTTGTGAATTTCATGTTTGTAAACAGCCCCCGCGATACTGGTTAAAATTAGAGCAAGAGTATCGTTTTTAAAAAAAATCTAAGGTTCTAAATTCAAAAATATCTTCTTAAATCTATTTCCGATGGTCTACGACTAATTAAGACGACTTTTTAATGAATTTCACTATGAGCCTAATTGATACGGTCTTGTATCTGTAAACACCTTGATGGAATCTGCTTTAAATACGATTTCTATCGCTAAGCGATGTCTAATGAAAAGTGCTTAGATTTATTTTAATGTAACGCGGTTATTAGTTATGACCTGTAAATTGAAAATCCACATTCATTAGAGTACAACATGGGTAAAAGTGAAAAACTAATATCACTATCATCACTATCACTACATAGTATAAAACGAAGTCGCTGTTGTCTGTCCGTCCCTATGTATGCTTAAATCTTTAAAACTACGCAACGGATTTTGAACCTTTTTTTTTTGATAGAGTGATTCAAGAGAAAGGTTTATATGTATAATACATACATACATAATTTGCACCGAAGCCGGGTCGGGTCGCTAGTATAAAATAAAATTGATTTAATCTTTAACTTTTTTCGACACTACTTTCTGTTATGAAAGTTTAGCAATTCAAAATAAAAGGTTTTTGGATTATGTATTTGTTTGATTGTGCGTCCTCATATCGTGTAATTTAAAATAACTTTTACATTATCTGTTTGTATGGAATTGATTTGAGAGGGCATTTGCATGTTTGTGCGCATCTAACACCATATCATATTATTATTTTGATGGAGTTCGGAATCTATTTAGTCATGGACGACACTGGCCATTCGCTGAATCAGATTTATGCACCAATCTTCTTTTGTTCTGAAACTAGTTAGAAAGACAAGAAATGTATTAATTTGTGTGTTCTTCGATATTCGACTGGGTCAGTGATACACAGGAAAAAAGATAATACAGTGGTACTCACCGCATCTGTAACACTATTATTGGTGATGTCTTAGGTTTTCGCTATTATGTATTACATATTGAAATTTGTCAACGACTGCTGCAAAGCATTCGAAACGTTGGGAACTAAATAATGTAATATACTTATTATATACGCGATAAATCCGTTAAAAAGTGTTTAATTTCAATATTTTGATATCCGGATCCTACTTGACCGAATCATATTAATTTTTTTTTTATTTATGATGTTATTATTGATGATTTAGAAAGTCACCACCGCATTCCATTCTGAGGGTGTCGTAAAAGCCGACAAAAGGAAATGATAAAGTCGAACACCTAGCCGCAAGATAAGGAAAACTTGTTACGAAACTCTGTGCCAACCCGTCTGGCCAGCGTGACACTGTTGGCGAATTATTCAGGAGGAGGCCCGACTCAGCAGTGGGACATTTGTGGGCTGGGAATTAAGTAAGTTTTTGACATATTAAGACGTGAATAAGGGACAATGCCTAACACTATAGAAATAAATTTGAAAACGTATTCGTGAACCTGTACAGACTTTGTACCTATCCGTCTGGTCCCTCCGGAAACTTGGTGGAGGCAGGACGCGGCAGTGGGTAATGTATGGGCTAAAATGACGATGAGATGATGATGACTCGCGTCAAAAAACTTACTGATGTCCTGACGTGGTCTACGGTCGATGACTTAGTGCAGGTTGAATTGACATTGAACGTTTATTTTGATGACTTTCCGTCCATCCGCTGAGGTTATAAATCTGGTGTGAACGCGCGGGCGTTCGTGATGTGTTAGTCATGTTACTTGGAAATCACTTGAGGTACTGCAAGATTGACCCTATTGTGGACAAAGTGTAATGAAGGTAGAGCAAAAAGTTTGTAACATAAATACTAATAATATACCTACTTAAAAAACAACACTATAATAAACAAAAACGGTTAAAAATCTATTTGAAGTTGCTATCAGTTTTCGCTGTTAAATGCATGTTTTATTGAGGTTTGCAACAAAAAAAATCTAATTCCACATACAAAATATCAATAGTATGTAGCAGATTATAACATTTTAAAACCTAATAACAGTTACTATATAAATCGAAGCTTTACTAGCGATATATGTGAGCTCCTTTGGAAATCAAAACTTCTATAATATCGTGATTATTATCCTTGACTACACACGACTAACAATCTGTTTTCTTCTGTGTGTATAGTATTTATTTATGCATACATCTTTTTTTTTACCGGATACTTGAATAGCCTAGGCTAGGCTTTCGTGACCTAGGCAACGCCAGGGTCTAAGGATGGGTCAGGCAATTCAAGGAAATGCCCTGTCGGGCACCGGCTCTCCCATACACTCGACGGAACATAGTAAAACTGCTTGGCGCCGGACTTAGATGCAAGGATGGTAGCTAGCCGGGCGGACCATTAGATCCTACCACCAAGCGTGCTGGGTTTTGTTGACTTTTACAACACGTGTTTTTTCCCAGTGCGGTGGGGAAGTTAGTATATACTATAGGACATACATAGGTACCCTATAGGTAGTATATACCTATGTATGTCGGTACGCATCACTTGCATTTGAGCTTGATATAAGAAATTATTTAATGAGTTCCGCGTTTAATTATGTACGTAATTTTATGACGTCATACACCACGAAAGTGGTGGCAAAATATTTGTAATAATAATGAAACTAAGTAGCAATGCATTGTTATCTGTACGAAATATGTATAGCTGAGTAGATAAGCGACAGTCAGTATGCAGTCACCAGTTGTTCAAAGGCGTGACGGGTCGTAACTAGGGCTGTCACTCACTGGGAACAGTGATTTTTAGCTCGCGTTGAAAAGAGTGCGTTATACGTTTGTTGTGGGTTTCTGAAGCAACGAAGCTACGGGCCGATGGTTGTTCTCTCTGAAAGCTATACATCCAAGGATGGGTGATGAAAGTGGATTCTTTCATCTGTCTGCTTCTGGCTGCTTTCATTACCATCATTGTAATTCTTTTATTTAAAAGAGCAACAATGTAGTTTCTCGGCGTTTCTCTGTGGAATGGCATTCCAAACCGGTGGTAATTTGTTTTTTTATTATTTGACCATTCTTCTTGAATACGTCAAAACCATGTTTCCCGTGATCTGGTGACCTTACTCACGCGCAGGAACACACTCCACATATACAATTGCTTATATATAACTCAACCCTGAAGTAAGTATTATACCCCATATTCCTTGAATAAAAATGTATCGTTTCTTATAAAAAAGAATAAAATAACTTATTTTGTCTGAAAATTGCAAGCCACGAAGGTCATACCATTTTGGATGGAACAGCCCTATTGCGGGACGTGCCTTATCAAAAGGGTGATTTTTTGTCGAGGCCGCGACACGCCGCGTTCTAGCAGTACCTACACCGGGTTGTTCTTTGTTGAACATTACTATCGTGATCTGCTAGTGATGAGCCGAGCTTCCTGATTCGCGGATTCGAGTTAAATTAGTGTATCATTTTCCACAATATCGATAATTCATCTTTAGTACTCTAAAGTTGTGGTCAAGTGTAGGGTGAGAAGGTTCTGCTAATTATTGCTATATATTCTCTCTTTTCTTAAAGTACAACGTCGTGTTTACTTACTGAATGAGAACTTGCGTGACTTCTTACAAAGATTTGTATTTTCCTTCTATTTCATTCCATGGCTCCTCTTCTCAGAACTAACGCCACCAATTTTTTTTATGCAGTCCATTCGTATTTTCTTGATGTAGTCGCGTAGACTTATGTAAAATATTAATCCATCCGTAACCGCATAAAGCAAATAGTGCATCACTAAAATCTATTACACTCTGTTGACGCGGATTCGTGGGAAATGAAGGGCTCCGCGGATCCGCGACAAAAAGTGCGACAATACTGCGTTTTTTTTCCGCCACCAAATGTTGAACTCGTTGATACTTACTTGCAGATTTCAAAGAGTTTGAATAAGTATACCAAAATTAAAACCCGTAACCATTATTATTAGGGGAAATCGTTGGGCTGTGTTCCCGGGAAATCAAGCTCGAGAAAAGTCGAGAACTCGAGAAATCATGTAGGTTTGTAGAAAATAAACTTGCAGAGTTTGAATTTGTTTATATTCTATTAACATGCCAAAAATGTTGCTATGATTGTAATGTAATTATAATTTACATTTACTTTCTACCTGAGTTTAAGATATTAAAGATTTCTTTCGTGTTCTATAGAAGCTATTTTGTTTACAAGATTTAAGTTGTTTTTTTTTTCTAAATAACCAGCCCAAAATTCTGCTGTGATCCTAATGTAATGTAAGTTAAGATAATAGGTTGGGGAAAAGATTTCGTCGCATTTTTTAGGAAATGTCAAAACATTGTATATTATCGTTTATTTACATTTAACTAAAGTATGTAGCTACCATTTTGTTCGATAAGTTTTTGCCATCTTGTAGGTAGGGACATGATCCCATTGCCATAGACATTTTGGGAAGTCTACTGATCAAAATACCGCGACAAGTGGTTTTGGCAGTCCTCTCGTGATGTTAACCTGACACTGCCTAAAGAATTCTGAAGACACCGAAACATGTGGAAATCTGAAGGTGCAAGATCAGGACTGAAGATTTTATTACAAGTTCATACATACTATAATGCGAAAAGACTTTTTCCCCAACCTAATATTTACGTTTTCTTTCATGTTGAGTTTTTGTTTAGTTTAAGTTCTAAATAACCAACTAAAAATGGTGCTGTCATTATGATTATGAGCCTGAATAATATTTTTTTCTGTAATATTTTATAAAACAATATTTATAAGATTAACGTTTTTGAATAACATCGATGAAAGATTTATAATTAATTTGATACTTTTATTTGAGAGGAAAACCACTGATTTTTAGACGCAATTGGAACCAAATAATATAAGAAAACGTACGTAAATGTAAATTTCTCGACAACCCGAGAGTCCCGAGAAATTAGCCTCGAGAATTCTCGAGACCCGAGAAATTGAAAAGCTCGAGAAATCATGAACCCTAATTATTATGCATTTGCATATAACATTTGTTATGTCGTTCTCTTGTAAACCAAGTCAATGGAAAATAACTGAGAAAAATTACCGCCCCAAGTAAAATTGGGAAGAGGAAGGGTAAAAGAAAACTGTATTTCAATTTGTAACATGAAGTCTGACCAAGACGACCTAGAACAAATTAATTATTTACACCGTAATACCTTCTCGCGAGTTTTACGGATCATTGGTTCTAGATAGTCTGTCAAAGAAACGCGGAAAACCAATAAGGAAATGGAGAGTTCATGTGCTGGTACCTAGTAAATAATTACGAACAGTAGCTTGGTAGTGACTTCAGATATGGTACACTCACACATACTCCCACTTCGCATGGCTGTAGTGTTTTTGTTACACGCTGTATATGAGGACAGATAAACAGTGCTGGCAACGCAAAGTTTGCCGGCCGTCAGGTAGCAATACCTTAATTAAATATCCATGTAACTAGGCGAGCCCATCCCGGCCCGGAAAGCTCTCCACTTCTCCCATTAAAATTATAAGCTTTATTAAGTCGACGGGCTTTAATCGAGTCACCTTCCAAGTTTCATTTTGTGAGACGGGCCAAGTTCGCGAGCCGGAGTCGTGCGCACTGTAATTTATATTGCAGAGTGTCCTACTGATACTTTTCGAACATGAAATCAAAATTCAACATTAGTTTAAGTAGATTGGTTCATTAGAACGCTGAAGAAAGAAGTCCAATAAATATTTTGCAAATTAAATTTACCATTTACGACCGGTTCGAAATGGAGCTCTACAGAGAAGCGCCAAGAAGAAATACAGCAGTTGTTTTTTTTTAAAGCAACACGCACAATGTATGTAATGTAGTCGGGCGTCGTCCTCCCAATACATAGAGGGTCAGAAGCCTACTGTGCCATGCTGGCCTGATGGGTTGACATAGAGTTTCTTTTCAAGTTGCCTTGTTTTGCGGCTAGATTTTCGGCCTTGTTATTTTTGTTTGGTCGGCTCTTACGGCACTCTCAGGATGGAATGGGGTGGTGACACTATGTATTCTAAATCCATCACCACATGGATAATTTGCTACTTATTAATTTGTCCTTTCATCAGGATATCACGCTTTTACAAGTACAATGTTATTTTTATATTTCAAGATTTACCGACGTTATTTAATTCAATATTTAAAAGGATTATTATGTGATAAATTTGTTTTGTTCTGAACTCATTTAGTCTTTGTTGAGTCCAACGAGTGGCGGAGTTTCTGAACGATTATCTCCACGACTAATTATTTCCGTTGTAGACTCGCGCGACTGGCGGCGGCGACGAGGTGTCCTTCGTCATTTGTCGACGGCCATCATGTAAGGTTTTCAAAATGGCGAACTTGTATTGGTCGGCCGTCAATATAAAAGTATAAACGAGTACCGGGTCTGTAGCCAAGTGGCTTTCGAAACACACGCTTTGGTAGAATGAAAAACAAAGGTAGGAGATCGGTACGGTTTTTAAGATACGAAAACGTGCGTTTCGAAAGCCACTTGGCTAGTCCCCCCTATAAACCTAAGATTTGCTATGGCTTAAACATAATGTTGATCTACTATGATTCACTCTTCGAGATCGGGAAAAAGTCTTTACCAATTACACATGTTAAACATTGAACATTAAGTCAGCCCGCGCATGACCCACTGCTGAGTCAGGCCTCCTCCCATCACGGGGAGGGTAATTAGCCTACTGCGCTACCCTGGACAGACCAGACGAGTTAAATATAAATAAATATCCTTGGACATTTCACACAACGCCATCTCGTCCCAAGCTAAGCAACTTAATGCTTGTGGTATGGTAACGAGATGGATGATAAACTACTTATATATACATTTTTTTTTGTAAATACATATTATTATAGATAGAAATGTCACCCCGACTCCGAGCCAGTGCCTCTGGTTTAGACAAAGACACTGCCCGACCCCGGAATCGAACCCGGGACCCGTTGATCCAAAGGCCACTAGACCAACGAGGCAGTTTCATTTTCCCTCTAGGTATTGCGACTGGGTTTTCGGCCTCATCATTTCCTTTTGCCGGTTCTTACGACACCCTCAGGGTGGAATGGGGTGGTGGCTCTTAATAATATATTCCATGAACTGTGGAAAAATAGCAAATAAATTCAAAAATTTGTTTTTTGAAGTTTATCAAAATTTTGTAGGCAGTGTTTCCATCCGTTTGCAAATGGCCACGCTCCCCATCCCCTCGCGATGTTACCTGACGTTGCTGGAGATCTTAATGCCACGCGGCGTCGACTTCTGAGCAAAAAAAAACAAAGGAAGCGGCAACAGCGTCCTTAGAGATTTATGGAACCGCGGCGCCGGGGACCACTCGCTGTCACAAAGAAACTAATAAACAGTGGGGTCAGTTGTTTAATCCTTCGTCCATTTTGTAAAGTAGAAGTCTACTTCTCAGGGATAGGGATTCGTATCCTGTTTTGCGTCTCTTGCGGCTAGTTTTTCTGCCGTATCATTTCCTTTTGTCGGCTCTTATGACACGCTTTTCCGCACACGGCTTTTCCCCGTCTGGGGGCCAGAATATTACACATCCCCACGGCACGCTGGGAAAAAACGCGTGTTGTAAAAGTCAACAAAACCCAGCACGCTTGGTGGTAGGATCTAATGGTCCGCCCGGCTAGCTACCACCCTCACATCTAAGTCCGGCGCCAAACAGCTTTACTGTGTTTCTTCGTGTGTATGTGAGAACCGGTGCCCGTCAGGGCATTTCCTTGAATTGCCTGCTCCATCTTAGACCCTTGCGTTGCTTTCCACCACGCAAGCTTAGGGTCAAAGGCAATCAAGTCGATGTTGCTGTTTTGGTGTATTAATTCCAATATTATAGATTTTGATTTTGAAATATTTTAGAAATGTGCCAAGTGTGTCATCTGTACGTAGTTGCCTTGTCAGGCTAGCTGGCTCCGTCCCCGAAACGCTGGCAGCTTCCAGGAAGCGCGATGCGGGTGAATGAGGGTTGCCTGCACGAATATTGATTACCCACTGGTTCTTCTATTAATAGGAGGTCGGTGGACGTGCCTCCTCTCGCTTCCCGCTCGACCTACGCGAACACAGTACATTGTCTCTGGCGTTGGCCATTTTGCTAATTACCTTAAGCCGCACTTGCCCAAGCAGTCTAGTGATTCGAACTGAATATTAATATAGCGTTTACAAAACAAGCAGATCGATTGAGTCTTACTGCTATTTATTGTGTTTGATGCCTGGATCAAAGTGTGGGTAGAAGGTGGAATAGTATTAATATAATTTATAATGACCTAAATCATTTCCAGGGCTTAAACAATTGTTTGACCCCTGGAAATGATTATTTTTGTAACAATTGTTACAAAAATAGTACTAATATTGTTTATTTGCATAGAGTAATAAAAAGAAAAACATAAGACTTAAAATTAAAATTTATAAAATTGAAACAAATTAAATTAATTAATGAAATTAAATTTAAACGACTTAAAATTTATAATTAACTAGCGACCCGCCCCGGCTTCGCACGTGTGCAATTGTGCATGTATTATACATTATAAACCTTTCTCTTGAATCACTATCTATTACAAAAAACCGCTTCAAAATCCGTTGCGTACTTTTAAAGATTTATGCATACATAGGGACGGACAGACGACAGTGACTTTGTTTTATAATATGTAGTGATAGTGATGATAGTGATTTACATATGATATAAAAATTTCGTAATTTCGCGCTCTTTAGGGGTGGCCTATGTCCAGCAGTGGACTAATGGGAGCTGATGATGATGATGATAAAAATTTCAGTCATTTAGTTAGATAGTTAAATTTTTCCTCAAGAATGCTAGAATGCATACTTGCTAGAAAGTGTACAAGACACTTTCTAGTATGGACCTTTTTAAGTGATTGAATGTAAATAAAAGTTCAAATGTAGATAAACGTTTTGTCAGTCTACTTAAGTGTCCCACTACCGAGTCGCAAAATTTATGGAGGGAAATTTGTATGTTTAAACGGATTGACATTTGTATGTTTAAATCTGGTTAGAAACTATCTCAGATTAGCATTTTGTTTTAAGTTAATACATATAAATTAAATTAGGGGTGAAACGAACGAACGAACGAACATATAAATTATTTAATTATTTGCTCAATAGCGATAATTTAACATGAACTTAATATGAAAGTTTAAAGCCACTTTTTCGATGGAAGAGTAGCACTGAATGATATCTAGATTGTGGTCGCTGGTGTTTGATTCGAAAAAAACATCTTTGATCAGATTCAGACCAGATCTTCTGATCGGAATCAGTCCTTTGAAAAAAACATTTTCATCAATAGATTGAAAAAAAAAATCCAATTTGATGACGCACGTTTTCTCGTTTTAGCCGCGAAGGTTTCTATTGTGGACGCATGTTTTTCAAGCGGGCCGCGTCAATCCGTTTGGTGGTCTGAATGCAAAAAAGTTAACTAGATCCGAAGGTGAAATAGTAACTACGCAGAATCTGTCTTTTTAGCGATGTTCTTGTGCCCTCTGCTGGACATAGGCCGCCTCGCCTGCAAACATTTCCACAAGGTCCGGTCATCCGTTAAATCCCGGCGCTTTTGTTCCTATTTGTTACAAATAGATTACACTAAACAATATTTAGTAGACTTGTGACCCTCTATGTGACTCGCGGAGGCCTGACTCCACAGTGGATCACTTATGTGCTGAGTAGTAGTAGTAATAGTAGTATTAAATTGTATTAGTCGTATCTTAATCTCACAACGATGAACTATTTTTTTTGTTGTCGCTGTTGAAATGCTTTATGCATACCACCGCCCTCCGGGGGAGAGGTCGGTGATTATGTGGGACTCCGACAAGGGTCGTCTACCCACTAAAACCCCAGCGGTATACCCTCACACGGCGCGCTTGGGGCGCCACAAGTTCGCGTAAACGCATTCTACCGTGACGCCCCGGCGTGGTGCCCGCAACGCAGGCAAGTGACTGTCCCCTGTGCCCT
Organism: Clostera curtula; assembly: GCA_905475355.2. NCBI lineage: Eukaryota > Metazoa > Arthropoda > Insecta > Lepidoptera > Notodontidae > Clostera > Clostera curtula. The sequence goes on along the minus strand of FR997813.1, from coordinate 3,863,372 downwards.
GGCCGGTATGGCCCCACGGATCATTGAGGCACTCAAGCCCCCTCACCACGACAAGGTGGCAGCACAGTCGACGGGGACACAACGATGACCTAGCCGCAAGAGAAGGAAAACTTAATACGAAACTGTAAGCCAACTCGTCTGGCCAGCGTGTCACATTAGGCTAATTACCTCCACGTAGTTGGAGAAGGCCCGACTCAGCAGTGGGTCATCAATTGACTGTAGTGGTAGTAGGTTTTGATTCATTAATGGAAAATTGTTTTATTGTTAAAGGGTGGTAAAGCCAAGACGTAGGTAGGTACATTATAAAGACAACATATGAAACACCAAGATGCGACACTGATTCATGTGTGTGACGTAAATGTGGTAGACATTGCCCTCGACACTTAAAAATATAGGTAATTAATGATACTGCTGAAAGATGTACTACGTTGGACATTGTTGTCTATTTAACAAGCTAATAAGACTCTCACGTTTGAACCATTGAAATATGAGCAACAATATTGCTCTGTTTGTAGCTGGTATAGTTTACACTTATAAATATGTCTTAAATAAAATTACCGACACATTGCTTTGCTGTAACTAAGCACTGTTGCCGCCATTCCATGGCGAACGAAGAAATTAGGCAATTCGTTTCTCTGTCGCACCTCACAAGCATCGAACTCCCTCCCGGCACACGTATTCCCAACTACCTACAATATGGAGTCTTTCAAACGAAGCTTGAAGAGGCATCTTGCGGCAGAGTGAGGATGGCTAGTGCTAAACGTATAGTTTAGCACCAGGTATCCCCACTTCTGGACTGCATTTCCACTTAACATCAGGCGGAAAGCGGTCATCTGCCTGCTCTTACATTAAAAAAATATTGCGTTTTTGGTCAAGGATGGTAGCGCAAGTGTCTTTGTCTACTGACTAAAGTTATGCGAGTCAGTAGTAGGCCCAGAGGCTGAGGGATATTCATCATTTCAATTCATAAATATCCCACTACTTAGTTGGGGTTGGGCCTCCTCCAATTTCACGGAAGGAAATTTGCGCACTGTGCGCTGTGTACGTTAGCAAGACGGGTAGTCACTGGGTTTAGTCGGCTCCGGTAACTCACCGCAACACCCACGGGAAGGTGTGTGTTGGTGAAACACTCAATGGTGTTTTTTTTTTGGCTACGGTATTTTGTAATTAGCCCAGCTCCCACGAGCTTGAGACAATACACTATAGCTTGTAGCTTGTCTCTCTTAAGGTGAATGTTCCAGGGTAGCCCGCGAAATTCAAATTTCACCTTAAACTAACGTCTGGGTAGCATGTGGATGTGAAATACACAATAACTCAGCACATACATGACCCACTGCTGAGTCGGGCCTCTTCCAATTACTTGGAGTGTAAGTAGCCGACTGTGCCAGACGGGTTGGCACAGGGTTTCTTATCAGGGGTGCGGGTCGGGTACCTCCTAGAGAGCCCTGCTGGTCCGGAAGCTGGCGGGGACGGTGCACCCTGGGCAACATCGGCCCGTGCTGATGGCCAAATCCCGACACCAGGCGGGCGGTCTTCATGATCGCGCCGCGGCGGGTGGGCTCCGCGTATCCCTCTGAGTAGCAGAGGGAACAGTGGAGACCACGGGTGGCTTGGCCACCGTTAGGCTCCGTCGGCGTCTCGGCCTTATGCTGAGTAGCGGCGACGGAGGAATGGGGACAGCGAGGTCACAGTGGCCTCCCCGTCCCCTGAGACGTGGACTGTAGCAGCCAGAGGGGCGACGGGCCTGCTGCTCGCATAGCGGGCGGTGGGCACGGTTCTCGTAGAGACCACCGTTTCGGCCCAACCCGTAACCCTGAATTGACAGGGCCGGGGATCTTTGGATCACGAGGAAGACAACCTCTATAAAAATTACCCCAATCTCAAGTTCCACCGCCCGACGAGGGGATGAATGGCTGGAGGGAATCCAGTCCCTAGGGCGGCACGGTCGGCGGACCTAAAACGCTGTATAAAAATGGCGAAAGTTAAAAAGACAAATATTCCCCTGGAGGGTCCCGGGTGCTCTGCATCCGGGGAATCCCTCACAGGGCCGAGTACACAAACCGGCCCTGTCTGCCCCTTGTATCAGGGGGGGGCGACCGACGCCTTAGCCGCCGGGGGTCCGGCCTTGAATACGGCCCCCACACAAACGGTGCCTCACCTATCGCGAGGCGCCAAAAGAAGATCGAACTCCTCAAAGAGGAGTGAAAGTGAAAGCCGAGGAAGAACCTCGGTGACAGACGGCTCAGCAGCCAACTCGGCTGCGGAGATGTCAGCCGCAGAGGAGTGTGAGTGCCTCGAGCCGTCAAAGAGGAAGCTGGCGCAGACGGATGTTGACGCGGACCCATCTGTCGCCCAACCATTCAAGCTGCCAGCGTTGAGACCAGGACGAGGGAGGTCGCGGCCTCCGCGAACTTTGAGCCTACCGCGCTCCAACAATGTAACGAGTTCGGAGAGGTCGGAGCTCACCATCCGACGGATGCAAGAGGGCGAGCAAACTGCTGAAGAGCGCCTCAGCATGCTCACGGCGCAGCTTGCTCTTCCGTCGGACGGGCCACCGACAATGGCCGAGATGGAGAAGCGGGCGATGAGCAGCGTGGCTATCGTTGAGACAGTGGCCACGGGCTCCAGAAACTTGAAGGGGAGCTTTGCGCGCTGCCTTAAGGACGCTGCGCATGAGATGGAGGTCTCGTTCGAACGCCTTGTCAACCAGAATAGGCGCCTCGAGGCACAAAATGTGCGCCTTGAGGCCAGTAACAAGCGTCTCGACGAGACCAACCAACGGTTGGAGGCGCGACTGGCGGAACTCGAAAGGGGGCAGGCCGGTATGCGGGTGGAGCTTGGGCTCCCTGCGGCTGCTCCCTCAGAGTCTGCTGACCAGTCGGGCACCAATATATCCGAAGAAGTGGTCCGCGTGATTATCGACCGCATTGGTGCGGTCTTTGGTCCGCGGATCGAGGCTCTGGCGGCGAGGTTACCGCCGGAGCCAATAATACGGCCACCGCTAGCGGCTGACAAAAACAAGAAGAAGACGGCGCCCCCTATGGCTGCGAAATCTACACCCTTGCCGTGCCAAGGGGGACGTCTAACGTCATACGCCGCGGCGGCGGTGGCCGAAGCGTCGAACTCCGCGGCCGTTTCTTCTCGGGCTCCGGATGGGCTTGAGAAGAAAAAGAAAAAGAAACAAAAGAAGAAGAATGCAGAGGCGGAACTAGCGTCGAGGGGTCAGCCTCGAGATGAGTTCCCCCCTCTAGGTCGCGCCGTTCCGCCCACGCGGACTGCTGTGCCCGAGGCAACCGTGGTGGCAACCGTGGCTTCCGCGGTCAAACCTCAGGGCTCTGTACCCACAGATGCCACGCCCGCCGAACAGGGCTGGCAGGTGGTGAGGGGCCGGAAGTCCCGGGACAAGCGGCGCAGCACTGCAATGGAACGCGACGCAGCGCCGACTTCGGGTAGAGGGCAGCCCAAGCCGCCGCCCAAGAAAAAGAAGCCGCGCAAGCTCCAGGTGCCCAAGGCAGCCGCGGTGGTCATCACCGTGTTGCCAGAAGGCAAGGAGAAGGGCCTGTCGTATGAGGACGTCCTCAAACGCGCCCGGCGGGATCTCGACCTCTCCGATGTCGGAGTCGTCGCCGCCAGAACCCGCCAAGCCCGGACGGGAGCTCGAATCTTTGAGTTCCCAGGGGGGGCTGATGGTGTGAGGATGGCCGATGCCATGGCCGAGAGGTTGCTGGGCCTGTTCCCAGCAGAGAGTGGTGTCCGGGTCGCCAGGCCCGTGAAGTGCGCTGAACTGCGCATTTCCGGGCTGGATGATTCTGTGACGGCGGATGAGATCCGGGAGGCTATCGCCTCGAAAACCGGATCTCCAAATAGCGCCGTCCGAGTGGGCACCATTCGCCCAGGCCCAGGAGGTGTAGGTGCCGCTTGGGCATCATGTCCTGTTGCGGCGGCCAAGTCTCTGGCTGCCGCGGGTAGACTTCTGGTGGGCTGGAGCTCCGCGCGGGTGACCGTGCTGGAGTCTCGGCCCGCCAGGTGCTATAAGTGCATGGCAGTCGGACACACCCGGCCGCTGTGCACAAATTGCTTCGACTGCAGCGGGCTCTGCTTCCGCTGCGGTCAGGCAGGGCACCAGGCGGCAACCTGCACCGCTGCCCCGTTCTGCCCCGCGTGCGCGGCGGGAAATCGCCCCGCCAAGCACTGCATGGGGCGCAACGGGTGCAGACCTCCGGCGTCAGGCCCAAAGAAGGGGGTGAGTGGCAGCCAATCGATCCCGGCTGTCCCACCTAGCGCGGCACAACCGCCGCAGCGGCAGGAGGCGATGGACACGGTCTGATTATGGACCGTGACGCCGTCCTCCTGCAAGGGAATCTCAACCACTCCGCCAGGGCACAGGACCTCTTCCTACAGTCTATGGCGGAGTGGTCGGTCGGTGTCGCCGTAGCTGCGGAGCCCTACTCCGTCCCGGATCGCCCGAATTGGGCGGGAAGTCGGGATGGCTCCGTAGCGGTCGTTGGGTCAACGACACCACATTCCCCGCCCTTGTCGGTCAAAGACAAGGGCACGGGATTTGTGGCAGTCGATTGGGGAGGGGTCACGGTGTACGGCGTGTACTTCTCACCCAATCGCAGCCTGGCGGCCTACGAGGTCTTCCTCCACAATTTGGAGACCTCGATACGGCGCGCACCGGGTCCTGTGCTCGTCCTGGGGGATTTTAACGCCAAATCCACGGCGTGGGGGTCCCCCAGGACGGATGCTCGCGGTACGGCGGTTGAAGAATGGGCGGCGGCGGCGGACCTTGTGTTGCTCAACAGGGGGTCCGTCCAAACGTGCGTGCGGCGCTGGGGTGGATCGATAGTGGACCTCTCGTTCGCTAGCCCCGGTGTCGCCGCACGGGTAAGGAGCTGGTGTGTCCTGGAGGAAGTTGAGACCCTATCCGATCACCGCTACATCCGGATAGAGGTCTCCCAGTCCCTCCAGGGCCCCAGTAGGGGTTACGCGGCGGACAGAGCTCCCGCTTTTCCGCGATGGGCTGTGGGTAGACTTAATCGGGATTTACTGGTGGAGGCGGCCATTGTTCAGTCTTGGCTGTCTCCGCCCCCGGTAGAGGACGTGGGCGCGGAGGCTGGTCGCATCCGCGGCATGCTCACACAGATCTGCGATGCGGCCATGCCCCGCGTGCGGCGCCCGCCCCAACGGAAGGGGGTATACTGGTGGTCCCCGGAGTTGGCGGATCTCCGCGCGGCCTGTATTCGTGCCCGGAGGTCCTACACCCGCAGCCGACGTCGCCGAAACCGTGACGAAGAGCGGGAGGGCCAGCTGTATGCGGCGTACAATCACGCGCGTGCTGCATTGAAGCTGGCCATCTGTCGCGCCAAAGACGCGAAGCGGCAGGAGATGCTGGAGGGTCTGGAGCGTGACCCCTGGGGACGCCCGTACCGTGCGGCGCTGAACAAGCTCCGCGCACAGGGCCCCCCCCTTACAGAGACCCTCCAGCCGGGCTTCCTCACTGAGGTGGTCGAGGGGCTTTTCCCCACGCAGGCGGCGCACACGCCACCGGTCATGGCTCCGCCATATGACGAGCGGGAGGCCGATGTGGAAAGTGTGCCGCCCGTGAGCGAAGAGGAAATGAGGGCGGCGGCGACGCGCATGCGGAAAAGCGCCGCCCCCGGGCCGGACGGGATACCCGCCCGGGTGCTGGCCCTGGTTCTCGACCATCTGGAACCTCGCCTCAGGAGACTGTTCGACGCTAGCCTGGCGTCCGGACGGTTCCCTGATTGCTGGAAGGAGGGGAAGCTCGTGCTCCTGCCAAAGCCGGGACGGCCTCCAGACTCAGTCGCGGCCTTCAGGCCCATCGTGCTGCTGGACGAGGCGGGCAAGCTGTTGGAGAGGGTAGTTGCTGCTCGCATCGTCCAGCACCTCACGCAGGTTGGTCCCGACTTGTCTGACGCCCAGTTCGGGTTTCGGGCGGGTCGGTCGACGATTGACGCCATCCTCCGTTTGAGGGCCGCGGCTTCGGAGGCCGTCGCCTCGAAGGCAGTGCTGTTGGCGGTGTCACTCGATATCGCCAACGCATTCAACAGTCTGCCATTCGGCTGCATCACGGAGGCGCTCCGTTTTCACGGAGTGCCCCTCTACTTAAGGCGGCTGGTGGCAGACTACCTCGACTGCCGCGGCGTCCTCTTCGTAAACCGGGAAGGGGACGTCGTAAGGAGGCCCATGTCGTGCGGCGTCCCACAGGGTTCTGTTCTCGGACCGCTCCTGTGGGACATCGGGTACGACTGGGTGCTCCGCGGCCGGCTTCCCCCCGGGCTGGGCGTAATCTGTTACGCCGACGACACTCTCGTTACAGCCCGGGGCGGGACCTTCGGGGAGGCGGCAGCCCTGGCCACCTCAGGTACCGCGGAGGTGGTCAGGAAGATCGAGGCGCTGGGGCTTCGGGTGGCCCTTAACAAGTCTGAGGCCCTGCTCTTCCATGGGACTCGGCGCGGCCCACCCACCGGCGCCTCGATATCGGTTGTGAATACTGTGGTCGGTATCCGGGCCCACATGAAATATCTGGGCCTGGTACTCGACGGAAGGTGGTGCTTCGACGAGCACTTTCGCCAACTAGCGCCAAGGCTCGTTGGCACGGCGTCCGCCCTCGGTCGCCTAATGCCGAATATGGGCGGACCGAGTCTAGCGTGCCGACGACTCTATGCCGGGGTGGTCCGGTCGATGGCGCTCTACGGCGCCCCCGTGTGGGCGGAGTCCCTGACCGCCCATAATAGGACCCGTCTGTGGCGTCCGCAGAGGGTCGTGGCGGTCAGGATCATACGCGGCTACCGCACGGTAGGTGTCGAGGCCGCGTGTGCGTTGGCCGGAACCCCCCCGTGGGATTTGGAGGCGGAAGTGCTCGCCGACGTTTATCGGCGGGTGTCGACGGCGCGGGCGGGGGGCTCTAATCCCCCGCCGAGCGCGATCACTGCGTGGCGGGATGACGCCCGCCGCACCACCTTCACACGGTGGAAGGCTCGGCTGGAGACGCCTCGGGCTGGCCTGCGGACCGTAGGGGCGCTCCAGCCGATATTGGAAGAATGGGCGGTGCGGCAGCACGGAGTCCTCACCTTCCGACTCGTGCAGGTGTTGTCGGGGCACGGTTGCTTCGGCAAATATCTGCACGATGTCGCAAGAAGAGAGCTGACTCCGGGCTGTCACCACTGCGACTGCAGCGAGGACTCGGCGCAGCACACGCTCGAGTCGTGCCCGGCCTGGGCTGAGCAGCGCCGGGAACTCGCTGCAGTCATTGGAATGGACCTGTCGCTGCCGGCCGTTGCGCGAGTGATGGTCGGCGGAGACAGGGCCTGGACCGCGGTCGCTGCCTTCTGCGAGGACGTAATTTCGCGGAAGGAGGCGGCGGAGAGGGCCCGGGAGGATTCACCCCTTTCGGACCCGATTCGCCGCCGGCGCGCGGGGCGGCGCGGGCGCGCTCACCTGCGCCTGATGCCACCCTAGCCGAGGCTGCGGACGGTTGGGTCGGGGATCGCCCACCGTCCGCCCGTATAGCCTACCGCGAAGGTGTGACGCCCGAGTGCGCAGGGCGTCGCACGGGAGAGGTTGCCCGATGGGGCTGCCGCCTGCGGACCACGGTAGAAACGTACGCGGTACCCGTGGTCCGCCGTAAGGGCGGGTGTAAAAAAAAAAAAAAAAAAAAAAAAAAAAAAAAAAAAAAAAAAAAAAAAAAAAGGGTTTCTTATCAAGTTTTCCTTTTCCGTTTTCCCAAGGCTAGATAATATCATTGTTATTGCGGCAAAGCCTTGTCATTTCCTTTTGTCGGCTTTTACGTCACCCTCAGGGTGGAATGAGGTGGTGACATTGATTACATAATTCTAAATTAGTGAATACATAATTCTAAATTAGTCACCACACGGATTGTGATTGTTAAACACCACACAATTACATGTTAGCAAAAAACCCTCAGATACAGAGAGCAGTAGTTTTTTTTTATAGTTTAGTAGTTGAAGACTTTTACACCTGGTATTTCGTTAGTATTTCGATAAGCCTTCTAGGTAATGATTGCAACATAGGAGTACAAAGTAAGCAGTGACAGCAAATCGGCTGTCGCGTCACGCAGGCGTGCCGTGCGCCCGCGCCGCCTCGGTGTCGGGCGCGCTGACCTCGCGGCCGTGTCTCGCGAATGGCTCCCAATGAAGTTGCACGTACAGATGACTCAGTTCATTCCAATTTGTTGATATTGTTATCTCGGCCCTTAAAGTAGAGTCCTCATGTGGTATGAGTGAATTATTTTGTTCAGAGACAAATTTCACATATACCCAGATCAAGTATTTCAGTAGGTATACATAAATATCTGGCACAGAGCTCACTTATGCCACCTTATATTTGACGTTGGCTTACCACAATTCACTTGTCATTGTATTTTGGACTTCATAATTCCTTTTTCATGTATTTGCTGACCCTATTAGGTGGAAAGTAACAAAACTTTCCACCTATTTTAGATATTGCACAGGATACCTAAGGTATTAGGACCTGGTTAAGGATGACGGAAAAAAGACAGGTGCGGGGTGCTCAGGATCGGCCTTTGTGGAAATCCTTGGGGGAGGCCTATATCTAGCAGTGGCCGTCTTTCGGCTGGAATGATGATGAATGATGATTTTTGTTACATCGTGTTATTTACGGTTCACAAGAACCGTGTGAACTTTTCAGTTTATTAAAATGCAATTTTTTTTTATTCCTTGAAATCTAATGATGTCTTAGGTTTTCACGATCTTTACACATTGCAGGAAATGATGGCTTTTGAAATCTTTTTCTATCATTTAATTAGATGGGCTATGTATGACGCAGTGGCTTCTCTGTAACAGTTATGTAATGCGCCATCACGTCGTCGTCGCGGACGCACGCGCTGCAATACGATGCGACATTATCGATTTAGATCCGCTTGATATACAACTGCATACGTAAATACGTATATATGCAAAGTAAATACCTTCTGTCCACATAGGGTCAGATTAAGAATACACATATCACTAACCCATTCGATCATGAGGTAGTCTTAGGAGGCGACAGACGGAATTAGATTGATATACTTTAGGTAAAAAAGTAGTTGTTTAGAATTATTGACGCGGTAAGTCAATTTCCCTACTTGAAATTGTTGAAGACTTGATAGGTCATCTCTGAGGTTGTTTCTTAGTAATGCGTGTTCTCTGTCAAAGGGCTCTCCTGGTTTTTTCGGTGGAAATCCTCATCGGCAACCGGCCGTTGGTGGTATGTGTAGCTCTTGGGTGCTGAAATATCGTAATTTGCGACCCGACGTACTCACTAAATCATCGGCGTTTCTCGTCTCCCCGCTTCAGGGCCGCGGGTTGTGCCCTCCAATGAAGGAACATGCTCAGCGACCCGGGTTATGTGTCCTGCGCATTGCCACATAAGTTCGGCAATCTTGCTAGTATCCGTAAAGTTGGTTCACCTGCCGATTTTCTGATTCAATGTTGGAATTCGGAGCCTCTCCGCTTTATGAGGCCCATAGAAAGTGACTGGTGGTATTCCGGTATATCATCATCATCATTTTATCCCACTGCTGAGTGGGATATTAGCTACTACTACTACTACTTCTACTCAGTTCATACATGACCCACTCCTGTGTCAGACCTCCTGCTATTACATGGAGGGTGCCTGGAGGGTAGCTTACTATGCCACGCTGGGCAGACGGGTTAGCACAGGGTTTTGTATCAAGTTTTTCTTCTCTTGCGGAAAGGTTATCGGCCTTGTAATTTCTTTGCCGCCTCATACGACACACTTAGGGTAGAATGGGGTTGTGACACTATTTATGGGAGTAAACTCACGGATTAACCTACCGACCTGTGTCAAGTTTTCTTCACTTACATCTTAGCTTTGCTGCATTCTCTTTTTCTTTAGTCCTCTGTTACGTCACTCTCAAGTTAGAGTGGGGTAGTACTCTTGCTATTGCTATGGTTATAGTATAAGTAGTATCTCATGCGTATGTCCAGCAATGGACGTCTTTTGGCTGAAATGGTGCTGATGATGATGAATATCTCATGGCGCCAAATGGCAACCGCTTATCGCTTTCCGCCTGCGTCGCTCGACTCGCGGACAATGCGACCTTATCGGCTGAAGCGAAATGCGTCACGCTAGCCGTTGAGCCGCGAGCGTGCACCAGCCCTCGAAGTTAGGGGTGTCAATTTTCAAAAATAATTTTGTCTCAGTCTTATTCTCGAGTACAATTTGCGCCGCCTTTGGTCCCGGTTCGATTTCTAGGTAAGGCAAGTGGCTTTGTGTAATCCACAGGCATTTGCTCTGAGTCTGGATGTCATTTATGCTCATGAATTACGTGTTGGCACCGAACCGAACCGGTGGTAGTTTCAGCATAAATGCGGGTGAACGCAAGGGTTGTGGGAGATCAAAGAGATGAATGGATTGTAAGAATGAGGAATTGTGTATGAAAGGTGTGACTGTAGGAATGACAACTGATAGGTGTGTATGGAGACTACCACCTAACGTGGGACAAGGGTCGTAAGATGATAATGGTAATTTTAAATATGACGATTTATAAGAGTTTTGTGATAAAACCTACGTAAATAAAGTGCATTTTGAGTTAGAGTTTCAGTACACACCCCCGCGATACATGTTATACCAACCGAGAGATTTGGTTGTTTTGTAAAAAATGATCCACAGGTTTAGCAATGTCTGGCTTCTGCGGGATTGATGGGTGTGCATTAAATGTTATAATAATAACAGAAATCAGAAATTGACCAATCTGAAGTAGCAAGAGATTCGTTATATCTGTTAAAGAAACTATAGACGCTGGGGTAGGCAAATTATAGAGTCGGGACCATGGCTAGGCAAGGGTAGTGAAAAAGGATCTTTTGCTAGAGAGAGCGATGATCCGCGAATGGCTATGCGCAGCAGCTGGATGCTCCAAGTTAGAAATCCAGAAGAGGACTAGTGAGGGCTGGTTATGATGATGATGAAAATGGGTATGCATGTGGCTAATGCGTCAACCCTATGCATATTGCGTCACCGCGCGGAACGAAACGGATATAACCGCGAATGACCGCGATCGATCGACACGAGGCAAAAACATATCTCAGGACGCGATGTCGCTTCGCCTTGAGCACCGACCGCGCCTCGCAATGCTCCAACGTGATGCTTGTTTACTGATTAAAGGGCTTGCTCACTTGACTACTAAATCTTTACGTTTACACAGCAAACTAATTAATAAATTTTAATTTGATATCTATCCCAATACGGCTTAGCCAAGTGGTGTTCGAGACGCACGCTTTGGTTTAAGGTGAATGTTCCAGGGTAGACCGCGAAATTAAAATTTTCGTACGTTTTTTGCAATTTGCAGGGCAGTGCTAGGTTGTATGTTGATTAAAATCAAAAGGCATAAAGGTGCAAGAATGACTTTGAGCTTGAAAAAGTTTTTCTTGCACCTTTATGAGCTTGGAGGGTTGTATAGATGATTTTGATGATTATAATTCTATAACTACATACGTCTTACAGCCGCGAATAACATTTTAATCAACATACAACCTAGCACTGACCTGCAAATTGCAAAAAACGTAAGAAAATTTGAATTTCGCGGGCTACCCTGGAACATTCACCTTAAGTAGAAAGACAAATGTATGGGTTTGACATCATTTCAGCCAAAAGATTTCCACAAAGGCCGGACCTGAGCCGCCCACATCCATCGTTTTACGGCGACCTTAACCAAGTCCTCGGTCCGCAGCGCACTGCGTGTGAGGCCTACCAGCACTGCGCTTTCCGGAACGCAGTCGCAACTCGAGGACTTTTTTGGCCTATTGGGCGAAGTCCTCTGAGCTATGTACCCTGCCCACTGCTACATAAGTTTGGCAATCCTGTAAGCTGTGTCGGTAACTCGGGTTGTCCTGCGTTTCTCCTAATTTCTGATTCGATCTCACGGTTTAACTCCAAGCATAGCCCTCTTCTTGCCTTTTGTTTGCCTTTTGGAGGCTTCTGATGGAGCCCATAGTTTTGAAAGCCACTTGGCTATAGCTCCTGAAGGCTTTTCGGCATTAAGAAGACAGCACAATCCCCGTCACAATTATTCTAAACCCGAGAATGCCATTTAGGTAACCTGATCGGAAGGGATTAATTTTGTAAGAATCCAGAGGCGTGAATATATATTAATTCCACCCCAGTTATTTAATAAATCAAAATATCGTTTTCAGGATGTTTTCTTTTTGGGTAATTGTTGTGCACCATTTGCCAGCGTCTTCGATAGAGGTCTTGACTTCCCGATGTTACAGATAGCGCAAAACGATAGGGTAGTCGGCAATCGCTCCGTTGCTGTTAATTAGCTTAAAATTAGCTTATAATTGGGAAAAAGGCGTGGAAGAGAAGAACGATATATCATCACCACCAATTATACTCTTCGTCTGCCAAAAGATGATGTGAGGTGTTTGAACTGGCGGCACCTGGGAAGCAAAATACCTACATAATTTTTTTATATGAAGCCCGAACTGTGACTAACGTGAGACAGTAAGGGAGCACGAAGGTTCCTACTACTTAATTGGGAGAGGTACGATTCTAGCTTCATAGAGCACGTAAGGCATGTCAGACTGTCTTTTTAACACCAGAAGTTGCTTAACTTGTGCAAAATCATATTGTTCCTCGTATTTTCCTAATTTCATCACGTTTGGCAGTCTAACCTGACTGGTGACGGATTTGGAATAAATAGTGTCACTAACCCATTCCATCCTGAGGGTGCCGTAAGAGCCGACAAAAAGTAATAACAAGGCCGAAAACTTAGCTGCTAGAGAAAGAAATCTTGATACGAAACCCTGTGCCAACTAAGGCGTTGCGTTCTGCGAAATATTTCTTCTACGTATTTTACTTCAACCCATGCTTTGTTGCAAAAAATGGCGCCAAGTAACCTTATAGATATGATTAAGAACGTGATGATAAGCGAACCAGCGCAGCGGCGCGAGGTCGTTTGGGAGTGGCGACCATCACGGGTCCTCCTAAAATGGACACGAAATATTAATCATCATAGTTATAAGCTTCTAGCTTCTTCCCGCGGCTTCGAAGGTCACATGCTCCTGCTAAGTAAATCTATTTAGATTATTACGTGATGCATAAACTTTTTTACTCCTTTTTACGAAAATTTAAGAGACTAAATGACAGACAGGTTCATCCTACTATCCTACTTCTTACTTCTTACTAATATAATAAACGCGTAAGTTTGTAAGTATGGATGGATGTTTGTTACACTTTCACGTAAAAACTACTGAATGGATTTCAATGAAACTTTACAATATTATAGCATGCCTACTAGTGATCCGCCCCTGCTCCGCACGGGCGCAATTATGCATGTTTTATACATATAAACCTTCCTCTTGAATCACTCTATCTATTAAAAGAATACACAGGGACAGACGACAGCGACTTTCTTTTTTACTATGTAGTGATACATCAGAATAACACATACAGTACAATTTATAAATATATTGTGTGAATTGTCCAAAATTTAACAATAAGTGTCAAGTAGGTAGAAAAAAAACTGACGAAATAAAAAAAAACTATCACCACGCGGCTAAAATCGCGGGGCACGGCTAGTGTTTCCATAAAATTAGAGGAAGTCTGACACAGTAGGTATTTACGGGTTAAAATGTTTGGTGATGTAACCCGGAGCGATATCAAAAAAATAGGCTTGAAGCTACCTGTCTGTTTATAATTCCATTGGTGCGTGGGTGCTTTGAACGGCATTTGGTGAAATCCCCTCAGGCTCCGTACGTTAGGCGAGTGATTCTTGGAACTCGGCCTTTGTGGCTCCTAAGTTGTTACTTGTCTTGTATAAATTGGGGTTTAACTTGCTGGCAATATGGTGTGGATGTTGCTGTCGCTGGGATTACTCTCGAATTACACGTGTTAAGTATATGAAGGCTACACACACGCACGCACAAACACGTAGCCATACTTACGGGGCATCAGAATAATCGCACTCTTTGTAATTATTCTCATTATACAGAATTTTCGAGGTGTATATTATTATGTGTATTTTTTAGTTAAATTTAGGTCTCTGTAGCACTGTGGAGGTCAAAGAGGTAGTGGATTACAACTCACTTCCTGAAGCTTCTTGACTTTACCGCCGCCATATTACCTTTCCTTTTCTTTTTCGTTGGAAGCCTTATGAATACCCGGCTGTTGCGGAGTAGCCGGGGTACGTGGGATGCACCGGGGCGCGGAAAGATTCCTCGACTACCCGCTTAAGGGCCGCGAGTTGCGCTCCCTATAGGGGGAACATGCTCTGCGACCCGGGCTGTGTCCATTGCCACATAAGTTCGAGAATCTTTCTACCTGTATCGGTATAGTTGGTTCACCTGACGATTTTATGATTGTTGTTAGAATTCGGAGCCTCCCCCTTGCACTTTATGGGACACATGGAAAGTGACTGGTGCTATTCATATCATCATCCGAGTAATTACCACCCTGGCCTACCCACTAAACGGCGCTCCTCGACAGCCCGCTTCCATGACCATGGGTGCCTCGATTTATGGAGCCTCAAGCGTTGAAGTTGTGTTTTATGTAATTGCAATTGCGTAATATGTAACTAACTCCGAAGAAATACTTTTTAGCACCGGAGCAATGCTCCTAAACGATCGGACTTATATAGATTCGGTTATTTTATCGAGTAAAGCTATTTTTTCAAGTTCGTTTCAGGTCATCAAGAATTTTCTAGCTGTATAGTGAACAGTTGCCAAAAGGTTGTAATTCAATAAACAGAATACGCAAAACAATCGTTGGATGTGTCCTATTTTTACCGTTTTCTGACCGTACTGTTATACCCCTTATATGTTCCCTGTCCTGCCGACTCGCGCGCTTCCCTTTTGTTCATTCATCATTAGTTAGAGTATAAGTACACCTCTCCTATCCCGGCACTAGCCAGTCTTCATCCATACTCCATCCCGGTCGTAACGCTGCCATTTTTCATTTGTACTAAATATATTTGTGTGTGTGTATTAAAAACCTTTTTTAAAAAGCTTCACGAGTTTTCCATTATAACATTGGTGGCAGCGGTGGGATTTCCCGCGTTTTGGAAATCCACGGAATACGTCTCCGCGCTCGTGAAAAGTGAAATAAACCTTCATTTGTGAGTGTTAAGTGCAAAAGCCTAAAGTGAAAGCTAAAAAGTGAAAAGTGAAAACTAAAAAGAAAACACAAACCTTACTACATCCAGCACGCGTTAACGACCCGTGAAGACTCCATCCGACCATCGTGTCCACTGCATCTGAAAATACTTACCTGATCACAGTGATCAGCTCTGATACCAGTCTCCGAATCCCGTACATCTTCGTCGCTATATCCTGAAAAAGAAAAACCTACCGGACAAACGCCGCTCTTCATCGCCGCTGTTCCTGACGCCGCCTCCTGAAAGCAGCTATATGAAGTCAACAACCACGTGCGCAGTTGTCATTCTATGCATGTAAGTCATTGGTCTCTGCTTTAAAATAAGTCCTTAACCTTAAGACTTGTCTCGAACTGTATCTGTATTATGCCTAAAGTGCCCAAAGTAGAGGACGACAAAGAAAATTCCGAAACCAAGTTGTGTCCACAGGAAATTGACATCCTACTGAGCCCTATCCCTTCGAACTCGAGGAAAACTAGGCAGACAACTACCATCACTACCATCGAAATGGAATTAAATGTGCTTTTTAAGTTTATTAAACCCTTCGACGGGTCAAGGGATAAGCTGAGCTCTTTCCTAAATAACTGTGAAAATGCCATCAGTCTAGCCTCCGAGGCACAGAAACATATTCTTTTTAAATTTATTTTAGCCCAACTAGAAGGCAAAGCCGAAACTGCGTGTTCCATTAAGGAATTTGAGTCATGGGATCAATTACAAACATTTCTAACAACCCAATTCGGTGAAAGGAAGCATTATGCCCACCTTTTGACCGACCTGCAGGAGTGCCGTCAAACCCATAATGAACCCGTGAGTCAATTCGTGTTACGAGTTGAAACGTGCCTTTCAAAATTGTTAACCGAAGTAGGGCTATCTAACAAAAAGAAATCGGAGTTAATTGGTCGCATAGCCGCCATGGAGGACTTGGCATTACACACATTTCTGCTTGGTCTCAACCCACAATTATCAAACCTAGTACGAAGCAAAAACCCGAGCAATCTTAACGAAGCTATAAACGTCGCGGTTTCCGAGGAAAAAATATTAAACTTGTTGCACAAAAGAACCATTCATGCAACAATGCAACGTCAAACTCCCAAACCCCGATACTACAATAATACACTTCAACCTCAACAATCGCTAAACGTTCCTAGAAACGATTACAGACCTCGAGGCCAAAATCAAACATTCTGCCGGTACTGTAAAACACCGGGTCACAGTATCGAGAACTGCCGGAAACGGCAATACAACAACCAACGGTTCTCAAACCAAAATGTAAACTCACCGGGCCAATCTTACAGACCAAATCCGGTCCACTTTATTCAATCCAATAACGAATCGAACTATATCGTAGATGACTCTCGCGATGAGGTGGACGACCCAAAAAACGAATAAAGGTCTCGGTTAGGTGCCGTACGAGACAACGTAATGCGACAATCGGCATCAAACATAAAAACATTTCCGCCGTAAATAGGCCCCCTGTTTCCGCTGAGAGTCAGCCCACTGTATCCACTGTATCCGCCATTAATAGGCCCCCTGTTTCCGCTGAGAGTCAGCCCACTGTATCCACTGTATCCGCCATTAATAGGCCCCCTGTTTCCGCTGAGAGTCAGCCCACTGTATCCACTGTATCCGCCATTAATAGGCCCACTGTTTCCGCTGAAGATCAGCCCACTGTATCCACTACTATATCCGCCATTATTAGGCCCACTGTTTCCGCTGAAGATCAGCCCACTGTATCCACTACTAAACCCGCCATAATTAGGCCCACTGAACCCGCAGTTTCCGCCGCGAATAGGCGCTCCGTATTCGATGTTTCCGCCGATAATAGGCTCTCTGTTTCCACTAAAAGTCAATCGATCATACTCACCGTATCTGCTGAAAATCAGCCCACTGCATCCCCTGTTTCACTTAAAGAACAGTCGTCTCTACCCGCCGAATCACAAACCCCTAATACTCTGCAAGTTTACGAAATATCCAACAATCATTCGAACCTTATGCTACCTCACATAGTAGTACAATCATCCATTACCGATACTCCACTAAGCCTTCTTATCGATTCCGGATCTTCAGTTAGCCTCATTAAAAAGGGTAGCATAAAATTCAAAAGGGCCTTAATTAAGGAACCTGTGATTATAAAAGGCATTGATCCAACGGAGGAAGCAACCGAAACATGTGGTCACTTCAACTTGGATTTCGTTTCATTGAATTCAAATTATAAACCTACATACCACAAATTTCACGTCGTAGATAATATCAACCTACCTTATGACGGCATACTAGGTAGCGACTTTCTTAAATCCTGCAAATGTACTGTAGACTACTCCATCGACTCGTTATACATTAAAAATCAAAAACTATCTCTTCATTTTCATGAACCTACTTACATTATACCTCCTCGTACCGAAACTGTTATTGAATGCTCCGTCTCTAACCCTGAAATCAACACAGGCCTCATCCTAGACCAAAGTCCCTCTAAGGATCTCCTGATAGCAAATTGTCTCGTAACCGTAAAAAGCAATAATCGCATCAACCTTACGATAGCCAATGTCTCCGAAACACCTATCCCTTTAAAATCAAACCTAAATTTAACCTTAACTCCTGTAAACGTTAACTGCCTATCAAAACATCAAAGCAATACTAATGATTCAATCCAACGAACCAATGAAGTCCTAAAACAATTGCGAGCATCGCATCTTAACAATGAAGAAGCTCAATCTCTTTTCGAAATCTGTTCCGACTATTCAGATATCTTCTACTTACCTGGTGAAAAACTATCCTTCACCCAAGCACTCAAACATGAAATTAAAACTACATCCGATGTCCCTGTAAACACGAAAACCTACAGATTCCCTGAAATTCATAAATCAGAAGTACAAAAACAAATCAATCAAATGCTCGATCAAGGCATAATTAAACCATCCGTTTCACCTTGGTCTTCTCCAATCTGGATTATTCCCAAAAAACGAGACGCATCTGGTGAACAGAAATGGCGGATCGTAATCGATTACAGAAAACTTAACGACATCACTGTAGGAGACACATATCCAATACCTCAAATAACCGAAATTCTTGATCAATTGGGGAAGAGCAAATACTTCTCCACACTTGATTTGACTTCCGGTTTCCATCAGATCCAAATAAAGGAAGAAGACGCACCTAAAACGGCCTTCTCTGTCCCAGAAGGACACTTCCAATTCACCCGCATGCCGTTTGGTTTAAAAAACGCTCCTTCCACTTTCCAAAGGTTAATGAATACAGCATTAACTGGACTCCAGGGTGTGCGCTGTTTCGTATATCTCGATGACATCGTGATCTACTCCTATGATCTTCAGTCCCACATCACCAACCTAACCACCATCTTTCAGAGATTGAGAGAATTCAATCTCAAACTCCAACCAGAGAAATGTGAGTTTCTCAGGCGGGAAGTGGCTTATCTTGGACATATCATTACTGAAGAAGGAGTCAAACCTAATCCTGATAAAATAAAAGCAGTGACTCAATTCCCTACGCCTAAATCACCAAAGGACATCAAATCTTTTCTAGGATTGGTCTCTTATTATAGACGCTTCATCCCTGACTTCTCTAAAACGTCTAAACCTCTCACGACTCTCCTTAAAAAGGATACGCCATTCGAATGGCAAAATCAGCAGGAACTGGCCTTCCAAATCCTTAAAACGAAACTTACTTCCGCGCCAGTACTCTGCTATCCTGACTTCACCAAACCTTTCACCTTGTCAACCGATGCATCCAATCATGCACTCGGTGCTGTACTATCTCAAGGACCCATCGGTAAAGACAAACCCATCGCATACGCCTCTCGAACTCTAAATAAAAGTGAATGCAATTATAGCACCACGGAAAAGGAACTCCTTGCCATCCTATTCGGCTGCAAAACGTTTCGCCCATACCTATACGGCAGGAAATTCCTAATCGTCACTGACCATCGACCCCTTAAATGGCTTTTCAACCATAAAGATCCCTCCAGTAAAATGCAAAGATGGAGACTTAAACTCGAAGAGTACGAGTATGAAATCGAATACAGAAAAGGAAAATTGAATTCTGCTGCAGATGCTCTCTCTAGATTTCCGGTAAATCCTATATACAATTCAGACAATAATGCTTTAGATAAAGATCTCTTAGATTTAGCAATATCACCCGCATCATTTAACCTTGATGAGATCAACCCTGATCCCGACCAAGGAAACCCAACTGCAGATGATCTTCTTCTTATTTCTGACTCTGATCTTTTACAAATCAATTCTCCAGAGAGTCAAATAATTCCAGATCCAACACCGGACTCTAATAACCGACCTGATTCTCCTTTACCTTCAACAAGCACCAACCCTGACACACCCGTAGACGACTATCCTACCTTCCTAAAAGCAATGTCCAACAAAGACAAACACTTTAATACAGAAATCGTCGAACATAACGAGAACCTACTTAAATGTCCCTACAAAACAGTTCTAGTCCCGACTTCGATTGACTTAGACGAATCCAATCCTTATGTCTCCGAAATCCTAAATGATCCTGTAATTAATACTAAAATCCAAGAAACCGAAAGGGAACTCTTTTCGTTCGTTAAAGTAGAACTAGGTAATAAAAATTATTACCTATTGTTCACCAAAGTACATCACTTTGACGAAGCATCCTATCCTGAAATCTTCCAAACCCTTAAGACAATACGAAACGAACTCGTCGTATTCAACGACTCTAATGAAATCGGTATATCCGATATGAGGAACCCCTTTGAGAAACACTCTTTTACTAAATTATATAATATCCTTTCCTATCTTTTCCATAACTCGGAGATCAAAATTCATATCTACCACAACACAATTATATATCCTTCTCCAACCGAAATCAAACAAATTCTTAAACAAAATCATGACCTTCCTATATCTGGACATCTGGGATCCGTCAAGATGTTTAAACGTATACAAGAAAGATATTATTGGAAAGGCATGCGCACAGACATAGAAGATTATGTACGGCGCTGTCCATCCTGCCAAATCAACAAAGCCCTTAGGAAAACTAACAGAGCGCCTATGCAAATCACCACAACATCCACTGGCCCATTTCAGCGCATAGCTCTCGATGTCGTTGGCCCACTTCCAGAATCTGGAACTGCTAGACTAAAGTACATACTTACTGTACAAGATGATCTTACCAAATTCTCAACAGCATACCCTATGCGGAGTGTCACTGCAGAAGAAACCAGTGACTGTCTCATTCACTTTGTGTGCCTATTCGGTATACCTAAAACCATCCTTACGGATCAAGGCACAAATTTTACATCAGAACTTTTTAAGGAAACCTGTAAGTTCCTGAAAATAAAACAGCTCTGGTCGAGCCCATACCATCCGCAAACACAGGGAGCTCTAGAAAGAAGTCATTCAACCCTTAAGGAATACTTAAAATCCTTCGTTGATCCGAACCTTAATAATTGGCCAAGATATGTATATACTGCTATACTTACTTATAATACAAATGTTCATACTACCACAAATTTCACACCGTATGAACTATTATTTGGGCACAAACCCTTTATCCCCGATTCTCTCTTTAACACGGACCCAGAAACGACTTACCATGAATACTTAAAAATGCTACAACATAAACTTCAACATTCTAGGCAAAAAGCCATTCAAAATATCTCTTCATCTAAGGAAAAATCCAAAGAATATTATGACCAACATACCAGACCAGTCGCATACAAAGCAGGCGACTATGTCTTTCTTAAAAATCACGTTCGCCTAGGTAAATCCCTAGCACCAAACTGGAAAGGGCCCTTTAAAGTCATAAAAATAAATGGAAATAACACCCTAACTCTCTTAATTAATAGAAGACATGTTACTCACCATTACGACGAAGTTAAAATTGCAAATACAATTTCCTTCCTACTCCCACGTGATGAGCAGTAACCTGGAAAAAATAATATAATATTAATATCACAATAAAATTTCATATTAAAATTAATGTAATCTAAATATTAAATATACTTATAAAAACAAATATAATCATACATACCACACTTGCGATAAGTATTAATTTAGTATCGTAGTAAAATAATTTACTTACCTCTTTAACTTACCCTTCTAATCCCAGCACCATGATTGATGGCAATCAGTTTGTCCAGCCTCTTACCTCGAGTTCAGGGATCTTCTTCGATTACGAAGGAAGATTGAAGATTCAGAACGGTCATTTAGATATACTAATTCCACATGACATATCTCATTTCCCTGGACATATACAAAATATCGAATCCATATTACAAACTTTAAAGCAATTCTGTTCATTAGATGTCATAATAAATAATGACGATTGCCTTAATACTGTCGAACCGAAAGATGCTCTTAAATATGACAATGCAATCTCATTGTTACAAAATGACGAAAAAAGGATAGCTTCATTATTAAAAGACAATATTCTTGTCACTACCTCTTCTCTGGAATCTTATAATAAAACCATACAAACTTTAAAAAATAATGAAGTTATCTTAAATAATGCTATGGACGAGCTCTCGGTATTAGTAAATAATATATCACAAGAAATTACATATAATAAAATAAACACGAATTTAGAATTCATTCTAAATAGTTTGGAAACCACTGTCTTACTGTTGTCGTTCCAACTCGAAGATTTATCAAACGGCATTTCATTCAGCTGTCAAAACATACTCAGCCCAGCGATATTAACACCCGGGCAATTATACCGAGAACTCGTAAGTCATTATAACGACTTACCCAATAACGTAGACTTACCTCTAAGCTTAAGTTTGAACGATATCCATACATTGTTGAATGTTATCAACATGAAGTGTTTTTACTCTTCGGATAAAATTACTTTTATTGTACAGATTCCACTAGTATCCCCAAAGGAATACACTTTATATCATGCTTTACCTTTACCAATATCTTATAATGAGTCCGAATCATTTGGATTAATTTTACCTAACAATAAGTATATAGCAGTGACCAATGACAAAAATCAATATTGTATTTTAGATTCACTAGACAACTGCCGCGCTTACAGTAATACTTACCACATATGTGACGTCATGAACATATTCTCTGTAGCCGCAGACACAATCTGCGAAAGCGAAATGTTAACCAATGTCCTGTCGGAAATACCTGCAATATGCCATGCAGAGTTCATCAAAGGCTCCACAGATATTTGGCATGAACTCAAATTCAATAGATGGCTTTACGCCCAGTCAAAACCCAGCAAAATCACAATACAATGTGCCGATTTACAGCTGATAGAAGACATCATACAGGGCACAGGTATACTTACTCTGCCAAACCAATGCACGGCATACTGCAAAAATACTATTTTGATACCTAAAAGTTCTGTCTATAATTTAAGTATACCATTAAGTCACTCTAATTTTAATATATTAAATAGCTCATTCTTTGTGAATAAAACATCGTTTAATGTGACCCCTATTCACTTACAAGATACCAATTTAGATACCTTGCACTTAAACCCGAAAATTAAAGATCACTTATCGGAGTTAAATAAAATAATGGAACAGCCCTCAGCTATTCCAAACGGGACACATTATCCGATCTTAAGTATTGTAATCATTGTAATTTTAATTTGTTTTATTTTATATAAAATCGTCTTTTATTGTAAGAATTATGGCAGCAATTTCTCTCGTCCCTTTCATATTGTAAACCATACTAATCCCAATCGTCCTAGTAATGTCAGTCAACCGCCTCAGTCAGAAGACATAGAAATTCTTTCCACTACATCCCTTCCGAGACTCAGGATCTCTTAAACCCTTGTTAACTTCGGAGTTGCAACCCCGAAGTTCACTCTTATCCGGGGGGCTGTTATACCCCTTATATGTTCCCTGTCCTGCCGACTCGCGCGCTTCCCTTTTGTTCATTCATCATTAGTTAGAGTATAAGTACACCTCTCCTATCCCGGCACTAGCCAGTCTTCATCCATACTCCATCCCGGTCGTAACGCTGCCATTTTTCATTTGTACTAAATATATTTGTGTGTGTGTATTAAAAACCTTTTTTAAAAAGCTTCACGAGTTTTCCATTATAACAGTACGTTCTCCAATTAAGTCAGTTTGTAATTCAATAAAAATCGAAGGTTTATTTCCATAATGAGATGTTTGGCGTCGTGTGTATTTCGTAGCGTTTTCAGTCACGTTTTTGATGCCGTGTCCAGAATAAGTAATGCTACAGGCACGGTCAGATTAATAGTGTTGCCGAAAATAGAATTGATTTGTATATTATAAGCTTTGTGTCTTTAAGTAAATCGGATTTCGTGGATTGCTACAGACCGACTGCGGACTGCACTAAATATCTTGCAATTGGATTCTACATAATATTGTCAAAGTCAAGTCAAAGTCAAATCATTTATTTTGCATAGGACACAATGGACACTTACAAATTGTCAACATATTAATAAAATTTTTACAATGCAAAGTAATATACTTTACCACTAGTTCGGAACGCGACCACTGCTGAGAAGAACTGGCAAGAAACTCAGAGGGCTTGTCATTTTTTCTTTTTTATTACTTTGCGGTCCTATTCATAATTATTATAATTATACATATTAGGTATATATTTACCCAACAAATTTCTTAAAACAAACTGTTCTATCGAATCTGGAAGGCGTCAGCTGAAATCTGAATTGCTATTTATAAAGACTCAATTTTTTATTATATGATTGATTAATAGTCACCATCCCATTGCATCCGGAGGGTGTCGTAAGAGCCGATAAAAGGAAATGACAAGGCCGATAACCTAGCCGCAAGAGCAGGAAAACTTGATACTAAACCCTGTGCCAGCCCGTCTGGCCAGCGTGGCACACTGGTCTAATTACCCTCCCTGTGATGGGAAGAGGCTCGACTCAGCAGTGGATCATTTATGGGCTGAGTAGTAGATTAATACCAGCAAAATTGCATTATTCTTCTTTTTTGTTTTTCTTCTTTTCTTTCTTCTTCGCTCATTTTCCAATTTCATTGCGCTCGTCGCCGATCTTAACGGATTTGGCTATAAAGTAGTATTTACACGGTAGTTTACACGACAAAAGTCTTCAACCAATGTGTGTTGCCAGTGTTAACATATGACACAGAGTCGTGGTCACTCACTATAGGCTCCATCAGAATGCTCAAAGTCACCCAAAGAGCAATGGAGAGGGATCTACAAAAGTTTCTAAAACATTGTATGCTTCAATATTTCTGTAATAGATTAATTTCATTGTTCAATGACACTTTCTAATTAGTTTCTTTGGATAATCTTGATAGAACAATAAATAGTAGTACTATTGGATAAAATTCTCCTGTTTATTGTCCTTTATTAGCTTTAGAGAATTAGCTGATTACACGTTCAAGTCATCATCAAGATATATTATTCTATTTATTTTATAGTCATATATACATATACATATGTATATATTATATTAGTATTTATGTAAGTAGATTTTACTGTATATTTTTTTTGTGTGGACTCCTTATTTTATCTCCCTCTAACCCAAAGGTAGACTGGTAGAGAAATAAAAAAATAAAGTCGCTGTCGTCTGTCCGTCCCTATGTATGAACTTAAATCTTAATAACTTAAAACCACGCAACGGAGTCTTAAATCTTTAAAACCACGCAACGGAATTTGAAGCGGTTTTTTTAAAAGATAGAGAGATTCAAGAGGAAGATTTATATGTATAATACATGCATAATATTGTAGAGGAAAACTGATAAATATGTGTAATACCTTTTTAGAATCCCTATTAAATGCGCCAAAAATTGTGATACAGTGGCACTTTTCTGTAGGGTATTTTTTTTTCACAGTCTCAATCAAAACTTGTTAATTACTTCGGACCCCAGTAACAAGTTTTGATTTAAGAATTATTGATTTCGTAAAACTTAATACTATCTTCAACACACCCAATAAACTACCATAAATAGCTTGTCTATCGAAAGGACTCATCAGTACCAATCTAGTGAAAATTATAAAAAAGATACAGGGTGTAGTATTTTTCGAATTTTCAGCATCGTTCAGCATTGCACACGTGCGAAGCCGGGGCGGTCGCTAGTAATATATAAATAAATAAAACTAATGTGACGGTCAGCTGGTCAATCTGCAGAAGCAACGGCAACTGCTGGGGTAGACGAGGTCGTGAGTGGAGTCCGCTACTATGCAAGTATAGTGTAGGATGCCATAGTGTCTGGCCGCGGATGCGTCAGCCGTCAAGGTGAAATCGGGGCGCTATGGTGTTTATTACGGGAGACCTATGTCCAGCAGTGGACTAGAGTGGGATCATGATGATGACGATTATATTATCTTCTAATTTACACACGTATAATGTCTTTTTCAAGGTTGCATAGCCAATAACAATATGACGTAAATTCAAATGTGTCTTCCAATTGTCAATTCAGTTGTTTTTTTCCTCGCTGACCAGTGTCGTTTCCCGGGCAAAAAGTGTAAGACTTTTATTTTATAATGGGTGAATACATTATAACTAAGTTTAACTTGGCGACGTGTGAATTCTGTCATACATATTCTGATGTTCTTTTTTTCATTGAAAATAAGCGCTGGGCAATTTCATTATTCTAAAATATTCTATCGCAAAATGTCACGCGTGGCAGATCGTGAGCGATGGATCACATCAATTCTGAGGTTTCACCCAGATTGCAAGAAAGTATTGCCTAGGCTCGTAATCAGGTGAAATGTGGGATGCTCAAGGTTGCCTGGGAATCTGTCTGGAGGTCTGCTATTATAGGATAGCGCGTCAGAAACGGGCGCCAACTTAACCTTTTTTGCGTAGGTTTTTTTTTTATTATGTGTAGGGCGGTGTTTGTACAAGTAAATGCAAATGAAGAGTCAGTATAGAACGTTAAAACGACAGATGTTTTTGAAAGTAGTAGTAGTAGAAAGTATATGCGGACATTATGCTTTAAACATATAAATAGCATATATAGCTTTTAACATTTAAACATGAGTTGATGGAATGAGAGCAAATTCTTTTTTCCTAAGTCCTAACTAGAAATGCGCCCTTGCCCAGACACGCAAAACGACTGACAAGACCAAGAAACTAGAAAATCAGTATACTTCGCCCAGAGCCGGTAGCAAAACTTAAAACCCAGGCAAATTTAATCCTTTTTTTTTGTTTTTTAGCCTGGTTTTTTCCATTGTAGTACCCATTTCACACGATGGTATTGCTAGGCACAATCTCTGCTATAATCAAAAGTTCAGTATTAAAAGCGCGTGGCATGGGTACCACACTATAGTATTAGTGCGATACCAAAACTATCACAGTCGGCAATCAATGGCACGGTGTTTGTTGATTTTGAGTCTATTGAATTAGCAAGCTAGGTCTGAAATTCAGCGTCATGACCCACTCTTGGTGCAGCAACAACGTGCTGCCACTGTTGGAGTTACACTATTGCACTCCATAAGGTTTTTTGTAAACCGCCACCAAAGGGCAAGGTTCTCAATTCGGTTCTGTTTGTAAACCAATTCGAAATATTCTTATTCAATTGGCATTGATGCAGATTGGTCCCATATAAATTTAATCGAAATCAGTTGAGTCGTTTTGATAATTAAAATTAAACACTTTATGGACTTATCGCGTGTATATTACATTATTTAATTCACGACGTTTGGAATGCTTTGCAGCAGTCGTGGTCATAGGAGAGACTAGATGGCAGTTTTCTTCAAAACTACAAAAGTGCACAGAGAACGTTATTAATAAAACAACGATTGAACTGTTTCTTTGTAATGATGTTTTTGTTTTCGCGATTATAACACATTGAAATTAAACACTTTTTTTCCGTTGTACTTTAGAAAACAATTTCCATCTAGCCTCTCCTGTGACTACGACGATGTGAGGCTTTATTTGTATTTTATTAGATGATTCCATGAAATTAGAGGCCTGACACAGTAGTGATGAACAACATCGTGACATGGGAAAGGCGATTAGTGTTTCGAATCGGCCGCACCTACCCTATATGATCGCCCAAACATCATTTAAATGCCGCGAAGTTGTCAGGCCAATTATCCTGTTTCCCCGCACCGCATTGCGCCGCCAACCAGCTGCGCAATGGTTTTTACCATTAACCGACTGCAGATGCATTCGGGCCATTGCTTGGCCGCAGCGAGTAGCGGGCGCGGTTAAGCGCCTCGTCCACGATAGATTAAAATTACGGAGAGCGACTGTCATAGTGCAATCTACGACGTGTACACATTAGCGAGACTACCTTAGCTAATGTGTCACTACAGTCTACGTAGACAGGCTCGGCTATTCTCGGCTACGTGTACGTAGAAATTAGGGTATAGATTAGATTAGTTGTCAAGCTGTCTAGCTCTATTCTCTCTGCGTGGACGACGCGCATTAGCAATGTGTATAGTAAACACTGCAGAAGTGGATTAATTAGTTTGCGTGAGGTTATTACATATACGTAAGTATTTTTGATTTGTTTAAGCACTTATCGATCATCAACGGTTGCAACAAAAAAAAACCTTAAGAAAATGAGTTTATTTCATATATAAAAAAAAATGTCTTTGTAATCTAAAACGTACCTATGTCTAAAACGTACGTATGTGTGTTACCTTTGTTTTGGTAATCAGTCTTCGCCAATAAAATCTAAGCTAATTCAACCTAGTCTTGTCTGCGTCTCATAATGTTCCTAGGTCTTTTGAGCTTAGATAACGTTTATTATATAATGCAGATAGATCAGGCTTCCTACAATATGATAAAAGCAAATTTAGTTCGTGGATTAGCACAGCGTTTCATGGTGCCTGACCAAATCCTATAGTCATCTCGTCGCAGTATAATTTGGATTAATGACCCTATGCCCGTCACGACAGGGATAAAAAGGAAACAAAGAAAATAATTAAATCATTTTCTAATACGATGCGACCTAAGCTACGGTTTAATTTACGAAATATTTTTATGTTTCCTATGGCATCAGTAATATTTCCGCTGCCGCTTATGAACCGTGCACGATGGTTTACCGCGGCACGTTTGCGCACGGATGACGGTCACCGGCGCGGCGCTCGCGCATTACGCGGTCGCGGACAGTAAGTAGTGTGACCACCATTTATTTATGGCGAATCAAGGATACAAACAATATGTAAACAACTCACTAATATCGTCATTCTACTGGCCACTGCCACGCTGGCCACAAGGTTCCGTATCAAGTTTTCCTTCTCTTGCGGGTAGAATTTGGCATCATTTCTGTCGACTCGTACGACACCTTCAGGATGGAATAGGGTGATCGTGACACCATATATTCTATAGCCGTCACGACACAGATTATTATTATAATACCAAGTTGCAATAAACTGACCAGTCACCAATAATCGGTATTACTACTGATACAGAATTTTATTTTTGGGAAAGCAATATGTTTTAGGCGCAAGGGGATGATCGACCAACCTGACGAGGTGTAGTCGGGGATTTCTTAACTGTGAGAATTGCTCTGGAAACTTGCGGTGTAGTTGATGTTGATAGTTCAGATTTTTCGGGTAAATTGTGTAAAGTATGGACCATGATGATCGCTGATGGTTTTTAGGCCATCAGCTTAAAGGGAAGGTCCGATAACATAGGAATGATCATGGCAATTGGGACGTTATTAATTAAAGTTGAAGACGTATTTAGAAACCCCCTTTACAAAATAAATAAAATAAATATCCTTCGACATTACACACAACGCCATCTCGTCCCAAGCTAAGCAACTTAATGCTTGTGTTATGGTAACGAGATGGATGATAAACTACTTATATACATTTTTTTTTGTAAATACATACTATAAATGTAAATACATATGTAAATACATATATTATAGATAGAAAATGACACCCAGACTCCGAGCCAGTGCCTCTGGTTTAGACAAAGACACTTGCCCGACCCCGGAATCGAACCGGGGACCCGTTGATCCAAGGCGGCACATCTAACTGAAAGTTGACCTTGAAACAACTGAACTAATATTGACGAAACATTTAAGAACCACTTCTATAAAACTTACTTTTAAAAATAAAACCGCACCATTATCGGTCGTAGGAACTAAGATGCCACAAACAAGTACCCTCTTTAAGCCCGCTTTATTTTTTTCTGTCTCGGATTTTTTGTAACTTTGGTCACCCCACAGGTGAGCGGCGCGAGCGTCATGCAGTGACTCACGCGTGTCCGTCTCTACTGCGTTTGATTTTGATATGCTGGCGAATTGCTGTCTGAATATTGAGCTCATTGTTTATACCTAAATTAGTACTGCTGTTAAGTTTAGTCATCTGTCGTCGAAAACAATCCTTCAAACGAGGAGAGGGCTGAGGTGGAACTATGTTCTCCTGTGTCATCCCCATTCCATCCTGAGGGTTCCGCAAGGGCCAGCAAAAGGAAATGACAAGGCCGATAACCTACCCGTAAGAGAAGGAAAACTTGATACGATACCCTGTGGCAACCCCAGACCAGACGTCAGCGTGGCACAGTTTGGCTTTTCACGTAAATAGTAATAGAGCAGGCCAGACTCAAAAGTGGGTCATAGAAGAACTGAAAAAAAAACTCACTACCGGTATACACGGAGTGACCAACGGGGAACATGTTCCGCGACCGTGGAGGTACAGATGGCCATATTCAGCAGCGGGTCATGATGATGATTCTATATCTGTCACCAAATGGATTTTGCCAGTTATCTGTAGCAGTTTTACATCGCACGATGAGTGAGGGCCGGCGGCCGTGAACATTGAACTTTTCGTGCTCGCGTCTCGACCGCCGCTCGTCCCAGTTTGATGGACGCGCGGGTTCTTTGCACCTATAGTTGTGGCCTCGCGAATGTTCGCCAAAATACGACCGATGTATTAAATGGCGCGCTAGTTTCTTTTTATTTGTCTTAAGTAAGACACGGTCGTGTCTAGATGTCGATGAGATCAAAATTGTTATTTGGGTTCAGGTGTCACCTTCGTTAGTGACTTAAAAAATACATTCGGTACGTAAACATTTCTAATCACTGGTAAAGGCCTTGTTGATCTTTGAGTTTGATATCCTGCCTTTGGATGGCGGAACCGCGGTTCGACTCTGGGGTTGGATAGCTCTCTCTATGTAGAGATACTTGCGCTGGGTATGACCTATATAGTTTGTGTTTGTAATTTTGTTTGTTGTAATTATGATGTTACGGTGGAGACCGTATAACCTAGTACTGAGCCAACCTAAATATCCTGGAAATACTACTTGGCTCAAATCACGCTCACCAGATTAATTAGCATAAGATTTTATTTCTTTTTCGTGTCTACCTAGTTTTTTGTGTAGCCAAGTATCTTTCGAATCGAATAATAGAAAAGAAAAACAAATATATGCGATTGACATTGACAGGTCTTGTCAATCGCAACATTTGTGTTTCCATTCTACCAAAGCGTGTGATTGGGTAGACACTTGGCGATTAGGCTTGATCTAGGTTCAGCTTGTACGGCGCCCTCAGACAAAATGAGGGTACTGTGTATTCGAAATGCGTTACCACAAACTCATCATATTTTCCTTTATCATGAAGGATTGCGCATAAAAAGATTGAGAAACGGAGAACAATATGTGTATGATATAAAATGTACCTATAATAGAAAGGAAATATGCATATATTCAGAGTTATAACATAGTGCTGTTAATAAAGATTAAGTGTTCTAGATGTAAGACTAGAATATTTTATATCTTAAAATATGTCGTGTTTTTGGATATTAAAATGCAAACGGAATAGGGCGAGAGACGGCCCTACACAATTAACACGGCTGATAAACGTTTCCAACAAAACAATTTCAATCGTCCTACGAATTATAAGAAATAAAAACTTCTAAACGTTGCGTTAAAGTTGAAAATTGAACGAGCCATAAAAGGGTAATGATAATAACAGCCGAGTTAAAGGACGACCATTACGAATGGTCTATCACCGCTCTTTGCTTTTGAATCAAATTGTACTTTGAATGTCTGAATGTAGCGTACCGAGGGTTCAACTGAAAGTGGACGTTTTGTAGAGTTTCGTCGAAAAGTTTTGTAGATATTGAAACGAATAGAGCCACCTGTTGAGTACAGTTTGCAAGTTTGTTAATAGCCCTCTCTATTACCCCGATGATGTCTGTGTTAGATACTCGTGTTGTAGTTTTAACCGACTTTTAGCAACGAGGTATGTTGTTTTGTGTTATATGTCAAGAGTCCTGTCTCTTGACTGAGGTGCAATCTGCATAGTATGTTAGTACAGGTTTAATGTTTTTTAAAGAGTAATGAGAATAAGACTACGCTCACTCAAATAATTTATTTATTAAAGTGTTAAATGTCTTCAAATCAAGGTTTTAGGTATCTGTAGACACCACTTTAGACAAAAATAATACTGAAACGATGATTAAGATTTGAATTATTTAGTTAGACATTTAGTAAGGAGCTCTATAGACGCGGGTGTAGTCGTGGACATAGCATGACGTATTTGCATAATCTATATTATATAAAAATTAATGTTTGTCTGTATGTCCTTTACAGAATCGTAAATTGTGCATTAGATAATGTGATGATCTTCAGCAAAGTGTTGTGCTTGACCCTACGATGGTTACTGAACAAATAAAATAAAATATGTCTTTCCTTCAAATTTATTTCATTTAGTGGCGTAGCAACACGCGCGGTATACTGCTAGTTTAAAATATTTACATACCAAAAAATCAGTTCAGTCAGGCAGTCATAATTCATATAAGGAAGCAGTTTCGATATATTGGATTCCATTGAAATCATCAAAATGAAGGTTCTAAATCTACAACCCTTTCTCTGAAAGGTACGTGGAATATTCCAATGTTTATCTTCGATTATAGGAACTTTTTTGATTGGTAGGCCCGGGTGACCTACCAATCAAAAAAGTTCCTCGCGTTTGTTACACGACTGGGAAAGGGACTCCACTTTTTTGAGGGGAAGGCTCGCGTGAATTCCCCACTGGGGTAAGAACTCCACCTTACATGATATCACTGACATATAACATAACCAGTCGTGGGTATTGTGTTCCTGTAGTCTGTGCCAACCCGTCTTGCCAGCGTGGCACAGTAGGCTAATGACCCTCCCTGTGATGGGAGGAGGCCCGACTCGGCAGTGGATCATTAATGGGCTGAAACAACGAATATAACGAGTCAATGAGAACAAACAAATGTGTAGAGAAAAACATGTTGCAAATCAACTCTGATTTGTACCTATACCTACTGGGGCATTCAAGGTCCTTCCACACGTGTACTGTGTTTTTGCGTTCCATTGGAAATGCATTGGTCAACGCGTGCCGTGATCACTGATCACTATTAGCTAAGTATATGTGGACCCACCTTATATTGAGAGTATTGTACGTTTTTTCACTCCAATTTGCTTTGTTGTCAATTTCGTTGGCGCCAATAAAGTTTGCTAATTAACTTCGTTAATGTTTAAAACAGTTTCGTACAGTGGAGTAATTCTGTTTAGAAGATTACTAGTCAGCTCGTACATGACCCACTGCCGAGTCATCTTCCAATTACATACATGGAGGGAAATTTGCCCTCTATGCCACGCTGGCCGGGCGGGTTGGCACATTGTTTCGAATCGGCGCTTACGACACCCTCAGGATGGAATGGGATGGTGACACTGTGTATTCTAAACCCGTCACCATAAGGACTGTTTAAGGGGAAGTTGCCGCATGCCATCAACCAATCGCGTGGCTCACTTCTCCCTTCTCCGCCAATCACCGCCAAGGATATCCAAACTTCGACTCTTGCGCTGTATAGATTTTGCCTCAATATGTTTGTTAAGGTAGATATTTTATATGTCCGTCTATTGTGATAATAAATAGTACATATTGCAAAAAGAAGAAGAACAAGGTTTTAAAAATACCATAACTTTGAGTATTATTACAATTCGACTGCTGGCCAACGCTGGCATAAAAATTGGTAGCTATCCGAACACGCTTACATAACCTAATTTACGTAACGATCAACCGTCAAATTATAACAATAACAGCGCAGCTACTCGTTACGAGCACGCTCCAATCGATTCGGATAACAAGCAATATCGATTCAATAGCCTGACTCGAGTCGTTTCGCGTCGAACGATCGACTCGAAATTAGAACGCGCGAACGTGCGTTCCTTTGTGCGCCATTTGCGACAGAAAGCAAGGCAAGCAAAGGGGAGCTTATTACTAGAGGTGAGCTCGCGATGAAAATGTACCGATTAAATTAGTCGATTCGCTCGAAATTTTCTGTTTTCTTTGTAGATTATACTATTTACTGTATTTTATTTCTATTTATGTTTCTTTTAAATATAATAATTATGCTCTCAATAAAGAGGTCTGAATGGTGATACATTCCGAATTTAAAAACCAATTCAATCTTGACGGTTATTCACGAGATGGCTGACCAAATTACATATTATTTGCTCTAAGCGTAATTCATTTGAAACTCTGCAGACTCATATGGTTAGCAGACACAGCAGCAACTTCCATGTTTAAAATTGTGGCAATATAATATGGGCAGAGAAGAAAAAAGTAATTCCAAATCCAACATTTTATCACTATCACTACATAGTATAAAACAAAGCCGCTGGCGTCTTTTCGTCCCTATGTATGCTTAAATCTTTAAAACTACGCAACGGATTTTGAAGCGGTTTTTTGAATAGATAGAGTGATTCAAGAGGAAGGTTTTTAAGTATAATACATGCATAATTTCACCCGTGCGAAGCCGGGGCGGGTCGCTAGTTTATTATATGTCATTTCTAGGCTTTTTGTCTAAACCACTAATCAAAATTTATGTATTACGGTGTAAATACGAACACAGGGTACAAATATCTACAAGGTTTTTATTGTAGTGTAAGTTTAAGAATTGAAGTACACATAAGTAAATTATAGGTAAAAAATGTTAATTTGTGACCATGGAAAAAGATAATTTGGTTATTTTAAAGACTAAACTAAGGACTCGAAACTGCGGTAGAAGTAGACCTTTGACGTTTCACAAAAATGCATAGAAAACAAAGTATGATCACGCTAAGTAAGTATAACTGAAACACAAAGAAAATATGTTCCGAACTTGTGTGACCTAGATATAGAAACTGATTCATAACGAACGAGATTCACTGTCTCTCGAATGTAGTTGGACAAACAAAACTTCTTTGTGTACAAATCTCAAAGGCTCTGCATTTATTTGGAAACAGTGAAATAGTTCTACCTGTTCTTAATAATTTTGACTTATCTTGACCCACCCTTGAGCTATGCCTCCTCCAGTTTAATGGAGGGAAATTAGCCTAAGTTTTCCTTCATAGTAGTCATTCAGAGGGTGGGGTATCAAGTTTTCATTGTTTTGTGTTCTGTTAGTCACCTACTACGACATTCCTTCAGGATGGAATTAGTGAAAAACCACATTAGTCCACTGCTGGACATAGGCCTCCCCTAAAGAGCGCCATAGCGCCCTGGCTTCAGCTTGATGCATCCAGCTGCTTCCCGCAAACGTTCGGAGATCGTCGCTCCATCTAGCAGAGGGCCGTCCCACACTACGCTTGCCGATTCGCGGTTGTCGGTTCTTCTACAGATATGACCAGCCCACAGCCACTTCAGTCTGCTAATTCTCTGAGCTATGTCGGTGACTTAATCACCACATTAATAATGTTCTTAATCGGATACGGATAATGGATTCGAGAAACTATGTAATTTTAGCTGAATTTATTGCAGTGGATTTACTTTGAAATGTGATTGATTCCAAATTCGAACGAATTGGGAATCATTCATTGGCGCCACTCTACTTACTACGCTCTGTGGCGCTTTACGGCGGCGGCCGGACCGGGGTCAGCGCGGGTTTTTTGTCGCGGCACGTACCTCCCCCTTCGCCCGGCGGGCGCCGTTCTACCACCCCGGCCTCCCCCGCGAGCAACACGCGCGACTCAGATAGGGGTGGCTGTGATGTGACCGCGTGTCGCCCATCGTGCTGGCTCACGGCAATCCTTTGTTCTTAAAATTTTGTATGAAACACGGCTTAAGGGTAACAAAAGTTATACTGAGTTTAAAAAACTGTAGGTATAGAGTACGTTATACAAAAAAGAACCCATTTTTATTTCTTATCAATGGTTTTATTCATTCTTAAATTTTTATAACGGTTTGTACTAGTCAATTCAATAGAAATGTCGTCTCCTGTATTATACATAAAACCTTTCACGTATATCGGGCATTTCTTTTAATCCCCTAAGAGTTAATTGGGAATATAAAATACTTAGGTAAATTATAAGGAAGTTAATTGGTAAATTTTAGATATTAGAATTTTTCATCAACCACAATAAAGCTGACAGGCCTGTCATCGACAAATAAATTTCATGCTTTTATTAAGTCCAATAAATTAATATAAATAAATTAAGCCACAGCGATGCCCCAATCCCTGATCCGCAAGCATCGTAGCCTTCATTGTAATACCGCGCCCGAGGCCGCGTCGCGTCGCCATAGCTACCGCGCCGTCCACCCCACGCGGGGAGATTGGGCCCACCCCCCGGCTACCTGCTCTCATTAATATGTACCCGACTGGACACCGTCTTCAGATCCTACGTATCGACGGATGAAATTTTTATTAAAAAGGACAAGATTCGATCTCGCCATTGCGCGATGCATAAAATGAAACGTGACCCCTTTTGCTTCGGGGACGCCTAGACCTGTTCCTATTTTTTTTTTATTAAGAGGTTGGTTAAGGGAAAGGGCCTTGGATTATGCCCAATCGAATTAGCAGTTCATAGTGCTTGTGTCACACGATGCTCTTCGTCGTTATTAGTTTAGTGTCAAATGTTAGGATAAAACGTGATTCAACTATTAACATAATACTATTATTACTCAGCCCATATATGCCCATACATGATGGTCTCCTTCAAATTCATGGAGGGTTATAAGTCTACTGTGCCACGCTTGACCTGCCTTTTGCATTCTTTTAGTCGCCTCTTACGACCCCCTAAAGATGGTATGAGTTGGTGATAAATATCAAATAAATATCCTTGGACATTTTACACAACGCCATCTCGTCCCAAGCTAAGCAACTGAATGCTTGTGTTATGGTAACGAGATGGATGATAAACTACTTATATACATTTTTTTTTGTAAATAAATACATATTATAGATAGAAATGACACCCATACTCCGAGCCAGTGCCTCTGGTTTAGACAAAGACAAAGACCACGGAATCGAACCCGGGACCCGTTGATCCAAAGGCGGCACATCTAACCACTAGACCAACGAGGCAGGTGACATTGTGTATTTTAAATCCGTCACCACACGGACATTTGTGATGCCTTTTGCAAAGTACCTTATTGTTGGGAAGCGCCGAGTTAAGAGCCTAAAGGGACACGGGTAGGGACCGTTATCCCGTAAACTGAGAACTTTATAGACATGAAATGCTCGACGATTTTCAAGTGGATGCTCAATTTCGTTTAGTGAGATTCAAGTAATATCGCATGACGTAATGTCCCGAACACTAGTAATAGTTTGACCGATTTAGAATGCATAGTGTCACTCTCATTCCATCCTGAGGGTGTCGTAAGGAAATAACAAGGCCGAGAACCAGGCCACAAGATAAGGAAAATTTGATAGGAGACCACAG
This sequence comes from Clostera curtula, assembly GCA_905475355.2. Taxonomy (NCBI): domain Eukaryota; kingdom Metazoa; phylum Arthropoda; class Insecta; order Lepidoptera; family Notodontidae; genus Clostera; species Clostera curtula. The sequence continues at coordinate 3,826,660 of FR997813.1, read as the reverse complement.
CAGCAGCAGTTGGCACACCACCACAGCAGTTGGCACAGGCCAACCGTCTGCCCGGGCGGGCCCACGGGGAGAGGTGAGACCCAGTGCCGAAGAGCGGCACCAAGTGCCGCAGTGGACTGGGGCTCCAGGGACTCATCTGTGCTCAGAGTTGCCCTGCGAGTCCTGGACCACTGCGGTGCACCCTTGGGTTGTCGCTAACCCGAGGGCTGACGGGCTTCCCCAGAGACAAAAAAAAAAAAAAAAGAAAGGCCAACCGTCTGTCCAGCGGGGCACAGTAGGCTGATTAACCCTCCATGTAATTAGACGATGTCCAACTCAGCGGTGGGTCATTTATGGGCTGAATAGTAGTAATAGTTTGTCAGAACACATTCACCAAGACCAACCACTACATTCACTTTGATAGACTTCAAATCCTTGCCAAGGAAAATCATTACATCCCAAGCATGATCCGCGAGGCTGTTGAGATTAAAAAACATCCGAATTTCAATAGAGAGGATGGTTGGCACGTCCAAGATCCAGACTATAAATTGATCAAATCTCAAGCTCAACACTCACCAGCAAGACTGCAAGGCACCATGAGAGATTTCTGCGTCCACAGGGAACGTTATCAATTAAACAAAGATAAAGAGTAGATGTAACTGTTTCTTCGTACTTTTAAAGAGAACCTTCATCTAGTCTCCCCGGTGACCACGGTTATTGTAAATAATTTGAAACGTAATTCCCGATTAAGTAATATGTAAAATAAGCGCGATAAATCCCTTAAAAAGTGTTCAATTTCAATGTGCAATAATCGCGAAAACCTAAGTAACACTCCAATAATGTTAATACTTAATCTATTACAGGTAATATAATAAGTTAATAATTTTTTTTTACTTAATCTGTTATCATTCTATATGTATCATTAAAATAATTTTAATATTCGTCCGTGTGCGCCGTTGATGTCTTTTACAAAAGAAACCTCGTTGAAGGTTTTACTTTGTTTTTATTGTGTTCGCGCCTTTTCGCTGCGGTGACATTGTGTTTGTCATGACGTCTTAAGCTTTCACCATCCTCGTACATAATGGTAAATTATCTTAACGGGTTTTAGATCGATCAGTGTCCGTGGTTGACCATACAGTGTTTGGAACGTTCGGGTTTTAAATATTAGTGGTCGCCGAGTAGTCGAAATTCGAACATTATTAATATAAATTATATGTCGATTAATATAGATCTATTCTGATACTTACCCGACCCTGGAATCGAACCAGGGAACCGTAATCTAAAGACCAATAACCTTCAGACCAACAATAAGATTATGATGATATTGAGCGAGCGCTTACAATGATTGTGTAAACTTCAAACCAGGTAGCAGTGGGATAATCTGTAGCACAGATGCAGGCCTAGTAGTACGTGCCACATCTGCCCTTGTGTTAGTTCACTTTAAAAAAAGTGCTTAATTTCGATCCTTTTTTAACCGACTTCAAAAACCGAGCAGGTTCTCAATTCGACTGAATTTTTGAAGTGGAAACTTCTTTATCGGCGTTGAGCACTTTTCTTGCGATGGGTATAAAATGTCAAACTGGCGTTAGGACACGTGACCTGATCGAAAATTAGTAAGATACATTTTCGAAGACAATTTTTGTAAAAATGTATAATATAAAGATAAGCTTGGTTAGTTTTCACTTGTACTTAGTATTTGTAATAAATATTAGGTTTAGAAAACTTCGATATCTCACTTAAGGCACAAACACAGAACTGCTTTTTTAATGAACTCTTTGCTCTAAAGGAGGCTCTAGGGTTTTCGTTACGCCCTGTATGTACATGTTTATACTTATAAAGACTCGTCGTAAACTAATACATATATTACCGTAAATTCGGTAAGTCGCATTCGAAAATAACAACCCTATTGTCTACGTAATTTCATCAAAATGCCTAAAAGCGCGCACCGAACCGAGGGAATCCCTTCCTGCTGCCGGTTTTCAAAGATTTAATTAGCGACCACCTTGGCTTACGGCGATGTGACCTCAGAGATAGGGTTACAACTTTCACCTCGGTTGCAAAATACTGGCCACTATAAAAAGAAGAAATATGATAAAAAAATATTCGTCGGGCATTCATATATTCACCTTCAAATTCTATTGAGATTATTATATGCAAAATGTGAGTTTGTGAAAATTGCGAAAGTTGAAATCGTTATAAAATATTTAATGATTGATGACTTAGTTCACATTTAACACTTTTTGGGTATTTGTCCGTGTGATCAGGGAATTTGAGTAAACAATGTCTCCAACCCACACTATCCTGAGGGTGTCGTAAGGGGCGACTAAAGGATCGTAAGAGGCAGATCACCTAGCCGAATGAGAAGGAAAACTTGATACAAACTCTGTGCCAACCCATCTTGCCAGCGTGGCACTGTAGGCTAATTTCTCTCCATGAATTTGGAGGAGGCCCGACTCAATAGTGGGTCATTTATGGGCTGAAACGTCGAAACGAGGGGTATTATAAGTTTTCTTAACCATCCTTTTGCGACCTGCAGCGTCTGGCGCTCCTGGATATTGGCTGAGTATCCATAACCTGACCTCTTTCGTGCTTCCGAGGTCACGAAGCTGTCGTTCTCGCATGCTACCATCAATGGCAGTCGTTACGTCAGTAACTTGAAAACTGGCAACTGATCTAACCAAACAGTTTGGTGACGTTGGTCCCAATGGATAGATCGCGGAGGGCAAATACTGGCAGTTAGCCATCGTCGTTTCAGCCCATAAATGACCCACTACTGAGTCGGGCCTCCTCCAAATTCATGGAGGGAAATTAGCCCACAGTGCCACGCTGGCAAGATGGGTTGGCACAGAGTTTGTATCAAGTTTTCCTTCTCATTCGGCTAGGTGATCTGCCTCTTACGATCCTTTAGTCGCCCCTTACGACACCCTCAGGATAGTGTGGGTTGGAGACATTGTTTACTCAAATTTCCTGATCACACGGACAAATACCCAAAAAGTAGGCAGTTAGCCATATATGACCCCAATGAAATTGGAAAAAAAGGCGGGGCAGAACTAGTTTACCTCTCTCTAAAGGCTAAATGTGGTAAAGACTGAAGAATTTGAATATTTTAATTACTTCTACTACTACTCTGCCCATAAATGGCCCACTTCTGAGTCGGGCCTCCTCTCATCACAGGGAGGGTAATTAGCCTGCTGTGCCACGCTGGCCAGACAGGCTGGCACAGAGTTATGTATCAAGGTTTCCTTCTCTTGCGGCTGGGTTTTCAGGCTTGTCATTTCCTTTTATCGGCTCTTACGACACCCTCAGGATGTAATGGGGTGGTGACACTATTTATTCTAAATCCGTGCCCACATGAAATATTTTCATATTTAAATTTGATATTTGTTTTATTTTTTAACTATTTGAAATCATTCTCAAGAATTTATTCATTATTTATACACATATTTTTGAAAATAAAAATGTTTGCTGGTAATTATAGTAAAAGATCGAAAGCTATCTTCTTACGTACAGTCCATTACATACAGTGTTAAGATAACATTTAGATCCCCTGAACTCCGGTCACAATTTGCAACTATTCTTCGCAAAGGCATACTAAGACCTTACTAAACAGATCGTAATTGAAAAGTGAAATTGTACCCGAATTCCGAGCGACATTTTCGCATAGCGTGGGTCTAAATATTCGGAGTTCACAGACGGGGATCGGTCGTTATTCGGCGGATACTTAGACAAAGCACGTTTCGGCCACGGTTCCCAACATAGTGAATTCTCCCTTAATTGGTGTAACCAAAACCCTATAGTCTTCTTTTTCTTCTTATTTTAAGAAGAAGAAGATCCCTATAGTAGTCCTAATAAAAATGATTGATATTAATGCTGATAAAGACACTGTGTGCACCATTTCAGGAAAAACAAAGCATAAACAGGAATTTTGGTCAATAGTGGACAAAAGTGTCATTGAGTAGTGATCACAGAGAACACAAGAAATATGGAACTCAGATTCCTAAACTTTTGTGGCAATAGTAACGATAGCCAGTTGGTTGCTTATTTGGGTGGAATTGTTTACTATAAAATATGGCTAATATAGTAAAAACATATTTAAAAAAAATGTCGATAACCGAGTCATACTTCAAGATAGAAAATCATTTTAAACATAGATCTGCTTCTTTTGATATGCTCATATCACTACATGGTTTAAAACAAAGTCGTCTGCTATGTATGCTTAAATCTTCAAAACTACGCAACGGATTTTGAAGCGGGTTTCTTTACTAAATAGAGTGATTCAAGAGTACATGCATAAATTTAGATGGTCATCATTGCAGCCGTGCGAAGCCGGGGCGGGTCACTAGTATGATATAATTTGACTATATTTTTCATCGTATCCCTTTTTATGTTTAAAAATATAGAGCACTCAGAAAACTTTTATATCAATGTCTTGGCGATTCCGAGTTCGGCTTTAATAAATATGTAATTAATTTATTAATTCTTTATTAAATTAATAAATATAGAAACGGATTAATAAAGAAAAAGAATTAAATTAAGGACATGTGTCGCCATAGTATCGTAGTAGGTCATAACAAAAAAAAACAACAATAATAAAAGAGTTCTGAATGGTATTCCATCTATCTATTATCCACAGTGGTCCATCGATGAACATAGGTACATTAGTACCTATTATTATATCTGTGACATAGGCCTCCTCTATTAAAGTCCAGAACTGATGACCTTGTATGCGTTACTATTCATACAATTACTTTCAAGTAATTTTGGTGATTAGGGAATTTTTACTTTGTCTTACGGCTACGGGACCAACTTCCTTAAAATGTATGATAAATTCGTCATCATATGAGTACCTTAATCTTTCGTCATTTTAGCGTATAGACAACCTATTGCTGAGTCTCCTCGAATCCCAGGAGGGGAATTAGTCTGTGCCACGTTGGCCAGAATGGGTTGGCATGGGAGTGTAGCGACCAACATGCTACATACTTTACCCGAAAAATCTGAACCTGCACCTGAACCTGCATCAAGAAATATCGCCTACAAATGCGATAATTACGAAAAAGTCCTAAACGCGCGATAGCGAAATTTCAAGAGCAATTCGCAAGGTTAAGATATCCCCGACTACAACTACGGGGGGAATAGACGCTGTGACCCCTAGCCAGACATAACACCTCGTCTGGCAGGATGATCATCCATTTGCGCCTAAAGTGGTGACCCCGACGTTGTGAACACGCAAGATCCTTGAAGTGGTAACCCTCGACATTGGACTCCAGAGCAACCATCCAACGAGTCTGCAACATCCTCCTGCCTGGTCAACCTGGTAAAGACGAACACTCCTCAGCAGCAGCTGTCACTTAGCAAGCCAAGACGTCAGCCTTAACAGGACCACACGCAGCCGACTCACCGTGCTACCTGGTTCTGCGGCACGACACTCAACCACCCACTGAACTTCACTACACAGTTGAGGTGCTCAGTCTCGACTCACCGTAGACTCAGAGCGCTCCTGGCACTTGCAAGCTCTTCATACTGCAGCAATTCAAGAGGATCGACCTCCAGTCTTGGGAGGGAGCCATGTAGCGACCAACATGCTACATACTTTACCCGAAAAATCTGAACCTGCACCTGAACCTGCATCAAGAAATATCGCCTACAAATGCGATAATTACGAAAAAGTCCTAAACGCGCGATAGCGAAATTTCAAGAGCAATTCGCAAGGTTAAGATATCCCCGACTACAACTACGGGGGGAATAGACGCTGTGACCCCTAGCCAGACATAACACCTCGTCTGGCAGGATGATCATCCATTTGCGCCTAAAGGAGTTTCAGCATGAATGTACGCGTGTATGTAATGGACGCAGGGATTGTGAGCGATCAAGAGAGATGGAGTGATTGCAGGAGTGAGGAATTGTGTATGAAAGGTGTGACGACTGACAGGTGTGTGTGGAGACTACCACCTAGTGTGGGTAAAAGGTTGTGAGATGATAATGGTAATTATAAATACGACGATTTATAAGAGTTTTGTGATAAAACCTACGTAGATAAAGTTCCTTTTGAGTTTGTTTCAATAATTCGTCCTCTTGCGGCTAGGTCTAGTTATTTCCTTTAGTCGGGTCTTACCGCTCCCACTAAAGGTATGGGGTGGTGACAATATCTTTGATAACTCCGTCACTCACAGCTTAAGCTTTAGGGATAAATATTATCGGGAGTTGGTAACACTAGTTTTGGCTACCAGTAGGTGCCGGCGAGGCTTGCGACGTACATTCGGCGGCAATTATTGTCCGTCAGCGTTGCCCAGGGGGTCGGCCGGGTGGTTAGCGGGGGGCGGGGGTCGGCCCCGGGGGCTAAGATGGCCACCGTAATTAATTGGCGCGACGCGAGGGGCCAACCGCGGCGCGTCTCGTTCGCAGCGCGGTATTGCTCCGCGTGTAGGGTGTCTTCGGTTTTAGGCATACACTTTTAATTATTCATACGAATTTTCATTGTTATCTAGAACCGTAAAAACTGCCGTGGGTGATGGATCGTTAGATGTGACGCTAGGGGTTAGATGTGCCGCCTTTGGATCGGCGGGTCCCGAGTTCGATTCCAGGGTCGGGCAAGTGTCTTTGTCTAAAACAATGGTACTGAGTCTGGGTATCATTTGTGTTAGTGAATTACATGTTTGTAAACTGCCCCCGTGATACAGGTTAAACGATAAAACTTATGCAGGGGTATCGTTTAAAAACTCACATTACCCTGTTCCATTCTGATGATGTATAAGTCTACTGAAGGGAATGGCAGGGCATAAAATGTAATCGCAACATAATCTTAATCTGAAACACTATGCCAGTCTGGCTGGCCAGTGCGGCACTAGACTGTTAGCTATTAGATATTTCTGCTAATGCTGATAAGTAAAAGAAAAACAAATGACGCACTATGATGCGACATCTAAGCCCTCAATTTAAATAGTTATGCTAATCGTCTAAGACCTTCGTGATGTTTAAGACATTGTAGCTTATGAATATGATGACAGAGCTCAGATTCGTATGACATACTCATAAATTCAATATTTATCAGCCCAGTCGCGAGCCCATGACAGTCTATATCTATCTTTTATGTGTAAGCCATTATCGCCAAAATAGTGAAACATAAATGTCATAAATTGATACTTGCACTATCATCATTGTCACAATTTTCCATTTCTTCAATCTTGCTTGCTTGACGGATAATGCCAGCGCTGCCCGATATGTCATACCGGTATGATGTTCTGAAACGTTGGGAATAAAATAAAATAAAACGATCATAACCGTGAAGAGATCATTTCCTGCTAGCAAGCTAGCTGAGTGAAGATCGTGAAAACCTAAGACATCATTATGTTACGGTATACGGGCCGGAAACAGCCAACAAAATACGACGCTTGGAGTGCCTCAAAACGAAACGCGCAAGACAATTAACATCATTGACCTTTCTCAAACGATGTCGTGATACGAACATCATACCGGTATGCGTTCAAATATCACCCAAGAATGACATATCGGGCAGCGCTGGCATTCTCCGTCAAGCAAGCAAGAAATTACTAGTGAACTTACCTTTGTGTTTATTATTTGTACCTATTTTAGTGTTATTTATTATCAAAAAGTCCCATATTATCCCTGAGGAAATTATCCAAATCGTGGTCACCCCAACGTCGTCGACCAGCGATCCGACCGTAAACGTCTCACCCACACGCCGCGCGCTCCCGCTCGCCATTCGCTCGACATACCTACCATAATGTACTGCCAACCATCCATTCCAACTAGATCTCTCGCCAGCCTCGCAAGAACTCTCAAACACGTACTCCTTTACCCGCGACCAGTGAAAAGGCCGCTCTAATTCCACTGGTCAGCTTCCGATACCGCACTACACCATAGTTTGTCACATCAAGAGCTCTGACCACTGGCTCTAGATACCCCTACATCGCCTTAATTTACTCCTATAGAGGGGGGCAAGGAAGTCCAGGCTTAGCAGGCGTACGGCTCATACAAATTGCATGGGTGTGAGTGAGTAACGTTAGTGCTTGGACCTCGGTTCGCTTGAGCGTAAATTCTGTTGCGTAAGTGGAAAAAGACGTCTGGTTTTCGAGATAAGAGCTGGGACTGGCTGATATTGGTGGAACCGTGCGGGGAATGTGAGATAATAGCGCGATATTCGCACATTCATGTAAATTGTACCATGAGGTGTTGGTATTTGAGATCAAAATAGCTTTATGGCTAGGCGGATTAAAATTTGGATTAATTAAACGAAACATTTGTTTGTGTGGTGACGGATTAAGAATACACAATGTCAACAACCGTATGAGCCGACTAAAGAAAGAAAGAAAGAAAAAACTTTTATTAGACACACACACATACAGATAGTGAAAACAATTTAGGTCACAATATAGTGTCTAAAAGGCAGGAGCTCAGCATACACTGCAGGTTTCTGCAGCACTGATTTTCAGCTCCAGCCCGGAAACCAGAAACTAAACAAATTATAAAGCTAAACAGAGTTTATGAAGTTTAAGTTACAAATTATAAATTATTAAAACATTTCTCAATTGAAGGCGTAATGATTTGATAAAAACAGATTAAACAAATCTGTATGTTACAGAGAGTATACAGGAATTGACATTATTAAAATATAAGTCATTGAGTATTATAATCACTTCACTATCACTACATAGTATAAAACAGTCGCATTCTTCTGTCCGTCCCTATGTATGCATAAATCTTTAAAACTACGCAACGGATTTTGAAGCGGTTTTTTTTAAAAGATAGAGTGATTCAAAGGGAAGGTTTATATGTATAACCCACCCCCGCTTTGCACGGGCGAAGCCGGGGCGGGCCACTAGTGATAAATAATTCACATAACTAAATAATGATTGTGAACGATAGTAAGGCTGAAATGAATAAAAATGTGAATAATGTAAAGGAACGCAAAAGGCAGACCGCCTAGCGGCAACAGAAGGAAAATTTGAGACGAAACCTTTTGCCAATCCATCGGGCCAGCGTGGCACAGTAGGCTAACCGTTGTTGTAATTGAAGGAATTTATGTCCTCCTTTAAACGAGGTTTAAAGAGAGCATTAACATCACGGTAGGCAACGGCTTGGCTGTGCTCCTGGCACTGCCAAAGTCCATGGGCGGCGGTTACCACTTACTATCAGGTGGGGCGCTAGCTCGTTTGCCACGAATGGCAATAAAAAAAGGAGCAGGATCATATAAATAATATAAATAAATAAATAATAATAAATATAAATATCCTTGGACATTTCACACAACGCCATCTCGTCCCAAGTTAAGCAACTTAATGCTTGTGTTATGGTAACGAGATGGATGATAAACTACTTAGATACATTTTTTTTTTGTAAATACGTACTCATAATAGATAGAAATGACACCCAGACTCCGAGCCAGTGCCTCTGGTTTAGACAAAGACACTTGCCCGACCCCGGAATCGAACCCGGGACCCGTTGATCCAAAGGCGGCACATCTAACCACTAGACCAACGAGGCAGTCGACGATCATGTATGTAGTAAGCAAATATTTTGATAGACAGGAAGAATCTGATGGTGAATTACGACAAGCATGGTGTGGTGACATTATGTATTCTAAATCCGTCACCACACGGAGTATAAATGCAAAAAAATATTTGCATGTTTAGACTATTGCAAGTAAAACAGTCTATCTATCTATCAGCCACAGAAGTCCACTGCTGAACATAGGCCTCCCCCATAGATTTCCACAATGCACGATCTCGTGCAGAACGCATCCACCGACTCCCAGCGAACTTTACACGGTCGTTCGTCCACCTAGTCGGTAAGTAAAACAGTATCCTAAACAAATCAAGCAGAGATTACAGCACTCTATCACAGCAAAAGCTGCCAAAAGCTACACGTCAACTGACAAGGTGGAAAGTACCGAAGTACGCAGAAAATCCCGAATCAGGCACTGCCAATCAGACTGCATAATTGCCGTACGTCGCCAGGACTCCGCAAGAGGACTGCATTCCAAATAGTAGAAAGGAAAATTTCCTCTTTGCGTTTGTGAAATGCTTTTGAATTTTCCGGCGAAATATGGCAGCTTTTATTCGTTTATTTGCAATGGACGTTCTGCGAGAGAGCGCGTTCGATATTAAGCCGACGTCAAAAGAAACACGTCCAGTTAGATTATTATCTTTTGCTAGCTGTACCCTGTGCGCGTTGCTATGCCACTAACTAAAATAAATTGAAGGAAAGAAGACATTACACAAATATTTAATTTTCGTTTTGATCTGAAACCTTCGTGGGCTCATGCATAACAGTTTGCTGAAGATCATCACATGATCCAACGCATACTTGACTGCCTCGTTGGTCTAGTGGTTAGATGTGCTGCCTTTGGATCAACGGGTCCCGGGTTCGATTCCGGGGTCGGGCAAGTGTCTTTGTCTAAACCAGAGGCACTGGCTCGGAGTCTGGGTGTCATTTCTATCTATATTATGTATGTATTTACAAAAAAATATGTATATAAGTAGTTTATCATCCATCTCGTTACCATAACACAAGCATTAAGTTGCTTAGCTTGGGACGAGATGGCGTTGTGTGAAATGTCCAAGGATATTTATACTTAACGATTATTTAAAGGACATACAGACAAACATTCATTTTTATTTATACTACTCAGCCCATAAATGATCCACTGCTGAGTCGGGCCTCCTCCCACCGCAGGGAGGGTAATTAGCCTACTGTGCTACGCTGGCCAGACGGGTTAGCACAGGGTTTCGTTTCAAGATCTCCTTCTCTTGTGGCTAGGTTTTCGGCCTTATCATTTCCTTTTGTCGGCTCCTTCGACAACCCTTGGTATGAAATGGGGTAGCGACGCTATGTATTTTAATTCAGTGCTATCCTTTTACGGTTTTACCTAATCCTTAATCAAAATCAAAATCAAATCAAAATGTTTTTTATTCGAATAAATTCTTGCGAATGCTTTCAAATGGTCAAAGATTTAAGAGAAAAAAAAAATTAAAAATAAAAATCATAAAATAAATTAATAATTTAGTTTTTACCACCGGTTCGGAATGCCATTCCATAGAGAAGAGCCGGCAAGAAACTCCATGGTTGCTCTTTTAAATAAGAGGGTTACAATGATGGTGGTACAAACAAGTCTGACAGGTTAGTGAAAGCAATAACACGCATAAACATGTAGCACATTAAAAAATAAGAAAATAAAAATTAGTGAAATTACACAAATTACATGGTGCTTGCTGAAACTGCACTCACATACTGTTTACAAAACTTCACTAATGTAATGGCTGAAAGATCAGAGCTAGACCATAACATAGCCGACGTTACTCCCATGCGTCACTATCTGATAGATAGTCATTGACTTGATAGTACGCTTTTTTAATTAAACCGGACTTAACGTAACACTTAGAATCCCTATGTCTCGTAGAGATATTTCGTTTTAACCACCGTCTAAACTATAGGTATGACGTCACGTAACAACCGCGCCACTCGCGATTTTATCACTTCTCCGTCGTCGGTTGAGAACACGCTTAGTGTTCCGCTAAATTGCTCACAGCTATCTGCGCGGCATGCGGCGCCGTCTTATGACGTCATAACTCGTGTTTATATGGCTACGGGATCTGCCAGTTTCCCGGAAACTAATATTTTGCATGTCTATTCTTGCACCTGGATTGTCCCAAGTGGGGCTTAGAAGATACTCTACACTATATAACTATATTTAAATTGCTTTCACTAATCTGTCAGACTTGTTTGTACCACCATCATTGTAACCCTTTTATTTAAAAGAGCAACCATGGAGTTTGTTGCCGGCTCTTCTCTATGGAATGGCATTCCGAACCCATGGTAAAAACAAAATTATTAATTATTTTTAAATTTTTCTCTTAAAAACTTTGACTATTTGAAAGCAATAGAAATTCTTGCGAAGAATTTATTCGAATAAAAAACATTTTGATATCAGTCCTGCCCGGTGACCTCAGGCAGGACTGTAAAGTTTGGTCTGTGGTTTATGTTGTATGGCGATACGATAAAATTTATTGTTTGATAAATGTCTAAGCAATGTTGAATAATATAATCATACAAGTGGTCGCCTAGCAGTGCGTATACAACCATGATTAATTTACATAATAAATTACGCGACACGTTGTTTGGCCGCGATGGACTCATAAACTACTTAACCTATTTTAATCAAATTTGCAAATTGAGAATAAAACTTTATGTACCTATAGAACTACTAGCAGACCCAGACACGCGTTGCTGTGGCTAAGATGGCTGTGGAAATATAACTTTTTTTTTTATTGCCCTTAGAGGCAAACGAGCTGGCAGCCCACCTGATGGTAAGTGTAAGCCGCCGCCCATGGACTTTGGCAGTGCCAGGGGCACAGCCAAGCCGTTGCCTACCGTGAAGTGAGTGCTCTTTTTAAACCTCGTTTAAAGGAGGACATCGTAGCGCTCGGGAACACCGCCGCAGGTAGTTCATTCCAGAGTCAGCACGTGCGTGGTCAGAATGATCGCTGGAAGCGTACCGTGCTGGACGTAATCGTCCCCAGGTGATATGGGTTTATTCACTAGTTATTAGCTTGTTCAGTTTTTGAGCCGTGGTGGCTGTAATAAACGTGTTTTTTTCTTCTTTTCTTTCTAATTTTACTTAACTATAACGTAGATCCATCCATTGAATACTTACTCAATCCAGTCACCAGATATCGCCATCTGATAGAATCGTTTGGAGGTATTAGATAATTGTGACTGTCAAATAATAGACAAATATTTTGAAATAAAATAATGTAGCGACTATAAATTGAGATGTAAGCTACCCTATCTTTCAAGTTGGAACAAATTGCACACAGTGTGCAAATTACAATCGGTTAGGTAGTTTAAGAGTCCATGGCGGACAAACAATGTGACGCGTAATTTATATACATATAAAGAAGATTAGCAAATTACATGATAAACAGACAGTTCTTTTAGTCATCGACCGTTGCCAGATGACCATAATGCTAAAAGTATGCACATAAATAGTATTCGTTTTGTTTATAATAATTGCTCGTGTTTTGCAAACATTTGATGTTGTGATCGATTTTCTCTCCTTTTTTCTCATAGAATTTCAGCACATACTCCTAGGCCTTTTTATTATACCTGTAGAAGGCTATACCATAAAATGAAGCGAAGGCCGCTTTACATTCGGTCGTATAAAGGCCCGGTCAGGAATTTAACTCGTAGTTAGGAAAGCGGGAACTTCGTGTACGAATAGGTTGGGGCTCCGTGCGTACATTTCAACAAAGCATTGGTTTATTTTTAATTCTGATAATGGCTAGAAACTGATTAAAAAACAAAAAGAACTAAGACAAAGTAAGAATAGAGAAATGGAAGTTAACTAATTAAAGTAAAATTAGGTCAAACAAGTAATTCGACCTTAAATGGACTCCAAACGTCTATTTCCACGATGAATTTTTATACCGGGTAACCTCCAAAGTTATGTTTTAAGTTACTGACCCGTAACTATTGCTACTAGTCAGTATGACCGGTAATTAGCCTACTGTGTCACGCTGGTCAGACGGGTTGTCACAGGGTACGAAAAGTTTCCCTTTTCTTTTGTTAGTCTTACGACACCCTCAGCATGTAAAGGGGTGGAGACTATGCGTTTAAGATAATGTTCATAATTTGAAAATTAATTACACGTTTAACAAGCTCGTGTAGTGTACGTGCTATGTAACCTAGTGATGGATTTATGATACATCGTGTCACCATCCCATTCCATTCTTAGGGCGTCATATGAGCCGACAAACGCATTTCTTTCGGTGGCACCACATGAGTTCTATATTTACTTTGCATAAACTCATTTCTGCATAGCCATGTGCAACTATCAACAAACTGGTTTTAGTTTAGAAGCGACATCTATTGTTAATTATGGTAAAAGCGGTAGTACTATCATGAATGTGGCCGTCAATTTAGAAGGCGGTATGATTTGTTCTAATGTTTTAAATGGTACTCTAGATCTGGATTCACGCGAGCGAAGCTGCGTAAATGTGTCACTCTTCTACCTAATCTTTTATAACCTGTATCCCGGGGGCAGCTTAAAAATAAATAAATAAATATCCTTGGACATTTCACACAACGCCATCTCGTCCCAAGCTAAGAACTTAATGCTTGTGTTATGGTAACGAGATGGATGATAAACTACTTATATACATTTTTTTTTGTAAATACATACTTATTATAGATAGAAATGACACCCAGACTCCGAGCCAGTGCCTCTGCTTTAGGCAAAGACACTTGCCCGACCCCGGAATCGAACCCGGGACCCGTTGATCCAAAGGCGACACATCTAACTAACCCCTAGACCAACGAGGCAGTCTAAAGTTAATTGCAGTTTTTTTTATCGAGATTGGATGGATACATATTATCAAATAACCGTCCAACATATCTCGAATGACAGCCCTATCTACCCGTGACACGGTCGGCCCCTTCACTGTTGTGCTTTACCTGCCAAACTAAACAAATGCGGTAGGGGGGGTCGCCCGCGGATCTGGGAGATGGGGGGGTATCGAACCGCAGCCGGCCTGACGAGCAGCGTACCTGTCCGCTCGGCTCCTACCCGCGTCAATGATTTGAGACAACCCAAGATCCTGTGCGGTCGAAGTTATAGTCGTACGCGTTTATATTGGACTAGCTCCTGCCGGCAACTTTGTCCAGTATTGGTACATCGCTAATTTATCACTATCACTACATAGTATAAAACAAAGTCGCTGTCGCCTGTCCGTCCCTATGTATGCTTAAATCTTTAAAACTACGCAACGGATTTTGAAGTAGTTTTTTTAAATAGATAGAGTGATTCAAGAGGAAGGTTTATAGGTATAATATAATTGCACCCGTGCGAAGCCGGGGCGGGAGGCTAGTATATTTATAAATTAGCCCATAAATGACCCACTGCTGAGTCAGGACTATGTGTGTACAATTATGTGGTGGGTAACTGGCATACACACAGTAGCGGTTTAGGCTAAATTTTCGGCCTTGTCATTTCTTTTTGTCCGCTCTTACGACACACTCAGGACGGAATGGGACAGATGTGAACTGTGAAAATAATTTATTCTAAACAAAGCTTTATTAAACTTTCTTGACTGCTTTAAAACCTTTTTTGTTTTGTTGTGCTATTTGGATACACTATTACACTATCACATAGCCGAACGTAGCAAAACATACTGGTACAAACATACATTGTTCAATATTATAATCTGGGTATTCCTCGACGTGCTTGTTACGCAATAGGACCCGAACCGTACACGTGTGTCGCAGCTTTGCCCACAGCTTCACAGAGCGATTAAATCTAATAAAAACGGAGCGAGGCCACCCGCCGATAACAAACAGAATCCAGTGAAAACACCACTCGGCGCTCGAACCGATGACCGAAGCTTTATTTCAACTTTATCGTTTTTGCCGTCCATAACTTGGCACCCTCTACGCGCGTCGAAAGCCGGTAAGTATGTAAATTACGGTCGCGAGCGACGGTCTTCGGGTGCCCACTTATCTATTCAAATTCGGCTCCGAGCGGGGTTTCGGCGCCGGCCCACGCTAATCAAAATCCGATCAGCCATTAAGTCCTCTTGCTATCTGCGCTTAGTTTACGAGCCTCCCCCCCACGGGGGTGGCGTGATCACTTATTTATGTGGCGGGGGCGCGGTGACTGAAAAACTACCCTCGCGTCGACGGCGCGGCGGGCACGCGAGATGCGCGGCCGTAAACTCGCGCGGCTTTGTAATCAACCGAGCCGCGCTTTTTATGAGGCCGCCTTTTGCAGCCCGGGATAAATTCTACCCGCTATCTGATATTGAAGCGACGTACAATAAAGTTTTATAAGCGTATTCAGCTAGCGGAGCGGGCGTCGTTTGCAGCTTGTGTGGAATAGTGTTAGGTAACATTTTTAGTGCTGCAGCAGCTTTCATGCCAAATAGAGGTGGCGTCTTATTTCGAGAGATCGCTTGGATTTTGATTGTTTATTTACAAAACTGGTCATGTTAGGTTTTGATACCGGAAAATCCATATTCGCGCACTTAAAATCTGGTCATATAGGGTAAAATATGTTTATTGTAATAGTCGATCAGTTTGTTACTACAATATGTATAAATGTTCATTGAATACATTTCACTGTGCTTTCTATAGATTGTGTATTAGTGTTTTATTGGATTTTGTAAGCTCGAAACACTTGCTCTGGGTCTCGCTCCGACAGAATACAAGGCCAGAATATGCTTCATAAAGAAATCTTTCGACGCTGGCGTGTTCTAAGCCAGCTTTGCGGACAAAGTTGAGTTTTTTTTTTATGAATAATTCTTTCGAAATAGGAACGCAGAAGGGGGTTACGATAAACAAAGGCTTAGAGTAAATACGCGGGTCAGTAAGCGAGGCGGTGTGCCGATGGAGGCGGTTTAATGAGACATCGGGCGGCCACAGATGTTTATGTGCACGTAGGCGGAGGGTCGCGTTATCGGCGCCCGACACCGCGTCGCGCTACGCCGCGCGTGTTTTTACTGTCGTGTAGGCATTATAGGGGCAGAATATGTTGGATAAGCGGAGCGGGGATTGTAGTATATTTAGGTTTAAATATATGTTATTTTTTTAAAGAGCTGATTATTTATTACTGCTTTTCTCCGGTCTGTTGTGTCACTAGCAAATTTGCAACTTTGTGTGCCTTGCCATTGAATTTCTTAAAACACGTTGGAAACGCATGATTACAGATAGCGAAAAATTGGTTTTGATTCAACAGAATATATAAAAAAAACTGGCTCTACTCTGTCAAATTACAAGATTTATAAGCGAAATTACTACAATACCGTTGTGATTTTATTTTTCTTATACACGGTTTGTGATTTTTATGTTTATTAAGAAGGAATTTTGTTCACTAACCACCTATTTAAATATCGCTATCTGTAATCATGCGTTTCCATCGTGTAAGCACTATAGGGGCAGGATATATTGATTGAGCGTAGCGGAGAGCAGCTTCTTTTTGTAAATATCGCATATTATGGGTTTAATTACGTGTACATATCAAAGCCCACTAAAGTCCAGTAGCACTGGTTTCACATCTGGGGCTCCCAAGGTCCGGTAGACCCTAATAGGAGTATAAAATTTAGCGTGATGTTATTCATCTAACGTATTCTTTAAGTTGGAGTTCCTTCCATATTAGGATAGTACCAGGTAGGGTTTCTGAACCGCAGCATGCAGGCCTCTTTTTTATGGTAGGCATTGTAGAAATAGGAAGTATTGGTTGAGCGGAGCGGGTAGCGGGTTGGATACTAAATATTCAGCTCGGTCCGTAAGCGTACTTTTTCTTTTGTTTAGGTATTGTGAGGGTTAAGACGTGTAGATTGAGCGAGGCGGGGAGTGTATTGGATACTAAATTCATTATATATATTGACTATATGGTGGCTGCGAGAACTGGATTGTTTACTAAATATCGTTTATTGTATACTAGCGACCCGCCCCGGCTTCGTACGGGTGCAATGATGCATTTATTGTACTAAAAACCTTCCTCTTGAATCACTCTATCTATTAAAACAAACCGCTTCAAAATCCGTTGCGTAGTTTTAAAGATTTAAGCATACATAGGGACGGACAGATGACATCGACTTTGTTTTATACTTAGTAGTGAGTAGTGATGATTATTATTAGGTTATTTGTTCCCCGGGCGCGAATATGCACACCCAATTAAGCGGTGTTTTTTTCTAAGTTGGAGGTATTTCGTCTGTATACTTCTAGGTATGGTACTAAATATATTGCACCACGACATGCAGACGTGCTTTAATCTATAGTGTAGGCATTGTGGACATAGGATGCATTGTTGGACAGACGCGGGGAATGGTTTGAATACTAAATATATGGCACCGCGGTTTGTCAGCTTGCATGGTCGGGTAGTACGTGTTGGTTGCTAAATATTTGGTATCGCGATACACTGTCATGTTTTTACCTTCGTGTAGACATTGTAAGGGTAGGATTTGGTGCTTGAGTGAAGCGTGTAGGTTACCAAATATTTTGTACTACGGTTGAGGTGAGGTTGAGAAGAGCACTGGTTTCACTCCTGGGGGAGCTTGAATCGGTCACTTGGAATACACTTAAGGGTGATGTTATTTGACTGCGGCATTCTGCGAGGTGGATTCTGTCTCTACTCGGGTAGTTCCAGCGGGCGCGGAGTTATCCGCTATGCAAGCATAGCGCCCGCTCCGCTCCTCCTGCGTGTGAGTGTCCTTTACCAGCAATATACGGTATTATCGTATTTTTAGCGAGATCGATGGGACTGCGCGCCACCTGCGCTTTCACGCCTCGGCACGTCGCCACATTGATTACTGAACCCTCGCGGCTGATGGGTTTACCTGCTCAGTACAATTTTTTTGCCTTTAAAAGGGCTAAATTGACTCAAAAGCCGAAGATCCAAAGTGGGATTGGAAGTATCCAATGCGCTTTCAATTACGGTCAATTGTAGTTATGTAATCTTTGAATTTACATCTCACCCATACATTGTGTCACCACCGCATTTCATCTTAAGGGTGTAGTAAGAGTCGACAATAGGAAATGACAAGGCAGAAAGCCTAGCCGCAAGAGAAGGAAAACTTGACACTAAACCCTGTGCCAACCCGTCTGGGCAGCGTGGTACAGTAGGGTAATTAACCTCCATGTGGTTGGAGTAGGCTGAGTCGGTAATTTATAGGCTGAGGAGTAGAAGAAGAGAAGAATCTTTTAATGTCATTTACGGGTTTAGACGAGAGGGAAGGAGTATCCTGAACAGCGTTGCCAGACGTCCCGATTTTGGCGGGACGTCCCGATTTTTACATCAAAATTAAATGTCCCGCGCGGGACAGGCTCTGTCCCGCTTTTCAGGGATAACTCGACCGTGCGTGTAGCAGCGTTTCCATTGTCATGTAAACGTTACTATAATTCAAAGAAAAAGATATATTTTTGAAAACTTCTGATTATACATATACGTTTTTTTACTATGTCCCGCTTTCCTCGAAAGAATCCCGCCGTTTTCACTGAAAGAGTTCCAAAATCCCGACTTTGTAAAAAACTGGCAACGCTGATCCTAGAGTAATCCATCCACCTCTCAGTCATCATTAGTTTCAATTTAATTGAATATACGTTGAGATAATATGTGCCCGTCGTTAAAACGCTCAAGTTCAATGTCACTATAATATTTATTCAAAACAATGGCGATTCAGCGCTTTTAGGCTACCATTCAGGACAAATTAGGTCAGTTGATGATTTTTCAGATGAACCTTGTACGAATCAAATTAAGGTTCAATGTGGTTTGTCGTTTTACTGTATAGATCGTTTGTTTGTGCTGCTAGTCGTTAACTAGCTTCCTAACTACACTTTCGACGTTTCAAAAACACCTGTAAATAGGTTCAATTGAAATAAATGATTTGAGTTTGAACTTTTGAATTTAGTAGACTAAGGATTGATTGCGTTCAGGGTGGGCACGTCAATAGAATATAACCAGTTTGGGGCCCCCTGTATTTGGTAAGCATTGTGTCGTGAACACATCAACCTTGCGGCGCCCGCGTCCGTCGCAGGATGATTGGAATCGTTGACACCGTGCCAGCCCGCGGCCGAGGAGTAATGACCGCTTGCCGCTAATTGTCGCCTCACCTTCGGCCAAGGGCGACGCGCGACTGACTAACCCCCCCCCCCACCTCTTTTCCCGCTTCTCCGCCCGTGCCTCGTGTCCTCGCCCCCTCGCTGCACCAACACGCGTCACGTTACCTATCGTGTAGAGACACCATGGTTCAGTCAAAAGATAGTTTATGTAAATATAAATATTCCTTGGACATTTCACACAACGCCATCTCGTCCCAAGCTAAGCAACTTAATGCTTGTATTATGGTAACGAGATGGATGATAAACTACTTATGTACATTTTTTTTTGTAAATACATACATATTATAGATAGAAATGACACCCAGACTCCGAGCCAGTGCCTCTGGTTTAGACAAAGACACTTGCCCGACCCCGGAATCGAACCCGGGACCCGTTGATCCAAAGGGGTCCCGGGTTCGATCACGATATCAACTGATCGTGATAAACTGTTTTGTTATCTGCCTTGAATATAATATTTATCTATAGCTACCACTTATCAGAATATAACTATTTAACCCATGGGACGGGTCAGAATATTATACTTCTCCACCGCACGCTGGTAAGAAACGCGTGTTGTAAAAGTCAACAATACCCAGCATGCTTGGTGGCAGGATAGCTACCACCCTCACATCTAAGTCCGGGGCCAAGCAGTTTTACTGTGTTTATTCGTGTGTATGTGAGAGCCGGTGCCCGACAGGGCATTTCCTTGAATTGCCTGCTCCATCTTAGACACTGGCGTTGCTTTCCATCATGCAAGCCTAGGATCAAAAGCATTCAAGTAACTGCTAAAAAACAAAGTACCCTATTTCGTCTGCGTGTCATGGTCACCCCACGCGGTACGGTCAGCCACCCACGAGCGATCGTGTTTTGTTTCGCCGCTGCGCGTACCTACCTACGCGCGTCAATGTGATCCGTAATAGATTTACTGAAGCGCCCTTTGTGTAGATGTATGTTGTTGTGTATATGTATATACGACTAGCTGTGACCCGAGACTTCGTGAAGCTGGTATTTAACAATGTGGAAAACTACCGAGAGACTACTGAGTCACTGGACTATGGGCTCCTGAAAAGCGTGGAGGGTAGATGTGTCAATAAAAGTAGCCTAAGTTACTACTTGTTATATCAGTTATCTGCCAGTGAAAGTCCAGTCAAAATCGGTCCAGTTATTTCAGAGATTAGCCGCAACAAATAGACAGACAGACAGCCAACAATTGTAATAAATGTACGATATAATATGTACCGTGTATACATCCATCCAAATACACTTAGAAAAAATAGGTTCTTTTGATTGCTGCTTGGCAGTAGTAGTATCTGAAATTGTAACATTAGTTACATACTTTTAGGTCATATGTTATTTTAGCTTCATGTCTGGACAGTTTAATGTAGTCAGCAGAATAGTTTGTATATCTTCTCTGGAAAACAGTCTAGACATAGTCTTCTAAATCTAAAACTAGGGTAGTACATATCCTTTCAAAACATGACCTTTTTGTTTATAAGCAATCGTTAGAAAGAATAGAATAGAAATAAGCTTTAGTATATTAACCAATTATGGCGTTCACAATCGTCAACGGATACATCATTTTTATAAACTACACGCGACACCAACCGAGAAGACCTTGCGGAAGAAACTCAGTGGGCTTGTCTTTTTTTTAAACGCCATATTACAATGGCGGTGTACATAAATCAAATTAGTTTTGTTTGGTTACGAAAGGCGCTCAACTGATATATTAATTATATCTACACAAAAAAAATCACTACATAGAATAAAACAAAGTCGCTGTCGTTTGTCCGTTCCTATGTATGCTTAAATCTTTAAAACTACGCGCAACGGATTTGGAAGCGGTTTTTTTTTAATAGATAGAGTGATTAAAGAGGAAGTTTTATATGTATAATATTATAGAATACATGCATAATATTGTAGAGAAACACTCATAAATTTAAATGTTTACCATTGCACCCGTGCGAAGCCGGGGCGGGTCGCTAGTATAATTATAAATTAAAAAAACGGTGCAAAAGGTTTTGCTTCACATATTAATTTAAAGATCTTGTGCAAGTTTTTAAACATTTCGATCGGGTTGACATAACGTCAATCTACAATTATTTGCACTGAGCTCTTACTCACGCCATCTAGTGCAGTTTTGATAACGTTCATGCAACTGCGTGTAAATTGTACAGCAAAGCTAATACCACTCAGCTCATAACTGACCCACTGCAGAGTCGGGCCTCTTCCAATTAAATGGAGGGTAGTTAACCTACTGTGCCACGCTGGCAAGACGGGTTGGCACAAGGTTTCGTATCAAGTTTTCCTTCTCTTGCGGCTAGCTTTCCTCCTGCGTTTCCTTAGTCGCCTCTTACGACACCCCCAGGATAGAGTGGGTTTGTGACATTGTGTATTCTATATCACCGTCACCAAACTGCCCTCTTAAATTACATTGACATCAAAACTAAAATGAATCATAAAAAGTCACACTTTAAAATAAAATTAAACAGAGATAAGTCTATCAATTTAAATGGAGAGCAATTTCCTGGCGCGCCGCATTGTTTGATAACAATCGGTCTCGGCAATGTGCCCTTTCGCTTTCATTCATGCCCAGAGCCCAACTAAAACAAACTTTATTTCAATTTATAAATGTGTGTATTACGGCATTGCGCATGTGTGCGTCGGTTATGGCAAAGATTATGATCCGGCGTGGTTTAATGCCTACATCCACAGTGCCGCATTTCGGAATTATTTGGTTTATTTTACAACTAAAGATTTTCATAGTATTGAATAAAACATAAATACCTTAAAATAACGCTTTAAATTATGACTATAATATATCACTATCACTACATAGTATTTATAAAACAAAGTAGCTGTCGTTTGTCCGTCCCTATGTATGCTTAAATCTTTAAAACTACGCAACGGATTTTGAAGCGGTTTTTTTTAATAGATAGAGTGATTCAAGAGGATATTTTTAATGTATAATACATGCATAATTGTACCGTGTGAAGCCGGGGCAGGTCGCTAGTTAACTATAAAATTATATTATTGAAGACATGAAATTAAATTAATCAACAACTTATCACAATCCTTGTGGTGGATTTAGAATAACTAGTTTCACCTGAATAACACGTAAGAGCTGGCAGCTTCAGGAGAAGGAAAACTTGATACAAAACCACGTGCCAACGCTTCTGGCCAGCGTGGTGGCATGGTACGCTAATTACTCTCCATGTAATTGAAGGAGGCCGGACTCTGAAGTGGGTCATTTAGAAGACGACACTGGTGGCGCAGTGGTTGAGCGATCGACTGCTGCGCAGCATGTCGCGGGTTCGATCCCCGCACGGAAGAAATATTTGTACGACCTACAAGTATTTGTTCCGGGTCTGGGTGTTTTTCTATCTATAATATGTATGTATTTTCAAAAAAAATATGTATATAAGTAGTTTATCATCCATCTCGTTACCATAACACAAGCATTAAGTTGCTTAGAGGCGAGATGGTGTTGTGTGAAATGTCCAAGGATATTTATATTATATTATTTATGGACTGAGTATACTTGATTTGATTATAAGTTTTTTGTTCGATTAGTCGGTATTTCTTAAGTGGCGTTATAGGATCATTGCCATTGGAGTAAATACTTTGTCATTAAGTCATGAAGTTTTTTTTGCTTTTCATAATTATTTAGCCTTCCATGAAAATTATTACTTAGTCACAAAATTTATGATTTATTACTTACTTTATTTTTATTTCCATAAACTAGTCTGACTAGATACCTAACTAATCTAAGTAGATTCTACATAAACTGAACCCAGAACTTTAATTACCACAATATTCTTGTGGTAATTAAAGTTCTGGGCCGTATTTACACCACATTATCCTACATGCTTTACTAAATTAATACGGAGGCTGCAGCGTATGGCCGTAGAGTTAAGATACTTTATCCGAGATAACACTCATTAGTTATGTTTTAGATTGATAAAACACTTACGGTGTGTACATTTTCTTATTTTTTACTAGGCAAATAGTGTTGAGATCCCTAATTCTATTAACTTACTTATCTACACTTCTCATGTATGATGACCATATATACTTAAAACCGCTACCATAAAACTCCCAATAATACTAGAATTTTCCGTGTGGTGTCGAATTTAGAATCACCAACCCACACCATCCTGAGGGTGTCCTAAGAGCCAATTCAAACGTCGGAAAAGACAGACCACCACCGTAAGAGTAGGAAAACTAGATACAAATCCTGTGTCAACTACTACTAAGGAGGCCTTAGTAGTCAGTCATTTGTGGCCGAAAATTATGAACCCTAGAATAATGCACGAATTAATATTAATAACTAGCTTTTGGGCGCGGCTTCATCGCGTGGACTTCGAACCCGTGCTTATCTCTATGCATTTTTTTTTATGAATATAAAAGTGGTTATTATGACTAAACTATGATAGTTAGATATGTGCTCTCGCACTTTTTTGACTTTTTTGTAGATTTTAATAAGACCTACAAACTCGTAGTACTTCATTTTGTTCTATTGTCAATCGTTTTTGCAGCGCACGCATAAATAGGTTTTCGATTTTACACCTTGGGTTACAAAATCGCAATTTTCATACGGATCCCTAATTCTTTTGAAAATAAAATATAGCGTATAACCTTCCTCGATAAATGGAATATCTAACACTGAAAGAATTTTTGAAATCGGACCAGTAGTTCCTGAGATTAGCGCGTTCAAACAAACAAACAAACTCTGCAGCTTTATACTCGTATATTAGTATAGATTTGTACTCGCCATCTACATTTTTTAAACGTGACTCCCACTTGCACTATTACTTATCCTTGTATCGCTTTACAAACGAAAAAATTACGAGGCAAAATACACCCAGACCCAGAGCAAGTATGTCTCTTTCGGCGGTGCATCCAACGCATTCGTCTATCGTGACACTAGTTCTACGCGATGTTGCATTAGGTAAAATAATCAACACATGACTTCTGTCGCTTTCACAAATAATTATCTATATCGCATCACAGTCGCAAACACATAAATATGTAGGAGGTATCGCCGCAGATAAACTTGTAAAAAGTTATGAATGAAACTGAGAGTGGTCGTAGTAGAGTTGTAGGCCCCCCCGCCCGCGCAGCAGGGCCTGTCCCTCCCCCCACCGCCGGGGTGTACCCCCTTCACCCCTGCACGCGATTTGTTTTACGCATTAGTTTTATTTTGTTTTGACTCGTTTTATACTATCGTGTAATGGAGTGTCGCTTGTAAAATGCTATTTGAGTATCTGTGGCGATGACGGTTTGTTTTAACGCTCGCTGAAGCGGTTTATAGTGTTATAATGGCTACCGTGTTGATTTGTTAGGTTTAGATGTTAAAAGAGTGTACGTGAAGATAGATACTACGATCAACTACGATGTACCCGATGTAACTAAGTGGTTTTGGATTTTTAAATTTAGAATTTGTTAAAATCACAACTATACTATTGTCCGTATGGTGTCGGAATTAAAATACAAAGCTCACCACCTCATTCCATCCTGAGGGTGTTGGAAGAGCTGACAAAAAGAAATGACAAGGCCGATAACTTCGCCACAAGAGAAGGACAACTTGATACGAAACCCTGTGCCAACCCGTGTGGCCAGCATCGCGCGGTAGGCTTGGCTAGGCCACAGACTGGCACAACTTTTTTATACCAAACATGGTTTTTTTTTTATTACCAACTTGAATGCCTTTGGCTTGCGTGATGGAGAGCAACGCTAGGATCTAAGATGGAGCAGGCAATTCAAAGAAATGCCCTGTCGGGCAGCGGCTCTCGCACACACACGACGAAACACAGTAAGGGTAGGCGCGCACGGGTGACTTCTGTAAGCGTGACATTATAAGTTGTTGATGAAAAATTGAAAATGTCACGTCGTAACGTGCGCGCATCTTCATACTTAGCCACGGACTTGATACATGTGACGAAAGAGTCACGGTCACAAGTCACCCGTGCGCGCCTACCCTAAAACTGCTTGTCGCCGGACTTAGATGTGAGGGTGGTAGCTAGACCTTACCACCAAGCGTGCAAGTCAACAAAACCCGACTTTTACAACACCGCTTGTCCCAGCATGCGGTGGGGATGTGCAATATTCTGACCAGGCCCCATACGGCCCAAAAGTGATAATCTTAATTCATCATCATCATTTCAGCCAAACGACGTATCTTAGATATAACACTTTTATTCTCGTCACTGTAGTCCACGAAGTTGTGACATTTTCGTAACTGTAGCGACTAATATTTGTTTTACGAATTTTCTTGATATCCGAAATGTTGTACAGAGTCCGTGTCGTGAATGGAAATGAATGATTTGGGTTTAGGATAAATAATGTCAACAACCCACACTATCCTGGGTGTCGTAAGAGGCGACTAAATGAACACAAGAGGAAACTCACCTGGCCGCATCAAATCCCTTTGTTATGTTGGGTGAAATGAATTTTGGATAGATTTGTACATATAATACAGGTCATTTCTCTTGGAAATCCTCTCGAGAAATTCTCGGCTGCGAAGCCCACAACGTTAAGTAAAGGTGGGTGCACACTACGGTTATTGGAAGACGGTAACCACGGACTACAGTTAACGTTACGTTAGTCCTTTATGTGTCACGACTCACGGTGCGCTCCGTCCATTTCCATGACGCTGCAGCTGCCAGCCGCAGGATAAGGCTGCGGGATTGGTGACAGGCGGAACAGGGACAGAATCTATACAAGATAATACATTTGTAAGTTTGTGAACAAACCCTCATTAAAACTCAAACTCAAATGGAACTTTATTTACGTAGGTTTCATCACAAAACTCTTATAAATCGTCATATTTATAAATAACATTATCATCTTACGGCCCCTGTCCCACACTAGGTGGTAGTCTCCACACACATATCAGTCGTCATACCTACATTCACACCTTTCACACACAACTCCTAACTCCTACAATACCTCCATCTCCCCTGATCACTCACAATCCCTGCGTTCACTCACATTCATCAAACTACCACCGGTTCGGAAGGCTGCTCTACAGAGAAAAGAAGCAGAGAATTCGTGCTTATACAGCCATTTGGAGAGGTTCTTCTTCTTCATTTAGGTTTTGGCTTCCATCGTGATACCGATGATTTTGCCAATGACAAGGGATTATGAATGTTAAAATAAATTGGTCATGAGTTGCCTTAGAGTTAAGAAGTTAAAGACAGCACTATAGAAAACAATGCAACGCATTAAATCACCAATTAGGAATATTCAGTTAATAGAACTTTCGACATTTTTGGTTAAAGAAAATCTAGATGTATACTTATGAGTTCGGTTGAATGTTGAGTTTGTTATGGAGTTATTATTGATACTAAGGAATTTATAAAGCACTTTCACAAAAGGGGTATGATATTGACAGGGTGGGAAATTGACCTGACCGTGTGGTGATGGATGTAGAATACACAGTGTCACCACCACATTTCATCCTGATGGTGTCGTAAGAGCCGACAAAAGGAAATGATAGGGCCGATAACCGAGCCGCAAGTGAAGGCAAACTTGATACGAAACCCTGTGCCAACCCGTCTGCCCAGCGTGGCACAGTAGGCTAATTACCCTCCATATAGTTGGAGGAGGCCCGACTCAGCAGTGGGTCGTTTATGGATTGAGTAGTAGTAGTACTGTGTGTATTGTCAAAAGGCTTAAAGGTATACTTTCTCACAGTTTTTGTAAACTGAAATCCGCTTAGTACGTCACCCTGTCCTATCCGCTACATCGTCATCGTGAAGCTCGTATTCTAAGCTCGGCCATGCAAGCGAGCGGCTGGCGTTCAAGCTATGTACACGCTTATATACTGACGACGGGTATGTACTGCGGTACATAGAGGCATGTATTCGGCAAGACGCACGCTATATGAGCCGATATTACTGTTATAGCTCGGGAATATAGCGCTGTTTGGGTTAAGACTGCTGGAATGGGTTCTCATCATCACCTTGGTTCACAAATGGGCATTGCTGGGTTTAAATATTAAAATTCATGGAACTAGTAGTCGAAATTCGACCATAAGCTATTTAAATTAAAGTTCTATCAAATTCGAACCGCAGACTTCACTATCACTATCATCAAAATCACTATCATCTCTATCACTACATATTATAAAACAAAGTCGCTGTCGTCTGTCCGTCCCTATGTAACGTAAACGCACCTAATAACGACCCATTAAAATCCGCGCCCATTACCGCCCTATTCAGAAAACTAGATTTTTAATGTGATGTATTAAAGGTAAACAAGTGGTTGCTTTAGAAAAAAAATAGATGTATTTGTATTGCAAATGTTCATATCTTGTTTGTGTATGTAACTTAACGATTTAAAGAATAATTGGCCAATTCGTCGGTGAACGCCGGTGATAGTGCATTTTCCATAGAGTGGCGTTCCCGACGACGTAAGTACTCTTATTTCTTTCTTAGCAAAATATTATATCTTCAAGCATTTTAATGTTACTTCTAGTTCTTTTGATGCATTTTTCATACTTTCAGAAACACAAATAATAATAAATTTTACTGAGATACTATTACATATTGCTTAAAATTCAAAATTAAAAATAGGCGGTAATAGGAACAAAAATCACAATTTTATTCCCATTACCGACCCAGTTGTTAAACATGTCGCTGATAAGTACATTTCGTATCTTTTTTGTGCCACGATTTTTGTTAAAATGCTTCAATTAAAAGGCAGGACGATACACTAACTCAGTTCCTTAGTATGTTAACTTGTATTTGAGCTATTAACGCCATATATTTAAGAGCATTAGTATCCGTAAAAATATAAATGTTCTTCTAAATATTTAGTAAATATTTTGACGAATAAAGGAGGTATAATTTTTCTAATATTGTATAATTTTATAGTTAAAATATGATTATTATTAAAGATTTATAATAACCGCACCATTTAAAATCATACAAATGTCCAAAAACCACAAGTATTTAGGGTCGGTAATTGGTTATACGATTTCCTTTAATAATACCTATTACCGATCTACTTGTACATTTACAACGAACACCCTTACTACCTATTTATTTTCAAGTTATCATAAAGTTACCTAATTAACATTTTAGTATTCCTTAGTAAACATACATATTTTACATACCATAAGCTTTATTATACAGTAATACATAACTCAATGCAAAAATCGCCTTCTATAGATGTTATTTTCTATACCGGAGATCAAGATCTAAAACATCATCTCCGAAACCATCAACATCAACTCCGAAACCATGGACACCAACTCCGAAACCATCAACATCAACTCCGAAACCATCAACGCCAACTCCGAAACCATCAACATCAACCCCGAAACCATCAACATCATAAATTCAAAGTACATGCGTGAATTTGAGCTCTGAATCTCTTTAAAGTACTATTATTAATATATCAGAATATTGTAAAACTCCACTAAAATCTACTACAATCAGTAAAAACATTCCAAAAGACGAGACATGATCTGGGATTTTATTCTGAGAGTCTGTTGAATCAATTTCTTAATCTTATTTTATTTTTAATTGTTAATCTATTTTGATTCTGATTTGACATGACTGCCAGACTTAAAATTTTATAGTATTTTTATATTTCTATGTTACATTTTGTTAATAATAGATACCAAATGCCGCATTGATTATATATTATAGTATAATCAATGCTGGCCTTTTGTAATTTGTTATACATAATTGGTTTAAAGAAGATTTTTTTGACTGATTTAACGCTGTTATGTATATAATATGATAAGAACACAAATAATTTGTTATGTGTTGATAACATTTCGTACTGTATTGGAGCATTTAAATAAATAGTTGAACTATTCTAAATACTAACTATACACGAGCATTTTTATTTAACTTTAACGGTTTCATTTATTTAGTGGTCGGTATTAGGTGTCACATAAACGGTATTAGGCACACACCCTATATTTTGGATCGGTAATAGGGACATGGCCCTTTTTTCTTTTAAGTTGTATTTAATTTTTAAGTAATTATTAGTATAACTATTTCTATATAAGAATAGAAAAATGGATAATTTCAGTACTTGAAAAACTATTTTGATTGGCACCACATATTATGAAAGTGCTTATTTTTTGGACATCAATCCGAACTCGGCTTAAACTGGCGGTAATGGGTGCGTTTACGTTATGCTTAAATCTTTAAAACTATTTTGATGATTTGATGATGTATGTATAATACATGATGTATGTATAATACATTCATAATATTGTAGAGAAACACTACTAAATTTAGAGGTTCATCAATGCACACATGCGTAGCCGGGGCGTGTCGCTAGTTAACAATAAACAAATTTGATTGAATTTATTATTTATTCATATTAAAAAAAAACAACATTCTGCACTCCTTCTCTATAAAAACTCTCTCGTGCTCGTGGATTACTAACTCTGCTCATCTCGATTATAAATTCTTTCCGTTTTGTTGCCATTTATGATTCCCGCTATTGGACATTACGAACAACGTTAAAAACTTATTACAAAGCAAGTATTTCTACTTCTAGTACCTACAGATTAATGTTGTTGTGTGGCCTGTGATTACTTTCCTCCCTGTCCAGTGAGCGAGATTCGGCCGAGATCAAGCCATTATCCTTCTATTATATTATTGAAGGGACGCCGAATCGACTAGCTGTGATATACTGGAATAATGATTCCTTGAAAATGTACACACATAAATTATACGTAGGCTTCAAATTTTTTAAGCATCATTTTGTATTTGAAAAGAAGGACAAGATTATAAGCATTTGGTGTAGAGTATTTTTTAGCGTCGTATAACCTAAGCAAATGTACCAATTATATCAACCCATGGGGTTTTATACTTTTTAAAGCTTTTTACATTCACATTCATAAAATCCTCATTTTAGTTATATATATCGTTACTATTCCATGACACTGTGCTTTTGTCACAAAGTTTTTCATCATCACCACAATTACAACCAAAAGACATCCATTGCTGGACATAGGCCTCCCCCAAGGATTTCCACTAAGGGCAGTCCTGTGCCGCCCGCATCTTTTTCCGGCGACCTTAACAAGGTGGTCGTTCCACCGCGTGGGAGGCCTACCAACACTGGTGAGAAAGAAAAAGAAATATGTACTTATTTTACGTTAAATTTTGCGCACGATATTCAGCTTGACTTCGAAACCTGAGAGGCATAGTTGTTACGTTCTGCATACATATTTGACCTTAATTTTTTTTATTCAGCAAAGGTTTTGTTTTATTAAGTTTTAAACTATTACTATTTATCATGCATGACTTTTCTATAAGGTAATGGATTTAGAATACTTAATGTCATCACTCCGGTCTGTCGCGAGGGTGTTGTACCTCTAAAAGGACATTCCAAGGCTTCGCCTAGCCATAAGAAAAAACTTAATACGAAACTCTGTGCAAACTCGTCTCATCAGAGTGACACAGTAGGCTGATTTCCCTCCATGTAGTTGGAGGCGGCCGGACACAGGAGAGAGTCGTGTATGGGCTGTGTAATAGTAGTAGTTTATGCCTTGACCCGGTTTAAAATGTTGTTCTACCGAGAAAGATTCACTACTTATATAAGCAAGCTAGTAACGTAACAAGGACTAAATACTGTCAACCAGCCGGTGATTACCGTAAAATAACATCACCGAAGCGATAGTCCAGAGAACATAACGGTCTAATTTCCCTTCTGGGCGTGAAGCAAGGACGTCGGGTAATTCTGTCGGGTGGCCACTCAGAAAATGAGCTGAGTCGCGGGTCTGCCGGGCTTGGCACTATGCGGCAAGGCTGTTTCGGACAGACGGTGCCAAAATTAGTGCGACATAAGTGTTAAAGACATTTATGTGGTGACGGATTTAGAATACATAGTTCGTTTCGTTTCAGCTCATGAATGACCCACTACTTAGTCGGGCCTCCTCCAAATTCATGAAGGGAAATTAGCCTACCATGCCACGCTGCGCGCTGGCAAGACGGCTTGACACGGGGTTTGTATCAAGTTTCCCTTCTCTTGCGGCTAGGAGATTTGCCTCTTGCGTTCCTCTATTGGCCACTTACGACACCCTCGGGATAGTATGGGTTGGTGACACTGCGTATGTCACCACCCCATTCCTTCCTGAGGGTGTTGTAATAACCGACAAAAGGAAATGACAAGGCTGAAAACCTGGCCGTAAGAGAAGGAAAACTTATTACGGAACCCCGTGCCAACCCGTCTAGCCAGCGTGGCACAGTAGGCTAATGACTCTCCCTGTGGTGGGAGGAGGCCTGACTCAGCAGTGGGTCATTTATGGGATGAGTAGTAGAATGTTTAAAAGTGTGAAAAATATTTTATTTAGTTTTTAATGTCGAAATTCGATTAATTTTAATTATGAGTTTGAAAATTATCTATTCTCATTTTGACAACAGACTTTGACAATAAACAAAATACTATTTATGCGTGTGTGTCAAAGATATAGTTAGTGTGTGTAATGGGTTTGTTTATTTATTTATTATACCTTTAAGCATTTGGATTTTACCGCCTGCAAAAAATGCCCGTTTTAGCAGTGCGTCATTTATGGACTGAGTAGTAGTTACAATCCGTCCGTGTTTTAAGACACGCATAATTAAAAAAAACGCGCCTAAGCTCGTCGACATTCTGCTCCGTGTGTCACAAAGCGAATGAGGCGGTATTTTAGCTGCGTCGACACGCGAGCTCTCGCCTCGAGATTGCAGATAGACCTTCGCGCTATACACCATACCTACCTACCCATACCTGTCTGCTTAGCCTACCTACCCACTCGGAGCCGGCCTCATATCGCAATGCGTCGCCAATGCGCCTTTGATGTCCATTTTCCGTGGAATTATGTGGCAATATCACGATTGCCTGAGCCAATGGACTGTTGATCCATTCCACTCAGACGAATGAAGTTTAAATTTGGAACGTTTGTTGGATTATGGAACATTGTTAATGCGCGTCTATTATGCACAGTGCATATAATGGCTTCGTGTGGTGACTTATTTAGAATACATAGAGTCACCATCCCATTCCATCCTGAGGGTGTCGTAAGAGCCGACAAAATCAAACGACAAGGCCGATAACCTGGCCGTAAGAGGAGTAATTAATACGAAACCCTGTGCCAACCTCTCTGGCCAGCGGGGCACAGTAGGCTAATAACCCTCTTTGTAACTGGAGGAGGCCCGTCTCAGCAGTGGGTCATATATGGGCTGAGTAGTTGTAGTATGTAGTAGATATAATGACAACGCTTTTTTGTAATAGACATTTTAACATAAACCTTTTGGATAATAACTATGCAAAAGTGATGTTATATGAACTAGCTTTTGCGCGCGGCTTCGCCCGCGTGGGCTTCAGACCCGTGCATATTATTTTTTATGAACATAAAAGCGGTTATTGTGACTAAACTATGATAGTTAGATATATGTTCTCTTTTTGTAGATCTCTATAAGACCTACAAACCCTTAGTACATCATTTTGTTCTATTGTCAATAGTTTTTGCAGCGCACGCATAAATAGGATTTACAAAATCACAATTTTCATACGGATCCCTAATTCTTTTGAAAATAAAATATAGCCTATAACTTTCCTCGATAAATGGACTATCTAACACTGAAAGATTTTTTGAAATCGGACCAGTAGTTCCAGATTAGCGCGTTCAAACAAACAAACAAACTGCAGCTTTATATATTAGTGTAGATTATTTAAAAATTGTGACCTTTGCATGAGGCGGTCCTATTGTATGTTTTCAATATTAATGTTAACGAAATATTGTAGTGTCCACTCACATTCTTAACGGCGCCCGGCGCATATCTATCTACTTATTCATACGTCTCATAGGTACGCATGCCCTCTTTCACACAATCCATCCATTTCTTAATGGGTTTCGCACAACCTACCACCGGTTTGGAATGCTGCTCTACAGAGAAGAGCTGGCTGAAAATGCTTTAGTTGCTTTTTTTCAATGATATCTAGTTTACATTAAAATACTTCACGGCATAGTGAGAGCAAGTTCAATATGAGAGACACACCCGACATGTTTACGTAATAACGGACAAGCCTAAATAACGTGGCCAGTCAAACAAAGCTCCGCGAACAAACCGGTCTTCGTTGCGTCACTGCACTGCACAGACTTACAGTTTACAATCATTAAGATATCTAAAAAATACTTTTTCTAGAAGAAATTGTATGTCTGGGATTCTCAAAGATAAATTTTTTGCTATAAGTACATAGTTAATTAATAACTATGTACTTATAGCAAAAACTTTGTGCCAGTTTTTTCGAAAATTAGGCAGATGGAGGAGTATGGAATTTCCCACACTTATAGTTTACTAGCGACCCGCCCCGGCTTCGCACAGGTGCAATGACGAACTTCTAAATTTATCAGTGTTTCTCTACAATCTTGCATACACATTGCATGTATTAAACATATAAACCTTCCTCTTGAATCACTCCTATCTATTAAAAAAACGCTTCAAAATTCGTTGCGTAGTTTTAAAGATATAAGCATACATAGGGACGGACAGACGACAGCGACTTTGTTTTATATTATGTAGTGATAGTGATATGGAGAAGGAGTGCAGAATGCTATTTTTTTTAATCATGGTCATATGTATGTTACATTTTTATATAGAACATTACACACACTACCATTTATTTGACACACACCCGCATTATGTACTCTTTTGTTTATTGTTGTCTGTAGTCGAATTGAGAATAGAACTAAATTTATAGAACAATAATATAATTAAATAAGGTCTCTAAATTAATTTCGACCGCTGGGTGACCACTAGTTCTAGTAGATATGCCTTTTCCTTCCTCTAGCTATTAAGGCGATATCCCCCGCTGTTCCATGAAATCTGTTAAGCGTTGTGGGGGTTGTGAAGTGGAAACCGATCTATGTATCTATGTACTACCTAGAGACACGTATATAAGGGTATGTACTCGCGTTACATAAACTGAGGCGGCGACAGCCAGGCGGTGCGGCCGACCAAAATACGGGCACCTGACGCCCGCTACGACCCGGCCAGGGATAGGACTAAGTGAGAGATAAACGCTGTTACGTGCGGTGACGGGTTTAGAATACATAGTCACCCCATTACATCATGAGGGTGTTGTGGGAGCTGACAAAAGGAAATGACAAGGCCAAACACCTAGCCGCAAGAGAAGGAAAACTTGAAATGATTCCCTTCTTTTTTTCGCCCGGGGTAAAATCCTTTATGGACTTCCTCGCCGGCCACGGGGATGGCCAGCGAGGGGAGTGTGGGACTCTCCCCCATAGTGGGGGCCTACCCACTAAACCTCCCCGGGGTGCTCCAACTCGCGTCCTGTTGCAGCCTTGTGAGATCTGATGCCCTGTGCCAACTTATCCTGTTAGCTTGGCATAGTAGACTAATTACGCGTAATGGGAGGAGGGCCGTCTCAGCAGTGGGTCATTTATGGGCTGAGTAGTACTACACAAAGACACTTGTCTGACTCCGGAATCGAACCGGGACCCGTGATCCAAAAGCGTGCCTTTCTTTTTTGTTTTTTTTTAGACCAACAAGGCAGTAAAATCGTGTTACAACTAAAATTGTTTACAACAAGAATATTTAATAACGTACATATATCATGCCTCGCGCAGGCGATCAAGCGTTCTAACCAACACCGCTTCAGTACCGCTTCGCTTGTCAATTTGCGTGCAGCCTTATTTCGCCGGTAGCAAGCACAAAGCCTGCCCGCTGTGGTCGCTCGTCTTACCATCGTCGCGTGATTGTGCCAGCGTCTATGTTATAGCTACAAACTATTTAGATATTCTACCGTTGCTATCTGGTTTTGGCACAAATTACTTATCTTAGAGGCGAAAAGGTCCGTGTGGTGACGGATTTAGAATACACCAATTTCACCAACCCACTCCATCCTGAGGGTGCCGCAAGAAAATCATAACAAACCCCATTTGCCAGCGTGGTACAGTAGGCTTATTTCCCTCCATGTAGTGGGAGGAGCCTCGTCTCTGTGGGCTGAGAAGTAAGGTGCGTTAGTGTGAGTTTAAAATGTGGTTTTAAACTCACACTAACGCAGATGAAGTTCATACTCACGAAGCAATATCTCAATGAATTGACACGTCATTTCTACAAACATCTACACAGCCCATATATGACCCACATGGAGGGTAATAGACAGACATACTTGTCCAATAATACTTTCAGAATCGTACATCAAACATGGCTATGTAATTCAGATTCAAGGACTGGCCGATGTAGGTCGCGCCGTCTGGTTGCCATGGCAACCGCGGGGCCTTTGGTTTATCACGCATTTTCCTTACACGTGTCGAGATTAGAGGATCAGGGAGTTGGTGAACTGGTTGGCAAACAAATCGTAGTGGTCCGTTTACTGATCCAGTCAACTGAAATCTTGGTTTGTTTCAATATTTGTCCGATGGATGGAAACTAAGTATGATGGACTGCTGGACAATTAGTGTTAATTACATAAGAGTCTCAAGAGGCAGACCACCGATCTCTTGGGGCTACCAAGAGAAGGAAAACTTGATACAAACCCTGTGCCAACCCGTCTTGCCAGCGAGGCACGGTAGGCTAATTTCCCTCCGTAAATTTGGATGAGGCCCGACCCAGTAGTGGGTCATTTATGGGCTGTAACGACGATGACGACTTATGAGTGGCGTCATAAAGAAATCATGACACTGATTGAGAAAGTATTTATGATTTCAATAGTGGTGTAAAATAACTCCAGACACGAACTATCCCTTTGCGCTATCGTTGCCATTTTTTCCGAACATATAAAACAGATGAGATATTAAAACTTATAAACGTGAAAAGGCTTGATTGAAACAACAAGAAAAAAATAATAACCATTTGAACTCGATGCTTTAGGCAACTTAAACTTATTCAAATTTTGCGATCATTTTAAGTGGGCACCGACTTCAAATGGTTTCCAAATCGGTCGATAGAATTTTGAAAATCGGTTTCTAAGCAAGGGAGTTATGCGGTAACAAACATTTTAAAAAAATACAATCGATTTGGGAACCTCCGAAGAAACAAGAAGAGAAATTATACTCCTCCAATGGCCGAACAAACTCTTGATTGTTGTCTTATCATCTTCAGAGTCACGTGGTGCGGCTCAGAGTGACTCACCGTTGCCCCAGCATTATCCCGTACGGCAACGTCGTTTTCCGATCTGGTTTAGTATTATGCCAAAAAATCATACATAAAATAGCAAACAAGAGTGGCGCACTTACATTCTTCGTAAATTTCCAGTCGGGGGTTCTACGATGCCATTACCTCTTTTTTGTCCGACGTTGAAAACAAGGATTCTCGTATGGTTTTTCATGTTTCCACCCATTGTGCTCCGGTTTTATGTACTGATAAATAAATATAGAGTAAAGTTTTATAGTTTCTGTGTCGCCTCCGCTGAGCATTCACCATCGTCCTCGCGGTAAGCTCGTAGCTTCCGATAGGGTTGGCACGTGCACCGATCAAAATCGATATCGATCGAGCACATCGGTACTCTAGGGCAGAGATTCCTTAACTTTTAAGAATACGGTACACCAAACAAATAAAATAAAAATAAATATCCTTGGACATTTCACACAACGCGATCTCGTCCCAAGTTAAGCAACTTAATGCTTGTGTTATGGTAACGAGATGGATGATAAACTACTTAGATACATTTTTTTTTGTAAATACATACTTATAAAAGATAGAAATGACACCCAGACTCCGAGCCAGTGCCTCTGGTTTAGACAAAGACACTTGCCCGACCCCGGAATCGAACCCGGGACCCGTTGATCCAAAGGCGGGTGTAATGATGAACCTCAAAATTTAAAAGTGTTTCTCTACAATATTATGGATGTGTTATACATATAAACCTTCTTTTTGAATCTTTCTATCTATTAAAGAAAATCGCTTCAAAATCCGTTGCGTAGTTTTAAAGATTTAAGCATACATAGGGCCGGACAGGCGACAGCGACTTTGTTTTTTAATATGCAGTGATGATAGTGATAGTGATCTATCATATCAAATGATTACAAATCAACGCTGAAATGTATATAAGATTTTTTTTAAGAAAATGTGTAATATAATTGATACACATTAATTAGTATTAATTTAAAGTGTTAATTTTACTTTTTAAAATACTTTTTAATTGTTACTTTTTTACGCAAAAGTGATAAGACTTGACAGGAAATCTGCCAAACCGTCTGGACAGTGTGGCACGCTAGCCCCCACACCACGGCAAGGTAGCAGCGTAGTCGAGAGGGGGGCGATCTAGGAACCTGTAATCCACATTGTATTTTTGATTAGATCTGGCTGATGTTTGGTCCTTTGCGATTATTGCGCGCGTTTGCTCTCACAAACTGTCTTATCACGGCCTTGTACCTAAAAATGGCGATCTAAAAAGAGCAACTGCAGAGTTTCTTGTCGGCTCTTCTCTGTAGAACTGCAGTCCGAACCGGTGGTAGATGGTAAATTTTAAATTTAATATTATTTTGTTGTTGACTTGTCAAAAGAGCTCTAATGAGCCAACTTGATTAAATGTGTTTTGAATTTGAATTTGAACAGCGCTTGGCGTGTAACTATCTATGATCAAAACAACATGGCCATATTTAATAGCCTACATTTTTTTTAAGAATATGATGCATGTTGTCAGCCCTAGCTCTCGCAGTTTACGGTCACGAGCTTTGAACTGATTATCGCGTTTTCTTCAGGTAAGCAGAGTTTAACCAAAAAAATATAAACACGCTATGGATCCAGCAATTTTTTTAACATATCGATCGAAATACTTTTCAACTAGTTTCAAGTATTTATGACACTTGCATCACCAATTTGTGACCAAAGTGTTAAGTGGAAAAGATAGAAAATTATATTATCGACCCTTTCGTTAGTACTTTTTTAATTCACCAGCATACTAAAACACAAACTACATTAAAATAAATATCATGATACTTTCAGGGTGAATCTTTCCTAAAGTAATTGTGTCAAATTATAGGTACTAACATAGTTAGAAGGGGAAATAAAAAACCTAACGTTTCAGACACTGTAGTGGCCGTGGTCGTGGGACGACTAGATGGCAGTTTTTTTTGTCTGGAACATTGCTGATAGCTTGGCGGTTTATGCTGCGAGCATATTTTTTTTATAGAAAACGAAATTTATATTCGTATAGCGACGAAACACCAATGAACTTTCATTCCATTGGTTGAGATTGACCATTAAGACATTGTATGCCAGTATGCCATTTGCGGTGTCAGTATACAGTGATTTTAATGCATATATTCTGTGGCAAAAACCTGTAGGGACCTCAAGCGGCGATAAACTAAGATTTCCCGGTTGTCATGACGACGAGACAACGCGACCCATTTCACTCAGCCGTGGGTGACTGTACCGAGGCATGTTTTAACAGAAATCGGTTATTCTGTACAGATGTAACGTAGTGGGTATCATCATCATCATTATTTCACTGCTGGACATAAGCCTCCCCCAAGGATTTCCACGAAGGCCAGTCCTGAGTTGCCCGCATACATCGCTTTCCGACGACCTTAACCAGGTCGTCGGTCAACGATAGGAAATGACAAGGCAGAAAACCTAGCCACAAGAGAATGAAAACTTGATGCGAAACCCTGTGGGTTGGCACAAGGTTTCTGGTCTGGCCAGCGTGGCACACTAGGCTAATAATTACCTTCTATGTAATTGGAGGAGGCCCGACTCAACAGTGGGTCAGATATGGGCCGAGAAGTAGAAACGGAACCCCTGCACTAGGTATAACGTGTATCGCAGTTTACAAACGTGATATTCACGAATACAAATAACATCCAGACTCAGAGCACGTGCCTCTGGTTTTTACAAAGACACTTGCCCGGCCCCGGAATCGAGCCCGGGACCCTGTGGTCCAAGGGCAGCGCATATAAACCCATAGAGCTAGCACTATAGTGTCATTTCTGGACGTTTGCCACACGCTTTTGCCACAAGAGCTCGGAAAGAAGTTTTCCGGAACTTAAACGGACGTCAAGTTACCTGCTGTACTACGTGGCCGACGTATTCCAACAATCCAATACTTTACTCAGTGTTCCGTCGCTGTCGAACTGGCATCGTAACCCCCCAAAGCCGGTAATGATGTTTTTTAGGAAAACGCACTATGCAAGTAAACCGCAGTAGTCTCATCATCATCATCAGCCCACATTAGTCCACTGCTGGACATAGGCCTCCCCTAAAGAGCGCCATTCAGCTTGACGCATCCAGCTGCTGCCCGCAACCTTTCGCAGATCGTCGCTCCATCTAGCAGAGGGCCGTCCCACACTACGCTTGCCGATTCGCGGTCTCCACTCAAGAACTCGTCTACCCCAGTAGACTAAGATAGTAAAATATTTGACTTTTAACTCATTCTTCTACATCGAATGCCTTACTTACCTACTAAATATATTTTTATTTTATGAACATAGGCAATAATAATATTGTTTAACATTTGTCATCTCTCTAACTCTCTTCTCATTCTTCTAAAAATGTTAGGCATACCTAAAGGCTTACGTAATTGATATAATTACTGTAGGAAAGGAAAGATTCGGTCTGAAAATGCCATTATATTTATTTTAGTGTAACTAGTGCTGATGGTGTGCTTTTAATAAAAATAAAATAAATATGACTATCTGAAGTTGCAACGCAATGATTATGGATAAAACTTTCACACTGCACATAGCCATGGTATTATCGACCCTTTCGTATGTATATAACAACTATGTAGATTATTATCTACATAGTTGTTTTATGCCAGTTATACCGTGGGCTTCAAACCAGATGTCATCTTGGCTTCGCATTTAGCCTTATGCCACTTAGAATTGGACGACAAAGGATGGATACACACTAAGAATTTTTGAATTTTTGGATTTATTAATTACAAACATACAAATCTTACGACACCCTCAGGATGGCATGGGTTGGTGACCTTGTGTAGGTATTCTAAATCCGTCACCACACGGACTAAATGAAGGCGACTAAAGGAATGCAATGCCCAACTCAGCAGTGGGTCATTTATGGGCTGAATAGTAATAGTAATATACAAATCAAACCAATAACAATAAAAATCCAGGCATGAAAGGTTTTAAAAATAATAAAGTTTTCTAAAGTCCATCGCTGGTTTCGGCTGTGAAGGTGATGATGCCACCACTAGATGTCACTGTCATTATTATGGGACGACCACATAATAAAATTCCAGTTTACCTTCTGCACATTTTCGTCTTATGTGGCTATCGGCGTATACTTGTGTTCCGCAACGCTCGCTTTACGTCCCGCGCTTACGACCGCGTCCGAGCTAGATCGTGCTTATTATAAAACTAACGACCCGCCCCGGCTTCGGACGGGTGCAATGATGAACAT
The DNA here is from genome assembly GCA_905475355.2 of Clostera curtula. NCBI lineage: Eukaryota > Metazoa > Arthropoda > Insecta > Lepidoptera > Notodontidae > Clostera > Clostera curtula. The sequence goes on along the minus strand of FR997813.1, from coordinate 3,785,735 downwards.
CTACATTTTTCAGTGTTTCTCTACAATATGTTGCATGTATTATACATATAAACCTTCCTCTTGAATCTATCTCCTCTATCTATAAAAAAAAACGGATTCAAAATAAGTTGCGTAGTTTTAAAGATATCATACGGTGGACAGACGACAGCGACTTTGTTTTATACTATGTAATTAATGATAATGATGATACCCACAACCAGAACTGTGTGATATACGAATGCTATCGATAGTCACGATTGCTAGTCTGTGTGGTGACTAATTTAGAATACATAGTCACCACCCCATTCTATCCTGAGGGTATCGTTAGAGCCGACAAAAGAAATGACAAGGCCGAAAACCTAGCTGCAAGAGAAGGAAAACTTGATACGAAATCCTGTGCCAATCCGTCCGGCCATCGTGGCACAGCAGGCTAATTGATTTCCATCTAATGGGATGTGGGCCAACTCAGCAGTGTGGGTTATGGTTTGAGTAGTAACAGCAGTATAGACTTTTAACGAAATTATCATGTACTAGTCTATGCGCACGGCTACTTCCGCAAGAGCTTAAGTCCGCGCTTATCTCGGCTTCGCAAATAGCCTATATTACTCATGTACAATTTAGCATTCTAATGCATAGATCAAAAACCACCGGATTGAAATCAATCCGGTGGTTTTTGAGTTTATTCATTACTAGTGGCCCGCCCCGGCTTCGCCCGTGCAAAGCGGGTAACCTTCCCCTTGAATCACTCTATCTATTAAAAAAAACTGCTTCAAAATCCGTTGCGTAGTTTTAAATATTTATGCATACATAGGGACGGACAGAAGAATGCGACTTTGTTTTATACTATGTAGTGAGGACGTAGATAGAAATATTTCCTCTTTTTAATATTAGTATTGATTTGATTTGACTCGTTCATGACCACGATTGCTGCAAAGCACTAGAAACGGGGAGAATAAAAATAATTTAAAAAAAAATGCGATATTCGATATGTCGAAATCTTAAACGATTATCTTTGCGATATCACTAGTAATTTGGCCCATAATTTTACTTTGTCTAAAAACAAAAGTGTGATGAATGATGAATTTGGGTAAGGCCAGACTCATTAATGAGTCATTTATGGGCTGCAAAGATGAAATTTTAAACCATTCATCCGTAGACGATAATAACAAAAATACTAATCAGTAAATTCATTGCACAGATAACGAGACAATCGGAATCGAATCGCGAGATATTTTTAGAAAAGGAATCGAGTAGAATAGCTTTTCTTATTTTGAAAATGGATATAGCTAGCCAACATAGCCAACAGAGGTGAATTTGTTCCGCGAGTGGGGTAGAGCGGGGAGAATTTCATCCGCGGGCGATACGAGCTCTTTTCGCATTTCTTTCCACGGGATGCAAATGTTCCCCCTGTCTCCCCCTGCTGTGCCGTAGTAGCCAAATGGTAATTGTGAATTTACGCAAATGCTACTTTGTGGATAGTGCACGTGAGATACTAGAATAAAATATATTCTTCAGAAATATATTTTGTTCTTCCTAGTAAAATAGTATAATTTCTTCATCAACATGTAAAGCTCCTTAAAGCCCGTTTTATAACCAACCTATTTACAGCCATACACAAATTAAAAAAAATGGTGTGTAAGCAAGTCCATTTTTTAAGATAAGACTATTCGATAACCAATCAGAAGGTTAAATTTTTGAACTGTGTCGTAGAATGAAATTCCATTTTTGAAATTGTTTTAAAATATATTCTAGATCGTGGAGATCGTGGACATATGTTTTAAATTTTTATGAAATTAGAAAATTAATTCTAATAAATTAGTTCTATCTATAATACGCATGTATTAACAAAAAAAAAAATATAAGTAGTTTATCATACATCTCGTTACCATAACACAAGCATTAAGTTGCTTAGCTTGGGACGAGATGGCGTTGTGTGAAATGTCCAAGGATATTTATTATTATTTATTATATATTATATTAATTGTGTCATCTTTCTATTAGTTTTTGTCGATTATGATTAACGTTGTCGCAGGAATGGGCGTAATTGGACGGGAACTAGCCTGCTGTACCATGCTGGCCAAATTTTCCTCCTCTTGCAACTATGTTCTTACGACACCGGCAGGATAGAAAGGAGCGGAGACACAGTGTATTCTAATTCCGTCTCCAAACGGATCGTCACATCATACGTTTTGGCGTATGCCTAGTTGTTAACGCCTGACAAAAAAAAGTGTTATAGTTCAACCATTTTAGGATCATCCGCTGCTAAACAGCCGTATCGGGGTCTTTTTATTTTTTTCTATTTTGGTTATTAAGGATTTATAGTTGAAACTGTTTCAAAATTACTTTCATTGCGATGCAGGTCTTTAATTTGTGATCTAGAACTGGTGCCTCGATTTCCCGAACTACTCTCAATAAATAATGCAGCATCTACACGTGTCTGAAACGTTCTCTCCGAGGTCGCGACAAGGGCTCCGTAAATCAATATCGACGGACCCTCATTAATTAGTGCGTTCGCGGACACCCCCCCTCCTTCGAGGGGTGTGTTGCCATTTTTGAAAGGAAGCACAGTTCTACCCTCACTTTGGTTGCTATAAGGTTTTTGTTCAATTCTGTATTGTATTTGTGTGTGCCAGATTTTGTATATGATAATTTTATTCTTCTATTATATGGCAATATGTTTTTCTTTGGATTTTTTTGCCAGTGTCGCTTGACATTTTCCATGCACAAATCGCCCTTAATGTCAGATATATCTATGGTTTTTCTATCTTTCTAACGTGACACTGTTGTCATATTCAATAACTTCAATAGATATGACAAAAGTGTCACGTTAGTAAGATAGAAAAAAAGAGATGTTTTTAAGAAAGTTCCAGAATACATGGTTTTTATTTGTGTTTAAAAAAGATACCCCCCTGCAGTATGTACTGTACTGTATCAGTTTACAAACATGTAATTCACTAACATAAATTCCACCCAGACTCAAAGCAAATGCCTCTAGTTTACACAACGTCACTTCTATGTGTGGTGACGTATTAAGAGTACATAGTGTCACCACCCCATTCTATCCTGAGGGTGTAAGAGCCAACAAAAGGAAATGACAAGGCCATCAACCTAGCCTAAAGAGAAGGAAAACTTGATAGGAAACCACGTGCCAGCCCGTTTGGCCAGCTTGGCACAGTAGGCTCATCAGTGGGTTGAATAGTAGTAGTTCATATTAATGGTATAAATGTTAACCGTGTCCCGATTCTGGCAACACCATGCTCCGCCCTCGCGTCTTTCGCGATTCGAGTTTTTAATTATCCCAACGGGAAGCGGGCTCCACAGTCACGCCCCGTGACGGAACTTAATCAACTCGCTGGCGACGGGGCGCCTTTGATGACGTCGGTGCACCTACTCAACTCTGTTTGCTAAGTCTAGAAGCTTCCATATCAATCTAAGACGGTCGTATCAGTTTCACGTTCTTGACGAAAGAAATTGAAGTGTCTGAGGAATTGTAGCTGCTGATCGAGAGAACGCTTTAGGTTTTTTTGTTTGATAAGTGTGGTAATCGAGGGAGTTCTCATCTCTGATCATGGTCTGCTCAGTCAGTCATTAGTGGTAATTGGAGGAAATCCGACTCAGCGCTGAGTCGGATTTCCTCCAATTACATTACGCTGGGCGACCTAGCTTAGGTTGTTGTTAAGATTTGTAGCCGTAGGATGCAATGGGGTGGAGACACCAGCAAATTGGTAGCCACACGGATAATCTGGTTGAGCTTCTGCCGTACGGATATTGTGCGGTTTTAACACAATTTCGAACAGATATTTTCTCTGCCGGTAAATAATATGTTATAGGTTATGTGGACTGTATAATTTTGAAACAAATGGAGATGTATACAGGGTGGTCAAAAAGTCGTGGATCAAACGCAACCAGCGGTTAGATGGGGCCATCAGCAGCAAAAAATTGTTCTACGGGAGGTCCCTAAGGTCAACCCCTGCAGAGTTATAATTGATTTTGTGTTTTTATGAGAAATTGTCCTTTTTTTACTAAAACTTGATAAAATTCCACAAAATCTACACCATGTATCTTTTAAAAAAATTTCAATAGATTGGTACTGATGAGCCCTTTCGTTAGACATGCTATTTATGGTAGTTTATTGGGTGTGTTAAAGATAACATTAAGTTTTCCGAAAGACATAATTCTTAAATCAAAACTTGTTACTTACTTCGGACCCCACTGTGAAAAAAAAATACTCTACAGAAAAGTGCCACTGTATCACAATTTTTGGCGCATTTAATAGGGATCCTAAAAAGGTATTACACATGGCTATGCGTGGCTTTGATATCTTTCAAGGACGATCTTTCGTAGCAAGGCCAGAATTAATTCATACATAAAACTCGGTTAGGCCTACTAACCTAACCTTACCTAAGCGTGATCGTTTTCCGGACTACAGGGTCTTTATCGTCGTTTCAGCCCATAAATGACCCACTACTGAGTCGGGCCTCCTCTAAGTTCATGTTGGGAGATTAGCCTACTGTGCCACGCAGCCAAGACGGGTTGACACAGGGTTTGCTTCAAGTTTTCCTTCTGTTGCGGCTAGGTACCCTCAATATGGTATGGGCTGGTGACACCACACGGAAAATTTATTAGAATTGTATTCTTTACGTGCGTACATAATTCGTACATGGAGGGAGTCTTACCGGGTCAGCAAACCCTGTGCCAACCCGTTTTGCCAGCGTGGCACAGTAGGCTAATGTCCTTCCATGAATTGTGAGTATGCCCGACACAGTAGTGGGTCATTTATGGGCTGAAACGAAGACGATAATGAATAAACAATGTCACCAACCCACACCATATTGAGGGTGTCGTAAGAGGCGACTAAAATAACGCATTAGGCAGATCACCTAGCCGCAACAGAAGGAAAACTTGAAGCAAACCCTGTGTCAACTCGTCTTGGCTGCGTGGCACAGTAGGCGAATCTCCCAACATGAACTTAGAGGAGGCCCGACTCAGTAGTGGGTCATTTATGGGCTGAAACGACGATAAAGACCCTGTAGTCCGGAAAACGATCACGCTTAGGTAAGGTTAGGTTAGTAGGCCTAACCGAGTTTGATGTATGAATTAATTCTGGCCTTGCTACGAAAGATCGTCCTTGAAAGATATCGAAGCCACGCATAGCCATGTGTAATACCTTTTTAGAATCCCTATTAAATGCGCCAAAAATTGTGATACAGTGGCACTTTTCTGTAGAGTATTTTTTTTTCACAGTGGGGTCCGAAGTAAGTAACAAGTTTTGATGCAAGAATTATGTCTTTCGGAAAACTTAATGTTATCTTTAACACACCCAATAAACTACCATAAATAGCATGTCTAACGAAAGGGCTCATCGGTATCAATCTGATGAAATTTTTTAAAAAGCTACAGGGTGTAGATTTTGTGGAATTTTATCAAGTTTTAGTAAAAAAAGGACAATTTCTCATAAAAACACAAAATCAATTATAACTCTGCAGGGGTTGACCTTAGGGACCTCCCGTAGAACAATTTTTTGCTGCCGATGGCCCCATCTAACCGCTGGTTTCGTTTGATCCACGACTTTTTGACCACCCTGTATATCAATCCCCGCTCAATCGAGAGATAAATTAAACTCCACTAACCTTGAACCACCACGGCCTGATGCAGCAGTTGACCAGCTCGCCACGATGACACGCACGTGTGCAGTAGTTAGAGGAATTCAGTCAATTTGAGCAGGATTCGAGGTTCTTCCAGCAGGATAGGCACAAGCACGGCTCAATGCACTAGCACAACCGAAATAATATCGCGAAACGTTCGCGAAACACAAATTAGCAGCAAATTATGGACGAAACGTTCGTCGCTGCTCTCGCGTCGATAGCAAGTCGTTCACCATCGCATCAAGACAGTGACCGCTCAAAATTAGTGGAGTATATTTCAAATTTACCCTCAAATTAAAGCAAGGATTGAACAGATATTCTGCGGATCTGATATTCATGACCGCCGTGTTGGTCAACGGGTTGTATGTGCCGTCTTTGGATCACATGTCTCCAGTTCGAGTCCGGGCTCGGACAAGTGTCTTTGTGTAAACCAGAGGCACTTGTACACTGCACTGTGCACTGAGTCTAAATGTCATTGGTGTTCGTGAATTACATGTTTGTAAACTGCCTTCGCGACAAAAGTAACACATATCTCAGGAGATTCGTTCAACAAAAAATGTATGCCTTTTCATTTTTGGAGCATGGTTCCTGCTGTGAGTTGCAATATCCACTTTTGAGACAACAAGTAACAAACTCAAATTCTCATGATAATCTTTTGAATGTAGCAGTTTAAGGCTATCTTTCCACCAGAGATGTGCTATGCAGCTATGCTGCGAAGATGCAGCAGTCGTGGTCACGGGAGAGGCTAGTTGACAGTTCTCTTCAAAAGTATAAAGAAACAGATAAATCTACCGCCTATAATTTTGTTTATTGATTCCGGTTTTCCGGTGTTTTATTGATTTTGGGAAACATATTTATTTTTCAAATTGAAGCCTATGTGTAATTGTAATGTAAGAGCTATATTAATTAATGTTATTTCCATTTAAATTCGTTCAGTATTTTTTTTGCCTGAATGAGTACCAAAGATCAAGTACCATCCGTACAAACTTTCGCGTTTATACTTGACTAATATTATTTATTTAACTTATAAGAATATGAATTGAAATGTCAAAGAACATAAATTGAGTACAATAATCACTTGATTGATTACATTCTATATATCCATTATATATCCATCAAACATTTATTCCTTCTAAATGCCTCAATCTTAGCTTCGACAGATCTTTTTTTATAGACACCCTTTCAACTTTATGGGTTTTCTATGGGAATTGGGCTGACACATTGTGTTATAACATATTAAGGTTTAGGGACATATTTAGCGCTATAACTATCTCCTAGTTGTATCTGTTAGCAGTTTTTTTGTAGGGTTTCAATTATGTCTTAATTTTTTTGCCAAATACCTCACCACCACAATCGCATACAAACCGGGTACTGGCAGTATGTTCAGTGCCTTGTACTTGCCCAGTACTTTTTTCACACGAACCTTTTTGATTTATTCGTACCATGGTTCTTATTTGACGCTTTTGGGAAAATAATTCCTCCTCAATGTTATATTTAGCTGCCACCCCAGAAAAGTATACTAACTACATCCTAATTTTGAATAAGCTCAAATCCCTAAGAAGCCAGGCCCTCTGCGTCGGAACTGGCCGGCGATAAAAAGGAAAAGAAATGTCTCACAGCTGCGTCATCAAGAAAAGATTATCGGGTGATGTTGTAAATCGAAGCTAGGTTGCCCGGAAGGCGGGCGGAGTCCCGCGGGCGACGCCAGCGTCCGGCCGTGCCGTCAATTAGAAAGGGGGGCTTTGGTGTGGGGGCAATGGGGGCAAGTTCGGGGGAACACGCGAGACGCTGCCCACGTATCTCTGTTAGGTATATGCCCGGAAATTCGTGCCTACATATTCCGTGTGTGGCGGCCTTTAGTTCGTAATTAACGTTGGCTTTAGGGACAATAGTAAGACTTTATTGATTTATCACTATCATCACTATCACTACATAGTATAAAACAAAGTCGCATTTTTCTGTTCGTCCCTATGTATGCATAAATCTTTAAAACTACGCAACGGATTATGAAGCGGTTTTTTTTAATAGATAGAGTAATTCAAGAGGAAGGTTTATAGGTATAATATAATTGCACCCGTGCGAAGCCAGGGCGGGTCGCTAGTTTAACATAAAAGAGTTATGAGATTTTAATGTAATGAGTACAAATTGGTTGTAAGTACACACTTATTTCTAAGAAACTAATGTATAAATAACAAAACTTATTTATAATATCAATTAATCGTTTAAGTCGCAGAATGTATGTGAGATTCACATAAGTCTATTTATTATTATACATATATGTTAAATATAGATTAATAGAGAAACTGCCGATACTTTCCCAACGGCTGAACCTATTTTGATAAAACATGTCGAAGATCTTCAGCTACAAAACCAAAAAACTCGTATCATAATCGGTCTGTTGGTGTAGTAACAACGATGCCAAGACAGACACGTAAATCATATAAACCCCCCTTTTTTGTCGGGCGTTGAAAAGATTTTAAAACAGACATTTTTATTTTTCTCTAGACCCTGTTCCCCCTTCGCAATAAACGGTGGCAGTCCAATAATGAGGAAACGCATTTTCCCGCCAATTTACATTAACTTCACAAAAAACGCCCGTCGTAAAAGACCGAGGAAGAAATAGGTCTCCTTTCATCTTTTGGACAAACACGCCGCCCGTGACGAGCACTGACTGAACTGTAATGTATAATCAAGTTTTCAATTCGCGGCGTAAGCAGAGATCTCGCCCTTACCGTGCACAGTGATTTATTTGTTCGCTAACTTTTAACCGCGACTTCGTTTCTTATTTCAGAATTTAATACTACTACTACTAATCAGTCCATAAATGACTCATTGCTGAGTCGGGCCTCACATGGAGGGTGCATATTGTGCCACGCTGGCCAGACGGGTTGGCACAGGGTTTCCATTCAAGTTTTCCTTCTCTTGCGATTAAGTTTTCGGCCTTGTCATTTCCTTTTGTCGGCTCTTATAACACTCTCATTAAGGAATGGTGATTGTGAGCGATCAGGGGAGATGGAGGGATTGTAGGATTGAAGAGTTGTGTGTGAAAGGTGTGAATGTAGGTATGACGACTGAGAGGTGTGTGTGGAGACTACCACCTAGTGTGGGACAGGGGCCGTAAGATGATAATGGTGTTTAGAAATATGACGATTTATAAGAGAATTGTGATGAAACCTACGTAAATAAAGTTCCTTTTGAGTTTGAGTTTGAGCTGTATTATAAATTCGTTACAAGAGAGAAAAGAATAGAGATAATGAATTTATAATGATTTAGAGTACATTAGGCGTTTCTTTCACATGCATCAAAATCTCTTACAATATCTCTCATAGCGGGCGTATAAATATTGTGTATTTATACCTACTGCTACTGTCCGTGGGTTTAGAATACACAGTGTTTCCACCCCATTCCATCCTGAGGGTGTCGTAAGAGCTGACAGAAGCAAATAACAAGGCCGAAAACCTAGCTGCAACAGAAGGAAAACTTGATATGAAACCCTTTTTTTTTTCCTGTGCCAACCTAAAGGTCAAAGATTAGCTCTCCAGGCCACTGGAGTGGGCGCCCTGTTAACACTACACGTGTAAACTTTCTATTGGACGCGTCATCAATAATTTATAATCGCCTTTACCAGTTGTTTGCCGGGGATAAATGAAATCACCCCGGTCTGTTCCTCGATAGATCTGAACTAGATTACATCAACAAACTAACTGTTTACATATCGAAAACAGAGACGGCCCTTAGGACCGATTGGTTCTTGTTTATTTTCCAATTGCTCGAAATTGAAGCCTACATTTTGTGTGGTGACAATTGCCCGTGGTGACGGATTTAGAATACATTGAGTCAACACCCCATTCCATTCTGTGGGTGTCGTAAGAGCCGGCAAAAGGAAATGACAAGGCCGATAACCTAGCCCCAAGAGAAGGAAATTTTTATACTAAACACATCAGGCTAATACCCACCCCTTGATGGGAGGAAGCGCGGCTCAGCAGTGGGTCATTTATGGGCTGAGTAGTCTCGTCTTACTTAGTGATTGCTTGCTTTGATTTTTTTATTCGCATATTTGTCTTAAATTCTATTTTAGTGCGTTTTGTTCTGGCTTGTTTTTTTTTTCAACTTAATCTCTATGACATTCCGAAGCAATTATGAAAGAGAGAAAGAATTGTAACAGTATATTTTGTAGACAAAGAAAAAAACTACAGTACATGCGTACAATTTGGTAAGTAATTTGGTAACTCGTATTTTGACTCCATCAATCAATATTTTTCACACTTCCTTTCAAACGAAATTTTGTAACAATAGATCATTACGTTTTGTCGCAGTTTTCAAAACTCAAAAATACTCCATACTCTTTTCAACCGCGTGTGTTTACAAAGTATTGCTCCCGATTTTGCGAATGCTTTGCAGTAATTTTGATTAGATGTTTTATTTCAATACGTCGTGAAAGCCTAAAATAAAATAAAAAATCGACAAGTGACAAAAATAGGTACTGTTAAACTGTTATACGTATTCACAAAGAGGCCTTTATCTTTGTTTTGTTTTCCATACCTAAAATAGTCTTTAAATTTGTTTATTGTCTAAGACCGAAACTAGGTCTTTTTAGCTTAAATAGGTCCGTATATTTAGTAGATTTTCACGAGGCGTTCGGCTACTATTCTCTCGTTATTGTTGGCCGAAGATATTTTAAGTCCAGCGGTGGTATATCGATTTGGGTCTCCACGCCCACTGTCATTGTCTCACTCTATTTATGTACTGTTAATTCAGACTGGTATTATACAGATACTCATTCAGAACTCCGGTAAAATTCGTGTAATATCAACACCTAGGTATTGTTTTAGTTTGTCAATAGGTTTACTGACATCTTAAGCCGTAATTAGACGGACTGTCTTCAGATCACAGGGACAGATGCAATACCAATACTACCGCTAACGGTATCAGCAATGCTAAAATGTATGGGTTGGTATTTCAAAATACTAGGGCACGTGACTGTTCAGGGCAGCGGATGCCCCCGCCCCCCGCAGATCCCGAGCTTAAAACCAAACCTTGATGAACAAATCGCTTCAAAATCCGTTGCGTAGTTAAAGATTTAAGCATACATAGGGACGGACAGACTACAGCGACCTTGTTTTATACTATGTAGTGATAGTGATATCTATTTAGTCGAATTCTTCTGAGCCTCTTTTGATACGCCAATACACATTTTACATTTTGGTACTATTTTCCATTTACCACTGGTTCGGAAGGCTGCTCTACAGAGAAGAGCGGACAAGAAATTCTGTACGGGTGTCCAATATGAAGACTTATTTTGTGTTTTGGATATTTGCCACAACACAACAATTTAAAAAACCGTCAGAAGGACTAGTAATCGGAACTGCCTCCCTCATCCCTCATTGTTTGCATGGGTCGTTCAATAGAGAGACAGGACGCTTCACTATCAAGCTCTGAGAATCCAGAGTAGTCACGTACGCGAGATAGAATTTGGGGGTTAGGTGGAATTGTTAGCGGTGAGAGATCTTTTTTAATTATGAATAGCGGTGCTTAAAGCTGGCAATGTTTTTTATGTAATCTAGAAAATAAATAGTGTAAAAAGTAGATCGACATTTTTATCTTCCACTGCAGTGCGATTTGTATCTTTATGGTGTTATCTCTACCTTTTTTATAAAAATATTATTAATTGCTTTATCGGGTAATATTTCATTCACTTGTTACACAACTATAACATTATTTTCGACTACACGAAATGTACTTTGATCTATTTTTTTATATTAAAGGCATTTATTTGCATAAAGTAAAAAAAATACATTGCAAGACTTAAAACTCAAAAAAAAACATATTAATATGTAATAATATATAACTAATTTAATAAATTAGGCCCATGTGGTAATGTGCACAAAATACTGGCAGCATTGATTTTGTCAGTTTATTGGTGAAACTCGCACGATAGTCTGTTCAGTACTTTTTAAGCTTATCGCGAACACACATACGCGGCAAAAGATCCATCCAATTTTTATCGTTTTTTTTTATTTGAAAGCTGGTGCTTCCCGTGTGATCCCATTTTAATTTGTATCGAAATCGGTTCAGTGTTACCATCCTCACATCTAAGTCTGGCTCCAAGCAGTTTTACTGTGTTCCGTTGTGTGTATGTGAGAGCCGGTGCCTGACGGGCCATTTCCTTGAATTGCCTGCCCCATCTTAGACCCTGGCGTTGCTTTCCATAACGCAAGCCTAGGGTCAAAGGCATTCAAGAAATTGGTAGAAAAAAAGTGAATAAAATCATTTGTCGGAAGGCAAGCAATAAGTTGGGTACTCTTGGACAACTAGGTGGTACTAGGTGTTGGTTCATGCCAAGTTAAATTGACTTGACGTTAATTAGGATGTCGGTATGGCTACCAAGGCACCTACCTAGCCGCATTACGCTGCGCACAACACAAAATCTCGCTGCCTTCCACCCGCAAGCGTCGTCGCTCCAGTACGTTAGTGTGCGTGTGCTACGTTCGTATTGGTTATGAAAAGTACGATGCGCAACTTCGCACCGACGCGGCGACGACGGCTTACATTCAGAGCGGCCATAAAGTTTGGCGAGGACTGTACTTCAAATGTTTTTTTTTGTATATTCAAAGCGAAGTGAAGTACCTCCAGAAGTAAACTCCAGAATCCAATGGGTTGAAACAGTAAATGCACTCTACATTCTCCACACCTCTCTCCTATACGATTGTCTGTAGCACGTTAGACCCGCTTGTAGTGGGACTTCGCCCTAAAAACATTATGTGTACCGCCTTCGGCTAATTAGTTTAGTTGTTACGCCGAAACTTGTTCGGGTCAGTGACAACACAACTTGGAAGATCATCGTCTGTTACTTGTACAGGTGGGTGGGTTATTAACATCAGATTATATTTATACTAGAGCTGTATCTGTTGCAGAAATATTCGTATTATGGAAATTGCGGTTTAATATAATGTATTTGATAGAAACGGTTGTGGATAATGGAAATTTGTCTAATCATCGTGGGTCCTCTTCCAAATTCATGCAGAAAATTTTTAGCCTACTGAGCTACGCTTTATCAAGTTTTCCTTCTTCCGCGGCTAGGTTATTAGTAATATATAGTTTTACGGTGAGAACAAGATGTTGTGAGTAACGTGCATGGTCATCCCAGGTGTGTGTGAAGCATATTCCCCATTGGGGAGCGCACTCAACCCGCTGCTCGAAGCGGGTAATCGAGGAGCGCTGTTGGCTATAGTGTGGGTAGACGGGGCGCTAAATACCATCTATCCGCGCCCCGACAGTCCCAAATAACCCAGACAGTTAACTACTACTAGTAGAAATATATTGGCGCCAAATTTGGACAATTTCGATCCGTTGATTTCGATAATCGCTAAATAAAGTAATTGTCTCATTTTTCCTTTTTACTAATGAATTTGTAACACTCGTAGAGGAGTCCCCTCAGCTTATATACATTGCTGGGTTATATAAGAGGTTTATGTACTCTTATATACTTGAGTCAACGGCCCGAATAGGGCCAGACGCGGTCTGCGACTATTATAGTGATGTGGCCAAGTCAATTCCATGTCCTGTTGGGTTTATCGATAGGTGGATTTTTTATATTAATTTTATACAATCTGTACCAAACGACTTGGTCGAACTTGGAAATGGAAAAAGAAATGTACAAAAAATATGAAAGGTATAAAAAATATAATTAATATTAATTTAATTTAAGTATTGAAAATAAAGCGAGACGTATTTTCCACAAAAATGAATAATTCTAATGCGTTTGCGGAAACATTGACAACAGGTTATATTTTCTGTAAAAAAAATATTTAAGTTAATAATATTTATAATACCAATTACCAAGCACTAATAAAAATTCTATTTTCACCAATAAGTGACGGTGGGGTACTTACTTGCTCTCACTTACCTTGTAAAATTGCTTTTCATGCTTGATATGAATTATAAAAGGAATTACATTATTTCAGGCCGGCCTTTTTCGTCTGTGTAGTAGGTTAATATAAAGTCGATATAAGACATTTCTAAAAACCTACTTGGGATTAAAGCCATTTTGAGTTTTCCATTTGAATCACAACACTAGCAGTGGAGGCGAGTGTTCGCGTCGATAAATTCCGCGCGCGTTGTCAATCGCCCGCCACGGAGGAATTAGCGGCGGCACTCCTGTCAAGTCGACAGTGCGGACGGGACTCGAGGCTACATCACTAGTAGGGCTGGCGAAAATTTTAGGGAGTCTTCTTTTTAAATTCTCATCAGTGACATTTGTTAAATTCTCACCACAATTTAAGGCCAGCCCTGGAGTCATTGGGTCCTAGACTAGCCTTTTTCCAATCCCATTGAAGTCGTTACCAGTCTAACCCGATTTGACTAACTACCAGTTCATGGAGCGATTGCCGTCGAGCACCTCTCGCGGGACTGGTAATGGTATTTTTTTTACCGGTTTATAGTGATTTTTGAATGACGGTCATAATTGACGGATTTACGTGAAGTCTGAACCAGAGAGTTTGTTATGTGGTACCGAGATAATGGGTGAAAACTATTATTATTTATCAAAAGTTCTTCCTTTTCTCAGTTGCCTAATAACAAAAATATATTTTGAAAATATAACGGGATTCTTTTTTTTCGGTAACCCTGAGTGAAAGGCGCGTGTATTCGTGCGTGGGCTGACTGAAGCTGCTAATATGGACGTTGTAGTGCCCGACGCCATTGCTTCTTTTAACAGACCATAGACGTTCTGTTATATTCCATTCCATTCATACGCGATATCTTATCCCCAATATTGTGAATATGATTTTTATTTTGTTTCTTCCTTGGTTGTGGTGAAACTGCTTCCTCCCTATCACTCGTAAAGTACGTACTCCACACTTCACAACTATCATAAACGATCGTATCGTAATCCCGAAACTGCTAAGTTAATAAGACCAAAATAATAGAAAAACGCTTTAATGTACTTGTATAAACTAATTATGGCGTTCACAATCGTCAACGGATACATAATTTTCATAACACAACTACCAGTCGGAACGTGGCACCAATCGAGAAGACCTGGCGGATGAAACGCAATGGGCTTGTTTAAAAATAATAATTAACTAAAAATGAAATATCTCTTGAATCCAGTGAGATACCTTTACCGAAATACAATTTAATCAATACAGCAGCAGTTAAGTCTGCAAACATTAAAAATGTTACTTTCGTTTTTGGAATATAAGTTTGGATCTATGCAGGTTCATAAAACGCTTTAAACTGAACTCTATAAATAAATAAGTAGACCGTTATTCCGATTAAATGTTTAAAGTTAAAAAAGAACGATACGATACAGCACGTCCAACTAAACGTTGTCCCCAGATAACGGTTAGTATTTACATTAATATATTGCAAAACTTTCCACTCTTCTGGAGAATTCGCATTGTGGGGAATACAAATCTAGTCGAATCGAGAAGCCGTCGGTCTGCCGTCCGTAATCGCATCACAGATATTTATTATTCAAGGCGATCTGTATTCAACTATCTTCGTACACAATTAGACACAAAGCTTTCCCTTGTAGGGTAGAGGCTCGTGGAAAAGACCACACGATGCTCTGCTTATAATTTTTTTTTTGTTTTGTTACATAATTTAATTAGTAGTTGGGTTTTATGTTTCGTGAAAATAGATTTCACAATTACAATAAATTGATGCGGATTTTATATATCTTTACAACATTCCAAGAATTGTCTTTCTTTGTAATCATTCCGATGGACAAGCGTATCATTAGATACGATTTATGTAAATTAATGAATATAGCAGTGTATACCCATGAAAATCCAAGCTGAACATAATAAAACCACAAGGTTTCTGTTTGCAAATACAGTGACAGTTTAGAAAATACGAGTATGTGTTCATGAGACTGTCTCCAATGGAGGTAAAATATAGCGTTAGATAGGGGAATTCTGATTATGTAACCCTAAGGTATGTATGTCTGGTCTGGCTCTGGATACAGTAAACTAAAAGCCTCAATCTGATTGAAGAGCGCCTAATATTAGCCTAATATTAGCAGTGTTATCTATAGATTAAAATGCTTAATTGTCATTACATAAGAAGTATTGTTTACCATTCTTTTTAAAATTCTAGTAGCTTCGTTTCTATTTGAATCTATACTAATATATAAAGCTGCAGAGTTTGTTTGTTTGTTTGTTTGAACGCGCTAATCTCAGGAACTACTGGTCCGATTTAAAAATTCTTTCAGTGTTAGATAGTCCATTTATCGAGGAAGGTTATAGGCTATATTTTATTTTCAAAAGAATTAGGGATCCGTATGAAAATTGCGATTTTGTAACCCAAGGTGTAAAATCGAAAACCTATTTATGCGTGCGCTGCCAAAACGATTGACAATAGAACAAAATGAAGTACTACGAGTTTGTAGGTCTTATTAAAATCTACAAAAAAGTCCTCGAGAGCACATATCTAACTATCATAGTTTAGTCACAATAACCACTTTAATATTCATAAAAAAAAATGCATAGAGATAAGCACGGGTTCGAAGTCCACGCGAGCGAAGCCGCGCCCAAAAGCTAGTTAAGAATAACGCGCGCACTTTAGTCGAAAATCTAGTCACAAGCTCATGCACCACTTCTGAATGTGTGCTTTGCTTGCTGGCGACATAGGGGACAGGGGTGAGGGAAGGGGGTCACGTTGCCATTAGCACTGGCGTCGTCGCCGGCGACCGTCCGCGAACCGCTTTTCTTATGCACACTCTATGAACCTTAAGCTCCAGGGTACAAGGTGCATTTTTGATGCAGTAGAGTTGAGTATGGAAGTTGGCTGAGGCGTGCATAATTTAGGCGCGGCCGATAGACGGTCGCGATTGCTATTACGCGAGCGGATATTGGATTTGGCGGGAATACAGCCGGTGGCCACCGAAGATAATGTACGGTACGGCCGCGGGTATGCGATAGGGGGGGAGGGGGCTGCTAAGCATCGGGACGGAAACAAAGAGGCTGAAGTGACGTCATCTATGAAGTGATGTGGATATTCTGCAGTCCAAGAAGGAATACTCTTTGCCTTTATGTTACTTATGTATTATTACTTGACTAGCGACCCGCCCCGGCTTCGCACTGGTGTAATGATGAACCTCTCAATTTATCAGTGTTCCTCTACAATATTATGGATGTAATAAACATATAAACATACCTCTTGAATCAGTCTATCTATTAAAAAAACGCTTCAAAATCCGTTGCGTGGTTTAAAGATTTAAGCATACATAGGGACGGATAGACGACAGCGATTTATAATATGTAGTGATGATAGTGAAGTGATATGTAATGAAGCTGCAGTCGCAGTTTTCTTAGTTACCTTTCCGGTGGTGAATGCCAAATGTGGGTCATTCTGGAAAGGAAATGTTCCCTCATTGAAGACCTCAGCCCGAGTCCTTGAAGCGGGCAGTCAACGAACGTTATTGCTTTTAGCGGGTAGGTCGGGGCGTTAATTTCCATTTTTCCGCACCCCATTTAAGACCCACTGCTAAGTCGGGCCACCTCCAACTACATGGAGGGTAATTATCCTACTGTGCCACGCTGGTCACACGGGTTGGCATAGGTTTCCGTATAAACGTGGAGTCACAGTAGACTACGTTACCTGTGGCGCCCCAAGCGTATCGTGTGAGGCTATACCGCTGGAGTTTTAGTGGGTTACGAGTCGTTTTCGGAGTCCCACATAATCGCCGACTTCTCCCCGAGAGGCGGTGGTATGCATAAAGCATTTCCCGAACGTCAAAAGAAAAAAAATGGCTTCCGTATCAAGTTTTACTTCTCTTGCGGCTAGGTTTTCGCCCTTGTCATTTCCTTTTGTTGCCTAATATGAGATCTTCAGGGTTAAATGGAGTGGCGTCTCTATGTATTCTAAATCCATCATCACGGAAGACACACCTAAAAGCCAGCAATACACGTTGGCCCAGTATTGCCGAGTGAACGCCAATACCAACGTATAGACGGTATATTTGCATTGTCTGGCCATCGCTCGGTGTCGCTCGCCTAGTTGCGCCAACGTGTATAGACCACTTGCCGCACTTCGGAGCGCTGTCGGTTTTTCTGCACAGATCAAAGGCGCTCGCGCGCACTCGGCCAATAGTGTCCACTGTCCACATGTTTGCCAGCGCGCCATTACGCAGTTGGCGTCGTATGAGTTCGGTCGTGTGTACGCGTACAAAATGTCACTCAACAAATCAACCAAAAACTGTTTTGCAATTTTTGGAATTTTACCGGAATGAAGAGGTTGTCTGGAACACTATACTAAGCTCAGATAGTTGATTTTTCATACTATTCATGTAAAAAGAAAATTTAATAAAAAAAATTGCAAGCTACACAACCACAGCAAGCTACTGCCTTCTTTTTTGTCTTTACATTTTCACAACTTACGTGCGGTATACAATGACATAATAATTATAAGCGCTCATTAAATAAATAGCACAGCTGCAATAACTTCTACGTCGTCATCCATCTTGTTTCAAGTCACAATTCAAACTGACTGAGCCCAACGTGTGGGCATCTCTTCAACATTCGTCTACATTGGCCATTTGCATTGGTTTTCGATACACTTGCCGAACGTGTAGGCAGTAGCACTTGCCTTGTATTAAATTGCCTACGCTCGCGTTGGCCTAAGCTCTGCCAACGTATATTACTGGCATAAGAAGCTATAGCCGAGTTATTTGTGACGTCAGAGGATTTTAGGTAACCATTATTATGTCAAACAATTCCGATTTACAACAATACCCCGCGGTCCTTTATTCTAAGGCATCTCAAAGTTTAGCATAATAGAATTATATGAACAACTCGAGTAGCCCGTTACATTTCGACTTCCTACGGTTTCCGAGAATACGGAAGGAACTTGGCTTGTGGGGGGAAATTGTTGTGATGCAACAACCAACTGAAATGGCTCGATACCCGATACCTAACACAAAATAAAAAATAGAATACGGAAGGAACTTGGCTTGTGGGAGGATTTTTATTTTGTTATGTTATAGCCCACCGATTTGACTCGGTACCCATGACGTAACATAAATAAAAAATAATAGTAACACCTTATTTTTTTTTACAATAAACTTACCAGTTATTTTTAGCACGACGCTTAAGAAAAGAAGTAAATTTATTTGTTAATCTATGAATGTAGATGACATAGAAATAATTCCTATACATTAAGCAATTATAAATTTCAACACCGAGTTTTAATTCGATCCCTTATTAAAGAGTGTAGCTTAGATTGTAGAATACATTTTAAACTTCGCCAGAATCTAGTTTACTCTATAATAATGAAGGCTTGCAACGTTAAGAGCTTTCTAAAATCAAATATGTAGTTCATTACGATTTTTAACTTTCGTGATTTGTACACATTCTAAATTAACAACTCGGCTCTGGATCACCATGACACGCCGTGATCACGGGCTGTCTGGTGAATGCAGCAATTTAAACCTTCTTGTTTAGTACTAACCAATAATTTGGTAACTAGCATTATCTAACTAATTATTACTTATTACTAATGCTTATAAACTTAGAAATCAACACGATCACGTCGTAATTGGTCTTGATCTTCATCTAATATGTTCTCCAACTCCCAAAGGGCTTCGTCCAATCAATCAGACTAATAACAATTCCATGCCGGGCCAGCCCTATCCTTAGAAGGGGGACTATAAAAGGCACACGATTGTGTTTGCAAGCGCGCTCGGGGGCTACCTAAGCGGGCATTAGCGAAGGACGCGTGGGTAACAGACTGCCCAACGTAGCCAGAGCTCAGCCGGTACACTCAAACCGTTATCCTTGTCTGAAGTCAAGGGGGCAAGTTGTAGCGGTCGCGCTACGTAATTTACGCGCGAGCGGTCACTGCTAGTGATTACACTCGCTTGTTGGCCCAATGATTATCCGGCTGTGAGGAGGAGACGGAAGTTTGTAGGTAATTGGTTGAGTTGGGGCTGCTTTTGAATTTGGTTGTGTTGGCAAACGTTGGTGGGTTGGGCCAACGTCGTCGTGGAGTCATTAAGGTGGCGTGTGCATGTCGGGACGCTGACTACGGCCGTAGGGTGGGCGGTTCGTGTCCGCGGACGGGTGCGTTAACTTAATTATGTGCCTAGCTGAACTGCCCGCGGGTACTCACAGGATAATAGGTACAGCTGTGTATAATTTGTATTGAAATTGTGAGGAGTCTGTTCGAAAGAAGTGCTATAAATGCTTGTACCGTTTACGGAATAACCTCCGTTAATTACGGGATATCTTAAATATTTATCCGAATATTGTGAAATTTATATTAATAAAATCCACAATATTATCGTCATTTTTAACCCCCGACGCAAAAAGAGGGGTGTTATAAGTTTGACGTGTCTGTCTGTCTGTCGGTCTGTCTGTCTGTCTGTCTGTCTGTCTGTCTGTGGCACCGTAGCTCACGAACGGATGAACCGATTTCAATAAAGTTTTTTTTGTATGAAAGGTGAGTTACGGGCGAGTGTTCTTAGACATGTTTGATGAAAATCGGCTGAGCCGTTAAAAGTTATGAGGGGTGAAAGTGGGGAAGAATAACCGAATGTCTGCAAATATAATCGAGTGGGGTCTCAAATGAAAGCGCATCACGTGCAATTTAACAAAATCTACATTATAATAAGTATGTACCTATAAAAAGTATAAAATAAAAATTAAATTAAAAATTTAAATAAACCCCCGACACAATAACCTTTAAAAAGTAAAAAATTAATACTTCGCGTTGGGGGACCAGGGGTCAGGTAATAAATAAGTGGGAGTGGTCCCCCAACGCGAAGTATTTATTTTTATTTTTTACTTTTTAAAGGTTATTGTGTCGGGGGTTTATTTAAATTTTTAATTTAATTTTATCCCATAAACTCACCTATGAGTCGAGTCTACTCTAAATTAATGGAGGGAAATTAGTCTACTGTGCCACGCTGGCAAGACGAGTTGGCACAGGGTCGGTATCAAGCTTTCTTTAGTTGCTTAAGGCTATGGATTCTACATCCTACACCGCACATTAGTATCAGTAATTGCGATCCATTTCGATAAAAGTCACAAACTGCCACCGCCATACAGAGTTATAAATAGTGAAGGGGTTACATTAAAAAAAAATAGAGCCTTTATTTTACTTTGATACATAAACCAAAAGATGCTTCAGAATAAAAGTAAACCGTACCGTTCCATAATATATTAATATGTGAAGCAAAAACTTTGTTCCTCTTTTTACGAAAATTGCGTCGACATTGGAGTATGAAATGAAATTTGCCACATTCATAGTTTATTTATAGAAGGAGTGCAGAATATATTCTTAATGATGCATAATAAATACTTTAAATCAATAAAAAAATATTACAACATGTATTTGACAGACCCGCATAAATACTATTTTCTTTATTGTTGATGTCTGTGGTCAAATTGAGAATAGATAATATAAATAGACCTTTAATTTAAATTAATAATAGTTGAATTTCGAACCTTAGATTTTGTTTACTACTAGTTTAAGTGTTAATCTGGCATTTCTGATCACCGTAACTGATTCAAATATATCTTAGAGCAAGAAATAGAGAACTCGACAGCTATATCTTACACTAATCGTGACCAAACGACATGGCGCCCAACTCGGGGCTCGCGTCCAAGTTTCGAGAAAAAACGTCGAGGGTTGTTTACGTGCACTCAACTCGTCCCTCGAGGTAGTGGCAGCAAAAACCCAGTGATCGATACAGAACGGCGTGCCCTGGGGCTGAAGCGCGTCAATTTGGCCTCCGCCTCGTCAGCGCTAAATTATCCCGACATCTTTAAATGGAGTTTCGCGGGTCGCGCGTCCCGAAAGTCCGTGCACGCTCTACCGTGGATTCCCGGGTGAAATAGAGGGTGGATTTTCGGGCCGCGCTCGAGTCCCCCGCCGGTCGCGCACACGCGATGCCACCTGACTCCGGCCATTTACTTCGCTACATAGTAAATGAGCGGGAATTCTCAGAGGCTTTCAAATACTTACAAGAGTACTCGCATCTCTGTTCGGGTCAAATTTGTTGTTGCAAATATTTGTTATACCTCTTTAGGGAATGATACTGAATTAATCCGAGCTTATCTGTGTGGTGACGGATTTAGAGGCCCGACTAAGAAGTCATTTATGAACTGAGTAGTAGTCATCAAAACTTAAGTTTCTATAACGATTTTCACGTTTGTACGATTAAATCACAACTGACTTCTATACATCACACCACCACGTCTTTTTACTTGACATAAAATGTCCAAGAAACTAGTCAAAATATCGGGCATGGTGTCGTAAGGGCCGACAAAAGGAAATGATAAGACCAGGAACCTAGCCGCAAGAGAAGGAAACTAGGTACGAAATCCTGTGCCAATCCGTCTGTAAATAATTATTAATTAAATAGCGACCCGCCCTGACTACGCACGGGTGCAATGATGAACATCTAAATTTATGCATGTAACGTTCTTCTTGAATCACTATATCTATTAAAAAAAAAGCTTCAAAATTCGTTCCGTAGTTTTAAAGATTTAAGCATACATAGGGTCGGACAGACGATAGCGACTTGTTCTATACTATGTAGTGATAGTGATGATGATGATAATGATAAATTAATAATAGTATTTATCATTACTATAATTCCATATCAAACAAAAGAGAGCAATGTGGGGTTCTGGTAATATACGTTCCGAGATGTACTTAAACTGCCTGTATCCATCTAATATAATAAATTAAAAAAAACAAAGATTTAACTAGATTCCACTACCATATCGAAAGTTGTCTGAATTCCACTTATAAAAGTTAGCTTGATCTTTTTGACGGACGGGTTAGTGATGGGAAACAAAATATCTAGTAGTCCAAAAATAACGTTTTAAAATATTTGTAACTGATAATGATGTAACTTGTAACAATAAAGAATTTCACACTTATTACACCC
Organism: Clostera curtula; assembly: GCA_905475355.2. Classification (NCBI taxonomy): domain Eukaryota; kingdom Metazoa; phylum Arthropoda; class Insecta; order Lepidoptera; family Notodontidae; genus Clostera; species Clostera curtula. The sequence goes on along the minus strand of FR997813.1, from coordinate 3,763,211 downwards.
ACATCATCTCGTCACAGTTACAAGTATTTTAAAACTTTATTTTTTGGACTACTTGATATTTTGTTTCACTAGCCCGTCTGTCAATATGTTCGTCATTGCAAAGTTATGTCGATCAGAAAAATCTGTCAAAAATATCAAGCTTGTACAGATAATAGTTGTACTATTCGACAAAAACGTTTTAAAAAATACAAACTCTCACATGTTGAAGTCACAGTAGCCACTGTGTCACTCTGGCAAGCTTTCCTTCTTTCGCGGCTAGGTGACCTGCCTCATGCGTTCCTTTAGTCGCCTACAATGACACCGTCAGAATGGTACGGGTTGGTGACATTGTCTATTCTAACTCTGTCACAACTCGGAACGTACATTACTCCGAACCGTTATTTATGGAAATAAGGTTTTTCTTTACAACGTGTTTATTAAAAATAAGGAGGATCACTGTTGTAAAAAAAATGACGACTGACTACGTTTAATTAAAAAAAACTGAAACTTCAGCCATATGTGTCTAGCATAGATATTTATGAAGACAGTATCTTTATATACGAGAGGGCCGAAGTAACCTCTCCTTTGTGCACCAGAGAACCCAGACGAAGGGTGTGATTAACGGCTAATTGGTAGGGTCGGGGCTGACCGGGGTAGCCTTCCACTTCGCTGTACGTACAGTTTTTACGAGCCAATCTTACTTGCAATGTGCGTGGCTGTCCTTTTTTACGTCGCCGTAGGCGGAAGCCGCGGGGCCATAGATTATGATGCAGAGAGTTGCCGCTTTTTTATATAAAAGAGGGAGATACTCGAGTGTTTCGTGTGGTGACGGATTTAGATGTATTCTAAAGTCTACTAGTGTCACCATCCAGTTACATCCTGAAACCCTTTTGTTTTTTTTTTGTTTGTGTTCACCCGGGGTAAAATACTTTATGGACTTCCTCGCCGGCCACGAGGATGGCCAGCGAGGGGAGTGTGGGACTCTCCCCCATAGTGGGGGCCTACCCACTAAACCTCCCCGGGGTGCTCCAACTCGCGTCCTGTTGCGGCATTGTGGGATCTGATGCAGAACCACGCCGCCGCAGACTGAAACGAAACCCTGTGTCAACCCGTGACCAGCGCCAGTAGCCAACAGCACAGTAGGCTAATTACCCTCACTGTAAAGGAAAAAAGCTGCGATATAGCAGTGGGTCATTTATGAGCTGAGTAGTAGTTGTATCCATAATATGTTGATAATTTGTAAGTGACCATGGTGACTTATGCAACATACATTATTTTAATTTGTATTGGTGGCTATTTTTATTCGCGTATTTTAGCGTCACATGTGGTGACGCTAAACATTAAATAGCAAATATGAGTACGAATAGTGAAAGCGGATACTGATGCCAAGTGTCAGTATATGCTTTGATTTCTGAATATAAGGTAATCCAATCCACACATGGCAAATTCTCTCACAAATTTGTATTTTTGTAAACGAAACTGTAACGCGAGTGCAGTTTACAAACATGAAATTTACTAACACAAATGACACCCAGACTCGGAGCAAGTGCCTCTTGTTTACACAAGGACACTTACCCGACCCGGGATCGAACCTGGGATCTGTGATCTAAAGGCGGTACATCCAACCCCTAGACCCAAGGCCAAGTCAACTTATTAGTATATGCAACGTGTGAACATCAAGCGAAAACGCTTCAATCAACCCATTCCTCACAGTGGTACGATGGATTATCCCTTCTGGCCTCCCTCATTAACAACAGAATCATCTTTGGCACGCAGGGGGGCTAGCGTGGGAGGGTCGCGAAGGGGGCGTTTTAATTAGAGCGCGGGCCGCGGCCATCGGGGCGCCCGTCGATGTCCTGAGCCTGACCGGTGACATTGTAAAACAATGAACAGTATACTAAGTGCAGTAAACAAATCAAGATTTTATTTCTTTTTACATTGTGACACAAAAGTGGACCTACTCTTTTATTATTATATCATTTTACATATTAATTAAAACTTATATTAATATATTGTTGCTAGGTGGCCTTTCCCTGTGTTGGCAACTTACTTTTACTTTTTAGGATCGGTGACATGTGAGTGACCGCCTACGCGAACTCGTATGGCCAGCGTAGAATGTCAGGTTATTTTCTCTTCAAGCAGATCTACCTGGAGAAGGTCCATGGTAGTGATAATAATGGTAATTGCGTAAGCTTGAACTTGTTATGGCCAAGTTTAGTAGGCATACGAGTAAGTTATAGGCTAATTAAGTTATAGAAACACTATGAAACTAGATGGTGGGTTACCAAGGACAATATTAGTGATCATTTCCCACAATCAGCATATCCGTGCGATGACGGGCTTAGAATACATAGTTTCACAACTACATTCCATCCTCAGGATGTTGTAAGAGTCGACAAAAGGAAATAACAAGGCCGAAAACCTAACAGCAAGATAAGGAAAACTTGAAACTAAACCCTGTGCCAACCCGTCCGGCCAGCGTGACCGAGTTGTAATGAGCATACGTTAAATATTTACTAAAGTGAGTCTACTGTCATTTTACTAGAGCGATACACAACTGTGTTTGCTCGATGTACTTGGCCCGCCTGTGTACGTAGAGCTCCTTTGTCTTGAAGCCCTTGGTCCTGCTTTGTTTCGGCTAAGCTAAGTAATCGACGTCTGGAGTGACAAAACACCCTGTGAATAATGATAGGCGCTGCGGTGATCTTGCAATGTCAACGAATTTTGGGGACAAGAAAATTCAATACATATTAAACGTCAATAATTATTTTCGGACGCGAGAAGGGTTGATGGTTGATTATAAATTTGCAAGCGATACATTGCTTGACAGACTAAAAGAGATTGTCTTGGTGACTTTGGCCTTCTATCGGATAGTCCTGTCCCAGAAACAAGTGACTTTTGAAATGAGATTGACACCACCTGTCAAAGTCAATCTCATACGTTTGCTTTTCCATTCTACCAAAGCTTTAAAAGCCATAAAGACTTGTGGCTTTGAAGCCCACAGATAATCTACATTTTAGACATACTTCTCTAAGCGACTTTGATCGGGTGCAGTAGTCTAATATTTGCCATAGATTGTTTTAAGCCAGTTGAATTTCACCCGGCCTCCTTTCAACTAAATTCGCTGCCAATATTCCAGGGTCCAGCTTATTTACAGTGGGAGCGTGGCTATGTACTCAGGCATCCGATACCTACCGAGTTGAATACATTTGAGCAACCCTCCCGCGACCCGTTTAAAGATTCACCACCGACCGGCGACGCGGGGTCATTCGGACCCCTTTGAAGATATTCACCTTCATTAGCGCGCGGGTCCGTTGGACTTTGGTGTTGCCAGCTGTCGTGCAGCAATATTTAAATTTTCAAATTTCCAAAAATGTCTAGGTAACAACTGTATAATTTTAATTTCGTGAGTATTTTCAACCGGCTATTCAAGGTTCTTGACACAATGCAATTGCTCACATTAATCTGCTAAATTCAAAAGTTCTAGGAAAGTGTTGGTGCCATAAGCGTGAGGCATACCTCCTGAATTTAGACTACCTATAGTAAAGTATAAGTTACTAAAACTGTCAAAATCTACAATTAATAACAAGTTGACTGAACATTTTCACTCTATTGAAATAGGAAGTATGGGACCTACAGGGTCCAACAGACCACCGTCGAACTGGCCAACACAAATATCAACAGTTTTGAGAAGTTTCTAACTATATACTAACTTTTTTTATAAGTGAAGGAAACCTTTTATCGTTTTCCAGCCAGCAGGACAGGGGTATGTATGTGGATCCCGGAAGATATAGTAGCCTACATAATTAATAAATGACTTTTGTAAACAATTCAGAAAAACACTTTAGTGTTACGCGACAAATCTTGCACTATATTCTAAAAGGAGTTTCTGGAAGCAAAATCATTACACCTACAGCGAATAATGAAGAATAGTGACCACGTGATGGCAACATTATCTGGCCTCGCAGCGGCGAAACTCGACGCAATTCCGCTGAGCGCACTTGTGTTTCTGTAATACGCAGTAGCGGCTTTGCGAGTCTCGCTTGTATTCCCTTTAATAATTTCGGGAATTCTGCGCTTGGATTCTGCAGGCACTTGCAATACAATTAAGCTGCAGATATCTCGTTCCCGTTTTGCTAACTGTACTCGATAACTGTCTGTATGGTCAAGAAAAAAGAACGATTTATGCCGGCAGAAGAGAAAACTTGAACCTTACCAAATTCTGAAAAGTTTACAATAAGGATTTATATCTTTTTCATTATCTTACTATTACTATTACTAATATTATATAAACGTGAAAGTTTGTAAGTATGGATGGATGGATGGATGGATAGATGGATGGATGGATGGATGGATGTTTGTTACTCTTTCACGTAAAACCTACTGAATGGATTTAAAGGAAACTTTACAATAATGTAGCTCATACATCAGAATAACACATAGGCTACAAGTTATAAAGATATTATGTAAATTACAACAATATAAACAAGTCGAATTCAAAATTTCTAATTGTCAAATTTTCGACCATATTAAACTATAGACAACATAACGTTTCGCTGTCAGTTGCGTTTTGTTAAAGTAGGTTTTATACGGACGGGAGAAAAATCTCAGGTATCCTATGTCCAACTTTCTTTTTGTTTTAAATATATATAATGCGGAACAAAGTTCGCCGGGTCAGCTAGTTTAAAATAAAAGTTGAGTTTTTCTATAGTACTCGCGCATTTGCTTTCACTGCGCGGGCGGTCTTCTCTCCTTCTGTCTTACGAATTTTCAATGCCGTTTAAAGCGTATCTATTTCTATATAGCAATTGTAAGTGAGGACAAATTCAGGTCTCATGACTTCAATGTGTAGATGGGCTTGTATAATGTGGAATTAACTGATGTCTTATGCATTTTATTCCTATTATGGTCTCTTGTGGAATATTCGGATGTCTCTTTTCGGTCTGCATTTTTTTATTACCAACTTCATGACTAAACATTAAGTACAAACTGTCTTATCACGGCCTTGTACCTAAAAATGGCGATCTAAGAAGAGCAACTACAGAGTTTCTTGCCGGCTCTTCTCTGTAGAACTGCATTCCGAACCGGTGGTAGATGGTAAATTTTAAATTAAATATTATTTTGTTGTTTGACTTGTCAAAAGAGCTCTAATGAGCCAACTTGATTAAATGAGTTTTGAATTTGAATTTGAGTATCTTTTAGATTTCTTCATTTCATAATAAATTAATAAAAACACTTTACACGCAATTCAACCACCCACGATCACCGCAATACTTGTTTTATTGGAAAACTCAGTGCGTTTATCAGGGCATCGGGTCTTAAAGATCCGATAAACGCACTAGACTGGCATATTTTACCTCCAGTGCGTATCAGGTTGATAAGACCCGATACATATTTTAGGTACTTTTTTTATAAAGCTTGACGTGGCATTTCCAAAACTGTATTTATCTATGTCGTACTGCTGAAAATACAAAATATATCCATCCCGCACCAACGGTTGGAACGGTATTATTGTAGCCGCACCAAGGGATATTACTTAACATCCCTTCGACCCGATAAATCAGCCAACGTGTTAATTAACAGATATTCTAATAATCATTTATAACATCATTAATTAATCTCATAATGTCAATAGTTAATCTTATAATGCTTATTACATTTTATTCTGTTCTATATCATTTTATAATATGTATCGCGGGCCGGGTCGCGGTATCGCGCCGGTGTACAATTGGAATAAAATGTATCAGCCATATTTTACCAAGACACAGGCTTGCCTAGTTTGGGACCTATAGCATTAAGACTCTGTACACCATATTTCAGGAAATAAATGTATTCTATTCTAAGAAGAGCATTTTAAAAACCAGTCAGGTTCTTTCTGCGTTGATAACAAGCGCGTATATAAAGAAGGAAACTAGGTAACGATCGCAGACCCAACCAATTAACCCTGCATCACCGGGTGCGGTCCCATCTTCCCCATTCAAAGACGTGGCCACGAAAAGGGCGGAGTGAGAATATTTCCAGTGATTCCATCTTTGAAGTGCTTGCGCTATTTAGAGAAGCACTCTAGTTGTTAAAATATGGCCCAATGTATGTATGTACCTACGTAATTTTAATAGCTATGTTGTGTTTTCCGGAATGTTTTATATTCGTACTAGTGACCCGGCCCGGCTTCGCACGGGTGTAACTACTCTTGAAACACACTATCTATTAAAAAAACCGCTTCAAAATCCGTTGGGTAGTTTTAAAGATTTAAGCATACATAGGGACGGACAGACGACAGCGACTTTGTTTTATAATATGTAGTGATAGTGATAAAGTCGTGAAATTGTTTAGTAAATTATTAATAGTCAAATTTGAAGTATACCACCGTCGGAAAGACACTCCAACGCGAAGAGTCGAAAAGAAACACAGTGGTTGCTCTGTTATTAAATCAACTGCCGTATGAATTATTTTTCAATTATGTTTTCTCGTTTTCATTTTTCATACAAAATAACGATTATTAATGTAAACTCATACGTGAAAAATGACAACGTTGCATTTTCTTAAATATGAATGATTTATGAATGACTTATCGATGAAACTTTCACTTCCCTAGCTGCAACAATTTTTGACTTAAATCAATTATGATGTTGTATTATTTTTACTTAAAGAGTATAACCCTAGAATTACAGGTTATAAAAAACACGTTATATAAAAAAGGACAATGATGGTGGTACAAACAAGTCGGACAGATAGTGACAACAATTAGTTACACACATGAACACACACATTACTACTACTCAACCCATAAATGACCCACTGCTGAGTCGATTACATGGAGGGTAATTAACCAACTGTGCCACGCTGTCCAGACTGGTTGGCACAGGGTTTCGTATCAAGTTTTCCTCTTCTTGCCGCTAGTTCTCCCGCCTTGTGATTTTCTTTTGTCGGCTCATACGACACCCTCATAATGGAAAAGGGTGTATTCACACTGGACACTATGTATTCCAAATCCGTCACCACACATCGGCTTCTACGGATTGTAAAATCAGAATCGGTGAATTAGCATCACTATCCTAGCATGAAACGGTCGTTTATTTTTTATTTAAATCAGTTGGGGGGGGGGGGCATCCCCTTCACCCCCACCCGACGGGCAAAGGGTTAATTAGTCGCAACTGGCTCTGCAGACGATCTCACTTGTCACCCAGTTTATTAAGCACTTGATACTGATGTTTGAAAAAAGCCGTGGAATAACCACGGCCGAATTAGCGTAGTTTCCTCAAAGAAGATTTACTTGACTGTTAATATGTGGGTTTTCTATGTTTGTTACGGAAATTAATTTAAACAACAAAAAAATTATATTCGAGAATATTAAGTGTATATTATTTTGTCTATGGGGGAGGCCTATGTTCAGCAGTGGACTTCTGTGGCTGATAGATAGATAGATAGATTGAAGTGAAGATAGTGAGTGAAAGCAGGGGTTGTGAGCGATCAGGGGAGATGGAGGGATTGTAGGAGTGAGGAGTTGTGTGTGAAAGGTGTGAATGTAGGTATGACGACTGATAGGTGTGTGTGGAGACTACCACCTAGTGTGGGACAGGGGCCGTAAGATGATAATGGTGTTTATAAATATGACGATTTATAAGAGTTTTGTGATGAAACCTACGTAAATAAAGTTCCGTTTGAGGTTGATTATTTTGTCAAATTAATATCGCTAAAGGTAATACCTACGATAGGTATTTTTGTACCATTAGGCAAGCATTAGGAATAAACATTTACTCGCGCCTATGGATGGAAGTCAATTACACCGAACGGCTATTGACGTGTCCTGAAGTAAAAGCATTAGATTACCTTTTGGAGAGAAACCAGGCTGGTCTACATCATCATCAGATTAGCCGTTTCATCCCGTTAATTACCCACTTCTAAGTCGGGCCTCCTCCAAATACATGTAAGGAAAATAACGTATCTTTCGCTTGTGCCATGTAATTTATTTAGTCGGCTCTAAGGACACCCCGAGTAATGAATTGGGTGTTGACTATGTATTTCATCATCCCCAAAAATTACAAACAGATAATAAACATTTGTTATTTTTCTAAAAACTATCAAGACAGCAGAATGTAATCTGTGGGAGATCTGGAGTCTAAACTAAGCCTAGGCCTGTATTTTAGAACACCAGGCCCCCCTCGAATGATTATTGCAGTTAAATTATTTAAGATGGAGAAATTTAAGCGTGCGTGTGTGTGCGTATAAATCTATTGTATAAATCTATCACCACTCGAATGAAATTAATGAAATTTAAACTTCCAACCATGTAAATCTTTTAAAATTACGAATTTAAATGCATATCTGTATATAAACCTCGTTTAAGCGCCAACCTGCTACAACCTTCGCAGTGTCGTAAAACGCGGGTAATTCTTTTACGAGCACAGACACAGTCGGTGTACAGATAATTTAGCGTACGATGAAAAATAAAAATACCTTCCCAAAAGTAGGGTGGGGCGCATAAGGTCTGTTTATCTTCCGCGAAATATGGCGGCTGTATTAAGATGTTGATTTATTTATTTATTTACACTTCTGCACTACAAATGTACAAAGGCGGACTTAATGCCTTAGGCATTTTCTGCCAGTCTACCTTGGGTGGTGCAGAGTCAAAATGTGGTAGGTGTAAAATAAGAAAATATTATATAGATATATATTATACTAAATACATACACTACATGCATACACTACATACATACACTACATGGATACACTACCTACATACGCTACATACATACATGTTATGCTACATATACATATGTCGCAGATACCCTCATGAGATCATGGATGGGTGGCCGAGATGTGAAGCATCCGGTCTTCATCATTATTTGACTTAGTTTAAGATGGATGTGGGCACTGACTTGGGTACTTGAACGAAAGATAATTTAAATCAAAGTTACTTTATTTTCTTTTACTAACGACTTCCTACATTATGGAAACAAACACGTGCGTCGACACCGAGCGTAATGCAAGACCGTCCGACGTAGACAGCGCACAACAAAAAAGACAGTACTGATTGTCTGAGGCAGTGGTCCGTACCCCGCGACGTCTCAGATAGAAGTGTTCCGATTCAACAGCGCGGCTCCTTATAAAGACTATCGCTGTCAATGGTGCATCCGGTTCACGTTCTACTAGCGCCATCTAGCTGCAGTCTCGCTACATCCGCTCTATCGACGATCGTGTCCAAGCGGAAGGTACTGCGCCGCTTGCGTTTCCGGTAACAATTTATTGGTTCACTAAAATAATCCTTAGATGGCGCTGTCTCTCGCGCCATAACTTCATCAATCCACGACACATATATTATTTAAGGTTGTCAAGATAGTTAATGATTCATCACTTCCACCCCGACTAATTAGTAATCACTAAATGCTTGCGAAGTCTCTGCTTCAAAATGTCACGACTATCAACCATCCTGATTTCCGGAGGTAGCTCATTCCACATAAGGATGGATTGTATGAAGTAGGAGGAAAAATCGGAGGAGTGGGTAGGACATTGGAGTTGTCGGTTGAAAGTGGAACGCAGGTTCTTGTTATGACTGGAGGAGGAATATTGGAAATGACAGGATAGGTAACTAGGAGGATTAGGAGAGTGAAGGAAGGAGTAAAGAGTCGTTTATTATGCTTGGAGAAATGCAGAAACATATCTTTCTAATATTATAATTTAGACCGTTTCTGAAAAACTATTCATTCTGTCATAAGCAGTAAATTGTATGTATGTAATCCTAATCAAATATTCTCCAAAGGAGGAAAACTAGAAACGAAACCCTGTGCCAACCCGTCTGGCCAGCATGGCACAGTAGGCTAATGACGCTCCCTATAATGGGAGGAAGCTCGACTCGGCAGTGGATCGTTTGTGGGCTGAGTAGTAGTTGTGTGCTACTCGTTTTAGTCCATAAGGCCTCCTCCAAATTCGTGGAAATCAGCCCACTTGTAAAGGACGAGAACTAAAGTCGGCGGGCTTGTTAATTAAACGTGTTGAGACAGAACATTAACACAATTTATTGACCGTGCACATCATACGACATTTTACCAGAGACTGACAAGAACAGAAAAACAAAGCAACTCGCAAAGAACACTATTTATTTATAAAAAGTATACAAAGACTAAAAAGGTTGGACTAAAGAGGTTGCGGGTCGCCAACACTACTGTTGCCACACTGGCAAGACATGTTGGCACAGGGTTTGTATCAAGGTATCTTTCTCTAGCGGCTAGATGACCTCCCTCTCGTGTTCCTTTGGCTCTTACGACACCATAAGGGTGGAATGGGGTGGTGACACTGGTTCTAAATCCGTCACCACACGGACTAGAGGTAGGTAACAGCATATATACATACATACATACAAATAAATAAAACTGGAGTATCTGTTTGTAATAATAAAATAACCACTTTTTACCAAATGCGTAAGTATAATATACACAGTAGGTACATAGACCAAAATAACTTTTTATTAAATTTGTGTGTTTGTCTATCTGTTCCGGCTAATCTCTGAAACGGCTGGACCGATTTTGACGAGACTTTCATTGATAAGTAGCTGATGACATAAGCAGTAACTTAGGCTACTTTTTTTACAAGCTTCGCCCCGCGGCGTCACCCGCGGTTAACATCGCAAACTTGCGAAGCCGGGACGGGCCGCTAGTTCTAATTACGACAGAGAGTTTTTTAAGTTTTGACATAACTACTTTTTCGAATTCAACATTTTATTCGTGAGCACCTATTTGAAGAGTCAAGTAGGTACTAAGGGTACAAAACGGAGCCCGCCTTTCGCCCAACCCTTCGCAAAGGCAGCTCGTTCGATTTATAGCCGCGTTTACGATTATGTCAAGTCCTGTTAACACTCGAGGCAGGTGCGCCTTTCCTACAGATTACCAACTCGTAACCCACTCAAATTTGGCAGGGCACACGACACTTCTCATTTTGATCCAGGCTCTGACTTCCAACGTTAGTAGTGTTATATCTTATTTTGAAGGAAGAAAAGAAAAAAAGATAATACGTTTATTAGAAATTTATTTATTAGAATTTTGGTCATGAAATGTTCGTGGAAGTCCAGGGAAGGTTTAAAAGGTGAGAAAATAGGTTTCTTTTTTAAATTTATTGATTCTGAGGCGGTACGTAGTTGGCCGGGTCAGCTAGTTTTTAAATTTAAAAATAATTATTCTTGTTCGCCATCCTAGCGGTATTAAAAATACTTAAATCCGTTGCAGGGTTCTGCTCTGTTCTCTTTATACCAATAATGTAGCCCAACGTAAATGACTCAAATTAATCTCGTTCCAAAATACCTGATTTCACAGGATTCGCGTGAGCTCACCCGCTGAGCGGAAATGTTCGCCGCCTGCGTGTACGCTGCCCGCGGCGAATAGGGTGACAGTTGCATAGACGTGTTATCATAAAGACGCCACATAAAACTATATGACTGGAACTTACATAATATGTATTAAATAAACATCCTAAGAATACGAAATGGAACGGAACAACCTTTTTTACTGTCTTGTGCAGCAGTTATTAAATTTAAAGTTATATTTGTTGAAATAACAGCACTTATTAGAAAATCATTATTATCATTTCAGCCAAAAGACGTCCTCTTCTGGACATACGCCTCCCCCAAGGATCTCCACAAAGGCCGGTCCTGGGCCGCCCGCATCCATTGCTTTCCAGCGAATTTAACCAGGTCGTCGGTCCACCGTGTGGGAGGCCTACCAGCACTGCGTCTGAAACTACTAGTTAATAATACAGTCAGTGCTAGGAAATCGTACAATAATTATAGTCACTTGTTGCTAAGCTGCTACTACTACTACTATTCAGCACATATATGACCCAATGCTGAGTCCGGCCTCCCACCAGTTACATGGAGTGTAATTAGCCTACTGTGCCACGCTGGCCAGACAGGTTGGCACAGGGTTTCGTTTCAAGTTTTCCTTCTCTTGCGGCTAGGTTTTCGACCTTGTCTTTTCCTTCCGTCGCCCCGTACGACACCTTCAGGATGGGATGCGGTGGTGACACTGTGTATTATAAATCCATTATCACGGATGATATTGCTAAGCACTAACATAAAAACAACATATAAATTATGTACTTTTAAATATGCTAAATTACACATACACTTGACAAACTCAATTTTACAGTCAAGTCTCTATGATCAGGTGCTTGGCTGCGCACTGGCTAGGAAAGAAACGTTGAGGGACGAGACGTAGGATGTGGTCACGCACATTCGCGCGAGTTCCTGTCGCCAGGGAACGTGGTGTGAGGGCGATCGCCGCGGAGAAACCGCGACGTGATGCGGGTGTAATTAGGCAAGGAACACGTCCTTATCGATATTTATCGATAAACTGTGGCCTTCAGATAAATTGCATCGACTTAAATTCTAAAGCAGAATGTCACGATTGTTCAGTCGGGTCTCCTCTCGTCAGTGAAATGGAGAAAAAATTGCCTATAAATACACATTTGTATCTACAAATGTCTAATTGGTCTCCATTCCACTGACGAGAGGAAACCCGACTCAGCAGTCATGACATTTAACCTGATTTAATTTTACCTTCGTTTCAAGGTCTTAACCGGTTTATATCCGGAAATCTTGGAAAGTAATTAATGGATTGCTTGGGCTGAGTAAAACTGTAAAAATGATTTAAGACTTTAGGCCCAAAGGGATGATCATCCAGCCAGACGAGGTGTGATGTCTGGCTAGTGGTCGCAGCGCCTATTCCCCCAATAGTTATAGTCGGGGATATCTTAACTTGCGAATTGCTCTTGAAATTTCGCTATCGCGGTGTAGGACTTTTTCGTAATTATCGCATTTGTAGGCGATATTTCTTGATGCAATTAGGTTAGATTTTTCTGGTAAATTGTGTAAAGTATGTAGCATGCGGTCGCTACAAGACTGAAACTGCATTATTTTATTCGTAATATCGTTTCAGTTTTTCTACGAGAGAGAATCTATATTTAAGAAATACTTATACTATCGATAACTATCAGTATGAGACTTATTTAATGTACCTCACTAGCGGATGCGCGGTGTAACGGCGCGGGCGCATGGGAGGCATGCAGTCGCGCTCTCCCGCGGGTCCTTCGTGACTAGTGTTGCCAGAACTTATAATATCCTCTTACCAATAAACCTCGTACATTTTACACTCTTTCGAACCGGTATGGTCATCGTAATTCAACATCATCATCATCGCCAGCTCACTTTAGTCTACTTCTGGTCCTAAAAACATTGTTGTCTTGAGTTCGCACGCGCATCCTTTGGTTCGATTCCAGGGTCGGCCAAGTCGGTTTACACATAAGCGTAGACTAGAGAAATATCTGGTACTGAATGTATTTGTGTTCGTAAATTAGAAATATGTATGGTAAGGTACCCGTGGTGGTGCCAACACAGTGTCACCTCCCCATTCCCTCCTAAGGGTGTCGTAAGTGCTTTTAGGTTTTCGTCGTGTCATTTATTTTCGTCGGCTCTTACGAAACCCTCAGGATGGAATGGTGTGGTGACACTATGTATTCTAAATCCGTCACCACACGAATATATCTTTCACTGTATCTATCTTAGGCTTCGCATATTGTGCTATATTGCATCTCTTATTGCAGTTTTATGTTTGCCTCATTGGGATTCCTCCCACACATATCTCCTGCGCCACGATCTCCAATGGCGCACAATACCGCTGAACTGACAAAAGAAAATTGCCGCAGCGAAATATTACATTTGAAACAGCATTAGACAATGTTGATTTCGTTCGCGGTAAATATAATAGTTATTTGTGCAACAAGAGGGATGGTGATTTTGAATCCTGAGTGTGGCGTGGCGAGGGATGAAATGGCACGAGATCCAAAAGACTTTGCTCTCGTGTAACACGCATAACTTTTCACTTCGCAGCGAGAACACTTTTTAGAGATAGAATATGTTACGTGTAACATTTTTGAAACTAGAATTAAATATTTATAGGTTAAATATGTTATATTTGCAGTAAATACTTATTTTCGTTTAAATACAACAATATGTTAAAAATCTATAAATTAAAAGACATAAATTATCTTTTTTGCAAAATTTCTTTATTTAGTACGAAATTCCTAACGAATTCAAAATAGGAACTTCGAAACGGCTGGTCTTTGTCTCTCTCCCTCTCTCTCTCTCTCTCTTTCTAAAGGCGGGAAAGAGATAGAGTCTGAATGTTTCGAATTGTAATTTAAAGGGTTGGCAAAGGGTTTCGTATAAAATTTTCCTTCTCTTGCACCGAGGCTATCGCCTTGACAAACGGATATTTGTCGGCTTTTACTCCACCCTCAGGATAGAATTGGGTGCCGACACTACGTATTCTAAATCCATAACCACAAAAAAGAAGCAATTTTAATTTAGATTTTGTTTTACTTTTTAATATTTGAAGATTTACTTTAGCATATTAATTAACATGTTTTTCTTTTACTAATACACCACATAATAGCGTAAGGACACTAATTCGGTATAAACACAATTTCCAATAAGCTCAAATCGATTATTCGGTTCTATAATTCGAGAGTTCCAATATAGTTTCACTCAGTTGCAATAATTGTAACGCAACAATGCAAACTTATCCGTGCAACCTTGACGGATAGCCATAAAATAACTGGTAATGTGGCCACCTGTTGCATTTGGGGCGGGTTGTTGCGTCACAAAACATCCGGCTGTTATCCTTTTAAGGGCAACTTACATATATCCGGACTTTGCACTTTTTCACGCTTGTAAACTTCGATAGCGCGATGTAGGGTAATTATCTATTCCTAGCGTTTCTTTGCGACATGTTTCACTGCCGCATACAATCAACGTATTTGATGATGTTGGAAAACTTACTCCGAACTTTGTCTACAAAGCTATTTTAAACCGACTTGAAAGAGGAGGAGGTTCTCAGTCCGTTTGTGTGTGTACTGCGTCATATCTATTTTACAGTAATCAGTTCAGTAGCTTCAAAAATCAAAAAGATTTGTAAGAAGGCAACATTTATATTATTTCCACGATATTGTTAATTGGAGTTTGCATTAAAAATTGAAAAATAAACAAACACACTATTTCGTAGAAAATACGTTGGGATGAAGATTTTCAGAGTACTCTGCCGAAACTGTTTTTTGGATTTAATGGCTTAGATTGATGTCACCGTTGTTTCCAGACAGAAATTCTAGACAGAATTTTGCCATTTAAACGACGAACAACTTTATATGAAATGCTGTACCAACCCACTTGGTCGACGTGGTACATTTCTTCTGTGGCGAACCACACGAAGCACCAGAAGTAACAAAATAGATCTAACAAAATATATTCACGTTGTGTGTCCCGAACATCTTTCCAGAATCTTTCGACACATTCAATAATTTTAGGAATAAACCTATTATTTGTTTTTTTTTTCACACAACGCCATCTCGTCCCAAGCTAAGCAACTTAATGCTTGTGTAAGTGGTAACGAGATGGATATATAATTTTTTTTTGTAAATACATACATCATAAAGATAGAAAACACCCAGACCCAGAACAAATACTTGTAGGTCGTACAAATATTTCTTCCGTGCGGGAATCGAACCCGCGACATGCTGCGCAGCAGTCGATCGCTCAACCATTGTGATAATTTGACAATAAAATTCCGCTTTGACATTTATAAATCAAGGGGTGCGAACAAGTGTGACATTTCTCTTTCAAAATATCCCGTCTGATTTAGTTTTAAAGGCGGAGTTGATTTACAAGACCGCAACTTTTTCATTTTGCTCCGTGCAAAAGTTTACCTTGTCTCTGACATTAAAAATCATAATACGGTTCCGTAAACTTTATGAAATCGTTTATAAATACTTCTTCTTCTTCTTAGCCCTGCTGCTGCTGAGGTCGGTTCGAAATCGGTTGCCGTAACGATGCTTACGTCAAATTCAAGTCTCTACAGTCGAGATACCGAGAAAAATCGTTGCTAAACTTGACATTACGGTGTCGGAACCATATTCATAGTTCAGTGATTTTTGTGGAAAAATATTAGCTATTAAAAATCTCCCTCTTTTGTAGGGAAAATTTATAAACATTACTTAGCATAAATTAATGTTTTTATTTTAAAATTATACAAAATCTAGGTAAACCTTTCTTTTACTGTTTTTAAGAATCACATACATTTGATAAATATCATTGGACATTTTACTGTTTTTAAGAATCACATATGTTTGATAAATATCATTGGACATTAAAGTTTGCCTCCTTGCAACAGTAGTAAACTGATGTCAAAGCTGTCAAAGTTTTGTTGATTCGAACTAAAAAAACCTGTTGTGATTTTATTATTATCCTAACATTATTAAAACCATGGAGGGGGAAAATGACGCAGTCACAGGGCAGTAGGTTACGCAAGCCCCCGAGTGAGCTGCGTCAGGTAAGTTCAGCCAACACATATCTTAAAATGTAATTGTATGTAAATGTTGACGACAACTTTATACTTACATGAAATGAAATGTATTTATACTACATTACGCCTGAGTAATATACTGATACATTTTTAATATTTGCTGATATTTTTCAGACGTAAACGTGCACCACGGGTATCAAGTGGGAACCGGACGAGCTGTTAGCAATTTTGGAAGCTCGTCCATACTTATTCACGAGAAAGTTTACCGGCCTTCAGGGCCGTGATAATTTTGAAACGGGTTGGAAAGAGGTGGCAGAACGATTAAATTCACTCCCCAACGGATCGGTCAAGACGCCTGAGCAGTGGATGACGGTTTGGAGAGACTTCAAAAGCCGGGCTTGCACTAAAGCAGCAAAACTAAAAAAAGATAAGCTGCAAACTGGCAATCGCACCATTACCACAGCTCTTTGACTGAGGTGGAAAAAAGAATAGTCTCCCTCATTGGTGTGGAGTATACTCTTGGCACCAACTGCCCGGACTCTATGCCAGCAGAAGATATGGTACAAATTGAAATGGAGTCAGGAGTGACTGTCAAAGAAGTGATAAGCAGCAGAGCAGCTGTTGCCACACCACCAAAGAGAAATAGGAATCTGAATCCTCGCCGAAGTGTTGCTGAGCAGCACAACGTAGCTCGGAGGGACTTTCTTGCCGTAGCGGAAAGTAATGCCGAATCCATGAGGATGCTGGCAGCTGCATCTCAGATGCAACCAGAGGCTGCTAAAATGCAGGCTGAGGCAGCCAAGGCGCAAGCTGAAGCATCAATTCTACTTGCACTGGCATTAAGTAAAATTGGAGATGCAATGTTGCAGTATATTAATAAAAATAATAAAATTAATTAATTTTTTATTGTAATGAAGGTTTACACATTGTTATGTTAATTATATAGGTACTAAGTAAAATAAGTTTGAATGAGTCGCCTTTGTATGCGCTCTGCAACAGCTCGCCCAGTGCCAGTTCCTGTAATAAAACAAAATGTTAAGATGATTCGGATAACACCTAAATCATAAATTGTATAAAATATTATCTAAACAATATTAATACCTGTCTCTTCAAATCCATCATCAGTAAGTCTATCATTATTCTCAATCGTTGAAGTCATAATATCTGTTGGTATATTCAACATGTGTTTTACACACATGTTGTGTAGCACTGCATATGCATTCACAATAAGGCCAGCAGTGTATGGCTCATACATTAGCTGTCGTTGGTGAGACAGACACCTAAAATCAGACTTGAGTACACCGAAGCACCTTTCTATAACATTTCTAGCTGAGCAGTGTGTCTATCTGTGTATCGGTGCTCCGGTGCCCCAATCTGTTGGTTCTTAATTGGGGTCATTAGCCATGGCTCAAGAGGATATCCATCATCACCTGTAAGATTTAAAAAGATTATATGGTTAAAACAGTCAATGGTCTTAACTTTCATCCAACCAATCTTGGCCTCATACTTACCAAGTAACCATGGATGGCGGTATGTTCGGGCATGACCAAATCCCACGCTAAATATTCTTCCGCCATTATTTCATTAAGATTTTTGGTTTAATTTCGTAACCTTAGCAAAAAAAATTGATGCTAACGATCGTAGCTATCACTTTGCGGGCTGTCAAAAACGGTCGCAAAGTTATTCGTAAACATTACGAATTATCGTAAAGTTTGCAACTAGGGTTCATTCCCGGGAATTCTCGAGCCGAGAATTCCCGGGAAATCGTTGGGCTGTGTTCCCGGGAAATCAAGCTCGAGAACTCGAGAAATCATGTACGTTTGTAGAAAATAAACTTGCAGAGTTTTAATTTGTTTATATTCTATTAACATGCCATAAATGGTGCTATGATTGTAATGTAATTATAATTTACATTTACTTTCTACCTGACTTTAAGATATTAAAGATTTCTTTCGTGTTTTATAGAAGCTATTTTGTTTACAAGATTTAAGTTTCTAAATAACCAGCCCAAAATTGTGCTGTGATCTAACAATCACATGTAAGTTAAGATAATAGGTTGGGGAAAAAGTTTCGTCGCATTTTTTAAGAAATTTTAAAACATTTTTTAATATCGTTTATTTAAATTTAACTAAAGTATGTAGCTACCATTTTGTTCGATAACTTTTTGCCATCTTGTAGGTAGGCACATGATCCCATTGCTATAGACATTTTGGGACTACTGATCAAAATACCGCGACAAGTGGTTTTGGCAGTCCTCTCGTGATGTTAACCTGACACTGCCTAAAGAATTCTGAAGAGACTGAAACATGTGGAAATCTGAAGGTGCAAGATCAGGACTGAAGATTTTATTACAAGTTCATACATACTATAATGCGTAAAGACTTTTCCCCAACCTAATATTTACGTTTTCTTTCATGTTGATTTTTTGTTTATTTTAAGTTCTAAATAACCAACTAAAAATTGTGCTGTCATTATGATTATGAACCTGAATAATATTTTTTTCTGTAATATTTTATAAAAAAGTATTTATAAGATTAACGTTTTTGAATAACATCGATGAAAGTTTTATAATTAATTTGATACTTTTATTTGAGAGGTACACCACTGATTTTTAGACGCAATTGGAACCAAATAATATGAGAAAACGTACGTAAATGTAAATTTCTCGACAACCCGAGAGTCCCGAGAAATTAGCCTCGAGAATTCTCGAGACCCGAGAAATTCAAAAACTCGAGAAATCATGAACCCTATTTGCAACAAAAATTGTTAAGATACCGATGACATTGGTTAGCTTTGACCGTAGAGACTGCCAAATATCGCTATGATCGGATCGTTAGGACTTAACGACCGAATTCGGTCGCAAAGTGATCGTTATCAATGTCGAGACTGCAGCCGCTGTATAGTAAAGGGCAAAAAATATTTATTAATTTATTGTACACAAAAATATACTTAACATAACTCATTTGAAATTTTATATATTTAAACTAGAGTTTAACTCTCACTCACACATTCGTTTTCTTGGAGCTGACTTGAATGTATAGAGAAATTGATATAACATTAAATCGATTTAGGGTTCCACTTATAATTAATAGTTTGGAAGTGATTACTCTTTTAGCCGATAAATATGACTGTTTCTGCATAAATTATGGATTCTAAACGGATTATGCATTGCATGTAAACATACCCAATAAAAAAGTTGTGCTCAAACCGCAGTACTCACAGTTACGTATATTTATGAGATATATACTGATACAGATGATTCTATCTGAAAAATACAATTATTTATTCTAAAACTGGATAGATTCTATTATCTAGAACTGCGATTCTGTCATGGCAAGATAAGCGACTATAACTGGGTTTCAACTTAACTAAGCTCGTTCAAACTAATCGATATTAACCAGCCTATGTTTTTTTTATGGCTAGACATGCCTATTTCATTTCTTTAGTCTTTGTACGATACCCCTGGAATGGAATGATTTTGTGGTACATTCCATCCTATTGCGATTAGAAAAAAAAACGTCTTAATTTAATTAAGTACGGCATTAATAGATTTATACAAGATAACAATTATACGATACTAAATAATCGAATAAGCTAAGCGCGAATTTCCCGCGCTGACAAGACTAGGGCCGTACACACTCAAGCCTAATCGATATCAAGCGATTATCGATGATAATGGCGACTCGGCGGGACGCGCTCCCACGCGCCGTCAGCGCTCGCACGACATGCCTCTTTGGACAGGATTGGGGCTCGCGCACGCATAGGGCTGACACAGCTTTTTTGCTTTAATCTTCTAGGTACTTGTCTTCATTTTTATAAAACAAATTCTATGATAGTTCATGAAAACTAAAATCTGACATATAGTGGGATTTTCTTGATTAGCTTATCATCACCCATTGTAAACCACACGTTTATTTTACAATTTACCACCAAATACAATCACAATTCAGTACAAATGACACGCTGACCAAACACTCATTAATTTCATGACGGAAAATTATCATAATGTACCACAGTGCCTACAAGAATGTTCTTCTCTCGTCTTGATTTTCTAAGTTACTCATTATGTTTTCTCGTCTGACAAAATAGACTGATGACATCAGTTCGTTACCACACGGACAAACATAATATTACTGTAGGGATTATGGTAATCAAAATATATTTAAATATTTTAGCACATTGTCGCATCTTGTGGGATCTACTACTACTCAACTACTATAACTTAATATATGCGATAAATTCGTAGTGTTTATTTACATTATTATGATAATCGTGGAATCCTAAAAATCACTACTACATTAAGTTACATACAATGTTTACCGCACAGAATGCATCTACTTCTTAAAAAACTCCTACAAACTTTGACACTTGTGGAAATTACTTAGTTTTAAGAGATCATCTAAGCCCAAACTTAATTCGGTGAGAAACCTCAACAGCATCTCCACCATAATAAAGTTGCGACTCTGGCATGAGGCAGCCCTGACTTAATAATTTGGGCATTACATATTAGGGGAGGTGAGTCGTTATTATCACGGGAACGTAAGCGGATTTGTGTGCGTGTTTCTTTCTCCACATTATGCGATTTTCGGACAGATTAATAACGTTGCAATATTAAAGGTAAGATATAGTACTCATTGTATTTGTGGTTATATTATTGTGGTTTTAGTATCAGTGCTTCTCTGATATTGTGTTCATGGGATGGATGTGATATTTAAATTCATTTGTTTTCCGATTGAACACATTCGAAATAAATGTTAACCATTTTTAAAATGTTAGATGTTGACGAGTATTTCTGTGGAACTTGTATTTGTATTTTTGTGGAACTTGTATTTGAATTGTGCCCTTTTTTGCCATTTTCGTAGCTAGCTGGGAGTTAAAACGTTTAATTGCAATGGTTAGTATTGTATGAAGAAAAATAATGTTAATGGACTGATATTTAGCGAATAGCCTTACGCTGTTATTTCCTAAAAGGATGGTATTGATTCACTGGCAAAAAATGTCATACGCTAAAATTCTCGGGGGCAGGGATTAGTGAAACTCGGCCGGGTCATCAATAAGGGTCCGGCGAAAATTCCGTCTCGAATATCTTCAGTCCACCCGTTTGTACGTAAACACGCAAAATCCCTCTGAAGGTACGGCCGCGGTCTCCAGACATGTGCGGGACATAAATTTGGCGAGTGTTACGTAGGTACCGGCCGGCCGCATGGTACATAGAGCCGTACATAAGGTGGCTATGTACTGAGCAACACAGGCGTCACTTATCCGCGCGGAGGATGCGGTGGTCGTCCGATCGCCCCCCTAGCGCCCAAGGGGTGGCTCCCAACCCCCCTCGCGATTCATTAAGTCGGGCGCGGCCGACGCGGCAGACGCGTCGCGGAGTCTCCGTGAATTCAAATTAGAGGCGGCTCGGACGTGCTAGTGATGGGATGGAATCGATTGCCGTTGCTAATTTGTTGATATCGATGCTTTTTTTAATGTCGAGTAAACTAAATACATTTAGCCTGCACCTTGGAAAGACAGTAAATTAAACATTCACCATAACAACATGATAATAAGTGTGAATATCACGATGACAGAAAATCCACAGAAATTTTGTTCTTGATTACACTACAACTTGTTTTTAATAAAATATCTATCAAATATCTTCTATATAGCGGATGCAAATCTCATTTTCTCATCATGGTCTGTAAGATACACACGAAGTGCTAGATAAACGCAGTTCTCTACAATTGACAGATGCCAATGTGCACTCGGCAAGGCTAACTTACATTAGTGTCCTTACAGGTACACTGATACCATTTAACCACTTATAAAATATGAGATCTCTTGCTTCTACTGTTTGCAACTACACATGATTCACATCGTCCCTACCTAAATGAAAACAGTGATAACGTTATCATATGATAACGAGCACGTAGAGCCTCATGCAAGACTGTAAATTTTCCGGAACTCAATTTTTTTTTTTTTACTTTCAATAGTATAACATCTAACTACATAAAACCGTCAAATCATGATTTTACACTGAAACATACAATTTACACTGAAACATACATATTTAAGTTATTAATTGTATTGTTACAATTTACACTCTATCAGTAGTTTACAATCTCGCAATTGAACTGTGTTTTTATGTGACAGAAATATAATGTTCCCAAAAAAGTATCGATAAGTTACCGTTGCACCACATCCCTACCGCCCCTTTGTCTCGACAAGACAGAGTCGAGGCACGGCGGGCGGTAACGGCTCGGCAGCGACGTGGCACGCCTGCGGCACGTGCCGGACGGAAGCCGCGCCGCGCCGTGCGCTAAATGATTCAAAACTCGGCCGGACCTGCAAGATTTATGCCCTGCCCGATCCTTAGATTAAAGATGTCACGCCTATATTGAAATACGTTCGAGGGATAGAACACCTCCGTCTGCAGAATACGCAGACCATAAAATGGCCTTGGTCGTAAACAAAGGCTCACTCCAAGTTTTAGGTGAATCTATGCATGTGATCTATGGTTTTCTAAGCAAAATTCTTCGATACTTAATCCAGCTGTGATTTAGTAGTTGATTGGGTATTTGAGGCAAGATTTGTGCAATGGGCAACTTCCAGGCGATCTTTACGTGTATTTTAGATTTTATATAGTCAACGCAGTGCAGAAATCTCAGTATACAATAGATTTTGTTTTACTTTTGGTGACCTTTGGTGCAGGATACAATCTCCGAAAATCCCGAATAGAGAACGGGATAAAAAATTGGGTGGAAGAATAGCTTTAAAACATGGTCGACGCCGCTGTAATGTCAGCTCTTAGCACAAACCATTAGTAGTACTACAGCAAAATATAGTATACAAACGAATTATTTTAAGTTAGAATGATCTCTTCCCGCCATAAATAACGTAAGAATATTTTGGCGCGCGACTCTCGCCGGCTCGGCTCATTCACATTCACCATCCGTACTCATTTCATTCACTCTTTATTGTTTGTTTTTCGGTCTGTTTATTAGGGAGGGAATCCTCGTTATTTTTTTCTTTGGCGATGCCCAATTTGTATAGTGGTATATACATTTTAGGTATAGAGTTGCAGGGTGATCATTAGGGAGTACTGTAGGTATCGAATACTCATTGGAGATTTAATTACCATCATTTTTAACATCAATTAAAAATTATTGGAGCATGCGTATTTTATGGTCGGTGTAATAAAAGATCTAATAAAGTGTTTAAATTGTTTTCCTATCTTATGGCAGGCAATATCCTCGGTTACTCTTTTATTGAGTTTGATGAAGTGAAACCTACGTTTCTTCTTCTTATCATGAATGTTTTCCACATTTAGTGATGCAGCATGCTTCTTCGCCTCTGTGCTTATCCACACAGTATCTCTTTAACACGGGGGCTCATATTCAAACTCAAAAGGAACTTTATTTACGTAGGTTTCATCACAAAACTCTTATAAATCGTCATAATTATAAACACCATTATCATCTTACGGTCCCTGTCCCACACTAGGTGGTAGTCTCCACACACACCTCTGAGTCGTCATACCTACATTCACAACTTTCACACAACTCTTCACTCCTACAATCCCTCCATCTCCCCTGATCGCTCACAATCCCTGCGTTCACTCACATTCATGCCGAAACTACCACCGGTACGGAAGGCTGCTCTACAGAGAAGAGCCGGCAAGAAACTCTGTAGTTGCTTTTTTAAAATTATTGGTCTTGTTTACAAAAAGCACTAAACAGCATAGTGAGAGCAAGTTCGCAAGATGAGAGACAGACAGACAGTACATTTTTGCATAAAGGATTAAATAAATAAATAAACACGCTACACGTTTACGCAATGAATGACGGATAGACCTTGACAGGGCCAATCAAAAAATTCAATCAATCAAATTGAACAAACGTGTCATTCACGGACACAAATTATACCAGTATTTTAATTTGACCAAGACGACTGATTTATATCTGTTACCTTTGGTCCTTCCACTGCTCCCTGAAATGTTAAATAAAAGATAATTGCAATAAAAAATAAAGTCCTCAAGTGGCGACGGCTTCCAGAAAACCACGTGCTGGTTGGTAGGCCTCCCACACGGTGCATCGAGGACCTGGTTATTTAAACAAAAGAAAGAAAAACCGATAGATTCGGCTGGCTCCGACATGGCCTAACTACGTGGAATGGACTCTTTTGCAGTTTGTTGCAGAATGCATCAAAACGCATTCCAAGTTCGAACAAAGTTTTCAACTACATGCAATATGCTAATGTAACTTTCCCTCTTGCCAAGTTAGGTTGCACTTGACCGATTTACGGCCCTCTACAAGTTTAAATTGGAACTTATTTAAATGGCGTACTTCGCCATTTATTCCGAATCTGAATTCTTTAGTATTATTTGTTAGGTAGCTAACTTACTGTCTCACTTTTTCCAACATTTTAAATAAGATGGATTGCATTGCAAACCAAATATGACCAAAACGTATAATCGAAGTCATAATTTTTGCATTCAATGCTTTTTTAAATTTAATTAAATTATTGAAGTTCATTTTTTAAATACGACCTTAGCAGCTCATAATCATCCAGTAACTTCTATGAGCTTTTTTAAACTGTGGCAGTCTAGGGCATTGAAATAGATTTTTGTCAAATTTATCTACACATCACACTTTTTGTCAATAATTGCCATTAAGCAATTACACATTGGACATTTTGATTGGTTTTATCAGTTTCAACATAATAAAAATAAATGTTGAACATGTCGCATTATAGGTAACTTACAGACTAACGGAATTTTTCATACTTCCTGCTGTAACAATCCCGATTGCGTTAATTACTTGAGTATGCATTGAAGTACCTAAGTATAGCGAGTGAGCGGATAATTACGATTAATATAATCAAATAATCATGTATGTATAAAGTACTTTAGGCTGAAGGTTAAGGTAAAAGCGAAAAAAAATATCAAAGGAAAAGATGTTTACTAGTTGAAATTTGAAAGATTTTTTTTCCGAAGTCTCTATTGTGGAGGCCCCCTGCTTGTGGAGGCCCCGGGGCTTTCGCCGCGGTCCCCCCGCCCCCGCTAAATCCGGCCCTGGTTACATGTAAGGTAACTGCGCCACGCTGGCCGGACGGGTTGTCACGGGGTTTTGTATGTAGTTTTCATTCTCTTACGGCCATGTCATCTGCCTTGTCACGTCCTTTACGACACCCTTAAGATGGAATGTATTCTTTCTAAATCCGTCACTGGCTCTCTGACTTACGGAGGATGTCAGATGTTGATATGATGAACACCGCAAAGCCAGACGTTGCCGATCCTATGGCTTAATTGTATTCCGCGCTATGCACTAGGCATAGATGTATCTAGGAGTAATTAACGTGATTGCCATTGCCACAGCAGAGCGTTTGTGAAAGCCTTTGCCTTAGTCTGGAGATGCAATGACCTATATAGCTTGATAGCAAAGCACTCCTGGCTGTGTCCGAGTATTCGGCCTCCTTGCGCATATTGCACGTACCAATGAAGTTTGCTTTGTAGGCGGTAATCTACGGGGGGGTATTGGGAGGTGGGTGGCGGGTTTATGTACACACGAGCCTGAGGCGACGCGCCGTTAAGCAATGTATGTGCAGAGAGTTCAGTCTCTGAATTAAGGAAGATGATGCCTTCGTTAGAATTATAATTTTGAGGGGTTTATATGTCTGATCATCGGTGATAAATCGGATCGAGTATGATGTTAATTACCCTCCATTTGCTAGTTGCATTTGCAGTTGCTGATGTTTTTATTTTATTTGGAAAAAAAAACGATATTACATTACATAAAGGCCTTATGATGTTCGGCCCTTTGCGACTATTGCTCTCACAATTTTATTCATTTATATCTCAGCCTTTCCTGGCCTTCTACCTAAAAATGCCGATCTAAAAAGAGCAAATACAGAGTTTCTTGTTTGCTCTTCCTTGTAGAGCTTCATTCCGAACCGGTGGTAGTTGGTAAATTTTCAATTTTGAATGGTAAATTTTGTGTTATTGTTTGACTTGTAAAAATATATCTAATGAGCCAACTTGAATATATAAGTTTTGATTTGATTTGACATGTCATCAGCATCATCATCGTCGTTTCAGCCAAAAGACGTCCACTGCTGGACATAGGCCTCCCCCAAGGATTTCCAGGAATGCCGGTCCCGAGCCGCCCGCATCCATCGTTTTCCAGCAACCTTAACCAGGTCGTCGGTCCACCGTGTGGGAGACCTACCAGCACTGCGCTTTCCGGAACGTGGTCGCCACTCGAGGACTTTTCTGATTTCACATGTAATTTGAAGTAATTTATGGGCTTCGTAGTAGTAGTAGTAGTCATGCTCCAACGTAATCGGACATTTGGCAATATAAGTAGAAACACGATCGAAACTTAAGCCTGGCGCTTCTGTATACTAGCGCGTCATTTCGAAGGTAGGCAAATGGCCAGCCGGGCGCGTAGGCCCTCGGATCTCTGTAGCGATATCGACCCGCGGACCGCGGCCGCTTGTCGCCACGCACCGCGG
Organism: Clostera curtula; assembly: GCA_905475355.2. Taxonomy (NCBI): domain Eukaryota; kingdom Metazoa; phylum Arthropoda; class Insecta; order Lepidoptera; family Notodontidae; genus Clostera; species Clostera curtula. Next base: position 3,736,392 of record FR997813.1, on the reverse strand, counting down.
GGTGGCGCCCACGGCAAAAACGCTCCTTTGTTCACTTAACCTCGGATTCGGAGCACAACGCTGACATGATCAGCCAGACTACCAAAGATAGAGCTGACTCATTTGGGTATTGGCCGTGTTTTGACGGATTGGAATGCATATCCCAAATGCAGTGCCGGTTTAAGCAAGCGCGGGGCCCGTAGCAAATTCTTTCAAAGAGCCCTTGATCTGCTATGGGTTCTTATGTATAAAGTGGTAAAAATACAATTCGATACTCAATACGTTTATTTGATAATTTTGTGGGTAATTAATACATCATCATCATCATCAGCCCACATTAGTCCACTGCTGGACATAGGCCTCCTCTAAAGAGCGCCATAGCGCCCTGTCTTCGGCTTGACGCATCCAGCTGCTGCCCGCAACCTATCGCAGATCGTCGCTCCATCTAGCAGAGGGCCGTCCCACACTACGCTTGCCGATTCGCGGTCTCCGCTCAAGAACTCGTCTACCCCAGCGGTTGTTGGTTCTTCTACAGATATGACCAGCCCACTGCCACTTCAGTCTGCTAATTCTCTGAGCTATGTCGGTGACCTACATACCACATCTTAATAAGGTTCACTCAAAAATTACGCACAGGCAGAGATGAGTGGGTTTAAATATGCGGGCCCCCTTTCGCGGGGGGCCCTAGCAATTGCTACTATTGCTACGTGGTTAATCCGGCACTGCCCAAAAGTCTAATCAAACATTAACTAAAAATACAAAATATTTAAGATACTACTACTTCTCGGCCAAGATCCACTGCTGAGTCGGCCTCCTCCCACATGGAGTGTAATTAGCCTACTTTGCCATGCTGGCCAGGCGGGTTGGTACAGAGCTTCGTATCAAGTTTTCCTTCTCTTGCGGCTATGTTCCCGACCTTGTCATTACCTATCGTCTGCTCTTCCGACATTTGTATGTATCCTAAATCCGTTGGTCTAGTTATCTTATTGCCCATTTTGAAGTTGGTTAACATGTATTGTTGTTTTTTTAACCCCCGACGCAAAAAGAGGGGTGTTATAAGTTTCACGTGTCTGTCTGTCTGTGGCACCGTAGCTCGCGAACGGATGAAGCGATTTCAAAAAAGTTACGGGCGAGTGTTCTTAGAAATGTTTGATGAAAATCGGTTAAGTCGTTTAAAAGTTATGGGGGGTGAAAGTGGGGAAGAATAACCGAAAGTCTGCAAATATAATCGAGTGGGGTCTCAAATGAAAGCGCATCACGTGCACATTACAAAATAATATGTTCCATGAAAATCAGTTGCGCCCTGAAAAAGCTCTAGGGGTAAACGGGGGGGGGATACCCAATATCTGCAAATACATGTGGAGGGGAGAAAATTAGAAAGCTATAAGAATCTATGTATTGACAACTTATACATCTACATCATAATAAGCGTGTACCTATAAAAAGCCGAAAATAAAAATTAAATTAAAAATTTAAATAAACCCCCGACACAATGACCTAAGTTCCCTTTAAAAATAAAATAAATCGCGTTGGGGGACCAGGGGTCAGGTAATAAATAAGTAGGAGCGGTCGCCCACGCGATGTATTTTATTTTTATTTTCTACTTTTTAAAGGGAACTTAGGTCATTGTGTCGGGGGTTTATTTAAATTTTTAATATCGATATAAGTTTACCCAATACGATGTCGCGTCACTAGGCCGCGTCGCGACCGCGATGGCGGGTGGCGCAAATCAGTCGCGCATACTGCCGTTCTTGAAGCAACGACGCGCGACGTGAACTCCGGCCCCTACAAGAGACTTATTTTTATTGTCGATAAAAAAACGAACTTCAGTTTTATGTTCTAAGTTTTTTAAGGCTTTTACGGCGCTTTCTCTATTGGTGCAGTCTTCTTATGCGGGTACGAGAATTTCTAAAACACTAGAAACAGTTAACTAATTTAAACCCAAGCTTTGGCTAAATTCATGAAAATATAAGGTTTCATTATTCGTATTCGCTTTTGGTCTGTTTTTATTTGTCTAAAACGAAAGTTGATTAAAATATTATTGTAAATTTAAAGGAATTAGAACACTTGATGTCAGCCAGTGGTAAGATGTGCCGCCTTTGGATCAACGGGTCCCGGGTTCGATTCCGGGGTCGGGCAAGTGTCTTTGTCTAAACCAGAGACACTGGCTCGGAGTCTGGGTGTCATCTCTATCTATAATATGTATGTATTTACAAAAAAAAATGTATATAAGTAGTTTATCATCCATCTCGTTACCGTAACACAAGCATTAAGTTGCTTAGCTTGGGACGAGATGGCGTTGTGTGTAATGTCCAAGGATATTTATTTATTTATTTATTTTACCGCGAGAGTCCCAAGAGACAATCATCTGATCATATTTATCTAGATAAAACTAGAAATTTAAATTGACTCTACCAAATCGTTTATGCAAAAAGTTGAAAACAAATTATCATATAGTATTAAGTGTGCTGATGGATTACAATACATAGTGACAATACATACAATACATGTCACCACCCCATCCTATCTTGAGGCTATGGTAAGAGCCGACATACGGAAGTGACAAGGCCAAAGACCTAACTATAATAGAAGGAAAACTTGATACGAAACTCTATGCCAACCCGTCTTGCCAGCGTGGCACTGTAGGGTAATTACTCTCCATGCCCACGTCCATGTAATTGGACCCGACTCAGCAGTGGATCATCAGCAGGGATGAATAGTAGAAGTAAATACATTAGTTATAATAAACTTACTCAAAAAACTTACTCCTTCAAGTCTAGTTCGAGAACAATTTTAATTGTACTACAACACTATGCGTATTTAATACCAGACTTACTGACTGACTTAAACACAGAGTAATTGGCAATGTATATATAAATATTACATAAGTACTTTATCGATATCGATAAAACGTCAGTTGGTCGCAGCGCACACAATTAAAGGCCAAGCACGGTCTTGCATGAGTGGCGTCTACACGCGTTGGCGCTGTCCGCGCGAAACCCCCTTTTGCCCCCTCGAATCGATACCCGAAACTGCCTTATCAATAACGACGTTGGCAGCTCTAGACCAGAGAACACCCACTGGGGTTTAAAGCTTTAGTACTAGAATATGGACATACTTAAAATAACCCATCTTAGGGTTTAATGCAAAAATTAAAAAATCTGCGGGTGAAGTTTGCGGTTAGTGAACACTGTTTGAATCATATTTAGCTTTATTCTACTACGGGTCCCTGTAGCGACGGATTTAGAATACGATACGTAAAAGATAATAATATTTCCCACTCACACCCACACTTATAGTTTATATAGTGAAAGGGGTACATAATATAAATTTGTTTTATAATTATGCTTAAAAATTGCATTCAAAAAATTAAAAAAACATTACGCACTACCATGTAATTGACACACACATACATATTTATGTGATAATTGATGAAGTCTGTGGTCAAATTGAGAATATAACTTTAAATAAAGAACTACTTAAAATTTAAATTAATTATCGTGAAATTTCGAACGCTGGGCGACCACTAGTAGTTAATAGTGTGAACGAGGCGATATTTTTACTATTACATAGAGATACATTATCATAACTGAACGTCAAGACAAATATATAATTTTAATGACTTTTCACGATTATTGCGTATTGAAATCAATCATATTTCACATGATTTAGATACACAATGTCGCCGACCCATGCCATCACGATGGTGTCGTAAGAGGCGACTAAAGTAACGCAAGAGGGAGATCACTTACCTACAGGAGAAGGAAAACTTGATACAACCCACCTGGCGTGGACCGTAGTAGGCTAACATCCTTTCACGAATTTGGAGGAGGCCTGATTCAGTAATGGGTTTATGTTCATTTATGGGTTAGAACGGCGACCACGATACATTAACTAAAATTTTAATCCACCGAAGAATTGTAAAATTGGAAAATAGTGCAAGTGCGCAAAAGTTTACATTGAAAAGTGAAAGTTTGTGTAGTCGGAAAAGTTGTGGACGCTGACTTTGTTTTCGCACAACTTTGGATTCAATCCGAGGCGGCGACCGGGGGTGGGATTCCCCCATTCGCCCTACGATGAACCGTTTATGCCCAATAATAATAACCGTGGGAGTCCCTTTTTCCCAAGTTTAAAACAAAGATTTGTTTGATGTATTTTTTCTGTTGAACTTTCGCAAGGGTCATCGGCGTAACGTTTTAATTTTTGGTTGTTTTTGTACGGCGGAAGATGAAGTTCAAAATTGGGAGTTGATTTGAGATCGCGTAATTGGAAAGAATAAACTTTGGTTATTAGAAACGATATTATTTTTAGAGATACACAATTAAAATCCTTTTTATTAGATTTCGTAATTAAGGTCAAAACATGCTCAACACCAGACAATATCCATCAATGAGGGACATCATCATCATCATTTCAGCCAAAAGACGTCCACTGCCGGACATAGGCCTCCCCTGAGGATTTCCACAAAGATCTGTCCTGAGCGGCCAGCAACCATCGTTAACCGACCTTAACCAGGTCATCGGTCCACCGTGTGGGCAGTGGGACGTACCAGCACGACGTTTTCCGTAACACTGTCACCACTGGGGGACTTTTCTGACCCATCAGTCGTCCGTACTGCGAGCTATGTGCCCTGCCGCTTAAATTTGGCAATCCTGTGGGCTATGTCGATCTAGTTGGCCTGCGTATCTCCTCATTTCTGATTCGAGCTGGTAGGGCAACTCCGAGCATAGCCCGCTCCATTGCCATTTGGGTGCCTTTGAGCCTTCTGATGGACCTCATTGTGAGCGACCACGTCTCTGTACCATGTGTCATCACTGGCAACATTGATCGAACCAAGCACCTAAAGAATAACAATTTAAATTTTACTTTAGAAAAAATGAATAACTTAAAAAATACTTTTAAATGTTAAAATGTCGGAAAGCAATCTGCAATCAGGTTTAAATAGTCACTATAAGCAGGGTGTTACAATAGTCGCCAGTCAAAACGGCCAACAAAGAGTACAAACGGCCGGGTATCCATGGGGATTTTCAACGAAATAAAATCCCTATAGTGGCCCGCGGGCCGTAGTTTGCCCGACAGTCAGGGGCAAAGCACGGCCCGCGGGCCAAATCCGGCCCGCGATTGTATTTACAACTCGAGGGTCCATCGATAGTATATGGCCCGCTATAATTACGTGTTGACGGTCGAGAAGTATAAAATAGATTATTTAAAATAGATTAATAGATGCATAACATAAAGGTGAAGCTAAACTAGCCGCGCAGTTCATGTGTTGCGTATATTTAATTTGAGTTCCGTAATGTTTCTTAGTCTCTGTAGTTACTTCTTGAGATATGACACTTAATTCCAAGAGGAAAATTTTAACTTTTGTGTTCCTAATTTTTTGTACACTCCACCTGTATCAGGGCCTATCTATCATGTCGTTATGGCTATAGGGTTTCTGTTTCACCCTGTAGACATTGATATTTTACGCGCCAAATTGCCGTAATTAAAAAGAAGTAAAGTATCAATAACTTTTGATAAAACATGTCGTTTAAAGCAGTTAAATTAGTTGTATTGCGCGACATCTATGATCGGGTAGGGAAACTAAAATTTAACAAATATCATAATTCGGTCATGGTTAAGATATTTTTTTATTTAATTGAGGTAAATTAAAAATAGTCATTGATTTGCCGCTAATGATACTAATACTCCATTCTTATTGAGCATAAATACAAAGACAGACACTATATGTATTGATTATTTAAATTATGCAAAATAAGAAGTGATACGATACGGTTTCCGTCTTAATCATTTCAAAGTGTTCTTCTTCTTTTGTAGTTTTATTGAGGGCTGTTTAAAATTGTATTTTTCTTATTTCCAGCCAGAACGCCTGATGTCACCTTATACCGCCATCATTCGCCGCAGCGGCAATCCTTTCGAGTTAGCTCACGTGCTAGTCTCTTGGCTCATCGGTGCCGGTTTTGACGCATATGTTGTGGTTGGCTGCGCTAAAAGAGATGTCTGTATGGCGATACGGTACCGAACCGTGTGTCCTGATATACCGGATGAGACCGAGGTAAAAAGGAATAGAAATTAATCCTTTAATTAATATTATTATTAAATATGTATGTTTATATATATATTTATATATATATAAGTATGTGTGTGCATATATATATTTGTGTATGTCTACATATGTATAATTCATTTACAGTAATTATTATCATTTTTTATTTATCTTTATTTGTTTTTGTTTTAATTAAGATGATACTGAAACGTCCCACAATATTTATATATAGAGAACTCTCCTTGATGCCATGTGGGTTGCCTGGAAGAGATTGCTCTTTAGCGATAAGGCCGCCTATTGTACAAGTGATTTATAAATGTATTCTATCGTAAGTTGTTACTGTTGTCTTTAATGTACAATAAAGAGTTATCTATCTATCTATCTATCACTCTATATTGCACCGTAATAAAAGCACTTATCATAAAGCAAATAATTTTCTTAAACAGAAAGAATTGCAATTGCTAAATTGCGACCTTATTGCTAAAAGCAATCTCTTACAAGCAAGGTAGTATTTCTTATGTTAACTGAGTCGTCAGTTGCGACTGTTGACAATCTGCAAAAACGATTTTCGAGGGTTAGGTAACCTAAAGTGAGAAACTGTTTGCGTAAAAAAAGGTTTGTTATGTATTTGGTATAGGATTTCATATCATCGGCCGTTGTATTTAAAAAAAGGTGAGATTCACGTTACGTCAAAGCCCGCGATGGCAAGTCACTAGTGACCTCTCTCGGTGAGTAGCGGTACGTGTTTCGACGCCGCGTATTTATAATACGAATTGAATAAATTATAAGAATTGATCTCCGGTAAATGCATGGTATTCTTCAGCCATCATTGTATGTAAACGTGATGAATTTGTTGCTTTTTTATTCGAACTAATGAACTACGCGATGCGCACCGATACCTACAGCAAAATAGAATTTGAAAATGGAACACAAGTATTTTTTTTAGAGATTCTTGCGACAGCACAACAATAGTTTAAATTAGAGTTAAAAAAATAAAACATTTTAGAACTATTTCAATTAGGTAGGTCATCATCATCATCACCTACTTTCAAATATACATAGATATAGGTTTTAGTACCCAATTTAAAAAATATATAGAATAAAATAAAATAATTAAAAAGCGTTTTTATCGTTCATTGATTCAGGTGGTCGAAGTGCCTCCGCCGCCAGAGGAAGAACCTCGCTACCGCTTGGTTCCTCTTCCAGACCTCACCTCGAAGTACTGCCAGGAACAAGACCAGAAAGAGGCAGAAAGAAAGCAAGCAGAACTGGATAAAATAGAGAAACAGCGCCTTCAAAAGATTGCTGTGAGTGAGAGTCAACTTAATACGTAGTTTGAGTACTTACGGCATTGTTTATACACGCTGTGCCAATCCGCCTGGCCAGCGTGGCCCACTAGGAAAATGCCCCCTATGTAATAAGGGGAGGTTCGACTCAACAGTGGCCTCTAGTAAGAGGTGAGATGACAACAATTAATAAGTTACCTATTCTCTACAGGAGTTGGAACAGCCGCCTCCAGACGAATACGACGGTTGGCGTACCCACGCCTGGATCCTAATCCTGGCGGGGTCAGCCGGAGTCGAAGAGCCATTCTTCTTGGAGCCTAGCGAGGGTAACGGGTACCTGCTCAATGCGGAGCAGTACCAACACATAGATAGTGTTTACAACCACGAGAACTACTACGTAAGTTGAAGAGTTTACTTGCAGTGTGAGGCTTTATGAGGCATTTGAATTATTTCAGTCTCACCAAGGAGAAGGAGGGCGGAATACATTTTGTCACCACCCCATTCCATTCTAAGGGTGTCGTATGAGAATACAAAATAAATAAATATCCTTGGACATTTCACACAACGCCATCTCGTCCCAAGCTAAGCAACTTAATGCTTGTTTTATGGTAACGAGATGGTTGATAAACTACTTATATAAATTTTTTTTTGTAAATACATACATATTATAGATAGAGATGACACCCAGACTCCGAGTCAGTGCCTCTGGTTTAGACAAAGACACTTGCCCGACCCCGGAATCGAACCCGGGACCCGTTGATCCAAAGGCGGCACATCTAACCACTAGACCAACGAGGCAGTCTTGGAAGGAATGACGAGCTGCAAGAAAAGGGAAACTTGATACAAAACCATTATTTTTTAAATTTGATTTAGTGTTTTTTTTTTTACTATTTGAAAGCATTCGCAAGAATTTATTCGAATAAAAAACATTTTGATTTGATTTGATTTGCTTTATATTGTAGAGAAACACTGATAAATTTAGATGTTCATCATTGCACCCATGCGACGCCGGGGCGGGTCGCTAGTTTACAATATAAATAACACCCAAGCTAGTTAAGATACGAAAGTTGAAGAGTTTACTTGCCGTTTAAGCCTCACCAAAGACATGGATGACTGATTTAGAAAAGAGAAGGAAATCTTGATACTAAACGCTGTGCCAACCCGTCTGGCCAGCGTGGCACAGTAGGCTAATTGCCCTCCATGTAGTTGGAGGAGGCCCGACTCAGCAGTTGGTAATTTGTGAGATAAGTAGTAGATAAAGATTAAGTATGCGTATACTGGTTACATGGTAATTATTCACGCTCCAGGCAAATATACAAGATGATTCCATTCCCATTGGTGAACTTAACTACGACCTGGCTAATATTACGTGTTGGGAGCATCTTTTGGCTGGAGAGCCTGGTCACCATCGAGTGCTAGTGGGAATAGACACTTCGGACAAGAGGACTGCGGTGGAAACCGAGAAACATTTAGATATGCCTGCGAGTTGGGTCGAGAAGCTAGATATTACTGCTGACGGTAAGTTGGATTAATTACGATTACTATACGGCAAACAGGATAGCTGTACAAGTCGGCCCAAGCTTAGATGGTTAGACGGCGCCGGACAGAACCTCAAAGTGACTGGTATCAGAAGCTGGAAGGAGAAAGCCATGGACAGATCGGTTTAGAAGAACAAACTGGACCAGACTAAGGCCCAGCCTAGGCTGTAAGACCTAAGATGATGATGGTAAGTTGAATTGCAGTGTTGCACACAAGCCAAATTGTGATTGAGTGGGAATTTTGCCTTATTGAAACCTTTGTTTAATCACTGCAAGACCTGCTTGTGGTTCAGTCAACTCTGGATATTATTAATTACTAGCTTTTGGGCGCGGCTTCGCTCGCGTGGACTTCGAACCCGTGCTTATCTCTATGCATTTTTTTATTAATATAAAAGTGGTTATTGTGACTAAACTATGATAGTTAGATATGTGCTCTCGCGGACTTTTTCGTAGATTTTAATAAGACCTACAAACTCGTAGTACTTCATTTTGTTCTATTGTCAATCGTTTTTGCAGCGCACGCATTTCGCACGGTTTTCGATTTTACACCTTGGGTTACAAAATCGCAATTTTCATACGGATCCCTAATTCTTTTGAAAATAAAATATAGCCTATAACCTTTCTCGATAAATGGACTATCTAACACTGAAAGAATTTTTGAAATCGGAACAGTAGTTCCTGAGATTAGCGCGTTCAAACAAACAAACAAACTCTGCAGCTTTATATATTAGTATAGAGTATAGATTTTGTTGTTAGACGTTCGCGGAGAATGTCATTACCTACATGATGGTTTTCAGTACTTCAATAAAATAAACTAACTATACAGCTTAACATATCGACTACTATTTGCTCCTCAGAATTTATGCAAAGATATCCAGGGAGCTATAAACAGATTCACTATAAGAAGGCGATTACTGAGAAGTTTGCCAGATATTTCATGTCGGATGGCATTGTGAAAAGAGTGCAAACATTTGATGACTATGCGCTTAAAGTGCCCTTAGTCACGTGAGTACCACCACGACGCCAACATTTACTTCACAGTATTAAACTTTTTACACAATCTACATTCCCCAATCTACTAGCTCACATGGCTGACATCGTTTTGTCTGTGAGAAGTGGGGAAAATGTTTTTACTTATTTGGTCCGAATGAGCAGATCACGGCCAGGTTATGTCGGACTCAACTAAAGAAGTTCACGATTACTCGACCGTGTCATCATTAATCATTAGACTTGGCAAACCAGGCTTCAGAGCACCAAAAACTGATTTAGGCATCTGACCTATTCAGTAAAGCTCGCCTTTCGGGTCTACGGATATTATCGTTAATTCAATAGGGACGATTGTTAGTATTATATATACCTGCAGTACCTGATTCCAGATACGAGTGGTATGAACAGAGAGTTGATAAAATGTTAACGAAAAGAATTGATCACATCAAACGTGAAGTGCGTGAAATATTTGGTATCGGGCGGAAAGAGCATCTCCTCAGTAAGTATTGGTATATTCAATTGCAATTCCTTCTCCTCTCCTCGGCTTCAACAAGTGTCTTTGTTAGATTGTTAGCATTAGTTCTAATCTGATCCAATGAAGAGTTTCAATGTGTGCTTTACTGGCTGTATGGCCGTATCATAGACCTGATTGACTACTCTCCAGCATTTCACCAAACGCATAAACTTAAACTTACGATGGACTATTTTTTTTTAATTAATTGTGGAGATTGTGTCAGCCAATGCAGCATGCCGAGTGCAGCATTAGGACTTCTTCCAGCCAATAGATCGCTAAACCTCGTGTTCTTTTTTTAATAGAATCAAAATCTAAGATAACCCCAATTAAAATAATCATAGATTTCAAACATTGCTTTGCTGTCCGTCCCTATGTATGCATAAATCTTTAAAACTACGCAACGGATTTTGAAGCGGTTTTTTTAAATAGATAGAGTGATTCAAGGGGAAGGTTTATATGTATAACCCACCCCCGCTTTGCACGGGCGAAGCCGGGGCGGGCCACTAGTATTACATAAATATGGACATTACTCTATTCTGATACCAGAGCACGTGTACTCAATTGATGCGCCGGTTGCATCCGTGGAGGGGCATCGCACTCTCGAGTTCAACTACTATGCTCGTCTCGATCACCTTACCAAACTGGAATGTACGCCGGTGAAGTTTGAAGAGTACTATACCAATAGAGATGACAGGTCAGAACAGCTAGTTGAACAATTTTCCAAGGGATCAAGTTAATTTCTTATCTAGCTTCAAACAAGAATACAGTATTCAGTCTTGTGTCCCAAAAATAGCCCGCCGCAGCGACACTGGAAGTAGGCTAGCCTACTTGCCTCCTTCTAGTGTCTGGCTGAAGAAAAGTCTCACGGATTTCGAGATATTAGTTATCATTTTTCGAATTACCTTTTTTTTTGTATGTAACAAAATAGTCACAAACACCTACTTATTTTTTTATATATTCTTTTATTTCTTTTTTGGGGAATTGACTACTTCCGGCTAGGCTACTTGCAGTATCGCTGTGGCCTGCTATTTTTGGGAAACCGTGTATATACGCGTATTAATTGCCATGTTGGCACCTAACCAAGTCAAAGTTTCGGGATGAACGTAATGTGTGTCGTATTCTGAGATCCTGTTAAATATCTGGTACCAGAAAGCATCAAAATCGTTTTATGCCCTTGGCATGTGAAAACAATGTATGCTTGATCTTCATTTAGACCATGCCATACAAAGACATTATAAAAAGATACTTTTATTCGCGGTTACTTAAAATATAATATGAAATAAATAATACCCACTGCAGGTTGGAATCTCGCAAAATTGTATACACAGAAGGAACTAAATCTGAACCTAAGCGGAAAGTCAAAGATATCACAGAGACGTATAGTCGAAATCCCGAAGTACCTGCAAATAGAGATATTTGGAAGAAGATCTTTCATATCCAAGACAACACGATAGAACTTCTGTACCAATATGCATATAATTTTGTGACAAATGACTCGAGGAGCTATATCAAACCAAATTTGGCTGAGACGGGAGGGAAGATATTGTTTTATCCAGACAAAACCTCCGGTTACATCGTAAGTATGAGACGGTTTTCAGTGGAAAGCAGCGGTTTCGGAAAGCAGTGGATGCGGGCGGCCCAGGACCGGCCTTTGTGGAGATCCTTGGGGGAGGCCTATGTCCAGCAGTGGACGTCTTTTGGCTGAAATGATGATGAGAAAACATAACTCAAGAACACAAATTACACCCAGACCCAGAGAAAGTGCCTCTGGTTTACACAAAGACACTTGCCCAACCCCGAAATCAAACCGAGGTTCCAAAGGCGACACATCCAGTCGGCAAAAATACAAATAAAACATCTAATTAAAAAAAATGTTTTGTAGGCTGATCCATGTGCCAAAGCACCGCGCCCCCTTGACGTATACTATGCCCTCTGCGAAAATATGGATCTGGAATACAAGACCACCAAGCACATCAGAGATAGGGAAACTGACATCAACGGTTATCTAAGGGATAGGTTTAAGGAATTGACTGAACCTATGTTGTATGTGGCGCTGTTCAACACAGAGAGAAACGAAATTGCCAAGAAAGGATGGCGAGAACAGGTATTTGAAGATGATGATGCAGATTTGTTACTATCAAATTTGGATATTTGAATGTGTAAGCCGCTCCATCAAATAAATTGGCTTATTTGATACTCGAGACAGTATCCTACAAGTAAGTCCTAGTAAGAGCCGACAAAAGAAAATGACAAGGCCGAAAACTTAACCGCATGAGAAAGAAAACTTGAAACTCTGTGCCAACACGTCTGGCCAGCATGGCACAGTAGGCTTCCATGTGATGGGACGAGGCTCAACTCAACAGTGGGTAATTTATTTTCTGAGCAGCAGTAGAAGTAGGTAGAAATGGACAATTCACGACACTGTCATGATAGAAGTGATCACTGACATTAGACATGGCCGGATCGATTCCGTGTCGGAACGTACGAAGACAGACATAGATAGACATGTGAAACTGATAACATCCCTCGTTTTTGTGATACAGGAACTTCAAAAGGCGGAGGTAACCGAAAGGGAAAAGGAAGCCGAAATAGATCCGTTGGCCCCGTACCTCGCTCGGATGTTCGGATCAGGTCATGGAACTGGTGCTCCGCTGACCATCAAAGAAGCCACCCTGGTCAGAGAGCAATGCATCAACGACTTCAAGTCTAGGCAGCTGGCTCGACAGAATCTTGTTTACGAGAGATTTGATGCGGTAATAACTTTAAATTAATACGTGAAGCAAAAACTCTGTAGCCCTTTTTACGAAAATGCGCGAACGGAGCCGTATGAAATTTCCCACACTTATAGTTTTTATAGATAAAAAGTGCAAAATGATAATATATTTATTTTTTAGGCATTAGAGTACATTAAATCATTAAAATAAACATTACATGTAATGTATGTGACACACACACTCGCATATATACCTACTCTTTTCTCTATTGTAAAATCTGTGGTAAATTGAGAATAGAATTAGGTATAATTTAAATTAAATTTACGATCGAATTTAGACCGCTGGGCGACCACTAGTCCTCTATTAATGTACAATTATTTTAATTTCTTAGTAAGTATCTCCGAATTTTGGGATCTAGCAGCAAAAAGAAATACCTTACATTTTAATAAATGCGAGTTGCAGTCTCAAATCTTGGTCAATAATAATATTATCGTTTTGGTTCGTGTTTTGATAATATAGTAATATAGTTAATTGAATTGTGCGAATGAATTATAATATATTATTAATTATTTTATGTGGGTTATACAGCAATTTAAGCCTCGAGTTCGATTCCCGACTAGGAAGAATATAACTTTTTAAATTTTAAGAGACCGTTTTAGTTTGTCCGTAGATATACATATATATTACGGATTTACTTCAAAGTTTTTCAAGTACATCGACGATGGAGGTTTGGTTAGAAGAGATATATTTCATGCTTGTTTTTTTTTCAGCTCAACACTGAATACAAGAACAAGAGGCTGTGGTACTTAGCCAATCAATTCATTCTCACTCCAGAAAAAGAGGCCTCTTACTTTGTTACTAGGTTAGTGCGATGTCAAAAACAGGCATAATATCAAAGATGATTGAGTTGGACTTTGTACTCTAATTTGAATTAATTCTGTAATTGTCCGTGTGGTGACGGATTTAGAATACGTTGTGTCACCACCCCATTCCATCACGAGGGTGTCGTAAGAGTTGCTAAAAGGAAATGAAAAGGCCGATAATCTAGCCGCAAGAGAGGGAGAAATGGAAACGAAAACCTCTGCCAACCGGTCTGGCTAATGTGGCACAGTAAGCTATTACCCTCAGTGTAATGGGAGGAGGTCCTACACAACAGTGGGTCATTTATGGGCTGAATAGTAGTAGAAGTAGTAGTTGTACTCTAAATCCATTATGAAACGGAAAGTTACCTTTTAACAAATTTGTTTCAGCGCCGAATTGGCATTCCAAGTCCATTCGCTAGAAGTTAGGCTGACTCGCCACAGAGACCTGTCGGGACCAAGATTCAAAGTTCTCATGGACTATTTGGACAAACATCCTCTCCTTAAAGAATATAATCGTATAGCGTACTACTATAAAACCAAATAGCTCTAATCGAAAACCGTGTCAAACGCTTTTGAAAAATCTATGTTTAAATTTGGAAACATCAACTAAACAACAAATGAAATCACTTACTAAATTGTTATTCGATTTATACGAAGATTTAAGTAGATTTTTTATACCTTGGTATGTACTAATAAATATCACAGATTTTTATTTATATTATTAAAATAAAAGCCTTTTTTTTCTTCTCAGCCCGTAAATAGCCCACTGCTGAGTCGGGCCATCTCAAACTACATGGAGGGTATTTAGCCTACTGTGCCACGCTGGCCAGACGTGTTGGCACAGGGTTTCGTATCAAGTTTTCCTTCTCTTGCACTTAGGTCCTCGTCTATAACATTTGCCTTTGTCGGCTCTAACGACACATCAGGATGAAATGGGGTGGCTACACCATGTATTCTACATCCGTCATCACAAGGAACAGCTTTTCACGTATTTATATTTGTTAGATAACATTGGCCGGATTTATTACAATGTTTAAAGACATTGTGGTCGAGTACGGGGGCTTACTCTGGAAAGCCTTTCTGATCGATCGGGATTGGAATTAGGACGTTTCGTACTCTTGAGCACACTTGAACGCGACGCTAGCGCCAATTTTTTCAATATTGTGTGGACATTGGGTGAACTAATCCCACTTTGACAGCATGTGTAATGACACAATCCTAGCCTAGCCAATACAAGATGAATTCTGATTCCAACCCAATGTTTTCAGTATTGTTTTCAAGAGTACGGTACAGTATGAATTGTATCGAAATTTGCATTGGAATTAAATTGTTTTTGGATTGAAGAGTAACCCCACTGGGCTGCACACCTTCTAGATCAATAAACTTAAAATCGACAATCACCGGGCCTTTAATTGTTCGATTCTGACAGTATTGTTAACCGATAGGCACTTCAATAGAAAATAGCAGTATTGGGCCCTGGCTCGGCTCTGAAAATCTTGAGTGTACAGCCGTGGGCGGTGGGTAGTTTAAAATAAAATGAGGCTGAGACGTGAAGGTTTTTATTACTCAAAATGTGTATTTTGTTAATGAGTTATCAATAAAGGGAACTTAATTACGTAGTACCAAAGATATTGGTAATAACAATGACATTCATGTTTAACAATTTTTTATTTACATTCTTTGACGACTTGTTAAAATGTATGTAGGTGGAAGATCGAAACGACACATTCTTCTTCTTCCGATTCAGCAGTGGGCAATTTATGGGCTGAGAAGAATCTCAGCTCATAAATTGCCCACTGCTGAGTCGGGCCTCTTCCAATACAAAGAGGGTAAAAAACTGTGCATGTGTAGCAAAATTCAATTTTTAGATTTAAGGATATAACAGTCAGGAACGTAACTTAATTTGTATTCCGAAGCACAGATTAAGTAAACAATTCATTAGGCCAGCTGCAAATTCTTACGGTACTGACAAAGTTGATCGACTTAAAATTTCATCCAATAACCGGCCGTGGCAGATATTGCAGAACAGCATTCGCACTATCCGCGAGATACGATCTCTTGTCCTATGGTCTTAATGCTTCGGTAATATCCAGGAAGGTTGTGGGTGGTTCAGATCCGTGTTCCAATCTCCAGCACCGCCAAGCAGATTGCCTCTGCCATCGTGCGTGGCTAACGCTAATCTTGATAGTTTGTTGGCTAGTCGCCTCTGTGGAGAGTCTGGTCTGGAGAGAGGTGGCAGAGATATGCTTCCAGAATCTGCAAATAATATATTTTAGGCAGACAAAATTGACAGTTCGTTTTCGCTGTGTTTAGTTTTGTTTTGTTTAAAAAAAACCGGAAGCCATGCGCTAGCTATAATATAACCTGCATCGCGGTGGCAGTTTACAAACATGTAATTCACGAACACAAATAACACCCAGACTCCGAGCAAGTGCCTCTGGTTTACACAAAGGCACTTGCCCGATCACGTAATCGAACCGGCCTCTAGAACAAAAAAGTAATTATGGTAAACTACTGAATTTAGTGAAATGTGCCGCTCAAGCTTATGGCTCGCGTGATGATAAAGATATACCATCGCCAACCCTGTAAAAAGCTAAATCATCACACTGCCCTAAGTGATGCCAGAGTAGTCATGCCCACTCAAAGACTCAGTCCGTGGTGGCGTGGTGTGGAAACCCTCTTGCCTGCAATATAGTTGAGGAGGGCGATCGCTATCACATTAGTCCATCTTCTGAACAAGCTGCTGAAGACCGGAGTTATAAATACTGACGAAATACTGCTGATGTAGGGCATCTTATCAGTATCTATGTCTGCGTATATGTTATGTTGTCAAGGGGCTCACAGTAAACTGCGTTCTCACAACTCTCACAACCTCTGGTGTCCGAAACGAAACGTGTGAGAGTATGTCCAGTTTAGTGGATTTCCGGAGTCCTACATAAACCCTACCCCAAGAGGATCAAGTATTTCTCCAGCGAAACCAATAGGAAAAAGAATTTGTTATCAAGTTGTAGTGTGTGTATAGTTCTCCTCTTGCGCCTACTCTCGGAGTATTTAGTCGCGTCATACGACACCTTCAGGGTGGAAAAGGTAGGTGATATTTTCTGTATGTTCACTACATATCTTACCAGAATGATAGTCGTAGTTAGCATGGTCACTCGGCGTGTCCTGGCCCAGTCTTTTACGGTATTCACCAGCAAAATGTTCGATTAATGTGTCCATCATGATGGCTTGCTTTGAGAACACCTGGAAAGCATACGTTATCATTGAAATTAAACTTGCTGAAATGCTTTGCAGCAGTCGTGGTCATGGGAGAGGCTGACTGCTGTAAAGCATGCGAAACATCGGGAAATAAATAATAGAGCAAGAGCCCAAGGCCGACAGACGTTACTTATTTTCTGAGTAACTAAATGTAGTCCGAGTTTTGATTTTTATACATTATATTTTGGAAACTATTTCAACACTATTTGCAAACAGCCAGACAAATTGTAGGGGCCAAATATCTCCCAGAAATATTTAAAATCTCGCGGTGAAGTTTCCCTAAAGAAGTTTCACTTCAAAAAGTATTTTTTGTGTGGTTAGAATATTTTTGTAGATTTTCCGTACCTGCAGTATCTTGGACACTCGCAGTCCATTTTCAACGACCATAAACTGGAGGAATAGACAAGGTAAGCAATCTTCATTGTCGTCCGACGGTAGACCTATGTCCCAAGATAGTTCTTCGTACAACAAACCGAGCAGAACCGTCTGTAGGATATGAAGCAAAGGTTAAGGGTTGTGGGTTTCTGATTAAAAAAAATGTTTTAGGCATTTAGTATTTGCATTACGAAAATCCTCCAGGCCTTTCTTTTCTTTTTAATAAGATCTGGGCTTGAATCACTACCGGATCTCCTCCAATTTCGTGGCGAGACGAGAGCGGGAGCGGGCGTGGCGAGACGAGTTGGCACAGGGTTTGTACCAAGTTTTCCTTCCCTTGCGGCTAGGTGATCTACCTCTTGCGTTCCTTTAGCCGCGTCTTACGACACCGTCAGGATGGTACAGAGACAAATAACAGCACACTTAAGTGGGTGCTCAGACCCACTCAAGTGTGCTGTTATTTTTCTAGTGTGTAGTGATTTGTACTTATCACCAAGCCGTACCATTCTGACGGTGTCGTAAGACGCGTCAGACGTAAGGTAAGGTCGCGCGAGCAGAGCGGAAGGCTTGATAGTGTAGCCCGTGGTGGGGGAAAGTTCCCGCATGTCACTCTCCACCAATCACCGCCAGAGGCACTCAAAAATCGACATTTCCGCAGGATACACTTTGGCTCAAGATGTTTGTAAGGAACTATACCTCAAGTGCTATAAATTTAGGGGAGGGCTTGCCATCCGTCATGTCATATGGTTGAGCGTCAAATAACACCTAGCTAAATTTATTTTCACTCACGCTCTCTGTGTCATCGATGACATAAACTCCGTTGGCGTTGACAGCGACTAGGACAGGAATATCCTCATGGGTCAGGAGACTGGTGAGACTCCTAACCGGCTGCTCGATTTGGCCTTGGAAAAACGCCGCACTGTAGATAAAAAATACTGATAACGTCCTGAAAGACTGTTTTATTTCCCTTCATCCTACTGAAGACGATTTAAAGCAATGGTTAACTTAAAAGCTGATTCTAGACAGGGAAGCAAATTAAATTAAATGTCTCCTACCCATAAGTGGGTAGCGTCCTAGTATGTGCCAGGTATTTGTGCCTCAGCTTCCGTGGAGGTGCAGCTGGGGGCCGTTGAGTTTGCTCCAGAAGCTTGGCCTCTGGACTTCCCTTACGACCAGCTGGTAACAGCTGGGCCCAACGCCCGGAGCGAGCGTGCCGAGGGAGATATTTGTCTTGGTGTTCCCTGCAAGTAAATGTTTAAATTCTAATATGCAACTACAGAGTTCAATCTGACTGCTTTGTTGGTCTTCTGGATTGGATGTGCCGCCTTTGGATTAGGAGGCCGCTGGCAAGTCTTAAGTAACTCAGAGGCTCTGCGCCTTGGCCGACCGATAGTCTCACAAGGACTGTTGGAAAGAGCTTTGTAATTGATAAATTAATGAATCACGCTGTGGAATACTCATAAGCTTTTGATAATTAAATTGAACTTAACGGAGTTTCGCCAAATTAATCTTGCCTCAGATCTTTCCTTTGAGAGTCGTCGTTTCACGACTCTCATCGTGTTGTTTTTATTATTAAGATTTTAATAATCGTTTATTATAATAACAAATTAAATATACTTTGTAACGTTCACAAAAAGGTTTGATGGTGTGCTTAAAGGTGCAATATTAGGACCAAAACTTTATATAAACGCCAACACACTAAACTGGTTGTCGACAATGTGTCAGTTTACCTAAAGAATTTAGCAGTGTGTCGATGAGGATCGTAGGGCCCAAGCTGTATCCTTGCTTGCAGTCCACCGAGCATCACCGCTTGGACACTTTCTAATGGGTACCGACCAGTCACTACGTTATGCCTAGCTTCTTCGTATAATAACTCTTGAATTCGAGAGTCCCTGGAATTAAAGGAATGAATGTGTAGTTTTGTTTTTAGAAAATCACCTCTTTTCCGTTGCGCTGACTAAGAAGCCTCAACTGACTTAAACTTGAAATATGTTGGTTTAGGGGTTGCCGTCTTTGGATTATAGCTTTGATTCTGGGGTCGGGCCTTCGTGCCTTTTTGAAAACCAGAGGCACGTGCTCTGAGTCTGGGTGCACGTGCCTCGTGTTCGTGAATGACACGTTCCCCGCCGATACAGGTTACATTTGGTGCCGAGGTTTCGTTCATTTTTGTATAGAAGAAAGAAATTAACAATACCCAAAAGTATATTTTTAGGTTTTCTCCAATCGATTCTTGATTCCGTCTTGTTCACCTCAGATTATTCCTTGCTAGCCAACTGATCAAACCATTATGAATTTCACCACCCCATTATACTTTGAGATACCCTCAAAAGCAGCCAAAATAACAGACAGCGAGAAGCAACTAGACAAACTAGTTAGTCAGTTTTTTTTAGCTCTTTAAGAAGTGAAACCTGTTAATCCCACTGCCAATCATTGTGAAAGCCTGGAATAGTATCCAATGGATTAAATCGTAAGCCACCGGACCCAGCATTATTATTTATACACGGATAGAAAGCATCTGCACACTCACTTGATTCCCTCCTCTAAGTGTTTAGGAAAGAACACATTCCTTTGTAGTCTCAAAACCGGTTGATCCTTTCCTCTACGTGATTCCGATCCGTGGCCATACCTAAGTAACAGTTTCTGCCAGTTTGCCCAAATTTTCCACGGACAATGGTGAGGTTTTAACTGGATTTCTGAAATAGTTAGAACTACATTCATTCCATCAATTTAAGCTATGTTCAATGTATGACTTTTATAACTTTCGTTTCACTCCTGGAGAAAGACCTATTTATAAGCCTGTAAACACTTTTCTGGGATCTTCGCTTCCAGACACTTTATTTCTACTGTCACTCTTGTCACTACTACTACTACTTTGCGATCCTGTAAATTTTCAGTAAAAGTCCAGTAACCATTATTGTAAGCGTTACCTGTCCAGTACTCTGATTGTGAACAGCCCTTTGAGCCATGTCGACAATTTTCTCACCCGAATTAGATTAATTTCAGATGAGATCTTTTAAGAAGCTCTCGAAATTATAAACTCTATATCACGATTAAGGTCGTCAGAATACAATTTTATCATTCAATGGCTTACCCATTAGTGGACTGCACATCCATAAGGCGAAGACGTTTGCTGCTAGACTACGCGTGTTGGGCTGTGATAGTCCCAACTCTTCGGTAGCAAGCAAAGCATTGAGGAATCTCGCTGATGTAACGTTTGATGGCACTTCTTCGGAGCTCATCTCCATCATCACAGCAGTTCGTGACATCAAGTAAATGCATGTGACTGGATTCGATGATACGGTAGAAGATGACGCAGTGCTTCCTGATGACCCTGCAAATTTTCTAAAAGATAAAGTCTATAAATACTCTTACCAATCTTACAACCAATCGTTGCGTAATTTTATCTACTTATTAAGTTACAAGACTAGTACGAAGAGACAAATTCAGTTAAGAAATACACAAGCAGAAGTAGACGGATATAGTCTCGAATTACCTGGCAAAGGGGGAGAAATAGCGCTCGAAGAACTCCCACCACTTGTGATCGGTTCGGTTGTGCTGAAAGAACCAGCTACGATACTGCTTGAGCCCGTCTGATTAGAACAGCTGCTCAAGTTAGAACCTAAAAATGGGCAGTTTCTAAATTTCACCTTCGTGATATTTTAAAAATGTGTTTTGTTGAGCTATTTAAGTTGCCTATATAAACTTTCAAAACTGACCGACTTACTGTGAACCTTAAAACATCCCAAGTCTACAGAAAAACAGCGTGCGTAAAGTTTCTTGGCGACTTTTCTTGCATGATATAATCGATAAGGCACACCAAGTACCTTCTTCAACGAATAGGAAACCAAGATCTAGCAGCCCATAAATGACCCACTGCTGTGTCGGGCCTCCAGTTACTTGGAGGGTAATTAGCCACGCTGGCCCGACGGGTTGGCACAGGGTTTCGCATCAAATGTTCCTTCTCCGGCTCTGCTGGTTTTGCCTTGTTAATTGAGTTGAGCCTTGGTATTTCTTTTAGTCTCATCTTACGACACCCTCATGATGGATGGGTCCGTCACCACACGGATAATTAAGGGGGAGTGTTTCTATGGTGACTCCGCTTCGCTTAGTAGCTACTGGCTTATTTGGAAAATTATATGACTCGTAATCAGTAAACAATAATCATCAGTCCACTCTAGTCCACCGCTGTACAGGCCTCCCCTAACGAGCGTCTTAGCACCTAGTTCTCCGCTTTACGTTCCGCTCCATGGCCCGCAGTCTTTCGATCGGCGCTCTTTATAGCAGAGGAGCAAAAAATACTAATTCCTATTTCTAGGATTCCTAGGTTCGGGAAGACAGGGAAATGATCAACAAAAGGAAAATGGCTTCATAAAATAATTTCACACTCTTCGATCATAGTCGCCATTCGTTCCATACTTACCCATAACACTCTTTTCAAGCGAGTCCGAGCTATTGCTCTCCTTAGAATCAGGCAACGGTTTATGGGGATCATGTTTCTCCCAATCCCCATGTCGTCCCAAAGGACTGTAGGATAAGTGCGGTAGCCTCTGGGAGACCGAATATAAGTGTGCGTTGACTTCAGCTTGAAGTTTCTGACTCTGCACGCTGTAATACTCTTCCCGGGATCTAAACTCGCTGCAACATTTACGCAGTTCAAAAGTACGTAAACTAATAGCAGTTGTAGGCAAATTGCCGTAACAATACGCATAAAAAGTCAGGTCTGATTCTATAAAAAAATTAAAAATAAATCAATTTTTTTTTACAAAACTGGTTTAGAGAGTCATGATGCTACAATAGGTTCGGAACGATGCTTTACATAGAAGAGCCGACAAGTAATAGGTAATTAAATAAAAACTACCCAATTGTACTAATGATAGGAAAACAGTTTTATACCTATAGATATAAGATTGTTGTTTGAAATTGTGCTGGATTCAGGTAATATACTAAGATTAATTGAAACGTGGAGCGCTATTACTTATATTATTTACTAGAGTTACTTCATGATACAGAAACCAAACAAACCAATTAGTAAATATTTATCGTTCACTATCGCAGGCTTTAGGTCTGGTTTCTATTTTTTTTTTTCATCCTTGTGGCTCTCACGGTTTGTGTTTAGCCAATGTCAAGTCACTTTGTATCATTTCAATATTATTTCTCTCCATCATCATGGGTTTGCCATTTCCCTGTTAGCCACTCATCATCATCATTTCAGCCAAAGGACGTCCACTGCTGGACATAGGCCTCCCCCAAGGATTTCCACAAAGGCCGGTCCTGGGCCGCCCGCATCCACTGCTTTCCGGCGATCTTAACCAGGTCGTCGGTCCACCGTGTGGGAGGCCTACCAGCACTGTGCCTTCCGGAACGCGGTCGCCACTCGAGGACTTTTCTGCCCCATCGGACGTCGGTCCTGCGAGCTATGTGCCCTGCCCACTGCCACTTAAGTTTGACAATCCGGTGGGCTATGTCGGTGACCCTGGTTTTCCTGCGTATCTCCTCATTTCTGCTTCGATCTCGCAGAGAAACTCCGAGCATAGCCCTCTCCATTGCCCTTTGAGTGACTTTGAGCCTTCTAATGGAGCCCATAGTGAGCGACCACGTCTCAGTTCCATATGTCATCACTGGCAACACACATTGGTTGAAGACTTTTGTCTTCAGACACTGCGGTATTGTGGACGAGAAGATCTTTCGCAGCTTCCCGAACGCTGCCCAGCCGAGTTGGATCCGACGATTGACCTCTTTCTCGAAGTTGGACTTACCTAACTGGACAGTGTGTCCCAGGTAGATGTAATGGTCAACAACTTCGAGGGTAGAACCTCCGATGTTAACAGGAGTGGCTTGAACATGGATATTAGACATGATCTTCGTCTTCTCCATGTTCATCTTAAGGCCGACTCGTTCGGAGGCTCCACAGAGGCCATCGAGCATCGTAGTGAGGCCCCCCTCCATGGTCTCAGCCATTACGACTATGTCGTCAGCGAATCGAAGGTGAGTGATGTACTCGCAGTTCACGTTAATGCCCAGCCCTTTCCAGTCCAGAACCATGAAAACATCTTCCAGTGCAGCGGAGAACAGTTTCGGAGAGATAACGTCTCCCTGTCTAACACCTCGCTGCAACTGGATCGGTTTCGAGGTCTGGTCCTGGAGTCGGACTGACATGGTGGCGTTTTCATACAAGCACTTCAACACTTACACAACACTAACACTACACGATATACCGATAGTCGACTTGGCACCTCTGGAGAGCCTGCAATACTGCCCACGTCTCGATCGAATCGAAGGCTTTCTCGTAGTCCACGAACGCCAGACAAAGTGGCAGGTTATACTCCTCGGTCTTCTGTATAACCTGCCGTAGCGTTAAAATATGGTCTACGGTACTGAAGCCTTTTCGGAAACCGGCTTGTTCGGGAGGCTGGGAATCGTCAAGCCTGCACGCGAGTCGATTCGTGATGACCCTCGAGAACAACTTGTAGACATGGCTCAGAAGTGAGATGGGTCTGTAGTTCTTCAATAAGGTGTTATCTCCCTTCTTGAAGAACAGCACCACCACACTTCAGTTCCATGCCTTTGGCGTTCGTCCTTCGAGTATGACGGAATTGAATAACTTCTGAAGGGCCCTAAGGATCGGTTCTTCACCCGCCTTCAGAAGTTCTGCGGTAATTCCGTCATCACCCGCCGCCTTGTTGTTTTTAAGTTGCTCGAGAGCCATCCCGATCTCACACAGGCTGACGTCCGGGAGGTCTTCTGTGTAGTGCCGGGTTAATCTAGCTCGTGGGTCGTCTGCTAGATTTATGACGGGTTCCTGTGTAGACGTGTACAGTTGTCCATAGAAACTCTCGACCTCACCCAAAATCTCGGACTTCGACGTGACCATCCTGCCGTCATCAGTACGTTATTTAATGTAATTATTTTCTAAAAAAATGTTTTATCAAACATTATAGCTTATTATCTTTCATTCCGAGGTTGACCCATTTTTTACCTAATATGACTGGGCTAAGTATAAGTGTGTTTTTTAATTTGTAATGTATTAGTTATTTGTTTTTTAGTAGTAAAATCGCATTGGCGCTATAGCTGTTAAGGTGTTATTTACGTAATTATAAATAAAAAATAAAAAATTATAAGCCTTAGCCACTCATAAGTAATTTCATTTTGAGTGTCCCCCTCCCACGTGGCTAAGATGTTCTGCACGGACGTGGGGTTGGCCTTTGGGAGGGTGGTTTCTATTTATTTTAAAAGAATAGTTAATTTGAAATACACATTCCAAGAAAGTAATTTCTTTTTCTTACTTGTATTGATACTCGGCCTGTATAGGATATCCGCGCCGTGAGTAATCTACTGGGATGATTGTAATATAATTGCCGCTGTTTTGAACATTTGGATTTTCGCCGTATGCCCCCATTTCAGATTGATGTTCCATTTATTCCAATTATTTACGTTAGTTGTGTTGAAAATACACTGAGCGAAAATATTTCCTACCTGATTATCGATCGCGCTTCGCGCCATTCTTTTTGTTGCCATGCAAAATATTTAATGTAAAGATAAATTAACTTAATGATCTTGTACCCACGATGTAGATATTGGAAGCATCCAAAAATTAGCTAAGTTTCAAATTTATCAAATCACACTTATTTAAATCGTTAAGTATAACGTGCAACCACTATACGGTTCGAATCAGACTGTTGTTCCGATTTGAAAGGTTTAATAAAAGATTATTTTTTGAGCCTTTAATAGTTTGGGTAGTGGTGCAATTTAATGATAAAATCACTTGGATGGTCAATACTTAGTCATCAAACTCAACTAATAATCAACTTCGTAAACAATATTGCTTTTTTGTTATTTGGCAACTGAGTCTTCTTCTTTAGATTTGTGGAGAGTGGCGACTATCTTGCCAGTGTCAAAACAATATTGATAATCTATATATTCTATCTGTCATCTAACAGCTGGCAGAGGCAGAGTGACGACGTGTTTGTTTGTTTTTTGTTTTGCTGGTGCTGTTGATCTCTTTGAAACTTAATTATATCCGAGAGGTTTGTGTAATTTATTGTCTGCCATGATCTGTGCATTAAGCTTCACAGTTCCTTGTAATTAAATACTTGTACTATACTTATATATTTAAAGTATTTTATTGCCTAATATCATTTATCCCCGTATTCAATTCGTTATTATAAAATTTAAAAAGCCGTAGCAAACAGTTACAAAATACGTATACAATTTTCAGTGTCTCCAAAATCATTCGTATCAACCAATCAAAGCCATACATTTATTTTTATGAACATCGTAACTTTTTACGGATGGAGGCCAGATTGAAACAATACCGAGCTCTGAGGCGGCGACAGCAGTTGATAGATAACGCTAAGGACAAGCTATCGGAGTCCAAAGAGAGGCTGGTAAATTTTCTGGTGCCCAAAGTGTTCCGCAACATGGGGAATGAAAAGGAAGAGGAAGTTTTATTGGTAAAGTTATTGTTAATAGTGATCCACTTGTTTTTCAGAGATTTTATAAGATCACAAGATAAGATGGTTTGATTAGAATTAACTGTTAACATGACATAAAATCATTAGATATTAATGTTAAGTAAAAATATTAGAAATTTCACTTATCAACCCATGTTAATTAATCTGTAACCAATGTTACAAATGTAATTTTGTATGATTACAGATGGAAACTGAGGAACCAACACCAGAACCCTCAAAAATACCACTACAAGAAGAGCCCAGTGAAATCCAGTCAGAAGTGAGTGAGTTAGAATCCTTTGAGGTAGAAACAGAAGAATCCTGGCGTTATTGCATAGTCAAATGGACTATTTACTCAGTTACATGGCTAACATTGTATCTCTACTTTTTACAATTGCAATTTGGCGCTGTATTCTTTGTGATATCAGTTCTAGTAGGTATTTGTTTAAATACTCGGACAAGACCAAGGAAGAAGGGTGAGGTATCAGCATATAGTGTGTTCAATGAGGATTGTGTAAGCATTGATGGGACACTTAAAGCCGAGCAGTTTGAAAAAGAGATTAGGTATGGAGCAGGTACTGTTAGAAGTTTTTAAATAAGCTATCTTTGTAACAAGCAATTACTGATCCATTGTACATATATTAAATTGTAACAGTTGGACAGGAACATGATATTCCATCCATAGTAATCCAAGGTACTGATTTATTTATTAGCATTGAATGAAATTAATTCCTTATACCTTATGTCAAAAATTATTAATTAATATTTAAGATAAAAAATAATGTAATTTGTGTAATTTAATAAGAATCTTTGATTTGCCGTAACCAATCAACTCAATGTTCTATGAGAATCTTTGTGACTGTACAGAGATTATGATTACAGTGTAATAGCTATTATTTTATTTAAATTGTATATTTGGGTCAGTGTATAATAGCTATGGCACCCGTAAGGGGAAGCCTATGTCCAGAAGTGGACTGGAGTGGGCTAATGATGATCATGGGAAGTATAAGTATAGTTTAAAAATGGGTAACCGCAACAGGCTTAAGGCCGCTGCATACGTGACGGTTTTTTATACGGACGGGACGGGGATTATTGCAAACATCGTTTTATACAAAATGTATATGAAAGTGCATATTTCATGGAGACACGGACGGGACGGGAACGTGGCACTCACGGGACGTGCTAAACATCATCGCCGAAGATGTTTAGCACGTCCCGCCCCGCACGTGCCCCGTCCCGTTCGTGTTTCCGCTACGTATGCACAGTCACTCCGTTCGTTCCGTAAAGAAAACCAGTAACGTCTTGATGACGCAAGTGTCGAAAATGGGGTTTGTACAGAAAATGTCCTCTTCTTGTTCACGGTCGTAGCTACTTCGTCATCTAGAGCATTAACAATTAAAGCCAATTCTTGAAACGAAAAATCTATCTTACCGTATTCACAACACTAGCACGTTAGATCCGAGCCACTGTCACGGTGCGTATGCATTTACATCACGTTCCCGTTTTGGACGAGGCAGTCACGTCCCCGTCCCGTTCACGTCCCGTCCGAGGTAATATCTCGTTACGTATGTAGCGACCTTTAATGTGGATGATGAAATAGGAAAATACCTTTGATCGAAATTCGCGAAAAGTAAGGGTCAACAAAGGCATTCAACATACACACTTTTTTTTTGTTGATGGCCCAAAATTTACCTATGGGTACAGCTCTAACTTAAGCGCGAAAGTGTTCGGGTTATGAAACACCTACTTGACACAGAAAGCTTATCCTCCACGAATAAGGCCCGAGCCAGTAGTGGGTCATTATGTGCTGAAATTACGATGATGATGACTTACCTACTTAGTGCCTTAGACTGACAATAAGAAAATTTAATTTATGAATAAATATATTTTACTGTATCTTTAGTCCTTTCATATGCCACCGGCCACTCATACCAGATAACCACTCTAATCGGAGCTGCCCTACTAAGTACCTCCTTACATAAAACCGCAGCCAAATTAATCCTTGGCTGGTCTTGTGAAATAGAATAGAAAAATGCTTTAATGTATAAACCAATTATGGCGTTCACAATCGTCAACGGATACATAAGTTTTAGAACACTACTACCAGGTCGGAACGCGGCACCAACCGAGACCTGGCGGAAGAAACTCGGAGTGCTTGTCTTTTTTTTTAAAACGCCATATTACAATGACCTTGTACATAAAACTAACTAGTTTCGTTCGGTTCCGTAAGGCGCTCAACTGAAATATGAATTTTATAATAAGAAAAAAAAATATATAGAATAATAAAAAACTGATATTACAAGTCTTGAATCCAGTGAGCCGACCAACCCCAAACAGCGGCACCTGTTCACAAGCATAACGCGTGTGGCAGCCATCGATCTCCTCAACCATATCAAAGGGAAGTGGTCGACCCGCCACACGTCGCTACCAGTGTCCGAAGTATTTTAGTGAGCATGACAACTCACAGGATTGACGTCCAAGAATTATTGAAGTTAAATTCATATATTAACGACAAGCTTACTGGAAATGATCCAGTAAGCTTGCCGTTTTGAATCCAAACTAGCAAAAGTACATGTTTTTTCCAATATATATTTGATAACATGAGCTCGAGCAGATTAATCCCAGGCTACTGGGTCACTCAGATAATCAGTAACGCTATAGTAGCCTTTGTTACAAAGTTGAAATTTAGCGGCCTTTTTGAATCTATGGATCGGAAGTCCTCTCAAATTAGTAGGGACCTTATTGTAGAAGCGAATACACTGACCTACAAATGAATTGCTTATTCTATGGAGACGAGTAGGATGTAAAACAAGATTACTTTTATTCCTAGTATTCATAGTGTGAGTGTCACATAACTTATCAAACTTCTCAATATTTTTCCGAACATACAATATGTTTTCATAAATATACTGACCAGCTACGGTAAGAATGCCCATCTCTTTACACTTCTCCTTGAGAGATGTCCTGGGAGCTAGCTCTTACTACTCGCTTCTGGAGAACAAAAATGCTGTCTATATCAGCAGAACACCCCCAAAGTAGTATACCATGTGTTCCCGTGCGTAGGTAAGCTGGAGCTTACCTGTTGGATTAGGGGCATGTTATAGGGACTACTGCAACAGGAATCGGGGGGTCATCCATAAATTACGTCACCGAAATGTGGCAAAGGGCAGAGGAGGGTCAAAAGATTTGTGACGTCACATGTTAAAATTTAACATACTAAAACGCGATATTTAGATTGTACAAAAATCTACGAACAAGTTTTATTTCAATATCTCTATTTATTAATAACTAGCTGACCCGGCGAACATTGTTCCGCATTATAAATATTTAAAACAAAAAGAAAGTTGGACATAGGATACCTGAGATTTTTATCCCGTCCGTATAAAACCTACTTTAACAAAACGCAACTGACAGCGAAACGTTATGTTGTCTATAGTTTAATATGGCCGAAAATTTGACAATTAGAAATTTTGAATTCGACTTGTTTATATTGTTGTAATTCACATAATATCTTTATAACTTGTAGCCTATGATATAGGAATTTTGACTGTGGCATCGCAGTTTATCCTTGCTAATATCTTATTTGTGAGACAGAATATCAGTCAGTATATGACCAACTGTGATGTCACTACGTCCACTATCCGTACAAGAAATGGGCATAAACTAGTGATACCTCACCACAGACTGCAAAAAGCCCATGGATCTTTTGCAGGCCTCTGTGTTCGCCTGTACAATAAAATTCCTGACGCTATTGTAGATTTACCCTTCATAAAGTTCAAAATTTTATTAAAACTACATTAATTAATAAAGGGTACTACCGCGTCAACGACTATATGTGTGATAATGATGCCTGGAAGTAACTGTCATTTTGTGCCTGTGCTCTGTTCCTTTGGCCCCTTCAATAATATATCTCATTGGCGAAATAATTTGTACGTAGCATTTAGAAAATGTCATATATTGTACACTGTATGTGTGAGCAATGACGCAATGGAGACCTTTATTCGCGGATTTGTTTCTTGATTGGCCCTGTCAAGGTCTATCCGTCATTCATTGCGGAAACGTGTAGCGTGTTTATTTATTTATTTAATTTTTTATGCAAAAATGTACATTCCTCTCATCTTGCGAACTGGCTCTCACTATGCTGTTTAGTGCTTTGTAAACAAGACCAATAATTTTAAAAAAAGCAACTACAGAGTTTCTTGCCGGCTCTTCTCTGTAGAGCAGCCTTCCGAACCGGTGGTAGTTTCGGCATGAATGTGAGTGAACGCAGGGATTGTGAGCGATCAGGGGAGATGGAGGGATTGTAGGAGTGCAGAGTTGTGTGTGAAAGGTGTGAATGTAGGTATGACGACTGAGAGGTGTGTGTGGAGACTGCCACCTGGTGTGGGACAGGGGCCGTAAGATTATAATGGTGTTTATAAATATGACGATTTATAAGAGTTTTGTGATGAAACCTACGTAAATAAAGTTCCTTTTGAGTTTATGTGTTATTCTGATGTATAAGCTATATTATTGTAAAGTTTCAATAAAATCCATTCAGTAGTTATACGTGAAAGAGTAACAAACAACCATCCATCCATCCATCCATCCATACTTACAAACTTTCACGTTTATAATATTAGTAAGATTTGGTTATCTGAAATATTGGACTACTTAAATGTTGACTTACTAGATTATTTAATAAAAATAAGAAAAAATAGAAAACTACTGTTTTCTCTATTTTTAAATAAATGCATTTATTTAAAAAAATTGTGACGTCACATCAGGGATTATAAAAAGGTGACAAGGGCGGGGGGTGTGTTTCAAAAGTCAAATGCAATAAATAATACATAAATAAATCAAGATCACAAATTTTAATCACAAATTGACAACAAGTATACGATTAAAACTATAATATATTCAATATCTATTAATAAATGCAACTTAATAATAACGAGTATAGATTTGTTCTATTGCAATGGTAACTTCGGGTTTAAAGGGCTAAACTACACGGCATTCATCTTATAAATGTTGTATTAAATGAGCGAGTACAGTAGGCTAATTCCTTTTCACGAACGAGCCTGATTCAGGAACGGGCCCTTTATGAGCTGAGATAATGATCATTATCCAGAGATCCATATGGATGGGATCATTTCAGCGAAGCAAGTCGTTAGTTATTTAAATTAACCATGGAATGTAAATAGGTAAGTATAAATAAATATGTGACAAAGACGAACATTACAGAAAGCGTTAATGACAGGTACTATATTATTCTTCTTGAGTTTGTGGCATGCGTTGTTAATATACGATATTCACAATTATTAAATGGCGTCCTTGATATCCGTTATTATATATTTATTTAGTCATTATATATATATTAATATAGGGACGGCGCCACGATCTGTTACTCTATCGCAGCTCGTGGCATAAAGACGCTTACACTACCTACTGTTGCGGTTCACAAAGTATTGGTTCGGTATACCGTGCAGTTTTAATCCTGAACCTCCGAATGTTACAAATATTATATATCATCTCCCTTCACTAATTAAACACAAAAATCTACTACTGCGTGTACGTCATTATCAAGTTGTTTGCTGGCTATTAACGATCATATGGCCTGCCGTCCGTGTGCCGACGGATTCAGAATAAGAATGTAGTCACCACCTTATTCTATCCTAGGGGTGGGTAAAATGATAAGGCAGAAGACCTAAAAGCTATAAGACAAGTAAAACTTAATACGGAACCCTGTGCCCGTCTGGCCAGCGTGGCGCTGTGGGCCTGTTTCCCTCTATGTATTTGGAGGAGGCCCGACACAGCAGTGTGGAGTAATGGAGTACTTGGAGTAATGTTCTAAAAAAAATAACATCCATATCTATCGTATATCGTTAAGGCAGTATTGTTGAAAGATAGAGGCTAGTGGATGTGCACGAAGCTTGAACTTGCAAAATGCGAATGATACACAATAACAATAGACATTTAATAGCAGGGAAAAAAACTAATAGTCCGGGATCCCCGGTACATTGTTTTCACTTGATTACTATCAAGCTAATTTTTCGTGAGTAGCTTCATTTTCATGAGACGCCCAACATTTTCTTGTCGACAACTCTTGATTGTGGTAGCTAACAGAGGTAGCAAGGGTGAAATATGTTGATTTAATGATTCAAAAAAACTTATTACTAACCGGGTGCTTTTTGGTATATCTGATGATAATTATCTAAATTATTCGAAAATGTATTTGTCCTACAAAATGTATGGTTTGATCAAAGAGTCCTCCACCTCCAATATGTATGGATAACGAGGTCATAAAAAATGATTACTAACCAGCTGGTTTTTTTTTATTTACTTAGTAAATATTTATATTATTTAACCGTCATATTGTCCTACAAGTTGCGTGGTACGTTATCCCGGTCCTACGCTCAAAAGTTGTTAAAACCACAAGACCCATTTTGTCATCACTAACTGTAGGACAATAATTTTCCATGATAGGTTAGTGTATTCTCTGCTCAAATGATACAATGTCCTACAAGAAAACAGGTATGTAACACGAGTCCGACAAAAATTGTAATTTTTTCGTTTTCCTACTTATAACTTACTAGCGACCCGAACCGGCTTCGCACGGGTGCATGTATTATACATATAAACCTTCATCTTGAATCACTCTATCTATTAAAGAAAACCGCTTCAAAATCCGTTGCGTAGTTTTCAAGTTTTGAGCATAAATAGGGACGGACAGACGACAGCGACTTTGTTTTATACTATGTAGTGATGATGATACAGTGAAAACGTCTTTTTTTTAATTTAAATAAATTATGTTTCTTAGGTAATACAAAAAAATAATTATTTACATTTATAAAAAATAACATTCATCAGATTCATCTGATGAATTTTCAGTATCATCACTGTCATTTTCATCTATTTCATTTTCCTCGTCTTCTGTCTCTGTAATGACGTAAAAAATTAAGTATTATTTAACATAAAATGAATCCACTTCGTTTTATAGTGTGCAAAACTTTTTATATAGTACATTATACGGATTCCGCTATACAACGACATTCACCGTAATGTTTAATGGATGTAAATTATTTTATTAGAAATTTAGTACGTTAAAAATAATTTTAAAAAATGGATTGCCTGAAAATGTGAAAATTTCTAATAAAATAATTTTCATCCATTAAACATATCGGTGGTCGTTGTATAGCGGGATCCGTATATGTACTATATAAAAAGTTTCGCACACTATAAAACGAAGTGGATTCATTTTATGTTAAAAATACTTAATTTTTTACGTTATTACAGAGTCAGAAGACGAGGAAAATGAAATAGATGAAAATGATAGTGATGATACTGAAAATTTATCAGATGAATCTGATGAATATACATTTTTTTTAAGTAAATAATTATTTTTTTGTACTACTTACTTTAGTAAAAAAATAGTTATTTAAGTTAATAAAAAAGATGTTTTCACTATATCATAAGTTATAAGTAGGAAAACGAAAAATGACAATTTCTGTCGGACTCATGATACATACCTGTTTTTTTGTAGGACATTGTACCATTTGGGCAGAGAATACTAACCTATCATGTAAAATTGGTGTCCTACAGTTAGTGATGACAAAATGGGTCTTGTGGTATTGCCAATTTCTGAGTGTAGGACCGGGATAACGTACCACGCAACTTGTAGAACAATATGACGGTTAAATAATATAAATATTTACTAAGTAAATAAAAAAAACCCAGCTGGTTAGTAATAATTTTTGATGACCTCGTTATCGATACATATTGGAAGTGGAGGACTCTTTGATCAAACCATACATTTTGTAGGACAAATACATTTTCGAATAATTTAGATAATTCTCATCAGATATACCAAAAATCACCCGGTTAGTAATAATTTTTATAGAATCATTAAATCGACATATTTAACCTTTGCTACCTCTGTTAGCTACCACAATCAAGAGATGTCGACAAGAAAATGTTGGGCGTCTCATCAAAACAAAGCTATTCACAAAGATTCAGCTTGATAGTAATAATTTTTTTTCTATGATCTGTAGAACAACTTTTGAGTGTAGGACCGGGATAACGTACCACGCAACTTGTAGGACAATATGACGGTTAAATAATATACATATTTATTAAGTAAATAAAAAAAAACCAGCTGGTTAGTAATCATTTTTGATGACCTCGTTATCCATACATATTGGAGGTGGAGGACTCTTTGATCAAACCATACATTTTGTAGGACAAATACATTTTCGAATAATTTAGATAATTATCATCAGATATACCAAAAAGCACCCGGTTAGTAATAATTTTTTCTGAATCATAAAATCAACATATTTCACCCTTGCTACCTCTGTTAGCTACCACAATCAAGAGTTGTCGACAAGAAAATGTTGGGCGTCTCATGAAGATGAAGCTACTCACGAAAAATTAGCTTGATAGTAATCAAGTGAAATCAATGTACGGGGGACCCCGGACTATAAGGGGAGGTTGTATTGGCTTATCGTTACGCTATTGTATAAATACTTTTATTTGACGGTTCATAATAAATTGGGCGAATTAAGCGAATCCAGTATACAATTTTTGTATTCCACCTAGCCCATAGGTGTTTGAGACAATTTGCATTAACTATAATTATTTTAGTGTGTTATAACTAGGCCTGAGATCAGGGGCGTAGCTACCGCCGTATCTACCGTATCAATTATACGGGGCCCCCGGGTGACGGGGGCCCCCGACATGCGTAAGCAAAAAATACTAAAAACTTCCCAAATTTTTTTATTATTTCAGAAATGACAAAAGTAAATAAATGTAATTTCTTTTTCGTTCGAGTTCGAAAGTTGGCAACACCCTACATCGTTACTTTTTTTTAAACACATTTTTTTTCTATTGTGAGAAATCTTTACCCTTCTTAAGGGCCCAGAATTACATTTTTATGCGGGGCCCCACCAAGGCACGCTACGCCCCTGCCTGAGATTAAAATAGGAATGATAAATGATAGTTGTCCGATATAATAGATACTCAGGCAAAATTATTGACAATATCTTTACAATAAAGCTTAAAAATATATTACGCTATAACAGTTATAAATGGCTTACTATGTTTTAACTACTGGTCAGAGGCAGATTATTGTGAAGGCACATGTAATTTTTTGTGGAAAATGGTCTTCGATATCTGGCTGTTGAAGACTAAGCGGGTAAAGTTAAATTCCGGGCCACGAGAGGATGGTCAAACGCCCCGACATACGAACTAAAACGCGTGGCGTTCCTTGACTTCCCGCTCTAAAGTCAACACAACAAAGAGAACACGTCCTGCAAAACTAAACTAGTTGCCCAGAGTTGTGAGGATACAATTAGTCGTTTCAGCCCATATATTACCCACTACTGAGTCGGGCCTCCTCCAAATTCATGGTGGAAAATAAGCCTACTATTCCACGCTGACAAATTGGCACAGGGTTTGTATCAAGGTTTCCCTTCTTGCGGCTAGGTGATCTGTCTCTTGCGTTCTTTTAGTCGCCTCTTACGGCACCCTCAAGATAGTATGGGTCGGTGACATTGTGTATTATAAATTCGTCACCACAATTCAATTAGTAAAAAAGTCACACAAGCAGTGGCGGTTTTACCATTTACCAGTAAGCTGGAGCCTAGGGCGGCATGTTTTAAGGGGCGGCAGATTTAGGACGTCAAAAAGCCTAAGGGCGGCAAATCTCTAAATCCGCCACTGGTCTGTCCAGCGTGGTACAGTAGTCTACAATCCTCCTGTAATTGGAGGAGGCCCGACTCAGCACTGGATCTTTTACGGGCTGAGAAGTCGAAGTTAACACCTAAATTGCTGTTATAAAGGCGTTGATGGACTGCTTGCCTAGAACGCTGTCTATATTTAATCCGCCTCTGCTACCGGTGTTAACACAACGTGTACACTTAAATTTTAAATTAAAAATGGCACTGACTTAATCATTATTCTATAGAGAATGTAATCCCAATGTAATAATTGAAATAGGCACTCAAAACTGAAACCTATAAGAATAAGGCACCTTCTGTTATAAAAAAATATCTAATTACAATATTTATTTGGCATAATATTTTTAACTACACCTGTTAGACCAATTAAAACATTATAGTTCGACAGAGAACATCGAAAATAGACGATGTTCTCTTTCGAATGCCAAAATTCAATATTAATCGTAAAGTAACATAGATTCGACATACATCGTTAATACATATGAGGGTAAATCTATTTTAATTATTATACAACAGATTTGGTTATCGTAGACTATATTAGGAAAATAGTTAAAAATTGTAAATACAAACTGCGAATTAGATAGACTAGCATTGGTATAATAATGATGTTGCAAAAAGCGACTATATCTTTTACAACGTAACGTTTAAAATAACATGTAACACAATATATAAATGCAGGATTGCTTTGAAATATAATTTAATAAATAACTCCATGGTTCTATAACATGGAGTTCTGTACCGATGTTCTGTAGGAGCTACGCGTACATAAATACCTATTTATAAAATTATGGTAATAAATTAATAACATGGGTTCAGACTAAAAAAGGAATAAGCATAATTTGCGCTAAGGAATGTTCGAAAGTTAAGAAATACTTGGAGGCAAGAATACTCTTAGGAGAACGGTGTTTTCCCCCCGTGTGGGGACGGGTCAGAATATAAAACTTCCCCACCTCACGCTGGGAAATAACGAGTGTTGTAAAAGTCAACAAAACCCAACACGCTTGGTGGTAAGATCGAATGGTCCGCCCGGCTACCTACCACCCTCACATCTAAGTCCGGCGCCAAGCAGTTTTATTGTGTTCCGTCGTGTGTATGTGAGAGCCGGTGCCCGACAGGGCATTTCCTTGAATTGCCTGCTCCATCTTAGAACCTGGCGTTGCTTTCCGTCACGCAAGCCTAGGGTAAAAGGCATTCAAGTCACCGATAAAAAAAACTCTTAAATGCTAATCAAACCGGTCCGGTCCGGTTCTAAATTTGTATAAAAGTATTACATATAAGAAATATCGTTTCAATTTCGAATTGGAATACAACTTTAATTACAATTTTGAAATAGTAGGAGGAAGCAAAATAGATTTTATCGTTCTACACACTTACATAGTACATTTTTAAGCCTATCTAAAATTTGGTTTTTCTGATCACGTCATAATCGTATTTTCATATAAGTATACTAGGTTTATTTTCCTTTGTCATGTATCATAGGAGTCTTCCAGATATCAGCCTTTTAGATGAAATACACGAAATCAGTTACACAACGCACAATATTACGCAATTGCAGTTGCTATTAAAATCAATTAAAATGACATACTAAAATCTTGCGTTTACGAGTTGACTAGTGGGAGAAAATATTACGTATTATGTACTACTTTGTTCTTAAAACTAAGTGTAAACTTCAAAAAGAAAACATTTGCACCTATTGTTTGTTCGTATGTCAAACGATTGTCATATTTCTATACAAAATTGGACAAGTTTAGAAATCGTCGGTCGATTTCTGACTATTTGTTAATCAGCCGCAATCGGTGCGGGTGATGTATGGAAAAATCTACAAAAAGACAACTTGAAATAGTTGGCGTTCGGCAAGAAAGGGTTGGCATCGACCCCTCTCTTGGCATCTGGCAAAAGAAACACTACACTTAAAGCAATAAGCATGTGCCAAAACGAGTGAACGACCTTATAATTTTGCTCAGTTTGCAGAAAAGCATACGCTATTAAGCCAGTAGAAACCAAAACTATGCCTACGGGTAAATATCTCAAATAATACGTCCTAGAATATTTCATGGAGCGGCGTTGCCTATAATCTAAATACCAAGATAACAATAGAAGAGCGATGCCAACGGCCACGGGTAGTAGGAAAGAAATGAACGAGTACATATTCCAAGTCGTCAGCAAAGCTATAATAATTGCGCCGATCAATTGCAAGGAAGATCTAAATTTGTCCCCGATAACGCACATGGCTAGCAAAGTAACCCAGAAAGACATTATTCCGCAGTAGAAATCGCCGAATTGGAGAATGTTACCTCGGAAAATACAGTAAGCCACTTGCGTAGGGGCATCGCAGGCGTGGTAGAAGGTGGAGAACACCATGGTGAAGGTATACATCATGGCCTCCGTGTAGTACAGACGGATGGTAGCCACGTATATGGATAAGAAGAAAAGCAGATTGCTCAGCGTCAGAAGTAGAACCGAGACGAGCATGTAGAAACGGCTGTCCATTCTGGAGTCGTCGGAACAATCCCAAGCTGAAATAGGTTATTTTTAGTTAGTGGCGCCAACTGGAGAACAAAGTAATATAAAACAGGTAGTAACCAAAATATCTTAGCTTATAATTAAAAGGCTCAAGCCTTTTAAAAATATGAAGTTAATTCAGCTAACTGTACATCAACAAGTCAGATCGGTTTAAGATTAAGACGAAGAATATTCTTAAATACTCGTTAAACTACCTTTGACACCTCCCGCGACGATAAAATAACTACATTCGGTCATAAAAGTGCATTTACCTCCGTATCCAGCAGAACACGAGCAAAATGACATCACCAGTCCCCCAAAAGTGTTTAGCAGGCAATTCCCATGGTTACTGCACCGTCCGGACACGCAGGATGTCGACGAAATCGTCAGCACAATCGTAGCGTTACATTCAGATGTTCCTTGCCTTGTATTCTCCCCTACAGTCGTGTTATTCCTGTCTGACGTACCTGTACCATCGACATAGTATGTGGTACCATTATCGGAGGTCGGACATGGACACACAACTTCGTCACAAAACAATCTGAAAGTCAGATACCAAGTCCCACTATCAGGAAACGGTATATAAGTCTTCTCGTACACAGTTTCCGAGTCTGTGCTGTTCAGTACAAACAACGCTGGCTTCACATGGTCGTTGAACTTGCAATGGCCAGTTTGCAGCGGTATGCTCGGATGGTTAATGTCCATACAGACAACCGCTTGGAAATATTGGTTGTCCTCCGTAAATGCTAAGAGATTGCCTTTTTGGCTCTCACGTCTATATCCCATGTAATATTTTAAGCTCATTAAAAGACTGGCAGCTATTGTGAGACCGCCACCAATGTCTAAAAACTGATTGACTGTGAATCTCAGTGACTTAATTTCCGAAGATGTTATGTTGATTAAGCTAGTGGCGTCTTGAAGATCTGTTGTTGGCAAGCCGTAGTCAAACGTGAAGAACCTGCCTTTATCATCTCTCATAAGATCTACTACAGTAAAATTTACCACTTCATCAAAATCAGTTCTTAAGTAAGATTCGCAATCTGCTATATCTGATCCATTACCTAAGACAAAATCTAACTTTACATAATGCCAGGTGTTGGGATGAGGTAGGAAAGTTATACTTCTATCTTCCAAGTTAGGATCAAGTATGCAATAAATCAGATTATCTTCTTTGGTCGGCAAAGACTGTGCCTGTATTAATACGGATATTTTTTTGTCATTAGCCGATGTATTAGCAATGGTTATATCTAGACTCACAGGGTCAGACGAATCTCTGGTTATGCATTTATATAAAGCAGGAATGCTGTCGTATTTAAGCGTAATGCCAGAATAACAGTCGACAAGTGGTAAATTACTGGTGCGTTTCACGTGTAGGTCGGCGTATAGAATTGTTTCGCAAGTAGCCACCAGACCTGGAAGGAACAAAAGTATATTTAACGATAGATTCTACTATCGAAAGAATTACTTGTCTTAGATCTAGGCAATTACTTAAAGTTAAACAGATGGTTGTGGTTTCTATGTGTGGACGGATTTAGAATATAGAATGTCACCATCTTGAAGGTGTCGTAAGAGACGGCTAGAGGAACGCAAGTGCCAGATTAGAGAAGGAAAATTTGACACAAACCCTGTGCCAACCCGCCTTGCCAGCGTGTCACAATATACTAATTTCCCTTCACGGATTTGGAGGAGGTCCGAATCAGTGGTGGGTAATTTATGAGCTGAAACAACGAAACGTGATATACAATTCATCACATCAGTATTTCCGTTGAAACGAACTCAAGTGTAGTTCACACCACACCATGCTTTATTTATTATTTATTTATTTATCCATTTGTGACCTATCATTACAGGCTAACCCAATACGATAGACTACATATCTCATAAGTAATGTTACGAGTAACAAATTACAAGCATGGACGCCCTTGTGAATTCATTCATTCATCATTTATAATAAAATATTTATAAAACCTCAAGAATGTGTCGCCTCTATAATTCTCTTTTCGCCAAATCAAAATTATTTCCAGATACAGTTCGAAAGGGGGTTTACAGATAAGATTTAGTACAGTCCTCGCCAATCTTTATAGCCGCTCTGAATGTAGCCGCATTACGCTGCGCACAACACAAAATCAGGTATCAGCGGGACGGCGGTGGGGCGGGGAGGCAGGGCACGCCCCGCCCGCGCGCGCTGTTTTACACCCGCAAGCGTCCTCGCCACCCACGTGTGAGTGAGCTACGTTCGTATTGGTTATCACTACATAGTATAAAACAAAGTCGTTGTCGTCTGTCCGTCTCTATGTATGATTAAGTCTTTAAAACTACGCAATGAATTTTGAAGCGTTTTTTTAATAGATAGTGATTCAAGAGGAAGGTTTATATGTTTATTATATCCATAATATTGTAGAGAAAAGTGTTTCTCTACAATATTATGGATATATTGTAGAGATCAATTTAGAGGTTCATCATTGCACCCGTGCGAAGCCGGGGCAGTAGTGAAATATACGATGCGCAAGTTCGTACCCACGGCTAAATTCAGAGCGGCCATAAATATTGGCGAGGACTGTACTTAGAACATACATTTTAGAATATTTTTTTATTATGCTGTATATTTAAACAACAGTTGGTTTTTACAATATTTTAACATGATGTGTCAACATAATTAAAGGTTCCAACCTAGATTAGATCCGCTTAAGAGAATTACTAGTTTAGTTGCTATGTCTTTCTCAAGAACACAACGATACTTTATACATATGTAGTTACAAAATCTACACCAGTTACATCTAAACGCATTCAGTCCTTTATATTAGGCGTAACTGAATGACATCACGACATCAGCCTTGCACACAATTGATTGATGCAACCGAGAGGATGTTGGGAATCGGGCCGGTCCAACGTCCGATCGCATATCACGCCTATTGACAGAGATTTTAGACAAGGCACAGACAAGAATGTATTTGACAAATAACACGCTGTCGATTCAAATTGTGATGACTAATATTATTGTTAAAATCAAATTGTTATGATATATTGTCATCTTCAACTTATCAGGGGAGGACCTAACTAAAAAAATATGTATTTATAAAACTTTCTTTTGTGCGCGGCTTCGCCCGCTTGGCTTCGAACCCGTGCTTATATCCGCTTCGCATTAGCCTATGTTACTTAGAGATAATATAAGATGTAAATTGTGAATGGATTTTGAAAACAGTCCAGTAGTTTTTGAGTTTATTCGTTACAAACATACATACTCGTACAAATATTTCCTCTTTAAGCGCGAGTGTCAATTTTGTTGCAGTTATTTTCAAAATATAAATACTACTCTTGTAAGATCTTAATTGAAATTAACTGATTTGATGATTTCAAGGACAAATTTTGCTCTTAATCAACAACCCATTTCTTTCGATAAAGATTAATACTACGTATTAATTGATTTGTTGATAATTGATAAAACTCTTTGGGAAATAATTTTTTAACGAAATGTCCGATTGGAATAAAACAAAAAGTATTTTACTTTTACATAAATACCCTTGATAACATAATGCTTCATTTGGATAAGGATTAATATTACGATACACATTTAACGTATTTTCTTTCTTCAGATGATTTAATATGTTTTATGAGCATTAAAGCGGTTATTGTGACTAAACTGA
This sequence comes from Clostera curtula, assembly GCA_905475355.2. Lineage (NCBI taxonomy): Eukaryota > Metazoa > Arthropoda > Insecta > Lepidoptera > Notodontidae > Clostera > Clostera curtula. Next base: position 3,694,520 of record FR997813.1, on the reverse strand, counting down.
AATGATAGTTAGATATGACTAACAGACTTTAATCTAACAGACTTTGCCATTTACCTTGTTGTTCTACTTTCTGCGTCCTCGGATCCTCCCACTTAATATATATCAAGGCATACCACTGGCCTGGCTTCGGATTTATTACACTATACGTTCGGTTTTGCCCATCCGACAACAATTCGAGATCATGCACAGGCTCTCTGGTAGACGGGTCTATAAAGGTCTTCGGAAAATCATACCCATCAGGGTTCACCGCTGGGTATGACCCATGCTTCAAATTTATTACTACATCTTGCGGTTCACACGACCCTGGAAAAGATAGGGGTTAATTAATATATTAAATAGGGGTTAATCGTAGGGGGGTCAAAAAAAATTGCCTAAAACTAACAACTAAAACAAAAATATATATGTTTTAACAACCTTAACACTTAGGTGTGTAAAAAATAGTTATAAACCTATTCATACATATGAAATTTCATCAAAATCGGTCGAGCCGTTTCGTAAGAGTATAAACACTAAAACTGTGACACAAAAATTTTAATTAGAAGGTGAAACCCCTGCATGTTAGGTATAACATGTATCGCGGGTAGTTTACAAACATGAAATTCACGAACACAATGACACCCAGTCTCGGAGCAAGTGCCTCTGGTTTACACAAAGACCCCGGAATCGAACCGGGGATCATCATCATCATCATCAGCCCACATTAGTCCACTGCTGGACATAGGCCTCCCCTAAAGAGCGCCATAGCGCCCTGTCCTCGGCTTGACGCATCCAGCCGCTGCCCGCAGCCTTTCGCAGATCGTCGCTCCATCTAGCAGAGGGTCGTCCTACACTACGCTTGCCTATTCGCGGTCTCCACTCAAGAACTCGTCTACCCCAGCGGTTGTCGGTTCTTCTACAGATATGACCAGCCCACTGCCACTTCAGTCTGCTAATTCGCTGAGCTATGTCGGTGACTTTGGTTCTCTGTCGGATAATCTCGTTACGGAGCCTATCTTTCAGAGAAACTCCCAACATAGCTCTCTCCATAGCACGCTGAGCGACTTTAAACTGGTGGACTAGTCTCACCGTGAGTGTCCACGTCTCGGCGCCGTAGGTCATGACGGGTAGGACGCACTGATCGAAAACTTTCGTTTTCAAGCTCTGCGGGATGGGCGACGAGAAGACTCGACGAAGGTTTCCAAATGCTGCCCAGCCCAGCTGGATTCTCCTCTTGGCCTCCCTATCGAAGCTGTTCCTACCTAATTGCAAAATTTGCCCGAGGTATATATATTCTGGAACAGCTTCAACAAGATGACCATTTACGACGATAGGTCTCGGATGAATGTGGTCATTCATCATGATTTTGGTTTTATCCAAATTCATGCCGAGACCCACCCGTCGCGAGGCTGATGCTAAGCTGGTCAGCATCTGTTGTAGCTCCTCCAGCGACTCCGCCATTAGGACTATGTCATCTGCAAATCTCAAGTGTGAGATGTACTGGCCATTTATGTTAATGCCCTTATCTTTCCAGTCCAGCGTCTTAAACACATCCTCCAAAGCGCTTGCGAACAGTTTCGGGGATATTACATCCCCCTGTCTCACTCCGCGGCAAAGTTGGATGGGTTTAGTACGCTGGTCCTGTACTTGGACACACATAGAGGCCTCATCGTACAGACATCTCAACACTTGGATGTAACGATAGTCCACTTGGCATCGCTGAAGGGATTCAAGAACAGCCCAGGCTTCGACGGAGTCAAAAGCTTTCTCATAGTCCACAAAAGCTAGACACAGGGGCCGATTATACTCTTCGGACTTCTGTATAATTTGCCTCACTGTGTGGATGTGGTCTATGGTGCTATAACCCCTACGAAACCCGGCCTGTTCCGGAGGCTGAAATTCATCGAGTCTTATGGCGAGACGGTTCGCAATGACTCTTGAAAACAACTTATAGACGTGGCTCAGGAGTGAGATGGGCCTGTAATTTTTAAGAAGTGTGGTATCACCTTTCTTAAAAAACAGTACCACCAAACTCCTGCTCCACGCCTTAGGAGTTCTCCCGCAGTGAATGACGGAGTTAAAGAGTCTTTGCAGTTCCTGTATGACAGGAATCCCTCCTGTCTTCAGAAGTTCTGAAGTAACTCCGTCTTCACCGGGGGCCTTTCCATTTCTAAGTTGTTTAAGAGCCAGCACGATTTCGTCTTGGCTGATATCGGGCAGTTCGTCGGTATAGTAGCGGACCAGGGTGGCTCTTTGATCCTGGATAGAACTTTCAAGGCGAGTGGCATGTGCAGCATAAAGCCGGCCATAGAAGTCTTCGATCTCGGCAAGAATCTCCGGCTTAGACAAAACGGTTCTGCCATCGCGTGTTGTGAGCTTCGTCAGGTGGCTCCTCCCAAGCTGCTTAATGAACACCTTGGACCCTCGGTTTCGCTCAATTGCCTCTAATATGAGGCGGGTATTGGAGCTCCGAAGGTCACGCCGTGTCATTTTAGCAATTTGTCGGTTGAGATTTGCCCTGTCTGACGAAGTGGCATGTGTAGTTTCCCGTCTTTTTGGCATAAGCCGCAGAGTCTCGTCCGAGAGTTTGGACTTCGTACCTTTACGCTGCGTTCTACAAAATTTGATGCCCTCACCCCTTAGTGTATCCAAGATTTTTTGTAGGGTCTCGTCGACGTCATCGGTAGGCTCTATGGCAGCAAATCTAGCGCCCAGTATGTCCTGGAACGCTTCGGTTTCCGCCATGGTTTGGATTTGGAGTGGGTTCGGTCGGAGCGTGGACTTCATCAGACGGTTTCTTTCGAGCTTTAAGTCGAGATTCAGAGAGCCTCGGACAAGTCGGTGATCAGAGCCTGTATTAAATCGGTTGATCACCGAGACGTCTCTGAATATGTGCTTCTTGTCCGTCATGATGAAGTCGATCTCGTTTTTGGTCACAGTATCGGGACTTTGCCAAGTCCACTTCCTGTGGGGCTTCTTCTTAAAGAAAGAGTTCATTAAGTAGAGCCCCTCTTTCTCTAGGAAGTCGACAAGCATTTGCCCCCTGTGATTCCTACTTCCATAACCATGGGGTCCCACTCGGGATTCACCGCCAATCTGAGCACCTACCTTGCCGTTAAAGTCCCCCATAACAATGTTAAAGTGAGCCTTGGTGGTGTTGTGTAAGGCTTTTGAGATATCCTCATACATATCCTCAACTTCATCATCCGAATGTGCCGAGGTCGGTGCGTAAACCTGGATGATCTTCAAGCTATACCGTTTCGATAGCCGAAGAATCAGGTACGCTACCCTCGTCGACACACTGGAGATTTCTTCAACATTGTTAGAGAGGGCTTCATGGACAAGAAACCCTATGCCACCCTGCGATTTTTGCTGTCCTTCGCGGAAGTACAAAAGGTGGCCAGATTCTAGGGTAATGGTGTCCTCTCCCTCTCTACGGACTTCGCAAAGACCCAGAACATGCCACCTGATGTTCTCCAGCTCCACCTCCAACTGCGCTAGATGCTCGTCAAGCCTCAGAGTGCGTCCGTTATACGTAGCCAGGGTCAGGTGGTTCAGGTAGCCAGATGTAACCCGGGGATTCTTCGCACCCCTTGCCCCGCCGTTACCGTGGCCGCTACCCGGATGACCAGGAATAGCGGGGCTGCCGGGAACTGGGGGCCATCTGTTTATATTGTCCGTCATTTAGGGGGGATTGCCCATAATCCCCACGCTGGGCATGCGGGTTGGGGATCGCAGTTATTGATAAGGAGTTGGACCAGACGTTGCTGCTGCCCAACGTCTGTAATTTTTTCCCTTAGTCGCCTTTTACGACACCCACGGGAGGAGATGGGGTGGTGATATTCTCTTTCCGTCACCACACGGAAAACGTACCGAACCGGGGATACGTGATCCAAACTCGGCACATCCTACCCCTAGACCAACAAGGCAGTCATATACATTATAATAATTTAACAAACACAAAAGTAGCCGTCTTGCTATTTTTAGTCTGTTATGCTTGCACGGCTAAACCTCTCTCTTTTTTTAGTTTCGCTTGGGAAATGATTATGCACACCGTCGCCCCGCGGGGGTGGGGCCCACGATTATGTGGGACTCCGGAATCAACTCGTCTACCCACTAAAACCTATTAAGATGTGGTGTAAATAATTTGCTCCGTGACAACCTATTTATTTCGTAACTGCGGGATTTCCCATTCGAATAAAAAGTGCTAAACTTCATTATATTTGAAGTACTTTACCGTTAATGTAAGTTTTTTTTTTATTAGAGCGATAAAGTTCCCTTGGGATCACTCCATAGCAATACCTCTAGCCTTGACCCGCTTTTCAACCAAGCAATGTTTATATTTCCACCATAATTCACGCGCCCCATTATGCACCGTACAATATGGTCGAAGTAACATTAGGGTTGTTATGTTAGATGTTAATTTAACATTTTCCCCCTTGCTTAATTTAGAAGCACGTTCCGTAAATTTTCTATAAAGTACCGGTATTTCTCTGGTTTTCATTTTATTTATTTATTAACATTTAGAAAACACTTTCACAAATTATATTCTTCGCGCTCGTAAACTACCGCATGTTTGCCCGACCTGTTGTGCTATTCGGGTCAAGACAAATCCAACAAATCAGAGATCATTAACGCTGGTTCAGTTCAGATCTTGAATTTTAGATGGTGTAACTAAACCGACAGTGTTTTTAGAAGTCACAAAATATTAAAACCACATCAACCACAGTTTTTGAATTGGTTTCAAAAATATGGCCACAGTCCGGTAAAGGCGCAAGACTTTGGAATCCATTACCAAGATATATTACTACCACTTCTCAGCCCATAGATGACCCACTGTTAAGATGGGCCTCCTCCAATCACAGGGAGGGTAATATAATAAGCTTACAGTGCCTCACTGACCGGGTTGACACAGGGTTTCGTGTGAAGGTTTCTTTTGCTTTTGCTAAGGTTTCGCCCTTGTCATTTCCTTCTGTCAACTCTTACGACACCCTCAGGACTGGATGCGGTGGTGACACCATGTATTATTCCGTCACAGGCAAGAGACAGGCATAGATAATATAATGATATTGCTAAGCGATGGATGCGGGCGGCTCAGGGCCGGCCTTCGTAGAAATCTTTGGGGAAGGCCTATGTCCAGCAATGGACGTCTTTTGGCTGAAATGATGATGATGATATGGATTATAATTTTTTATTTATTTATTTATAATTACGTAAATAACACCTTAACAGCTATAGCGCCAATGCGATTTTACTACTAAAAAACAAATAACTAATACATTACAAATTAAAAAACACACTTACACTTAGCCCAGTCATATTAGGTAAAAAATGGGTCAACCTCGGAATGAAAGATAATAAGCTGTAATGTTTGATAAAACATTTTTTTAGTAAATAATTAACTTTAAATAACGTACTGATGACGGCAGGATGGTCACGTCGAAGTCCGAGATTTTGGGTGAGGTCGAGAGTTTCTATGGACAACTGTACACGTCTACACAGGAACCCGTCATAAATCTAGCAAACGACCCACGAGCTAGATTAACCCGGCACTACACAGAAGACCTCCCGGACGTCAGCCTGTGTGAGATCGGGATGGCTCTCGAGCAACTTAAAAACAACAAGGCGGCGGGTGATGACGGAATTACCGCAGAACTTCTGAAGGCGGGTGGAGAACCGATCCTTAGGGCCCTTCAGAAGTTATTCAATTCCGTCATACTCGAAGGGCGAACGCCAAAGGCATGGAACAGTAGTGTGGTGGTGCTGTTCTTCAAGAAGGGAGATAACACCTTATTGAAGAACTACAGACCCATCTCACTTCTGAGCAATGTCTACAAGTTGTTCTCGAGGGTCATCACGAATCGTCTCGCATGCAGGCTCGACGATTCCCAGCCTCCCAAACAAGCCGGTTTCCGAAAAGGCTTTAGTACCGTAGACCATATTTTAACGCTACGGCAGGTTATACAGAAGACCGAGGAGTATAACCTGCCCCTTTGTCTGGCGTTCGTGGACGACGAGAAAGCCTTCGATTCGATCGAGACGTGGGCAGTATTGCAGGCTCTCCAGAGGTGCCAAGTCGACTATCGGTACATCGAAGTGTTGAAGTGCTTGTATGAAAACGCCACCATGTCAGTCCGACTCCAGGACCAGACCTCGAAACCGATCCAGTTGCAGCGAGGTGTTAGACAGGGAGACGTTATCTCTCCGAAACTGTTCACCGCTGCACTGGAAGATGTTTTCAAGGTTTTGGATTGGAAAGGGCTGGGCATTAACGTAAACGGCGAGTACATCACTCACCTTCGATTCGCTGACGACATAGTCGTAATGGCTGAGACCATGGAGGGCCTCACTACGTTGCTCGATGGCCTCTGTGGAGCCTCCGAACGAGTCGGCCTTAAGATGAACATGGAGAAGACAAAGATCATGTCTAATATCCATGTTCAAGCCACTCCTGTTAACATCGGAGGTTCTACCCTCGAAGTTGTTGACCATTACATTTACCTGGGACACACTATCCAGTTAGGTAAGTCCAACTTCGAGAAAGAGGTCAATCGTCGGATCCAACTCGGCTGGGCAGCGTTCGGGAAGCTGCGAAAGATCTTCTTGTCCCCAATACCGCAGTGTCTGAAGACAAAAGTCTTCAACCAATGTGTGTTGCCAGTGATGACTTATGGAACAGAGACGTGGTCGCTCACTATGGGCTCCATCAGAAGGCTCAAAGTCACCCAAAGGGCAATGGAGAGGGATATGCTCGGAGTTTCCCTGCGAGATCGAATCAGAAATGAGGAGATACGCAGGCAAACTAGGGTCACCGACATAGCCCACCGGATTGCCAAACTTAAGTGGCAGTGGGCAGGGCACATAGCTCGCAGGACCGACGCCCGATGGGGTAGAAAGTCCTCGAGTGGCGACCGCGTTCCGGAAGGCGCAGTGCTAGTAGGCATCCCACACGGTGGACCGACGACCTGGTGAAGGTCGCCGGAAAGCAGTGAATGCGGGCGGCCCAGGACCGGCCTTTGTGGAGATCCTTGGGGGAGGCCTATGTCCAGCAGTGGACGTCTTGTGGATGATGATGAACGTACTGATAACCGTAACTCACGCTTGACCTTGCATTAGGCCATACATGACTGTATGCGGCGCACTCTTCGCGATCTACCGCAATAACGGTTGATCGTATGAAAAAAAGTTCAAACAATAGTTGTTGAGAATTTTATACTCTACAACTTTTATAATTGGTGCAAATCTCATTTAAGCAACAGAAAGCGAGATATTCACGAAACACCGATTTTTAAAACCTTTGACCTTCAATATCTTAAGACGCGGACACGATAGCACTTGTGACTTTTGAGACAACATTTAGAACGACAAAACAAAGGTTTATACAAATTTCCAGCTTATTATCTATCATTCCGAGGTCAAACCCCTAATATGACTGGGCTATTAAAAATACATTTGAAATACCTAAAATTAAAACACTTAAGTACAATTAAAAATAAAATAATCATCCCAGTCTTTCAATGCACTCCAGTGCTACTCCTGTGAACTTTATCAGGCTACAGTGAAATATATCAACCTCCTCTGAAATAATATTTAGCAGTCTTATGGCACGTGAAAAGGGGGCAAACTTGTTAAGGTTGGTCCTAGAGTATGGCTGGAGTAGCGTGGGCGTGGGGCGACGCGCGCCTCCGCAACCGGGCGGCGCGTGCACCCCCAGCTCCGCTAACAGTTGCGGGTGGTGTAGCCAGCCGCGCATCACACGAAACATGTAGCTACACAGTACACAGAGCGACGTCTCTGCGCACTGCCATGCCAGCCTACTGTACCCTACCATGGCTAATACGAAAAGACTCGGGTACATGAGCGGGAAGAAGGGATAGATGCCGTACTGCTTATCCATAATAATTTTATACATTGAGGCAAAAATTATACTACACTTACACCAGCACTCGGCATTAACATAGAACTGTTAATTAAGACTAAATTACTCCTTACGTGTGGTGACGGATTTAGAATACATAGTGTCATCACCCCATTCCATCCTGAGGGTATCGTAAGAGCCGACAAAAGGAAATGACAAGGCCGAAACCCTTTTTTTTTTTTTGGTGCCCGGGGTAAAATCCTTTATGGACCCCCCGCCAGCTTGGGGATGGCCGGCGGGGGAGTGTGGGAGTCTCCTCCGCCCTTTGTAAAGAAGAGACGGAGGCATACCCACTAAACATCCCCGGGGTGTACCGTCCCGCGCTAGCTGCCCCGTGGGTCCTGACTGTATCTCCACGGGAAGGCCGAAAACCTAGCCGCAAGAGAAGGAAAACTTGAAACGAAACACTGTGCCAACCCGTCCGACCGGCGTGGCACAGTAGGTTAATTACCATCCTTGTGATCCCGACAAAGCGGTGGGTCATTTATGAGCCGAGTAATAGTAGTACTCCTTACAACATCAGCTATCTGGTAACGCACAACGGATTTCCACCAGGTGCTCAACTGGGCAAGGATCTCTATCATACAGAATCATCATCATCATTTCAGCCAAAAGATGTCCACTGCTGGACATAGGCTTCCCATAAGGAGCGCCATAGCGCCCTGTCTTCAGCTTGACGCATCAAAGTATCATTTCCTTACAGAATACTGCAGTCAAACAATACCACTTTTAGGTGAGCATGGTTTTCAAGGAGTGAAACATGATGCTGGCAGCATCATGTTTCCACTTCTTACAGGGTGGGCAACACATAAATAACACTTCCAATGATAATCAAATCCACAGGTACAGGTTTGATGGTAAGGGATTACAGGCAGTAATCCCTTACCATCAAACAAGACAAAATTTTAATGAATAGATTTTTGCTATCAGTAATAGGTATTTATGCTGGTTAATAACCTAGCCGTAAGGGGCTGTCCATTAATCACGTGAGATTCGAACAGGAGGTTCCTCAAAAATCACGAAATATCACAGGGGGGAGGGGGTATAGTAGGATATCACGTGTATTTATTTTTTCGTCAAACGCGTGATTTCCAAACCGAAAAGCGGCGTGTAGTGTATGTAACCTATGCGCGTAACATTCTTTGTAGGTACTAAAAAATACAGGTAATTTTAAATAGGGGGTGGGGGCTTGTCTTGAACCTCACCACGTATCACTAAGGGGGAGGGAGGGGTTAATTAAAAAAAAAAACTTCACGTGATTTATGGATAGCCCCTAACAGAAGGAAAACCTTTACAAAACCCCAAGCCAACTCATCTAGAAGGCGTGGCACAGTAGGCTAATAACCCTTTATGGAATTGGTGCATCAGTAGTAGTAGGAATATCAATATTTATTTATCAACAGGATATATTCAGGGTATGTACTTAGACATACTGAGAGTTGGAAACTTTGGTAATAATTGCAAGCTACATTTAATACAGTTTAAATTACCAATGATACATGTGCTAAGTAATCGTGCAGAAGTTTAAAATGACAAGCATAAAATTTCTACCAACATATAATTTATACTTTTGTTTTTTTTACAGCGGGCAAATTCCTTGGTGCTGAAAACAAAGGCCACTGTCATTATAATTCAACTAGCTTACCCGGCGAACTTTGTTCCGCATTATATATATTTAAAACAAAAATAAGGTTGGACATAGGATACCTGATGATTTTTATCCTGTCCGTATAAAACCTACTTTAACAAAAATGCAACTGACAGCGAAACGTTATGTTGTCTATAGTTTAATATGGTCGAAAATTTGACAATTAGAAATTTTGAATTCGACTTGTTTATATTGTTGTAATTCACATAATATCTTTATAACTTGTAGCCAATGTGTTATTCTGATGTATGATGTATATCATTGTAAAGTTTCATTAAAATCCATTCAGTAGTTTTTACGTGAAAGAGTAACAAACATCCATCCATCCATCCATACTTACAAACTTTCACGTTTATAATATTAGTAAGATTTACGAAATACAAAGGTTCACTGTCTAGGGTAGTGCTTAAACATAATTAACTTTTATATTTATTATCTTTGTTATCACAACTACTTATCAGATACAGCAGGGTGGCATCCATTTGCATCTAACCCATGGCCAAAAAAAAAAGTGGTTGATAAACAACCAATTGATAATGTTGTCAAAGGTAAGGCCAATATTTTATAGAAATAAAAATGGCCTGCATTATTATATTAATAAACTTCTAGAAACTATAAAAAAAGATATGGCTTAAACCCCAAAAAATCTATTGCGCAAGATTTTTTTTATTGATTGTCAGCTTTCTTGCCACTCTAATAAATGAACAAATAGTTTAGCTACTAATTGATGGATCAGACAAATTTAGAATACATAGGGTCACCAACCCATTTCATTCTGAGGGTATTGTAAGAGCCAAGAAAAGGAAATGAAAAGGTTGATAACCTAGCTGCAAGAGAAGGAAAACTTGATACAAACCCTGTGCCAACCAATTTCCCTCCATGAATTTGGAGGAGGCCTATCAGTGGGCAATTTATGGGCTAAAAAGACATGTTGCCTGCAATTAAAAAGTGAAAAGCCAGAAGCTATTAATTGATTAAGAATACAATATTAGATGAAAATCCTTGATAATCTATGCAATTGAAGCTCCCGCCCTGATGAACCTATTTTAATGTTGGTTTCTTTTTACTAGGTTAATGGAACATGCTTTCTCTTATTTCTATTTGAGCCCTTAGACCAGCATGTATTTAATGCCAAAATAAGTAGTCATTCACCACTGTTAAGCACAGTAAATGAAGATAGCTCTCCTGTAAGCGAGTCTAATGGATTATTCATCAGCAGAAAGCTTAACTACAGTAGAACTACAAGATTGTTTAGAAACATACTTAGTAACAGTGCCACCTACCAATATTATTCATGTGCAGCTCCTCAGATTGGAACGTGAAGAGAGCATTAGTGACATCCCTCGCCACAGTAAAAGAAACAACAGATACCGTGCGATAGCTTCTGTACATATATACATCTGTCGCTACCTGCCTAGATACCAATTGATAATCATCTAGTAACACAGTGCGAGTCCGCGATAACTGCTCGATTACTCTCTTCCTGTTGCCCTCCTCCTCAGCTTCTTTGTCACAAATAATCGATCCGGTGCAGTATAATATTAACAAGTGTATTCTCATTTCGTTAGTGCCGCCTACCTGCAGACGAGAATTTGCGGTCACAACATTCACTTCACGGTTACACTTTAAAATTTATTTATTTCATTTGGGTCAATTCAATTGCAATAGAATCGAATTAATACATTAATCGCTAGGACAGGTTGGACGGACACAAACGGAGAGCGAGCGGCATCAGCCGCTTTTGACAACAAATAAAGTCAGACAGAACTCAGACGTCAAAGTCATGCATGTTGACAAAAGTTTTTTTTTATGAGTCAATATCGGGCTTCATGCACTTTTCCTCATACATTCTTCTGTATGGAAAAATATGTTTATATATGTAATACATTTTTTAGTTTATGTGTACGCATAAACCATATTCGACAATAATTCTATTGTAACCAAGTAAAGTAAACAAAAAAGCAGCTGTCACTAGTGTCAATTTGACAACATGAAAAGTTGAAATTTCTGGTGTTGCTAGAAAATATTTTTTCCCCACACTTGGCGTAATATTATATATGCTATTATTACATAACACGCTACCTTTTTTCCTACGATGCTTATTTGTACGTTTATCAACGTAGGAAAACCATGCAAATAGCTACAAATCATAGCAGTGATTTTCTTACACACATTTGGGTTTTCATATTGATACTTCCTACACTGGAGGTACCGGGGTAAGGATTATGGGTCCCCGCTTCCATTCCAGGGTCGTGCAAGTGTCTTTGTGTAAACCCGAGGCACTTGCTCCGAGTCTTGATGTCATTTGTGTTCACAAATTTCATGTCTGTAAACTGCCCCCGCGGTGCAGGTTACACCTAATAAAGGCGCGCGAGTTCATGCCCATCATGGCCTAAATAAGTAATTACTTATCACATTTATTCTATTACATAATATAACTAATTAGGTCTCCGCATTAAAGCATTCCTCAGGATGGACATGCACTCGCGCGGGGCACAAGCACAGGGGTTTTAAAAAATCATACAATATGGCATTTAATCATTCTATTATGGTATTGTTTAAGCAGTAAACAAAGGACAGATTTTTTAAGATATGGAAAGGGGAAGTTGAAAAAATAATTATTTCCACTTGAATGATAATGGAATCGAGTCTTAAAGTATGGTATCCCGACAACCTTTTCCCATCAGCGAGCCCGGCGCGCGCATGTCTCGCTTATCTCTTTAAAATTACAGTTTGGGGTTTAGCAATAAATAATGGCTTCGGCCGCAAATTCGAAGCAAATAGAACTTAACGGAGACCGAACGTGCCCGGTCACCGCTCCGTGTAAAAAAACAAAAATGGATAATAAAGTTAATGTTGTTTTGGGTGCTCAATGGGGTGACGAGGGGAAAGGAAAAGTGGTGGATTTGTTAGCAGTGAACTCCGATATCGTGTGCCGTTGTCAGGTTTGTATTGTATTTAATATTTGCAAAAGCTTAGGGTATTTGAATGGTGCAATATTAAACGCGCGCGCTTTCCTTCAATGTTTTTATTTGAACATTTTGAGGTTATAATCAGCACGAGAAATGAATAACAAAATGTTTAATGGATCTATATTAGATTTATACCTGTTATCATTTTCCGATGTACAAAAACTGATATCTCGGCTAATTTGTGTATTGGCATGTTGCCACAATTTGTTTGAAAACAGTTCGACTATGAATACAATGTTTTTGTTCAAATATACAAAGTGCCAAGAGCTCGCGGATCTGCTATGCGTCTGATAAATGTTGCGTAAACCAGGTTTTTCTGGTTTCTCCAATTATTCTATCTTGTATGACTCATGTGACTTATGTCTGGTAGATTATAATAGATTATATTTATATTCTATTTATGTGTATGTATAGGACATATACGTAAATAGATTCACTATGTATGTATGCTAATTGTGGATTTCTGCCAAGGTCTGGGCCAATTGTCAGTGCTCTGATATTAGATGTGTCTATTTTTTTCAGTTGCCTAATTTTGTCTCTGGATATGAATTAGAAACCTTTCACTGTTTTCTTATTTAATTCTTTGATTTAGATTTATTTTTTATTTGGGGCTTACTTATATGTTGCTATTGATAGTTTATTTTTATTGGTGATGATTGTTAACCCCACAAGGGTACTCTCCCACCAAACTATTACATTCCATTATTTCCTCTGCATAGACAGTTTCAAACACATTTATATATTTATGTTATTAATTATTATTTCACTACTACAATACTGTAAGTAGAATAAATACATTCTACATGGTAAAAATCATGCTGAAGCACTGGTATAAGCCATATGAATTTTCCATAATGACATTTTAATGTATTGTGATGATAGTTTAAGTTGTGTGCAATTATTAGTTCTAATACAATGTGCTACAGTGTGCGTTTCAACACTCGACACACATTAGTATCTTTTATCACATGTTAGATAAGAATTCTTGGTACCATGCACAGATCTGGTTATTGAAGTATAATTTAGTAAGTAACTATAAACATCTATTTAGTATCATGGATTTCTTTGGCCATTATTAATTTAGTAAAGTGTGGCTGATTAGGCTATAATAGAAATCGATGTGATGATGCATTTAGAATATAAGTTAGAAATCTAGATATTTATAGAAGAATTGATGTATGTTATTCACACAAAAACTAGAATATTTGGAATGATTTCATTAATTTTGGATGGTTAAAGTGAGAATGTAGAAAAAAAAACTAATTAAACTAGTAACAAAAATATTTTTGATGGCATGAAGTTTGTCAGGTTAGCTAGTCTTAGTTAGTTTAGTCTAGTTAGAAAATTTTAGATATCTATTCAAGAACACCTAGAGATATCATGCATGTCAAGTCAAAATTCCCCTTATGAGATTGGTGGAGGTTAACTCAGTACATGCCCTGATATGCCTGAAGATCGAGTGTGCGAAAATGTAACATCTGAGTGTGTGTTGCTTAACTCGCACATATATTCCATTGTGTAATAACCATCAGGATGAAATCTCTTTCCGTAAAAAAGTAAAAAAAAATTACATGTTTGTAGTAGTAACTTTCGAAACTAGTTCATTTTCATTTAAATACTCAAATGAAAATCAAACCTTCAGATGGGTTGATTATAATTTTACAGCAGCATATGAGTTACCTACATATGTTGGGAATTGCCCATCGTCATTATTACGCATGGGCCAAAGATTATCGGTACATGAAAATTGCACATGTTTGCACCTTGATAGTCATTCAACTCGATTTAATTTATATTGCCTTAACGGTAAACGATAGCGGGACTAGTTTCCGTATAGCAATAAGGCTCGAACGATAAGAAGCTTATTCTTAAAAAAACCCGTTATTGAATTCTGGAAGTTTAGAATTTGTTCTGAACAAGGTTGAAATTGTAAGTCTAACTTAGTAATCAAAGTTCTCATCGAGACAAAATTCCATAGCAAGAGTGCTATGTAATTTGAAAATGTTATTTTATTTGCATTTCGTTTCCCTTTTTAACGTTATCAACACGCTTAACATGTATAGACTAAATACTTCGCAATTTCGTGTCGCCTTGATTACGTCTGTGGAGAAATCCATAACTTATTCAAACCCAAGGTTTGTTTGCTTTCGTTTGTTTTATATTGTACTGCAATTTGTTATTATGAAATGTTCAATAGGAAAATGTGTTTACGAAATATCGATTCAGAGCTCTCGTATTTATCGGTCGATTGCTACATTCGGTTAGTTTTCAATATCGTAGTACTTACGTTGTCAATCTATGTTCTTTTTATCTTTTCTCTTATGAATCGAGGTGATGCAAGCTATGGTAGCTGAGTGCTTTATCACGTTTTTGTTATTGTTAGCTAACGATTGTGACCAGTAATAGAAATACAATGTTCCTCAATAATGGACATGGCGACTGATCAAGTCATCCGTTATAACATTGGTAAATATTTACTATTTACCATAAAACCTATAATACTTTAGTTTAACGCAGATAAAAACCATGTTTTCAATACTTTTTAAATAGCGCGGCAAAACAGCTCGTGAGTGCATGACACTCGCGTACGCTGTGACGTACAATAGGGAGAGGCATGGGAGAGGTGTCATTGTATACAGAGTTGATATGACAGAGGGGCATTAAATTACACTACGTATACTATATGTGATTAGTATGAATTCGAAACGGTACAAAAAAAATACACGTGATTTTTCATGGGGGGTGAACTTCACCAGGTATCACCAAGGGGAGGGGTTAAAAAATGTTAAAAAACATCACGTGATTAATGGACCATAAAAGGTTAATAAACGATGCGTTAGGCATGAACATCTGTTGGGGTGCGTGAGTGGAACCTCCCCGTGCGATAAGTGCTTTCTCTGTCTTCCCACTTGTCCGGTGCACCCTGGTAACGGCTGGCTCACGGTAACGCAGTGACCAGCCGGCCAATCCACTCCCCGTCGATCTCTCGCTCCCGAGTTGACGGATTCTGCTTTTGTTACGCTTCAGTTGGTGAGACCGTTGGGTATCTGCGTTGACCTAGTTCCGCATACCCCCCTGGGATCCCAATTGCTGTCGTCTTCAGCGCTTT
Organism: Clostera curtula; assembly: GCA_905475355.2. Taxonomy (NCBI): domain Eukaryota; kingdom Metazoa; phylum Arthropoda; class Insecta; order Lepidoptera; family Notodontidae; genus Clostera; species Clostera curtula. The sequence goes on along the minus strand of FR997813.1, from coordinate 3,678,897 downwards.
TGTGTCTTTTTGTTTACTTGTCGTTGTTGTTTTGTGACGTGTTTGTGCTGTGTGTGTTTGTTGCTCACCATGAGCTTCAGCGCTGCGGCTGCTGGGTCGGACGGAGATCGTTCGTCCTCAGCGGTAGAGGTAGACCTCGAAAGTTTACCGGAGGTCGGTATGGCGGCTGGAGGAGTCTCCGACTCGGACTCCAGCGTGCTGGTGGAGAGCGGGCGGCGCAAGAGATCCCATCCTGCGTCGCCCAAGAAAAAGGTGGCCGATTCAGACTCGGACACGGAGACGGACACCAGGCCCAAAGCCAAGGTGACGACGGCCCTCCGGGGCAAAGGCAAGACAGTAGCCGGGCCAAGTCGCGTGCAGCGGCAGCGGAGTGAGGCCGAGGAGTCGGACGAGCTTGGGCGTCACCTTGGTGCCCGAGCCTTCCTTAGGGAGGCCCCGACGTCGGTCTTCCTTGACCCAGAGGCGGAGCTTGGTTTCGGGCCGAACGACAATCCCGACGCGATGCCGATCGAAACGCTGCGCGCGATAGCGGGCAGATGCTCGGCGGCGGTGCTCGAGATCGCCAGGAAGTCCGGCAACCTGAAGGGGGGGTTCGTCAAGAACCTGAAGAAGGCGGCGACGACGTACACGGACGTGGTGGAGTCCCTGATCTCCAGGTCGGAGACGCAGGAGATCCGCCGCGTCCGTGCCGACTGTGAGCGGCTCCGGAGGGACAACGAGTCCCTCCGGGCCGAGCTCAAGGCGCACCGGCGGGAGTTCAGCGAAATGAAGGCCGCAATGAACGCCGCTGAAGGCGCGACGTCAGCCCCGAGGGAAGACGAGACCCTCGAGGTGTGGAGGCGCTCTATCCTGGAGTCTACCGGGAATATGCGCCCGCAAGGGCCAGGGGTCGGAGGCCTGTGCGGCCTAAGCTCACTGAGCCATCCACGGCGGCGGTGGTGGTCTCACTGCTGCCGGAGGCCGTGGAAAGGGGGGTGACTTACGCCCAGGTCCTCCAAAGGGCGGAGGAGGAGGTCAGCCTGGCTGAGCTGGGGATCGAGGGGGGCCTCCGAATCCGCAGCTCGGCCACGGGCTCCAGGCTGATGGAGCTGCCGGGCTCCCATAACGGGGACAAGGCCGACCAGCTGGCCGAGAAGCTGCGTCCGGTCCTGGAGGGGCTAGCCGAGGTCACCCGGCCCGTGAAGTGCGTCGAGGTGCGCATTTCGGGGCTGGGAGACTCGGCCACAAAAGCCGCAGTCGCGGTGGCGGTGGCCAGGGCAGGGAAGTGCGCCCTGTCCCTGGTAAAGACGGGGGATATCCGTCCCGGGCCCGGCGGGGCGGGCACTGTCGTCGTGCGGTGCCCGATCGCCGTCGCCAAGACCTTGTCGGAGGCCGGCAAGGTCCAGGTTGGGTGGAGCGAGGCCGTAGTCCGGGTGATGGACCAGCGCCCGCTAAGGTGTTACCGGTGCCTTGGCATGGGCCACACCCGGCCGACGTGTCCATCCAGGGTGGACCGGGACGGGCTATGCTTTAGGTGCGGCCAAGAGGGCCACAAGTCCTCCGGCTGTACCGCCAAGCCGCGCTGTGCCGTCTGCACGGACGCGGGGCAGCGTGCCGATCACGTCATGGGGGGCAAGTCGTGCAGTCCCCCCGTGACCAAAGGTAGAGCGACCGCCGTCGCCTCCACCTCTGCCGGGCGCCCGCAGGCGCAGGAGGAAGCAGACATGTCCTCATGAATAGGTCCGGACATGTCACCTTCCTCCAGGCGAACGTCAATCGCTCTGCCGGGGCTCAGGACTTGCTGATGCAGTCCATGGCGGAGCGACGAATTGACGTCGCAGTCGCCTGCGAGCCGTATTACGTCCCCTCCCAGGGCCACTGGGCTGGGGACCTAGATGGCGACGTGGCGGTCCTCACGAGGGCGGACGCTGCCCCGCCCCTCTCGACGATTGAGAGGGGCGAGGGGTACGTGGTGGCGGGGTGGGGAGAGTACCGTATTGTGGGCGGTTACTTCTCCCCCAACCGACCCCTGGCGGAGTTCGAGGCGTATCTCGACTCCGTCCGGGGCGCCTTGGACAGGCTGTCGCCGGGGCCAGTGGTCGTCCTCGGCGACCTTAACGCCAAATCCGAGGCGTGGGGTAACCCCGCCACGGACGCGAGGGGTAGGGCCCTACAATCTTGGGCCCTACTGGCCGGTCTGTCCCTGCTCAACGTAGGGACAGTGCAGACATGCGTGCGCCATAACGGCGGGTCCGTGGTGGACGTCTCGTTTGCCACGCCCGCCGTCGCACGCAGAGTCTCCGACTGGCGAGTGGCGGAGGGGGTCGAGACGCTGTCGGACCATCTGTACATCCTGTTCAGCGTCTCGCCCCTCCCAGGCTTCAGGCCGGCCCGTAGGCGGGCCAGCAGGCTGCCTAGGTGGACCTTGAGCCGGCTCGACGTGGAGCTGGCCAAGGAGGCGGCCATCGTCCAGCGCTGGTCCTCCCCTGCCGTGGGGGCTGGCTCGGACGTGGACGAGCTGGCCGGCCGCATGCGCGCCTCACTGCAAGAGGTGTGCGATGCGGCCATGCCGAGGGTTCGGAGGGGGCACCAGGGACGGGAGCAGGTGTATTGGTGGTCGTCTGAGATCGCGGAGCTCAGGGCGGCCTCCAACGTGGCCCGCCGCCAATACACGCGGTGCGGCCACCGCCTGCGGAACAACCCGTCCCTGGAAGAGTTGAGGGACCAGCTGCGGGGCATCTATCGAGAGGCGAAGATGGCCCTGCAGCTGGCAATCAGTCGGGCCAAGGCCGCTGCCAGGGAGCAGCTGTTGGCGGATCTCGACAGGGATCCCTGGGGGCGACCCTACCGCGCAGCGCGTGACAAGCTGTGCGCGCGGGGAGCCCCCGTCCTGGAGACTCTGCCTCCCGACCTCCTCGAGAGGGTGGTCGGGGAGCTGTTCCCAGCCGCGGCTCATCACTCTCCGCCGGTGATGTCGCCGCCGTCTCGCCCGGTGGCTGGTGGGGACGACGATGTCCCGCTGGTCACCGAGCCGGAGATGGAGACGGCGCTGGCCCGACTGCGGGCCAAGAAGACGGCCCCCGGGCCTGACGGTGTCCCGGGCCGCGTGGTTGGCGTGGCCTCGGAGTTCCTGGGGGAGGGGCTTCGGAAGCTGTTCGACAGGTGCCTTCTGTCCGGGCGGTTCCCGAAGCCCTGGAAGGAGGGGAGGCTTTGCCTCCTCAAGAAGGAGGGCCGGCCGGAGGACTCCCCCTCCGCGTACCGGCCCATCGTGCTTCTGGACGAGGCGGGCAAGATGTTCGAGAGGGTCCTCGCTGCCCGTCTCGTCCAGCACCTGGAGGGAGTGGGACCGGGGCTCAGCCCGGTCCAGTTCGGCTTCAGGGCGGGGCGGTCGACGATCGACGCGCTCGACGCCCTGAGGCGCCTCCGGGAGGAGGTGGTGGAGGAGGGGGATGTGGTCCTGGCGGTGTCGCTCGACATCGCCAATGCGTTCAACAGCCTCCCCTTCGAGACGCTCGAGGAGGCACTTCGCTACCATGAGGTGCCTCCTTATCTCGGGAGGCTGCTGAGCGCATACCTCCGGGACCGCGAGGTCCTGTGGGAGGGAGCGGACGGCCGCATTCAGCGGCGGACGGTAAAGTGCGGTGTTCCGCAGGGCTCGGTTCTAGGCCCTGTCCTGTGGAACATCGGATACGACTGGTTGCTCAGGATGCCGCTACTGCCCGGGGTGGGGCTGCTCTGCTACGCAGACGACACCCTCATCACGGCCAGGGGCGGCACCTTCGCCGAGGCGGCGAGGAGAGCAACGGTCGCGACGTCGCTGGCTGCGGACCGGATCGGCCTGCTGGGCCTGAGGGTCTCCCTCCCGAAGACGGAGGCCCTCCTCCTCCACGGGCCACGCCGGGGTCCCCCTCGCGGTGCGAGCATCACCGTGGGGGGGACGGTGATAGAGCTGCGGGCCCAGATGAAGTATCTGGGCCTGCACCTGGACGGTCGGTGGAGCTTCGGGGCCCACTTCCAACAGATGGCCCCGAGGCTCATACGGTCGGCCGCCGCCCTGGGCAGGCTGCTGCCCAACGTCGGCGGCCCGGGCTCCGTCTGCAGGCGCCTGTACTCCGGCATCATCCGGAGTATGGCCCTGTACGGAGCCCCCGTCTGGGTCGGAGCCCTCACCGCTCGCAACAGGGCCCTTCTGCGGAGGCCGCAGAGGGTCATAGCGGTGAGGGCGATCCGGGCTTACCGCACGGTGTCGTGGACGGCTGCCACGCTGCTCGCCGGGGACCCACCCTGGGAGCTCCAGGCGGAGGTGCTGGCGGCCGTCTACAGGTACCGTGCGGCACGGAGGGAGGAGGGAGCGCTGCCCCTCCTCGACGGTGGTGGTGCAAGGCGGGTCAGGGACAGAGCGCGAGAGGCCCTGATCCGCCACTGGGAGGAGGATTTGGGGTCCCCAGCCGCCGGGCTGGCGACGGTGGAGGCGGTCCGCCCCCACCTAGATCGCTGGCTGTCTCGGCGGCACGGGACCCTAACCTACAGGTTGGTGCAGGTGCTTACCGGGCATGGCTGCTTCGGTAAGTACCTGCATCAAATCGCGGGCCGGGAGCCGACGCCGGTCTGCCACGAGTGTGGCGCGCCAGTCGACACGGCGCGCCACACGGTGGAGGAGTGTGCCGCCTGGGTGACCGAGAGGCGGGCCCTGGCGGCACAGGTCGGAGGAGACCTCTCGCTGTCGAGCCTTATCGGACGGATGCTCGACAGCGAGGAGGGGTGGGAAGCAATGGCCTCCTTCTGCGAGGACGTCATGTCGCAGAAGGAGGCCGCGGAGCGGGTCAGGGAGGAAGACGTCCTGGCCGACCCGCGCCGCAGACGGAGGCCGGGGAGGAGGAGGCGACTGTACGCCCACCTCCTTCCCCCGCCATAGAGGCCGGTGGTGGGTCGGGGGACCCGCCACCGACGAAAGCCTCGATGACTGAGGGCGTCCCAGTGTACCGGGGCGCCCTCCCTGATAGTCGCTTGCCCGCGTAGCGGGCACCTCGTCGGGGCGTCAACGTCGACTGCGCTCGCGCGAACCGTTGGCGCCCCAAGCGTGCCGTGTGAGGGTATACCGCTGGGGTGTTAGTGGGTATACGGGTTCTGTCCCGGGAGTCCCACATAATCACCGACCTCTCCCCCGGGGGGCGGTGGTATGCGTAACGCATTTCCCCAGCGAAACCAAAAAAAAAAAAAAAAAAAAAAAAAGGCATGAACATCTGTTAGGAAAGATACATCATGTTCAAATGAGGCAAAAATTTAAAAAATCATTTGCGGCTAAACTATTGCTCCAATTCAATTGATTTTTGGTACAGAGCCTGGAAATGATACCTTGTATAGGCAGTTAATGATTTAATTAAAAAAATGCCGCTATGTCGTATCCACCCTGTATATGCGCAGCAAAGAAGGTAAAGGAAGAATCATACTATGTAGTATATTTTCGTGTGATAGAAATAAATTCTAAAGTTTTGTGTCTGCCAGTGTCTATGAGAGTTTGTATAATAAGCAATATAATAAGCATCCACATGGCCTGTGAGGCTGTAAGAACCAAACAGGCAGAAAACCAAGTCGCGAGTGAAGAAATTCCCTAGAGAACAATAACTCGACTGTTCCGAAGATCATGGACCTATCTGCAATACTGCTTTGAAACCATTTTGAACTCTATTCTTCATATGTATAATATAATACGAAGTTCAATATGATCACAAAGCATTATTGCAGATAGGTATTTATTTTTTTGGAACTGTCGAACTACTGGTGTGGCAAGAAGAGTAGGCCAAATTGGAGGAGGCCCAGCGTAATAATGGCGCATTAGCGGGTTTATATGATATAGATGCCTTTACAACGTTTAGTTGGACACGCCAGTCTGTAGAAGTCAGGGTTGAGTTTCTACAATGTCACCAACCCACTCTATCCCGAGGGTGTCTGCCGATTAAAGAAACGCAAGAGACAGATCACCTAGCCGCATGTGAAGGAAAACTTAATACGAAACCCTGTCCCAACCCGCCTTGCCAGCATAGCACCGTAGGCTACTTACTCTACATGTAACTGGAGGCCAGACGCAGCAGTGGGTCATCTATGACCTTAGTAGTAGTTTTATTTATGTATAAACCTTTGAGACAAGACAGGTAATTAATTATCTTCAAAGTATTTTACACTCTCGTTACGTGGAACCGTCTATTTTTACAGACAATCCGCATCGCCAGTGCCTTGTATGCCTTCTTGTCTCTTAATTAATGTCAGATTTGACATTCTTTATGCGCTTGGGTCTCAGAATTGAGACGTGAGGGAAACATTCTTCATTTGCATACGAAGAATGTTATCACTCCTTTATAGAGCAAGAGCCCGTGAACCCCAGACCTACGGTATTTTATAAAAGCTGAAAGTTTGTCAGCGCATGCTCCCAACACAGGTAAGAACGATGGACCATTTATGAAGTTTGGGTTACAGTGGCTTTGGCAGGTACACCTCACTAAAGGTGTGTAAAATACCGATCTAATTACGTCAAATAAAAAAGAGCGATTTTTTGGTATTACCTTTAGATTATTATAAAAAATCATGTTATTCATTGACAGACACTTAACGTCGTGGAAACCCTTTGCCAGACACCCTTAATGTTCATGGCAGTATGCATATGGGTGGGTGCGCGTGAGATAGCGAGTTAAGTCTACCGCGGTACCTCACTGCGCAGTTTTTATTTCTACTGCGCATGTATTGTTTAGTTCTTATTTAAATCGCGGGAGCGTTGCCGAAGGTTTTTAAAAAGAACACGTCTTTACTGTATGGCTCTTTATTCCCATCTAACTAAACTTATTCTCTTAATAACTATGGTTACATGCTTAATCTAGTCCGGTGTCCATCACCGGACGCGCTATCTGGAATAAACATGCAGCGTCAGCGTCGCCCGCCCAGGTGCAGCGTCAGCGTCGCCCGCCCAGGTGCGTCTCTATCAATATGACGTGACTATGTTAAGGGTGCGTTCTGACTGCATAACTACTTAGTACGTGTTTATATCAGCTAAAATAATAAAGCGCCCCCTATATTGTTACTTTATATTTATTCTGAGGCTCCATTCGCTACTATAACTATCTGCAGACGTAATCGGGCGCCTAAAGACTGACCTTTAGAACACTTTAAGTGTCAAATTAAAAGTCGGCTAATCTTTAATGGGTACTATAAAGTTAACGACTATATCTATATCTAAAAATGCTTGGGAATAACTGATCGGTGTTGTTGCTAGTCCGATGCTCTTATTTAAATACTTTTAGAATAATGACAAAGTAATAAGAAATAGTGTTCTTCTAATGTGATATGTATACACAGTATGAGAGAGCATCCTAACGCGTTATTAGTATAACTTTTGAAATGTTCAATTCCTTGGTGCTCGAGTTATCATGCTCACTTTAGGACTCATGGCAGTGGTGGCGTCGTGCGGCGGGTCGTTCTCTTCCCTGCAATATGGTTGAGGAGGGCGATGGCTGCCGCATGCGTCATGCTTGTGAACAGGTGCCGTTGCTGGGGGTCGGTTGGCTTGGGCATTACAAGGTTACTATTGTCGACTAGATCTGGCTGATGTTTGGCCCTTTGGAACTATTGCGCGAGTTTGCTCTCACAAATCTGTCTTATAACCAGTCTTGTACCCAAATGGCGATCTAAAAAGAACAATTACAGAGTTTCTTGCCGGGTCTTCTCTGTAGAGGTGCATTCCAAACCGGTGGTAGATGGTAAATAATTAATTTTAAATGGTAAATTTTAACTTTTATCATTTTGTTTGACCTGTCAAAAGAGCTCTAATGAGCCAACTTGATTAAATGAGTTTTGATTTTGATTTTATCAGTAGAAATAACAACTGCGCAGTGAGGGACCGCGGTAGACTTAACTCGCTATCTCACGCGCACCCACCCATATGCATACTGCCATGAACATTAAGGGTGTCTGGCAAAGGGTTTCCACGACGTTAAGTGTCTGTCAATAAATAACATGATTTTTTATAATAATCTAAAGGTAATACCAAAAAATCGCCCTTTATTATTTGACGTAATTAGATCGGTATTTTACACACCTTTAGTGAGGTGTACCTGCCAAAGCCACTGTAACCCAAACTTCATAAATGGTCCATCGTTCTTACCTGTGTTGGGAGCATGCGCTGACAAACTTTTAGCTGTTATAAAATACCGTAAGTCTGGGGTTCACGGGCTCTTAGTCTATTAACTCGCCTCGCAATCGGTTCCGCAATAAATATCGCTTTATTAAATCATTCACGACTTATCGACAAGAATGTATGTAACTGAAATATTTTGTTCGTACATTTGTGTTACCAGCCTCTGTTATTTTCTCAGATTACTTTGCTAGGATTGTAAATGAGAGCTAGTTAATTGTTTGCAAGGGTGAGTTAGTGAGTGTTAGGGGCCGTTCAAATATTACGTAAGCAGATTTATTACAATTATTTACCCCCCCCCCCCATCCCCCTTGTCAGCAAAAAAAAAAGCGAGTGCCTAAACTTTTCCGCTTATATTTGCGGGGATCCCCGAAAATGCGTTTCGTTTTCAAGCATAGACAATGTGAGGGTTGTCATTCGTGTAAAAAAGTAAATATTATTTTGTTAAACTACCGATGACGTAATCATCATCTTGACTCCCCTATCCCCCATGTCATCCAAATTAAGCAAGACCAAGATCCCCTTCACCCCCCATTGTGCTTACGTAATACTTGAACAGCCCCTTACGTGAGAATTAATGAAATAACTCTTTTTGTCACTCGCTCAAGAGGTTCACGAGTTTAGTCTTACCAAAGTATGCTGGTGAATGGACATACTCATTATTACACTATCACGTCTTTGTGACATTGTAAGTAATCGTACGTATTTTTGTGCCAAATTATGCTTTGCCAATTTGTGTAGCAAGCAAATATTCGGAAAGCTAGGTCAGCATCCGATTGATGGCTTAGTTCGTTTTAGTTTTGTCCTCAAACCACCTTGACTTGACATTATTAGAGAAAGAAAGAGTCTTGTTTCAGTGGATTTGGGACAAAAGAATCCTCTATGTGTGCATATTTTAAAATGAACGAATAAATATCCTTGGACATTTCACACAACGCCATCTCGTCCCAAGCTAAGCAACTTAATGCTTGTGTTATGGTAACGAGATGGATGATAAACTACTTATATACATTTTTACATACATACGTAAATACATACATACATACTATAGATAGAAAAACACCCAGACCCGGAACAAATACTTGTAGGTCGTACAAATATTTCTTCCGTGTGGGAATCGAACCCGCGACATGCTAATTAATCCCGAGAGAATACTATGACCCAGGAAGTAATTATTCATCGGAATAATTTCACGTATTACGTTTCCAATACCAAAACATACGTTATAACAGTCAGTTTTACAATCAGGGCTGACATTTATGGGGATGTCCATTAAGCTGGGTACTGACCGGCGTTACGGGGCTTATTGTAACGTGTTACACAGCGAACATTCGTGCAGTCAGTACGTCGTTGGTCGCTGGTTTTCCCGTAACACGACGTACTGGCTGCACGGATGCTCGCTGTGTAACACGTTACATTACACCTCGTGACGTTGATCAGTACCCACCTTTTATCACTTGAGGTTCGAAGGGGGGCAAAAATCACGAAATATCACAATGGGGGAGGGGGGGTATAGTAAGATATCACGTGTATTTACTTTTTCGTCAAACGTGTGATTTCTAAACCGAAAAGCGGCGTGACGTGTAGCCTTTGACTGTAAGATTCTGTGTAGGTACTAAAAAATACATGTGATTTTTAATGGGCGTAGGGGGTAGTCTTAAACCTCACCACACTCATCAAGGGGGATGAAGGATAAAAAATGTTAAAAATAACATCGCGTGATTAGTGGACTATGATTATGCTCTTCAATTTATGGTATGCAAAAAGAATGGTTTCACGTGTATGACCTCCTTTTTATGTGTCTGTATAGATTGACACAGGAACGATTGTTGTACAGGGTGGCAACAACGCGGGGCACACAGTCGTAGTCGGCGGCCAAGAGTTCGACTTCCACCTGCTGCCCAGCGGGATAATCAACCAGAAATGTACGTCTGTCATAGGTAAGTTGGTTTGAAATCCCGTAGCATAGCAACCTGGTGCTTCTTCTCATTCCGTTAAATCATCACTATATAGTATAAAACAAAGTCGCTGTCGTCTGTCCGTCCCTCCCTATGTATGCTTAAATCTTTTAAACTAAGCGACGGATTTTGAAGCGGTTTTTTTAATAGATAGTTATTCAAGAGGTAGGTTTAAATGCATAATACCTACATGCATAATATTGTAGAGAAACCCTGATAAATTTAGATATTCATCATTGCACCTATGCGAAGCCGGGGCGGGTGGCTAGTAATTGATAAACAATCTTTACATAGAGTACATTGTGATTGTTTGAACTATAAAAAAACTAACTTGTAATAAAAAATATTCCGTATTCAACATACTGCTATGGTACGAGTACTATCTTTAGGTCCACAATTACTAACTTACATTTGACTTGAGGTGTGGTGATGGATTTAGAATACACAATGTCACCAATCCATGCTATCCTGAGGGTGTCGTAAGAGGCGACTGAAGGAACGCAAATGGCAGATCACCTAGCCGCAAGAGAAGGTAGACTTGATACAAACCCTGTGCCCACCCGTCTTGCCAGCGTGGCACAGTAGGCTAAATACCCTCCGTGAATATGGAGGAGGCCGGCTCAGTAGTGGGTCATTTATGGGCTGAAACGACGATTTGACTTGACAGCCGCTGTGGAGGGATTGTTATTGGATTGACAGCCGTGGTTATCAGTCTGTGTGCATAGTTATTGTACATTGATTGGTTTGTACAAGTATTATAAACTTGTTTCAGCCCATATATAACCCACCTCTGGGACGGGCCTCCTCCAAATTCATGGTGGGAAATTAGCCTACAGTGCCACGCTGGCAAGACGGGTTGGCACAGGGTTTATATCAAGTTTTCCTTCTCTTGGGGCTAGTTGATATGCCCCTTGCATAATTTTTGTCGCCTCTTACTTAACCCTAAAGACGGTATGGGTTGGTGACATTGTGTATTCTAAATCCGTCACCACACGGACAGTATAATACAAGTAGCTATGTATAATATATGCAAGTCCCTCCATATACTCGGTCGTGCCTCGTTCTTCATTTGCCTATTCATATTAGCGTATTTGCTATATTTATTTGCTATGTTTGAAAGCGCCATATGTGGGTGGAATTTTGGTCAAAAAAGTCATACATACAATAGCAAACGCAAAAACCGAACTCGAATACCGAATAGCGATAACTAATAGTCATGTGAAGTGGATGACATAAATTGATTTGAGATGATACTCCCATAGATAACTCCTCACTACTGAGTCGGACCTCATCCAGTTACATGGAGGGTAATTAAGGCTGCTATTCAGCGAAGAAGGCGGAAAACTGGGTTTCTAATATAAGTGGTTTACGTATTTAGTATTAAATAACGGTGTTACAAAAAATATATGATATAGATAAAGGTATTGTCCAAATAATGTGCTAATTAGTTACACGATAAAATGTACTTCACTCGATCAAAAAAAATCTCGAAAATCGGCTAATTTATAAGTCTTAATTGAGGTACTTATTAAAGAAATTTTCAATATGATACACATTTTTTATATGGATATATTTCTCTTTACGTACTCCAGAGGTCCTGCTAAATTTTGATTTCGTTTTATAATCCTTTAACTAATAAATACATATTTATGCCAATATTCGAACGTCGTCCAGCGGTTTGTCGACACACCGCGCCGCCCGCAGCTCCGCCAGTCGCAATCGGGCGCTTGCCAACGTTGGGTCTGTGTCAAAATTACTCCACTCTTACAAATACGTTTGCGCAACGTAAAATAAATAAAATTGGCCAATAAAAAACACAAAACCACGACGAAATCAGTGTTATTATCTAAAAGGAATACGGAACTGTAAGAAAAGGTATGTAAATGATCTCTATAGATAGTAAAATTATTTACATTTACACCTTTTTCAAAGTAAAATACTAGGTAAAGCAACTATACATATTTCCAATAGTGGTTCAAATCATTTTTCACGAGCAAATTTATTCTCATTCATAAGCAATTTGTAAAACATGTATTATTGGTTCTAAATTACTTGTTGACACAGACAAAATGTGACAGTATGACTAAAAGTGTAAAGTGTTTTTTTCTTTATTTTCATTTCATTATTATTTTACTCATACTAAATACATAGAGAAAAATAAGTGCTTAGTTGCATTTTCTGCATTTAACATTTTGTAAGATTATCTACTTATAGTTAGGGATACAATACAATTCGCGTTAAAAACCCACCATCAAAATAAATGCCACAGTGCTAATAATACAGCAAGTTCCTCACGTAGTTACGCGTATTATTTGGCGGACGGTTTGTTAAGACATCTACTAATTCAATTACTTCTGAAATTTTGGTATTCATGTATCTTAAACTATCATTAAACAACAAATACTGAAAATGCCGATTTTTAATGTACTTCATTAGAAATCGGCATTTTCAATAATGTAGTTGTGACAAAAACCAAGAAAACATATTTTCTTTCACGGCTTTTTATTCTGGTCGCATGGTCCGAAACACAATTGGCCGGTTTTTATGTATGCTCCTTCGCATTTAAGTACTCTAATCTTGATTTTTCTATTGCAGATCTTATCTTTCTAATAGTTCCACTACAGAAAAAATATGCAACAGGTCCTTCAGCTGAAATAGAATCAGCAATTCTTCTCGAAGGCTTTAAATGTTACATACCCATGCATGGTATGTTATATGAAAGAATGATTAGCGATGGAGATTGTACTACTTATTTCAAAGTAATTGAACTCGGCCTTATTTACGTAAGTAAGTAAAAATCACATTATGCGAAACGTGTGCAGCAAACTGACAATAATACAACAAACACAAAGTATCTTGTGCACTTTAGAAAAAATATAACATATCAAAAATCAAAGCGACACGATTGTTACAATTCAAAATAAAAAAAATATTACATTTGAATTTGGAATCTTACATTTTTATATGATTCTTCATTGAGTTTTCTCATTTTGGCGCCTATACATTGTACAATATTTTGCGATATTAAAATGGAGTGGGGCAATAAAGAGATCCGAATTGCTGTGATTGCATTACACAAAGCAGTTATGGAGCCAAAACCAATTTTTAAAACTCCATACGCTTGGTATTAGTAAAATGTTTGTGTACCGATCGAAAAAGATCTGGCCATCCACGTAGTGTTCGTACAAAAAAGATTTCGAAGAAATCCTATCCGAAAGCAAGAGATGTTATCTCGGGAGATAAATAGCTAGCTAACCTAGAACCATGTCGCGTATTTTAAAAGATGACTTAGGACTTGCAGCCTATAAGAGACGTACTGGTCATTTCATAACTGATATTTAAAAAAGAATAGGGTGGTAAAGTCGAAACAACTACTGAAGCGGTACGCAAAGGGAGGTGACAGAAAAATTTTGTCAACGGAAGAGTTTTTATTTAAATTGAGCAACATTTTAACAAACTAAATGACCGTATTTTCGTTCAAAGCTCAAAGGAAACTTTTCAATTAGTCGACAGAGTGCAACGTGGGTACTATCCGACTTCAGTGATGGTTTTGTGGGGTTATGAAGGAGTGATTGAGCCATCCATACTTTTGTGAAAAAAGGATCAAAACATTGGCACAAGTGTAACAAGATACCATTCTTGAGAAGGTAGTGAAGCCCCTTAACAACACCATGTTCAATAACCAAGAATGGTCCTTCCAGCAAGACCCGGCGCCGGGTCTTAAAGATCGGTCTACGCAGTCTTGGTTGGAAACGAACGTTTCGAACTTCATCAGAGCTGAAGACTGGCCGTCGTCTAGTGCCGATCTTAATCCGCTGGATTATGATTTATGGTCAGTTTTAGAGACGACGGCTTGCCCTAAACGCCGTGATAATTTGGAGTCCCTAAAACAATCCGTACTATTGGCAGTGAAGAACTTTCCCATGGGAAGAGTGCGTACTTCTAGTGATAACTGGCCTCAACGTATAAAGGACTGTATGGCATTGCAGTTAATGGAGACCACTTCGAATAAGATTTTTATATTTATGTTTTATATTTATTTATTAAACTAACACACTTTACAAGTAATAAAGTTATATGCAATAGAAAAAAATTATTTTCTTTGTTTCAATATTTATGGCAAGACTAGGTATAGTTAATCCTGTATAAAGCTGCAGAAAACTGGTGTTTTATCTTATACCTTGTACAATCAATTCTTGTATATATACATATAATTTTAGTCTCATACAGTAGACCAGTGTCGATAACTTCTGCTACAAATAAAAAGTATAGTAGGATGAAACCCGTTTTAAAAGAAAGAGAATATAATAAAAAATATTGGAAAAATAAACTATGGACGACCTGAGGTCGGAAAGTGGGGGAGGGGCGGTTTTAAGGGTAAAAAACGGTTTATCTTGATTTCCGGCAAAACTACAAGTCCTAATAAAGGTAAGGGGTAATAAAACGATCTACATGTTTTGTATTTGCACTTTTCACATAAACATTTTGAGGGTCAAAATGTTTACGTAAAAAGTTCAAATAAGTAAGTTTTTGGTTTTTTATTTTTATCGTATGCAAATACATTTTTTTTCTAGAAATTTCGTGGATACTTGCCTTTTTATGTCTGACAGTGTATTGTGTACCTTTAAATTTTTTTCAGTCAAAATAATTGACTTTATATCGAAAAAGCACATTTTCAATCGAAATTTCTAGTGTCAAAATATCAGCTTTTTGAAAAAAGTTGATGGTTTTGTTCCTTGAAATCGCATCTTTCTGATTCGTTCGCAGAAAAGAAAAGAAATAAAGTTTTTATGAAATTTCGAGAAAAAAAATGTATTTGCGATAAAAAAAAAGTTTTGGTTATTTGAATTTTTCACGTAAATTTTGAGGGTATGTGAAAAAAGTGCAAATACAAAAGTTGTCGATCTTTTTATCACCTACAACTTTGTCGTTTATGTTTTTTTTCCATAGGACTTGTAGTTGTAGTAAAAACCGCCCCTCCCCCACTTCCCGACCTCAGATCACCCGTAAATTATTTTTCCAATAATTTTTGTTATATTCTCTTTCATTTAAAACGGGTTTCATCCTACACTTTTCTTTCACTTTTTACCATTTTCTCAAGCTTCTGCCCAGGTCTACAGTCGTACAGGTTTAGGGGTCGATAAAGCGATCTAGCTAGGCTTTCAAACCGAGTGAAGCTCGGTCAAACCAGGTATTATTTATTTATATTTATTATCCCATACATAAATTATATTGTACGTAGTATTATCAAACACAAAATATAAATTTATCTTATCAATTACTGAAGTTGACTTGCACAATTGAACAGCTTTATAAATACATACTCATAAAAATATCATTGACTATAATATTGTGCTACTGTAATCTTGCTACTCTGTGACACTCCAACATAGACGCGGCAAGCGCCGCCGGCCGACCCAGCGCGGCCGCACCAAACGATCGCTACGATCTTTTAGTGCGAGGGGCGGGGTGAAGCGCGGGGAAAAATATCTAGCTCCGCCCGATTGCTCAAGGACGTTGGCTTGGTCAGGCGCCTTAATCTACTGTGCTAAGCTGGCCAGACGGGTTGGCACAGGGTTTCGTATCAAGTTTTCCTTCTCTTGGCTAGGTTATTGGCCTTGTCAACTATCTCCTTTTGTCGGCTCTTACACCCTCAGGATGGAATCGGGCGGTAACACTATACAGATATCCTTCACCACACAGATAGGATGAATTTGACCAAAGATACCGATTTGGTTTCGTAACTATACTCTTTATGTGTACCTTTCGAAAGATGAAGATGAATGGACTTGCGGACAAAAACTAGTATGTATCAAAATAACTGAATACCGACTAGGGTTCATGATTTCTCGAGCTTTTCAATTTCTCGGGTCTCGAGAATTCTCGAGGCTCATTTCTCGGGACTCTCGGGTTGTCGAGAAATTTACATTTACGTACGTTTTCTCATATTATTTGGTTCCAATTGCGTCTAAAAATCAGTGGTTTTCCTCTCGAATAAAAGTATCAAATTAATTATAAAACTTTCATCGATGTTATTCAAAAACATTAATCTTATAAATATTGTTTTTTAAAATATTTGAGAAAAAATATTATTCAGGCTCATAATCATAATGACAGCTCCATTTTTAGTTGGTTATTTAGAACCGTATCAGCCGTATCAATTATACGGGCCCCCCGGGCCGCGGGGGCCCCGCCGTGCGGAAGCAAAATTCTATTTCAGAGGCAGAAATATTAGAAAATCTAAAGTCATCATCAGCTAAAAATCATTTAATAAATCAGTTTGCCGAAAAAAAGGATTTTATTTTCTTTTGTGAGAAATGTTTCACTTCGTTGTTTTTTTTTACCCTTCATGAGGCCCATGAAGGGTAAAAAAAAAACAACGAAGTGAAACATATAACATAAACAAATGAAAGATATGATTCATGGGCAAATAAATTTTTATACGGGGCCCCACCAAGGCACGCTACGCCCCTGGTCTCTTCAGAATTCTTTAGGCAGTGTCAGGTTAACATCACGAGATTACTGCCAAAACCACTTGTCGCGGTATTTTGATCAGTAGTCCCAAACTTTCTATAGCAATGGGATCATGTCCCTACCTACAAGATGGCAAAAAGTTATCGAACAAAATGGTAGCTACATACTTTAGTTAAATGTAAATAAACGATTTCTTAAAAAATGCGACGAAACTTTTTCCCCAACCTATTATATTAACTTATATTACATTAGGATCACGGCACAATGATGGGCTGGTTATTTAGAAAAAAAAATCAACTTAAATCTTGTAAACAAAATAGCTTCTATAAAACACGAAAGAAATCTTTAATATCTTTAACTCAGGTAGAAAGTAATTGTAAATTATAATTACATTACAATCATAGCACCATTTATGGCATGTTAATCACTACATAGTATAAAACAAAGTCGCATTCTTCTGTCCGTCCCTATGTATGCTTATATCTTTAACACTACGCAACGGATTTTGAAGCGGTTTTTTTTAATAGATAGAGTGATTCAAGGGGAAGGTTTATATGTATAACCCACCCCCGCTTTGCACGGGCGAAGCCGGGGCGGGCCACTAGTAGAATATAAACAAATTAAAACTCTGCAAGTTTATTTTCTACAAACGTACATGATTTCTCGAGTTCTCGACTTTTCTCGAGCTAGATTTCCCGGGAACAAAGCCCAACGATTTCCCGGGAATTCTCGAGCCGAGAATTCCCGGGAAAAAATGAACCCTAATACCGACCGATAACGTAATAGTTAAACTTGAACACTTGCCAAATGCTTACAATGTACCACATGTGATAAATATATTTTAGCTATAGAACAGCTTTGCGTATTCTGTTATAGTGTTTCCCAGACACCTACTTTTTTTTTATGTTTCTACCAGTTTTATTTCACAACCAGTACTTGCACTTTGCTGCGGCGCAGTCTGAATCCCATTGGGACAGTATTATGTAAAAACTTCAAACCAATCGTATCAACATTACTCATACACTTAGGGAGAGATGAGGTACATTGATACATGGGGCACATAGATACAGTCAATATGTATAGAAAAAAAAAAGGCGTTAGACGAGCCTTCCGCCAAAAATAAGAAGGTACAAGAACCTACACGCACGCCGCGGAGCAACGTTCACCCGACGTTCTATTTTTATATATATACTAAAAGACCCGACGTTCTATTTTTATATAAATACTAAAAGTATTTATTTCAATCAGCACTTAGGTGCACATAATTTACCAAAAAGTAAACAAAATAAGTAATTAATAAATAAATATCTTAAAAATCAATAAAACTAGTTTAATTTGTAGAAATATTTTTATGAATCAAAGTGCCCCAGATTCGGGGCACATTGATACAAATTTCATTTTTTAGTTAATGGGCTCTTATACATTTTGTGATTAAATATAACGGTTAATTTGTATTTAACAAGTTAGCTGAATATATATTGATTAAATTGGATGTTACTGTCAATAGATCGTATTTTATTGGGTCTATGTAAAAATCGTATCAAAGTGCCCCAGCTCCACCTATTAATATAAAGATATACATATACTAGTTGGCCACTACCCGCAGTTTTCCTCCGCACTGACTTTAAATGGGGGTAGTTCCATTTTTACTACGTCGCTGCTTGCTTTAATTGTTGACGCGATATTAGTATCTCTTCACAATTGAAATTATAATATTAGTAGGCACTAAAGTACCGTCGTGATCTTCGTCTATTGAGCAGGGACGCTCTTTAGTGAACTAGTAATATTAGCCAATGCTTCAGAAAATACATTCATTTGTTGAATAATCTCTCTAGGGGCTGTCCATTAAGCACGTGATGTTTTTTTAACATTTTTAAAGCCCTCCCTCCCCCTGGTGATACGTGGTGAGGTTTAAAACTACCCCCATTAAAAATCACGTGTATTTTTAGTACCTACAAACATCCTACAAAGAATCTTACACTCCTAGGTTACACGCGTTTTAGTGATATCTTACTATACTAAATACACCCTTAAAATATTTCGTGATTTTTGCAGAACCCCTCCCTTGAGAAAGGCTGTCCATTAATCACGTGAGGTTAGAAAGCCCCCCCCGGCTTTCTAACCTCACGTGATTAATGGACAGCCCCTTACCAGAAGGAAAGTGGCAATTGTTGTTCTGTGTAAATAAAATGTTAAGGTGGAAGACCTGTGTGTACGCTCCACGTTGTTAATTTTACAAAGCGGCGTTGTGACGTCTGCGAACAGCATTGGGACGTCACGTAGGCGTGGTAATTACGTATTGTTTTTGGCTCTGACAACGATGATATTGTAATGTCACACTTCGACAAACCTGGTTTTTGAAAGATCAACTGGATATGTTATTTACAGGAGTTGTGTTTCTCTAGTTTTAGAAAATCGTTTAAACATACATCTCTCTTTGGAATTCTTGAAAATGACCAAATACATCATCGATGTGTGGTGTCTACGTATCTGGAAGAATTACATTGACTGTGCTTGGTCAATGGTGGTTGTTTTAGATGTCACAGATACTCTACTAAGACCAGCACTATCGATCGATGCCAATGTATTAAATGCACTTCTAGATTTCCCGCTAGATGCGCGCTAGAATTCCTAGTATTTTTTCCCTTCATAATCATAGAATAGACGTGCACAAATGATAATCGTATTTCGTGCAGTAACTTTTAGTTTCAAAATGGCACTTTCTTCAATTCATTAGGCGGACTAGATGCCAAAAAGCTTTCTACTACAAGTCCACCTTTGGGTTGTTCAGGGAGGTTTGTGGTATATGCGCTAATACTATAATACCGCATCGTGGCACAAAATTGCTTTTTAAACCACTTGTTTTTTGCATCTACATATCTGGTGTACAATCAACTAAGCTTAATTTTAACTCAGTCTTGTCCCTATTCTTGATAAAATAAATAATGAGTCCGCCACTTCTGCAGCCCTCTTTACAAAGGATCATTTCCTATTTTCGCTCCTGTTACATTGTATACGGTAAGGACAATGGCAGCTTCCCATACATTGTTTTATTTGATATAAAATACCTACGTCTTTTATTGAAAAATATTTTATTTAACTCGGCGTCATCTTCTGAGCTAGTTTCTGCAAGATTTTTTGTCAGAGAAGGCCGAGATTTATAGATATTGAGCCCTAATTATTCACGATTTCACTGCATCCACAGACAATGCATCATTTGTAGAGGTGTCCAATAGGTATCGATGTTTTAGGGTATCGATACAATGGTATGCGATACACTTATATCGATATATGACAATGTATGACAAACATATTCTTATTTTGCACATCTATTGCGGCTTAGATTTGTTCAAAGTAACACAATGCAACTATGTTCAAAGTAACCTTAAAGTATGACCAATAGTTCATCATGGCATTCTCGTTAATCAATAGCAAATGGCGGTTTCCGAAATCGTATCGGGTTTCGTGGTAGATTGGTTTAATGAAGTAGATTAAAGAGCTACTTATGCTGCACAAGATAGATACCACCAGTCTTCGCCGTTTAATATTCTTCGGTATTACTATTGTCTTGCAACGTTTCTTGTAATTTATTTGGTGCGTTTCTTAGTATTTCGGATTATCTATACGACTTAACTTGACATTATTACTTCTTATTTCTCTTACTTTCTTGTAATAATGTGTTGGTTGCCTGGAAGAGATTGCTTTTTAGTGATAAATATCCTTGGACATTTCACACAACGCCATCTCGTCCCAAGCTAAGCAACTTAATGCTTGTGTTATGGTATCGAGATGGATGATAAACTACTTATATAAATTTTTTTTTGTAAATACATACATATTATAGATAGAAATGACACCCAGACTCCAAGCCAGTGCCTCTGGTTTAGACAAAGACACTTGCCCGACCCCGGAATCGAACCCGGGACCCGTTGATCCAAAGGCGGCACATCTAACCACTAGACCAACGAGGCTATTGTATGTGTTAAATTTAATTTCTCTTGTAAACCATGTTAATGTCGCAATTATACAATAGATAACTATCTATCTTCTCGCCTCTGTAAAATACCTACAGCTCCGTTGGGCTTCCTCCAATTACAGAAGGGATAAAGTCTACTGTGCCACGCTGGACCGGTTTCGTTTTCTCTTGCAGCCAGGTTGCCCTGCATTCTCCTTTAGACGGCTCTTACAGCACCCTCAGGATAGAATTTGGCGGTGACATTACGTACCTTTTTTTTTCACAACGTCATCTCGTCCCAAGCTAAGCAACTTATTGCTTGTGTTATGGTAACGAGATGGATGATAAACTACTTATATACATTTTTCTTTTTGTAATTTATTATTTACGTGATACTTATCATTGAAATCAGTACAAATATATTTAGCAACTAGCTGACCCGGCGAACTTTGTTTCGCCTTAAAGGCAATAAATGAGCTGTTTTTTTTTTTTTTAACTTCAATTTTTTATCAGGATAAATATAAATAAAACATCTATGATTTTAATTATACTTTATTGGCCATCTATTTTAGTAACTGCACTTTTCAGTGAATCACCTTGTGACAGACGACATTTTTCGGTTTATTATCAGGCGCATGAACAAATAACGCAGATGGTCTTCTGACCCGGAACATGCCACATATAATTGATCTTGGGAAATACATGAATTTTCTAGATTTAGGCCACGAACTTTCCAGGATTGGCCCTGTGATTTATTAATGGTCACGGCGAATGCACGACGGATCGGAAATCATTAAAACTAAAACGGTATATCAGTTGATATCGTCGGCATCCTCGGATGAGATTTTCCTCACCTTCCAACTTTACTTTGAGTATATTCCATTGTTCATCAATTCACTTACCACCAAACGCGTTCCGTTGCACAGGTTTGGTGGTTTTGGTTTATATATTTTTCTCTTTTTTTACACAGTCATTATATTTGAATTAATGCAGTGTACCAATGATTTCATTCTGAATTTGTAATTTGAAACTTTATGTCATCTACATATTTATTCTCAGCCGCCAAATAGCTCGCTTAGTCAACCATTCATTATTTTTGTGTTTGTGAGTTCGTCCTTCGATGAACAGAAATTCTGAGAAAATAAAATCAATCCACATATTTCGATGATTTGAGGCAAGCGCTTATTTCGGCGGCAGCAGTCGATCTTGGAATTAGAGGCAGTGTTTGGCAGAAATAGCCAGACAGTAAAATCATTGCGCCTCCAAAACATCTCGAGTCCTTGCGTAGGATCGGATAAGTGCTTCCAATGCACGTGTATACGCTATTGTACATTCGTCCCAGATGACGATTTTCCATTTTGATAAAACTTTAGCCGCTGAGGAGTGTTTTGTAATATTACATGGCATCTATAGGTCCAATGCGGACGCAAGTATGCAAGCAGTAATTAGTGCTGCCACCGTATCGAAACGTTGCTCGATCCAAATTATGTAGTACCTACTTTATAAATTTATTCTTGTGTCTCAAAAATTATCTAGTTGTTGATCTCTTAAATTTGCTCGACGATTTTGCATTCCCAACCGATCCGTTTCACGGGCTGCCTCGATTTGCTCTTGTGATTAAGAAGCACGGATTCAAGCCATACTAATGCGGTGATCTTCACGTGCATTATTTAGTTCTTCTTCATTGTTCGGCACAATAAGCTAATATTTACTCGAAAGAAATACATCAACCGGTCAACTTCAAAATTTCTAATTGTCAAATTTGTCAAACTATAGACAACGTAGCGTTTAGCTGTCGGTGAAGTTTTGTTATTCCAGCAGTTGCATTTTGATAAACTATGTTTTATATCACGGAACGGGATTACACACATTTACACTTTCAGGTTTATAACATTAAGTATGATTTTGTGAATTGTCCAACATCTATATATTTAAAAGAAAGTCGGACATAGGATACCTAAGATTTTTATCCCGTTCCCGTAGAATGTGATATAATACCTACGTGGTATTACAAAGCGCAACTGACAGCGAAACTTTATGTTGTCTATATTTAAATATGGCTGAAAATTTGACAATTAGAAATTAAAATTTAACTTAATATCGCTATAAATTTACACACAATATCTTTATAAATTGTAGCCTATGTGTTATTCTGATGTATAAGCTATATTATTATAAAGTTTCATTAAAATCCATTCAGTCGTTTTTACGTGAAAGAGTAACAAACATCCATCCATCCATCCATCCATCCATCCATCCATCTATCCATCCATCCATACATACTTACAAACTTTCACGTTTATAATATTAGTAGGATTATCAGATACTCAGGACGCCGCAATGTCAATTTTTGTGGTCTTTCATGTCTTGCCATAATACGTTTAATATCCCAACTACCATTTTTGTTCAAGCACATTAAGCGTATGCCAATTTTCTTTCAAAATGGCAGTGCATCACGTGAAAATCGAGTAACCGATGAAGATAAAACGTGATATCATGCAGTCCATTTTATTTGTTGTTTACAACAAATTTACGACTGCCGTGTTGTGGCATCTCGTGCCATGATATACGGCAGTTGCCAGTCCGCCGAACGTCGCTCATCTTCGTGTTTAATGCACAACCTTGAGAACAAATGACTGGTATTGTGGGGCTCATTAATATAATCACCGTGTACTTCGGTGCCTGGCGTTTTGAGGCACTGATCGCTGTGCGACTTGCTTTCATTCATTTTTAGGGTTCCTTTTGAAAAGCTGGTTTCTTTCTTCACCTGGCATTGGTAAGACATGGATAGTCCATGTGGTGACGAATTAAGAATTCTAGTGGTTAGATGTGCCGCCTTTGGAGCAACGGGTCCCGGGTTCGATTCCGGGGTCGGGCAAGTGTCTTTGTCTCAACCAGAGGCACTGGCTCGGAGTCTGGGTGTCATTTCTATCTATAATATGTATGTATTTACAAAAAAAAAAGTATATAAGTAGTTTATCATCCATCTCATTACCATAACACAAGCATTAAGTTGCTTAGCTTGGGACGAGATGGCGTTGTGTGAAATGTCCAAGGATATTTATTTATTTATTTATTATACAGTGACATTACCCCACTCTATCCTAAATGTATCGTAATCTCTTAACTCGTTGAACTTTGCTGTTGGGAGACTTATCGACGGCGCCGGTCAACAATATTTGATACGAGACGTATTTATTTGTTCGTGTGGTAACGAGTTTAGAATACATAGTGTCACCACCCCATTGCATCCTGAGGGTGTCCTAAGAGCCGATAAAAGGAAATAACAAGGCTTATAACGTAACAGCAAGAGAAGGAAAACTTGATACAAAATCCTGTGCCAACCCGTCAGGCCATGCCATGGTAATGGGAGGTGGCCCGATTCCGAAGGCCGAGTAAAATCGCGATTATGCATATAGGTGTGGAACACGATGGATCAAGCAATAATGACCTTAGCGTATAGGCGGGTTCGCCTTACATGTTCACTACTGAACATGTTGCGAGCATGCTTCGCAAATATGATTTGTTCTTTATTTTTGTATCTAAACCCTCTAGTATAAAGATGTGTTAGATCATATTATTATGATTATTATTTTAACCCCAACTTTTCAGACACTATGTGGTGTCCGTGGTCGCTTGTGCAAGCAAGCATCTTGAAAGTAAAATTCTACGTACGTGGTAAATTGTTTTAAATTTCACATATTCTACGTATTTTCGACAATTTTAGTTATTTACAGCAACTATATGGACGATATTTTATTTATTGCCTTGCTTGGCACTCGCAATGACATCGTCGTACATAACCATGGAGACCATAATTTGGCATAAGACATAAATGCAAACTATGGGCTTAATGAAAACTCTCAAAATAGCTCATAATGCAATGGCGAGGGATATGCTATCTGCTTATAACTTACTAGCGACCCGCCCGGGCTCCGAACGAATACAATGATAAACATCTAAATTTATCAGAGTTTCTCTACAATATTATGGATGTATTATACATATAAATAAACCTTTCCCTTGAATCACTCTATCTATTAAGAAAAACCGATGCGTAGTTTTAAAGATTTAAGCATACATTTAATTTATCCCTACTCTTGGCAATGTTTCCATAGACCAAGTGAATACGACCATAGACCATTTATTTAAATATAGAAGAAATACGTACGGGACCCATCTGGCTGAACCTCCGAATAAAGCCATTTACTTTTTAACTTACCATTGCGAGTTGGCAGTAATCGCCGTGACTCTTTTTTGTTTTGAAGGTCATTAACATGCAATCAATAAAGTTTTGTTTCAAGTTTTGTCTATTTTAGGATAATATTTTATTGTGGATAAAAAGATGGCTGGATTGCGTCTATGAGGACTTGCGTACAACTGTAGATATGATAGCCTGGAACAAGGGCTGAAAGATGATAGTTTTGTACATTAAGATTTTTAAGAGATTTGTGACTAAACCTGCGTGCATAATTTTTTTTTTGCGTTTGAATAGAATAAATTTGTTGAAAAACCCACATGAACAAAGTTCCTTTTGAATTGAGTTTATAGGGTTGATCGACGACGACTGTATCTTTAGAATTTGTTTCCCAAAGGCTATGTGTGTCGGATAAATAGTAAATACTACTACCACTCAACCCATATATACCCATATGACCCATGACGGCCTTCTGTGCCATGCTGACCAGACGAGGTGGCACAGGGTTTCGTATCAAGTTTTCCTTCTGTTGCGGCTTTATCAGCCTTGTTATTTCCTTTTATCGGCTCTAAGGACACCCTCAGGATGGAATGGGGTGGTGACACTATGTATTCTAAACTCGTTACCGCACGGGAACAAATAAATACGTCTCGTATCAAATATTGTTGACCGCCGCCGTCGATAAGTCTCCCAACAGCAAAGTTCAACGAGTTATGAGAGGCCACAGTACTCTTTTTTATACCACGTGTGGTACACGTGGGTGGCTATTACAAAAAAAAAATACGATAGGTGTGTTTTTTTTAATAAAGATTATGTTGAACTAATTTTAATTATGTTTTCTTTTTATTGTGTTCTTGGTCATAGTCCGGGATCCCCGGTACATTGTTTTCACTTGATTACTATCAAGCTAATTTTTCGTGAGTAGCTTCATTTTCATGAGACGCCCAACATTTTCTTGTTGACAACTCTTGATTGTGGTAGCTAACAGAGGTAGCAAGGGTGAAATATGTTGATTTTATGATTCAAAAAAATTTATTACTAACCGAAAAACGAAAAATGACAATTTCTGTCGGACTCATGATACATACCTGTTTTTTTGTAGGACATTGTATCATTTGGGCAGAATACTAACCTATCATGTAAAATTGGTGTCCTACAGTTAGTGATGACAAAATGGGTCTTGTGGTATTACCAATTTCTGAGCGTAGGACCGGGATAACGTACCACGCAACTTGTAGAACAATATGACGGTTAAATAATATAAATATTTACTAAGTAAATAAAAAAAAACCAGCTGGTTAGTAATAATTTTTGATGACCTCGTTATCGATACATATTGGAAGTGGAGGACTCTTTGATCAAACCATACATTTTGTAGGACAAATACATTTTCGAATAATTTAGATAATTCTCATCAGATATACCAAAAATCACCCGGTTAGTAATATTTTTTTTAGAATCATTAAATCAACATATTTAACCTTTGCTACCTCTGTTAGCTACCACAATCAAGAGATGTCGACAAGAAAATGTTGGGCGTCTCATCAAAACAAAGCTATTCACAAAGATTCAGCTTGATAGTAATAATTTTTTTTCTATGATCTGTAGAACAACTTTTGAGTGTAGGACCGGGATAACGTACCACGCAACTTGTAGGACAATATGACGGTTAAGTAATATACATATTTATTAAGTAAATAAAAAAAAACCAGCTGGTTAGTAATCATTTTTTATGACCTCGTTATCGATACATATTGGAAGTGGAGGACTCTTTGATCAAACCATACATTTTGTAGGACAAATACATTTTCGAATAATTTAGATAATTATCATCAGATATACCAAAAAGCACCCGGTTAGTAATAATTTTTTTAGAATCATAAAATCAACATATTTCACCCTTGCTACCTCTGTTAGCTACCACAATCATGAGTTGTCGACAAGAAAATGTTGGGCGTCTCATTAAAATGAAGCTATATTCATATAAGTATTATTTGTATGTATCTATTATAATTTTATACAATTATTTATTCATTATAGAGTATTTAATCTATCAACATCTTCTTTTTTCCCTTTCCATATTAATTGATTTATTTAATCTAATAAGTATGTATTATTGTACCTCGTACTACCCGTTCATAACTTCTAAATAATGTCCATCCCAAGGTTGTCTGTAAGAAATCGCATTTAGCGATAAGACCGCCCTTTGTACAAATTGTTGCCTATATGTAATGTGTTCAGTATAATTCTCTTGTGTACAATAAAGAGTTCATCTATCTATCTATCTATCTACTCACGAAAAATTAGCTTGATAGTAATCAAGTGAAATCAATGTACGGGGGACCCCGTACTATCATTCTTAGGCTTGTCTAAAGAACATCTGCTTTGGATTTATCCAAGAAAAAAATATCCAATAAGAGTGGTTCCCAAAACGAACAATTTCAGTTGCTTCAGTACTGTATCCTAAAGACGTTTACAAGTTATTAAATTTACGAAGACTTTACATTTACTCCATAGAAATCTACGAATAACAATTTTATTATAAGTGTTAATATCTTTTGGCGAGTATCCCAATCTTTAAACGTAGAGAGAGCTTTGGTCACACGGTAACAGTATTGCAAACATTCAATTTTAGTTTGATAACACTTGTGATAAGATCTAATTTCCCAGACAAGCTAAATCAGCACGTCTAAATAAATAAATGTGAACATAAGTACCTACTTCTTATGTGGGACAGCTTTTGCTAGTATTTTTTTAAAACAAATTTTGCCTCCTCTTGAATAGATCCGGGAACCTTCTACCTTGCCCTCCTCCCATTTGGCTAACGCTGTCGCTTTGCCGCCTTTTTTATTATGGGTCAACGGCTCGAATCCGAGCACTTGTCTGACATGCTTGCTCGGGGTCTGCATGTGCCCCCGCGATACAGGAGTGCCCAGAACAAATTTCAAAACCATTTTTCGCGCGCGGCCGCAAGTGACCGCACTTGTTTTATTTTTTTCTGGGTACTATGTTACTTGTTCTATCACGTAATAAAAGCCAAACACGCGGCAAATCGATACAACTCGAAAAAAAAAATGTTTAATTTCCCCATACAAAAAATAAATCATAATTTTTTTTCTAAGAAACTATATATTCCAGAGAAACTATATATTTTTCGTAGAACAAATGTCGTTAGGCTAGTTAATATCTGTATCCTATAAAAAAACCAGCTTCGAATTCCGACTTTCATCCCTATGTCCACCTTTTATTGATCTGGGACCACTGTGCGCCGCCGTGATCATGGGCCGAATTATCGCCGCTTGACCCCCAGACCATTCTCCGTGTGGTGACGGATTTAGAATACGCAGTGTCACCAACCCGGTATGCGTTGGTGGCACCAACCCGAGGGTGTCTAAGAGGTGACTAAGGAAAGGCAAGAGGCAAATCACTTAGCCGCAAGAAGAAAACTTGATACAAACCTTGTGCCAACCCGTCTTGCCAGCGTGGCACAGTAAGCTAATTTCCCTCCATGAATTTGGAAGAGGCCCGACTCAGTAGTGGGTCATCCATGGGCTGAAACGACGATAGAGGGAATTAATAAATATAGGTAAGTAAATCTAACACGACAGTGATTCCTAAATGCAAAACTTGCTCGAGGCAGTTGACCTCATGTTTATCGACGACTAGTTGTGTCTGAAGTAATTTGTAGTCTCCAAGTCCAGTTCGCGAGTACATTGTTGTACAGTGCTCAAAGTTGTAAACAGTTTAGTTTATGTTATCATCGCTTGCACGATGATTCATTATGTTGATAGGGAAATGGACGTGGTAATTATTAACGCGAAACATTGTATGCATCTTAGTTGTACTTTCACGCAAAAAGTGCTGGATGGAGTTTAATGAAACTTTACAATAATGTAGCCCATACATCATCGTCATAATATCTCATACGCTGTAATTTATAAAGATACCAGCGGCCCGCCCTTTCGCACGGGTGGGTATTTAACATTGAGTTAAATGTACTTCGTACTAGAGGAGACACCTCAACTAGATTGTTTGTAACACGCGTTGGAGCGCGCGCACTCCAACTCATTTAGTCTGTGACAAGCGCTTGCTGCAACATCACACGTTTGAGTGTTGTTTTGTTTTTTAAACTATGCCTTCGTGTGTATTGAGATACTGTTCAAACAATTCGAGAAATACAAGTAAAAGTCAAGGAGTAACTTTCAACATTATTATCTTTAAGACACGCTTAATTTAGTCATATTTTATCAATTTATTGTAACTCTTGACGACGCCTCACTGCGGCGGCCATGTTTATGTGAATATCAAAGAGTAAGAACATTTGAATGCGCAGAGTTGACACTATCGACGTTAAATAATTAAGGACACTAAATAATAATAGGGTTTACTGCGAAAACCAGCTAAGTGCAGTCAAGTTAGTTTTGAGATATTGCGTTTTAAAGCATAAGACTAATACAATGAGTTTTGAAATATTGCTTTTTTTAAAGATTATTTAAAATACAAATGCTATAGTTTTAGTAGGCCTTGTATCCAGTATACAGTAGGTATATTTTAGTAGTTAGGGTATTATGTAAAATAAAGATTTTATGTTTGTTTGTTTTTATCATTATTTATCTCGTAAACCACACCATAAATTTTGTGTTGAACTAAAGTTTTTCATTTTTCAAGTAGTTCGGTTTTGCTCAAAATAAGTCAGTAAATTAGTCAGTTGTCGCAGTAAACTCTCGATATTATCACGTTATGAATAGTTCATCCATATTAAAATAAATTAATATATTGATTGGATTTTAGATTTACATTTACAGTACACACAGTAACTAGTAGGCAGAATAATAAAATAAAGTCGCGTCTCTCGCGTCTGCGCGTTTTGATTTTATCTATGAAAACATCACACCCCCCGCTTGCCCCGCTGTCATCAAGTTACGCGATACTTTTTGTTTGAAATAGCTTCTCTATATATTTAACTCAATGCATTTACCAGACCCCCAAGTCTACTATCAAAATAACAGCCGACACAATGTAATCGCAAGGCTGCAGACGTTATGTTATATCTAAATTTACGCGGTTAACCATACGTAGTAAATCAGCTTACGCTTTTAGCTTAAAAACAAACAAACATAAAATCTTTATTTTACATAATACCCTAACTACTAAAATATACCTACTGTATACTGGATACAAGGCCTACTAAAACTATAGCATTTGTATTTTAAATAATCTTTAAAAAAAGCAATATTTCAAAACTCATTGTATTAGTCTTATGCTTTAAAACGCAATATCTCAAAACTAACTTGACTGCACTTAGCTGGTTTTCGCAGTAAACCCTATTATTATTTAGTGTCCTTAATTATTTAACGTCGATAGTGTCAACTCTGCGCATTCAAATGTTCTTACTCTTTGATATTCACATAAACATGGCCGCCGCAGTGAGGCGTCGTCAAGAGTTACAATAAATTGATAAAATATGACTAAATTAAGCGTGTCTTAAAGATAATAATGTTGAAAGTTACTCCTTGACTTTTACTTGTATTTCTCGAATTGTTTGAACAGTATCTCAATACACACGAACGCATAGTTTAAAAAACAAAACAACACTCAAACGCGTGATGTTGCAGCAAGCGCTTGTCACAGACTAAATGAGTTGGAGTGCGCGCGCTCCAACGCGTGTTACAAACAATCTAGTTGAGGTGTCTCCTCTAGTACGAAGTACATTTAACTCAATGGGTAAATGCGTGTATGTTAATCTTTTTAGGGGATCGGTTAAAAACATTGCCCCTCTTTTCAGGAAACGGCGTGGTGATCCACCTGCCTGGCCTGTTCGACGAGTTGTCCAAAAACGAGCAGAAAGGCATGAAAGACTGGCTTCACAGGCTCATCATTTCGGACAGAGCACATCTGGTCTTCGACATACATCAACAGGTAACTTTTTTGCAATCATTTTGTAACAAATCCTAATCATTACTAATATTATAAATGCGAAAACTTGTCTGTCTGACGCGCTTTCACACCAAAGAACCGATTTAAATGAAACTAGGTACACAGTCTAAAGCCTGAAGAAAAGTCATAGGTATACTTTTTAATGGCAAAAAAGAGTCGTAAGGTATTTGAAAGGGGGCAATGAAAGACACCATACCACGTGCACGAAGTCGCGGTCACAGCAAGTATTGTATACTATGTATTATGAATGAATGTGGCTTCAGAATTCACAGAACTAACTATGCTTGCATTTGGAATACCCCACAACAATAGTTCTATAGTAACTATTTAGTTATCGCTACATAGTATAAAACAAAGTTGCTGTCGTCTGTCTGTCCCTATGTATGCTTAAATCTTTAAAACTACAAAACGGCTTTTGACGCGGTTTTATTTCATTTGTTTTATTTAATAGATAGATAGTAGTTTATTTAATAGTTTCTCAATATAATGAACAGACGCGATAAACTCAAGCATTGTTTACATAGAAACTGAACGACCTGTTTGTTATCCCAAATTCAGTAAAAGGAAATGCAACAGACCGCGAAAACATCTATTCATTGAAGTAAAATATTAGGTTTAGACATGTTTGGAAACAACGAAATTAAAGAATTCGAAATAACAATTAAATAGAGAAACCTTATGAAAGAGTTTTCGTGTGTACTGCTAGACGTTCCACTTCAATGAAATTGTGTGAAAATTTGTAGTAAACGTATCCCTCTTGTATTGATTCCGGGCCAATCTTTAGGCCGCATTACGCTGCACACAACACAAAATCAGGTATCAGCGGGACGTACGTGGGGCGGGGAAGCAAGGCACACCCGCGCGCGCCGTTTTTCACCCGCAAGCGTCCTCGCCACCCGCGTCTTATGTGAGTGAGCTACGTTCGTAACGATTATGAAACGTGCGATGCGTAAGTTCGTACCCACGGCTACATTCAGACCGGCCTTAAAGATTGGCGCGGACTGTGCTCTGAAGGTAGAGGAGAATTCGCAACAGGCTCTATAACAAGAGGAGAATTCGCAACAGGCTAGAACGTGAAAAGAGGTTATATTACTAGAAACTCCATTCGTTCTATTGTACAGTGTAATTAACACCCTAACGCAAAATCCATAACGAAAGTATCGATAGTACTACTGTTAAAGATACTGTGTGCAAAATTTCAAACAAAATTAAGAAAATGTCTTTTTCTTAATATTTTGTTTACCAACTGGTGACGAAATTGTCATAACCTGAGCAATAAGCACAAAGGGCTAAAGAATCATAATGCAACAGAAATTACTAAGGTTATGGGATAGTAAAATAATAATTGCTAGTTGGTTGGTTTACTTCTACAGTTTTGGGTGTAAAAACATCGATTGCTTTACATGCTTCACCATAGAAAACTATTTTAACCACAGAATTGCCTCTATACCCATACCTCGGATGGCTATAGGGTTTTTATAAACTAAACTAAAAGTTATTTAGATTCTTCCCCTCGTGGCTACAATTGTATAAAAAATATCACGCACGCACTGTTGAAATGACCAGCACGATCATGATCATGAATTATGTGTATTATGATATTTATGTTTGATGAGTAAGTGACGTAACGTATACATACACACTTATCTACTCGTATATACAGGCGCGAGCAGTAAACAGTGAAAAATAAGCAGTAAGCCAGCTAACAGCTAAATGATTTTGTCGTAATATCGAAAACCAGGGTCACCGACATAGCCCACCGCATTGCCAAACTTAAGTGGCAGTGGGCAGGGCACATAGCTCGCAGGACCGACGTCCGATGGGGCAGAAAAGTCCTCGAGTGGCGACCGCGTTCCGGAAGGCGCAGTGCTGGTAGGCCTCCCACACGGTGGACCGACGACCTGATTAAGATCGCCGGAAAGCAGTGGATGCGGGCGGCCCAGGACCTGCCTTTGTGAAAATCCTTGGGGGAGGCCTATGTCCAGCAGTGGACGTCTTTTGGCTGATATGATGATGATGATGACACACACACATGCACACACACTAGCAGTCGCCGTTATGTGACACTATCTACCTGGCGCCGATGTAAGCTCCCAAACATAGACTTCCAAATAAGCGGGTCCTGCAATCCAATCACTCCCAATCCCAATGATCTTTATAACATCGTCCACACAAGTCAGTGACTGCTCCACGCTGCTAGCGTGGTTCAAGGCCTCAACTCTACTAGTTGTAATATGTACATGTTTCTTTTAATACGTAAGCTCTTAATACTATGTACGTCGGGACTTGAATTTAGCAGATCATATGTTGACAGGCTAGTATGTAGTAGTGCGTCGTGTCGATTAGACACACAATAGCAAGTTCGGGACTTCTATGTCCGCCGGGGCGCTAAAAGAATGAGTTTACGCGAACAAATGCCGCCCCACGTGGACTGAAGGGCACACCGGTAGGCTTCGCAGCCTCATCATGCATTTTTAAAACGCTTTTATTAGCTTCAGACGTATGTAACGGAATCATTGAACATGATATTGACCCAGTTAAAAACGTCGGATTAACACGAAATTTGGCATACTTATTAAAGACAGATGACAATTCAATATTTTAAACTAAAAAAATACGCGTTTATAGAAAATCGAACTAAAAAATAGAAAATAAGTTTTAATAAATTTGAATTAAACATAGTGTCAGACAAAATGAATTTATTGTAAAAAGCTTTTCAGGATATTATCAAAATAACCCTTCTAGTCATATCTGTTCATAAAATATTTAGAACTATTGATACCATGCACCCTAGGCTTTTACAATAAAATCATTTTTTCTGACACTATTATTAATTCAAATTTATTAAAATTTATTTTATATTTTTTAGTTAAATTTTCTATAAAAGCATATTGTTTTTTTTAAGCTATATTTCTCTCTAAACAGTTGTTCTTCTTAAACAGCTTGTGTGTAGTGTAGATACTGTTTGTTTAAGTACTGTCGACCCCGCGATCTCAGTTCGCGCGTGGTTAGATCACGCGATACGCGCCAAGTACATGTTAATTGGCCGATAAGCGTAATCTATGTCGGAAATTTTGTTTGGTGTACAGTCATTGTGGTATCACACTGACTATGTTATAGTGCTGCTACCCGTATTTGTCTGCGTTGAATTTAAATTGGGTAAGTTCCTTTCCGTGTGGTGACGGATTTAGAATACATAGTGTCACCATTCCATCCTGACGGTGTCGTAAGAGCCGACAAAAGGAAATGACAAGGGAGAAAACTAGCCGCTAGAGAAGGAAAACTTGATACGAAACCCTGTGCCAACCAGCGTGGCACAGTAGGCTATTACTCTCCCTGTGATGAGAGGAGGCCCGACTCGGCAGTGACAGCGATTCGAATGATATTGGTTTCTGTAGAGCCCACATATTATTATCGCAATCGGTTTTGTATTTTGGCTTAAACATGAAATGAGTAATCAACAAAGATTTGTAAGAATGCAAAATTTGTGTTATTTCGACGATTTTGTTATTCGTCTCCTTGCACTAGAACTAAAGCAAAAACTTAAAAAGAATTAAACTCTAAAATAGGTACGAAAGAGCGAAAAATAAGCAACTTCAGATGTTCGCGGATTTATCGCTCCAAGATGTGATATGAAAGTATTTCTTTAAAATATAAAAAGGTAAACCCGCATGTAATTCACGAACACAAATGACACCTAGACTCAGAGCAAATGCCTCTGGTTTACACAAAGACACTTGCCTCGGAATAGAACCGGGGAAATCCGACCTTATTAAAAAAAATCCGTTACTGGCTTCAGGTCGACGGCCTACAAGAAGCGGAGAAGGGTAAAAACTCCCTCGGCACCACAAAGAAAGGCATCGGCCCGACGTATTCCTCTAAAGCGACGCGCAACGGCCTCAGGATAGGCGACCTGCTCGGCGACTTTGCTATATTTGAAGACAAGTAAGTAAACTCGTTATGACCTACGGTGAGACTAGTCCATCAGCTTAAAGTCGCTCAGCGTGCTATGGAGCGAGATATGCTTGGAGTTTATCTGAAAGATAGGCTCCATAACGAGACTAACCGACAGAGAACCAAAGTTACCGACATAGCTCATAGAATTAGCAGACTGAAATGGCAGTGGGCTGGTCATATCTGTAGAAGAACCGACAACCGCTGGGGTTCTTGACTGGAGACCGCGAATCGGCAAGCGTAGCGTGGGACGGCCCTCTGCTAGATGGAGCGACGATCTGCGAAAGGTTGCGGGTAGCAGCTGGATACGTCAAGCAGAAGACAGGACGCTATGGCGCTCTTTAGGGGAGGCCTATGTCCAGCAGTGGACTAATGTGGGCTGATGATGAGAAGTAAACTCGACACGTCCGTTTGGTTACGGATTTAGTATACATTGTGTCACCATGCGGGTATCGCGAGAGGCGACTAACGGAAATACTAAGGATAAAATCCTACCCGCAAGAGAAGAAAATCTTGATAGCCCCCGTGTGGCATAGTAGGCTAATTTCCCTCCCATGCAATTGGCCCGACTCAGTGGTGGGTCTTTTATAGGCTGCGATGATAATGAAGTAAACTAGATGGAAGAACACCAAATTCCCTAGTAGGTTTGTTTATGTTTGTTACCGCGGAAGTCCGTCATTTGATTCCCGATTGGTATGGGTAATGGGACTGTTCAAATCACGCCGAGGTCACCAAGATTGTTCGCGCTTTTTGCAAACAAACTAAAGATTGTATTTTGATAATATTGTTTATTGCTTGTACATTTGAACAATTTATAAACGGCGTCTGTGCGAGGGAGGAAAAGAGAGCGCGCGAGCGGGACAAGAATGAAAGCCACAAAATGTCAAAACTGTGTCGTTCAGAAACCGGTAACAGGGACCGTCATAGAAATTTTAACGTAAACGTGTTAGTTTGGTAGAAATATTTACTCGAATCTTCTTTATATCGTAATAATGACCACACTACAAATAAAAAAATTAAATCTTTTTTTTATTCAGTGCCTTACTTAAGTCATAGCCTTCAAATTGTTGTTTATTTTGTCATGTAGTCACGTAAAACTTGTTTTTCGTAGGTTCCGTACTCTAGCAGCAAACTACATGAGGATGTTCCCTACGCTGGAAGTGGATATTCAGGGTGAGCTGGACCGGTATCGAGAGTACGCCGAGAAGATCAGGCCGATGGTCCGGGACACGGTCTCGTATCTGCACAAAGCGCTGGCGGACGGCAAGAAGATTCTCGTCGAAGGAGCTAATGCAGCCATGTTGGATATTGACTTCGGTAATTTGTTTATACTACTCAGCCCATAAATTACCCACTGTTGAGTAGGGCCTCCTCCAGTTAAAAGGAAGGGTTGGCATAGATCAAGTGTACCTTCTCTTGCGGCTAGATTATCAGCCGTCATGTACTTTTGTCGGCTCTTACGACACCCTAAGGGTGGAATGGGGTGGTGACATTTATTCTAAATCCGTCACCACACTGCGTTTTATAAGTCGTCATGTTTCACACTACTACTACTACTCTGCACATACATGACCCTCTACTGAGTCGGGCCTCCTCCAGTTACATGGAGGGGCCAATTACATGTTCCAAACTACCATCACAAAGTTTATATTAATTTTAGCCATGTAAGTTACATTTAGTTTGTAATTTGTCTATGCTTGTGGAAAAAATAAAGAATTATTATTATTATTTATCATATAACGGCACTAGTCCCACTTTAGGTGGTAGTCACTATACAATCCTATCAGCGTCATATCTACATTCCCACCTGTCATACGCATGTTCTAATTCCATTCTTTTTTTGGATCTCCCACAACCCTTACGTCCATTCGACTGCCTCGTTGGTCTAGTGGTTAGATGTGCCGCCTTTGGATCAACGGGTCCCGGGTTCGATTCCGGGGTCGGGCAAGTGTCTTTGTCTAAACCAGAGGCACTGGCTCGGTGTCATTACTATCTATAATAAGTATGTATTTACTAAAAAAAAATGTATATAAGTAGTTTATCATCCATCTCGTTACCATAACACAATCATTAAGTTGCTTAGCTTGGGACGAGATGGCGTTGTGTGAAATTTCCAAGGATATTTATTTATTTATTTATTCCATCCACATTCATACTAAACATCGGAATGATGCAGTGGGCCGGCATAAAACTCTTGAGCGTGAGCAGCTTTCCTGAAATAAATTGTCTCAACTCCATGGACGTATAAAAAAAGTCGGACAGAGTCTCGCTAACTAAAAACTGTGACATCATAGTCGGCCAGATCAGCTATATGTACAGGCCAGCACGCACACTTTCACACATTAGTCGGCCATTACACGCGTGAACATGGATGCTTATAGACGCAATATGCGGCGAAAAAATAAAAACTATAAATCATGTCTTGCGTGGTAAAATGGTGTAAAAACCGTAGTGACCGAAAGAAAAACAATCCAGGAATCACGTTTCATACGTAAATGAATAATTCAATCACTTATTTCCAGATTATATACATTAAAATCAATTTGTATTTGCTAGAACAAAACAATTAATTTAAAGTTCAGTGTTGCCAATATTCACATGTGCAAATTAACCGAAATGTGGGCAATTTTCGTTTATTATAAAAATCAATATATTATTATGGTTAATTATTTAATAGTTACTACTTGGTATTTTATTTTATATTCCTTTTGCTAGATTTTCTAAGCAAAATTAAGTATGGAGAAATGATTGAATTAAAATTACTTAGTAGAAATTGTAATGGTGAAAACGATTGGATTCCAAACAAATACAGTGTCATTTGCAGTCTATATTTTGATGCGGATGACTTATAAACAACTAAAGGAGGACTCCGGCGTGTTGTTACTTATGCAGTACCTTAAAAGGTAAATTAGCAATCTGCCAAGACATGGATAATACAAAAAAAAATGAAACTATGCCGCTTATTTTTTCAAAATTTAAATGTACATTGTAGCTATTGTGTCGGTATATAATAATAATAAATATCCTTGGACATTTCACACAACGCCATCTCGTCCCAAGCTAAGCAACTTAATGCTTGTTTTATGGTAACGAGATGGATGATAAACTACTTAAATACATTTTTTTTTGTAAATACATACATATTATAGATAGAAAAACACCCAGACCCGGGTCAAATACTTGTAGGTCGTACAAATATTTCTTCCGTGCGGGGATCGAACCCGCGACATGCTGCGCAGCAGTCGATCGCTCAACCACTGCGCAAACCGTGTCGTCGAATCGTAAACTTAATCATACATTCTTTTAATCCCCAGTGCTTTATTTTGTTTTAATATTTGTTTGAGTCAAGACACGTGGCAGAGGAATAAACTGTTACTGTACCATTTACAACCAGTGCTTCTCAAGAGGTGCGCAATAAATTATAGTTAGGCAACATAAATATATTATCACAAAAAAATTTTTGGTAATGAAAGCATTTCTTTTAATTTAGAATCGTTTTCAACACATCTCGAAATTAGAGGAAATTTCAAAAACCTCTCAAAGTAAAAGACGTTATTATAAAAAAAAATACTCAGAATTTAGGATGTTAAAGTTAAACATAACAATTTCGAACAATTTTTTTTTTATAATTTAACCATGTTTTTATTGCAATATTTTGTGTATCTTGGCAACCCCAAAATTAACTCACACATACAGAGCTGCCGCCATTTTGGCGTCTCACTTTTGTCTTAGCCAGAGTTCCGTCCGCCTTTTTTTATACGTCCATGCTCAACTCGTTCCATTTCAGGTACATACCCGTACGTGACGTCATCGAACTGCAGCATCGGCGGCGTGTGCACGGGCCTTGGTCTGCCTCCGAAGGTCATTGGCGAAGTGCTGGGCGTTGTCAAGGCGTACACCACGAGGGTTGGCGACGGACCTTTCCCCACGGAATTGCATGACGTGAGTGCACGCAGGGTTTAGATGCTTAAGCAAAAAAAAAAAAAGATAATGTCATGCCCTCTGAGTTTCTTGCCAGTATTTGTCAGCAGTGGTCGCGTTCCGAACTGGTGGTGGACGATCGAATGTTTTTAACTCAAAAGGACCTTATTTACGTAGGTTTAATCACAAATCTCTTATAAACAGTCTTATTTAAAACTAACGGCCCGTCCCGGCTACACATGGATGGACATTTTTATTTTTTCTTGCA
Source organism: Clostera curtula (assembly GCA_905475355.2). Classification (NCBI taxonomy): domain Eukaryota; kingdom Metazoa; phylum Arthropoda; class Insecta; order Lepidoptera; family Notodontidae; genus Clostera; species Clostera curtula. The sequence continues at coordinate 3,640,071 of FR997813.1, read as the reverse complement.
ATTAAAATAGCGTATATTAATCAGTGATAACTTAGCATTCAAATGGAAAAGAATTAAAATCTCTATCCGCTGGGCCCCAGGTTCGATCACTGGGTCCCAGGTTCGATCACTGGGTCCCAGTTTTGATTCCTGGGCCGGCGAGTGTCTTTGTGTTAATCAGAGCCAATCTGTGTCTGGGTATCATTTGTGTTCGTGAATGTCATGTTTGCAAACTGCCCCCGCGATACATGTTATACTTAGACTTTCTACGGGGTTCGTTAAAAAAAAAGAAATATAATGCCACGAAAGGTTTTTTTTTTTATGTAGGAGACGGGTCAGCTGCTCCAAGAGCGTGGCCACGAAGTCGGAGTGACCACGAAGCGAGTTCGCCGCTGCGGTTGGCTCGACCTGATCGTGGTGCGGTACACCGGCATGGTTAACGGATATACGTCGTGAGTACTTTTTGTCTTATACTTCTCAGGCCTTAAGTTGCAAATTGAATGAATAGACAAAAAAATAACAACGGGTTGCGTGTAGAAGTTAAAACTAAAAAAGGACGCTACAAAAAAAAAATAATATTAGCACGATAAACCGCGAACTACGCGCGCTAACCTCAAGTAAATCAAATAATTGTCAAAATATTATTTATTACGCACCAATAATAACTACTAAATTAATAAAGACAATTATTACGTATGACTTAAATTGAATATACTAAACACAGCGACACAACAGCGAAGAGTAACTGACTGTATCTTTCTAGCTCGGGTACACTCGGCGGTCCCGAGTTCACCCGATCGAGCCTTTCACCTCAGAGCGTGACGGATCAGCCTAACTTACTACCTACGGATAAATTTGTGTGCGGTGCGCCAAAATAAGTTTTCAGTTTAATTATAATTAGGGCTGAATCATTTACGACTTCACTAATAAATACGACCGGCAACAAACTCGGTCACCATAAATGACCCACTGAGTCAGGCCTCCTTCAACTACATGGAGGCCTGACGGGTTGGCATTGGGTTTCGTATTATGTTTTCCTTCTCTTTTAGGTTAGATTTCGGCTCACGACATCCTAAGGATTAAATGAGGTGGCGACATTTGTATTCTAAATCCGTCACCACACTGAATGTATTATACTACTATTTAGACTAAGGTCCTGCAGCACACACATATATACGCTCCATCGTAATAGTTTGAATAACTACATATCGTTCGCAAGCACTCATTGTATCTGGTTTTAGATCAGATATCGTAGACATTCCATCTGGTGTCGCACTGGGTTCTATATTCGTTCATTCGTTTCAGCCCATGAATGACCCACTCAGTAGTGGGTCATTCATGGGCAGTCTGGCCTCCTCCAAATGCATGGAGGGAAGTTAGCCTACTGTGCCACGCTGACAAGACGGGTTGGCACAGGGATTGTATCAAGTTTTCCTTCTATTGTGGTTAGGTGAGTTGCCACTAGCGTTCCGTAAGTCGCCTCTTACGACACCCTCGGGATGGTATGGGTTGGTGACACTGCGTATTCTAAATCCGTCACCACACGGTCTATATTCGGACCACTCCAATGCTGACGATTCTAACGTGAAATCGGCCGTTACTCGTCTCACCGACTTCGGTCAGTGATATCACTACAAGTGACATACTTTTCCAGAATATGCCTCACAAAGATGGATATATTGGACACCTTGGACGAGATCAAAGTTGGTGTCGCGTACAAACTCAACGGAAAGAAGATCAACTATTTTCCCTCATCTATGACCGAGCTCAGCAATGTTCAGGTATAACCCACACACTTATGGCTGCGCCAATCTTTATGGCCGCTCTGAATGTAGCCGTCGGTACGAACTTGCGCATCGTACATTTCGTCACCAATACGAAAGTAGCTCACTCACACTAACGCGCGGGAGGCGAGGACTCTGACGGGTGGAAGACTGCGAGTGCGGGCGTGCCCTGCCTCCACCCCCCGCGTACGTCCCGCTGCTACCTGATTTTTTAATACAGTTGCTCAAAAAGTGGCATATTACAGGGACGTATAGCGTTCGGGAAGTGGGCTATTACACACGCGTGCTTTTTCTTTACCATTCCCGCACTAGTGCGTTTTCTTTCCCAGCTGTCAAAATAATGTCTATTAATAAGGAAAAACCAACCATGAGTTTTTACTAAAAAAAATCATAGAAGTTTTTATGATTCATGCAAATACGTATATTTCTAAAAAGAAACTACGTACTAATTTGTTTCAATATCAGATTTAATGATTTGATTGAATGTGTTTTATTTCATCTAATTAAATTTCATTTCATATCAATAAAAAAATTCTACTGAAGACTTGGCTGTATGGGCATTGTTCCTTTTGCCTACCAGAATGGGTGAAGAAAAAAAAAACCTGCTTAAATTCTACGGTCGGCGCCATTTTTCAGAAATGAGTACAGCCTTTCCGCACTTGTAATGAAATATACTATTGTGTTCTGCGCAGCGTAATGCGGCTATATTCAGTGAGGCCATAAAGTTTGCCCAGGACTGTACATACATCTACTTCTGAAATACTACTACTACTCATGGATGGTCCGATTCAATAGTGGGTCCACTGTTGAGTCGGACCGCCCCCAGTTACATAGAGGGTAATTATCCTACTGTGCCACGCCGCGCTGGCCAGACGGGCTAGCACAGGATTTCGCATCAAGTTTTCCTTCCCTTACAGCTAGGTTTTTTTTTTTTTTTACGTCCTTCTTACGACACCCTCAGAATAGAATGGGGTGGTGACACTCTATATTCTGAATCCTTCATCACATGACCGATTGGTTTATGCATTACTAGCGACCCGGCCCGGCTTCGTGCGGGTGCATGTATTATACCTATAAACATTCCTCTTGAATCACTTTACCTTTTAAAAAACCGCTTCAAAATCCGTTGCGTAGTTTTAAAGTTTTAAGCATACATAGGGACGGACAGACGACAGCGACTTTGTTTTATACTATGTAGTGAAGAGCATTTTTCTATTATAATCTGACTTAGTAGATTGCATCAAGGAAAACTTGATACTAAACGCTGTGCCAACCCGTCTTGCCAGCGTGGCACATTTGGCTTAAGTTCCCTCCATGAGTTTGGAGGAGGCCCGGCTCAGTAGTGGGTCATTTAAGGGTTGAAACGACGACTACTACTACCCAGCCCATACAAATATATCCTTGGACATTTCACACAACGTCCCACATCTCGTCCCAAGCTACTTATATACATTTTTTTTTTGTAAATACATACATATTATAGATAGAAATGACACCCAGACTCCGAGCCAGTGTCTCTGGTTTAGACAAAGACACTTGCCCGACCCCGGAATCGAACCCGGGACCCGTTGATCCAAAGGCGGTACATCTAACCACTAGACCAACGATACAGACACACTGCTGTGTCGGGCTTCCTCCCGTTAGTCTATTCTTATACAATATCCATGGCATACGTTTATGAATTGGTATATGTGTAGGTGGAATACATAACACTGCCAGGTTGGAAGACGTGTATAGAAGAGGTGCGGCAGTTTGAGGATTTGCCACCGCAGGCGAAGAACTACGTGCGGACCATTGAAGAGTTCCTGGGAGTACCAGGTATGATTATAGATATCCTTGGACATTTCACACAACGCCATCTCGTCCCAAGCTAAGCAACTTAATGCTTGTGGTATGGTAACGAGATGGATGATAAACTACTTAGATACATTTTTTTTTGTAAATACATACTTATAATACATAGAAATGACACCCAGACTCCGAGCCAGTGCCTCTGGTTTGGACAAAGACACTTGCCCGACCCCGGAATCGAACCCGGGACCCGTTGATCCAAAGGCGGCACATCTAACCACTAGACCAACGAGGCATCGATCTACAGTCCTAACCAAAAACTCATAAGGACTACTGATATAGGATGCCATGTACGTTTTTTTTTAGGAAATACAAAGCAATTGAAGTTTTTAACGGATATATCGTGTGTATAATACTTTTATTTATTTCCTACTAGTGGCCCGTCCCGGCTTCGCCCGTGCAAAGCGGGGGTGGGATATACATATAAACCTTCCTCTTGAATCACTCTATCTATTAAAAAAACCGCTTCAAAATCCGTTGCGTAGTTTTAAAGATTTAAGCATACATAGGGACGGACAGAAAATATCGACTTTGTTTTATACTATGTAGTGATGCAGCAGTCGTGGTCACGGGAGAGACTAAATGACTACTACTACTTTTCAGCCCATTACGAAGCCGGGCCTCCACCAACTATATTGAGAGTAATTTAGCCTACTGTGCCACGCTGCCAAGATGGGTTGGGCACAGGGTTTCGAATCAAGTTTTCCTTCTCTTGCAGCTAGGTTTTAGGCCTTGTCATTTCATTTTGTCGGCTCTTACGACGCCCTCAGAATGGAATAGGGTGGTGACACTATGTATTCTAAATCCGTCACCACACGTCAACGTGTATGTTTATGCAATAATTGAATCTATTTTACACTAGGTGACCAATGTTCTTTCACAATCATACAGTTTTTTTTCTTGCAGCTCTTCACGTTTTGTGTTCAGCCAATCATACAGTTAACGCGATCGAGAAAATCACTAACTCAACTAATTGTCTTTTTTTTCAGTAAAATATATTGGCGTGGGTCCCGGGAGAGACAGCATTATCGGCGTGGCCTAACCCCGCGGGACTGCCGAATCAGCAAGTGCTACGTAGCGCCAATTAATAACCTAATACTATAGCTTATAGTTCGGTAGGACCCGCTGTAGTTTATATTCCTCTTTGCAATACGAAATGGGTAAGTCCAAACTGGAAGAATCTGGGCCAAGGTTTTGACAAAGTAAATTCACTCGCATAAACTTAAACCACCTTATTACAAAACAGGTTTTATAGTTAGTCCCCTAGTTTAATCAACTTTAAAACTTTCTTATTACAATATGCAGACTAAGGCTAACTATGGTAGTCGTTTTGTAATAAGGCGAAAACAATTAATCTCAGAATTTCGACTTCAGGATTTGTTGTTTTCAGTTTGGGAATTCGAGTACTTGAAATGTCAGTAAAAAAATATAAAATATAAAAAGAGAAATATAAATCGCACAGCGTGTCCATCGAACATTCTAGTTAATTCACTTTCGACGTGTTAACATGTTTAGATGGTTGGGACTGTTTGCTATTCTATGAAAGTTGCAAGTCACGATTTTAAGAAAAAAAACCCGTGAAGATATCACTTTATAATACAAAATATGTTATAATGGACCTTGTATTCTAAAGTTCTGTTCACATTTAGAGGTTATAAACTTTAAAGATATAAAAATAATGGAGGATTTCTGGTATTCACAAAAAAATTAGAATTCAAAAATACAGTCATGCTTTTTGGGTCTGATAACTCAATGTGGATGTATCTGAAACTGTAGAAAGAATAAAATATAGAAAGAAATACTTCACTAGTCAATAGGTGCAAATGCCGTTTTATATTTAATTGCAGTATTTTTACATGTCACGTCACTTTATAATTTCCAATTATAAATATAACGTTTTAAGAAATCATTGCTAATTGCGTAAACAGGACATGTGCGTGGTCTAAGCGACAGACATAGCTTACGCGACTTATGATTAATATAGAATCTTTACAGCGTGAAGGACGCTGTAAAGATTTAATATTAAATTGTTGCTGTTGTTTGATTATACATTTTAGTAGAGATAAACAATTTTTTATATTTGTCTAACCAACTGTTCCTTACGATTTTACTAATCTTGCTACTACGTACTTATACATATACAATAAAAACACTTTACCATTTTTTTTAAATATACGCGGGCGCAACTACTGTCTGTGTTATGTATAAAAATGTCCGTGTTGAATGTATTTAAACGGATGTATCAGTAGCCATACAGTAATGTAAACTGTTGTTTAAGCTAGCATTAGCTGCGTTTGGTTTCCTATAACTATTAAATTATCTTAACCAAATAGCCGTAAGCAAATTAAGAATTCAATTTTCTTACAGGAACGGTCTTAAAGTTAAATTGATATGGTAAAAAAGCGAACAGACAAATAAAAAAAAGAATGCTAACAATATCCCACGCTCCACTCGAATGAGTATTTAAATTATGCTTGAGACTTAAAATCGTTGGTGTTCGTCGTGTAAGCTCAGTCAGCTTTAAAATATCGCGCGTTGCTATTAATTGTCTATTATTGGAACGTAGCTTCGTTGTATTGTTATGATTAAAGTGAATTGCCTTTATTGTGATGTGATGCGATGCTGACCGTGACTGATAGGATTTGACATATATGACGCGTTTATAAAATTGATGTTATGACAGAAAAGCATGGCTTATCAGAATGCCATATTGGCGGTACCTCGTGTCGAAAAAGGCGTCACATGACATCGGATGGAAGCCCGCGCACCGCGACTAATCGCCATTTAATCATTTCAATTTAGTAAATTATCTTTGAATTAAATAATTAATTATGCCTTGATAGTTACTAGACTCATATTTGATGGTGGTCCCATTCCATTGAGTTTAATTAAAGTTATGCAAAAATTGTGCAAGTTTGAAAGTTATTCTTGTGGCAAAGTGATTATATTCTGATCGAAAACTAAGAATAAGCTGAACGCACGCCTGCAAATAAATAGTGTCGCAATATCCACTTACCATCAAATGTTTCATAACAGTTTTCGTTTTGCGACTAGATGTTTCGCCTATTTAGTTCGTTTGGTACCTAATATACCTAATGAATTGGATATATATCATATACGTAATGAATTGGTGACATGGTTTTCTAAATCGGTCACCATATCTTTAACTTGCGGTTGTTTAAATCATTTTAATGCCCTTGTCGATGTTTGTAACGTTTTACAGTAGGATCCTTATTTTCGACGTATTATAACGGGCAAGGATAGCCCAATTGGCGGAAATTCTGTACGAGTGTCTATTGGTCGCGGGTTCGAATCCCGCTGGTTGTCGATTCTTTTTGTATAATTTGTTTACTGTTCGTGTAACTAGGAATCAGTGTTGCGAAATTCGTCCACTCTTTTGGCCATATTTAAAAATGTTTGTTACGCAGTTGGCCAACTTTCTCCACGATATTAAGAGTCGACCATCTAAGAAATAAATTCACGAGTGAAAAATATGAATTCAAATCCTATTGGCCACCATGTTACGGCTCGCATAACCCAGCCTTATGTATGTTACACATTTAGTACAAATCGATGTTCACGATGCATTGCCAATTGGCGTGTATTCTGCAATAAATAGGTTAATTGGTGTCGTAGACAATGTTAGTTGCTATGTGGAGTGAAAGTATTATTATAAGACATTTAGTACGCTGCAAAATTCGAATCTTCGTTGAAAATGTTGTTTTATAGATAATTTTGTCGTTGCGACTTCAAAATCTGTTAGTGGAATATAGAGAACTTGTTTTGTGAAGCTTATATCACGTTAAGTAAGGTTTAAAGTCGGATGAAAGAAAAGGTGTGCTCTTATTAAAAAATCACGATAACATTTTAAAGATAAATAATATTGTCGAATGGAACATAAGAGGTTAAAGTCGCAACGATTTGCTGTCGTAGTTCAATTAGGGAAAATAAGACATTTAAAAAATCTGAACGTATTATTGTGTACCTGTGTCTGTCACTAAACTCCTGTATCGGTGCTAATCACTTATTACACGCTAAAATTTAACAATACTCTAAAATAATAATTGACATTTTAACTATTGCTTCTTTTAGCATGTTTGAAAGAATCAATAATACAATTCAATACTAGATTTTTAGTTTTTAATTTTAACAGACAATGAGTTATGTTTTCCTGAACTGTAGTAAAACTTTTTCTTATAAGTTCTTGTTAAAAAGAAAAGATTTTGCACAAATGATAATATGCAAGGTTTTGACAATTTAAGAACGCATCCATTGGTGTTAACGTTCCTAATGCTGTCTTGTTTTGCCATGTTAAAATATGCATGCTTTAAAAAGACATTCATAAAACAAATTATATCAGATTTGTTCTTAGAATTGAAGTGTTGGCGGTATTATTTTTGAATTAACGTGCATACTTTTTTCGTAACACCTATTTACTAATTAATAACGGGCCTGCACTGGTTTGATGTGTTAACTGCAGTAATGGTGCTCTGTGCGGGACTATGGCGTGCTTACACTCGGTTCGTGATAACATAATAAGCAAACAATCTTTGTAACTGGTACTCAATGCAAAGAGACTAGGCAAAAACTGCTCTGGAATATACCGGTAACCTCACCCTATAGCGTATTTCGTCTTATCTCTGTCTTACTTATCTTACGTGCTGCAGCTCTAGTGATAAGGTTGATGTGGTTCAAGAATTCGCGGTTTCATACTGACTAAAACTCTTGTTATATCTTTTTAGAAGTCGCTGTCGCCTGTCCTTCCCCATGTATGCTTAAATCTTTAAAACTACACAACGGATTTTGAAGCGTGTTTTTTAATAGATAGTGATTCAAGAAGAAGGTTTATATTTTAACTAGCGACCCGCGCCGGCTTCGCACGGGTGCAATTGTATTATACCTATAAACCTTCGTCCTGAATTACTCTATCCATTAAAAAAAACCGCTTCAAAATCCGTTGCGTAGTTTTAAAGATTTATGCATACATAGGGACGGACAGAAGAATGCGACTTTGTTTTATACTATGTAGTGATAGTGATACATCCATAATATTGTGAAGAAACACTAATAAATTTAGATATCCATCATTGCACCCGTGCGAAGCCGGGGCGGGTTGCTAGTTTTCAAATAAACAGTATTACATTATACATCTAAACATTACGCATAAAGAAAGAACATTGCAGAGCAGTTGAAAACAAGGATTGTCATATTGTGCTGTTTGTCAGAATCCAGTGTGATAACGCAGGGCCATAAATTGTCAACATAGTGGCTTCGACCATAATACTATCGATTACCTTCAGTGGCTTTATATATTTGTTTTTTTTTCTTGGTTTGTACTAAGACAGAGTATGCGACCACTGCTAAGTCGGGCCTCCTCCAAATGAATGGAGGGTAATTCACAGAACGGCTCTATTTATGTTTAGTTACATCTTTTAAATTTAAAGCCTAATTTTTGTGCTTCGCGGATAGTATTCTGGTTATGGCTATCTGCAGTGGCCCATTCCAAAGATGTTTTGAGATGAATTCTTTGATGTATTTATTTTATTAAATCATTGTTTGGCTTCTACATTCTGTGAGTGGTGTTTTTATGTGATATATCTTAATTATTAATGTAAATATTTCAATACAGTTACTATATGCCAATAAAACGGTTTATTCTTTTATGTTCGTGTTTTATTTATTGGACGAAGTTATGAGAAGCGGCAAGCAAAAATCACACCAATTAAAAAAATAACCTGTCAAGAAAGTTTTTATCCCTTGTTAACGAAAAGGGGAAGGGCTCCAAACATAACACGGCGCAAGGAGTGATGTCGGTGATTTCTTAATTGTCCGAATTAATCTGTGAGCGCGATGTAGATCTTTTTGGTACCTATTTAAAATATTTGCTTAAAGTACTAGCATTAAAAGAAATGGAGATAAAATGTCTGTAATTCAAAAGAGAGTAAATAATACTTATTTTCGTAACCTTTTTTCTTCTTCTTTATTATATGACATGCGATGTAAACAATTCTGCCAATGTCAAGTGTTGAAGATAGCCTATGGAGAAGTTCCGCAGAAACAAGATTAAAATCATTATATTGAAATATTCAAAGAGATTCGTGTCCTTTATGATGATATACCTAGTTCAGGATTGACTGTTGAATACTGTTTGGACTTGTAGTGATTGTATACGAAAGTCCTGTTGTTGGAAACAAAATACGCCTAGCTAGTAGATAATACTCCTCTTCTGAACATCTGGAATAACTTCGCAAGAAGTTTGGATCGAGATCAAATTGAGATAGTTACATTTATTAAATTAAAATGAACCACACAAAATACGTCGTTTCGTTTAACTACACAGTATAAAACAAAGTCGCTGTCGTCTGTCCGTCCCTATGTATGCTTAAATCTTCAAAACTACGCAACGGATTTTGAAGCGGTTTTTTTAATAGAGTGATTCAAGAAGATAGTTTATATTTCTTAATTGAACTCGTGCGAAGCTGGGGCGGGTCGCTAGTAAAATATAATTAAACAATATTGCCTATATGAAGGTAAAGTTCTTTCAATTTTTAAAAGCTTTGCGTACTTAATCATACAAAAATAAAACAACTTTAAATGATTACTTCATTTGTATAATATTTTTCGCATAAATAAATTGTTTTCTTATTCATTTCACTCACATTTCATTCACAATTAAAAGAAATTATACAACTAAAATGCTTTGTAGATCTACAATACACATCTAACGAGTATCTGTGTAATTGTAGATCAAAGGCTCGCCAATTTTTTTAATTGTCGATGGATGTAGTTTATCTGTCCCTCCCCTTTTTACCAGTCATGGATCATAGAAGAAGCATATGTCCATTGTATGGGTATTTAAGAAACCTCATAGGTTGTTAAGAAGACCCAAGGTCCTAAGCTTAGTTTGTATTCTCTGGCGGGCTTCAGCCGTAAGTGGTCTCTGTGGTAGGGAAGGCGGTCCAACCTTGATACCGCTGACGATCTCCATACCCGCTTTCATGATTGGCACCCAAGCTCCTAGAACGAGGACAAATCGATCAAAAAATGTTGCGTTAGTTTGAAGTTTAATTGGTTTGTATCAGTTTTTTTAACTTTAGTGCATTAGTCAAAATTACTTTATTCATGTAGGCTTTGTTTTCACAAAACTTTTAAATCGTTATGTATAAAACTACTTTTATCAGCTTTCGACCTTTATATCACGCTAGGTGGTAATCTCTATACACTCCTATTAGTCGTCTTAACTATATTTCTACAGAATCATCATCATTTCAGCTAATAGACGACTGCTGGACCTAGGCCTTCCCCAAGGATTTCCACTAAGGCCGGTCCTGACCCCCCGCGTCCAACGTTCAGGTCGCGAATACAATCCAATGTGTAGGAGGGCTACCAGCACAGCGCTTTCCGGAACGCGGTGGCCACTCGAGGACTTTTCTACAGTATACAATATGCGTTTAAAACGTTACTATTGTTCTATTTGAATATGCATAGTGTTGCCAGCGGGTGGAACCCACATTCCCTCAGCTGCCAGCATTAAGCTTTCACTTTCTATACGCGAGTGTCTGGTGTTGCAAACGTCCGTGTTTTTGATTACTCAGTTACCAACCTTCGGCAGTATGGGCTTCGATGGCCAAACAAAGCCTCTCCTGCAACTCCCTCGCTTTGGCCACTTCGTTCTTCTCCACCGCATCGAGGATAGCCTGCGCTAGTTTAGGGAATAGGCTAAATGTGGTCCCGATACTGGATGTGATCCCGAGAAGAGCCGCTGGGGCTAACAGCTGTAAAACGATTAAATATCGAATGTCACGTTCCATCCTGAGGGTATCATAAGAGTCGACTAAAGGAGATTAAAAGGCAGAAAACCTAGCCGCTAGAGAACGTTTTCCGGACGTATGCCGCGCGCTTTTGACACAAGCACTTGGTAAGGACTTTTGAATTTAGCAGGTTAATGCTAGTTTAGGCGCAAAGGGATGATCATCCAGCCAGACGAGATGGTATATCTGGCCCCCCTGCAACTATGGGGATTTCTTAACCGTCCGAATTGCTCTGTAATTTTCGCTATCGCGGTGTAGGACTTTTTGGTATTTCTCGCATTGCAGGCGATATTTCTTGAAGTTGATAGTTCAGATTTTTCGGGTAAATTGTGGAAAGTAAGTGCATGGCTCCCCCAGATTGGATGTCGATTCTCTAGATTTGATACAGTCCTGTGCGGAGCTCGCTAGCGGATTAATTGTGTTTAGTATGCAGCATGCTGGTCCCTACACTAGCGATTGAATCGTTTTGGATGGGCACTACGCAAGTTTGACGCACCGTGTACAAGTCTAAAAATGTTATAAAATGTCATACTTGCATGTTTAACTTAGTTCTTATACTCACAGTATCAGCACCAAGGAACATATTTTGACCTGGCTTCAGAGCCCTAAAGACCTGTGCGCCTTCACTCAGGTCATTGGATGTGAACTTGAGCCCTTTAAAGTTAGGGATGCGAGCGGTGGCAGCTGTCACGAATGCTGGCATAAATACTGCAATAGGAGTTCATACAACAAATTTAAATATGCGTCTTCAGCAGGAGGATAATGTGGAATGCAATAGATTTGCAAGATAAGCAACGTCTGGCAGAGAGATGTCGGATGGGAGGGCATCATGTCGCACCCAACCCGTTGGTCTTAGCTGTTCTAACTTCTGTCCCCGCTTTATTGAGAACTATCGACCCGCCCCGGCTTCGCACGGGAGCAATGATGAACCTCTTAATTTATCAGTGTTTCTCTACAATATTATGGATGTATTATACATTTTAAACCGTCCTCGTGAATCACTCTATCCATTAAAAAAAGCCGCCGCAAAATCTTTAATATGTAGTGTGATAAAGATATTTTAGGCGAAAGCCAAACTAAATCCCGAGAGTTTCGTAAGAGGCGACCAAAGAAATACAGACAGCCGATAACTTATTACTATGCCAACGCGGCCAGTGTGGTCCAGAAGGCTATTTTAACTCCATGAAATTGAAGAATACCTGACGGAACTGACATTATATCTGCTGAAATAAGCTGGGCTTATGCGTTTCCCAAGGATTTCCACAAAAGCCAGTCCTAAGGCACCCGACTCTGACGACCTTAAGCAGGACATCGGTCCCCCGTGTGGGAGTCCTCCCAGCACTGCACTTTCCGGTATGCTTTCGCCACTCGAGGACCTTTCGAGAAGAACAGTAACAAAGATAATATAAATACTTACTCTCAACCTTGCTCATGCTTGGAATGTGGTAGTAAAGTACTGGAAGCTTTGGTGCGGCCTTGGCTACCTGTTCCACGTAAAACACCAAGTCGTCTACGGTAGCTGGCTTAAAGTAAAGCTCAGGTAAGGTCAGTAGAGAATCAGCGCCTGCCTTCTGACAGTAAGCAGCCTGCGTAGAAGAATGAAATTATTAAAAAAACCCTGCTTTAAAATAACTCTTGAAAAGCGCGGTAGTGAGTGAAAGCTCGCACATGTCATCAAACAATAGTGTGACTTCCATCATCACACCAAAGTTAGCCCCTCAAAATTTTTGTTTTCTATTTTCGATTTCTAAGAATTCGTTTGTTCATCGTTTGATCTTAAGGTAAATGTTCCAGGGTAGCCCGCGAAATTCAAATTTTCGTACGTTTTCAAAACTTTTTCAAGCTCAAAGTCATTCTTGCACCTTTATGAGCTTGGAGGGTTGTATTGATGAGTTTGATGATTATAATTCTATAACTACATACGTCTTACAGCCGCGAATAACATTTTAATCAACATACAACCTAGCACTGACCTGCAAATTGCAAAAAACGTAAGAAAATTTGAATTTCGCGGGCTACCCTGGAACATTCACCTTAATTGTTCGCTGATAATAATAGTTTGTTCTCCATTTATTTATTAAAAAAAAATATAATTCTTTATCTGGCTACAAGGCCAGTAAATTTCTAATAACGGGCGGCGCGGCGACATTTGATTCGATCTCAGGAACCAAATCCTTCGTAATCAATTCGTAAGCCTTTCTAATGATTTTTCAAACGGATTAGTATATCGCGCGCTCGTGCAAACACTTTTATGAGACTAATAATCTGTATAAGAGATTAGTAGTTAAAGTAGCTTAAAAACATCTTGAACCAAGTGATCGTAACGAGGGAATGCTCGCTCTTATCATTAGCCAAACGGGTGGTAATCAAAAATCGATTCTTGCGTTACTTTCTACTTCTACTACTTCTAGATTAACAATAGGTACATCAATTTCGTCCCCACATATAGCACTTTTTATCGTTATCAGCCCCTCATACAAAAAACATAATATGCATGTACTTTGACTTAACTCTTATCGATTGACATTATATCTTTGTTGTCAACAAGATATTGTTTAAACATGTAAATACGTCTAACTATATTTACATAAAAGTTCTCCGTTCGTTATGTAATGTTATTGTTTTAAATAAGATTATTTTATAACCAACTTAATCTCGTCATCATCGTTTCAGCCAAAAGACGTCCACTGCTGGACATAGGCCTCCCCGACGGATTTCCACGAAGGCCGGTCCTGCCGCCCGCATCCATCGCTTTCCAGCGACCTTAACAAGGTCGTCGGTCCACCATGTGGGAGGCCTACCAGCACTGCGCTTTCCGGAACGCGGTCGCCACTCGAGGACTTTTCTGCCCCAAGCTACCTTCATCTAGTGTAAATGTATTGTTCCCATATTTCTGGTACACTTATGGCAACCATATTGCGAAAAGTGACGGTGAAAGAGAAATCATGGATACAAGAAACATCAGCGAATCACAGAATATTAAATAAAAAGTAACAACATTGACAGTGAAACTTACTAATAAAAATATAGGTAACAAGGGATATAAAAAACAACACGTTGTATATGGTCAAGTTACACAAGTTGTTTCGGATTCTCACATACAACAACGGGTCCCGGGTTCGATTCCGGGGTCGGGCAAGTGTCTTTGTCTAAACCAGAGGCACTGGCTCGGTTACAACTAGTCCAGCGGTTCCGTTTAAAAAAAAACACACCTTGCTTGCTTGAGCTAGGTTTTTTTTAATCGTATGGTGTCTTACCAAATCCAGTACATCAGCCAACGGCGCGCCTCCAACTTGCACTTGGATGTGCAGTCCAGTTGACTTGGCTACAGAAACCCAGGCGTCCACCAGCTTTTTCCTCTCGGAGACAGAGAGAGACATGTTCTCACCTGTTGTCCCGCCAACTAAAAGAAACAAATATTTACTAATAGGTCCATAACTCCTTTCTTTGCAAATAGATGTCACTGCTTCAACGATATTTACAAATTGCTTTAATTAAGCCCAGAACTATAATTTTAGGCGCAATGGGATGATCATCCGGCCAGACGAGGTGGTAGGTCTGGCTAGGGGTCGCAGCGCCTATTCCCCGATAGTTGTAGTCGTGGAATTGGGAACTGTGCGAATTGCTCTTGAAACTTCGCTATCGCGGTGTAGGACTTTTTGGTAGTTTTTGTGATGTTATTAGTTCAGATTTTTCGGGTACATTGTGTTAAGTTTGTAGCATTTGTAGGTATATTTAGAACCATTTCACAAGGGTGTGATGCTGTACCTACTACAGCAAGTTGGTTCAGTCGGCCAAGTCTAACGTTTTTAATCAGGCAACTGAGAGGACCTAGTAGAAGGAACCTATTATACTTATCTTATTAGCCGTGGTAAATAATTTCATTATCATTACTTAATAAAAAAACTAATTCGCTGTCGTCTGTCCGTCCCTCTGTAGGTATGCTTAAATCTTTAAAACTACCCAACGGATTTTGAAGCGGTTTTTTAATAGATAGTGTGATTCAAGAGGATAGATATTACATGCATAATATTGTAGAGAAACACTGATCAATTTAGAGGTTCATCATTGCAACCTAGCGAAGCTGGGGCGGGTCGCTAGTTATTTATATATATAGCGACGTATTTTAAAATCCACGGTATCATTCGCCCATTCTATCCTGCGGGCGTCGTACGTTCCTATCAAAATAAAATTTGAGAAGCAAACTCGTTAAAAACCCTGTGCCAATCAGTCAGATAAGCGAGGTTTATAGCTGGCAAACGAGTCGTTTGCCAGCTATAAACCTCGCTTAGGCGACTCGAACAATGACCTTCACTTGACTGCACAGTAGTAGATATTTGTGTCTCATTGGCGGAGGCAGAACCCACGTGATTGGTTGATGGCTTGTGCAAACTTTCCTCCACCATTGCACTTTATGCTCAATTTGTTTGCCAGCTACTATACAGTAGGTTATTTCTCTGTACGATGTTTGAGGAGGTTTAATACTGACTAAATAAAAAATAAAACACTCAAAATAGGTTCAATGGAAATTAGAACATTTAAATGTCTTACCGAGCACAGATTTAATTCCATTAACAGCTAAATAATTGGCGTATGCAGGAATGACCCCGTAGTTGACGGTTAGGTCATCGTTCAGGGGTGTAAACACCGGGGGCATCAAACCTTTGGCTGTGAAGGTCACCTGTGACATAGAATAGACACAACTGTTTTTTATACTTTCTTCTACTTTCTTTTTTAAATGGCACCTTCATTTTCTTTTCTATTAGGCCGAGTTCACACTACGCCGGACCGGCAGTTTCGCCGGTAACCGGTTCACATTACATCGGATCCCAGAAGAAAAAAGTATTCAGAATGCTAAGCCGAATGACGCGAGAGGAGCACGGTCATAATTGCCGGCAAATCTTACTAATTCCATTATCAAACGAGATTTTAGATTATAATTGAAATGATTCTACGCAAATCTCATTGAAATCTCATTAAAAAAAAGTTGAACGATTGTCTCATCTCTATCATAATCTCAGTCTTATCTTAATCCAGTATGCCTTTGCCTTGCATATGCGTCATATTTTTATCAAATGATTTCTAGGTTTTTTAAAAGTTACGAGGTACTACATTAATGTGTGAATTTGTCTATTTACAATGCATTGCGATTCCGTCGCGATACAACTGGCAACTGAAAAAATAAAATTTGATTATGTATAATAAGTATACATAATAAATTTGTAGGATGGATGACTATTGTTCAAAGTACTTCAAAGTTACTTCGTCGGTTTCGTAGCCACCTATTACAGAGGTCAAACTATATTTCAGGACTGTAGTATCTTTATTGTACTATTTACTGACGGCTTCACGGACGGAGTCAAACAAAGGGGTTGGCAATGAATTTCTTTGGTTTATAATCTAAATGTAGGGTTAATAAATCAAAATAGCTAGCTACCTTATTTTATTTATAAAATAGGTGGCTGTTTATACTATCTTTATCCGTGGCAGTTATTTGGCACAGCAAACATGTTCTCTAATAAATGATATCATGTCACTTAATTTGAATGTCACTTTTTTTGTAAAAGTGTATGTCTAAGATTAATATACAAAAGCAAACGTCTCTTACCATTTTTATAGAGATAACCGGCACTATTTTATGCTCTAGTCACTGGAAGCTCAAACAATGCACGAACGACGAGTTCGACGATGTCAGCGTACTAAAAAAATCTGTCTGTTCCGAGTTTTGATATTGCTTATCGTTAAAACATGAGCTGTTTACTTTTTTTGTTATCATTTAATAATACCCTCTACAGTCTTAAAACTAAATAATAATACCTCCTTCGTTTAATTTGTTACAGTAGCATAGTATGATAAAGGCCTATATTTTTTTGTATTGGAATATCTACAAACAGTAATATGTGATTAGTGTCTTTCAGACGTTGTACTTAGTTCTGAATTTTGAAATCCAGCACACAGCTTAGTAAAAATAAATTAGTTCGGCTCATGGACGTATAAAAAAAGTCGGACAGAGTCTCGCTAACTAAAAACTGTGACATCATAGTCGGCCAGATCAGCTATATGTACAGGCCAGCACGCACACTTTCACACATTAGTCGGCCATTACGCGCGTGAACATCGATGCTTAAAGACGCAATATGCGGCGAAAAAATAAAAACTATAAATCATGTCTTGCGTGGTAAAATGGTGTAAAAACCGTAGTGACCGAAAGAAAAACAATCCAGGAATGACTTTTCATACGTAAATGAATAATTCAATCACTTATTTCCAGATTATATACATTAAAATCAATTTGCATTTGCTAGAACAAAACAATTCATTTTAAATTCAGTGTTGCCAATATTCACGTGTGCAAATTAACCGAAATGTGGGCAATTTTTCGTTTATTATAAAAATCAATATATTATTATGGTTAATTATTTAATAGTTACTACTGGGTATTTTATGTTATATTCCTTTTGCTAGATTTTCTAAGGAAAATTAAGTATGGAGAAATGATTGAATTAAAATTACTTAGTAGAAATTGTAATGGTGAAAACGATTGGATTCCAAACAAATACAGTGTCATTTGCAGTATACATTTTGATGTGGATGACTTATAAACAACTAAAGGAGGACTCCGGCGTGTTGTTACATAGGCAGTACCTTAAAAGGTAAATTAGCAATCTACCAAGACATGGATAATACAAAAAAAATGAAACTATGCCGCTTATTTTTTCAAAATTTAAATGTACATTGTAGCTATTGTGTCGGTATATAATAATAATAAATATCCTTGGACATTTCACACAACGCCATCTCGTCCCAAGCTAAGCAACTTAATGCTTGTTTTATGGTAACGAGATGGACGATACTTAAATACATTTTTTTTGTAAATACATACATATTATAGATAGAAAAACACCCAGACCCGGGACAAATACTTGTAGCTCGTACAAATATTTTTTCCGTGCGGGGATCAACCCGCGACATGCTGCACAGCAGTCGATCGCTCAACCACTGCGCCAACCGTGTCGTCGAATCGTAAAAATATTCATACATTATTTTAATCCCCAGTGCTTTATTTTTTTTTTAAATTTGTTTGAGCAAAACACGTGGCAGAGGAATAAACTGTTACTGTACCATATATTACCAGTGCTTCTCAAGCGGTGCGCAATAAATTATAATTATAGTTAGGCAACATAAATATATTATCACAAAAAAATTTTTGGTTATGAAAGCATTTCTTTTAATTTAGAATCGTTTTCAACACATCTCGAAATTAGAGGAAATATCAAGATCCTCTCAAAGTAAAAGACGTTATTATAAAAAAAATACTCAGCATTTAGGATGTTAAAGTTAAACATAACAATTTCGAACAATTTTTTTTTAGATTTTAACCATGTTTTTATTGCAAAATTTTGTGTATCTTGGCAACCCCAAAATTAACCCACACATACAGAGCTGCCGCCATTTTGGCGTCTCACTTTTGTCTTAGCCAGAGTTCCGTCCGCCTTTTTTTATACGTCCATGGTTCGGCTTGATGAGTTTTGAAATGTAGCTATTTAAATTCGCTTCGCCTGGGACATGCTTCCCAGTTTTTGCAACTCCATAATAGGGATAATTTTATCTGCGAGTGCGGAATGGTCACTGGAATACATCTTCTTTTCATGTCGTTTGCCCTCTAAGATATTCTACCCATTGAAATCCCCCGCCTTATTATCATCAAGTCCCTAATACGTAGTCTATACTCATGTGTTATTTATTCAGCATTCAGCCTTACAATTTTATCTATTTACGATAAATGATTAATTTTGTAGATAATTGGGGAAATGGTCTTCATAAAAATGCCTAATCTTCTTTTGATATCTATAATAATCTAAAATCAACACAATGGTCACAATAATTTGGCAATTAAAATATTTAAAATCATTTCAATAATTCTATTTCGGTATAAATTTAATAATATTACATTTATACCTATATATATATATATAATGTTTTACAACAATTACATACCAAAATCATCAAATGTATAATGGAAGCTATATAACCAAAAGGAGAAGAAGAAGAAGAATCATAAATATTGTTATCAACTATTTTCTTCGTTCTTCATCTCATTCAAGCACATTTTTTACAAATTATTTTTTCATTCATTCATTCATGTTGATTGGTCTACGCTACGGTTCGGTTGGTTGGTTGATTGATGGTTTATTGATTATTTTGAAGATTTTTCAAGTTTTTATTCATTTCATTCATACAACTCACTTTGATTGATGACTTTGATTTACTGTGATTCTGATTCTGATTGATCAAATCACATCACATAGTTTGAAAACTCTTTGTCTGCTGTGCAGTTTCAGACATACAACAAAATTCATGAAAATGAATACTATATCAAGTGAATTAAGCATGAACGATTTAAACAATAAGTTCTTTGAGATAATGCAAAGCGAAAGCAACGCTGAAGATGCGGCTAATTTTATTTACGAAAGTTTAGTTGATGATGTCGGAATTGGATTTATTTTTGAATTTCACCATGGCTTGAAGACTGGTCTAACTGACCTTTTAGAAGGGGAGAAAGAAGACGAGGAGCCTTACAAGATTGTTAATACGCCAGAATGCGATGTCTTCGGGTTTTCAGTACTGAAAAAGACACCGGATTCTAACTGCTCCTGTCCAAACTGTGACAGGCCGGTGTCTGCTACCAGGTTTGCACCGCATTTAGAGAAGTGTATGGGTGAGTAGGAATTGTATTTAAGGTGAATGTTCCAGGGTAGCCCGCGAACCTCAAATTTTCGTACGTTTTTTGCAATTTGCTGGTCAGTGCCAGGTTGTATGTTGATTAAAATGTTATTCGCGGCTGTAAGACGTATGTAGTTATAGAATTATAATCATCAATATCATCAATACAACCCTCCAAGCTCATAAAGGTGCAAGAATTACTTTGAGCTTGAAAAAGTTTTTCTTGCAGTTTTACGAGATTGGCTACCCTGGAACATTCACCTTAATGTGCAGCAATTACATATTGAGTGCTCAAATGTCTCCCATCCTTCAGATACTGCTGTGTAAACCTTTACAAACTTAGTAGGATATAATGATTAGGGGGGATTCTTGGGGTTGTAGAATTTTCTTAAAATTAAGAAAACGGTCTGCACACATAACATTGCATTATGTGACAAAATGTCATCTCAGTATTTTAAATATAAGTGTAAGAATGGGATGTCTTGCCTATATGTAGAATATGTGGGAACAATAAGGATAACATGATATGAAACCATTTGTCATTCCATTACGTACAATCAGAGACAATAATCATCATAAAATTGGAGAAGAAGATACATTAGTAGGTTATCTGGGATGAGATGTTAAGTAAAGTAATTGGTTTGAATATCCCACTGTTTGCTGCCTGCCCTTAAAGAAGGGAAACTCATGGAAAACCTTTTTTAAAGATGACTTATTCATAGAATTGGAAAAAAAGTAAATTGTCTGTATTCTGTATTTTCTAATATCTAATTATGTTGTTTTAGTGTGAAGTATTTATAAAGTATCATATTTACTCTAGGAATGGGACGGAACAGCTCCCGTATTGCCTCACGCCGCATTGCATCAAACAGCAGAGAGCCCACCTCATACGCTGGCCTACTTAGCGATGATGAAGATGATGCAGACTGGTCTGGAGGATCCATACAGAATGAGCGCCGCAAGAGGAGGATTAAAAATAACAATAGAAAGTCTAATAAAGTTAACAAGTATGTTTTCGTTTTATCTAAATTTACCAAGGAACATGTCTGTACTTTTGTTGCATGCATAACAACATCAATATAATATTTTATTGTATGACTGGGTCTGTGTGGTGACTTAGATTTAGAGGGGATTTAGAATACAAAGTGTCACTACCAAACATGCTGAGGGTGTTGTAAGAGCCTACAAAAGACATGACAAGGCTAACCTAGCCACAAGAGAAAGAAAACTTGTTACAAAACCCTAGTAAGCTAATTACCCTCCATGTAATTGCAGGAAGCCCGACTCAGCAGTGGGTCATTTATGGGCTGAATAGTAGTTAGTAGTAGTTAGTCCACAGGATTGCCAAACTTAAGTGGCAGCCTGATGGGGTAGAAAAGTCCTTGAGTGGCGACCGCAGTGCGCAGTGCTGGTAGGCCTTTTTGTTGTTTTTTTGATGTTGCTGGGGCTGCATAAAGCGACTACGACACTTTTCAAATCCCCTACTGGACCAGGACTACTAGGACAAATCCGGACGGATGGCAGCCATAGGCTGGAGAGGGAAGAGGGCCTAATTTTAACAACAAATGCTTAAAAGTGTTTCAACAGAAACACTTTGAAGGATGCTGACGAGACTTTTTCATGATCGATGGATCATGAAAAAGTCCCCAACTTCGCACATAATCATGTCACGGTTGCTCGCTTCTGAAGAGTTTCTGCACTATGGTAAGAAAAGAAAATAAAAAAGAACGTCTCAGGTAAGCTCCGCTACTGATCAGTGCCTACTGTAAGCTGACGGAGAAGACTAATCGCGCAATTAATAGTCAAACGCATTAAATCCTCCCCGTACCGCAACCTTATACTTCCGCTCTTAACCAGTGGCCACAACAGGAACAACGGACATCAGAACGCGGACGCCGACGGGGGCGCCACCTACGAGACGATGTCGGCGAATGAGAAGAAAAATCTACTGCTGCAAATCTGCGGAGTTGTGTCCGAGCATACCAAGAAACTTTGCACCAGGTAAGGTCTTTTGCTTAGATTAGGCAGGATCGTTGAGCACCCGGGACGCCGTTCATAGTACTCCATGTAATTAGAATTAGAATTTATAGTGTCATCCTGAGGGTGGCGTAAGAGCCGACAAAAGGTGACATGACAAGGCCTATCAAAATCAAAACTCATTTAAGGTGGATGCTCCAGGGTAGCCCGCGAAAAGAAAATATGAATTTCGCGGGCTACTCTGGAGCATACACCTTAATTAAGGTGGATGCTCCAGGGTAGCCCGCGAAATTCAAATTTTCTTACGTTTTTTCCAATTTGCAGGTCAGTGCTAGGTAGTATGTTGATTAAAATGTTATTCGCGGCTGTAAGACGTATGTAGTTACAGAATTATAATCATCAAAATCATAAATACAACCCTCCAAGCTCATAAAGGTGCAAGAAAAACTTTATCAACGTAAAAGTCATTCTTGCACCTTTATGAGCTTGGAGGGTTGTATTGATGAGTTTGATGATTATAAATCTGTAACTAGATACGTCTTACAGCCGCTAATCAAATGTTCATCATCATACAACCTAGCACTGCCCTGCAAATTACAAAAAACGTAAGAATATTTGAATTTCGCGGGCTACCCTGGAGCATCCACCTTAAGTTGGTTCATTACAGACCTTTTGACAGGTCAAAAAAAAAACTTAACCATTTAAAATTAGTTATTTACCATCTACCACCGTTTCGGATTGCACCTCTACAGCGAAGAGCCGGCAAGAAAATCTGTAGTTGCTCTTTTTAGATCGCCATTTTTGGGTACAAGATACCTAGCCGCAAGAGAAGGAAAACTTAATACGAAACCTTGTGCCTAGCCGTCTGGCGAGCGTGGCAGAGTAGGCTAGTTACCCTCCATGTAATTGTACGAGGCCAGACTCAGCAGTGGGTCATCTACGGGCGGAGTATTAGTAGTAGTAGTTGATATTACTGATTGGTGGACCAGAGTCCCACACGCCTTCTTGGCCTTCCCCAGGCCTGTGTGAAAAGTCAACAAAAGACTTTTATATTTTTTTCACACAAAAAAAATGTAGAGCATGTTACTCTCTGGGAAGCGAAACACGTGGCCTTAGTTTGGGCAGTCGAGTTGGTTTTTGTGGTAGGTCGGGGCAGTGGGTCTTTTAAGGGCTTAGTACACAATACCTTAATAGCCGCGTACTGACTGAGCGAGCAGCCTCGCGAGGCAAATCCTCGGTCTGTCAGTACGTGCCTCGCCCGAGGCAAACGCATGCGCCGCTCGCGTTGTCCGTTTTTGTCCATGCTCAAAGTTGCCTCGGTAGGTTTGCTGCGCGCACTCAAGACTGTTGTGTTTTCATGGAATCATGGATAATGATAGATAGAAGATAAAAAACAATTTTAAGGCGAATATAGACTACTATGGGACGCGCAATGTTCTAATACATACAGAGGACTGGAAGAAAGTGCGTGGAGAAACATAAACCGGGAAATTAACATTCCAATAACGAACTTAACAAAAACATGAAGTGTTTGTTAGGATCATATAGGAGCAGAACTAAATATGCGCTACGCTCGCGTATCCTCTGTTTGAGTTGTGTGTGAGTAACTGAACGTTCAAATCGTTCCATTCTGGCTCAGCCTCGCGCGGCAAACTTTGGGAAGCAAACGTCCGAGGCTGCTCGCTCAGTCAGTACGCGGCTAATTACCATGAACTTTAAAAGCTGGGACAGATTTTCTTTTACAATATGTCGTTTTAGACCAAAAATGACCCACTACTGAGTCGGACCTCCTACAAATTCACGGAGGGTAATAAGCCTACAGTGCCAGTAGGCCAGAGGGGATGGCACAGGGTTTGTGTCAAGTTTTTCTTCTCTTGCGGCTAGGTGATTTGCCTCTTGCGTTCTTTTAGTCGCCTCTTACAAACACCCTCAAGATGGTATAGGTTGGTGACATTGTGGATTCTAAATCCGTTACGACACGGACTTTACAATATGTAGTGGTCTTATAGTATGTGTCTGAAAAATAAATCGTATTCACTTTAATTCCAACTATTTGTATAGATACGTATATCATTCGTTCATTCAACTACTCTTAATTTTCAGGTCAACGCGTTGTCCCCAACACACAGAGGAGCAACGACGCGCTCTCCGCAACTCTGTTCTGGAACCTTCTACTCCGGAGTCCCAAACCATGGGACTGGCTGACGAGGCTGGCTCTCCTCCGGACTCCAGTCCATCTTCATCCTGTTCCTCTTCCAGCCGTAAGAGGGACAGGCATCGTGCTCAACCAAAAACGAAGAACAAGAGGGAAAGGAATATATCACCTGCCGGAAGGGAATAAGGTTGATTTTTGCAAACTAGTCTGTATTTGAAGATAGTTTCTATATGCCAAACTTGATATCCTGGAGGTATCACGAAACTGAAGACCCGTGTCTAGTTAAAACAGTTGAATGTGAACGAACGAATGAATGAATGTATGAATGTTTAATTGAGTATTTCTATCGACCTTTGATTGATAATTGATTCATAACTGTACTCGTCCAGCCAGCTTGGCACAGCAGGTTAAATTCCCACCATGAAATTGGAGTATAAGGGAGACTAATTCAGTAACAATTTAAATTCAACCTAAAACGCTTCAGAATACAACTGTATTTGGTACAACGAAATACAATGACGGCGAGCGACATAAAGCGCAGCGAGCATATTCTAAATACAGCTGTATCCTGAAGCGTTTTAGGTTGAATTTAAATTGTTACTGAATTAGTCTCTTCGTCGCCACTCCGTTGTCCGCGCTGACCCTTAGGTAGTGAGATGGCATGACTGGGCCAGAGTTACAGACATAGACTTGGGGACCTAGCCAAGTGGCTTTCGCAAACACACGCTTTGCTAGAATAGACACCAAATGGGAATGACACGCCTCGTTGGTCTAGGGGTTAGATGTGCCGCCTTTGGATCAATGGGTCCCGGGTTCGATTCGGTGGTCGGGCTAGTGTATTTGTCTAAACCAA
The DNA here is from genome assembly GCA_905475355.2 of Clostera curtula. Classification (NCBI taxonomy): domain Eukaryota; kingdom Metazoa; phylum Arthropoda; class Insecta; order Lepidoptera; family Notodontidae; genus Clostera; species Clostera curtula. Next base: position 3,614,937 of record FR997813.1, on the reverse strand, counting down.
GAGGCACTTGCTCTGAGTCTGGGTGTCATTTATGTTCGTGAATTACATTTTTGTAACCTGCCATCGCGATACAGTGAAGGGGGGTCATATTAATAAAAAAGAAAAACAGCCTTGGCGACCTAGTCAATTGGCAAATGCACGCTTTGCTGGTATAGAAAAATAAATATATGGGAATGACAGGTTGTGTCATTCCCAATCTCATACATTGTTCGATTGTGTTTCGAAAGCCTGGGTCTTATTTCTAATCTGGAGTAGCATTACTCCAGGCATAGAGTTTAGCCCAGGGCTAAAACATGTTTATTTTGAGAAAGGTTAAATGGAATGTGACATGAAATTGTGATATAATAATCTTGACTTTGTTTCTTGACTGAATTATAAATATCTATTGTATAACGTAGTTAGATATTTCCTATCTTGATGTATCATTAGATAGTATGTAAATTAAACAAAAAACTATTCCGAACTATTTTATTTATTTAATAATCCCTGCTTTTTGAAAAAACTTTGAAGACGAAAAGTTGGAAAAACATTACAAGTAAACGAGTCAGCTGTTTCAAAACGTCTTAGGAATGATCCAGAAGCATGGACATTGGGTACCGTATGAATTGAAGTACTGCATATCTGTTGCCGGTTTTGTGGTGGTTATGAAGCAATTTGAACACCAAGTCTTCTCAAACTTTCCCTGAGGTAGCTTCTACCATTCTCGTCAAGGCGGCACTGCGGCGGCCTGGGATGTCCTACTTGGATGCCCGTCACCATCTCCATAGCAGCTTTCATGGATGGTATAAAATCTCCTGAAAACCGTAAAAGGATTACTTTCAAAACCGATTCTACGCAGTGAGTGATGTTTTAAACGACTATAGGAAATCTTTAGGCCTTCGTTTGGGTTATCACTATCACTACATGGTATAAAACAAAGTCGCTGTCGTCTGTCCGTCCTTAGGTATGCTTAAATCTTTAAAACTACGCAACGGAGTTTGAAGCGGTTTTTTAATAGATAGTGTGATTCAGGAAGATAGTTTTTAAGTTTATTACATGATAATTGCACCAGTGCGAAGCCGGCGCGGGTCGCTAGTAGGTACATATAACAAACATTAGGCGCAAAGGGATGATCATCCAGCAAGACGATATGGTATATCTGGCGGGGGGCCGCAGCGCCTATTCTCCGATAACTGTAGTCGGGTTTTGTTAACCATGCGAATTGCTCTGTGAACTTCGCTATCGCGGTGTAGAACTTTTTAGTAATTCTCGCATTCGTGGGCGATATTTCTTGGTGTTGATAGTTGGACTGATATTTGGAGTAAATTGTGTAAAGTAATGCAGTAAGCATGCTGGTCGCTACAAAATCGCTGATATCTCAAAAGTTCTGGGCCCAAAACCTACTAAATCGTTAACAATCAATGATAACATTCAAGTCATTTATTTTGCTTGGGTTACTATGGATTTGTTACGGAGCATGTTCCCCCATAAGGAAGCACTAACAGGCAGTCGTCATTATTTATCTATTTGTTCTTTAGTTCTAAATGATGTAACCTTGTCCATCCTTTAATCCCTGCTTACGCCACCGTAAGGTTGAAATGACTTACCTGTTCCTTGTTCCTGTAACGTTCTTTCTTAAATAACACATTCGCCTCAGAATCACCTGTGCGCGATGAAGAGAGTGAGTTAAAAATGTTCTTGCAGTATGTATACCTTGTGCTGTGATGATATCAACAAGGCGGTTCAGCATTTCTTGTCCAGTCCTGGCCATCATAACGTCTCCACTCTTCACAGAGTCGATTATACTGTGAACGAGATCAGGGAACATGTTGGTGACTGTAGCAATACTGCAATCGTGGCCCATCAACACTGCTGGTGCGAAATGCTGAAATAGTTTCGGAATGTACAGTACTCGCCAAACTTTATGGCCGCTCTGAATGTAACCGCATTACCCTGTGCAGAACACAAAATCCGGTATAAGCGGGACGTACGCGGGGGGTGGAGGCAGGGCACGCCCGCACTCGCAGTCTTCCACCCGTCAGAGTCCTCGCCTTCCGTGCGTTAGTGTGAGTGTGCTACGTTCGTATTGGTTATAAAATGTACGATGCGCAAGTTCGCACCGTCGGCTACATTCAGAGCGGCCATAAAGTTTGGCGAAGACTGCACCTGAGTGATAGTGCATTTTGTCTTTGCCCCAATTTTATTAGGGCAGAGTATGATTCATCTACTGCGATCATCGTTCCCAGCTGTCATTCTAACATGTATGGCAGACGTCACATGTAATCGGTTCCTTTCAGTTTGGTGACGGATTTAGAATACACAATGTTACTATATAACCCATAACATCCTGGGCGTAAGAGGCAACTATAGGATCGCAAGATCACCTAGCCGCGAAAGAAAGAAAACTTGATACAAACCCTATGCCAACAAATCTTGCAAGCGACACTGTAGGCTTAATACCCTCCATGAATTTGGAGGAAGTCCGACTCGGCAGAGGGTCATTTATGGGCTGAAACTAGTAGGAGGTAGACTCAACAATGTTTGGAACATAGAAAAAGAAACCATTAAAGGTTTTATTATTATCCGTATTGGTTTAAGCTATATAATTCCTCACATATAATTTTTGTGAAGATTATTAGGGATAATACTTACATGGTTGGCGATAAATACTCTGCTGTCTTCATCAAGCTGGTCAGCGACTTGCACTGCTACTGTAAGGTCCGCCTTCGTGCCTTTGAAGTTGGGCAATAGAGATGATGCCTGGTCGAAGAGTTCTGACATATTGACTGCAAGTGGAATGGTCTAATAAATTATTAAAATTACCTTGTAGCCTGCGACAGACAAAATGTAATATTACGAACAACTGTCCCTCTTTTTTAAATCAAATCTTTACTGTGGTTTGTGGCATAATACCATGAGTACTTTAAAATATTTTGTTCTCAGGGGTTGCATACATTTTATAGTAGGAAGTAAAAACAAAACTAAAATATAAGCTTAATATTCGGAAAGAAATATACCATAACAGGATTGTATTGAACAATTACTGTTCCCATTTCGAGTTTCTTTCTGTAAATACACATTAAAAAGGCGTTTATTACACTTCTCGTAGAAATTACTTTTCTATGATTAGTAGACAGAAGCCAAGGGTCGTTCATGAAACTTATAAAGCTGTATCTATGACCAGTGCCGGACCAGGTTTAGTTCAGAAGCGAGGTCGAACTTCACCTAAAAATCTTAAGCGAAAAATAGCCACTAACTAAACAACGGTTTTGGTTATTTTTCGCTTACGTTTTTTGTATTTTTTTTGTAAATATTTATTTTATTTTTAGTGTGTTCCACTGGTAACCAATAACTAGTGAGACGTCCAAGAACACCAAAAACTGCCTAACGACAAATGATTAATTTATTTCAAGAGTCTATAGCGAACTACTAAACCGATTGCAATCACTTTGGACCAATCTGAAGACAATACGAATCGATGTTTCATATCGGTTTAAAAATAACTGAGTTATGCGGTAACACACATACAAAAAATACCCAAGCTGACCCGCTGAGTCGGGCCCCCTCCCGTTACATGGAGGGTAATTAGCCTACTGTGCCAAGCTGGCCAGACGGGTTGGTAAAGGGTTTCGTATCAAGTCTTCCTCCTCTTGCGGAAAGGTTTTCGGTCTTGTCATTTTCTTTTATCGACTACTAGTGGCCCGCCCCGGCTTCGCCCGTGCAAAGCGGGGGTGGGTTATACATAAAAACCTTCCCCTTGAACCACTCTATCTATTAAAAAAACCGCTTCAAAATCCGTTGCGTAGTTTTATAGATTTATGCATACATAGGGACGGACAGAAGAATGCGACTTTGTTTTATACTATGTAGTGATAGTGATTACGACATCCTTAGGATGGAATGGGATGGTCACACTATGTATTCTAAACCCAGCACCATAAGGAAAATGGTTTATCTACTAGATATTTAATGGATTAAATTCTACCTTCAACCACGCTTCCTTTTTGAGAGTCGTAACTCAAATTCATATAGCCTATATAACCGAGAGAGAAACCCGAAGCTTATTAGTCCAAAGACCATAACAGCTTTATTGGGTGGCACGTAGAGTTCAAAATTGCTGATCCTAAACGCATGACTTGTCTTTATCGACCTGATACCATCGCCAGGTTTATGAGAGTTGGTGTTGGACATAATTTTAATCAGGAATTTTAGATAAGGCTAAATGGATTCGTAACTGGAATTGTAAAGTGGCAATTGTCTTATTTCTCTGGTAATTAGTAAATTAGATTAGGCTTAAATTGAGGTACTTTAATATTCTGTGTAGTTCGTTTTGTCACAATGACGTTTTTGGTCTTATCTTCTCTTTTTCTTCTTCTTACTTTTTGCGGTATATGCCAACCGCAAGAGGGAATTAGGTGATTTAACTATATAGCTTACCTTAAGCGACGTCCAATCACTATTATACAAAGCTCCTTGTCCGAGAAGTTATTGTTTTTGTGTGGTGAAGGTGCTCCCTCAGGACTACTTAGGTAAACAACGTCTCGGACAAGGAGAGAGTATAATACACAATCTCACCAACACATGCCATCCTTTGGATGTCGTAAGAGGCGACTAAAGGTACCCAAGAGACAGATCACCTACTCGCAAGAGAAGGAAAAGCTGATACAATCTCTGTGCCAACCCGTCTTACCCGCGTGGCACAGTAGGCTAATTGCTCTCCATGCATTTGGAGGAGGCACGACCCGGTGGTGGGTCATTTATGAGCTGAAATAAATAAATATCCTTGGACATTACACACAACGCCATCTCGTCCCAAGCTAAGCAACTTAATGCTTGTGTTATGGTAACGAGATGGATGAGCCAGTGCCTCTGGTTTAGACAAAGACACTTGCACGACCCCGGAATCGAACCCGGGACCCGTTGATCCAAAGGCGGCCCATCTAACCACTAGACCAACGAGGCAGGCAAATGATGATGAACTGTTTAATTCTTCTTCTTCTTCTTCCTATGCGCCTTTTCCCAATTTCATACTACTACAACTACTATTACTCAGCTCATACATGACCTCCTGCTGAGTCGGGACACCTCCAATTACATGGAGGGTCGAATCTTGTACGGCACAATAGAACGATACTGTTATTGTCACCATGTTTCTGCTTTTAGTTTTTAAAATTGGCGCTCAAATTCTCAAAACGCTCACAACGATCCACCTCTTGAGATGGGGCGTCGTGAGCTTGGCGTGAGCATAAGTAATGACGTCATCAATGACGTTTTCGCCGCGACCACAACGATCGTGGTCGCCATGTGGAACGCCTGAATAAGCATTTTAGGCGTTATGAACGCTTAGTGGAACGCACCCCTAGTGGACCAACCGGTTATTACATCGGTGGACCATCTGTCAGTTTTCCCCCTACTTACTTACTCACCCCATAAATGACCCACTGCTTAGTCGGGCCTCCTCCTACCGATTATGTGTAATGTCTGCCGCGCATGGAAGCACCGGGCCCCTCAAAGCACGGTTAAGCTATTTGGCCAAATAACTTAGTCATGCGTAATAAAATAACTGATTTTTTTTGTGTCATTCACGGTGATTGGCGGAGAAGTCTAGCTGCAATACACACTATTGGTTGATGACATCGCGAAGTTTCCCTCCACTACTGGCCTATTTGTTCAAGTTCTTTGACCACCATCAGTTACTAGTTGTTACCGGCAACGTTGTCTGATGTGTCTAAATTGAGTAAGTATCTTTTCACAAATAGATGATTTTTAAAATTAGAAGTATATTCTGTACACATACTTGTAATTAGTTAATTAACACTTAGTTCATTTCAAAACCAACAGGCTCCAAAAAAGATAATAATTTGTTTTTTTGGTGAGTTAAATTTTTTTAAATAAATCTATCTGTTAGATAAACAACCGGACGAACATGTCAAACATACAAATAGCTTCTTCTATGTCAGGTATTAAAAAAAGTCAATTTAAAGTTACCATCAACTTCAGTCATTATTGGGAAGTGGTAGTAAATGAGGGGCAGCGACGGTGCTTCATTAGACACTGCTTCCAGGTAGCAGACCAGTTGGTCTACAGTCTTCGGCTTATAGTATAATTCTGGTAATGTCATAATAGCATCCACTTTCGTAAGTTCCGCATGTTTAGCCTGAAACAAACGTAATTATCAACTTTTTAAGGAGAAATGAACCGTGTGGTGTTGGATTTAGAACCCCATTTCATAATGAGGGTATCGTAAGAGCCGACAAAAGGACATGATAAGGCCGAAAACGAAAAGCGAACTACTACAAGAACTACGCAAGAAGACTTGATACGAAACCCTATAGCAACCCGTCTCGCCAGCGTTGCACAATACGCTAATTACCCTCAATGTAGTTATCCTAAATAAATAAATATCTTTGGACATTTCACACAACGCCAGCTCGTCCCAAGCTAAGCAACTTAATGCTTGTGTTATGGTAACGAGATGGATGATAAACTACTTATATACATTTTATTTTTTTCGTAAATACTTACATATTACTTATATCTATATGACACCCAGACTCCGAGCCAGTGCCTCTGGTTTAGACAAAGACATTTGCCCGACCCCGGAATCGAACCCGGGACCCGTTGATCCAAAGGCGGCACATCTAACCACTAGATCAAGAAGCCCTGACTCAGCTGTGGGTTATTTATGGGCAGAGAAGTTGTAGTTTATTGCTACACCAACATCGGGCTCAGGTCTCAATATTACGCAAGAACACAAGTACGGCAGAGACTTACGAGTTCCAAAACATCAGGCATGGGTGCTCCCCCCACTTGTGCTATTATTTTGACATCAACTGGTTTCGCTGCTTCCACCCAGGTCTCCAAAAGTACTTTCCTTTCGTTAACAGATAAACTCATGGCTTCCCCTGTAGTACCGCCCACTAGAAATGGAATGCATTAATCAGAATCATGATCAACATAGTCACCACAGACCATACAAATTGTTTAAGAAAGGCGACATATGCTCAAGCGTAAGAATCCGGGATACGCCTAAGTAACCGGGATTTATTTAATGATAGGACGACAAAATAGGTACTAGCAAGCAACTAAACAAGTAATTCTAAAAGACGGATCTAATCTAGGTTGGAACCCTTAAATATATATCATATCGCGATCCTTTATGGACTATACCCGTCGGTCTCGGGGAAGACCGACGAGGGGCGTGTGTGACTCTCCTCCGCCCCCGTGAAGTGGTGTTTTTTTTAAGACGAAACCCCTGTACTTGTTATAATCTGTATCGCGGGGCAGTTTATAGACATGAAAGTCACGAACACAATTGACACCCAGACTCAGAGCAAGTGCCTCTGGTTTACACAAAGACATTTGCCCGGCCCCGGAATAGATCCCGGGACCCAGTGATCCTATAGCGGCGCATCCAAACCACCAAGACCAACAAATCTAAACCCGTCACCACACGGTCAAATATTATATAGATAAGTTACGGTAGTACCCGAAGTGCAGCTAGAACTAGGTGTTGTCGTAACAGATATAATAAATAAAAAAATGCTCAAATACGTACCAAGAATACCGTCAACACCATGTGCGTTAAGATATTTTAAATACTCCGGTATAATATGAGCCTTAATGTTTCCATCATCATCAAACGGCGTAAAGACCGGTGCTAATTGACCTCGAATGTTGAAGATCTGAAAGACGCTTAGCTTAGTGATCTTGACTAACAATTTCCATTTAAATCCACTCCCTTTTTCTAGTCCCCCTAAATTATATGGAAGAAATTAGCTACGATGGACAGGTTGCACATGGCTTTGTTTTCTCTTACGGCTGGAGTTTGTGGTCTGTCTGTCTTTTACGACACGTTCTTGATTTAAAGGGGCTGTGGCAATATGTACTTTTTGTTGATTTTTATAATAGCAGAGGTCCGTGGATCGAAACCACGCTCTGCTGTTGATTTTTATAATAGCCATAGGCCAGTGAAATAGCTTTTTCTTATTTAAGTGTTTAATTACTTAGGCAGGCGATAAATGTGCCGTTTTTGGATCACTGGTCCCCCGGTCCGGTAACTGAAACCAAACCAGAGGCACTTGCTCCGCACATAACCCCGCTAGCGTATAGAGCGGTCGGGTATATATAAGGATTTCCTACGTAAAAAAGGGGTCGGATGTGCCGCCTTTGGATCACGGGGTCCCGGGTTCGATTCCGGGGCCGGGCAAGTGTCTTTGTGTGTACCATGAGTCTGGGTGTCATTTGCGTTAGTGAATTTCATGTTTGTAAACTGCCCCGCAATACATGTTAGTTTATTTATAAAAAAAAATATTATGCTAAATAAAAGACCACACGGGCACCGCCTGAGGTATTAGAATTCCAAACATCTTTCCGAAGAACTCACTTCGAGTGTCAGCATATAAATGTGCACGTTTCTAAATACCTACCAGCGATTGTATGCTGATAATTCGTTCATTTAATAAAAGTACGTTAGTAAGATTCAGTAGATCAGTATTGATGGAGTAATGAAAACAACCGAGCTACTAATTTCAGGATTATATTAATTAAAGTTGACTACACGATGTGACTTGCACAATATCGGTAAGTAAGAGAGATTGTCTGTCAAAAACCACACTGCGTGAAGCGCAGCTTACTATTTGCTCTATACAAAACAACAGGCGTTTGCATTCATTAGACATATTGATGTTAAATTGCAACATCCTCCCCTGGATGCAAACCCATTGCCTTGATGAGATCTTCATGCTGCCGCCGGAGTAGACCCTTGGTTAATGCGTCGGCGACCATTTTCTTGGTGCTAATGTATTTGACAGATACTTCGTTTGCTGCAATCTTCTCTCGCATGAAATGGTAGCGGACATCAATATGTTTGCTTCTAGCTTGATACATTTCGTTACCTGAAAGGCTAATTGCACTTTGATTATCGCAATACAAAGTTATAGGTATACTTGCAAGTTCAGGCCAAAACTCATTTTGAAGTTGTTTCAACCAGAGAGCTTCTTGAGCAGCTGTCGATAGTGACATATATTCTGCCTCGGTGCTTGATAAGGCAATTGTTGATTGTTTTTTAGAGTTCCAGGAAATTGAGCCACCCTGAAAAAGAAAAAGGTATCCAGTGCAGGATCTTCGATCTTCTGCATCGCTTGCCCAGTCTGCATCACAGTAACCAGTTATCCCGCTGTTGTGATTTCGGAATGTAAGTTTCATATTTATGGTTCCATTTAAATATCGAAATATTCTCTTAACAGCAATCCAGTGCTGCGCTGTGGGCTTATTATTAAATCGGCTTACTGAATTTACAGCATATGCAATATCTGGACGTGTGCATTGCGACAAATATAACAGACTTCCTACTGCTTCCTGGTATGGTATATCTCTTAATATTTCATTTTCATTTACAGGTTTTTTTAGCTGTGTTCCTGCTTCAAAAGGCGTAGGTACTGGTCTGCATTCGTGCATTTGGAAACGATATAAGATTTTCTTTATGTATTGTGATTGATCAAGAGTTATTTCATCGAAGCTTTCCTTTTGTGTTATTTTTATTCCAATACATTGTTTAGCAGTACCCATATCCTTCATTTTAAATTTTTTACTTAATTTTTGTTTGACAAGTAGTGCTGTTTCTTCATTATTAAAGTAGTACAATATGTCATCAACATAAATTGTAATGAATAGTATATCATTTTTGTTTAATATTCTGTAATAAACGCAGGGGTCCATTTTCGATCGTGACATTCCAATTTCTAACAAAATTGTATTTAACTTTTTATTCCATTGACGGCTCGCCTGTTTCAGCCCATATAAAGATTTGCTCAGGCGGCATACTTTGTAGTCAGTCTCATAACATGGCGGTGGAGACATATATAATTCTTCATCCACATCCCCCTGGAGAAATGCTGTGATGGCATCCATTTGATGTATTTTTAATTTATGTTTAACTGCCAGTCCCATCAAATATCTTATTGATGAATAGCGGACGACCGGGGCGTACACTTCGTTATAGTCAATTCCTTTGGTTTGTTTGTAGCCTTTAATGACTAAGCGAGCTTTATAACGAATTACATTACCAGCTTCATCTCTTTTCGATTTAAATACCCATTTACATGGTATTATTTTCTTTCCCTTAGGCAGATCCACTAAATTCCATGTATTGTTTTCTATTAATGACTGGTACTCTTCATCCATGGCTTTTTTCCATGAAGTTGCATTGTCACTATTTAGTGCTTCTACGTGAGTTTGTGGGTCATTATCCAGAAGACTCATCGCTGATTCTACATTTATTGATAAAAATGAAGTATGATCTGGACTGTTATTACATGGAGAAATATTTCTTCGCCGTAAATTGTATGAAGTTACAATTTCAGCTTCGGGAGAACTTGTAGACTGATCATTCTCAGGTAAATATGTTTCATCATCTGGATCTTCGTAGTAACTAGATTCATAATCATGTGTTTCTTCTTCTGTTTCAGGTACAGTATTTTGTTCTGTTTCAGGTATAGTATTTTCTTCTACTTTAGTAAAATTGTTTTTATCTTCTATATTTATTTTTTCTAGATCACATTTAGTAACTTGTGTATTTTGTTTTTCAGGTTTTTCTTCGGCATGCATATTTTTGGTTATTTTATTTTGACTCACTGTTGATTCTAAGAAAACGACATCTCTACTCATAACAATTTGTCTGCTGTTTGGGTGTGCAAAACGGTAGCCTTTTGTGCTTTCACTATAACCAACAAATATTAATTCTTGAGATTTCCGATCTAATTTTTGCCGTTTCTCTTTTGGAATATGCACCATTGCTTTGCAGCCGAATACTCTCATGTGAGCTACATTTGGTTTGTTACCAGTCCACACTTCTTCAGGCGTGATGTCACCAAGTGAGCGCGTTGGAGATCTGTTAATAATGTAGGCCGCAGTAGCCACAGCTTCTCCCCAGTACTGCTTCTGTAAATTAGCATTAAATAACATGCATTTTGCGCGCTCAACAAGTGTGCGGTTCATCCTTTCGCTCAACCCATTTTGTTGTGGCGTGTATGGGTTGCTTGTTTGATGTTTGATACCAAATTGTTTCATATATTTTTCAAAATTATTATTTATGTACTCCTTTCCATTATCACTTCTGATTGCTTTTATTTTCTTATTTAGTTCATTTTCTGCTCTATTTTTAAATTCTATAAATATTTCTAAAACTTCGGATTTTTGTTTCAGGAAAAATACAAAAACTTTACGTGAGAAGTCGTCTATAAATGTAAGAAAGTACCTTGCACCTCCCAGAGATTGTGTCTCCATAGGTCCACAAAGATCGGTGTGGATCAGCTCTAGCAACCCTGTTGCCCGGGAGCCTTCATGATTAAACGGTTGTCTGGATTGTTTGCCTTCCAGACAAGAAGTACAAATATAGTTTTCTTTCTGCGGTGACAACTTCACACCATTAGTATATTTTTCAATTTTTTGTATATCATTTAGGTTTAAATGACCCATTCGTTGGTGCCAAAGATAGGTTGTATCTTCTGTTGTAGCTGCCATTGCTGTTTCACTCCGGTAAGTATTTAACTTATAAGTGTCATTTATTAACTTAGCATTAGCCACCTGTTGTCCATTTTTATTTTTTATCTGACAACCATCTCGGCTGAACTCCACTTTACAGCCACTTTTTACTATTTGGCTGACTGAGAGCAAATTAGTTGAAGTACATTTCTCACCTGTATGCAGTCAATGGCGCCGGTATTTTCATTCAGTACTTTTATAGTTACATTACCACAGCTTTGTACTTGTAACATTTTATTATCTGCGATCCGGATGCTTTGAACAGGTGGTGCACTTTCATTCTCCAGCCAGTCTCGGTGCATGGTCATGTGGGCGGAGGCACCGGAATCCACATACCAACTGGTGGCGTCGTTCAGTGTGGTGGCTGAAAAAGCAGCTACAAATCCATTATTTTTATCATCTTTTTTATTTTTATTTTTGAACCAACATTGCTTGCTTAAGTGTCCATATTTGTTACAGTTATAACACCGTGGCCCACTTTTATTTGCATTACTGTCTTTATTTGGCTTACTGTTTTTATTTGGCGTTGACCTATTTGAGTTTGTATAAAAAGCGGTATTAGTTGTATCTGTGGACTTCACTTCTTGCAGAAGTTTTGTTTTGATCAGATCAGCACTAATAATTATACCCGAGCTCTCAATGCCCATAATCATTGGTCTGTATAGATCGGGCAATCCCGCCAACATTAACGTTCCGAGCCACTCATCATCAACTTTAAATCCAATGTCTCTTAGCTTATGTGCAGAGGTCATTATTTTGCTAATATATTCTTCTACGCTTGCACTTGATTCTAGATTTGTGTTAATTAAATCTCTTAATAATCCTACTTTTCGGAGTAGACCAGAGTCTTCAAATGCGGTTTTTAAATTGTCCCACACCTCCATGGAAGTTTTTGCATTTTGTACATGGACGTATAACTGTGGATCAATTAATAATATGATTTTTGACTTAGCTTTAACATCCTTTTTGACATCTTTGCTTTCACCAATTACGCATTCCCACAAGTCATCATGTTGCAGATATGCTTCCATCGCAAACTTCCAGCTTGTATAATTATCTCGTCCGGTCAGCTTCGGAATGGAAAACATATTGTTTGTTCCCATTTTTAAGTATTTATGCTGAAAAAGAACTCCTAGCCACAAATATTATAAGCCGCGGAATTTGAGGTTATGTTCTATTTTAACGAGAATTTCACTGTTTTAACTACTGATTTTAAACTGATAACTACACTAAAGCACAGGTACGGGACGGCCCATAACCTGATGGAGTAATGAAAACAACCGAGCTACTAATTTCAGGATTATATTAATTAAAGTTGACTACACGATGTGACTTGCACAATATCGGTAAGTAAGAGAGATTGTCTGTCAAAAACCACACTGCGTGAAGCGCAGCTTACTATTTGCTCTATACAAAACAACAGGCGTTTGCATTCATTAGACATATTGATGTTAAATTGCAACAAGTATCAGGAAAAATAATGTAGAATTCGAAGGTATTAAAGTATTCAATAGTTTGGCGGCAAATATTAAAGACGTTGAAGTTTCATGAAAAAAGTTAAAGCACCATATATTTTACAAAGAGCTGCACCAGCAAAGAGATGATCATCGTAGGGCGCATATCCCCCGATAACTGTAGTCGGAGATTTCTTAACTTTGCTATAGCGGTGTAGGACATTGGTAGATAATTCTCACATTTGTAGGCGATATTTCTTGGTGTTGATAGTTTAGAAATTTCGGGTAAATGGTGTACATGTACGTAGCATGCTGGTCGCTACATATTAAACTCACATAAATTAAATTACCTTCTGTTTTTATAATTTAATATATTAATATTCAAACAATTTTGTAAATAATATTTTGATAGATAACTAATTCAAATTGTAAATTAGAAAAATAATGTCTATAAATATCTCATCTAGTTATACTAATCGCTTTAGATCTATGTTGCGCTCAAATAATCTTGTTACTAACCGACTACCCTCACGTTAACAATATTCTTTGTACATTGTTTCTAAGTAAGCAAGCAATCTATTGTAAATTCTTAATGAGAATATTATGATCATAGGGCACTTGTTCCGATTTGTATTCAATTGTACAATTTTGATAAGTATAAAATGTAAAAATCTACAAAAAAATATATACGTGAATATATTGACTAGCGAACGTCAAAAGCAAACATGAATACTAACACATCAATCGATAGGAAAAGTAATAGAAAACAAACTGCACTAATTAGCATCGTTATAATCAAATTTACATTAACAATTTAGTTGTCATGTCATTTTTATCTTTCAATAAATAAAATAGAATAAATAATAGAGATAATAATGACATGAAAACTTATCTATAAGGTTTCTGGAATTATGAGAATAATGTTCTAGAACTTACAACTAGAAACTTAAGATAATTAATAAAAAAAAGTGCACTGATTTGCTGAACTAACCATGTCTGTAATTAGATGATACACTTTATAAATTCGAACAACTTATTTTACTAACAATTTTGTTCTACGTTTCAATTGGAACTGAACTGATATTAGTTCCTATAAAATGTAACCTCAGTAGAAGGAAATTAATCTCAGTTGGGTAACCACAAGATACCTATAACTTGATCTCGTATCTCCTACATGTTCAATATTAGTTTCGTATATTTAAATACAAAGTACATACGATACAAGGTTTTGGCCACGGCTCCGTTCGCGTAGATTTCCAATTATGTACATACTTCTAAGGATTGGGGGTTCATTAAAAAAATCTGGCCTACGATCAGATACCTATATCTAGATTACTGTATGTATTATATGTAGTTGTGTAAACTATGTTATGACGTCCAGTGTTAGGCGAATGGCAACATGAATATAATTTAGCATACCTAAGAAATATAAAGAAATGTTTTTGAAATTGACTAAGTACCTATTTCCCTTATTATTTAAGTAATGGTAAAATTAAATATAAAATTATATCTGAACGATCGTATGCTGTATATTTGTAGCGCGCGGGGGCCGTTTATGGACCAAAATGTGAAAGGATGGCTAATTATAATGTTAAGGTTACTTTATTTAAAGCATACTGTCAATCATTATAACGGGAACAACACGTGTCCGAGGTGCATTGTTCCATGAACAATTTAAAATATTTTTAATAATGCCGTAATCGGATAAACATAATACTTATGTGTTTACTAACACATGCTCATTACCTACGGAAAAACTCAATAAATGTCAAGAAAATGTTGTTCAAAGTGATAAAAGATCATTTGCTTTCGATACAAATCTCGACGCACAGGCAGTTTCAACGCAACTGCGACTCAGAACGCATGGGCGCGTAAAAAAGAACGAGCACGTTGTAATTGCCACTTATGTTACGCGGTTGAAAAAAAATAAAAAGGATCGTCAAAAATTATGAATGACATTCATAGAATGCGCGGCAACGGTGTTCGTTCAAATAATGGCGGTTTATTAGTAAATGGTAATAAAATGCAGCGGTTGTCTATTGACAAAAATGAAAGAAGAGTTTTAGTTATTTACACTGGTGGCACGATTGGAATGATGAAAACTGACGATGGTAAGTTTCTCCCTATTTTGGTACATGTGCGTCTATTTTTATTTGTACGTCTTAGTTATTAAGGCGTCCTAAAATAGATTTTGGTATTTTAGAGTTCATTTACCTATTAACCTACATTTCTTTGGTTCATCATCATCATTTCAGCCAAAAAACGTCCACTGCTGGACATAGGCCCCCCCAAGGATCTCCACAAAGGCAGGTCCTGGGCCGCCCGCATCCATTGCTTTCCAGCGACCTTAAGCAGGTCGTCAGTTTTCTTTGGTTGGTAATATGGTAATATGTATGGTAAATATTGGTATAGAAATACTGCCAATATTATCGTAATTTTTATACCTTACTAGGGGCCCGTCGAGGCTTCGCACGGGTGCGATGTTACCCGCAGTTATTGTCGTAAAGCGAGTGACGCCGCTGGGCGAAGGTAGTCTAAAAAAGTAGCCTCAGTTACTCCTTATATTATCAGCTAAAAGAAAGTCGGTCAAAATCGGTCCAGCCGTTCCAGAGATTAGCCGGAACAAACAGACTGTGATGATGATAATGACTTGAATTTTATTTCTTTATGCAATAGCAATAAAGCTCAAATTGTCTCTACGTTTTAGTTAGAAAACGTTTGTATGGGAAAAAGAAAACGGCTGTTTTTTAGTGGTTTTCCGGCAATTATTCGATTTTTTCTCGCCGTAAAAACCATCCTTGAACTTAAACAAACATTTAAAAAAAAAGAATTGGCTTAATAATTGGTCCAGGCGTTGCTGAGTTATGCGGTTACCAACACATTTTGCGATTCATTTTTATAATAGAGAAGAATAAAGATCTTAAATATTTTGGCTAAAATATATCTATTATGGTACCCGCTAAATACCTTAAACACATCTACTACTACTCAGCCCATACCTGGACCACTGTGGACCCTCCACACTCCGTGCCTCCTCCAGTTACATGGGATGTGAACTTCTACTGGGCCACGCTGTCCTGCTCAGGGTTTCGTATCAAGTTGTCCTTCTCATACGGCTAGGTTATCGGCCTTGTCATTTCCTTCTGTCGGCTCTTACGATACTCTTAGTATGGACTGGGGTGGTGACACTATGTATTCTAAATCCGTCACCACACGGACAAATGCTTACCGGTAGGTCTCAGACGGCACTCGCCATGTGCGTGTAGTTGTTGGTAATAAGCCAAAATCAGGATAGAATTGTGCTAACTCCAATTAGTTATAGTGAGATAAGTTTATAACTGCCAGAATCAATGTGTTCCGTAACAGGCGTTAGATGTTTATACTGCTACCATAGGAGAATAGAACATAACAGAAAGTAGAAAGAATGTGTTCGGTGACAGGTCGAGGCGGGTCGCCAGTTAAATAAACTACAAGGCCTGCAGAATTTCCTATTCTGCTAACTGCCCTGAAACAGTTTAATCAAACTTACCCAACTTGGTTGCACATCAACTTTCAACTGCGTGTTGTATTTTGAAACTGCATTTATAACTGCTGAAATTATTATATTTTGGAAGCACGGCCGCACTAATCAAATACCTATTTAAATTCAAATAAAGTCAGTGACCGTTTGGTGACGGATCTAGAATACATGGTGTTACTACCCTATTTCATTCTGAGGATGTCGTAAGAGACGACAAAAGGATATGTTATGGCCGAAAACCTAGCCGCAAGAGAAGGCAAACTTGATACCGATTGAACCGTCTGGCCAGCGTGACACAGTAGGCTAATTACCCTTCATGTAGTTGGAGGACGCCGACTCAGCAGTAGGTCATTTACGGGATGAGTAGTAAAGTCAGTTGCCAGTCTGTCTAGTCTCCCTTCGCGTCATGGATGTATCACACGCTCTATCTGCCCATCCAATCCATCCTATTTGCATCTGAATGCTCCATCTAAGCAGTAGTGGTGCGAATCGTATCACACCGAGCCACGTCAGCCTTAAAACTATCCGAATCCGTAACACTTATATTTAAGGGAATGACAGATCTGACGACAAACTAATGTTTGGAACTCTTGCTCATTCTAACGTATGTGAAGTCTTCATACCCCGGCCACCTGGGTGGCAACTTCAGTTTCCCCTCCACTCAGTAACTTTTCTACTGATCTTTGTGGATTGTGGGGCATACGCGTAGTTGGAGGCGGATTTAGCAGCATCTTGGACGGACACTTTTGGGAATTATGAACTTGAAATAGGGAAAGAATTAAGCTACAGGAGAGGGGACTAACTAAGATATCCGGTTGCACAGGAGTTCCCCTCGTGATAAAATTTCCTGAAATAATTATGATTTATAGAACTACGCTAACACTAGCACGTGAACAAACATTTGTTCATATGGTGCACAAAATGTAAATATAACAACATAGTTTATATAGGAGGTACCATCCAGGGACTTTTGAGAAATTGCCTGCACACGATTTTAAGTAAAACAATATTATGTTGGATTGTTGATTTTAATGAAGACATCGCGGTTCAACGGAACTGGTTGCGGAAAGGCAAGGACACAATTTACGATAATGTTGCTCTTTTTGAAGAGCTCCATATTTTTATGTCGAGTGGCGAGGGCCTGATGCACCATATTATATTTGTTTAATTCTATTTAACAATTATAAGTGTGCGTTATTAAGGTCTGAACTTCTGATTATAGGTACATAGTGCAGGGCAGTCGTCTTTAAAAAAAACATTTAAATTATTGGTTCAGTTTTAACTCGATTGAACCTACATGTATTGTTATTTATGATAGTTTGTATTATTGGCCGTCAGTTGTAGCTTGCCCTATCAAGTAAGGAAATGCAACTTTAGGTTCACGCGAGATAACTCGCGGGAAACAGCTAGCTACTATTAATCATACATATGTGTGTCATGCATGAGTGTTACGATTAAGTGAACTTAACCTAAATTAGAACAGATATCTAGTTATACCCAGTTCATGTAATGAAGCAACGAATGTAAATTTTGCGTCATACATTTTACGAGATTATTATCTGTAAAACACAATATTTTCTATTCAATAAGATAATAACAATGTTTATGCATAACTATAGATGATATAGATGAGATTCCGCAATAAATTTCATCATTTACATAGTAAAGTAAATATGTATTATCGAGTTAGAATGAAATTATGGAATATATGCGATTGCCTCTATCTGTTATTATAAGAGAAATGCAAGATTGATTAAGGAAATAATTATGTGTGTGTGTATGTAAACATAACGATATTAGGTAGGAAATATACAATGGAGATATAATGTTCTGTTTGAGGCGTTTTTGAACAAAGTCGCTCACAAATCACAATAACCCAGACTTTTTCTCATAATCTGAATTTTGAAAAAATATTAACATTCGTTATATTTTCAATCATTTCCACCATTATATCTCGGGAAAAATAAGGATCCGTGATTTCAGAATATCTTATTGAGGTGCACTAAGTATGAAATCTACGTATTTATGACACAAAATGTAAAAATATAATATAAATATAATATCATCAATATTTGAAATTTGGTAGGAATATTTCTTTCGTCGCGGAGAGGTCAGCTAAGAACTAAATTTAATATATTTCTCGCTTGGCATTTATTTTATGCCACTCGAAGCAGGCGAGGTAGAGCTAGTTTGTTATACTTTCAATAAAATCTCATAGCAGTAATATGATGAAAATTTAACAACTTTAAAAGTTGTTTCTGGCTGGATTCAAAATTGGAAATAAAGGGCCTACAATACATGGCTATTCTACAGATGCTAAGAACAATAAGTCATTGTCAATCTAACAGAAGTTATTCGCACATTGACGCTCATTTTGCATGGAAAATTCTGAGTTTTATATTTAGTAATAGCGAACAATGTCAAGTAGTAAATAAAAACAGAAGCGGCCAATCTACATTGAACTCCTATGATCGTCTCATCACGATATGATAACATTTCTAATTATGTATATTCAATGCGCGCTCGGCAACCATCTATGAAATCTCGCTGATAACGCACATAGTTATCAGTTGGACATGACCTTTGTAATCACATACTGTGATGAATATTTTATGTGCTATCAGTGTTCCAAATAAAATGCATTAGTTGAGGAAAATGGTACTCAGTCAGGTACCAATAACATAGACAAATCAAATGTCATTTAAAAAAGGGAAAAATATTACGACTCTAGGCCTTTATTACTTTTAATTCATGGACACAAAATGAAATTGTGATTAAATTTATAGTGCCAATTATACCTACCTATGAGTTTTACTGATCAGCGTCTAAACTAATATATGTACCTTATTTTACTACTATCCTCTATTATGTGACTGCATGTTCTTCCAGAAATAATGTGAGAATAACGAATGAATATGCATCCTCGGACAATAAGTTACGTTCCTTCATTACTATGTCATTATCCAAAACAGTGATTTTATTATTGTTCTCGCAATTTTTTTACTTAAGATGAATGGTTTTGTGATACGATAACATACATGATAATATGGTAATTTATCATAAAAAAGGAACTATAAATATAAGAATTTGTTTTAGGACTATCGCCAAAGAAAAACGTGTTCAAACCATCCATCAGAAAGTATCCTCAGCTACATGATGAAGATTACTACCAGCATATGATCAACAGTGGAAGTGGCGCCGATAAAGCATCATTGCAGTCCTTTTTTGTTTTACCTAGTAAGTTTACCTTGCACGTCTCACAATAGGACTACTTTCTAAGAAGTTCTTTTAGGATATTCAAGCATCAATTGGAATTTGGGAAACTGCCGCAGGAGCGACAACGTTCACAGCTTTGCTTTGAAATGTTATGCAGGTACAAAAATAGACTTTCCTTTCCTTGGAAGACTTCTCCCAAACTTTGTGTTTTAATATTTGCAATTTGATCACCAAAATTCCTAACGGATAAATCAAACTCAAACTCAAAATGAACTTTATTTACGTAGGTTTTATCACAAAACTCTTATAAATCGTCATATTTACAGTTACCATTATCATCATCTTAATGATTATAAAATGTGCGATCTTTTTGTAAATATGTTCCAATGAAATGTCCCATTCCAGAAACAAACGACGTAAGCTGGAGAATATTGTACGATATCCACGAGTATGATCCTCTATTAGATTCATCCGATATGACAGAAGAGCAGTGGATTAAAATTGCTGAGCATATAAAGGTAAAAAACGTTTCTAATTTTCTTAGAGACTTGCCTCCGGATCATGGATTTTATAGTTCAAGATTTTAAATTGTTGAGTTGAGAGTATCTTTATTACCGTCCGACTGTAGACGGGGACATGCCTCCACAAATGACTATTTAATAGTAACTAGTCACCCAGCGGTTGAAATTCGACCATAATCAATTTAAATTTTAATTCTATCCTCAATTTGACCACAGACTTTAGCAATAAACAAATGCGTGTTTTTCAAATACATAGATTGGTAGTGCGTGTAATGTATTTTTAATGTATAATTAAAAAATCGCATTCCGCTTCTCTTAGGCGCCGTCCTATTGCCATCGCTCGTGCGATGTCGCGATGCGATTTTATCGTGCGATGAAACCGATCGCGCGATGACAAAAACACATGTCCTATTACGGTCGTACGATGATTAATAATAATATTGTAAGTTTTCTCAATCAATAATAATAATGTAAGTTTTATTAAAATATTTTCACTTAATCATCTTATTTTATTCAAATTCTTTGCGATAATAGCCCACTCTTTGTCATTTTTAAGCCTGTTTTTATAGTCTTCACTCCATTTATTCCAAACAATGGGATGAGCACGCATTTTATTAACTAAGTTCTCTTCAAATATCATCTTACGAATCCATGGAATCGAAGCATATGACGTTTAGTAGATATCAGAATATTTGAACATACGGTCGTCCGACCAATACGACGCGTTTAAACAATTTGGTCGCATCGCATGATCGCACGACCTTCAATAGGACATTCCGTAGAAATCAGTATGTTTGATCGCACGGTCACACGATCATTTATTGTCGGACGGACGCATCATCGCGCGAGCGATGGCAATAGGACGGCGCCTTTAAATGTGGTAAATTTGATACTCATCCGTAGCGTATTTTTCGTAAAATCGAGTAAAACGTTAGGTGTATGCTTCACGTATTAATATAGATAGATTTCTTTATTGCATCTTATTTTTGTACATAAATTTTACATAATAGAAAACAGAAGAAAAACCTATAAAAATTAAGCGGGCACCGGGCGTGGGCTCAGCATATGCTGAGGGAACTGCACTTGCAACAGCTACACCACCCAGCGCTGGTTTACAGCCCAGACCTGACTACAAACAATTTACATGTTTCTTTTGCATAACTATCAAAATATTGCATTGCATATTGTTTAAACGATCAATATTTGTAACGCAAGAGGTTTTCAGCCATTATTGGCGTGTTACCATCATCTTCAATTGGCTTGAGCATCTCTTGTATAAAAATTGTCCTGATCGTAATTAAATTATTCAACCAATCGTTGACATTTTGTAAAATTTTGTAGAGACATTATGAGCAATACAATGGCTTTGTGATTCTTCACGGAACTGACACACTTTGCTACACGGCATCGGCTCTTTCGTTCATGTTCGAGAACATCGGCAAAGCTGTCGTTTTGACTGGGTCTCAAGTAAGTTATTTTATTTTTATTTAACCTAACCCCTGCTGTAGGTTAACCAGTGTCGCAGGGGCAGTTTACAAACATGAAACTCACGAATACAAATGACACCCAGACTCAGAGCAAGTGCCTATGGTACACACAAAGACACTTGCCCGGCCCCGTAATCGAACCCGGGACCCCATGATCCAAAGGCGGCACATGCAACCCCTTTTTTTTACGTTCGAAATCCTCATGGATACCCGACCGCTATACGCTAGCCGGGTTATGTGGGACTCTGGGGCGCGGAAAGGTGGTAGTTGCGGCGCGGAAAGATCATATAGGCACGCAAGCCCCCTCACCACAACAAGGTGGCAGCACGGTCGAGGGGAGGCACATCCAATCCCTAGATATGTACTATGACTAGAATGTTGGTCTACTGAGGATGTTTCCTAGCATCAGCACTGACGCCGTGAGAGCGTCGTGTCAGCCACCTATTGAAGGTAAGGTATCATACAACAAAGCTTCTACTTGTATTTCAGTCAGATTAATAAATGACCCACTAAAGATTGTAGTGCCAACGAGGCAGTATTATAAAGGTTTGAGCCAAAGCAATACATATTTGCAAATACGGTATTTTGGTTATTCATTTAACTACGCTATCGTTGTTGTATGCTGCCTAAATACTGTGTCTTGAGATGTATACTCCACTCCTTCCCAGCCCATAAAAGACCCACTGCTGAGTCGGGCCTCCTCCAATGACAAAGAGGGCTATTAGCCTACTGTACAAGGCAGACGGGTTGGCACTGGGTGTGTCAAGTTTTCCTTCTATTGGGACGAGGTGATCTGCCTCTTACGTTCAATTAGTCGCCTCTTACGATACCCTCAGGATTAAATGGGGTGGTGACACTATGTATTCTAAATCCGTCACCACACGGACTTCATAAAATTTATTTTTTAAATTATGTTTACATAATGTTTATTATGTACACGTACTACGTATTGTATTCTTAAATATTATATGTATACTAGCTGTCCCGGCAAACGTTGTTTTGCCAAATAATTAACCATCCCCCGCGCAACCCCCTTCCCCGCGCAAGCCTCTAAGTCTTATGGTTCCAGAGATATCGTGATGACTCAATCTATCTATACAACATCTCCTATCGCAAACGTTGTTTTGCCATGTAATTAAATAGGGGTTGATCGTAGAGGGGTGAAAATTTAGGGTTGTTTGTATTTTTTTATGCTGAATCTTAAAAAAATAAAAGCAAAAAATTGTCTCTAAAAAATAAACAAATATTTTTTTTTGACCCCCACCTTTAAATTTAGGGGGATGAAAAATAGATGTTGTCCTATTCTCAGACCTACTCAATATGCTCACAAAATTTCATCAAAATCGGTCAAGCAGTTTCGGAGGAGTATGGCAACGAAAACTATGACATGAGAATTTTATATATTAGATTGTTCTTTTAATTTCCACTGACTTCAAAGTAGAACTTTCAATGTTTTTTTTATGTTTTGTCTATTTGAATATAGTAATTGTATATAATACAAAGGTTCCTGTATTATATCAGCAGTAAACAACAGAGCAGAGCGATATTGAGATAGGTATTCATTCATTATTTTTGCCGCAAGTCTATTGATAAGAGATTGATTCAAGGCTATCTGCTATTGACACTAATTAACACCAATAAAAGTAAATGAAACAAATGATTGATTGATTCTCTTCTAGGCATATTCCAAGACCATGATTGCTTAAGAAAATATGTATCCGTTTGGCCGGTAATCTGTTACCAATGGCAACCCAATTGGTGATACCCCCGCGTGTGGGGACGGGGCAGAATATTACACTTCCCCACCGCACACTGGGAAAAACCCAGCACTTTTGGTGGTAGGATCTAACGGTCCGCCGGCTAGCTACCACCCTCACATCAAAGTCCGGTGCCAAGCAGTTTTACTGTGTTTCATTGCGTGTATGTGGGAGCCGGTGCCCGACAGCGCAATTTCTTGAATTGCCTGCTCCATCTTAGACGCTGGCGTTACTTTCCAAAGACTGATAAAAAAAAACTTAACGTTACCGGCCAGAGCAGTCATTTCGTTTAAACAGGCTTAACGACACCCTCAGGAAGGAATGCTGCGGTGACACCTTGGATTCTAAATCCGTTACCGCACGGATTAATCGGTTACTCATTGTCATAGATCCCTATTTTTGAACCTCGAAGTGATGGCGTAGACAACTTCGTATCTTCTCTGGTCATCGCTGGTGGTTGCAATATTCCCGAGGTTACAGTATTCTTTGGCAGCAGACTCTTTAGAGGTAATAGGTAAGTATTAAGATAAAAGTAGGTCAGAAATATATTAAACTAGCGACCCGCCCCGGCTTCGCACGGGTGCAATGATGTGCATCTAAATGTGTCAGTGTTTCTCTACAATATTATGCATGTATTATACATAAAAACCTTCCTCTTGAATCACTCTATCTATTAAAAGAAACCGCTTCAAGATCCGTTGCGTAGTTTTAAAGATTTAAGCATACATAGGGACGGACAGATGACAGTGACTTTGTTTTATACTATGTAGTGATTATACTTACTTACTTCTGAGCCCATAAATGACCTACTGCTGGGTCGGGCTTCCCCCAACTACATGGACGGTAATTAGACTACTATGCCACGCTGGCCAGATATGTTGGCATAGGGTTTCGTATTAAGATTTTCTTATCTTGCGGCAAGGTTTTCTGCCTTATCATTTCGTTTCGTCGGCTTTTACGACACCCTCAGAATGAAATGGGGTGGCGTTACTATGTATTCTAAATCCGTCACCACACGTCACCAATTAGGTACATAGCTTCTCTGTATTCGCTATCTATGGCCTACATATACATGTAGCTCTGGGATACTAATGGTAAATGTGGCATGTTACTCACCACACACATACATACGCTATCATTTATACAGGTTGTCCCAAAAATAGTGTCAAGCAGAAGTCCAGAGATAGAGCACCCCTTGGGGTACCCGAATCACCCCCACGTATGTTCTGCGATTTTTCATAGGTTTCGTGTTGACCTCAAGAACTTCATGTCATTTTTTTTAAGTTGAAGACTGTTAAAATTTTTTCTTTCTCTAACTGTATCATCTTGCGTTTTACTTTTAAGCATAAAATATCAGCTTCGTAACTTTGACCAAAATGTAGTCAAACATTTAAAATTGAGAAAAAAACTATGAAAAATCACAGTAATATGGGGGCGATTCGGGTACCCCAAGCGGTGCTCTATCTCTGGACTTCCGTTTGACACTATTTTTTTTGGACACCCTGTATATACCCACGTCTGGCCAGTGTGGCACAGTAGGCTAATTACTTTGTATGTTATTGGAGGAGGTCCAACTCAGCAGTGGATTATTTATGGGCTAAGTACTACTACTAGAGGTTGTATAGAGCTTATTCTGGGAGTGGTCACAAACAATCTCATCTTCGAACTCAACGAAATGCATGTTGATGGACGTAATCTTCTTACTAGAACCCGCAAAATATCCGTTAACAACTTGTACGCGTTCGACTCTCCCAACGCAGTCCCCATAGTCAAGATGGGCCTGGAGATGAAGGTGAACAAATCGGCGATATTCAAACCCTCGGTCATAGAGAAGTTCCATGTCCACGCCAACATGTCGAAGAATGTTGGTCTACTGAGGATGTTTCCTAGCATCAGCACTGACGCCGTGAGAGCGTCGTGTCAGCCGCCTATTGAAGGTAAGTTAATCATACAACAAAGCTTCCACTTGTATTACAGTCAGATTAATGAATGACCCACTGCTGGTAATTAGTACCGGGCTACGCTGGCCACAGGGGTTAGCACAAGTTTTCTTATCAAGATTTTCCTTCTCTTACTGTTTTCAGTTTTCAGTTTTCAGCCTTGTCATTTCCTTTAGTCGGCTCTTACGACACCCTCGGAATGGATGGACATTTTAAATCCACCTTGTATAAGCCGTCTGTCTTAGGTCATTCAATGTTGTGAATATATAATGCTTCTATTCATAACTTGAAAAGGAAACCAATAAGTCATTCATGGAAGTCAGAAGAAGGCATATAATCTTACTTTTATTGGTGTAATTCTTATGTGCTTCAAAAGAGTGAGAGATTATCCCATTTGTTTAACTGTCATTTACTGACCAATCAGTATTTAGTCCAATATTATTACAGGTCTGGTCATTGAAACGTATGGTGCCGGCAATGTTCCTACCAATCGACCTGATATAGTTGAAGTGTTGGAAGCTGCGGTGAGGAGAGGCGTCATCATTGTCAATATCACACAATGTAGTACTGGGTCAGTGGCAGTGTTATATAAGTCTGGCCAGGTAATTTCTACTTCCACAGCGGAACGAAATGTTGTGGCTTCTGGACACGAATTAAAACAGACGCGGTGTTATGTCTGGCAGGATTCCTTTCCATTTGTAGAGTAATACTAGCATTTTTTGTTTAAACGTAACCCCTTTTTTATAGTGGGGGAAACCTTTTATAGGTCCCCAGCCGGGGTAGGGGGCTGGGGTATGCGGGAGGCCCAGACGCGATGAGATGATGATTGCGAACAGTTTACCCACTAAAACCTGCGCGGGCCATCTGTCGTTTGGGAAACTTCGTAATCGATCCATTCGACAGTGGCTAAACGAAACCCCTGCGCCAGGTATAACCAGTAACACCGGGGCAGTTTACAAACATGTAATTCACGTACATATATGACACCCAGACTCGGAGCAAGTGCCTCTGGTTTAGACAAAGACCAAGTCCCCGACCCCGGAGTCAAACCCGTTGATCCAAAGGCAAGGCTCCGTTAATAAAAGCATCTTGGTCAATATGTGTCCAGTTATCCCACCCCATAAAAGGCTTGCTGCGGACCCTCCCATAACGTAGAGGGAAAATAATCTACTAAGCCACGCTGGCTATACAGGTGGTCTTTTGGGGTCAGCGCCGACCAACGGAGTCGCGGCGAAGAGACTAATTCAGTAACAATTTAAATTCAATCTAAAACGCTAAAGAATACAACTATATTTGGAATATGCTCGCCGCGCTTTATGTCGCTCGCCGTCATTGTATTTCGTTGTACCAAATACAGTTGTATTCTGAAGCGTTTTAAGTTGAATTTAAATTGTTACCTACTGAATTAGTCTCTTCGCCGCCACTCCGTTGGTCGGCGCTGACCCTAAGTCGGCTCATAAGACACCTTCATTCAACCCTGTATACTACGACAGTGTTATTTTTTCTATTTCAGGCGATCGCAAAAGCGGGTGTGGTGTCAGGATATGATATGACGCCGGAGGCTGCCCTCACTAAGCTGTCTTATGTGCTCACCAAAAATAATTTGGATTATGAGGGAAAAATTGATGTAAGTTTTGCTAATTTACTCTTTAGTATTTACATATCGTAATAGCTAGTGTAGCTTGCTAACTCTATTTCGATAGTGTGTTGGCTTGAGGCGGGCCAAGGCCTCCAGGGTCGCGGAGCATGCTCTGGCATCGGGGAGCGAATCCCGAGGACCCGGTTTTAGTGGGTAGGCCCAGGCTCAAATGAAAAAAAAAACGAATAAAGAAAGATTTGTTGGCTACAAGAGGAAATAATGTGAGAAGAGGATGGTGGATCTTATAATGCAATTTTTTTACAGATGATGGGACAGAACATTAGGGGAGAATTGACAAACATGTCGTCGATGTCAATACAGGTACGTTTTTTGCAAGGCCATAAATAATATATCCGAATATGTTTTGTAATCGTGCTCTACCACACTGGCAAGCACTTCTTATAGACATCTGCATCAGTTGGCACGTAAAAAACCTTTTGTTGAAATGGAGTGTCACAACACTGCCGGTTTGTAATTACGAGAAAGAATATCGGGTCATATATTACGGTTAACAAAAATTAAATTTAAAAAAACCCCCGACACAATAAAGTACCTTTAAAAAGTAAAAAATAAATACATCGCGTTGGGGGACCGCTCCCACTTATTTATTACCTGACCCCTGGTCCCCTAACGTGATGTATTTATTTTTTACTTTTTAAAGGTTATTGTGTCGAGGTTTTTTTATTTTTAATTTAATTTTTATTTTATACTTTTTATAGGTACAGACTTATTGTAATGTAGATTTTGTTAAATTGCACGTGATGCGCTTTCATTTGAGACCCCACTCGATTATATTTGCAGACATTCGGTTATTCTTCCCCACTTTCACGCGTCATAACTTTTAAACGGCTCAACCGATTTTCATCAAACATGTCTAACACTCGCCCGTAACTCACCTTCCATACAAAAAAAAACTATATTGAAATCGCTTCATCCGTTCGCGAGCCCCTCTTTTTGCGTCGGGGGTTAATCAATCGTAAAATAAATACAATCCCTACGACAACCCATCTTCCAAGCGTGGCACAGTAAGCCAATTGCCCATCATGAATTTGGGGGAGGCTCGACTTAGCAGTGGGTTATTTATAAACTGAAACGACGATAAGATGAAAACTTCGTTTGCGTTAACCCTTTATGTAACTAGATGTCTACTATTAATACGGATCATGTAATTGGAGGATAAATAGCCTACTGTGCAAGAGATGCAAGTGACTCAGAGCAAGTACCTCTGATTTACACAAATACACTTACTTACCCGGCTCGGAATCGAACACGGGGCCCCGTGTTCCAAAGGCGCCCTAAAAAATTAGCCTACTTTGCCAAGCTGGCAAAACGGACAAAACCTCCTACGATACCCTTAGGACGGCATGGAGTGTTGGCACTATGTACCTATGCTAAAAATCTAGGCTATTATTTACTTAGACTGCCTCGTTGGACTAGGAGTTGGATGTGCCGTCTTTGGATCACGGGGTACCGGTTTCGATTCCAGGGTTGGGCAAGTGTCTTTGTTTAAACCAGAGGCACTTGCTCCGAGTCTGGGTGTCATTTGTATTCGTGAAAATCATGTTTGTATAATGCCCCCGCGGGTCTCGTATAAAAAAATGTAGTACACTTTCACAACCTTTTCAACAGGATAGCACGTTGAAGGAGGCATTAGCAACAAGTTTGAACATACAGTCTCCTAAGAAGATGGACGAAGTCGCGGAAAACGTGTTCTCGTCACTGCTCGTCTATGGTATCAAGAACGGAGATATAGACGTGGTGAAGAAGTTATTAGGTACCTTGCCTTTCTTGGCCGGTGTGGTGATGGATTTAGAATATATAGTGTCACCATCCCATTCAAGCCTGTGGATGTCGTAAGAGCCGTCAATAGGAAATAACAAGGCTTGTAGCGAGCGCATGCTACATACTACAAATGCGATAATCATGAAAAAGTCCTACACCGCGATAGCGAAATTTCAAGAGCAAGGTTAAGATTAAGGTTAAGATATCCCCGACGACTACTATCTTGGGGAAGGCGCTGCGACCCCTAGCCAGACATCACACCTCGTCTGGCTGGATGAACATCCCTTTGCGCCTAAAGGCTGAAAACTTGACCAACCCGCCAGGCGAGCGTGGCATACATAGGCTAAATTACCTTCCATTTAATTAAAGGAGACCCGTCTCTGTAGTGGTTCATGTACAGCTGGGTACTGACCGGCGTTACGGGGCGTAATGAACCGTGTTGCACAGCGAACATTCGTGCTGTCAGTACGTCGTAGGTCGCTGATTTTACCGTAACATGACGTACTGACTGCACGAATGCTCGCTGTGTAACACGTTACATTACACCTCGTAACGTTGGTCAGTACCCACCTTATAGGCTGAGTAGTAGTAGACATCAACGAAATTAGCTAATTTCATTGATGTAGGCTACCGGTAGAGTTGCCAACTTTTCTTGAGAAAAAAAAAGTATAAATTGGTTTGGTTAGGAATAAATTAAGTATTACGCAGAAAAAAAAGGTATAAATGTTTTTTTTTATGTGATTATAGCTAATGCATTTTTTTGCAGTCTAAAGAAATATTGGTTTGGATAGGAAAAAATAAAGTATTACGCAGAAAAAAAAGGTATAAATGTTTTTTTTTATGTGCTTATAGCTAATGCATTTTTTTTGCAGTCTAAAGATATATTGGTTCAAAGCTTGTTTGACATATTTATATAGATAACTCGTTCGGAAATAAAGTATTTTCACATCCTTTATTAATTACCAAAAATAAAGTAAGATACTTTAAAAATTTGGTTGGCAACTCTAACTACCGGTCGGACCCGTTTTGGTTCTTTATTTTAGCCCATAATTACAAGCAAACCGTTTCTTTCTAGATATGGGCGCGGATGTGAACTCGGAGGACTCTGAAGGAAAGACGCCCCTTCATGAAGCGATAACGCTGGGAGACGTGTGGATTGTACAGTACTTGTTGAGGAGTGGTGCTAATGTACATTTTAGGACCAAGTAAGTAACCAAACCAAACCAATCCGTGTGGTGACGGATTTATAATACATAGTGTCACCATCCCATCTCATCTTGAGGGTGTCGTAAGACCCGGCTAAATTCAAATTCAAAACTCATGTAATCAAGTTGGCTCATTATAGCTCTTTTGACAAGTCAAACAAAATAAAATTTACCATCTACCACCGGTTCGGAATGCAGTTCTAAAGAGAAGAGCCGGCAAGAAACTCTGAAGTAGCTCTTTTTAGATCGCCATTTTTAGGTACAAGGCCGTGATAAGACAGTTTGTGAGAGTAAACTCGCGCAATAGTCGCAAAGGGCCAAACAACAGCCAGATCTAATCAACAACACTAACCTTCTAACGCCCGAGCCAAAGGAATTCTAAAGGAAATGACAAGTCCGAAAACCTAGCCACAAGAGAAGGAAAATTTGATAAGAAAATCTGCGTCAACCCGTCTGGCCAGCGTGGTACAGTAGGCTAATGACCCTCTCTGTGATGGGAGGAGGCCCGAGTCAGCAGTTGGTCATTTATGGGCTGAGAAGTAGTAGAAGTAACCAAATTATTTGTGGTGGGGATGAATTAAGAGTACATAGGTTTTTTTTTTAAACGTAACCCTTGAACAGTTATGACCTGTATCGCCGGGGCAGTTTACAAATGACACCTAGAGTCAGAGCAAGTGCCTCTGGTTTACATAAAGACATTTGCCCGGCTCCGCAATCGAACCCGGGACCCTGTGATCCAAAGGCAACCCCAACAATATATAACGCTCAAGCATATGGTTTGCAATACTAGAGGTAGGTGCATCTTTATTAACTTGAACACAAAGTGGTGGGGGAGCGTCCATCAACCATATTCTCTCTTCGCCACCCACCACGTCCGAGACACAAATGACTCTTGCGCATTGCTGTTTTGCTTTAACTGTATCAATCGTTTGAAATGGAGTTTCTGAAAATGCTACTTTTTATTATACAGTGTTCAAGATAGCATGATCGATTTGACAGACGGGCTAGTGATGGGAAACAGAAAATATCTAGTAGTCCAAAAAATAACGTTTTATAATACTTGTAACAGTGACAAGTTGGCGTGGGTGTATTATGTGTGAAATTCTTTATTGCACTAGACATATAAAACATTGGGTAGATAAGCGATGGTGGGTCAATATTCATAATACATTCCTATTTAATATTACAGGGTTATTTTTTGACCTTCCGCCAAATTTAAATAGGTGGTCCAGACCATGAAAGTAAACAAGAAAGAAAACAAAATAATAGTTGTAAAAGTGTTAAATTTCAATGCGCTAAAGCCAACGAATTTTATTTCAAATTGAAAATGTTTTTTATTCGAATATTGTCATAAAAAGTTAAGAAAAAGTGATAAAGAATTTCACACTTAATACACCCATCCATACCATCTCGTCACAGTTGCAAGTATTTTAAACCGTTATTTTTTGGACTACTAGATATTATCTGTTTCCCACCACTATTCGTCATTGCAAAGTAAAGGCATGATTCCAAAGTACGCTGCACGTAGTTCGGAATCATACCTTTTTGTCGATCAGAAAAATTTACATCTGTCAAATCGATCACGCTGTCTTGAACAGGGTATACTACTTACTACTTCACCGCCACTAAATTACCCACTGCTGTTGGGCCTCCTCCAACTACATGGATGCTAATTAGCGTACTCTGCCACGCTGGCCAGACGGGCCAGGGTTTCCTTCTCCTGCTGAAGTGATCTGCCTCTTGCCTTGCTTTAGTCGCCTCTTAGGCGCCACGCTCGCGCGATGATGCGTCTGTCCGACAAAAATGATCGTGTGACCGTGCGATCAAACATACTGATTTCTACTGCATGTCCTATTGAAGGTCGTGCGATCATGCGATGCGACCAAATTGTTTAAACGCATCGTATTGATCGGACGACCGCGTGTTCAAATGTTCTGATATCCACTAAATGTCATATGGTTCGATTCCATGGATTCGTAAGATGATATTTGAGAAGAACTTAATTATTAAAATGCGTGATCATCTCATTGTTTGGAATAAATGATATGAATAATGAAAAATGGAGTGAAGACTATAAAAACAGGCTTAAAAAGCTGAGTGGGCTATTATTGCAATGAATTTGAATAAAATAAGATGATCAACTGAAAATATTTTAATAAAACTTACAATATTATTATTAATCATCGCACGAACGTTATAGGACAAACGTCTTCCCATCGCGCGATCGGTTTCATCGCACGATAAAATTGAATCGCGACATCGCACGAGCGATGGCAATAGGGCGGCGCCTCACGAAACCCTCAGTATGGTGTGGGTCATTGACATGTAATACATAATGGCACACTGCTGAGTCAGGCAGGATGGAATGGGGAGGGGGGGTCATTATGTATTCTAAGTCCTTAAACAATACATCATCATCATTTCGGCTAAAGACGATGTTTTAACCATGTTTTAATTATTTTATTTTATAGCAATCATGTTTAAATCCGCTTACAGAAATGGCGAATGTCCTCTAATAACAGCGGTGAAAAAACCCGATATGAGCATCATAGACGTCCTATTGAAATGTGGAGCTCATTTGTCCCAAGCTGACAGCAAGTTGGTGACGGAGATCGCTACGGCAGCGATCAAGGATAACGTGATAACCAAGTTGGAAGCTCTGAAGCAGGCTGGGGCCAGCCTCGACACGCCTGATGAACTGAACCAGACCGCACTGCACAAGGTAAGCTGGTGAATTTGGTAGACTTATGGGCAAACATCTGATATTTAGTAATACCTACAGGATGATTTTTCAAAACTGTCCAAATAGACAATTTAATTATTGCTAATTTCCAACAATTGGTAAAGCTAGTGGTAAAAAATGTTCAAAAAAATCATAATACCCCAATGGCCTGAGAACCAATAGAATTTGTAAATTTGTCAAGAGCAATCAAGCACACAACGCTTGATTGCTCTAATTTGTTTTATTAGAGATTTTGTTAATGTTATATTCAATTCACTGAAATGAATATCCTTGAATAATAAAGTTATATAAATAAATGAAGGAAGACTGAAGTGGCAAGAGGCTGGTCATATCTGTAGAAGAACCGATAACCGCTGGGGTAGACGTGTTCTTTAGTGGAGCCCGCGAATCGGCAAGCGTAGCGTGGGACGGAACTCTGCTAGATGGAGCGACGATCTGCGAAAGGTTGCGGGCAGCAACTGAATGGGTCAAGTAGAAAACAAGGCACGATGGCACTCTTTAGGGGAGTCAAGGTCCAGCAGTGGACAAATGTGGGCTGATGATGGTGATGATGATAAATAATATCGCGTAGCCTCTTTATAAGCTGTAATTACCGGACATAATTAAATCATCGACCCAGCAAATTGTTAGTCGACCTAAAGACTTTTGGCCGACCTCGAATTAAACCAGAAATATCTTGATCCACAAACTAGCTCATGCGACCTATAGATAATGTGGCTTATTTTGTTCTTCGTACTTCTATTTAATTGGAAATAACATTTGATTTAAAGTAGTTGAATATCTAATAGACACTACGAATTAAAACCAATAAAAAGTTAAAGGAAACACATTTTCTCTGAAGAAACTTATACAGGACATAAAAGGCACACACAATATTAGGCACTCGTATAAAACTGACACTGACATTAAATATCTGAACGGCTGATCATACAATACAGTAACCATAACACCAGTATACTAAATCTCAGCCCAGAAATGACCCACTGCTAAGACGGGCCATCTCCAGTTACATGGTGAATTAGCTTCCGCTGCCACGCTGGTCAGACGGGTTCGCATAGGGTTTTATATCAAGTATTTCTTCTCGTGCGGCAAAATTTTCGGCCTTATTATTTCCATTTTTTGGCTCTTACGACACACTCAAGATTCAACGCGGTATCGACACTTATGTTTGTTATGTACTTATTTATCCGTCACTTTACGGTATGGTCCGGCGGAGGTTACCAGTTATGCATCTCTTCTGATACACAACTGATATTTTTAACCATTCTGTAAACTACCAAATTATTTGATCCTCAGGCTGTCCTGTACAACTCTTTAGAAGCCACACAGTTCCTGGTAGACCAAAAGAGCAGGAGGCATATCAAGGATATCCTAGGGCACACTCCATTGGACTACGCGATTCAGCTCAGAAGAGACGATTTGGCGTCCCTGTTATTTGAATAGCTATGTGTGATCATCACACAAGAGTAGAATGTGATTGTATTTGCACAACGTCATTGGCTTTGCAAAAACAACGTAACATATCCAGACGGGCATATTTTGCACAATGGTTTCTTGCAGGACAGTTGAGGTTGAGATATTACGTTATTCTTGCAAAGAGGCGATGCACTTGTGAGATTAAGGATTCGTGAAAGTGTTTATATTATAAATGGAATAGAAACCAAAAATGTGTTTTGATTTTTTTAGGTTACAGTCGTCATGCAATTCTTGGTTTCACTTTATTTACTACAGAAAATGTTATTGTTGGTGTCGTCTTTTAAATTTTTGGGAATTTAAGATTGTAAAGAGTTTTACCAAATGTTTTGCTTGATTATTTATTTAAATTCATCGGACGAAAATCCAACAAAATATCCCTCGCATTTGTGCTAAACCATACCACTAAATAACCATTTTCAAATAACCAATAAATTTTTAAATAACCACCAGTGACCAGATACTGCAAGGCTTTTTAAAACTAAGTTTATACCGAGTGCAGGAGTCACGTCAGTAACGCTCCTTTCAAGCACCAGTAATTCGCGAACACAAATTAATCCCAGACTCGAAGAATTAGGTACTTATAGACACTTGTCAAAACTCTGGAATCGAACCAGATAATTAGCTAGGAATTTAAATAATGTGGAATACATTCTACGAAACGAACAAAGGCGTTTATTTAAATGACAAAGTCAAGGAATATTTTCGGAAGTACTAAATAAAGCTAACTTCTGCATTAGTATTGGGAAGTATTGAAGTTGTAGTGGACATGGGTTGTATTCCGCACAGTCTCGGCCGTGGCGCCCCGATATCATAGCATCTTCCACTGCAGATGTGTTCACCATTGTGGAGAGGAGACGATTACTGTAAATGGACATAGTTAAAGGAGTTGGTTAAATTTTGTAAATCTACCTGCTCAGCCAGTAAATAAACTTGTGATTCAAAGATAGGGCTTGCAACTTTTATAAGACGTTAATTGCCAAAAAGTTATTAAGCTATAGATCCACAGATACTCATAAGCCTTCGTAGTGTGTGAATGTATTAAGAATCGAATCAATTATCGCCTGGAAAAAGATGACCTGGTTGCTAGAGGTATGTATATTGTCAAGATTTCCGGAAGCAATCATTTGTCATTTCGAGCTGTTAGACGCTTAAAGTGCGGAACTGTCGAATATATCGCCGTAGTTGAATGTGTTCTCGCGCCCGAAGCGTGACATGTGATGGTTTTAGTGGATTAACGAGTACTTTATGGAGCCCCAAATAACCGTCAAACCCACCCCCAAGGTACCTACGGTGGTAGGGATCAAGCATTTCACAAACCAAAAAAGTGCTCTTAGCTATGATGCAATAGCTATTGCGCAATATCTGCGCTCTTCAGCTGAGAAATTAATCCTATTTTAAAGCGTAGAATTATAGTCCCAGGTCTTGGTACTGTCGTATGAAATTAACATTTTGCACCCATTACTGGTGATAAATAGGTACGGACGGACGGGTATATCTTACCTGACAATGTGGTTCAGAATTACATGAGGTTCAGCGTAGTTCCTTTGGACAGTCCAGCATGCTATTCTTAGGGGACAGCCATGAAAACTCTCTCTGTTTGCTAAC
The DNA here is from genome assembly GCA_905475355.2 of Clostera curtula. Classification (NCBI taxonomy): domain Eukaryota; kingdom Metazoa; phylum Arthropoda; class Insecta; order Lepidoptera; family Notodontidae; genus Clostera; species Clostera curtula. The sequence goes on along the minus strand of FR997813.1, from coordinate 3,579,069 downwards.
ATGTGTTGCCCCAAGTCAATTAATGGGTCTGCAGCGAACTCTGCGTTATCAAGCACTGAAAAAAAAAGAAGTTAAGGTAATGCAGACACATTGCATAGACAGGTAGTCATTATGCTGTAGATGGTGATTTTTTTTATTACCAGTAGTTTTTCGTAAATGTAGTGACAAACATACTCAAGCCTAATCGTAATCAGTATCAGCGTCCAGTGCCAGACCACTGGCCTAACACGTGTATGTAATGCCAGTGGTGTTCTTGACCTTTTATGAACGTCTTTCACTATAGTGGGAACATCTGTGGAAACTGATTGTCATTTAACATCATCAATGCAGCACGTAAAATGCCCCCTGCTTTTCTTAATAGTCTACTGGCTACGCTTGAATGATTGTTTGGCATAGGGTTTCGTATTAAGTTTTCAAGGCATAAAAATATATTTTAGCTGTTACATGGTACCTGCTAAAAACCTCTTTTACATTACCGCGAGAAAAACAGATCGGCCATGTCGTTCTCATTTTAAATTGTGACAACAACATGTCAATGTCCGACACATAGAGAAGTATATCACAGTTTTGGGTTACAAAATAAAATTTTCAGTGTCCCGTTATGAATTTGCAATAGAAAAGGTCACAAAACTTCAGTAAGTATTTAAAATTTGTATCTACATTATATTATCTACAGAAAAAGATATTGTAACGACATTTCTATTGGTTTCTTGATAACAATCTTATCAAACCAGTACGATATTGTTCTACAAACTATGTCTTAGTTAGCTGATACATTTGTTCTGCGACAAACTGATAGTGAATTTTGTATATTGCCCTTACACTTATTAACAACTGGATTCAGCTCAACTTAACCGGACGCTGTTGTAATGTTTATGAACTAAGTTTTTGAAGCGAACATCAAGCCCTTTTTAGCAAGATTATTTGGTTTTTCACCGATAGGTTCTTAAAATATGTGTGATAACATCTGTACCCATTGGAGAAGACAAAATGTAGTCTGAAACCAACCTATTGCTCTCGGCAGGTCATGGAGCAAATGTACCTGATTGAGATATTCATTGACACAATTACCGTATTCCCCACTGAGGAAGAAGCGAAGAGCGGGAGCAATAAGAAACTTATAATTAAAACAAAGTTCGGTCCTAAAGTACAGTTCATCATTAAAGAAGGCCAACTCGCTCCCAACAAAGCTGGTGATGATGTCATGGAATGCGATGCACAGGGACGAAGAAAATGGACCAGAACTATAAGAGTCGGTAAATCATATCTATTTCCCTCATACCCCGACACTGTTTTATCCATTCTGAGCAAGTTTCCATTAGAGATCGAAGTGTGGACAGATGACGATAAAGAGGTAGAAATATTTGTCGGCATTGGTACGATGGAATGGGAGACCAAGTTCTACCACTACCTTAAGGATACTGCAGATGCTTGCAAGTTACACGAATCAATAGCGATAAAGCAGACAACTCCAATATATGCTGAATGTTGTTGTCGAATATGTGGTGAGGTCAGTTTCATATTGCGGCTAAGTTCGCTCGGTGACAGCATAATTACTGAATTCCAACAGCTTCTAAACGACCCTGATGCTTTCGTGTTCCGGACAAACAAAGCACCCAGTATGTTCCAGTGTACCAGGATCGAGGGCGATGATCCAAACTTTTGTATGGTTGGTAGTCTTTACGAAACTACCACGCTAGAAGATCCAGATATGGAAAATGATGCTAAGGATAGAATAGAAGTGTGTACAGAGTTGCAGAGCTGTAATATTCCGGACAACGGAACGAACGCCACTTGCAAACATGGAGAGGGTGCTTCCAAAAAATATCCGTTAGATAAGATAAGGATGGGTGACATCACTGGTCCATGTGGTAATACAAACTGCCCACTAGCACATAAAGTTAAAACATATATAAGGAACTTAGATACTTACAAAAAGCTCGCTGGAAACGTAAAAGCTACTAAAGATAATAAAACTGGTAACATATGTGGCTCATGTATTTGCAAAGACGACCGTTGGCACAGAGACGGATGTCCTAATATGCATAAAAAAGCAAATGACACGTGTTCCGCTTGCGGTGGAGCTTCTAAACCTGGTGACACATGTGAAGATAGAAAGGAGAAATTCTATGGAACTGGTTTCACACCGAAAAGCAGCAAGACTCAAGTAGCTTACGTGTTTAACGTCACAAGTGTTCCGAATTTTAAATCAGCTGCAAGTTGTAATTATATCGTTGAACATTGTTATCAAACAACATATAATGTCCCATCTAACATCAATGACACTGCAACAACTAGTCGAGGCGCATGCAGCTGTGGTGAAAACACAGTTGCTAAGAATCTGACAAATAATGCATATATAACGGAAAATAAACCCTCTATACGTAGTTTAGGTACTAACAATCCTCAAGTGTATGCAGTAGAAGCATCTTATCCTACGAATAGAATAGTATCCGTATACAATTGTACAGATGTTACTGAAGATAAAGATTGTAGTTGCAATCCCTCTAAGCCAAGTCCCCCATGTAGGACGTTCGATTGCGAATGCCTGGCTGAAAGACTAAATGTAGCTGCAAGGAAGATTCATAAGCCGTACTGCCCATCCTACAAGCACAAGAGTGGTTGCCCTGTTACGCTAGATGAGGATGAGAGTAGGAAACCTGAAGAAGACGAAGATGACACTGAATTACTTCCATACGGTCTGCCTCCAATACGTTTAGGCCCTTGTCCTATTATGGGAAGACCATGTACTGTCCCTGATGGCTTCGCTAGGATGTATAAGACAGCTGCGTTGACTCCGCAGCCACCAAGTTATAGCGACGCTGGCAAAGTATGTTGTTCTAAAGAATATGAACGTATCAAAAAAGCTATCAAGGAATACATGAAGAACCAAAAAGGTAGTGACTTCAGATGCATTAACAAATTCAATGTGGACACTGAGAGAAGGTGTTGTGACAAGGAACAAGTATTACTTTCTTTGATGGGCAAATCATGTTGTGGTTCACACAAAATCGCCATCCAAGAGAAGTACAAGGACAAGAAGTGAATTCAATAAAGTCACTATTACATTGATATTTTATTTTGTAACCCATTAACTTTATTAAGATCTAATAAATTTAACAACTTAAAATAATTGTTTTAATTTTACGTTTTTAATCTAGAAATGAAATTGCCAGGAAATTTAGCCTGGAGCATGCACGTCACGACAGATTTGTAATATCATCGACCCATTTTATCTGAGGGTCTCACTGGTGGTCATCAATTTGCTTCGCATACATTTGAAGTAGGGTATTTTAGGCTCCTGAAGCATTTACCGTTGGTAAAGGAAGATTATGATCTATATTATAAATTTGCCGATTAAAACCATTTTGCTGAATATGCAGAGATAGATTGCTCAGTGTAATATTTTTTAAGGAAAATTTGATTAATCAAAATGGCTGAGGACGAAGAAGGTGATAAGAAGAAAAAGAAGAAGAACGCATCCAAATACAACTACACGTTTGGTGATATTCATCCAGGTATGTTTATTTGAAGATGATATCTGCTGCTTAATCGCAGTAATCTGATGTCAAAAGTATTCTGTGACATAAACGGCAATGCCCTCCCCGACCAAATTAAAGTCTAGTATTGCTGAAGGGTTTTTTATGCCTACTCTAGAACTTTTAAGCTACACTTTTCTTCTGGAAAAATATATCGACACTTGCGGAAATATTTGTATATACCCTACTCCGCCCATTTTTGAAAGAATTGGCAATTAGGAATGGTAGAAAATTCAAAAATATAAATTACTTTCACACTTTCAGGGGTAACCATTGGCCACAAAACATGTTTATATCTCAAGCCAGGCTTGCCCGTTCCGGCAGGGATGGGTTGGCTTTGGAACTCACCAGACGTCCCGGGAATGAAGGTATTGTCCAATATACACTACAGGGTCATACCGACTTGAATTTTATTTTTAAAAGTTTCTAAATCCCTCCTGTGTTGAGAAATGTGTGTGTTGTAGCAATCATTAGCTGCCAAGAGCCGCCAAGTCCGTCTGTCCATCCATGTTTCAATAGAATATTTCTTGCAGCCTCGACGCGGCTGGGCACCAGGGGTCATCGGCAAAAGTGTAGCGAAAATAATGACGTTCAAATGCACGAGGGGTGGACCCGATAAAGATAAGAACAAGAAGAAGAAGAAGAAAGGTAGAGTGCATTTCGTGTACTACCTATTTGATTCGGGCTTTGAAATAGATAAATTACTATGCCTGGAAGATACAGCTCTCATTTTATTAAAGGGCAGAGGCCAGGCGCTGATCTGGGTGGAGGAGATTCTGAACCTGAGGAACCTTTGGAACCGAAGCCGGCCTTGAAAGTTCAGAGGAAAGGAGACGTTTTTACTATACAGGTACAAAAATATAGTTACCTTAGAAAGATCAGTATTCAAAGTAAACCAGGTAATTTTTTAATAGCCAACAAAATTGTTATGATTAAAATCGTTTGTTTTAGGTGAACCCTTTAAAGGATTTGACAGAAATCGCTGACAACGAGGACCCATACGTTGACTGTGATCCAATGGTTTTCAAAATAATCAAAAGACGGAGCCCGGAAGAGCAAGCGAAGGTGGAGGCGCGCAAAATGGTGAAGCTCAAGAAGCAAAGAGACGCTGAGATTAGAAAAGCTTTGTCGGAAGCTGTGGAAGATATTTGCAAGTGTGCATACATGGACGTGTTCTGCAACGACTTGACCGCAATCGATAGGGTCATAGACAACTGTCCAGCTTTCAAAGAGCCTGAATGTGTGTGCCAGGAGGAGTCTTTGAGCTCGCTGTCTAGTAATGCGACGTGGGACATTGAATATACTCCTCCTTTTGGGTGCTTTGACTTGGCTCCAAGAAAACGGAAGAATTACATCCACGTGGATACTCAGTACGTGTTAGCTGATACAGGGATAGTGGAGACTCCTAAGATTAGGAGCAAGAAGTCCTGCGCGTCCATGAGGCCTAAGAGACGAGGTTCGAGGAAAAGCTGTTGTGGCCGGTGTGGTCCATGTTCTTGATTATGTTTCGTGTTTTGGAAATTAAGTATAAATATATATCTATATTTTTGGAGTTTCATGTTGTAGGTATGTTCTCCAAAATGCTGATCCTCGTAAAGAATTCTTGGAAAGGTTTTATAGACGTTGGTGTTGTAAGTATTTGAATGGGTGAGCGATGTAACATTCTGATTAGGACAGCCAGCAGATTATATTGGTGTAAGACTTTTCGACACCTGCAGGATGAAATAGGTGGTGAAACTGTATATTCTAAATCGAGCGAGATAGAGTAGCATATTAAATCGAAGGAACTTTGCGATCAGAGGACACTGGGTTATTTTACGCAATGATAAGAAATGTCTTAGGAGCATCGAATCATCTATATTATACTCTCATCATTTATAATACTTCTTGCTACGTCAGCTATCTGCCAGTCAAAGTCCAGTGAAAATCGGTCCAGCCATTTCAGAGATTAGCAGATAGAATCAGACAGACACGACAATTGTAAAAAAAAAACTTTTGGTATATGTACCGTGTGCTTAATGTACCAAATGCACTTTGTAAAAAGTGGTTATTTTAATATTACAAACGGATAGTTACTCCAATTTTATTTATTTGTATAACTAGATAAATAAAAAAAAGGGAGTTGCCAATGTGTGTCGTCGATTTTACTCACATCTAGAATATCTGTAGTGTCCGCCTTGCGCGTAGGTTTTCAACAAGAACGGAAGCAGTATTCCTGTGCCGATGACCACAGCGCCACCTAGCGCTAGAGAAGCAGGATTAATGTTGATGGTCGGTAACCCTGTTTGGCCAAATACCGAATTTACGGTATTCTTTACAGGTAGCCGTAAGAATGGAACGGAAAATTGTAGGTCTATCTGAAACCAAATAGCTTATATATTGTGTTTGTCTTATCTATACTTATAATAAATCTGTAGAGAGGTCAATTCTGTACATGAAATATTTTTCCAAAATAACTATCAGCGGGTGATTAGTGATCGATACTGACGCCAAAAATGCAATCAGTAAAATTTTTGTCTGTCTGTCTGTCTGTCTGTATGTTCGTTATAGAAACAAAAACCACTCGACGGATTTCAACAAAACTTGGTACAATTGTTCTTCATACTCCTGGGCAGGTTATAGTATACTTTTCATCACGCTACGATCAATAGGAGCAGAGCAGTGAAGGGAAATGTTGGGAAAACAGGAGAACTTACTCCATTTTTAAGCTTCCGTCGCGTGTGCAGCCTTAATAGTTAAAGCTACACAGAAATCATGTATGACGGAAATGTTCTCCTTATAGTTAATAAGACCTACAAACTCGTAGTACATCATTTTGTTCTATTGTCAATACTTTTTGCAGCGCACGCTTAAATAGGTTTCAATTTTACACCTTGGGTTACAAAATGGCAATTTTCATACGGATCCCTAATCCTTTTAATAAAATATAGCCTAACCTTCCTCGATAAATGGACTATCTAACATTGGAAGATTTTTTGAAATCGGATCAGTAGTTCCAGAGATTAGCGCGTTCAAACAAACAAACAAACTCTGCAGCTTTATATATTAGTATAGATAGTATCACTATCACTATCATCACTATCACTATCACTACTTAGTATAAAACAAAGTCGCATTCTTCTGTCCGTCCCTATGTATGCATAAATCTTTAAAACTACGCAACGGATTTTGAAGCGGTTTTTTTTAATAGATAGAGTGATTCAAGGGGTAGGTTTATATGTATAACCCACCCCCGCTTTGCACGGGCGAAGCCGGGGCGGGCCACTAGTTTTTAATAATTATTGTAGTTAATTGTAGCGTAGCGTTAGTTAGGTTAAGTAGCCACTACCTCCCACCGGAGGACTCCTGGTGAGGGATAAGGGAACAACCCCACCCACTCACTGAATACTTGGTTCCGAGAAGGATGGGACTACTAGTCCCAACATCAGATCCCAACATCACATCTGCCGTTTAGAAGCTGGTTTCGAAGTCGGAACCATGCTCAAGGCTAAGGCACGCAGGAGGGGACACCCGCTGCCTTTCCAACCAGGTCCAAGTGAGGGAACTGACTGCTGATAGAGAAGAGCCAATAATATCAAAACATCTGAGGGTATGAACATCAGCCTCACCTCATCCAAGCCAATACCAAACGAGAAGTGTAGGTAGTTTCCCGAAGGCATTTACAGCTCGAGTTAGGACGCAATGTGGTAGGTTTTAGTGGGTAAACCGGCCGTAACTACCATCTTCACGCAGTTGGGACATACCCCAGCGAGTTCCCCGGCAGGTCTCCGGCTGGGGAAGTATAAAAGGTTTCCCCCTCGTTAAAAAAGGTAAAGTAGCCACTGCCGCAACGAGAATGTATAGAAGTTTCTCGCATGACATAGAAGGAATACGGACTTTTCAGCGTAGGTTTTTGTGGGTAACCGGAGTTTACCATCTCTTCGCGCCCGTAGATTCCTACACACCCCAGCCACTCCACTGGCTTGGCACTGTATAAAGAAATCTTGGCTGCCTGTCGCTATCTATATAAAGCCTACTTTGAATTTGGTTAACATTTTTTGTAAAAACGCTTGTAGGTTACATACCGAAACGTCGTCATCAACCGCATTAAACGAAAACAGTCTTTCTTGTCGATTAATTTTATCCTTTCTTAACTTCTCACTTCGTACTAAATCTGTCACAAAACACAATAGTAACAGTTTTGAATTCATGTTCATAGCACAATATAACAGTATGATAATCACAATGTGTATATGGTAACTTCACTGAATCTTCTGAACAATTTTGAATGAAACTGGTACCGAAACGAATTAATGCTTAGATTACTTTTACTTTTAAATTATCAAATAGTAGTAAGCATTTCTTTGCCTGCTTTAATAATTTTATGAGACTTTAAAATGATCTAATTTAAGCTTTACAACAACTTGCACCCATTTGACGCCATTTTTACTTGTAAAGCGGTTTTCATATAAAATGTGAAGGAAATTAATGTGCATGACCACTATAAAGTTTTCCGTGTATTGTGGTGCAAAGACTTACTAAAGAATAGATATGTCTAGTAACGAGTAGACTATTGATATCCTCGGAGAAAATAAATTCGGAGGACACAAGTATACATATTATGTTTGGCTTATTTTTTTAATTATGTGATTAAATATGAAGCTCGTAATAATATGTATTTTTTTTATAGCAGCAAGCACTTATGTAACAGATAGCTAGATATTATTTTATTGTACACTAGCGACCCGCCCGGGTGCAATTATATTATACCTATAAACCTTCCTCTTGAATTACTCCATCTATTAAAAAAAACCGCTTCAAAGCCGTTGCGTAGTTTTAAAGATTTATGCATACATAGGGACGGACAGAAGAATGTGACTTTGTATTATACTATGTAGTGATAGTAATTTATACAAGAGGAACAATAAACATAAATCGCAAACATGTTTACAACAAAAAAGTGGAAAGTATATGCAGTATAGATATTTTTAACAACAATATATTGAAAACACTAATATCACTCCGTGTGATTTATCCTGAGGGTGTCGTAGGAGCCGACAAAAGCAAATGATAAGGCCGAAAACTAATTACTCCCCCTGTAATGGGAGGAGGCCGACTCAGCTGTGGGTCATTTATGGGCTCATAAGGAAGTAAGAAACAACAATAACAACATAACTGCTGGGTAGCAATGATGCCTTCAACAATCATATCCATTTATCGTATGATTGCCGTAATTTGAAACATTAGTCTTTACAAGAGAGTTACAGTAATGCTTTATCATCTCTCTAGTTTTCCGATGCGCTGATAAAGAGAGCTCACTCCTAAAGTATTTGCCGTACAAAATTCAAATAAAATTTTGTCTGTTCTAAACATTCATAGCTCTTTACGCAGCTCTAATTTGTACAGTTTTCACGGCGTTGAACGCGATAATGTGACCAAGATTACTCTAATCCCAGGCATTAGGTGATTGATGACTGCTATTATAATAGAAAAAGCAAATAACATACTACTTTCTCGGTTTCATTGTTCTGTTTTGTAGGAGGTCTATAAGTCGCTGCTGTCAATATTTTCTTTCAGTTCGTTTCGTGAGCCATTTAATAAACAGTGAAGGTTTTGAAGCACATTACCTAATGTCTAACCAAATTGATTTGTCGGTAGTTGTTCTATCTTCAGTTGCTAATCCCGCTCTGCCGTGCTGCCACCTTGTTGTGGCGAGCCTTTAGGATTCGCTGGGGCCATTTCGGCTTAGGGTCATCCACGCCGGGCGGGCCCACGGGGAGAGGCCAGACGAAAAGCGGCACACAGAGGCGTGGTGGTTTTTGGGCTCCGGGTACTCCTCTGTCCTCATAGTTGCCTCGAGAGCCTAAAATGCCGCGACATAGGCAGCAGCGGAGGCTCGACCAAGCTGGCGGGCACGTGTAATGTCCGGTACGTGCCTCGATGGGTTGGGTTAAAGCTCAACAAGCGGGCCAAGACCCCATCAGGGTCGCGGAGCATGCTCCCCATCGGGGAGTGAAACCCGTGGCCCCGTTTCGGGCAGTCGAGGGACACCGTTAGTTTTAGTGGGTAGGTTGGAGCGTGGTAATCTTTCTTTCTTTCCGCGCCTCGGAGTCCCACATAACCCGGCTGGCGTTTACCGGTCGGGTATCCATGAGGATTACCAAGGTACAAAAAAAAAGTATCTGCTAATACAAAAATAATCCGAGTTCGACGACTTTCGCGTAAGAGTTGTTTACCGGTAATAATTCTGGATAGAAGAACTACTACTCAGCCCATAAATGACCCACTCCTGAGTCGGGCCTCCCCCAACTTTATGGAGGAAAATTAACCTACTGTGCCACGCTGGCAAGACGGGTTGGCACAGTTTGTTTTAAGTTTCATTCTTTTGCGGCTAGGTGATCTGTCTTTTGCGTTCCTTTAGTCGCCTCTTACGACACCCTCAGGATGGCATGGTTTGGTGACATTTTGTATTCTAAATCCGTCACCACTGGATAATGGAATGCGTTTACACAAACCTGTGGCGCCCCAAGCGTGACGTGTGAGTACCGCTGGGGTTTTAATAGGTAGATGATTAGTTTCCGGAGTCCCAAATAGGTATGCTTGAAGCATTTCCCCAGCGTCCCAAAAAAAACGGTTTCGTATCAAGTTTTCCTTCTCTTGTGGCTCCGATAAACTATCGGCCTTGTCATTTACTTTTGTCGGTTCTTAGGATAACCTCAGGATGGGATGGTGACACTATGTATTCTAGATCCGTCACACTGACTATCTAACACATGGGCTGAAAAGTCCCGGGCTTAACAAAGAAAACACAGTATTTTTTTTTAAATTAACTTTATTCATCAACGTAATCTCCATCAAGAGCAACGCAATCATTCCAGCGCCGCTCTAACATTTCACTACCACTTTTGTAGAACGATTTACCTGGGAGCATTTTTTTCAGGTCTGCGAACAGCCAGTAGTCTCTGGGAGCTAAATCTGGCGAATACGTTGGATGTGGGAGCAATTCGAAGTTCAATTCATGCAGTTTTGCCATTGTTTTGATTGACTTATGCGTTGTCATGATGAAACAATTTTTTTTAATCTAACTAATCATCTTCTAAAAGATTACTTGTTTGTGGTTGGGCTCGAATGTAAATACTCAACGATGCCCTCAAACAATGAGCGTTTGTACGCTCTGAATACTTCAGAGCATGTTCAATGGTTGTGAACGCTGTTCCTCATAAGAGAGGTCTTACATTGAAATCGTGACGAGGTTTTAATTGACACAGCTAAATCTATTGCGTAATGTACCTATCATTTTGATACATGTCAGCCTTTAAGCGTCTTTAAGTCCACGTGGTGACGATTTTGAGACAATTTCACCAACCAATTCCGTCCCGGGCTAAACTGCTACTTCAATATTCAAAATCGACAATCATTATCACCGCTGCCTATGTACACCTGCAACTGCAACACCAGAGTAACAATTTCGGGCTTTTTTAGAATCTCGGAGGCAGTTTACAAACATGAAATACATATCATAATTAATACTCCCAGACTAAGATTAGGTGCTTGTGGTTAACAAAAACATACTAGCCTTCTAAAAATTAAAAAGGAGAGTCGGTCGCAAGTTAGCAAACAGGAATGGGTGTCATTTGTATTCGTGAAATGAAAAGGAAATGACACGGCCGATAACCTAGCCGCAAGAGAAGGAAAACTTAAAACAAAACCCTGTGCCAACCAATCTGGGCAGCGTGGCACAGTAGGTTAATTACCCTCCACGTGACTGGAGGATTTCGGCTCAACAGTGGGTCATTCATGGGCCGAGTATAACTTTAATAAAACATTATATTTTACTAAGCATTAAGCTCGCAGGACCGACGCCCGATGGGGCAAAAAAGTCCTCGAGTGGCGACCGCGTTCCGGAAGGCGCAGTGCTGGTAGGCCTCCCACACGGTGGACCGACGACCTGGTTAAGGTCGCCGGAAAGCAGTGGATGCGGGCGGCCCAGGACCGGCCTTTGTGGAGATCCTTGGGGGAGGCCTATGTCCAGCAGTGGACGTATTTTGGCTGAAATGATGATGATGATGATGAAGCATTATTTAGCAGTTATTTCAATTAATGAAATAACTCAAGTTATAACAGATATGACTACTTTTTAATAGGCAACCATGTCCAGCATTATTTTGTCTGAAATGATGATGATGATTAATATTGGGCGAGTTGGATGGTTAATTCGAATGAGCTAAGAATACATGCTGTCACTCAACACAATACACAACTCCGTCCTGAGGGTGTCGTAACAGGCGACGTAAGAAAATCTCAATGCCGAAAAACTAGCAAACTTGATATGAAACTCATTGTAATTGGAGGAGGCCCGTCTCAGTAGTGGGTGGTATATGGGCTGAATAGTAGATGAAGTCCTACTTCTGTTCGATCCCCAAGAATTTTTAAAACAAATGACGACGCAACCGATAAATGAAGGCAGTAGGTAAATCATCGGTACCTTCCTACAACGATTTCATCTCTTTTGTCACAGCACGAGTTATACAACACGTATGACAATGGTGTTTCCTCACATCATTGTCTTTGGCCACCGCACGGAACGCCCCGTATAAAGTCGTATGCGGAATTCGAAGACGGCAGTGTCTTCGCAAAGATGGACCCGAAGATCTTGTGTTACTTGGTGATAGCTGCGGCTGGGATGACAAGAGCTGAATATAGCGACGGGTAAGGATCTATCATTATTTTTTAGTCTGGCTTTCGGTGTAGTAAGTAGTAGAAAAGAGCGTTAGGGCTTATCACATAACGGCGGATAAGACAAAAGTCTTCAATGAATGTGTTTCCAGTGATGACATAGATACGTGGTCGCTCACTATGGGCTCCATCAGAAGGCTCAAAGTTACCCAAAGGGCATTGGCGAAGGCTATGCTTGTTGTTTCCATGCGGGATCAAATCAGGAGATACGCAGAAGTAAAGGAGTTACCGACATAGCCCACAGGATTGCTAAACTTAAGTGGCAGGGCACATAGCTCGCAGGACTGACGTCCGAAGGGGCAGAAAAGTCCTCGAGTGGACGCTGCGTTCCAGAAAGCGCAGTGCTGGTTGGCCTACCACACGGTGGACGGATGACCTGGTTAAGTCGCCGGAAAGCTGCCGGCTCAGACAGGCCTTCGTGGAAATCCTTGGGGAGGCCTATGTCCAGCAGTGGATTATTATTGAATTCCCGACGTTTCTAATGCTTTGCAGCAGTCGTGATCACGGGGGACACTAGATGACAGTTGTCTTTTAAAAGTGCAAAGAATCAGTAAAATCCGCTGCCTTTAATTCAGTTTTATTGATAACTAGCGACCCTTCCCGGCTTCCCACGGAGGCAATGATGAACATCTAAATTTATCAGTGTTTCTCTACAATATTATGCATGTAGGTACTAGCCTTTGCGCGGGGCTTCGCCCGCGTGGGCTTCGAACCCGTGCTTCTCTATGCATATTTTTTATGAACATAAAAGCGGTTATTGTGACTAAACTCTGATAGTGAGATATGTGCTCTCGCAGACTTTTTTGTAGATCTTTATAAGACCTACAAACCCGTAGTACATCATTTTGTTCTATTGTCAATGGTTTTTGCAGCGCACGCATAAATAGGTTTTCGATTTTACACCTTGGTTAATTCTTTTGAAAATAAAATATAGCCTATAACCTTCCTCAATAAATGGACTATCTAACACTGAAAGAATTTTTGAAATCGGTCCAGTAGTTCCTGAGATTAGCGCGTTCAAACAAACAAACAAACAAGCTCTGCAGCTTTATATACCTATAGATATTAGATTATACATTTAGACCTTCCTCTTAAATCACTCTATCTATTAAAAAAAACTGCTTCAAAATCCGTTGCGTAGTTTTAAACATTTATGCATACATAGGGACGGACAGCCGACAGCTACTTTGTTATATACTATCTCGTAGTGCTACTCCTTGTTACATCAGGTTAGGATGATTAATAAAATTATAACCTCTATCAGCTTTGATTTCAGAGGCTTCGTGCCCAGTTTCCAACACACAGAAGACCAGCTAGCTGAACCTGCTTCCAGAATGGCCAAACGAGAAGATAAGGACAGCCAACCAGAGAGGACACAGCGCTTCGGTGTTTCAGCTTACGGAGGAAGTGGTGTAAGTATTATTGTACGTAATAAATGCTAATTTAAGAAAAAATATGTTGAAAGTGAATGTGGATTTAGAATACATACTATCATCCATCACCCATTCCACCCTTAGCCCCTGTACGCACTAGCGGTTGACCCGCCTAGGCGGTTAGCCGCGCGGCCTGCCGCTTTTCTAATTTAATATGCAACCGCTTATGTCTGTACGCACTGGCGCATGCCGGTTGAAATTTTGTGGCGGCCTGCCGCTTTTCTAATTTAATATGCAACCGCTTATGTCTGTACGCACTGGCGCATGCCGGTTGAAATTTTGTGGCGGTTTACTAGGCCGCGCGGCTAGCCGCCTTTGGATCAATGGGTCCCGGGTTCGATTCAGGGGTCAGGCAAGTGTCTTTGTCTAAACCACGCACTGGCTCGGAGTCTGAGTGTCATTTCTATGTATAATATGTATGTAATTACAAAAAAAAAAAGAATAATAAATAATAATATTTTATTTCCAATGCCAAATACAATTGATTGACTTTACACTTATGAATGAAAGTAAATTTACACATTTGACGGCTAAAATGTCTTATTAATATTAATGACATCTGTCGCCGAACTAGGTATCCCTGTATTTCAGCAAACAGCGCCATTCCCAAATATTTTCATAAGATTGTACAAGCCAAAGGTGATTAAGCAATGTATTTAAATATATCTCAGGTAAGTACTTAACATAGTTAAGTTAAAGGATATTTTATATATAATAAATTGAAACAACGGTTTAAATTTCATGCAGTATATAAATAGTTTATCATCCATCTCGTTACCATAACACAATCATTAAGTTGCTTAGCTTGGGACGAGATGGCGTTGTGTGAAATGTCCAAGGATATTTATTTATATTTATTTACATATTTTTTAACGTGAATGTGTATGTAGAATAGATAGGGTCACCGTACCACCCCATTCCATCCCGAGGGTGTCGTAGGAGCCGACAAAAGGACATGATAAGGCCGATACCCCAGCAGCAAGAGAAGGAAACCTTGATACGAATCCCTTTTTTTATTTTTTTTTGTTCACCCGTGCCAATCCGTCTGGTCAGCGTGGCACAGTAGACTAATTACCCTCCTTGTAGTTGGAGGAGGCCCGACTCAGCAGTCGGGTATGCTCTGAGTAGTCTTTGTTGTTCTTCATAGGTAAACGTTGTTTTCAGGGTGGGTTCGGCACTTCAGCGCCAGGGTTATATGGTCCAGTGAAGATAGACCTGGGAGGAGTCCTCATCGGGTCAATCATAGGCTTCGGCGCTGTCATCATCTTGCCGAAACTTATACACGTTCTATCGTATACTTACGGTGGAGGGTACGGGCGCAGTAAGTACCTATTTCCTAGATTCTACAATCATCCAGCGAGACCAGGCGGTATGTACACCTGGCTTATCGCTTACTACTTCCCGCTACTGAGTCAGGCCTCAGTAACGGGAAGTAGTAAGGCTACTGAGTCTGGCCACTGGGTTGGCATAGTTTCGTTTTGCCGGCTCTTCTCTGTGGAATGGCATTCCGAACCGGCAGTAAAAACTAAATGATAAATTACTCTTATATATTTTTTTAAATTTTGATTTCGAGTATTTTTTTTTTGACTATTTGAAAGCATTCGTAAGAATTTATTCGAATAAAAAACATTTTGATTTGATTGATTTAAATTTTCCTTCACATGCGACTAGGTTTTCAGCCTTGTCATTTCTTAGGTCTCAAGACACGACACCCTCAAGATGGAATAGGGTGGTGACAATATGTATTCTGAATCCGTCACCCCATTGACTTCTGCTTGGCATTTCATATCTATGCGAATCGCTCTTTTAACTTCTATAAGATGTAAATAGTGTAGGAATTTTGGTTGTTCTCTCGTGTTTGTATTGGTATTTGTTGATGTTGATAGTTTAGATATTTGCGTAAAGTAATTCTGGTCACTATAATTTGATTCACTTGTGTTATTATTTCTCTATTCTTCCTTATTTATTTTAAAAAAAGTAAAACAGTTTCATAGATATATACCTTTAAAAAATAGCATTTCAATCGTCGGAGACGAAGTCCATGACCCGAGCGGTTAGGGACCATACTAGAGGAATCTTCTTACAATCCGCACAGTTTCCAGAAGAATGGCTATTGTTATTATAGCCTTTACAATTAGCTGTTTTCAGCTTGTCCATGGCATACCTATGCATATGTATTTGTACGACCTACAAGTATTTGTTCCGGGTCAGTGTTTTCTATCTATATTATGTATGTTTTTACAAAAAAAAAATGTATATAAGTAGTTTATGATCCATCTCGTTACCATAACACAAGCATTAAGTTGCTTAGCTTGGGACGAGATGGCGTTGTGTGAAATGTCCAAGGATATTTATTTATTTATTTATTATGTACCATACAAAAAATACAACATACTAATCCCCATTGCTGACGAATATCACGTTAAGATAACCTGAAACAACTGTCCATTAATAATAATATATCTTGTAGGTCTTGAAACGGACTTTGGCCAAGTATCAGAAGTGTTTAACAAGATTGACGAGGCGTTAGGAAGTTACAACGTGGATTCTACGGCGTGTATGCAGCGTCTTGCCTGCTCCTACGTTCAATTGGCCAACGAGAATGTGGTCACTGGGAACGCTACCGATTTTGATGTTATGTTGTCTTCATTGTCCACGTAAGTCTCTATTATTAGCGGGACGGATTAGGTGAACGTGCATGAACGATCTGTCAACCGGCATCGTTTTTTTTTTTTTTTTCGAAATGGCGGATGAATAAAAAATACCGCTATGCGAACTATAAAAAGGCCTTTTTAAAAGTCAGTTTAAATCTTTCGTCAGTTTTTAGTTGGGTTCATACAAAACTACTGAATCGATTACACCAACTCGGGCTAAATTACATTACGTACCATTCGAACAATAAAATATTTTTCACTTCAGTAGCTCAAACATGTAGGTTTTGCTCACTGAAAACAGTGGACAAAATGCGATTTTGCCCACTGAGTGAGACAAAGTAACTTTTTAATTCTAATTCGAAACATTGACACTATCTCTTTCCCGCCAATAGAAAAGAGAGAGAGACAAAGACCAAGTGGCCAGTACCAACAGCTCCGATGTTTCTTCTTCTTCTTCATTTAGGTTTTGGCTTCCATCGTTATACCGATGATTTTGCCAATGACAAGTGTGTTGTGTTAGAAATTTCGTGTGATTATGAAAGTTAAATTAATTGGTTATAAGTTGCGTTAGAGTTATGAAGTTAAATGTTAGCAGGTAGCGCTATAGAAAACAATACAAAGCATTAAAGTACAGATTATAAATATTAAATTGATAGAGCAATATTATGGGAACTATATTTGATTAAATACAAACTAGACGTACTTTTAACAGTTCGATTGGATGAAAGGAGTTCGTTATGGGGTTACTCCGATTTTTAATTCGACCTCAAAGACAAACACGTTCGGAATTTCGTACTAACTAAAGAAATTTAGCAAAAATGATAATTATATCTTTTATTGTAATTTATTGAATTTTTTACTTATTGTTGTATTTAAACTAAAATAAGTATTTACTGCTTAAAAAACTGATATTTAACTTAGAAATATTTAATTTTAGTTTCAAAAATGTTACGTAATATATTTCATTTCCTATAGTGTTCTCGCTGCTGAAGTGAAAAGTTATGTGTGTTACACGAGAGCAAAATTTTTCGTATCTCGTGCCTTTGAATCCCTCGCAGCACTCAGGAATCAACTTTAGAATCACTCGCTACGCTCGTGATTCAATCATAGATTCCTTCGCTTACTCGGGATTCAATATCAGCACTCGCAGCAAAAAACGACTTTGCTCTCTTGTTGCACAAATAACTATTTCAAATCGGTTCGAAAATTAGTTACGCGTTCTCAAATATTTAAAAATAATTACAAACAACCGAATTAAGAATCTCTTCCTTTAAGTCGTTGGTTGCTTAAGAAGACAGTAGGTACAAGATGTATCTTCCTATTTTGGTAAAAATCAATCACTGATAATTGAAAGTAAATTGTGCCTCAGATAACTTAGTATTTTACGTATGCGTAGAGCATACCTACTTCAATTAGAAGTAACGGATAGTAAGTACGAATAAGTTATTCTTACAATAAAAATTATCTTTTCAGGAACTCTTTAGTCCACCGTATGCTGGACGGCACAGCTGTCTTCGAAGGTATATCAACAGGGATGTCTTTGGACGCAGACTGCCAAAACACGTTTTCAAAGTGCAAACTGGACAAGAAGACGATCTACAAAATACTGTCACAAATGGTGCCGTCGTGAGACAATTAATTTTGTAAAATGAAAACAAATTAATTATCCATAAAAATATTTTATGAACTGTAATTGTTTTATTTTAACTTTTAAGTCCTTCGGGATGAGGGTCGGCTGGCGACAATATGTATTCTGAATTTGTCACCACATGGAATGACATCCCTTTTTGTTGCGGGTTAAAAAGAACACAATCTCTCTTTATTTGGCGAGTGAAATCAGACCAATGTAAAGTGATATGACTACACATGAACAATCGAGTGAAATTTACTAAAGGGATCTTGGAGAGTACCTATTAGGTACCCTAATACGTACTTTACAATACACAATTTCACCAGCCCATACGGATGGTATGGGCCGGGGAAATAAAATTGTGTATTCACCGTATCGTAAGAGGCCGCTAAATGACATACTACTACTACCCACTGCTGAGTTGGGCCTCCTCCAATTACAAGGAGGGTTAAATAATTAACCTACTGTGCCACCCTAGCCAGACGGGTTGGCACAAGGTTTCGTATAAAGTTTTCCTTCTCTTATGGCTAGGTTATCGGCCTTGTCATTTCCCTTTGTCGGCGCTTACATGGAATGGGGTGGTGACACTATGCATTCTAAATCATAGTCACAAGAGAAGGTAAGGAGCGTGGCAGAGTAGTCTGATTTCCCCTGCACTAGGTATTACCTATATCCTTGGACATTCCACACAACGCCATCTCGTCCCAAGCTAAGCAACTTAATGCTTGTGTTATGCTAACGAGATGGATGATATATACCTCATCATTTCAGCCAAAAGACGTCCACTGCTGGACATAGGCCTCCCCCAAGGATCTCCACAAAGGCCGGTCCTGGGCCGCCCGCATCCACTGCTTTCCGGCGACCTTAACCAGGTCGTCGGTCCACCGTGTGGGAGGCCTACCAGCACTGCGCCTTCCGGAACGCGGTCGCCACTCGAGGACTTTTCTGCCCCATCGGGCGTCGGTCCTGCGAGCTATGTGCCCTGCCCACTGCCACTTAAGTTTGGCAATCAGGTGGGCTATGTCGGTGACCCTGGTTTTCCTGCGTATCTCCTCATTTCTGATTCGATCTCGCAGGGAAACTCCGAGCATAGCCCTCTCCATTGCCCTTTGGGTGACTTTGAGCCTTCTGATGGAGCCCATAGTGAGCGACCACGTCTCTGTTCCATATGTCATCACTGGCAACACACATTGGTTGAAGACTTTTGTCTTCAGACACTGCGGTATTGTGGACGAGAAGATCTTTCGCAGCTTCCCGAACGCTGCCCACCCGAGTTGGATCCGACGATTGACCTCTTTCTCGAAGTTGGACTTACCTAACTGGACAGTGTGTCCCAGGTAAATGTAATGGTCAACAACTTCGAGGGTAGAACCTCCGATGTTAACAGGAGTGGCTTGGACATGGATATTAGACATGATCTTCGTCTTCTCCATGTTCATCTTAAGGCCGACTCGTTCGGAGGCTCGACAGAGGCCATCGAGCATCGTATTGAGGCCCTCCATGGTCTCAGCCATTACGACTATATCGTCAGCGAATCGAAGGTGAGTGATGTACTCGCCGTTCACGTTAATGCCCAGCCCTTTCCAGTCCAGAACCTTGAAAACATCTTCCAGTGCAGCGGAGAACAATTTCGGAGAGATAACATCTCCCTGTCTAACACCTCGCTGCAACTGGATCGGTTTCGAGGTCTGGTCCTGGAGTCGGACTGACATGGTGGCGTTTTCATACAAGCACTTCAACACTTCGATGTACCGATAGTCGACTTGGCACCTCTGGAGAGCCTGCAATACTGCCCACGTCTCGATCGAATCGAAGGCTTTCTCGTAGTCCACGAACGCCAGACAAAGGGGCAGGTTATACTCCTCGGTCTTCTGTATAACCTGCCGTAGCGTTAAAATATGGTCTACGGTACTGAAGCCTTTTCGGAAACCGGCTTGTTCGGGAGGCTGGGAAGCGTCGAGCCTGCATGCGAGACGATTCGTGATGACCCTCGAGAACAACTTGTAGACATGGCTCAGAAGTGAGATGGGTCTGTAGTTCTTCAATAAGGTGTTATCTCCCTTCTTGAAGAACAGCACCACCACACTTCTGTTCCATGCCTTTGGCGTTCGTCCTTCGAGTATGACGGAATTGAATAACTTCTGAAGGGCCCTAAGGATCGGTTCTCCACCCGCCTTCAGAAGTTCTGCAGTGATTCCGTCATCACCCGCCGCCTTGTTGTTCTTAAGTTGCTCGAGAGCCATCCCGATTTCACACAGGCTGACGTCCGGGAGGTCTTCTGTGAAGTGCCGGGTTAATCTAGCTCGTGGGTCGTTTGCTAGATTTATGACGGGTTCCTGTGTAGACGTGTACAGTTGTCCATAGAAACTCTCGACCTCACCCAAAATCTCGGATTTAGACGTGACGATCCTGCCGTCATCAGTCTTCAGCCTGACGAGCTGGCTTTGCCCAATAGACAGATCCCTGGCGAAAACCTTGGAGCCCCTGTTGCGTTCAATAGCCTCTTCAACACGATTCGTGTTGAATCGGCGTATATCACGCTTCAGGGACTTTGATATCTGTCCATTGAGCATCCGAAGCTGCGTCGCATCATCTGAAGACTGCAGGACCATTTTCCGTCGTTCGTCCATGAGTTTGAGGGTGAGGTCCGAGAGTTTTTTGGCCGTTTTCTGGCGTTGGGTCTTACAGAACTTCGACCCAACTTTGCGGACAGTCTCCACGAACCCGTCATTATTATCGTCCACGTCAACGCCTAGGCTAATAAAGCGGTTCTGCAGTTCGAGCTGGAAGCTTTCCGGGTTTTGAATCTGAACAGGCACGGGACGCAGCGTAGACCTCACCATGCGCGACCTTTCAAGCTTGACGTCGATATTCAATGTGCCTCTTACTAAGCGGTGATCGCTTCCGGTTTTAACCATATTGATCACGGAGACATCATTGAATATATGCTTTTCCGTCGACATGATGAAGTCTATCTCGTTTTTTGTGGTGCCATCCGGACTCAACCAGGTCCATTTCCTCTGTTCTGGTTTTTTGTAGAAGGAATTCATCATATAGAGTCCCTCCTTCTCCAGAAAACCAGCCAAAGTCTGGCCCCTTTGGTTCCGGTGTCCAAAGCCAAATTGCCCCACTTGCAGCTCATCTCCGCTCCGCTTGCCCAGTTTCGCGTTAAAATCCCCCATGACAACGGTGTAGTGCGTTCTAGAGCCATGTATGGCCGAGGAAATGTCCTCATACATTATCTCCACCGCTTCGTCGGGGTGTGCCGAGGTCGGTGCATATACCTGTATGACCTTCAACGAATAACGCTTGGTTATTCTGAGTATAAGGTACGCCACCCTGGTCGACACACTCTCGATTTTAACAACGTTGTTCACAAGGGACTTGTGGACGATAAACCCAACACCACCTTGGGACTGTTGGTCACCCTCCCGAAAGTAGAGCAAGTTGCCGGATTTGAGGGTTATCATGTCCTCCCCCTCTCTTCGGACTTCAGACAACCCCACTATATCCCATCGCAGCTTGCTCAACTCCTCCTCGAGTTCTATGATCTTCTCGTCAGTCCGCAGTGTCCGTGTGTTGTATGTTGCCAGGTGCAACCGTCGTTTTGTATGGTAGCCGGATCTCTGCCGGAGATTGTTCGCACCCCCTGCCCCACCGTTACCTTGGCTGCTACCGTGGCCGAAGGAATAGCGGGGCTGCCGGGGACTGGGGACCGTTTTTATAATTGTGTGCACCATTGGGGGGGTTTACCATAATCGCCACGCTTGGCAGGCGGGTTGGCGATCGCAGTATCGGATGGCCGATTCTTGACAGAACGTCGCTGCTGCCCAACGTCTGTTGTCCCTTAGTCGCCTTCTACGACACCCACGGGAAGATATGGGGTGGTAGTATTCTTACACCGCTACCACACGGGCTATATATACCTATTACCCTACAAATATGTTAGTCATGAACACACATCTGGGTGTCAGACTCAGAGCCTCCGGTTTACACTGACACTAGCCCGACCACGGAATCGAACCGAAAACCCGTGATCCAAAGACCCTTCCCACCTCTAGACCAATAAGGCAGTAGCCGCTAGTACGTACGGGGGCTAAGGGTGAGGCCAAACGAGCGTAATTTTGTGAGTCGCGTAATTTCTGCTGTTTTAGGCTTCATACAAAAGTCCAGTTCGTGCCCCACGGCGATGCAAAATGAGTTGTGAGCCGACTTACATAACTCGATAACTGAATAAAATTTCTGCGACCGAAATTACGCGACTCACAACTCAAATTATGCTCGTTTGGCTTTACCCTAAGTATTAAGGTTGTAAATAAAACGCACCATTACAAATTTAACAATTTATTAAAGTCAACACCAAAACCTATCTACATCACCTGATATGATCCACCAACCTTGTCCAACAAACTTAAGCATATAACATTAAACTTATTCTTTGCGGTCTAAAAAAACAATGATTTTCCAACAGAATGATTACAGAAGTAACAATAAGACAGTGGAGCCGACTTTAAACATTTTAATTACTATCGTACTAATACTATCAAGGCGCAGTAGAGTCACTTAATCAATATATTTTTATAACTATTTATAATTGTATTCATGTTTGAAAGCTTATGCTTAGGAGTTTGGTAACATTTACGCAAAAGACAACAGATGTTGAAAGGACATAGCTTATACAATAGATATTCAACATAATTTCCTATAAAGTATATAAAATATTATAGTATTAAATGCGATATTATTGATCTAACCAAACACCAGTAAAAATGCGTACTGAGAAGATTACCAGTATTCGGAAACGATATTTTCCTATAAGAATCAACTATCTTTTTTACCATATAACACCAGCCTTTTATTCTTATCTAATGTTATATGCTTAACTCTCTTGGACTATCCATTGTAAATCTGTACGTAACATTTCCTTCTTTTATCGAGACAAACTTACACCTTGCCTGTACTACACAGGTGTAACAAAACCTCTATAGCCACCCGAAGTGAAGACATCTAACTAATTAAACGAACCAGTTATATGTTTAAAACGGTGTTCTATCTTGAAGCATTAGGAAGAAATGGTCATTTTTTTTAATCAGAACTTTACTACTTATGGGTCGGTGCACATCTGACGGAAACACAACCCCGCACACACTATCTTTATCAGAAGTACTACCGTCCGTTTCTATATGGCTAAAGGGTCTTTGTTACATCCTGTATAACATTATTATCTAGCCATTTTAAGAGTTGTATTTTAACTCTTAAGTATGCTTTTTGAGCATCCGATAGTGTAGTACTCATTTGAGGGACTATTTAATAACTTTAGTCCAACTTTCTATTGGTAAGTTCAAGGGCAGTACGTCAATAACGTGACGACAAGCGAGCTACTCAATGTGCGAGTCGAATATCCTTTTTTTACCGCGATGATGCAATACCAGGTTGCCACCCCTTTCAAGAACCCCAATAATCTGAAACAGCACTTCGTCTTTTTCAAGATACAAATGTTTATACAAATTAACTTATCACTTGATTCACGTTTCTAGGAAATCTTGCTGGCGTAACAGATCCTAGTATAGCCAAAAAGTTGACTTAATTGAGGTTACCTCCTATCTATACATATCCTATGTGAGTATCCCTAATTTTCCTAGTATATTGTTCCTGTGGTGGCAGTTTTAGAATATAATGACGCCATTCTGTAAATTCCGTAAAAAGCTACTAAAGGTCAAAGTACCGTGCCAAAAAGTCTGGACAAGATGACACAGAAGGCTACATTACATCTCGCGGAGCATGCGCTCATTCCCATTTTCCGCGCCCCGGAGTCCCACTTATCCCGGCTAGTCCCAACGGCCGGGTATCCAAAACGGCTTCTTTTTTAATCCTTTTTTCCCTCAGTCATCTTGGCGATACACAAAAGGCGCGTTGGGACCTAGGTGGCATAAGATAGAACAGAGAACAGTTTTAGTGAATCAGGGGGCCAATGAGGCTATATCCCCTACTATCAAATTGGAGAGAGCTCAATTTGGTAGTGGTTAATTCATGGGTTGTGATCAAGATTTTATGCACCTACGAATATCACCAAACACAATAAAAGTCCCGGAAAGAGTTCATTAGTATACTGCGTCTGTCTAAAATAAAATGCATTTTACAGGACAACAAAAGGTTCACACATCAAACATGGCTCGAACTACTAATAGAATACTACAAAATGTTGTACCCAAGAATCGATATAAATGCATCAAAATGCTTGCACATATTACTATTTTAATTTACCATGACTCGTGTCAACCATATGGCAATTCCTAATGCTCCGGTATCCACAACCCTTAACTGTACGGTAACGACAAATCAGCGATAACAAATGTCAGCCCATATTACTACTGAACTATTAGTGCATATGTAAGTATTGTCCACTCCTAGTGAATCAATCATACGACCGTTTTCGGTTTTCATTTCGACAGTTTCTAAGCGGATACTGTATAATTATAGTTCGTTCGCATTAAGGATGCAGGAAGTAAAGGTGTATTCTATATATTTAAAGGATGAAGGACAGGGCACAACCTTTGTGTTCTAGGACATGACTGTCTAAATTGGAACGTTTTGATTGGTTACGGGGCGTGGTTGAGCCAGCGAACAATAATGGCGGACTACATTCTTAACGCGAAGCAGGTAAACTATATTTTTCTTATCGAAATTAAACACTATCGTGGTCACGGGTGAGACTAAGAAGTTAGTAATTCAAATTAAAATACAGTCCTCGCCAATCTTTATGGCCGCTCTGAATGTAGCCGTATTACTCTGCGCACAACCCAAAATCAGGTATCAGCGGGACGTACGCGGGGCGGGGAGGCAGGGCTTGCCACCCGCGTGTTAGTGTGAGTGAGCTACGTTCGTATTGGTTATGAAATGTACGATGCGTAAGTTCGTGCCCACGGCTACATTCAGAGCGGCCATAAACATTGGCGAGGACTGTGCAAGCGATAAATGTATTGCTTCATGAGTAATCATCGCCAAAAAGTATAAATATTTCGAATGACTATGTGTTCACATTTTCACCACTTAGCCAGCCATGATTATGAGCAGAAAGCTGCCGTAAATTGACCAATTGCAATAACCACGTTTCCGAACCGCGTTTACCATTAGTGTTTTGTATGAAACTGCAATAACATATATATGCTTCACAGTACGTAATTAAAGCTTATTATTAAGACGTCGAGTGGATATCCGAGTATCTTACTGCCATCTAAGTCTTTAATTTGAGCCTTAGGGCCATATCCTATAGTGTATCAACACTATTAATCACTGGTAATTATTGCTTTAGTTAGTAATTGTCACGAAATGACAATATATGAAATTTATGTTCTATAATATTGAGTTTTAAAGTAACTAGACAATTAATTGTATGGTCGTTATTAAAATCGATAAATTTTAACTGTTTTCTTATGCCTATAGTGATTAATTTCGTTATTTACTAACTATTGTTACAGTTGAAATTAACATCGAAGTAACGAAATTAATTTGTTGCTGTATTGAAATGTTACTCGATAACGAATACATGCGACGCCTAACAACATAAGTGCTCAATTAGACAAACGATATTAACACTAATACATTTCATAAATTGTATAATTTTCATATTATGATTAAGCAATTTATAATTGGCCAATATCATAGTTTTGTCACCAGACATTGTTGATGGGAATAGACATACTATATTTACCGATTAGGATATTCAAATTTCATTTGTAATCGTATCGTATCGTGTCTTACTCATATCGAGTTGCTAAGAATACATTATAACACTCGATCTTGTTTACAGTGTTTTGTGAAAATAGATAATGAGGCTTACTACTGAGTATATCAACAAAAAAAGTCAATGCCTTGGCGTTAATATTACAAAAAATAAATAACATTAACTGCAAATATAAAATGCCCATTCCGATTCTCAATTACATTTAATTATTTCTAATTTCTAACCAAAGTTGGTCGTAATAATTAGCTATGTAATTATTGCATTATATTAATTGATTTACTGTGTTAAATACGACATATAAACGTTAAAAAAAGTATTTAGCTTCGTCTCATATATTGATATTTTTACCTTAATATTATGGTGAACGAAAATACGTCTGTGATAAATAATATTTCTTTTATATTTCACGCAGCACCCCATGTAAATGTTTACTGTTCTGGCAACACCAAAATGTAATGGAATGACAAATTAGCGATTGGGACTCGTATGTAAATTTATTTTCGCAATTTTATCGACGTAGGTTAAATCAACTGATGAATCAAATCTCAGGATTGAAACAAAATTGTTCTATTCCGTTATAAGGCCATATTTTGATATTAAACCGTTATATGCATAGCACAGTAAGTCAGGATAATAAAACTTAGTAAATGCAATACAACATTGTATTGCACATCACAACCGCCAACATTTAGCACCTGCGCTCAATTAATTTTACAACTCAAAAAATAAAGTTATTTAATAAAAGGTGACTTTTTTCAGTTACTTCTATAATATAACGTAGCGTTGCGTTACGCAAAATGTATGGGAAAATATTTAAAACACAAGGAAGTATCGGAGCATAGAGTTTACCAATAAATGAATAAAAAAACTTTTTTTTTCGACGGTAAGGTTTCTCTCACCTTTGTCTGTTCCGTTTGGCTTTGGCATAGCGACTAAAAGAATTAAGATTTCATTATTTTTAAATTGTGACAATCGAGCTCGGAAAGAAGAACCAAGTCTTTATTTTTAAGCCACAACATTATTAACAAGCGTTTTTTTAAATCAGTTTTTTTTTGTTATTAATAAAGTCAGTGCATGGATGTTGACGAATGCATTCAAGTGATCAACATTTATACCTCCACAAGTTGTTCGGTGTCTACAATTAAACTATAAAATATTATATACACTTAAATAATAAAAATAATAGTTAAATCTTTGACATCATTCAGTGATGTACGCAATGGCGGCGAAACAAAAACGGTACGTTTAAAAACAGTCTCGTGCTGTACATGGTAGACATTATTGCCTGCTGGGTAAGTCTTGAAATTCTGTAACAGCAAAAGAAATGCACAGGGTGAATTTTCGAATACGGAATATGCGTGGGGTACAGCTTGTATTTGGAGGAGGCCCGACTCAGTAGTGGGTCATTTAAGGGGTTGAAACGAAGCGTTGAGACGAATCGGGTCCATTCTAAACTTTTCCAAAATCCCCAAAGTGTTCCTAGTCTAGGCGAGACTTTTAAAATATGATAAATTATTAATATCATAATTGTTATATTTATGATAAAAAAGAAAAATAAACATAAAAAGCAATCAAAAAAATTGTTCATCAGATTAAAGTTATTTTTGTTTATGGCAATAAGACTGATGCACAAGTTGGTAGAGATTTTTTTCACCATTCCCATAGCCACGAGAGGGACCACTTTCATGTCTGTGCTCAGCGATATAGGATATAGCGAGTGCTGTCATATCAATACAAAAAAAGAACATTATGTTAACAAAAACTTACCCAACATTTAAAAGCTTTTATTCACTTGTTGAGAATGTGCCAGTTTATTTAACTGGCAGTATTCTGATACAATATTTTGCTTACCTAGCAAAGGAATAGAGACTGATGTGGCATTGTAAAGGGGATCACTGGCACAGAAGGTTGAAGAACGAATGAGCGTACGCCATAGGCTTCACGTCCGGATGCGGCTAAAAAAAAAACAATGTTCTAGTTCATTCGTTTCGTTCATTCATTTCATCCTCGTAGAGCGGGTATTGCATAAGTCTTAAAAATTTACTTTTCAACATTAAACAAACCAACGTTGAAAATTACAAATCAAAAACAACTTTATTTATGTAAAAAAATCTGTAGTTGCTGCAATCAAGCCATCACCACGGTGTCGTGCTCTCGCACGTAAGTAAGATCATCATCAGTTCACTCTAGTCCACATGGAGTCTCCTAGAGGGCGCCATTGTGTCTTCAGCTTGACGCATTCAACTACTTTCCCTAACAGTTTAAAGATTAAAGTGTTAACTTACAACAGCTTCGTATGTTGTGAAGTTCGGCTTCAAATCCTTTCCGTTCATTGTGATGAATGAACCTACGTTACCCATTGTATCACTGAAAAAAAAAACAATTAGGCGATAAAATATGCAATGGGGGGTGAAACCCGTGGTCCTGGTTCGGGCAGGAACACTGATGGTTTTGGTGGTTGGTCGCCGCTATTGGTATAGAATTTTTCTGATAAAGGCCAGGTCAAGAGTAGGTACCCTAAACCGAAGAGTGGACGAAGCGAAACAAGTATGTAATGATCGTAGCAAGTGGAAAGAAGTGGTTTCTGCCTACCCCTATAAACAAACCAGTTAAATGTTAATAAATATTTTTTTTTCATAGTGTCGCTAGGAATTTTTTAGGCATCCCATTTTTTATAGTTTTTAACATACTAAATGTCTAATAAAATAACTTTGCGTTGTATAGCGGGATCCTATACTATAAATAACCCGGCTACTCGAACTGAAACGGCCGTCTACCTACGAGGATTTCTAACGTAAAAAAAATCCCGATCTAGGACGAAGGAATGAAGAATTTTCCTTCTCTTGTGGCCAAGATATCCTATCGGCCTTGTTATTTCCTTTTGTCGGCCTTACGACACGCTCAGGATGGAATGGGGTGGTGACACTATGTATTCTAAATCCGTCACACCACTGACACGTGTTTATTTAACTAACTATTAACTTATAACTATATTAACTTTAACATTAACTTATAACTTATAAAATATTATTTAACTAACTAACTAGCGACCCGCCCCGGCTTCGCACGGGTGCAATTATATTATACCTATAAACCTAACTCTTGAATTACTCTATCTATTAAAAAAAACCGCTTCAAAATCCGTTGCGCAGTTTTAAAGATTTATGTATACATAGGGACGGACAGAAAAATGCGACTTTGTTTTATACTATGTAGTGATAGTGATTGAAACAGTAAATTTGACACGTGCTTTCAAATTTATAATAATACTAGCTGATCCCGCAAACGTTGTTTTGCCAAATAATGAACTACACCAAACCCCCTTTTTTTGGAACCGCGTAAAAGCCGACCTCTACTCGGTGAAAAGAATATTCCTACCAAATTTCAAGTCTCTAGGTCTTATGGTTCCAGAGATATCGTGATGAGTCAATCTATCTATAGAACAGCTCCTATATATGTATATAGATTATTACAACCGTATTTTTTTAATACAGCCCTCATCATGACATTCAGTCTTATATTAAATAAATAAATATTAATAGGAACTCACCAGTAATTGGGCGCGGAGAAAACTGTAATACATTTCCCATCGTGCGCAATCTCGTAGCCATCTTGTTTGACCTCGTGACTTCGTATGATGTAGTCTAGACCGTTGCGTTTGAGGAAGCTCTCCGTGACATCGGGGCCGAACTGGCAACCTACTCCCCTCTTGGAGGGGGACCGCCCCACCATCGGCTGGGGGTCCGACCACAGTAGATCGCACATTATACCTGGAGAGAAATATTAGTTAAGTTTTGTGTGATTTTCCCTAGCATGACTGCTGCAAGACGTGTACAAGTAGCACATGTGAAAGCAGTATGTTAAATTCACCATCATCATCATTTCAGCCAAAGACGCCCGCTGCTGGACATAGGCCTCCCCCAGGAGGTCTACAAATGATTGTTAAATTAGTTCCATATAATATTATGTTTATAATAATGTGGCATCAGATATCCAACGTAAAAAAAAGGAATTGGGTGTGAGAGGTTTGAAGAAAGGGAGACAGACTGAAACAGTGAAGTAACATTGTGGTTAGATTCAGCAAGTCCATGGCGTTTTTTTAACAGTGTCTTGAATGCCTCTGACCCTAGGCTTGCGTGATGGAAAGCAACGCCAGGGTTTAAGATGGAGCAGAAAATTCAAGAAAATGTCCTGTCGGGCACTGGCTCTCACATACACACGAAGAAACACAGTAAAACTGCTTGGCGCCGGACTTGCAGCTGTGAGGGTGGTATCTAGCCGGGTGGACCATTACATCCTACCACCAAGCGTGCTGGGTTTTGTTGTCTTTTAGAACACGCGTTATTTCCCAGCGTGTGTTGGGGTAGTTTAATATTCTGCCCCGTCCCCACACGGGCTAAAAAGTTGTCTTCGCTTACCATCTTCGGGGGGTTGTTTATTCCGGTCCACCTTAGAGATATCCTCGAGCGTGACGTCATCCTTCGAGAACAATCCACCATGCATAACCAACACTCTGCGGTTGATACAGTGCGCCAGTGGTAGCCAGTTGTATACCTCCGTGAAGAGATCAGCCATTTGCGAAGTGTACTTAGAGGTGACCTCTCCTTGGAAACCGTACATCCTATTCATGTCTCTGGTCTCGTGGTTTCCTGAATAAAAAACAATACTCTGGAGACTTAATTGTCCTTCTGGTTCCTCATAAGGAAATAGTGCCATCAACAATCCTATAACTAATTGGCGACCAGAGTCCATCGGCCCCGCCAAGGGGCGTTGAACTCTTGCCGCTTGTGATAGTCGTCGCGCTAGTTCGTTATGGCCGCTCTGAATGTAGCCGCATTACGCTGCGCACAACACAAAATCAGGTATCAGCGGGACGTACGCGGGGCGGGGAGGCAGGGCTTGCCACCCGCGTGTTAGTGTGAGTGAGCTACGTTCGTATTGGTTATGAAATGCAAGATGCGCAAATTCGTACCCACGGCTACATTCAGAGCGGCCATAAAGATTGGCGAGTACTGTACATTATCATCTTTGCTTATTTTCGCTCGGAATAAATTGTCAACACTGAAAATACAAACTACTTTAACTAATAACTGTAAAAAGCCCTATAGAAGTAGCGTGCATCTGTATGCTAAAATTCAACAAAATATAATTTTGTTCTATTCACTATCTAGTGCTTATCCAATTTTCTTTGGCAACTTCTTTGGGCACATGAGGGGTAAAATGTTTACACATGAAACGCAATTTAGCGTCACATGGGTGTGCAACATATTGCGTCACGAAGATATGCAACGTTTTTATGGTAATTCCTTTGAAGGTTAAGAAGTTATAATATTTACAAATAACATGTGGAATTTTAATTTGCCACTTGTCATTCAATATACTATTTTTCAAAAAATATATAATAATAATATTTCATAAATTCTACTTACTAAATATTAATTTAAAAAAAAAAGTCACTTATATCATGTGTACTTTGTACGCACGCAATAATTTTTATGTATGCCAAGGTCAACTGTCAATACTTTTTCTCTATTAAAAAGTTTGACTGAGCCAATAAATCTGTATAAAGTTGTTGCTTCACTTATTCATATATTTTGATTCTCACCTCTAGACATATAGAAATGGTTGGGGTATAGTAACTTGAAGCTGAACAGCACAAATATACACTCCACACTGAACGAGCCTCGGTCTACGAAGTCTCCATTGAAGAGGTAAGGGTTTTCTTCTGATGGTAGACCATTCAGCTTGAATACATTCATGAGGTCATAGTACTGGCCATGGATGTCACCACAGACCGTAAACTTCTTGTCATCTGCTACTTTGATATCAACGAGGGTCGGCTGTTTCTGTAGGTACGCTTTCACGTCGATAAGAATCTGTTGAGTAAAGAGATTTTGAGGGAGTTTAAATATTTTTTTATAGGTTTACTAGCGACCCGCCCCGGCTTCGCCCGGGTGCAATGGTTAACATCTAAAATTGTGAGTGTTTCTCTACAATATTTTGCATATATTATACACATAAACCTTCCTCTTGAATCACTCTATCTGTTACAAAAAACCGCTTTAAAATCCGTTGCGTAGTTTTAAAGATTTAAGCATACATAGGGACGGACAGACGAAAGCGACTTTGTTTTATACTATGTAGTGATTCACGAACAATACATGTGTTTAGTATATTACTAAAACTGTGCAACAGTTTGTTGTTGAAACTGTATTACTCTATCTATACTAAGATAAAATATGTATTTAACTGTTCCTGGTTCTACTGCCGATTGAAATCAGCACTTAATTAAAACAAATCATTAATTCAATTCTTAGTTTTTAAACAATTTAATGATTTGGTTCATGCAATATCTTCTGACAGGACTAAAATAAAGCCATTCGCAATAGTTTTATTTTAGTCTGGTTCGGAATGCTCTACCAAGAAGAAACTTTCCAGTTTCTTGCAGACGCGACGAACGACGAATCAAACCCGAAAGTTTTGATTCGTCGTCTATCTCTTATATGAACTACTGTAGAAACAGCGCTAACTTTTGGTAATTGGATGGTGGCAAAATAGTCTGCTGAGTTATGCTGGGCAGATTGACCCCCCCCCCCCCACCGTGCATACCTGAAAAACTAGACACGGTAGAAAGGAATCTGGTATTCAGCGACGGAAATTTGCGGGCAAAATAAACATAATACCTTGTATGCATATTTCTTGTGTAATCTTTTCTGCTGTTTATAAAACTCCATAAGCTCGGTGACAAATTTGAGGGTTACTTTACCGTCTTCTAGAGATGGACCATGGTACTCATCTTCAATGGCTGTAAACAAATACAAAGGTATAGAGAAACAGGTCTTACACATTGACTATGTTTTGAACAAAAATTATGGATTCAAAATATGAGACCCGAAAAGAGAGAGAGTAATTAATTCACACTTTACAGGTAAATGGACACAAAATTTCAAGACCTCACCTTCGTAATTTTCATCATTTTCCTTCAAATTAATCACGCAAAAACGACAAAATGTCCTCATATTCACACAATTTTAATAAAATTATTAAATACTATCTATAATAGCTGATTTTCAATGATATTCCTACATACTTTAATCTGTTGATAATGACTGATGAATATTTAATAGTTAGTGAAGCAAGATACAATCTGATGATTATAATATTTATATTAATCAAGTAAATACATCATAGATTCTGACGTATTACTAGTAGCTCAGCCAAATCAGATTAAATTGGGGTTGCCAATAAAATGGGAGATTGGCAAAGTAGGCATTACATGATTTGTGCACAATATGTTGATGTATATCAGTCTGTATTTGTTGCCGCACAGTACACCAGTTCCACCATCTATTCATACTAAATATTACTTACCTACTAATAAAATGTTTAAAGAAAAAAATACTTACTCATGGCATCTAAGTTGATTGAGTCAGCAATGTTGACTTCCTTTTTATCAACTGAGATGGCTTTCTCAAAGGCAATTTTCTTGACTATCTTATTGCATTCATTATATTTCATCTTTGCATCTTGGTCATTTGGCCTGGCTTTGGTAACCTAGAAATTGAATTTATTTACTTAAAAAATTGAGTCTATGTATAGACAAATAATGTTGTAACTATGATATACATACTATCATATATATTAGTTGGAATGAAAATTCGAAATTTTTATACATTGTATTACATTTACAGTTCATTGTTTGTATTATAAATTTAAAACACATAAATTGACATGTAATTATTTTAAGTCAATGAGTTAAGACTGGAATATTGTATCATTATTCAATAATGTTTATGGTATAAAAGGATAGTCTTGTTGGTTTGTCTAGAGGTTGCTGTGATCTAAAATTCATTAGATATCGAAACATAATAGAAAGAAATCGGAACATAATAGCACTTACTATAATTTACAATAACATAAAAAGGGGAATGAAACTAGAATAGAAAGAGGCAAAAAATAAAAACTTATGGGAAACACTTCTGCACAACACTATCCATCTCCATCACTTTTACCTTATTTCATTCATAGTTTCATTGGGTTTTGTGAATTGATTAATTAGTAAATTCGTGAAAAAATAGTAACAAAAACCACCCTTCACTCTTTCCTTTGTTCTTCCACCCCACCTATATTTCCTTTCTTCTCTTTTTGTATAATATATCTATTCTGTTGATGACACAAATTTGCGGTTCTCTCACAATCTGCAACTGCAGTGGCCTACCCATTCTTCTGACTTTCTTCACCATTCTTTTTTTGTACTGGTCATACTATTATGGAACACCCTACCCTGGAGTTTTAACATTTGTTGTGGAATTACAACTGATAAACAAATAATATAAATTGCTCTAAACAGTCTAGGAAATCTTGGGGGAGAAGATCGGATTAACAGCACCATTTTGATAATAATTAAACAAATAGAAATTATACTTACATATTCAAAATCCTTAAGCGCTAGTTTGTACTTTCCTAAAGACATATATGCCGCAGCCCTTCTGTAATAGGCCTTAGTATAGGACCTATCCAGTTCTATGGATTTTGAAGCATCACCCAGCGCATATCCAAAGTTCTCTAGCCTTAGGTTTGATATACTTCGGTTAGCGAAGTACACAGCATTCGTCGGATTCTTTTCTATTGCTTTAGAGTACATCTCTATTGCACTAATATAGTTTTGTTCTGAAATTTGAGGTTATGTCAATAATTTTGTTTTGCATTTCTACCACAAATTGTTAACCTATATAACATTAAATGCTACACTTTGGGTTAATTTGGTCAGAAACTCACTTTTAAACAATTCATTGGCTTCGTTTTTCAATTTTTCAGCTGCTTCTTTATCCTCTTGGGAGATGGGCCCCGTAATTTCTTCATTATTAGCCATTGTTCTACACTTGTTTAATTACTATCTTAAAGTGGTTTATAACAGCAAAGTAACACGATTAATCATAAGAAAATGTGATTTTATCAGTCACATACATTTACATGCTATCCGCGATTTACGAGTACTTTTGACAGTAGTGAGTGACTGCAACTGCAATTGACAGTTATGCGAATGAATTAATAGCGGAATGACTGTCCATAAGTGTCCCTCTGGCTTTATGAAAGATCCGGAAACAACGAGAATAACGAAAAAAAAAAAACAATCTGTATAGAAAAAGACACATGATAGAATTATCATTGTAAAATCACTAAAACACTGTATTATTAGTCCAGATATTATCGGCAAGATCCTAAGTAGTTTAAATACACATAAATTTGCTCTCTGAGATCTATTTTGTGATTCGCGAGTGGGACCACTGCAGTGTTCCCAAACTGAAGCGGACTGATTATCCTACAAGGGGCGTAAAATTATCGTATATCGGCCGAAATTATCGTATTTATTATGAGGACCTTTAATTAGACGTCCACTATTTTGAAGACCTTTTTTTAGAGGTCCACTCTTTTTGACTACCACGTTTTAGACGACCTTTATTTAG
This sequence comes from Clostera curtula, assembly GCA_905475355.2. NCBI lineage: Eukaryota > Metazoa > Arthropoda > Insecta > Lepidoptera > Notodontidae > Clostera > Clostera curtula. Next base: position 3,543,887 of record FR997813.1, on the reverse strand, counting down.
ACGTCCACTCTTTTTGACTACCACGTTTTAGACGAACTTTTTTTAGACGTCCACGGTTTTCCCAAGATTTTATTGGTCAAAATAATATCATGCTAGACTATCAGCGTATTCAAGTATTGAAAATTCTAAAACTCTACATCATGATGGAAATTATCGTACAATCTGCGTTCGATACTAATAATGTTATCGTACGTACATCGTACGTAGGTCCAAATTATCGTACATGTACGATAATAATCGTACGGTTGGGACCACTGGACCACTGGTTATTATTCAGTCAGTTCTGTCAGTTTCACGTAACTGACTACGTCACAAAACTCTTACAAATCGTCAGAAGATCAGCGGACATGGTTGCTTGTTACTCTAAGTAGTCAGCTTAAACTGAAAAAGTAGTATAACATAACACAATTTCCGCCAACATAATGATGTCTTTGGTTTTCGCGAATAATACACACGGTACTGAAATTAAACACTTTTTAACGGATTTATCGCGGGTGTATTACATTATTTAATTCCCGACCTTTCGTAGCTCGACCAAGTTGACTTGACTTTCTTGGTTAACTGGCTTGATGCGTCTTTTGACACGATTCCGCCAATATCACGTGTTGAAGATAAACGTTGGGGATTGATCCAAATTCACCGGGAGTAGAGCTAATATTCACGAAATAAGTTTTGAACTGGATACTGTCTGTATTCGTCACAATCCACAGGAACAAACAAATAATAATAATATTTTAAAGATATACTGTTAGCTAGGAACAGAAACACAGATACATAAATAAATATTTTAAATCGACCAAGTTTAAACCACTTCACTTTTAGTGACAAATATCAAAATTTCAATAGAGAGGAGAGTTGGCATGGCAGGTTCCACCTGATTGGGATTCAGTCATTATATTTATTAAATCTCAAGCTCAACCCTCATCTGCAAGACCTATAAGAAAGAAAGAAAGAAAGAAAGAAAGTAAGTTTAATGAACACACACAATCCACACAAGACATTATATAATTATTATAAAACAAAGACAAATACAAAGACAAATACAAATAAAACTACCACTTACTACTAAAATACATAATTTGGGTATTCGCAAACGATAGGCTTGGTGTGGAATTATGCGTTCAAAAGGCCGCAGCTCAGCATATGCTACAGGTATCTGCAGCGCTGATTTTCAGCTGAAGCCACAGACCGCAAGTAGCTGATTGGCGTTATTAATTCCGTGTATCTTTCCGAGATTATTGTGATACGATAACTCTGTAAACAAGTCTGTTCGTATATTAATATTTATTTTAATTATTAATTGAAATTTGTATAGATAAATAAGTAAATAAAAAATAGGTACTATTATTTGATATTTCGAGAAAACAAGAAGACAGCAGTAGGCAATTCTGAAGTAGGTAAATTATTTAATATTACTATTTGTGTCAGCTAGGAAAGTTAAGTCCAAAGTCAAGGAGTGTAAATATACTGGGGTATAATAATGTATGTATATATATTTAATATTAATTTTATTTACGTAAGTTGAATGTCTAAGTTATGCGCTGGATTTCTGTCTGTCAAGCAGCAGCTTCCTATAAGTGGTCCTGAATGTATTTACATTTTTTAGGGTCCGTAATGGTGGGGGGATATTGTTCCAGCATTTAGTAGCTGCGTACCTAAAACTACCCCGAAACGCAGTAGTCTTGTGTTGCGGGATGCGCAAGGTATTATTGGATGCTCGCGTAGGATATTCACTATATGTATGCAGCCATTCGAGTTTAGAATAAAGATATGCTGGTTTTTCTGTTCCGACTATTCCAAACATTAGAGCCGCCAGGTGCAACTCCCTCCTGTATTTCATTTTTAAACAATTGCCCTTTATTAGAAAGGGAGTGACATGGCTCCTAGGAGGGATTTTGTAACAGTAACGAGCGCACGCATTTTGCACTCTTTGAATTAAATTTGCGGTTTTAACTAGGAGCCTAGGACCATATGCTACGTCCAAGTAATTAAACTTGGACATAACTAGTGAGTCAACCAAGTGCACCCGGAGGTCAACATTCAGATAGTCCCGAATCTTATACAGAGTTTTTAACCGGTAAAAACAGTTTCTCACGCATTCCGCAACATGACGCTCGAACCGTAACCCCTCATCCATTATCAGTCCCAGATTTCTGGCTTCATGAACACGTTCAATAAGTACGTTGTCAACAATAATTTTAGGACTGTTTGCGACAATCTGTTGCACCTGGTGTTTGGAGCCTAATATCAGATACTTTGTTTTGGTTGCATTCAGTACTAGTGAGTTCTGACGGGCCCAATTACAGATACTAACAAGGTCTTCGTTCAATTTGTTGATGGCTTCTGAGAGCTCACCGGTATTAAAAGATATATAAATTTGAACGTCATCAGCATATATGTGATATTTGCAATGTTTAATGACCCGAACTATATCCGCACTATACAATGTAAACAACAAGGGGCCAAGCACGGACCCCTGCGGGACACCTCTATTAATTGTAGAAAGAGTGGAGCGAACGGTACTGCCATCACTGTTGTGGATCTCAACAGTTTGAGCTCGGTTGCTTAAATAAGAATTAAACCAGTTTGTTGTGTTAATGTCAAAGCCATAGTAGCTGAGTTTAGAGAGTAGGAGTGAAATATTTAATGCATCAAAGGCCCTAGAGAAATCCAACAGAACAAGCAATGTACCTTTTCCCTGATCTTGTGCAACTAAGACATTATCAATGACATCAAGAATAGCTGTTGTCGTGCTACGATTCTTCCGAAATCCCGACTGCATATCCGGCAAGACATTATAGGTCTCCATGTAATCTCGCAACTGAGAGGCAACAACTTTCTCCACTACCTTAGACAGGCACGGCAGTATACTGATGGGACGAAGATCTTTGAAATCTGTGACGTTGCTGTTCTTGGGGATGGGCTTGACTATTGCGGTTTTCCAACTCGTTGGGAATTTTGACGTCATGATTGATTTATTCACTATAGCAGTAATTACATTTAGTGTTTTAGGTACCATCATCTCAATCATACTCAGCGACAAACCATCAACACCCAATGCATTAGATTTTAGTTCTGTCAATATTTTGAGTACTGCCTCAGACTCCACGGGTTTCAGACTAAACGTAGCACTAGTACTATGACAATGGAACTCATAGAAAGATAGTTGGGATATAGTAATATTTGTGTCCCCTGGGACATTCATGAAATGCTGATTAATTAAGTCAGGTTCATTTAAATGCAAGGGGATCTCCAACGATTTAGGCGGATTTAACTTCGTTTTTAAATTCTTCCAAAGTAATTTGGGGTTTTTTAAATGATTATTTATGTGTAAGTTAAAATAACACTTTTTTTCAATACTTAATACCAAATCTACGTGTTTCTTTAAATCCTTGTAGTATTTTTTATGTGTGTCTAATTTTGTTTTCCTATATTTGTTTAGAGAAGCGTCTCTTAATCCCATCATAAATTTGAGGTTATCTGTTAACCACGGGGCAGGCAGTTCCCGGATAGTCTTTACTCTCAGCGGTGCATGCAAATCAAATAAAATTCTAGTCAAATTTGTGTAGTCTGAGACAATTTCATCAACATCATGAGCCCGTAATAATCTATCCCACTTAATATTCTCCAAGTCTTTACCAAATCTGTCAACGTCGATGTCTGCTAACGGCCTGTATGTAATTGTCCTAGGTGGAATTTTAGGTTTACGAAATATAAATTCGCAGCTAATGAATGCATGTCCATTTACTATTCCTACCGAGTCAACAGAAGTACTACGTACTCTGGCGCTAGTACAAACAATATCAATCAGTGTTTGACTGTTTTCCTTAAAGTGCGTTGGGTCAGAAATTACTTGAGTTAGACCAGTGCAGCTTAAAAATGTGTTAAATTGGGTAACTTTTACATCGGCGTTGTTTAACAAATTAATATTCCAATCTCCTAGGAGAATAAGGTAGTCATACTGAGAGAACGACGTTATGGAATCGATTATGGCATTAAGAAAATGTTGTACATCAAGCCAGGGAGGGCGATAAGCAGTGCCAATAATAATTCTGTTACTATTTATTCTGGTCCTTAACCACATTTGTTCAACTTTTGGTTCCACAGGATGATCGCAAATATTAATGTTTATGCCACGCCTAATGTAGAAACCTACACCTCCCCCACTGCCGCCACGTATCTCAGCAGGACGAGAAATGTGTCGCAATCGGTACTCAGCGGGGGAGGGTGCTCGGCCCTCTTCCCCTTGTCTTAGCCAGGTTTCATTTATAGCAAGTAGATCGACCTGATGACGGACTAAGGTGACCAAGAAATTATCATGGTTGGTACCCAGTGAGCCTGCATTGTACAATCCGACTTTTAGGAATTTATCATGCATTATAGATAGTGATGTTAAATGTAATTCTAAGGAGCGTACCCCATGTCCGATTTTTTATTGGCTCGCTAGTGTACCTATGGGAAGGGGTCCGAAGGGGTACCACAAGTATTGTGTTTAGAAAGATCTGGGAGTTCAGCCGATCACTTAAGAACATACCATCGCGCGGGGGATACCCAAACAAACACACCATTCCACACCAATGCTGTATGCTAAGCATATTATAGCAATATGCAAGTAGGCTGCCAACGTGTGCAAAATGATTAATGAATAAGTTGTTATGACTCATTGGCGGCTGTGGCAAACAATTACACCGACCGTCAGCGTTGCAAGCAAAATTGGAACTTATATATAGTGAATAAGAGTGAATAATTGTAAATTTCTTCAGTGTATAAAGTGATTCCATTTTTACAATAATTCCAGTTTCCGATTTTACGTAATTAACACTACGAAGATCTACCTCATAAAACATTAAAATTATACTAAACATAAAAAGCACATAAGATAAGCAATAATAAGAATAGAAAATATTATTATAATAATGTATGACATGCCTGTGTGAGACAAAATTTACAGTTAGACAGAAAAGTGCCATTAAAATTACATATTGGGACCAACAGAGCCTGCACCAAAAACCCTTTGTAAATCTCTTTCAGCGCGAATAGTAAAAGTGGGTTTTCCTTCGTCCTGTTTGACGAGAATACGGCCCATTTTTGTCCAGACAAATTTCCATCCCTGCTGCTTGCGCATTTCACGGACTTTGAACAGCAGTTGGCGATTATGTTTTGTCAATCGTTCATTGACATAGAACGGCCGGGTTTCCGTTGAGAGTCCAAAGTCCGCTGTGTTTGCCCCACGGCGTACACGCATACTGCGTATCAGATGATCCCGCAGTGAGCACCGTGACAGATTTCTGCGTACACAGGGGACGTTATCAATAAAACAAAATTATAGGCGGTAGATTTAACTGTTTCTTCGTACTTTTGAACACAAGCATCATCTAGTTTCTACTCTGACGACGACTGCTGGAAAGCAGCCGAAACGTCGGGAATTCATTACTGTACACACGCGATAAATCCGTTAGTGTTCAATTTCGGCCACATACCTCGTAGAATGGCAACCGAGCGGTACCGATGGGTTGCCATGCAGACGACGAGCCATCCGAAGCACGGAGGAGGTTAGATGTGATAAAAAATCCAGGACACCCAGCTAACGTCAATCAGAGTCAAACGTTGCTTAATCTGTAGCAGATTGAAAGATTGCGTTCCGCACCAGTTAAATACTTAAAATTTAGATGATGATCGGAGCGATGATCTGCGAAAGGTTGCGGCAGCAGCTGGATGCGTGAAGCTGAAGACGGGGCGCTATGGCGCTCTTTAGGGGAGGCCTATGTCCAGCAGTGGACTAATGTGGGCTTATGATGATGACTGTTTTTTATATTTTATTTATTTATGACATCCAGTTGTTGTAACATTTACATAAAAACATAAAACATATTGTCCAAGTCATTAAATCTAAATGCAGAACCCATTAAGGTGCCACAATTTAATAAATATTATATCTTTACAAGTTTACTCTGACAATCGTATTTTTTAAGTTCATTTACAGGATTTTTCACCGACTCTTTTCTGTAGAGCAACCTTCCGTTCACCTTCGATTCGCTGACCAGATAGTCGTAATGGCTGAGACCATGGAGGGCCTCACTACGATGCTCGATGGCCCCTGTGGAGCCTCCGAACGAGTCGGCCTTATGATGAACATGGAGTAGACGAAGGTCATGTCTAATATCCATGTTCAAGCCGGAGCGGCTTGAACATGGATATTAGACTATTATGTTAACATCGGAGGTTCTACCCTCGAAGTTGTTGACCATTACATTTACCTGGGACACACTGTCCAGTTACGGAATTCCAACTTCGATAAAGTGGTCAATCGTCGGATCTAGCTCGGCTGGGCAGCGTTCGGGAAGCTGCGAAAGATCATCTCGTCCACAATACCGCATGTACCGCACACATTGTGTTTTGCTAGTGATGATTTAAGGAACAGAGACGTGGTCGCTCACTATGGGCTCCATCAGAAGACCCAAAGAGCAATGGAGAGGGCTATGCTCGGAGTTTCCCTGCGAGATCGAATCAGAAATGAAAACCAGGTTCACCGACATAGCCCACCGGATTGCCCAACAAAACTTAACTTAACCAAGTGGGCAGGGCACATAGCTCGCAGGACCGACGCCCGATCGGGCAGAAAAGTCCTCGAGTGGCGACCCCGTTCCGGAAGGCGCAGTGCTGGTAGGCCTCCCACACGGTGGACCGACGATCTGGTTAAGGTCGCCGGAAAGCAGTGGATGCCGATGGGCCTCCCGCCCAGGACCGGCCTTTGTGGAGATCAATGGGGGAGGCCTTGTCACTTTAGTATGTAAGTAATAACGGCTTTTTTAAATCGGGGTTTTCACCGAAAATAAAACAAAGAAAACTTATTTAATTACTTTCTATTTGTACAAAATGATTTTATTTTACCTAATAAAGTAGCATTTTTTAATATTTAAAAGGGTAACAATTAAATCACATTTAGGGTTCTCCTTAAAGGAGTTTATGATTTTGACAATAGACAATCTTTACACAAAGAGTCTATACCATGAAAAGTTTTTAAGCTACTAATTGTAAGACTACACACACTAGTATCACAATAATACTGCTTCGTATTAAATATGACGAGTTTGGCTCTTCACAGTCTTCACTCTGTAAGACTTGTCTGAAGTAAGGCTGGTGAAGTTCTTGTCTTTGTTGAATGAGGCTGTTAATGACCGTGTTGCCATTGGCTGGCAAAGACCTCGTGCGGCTTAATTTCCATGCGCTGACTGGAAATTAAAAAAAAAAACAATTAACTTTTTTTGTCTGTCATAAGGGTGCGTTCCACTTGGCACTCACAACGACCACGCTCACGACCACGGTTTTCGCCGTTCCACTTGTTTCTGGGCGTCACAAATAGTCACAATCGTTTACTTAAGTGGAATGGATTTTGGAGCGTTTTGGGCGTTCATTTAATTAATAAAAATGGCGCGTCTAAAAAAAACTAATCAAAAGGTTAATGAGGTTATATTACAATTTGTAAGTGGTATTAATAAGTTCCATTACATATTGGTTAAGAGATTTATTAAAAAAAAGTATATACTTTAATTTTCAAGGAGTATTTAACTAATTTATGATCTTAGCCACGTGGGAGGGGGACACTCAAAATGAAATTACTTATGAGTGGCTAACAGGGAAATGGCAAACCCATGATGATGGAGAGAAATAATATTGAAATGATACAAAGTGACTTGACATTGGCTAAACACAAACCGTGAGAGCCACAAGGAAGAAAAAAAATAATTATGATCGTATTTAATAAAAATGCCTATATCGGCAGCAGTTTGAAATTAGTTGGTGCGTCAAAATAAAAGTACTAGTTCGTCCAGCTCAGATGAAGAAAGAAATAGAATTTTACAAATCTTTTATCGTGAGAAACGAAAAGTTTGACCACATAATATTGATTTGATAATGTCTTGTCCAATCTTGTTCGGTACAATAGAACGATATTGTTATAGTCGCCATGTTTCTGCTTTTAGTTTTTAAAATTGGCGATCAAATTCTCAAAACGCTCACAACGACCCACCTTTTGAGATGGGGCGTCGTGAGCTTGGCGTGAGCATAAGTAATGACGTCATCAATGACGTTTTTGCCGCGACCACAACGATCGTGGTCGCCATGTGGAATGCCTGAATGAGCATTTTAGGCGTTGTGAACGCCAAGTGGAACGTACCCTAAAAGTAATATTTTCAGCTTCAGCTTCATTTCAATATTAGGTTGCATCGCATAGTAATGGGATAGCGTATTATTTATATTATTTTACGCCTATATTATAAATACCACAACGGAAACTATAGGGAATCTCGAAAAACGCTGAAAGTAGTCTCGAGCTCCACAGTTAACAACACCATGCAATCTATATATATAAAAGAAAGTCGTGTTAGTTACACTATTTATAACTCAAGAACGGCTGAACAGATATGACTGAAAATTGGTGATACTTATTATCCCGGAAATAAAATGTGGTATAGAAAACAACGCTTATAAGACGATAAAATACCAGGAGGTCCGTCTCCTGGTCCTAAGCTACCCCCCCACCAATTTTCAGCCAAATCGGTTCAGCCGTTCTTAAGTTATGAACAAATACCGCAGATTGTCTCCCGGTCCGTGAAAATTTCACTTATTTATTAATCACATTATGGTCTGAATATAGAAAATAATGCTTTTGCTATGGTCAATTAAATGTGGCATCTTCACGGATCGGAAGACCATCTGCGGTATTTGTTCATGCACCTGATTATAAAAACGAAAAATGTAGTCTCTCACAAGGTCCTTCACTGAAGAGTGCAACCCATGCAAAAAAATATATGGCCAATAAAGAATCATTAATTTATATATATAATCCTAATAAAAAATTGAACTTAATAAAATCCAAAATCTGCTCATTTATTGCTTAAAGGGCGGAACAAAGTCCGCCGGGTCAGCTAGTATTACTATGTATTCCGCTTGGTTCCGGATATAGAATACATAGTGTCGCCACCCTATTACATTCTGAGGGCCTCGTAACGCCGCAAGAAAAAGGAAAACTTGATACGAAACCTTGTAGCAACCAGTCTGCCCAGGGTGGCACAGTGGGCTAATTACCCTCCATCTAACTGGAGGAGGCCCCACCTAGCAGTGGGCAGTAGTAGTACTAGGTTCAACGGTTTAATACTTACTTGCTCGTTGGAAGTCGTTTACATTGACACAGCTGTACGCCAAAGCGTAGCTTTCGTAGTCTGTCGCAAGAATTGATACTTGGCGTATTACGGTGGCTGTGAAAAGGAAATGTCATATTGGAACAATGTAAGAGAGTGAACTGGATTTAATTTTAAAATCTACATACACAACCCTTAATATTTTCAACCGATTAAATATCATTATGTAACTATAGTCCGTTCACATTTTTCCCACCCATGACTGTTGAGTTGGCCGGTTTGAATGTTTCTTTGTCATATTTCATTTAGCTTATATGACCCCCATACCTGTCATGTAAGCAGTGCATTAAGTATTGCCTGTATGATAGGTACCTACTTGTATAAGGTACTTGTATAAGAAGTATTAGGTTGCTTGCACTCTAGACCTTCGCCCCAAACTTTTTTACAACAGGGAACTTTTTTTAACATATTCATATGTTAACACTATTCGTAAACTTAATCACATTTTAACAAGTAAACATGTCCTTAAAAATGTAATTATTGATCCTTTATCTTTTGGAATCGCGTATTCATCGGCAAACATCCAATCCAACAACAACATTACTTGACTTAGTATAAGCTTGTGGAAAAAAAAACTACATTGAACGTTTTAGAATTTGTTTCCTGGTAATCTTATGGGCGATAAATTAGGGAGCAAGCAATCTCATACTTCAAAACACACCTATTACAATAATTATAAGGGAACTGAAAAATATGGGAGTCATAAAATACGGCCACAAAACACTCAGGCCAGCTAAATTAACAGCTAGATAGCTGTGAACGCAGTATACCTTGAGGAAGGGTCTTCTTTCCTTTGATAGGGGGTATAAGTCAACTGTGATATGCTTTAATTTTTTTTCACTTACTATTAGTGCCAGCGACCGGGATGGTAAGAGACAATCTAGCACTGCCATCTGTTGAAGTAATATTGGCAGACCCTTCCGAGGCCACTAGTACATCGTCAATGACTTCGAAGCTGAGGACGTCGAAGTTGCCAGAAGTCTCGTCCACGACGTACTGGGCGCCAATGCAGGTGCTCTGTACGCTGTCGTACTTCTCGATGGCGTACCAGGTTCCCGCGTACTGTTGGAAAATGTTCGGTAGGGCTCATGACAACAGTAACGTGGATCGCGCAGCATGTCGCGGGTTCGATCCCCGCACGGAAGAAATATTTGTACGACCTACAAGTATTTGTTCCAGGTCTGTGTGTTTTCTTTCTATAATATGTATGTATTTACAAAAAAAATGTATATAAGTAGTTTAACATCCAACTCGTTACCATAACACAAGCATTAAGTTGCTTAGCTTGGGACGAGATGGCGTCGTGGGAAATGTCCAAGGATATTTATTTAACTATATATATTCTAAAACCTCGTTTGATACGCTTTAAATCGGAACTCGTGGTCGCCCAGCGGTTGAAATTCAACCTTACTTAATTTAAATTATAGTTCTACAAATATATTTCTGTTTTCAATTTGACCAGAGACATTAATTAACAATAAACAAGAGTATACGTGTGTGTGTGTCAAATACTTATTTTATTTATTTATTTATTTATGAACTCTTTATTGCACACCAAACAAAAGATACAGACACTAAAATATTCTTAAAAATAAAGTGTACATTGGGCGGCCTTATCGCATACCGCGATCTCTTCCAGGCAACCTTTGTATAAATAAAAATAGTAAATTTTTAACTGGTGGTCAAAGTATGCTCAAGACGACAACACTATTATTAGTTTAACTATACTAAATATAATACTTATATAGATGTATGATACACTAATATATACAATATAAACATAATAATAAATATATTATAGCGGACATATATACAATGACAATTACGGTATATTAATTAACACGACTGATTGCCAGATAGTGCTCCCTTAATTGCTGTTTAAATATCTGCAGACTTTTAAGATGCAGTAGATACTCTGGAAGGGCATTCCAGAGTCTAACGGCCTGAACTGCGAACGATTTCCCAAAGAAGTCGGTGGAATGAGTGGGGCAATGTAGTTTCAAATTCTGTGACGATCTCAAGGAGAATGAATGTGATTCATGAAGGAGTTTGAAACGATCCTTTAGATAGGAAGGGGCAGTAGGACTGAACAGTATACTGTATAACATAGATAGTACGTGAGTATTCCGACGAAGGCGAATTGGGAGCCACTTGAGCTTAGTGCGGAATTCTGAGACGTGATCATATTTGCGTACTTAATACTTGATAAATAAATACTTGATAGTGTGTGTAATATTTTTTTATAGGTTTAAATCATTTTTATTGTGACACGAGAATTTTATATATTATGTAGATTTATACAAAATAGCATTCTACACTCCTTCTCTGTAAACTATAAGTTCTCATTGGCCCGCGCAATTTTCGTAAAAAGGGTACCTACCTAAAATGTTTTTGTTTCACGTCCTAATTAATACATAGTAATATAAAACAACTAAAAACATATTCGAACTAGTTTCAATTATAAGTATTTGGAAATTGAATATTGGTCGGAAAAGTCACGAATGGCCATGCTAAGTGGCAGCCTACGGAAAATAGAAACATATAATTGTTCTATCCATATAATTAATAAAGAGTACACTGCAAAACACCTCACCTCATCCGCATTAAAGTTTTGCACAACAGAAATGTTCTCATCGCATTGTCCAGGAATCACAACTTGGCTTTCATCTTGGTCAGGATAGAAGAAGCAGGCCTCATTACTCTGGTCCACGGACTGGTAGAACTGAGGATACAGCACTCGGTTGCTGTTGATGACTTGGGCCATTGCGGTTTGAGCTTCTTGAGTCAGGGACCGCACTTTGCTATGCTTTGCGCTCCAAACTAGAACATGATAATATATTGAGGGTTACGCCAGTGAATGACTTAGAACCTTTACCCTAGCTCATTGACTTCCTCAGGCTTTCTTCCTCTGATTGAGCTCTGGTGACTGTACAATGATACTCAAGAATAAAAAAATGTAATGTTATTTGACAATAACGCAGTCAAGACAATAAGCCATAAGGTCGGTGTGGTGATGAATTTAGAATACGCAATGTCACCAACCCACACCATATTGACGGATTAAAGGATACCAAGAGGCAGACCACTTAGTCGTAACAGAAGGAAAACTTGATACGAAACCCCGTAATGCCAGGGTAGCACAATAGGCAATTACTGTCCAAGAATTTGGGACAAGCCCGACACAGTAGTGGCTCTTTATGGACATAGACATTTTAATAGTTTTCTAAACTTTGTGGAGGATTACGGTGTTGTAATGCCTTACCTCGTCTATATTCAGTGCTGGCCCTTACACAGGAGTACAGGAGAGAGTAAGTCGTATAGTCTGTAGCAAGGACCCAGATATCTGAAAAAGAATATATGATTAATAGGTTAAATGTTTGTAGCCATCATCGATAGTTATCTACCAGGGATAAGATATTATGGCAAAAATGTATTATTTATGTTATGTTTATTCTTTATTCATATATCTTTTACATAATACTCATAATTAAGGGAAACAAGTTTTTGAAAATATTAATATATGATTGTTTATCATGACTTCCCCAGGGGCGGAAAAGTCTTCAAGCCGCCTAGTGGTTAGTGCTGTTATGAGAGGAACCGACTTACAATGCGCGCAGTCTCAAGCAAAACTGCCTTTTCTATCAGACGCTTAAACCAACCGGATAAACCGTTTTGTTTTGTTTTCGCCGTTTTCAGGGGTGGGGGTCGCCGATTATGTGGGACTCCCTAAACCTCGTCTACCCACTAAATCCCCCAGCGACATACCCTCACACGACACGCATGGGGCGCCACAGGTTCGCGTAAACGCATTTCACTATGACGCCCCGACGTGGTGCCCGGTACGCGAGCAAGCGACTATCGGAAAGCATCTCTGGCAACTAGGACGCCCTCAGACATTGAGACTTTCGTCGGTGGCAGGTCCCCCAACCCACCACCGGCCCCTAAGCCCCTGGCCTCGATCCGCGGCGCGGGTCAGGTGCAGCTCCTTCCTTTGCGACATAACGGCCTCGAAGAAGGAAGCCATGCCAGCCCTCGGATTAGAACAGGTTGACTGCCAACCCGAGTGTGCAATATCTGAACTTCTCCGTGAGTCGGAGAGTCGTTGTACCGGCTGCCAGCATACTATCTACTGGTCTGACAAAATTATTTCCGATCGTCTCAGAAGATGGGTCGCAGAGGGCAGTCGGATATACCAGTATCCGAAGTAGTTACCCAAATCATGTTGTCTGCTGCTGACCTCAATGAAACTTGGAACATGCCAAAGATGGTAATGCTAATAAAACTACCTTCAACACGACCGTCGCTCATAGTCCTCCTCAGCCGTCCATCGTTGGTGACGGTGATTACTGAACCGTTGACGACTGTGCCGACTCCATTTGAGACACTGGTGTCGACAACCAAGTAACCACTTCCCAAAGACTGGTATTCAGAGCTGATGCACTCGCCAACATCGCGGTCTGATGGATACCTCTCGATTTCATGCCACCAGCCAAGGTACTGGAATTAGGAAAATAGCTGGGGTTTCTATGGAAATTTCTTATTAATATCTAATTTCCTCCGTGATTCGGAGGGCACGTGTCGTTCAATCGACATCTATGGTATATACGTTTACTTCTCAGTCAATAAATGACTGCTGACTTATAGCACACTAATACACTACTGAATGATTTTCCAAATATCATTCCAAACAAACAAAAGAATATCCAGACTGATTAAAGCACGGAGCAAGGAATATATAGCAGGGTTAAGATATATGGTCGCAGTCGCAGTGGTTGAGCGATCGACTGCTGCGCAGCATGTCGCTGGTTCGATTCCCGCACGGAAGAAATATTTGTACGACCTACAAGTATTTGTTCCGGGTCTGGGTGTTTTCTATCTATAATATATATGTATTTACAAAAAAATAAATATGTAATACATCACCCACCCTTGTCGTTACCATAACACAAGCATTAAGTTGCTTAGCTTGGGACGAGATGGCGTTGTGTGAACTGTCCAAGGATATTTATTTATAGTTTTATCATCAGCATCATAATTTCAGCTAAAAGACATCCACTGCTGGACATAGGCCTCCCCCAAGGATCTCCACAAAGGCCGGTCCTGGGCTGCCCGCATCAATTGCTTGCCGGCGACCTTAACCAGTAGTATACACTTATTGAAACTCACCCTTTGAACATCGAAACCTGGAACACCTGATATGTCTTCGCATTCTCCTCGGAACAGAGGCGCCGCATTAGGGTCTACTTCTGGTATATAGAAGCAGTCATCATCGCTCTGGCTTGTCGCCTGGTAATACTCAGGCAAAAGACCTCTGGTGTTAGATATGACATCGTCGATGGCGGTGTTCGCCTGTGCATTTAGCGATGTAGATCTGCTTAACTTCCAACTGCCGACTGAGAGCACAGAATGGGATATCAGGTAAATCTATAACGATTTGCTACTGGAATACATTAAAGTTACTGTACTGCTGACATTGCCATAAACTATATCTTAACAAAAGTTGCATGCAGCTATAATAATAATAATAATAATAATAAGACCTTTATTTTATCTTCCACAAAAGTTTACAAAGTAGCCTACAACAAATTGAGAGCTTAAACTTAGGAACTTTTGTGGGAGACTGGTATCTGCACTAGGTTGCCCTGTCAAACAGATTACCAGGCCCCCCACTGACAATAAAAATAATGAGGTAGAACTATAAAACTTAAACATTTTTGTTGTGAGAAGAAGTAATTCACAAATAAATAGAAAATAAAACTTAAACTATTACAAAAGATAAATGCATGCAGTGTGTGTGTGCGTGGGTGAGTGAGTGAGTGAGTGAGTGTGTGTGTGTGTATGTGTGTGTGTGTGTATGCGCGTGTGTGTGTGAGTGTGTGTGTGTTTACACCATCAAGATTAAGTCAAAGTTTTTAGTAAGTCTTCAGTCTTACTGTAATCAAGTCCCAGTAGCCATTTGGATACAGCAAGTTTGCATTTAGATTTTGGGAGCGGATATATAGAAATACTGTTATGGATCCTATTATAAAGACGATCACTTTGGAAACAGAAGAAGTTTTGTGCAAAACTAGTCTTGCACAATCTAGGTTTGCAGACGTTTTGAACTCGTTTGCCAGTAACGGTGTTTGGATTGTAGTAAAGCTGACAGTGTTTCATTAAAATTATGTTTAAGACATATAATTGCCGTACGGTTAGGACTCCACTCTCCCTATACAAATCCTTAGTTGGGTAAAAGAAAGGGTAACAAAAGGCCACTTTAAGGATAGCGCGTTGCACTCTTTCCAGTTTGAGTAAGTGTGATTTGGCAACACCACCCCACACTGTGATACAGTAAACGAGTAGTGGTTGACAAAGAGCTAAATAAGTTTGTTTAATCAATTTTGATTCCCCTACATGACGAAGATTTTTAAAAACATAAATAAGTTTTCTTATTTTACCCGTTAGGTATTGAATATGTGCGTTATAATTTAAGTTCTCATCAATAATGATACCAAGGTATTTAATGGTTCTAGTATTTTCAAGAGTTGGACAGTTACAGGAAGTAGAAGGTGGTGAAATAAGGCATTGGTGAGCAATAATATTTAAATTATTTTTAATATCATTTGATCTGGTGTTTTTAATAGAGAAGGCAATAAATTTAGATTTTTCTGTGTTGAGAGTTAGTGAATTTTGTTTGAACCATTTAAGTACTGTATTCAGACCACATTGCGCGTAATTTTGAACATCTTGCCAATTTTCACCACTGAAAGCAAGGGCTGTATCATCCGCGTACGTTATGACTATCCCGTTTCTTAGTTGTTGATTGCATAGGCTATTAACAAATATAAGGAATAAGGTGGGTCCCAAAATACTACCTTGTGGAACGCCAAATGACATTTCAGTATCTGTGCTAATCCATTCACCTATTTTGAGACACTGTGAACGCTCAGAAAGATAGCTTTTAAAAAGATTTAACTGGGTACCTCTAACACCAATGTTATGGAGTTTTTGAAATAACTGTGGGGCAGATACCGTATCAAAAGCTTTAGTCAGATCCAGAAACAATGCAATAACTTTTTTATTATTATCTAAATTCGTGACAATAAAATCGTTCAGTTGATGAATTGCATCATTTGTGGACCTACCACGACGAAAACCGTATTGCGAATTTGAAAGTAGATGTTTCGATTCCAGATACTCCATAAGCTGGTTGTTTACAATCTTTTCTAATAGTTTTGATAGTGCCGAAAGAATAGAAATTGGCCGGTAATTGTTAACACAATGTTTGGACCCATTCTTATGAACAGGGATAATTATTGCCCTTTTGAGTCGCTTAGGGAACAAACCAGATGATATTGATAGATTAAAAATAAAACTAAGAGGTTCCGCAAGGATATGACAGTAACGTTTTAAGAAACTATTGGAAATTTTGTCAACTCCTGGGCTAGCATCAGTCTTTAAATTTAAAATAAGGGACTGCACTTCCTTTACATTTGTAGGCAATAAAACGAACGAATATGGAGTAGACCTGGGTATAGAAGTATGATTGATTAAAGGAGATGTAGTACCAGCAGATTCAGCAAGTGCCTTCCCAGCCGATGCAAAATGTATGTTTAGGGAATCGACAGATTTCCTTGGATTCTTGGGATCAAGAAGCTCTGTAGCTGGATGTTTTGGTTTCTTTAGGCCAGTTATGTTCTTAATAGCATCCCAAAGTTTTTTATTGTTGTTTCGTGCCGTTGACAATTTGTTGACTTCATACGCCTTTTTAACTTTTTTAAGAATTTCATTGCAATGGTTACGATATCTAAGGTATATTACTTTAATTGTATCATTATTAGGGTATTTTTTTGCTTTTAAATGTAGTTTATCCCTATTTTGCACACATTTAAGTAGACCTGGGGTAAGCCAGGGTTTCAGGATTAAGCTTCGTCTTGGCTTCGGTTTGGTCTTGGAACATGTCGATATGACCTGTAGGAGCATGTCTAAAAGGTAATCTAGTGCGTCATTGACATTGTTTTTCTCATAGATAGGAGAGAAATTCATAGTTTTAATCTTATTATCAAGTAAATTGTAGTCAATAGATGTATAATATTTATGATGACACCTCTGTTGTTGCAGTGCTAAGTCTAGTGTCAAAATAACACTATAGTGATCAGTAAGTGTGGTTTGGGCAACATAACATTTAAAATGAAGTTTTGACTTTATAAAGGTATGATCAAGACATGTACGATTATGAGTAGGAATACTATGGGCAGAAAACATACCATGAGAGGCAAGGAGGTTAAAGTATGTTTCTGATCTTGAATCTGTACTTGAACAACTAATATCAATATTTATGTCACCAGTAAGAATAATATTCTGATATGTACTTAATGTACTTAGCATATGATCAAGGGATTCTAAAAAAGATGTAATATTTCTAACACTAGGAGGTCTGTAAACTCCAAGAACAGCGGTATCATTATCAATTTCAACTAATAAGCAATTTGCATCTGTCAGATTTGGCTTCGTGATTGTATAATGGTGAGTATTTTTATAATAAATAACAACACCTTCATTTTGAGTTGCATTATTTTCTGAATGGTAGGAATTATATCCAGATAGAATGGGAATATGCTGAGACGACGGCAGCCAGCATTCTGTAAGTATGATTAGATCCCAACTAATTTGAGCACGGCCTAATAAGACACAGAATTCATCAAAGTTTTTCCTAAGGCTTCTAATATTTTGGGTAATCATTTTCAAATCATTACTTTTACCGAACAAAGCAAAACAGTCGTCTATACTACAAATTGCACTGTTTGACACACATATATCGTCTAAATTTTTATCTAATGTATCATCCATATTGAAAAATAATAAAACAAAGGGATCCAACACAATTTAGAGCAGTCAAAATATCAAACATCAAGTAACGTTGATGGCAAGGTAATCTGATGACCTGCAGAGTTTTATTATCATGGTGTGGGTAGTAATATGGAGATTGTGAATTAGTGGTGTGTGGGTAGATATGGTGTAAAATGAAAGATGTGAAACGGTGGGTAAAGTAACATTGAGGGTATATAAGAACAATTGAAAATATAAGAAAAAATAAAAAACTGAAACTTAGTCACAAATCACTTAATCTCTTAAAATCTAATTCTGTGTTAATCCTCATAGCAGGTAGTCCATCTTTTTTCCGCATATAAATATTTCCATGCCAAGTCCAACAATACTTGAAATTATTTGATTTCGCATAATCTCTTGCCAAGTAGAATAGGCGGTTAGTTTTTGATGTCAGGCATTCAGAAATGTAGATTGGTTTGGTTTGTCCTGTATATTTCAAATCGGAGGTACTAAGTTTATTATTCCAGTTATCACGATTGTACTTTCTAAATGCTTGAATAATTTCTTCTTTATGTAGTACTGATTTAAGGTCCAGAACTATTGAGTTTTTGGTTAATTGTGATTTAGATTTCGTTCGATAAATATTTTTAATGTCTGTGGGCCCAATATTAATCTTTAGAATTTTTATTGTATTTATCACTGTATTAACTAAAGTTGGTTTGTCTTCTATATCAGGTTGTGGGATATTTCGAATTTCAAGTGAGGACATTTTTGTACTTCGTTCGATACCTTCCAATTTACCTTCCAGCTGCAATATATAATCCGTTTTGTTCTTATTATCCAATTCAAGTTTTTCCAATTTATTTATTTCTCACTTCCTCGTAGTTATGTGTTAATAGTTTTAGATGATCTTGTATTTCATTGTTTTGAGTTTGAAGTGTATTTATTTTATCAAGAATGGTATCGTATTTCTTTTGATGTTCTTTGTTAATGTCGGCAATCAGATTTTTAAGTTCAGATAATTCATCTATTTGTTTACGTTTTTGTCTTTGCACAGTACGAGTATCGATATCCGACTCAGATTCGTAATACGCTGATGAAACTGGAGTGTTCGGGGGCGTTCTCTTCACAGACATCATGTTTCAAATAAATAACACAAAAATAGGCCCTGGCTGAGATTTGATCCCCCGTATAACCTTAATCTCCGTCGAGCCGCAGCCGGCAGTGCAATCTTGAGCTACCAAGACTCAGTAACAGATGTTCAAAAACACAGGCCGGTTCTCAGAGCTCATTAGAAGGTCCTGTGGGCGGAGCAAGTGCAGTAGTGGTGGAATGAGTGAGCGGGCTTACCGATCTGGTGTATCACATTTACTTCTAACTAGTTTATGAGCTCCTGGTACCACGGGTGATCGAATTCTTATTTAAAAAATATAATTTTAACAGCGGACACGTCCGTATGCAACTGAGGTTCAGCGGGAAGGGAAGCTATCTTCATTCACTTCATTTATTTAGAAGGAGGAAGATTTGGAATACAAAATGTCCAACTTATACCTTCCTGAGGGTGTCGTAAGAGGCGACTAAAGGAACGCGACAGACAGACCAACTATATAGCCGCAAAAGAAGGAAACTTGAAACACACCCTGTACCAACCCGTCTTCCCAGCGTAGCACGTTAGGCTAATTTCCCTTTAGGAACTTCGAGGAGGCCGACTCAGTAGTGGGTCATTTACGGGCTGAAATGATGATGATGATTGTTTAATGGTTTGCCATAATACAACAACATAACTCCGCCAATGTCACGTTGTACAGGTAAATGCAAGGGAAAGGAAACTAACAAAAAGATTCTAAATATTTTTTTTTTGCTGGTGATATCCATACTCAGCCCAAAATTCCCATGCAGCTAATCCTGGTAATTCAATTGTGTCAAAAATATTTGACAATTTGGGCATCTTGCTAATATTATAGTGCTAGCTCGGGACGTACTCCACACGCTTTTGACGTAAGCACTCGGCAAAACCTTTTGAATTTAGCAGATTAATACTAGCAATTGCATTGTGTCAGATGGACAAGTCCAAAATATTTTGGTGACTGAATTTGTTGGGTTCTTTTAGTTGATTCATAAGACACCTTCAGTATGGAGTAGGATGTATGCAGTATAGTTATTTACGTCGGAGATCCTCATGAATACTCCGCCGTTGAGGCTGGCTGGGTAATGTGGGACTCCGGGACGCTAGAGATGGTAAATTTTGCCCCGACCTACCCGGTAATCCCGGTACCACATAGATAAACTTAAGTTCTAATTTCATTGTAACTCTTGTAAAGATGTTTTAACAAAAATTGTACCTTGGCTAGTGTTGTTGGCTAAGTCGCGGCAGTTATAGACCAGAGCGTAGCTATTATAGTCTGTGGCCAGAATGTAGTAGTTTGCAAGAACAGTCACTGAAAAAAAAGGATTTTACGTATTAAGTAAAGAAAAAGTTAGGCAAGAAACGTGAAAACGGAAAAAAAATGCGTTATGTACGAAATACAGGGTAATTTTTGAAAAGTTTGCCATATCAATAGAGACGATATAGAATCGATATTACTTTCGAACTCTGAAAGACAAACATGATTTAGGTAATATTCTGGCAATAAAATTACTTAACGTACAATCAATGGCAGCGAATTTCAATGACATGCTTGTAAATTAAACTTGACATAGCTTGAGCACAACATAATTCGCAAATTCCATTGGTCTATACGCCATTAGGCTTACGTTTTTGAAAATTATATATACTCTATAATTTTTTAACAGACTCTAGTGAATGTATTTTTCAACAAATATAACAGTAATTTCAATACAAATGCGTAATATTACTAAAATATCTTTTCTTTTTGGCCAGTCTTAAGAAAATCACCCTGTAAGCGGTGAAAAAATTGAATAGAAGAAGATAGAAAATAATAGCAGAGACAAATGTTAAGGCATTTAAGTATGATTTTTTAAATTGGGTAAATAAGTCTTCTTCTAACTAAACAAGGAAGTAGTCTAATACTTATAGTTAATACTTAGGCAGTACTATGAACTTACCTCCACCAACGTCAAAAGTAACCGACAGGACGCCACTGCCATCAGAAGACGCCACCACAGCTGTCCCGAGCTGTGTTTCCAGTGTTTGGTTGTATACAAGTGTGTTTGAGACGTTGACAAGACCACTGGCTTGGTCCAAGCTGTATTCCGCGCGGTCACAAGCTCCAAACTGAGTAGGCTGTGGGTATTTTTCAATTTCTATCCATGTGCCGAGATACTGAAAGGAAAATTTTATGACACTGTATTAGTCTCTCTATGTGGATTTAGAAAAGCTACTAGGTCTCAGCCCATTAACGACCCACTGCTGAGTCGGGCCTCCTCCAACTAAATAGAGGGTATTAAGCTACAAATACAAAAAAGAAGTAATTTATTTGGGATGACAAACGGGATCATTATAAATTATCCACAGATAAAAATATAAGACTTAACTACAGGGTAGTCGTTAAATATTTTTGTAAAGTTACAATATTTTAAAATATGTAGTATACAGTCTGTGACGCTTTAATTAGCTAATGAATGGTGGAACTTTTTTCTGTGTGGAAGCTTTAGAATTCCCCATTTCATCTTGAGGGTGTTGCCGACAAAAGAAGAAACAAAGAAGAAGAAGAACAAAGAAAGTTTTAAATGCCATGCATAATCAGCTTATGGATTAACGAAGGAAATAAACTTACAGCTTCTGCGTTGAAGTTGCTGATACCTCGTATGTTCTCATTGCAAGGTCCCGGTAGTATGATGGAGGACGGAGGGCTATCAAATACTGGATAGTAGAAACAGCCGTCGTTCGTCTGATCTGTGGTTCTGTAGTAGCCCTCCCAGAGGTCGATGTTGTTGCTGACAGTCTCGTCGATAATGTCATTGGCGGCAGCAGAAAGGCCGGCGCGAGATCGGCTGAGTTTCCAACTGTAGACTATCGAGAACATATGGGGAATAGGGAACTCGCTTTTAAACATATCATCATTATATTTCAAACATTCAAAATAAAAAAGCATACTTACTTTGTTTCGTGTCGTTGACCAAATTCCTGCAGGCATATGCCAGTGCGTAATTGTTGTAGTCGGTCGCCAAAACAGCGATGCTTGTGAAGGGAACTGCAAATTAAAAATTATACTCAAGAAGGTGATGATATACAAGAAATTATTTATTAACTCAAGACGAGGTGGTATGATACGATACGATATGATGAGCTAGGATCTCTTAGACCTAAGATGGACGAAAAAAGAAAACAAACCAATAATATCCTGATGGTAAAGAGGTTGTATACTTGACCCTGCAATATAGGGTGTCAAGTCCCCTTTTAGTATGTAAATATTGTAAAATAAATAACAGCGAATGTTGAGAATAAAAAGAACTTCGGGCGGACGGTATATTGTTATAAGGGGTAGATAGATAGGTAGATATATAGATAGGGTAGGTAGATAGGTAGTACCTAGTACTAAATCAGTTCACCACTTCAGTATGTTGCCGCAGATGACATTTTGAACTAGTAACGCCATCTATTTGGTGAGGGCTATAAAGTGCTTTAGATTATTTAAAATACCTCCGGAAATGTCAGCGCTTATGATTCCTCTGCCGTCGCCAGAAACGTTGTACTGCGCTATACCCGTGCTAGCCAGACGTTCGTTGAACACAATGCTTTGCTGCACGCCATAAGTGTAGTTTCCAGAAACTTCTATGTCGGTAGCAGAGCAGTCGCCATTTTGTAAATCTGACGGGAACCTGGAGACCTCGTGCCAAGTACCAGTAAACTGTGGAGACAATACAGTTTTTGAATGAATTATTTCTTCAATAAACACACAATATACTTCATCCTAAGCTGTAGAAAAATAGCTTTATCAGGTATTTCATAAAAACTGACCGGTAAAAATGTCTAGTCATGTACGGACAAATCTGTGCAGGTTTTTTTTACACAGAGAACAAATGTTAGGTAAAGGTGTAATCATTGCTTGTACGAAATAAATAAATATAAATAAATGTTATCTAATGTCATGGTTGGCGACCCGCAACCTCTTTAGTCCAACCTTTTTAGTATTTGTATACTTTTTTATTACAATTTGAAATAGTGTTGTTTATAAATGCGAGTTGCTTTGTTTTTCTGTTCTTGTTAGTCTCTTGTAAAATGCCGTAAGATGTGCACGTGCCAATAAAGTGTGTTAATGTTCTGTCTCAACATGTTTGATTAACAAGCCCGCCGATTTTAGTTCACGTCCTTTACAGTCATCATTCGTTTTTTTCTAGCGACCTTAACCAGGCCGTTAGTCCACCAACCTACCATCTCATATTGTGCTCATTTAAAGTGTATTTTTTTAGAAGAGTAGTGAAATACTGAACCTGCAGGGGTTATTGATTTGGTGAAAATGTGTAAAATAAGGCGCAGTGCTGGTAGGCACACACTGGTTAAGGTCACCGGAAAGCAGTGGATGCGGGCGGCCCAGGACCGACCTTTGTGGAGATCCTTGGGGGAGGCCTATGTCCAGCAGTGGACGTCTTTTGGCTGAAATGATGACGACGATGATGATGTGTAAAATGATCGCAGTCACAAACGTGCTGCCATACGGAGTTGCCACTACCACTCGGGTTGGCAAAGCATAAGTTAAATTATAATTAATAACGAATGATCATCTTCATAATTCCTGGCCATAATGGTCAGAATTGAATAGGGTGGTGACATTATATATTCTAAAGCCGTCACCACAAGGTCAAATAAGAATAGAGAAGGAACTAACTCCAAACAGATCGAAGTCGTCCACAGCTGGTACTAGGCTGTCAGGCAAGCACTGCCCGTCCAAGATGACGTCACCGCCGAAGTTGTCTGGATAGTAGAAGCAGTCTTCTTCGCTTTGTCCACGTGGGAGGAAGTATTCTTGTTCCAATACTTGCACGTTCTGCATGGCATTGTTGATGTTGGTCACCGATGTTGGCGTCAATGTTGGTTGGCGACTCAACTTCCAACTGTATACTGAAAGTATATAACAATGAATCTCCCTCGCCTTTTTCAAACCCTGGGAGGTACAAAAACGAACACATCAAAGAAATGGGAAGCTTAGACTTTGTCCGCAGGTTAAGAGTATCAAGGACACCTGGTTGGTTTTACTAAGTATTTTAAATTTAATACTAGACGGTCAGTATCTACAGTCCACGCGAATCTTTATGGCCGGTCGGAATGTAGCCGTGGGTACGAACGTGCGCATCGTACATTAATTTCATAACCAATACGAACGTAGCTCACTCACACTAACAAGCGATTGGCGAGGACGCTTGCGGGTGAAAAACGGCGCGCCCCGGCGTGCCCTGCCTCCCTGCCCCACGTACGTCCCGCTGATACCTGATTTAGTATTGTGCGCAGCCTAATGCTACATTCAGACCGGCCTTAACGATTGGCGCGGACTGTACGTGTATGTTGAAGAGTCCACTTACCTTCTCTGTAATACTCGTCGATGTTCCGACAAGAGTATACCAGCGCGTAGTTATCATAGTCTGTGGCTAGCACCCAATAATCTGAATATACTGAAAGAAAATAGCACAAATTATTATCATCATCATCTCGCCCCGTGAAAGATCCATTGATGACTTAAATTACAGGAGAGATTAAGCCACTAAAAAAATTTCCATTCCATTCCAATAATTCCATTTCTCCTCCATTCATGACAAATTGGAATAATCTTAAATATTTCCTTTTTCTAAAACATCTACTTTTTACTACATAATTCATATTGTCAAAAGTCATAAAATCTAAATGCACGACCCATTATCGACTGCCTCGTTGGTATAGTGGTTAGATGTGCCGCCTTTGGATCAACGGGTCCTGGGTTCGATTCCGGGGTCGGGCAAGTGTCTTTGTCTAAACCAGAGGCACTGGCTCGGAGTCTGGGTGTCATTTCTATCTATAATATGTATGTATTTATAAAAAAAAATGTATTTAAGTAGTTTATCATCCATCTCGTTACCATAACACAAGCATTAAGTTGCTTAGCTTGGGACGAGATGGCGTTGTATGAAATGTCCAAGGATATTTATTTTATTTATTTATATTTATTATGGTGCCACTGCATTTAATGTCATTTGCATGTTATGTAACAGTATTCAGAAATAAAAAGGGTTAATATATAAATTGAAAAGAAATTGAATAAATGTATAGCCGAAATCTACATTGTCCAGACATTTTGATTTTATGCAACACTCTAATGCATCTTTCATAAATTTCTGAGGATTGGAGTGGGAAACATCCGCTCACATGATGATTAAATATATTTCTCAAATCTTACCATCAACTCCAAATACGTTAAACGTGACGTTTAACTTCGCACTGCCATCCGTAGTAGCTAACACAGCCGTCCCAATCCAAGCCTCTTGAACCTGGTTGATGACTTGCGTGTTCACTACATCTACTACACCATTAGGGTTGAGTGTGTAGTCCGCGTTACTGCACGTGCCGTTTTGGAATCGAGCTGGGTATGATTCCAGATCGTACCAGAAGCCAGCGTACTGAGGACAAACACATGAACTCGATATCAAGTTGATAATATTATTTTCTTTCTTATTTTCTTTTCTCTATTGATCCACCATGGTCACTTCACGCCATAAACAAATGTTCCTAATATGAGCTGTTTGTTAAATTAACAAGATTTGTCAGAGAATTGTCCGTTGGGTGACGGATTTAGAATAAATTGTGTCATCACCCCATTTCAACCTAAGGTTGTCGTAAGTGTCGACAATTTAAAATGACAAGCCGCAAGAGAAGGAAAACTTGATACTAAACCCTATGCCAACCCGTCTGGCCAGCGTGGCACAGTAGGCTAATTACCCTCCATGTAGT
Source organism: Clostera curtula (assembly GCA_905475355.2). Classification (NCBI taxonomy): domain Eukaryota; kingdom Metazoa; phylum Arthropoda; class Insecta; order Lepidoptera; family Notodontidae; genus Clostera; species Clostera curtula. The sequence goes on along the minus strand of FR997813.1, from coordinate 3,518,000 downwards.
TGGAGGAGGCTCGACTCAGCAGTGGGTAATTTTTGGGCCGAGACGAAGAAGAAGATGAAATCTACTACAATGTGTGAAAATAAACTAATTGTGAATAATACGTACCCTTGCAGCGTCAAAATTAGTAACTACCGGTATACTCTCATTGCATTGGCCGGGAAATACGACCGGTTCTCCCGGGTTTACTGCTGGGTAGTAGAAACAGCCAGATTCACTACGGTTTACAGACCCGTAGTACCGATTGTCTAGTACATTAATTGTGTCGACAATCTGGTTAATGCGACTCACAGCGTGTGCGGTCAAAGTGTTGGTTCTACTCATTTTCCAACTGGTAACTGTAAAAAGACATGCCAATGTTTACTGAATCAAAATCAAAACTCATTTAATCAAGTTGGCTTATTAGAGCTCTTTTGACAAGTCAAACAATAAAATAAAATTTATTATTTACCATCTACCACCGGTACGGAATGCAGCTCAATAGAGAAGCACCGGCGAGAAACTCTGTAATTGCTTTTTTTAGATCGCCATTTTTAGGTACAAGCCCGGGACAAGACTGATTTGTGAGAGCAAACTCGCGCAATAGCGCACAAAGGGAAATGATCTTTATGTCAAACCATATGAGGGTTGAAAATGGTTATATAGCTTTTAGAAGCTACATATTATTGACTGTCCAGGTGGTGAAGAATTTAGAATACACAGTGTCGCCACCCCATTCCATCCTGAGGGTGTCGTAAGAGCCAACAAAAGGCCTAGTCAAGGCCAAGGGCTGTGGCCGTGGCAAAAGAAAAAAAATTGATTTCATATCAAGTTTTTTTTGTTCTTGCCACTATGCCAAGTCGTCTGGCCAGCGAAGTACAGTAGGCTAATGATCCTCCATGTAACTGGGGGATGCCCGACTCAACGGTGTCACCTATGAAGCTGAGTAGTAGTAATTAGTAGTAAATAGTAGCAATTAGTAGTAATTAGTAGTCATTAGTGGTAGTAGTCATAGCTAACTATGTCCGTGTAGTGACGGATTTACAATACTTAATGTCACCACCCCCTTCCATCCTGAGGGTGTCGTATAAGTGGACCAAATGATACGTCAAGGCCGATGACCTAGCCGCAAGAGAAGGAAAGAGAGAGAGAGAAGGACATTTTAAACGAAACCCTGTGCGTGCCAACACGTCTGGCCAGCGTTGCACTGTAGGGTAGTTCCTCTCCATGTATTGGGAGGACCATCGACTCAGCAGTGGGTCATTTATGGGCTGAGTAATAAATATCAAAAGCAAACCAATTTTTTTTTTAAATTCCCGTTCACAAATGACGCCGAGACTCCGAGCAAGTGCCTCTGGCTTAGACAAAGACACTTGACCGACCCCGGAATCGAACCCGGGACCCGTTGATCCAAAGGCGGCACATCTAACCACTAGACCAACGAGCTGCCTTTGGATAAACGGGTCCCGGGTTCGATTCCGGGGTCACTGGCTCGGAGTCTGGGTGTCATTTCTATCTATAATATGTATGTATTTACAAAAAAAAAATGTATATAAGTAGTTTATCATCCATCTCGTTACCATAACACAAGCATTAAGTTGCTTAGCTTGGGACGAGATGGCGTTGTGTGAAATGTCCAAGGATATTTATTTATTTATTATTATTTATTATCTAGCCCCTAGACCAACAAAGAACTTACCTCTTCTTTCTTCGCTGTTTATATTTTCGCAACTATAAATCAGAGAGTATGTGTCGTAATCAGTATCAAGAATCCAGTACTCCGCATATCCCAGAGCTGAAAAGATTAACAAAATGCCCTTTATCTTAATAAGTCAATGCAGGGAAGTAGGTGATCATATCAGCTTGAGCTGTGACTTATGTCTTACTAGCGACCCGCCCCGGCTTCGCACGGGTGCAATTATGACATAAAAACCTTCCTCTTGAATCACTCTATCTATTAAAAAAACCGCTTCAAATTCCGTTGCGTAGTTTTGAAGATTTAAGCATACTACATAGGGACGGACAGACGACAGCGACTTTGTTTTATACTATGTAGTGATAACTGGTATTTTTATTTGCCATAAGATTTGGCTTAAAAGAGTGACATAGGCAAATAATCTTGAAATTCAATTTCTCAATTTAAATTTATCAAATTAAATAAAAAAAACAAGTAGGTTTTATCACATAATTCTAATAAATTCATTTTTAAAACGACCACTATCATGTTTTGGCCCCTGTCCCAGGTCTTAGCGGTTTCATATCTACATTCATGTCTTTCATATGCACGTTCTCATTTATTCAGTCTGTTACTGAAACTACTACGGCTTCGGAATTCTGCTCTACAGAAAAGAGCCAGCAAGAAACTTCTGAGCAAGATCATTCTTTAAAATGATCTGTCTTGTTTACAACAGCACTATACAGAATACAAAACACTCAACATGTGTACGTTATGACGAATAAGCCAAGATCACAGTCAATTAAAACACGGTAAACGAATAAACTGATCTTCGGGGCGTCACTGTGCTACATCGCGATAGCGAAGTTAGCAGAGCAATTCGCATGGATAAGAAATCGCCGAACACAGTTATCAGGCACCGCGGACCCCTGCCTGACATACCTCCTCGTCTGGCTGAATGATCATTTTGCGCCTATAGCCTAATGCTTACCATCTGTGGAGAAGGAGACATTTAGTTTAGCGGATCCATCGGTAGTGGACAAAACTGCTGAGCCAGAAATAGATCGTAACCTTTCGTTGAAAACTTCCGTATTATATACAAGCACCGATCCGTCTTCGGCTGCAGAGTAAGTGGCTTCGTTGCACGTTCCTATTTGGGATGTTGATGGATAGCTTTCGACTAGTCGCCAACGGCCTAGGTACTGAAAGGAAGTAGAAGGAAAGAGTTTTAGCCCCAAGCACATCGTCATCATCATCTTCCTACAGCTGCTGAGTTGGGCCTCGTCTAGTTTTAGGGAGGGAAATTAGCCAACTGTGTCAAGGCACATAGTTGGAACAAGATTCCTTTCTCTTGCGGTTAAGTTCTGTGCATGTATTGTACCTTTAGTCACCTTACGACACCCTCATGATAAGATAGAGTTGGTGATAGCTCACGGACTATTATACTACTACTACTACAGAAACTTTACTTTTTAATAGGTACGAGTATATAGTCCGTGTGGTAACGGCTTTAGAATACATACTTACCACCTCATTCGATCCTGAGCCTGTCGCAAGATTCAGCAAAAAGAAACAGTAAGGATGAAATCCTAGCCGCAAGAGAAGGTAAACTAGAAACGAAACCTTATGTCAAAACACAGCAGGATGCCCGACGTCCCCGTGGAGATACAGTCAGGGCCCACGGGGCAGCAAGTGCGGGACGGTACACCCCGGGGACGTTTAGTGGGTATGACTCCGTCTCCTGACAGAGGCGGAGGGGACTCCCACACACCCCCTGTTGGCCATCTCCAGGCTGGCAGGGATAGTCCATAAAGGATTTTACCCCGGGCAAAAAAAAATTAAAAAAAAAAAAGAAAAAGGATGCCCGACGTTATTTAGGGTCTGAGTAGTAATAGATACAGAGTGAATTACAGACGAATTTAAGAGAGACCCCCTGTATAATCCCAGAAATGCTCACGAGCTCGACAAAAATTTACTGAAGAATTTGCAAAAATAATTTTAACTTATTGTCCAAACTCTAGGTTTGAATGTTTCACAATTAGGTATGTATCATGATATATTTTGCAATCCCAGCAGTAGTGAGGCACAACTTAAATGCAAAATGCTATGTAATATTTAGTTACAAGCATAAACCATAAAACTGGGTACAATAGGACTGGCATTTACGCATGTATAAAAGTCCGTTATATAAATTAAATAATAAAAAACAATAACTTGCTAAGCATAGCTCTCATCATCATCATCATCATTTCAGCCAAAAGACGTCCACTGCTGGACATAGACCTCCCTCAAGAATCTCCACAAAGACCGCTCCTGGGCTTTGTACTGTTCTCAACCGCATAGTTTCTCTTGTTTTTACTCTTCTAACCTGTCTGTATTTTGTTACCGCCCATATGTCAAAACAGACTCGGTTGTTGGCAAAATCATCAAACTCATGATGGAAGCCATTATTAAAAGGAGAAGAGATTCCCAACACATTGGTCTCCAGACTTACCCTGGCGGCATTAAAGTTCTGCATGACCGGGATATTCTGGTCACACTGTCCCACGAACACGACTGGCTCTCCAGGTGCTACTTCAGGTAGGTAGAAACAGTCTTCATCAGTCTGGTTAATATACTCATAGTACACGTTGTCTAGGACGTCTATATTTTCAATAGCATTGTTGATAGCTGTGTTGGCAGCGGCGGGAAGTTGCTTCGTTCTGCTCAATTTCCAGCTCCACACTGCAAACGTAAAACTTTTATACTACTACTACTATTCAGCCCATAATGTACCACTGTTGAGTCGGGCCTCTTCCAGTTACATGGAGGGTAATTAGCCTACTGCGCACGCTGGCAGGACGAGATAGCACAGGGTTTCGTATCAAGCGTGGTTCTGCATCAGATCCCATAATGCCGCAACAGGACGCGAGTTGGAGCACCCCGGGGAGGTTTAGTGGGTAGGCCCCCACTATGGGGGAGAGTCCCACACTCCCAAGTCCATAAAGAATTTTACCCCGGGCGGAAAAAAAAAAAAAAAAAGCGTTTCGTATCAAGTTTTCTTATCTTGTGGGTGAGTTATCGCCCTTGTTATTTCCTTCGTCAGCTCTAACGTCACCTTAGAATGGAATGGGGTGGTGACATTAGGTATTCTAAATCCCTTACCACACGGTATTTTATAGTGGTCATGTTATCGCTAATTTATCACATCATATGTTGGTGTCGCGATTTTGCCACTGCTGGTCTATCTTAAGCCCAACAGCCCCCTGTCTTCAGCTTTATGTTGTATCCTGTCTAACCATGCATTTACAACGTCACATCGCATTTATTCAAGGTCAAAAATACACCAATTAAATAAAATAAAAAAACATCCAATATTTAGTTTTATTAGAAGTAGATTCTCGTTGGTCTAGTGGTTAGATGTGCCGCCTTTGGATTAACGGGTCCCGGGTTCGATTCCGGGGTCGGGCAAGTGTCTTTGTCTAAACCAGATGCACTGGCTCGGAGTCTGGGTGTCATTTCTATCTATAATATGTATGTATTTAAAAAAAAATGTATTTAAGTAGTTTATCATCCATCTCGTTACCATAACACAAGCATTAAGTTAATAATAATAATAGATAATAATATCCTTGGACATTTCACACAACGCCATCTCGTCCCAAGTTAAGCAACTTAATGCTTGTGTTATGGTAACGAGATGGATGATAAACTACATAAATACATTTTTTTTTTTTTGTAAATACATACATATTATAGATAGAAATGACACCCAGACTCCGAGCCAGTGCCTCTGGTTTAGACAAAGACACTGGCCCGACCCCGGAATCGAACCCGGGACCCGTTGATCCAAAGGCGGCACATCTGACCACTAGACCAACGAGGCAGACGAGATGGCGTTGTGTGAAATGTCCAAGGATATTTATTTATTTTAGATTTAGAATACATAGTGTCACCACCCCATTTCAGTATGAGGGTGTCGTAAGAGCCGACAATAGGAAATGACAGGGCCAAAAACCAAACCACAAGAGAAGAAAAACTTAAAACGAAACCCCGTGCCAACCTCTATGGCCATCGTGACACCGTAGGCTTATTACTCCCTCATGTAATGAGACTCAGCAGTAAGTTATATGAACTGGAAAGTAAGAAGTAGATTAGAAGATATTTAAGTTCCGATTGACGCCAGATGAGTTTTAAGACCAGTTGTTGTGAGTCGTTGTTGTACAAGTTGAGTATGGTAAGTAAGGCAAAAGATAAAATAGGAAACTTAATATATTATTGGATCTTACCTCCTCTATAATCGCTATCGATGTCGACGCAACTGTAGGCCAGCGCGTAAGTTTCGTAGTCTGTGGCTAGTATCCAGTACGGTATGTTTATAACTGCAAAAAAGTTAACACTATACAAATAATAATGAACTACAATAATTAAAACCCTTCACAATCTGCAGCAACGTCAACGGCAAACTTTTTTTTATCTGTTACTTGAATGCTTTGACTATAGGCTTGCGTAATAGAAAGCAACACCAGGGTCTAAGATGGAGCAAGCAATTCAAGGAAAAGCCCTGTCGGGCACCGGCTCTCACATACACACGACGAAACACAGTAAAACGACTTAGATGTGAGGGTGGTAGCTAGCCGGGCGGACCATTAGATCCCACCACCATGCGCGCTGCGTTTTTTTTATTTATAAAACATGCGTTTTTCCCAGGTGAAGAAGTATAATAATCTGACCCGTCCCCACATGGGTGAAAACTATTTTGTATCTATGACGCTGCAGTCAACAACGGAGTGAAAGACGGGACATGTGTGGTGGTAGGTGGGTACGGGATCGCCTTCACACCACCGGCACAAGGCGTCTCCGAGTTCACACAACGATGTGGCCGAGTACCCGCCAAAAGTGGCTACCGGCTCAAAAAAAATGTCAGTGCACAAACCGCTCCAAATATTTTAATAGTTTACTTAATGAATATTCCGTGTAGTGACGGAATTAGAAAACAAAACGACACCAGCTCTTGCTATGAGGGTGACACGACTAAACGAGCATCTAGGCAGATCATCTAGCTAGAAACCTTTGTACTTATAAACACTATACCCGTCTTGCCAGCGTGGCGCAGTAGGCTAATTTCGCTCTATGACTTTGGAGGAGGCCCGACTGAGTAGTGGGTCATTAATGGGCTTCTGAACCACGCTGAAAAGACGGATTCTTCGCCAGCCTTTGTAACAACTTTTCCGCCTCTTGCGGCTAATTGACCTTCCGGATGTCCTGGATGATGTGGGTTGGTGACATTGTGTATTCTTAATTCGTCACTCCACGGTGTAAAAGATTGATATACTTATTTTACTTCTTTCATTTTATGTCATTTTTCATTTGATGGCTTTCTTAAAGTTATTATTATTTTAATTAACACATGTATATCGTGTAGACTGGACGCTGGCAGTAATGTTTTAAACGAGTTGCCAAAAGAGAGAAGAAAAAAAAAGTTCGTTAAATGTCAATACACATTCACCAAAAAGAAATACTGAAGAAATTACAGGAGCATAAACAGATGAAAAAGTGTGGGATGCACAAGCGGGATTTAGAAAGGGAATGGGATGTACGGATCAGGTCTTTTCCTTGCCGTGCATAGCCGAAAAGTGTTTGGCTAAAACCAAGAAGGTCTATTGCGCGTTCGTGGATCTAGAAAAGGCCTATGATAGAGTGGTGCGGAATGAATTGTGGTCAGCATTGTCCGTGAACGGTGTGAGCAGTATCCTTATACGAGCATTGCAATCTCTTTATAGGGACTCCAGTGCTTGTGTAAGGATAAACGGGGCATACACTGAATTGTTTAATATCGAAAAGGGTGTTAGACAGGGATGTGTAGCGTCACCGTGACTGTTTAATCTGTTCATGAACAATTGCTTGACAGATTTAAAAGAGAATGAAAGTGGGTTGAGAATGAATGAGTTACTCGTTAAATGTTTTCTCTATGCTGATGACCAAATATTACTTGCGTCTTCGGCCGAGGAGTTGCAGGAGATGGTAACTGCTATGAGTGGAGCTTTTGCTAGAAAGGGAATGAAGATGAATGTCAAGAAGATGAAAGTGATGGTTTTAGAAAGAGATGAGGCAGTGACAGTCTGCAATATCGTGATTGGAGATGAACAAGTTGAACAGGTGAATGAGTTTGTGTATCTGGATTCAAAGTTTACAAGAGATGGAAAGTGTGAGAGTGATATCGAAAGAAGAGTGAATGCAGGGAACATGGTGAACGGAGCTTTGCACTCCTTTATGAGCAGTCGGAAGGTGTCTAACAAGGCTCGTTTGGCTATGCATGAGGGAGTGTTGGTTCCGACACTCATGTATGGAAGTGAAAGTTGGGTATGGCAGAAGAAACATGAAAGCAGAATAAATGCAGTTGAGATGAGAGCGTTAAGAAGTATGATAGGAGTTAAACTGAGTGACAGGATAAGAAATAGTGAGATAAGGAAGCGTTGTGGTCTGAAAGAAGATGTAGTGACAAAAATTGAGAAAGGTATGGTGAGATGGTTTGGCCATGTCGAGAGAATGAATGAAGAACGATTGACGAAAAAAGTGTATAAGGCGAGTGTGAATGAAAGTGTTGGAAGGGGAAGACCTAGGCGGACGTTTCAAGACCAAATCAGGGACGTCTTGAAAAAAGGCCAGGTCAAGAGTACCCTAAACCGAAAAGCATGTATGAAGGGAATAATGAAAGTGGACGAAGCGAAACAAGTATGTATGGATCGTAGCAAGTGGAAAGAAGTGGTCTCTGCCTACCCCTACGGGAAAGAGGCGTGATTATATGTATGTATAAATATTTCCTAAAATATTTAAGTTGATAAAATATGTTCGTGTTTAAGTCTCTTTTTTGTGTACATGCACAATAAAGAATATCTATATATCTATCTACCTTGGCCATCAACGGTGATGGTGATGACGAGTCTCCCACTGCCATCAGTGGAAGTGAAGGTCACCGCACCAGTAGTCACATTCAAGGTCTGGTTGGATACGCTGTTTGACTGTAGGTTGAGGGTATTTTGTGATGTAGCCAGTGAGAACTGATGATTTACACACTGGCCAGACTGCTCTTCTTTGGGATACGCCTCAATCTCATGCCATAAGCCTTGGAACTGGAAACCAAAATCAACGGGTCACTTATAACTATACACTGCCTTGTTGGTTGCATTGGGTTGGGTGTGTCGCCTTTGGATCATGGAGGCCCGGCTCGCACTTGCCAAACCCCAGAACGCACTTGCTCCGAGTCTGGGTGGGTGTCGTTCTTGAATTACGTGTTTGTAGATACAGGTAAAACGGTTTCGTTTGTTGTTAACAAAGCACCAAAAAATAAAGATAGGGGCAAGAGAAGGCAAACTTCCTACAAACTCTGTGTCAACTCGTCTTGCCAGCGTGGCGCAATAGGCTAATTTCCCTCTATGATTTTGGAGAAGACCAAACTCAGTTGTGGATCATTTATGGCCTAAACGGCCTTTGGATCACGGGGCCCAGGGTTCTATTCCGGGGCCGGGCAAGTGTCTTTGTGTAAACCAGAGGCACTTGCTCCGAGTGTGGCTGTCATTTGTGTTCGTGAATTTCATGTTTGTAAACTGCCCCAGATACAGGATATACCTAGTCGGGGTTACGGTTAAAAAAAACCAAACGCAACTGTATAATATCTATCGAACTTAAGGGCATATATTTTGTAGGGCATCTAGGGTTTCCAACTTTTTTTACAAGAAATAAAGTAACTATATTCAACTCTATGAAGAATATAACACAGTATTTTAGAAAAATGAACGGTATGTTATTTATTTATTGATTTAAATACATATTTTTAGAGCTTGTCGCACAACTTAGTAAGTTTATAATCTTTTTTAAAAACGGTATTTGCCTCACCACACTTAAAGCTGAATATAAAATAAATGCGGAGCTCATTTTTTGTTAAATTAAAAGATGCTCTATTTCTACCCTCCCGCCAGTTAGCATTCATAACTGAAAAAATGTGTGAGCGTCTAAGTAAAACACATAGTAGTTAGTTAATGTGTTTGCATTTTGATGCTGAAAACAGTATTTTGTATACTTTATTTTTGTTCAACAGTAAAAAGTATAATTTAGTGTAAAACAGTATAATACTGTTCAAAACAGTATAGTTGGCAACCCTAACCGCGTGGCCACAGCCAACAGCGGTGCGAATTGCGGAGCGTCTAGCGGCGCGGTAAGCAGTGAGCGGCGAAAACAAATGGTAGAGACAATCTATGAAGTATGCCTATTCTATGAAGCTACCGGCGACGCGATCGGCGGCGCGTCTTACGGCGCGACTAGCGGCGCGGTGCACCCGGCGGCGAAATGACAATCTATGAAGTGTGCCACAGCTACCATTTGTTTACCATTTGTTTCGCCGCTCACCGCTTACCGCGCCGCAAGACGCTCCGCAATTCGCACCGCTGTTGGCTGTGGCCACGCGGTAAGGTCATCATGCCTTATTACCGAGGACATAATCTCCATAGCGCTAAGAAAACTTAGAGACGTAATATTTTCAAATGGTTCAAGTCACATACCCGTATCATATCAAAGTTAGGCATAGCCGCTAAGCTTGCATTGCACTGTCCAGGGAAAACCACTGGTACTCCAGGCTCAGGAGTTGGGAAATAGAAGCATCCTTCTCGAGTCTGGTTACGGTTGACGTAATACCTGTCGTCCAGGACTTGGATTGTATTGGTGATGCTTTCAATAGCTGTCACTGCGGTTGTTGTGAGCGACTTTGTTCGACTCAGCTTCCAGCTTTGGACTGAAAATTATGAAAACAAATTTGTTTTAGGAATCAAGTGTTTGTCCCAAAATATTAACTTTAATATAGACTAGCGGCCCATCCCAGGTTCGCAAGGGTCGACATATTTTTTTAAAATTTTCTTGCAATTATGATAGCTTATATTAATTAGTGATAATGTAGCATTCAAATGGTGAAAGAATTATAAAAATCGGTCGTGTACTTTTTGAGCCAATTCGGTACAAATATACATACAAATCTTTCCTCTTTATAATTTTATAGATAAAGTATATTTGCCCATTTTCTGTTATTAGTGAAGTATTAAATAATAAGTAATTAAGTAATCTTGCTAATTTCATTTATTCATCAGTCACGTTGAAAAGGCAAATAGAGATATTAATAACTGAATTGAAACATAGAGTACTGTTTTCCTTTTCATAGAAATAGTTTCCTTCAAAAGTCCTGAATTGAAACTATCTGAAGCTCAGGTAGCTTCAGTACTAAAATAAGTTTAGCAATTAGAATAAGTTAACTTTAATCACTATGTGTAGTGTCACCAACCCATAATATCCCGAGGGTGTCGTAAGACGCAACTAAGGGAATGCCAGAGACAAAACACCTAGCCGCAAGCGAAGGAAAACTTGACACAAACCCTTTTTTTTTTTGGTTCGCCCGGGCAAAATCCTTTATGGACTATCCCCGTCCTACCCACTACCCACTAAACATCCCCGGAGTGCTCCAACTCGCGTCCTGTTGCGGCATTGCGGGATCTGGTGCAGAACCACTTGACATAAACCCTGCGCCAACCTGTGTTGCCAGCGTGGCACAGTAGACTAAATTACCTCCATGAATTTGGAGGAGGCCCGACCCAGTAGTGGGTCATTCGTGGGCTGAAATGACGACTATATGTAGTGTAAATTATTAATTACCAGTTCTGTATTCGTCATCGATGTTTGTGCACGAATACACCAAAGCATACGAGTTGTAGTCTGTGCCGAGAACCCAATAGTTTGTTGTAACTGAAAAAAAATATAATGCTCTATAAACACCTCCGCTGTGGTAACGTTTTAAAAATGCAAAATCACAGAGAAATATTTATAAGTTTATAGACTCGACTAAAAAAAAATCCGTGAGGTGACGGATTTAGAATACACAGTGTCACCACCCCATTCCATGCTGAGAGTGTCGTAGGAGTCGACATTATGAAATGAAAATTCCGAAAACCTAGCCCCAAGAGAGGGAAACCCTGATCGTAGCGGTATGGGGTGACGGATTTTGAATACATAGTGTCACCACCCACACCATTCCATCCTGAGGGTGTCGTAAGAGCCGACAAAATGAAATGACAACGCCGTAAAAATAGCTGCGGGAGAAGGTAAACTTGATACGAAATCCTGTGCCAACGCGTCTGGCCAGCGTGACACAATAGGCTAATGACCCTCCCTGTAATGGGAGGAGGCCAGAGCCGGCAGTGGGTCATTTATGTGCTGAGTAGTATTAGTAGAAGTATTGTATAGGTCACGGTGGTCCTACATAGTGTTTCTGGACTGTTCTAGAACACAGTACATTTACTGATGTTTGGAGATCGACTTAGCGCTCATACACACGAACGGCATTTTGTCAACGGCACAGACAACTGCAGCGGTTGACGCGTCGGCGAGTGCCGTCAACGGCAGCCGACGGCAGTCGACGGCATCCAACGGCAGCCTAATGCATCCGACTGCAGCCGTTGACAATATTATTATGCTGTTCGTGAGTATGAATGCTTACGAGTGCAATGTCCCGTCGGTAAAACCAGAATACTTACATGACGTGCCTAGTACATTAAATGTAACATTCAATTTGGCGCTCCCATCATTGAAGGCCAATACAGCTACACCATTAATGAAATCCAGGGTCTGGTTGAAGACTTGTGTGTTATAGACATTGACTACTCCATTAAGGCTGTAGAAGGCGTTGGGACATGTGCCGTTTTGGAATGATGCAGGGTATGACTCCACGTCATGCCATAAACCCATGTACTGTAAACAATGTAAACAATTGAAAAACCCATAGAAAGTTGCATGAATGATAAGAAATACATGAATGTGAATATGCGAACAACGTTTAGGAATAGGCAGTTCCCAAACTAGTGTTCTTTATTTAAAGTTTTAGTATGGGATTACGATGTTAACCTGTGGATGTAAAGAAAGGACGCAATTAAAACAAACTATACGAGATAATAAATGCCGCTCGTAGAGTATATGGATTCTTAGAAAAGAAAATTAATTCCGAATTAATACTGCCTGGTATTGAGCTAAATACAAAAAATATCTTCTGCAGTAGTGCTACTAATGGAAATCAGAGTTGTTTTTAAAACATCGGATATTCTTTAATTAACGAAAGCCTCACAAACAAACGATCTAACAGATCTCCAGGTGTAGATAACTTACCCTGGTGGCGTCAAAGTTGGTGACAACAGGGATACTCTCATTACACTGGCCACGGAATCTGACTGCAGAGGACCCAGGCGTGGGGAAGTAGAAGCAGGCTTCGGCACTGCGATTGACAACTTCAAAGTAGCGGTTATCGAGGACGTTGATAGTGTCAATGACTTGGTTAATAGCTGTGGTTGCTGTTTGTGTTAAAGCATCGCTGCGACTCATCTTCCAACTCCAAACTAAAAAACATCAATTTGATGATATTTAGTTGATTTTGATGAGCGAGTGAACAGATTTTATAGAGCAGTATTCCAATACAGTAGATGAGGTACGGTGATAAAGTATGTGATCAAATTAAAAGAAATATAAGAAGATGCTTGAGGTAAAAGTGCGCGAGAAGACCAATATATTTAAGCAGTTATAGTAGATAGTAGCACACAAAATTGGGTAGATTAATGGGAACTCCAAACTTTATTCTGTAAGATCATCCTTGCTTGATTATTTAAGTAATATTATATATAATTGAAAATTTACTGTTATTATCGATAAACTGTATAAATAATCGTTATTATATGATGCGTTTACCTTGTCTTTGATCACTGGTCAAATTGGCGCAGCTGTAGACTAGTGTGTATGTTTCATAATCCGTATCCAAAATCCAATATTCGATCGGAGGAGCTAAAATATCGAAAAAAAATACGTGAATCATGTCCCCTTTTAAAAATTGATATCATTAAAGCACTGAAACACCTTATGACTGTTCTTGGCCCCATATTTCAAGCCTTAACTTCAAGCTCAAAAATAACTTCATTGACATCGATTTTATAACAAACTTCTGATTCATCGTCATAGTTAAACTAACCATCGTCAGCCTTCAGTCTCACTCTAGCTTTGAATGGTATTCTGCTTAACTACTATTTTGCTGCTAAGCCTTATTTGAATATGACGTAGTTTAGCACTTTTTGTTCTGCTGAGATCATCTGACTCAGCGCGTTAGTCACAGCAAGCTTCCTACCGAAACATGCTGAGAATAAGTTAGTTAGTAAAAAGATTCTCAAACTCACCGTCAGGGAACGTGACTGTAAGTTTCCCACTTCCATCCACAGCAGCTACGGCAGATCCATTAATGGTGGAAAGTGATTGATCCACAACTTCTGTATTATATACAATTACAGTTCCATCGCTACCCAATGTATAGAGAGCATCATTGCAGGTACCATTTTGGAAGGTTGACGGATAGGACTCTATCAGGAACCATCGTCCGAGATACTGAAATATTGATTATAAAAATGAATAAACTTGATTGAAATATAAAAACTAGTATTAGCTTTAAGTCTCCGTTCGTTAATTGAAAGATTTTTTTATTTTTTATATAGGAATGTCTCTAATAAGTATTAAGGGTTTCGAACATCTGGAAAGGAACATTAGGAGGAGTTCGGTTGCCATATTTATACTTACACGAGCGGCATTAAAGTTCGTCACAGTAGTGATATTGGGATTACATTGGCCAACAAATATGACTGGTTCTCCTGGATTTACTTCAGGTAAATAGAAGCAAGACTCATCGGTTTGGCTAACAGATTCAAAGTAAGTATTGTTTAGGACATTGATGTCAGCCATAGTGTTATCTATAGCAATATTAGCTGCTTGAGACAGCGGCTCTTTTGTCCTACTGAGTTTCCAACTGTATACTAGAAATGAAATAAGAGGTATAATAAACATTTTATAGTAAATTATATAGTTTTAAAGGTGTCCCATCCACGTCTCTCTCGAGTTACCTGCTCGGTAGTCGTTGTTGATGGCGACGCAGCTATAAGCCAATGCATAATTTTCGTAGTCTGTGCTTAGGATCCAGTAAGGGATTGTGATCACTGAAAAAAGTGTTTATTTTTTACATGTAACAATTTGAGTTAATTTTTCATAGCTTGAAAAGCATAATTGAAATCGATAATTAACAGTCCATGTTTCGTATCGAATAATACAAATATATACTACAATAAGTGCGGGTTAAAGCCAACCAAAAAAGCAAGATTGTGTGTAAATTATTTTTCTCTTTAAGGGAGAGAAAAACCGTTTTGTAATTCAATTTTTTATTATTAAATGCCCTCTTCTTGGAAATGAGCCGTCTTCCTATCGTATAGAGGGTTGATACGACATAGGGGCATTTTTTTAAACTGCCTATACTAGGTATCATTTACAGGCTCTGTACCAAAAATCAATTAATTGGAGCAATAGTTTAGCCGCAAATGATTTTTTAATGTTTTGCCTCATTTGAACATGATGTATCTTTCCTAACAGATGTTTATGTCTAACGCATAGTTTTTTAACCTTAGGGGCTGTCCATTAATCACTTGATGTTTTTTAACATTTTTTAACCCCTCCCTCCCCCTTGGTGATACCTGGTGAGGTTTAAGACTACCCCTCCACCCCCCATGAAAAATCACGTGTATATTTTTTTGTACCGTTTCGAATTCATACTAATCACATAATATATAATTTAATGCCCCTCTCTCATATCAACTCTGTATACTTTCCTAAGCGCACATCTAAGGCTTCGTCATGTGCGTTCTTCAATGTTACTTAGGCTTTTGTATTAATTTCTCTAGTTATGGCTATTTCGTCAGCAGCTGATGACCAAAATGTTGAGCTTAACTAACTTGCTTAGTTTTTCCTGATATTTTTCACACAGTATCTTTATTAATAATACCATCGATCCTTTCGTTATGGCTGTAGAGATTTTTTTATATCCTGCATAATTTCCTGTAATCCTTATAACTTGTAAGTACTGTAGCTCTTAATACTTATATAGTCGGTACTACTAAAGGTCGGATATTGCACTAAACGTCACAAACGACATCGAGAAAAATACATCACGTAATTGGCCACAACTGGTACATGTTGTCTGTTATTGGACAATTGGTTTGCGGCTACGATTGATATGATTCTTGGGCTTTTCATAAGTCCTGATCGGATATCTAATGTATTATTGATCGAATATTAAGTCTGGTAGATGCAGAGACCTATGTCTGCCGACCGAAGGTAGGACCGCTGTGGTATCAAGGTGAAATAAGTTTAGATTTACCATTTCCATTGCTGTTTATAGTAATAACTAATCTTCCACTGCCATCCGTGGAGGTAAAAGTCACGGTGCCATTCGATAGGCCAAGAACTTGATTAGCCACATTAAAGGAGTCTAAACTCATGGTCGTATTAGTAGCTCCAATGGTAAACTCATGGCTAACGCATTCTCCGGGTTGAAATTCTTTCGGGTATGCCTCTATTTCGTACCAGGTGCCTTGGAACTAAAAATTGATACTACAATTTTAAAACATTTAACGGAAATTAAAATTTGGCCTTTATGAGTAAAGAAATAAATGGTATGTGTGAAGTTATTTTTTCAAATTGAGATGTGGATTAATAGTACATCTAAATGAACTAATATCGGGAGCTATGTATGGACAGTATTAGACAAAAAAACAACAAGAAGAAATAACATTACTTAACTTAAATTGAAATTTTAGTTCAAACCGAAAGCAAATAATTTGCTGCTGTCAGCAGCTTCATTAAGTATAATGGAACCAAGAATTCAAGAAGCTCGAACAAGAAAGACGATAATTAATATTATAGTAAATAAGTTAAAGGAATATTAAATATCTTTTTAATACAAAATGGACATGATGCGGGATGAAGTGGAGTGTTTTAAATTTCGTTGTATATTTACAAGGATTAGTTACATACATCAGTCATGTCAAAGTTGGGCATAGCCGATATGCTGTTGTTGCATTGGCCTGGGAATACTACAGGCACACCAGGTTGTGGTTCTGGATAGTAAAAGCAGCCGTCGGCACTCTGATTCCTGTTGACGTAGTATCTTTGGTCCAGTACAGGAATAGAACTTATGATATTGTTGATAGTTGTCACAGCAGTTGTTGTTAGGGTTTTCGCTCGACTCAGCTTCCAGCTGAATACTGTGAAGTAAAACATACAATATCTTGATAATTATTGATAAGCAAATTTTCTATTTCCCTTTTATCTCGAGCTTAAATAATTTGAATTTAAGCATTTGCATCTGTAGTAGACGGGATGAAAAGTGTCCTTTTAGTTGTAACACTCATCACGTTTATTCTTTTTTTAAGCCAAAAAGGTATAGTGCAATATTAAGTTTTAATAATGAATGATGAGAAAGGAAATTATTGAGACACTAATGTAATTTTATCCGTTGACGTGGTTTCAGCCAAATAATGATGTGTGTTTTGAACGATTAGTCTTCATTACTTTGGCACCGTGGGGACTTAAACAGTACTTCTCAAGAAATCTTTCTCTTTGAAATTAAATACTTTTTAACGGATTTATCGCGTGTATATTACATTATTTAATTCCCGACGTTTCGAATGCTTTGTAGCAGTCGTGGTCGCGGGAGAGACTAGATGACAGTTGTCTTCAAAAGTACAAAGAAACAGTTAAAATCTACCGCCTATAATTTTGTTTTATTGATAACGTTCCATGTGCACGCAGAAATCGCTCACGGTGTCCAGAGGTCTTGCAGATGAGTATTTTGCTTGAGATTTGATCAATTTAATGACTGGATCCCAGGCAGGTGGTACTAACTACCAGGTGGTAACTCGTCACGTCCAAAAATATGATAAATTGGTATCAAAAGCCTCGGTTCCACAACCTAATCGCGACGTCCCTGAAAAAACATCAGTTGTCAACCTGACCAAACAAACAACAATAGATTCCACCGCTATCAAAGCTCTAGAAAATGGACTCAATTACGCGATTACGCCGAAGAAAGTGCCGTATGAAGACATCATCTGTTCCGTGGAAAACGTACTGGCGAAAAACAATATAAAAAAGGAAGATTTGGAGGCGATACGGCAAGATGTCCCCTCGATTCTAAGACACAGCAAACCGCCCAAACCGAACATTCCTCGCGACCAATACCTTGCTCTGAACACCCTACGCAAGAACCCAGACGTCATCATACTCCGAGCAGATAAAGGTAACTCCACTGTGATAATGGACACAGCGGAATATAACATCAAAATTCAAGAACTTTTGTCGGATGAAAACACATACAAACTTGTGAAAAAAGACCCAACGAATAAAATTGTTACTAAAACCAAACAATTAATCACTAAATACTCCGACTCGCTTGAATTAGACGCCTAAACTGTATGGACTACCTAAAATACATAAGCCTGGTTATCCTCTGCGCCCCATCGTAAGCCAGATAGACTCGCCCACCTACAAACTGGCACAACATGTGGCCAAGTTTCTATCCCAGCTTCGGGGTCACACTAACACCTATGTCAAGGATTCTTACCACTTCATAAGCCAGATTGAAAATCTACACCTGGCAGATGAAGAGATCATGGTCAGTTTTGATGTACAGTCATTATTCACAAATCTCCCACTACATGACTGCATTGAAGTTGTCAAGAGGAATTTAATTGAATATGATCTGCCTTTGGAATATGCAGAATTATTGGAACATTGCCTCACATCCGGCTATTTATATTGGGACAGTAAATACTATCTGCAAATTGATGGTGTGGCCATGGGCTCCCCAGTATCCCCTGGGGTCGCAGACATATATATGGAGGACTTTGAGGAGAGAGCCCTCTCCACTGCATTGGCTACGCCGAAGATTTTCAAACGGCATGTTGATGATACTTTTGCCATTCTATCCCAAAACCAATTGCTTTTCTTGAACATCTAAATTCCATTAACAATAAGATTCAGTTTACTATGGAACCAGAGAGTAGCAATTCATTAGCCTTTCTTGACATATTAATCACCAGGAATCCTGACAACTCATTAGGCCATACTGTATATAGGAAACCTACCCATACAGACAGGTATCTCAATGGCAATTCACACCACCATCCATGTCAGTTAGCTACCGTAGGCAAATCTTTGTTACAGAGAGCACGGGGCATCTGTGATAGCAACCATCTGGAGGAGGAGCTTCTGCATGTCAAATCTGTCCTGCGGAGCAACAACCTTAAACTCCCACGTATGCGTCACAGAAGTCAGCCCAAAGCACCTACAGTTGAGCGACTACCTGCTGTCTTGCCATATATCAAGGGTATCACTGATAAAGTTGGAAATATTCTGAAACGTGCTTCAATAAAAACTTATTTCAAGCCACACAGGAAGATCAGCCAACTTTTAAGACCAGTGAAATCTAACATCCCCCTACAAGATGCTGGTGTGTATAAACTTGACTGTGAGTGTGGATTATCATACATTGGGCAAACAAAGAGAAGTGTCGGTATCCGCATAAAAGAACATATAGCTGACATGAAAAACAGACGCTCGACCAAGTCTGCAGTTTGTGAGCACACATTCAACAAGACCAACCACTACATTCACTTTGATAGACCTCAAATCCTTGCCAAGGAAAATCATTACATTCCAAGAATGATCCGCGAGGCTATTGAGATTAAAAAACATCCAAATTTCAATAGAGAGGATGGTTGGCAAGTACCACCTGCCTGGGATCCAGTCATTAAATTGATCAAATCTCAAGCAAAATACTCATCTGCAAGACCTCTGGACACCGTGAGCGATTTCTGCGTGCACATGGAACGTTATCAATAAAACAAAATTATAGGCGGTAGATTTTAACTGTTTCTTTGTACTTTTGAAGACAACTGTCATCTAGTCTCTCCCGCGACCACGACTGCTGCAAAGCATTCGAAACGTCGGGAATTAAATAATGTAATATACACGCGATAAATCCGTTAAAAAGTGTTTAATTTCAATGTGTAATAATCGCGAAAACCTAAAAAATCATTAAATCTTTCTCTTTCAATAATGAAAAGAATGTTGAGCTTTCTTTCTTACCTTGTATATATTCTTCGTCGATGCTTTGGCAAGAATATACAAAAGCATAGTTATCGTAATCTGTAGCAAGCACCCAGTAGTTCGTCATAACTGGAAAAATATTCAGGAAGGTATTACGATATTCCCCAATGGCAGCATCTAACACTTGATCTTATGTATTCTTACCATCAAAACCACCAACGTTGAAAGTGACATTGAGTTTTGCAGTTCCATCTGTGGTGATGAGAACAGCAATACCAGTGATGGTGTCAAGGGTCTCATTGATCACCTGAGTATTAAACACATCCACAACACCTCCAACTAAGGAGTAGTTGGCATTAGGACAAGACCCGTCTTGGAAAGGCATTGGGTATGATTCAATATCATGCCATAAGCCCATGTACTGTAACAAAATCAAATAAAGTTTCGTTTTGCTTGCCACGGTTAAAATATAATAAATATTGGTAACATCACTATAATATTGTCAGCCTTTACTTTAAATCCATTTCTAAATAGTTAGTATCTCGGTTAAGTTTTGATAGTATTTTGAAAGAAACACGAAGAAATACTTGATTAGTTATTATTTCTGATTGATGATACTTTAACAATCTTATGACGACAAAGATTGTTTGAAGTTAATAGTAGACTTTGTGATATATGATAATGAGAATTTCGTCTTGGCTCTGGCTCTGGCCTTCGCAGTTTATAAATAGGGTGATATAGACTGATATATATAGACCTCGTTATAGACCTGACATGCTTGTCCAAACGTACGAATTGCTAGAATCTGATTACGGTAAGCCACAGGGTTGAATATTAAATCTAAATGATCAAAAAATTTCTAGAGTTCTCGGATAAACACATAAACATACTTACTCTCACAGCATCAAAGTTAGTTACAACAGGAATGCTGTCGTTACAACGACCGCGGAACGTGACACTTTGACTGTTGTCAGGAACTGGGTAGTAGAAACAGCCTTCAACACTTCGGTTAATGCTCTGGTAGTAACGGTTGTTCAGCACTTCAATGCCGTTGATCACTTGATTGATAGCATTATTGGCGGTTTCGCCCAATGTGTTATTTCGACTTAACTTCCAGCTCCACACTACAGAGACATAATAAAATCAACTGTAAAAGCAATTGAGTATACATCCTACTTCCTACTAATACTATAAACGCGAAAGTTTGTAAGTATGGATGGATGGATGCTTGTTACTCTTTCACGTAAAAACTACTGAATGGATTTTAATGAAACTTTACAATAAGCTTGTACTTCAGAATAACACATAAGCTACAATTTAGATATTGTGTGAATTATCCAAAATATAACAATAAGTGTCAAGTAAGTTGTAAAATCTAAATTTCGAAAAATAAATTCCATCACCACGCGGGTAAAACCGCGAGGCGCAGCTAGTTATTCAGAATTCAATAACCTTCAATTAGATATTGTCATAAGTCATTGTCGGCCATTTTCTAATTGACTCAAATACTGTTTCACTTGATGCTTTTATGATATCTAGCTGCCTGATTCATTTGTGAACATTATGAATATTTTGGATTTACTCAGCCATCTTGACTGTTTCGTAAGATGCAAATTAAGCAAAACGCACGAAACTGGAAACCACTAAAACCTTCTTGGAAACCAAACCCTCAATAATGCTATCTTGCCGGATGCTTAGGCTGGGATGCCAAGATGTAGTTATGGCGACGGTATTACCTCTTCTCTGATCTGCAGTAACATTGACACACCCGTACACGAGGGCGTAGTTGTCGTAATCAGTATCCAGGACGTAATACGTAAAATTGTTGTTGGCTGGAATACAAGAAAATATTTACAGCATTTGCGAGTCACATTTATACTAGAATAAAAATAATTCTCGCTAAGCAATTCCGAATGGTGCTTTTTATTTGCAAAAAACTAATTTACCACAACTTTTTTATAACACACAATAAACTTTGTTTGTAGAACACAAACTATTATGTTATAAGTTTTGTTTAATTTTATTTTCAAACAATAATCTTTTTAACGGATTTGTCGCAGTTATTTAGTTCTCGACGTTTCAAATGCATTGTGCTACAGTCGTGGTCAGTCTGATAAATTTCAATACGTAATAATCACGATAATCTAAGGCATCGTAACTATGTAATAACTTACTGCTAGGGAAGCTGACATTTAATATTCCTCTCCCATCGTTGCCAATTACAACGGCATTGCCACTAATCGAATTTAGACTTTGATCGACCACTTCTGTGTTAAACACTATAACTGAGCCATTAGCTGCCAAAGAATACGAGGCGATGTTACATGTGCCTTGCTGAGATTCAGGTGATGGATAGCTTTCTATTAAGTTCCAACGTTCAAGATACTGAAAAAATAAGAAATATTAACGGAAATTAAAATGAGAAATTGAGATTGGAAATTGGAAAAGAGAGAAAAAAGTATCAGAACATATTTTACTTTGCTTTGTCTTTCGCTGAGTGTTTATCTCTTACTCGGAGCTCATGGACCTACTGTAGAGTCAGGTTTCATGAAAGAAATTATCCGAAGTGAGTGGTCGCTCACTTCGGATAATTTCTGCATGCTACTTATTTAACAAAACTTATTTAACATCAACATCAATATCCATTACCTAAAAGTCATACACCGCGATATCGAAGTTTATAGAGCAATTCATCATCATCATCATCAGCCCACATTAGTCCACTGCTGGACATAGGCCTCCCCTAAAGAGCGCTATAGCGCCCTGTCTTCAGCTTGACGCATCCAGCTGCTGCCCGCAACCTATCGCAGATCGTCGCTCCATCTAGCAGAGGGCCGTCCCACACTACGCTTGCCGATTCGCGGACTCCACTCAAGAACTCGTCTACCCCAGCGGTTGTCGGTTCTTCTACAGATACGACCAGCCCACTACCACTTCAGTCTGCTAATTCTCTGAGCTATGTCGGTGACTTTGGTTCTCTGTCGGATAATCTCATTACGGAGCCTATCTTTCAGAGAAACTCCAAGCATAGCTCGCTCCATAGCACGTTGAGCGACTTTAAAGTGGTGGACTAGTTCGTAGAGCAATTCGCACAATTAAAAATACCCTGCCACACATACCACCTCATCCGGCTGGAAGATCATCCTTTGCGTAAAGACAATTTTAGTTGCCCGATATGCCAGCGTCATTATAGAAATGATAGGTGAATTTGCTTAAACAACTCAGTAAATTTGAATCGTAATACATTACATCTAATAGTCTAGTAATTTGGTATTACATCTAACGGTATATTAACTACTGAAACACTAGATTCAAACAAAGATCTTACCCGTGTTGGATTGAAGTTCTGTATTACTGGTATATTCGGATCACACTGACCAGGAAGAATAATTGGCTCTCCAGGCGCCAGTTCAGGCAGATAGAAACATGACTGGTCTGATTGAGAGACGTTTTCGTAATACCTATTGTCCAAAACTGTGATGCTACTTAAAACATTTTCGATTGAGGTATTGGCTGCAGCTGATAACTCCTTAGTTCTGCTAAGCTTCCAACTGTATACTGAAAACAAGGAATTGTCGGTGTCGTGTTTTAAATGTGTATGCAACATGGCTTGTAGCTAAAAATGGCGTATCTTGTAATGGTAACATTTCATGTTAAAAATTTTTGACAAGTTATTAGAGCTCTAATAAACCGACTTGATGAAATTAATTTTGACTCCGATTTATTTCTTTCTCTTGATTGTTAAGTTTAAGTTTTATTCAAATCTGTTCTACAGTTCATTTGGTAGATTGGCAATGCATTATGAGAACTGTTCAGACTTATATCTTAGAGATGGAAATGTAAATGTAAAATAATACTCATAGATTACCTCCTCTGAAATCTTGGCTAATATTGACACAAGCATAAGCAAGTGCGTAATTAGTATAGTCCGTGCTAAGCACCCAGTATGGAATGTCGATGTCTGTAAGAAAATAAAACCAAATTACATATTTTCATACTTAGGCTTCTTGCACAAAATCATATGATCATTAATCAAAGTTATAATTTCATGAATAAATGCAGAAATAAACTTACTTGAGCCGTTAGCTGAAATTGTAATATTTAATCTACCACTACCATCGCTTCCAGCGAAATTAACGATACTTTGTGTAATTGAAATGAATTGGTCATCGATACTCGATGACGCGAGATTCAAACGACTACTGTTAACGAACGTGAACTGATGATTGACACACTGTCCTGTTTGCTCCACTTTGGGGTATGCTTGGATTTCATGCCAAATGCCTTGGAACTGAAAGAAAAAGAATAGTGACATCAGGATCTTGATACTCTGACTAACTCTTGGTAATTGGACACTGTCGAGTTAGGCTTCCTTCGATGACAGGAGGGATATAAGTCTACTGTGCCACGATGAACGAGGAAGCAAAGGGTTTTGTTTCAATATTCACGCGAACGGAGCGTAGACGGCAATCGCTATATATAAATACTGGTAGTTAGCCAGATCAGGTAAATCTGGTGACACCAATGAAATTGGGATAGGCGAGGGAGAAGAAAAATAAATAAATAAATATCCTTGGACATTTCACACAACGCCATCTCGTCCCAAGTTAAGCAACTTAATGCTTGTGTTATGGTAACGAGATGGATGATTAACTACTTACATACAATTTTTTTTTGTAAATACATACATATTATAGATAGAAATGACACCCAGACTTCGAGAAAGTGTCTCTGGTTTAGACAAAGACACTTGCCCGACCCCGGAATCGAACCCGGGACCCGTTGATCCAAAGGCGGCCCATTTCACCCCTAGACCAACGAGGCAATACATTAGAGAAGAGAGAAATTCACTTATTAGGAAAGAAATAGCTCTAATGTTATATCACCAATCCATACCATATTGAGGGTGTCATAATAAACTTACTTACATAATAGACATACTTTTTATCTGTTACTTGATACTTTTGACCCTTATTTTTCTTTTCTTTTTTTGAGGCTTGCGTGATGGAAAGCAAGGTCTAAGGTGGAACAGGCAATTCAAGGAATTGGCCTGTCGGGCACCGGTTCTCACATACACACGACGAAACACAGTAAAACTGCTTGGCACTTTGGTCTTAGATGTGAGGATGGTAGCTAGCCGGACCATTAGATCTTACCACCAAGCAAAAGCTAAAGGATAAGGATCGCAACATTAGGCACAGTAATCCATTCAAGAACTTGAAGGAGGCCCGACTCTGTAGTGGGTAATTTATGAACTGAAACAACGAACGACGACTTACCCGATTAAAGTCGAAGTTTGGAACAGCGCTAATACTATCGTTACATTGACCAGGGAATACTACAGGTACTCCTGGTAGAGGTTCTGGATAGTAGAAGCAACCGGCTGCAGTCTGGTTTGTAGACACAAAGTAGCGTTGATCTAGAACCATCACTGAGTTGGCGATATTGTTGATTGCTGTGGTTGCAGTTGGCGTTAGTTCTTTCGTTCTACTCAGCTTCCAGCTGTTCACTGTGAATCAGAAAATATGTTGGATTATTTTACTTTTGTTGGTCTATACACGGATTTATATGGTTGAGCGACCGACTGCTGTGCAGCATGTCGCGGGTTCGATTCCCGCACGGAAGAAATATTTGTACGACCTACAAGTATTTGTTCTGGGTCTGGGTGTTTTCTATCCAATGTAAATTTTAATGTAATATGTACGTATTTACAAAAAAAATGTATTAAGTAGTTTATCATCCATCTCCTTACCATAACACAAGCATTAAGTTGCTTAGTTTGGGATGAGATGCCGTTGTGTGAAATGTCCAAGGATATTTATTGATTTATAATACATGTCACCACCCCATTTCATCCCGAGGGTGTCGTAGGAGCCGACATACAGACATGATAAGGCCGATAACCTAGCCGCAAGAGAAGGAAAACTTGATACGAAACCCTGTGCCTTCCCGTCTGGTCAGCTTGTAGTGGGAGGAGGCAAGATTCAGCAATGATTCATGTATGGGCTGAGAAGAAAGAGAGAGAATATCTTAAAATAATAACATTTTTTTCTGAGATATTTACAATCTTAGGCCGATGACTTACCTTGCATTCGATCAGCGTCAAGATTTGCACAGGAGTACACAAACGCGTATGACTCGTAGTCAGTATCCAATATCCAGTAGTTAGTACTAACGTTCACTGTAAAAAAAAATCATTAGTAAATACTTTTGGAACTAATTTCAATAATATAATTACTACCTGAGCAATGTATTTATAGAAACAATTTTGAATAAAAAAGATATATAAATAAAAAATCTATATAAATAAAAAAGAAGTAGAAAAAATAGATTTTCCTGAAATTTCAGTAGTCCTATCGAACCTTTTGTTATGGATTAAGGATTTTTGTTACCCTCGGTATATTATGAATCAAGATTACTAATAAAATTATTAAAGTACTTACAATTAGTTCCAGCAACCGGGAATGTGACATTGAGTATCGCAGATCCGTCATCGGATGCCAGAACCGCGGTAGCCCTAATAGTATCGAGGGTCTCATTGATGACTTGAGTGTTAAGAACATCTACGGTTCCATCTACCAGAGTATACATGGCGTTGATGCAGTCGCCTCCTTGGAACGCAGTCGGGAAAGATTCGATATCGTGCCAAAGACCTTGATACTAAAACATATAGATAATTTTAAAAAAAGAATTCATATTTCGTATTTTAGTATTGTTGTTACATAATGTCCAAGTCTTTCCGTGTGGTGACGGATTTAGAATACACAATGTCACCTACCCATACCATGCAGAGGTTGAAAGGAACGAGGAGACAAAAGAGGCAGATCATCCAATCGCAAGAGAAGAAACACTTGATACAAACCTTGTGTTCGCCTTGCCAGCGTGGCATAGTAGGCTAAATTTCCTCCATTTATGGGAGAACGAATGTCTAAGTTTATTGAAGATCTAGGCTTCATCAGTCACCATAGAAGATGGCCAGACGGTTGAAGAGTCTATTTTTACCACTGATTCTTCTAATTTGTATAAATTTCCAATCAGAGCAATTGAAACGTGTATTGTCAATCTTTCCCAGAAAAGTTACTATAGAACTACGTACCGCCGCGGATTCACTCCAGTGGCTTTTGAATTTAATAGTGTAAAAGATGTAAAAGTTAGCTTTAAGATGGTTCTTAACCGATGAAAAAATCTTTAGTAATAGATGTCGCTAAGATAGACGGTCGAATGATATATTAAAATGTTTAATGACAATTTGTAAGTGTCAATCGTGACCTAATAAATGATTTGAATTTGTAAGGAACTCCACGAACATAAAAATACTTACTCTAACGGGATCGAAGTTTGGCATAGCAGTCACATCATTTGAGCTGCACTGGCCACTAAATATGACTGGCCGATCGTTTGCCGGCTCCGGATAATAGAAGCAACCAGCATCACTTTGGTTCGTTTGTATATAGTATCGGTTGTTCAGATCAATAATAGAGTCTATCACTTGGTCAACCTGTGTTTGGGCATTTGTAGGCAGTTGTCTTGTCCTACTGAGGATCCAGCTGAGTACTAGAAGTAAAATTCATACATTTGTTTATGAAGAAGAATAAATGATATCATGATGAATTAGGTACCGAATTTTTATTACAACATGGTCAACACACACTATTTTTGTAAGGGTATGCTTTCTAATACAGCAACTTGGTCTGGAAAGAATGGTTCTTCTGGTTACTTCCAAGGGAACTATTCCCAAGGAAGCTTATTCAGTGATTGGCAGTGATGAAGTACCGTAGTTTTCAATGTGCACTGGGATATTAAATCCGTTTGTATAAGGATGAAGTTAAATTGATTTACTTAATGGCTTCCAGTGTTGTCTGGCATAACCGGAGATTACTATTGACGAAAACTAAGTTAGTAATTTCCAATCAATATTACAAGGTTAAAATAAAGCAGGAGAGAATGGATAAGGAATATCATAAATGTAGCTAAAAATATATTATGATTCGTGAAATGTTTGATTTGTATCTGTTCCCTAAACACGTTAGTGTTATTAAGATTAATTATACATAAATTACACATACCTCGCTTCTGGTCGTTTGGTAGACTTTCACATGTATACGATATCGCATAGTTGTCATAGTCAGTTGAAATTACAAAAAGTTCTTGGGTCGCCGTAACTGTATAAATGAATACACATTAGCAAAAGTTAAAGGTACCACAGAATGATCAAGATCTTCTTCTTTATTTGTGTATGTAAACTGTTTCTAAGTGAGTTATGCAAAATAAAGCTTTATACAACTATCAAAATAGCCCAACAAGTAAATGAGTAAATCTGGGAAACTCATTGATCAATTTTAATATAGCTTTATTCCTTTAATTTCGAATTATACAAAATGTAATACATGCTTACCTGTTGGTGATATGTTCAATACAACGCTTAACCTGGCACTGCCATCATTGCTGCTGACTGTGGCCAATCCAGAAATAGTGTCCAGGTTCCTATTGATAACCTGACTATTGACAACATTTACACCATTAGCACCAAGCGTGTATTCAGCCCTTGCGCAAGTGCCGAGGGCATTATCGGAATGGTAGCTTGCAACTTGGTGCCATACTCCTGTGAACTGTAACAAACAAGAAATATAAAACCTCTGCTGTCATAAGTGTAATCTAAAAGACTCCTAGACTATCAAACAGTATAAATTTTATTCGAAGTATATAATTAAATTGCAGGTTGTCGTTTCAGGCTATAAATTACCCACTAATGAGTCGGACCTCCTCCAAATTCATGGAGGGAAATAATTCTACTATGCCAAGCTGGCACGACGGGTTGGCACATGATTTGTATTAAACCTTGCTTCTCTTGCAACTGGGTGATCTCTCTCTTGTGATCGCTTAGATATCTCGAAACCATCAGGTTGGTGTCCTTCCGTATTTTAAATCTGTCACCAAATGGAATAAATTGTATTGGTAAAATTAACGAGAATCAGTAATGTAATGTCTGATAGGTATTACGAACCTTAAAAAGAACCTTAATGGTTTAATATAATTTTCGCAGGATCCATCATTAAAGGTCAACGGGGAGGCCACCAAGGACTTGATCTACGTATTCACAACTTATAAAACTGGATGTTGTGTATGTTTTAGGCCACCAAAAGACTATAGACTTGTTTCACTTACCCTAGCAACATTGAAATTTTGCTCAACAGTGATATTAACGTCGCACTGCCCAGGTAGCGTTATCGGTTGCCCAGGTTCGATTACTGGCAGGACATAGCAAGCATCGTCACTGTGATTCACGGTACGAAGCTCGTTGGAGTTAATGCCGAACACAGTGTTGATAGTTGTCTGAATAAGCGCCGGTATCATCTCGTTGGGAAAAGTGGTACTCCTTCCAAATTGCCAGAGGTAAACTGTTGGACAAAAGGTATAATTTATTTAAGATATTGTAATTGCGCCGATTGTGCTGTGAGCAAAATAAACTGAAAATGATCACTTACCTAACCCAATAGGTTAGTTAAGTGGAGAGGGTAATGCGCCAAATTTTAGATCCTATGAATCGATGTAGTCTATGCGAAGTGAATCTGTCAACGATACGGTAGCTGAAGCAGATCCTGGACTATAGTCATTGAAAAAGATAAAGCAAGACCTCAAGCCGGAGGCAGAGACGGATGTCTAGCAAGGCCTCTAAGCATTTCATCAACAAAACATTGGAATGCCTGAGCTGCATTGCAAGGCCGGAACATCGTGTAAGCCAGCATAGAGAAATTGAACGGGACGCTTTGATAGTTGTATTTTATCGAATTTCACTTGTTTTCTCAGTAACATGTCTGTTATTTGTTTACAGTTAAATAAACTTCGTGGCCAACCTCTGAAAGCAACTGGAGCCAAGAGTTGGAAAAGAAAGCTTTGAGCATTGTTTAGAATAAAATGTTCTTTAACGGTCTTGACAATCTAAATAGACTTGTATGGTAATTTTTATCTAATTTGACATATTTTTTGTCGGCTGTCCTGTTAAGTGCTATGTTGTGACTTTGAATACTTTCATTTTTTTATATTTTAGATGAGTTCATAATATATTGTAAAAGGTGATATAGGAAACGCGCTTAACTATCACTATCACTACATAGTATAAAACAAAGTCGCATTCTTCTGTCCGTCCCTATGTATGCAATAATCTTTAAAACTACGTAACGGATTTTGAAGCGGTTTTTTTTAATAGATAGAGTGATTCAAGGGGAAGGTTTTTATGTATAACCCACCCCCGCTTTGCACGGGCGAAGCCGGGGCGGGCCTCTAGTTAAAAATAATGTACTAACCTCTTCGTTGCACTGTTGTAATATTCTCACAAATGTATCCTACAAAGAAATTCTCGGAGTCGGCCATAAGTATTGAAATGTTCCGAGCTGAAACAATAAAATAACATTACCCTTAAATGGCCTCGGCCCACAAACCAGATGTTCGTCTGGACTCGGACCCAAGATCCAGACTAACCCGTCATTATACCGAAGATATCCCGGCCGTCAGCTTGTATGAGATTGTGATGGCCTTAAAACAGCTCCAGAACAATAAGGCATCCGGGGATGACGGAATCACGACAGAGCTTCTGAGAGCGGGTGGAAAGCCGGTACTTGTAGTCCTCCAGAGGCTCTTCAATTCCGTCATACTTGAAGGAACAACGCCTGAAGCATGGAACAGGAGCGTGGTGATATTGTTCTTTAAGAAAGGGGATAAAACCCTTCTGAAGAACTATAGACCCATCTCGCTCCTGAGCCATGTTTATAAGCTATTTTCGAGGGTCATTACGAATCGTCTTGCACGCAGGTTTGACGACTTCCAGCCTCCCGAACAAGCCGGATTCCGGAAAGGCTTTAGCACCATGGACCACATACATACGCTGCGGCAGGTTATACAGAAGGCCGAGGAGTATAACCAGCCACTATGCTTAGCGTTTGTGGACTATGAGAAAGCCTTCGATTCGATCGAGACTTGGGCTGTGCTTCATTCCCTGCAGCGATGCCGCATTGATCAGCGATACATCGAAGTGTTGAAGTGTCTGTATAGAAACGCCTCTATGTCAGTTCGAATCCAGAACCAGACCACTGAGCCTATCCAATTGCAGCGAGGAGTGAGACAAGGAGATGTTATCTCTCCAAAACTGTTTACCGCTGCTTTGGAAGATGTCTTCAAGCTGTTGGATTGGGACGGACTTGGCATCAACATCAACGACGAATACCTCACTCACCTTAGATTTGCAGATGATATTGTGGTGATAGCGGAGTCGCTGCAGGAATTAAGTACAATGCTCGGAGGCCTCAACAGAGTTTCTCAACAAGTGGGTCTAAACATGAACATGGATAAGACTAAAATCATGTCGAATGTCCATGTTACACCGTACCCGATTGCTGTTGGGAATTCTCTCCTCGAAGTTGTTGACGAGTATATATACCTGGGACAATTGGTCCGATTAGGTAAGTCCAACTTCGAGAAAGAGGTCACTCGTCGAATCCAACTCGGCTGGGCAGCGTTCGGGAAGCTACGTCATATCTTCTCATCCAATATTCCTCAGTGCCTGAAGACAAAAGTCTTCGAACAGTGCGTGTTGCCAGCGATGACATACGGATCCGAGACGTGGGCGTTCACAATGGGGCTTATTAGGCGGCTGAGAGTCACTCAACGTGCGATGGAGAGAGCTATGCTCGGGGTTAGTCTACGTGATCGAATCAGAAATGAGGAAATCCGTAGACGAACTAAAGCTACCGACATAGCTAGAAGGATTGCACAGTTGAAGTGGCAATGGGCAGGCCACGTGGCCCGAAGAACGGATGGCCGTTGGGGCATGAAAGTCTTGGAGTGGCGCCCACGTATGGGAAAGAGAAGCGTGGGAAGACCCCCGACTAGGTGGACGGACGATCTTGTGAAGGTCGCTGGGAGTCGGTGGATGCGGTCAGCACGAGATCGTGCATTGTGGAAATCTATGGGGGAGGCCTATGTTCAGCAGTGGACTTCTGTGGCTGATAGATAGATAGACCCTTAAATGCGAAATATAATCAAAAAAGGAAAGGTTTTGTAGTCGGTGATCAAATGATAGAGAAACCATTGAAATCGATTCAGGTTATCAATTATCATTAAGAATATAAACATACATACGGCTAAACGTAGTATCTCCCTTTTCAAATAGGCAATAAGCAATCTCAAGAGCCCACGTGGAATATGGCCAACATTACATTTCATAGAAATATTAAAAAAACTAAGAAAAATATTAACGGACATAAAAAAGATGAAAATAACCACTAAGCAAAAATTTGAAAGGTGTGTCTTGAAATGATTGTTAGTTAGTTTACATTTTCAGTTAAAAAGTTTTATTTTATTTTAAGTTCATTAACTAGGAACCATTAGTACGCATAAGACATTCAAGAACATCCAATTTTGCCTTGCGACAATTGGTTTTGTTCACTTACTTAAAGTGTTATAGCAAACTACTGAACCGATTGACTGTCTTTTTGGTCTAGGGGTTAGATGTGACGCCTTTGTATCACGGAACGCAGGTTCGGGGTCGGGCAAGTGTCTTTGTGTAAACCAGAGGCACTTGCTTCGAGTCTGGGTGGTATTTGTGTTAACATTACATGTTTGTAAACTGTCCCCGCGACACAGCCACCAAGATCGATTTAATTTAAAAAAAACGGTAAAATTTATGTGGAACCAATATTCAATACCAATCGAATAAAATGTAGAAGAAGAAAAAGGTAACAAAAGGTAAAAAATATTGATTTATTCTCTTGTATACATGGTGTTCCAAAAATAGCGAAGAAGAGGAAGGCAAGTGACCTTCCACAAAAAAAAATTGTCTGTAATAAAATTAAAAAAACAATGTGGCGTGCTATTTTTGGGACATCCTGCATATAATTTTCCAAATCGATTTTAAAGAATCGTGGCAGTTGTAAAAGTGTACAATTAATAAAACCACCCAATTATTATACTTCCAAGACAAAATGAATAACTGCAACTCAGTTTTGTTAACCACTTATGTTCGTCATCTCTCGACTCCTCGGGCCTGCACCACTTGAGCGAAAATTAGCCTAATCTTTCATGTCATTGGCAATCATCCAAACGTTCGTATTCATATTAGTATGGGTGCACTTACGTCCATCAAACGTAGATATATTCAGACTTAATATAGCAGAGCCCGTCACATAAGTGACATTACCGGATGCCTCCTCCACAAAATTGCTATTCACTGTCCGGCTCGCGATGTTTATTACGCTGTCGTTACGGGCAAGATCTATCGTGGAACAGTCGCCATTTTGGGTCGGGCTATATGTGCGCGCTATTTCATACCAGGTACCTAGGAACTGAAATAAAAATGGATTTAGAACACACAATGGCATAAGCAAGGTTGCGGGCAGCAGCTGGAGGCCTATGTCCAGCAGTGGAATAGAGTGGGATGATGATGATGTCATGAACACATAGGACCATCAGGGTGTTGTAAGGGGAGATTAAGGAACGCAAGAGAGAGATTACCTAGCCGCAGAAGAAGGAAATCTTTACAAAATCCCTGTGCTAAACCGTCTTGCCATCGTGGCACAGTAGGATAATATTTCTCTATGAATTTGGGGGAGGCCCAATTTAGTAGAGGGTAATTTATGGGCTGAAACAACCGATTACTTTTTTTGTACCCAAATGGCGATCTAAAAAGAGCAACTACAGAGTTTCTTGCCGGCTCTTCTCTGTAGAGGTGCATTCCGAACCGGTGGTAGATGGTAAATAATTAATTTTAAATGGTAAATTTTAAATTTTATTTTTTGTTTGACCTGTCAAAAGAGCTCTAATGAGCCAACTTGATTAAATGAGTTTTGATTTTGATTTGATTTTTGACTAAGAAAAAAGTATTTTGATTGTAAGACATTAAATGTTGTGCGAACTTTCACTTTTGGTTCAAGACGATTGTAAGCAACTGTATCATATCAAAATAAAAATCATATCATATTTAAAGCATAAGTTAAAATAAAAAAATAACAGTAAATAAATAAATATAAATAAATATCCTTGGACATTTCACACAACGCCATCTCGTCCCAAGTTAAGCAACTTAATGCTTGTGTTATGGTAACGAGATGGATGATAAACTAATTATATACATTTTTTTTTTGTAAATACATACATATTATAGATAGAAATGGCACCCAGACTCCGAGCCAGTGCCTCTGGTCTAGACAAAGACACTGGCCCGACCCCGGAATCGAACCCGGGACCCGTTGATCCAAAGGCGGCACATCTGACCACTAGACCAACGCGAGTTTTTTGACAGTAAATTGTCAAAAAACGCGCGAACTACATTTAATGTTATTATTGTTTTTATTGAATGTTGATCCAAAAATGTTGTATGTCATTTATTTTCATCGATTTGTTCGGGTATCTATGATGCATAGGTAAGTCATATTTAATCAGCCAAATAAATCAACATATCTTTCAATCTAGCCCATTTATATGGAAGTTCGTATAATTACGTATCTAATCTAAAATACTTTAGGAATGACTAAGGGTCAGCGACAACCAACGGAGTGGCGGCGAAGAGACTAATTCAGTAACAATTTAAATTCAACATAAAACGCTTCAGAATACAACTGTATTTAGAATACGCTCGCCGCGCTTTATGTCGCTCGCCGTCATTGTTTTTCGTTGTACCAAATACAGTAGTGTTCTGAAGCGTTTTAGATTGAATTTAAATTAGTCTCTTCGCTGCCACTCCGTTGGTCGGCGCTGACCCTAAGAATATATCCACACAAACATAAAAATGTGACAGAGATATAATCATTGAAACGTCATCTCACAATCGATTTTAGTAATTATAATAATTAATATATATTTTTTTGTAATTATTTACAACCGCTAGTCCGTGTAGTGAAGGTTTTAGAATACGACATGACATCACCCCATTCCATCCTGAGGGTGTCGCACGAGCAGACAAAATGACAAGGCCAAAAACCTAACCACAAGAGAAGGAGAACTTAATACAAAACCTTGTGCCAATCTGTCTGGCCAGCATGGCACAGTACGGTAATTAACCTCCATATAACTGAAGGAGGCTCGTCTCAGCAGTGGGTCATTTATGGGCTGATTAATAGTTTATGCATATAAATACCGAATACAGAAGAAAAGTGGCGTATTAAAGTTACAAGTAAACGAAGGAGTTAATTAGGGAGTCATAGAGTTTCGTCGGATACATATCCATTAGCAACGAGTCCAAAAGCATGATCTAATAAATCACTAAAAACTATAAACTGCACAGATAGTTATCCGGCCTTTGTGGCCCATCTGTTTAGTTCGCTGCAGTCCCACGCTACACTTTCCTTTAATTGGGAGATTAAGAGTTCACTGCGTTTAATGGATTTAAGGACATACAAATGAGGAAGTTCAGATTTAAAAATAAATGGAACTGTGGGCGAGAGGGCTGTGGGTATTTCATGATTTACTTAATACCACGTTATACGATGACGTAATGTTTCGGTTCATGCTTTTCTTTTAACACGTTCGCTGTGTTATGAGTTTACTTTGAATCATCCATTTTATTATCGGACTGTCTTGTTCGTTTAGGGGTTGGATATGCCGCCTTTAGATCACGGGTTCCAGGTTCGGTTCCGGGGTAGGAGTCTTTGTATAAACTTTGTCTTTGTCATTTATGTTCGTAAATTTCATGTTTGTAAACAGCCCCCGCGATACAGATTAAAAATAGTTTCGGAGGTTCGTTTCCAAAAAAGAAAATTAACGACATGCAAACGTTAACAATTGGACACGCCTTGTCATTGAAAACGGATCGAGGCACCTGATTTTTGCGTATGGTATGGTGAGCTCTTGGCCTGAAGTAGTAGAACGACGAGATAGTGGGAGAAGGAAGTTTTAAGATTATTACATATATAGAAGAAAAAAGAATTAAGAAGGTGGATTTAAAAATAATTTTAATATATCACATTTTCTGTTGATTTTGCTCAAGACGTGTAATAAATTAGTGTCATTGCTAAGAAACAGGGTGTCCCAAAAAATAGTGTCAAGCGCATGCCCAGAGATAGAGCATCCCTTGGAGTACCCGAATCAATCCATGTATGTTCCGCGATTATTCATAGATTTCGTGTTAAATGATTAAAATTGGATAAGCAGAACCAAAGATCGACTGCAGTTCGAAAGCACAGAACACACAGCTGCACGGTGAACGAGAAAAAAGATAATGCTTAACCAATCGAATGAATTAGGACGCTTAACATCATAATTGTCTCTGGTAAGTGGTAAGCAGTAACTAGGTGATTTTTGCTGGTGGCCTGAGATCAGTAGACATAATTAAAAAGATAAATAGAAATGCTCCTCACTTGGTCGATTTCAAAATTCTGCACCAGATCAACGTACGGATTGCATTGACCATTTTGCACATATTGTCCCACGCACACACTGATAAGTCCGCAAAGACTTAACACCAATATATTAAACTTGCACATCATGAGGTCATTATGTTCCACTCACAACTGACACAGTGACCGAAACTAATCAAATGGCACATTATCTGTTCATTTACCACATATAAATGAAATCTTATCAATCTTTTATCTGTCTGATTAGCGCTTAATGACGAAAATACGTTTGGTAAATTACTCTTTTCTTGGTGCCGAAATGTAAGGCTTGTTCCAGGAAGAATTCACTTTTTAAAATTTTGCACCACTGTTTAACTGCGACATGGCTTTAAATTGCAGAAAAATACAGGAACAACTAACATGCTAACGTTATATAGCCAGTTTCTCATTAGTGAAGAATTCGAAATACCAACTCATTTCTAGCAGGTGTCGTAAAAGGCGATTAAAGAATCTATAAAATATATAACGAGGGAAACCTGATATAAAATTCTGCACCACCCGTTAAAGAAGCAAAGCAGTACTTATATGTTCTAATTTGTTAACTTTCTTTAAAAAAAAAGGAGCAGTTCAGAGTTACGTTTTGTCACGTTGTTTGGCGGGAAAAAATTATTGAGGGGGCGATGGCTGTAACATTCGTCAATCTTGTGAAAAGGTGCCGTTGCTAGGGGTCGGTCGGCTCAGACATGCAGGTCTAAGTACTGCTGATGTTTGGCTCATTGTGACTACTTGCTCTCACAAATGAATGTCTTATTAGTTGGAATTTCGCGAAAAAAAATTCGAAATAGTTCCAAGTACACGCAAGCCAAGCCGCAGGCAGTAGCTACAATTTCAAAATAGTTTGAACCTTTTAAATTTCGAATACGGAGAGATGCAATCACTTTTTCCATCAAATAGTCAAGCACAAAAAAGTATTCCGTGACTCAAGTATAGAACTATCGATTTCCGCGTTATCAATATTATCAGTAGGAAGTTTCTAGAAGTAATGGACTGGCGATGGCATTGTTGTCATAATGTGAAGCCTACCTTCACGGCTCAGTTGCGTTCAAGTTGTGCCTATCACCATTCATGGAATTGTCACATTTCCGGAGCACAAATGACGTTAGAATTCAAGAGCAAGTTGCATCATGTCAAAACGTTAATTCTCAGCCCATTGTTGACCTATTAGTTCGTGTGGTAACGAAAAGTGTAACCATCATCATCATCGTTTCAGCCAAGAGAAGTTAAGAAAGGTCATTCCTGAGCCGTTCGTATCCATCAGCAGGTGCATGCATTCAGCAGCTGCAAAAAATGACAGCTTTTCGAACCAAATAATTATCGACTGAATAACCTTATTTATAACTAGCGACCCGCCCCGGCGTCGCACGGGTGCAATGAACATCTAAATTTATCAGTGTTTCTGTTGAAGCCCTGTGGAATCTTGAATCACTCTATCTATTTAAAAAAAAACGATTCAAAATGGGTTACGTAGTTTTAAAGATTTAAGCATACTTAGGGACGGACAGACGACGGCGACTTTGTTTTATACTATGTAGTGATAAATTATGGACACCAACCACAGGCCATGAGTCACCAACTCATTTATCCAGGGAGTGTCTTAAGGTCTGACTAATTGAAATTACATAGCAAGACTTGAAACGAAATCCTGTGCCTAACCCGTCTGGCCAGCTTGGCGTATTAGGTTAATTACCCTCCTTGTAATTGAAGAAGAACCAGAGGGTCATTTACCTATAGCAAATTCCTCGAGCAAGTGGAGTAGAAATGATTTAGCAGTGGGTAGATAATTTATGGGCAGAGCTGAGATGATGAAATGATGATTAAACTCTGTAGAAATTATTCTTATACAAGGTGTTTCAAATAGCCTTTTGGTTATTTGAAGCACCGTGTATAAAGATAATTTATATTTTCAAACTCAAACTCAAAATTAACTTTATTTACGTAGGTTTTATCACAAAAATTTTATAAATCGTCATATTTACAGTTACCATTATCATCATCTTACGACCCCTGTCCCACGCCAGGTGGCAGTTTCCATACACACCTATCAGTCGTCATATCTACAGTCACACCTTTCATACACAATTTCTCATGCTTAGAATCCATCCATCTCTCTTGATCTTCCACAACCCTTACGTCCACCCACATTCATGCTGAAACTACCACCGGTTCGGAATGCTGCTCTACAGAGAAGAGCCGGCAAGAAACTCTGTAATTGCTTTTTTCAAATCAATGGGTTTGTTTACAAAAAGCACTAAACAGCATAGTGAGAGGAGGAGAGATATTAAGGCAGTTCAGCGACATTACAGAGTTTTTTCTTAAAATTAGTATCTCGGGAATAAGTATTTATTCATCTTCTTCATATTTATATTTATTCATTCTTCACGACTACTACTCAGCCCATAAATGACCCACTGCTGATTCGGGCCTTCTCCCACTACATGGAGTGTAATTAGCCTACTGTGCCACGCTGGCCAAACGGGTGAGCCACAGGTTTTCGTTTCAAGTCTTCCACCTAGGTAACCTAAAGCAAGGGCTTTAGGTTACCTGCTTTGTAATTTCCATTAGTGAGTTCTTACGACACCCTATAGAAAAAGGCAAGTCTGGCTGTTCACAAGGGAGTGCTAGTCCCGATACTAATGTATGGAAGTGAAAGTTGGGTGTGGCAGAAGAAGCATGAAAGTAGGATAAACGCAGTGGAGATGCGAGCACTCAGAAGTATGCTAGGAGTGAAGTTGAGTGATAGGATTAGGAATGAAACTATAAGAGAGCTTTGTGGTTTGAATGAAGATGTAGTGACTAGAATTGAGAAAGGTATGCTTAGATGGTTTGGTCATATTGAGAGGATGAGTGAAAGTAAACTTACGAAAGAAATATAAAGCGGAATTGTGAATGGGAACGTTGGAAGGGGAAGGCCAAGAAGGACATTCCATGACCAAATAGGTGATGTCCTAAAGAAAGGTCAGGTCAGAAGCACCCTAAACAAACGAGTATGCATGAAGAGGTTAACGAAAGTGGAAGAAGCGAAAGTTGTGAGCCAGGATCGTAGCAAGTGGAAGGATGTGATCTCTGCCTACCCCTGCGGGAAAAAGGCGTGACTTTATGTATGTATGACAATATGTATTCCAAATCTGTCTACCCATGGACTGTGATTGGTGTCCATAATTTATTATATCCAAGGTTCGTTCCAAGATTTCCTTCTCTCGCAGCTAGGTCTTCGGCCTTGTCATTTCATTTTATCGGCTCTTATGACACCCCCTAAGGGTGGAATAGGGTGGTGACACTATGTATTCTAAGCCCGTCACTATCCTGACTAGACTTTCTTCATTAAAATAAAATTTCACAAATATTTTGTTTATTCCTACTTCCATTGTTATCCAATCCAATCAGCAGATAAAAGCGTAATGCCAAGTCCCTAAGGTACTGATACAGTCCTCGCCAATCTTAATGGCCGCTCTGAATGTAGCCGTGGGTACGAACTTGCGCATCGTACATTTCATAACCAATACGGGTGTAGCTCACGCAAATTAACACGTGAGTGGCGAGGACGCTTGCGGGTGCAAAACGGCGCGCGCGGGCGTATTCTTTCTGCCACCCCGCGTACGTCCCGCTGTTACCTGATTTTTTGGTGTGCGCAACGTAATGTGGCTACATTCAGACCGGCCATAAAGTTCAGGACTGTAAATAATCGTAAGAGATGCCTAAAGGACATACCAAGGCTTTTAACCTAGCCGCAAGAGAAGAAAATCATGCAACAAAACCCTGTGCCAACCTGTCTGGCCAGTGTGGCACAGTAAGCTATTTTTAGTTCATGTAATTGCAGCAGTGGATCTTTAAAAGGCTGCTATGCTGAGATTGACAGGGTTTCATGTCACGTGATTTTTATCAAAGCCAGGTTTTGCAACACCCTGTAAACAGAAACGTCGAGTACAATCTGTGATCGCGGGGTGCCGCGAGTGGCCAATTGCTCGTCCAGCCAAATTATTGAATTACTCACTTCCTTTAAACTTTCCACTGGATCATTGCACTAAGTGATTCTGTCGCCAGGTCCCTTTTTCGCGGCCAATGCATTGCGGGGATATTTATAAGTTTACTAGCTGACTGGTAAACGTGGTTGTGCCAAAAATAGTTTATTGTTTATTGGAAGTATGTTGGGATGTTTATATGACTGAAAGAGGAATTGAGTAAATAAAAATACTAATAGAACTATTAAAAACATTGGTTGGTATTGTAAACATTTCGGGTAATTAGAAGTATTTGACGACTTATATATATGTATTTTTTTTAATTTCCATTAAATAAAATTAATATGTGTCACCACGGGGAACACAAAATAGCCTATACGACGCATCGTGAGACATACTAGATAAAACATGTTTACATTTTTTTGAATAAAAAGCTTTTTTAAGTAATGCATGTACTCGTAACTCTCTTGCAACCACTGGTAAGTCGTCGA
This sequence comes from Clostera curtula, assembly GCA_905475355.2. Classification (NCBI taxonomy): domain Eukaryota; kingdom Metazoa; phylum Arthropoda; class Insecta; order Lepidoptera; family Notodontidae; genus Clostera; species Clostera curtula. The sequence goes on along the minus strand of FR997813.1, from coordinate 3,477,535 downwards.
AAAGCACCGTTTGCGTTTCGACAATTTTATTTCTGCTCCGATTTCGCCATTCGGCAATACCAAAGGAATAAAAATTTGAAATAAGATATTTTAATTTATGGTTTTACAAATTTGGGAGTTATATCTATCTTTACACTGCCCGTGTGGTGAAGGATTTAGAATACACAATACCACCAACCCATACCATCTTTAGGGTGCCGTAAGAGGCGACTAAACCTAAAGTGCCAACCCGTCTTGCTAGCGTGAGTAGGCTAAATTCCCTCCATGAATTTGGAGGAGGCCCGAGCCTTTAAGGACTGAAACGACGATATACCACTGAGTGTGATAATTTAAGTACAACATCGAATTGAGATATTCTTTAATGGTGTTGTAATTCTTGATTGATATAAGTATAAAACACATTTGTAAACCCATTCCAATTTTTTTTAAATATTTTTGTATTGGTTCAGATTGGTCCCATATACATTTCATGGGAAAGTAGTATTGAGATCTTTTCAAAGCATACGTTTATTTGCACCAAAGTAAAAAAGTTAACAACCGAAGTTGTTGCCGATGTTGCCGTACATTGGAATTCGACACCGATGTTAGATAGGTGTTCGTCTTAGGGAACCGACTTCAATTACTTCTTAATTTCACCTATTTCACCTATTTTTCGTATTTTCTTTTGAAGTCTGTTTACAACCATTTACAATCAGCCCGCAAGCTTGACTGCAACAGTACAAATATAAAAAAATCACCATTTCGCCATGGACCGCGGTTCGATTCCGGGGTCGGGCAAGTAAGTGTCATTATGTAAACCAGAGGCACATACTCCGAGACTGGGTTTCATACATACATAATTTATTAAAAGTTCAGTTGCACCCATCGCTACCACTTGGCAGACTAGCAGCGTTCCCGCGCTGGATAGCTATGCTAATCCTTTGCGCGAGATACGGACCAGCCCTCTGGTCACCAGAAGTATCGACCAACCTACGCGACATGTCTCTGAACAAATTGTTTTCGAGAATTTCATGTTTGTAAATTGATATAGGTAAAAAATCAAAAACCTAATAAAAAAATAATTGAAACTATGGCAGACCCTAGTTATTTTCTCTTTGTCCATAGCGCAAACAAAACGCATTCAATTACCATTGATGTTATTCACAAAATTTGTGATGGCTGTCTAATTCACGCTCTATTTGCGGCGAATGCCATGATTTGTTTTGGATGATTAGAGGACAAAAAACGGCAAGCCCTTTGTAGTACGGCCTTGTTTCGTTAAAAAGGGTAACCAACATCTTAACAGCTGTCTATTTTTGATGACAAAAGGACTCTTTGTATGGCTTTAATCGAAACGTACTTCTATTTCTCAGCCCCTAAATTACCCATAGCTGAGTCAGGGACGAGACGGAGGGTGAGTTGGGACTCCAGGGACTCCTCTGTCCTCAGAGTTGCCCTGCGAGTCCTGGACCACTGCGGTGCACCAACGTGATCGGGTTGACGGGCCTCCTTCTGCGAGGCCTTTATGTCGCAGAAGGGGGCTGCGGGGCGGGTTGCAAAGGAGGGAGCTCCGGCTGACCCGTGCCGCGGACGGAGACAGGGGTGGAGGGAGGCATGACGATCCCTTCTGCCCTCGCCTGAGAGGCCGGTGGTGGGTCGGGGGAACCGCCACCGACAAACGTCTCTTTGACTGAGAGGGCGTCCTAGTTGCCGGGATGCCCTCTCCGACAAGCGCTTGCCCGCCTTGCGGGCACTACACCGGGGCGTCACAGTAGACTGCGTTTACGCGAACCTGTGGCGCCCCAAGCGCGCCGTCTGAGGGTATACCGCTGGGGTTTTAGTGGGTAGACGACTCTTGGGTAGACGACCCTTGTCGGAGTCCCACATAATCACTGAACTCTCCCCCGAGGGGCGGTGGTATGCATATAGTATTTCCCCAGAGTCAACAAAAAAAAGGGATGTGAATTGAGACTGTACCTAAACATGTTATAAGAAAATCAGGTATGTCACTTCGACGTCATCACCTCTTTTGTCGTTTATCGGCGCATCTAAAACGTGACCAGGATAAAGGCCTCTAATAACGGTGTAGATATCCATGGACGACAATATCCACTTACCACCACATAGATATATTAGCTGATAAAATTAGTATGGTTTCACAGATAAGAAATTGATAGCCAGATAAATTTGGCTCGCTTAGTTTGAGTACATTACTATCGAATAAAATATTTTTCATATGCACAATTGCAAACCAACGGGTATTGTAAACCCGTCATTGCTGGTTGTTAGATGGATGTCCAGTATTTGTGTGTGTGTGTTTGTGACCTCTTCCGTATTTCGGAGAGCACGTACTACTGTACTATAGCAAGCAGTTTACTGTAGCAAGTACTTTACACAATTTACCCGAAAAATATGGACTATCAACATCAATAAATTTCGCCTACAAATGCGAGAATAACCAAAAAGTCCTACACCGCGATATTGAAGTTTACAGAGCAATTCGCACGGTTACAAAATCCCCGAGTACCTACAATTAACAGGGGATAGGTGCCGCGGTCCCCTGCCAGACATACCACCTCGGCTGGCTGGAGCTATACTAGTTGTTACACTTTTGCTTTGAAATCCTTTGCTTTTCCTTTTGTCGTCTCTTACAACACCCTCAGGGTGGAATGGGCTGGTTACAATATGCATTCTAAATCCGTCACCAAACGGGCAATACGTTACCAGGGTACATAATTTTAGTCAGATTTGCTTATGAAACTCTTATAAATCGTCATGCTTAAAACTGCCATCATAATTTTTCGGCCCTTGTCCCACGCTAGGTGACATCAGGTGGATATGTAGTCAAATCAACGAATCTTCTTCTTCACACATAAAGTCGTCGAAATAGTTACGTGAAAATATCTCAAAAGGTATCTTCACATAACTAATGATCTTCACGTAACTAAACATCTTGGTCCAAACAATATCTCGGAACATTTAATTACCGCAAACTATAAACAAAAAATGACAAGACCTCTGAGATTCTTGCCAGTCCTTCTCAGCTGTTGTCGAACTGGTGGTAATCTTTGCAATTCCTTGTGTTGACGGTTTTAGAAGCTTCTTTTTTCCGCCAATCACAAACAAAGCGACCCATAGATCAGCTATACTGAGCCACTATAGATCGTGGTTGAAGATTCTGCTTTGTGGCAGGACCGCATGGTCCGCCCCGAGCTAGCTACCGATGTCCAGCGGCGCCAAGCAGTTTTACTGGGTTTCGCCGATTGTTAGAGCCTGGCGTTGATTTCCATCACGCAAGCCTAGGGTAGGGTCAAAGGCATGCAATTCACTAATACAAAAAAAAGATGTTCCAGTGTTAAAGACGTCAACGGCAGAACATAGGCTCCCACAAATCGCCATTAATAACGGTTCTGTTGAGATCGCATCCACTGACTCTCGGTCGTCTGTCCACCTAGTCGGGACTCGTCTCACGAGCCGTTTTTCTCAGGCCTTTTTTGCCCCAACGGCCATCCGTTCTTCGGGCTACGTGATCTGCCGATTGTGACTTCGACTGCGCAATCCAATTTTTTTTCTTTTGCGCCCCAACCTACCCACTAAAGCCGACGGCGACTCTCGACTGCCCGAAACTGGGCCCGGGGAGCATGCTCCGTGACCCTGAACTTTGTCGGTCGAAGTATTATATTCCAGTGATACAACATCTAAATGTAGCATTTGGCATAGATACAGTATTTTTTATCTGTGACGACTTTGACATAGATTAATTTTCTGGCCAATTTACGAATGTGTTGCGTGTTGTTTGTCTATTGGTGTTTAATTATCATTACAACTAGCTGACCCGGCGAACTTTGTGAATGAATGAGTAGATTTTGGATTTGGATCATCACTATCACTACATATTATATAACAAAGTCGCTGTCGTCTATCCGTCCCTATGTATGCTTAAATCTTTAAAAGTACGCAACGGATTTTGCAGCGGTTTTTTTAATAGATAGAGTGATTCAAGAGGAATGTTTATTCATAATTTCGCCCGTGCGAAGCCGGCGCGGGTAGCTAGTTAGGATATAAAATTTAAAAAATAAGTATTTTAATTATTCTTTATTGGCCATGTCTGTTTGGGTTGCACTCTTCTGTGAAGCACCTTGTGACAGACGACATTTTTCGTTACCTATTTTCATATTAATTTTATTTTATTCATTATAAAACAAGTTTATTATGTTTAGATAGATAATATATACATTTTTAAATGAACAATAAACGTAAATTGAATTTTTGTAAACTGGTTTACCATCCGTTCGTCATTAGAGGTCTGGTTGAAAACCAGCGCCCGGCACTCCGTCTTATGCTGAACCAGCGCCGTTTCAGCGCAATTTATATTAGAGTATATGTAATTATAGATAGTTAGTATTTAAGGTAAAATTGTGCCTAATAAACCATTTTTCTTTCTTCTTTCTTTATTTCTCAGATGGTCTTCCGACCCGGAACATGCATAATCGATCATGGGAAATACATGGATTTTTTAGATTCAGGCCACAAACATGCCAAAACTTTCCAGGATTGGCCCTGTGATTTATTAATGGTCATTGCGAATGCAAGACGGCGACGGAAATCATTAAAACTAAAACGATATCGGTTGGTATCATCGGGATCCTCGGATGAAAACCTCCTCATCTTTCTATTTTCCTTTGAGCGTACTGTGCCAAGCTGGCCAGATGGTTTGGCACAGGGTTTCGTGTCAAGTTTATCTTCTCTAGCAGCTAGGGTTTCGGCCTTATCATTTTTTTTTATCGGCTCTTACACCCTCACGATGAAATGGGGTGGTGACTCCATGTATTCTAAATGTCACTACACAGTATAATATTTATTAATATGTTGATAATCTGTGCCTTTTAAATAATAAACGATTTGACTTTGACATCAATGAAACAGCCATAAAAAGTTATAGAGAAGTTTCTCTTGTTGTTCAATAGAACTTGGGTTTCTCTAGAAGACTCGAGTCTTTTTTGCAATTGATTGATGCCGGCGTCTCCTCTGCCCGTGACCTCTCCGTGTCGGCTATATAAGCATGCGTGGCTCCCGCCGAGATCAGTATACCACAGACCACAGTCCAGTTACAGTTACTTAATTTTTAATAGCCTTTAATACAAAATGCTTAGCTTTTTTATCCTGTCGGCGTTAGCGGTTGCAACCGCCCAGCCCCACGACGGAGCTTGCCCTGACATAAAGCCGGTGGAAAACTTCAATTTGACAGCTGTAAGTTATTTTTTTTAATTATTCTACATTCCTTTTTCAAATTTAATTCTTAGGTAAGACTACCTTTCGGACGAAAGGGGTTTAGAAGAAGGTGATGTAGTGTTCTTGCGGTTGAATAAAGGTTTTCTTTCTACTGTACCCATAAAGGTCTCAACCCATAAATGACCCACTGCTGAGTCGGGCCTCTTCCAACTACACGGAGGGTAATCCTATTGTGCCAGACTGGCCGGACGGTTTGGCACAGGGTTTCGTTTCAAGTTTTCCTTCTCTTGCAGCTAGGTTTCAACCTGGTTGCTTTTGTCGGCTCTTACGACACTCGCTGTATGGAACAGGGTGACATTATGTATTCTTAATCCGCCACCACATTAGCGAACTAATTATGCATAGTTTCTACATAATTCCGGTTGATCACAAAAATGCATTTCGTGAAACTGTCCGAACAATATCTATTCTACTAATATTATTAACGTGAAAGTTTGTAAGAAAGTATGGATGTGTGCTTGTCACGGAAAAAACAACTTAGTGGATTTTGATGAAACTTTACAATAATATTGGTTACACGTCAGAATATGCTCTTTATGTGTATTATCTTACTAATATTATAAACGTGAAAGTTTGTAAGTATGGATGGATGGATGGATGTTTGTTACTCTTTCACGTAAAAACTACTGAATAGATTTTAATGAAACTTTACAATAATATAGCTTATACATCAGAATAACACATAGGCTACAAGTTATAAAGATATTATGTGAATTACAATAATATAAACCAGTCCAATTCAAAATTTCTAATTGTCAAATTTTCGACCATATTAAACTATAGACAACATAACGTTTCGCTGTCAGTTGCGTTTTGTTAAAGTAGGTTTTATACAGACGGGATAAAAATCTCAGGTATCCTATGTCCAACTTTCATTTTGTTTTAAATATATATAATGCGGAACAAAGTTCGCCGGGTCAGCTAGTCCGAAATATAACTATAACTTTTTCTTGCTTACTTGACAAGTAAGCAAAAAAAGAACTATTATCATTGTGACAATTTCCATAACCATGTATTATATCTGTGGTTATACATTTGTATTTCCCTATATATTACATTAATCACTCAGCCCAAAAATGACCCACTGCCGAGTCGGGCCCCTACTCATCACAGGGAGGGTAATTACCCTACTGTGCCACGCTGGCCAGACGGGTTGGCACAGGGTTTCGTATCAAGTTTTCCTTCTCTTGCGGCTAGGCTTTCCACCTTGGCATTTCCTTTTGTCGGCTCATACGACACCCTCAGGATGGAATGGGGTGGTGACACTATGTATTCTACATCCGTCACGGAATTTGGCGATGTGGTTGACCACAGTTAAAATATGGTTGTGCGAGTGTGAATATTGCCGGTGACTTTTGTACATTTCCGTACAAGTACTGCCGATAATGTCGCATCATTATTATCAATAGGCAAATCACACCGCACGTACTCCACAAAATGAGCTCAGGCTCGCAAAGGCTATACGCCCGAAAATTGAACCATATAACAAAAACATAATGTTGAAATTTCCACAATTCATGTATTGTGCCTTAATCGACTTATCGACTTTGCTCCATTGTACTGATGAACTATGCCCAATGAGCTGTGAAGGTCGGATGTAGGTAAATAATGACAGTTGTATAGAATTTGCTTTTTATGGATTTTGTAGTAGGCTTTTTGTAAACCAATGGAAAATTACCAGGATTTTACTTCGTTAATTTGTAGTCCTCATCATCATCATCATCATCATCATCATCTATGCGTTATATTTCGGTTGCAGCCCAAACTCTCACTTCGGCGCCCGGTGACCGCTTTCCGACTTTTTCTTCTCCACTTCGCACGGTCTTCAGCATCCCTGGTAGTGAGCCCATTGGCACGCATTCACCCTTTCGTTAATTTGTAGTTTTATCCTGTATCAGTGTTACTAGGTGCTCTCTCTCTCTCTCTACTATATGCTCAGCGAGGACGTATAGAAGTTTTTATAAAACTAAACTTAACCCCTGCACTATGTATTAATCTGTACCGCGGGGGCAGTTTACAAACATGTAAATCACGAACACAAATGACACCGACTCAGAGCAAGTGCGTCAGGATTAGACAAAGACACTTGCCCGACCCCAAAATCGAACCCGGGACCCATTGATCCGAAGGCGGCACATATAACACTTAACCAAAGAGGCAGTCCAAGTTTTCCACACGGCATACGGCAAGAGTACGGTCTATGCGTGGTAGGTTTTGGGTAACCCGGGTGGACTTTACCATCTCTTCACGACCGTGGACATAGTGCACTGTCATGATAGCCGGCAGCTAAATAAGATTTCCCCCACGTTGAAAAAAAGCTGCGTACGGACAGCGCGTACATTAGGTACGCGTAGTCAGTTACGCGTGTCCTGGACGCCATGTTCACACTTGCAGCTACGTGTACACTCCGGTCCGTACAGGAGCTGTACGCGTATCCAATGTACGCGTTGAACCCAACTTCGCGTTCACAGGAACGCGCTATCCGTACCTACTACCTACGCAGCTTTAGGCAGCAGACACTTTAGTTTACGCGTATCGCCTCCCTGATGATAGATAGCTATAAAAAGCGAATATATGACGCTGACAGTAAAAGGAAAATGGCTAGCTTCAGCTGCCAACATCCATCATGCTTCCCAGAAAAAGCGTGTATTTTTGGTATCGTAAAAAAATTCAGATAGGCGCCACTTTCAAACTCGCGCAATTAGTAGAAATGGGGTGATGTATCCTAAATCTGTCACCACACGGATAACTTACAGTAACTTCTTCTTCTTCTCAGCCCATAAATGACCCACTGCTGAGTCGGGCCTCCTCCAATTTCATGGAGGTCAATAAGCCTATTGTGGCCCGCAAGTTTTCCTTCCGATTTTTTACAGTAGTTTTATACAGGCTATAATCTTATTGGGGAAAAGCAAAATTTTCTCCCATACAAGCAATGAACTGCTCACTCTGTATAACTCTTTGCTCTTACTTCAGTAAAAACCCTTTTTACTACACCCTGTACATATGTAATTCACACGATATTGATAAGTACAAACACTAACTGTGTTTGAACTTTGAACATAATAAGAACCTCGGGAAATTCTACGAAAATATTTGTCAAGTGCTGACGTAATTGTTAGATTATTAACTGGCAAAAAAGTACTTAAGTTACTATTCATTGTCTTAGCTCATAAATATTCTACAACTAGTGGCCCGCCTCACCCGTGCAAAGCGGGGGTAGGTTATACATATAAACATCACTCTATCTATTAAAAAAAACTGTATCAAAATCCGTTGCGTATTTTTGAAGATTTCAGCATACATAGGGACGGACAGACGACAGCAACTTTGTTTTATAATAAGTAGTGATGATGGAGTGATAGTGATATAAATGTAATTTCTTTCTTTCTTTCTTTCTTCTATTATCACCATTTTCCATCACCACGTGGGTAAAACCGCGGCTAATCTCTATATATAAAAATGAATCGCTGTTCGTTAGTCTCGCTAAAACTCGAGACCGGCTGGAGCGATTTGGCTAATTTTGGTCTTGAAATATTCGTGTGAGTCCAGGGAAGGTTTAAGAGTTGAGAAAACATAGAAATATTGTAAGTAAAATAATAAATACAACAATTTTATTTTCCCATACAAACTGTTACCTGTCAAACATCTGACGTTCGTCCCGACACGGTTCGGTAATCTTTATATCATAAACTAAGTAAATGATTATAATTGAATTTGCGCAACGTGTGTGTTTGTTTGATTTAGTTTGATCAAAATTAAGATAGCTTACATCTCAATTTATTAATATTATATTATTGCAACTTATTTGACAGTTATAATCATATGTTCGCTCCAAACAATGGCGCTGTTGACTGTATTGTCTATATTGGAGTAAGTATTTAATAGATGGTGCTTTGTTAAAAGTACAAACGTTTCATAAATGTATATACAAATTAATTAAATAAATGGAAATAAAATAAAACAATTACGCGGAAATTAGGAAAATAAAGAAGACTTAAACACCATATAAAATTATTTCTAATCTAAAATTAAACTTTTTAAATGTAACCTCATTACGTTTGACATGAAATTTATAGAATGCGTGCTGCAAATATTGTCAAAGAGGATGTAACAACTAAAAAGTATCGTTTAAAACAGATGCCTCGGTCGGAGTTACTTTATTTACAAAATACATATATGTATATCTTTAAAAATAAAAATTAATTGCTGTTCGTTAGTCTCTCTAAAACTCGAGAACGGCTGGGCTGATTTGGCTAATTTTGAATATCTTTATAAATAAAAATGAATTGCTGTTCGTTAGTCTCGCTAAACCTCAAGAACGGCTGGACCGTTTTGGCTAATTTTGGTCGTGAAATATTCGCCGAAGTTCAGGGAAGGTTTAAAAGGTGATAAAAACATTCAGGCTTCTTATTTATTGATTCTGAGGCGGTACGAAGTTTGCCGGGTCAGCTAGTTATCCAATAAATATCAGTAAAATATATAAAAACCTAACCAATGACTTATTCTTTCCCAGTACCAAGGAAAATGGTATGAAATCTCCAAATTCCTTCAACCGAACGAAGTGGGTGGCAAATGCGCGCAAGCAGAATACACACTGGACGGAGACATGGTGAAGGTGAAGAACACCCACGTGGTCAACGGAGTCCAGGCCTTCATTGAGGGAACTGCCAAACTTGCTGACGACGCCAACAAAGCCGCCAAGCTGGTCGTCACTTTTAAGTTCGGAGGTAAGATTGTATTTACGACTAGCGGCCCGTCCCGGCTTCGCACGGGTGCGATGTTCCCCGCGGTTATTGTCGTACCGCGGCCGACGCCGTGGGGCGATTCTAGTCTAAAATAAAGCCTATAGATATATAGATTTACTCCATGTTCGACCAAATGTAATTTTTCAAATGATTGGCTTGACGCCAGCTTTAACTTATCAACTTTTAATTATCAATGATTATGAAATTAGTCACCAGTTATAATCGATACAAAAATTAGTCATAGATATTGTTGTACTGTAGTGTAATCATCAATAGCAAAAAATAACAGGGAAAAGGATTTAATTTCTTATCTAAGTTTCAACAGGCATTTTTCGATACGCACACATTTTTATGTTCATACATTTTTGTTGTACGATAATTTAAAAAAAATTGAAATAAATGGCTGAACCGATTTTGATACAACATCAAAAAGGGCAAAGCCGTACAGAAGCTTTCAGAACTTAGTGGGCAAGGCACATAGCTCGCCGAATGCGTAAAAAAGTCCTCGAGTGGCGACCTCGTTCCGGAAGGCTCAGTGCTGGTATGTCTCCCACACAGTGGACCGATGACCTGGTTTAGGTCGCCGGAAATGCGATGGATGCGATCAGCTCAGGACTGGCCTTTGTGGAAATCCTTGGGGCAAGCCTATGTCTAATAGTGGACGCCTTTGGCTGAAATGGATCATCTTAGGCCTACAAGCATTGCGCTTTCCAAAACGCGTGCGCCACTGGAGGACTTTTCTGCCCCATCGATCGTCAGTCCTACGAGCTATGTGCCCTGCCCATTGTCAATCCTATGGGTTATGTCAGTAACTCCGGTTCTTCTGCGTATCTCCTCATCAATGATTCGATCCCGCAGGCAAACCCCGACAATAGCCATTGCCCTTTGGGTGACTTTGAGCCTTCTCATGGAGTCCATAGTGAACAACCACGTCTCTGTACCATATGTCATCACTGGCAACACACATTGATCGAAGACACTTGTCTTCAAGCACTGCGGTATTATTACGAAAAGATATTTCTTGGTATATAAACTAACGATTAAATGTTGTTGGCAGAAGTAGCGCGGGATTCACCTCTGACTGTGGTAGCAACAGACTACACGAACTACGCCATCGCCTACAACTGCAAGTATGACGATAAGGCAAAGACCCATCAAGGTAATCAACAATTCTTATCAACATTCTTATAGTTTTCTTGCCAGCTCTGTGGAGTAGCGTACTGAACTGTTGGTAGGTTCAGTATGAGATTTTGTGAGTTGGATGGACGTAAGGTTTGCAACATGCATATGATGCATTTATGCTGAGATTGGAGTGCATGGAGACTACCACCTAGCGTGGGACAAGGGCCGAAATATGGGGATGGTAGTTTTAAACATGACGATTTATAAGAGTTTACGCTTAACCTTGCGTTTTTAGGTCATGAACATGTAGTTCATGAACATGTAGGTTTTGCTTTTTAAGAAAAATATTATAATTTTATAATTATTTGAACACTTTTATTTGACAACTAGCTTTTGCGTGCGGCTTCGCCCGCGTGGGCTTCGAACCCGTGCTTATCTCTGTGCATTTTTATGAACATAAAAACGGTTATTTTGACTAAACTATGATAGTTAGATATGTGCTCTTGCGGACTTTTTTGTAGATCTTTATAAGACCTACAAACCCGTAGTACATCATTTTGTTCTATTGTCAATAGTTTTTGCAGCGCACGCATAAATAGGTTTTAGATTTTACACCTTGGTTTACAAAATCGCAATTTTCATACGGATCCCTAATTCTTATGAAAATAAAATATAGCCTATAACCTTCCTCGATAAATAGACTATCTACCACTGAAAGATTTTTTGAAATCGGACCAGTAGTTCCTGAGATTAGCGCGTTCAAACAAACAAACAAACAAACTCTGCAGCTTTATATATTAGTACAGATTTGAAGAACATACACCTGTTCTAGTACGAAAGCTGAAAACTGATTTTCGAAAATATTATACAATTTTATTAATCCTGTATAACATTTTGGTTTAACCGGTATATATTTTGCAAGGAACAAGATAGCAAAATATGTATGGTAAATTGACGGGTTAAAGGTAACCCAGAGAGTAGATAAAGGAAAAAACCTTTATGCAAAAAGCGGGCAAGAAGTTGATGATGATAGCTTTAAAGAAATTGAAGGTAATCAAAGTGTTTTTTCCATTTCAGACAGCGCATGGATCCTTTCAAGAACGCAGAAACTAGAAGGCGACGCAAAGACAGCCGTAGACAATTTCCTTAAAACCCATGCCAAAGAACTAGATGCATCCAAATTGGTACAAACCGATTTCTCCGAGGAAGCGTGCAAGTTCAATGGCTCTAGTCTGGTAACAGAGCCAACTAAGCATTAAAATTTTATTGTTTATGATAGGAGTATTTAAACCATACTCTGCTTCTTTTTAAAAAAATAGGATCTTTAATGCCATCACTAGTATTAGTATAATTATTGTAAAATCCAAACAATTGAGAGACTTGAACAATTCTACGTTGAGAAAGTAGTTCGAGAACATTCATTTTGAAAATGTTTAATTTTACAGTCAACCACTAATTTATGTTTGCGAGTAGCCACTGATGTAAGGACGTAAGTCACAAAAAGGCAGTAAACAAAATTGTGATTTAGATTTAAGAACAAAAAATTTGTCACACATAATGCCTGGTCTGGCCCGAAGACTTTCGTCTATATTTTCTTCGTAGCTTTAACATGTGAGAATTATGAACTCCTAGATAATAAGGTTCAATTGGCACTGAATAAATTTGTTATACCTATTTATTGAATAATAAATTTTTGTAACAAAATCATGACTTTTATTCGGCATAGGGCACTAATAAATTTTCCCAACACACACCTGTGTATTCTATGCCAAAGCTGCTGCTAAGCTGGACTTCCTTCAATTTGCAGACTGCACCACGCTGCACTGGTTAGCACAAAGTTTCATATAAATTTTACCTTCTCCTTCTCCGCCTTCTCTTTGGGCTATATTTCTTTGTAGCCTCTCACTACCCCATTACTGAAAACCAGTATGATGGTCCGTGTAGTCACCGATTTAGAATACACGATGTTTCCACCCTATTCTATCCTGAGGGTGTCGTAAGAGCCGAAATGACTGAAATCTGAAGAAGACTGAATGAATGAGGCAGGTAACATAGCCGCAAGAGATGGAACCTTGATATGAATACCTGTGCTAACCCATCTGGCCAGCGTGATACAGCAGGCTAGTTACCCTCCTTACTGTAGGAGAGTAGACCCCTGGGCGAACAATGATATGCTACGTGTAATGGGCATGGCATCGTCGGAGCTCCAAGAAGAGAGTGCTCCATAAGAAACCAGAAATTGTAAAAAATGAGTTGTACGACTAGCTCCCCTAGTGCACGCTGACCCCGTGGAGATATAGTCCGGACCACGGAGCAATCAGCACGGGACGGCACACCGGGGGATGTTTAGTGGGTAGGGGGACGCCTCTCGTAACGCACACGGGGGCTAACCTGATTCCCACACGCCCCATACCAGCTCTCCCCGAGCTGATGGTCTCCCCGAGCCATAGTCGAAGGATTTTACCGCTGAAAAAAATGTCTAGTACCCTCCACCTAACTAGAGGAGGCCCGACTCAACATTGGATGATGACCAACTTAGATGTAAAGGCTGAATAGTAACGACTGATAGGTACACACCTATCAGTCCTACGCCAAGTGGTAGTCTCCATGTGTATGGATGTAGTCTCCATACACATGGAGACTACCACTTGGCGTGGGATAGAGGCCGTAAGATGAGAATGGTAATTTTAAATATGACGATTTATAAGAGTTATGTGGTAGAACCTACGTGAATAAAGTTCCTTTTGAGTTTAAGTTTGAGTAGAAATAGTAGATGGATGTTGTTACTTTGTCCATTATCATCATGGAAAGGACTATGTGTTATCACGCTCACTGAAACATTTAGATTAACGAGGTGTGGCGAGTTGCCCTTAAATATGGTATTGGAAATTGATGCTTCTGGATATGGATTGCTGTTTGGGGTTGGCCAGCTCACTGTATTAAAGACTTACTATCCCATGTTTGTTTTCAGAAAAGATTAGTTAGAGCAATAATTACGTAAATGCATGTAATAACAATATTAAAAGATCGTTCATTCTTGGACATAAATTATTGTTCTGCTCGAGATTGCGGTAATCTTGTTTGTTTATCAACTAAACTAGACGTTTTATCGCAAGGGTTATCGTTTCCACGATTGGTGAGTAATATTGTCACCTGCCATTTTGTATTAAAAATGTAAATGTGTATCCAATTCTTGGTACCTATGATTTATATTGGTTTGTATTAGTTATTTTGAGAGAAGTGTGCATTTTTTGCGCAATAACCTTCGAACATAATTTTTATTATGGAATAATTAAAACGCATTTTGAAGTCATTTGAAAATATATGTATAATAATTTACTACCATGATCTAAACATATAAGCATTAATATACGTTTGTCGGTCTTACAAAACTCTTGCACTAAACTGATTTGACTAATTTTGGTATTGAAGTATTTGTAGAAGTCGAAAAAAGATAGGAAAAAATTTAAAGTTGCAACGAATTTAGTAACAACAACTATTTTATATTACACACTGACGGCGCGGGCTGACATATGTGTTTTGTTTTACTCTGATTGAATTCACAAATGTTGTCTGGTTTAATTTGCTACAAACATATTAGATACTACATAATATACTAGACTAGCGACCCACCCCGGCTTCACACGGGTGCAATTATGAACCCCTAAATTTATCATTGTTTCTCTACAATATTATGGATATGTATTATACATATAAACCTTGCTCTTGAATAACCGCTTCAAAATCCATTGCGTAGTTTTAAAGATTTAAGCATGCATTGGGACGGACAGACGACAGCGACTTTGTTTTATACTATGTAGTGATACTTCAGAGGATGTATTAAACTATTTGACTATCGTATTAGGTGAGTGTGCCTCTAAAAATAGCTCATTGAGAAGATAAATAAATTTCGAACAAATTTAATGCTTACAAAAAATACACGCACGTCGGTTTTAAGAGTCAATTGTTTACAAGGCACGTTTTAAAGAGATAACTATAATAATTTCAGTCAGATCTTTCGATTCGATCATGCCGCTTTGGAATTTCATATGCTCACGATATCTCTTTGCACTATATATACGGATGCATAGTTCTCGGCAAGATCAGTATATCTCTGTCAACGCTACAGCATCTTAATAACTTACTTTTCTATTTTAAACAAAATGCTCAGTTTTCTTATCCTCTCGGCGTTAGCGGCAGTGTCTGCCAATTCTCATGCGTACGATGGAGCATGTCCTGATATTACGCCAGTGCAGAACTTCAATTTGACAGCCGTAAGTATTTATAATATTTTTTATAAGCTGTTATAATTAGCCTACTGTGAGACGCTGGCCAGACTTGTTGTTATTGGGTTTCGTATCAAGTTTTCCTTCTCTTGAGGCGAAGTTTACGGCATTGTTATTTCCTTTTGTCGGCTCTTATGAAACCCAAAAATCTTGAGCTTAATTTTACAAAACATAGGTTTTGACTTACATATCTTTTAAACTGGAGCATTCTTACAATTTACGTGTGGTGACGGATTTAGAATACATAATTATTGTCGCTACCCCACTTCAAAATATGCAATAGCAAGTACAATCTGATCTTCCCCGCGGCCGTGTTGCCAACTGGTTGTGTGAGAGCGCTTGCGTACCTTTAGTATCTGTGGGGCCAAACCGGCTCAGAGTCCCCATGCCCACGAGGGGGGCCAGAATAAGAGCGGCACACAATATCGTAGTGTATTTTGGCTCCAAGGACTCCTCTTTCCTTAAACTGCCGCGACACCGCCGCGAGCGTTGATGGCATGGTTTGGATCATCCACCGATCATCAACAGCGGAAACGGCGGGGCGGCCAAGCTTTGAGACCAGAGCTACCCACTAGCAGCGGAGGGGCGACCGAGCGTGTAGGCTAGGCCTGCCGCCGCAACTGAGCGCCGCAAGCATCGGGCGCCACTGTGCACCACGCGGGTTGGGGAGCGTCCAGAGTTTCCCATCAAAGCGGGGGGCGCTGATTGGCGTTACATTGGACATAAGAGACGCACAGCATATATTATATATTGGGACCCATAGCCCCGTTTCGGGCAGTCAAGGCACATCTTTGGTTTTAGTGAGTAGGTTACCCTCTTTCCACGCCCCGGATCACATAACCCAGCTGGTGCTAGGATTCACTTGCGGCTACGTTTTCGACCTTGTAATTTCCTTTTATTGGGTCTGACGACTACCTCAGAACAAAATACGGTGTTGACATTATGGATCCGTAAATTCTGGATTACTGTGATGGGATTAGTTATTATGCCGGTTATCAGTAAATATTTGGTTACATAATCTGCTGACAAATCTTTTCCTAGAAATAGGCAGGTGCGGCTATCGTGCCAAAATTAAAAAGCAAATACAATTATCATGGACATGTTAATTTTATACCTACGTAAAACATTTTTCGTTATGTGTTTAATGTACGATAATGTACTGTGTTTATTGAACACGAATTTACATTTTGTCGATAAAAATATTTTTGGTACAATCTTCACTATCACTGTCAATATCATCACTATCACTACATATTATAAAAAAAAGTCGCTGTCGTCTGTCCGTCGATTTTGAAACGGTTTTTTTTAATTGATAGAGTGATTCAAGAGGCTGGTTTTTAAGTATAATACATGCATAATATTGTGGAGAATAGTGGCAGTGGGCTGGTCATATCTGTAGAAGAACCGACAACCGCTGGGGTAGACGAGTTCTTGAGTGGAGACCGCGAATCGGCAAGCGTAGTGTGGGACGGCCCTCTGCTAGATGGAGCGACTATCTGCGAAAGGTTGCGGGCAGCAGCTGGATGCGTCAAGCTGAAGACAGGGCGCTATGGCCCTCTTTAGGGGAGGCCTATGTCCAGCAGTGGACTAATGTGGGCTGATGATGATGATGATGATTGTGGAGAAACACTGATAAATGTTCATCATTGCACCCGTGCGAAGGCGGGTGGGTCGCTAGTACTTATATACACGTACCAGCGGTCGCATAGTGGTCGAAATTCTATAACCACTACTGCTCATCCCATATATCGCCCACGGCTGAGTCGTGCCTCCTCCAATTACATGGAGGTTAAATAGCCTACAGAGTCACAATGGCCAGATGGGTTGGCACAGGGACTCGTGTCCGTGGTGGTTCGGGGGAACCGCCACCGACGAAAGCCTCGATGACTGAGGGCGTCCCAGTATACCGGGACGCCCTCTCTGATAGCCGCTTGCCCGCGTAGCGGGCACCACGCCGGGGCGTCACAGTAGACTGCGTTTACGCGAAACTGTGGCGCCCCAAGCGTGCCGTGTGAGGGTATACCGCTGGGGTTTTAGTGGGTAGACGACCCTTGTCGGTGTCCCACATAATCACTGACCTCTCCCACGGGGGGCGGTGGTATGCATAAAGCATTTCCCTGTCGAAAACCAAAAAAAAAGGGACTCGTGTCCAGTTAACCCCAAGTAAGTAGGTCCCCAAGAAAATTTAAAATAAGCGAAAAGATGTAAGAACGAAATCTATACTTATAGTAATACGTGAAATAAAAATTCAACACGTATGGGCTGAGTAACACAAACGCAACACGTAAGCACATGATAGTACAGCATAATAAAATATTGAAATTTTTTTGTTCAGTACCAGGGAAGATGGTATGGAATCTCCAATCTACCTGAGCCAAACCAAGTGGATGGAGCCTGCAGTCAAGCCGAATATACCCTGGAAGGTGACATCGTCAAGCTGAAGAACAGCCACGTGATCAACGGAGTACTTGCCTACATTGAGGGAACTGCCAGGTTTGCTGACGACGCAAACAATTCCGCAAAGCTGGTCGTCACATTCACGTTCGGAGGTAATTTAATCTTTTGGTACCTTGACTAATGTCACGAACCCATTCCATCCTGAGGGTGCCGAAATAGCGACTTTATGAACGCCACAGACGGATAACCTAGTCGCGAGATCAGGAAAACCTTGTGCCAACACGTCCTATCTGTAGAGGAGCATTCCGAACCGGTGGTAGTTTCAGCATGAATGTGGGTGGACGTAAGGGTTGTGGGAGATCAAGAGAGATGGATGGATGGTAAAAATGAGGAATTGTGTATGAAAGGTGTGACTGTAGATATGACGACTGATAGGTGTGTATACCTGGAATATATTAAGTCCATAAATAAAATCTGATTTGATTTAATTTTAGTTTTTGAAATTAGTGAGAGAGGAGATGATATGTATAATGCTGGCCGATAACAAATTTAAAAATGGAATGCCATGGCCTACGCGTTTGTACTTTCTTTTGTTTTGGGCGCCATTCGATTTTATATTCATTACAAGTGTGGTTGATTTTTACACAGTGATTTTATTTATGGACTTAATATATTCCACTACCACTTAGCGTGGGACAGAGGTCGCAAGATGATGATAATGGTAATTTTAAATACGATTTATGATATATTTTGAGTCTGGCCAACGTGACACATAAGGCCCTTTTCTTGGGATTGGAGGTGGCCCGGCACACCAGTGGGTCATTTGTCGGTTCAGATGATGACGATGATAATGACACCAAAACATGATTCAAACCACATAATAATTCATGACTAATACAAATTTACTCATAAGTTATTTATAATTAACTAGCGACCCGCGCCGGCTTCGCACGGGTGCAATGATATAACCTCTAAATGTTCTAAATCAGTGTTTCTCTACAATATTATGGATGTATTATACATATAAACCTTCCTCATAAATCACTCTATCTATTAAAAAAAACCGCTTCAGAATCCGTTGCGTAGTTTTATAGATTTAAACATACATAGGGACGGACAGACGACAGCGACTTTGTTTTATACTATGTAGTGATAGTGATTAAAGTGCATTTCACAATGAATCACAATAAAACAGCGTTATCATTATAAATCTGTGGATCGCTGCTTTTAGTTTTTAATCTGTGATAAATGTTATTGGTCTGGAAGGTATTTTTCCAAAGATATCTTCATACTGCGCATTCATTTTTCCAAAGATATCGACTGCCTCGTTGGTCTAGTGGTTAGATGTGCCGCCTTTGGATCAACGGGTCCCGGGTTCGATTCCGGGGTCGGGCAAGTGTCTTTGTCTAAACCAGAGGCACTGGCTCGGAGTCTGGGTGTCATTTCTATATATAATATGTATGTATTTACAAAAAAAAAGTATATAAGTAGTTTATCATCCATCTCGTTACCATAACACAAGCATTAAGTTGCTTAGCTTGGGACGAGATGGCGTTGTGTGAAATGTCCAAGGATATTTATATTTATTATTTTCCATTATTCGTCGTTATAGCCCATAAATGACCCACTACTGGATCGGGCCTCCTCCAAATTCATGGAGGGAAATTAGCAACCTGTGCTACGCTAGACGGGTTGGCACAGGGTTTTGAGCCTGGCTCTTTCCTACTGTTGGCTCTTACGACAGCCTCGGGATGGAATGGGGTGGTAACACTATGTATTCTAAATCAATTATTACACAGACGGACGACTCTAAAAACATTAATTTTCTGGTCTTAGTTTGTGTGCATAATTTCTACATCGTTTGCATCTATCTACCCCAAGCTATTGACAGGTTGACTGTCAGAGAATGACACAGTAGGCTATTTACTCTCAATAAATAAATAATAATAAATAAATAAATATCCTTGGACATTTCACACAACGCCATCTCGTCCCAAGCTAAGCAACTTAATGCTTGTGTTATGGTAACGAGATGGATGATAAACTACTTATATACATTTTTTTTTGTATATACATACATATTATAGATAGAAATGACACCCAGACTCCGAGCCTCTGGTTTAGACAAAGACACTGGCCCGACCCCGGAATCGAACCCGGGACCCGTTGATCCAAAGGCGGCACATCTGACCACTAGACATGTAGAATACATAGTGTCACCATCCCATTCCATCCTGAGGGTGTCGTAAGAGCCGACAAAAGGAAATGACGGCTCCTACCGCAAGAAAATAACCTCACCGCAAGAGAAGGAAAACTTGATACGAAACCCTGTGCCAACACGTCTTGCCAGCGTGCCACAGTAGGATTAGCCTTCCCTCCATGACTTCGGAGGAGGCTAAACTTATTAGTAGGCTGAGGCTGAGACGATGATAGTGATTGTTTTTGTTTTTTTTTACAGATTTAGTACGGGAGGCGCCTTTGATTGTTATATCGACAGACTATACAAACTACTCCATCGCCTACAACTGTAAATATGATGGCCAGACCAACACACATACATGTAATTTTCATTTGATTTTTATTATACTTGTTGCTTAAGTATGTTGTCATCCATTCTACGCTTAAAATTCGGGTGGGGATGCAAGATTAGGGGGGTTTAGAATGCAAATTGTCACCCACCTACGCCATCGAGAGGGTGTCGAAAGAGGCGACTAAAGGCGGAAGCATACTAACGTCCGCGCAATTTTCGTAAAAACGGGTACAACGTTTTATATGATAGATTCTACCATAGTTTTTTTTTCCTCTGATGCTTTGGTTGTGTGTACGTTTAACTTCGTTCGCCACCAAAATATTACCATTTGCGAATATCTCTCATGCAATTCATTTTAAGTTATGATTCTCTCATCGTTTCGCTCCATCTATTTGACAAAGGGCCGACCCATTAGGGGGCGAATCATGTTGCAATCTATATTTATTTATTTATTTGGTCCACCAACGTTTGTAATACACTGAGCTTACATTAAATACAGTTTATGGTAAACTTACATAAGTGTAACAAACACTTATAGGTAAACACTACCTATACCCTACGTTGTACGTTTTAAGATTAACAGTGACACATTATTATAAATAGCTAGCGACCCGCCATGGCTTCGCACGGTATGCATGTATTATACACAATAAACCTTCCTCTTCAATCACTCTATCTATTACGAAAAACCGCTTCAAAATCCGTTGCGCAGTTTTAAAGTGTTATGCATACATAGGGATGGTCAGACGACGGCTTTGTTTTATACTAGAAGAAAAGAAAAGAAAACAACCAAATAACAAAATGTTATTCATTCACAGAACTAACTATCGGAAGGTAATAGTTAAGGATGACAAAATATGCTCTTTTGTCATCCTTAACTATTACCTTCCGATAGTTAGTTCTGAGTACGTATATCAACTGAGTGTTGCCAGGTGTGATGAACAATTTTCGACATTTTGACATCAGCTGTATCAAACTGCCTCAATTCAGCTATACTTCTATTCGTTCTTTATTAGGTAGTTGAGTTTTACTCTACTACTACTCAGCCCGTAACAACAGGTCACACTGCTGAGTCGGGCCTCCTCCCAACATGGGAAGGGTGATTACCCTACTGCGCCACGCTGGCCAGATGGGTTGGCATAGAGTTTCGTTTCGAGTTTTCCTTCTCTTGCGGCTAGGTTATCAGCCTTGTCATTTCCTTTTATGTGACTCTTGCGATACCCTCAGGATGGAATGGGGTGGTGACTCATCATCATTTCAGCCAAAAGACGTCTACTGCTGGACATAGGCCTCCCCCAAGGATTTCCACAAAGGCCGGTCCTGGGCCGCCCGCATCCACTGCTTTCCGGCGGCCTTAACCAGGTGGTCGGTCCACCGTGTGGGTGGCCTACCAGCACTGCGCCTTCCGGACCGCGGTCGCCACTCGAGGACTTTTCTGCTCCATCGGGCGTCGGTCCTGCGAGCTATGTGCCCTGCCCACTGCCACTTAAGTTTGGCAATCCGGTGGGCTATGTCGGTGACCCTGGTTTTCCTGCGTATCTCCTCATTTCTGATTCGATCTCGCAGGGAAATTCCGAGCATAGCCCTCTCCATTGCCCTTTGCACTACACGGAGGTTATTCTGCATCGCTTACATATTCATCCATGGATCACAACCACGTTGACGATCACGTTGCCTACCACGCGGCACCTAACATTTTTGTGTATGCGTAACGGCTTATCTATAGATAACGGATAATTCAGACATTATCACCTACAAGAATTTTTCTAACCGCTGTAAGCCTTAAATAATATCTATATCTATACGTGATGGTGTGGTGTGTATGCTTAATCTAAGATATTTTATCTTAGCTAGCACTAGCTGACCGGCAAACTTCGTACCGCCTCAGAATCAATAAATAAAAAACCTGAATGATAATTCCAGAAGGTTTTCACCTTTTAAACCTTCCCTGGACTTCCACGTATATTTCAAGACCAAAATTAGCCAAATCGGTCCAGCCTTCTCGAGTTTTACCGAGACTAACGAACAGCAATTCATTTTTATTTTTATAGATAGATTACTACTACAATTTAGCCCATAGATGACCCACTGCTGAGTCGGGCTTCCTCCAATTCCATGGAGGGTGATTGGCCTACTGTGCCACACTGGCCAGACGAGCTGGCACAGGATTTCGTATCAATATTCCCTTGTCTTGCGGGTAGGTTTTCGGCCTTATAATATAACTAGCTTTTGTGCGCGGCTTCGCCCGCGTGGGCTTCGACCCCTGCATGTTTTTTATGAACATAAAATCGGTTATTGTGACTAAACTATGATAGTTAGATATGTGCTCTCGCGGACTTTTTTGTAGATCTTTATAAGACCTACAAACCCGTAGTACATCATTTTGTTCTATTGTCAATAGTTTTTGCAGCGCACGCATAAATAGGTTTTCGATTTTACACCTTGGTTTACAAAATCGTAATTTTCATACGGATCTCTAATTCTTTTGAAAATAAAATATAGCCTATAACCTTCCTCGATAAATGGACTATCTTTTTGAAATCGGACCAGTAGTTCCTGAGATTAGCGCGTTCAAACAAACAAACAAACAAACAAACAAATAAACAAACAAACAAACTCTGCAGCTTTATATATTAGTATAGATATAGATATCCTTTTGTCGGTTCTTGCGACGCCCTCAGTATTCTAAAAACTTTATACGTATATATGTATGTTTATCATCATTATTCATCATCATCATCATCATCATCATCAGCCCACATTAGTCCACTGCTGGACATAGGCCTCCCCTAAAGAGCGCCATAGCGCCCTGTCTTCAGCTTGACGCATCCATCTGCTGCCCGCAACCTTTCGCAGATCGTCGCTCCATCTAGCAGAGGGCCGTCCCACACTACGCTTGCCGATTCGCGGTCTCCACTCAATAACTCGTCTACCCCAGCGGTTATTCATCATCATTACTTAATATAAAACAAAGTCGCTGTCGTCTGTCCGTCCCTATGTATGCTTAAATCTTTAAAACTACGCAACGGATTTTGAAGGGTTTTTTAATAGATATATGATTCAAGAGGAGGGTTTATATATGTATCATCATTTCAGCCAAAAGACGTACACTGCTGGACATTGGCCTCCCCCAAGGATCTCCACAAAGGCCGGTCTTGGGCCGCCCGTATCCACTGCTTTCCGGCGACCTTAACCAGGTCGTCGGTCCATCGTGTGGGAGGCCTACCAGCATGCATAATACTGTAGAGAAACACTGATAAATTTTGATGTTCATCATTGCACAGTGCAACATTGCACATTGCAAGCCAGGGCGGGTCGCTAATAATGAATAAACTCAATAATTGCTAGACGCATTTCGAAAGAAAACCCCTTTACCATTGTAATGCTATATTATCTCTTATCATAGGCTGTATGACTGACTATGTAAGATAAGTGCGGGTTCCAAGTCAAAAGTTTTACATTGTGATTCGTTTTTGCTGTTTCAGACAGCGCATGGGTGCTTTCGAGGTACCCGCAACTGAGTGGTGAGGTGAAGACTGCGGTGGACGATTTCTTAAAAACCAAAATCGCGGATCTTGATCTATCCGAATTTGAAGAGAACGACTTCTCGGAGGAAGCCTGCAAGTACGAGGGCTCCATTGAGATCACACAACCAGCTCGACAATAAAACGGAGATAGACGGATAAGATTCACTTACAACTCGACCAAGCTAACTTTTGCACCTGGCGTCGATTACGTCACACTGTCGCTTAGATACGGTCTGGAATAAGGACCGATATGACTAAAAATGTAAACAAATGTTTGTTAGATTTTACTTTGCATTTATTGCTTTTAACAATATATTAAACATAGGTACATCCGATTATACACAAAAAATGGGGATAACTTGGCGCCGCATTCAAGCGAGGTGCTTAGTTTGGTCGAGTTGTATATTATTCTCCAGGTCAATAGTTTAAGAAGCACAAATGTCTAGTTGGTGACTGATAAACTCAAAGTTGTATTTGGAAAAATATCTACTGTACCTACATCACATGGTACTCAAAGTTTTACTCCCAAGCTGAGAGGAACCATTATTTAATTACTTCGAATGAATAAGAACTCGAAATTATTGGTTTCGTTAATATTTGAATATGGAATACTCGGCTCCCGAATTCCTGAGCGGATCATTCGGGCGTCTTCGGTTTTAGATCGGTGATCGACAAATTCCGAACGCCGAATTGAAAATTATCAAGTGAATATTTAAATTATGTATTAAAGGTTTTCGTTTTTTCCATTTCAATCAAGAATCCAGGTACCAATAATAACAAAGCGTAATAAAAAAAAACGGATTCGATTTCCGGAACTGGAATCACTATCTCTACATATTATAAAAGAAAGTCGCTGTCGTCTGTCCGTCCCTAAGTAGGCTTAAATATTTTAAACTACGCAACGGATATTAAAGCAGTTTCTTTTAATAGATAGAGTGATTCAAGAGGCACTGATCAATTTAGAGGTTCACCATTGCACCCGTGCAAAGTGCTAGTTTGTTTATAAATGGCCGATTCTATCAACTTTTTCTGTTATGAATTGTTAACCTTGTGTAAATCTGAAAAATACATAACATAAATAAATAAATACACTGTATATTAATTGACATCCACATAAGTGAGTAAAAAGAGTCGTGATCGATTCAGATTACAAAATGCTACCCACCCACATCATATTGATTGGGGAGCGGAACCCGCGACCCTGATGCGGGCAGTTGAGGAACGCCGTAGCTTTTAGTGAGTAGGTTGGGGCGGTAATTACCATCTTTCCAAGCCCCGGAATTCCACATACCTCGGCAAGTCCCCAAAGGCCGGGAATCCATTACAATTCAACAAAAAAAACGTGTCGTAAGAGGCGACTTAAGTAACGGGAAGAGATAGACAATGTACCCGCAAAAGCAGGTACGCTTGTTACAAACGTTGTGAGATTTGAATTTTCCTGGAGAAGGTCCGATTCAGCAGTGGGTGGTTTGTGGGCTGAAATGATGACGATGGCAGCACAGTGTTTTGCCTGAAACCACAAAAGTGGTTTCTTCCGTTGTAAATACACTTTAGTTTGACCTCAACCTCGCTTGATGGAAGGCGAAGATGAGGCCTAAGATGGTACACGTTTGCCTAGAAGGTTCACTTTGGCCTTAAATAAACTTTAATACATATATCCTAGTTCCTCGCAGTTGCCATGCGCGATTATCAGGACATTATTGTTGCTAATGTGACACAAATAAATCCGTTACATGCATCTAATGATTTTAACACACGTTTTATCTCGGATTTATCGTGTCGAATTTTAGTATCTAGTATTAGGTTTATCTATAGATTAATCGTACGATTGCTAAAAGCTACTAGACTATATTATGCGAAATTATAATCGTGTTTCATTTTGTTGGCTTTTGTTTCTTCCTGCCTTTTAGATACCTTATTGTACCAAAATTTACTCTAGAAAGAAGCTAGAAAGAATAAAAGTTCATTCTTTCTAGCTTCTTTCTTTCTTTCTCTAAAATGGTAGAATGGCAACCCGGGTCAAAAGCTATATGTGCCCTCCAAAGCACGGAAGTGTTCAGATATCCCATACAAATTATGGACAAGATACTCGCCCATCCAACATCTAAAGGCAGAAGCTACTTAATCAGCGTATCGATTGCTTGGCGTGGCCGAAAGAGAATATATAGTGTCATATTTGGTTTACGCAAATATGATCATGTATCGGAATTTCGTAACAAGCTCAAGTGGCTCCCAATTCCTTTTCGTCGGAATACTCACATCCTTTCACTGCTGTACAGTATTCTTTTTCTTCCCACTACCCCATATTATCTTAAAGAGCGTTCAGCGTTCAGTTCTCTTCTGATACACATTCATTGTCCTTAAGGTGAATGTTCCAGGGTAGCCCGCGAAATTCAATTTTTCTTACGTTTTTTGCAATTTGCGGGTCAGTTATAGGTTGTATGTTGATTAAAATGATATTCGCGGCTGTAAGACGTATGTAGTTTTAGAATTATAATCATCAATACAACCCTCCAAGCTCATAAAGGTGCAAGAAAAACTGTTTCAAGCTCAAAGTCATTCTTGCACCTTTATGAGCTTGGAGGGTTGTATTGATGAGTTTCATGGTTATAATTCTATAAGTACATACGTCTTACAGCCGCGAATAACATTTTAATCAACCTACAACCTAGCACTGACCTGCAAATTGCAAAAAACGTAAGAAAATTTGAATTTCGCGGGCTACTCTGGAACATTCACCATAAGACCATCAGAGGGCTTAACACTGGCAATGCCAATGCATTCCACGCGATTTTACGATAAATCTTTTACTATACAAGCTGTACGCCTGTGGAATGCTTTGCCATTGCCAGTAAGGTGCGCTCAATCCTTGACGATTTTCAGAAGAATGGTGAAGGAGCATTTCATGACCTTCTGTTAAAGTCATACTCAATATGTTTAATAATTTATATGTATGTATATGTTGTCTTGTTATTATCTATTTATGTATATCATATTATGTACACTGTAACTACCCATATTGGTTTCTTATTCCAGCCAAGTCCATCCAACGGCTGTCTGGAAGAAATTGCTTTTAGCAATAAGACCGCCATTTGTGCTGTACAATGTTAGTGTTTAAGTTTCTTTTTAATTTTGTTTGTTACTTTGTGTACATGTACAATAAAGAATATTCTATCTATCTATCTATAGTGTCGTCTGTGAGTATCATGGGAAGAGATGATGCCGATCATATATTATGGCTGGATATAAAATACATAAAAAAGGTATAATTATCATTGATTTTTCGTTTAACGCTCACAACTGAAAAATAAAATGGCTAGGAGGCCTGGCCTTCTGGTATCGGGAAGAAAGCATTTACTTGGTATAGTTAATTTCTAACCCAAACCACTGCACTAGTTATAACCTGTCTCGGGGACAGTTCACAAACATGTAATTCACGAATACAAAGACACCCAGACTGAGAGACTACCTGGTTTCGACAAAGACACTTGCCCGACCCCGAAATCGAACCCGGGACCCGTTGATCGAAAGGCGGCACATCTAAACCCTAGACCAACGAGACAGTCTAATTGAATTAATAAAGGTATATCGACTGTGCTTTGTAGTTCTTATAGACAGAACAATGTCTTTCCTTAAAATTCAACCGCAGCCATTTTGAACTACGCTTTTTTTATTGACTTTTCACTTTTATTGTAAGTATTTCAGTTTGATATTCGAGTTGATTACAATGGAGTCAGTAGCGTAATCTAAACTAATAAATAAACTAAAACCTTTCGAGTACAAATAAAACATTTAATCACAGTCAGACGCATTACTTAGTATTAATTACCAGAAATTACTAGTGAAAAAGTCCGTATCAAATTTATTGGTGAACGCGCAGCTAGCTTCTGAGAAATCCTTGAACATGAACGATTGTCTATGTTCTGCCAGCTCCGTGTATTTTGAGAGACTATCCTCCAGTTGCTTCAGGGTGTCTCCTTGGAGCTGTTCTTTACCACGAGTCAGGATCCATGTGAAGACTGAAAATAGAAGATCTTAAATAAGTGTCCTGTCTAGAGGCCGGCTGACTTAAGTATCCGGTCATAGGCTGATTCTTCGTATCTTCGGTCTTATACCGGTTGCACTGCGGGTATGCCGGCAGAAAACTTCAACCTTAACGTTGTGCATTTTTTAATATTTTGCAATGGTTAGGAATCATTTGTCACGAATTGCTTTATTTATCAGTATAGAAGTACTAGCGTTTATGTGATTAAATACAATATACATTTATTGCGCTATCGTACACAAAAATGACAATATATTTGACACTAGCTGACCGGGCAGACGTTGTCCTGCGTGATATTCGTTTACCGACTGCAATGCCATCTGTCGGTTGATTTGTGAATCTAAACCATCATCGGTGCCACCCAAACGCATACAAAAAAAACCATTCAAATCGTTTCAGCCGTTTAGGAGGAGTTCAGTGACATACACACGTACAGTAGAATTATATCTAAAAAGATACGTGTCCAAACGCAAGTTTGACATTTAATGCCCATCCCAAGAAAAGTGCTCAACGCCGCTAAAGAAGTTTTCACTTCGAAAACTGTAGTTTCTTATTTTTCTTATCTGTAGCACATTTTGGAGCGGAAGTAGCTTCATAATAATTAACCATTAAAAAGTTTGCATTTAAATAAACCTATTTGAATGAAGAGGGTTTTTAAATGTTTGTGGCAAATATCTCTTTTTCTCTGGAATTTATCTAGAGCAATATAAAATATAATTAAAATATATTATGAAAGAACGAAATTATGCTATGTTAATTCAGATCCTGTGGCCGCCAGACCTTCATAATTTCATAAAACTTGAAATGTTATTAGTGCACTTAATATAGCCGATTTTGAGTTTATTAGCGTATTTCAGGGCGGAATTGGAAAGCTTGCCGCATTCCTACATTCTTGAAGAGGCATTTGAATGAGAAGAATAAAAACTACCTACTTGACAGTGTGACGTATCTACATCTTTCAACTTACCATAATGAGTCCGCACTTTCTTCTTCAATGTCTTGCAGGTGTACGCAACAGCGTAGTTGTCATAGTCCGTTGACAGAATGAAGAATGGGAACTGGAGAACTTTATCTAGAAGTTTTATGAATAAAATTAATGTTACTTAACAGCTCTCGATTAAAATATGTGTCAAGAATAAACCAAATTAAAATGGATTCATCCATTTGCTCCGTTCGTTCTTTTAAGAGTAATTATGCTACAGTCAGATTCAGCAGACTGATAATAAAATAAACGTATGTTAGAAATAACTCCTCTTTCTTGTTAATTTAGTTTAAATATCTCTGAGATATTCAAAATGTCATCAGAAAATTATTGACTAGACTCACTCACTAGAGTCTAGTGACTAGACTGTACTTCGATAGCGTTATGAATGCATCATTATCCGCCTGTCTAGCCACGCCCCATAACCAATTCAAAAATCTCAAAAAATCGTACCGAATAATCAGTTGGAAAATGATCAGTTGTAGGTATACTTTCGAAAACAACAAACACGACAGCTGCGTTGATTATTAACGCGAACGCACTATAACACTAATAGCAAAATAACTTGAATAATTACCTTGGCTAGGCAGTAGTCGATTTTTATATTGACGGAAGATATGCGCGAACTTTGTCTCAATAAGACTCTTGAACTAGTCAAGATGTTTGGTGTGTACTTTATTGCATGATTATGAAACTGCGTATACAATTACCTCCATCTTCATGGCTGACAATAAATTGAGCCTTATTCCCAGCGTCAAAAGTAGGGTCCACTCTAGCAAAATAGGACTTCTGGGTTCTGTTTCCCTGGTCCAAATCCACGTACACTTCTCTCAGCGTGTAGCCAAGGTTGTCTTCTTGGAAGTCCAGGGTCGCGCAGTCGTAGATGGGTCGCCCATCGCTGGCGTAACTGGCAATGTTGTACCAAACGCCTGAAAACTGAAAATCAGGACGATCACTTTTAGAAATAGTATTTTATTATTATGTCTAAGGGCCTGGTACAGACACGATTCGCACGCAAGTTAGACGCAGCCTGTAGACCTTTGCATACCAGTATATGATTTCATATATTTCAATCGACACAGACGCGCGTGTGTAGCGGTACAGACGAGATGCAAACGCGCGTTTGCAGATTCAAACGACAACAAACTGCACTGTAGAATAAAAGCACGCCGTCGACGGCGCGTTTAAAAGACGTAGTGTGCACAGGCCCTTAGGGCGACGATTTGGAATATCTTTATATTCCATGTCCTATTCGATCCTGAGGGTATCCTAAGAGCCGACTGAACCAAATGACAATGCAGAAATTCCACTACCCTACACCCAAAACTATCTCGGTCATTATGGACTAGCCGAGACTAAAACTGTCACGTGACACATTTGTCACGTGACAGTTTTAGTCCCCAATTCATGGATTTCCACAATAACCGTTTCTAATCTGAGCATACATTAGTGACCTATCCGAATTAATATTGCCGCACTCAGCAAAATGACCGCTTCTTCTGACATTACGGAAACAACTAAATCAGAATCCTCGCAAATTCAAATCTCTATGTACTAAATGTTACATTTCACGCGCGCGCTAGTCGGTGTGAGAGGTAGTATTGTAATGTAATGCTCAAAGTCGAATCTATAATGTTACATTACACGCGCACGCTCGGCGGTCGGAGAGGTAGTATTGTAATGTAATGCACAAAGTCGAATCTATAAAGTTACATTACACGCACACGCTCGTCGGTGTGGGAGGTAGTATTGTAATGTAATACTCAAAGTCGAATCTATAATGTTACATTACACGCAAATGCTCGCGGTGAGGGAGCGCCTTTATACATATAAACCTTACTCTTGAATCACTCTATCTACTAAAAAAATCGCTTTGAAATCCGTTTCTTAGTTTTAAATACTTTGTTGACGTTGACTTTGTTTTATAAAATCAACGTCAACGTGATAGTGTTATAATGATAAGACTCGATTAAGCAAGAAAGAAATCTGTCCAAAATTACTTTCTATCATCAGTATAACAATTTTCCATCATCACGCGGGCGAAACCGTAGGAAACAACTGCTTAGTTTGACCTAGTTGCGTTCTGTCACAGATATACTCGTAATACACAAAGGCACCGTTTTTATTTGTGACTGCATTCGTTGAGTGTTTTTTTCACAAAATCAACTGATTTTATCTTTAAGATAATCGATATCTACACCTGTTCACGCAGACAAGGCGTGAATCATAGTCCGCGCACCGAGAGACGCGCGGAGGGCGTCGCGTCACCAAGGCGGGGGGCCAGCTGCCCGCGACCTCTCCATCACTCCATCACCGACCACGGCCGACGACGCGCGCGCACACTTGTTGTACATAGTCTTTCAATATTGTACTGTTCTCTTTGAACCACATTATAAGTGTTTACAGTCCACTTGACTTATTTATTTATAGACCTTTAGTTAGGTCCCGAACAGTTATTGGTCCTTCTTCGCCTACATTTTTAAATCCGCGTAACGTATTTCGGCGAACAAAGAAAACGTTCGTGCGGTGGCAGTACGACGCGACGTTGGTGGACATTGATACGACGAGTCTTTAAAAGCGCCGTGTCACTACAAGTGGCATTCAATAGAAGAGAAGTTTGGAGTTGGGGTCGTCAAGAAAAACGTACAACGAGGAGAGGACGTCTACAAGTTCCCGAGGTCTACACGTCGACGGTGGTCAAGTCTCGACTACGTTGGTCGAACCCGCCGAGACACCTATTTGCTTCGTGGGAATCAACACAGTCCGCCTTGTGGATAAAGATAAGCATATTTGTGTATCGTTCCAAATTCCTTTCCATAAAATTTCAATTACAAATTCAAATTTCAAAATTTTCCGTTGCAACCGTTTTTCAGTTCAGTTTCGAATTTGAGGCACCAAGTGATTATTTACATTGGTTTAAAGTATATTCACAATATTAACGTGCATTCATTAGCTTAGCGCTGCATGGAACCGGTTTCTTATCGGTACACCGCCGGTTGGCAAGTTCTTTGTTAACGAGCGAGCTAACGGTCACAAGTCTATTCATTATAAAACATCTGTTTGCTGTCATTAGTCATAATATTCATTTGCTAATTGCATTATCTTTTGTTCTTTAAGCGTAAAATCTATTGCATTTTTTTTTTAAATCACCGTCTTATAATGGCTAATGAGGATTTATTAGTGAGAAAACGCAGTGCTATGAAAGCCAAGCTTACGAATTTCTGCAACTATGTTAACGTGCTTATGAGTTGCGAATCAATAACCAGCTTGCAGCGCATTGAGCTGGAGGGTCGCCTTCGTAAATTTGATGCTCTATACGATGAATTTGATCATTTGCAGTTGGAGATCGAGGTGCTCTTGGATAAGCCAGACGAGGCGTACGGGGAACGTGCCAAGTTTGAGGAGCGGTACCACGCAGTGGCAGCTCTGGCACGCAGTTTGCTAATCAGTGCTGATGCCGCCGTTGACGGTGGGTCTGTAGCGGGCTCAGCAGATAGGAACTCAGGTGCATCGCTCCGTCATAATTTTGTACGCTTACCTAAAATTAATTTGCCTACTTTCGATGGTAGTTATCAATGTTGGCTAGAGTATAGAGATACTTATTTGTCGCTTATCCATAGTAGTAGTGCAATCGATGACATTAGCAAATTCCATTACCTGCGTGCATCGCTCAAGGGTGATGCTCAGCAAGTAATAAAAAATATAGATTTTAAAAGCGAGCATTATCAATTGGCGTGGAGTTTGCTATGTGAGCGATATGACAACAGCAGGCTTTTAGTTAAAAACCATGTGCAGGCTTTGTTCAATACTCCAGCAGTTAGTAAAGAGTCCTGTGTAGCCTTACGTCAATTTGTAGACAACATTAACAAACAAATTAGAGCTTTGAAAACGCTGAACGAGCCCACTGACCAGTGGAGTACACTGATTGTAATTATGATGAGTAGTCGACTGGACAAAGTAACTAACAGAGACTGGGAAGAGTACAGCAATACCTTACCCAAATCTCCTACCTTGTCAGAATTTTGTTCATACATTGGTAGAAGGGCTGATTTATTAGAGACAGTAGAACATGGCAAATCAACAGAAGAAAAATTTGACGGTAGCACAAACAGTCACGCATTATATACACAGAAAACAAAAAGCGAGAATTTAAATAAAAATAAATCTAGTATTAAAAAAGAATTTAAATGTCCGTTGTGCAAAAGAGATCATTTCATGTTTGTGTGTGATGAGTTTCGTAAATTGTCAGTAGAAAATCGGTTAGCAAAGGTGAAGGAGCTTAATGTGTGCTTTAATTGTTTACGTCCAGGGCATTCAAGTAAACGTTGTAAATTGTCCCATTGTAAATACTGTAACCGCAGACATAACACGCTTTTACACGTAGAACAGTCTAATTCAACTATACAAGATCCAATGCCTAGTAGTGTTGTCTTACCTAGTTTACTGAGTAATGACACTTCTGGAAGTGCACATTTACAAAATGGCACGTCGGAAAGCGTTGTTATGTCAAGTGACACTGCAGCTACTACTCGTTCTGTTTTACTTTCCACAGCTCTGGTGACAGTGGTCAGCAACCGAGGTGAGAAGTTCGATGCCAGGATCCTGCTTGATAACGGTAGCACAGCCAATTTTATCACTGAAACACTGTGTCACAAGTTGGGATTGCCTAGACGTAGCACTAACTCCACAATATCAGGTATAAATAAGCAAATATCTAATAGCACACAGTCTTGTAGGTTTACAATTCAGGCTCGGAATGGTGCCTATAGGGAATCTATTACTTGCATCATATTGCCTGAAATCACTAGGATGTTGCCGTCTACAGCTGTAGATATAGGCAACATCAACATTCCAGCAGACATTCAATTAGCTGATCCGTCATTCCATATTCCTTCTGTCATCGACATACTTGTTGGAGCGGAAGTGTTTTGGAATGTCTTAGGTTCCTCATCTATTAGTTTAGGTAGGAACAAACCCAAACTCCACGCAACTAAATTCGGATGGGTAGTCTCCGGTCCAGTTCCATTGCGTTCTATTTCTAATAACCAGGCACATTTTTGCAATGTTTCCGGTCGGCGAACAGGGAAGGTTCAGTCAAGGTACAACTCCTTGCATCGAAGCACCAATAAAGCCCACGACCATTCCACGTCTCGAGCTTTGTGGGGCGTTGCTAGGCGCAAGGCTGTGTGCTAAGGTGCAGAGTTCTATTACTTTGCCTGTAACTAGATGCCGGTTTTGGTGCGATTCAACCATAGTGTTGAGTTGGCTAGCTATTTCACCGAGTCTATTAAAACCTTTCGTGCGCAATCGCGTCAATGAGATACAAGAGAATACTGCAAATTATAAGTGGAGTTACGTGCCGTCTAAGGTCAATCCGGCAGATCTTGTTTCTCGTGGGCTGAAGGCTGACCTTATCAGCGAGTGTTCTTTATGGTGGTCAGGCCCACAGTTCTTGTTAAATGACGAAATAGACTGGCCAGCTATGCCCAACAAAAGTGTGAAACAGGATTTACCAGAAGTCATTACATCTAACTTCACAGATCACTCGTTTCTCACAGATTCACAAAATCACCTACATTCCACACACACAGATGCATCATTCATTCATACATTACTTCATAAACATTCAAGCATAAGTCATTTGCAGAGAGTGGTAGCCTACATATTTAGATTTGGTTATAATTTGAAAAATAAAACTAAATTACAAAATGCACTTTCAAGTCAAGAACTACAAGACTCTTTGAATTTCATTTTACGGCAAGCTCAAATGGAAATGTTCTCCAAGGAATATGGTATTCTTAAGGCTAGTAAGACTTTGCCTCGTAAAAATAGACTGATATCTTTGAGTCCCTTTGTTGATAAAGATGGTCTCATTCGTGTAGGCGGGAGACTTGACAATTCGCCTTACGATTACAATATCAAGCATCCAATTTTACTATGTTCTAAACATCATGTCACTAAATTAATTTTCCATAAATATCATAATGATTTATTACACGCTGGCCCTCAGTTATTGATAGCAAACATACGACAAATGTATTGGCCTCTTGGTGGCAGAAATCTGTCCAAATCTACTGTGAAACACTGTATTAAATGTTTTAAATACAAGTGTCAAAATGTTCAACCTGTCATGGGACAATTGCCTGTTAATAGAACTCACTTAGAGTTCCCATATTTAAATTGCAGTGTCGATTATGCCGGGCCAATATTGATAGCGGATCGAAGGGGGCGAGGGTGTAAGCTCATAAAGGCGTATCTGTGCATCTTTGTCTGTCTTGCTGTTAAAGCTGTCCATATCGAGCTCGTTACAGACCTTACTAAGGAGGGCTATATGGCTGCTTTGAACCGTTTCGTTGCTCGTCGAGGCAAACCCAAGAGCATCTTGTCGGATAATGGCACTAATTTTATAGGCACTTGTAATGAACTGCAACAATTCTTACAAGACTCAAATATTTCGTATGAAGTTGCACAAAAGGGCATTGAATTTACCTTTGCCCCTCCTTACTCTCCACATTTTAACGGCGTTGCTGAAGCCGCCGTTCGCTCTACTAAACATCACCTGAAAAGACTATTACAGCTAACACATTTCACGTATGAGGAAATGGTCACTTGTTTGACTCAAATAGAAGCTGTTCTTAACTCACGTCCTCTCACACCACTTTCCTCTGATCCTCTAGATTTTACTGCCCTTACTCCTTCACATTTTTTGATTGGACGATCACTTATGGCTGTTCCGCATCCACAGGTGTCTGACATAAACATTGGCCGCTTGGAGCGCTATTACAGAGTGGAGCATATAAAGCAGCATTTTTGGAAACGCTTCCACTTAGAATATATCTCTCTGCTCCAGCAAAGGACTAAGTGGACGTCATCAACAGGACAACTGGCAGAAGGAACGTTAGTTCTCATCAAGGAGAGAGGACAACCGCCACTGCTGTGGCCACTGGGACGTGTCACAAAGGTCTTCCCAGGAAACGACGGAATAACGCGTGTGGCCGAGCTGAAGACAAAGAAGGGGACAGTTCTTCGCTCCTTTAATAATATTTGTCCACTTCCTTTAGATTGAATGCTTCAACCCGGGCAGGATGTTCACGCAGACAAGGCGTGAATCATAGTCCGCGCACCGAGAGACGCGCGGAGGGCGTCGCGTCACCAAGGCGGGGGGCCAGCTGCCCGCGACCTCTCCATCACTCCATCACCGACCACGGCCGACGACGCGCGCGCACACTTGTTGTACATAGTCTTTCAATATTGTACTGTTCTCTTTGAACCACATTATAAGTGTTTACAGTCCACTTGACTTATTTATTTATAGACCTTTAGTTAGGTCCCGAACAACACCTATTCAGCAGTAATGATATTACTAGAGGTCGGAGTAGGTCGTTGACGTCAAACATAGGGGATAATATGGATATGCCTCCAAAATCCCGGAACGAAATCCCGCACATTATGGATAAAATGGCATGTACATATTATAATATCTTGACGCAATTTGACAATTTAAGGAATGCTTTTAACATTTAGAATTGAGCCGATGGGCTTGAAAAGGCTCAATGACTTTTGACAAAACGCAATTTAATTAAAAAACCGCATCATTTTTGGTTCATTCGTTCAGAAGCACTCAAATTAATGACACCCTTAATTTTGTACTGGTGGCTGAAGACTTAAGTTCTAATAGGTATCACAATAGATGGTGAACCAAGCTATAAACCTTAGTAAATTATACTTTTTTTTACCATTTTTTTAAGATAGATAGATAGATAGATATTCTTTATTGTACCTGTACACAAAAGAAACTTAAATACA
Organism: Clostera curtula; assembly: GCA_905475355.2. NCBI lineage: Eukaryota > Metazoa > Arthropoda > Insecta > Lepidoptera > Notodontidae > Clostera > Clostera curtula. Next base: position 3,440,824 of record FR997813.1, on the reverse strand, counting down.
ACATTACAGTACAAATGACGGTCTTATTGCTAAAAGCAATTTCTTCCAGACAACCGTTGGAGGAACTTCGGTGGAACAATAATCCGTTTAGGGTAATTATATTGTACATATTATAGATAATAACAAGAAAATATAATATACATACATACAAATAATTAAGTACGACTTCAACAGAAGGTCAAGCAATGCTCCTTCACCATACTTTTGAAGATCGTCAAGCATTTAGCGCACCTCACCGACAATGGCAAGGCATTCCACAGACGTACAGCTTGGATAGTAAAAGATTCATCGTAAAATCGCGTGGAATGCATTGGCATTGCCAGTGTTAAGCTCTTTGATGATCTTAAGGACAATGAATGTATATCAGAGGAGAACTGAAACCGTTCTTTAAGACAATATGGGGTAGTGGGAAGGAAAAGAATACTGTACAGCAGTGAAAGAATGTGAGTATTCCGACGAAGACGAATTGGGAGCCACTTGAGCTTGTCACGAAATGCCGATACATGATCTTAATTGCGTTAACCAAATATGAATCTAATTCAAACATTTTGAAGTCGCTCAAGTTTGTTAAGTTGCTCCTCTGTGAGATCAAGATAGCTGACATCGGCTTAAGTATAGAGAGCAGAAGAGATTGAGCTAGCGCAATTTTAGTAGCAGTCGGTAAAAAATTGCGCAGATGCCAGGTATCGATGCCAGGCGGATTTTTGTATCAGGGAGCCCACAGATACAAAAATCCGTCGACTAGTTTCTCTAAGTGATTTGATCAAATTTTAGTTATTTGTGTAATACGTAAAAAAATACGTTTTATAGAAAATCTAACTAAAAAATAGAAAATCAGATTTAATAAATATGAATTTAGAACTATTGATACCATGCACCCCACGCTTTTACAATAAAATCATTTTTTCTGAGACTATTTATTTTTAATTCATACTTATTAAATCTGATTTTCTATTTTTTAGGTCGATTTTTTATAAAATTGTATTTTTTTGTTTTTTTTTTATACTATTATTTATTAGTTTATTGTAGGTATAGCCAATGTGGATGAACCCCTAAAGAACTACAACTATTTCAAGTTGTCGTTCTCTTACTTGTCTCTTCCTTCTCTCTAAACAGAAGTACTACTAATCAGCCCATGAGTTACCCACTGCTGAGTTCGGCCTCCTCCCAACACAGGGAGGGCAATTAGCCTACTGGCCACGCTGGCCAGACGGATCGGCACAGAGTTTTGTTTTAAGATGTCCTTCTCTCACGGCTAGACTTGTCATTTCCTTTTGATGACTCTTACGACACCTTCAGTTTGGAATAGGGTGGTGACACTGTGTATTCTAAATGCGTCACCACGCTATGTACAAATGTATTATACTCACTTTAGTATAATCGAGATTCTCTTGCAACTTCACGCTAGGACATTCTCCGGGCAGAGTGAATTCGGCGCCGTAAACAGTCACAAAACAAAATGGCAAAATGAACAAAATCATTTTGAACAACAAGTCTCGGTGAACGGAGTTTGTAGAATGGAATGATTCGAGACGAGCGTAATTATTCAATTTGCCCCTGTTAGGGTGCGGTCACAGTGAGACGAACATTGAAACATAATGTTTTATTGTCGAGTCTTTTCCTATGGCGTTGGACACAGAATTGTAGATGTGGACAATGCTGTGATTCTGTGACTCAAGCACAGAAAGGCTGAAAGCCTAGCCGCAAGAAAATAGTAGTAGACTTATTAGCCTACATTTTATTGGAGGAGGCTCGACTCAGCACTGGGCCTTTTCACAAACCAGAACAACGAACATGCATCATAAAACTTGCCTTGTTGGTCTAGGGGTTGGATGTGCCGCCTTCGGATTACTGGTCCCCGGTTTGATTCCAGGGTTGGGTAAATCGTCGTCGTCGTTGTTTCAGCATATAATTGGGCCAGTACTAAGTCGGGCCTCCTCCAAATTCATGGAGGGAAATAGCCTACTGTGCCACGCTGGCAAGACGGGTTGGCACAGGGTTTGAATCGAGTTGTCTGGTACTAGCTCAAAGTCTGGCTGTAGTTTGTGTTCGTGAAACACATGTTTGTATACAGCTCTTGCGATACCGGTAATACGTAGTGCATGGTTTCGTCTTGGGCCGTGGCCTTCAACGACCTACCTACGAGTAGGTGATAGGGGACTGGTGCACCCCAACGCCCCTCCACTGAGACCCGAGAACGGAGGAGTCTTGTGGGTAGGGAGGACGCCAATCCAATCACGTGCACTCGCGGAGAAAAGCCTCTACGTGAGTGGAGGTGACCGGGTACTCGTAAAGAGGGTGTCTCATCCGTCCAAATAGCGGCGACGTCTTAAAAACATTCTAACCTATCTATATGTTCTACTGTACGTGTGTATGTCACTGAACTCCTCCTAAGCGGCTAGACCGATTGGAATTATTTATTTGTATGCGTTTGGGTGGAACCGAGTTTTACATTAACAAAACACCCCGACAGGTGGCGCAGTCGGTAAACGAATATAATACAGGACAACGTCTGCCCGGTCAGCTAGTATGCATTTACATTTTTATTATAAAAACCATCGCGTTCAGGAAGGCGCAGTGCTGGTAGGCCTCCCACACGGTGGACCGACGACCTGGTTAAGGTCGTCCGAAAGCAATGGATGCGGGCGGCCCAGGACCAGCCTTTGTGGAGATCCTTGGGGGGAGGCCTTTGTCCAGCTGCGGACGTCTTTTGGCTGAAATGATGATAATGATATAAACACCAATGTGTTGATCTCGCCATGATCCATTCCTGTACTGTGCAAATTTTAACTAGGCCCTCTCAGTGCACTAAAAACCTTACGCGCAAATACTCAAATAGATTGGTCACTCCTTGGTTATAAGTACATCCTTTCGTTGTGATTTATGGGGAAAATATGGCGTTGTGTGGTTTAATAGGTGATGAGTTAGCAAGGGGAGCAGTTTCAAGAAATAATGTATAGTCCACCAGTTTAAAGTCGCTCTGCGTGCTATGGAGCCTGTTATGCTCGGAGTTTCTCTGAAAACTGGGATCCGCAACAAAACTATCCGACAGAGACCTACATACATAATATATAATCACACCCCTTTCCCGTGACCACTTCTTTCAACTAGCTACGATCCTTACATACTTGTTTCGCTTCGTCCACTTTCATTATTTCCTTCATACATGCTCCTCGGTTTAGGGTACTCTTGACCTGGCCTTTTTTGAAGACGTCCATGACTTGGTCTCGAAACGTCCGCTTAGGTCTACCCCTTCAAACACTTTCATTCACACTCGCCTTATACACTTTTTTCGTCAATCGTTCTTCATTCATTCTCTCGACTTGCTCAACCATCTTAGCATACTTTTCTCAATGTTTGTCACTACTTACATCTTCTTTCAGACCACAACGTTTCTTTATCTCTCTATTTCTTATCCTGTCACTCAGTTTAACTCCTATCATACTTATTAACGCTCTCATCTCAACTGCATTTATTCTGCTTTCATGTTTCCTCTGCTATACCAAACTTTCGCTTCGGTACATGAGTGTCGGAATCAACACCCCCAGACGCAGACGAGCCTTCTTGGACACCTTCCGACGGTTCAGACGACAGAGAACTAAGCTCATATATTTAGCAAACTGATGTGCCAGTGGCCTGGTCATAGCTTTGACTGCCTTGTTGGTCTTGGGGTTAGATCTGCTGTCTTTGGTTCACGGGTCTCTGGTTCGATTCCAGGGTAGGGCAAGTGTCTTTGTGTAGCTCTACCTCTGGTGCTCCTTTGGCACTTGCTCTGAGTCTGGGTGTCAGCAGTGGAATAAAGTGGGCTGATGATGAAGAGGCCCGATAACATTGGTTCTTTTATGAGCTAAAAAGGAGATTCACCGACCATATGGACATTTCCTAAGATCATAGTTCATATTGATATTTTTAATAACTTTGTCAATATCTAACAATTACTCGAATTACAGTAAGTAAACAAACAGTAGCTTCAGTCCTTTCTTGGAAAATATACATTTCCTAATTATAGACATGATTGTGAAAAAACTTACTTATGCGTATTTTATTGTTTGTTTGCGTTTCATATTTGCCACATTTATTTGAAGTTATATTAGTTACGGTTTGTAACATTTTTTCTTAATTTTAGAATGCAAATAAATTTACAAATAAGATTAATTTTGTTTATACCGAGAGGTGTAAATTTATTAACCTATTGAAAGTCATTGGGTTAGGAAAAGGTAAACAAAACCGTCACCATTTATCTATAGCTGAGGTTAAACTAAGGTCTTGGTGGAACTGCCATAGCCGTCGGCATTACGTGGCCTCCAAAGGATGGATATCAGCTGTTAAAATTAATGGACACCCTCCGACATCCACTATCAATCTGCAGATCGAATTGCAGTCCGATACAAGGCCAATAACAAGGCCGATAACTTTGTCGTAAGGGAAGGAAAACTTGAAACGAAACCCTGTGCCAACTCATCTGTCCAGCGAGGCACAGTAGGCTAATTACCCTCCCAATGATGGGGGAGTTAGCCCTTAAATGACCCGCGGCTGAGTCGAGCCTCCTCCAACTACATGGGGGGGTAACTAATACTCTCTATAGTAGTAGTAGAAGTCAGAACCCTATTGAGGTAAATGTATTCTAAGAAAGATTTATTTTCATTTAATCGTCTTGTAAACAACATTAACTGAACTAAGATAACCTTTCGATTAACTTTATAATAACAAGTAAATTTTGCCTTTATTGACAAATTGAACACCGTTAAGAATAGACGCACAAGCTGTGTTAGCTATGATAAACTTAATATCGTTTTTAATTATTTCCAGTGTCTGTAGTGTGTTTGGGTATTTCACGTTACCCGGGAAATGTCCCGAAAATGTTGCTGTTCAAGAAGAATTTAGACTGGCCGAGGTAAATTATATTTTTTTTTGCTAGTCTTATGTTTTTTTATTGCCTCTGACTTGAGATCAGATATATTTTTAAAACGCACCATCATCATCATCATTTCAGCCAAAAGACCTCAGCTGGACATAGGCCTCCCCCAAGGATCTCCTCAAAAGCCGGTCCTGGGCCGCCCGCAATCATTACTTTCCGGCCACCGTAACCAGGTCATCGGTCTACCGTGCGTCGCCACTCGAGGACTTTTCTGCCCCATCGGGCGTCGGTCCTACGAGCTATGTGCCCTGCTCACTGCCACTTAAGTATGGCAATCCGGTGGGCTATGTCGGTGACCCTGGTTTTCCTTCGTATCTCCTCATTTTTAACTCGATCACGCATGGAGTCTCCGAGCATAGCCCTCTTCATTGCCATTTTTAAAACTATGTTAAACCATATCGTTACTTACCTCCAACACATTTGATATGAATTAATAAACAATTTGGGGGCCCTACAAACTCATACGTGTGGTGACGGTTTCAGAATAAATAGTGTGAACACCCCATTCCATCCTGAGGGTGTCGTAAGAGCCGACAATAGGAAATGACAAGGCTGAAAACTACTACTTTATATGAAACCCTGTGCCAACCCTTCTGGCCAGCGCGGCATGTTTCTGGAGGAGGGCAGCGACTCACCAGTGGGTCATATATGGGTTGAGTAGTACTAGTAGTATGACAAACTTACCCACGGAGCACAGAAAAATGTTGATCCGTACACCAATTACGTTTCCCACTATCCGGTAGTTAACAATCTCCTATATTTTTCCAGTTCTTCGGTAAATGGTACCAAGCATACCATTTATCGAGCGATCGCCAGAACAATAACAATTGTTCGGTTGTGGAGTTGCTGCAAGGTTCTTCGGGGATCTATCTAAACCAGTCCAGGGTGGATCGGGGACTGTTCCATCGGTACAGCATGGGGAGACTGGAGATACCTCACGGGATCGAAGACGCTGCTAACTTGGACGTTACTTTCACCTATGAGAATGCTCCAAGGAGATGTGAGTGTGGTCTTTGCTCAATGTAGTAAGCATGGTAGTAAGCAAGTAAGCAAGCATCCCGACTACTCTCCAACAGGGCATTGGCAAGGCTTTACACAGTTGATATATTATTTTATGAGAGGTAGAGAATTGGTCGTGGTCGCTCACTATGGGCTCCATCAGAAGGCTCAATGTCACCCAAAGGGCAATGGAGAGGGCTATGCTCGGAGTTTCCCTGCGAGATCGAATCCGAAATGAGGAGATACGCAGGCAAACCAGGGTCACCAACATAGCCCACAGGATTGCCAAACTTAAATGGCAGTGGGCAGGGCGCCCGTTGGAGCAGAAAAGTCCTCGAGTGGCGACCGCGTTCCGGAAACCGTAGTGCTGGTAGGCCTCCCACACGGTGGACCGATGACCTGGTTAAGGTCGTCGGAAAACAAAACCCTCCATGCAATTGGAGGCAGCCCGACTCCCAGTAGGTCTTTAAAGAGCCGAGAGGTAAATGATGATAGATATAAAAAACATCGTGGCGTTTAACAAGGTTCAATTTCCTTTGTTTTTCAGTAAAGACTAGAAGATATCCTTTTAGGGTTTTGGCGACTAATTACGATTACTATGCAACAGTCTACACTTGCTCATATAGCTCGTTGATAGATAAACATTTCAGTAAGTATATTTAAAATTCTATAAGATAGACCTAGTTATGGTCACGGTGGTCCGATGACCTGGTTAAACGCAAGGCAGAAATATTATTCCCAAATAATAAAATATCACCTCTATTGGCCAATATTCTGTGTAGTGACGGACTTAGAATTGTGAAACCGTAGTCCCACAGAGCGGCAGTTTAGGAAGCTATATTACTTTAATAAAAAAAAGTAAAACATAGAGTACGTAGAGGTCAACAGAAAACGATGGATGTGGGCGGCCCAGGACCGGCCTTTGTGGAGATCCTTGGGGAGTCCCTTGTCTAGCAGTGGACGTCTATTGGCAGAAATGATAATGATAAAGATATAACCCTTTCGTGTTGTATTGTTTAGTGGAACAATAGTGTGTTTACAATAGTGGAACATTCTTTTTTTTTTTTTTTAATTACGTTACGCACTTGATGTGAAGGTTAACCAACGTCTGGCCCGTACTTTAATGGGACACTATTAGATGGCGTTATAATTTTGATGTTGTGATATTTTTTTGGGTAAAGCTCCCTCCGATTTCCGAATTTGGAGTTTTAGTTTTCATCAAAATCGGGATCCCTTTGAGCATTTTTTGACATTCCTCATTGTTTTGATTAAGTAGTATACAAGTATCCAGGGACAATGCAAAACACAATGTCACCAATCCATCCTGAGGGTGTCGCAAGAGATCAACCTAGCCGCAAAAGAAGGAAAACTTAATAAAAATCTGTGACCGTCTTGCACTGTGGCATAGTAGGTTAATTTCCCGCCAGGAATATATAAATAAATAAATATCCTTGGACATTTCACACAACGCCATCTCGTCCCGAGCTAAGCAACTTAATGCTTGTGTTATGGTAACGAGATGGATGATAAACTACTTATATACATTTTTTTTGTAAATACATACATATTATAGATAGAAAACACCCAGACCCCGGAACAAATACTTGTAGGTCGTACAAATATTTCTTCCGTGCGAGGATCGAACCCGCGACATGCTGCGCAGCAGTCGATCGCTCAACCACTGCGCCAACCGTTTCGTCAAACGGATATGAGGAGGCCCGACAAAATAGTGGGTAATTTATGAGCGGGTACAAGTAACTCTTGCTATTTCAGTTTATGTATGGATCTTATCAAAACACGAAACACTTAACGAAGTATCGAAGACGCTTGCTGTAAAACCTTTGTCCAATATCGGGGTTGACCTCAAACTCCTGGTCAAGGACGACTGGTCGAAATGTACACCAAAGTACTATGAAGACCAGCGAGTGGAGCCTGTTAATTTCAGATTCCCAGTTCCTATATGAATTTACTTTTCTTATTTAAAAACACTTGTTTCCAAATAAAGTTTCATTGTGCTTTTACCTCTTCTTATCCAAATCTGCGGTTTTATTTAGTTAATGTGATTCCTTCCTGTATCGAAAAAGGTTTTCACCTAAGAGGATTTAGAATACATATTGTCACCACCCCCTTCCATCCCGAGGGTATCGTAAGAGCCGACAAAAAGATATGACAAGGCCGATAACCTAGCCGCGAGAGAAGGAAAACTTGACACGAAACCCTGTGCCGACCCGTCTGGCCAGCGTGCCATAGTACCCTCCATGTAGTAATTACCCTCCATGTAGTTGGAGGAGGTCCGACTCAACAGTGGGTCATTTATGAGCTGAGTATTAGTGGTGACAGATTTTAAATAGATAGTGTCCCCTTCTATCTAAAAGGTACGTATCAAGATACAATGTTTATAATTACTTACTACGTACTACTAGGTACTTAGGGGGTATATTATAATTTCCACATTAAAAAAGATAGCTCTTCTAATTTTTTTTTACAATTTCCAGCCATTATTTACATCTCTATAATTTTTCATGTCGTTCTAACCAATGTAAATGATTGAGTGTGTTTTACACTTTATCTATAGTTCGTTCGCCTTAAGTATGTTCGTGGGTCATCAATGCAGCTGCAGAGTAAAGGCGTATTAACCGTGGCATTCAACTTCGTATTTAAATCACAATGTTCAGAGTACTATAACTATAATGCATTAAATTTCATTAACCTTTTCATTTTTAAAATTTATTGTAATTTATTTAAAGCTCGAAAGTGTGCCTTAAACTGGTCACTGCTACTTTCTAATTAGGAACGATTTGATATGATCCGGGCGTTGCTAGGCGGCCGGACTGTAGTGACCCACTCTAATCTTAATTCGAACGAAGTATAAGTAACGTGACCATTCGTCCCGCTTTGGGCGGGATTGTCCCGCTTTCATTCTGTCCGTCCCGCTGTCCCCAACGAGAAAAATAATGTCCCGCTTTTACGACTAAACCTGTATACCCTTTGCACTTAAATATGACATCTTACACCCACGTACCCTGTATGTGTATTTATTTAAATACAAAAGTCAGAAGGCGTCCCACTCAAACACGAAAATAAAATGGTCACGTTAAGTATAAGCGAGGTATTTAATTTATAATTACAAATAAATAAAATTTTCTATAGTTTATTAACTATCGTCATTAAAAATCAAGTATTCCGCCTGTATATTTGCTGTCCAATGGTAAGAACACTTGGCCTCATCTTGTTCCACCTTTGTTAAATACGCTAAGTTGGCGTATGGTATACCACTCAGCTCAGTGCGAGCTTTCGACAGGAACTCGTTGGATAAGGTGCGCTCTCGAGACAGGATCCACGCTGAAACTGTGAGCACATGGTTTTAGAGTCAGTTTATTTGGTAACAGGTAACTTAATAGGGATACTAGTGATTGTCTGTCTCGTTGGTCTAGGAGGTAGGTGTGCTGGGTTCGATTCCGGGGTCGGGCAAGTATCATTGTCTAAACCAGAGGCACTTGCTCAGAGTCTGGGTGTCATTTGTGTTCGTGAATTATATGTTTGTAAACTGCCCCCGCAATACAGGTTATACCTAGTGTCCCATATACACTTAAAAACAACTACGTATTGCTCTCCCTCCAGTCAACCATTCATTCGGCTGTTTCCCGGAATACCCGGTTAGCTCTTTGGCCCATGGATCTAGGGGTTGGGTGTGCCGCCTTAGGATCATGGGCCCTCGGTTCGATTCCCGGGTCAAGCACAGATTTTAAAAGTGTCTTTTTGTAAACCAGAGGCACTTGTTCTAAGTCTTGGTGTCATTTGCACTTGTTAATGACATATTTATATTGAACACACTTTTATTATTACATGTATTTTACATTATTTTATTCTCGACACGTTATGAATGCTTTGTAGCAGTCGTGGTCACGGGAGATACTAGATGACATTTGACTTTAAATGTACTGTTAAATCTACCGCATCACTATCACTACATAGTATAAAACAAAGTCGCTGCCGTCTGTCCGTCCCTATGTATGCTTAAATCTTTAAAACTACGCAACGGATTTTGAAGCAGTTTTTTTAATAGATAGAGTGATTCAAGAGGAAGTTTTATAATATAATGTATATTACATCACTACATAGTATAAAACAAAGTCGCTGTCGTCTATCCGTCCCTATGTATGCTTAAATCTTTAAAACTACGCAACGGATTTTAGAGCGGTTTTTTTTTAATAGATAGAGTGTTTCAAGAGGAAGGTTTATATGTATAATACATGCATAATGGCACCCGGGGGAAGCCGGACCGGGTCGCTAGTACAAAATATTGTAGAGAAACACTGCTAAATTTAGATGTTCATCATTGCACCTGTGCGAAGCCAGGGCGGGTCGCTAGTAAACACATAAAATACACAGTGTCGTTAGAGCCGACGAAAAAACTCAAACTCAAAAGGAACTTTATTTACGTAGGTTTCATCACAAAACTCTTATAAATCGTCATATTTAAAAACACCATTATCATCTTACGGCCCCTGTCCCACACCAGGGGGCAGTCTCCACACACACCTCTCAGTCGTCATACCTATATTCACACCTTCCACACACAACTCTTCACTCCTACAATCCCTCCATCTCCCCTGTTCGCTCACAATCCCTGCGTTCACTCACATTTATGCCGAAACTACCACCGGTTCGGAAGGCTGCTCTAAAGAAAACTTAGCCAGAGACGAAAAACTTGATACGAAACTATATGCAACCCGTCTAGCGTGCCACACTAGCGTAGGCTAATATCCCTCTATATAATTAGAGGAGGCCCGACTCAGAAGTGGATATTTTACAGGCTGCGATGATGAAACAGCCCCCGTGATACAGATTATAATTCGTACAGAGGTATCGTTTCAACAAAAAAAAATCCAAGCAAACTAGGTTCAGATTAAAAGTTAAAAACCATCGACAATCTACAAGCGAGCAAGTTTCAAGACATTCGTCGTGCGAGAAAACCAAATGACAAATACTCACTATATTTAATCCCTAGGTCTTCTTTGTACCTGCAGCCATGCACCACGGCGTAATGCGAATAGTCAGTTGATATTATTTGTAAAGGAATACCAACCGGGTCTGAAATGGAAAGTTTCTAAGTAATTATTTCAGCCTCCAGTAAACTAGCACTGGGCGTATAGGCTTTCCCTAAAGAGCGCCCCATAGCGATCTGGCATATAAACTGCATCTAGCTTCTTCCTGCAACCTTTCACAGATCCAGCAGACTGAAGTCTTACTATGCGCTTGTTGAGTCCACTCAAGAACTCGTCTACCCCAGTGGTTCTTGGTTCTTCTACAGATATCATCGTCTAAATGCAATTTCAGTATCTGTCTCCAATGAGTTGGAAACTGAAATCTCATTTCATAACAGATTTTGACAAAACATGCAATTAATATATTGTCTACCCACAAGAAAAGTTAGCATTAAACTGTTATACATATGATTTACTACACGAAAATATATATAACTGACTTCATGAACTAAAAAGCGGAATATAGCCAATAAATACCCATTTGAAGCCTATGTTTACTTATAACATAATTGACATCTATTTAAGTCGGCACCAATTTCCGACTGATGTATTTTTCGCTTTGTTTTTGAAGTAGGTTTGCTTATTTTGGATAAGAAAATTTCTCATTTATTGTAAATGTATGCTCCGATTTCGATAAAATTTATATGGGCCCAATCTTGTCCCAAACAAAAAAATCGGATTGGTTTTTAAATGGCGGAGCTAGGCGGTTAATCACTGTGTCCCAAGCAGGTGGTACCTGCCAACCATCCTCTCTATTGAAATTAGGATGGTTTTTAAACTCAATAGCCTCGCGGATTCTTGGGATGTAATGATTTTCCTTAGCAATGGTCTACCAAAGTGAGTCTAGTCTCTCCCGTGATCACGACAGCTGCAAAGCATTCGAAACGTGGCCGTTGGGAATTAACTAAATAATTAACATACATGCGATAAATCCGTAAAGAAGTGTTTAATAAAAAACACACTGACCTATATTATTTTCTTTAATGGTGAATACAGCATCATCACCCGGGATATAACTGCTATTAACATTTAACTTGAACAATATGTCATCGCGAACATATCCATGCTGTATTTCGACCCGTCTTGCGCAGTATTCTATACGTTTATATGCGCAGGCACCATTGTGGTCATACCAAGCTGGAAATCGCTCAATTTCATACCAGTAGCCTAAGAACTGGAACATAAAGCAAAATTAGTTTAAGTTGATGACTCTATTATTAGTCCGTGTGGTAACGGATTAAGAATACATCCAATTGCCTGCCTCGTTGGTCTAGTGGTTAGATGTGCCGCCTTTGGATCAACGGGTCCCGGGTTCGATTCCGGGGTCGGGCAAGTGTCTCTGTCTAAACCAGAGGCACTGGCTCGGAGTCTGGATGTTATTTCTATCTATAATAAGTATGTATTCACAAAAAAAAAATGTATATAAGTAGTTTATCATCCATCTCGTTACCATAACACAAGCATTAAGTTTGCTTAGCTTAGGACGAGATGGCGTTGTGTGAAATGTCCAAGGATATTTATTTATTTATTATTTATAATTCCATCCTAAGGGTGTCGTAAGATTCGACAGAAGGAAATTACGAGGCCGATAACCTAGCTGTAAGAGGAGGAAAACTTGACACGAAACCCTGTGCCAACCCGTCTGGCTGGCGTGGCACAGTACACTCCATGTAGTTGGAGGAGGCCCGACTCAGCAGTGGATCATTCATAGGCTGAGAAGTAGGATGACTATTAAATAAATAAATAATAAATAAATATCCTTGGACATTTCACACAACGCCATCTCGTCCCGAGCTAAGCAAACTTAATGCTTGTGTTATGGTAACGAGATGGATGATAAACTACTTATATACATTTTTTTTTGTAAATACATACTTATTATAGATAGAAATGACACCCAGACTCCGAGCCAGTGCCTCTGGTTTAGACAAAGACACTTGCCCGACCCCGGAATCGAACCCGGGACCCGTTGATCCAAAGGCGGCACATCTAACCACTAGACCAACGAGGCAGTCAAATATATATTATGACTGCCTACTCGCTGGAGTCATAGCCAAATTACCCTTGGTAGGCCTTGTGTTCCCAGACGTCTAAGGAGGCCAGAAATCTACCTTTTATCTTTTTAAATCAAATAACGCCACTGCGCTTGGTTTAACCTGTATCGAGGGGGCAGTTTATAAACAGGTGATTCACAAACACAGATGTTACACAGACTCAGACCTATGGTTTACACAAAGAAAGTTGTGCGACACCGGAATCGATGTGTGAACCTGTGTCAACAACGCAGTATCAGACGACTAGGCTACAATGGTTGGGTTAAGATGAGGATTTTCAAGAAAGAAGAAGGACAGGCGTGTTTAACCCTGTAGGCAAAGACTAACACCATGTATTTGCGAGCTAAGATCAAATAATTTGTATATCCAGCCAGTGGCGGATTTACAGATTTGCCGCCCGTAGGCTTTTTATGCCGCCTCTACAGTTCTTGAGACGATCTTTTTTAGACGCGCTTTGATGTTGCGACCTTTACCTTTTACCTTAGACGTCCTAATTCTGCCGCCACTTAAAACATGACGCCCTAAGCTCCAGCCTACTCAACCTATTGGTAAATCCGCCACTAAGCAACCGGTGTAGAAAGAGCCATTACAGTTGTCCAGTACAAACAGCATACATGTAGTGACGAATTAAGAATATAATATAGTGTCTCCACCCCATTTTATTCCGAGGGTGTCGTAAGAGCGGACAAAAGAAATTATAAGACCTAGTCGTAAGAAAAGGAAACTTGACCCGAAACCCCGTGCCTACCGGTCTGACCAGCGTGGCACACTGGGCTAATTACCCGCCATTTAGTTTTAGGAGGCCCGACTGCAGTGGGTAATTTATGGCCTAAGTAGTAGTAGTTTCTTTTTATTTATTTATTATCAGATCCTTGAATGCATTTGAGGCTTGCGTGATGGAAAGCAACGCCAGGGTCTAAGATGGAGCAGGTAATTCAAGGATGAACTTCACCATCTCTCGCACACACGCGACGAAACACATTAAAACTGCTTGGCTTACTTAACTCACTTGGATGTGATGTGAGGTAGCTAGCCAGGCGGACCATTAGATACTACGACCAAGCGTGCTGGGTTTTGTTGACTTTTACAACACGCGTGTTTTCCCAGCGTGCGGTGGGGATCTGTAATATTCTGACCCGTCGCCACACGGTAGTTGTAGTGGTATAAACAACAAAGACACTTACACTTTCAATATCAAAAAACTTCTTCGTTTCCACTACAGCACATTCACCGAACTGTGTTACTTGACTTCCACATAGTTTCACTAAGAACAACAAAACACTAAGGTTAGTTAAAAGCAGTGTAGAACACATAACTGTTTAGTGTATTTGTTAAAGTGTGTAGCGTCTCGAATGAGAGAAATTTGATAACCGATAAGTTTATCACTGAACTGCAGATAAGTATCATCTACGTAAGTATATTTACTGATAGGCGATGGATTAGTCCAGAATTCGCGGTGATGAATTTTGGGTACATACCCCTTCCTGAGTGTGTCGTAAGGGCTGACAAAAGGAAATGACATACATACATAAAATCACGCTTTCCCGCAGGGGTAGGCAGATATCACATCCTTCCACTTGTAGCAAGTCCGATCCTGGTTAACAACTTGCGCTTCTACCACTTTCATCAACCTCGTCATGCATGCTTGTCGTTTTAGGGTGCTTCTGACCTTTCTTTAGGACATCACCTATTTGGTCATGGAATGTCCATCCTTCTTGGCCTGCCCCTTCCAACGTTCCCTTAAACATTCCCGCTATAGGTATATTTCTTTTGGAATTATAACTTATAACTTTCCTTAAAAGCAGTGAAGACCCGACATACCAGACGGACAGATATTGAACTACTTAACGACATTGCCGACAGCCTGTGCACAATATTAATTTGGTTCAATTTCATGGTTTTGCCATCGAACCAAAACCAACAAATTATCTAGATTTAGTTGCGCCGATTCTCTCGAAGTCTGTACCAACAAAAATGCCAGGAAACGTAGCCGTTCTCGTTAACAAAAACTAATGTCTTTAAAAGAAGCAACTTTTTTCGTCACGTTTCAGTTGGTCGCCAGATTCCGCAGTTTGTATCTGACTGTCAAGATGGTGGTGTGTTTTTTTCTAATCGCCGTTTTAATTGTTAATGTCGAGGCCCTTGTGTTTCGGAATATGACGTGCCCTCAGGTCAGGCCCAGGGAGCTCGATTGGAAAGCCGTAAGTTCTTTTTAACCCCTGGCAAAAACTAAGGTTATAGGTTAGATGTGTTCGTGTCGTGTAGCTCACTAACGGAGCGATTATGCGTGGTTCTTATGTATATTTTATCAATATAGGTACAATCGTTTCAAGGTTATCTGCTTCCTTGTTTCTTTTTTTATTTTTGACTACAAAGTTCTGTTTAAATTCGGCACAAAAAAAACCAGGATCACAAAACTTCTACTACACAGTCTAATATTTATAATTGTCAGTTAGTGTATTATCCAAGAGGTTCTTTAAAAATACTAATTATCATATACAATTTCTTTATTTATTTCCTACTAGTGGCCCGCCCCGGCTTCGCCCGTGCAAAGCGGGGGTGGGTTATACATATAAACATTCCCCTTGAATCACTCTATCTATTAAAAAAAACTGCTTCAAAATCCGTTGCGGAGTTTTAAAGATTTATGCATACATAGGGACGGACAGAAGAATGCGACTTTGTTTTATACTATGTAGTGATAGTGATAGTGATTTAAAAATATAAGAAGCCTCTGCACTAGGAATAACCTGTATCCTGCAGGTTATTAACAACCATAATAATATTTACTGTATCTTTGTACTCTTAAAACATATTATCTAGTCTCTCCCGTGACCACGCCTGCTGCAAAGCATACAAAATGTCGGGAATCAAATAATGTTAAATACACGCGATAAAATAATAATAAACAGTGTTTAATTTCAATATTAAACACGAATACCAATGATACCCAGACACAGAGCCGGTACCTAGAAATAAATATCCTTGGACATTCCACACAACGCCATCTCGTCCCAAGCTAAGCAACTTAGTGCTTGTGTTATGGTAACGATGGATGATAAACTACTTATATACTTTTTTTTTAATTTTTGTAAATACATACATATTATAGATAGAAAACACCCAGACCCGGAACAAATACTTGTAGGTCGTACAAATATTTCTTCCGTGCGGGGATCGAACCCGCGACATGCTGCGCAGCAGTTAATCGCTCAACTACTGCGCTAACCGTGTCGTCGAAATTCCGGAAGGTTCTGATCGAGCCTAATAGGTTCAGACATCATTAGGTGCCTCTGATTTACAAAGATACTTGCCCAACCACGGTATAGAACGGGAGACCCGAGATCCAAAGGCGGCGTATCCAACTACTAGATGACCGCATAAGTTACTACTAGGTAAATGTTTTATGAAGGAAAATATGTCGAATTTATCGGGCGGATAATTTAACACAAGGTTTCATAACAAGTTTCGTTCCTTGGTTGATAATACATATTCTGTTGCTGGTGATGGTTGTTAGGAAATGCGTTGTTTTGTTTGTCCCACTAAATTGAATGCCGAAAGCAAACGGCAATCGTTCTGTGTAACTACCAGCCAGAAACTTCCAAATCAGGTTAGATTAGATCCCAATGAAGTAGGGAAAGAGGTGAGGAAGAACAAGGAGACGCGTTGGTTATATGCAACCATTAAAAACCATATAGCCGTAAGAAATCAGAGCTAGATCTAGTTCAAAGAAGTTTTGTGTTAAAAATGATGTTCTATCTTGAAGTATGTTGTAAGATGTTTTCCGTTTCCACTGAAAACTTAAACACTATTATTCGTTATTTTTATCCTACAAGTTAAGTAAGTTGAGTTTCATTATTCTTCGTTTCTCAGTGTTCATTATGCTAGTTATGACTCTTCAATCTCCAGCTGGTTACTAAAGTTTCAGGAGAGAAAGTTGCATATCCGTGTTGCATATCAGTGTCCATATCATTAGTTCCTACTATCGAGACTATCGTTATCGTTATGAGTTTTGTTACACACTGTATAATCTTGTATTTTATGGTGCTGATGATGATGATGATGAAGGTTAGGAAAAATTTGCATTGGCATCGCGCATTAAAATACTTTTAAAATATTTTAGATTGATTGACTTTGGGTATCATTAAGTGAAATATACTGAGGTTAAACCAAACAAATCAAGTTAAGAATTGCTTCAAATATTTAGTTATTTAGTGTATTTGTTCGTAAATTTGCTTTAAGTTTTTAAGTGTTTTTATCTAGTAGGTCTCTGTTAATGTTTAATTTAAAGTTTAAACTCGACACAAAATAAATCGCGTAATTACAAACAATATTGCATTGATCGTCAAAGACAGGGTTTCGATTATATGAGAAATAGACCAGTTTTTATGTTAATTTAAGTAAATTATTTTTGGTAAATAAATCAACATTCAAATCTAAAGTGTAACAAAGAATTTCGAAAGAAAGCTTGCAACTATTTCAATAGTGTTGAAATAGTTGCAAGCTTCAAATAGTATTTCAATAGAATGAATATTGTTAAATGACAATCATGATTGCTTAATAGATTTAGTTTAGCCTTTTAAATGGGGTTACCTTCAATTGAGTATTAATAGTAAGCTTGAAAGTCTTGTGTTCATTTTAAGACATTCTAATTTATGAGTTTTATCAAAGGAGTTGTATAAATTTGTATAGGAATATCTTTTATTTCTTTACTTTTTCGTTTCCTTGCGGTATAATTCTTCTCCATCATACTATTCAACACATACAGTTTATAATCTATCTATTTATAAATGAATAATTTGAAACGATGCGGTTCGGGCTTGGCATCAATTTCAAATCGTCCCCATAGAGCGAGAATTAAGTAATTCTTCATAATTATGTAATTAATTTTTAACCTAAGATATCAGCACCTTAAGTTGAAAATGGCCAAACAATTTTATAAGACTTATTTTCTTCTTCCTCTACAGAGACGAAATGTATTATAATGTGTACATACACGTTTCCACATACATCAAATCATATACAACGTTAGGCATTTTCTTCTAGTCTTAGTCGTTGTCGTAGTTGTATAGAATGGCAGCGTAACAACATGTTGTCATTGTTTTAGATTTTTACTTATTTGATTAAATTGTTGTGTATAATTGTTTTTATTTCTGCCTTTAGCTCGATGGCATGTGGTACCTCACGGCCATTGCCGCGGACGATATGGTGGTCCAAGGAGACTGTGCCATTGTACTCTTTGACCATCAAAACAATACCAATATATACATTAGCTGGATCACGAATAACACTGTGACCTACTACAATGGATCGGTTGCCTTAACACCTGATCCTAGGAGAAATAGTAGCGGTGATCTTCTCATGGTAACTTATGAAGGTAAGAGAGTTAGAGTTAACGTTATTTAAAATGGCTATTTAGAAGATGTAAGAATAGGAGATCATAACGGATGAGGAATAGACCATCTAGAAGCACTAAAACTGAAATCAAACTCTTTATTTGAATGTTGATTATTGCTACTTTATGATGATACCAATGTTCTTTAATACGAGTTATTTTTATTTTATTGTTGGATTAGCAATTGTACTTGTAGGTAATATCCTAATAGGTATTTTATTGCCATATTGAGTTTTACTACTGGAAATAATACAATAAGGCGTCTAATTTATGTTTATGACATGAATATAGAAAAATAATAGCGATGGTCCTGTAAGAAAATTATATTAATCTTCATTCAGTTTTGAATTTTAGGATTTATCAATTCATAATAGCAAACAATGATGATTGTTATTTTACATGGATGTTTGTTTTACTATTCGGAGTGGCAATATACTAAAAAAACATCTTTTATTTTCCGTGATGTTCCCTTTAAATCTTAATTCAGAAATCTTTTTCTAGATGCCAAAACAGAGCGCTACTATTTCTTGGATGTGAACTACGAACACTATGCCGTCTTGTTTGCCTGCTATAACAGCTATAAAGAAAACAGCAGTAACTGTAAGTATTTGCAATCAATACCTGAGTTAATATGGTGACGGGTTCAGAATACAAAATGTCACCAACCCTGATGTTGTCGTAAGACATGACTAGGGAGACAACCTCAAGATTGAAGAAAAGGAACTTGATACAAACCTTGTGCAAATTTGTCTGGCCATCGAGGCACAGCAGGCTAATAATATTCATCCTATAGGTATCGATGAGCAGACAGCAGTGGATCATTTATGACTGCATCGTTGGTCTAGAGCCTTTGGATCAACGGGTTCCGGGTTCGATTCCGGGGTCAGGCAAGTGGCTTTGTCTAAGGCGTTAGAGGCATTTTCTCGGAGTCTGGGTGTCATTGGTGTTCGTGAATTACATGTTTTTAAATTGCCCCCGCGAGACCCTCTGTTAGATGGTCCGAAGATGAAGAAGCTAGATGCGTCAAACAGGGCGTGATGGCGCTCATTAGTGGACGCATGTCCCAGCAGCTGAGATGAGTAGGCTGATGGGCTGATGATGGTGAAGTGTTCAAATGAGGATTATATGGGGGTCAAATTCAAATTCAAAATTCAAATTCAAATCATTTATTTTGCTTGGCTCACGATGGACACTTACAAAAAGTCAACACAATATTCATAAAGATTCTATATAATACAAATGGTCTACCGTCTACCACCAGTTCGGAACGCGACCACTCTTGACAAGAACTGGCAAGAAACTCAGAGGGCTTGTCATTTTTTTTTTCGCATTGCGGTCCTATTTCTTATGTATACATATATACAATAACATAATTGAATAACGTAAAAATACTGGCACTGAACAGCTTAGTCCCAAGCAGCGAGTCGACATTATTTCCGGGAAATTTTAAGATTCTTATTATTTACTAGTGGCCCGCCCCGGCTTCGCCCGTGCAAAGCGGGGGTGGGTTATACATATAAACCTTCCTCTTGAATCACTCTATCTATTAAAAAAAACCGTATCAAAATCCGTTGCGTAGTTTTAAAGATTTAAGCATACATAGGGACGGACAGACGACATCGACTTTGTTTTATACTATGTAGTGATAGTGATAGTGAAGTACTGATATGGATTTTACTTAAATCGTACAACAGTAGTTTAGGCGCAACGGGATGATCATCCAGCCAGACGAGGTGATATGTGTGGCAGAGCCCACGGGGCAGCAAGCGTGGGATGGTACTCCCCCGGGGGACGTTTAGTGGGTATGCCTCCGTCTCGTCACTAAGGCGGAGGGGACTCCCACACACCCCCTGTTGGTCATACACAGACTGGCAGAGATAGTCCTTAAATTATTTTACGCCCGCCGGGCCAAAAAGAAAGACGGCGTCCGCGGCGCTTTTACCCCCGCTAACTGTGGTTGGGGATTTCTTAACCGTGCGAATTGCTCTTTAAACTAGCGAAGTTTATATGTAGAGCAATTCGCACGGTTAAGAAATCGCAGTGTAGGACTTTTTGGCAATTCTCGCATTTGTAGGCGACATTTATTGATGTTATTAGTTCAGATTTTTCGGGTTAATTGTGTAAAGTATGTAGCATCCTGGTCGCTACAATAGTTCTTTTTGCGAAGAAGTTCTAAAATACCTAGTTTCAGCAACTTATTTATTAATATGGGTGGACTCAGTCTGATGAAGTGTTTTTTTTTTAACCTTGGACATTTCACACAACGCCATCTCGTCCCAAGCTAAGCTTAATGCTTGTGTTATGGTAACGAGATAGATGATAAACTACTTATATACTTTTTTTTTTTTGTAAATACATACGTATTTTAGATAGAAATGACACCCAGACTCCGAGCCAGTGCCTCTGGTTTAGACAAAGACACTTGCCCGACCCCGGAATCGAACCGGGGACCCGTTGATCCAAGGCGGCACATCTAACCACTAGACCACTAGACAATAAGTCTCTAATTAAGTGTGTCTTGAGTTTGCTTAAAATGAATGCACAAGCAGTTTTCTTCAAGATAATCGTACTGTTGAAAAATCTTGTAAAGTGTCAGTTAGATATCTTTTTTGTTTGTGATGCGGTAGTGACAAGCAATTTGCCGGTTTTGTGGAGGCCGTTAAGTAGAATGGAAACCTTGCCATTCAATTCATCAATTACACCGTATTGATTGGATTTAAAAAGTTTTAGGGTTCAAACGGCTTATAGTGAAACTCGAGAACATTCTAGAATATGGCCTATATTGTAAGCAGATGTTTTCAAAATTGTTTCGTATTTTTGACGAACTCAGAATATAATCAGAAAATATTTTAAAGGTAGCGGCTGACTTGTAACATTTAAGTGTACCTAATACCGAGCGTTAAATTGTCAGTGCAGTGAATCAAACAGAGCGTTTGACCTATCTGAATTCTGAACAGAATTCCTGTAATGATACAAACGGTACAAGTCAGTCAGTTTTAAATTAAACCGTTAAATTAAAGCGACGATTACCGTTTTTTTTACCGTAAATTTAGTGTATTTAGTCTATTTTTACCTTAATATATGGATTTATTACTGTCTCATAATAATGAATACCTACCAATAGAAATTACGAAAATCTAATCGCTCTTATATTATTATAACCTCTTGTAACCTTTAAATAATTTATTAAAATTAACTAATTAATACATTTTATCTGTGTGGTGACGAATTTAGAATACACAGTGTCACCACCCCATTCCATCCTAAGGCCGTAAGAGCCTACAAAAGTAAAGGCGAGGCTGAAAACTAGCCGCAAGAGAAGGCCAATCCAAACCTTGCGCCATCCCGTTTGGCCAGCGTCGCACAATAGGCCAACATAAGGCTCACTGAGTAGATTTGCTAAGTAGTAGGTTAAAAAAATTATATAAATAAATTCACAATATTTATATAAACCATGTGGTGACGGATTTAGAATACACAATATCACCAACCCATACCGTCTTGAGGGTGTCGTAAGAGGCGACTAAAAGAACGCAAGAGGAAGATCACGCAGCCCAAAGAGAAGGAAACCTTGATACAAACCCTTTTTTTTTTTTGTTCGCCTGGGGTCAAATCCTTTATGGACTATCCCCGCCGGCCACGGGGATGGCCGAGGGGGGGTGTGTGGGACTCTCCCCCAGAGTGGGCCATACCCACTAAACATCCCCGGGGTGCTCCAACTCGCGTCTTGCTGCGGCATTGTGGGGTCTGTATACAAACCCTGTGCCAACCGGTCTTGCTAGCGTGGCACAGATCGGGATTTAAAGTATGCCCTTGTCCGGGCCAATGTTTATGTGTATTTTGT
Source organism: Clostera curtula (assembly GCA_905475355.2). NCBI lineage: Eukaryota > Metazoa > Arthropoda > Insecta > Lepidoptera > Notodontidae > Clostera > Clostera curtula. The sequence continues at coordinate 3,418,566 of FR997813.1, read as the reverse complement.
ACTTAGGTACTATTGTCTTCCAACATTAATGCAGTTTTGTTATCAATAAAATTATAAGATACTAGTGAAATTATAATTTTATTATAATCGATATCGATAACATCATTGCCACTGATTAATATTTTGCCTAATTAATTTATCGATAAAAAACAATCGCTTTATGTTACCGACTTATCCCTTGTTATGACGGCCACTGCATTTTGGTGCATTTGTGATGGTTAAGAGACTAAAAGTAAGTGTGGGGGTAGCTGGTAGGCCTCCCACACGATGGACTGACGATCGATGGGCTTGGATTAAATCATCATCGTCAGTCCATAAATAACCAACTATGTCGACCGATGGGCCTGGATTAAATCATCATTCATCATCATCAGCAGCCCATAAGTTAAGGTCAGGCCTCCTCCAAATTCGTAAAGGGAAATTAGCCTACTAAGGCCGTTTGTCCACCGCCGCCGTCACCGAGAACGAGATGACGGCGCCGAGTTAGCCATTTACTATGGCCATATTGTGTCCACCGCACGCCCGTCACCCGAGAACCGTCATCCCGGCCGCCGATGTTTCGTGTAGTTCGGCGTGACCGCTAGAACTCGGCACGGTTTTATGACGGGCCGATGTGCCGGCAATACAAAATGTTCTTGTCCACACACTACCGTCGCACCGCGCCGTTCGCCCGGTTTTTGTTTAAAGGTCTGGGCAAACAGCGGACGGGGCGGGACGGCGACGCGACGCTCTGTGTGACATATTCTACATTAACTAATACATTACAACTCTTCACGTCCCGCCAGCGTCGCGTCGCCGTCCCGCCCCATCCGCTGTTTGCCCAGACCTTTAACCACCTATATCGGCGCGGTGGACAAACGATCGCCGTCACGTCATCATAAACTCGGCCCGAAATAATCTCGTTCTCGGTGACGGTTCAGTGACGACGGGCGGTGGACAACCGGCCTAACGACGTGTTCGAACAGTGGCTACGTTTTCGACCTATGTCTTTTAACCTTTTATTTTTACATTTTACCCTCGGTCTAGGAGTGGGAAGCAAAACCATTTAATCACGGCTCTGCATCTATTCCTTGGTTGTGCAAGTGTCATTGCATGCCAGAGGAATTTAGGAAACTTTGCACGAGGTCCAGTCTTAAGTGGTCATTTGATTGACGACTCACGGTATTGAGGACTTGTTGGTTGGTTGATTCACTTCTAGGCGACACTGCTGTGCTTCTGATGTTTTTATAGTCGTTTTAAGAGCTCTATGTTAAAAGGTTACTGCAAGGAATTGCAAAATATGATGTTAATGGAAATTTTGTTTCAGATGAAATATGGAAGTTGGTAAGGACGCCGCACCTCAAACACACGGATGCCGTCAAGATAGACCAAGCTATCGCCAACTACAGTTTACAAGACACGCAGTTCATAACGTTCAACAACACAGAAGACACTTGTAGGATAAACTCCGGTCACATGACTGTGACGTCATCATTATTGTTATCAATAGCCCTAATTATGTTATGTAAGGCTATTGTTTAATAAGTACATGTGCACCGAATAACGATCGGCGTTCATTTACCGGGCAGCGCTACCTCAACTTTTACCCTGTTATTGAAAAACCGACTGTAAATTGTTCAACACACAGTTTATTTTAGATTTGTTACAGTAATACTGATACAACTGTTATGTGCAAAAATGTCATAAGATAAGTAGGTGTGTTTACAAAGAACTGGGTGACTGAACAAGAAAACGAAATTAAAACAAAAATAAGGGACCAAATATGTATTATTAGTAGGATTATACTCGAGATTAATTATCTCAAGAATTTTGTGTACTACCTAATCAGTAGGCGGTTTGAAAATTAAAATGTGTTTAGGGAGAAGTGTCCGCCATTATACATTATTTCTTTTAATTCAAAAATAACAGTAACCTACTCTTTTCAACTAGCTTTATACCCTCAATATGCATTTATTTACTATTTTTCTAAACACTCTACTATAGCTATATGGCGCGATGGTGGCTGCACACACTCGCCGAGAGTCTCGGCCGATGTGGCCCTCGAAGGGAGCATCCCTTAACACACGCATTTTTCATTTGTACTGAAGAATGAAGATCCTTTCATTTCTTTGACTCGGGCGAAAAAAACCGACAAGTGGGATAATCGAGGTGAGACGCGAGAGAGCGAGACAAGACGAGAGCACCATGTACACATTCGATCTCGGTCTGTCTCGGGGTGTCTCGACGAGTGTGTACAGCCAGCAATACAGTTTTATAGTCCGTCATGATCAGTTGACCGTTTCGAGATGAGACAATACTGGTCCGGTAAATGGCCGCTGACCTTAAAGGCCCGTTTACACTGTGTTCAGTGGTGCGTTTCTAAAGTCGATGACCGAATGCTTTGTATTGACGGCACTCGGATTGAGGTTTGTCGTTGTTTCCTTGAGTCTTTTGTTAAAAATCCCGTCAAAAACCTTATTACTAAGTTTTGTATGTCTTGGGTGAATAACGAGATATCTATACTCTATACTAATATATAAAGCTGCAGAGTTTGTTTATTTGTTTGTTTGTTTGTTTGAACGCGCTAATCTCAGGAACTACTGGTCCGATTTAAAAAAATCTTTCAGTGTTAGATAGTCCATTTATCGAGGAAGGTTATAGGCTATATTTTATTTTCAAAAGAATTAGGGATCCGTATGAAAATTGCGATTTTGTAAACCAAGGTGTAAAATCGAAAGCCTATTTATGCGTGCGCTGCAGAAACTATTGACAATAGAACATAATGATGTACTACGGGTTTATAGGTCTTATAAAGATCTACAAAAAAGTCCCCGAGAGCACATATCTAACTATCATAGTTTAGTCACAATAACCGATTTTATGTTAATAAAAAATATGCACGGGTTCGAAGCCCACGCGGGCGAAGCCGCGCGCAAAAGCTAGTTGGAATATATAGAGTTTATGTATACATAAAGTACTTATAAGTTTATGTTTCCGTGTAGTGACGGATTTAGGACACATAGTGTTGCCACCCCATTCTATCCAGAGAGTGTCGTAAGAGCCGACAAAAGGAAATGGTAAGGCCGAAAACCTAGCTGCAAGAGAAGGAAAACTTGATACGAAACCTTATGCCAACAAGTCTGGCCACTTTGGCACTGTAGGCTAGTTGCCCTCGATGTAGTTGGAGGAGGCCCGACTCAGCAGTGGGTTGTTTATGGGCAGAGAAGTAGTTAGAGTATACTTGAACTCGTAGTAATTCATTACAAACATTACAAACATTTCTTAATTTACATTTCATAATTAATTAATTTTTTTTCTCGCTTATTTTCATGTACACTATATGGTCAATAAAATAAATTTATGAGGAGTATCTGTTGTAGCCGAAGTTAAAATTGCATTTTTCTATGTAAATTATTTGGGAGGAGCAATGTATGGCGTGTACTAGGTGTAATTTTTTTGTTGTTTTTTCATTTGTTTAGCGCTTCATATGGCTGAGCTGAAAACCAGCGTTGTGGATAATATATTATCTACAACATATGCTGAGCTCAGACCATTTCTGGCAATGCTGTATACAGCATAGAATTTTTGTGCATCATTTTGTATATAAATACTAATTAGCTGTAAGAATTAAATTTTATATGTATCTTTATAACTATTTGTATTTCCATAAGTTCTGTGTTGTGTGTAGTTTTATCAGAATAAAGGTTATTCTAAAGGTTATTCTATTCTATTCTAGTAAGATAGAGTCACGTCTCTTCGGAAAATTACTAATGGTAATGTTAAAAAAAGACAGCAGAACATTATATTAGTTAAATATACGAATGTACATCGAGTAAAGTAAGTTATAACAGACCTATAACTAAAGTGATATAGGACAATGTGTGATGAGATTTAATATTGTGGATAAAGTTTACTAGTAATTTATTTTTAGGTGTAATAAAGTGAAGTATTGTTTATATTGTTTTTCTTTTACTCCATTTGTGGAAGTATGCAGGATACATAACGTCATCAGCCCATTCCATTGTGGACGTGTTAATAGCCGTAAGCGAAGGAAAACTTGATACAAACCAGCCCATGTGGCCTGACGTGGCCAATTTCAGTCATTAAATGAAATGTTTTCAAATAACCCCTGGATGCTTTTTTATTTGTAACTGCAGTTTGGAAATTCTCTTAAATAGTGACATCTCTTAAGGTAAAAGGCAACTACTGCAAAAGGTAGAGACGCATAAAAATAAAAGACGGTTTCAAGCAGTCTGACAATAATTGAAGTTCGTTTGTCATGTAAACCATAGATGGCGCTGTCTCACAAAAGTACGCGTCGCTGACGTTTTCAGGATTTCATCATCATTTCAGCCAAACGTCCACTGCTGGACATAGGCCTCCCCCAAGGATTTCCACAAAGGCCGGTCCTGGGCCACCCGCATCCATCGTTTTCCGGCGACCTTAACCAGGTCATCGGTCCACCGTGTGGGAGGCCTACCAGCACTGCGCTTTCCGGAACGCGGTCGCCACTCAAGGACTTTTCTGCCCCATCGGGCATCAGTCCTGCGCGCTATGTGCCCTGCCCACTGCCACTTAAGTTTGGCAATCTGGTGGACTATGTCGGTGACCCTGGTTTGCCTGCGTATCTCCTCATTTCTGATTCGATCTCGCAGGGAAACTCCGAGCATAGCCCTCTTTGGGTGACTTTGAGCCTTCTGATGGAGCAGCACTGGCAACACACATTGGTCGAAGACTTTTGTCTTCAGGATTTACAGAGTATAAAAACAATCATATAGACATACCTACATGGGTTTCAGTGTTCATTTGTCTAGTTGTAGCTCTTTCGTCACCATTTAGGTAAGTAAAAGATAAAAATTTAATTAAAAATTTAAATAACCCCCGACACAATAACCTTTAAAAAGTAACCACTCCCACTTATTTATTACCTAACCCCTGGTCCCCCAACGCGAAGTATTTATTTTTTACTTTTTAAAGGTTATTGTGTCGGGGGTTTATTTAAATTTTTAATTTAATTTTTATTTTATACTTTTTATAGGTACATACTTATTATAATGTAGATTTTGTTAAATTACACGTGATGCGCTTTCATTTGAGACCCCACTCGATTATATTTGCAGACATTCGGTTATTCTTCCCCACTTTCACCCCTCATAACTTTTAAACGGCTCACCCGATTTTCATCAAACATGTCTAAGAACACTCGCCCGTAACTCACCTTTCATACAAAAAAAACTTTATTGAATTCGCTTCATCCGTTCGCGAGCTACGGTGCCACAGACAGACAGACAGACAGACCGACAGGCAGACACGTGAAACTTATAACACCCCTCTTTTTGCGTCGGGGGTTAAAAATGGGTTTCTGGGATGCAATTCGATCTATATATTAGTATACCTTCGATCCTTTGGTTATGGCTTTAAAGGTTCTTACATTTTAATGTTACTAAACTAGTCCATTCTGGGTACGTATAGAGATGTATGTACAGGAATGCAATATACAAATAATAATAATCTTTATTAGCACTACAGCAGTCCACCGCTTGACATAGGCTTCACTCAAAGACTCCAAAGTCAAAAGCTGGTTCCGAGTTCCAGTGGAATATTATATTAGTAAAATATATAATCGGGTGAATAAAATGTTAACGTGCCTTTATCTGAAGTGATAAAGGACAACGTGTGTCGAGATTTAATAATGTGAGAGATCCACCGTGTATAACTTCCCGATGTAATTAAAGAAAAGAAAAGATGACCACTTTTCCTTCACGTTTCTTTCAGTTGGTCAGATGATTTGCTCAGATGACGACAATTACGTACAGATGAGTATTTTTTTTAGTATAAATAAATAAATATAAATATCCTTGGACATTTCACACAACGCCATCTCGTCCCAAGCTAAGCAACTTAATGCCTGTGTTATGGTAACGAGATGGATGATAAACTACTTAAATACATTTTTTTTTGTGAATACATACATATTAAAGATAGAAATGACACCCAGACTCCGAGCCAGTGCCTCTGGTTTAGACAAAGACACTTGCCCGACCCCGGAATCGAACCCGGGACCCGTTGATCCAAAGTCTATAAAGGATTTTACCCCGCATCAAAAAAAAGGTATTTGTGTCGTTCGAGATATTATATGTGTTTAAGGAGACCAGTCTCTGCAACCGTCCGTATTGTGATGGGTTCAGAAAACGTAATATCACCAACCAAAGGCGACTAAAGTAGCACAAATGGCAGATCACCTAGCGTCAAGATAAGGAAAACTTGATACAAACATTTCATCACTATCACTATCATCATCACTACATATCACATAGTATAAAACAAAGTCGCCGACCTCTGTCCGTCCCTATGTATGCTTAAATCGTAACTACGCAACAGACTTTGAAGCGGTTTTTTTAATCGATAGAGTGATTCAAGAGGAAGGTTTATATGTATAATACCATAATTTTGTAGAGAAACACTGATAAATTTAGATGTTCATCATTACACCCGTTTCAAGCCGGGGCGGGTCGCTATTTGCTAATAAGTTTATGAAAAACGGAAAGAACAATATTAATATGAAGAAAATATCTAAGTCTGAATAAACTTACTACTTCTCCCACCCATAAATTAGCCTACTGTGCCACGCTGGCCAGATGAGTTGGCACAGGGTTTCGTGCCAAGGTTTCCTTCCCTTACAGCTAGATTATCGGCCTCGTCATTTCCTTCTGTCTTACGGCACCCTCAGGATGGAATGGGATGGTGACACCATGCATTCTTAATCCGGCACCACACGCACCAATCTGAATAAAACGAATACAAAAAAGAAACAACTACATACTGAACATTCGATGTTCCGGCAGTACCAATGCGACAACGCATTCGACGAAAAATCCCAGTTCGACACAGTATTGCTGAAATTGGATAGATTTAATCCTTTTTTTCCAGCGCGAGGATATCACGGGTCTGGTGCAACACACTGCAATTTTTACTAAAGACGTTGCTGGCCTGTTTGTTCCTAACGGTTGGTCGTTAAATACTGCCTCGACTTCTCTCCCAAATTCATTGGGGTTCGCACCAGTCTTATCAGCTAGCCGCCAGTGGCGCCAGTATTTAAACGAAACGTTTACCGTGTGGTCACCACATACACAATATCGCCATGCTTGTATGCTTTATTTATCACTTCTCAAACTCAAAAGGAACTTTATTTACGTAGGTTTTAACCCAAAAGTCTTATAAATCGTCATATTTAAAATTATTACTGTTATCATCTTACGACCCTTGTCCCACACTAGGTGGTAGTCTTCGTACACGTATATCAGTCCTCATATCGATAAATATTGACTGTATCTATGTGCCCCACGTATCAATGTAGGTACCCTATCTCCTCCTATGGGAGGCTGCCATTATCCTTTGGGTCATCATCATCATAATCATCATTTCAGCCAAAAGACGTCCACTGCTGGACTGCCTCGTTGGTCTAGTGGTTAGATGTGCCGCCTTTGGATCAACGGGTCCCGGGTTCGATTCCGGGGTCGGGCAAGTGTCTTTGTCTAAACCAGAGGCACTGGCTCGGAGTCTGGGTGTCATTTCTATCTATAATATGTATGTATTTACAAAAAAAAAATGTATATAAGTAGTTTATCATCCATCTCGTTACCATAACACAAGCATTAAGTTGCTTAGCTTGGGACGAGATGGCGTTGTGTGAAATGTCCAAGGATATTTATTTATTTATTTATTTATAGGCCTAAATTTGGGTAATTTAAGTATCCAAAAGAAACAAGAAAAATAACAGTTCTTTATTGGTTAATTTTCGGATAATGTAATTTTTTGAAGTTAACTTAATTCACAATAATTATAATTACTAGAACTGTAATACTTATTACAGTTATACTTATAATACTACTACTCCGTCATCAGTGGGAGGGCTATACAAGATCGTCTCAGAGTTAGTGTACTTGCAGGCTTCCTCAGAGAAGTCAACTTGAGTGAATTTGGATAAATCAAGATCTGGGATGTTGGTTTTGAAGAAATCGTTAATTTTAGTCTTCACCTCATCATGCACTTGCAAACTCCTTAACCCGACAAGTACTAGGTCTGAAAAATGTTAAAAAGTAAATATAATATATCTTTAAAACTAAATTAGGGCAGTTAAGCCATTTATAACTCAATAGCGGACACGATGGATTAACTTATACGGTACTTTTAAGCGACTTTGCAAAAAGGAGGGTAATGTGTTAGTGTAGTTAACTGCGGGTAGTCTGCGCCGTAGCTCCATCACATCATTAATAAAAGCCTAAATTAAAGTTAATATGTTTGTTAACTGCCCCCCTGTATCTCGGGGGGCAGTTAACAAACATGTAATTCACAAACACAAATGGTATCCAGACCCAGTGCCTCTGGTTTAGACAAAGGCACTAGCCCGACCCCGGGATAAATGGGTTGACCCGTTGATCCAAAGGTGGAATATCTAACCCATAGACCATCAAGGCAATACTAGGGTTGTTTATTGATAATGTATGTATGAATGAGGATTTGGCACAGATATAGAATGCAGCACCAATGATTGTTATTTACTTGTAGTCGTATATCGATCGATACAGAAACATTCATCAGGATCACTTCAGCCGACAAATGACCCACTACTGTTTTTTTTTTCCGAGGCGCGTAGAGATTGTAAATTGCGCCCCGACCTACCCACTAAAACCGACGGCGATCCTCGAATGTCCGAACCAGGGCCACGGGATTCACTCCCCGATTAGGAGAGCATGCTCCGGGACCCTGGGGACCTCAGCCCGCCTCGTTTAGTGGAGCCCCAAGCTCCAAAGCGGGCCCCTCCGATTACGTGGGGGGTAGCTATAGTCGCCTCCCCCCGTTACACCGCTGGGAGGCACGCACGGAACGCAGCGCGCCTTCCTCCCCGGGGTCTGTATTGCGCAGGCGACGGACTTCCCACGTCTATCGCCCGCAGACCCACTTGCGGGGGGCGGAGGTCATCCTGCGCCCTTCGGCGCCGATTGCGGTGGCGTCCATTAGGACGTAGGGAGGCCAACTCCCGTTCCCTCTCAGCCGCCTCCTTGGCGGACATGACGACCTCAAAGAATGAGGTCGTTTCTCCCCAAGCTCCGGACCATGGAACGAATAGGGAATTTAGCCGACTGTGTCATGCTGGCAAGACTGGTTGGCACAGGGCTTGAATCGAGTATTCTTTTTCGGCGATCTATCTCTTGCGTTCCCTAAGTCGCCTCTCACACCTTTAGTATAATATGGTGACATTTTGTATTATAAATCCGTCACCACTCGGAAAACAGAATCATTATTTCGTGTAATAATAACCATCAAACAGTGCGCTTAAGGTGGATGCTCCAGGGTAGCCTTAACTATAAAATCGAATGCCTAGTCGATTTGCTGGTTAAGCAGCGCCTACAAATTGATGGTTTTACATACTATATGTAGCATAAAATACATAATGAAAATAAAATTACATGCATGCGTGTCCGTGAGGTTATCATAATAACATTGATATTCGATGCCATAGGTGGTATAGTCGGTAGCTACTAAATCACCGAGGGATGATAGACGTTCTGAAAAAAAAAACCATTTTAATATGCAATTTCGAAAGGCGAAATTAATACATCTTGAAATAAAAATAGATAAAGTTTACATTTTTTCTTAAAAATCTCTCGTACGTTCCTTAAGCCTGTCTATTACTATTTGGAAGGGCGAACGGGGTCTACCCAACATAAAGTTTTGGTACAATATGACAATGAGTGACGTCACCCACCATCTCTGACGAAAGACCAGCATTATGCCGCATCTCAGTCGTTTTTTGTCAGGATTGAAATATACTTTACTAACGACCCGCCCCGGCTTCGCACGGGTGGAATTAGGACATATAAACATTCCTCTTGAATTACTCTATCTGTTAAAAAACCCGCTTCAAAATCCGTTGCGTAGTTTTGAAGATTTCAGCATACATAGGGACGGACAGACGACAGCGACTTTGTTTTATAATATGTAGCGATAATGATAGTGATAGTGATGATGAATGTCTTAGTGTGTATTTTAATTTGCTTTTTTCCGTCATCGTCATCATCAATCTGCCCAATCTAGTCCACTGCTGGAAAAACTTCTTCTAATTCTCAGCGCACATATGACCCACTGCTGAGTCAGGTCTTCTCCAACTACCCCCTCGACTGTGCTGCCACCTTGTCGTGGTGAGGGGGCTTGAGTGTCTCAATGATCCGCGGGGCTATACCGGCCAGGGCCTCCCATGCCCGTGCGGGCGGGCCCACGGGGAGAGGTGAGATGAAGAGCGGCACCCAGCGCCGCAGTGGATTGGGGATCCAGGGACTCCTCTGTCGTCGGAGTTGCCCTGCGAGTCCAACTTCTCCAACTACATGGAGGGTAGTTAGCTTACTATGCTCGGTAGACGTGTAGGCACAGGGTCCCGTATTAAGATGCGCTTCTCTTGCGGCTAATATGTGTGGATTATGTATATAAAAAGGCATTAAATCAATAAAAATAACCATTATACACGCTATAATGACTCACCCACACACACATTATACTCTTTTGTTTATTTTTAACTAGCAACCCGCCCCGGCTTCGCACGGAAGCAATGATGAACTTCTAAATCAGTGTTTCTCCACAATATTATACTTAAAAACCTTCCTCTTGAATCACTCTATCTAATAAAAAACAGCTTCAAAATCCGTTGCGTAGTTTTAAAGATTTAAGCATACATAGGGACGGACAGACGATAACGACTTTGTTTTATAATAGTTATTATTATTATTATATTATGTAGTCATAGTCATAGTGAAGTCTGTGGTCAAATTGAAAATAGAACTATAATTTAATTAAATTGTGCTCGTATTTATTTTTTATTCTATGTCGCAATTACCTGCAAGGGTCTGAGGGCTTTGTGTTCGATTATTATTAGCCTCAAATGGTCCAAGAGTTGTTTCAGCTTTAGTCCGGTTTCCGTTATACACGTAGCTGCTGCTTATCACGAAAGTGTCACCTTTCTGGATAACTTCATACTGAAGACAAGAGAAGCCAGTGGCAGGCGCTGGTGTAACGAAGACTTCATGCCATTTCCCCAGGTACTGAAAGAGATGGAGTAGTTTTGAAGCGATCCTTTCATATTACTTATTTTAGTCCCCGTATTAGGCTGTGTCCCCAGTAGGCAAACTGTTAGCAGCCGACTGAGTTTGAGGCGTATCGGTTTAGTACGACCTTCCTTAAATTTGAAATGGAGTGTCCACAGTTTGTTAGTTTTGCCCTCACTTTACGCAGTTTGCAGCGTTACGTGCACCGACTGTCTCAGTTAGTGGCCGACTAAGAGCAAAACCGGTGCCAGTTGGCGGCGGCGATATGGTTGTTCGCCGGGCGTAGTGAGTCCGTTTGCCGCAAACTGTTCATGCGGACAGTGGAAAGAAGCTTTAGACGTGTTCATGCTTGCTTCTTTTTCTCCTCTTTCAGCGCCTCTATTAAACCAATTACTTCAAACGTATCCATCGTGACCAACACAACCACTCCCTTCGTACAGTAGGTAATAGTAAAGTGAACATTCTGTCGGTGGACCTAAATAAGCGGCTAACTCATAACAGTAAGCTTGCAACGCACGAAAATCGATCGGACTTTGCAGCTAACTCAAATTTTAGTTCGCAACAAATTTTCGGCTCACCCTGTCGGCTGCTAACAGTTTGCCTACTGGGGACTCAGCTTTAAAGGGGGATGAGTTTGACGTATCCGACTGTATATCTAACCACTTTGCCTCCTAACAATATATATCCTTTTTGATTTTGCTCTAGTTTCGCTAGGGATATGCTTATTGTATTCCGTTGCCCCTCGGGAGTTGGGTCAGTGGTTATGTGGGACTCCAGAACAATCGGCTACCCACTAAAACCCTAGCGGTATACGCTCACACCACACGGAATATTGAGTAGCTATCTATCATCTAGAAGGATTTGCCACCCATCATACCCCAACCAATTTCCCGCCGGCTGGGAATCATCAAGAGCTTACCACACAAGAGAAAAAAGTATTCATTTCTAAAGTGCATCTCTTCATCATCATCATCATCATTTCAGCCAAAAGACGTCCACTGCTGGACATAGGCCTCCCCCAAGGATCTCCACAAAGGCCAGTCCTGGGCCGCCCGCATCCACTGCTTTCCGGCGACCTTAACCAGGTCGTCGGTCCACCGTGTGGGAGGCCTAGCAGCACTGCGCCTTCCGGAACGCGGTCGCCACTCGAGGACTTTTTTGCCCCATCGGGCGTCGGTCCTGCGAGCTATGTGCCCTGCCCACTGCCACGTAAGTTTGGCAATCCGGTGGGCTATGTCGGTGACCCTGGTTTGCCTGCGTATCTCCTCATTTCTGATTCGATCTCGCAGGGAAACTCCGAGCATAGCCCTCTCCATTGCCCTTTGGGTGACTTTGAGCCTTCTGATGGAGCCCATAGTGAGCGACCACGTCTCTGTTCCATATGTCATCACTGGCAACACACATTGGTTGAAGACTTTTGTCTTCAGACACTGCGGTATTGTGGACGAAAAGATCTTTCGCAGCTTCCCGAACACTGCTCAGCCGAGTTGGCATCTAAAAGGCATCTCTTATGACAAAATATTAGAGAAAGACTAGGAAGAAACTTACCGCTGTAGGGTTGAAGTTTTTCACTAAATGAACATTAGGGCATTGCCCTTTGTAAGTCTGTGCAGATGCCGCGGCTAGCAACGATATAATTAGAAAACAGATCATTTCGTATGTATGAAGTAGTACTAAATGAGTGAGCTGTACAGATGACAGAGAACTACTGGTCTTGGTGAGAGATCAGCATTCGAATATATACGCGACTGGTAAGAGATATCGGAGGCGAACAAGGTTAAAAGTGCATACAACTGAAACGTCAGACATTGTATATTCATATCAATCATCATCATCATTTCAGCCCATTAAATACCCACTCCTAAGTCTCCTCTAAATTCACGGAGGGAAATTAGCCTACTGTGACACCCTTAGGATGAAATGGGGTAGTGACAAAATGTATTCGTATCGCATTGTGTTGTTGTTGATGAATTGACCTTCAGAGAGTAAGTATATACAAATAATACTTATCATGTTTGTAAAAACCAAGTTGTTACTTAAGTTGATAGTTGCTTAAGTTATAATGACGAGGCACATGACACATGTTCTGCTCGTACAAATACTCGTTGTTACCATGTTACCACTCGTTACTTAAAGTATTATCCCAGATTTTTTAATTTTTTGTGTGGGTTTTTTTTTTGTTGGGTACACGAATTTTTTGGAGTGCCACATCATAGCTGACCCCCCAGAAGGGTGACGGTATAGCATAGCATTTCCGCAGCGAAACCAAACAAGGCCATATCAGCACTGTGCTTTCCGGAACGCGGTCGCCACTCGAGGACTTTTCTGCCCCATCGGGCGTCAGAGCTGCGAATATGTGCCCTGCCCATTGCCACTTAAGTTTGGCAATTAATATTTATAGTATAGTTTTATTATAGTTTTTACACACACGTGCACACATGTGGTATCGGGCAACGATGACTAGATGGCCATAATTAAAACTGGCAAGAGTCCGTTCAGTATATTTTAACGTAATAATCACGATGGTCTAATGGTTGGATGTGCTGCCCTTTGATCAGGGATCCGCGCTTCGACTTCGGTCTTTGTGTTAACCAGAGGCACTTGCTCAAGTCTGCGTGTCATTAGCTGGGTCCACACCGGACAATCCATCGCGCTCCGATCGCGCGCGACATGAGCGCGATCCAAATGTGCATCTGCAATCCGAAACGGATCGTTCGGTGTAGACCCAGCTATTTGGACCGCGCTCCTGCCACGCGCGATCGGAGCGCGATGGATCGTTCGGTGTGGACCCGTTTGTATTCGTGAATTAGGCCGTTTGTCCACCGCCCGCCGTCACCGAACCGTCACCGAGAACGAGATTATTTCGGGCCGAGATGACGTGACGGCGATCGTTTGTCCACCGCGCCGATATATCGATCGGTGGTTCAGTTAAAACAAAATCCGGGTGAACGGCGCGGTGTGACGGTAGTGTGTGGACAAGAACAAACCTGTTTTGTATTGCTGGCACATCGGCCCGTCATAAAACCGTGCTGAGTTCTAGCGGTCACGCCGAACTACACGAAACATCGGCGGCCGGGATGACGGTTCTCGGGTGACGGGCGTGCGGTGGACACATGGCCATAGTAAATGTGTGTATGACGGCGGCGGTGGACAAACGGCCTTTGTCGTCGCCTCGTCGACGTCGTCTCTACACTATTTAATCGTGCCTTCTACAATTTTTTGATGGCAATTAGCCTACTATGCCACGATGCCCAGACAAGTTGGCATGGGGTTTCGTATCAAATTTGCCTTCTGTTAATGTCACCAACCCACACTATCCTGTGGGTGTAGTTCTTACGATCTCTTATCCTATTACTGGCTTCTTTGCCACTTAAGAAGCGCAAGAGGTCGCTGGAGCAAATCTTTTAGACCAAAGTGCTGACCAAAGGACCGCGTAGCTGCTAGTCCACATTGGTCCAAAAGAAAAAAAGTTCCGCTTTGGGTTTGTGGTTTTAAAAGAAAGAAAGAAAGAAGAAAGATAAATAATTTATTTGTTAGCAAACAAAGACACAATATAAGATAAGGAAAAAACAATACAAGAAAAATAAAAAATAAACATAAACGTGTGTCCCCGTTTGCAACAAACCGGTAACCAGCTCAGCATAAGCCGGACTGAAATGCCCGACGCTGATTTTCAGCTGGACCTGTTATGAGGTCACGAGTGCCAAACACAGCTACTTACCAATGATACTAGCGATATCAATAATTATGTGTAGGTAGGGAACAGGAAGGAGGACACACATCACACAAAGTTATCGGGAATCAGGATAGGGGGTAGAAATCGGGATGAGATAGTCATTCTTAAATAAATGAGGCGTTAGAATGGGTTTTTACTTGTGATCCGATAAGGTATCCTCGCAGGTCTTCTTCTTCACGAAGACAACCAATGCTCTTCACCATTTCTTTTATGCAGCTTAGCAACGCGCAATGCGCGCAACGCAATGTTTATCGGCATAATATTATTTGTATTTTGTGGGTACTTACATATTGCTTACATATGTATTTGCATTGCAAGTAAGCGTACCTATACTTTGTGATGAATGAGTGAGAAGAACAACGAAATGCAAAAATGATTAAGTATGTGACTCGATTTTTTCATTGCAAAATAAATCTTATTTGCTAAATGAGGGATATTAGGAATTAGATGGTTGGCAAAAATGTTTAAACGTTGACTCAACGAGTTAGGCGAAATAACACCCACTCCTAATACATAGCCTTTACATCCGTATCCAAGTGTGTTGTTGTTGAAGCATTGACCTGTACACCTTCAGAGAGTATTGTTCGATGGTTATGACCTATTTCATATAAATAATATTTATCAGGTTTGTAAAAACCAAGTTATTAGATATTTAAGTTGATAGCCTTTAAGTCTAGGTACATGACAAGTATTCTGATAGTACAAATAAATGTTCCCACTCGTTACTTTGACTATTTCCCAGATTTTTAAATCATATCCGTTTTTGATGTGCTGCAGTTTTTTTGTCATATTAATGATTCAGCTCCTAAATGATCCACTACGGAGTCGCAACTCCAGGGTTTTTTTTTAAAACACGGTACCCCTTTTTTTTTTTTTTTTTTTTTTTTTGTTATAGTGGGGGAAACCTTTTATAGGTCCCCAGCCGGTGGGACGGGGCTGGGGTATGTGGGAGTCCCGGTCGCGTTGAGATGGTGAGTTGCGAACCGGTTTACCCACAAAAACCTACCACTGTTGTCACCGCGTGTCATTCTGCCGTACGGGAAACTACAAAAAAAAAAAAAACACGGTACCCCTGGGCTAGGTATAACCTGTATCACGGGGGCAGTTATAGACATGTAATTCACGAACACAAACGACACCCAGACTCAGAATATGTGCCTCATGTTTAGAAAAAGACACTTGCCCGGCCCCAAAATCTAACCCGGGACTCGTTGGTCCTAGTGGTTAGATGTGCCGCCTTTGGATCAACGGGTCCCGGGTTCGATTCCGGGGACGGGCAAGTGTCTTTGTCTAAACCAGAGGCACTGGCTAGGAGTCTGGGTGTCATTTCTATCTATAATATGTATGTATTTACAAAAAAAATAATATATATTTATGTCGTTTATCATCCATCTCGTTACCATAACACAAGCATTAAGTTGCTTAGCTTGGGACGAGATGGCGTTGTGTGAAATGTCCAAGGATATTTATTTATTTATTTATTAAAGGCGTCACTTCTAACTCCTAGACCAACGAGGCAGTTGTACTTTCGGTGGCAAGAAGTGTTGCCCCAGAGTATCAAGTTTCCCTTCTCTTGCGTCTAGATGATCCTCTTGCGTTCCTTTAATCACATCTTATGACATCCACTGGGTAGTATGGGTTGGTGACAGTTGGTTGAGTGGTTGGATGCGCCGCCTTCGGATCACGGGTCTGCAGTTCGATTCCGGAGTTGGACTAGTGTTTTGGTGTAAACCAGAGGCACTTGCCCTGTCTGCGTGTCATTTGTATTAATGAATTACACGTTTGTTTGTTTGAGCGACGATCTGAGAAAGGTTGCGGGCAGCAGCTGGATGCGTCAAGCTGAAGACAGGGCGCTATGGCGCTCTTTAGGGGAGGCCTATGTCCAGCAGTGGACTAATGTGGGCTGATGATGATGATGATGATGTTTGTAAGCCATCTCCGGAATGCGGGTTATAGCTAGCATGCAGGTTTACTTTTTTAAAGAAAAATAAATACTCCCACGAAATAGGTCTTGATTTATAAAATGGCAACCTTGGATCCAGTGATACCCTTTAGTTCACAGATCACCTCGTCTGTTATTATGTAAATCGGAAATCCCAAGTTTCTTTCTTTCAGTTGGTCAGATGATTTGCTCAGATGACGACAATTACATACAGATGAGTATTTTTTTTAGTATAAATAAATAAATATAAATATCCTTGGACATTTCACACAACGCCATCTCGTCCCAAGCTAAGCAACTTAATGCTTGTGTTATGGTAACGAGATGGATGATAAACTACTTATATACATTTTTTTTGTAAATACATACATATTACCCAGACTCCGAGCCAGTGCCTCTGGCTTAGACAAAGACACTTGCCCGACCCCGGAATCGAACCCGGGACCCGTTGATCCAAAGTCTATAAAGGATTTTACCCCGGATAAAAAAAAGGTAATTTGTGTCGTTCGAGATATTATATGTATTTAAGGAGACCGTATTGTGATGGGTTTAGAAAACATAATATCACCAACCAAAGGCGACTAAAGTAGCACAAATGGCAGATCACCTAGCGTCAAGATAAGGAAAACTTGATACAAACATTTCATCACTATCACTATCATCATCACTACATATCACATAGTATAAAACAAAGTCGCCGACCTCTGTATGCTTAAATCGTTAAAACTACGCAACAGATTTTGAAGTGGCTTTTTAATCGATAGAGTGATTCAAGAGGAAGATTTATAAGTATAACTAGCTGACCCGGCGAACTTTGTTCCGCATTATATATATTTAAAACAAAAAGAAAGTTTAGGATACCTGAGATTTTTATCCCGTCCGTATAAAACCTACTTTAACAAAACGCAACTGCCAGCGAAACGTTATGTTGTCTATAGTTTAATATGGTCGAAAATTTGACAATTAGAAATTTTGAATTCGACTTGTTTATATTGTTGTAATTCACATAATATCTTTATAACTTGTAGCCTATGTGTTATTCTGATGTATGAGCTATTTATTGTAAAGTTTCATTAAAATCCATTCAGTAGTTTTTACGTGAAAGAGTAACAAACATCCATCCATCCACCCATACTTACAAACTTTCACGTTTATAATATTAGTAAGATACATGCATAATTTTGTAGAGAACTGATAAATTTAGATGATCATCATTGCACCCGTTTGAAGCCGGGGCGGGTCGCTAGTTGCTAGTTTATGAAAAACGGAAAGAACAATATTAATATGAAGAAATATCTGAATCTGAATAAACTTACTACTTCTCCCACCCATAAATTAACCTACTGTGCCACGGTGGCCAGACGAGTTGGCACAGGGTTTCGTGTCAAGTTTTTCTTCTCTTACAGCTAGATTATCAGCCCCGTCATTTCCTTCTGTCTTACGGCACCCTCAGGATGGAATGGGATGGTGACACTATGTATTCTTAATCCGGCACCCACGCACCAATCTGAATAAAACGAAACAACTACATATTGAACATTCGCTGTTCCGGCAGTACCAATGCGACAACGCATTCGACGAAAAATCCCAGCTCGACACAGTATTGCTGAAATTGGATAGATTTAATCCTTTTTTTCCAGCGCGAGGATATCACGGGTCTGGTGCAACACACTGCAATTTTTACTAAGGACGTTGCTGGCCTGTTTGTTCCTAACGGTTGGTCGTTGAATACTGCCTCGACTTCTCTCCCAAATTCATTGGGGTTCGCACGAGTCTTATCAGCTAGCCGCCAGTGGCGCCAGTATTTAAACGAAACGTTTACCGTGTGGTCACCACATACACAATATCGCCATGCTTGTATGCTTTATTTATCACTTCTCAAACTCAAACTCAAAAGGAACTTTATTTACGTAGGTTTTAACCCAAAATTCTTATAAATCGTCATATTTAAAATTATTAGGTACTGTTATCATCTTACGACCCTTGTCCCACACTAGGTGGTAGTCGGCCGTACACGTATATCAGTCGTCATATCGATAAATATTGACAGTATCTATGTGCCCCACGTATCAATGTAGGTACCCTATCTCCTCCTATGGGAGGCTGCCATTATCCTTTGGGTCATCATCATCATAATCATCATTTCAGCCAAAAGACGTCCACTGCTGGACTGCCTCGTTGGTCTAGTGGTTAGATGTGCCGCCTTTGGATCAACGGGTCCCGGGTTCGATTCCGGGGTCGGGCAAGTGTCTTTGTCTAAACCAGAGGCACTGGCTCGGAGTCTGGGTGTCATTTCTATCTATAATATGTATGTATTTACAAAAAAAAAATGTATATAAGTAGTTTATCATCCATCTCGTTACCATAACACAAGCATTAAGTTGCTTAGCTTGGGACGAGATGGCGTTGTGTGAAATGTCCAAGGATATTTATTTATTTATAGGCCTAAATTTGGGTAATTTAAGTATCCAAAAGAAACAAGAAAAATAACAGTTCTTTATTGGTTAATTTTCGGATAATGTAATTTTTTGAAGTTAACTTAATTCACAATAATTATAATTACTAGAACTGTAATACTTATTACAGTTATACTTATAATACTACTACTCCGTCATCAGTGGGAGGGCTATACAAGATCGTCTCAGAGTTAGTGTACTTGCAGGCTTCCTCAGAGAAGTCAACTTGAGTGAATTTGGATAAATCAAGATCTGGGATGTTGGTTTTGAAGAAATCGTTAATTTTAGTCTTCACCTCATCATGCACTTGCAAACTCCTTAATCCGACAAGTACTAGGTCTGAAAAATGTTAAAAAGTAAATATAATATATCTTTAAAACTAAATTAGGGCAGTTAAGCCATTTATAACTCAAAAGACAAAGACACTAGCCCGACCCCGGGATAAATGGGTTGACCCGTTGATCCAAAGGTGGAATATCTAACCCATACACCAACGAGGCAATACTAGGGTTGTTTATTGATAATGTATGTATGAATGAGGACTTGGCACAGATATAGAATGCAGCACCAATGATTGTTATTTACTTGTAGTCGTATATCGATCGGTCGGTACAGAAACATTCATCACGATCACTTCAGCCGACAAATGATCCACTACTGTTTTTTTTTTCCGAGGCGCGTAGAGATTGTAAATTGCGCCCCGACCTACCCACTAAAACCGACGGCGATCCTCGAATGTCCGAACCAGGGCCACGGGATTCACTCCCCGATTAGGAGAGCATGCTCCGGGACCCTGGGGACCTCGGCCCGCCTCGTTTAGTGGAGCCCCAAGCTCCAAAGCGGGCCCCTCCGATTACGTGGGGGGTAGCTATAGTAGCCTCCCCCCGTTATACCGCTGGCAGGCACGCGCGGAACGCAGCGCGCCTTCCTCCCCGGGGTCTGTATTGCGCAGGCGACGGACTTCTCACGTCTATCGCCCGCAGACCCACTTACGGTGGGCGAGGTCATCCTGCGCCCTTCGGCCCCGATTGCGGTGGCGCCCATTAGGACGTAGGGAGGCCAACTCCCGTTCCCTCTCAGCCGCCTCCTTGGCGGACATGACGACCTCACAGAATGAGGTCGTTTCTCCCCAAGCTCTCTCGCTCCGGACCATGGAACGAATAGGGAATTTAGCCAACTGTGTCATGCTGGCAAGACTGGTTGGCACAGGGCTTGAATCGAGTATTCTTTTTCGGCGATCTATCTCTTGCGTTCCCTAAGTCGCCTCTCACACCTTTAGTATAATATGGTGACATTTTGTACATCCGTAACCACTCGGAAAACAGAATCATTATTTCGTGTAATAATAACCATCAAACAGTGCGCCTAACTATAAAATCGAATGCCTAGTAGATTTGCTGGTTAAGCAGCGCCTACAAACTGATCGAGTTACATACTTTAAGTAGCATAAAATACATAATGAAAATAAAATTACATGCATGCGTGTCCGTGAGGTAATCATAATAACATTGATATTCGATGCCATAGGTGGTATAGTCGGTAGCTACTAAATCACCGAGGGAAGATAGCCGTTCTGAAAAAAAAAAACCATTTTAATATGCAATTTCGAAAGGCGAAATTAATACATCTTTCCATGAAATAAAAATAGATAAAGTTTACATTTTTTCTTAAAAATCTCTCGTACGTTCCTTAAGCCTGTCTATTACCATTTGGAAGGGCGAACGGGGTCTACCCAACATATAATTTTTGTACAATATGACAATGAGTGACGTCACCCACCATCTCTGACGAAAGACCAGCATTATGCCGCCTTTCAGTCGTTTTTTGTCAGGATTGAAATATACTTTACTAGCGACACGCCCCGGCTTCGCACGGGTGCAATTTTGACATATAAACATTCCTCTTGAATTACTATATCTGTTAAAAAACCCGTTTCAAAATCCGTTGCGTAGTTTTGAAGATTTCAGCATACATAGGGACGGACAGACGACAGCGACTTTGTTTTATAATATGTAGTGATAGTGATAGTGGTAGTGCTGATGAATGTCTTAGTGTGTATTTTAATTTGCTTTTTTCCGTCATCGTCATCATCAATCTGCCCAATCTAGTCCACTGCTGGAAAAACTTCTTCTAATTCTCAGCGCACATATGACCCACTGCTGAGTCAGGTCTTCTCCAACTACCCCCTCGACTGTGCTGCCACCTTGTCGTGGTGAGGGGGCTTGAGTGTCTCAATGATCCGCGGGGCTATACCGGCCAGGGCCTCCCATGCCCGTGCGGGCGGGCCCACGGGGAGAGGTGAGATGAAGAGCGGCACCCAGCGCCGCAGTGGATTGGGGATCCAGGGACTCCTCTGTCGTCGGAGTTGCCCTGCGAGTCCAACTTCTCCAACTACATGGAGGGTAGTTAGCTTACTATGCTCGGTAGACGTGTAGGCACAGGGTCCCGTATTAAGATGCGCTTCTCTTGCGGCTAATATGTGTGGATTATGTATATAAAAAGGCATTAAATCAATAAAAATAACCATTATACACGCTATAATGACTCACCCACACACACATTATACTCTTTTGTTTATTTTTAACTAGCAACCCGCCCCGGCTTCGCACGGAAGCAATGATGAACTTCTAAATCAGTGTTTCTCCACAATATTATACTTAAAAACCTTCCTCTTGAATCACTCTATCTAATAAAAAACAGCTTCAAAATCCGTTGCGTAGTTTTAAAGATTTAAGCATACATAGGGACGGACAGACGATAACGACTTTGTTTTATAATAGTTATTATTATTATTATATTATGTAGTCATAGTCATAGTGAAGTCTGTGGTCAAATTGAAAATAGAACTATAATTTAATTAAATTGTGCTCGTATTTATTTTTTATTCTATGTCGCAATTACCTGCAAGGGTCTGAGGGCTTTGTGTTCGATTATTATTAGCCTCAAATGGTCCAAGAGTTGTTTCAGCTTTAGTCCGGTTTCCGTTATACACGTAGCTGCTGCTTATCACGAAAGTGTCACCTTTCTGGATAACTTCATACTGAAGACAAGAGAAGCCAGTGGCAGGCGCTGGTGTAACGAAGACTTCATGCCATTTCCCCAGGTACTGAAAGAGATGGAGTAGTTTTGAAGCGATCCTTTCATATTACTTATTTTAGTCCCCGTATTAGGCTGTGTCCCCAGTAGGCAAACTGTTAGCAGCCGACTGAGTTTGAGGCGTATCGGTTTAGTACGACCTTCCTTAAATTTGAAATGGAGAGTCCGCATTTTGTTAGTTTTGCCCTCACTTTACGCAGTTTGCAGCGTTACGTGCGCCGACTGTCTCAGTTAGTGGCCGACTAAGAGCAAAACCGGTGCCAGTTGGCGGCGGCGATATGGTTGTTCGCCGGGCGTAGTAAGTCCGAATGCCGCAAAATGTTCATGCGGACAGTGGAAAGAAGCTTTTGATGTGTTCATGCTTGCTTCTTTTTATCCTCTTTCAGCGCCTCTATTAAACCAATTACTTCAAACGTATCCATCGTGACCAACACAACCACTCCCTTCGTACAGCAATAGTAAAGTGAAAATTCTGTCGGTGGACCTAAATAAGCGGCTAACTCATAACAGTAAGCTTGCAACGCACGAAAATCGATCGGAGTTTGCAGCTAACTCAAATTTTAGTTCGCAACAAATTTGCGGCTCACCCTGTCGGCTGCTAACAGATTGCCTACAGGGGACTCAGCTATAAAGGGGATGAGTTTGACGTATCCGACTGTGTATATAACCACTTTACCTCCTAACAATTTTAACCCTTTTTGATTTTGCTCTAGTTTCGCTTGGGATATGCTTATTGTATTCCGTTGCCCCTCGGTAGTGGGGCCAGCGGCTATGTGGGACTCCGGAACAATCAGCTACCCACTAAAACCCCAGCGGTATACGCTCACACCACACGGAATATTGAGTAGCTAGCATCTAGAAGGATTTGCCACCCATCATACCCCAACCAATTTCCCGCCGGCTGGGAATCATCAAGAGCTTACCACACAAGAGAAAAAAGTATCCATTTCTAAAGTGCATCTCTTCATCATCATCATCATCATTTCAGCCAAAAGACGTCCACTGCTGGACATAGGCCTCCCCCAAGGATCTCCACAAAGGCCGGTCCTGGGCCGCCCGCATCCACTGCTTTCCGGCGACCTTAACCAGGTCGTCGGTCCACCGTGTGGGAGGCCTAGCAGCACTGCGCCTTCCGGAACGCGGTCGCCACTCGAGGACTTTTTTGCCCCATCGGGCGTCGGTCCTGCGAGCTATGTGCCCTGCCCACTGCCACATAAGTTTGGCAATCCGGTGGGCTATGTCGGTGACCCTGGTTTGCCTGCGTATCTCCTCATTTCTGATTCGATCTCGCAGGGAAACTCCGAGCATAGCCCTCTCCATTGCCCTTTGGGTGACTTTGAGCCTTCTGATGGAGCCCATAGTGAGCGACCACGTCTCTGTTCCATATGTCATCACTGGCAACACACATTGGTTGAAGACTTTTGTCTTCAGACACTGCGGTATTGTGGACGAAAAGATCTTTCGCAGCTTCCCGAACACTGCCCAGCCGAGTTGGCATCTAAAAGGCATCTCTTATGACAAAATATTAGAGAAAGACTAGGAAGAAACTTACCGCTGTAGGGTTGAAGTTTTTCAGTAAATGAACATTAGGGCATGGCCCTTTGTAAGTCTGTGCAGATGCCGCGGCTAGCAACGATATAATTAGAAAACAGATCATTTCGTATGTATGAAGTAGTACTAAATGAGTGAGCTGTACAGATGACAGAGAACTACTGGTCTTCGTGAGAGATCAGCATTCGTATATATACGCGACTGGTAAGAGATATCGGAGGCGAACAAGGTTAAAAGTGCATACAACTGAAACGTCAGACATTGTATATTCATATCAATCATCGTCATCATTTCAGCCCATTAAATACCCACTCCTAAGTCTCCTCTAAATTCACGGAGGGAAATTAGCCTACTGTGACACCCTTAGGATGAAATGGGGTAGTGACAAAATGTATTCGTATCGCATTGTGTTGTTGTTGATGAATTGACCTTCAGAGAGTAAGTATATACAAATAATACTTATCATGTTTGTAAAAACCAAGTTGTTACTTAAGTTGATAGTTGCTTAAGTTATATGACGAGGCACATGACACATGTTCTGCTCGTACAAATACTCGTTGTTACCATGTTACCACTCGTTACTTAAAGTATTATCCCAGATTTTTTAATTTTTTGTGTGGGTTTTTTTTTGTTGGGTACACGAATTTTTTGGAGTGCCACATCATAGCTGACCCCCCAGAAGGGTGACGGTATAGCATAGCATTTCCGCAGCGAAACCAAACAAGGCCATATCAGCACTGTGCTTTCCGGAACGCGGTCGCCACTCGAGGACTTTTCTGCCCCATCGGGCGTCAGAGCTGCGAATATGTGCCCTGCCCATTGCCACTTAAGTTTGGCAATTAATATTTATAGTATAGTTTTATTATAGTTTTTACACACACGTGCACACATGTGGTATCGGGCAACGATGACTAGATGGCCATAATTAAAACTGGCAAGAGTCCGTTCAGTATATTTTTACGTAATAATCACGATGGTCTAATGGTTGGATGTGCTGCCCTTTGATCAGGGATCCGCGCTTCGACTTCGGTCTTTGTGTTAACCAGAGGCACTTGCTCAAGTCTGCGTGTCATTAGCTGGGTTCACACCGGACAATCCATCGCGCTCCGATCGCGCGCGACATGAGCGCGATCCAAATGTGCATCTGCAATCCGAAACGGATCGTTCGGTGTAGACCCAGCTATTTGGACCGCGCTCCTGCCACGCGCGATCGGAGCGCGATGGATCGTTCGGTGTGGACCCGTTTGTATTCGTGAATTAGGCCGTTTGTCCACCGCCCGCCGTCACCGAACCGTCACCGATAACGAGATTATTTCGGGCCGAGATGACGTGACGGCGATCGTTTGTCCACCGCGCCGATATATCGATCGGTGGTTCAGTTAAAACAAAATCCGGGTGAACGGCGCGGTGTGACGGTAGTGTGTGGACAAGAACAAACCTGTTTTGTATTGCTGGCACATCGGCCCGTCATAAAACCGTGCTGAGTTCTAGCGGTCACGCCGAACTACACGAAACATCGGCGGCCGGGATGACGGTTCTCGGGTGACGGGCGTGCGGTGGACACATGGCCATAGTAAATGTGTGTATGACGGCGGCGGTGGACAAACGGCCTTTGTCGTCGCCTCGTCGACGTCGTCTCTACACTATTTAATCGTGCCTTCTACAATTTTTGGATGGCAATTAGCCTACTATGCCACGATGCCCAGACAAGTTGGCATGGGGTTTCGTATCAAATTTGCCTTCTGTTAATGTCACCAACCCACACTATCCTGTGGGTGTAGTTCTTACGATCTCTTATCCTATTACTGGCTTCTTTGCCACTTAAGAAGCGCAAGAGGTCGCTGGAGCAAATCTTTTAGACCAAAGTGCTGACCAAAGGACCGCGTAGCTGCTAGTCCACATTGGTCCAAAAGAAAAAAAGTTCCGCTTTGGGTTTGTGGTTTTAAAAGAAAGAAAGAAAGAAAGAAGAAAGAAAAATAATTTATTTGTTAGCAAACAAAGACACAATATAAGATAAGGAAAAAACAATACAAGAAAAATAAAAAATAAACATAAACGTGTGTCCCCGTTTGCAACAAACCGGTAACCAGCTCAGCATGAGCCGGACTGAAATGCCCGACGCTGATTTTCAGCTGGACCTGTTATGAGGTCACGAGTGCCAAACACAGCTACTTACCAATGATACTAGCGATATCAATAATTATGTGTAGGTAGGGAACAGGAAGGAGGACACACATCACACAAAGTTATCGGGAATCAGGATAGGGGGTAGAAATCGGGATGAGATAGTCATTCTTAAATAAATGAGGCGTTAGAATGGGTTTTTACTTGTGATCCGATAAGGTATCCTCGCAGGTCTTCTTCTTCACGAAGACAACCAATGCTCTTCACCATTTCTTTTATGCAGCTTAGCAACGCGCAATGCGCGCAACGCAATGTTTATCGGCATAATATTATTTGTATTTTGTGGGTACTTACATATTGCTTACATATGTATTTGCATTGCAAGTAAGCGTACCTATACTTTGTGATGAATGAGTGAGAAGAACAACGAAATGCAAAAATGATTAAGTATGTGACTCGATTTTTTCATTGCAAAATAAATCTTATTTGCTAAATGAGGGATATTAGGAATTAGATGGTTGGCAAAAATGTTTAAACGTTGACTCAACGAGTTAGGCGAAATAACACCCACTCCTAATACATAGCCTTTACATCCGTATCCAAGTGTGTTGTTGTTGAAGCATTGACCTGTACACCTTCAGAGAGTATTGTTCGATGGTTATGACCTATTTCATATAAATAATATTTATCAGGTTTGTAAAAACCAAGTTATTAGATATTTAAGTTGATAGCCTTTAAGTCTAGGTACATGACAAGTATTCTGATAGTACAAATAAATGTTCCCACTCGTTACTTTGACTATTTCCCAGATTTTTAAATCATATCCGTTTTTGATGTGCTGCAGTTTTTTTGTCATATTAATGATTCAGCTCCTAAATGATCCACTACGGAGTCGCAACTCCAGGGTTTTTTTTTTTAAAACACGGTACCCCTGGACTAGGTATAACCTGTATCACGGGGGCAGTTATAGACATGTAATTCACGAACACAAACGACACCCAGACTCAGAATATGTGCCTCATGTTTAGAAAAAGACACTTGCTCGGCCCCAAAATCTAACCCGGGACTCGTTGGTCCTAGTGGTTAGATGTGCCGCCTTTGGATCAACGGGTCCCGGGTTCGATTCCGGGGACGGGCAAGTGTCTTTGTCTAAACCAGAGGCACTGGCTCGGAGTCTGGGTGTCATTTCTATCTATAATATGTATGTATTTACAAAAAAAATAATATATATTTATGTCGTTTATCATCCATCTCGTTACCATAACACAAGCATTAAGTTGCTTAGCTTGGGACGAGATGGCGTTGTGTGAAATGTCCAAGGATATTTATTTATTTATTTATTAAAGGCGTCACTTCTAACTCCTAGACCAACGAGGCAGTTGTACTTTCGGTGGCAAGAAGTGTTGCCCCAGAGTATCAAGTTTCCCTTCTCTTGCGTCTAGATGATCCTCTTGCGTTCCTTTATCACATCACATCTTATGACATCCACTGGGTAGTATGGGTTGGTGACAGTTGGTTGAGTGGTTGGATGCGCCGCCTTCGGATCACGGGTCTGCAGTTCGATTCCGGAGTTGGACTAGTGTTTTGGTGTAAACCAGAGGCACTTGCCCTGTCTGCGTGTCATTTGTATTAATGAATTACACGTTTGTTTGTTTGAGCGACGATCTGAGAAAGGTTGCGGGCAGCAGCTGGATGCGTCAAGCTGAAGACAGGGCGCTATGGCGCTCTTTAGGGGAGGCCTATGTCCAGCAGTGGACTAATGTGGGCTGATGATGATGATGATGATGTTTGTAAGCCATCTCCGGAATGCGGGTTATAGCTAGCATGCAGGTTTACTTTTTTAAAGAAAAATAAATACTCCCACGAAATAGGTCTTGATTTATAAAATGGCAACCTTGGATCCAGTGATACCCTTTAGTTCACAGATCACCTCGTCTGTTATTATGTAAATCGGAAATCCCAAGTTTCTTTCTTTCAGTTGGTCAGATGATTTGCTCAGATGACGACAATTACATACAGATGAGTATTTTTTTTAGTATAAATAAATAAATATAAATATCCTTGGACATTTCACACAACGCCATCTCGTCCCAAGCTAAGCAACTTAATGCTTGTGTTATGGTAACGAGATGGATGATAAACTACTTATATACATTTTTTTTTGTAAATACATACATATTACCCAGACTCCGAGCCAGTGCCTCTGGCTTAGACAAAGACACTTGCCCGACCCCGGAATCGAACCCGGGACCCGTTGATCCAAAGTCTATAAAGGATTTTACCCCGGATAAAAAAAAGGTAATTTGTGTCGTTCGAGATATTATATGTATTTAAGGAGACCAGTCTCTGCTCTCTCCGCAACCGTCCGTATTGTGATGGGTTTAGAAAACATAATATCACCAACCAAAGGCGACTAAAGTAGCACAAATGGCAGATCACCTAGCGTCAAGATAAGGAAAACTTGATACAAACATTTCATCACTATCACTATCATCATCACTACATATCACATAGTATAAAACAAAGTCGCCGACCTCTGTATGCTTAAATCGTTAAAACTACGCAACAGATTTTGAAGTGGCTTTTTAATCGATAGAGTGATTCAAGAGGATGATTTATAAGTATAACTAGCTGACCCGGCGAACTTTGTTCCGCATTATATATATTTAAAACAAAAAGAAAGTTTAGGATACCTGAGATTTTTATCCCGTCCGTATAAAACCTACTTTAACAAAACGCAACTGCCAGCGAAACGTTATGTTGTCTATAGTTTAATATGGTCGAAAATTTGACAATTAGAAATTTTGAATTCGACTTGTTTATATTGTTGTAATTCACATAATATCTTTATAACTTGTAGCCTATGTGTTATTCTGATGTATGAGCTATTTATTGTAAAGTTTCATTAAAATCCATTCAGTAGTTTTTACGTGAAAGAGTAACAAACATCCATCCATCCATCCATACTTACAAACTTTCACGTTTATAATATTAGTAAGATACATGCTTAATTTTGTAGAGAACTGATAAATTTAGATGTTCATCATTGCACCCGTTTGAAGCCGGGGCGGGTCGCTAGTTGCTAGTTTATGAAAAACGGAAAGAACAATATTAATATGAAGAAATATCTGAATCTGAATAAACTTACTACTTCTCCCACCCATAAATTAACCTACTGTGCCACGGTGGCCAGACGAGTTGGCACAGGGTTTCGTGTCAAGTTTTTCTTCTCTTACAGCTAGATTATCAGCCCCGTCATTTCCTTCTGTCTTACGGCACCCTCAGGATGGAATGGGATGGTGACACTATGTATTCTTAATCCGGCACCCACGCACCAATCTGAATAAAACGAAACAACTACATATTGAACATTCGCTGTTCCGGCAGTACCAATGCGACAACGCATTCGACGAAAAATCCCAGCTCGACACAGTATTGCTGAAATTGGATAGATTTAATCCTTTTTTTCCAGCGCGAGGATATCACGGGTCTGGTGCAACACACTGCAATTTTTACTAAGGACGTTGCTGGCCTGTTTGTTCCTAACGGTTGGTCGTTGAATACTGCCTCGACTTCTCTCCCAAATTCATTGGGGTTCGCACCAGTCTTATCAGCTAGCCGCCAGTGGCGCCAGTTTTTAAACGAAACGTTTACCGTGTGGTCACCACATACACAATATCGCCATGCTTGTATGCTTTATTTATCACTTCTCAAACTCAAACTCAAAAGGAACTTTATTTACGTAGGTTTTAACCCAAAATTCTTATAAATCGTCATATTTAAAATTATTAGGTACTGTTATCATCTTACGACCCTTGTCCCACACTAGGTGGTAGTCGGCCGTACACGTATATCAGTCGTCATATCGATAAATATTGACAGTATCTATGTGCCCCACGTATCAATGTAGGTACCCTATCTCCTCCTATGGGAGGCTGCCATTATCCTTTGGGTCATCATCATCATAATCATCATTTCAGCCAAAAGACGTCCACTGCTGGACTGCCTCGTTGGTCTAGTGGTTAGATGTGCCGCCTTTGGATCAACGGGTCCCGGGTTCGATTCCGGGGTCGGGCAAGTGTCTTTGTCTAAACCAGAGGCACTGGCTCGGAGTCTGGGTGTCATTTCTATCTATAATATGTATGTATTTACAAAAAAAAAATGTATATAAGTAGTTTATCATCCATCTCGTTACCATAACACAAGCATTAAGTTGCTTAGCTTGGGACGAGATGGCGTTGTGTGAAATGTCCAAGGATATTTATTTATTTATAGGCCTAAATTTGGGTAATTTAAGTATCCAAAAGAAACAAGAAAAATAACAGTTCTTTATTGGTTAATTTTCGGATAATGTAATTTTTTGAAGTTAACTTAATTCACAATAATTATAATTACTAGAACTGTAATACTTATTACAGTTATACTTATAATACTACTACTCCGTCATCAGTGGGAGGGCTATACAAGATCGTCTCAGAGTTAGTGTACTTGCAGGCTTCCTCAGAGAAGTCAACTTGAGTGAATTTGGATAAATCAAGATCTGGGATGTTGGTTTTGAAGAAATCGTTAATTTTAGTCTTCACCTCATCATGCACTTGCAAACTCCTTAATCCGACAAGTACTAGGTCTGAAAAATGTTAAAAAGTAAATATAATATATCTTTAAAACTAAATTAGGGCAGTTAAGCCATTTATAACTCAAAAGACAAAGACACTAGCCCGACCCCGGGATAAATGGGTTGACCCGTTGATCCAAAGGTGGAATATCTAACCCATACACCAACGAGGCAATACTAGGGTTGTTTATTGATAATGTATGTATGAATGAGGACTTGGCACAGATATAGAATGCAGCACCAATGATTGTTATTTACTTGTAGTCGTATATCGATCGGTACAGAAACATTCATCACGATCACTTCAGCCGACAAATGATCCACTACTGTTTTTTTTTTCCGAGGCGCGTAGAGTTTGTAAATTGCGCCCCGACCTACCCACTAAAACCGACGGCGATCCTCGAATGTCCGAACCAGGGCCACGGGATTCACTCCCCGATTAGGAGAGCATGCTCCGGGACCCTGGGGACCTCGGCCCGCCTCGTTTAGTGGAGCCCCAAGCTCCAAAGCGGGCCCCTCCGATTACGTGGGGGGTAGCTATAGTAGCCTCCCCCCGTTATACCGCTGGCAGGCACGCGCGGAACGCAGCGCGCCTTCCTCCCCGGGGTCTGTATTGCGCAGGCGACGGACTTCTCACGTCTATCGCCCGCAGACCCACTTACGGTGGGCGAGGTCATCCTGCGCCCTTCGGCCCCGATTGCGGTGGCGCCCATTAGGACGTAGGGAGGCCAACTCCCGTTCCCTCTCAGCCGCCTCCTTGGCGGACATGACGACCTCACAGAATGAGGTCGTTTCTCCCCAAGCTCTCTCGCTCCGGACCATGGAACGAATAGGGAATTTAGCCAACTGTGTCATGCTGGCAAGACTGGTTGGCACAGGGCTTGAATCGAGTATTCTTTTTCGGCGATCTATCTCTTGCGTTCCCTAAGTCGCCTCTCACACCTTTAGTATAATATGGTGACATTTTGTATTATAAATCCGTAACCACTCGGAAAACAGAATCATTATTTCGTGTAATAATAACCATCAAACAGTGCGCCTAACTATAAAATCGAATGCCTAGTCGATTTGCTGGTTAAGCAGCGCCTACAAACTGATCGAGTTACATACTTTAAGTAGCATAAAATACATAATGAAAATAAAATTACATGCATGCGTGTCCGTGAGGTAATCATAATAACATTGATATTCGATGCCATAGGTGGTATAGTCGGTAGCTACTAAATCACCGAGGGAAGATAGCCGTTCTGAAAAAAAAAACCATTTTAATATGCAATTTCGAAAGGCGAAATTAATACATCTTTCCATGAAATAAAAATAGATAAAGTTTACATTTTTTCTTAAAAATCTCTCGTACGTTCCTTAAGCCTGTCTATTACCATTTGGAAGGGCGAACGGGGTCTACCCAACATATAGTTTTTGTACAATATGACAATGAGTGACGTCACCCACCATCTCTGACGAAAGACCAGCATTATGCCGCCTTTCAGTCGTTTTTTGTCAGGATTGAAATATACTTTACTAGCGACACGCCCCGGCTTCGCACGGGTGCAATTTTGACATATAAACATTCCTCTTGAATTACTATATCTGTTAAAAAACCCGTTTCAAAATCCGTTGCGTAGTTTTGAAGATTTCAGCATACATAGGGACGGACAGACGACAGCGACTTTGTTTTATAATATGTAGTGATAGTGATAGTGGTAGTGCTGATGAATGTCTTAGTGTGTATTTTAATTTGCTTTTTTCCGTCATCGTCATCATCAATCTGCCCAATCTAGTCCACTGCTGGAAAAACTTCTTCTAATTCTCAGCGCACATATGACCCACTGCTGAGTCAGGTCTTCTCCAACTACCCCCTCGACTGTGCTGCCACCTTGTCGTGGTGAGGGGGCTTGAGTGTCTCAATGATCCGCGGGGCTATACCGGCCAGGGCCTCCCATGCCCGTGCGGGCGGGCCCACGGGGAGAGGTGAGATGAAGAGCGGCACCCAGCGCCGCAGTGGATTGGGGATCCAGGGACTCCTCTGTCGTCGGAGTTGCCCTGCGAGTCCAACTTCTCCAACTACATGGAGGGTAGTTAGCTTACTATGCTCGGTAGACGTGTAGGCACAGGGTCCCGTATTAAGATGCGCTTCTCTTGCGGCTAATATGTGTGGATTATGTATATAAAAAGGCATTAAATCAATAAAAATAACCATTATACACGCTATAATGACTCACCCACACACACATTATACTCTTTTGTTTATTTTTAACTAGCAACCCGCCCCGGCTTCGCACGGAAGCAATGATGAACTTCTAAATCAGTGTTTTTCCACAATATTATACTTAAAAACCTTCCTCTTGAATCACTCTATCTAATAAAAAACAGCTTCAAAATCCGTTGCGTAGTTTTAAAGATTTAAGCATACATAGGGACGGACAGACGATAACGACTTTGTTTTATAATAGTTATTATTATTATTATATTATGTAGTCATAGTCATAGTGAAGTCTGTGGTCAAATTGAAAATAGAACTATAATTTAATTAAATTGTGCTCGTATTTATTTTTTATTCTATGTCGCAATTACCTGCAAGGGTCTGAGGGCTTTGTGTTCGATTATTATTAGCCTCAAATGGTCCAAGAGTTGTTTCAGCTTTAGTCCGGTTTCCGTTATACACGTAGCTGCTGCTTATCACGAAAGTGTCACCTTTCTGGATAACTTCATACTGAAGACAAGAGAAGCCAGTGGCAGGCGCTGGTGTAACGAAGACTTCATGCCATTTCCCCAGGTACTGAAAGAGATGGAGTAGTTTTGAAGCGATCCTTTCATATTACTTATTTTAGTCCCCGTATTAGGCTGTGTCCCCAGTAGGCAAACTGTTAGCAGCCGACTGAGTTTGAGGCGTATCGGTTTAGTACGACCTTCCTTAAATTTGAAATGGAGTGTCCACAGTTTGTTAGTTTTGCCCTCACTTTACGCAGTTTGCAGCGTTACGTGCACCGACTGTCTCAGTTAGTGGCCGACTAAGAGCAAAACCGGTGCCAGTTGGCGGCGGCGATATGGTTGTTCGCCGGGCGTAGTGAGTCCGTTTGCCGCAAACTGTTCATGCGGACAGTGGAAAGAAGCTTTAGACGTGTTCATGCTTGCTTCTTTTTCTCCTCTTTCAGCGCCTCTATTAAACCAATTACTTCAAACGTATCCATCGTGACCAACACAACCACTCCCTTCGTACAGTAATAGTAAAGTGAACATTCTGTCGGTGGACCTAAATAAGCGGCTAACTCATAACAGTAAGCTTGCAACGCACGAAAATCGATCGGACTTTGCAGCTAACTCAAATTTTAGTTCGCAACAAATTTTCGGCTCACCCTGTCGGCTGCTAACAGTTTGCCTACTGGGGACTCAGCTTTAAAGGGGGATGAGTTTGACGTATCCGACTGTATATCTAACCACTTTGCCTCCTAACAATATATACCCTTTTTGATTTTGCTCTAGTTTCGCTAGGGATATGCTTATTGTATTCCGTTGCCCCTCGGGAGTTGGGTCAGTGGTTATGTGGGACTCCAGAACAATCGGCTACCCACTAAAACCCTAGCGGTATACGCTCACACCACACGGAATATTGAGTAGCTATCTATCATCTAGAAGGATTTGCCACCCATCATACCCCAACCAATTTCCCGCCGGCTGGGAATCATCAAGAGCTTACCACACAAGAGAAAAAAGTATTCATTTCTAAAGTGCATCTCTTCATCATCATCATCATCATTTCAGCCAAAAGACGTCCACTGCTGGACATAGGCCTCCCCCAAGGATCTCCACAAAGGCCAGTCCTGGGCCGCCCGCATCCACTGCTTTCCGGCGACCTTAACCAGGTCGTCGGTCCACCGTGTGGGAGGCCTAGCAGCACTGCGCCTTCCGGAACGCGGTCGCCACTCGAGGACTTTTTTGCCCCATCGGGCGTCGGTCCTGCGAGCTATGTGCCCTGCCCACTGCCACGTAAGTTTGGCAATCCGGTGGGCTATGTCGGTGACCCTGGTTTGCCTGCGTATCTCCTCATTTCTGATTCGATCTCGCAGGGAAACTCCGAGCATAGCCCTCTCCATTGCCCTTTGGGTGACTTTGAGCCTTCTGATGGAGCCCATAGTGAGCGACCACGTCTCTGTTCCATATGTCATCACTGGCAACACACATTGGTTGAAGACTTTTGTCTTCAGACACTGCGGTATTGTGGACGAAAAGATCTTTCGCAGCTTCCCGAACACTGCCCAGCCGAGTTGGCATCTAAAAGGCATCTCTTATGACAAAATATTAGAGAAAGACTAGGAAGAAACTTACCGCTGTAGGGTTGAAGTTTTTCACTAAATGAACATTAGGGCATTGCCCTTTGTAAGTCTGTGCAGATGCCGCGGCTAGCAACGATATAATTAGAAAACAGATCATTTCGTATGTATGAAGTAGTACTAAATGAGTGAGCTGTACAGATGACAGAGAACTACTGGTCTTCGTGAGAGATCAGCATTCGTATATATACGCGACTGGTAAGAGATATCTCCGAACAAGGTTAAAAGTGCATACAACTGAAACGTCAGACATTGTATATTCATATCAATCATCATCATCATTTCAGCCCATTAAATACCCACTCCTAAGTCTCCTCTAAATTCACGGAGGGAAATTAGCCTACTGTGACACCCTTAGGATGAAATGGGGTAGTGACAAAATGTATTCGTATCGCATTGTGTTGTTGTTGATGAATTCACCTTCAGAGAGTAAGTATATACAAATAATACTTATCATGTTTGTAAAAACCAAGTTGTTACTTAAGTTGATAGTTGCTTAAGTTATAATGACGAGGCACATGACACATGTTCTGCTCGTACAAATACTCGTTGTTACCATGTTACCACTCGTTACTTAAAGTATTATCCCAGATTTTTTAATTTTTTGTGTGGGTTTTTTTTTTTGTTGGGTACACGAATTTTTTGGAGTGCCACATCATAGCTGACCCCCCAGAAGGGTGACGGTATAGCATAGCATTTCCGCAGCGAAACCAAACAAGGCCATATCAGCACTGTGCTTTCCGGAACGCGGTCGCCACTCGAGGACTTTTCTGCCCCATCGGGCGTCAGAGCTGCGAATATGTGCCCTGCCCATTGCCACTTAAGTTTGGCAATTAATATTTATAGTATAGTTTTATTATAGTTTTTACACACACGTGCACACATGTGGTATCGGGCAACGATGACTAGATGGCCATAATTAAAACTGGCAAGAGTCCGTTCAGTATATTTTAACGTAATAATCACGATGGTCTAATGGTTGGATGTGCTGCCCTTTGATCAGGGATCCGCGCTTCGACTTCGGTCTTTGTGTTAACCAGAGGCACTTGCTCAAGTCTGCGTGTCATTAGCTGGATCCACACCGGACAATCCATCGCGCTCCGATCGCGCGCGACATGAGCGCGATCCAAATGTGCATCTGCAATCCGAAACGGATCGTTCGGTGTAGACCCAGCTATTTGGACCGCGCTCCTGCCACGCGCGATCGGAGCGCGATGGATCGTTCGGTGTGGACCCGTTTGTATTCGTGAATTAGGCCGTTTGTCCACCGCCCGCCGTCACCGAACCGTCACCGAGAACGAGATTATTTCGGGCCGAGATGACGTGACGGCGATCGTTTGTCCACCGCGCCGATATATCGATCGGTGGTTCAGTTAAAACAAAATCCGGGTGAACGGCGCGGTGTGACGGTAGTGTGTGGACAAGAACAAACCTGTTTTGTATTGCTGGCACATCGGCCCGTCATAAAACCGTGCTGAGTTCTAGCGGTCACGCCGAACTACACGAAACATCGGCGGCCGGGATGACGGTTCTCGGGTGACGGGCGTGCGGTGGACACATGGCCATAGTAAATGTGTGTATGACGGCGGCGGTGGACAAACGGCCTTTGTCGTCGCCTCGTCGACGTCGTCTCTACACTATTTAATCGTGCCTTCTACAATTTTTGGATGGCAATTAGCCTACTATGCCACGATGCCCAGACAAGTTGGCATGGGGTTTCGTATCAAATTTGCCTTCTGTTAATGTCACCAACCCACACTATCCTGTGGGTGTAGTTCTTACGATCTCTTATCCTATTACTGGCTTCTTTGCCACTTAAGAAGCGCAAGAGGTCGCTGGAGCAAATCTTTTAGACCAAAGTGCTGACCAAAGGACCGCGTAGCTGCTAGTCCACATTGGTCCAAAAGAAAAAAAGTTCCGCTTTGGGTTTGTGGTTTTAAAAGAAAGAAAGAAAGAAGAAAGATAAATAATTTATTTGTTAGCAAACAAAGACACAATATAAGATAAGGAAAAAACAATACAAGAAAAATAAAAAATAAACATAAACGTGTGTCCCCGTTTGCAACAAACCGGTAACCAGCTCAGCATAAGCCGGACTGAAATGCCCGACGCTGATTTTCAGCTGGACCTGTTATGAGGTCACGAGTGCCAAACACAGCTACTTACCAATGATACTAGCGATATCAATAATTATGTGTAGGTAGGGAACAGGAAGGAGGACACACATCACACAAAGTTATCGGGAATCAGGATAGGGGGTAGAAATCGGGATGAGATAGTCATTCTTAAATAAATGAGGCGTTAGAATGGGTTTTTACTTGTGATCCGATAAGGTATCCTCGCAGGTCTTCTTCTTCACGAAGACAACCAATGCTCTTCACCATTTCTTTTATGCAGCTTAGCAACGCGCAATGCGCGCAACGCAATGTTTATCGGCATAATATTATTTGTATTTTGTGGGTACTTACATATTGCTTACATATGTATTTGCATTGCAAGTAAGCGTACCTATACTTTGTGATGAATGAGTGAGAAGAACAACGAAATGCAAAAATGATTAAGTATGTGACTCGATTTTTTCATTGCAAAATAAATCTTATTTGCTAAATGAGGGATATTAGGAATTAGATGGTTGGCAAAAATGTTTAAACGTTGACTCAACGAGTTAGGCGAAATAACACCCACTCCTAATACATAGCCTTTACATCCGTATCCAAGTGTGTTGTTGTTGAAGCATTGACCTGTACACCTTCAGAGAGTATTGTTCGATGGTTATGACCTATTTCATATAAATAACTAGTGGCCCCGGCCCCGGCTTCGCCCGTGCAAAGCGGGGGTGGGTTATACATATAAACCTTCCCCTTGAATCAATCTATCTATTAAAAAAAAACGCTTCAAAATCCGTTGCGTAGTTTTAAAGATTTATGCATACATAGGGACGGACAGAAGAATGCGACTTTGTTTTATACTATGTAGTGATATTTATCAGGTTTGTAAAAACCAAGTTATTAGATATGTAAGTTGATAGCCTTTAAGTCTAGGTACATGACAAGTATTCTGATAGTACAAATAAATGTTCCCACTCGTTACTTTGACTATTTCCCAGATTTTTAAATCATATCCGTTTTTGATGTGCTGCAGTTTTTTTGTCATATTAATGATTCAGCTCCTAAATGATCCACTACGGAGTCGCAACTCCAGGGTTTTTTTTTTAAAACACGGTACCCCTTTTTTTTTTTTTTTTTTTTTTTTTTTTTTTTATAGTGGGGGAAACCTTTTATAGGTCCCCAGCCGGTGGGACGGGGCTGGGGTATGTGGGAGTCCCGGTCGCGTTGAGATGGTGAGTTGCGAACCGGTTTACCCACAAAAACCTACCACTGTTGTCACCGCGTGTCATTCTGCCGTACGGGAAACTACAAAAAAAAAAAAAAAAAAAAAACACGGTACCCCTGGGCTAGGTATAACCTGTATCACGGGGGCAGTTATAGACATGTAATTCACGAACACAAACGACACCCAGACTCAGAATATGTGCCTCATGTTTAGAAAAAGACACTTGCCCGGCCCCAAAATCTAACCCGGGACTCGTTGGTCCTAGTGGTTAGATGTGCCGCCTTTGGATCAACGGGTCCCGGGTTCGATTCCGGGGACGGGCAAGTGTCTTTGTCTAAACCAGAGGCACTGGCTAGGAGTCTGGGTGTCATTTCTATCTATAATATGTATGTATTTACAAAAAAAATAATATATATTTATGTCGTTTATCATCCATCTCGTTACCATAACACAAGCATTAAGTTGCTTAGCTTGGGACGAGATGGCGTTGTGTGAAATGTCCAAGGATATTTATTTATTTATTTATTAAAGGCGTCACTTCTAACTCCTAGACCAACGAGGCAGTTGTACTTTCGGTGGCAAGAAGTGTTGCCCCAGAGTATCAAGTTTCCCTTCTCTTGCGTCTAGATGATCCTCTTGCGTTCCTTTAATCACATCTTATGACATCCACTGGGTAGTATGGGTTGGTGACAGTTGGTTGAGTGGTTGGATGCGCCGCCTTCGGATCACGGGTCTGCAGTTCGATTCCGGAGTTGGACTAGTGTTTTGGTGTAAACCAGAGGCACTTGCCCTGTCTGCGTGTCATTTGTATTAATGAATTACACGTTTGTTTGTTTGAGCGACGATCTGAGAAAGGTTGCGGGCAGCAGCTGGATGCGTCAAGCTGAAGACAGGGCGCTATGGCGCTCTTTAGGGGAGGCCTATGTCCAGCAGTGGACTAATGTGGGCTGATGATGATGATGATGATGTTTGTAAGCCATCTCCGGAATGCGGGTTATAGCTAGCATGCAGGTTTACTTTTTTAAAGAAAAATAAATACTCCCACGAAATAGGTCTTGATTTATAAAATGGCAACCTTGGATCCAGTGATACCCTTTAGTTCACAGATCACCTCGTCTGTTATTATGTAAATCGGAAATCCCAAGTTTCTTTCTTTCAGTTGGTCAGATGATTTGCTCAGATGACGACAATTACATACAGATGAGTATTTTTTTTAGTATAAATAAATAAATATAAATATCCTTGGACATTTCACACAACGCCATCTCGTCCCAAGCTAAGCAACTTAATGCTTGTGTTATGGTAACGAGATGGATGATAAACTACTTATATACATTTTTTTTTGTAAATACATACATATTACCCAGACTCCGAGCCAGTGCCTCTGGCTTAGACAAAGACACTTGCCCGACCCCGGAATCGAACCCGGGACCCGTTGATCCAAAGTCTATAAAGGATTTTACCCCGGATAAAAAAAAGGTAATTTGTGTCGTTCGAGATATTATATGTATTTAAGGAGACCAGTCTCTGCTCTCTCCGCAACCGTCCGTATTGTGATGGGTTTAGAAAACATAATATCACAAATGTAGCACAAGTAGCACAAATGGCAGATCACCTAGCGTCAAGATAAGGAAAACTTGATACAAACATTTCATCACTATCACTATCATCATCACTACATATCACATAGTATAAAACAAAGTCGCCGACCTCTGTATGCTTAAATCGTTAAAACTACGCAACAGATTTTGAAGTGGCTTTTTAATCGATAGAGTGATTCAAGAGGAAGATTTATAAGTATAACTAGCTGACCCGGCGAACTTTGTTCCGCATTATATATATTTAAAACAAAAAGAAAGTTTAGGATACCTGAGATTTTTATCCCGTCCGTATAAAACCTACTTTAACAAAACGCAACTGCCAGCGAAACGTTATGTTGTCTATAGTTTAATATGGTCGAAAATTTGACAATTAGAAATTTTGAATTCGACTTGTTTATATTGTTGTAATTCACATAATATCTTTATAACTTGTAGCCTATGTGTTATTCTGATGTATGAGCTATTTATTGTAAAGTTTCATTAAAATCCATTCAGTAGTTTTTACGTGAAAGAGTAACAAACATCCATCCATCCATCCATACTTACAAACTTTCACGTTTATAATATTAGTAAGATACATGCATAATTTTGTAGAGAACTGATAAATTTAGATGTTCATCATTGCACCCGTTTGAAGCCGGGGCGGGTCGCTAGTTGCTAGTTTATGAAAAACGGAAAGAACAATATTAATATGAAGAAATATCTGAATCTGAATAAACTTACTACTTCTCCCACCCATAAATTAACCTACTGTGCCACGGTGGCCAGACGAGTTGGCACAGGGTTTCGTGTCAAGTTTTTCTTCTCTTACAGCTAGATTATCAGCCCCGTCATTTCCTTCTGTCTTACGGCACCCTCAGGACGGAATGGGATGGTGACACTATGTATTCTTAATCCGGCACCCACGCACCAATCTGAATAAAACGAAACAACTACATATTGAACATTCGCTGTTCCGGCAGTACCAATGCGACAACGCATTCGACGAAAAATCCCAGCTCGACACAGTATTGCTGAAATTGGATAGATTTAATCCTTTTTTTCCAGCGCGAGGATATCACGGGTCTGGTGCAACACACTGCAATTTTTACTAAGGACGTTGCTGGCCTGTTTGTTCCTAACGGTTGGTCGTTGAATACTGCCTCGACTTCTCTCCCAAATTCATTGGGGTTCGCACCAGTCTTATCAGCTAGCCGCCAGTGGCGCCAGTATTTAAACGAAACGTTTACCGTGTGGTCACCACATACACAATATCGCCATGCTTGTATGCTTTATTTATCACTTAACAAACTCAAAAGGAACTTTATTTACGTAGGTTTTAACCCAAAACTCTTATAAATCGTCATATTTAAAATTATTAGGTA
The DNA here is from genome assembly GCA_905475355.2 of Clostera curtula. NCBI lineage: Eukaryota > Metazoa > Arthropoda > Insecta > Lepidoptera > Notodontidae > Clostera > Clostera curtula. The sequence goes on along the minus strand of FR997813.1, from coordinate 3,377,339 downwards.
CTGTTATCATCTTACGACCCTTGTCCCACACTAGGTGGTAGTCTCCGTACACGCATATTAGTCGTTATATCGATAAATATTGACTGTATCTATGTGCCCCATGTATCAATGTAGGTACCCCATCTCCCCCTATGGGAGGCTGCCATTATCCTTTGGGTCATCATCATCATAATCATCATTTCAGCCAAAAGACGTCCACTGCTGGACTGCCTCGTTGGTCTAGTGGTTAGATGTGCCGCCTTTGGATCAACGGGTCCCGGGTTCGATTCCGGGGTCGGGCAAGTGTCTTTGTCTAAACCAGAGGCACTGGCTCGGAGTCTGGGTGTCATTTCTATCTATAATATGTATGTATTTACAAAAAAAAAATGTATATAAGTAGTTTATCATCCATCTCGTTACCATAACACAAGCATTAAGTTGCTTAGCTTGGGACGAGATGGCGTTGTGTGAAATGTCCAAGGATATTTATTTATTTATTTATTTATAGGCCTAAATTTGGGTAATTTAAGTATCCAAAAGAAACAAGAAAAATAACAGTTCTTTATTGGTTAATTTTCGGATAATGTAATTTTTTGAAGTTAACTTAATTCACAATAATTATAATTACTAGAACTGTAATACTTATTACAGTTATACTTATAATACTACTACTCCGTCATCAGTGGGAGGGCTATACAAGATCGTCTCAGAGTTAGTGTACTTGCAGGCTTCCTCAGAGAAGTCAACTTGAGTGAATTTGGATAAATCAAGATCTGGGATGTTGGTTTTGAAGAAATCGTTAATTTTAGTCTTCACCTCATCATGCACTTGCAAACTCCTTAACCCGACAAGTACTAGGTCTGAAAAATGTTAAAAAGTAAATATAATATATCTTTAAAACTAAATTAGGGCAGTTAAGCCATTTATAACTCAAAAGACAAAGGCACTAGCCCGACCCCGGGATAAATGGGTTGACCCGTTGATCCAAAGGTGGAATATCTAACCCATAGACCATCAAGGCAATACTAGGGTTGTTTATTGATAATGTATGTATGAATGAGGATTTGGCACAGATATAGAATGCAGCACCAATGATTGTTATTTACTTGTAGTCGTATATCGATCGATACAGAAACATTCATCAGGATCACTTCAGCCGACAAATGACCCACTACTGTTTTTTTTTTCCGAGGCGCGTAGAGATTGTAAATTGCGCCCCGACCTACCCACTAAAACCGACGGCGATCCTCGAATGTCCGAACCAGGGCCACGGGATTCACTCCCCGATTAGGAGAGCATGCTCCGGGACCCTGGGGACCTCAGCCCGCCTCGTTTAGTGGAGCCCCAAGCTCCAAAGCGGGCCCCTCCGATTACGTGGGGGGTAGCTATAGTCGCCTCCCCCCGTTACACCGCTGGGAGGCACGCGCGGAACGCAGCGCGCCTTCCTCCCCGGGGTCTGTATTGCGCAGGCGACGGACTTCTCACGTCTATCGCCCGCAGACCCACTTACGGTGGGCGAGGTCATCCTGCGCCCTTCGGCCCCGATTGCGGTGGCGCCCATTAGGACGTAGGGAGGCCAACTCCCGTTCCCTCTCAGCCGCCTACTTGGCGGACATGACGACCTCACAGAATGAGGTCGTTTCTCCCCAAGCTCTCTCGCTCCGGACCATGGAACGAATAGGGAATTTAGCCAACTGTGTCATGCTGGCAAGACTGGTTGGCACAGGGCTTGAATCGATTATTCTTTTTCGGCGATCTATCTCTTGCGTTCCCTAAATCGCCTCTCACAACTTTAGTATAATATGGTGAAATTTTGTATTATAAATCCGTCACCACTCGGAAAACAGACTCATTATTTCGTGTAATAATAACCATCAAACAGTGCGCTTAAGGTGGATGCTCCAGGGTAGCCCGTGAAATTCAAATTTTCTTACGTTTTTTGCAATTTGCAGGTCAGTGCTAGGTTGTATGTTGATTAAAATGCTATTCGCGGCTATAAGACGTATGTAGTTATAGAATTATTATCGTCAAAATCATTAATACAACCCTCCAAGCTCATAAAGGTGCAAGAAAAACTTTTTTCAACGTCAAAGTCATTCTTGCACCTTTATGAGCTTGGAGGGTTGTATTGATGAGTTTGATGATTATAACTCTGTAACTACATACGTCTTACAGCCGCTAATCAAATTTTCAACATCATACAACCTAGCACTACCCTGCAAATTGCAAAAAACGTAAGAAAATTTGAATTTAGCGGGCTACCCTGGAGCATCCACCTTAACTATAAAATCGAATGCCTAGTCGATTTGCTGGATAAGCAGCGCCTACAAACTGATCGAGTTACATACTACGAGTATATGTAGCATAAAATACATAATGAAAATAAAATTACATGCATGCGTGTCCGTGAGGTTATCATAATAACATTGATATTCGATGCCATAGGTGGTATAGTCGGTAGCTACTACTAAATCACCGAGGGAAGATAGGCGTTCTGAAAATAAAAAACATTTTAATATGCAATTTCGAAAGGCGAAATTAATACATCTTTCCATGAAATAAAACGTTCCTTAAGCCTCCCTATTTCTATTTGGAACTATTGAAACTATATGTTGGGGTCTACCCAACATATAGTTTTTGTACAATATGACAATGAGTGACGTCACCCACCATCTCTGACGAAAGACCAGCATTATCCGCCGCCTCTCAGTCGTTTTTTGTCAGGATTTAAATATACTTTACTAGCGACACGCCCCGGCTTCGCACGGGTGCAATTATGACATATAAACATTCCTCTTGAATTACAATATCTGTTAAAAAACCCGCTTCAAAATCCGTTGCGTAGTTTTGAAGATTTCAGCATACATAGGGACGGACAGACGACAGCGACTTTGGTTTATAATATGTAGTGATAGTGATGATGAATGTCTTAGTGTGTATTTTAATTTGCTTTTTTTCTATCATCGTCATCATCAATCTGCCCAATCTAGTCCAATACTGGAAAAACTTCTTCTAATTCTCAGCGCACATATGACCCACTGCTGAGTCAGATCTTCTCCTACTACCCCCTCGATTGTGCTGCCACCTTGTTGTGGTGAGGGAGCTTGAGTGCCTCAATGAGCCGTGGGGTCATACCGCCACGGGTTGGCACAGGGTCCCGTATTAAGATGCGCTTCTCTTGCGGCTAATATGTGTGGATTATGTATATAAAAAGGCATTAAATCAATAAAAATAACCATTATACACGCTATAATGACTCACCCACACACACATTATACTCTTTTGTTTATTGTTAACTAGCAACCCGCCCCGGCTTCGCACGGAAGCAATGATGAACTTCTAAATCTAGCAGTGTTTCTCCACAATATTATACTTATAAACATTCCTCTTGAATCACTCTATCTAATAAAAAAACCGCTTCAAAATCCGTTGCGTAGTTTTAAAGATTTAAGCATACATAGGGACGGACAGACGACAGCGACTTTGTTTTATAATATGTAGTCATAGTGAAGTCTGTGGTCAAAATAGAACCATAATTTAATTAAATTGTATTTATTTTTTATTCTATGTCGCAATTACCTGCAAGGGTCTGAGGGCTTTGTGTTCGATTATTATTAGCCTTAATGGGTCCAAGAGTTGTTTCAGCTTTAGTCCGGTTTCCGTTATACACGTAGCTGCGGCTTATCACGAAAGTGTCACCTTTCTGGATAACTTCATACTGAACACAAGAGAAGCCAGTGGCAGGCGCTGGTGTAACGAAGACTTCATGCCATTTCCCCAGGTACTGAAAGAGATGGAGTAGTTTTGAAGCGATCCTTTCACAATACTTATTTTAGTCCCCATATTAGGCTGTGTCCCCAGTAGGCAAACTGTTAGCAGCCAACTGAGTTTGAGGCGTATCGGTTTAGTACGACCTTCCTTAAATTTGAAATGGAGTGTCCACAGTTTGTTAGTTTTGCGCTCACTTTACGCAGTTTCCAGCGTTACGTGCGCCAACTGTCTGGGTTAGTGGCCGACTAAGAGCAAAACCGGTGCCAGTTGGCGGCGGCGATATGGTTGTTCGCCGGGCGTAGTGAGTCCGTTTGCCGCAAACTGTTCATGAGGAAAGTGGAAAGAAGCTTTTGACGTGTTCATGCTTGCTTCTTTTTCTCCTCTTTCAGCGCCTCTATTAAACCAATTACTTCAAACGTATCCATCGTGACCAACACAACCGCTCCCTTCGTACAGCAATAGTAAAGTGAAAATTCTGTCGGTGGACCTAAATAAGCGGCTAACTCATAACAGTAAGCTTGCAACGCACGAAAATCGATCGGAGTTTGCAGCTAACTCAAATTTTAGTTCGCAACAAATTTGCGGCTCACCCTGTCGGCTGCTAACAGATTGCCTACAGGGGACTCAGCTTTAAAAGGGGATGAGTTTGACGTATCCGACTGTGTATATAACCACTTTGCCTCCTAACAATTGAGACCCTTTTTGATTTTGCTCTAGTTTCGCTAGGGATATGCTTATTGTATTCCGTTGCCCCTCGGGAGTTGGGTCAGTGGTTATGTGGGACTCCAGAACAATCGGCTACCCACTAAAACCCCAGCGGTATACGCTCACACCACACGGAATATTGAGTAGCTAGCATCTAGAAGGATTTGCCACCCATCATACCCCAACCAATTTCCCGCCGGCTGGGAATGATCAAGAGCTTACCACACAAGAGAAAAAAGTATCCATTTCTAAAGTGCATCTCTTCATCATCATCATCATCATTTCAGCCAAAAGACGTCCACTGCTGGACATAGGCCTCCCTCAAGGATCTCCACAAAGGCCGGTCCTGGGCCGCCCGCATCCACTGCTTTCCGGCGACCTTAACCAGGTCGTCGGTCCACCGTGTGGGAGGCCTACCAGCACTGCGCCTTCCGGAACGCGGTCGCCACTCGAGGACTTTTTTGCCCCATCGGGCGTCGGTCCTGCGAGCTATGTGCCCTGCCCACTGCCACATAAGTTTGGCAATCCGGTGGGCTATGTCGGTGACCCTGGTTTGCCTGCGTATCTCCTCATTTCTGATTCGATCTCGCAGGGAAACTCCGAGCATAGCCCTCTCCATTGCCCTTTGGGTGACTTTGAGCCTTCTGATGGAGCCCATAGTGAGCGACCACGTCTCTGTTCCATATGTCATCACTGGCAACACACATTGGTTGAAGACTTTTGTCTTCAGAAACTGCGGTATTGTGGACGAAAAGATCTTTCGCAGCTTCCCAAACACTGCCCAGCCGAGTTGGCATCTAAAAGGCATCTCTTATGACAAAATATTAGAGAAAGACTAGGAAGAAACTTACCGCTGTAGGGTTGAAGTTTTTCACTAAATGAACATTAGGGCATTGCCCTTTGTAAGTCTGTGCAGATGCCGCGGCTAGCAACGATATAATTAGAAAACAGATCATTTCGTATGTATGAAGTAGTACTAAATGAGTGAGCTGTACAGATGACAGAGAACTACTGGTCTTCGTGAGAGATCAGCATTCGTATATATACGCGACTGGTAAGAGATATCGGAGGCGAACAAGGTTAAAAGTGCATACAACTGAAACGTCAGACATTGTATATTCATATCAATCATCATCATCATTTCAGCCCATTAAATACCCACTCCTAAGTCTCCTCTAAATTCACGGAGGGAAATTAGCCTACTGTGACACCCTTAGGATGAAATGGGGTAGTGACAAAATGTATTCGTATCGCATTGTGTTGTTGTTGATGAATTGACCTTCAGAGAGTAAGTATATACAAATAATACTTATCATGTTTGTAAAAACCAAGTTGTTACTTAAGTTGATAGTTGCTTAAGTTATATGACGAGGCACATGACACATGTTCTGCTCGTACAAATACTCGTTGTTACCATGTTACCACTCGTTACTTAAAGTATTATCCCAGATTTTTTAATTTTTTGTGTGGGTTTTTTTTTGTTGGGTACACGAATTTTTTGGAGTGCCACATCATAGCTGACCCCCCAGAAGGGTGACGGTATAGCATAGCATTTCCGCAGCGAAACCAAACAAGGCCATATCAGCACTGTGCTTTCCGGAACGCGGTCGCCACTCGAGGACTTTTCTGCCCCATCGGGCGTCAGAGCTGCGAATATGTGCCCTGCCCATTGCCACTTAAGTTTGGCAATTAATATTTATAGTATAGTTTTATTATAGTTTTTACACACACGTGCATACATGTGGTATCGGGCAACGATGACTAGATGGCCATAATTAAAACTGGCAAGAGTCCGTTCAGTATATTTTAACGTAATAATCACGATGGTCTAATGGTTGGATGTGCTGCCCTTTGATCAGGGATCCGCGCTTCGACTTCGGTCTTTGTGTTAACCAGAGGCACTTGCTCAAGTCTGCGTGTCATTAGCTGGGTCCACACCGGACAATCCATCGCGCTCCGATCGCGCGCGACATGAGCGCGATCCAAATGTGCATCTGCAATCCGAAACGGATCGTTCGGTGTAGACCCAGCTATTTGGACCGCGCTCCTGCCACGCGCGATCGGAGCGCGATGGATCGTTCGGTGTGGACCCGTTTGTATTCGTGAATTAGGCCGTTTGTCCACCGCCCGCCGTCACCGAACCGTCACCGAGAACGAGATTATTTCGGGCCGAGATGACGTGACGGCGATCGTTTGTCCACCGCGCCGATATATCGATCGGTGGTTCAGTTAAAACAAAATCCGGGTGAACGGCGCGGTGTGACGGTAGTGTGTGGACAAGAACAAACCTGTTTTGTATTTCTGGCACATCGGCCCGTCATAAAACCGTGCTGAGTTCTAGCGGTCACGCCGAACTACACGAAACATCGGCGGCCGGGATGACGGTTCTCGGGTGACGGGCGTGCGGTGGACACATGGCCATAGTAAATGTGTGTATGACGGCGGCGGTGGACAAACGGCCTTTGTCGTCGCCTCGTCGACGTCGTCTCTACACTATTTAATCGTGCCTTCTACAATTTTTGGATGGCAATTAGCCTACTATGCCACGATGCCCAGACAAGTTGGCATGGGGTTTCGTATCAAATTTGCCTTCTGTTAATGTCACCAACCCACACTATCCTGTGGGTGTAGTTCTTACGATCTCTTATCCTATTACTGGCTTCTTTGCCACTTAAGAAGCGCAAGAGGTCGCTGGAGCAAATCTTTTAGACCAAAGTGCTGACCAAAGGACCGCGTAGCTGCTAGTCCACATTGGTCCAAAAGAAAAAAAGTTCCGCTTTGGGTTTGTGGTTTTAAAAGAAAGAAAGAAAGAAGAAAGAAAAATAATTTATTTGTTAGCAAACAAAGACACAATATAAGATAAGGAAAAAACAATACAAGAAAAATAAAAAATAAACATAAACGTGTGTCCCCGTTTGCAACAAACCGGTAACCAGCTCAGCATGAGCCGGACTGAAATGCCCGACGCTGATTTTCAGCTGGACCTGTTATGAGGTCACGAGTGCCAAACACAGCTACTTACCAATGATACTAGCGATATCAATAATTATGTGTAGGTAGGGAACAGGAAGGAGGACACACATCACACAAAGTTATCGGGAATCAGGATAGGGGGTAGAAATCGGGATGAGATAGTCATTCTTAAATAAATGAGGCGTTAGAATGGGTTTTTACTTGTGATCCGATAAGGTATCCTCGCAGGTCTTCTTCTTCACGAAGACAACCAATGCTCTTCACCATTTCTTTTATGCAGCTTAGCAACGCGCAATGCGCGCAACGCAATGTTTATCGGCATAATATTATTTGTATTTTGTGGGTACTTACATATTGCTTACATATGTATTTGCATTGCAAGTAAGCGTACCTATACTTTGTGATGAATGAGTGAGAAGAACAACGAAATGCAAAAATGATTAAGTATGTGACTCGATTTTTTCATTGCAAAATAAATCTTATTTGCTAAATGAGGGATATTAGGAATTAGATGGTTGGCAAAAATGTTTAAACGTTGACTCAACGAGTTAGGCGAAATAACACCCACTCCTAATACATAGCCTTTACATCCGTATCCAAGTGTGTTGTTGTTGAAGCATTGACCTGTACACCTTCAGAGAGTATTGTTCGATGGTTATGACCTATTTCATATAAATAATATTTATCAGGTTTGTAAAAACCAAGTTATTAGATATTTAAGTTGATAGCCTTTAAGTCTAGGTACATGACAAGTATTCTGATAGTACAAATAAATGTTCCCACTCGTTACTTTGACTATTTCCCAGATTTTTAAATCATATCCGTTTTTGATGTGCTGCAGTTTTTTTGTCATATTAATGATTCAGCTCCTAAATGATCCACTACGGAGTCGCAACTCCAGGGTTTTTTTTTTAAAACACGGTACCCCTGGACTAGGTATAACCTGTATCACGGGGGCAGTTATAGACATGTAATTCACGAACACAAACGACACCCAGACTCAGAATATGTGCCTCATGTTTAGAAAAAGACACTTGCCCGGCCCCAAAATCTAACCCGGGACTCGTTGGTCCTAGTGGTTAGATGTGCCGCCTTTGGATCAACGGGTCCCGGGTTCGATTCCGGGGACGGGCAAGTGTCTTTGTCTAAACCAGAGGCACTGGCTCGGAGTCTGGGTGTCATTTCTATCTATAATATGTATGTATTTACAAAAAAAAAAATATATATTTATGTCGTTTATCATCCATCTCGTTACCATAACACAAGCATTAAGTTGCTTAGCTTGGGACGAGATGGCGTTGTGTGAAATGTCCAAGGATATTTATTTATTTATTTATTAAAGGCGTCACTTCTAACTCCTAGACCAACGAGGCAGTTGTACTTTCGGTGGCAAGAAGTGTTGCCCCAGAGTATCAAGTTTCCCTTCTCTTGCGTCTAGATGATCCTCTTGCGTTCCTTTATCACATCACATCTTATGACATCCACTGGGTAGTATGGGTTGGTGACAGTTGGTTGAGTGGTTGGATGCGCCGCCTTCGGATCACGGGTCTGCAGTTCGATTCCGGAGTTGGACTAGTGTTTTGGTGTAAACCAGAGGCACTTGCCCTGTCTGCGTGTCATTTGTATTAATGAATTACACGTTTGTTTGTTTGAGCGACGATCTGAGAAAGGTTGCGGGCAGCAGCTGGATGCGTCAAGCTGAAGACAGGGCGCTATGGCGCTCTTTAGGGGAGGCCTATGTCCAGCAGTGGACTAATGTGGGCTGATGATGATGATGATGATGTTTGTAAGCCATCTCCGGAATGCGGGTTATAGCTAGCATGCAGGTTTACTTTTTTAAAGAAAAATAAATACTCCCACGAAATAGGTCTTGATTTATAAAATGGCAACCTTGGATCCAGTGATACCCTTTAGTTCACAGATCACCTCGTCTGTTATTATGTAAATCGGAAATCCCAAGTTTCTTTCTTTCAGTTGGTCAGATGATTTGCTCAGATGACGACAATTACATACAGATGAGTATTTTTTTTAGTATAAATAAATAAATATAAATATCCTTGGACATTTCACACAACGCCATCTCGTCCCAAGCTAAGCAACTTAATGCTTGTGTTATGGTAACGAGATGGATGATAAACTACTTATATACATTTTTTTTTGTAAATACATACATATTACCCAGACTCCGAGCCAGTGCCTCTGGCTTAGACAAAGACACTTGCCCGACCCCGGAATCGAACCCGGGACCCGTTGATCCAAAGTCTATAAAGGATTTTACCCCGGATAAAAAAAAGGTAATTTGTGTCGTTCGAGATATTATATGTATTTAAGGAGACCAGTCTCTGCTCTCTCCGCAACCGTCCGTATTGTGATGGGTTTAGAAAACATAATATCACCAACCAAAGGCGACTAAAGTAGCACAAATGGCAGATCACCTAGCGTCAAGATAAGGAAAACTTGATACAAACATTTCATCACTATCACTATCATCATCACTACATATCACATAGTATAAAACAAAGTCGCCGACCTCTGTATGCTTAAATCGTTAAAACTACGCAACAGATTTTGAAGTGGCTTTTTAATCGATAGAGTGATTCAAGAGGATGATTTATAAGTATAACTAGCTGACCCGGCGAACTTTGTTCCGCATTATATATATTTAAAACAAAAAGAAAGTTTAGGATACCTGAGATTTTTATCCCGTCCGTATAAAACCTACTTTAACAAAACGCAACTGCCAGCGAAACGTTATGTTGTCTATAGTTTAATATGGTCGAAAATTTGACAATTAGAAATTTTGAATTCGACTTGTTTATATTGTTGTAATTCACATAATATCTTTATAACTTGTAGCCTATGTGTTATTCTGATGTATGAGCTATTTATTGTAAAGTTTCATTAAAATCCATTCAGTAGTTTTTACGTGAAAGAGTAACAAACATCCATCCATCCATCCATACTTACAAACTTTCACGTTTATAATATTAGTAAGATACATGCATAATTTTGTAGAGAACTGATAAATTTAGATGTTCATCATTGCACCCGTTTGAAGCCGGGGCGGGTCGCTAGTTGCTAGTTTATGAAAAACGGAAAGAACAATATTAATATGAAGAAATATCTGAATCTGAATAAACTTACTACTTCTCCCACCCATAAATTAACCTACTGTGCCACGGTGGCCAGACGAGTTGGCACAGGGTTTCGTGTCAAGTTTTTCTTCTCTTACAGCTAGATTATCAGCCCCGTCATTTCCTTCTGTCTTACGGCACCCTCAGGATGGAATGGGATGGTGACACTATGTATTCTTAATCCGGCACCCACGCACCAATCTGAATAAAACGAAACAACTACATATTGAACATTCGCTGTTCCGGCAGTACCAATGCGACAACGCATTCGACGAAAAATCCCAGCTCGACACAGTATTGCTGAAATTGGATAGATTTAATCCTTTTTTTCCAGCGCGAGGATATCACGGGTCTGGTGCAACACACTGCAATTTTTACTAAGGACGTTGTGGGCCTGTTTGTTCCTAACGGTTGGTCGTTGAAAACTGCCTCGACTTCTCTCCCAAATTCATTTTGGTTCGCACCAGCCTTATCAGCTAGCCGCCAGTGGCGCCAGTTTTTAAACGAAACGTTTACCGTGTGGTCACCACATACACAATATCGCCATGCTTGTATGCTTTATTTATCACTTCTCAAACTCAAAAGGAACTTTATTTACGTAGGTTTTAACCCAAAAGTCTTATAAATCGTCATATTTAAAATTATTACTGTTATCATCTTACGACCCTTGTCCCACACTAGGTGGTAGTCTTCGTACACGTATATCAGTCGTCATATCGATAAATATTGACTGTATCTATGTGCCCCACGTATCAATGTAGGTACCCTATCTCCTCCTATGGGAGGCTGCCATTATCCTTTGGGTCATCATCATCATAATCATCATTTCAGCCAAAAGACGTCCACTGCTGGACTGCCTCGTTGGTCTAGTGGTTAGATGTGCCGCCTTTGGATCAACGGGTCCCGGGTTCGATTCCGGGGTCGGGCAAGTGTCTTTGTCTAAACCAGAGGCACTGGCTCGGAGTCTGGGTGTCATTTCTATCTATAATATGTATGTATTTACAAAAAAAAAATGTATATAAGTAGTTTATCATCCATCTCGTTACCATAACACAAGCATTATGTTGCTTAGCTTGGGACGAGATGGCGTTGTGTGAAATGTCCAAGGATATTTATTTATTTATTTATTTATAGGCCTAAATTTGGGTAATTTAAGTATCCAAAAGAAACAAGAAAAATAACAGTTCTTTATTGGTTAATTTTCGGATAATGTAATTTTTTGAAGTTAACTTAATTCACAATAATTATAATTACTAGAACTGTAATACTTATTACAGTTATACTTATAATACTACTACTCCGTCATCAGTGGGAGGGCTATACAAGATCGTCTCAGAGTTAGTGTACTTGCAGGCTTCCTCAGAGAAGTCAACTTGAGTGAATTTGGATAAATCAAGATCTGGGATGTTGGTTTTGAAGAAATCGTTAATTTTAGTCTTCACCTCATCATGCACTTGCAAACTCCTTAATCCGACAAGTACTAGGTCTGAAAAATGTTAAAAAGTAAATATAATATATCTTTAAAACTAAATTAGGGCAGTTAAGCCATTTATAACTCAAAAGACAAAGACACTAGCCCGACCCCGGGATAAATGGGTTGACCCGTTGATCCAAAGGTGGAATATCTAACCCATACACCAACGAGGCAATACTAGGGTTGTTTATTGATAATGTATGTATGAATGAGGACTTGGCACAGATATAGAATGCAGCACCAATGATTGTTATTTACTTGTAGTCGTATATCGATCGGTACAGAAACATTCATCACGATCACTTCAGCCGACAAATGATCCACTACTGTTTTTTTTTTCCGAGGCGCGTAGAGATTGTATATTGCGCCCCGACCTACCCACTAAAACCGACGGCGATCCTCGAATGTCCGAACCAGGGCCACGGGATTCACTCCCCGATTAGGAGAGCATGCTCCGGGACCCTGGGGACCTCGGCCCGCCTCGTTTAGTGGGGCTCCACTAAACCCCAAGCTCCAAAGCGGGCCCCTCCGATTACGTGGAGGGTAGCTATAGTAGCCTCCCCCCGTTATACCGCTGGGAGGCACGCGCGGAACGCAGCGAGCCTTCCTCCCAGGGGTCTGTATTGCGCAGGCGACGGACTTCCCACGTCTATCGCCCGCAGACCCACTTGCGGGGGGCGGAGGTCATCCTGCGCCCTTCGGCGCCGATTGCGGTGGCGTCCATTAGGACGTAGGGAGGCCAACTCCCGTTCCCTCTCAGCCGCCTCCTTGGCGGACATGACGACCTCACAGAATCCCTCTCAGCCGCCTCCTTGGCGGACATGACGACCTCACAGAATGAGGTCGTTTCTCCCCAAGCTCTCTCGCTCCGGACCATGGAACGAATAGGGAATTTAGCCAACTGTGTCATGCTGGCAAGACTGGTTGGCACAGGGCTTGAATCGAGTATTCTTTTTCGGCGATCTATCTCTTGCGTTCCCTAAGTCGCCTCTCACACCTTTAGTATAATATGGTGACATTTTGTATTATAAATCCGTAACCACTCGGAAAACAGAATCATTATTTCGTGTAATAATAACCATCAAACAGTGCGCCTAACTATAAAATCGAATGCCTAGTAGATTTGCTGGTTAAGCAGCGCCTACAAACTGATCGAGTTACATACTTTAAGTAGCATAAAATACATAATGAAAATAAAATTACATGCATGCGTGTCCGTGAGGTAATCATAATAACATTGATATTCGATGCCATAGGTGGTATAGTCGGTAGCTACTAAATCACCGAGGGAAGATAGCCGTTCTGAAAAAAAAAAACCATTTTAATATGCAATTTCGAAAGGCGAAATTAATACATCTTTCCATGAAATAAAAATAGATAAAGTTTACATTTTTTCTTAAAAATCTCTCGTACGTTCCTTAAGCCTGTCTATTACCATTTGGAAGGGCGAACGGGGTCTACCCAACATATAATTTTTGTACAATATGACAATGAGTGACGTCACCCACCATCTCTGACGAAAGACCAGCATTATGCCGCCTTTCAGTCGTTTTTTGTCAGGATTGAAATATACTTTACTAGCGACACGCCCCGGCTTCGCACGGGTGCAATTTTGACATATAAACATTCCTCTTGAATTACTATATCTGTTAAAAAACCCGTTTCAAAATCCGTTGCGTAGTTTTGAAGATTTCAGCATACATAGGGACGGACAGACGACAGCGACTTTGTTTTATAATATGTAGTGAAGTGATAGTGATAGTGGTAGTGCTGATGAATGTCTTAGTGTGTATTTTAATTTGCTTTTTTCCGTCATCGTCATCATCAATCTGCCCAATCTAGTCCACTGCTGGAAAAACTTCTTCTAATTCTCAGCGCACATATGACCCACTGCTGAGTCAGGTCTTCTCCAACTACCCCCTCGACTGTGCTGCCACCTTGTCGTGGTGAGGGGGCTTGAGTGTCTCAATGATCCGCGGGGCTATACCGGCCAGGGCCTCCCATGCCCGTGCGGGCGGGCCCACGGGGAGAGGTGAGATGAAGAGCGGCACCCAGCGCCGCAGTGGATTGGGGATCCAGGGACTCCTCTGTCGTTGGAGTTGCCCTGCGAGTCCAACTTCTCCAACTACATGGAGGGTAGTTAGCTTACTATGCTCGGTAGACGTGTAGGCACAGGGTCCCGTATTAAGATGCGCTTCTCTTGCGGCTAATATGTGTGGATTATGTATATAAAAAGGCATTAAATCAATAAAAATAACCATTATACACGCTATAATGACTCACCCACACACACATTATACTCTTTTGTTTATTTTTAACTAGCAACCCGCCCCGGCTTCGCACGGAAGCAATGATGAACTTCTAAATCAGTGTTTCTCCACAATATTATACTTAAAAACCTTCCTCTTGAATCACTCTATCTAATAAAAAACAGCTTCAAAATCCGTTGCGTAGTTTTAAAGATTTAAGCATACATAGGGACGGACAGACGATAACGACTTTGTTTTATAATAGTTATTATTATTATTATATTATGTAGTCATAGTCATAGTGAAGTCTGTGGTCAAATTGAAAATAGAACTATAATTTAATTAAATTGTGCTCGTATTTATTTTTTATTCTATGTCGCAATTACCTGCAAGTGTCTGAGGGCTTTGTGTTCGATTATTATTAGCCTCAAATGGTCCAAGAGTTGTTTCAGCTTTAGTCCGGTTTCCGTTATACACGTAGCTGCTGCTTATCACGAAAGTGTCACCTTTCTGGATAACTTCATACTGAAGACAAGAGAAGCCAGTGGCAGGCGCTGGTGTAACGAAGACTTCATGCCATTTCCCCAGGTACTGAAAGAGATGGAGTAGTTTTGAAGCGATCCTTTCATATTACTTATTTTAGTCCCCGTATTAGGCTGTGTCCCCAGTAGGCAAACTGTTAGCAGCCGACTGAGTTTGAGGCGTATCGGTTTAGTACGACCTTCCTTAAATTTGAAATGGAGAGTCCGCATTTTGTTAGTTTTGCCCTCACTTTACGCAGTTTGCAGCGTTACGTGCGCCGACTGTCTCAGTTAGTGGCCGACTAAGAGCAAAACCGGTGCCAGTTGGCGGCGGCGATATGGTTGTTCGCCGGGCGTAGTAAGTCCGAATGCCGCAAAATGTTCATGCGGACAGTGGAAAGAAGCTTTTGATGTGTTCATGCTTGCTTCTTTTTATCCTCTTTCAGCGCCTCTATTAAACCAATTACTTCAAACGTATCCATCGTGACCAACACAACCACTCCCTTCGTACAGCAATAGTAAAGTGAACATTCTGTCGGTGGACCTAAATAAGCGGCTAACTCATAACAGTAAGCTTGCAACGCACGAAAATCGATCGGAGTTTGCAGCTAACTTAAATTTTAGTTCGCAACAAATTTGCGGCTCACCCTGTCGGCTGCTAACAGTTTGCCTACTGGGGACTCAGCTTTAAAGGGGGATGAGTTTGACGTATCAGACTGTGTATCTAACCACTTTGCCTCCTAACAATATCTTTTTTGATTTTGCTCTAGTTTCGCTAGGGATATGCTTATTGTATTCCGTTGCCCCTCGGGAGTTGGGTCAGTGGTTATGTGGGACTCCAGAACAATCGGCTACCCACTAAAACCCCAGCGGTATACGCTCACACCACACGGAATATTGAGTAGCTAGCATCTAGAAGGATTTGCCACCCATCATACCCCAACCAATTTCCCGCCGGCTGGGAATCATCAAGAGCTTACCACACAAGAGAAAAAAGTATCCATTTCTAAAGTGCATCTCTTCATCATCATCATCATCATTTCAGCCAAAAGACGTCCACTGCTGGACATAGGCCTCCCTCAAGGATCTCCACAAAGGCCGGTCCTGGGCCGCCCGCATCCACTGCTTTCCGGCGACCTTAACCAGGTCGTCGGTCCACCGTGTGGGAGGCCTACCAGCACTGCGCCTTCCGGAACGCGGTCGCCACTCGAGGACTTTTTTGCCCCATCGGGCGTCGGTCCTGCGAGCTATGTGCCCTGCCCACTGCCACATAAGTTTGGCAATCCGGTGGGCTATGTCGGTGACCCTGGTTTGCCTGCGTATCTCCTCATTTCTGATTCGATCTCGCAGGGAAACTCCGAGCATAGCCCTCTCCATTGCCCTTTGGGTGACTTTGAGCCTTCTGATGGAGCCCATAGTGAGCGACCACGTCTCTGTTCCATATGTCATCACTGGCAACACACATTGGTTGAAGACTTTTGTCTTCAGACACTGCGGTATTGTGGACGAGAAGATCTTTCGCAGCTTCCCGAACGCTGCCCAGCCGAGTTGGCATCTAAAAGGCATCTCTTATGACAAAATATTAGAGAAAGACTAGAAAGAAACTTACCGCTGTAGGGTTGAAGTTTTTCACTAAATGAACATTAGGGCATGGCCCTTTGTAAGTCTGTGCAGATGCCGCGGCTAGCAACGATATAATTAGAAAACAGATCATTTCGTATGTATGAAGTAGTACTAAATGAGTGAGCTGTACAGATGACAGAGAACTACTGGTCTTCGTGAGAGATCAGCATTCGTATATATACGCGACTGGTAAGAGATATCGGAGGCGAACAAGGTTAAAAGTGCATACAACTGAAACGTCAGACATTGTATATTCATATCAATCATCGTCATCATTTCAGCCCATTAAATACCCACTCCTAAGTCTCCTCTAAATTCACGGAGGGAAATTAGCCTACTGTGACACCCTTAGGATGAAATGGGGTAGTGACAAAATGTATTCGTATCGCATTGTGTTGTTGTTGATGAATTGACCTTCAGAGAGTAAGTATATACAAATAATACTTATCATGTTTGTAAAAACCAAGTTGTTACTTAAGTTGATAGTTGCTTAAGTTATATGACGAGGCACATGACACATGTTCTGCTCGTACAAATACTCGTTGTTACCATGTTACCACTCGTTACTTAAAGTATTATCCCAGATATTTTAATTTTTTGTGTGGGTTTTTTTTTGTTGGGTACACGAATTTTTTGGAGTGCCACATCATAGCTGACCCCCCAGAAGGGTGACGGTATAGCATAGCATTTCCGCAGCGAAACCAAACAAGGCCATATCAGCACTGTGCTTTCCGGAACGCGGTCGCCACTCGAGGACTTTTCTGCCCCATCGGGCGTCAGAGCTGCGAATATGTGCCCTGCCCATTGCCACTTAAGTTTGGCAATTAATATTTATAGTATAGTTTATTATAGTTTTTACACACACGTGCACACATGTGGTATCGGGCAACGATGACTAGATGGCCATAATTAAAACTGGCAAGAGTCCGTTCAGTATATTTTAACGTAATAATCGCGATGGTCTAATGGTTGGATGTGCTGCCCTTTGATCAGGGATCCGCGCTTCGACTTCGGTCTTTGTGTTAACCAGAGGCACTTACTCAAGTCTGCGTGTCATTAGCTGGGTCCGCACCGGACAATCCATCGCGCTCCGATCGCGCGCGACATGAGCGCGATCCAAATGTGCATCTGCAATCCGAAACGGATCGTTCGGTGTAGACCCAGGTATTTGGACCGCGCTCCTGCCACGCGTGATCGGAGCGCGATGGATCGTTCGGTGTGGACCCGTTTGTATTCGTGAATTAGGCCGTTTGTCCACCGCCCGCCGTCACCGAACCGTCACCGAGAACGAGATTATTTCGGGCCGAGATGACGTGACGGCGATCGTTTGTCCACCGCGCCGAAATATCGGTGGTTCAGTTAAAAAAAAAAACGGGTGAACGGCGCGATGCGACGGTAGTGTGTGGACAAGAACAAACCTGTTTTGTATTGCTGGCACATCGGCCCTTCATAAAATCGTGCCGAGTTCTAGCGGTCACGCCGAACTACACGAAATATCGGCGGCCGGGATGACGGTTCTCGGGTGACGGGCGTGCGGTGGACACATGGCCATAGTAAATGGCTAACTCGGCGCCGTCATCTCGTTCTCGGTGAGGGCCCGGTGACGGTGGCGGTGGACAAACGGCCTTTGTCGTCGCCACGTTTCGTCTACGTCGTCTCTACACTATTTAATCGTGCCTTCTAAAATTTTTGGATGGCAAAGCCTACTATGCCACGTTGGCCAGGCAAGTTGGCATGGGGTTTCGTATCAAATTTGCCTTCTGTTAATGTCACCAACCCACAATAACCTGTGGGTGTCGTTCTTACGATCTCTTACCCTATTACTGGCTTCTTTGCGTACCTATACTTTGTGATGAATGAGTGAGAAGAACAACGAAATGCAAAAATGATTAAGTATGTGACTCGATTTTTTCATTGCAAAATAAATCTTATTTGCTAAATGAGGGATATTAGGAATTAGATGGTTGGCAAAAATGTTTAAACGTTGACTCGTTGAGTCAACGTTTAAACATAGGCTAAATAACACCCACTCCTAATACATTGGATACACACTTGGATACGGCCTTTACAGCCGTATCCAAGTGTGCTGTTGTTGAAGCATTGACCTGTACACCTTCAGAGAGTATTGTGCGATGGTTATGACCTATTTCATATAAATAATATTTATCAGGTTTGTAAAAACCAAGTTATTAGATATTTAAGTTGATAGCCTTTAAGTCTAGGTACATGACAAGTATTCTGATAGTACAAATAAATGTTCCCACTCGTTACTTTGACTATTTCCCAGATTTTTAAATCATATCCGTTTTTGATGTGCTGCAGTTTTTTTGTCATATTAATGATTCAGCTCCTAAATGATCCACTACGGAGTCGCAACTCCAGGGTTTTTTTTTTAAAACACGGTACCCCTGGACTAGGTATAACCTGTATCACGGGGGCAGTTATAGACATGTAATTCACGAACACAAACGACACCCAGACTCAGAATATGTGCCTCATGTTTAGAAAAAGACACTTGCCCGGCCCCAAAATCTAACCCGGGACTCGTTGGTCCTAGTGGTTAGATGTGCCGCCTTTGGATCAACGGGTCCCGGGTTCGATTCCGGGGTCGGGCAAGTGTCTTTGTCTAAACCAGAGGCACTGGCTCGGAGTCTGGGTGTCATTTCTATCTATAATATGTATGTATTTACAAAAAAAAAAAAAATTATGTAGTTTATCATCCATCTCGTTACCATAACAAGCATTAAGTTGCTTAGCTTGGGACGAGATGGCGTTGTGTGAAATGTCCAAGGATATTTATTTATTAAAGGCGTCACATCTAACTCCTAGACCAACGAGGCAGTTGTACTTTCGGTGGCAAGAAGTGTTGCCTCAGATTATCAAGTTTCCCTTCTCTTGCGTCTAGATGATCCGCTTGCGTTCCTTTAATCATATCTTATGACATCCACTGGGTAGTATGGGTTGGTGACATTTGGTTGAGTGGTTGGATGCGCCGCCTTCGGATCACGGGTCTGCAGTTCGATTCCGGAGTTGGACTAGTGTTTTGGTGTAAACCAGAGGCACTTGCCCTGTCTGCGTGTCATTTGTATTAATGAGTTACATGTTTGTTTGTTTGAGCGACGATCTGCGAAAGGTTGCGGGCAGCAGCTGGATGCGTCAAGCTGAAGACAGGGCGCTATGGCGCTCTTTAGGGGAGGCCTATGTCCAGCAGTGGACTAATGTGGGCTGATGATGATGATGATGATGATGTTTGTAAGCCATCCCCGGAATGCGGGTTATAGCTAGCATGCAGGTTTACTTTTATAAAGAAAAATAAATACTCACATGAAATAGGTCTTGATTTATAAAATGGCAACCTTGGATCCAGTGATACCCTTTAGTTCACAGATCACCTTGTCTGTTAATATGTAAATCGGAAATTCCAACAAGATAGTGACTTGACTGATAAAAGTTTTATGTTGTAAAAAATATACAAAGGTGCTTAAGTATAAACTAGTAGCGCCCCGCGATTTAATGATGGAAATTATACTAAAACGTCTCATACTATTCAGCCCATAACAACTCACTGCTGGCCAGCCGGGTTGGCACAGGGTTTCGTCTCATCCCTCTGCCACCTTGCCGTGGTGAGGGGGCTTGAGGGGCCTCAATGATCCGTGGGGACATCCCGGCCAGGGCCTCCCATGCCGGGCGGGCCCACGGGGAGAGATGAGACGAAGAGCGGCACCCAGCGCCGCAGTGGATTGGGGTTCCAGGGACTCCTCTGTCGTCAGAGTTGCCCTGCGAGTCCTGGACCGTTGCGGTGCTAATCCGAGGGCTGATGGGTCTGCGAGGCCGTTATGTCGCAAAAGGGGGTTGCGGGGCGGGTCGCAAAGGAGGGAGCTCCGGCTGGCCCGCGCCGCGGACGGAGGCATGGCTGGAGGGGGGGGGGGGGAGGCTTTGTGACTGATACAATATGTGTATGCCTTCTTCAAATGGTGATTTATTAGACATTACGCGCATATAGTTTTTAAAATTGATTTTTTTTTGTCACAAAGTTCAATTTATTAACTAGTGACTCGCCCCAGCTTCGCAAGGGTGCAGTGATGAACCTCTAAATTTATCAGTGTTTCTCTACAATATTATGGATGTATTAACTTCCTCTTGAATCACTCTACCTATTAAACAAAACCGCTTTAAAATCCGTTGCGTAGTTATAAAAATTTAAGCATACATAGCGACTTTGTTTTGTAACATGTAGTGATAGTGATTATAAGATATTTATATCGATATTCGATAGAATTAAAAATTGTATCACTCACATAATATTATTATAGGTTTCAGTGTGGTTAAATCAAAATCTGCCATAAAAGCTAACGAATGGCAAAACTTGTGGAAGTAGCGGCAATGACAATAAACTTAAAGCGTTGTACCTTTTCCAAGAGGCAATCGCCCAATGCCAAGGGAGATTGCTAACAATTTTGGGTAAGTGGTCCAGGCACGCCGAAACCTTGCCCAAAGTCTTTTCTATCTTATCTCACCATTTGACTGCAGACTTGGCTATGGGGAGGATGGACTAAATTAAACCTCAGTAGCTTATAGCAACATGCCATCAATCTGGCCGGTTTTAGAACTCTGGTTTCGACAGACTGCTACAGGAATCTATACATCTATACAAATTGGAGTGTCTGTTTATAATTTGTTTGTGACTCATTCAAAGAGTCCAGAATGCATGTACTCGATTCTGTTTTGACGTTGCACCTCGTAGTCACGTTACGGCTGTCCTTAATGAACATAAGATATTGAATATGAAGCACAGGCGTGATCTTCATTTCGCTTCCTTGATGTTTGGCGTGATTAAGTTAAAAAAACCGGACTACTTATATCTTAAGCTAGATTGGTTCAAAGACCACAATAGATATGCCAACCTCATCTGCTACGTGTGCCAAGGCATAGATCAGCCTCATTTAGAGGCAGTTTTAGGTTTAGTGCAACGAAGTGCTGGAATAGTCTTCCGCCACCTTTACTTCAAGCGAATACTGTTGCCTGTTTAAGTGTTTACCTTCTTGTTAGGTCTCCAAACTTGTATGACAATGTAATTTATATATTTTTATTTTTTTTCGCCCAATACTACTTCTATTGTAATGAATTTGAAATTGTCAACTAATTATTCCAGCATTTCTTCATTTACATTTCTTAATTTAAATTTTTTTTTTTGTTTTCTTTCTTTTCTTCTGGCTTATTTTCATGTGAACTATACGGTCAATAAAATAGATTTATTGGGAGTATTCGTTGTAGCCGCAGTAAAAAATTGTATTTTTCTAAGTAAATTATTTGGGAGGAGCAATGTATGTCGTGTACTAGGTGTAACTTTTTTGATTTTCACATAATTTGTTAAATATGCGCTACATATGGCTGAGCCGAAAACCAGCGTTGTGGATATTATCTACAACATATGCTGAGCTCAGACCATTTCTGGCAATGCTGTATACAGCATAGAATTTTTGTGCATCAGCATTGTATAGTTTTTTTTTTTTACTAAATGCTTATTAGCTGTAAGAATTTAATGTAAATAACATGTATCTTTATATTTGTATATTTCCTTATGTTCTGTGTTGTGTGCAGTTTTCTCAGAATAAAGGTTATTCTATTCTATTCTATTCTAATAATAAAATAACCACTATTTACTAAATGCGTAAGTATCTATACATAGTACACAGACCAAAATTACTTTTATTTATAGATATTTTAGTCTGTCTATCTGTTTGTTTGTTTCGGCTAATCCCTGAAACAGCTGGACCGATTTTGACGGGACTTTCACTCATAGGTAGCTGATCATGTAAGGAGTAACTTAGGCTACTTTTTTTAACTAGCTTCACCCCGCGGCGTCTCCCACGGGCACGGGTAACATCGCACCCGTGCGAAGCCGGGACGGGCCGCTAGTATTGCATAAAGATGCACATAAAATATTAGGCGTCTAGAACAGGAATGTGAAGCTCAAAGAAGTTTTGTAGGCTCGACACAGATTGGCATTTATAACAAACTCTGCAATCCCTAACGACGCCAGGTAAAAACAGAAATTTCTACACTGGTTTTGGCATTTGTAAAGCAGACATTTCTAAAGGCGAGTCTGCCCAGCCGCAACTGTGTAGCAAGCAAGTGCTTGGACCAGCGATTCCAAGCACAGCTCAAGTCACGACCATTCTGTATGTGGTGGATGGATGTGGGTGACGCCAAAGCAGATACCCGTGATACAAACAAGGCGTATCTAACACCTCTCGGCCAACAAGGTAACAAAGCGTTATTTGAGCCGCATAAAGTTGTTGTGAAAACAATATTTATTTATTTACTGGACAACAAAACAGGTAACAACTAGTAACTAAACATAACGACTGTTCCGAAGAATAAATACCTATCTGTAATACTGCTTTGAAACCATTTTGAACTCTATTCTTCATGTATTATCACTATCATCATATTATCACTATCAGTGATAGTGAAGTGTCACTATCTCTATCACTACATATTATAAAACAAAGTCGTTGTGGTCTGTCCGTCCCTATGTATGCTTAAATCTTTAAAACTACGCCACGGATTTTGAAGCGGTTTTTTTTAATAGATAGTGTTTCAAGAGGAAGGTTTTTAGGTATAATAAATGCATAATTGCACCCGTGCGAAGCTGGGCCGGGTCGCTAGTATAATATAATATGAAGTTCAAAATGGTCTCAAAGCATTATTTCAGATAACTAGGTCTTTATTCTTCGGAACAGTCGATAAATTCTAATAAACGGAACTATCCTAGGTTGGACCCCTTAATTATGTTGACACGTCATGTCTTAAAGTTACTTAGTACAAAGAAATTAAGTATTTTTAAAATGTATCATATAATTTGAAAATATCTTCTAGAATTTATCTTCAAGTTCTAAATCTGTCTGAAAAGCAGATGATGATCTTTTGAACCGTATTATGGAAAGCATTTTGGTTTGGCGAGAAGATATCTAGATTTAGGTGAATATGACATAGATCATCATTATAGAGGCGACACATGGATGGATTGTAATAATGAGGAATTGTGTATGAAAGGTGTGACCGTATATATGACGACTGATATGTGTGTATGGAGACTACCACCTAGCGTGGGACAAGGGTCGTAAGATGATAACAGTAATAATTTTTGGTGATAATTTTAAATAGGACGATTTATAAGAGGTTTGTGATAAAACCTACGTAAATAAAGTTCATAGTTGATGACATATGGAGCAGAGACGTGGTCGCTCACTATGGGCTCCATCAGAAGGCTCAAAGTCACCCAAAGGGCAATGGAGAGGGCTATGCTCGGAGTTTCCCTGCGAGATCGAATCAGAAATGACGAGATACGCAGGAAAACCAGGGTCACCGACATAGCCCACCGGATTGCCAAACTTAAGTGGCAGTGGGCAGGGCACATAGCTCGCAGGGCCGACGCCCGATGGGGCAGAAAAGTCCTCGAGTGGCGACCGCGTTCAGGAAGGCGCAGTGCTGGTAGGCCTCCCACACGGTGGACCGACGACCTGGTTAAGGTCGCCGGAAAGCAGTGGATGCGGGCGGCCCAGGACCGGCCTTTGTGGAGATCCTTGAGGGAGGCCTAGGTCCAGCAGTGGACGTATTTTGGCTGAGATGATGATGATGATGATGACTAAAGTTCCTTTTGAGTTTGAGGTACAATACAAACAAATAAAATTCTATTAACAGTTATTTATTGGTTAATAAGCCGTTTTTTGTGTTGTTGAAGTCAGTTTACATTTTTTTACAAACATTTTTAGCACTGTAAATCTTTGTTATAGCTGCAGACAGGGCTCTATGGCGCTCATGCACCCGCGCATGTCCAGCAGTGGCCTAATGTGGCCTGATGATGATGATGAAACCTTATTCTAGTTTATCGACAATGGCGTCATTAGAGTGGGGTAAACATGGTCGTCTCGGAGCCAGTGCAGGCTTCCTCGGAGAAGTCAATTTGAGTAAATGTGGATAAATCAAGATCTGGGATGTTGTTTTTGAAGAAATTGTTAATTTTAGTCTTCACCTCTTCATGCACTCTCAAATTCCTTACCCCGACAAATGATTGGTCTGAAACAAAATATAACATCTCTATAAATAAAACAAAGTAACACCATTTATAACTCAAAAAGGGCTGTACATATTTGGATGAAATTTGGTATGAAAGTAACGGATACGGATTAATATAAACGCTACTATTGACCTTGACCTTGACACATGTACGAGTATATCACGAACACAAATAGCACCTAGACTCAGAGACTTGCTCTGCCTCTGGTTCAGACAAAGACAATTGCCAGACCCCGGAATCAAACAGAGAGCCCGTTGATTCAAAGGCATCCCGCCTTTCCAAGCCCTAGACCGACAGGGTAGTACTGGAGTTGTTTATTCATATGTATCCATTATGGACTTGGCACAGATATAGAATTCGCTACGTATTGTTATTTACTTGTAGACCGTATATCGATCGATCCAGAAACATTCACCATTATCATTTCAGCCGACAAATGATCCACTACTGAGACAAGCTTCATCCCATTTCATGGAGGGACATTAGCCTACTATGTCACGCTGGCAACATTGGTTGGTACAGGGTTGAAACTGTTCTCTTTCGGCAATTTATCACTTGCGTTCTTTAAGTCGCTTCTTATCAGACCTTCAGAATGGTATGGGTTAGGGACATTTTATATTCTACTAGCGGCCCGTCCCGGCTTCGCACGGGTGCGATGTTGCCCGCGAGTGACGCCGCGGGGATATGCTAGTTTTAAAAAAGTAGCCTAAGTTACTCCTTAAATCATCAGCTATCTATCAGTGAAAGACCCGTCAAAATCGGTCCAGTCGTTCCAGAGATTAGCCGGAACAAACAGACAGACAGATAGACAGACAAATGTTGTTATGGTATACGTACTGTGTCTACATACTTACGCATTTAGTAAAAAGTGGTTATTTTATTATTACAAACAGACACTCCAATTTTATTTATTTGTAGGTATGTATGTATAGTATGTATATGTATGTATGTATATGTATGCATAGATGTATAGATATCCGTCATCAGAAACATTATTTCGTGTTTACGTAGAAATTGCCTTTAAACAATGCGGTAAACTACGATATTAAGCATTCGATCAACTGGTCAAGCAACGTCTGCAAACTCAGCGACAGACGGATAGCTTAATATAATAAATAAAATGAAATTACATGAATGCGTGTCCGTGCGGTTATCATAATAACATTGATATTCGATGGCGTAGCTGGTATAGTCGGTAGCTACTAAATATTTGGCGGCTAATAACGCATCTGAAATAAAAAAAAAACATTATTATGAATATGCAATTTTGAACGGAGAAATGAATATCTATCAATATTTCCATAAAATAAAAGTACGTATGCCTTATGCCTCTCATCACTGTTCGTTTTTTTTTTTGTACAATATCACCACGGGTGACGTCACCCACCATCTCCAAAGACCAGCTTTATGCCGCATCTCAGTCGTTTTTTGACAGGATTTAAATATACTTCATGATAATTAACTTAGTGTGTATTTGAATGTTATCATCAATCAGACCACTTTAATCCACTGCTCGATAAACTTTTTCTACTTCCCAGCCTACAGATGACCCATTGCTGAGTCAGGTCTTCTCCAGCAAAATTTTTTTTTTATTGCCTTTATAGGCAAACGGCGGCCCACCTGATGGTAAGTGTAAACCGCCGCCCATGGACTTTGGCAGTGCCAGGGACACAGCCAAGCCGTTGCCTACCGTGAAGTGAGTGCTCTTTTTAAACCTCGTTTAAAGGAGGACACGTCGTAGCGCTCGGGAAACACCGCCGCAGGTAATTCATTCCAGAGTCTGCACGGGCATGGTAGGAATGATCGCTGGAAGCGTACCGTGCTGGACGTTATCGTTTCCAGGTGATATGGGTGAACCCTGCTGCGGTGTCGAGTTGTACGATGGAAGAAAGGTGACGGTTTAACACTAACAATTTGCTACTTAATAGCAATAAAACTAAATTTTTAAAGTTTTCTACACCTAATGTAAAGCACTTGGCAACCAATGTTCAATTAAACGGAGCAGATTTGGAGCCTGTGGATTCTACTGTCTTTTTGGGTATTACCTTAGATACAAAATTACAGTGGAAACCTCATATTAACAAACTGGCAAGCAGGCTAAGTTCGGCAGCGTACGCTGTTAAAAAAATTAGGCAGTTAAGTGACGTTACTACAGCCAGAATAGTCTATTTCAGCTACTTCCATAGTATTATGTCTTACGGTATATTACTCTGGGGATGCTCTGCAGACATAGATACAATATTTGTTCTCCAGAAACGAGCAGTACGAGCCATTTATAACCTAGCTCCCAGGACATCCCTTAGAGACAAGTTTAAAGAGATGGGCATTCTTACTGTAGCTGCCCAATACATCTACGAAAACATAATGTATGTTCGTAAGAATGTCGTAAAATTCAATAAATTAAGTGATACTCACTCTGTTAATACTAGGAATAAAAGTAATCTTGTTCTACATGCTACTCGTCTCCATAGAATTAGTAACTCATTCGTAGGTCAATGTATTCGCTTCTACAATAAAATCCCTACGAAGTTAAGAGAACTTCCAATTAATAAATTCAAAAAGCTTATAAAATTTCAACTTTGTAAGAAAGCCTACTATAGTATTACAGACTATTTAAATGACCCGGTAGCTTGGGATTGAGCTGCTGAGCTCAAATACTATGAATACATATACGAACAAATGTATCTTTGGATCTGAAACTGCAGTCTTGCTGGAACTGATTTTTTTCGAGCTTTACTTTTTATTGCTTTATCGGTGATCGGGCTCGGTTTTGTGAGTTGTCATGCTCACTAAAATACTCTGAGCAGCGGTAGCGACGTGTGACGGGTCGGTCACTTCCCTTTAATATGGTTGAGGAGACCGATGGCTGTCACATGCGTTATACTTGTGAACAGGTGCTGCTGTTTGGGGTTGGTCGGCTCACTGGACCAAGGAAGATTTTATTTTATTTCATTAAAGTTTGTTTTGTTTTGTTTTAATATTCAGATTTCAGCTGACGCCTTCCAGATTCGATTGAACAGTTTGTTTTAAGGAATTTGTTGGGTAAATATATACATATTAGATTATGAATAGGACCGCAAAGTAATAAAAAAGAAAAAATGACAAGCCCTCTGAGTTTCTTGCCAGTTCTTCTCAGCAGTGGTCGCGTTCCGAACTGGTGGTAAAGAATATTACTTTGCATTGTATAAAATTTTATTAATATGTTGACAATTTGT
The DNA here is from genome assembly GCA_905475355.2 of Clostera curtula. Taxonomy (NCBI): domain Eukaryota; kingdom Metazoa; phylum Arthropoda; class Insecta; order Lepidoptera; family Notodontidae; genus Clostera; species Clostera curtula. The sequence goes on along the minus strand of FR997813.1, from coordinate 3,349,612 downwards.
AAGTGTCCATTGTGTCCTATGCAAAATAAATTATTTGACTTTGACTTTGACTTCGGTGGTACCATGTCAAACAGTTCCTCGGAGCACTCCCCGTGGAACAGACGGTAGAGCACGCAGAGAGATCCAAAGTCTCTCCGTTGCTCCAACGTCCCCAATTTGTCCGTGAGATTGGGATCCCCGACGATTCGAACAGCACGTCTTTGGAGGGAGTCAAGAGGATCGAGCTGGTAACTGGGCGCACCTGCCCACAGGTGTGAGCAATATTCCACGTGCGGCCGAACCTGTGCTTTGTAAAGTGCAAGTCGTTGGCCGGGCGTGAAATACCCCCTGGCTCTGTTCAGAACGCCCATCTTTTTACTAGCCAATTTGGCTTTACCTTCCAGATGACTCCCAAACTGGACCTTGCTGGAAATATCGACGCCGAGGATTCCAATATTCTCGGAGACACGAAGGGATACCCCTTGGAACTGAGGCGCTACGACAAAAGGGTCCTTCTTTGCAGTGAACGCGCACACTTGTGTCTTCGTGGGCTTGAACTGAACTAAGTTCCTTTCGCCCCATTCGGAGGCACGCCCTAGAGTGTCCTCGACTTCAGACACAAGGTGTGATCGTCTTTCTACCATTTCGCACCGAGGGATATTCCGATGGCTAGTATATCGTGCATCAACCGTGCTGTCATCCGCATAGCAATGCATGCCGTCTGTGGACAACAAGTCATTGATATGCAGGATGAACAGCGTTGGGCAGAGCACCGAGCCTTGTGGTACGCCAGCATTAATGGTTTTGGTCTCGGAGCAGGAGCCGTCTACGACAACTTTGATGCTCCGACCATCCAGAAAGCTAGCGATCCATCTGCAGAGTCCCTCGGGGATTTCATACGACGGTAGCTTCGTAAGAAGGGCTCTGTGCCAGACCCTGTCAACGGCCTTAGCGATATCGAGGCTCACGGCAAGTGCCTCGCCCCCGTCCTCCAAGGCTTCTGCCCAGTGATGTGTTAGATACACAAGAAGATCACCAGCCGAACGGCCGTGACGGAAACCGTACTGTCGGTCGCTGATCAGCTGGTGATCCTCCAGGTACTGCAGTAGTCAGTGGTTGAGGACTCGCTCCATTACCTTGGAAAGCAGGGATGTTACCGCTATTGGTCTATAGTTTGACGGGTCCGACCGGTCACCTTTTTTGGGGACCGGTGTGACGTGAGCAACCTTCCACGAAGATGGAACCCGATAGCTAGAGTATGAAAGACGATATAGGCGCGTTAAAACGGGGGTCAACTCAGGGGCGCACGTCTTCAACACCACAGTTGGGATACCGTCCGACCCACTCGACTTTCGGAACTCTCACACTGTGGGATGGTGGGTGGTGTGGCTCCTTTGTCGTCCAGGGTCGATTTTGAGGCAAAGACTTGGCACAGGAGATCGGCCTTGTCTTTTGCGCTATGAGCCAGACTGTCATCGGGCTTACGCAGTGGTGGGAGATTGACTTGGCAGAAATTGCCTTGCACAGCCTTGGCGAGCGACCAGAAAGCACGGCTCCCAGAGGGATAGCTTGCTAGCCGCTCGCCAGTTCTGGCGATATGCTCTGCCTTGGCCTTGGCAGTGGCCTTCTTGCTGGATCTACTAGCGGCATTGTAAATCTGCTTCTTCTCCATAGCGCTCGGATCCCGGTGCTTCCTGGCGCTGTTCCACGCCAGGTATGCTGACTGTTTACGGTGCGCAGCCTCCCTACTGGTTTTGTTGAACCAGGGGCGACTGCGGCCGCCTACCGGTATTTTGGCATTGGGGATGAATAATTCCATCCCCATCAGAACCGTTTCTGTGACGCAGTCAGCGCACGTGTCAGGATCCTCGGAGGCGAAGCAGAGCCGCTTCCATGGGAACGCCACAAAGAACTCACGGAGCCCGTCCCAATCCGCGGACTTGTGTCGCCAGACTTTGCGAAACCCGTTCGCCGGGGAGCGATCGGGTCGCGCAACAGGGGCTGCGCAACGGACAAGGCAGTGATTGGATGACCCAAGAGGGGCATCGACCACCACTCTGTAACCGTGTGGGTGAGTAGTCAGCAGAAGATCCAACAAGGAAGGTTCATGGCTCTCAATATCTGGGATGCGGGTAGGCTGCATCACCAGTTGTGAGAGTCCATATGCCAAGGCCATGTTGAAGACCGCTCGACCGTGGGGGTCGGTAGTCCGGGATCCCAACCACTCCTTATGGTGAGCGTTAAAATCACCGAGTACCACCACCTCCGTGGACGGGCATTTTTCCAGCATTTGGTCAATCCCCTTCTGGACGCTCTCGATTAGCTGAGCCGACCCCGAGTCACTGGCATGGGACCTGTAAAGGCACGCATAGATTCGGGTAAGACCCCCATGGTCTACGCGTAGCCATAACAGTGACAGGTCCCGATGCTCGAGGCCACGAAGGCGGCGACAGCATATATCACTCCGTACGTATACGCACACCCCGGCCTTACGGAGGAAAGAATACTCTAGCTCGTAGCCGGGGTACTTAAGGTACGAAATATCGTCCGGGGTGGATATCTGCGTCTCCGTTAAAAAGAGCAAGGTAGGCCGCGCCGTCTCTAGGTGATGATGGACGGCATCGAGGTTGCTGTGTAGACCCCTGACGTTGCAGAAATCCATGCTTGTGGATAGAGTGTTCGCCGAAAGAAACCTTCTCTTTCCGTTTGCCTTCATTTTGAAATTTTTAGAGCCTAGGATTTGGGAGGGATGTGACGCAGAGCTCATGCGGCACCCAAAGTAAGAGCAGAGGCTTGGTACGCGGTTGGTTCGTGAGTTGAGTGAGGAGCTGACACGAGGTACGGAAGGGCCCCCGGTGCCCCCCCGCATGCAGTCGCCAGTATCCACTCCGGTTCCTGTTCCGGCCCAACGACAACATCGCGGGATTTTCGCCGGTTATCTGGGACAGACATCCCGGGCAGGAAGCGTTGGAAGTTCCCGGTCGGGTCCCATCGACTACCCGGCAGGTGGCCGGCGGTAGCCATTTCCACCGGGTCTCCCTGGACCACGCGTCAATCCATCACGCTCTACGTACCAGCCACTACTTTTGCCCCGCATGCCTCGAGTATCGCACAGCCTCCGAATCACATGGGAAGAAACGAAGGTAGGAGTGGCGGCTATTCTGCCCTTCAGCCGGAACGCAAAACTGCTTGGCGGCCGAAAAAAGCAGGACGGTGGTACCAATCCGCTCGGACCCAGCAGTATTGAGAGATATCAAATACTACCGGATCCTTCCACCAGTGATGGGAAGTGGGTATAGGGAAAGGACACTAATGCTGCGGAACGGAGATGGAGTGCAGCATCAGCGGCTCGAGAAGCCGGGGTCGCATACCCGTGTCACCTGCGTAGTAACCGGACAGGCTACAGGCAGGATAAGATCTGGCTAAGATCAAAGTGTAGTCTCCAGCTACATGGAGGGTAATTCCTACTATCCTACTATGCTCGCTCGATATACTCGTATATAAAAAAAATCTTACTATGCTCGCTAGATGGGTTGGCATACGGTCATGCGGCTAATATTTTATAAATTATCTCTTCGTGTAATCTTAAAAAAAAACACATTACACACGCTGCCATGTTTAAGACACACACGCATATTTACTCTTTTGTTTATTGTTAAAGTCTGTGGTCAGATTGAAAATCCTACTTCCTACTAATATTATAAACGTGAAAGTTTGTAAGTATGAATGGATGGATGTTTATTACTCTTTCACGTAAAAACAACCGAATGGATTTTAATGAAACTTTACAATAATGTAGCTTATACGTCAGAATAACATTATAGGCTACAATTAATAAAGAAAATATGATTCCATCATCACGCGGGTAAAGCCTTCTGTCTTAATTACCTGCAAGGTCGTGACGTCTTTGCTTTCCTTTACTGTTAGCCTCAATTGGTCTCAATATTCTTTCATCACGGATAAGGTGTCCGTTACTCACGTAGCTGCTATTTAACCTGATGGTGTCATCTTCCAGGATAACTTCATACTGAGCACAAGCGTAGCCAGTGACAGTCGCTGGTGTAACGAAGTGCTCATACCATTTCCCCGTATACTAAAAGAGAAGTAGTCGTTTTAAAGCCATCCTTTCATATGGCTTATTTTAGTCCCAGTATTAAAGAGCTCACTCACTACTTTGCATTCTAACAATTTTATTTAATTACCACTCAGGTAATTAACCGCAATTGTTGAATTGAAACCGAAAAACCCTTCTTGATTTTTTATCAGGTTACCTGGGAATAGCGAATACGTGGGACTCCGGAACTCTCAACTACCACTAAAACCCTACCAGTATACGCTCACAAGTCTAGTATGGGACGCTACAGGTTGACACTCTCAGGATGAAATGGTGGTGGCACAATAATACATACAACTAGATAGATTTGCTGCCATCATACCCTAACCCATTTTCCGCCGTCTGGGAACTATCAAGGGCTTACCGCACGCTAGAAATAAAAGTGTCTATTTATAAAGTACATCTCATAGGTGGAGAAGAGAAGTGGGCTAACCTTGTGCCGACATAAAGTAAACTATACTGTATGTTATATATAACCTAAATAAATATAATATAAACTACAAATAAATGAGTAAATACTCTAACATAATACATATTAACTATTATATAAATACAGAGTAAATAATTATTGTGGTAAGAGAGATGTATAGTGATCCTTTAGCAATCTTTTAAACTGCGGAAACGATTTAGCTTGTCTGACCGTCTCAGGAAGAGCATTCCAAAGGCGGGCAGCCTGCACCGCGTATGACTTGCTATAAATTGTGAAAATCGAGTGCAGAGCGACTCTCTGCTGATCTCAAAAACCCCAAAGAATCCGAAAACATTGTTTTAAATAAGGGGGAGAGGTAGGGTTGAAGAGCATATTCAAAAAAAGATGAAGAATATGAGAATTCCGGCGAAGGCGAATAGGTATTAGAGAAAGGCTAGGAAGAAAAGAACTTACCAATGTAGCGTGGAAGTTTTTCACTAATGCAACATTGGGACATGTCCCATTGTAAGGCAGTGCAGACGCCGCGGCTAGCAACGATATAAAAAGAAAACAGATCATTTCGTATCAATGAAGTTGTACTAAAATAGGGAGCTGTACGGACGACAGAGAACCACAGGTTTCATGAGAGATGGGCATTCCTATATATACGCGACTGGAAAGAGATATCAGAGGCGTACAAGGTTAAAAGTGCATGTGACAGAAACATCAGACATTGTACCTATCTTCATCATCACTACATAGTATAAAACAAAGTCGCTGTCGTCTGTCCGTCCCTATGTATGCTTAAATCTTTAAAACTACGCAACGGATTTTGAAGCGGTTTGTTTTTAATAGATAGAGCGATTCAAGAGGAAGGTTTTTATGTACAATACATGCAAAATCGCACCCGTGCGAAGCTGGGGCGGGTCGCTAGTATTGATATATAGTAGATTTTTTATATTAACAATCATCATCATTTCAACCCATCAATTACCCATTGCCGAGTCAGGCCTACTGTGACCTGCGGGCAATGCGAGTTGGCTCAGGGTTTGTATCAAGTTTTCTTTCTCTTGGAAGATGATCTGCCTCTTGTGTTCCTTTAGTCGCCTCTTACGACACCCTTAGGATGGTACGGGGTGATGACAACGTGTATCCTAATTCCGTCAGGTATTTTTACAATAATTTCGCAGGTGCAGTAGTATAAAATTTCCCACACTTATACTTCAGTAGAGAAAGAGTGGGGAATGCTAATATCTTTGTAAAACTATGCATAAACAGTATAACGAATCTGTAAAAAAATACATTACACACACTACCATGTATTTGACACACACACATATATATACTCTATTTACAGAACTGTACGTAATTTAGTTAATTATGGCTGAATTTAGACCGCGCCACTCGTACTTCGTCGCCCCGTCTCATTGACGTCGTCCCTACACTATTGTTGTTACTATTGGGTTTCGTATCAACTTTGCCTTTTGTTAATGTCACCAACCCACACTATACTGAGTCCACTATGGTCCCAAAAAAAAAAAAAACTTTCGGTTCAGTTCATCGCGTATTGTTACAACGTTGAGTGCCTAACGAATAACATAGCAACCATTACTCGCTAAACCAACCAAAATGCATATCTTATTGTATACAATTCAATGTACATAAAAATACTTGTAGGTATTGTGTACAAATTTGCATCACAACTAAGTGAGCGTATAAATGAGACGAATGAGTGAGAAGAGCAAAGACATGCAAAATGAATATGTAGGTATGTAACTCGGTTATTAGCTAGATGAGGGATATTGGCAATTCGATGGTTAGAAAAAATGTTCGTAACGTTGAATCAACGAGTTAGGCTAAATAACGCCATATACACGCCTTTAAATTCGTATCGGAGTGTGTTGTTGTTGATGCATTGACCTGTAGGTACACCTTCAGAGAGTCGATGGATTTGGCCTATCTATAAATAACATTTATCAGGTTTGTAAAAACCAAGTTGTTATCTAAGTTGATAGCCTATACGACTAGGTAAATGGCAAATGTTCTGCTCGTACAAATGTTACCACTCGTTACTTTAACTATTCTCCCAGATTTTTTAATCATTTTCGTTTTGAAGAGCTCCCGTTTTTTTTGTCGTCTTCATGTTTAAGCCCGTAAATGATCAAGTACGGAGTCGAGCCGCTTCCAATTTTTTTTTCTTTTAAAAAACTAAGCCCCTGCACTAGGTACAACCTGTATCGTGGTGGCAGATTACAGACGTGTAATTCACGAACACAAACGACACCCAGACTCAGAGCAAGTGCTTAGACAAAGACACCCCGGAATCAAACCCGGGACCGGTTGATCCAAAGGCAGCACAGCTAACCCGTAGACCAATGAGGCAGTTAAACTTTCCGTGCCAAAAAGCGTTGGCTCAGGTTATGTATCAAGTTTTCCTTCTCTTGTGGCTGGATAATCCGCCTCTTTCGTTCCCTTAGTCGCATCTTATGACATCCACTGAGAGGTATGGGTTGGTGACATATTGGTTGAGTGGTTGGACGTGTCGCCTTTGGATCACAGGTTCGATTCCGGGGTTGGATTAGTGTCTGTGTGAAAACCAGAGCCACTTGCCCTAAGTCTGCGTGTCATTTTAAACAACCCCCGTAATACTGCCTCGTTGGTCTAGTGCCTCGTTGGTCTAGTGGTTAGATGTGCCGCCTTTGGATCAACGGGTCTCGGGTTCGATTCCGGGGTCGGGCAAGTGTCTTTGTCTAAACCAGAGGCACTGGCTCGGAGTCTGGGTGTCATTTCTATCTATAATTATGTATGTATTTACAAAAAAAAAATGGGTATAAGTAGTTTATCATCCATCTCGTTACCATAACACAAGCATTAAGTTGCTTAACTTGGGACGAGATGAAGATGTGTGAAATGTCAAAAAAAAAAAAAACAAGTACACCTGTACCTGTATACCTAGTAATACAGGTTTTCACGAAATAAGTCATCGCTACACTCTAGGTCACAGATCACTTGTTAATTATTAGGCAACTCGGAAATCCCAACAAGATAGTGACCTGACTGATCAAGTTTTATACAAAGATATACCCATAAACTAGCAGCGCCCCGCGGTTTTGGTAATGGAAATTTTACTACTACTATTCAGCCCATAATGACCCCACTGCTGAGTCGGGCCTCCTCCAATTACGTGGAGGGTAATTAGCCTACTGTGCCACGCTAGACTGGTTGGTACAGGGTTTCGTATCATGTCTTCTCTTGTGGCTAGGTATTCGGCATTGAAATTTCCTTTTATCAGCTCTTACGACACCCTCAGGATGAAATGGGGTAGTGACACTGTGTATTCTAAATGCGTCATCGGACCGGAAATTATAGCGTATGCGTTATTCTGATGTGTAAGCTATATTATTGTACAGTTTCATCAAAATGCGAAAGGTTCGCGTTTATAATATGAGTAGGATAGAGTTTACTTATTTTTATATATTTACTAGCGCCCCGCCCCGGCTTCGCACGGGTGCAATAATAAAGTTTGTTACATCCATCTAAAAACACGAGAAATGAAATTAGGACTATTATATTTATTAGAGTCGACTTAATATTATACACCACCCCATTCCATTCGGGGGGTATCGTGAGAACCGACAAAAGGAAATTAGATGGCAAAAAACCTAGCTGCACGAGAAGGATAACTTGAAACAAAACTCTGCCATAAGTATGCCTTCTTCAAATGTTTATGTATTGGTTATTTTGCTCGTTTAAGTTTTTATAGACGGTTTAGAATACATGGTGTCCACCACATTTCATCCTGTGGGTGTTGTAAGTGCCGACAAAAGAAAATGACAAGGCCGAAAACCTGGCCGCAAGAGATGGAAAACTTGAAACGAAGCCCTGTGCCAACACGTCTGGCCAGCGTGGCTCAGTAAGCTTATTACCCTCTCTGTGGCGGGAGGTTGCCCGACTCAGCAGTGGGTCATTTGTGGGCTTAGTAGTAGACGGTTTAAAATTTTGTCATAAAGGTTTTATTTTTAACTAGCGATCCGCCCCGGCTTCGCACAACCTTCCTCTTGAATCACTCTATCTATTAAAAAACCTCTACAAAATCCGTTGCGTAGTTTTAAAGATTTAAGCATACTTATGGACGGACAGACGATAGCGACTTTGTTTTTTAATATGTAGTTATGTAGTGATTTAATATCGTTATAACATAATATATTATATCGATAATAATATTATATTAAAACCAAAAATATCATCACTAATATATTATTATTGGTTTCAGTGTGGTTAAATAAAAAGCTGCCATAAAAGCTAACGAGCGGCAAAACTTGTGGAAGTTGCGTCAATGATAATAAACTTAAAGCGTTGAGTAGATCGCGGCCCATTGTACCTTTTCCAAGAGCCAATAGCAGGGCAGATGGAGAGAGAGAACAATTTTGGGTAAGTGCTCGAGGCACGCTGAAACCTTGGGCAATGTCTCTCCTTTTACTCTTCTTCGTGGATTCCCAGCCGTTGGGGGCTGGCCGGATTATCTGGGACTCCGGGGCGCGCTAACTTGATTAGACTTCAGAATATTTTGTATTTGGGTCCCGGTACACTACCTAAGAAGTGATAATCCTTTTTCAGAGAAACATAAAAAAAAAGTATACAGTCCAAAAAAGAAAAAAATGATCGAAGCGAGTTTCCAAGACATTGTTAAAAGTTTATCCTATTCAGTAATACTTATTTCCTTAACGATTGTTGAATATGTTGTGGATGGGCTGATTCCACACAAGTAAAATTGATATGTTAAAAACTGTGTAGCAGTTATAAGCCCGCGACAAAAACAGGTGTGTTTTAAGTATCTAACACAGAGATAAAGGTACAAACACAGTTTACAATATAGAGAAACACAGTTTACAATATAGAGAACATGTGTAGGAAGCTAATCATTGTATTTTCAGCTGTCATTTCCTTTTGTCGGTCCTTGGGTGGAATGGGGTGGTGACACTGTGTATTCTAAATCCGTTACCACGTGAAAAAGGTATATGTACAAACAATAAAACCTTTTGACAAAAAATGTAAACAGACTTCAAAAACATAAACAAAGCTAGTAAATAACTATTTCAAGTCGGTGCCAGTTTAAATTGACATTAATTAGGATGTACGTGTACCCAAGGCACTGCAAATAGTTATAGCTCAAGAAGTTTCTTATCTACTATAACACAATGTGTTCTAATCTAAATCCGTCAGTATCCGTGCAATCGATCATGTCTGTACTGTAGAACGTATGAACAACCCCATGCTGATTAAAAAGAAAGACTATTCTCATCAACATCATATACAGGGGGGCCTACTACAAGTTTTTGGAATGTGTCGAACCCACTCACTATAATAAAGAATTTATTTGCGACAAATAAACCCATGACACACAGTAACATAGTGTAGAAGACAAAATAAAAACAATCTACCTTAATTATTTGTATACCTCTATCAGTGGAAACTTGTAAATGCCCAACGTGTTTCTTATTATTTATAGTAATTAAATATGAACTAGGTGCAAGATTTCCGAAAATTAAAAAGTCATATGAACGCACGCTCACATCACAAATATTATGTTATTACAATGACATACATACAGGTTATCAGGAAAAATCTGGTCTAGATTTCTTCTTTATTCAAAAAGCTGAGTAGATTTTCTTGAAAAAGGAAACCGTTAAATTAAGAACCAAATCATGATCTGTCTCTTCAGCTACTATAACGATAGACTAGTCAGATTTATAACGTCCCTCTCTGGAGACAAAACACAATTTATGTACTTTTACTATACCTATATATATATATATATTTATATTTATAAACCTTTCTGAAAAATACTACAGCATTTTTTACTTAATACGTTATATACAAAAGTGTAAACTTCCATACGCTACGAAATGATTGAACTAGTCATGGCTGTTTAGTGTATGTTACTTCTTCATAATTGTTATCATTCTCAACTGACTCAGGGCCACTGCTGGATATAGGTCTTCCCTAGAGAGCACCATATAGCGCCCTGACTTCAACTTGATGCATTCAAGTCCTACGTATTCACGATTTTTTAGTCGATTTCAAAAATGTATAACAACAGATTACATGTATTATATTACAAATGCATAATAGAATACCTAGAAAATTGTCAAATATCTATGTCATCAGTACCGGAGTATTACAAAACAATAGTAGACCCCCAATAAAACCAAATACACACGTAACAGCCCTATACTACGGACCATACACTTGGCGCACTCCGTGTTCGAGTAGATTCGAAATTCGAATCACGAACCATTCGTAATCCGAAGCCATTCCGAGCCCCTCATCATAGCCGAGGACTGCCGAAGGCACTCGACCGTCCGTTCTTATTGGTTCACTTGTCAGATGACGGGCTCGCAGCGAATCTTTGGCTCACGATCTGTAATCTGGATGAGCGGAATTCCAAATTTAAATTAATATTTGTACAAAATGTGGATCCTTAGGTATCCTTACTATATTTGTTAAAATTGTCATATACTGGCTAAATATTGTAACATTGCGATTTTTAAAACATTCACGGCAAGTGGTAATCGTCTTATTTATTACCATATAGATGGCGTTGTCTACCTATGCAAAATAATTAATTCTTCCCCAACTTTATGTCTAGTTAATTTTATATAGGCCGATTAACTTGTAACAAATAACATCACAGTTATTTCCAAACTAGTTGTCACTTTTCAATAATAATGTGTCTAGAAGAAATCGGTTTTCAAACGGAGTGCGTAGTATGTGCGCGTTCCTGTGAATACCGCCATTTTTATCAAAATAAAAAAAAGAAACATTGGGTCCTTGTTCCCGCCGATCCATCGGCGTCTAAGAAAATTTTGAGTAAAAACTCTTTATTAAGCCTTTGCTCAAGACGTTCATGTGCAATCTTAGTCTAAAGTGGACAATACAACTGGAGAACAATAACATCGAAACTCAATGCCAATGGAAACGAATTAATTTGGTGTGCCTGTTTATCGAAGCCTGCCGGCGGGCGCCTCAACGGAGCGCGGATACGTACGAAGGGAGATTTCTGGTAAGTTCTAGGCACCCTAGTTAATAAACCTCAAGAAATCTTGCTTAAATTAAATTATTTTTCATAAAGCTTTATCTGTAAGTGTATAGCAGTACATTCTCAGCTTTAAAACTTTTTCCATCACGTGTCCAAAAAAACCGACGTCAACACAAAACCGACATATCGTGCCAAATCACTATCACTACATAGTATAAAACAAAGTCGCATTCTTCTGTCCGTCCCTATGTATGCATAAATCTTTAAAAATACGCAACGGATTTTGAATCGGTTTTTTTTAATAGATAGAGTAATTCAAGAGGAAGGTTTATAGGTATAATATAATTGCACCCGTGCGAAGCCGGGGCGGATCGCTATTTACCAATAAAATAATCATATATGTATTACACTTAATGACAAAAGAAATGGCTCATGATTTACCGTACCACATTTAAAGCCTTTTTTATTTTCGTCCAGATTGTAATCCTCTTTATGTGACGGTTGGCAAAGGGCTCGGCAAACACGTGTGTTGTCCTTACAGGGGTTAGCACAATTTACGGCCCAGCCGTGGCCTCTCACGTACGCCCTCCACTTTGCAATGTACGTAGGGTGCTATTTTTTGAAAATGGTATAAGTTGCACGCATGTGCGCTATATTTTTGAGCTTACACTATAATTATTTGTACACTACTACTATTACTACTCAGCCCATAAATGACCCACGACTGAATCGGGCCTCCTCCAGTTAGATGGAGGGGAATTAGCCCACTGTGCCACGCTGGCCAGACTGGTTGGCACATGGGTTTGTATCAATTTTTTCTTCTCTTGCGGATAGGTTATTGACAGCAATGGTACATGTGGTACAATTCGTCGGTGTGGTGACGGATTTAGAATACATAGTGTCACCACCCCATTTCATCCTGAGGGTGTCGTAAGAGCTGACAAAATGACAAGGCCTATGAACTAGCGACAAGATAAGGAAAACTTGATAAAAAACCTTGTGCCAACCCGTCTGGCCAGCGTGGCACAGTCGGCTAATTCCCCTCCATGTAACTGGAGGAGGCCCGATTCAGTCGTGAGTCATTTATGGGCTGAATAATAATGGTACATAGGTTGAATAGAAGTGATTAAGTGTTAGGCATGGGGATATAACTTAAATTAAGAATGTTTTATTGTATGTTTGTTAGAATGACATTATTGGACCTGGTAAAATCAAATTGTTTCCGCTGGCTTTATTTAGGCGGATCTCTATGCTAGGAATATCGAGTTTTATGTTCACTATTAAAAGTATTGAATAATTTAAATACAATTATAATTCGACGACACGGTTGGCGCAGTGGTTGAGCAATCGACTGCTGCGCAGCATGTAGCGGGTTCGATCCCCGCACGGAAGAAATATTTGTACGACCTACAAGTATTTGGTCCGGGTGTTTTCTATCGATAATATGTAATGTATTTACAAAAAAAAAATTAATATAAGTAGTTTATCGTTATTTTTAAACTTTCGCGATTTGAACACATACTATAAACATTCAACGGGACTTATCGCGCACAGAATTATTACCTGTTTTTGCTCGACGTTTCGACCATGTTACAATGGCCGTGGTCGCGAGCTGACTGCAGACCGCAAGTTTTTTCGGTGGGAAGTGAGGGTACTTTGGTCTCCTACCCTCACTTGGTTTTGTACACACGTAGGGTTGTCACTACGGCACACAACACTGACTGTATCGGTTGAATACTTTGTACCTACACCGCGAACTATACATTTGCTAATAACGGGGTTCCACGATGCCGCCAACTTAAATCCATCTTCTCGGTTGAAATTACGGTGTTTTCTGATTTCAACCGCTTCACGAACCGTTCTCGCATAGTAATGCCGTTCAGTGGAGAGGACTTTCGGATCGTGGAGCTCGATCCAGTGATCAGAACCCGCCTCCAACAAATGCTCAGCAATAGCAGACTTATGTATCTGGTGGTTTTGACAGCTGCGATGTGTTCTTTGATCCTTTCCGCAATAGTACGCTTCGTTTGACCAATGTAGGAACGACCGCAGCTGCAATCCACCTTGTACACACCGGGAGTCTGGAATGGAATGACATCCTTCGGTGTCCTCACATGCCTGGTTAACTTGGATAAGGGGGTATACACCGTTTTGATGGAATACTCCTTCAACACAGTCCCCACCTTATCTGTTACCCCTTTAACGTAGGGCATGAAAGCCGGCTGCCTCTCGACGTCAAACTTGCTCCTGTGTCCTCTGCGTATTGCTCGTCCTGCTAATAATTCTGTGCGCGATAAGTCCCGTTGAATGTTTATAGTAAGTAGTTTATCATCCATCTCGTTACCATAAAACAAGCATTAAGTTGCTTAGCTTGGGACGAGATGGCGTTGTGTGAAATGTCCAAGGATATTTATTTACTTATTTATTAATTAATTAATATTATCAAAGTTAGATAAGTGATATAGATAGGAATAGATAGCCAACGGATTTATTTTCGCGTCTATAATACGGATTTGCATTAAAGTATTTCAACTAATTGCCTTTACATATTACAATCACTGCCATTGTATTATTTCGGCGTTTAAAATAATTTTATCTGTAACATTAAATTTTGAATTTCATTGTTAAACTCGCTGCTCTAAATTAATTAAGCTGATAGCAATCAATTTGCATATCTCTTTATGAGCAACCGCAACTGTCACATGCCGGTGCCATCCAAACAGAATCAATTAAGTTTTAAATCCCCATTAAAATAATTGTATTGTGCTAAATACACATTATCCGTGTGGTGACGGATTTAGAATACACAGTGTCACCACATCCACATACCATGACCATTGTCGTTTTACTTTGTCTTATGTGGAAATTTTAAATGCGGTTCGTGTACTAGTGGTTAGTACAGCTTAAGCACATAGTGTCATTCCATCCCGAGGGTGTCGTAAGAGCCGACAAAAAGAAATGGCTGAAAACATAGCTGCAAGAGAAGGAACACTTGAAGTAAAACCGATCTGGCTAGCACAGAGTAGGCTAATTAGTAATAGCTAGTATAAAATAAGCATTTAAATTATAAGTTACAAACATTATTGTTACAATTGACTGCCTCGTTGGTCTAGTGGTTAGATGTGCCGCCTTTGGATCAACGGGTCCCGGGTTCGATTCCGGGGTCGGGCAAGTGTCTTTGTCTAAACCAGAGGCACTGGCGCGGAGTCTGGGTGTCATTTCTATCTATAATATGTATGTTTTACAAAAAAAAAATTATATAAGTAGTTTATCATCCATCTCGTTACCATAACACAAGCATTAAGTTGCTTAACTTGGGACGAGATGGCGTTGTGTGAAATGTCCAAGGATATTTATTATTATTTATTAATTACATTAAATTACATAGTATGTATAATAATCTCAAAACATAAACTATATCTTTGTATTATATATTATGTTACAAAGACCGAGGTGTCGAGACCCTTGGTCCGTGGGGTCCTAGCGCTATAAGCCTTTTTAAAGAAATAGCAAAAAGGTTAGTCGACATCACAGGAGACCGAAGAGCTGGCAGATATGAGTACCTCGGACAAAGAATCAGTCTAACGATTCAAAGGGGGAACGCTGCCAGTATCTTCGGAACCTTGCCTAAAGGGACTCCTTGTAATAATATAATTTAGTTAGTATGTTTTTTAAGGTTCTATTTTTATTTTTAGGATCATTGATATTTTTAATTTTTTGTCCATTTGGTTATGTTCTAAATAACTCGCACGGGCGGCATCCCTATACTTCAATTAATTGCAGTTCCAAATAAAATAAAATGTATGTATGAAATAAAATAAAATGTTACAAAGTATACATAATAATCTCGAAACATAAACTATATCTTTGGGATTATTTTGATAAATTTCCAGATGCTACACACAATAAATAAAGCTTGCATTCGAAATGTTCACATTTAAACTCGCACAGGCAGCATCCCTATACTTCAATTGCTCCGCATAATTAGATTACCGTCGCACAGATGACGGTGAACGATTCTGATTTGCATGCATAATTCCTATAAGTGCAATCCCAGACACTTTGTACTTTTTGGGCATTCCACTGGGTCCATTAATGGTGATAATGGACATTCTTTAATGGATTCTACGAAATGTATTTTTTGTGATGGTCCTAATTTATGGAAGGCAGTGTACATAAAAATTTGGATATTCGTTCTTGAAGCATTCTCCTTTTGACATGACGGTTTTATAGAAGTCTCAAATTGTAATATAATCTATCTATAGTGTATTCATAAAATTATTTAGATATTGGTATAGGCAATAGAATATTAAAAGAAAATACTTATATGCGTAGGTAAATGTTTGCGAATTCGTCTATCGAGTTTATTGAAAGGGTTGGTAATATAATTGAAGTCTTATTGTAAAGTAAATAGAAAACATTACTCAAATGAGGTATATGAAAACATGGATATTAAAATACAATTAGACTAGTGAGAACTTAGGTGGAAATTTGGTTTGGTGCCAGGAGTAAATGGCGTTGAAAATTTTCCCTGAACTAAACCCCTTTCAAAAGGAAAATGGTAAAAGACACAAAAGGAAGGAATATCTACATGCAAGAGAAAAAAAATCATAAAATGAAACCATGTGCCAACCCGTTTGGCCAGCGTGGTACAGTTGGCTAATTACAGAAGCCTCCTATAATTGGACTCGGCAGTGGGTCTTTTGCTGAATATTGCAACGTCGTATTTCCAACAAAGTTATTGTGTCAAATAACTACTTGTGATTGGCAATATCCGTCAGTTAAATGAGATTGAATTTGTGTAACTATCTTACTAATATTATAAACGTGAAAGTTTGTAAGTATGGATGGATGGATGGATGGATGGATGTTTGTTACTCTTTCACGTAAAAACTACTGAATGGATTTTAATGAAACTTTACAATAATATAGATTATACATCAGAATAACACATAGGCTACAAGTTATAAAGATATTATGTGAATTACAACAATATAAACAAGTCGAATTCAAAATTTCTAATTGTCATATTTTCGACCATATTAAACTATAGACAACATAACGTTTCGCTGTCAGTTGCGTTTTGTTAAAGTAGGTTTTATACGGACCGCCCTTGGGTTGTCGAAAACCCGAGGGCTGACGGGCCTCCTTCTGCGGGGCCGATGTCGCAGAAGGGGGCAGCGGGGCGGGTCGCCAGGGAGGGAGCTCCGGGTGACCCGCGCCGCGGACGGAGGCAGGGGTGGAGGGTGGTTCGTGACGGTGCGGGCCCCTTCTGCCCTCGCCTAGGAGGCCGGTGGTGGTTCGGGGGAGCCACCACCGACGAAAGCCTCGATGACTGAGGGCGTCCCAGTGTACCGGGACGCCCTCTCTGATAGTCGCTTGCCCGCGTTGCGGGCACCACGCTGGGGCGTCACAGTAGAATGCGTTTACGCGAACTTGTGGCGCCCCGAGCGCGTCGTGTGTGGGTATGCCGCTGGGGTTTTAGTGGGTAAACGACTGGGTAGACGACCCTTGTCGGAGTCCCACATAATCACCGAACTTTCCCCCGGGGTGCGGTGGTATGCATAAAGCATTTCCCCAGAGAAAACAAAAAAAAAAAAAAAAAAAAAAAAAAGGTTTTATACGGACGGGATAAAAATCTCAGGTATCCTATGTCCAACTTTCTATTTGTTTTAAATATATTTAATGCGGAACAAGCCGGGTCAGCTAGTTATTGCATACTTTCTTCATGGATACCACAGACACGGAAAATATTGGAGGTTAATTAACCTCCGTGCCCTGTCTTTGCAGAGCGCTCCCACAAAGTCAAAACAGTGGAATCTCTCACATATGGCTATTACCACTATCGTATATCAACAATGGCAGAATAGTCACAACTAACGTCTCAGTTGCCATATGAGAAAAAATAACTTGAATAACGGCACTCAACATCAAAAACCAAATCACATACTCAGTGTTACCTGATGCAATAAAAATTTCCCCACGCAATCCCCTTAATGTGTGCCAAACCATAAAATCGGTGTAGCATTTGAAAAGATAATTTTAGGATGCAATTCATTCCCCTCGGTCCCTTTTCATCCCCTCTGAAGGGTCATTACCAACAGAACGTGTGGGTAATGTCTTCCACTGTGCTTCAAAGTGCTCGAAAGTCGTTCAACAAAATGGAACGGCGCTTTAAATTCGTTTCACTTTTTACTCCGTTTCTTCTGGGTAAGTGTGTGAACGCGCCCTTATTGCTTTAGATTAAGACACTTGAAGGCAAGCTTAGGGTTTAACAAATAGTAGGTAAGGGTTTATTTGGTTGTAAGACTTTCGCCTGATTTGTGATTGTGGGTATCAGAATGTTTCTTAATCTCCATTATCGTCGCCGTGTGGCTGGTCATACATAGATGGTCTAGATCTGATCAAAATCAGCGATTTGCCCGTGACTTCGTCAACGTAAAAGATATTAACAGTAAAAAGGATAAGTCATTAAAAATACTGATTAAAGATTTTAAGTCTGTGTCGGTTTAGGTTATCATCGTTAATAAATGTTAACTACTTTACTCTGCAGAATTACTAATGTGCAGTGGTGGGAATGTGTGCGTGTCGAAACATGGCATACGTTTAAATTAGTGTGTTGTTGACACTCTAAATATAAAAATATTATGCCTTATCTGTTATATTTTTAACGCAAATCTATGAACAGTAGTTACATGTTATTCATTTTTAATTTGTTAAATTACCTAACCAGTGACAACTTGTAACGGTTATTTTAGTCTACGTAGAGTTTCAATTAAATTAGTTACCTATAATTTTTTCAAATAGATGTCGCTGCTTCCGCTTTTAATGCGATTTAATTATATTACTATACCCTATTCAAGATAGCGTGATCGATTTGACAGATGTAAATTTTTCTGATCGACGAAAAGGTATGATTCCGTACTACGTCGCGGTAATGGGGACCAGTAGTGCCGTGGTAGCACTTCTGCGTGCAACGTACTTCGGAATCATACCTTTACTTTGCAATGACGAATAGTGGTGGGAAACAGATAATATCTAGTAGTCCAAAAATAACGGTTTAAAATACTTGCAACTGTGACGAGATGGTATGGGTGTATTATGTGTGAAATTCTTTATTGTCTGTCAAATCGATCATGCTATCTTGACAGGGTATAGCTACATACGATACCTGCAATACATGCATACATGCAATAACTGTTCTATCACTTTCAGAATTGTAATATTATTAGGAAGCAGGATGAAAAATTTACCACAGAACAATTTGAAAATGGATGCGATAGAATTATTTTTTGTTCAGTCACTTTGGCCTTAGCTGTCTAGGGCTTGGCGGCATCCCACCCCTAGACTTTAAGGTGTTGCTTCTGCGATACAGGATAAAGATAGTGCATAGGTTTCATTTAAAAAAATATTTAGAAATAATTAATTTGTTATGTACTTAGGTTTCTATAACGTTTAGTAGTTTTAGTATCGAAATAAAACAATGCTCCAGTCATTTTAGAATACAGCTGAAAGGTTGAATCAAAATATATTTACAGAGATTACAAAATATATTATATAAAATGTCTTGTCCTCACTGACTGACGGATGAAAGCACAACTGCTAAACGCTGGACTTGAAATTTGGGACCAGATAGATCTTATTACACAATTTACCCGAAAAATCTGAATGAATTGCATCAAGGAGTATTGCCCACAAACACGAGAAATAATACAGGCATCAAATTTGAAAGGATTTGGCAGGGTCTAGGTCTAGGGTCTAGGTCTAGGGTCTAGGTCTAGGGTCTAGGTCTAGGGTCTAGGTCTAGGGTCTAGGTCTAGGGTCTAGGTCTAGGGTCTAGGTCTAGGGTCTAGGTCTAGGGTCTAGGTCTAGGTCTAGGGTCTAGGGTCTAGGTCTAGGTCTATGGTCTAGGTCTAGGGTCTAGGTCTAGGTCTAGGTCTAGGGTCTAGGTCTAGGTCTAGGGCCTAGGTCTAGGGTCTAGGGTCTAGGTCTAGGGTCTAGGTCTAGGGTCTAGGTCTAGGGTCTAGGTCTCACAGGGTTTCGTATCAAGATTTCCTCCTTTTGCGGCTAGGTTTTCAGCCTTTAAAATGCCCTAAGTTAACAGACCGGGTAGTTATGTAACAGTTCGAAGTTAACCGGTGTCTTCAATATCGTTTGAGAACGCTTCTGTAGTCTTAGTGAGCGTTAAAGTTCTTGCGTTCCAATTAGTGTTGCTGTGAAAGTACTTTGTTGTGATTTCCCTATGGATGCATACATTGTGATGCAGTAGATGTTGGTAAAGAAAGATCTTCTAAACAGTGAGTCGTTTTATCTACATTATTTAGCCTATCGGCTACGTGGGTGAAATCAATCGGGTATATCGGTTATCAAGTAGATTAACTTGTGATTTGTTTTCTGATTGGTAAGGTAGTGGATACAGACCTGCTCACTACGTTATCATTTAGCCGCGGGCTAAGTCATTTTTACGTGATATGATCGCTCCAGTAATCTCTCTTATTTCTGACATTTTCAATCTTTGTGTCAGCCTGGTAAATTACTAGATAAACTTATCGTTTATTTATATATTTGTTGTTCGTGTAGTGTAGTATTTAGAATACATAATGTTACCTCCCCATTCCTTCCTGAGGGTGGCGTAAAGGCCGAGAAAATGACAAGGAAATAAATGACAAGGCCTAACCTAAGACAAATCCTAACAGTAAGAGTAAGAAAATCTTTTGCCATCCCCTCTGGCCAGAGTGGCACATTAGGCTAATTACCCACCAGGTGATGGAGGAGTGATCGTCTATGGTCTGAGCACTACTAATGTACTATGTAGTTTATTAAAAACTAGCGACCAGCCCCAGCTTCGTAAAGGTGCAATGGTGAACCTCAAAATTTATCAGTGTTTCTCTACAATATTATGGATATATTATACATATAAACCTTCCTCTTGAATCACTCTATCTATAAAAAACACTTCAGAATCCGTTGCGTGGTTTTAAAGATTTAAGCATACATAGGGACGGACAGACGACAGCGACTTTGTTTTATAATATGTAGTGATAGTGATAGTGATGATGATAATTATTGATAATGATCGATAATGATAATGATTGATAATGATAATGATATATGACCATGCCTACTACTACTACTAGTCAGCCCATCGATGACCTACTGCTGAGTCGGGCCTCCTACATATATGACCACGCCTAAATGAATATAAATTTAAGCAAAGAACTTCTTTTTCTTCTTGTTACACCATAACTGTGCACATGAAAAGGTTTAGGTTGAAAATCATAACTAACTTACGCACAATCTAGGTATATACAAATACCATCGTCGTAAACATGGCAATATCTAAAAACAAGACAGCAATAATTAACCGGCTAGCCTTTTAATGACAGAGAACATACGAGTACAAGCTTCACTTTTGAAATGGCGGGCGCCGGAATTACGCTCTGGCTAATGGCCACTTTCAACTGGGTTGCCAGAAAATTTAATAAATAAGAAAATGTACCAAAAATAATGCGCACATTCAATAAATACTACTGAGTCAGTCCTCCTCCAGTTACATGGGGGGCAATTATCCTACTATGCCACGCTGGCCAGACGTGTTGGCAGGGTTTTGTATCAAGTTTTCTTTGTCTTGCGGCTAGGTCTTTGGGCTTGCACTCTCAGGAAGAAATTCTAAATCTGTCACCACACGGAGTTAATAAATACTGCGTCTCCTGAAATGGGCTATTTTTGAAGATTATTTAAATTTACAGTCGTTTGTCTTCGGATTGTACCTACTATGAAGTTATTTTATGCATATTCTGTTGACCATTTTTATTTAAAACTAGCGACCCGCCCCGGCTTCTCACGGGTGCAATGATTAACATAAAAGTTATGCATTTATTATACCTAAAAACTTACCTCTTGAATCACTCTATCTATTAATAAAAACCGCTTCCAAATCCGTTGCGTAGTTTTAAAGATTTAAGCATACATAGGGACGGACAGACGACAGCGTCTTTATTTTATACTATGTAATGATGATGACTAGCTGACCTGGCAACCTTCGTACCGCCTTAAAATCAATAAATAAAAAACCTGACTGATAATTCCAGAATGTTTTCAACTTCATTAAAATATGTGCAAACCTTAACTGGAACAAAAATAACGCGTATTAAAATAAAATGATTTTTCATATTTTCTCACCTTTGAAACCTACCCTGGACTTCCACGAATATTTCAAGACCAAAAATAGCTAAATCGGTCCAGCCGTCCTCGAGTTTTAACGAACAGCAATTCATTTTTATTTATATAGATAGATAGGTAGATAACAAATGTGTCACTATTATTAAGATCAACATTACCTTTATAACGGACAGTGATATTAAGGACAGCAGCAACAGTTGTTTTTCATTTAAAATATTATGCTGCTGGTACAAGAGTAGATTTTTGTAACATTTACCAAAATGTGGTTATTCAATGTAATAAAAAGACCAAATAATAATATATCCTTGGACATTTCACACAACGCCATCTCGTCCCAAGCTAAGCAACTTTAATGCTTGTGTTATGGCAACGAGATGGATGATAGACTACTTATATACATTTTTTTTTGTAAATACATACATATAATAGCTAGGAAACACCCAGACCCGGAACAAATACTTGTACAAAGACGTGTAACTTACTTCTTTGGTTCATCGAGCACGACTAGCATCGCGATTTAAAGAAAGCCAGTCGTATTGTGATTCCACGTATCCGTTTGGTGACGGATTTGGAATACATAGTGTCACCAACCCATTTCATCCTGAGGGCGTCGTATGAACTGAAAAAAGTAAATTACACCGAGAAACCATAATACGAAACCCTGTACCAACCCGTCTGGCCAGCGTGGCATAGTAGGCTAGTAGCCCTCTATGTAATTGGAGGAGGTCCGACTCAGTAGTGGAACATCTATGGGCTGAGTAGTAGTATTATAATTGAAGGTATCCCAAAATGTTCAATATTAGTTATTTTTTTTATTTACCTACTAATTGTAATTTTTAATTTGGCAACCCGATTATCTCGAAGTGTGTGATTCTCGAGGTAAACAAAATAACGTTAATGTGTATTCAAATCCGTGTACACGGCTTTGCATTAGTCTAGACAAATGTTGAAGGTTTGAAAACCTGTTAGGGGCGGTATAAAGCGGAATTTATTCGTATATTTTTTTTATAATAGTTTCATTATCATTCTCATCATAAAATCATCATAAAACAAAGTCGCTGTCGTCTGTCCTTCCCTATGTATGTATCTTTAAAACTACGCAACGGATTTTAAAGCGGTTTCTTTTAATAGATAGTGATTCAAGAGGAAGGTTTATATGTATAATACATGCATAATTGCACCCTTGTGAAGCCGGGCGGGTCGCTAGTTTTTAAATATAGTACAGAGGGTCGTCTATCTGCTGGTTGGCTTAAGGCCGCTGCATACGTGACGGGTTTTTATACGGACGGGACCGACGGGAATTATTGCAAGTATCGTTTTGATACAAAATGTATATAAAATCGTCGCCGACGATGTTTAGCACGTCCCGTGAGTGCCACGTTCCCGTCCCGTCCGTGAAATATGCACTTTCAAATACATTTTGTATCAAAACGATGTTTGCAACAATTCCAGTCCCGTCCCGTCCGTATAAAAACCCGTCACGTATGGAGCGGCCTTTAACCAGCTCAACTAGATGTTAGATGTTTTTTTTTTTGTTTTAAAGAACAACAGTACCCTGCACTATGTACCTAATGTGTCGCGGGGGCAGTTTACAAACATGTAATTCACGAGCACTAATGACACCCAGACTCGGAGCAAGGTTTTGTCTAAAACAGAGGCACTTGCTCTGATCAACGGGTCCCAAGTTCGATTCCGGAGTCAGAAGACAAAAACTTGCCCGACCTCGGAATCGAACTCGGGACCATTTGATCCAAAGGCGGTTGCCGTTCGCTTCCGGGATCTGGCAACCAGAAGCACTTGCTCTGAGTCGGGGTGTCATTTGTGTTCGTGAATATCTTTGTTTGTAAACTGCCTCCGCGATACGGATGCGAGAAGTTTAGTTTTCTAAAAAAAAAAACAGAAGTATAAACAGGTTTATATTTATATAAGTTTTAAGCAATATATTTACACCTTTTGACCCTCTAATGTAAACGAGAGTAAAGCCAAAAACTGAGAACATGGCCCAGAGAGACGGATTTGCATTGAAAATGAGACATGGTTGAAGCGTACTAGTATTCACAGTGAAATTTAAACAGTAATTCAATTGCTCTTTAAGCCTATTGTTTAACAACTATGAAGACTGAACCCATTCTTAACCCAAATTTGACCAAGAAGGTCAAATTTGGGTTAAGAACGGTTAAACTTCAAACTGATATGATAAAGTGTACTGTGCAAAAAAGATTTATGTCCGGTGTTCGGTTACTGAGTTGTCGTTTCAGCCTATAAATAACCCACGACTGAGTCAGGCCTCCGCCAAATTCATGGAGCGGAATAAGCCTACTGTGCCACGCTGGCCAAAGGAGTTGGCACAGGGTTCTCCTCCAGCTAGATTTTCGGCCTTGTCATTTCGATCTGTGGGCTCTTACGACACCCTCAGGATGGAATGGGGTGGCGACACCAGCCTACCGCGAAGGTGTGACGCCCAAGTGCGCGGGGCGTCGCACGGGAGAGGGTGCCCGATGGAGCTGCTGCCTGCGGACCACGGTAGCAACGTACGCGGTACCCGTGGTCCGCCGCGTGAGGGCGGGTGTCGGCGCACGGCGGGATGTTTTAGTGGGTTGGCGACTGTGTATTCTAAATCCGTCACCACCCGGACGATCCAAAAACCCGAGGCATTCCGTAATTAACTGTCCTGCTCCAAACCACGAGTCTTACTGCTAAGGCAGTATTCGCCACGGCGACGCTTTTTTAGCTACCATCTTTGTTAGAGTAAATTATTCATGCGATTGCGGGGAGTTGTCTTACTGCAGATAAATGTTTTGCTGCAAAATGTTAACTCCGACCCTCCCAGCTTAACGCTTTGAAACCGTAAAAGTGAATACTACTTAAAGTTTCCGCTGTGTATTCGGGAATAGGCTTTTATCTGCCATTTAAGAGGAAATTTGGAGGTTGTTAAACAAGGTTTGATTATTATCGATTTTGGGATTAAAACCCTGGTGATAGGTAGGCCATTTCATGTACCTACGTTGGTGATTCTATTATTTTAACAGAAAGATACCCAGTATCTCTACAATTTACACTAACAACTATCCACAGATTTACCAGGATACTTTTGGGAGCGACCTGCAAATTGATTGTGTAGCCATTTGTTTGTGTGTCTAACTAAATGTTGACAGATTGTTGAATGAGATCTTTCCAGAGTTGATGAGGAAGATTATGTAGTTTCAAAAACCTTTTGGATTGGCATAGGTTTGAGATACAATGTCTTTCCTATCCGTTGCCGAAGCCGTCTCCGGAATTCAAAAGCTATTGTTCAATCCGCTAACTATATAAGGTTTTTTCAGCTCTTAGTGACACGGCTACAATCGTTCTTCTGAACATTTAGGAACCAACGGGCTCTTCATTATCATCAACGCTGATGATATAAGAAAAAAGAAGCAAATATGGCTACTTCAATGAAATGGTTGTATCTATCTTGAATCGATAAAAGATATCGGAACGCGGGTTCTACCCTGTAGCACGAAAAACGTACCGTTTGGCCATAGTGAACGGATATCGCGATGTATTGTGCAGTAACCGAGGCTTTACTACTGGGACCCACCCTTCTAGATATCATAGATTAAGTGCTATGACTAGCTTCAATATATTTTCATGGTTTCTGCTTACAAGGTCTGTGGCACACGGTATGCAGTCAAGATAATTAAACTCTCTATTAGAAGGTGATATACCATAAGATAGAAAGCATTAAATTTGCAGAGCCCAAAAACACGACACAACCTGAAAAAACATTTTTGAAATGTAAGCAAGGCAAGTACTGGAGCAGGGAAGTATCGTAAATGTTGCGTCTTAAGATAAAGCTTAACGTGGGATTCTTATAAATACGATGGTTGAAGTTGTAACTGGTGCAAAAGATAACTTTATGGCGGTCTGCAAAAGAAACTTCTGTTCGTCAAATCAGCGTATACATAAATTGCCCACAACTGAGTCAGACTTGGAATAATAACGGAGATAAATAACCATATTGCACTTCTGCAAGATAGTTAATTGTTCCTAGTTTGTCTACCACTTTGCTGTAGTTGCAACGTCTGATGCTCTCAAAATGCTTCTTTTCTCAATTAAATCCCTCACCACAGGAACAATGAACATCAGCAACTACAAAGGCAACAAACCTTCCCTTGCAAATTCCACACTTCTCCACATCTCTAATCTACAATTCGGTTTTACACAAGGGACTACTACTTTTGAAGTGAAGGGAGGACCTGAATTACAACCGACGTTTATCTGTTATGACCCGTGCAATCTGGAAGGAGAGGGGGTGGCTATTTCACCTAATCTATGGCTATTGCTGCATCAGGGCTGCCCACTTACCTTTTTATTAGGGAGCATAAATTCACAATGGTTGTAAAAAGTTCCTGAAAGTTTTGAAACTAGGTCCTTTTTCGAACAAGCTTGGCCTATTCCGTTCACTGGTTTATGAGGTTATTTTTTGTTCGGATGTTAGTCTTGTGAATATATTGTTGGCGTTTCCGTATTTTATCTGTGTATTTTTTAATTTTAAGAAGATGTAGTGACTAAAATTGAGAAAGGAAATGTGTGCTGAGATGGTATGGCCATGTCAAGAGAATGAATGATGAACGATTGACGAAAAAAACGTTTAAATAAGGCGAGTGTGAATGGAAGTGTTGGAAGGGGTAGACCTAGGCGGACGGTCCAAGACCAAAATAGGGACGTCTTGATTAAATACCAGGTCACAAGCACCCTAAAGAGCATGTATGAATGAAATAATAAAAGTGGACGAAGCAATGAAGGATGGTAGCAAGTGGAAAGAAGTGGTCTCTTCCTACCCTTACGGGAAAGAGCCGTGATTATATGTATGTATGTTGTTTTTAATCATTGGGTATTTAACGAGATTCTCCACCTGCGGTTTAGTGTTATCAAGCCGTTATAAGATTAATGTGTCTTAAGAAACTAGTTGAATAGAAAATCTGACGAAGAAACAAAAAACTTTTGTGTGCCTGTGAGGGAGACCTAACTGGTCTCTGGGTTTATTTACATTGCATGCATGCCAAACACTAGAAGACGCAGATCAGGGTTAACAGAATTGGAGGAAGTCTAATTTACAGTAACTTATGGCCTGAAATGACGAAGACACAACATCTAATGTTTTTTTTTCATGAATGTAATTTGCTAGTACGACTGCAAGTGGTGTCGAGGGGAGAGAAAAATGATGTAATTAGGTAGATATTATAATTTGCAACATTTGTGCTGGGGGCTCGCTTTCTCCGCTGTATTTGTCCGTAATCTGCATTTTGAGTTTCCAGATTAGAGAAGATAAAACGATAACTTTAAAAATTTAATTTTCTGTGTGCCTTTGCCATTTGTATACCAACCAACGTATTTATAGGGAAAGAACTCGACGTTTCATCCGATAAATAACCCAATACTGAGTCGAGCCTCCTCCAAATTGATGGAGGTAAATTAGCCTATTATTCCACACTGGCCGGACGTGTTGGCACAGGGTTTGTGTTTCCCCCCCTCAACTGTGCTGCCACCTTGCTGTGGTGAGGGGGCTTGAGTGCCTCAATGATCCGTGGGGCCATACCGGCCAGGGCCTCCCATGCCGGGCGGGCCCACGGGGAGAGGTGAGACGAAGAGCGGCACCCAGCGTCGTGGCGGGTTGCGGCTCCGGGGACTCCTCTGTCCTCAGAGCTGCCTTGGGAGTCGTAAACCGCTGCGGCGCACCATGAGGTCCTCGGGTTGGCGCTCAACTTAGTTGGCCGTCAAACCGAGTCCTCACTCAACGTCCTCGGGTTGGCGCCGGCCGAGGGCTGACGCACCTCCTCTGCGGGGCCGTATGCCGCAGAAGGGGGCTGCGGGACGGATCGCCGGTGCGCTGCGGTAGATTGGGGCTGCGGGGACTTGGGTGGATGGGGACCCTGTCCCCAGTGTCTCCTGCACGTTGCACGCTGGGTAGACCCTGTCCCCAGTGTCTCCTGCACGTTGCACGGGGGCGGGGGTGGAGGGGGGTCCGTGACGATGCGGGCCCCTTCTGCCCTCACCTGGGAGGCCGGTGGTGGTACAGGGGAGCCACCACCGACGAAAGCCTCGATGACTGAGGGCGTCCCAGTATACCGGGACGCCCTCTCTGATAGTCGCTTGCCCGCGTTGCGGGCACCACGCCGGGGCGTCACAGTAGAATGCGTTTACGCGAGCTTGTGGCGCCCCAAGCGCGTCGTGTGAGGGTATGCCGCTGGGGTTTTAGTGGGTAAACGACTCTTGGGTAGACGACCCTTGTCGGAGTCCCACATAATCACCGACCTTTCCCCCGGGGTGCGGTGGTATGCATAAAGCATTTCCCCAGCGAAACCAAAAAAAAAAAAAAAAAAAAAAAAAAAAAGGGTTTGTGTTTCCCTTATTTTGCGGTTTGTTAGTCTACTTCTTGCGTTCCTTTACGGATTTAGAATACACAATGTCACCAACCCATACCGTCTAGAGGGTGTCGTAAGAGGCGACTAAAAGAGCGCAAGAGGCACATAACCTAGCCGAAAGAGAAGGAAAACTTGACACAAACCCTGTATCAACCCGTCTTGCCAGCGTGGCACAGTAGGCTTATTACCTTCCTTGTGATGGGACGAAGCCCGACTCAGTAGTGGGTCATTTATGGGCTAAAACGACGACAATGGAATGTTGGAGAACAATAAAGGTGAAAATTTTAAATTGAAAGGTTACAGCTTAAAGCAAGTTTTCAATATCAGATATTTTTTAACGATAAGTCCATTTCAGGGCTTGAAAAATCCTTGACGTAGGGATTTTCTCGATAAGTATTTCTGAGCCACCTGCATTAATTCAGTTCTGCAACGTTAAGCAGGTCATTATTGCCTTGGATGCTTGGGGTTACAAATCAAGTTTTCCTTATATGTATATAAGATTAGCTGATTAGACAAACTTTGTTTTGGTAGTTATTTAAAAAAAATCAAATGCATAGTTTACGATTATTTATAGGACATAAAGACAAACATTCATTTTTGTACAACATGTAAATAAAACCACGTTCCATGTGGTGATGGATTTAAAATACATGGTGTCACCATCCCATTCTATCCTGAGGGAGTCGTAAGAGTCGACAGAAGGAAATGACGAGGCCGTTAAGCTGTAAGAGAAGGAAAACTTGCAACCAGCGTGGTATGGTAGGCTAATGACCCTCCATGTAGTTGGAGGAGGCCTGTCTCAACAGTGGGTTTATGGGCTAAAAAGTATATAAAAAGGTCGAATCTCATTCAAAATATTTATTAAGTAATAAAAATATCTACAACTATATATAAAATTTATTCATATTTCTAGTCATTTGTTTAGTAGTGAAAAATGCACTTATGCACTAAGTGCTAACTAAAATATATTATATAAAGGAGTCCCTTTAGGCAAGTTTCCGAAGATACTGGCAGCGTTCCCCCTCTGTATCGCTAGACTGATTCTTTGTCCAAGGTAGCTACCAGCTCTTCGGTCTCCTGTGATGTCGACTAACCTTTTTGCTATTTCCTTAAAAAGGCTTATAGCGCTAGGACCCCACGGACCAAGGGTCTCGACACCGAATGGGACAAATCTCAATTAAAGAAGCTTTGATCTTATTTAGTGTCTTCAAAGTAGACTGTTGGTGGCACATTTTGTTCAAAGTATTTTACAATGTATGAACGTACCTTTATGTACCACACAATTCAATTGACACAAGAAAAGGATACATCCCAGTGACACATTACGCCAACATACGAAATTTCCGTCAATAAAATTGGATAGACTCAATACAATAGTGTATGTTTTATTGGTTCGGAAGTTCGTTTCGTCTCGGAATATTCCCAACACATTCCCTATCCGTTAAAATTATACCTACCTCGTTCGCATTAAAAATGCAGTAACCCATCATTGTACGCCAGTTAATGAATTCGTTCCAAATTAAAAAGTCACGCTCACAGTGATCAGTTCAAGGCATAGTGTTTAACACAATGTGCTCTGTCCTTTATCCTGTACTAGCGACCCGCTCCGGCTTCGCACGGGTGCAATGATGAACATCTAAATTTATCAGTGTTTCTCTACAATATTATGCATGTATTATACATATAAACCTTTCTTTAGAATCACTTCAATATCCGTATCGTAGTTTTAAAGATTTAAGCATATCTACATAGGGACGGACAGACGACAGCGACTTTGTTTTAGTTATATTATGTAGTGATAGTGATTACTAGCGACCCTCCCGGCTTTGCACGGGGGCAATTCTGCCGTGCTAATGATAAGAGCGGCAAGTGCATGACAGGAAGTTCCGAGAAAATGACGCTTAAAGTTTTGAATTATTTAACTTTCTGTAGTAACTGCGCTTATAAAAATCAAAAATGTAATCATACTAGCACTTTTTTTATAAACTGTCAAAGACAAAGTTATAGATCTCGATACGGCGCTTCCGAAAATGTAACTAACTCAATTTGGTAAAAAATTTTGGTTACGGCGGTTATAATAAGCGCGGCAGAATTATGCATGTATTATACATATGAATCTTCCTCTTGAATTACTCTATCTATTAAAAAAACCCGCATCAAAATACGTTGCGTAGTTTTAAATATTTAAGCATACATAGGGACGGACAGACGACAGCGACTTTGTTTTATAATATGTAGTGATAGTGATAGTGATAATAATAATAATATCCTGTAAGTGAATACCGCACGATCATTTTCCAGCAACCTTAACCAGGTCCTTAGTCCACCTTGTGGGAGGTCTACCAGCATTGCGCTTACCAGAAGACGGTCGCCACCTGAGGTCTTTTCTCGGGCCTCTGTCCTGCGAGCTATGGGCCCTGCCCACTACCACTTAAGTTTGGTTATCCTGTGGGCTATGTAGGTAACTCTGGTTCTCCTGCGTATATCCTCACTTCTGATTCGATCTTGCAGGGTATCTCCGAGCATGACTGTTGTAAAACCTATTTTTATAGCTTTCTTTATAATGAAATTAAAAATATGTTGTTCTGTGTCACATTCAATTAAAGCCATGTAAAAATCAACAACTATTTTTACTAATTTATCCAACAATGGCCTTCTCCATTCAAAACTCAAACTCAAACTCAAAATTAACTTTATTTACGTAGGTTTTACCACAAAACTCTTATAAATCGTCATATTTACAGTTACCAT
Organism: Clostera curtula; assembly: GCA_905475355.2. Taxonomy (NCBI): domain Eukaryota; kingdom Metazoa; phylum Arthropoda; class Insecta; order Lepidoptera; family Notodontidae; genus Clostera; species Clostera curtula. The sequence continues at coordinate 3,318,731 of FR997813.1, read as the reverse complement.
TATCATCATCTTACGACCCCTGTCCCACGCCAGGTGGTAGTCTCCATACACACCTATCAGTCGTCATATCTACAGTCACACCTTTCATACACAATTTCTCATGTTTACAATCCATCCATCTCTCTTGATCTTCCACAACCCTTACATCCATCCACATTCATGCTGAAACTACCACCGGTTCGGAATGCTGCTCTACAGAGAAGAGCCGGCAAGAAACTCTGTAGTTGCTTTTTTCAAATCATTGGGTTTGTTTACAAAAAGCACTAAACAGCATAGTGAGATCAAGTTCGCCAGATGAGAGAAACACACAACACGTTAACGCAATGAATGACAACTAGGCCTTGGGTCAGGGCCAATCAAATACAAGTCCGCGAATTAATAGCTATCCATTGCGTTACCCGCATCATCAGCTTCATATGATGAAAGAGTGACATTGGTGGCAAAGCTTATATTCCATAGTGCATGTGAATAATGAGCCGATATCTTAAAAAAATATGGCTCTTCTAACCTGTTTCGTCCTGGTTAATGTGGCCTTTATACGTTATCCTTTTCTAATTTTGTTTTTAAGGATAATAATGTCTGAGAAAGGAGGTAAATGAGACTCTTTCAACGTTTCTGATTTTATTAAGATTTATTATTATTAAGACCAATAATTTTAAAAAAAGCAACTACAGAGTTTCTGGCCGGCTCTTCTCTGTAGAGCAGCCTTCCGAACCGGTGGTAGTTTCGGCATGAATGTGAGTGAACGCAGGGATTGTGAGCGATCAGTAGAGATGGAGGGATTGTAGGAGTGAAGAGTTGTGTGTGAAAGGTGTGAATGTTGGTATGACGACTGAGAGGTGTGTGTGGAGACTACCACCTAGTGTGGGACAGAAGCCGTAAGATGATAATGGTGTTTTTAAATATGACGATTTATAAGAGTTTTGTGATGAAACCTACGTAAATAAAGTTCTTTTTGAGTTTTTTGAGTTTTCTGGCGTCTGTCTTTTAGTCAGCCTTTATCACGCCTCATCGCAATAGCTGATCATTTCGGCAGGTAGCCTAGCCTCATGAAGTAAAGCCCTTCGCTTGTCTCTCCACCATGGAATTTGAAAATACCCAACTAAGCAGGATCAAAGATAATTTATGAGCTGAGACAACGAAGATGCCTCTACAGTGTAGTAGTATATTTTCATTTCAATAAACAACAATGTACAGTTAATATAACAGTGTACAATTTGTACTTGGACCCGCCACACAGCTCTGGAGGCGGGCTGCATCAAATTGAGCATTTTGAATGACGCTATAGTGTTTATACGAGATATGATGGCGACGTGAATGTTGTCCACAGAAAGCTATGTTGTAAAGAAAATAAACTTCTTGAAGCGTATAGCATTTAGGATACCTACTGTGCTATTTTTGTCTATGCCTTTTCGGAGATTTCTATAAAAAATATAATTTTATAGGTAAATAAATAAATATCCTTGGACATTTCACACAACGCCATCTCGTCCCAAGCTAAGCAACTTAATGCTTGTGTTATGGTAACGAGATGGATGATAAACTACATAGATACATTTTTTTTGTAAATACATACATATTATAGATAGAAATGACACCCAGACTCCGAGCCAGTGCCTCTGGTTTAGACAAAGACACTTGCCCGACCCCGGAATCGAACCCGGGACCCGTTGATCCAAAGGCGGCACATCTAACCACTAGACCAACGAGGCTTGGAGACCTTTCCGTCCCTAGGAAAGTCATGGATTTTGATATAAAAAAAATCGTTTTCTTTTTGTGAATATTATATGTAAAAGATATATGAACAAATAATAAACAAACCAAAAACTAAAATTTGAATGTTACTGAAAAAAATCATTCCTTTAATCCAACCACACTTTTTCATTAAACATACCATAAGGTCGTGGATTATAGTCGGCATAGTAAGCTTTATATTCTTTAAAGTTTTCTGTTTATACATGTTACTAAACCCATATATGCATAAAAAAATAAATCGGTTTAATAATATTAGTGATACAAAAATTCAGGTAAAATAATTAAACTATCCGAGTGGTGAGAGTGTTAGAATCATTATGTCACCACCGCATTCCACACTGACGTCGTAAGAGGCGACTGAAGGAATCAACAACGCGGGAGAAGCAAACCCCTGTGCCAAGCTGTCTGGCCAGCATGGTACGGTAAGTTAACTTCCCTTTAGTAATTGGAGGGGCCCTGAGTCACATACCGATGTCGTAAGAGGCGACTGAAGGAACCAACAATGCTGAAAACCTAGCCACGAGAGAAGGAAAACTTGAAGCAAAACCCTGTGCCAAGCCATCTGGCCAGCATGGTATGGTAAGCTAATTTCCCTTTGGTAATTGGAGGGGGCCTTTTTCGACACCAATATGATGGTATGGTACGTTTGGGGACTACCCGCAATTTAAAGGACAATGGCAGTTTCCCATACATTATTTTATTTGATATAAAATACCTACGTCTTTCAATGAAAAATATCTTATTTAACTCGGCGTCATCTTCTGAGCTAGTTTCTGCAAGATTTTTTGTCAGAGAAGGTCGAGATTTATAGATATTAAGCCCTAATTATTCACGATTTCACTGCATCCACAGACAATGCATCATTTGTAGAGGTGTCCAATAGGTATCGATGTTTACAATGGCATGCGATACACTAAAATCTTATATCGATATATGACAATGTGATATCGTTTCGCATGGCCGGTATATCGAAACAACAATATCATATTCTTATTTTGCACATCTATTGCGGCTTAGATTTGTTCGAAGTAACACCATGCAAATAAGTATGTGAATGAAATTATTTTATCCGTAATCTAATATACATATCACAAGCACTATGCTTAGTTTGTAACCAAAGGACGTTGTGTGAAATGAACGTGAATATATATCTATCTAATACAATAAGAAATATCGATACAAAGCGGCTTATGGGACATCCCTAATTATTTGTTTAAGCAGATGATAGTAGTTGTCAGTTGTTAATGTTTAGGAAAATAGTCAAATAACTTCTTATTTATATATTATATTTTCTCCGGCCATGACTAGACAGTGTGATAGCTTGATAAAACATATTTAATTAGTAGAAATTCTTTTGTGTATAAGTTGTTATTAGACGCTCAAATTAAAGTCACATAAAAATTCGCCAATGTCCTTTCTACATAAGGCAAAGTGAAACTACGATAGCCGCAATATTTCCAATAATGACGTGGAAGATATTCATCACAAATAATCGCTTTCTGTATGCTCTCGCCCTTATGAGTCCCGCTCTCCAACTTTATGACATAAACAAGTAACATCTGCTTTGTCTTATTGAGTTTCCAACTCAATATTGAACCCCAATAGTAAATATCTACAGATCAAATTTGAACTTTTGGGGTTATGAGTAAAGGCATCATAGTTACACTATTAAATTACTACTCAGCACATAAATTACCCACTGCTAAGGCGGGTTGTGGAGGGTAATTATCCTACTGTACAAAATTGGCCAGACGGGTAAGCACGTGTGGGGACGGGTCAGAATATAAAACTTCCCCACCGCACGCTGGGATATAATGCGTGTTGTAAAAGTCAACAAAACCCAGCACGCTTGGTGGTAGGATCGGACGGTCCGCCCGGCTGGCTACCACCCTCACATTTAAGTCCGACGCCAAGCAGTTTTACTGTGTTCCGTCGTGTGTATGTGAGAGCCGGTGCCCGACAGGGCAATTCCTTGAATTGCCTGCTCCATCTTAGACCCTGGCATAGCTTTCCATCACGCAAGCCTAGGGTCAAAGGCATTCAAGTCCCTGATAAAAACAAAAAAAAAAAAAAAAAGCAAAGGTTTTCGGTTTTAAGGTTTCTTTCTCTTGCTGCTAGGTTCTCAGCCTTGACCTTTTGTCGGCTCTTACGACACCCTCAGGATGAAGGTGAGTAGCGACACTTTATATACTAGTCCATCACCACACATAAAGCCGCCATCACCACACAGAAATCCATCACCACACGACAAGAGTAAATATCCTTGGACATTTTCACACAACGCCATCTCGTCCCAAGCTAAGCAACTTAATGCTTGTGTTATGGTAACGAGATGGATGATAAACTACTTATATACATTTTTTTTTTGTAAATACATACATATTATAGATAGAAATGACACCCAGACTCCGAGCCAGTGCCTCTGGCTTAGACAAAGACACTTGCCCGACCCCGGAATCGAACCCGGGACCCGTTGATCCAAAGGCGGCACATCGAACCACTAGACCAACGAGGCAGTCCACCAACGAGTATTACAAAATTAGCCAACTATATTATATTACTAGCCGAGATGTTGCCCGCGGTTATTGTCGTACCGCGGGTGACGCCGTGCGGTGAAGCTAGTCTAAAAAAAGTAGCATAAGTTACTCTTTATATCATCAGCTACCTTTCAGTGAAAGTCCCATCGAAATCGGTCCAGCCGTTCCAGAAATTAGCCTGAATAAACCGACAGAATGACAATTTTTTTTTTATTATTTTGGTCTAAGCAGTCTGTATACATGCTTACGCATTTAGTAAAAAGTGGTTATTTTATTATTAAAAACAGACACTCAATTTTTATTTATTTGTATAGATGCTGGATCAGATATTAGAGCTGACTGTTAAACAGACTGAATTACAAATACAGCCGCATAGGGCAGTCTTGAAGTTTAGCCAGTTTGGGATAGTCAACCACCATCCTTCTTTCGAATTCATGAAGGTCGAACTCAGAAGTATATTTAACTATGGGCTATGAAGATATCGTCGTCTCAGCCCATGAATGACCCACTACCGAGTCGGGCCTCCTCCAAATTCATGGAGGGAAATTAGCCTATTATGTCAAGTTTTCCTTCTCTTGCGGCTAGGTGATTTGCCTCTTGCGTTCCCTTAGTCGCCTCTTACGACACCCTCGGGATGATATGGGTTGGTGACAATACGTATTCCAAATCCGTCACCACACTGAGATATAGTGTTTAAAATACATCAATACCGACAAAATGAAAGATAACATACACAGCCGCATGAGGAGGTAAACTTCATACGGAACCTTATGCCAACCCGTCAGGCCAGTGTGGTACAGTAAGTTTTTTACCCTCCATGACCCGACACAGCAGTGCGTCATTTATGTGCTGAGAAATAGAAGTAGAAGAAGATAATAATGATTTTTAGTAAAAAGCCTTATGAAAATGTTGTAGCTAATATCCAATAACTACCTGCCTTGTTGGGTTGTGCTTTGAACCACGGTTCGATTCCAGTGTCAGGCAAGCATCTTTGTGTAAATTAGAGGTACATGCTCTAAGTCTGGGTGTCGTTTGTGTTCGTGAATTACATGTTTGTTAACAGTTCCCGCGATTCAGGTTTATAACTAACTAAAAACAATGTTGTTCACTAGTTGGAAATGTCGTATATCATTCTGCCTATCAATATTTCGGGTGAAATCGAATATGATCCCATCAGTAAGCCGGAAATCTTAGCTGCATCGATGCCCGTAACTCGATTAGTGTGCAGCTCTAAAAGCAAATCGATACGTAGGTAAGCTTCGGGCACGCCCTGGCTAGTCTTATGGAACGTATAATATATATAATAATACATAATACGACGATCTCTAAGAACAATACCGAAACTAATAAATGGTTTATATGATCGTAGAACAATATTTGGTTACATTGTCCCCAATTGAGTGCCATCACTATCACTACATATTATAAAACAAAGTCGCTGTCGTCTGTCCGTCCCTGTGTATGCTTAAATCTTTAAAACTACGCAACGAAGTTTGAAGCGGTTTTTTTTAATAGATAGAGTGATTCAAGAGAATGGTTTTTAACTATAATACATGCATAATTGCATGACTCCGTGACCCTGGGGATCCCCAGGGTCACGGAGCATGCGGCTCCCGTAATAGGAGTGAATCCCGTGGCCCTGGTTTGGGCAGTCGAGGATCGCCGTCAGTTTTAGTGGGTAGGTCGGGGCGCAATTCACCATCTCTACGCGCCCCGGAGTCCCACATACCCCGGCCAGTCCCCAACGGCCGGGTATCCATGAGGACCTCCGACGTAAAAAAAAATAAGGATATTAGTAGGATGTACTTATTTGTATTTTTAAATGTATAAATCTATACTAATATATAATCTATACTAATATATAAAGCTGCAGAGTTTGTTTGTTTGTTTGTTTGTTTGAACGCGCTAATCTCAGGAACTACTGGTCCGATTTCAAAAATTCTTTCAGTGTTAGATAGTCCATTTATCGGGGAAGGTTATAGGCTATATATTTTATTTTCAAAAGAATTAGGGATCCGTATGAAAATTGTGATTTTGTAACCCAAGGTGTAAAATCGAAACCTATTTATGCGTGCGCTGCAAAAACGGTTGACAATAGAACAAAATGAAGTACTACGAGTTTGTAGGTCTTATTAAAATCTACAAAAAAGTCCGCGAGAGCACATATCTAACTATCATAGTTTAGTCACAATAACCACTTTTATATTCATAAAAAAAATGCATAGAGATAAGCACGGGTTCGAAGTCCACGCGAGCGAAGCCGCGCCCAAAAGCTAGTTACAAATAAATACACGAAAAATATCAATTAAAAAAAAGATCAAAGTCAAAAGTAGTTTCAAACTGAAGCGAAACCCAATCAGTATTTACTTCCAAATGAAAACAGTTCACAAACAACCACAAAGGGTTATTTTTGAACCGATTTTCCGACCAATGCGAGGTAACGCTTTAATCTATTCCCTCCCAAGCATAACAGTGCGGTCAAAAGGAAACCTTGCTCTGCGTATCCACTTCAAAGGAGCTTTGAGCCGGTACGGAATGTGATTAAAAAAATGAAATGAAGAAATGATAGGATGTCAAAAGCATTCTTGATATCATTTGGCAATTAATTTGTGATCCAGCTATCTGGGACTAAACCGTTCAGTGTCAATATGTTTTGTTTTCTTTATTTTTTTGTAAATACATATTTAAATAAATAAATATCCTTGGACATTTCACACAACGCCATCTCGTCCCAAGCTAAGCAACTTATTGCTTGTGTTATGGTAACGATAGGGATGATAAACTACTTATATACATTTTTGTTTTTGTAAATACATAGATATTATAGATAGAAAACACCCGGACCCGTAACAAATACTTGTAGGTCGTACATATATTTCTTCCGTGCGGGGATCGAAACCGCGACATGCTGCGCAGCAGTCGATCGCTCAACAAACCTAATTTAAAAAAAAAACAATCTCTCTGAGTACTTTTTTTCAGCCCATAGCTGACCCTCTGCTGAGTCAGGCCTTCTCTAGTTACACGGAGGGTAATTTGCCTACTGTGCCACGCTGGCAGGATGGGTTGACACAGGGTTTCGTATTAGTCTGCGGCGGCGTGGTTGTGTACGTCTGCGGCGGCGTGGTTCTGTACCAGATCCCACAATGCCGCAACAGGACGCGAGTAGGGAGCACACCGGGGATGTTTAGTGGGTAGGCCCCCACTCTGGGGGAGAGTCCCACACGCCCCCCCCCCCCTCGGCCATTTGTCCATAAAGGATTTTAACCCGGGTGAACAAAAAAAAAATTTCGTATTAAGTTTTCCTTCTCTTGCAGCTAGGTTATCGGCCTTGTCATTTCCTTTTTTTGGGTCTTACGACACGCTCAGGTTGAAATAGAGTGGTGACACTATTTATTCTAAACTAGCGACCCACCCCGGCTTCGCACGGGTGCCATATAAACCTTCCTCTTGAATCACTCTATCTATTAAAAAAACCGCTTCGAAATCCGTTGCGTAGTTTTGAAGATTTAAGCATACATAGGGACGGACAGACGACAGCGACTTTGTTTTATACTATGTAGTGATTCGCAAGGGAAGGTCCAATTGAGGTTGCATTAAACAGGAGGTCCGATTGAGCAGTGGGTCATGTATGGGCTGAACAGTAGATGTCATAATCGCGAAAATCTAATAAATTATTATACTGTATACATTTAAACATTAGTTGCTTTTTACTGTTATACGAGTATGTATATGATATTACTAGCTGCGCCCCGCGATTTTACCCGCGTGGTGATGGAATTTAGTATTTCGATACTTTTTTTTCTTCTTACTTGACACTTACATAGTTATATTTTGGACAATTCACACAATATCTTTATAAACTGTAATCTATGTGTTATTCTGATGTATAAGCTATATTATTGTAAAATTTCATTAAAATCTATTCAGGAGTTTTTAAGTGAAAGAGCTTACAGACTTTCGCGTTTATAATATTAATAGGATGTGCTAACGTAATCAAGGGTTTTAACCTATGTAGATAGAATTACTACATATATGTTTAATTGCTAGTTGTTACCTGTTTTGTTGAACTAAAAATGAAAAATCTCGTTCGTAAAAGTAAAAAAAATAGTTAAACATCTCTTTCGTCGTTCGTTCGTTACAGGTCATAAATGACTATATGAATACTATATATAAATGACTAGCCCATACACTACTGGGTCTCCTCCAACTTCATAGAGGGAAATTAGCCTACTGTGTCACGCTGGCAAGACGGGTTGGCACAGGGTTTCAAGTTTTCCTTCTCTTGAAACTAGGTGATCTGCCGCTTGCGTTACTTTTGTCGCCTCTGACACCCTAAAGAAGGTATGGGTTGGTAACATTGTGTATTCTAAATCCGTCACTACACGGACAGCAAAACATCTAGCAAAACCAAACGTTGCTTAACCTCCGGATCTCCCAATCTCCATACAGCATAAATCCAATATAGCACTCGTTTAAAAGCCCTCTGTTTACATCAGATAAGTTTGATGCATGTCGACACATTGTGATTTACGGGCAGCAAATATTTTAGAGAGGTTTTTTAGGTATAGAAAAGGTAGCATGCCATAATGGGTTTAGATTTTGTATGCATTTAGAGATATCGGAAAGCGTAGCGTGGGACGGCCTCTGCTAGATGGAGCGTCGATCTGCGAAAGGTTGCGGGCAGCAGCTGGATGCGTCAAGCTGAAGTTAGGGCGCTATGACGCTCTTTAGGGGAGGCCTATGTCCAGCAGTGGACTAATATGGGCTGATGATGATTATGATGATGAATTTAGAATTCGTGCTATCTCACCTACTATTCAGTCCATACCTAGAACCACTTCTCTGTCAGGCCTCCTCCACTTATATGGAAGGTAAAGGTCCCCGGATAGCGATGGATCACGTGCGGCCCAACGAAGGGCCTTCGCGGAAATCCTTGGAGGCTTATGTCCAGCATTGGATGTCTTTTAGCTGAAATAAACAAAAGAACGTATGTGTGTGTGTGTGTGTGTGTGTGAGAAATACATGGTGGAGTGTGTTTTTATTGTTTGTTATTTTTATGTCTTTTTATTGAGTATAAGTGTTTCGATGCAGATATTAAAAAAAAAAACTATACCCCTTCTCTATATAAACTGTAAGTGTGGAAAATTTTATACTCCTGTATCCTTAGTCTCCTTTTTTTTCGTCTTTCTCTTCTTTTTTTTTTAAACGAAACCTCTGCACTAGGTATAACCTGTATCGCGGGGGCAGTTTACAAAGATGTAATTCACGCGCACAAATGACACCCAGATTCCGAGCAAGTGCCTCTGGTTTAGACAAAGACACTTGCCCGACCCCGGAATGGAACCCGGGACCCGTTAATCCAAAGGCGGCACATCTGATCCCTAGACCAACGAGGCCATCAAGAGGGTGTCATAAGAGCCTAAAAAAGGAAATGACGTGGCCGATAACCGAGCCACAGGAGAAGGAAAACTTGATAAGAACGCTGTGTCAACCCGTCTGGCGTGGCACAGTAGATAGTGGGTGCTGTATATGCTGAGAAATAGTAGTAGTATAAATACATATAATACAATAATATATATATATATATATATATATATATATATGTCGTGGATAACGATATCGTTTTATTAAGTTTCTCAATTGATTGTTAACACAGTAGTGCGGCAAACGCGGTGACGTCAGTTGTTTTGCAATGGCGGCACGTGGACAGAGTCGTAATGGAAAGTGAGGTTGGCTCGATCAGTCAGTCGACGTTGGGACACGGACCGAGACACTTCTCCGTTGCGAACCTGTCGGTTTGTCTATCTAAGTGTGTTAACTGAACATTGTTATTTATACTGTGGTTAATATTGTGAATTATAAAGTTACAAGTAATAAACCTCGTACCAAGTCAAGATGATGACGACTCTATCGCTCAGCCGTCGCTATCTCCGACATCAGAAGTGGTATGTAACTCAGTCAGCCCACGTGGAGAAAACAGTGTAGTGATAATGTGTGTACTTCTGTACGCGATGGAAATAACTGATAATGGCGATTCATTGTCACTATAAAGGAGACATTAAGCTACATGAAGATTGTTCTGAACTGAAGATCACAAGCGGCAGTCATAGTGCGGCGATTAACCAAGTGGGGATCACTTGCTTTCATTGTGATGGACAAGGACACTACGCGTCTAACTGCCCTGAGCGGAGCAGCAGGAAGGCGAGCAACAGTACTGTGGTCAGCCAGGTCAAAGAATAGTGAGTGGATCTGTAGTAAGCGCACCAGCTGCAATGTTACGTCACTCCGGTGAGCAGTTTCCATTTTATTACTCGGGTATATTGTATGGTATACGAATTTACGATAGTGTGATTTTGACCGGTGTAAGAAAATATTATTTGAGGTTCTTTTGCGTGTTTACCTGTTAATTACTTGCGATACGAAGTTTAGATTGCTGTGCTTGTTTAGCTTGACGGTTCATCGGTCTGACGTCGTATTTTCGCCAGTTTATAGCTAAGTTTTCCAAGATTATGGAGCCATTGTATGCCTTGATTTGCATCGGTAAGGTAGCCTAAACGTGAGGCGATAGGACAGCAGATCCAGATTTCAAGCGATCGGGTTTTCGGTCGGCAACTGTGGAATGTCACAGCTGCGGTGGAATGGGTCACCGAGCATCAAATTGGCGGTGAAAGGCAAGGCAGCTAGTGCTGCCACTGCACACTTCAGCGTCAGGCTCTGCGGGGCCGCGGCTGCGGTCGGACTTAATCTGTTTCAGGTGCAGCAACGCCGGACATTTGACAACGAAGTGTCCACGTGGCAACAACGTGGCAACAGCGGAGGAGCTGGCGCGGCAGTAGGCGCAAGCAGTTCGGAGCAGAGCCTGCAGCAGCGGCGAGTAACGAAAGGCATGTGGAAGTTTGCTATGTTAGCAATCCCAGCAGTGCGCTGATGAACGCTTGTGAGTCGTATCCATTTTATTCTGATTCTGGTGCAGAGTGCTCTCTCATCAAACATTGTGTTGCGCCGAAGCCAAGTGGAAAGAGTTATGAGCACCCTCAAAAATATGTTGACTGTTGTAGAAGTTAGTCCAAATAGGTCATGGCAAGATGCGTTAGATGATGTCCAACTTGCTATAAATAGCACGATTCATAGGGTAACTAAGGCAAGTCCATTAGAATTGTTAATAGGTAGAGTAGCTAGGCCACTAAATTTATTAACTATTGACGATCATGAGGTTGAGATAAATTTGAGAGATTAGGGAACAAGCTGACAAATTAATGGAAAATAATGCACAGCTTGATAAATTAAGATTCGATAAAAATAAGGCAAATGTGACTAGATTTTCGGTGGGAGATTATGTTTTAGTCTAAAATCATGAACGGAATCAAACCAAATTGGATCCTAAATATAACGGACCTTATGAAGTCATTGAGGTACTTGACGGTGACAGATATCATAAGAGTTTGAACGCACTTATAAATACTCGAGAGAACGCCAACGTCCACTCCCCCAATCATATGTCCCTACTGGGCTGGATCCATGCTTATTAGATAATAATGACGGTAAGATATTGGGACTAGTTTAATAGTTTCTTTAATTAAAACATCATATGGCTATGTGCTTATGTAACTTAACGCCTTTAATACCTGAGGGTGTGGTCAGCAGCAATTATGCCTCGACACGCTGGATTAATTTTCGAGTCCCAATTGTAATAGGTGGCTCTATGAACTATAAAGGGCGAGGTGGCCAAATATACAGTCAAGGGCGAGGTGGCTCTATGAACTATAAAGGGCGAGGTGGCCAAATATACAGTCAAGGGCGAGGTGGCTCTGTGAACTATAAAGGGCGAGGTGGCCAAATATACAGGGTTGATCACTATTGGTTCGAGCACATGGCTAAGTGCGCTCGTAAGTTTGTCTATGGTTGTATTACTTGTAAACTATCTCAATCGCAATCAGGTCGCCCACAAGCGGGACTTCATCCAATTCCTAAGATTAGTATCCCGTGGCATACTGTGCACGTTGACTTAACTGGCAAATTAAGTGGAAAAGCGATTGCAAGGAGTACGTCATAGTTTTAATTGATGCGGTCACAAAATTTGTTCCCTTGTATCATACCCTGAGAATAGATTTGGCTAGAACAATTAAATCCCTTAAATCAAGCGTCTTTAGTTGGAGCTCCAGTAAGTAATTGCAGATCTGGGACGATGCTTTGCCAACAAAGAATTCAAAGTTTTTTTTGTCAGTTTCATTACGTTTGATAGCTACGGGTTCAAGTCGCGCTAATTGCCAAGTAGAAAGAACAATGAGCGCGTTAAAAAGTATGCTGACCGCGATAGAAGCGTCTGATAGGTCCCGGCATGAAGCGTTAGAAGACGTGCAATTAGTTTTGAATTCCTCTGTCCACCGTGTAATACAAGCGAGTCCACTCGAGTTTCTGATAGGACCTTTAGCTAGACCATTTAACCTATTAACTTTGAATGATTCCGGACCGGCAGTAGACATTAGTAAGAGAGCAAGCGGCCACATACTAGTACATAGAAAATAGTGCCAGTTACGAAAAAGTAAAATTTGATAAAACCACAAGTTAAAGTGGTAAAGTTTGATGTTGGTAATTTAGTTTAAATTCAGAACGAAGAGAAACCAAACTAAATTAGACGCGAAATACAAGGGACCGTTAAAAATTGTGGAGTTACTTGATGGTGATCGTTATTTGCTGAAATATTTGACCGGTAATAGAACATAAAAATACGCTCACGACTGTATAAGGAGATTCCACTAAGCAGTGTGCCCGTTGAGTTAAATTTGTCTGATGAAGATGGTGAGGAGGTTGCCTCCAACAGTAAAAAAGAACACATACCTTGGCTAGGTCGCACTACACGCACTAGTCTGTAGTCGTAACTGCAACTCTGGGAGTTGTACAGAGCGCGATGGGCAGCTAGTGGTGTGGCGGGGACCCGGGTCTCGAGAGAGACTATTTGTATGGTCCTGTGTACTGGGAGTCGTGAACTCTAGTTAAAGTGTTGGTCGTATCGCTTGGAGCGATGACGGTATGGGTGACATGTGAATTGTCACTAGCTGCTGGGACAGCTGGGCCATGTGTTGTGTAATTATTACTTTAAACCTACTGTTTTAAAGTATCAGTATTGAGATTTAAAGATTATGGGCTTAGAGGAATCTTTCGTGTTAAAGTTGTTAAAATTATTTGTATGCTAACGTGATCTCTGTTAACTTGATTCTTAAGATACGATTACGGAACATTACCGTCAGGTTGGCCGAACGTGAAAATGTGCCTCAGTTGGTTATTTTGTTACAAGTACACACGAGGACGTGTGCTTCGTCAGGCTGGCCGTGTCGTGGATAACGATATCGTTTTATTAAGTTTCTCAATTGATTGTTAACACAGTAGTGCGGCAAACGCGGTGACGTCAGTTGTTTTGCAATGGCGGCACGTGGACAGAGTCGTAATGGAAAGTGAGGTTGGCTCGATCAGTCAGTCGACGTTGGGACACGGACCGAGACACTTCTCCGTTGCGAACCTGTCGGTTTGTCTATCTAAGTGTGTTAACTGAACATTGTTATTTATACTGTGGTTAATATTGTGAATTATAAAGTTACAAGTAATAAACCTCGTACCAAGTCAAGATGATGACGACTCTATCGCTCAGCCGTCGCTATCTCCGACATATATATATATATATGTCGTGGATAACGATATCGTTTTATTAAGTTTCTCAATTGATTGTTAACACAGTAGTGCGGCAAACGCGGTGACGTCAGTTGTTTTGCAATGGCGGCACGTGGACAGAGTCGTAATGGAAAGTGAGGTTGGCTCGATCAGTCAGTCGACGTTGGGACACGGACCGAGACACTTCTCCGTTGCGAACCTGTCGGTTTGTCTATTTAAGTGTGTTAACTGAACATTGTTATTGATACTGTGTTTAATATTGTGAATTATAAAGTTACAAGTAATAAACCTCGTACCAAGTCAAGATGATGACGACTCTATCGCTCAGCCGTCGCTATCTCCGACATCAGAAGTGGGATGTAACTCGGTCAGCTCACGTGGAGAAAACAGTGTAGTGATAATGTGTGTGCTTCTGTACGCGATGGAAATAACCGATAATGGCGATTCATTGTCACTATAAAGGAGACATTAAGCTACATGAAGATTGTTCTAAACTGAAGATCACAAGCTGCAGTCATAGTGCGGCGATTAACCAAGTGGGGATCACTTGCTTTCATTGTGATGGACAAGGACACTATGGGTCTAACTGCCCTGAGCGGAGCAGCAGGAAGGCGAGCAACAGTACTGCGGTCAGCCAGGTCAAAGAATAGTGAGTGGATCTGTAGTAAGCGCACCAGCTGCAATTTTACGTCACTCCGGTGAGCAGTTTCCATTTTATTACTCGGGTATATTGTATGGTATACGACTTTACGATAGTGTGGCTTTGACCGGTGTAAGAAAATATTATTTGAAATTCTTTTACATGTTTACCTGTTAATTACTTGCGATACGAAGTTTAGATTGCTGTGCTTGTTTAGCTTGACAGTTCATCGGTCTAGCGTCATATTTTCGGCAGGTTATATCAGTTTTCCAAGATTATGGCACCATTATATGCCTTGATTTGCATCGGTGAGGTAGATTGAGAGCATAAACATAAGGCGATAGGACAGCAGATCCAGACTTCAGGCGATCGAAGTTTCAGTCGGCAACGGTGAAATTTCACAACTGCGGTAAAATAGGTCACCGACCGTCCGATTGCCGTTCCAAAGGCGAGGTGAAAGGCAAGGCAGCCAGTGCTGTCACTTCGGCGTCAAGCTCTGCGGGACCGAGGCCGCGGTCGGACTTAATCTGTTTCAGGTGCGGCACCGCCGGACATTTGGCAACGAAGTGTCCACGTGGCAACAGCGGAGGAGCTGGCGCGGCAGTAGGCGCAAGCAGTTCGGAGCAGCGCCTGCAGCAGCGGCGAGTAACGAGAGGCATGTGGAAGTTTGCTAAGTTCACCGTTGCAATGCATTGGAAGCTCCGCGCTTCGTGTAACGCTGTTATAGTGCATTGGAAACTCCGCGCTTCGTGTAACGCTGTTATAATGCATTGGAAGCTCCGCGCTTCGTGTAACGCTGTTATAGTGCATTGGAAGCTCCGCGCTTCGTGTAACGCTGTTATAGTGCATTGGAAACTCCGCGCTTCGTGTAACGCTGTTATAATGCATTGGAAGCTCCGCGCTTCGTGTAACGCTGTTATAGTGCATTGGAAGCTCCGCGCTTCGTGTAACACTGCTATAGTGTATTGGAAGCTCCGCGCTTCACGTAGCTCCGTTGCTGTACGTCGGAACTCCGTGTTTTGTGTAGCCCGTACTGTTACGTCGGGAGCTACGCGCTTCGCGTACAGTTGACCATTGAAAGCTTGGCGCTTTGTGACTCGGGGCACCCCGATAACCGTACGAGTTTTTCCTTTTATTACGTTTCACACACAACGACAATGAAAGACGCGCGAGAACGCGCTGACTGTCAGGATGGTCGTGTGGCGTATTGAGTTAACGTTTTAGTAATACTAGCGCCATCTATGCCGCCTCCGTGGCATTACTCGCGGATGGCGCTGCGCATAGATTCTGAAGAGCTGTGACGTATCGAACGAAGGAACGAGTAAATGGATGGTTTCGCTCGCGAATGAAGTGAGTCAGTGGTTCGGTCATCGCAGGAGTGGATGAATGTTCTATTCATTCTGCCCTGGAACACCGACAGCACCGCACGTGTGCATCTTAGGTGGGCCTTGGTGCAGGCCTTTGATTTTCAAATCAGTTATCGTGAGGGACGTCGTATGGCTCGAGCTCGTAAGATCATCTGTTACCACTCGACATTTCCAACATGCGCTCAGGTGTCCTACATCGCAAGGTACAGAGAAATAATCGGACCCGGTGTCTTCCAATTGTTCCCCGGGCCTTCCGCTGGTCAGTAATTAACCACGTGCACGAATCACGTATGCACCTTGAATTTAAGAAGACTCTTGAAAGGGTTGATCACTATTGGTTCGAGCACATGGCTAAGTGCGTTCGGGACTTCATCCAATTCCTAACATAAGTATCCCGTGGCATACTGTGCACGTTGACTTAACTGGCAAATTAAGTGGAAAAAGCGATTGCAAGGAGTACGTCATAGTTTTAATTGATGCGGTCACAAAATTTGTTCCCTTATATCATACCCTGAGAATAGATTTGGCTAGAACAATTAAATCCCTTAAATCAAGCGTCTTTAGTTGGAGCTCCAGTTAGTTATTGCAGATCTGGGACGATGCTTTGCCAACAAAGAATTCAAAGTTTTTTTTGTCAGTTTCACGGTGTTTCTTTACGTTTGATAGCTAGTCAAGTCGCGCTAATTGCCAAGTAGAAAGAACAATGAGCGCGTTAAAAAGTATGCTGACCGCGGTAGAAGCGTCTGATAGGTCCCGGCATGAAGCGTTAGAAGACGTGCAATTAGTTTTGAATTCCTCTGTCCACCGTGTAATACAAGCGAGTCCACTCGAGTTTCTGATAGGACGTTTAGCTAGACCATTTAACCTATTAACTTTGAATGATTCCGGACCGGCAGTAGACATTAGTAAGACAAGAGAGCAAGCGGCCACGTACATAGAAAAGAGTGCCAGTTACGAAAAAGTAAAATTTGATAAAACTACAAGTTAAAGTGGTAAAGTTCGATGTTGGTAATTTAGTTTAAATTCAGAACGAAGAGAAACCAAACTAAATTAGACGCGAAATACAAGGGACCTTTAAAAAAATGTGGAGTTACTTGATGGTGATCGTTATTTGCTGAAATCTTTGACCGGTAATAGAACATAAAAATACGCTCACGACTGTATAAGGAGGATTCCTCTAAGCAGTGTGTCCGTTGAGTTAAATTTGTCTGATGAAGATGGTGAGGAGGATGCCTCCAACAGTAAATAAGAACACATACCTTGGCTAAGTCGCACTACACGCACTAGTCTGTAGTCGTAACTGCAACTCTCAGAGTTGTACAGAGCGCGATGGGCAGCTAGTGGTGTGGCGGGGACCCGGGTTTCGAGAGAGACTATTTGTATGGTCCTGTGTGGCCTGGGAGTCATGGACTCTAGTTAAAGTGTTGGTCGTATCGCTTGGAGCGATGTCGATATGGGTGACACGTGAATTGTCACTAGCTGCTGGGACAGCTGGGCCATGTGTTGTGTAATTATTGTCTTAAACTTACTGTTTTAAAGTATCAGTATTGAGATTTAAAGATTATGGGCTTAGAGGAACCTTTCGTGTTAAAGTTGTTGAAATTATTTGTATGCTAACGTGATCTCTGTTAACTTGATTCTTAAGATACGATTACGGACCATTAGCATCAGGTTGGCCGAACGTGAAAATGTGCCTCAGTTGGTTATTTTGTTACAAGTACACACGAGGACGTGTGCTTCGTCAGAATGGCCGTGTCGTGGATAACGATATCGTTTTATTAAGTTTCTCAATTGATTGTTAACACAGTAGTGCGGCAAACGCGGTGACGTCAGTTGTTTTGCAATGGCGGCACGTGGACAGAGTCGTAATGGAAAGTGAGGTTGGCTCGATCAGTCAGTCGACGTTGGGACACGGACCGAGACACTTCTCCGTTGCGAACCTGTCGGTTTGTCTATTTAAGTGTGTTAACTGAACATTGTTATTGATACTGTGTTTAATATTGTGAATTATAAAGTTACAAGTAATAAACCTCGTACCAAGTCAAGATGATGACGACTCTATCGCTCAGCCGTCGCTATCTCCGACATATATATATATATATATATATATATATATATATATATATATAATTCTGTGGGAGATACCAGTACAGACAGACGTTACAGTCTCACATAATAGACCAGATATTATATACATAAACAAAACAGAAAACAAAATTTACCTTATAGATATAACAGTACCATCAGATTACAATATAGGACCAAAAGAAATAGAAAAACTTAGCAAATATAATTTACTCAAAAATGAAGTAACTAGGTTATGGAAAATGCCCACTGAAGTTTTTTTTTTTTTTTTTTTTTTTATCAGTGACTTGAATGCCTTTGACCCTAGGCTTGCGTGATGGAAAGCTACGCCAGGGTCTAAGATGGAGCAGGCAATTCAAGGAATTGCCCTGTCGGGCACCGGCTCTCACATACACACGACGGAACACAGTAAAACTGCTTGGCGTCGGACTTAAATGTGAGGGTGGTAGCCAGCCGGGCGGACCGTTCGATCCTACCACCAAGCGTGCTGGGTTTTGTTGACTTTTACAACACGCGTTATTTCCCAGCGTGCGGTGGGGGAGTTTTATATTCTGACCCGTCCCCACACGGGAAAAATACGTATATACCGATAGTAATAGGGTCGACCGGAGTAATAGCCAAAAGTTTACACAGATACATAGACACATTAAATTCCAACATAAATATTCACATTATTCAGAAACAAGCTGCTATACACACAATTACAATAGTCAATAAAGTCATGGGAAACACAATGTTTGTTGATAGGGCACCTGGTATCGCTTCTCCCTGAGGGTTTCAGGGTGGTGAACCAAGTTATACCGAGCTTCGCTCGAGTAAGAAAACCTTTCTTAAATAACTACATCTGTTGCAATCAATTTCGTGTTGTCAGTAACACAAACTGTAAAATAAGGTGTCAATTTTCTATATTACTTTACAGCTAGACTGTCAGCATTGCTCGTCCTTTACACCCTTATATGATAATGTAATCCGTCATAAATTATTCACAACCATATGGATTAATTCCAAAGCTTTTTATTCCATGCCATGTTGTCGGTATTGTCTGAAGTTTGACACTTTTTCAAGTGACCAGTTTATATATGTTACTGGTCCCATCACAGGAAAAATAGCCTGCTGTGCCACGCTGGCCAGACGGGTTGGCACAGGGATTTATTTCAAGTTTTCCTTCTCTTACGGCTAGGTTATCGGCCTTCTTGTTATTCGGTTAAGTGTGACAATAACGCTCCTGGCTCCTAGTAGGTAATTTTCGCCTCCAGGGCGCTCACGGATGACGATTTAAGTATACTAAAAACCTGGTCCTTTTTGTAGCCACGGGAGTTACTCCTTCTATTTCGGGAGTGTTCCTACGACACTGGGCTAAACATTAACCTTTTATTTTCTTCGCCAAACTTACTACTGCTACTACCACTAATACGCAGCCCATATGTGACCCACTGCTGAGTCGGGCCTCCTCCATTTACATGGTAATTGGCCTACTGTGCCACGCTGGGTAAACGGGTTGGCACAGGGTTTCGTATCAAGTTTTCCTTCTCTTACGGCTCGGTTATCAGCCTTAACATTCATCATTTCAGCCAAAGGACGTCCACTGCTGGACATAGGCCTCCCCCAAGGATTTCCACAAAGGCCGGTTCTGGGCCGCCCGCATCCACTGCTTTCCGGCGATCTTAACCAGGTCGTCGGTCCACCGTGTGGGAGGCCTACCAGCACTGCGCCTTCCGGAGCGCGGTCGCCACTCGAGGACTTTTCTGCCCCATCGGACGTCGGTCCTGCGAGCTATGTGCCCTGCCCACTGCCACTTAAGTTTGACAATCCGGTGGGCTATGTCGGTGACCCTGGTTTTCCTGCGTATCTCCTCATTTCTGATTCGATCTCGCAGGGAAACTCCGAGCATAGCCCTCTCCATTGCCCTTTGGGTGACTTTGAGCCTTCTGATGGAGCCCATAGCCATAACATTACTAACTCATAAATGACCCACTGATGACCTGCTCTAGTTACATGCATATTAATTATCCTACTGTGCCACGCTGGCCAGACGGGTTGGCATAGCATTTCGTATCATGTTTTCCTTCTCTTGCGGCTTGGTTTTCAGCATTTTCATATCCGTATGTCGGCTCAGGTTGGAATGACATGGTGACACTATGAATTCTAAATCTGTCAGCTAATAGAATGCTCACCAAACTTCCATGAAAAAAAACTAAAGAGGACATAGAAAAAGCAATACTTTTATTGTTACAGTTTCGTTAAAAGAAAATACAATAAGTAGCAAGAAAATATTTCCTTACAGTAAAAAGTCACTCATGTTAAAGTTACTGCACTCATGTTGAAGTTATTATACACTGTAACATCGTTCATGGAGAATTTGTACTTTTATTTTTATTATTATATATATTTTTGTATATATTATACGATATGTATGTATATGTCGGAGATAGCGACGGCTGAGCGATAGAGTCGTCATCATCTTGACTTCGTACGAGGTTTATTACTTGTAACTTTATAATTCACAATATTAACCACAGTATAAATAACAATGTTCAGTTAACACACTTAGATAGACAAACCGACAGGTTCGCAACGGAGAAGTGTCTCGGTCCGTGTCCCAACGTCGACTGACTGATCGAGCCAACCTCACTTTCCATTACGACTCTGTCCACGTGCCGCCATTGCAAAACAACTGACGTCACCGCGTTTGCCGCACTACTGTGTTAACAATCAATTGAGAAACTTAATAAAACGATATCGTTATCCACGACACGGCCAGCCTGACGAAGCACACGTCCTCGTGTGTACTTGTAACAAAATAACCAACTGAGGCACATTTTCACGTTCGGCCAACCTGACGGTAATGTTCCGTAATCGTATCTTAAGAATCAAGTTAACAGAGATCACGTTAGCATACAAATAATTTTAACAACTTTAACACGAAAGATTCCTCTAAGCCCATAATCTTTAAATCTCAATACTGATACTTTAAAACAGTAGGTTTAAAGTAATAATTACACAACACATGGCCCAGCTGTCCCAGCAGCTAGTGACAATTCACATGTCACCCATATCGTCATCGCTCCAAGCGATACGACCAACACTTTAACTAGAGTTCACGACTCCCAGTACACAGGACCATACAAATAGTCTCTCTCGAGACCCGGGTCCCCGCCACACCAGTAGCTGCCCATCGCGCTCTGTACAACTCCCAGAGTTGCAGTTACGACTACAGACTAGTGCGTGTATTGCGACCTAGCCAAGGTATGTGTTCTTTTTTACTGTTGGAGGCAACCTCCTCACCATCTTCATCAGACAAATTTAACTCAACGGGCACACTGCTTAGTGGAATCTCCTTATACAGTCGTGAGCGTATTTTTATGTTCTATTACCGGTCAAAGATTTCAGCAAATAACGATCACCATCAAGTAACTCCACAATTTTTAACGGTCCCTTGTATTTCGCGTCTAATTTAGTTTGGTTTCTCTTCGTTCTGAATTTAAACTAAATTACCAACATCAAACTTTACCACTTTAACTTGTAGTTTTATCAAATTTTACTTTTTCGTAACTGGCACTATTTTCTATGTATGTGGCCGCTTGCTCTCTTACTAATGTCTACTGCCGGTCCGGAATCATTCAAAGTTAATAGGTTAAATGGTCTAGCTAAAGGTCCTATCAGAAACTCGAGTGGACTCGCTTGTATTACACGGTGGACAGAGGAATTCAAAACTAATTGCACGTCTTCTAACGCTTCATGCCGGGACCTATCAGACGCTTCTATCGCGGTCAGCATACTTTTTAACGCGCTCATTGTTCTTTCTACTTGGCAATTAGCGCGACTTGAACCCGTAGCTATCAAACGTAAAGAAACACCGTGAAACTGACAAAAAAAACTTTGAATTCTTTGTTTGCAAAGCATCGTCCCAGATCTGCAATAACTAACTGGAGCTCCAACTAAAGACGCTTGATTTAAGGGATTTAATTGTTCTAGCCAAATCTATTCTCAGGGTATGATATAAGGGAACAAATTTTGTGACCGCATCAATTAAAACTATGACGTACTCCTTGCAATCGCTTTTCCACTTAATTTGCCAGTTAAGTCAACGTGCACAGTATGCCACGGGATACTAATCTTAAGAATTGGATGAAGTCCCGCTTGTGGGCGACCTGATTGCGATTGAGATAGTTTACAAGTAATACAACCATAGACAAACTTACGAACGCACTTAGCCATGTGCTCGAACCAATAGTGATCAACCCTGTATATTTGGCCACCTCGCCCTTTATAGTTCACAGAGCCACCTCGCCCTTGACTGTATATTTGGCCACCTCGCCCTTTATAGTTCATAGAGCCACCTCGCCCTTGACTGTATATTTGGACTAACTGCTACAACAGTCAACATATTTTTGAGGGTGCTCATAACTCTTTCCACTTGGCTTCGGCGCAACACAATGTTTGATGAGAGAGCACTCTCCACCAGAATCAGAATAAAATGGATACGACTCACAAGCGTTCATCAGCGCACCGCTGGGATTGCTAACATAGCAAGCTTCCTCATGCCTCTCGTTACTCGCCGCCGCCGCAGGCGCCGCTCCGAACTGCTTGCGCCTACTGCCGCGCCAGCTCCTCCGCTGTTGCCACGTTGTTGCCACGTGGACATCTCGCTGCCAAATGTCCGGCGCTGCCGCACCTGAAACAGACTAAGTCCGACCGCGGCCGCGGCCCCGCAGAGCCTGACGCTGAAGTGTGCAGTGGCAGCACTAGCTGCCTTGCCTTTCACCGCCAATTTGATGCTCGGTGACCCATTCCACCGCAGCTGTGACATTCCACAGTTGCCGACCGAAAACCCGATCGCTTGAAATCTGGATCTGCTGTCCTATCGCCTCACGTTTAGGCTACCTTACCGATGCAAATCAAGGCATACAATGGCTCCATAATCTTGGAAAACTTTGCTATAAACTGGCGAAAATACGACGCCAGACCGATGAACCGTCAAGCTAAACAAGCACAGCAATCTAAACTTCGTATCGCAAGTAATTAACAGGTAAACACGCAAAAGAACCTCAAATAATATTTTCTTACACCGGTCAAAATCACACTATCGTAAATTCGTATACCATACAATATACCCGAGTAATAAAATGGAAACTGCTCACCGGAGTGACGTAAAATTGCAGCTGGTGCGCTTACTACAGATCCACTCACTATTCTTTGACCTGGCTGACCACAGTACTGTTGCTCGCCTTCCTGCTGCTCCGCTCAGGGCAGTTAGACGCGTAGTGTCCTTGTCCATCACAATGAAAGCAAGTGATCCCCACTTGGTTAATCGCCGCACTATGACTGCCGCTTGTGATCTTCAGTTCAGAACAATCTTCATGTAGCTTAATGTCTCCTTTATAGTGACAATGAATCGCCATTATCGGTTATTTCCATCGCGTACAGAAGTACACACATTATCACTACTGTTTTCTCCACGTGGGCTGACTGAGTTACATACCACTTCTGATGTCGGAGATAGCGACGGCTGAGCGATAGAGTCGTCATCATCTTGACTTCGTACGAGGTTTATTACTTGTAACTTTATAATTCACAATATTAACCACAGTATAAATAACAATGTTCAGTTAACACACTTAGATAGACAAACCGACAGGTTCGCAACGGAGAAGTGTCTCGGTCCGTGTCCCAACGTCGACTGACTGATCGAGCCAACCTCACTTTCCATTACGACTCTGTCCACGTGCCGCCATTGCAAAACAACTGACGTCACCGCGTTTGCCGCACTACTGTGTTAACAATCAATTGAGAAACTTAATAAAACGATATCGTTATCCACGACATATATATAATATTATATTTATTATTTAATGCTGACATAATATAACGATCCCAACAACAGTATTTGCGCAAAATTTCCTGTAATAATGTGTTGGTTGCCTGGAAGAGATAGCTTTTTAGTGATAAGGCCGCCAATTGTATGTGTTAAATTTAATTTCTCTTGTAAACCATGTTAATGTTGCAATTATACAACAAAGTGTTATCTATCTATCTAAACACTTTTTGGGGAAGACAATTTAAATGCACTAACTATAAATACTTTCCTACTTTAACTGCAACACTCCTCCCCTCTTCATGACGCCTGCTCGATGCATCTGCATTAACAAAATGGCCGAGCATTATGGCGGAACATTTTCTTGCTATTGTGTTTTCTTTTTTATTTCAGTTTTCCTGACAAGAATGTAATGAACATTCCTAATGTATAACTTTCTGTTGTTGTCTGCGTTTATTTTCAATTGAGTTAATTGTTTTTAAAATAAAAGACGACACTTCTACAAACTGTAATGCAATAAAACGATTTACAAATCGATGTACAAAAAAAATGAATATTTTGCGGCTATTAGAATTATAATATTAGCAGGATGGCTATAAAACCTCCGTTAGGTGCCGGATTTAGAATACATAGTTTCACCATCCAATGTCATTGTGAGGGTGTTGCAAATGCTTACAAAAGGAAATTACAATGCCGAGAACCTAGCCACAAAAGAAGGAAAACTTGATACTAAACCTGATTAGTGGATATAAAACAGCTTACCAACTGAAACAACCATTTACCACCAATTGGTGGTAAACGTACACGGTGGGCCCAGAATAATCTACGGAAAACAAAAGGGTCGACAAAAAACAATGCAGAAATTATTACACTTTTACCCACAAATGCTTCATTAAAGATCAAACCAAATCATAACTTATTTCATTAAGTTACTTCATTTGACAAGTCAAACAAAATAAAATAAGAAATTTAATATCAACCACCGGTTAGGAATGCAGCTCTTTGGAGAAGAGCCAGCAAGAAATAAATAAATAAATATCCTTGGACATTTCACACAACGCCATCTCGTCCCAAGCTAAGCAAACTTAATGCTTGTGTTATGGTAACGAGATGGATGATAAACTACTTATATACATTTTTTTTTGTAAATTCATACTTATTTTAGATAGAAATGACACCCAGACTCCGAGCCAGTGCCTCTGGTTTAGACAAAGACACTTGCCCGACCCCGGAATCGAACCCGGGACCCGTTGATCCAAAGGCGGCACATCTAACCACTAGACCAACGAGGCAGAAACTCTGTAGTTGTTCTTTTTAGATCGTAATTTTGAGGTATAAGTCAGAATTGTGAAAGCAAACTCGTGCAATCATTTCAAAGGGCCAAACATCAGCAACATCTAGTCAACAGTAACCTTCTAATGCCTGAGCCAACCGACTCCTAGCACCTGTTCACAAGCATGACGAATGTGGCCGTCATCGCCCTCCTCAACCATATTGCAGGGAAGAGAACGACCCGCCCACGACGCCACCACTGCCTGCCTGAGTCTTAAAATTAGCATGATAACTCGATCACCAAGGAACTGAATATTTAAAAAGATATAATAATAAAGCGTTAAGATACTCTACAGATGAACTACTAAACCCATAATAATATGTTCAAAAGTAGCTGCACATGTTTTAATAATAATTAATTTATGTCTTAAAGTATTTAACTACCATCGATAAAGTTCACGAACAATGCTATGAAAATTTTGCACATAAAACCGGCCACTGAGAATAATAAATAATTTGGTCGGAAAAAGTTTACTCCCTTACATAGAGGTGAGAAATTAAGATATCGTATCTAATCATATGAATCATCTTTTAACATCTATTTTGGATACAAATCCGAGTTGATCCAAATTATGACATTGACATGAAATATTGTGACATTTGGTAATAAAGTTTAACCAACGATCGTTAAATGTCCTGCGAGTCCAATTATAACAATTACTTCAGAATGCTGATGGGCTGATGGGACTGTCCCGCTACTGCAGCGCATGGGATATGTTTATAGAGGTAAAAACTGATGAATTTAAGGAAATCGTTTGGAAACGCTCATTCTCATTCTTCAGAATTCCTCATTCTTACAATCCATCTTTAATTCGAGGTAGAAAAATTTATTGACTTCTATTGATTAGCTCTATGCCCCAACTTTAGACTTTTGCTACACAATGTGTAGTGCACCGAATAATTTTAGAATCAACAGAGCTGCACTCAGTCCAAGCTTCCAAATTATTAGTTGAGTCATTTGAGTCCGGATTTAGAGTCAAAAAAATATTTTTCTCCCCTCTAGTCGTACATTCTAGTTTTACCGTTGGCTCAGTTCGTACAGAACTTTCTTTATATGGTGGATTAACTCGAAATGAGTTTTTTCACGGATTTCGTGCGAATACAACCTTAAATTAAGTTTTTGCGAAAGGATTGGCGCTGTGTTTACCTTGTGTGCAGAGTTTATGCAATTTTCTCTTGCGTCAGATTTTCCACCTCATGCATGTTCATAATATAATTTTAGATATGGTGCAGATATTGTGAATTACTAGATTTGCTTGTATATTTCATACGTTATATTAAATGTCGTTTTCATTAAATGGGTTGAACAAAATTACAAAATTATTGTGTATATGTGTATACATAATGTTATAGTACAAAAGCAGTGCTTATGTACTTTATCATCATACTTAAATATGATCAACATTAGATGTAAACTAGAACGTAAACTTACAAATAATAATAAAACAACAGTATCCTATCTCTGGATTAATATCGGTGCGAATATAAAAGCTTGTGAAACAAAAAAAAACCATCAAATCAATAAATAATTTAATCATGTTGACTCATGGGAGTCTTTTTGACCGGTTACAAATACATTTGGGATTGGTTCGGAATACTGCGGTTCAGTGAAAAACTGACAAGTAACATTTAACTTCATTTATTGATAGCTTCATGAAAATCCTTCTAGATCTTTTGGTTTCCATGAGGGGACGGGGCAGAATATTACACATCCCCACCGCACGCTGGCAAAAACGCGTGTTGTAAAAGTCAACTAAACCATCACCAGCACGCTTGATGATAGGATCTAATGGTCCACCCGGCTAGCTACCAGCGCCACATCTAAGTCCGGCGCCAAGCAATTTTACTGTGTTTCATCGTGAGTATGTGAGAGCCAGTGCCCAAGAAAGCATTTCCTTGAATTGCCTGTTCCATCTTAGACCCTGTGTTGTTGGTTTCCATCACGCAAGCCTAGGGCCGAAGGCATTCAAGTCTGTGATAAAAAAAGAAGCCATTTAGATAGACTCATTATACATTATAATACGTAGCAAATATGACGGTATAACATGTTCTATTTTAAAAATTGTTTATGGTAACCCTACTTTGGGTAAGGTCTACAGAGCGGCCATTTTGTTTAATACTTATTAATTCCGGTCGTGCGTGATAAGCTTAAACTTACACTTAACCCACCCATTACAAGCCCTTGTAATGTTTAATAGCTAATAACCGTCTATTAACCAGGGCGGTAAAAATTACTGTATCCTAAAATAACTTGGGTTAAGTATTTACAAAAGCTTTTTAGGTCGGACACTAAATTGCTAAACAGCTTTTACTTAATTAAATGTCCATTAAAATGGTATATAAATTATAGAATTAAAAATTAGAAAAACAACCTATGCTTCATGGTTTTTATTTATTTAACTACTTTGAATATTTAGAATAGCTAAGTAACATAATAGCTAAGTAGACTCAAAATTAACATACACAACAAAAAATGATTAGACCTGTAGTATGCTTAGCCATAACTTACTAGTAGCTGGAAAACAAAAATCATTTTATTTTATTTTATTTATTTATTACTAGCGACCCGCCCCGGCTTCGCACGGATGCAATGATGAACCTCTAAATTTATCAGTGTTTCTCTACAATATACTGCATTTATTATACTTAAAAACCTTCCTCTTGAATCACTCTATCTATTAAAAAAAAACTGCTTCAAATTCCGTTGCGTAGTTTTAAAGATTTAAGCATACATAGGGACGGACAGACGACAGCGACATTGTTTTATACTATGTAGTGATAAGACATACATACATACTATCATTACAGACCAATCCAATGCGATAGTGTAGTCAAAATTATAAATTACAATAGTTATTTCATACCATTCCAATTCAAAACATTTAAAAAATAAATAAAAAATAATAGTCAATATAATAAAAAAATAATATAACATACAATTAAAATAAAATATAAGGCAATTAACTATCGGAATATAATTATTTAATTCATGTCTTCTCTAAAAAAAAGACTTGTCCTGCAGTACCAGGGATCGATTAATCACACCTTTAAGTTTAACTGGGATCTTGCTCGATAGAGTCAAAATTGACAATCGACGTTCTATTGATTTATCAGTTTTGTTAATCTACTAATTCTATAGTCGGTACGTAAGCCACACGCTTTTTACCCAAGAACTTTTGAATTTAGCAGATTAATCCGACATGAAGCAATTGCTAGAATTGCTTCATGTCGGATGGGCGGTCCAATAGAAAATATCAAGTCTGGGGATCTATAACTTCCTTATGTCATATTCAGTATTTGAATCTAGTGACTCAACCCAGTTTCACTCAGGCAATATGAAAGCTAACAAATATTAAATATTTTTTTAAATCGGCTGTAAACGTAAACTACTTTACGCTTAAATTTGGTGTTGCTAACTTTTTCTTATTTATAGACTAATCGACCCGGCTACGCCTTGATATGAAGAATATGAAATCAATCAAGTTATACCTCTTGATTTCATATTCTTCTTGCCTTTAAACTGGTAACTGCACAACTGAATGTCAATTTATTGAAGATCGTCCACAGTCTCCTGACTCACACACTCACTCAATTCTCAATATGATATTCAAAATAATCTTGACAATAACGGGCTCAACATAAAATACAATTTGCCTCAATTTGGTATAGTCGCATAGAGTTATGCGCGTACATACATTTCAGTTTTTTTTTTAATAGTGCAGCACTCGTTTTGCACCATTCTTATTACAATCTAGCTTAGGCTAATAAGTAATTAGTATCTGTCCTTAATAACTACGGAAATAAATAAACTAAGGCAGTGTCCACTAGCACTTGTCTTATTGTCTCTAGTAATATTAAAACACTTTGTTCATGTATTCTTCATTTTTTTTTTATAATTTTAGAAATATTGTTTATTCTCAACACTAATTTATAAATGTAATAAAATATTAAGTTTACGGAATCACGTAGTGTTTTTATTTTATATGCTTTTTTTCTTTTTTGATACACACGAATCTCCATTGCACATTTGACATTGGCAGAATTGTCGAAAACGGCACATTGCCATACGTAAACATTGAATTGAATTGTAATAAAATATTATATACAATGTCTAAAACTATTAAAAAAAAACAACTTAAATATATACCCAAAATACATTTCACTGATTCATTTTTATTTATTATGTTTAATAGGGCTGAATTGGCTGAACAGAGCCCATAATGGAGATGGACATGGAGAGTTAGCCTACTGTGCCACACTGGCCAGACGGGTTGGTACAGAGTTTCGTATGAAGATTTCCTTCTTTTGTGGCTAGGTTATCGGCCTTGTCTTTTCTTTTGGTGGCTCTTACGACACGCTCAGGATGGAATGGGGTAGTGACACTATGTATTCAAAATCCGTCACCACATGAATATATATACGGATACGTGATATATAAATACAGTATTGGATTTGTCCAAACAACTCGTTCAAAGGGTATACTTGTGACCATTACTCGTTTCTGCGTGAAAAATATCACACGAAGCTGATAGATGTATTGCAGCCGTGACGTCCTTAGCTTGCTTCATATAATTCGTGTGTTGAATGTGTTGGTAGGGTGTCCATCATAAAGGTGAGTTGTGGTGTATTTGAGACACACATACTTCGGACATGTCGTTGGACAAAATCAAAATTAAAAAATCTCATCCGATTCGAGCCGATTCTACCCCAATACTGGACATAAGCATCTTCTACTGAGTGTCATTGTTTCGGTTCTTCTACAGATATGACCAAACTATTGCTATTTTAGTTTGATATTTATCTGACCAATGTTGGTAATTTTGGTGTTATGAGAAATCACTCGAAATTCATCATTTTCTCAAGAACATCTAATATTGCTCAGCTCATAAATTAGCCACTGTTGAATCCGGCCTTCTCAAATTATATGGAAGGTAATTAGCATTTTTTTCATTGCAACTCTTCATGGATACTCAGCCATTAGAGACTAGTCGGGATATGTGGGCGTCCGACTACTTATACCAACGACTGCCTGCTTCAGGGCCGCGGGTCAACTCCAATGGGGGAATATGCTCCACGACCGAGGTTAATTAGCCTACTATGCGACGTTGGCCAGATCGGTAGGCACAGGGTTTGGTATCAAGTTTCCCTTCTCTTGCGGTTAGGTTATCGGCCGTTTCATTTCGTTTTATCGGCTCTTACACACATTCAGAATGGAATGGGGTGGTGACACTATGTATTCTAAATCCGTGACCACATGGAATACAACCTTATATAATACTAGCTGCACCCCGCGGTTTTGCCCGCGTGGTAATGGAATATATTTGTTCGTCCGATTTTTTTTCTACTTACACTTATTGTTATATTTTGGACAATTCACAGAATATCTTTATAAATTGTAGCCTATCTGTTATTCTGATGTATTAGCTATATTATTGTAAAGTTTCATTAAAATCCACTATATAGTTTTTACGTGAAAGAATAACAAACAAACATCCATCCATCCATACTTACAAACTTTCGCGTTTATATTTGTAGTAGGATGTTACCATGTAACTAATTTAACTACTTTAGGACTTAATCCTCTCAACAGCCTTAATCATGGTCACCGTACCCGAAAGACATACATATCACAAGACGTTGAGTAACTCTTGGAATGTGACATACGGACTTAGCTGGCTTCATAACGTCGGCGCGTGACTTCACCAGACGCTATTACCAGCCATTTTCGTCACCTCGGCGAGCGAGAGCTGTATTTGTAGGTTAAGAACATACCTTTTCAAATGGTCACTTGTCATGTTTTCTGTCAAGACGATGCTTGGTCATTTTTAAAACAGGAGTTTGGCAAGAGCTAAATCATCGAATATTTGAAATAGGGTACATACAAAAGCTACACAAGCAAGCTTAATTCAATATCACTACATAGTATAAAACAAAGTCGCTGTAGTCTGTCCGTCCCTATGTACGCTTAAATCTTCAAAAGTACGCAACGGATTTTGAAGCGGTTTTTTTTAATAGATAGAGTAATTCAAGAGGAAGGTTTATATGTCATAATTGCACCCATGCGAAGCCGGGGCGGGTCGCTAGTTATGTTATAATTTCAACACAAATGTGCAAACATTTATTTATAGAACGTAGATGCTTAGAGAATGAAAGAGCTGAAAATCCTGGATTGTGGAATAGCTGGCTGAATCTATGAAGACGAGGCAATCCTTCTCATTGACCAGGATGATCAATAGTCGCAATACCTTCAACAGGGAAACTTCGGATGCATTTAGGCATCTCGGATAAGCTAGTTCTTTTGGAATCCTGTGTGGATGCCAAAAAGACTGGCCTTTGCGTACTTAGTATGTATGTAGTATATGTATTATCATGAGTATGCGTATATTATAGCACCTATTATAGTTTGGTTGATATTATAGTTTTGTTGCACCTACCTCGGTCCGATTCTGCATCACCCTATGGTAGACTGGCAGAAAATACCTAAGGCATTAAGTCCGCCTTTGTGCATGACCCATGTGCAGAAGAAAGGATAAAATATAGCCGTTCCGTACTGTCCAAAGGCCAAATTTGATATGACACCGATTTTAAATCCATTCGATCACTGTAAAACAGTAAACTCGAAAATTTATTTTTTATCTTATCAATTTCATGGAGGGAAATTAGCCTACTGTGCCACGCTGGCCAGACGTGCCAGCACAGGGTTTCTATTATGGACTGCCTCGTTGGTCTAGTGGTTAGATGTGCCGCCTTTGGATCAACGGGTCCCGGGTTCGATTCCGGAATCGGGCAAGTGTCTTTGTCTAAACCACAGGCACTGGCTCGGAGTCTGGGTGTCATTTCTATTTATAATATGTATGTATTTAGAAAAAAAAAAGTATATAAGTAGTTTATCATCCATCTCGTTACCATAACACAAGCATTAAGTTGCTTAGCTTGGGACGAGATGGCGTTGTGTGAAATGTCCAAGGATATTTATTTATTATTTAATTTCATGGAGAGAAATTAGCCTACTTTGCCACGCTCTGGCCAGACGTGTCAGCACAGGGTTTCTATTATGTTTTCCTTGTCTTGTGGGGGCCTTGGTCTAGGCCCTCGGTGTCTTGCGTTCCTTTAGTAGTACTAGTATTAGTAACTAACTAATTGTGTGTTCTTAATCCGTCACCTCACTCACGAGGTTATTATAATTTTATACTTTTAAAACTCTTCAAACATCACGTCTTATTCTGATCTCTCAAACGTCGCGTCCTTATTCTGACCCATTTCCTTTCGACAACTTTGTTAAGGCGAAATCCCGCGGACGTCTTGATTAAGGCGAGGGATACACATTGTGAATCTATTCACGCATTAAAAAGTTTGTAGCCGTTTTTTTCCTTCAACAATTCACTAACAAAGGACGTGATGGGCTGTTACAGTGATACTTACGGGCTCGAAGATTTGATAGCTTTTTGGTTTTATTTTTGAAGTGTAAACTTCTTTAGATATAACTAGATTATATTTAGATTAAATTATATTTAACACAAACAATTGGCGGCATCTTGAGATGGGTATAACAATGTCAAACTCGCGTCAGGACGGACACGTGTCCCGATGCGAGTTTGACATTTCTGACACGAGTTGGTCATGGCCGAAATAAGACAGATTTGTGATAACTAACTCGCGCAATAGTCGCAAATAAGACGTTAATAAACATATAGGATAAGGCTCAGTCCGTTTTTTATTTTTTGCTAAAAAGTTTTATTTGTTATTCTATTGTGTTATCACTAAAGTATTTTATAGCGGCTTACAATCGTCTTAAAACGAAAGAGAAAAATCATGCATGTCGTCGACCAATCGCGTGGCTCATACGTTTCTTTCTCAACCAATTACTCATAAGACTACTACGACTACTACTCAGCCCATAAATGACCCACTGCTGAGTCGGGCCTCCTCCCATTATATGGAGGGAAATTATCCTACTGTGCCACGCTGGCCAGACGGGTTTGCTTAGGGTTTCCACTTTTCCTTCTCTTGTGGCTAAACTGTCGGCCTTGTCATTTCCTTTTGTCGGCTCTCATGACATTCTCAGGATAGAATGGGGTGGTGGAGTGCCACCACCCCATTCCATCCTGAGGGTGTATCATCTCTATCATACATAGTGATGTATCCTAAATCCGGACCATTTGTAACCGACACATTTGTAAACTGCTATACCATTATGTCCGCGGTATTAACAATCTGTGTGTCACGGCATCTTTTTTGATAGCCGGCAAACAAGTGTTAAGTTAGCCTCTGGCGCGCAGCTTGGCATTCAAGCAGTGTCCAACTTGTGGATACGGGTCAACTTGTCTAACCCACTTTGTTGTTGGTAACAGTTTTCTGGCGATTGAAAGAAACGGCCGAGAACGTTAATATTGAAAGAACCTTTAAAAATAACTTTATGTTTTGACTACTTGAATAGCTGCTACCTGCGAATTTATCTGTTTTACAAAAGTTAATATTTATTTCGGAGTTTTTACGATAACTTATTAATTGCATTTCAGGTGAAAAACACTCAAAACTTGAAAAAAAAAAAATTTCCGCAAAAATATGATAAACTTAGATACTGGGCTCCTTAAAATTGCTCTGAGGGGAGGTCAATAAAACTGGACTAAGTTACTCCTTGTTACATCAGCAATCCGCCAGTGAAAGTGTCGTCAAAATCGGTCCAGCCATTTCAGAGATTAGCCGTTACAAACAGACAGGCAGACAAACATTGTAAGAAATGTTATTTTGGCATGTATGCCGTGTATACATCCAAATTCACTTAGTAAAGTATCCTCACAGACGCTCCTATTTTCTTTTTTTTATAGACATGTAAAGAAAAATGAACATTTGAATTGTTTTTATAACACACCTTTGTTGTAGATTAATTCTGAAAACAAATCAACAATTAAGTGTTTCTCTGTGTTACTAGTGCTGTTGTTTTTCCCGACTCTACCAGGATACTCTACGAAATCGCGTAGCACGTAGCTACGCGATTTTGTAGCAGCATCTACAAAACTTGCTACAAAATACTGCTTATAACGTAGCAGGTGAGTTTTATTTTCTGCGCTCACCGAAATGTTTTTGTGTGTATAGTGCGAAGTACAATCGATCAATAGCCTAATCAACGTGTGGTTCGGCTGAATTTTGGATGGGTGTCCGTCATATATTATAATGGATCTCCTTTCTGCATGGCAGTGCACGAAAAACCGTCGATCCTGGATGCCAATGTACTATCTGTACTAGTAGTTACACGTAAGTCTGTAGCGCGGTAACTGTCAATTTAGTCTAACCATGTAATTATCGGTTGCCCCAATAGATGGTCATAGGAGGTAGAAGGTACTACTTAAAAATACTGGTAGTTAATAATGTAGCCAAATAATGGTGTGGGGCAACACAAAATGTCATCAAAAAGTATCATCACACTAACTTATTCGTTACACCAAAGTATCGCTGCTCACGTAAATTTATGATAACCAACTTTCCGTTCATTATTTACTTCCGCAAAATTTTGTGGGAAAATTTAAATTCGTCCCAATCTTGGGTCCGGCTCGGGAATCAACTTGCAATTCAAATTATTTGATTTTTATGGGAAATTAATAATGATTGATTTACGGCTTTACATTATCTTACCAAAATATGATGTTGTGGTTAAGATTATTTTGGGAAATTAATCTATAGAATAAAAGTGTTTGTGTGCAATCTCTTGTGAGAAAATCTCATATTGAGAATACAAACCTGAGGCACGTTTGAATTGACTAAAGGTAGATAAATTGAGAACAAATGAATTGAATTTAACAAAGATATTTATAAAGGTATACGAGAGACATTACATTTATTTTTTTCGTTCAGAAACCTTTTGCTCATGCACAACACTTTTGCTGAAGATCATCACACGATCAAATGCATAGTTTACGATTCTATAAAGGACATACAGACAAACATTCATTTATATACAGGGTTGATACGACATACGGCATAGGGCACTTACTTAACTTAACTGCCTATACTAGGTATCATTTCCAGGCACTGTACCAAAAATCAATTAAATTGGAGCAATAGTTTAGCCGCAAATGATTTTTAAATTTTTTGCCTCATTTGAACATGATGTATCTTTCCTAACAGATGTTTATGCCTAACGCATCGTTTATTAACCTTAGGGGCTGTCCATTAATCACGTGATGTTTTTTAACATTTTTCAACCCCTCCTTCCCCCTTGGTGATACCTGGTGAGGTTTAAGACTACCCCTCCACCCCCCATGAAAAATCACGTGTATTTTTTTTTGTACCGTTTCGAATTCATACTAATCACATATAGTATACGTAGTGTAATTTAATGCCCCTCTGTCATATCAACTCTGTATATATAAGATTTTTACGACCTATTATATTACGTTAGAAACCCTCAAAGATGCTCTGACGTTGAGGTTTACCCTGGTTATGTTTGTATTATGTGGGACCAAAACGAACGGCAAATCACGTTTACTTGAACCAGGGTTGAGGATGTCACTCCCTAATGGAGAAACATACTCCCGATACTGGGGACTACGGCAAGTACTAAAATTACCAATTTTATCTTTGGGTCCTTGTTCCATTCTAAGTGGTAGTCTGTATCGGTCATAATTACATTTGATCCGCTTGGTGACAGAGAGAGAATATATTGTGTAACCACCCCATTCTATCCTGAGGGTGTCGTAAGAGCTGACAAAATAAAATGACAAGGCCAATGTTTAGCCGCAAGAGATGGAAATCTTGATATGAAACCCTGTGCCAACCCATCTGGCACAGTAGGCTAATTACCGTCAATGTGACTGTTAGAGGTCCGACTCAACAGTGGTTCATCTATGAACTGAGTAGTGGTTGTAGTATTCTCAGAATCAGTCCTCTTTTAGTCCCCCAAAACCCTTGCCTACATTCATACTGAAACCACTTCCGGTTCAAAATGCTGCTCCACAGAAAAGATCCAGCAAGTAACTGGCCGAAGGCAAGGGTTGACAGTCGGAACAAGTTGCAATGACGGTTCCGCACGTGTACTGAACGACTATTTTTAATACAGTTGCGAAAAAATGAAGCAATTTAATAAAATAATAAAAACACAATAAACTCAACCTAACTAATCATTTATGACTTATTAAAAAAAATGGCGCCATGCGTAGAATATAAGCAGAGTTTTTTTTTCTTCACCCATTCTAGTAGGCAAAAGCAACTACGCCCATACAGCCAAGTCTTCAGTAGATTTTTTTTATTGATATGAAATGAAAACGAAATTCAGTGAGATGAAATGAAATGAAACCTCACCTAACTCATTCAATCAAATCATTAAATCTGATATTGAAACAAATTAGTAAGTAGTTTCTTTTTAGAAATATACGTATTTGCATGAATCATAAAAACTTCTATGATTTTTTATTGTAAAAACTTCATAGTTGGTTTTCCTTTTAGTAAACGTATACTTTTAGTAACACTTTTTGTAAACAAACCCATTGATTTGAAAACAGCAACTACAGAGTTTCTTGCCGGTTCTTCTCTGTAGAGCAGCATTCCGAACCAGTGGTAGTTCCAGCATTAATGTGGGTGGACGTAAGGGTTGTGGAAGATCAAGAGAGATGAATGGATTGTAAGCATGAGAAATTGTGTATAAAAGGTATGACTGTAGATATGACGACTGATAGGTGTGTATGGAGACTACCACCTAGCGTGGGACAGGGATCGTAAGATGATGATGATGATGATAATGGTACTTAACTGTAAATATGACGATTTATAAGAGTTTTGTGATAAAACCTAGTTACGTAAATAAAGTTAATTTTGAGTTTGAGTAGACATTATTTTGACAGTTGGGAAAGAGAACGCACTAGTGCGGGAATGGCAAAAAAAAGCACGCGTGTGTAATAGCCCACTTCCCGAACGCAATACGTCCCTGCAATACGCCACATTTTGAGAACTGTATTAAAAAACACTAAACAGCATAGTGCGAGCTAGTTTGCCAGATGAGAGAAATTTACAATCCGTCCGTGCAGGGTTACCATAACGTGCAGTTATATGCATACGTACTCCATTGTGCAATATAGAGACGCAATGTCGAATTTGATAGCCCTCGGCTGACGCATACACGAGTAAGACTATTATCATCGGGGTTTAGCCGGAGCATTGAATAGATAGAGCGTAGAGGAGTTGTTCTTTAAAGTGAGTGTGTCAGAATCGTACAGTTCCACGCTAGTCAGATAGGTTAGCACAGGGTTTCGTATAAAGTTTTCCGTCTCTTGCGGGTGGGCATTGCCATTTCCTTTTGTCGAAATTCAGATAACACATAGGCCACAAAGATACAATGTGAATTAAGATAAAAATAAATAAAATAAATATCCTTGGACATTTCACACAACGCCATCTCGTCCCAAGCTAAGCAACTTAATGCTTGTGTTATGGTAACGAGATGGATGATAAACTACTTATATACATTTTTTTTTGTAAATACATACATATTATAGATAGAAATGACACCCAGACTCCGAGCCAGTGCCTCTGGTTTAGACAAAGACACTTGCCCGACCCGGGAATCGAACCCGGGACCCGCTGATCCAAAGGCGGCACATCTAACCACTAGACCAACGAGGCAGTTTAGTAATAGGTATAAAATATGATAGATATTAATGGTACAAAAAAGTGATAAATAAATAAATAAATAATAATAATAAGAGCGAGCGAGCGTAAGAGACGTAGCGACACCACCCCATTCCAGCCTAAAGCTCGCATCGCAGCCCATTAAAAACCCGCTGCTGAGTCGGGCCTCCTCCAATTACAAGGAGCCAAACTAGCCTACTGTGCCAAGCTGGCCAGACGGGTTGGAACAGGGTTTCGTATCAAGTTTTCCTTCCCACGTGGCTAGGTTTTCAGCCTTGTAATTGCTTTTAGTCGCCTCTTTCACCACCCGTAGGATGAAATGGGGCGGTGACACAATCTATTCTAAGCCACACGGATTTATATTAGTATCTTCGGAACCTTGCCTAAAGGGACTCCTTTAAATAATATATTTTAGTATTTAAGTTTTAGGTTAATTGGTATTTTTAGTCTTGTTTTATTACTTGAGTTAGTGTTTTGTAAGTACATATTACTTAAGTTAGTGTTTATGGAATAAATTACACTTATGTCTTTTATATATTATTTTAAAAACATGGATGCGGTCTGCACGAGATCGCACATTGTGGAAATCTATGGGGGAGGCCTATGTTCAGCAGTGGAATCTGTGGCTGATAGATAGATAGATAACACACACACAAAGACACTAGGTGGTAACTGTATCGCGGGGGTAGTTTACAAACATGAAATCCACGATAACAATTGACACTCAGACTCAAAGCAAGTACCTCTGGGTTACACAAAGACACTTGCCCGGCCCCGGAATCGAACCCGGCACCCCGTGATCCAAAGGCTCCGCATCGAACCCCTTGACCAACAAGGCAGTTTAGTAGTAGGTATAAAACTAAGTCTCTTCTGTACGTATTTAAGAATTTGATCTCTAGATTGCTTCGGGAGCGGTGGCACTGAAGCGATAGGACCACGGACAATAGTCGCCGCTGGACTGTAAACTAGATAGCCGCCTTAAATTAATTAATGGCGGGCAGATAACCATCTTTTGTCCCATTCGGAATAAAGGACCGAATGTATCACTTACTGTGTACATTGTGAAGGCGAAAAGACCGCCCGTAATAGGTGTCCGGCCATTTTGATAAGGGCTTTATAGTGGAGCTTGGGCGTTTTTAAGGCATTTAATGTGTTTTAAGCTCGAAGTAGGCATTCCTGAGTTGGTTTTATAAATGTCTGTGTATGTCTATTGGTTATAAAATTCTCAAAATACTATGGGACAATGACTGGGGTAAAAATATATTTCTTAGTTTATTGAGTGTATTACATTTGTATACGTATCGTTCGGTAGTAGGTATTGTGTGGAATGTGTCAGTAAAATCCAAGTTTTTTTTATTTGGTCACCACCAATATTTGGACCTTAGTGTTTTAAGTTGCTTGCATAAACCTCAGTGGCGCGTTCTGCCGCGTGGAATTCAAATAATAAAATTGTCTTCTTGTATGTCTTTAATCTATACATCTATACTCTATACAAATAAATAAAATTGGAGTGTCTGTTTGTAATAATAAACTAACCACTTTTTACTAAATGTATACACAGTACGTAGACCAAAACAACATGTTTTTTTTTGTCTCTCTGTCTGTCTGTCTGTTTGTTCCGGCTAATCTCTGGAACGACTGGACCGATTTTGACGGGACTTTCACTGATAGGTAGCTAATTATATAAAGAGTAACTTAGGTTACTTTTTTTACGCTGTACGACAATAAGTAAGCGCGGGTGAAACCGCGGGGCGCAGCTAGTTCTTTAATGAAATCCTTGGGGGAGGCCTATGTTCAGCAGTGGACGTCTTTCGGCTAAAATGATGATTATGATGATATCTTTACACTATAATTTGTCCGTGTAACGTTTCTGTGTGAATTTTTTTTTTCATCAAAACTCTAAATTAACTTTATTTACGTAGGTTTTACCACAAAACTCTTATAAATCGTCATATTTACAGTTAACGTTATCATCATCTTACGACCCCTGTTCCACGCTAGGTGGTAGTCTCCATACACACCTATCAGTCGTCATATCTACAGTCACACCTTTCATACACAATTTCTCATGCTTACAATCCATCCTGGCATCTTACACGAAACATGCCTATATCAGAATTATTGCCTGCAGTATTGTTATTTTTATGAGCGCGGAGCTCATAAAAGTTTACCCAAACGCCTACTTAAGTGAAAATTGTGTTGGAAAAAAATTGTTCAACGAATCTTGGTGAAATTTATCGATACGAGTTAAACCATCGGTTTCGTTACGTTTATCTGTGTGGTGACGGATTTATAACACATAGTGTCACCAATGGTATCTTTTGATAAGTAATATCTTATATTTTGCTAATTTTAATTTTTGTAAACTGGTTTTCCATCCGCTCGGCAATTAGAGGTCTGGTTGAAAACCAGCAACAGGCACCCCGTCTGGCTTATGCTGAACCAGCGCCGTTTCAGCGCAATCTAGATTTAGAGTTTAAGTAATTATAGTTAGTATTTAAAATTGCGCCGAATAAATTACTTTTCTTTCTTTCTTTTTCTTTCAATGCATTACTTCCTGAGGGTGTTGTGTAACAGACAAAAGGTAATAACAATTCTGATACATATTCGCAGTTGAAGGAAAACTTGATACGGAACCCTGTGACAGGGCATTTCCTTGAATTGCCTGCTCCATCTTTGACCCTGGCGTTGCTCTCCATCACGCAAGCCTAGGGCCAAAGCCATCCAAGTAATTGATAAAAAAGACCCCTTTTTCTTTGAATATTCTTACGCTAGATAACTAATTCTTAGCCTTAGGTTTTCTGCCTTGTCGTTTACTGTTGTTGGCACTTACGACACCCTAAGGAGGGAATGGGTTGGTGACACAATGTATTCTAAATCTGTCACTACAACGTCGTTTCAGCCCACGAATGACCCACTACCGAGTCGAACCTCCTCCTAATTCATGGAGGGAAATTGGCATACTGTGCCACGCGGGCACACGTTGGCACAGGGTTTGTATCAAGCGTGGTTCTGCATGAGATCCCACAATGCCGCAACAGGACGCGAGTTGGAGTACTCAGGGGATGTTTAGTGGGTAGGCCCCCTCGGGGGAGAGTCCCACACACCCCCCCGGCCGACGGGGATAGTCCTTAAAGGATTTAACCCGGGGCGAACAAAAAAAACAATAAAAAAAAAAATTGTATCAAGTTTTCCTTGTCTTGCGGCTAGGTAATTTGCCTCGTGCGTTCTCTTAGTCGCCTCTTACGACACCCTCGGGATGGTATGGGTTGATGACACTGTGTATTCTCAATCCGTCACCACACGGAACCTTATATAGGTACGTCACTACATACTTAATCAAAACTTATCAAGAATCACAATGGAACGATAAACAAAGGTTATTTTTAAACTGAATTATTAGTTTAACGGCAAACTTTTGTGACTGTACGCCGAATTTAGTTAGCCTATTGATTTTAGTCAGCTTGTTTAGTCGCTTCACAAATATTTCTATGTGATTTTGCATTTCTATAACGTTAGCACCGTGCGCTATTTGATATTCAGTTTTCTGCGTTTTTGTTTTGCAGTCCGCGCATGCACAATTTGTTTTCCGTATTTTTCACAAATGAAACATAACAATGCTCGGTGAAATGAAGAGAAAATATGTGGTTGAATTTTCGGGTGCACTGTGTAAAAAAAAAAATACTCTAACAAAGGTTTTTTTTGTCAGTAATGCATGATCTAATTACCGCACAGCCCATATATGCCGCACTGCTGAAGGTCCGTCTCCAATGACTGCCTCGTTGGTCTAGTGGTTAGATGTGCCGCCTTTGGATCAACGGGTCCCGGGTTCGATTCCGGGGTCGGGCAAGTGTCTTTGTCTAAACCAGAGGCACTGGCTCGGAGTCTGGGTGTCATTTCTATCTATAATATGTATGTATTTACAAAAAAAAATGTATATAAGCAGTTTATCATCCATCTCGTTACCATAACACAAGCATTAAGTTGCTTAGCTTGGGACGAGATGGCGTTGTGTGAAATGTCCAAGGATATTTATTTATTATTTATTTATTAATTACATGTAGTGTTATTATCCTACTGTGCCACGCTGGCCAGACGGGTTGGCACAGTATTTCCTTTCATGTTTACATTCACTTGCGGTAGGTTTTCGGCCTTCTGTCAGTTCTTACGACACCCTCAGAATAGGATGGGGTGGAATGTGTTCAATCCCGAGGGTGCCTTTACAGCTGAAAAAAGGAAATGTTAAGGTTGAAAAGCTAGCCGCAAGAGAAGGAAATCTTGAAACGAAACCCTGTGCCAACCCGTCTAGTTGGAGGAGGCCCGACTCAGCAGTGGGTCATTTATGGGCTGAGAAAATATAGATATTTAAATTGCAATTACTAAAAATCTACCGTAATTGAATAGTCTGTGGTTGGGTCATAGTTTGCGAGTTTGCGCTGTCCTTTGTCTAGCCTTTGAGGCAGTAGGTTTTAATGAAGCTATGTCGCTCTCATTTTGTTGAAAGCCCCGGGAAATTGGGTTGGAAAAGTTGGCGACAAAAAATGACCGATGCTAGAATGGGGTAAAGCTGCATTTAATCTCTCAGAAATATCATTTTTGTGCGATATTATACGAGAAATTTATAATTTATAATAAAAAATATATAAAGCTGCAGAGTTTGTTTGTTTGTTTGAACGCGCTAACCTCAGGAACTACTGGTCCGATTTCAAAAATTCTTTCAGTGTTAGATAGTCCATTTATCAAGGAAGGTTATAGGCTATATTTTATTTTCAAAGGAATTAGGGATCCGTATGAAAATTGCGATTATGGAACCCAAGGTGTAAAATCGAAAACCTATTTATGCGTGCGCTGCAAAAACTATTGACAATAGAACAAAATGAAGTACTACGAGTTTGTAGGTCTTATTAAAATCTACAAAAAAGTCCACGAGAGCACATATCTAACTATCATAGTTTAGTCACAATAACCACTTTTATATTCATAAAAAAATGCATAGAGATAAGCACGGGTTCGAAGTCCACGCGAGTGAAGCCGCGCCAAAAGCTAGTTTATAATAAAATGCCTGGCGCAAAATAGTATGATCGCTATTTGTGAACGGCATGTCTTTTTGTATGACTTTTTCTACTTCTTTTCCATTCATATTGCCCGTTCTCAGTTATACCCGAGGTTTTGCTACAAAGAATTTAAAACGTTAAATTGGGGACTTTTTCGGTTGTATACTTTTAAGTTTGCCTAATTTTTGGGATGTAACTATACCGCGTTTTTATAACACAAGCAATGTATATATGCTTTCTGTAAAATATTCTTACATTGATTTCTTCTTAGCAGTGGTCGTGATTCGAACTGGTGGTAAGCTATATTGTGCTAAACCAGAGGCACTGGCTCGGAGTCTGGGTGTCATTTCTATCTATAATA
The DNA here is from genome assembly GCA_905475355.2 of Clostera curtula. Taxonomy (NCBI): domain Eukaryota; kingdom Metazoa; phylum Arthropoda; class Insecta; order Lepidoptera; family Notodontidae; genus Clostera; species Clostera curtula. Next base: position 3,275,498 of record FR997813.1, on the reverse strand, counting down.
TGTATGTATTTACAAAAAAATATGTATATAAGTAGTTTATCATCCATCTCGTTACCATAACACAAGCATTAAGTTGCTTAGCTTGGGACGAGATGGCGTTGTGTGAAATGTCCAAGGATATTTATTTATAATTAGCCTACTGCACCACGCTGGTCAGACGAGTTGGTACAGGCAGAGTTTCGTATCCGGGGCGTCACAGTAGAATGCGTTTACGCGAACTTGTGGCGCCCCAAGCGCGCCGTGTGAGGGTATACCGCTGGGGTTTTAGTGGGTAGACGACTCTTGGGTAGACTCTCCCCCGGGGGGCGGTGGTATGCATAAAGAATTTACCCAGGGACAACAAAAAAAAAGGCAGTGTTTCGTATCAAGTTTTCCTTCTCTTGCGGCTAGGTTTACAGCCTTGTCATTTCCTTTTGTGGGCTCTTACGACACCCTCAGGATGGAATGGGGTGGTGACACTATGTATTCTGAATCCGTTGTAAGGAAAAGGTTTGCACTTCATTTTACTATTCTATTTCTACTACGATCAGCCCATAAATAATCCACTGCACTCCCATAATATGGAGGGTAATTATCCTACTGTGCCACGCTGGCCAGACGGGCCCAAGTCAAATAAATAAATGAATATAAATATCCTTGGACATTTCACACAACGCCATCTCGTCCCAAGCTAAGCAACTTAATGCTTGTATTTTGGTAACGAGATGGATGATAAACTACTTAGATACATTTTTTTTTGTAAATACATACATATTATAGATAGAAATGACACCCAGACTCCGAGCCAGTGCCTCTGGTTTAGACAAAGACACTTGCCCGACCCGGGAATCGAACCCGGGACCCGTTGATCCAAAGGCAGCACATCTAACCACTAGACCAATTACCCTCCCTGGGATGAGAAGAGGCCCGACCTCAGCAGTGGGTCATTTATTGGCTGAGTAGTAGTAGTTCCTTACAACATCCGACGTCAACATGATACTCAAGTATAAAGGAACTAAATATTCACTCGATACTTCATTCCGAATAATTGAAAACCTCTCAAACGCCGTGCGCTCGAATTTCACACTGAAGCCCATAAAATTTATTTGGAACTAAACTTTTACAGTTCTTTAGGTAATAATAGATACGATGGCCCGCCGTAAACCGGAGCCCGATCTGTCCTGGAAGACTCGCGACCGGTTTAAATAAAACCGGATCAATAGAATTTAGAACAGCGAAGTTACTTATTCAAACTCCAACTCAAAAGGCACTTTATTCATGTAAAACATCACAAAACTCTTATAAATTCATCATCTTTCAGTCCTTGTCCCACGCTAGGTGGTAGTCTCCTTAAACTCTACATTCATACATTTCATACGCATGTCTTCATTCACACAATAATTCATCCACCTCTTTCGTCGACCCTTACGTCCATCGCAAAATGTTGCATATCTTCGTGACGCTAGATTGCGTTTCATCAGTAACATTTTTACCCCACTTGCTTATAAAGAAGTTCCGCTTAAAAAAAACACGAATAAATAAATAAATCCTTGGACATTTAACACAACGCCATCTCGTCCCAAGCTAAGCAACTTAATGCTTGTGTTATAGTAACGATAAACTACTTATATACATTTTTTTTTTGTACTCCCAGACCCGGAACAAATACTTGTAAGTCGTACAAATATTTCTTCCGTGCGGGAATCGAACTCGCGACATGCTGCGCAGCAGTCGATCGCTCAACCGTGTCGTCAATATATGAACATAGAAAGAGACAAAGAGTAAATACAAAGTGAGTACTTAATAAGTGATTGATTCTATAACCAAGAGTATTCATGCAATGAAACCCAATATCGTCCTAGTCAACCGCAATATAACGACGTAAATGCCTAATAAACCGCCAAATTGTGCGTGCACCCACCTCGGTGTAACAGGTGAAGTATGAGCCGTGAAATTATATTAGTTCCATAATACTGGTGTTGCCATGCATTATGTAGCAATCGGGGTTTTATCATTCACACATCCGTTTAATAATACGTGAAGCAAAAATATTGTACCCCCTTTTACGAAATATTAATTACTAGCGACCAGCCCCGGCTTCGCGCGGGTGTAATGATGAACCTCTAAAGTTATTAGTGTTTCTCTACAATATTATGGATATATTATACATATTTATAAACCTACCTCTTGAATCACACTATCTATTAAAAAAAACCGCATCAAAATCCGTTGCGTAGTTTTAAAGATTTAAGCATACATAGGGACGGACAGACGACAGCGAATTTGTTTTGTACTATGTAGTGATGTAGTGATACTAAAGTATATATTTATATCGTGTGTTGACGGATTTAGGATACATAGTATCACCATCCCATTCCACCCTGCGTAACTACTCATAGACGAGCTACTACTGAGTTGGGGTACTTTTTTTTTGGCTGGAATAAAATGCCTGACCGCACATCCGGCGTCCGGGCAGACTACGGGGTAGTGTGGGGCCCTCACCCACCACAACAACCCGCCGACACTTGCCCTCATGCGGCGGACCACGGTGCTGAGTCGGGCCTACTCTTTTTTTTTTTTTTTTTTTTTTTTTTTTAATTTTTTTTTTTAATAAAAAGGCGGCACATCTGACCACTAGACCAACGAGGCAGTCGAATAGTGGCGCTCCTTTATCTTATGTATACACGTATCTTATGTATTTATATCTATCTGTATATTATGTTTACACCTAGATCTTATATTTATGTTAGTGGGTACACAATATTAAATTTCAGCCTAATTTTTTAACGAATTATGCATGTAACAACAATGTTATATGTATGTATTTAATATTACTATTTGTATCAGTTTATCTTTGAGTCTTTCCTTTAGTGTTACAACAACTACATGGAGGATAATTAGTCTACTGTGGCACGCTGGCCAGGATGGTTTGCACAGGGTTTCGTATCAAATTTTTCATCTCTTACGACTATCGATTATGGGCCTTGTCATTTCCTTTTGTCGGCCCTTACGACACCATCAGAATCAGTTAGAATGGGCTGGCACTGACACCGTATATTCTAAACTAGCTGCGCCCCGCGGTTTCACCCGCGCTTACTTATTGTCGTACAGCGGACGCCGCGGGGCAAAAGTAGCCTAAGTTACTCCTTATATAAGTAGCTACCTATCAGTGAAAGTCCCGTCAAAATCGGTCCAGTCGTTCCAGAGATTAACCGGAACAAACAGACAGACAGACAAAAAAAAAATTAAAATGTTGTTTTGGTCTACGTACTGTGTATACATACTTACGCATTTAGTAAAATGTGCTTATTTTATTTTTACAAACAGACACTCCAATTTTATTTATTTGTATAGATGTATAGATGGCATTTAGTCTAAGTTTAGCGTTATCCCACTGTGTATTCTAAATGGCATCTAGTCTAAGTTTTGCGCTCTCGTGGCTTAAAAAGTTTAACAAGAAATACAAATAGATCAATTTATGGTCACCCTACTACAGGTTTTAGTGGTACTAAAACAAGCTTAGGTATACTTGGATGGACGGCGTAATGCTAAACTATAAACTGCGAGTGTCATCAATTATTACACAGATTTGTAGAACCCACGATCAATCTTGCAAAATGATGTCAACATAACGTTAATATATTGTTGTTTGATTTCAGCCTATAAACCACCCTTGTCCTCCTCCAATTTCATAGCGGGATTTGTGCCACGCCTGGTGCGGTTATATTTCAAGTTTTCCTTCTCTTCCGGTAAAACTATGAATGTATGGGCTATTAAACTATCGTATTAGGTTAGTGTACCTGTCCCTGTGGAGATACAGTCAGGGGCAGAGGCAGTAAGCGCGGGATGGTACACCCCGGGGACGTTTAGTGGGTATGACTCGGTCTCCTCACAGAGGCGGAGGGGACTCCCACAAACCCCCTGTTGCCCATCCCCAGGCTGGCGGGGAGAGCCCATAAAGGATTGTACCCCAGGTCAAAAAAAAAAAGGTTAGTGTACCTGTAATGATAGGTCTATGATTAAATAATAGGCAGATCGATTGCATTCTTCACAGTCCGGTAAGCTTCTGATTCTATAAAATATGCCGTTTGTATGAGCTCTAAACAGTTTCCATATCTAGTGATTCCTAACAGTTTCCATATCTAGTGATTCCATTATGCCTGGAATTTCAGACCTAGAAAACAAAAGCGTTTTTGTAAGAGTCTAGACACGTTGTGGTTAAAACAACGCCATTATTGCGGTGCACCACTTAGGTAGCTTCAATTATTCACGAAACCTCAGCTCCGTTGTTTGAGTGGCATTGCGTTTTCCATCAGGATATTTTATCTTTTGAATTGGGATTTGCATGCCAAGTGTGTTTAATTCCTAGTGTTTTTCCTATACTTATCCATGATAGAGTCTTACTTCCTAGTGTATTTCCTATACATAATCATGCTAGAAGCATCTCGTAAGAATGTAGAATGTAGCGACCTGTAATAATCTATTATATCTAATCTTCTTATAAATAAAAATGAATAGCTGTTCGTTAGTCTCGCTAAAACTCGAGACCGGCCGGTCTTGAAATATTCGTGTAAGTCTAGGGAAAGTTCAAAATGTGAGCAAATATATGTAAAAATATATTTTTTAATACGCATTATCTTTGTTCCTGTTAAGGTTTCCACACATTTTAATAAAGTTGAAACATTCTGGAATTATAATTCAGGATTTTTATTTAAAGATTCTAAGGCGGTAAGAAGTTTGCCGGGTCAGCTAGTCATATATAATTTACAATCCACATTGTGCGTTATACTTAAATGATTGATTGATTGATAATAGCGACTGCCTCGTTGGTCTAGTGGTTAGATGTGCCGCCTTTGGATCAACGGGTCCCGGGTTCGATTCCGGGGTCAGGCTAGTGTCTTTGTCTAAACCAGAGGCACTGGCTCGGAGTCTGGGTGTCATTTCTATCTATAATATGTATGTATTTACAAAAAAAATATGTATATAAGTAGTTTATCATCCATCTCGTTACCATAACACAAGCATTAAGTTGCTTAACATGGGACGAGATGGCGTTGTGTGAAATGTCCAAGGATATTTATTTATTTATATAGGGTCCTCTTTTAAGTTTTCAAACTCAAACTCAAAAGGAACTTTATTTACAAAGGTTTTATCAGAAAACTCTTATAAATCGTCATATTTATAATTACCATTATCATCTCACGGCCCTTTACCCACTCTAGGTGGTAGTCTCCACACACACCTATCAGTCGTCATACCTACATTCACACCTTTCATACACAATTCCTCACTCCTACAATCACTCCATCTCTCTCGATCGCTCACAATCCCTGCGCTCCACCTACATTCATGCTGAAACTACCACCGGTTCGGAAGGCTGCTCTACAGAGAAGAGCCGGCAAGAAACTCTGTAGTTGCTTTTTCCAAATTATTGGTCTTGTTTACAAAAAGCGCTAAACTGCATAGTGAGAGCAAGTTCGCCAGGTGAGAGAAACACGCTAAACGTTTACGCAATGAATGACGAATAGGCTTTGACAGGGCTAATCAAAAAACAAATCGACGATTAAAGGTCTCCATTGCGTCATTGATCACACACAGTCTTTAGTCTATTACGATTTTTGAATCGCTTTCAGGAAAATTAGTCTGTACAAACAGGTTGGCCAAATATTATAAGTTATTGGTGCAAATTTAATGTAATTCCAGAGAAAACAATTTAGTTTTCACCATTATAAAGCTACATCAAAATGAAACCACTTTTCATCACAAGCTCTAGATTCTTGAAAACTGGAAACAAAATAATTTTGTTGTTTTGCCTGGGGGCGGAGTCACGAGACGAGTTTAGTTCATTGCCGTTTTGTTTGCGAGGCTTCGCCGCTTGCCTGTTTACACTTAAGGGCTGGGCAGACGGGCGATACAATTGTTGCATCAGATTAATAATAATAAATATCCTTGGACATTCCACACAACGCCATCTCGTCCCAAGCTAAGCAACTTAATGCTTGTGTTATGGTAACGAGATGGATGATAAGCTAATTATATACATTTTTTTTTTGTAAATACATACTTATTATAGATAGAAATGACACCCAGACTCCGAGCCAGTGCCTCTGGTTTAGACAAAGACACTTGCCCGACCCCGGAATCGAACCCTGGACCCGTTGATCCAAAGGCGGCACATCTAACCACTAGACAAACGACGCAGTCAATCCTTGTCCAGTCAATCCAAGATTAATAATTAAAATGAAAAGTTTTGATATGTCTTTGCTAGTATTTTTTCTGTCCAATTATAAATAGCTTAAATATTACGATTATTACTATTCAGCCCATAAATGACCCACTACTGAGTAGGGCCTCCTCCAATTATTTGGAGGGTAATAAGCCTACTGTGCCACGCTGGCAAGACGGATTGACACTGGGTTTCGTTTCAAGTTGCGGCTTCTCTTGCGGCTAGGTTATCGGCCTTGCCATTTCCTTTTGTCGGCTCATACGACACCCTCAGAATTTCTAAAACATATTATATACTGATATTAAATGACTCACTTCCGGTCGGACTAGATTGTAGAAGCATGAATTGTACATTTATCGAAATGCACAGGGCATTTCCTTGAATTACCTGCTTCACCTTAGACCCTGGCGTTGCTTTACATCACACAATCCTAGGGTCAAAGGGTTTAAGTAGTAGATTAAAAAAAAGTGTCTGTGTAGACCAATGAGTCTTGGTGTCATTTATACTAATGAATTTATTACCTGTTAGTAAACAGCTCCCCACTTTGTAAAAAATACACAAAAATATGAGATGTACTTTAAACCGAATACACCATTTATTAATTTCCAGAATAATAATGTTACTTGTTGATTAAAATAATTAGTTGTGGCCGTCAGTCGCTCGTTTGTATAAGCTCTAAACCTAAATTAGTTCCCAGGAAACATCTAAAGTTGTTTCCATTGTGCCGCTACCTGTTTTGCAGTACTCAGATATGATTGTTGTTGTCGGTCATATTTTATTAAAGTTTCACTCAATGAACATTTCAAAAGCCTTTTGTTATTAATAGTAAGCTCACTAGCCGGATGAAAGGGAAACTGTATGCTAATAAATGTTTAATGTATTTCTCAGTAAATAAATAATCTACTCTTGGAAATTACTTTCTACGACTTGTTACACCTGCTAATCCTGAAGGCTAGATTCAGGATTAGTTAGTGTATCAAGTTTTCCTTCCTCCTCAAATTCTTGGATTGTATTGGAATTTAACTTTTTTTATTTATGGCAATTTGGTGTGGAATATTCATAACTAGCGACCCGCCCCGGCTTCGCACGGGTGCAATGATGAACATCTAAATTTATCAGTGTTCCTCCACAATATTGTGCATGTGTTCTATATATAAACCTTCCTCTTGAATCACTCTATCTATTATCCAAATCCGTTGCGTAGTTTTAAAGATTTAAGCATACATAGGGGCGGACAGACGACAGTTACTTTTTTTTATAATATGTAGTGATAGTAATTTTACACTGATGCACTTTTAAATTAAACTAGCTGACATGGTTAACTGCGTTTTCCCATATTATGAGTATTTATTTAATTATTCTTCATCATCATTTCAGCAACAAGATGTCCACTGGATTTCCACGAAGGCCAGATCTGAGCCGCCTTCTTATATCGTTTTCCGGCGACTTAAATCATAAGGTCGTCGGTCCATCGTGTGGGAGGCCTACCAGCACTGCGCTTTCCAAAACGCGGTCACCATTTAAGGATCTTTCTGCCCTATCTGGTTTCAGCCCTAGGAGCTAAATGTCCTGCCATTTGAATTTCACAATCCTGTGGGCTATGTCGGTAACACTGGTTCTCCAGAGTATCTCCTCATTTCTGATTCAATTTCGTAGGACTTTGAGTTATCGCGTGTCTATAACTTAAATAATAATAAATTTTGTTCTGAATTATTTAAATAATAAAATAGTAAGTTTTTTTAACTGTTAATTTAGTAATTTAGTGTAATTTTGATTACTTTTTTTGTTTGAATGTCTCAGAGGGCATCAGGCGATGTTCTTATTTAAAAAATATATGACGATCATACGGTTATCTGATTTTGTCCAAGAGAGCATATTCTACGGCCCATAGACGACACACTGTTAAGTGGGATCTACAACAATTACATGGAGGATAATTTGCCTACTGTGCCACCTTAGCCAAATGGGTTGGCACAGGATTTCGTTGGGAATATTTCGCAAATAAGTTGAGTAGCGAACTTATCTGGCAATACAAAAGCTATTTAACATCCATTAAGTATATTTATTGTATCCAAGATTATGTCAAATGCCCCTTAAGATCCACGAGAACTTAGTCAAAAGCAAGAGTTCTCTAAGACCCTCGCATGTTCGCGACGGATTCCACACGTTTCTGAAAAGGATAATCTTAGCAGCACTTAGTAAGCCTCCATTATTCAGAAGGGCCGATAGGTATGAGTGTCTTCGTGACTGACGTCAAGGCTTTCTGGCTATTGTTTATTCATCTCTACATTATGTCTGCCTCTGATATTATTTTACTCAAATCTGCAGGATAACTGCTTACAAATAGCAGTTAAGATACATTGTCTTAACTGAAACGCGCTGACAGGGATAGAGAATGCGTTATGCTTGTGAACAGGTGTCGCTGTGTTAGGTTGATCGGCTCACTGGATTAAAGACTAATTGTTTCCTATTTAATTATTCATTTTTTTATAAAATTCTTGTTTCTTTTGAGTGTCTTTCGGAACTAAACGAAACTAGTAATTTATATCGGTCATTGTAATTGTGTAATATGGCGTTTAAATAAAATAAGACAAGCCCACTGAGCTTTTTCCGCCAGGTCTTCTCGGTTTCTCGGATTGTGGACGCCAAAATTGGTTTATAGAATAACTAGCGACCCGCCCCGGCTTCGCACGGGTGCAATGATGAACATCTAAATTTATCAGTGTTTCACTACAATATTATGCAAGTATTATACATTAAACCTTCCTCTTGAATCACTCTATCTATAAAAAAATACCGCTTTCCAAATCCGTTGCTTAGTTTTAAAGATTTAAACATACATAGTGGCGGACAGACGATAGCGACTTTGTTCTGTACTACCAGGGTGAATCAAAAAGTTCTTAGAATTGCATATATATGAAACATTTTTGGATCAAGTTCGATATTCAAATTAAAGAGTGTCTATCACACTATATTTATGCAGACTGTCACTTGTTTTTGTCAGTTCGTTCGCATGTAATAAATTTTTTTGTGCAACGAGTTGCTAAAAAGTCAAAATTATGGATAAAAGTGAGTTACGTGCGGTGATAAAATATCTCAGTTTGAAAAAAATGTCTACGAAGGAAATTTTTTTGGACATTCAGCAGACATTAGGGGGTGATGCTGTACCCTATTCTACGGTTGCGTACTGGGTGGCTGAATTTAAAAGAGGTAGATCAAGCTGTAAAGATGACCCGCGTTCTGGGCGACCTTCAACCTCCGTTACAGAAGAAAATGTCAAAAAGGTTGAGAATCTGGTTTTGGAAGACAGAAGAATGACTATAAAACATATAGCTGAGATCCTAAAGATATCTTTTGGTAGCGTTCAATCCATTTTAATTGATTCACTGGGGTTCAAAAAAGTGTCTGCAAGATGGGTGCCAGGAATGTTAACCGACGAAAACAAAAAGCGACGTTTGGAAATTTCCAAGCGTAATCTCGAAATGTTCCAGCGTGATTCGGATATTTTTTGCCGTCGTCTTGTCACCATGGATGAAACGTGGGTCCACCATTTTGATCCTGAAACTAAAAGACAAAGCATGTCTTGGAAACGACCATCCTCTCCATCCATTAAGAAATTTCGAGTTGCTCCTTCCGCTGGCAAAGTTATGGCCTCTGTGTTCTGGGATAGTGAAGGAATCCTTTTTATTGATTACATGCCAAAAGGCCAGACGATAACTGGACCCTATTATGCAAATTTAATCCCGAAAGTGCGTGAAGCGATTAAAGAAAAACGTCGTGGAAAACTGTCGTTGGGCGTGTTGTTCCTTCAAGATAACGCTCCTGCCCATCGATCGGAAGTTGCGCTCAACGCAATCCGCTGTGCTGGCTTCAATCTCCTTGACCACCCACCATATTCTCCGGACTTAGCCCCAAGTGATTTTCACTTATTTCCAAAATTAAAAGAGGAAATTCGTGGAACAAAATTTCACGATAATGACGCGGTTATAGCTGCCGTAGAGGACTTTTTCGAGAGTCAAGAAAATAATTTTTTTTCACAAGGAATAAGGAAGTTAGAAACGCGTTATTCTAAATGCATTGCATTGGAGGGAGATTATGTAGAAAAATAAAATATTATTATTTAAATCTTTGCATTTTTTAATATTGATTCCAAGAATTTTTTGATTCACCCTCGTATGTTGTAATGATAGTGAAGCATTTTTATATTCTATTCTATCCTTATGTACCTTTTTGTTTTTCGTCGGATATCCCCATGGGTTCCCGGCCGTTTGGGGAGTGGCCGGGTTATGCGGGTCTCCGGGGCGCGTAGAGATCGTAAATTGCACACTGACCTACCCACTAAACCGACGGCGATCCTCGTCTGCCCAAACCAGGGCCACGGGCGAACTGTCGAACACTGCCTCAAATAATATTTACCACTAGCTGACCCGGAAAACTTCATACCGCCTCATAATCAATAAATAAAAAACCTGAATGATAATTCCAGAATGTTTCAACTTTATTAAAATTTGTGCAAACCTTAAGTGGAACAAATATAATGCGTATTAAGAAAAAATGTTTTTTTTTTCATAGTTTTTGACCTTTTATACCTTCCCTGGACTTCCACAAATATTTCAAGATCACAATTAGCCAAATCGGTGCAGCCGTTCTCGAGTTTTAGCGAGACTAACGAACAGCAATTCATTTTTATATATAGGGGCCACTATCGGGTCTCGAAAATCACCTAGCCGCAAGAGAAGGAAATCTTCATGCAGCTCCCACATGCGTTATGCTTGTGAACATGTCCCGCTGGCTGGAGTTGGTCGGCTCAATAGATTCGATGTGACCTAGCCCTTACATAGGCACTTTTCTGCCTAATCAGTCATCACCGTCTGCATTGACATCTGACAAAGACAACTCCAGTTACATGAACGGTAATTAGCCGTGCCCATGTTAGCTACGCACACGCTTGCACAGGGTTTCGATTAAGGTTCGGTTCACATCTGAACAGACAAATGTATGACGCAATACGCTCGACGCACTAACGCATCATCGGTTAGGTGTGAAAGCTTGAATGTTTTATCATACATTTGTCTGTTTTGGCGTTACGCGACCGATCATACGCGACGCATTTTCCGTCAGATTTGAACCGACCCTAAAGTATTCTTTATATTGCGACTAGGTTTTTCGCCTTGTCATTTCTTTTTGTCAGCTCATATGTCACCCTCATGGGATGGAATGGGGTGTTTCTATTCAAAACAAACGCTGGACCGTGCCATCTGGCCACTTGACAAATTTTATTACATTATTAGAAGTTCTATATCTATATAATTATAATGGATTACTAGCCCCGGGTACACGCGCTTACTTGACACTTATCGTTATCACTTCACTATCACTACATCATCACTATCACTACATAGTATAAAACAAAGTCGCTGTCGTCTGTCCGTCCCTATGTATGCTTAAATCTTTAAAACTACGCAACGGATTTTGAAGCGGTTTTTTTTAATAGATAGAGTGATTCAAGGGGAAGGTTTATCCCCTTGAATCACTCTATCTATTAACCCACCCACGCTTTGCACGGGCGAAGCCGGGGCGGGCTGCTAATACTTCGGATAAATCACACTATATCTTTACAAATTATAGACTATGTTTATACTGATGTGTAAGCTATATTATTGTAGTTTCATCAAAATCCATTTAGTAGGTTTTGTGAGGGTAAAATTATTCCATACATTCTTACAAACTTTTGCTTTTATAGTAGAATTAGTTGGATGGATACTATGGATACAAAGCAAAATATACCTATACCACAACAGTCAACTAATCTGTAAGACCCTACCCTTTTATTTCCATCAACCCTCCCTCGGAATCGAACCCGATTACTTACGATTATGAGCTACTATTTACCCCGCAGTGAGGTAAACAGTAGTGGCTCCAAATTGATTGATAAACACGTGGAAGCCAGAATGGACCATTACTAGGCCGATAATATAAATAGGCGCTGCGGATATCGTATAGGAGTGGGCTTTCTTTATCTAACAGGCGAGCGGCTAGGGTTGCGACGAGCTGTATTTGTGGAAAAAATAGAATGGAATAGAAAAATGCTTTACTGTATAAACCAATTATGGCGTTCACAATCGTCAGCGGTTGCATCATTTTTATAATACTACTACCAGGTCGGAACGCGGCACCAACCGAGAAGACCTGGTGGAAGAAACTAGGTGGGCTTGTCTTTTTTTTAACTCCACATTACAATGATCGTCTACATATAACTAACTAGTTTTGTTTGGGTTCGAAAGGCGCTCAGCTGATATATGTATTTTATATTAAAAAAAAAGATTATTTAATTAAATATGAAATTATATGTCTTGAATCCAGTGAGCCCACCAACCCCAAACAGCGGCACCTGTCCACAGGCATAACACATGTGTCAGCCATCGATCTCCTCAACCATATTAAAGGGAAGTGGTCGACAACCACCCCATTCTATCCTGAGGCTTAAGACACGACAAAAGTAAATAAATAAATATAAATAATAAATATCCTTGGACATTTCACACAACGCCATCTCGTCCCAAGCTAAGCAACTTAATGCTTGTGTTATGGTAACGAGATGGATGATAAACTACTTATATACATTTTTTTTTGTAAATACTTACATATTATAGATAGAAATGACACCCAGACTCCGAGCCGGTGCCCGGGAATCGAACCCGGGACCCGTTGATCCAAAGGCTTGGATCAACGGGTCTTGCAACCTTCTCTTGCAGCTAGGTTGAAAACCTGCAAGAGAAGGGAAGACACACTTTTTTTTAATTCTCTGGGGAAATCCTTTATGCATACCGCCGCCCCTTGGGAGTGTGATCGGTTACTCCAGTTGATGTGAACCATGTGCCCACCCATATGGCCGGCGTGGCACAGTATGCTTACTAGCCTCCATGTAACTGGAGGAGTTGTCTTAGTCAGATGTTAATGCAGGTGATGATGAGTGATTGAATATTGCAGGAAATGATTTCTTGACGGTTCTTATGGTGTATATTATATTTTATTCCCAACGTTTCAGACGTCAAGAAATCATTTCCTGCAATGTACAAAGATCGTGAAAACCTAAGATATCAAAATGATTAAGTATTTTAGAAAAGTTCCTATTTAAGGACTACATCATAAATGTTGCTGAAAGTCGGTAGCTACGGTCTATGCAGCACATTTCTTTATTTTAGCGTATGAGTTTCGATTGCAACTGTATTTGTTGCCGCAAAAAGGCTTTTTCGTTAGTCCGTTAAAAATTGCTCGAGTTAAATCTCACGAGTCAATGAGGTGATGAATAAAGAATAGTTACACACTCTTACGATAGCCTCAGGAGGTTGTGAGTTTTCTGGTTTACTCAACATTGGTCACTACACAGAAGCTGACTATAAAGTAATTAAGTATTACAAGTGCAGGTCTGTTCGTTTATAAAAACGTAATTAATACAGACCACGTGACGACCCTATTCTGGTGACATATAGGGGTATTAAGCGAATATTAGGTATTAAATAGAGGCATTACGAACAATGAATAGTGGTGGAAAAGAAAAATGGAATAGAGAATGTTTTTTTTTCAAGGTAAAGTGACGTTTATTTTTTTCAGTATTACAGCTTTGTGGGGGGGGGGGGTACAGGGGAGGCTTCGGTGCACGGGTGAAATGATGAACATCTATATCAGTGTTTCTCTACAATACCTATAAACCTTCCTCTTGAATTACTATCTATTTAAAAAAACCGCTTCAAAATCCGTTGCGTAGTTTTAAAGATTTAAGCATACATAGGGACGGACAGACGACAGCGACTTTGTTTTATACTATGTAGTGATGATGTAGTGATAGTGATTATCTTGTAGTTGTTTGTGTGAGTGTGTGTGTGTGTGTGTGGTAATGGATTTAGAATATACCGGCTCTCACATACACGCGACGAAACACAGTAAAACTGCTTAGACTTAGATGTGAGGGTGGTAGCTAGCCGGGCGGACCATTCGATCCTATCACCAAGCGTGCTGGGTTTTGTTGACTTTTACAACACTCGTTTATTCCTAGTGTGCGGTTGGGATGTGTAATATTCTGCCCCGTCCCTGTACGGGGAAAAACAGAATCATGATGATAGCTTAATATTTACATTATTCTTTATAGTCCAAGATCCCGCCGTTATTTCCCAGCATGCGGTGGGGAAGTTATAATCTAACTGACACTGTAACATGATCGAGTTACCAGAACTGTCAAAATCGACAGTCAAAAGGCAATTGATTTCCTTTATGATATATAAATGAGCAAGTTTGGCCCCGGAATAAACAACTACTACTACCCATAGATGTGAAGAAGACTTTTTGAGTTGGGACTCTAGTTTTTTTTTTTATTACCTACTGTCCGGCGGTTGACCTCTATCTCACCTGATGGTAAGTGACGATGAGGCCGACTGTGTAACCCGCTGGGACAGTAAGAGCCTATTAACTCCAGACTTGAAGGCATCCAAGTCATATTTACTTGGAAATACAGACGTAGGAAGCGAATTCCACTCCTTAGCGGTCCTCATCAAGAAAGAGGAAGCGAAACGCTTAGTGCGAATATGTGGAATTTCAACCGCATAAGGATGAACTCGCTCCCCATGCCTGGATGTCCGATGATGGAAAGGGGATGGTGGAATTAATTCGTGCAATTGCCGGGTAAAATTACTCCTACTGTATCGTGTTCGTATCAAGTCTTCCTTCTCGTGATGATGATGAAGATGTTGGCTTGTCATCCTTTTTTATCGTAAGAGGATGTCAGGTTTGGTGACGCAATGTATTCTAAATCCGTTACCACACCGTCATATATAGCCACTCTACTCTATATAAACCATCTGTAAAGGACGAGAACTAAAATCAGCGGACTTGTTAATCAAACATGTTGAGACACAATATTAACACACTTTATTGGCACGTGCACATCTTACGAAATTTTACAAGAGACTGACAAGAACAGAAAAACAAAGCAACTCGCATATAAAAAGAACACTATTTCAAATTATAATAAAAAAGTATACAAAGACTAAAATGGTTGCGGGTCGCCAACACCATCATTGTAACCCTTTTATTGAAAGGAGCAACCATGGAGTTACTTGCCGGCTCTTCTTTGTAGAATGACATTCCGAACCGGTGGTAAAAACTAAAAGATTAATCATTTTATTTTAAATTTATAATTCTTGGATTATATTGAATATTTGAACGCATTCGCAAGAATTTATTCGATTATAAAACATTTAGATTTTGAAACATTTTTTAACGGATTTATCGCGTTTATTATAATACATTATTTTATTCCCGACGTTTCGAATGCTTTGCAGCAGTCATAGTCACGAGAGAGACTAGATGACAGTTGTCTTCAAAAGTACAAAGAAACAGTTAAATAAATAAAGTTATTATTATTATTTTTTGTTTGTTTCCAAATCTCGGTATGACACCGGTGCTCTGAGTTAATACGGGCCAAAGCCAAGTATTACTCCTCATCTATCCTACGGTTTAAAATTGGTTTAAATAAATGCTTGCATTTCTTGCTGAGTCTACCTGTAGAAACTTCCTGAAGATAATGTAGATATATGGAGGTAGGTTTAACGTCTTTAAAGAACTCTGTAGTTGTTTAGGGATTATGTCAGTGGTGGACAGAACGATTGGTACTATGGTGACATTATCAAGGCGCCACATTCTTTTAATGTCGTCTTTTAAATCTGTATATTTTGATAGCTTTTCAGAAACAGTATTTTGTATATTGTGGGAATTAGGTATAGCAACGTCAATGATGAAAGCTCTGCGGTTTTTCTTGTCGTAAATAGTG
The DNA here is from genome assembly GCA_905475355.2 of Clostera curtula. Lineage (NCBI taxonomy): Eukaryota > Metazoa > Arthropoda > Insecta > Lepidoptera > Notodontidae > Clostera > Clostera curtula. Next base: position 3,259,467 of record FR997813.1, on the reverse strand, counting down.
ATGTCTGGTCTATTAAAGTGTGTAGTTTTATCTGTCAATATAGCGCGGTCAAAGTAGAGTCGGAAATCTTTATTTCTAATACCGGTTCTGGAGTGTATTTATACTATGGTTGAGATGGTCCAGGAATAAGATTGTGTGATATTGCAATTGTTTGATGAATGATATTGGCTACTTGATCGTGTCTGTGCTTATAATCTGTTTGGACTATAGACTTGCATGCACCAGTTATGTGTTGTATGGTTTCAGAGCTACTGTTACATTTGCGACATAAATCTGTGAATAAGTTTGGGATTTTCATGATGAATTTTTGATAGTTACGTGTTTCTATGGTTTGGCCCTGTATAGCGATCATAAATCCTTCAGTCTCTGGGAATAGCTCACCGCGGGTTAGCCATGCGTTCGACGCAAGTTTGTCGACATGTAACTGGCACAAATCTTGGCGATGACGCCCGTGTAGAGCCTTTTTTCCCCAGTCCTCAATTTTTGTGTTATAGTCGGTTTGGGTTTCATTTTTCTGCTGTACTTTACTATGTAAGTTCAATGGTGTTAAGTTCTGGTCATTGTACTCGACTGATTTATGAAGTAAAGATGTCAAAGATTTTTGGTGGAAATAGTTCCGTAGTGTAGTAATTTGTTTATTGTGGAGATTGCTAATATCTATTAATCCTCTTCCTCCCTCTCGACGCGGTAGAGTTTGGCGTTGGACGCAGGCTCTCGGGTGATGTTTTCGGTGTTTGGTCATTGTAGTATTTATAACCCTCTGTATGTTCTTAAGTTCTGTTTTAGTCCATCTAATGATACCAAAGGAATATGTTAGAACAGGTACAACATAACTGTTAATGGCTTGTATGATATTACGTGAGTATAACTGTGATCGGAGTATAGAGTTAAGTCTTTGTTTGAATTTTTGTATAAGTTGAGCTTTAGTTTCTTTATGCTGTATTAAGTTTGACTGATTATACCCTAAATATTTGTAAATTTGATTCTGTTCTAGTGAAACAATCTGTTGACCAGTTTGTAGGACATAATTTAAATTTAGATTTTACCCGCCTTTAACAGAATTAATTTTACACTTATCCATACCAAATAACATGCAGATGTCATTAGAAAGTCCTTCGGTTATGTTTGCTAATCCAAAAAGTTGTTCCTGCGTGGGGGCGTACAATTTTATATCGTCCATGTACATTAGATGGTTAATTTGGATACTGCGAGTTTCATTTGTTTCATTGTTTATATGTAATAGAGAGTAGCCATCAACTGTATCTCTATATATAAAAATGAATCTCGAGAACGGCTGGAGCGATTTGGCTAATTTTGGTCTTGAAATATTCGTGTGAGTCCAGGGAAGGTTTAAAAGGTAACAAAAAAACATTCAGGCTTCTTATTTATTGATTCTGAGGCGGTACGAAGTTTGCCGGGTCAGCTAGTTGTTTAATATATTTGATAAAGGGTTTAGAGCTAAACAAAACCAAAGAGGGCTGAATGAATCTCCTTGGAATATTCCGCGTTTTATATTTATGTAGTCTGTTTCTAACATTGTTCCATTAGATGTAAGTCGTAGTTTTGTTGACGATTTTAGTGCTATTGTTTGTCAAAAATTAATCAATTGTGGATGGATTTTGTAGATTTCCGAAACTTTCAGTAACCAAGAATGAGGAACAGAGTCATAAGCTTTCCTGTAATCTATATACATAGTGTGTATGAAAGTTTTTGTTTCAGAGTATCAAGGAAATGAGAAGGATCTGTGTTTGGATTTTCATGAATAGAGTGCGTTTTATATTCGTTCATTATTTTGTTTACTTGAAAGACTATTGACTTACTTCTATTGCCTTTAATGTATTGTGTCATTCTACGTATTTTAACTCTGAGATTTTGGACTTTTCTTTCAAGCCTGATTTGCCATTTCGGTTTTCGTTGCGTTCTGTTTTAATGTGATTGATTACTACCAACATCAGCTATTTTAGATCCATTACAAGTGGCTGTAGTCCAGGCTGTACAATAAATAATGTTTTGTAAGCTTTTAAAATCGTTGCTTTCTGTAACACAGTTTGGGTAGGGTAGTATTAATGTAATTCACTATCATTGCCAATTTTTTTGATGGTTTCTGTTTAGGTATGTATGGTCTCTCAGTTGGGTCAATCTTATCAAATATTTCTAATGCCTTTTGGAAAGTATTTTCTATTAAATCGGAAATATCAGGTGGTAGTTGTTGTATTTGTATATAATTCAAGAGTTCGCTTTCATGTGTGTTTTGTGTGCCTGCTATTGAAATTTTACTATTTGTCGGTAGTGTTTCCGCGTTTAATAGTGTGTTTTCTAGGGTAATCGTAATGGGTGGACTATTTGCTATTGGGTTATGACTATTGTTATTGAGTATTGTTGGGATTGTATCTGTTAAATCTCTTTGTGATCTAGTATTATCACGAGCTCTATTTTCTGATATGTGTGGTAATTGTTCTCGTATTTCGTTTTTAATGTCTTGTAATTTTTCTGGTAATATCAGTCGGTTGTTTATTATTGATCTTCTTTGGTCTGATAGTCTTTGTGCTGATATGTTAGAATAATCTGGGTATCACTACATAGTATAAAACAAAGTCGATGTTTTCTGTCCGTCCCTATGTATGCTTAAATCTTTAAAACTACGCAACGGATTTTGAAGCTGTTTTTTTTATTAGAGAGAGTGGTTCACGAGGAAGGTTTATATGTATAACACACCCCCGCTTTGCACGGGCGAAGCCGGGGCGGGCCACTAGTAATTCTATAAATTTAGAGTACAGTTTTGTCCTATAAGCTGATAAGTCTTTCTCAAGTTCAGTAACTTCATAGTAACATTTCATGAGGTCTTTGTTTAGTTTGGTAGACCATCTCATTCTATTACCAGTCTTGTATGGCATTTGGTTAGGTACGTTTTGGGAGGTTATTTGTGTGTTTGTTTGTGATGTTAAGGGTGAGTAATGTGTGCTCGGTTTGTTGTATATATTGTCTAGTTCAGCTTTTACTTCATTATTTATCCTATCTATTATATGTTGAGGTAGTAGTTTCTTCTGTACTATGGCTCGGCGTTGATCCCCAACCCGTTGGCGACTAACTTGCATAATTGGGTATTTCTCCAAGAAATTTGTATGTAAAGGTGGTAAATAATTACTAATGTCAGTGCCCATATTGGTTAAGTAAAGATAAGTACGCAAAATAAATTCATTCATGTCTTGAGTCCATTTTTTACGCGTTTTTACTCGGCTTTCGGTGGGCGCAGGTTCTACGACACTATTGGTCTCCTGTGCAACATCCTCAAGCTGTATACTGTTTGTATGCGATGTTGTCGGTGACAAACAGTATGATTGGTTGGTTGATGGTATAGATGGGAACAGTGACGAGATGGAACTGGTCTCTGAAACATGGTCGGCTGTAGTCGATTTATCGAGTGGAGCCCGCCTGTTCAGCGCCCCGTCGCCAATGGACCGCATGCTGCCACATCCAGCATCGGCTCCAGATGTGCCCCGGCGACCCCCGGGCAGCGACCGTAAATTATATCTCCTTATATTTTTCTCCATTATATTTTTTAAAAAGATGGGACAGTAAGAGAGTAAAGTTTTGGGATCGTTAGTTCGGGAAGGGTGAATATATATCCAGGTGTTTTTGGTTACATGTAAGATCCTCCTTATAGGGTTTATGTTTAGGTTTAATAACATAGTTTTAAGTGCCTCCTTCCCTTAAGCCCCCCCACCACGGCAAGGTGACCCCTTGGGGGGGTATTATTATTATTATTATTAAATCTACCGCTTATAATTTTGTATTGTATTGTATGTATTTTATCTACTCTGTGTTTTACTTGTAGAACTAGGTCCGTGATCCATACATATTGAATATTGTACTTTTACGCTACAAACAGACTATTTGACTTGTTTGTGTGGAAACTTCAAAGCAGTTAAGTGAAAACAAAAATGATTATGGGAACAGGGAACGAACTAACTTAATCAATCAAACTTCTTAACAAGAACAAAGTATTGGCTTTGTGTAAACATGTGCCTATGTAAACCGTATGTGGCGGGTCGGTCTCTTCCCTACAATATGGTTGTGGAGGGCGATGGCTGCCACATACGCCGTGTTTGTGAACAGGTGCTGTTGCTGGGAGTCGGTTGGCTCAAGCATTAGAAAGTTAGTATTGTTGACTAGATCTTGCTGATGTGTGGCCCTTTGCAACTATTGCGCGAGTTTGTCAGTCTCACAAATCTGTCTTGTCCCGGCCTTGAGCCAAAAAATGGCGATCTAGTTTCTTGTCGGCTCTTTTCTGTAGAACAGCATTCCGAACTGCTGGTAGATGGTACATTTTCAATTTTGAATTTTAAATGGTTAAGTTTACATTTTATTTTATTGTCTGACTTGTCAAATGAGATATAATGAGCCAGTTGCTTAAATGAGTTTAGAATTTAATGTTGGTACCAATGTTAACATAATAACCACGCGTAAAGACAATACAGGTCAATCAACTGTGGGTTCATCATCATCATTTCAGCCAAAAGAAGTTCACCTCTCTCCCCAAAGATTTCCACAAAGGCCGGTCTTGAGCCGCGTCTATCCATTTGATAACGGCGAACTCAATCAGGACATCATCTCAGGCTCCCAGCTGGTTGGTATGTGGTCGCTACTCAAGGACCTTTCCGTCCTATGGGCCGTCAGTCCTGTAAACTGTGTGCCCTGCCTTAAGATTGGTAATCTTCTGAGCTCTATCGGTGTCCCTGGTTCATCCACGTATCTATTCCTCGAAGGGGTTGACCCTGGGGCCTTTGGCTAAAGCCGGATTTATATTTGTCTGATGTGTTGTGACGTGTCACATCAGAGAGGAATCGGTTTCATCTTACTAATATTATAAACGTGAAAGTTTGTAAGTATGGATGGATGGATGTTTGTTACTCTTTCACGTAAAAACTACTGAATGGGTTTTAATGAAACTTTACAATAATATAGCTCATACATCAGAATAACACAGGCTACAAGTTATAAAGATATTATGTGAATTACAACAATATAAACAAGTCGAATTCAAAATTTCTAATTGTCAAATTTTCGACCATATTAAACTATAGACAACATAACGTTTCGCTGTCAGTTGCGTTTTGTTAAAGTAGGTTTTATACGGACGGGATAAAAATCTCAGGTATCCTATGTCCAACTTTCTTTTTGTTTTAAATATATATAATGCGGAACAAAGTTCGCCGGGTAAGCTAGTATTTAATAAGCTGAGATTTTTATTATTCTGTTGCAATCTGAAGTGACGCCATCTGCTATTTCCTGTTAAATGTATGAAACCTATACCTCTGTCATGCGACACGTCACAACACGTCAGACAAATATAAATCCGGCTTAATTAGTGGAGTCCCAATTTCAGATTCCTGGTATTACTATAAAAACAAAGTATCACTGAACTCATAGAATAAAAAACTAGCATTTTTATGGATTAATTTTAACTATCCGTCAAAAAAAGGAATTGTCCAAAAATAAAACAAAGGCCGCTTAATCCGAATTCGTTTATTCCCCGGATATTTGGATCCCGTTGAAATATAAATAGAGCCTCGGTCTTTATAAGGAAATCTTTTTCAGCGATTCATTTCACAATTGACAATAGCACAAATATATTGGAAATTGAGCGACTATTGTCCATTGTCTGTTGCTTTTAATACTCAATTTTTTTATTGACAATTGAATAGCTGGGAGCAATTGACTTAAGTTTGATTTAAAATACATAAATTTATTACAATCAAAAGTGTCCAGATAAAAACTAAAAATAAACAAGTTTAAACTACACACTCACACACATACTAACACACACGCACAGGTACAATCAAATGTTTCAAGGGGGGCCTTGAAATCTTTTGCGTCGGGTTTTAAAACATCAAAAGAATATATGCTGCTACAGACAGATACGTCAGATTACAAACAAAAGCAAAACCAAATGCTGTAATTTCGTAGTACCATCTTCGAAAGTGGCCCTTTTTCAAGTTTGATTTTTTTATGATATAATTTTACAATAACTAAGAAGTTTTAATACCTTCATTTAAGGAGTATTACATTGTCTATTAAATACGATTTATTGCATTAACCTAGCATTTTTGGTTTCCGAGATTTTTAGGATTCTTTAAGTGACCCGGATTCATTGCTCTCGAGTGTATACAACACGTCTCTTTTAGAATCGAACAGAACAGGAAAGTGCTATATTGTATGCACCAATCATGCACCCCCGGGGCAGAATATAAAACTTCCCCACCGCACGCTGGGAAATAACGCGTGTTGTAAACGTCAACAAAACCCAGCACGCTTGCGTCTAATGGTCCGCCCGCCCCACCCTCACATCTACGTCCGCACTGGACAAGCAGTTTTACTGTGTTTCGTCGTGTGCATGTGAGAGCCAGTGCCCGACAGGGCATTTCCTTGAATTGCCTGCTCCATATTAGACCCTGGCGTTGATTTCCACCACGCAAGCATACGGTCAAAGGCATTCAAAGTAACCGATAAAAAAAACGTCATCGTCTAAATTCATGCTTTATAAATCAGTTTTATGAGGGGTTCATATTATCTCGGCACTAGTCCGTGTCGTGACAGATTAAGAATACATAGTGTCACCAAACCCATTCCACGTGTCATAAGAGCCGACAAAAGGAAATGACAGGGCTGACATCAGACAGAAGGAAAACTTGATACGATATCCTTTTTTTTTTTTTTTTTTTTTTTGCCCTGGGTTAAATCCTTTATGGACTTCCTCGCCGGCCACGGGGATGGCCAGCGAGGGGAGTGTGGGACTCTCCCCCATAGTGGGGGCCTACCCACTAAACCTCCCCGGGGTGCTCCAACTCGCGTCCTGTTGCGGCATTGTGGGATCTGATGCAGAACCACGCCTGATACGATATCCTGCACCAACCCGTCTGTCCAGCGTTGCACAATACCCATGTCCAGTTACCCTCTATATAACTGGAGGAGGACCGTCTCAGCAGTGGGTCATGTTTAGCCTTAGTAGATTATATACATCTAGGAACATTCAGAAGAAAAATAATTTTCACTACTATGAGTCATCATAATTTCAGACGAGCAAGACGGGTTGGCACAAGGTTTGTATGACGTGCCCCCGGCGCCTCTCTACAACACCGGGCGCGTAATGGGCGCCGCCGTTTCGCGCACAACCGCCGCATCCCGCCCTGAAACGGGCCTCCGGGCCTGGAGACCAGGTCCAGAGGCGGCTGGGGCCATACCAGATGTCCCGGGTATGGCGTCAACGGAGGACTGACGTACCTCCGTGAGTGAATGGCGCATTCTCCAGTAATATGCAAGAGTTGTCTGGGTCGAGATAAGATAACATCTCCCCAGGACCCCAAAAACCTACAGCAACGTGGACGGCGACTTAGGTCCCTATGGCGCTGTAGTATACAACGGGGTGAGAGACGGGACATGAGTGGGGGTTTTAGTGGGTAGGGGGGGCGCCCGCCTCCGCATCACCGGATTAGGGCGTCTTCGAGTCCGCACATAACCCTATCATCTCCAATCGCGGCGCATTTTTCACCGCGAGTGGAGGCGTTAGAGTACCTGGCAAAAAGGGTATCCACAACTCTCAAAAAAAAAAAGCTTTGTATGACGTTATCCTTCTCTTGCACCTTGGTGTTTGTGTTCCTTTAGTCATCTCTTACCACACCTTCAGGATAGTATGAATAGGTGACATTTTGCACTCAAAATGCGTCACCACACGGACTTCTGTGAATACTGCATAAAAAGCAAATCAGCCTGTTGTTTATTTTAATTGTGCATATTCCACAATTTGAGTCCCCTCCAAAATGGCCCGAAAATGAAGTGTAAACAACCGGCACAAAAAAAAGTAATACAAATAATTTTTCACAAATGGCCACACCGAAAAATCTGACACGATTCAACATTCTTTTGTTTTGTTAACAAGTGGCGGGCTCGCAATTAAAAAAGGAGGGGACAAGCTATTTGTGTTTTAACTCGAGTTATTTATATTTTTTTTAAACTAAACCTCTGCTCTAAGTATAATCTGAATCATAGCGGCATTTTGCAAACACGAAATTCACGTACACAAATGACACTTAGACTCAGAGTAAATGCCTCTAGCTTATACAAAGACTCTTGCCCGATCCTGGAATCGAACCGGGAACCCGAGATCCAAAGGCAGCACAGCTAACCCCTAGACCAACAATAGATTTAGAATACACGTAAGGCAAGTTGTCCTCGTTTCAGCCCATAACTGACCCACTACTGAGTCGGGCCTCCTCCAAATTCATGGAGGGAATTAGCCTACTATGCCACGCTGGCAAGATGGGTTGGCACAGGGTTTATATCAAGATTTCCTTTTCATACGGCTAGGTGATCTGCCTCTTACACTCCTTTAGTCGCCTCTTACGACACCCTCAGAATAGTAGGATTTCTTTTGTTTATATCTATTTTTATTTTTTAATTTGCTTCAACAAATATGACTGAGGCACTACAAAATCGGAGCAGCCGATTTTTATCCACCAATTCACGATATAATCCCAGCTAACCCTTAATTTACCTTACGTCTCCACAATCTAATTGCTTCATGTTACCTGCCGGATGCTACGTTCATTTTGCCTTAAGTGCCTCAGATCTCTGTCTTACCTTAATTAACTGCGATGTGGCACTTTATTATCCAACTAAGGTGAGGTGTCTTCTCAAAATTGCTTGAATATCGCAACGGAGGCGGTTAAGAGTACCAGACGCCATTTCAAGAAGATTTGTAGTCAAACACAAGATTTAAATGAACGTGGAAATCGTATTGTTTCAGAGAACGCGGAAAGTCAGATTAAGGGTAATATATGGGTTTAGTTAAAATATAATACGTAGCCCTTAAGTGACATGGTATTGATAATATTAATGATTGCCTCGTTGGTCTAGTGGTCAGATGTGCCGCCTTTGGATCAACGGGTCCCGGGTTCGATTCCGGGGTCGGGCAAGTGTCTTTGTCTAAACCAGAGGCACTGGCTCGGATTCTGGGTGTCATTTCTATCTATAATATGTATGTATTTACAAAAAAAAAATGTAGGATATAAGTAGTTTATCGTCCATCTCGTTACCATAACACAAGCATTAAGTTGCTTAGCTTGAGACGAGATGGCGTTGTGTGAAATGTCCAAGAATATTATTTATTTTTTATAATGATTATTTATTTCAGACAAAGCCTCATATTATCTCTATTGGGACAATCATTGTCATTACTAATTTCTTAACTTTCCCGATTATTGCACATTGAAATTAAACAATTTTTAACGGATTTATCGCGTTAATTACTTTATTTAATTTCCGTCGTTTCGAATGCTTTGCAGAAGTCGTGGTCGCGGGAGAGACTACATGACAGTTGTATTCAAATGTACAAAAACCAGTTTTAAATCTACGACCTATAATTTTGTTTTGTTGATAACTTTATTAATATCGTAATATACACGCGATAAATCAAAGGAAGTGTTTAATTTCAATTGTCATTACTATTATTCGATTTTATTTCATACATTCAAATGTCGAAATTATATGAAAATTATTTCCTTTACTGAATTAGATTCAATTCACAAAAAGGCTTACACCTTTAATCTAATTAAAGTCTGTGTCAAATTAAGTTGGCACTGACTTCAAATAGTTGATTATTTTTCGCTTTAAAGTGCCTATTTTAAAATCAGCTTAAATTTTTTGTGATACGTTGTTTAACATATTTCGAACCGACTTATAAATGACGGAGTCATGCAATAACAAATATGAATTTATAAAGAACTAGCTGACCCGGCAAACTTCGTACCGCCTTAGAATCAATAAATAAAAAACCTAAATAATAATTCCGGAATGTTTCCTATTTTCTCACCTTTTAAACCTTCCCTGGATTCACACGAATATTTTAAGCCCAACATTAGCCAAATCGCTCCAGCCTTTCTCGAGTTTTAGCGAGGCTTACGAACAGCAATTCATTTGTATATAATATATAAGATATATAGATAGAAGAATAGAAGAAAGAAGATAGCAGTGTGTAATACTGTAGAATACGAAGCAACATTCAATTAGTCTCTATTATAATGAATACACCACTTAAATCAACTACTCCATACTAAATGCTTCTCAAATGACAATTCATTTGGACAACATAATTTTCAAACACGATAGTGTCGCTTGTTTCACAAACGTCCGAATCGTTGTTAGATAAATGTGCTCGCACACTGAATTAATCGTGATCCTATTGAGCATAAATACGGTCACATAATAAACTCTATTTTGCGTAGGTAAATTCCCAAATCCGCGCCGCGTTTACACCGTTGAGTCAATTTTCTGCCACCGTAAATAAGTAATTGAACCAAAATTCTTCAAAACCCTGGTACAGGTATACCTACCTGGTAGCTAAATGATCGCCGTTACAGCCCATAAATGACTGACTACTTGGTCGGGCCTCTTCCAAATTCATGGAGGGAAATTAGATAAATTAATTACTGTGCCACGCTGGCAAGACCGGTTGGCATAGAGTTTGTAACAAGTTTTCCTTCTCTTGGGGCTTAGTGATCAGCTTCTTGCGTTCTTTTAGTCACCTCTTACGACACCCTAAAGATGCTATGGGTTGGTGACATTGTGTATTCTAAATCCGTCACCACACTGACCGGTGCTGAAGGATGCCAAATGTGAATTTATAAGGAATTTAGACAGATAAAGTTTCGGGGACAATCAAGCGCCATCTCCTATAGCGAATTGCTTGTGATGGGCTACTCATAGTAGAATAGAAAACTTATAATAAAATTAATAAACATCTAAATTAAAAACATGTATTAACTATAGAAATCATTGCATAACAGATATTATGCAACTCATAGATGGTCCCTTCTACGACCAAATATTTCCCTGATAGAGAGAACTTCGGTGTGAGACGCCCCCGTAAATGCGGGTCAGGCATCGATCAAATGCTATATGTAGTTTCGACCTTTATTATGGGCTTTCGTTTAAGCCCACTTAGTCCCCATTTTGGGCCTTGTCAACGCAATTATATATTATGATAATGGGCCTGTTGGTTGAACAACATTTTTATGTGATTCTTTTTTCCATGCCTCTATTATACTGGTTGCTTTTCGGTAAACGGTTATCGTCGTCTATGTATATTTGCACCACAGAGGCACCTAGGAGTCGCTGGTCTAATAAAACGACGATAGCAGCAAAAGAAAATCTTCTGCTAATCTAAGTGAGAAGTTGTTTTTTTATCAGTGAATTTACTGCCTTTGACCTAGGCTTGCGTGATAGAAAGCATTGAAGTGAAATTACACCATTTCTTCATTTCAAAATGAAAATGTTTTTTAATCGAATAAATTTTTACGAATGCTTTCAAATAGTCAAAAAATCATCATCATCATTATCAGCCCACTCTAGTCCACTGCTGGACATAGGCCTCCCCTAAAGAACGCCATAGCGCCCTGTCTTCAGCTTGGTGCATGCGGCTGCTGGCCGTAACCTTTCGCAGATCGACAACCGCTAGGGTAGACGAGTTCTTGAGTGGAGACCGCGAATCGGCAGGGTAGTGTAGGACGGCCCTCTGCTAGATGGAGCGACGATCTGCGAAAAGTTGCAGGCAGCAACTGGATGCGTTAAAAAAATAACACAAAAAAAAAATGCATTCGGTTTTTGCCACCACTATGGAATTCTATTCCACAGAGAAAAACCGGCAAGAATAGGTGCTCTTTTGTTACGTTATTGGTTATGGGATGTCAACAGCCTTTAAACACAAAATTATACAGATTCTTAATATGTCCGTTTCAACATAGCAAAGGGATGAAGTACACAGATTATTTATATTATTTAGAACCCTCATCAAATTTACAATCTCGCCAAATGGGCAAACTCTGCAAGAAATGAGATTAATGATTTGTTGTTCATTAAAAATTATGTTCGGTTACTCGCCCACGGTTCGGTCATACAAGTTTTAATTGAGGCATATTTGAGACAGCAGTGCGTTTCCATTGATTTCATCATCATCGTCATCATCAGCGCACACCAGTCCACTGCTGGGCATAGGCCTCCCCTAAAGAGCGCCATAGCGCCCTGTCAACTGGTTGATGCATTATATTAAAATATTTTGACGTACATACGTTGTGGTGACGGAATTAGAATACAAAGTGTCACTCTCCCATTCCATTCTGAGGGTGTCGGAAGAGCTGATAAAAGGAAATGACAAGGCCGATAACCTAGCCACAAGAGAAGGAAAATGTGATAGGTAAAGCTGTGCCAACCCGTCTGGCCAGCGTGGTGCAGTAGACCAATTACCCTCCATGTTACTATGTTATATATGGGCTGAGTTGGATAATCGGATAGTTGAACCAAGCACAAGGCTGGCTACATTCGTTACTAATACCATGCCTGCGGTGACCTGAGTCTTGGTGACCTTTCTGACAAGCCGAAACACAGCGCCACTCTTATATTGTGTAATACGATTGTGTAGATGTGGCTAATGTGGCTATACTTAAGCCTGAAATGGAATACTCTGGAATGAACTACCTGCGGCGGTGTTTCCCGAGCGCTACGACATGTCCTCCTTTAAACGAGGTTTAAAAAGAGCACTCACTTCACGGTAGGCAACGGCTTGGCTATGCCCCTGGCACTGCCAAAGTCCATGGGCGGTGGCTTACACTTACCATCAGGTGGGCCGCCAGCTCGTTTGCATCTAAGGGCAATAAAAAAAAAAACTAATTTCCCCAGCTGTACTGTCCCTAGTGACTGACTGGTTACCGCCACCAGGGAAAGCAAGGCGTTGACATCTCTGATTTGTGATTTACGTTCCCTCTAGTGCCAGTATCAGACTTGCACTTTGTTGAGTGTTGCAAGTCCGTAGGCGATGGCAACCACTTACCATCAGGTAGGCCTTAAGCTTGTCCACCACCTTCCCCAGGGTGTACCGTCGCGCGCTTGCTGCCCCGGGGGCCTGACTGTATCTTTGTCCACCACCTGGTGATAAAATGAACTTAAAAAAATAATACTACTCTATGACCCCAGCGTCACCAAAAAAAGGAAGTAAATACGTGAATTTGAGACTTGGGGCCTGCGCCCCTGTTGGTAAGACCTCAGGTCAGCAACAATGAAAACACACACCTAACGCATCTGAAGTTTGTTTACGCAAGTTTATACAGTTCGTCATAAATTAATAACTAAATGGTACGGGTTGTCGGCAGGCCTTCAAATTAGCGTTGAACGGGCAACACCATCCTTTGCTTTGTGACGTCATTAAAACTATAAACCCAAGTGTTCTCAAATAAGGGACGTTTATGTGTTCTGGAAACTGGCAACATTAGCTTTGGTTAATCGGTTATACAGAATTCACTACTACTCAACCCACTGCCGGGTCGGGCATCCTCCCATTCCAAGTAGGGGGGTAATTAGCCTACTGTGCCACACTGTCCAGATGGGTAGACACAGGGTTTTTTTTTTTTAATTATTTTGTTACAACACCACAGACTTGTAGTCCATGCTCTTTTTAGAAATTAATGGTAATTATTTGCTCTCCTTTTTTTTTCCTTTCGTCTGTCGTACCCAGCGCCTTGGCACCTTCATTGGTGTTTCATTTAACCTACTCTCAGTAGGTGCTTCCTTAGCTTATGTTTGGTAATAGCTGTTTGGTACAGGCACAGGGTTTCGTATCAAGTTTTCCTTCTCTTGCAGCAAGATTTTCGGCCTTATCATAACCTTTTGTCGGCTCTTACGACACCCTCAGGATGGAATGGGGTGTTGAGACTCTGATATACAGAACACGTACAATATTTTTACTACTACAGTGACGCTCAAATGTTCACCCAGCTTGGTGGCAAGCGGATACTACTATTCAGCTCATAAATGACCCGCTGCTCAAGCCTCATCCCATCACAGGGTGGGTAATTAGCCTACTATGCCACGCTGGCTAGATGGGTTTCGTTTCAAATTTTCCTTCTCTTGCGGCTAGGTTTTCAGCCTTCCCATTTCCTTTTGTCAGCTCTTACGACACCCTCAAGACGGAATGGGGAGATGATACCATGTGTACCATGTATTTGGGTGTAGGTATATGTAGGTAACACTAAATTCATATTTTATTGTCGTTTTTTTTTGTCGCTGGGTAAATGCTATAAGCATACCACCGCCCCCCGGGGGAGATGTCGGTGATTATGTGGGACTCCCGAGACGGAACTCGTATACCCACTAAAACCCCAGCGGTATACCATCACACGGCCCGCTTGGGGCGCCACAGGTTCGCGCAAGCGCAGTCCACCGTGTCGCCCCGACGAGGTGCCCGCTACGCGGGCATGCGTCTATCAGCGAGGGCATCCCGGTACACTGGGACGCCCTCCGTCATCGAGGCTTTCGTCGGTAGCGAGTCCCCCGACCCACCACCGGCCTCTATGGCGGGGGAAGGAGGTGGGCGCATAGTCGCCTCCCACTCCGTTGGCGGCGCGGGTCAGCCAGGTCTTCCTCCACCCTGGCCCGCTCCGCAGCCTCCTTCTGCGAGGACGTCATCTCGCAGAAGGAGGCCACGGAGCGGGTCACCGCCTCCCATGCCTCCCATGCCTCCTCGCAGTCGAACATCCGTCCGATTAGGCTCGACAGCGAGACGCCTGAGGGGGTACGGCTTTCAGAACGCGGTGCCCACTCGAGGATTTTTCCTCGAGTTGCCACCGCGTTCCGGAAGCCGTAGTGTAGGAAGGCCTCCTGATTGTAATCCGAATGATGAGCGGGGACGTTTCAAAATACATATATAAAATATTAAGTATAATTTTCTGCTTTACCATTTTTTCAGGTGAGAATGTAAAAGGTTGGTGACGCTGTGTATTCTGAAACCGTCACCACGTGGACAAAATATACTCAAATATCCCAGCACAATGAATATTCTACCCATTATCCCCAATTACGTAGCATTAGCCTCTAAAATTCCACTAAAACACTTATTATAATGATATGTCGTAAAAGATAACATTAATTGCGACCATTTGTGATCATTTGCACCATTTCCGACGCCTATAGTTAGTTTTCAGCAACGTGTAATAGTTTTCAGTGTAATGTAAGTATTTTAATGTGAGAACCTTTCCTTTAGGGCCGCGGTCGGAAACATATTTGTGCGAATTAAAATATTCGCTCGACTATTTGTATTTTAAGCATAGGACTGTAATGGTTTGTTTAGACCAGGTTTCCAAACTTCCCCCTTTCCTTGTACTGTGGAGAGGGGGCTTGCGCGCTTTCAAGAACTGGCTCAGAATGTTCGAGACCCGGGGTCTTCTCTGTGTTCAGAGTAACCCTGCGAGTCATAACACGCCGCAGTGCCTGAGAAGGGGACGTGAACGTCACATCCGCCTTCTACACTCGCCTTAGAGGCCGGTGGTGGTTAGGAGACCCACTGCCGACATAAGCCTCATTGACTGAGGGCGTCTACGTTGCCCGAGACACAAGACGTGTGATGACATATGTATTGCTGGGAGGATGTTCTTTCGCATCCTCGCGAACATGTGTAGTCCTACACAAGACGTGTGATGATACATTGCTGGGGGTTTGGTGGGTAGTTGGATGTTCCGGTGTCCTCCCTTCAGCGAAAAAAAGCAAAAACCCAAACTTCCAAATATGTTATGTCATCATAGTAGTAGCCTTAAACTGTCGCGACACATGGTCAGGTGGCGGGTAAGTGATAAAGCCATTGGATACACATCCCCCCTAAACAGTAAGCACTAGATCATGTCCCCATGTCCATGTCACACACATGCCTTTTTGTGGGTTTGGGGAGCATCTAGAGCACCTCATAACAGCTTGCTGTGTGTTCTCAAGCGAGGAGGTTATAATCTGATAGTCATCATTTCAGCCAAAAGACGTCCACTGCTGGACATAGGCCTCCCCCAAGGATCTCCACAAAGGCCGGTCCTGGGCCGCCCGCATCCACTGCTTTCCGGCGACCTTAACCAGGTCGTCGGTCCACCGTGTGGGAGGCCTACCAGCACTGCGCCTTCCGGAACGCGGTCGCCACTCGAGGACTTTTCTGCCCCATCGAGCGTCGGTCCTGCGAGCTGCCCTGCCCACTGCCACTTAAGTTTGGCAATCCGGTGGGCTATGTCGGTGACCCTGGTTTTCCTGCGTATCTCCTCATTTCTGATTCGATCTCGCAGGGAAACTCCGAGCATAGCCCTCTCCATTGCCCTTTGGGTGACTTTGAGCCTCCTGATGGAGCCCATAGCCCCATCTGATAGTCACTTAACCAAAATTCAACCACGGACACTGCAGTGTCTGAAACGTTGGGAATTAAAATAAAATAAAACGATCATAACCGTAAAGAGATCATTTCCTGCAATGTGTATAGATCGTGAAAACCTAAGACATCAAAATTCAACTCTCTTGTAATAGTACAAAAATCCAATTTGCCATATTTTAAGTCTATCACGTAAACGGCACCTAATAAACTTTGTACTCGAGCACATTTTATGAACTAAATAAATCCATAAAGAAAATATAAAATTAAAACAAAAAAAGTACAGTGACACACGCAAGTGTTATGCGTAATTAATTTGCCATCCACTCGCGCTGGTCACGTGGGTCGTTATTAATGCTAAAAACTGTCACTGTCACTCCGAGTGGCAATTTACACCGATTAAAATTCCGCCCGCATCGCTCCACATACATTTTGTTTGAGCACTCGACGAGAAATACAGCCGCCGTGTTGTGTGTACTTGAACGAACGTGTTTAACCTTTGCGCACGAGCCTTGACAAATTCAAGTCATAAGTCACTAGCTGCAAATGTTTTAAATTTTTATTGGAATAATGATAGTCACTTTTGTGGCTGTGTGCGTTAAAAATTACCACAAAACCTGAGATTTATTTGTAAGTAAGATTTATTTAATTTGGTTGGACTGTCCACGTTCCCTAAGCCGCAACATAAGAAAATCCTGTGCATTGTAAGCTAACTTCTCCTGATCGTACTTAAATATAATAGTTACATGGTTGCTGGCTCCTTAAATAAATAATAAATAAATATCCTTGGACCTTTCACACAACGCCATCTCGTCCCAAGCTAAGCAACTTTTATGCTTGTGTTATGGTAACGAGATGGATGATAAACTACTTTTATACATTTTTTTTGTAAATACATACATGTTATAGTTAGAAGTATTATTGTTAAATATCCTATTTTTATTATTGTCACATCCTCATGCATACCCGACCGGGTTATGTGGGACTCAAAGGCGCGTAGAGATGGTAAATTTCGCGATGACCTCCCCACGAAAGCGCAGTGCTGGTACACCTCCCACACGTTGGACCGATGACCTCGTTTAATGCCGGAATGAATGTAATTATTTAATAAATTTAGAGTAAAATTAATAAATTTAGAGTAAAATTAATAAATTTAGAGATTCATCATTGCATCCGTGCGAAGCCGGGGAGGGTCGCTAGTTATAAAATATAATAGCATTTAACTAAGGCTGTCGCTAGCTTTTCTCTTTCACACCCTATCCGAAATAACGGGGCAACATAATTAAAGAATATTTTGTGTAGACAATAGGTAAACGCTTCGCATGTGGAATTTTAATTCAAAGCTTACGGCCATTTAGATTTGTCGCCGGGACTGTACCTACGTGGTTGGAATAACCGCCCGGGGGCTGAAGCTCCGCCTGCTCGCAGCATCTGTTTGCGATTATATTTTTTGAATTACTCTTAACCTTTGTTAACGTGTTTTAATTATATTTTAATTCCTACACATCTAAAGAATAATAATAATAATAATAATTAAACTTTATTATATTCCACATTTTTGTTTTTGTTTTTTACGATTATTAACTATTTATTTACATACAGTTATTTACACTTATTTTTATTTACTCTTAATTCAAGTTATTATGTATATATATATATATATATATATTTTAAGTAATCATGCTTCTAGTGTGGACCCCCTCAGGGTAAAAGCCTCCCCCAAAGAATTCCATTTATCTCTATCTTTAGCAGTGTTCATCCAGTCTCTTCCTGCAACGGATACAATCTCGTCCTGCCACCGGGCGCCAGGGCGACCTCTACTTCTCACGCCATGCGGTCCTTTCCATTTTGTGATGTTAATTGTCCATCTATTATCACAGTATCTCGCAACATGGCCAGCCCATCTCCATTTGAGATTTTGAGAGAAATGTAAAGCATCCTTTACCTTGGTTATTTTCCGAATTTTTAGGTTTTTAACCCTATCTCTAAGTTTTATATTTAAACAGCTCCTTTCCATTGCCCTCTGAGTTGTTTGTATTTTGTGTCTTGCCTTGTGATCATAAATCCACGTTTGGCACCCATAGGTTAGGCAGGGTAAAATTGTTGTGTCTAAAATTATTCTTTTCAATTTAATAGGTATTTTCGATTTGAGAATCTCCTTTTGTGCCCAGTACTTTCTCCATGTGATAGCTGCTCGCCTGTCTATTTCCTCTATGTTTCGATCTTCGAGATTCTAAAGAATAATCATTGTATTAATTATATTTTACAACTTAAATAAATAAAATAAAATAAACAATATAACGATCACTATCACTACATAGTATAAAACAAAGTCGCTGTCGTCTGTCCGTCCCTATGTATGCTTAAATCTTAAAAACTACGCAACGGATTTAGAAGCGGTTTTTTGTAATAGATAGAGTGATTCAAGAGGAAGGTTTATGATATGTATAATACATGCATAATTGTACCCGTGCGACGCCGGGGCGGGTCGCTAGTAAATAAATAAAATAAAGAGAAAGAGTAATCATGAAGAGTTTCGTTATTCAAATTCAAAATCCAATCTTTCGTTTTGCCTAGGTCACGTTGGACACTTACACATTGTAATTAATAATATTATTGATAATATTTATTTAATACTAGCTGACCCGGCAAACTTAGTACCGCCTCAGAATCAATAAATAAAAAACCTGATTGATAATTCCAGAATGTGTCACCAATGTGTGTGTTATTAAAATATGTGAAAACCTTAACTGGAACAAAAATAATGCATATTGAAAAAAAATCCCTGGTCTTACACGAATATTTCAAGACCAAAATTAGCCAAATCGGTCCAGCCTTTCCTCAGTTTTAGCGAGACTAACGAACAGCAAATCATTTTTATTTATAAAGCTAACATTCGACCGTTTACTGCCAGGTCTGAACGCGACCAGCTGCCGAGAAGAACTAGCAAGAAACTCAGAGGGCTTGTATTTTTTTTTCCTTGCGGTCCTCTTTCATATCTTTACAATAACATAAATAAAATACATATATTGACAGCTTAGTCTTCCGTCAGTCATTACGTGTGGTGACGGATGTAGATCAAATAGAGTCACCATCCCATTCCATCCTGAGGTGTCGACAAATGGTAATGACAAGGACGAAAACCTACCCGCCTACCAAACTGGTAAGCGCGACCACGACTGCTGCAAAGCATTCGAAACTTCGGGAATCAAATAATGTAATATACACGCGATAAATCCGTTAAAAAGGGTTTAATTTCAACTTTTTAATGAATTTATCTCGTATATATTACATTATTTAATAATCAACGTTTCGAATGCTTTGCAACAGTCCTGGTCACGGGAGAGACTAGATATCAGTTGTCTTCAAAAGTACAAAGAAACAGTTAAATCTACTGCCTATATCTTAGTTTTATTGATAACGTTCCCTGTGCACGCAGAAACCGCTCACGGTGTCCAAAGGTCTTGTAGATGAGTGTTGATCTTGAGAATTGATGAATTTAATGACTGGTTCCCAAGCAAGTGGTACCTGCCAATCACCCTCTCTATCGAAATTTGGATGTTTTAAAATATCAATACATAGCCTATTCATTATCATCATTTCAAATAAAGGTATCCACTGCTGGACATAGGCCTACCCCAAAGATTTTCACGAAGGCCGGTCCCGTGCCACCCAAACATGCGCTTTCCGGCGACATTAACCAGATCGTTGGTCCACCACGTGGGAGGTCTACCAGCACTGCGCTTTTCGGAACGTGGTCACCATTCGAGGAGTTTTCTGCCCCATCGGACATCAGTCCTGCGAGTGCCGATGTGCGATGTGCCCTGCGCATTCCCATTTAAGGTTGGACATCCTGTAGGCTATGTCAGTAACTCTGGTTTTCCTGCGTATCTCCAAGCCAACCGACCATCCAATACTGCGATCGTCAACCCGCCTGCCAAGCGTGGCGGTTATGGCAACCCCCGCAGATGATGGATGCCATAGACTATTATCAATATATTATTATAGCTTAATACAGCAATAGTTAATTTCAGAAAGAAGCTTCCAGAACATAGACGAAACGATGTTGTCGTCAAGAGTAATTGAAAAGTATAAACTAATAAAATAGGAAGTCGGTACATTAAGTGAATTTGAGCATAAATCTTGCACGTCACTGCCTGCGCCAGGCGGCGGGGCGTAAAGTTACGAAGGTTCTTCTTACAAGATGGGAAATATTGGTTTGGGAGTTGAAATACTTTTATGTAACTTTATGGTAGGCCATTTCAGATTTCAAAAAAGGATTATTTTGTTTTATTACATCGACTTGTAGACGAGTTCTTGAGTGGAGACCACGAATCGTCAAGCGTAGTGTAGGACGGCCCTCTGCTAGATGGAGCGACGATCTGCGAAAGGCTGCGGGCAGTAGCTGGATGCGTCAAGCTGAAGACAGGGTGCTATGACGCTCTTTAGGGGAGGCCTATGTCCAGCAGTGGACTAGTGTGGGCGGATGATGATGATGACATCGACTTCAGTGACTCTTAACAGAAAATTCTTTGGAATGCATTATAACTACAGAAATAATGGTAAATTTCGATGTATTAAAAAAAACACATAGTAATTCTACCACTATTATACAGCCCATAAATGACCCACCGCTGAGTTAGGCCCCTCCAGTTCATCATCATCATCATTTCAGCCAAAAGGCCTCCCCAATGATCTCCACAAAGTCCGATCCTGGGCCGCCCGCATCCATCGCTCCTCTCCAGAGAAGGAAAACTTGATACGAAACCTTGTGCCAACACGTCTGGCTAGCTAATTGCCCTCCATGTAATTGGAGGAGACCGGCCCAACAGTGAGGCATGTATGGGTTAAGTTGTAGTAGTAAGTATGATATAATGATTTATATTTAAAAAAAAACAATTATTCTACATCACTACATAGTAAAAAACAAAGTCGCTGTTGTCTGTCCGTCCCTATGTATGCTTAAATTATATGGAGGAAGGTTTATATGTATAATACATGCATAATATTGTAGATGTTCATCATTGCACCCGTGCGAAGCCGGGGCGGGTCGCTAGTAAGATATAAAGCCTTCTTTTTAAACCATATTCAAATTTAGTTACTGAATGTACCGCGGCAAAGTTAAAGTCTAAGGAAAAGTTGGCGCCGCCCAGATTCATAAGTCACCGGTCGGCATCAAGACTTAAGACTTATTCCTTTCTGTGCAAATCACACAGTGAACGATTTACTGCAAATCTAGCGCAAGTTGGATACGTAAAGGAAGAAGGTTGAACTATTTTAAATTTAATCAGATTACGATACCTTTTTCCTTTTTTTCTTCTCAGCCCATAAAGTTATTTTAATTACACATAGAGTTCGATATAAACAATAGAAATATACTTTAAGATGCCACATAAACTCATTCGAGTTTTACCGTGCATCATTTTCGTCGACATTGGCATACATTATTTTTCTTACAAATAAATAAAATTGGAGTGTTTGTTTGTAATAATAAAATAACCACTTTTTACTAAATGCGTAAGTATTTAAACACGGTACATAGACCAAAATTTTTTTGTATTATTTTTTGTCTGTCTGTCTGTCCGTCTATCTGTCTGTCTGTTTGTTTGTAAGTATTTAAACACGGTACATAGACCAAAAATTGTTTGTATTATTTTTTGTCTGTCTGTCTGTCCGTCTATCTGCCTGTCTGTTTGTTCCGGCTAATCTCTGGATCGACTGGACCGATTTTGAAGGGACTTTCATTGATGATATAAGAAGTAACTTAGGCTATTTTTTTTTACTAGCTTCGCCCCGCATCGTCACCCGCGGGTAACATCGCACCCGTGCGAAGCCGGGACGGGCTAGTATATACCTATAAAACTTAACTTTTAGTTACAAAAAGGCAGTGGTATTTTTTGTGTTTTAGTTATTTTGTCAGCCTCTGCCGCGTGATCGGCGTAGTCTATAAGAAATGACCCACTGCTGACCTCCGTCAGGTACATGGATGGTAATAAGCCTACTGTACAGCCGCTGGTCGTATTGGCACTGTGTTTCGTAATTTCCTTTTTTGGCGGCCAAATGTTCGACCTCATCATTTCCTTTTATCGACGCTTATGACACCCTTAGGATGGACAATAAGTTAAGTAGTTGTGCGCGTGGTAGAGATAGCCGACTTATGCACACAGGGCATTACGTGAGCCGAAAGAGAAGGAAGCGAAAGAGGAAGAAGACCGAGCATTGCTCGATTTTTTTTTATAAATTGTATTTTTTGGAAATTAGTTTAGGCTTTTTAAGTGAACACGTTAAGAAGACACAAATAATATAAATAAACAATTAAGTCTAACCTCAAAGCAAACACTCATTGACTTCGTGTTACTGAACAACGCCATCTGCTGTTGTGCTCACAAAAAAATAGAATTATTATTCGCCAATAGATGTCAGGAAGAGTCATATTTTTCAGTTTAAATACTAATTCAGTTTACTCAAACGCCTCCTTTTTGTTATTATGATGATTTATTCGTGTTTTATCAAAATGATTGATAAAAAACGAATAAAATGACATTTTCTAAAAATGATTCCTAGTTAGATCGATTTATCGCCCCCGAAATCCCCGATATACTAAATTTCATGAAAATCGTTAGAGCTGATTCCGAGATCCCAATTATATTTAAACAAGAATTGCTAATTTAAAGATATAAGATTAACCTCCATATAACTGGAAGAGGCCCGACTCAGCTGTGGGGAATTTTTGGCTGAGTAGTAGTAAGTATGACGAAATGATGTCAATAAAAAAGTCTACTCTATATTAGCAAACATTTGTTTATTGTTAACAATCCCTGACACCAATAACTGTTATGAAACGCCAGTAACGCCAACCGAATAGAATGTAATAAAAATAAAATCTAATGAAAATAAAGTGGATTCCGACCAATCCCTTATCGGCAGTCCACACGCTGGCTGTACGAATCGAAATGAAAATAAAACATAACTAGAGTCAACAAAGCACAAAATTAGTTTTATCCGAAAAATAGTAAGAAAAAAGCAACTGAGCGAACCA
This sequence comes from Clostera curtula, assembly GCA_905475355.2. Lineage (NCBI taxonomy): Eukaryota > Metazoa > Arthropoda > Insecta > Lepidoptera > Notodontidae > Clostera > Clostera curtula. Next base: position 3,236,206 of record FR997813.1, on the reverse strand, counting down.
CGGCCGAAATGGGAAACACTGAGGTTTGCTGTTAACTAGACAATGTCGCCGTATTATATACCAGGAAAATAGAAATAGATTTTATTTAAAATGTTTCAACATCACTCCTAACTCAATATTTTTTTTCTTAAATGAGAACCAAATATTTAACTAACTTTGTAATCCCTGAATCCAGATTGTCGTCGTATCCTTAGTGTCAGCGCCGACTCGCGGAGTGGCGGCGAAGAGGCTTTTTCAGTAACAATTTAATTTCAACCTAAAGCGCTTCAGAATACAACTGTATTTGGTACAACGAAATACAAGTCGTATTCTGAAGCGCTTTAGATTGAAATTAAATTGTTACTGTAAAAGCCTCTTCGCCGCAACTCCGCTGGTTGGCGCTGACCCTTATTTTAATATTATAAATGTGTAAGTAGGCCCTGCCTGTCTATCGCGCTTCACGCCAAAATTATTGGATCTATTTAAATGAAATTTGGCACACATATAGTCTAGTCAGTGGCCGTTGAGGTCTCCATTGCCTTTTGGATAACTTTGAGCCTTTGGATGGAGCCCATAGTGAGTAGTGAGTCCTTATTCATCACGGCTATATAAACATACAGCGATACTATTCTCAGCCCATAAATGACCTGGGTCGGGCTTCCTCCAGCTACATAGAGGGTAATTAGCCCACTGAGCCACACTGCCCAGACGGGTTGGCATAGAGTTTCGTATCAAGTTTTCCTTCTATTGCGACTAGATTTTCGTCCTTATCATTTCTTTGTCTCGGCTCTTACGACACCCTCAGGATGAAATGGAGTAGTGACACTATGTATTCTAAATCCGTCACCACACGTCTGAATATCATTAAATAAAAGGTTATTATAGCGCATGGGTTCGTTTTTTAAATAAAAATATATAATAAAACTGTTTTCTATTCAGACAAAGTTATTAACTTTGCCAAATGTAAGTGAAGCAATTAAAAGGACTTTTTCAAATCATCGTAGACAAGCATCTATTAAAAATTATGTGACTATAGCATCCTACTAATATTATAAACGCAAAAGTTTGTAAGTATAGATTTATAGATAGATGGATGGATGTTTGTTACTCTTTCACGTAAAAACTATTGAATGGATTTTAATGAAACTTCACAATAATATAGCTTAAACATCAGAATTGTAATGGTAAGGGTCCACCTCAAAAAAATCTATTATAATAAAAAAATTCTTTTGATACAGCGTACAAAAATATCATCATCATCATTTCAGCCAAAAGACGTCCACTGCTGGACATAGGCCTCCCCCAAAGATTTCCACAAAGGCCGGTCCTGGGCCGCCCGCTATAGTAGGAAAACTTGACAATTAATTAATCCGATAAATATAATAATACAAAAATATATTCAACCCTAAATTTTCACTCTTCTACGATCAACAACTATTTTCTAATAGCGATATTTATATGGCAAAACAACGTTTGCCGGGTCAGCTAGTTATTTTATGAAATTGAGCAAAGTGAAGTAAATGTTCAAGTAACATTTCCAACAAAAGGCGAACGGTAAAACCGTAACGCGAATCACACAAAGGGCGCCCGATCCTCTGTCATCTCAATTTGACGGCGAGATGAAACTGCGGTGACACGTCCTATATAGTTTTAAGGCCCCCACGGAAATTTCATTAAGGCTCGTGATTGCTCCGACGAAGACCGCTTAGCGCACGTGTACGATAAAATCTTTGAAAGGGCACATATGTACAATATCGGAACCGTTTTATTTTTACCAATTACTTGAATGCCTTTGACCCTAGGCTTGTTTGATAGAAAGCAACGTCTGTGTCTAAGACGGGGCAGGCAATTCAAGAAAATGCCCTGTTGGGCACCGGCTCTCACGTACCCACGACGAAACACGGTAAAACTGCTTGGCGCTTAGATGTGAGGGTGGTAGCTAGCCGGGCGGACCATTCGATCCAAACCAAACCCAGCACGCTTGGTGGTGCGTGCTGGGTTTTGTTGACTTTTACAACACACGTTTTGCCCAGCGTGCGGTGGGGAAATTTTATATTCTGCCCCGTCCCCACATGGGTAGTTTATATTCTGCCCCGTCCCCACACGGGTAGTTGATATTGATTTCTTAAGGCGCTATCTCACCGCGAGCATTCGCGCGTAATGTAACATTATAGATTCGACTTTGAGCATTACATTACAAAAGTACCTCCAACAATAAAGGTATATCCAACAGTAAATAACAATGTCGAATTAATATTGACGCACTCAGCACAATAACCGTTTCGTCTGACATTACGGAAACAACTAAATCAGAATCCTCGCAAATTCAAATCTATGTACTAAATGTTACATTACACGCGAACGCTCGTCGGTGAGGGAGGTAGTATTGTAATGTAATGCTCAAAGTCGAATCTATAATGTTACATTACACGCGAACGCTCGTCGGTGAGGGAGGTAGTATTGTAATGTAATGCTCAAAGTCGAACTGTAATGCTCAGTTCTCCTCCCTCACTGAAGTCTACCACCCCATATCTTCCCGTGGGTGTTACAAGAGCGACTAAGGGACAACAGACGTTGGGCAGCAGCGACGTTCTGTCCAAAAACACACCATCCGTTACTGCGATCGCCAACCCGCCTGCCAAGCGTGGCGATTATGGCTTAACCAACCCCCCCCCATATGACTAGCAGCCTTACTATCCCCGCCCGGCCAGCGATGATCTGCGACGGCCAGCCGGCAGCAACTGAATGCATAGAACCGAAGACCGGGTTCAGTGGCGAGCCATGGGGGAGGCCTACGTCCAGCAGTGGACTGGCGTGGGGTCTTCGAGACCGACGGGGATAGTCCATAAAGGATTTTAGCCCTCGCAAAAAAAAAGGGTTCTGTGTCAAGTTTTCCTACCATTGTGGCTAGGTTTTCGGCCTTGTCATGTCCTTTTGTGAATTGAATGTTTGTAAACTGCCCCCGCGATACAGCTTATACGTACGTAGCGTATACGTAGCGCAGAGGTCTCGATATAAAAAAATCAATTAAAAGAAATTATGTACTCTCATTTACCATCCAGTGGAGCGGTGCTTTACCTAGCTTTTTTTTTTAGTTATTTTGTTACTACACCACAGACTTGTAGTCCGTGTTCTTTTTAAGCAATTAATGGTAATTCCTTTCGTCTGTCGTACCCAGCGCCTTGGCACCTGGGACATTGGTGTTTCATTTAACCTACTCTCAGTAGGTGCTTCCTTAGCTTATGTTTGGTAATAGCTGTTTGGTCTTTACCGAGCTTGAAATCTATAAGGACATTTAGGCGCAAAGGGATGATCATCCAGCCAGACGAGGTGGTATGGCTAGGGGTCGCACCGCCTATCCCCCTATAGTTGTAGTCGGGGAAATCATAACTGTGCGAATTGCTCTTGAAATTTCGCTATCGCGGTGTAGGACTTTTTGGTAGTTCTCGCATTTGTGTAATTAGTTCAGATTTTCCGGGTAGTTTGTGTAAAATTATGTAGCATGTTGGTCGCTACAGACCATTAAAAGCCTTTTGACATGGCCACACAGTTTTACAAAAAAAATATGTCCAGCCATTTTAAATCTGTATCATGTTATAACTTGACTATAGAGAAATTTCAATTAGACCAATACCAAAGTTAACTTTATGAGAACATTCTGCATGGCTCGGGTTGCCAAAGCGCGGGTCGCAAGTGCCCCACACTAATTGAAAGGGTTACGACTCAAATTAGAAACGGGACGGGCAGGGTTGAATAATAACGATTTCGCGTCAATGCTTCGTATATCTAGTATTGTTTGTTTTGATCCAGTTGGAATATATTTATTGCGTAAATTTTTCATTTCGCATTGCATGAACGTGTAGCGTGTTTCTCTCATCTGGCGAACTTGCTCTCACTATGCTGTTTTGTGCTTTTTGTAAACAAGACCAATAATTTGGAAAAAAGCAACTACAGAGTTTCTCAATTTATCATCATCTCATAAAAGACCCACTGTTGAATCCGCCCCATTCTAATTTCATAGTAGGAAATGAAACTACCACCATAGCAGACATAAACAGGCTTCCGTTTTTAAGTCTAGCGTCTCTACTCTTCTTCTTTTTCAACCTTTCACCACCCAATGCTGAGTGTAGGTCTCTTCCATTGCACGCGATTCTTCCCGGTGTTGCGCCTTTTGCATCCAGTCCTTTCCGGCCACTCCACGGTCCAACGCATCGGTTGCCTGCCTACATTTCTCTGGCCTACTCTAGACTTCCACTCAAGCACCCGACTACCCCAGCTATTGCCCTGTCTACGGCTTATATGGGCCGCCCACTTCCACTTTCTACTAGCGATCACATGGGCTATGTTCACTAATTTCGTTCTCTTCCGGATCTCTGTGTTCCTGATTCGATGACGAAGAGAGATACCTAACATAGCCAGTTCTATGGCTCTTTGGGTGACTTGGAGCTTGTGTATCACCTAGTCTCTACTCAACTCAACTCACGGGACTCAAGGGATGTTATTCACGTAGGTTTTCTCATAAAAATCTTAAAACCCGTCTTATGGAAAATTACCTATATTATCTCACGAGCCCATGTACGTGATAGTCTCCATATACATACACATTCACGCCTTTCATACACATTTTGTTATTCTTACAATCAATCCATTCCACTCACATTCATACTGAAACTACCACACCGGATCGGAATGCAGATTGCTTGCGGAGCCAGCAAGAAACTCTGTACTTACTTTTTTTTCAAATGTACTAACCAGCATAGTGATTACCACTACCACTTAGGCCATACATGACCCACTGCTGAGTCAGGCCACCTCCAGTTACATGGAGGGTAATTAGCCTACTGTACAACGCTCGTTGGGTTTGTACTTCGTCGTCTTATCAAGTTTTCCTTCTCTTGTGGCTTGGTTTTCAGCCTTGTCATTTCCTTGGGTCAGCGGTTACGGCGGTGCGCGTACATTAATTTATATACATAGACAGAAAAAAAAAACTTTAAATCGCAATACTTTAAATAGAAAGTTGCCAAGAATGAAAAGCCCTTTTGAAGTAGATCTGCTAATTAGAAACCCATTAAATCGAAAATGATTGATTCTCCTCAAAGAGTTATTAATTCGAGACAATGTTGACGAAAATGTTTCAGTACCCAATCTCGAGGTTCAAATAGATTTTGATTGTGATTTAAATTAAACAAAGCTACCAGACAGATATTCAGTTTTGAAATTAAAAACTTAATGGGATGGCTATAGAAGTGAAATACAGATTTTTTTAACGGATTTATCTATTCTAATCCGTGAAAAAAGTGTTTCATTTCACTATTTTTTTATTTTACATATTTAATTCCCGATTAATTTCAATGTTAATAATCGCGAAAACCTAAGAAATCATTCGGCTTTAAAAGTTTTATCTTCAATTTGTTGAAATAGCGGTACAATGATTGTCGAATCCATATTCAACATGGCACGATGTGTATGAAAGGTCTTTGTTTTTTTTTTTTTATATCGAGTATACAGGACCTTCGTATTATACAGGACCTTTATCATTTTATTTTGTATAATTGTTTAGAAGTTTGGAATTGTAAATGTGAGCACTATGTAGTCACCGTATTTATATAACTTATCATATAAACAAGCAGTTGAGAGTATGTCATGCTCGCTTAAAGGTCATGCTGGTGGTGTCGTGTGTGTCGGGTCCTTCGGTTCCCTAAAATATGGTTGAGCTGGGGGATGGCTGGCACTTGCGTCATGCTCGTGATCGGGTGCCGCCAGTTGGGGCCGGTCATCCCTTAACTGCTATTGACATACCTACATAGCTTTATATTGATCTCCTGGACACTTCTGTTGTGCAATATGTTACATTGTCCTCACATCTTAGCTTACTATAAATAAACACGAAATCAATGTAACCCAATCAGATGCTTGTAACAGAAAATATGATAAAATGAGTGTCCATGGAGTTTCTTGCCTGTTCTTCTCCATAGGATCTACTTTTTGGAACATGCAACTAGATTCCTAACTTCACTTTTGACTTTTCAAAAACACCAGTAAATAGGTTCAATTGAAATAAATGATTTGAGTTTGAGTTGAGTTTGAGTTTGCACCGACCTCGTGTCAAAGATCTTTGTACAGTCCTCGCCAATCTTTATGGCCGCTCCGAATGTAGCCGCATTATGCTGCGCACAACACAAAATCAGGTATCAGCGGGACGTACGTGAGGCAGGGAGGCAGGACACCCCCGCGGGCGCCGTTTTTCACCCGCAAGCGTCCTCGCCACCCGTGTGTTAGTGTGAGTGAGCACGATGCGCAAGTTTGTACCCATTGAGTGTAGTCAGAGCGGCCATAAAAATTAGCTAGGACTGTACTTACTGATCTGCTCATTGTTCAGCATTGCATGTAGAAACAATTGTTTTTTTTTTAAATGAGCCACCTGCAGAAGTTATTACCTGTATCGCGGGGGCAGTTTACAAACAGAATCAAACCGGGATCCCGTTGTTCTATATAGTACTTTCTGGCACAAGGTCTAAAGTGATTGTTGTATTAACCGCATTCGCCACAAGCACCACAAAATCACCGACCATAATGGACCGCAATAATCAACGCCGCAAATCAATAATGTCAAGAATACGTACGTACTTGGTAAATATATCCCAAAATTTTGGACGATAATTAGCATACTTTGGCCAGACGGGTTAGCAAATGGTTTATTATCAAATTTTCCTTATCATGCAGCTAGGTTTACTAGACCACGTCGTTGTCGTCGTCGTTTCAGCCCATAAATGACCCACTACAGAGGGCCTCCAACATTAGACCTACCTTGCTTTACTGGAATGCTAAAAGCGTGAAGGTTATCTTTGAATCATGATTGTATCTAAAACAAAAGTCCAATGTCATGAACGTCTATATCGATTTAATTCTTAGGACTCACTCTAGTTTTCACGATCCGAAAGTGGCCGAACAAAGCATAATGGGCGCATGTATTTTTATAGGGTAGCAGTAAAAATATATGCCCCTTGTATAGGCTAGTTTGAATTCAGGAGCCGAAAGGATTATGGTAATGAGGGTGTAAGTAATAGAGATTAACTTTGATTTCATTCTATGTAATTGAATTGGGGTAATATTTACACTTTTTCTTTAAGTGTAAATATTACGTTGACATTCGAAGAAAGACAAATGTATGCGATGCCTTGACCTTTGCAATGAAGGCTAAATGGAAATGGGCAGGTCACATAGCCCGTTATAAGGACAATAGATGGACTATAAGGTCAGTAAAGTGGAATGGGCCAAAAGGCACCAGATCAAGGGGTCGACCAAAGGCCAGATGGGCAGACGAAATTGTAGCGCGCGCGGGCGAAAGTTGGCTAGACAGAGCTAATGACAGGGAAGGATGGAATGCCTTGGGGGAGGCTTTTACCCGTATGGGGTCCTTGCATTAAATAAATTAAATCAAATAATTAGGTAAATGATAATTGAAGTAAATAATAATTAAAATAATTACACACTATAATTAATACATAGTTAATAGTTAATAAATTCACATCCATCTAAGCGTATTGAATGAAATTCAATACTTTAGGCTAATTAAGTTATCAATTGTTTCAGTTTACTATGCATGGAATTCAATAAAGCTTATTATTATTATTATTATTATTATAATATTTACACTAGCTCGTAAGGTTCTTATTTACTTCTAGATGGCATGTATTTACGCTATCGTTTAGGACAATATCATCATCATCAGCCTACATTCGTCCACTTCTGGACATAGGCCTCCCCTAAAGAGCGCCCTGTCTTCAGCTTGTCGCATCCAGCTGCTGCCCGCAACCTTTCGCAGATCGTCACTCCATCTAAGGCGTCCTACACACACCGTCACGTAACTCAACTGAGAGCTCATGGCAAGACGGTGCATGTAAAACGTAAGGTGTATGACGTGTAGTATGAAACTCGGTTATTTTCGTCGGTTTTGGATGCTACGTTATAACCATAATGAAAACCTTAGCGTGTATGGCCTCCATAACAGAGGGCCCGGCCGTCCCGCTTGTTGATTCGCGGTCTCCACTCAAAAACTCGTCTACCCCAGCGGTTGTTGTTGTTCGGACAATATGCTTGACTCGAATTATATTTATGCCTAGTTCGTTTATCGTTTTGTTTTCTTCACTATCACTACAAAATTCAAAATTCAAAACTCATTTAATCAAGTTGGCTCATTAGAGCTCTTTTGACAAGTCAAACAACAAAATAATATTTAATTTAAAATTTACCATCTACCACCGGTTCGGAATGCAGTTCTACAGAGAAGAGCCGGCAAGAAACTCTGTAGTTGCTCTTTTTAGATCGCCATTTTTAGGTACAAGGCTGTGATAAGACAGTTTGTGAGAGCAAACGCGCGCAATAGTCGCAAAGTGCCTAACATCAGCCAGATCTAATCAACAATACTAACCTTCTAACGCCCGAGCCAACCGACCCCCAGCAACGGCACCTGTTCACAAGCATGACGCATGCGGCAGCCATCGCCCTCCTCAACCATATTGCAGGGAAGAACCCGTCGCACGACGCATACATATTATAAAACAAAGTCACTTTTGTCTGTCCGTCCCTATGTATGCTTAAATCTTTAAAACTACCCATTGGATTTTGAAGCGGTTTTTTTAATAGACAGAGTGATTGAAGAGAAAGGTTTATAGGTATAGCACATGCATAATTGCACCCGTGCGTAGCCGGGGTGGGTCGCTAGTTATAAAATAATCTTCTTCCTTCACCTATCTCTGGATTATCGACCATGCCATTTCCTTTTGTAGCTCTTACTGTGTATTGGAATCAGTCACTACGGAAAACCTAAATACACAAAATAAAAAAACACATTTTTCTTTTGTAAAAGTACCTAATAATGGAACTTTAGTCGGCTAATCCCTCGTCAGTTAAGAGTTAAGAAATAAATTACAGAATGTTATATTTTTCTTCGTTTGTCCTCGTTGGTCTAGTGGTTAGATGTGCCGCCTTTGGATCAGCGGGTCCCGGGTTCGATTCCCGGGTCGGGCAAGTGTCTTTGTCTAAACCAGAGGCACTGGCTCGGAGTCTGGGTGTCATTTCTATCTATAATATGTATGTATTTACAAAAAAAAAAATGTATATAAGTAGTTTATCATCCATCTCGTTACCATAACACAAGCATTAAGTTGCTTAGCTTGGGACGAGATGGCGTTGTGTGAAATGTCCAAGGATATTTATTTATATTTATTTATTTTATTTATTAATAATGTCACCAACCCATATCTTCCTAAAGGCGTCGTTTAGTAGGTTGACGCCGACGGTTTATACGACGCAAGAGGATGGTCACCTAGCCGCAACGCTAGGAAGGTTGTTACAAACTATTTTTTTTTGTTCACCGTTGTTGATTTTACCCCGTTCATCCGGGGTAAAATCCTTTATGGACTTCCTCGCTGGCCACGGGGATGTCCAGCGAGGGGAGTGTGGGACTCTCCCCCATAGTGGGGGCCTACTCACTAAACCTCCCAGTGGTGCTCCTGTGACACGTCGCTTCCCCTCGTTGCTATTTTCCCGTCATTCATTTAAGCCGAATCAGTAGTGGGTCATTAACGGCTTTAAATGATGGTGATATTCTTCAAAATAAAATATCACTTATAACAAACCCTGCATGTTAGGGTTTAACACCCAGAAAAATACAAGCTTAAACAAAAGTTAATTTAAAAATAATTCGGATTACAGCCGTCGTATGAATTTCTCGCAGTCCCCGCCAGATGGCGCACCGCTTATTAAGGCTCAGTATTTTAAGTTGCGTGTGTGTTTAATGCTTTATATTTTTGGTTGTAATTTAATTTCGGCCCCATATTAGTTTTGTTTCGGACCACGTTTTGGCGTGAAAACGTTTAACGACGCCGTGTTCATTTAATATTATATGTTACCTGTTTTATAGTTTTTACGTAATTGAAACATTACTTTAAGTTCTTCGTTGCAATCTTGTAGATAATATCCAATAACTGTCTTGTCTGCCTTGTTGGTCTAAGAGTTGGATGTGTCGCCTTTGGATTACGGGTCACCGGTTCGATTCCGGGGTTCGACAAGTGTGTTTGTGTGTACCCCTCTGGTACATTTGATCTGAGTCTGGGTGTCATTTGTATTCATGAATTACATGTCTGTAAACTGTCCCTCCGATACATGTTATAACTAGAGAAAGGGTTTCTTTTATTTAAAAACTAACTGCGCCCCGCGGTTTTACTCGCCTGGTGATGGAATTAATATTTTGGTTAGATTTTTTTCTACTTACTTGACACTTATTGTTATATTTTAGACAATTCACACAATCTAATATATAAAATTCTCGTGTCACAGTTTTAGATGCCAAACTCCTCCGATTTTGATTAAATTTTGTGAGCATATTGGGTAGGTATGAGAATAGGACAACATCTATTTTTCATCCCCCTAAATTTTAAGGTCTAAAAAAAATGTTTATTTTTTAGAAAAAATTTTTTGATTTTATTTTTTTAAGATTCAGCATAAAAAATACAATCAACCCTAAATTTTCACCCCTCTACGATCAACCCCTATTTAATAACATGGCAAAACAACGTTTGCGATAGGAGATGTTGTATAGATAGATTGAGTCATCAGAGGGTAGCGCGGGGGTTGCGCGGGGGTTGCGCGGGGTGGGGGTTGCGGGGGGTGGAAGTTGCACGGGGAAGGGGGTTGCGCGGGGGATGATTAATTATTTGGCAAAACAACGTTTGCCGGGACAGCTAGTATCTTTATAAATTGTAGCTTTTGTGTTATCCTGATAAATAAGCTATATTATTGTAAAGTTTCATTATAGTCCACTCAGTAGTTTTTACGTGGACATCAATCCATACTTACACAAACTTTCGCGTTTATAATATTTTGGAAGAAGCTGCTATTTACGAAACACAACTCAAATCAAACTCAAATTATTTATTTCAATTGAACCTATTTACTGGTGTTTTTGAAAAGTCAAACTTAAACTCAAAAGGAACTTTATTTACGTAGGTTTCATCACACAACTCTTATAAATCGTCACACGGCGCCATTATCATCTTACGGCCAGTCAAAAGTGAAGTTAGGAATTAGGATAAAATTTCAAATATTAAGAGTTACTTAACCCCGTTACATACAATAATGTTATCAGTAGAACCATTACACTTAAACGGGGCAATGAGAATTCAAAGCAATAACATCTTGTTACAGGTATCCGAATTCTCATTTCCTCAATTGGCAAATAGGATAGAAGTTTGCATTTAAATGAGTGCATTTCCTTTATAGATATTAAATTCTCAGTTATGTCGCTAAAACCAAGCCTTTCTGTGCTATTTTCACCTAAACATCCCTGGCCATAAAATACGGATTGAGTCGGACCTCCTCCAGTTACGTGGAGGGAAATTAGTCTATGGTGCCGACACTGGGCACGTACATTGGGCAGACAAGTTGACTTTGAGTTTAGTATATAATATATACTTTGGTTGATGCTATATACTCCGCCCATAAATGACCCACAGCTAAGTCAGGCCTCCCCCGTTACATGGAGGGTAATGAGCATTGGGTTTTGTTTGAGGTTTTTCTTCTCTTGCGGCTAGGTTTTATGCCAGCTCCTACGACACCCTGAGGCTGGAATGGGGTGGTGAAATTATGTATTCTAAATCCGTCAACACATGGATAATGATCTGTGCGGCCCCTCCACGGCAATTATTGTTCAAGATATGTGCAGTTTATCTGCCTTGTTGGAGTTTCTCCTCTCCTTCTTCTTCTACATCTCCATGAACCAGGATTCTATGTATTTTAAAATTCGTCACCACCCTAATTATGCTACTTCCATTTTCGTTAACTGATCTATAACATGGTGTTTACACCTGTTTACACCTTAATCTATGACATGGTGACAATTTTAAAATACATTGTGTCACCACCCCATTTCATCCTAAGGCTGTCAATAGTCAACAAAAGGACAACACAGTAGGCTAATTACGCTTCATGTATTTGGAGGAAGCTCGACTCAGTAGTGGTCACGTATGGCTTCGAATGGGTGCAATGATGAACCTCTTAATTTATCAGTATTTCTCTACAAACTCAAACCATTTATTTCAATTGAACCTATTTACTGGTGTTTTTGAAAAGTCAAAAGTGAAGTTAGGAATCTAGTTGCATGTTCCAAAAACTCCATGGACACTCTTTTTATCATATTTTCTGTTACAAGCATCTGATTGGGCTACATTGATACAATATTATTGATGTACTATACATACAAACATGCCTCATGAATCACTCTATCTATTAAAATACCGCTTCAAAATCCGTTGCGTAGTTTTAAAGATTTAAGCATACCTAGGGTCGGACAGACGACAGCGACTTTGTTTTATACTATTTAGTGATAAAAATGAATGTTTGTCTGTATGTCCTATATAGAGTAGTAAACTATGCATTTGATCATGTGATCATTTTCAGCAAAGTGTTAAGCGGATTATTTCTGATGAAAAAAATAATGATTTTTGCTTAAGGTGAATGTTCCAGGGTAGCCCGCGAAATTCAAATTTTCTTACGTTTTTTTGCAATTTGCAGGTCAGTGCTAGGTTGTATGTTGATTAAAATGTTATTCGCGGCTGTAAGACGTATGTAGTTATAGAATTATAATCATCAAAATCATCAATACAACCCTCCAAGCTCATAAAGGTGCAAGAAAAACTTTTTCAAGCTCAAAGTCATTCTTGCACCTTTATGAGCTTGGAGGGTTGTATTGATGAGTTTGATGATTATAACTCTGCAACTACATACGTCTTACACCCGCGAATCAAATGTTCATCATCATACAACCTAGCACTGCCCTGCAAATTGCAAAAAACGTAAGAAAATTTGAATTTCGCGGGCTACCCTGGAACATTCTCCTTAATGTCTTTCCTTCAAATATATTTTAGTTATTGGCGTCGCAGTGTACTGTTACTCGTTGTTAGTAATATAACATTTTGTATGCCCAATTTTACAATAAAATATACATTTAATCCCTGCTCCGCATGTCTGCCAATCACAGGGACGGCATGACAATAAGCAATGTATGCTCTATCCCATATGAAATAGTGTCTTATTTATTTTGAATCGCAGCAAATATTTGCCCCCACGAATGTCACGGGGTCAATAGGTAGAAAGCCAACAGCAAAAAGCTTTCACAAGCCCCAACGAAACTCCATTTTAAATATTGACACTCTACCACTCAAATAGTGTTGCCATCGCAATAAATGCGACATTTTCACGGGGAAAATGCAGTGAAGTTGGGACATTGTTGAATATCGAATGTTCACGCCTCAGTTGAACTGTATTACTGTTCAGACATTTCGGGAGAGAAATTAAATGTTTTGTAAATATTCCGTAGCAAATGACGCAAATGACAATTTGAATGCCTTGTTGGTATAGGGGGTTCAGGCTCGATTCCGGGGTCGGGTGAGTGTCTTTGTGTAAACCAGAGGCACCTGCTCGAATCTGGGTGCTATTTTGTATTCGAGAATTTTTTTTTTGTAAACTGCCCGTGCGATATAGGTTTTTTTTAACCTATATCACGGCGGAGTTTACAAACGTCAGAATCACGAACCCAAATGACAACCAGACTCAGAGCAAGTGCCTCTGGTGTACACAAAGACACTTGGCCGACCCCGGAATCGAGCCGAGGACCCGTGATCGAAAGGCGAGACCCGAGTACCGATAGCGGAGCTTCATTTTTTTTTTAAATTGAAATTATGGTACATTGCATATAAATAACACACCAGTTACCTGCGTACATTTTGTGATAGCTAATGTGTATTATTTTGTCAATAGGTTATTATTCTATTACTGAAGAATGAGAATGTATCTGTTTGATCTTCAACGAAGTAATTTTCATAACGATATTTCAATAATAATAATATCAATATCATTGGACATTTCGCACAACGCCATCTCGTCTCAAGCTAAGTAACTTAATGCTTGTGATAAGGTAACGAGAATCCATCTCGTTACCATAACACAAGCATTAAGTTACTTAGCTTGTGTTATGGTAACGAGATGGATGCTAAACTACTTATATACATTTTTTTTTTGTAAATTGTACATACACATTATAGATAGAAAACACCCAGACCCGGAACAAATACTTGTAGGTCGTACAAATATTTCTTCCGTACGGGGATCGAACCCGCGACATGCTGCGCAGCAGTCGATCGCTCAACCACTGGGCTAATGTTGTAGTGACTCATTAGATTTCTTAATTTTAAGTTAAGCCACGTCCCACGCTGATCTACCACAGAAGTCGCTTCAGCCCATACGTGATCCATTACTGAGTAGGGCTTCCTCCAAAAGGAGGGAGGGAATTGAGCCTACTGTACCACGCTGTCAAGACGGGTTGGCACAGGGTTTAGTATTAAGTTTCGGCTAGGTTCTTGGCCTTGTCATATCATATTGTCAACTCATACGACACCATCAGGAGAACTTGATGCCCAAGTGGGTTTTAAGGCCACACGGATAATCCGCCGCCACAGAAGTACTGGAACATAACTCCTAATACTAAATTATATATTAGGGTTTTTATATAAGTCTAGTCCCTTAGTTTACAAGTCTACGGATGGAGGTACGAATTTTCCTTTTCCCTGCACAAATACAGGGATAACGCGTAAGTTCCATAAATATTTGAGTTTTGTATTTACCTAAGCTTGGTTTTGGTTGCGCTGCAGCGAGAAGTACTGTCAGAAAAAATAATACAAGTTGCAACGCCGAATTTTGGTTTTAGTATCTAAAATTATAGTATTCTACTAATATTATAAACGTGTAATTTTGTAAGTATGGATAGATGGATGCTTGATACCCTTTCACGTAAAAACTACTAACAGGATTCTAATGAAACTTTACAATAATTAAGCCTAGACATTAGAATGACACTTATGCTAAAATTTATGAAGATAATGCGTGATTTGTCAAGTAAGAAGAAAAAGAATCTGTAGAAAAAAATATTTCATCATCACGCGGGTGAAACCGTGGAGCGCAGCTAG
This sequence comes from Clostera curtula, assembly GCA_905475355.2. Taxonomy (NCBI): domain Eukaryota; kingdom Metazoa; phylum Arthropoda; class Insecta; order Lepidoptera; family Notodontidae; genus Clostera; species Clostera curtula. Next base: position 3,221,204 of record FR997813.1, on the reverse strand, counting down.
TACCTACTGTATATTATTTTAATTTTAGGTAACTTACTACCAACCTTTTTTATTTAGAATACAATATTTTCCCATTCCATAGTGTTACCACCCAATTCCATCTTAAGGGCCGACAAAAGGAAATGTCAATGCTGAAAATTAGCCGCAAGAGGAGGAACACTTGATACGAAACCAGTGCCAACCCGTTTGGCCAACGTGGCACAGTAGGCTAATTACACTCCATGTAACTGGAGGAGGCAGGAAAACCTTGACACGTGACCTTTAAACGTCCTAATCCTTCATGTTTGGGAAAGCCCGACTTACAGTATCTTATGGCGTTAGGATCATTTGTGAGGATGCTTACATTATTTAACCAACTCCTGGATAGAGGAAGTTCGTACTTTATGTATCTTTTATTGAACGTACTATTTTAAAATGTTGCATTGAAAATTATGTTTATTGCTAAACATCAAATCAAATTTATTTCAAAAGTTCAATTTGAGCAGTTATTATTATTTTTAAACTTTCGCGATTTGTACACATAATTAAAAACTTATCGGGACTTATCGCGCACAGAATGTACTAAGTGTTTAAGCGATACAGTCAGTGTTGTGTGCGGAGTGACAACCCTACGTGGGTGCAAAACCAAGTGAGGGTAGGAGACCAAAATACCCTCACTTCCCACCGGAAAAAACTTGCCGTCTGCAGTCAGCTCGCGACCACGGCCATTGTAACATGGGCGAAACGTCGAGCAAAAACAGGTATTAATTCTGTGCGCGATAAGTTTTTAATTACAGTTATTATTATCTGGAAATTAAACACTTTTTAACGGATTTATCGCGTGTATATTACATTATTTAATTCCCGACGTTTCGAATGCTTTGCAGCAGTCGTGGTCGCGGGAGAGACTTAGACTTAGATGACAGTTGTCTTCAAAAGTACAAAGAAACATTTAAAATCTACCGCCCATAATTTTGTTTTATTACCATTACCTAAGAAATCATTATATTATTATCTTTACAGAAATTCTTCTATTTTTTATAAAAGCGTGGATAAACTCGTTCAGTTACTGAAGTAAGCTGTTCGATACAGGTTATACCTAAAAAGGGGATGATAGGATGAAAAAAAGTATCAAAATTCAAAATGTTAGACGGTATACGCTCCGTGTAAATACTGGTATTTAGCCAAAATATGTTGGACTGGTAGCGACCCTTATATATATTATTTGCGAAATAGGCAAAGAAGAAGAAGAAGAAACATCGAGTCTTTCTATGTTTCTTATGTAGCCCAACCCTACTGACCTACTTTTTTGTCTGACTGTACACAGCCTCTTCTGTTGTAAACTCTCCATGTGGCATTGTGCTCACGCTTAATGTCACCTTAAAATTTCAGTTAAAGCCTTTAGACATTGTGAAATAAACATAATAGGAATTGAATTAAATTGGATATGGAAATGGATTCAGAATACATTGTGTCACCCCCCTATTCCATCCTGCGGGTGTTGCAAAAGGCGACCTATGAATCCCCGTCTCGCCAGCATAGCACAGTAAGGTAATTTCCCTCTGTGTAATTGCCCAGCAGTGGGTCTTATATGGGCTATGATGCTGATAATAAATAGGTATGTGTCCTAAATCTTTTCTATCCTGAGAGTGTATATAGAAATTAGGTGGTGAAACAACTAATAAACATTGAAATATAATAATAAATATCCTTTGACATTTCACACAACGCCATCTCGTCCCAAGCTAAGCAACTTAATGCTTGTGTTATGGTAACGAGATGGATGATAAACTACTTATATACATTTTTTTTGTAAATACATACTTATTATAGATAGAAATGACACCCAGACTCCGAGCCAGTGCCTCTGGTTTAGACAAAGACACTTGCCCGACCCCGGAATCGAACCCGGGACCCGTTGATCCAAAGGCGGCACATCTAACCACCAATTACCGTAAATATGTATGACACCCAGACTCGGAGCAAGTGCCTCTGTTTTCCACAAAGACACTTGCCCGGCCCCGGATTCGAACCCGTGGACCAACAAGGCATTAAAGGTTGCATAATTATTTTTCCGATTATAATAATCATTATCACCTGTCCGTCCCTATGCATGCTAAAATCTTTAAATCCACGCAACGAATTTTGAATCTTTTTTTTTAATAGATAGAGTTATTGAAGAGGACGGTTTAAATGAATAATACAGGCATAATATTGTAGAGAAACACTGATAAATTTAGATGTTCATCATTACACCCTTGCGAAGCCCGGTTGGGTCGCTAGTAATGAATAAAACTAAGAACATACTAGTTAAGGAGTAGTAATACCGGAATATCTTACAGATAATGGTTATTTGAAGAATTATTTATGCGCGCCCTTAAACTAATCCACAGCCACCAAGAGATATTCAGTCGCTTTGTATGATAGCTTTTGGACTCATTCTGTAATAATGCTAATCTAACTAGATACGAAACAGTATAACGTTACGTTGACCAACGGTTTCAAGCACGCAGTACCCCAGGTGGCGACAGGGCAGAATATACTCGTAAAACTGCCCTACCGCACGGTGGGAAATATCGCGTGTTGTAAAAATCAATAAAACCCAGCACACTTGGTGGGAGGATCTAATGGTCCGCACGGCTAGCTACCACCCTCATATCTGAGACTGGTGCCAAGCAGTTTTACTGTGTTTCATCGTGTGTATGTGAGAGCCGGTGATATGGCATTTCCTTGAATTGCCTGCTCCAACTTAGACCCTGGCGTTGCTTCCCATCACGCAAGCCTAGGGTCAAAGACATTCAAGTCACTAACCAAAAAATTAAATTAAAAATTTAAATAAACCCCCGACACAATAATCTTTAAAAAGTAAAAAATAAAAATAAATACTTCGCGTTGGGGGACCACTCCCACTTATTTATTACCTGACCCCTGGTCCCCCAACGCGAAGTATTAATTGTTATTTTATACTTTTTATAGGTACATACTTATTATAATGTAGATTTTGTTAAATTGCACGTGATGCGCTTTCATTTGAGACCCCACTCGATTATATTTGCAGACATTCGGTTATTCTTCCCCACTTTCACCCCTCATAACTTTTAAACGGCTCACCCGATTTTCATCAAACATGTCTAAGAACACTCGCCCGTAACTCACCTTTCAACAACAAATACAAAAAAACTTTATTGAAATCGCTTCATCCGTTCGCGAGCTACGGTGCTACAGACAGACAGACAGACAGACAGACACGTGAAACTTATAACACCCCTCTTTTTGCGTCGGGGGTTAAAAAAAGGTGACCCACTGTTGAGTCGCGATGTACGTTAATAAGCCTACTGTATCTCGCTGGCCAGACGTGTTGGCACAGAGTTTCTTAACACGTTTTTGGTGTTGCTTTCCTTACACAAGTCAAAGGCACTAAAGTTATTGATAAAAAACGCAACTGGGCCTAAGCGATAACCGTATAACTGCAGCAATTGCAATTAACCCAACGTCCATATTTGTGTCTTACTCATATATTCACCGCTCATTTAAACTCAAACAAATGAACTCAATTACATACAGAATTTATGTGAGAGTAACTAAATATTACAGCAGTGACTGTTTGTACTTTTTTTATTATTTTTATACTTACTTATCAGTCGATAATTAACCCACTACTGATTCGAGCTTCCTCCAGTTACATGGTGGGTAATTAGCCTACTGTGCCACGCTGGCCAGACGGACAGGGTTCCGAATCAAGATTTTCTTCTCGTGCAGCCGTTTGTTGTCTCTTACGACACCCTCAGGATGGGTTGGGGTGGTGACACTATGTATTATTACGGTATCTTTAACTATTTCTTTATAATTTTGAAGACAACTGTCATTTAATAATGTTCGCATCCATGGCTTATAGACTTAAGAATTTTAATTAATAAGAATTTTAATAATGTAGAACATAATCGAATTATCTTTTAGAAGAGTTTGGAAATATCGAATACTAGCAATTGCGCGCGGCTTCACCCGCGTGGCCTTCGAACCCGTGCTTATCTCCTCTTCGCGTATAGCCTATAAATGTGTTTTCTTTCTTCAGATAATTTAATATTTTTTATGAACATTCAATCGGTTACTGTGACTAAACTATCATAGTTAGACATGTGCTCTCTCGGACTTTTTTGTAGATCTTAATAAGACCTACAATCGTAGTACATTATTTTGTTCTATTGTCTGTAGTTTTTGCAGCGCACGCATAAATAGGGTTACAAAATCCCAATTTTCGTACGGATCCCTAATTCTTTTGAAAATAAAATATATAAAATAGCCTATAAATAGCCACAAAAGAAGGAAAAGTTAACAGAAACCCACAGCCAACCCGACTAATTAACTTCATTAAAAGCCCCCCCTCCCCCACCTTTTAATGAAGAATACTCTTAGATTTTAGACAACATTTTTGGTTTTTCTTATTTTACTAGCGACCCAGCCCGGCTTCGCACGGGTGCAATTATGCATGTATTATATATATAAACCTTCCTCGTGAATCACTCTATCTATTAAAAAAAACACTTCAAAATCCGTTGCGTAGTTTTAAAGATTTAAGCATACATAGGGACGGACAGACGACAGCGACTTTGTTTTATACTATGTAAGGATAGGGATGTAGAGATGATGGTACAGCTTACAAAAATACATACAACCCTACATTTTCACCCCTATATTATACGTAGAAACCAGACTCAATAGTGGGTCATTTGTGGGTTGAAATGAATTTAATCCAGTGTGAGTGTCTATTCTGCGAAATAATCCGGTTAGTCTAACCATAACGAAATTAAGTCTTTTCGACGATTTAGTGCAACATTCGGGACGCTAAATGACCAACAATTTTGTTCCCGCAACCGCCTAATGGGTCATCTGTACTGCGGATAGTAATCCATATTGAATAATTGGATGTATCCCGCATTTGTCAGATGGGATTCAATTTGTTTATTCTGGTCGCAAAAAACTGGAACCAAGAACTAAAACCATCTTTAGTTATAGTAAACCCATATTATGTTATAGCCAATATTAATATTGTATGAAATATTATTGAATTAAATATAATTATTAAATATAATTCCTTCCATGAATTTGGAGGAGGCCCGACTTAGTAGTGGGTCAGTAATGGGCTGAAACGACGACGAAATATAATTTTTAATACAGTTGCTCAAAAAGTGGCATATTGCAGGGCCGTATCGCGTTCGGGAAGTGGGCTATTACACACGCGTGCTTTTTTTTACCATTCCCGCACTAGTGCGTTTTCTTTCCCAACTGTCAAAATAATGTCTATTTTAAGGAAAAAACAAACATGAAGTTTTTACTAAAAAAAATCATAGAAGTTTTTATGATTCATGCAAATACGTATATTTCTAAAAAGAAACTACGTACTAATTTGTTTCAATATCAGATTTAATGATTTGATTGAATGAGTTAGGTTAGGTTTTATTTCATTTCATCTCATTAAATTTCATTTTCATTTCATATCAATAAAAAAGAAGACTTGGCTGTTGCTTTTGCCTACTAGAATGGGTGAAGAAAAAATAAATCTCTGCTTTTATTCTACGGTTGGCGCCATTTTTCAGAAATGATTAGTTAGTTGAGTTTATTGTGTTTTATAATTTTATTAAATTGCTTCATTTTTTCGCAACTGTATTAAAAATAGTAGTTCAGTACACGTGCGGAACCGTTATTGCAACTTGTTCCGACTGTCAACCCACGCCTTCGGCTGCGCCTCGGCTCGGGTAGACATTTGTCGGAACAAGAGTTCCAATGACAGCCTTTCCGCACTTGTAATGAAATATACTATACTAGTGGCTCGCCCCGGCTTCGCCCGTGCAAAGCGGGGGTGGGTTATGTACATATAAACCTTCCCCTCGAATCACTCTATCTACTAAAAAAAACCGATTCAAAATCCGTTGCGTAGTTTTAAAGATTTATGCATACATAGGGACGGACAGAAGAATGCGACTTTGTTTTATACTATGTAGTGATAGTGATTGAACAAGTGTCTGATAAGTAAAACATAGCAATAAAAAGGGAATTTTCATGCCTATGTCCAGTGGACATCTTTTGGCTGAAAGGAAAATGATGATGATGGATAAAGAAATGAATTCATCGCCATTTCAGCAGAAGCGTTGGCACAGAGTTTTTCTTCTCTTGCGGCTTGATCACCTGCCTTTTGCGTTCCTTTAGTCGCCTCTTACGTTATCTTCAGGTTGGAATGGGTTGGTGATTGACTGCCTCGTTGGTCTAGTGGTTAGATGTGCCGCCTTTGGATCAACGGGTCCCGGGTTCGATTCCGGGGTCGGGCAAGTGTCTTTGTCTAAACCAGAGGCACTGGCTCGGAGTCTGGGTGTCATTTCTACATATAATATGTATGTATTTACAAAAAAAAATGTATATAAGTAGTTTATCATCCATCTCGTTACCATAACACAGGCATTAAGTTGCTTAACTTGGGACGAGATGGCGTTGTGTGAAATGTCCAAGGATATTTATTATTATTATTATTGGGTGTAGTGCTACAAGGTACAGTGTAGTTCGTTAGTATGTGGTGACAGATTTAGAATACATATTGTAGCTAACCCATTCCATCCTGAGGGTGTCGTAAGAGCCGACAAAGGAAATTACAAAGCTGATAACCTAGTCGTAAGAAAAAGAAAACTTGAATCGAAAACCTGTGCCAACCCGTCTGGCCAGCGTGGCAAAGTAGGCTTGTTACCCATCCTGTAATGGGAGGAGGTAGTAGTAGTAATAGCTGTTTCTCCTTAGCATTAAGTCTAACCGTGTTGCTATGATAATTTAACCAGGCATTAACTCACCTCAAAAGTCCGCGTGGTGACGGATTTAGAATACACAATGTCACCACCCATTCGATCTGAAGGTATCGTAAGAGCTGAATAAAGGAATCCAAGAGGCTGGTGACCTAGCTGCATAAGAAGCAAACCATGTCAGCCAACTCTTCTGCTGAAACAGCGATGAATTCACATCTTTGTTATTGCTATGTTTTAATTATCAGGCACTTGTTCCATAAATCTATACATTCAAATCATAATATATTTTTTAATTTTTTGTCTGTCTGTTGGTTTCGGCTAATCTCTGGAACGGCTGGATCTATTTTGACGGGACTTTCACTGATAGGTAGCTGATGATAATATAAGGAGTAAATTAGGCATTTTTTTTACTAGCTTCGCCCCGCGGCGTCACCCGCGGGTAACATCGCACGGGACGGGCCGCTAGTATTGTATAATAATATTGGTTAATTTATTATATTATTTACCGTCATGTCGTTGTTATGGCACATTCGTCACCAGATGGTGGCCAAAATGTTACGACATCTGGTGAAGGATTTAGATTACATAGTGTCACCACCTCATCTCATCCTGAGGGTGTCCGAAGAGGCAGACTTTTTTAATACAGTTGCTCAAAAAGTGGCGTTTTGCAGGGCCGTATAGCGTTCGGGAAGTGGGCTATTACACACGCGTGCTTTTATTTTACCATTCCCGCACTAGTGCGTTTTCTTTCCCAAATGTCAAAATAATGTCTATTATAAGGAAAAACCAACCATGAAGTTTTTACTAAAAAAAATCATAGCAGTTTATAGGATTCATGCAAATACGTATATTTCTAAAAAGAAACTACTTACTAATTTGTTTCAATATCAGATTTAGTGATTTGATTGAATGAGTTTCATTTCATCTAATTAAATTTCAATTCATATCAATAAAAAATTTCTACTAAAGACTTGGCTGTATGGGCATTGTTCCTTTTGCCTACCAGAATGGGTGAAGAAAAAAAAATCTCTGCTTATATTCTACGGTTGGCGCCATTTTTGTTTATAAGTCATAAATGATTAATTAGTTGAGTTTATTGTGTTTTTATTATTTTATTAAATTGCTTCATTTTTTCGCAACTGTATTAAAAATAGTCGTTCAGTACACGTGCGGAACCGTCATTGCAACTTGTTCCGACTGTCAACCCTCGCCTTCGGCTTCGGCAATGACAGACTTTCCGCGCTTGTAATGAAATATACTATTTTTTGCAACCTTAATAATGTGTCTCTACTTTGTCAAATCATCGTTACAGGACATAAATAACCCACTGCTAAGTCAGGCCTCCTCAACATTCACGTAGGGAAATTAGCCTACCTTACTTTTTTACTTAATTAGCCTACCTTAAATTAGTACACAGGGTTTGTATCAAGTTGTTCTTCACTTGCGGCTAGGTAATCTGTCTATAGTTGCCTCTTACGACACCCTCAGGATAGCATGGGATGGTGACATTGTGTATTCTAAACCAGTCACCACATGGAATGTCGGACTTTGTCAAGTACCGAAACATATTACATACGAAAACTTTCCAACCTGTGAGACTCCTCAAACTGCAAATATTATCTGTTAGAAAAGTTAAACTACCCTCGGTAGGTTTGCGAATTAGTCCGAAATTAAATTTTGATCGAAATTACGAACTAAGTGAAGTTAAACTTGAACCCGCTCGCGGGGGATTAAGATACGGGCCCAAGTTATGTCCGTAGTTTGACGTAGAACCACGTTTACTTATCATATTTGATGGCGAAGCTCTGCTTATTTTTAACCCCCGACGCAAAACGAGGGGTGTTATAATAAGTTTGACGTGTCTGTTTGTCTGTGGCACTGTAGCTCGCGAACGGATGAAGCGATTTCAATACAGTTTTTTTTGTATGACAGGTGAGTTACGGGAGAGTGTTCTTAGACATGTTTGATGAAAATCGGTTGAGTCGTTTAAAAGTTCAGGGGTCAGGTAATAAATAAATAGGAGCGGTCCCCCAACGCGATGTATTTTTTTATTTTTTACTTTTTATAGGATACTTAGGTCATTGTGTCGGGGGTTTATTTAAATTTTTAATTTAATTTTTTGCTTTTTATTGGTACACGCTTATTATGATGTTTGTAATGTGCACGTGATGCGCTTTCATTTGAGACCCCACTCGATTATATTTGCAGACTTTCGGTTATTCACCCCCCATAACTTTTAAACGACTCAACCGATTGTAACTTCATCACTATCACTTCACGACATAGTATATAACAAAGTAGCCGTCATCTGTCCGGATTTGAAGCGGTTTCTGTCTCTGTTCGTGCATTTGTGTGTCACTTTGGCTGTAGCTGAAAATCAGCACTACAGGGTCTACAGGACACTGTAGTACGATGCTGTGATGCAGCCATTTAGACACATTAAGAATATACCTTGCTTTCTGTTTCATTATCTACTAACATCCCGCTCCGGCTTCGCACGGGTGTAATTATGACATATAAATCTTTCTCTTGAATCACTCTATCTATTAAAAAAAACCGCTTCAAAATCCGTTGTGTAGTTTTGAAAATTTTAGCATACACAGGGACTGACAGAATACAGCGACTTTGTTTTATAATATGTAGTGATAGTGATGATAGTGATGGTTTTTATTTTTTGTGTATAATAAACATGTTCTTTCTTTCTTTTCTTTCTAAATACACTGACCTGCAGTGCTAGTTAGAAGTTTAAAATAAAAAACGTTATATAGCATATGCTATAAATGCAGCGTTCTATGTAACTATAGCAAACTCAACAAACTTCTTTTCGAGTCCTTTTTATTTCGAAAGTTTATCTTGTGTACTTAAAAAGTTATTGCAAATTTAAAAGGGTGATACTCTGTTTTTCAGTCCAGTGTAGATAGAGTGATTAAAGAGGAAGGTTTATATGCACAATGCATGCAAAATATTGTAGAGAAACACTGATAAATTTAGAGGTTCATCATTGCACCCGTGCGAAGCCGGGGCGAGTCGCTAGATAAAAGATAAATGGAGTTAAATAGTCACACAATGGGGTACCATTGTGTGACTATTTAACTCCATTTATCTTTTAAGAGATGGAAAGAGAAAGAGAGGTGGACCATACAGAGGTGGGACGATGACATCAAATAAGTCGTGGGAAAATCTTGGGGTAGAGAGGCCATAGAAAGGCCAGAATGGAAAAAATTGGAGGAGGCCTTTGCCACATGGCAAACGGAAACGCAAAAGTGGAACAAACGGACAAACTACGCATACCTATTAAAACAATGACATGTCCGAATGAAGGCTAATGATGATGAAAATCGGAATCGGAAAATCTTGACGTAGGAGAGATTATAAATATTTAACTTAATGCACTCCTTTTGTTGATCGTGGATTATAGAAAAAAATGCCTCGTCGTTACAGCCCATAAATAACCCACTACTGGGTCGGGCCTCCTAACAATTCATGGAGGGAAGTTAGCCTACTGTACCACGCTGGCAAGACGGGTTGGCATACGGGTTGTATCAAGGTTTCCTTGTCTTTCGGCGAGGTGAACTGCCTCTTGCGTTCTTTTAGTCGCCTCTTACGAGACCCTCAAGACGGTGTGGGTTGGTGACATTGTGTATTCTAAATCCGTCACCACACGTACACATTAGTAATATTAGTTTCGATTAATTAAAGCAGCTGACTATATACCAGACTTAGTACGGCATTGGCGGAGACGCCTCTGACGTGCGTTTGTGACGAGCCTTAATTAAACCGACGACATGTTGCTGTCAGCTGGATAATACAACGATGTTCAACTCACGACGCCATTATTAACTTCAAATTTCGAACGGAAGTTGTACAAGCTAGATGGCGCCATCTAGTTCCTACCTAGATGGCGTTATGTTAATAAGATATGAAAGAAAAGAAATTGATGAATATATTTAAAAAAATATGTTTAAGACGCGGGTCCGTTTCTTCCGCCAGGTCATCTCGGTTGGTGCCGCGTTCCGACCTGGTAGTGTTGGTATAAAATAATGTATCCGTTGACGATTGTGAACGCCATAATTGGTGTATACAATAAAACATTTTCTATTCTATTCAAGGGATTTGATGATATTTTTCCAAGTCTCCAATTTTTTTCTTCATAATTGCCTATCTACGAAGCTCGCGGCGTTTTATGACTATTTTTCACGACCATTACCAAGATAGTCACTTTTGGTATAAAGCCATTTCACCAAGTAACTTATGCGTAATTATGATAGCTGTGAATAATGAAGATTTCCTACCAAATAAAAGATAATGTTGATAGATGCTAATGAGGAAATTAAAAGGAACAATGAAATATATGGGACTGGAAGTGACTTATATTTACTTAAAGGTTGTCTGGAAGACATTTCTTTATTATTTATTTATTTATTCTTTTTGCACACACAGATACAGTTATGTACAAAGGCGGACTTAATGCGTAAGGCATTTTCTACCAGCCTACCTAAGGGTGGTGCAGAAACGAAGCGTGGTAGGTGCACTACTATTTTGACACAGATTTATCATACATATACGTACATAATATATACTATAATAAGACATACATTAAGTATAATACATATGTTATAGATACATACATATATAACGTCATACTTTGGTTATGAGTTTTGTATTTGTTTGATGTAATGTATTTTTTTTTATTATCAATGTACATTAAAAAGTATTCTAGTCTATTCTATATGTTGTAGATATGGATATATCGTTTTTATTTTTACTATAACAATACTTGAAGTGCGCAACATTTTAATGTTGGAACACCGTTAGTAGAATATGTTGGTTAAATACAACATTAACTATTCATTTTTAAATATCATACCAGCGCAGACCGCTTTCTTTTTTCATTAGCGTCATTATTTTTACAAATCTGTTTAATCCCTGCTGAAAGTGGTCGGTGCTGGTTTGTACACAAAGCGTTTGGCTTCAGGGATCTGTAGGGTGAAACATCCGAAGAAAAGAAGACTCGCGGATACAGAAAACACTTGATTTATTTTTAAATAACAATTACAAAATGTAGACGTGCACATCGGCTAGCGATTAGCTGAGAACTGGCCGCAACCTCTGTCCGCGTCACTGAGAACACATTCATACAAACTAATAAATAAGTATAGATAGTTAAAACTAGCTGAGCATACGCAGATGCGGCCTAAGTGTAATGAAATATAATATTGAGCGCGTCGTTAACACCTGCCTTATACGAAACAAAAGGGTTTTTTAAATATCGGAATTAGCCTACTGTGCCATGCTGGCCAGTTGGCTTGGCACATGTTATCGTATCAAGTGTTCTTACTTCTTGTCTTGGTTACCGGCCTTGTCATTTGCTTTTGTTGGCTCTTACGATACGCTCAGGGACCTCCAGGGATCAGTTACCTCGCGAGGGAGATATATAATATCTCTTATTTTTATAGATAGCATATCTAGTGTTCTTACATCGTCAAAGTTTGCGTCCATTATGAATGGAATAAAGAAATCGCGGCCATCTTTCGTGAGAATTCTGCTCACGTCCAAACAAAGAAGATTCTCCAAAATGGAGAATTGGGAACAAAGTTCGCAATTTTCGTTGCGGACTTTCGTAATGATTGATTTGACAGTTCAGTAATTGAAAGTGAAGTTGGACGATCCATTTTTGAAACTTAAACCATTTGGGTCAATCATTTCATTAAATTGTTAAAATATTAGAGACGGAAATTTAAAAAATGATGGCCATAAAATAACTTAAAAGCAACATCATCATAGTCATTATTGCAGGCCATAAAAGATGTACTGCTAAGATGCGTTTCTTCCATTTACATGGAAGGATATTAGATTACTGTGACACCCTAGTAGGATGGCGCTCTTTGCAGTCTACAAAGTTTCCTGCATATGGTTTGGCTCAAGACAGTGGTAGGTTTTATTGGATAACCTGAGCGCACTTCACCATCTTCTCGAGCTTTTGGACTCTCGGATACTCCAAATCCTGCGGTTGGGGACATACAAAAGTTTTCCACCCCACCATACAAAAAAGTCTTTGTGTCAGGTTGCACTCCTGCAGATATGTTTTCTGCCTTGTGAAAAACCAAAGGTGTCATCAAAACATAACTGACATTCATAGGCCGTCGTTTCAACTTCAACGTCAACGTCTACTTCTGTTGGATGTATCTGTAGATGGGTGGGTCCATATGATATGTAATCTCTAATCTCGGTCTCCGTGTCTCGGAGCGTACGTAACATAGCCTTTTTTCGGTGGAAATCCGGGGCGTGAAAAGATTAGCGCTTATACCTATTCACCAAATCAACGGTTTCCTTAACAACCCGCTTCAGGGTCGTGGGTTGCACTCCCCAATGGGGAACATGCTTGGAACTTGGACGTCTTTCAGAGGGCCGCAGCGCCTATCCCTCCGGATAACTGTAGTCGGGGATTTCTTAACCCAGCGAATTGCGCTGTAAACTTCGCTATCGCGGTGTAGGACTTTTTGGTAATTCTCGCATTTGTAGGTGATATTTATTGATGTTTGTAGCATGCTAGTCGCTATAGGCGCACCGATTTATGGCACCTCAAGCTCCCATGCAGGCCCCTTGACTAACAGGGGGAAGTTACAAAGCCTTAGTGCGAGCAGTTGGTCTAACTAGCGGTTGTTCCACTAGGTGGGTTGGGCAGGGCAGACGGAAATAGGTTAGAGGTGGTGTTTAACTTCTTATTGCAGACAACTTTACAACAAACTGCTCAGTTGCATGGGCAATGCCGTTATAAGGACGGTCAAGACATAACTATACAAAAAAGCTTATTACCGATTTATTAGCGACACAGGGAATAAGCTTATTATCTATATTCTATAAATATGTTATTGTAAATGAAATAGTACCGCAAGAAAAAAATGACACACCCACTGAGTTCCTTGCCAGTTCTTCTCGGCAGTGAATATGTTGACAATTTGTAAGTGTAAAAATAAAAGATTTGAATTTCATGATCTGATCACTTTCACACATTTTCATACAAATTGTAAAGTCATAATTTCAGGACTCGCTGCATACTATCGTATAAATTTCTCCTGAAATGACTCCATTACTATTCCTATAATTGTAAAATTTATATGTTGCCCAGTGCTGATTTAATGACAAACATAAATATGGAAGATTTTATTGAGTTATGATAATAGTGCTGTTATAATCCCACGTTTAATGTGTCTATGTCATTTGTGATTATGGTGATGGGACCATGTTCATATCGATATTTAAACACATAGGCAATATTTAGAAACAGAACTAATTTAAAAACGCTTTGACAACGTTGTAATAATGATTAATTAATGTTTGTATCATCAATATCGTCGTTGACAACCTGATGTGGTAATTAAAAACGACTGTCAAGCTATAACTTAAAAATATTGATAGGTCTGTTTCCTTTTTCATTGAACTATCACCGATATTGTGCAATTAATACCCTGGCTTTTCGTTTTCTGTCAATTGTATTATTTAAAAAAAATATTTTTCGATTCTTGATTGACTGACTAATAGTCTCAATGGTTTTGATACTTTAATCTTATGCACTACTCTTTTAAACGAATTAAAGATAAATCAATTTTACTATCAATTATTATACCAATAATAATAGAATGTCGACAGTATTACTTAGCTGTCCCATTGCACATCCCTATTCCGAAGTATTTTGGTCACTCGCAGCTGCCACAACTTGTCGGGCTGGTGACACAAGCGCAACGTGTGCTGCGGGAATATTCAACGGTGTTAACAACGATGTTTTGACGTAAGGCTCCCTGTTTTCAGAATAGTGATGCATGCATCTTTTTTCAGCAAATTGGAATAGTTATTTGTTATACAAGAGTGCAAAGTTGCTTTTTAACCGCGTGTTCAATTTTGATGACCGAGCCAGCGAAGGATTCTAAAATTGAATCACGAGCGCAGCGAGTGATTCAAAATTAGAATCCTGAACGTTAGCGAGGAAATCAAAAGAGCACGAGGTGAAAAATCTTTGCACTCGAGTGCAACACGTAACTTTTCATTCCACCTCAGCGAGGAAATGACTAAATGCAAAAAAAAAACGTTTACAATCACAAGATAGGTACACTTTTATTTCAGTTTAGGTATTAATTACTACATTATGACAGGTAAGTATTACAGAATAATCTTTACTTTATTCTCTAGCGAATAAAAACGGCTTTTGCACTCAGATATCGAAGAGCAAAAATACTTTATTCTCTAGCGAATAAAAACGGCTTTTGACTCAGATATCGAAGAGCAAAAATACTCTTTCCGAGATGGGGGGATGAAAAAGACATTTAACATCGAAGCCACTGGTAGTTTGTACTGTCGAAGTCGAGAATATTTATTTGATAGACAATTACAAGCGGTAAGCAACTTCATATTTACGTCACAACAGATTTAAACACACACGTACAAATAGATTGATAATAAACTTATGTATAGTGACGAAAATACATAGTCTCATCACCCCATTCCATCCTGAAGGTGTCGTAAGAGCCGATAAAAGGAAATGACAAGCCTGACCTAGCCGCAAAAGAAAGAAAACTTGATACGAAAGCCAGGGCCAATCAATATAGTAAAAAAATAATAAAGGGCATAAAGTTCCTATTGAATTTAAATTTAGACCATTGCCACAAAATGCCTGAAAGTCGGTGACCAAATTTCCATAACAAATAAGCATGGACAAAACATTTTTACAGGGAAGCTGTCCAAATTGTGAAAATTACTATCCTCAATTTTATAAAAATTAGGATATTATTATAAAATTGAGGATAACAACTAATTTCCACAGTTCAATAACAAATTATATTACGCATTTACGTCAAAAATGTCTATTGTTCGTAATCCACGCGAGGTTCCGTGCTGAAATTAATAAAATATAAAACACATTTATGTTTGTTCGTTTGTAGTAACCATTATGCATAACCCTGCATCCAGAACTGGCCGCAATTTAAACAAATGTTTGTGTGTCTGTCAATTATAATAAACACGAAAATATGACTAATTAAAACATTCACCCTCAAAATGATATGGGGACATGCGATGTTTAAATTTTGGGTTCAGTAAATTAGTTTGCGAAAGCTTTCTTCGCCAATGACGAGTTATTATTACGTGGGGAATCCATAAATATACCGTACCATTTTGCACTAGCTGGGTTATGCAGAAATACGAGATGGGAGAAGATATTTATCAGCCACAGAAGTCCACTGCTGAACATAGGCCTCCCCCATAGATTTTACTTCCATGGGGGGGTTTTGCCCTAATCGCCACGCTGGGCAGGCGGGTTGGCGATCGCAGTAATAAAATGTTATTTTCGGGTAGGTATCAGAGCGTTGCTGTCCAACGTCTGTCTGTTATCGTTCAGTCGCCTTCTACGACACCCACGGGAAGATATGGGGTGGTGATATTCTTACTTCTAATATGGGGACATATTTCATATCTTCTAATATCTTAAATAAATAAATATCCTTGGACATTTCACACAACGCCATCTCGTCCCAAGCTAAGCAACTTAATGCTTGTGTTATGGTAACGAGATGGATGATATACTACTTAAATATATTTTTTTTGTAAATACATACAAATTATAGATAGAAATGACACCCAGACTCCGAGCCAGTGCCTCTGGTTTAGACAAAGACACTCGCCCGACCCCGGAATCGAACCCGGGTCCCGTTGATCCAAAGGCGGCACAGTCGCGCCAGTCGACACGGCGCGCCACCATAATCACCGACCTCTCCCCGGGGGGCGGTGGTGTGCATAAAACTTTTCCCCAGCGAAACAAAATAAAAAAAATTCGTTTGGTTACCCCCATATGATTCGATCTGGTAGGGTAACTCCGAGCATATCCCTGTCCGTTGCATGGTCCGTGTGGTGACGGATTTAGAAAACACAATGTCACCAACCCATACCGTCTGTGTCGTAAGAGGCGACTAAAAGAACGCAAGAGGCAGATCACCTAGTCGAAAGAGAAGGAAACCTTGATACAAACCCTGTGCCAACCTGTCTTGCCAGCGTGGCACAGTAGGCAAATTTCCCTCCATGAATTTGGAGGAGGCCCGAATCAGTAGTGGGTCATTTATGGGCTGAAACAACGATTGCATGTTGGGTGAATTTAAGCCTTATGATGGAGCTCATAGACCACGTCATTTGTCGATATGTCATCACTATCATCACTACATAGTATATAACAAAGTCGCTGTCGTCTGACCGTCCCTATGTAGGTATGCTTAAATCTTTAAAAATGCGCAATGGATTTTGATACGGTTTTTTTAATAGATAGAGTGATTTAAGAGGAAGGTTATATGTATAATACAATATTAATTAATATTATTATAATTAATATTGTAGTAAAACACTGATAAATTTTGAGGTTTCTAATGTGATGTCGTACATAAATATTTTTTTTTAATTTGCAAGGGTATATTTAATATCAGCATTGCACCCGTGCGACGCCGGGGCAGATCGCTAGTTTAATAATAAGCGACAGTATTCATAGGGCGAGTCTCGCTTGACCAGAATATAATTGCAATACAAACGAAGCCAATCAGTTTGATTGAAAAGCGGTACAGATGCGGTCAAAAATGAAACGCTGACGTTTCGTTCGATGTTCAACTGATTGTTTTTTTTCATTAATGAACTAAATATTGAGAGAAGACAGAGTATATAAATTAGGCTTCTTTTTTAAGAACGGTTTACAAAACTGGATGGTGTACACGTTTCATAAGTGATGGATTCTAACATTTATCGGGAGACAGTGTATCCATCCTACTCGATGTGAACACAGCATTCAATTATCACTGATAAGCATTAGGCAATTACTTATTAACTAAAATATAGGTAAATATATTAAGTCCTAGATGTATTACAAATACGTTTGATGCTAGTGGCCAATGCGTTAAATATATCAAATGTATCTCGAAACTTGTTATACTTAGTGCTCAAACGATATATGGGTGAGTGCTGTCCTTAATTAGTTCGACAGAATGGGGGGTAAAAATGGGCTTTGATTTGCAGTCTGCATGCTATTTATAGTAGCGTGATGCACAAGCAATATACCGGCCTGACGGTAAGTGGGTAAAGTTGCCTTATTATGGTTGAGGAGATCGATGGCTGTCACATGCGTTATTTTTTTTTCCTTTAAACGAAACCCCTTCACTAGGTATAACCCTTCACAAATGACACCAAGACTCAGAGCAAGTGCCTCTGGTTTACTTTTCAGTTGACCCGTCTTGACCGCGTGGCACAGGTTAATTTCCCTCCATGCATTTGACGGAGGTCCGACTCAGTAGTGGGTCATTCATGGGCTGAAACGACGAACGTCAATTAATATGTTGACAATTTGTAAGTGTCCATTGTGTGATAAACCAAATAAATTATTTGGCTTTGACAAGACGTTTGCAGAGGTGACCCACATACCATATTGGTTTAGTAGTTGGATGTACCCATCACAGTTGAGTGCGTTCTCGCGAACTTGTGGCGCCCTAAGCGTGACGAGTGAGGATATACCGCTGGGGTTTCAGTTCCGGAAGCCCACATAACCGTCGACCCCACCCGCGAGGGGATGCGGTATGCGTAAAACATTTCCTCAGTGATACCAAAAAAAAGTGTTGGACCACTGGATCCTGGTTTGATTCTTTGTGTATACCAGAGGCACTTAAATAAATAAATATCCTTGGAAATTTCACACAACGCCATCTCGTGCCAAGCTAAGCAACTTAATGCTTGTGTTATGGTAACGAGATGGATGATAAACTACTTATATACTTTTTTTTTTGTAAATACATACATATTATAGATAGAAATGACACCCAGACTCCGAGCCAGTGCCTCTGGTTTAGACAAAAACACTTGCCCGACCCCGGAATCGAACCCGGGACCCGTTGATCCAAAGGCGGCACATCTAACCACTAGACCAATGAGGCAGTCGCTTGCTCTCAGTCTGGGTGTCATTTGTGTTCCTGAATTACATGCATATCGGTTATACCAAATTCTTATACTAGTCGCTGGGAGTCTCTGGATGCGATAGACATAGGATCCTAATCCGTGATGTGGGAGGCTTGAGATCAGCTGTGGACGTTTGTGGATGTTGTTGCTAGGCATTGCTACGCCACTAACTAAAATCGGTAATCTGGTCAAAGTTGTCTGTAAGAAATCGCATTCAGCGATAAGACCGCCCCTTGTACAAATTGTTGCATAATACTGTGTTCTGTCTATTTCTCTCGTGTACAATATAGAGTTTATCTATCTATCTAAAATAATTTTTTTCATCAATCAACCTACTTTTTCGGTGGAATTTTGTGAAATCCGTTCTTGCTGACCTCTACTCGGTGAAAAGAAATAAAGTTGTTTTTTTTTCATTATAGAAAACACATTATCAGTGTCAGTAGTCGTGTCTATCCGTTCGTTATGGCTTTTTACCTAAAAGTAATAAGCCTCAATTAATAAGCACAGAAACCCCAAGACACATGATGGAAACTTCTTTTCGTTGGGTACTGGGTACCCTGCCGTTGGGAAGTACGTGGGGTATGTAGGTGCTAATTGGCGCACCGACCTACCCACTAAAACCAACGGCATCCCTCGACAGCCCGCTTCAGGGCAAATATGATGGAACCTGGAACACTATACTTCTAGTCACTTATATTCAGGTTTAGGGTCGTGACCACCCTTTAGCATCACTTTCTCTCTTACGATCTTCCTCCATCTGTTCTTGTCTCTGGCGGTGTGGAGCGCAGTTTGTACCGTACAGTTGAGAGTAGTGCGGATTTGATCGGACCAACGTGTAGGGCTGCAACCTCGAGGTCGTTTTCCATCTACTTTGCCGATCACAATAAGCCTTTCGAGGTTTTCACCCTCTTTTCTTGCAATGTGACCGAAGTATTCGAGGACTCTGCGTAGACATTCGGAAGACAATTGTGAGGAAATCTTGAGTTCGCACAATATGGAGACGTTTGTCCGAAATGCCGTCCAAGGAATACGGAGCATCTTTCTCCAGCGCCACATTTCAAAGGCGTCGATGCGTTTGCGGTCTGCAGCTTTCATCGTCTAGGTTTCAGTGCCATATGCCAAGATTGAGAACACCAGAGACCGCACCAGTTTGGTCTTGGTCTTTTTCAAGATGTTACCATCTCTCCACACGTTCTCAAGTTGAGCGCTCCCAACATGAGCGGGTTATTAGCCTACCGTGCAACGCTGGCCAGACGGGTTGGCACAGGGTATCAATTCAAGTTTTCCTTCACTTGCGGCTAGGTTTTCAGCCTTGTCATTTCTTTTTGTCGACTCTTACGACATCCACAGGATGGAATGGGGTGGTGACTCTAAGTATTCTAAATCCGTCACCAAATGGAATTATAAAGCCCTTATTAACGTTGGTGTCAATTTGATATGGTACTGACTTTTGTAGGTTTTATCTGTTTTAAATCACCATGTATATAAATACCATCATCATCTTTTGGCCCTAGTCTCACGCTAGGTGGTAACCTACTTAATACTACTACTACTCAGCCCATAATTGACCACTGCTCCTCTCAACACAGGGAGGGTAATTAGTCTCCATACACTCCAGTGGCGGATTTACAGATTTGCCGACTGTAGGACTACCACTTTTTTAGACGTCCACTCTTTTTGACGACCTTTTTTTAGACGTCCTAAATCTGCCGCCCCTTAAAATATCTTGCCGCCCCTTAAATATCTTAAAATATCCTAAATCTGCCGCCCCTTAAAATATCTTGCCGCCCCTTAAATATCTTAAAATATCCTAAATCTGCCACCCCTTAAAATATCTTAAAATATCCTAAATCTGCCGCCCTAGGCTCCAGCCTACTCAGCCTATTGGTAAATCCGCCACTGATGCACTCCTATAAAAACAATAAAATAACCTTCAAGGCACAGCAGCTCCGTTTACAAAATCGTCAAAATGTCTTAGACGATGATTTTTTGAGAAAGAAATGATTTACTAGATGAATAAAAACGATGACACTAAACTTAATGATAGAATTTTTATCTTCCCAATCAGTGGAGCAATAAATCCCTTATTTTTCAGTGAATTATGTCTTCCTTCACTTTAATAGGCCCTGGGGACGTATTTCAAGCACTTAAACGAATGGTCGTCGATCTATTTATAGGACTGCCCGAAGATCGTCACGACTGTATGGTGTAAATTTTGAGAGAAACTCGTATCACAAAGTACAATTAGTACCGCTTACAGACTGTACACTCTTGCTTAAGTGCATACCACCACCAAAAAGCAATTATTGTGAGAGAGAGACGTATCTGTCTCTCTCTACATGTATATCTACATCATCACAGGTTTTAGGATGAATAAAGTTGGATTTAATATTTTTTAAAGGCATATTAATTGAAATAATATTGACTAAGGTAAGACATGTTTTAGTTGCATTATTGTTCCTTATTTTGTACTTAAACTTAATACCTATGCAAATTCTTGTAATAAAATATTGTGTCTTCCGCATACTATAATAAGTGGTAGTTACTTAGTCCATAGAGGACCCACCACTGATTCGGGCCTCCTCCAAGAACATGGAGGGTATTGTCTAATTAGCCTACTGTGAATACATAGAGTTCACCGTCGGGCATCGTAAAAGCCGACAAAAGGAAATGTCAAGGCCGATAACCTAGCCGCAAGTGCAAGAAAACTTGATACGAAACCCAATGCCAACCCGTCTGGCCAGCGTGGCACAGTAGGCTGACTACCCTCCATGTAATTGTAAATATACATTTTCACGATCGTTGTAAGCAATGTACACACTGTACCCGTTTATAAATGACATTCCCTGTGGCAAACTGTACCCCGGAGCAAGAATTATAGCTTCACGTCCTATTTGATGAATTCAGACATACGAAGATACTCACCCAATTTAACTTAAACCACCGCGTTCCTTTAAGATTATACAGCAGTTTATAAGCTTCCAACTTTCCAGAGATCATTTTAGATTGGACAGACTTTGCGAAGTTAGGAATAAAGATAAGAACTTTGAATTTTATCACAATGCAATAAAGATGTAAATTGCGTTTGAATTAGCAGATTAACACGTGTATCAATAAATTAAGCTGTTAGTTGTATTCATGTTTAAGAGAAGCAAAGTGACATTAGGTGAATGAAAATAATTACCTCAGATAGTTGCGACGCGAGAAGATAAACATAAAATGAATGAACTAATTAATAATAAACACCATTTCGATTTCGATTTTCGATCTCTGGAAGGCGCAGTGCTGGTAGGCCTCCCACACGGTGGACCGACGACCTGGTTAAGGTCGCCGGAAAGCAGTGGATGCGAGCGGCCCAGGACCGGACTTTGTGGAGATCCTTGGGGAGGCCTATGTCCAGCAGTGGACGTCTTTTGGCTGAAATGATGATGATGACGATTTCGCCCCATCGATATTTTTGAGACCTCTCCAATTAATCAGTGGGGTTGTGTCATAACAAATATTCTATCTAGTTCCTTTAGCTGTCATGTTTAGAGTGTAATAACTTGACCCTCAGGACAATGCAGAATGATGACGTATTAAAACAAACAATAGAAAATAAACAAAAAGTCACGGGTCGCGTATTGCTAGCAAACTCGCAAACAAACTACTGACTGAGATATATATTTCCTGCACTGGCTATGAGAGGAAGCGAAAAAGAAAATGTATGCTCGCATCTTTAAAACTACGCAACGGATTTTGAAGCGGTTTTTTAATAGATAGAGTGATTCATGAGGAAGGTTTATATGTATAATACATGCATGCCGGGGCGGGTCGCTGTTCTGTAATATACAAAATCTTACTCTCTCTTACTATCTTCACTAACTAATCTGCCTCTCAACTTCCGTTCGCCTCGCCTGATCACACTTTTCGTACCGTAACGTCACGTATTCACCACCTTACCCCCTCCAATTCCAGCGTGCCTAAAAAGTTTTATATAGTATTACAAATAGAATGCTTTGTCGCGTACTTCGACTAAAATAAACTCCGGTTTCTAATTAATATGTTCATTTAATAAACACTGACAACGCAAACGGTGACAAGACACCTCATGCGTCATTCGTGTGTTTGTTTGTATGTTGTGTCGTGGAAATATATTCCTCAGTGCAAACTCACATAAATCAACACTGCCTTGGGCGGCTTATTAATATTTACCCAAACACTGATATAGGATTCTAGATGTGATCAAGTTTATGATAATGTTGTCCTAATCTATACTAATATTATAAAGCTGCAGAGTTTGTTTGTTTGAACGCGCTAATCTCCGGAACTACTGGTCCGATTTCAAAAAATCTTTCTATGTTATATAGTCCATTTATCGAGGAAGGTTATAGGCTATATTTTATTTTCAAAAGAATTAGGGATCCGTATGAAAATTGCGATTTTGTTACCCAAGGTGTAAAATCGAAACATATTTATGCGTGCGCTGCAAAAAGTATTGACAATAGAACAAAATGATGTACTACGAGTTTGTAGGTTTTATTAAGATCTACAAAAAAGTCGCGGGAGCACATATCTAACTATCATAGTTTATTCACAATAACCATTGTTATGTTCATAAAAAATATGCATAGAGATAAACACGGGTACGAAGCCCACGCGGGCGAAGCCTTTTGTTTTGGGTTTTGCCAGCGATAACTTATGGATTTGAGACGTGGCCGTTCACAATCATTGGCGTTTAATTTTTTTTAAAACGAATCCCCTTAATACTTTATCGCAGGCGCAGGTTACAATCATCACCAACCCACACTATTCTGAGGGTGTCATAAGAAGCGACTGAAGGAGCGCATGAGGCAGATCCGCCGTATAAGAAGGAAAACTTGATAAAAAGGCCCGTCTTGCCAACGTGGCACAGTAGGCTAATTTCCCTCCATGAATTTGGAGGAGGCACGTCTCAATAGTGGGTCATTTATGAACTGAAACGAAGGATACGATACTGACACAGACTTAGAGCAAGTGCCTCTGGTTTACAAAAGGACACTAGCCAAATCACTGGCTTCGGGGCCACGCGTGTGAAGCCGCGGATAGTAACTAGTTAGTAAATATTACTGTACCAAAAAATCTTATGCATAATATTCTACTTACATTACGGAAAGGTTGCCTTTTTATGCTGCGTATTTTGTCCCGTTTTACTACAATGCTTGGGATGGGACGGAGTCAAGAGTTTTTGCGTAAATTTGAGTGTATGGTAATTTCACCCAAAGCATATTGTACGAAAATTATATCAACTTATTCATTCGTAAATAGAAAAGGGCGTAGCTTAGCGGTATGTGCGGAATAGAAAACTGTCCTTCAAGCGTAAAGTTAGAAAACACTTTTTCCTCAACCACTGCTTCAAATTTAAATTTTCATTATCAAGATAATTGTGCTGTACAATGTTAGTGTTTAAGTTTCTTTTTAATTTTGTTTGTTACTTTGTGTACATGTACAATAAAGAATATTCTATCTATCTATCTATCTATATTATTGTAAGCCAATTTTAGTTGATATTTTTATTTCTTTTTGTACCCCTTTTATTCTCTCTCTCTCTCTAACCCGAACGTAGACTGATATAGAATGGTATTAAGTCCCGCAAGGTATTAAGTCCGCCTTATGTACCGCTGCTGTAAGTAGGTACATGAAGAATAATTAAATAAAAATAAAGAAATAGAATTGATCTCAAGTTAAGTAGCGTCTGGTTCAGCTGGCTCTTGGAGGGATGTCCGTCATATTAACATCTGACCTGCGTACTTCGGTCCTACCTGCTGTGTTATGGTCTAGCTCTGATCTTTCAGCCAATATTGGTGTTGTTTTTGTACACAGTATGTGAGTGCAGTTTTAGCACGCACCATGTAATTTCAATGTCTTCACTATCACTACATAGTATAAAACAAAGTCACTGTCGTCTGTCCGTCGCTATGTGTGCTTAAATCTTTAAAACTACGCAACGGATTTTGAAGCTTATTTTTTAATAGATAGTGATTCAAGAGGAAGGTTTATATGTATATTACATGCATAATATTGTAGAGAAAAACTGATAAATTTAGAGGTCCATCATTGCACCCGTACGAAGCTGGGACGGGTCGCTAGTTATTTTATATTTTTTGGTTATGCTACATGTTTATGGGTGTTTAACAAATATGATAGATTAGTGAAGCAAACCCTAACTGCGAGGGTATGCATCAATAATTTCCGGGGAGTCGTCTTTTCTGCAGTAATCCCAAAAAAAAGGATTTCCCGTCTAGTTTTCCTTATCACCTTAGTCACATCTCTAGATACCCATAGATACCCGGCCATTGGGAGACTGCCTGGGTAATGTGACACTACGGGGCGGTAGAGATGGTAAAATGGGGTGCGAACCTATCCACTAAAACCGACGGCTATCCTCGATTGCCCTAACCAGGGCCACGGTATTCACTCACAATGGGGAATGCTCCGTGACCCTTATCTCTTCTATCCTAATTTATCAAACCTTAAGTAGTACGATTATGTAACTTAACCAAGCGTTCAATTCAAGGTGTGTATTGTAGGTACGAGTCGTTCAAGGTGTGTATTGTATGTACGAGTCGTTCAAGGTATGTATTGTATGTACGAGTCGTTCAAGGTGTGTATTGTAGGTACGAGTCGTTCAAGGTACGACTCGTACCTACAATACACACCTACAATACAATACACATTGTAGGTACGAGTCGTTCAAGGTGTGTATTGTAGGTACGATTCGTTCAAGGTGTGTATTGTAGGTACGAGTCGTTCAAGGTGTGTATTGTAGGTACGAGTCGTTCAAGGTGTGTATTGTAGGTACGAGTCGTTCAAGGTGTGTATTGTAGGTACGAGTCACACTTAAATTTCATCTTTATAGCTCGAATCCGTCCGTGTGGTGACGGATTTAGATTCCACAATGTCACCAACCCATACTGTCTTTAGGGTGTCGTACGAGGCGACTAAAAGAACGCAAGAGGCTGATCACCTAGCCCCTAGACAAGGAAAACTTAAAAACAAACCTTGTGCCCACCCGTCTTGCCAGCGTGGCACAGAAGGCTAATTCCCCCCCATGAATTTAGAGGAGGCCCGACCCAGTAGTGGGTTATTTATGAGCTGTAACGATGAGCCCAAATACGCTATTGTCTTGGAATATTTATAGCTTCCCCATTCCACACTGACACTGTCGTAAGAGCCGACAAGAGTCCAAGCCGTAAGAGAAGAAAAAACGTTATATGAAACCCTTTTTTTGGTTGACGCTGGGGAAATGCTTTATGCATCCCCGCAGCCTCCTTCTGCGACATAACCTCGCAGAAGGAGGCCCGTCAGCCCTCGGGTTAGCGTCAACCCGAGAACGTTGGTGCACTGCAGTGGTCCAGGACTCGCAGGGTAACTCTGAGGAGCCCCAATCCACTGCGGCGCTAGGTGCCGCTCTATGTCTCACCTTTCCCCGTGGGCCCGCCCGGCATGGGTAACCCTGGCCGGTATGGCCCCACGGATCATTGAGGCACTCAAGCCCCCTCACCACGACAAGGTGGCAGCACAGTCGAGGGGGGTGATATGAAACCCTGTGCCAACCTACCTTGCTAGCTTGGTACAGTAGGCTAATGACTCTCCATGTGACTGGCGGTGGGTCATTTATGGGCTGAGTAATATAGTAACTATACACTGTTAACTCATGTTATTATATTTTCCATTCAAATAAATAAATAAATATCCTTGGACATTTCACACAACGCCATCTCGTCCCAAGCTAAGCAACTTAATGCTTGTGTTATGGTAACGAGATGGATGATAAACTACTTATATACATTTTTTTTTGTAAATACATACATATTATAAATAGAAATGACACCCAGACTCCGAGTCAGTGCCTCTGGTTTACACAAAGACACTGGCCCGACCCCGGAAACGAACCCGGGACCCGTTGATCCAAAGGCGGCACATCTAACCACTAGACCAACGAGGCAGTGATTCAAGATAGTGTACCTTCAAGATGTGTATTGCAGGTACGGAATTACACTTAAATTTTATCTTTATAGCTCGAATCCGCTATTGTCTTGGAATATTCAAAGCTTCTAATGGACAGATACAGCGGGCGATATACGATAGGAAGGAAATGGGCTAGTAATATTGGCTTTTTCCAATGTAAAATCGTCTTGGGTATATTCCCCGTAAAAACCGTTGCAACAGCTATTCTTGGAAGTTTGTTCAGCCTCTTATTGATTACTAGCAACCCGCCCCGGCTTCGCACGGGAGCAGTGATGAACATCTAAATTTATCACTGTTTTTCTACAATGTTATGGATGTATTACACATATTAACCTTCCTCTTGAATCACTCTATCTATTAGAAACCGCTTCAAAATACGTTGCGTAGTTTTAAAGATTTACCTAAGCATACATAGGGACGGACAGACAACAGCGACTTTGTTTTATACTATGTAGTGATAGTGAAGTGATAACCATAATATTGGGCTTTTGTACGAGTGTGGTTTCGGATTAAGGATATAAAGGTTTCACCACCTTATTCTATCCTGAGGGCCTAAATAAGGAAAACTAGCCGAAAGAGAGGGAAACTTCATCTTATGAAACCCTGTGCGAAACCGTCGGGTCAGCGTGGGCTGTGGGCTTATTAATCTCCATATATATTTTTTTTACGAACATGTAATTTACGAACACAAATGACACCCAGATTCCGAGCAAGTGCCTCTGGTTAAGACAAAGACACGTGCCCGACCCCGGAATCGAACCCGGGACCAGTTGATCCAAAGGCAGCTCATCTAACCTATTATACTCAATTAGGCCCAATTCAGCAGTGGGTCATGAATGGAATGAGTAGCAGTAGTATTGGAGTTTATAAAAAGTACCAAAAGTGGGGAAATTCTTTTAAAATCCGGTATTAGACAATCATCATTCATAATGTCAGTCATTAAAGGCCCACTAATGTGTCAGGCCTCTTCCAAAATGGAGGAAAATTAGCCTACTGTGCCACGCTGGCAAGACGGTTTGATATAGGGTTTGTATCAAGCTTTCCTTCTCTTGGGGCTAGGTAGTCTGCCTCTTGCGTTCCTTTAGTCGCCTCTTACGACACCCTCAGGATGGTGTGGGTTGGTGACATTGTGTGTTCTAAATCTGGCAGACACAGGTATTAGACAATCAAAATGATGAAATTTACCCAGCGTTAGTATAATAGAGTTTTTGTAATACCAGTGTAGATTCTTGAACTAAAAGTATCTTAAAAAACTAGGTGCTGCCTGCCTGGTCGCGGGTATGTTCCCCCATCGGGGAGCGCAATTCGCGACCCTGCAGGACCCATTAAAATCAACAGCGTTCCTTCACTGCCCGGTCAAACCAACTGCGTTCATTGACTGCCCGATTAAACCAACGGCGTTCCTTCACTGTCCGGTCTAGGAACGGCGTTCCGTACTGTAGTAATGGTAGTATTGTAATAAACATTAAATCTTTAAATTTCCCATGAAATAGACGATAAATAAAATTACAATATATTTCTTGGAAATGTATTTATTTTTCATTTTATTGTGCTCTTCATATTCATTAAACGGACACTCGGTCCTCAAATTTTTATTACATAAGTGATGCAATGCATATTATACAAAAGTAAAAACAAATATAAGAGAAATAAATAAAAGTAGCATAAACACGAAAACAGAAAACAAAAGCATTCAAGTACTCAACTTTACAATAAAATGTTTGGTTTTTACGACAATCGAGGAATAGGTTTAGGAGAATAAAAAAGAAATAAAACTGATGCTAAAATAAGGACTGCCAAATTTGAACGCCATATTCCTAGTAGTTAAATCGAAACAATATGTAGAAATTTCAGACGATAGATTTAAGTTCGAAAACAGACGACAAAACCAGATAATAAAACCAGAAAAGAATATTGCTTTTTCTTAGGCCATTGACTAACGGAGACAGACCTCCTCCAAATATATGAAGCATAAGTTTCTTAACTATTCCTTATCTCGCAGCTGTTTCAAGAGATCTAGTTTATTTAGCTATTTCATGTAATATTATCTTGATAGAATAGGTTTTAATGAAGTTCCCAAAAATTTGACTAAATTTATCTTGTTTCTGATTATGGTTATATTATGGTTCTGAATTTAAAACTAATAACGTCAGTCGTCTGTCTCCCTTATAGCACCAAACAAACAAATATAAGCTTAGACAAAAGGAAATACGTGTATTTTACAATCGAATGAATTGTGAATAGTCGATAATGATATGATTATAAAATTCAACTTACTATTCTTAAATAAATCTTTTTACTACAATTTTGTACAGTATCTACAATTGAGAAATTCATTTACATCCATTAGTTCATTTTTTACATTAGACCTCACCAATTGATAGGGTTCACAATTATTGTGAAATTTATAGGACTAGCTCGAAACTTACTAGGACAAAACCGCTATCGCTATACCTAAAATATGGTCACGTGAATTTTGTACAAAATCGACTCTAATCCTAATAAAAATAAGGATCCCATCAAAATATTGCATTGCTAATCTAAAGGAACGAACCTTCTACGAAGCGATAAATTTTGTACAATTGTGTAGAAAAGTAGTCCCTAAGAGGTTTCATTAAGGTTCATTAATATTCGACAGTAACTAATATCCAACAATTAAGACCACCGTCTCGGAAGGCATAGAGAATTGAGGCCAAATAAGTTAGGCCATGAAAGACAAAGTAAAACTACTAAATGCTTGATTACATTAATCGTGATTCACTGTCACTTACTACCAAGAACTCACTTCCAAAAGCCTCTTTCAACAGCAGTGCTTCGGCAATAGAAAATAAGTGCTTCCCAAGAAGTGCATTTGAAAGGGCCGTTAAGTCTCATAGTTCACAAATGTTCCGTCAACCAAACAACACACCTATCAGCTCATGACATTGGTATTTCTGCGGATAGACGATGTCTAGACGAAGCTCTTGTTCCGCAAGTTCCACAAGTATTGTTACTATATCCAGAATCCGAACCGAAAGACGAATCCCCGCTTGGAGGCTTAGGGGAAGCTCTAGGTCCTCTCCAACAGGCTATTCCAGGCAACTCCCCTCCAGGCCAAGCTCCACCTGCGCTCATAGGCAATGGTCCCTGAGCGCGAGCACCTACTGTCCCAACTTGAGGGTATAACCTCAAAAGAGCATCCAATAAAACTCCTTCGTGGAACTCCGTAGGATCGGGTGGTCCTGGCGGGTGATTATGACGCTGCATCCTATGTTGTGCTCGCCGTCTGTCCAAAGATTTGGGTCTTCGATCCATTCTATGATGTCTCGGCCGGTGTGGAAGAGACTGAGGCGCTGGAGGTCTGGAGCAAGTCCGACAAGGCGCCGCTTCTCCAACGAGACTCAGTTCGTCTTCGGCAAAATGGTCATCACTGTGCAAGGAGTCGTCTGATCTGTGCGGTAGCTCTTCGTATAGAGGAGCTCCGCAAGTATCTCCACCGCAGGAGTTGCCTCCTCGCCAGGTGCCTCCGGATCCACAGACAAAGACCCTGCTTGGGCAGTTTGGCCTTTTGGTTTCCACCATCTGTAACATAAAATAATATGTTATAATTTCAAAAAGCATGGCATGATTGTAAAAGTAATTATTGTAATTGATCTGAGTCCCTCAGAAATGAGTTACTACTACTACTCAGCCCATCGATGACCCACTGCTGAGTCGGACCTCCTCCAGTTACATGGAGGGTAATTAGCCTACTGTGCCACGCTGGCCAGACGGTTTCATTACAAGTTTTCTTTATCTTGCGGCTAGGTTATCAGCCTTGTCATTTCCTTTTGTCGGCCTTTAAGACACCCTCAGGTTGGAATTCATTGGTGACCCCATGTGTTCTAAATCTGTCACCACAATGTTTCTAGTCAGCTATTATCAATCCTATCAGAAGCTATTTTCTTAATCTAATCAAAATGCTCTCACCCAACAAGTCTCACAAACACTAATTTAAGCAAACAACGTTATTTGAACTATTAACGCTGATCATACAAATCTAAAAGCAAATTAAAGGCGAAAAGTTTTAAAGTAAACGATCAGTTAGAAAGTCAATTACAAACATCCCAAATAAACCATCTAGACTCAAACTAAAGACAGGTCATGGCAGTCTCGGGAGAACTTCAGACACTTTAACAAGCCCTCTCAACGTTTGATGTTATTAAACATTTTGGGAGAACACTTTATGGACTTTGTACGCTTTCGTTGCTCAAACTACTGCAGATACGAGTATGTAGACATTTAAAACAGTTCTACAAGGTGTAACATAAAACCTAGACCAGCCTCTAGTTATGGGAGAGAAATAAAAATATTACTCTTAAAATGTAATAGAACATGGTTAAGCATTCCAGCGGAAACAGTCCGCCTATTGATATTATCATCGTAAAAGTATAGTAATAACTGTTTCACGATGTTTTTGCCTATTTCTGTGACACTTTTGGTATTAACTTGGTGGCCAATACTTGTATTATTCCGTAAGTGCTGTTCGGTTGCCCAATGGGTGTTTTAAACTACTATTTCATTATATTCAGCTCATTAATGACCCACTGCTGAGTCGGGCCTCCTCCAATTACATGGAGGCTAATTGCCACGCCTGCCAGACGGGTCTGTGCACAGGGTTTTTATCAAGTTTTGTTTTTCTTGTGGCTAGGTTATCGGCCTTGTTATATCCTTTTGTCGGCTCTTACGATACCCTTAGGATGGAACGGGGTGGCGGCAATATTCTAAATCTGTCACAAGGATATATTAGATATAACCTTACAGTTTAAAAAAAACCATACACACTACAATAGTCTATCTATTCAGAGCTTTTAATTTTAACTTAAACGCGGAAATCTTTTATTGGCTTGTTGTTAAGTTATTTCAAATTTTCTCTTTTCTTTGTCATGTATTTTCTCTTTCTCTACTCTTCTTATATGTTAGCTGTTGAATTTCCATTAAATAAAGACACTTAAAAAAGACAAGTTTGGTGCCCATAGAAGTAAAAGATCAAAATTGATGGTTTGCCTTAAACATTTGCCAGCAATGTAATTAACATGTAAACCATTTAGGCGTTATAGACAAAACTAATTCTTTCACGACGTTTCCACACATTACTTCTAAGCGTTTTATCCCCGAAGGCTTGTTGGCCATACCGCCATTTCATCTAAATAGTTTTCATCTGACTCCCACAGAGTATAAAACTTGGAACAATATATTGCTAGTTTTATGAAGTCTGCTAGCGGGCATAAAATGTCTCAAGATTTTACAACTAATTAAAGAATAAACGAATAAAAAGATGTCTGAGTTTTCTTATAAGCAAGGGCATCCTGTACTTTAAGACAAAACATTTTGATAAGATTTTGCCTACAACATTTTTCAGTATTTAAATAAAAATGTTCACTTTGTACTTTTACTTAGTATTATCTGATCTAGCCACAAACGACTTAACTGGATACGAAACCCTGTTCTACTCGTTTGGCCAGCGTTGCGTTGTAATCTCCATATTGTACCCTCCATATAGTTAGAGGAGGCATGACTCCACAGTGGGTCATGTATTGGCTTAGCAGTAGTAGAAGAATATAATGAAAATTTCAATAAATTACCACGAGAAAGGCGAGCATAAATTTGCTCTGATTTTGAAATCTTGCTTTCAACCTTCATATTCTAATGTTCATAAAATTAATTCACTTTGGTCAACCAAAGCCTACAAATCTAAACTTCATTTCTCTTTGCATTGGAAAGTCTCGTTTAATTAAGACTAGTGGTCACCCAGCGCTCGAAATTCAACCTTAATTAATTTAAATATAGTTCTATTCTCAATTTGAACACAGACTTTAAAAATAAACAAAAGAGTATATTTTAAATGCTTGTGTGAGTCAAATACATAGTAGCGTGTAATAGTGTACTTTTATGGCATCATTTAAAAAACATTAGAATTCTGCACTTCTCTATTATAGACTATAGGTGTGGTAGGGTGGTGACACTATATATTCTAAACCCGTCACCAGACGGAAGCCTATTATAATAGCACGTTTCGGAAGCCTGAAATAACTTTGAAAGACAAAGATCAAAAGCTATTTAAACTTAACAAGTTCGATATCTCGGTTCAAGTTAAACACTCTAACTAAAGAAATTGATTATTTAACATAAATACTGGAACGCTATTAATAGATACAGGTCTATTCTTGTACAGTCTTGTGATGACGAATTCCATCATCCCATTTCAAACTGAGGATGTCGTACGAGCCGGCAAAAGGAAATGACGGCTTTATAAGAAACCCTGTGCTAATCCGCCTCACCACTTCACTAGGTAGGTTATACCTAACGTGACCATTTTATGTTCGTGTTTGAGCGGGACGCCTACTGACATTTTTTTTTTTTTTTTTTTTTTTTTCTGATTGTATCTGCCATCGACTCTTTAGTCTTTATCAGATGGTTTAATTGATTTGGTTCTAGTATTTTTATTGAGTGACTGTCCATTGATAGTCATTCTCATGGTATCTGATTAGGTTTTAGTTTTTAGGATCTCTCATCGAGGGTGAGAATGTGCCATCTCTTTAATCTTCTTGTGTGTATAAATAAATAAATATATATACATATATAGAGTACGTTGGTGTACGTAAGATATCATATTTAAGTGCAAAGGATATAGAGGTTTATTCGTAAAGCGGGACATTTTTGTTCTCGTTGGGGACAGCGAGACGGACAGCCTGAAAGCGGGACAATCCCGCCCAAAGCGGGACGTATGGTCACGTTAGTTATACCTAGTGAAGTAGTGAGGCGGATTATCGCGGGGGCAGTTTCGTCGTTTCAGCCCATAAATGACCCACTACTGAGTCGGGCCTCCTCTAAATGCATGGAGGGACACAGGGTTTGTATCAGGTTTTCCTTCTCATACAGCTAGGTGATATGCCTCTTACGATTCATTAGTCAACTCTTACGACACCCTCAGGATAGTGTGGGTTGGTGACATTGTGTATTCTGAATCCGTGACCAGTGATCCAAAGGCCAACAGGTTTCCCTCCATGGCAGTGGGTTACGGGTTAAGATGATGATAATGTACAGCCCACCATCATGATTAATTTTATAGGTGGTCGAAGCCTTCAGACCCTCGTCTGGGCTACGTGCGAGACTTGGCAATACTATCGAGAGAGCCTAGGCGTCAATAACTGAACAATTCTGGAGAAAGAAATGCTTTCAAATACGTGGGACGATTGTTAATACGCGTTATAGTTGTCGAAGAGCTGTCTATTGGAACGGCGTCAAAATAATATTTATTTGTAGGTTATTTTAAGCGCAATATTTATTTGTTATCCTGATAACAGAGTTTCTTTTTGTTAACAAACCAATTCATTTGAAAAAAAGCAACTACAGAGTTTCTTGCCGGCTCTTCTCTGTAGAGCAGCATTCCGAACCGGTGGTAGTTTCAGCATGAATGTAGGTGGAGCGCGGGGATTGTGAGCGATCAAGAGAGATGGAGTGATTGTAGGAGTGAGGAATTGTGTATGAAAGGTGTGAATGTAGGTATGACGACTGATAGGTGTGTGTGGAGACTACCACCTAGTGTGGGACAGGGGTCGTAAGATGATGATAATGGTAACTGTAAATATGACGATTTATATAAGTTTTGTGATAAAACCTACGTAAATAAAGTTCATTTTGAGTTGGAGTTTGATGTGCGTGTGTTATTGTCCGTGTGGTGACGGATTTAGAATAGGTTGTGTCACCACTCCATTCCATCCTGAGGGTGTCGTAAGAGTGGACAGTAGGAAATAACAAGGCCGAAAATGTTTTCAGATAGGTAACCGCAAGAGAAGGAATACCTGATACGAAATTCAGCCCATACCTGACCCACGGCTGAATACAGTCTCCTACAGTGTTACAGTCCTACAGTAAATTTGAGGGTAATTAGCCAACTGTGCCACGCTGGGCATACGGGTGGCCACATGGTTTTGTATAAAGTGTCCCTTCCTTTCGGCGTTGTCATTTTCTTTAGTCAGAACTTACGACACCCTCAGAATGGAATGGTGCGTTGACAACATATATTCTAAATCCATTACCACAGGGGCGACCTGTATACTATTTAAATATCCTTGGACATTTCACACAAAGCCATCTCGTCCCAAGTTAAGCAACTTAATGCTTGTGTTATGGTAACGAGATGGATGATAAACTACTTATATACATTTTTTTTTGTAAATACATACATATTATAGATAGAGATGACACCCAGACTCCGAGCCAGTGCCTCTGGTTTAGACAAAGACACTTGCCCGACCCCGGAATCGAACCCGGGACCCGTGGATCCAAAGGCGGCACATCTAACCACTAGACCAACGAGGCAGTCAATATTTATAATCAAGGGTCGTAGGACCTTATAAGTCCGATCTTAAGGTCCACATGAGAAACTTTCATTTTGATATCTGTTTTCTAAAGTAATGACTCACTGAGGCCTAAGTCCTACAATAGACATTAAATAATTCGATCTGAATATTACCTCTAGCTGTGGTTCCAGGTCTGGCCTGTGGGGCAGGGGTGGTCTTCGAGGAAGGTCCTGCAGGTCTTCGTACAAAGGTGCTGGAGGAGGCGCCCGGCGTTGGGAGCCCCCGCTCTGGTTATGTGCTGAAGACTTCGAGGGAAGGAGGTTAGTGACTTTCCTCTTGTGCCTGAGAAAGAAAAAAAAAGTTAGTTTCATATTTCATTAAAGCATTGATGTTTACCTACTTCTTTCTTCTCAGCCCGTAGAAGACCCACTGCTGAGTCGAGCCTCCTCCAATATACGGGATGGAAATCAGCACACTTACGACCAGGCGAGTTACTGACGATTTTTGTTTAACATACCAAACATAAGCTAAGGGACCGGCTGAGAGTAGGTTAAATGAAACGCCAATGTCCCAGGTGCCAAAGCGCCGGGTACGACAGACGAAAGGAAAAAAAAAGAAGTGCAAATAATTACCATTCATTGCTAAAAAGAACACGGACTACAAGTCTGTGGTGTTGTAACAAAATAATTAAAAAATAAATAAACGAAAACCTAGTTTATATTTAGTGCAGGGGCACTGTATAACCTGTATCGCGGGGCAGTTTACAAACACGAAATTCACGAACACACATGACACTCAGACTCAGAGCAAGACCTCTGGTTTATACAAAGACACTTGCCCGGCACCGGAATCGAACTCGGGACCCCGTGATCCATAGGCGGCGCATCCAAACTCTAGACCAACAAGGCAGTCGATTTGCCTTCTCTTGCGCCTAGGTTTTCTGTCGTGTAATTTAGTCGCCTCTTACGACACCCGGAGGGTGGAATCGGGTGGTGACACAATGTATTCTAAATCCGTCACCAGATGAACTATCGATAATCAAGTCTTATAAAAAGTCAAACAAATATTCGCAATCGGAAATCCCAGATATTCGAATTACTATTGTATTACATAAATGGCATACGGTATATCGATTACCCATTATTGTTATTTGCTCCTCCAAATCCATTGGCTTTCATTGTTCGACGATATCAAAAGATCTATCTATTAATACATGTCAGAAATAAAAATATTATATTTTGCGGTAAGCCACTCTATTCATTTCGTATCTCACTAAATGATTTTTAATAAAGTTGGTCTTAATGTGGATAAGACATGCAATTTAATAAACTTGTATGTCTACATATTTCAACTGGAAATTTGTTTGCAGCCAATACGGCATGATGTATTGAGTTTGTGACATAGACTTATATTTTTGTAAAAAAAAAAATGGACTGGCATTACAGTATGCGACTGCTTAAAATATAAGTTGATGACATTGTATTTATTACCCAATTAACATCTCAACACAGAAACGTATTTGTTATCCTATGTGTGGAATAATATACCCCCACCTATTAGAACAATAATTAAGCCAAACACACATTTTGATAGATTTAGAAAACCATCTGGTGGTGCTGGAGAAAAATGCTTAGAATTCATTGGACAGAACATCGGACCAATGAATCTATACTAGCTGCGCTGAAAATCAAGACCAGACTCCACACCACATGTCTCCGTAGAGTGTTCGACTTCTTTGGCCACTTAGCGCGCAAGAGCAGCATCGAAAAACTGCTGCTGGCCGGAAAGGTGGAAGGGAAAAGACCGAAGGGCCGTTCCCCCATGCGATGGTCGGACCAAATACGTGCCGAACTAGACACCACTGTATGGGACGCAATTCACGCTGCAGAAGACAGAGCATCATGGCGTGAAATTGTCCACAGTAAAATACTCCATAGAGGTCACGACCCTCAGCACTGAGGACACACGACGCAAGAAGAAAGAAAACCATCACCACCCCATTCCATCCTGAGGGTGTCGTAAGAGCCGAATAAAGTACATCGCCGAAAATCTGGCCGCAGGAGAAGGAAATCTTTAGACAACCCCCCTATCAACCCGTCTAGCTAGCGCGGTGCAGTAGGCTAATTTCTCTCCTTTAGTTTCAAGATGCCTGACTCAGTAGTGGGTCTTTTAAGGGCTGTAATGATGGTAACATATTTAAAAAGCGTTTATGGCAGTCACTTATAGCTGCACAGCGGGCTTGACATGATGAGGGAACCAGTAAAATTTTTAATACGTACTTAGGTACCTACGTTTTCTACTCAAGTAGATATACATGTTTGTGTTCTGAGAATTTTTCTCTAATTGTGTGATATATAATATGTATGTTATATATCACACAATTATTTATTTATGTATTGTGTTAGCACATAGCGAAGGGACTCGTTTGACCACTTAGGCCTAATTGAAAATAAGCGTCAGACACACAGCAGCAGCTCCGAGACATGCGACATAGCGCCTGTTCCAAAGAACAAACAACTATCTGCAATACTGCTTTGAAACCATTTTGAACTATATTCTTCGGAACAAGCGATAAATATACACATGTACTTGTTACAATATTTTATCTGGTGTTAACATTTATTCCGCAAAGTACAAATACATACTTGTACTGTGCGGAATAAATGTTTTATATTGGTCGACACTTATTTTCCGACATTCTTATCCATATGTTTCTTCTGTAGTATCTTCGTGGATCCGTAAACAAAATCCACTCGTAATATTCCTTTCAATTACAAGAAGCGATGTTATTATAAACACATTAGACACGCTAAGCTCGAGGCGCCCATAGCAGATGTTTCAATATTTGGCTAAAAAAATAACATTTACCATAACGCGACTGTACTTAGGTCTATTAGTTTTAACTGTTGTATGATAGAACTTTGTTATGTGACAACCAAACTGTGATTTTTAAGAAGCAGTAGGATTTTTTTTTATTATACAAATAGGTTTTAGTGGGTATACCGGTCGCACCTTACCATATTTCCGTGACCGGAACTTAGCCAGAAGTGTGGGGAAAAAAAGGGTGTTGTAAAAGTCAACAAAACCCAGCACGCTTGGTGATAGGATCTAATATAGTACACCCGGCTAGCTACCACCCTCACATCTAAGTCCGGCGCCAAGCAGTTTTACTCTTTCGTCGTTTGTACGTGAGAGCCAGTGCTCGACTGGGCATTTCCTTGAATGGCCTACTCCATCTTGGACCCTGGCGTTGCTTAACCCCACGCAAGCCTAGGGTCAAAGGCATGTTTCAGCATGAATGTGGGTGGACGTAAGGGTTGTGGGAGATCAAGAGAGATGGATGGATTTTAAGAATGAGAAATTGTGTGAAAGGTGTGACTGTATATATGACGACTGATAAGTGCATATGGAGACTACCACCTAGCGTGGGACAGGGGTCGTAAGATGATGATAATGGTAACTGTAAATATGACGATTTATAATAGTTTTGTGATAAAACCTACGTAAATAAAGTTCATTTTGAGTTTGAGTTTGAATTAAAGTCAGTGAGAAAAAAGTAGCTAATAAATAGACTGGTGATATTAAGTGTAGTAGAGCAGATACTTGTCTGTGTGGTGACGGATTTAGAATACACAGTGTCACCAACCCATACCATCCCGAGGGTGTCGTAAGAGGCGACTAAGGGAACGCAAATGAAAGGCAAATAACGTAGCCGCAAGAGAAGGAAAACTTGATACAAACCCTGTGCCAACCCGTCTGGCCAGCGTGGCGCAGTAGGCTAATTTCCCTCCAGGAATTTGGAGGAGGCCCGACTCAGTAGTGGGTCACTCATGGGCTGAAACGACGAAACGACGAACGTCGAGCAGATATTCTACATTTGATTTTTTTAAGAGGAACCCACACCGATTATGCATCTTCCCAAAGACTCCAAAAAAAAATATCAGGTAGCGGATTTGAGGTTGGCCGAGTTTATTATATTTTGATGAAATAATCTCGGGGCTGTCATAATGAGGATAATTGGTATTCCACGCTTCGTTGGTCGGATTGAGATGTATTTCAATGCACCAGGTGCACTTCCTTTAAATAATATCAATTACTAGCGGCCCGTCCCGGCTTCGCGCGGGTGCGATGTTACCCGCGGGTGAGGCCGCGAGGCGAAGCACGTCAAATAAAAAGTAGCCTTAAATACTCCTTATATCATCAGCTACCTATCAGTGAAAGTTCCGTCAAAATCGGTCCAGTCGTTCCAGAGATTAGCCGGAACAAACAGACAGACAGACAGACAAAATAAAAAAATAAATTGTTTTGGTCTATGTACTGTGCATTTAGTAAAAAAGTGGTTATTTTATAATTACAAACAAACTCTCAATTTTTTTTTATCTCAATTTATTTGTATAGATATAGCATTAGTAAAAAAAAGTTAGTCTGGCCATCGTGGCACAATTGGCTAATTACCCTTCATGTAGTTGGAGGAGGCCCGACTCAGCAGTGGGTCATTTATGGGCTGAGAAGTAGAAGTAGTAAAAAAATTGTCGAGTGGCAAATATGGAATACTGTCACCGACCCGTTCGATCGTGAGGGTGTTGGGCGAGACGAATGCACAATTCTGTAGATAACCAAACCTCAAGAGCTACAGTGCCCCACTTATCCTTCTGACTTCTTCCACCATTCCTTCTTTGTCCATAGTACTGGACCCTCAGTAAACCACAATGGTCGCCAGTCACTTTACTTTTAAGAATTAGCCTACTGTGCCACACTGGCCAGACGGGTTGGCACATGGTTTCATGACAAGTTTTCCCTCTCTTGCGGCTAGATTATTGACCTTGTCATTTCCTTTTGTGAGCTCTTAAGACACCCTCAGGTTGGAATGGGGTGGCGACACCATTCACAAGTCTTCACATGGACTACTAACTACTACTCAACCCATGATTGACATTGCTAAGTCGGGTCTACTCTATTACATGGAAGGTACGTAGCTTACGGTGCTACGTTGGCCAGACGGGTCAGCACAAGGTTTCGTTTCAAGCTTTCCCCTCTCTTTCGGCTAGGTTATTGGCCTTGTAATTTTTTTTTTGTCGGCTGTTTAGACACCCTCAGGATGGAATCGGTCAGTTTTTTATTGTGTATTCTAAATCCGTCAACACACCGACTAGTTATCGAACCCCAAATGAAAGTCACACGTGCGAAGAGTATTAATAACAGTGTTTGTTACAAACACACAATACCTGTTCAAGAAATATTTTCAAAGAAAGCTTTCCTACAATGTTTCGACATTACAGATTTTGTTCGCTCTAAGTAAACAGTGACGTGCCCGTGGTTCTTAAGGCGACATGTCCCGACCACCCACGGCCTTATGACCTCGGGTCCTATAGTCAGCGCGGTGGATATTGGTTTATATTCTTGAAATTATCCACGTGGCCTTACTTAGACCTAGTGTATAAAGAGTTTTACGAGAATTTCCATTGTTTGATTTAGGTTTTGCTTAAGTGAACTAGGTTTATGGCATATTTAGTACAATTTTCCAGCCCTTTGGGTATAGAAATGAAAAAGTCAGGTAAAAATCTGGCTGCAAAATATCGAAAGCTTGATCCTACTTATATTATAAATGCGAAAGTTGTTAAAAGAGGTTTAACTCTTTCACGCAAAAACTACGGAATTAATTTTGATGTAACTTTATAATATTACAGCTAACACATTAGAATAACGCATAAGCTTAAATTATAGACACATATAATGTAAAAAAATACTTTCTAACAGCATTATCGCATCACCGCGCCGGTGCATTTAGTTGTTATTTTAACATACAGATATTTTTTATTGTTGCC
The DNA here is from genome assembly GCA_905475355.2 of Clostera curtula. Classification (NCBI taxonomy): domain Eukaryota; kingdom Metazoa; phylum Arthropoda; class Insecta; order Lepidoptera; family Notodontidae; genus Clostera; species Clostera curtula. Next base: position 3,180,329 of record FR997813.1, on the reverse strand, counting down.
AGTTAAAAAATATCATGTGCCGACTTATCTGGCGAGTGATGCACGTTGGTCGAAATTTCCCTTAATAATCAGTGGAGGCTTTACATTTACAGACCAATACTTATAGTAGTTTAAATGTGCTTGAAGGGAAATTAAAGACTTTTTGGTAATTTGTATTTACCTAAATAATAATGTTAAACCTAAATATTATGTGAGCAATAAGCATAGTGTATGAATACAATTATATTATCGCATTAGTACAATAAAAGCCGTATCTTTTCCATGAGATATTTGCTAGATAATACTTTATTAATTTAATATATTATCACAACCCAATACAATGCGTTGTGACTACAATACGTCATATGTAATCCACGTCTCAAACCTTATCTGTTATCTGGTTTTTCGAAGTTAAAACTATGTTGACTACTGTGTTCTAACATTAAAACTAAACGTTATAAAAATTGGGATACAGCCCATAATTCAATGGACTTTTTCGGTGATATAAGACTATTGGTAACTAGTGATGGGAAAAGAAACTTTCTGTTGCTTGTCGATTGAGTTAATAAGATAAATCAAGTAAATACTGAGTGGACGTTTGCCAGTAAACACAAATAATTCGATTTTGTGCTACGATCGAATCGACAAGAATAAAAAAGGTGCAATTAATATTCTCTATTCATTTCTGATTCGGTTTTAAGATTATTCGAATATCTCTAAATCGATTAGAGGTATTCGGGTTTGTTTAAAACGGTTGGCTTGAGCTATTTGTCTTGTTTTTATGGATTATGTTTATAATATAACTTGGAAATTGACGTGATCTAACATCTTTTAGCCAGTAATTAGTTATCATATTACATGGGTTTTTTATCAATGATCTTTTTTAATGTTTTGAGATTTTGATGGACTTAATAGATTTTTTATAATATTGGCAAATAAACTTATTTCTATAAGAACATGAGAACAGAGGGATGTTATAAGTACCGAGAACCTATTTACATCTTAGCTTCTCAATGCAACAGATTTTGTTTTGTATTTTTTTGTTGGAATAGCGGCTTTGTTTCAAGTTCTTAGCAACAGTCAAAGTAAAGCTACCAAGCTATTTAGACATTCTACAAGGTCTTTTACAGTTGTTAGTAAGGTAATATAATTTGCTTACGGTACTAAAGTATTATCATCATCATCATCATCATATTGTCATCCGCAAGGAATTTCACAAGAGCCTTTCTGGCGACTTTAACCAGTACATCGGTCCACCGTGTGTGAGGCCTTCCAGTACTGCGCTTTCCGGAACGCGGTCCCCACAGTCCCGCGAGCTACGTACTGCCCACTACCACTTAAGTTGGGCAATCCTGTGGGCTATGTTGGTAACTCTGGTTTTTCTGCGTATCTCCTCATTTCTGATTCAATCTTGCACGGAAACTCAGATCATAGCCCTCTCCATTGTATTTTGCGTGACTTTAAGCCTTTTGATGGAGCTCAAAGTGATATAATACAGAGACATGGTCGCTCACTATGGACTAAAGTATATTCTTATTAAATAATTAGTGATGTAAATAAAAAGAGTATCGATATAGGCATAGATAATTTTTTTTTCGCCTAATTAACTGTTACGTTACCACATATTTAAATCTCACTTCCAATCACCATCGACACGGCGTTTTGTAGGTAACCGCAACGCATCGGTGTCGCATTACTCGATAGTCAATGGCCCATCACTAATCGCTAGTGACGTACTATGAGGCTGATTGGCGTATATCGATATAAGTGAAGACGTGTGGTGGTGAAGAGTGATTCGGGACGTGACACCATTGTGACGTAAGTGTAACACTTTTTTTCGGGTGAATTTTATTACGTTTTTAGAGAATTCTTTGACACCTTACATTTATTTTTTGTTTAAGGATTATTCTTCCACTGACAAGACGAAGAAGATGTTATATTATTAAAATAAATCGTAGGCAGCCATGATGGGGTCGTTATATTTCTATTAAGAGCGTCATTCAATGCGCTGACTAATTTATTATTTAAAAATGAAACTTTATAATTTGGGACTTAAATAATAAATTAAATAATGTAATTGTACATGCGATAAATCAGTTAAAAAGTGTTTAATTTCAATACGTAATAATCGAGAAAATCTAAAAAATCATCTTCTTAATTTGGGCCTAAAACAAAACAAAATTTGACGCATTGGACTTTTTTTTAAACGTATTATTTTAAAATTCACAAACACAAATGACAACTAGACTCAGAGAAAGCGCCTCTGATGTACACAAAGACACTTGCCCTGTCTCGGAATCCAACCGGGGACCCGTTGATCCAAAGGCGGCACATCTAACCCCTAGACCAAATGATGGATATGATGGGCACCAATCCAACCTAAATCAGAACCAGGCGTTGCTTTACTTGCAGATCAATTGGGTCTTATAATCAAGACAGAGTTTAAAAAGAAATATAACGTCAACGTGAGTTTCAAGTTAACAGTAAAGGGTCTTATCGCTAAATCTAAGTGTTATCAGTGACGTCACAAAAAATCTCGTCAAACGAGATGGGTCGCCAACTATGATGGGGGTCCAATTAGTACAGCATCCGTTGATACAACACAGCTGAGCGAACACGTCTTTGGTGGCGCTTGCTAGGTGTGAGAAAGCCCTTAAGGTGTCATTAAGTATCGTGTGCATGAAAATTGTATGACATTAGGAATGGCATGTTTTTTTTAAAAGTCTTTAAATGTTTTTAACCATAAATATTAACGACGTTTAACTGTCTGTGGAGATATATTCTTAAACGTTTAATTTTTAAGCGCTTCTTAAAAAATCATTACATCCTTCTCAGCCTTTAAATGACCCACTGCTGAGTCGGGCCTCCTCCAATTACATGGAGGCCAATTACACGCTGATCAGGTTTTGTATCCTACGGCACCCTCAGGATGGAATGGGTTGGCGACACTATGTATTCTAAATCCGTCACCACACGGAATGCTAAATAGCCTGCCTCCTCTGGAAAAAAACTTATTGAAACAATGGTTTTATACATCAAGCGCTTAAAACCTTTGTAACAATAAATATAATTTACTATTTTTTTTATTATGGGGCGGTTTGCCATAATCGCCATGCCTGACAAGCGGGCTGGCGATCGCAGTATCGGATAGCCAAAGCAGAACGTCGCTGCTGCCCAACATCTGTTGTCCCTTAGTCGCCTTCTACAACACCCACGGGAAGATATGGGGTGGTAGTATCGCGATAGAATGCATGCTAAGGTCAAAAAACATCCTAAAGATAGTCTACTTGTTCTGGCTTACAAAAGATATCGAAACTTTTGTAACAATATTCTAAGAAAAGTCAAGTGCGACTATGAGAAAACAGAATTCTCAAAAGCTCAAAACAATGTTAAAGCCTTGTGGAATGTTATCAATACAGTGTCAGGTAGGAAGCATTCGCCACGACTGCCAACAGAACTACTGAAAATCTGTGACGATGACCAAAAATCCGCCAACTACATTAACAAACATTTTGTGAATATCGGAAGGAAACTAGCGTCTAGTGTAAAACATAAACATCCCGCTCGACATCATACTAAACTTCAATCACAATGCAATTCATTGGCAATCCCTCATGTTACTGAAAGTGAAATAGATAATATTATACAGACGTTACGGATAAACTGCGCTGTGGGATGGGATGGCATTCCTACACAGGTTATCAAGTCAGCAAGTAAGACACTTATTCCTGTGATCACATATATATGTAATCTCTGTGTAAATACGGGTGTTTTTCCTAATAGCATGAAAAAAGCTACTGTTACTCCTGTTCATAAAGGAGGAGACAGAGGAAGTATAGAAAATTACCGTCCTATTTCAGTCCTTAGTTCTTTATCTAAGATCTTGGAACGAGTGCTCAATAACTGCTTGGTCAAATATCTGTCAAAATTCCATATTTTCTCTAGCAACCAATATGGCTTTAGAACTGGAATATCCACGGAAGATGCCGTAGGGCGATTTTGTGAGGTATTGACAGAGAAACTTGATAATAAATACAAATGTTATGGCATCTTCTTGGACTTGAGAAAAGCCTTCGACACTGTCTCTATTCCAACACTTCTGGAAAAATTGGAAAGCATTGGTGTTCGTAGCACTCCATTCCAGATAATGAGAGATTACTTAACGAATAGACGCCAAGCTGTTAAAATCGGTAGAGTTGTTAGTGAAGAAGAAAATATCGATCATGGAGTACCTCAGGGCAGTATACTGGGTCCAACCTTGTTTCTGATATACATAAACGGACTCTGCAGGCTGCACATAGAAAATTGTGAAATCTTCACATATGCTGACGATACCGCCCTTATAGTATATGATACAACCTGGCCGAAAACCAAAGCCTGTGCTATAAATGCTTTACACAAGGTAACATTATGGCTGTCTGAAAACTTACTCTCACTAAATACTGAAAAGACTAAATATATAAGATTCTTTTTGCCAAATTCGTCACCACCACCTGTGGAAGAATCGCCTCTTATAGCGCACTCTTGTGAACGATTTGACACATGTGCGTGTCCTCCTATTACACGAGAAACTTGTGTTAAATATTTAGGTATTGTAGTTGATAACAGATTAAACTGGCGTCCGCAAATCCATACCTTAGTTGTAAGAATAAGAAGGCTAATATACATCTTTAAAAACCTTCGCCTGTCTGCGGATAATACCATACTGCACTTTGCTTACTTAGCATTGTGTCAATCATTACTTAGTTACTGTATTCCTGTCTGGGGAGGGACCTACAAAACGCTCTTCCTGGAACTAGAACGAGCTCAGAGAGCTCTTTTGAAAGTAATTTACCAGAAACCCCGCGATTATTCCACAATGCTTCTGTATAAAGAAAGCAAAGTGTTAACGGTCAGACAGTTGTTCATTTACCGCACTATTCTTCGTAAACATGCACAATTAACTTTTGACCCTATTGTCGATCAAAAAAGAAATGCCTCAGTTTGTCCCATAGTAAAATGTAAAACTAGTTTTGCAACTAGACAATATAAGGCATTGAGTTGTAGGCTGTATAACAAGATAAATAGAATTAAACATATATATCGTTTAAATCGAAATGATGTAAAACTGGAATTACATAACTGGCTACTGTCTCTGTCTTACGAACAAACTGAAAAGACATTATTGATAGTAAAGTAGTAACAAAATTGATGACTTTAAAAATAAATTTTAATAGTGTATATTTTTAGTTTTACCAATGCTTGTTTTATTGCATTTAATATTTTTCCTTTTTAATTTAATTTTAATTAATATGCGTTCATTTATTGTAATTTTCATTATTATTTTTTATTGTTATTCTAATTTTATTAATTGTATATTTAATTTTAGCAATCTTCAACCATTGTAATTGTATTATAATAATGTTAAGGGTATTTATATGCAAATAAGATAAATACCTAAGAATTTAAATTAATCAGTTAATTACTCAATTTTAGCACAAGGGTTAACTTGTATAGTGTTTAAGAGGAATCTCTGAATCCTAAAGCACGAGCTTTGCTCAGTTTAGGAATCAACTTAAACTAGTATTTTATAACAAGTCAAGCCTATGTAACTAAAATAATTATGTATAAATAAGAATATAATGTACTCAAGGTTTTTTTGGAAATAAAGATTATTATTCTTGCTCCGCTACCACAATGTATAACGTCAATTTAACTTAGTTTACAACTAGCATAAAATTAGCTCCCGTAAGATAAAATCAAAAACTGTATAATCGAGTTGAGCAAAAAAAAAAGCATTGCTTATCCGCTTCATTAAAAAGACTATCAATCAATAAGCAACAAGCTATTATGATATTAAAAAAGAACAGACGTGTCCTCATTCACAAACACGAGCATAATTAATAAGACTACTTCGAACAGATTGACAGGAGCAATCTCTATTAAATCCTATTCGATGGCCATCAAACTGACACTTAATCGGTGAACGGAAGGTGTCAAAATTCTAGCAAAGGGGTCGACGCGCAACTGACGTGCGGGAGCTTAAACAAAAGGGGATTATATTACTTGTGTGATACTGACATTGTCATGAAGGGGTGTGTAAGCGTAATTAAAGTATAAAGTTATACGCATACAGGTCTGGTTTTGATATGTAGGAATATCTTCTTCTTCTTTGCAACCTGGTAATGTTTCGCAAACTGATTTGGCTAACCAGTTTTAGTGGGACGACCGATGATTACATAATTAGACCAGTTGCTAGTTTACTCTCTACTGACTACAATGTACATAGATACAGTCACGCCTTTTTCCTGCAGGGGTAGGCAGAGATCACATCCTTCCACTTGCTACGATCCTGGCTCACAACTTTCGATTCTTCCACTTTCATCAACCACTTCATGCATGCTAGTCGATTTAGGGTGCTTCTGACCTGACCTTTCCTTAGGACATCAGCTATGTGGTCATGAAATGTCCTTATGGGCCTGCTCCTTCCAACGCTCCTATTCACACTCCCGCTATATATTTCTTGTTGTGTCCCTCTAATGTAACCACTGCCATATGAGCCTTGCTCCACGGAGAATGTCAGATATAAAAATGATGGAACTTCATCCAACAGAACCGTAGCTTAACCTGATGGATTACCTTATTTAGTCATACCCTAAATAAGTTAATACTGCGCAGTCGGGCGTCCTCCTGTTGACCCATGGAAGGTAATTAGCCTATTGTGCCACGCCGCCCATTCGGGTTGGCACAGGGTTTCGTATCAAGTTTTCCTTCTCTTGCGGCTAGGTTTTCGGCCTTGTAATTTCCTATTGTCGACTCTGACTCTACTCTCTCTTATCCTATTATCGACTGCCTCGTTGGTCTAGGGGTTAGGTTAGGTTAGGTTATGTGCCGCCTTTGGATCAACGGGATGTTTGGAAAAAAAATAGGGTGGTGACACTATTTGTTTTAAATCCTTCACCACACGAGCTTTTAAAACACCCGTCAAAACATATATAATTATGTAATCATACCAGTTTAACCAAACTTAGTTAGTAGTACATATATTATATTATTGTATAAATAAATGTGGATTAGCGTCTTTGTCTAAACCAGAGGCACTGGCTCGGAGTCTGGGTGTCATTTCTATCTATAATATGTATGTATTTACAAAAAAAAAATGTATATAAGTAGTTTATCATCCATCTCGTTACCATAACACAAGCATTAAGTTGCTTAGCTTGGGACGAGATGGCGTTGTGTGAAATGTCCAAGGATATTTATTTATTTATTATTAAATTATAAGATATAGATAGAAAACACCCAGACCCGGAACAAATACTTGTAGGTCGTACAAATATTTCTTCCGTGCGGGAATCGAACCCGCGACACGCTGCGCAGCAGTCAATCGCTCAACCACTGCTAAGACTACTAAGAAGCTGTGTGATTTAAGAATGTGCTTTATGAATGTCGACTGTCATTTTGCCATACTTTTCACCACCAGTGCAAAATGTTTAATACACGGCCGAGTCCAATTTCATCGCGCCGCGAGATCTCTCAAAGCAATTCCGAAGACAGAGTTGCGACAAAATAAAACATAGCGTTAACATTTCGCCGGCACTATTACTGTGTCACATAGTTTTATCCCGCCTAGGAAACTTTTCTACTGGAAATTCCCGATCGAAGTTTAGACCGTCGAACTTTGAAAGGAAATATAGAAATTGCTTTTGATATTTCCATCCACAATATTTGTTGGGAATATTACATTTTTGACGGTACTGAGTTTTAGAAGTCATTTAAGTAGTAATATTGAAAGATGACATATAAATTTAGAATACTTGATGACATATGGAACAGAGACGTGTTCGCTCACTATGGACTCCATCAGAAGGCTCAAAATCACCCAAAAGGCAATGGAGAGGGCTATGCTCGAATGAGGAGATACGCAGGAAAACCATGAAAGAATGATGAGTGTCACCACCCCATTACATCCTGAAGGTGTCTTAAAGTCCGATAAAAGGAAATAAACAATAACAAGGCCGATAATAAACTAGCCACAAAAGTAGGAAAACTTGATCTCTCTTTTTTACCTCGAAGATCCTCATGGATACTCGGCCGTTAGGGAGTGGTCGGGTTATGTGAGACTCCGGGGAGCGTAGATATGGTAAATTGCGCCCCGAACTATCCACTAAAACAACGGCAATCTCGAACCAGGGCCCCTCCGTGATACGAAACCCTGTGCCAACCCGTCTGGCCAGCGTGGCACAGTAGGCTTATTACCCTCCATGTAGTTGGAGGAGGTCCGACTCCGCAGTGAGTAGTAGTAGTCCTTGTGGTATCTAACGGATTTAGAATACATAGTATCACCACCCCATTTCATGCTGTTTATTTGAAATGTATGTAAAACTAGCTTTTGCGCGCGGCTTCGCCCGCTTGGGCTTCGAACCCGTGCATATTTTTATGAACATAAAATCGGTTATTGTGACTAAACTATGATAGTTAGATAGGTGCTCTCGCACTCGGACTTTTTTGTAGATCTTTATAAGACCTACAAACCCGTAGTACATCATTTTGTTCTATTGTCAATAGATTTTGCAGCGCACGCATAAATAGGTTTTCGATTTTACACCTTGGTTTACAAAATCGCAATTTTCATACAAATGCCTAATTCTTTTGAAAATAAAATATAGCCTATAACCTTCCTCGATAAATGGACTATCTAACACTGAAAGATTTTTTGAAATCGGACTAGTAGTTCCTGAGATTAACGCGTTCAAACAAACAAACAAACTCTGCAGCTTTATACTCGTATATTAGTAAGTATAGATTAACATTTAATTAAAACAATTCTGGATCGAAAAGTTGGGTTAACTAAAAGTTTCAATGATTGCTTCGCAATATTTCAGTTTTTTCAACTAAACCTTAATATTTAGTACAGGTTTGATGATTAGAACGTTACTGACTGACAAATGTATCATACGTTTATGGGAGGTTATTTAAATGGGCGGTTTCGTTACCGATACAATGGCAGCCGAACCAATTGTTTAGAATACGGCGTATCATTGCTCATAGCCGCAGTTCCTCAGAGGTTCAACAACAGAATTGTGAGCATGTGCAGAATAACTAAACGTAATCCCTATTTCCAACATGTAGTACGTGCTTGGAAAAAAGTTGAAGATATAACAATTAGGAATTGTACTCCTGGGACTGACCGCTTGAGGCTTAGAAATAAAAATTACCTAAAGTGAAAACAATTCTTTGACTTTGATAACACTGAGGGGCAACATATTCGAAATTAATGCTTTTATATTTACAGTAGGTAACGAATTAACACCGTATCGTAATTAGAAAAAGAAAATGCTGGAAATTATATGAAATTCACGTGACATACGGTAAAGTAACTGAAGTTACTGAGAGAAGCTCAATGACATATTGCTCTTACAAAATCTAAATGATTGTTATTGATGACAGACAGGCAACCAATATTGAATAATCTATATCATACAATATTATATAAAAGTAGAGTGTAATGACAACAAAACGATGATAGGTGTAATATTTATATCCGACAAATAACGATCTAAGAAATACGAAAATGAACATAAAATTTAATGAAGACAATTAATGTTGGGAACAAACAATAAAATGATAAAGATCTTTCTGAAGAAGAATGTTATGTTAGAAATTCCGCTCACTAAACTCCGAGCTTGTGTGTCCAACAGAACTTTCGATGCGTGAAATGTACCACGAGTATTCAAATCAGTTGGAGCCAACAAAAACGATTGAGATATTATGCTAATATGTGATTGTATGCAGATTGCTGGTAATAAGCCCTGTGCACTTAGAAATCGGCGTTCAATTCCTTCACCATAATGAGTAAGACAATAGGATCTTAATAAAGATGTTGGACCGTAGATAGTTCAGACTGATCAAGATAGCATTAAGGTATTGGAATTTAAAAGTGAGGCGTGGTATAGGTCACGGCTTGGAAATCGCATGGTATTCCGACGTAGTACAATGTAGCAATGGTACAATAGCAGTAGCGAAGACATGTCATGAAATCCTTGAGCTAAACAATACCTCATTTGCTTCGACCGTTTATCTGGAGACGGAGAATATGGTCGCAGTGCAATGATTTGCTTTGTTATGAAAGTTGTAAATAAATATTTAACAAATTCAGTTTAAAAATTCAAATCCAGAAACCGTTCAAAAGGAATGAACGAAACCAGAATTGTTGAGGTGTATGATATTTTGCTGTTATTTCATGTATCATAAATTAAACGAAAGGCAGAGGTAAATTTGTCGTTTATTATTTTGCGTGTATTTTATGTTAACTCCCGAAGTTTTCAATGAATTGCAGACATCAAAAATAATGTTTTTTTTAGTTTACAAACTACAATTTCCCGGCCCCGGAATCAAACCCGGGACCCTGTGACCCAAAGGCGATAAAAGTATTATAACAATTGCAGGAAATGATGGCTTCACGGTTATGATCGTTTGTTTTACAACCGCAAATATTTACCAACTTATTTTTAAATAGAGGTGCTGAAGCATTCTTAACGTGAAGCTAAAGAAGTAAAATTAATTACACAAAAAGTAAACCTAGGTCTTAATAGACGTAGAGCGCTTTTAAACCCTCTCGGCGAAATAAAATCACAAAACGAACAGTGTAAGACTTTTCTCTTGAAAAAAATAAAGGTTCTCCACAGGGCTCTCATCTGGGGCCGCTGTTCTACTTGGCTTTCGTACCTGAGGCCGCACTTGTGTTAAGTGCTAGGGTGAAACAAAGCTCTGGTAAATAGTGCATTGTTCTTGAGCTGATGGTGAAGGGCCGCTAACAAGTTTATGCGGTTTCTCAAGTTCACGATTTTATTTTTGAAGGATCGTTGAGACTCAGCTATTTTTAAATTCGGTTTAATGTTGAACTAAATTAAGAATATAATATTTCCATTAGCCAAGATAAAAACAAGAAAAATAAACTGTTTAAAAACTGGCGTTTTTAGGGTAGGTGAAGGTCCAGGGGTGAATTAGAGTGCGCCGATGATAATGATAACAAGTGTATAATTAATATAATTCTAATTTCCAAGTCGACAACAAAGATAAATCAAATATATGACCAAGGATACACCCGACACTTAGCATACAAACAAAAGACTTCAACTGATGTCTTAATCAGACCAAATTTCAATTACAAATCAACAGCTGAATATTCATATGCGAAAACCTTTAACACGAGAACGTTTCTAGTACGTGCGCAAGAGTTGGCCCGCCCTCGCCGCTGATTGGTCGGCCATTTTCGAATAGGCCAATCGCGTTGGAAGAAGAGCGCGACGTATAATTTCGGCATAATTAGTCACGCATCAAAATAATATGCTTGTTGCGAAAAAAATGCGCGCATTTTACCGTCTGACGTCTCCATTCTTTTGTTTTAGGTGTAATAGTGTGCGTAAGGCAGTGTGTGTATGGCTACAATTTATGAACGATCTCAATTGTCATTGAAACAGAGCGTACCTACTATTGAATGTTTTGTATTGTTTTCTATCTTGTCTTGATTTGAGGAGCCAGGAATGCAATTATTTGCAGTAAAGCAATGTCTATTCTTTGCAGCGACATTTTTAAGGCAAGAATGTCGAACTTTTCCATGCTTCGGTAGACACATTGATAATGACGGCTCTCGGTTTTAAGAGCTTAAGCTGGTATAACTTAAGTATTACCGATATACCCAATCGAGAGGTTTTACAGAGGGATAGGGGAAAGGGTAGATAGGTAACGAAAGATTATACGTCTCCAAATACCACAAACTTCCCTCACTCATAAGACGTAATCTATTTTAGAACAATATGGTGCCACCGTCCCTTTGATATTGTTCATAAATCAACAGAAATGTCAATATAACATGGCTAAATCGGGTGCCCCGCAGTCATATTCACTGGGCCACGAAGTAAGCGATTCTAATTGATGTTTATACGAGACGATGTGTACATATTTAAAAATAAGGTATTTAAAGCATAACTTGAAAATGTGACTTGTGTAAATTTTGACTTTTTTGACTTGAATTTTGTGTGACTTGTGACGATGTGTAAATTTTAAAAAATAAGGTAATAAAAGCATAACTTGAAAATGTGACTAATTTCTTCTGTGTAGAATTTTAGTTTTAAAATTCATATCAGACAATATTATACTTTTTTCCGCGCCCTTTACCTTACTTTATAGGGTACAAAGTTGTTTGTGCAATATATATTCAAATACCCTACGTACAGCAATATACCAAACGTAAATCTTCTCTCTCAAGTTCCGTTCGCCACGCCTGATCACAATTTTCGTAACGCTCTCGTCACGCGTTCTCCAGCTTACTGCCCAAGTCAAGCGTGCTTAAAGAAGTTTTACTTCAATAATGTATATTGTATTTATATTTTCTTAATTGTATGGACCCTCAGAAATGTTGCAGGCAGCAGCTGACTGCGTCAAGCTGAAGACAGGGCGCTATGGCGCACCTTAGGGGAGGCATATACCTAGCAGTGGACTAATGTGGGCTGATGATGGCCCGATATGTAGTCCTATGTGCAGTATTGAACGTCTTTTGGCTGAAATTATGATAATGATGTTGATATAATTATATTAAACCTCATTAGCGTAATCCGATCATGATTCAAAGCACATTTTGTGGCCATAATCTATTGGCAGATAACATTAGTTCTGCAAGTTATTGTATCAGTGAAATTGTATTCGCCAGATTTATTGGCTACAGTAACAAGGCCGTTACGACGTCTAGACATTATCATTATAATGTTAATTACAAAGCGATTAACTAGACTCCGTATGTGGGCGAACTTGATAATAGTTCCTTGGTTCAAATAAGTAGTAATCATCGTGTTATGTGTGTTAGTGTGTGTGAGTAACCCCTAACTTCATTGGCATTTGCAACATACTAATTTAGCAAACTACTAGTCTAATCCGTGTGGTGACGGATTTAGAATACATAGTGTCACCACTCCATTTCATCCTGAGGGTGTCGTAAGAGCCGATAAAAGGAAATGACAAGGCCGATAATATAGCCGCAAGAGAAGGACAACTTGATTTGAAACCCTGTGCATGGAGAACAAAATAACTAAACAGCGAAAAATAACCAATCAACACTAATTTAAAGTCTCTATAATCTTAATTAACGTTGGAGTCAATTTAAGTTGATAAAAACATTTTAAACACAATATAACTGTTTGAGTAGCTTTACTGATACACAGTCGGAACCTGTCGCAACCTGAGAGTGTCGTAAGAGACGACTAAAAGAACGCAAGAGGCAGATCACCTAGCCCCAAGAGAAGGAAAACTTGATAGAAACAGCCAGTGTATGCCATGCCAAGTATACAGCTAGTGTGTCACAGTAGGCTCTATGAATTTGGAGGAGGCCCGCCACAGTAGTGGGTCATATAAGGGTTGGAACGACGACAACAGGCGTTTTCGTTAAACTCTTTAAATGCGAATAAAGTAAAAAATGATTTTACAATAACAGAAAGTAGCTCTCCATTATTCCTATTACTTCAACAAGTTATATTATTCCGTCCGTCTTGAAAACTACTTCAGAAGTTATCTGATATGACAATAGCCTAAATAAACACAAGCTTCGCCTTCTAATTAACACAATATAATTTCGTAGACACTTATCACCGCAGACGAGGTATACAGTTACTAAGTCGGTGCCCCATCAACTGTCCGTAACACGATGACACGAATATTGTGACACCTCTAATTATTAGACTTGCTTGCCCCAATTCATAAGAAGTGCCGGTTAGAAAGAAAGAAAACACATTGAATCAGCAAAATACGCAGATAATACAATGTCAATGTAAAGAAATCAAAAAGGAAATTATAGTAATAAAAATAAAAGAAAAGCAAGCAACAATACATTAAAAAAAAATCAATGCGTGTGTCTTACCGAAAGGTCCCCTCAGAATATGCGAGGTGTGTAGTGGGTGCACTAGTTTTACTGGATGTTACATATCGAAAATACACATACTACTTCTCAGCCCATTAATGACCCACTGCTGAGTCAGACCTCTTAAAGTTACATGGGGGGTCATTAGCATACTGTGCGACGCGGGCCAGTCGGGCACAGGGTTTCGTTTCCAGTTTCCTTCTCTTGCGGGTATATTTTTACTTAAAATATAATATTAATAATCTGTCAAACTTGTTTGTACCACCACAATTATAACCGTTTTTATTTAAAAGAGCAACCATGGAGTTTTCTGCCGTCTCTTCCCGTGAAATGGCATTGCAAACAGGTGGTATAGACTAAATTATTTTAATTTTGTGTTATTTTTTATTATTTGACTATTTAAAAGCATTCTAAAATATTATTCGAATAATAACAATTTTAGTTTTGAATCATCTTTCTGTTTAGTTCATTATGCCCGACATAACACGAAATAGCCACGCTACCTCTCATAACTCAAACAGCAGCTCAGTTGAAGAGGCCGGGATTAAATCCCGAATAGGTGACAGGCTCTCTAATCAACTTTGTCGAGCCATTGCCTCACCGTACATATGTGACGACGGTTTTAGCTGCGATTAAACTGTCACATTCAAACGATTGTCGACACACTGCACAAGATTTGCCTTAGACAACCCCTCATCTTGACAGCCAGAAGACGGAGTTTACTTATTTCAACTGATTTCTCGAAACTAATTTACGGGAAGCAGTGATTGAACCTCGTATGGTGACGGATTTAGAATACAAATTGTCACCATCTGATTTTACCCTGAGACTGAGGGTGTTATAAGAGTCAAATTCAAATTCAAATCATTTATTTTGCTTGGGTCACGATGAACATGAGTCACGTCGGTCCTGCGCGCTATGTGCCCTGCCACTGCCACTTAAGTTTGGCAATGTTGTGGGCTATGTCAGTGACTCTGGTTTGCCTGCGTATCTCCTCATTTCTGATTCGATCTCGCAGGGAATCTCCGAGCATAGCCCTCTAGAGAGGGCAATACATTTTAATTAGCTAAAAATAAATTGGCGCTCCTTAATACCGACTAAAACCACTTGGCCCGCTTCGTTTCGTAGAGCCGCCAGGTCTCAGAAGACCTCCGATGTTCATGGTTTTCAGCGTAAATAACATTAAAAGTATTTTTAGTTTAGTCAGACTTACTTCCAAACTAAGATGGCGCCTATTAGCACTCCGACGATCAGGACTATGGAGCAGAGAGCTATAACTGCCGATGTCTGCAGCGAGGGACCACTGTGGTTGTAAGCGTCGATCTTCTGTAAAATAGAAAAGAAACTATTAAAAGATATAACAAATACTGTGGTAATAATTCCGTGTGGTGACGGATTTATAATACATATAGTGTCACCACCCCATTCCATCCTGAGGGCGTCGTAAGAGCCGACAAAAGGAAATGACAAGGCCGCAAAACCTAGCCGCAAGAGAAGGCAAACTTGATACGAAACCCTGTGCCAGCCCGTCTGTCCAGCGTGGCACAGTAGGCTAACCCTCCCTGTGATGGGAGGAGGCCTGACTCAGCAGTGGGTCATTTATGGGCTGAGTAGTAGTTGTATCAAATACTGACAGATTCGTAGGTATAAATGAACTTAACTGTGGGCGCAGGATTGCCAAACTTAAGTGGCAGCGGGCTGCACTAACGGCCGTTCTGGCAAAAAAGTCCTCGGGTGGCGATTGCGTTGCAGAAAGCGCAAGACATCGGATGGACGACCTGGTTAAGGTTGCCGGAAAACGATAGATCGAGAGAGAGAGAGGGATTTTTTTTATCAGTGCCTTGAATTGCCTTTGAACCTAGGCTTGCGTGATGGAAAGCTACGCCAGGGTCTAAGATGGAGCAGGCAATTCAAGGAATTGCCCTGTCGGGCACCGGCTCTCACATACACACGACGGAACACAGTAAAACTGCTTGGCGTCGGACTTAAATGTGAGGGTGGAAACAGTGGAAACTTTTCAGCTGACATGATGATGATTAAATGTCGTGACGGCTTTGAACAATAGCTATTAATTCTAGGAATCCAGTATTCCACAAAGTATCAATCACACAGAGTGTTTCTATAATGGAAATAAGTGATCGCGGGACGCTGGCGTCGATCCAAGGGGTAAAACAAAACTGCTAATTTATCTTACAAGCAAATATTACTGGTTACGATAAAGACGTTTTTTTATTTAAGAGTTCCGTATCACTACATAGTATAAAACAAAGTCGCATTCTTCTGTCCGTCCCTATGTATGCATAAATCTTTAAAACTACGCAACGGATTTCGAAGCGGTTTTTTTTAATAGATAGAGTAATTCAAGGGGAAGGTTTTTAAGTATAACCCACCCCCGCTTTGCACGGGCGAAGCCGGGGCGGGCCACTAGTGAAAATATATACCTGACTAGTCTTTGCGAATATTCCGTCATTTATGAACGGAATTGTTAAATTTATTCGATTATTATTTTGATTCCCCATTTCGCCCTGAGGGTGTCGTAAGAGGCGACAAAAGGAAATGATAAGGCTGAAAACCTAGCCGCAAGAAAAGGACAACTTGCCACGAAACCCTATGCGACTATTGTGAGAGTTTGCTCTCACAAATCTGTCTTCATCTCGGCCTTGTACCTAAAAAATGGCGAACTAAAAAGCAACTACAGAGTTGCTTGCCGGCTCTTCTCTGTAGAGCTCTGTATTCCGAACCGGTGGTAGATGGTAAATTTTATTTTATTGTTTTGACTTGTCAAAAGTGCTATAATGAGCCAACTTGATTAAATGAGATTTGAATTTGAATATGTCCGGCCCGTCTGGCCAGCGTGGCATACTAGGCTAATTACCCTCCATGCAGGTAGTTGGAGGAGGTCCGACTCAACAGTGGGTCATTTATGAGCTGAGAAGTAAGTAAGGAGTCATCATTTATTGTATTATTTTTAAATAGCTTTATATGAGCAATTCTTGTATATATATCTATATATATAATTGGTACCTCGGAATCGGCTCCAACGATTTTCAAGAAATTTAGTTATTTAGGTTTCGGGGGCGATAAATCGATCTAGCTAGGAATCCTGACATCTATTGGCGAATAATAATACTACTTTTTTGTGAGCAGTGTTTGCGTAATTCGTACTTAAATATAATTTCCAAAAAACACGGTAATAATATCTGGATGTATTATTTTATTAATGTCTGATTAAATATTAGAATAAATAATTACTACTAATTAAAATAATTATTTAGGTTTAATATCCTAAATAAAAAACAGTAAATACAATTCACATCCAAGAAGTCACGGAACCCTAAGAAGCCGAGGTATTCATGCCAAATGTATTTGGCAATTGTAAGGCACTCCCCAATTTTGCGGATCATTTCTTTAATTTTTATGGAGAAGACATTTTTCTCATTTCATTTATGTGAAAATATTTGCGTAGGCCAAATTCCGTTTGCCGTTTCGTCTTTATGAAAATTTTCGACGGTATAAAACGGCTCAATTAAATTTGTCAGCTCATAAAACTGTTTTCTTTAACCTCCTTTGCGTTGTTTTAATAAAAAATGAGATCTACAAATTTCAGGGGAAATAAAAAACGTAGATAATCCCACGAGCCAGAAAAGGGACAGATATAAAACTTGACACGAAACGTTATGCGAACTCAACGGCGTGACATAGTAGGCTGGATTCCCTCCATGTAAATGTGGGTCTGATTTACGTGTGGTGACGGATTTAGAATACACAGTGTCACCACCTTATTCTTTCTTGAGGGTGTCGTAAGAGCCGACAAAAGGAAATGATAAGGCCGAAATCCTGGCCGCAAGAGCACAAAACCATATGCTAACCCGTCTGGCCAGCGTGGTATAGTAAGCTTGTAATTGTCGAGCTTTTGTCAGCACTTACGACACCCTCAGGATGGAATGGGGTGGTGACACTACGTATTCGTCACCATACGGATTCAGGGCAGGGAAATTAATTCAGGGCATTGGCCAGCCTCAAATAAAGGCAGCCTAATAGAATAATTAAAACATTCAAGACCCTTAATGCAATAATATCTTCAAAACTTATCAAACGCTAATCTAATTGTATTATGAAAGTTACTAACAATATCTTAATGAAACTCAAAAATGATATTGCTTTGACAAGGCGCTTTATGCAAATATGATGTTAATGATATTTTATCACCGCAAGCCTACGTGATGGAAAGCAACGCCAGGGTCTAAGACGGAGCAGGCAATTCAAGGAAATGCCCTGTCAGGCATCAGCTGTCACATACACACGACGAAACACAATGAAACCGCGGGACTTAGATGATGGGTGGACCATTAGACCCTACCACCAAGCGTGTTGGGTTTTGTTGCCTTTTCCAACACGCGTTTTTTCCCAGCGTACGGTGGGGATGTATAATATTCTGCCACGTCCCCACACGGGTAAAGAATATGCTCCCATTAAAGTGATTGTATAATTTTTTTACGAATTTAGAATACACATAGTCACCGCCCCATTCCATCCTGGGGGTGTCGTAAGAGGACAACGACAAGGCCGAAATCCTAACCGCAAGAGAAGGAAAACTTGAAACGAAACTAACAGTAGCCAAATAGACATAATATTTATTGTGGCAATAAAAATACAAAAGTAATAAAACTAGGCACTAAACTAATTCTATGGCGAGCCTTCCTGCTACAAACCGTCCCAAACTCAGCACATTGCTGGTTGCAAGCAACCAACGCTGATCTTCCGTCAGGGTCTGCGGGTGAGGTCACACATCGACTTAAGTATGTAATAAATTTACCGACGTAATGATATAAACAACCTATTATTATTACAAACATTATCATATAAAAATCAGATCGGACAAGTGCGGATCCCAATGGAATTGGGAGAAAAGAGAGGGCAAACAAAGTTTTGATTATATTTCAATGGTGTCACCATCCCATTCTATCCTGAGGGTGTCATAAGAGTCGACAGAAGGAAATGACGAGGCCGATAACTAGCTGTAAGGGAAAGAAAACTTGACACGAAACTGTGAGCCAACTCGTCTTGCCAGCGTGGGACAGTAGGCTAATTACCCTCCATGTAGTTGGAGGAGGTCCGACTCAGCAGTGGGTCATTAATGGGCAGAGAAGTAGTTAGTATATTTCAATGTAAAAATCTACCAGATCTTCTCATTGGCTACGTACTATAATAACATTAGCAAAATTAACTTTTCAGCATATCTTCAAAACGTTTTTGCACAAACGCATTATCATGTAAAAGCACTTCAGATTTGACTCCACATTCTGCTTGAAAAATTATAAGGTATTATTTTTTACTAAAGCTAGTAGGTACGCCTAAGCATTTTTAGATATCGACTTTTACATGGGTATGTTTGAAGCATCACAACACAGATTTAAAATATACAGTGCCACCACCCGATTCCATCCTGAGAGTGTCTTAAGAGATGACAACGGTAAAGCCGAAAGTAAAGTGTGGGACAAGGGCCAAAATGTGATAATAGTAGCTTTAAATATACTATAAGAGTTTTGTGATAAAAGCTATAAAAATAAAATTCCTCTTCAATTTTAATTTGGAAACTGACAACTGCGACTAAGAAATTATCGATTGCCTCACTATATTGGTCGCTCCGTGCAAATACTGGTAGTAAGCCACATCAAATTAGACTGGTTCTGACCCTTAAAGATATAAGCAAAAATGCGAGAAAAGCAGGAGAAAGTATTGAGGGTGTCGTAAGACCAGACAAAAGGAAATGACAAGGCCGAAAACCTAACCGCAAGAGAAGGAAAACTTGATACAAAACCCTTTGCCAACCCGTCTGGCCAGCGTGGCACAGTAGGCTAATTACCCTCCATGTAATTGGAGGGCGACTCAGCATTGGGTTATTTATGGGCTGATTAGTAGTAGTTGTAGCTTAAGATCCTTTTTTACAATTAGATATTATCCACATCTAGTTCCTAGCAACGTCCTCAGGACAGAATGACATATGGCTAAAATAAAAAAAAAGTATGCAATATGCTCAATGGATCAAATACGGAGTTATGTTTATTATATTAATATCTGTGCTCCCGGCATGACACCTCTAATGCGTGAGGGAGAAAAAATATAAACGGCAAAGCGATGGAAATTTGAGCAAGGTTCTGTACATCTATTTCGTAATAATTAAATAAATATAAATAAATATCCTTGGACATTTCACACAACGCCATCTCGTCCCAAGCTAAGCAACTTAATGCTTGTGTTATGGTAACGAGATGGATGATAAACTACTTATATACATTTTTATTTTGTAAATACATACATATTATACATAGAAATGACACCCAGACTCCGAGCCAGTGCCTCTGGTTTAGACAAAGACACTTGCCCGACCCCGGAATCGAACCCGTGGATCCAAAGGCGGCACATCTAACCACTAGACCAACGAGTTATTTTAACAACTAAGCTGAACATACATTCAGTGTGGTGAAGGATCTAGAATACATGGTGTCACCACCCTATTCCATCTGGATAGTGTCGTAATAGCCGACAAAAGGAAATGACAAGGCATCGTCATGTGGCGAGGTTATCGGACCTAGCCACAATATAAGGAAAACTTGATAAGAAACCCTGTGCCAACCCGTCTGGCCATCGTGGCACAGTAGGCTAATGACCCATGAGTCTTACTGGAGGAGACTGGACAGGACAGTTTTAAGTAATAGACTACTATGCAAAAAATGCAATGAAATACTAAGTCTCAAATCTGATGGTGTATTTCATTGCATTTATTTCAGTTATCATGTTTAGAAGGAATTCTTTCAAAACACATATTATATTATTTTTTAACAGTTACCAGTTATGAATTAATATAAAAGATTAGTTTATACGAATTTTTAAAGGCAAATACTGTAAAATAATGGTCGTAACTTATTTATAAAGTGACAATACATTGTGTCATGAGTGCAATGAATTATTACCTTTCATCGTATTTTTTAATTTATATTTAACACTAGCGACCCGCCCCGGCTTCGCATGGGTGCAATGATGAACCTCTAAATTTATCAGTGTTTCTCTACAATCTTATGAATGTATTATGCATATAAACCTTCCTCTAGAATCACTCTATCTATAAAAAAACCGCCTCAAAATCCGCTGCGTAGTTTTAAAGATTTAAGCATACATAGGACAGGACGGACAGACGACAGCGACTTTGTTTTATAATATGTAGTGATAACATAACATAGTTTTGTATTTTGAAATTATACCCTACAGAAATATATAATTATTAATATTTAGCCGAACTATAAACAAATAACTAACGCAGTTTACGTTTTCTCAAATTCGTTGCGGTACGCTAAACAGTAATTTTGACACAAAAGCTTTTTTGTTTTGTATTTCCCCTCTGCCGTGTCGACCCTCTCAGTAGATGTATTATTTTCTGGGATCCCACAAATACGGTGGCAAAACGTCGAAACGGAGTAAATAAAAAAATATAAAATAAAGCTCTGATAACTTTATTAAGCCGCAATTGTGTGCGATCGCAGACTCTGAAAGTCTGCGATCGCACACAATTGCGGCAATTGCGATAAGTAAGTAACAGTCATCATTTCAGCCCATACATGACCCACTACTGAGTCGGGCCTCATCCAAAATGGAGGGAAATTTGCCTATTGTACCACGCTGGTAAGATGGGCTGGCACAAAGTCAAAGTCAAAGTCAAATCATTTATTTTGCATAGGACACAATGGACACTTACAAATTGTCAACATATTAATAAAATTTATACAAAGCAAAGTAATATAGTCTACCACCAGTTCGGAACGCGACCACTGCTGAGAAGAACTGGCAAGAAACTCAGAGGGCTTGTCATTCTTTTCTTGTTTATTACTTTGCGGTCCTATTTAGAATTTAATTTAAACATATTACCCAACAAATTCCATATACAAACTATTCTATTGGATCTGAAAAGCGTCAACTGAAACGTGAATATTAAAACAATACAACATTATTAAAATAAACTAAAACATCCTTGGTCTAGTGAGCCGACCAACCCCAAACAGCAGCACCTGTTCACAAGTATAACGCATGTGACAGCCATCGATCTCCTCAACCATATTAAAGGGAAGTAACCGACCCGTCACATGTCGCTACCGCTGCTCAGAGTATTTTAGTGAGCATGACAACTCACCAACCAAAGCCTGATCAGCGGTAAAGTGAAAAAAAAAAAATAGCTTGAAAATTGCAGTTCCAGCAAGACTGCAGTTTCAGATCCAAAGAAGATACATTTATTCGTATGTTCATAGTATTTGAGCTCAAACAGCTCAATCCCAAGCTACCGGGTCATTTAAATAATCTGTAATACTATAGTAGGCTTTCTTACAAAGTTGAAATTTAATAAGCTTTTTGAATTTATTAATTGGAAGTTCTCTTAACTTCATAGGGATTTTATTGTAGAAGCGAATACATTGACCAACGAAAGAGTTACTAATTCTATGGAGACGAGTAGCATGCAGAACAAGATTACTTTTATTCCTAGTATTAACAGAGTGAGTATCACTTAGT
This sequence comes from Clostera curtula, assembly GCA_905475355.2. Lineage (NCBI taxonomy): Eukaryota > Metazoa > Arthropoda > Insecta > Lepidoptera > Notodontidae > Clostera > Clostera curtula. The sequence goes on along the minus strand of FR997813.1, from coordinate 3,157,900 downwards.
TTGTCGAATTTTACGACATTTTTACGAATGTACATTATGTTTTCGTATATGTATTGTGCAGCTACAGTAAGAATGCCTATCTCTTTAAACTTGTCTTTGAGGGATGTCCTGGGAGCCAGGTTATAAATGGCTCGTACTGCTCGTTTCTGGAGAACAAATATTGTATCTATGTCTGCAGAGCATCCCCAAAGCAATATACCGTAAGACATAATACTGTGAAAGTAACTGAAATAGACAATTCTGGCTGTAGCAACGTCACTTAGCTGCCTAATTTTTTTAACAGCGTAGGCTGCCGAACTTAATCTGCTTGCCAGTTTAGTTATATGTGGTCTCCACTGTAATTTTGTATCTAAGGTAATACCCAAAAAGACAGTAGAATCCACAGGCTCCAAATCTGCTCCGTTTAGTTGAACATTGGTTGCCAAGTGCTTTACATTAGGTGTGGAAAACTTTAAAAATTTAGTTTTTTTGTTATTAAGTAGCAAATTATTAGTATTAAACCAATGCACAACTTTGGACAGTGCATTGTTCACATCGTCATAATCTGTGAGCTGTCTTTTGACCTTAAATAATAGTGAAGTGTCATCTGCGAACAACACAATGTCATGACCATCTTGAGCATAAAATGGTAAGTCGTTAATATAAATAAGGAACAGAAATGGCCCAAGAATAGAGCCCTGCGGGACACCAATGGTTACAGCAGAGCCTTGAGAACGCTTACCATTGACCTCAACCATCTGGACTCTATTACTCAGGTAGGAGTTGAGCAAGTCAAGAGCTTTACCCCTAACACCATAATGGTGGAGCTTCCTGACAAGAATATTATGATGAACACAGTCGAACGCCTTGGAAAGATCACAGAAAATGCCAAGGGCATCTTGTTTACCCTCCCAGGCCTCGAATATGTGTTTCATCAATTCGATTCCTGCATCTAATGTCGACAAATTTTTAGTAAACCCAAATTGTTTGAGGTGGAGCAGTTGATTACTGTTGAAGAAAGTAGAAATTTGGGATAAAATAACTTTTTCAAAAATCTTACTTAAAGCTGGCAGCACCGATATAGGCCGAAAGTTTGACGGATCATCGGCGCTGCCAGCCTTAAATAAGGGTATAACTTTACTGAGTTTCATCTGGTCAGGAAACACTCCACTTACAACACAATTATTAAAAATAATAGCTAAACTGGGAGCAATGATCTCGATAACAGAAGAAGTTAAATATACAGATATTCCCCATAAGTCAGGAGTCTTTTTCATATTTAAACTTTTCAAGGCAGTAATAATATCCTTATAAGATACTGGCAAAAACTGAAAAGTATTCTTACATGATGCAACACTCTGTTTTAAGATCGACTCAGCTAAACTCGGAGATGCGTCTAGAGCTTTGGTTGTTAATAAAGGAATATTAGTAAAAAACGATTCGAACTCTGTCGCTACCTCTAAGTCTGACTTCACAGATCGATCATTAATTTTTAAATGAAAATCAGTTGTCTGAACTTTCTTATTACCAGTTTCAGTATTTATTATATTCCAAGTCATTTTTATTTTGTCATCAGCATTTTGCAATTTCCTTTTCAAAAATAAAGCCTTTGCACAAAAACACACTTTTTTAAATGTTTTGGAATACATTTTAACGTATTCTAGGAAAGAAGCACAGTGGTTGTGTTTTTTTTTGCCATACAATTCAAAAAGCCGTTTCCTACTTTTGTATATACCAGGTGTTGCCCAATCATTAAAAACGACTCGGTCACCGATCGTAGCAGTCTTAGGTATAAACACCCTTTTAAATTCTCTATGGAAACATTTAAAAAACGTATTGTATTGCTCGTTCGGTACGGAATCATTTTGATCAGGCAACACCGGCAGTGTGTCTAGAAGATTATTCTTAAAATACTCTATGCGCTTGGAATTTACGGGAATAAAAGTAATGCTTCTCTTTTGCACCGGTAAAAGTTTCATAGGAAATACTGCCAGCTGGCCACAGTGGTCGGAGTCTAAAGCAGTAATTACTGCTTTAGAGGTAGGTGTTATGTTGCAAAAGATATTATCAATGCATGTGGCACTTGTGGCAGTAATCCTAGTGGGTTCAAGAAAAATGTTGCACAGGTTGTGAGATTTAAATAACAAAATGAATTTATCAGTTACGGAACATTTTTCGAGTAAGTTAATATTGAAGTCTCCACAGATAACAATTGTTTTGTTGGATGAAGAAATTTTAAACAATATATCTTCCATAATACTTTCAAATAGATTGTAACATGCACAAGGAGGTCTGTACACGCTTATTACAATGAACTGCTCTAGCTCAATACTCGCAATCTCAATAACTCGCTCAACAGAGAGGCTCACAATATCTGTACGCTGTTTAAATTTTAAATTGTTACGAATTATAATTAGAGAGCCTCCATGGATCATATTAGTTCTGCTGAACGAGCTAGCAACCTGGTGATTACTGAAGTTAAACATTAATTCATGGCCTTTAAGCCAGTGTTCAGTAATACATAATATATCTATATTGTTACAAGTCAGATATAAATCTATTTCTAATTCCTTATTTAATAGCCCTTGAATGTTCTGATGGACCAGATTGACACATTGCAATTCAGAATCATATTGGGGTTGTTTACAGCGTTGTTTGTTTATACTCATGCAAGAGTTAATCTCTTTTGTCTTACCATCTAATTTAAATAACGCAAAATGTCATTATGTGAATGTAAAGGTTCACCACCACAATTGCGAACAATAGTGGGTTTGTCCACAGGCTCAATAAAGCCCGATGCTAATTTAGCCAAATTCTTGGCTGTTATGTCAAAATAAAATGATAGCGAACTAGCTATCTGTCGCTTATAATATAACGATAAATGGTATTTATCATTTGTCAATAATAAAGGTTTTTTTAAATAATTATTAAAATCAATAAGATGACATGTTTCATATTTTTTTGTCATATTAGTTTGATACATTAAATTATATAATGTAGTATTAAGCTTAAACCTAATATCATTTTCCGCCTGTGACAAACTGCTGCTGTAGGGGAATGTAAACATGACAGTTTTTATTACATTTTGTAGCTGTGATAAACAGTCATGAAAAGCAATTAGTTGTTGTTTGCTTACAGTACCCTATAAAAATCCCTATAAAAATTACTATAATTGTATTAGGACTGAAATTATATTGTAATATTGTATCCATAATTCTTTGATAAGGCCAGTCCGGATAACACAGATTACATACAGAAAACTCCTTGTTATTACAGGCCATTAATGATGCTATATTCTTTCCAATCACATCACTAAATATAACAATATTTTTTCTACTGGCTAAATTGACATTACAATTTCTCTTTGATGAGCTCCCAGTACAAGTTGTGGTACCACCAAGCAATGAGGGTGTGGGGGCTGAAGATGGGCGAGCCGGTGAGCATCCATTGTCATGATCTTGTCCACTGTTGCAGGTGTTGCTCACAACCAGCTCATTCATCGCTAGCACATATTCTCTCATCTGTACCTGGGAACTCTCATATTTATTGCACATTAAGCTTAACTTATTTTGAAGATTTTCCAAATCATTTTTCAAACTCTTAGTGTCATTTTTGTATCTTTCTCTCAAGGAATTTAATTTTGATGAATATATATCTAATGTGTCAATTAGTTTCAAACGTTCTTTATTCAGTTTAACATTTTTAATGAAGAATTTATGCTTTTTAACAAGTTTTTGAATTTTGAGTATGCGCTTATTAATCTTAATGTATTTTAATAGTTTGGTTTTACTACATTTGGCAATCCTCCTTGTGTTTGTGTTTGGGGTCAGATCACCGGTCAAATCTATAGTTGTGATGCAAGAATTTGGACCAATAGGAGTAAAACCTTTATTAGGGGCATTGATCACCAGCTCATCGAAAAGGCTTTGGTTGTTGCATGCAGTTAGATTCAAGTTAGAGGTTTCAAGTTGTTCAATTTTTTTATAAGCACTGTTTAGCTCTCTTTCCAAAGAATCTATCCGGGTAAGTGCAGTAATGTATTCCGTACTACACTGATTAAAACCGTCTACAATGAGCTGAAGTTCATCCCGACTTTTTTGCGCCTCGATACATTGAGTAAACAAGCTTGCCATCTCGGTTTTTAATCGCTGATTAGTATTGATAGTAACAGGGTTTACATAAAGTTTTCCTACTTTTACGGCTAGTTTATCAGCCTTGTTATTTCCTTTAGTCATACGACACTCTCAGGACTCTGTCACTGGTAATACTCGCAAAAATCTATCACATCTTCGTGCATTTCGCAAAAATCTATCCTATCTTTAAATTTTTCGGAATTCGAACAGGAACTTCAGAGTTTTATCACACTCTCGCTTTCACCGAATTTCGCAAACCCCAAGGCCCACTTGAAAGAAACACGTACCACCTAACCCGCTCTAAGCTAATGTTATTTTTCTAAGAGGTCCGCTCGTTAGATTTCTTTTTCGTACAATTCGTTAACAAAATGTACCTGGAAATTGGACATATACTGGAAGAAATTGTAACAGTACTGTACTCGTTTACCAGCATGGCACAGTAGGCTAATTACCTTCCATGACATTGAAGGAGGCCTGACTCACCAGTGGCTAATTTATGGGCTAAAGTGAGTGAGTCGGAGAAAAGACTAATATTTAGTTAATTCGTCTTTAAATTAGGGCAATAATATTGTGACAAATAAAAAAAAATAGAGCTAATGTCACCGACATTTTTTAGAGAACGTCTAATGTCACTAACCCATCCTCCCCTGGGTGGGTAGTATGAGGAGTATAAATATATATTACAATAAATATTACGGCAATGGGCAGGGCACGTAGTGCGCAGGATCGACGCCCGATGGGGCAGAAAAGTCTTTGAGTGGCGACCGCGTTCCGGAAAGCGCAGTGCTGGTAGGCCTCCCACACGGTGGACCGATGACCTGGTTAAGGTTGCTGGAAAACGATTGAGGCCCAGGACCGGCCTCTGTGGAAATCTTTGAGGGAGGCCTATGTCCAGCAGTGGACGTCTTTTGGCTGAAATGATTATGATTACTTTTACAAATGAAAAAAATATACAGAACAAAACCGTACAGCATTTTTCATTAAATGTGGCAGATAAAGTCACGCAGACAAATCTGTAAATAATATAACGTTTTGCGCAAAAACATACAATTAATTTCCTACTAAACTAATCTCAAAGTTATATCCTAGTGGGTAACCAGCCACTATACTCAGACCTCAATATCGGAACAGTTACAATAATAACTGAAAGCGAATTTAAATTTATAGAGGGGTAGTGTAGGCCATGTTAATTGGTCAGCGTTATATCACACGAAGATCTATTAAGGGGCGGGAAATATGTTTTTCTACAATAAAAACATAGTAACATGTGGCGCGACTAAGTTTTTGCACACACTGTGAAACAATTGAATGCAAACAAATTAATGCTATAAATAACTTTTTTACCCTAAAACCTTACCATTAACTCATCATGCAAATGTGTCGAAAGACAAGCCATCAGTTTATTAAAAAAAATCCCAGCCGTACCCGCTTTTTTTTAATTTTACGTCGGAAATCCTCTTGGTTTCCCGACCGTTGGGCACTGGCCGGGTGATGTGGGACTCCGGGGCGCGTGGATATGGTAAATTGCACCCCGACCTACCCATTAAAACCGACGGCGATCCTCGACTTCCCGACTCCAGGGTCGCGGGGTTCACTCCTCCCCTTGGGGGAGAACGCTCCGCAACGCAACCGTACCCACTTAATTAACTATCTATTACTATGTGTAACTGTTTATTAAGTCATAAAAAAACATTTACTTTAGATTTTGATAGTTATATTTTGAAAAATGTATTAGCAGTACGGGAATTTGTGTATGAGGCAAAATGTTTCATAAATATTTTAAAGCCTAGACAATCATAGTCCTATTTTGATTAAATAGAAGGTCACTAACTCATACCATCCTGAGAGTACCATAAGATCGCGACTACACTACCGAGGCAGAACAAGATAAGGAAAACTTGATACAAACCCTATGCTAGACTGTAAGCCGCCAGCATGGTAATGAAGTGTGTGAAGAATGAATGAGAGTATTTTCCCTCCTTGAATTTTAAGGAGGCACGGCTCGGTGATGGGTAATTTATATGCGGAAACGACGACTATAGTTATTTAAAAAAAAAATTGAAACATGATTAAAATACGAATAGAAAAGTGAAATGCCAACATTGTAAAGTTGCAAGCAACAAAACAGTTGCCCTACAAAAGTGGCGTAGTGTGCGCACTGCGCAACCCGGTAAGAGGGAAATAGAATGATTGCGCAACATAATTGGATAGATTCTATCGCGGTTAGGCGTGTTTATGTATAATTCATTTTAAATGTGTGGTTGTATTGTTTACCGCCTTTTTTGTATATTAATTAAATAAGGGTGTATGAATAATGTACATAAAGTTATTACGATTTTTTAATTTTTAAGTCGGCTGAGTGACTAAAGTAATGAAATTAAGTAAGCAATTCTTACGCCTTTCACTGCAAAGGTCAAACTTTATTCAAATCATCTCATTTATGGCCATAAAAGATAAGTCTAGACTATGCGAAACATATAGAGGTAGATTAGCCTACTGCTCCCAAGCTGGCCAGACGAGGTGGCACAGATTTAGTATCAAGTTTTCCTTCTCTAATGACTAGGTGATCATTTCATTCTTTTCATTAAAAAAACTACGACTCCCTGGCACTAGGTATCCTCCTTCCTTTATTCCTTTAATCACCTTTTACGACACCCTCATGATAGTATGGGTTGGTGACATTCATCATAATCATCATCAGCCCACATTAGTCCACTGCTGGACATAGGCCTTCCTTAGAGCGCCATAGCGTCCTACCCACTGCTTGGTGACATTTTGTATTTTAAATCCGTCACCACACGTAATCACCTGGTACTATCAGAAAAAAACAGAATGAAACTAAAACATCAGAATTTCAAGGTGCACAATGTTGAATGATAAACAGATCGAATAATCTGAACAAGGGAAGTGTCTCGCACTCAGCGGTTGGTTGCATAAAAACTGTACGGCCAGGGCTGCCACAAAGGTTCAGAAAAAAACAAATAAGTATAATTTTTGTACATTATCCGAAGGCTGGTCCTGAGCAGCCCGCATCGATCGCTTTCCGACAACCTTAACCAGGTCATCGGTCCATCGTGTGGGATGCTTCACTTTCGGGAACGCGGTTGCCACTCGAAGACTTTTCTGCCCCATCGGGCGGCAGTCCTACGAGCTATGTGTCCTGCCCACTGGCAATTAAGTTTGGCAATCCTGTGGGCTATGTCAGTAATTCTAGTTATTCTGCGTACCCAAAGGGCAAGGGAGCATAGCCCGCTCGATTGCCCTTTGGGTGACTTTGAGCCATCTGATGGAGCCCATAGTGTAATATAATAATTGTAGCGCCTATACATACTCGTATATTTACAAGCTATGTTAAGCAACTTCTGGATCCACTGTTGAATGGGAGTCCATGGTTTTGACAACAGAATCTATTTCTTGCTTCGCAGTCATGGCTGCTATTAAATATATAGCAGTCATAACACCTAAGACCATCTGCAAGAAGATCTTACTACGAAATGGTGATTGAATATCTGTGTATTTGAGATTTGGAGACCTAAAAAATCAACAAGAATGTTTTTTTTACCGGCTCTTCTCTGTAGAGCTGCATTGTAGTTAATGGTGAAGTGAATTTTTTTTTAACCGTAAATGTAAAATTGAATTTTTTATTGATATCTTGTTATGACTTGTGCTGTGCTGTGCTCAAATGCACTAACTTGTGTAAATAAATTTTGATAACTTCATTTGACCTCTGACCTTTAGCGTAGGCAGCCCTACACATTGATAAAATCTAAGCGCACGGCAAAAGAATGCTTTAAGTCTGAAAAAGGGAGGCTCATTTGTCAAAACGGGGCCTTATCAGCTGGAGTATCCGTCATCGGCCAACGACAATATATTGGTGCATATCTCACGGGATCTAACGAACAATATCTTAAGAAATAATCTAACAAGTGGGAGTTGACCTTAATTTTGGCCTTAGCTGTTGCATTTTTTTTTGGTTCTGTACATTTTATTTATTGTTATGGTTGCACTTGAGTTGTTAATTGCTTTATGTGCTCGTCTGGTGACGGATTGAGGATAACATAGTGTCACCATCCCATTCCATCATGAGGGTGTCGTAAGAGTCAAAGGATATTTTTCTTTTCATTAATTCCTGTATCACTACTACTCCCCCTACTATTACTCGGCCCACAAATAGGCCAATGCTGAGTCGGGCCTCCTCCAATTACAGGGAGGGCCATTAGCCTACTGTGCCACGCTGGCCAGACCGGTTGGCACAGGGTTTCGTTTCAAGTTTTCCTTCTTTTGCGGCTAGATTTTCGGGCTTGCACTTTCCTTTTGTCGACTCTTACGACGCCCTCAGAGTGGAATGGGGTGGTGACACTGTTTATTCTAAATCCGACACCACAAGACGTCATAATCCGTCATCACTACTACTATTCAGCCCAAAAATGACCCACTACTGAGTGTGGCCTCCATCAAATTCATGGGGGGAAATCAGCATACTGCGCCACGCTGGCCAGACGGGTTGGCACAGGATATGTAGCAAGGTTTCCTTCTCTTGTCGCTCTTCCTTTAGTCGCCACTCACGATACCTTCAAGATAGTTTGGGTTGGTATTCTAAATCCAAGACAAGAGATTAATTGAATTTAATCTCCGATATGCGGAACCCCAAATCGCCGAAAATTATATTCAATGAGCCCCTTCTGTTTATCGAGCTGCCCATCTTGCGCCGGTAGCCGATTCGTCAATGCCTCTTCCTTAATTAATAAGAGGTTTTTCGTCATGACAAAAAATGAATGAAAATGTTTAATTAATTCGGGGCAAGTTCGCGTAAATAATGATCATCGGACATTTTGTAATCTCAGTGTTACACTTTGGAGATAATTTTGCACAGGTAATATTATGCTACCACTACTCATATCATACATGACCCATTGCTGAGTCAGACCTCTTCCAACTACAAGGAGGATAATTAGTCTACTGTACCACGCTGACCAGATGAGTTGGTACAGGGTTTCCTATTAAGTCTTCCTTCTCTTGCGCCTAGACCTAGCCTTATGTTTTAATGTTATATGTATTCTTTATTCATATTTTTTTACATAATATTTATAAAATCTAGAAAAACATTTTCTTAAATCACTACATATTATAAAACAAAGTCGCTGTCGTCTGTCCGTCCCTATGTATGCTTAAATCTTTAAAACTACGTAACGGATTTTGAAGCGGTTTCTTTTAATAAATAGAGTGATTCAAGTTGAAGGTTTTTAGGTATAATACATGCATAATATTGTAGAGAAACCCTCGAGGACCCCTGCGAAGCAGCGCTAGGGGCGGATTTTTTTCAAAGCCTAGTGGTTAGTGCTGCAAAGGGAGGAACCAATGCCTTATTATTATTACTTTTTTCGGCTCCTACGATACCCTCAGGATGGAAAAGTGACACTATGTATTCTAAACCCATCACCAGTCACCACACTAACAAATTAGAAGTAAAAAGTAATAGTAAAGGATTTTGATTTGAGAATTCACCAAAGTGACAAGCTACAGCTGTACATTTCGATATGTTTTATCGATACAAACATATTTTTATTCTAGTCAATATTAAACCTTGTGGTTATTTATTTAAATCATAATTTATTTAGGCTTATAATGAAAAAAAATCGTTTTACATTATTTTGTATATATTTTTATTAATTAGTTTAGAGTTTAACTAGTTTTTAAAACTGTTAATATTAGTAAGATTCAGCTGAAGATCAAGAAGACTGCGTAACTTATAACTTCTTTAGAAACATCGATCGTAATTGTTAGGTACTTGGTACTTAAAACATTATTTATTTACTAAGAACAAAACATACTAATTTATGAAATTGTTTTGACCGTGAAGTAAAACTATAGTCTACACTTATCATATTCTCAATACGATATATATCTTCATCTTCATATTACATTTTCAAGATACAAATAGAGAAAAACTAGTTGTAATCACATCCATTCAAATACGCTCCGTAACATCTATTGAACATGTTTCTCTAAAACAATACAAAGCAGAAAGAAAAAGTCTTAGCTATTTAAATACTAACTTGTCTTCATTTCCATGCTTGTACACAATGATAGTGTTGTAACAATGCGATCGATTTATCGAAATTATCGATAAAAATAATATGATTAATATGTACTAAACCAAAATAAGTACATCCAATAGATAGCTTTTAGCAACTTAATAAACATATAACAACTTGTGCTCAAAATCACCCAAAGGGCAATGGAGAGGGCTATGCTCGGAGTTTCCCTGCGAGATCGAATCAGAAATGAGGAGATACGCAGGAAAACCAGGGTCACCGACATAGCCCACCGGATTGCCAAACTTAAGTGGCAGTGGGCAGGGCACATAGCTCGCAGGACCGACGCCCGATGGGGCAGAAAAGTTCTCGAGTGGCGACCGCGTTCCGGAAGGCGCAGTGCTGGTAGGCCTCCCACACGGTGGACCGACGACCTGGTTAAGGTCGCCGGAAAGCAGTGGATGCGGGCGGCCCAGGACCGGCCTTTGTGAAGATCCTTGGGGGAGGCCTATGTCCAGCAGTGGACGTCTTTTGGCTGAGATGATGAACTTGTGTTTGTTAATTTATTGTACACATAGAATTACTACATATAACATAATATTAGAAATTACGTTGATTACTACATCTGCAATAATATATATATTCAAAAAGAAGTGAAAAAAAAAATGAAATATCTTCTATGGCACTTATTTCAAAATATCCACAGCTGAGTCGGGACTCCTCCAAATATAGGGGGTATTTAGCCTGCTGTGCACACGGCCTGGCACAGGGTTACATTTTAAGTTCTCTTTCTCTAGCGGCTTAGGTTATCTGCCATGTAATTTATTTTAGTATCCTACGATAACCTCGGTATGGAATTAGGTGGTGATGCTATGTATTCTAAATCCTTAACAACTCTGACCTTGTAAGGCACTTGCCTTTGGCTTAAATTTTTTTTTTAATTAATTCATTATTCTGGGGTTCCAACAAAATTGTTTTCCAAAAATTTATAATTGTTACTTACGTAATATTTTGAATAAAACATTTTGGAGGGGACACAAAAATGTAACGGTCAAAAAATTACAATTATTTATCTGCCCTTCCGCCTTACGAATTCTCGATCAGGTCACGTGTCCTGACGCGAGTTTGACATTTTATACCCATCCCAAGAAAAGTGCACAACGGCGCTAAAGAAGATTTCGGTTCGAAAAAAAATTTCGACATTTTTATTCTTATACTTTACGCACAACACTATGGGCAACGAAGGTTACGTCTTATGTAATATGCGCATATATTACTAACGCGCTGTCTCATCTTAGACAATTAGAGGAGCAAACTTGGGCACATGGAGATGTTTAAGGGTTCTTTTTGGTATTTCGTGGGAGGAATATTCATGTGTTTGTAGATTTAATGCCACGTACGAACAACCGTGCGATCAGAAGACCTGGAGTGGCGGTTGGAAGCTGTGAGATAGTACATCAGACTAGGTGTGCTGGGTGGATGGGTCGATACTAGTATATGTAGCGACCACATGCTACATACTTTACACAGTTTACCCGAAAAATCTGAACTAATTGCATCAAGAAATATCGCCTGCAAATGCGAAAATTACCAAAAAAGTCCTACACCGCGATAGCGAAATTTCAAGAGCAATTCGCAAGTTAAGAATTCCCCGACTACAACTATTGGGGGATCCAGCCAGACATCACATCTCGTCTGGCTGGATGATCATCCCTTTGCGCCTAAATTTAGGATCCCGATAAACAACGACCTTCACCTATATGTTTAATGGATGAAAAGTATATTAATAGACATTTAGTATGTTAAAAATTATAAAAAAATGAGTTGCCTGAAAAAATTCAGGCCAGAGCATGAAAATAAAAAAAAAGTTTTTTACATTTCACCGGTTTGTTTAAGGTGAATGTTCCAGGGTAGCCCGCGAAATTCAAATTTTTTTACGTTTTTTGCAATTTGCAGGTCAGTACTAGGTTGTATGTTGATTAAAATGTTATTCGCGGCTGTAAGACGTATGTAGTTATATAATTATAATCATCAAACTCATCAATACAACCCTCCAAGCTCATAAAGGTGCAAGAATGACTTTGAGCTTGAAAAAGTTTTTCTTGAGGGTACAACCTAGCACTGACCTGCAAATTGCAAAAAACGTACGAAAATTATTGAAGGAATTATTTTATACTTAAAGTAAAAATATCGTAATACAACAATAATATAATTGTATGTATGTATGAACAAGGGCCCGGCCCGGCTTCGCCCGCGTGCAATTATGCATGTGTTATACATATATAAACTTTCCTCTTGAAACACTTTATCTATTAAAAAAAACCGCTACAAAACCGTTGCATAGTTTTAAAGATATATGCATACATAGGGACGGACAGACGACAGCGACTTTGTTTTATAATAAGTAGTGAGTAGAGATAGTGATAGTGAGTGGTGATGATAGTAATAGTGATACCAAATCATCATCAAATTACTCAAGCATCAAATATTTCCTTATTACCACTACATACAAATATTAACAATTAATATTTGTAGCTATGTGCGTGTTTACACACATAATTGGCTAACAATACCATTAATTATGTGCCAATGTTCAAACAGACATAAATTATGTATTGACAGTTATAACCTGCAAGGGTTTATGTCGTCGTCGTCGTTACAGCCCAAAAACGACCCATCAATAGGTCGGGCCTCCTCCAAATACATGGAGGGAAATTAGCCTACTAAGGTTTTAAGTAGCTTCCTTCTACTATAACTCTGCCGCGCTTATTATAACCGCCGTAACCAACATTTTTTACCAAATTGAGTTAGTTTTATATATTCGGAATCGCCATATCGAGATCTATAACTTTGTCTTTGACAGTTTATAAAAAAAGTGCTAGTATGATTACATTTTTCATTTTTATAAGCGCAGTTACTACAAAAAGTTAAATAATTTAAAACTTTAAGCGTCATTTTCTAGGAACTTCCTGTCATGCACTTGCCGCTCTTATCATTAGCACGGCACTACTCCTCAACTCATTTCTTTTAATTGGCTTATAAGGATATATTGGCCGTTTTAAACGAGTGTCTTTGCTAATATGAAAATAAGAGCAGAGGTTGGCATGATTTTTTAAATGAAAGTAATTACGGATAATCTCGGTTTGTGGCCTATTTGTTTTTAAGCATAAGTATAGTTGCATTCAAAATCATGTTAAAATTGCTTGAAAAGAAATAAACTGGCAATATTATTATAACACGCTAAATACACTTGGCAAAAGATTAAAATGATGAAGAAAGAAGGTCCACTGATCGCAGGTATAAACACTACCATTCATTAATCTTATCGATACGCCATCTCTGTTTGCCCGAGACCACACAGAGGCGATAATAGTGTAAAACCGCAAATCGTACTGCAGTCTATTCTTTTCCAATAAAGCTGTCAGACCACCCGATATTTCAGCGAAGTGTGAATAAGCCCATACTCTTAGTATTCACGTCAAGACCCTGTCGTAAAAAGGCTTGGACTTAACTTAATGAAAGCCGACTTCAATAGAACGGATTTATGAAGATATTTTGATAAAACGAAGAATATTTTTTGAGATTTAATATAGCAGTGATACTAAAACTCTTTTGTTCTACTACTACTACGCAGCCCATATATTACCCACCGCTGAGTTGGGCCTCCTCCATTTAGAATAGAATAGAATAGAAAAGTTTTATTTGTAACAAATACACTCATGAGTCATGCATGACATACAGTTACAAAAACAGTAAAAAACGAAGGAGAGAAAAATTACAATCTAGCAATTACATGTACATAAGTGTATGTGTCACAAATCGGCCCCAACTCAGCATAATGTTAGCCATACAGCCAACGCCATGATTTTCATGGAAGGTAATAAGCCTACTGTGCCACGTCTAATTTGGTTGGCACATGGTTTCGTATCAAGTTTTCCTTCTCTTACGGCTAGGTTATCAGCCTTAACATTTCCCTTACGACACCCTCAGGATAGAATGGGATGGTGACATTGTGTATTTTAAATAAAACAAAAACGTAATACCACTTTTGTTCTGACGACTTGGTAATGGCCGAACTGATGTTAATAAAACATGTTTGTAGCGACCAAACAACCCAAAAAATCTGCATTATCAATATCAAGATATATTGCTTACAATTGCGAGAATTACCAAAAAGTCCTACACTGCGATAGCAAAGTTTACAGAGCAATTCACACTGTTAAGAAGTCTTCGACTACAATTATGGGGGCTAGGCGCCGCGGCCCCCTCCCAGACCACCTCGTCTGGCTGGATGACCCTTTGACAGAAACATCACAAAAAAACTGCTTTCAAATAAAACAACTGCTTCAAAAGCGGCCCATTTGTTAAGGAGCTACTATATCACAGATCACAAACATATCACACCTCTCTTTATTATCGACTAGTGGCCCGCCCCGGCTTCGCCCGTGCAAAGCGGGGTTGGTTATACATATAAACCTTCCTCTCGAATCACTCTATCTATTAAAAAAGGCTTTCGTGTGGTGACGGATTTAGAATATCACCACCCCATCTCCTCCCGTGGGTGTCGTAAAAGGCGACTAAGGGAAAAATTACAGACGTTGGGCAGCAGCAACGTCTGGTCTTAGATCTTATATATGACTGCGATCCCCAACCCGCTTGCCCAGCGTGGGGATTATGGGCAATTCCCCCCTAATGATGGACACAAAAAAAAGATGGCCCCCAGTTCCCGGCAGCCCCGCTATTCCTGGTCATCTAGGTAGCGGCCACGGTAACGGCGGGGCAAGGGGTGCAAAGAATCCCCGGGTTACATCTGGCTACCTAAAACACCTGACCCTGGCTACGTACAACGGACGTACTCTGAGGCTTGACGAACATCTAGCGCAGTTGGAAGTGGAGCTGGAGAACATCAGGTGGCATATTCTGGGTGTTTGCGAAGTCCGTAGAGAGGGAGAGGACACCATAACCCTAGAATCTGGCCACCTGATGTACTTCCGCGAAGGACAGCAGAAGTCGCAGGGTGGCATAGGGTTTCTTGTCAATAAAGCCCTCTCTAACAATGTTGAAGAAATCTCCAGTGTGTCGACGAGGGTAGCGTACCTGATTCTTCGGCTATCGAAACGATATAGCATGAAGATCATCCAGGTTTACGCACCGACCTCGGCACATTCGGATGATGAAGTTGAGGATATGTTTGAGGACATCTCAAAAGCCTTACACAATACCACCAAGGCTCACTTCAACATTGTTATGGGGGACTTTAACGGCAAGGTAGGTGCTCAGATTGGCGGTGAATCCCGAGTGGGACCCCATGGTTATGGTAGTAGGAATCACAGGGGGCAAATGCTTGTCGACTTCCTAGAGAAAGAGGGCTCTATTTGATGAACTCTTTCTTCAAGAAGAAGCCCCACAGGAAGTGGACTTGGCAAAGCCCCGATACTGTGACCAAAAACGAGATCGACTTCATCATGACGGACAGGAAGCATATATTCAGAGACGTCTCGGTGATCAATAGGTTTAATACCGGTTCTGATCACCGACTTGTCCGAGGCTCTCTGAATATCGACTTAAAGCTCGAAAGAAACCGTCTGATGAAGTCCACGCTCCGACCGAACCCACTCCAAATCATGGCAGGAACCGAAGCGTTCCAGGATATACTGGGCGCTAGATTTGCTGCCATAGAGCCTACCGATGACGTTGACGAGACCCTGCAAAACATCTTGGATACACTGAGAGGCGAGGGCATCAAATTTTGTAGAACGCAGCGTAAAGGCACGAAGTCCAAACTCTCGGACGAGACTCTACGGCTTATGACAGAAAGACGGGAAACCACACATGCCACTTCGTCAGACATGGCAAATCTCAACCGGAAAATCGCTAAAATGACACGACGTGACCTTCGGAGCTCCAATACCCGCCTCATATTAGAGGCAATTGAGCGAAACCGAGGGTCCAAAGTGTTCACTAAGCAGCTTGGGAGGAGCCACCTGACGAAGCTCACAACACGCGATGGCAGAACCGTTTTGTCTAAGCCGGAGATTCTTGCCGAGATCGAAGACTTCTATGGCCGGCTTTATGCTGCACATGCAACTCGCCCCCAATGTTCAATCCAGGATGGAAGAGCCACCCTGGTCCGCCACTACACCGACGAACTGCCCGATATCAGCCAAGACGAAATCGTGCTGGCTCTTAAACAACTTAAAAATGGAAAGGCCCCCGGTGAAGACGGAGTTACTTCAGAACTTCTGAAGGCAGGAGGGATTCCTGTCATACAGGAACTACAAAAACTCTTTAACTCCGTCATTCACTGTGGGAGAACTCCTAAGGCGTGGAGCAAGAGTTTGGTGGTGCTGTTTTTTAAGAAGGGTGATACCACGCTTCTTAAAAATTACAGACCCATCTCACTCCTGAGCCACGTCTATAAGTTGTTTTCAAGAGTCATTGCGAACCGTCTCGCCATAAGGCTCGACGAATTTCAGCCTCCGGAACAGGCCGGGTTTCGTAGGGGTTATAGCACCATAGACCACATCCACACAGTGAGGCAAATTATACAGAAGTCCGAAGAGTATAATTGGCCCCTGTGTCTAGCTTTTGTGGACTATGAGAAAGCTTTTGACTCCGTCGAAGCCTGGGCTGTTCTTGAATCCCTTCAGCGATGCCAAGTGGACTATCGTTACATCCAAGTGTTGAGATGTCTGTACGATGAGGCCTCTATGTGTGTCCAAGTACAGGACCAGCGTACTAAACCCATCCAACTGAGCCGCGGAGTGAGACAGGGGGATGTAATATCTCCGAAACTGTTCGCAAGCGCTTTGGAGGATGTGTTTAAGACGCTGGACTGGAAAGATAAGGGCATTAACATAAATGGCCAGTACATCTCTCACTTGAGATTTGCAGATGACATAGTCCTAATGGCGGAGTCGTTGGAGGAGCTGCAACAGATGCTGACCAGCTTAGCATCAGCCTCGCGACGGGTGGGTCTCGGCATGAATTTGGATAAAACCAAAATCATGATGAATGATCACATTCATCCGAGACCTATCGTTGTGAATGGCCGTCTTGTTGAAGCTGTATCAGAATATACATACCTCGGGCAAATTTTGCAATTAGGTAGAAACAGCTTCGACAGGGAGGCCAAGAGGAGGATCCAGCTGGGCTGGGCAGCATTTGGAAAACTTCGTCGGGTCTTCTCGTCGCCCATCCCGCAGAGTTTGAAAACGAAAGTTTTCGAACAGTGCGTCCTACCCGTCATGACCTACGGCGCCGAGACGTGGACACTCACGGTGAGACTAGTCCACCAATTTAAAGTCGCTCAGCGTGCTATGGAGCGAGCTATGCTTGGAGTTTCTCTGAAAGATAGGCTCCGTAACGAGACTATCCGACAGAGAACCAAGGTCACCGACATAGCTCAGAGAATTAGCAGACTGAAGTGGCAGTGGGCTGGTCATATCTGTAGAAGAACCGACAACCGCTGGGGTAGACGAGTTCTTGAGTGGAGACCGCGAATCGGCAAGCGTAGTGTGGGACGGCCCTCTGCTAGATGGAGCGACGATCTGCGAAAGGTTGCGGGCAGCAGCTGGATGCGTCAAGCTGAAGACAGGGCGCTATGGCGCTCTTTAGGGGAGGCCTATGTCCAGCAGTGGACTAATGTGGGCTGATGATGATGATGATGATGATTAAAAAAGGCCGTATCAAAATCCGTTGCGTAGTTTTAAAGATTTAAGCATACATAGGGACGGACAGAAAACAGCGACTTTGTTTTATACTATGTAGTGATGATGGCTAAAAATAAATAAATTTTTTAACACTCTTTTATCAGATGTATCATAACGTTGAAACTTAATATTTCGTTTTAATAAAATATACCATGTTTTTATCTGACAAGCTTCTAGAACATTCAACTAACCAATTTGTTGTGAACACTGAAAAAAAACTAGTTCTGGAAACGTGTGATTATGCGTTTCCAGGTACCAAATTTATGGGAATATCTCAATTAAGTCTCGAGGACCGCATGTTTTTATCGTACGTAGACGCCTTTGTAACCACAAAGCAAGTTATGCGAAATATTCCAAACGATCTTATTCGTAATTCTGACCTAAAGCGGTATGGATTTCTGTGTTTCCTGTTTTTGCAGTGGCGAATGGCTAATTAAGACGAGATTTATGTCTTAATCTGTTTAAATACCTACAACGAGTTTCTAGTTCTTATGAGTCACAGTTTCTTGAATTTTTCAATAGCCTACCACGGGGCTGACCATTAATCACGTGATATTTTTTAACATTTTTTAACCTCTCCCTCCCCCTTGGTGATACGTGGTGAGGTTTAAGACTATCATGGTATGGGGACGCCCCGTTCGTATTACTGATTGGCGGACCAGAATCTCACAACCCCCATATTAGCCTGTTCCAAGGCCGCGCGGCCGGTGTGAATAGTCCACTAAGGAGTTAGACCAGCTGCCAGTTTTCACGCTACTACCGTAGACGACACCCTCAGGATGGCATGGGTTAAAATTATGTATTACTAGCGACCCGTCCCGGCTTCGCACGGGTGCAATTATGCATGTATTACACATTTAAACCTTCCTCTTGAATCACTCTATCTATTACCAAAAACCGCATCAAAATCCGTTGCGTAGTTTTAAAGATTTATACATACATAGGGACGGACAGACGACAGCGACTTTGTTTTATACTATGTAGTGATATCAATCCGTCAGCACAGTAAAAAACTGTATCTTCTTTACATAGTATAAAACAAAGTCGCTGTCGTCTGTCCGTCCCTATGTATGCTTAAATCTTTAAAACTACGCAACGGATTTTTTTTAATAGATAGTGCGATTCAAGAGAAAGGTTTATAGGTATATTACATGCATAATATTGTAGGGAATCACTGATAAATTTAGATGTTCATCATTGCACCCGGGCGAAGCCGGGGCGGGTCGCTAGTACAATAATAAATACTTCAGTAAATTTTGACATATAAACAAAATCATCTTATAAGCATAAGCTTACGATAGTATACTTCACATTTTGTAATGAAATCCTTCGTTTAGAATTTTACTATTACTCAGCCCATACGTGACCCACCCCTGAGTCGGGCCTCCTCCAATTTCTTGGAGGGAAATTAGCCTACTGTGCCATGCTGGCAAGACGCCACAGGGCTTGCACCAAGTTTTCCTTTTCTTGCTAGGATTACGGCCTTTTCATTCTGACTGCCTCGTTGGTCTAGTGGTTAAATGTGCCGCCTTTGGATCAACGGGTCCCGGGTTCGATTCCCGGGTCGGGCAAGTGTCTTTGTCTAAACCAGAGGCACTGGCTCGGAGTCTGGGTGTCATTTCTATCTATAATATATAATATGTATTTACAAAAAAAAAATATATATAAGTAGTTTATCATCCATCTCGTTACCATAACACAAGCATTAAGTTGCTTAGCTTGGGACGAGATGGCGTTGTGTGAAATGTCCAAGGATATTTATTTATTATTATTATTTATATTATTTCCTTCTGCCGGATCTTACAACACCCTCAGGATGGAATTGGGTGGTGACACCTTGTATTCTAAATCCGCCACACAGACCAGAGAAATTAGAATTCGTGACTCATTAAAAACGCCGACAAAATTAATTCCGGAATGTCCGTGCATACTAGAATCACCTAAGCATATTTACACAAGTGTCAAAAAACGTTATCCCAAATGCCGTGAACGGGTTATCATATCGCCACAGTAAACATGGTACAGCATAAAATGAGTTTTAATACGGTAGCCGTTTTAAGCTGACCTTACAAATTGGGGTAATTATTAAGAGAATAGTACAAATGACACGCGTACAGCGGCTCTGGGATAACGGATTGAATGTAGTGTCAACTCTTTCCGCACTGAGCGTGTTATACGAGGGGATAAAATTTATTTATTTAGTAAAACCAGTAAGCTATGAGACTATCCATAAGGATACACTTTGTCACCACCCCATTCCATCCTGAAGGTGTCCTAAGATCTGAGTAAAGGTAATAAATATCACGGTACAAAATCTAGCCCGAAAAGACTTGATACGAATCCCTTTGTCAATTTTACCTTCCTATCTTATCGTATCCTTCCCGTCTTGCCAGCGTGGCACAGTAGGCTAATTTCCCTCCATGAATTTGGAGGAGGCCTAACTCAGTAGTGGGTTATTTATGGGCTGACACGACGACGACGGCTTTCTTATCTACTATACTTCTTAAAGTTTTGCCAACAGGAACTTCATCAGGGTACTACAAGTTTAAGTTACAGCCTGTATAAAATTATAATGAGCTAACTATGATGATGATACGGTATTAACCATTAAATCATGACTGCGAGTACACCGTGACGTATCATATTCCAACCTGAGGGTGTCGTAAGAGCAGAGAAAAGGTGATAAGGCTGTAAACCTAGCGGCAAGAGAAGGAAAACTTGATACGAAACCCTGTGCCAACCCATCTGGCCAGCGTCGCACAGCAGGCTAATTACCCTCCCTGTGATGGGAGGAGGCTCGATTCAGCTGTGGGTCATTTATGGGCTGAATAGTAGTAGTAGGCCATGAAGATGATGCGATATTAACCGTTAAGGTGAATGCTCCAGGGTAGCTCGCGAAATTCAAATTTTCTTACGTTTTTTTGCAATTTGCAGGTCAGTGCTAGGTTGTATGTTGATAAAAACTTTTTCAACCTCAAAGTCATTCTTGCACCTTTATGAGCTTGGAGGGTTGTATTGATGAATTTGATTATTATAATTCTATAATTACATAGGTCTTACAGCCGCGAATAACATTTTAATCAACATACAACCTAGCACTGACCTGCAAATTCCAAAAAAACGTAAGAAAACTTGAATTTCGCGGGCTACCCTGGAACATTCACCTTAAATAATCACTGTGAATACACTGTGACGTATCAGACATTTCCACTGAATCCGTCAAAAGTTGTGTTGACGTAAACCAAGAAAACAAAGAGAAAGCTTCATTCTATGTTAGTAACACACTTTCGAGATTCAAGAGTTCCCAGAGAACTTTGTATTGACATACACGTTATCTGTCATCAACGGATTTAAGATTGTCATAAAGTTACTCACTTATCATCATCAACGTAACCTCCGATTTCAAGGAGATTAGAACCGTGTGGTGGTGTGTTTAGAGTACCTACTTTCTTTTGTGTACTGGTACAATAAAGAATATCTATCTATCTATCATCCCATTCTATCCTGTGGGTGTCGTAAGATAAGACTAAAGACATAGCAGAAATGTGAAAGAGAAGGAAAACTTGAAACTCTATTTCTCCGACTCTTTAAGTCTGACGAAGAAACTTGCCCGACCAACCAGACAGTCACAGCAGGTGGTTAGATGTGCCTTTGGATCACGCGTCTACGGTTCGATTCCGGGGCAATTGCTTTGTGTAAACCAGAGTCACTTGCTCTGAGTCTGGGTGTCATTTGTGTTCATAAACTGACCCCGCGATGCAGCGGTTACGTTTAAAAAAATATACGAACAAGGAAATCCTGATTTTTCTTTATCATGAGGGTTATCACCACCATTATCAGAATATTATCCTCTTTAAACCCCATATTTGAACCACGATTAACCGTTCAAATCTCTAACAATAAACCAGTTTTATCTTTACACATTGTACAATTAAGCGGTTAAACTCCAACTATTAAACCGTCGCAGCATATTTAATTACCAGTTATCTCGGCACTGATAAACTGATTACGGTGGAGATATTCCAATACCTTTTTTTATAATACTTTGTGTACTGTCAAAAGATTATCGTGATGATTTATTACCTATAAATAACCAATAGGGCATGACTTTTAATAACAATTTACTTCTTACTTGTCAACCCTTAAATGACCCTGTGCTGAGTCGGGCCTCCTCCAACTATATATACTACTAAAATGATCATCCAGCCAGACGATGTGGTATGTCTGGCTAGAGGTCACAGCGTATATCCCCCTATAACTGTAGTCGGGGATTACTTAACTGTGCGAATTGCTCTGGACACGTCGCTATCGCGGTGTAGGACTTTTTGGTAATTCTCGCATTTGTAGGCGATATTTCTTGATGATATTAGTTAAGATTTTTCAGATAAATTGTGTAAAGTATGAAGCCTACCGTGTCACGCTGGCCAGACAGGTTGGCTTTGGGTTTCGGATCAAGTTTTCCTTCTCATGTCATCCGATGATTATGATAATTATGATGATTACTTATTTCACACTTAGCATTATATTTTGGACAATTCACACTATATTATCTTAATAAATCAAGCCTATGTGTTCATCTGATGTGTAAGCTGTATTATTTGTTTCATCGATCTTGAGCTTGATCATTGTAAATGTTTCATCGAATTCCATTCAGTAGTTTTTCTTGAAATGGTAACAAACATACACCCATACATACTTACAAACATTTGCGTCTTTTAATATTAGTAGGATAGGATCATTATTTTAGCAAACATTTGTCTGAAGTTTAACGGAGGTTTCATTTTTTGAAGATTCGAGTTAAGAGTTTAAAACATTTTCCCTTTTCAAAAATATAATCTAGTTAAATTCCTGTGGTCTTTAAAACGACGTTTAAGCAGCTCAACCATGTTATCTTTCCGAGTTAATATTTGTCATATGTGACTTGTAATGGAACATTGACACGATGAATAAGAGCTCGCCCATATTTGGTTGTAGTCACTGGTCTTATTATTTACTTTTATTATAATTTCAGCCTTTAATGACCCATTGCTGGATCAGGCTTCCTCTGATTTCATAGAGTGAGATTAGCCTACTGTACCAGACTGGCAAGGCGAGTTACGTTTCAGCCCATACATTACCCACTACTGAGTCGGACATCCTCCAATTTCATGGAGGGAAACTAGCGAGGGCATCGTGTATTCTAAATCCTGTGCGTGTTTCTTCTCTACGCTACGCCATCTGTTACGATCGCTGGTTTTGTCAGCTCTTCGACACCCTCAGGATCGTAGTGACATTATGTATTCTAAATTCATCCTATTGTTAGCGATTATCTAATATCTATTTTAAGATGAATACTGAAGTAGGAATAGAAGGCAAATCATAATTAAGCTATTTTTATTCTAAAGGCCAGAATCGCTAGTTACAAAACAACGTAGATGGAGTCTCATTTAAAACAAGTTTATTAAAAAGCTCTAAATGAAATCAGAATTTAGTATCGCCTCTTAGACTAGGATCACTAATGAAGCGTTGACTCGGGAGTATCTTTCTATCTCAGTGGAGGGACATAGCGGGTTGTTTCAGTTAGCTGACAATTTAGTCTCTGGCAAGTTTAATACCTCTCTAATGATGTGTATCTCTCTTGTTTTATGAATGCCTGGTACCCTCCGTACGACAGTTTTCGTAACTATCGCTCTAATCTCTACGGTTAAGCTTTCAACTGAGACCGGGTAACCGGTATGTTTGTTGGTATATGACTTAATTGAAATATGTTATGATTTTTCAATATAATACTACTATAACTATTACTAAGCCCATATATGATGACTGCCTCGTTGGTCTAGTGGTTAGATGTGCCGCCTTTGGATCAACGGGTCCCGGGTTCGATTCCGGGGTCGGGCAAGTGTGTTTGTCTAAACCAGAGGCACTGGCTCGGAGTCTGGGTGTCATTTCTATCTATAATATGTATCTATTTACAAAAAAAAATGTATATAAGTAGTTTATCATCCATCTCGTTACCATAACACAAGCATTAAGTTGCTTAGCTTGGGACGAGATGGGGTTGTGTGAAATGTCCAAGGATATTTATTATTATTATTTATTAATCTTCTTCTAATTACATGGAAGATAATTAGCCTACTATGCCACACTGGCCAAAAACTTTAGCACAGTGTTTCAAATCAAGTTACACTTCTCTTACGATACATGTTATTTTAATGGTAAGAATATTTGATATGCATCAATGGGTGTATAAGTAACTTTAATAAAAATTGACATTTATTAACCTAGCCTACCTTGGCTAATGGGATACAGTGAAATTATTACCTCCACAACATTTGGAAGAGGTTTGAAGTAAAGAGAAGGTAATTTGCATGCAAGAGATGAGGTCGATTGTGAATAATAATTGATTTAAATTCTGTGGTAAACTGATATAAATTCTGCCTTCAGAAATTAATAAATATGGTGAATGTTTTTTTAACATTTTTAACCCCTCCCCCCTTGCAGATACCCCCCACGCCCTCATTAAAAATCATGTATATTTTTTAATATCTACAAAGAATCTTACACTCAAAAGTGTAAGTTTCTTTGTAGGTACGACGCGTTTGAGGAAAAAATAAATACACGTGATATCTTACTATACCCCCTCCCCCTTGTGATATTTTGCCGATGGACAGCCCCTAATTAATGCTGTTGAAAATAATAATAATTATTAAGCTTCCCAATGATGTCCAAATTTTTGCCACTCTTAAATCCTAATAGTGTTATTTTATTCGCATTTACGGAAAACTGATTCTATTATGATTTCAAGTAGCTGGATATGAGGTCACATCTAAAACAAGTAATTGTTGTGATCGCTTATGATTCTAGTACTTACTGGTTCTGTGTCGCAAGTCTCCAAGTCAGGTAATGGATCGTCCCCGCAGTAATACTCCGCTTGCAAGAAGGGAGGTCTTGGCGGCGGTGGTAACAGGAACTCTGGTGGTGGCCCAAGACAGTCACACTCAGTCAAATCAGTGGGCTCTATCTCCCACATTTCGTAATCTAACTTAACACTACTCACAACCTTCTCACTGATATCACTGTCACTTAAATAATCACTAATATCACGTTTGTCGCGTTTCACTTCATTGGAAGTTCTCTGTTTTATCAAATTCGCTATGTACAATTCGTCATCCACGTCGCTCCATACATTCTTTCGGACCTCTTCATCTTCTGCACTGTCTACGTGGTCAGCGTCTATTGCTATAACAGGACTAGTTGTAATTCTATCTGTACTCGTTTCTTTACTGTTAGGTTCCGCATTTGTAGGAACATCATTGTTTACTTTATTTTCAGTCGTAAAAGCAATCAATGATTGTGGTTTCGCTTTACTATCATCGTCAATACCATGTTGTTGTGTCCAAGCAGCGTACAACGACGCTTTTATTGGACTCTGATGGTATCTTTCGGCCATACGCAGTCTTCTTCAAAGTGATCTGCAACAACAAAAATGTACATTAGAAACATTTCAACATCATTCCTGTTACTTAACTGGTGTACAACGAGGAACTACTTATTATTAAATAGTAGAGCTAACACTTCATTTTATTTAACAAAGCGCCCGCAATTAGAATCTTCTGCATCTAAAAGCACAATGGGCGAGGGACCAGTATCGATATCATCGGGTGCTACATCCACTAGTTATTTTAATTTATTTTTTATCGTATCAAATTGGACGGACGGGTTTCTAGCTATGCACTCGGGCATTTCGTTCCTATCGCGATGTACCTGACAGTGAGCGGAGGCGGCGGAAAGTTTAAAGTTCATAGTTTTTTGATATTCAATTTTGATCAAACTTGCTGCCTATTTTGGAGCGTGTTCAATTTAATTGTGTTAAGATAATGATTCTGACTTCACTGTAACTTAAACCTCTCTACTTTTCCTATCTCTATTTCAGGATCAGCACTAACCCAGCTTCGTTCAGCTAATTACCCATGTTTACACGTAGTGATTGCAGTTAGCACTGTGAGACTGCTCTTCTCATGAGTCTGACTTGATTCATGGAGGAAAATCAGCCTACTATGCCACGTAGATTCGTACATGTGGTGATGGATTTAGATAACGTAATGTCACCAACACATATATGATGCTAATAATATGATAAATAATATTCACTAATAATATAATATTCTAGAAGCATATACAACAAAACACAGTCCTTGATTTCCCAAACAAATATCGAACTTGTTGACTAAAACAATAAAACAGTGTAATAAGAAAAAAGGTCAGGATGAAAGTGGAAATCAAATATTCAAGTCCCAAAATAAACAAATTCAAATCCAATTTTTGCTGTCTTTGGGCAAATTAGCAAACAGTTTCGGCAATCTTACCGTACACTATATTTGAGAACCCTTGTAAAATTGATGGTTTTTTTGACATTTCTTACTAGCATCAATATTTTCCGAGATAATAAAAGGGGAGGACACTCACTTGAAAACAAACCGGCTCTGATTTTTTTTAGTCCAGCTTATGCAAGACCGACTTTGCAAAGGCTCAGCCTGTTTATAATAGTATAATGTTTCTTTTGTTACAATAATTATTCTTCTGTTAAAATACAAAATATTTACGATATTTTTTTTTATTAAAGTTAATCTTTTTTTGTATATCAATGAATCTACAGTCAATGTTACAAAAAGTATTACTAATAGTTAAAAGAAATACTTCTTCGTATCACGTTAAAAATACAGGTCTAGTGGTTAGATGTGCCGCCTTTGGATCAACGGGTCCCGGGTTCGATTCCCGGGTCGGGCAAGTGTCTTTGTCTAAACCAGAGGCACTGGCTCGCAGTCTGGGTGTCATTTCTATCTATAATATGTATGTATTTACAAAAAAAAAAATTATATAAGTAGTTTATCATCCATCTCGTTACCATAACACAAGCATTAAGTTGCTTAGCTTGGGACGAGATGGCGTTGTGTGAAATGTCCAAGGATATTTATTTATTTATTTCTCTCCGTGAACACGGAAGAATCTCGAAACAGGAAGGTCGTGTGAGACAATAATCATGTCAAGTACGATAACATAACTGAAAACGCAAATATCCCAAAACCATCGTATAATAAATTTAATTAAAGTTAATCTTAATTCAATTTTTTAAGTAAGACTAACAAGAGCAGTAATTATTCTTTGTCCCGCACCTAAGTGAAAACCCGACTGTGAATTCAAAGCCGAAATACACAATTATGCATGCGTAGGGCGTATTTAAGCCGCAGCGCAAGATTGCGAGGTTGTAGGGTCAAAAGGCTTAAGATAGCACTCCAAGCCAACGAATAAAATATTGAGAGGTGTTATGGCATACAAAACAGGCTTTGGATGCGATTTACGAATATGATGCTGCGGTACCGTTGAATGATGGCAATCTGGAGAGTGGTTGGAATAAACTTTGAGGCGAATATGATGTAGGATTGCTAGATGCTCTGGCATTCAGTGTAGATGCTTTTTGAAGTGGATTATTTTGTATAAAGTGTTTTCGTAATATTTCTTAATTGAAATTAGAACATTTTAGCAACAAGTCAATGGTTGGAAGAGTTTTAAGTGGTGGCTTGGTTCCTTAGTTCGACTCTAAGGCCGAACCAAGGCACCCTTGAAATTAAACTTGGACTTCACCATTGGGTATTTGCAAGTTATTGTGTTATAAGCGTTTGGGGTATGTCCCGAACGAACATTTATGTATTAGTTGGTTACCAAAACTGTTAAAATCAACAAATAAAAAGATGATGATTATTAATTATGACTCTTTTGAATTAGGAGGTAATCCGTGTGATGATGGAATTAGAATATACAGTGTCACCACCGCATTTCATCCTGAGGGTGTGGTAATAGCTGAAAAAGGGAAAAGACAAGGCCAAAATCCTAGCCGCAAACGATAGAAAACTTGAAACGACACCCTGTGCCAACCCGTCTGGCCAGCGTGGCACAGTAGGCTAATTACCCTCCCTGCGATAGGAGAGGCCCACTCAGCATTGGGCTATTTATGTGCTGAGTAGTAGTAGTAGAATTAGGAGGAAGTGCTAGAGTAGAAAAGTGTAAAAATATTTACATAGCAAATATAAAAACTCAGTAAATGAACGTGTTACAACCTAAATGTTAGCGATCTCACAAGATGAACGGTTATTCGAGCATGTTTTGCGCTTTAGTTTCTACTTTTGTAGTTACAGCATAATCGAATACTCCGTGGAAACTATTAGAAAACCGTTACCAACGTTAGGCAATATGAGCAAAAATTCACATTTCAGTTGACTTTTCGGAACGAAATAAAACAACGTAGTTATATGCAAACGGTTATAAGCCCACTGAGTTTCATCCGCTAGCTCTTCTTGGTTGGTGCTAGATTTTGCCTGGAGAGCCTGGAAGTAGTTTTAAAAAAGGTGTCTCCGTTGACGATGGTGAATGCCATAATTAGTTTATGCAATAAAACATTAATCTAAAATATACGGAACTAGACACAATAATAATTTAATGTTAAATGATTTACTGATTACGTATATCAGACTTGACACCATCTTGTAAAAACTACTCCATGTCACTTCGTAATCACATAATCCTACTTCTCACTTGCTTATCCACTGCGTACTTATAAACGCATTCTTTTCGCGTATTCATTGCAACTTGTTCGTCTACGCCATTCAAATCATAATCCACGTCTCATTACCGTTTCGCGTTCTGGCCACTCGATGGTCGTCAGGGCTGACAGGGGTACAATGGGCGAGGGCCCTTGAGGGACTTAACGAACGTATTCTATGGGATTTCTCACGTGAATTATTATTGCAAGAGTCGTAACGGTCAAATTTGAGATGTGATGGTGTGAATATTGGAGTTATTGAGTATTGGAGAGGATAGAGTTGAAGTGCGAAGAATTAGTCAATGAATAAGTAAAGTCCATAATTCCAATCAAAACACATCTATAGCCTTTTTTCATAAGTTAAAAAAATAACCTTTAAAATTTATCATTTAAAACGACCATTTAAATCAGAATCTCATAATGCAGCTCTTCAGAAAAACCCGGTAAGAAACTCTGTAGTTACTCTTTTAGGTACAGGGCAGGATTAAGACATATCTGTGACAGCAAACTCACGCGAAAGTCACAAAGGACCAAACATCAGCAAAATCTTAAACAATAATACTAATTTCTAGTCAGCCCACAAATGACCCACTACGTATTCGGGTCCTCCTCCCATCACAGGGGTGGTAATTAGGCTACTGTGCCACGCTGTCCAGACGTGTTGGCACGAGATCCCGGGGCGGGGTACGGGGATGTCTCGCCCCACACGGGATCTGAGGGGAAGCGACGTCCTGCCGGGTGCTCACGGCAGGACGTCGAGTGCTCGTAAGGAGCCTGAGGAGAGGAGGAGGGCCTCCTCGTCTGCGGCGGCGTGGTTCTGCATCAGATCCCACAATGCCGCAACAGGACGCGAGTTGGAGCACCCTGGGGAGGTTTAGTGGGTAGGCCCCCACTATGGTGGAGAGTCCCACACTCCCCTCGCTGGCCAACCCCGTAGCCAGCGAGGAAGTCCATAAAGGATTTTACCCAGGGCGATAAAAAAAAAATGGGTTTCGTGTTGGTCGCAATTTGCATGGTTAGGAAACCACTGACTACAGTTATAGGCACCGAGGCCTCTAGCCGACATACCATACGTCTGGCTGGATGATCATCCACCTGGCACCTAAAGTATAACACTTCATTACATCATTATCATCATTATCATTACATAGTATAAAACAAAGTGAATGTCGTCTGTCCGTCCCTATGTATGCTTAAATCTTTGACGCAACAGATTTTGAAGCGGGTTTTTTTAATAGATAGAGTGATCAAGAGGAAGGTTTTTATGTATAATACATGCATAATATAGTAGAGAAACACTGATAAATTTAGAGATTCATCATTGCACCCTAGTCTATCAGCATCATCATTTCAGCCAAAAGACGTCCACTGCTGGACATAGGCCTCCCCCAAGGATTTCCACAAAGGTCGGTCTTGGGCCGCCCGCTAGTGTTTAATAAAACTCAAACATATAATGCGTCGTTTCTGAAATCTGACTGATTGAAAAGACTTATATTCGTCAATGAATAAATCCAAACAAAAACTCGTTCTCAAACTATGATCACAAAAGCCTTTTCAGAAGACCTAGAGGACTTATTATCGTGGTGACAATACCTATCAAACTCCTAGTCTCGTTTTACATATTTCAGTCACAAAAAGTACTTTACTTTGTAAAATAGTCAATCTTTTATCATACTGTGACAAGCGTGAAAACGAATCTTGAGGAACCGACACATTTTTCGTGTTAGTTTTTGAAATGTAACCGTTATAATCACAATTTATATGCCAACACATTTTGGGGTTCTGCAGTGATATTTCTAGTAACTACAGCTGTACTAACTAAATGTGGTCCCAAATTTGCTGGTAGACCTACTACTATTTTAGCATAATTTCAGTTATTTAATGTTTTATTTTAATATGTATAGTAAACCAACTAGAACTACCTTCATTGTCCGCTAATACTTCTTTACCCAACGAATAAATCATATTTATTCGTATAAATAAGTTTATACATAATCATATTAGTTACCTAGTAAGAAAGAATATCGTTAAGTAAAATTTATATATCGATATTTTAATGACCTCACATTTTAGTGTTTTAAAGAATATTTTTTTTTGTTTAGGGATTGATTATTTAATAATAATAATGACTACAAATTATAAAACAAAGTCGCTGTTGCCTGCCCGTCTCTATGTATGCTTAAATCTTTAAATCTACGCAACGGATTTTAAAGCGGGTTTTTTAATAGATAGAGTGATTTAAGAGGAAGTTTTATATGTACAATACATGCATAATTGCACCCGTGCAAAGCCGCGGCGGGTCGCTAGCTCAATCCCTAAACAAAAACTTTTATGATTTAAAACACTAAAATGCGAGGTAATTAATATTTAAAACGACAAGCATTTCGAACCGTTCCTGACCTGCTTCAGCAAGGTCGGATTTTGGTTACTGTATTTTCGTAAATCTTTTGCCATCTGCCCCCTGAGGCATAAATCAGTAGTGGGAGTACCAGTTATTATTTAGTTAGATACCTTCCGATTTAGAATGACAGCCGGGACCCTCCTTATTTTTACCCCCCATAAATAAGACGATTTATTAGTTTGAAGTACAGCGCACCAGCTGCTAAACGAGTGACTCGATTATGTTCAAGTAGTTTATTCATCACTGTGGGCTCCATCAGAAGGCTCAAAGTCACCCAAAGGGCAATGGAGAGGGCTATGCTCGGAGTTTCCCTGCGAGATCGAATCAGAAATGAGGACATACGCAGGAAAACCAGGGTCACCGACATAGCCCACCGGATTGCCAAACTTAAGTGGCAGTGGGCAGGGCACATAGCTCGCAGGACCGACGCCCGATGGGGCAGAAAAGTCCTCGAGTGGCGACCGCGTTCCGGAAGGCGCAGTGCTGGTAGGCCTTCCACACGGTGGACCGACGACCTGGTTAAGGTCGCCGGAAAGCAGTGGATGCGGGCGGCCCAGGACCGGCCTTTGAAGATCCTTCGTGTGGCGACGGTTTTAGAATACATAGTGTCGGCACCTAATTTCATGCTGAGGGTGTCGTAAGTCGACAAAAGGGAATGACATGACCGATAACCTCGCTAGAGAAGGAAAACTTGATACGAAACCCGCCTGGCCAGTGGCACAGGAAGCTAATTACCCTCCTTGTAGTTGGAGGAAGCTAGACTCAGCAGAAGATTATTTATGGACAGAACAGTAAGTAATTTTATTTATTTGAAAGGTGTATATATTACCATGTCACAATTTAAATCATTCGACAGGAGATCTATACGGAACCTAGTTAGCGGTCAATGAAAACGCTTAGCTACAAGAAATACGCTTGTATTAATCTATTTTGATAACGTGACTTTAGTTATTTGCTTGACTATTTATCGCAAAACAAATTTCAATTTAGTTGGTTTTTATTTCGTATAATAAAACCTTCATACTGTTTAGGGTAATTTGTCGGAAACGTAGCAATTCGAAAGGAAATAAATAATTGGCGATGTTTACAGTTGTGTTTCCTTGTTGATTGGCGAAGTCTCGTAATTGTATTAATTAGAGATTCAGTTTACATTCGTAATAATAATATTTACATTCAATTACATTTTAACATTAACCGTAGATATTTATCATCTTTGTATAATTTTACTTACCGTTCGTTAAAATGTGTAAGAATAATTACTTTTTAAAATACGTTAAGAATAATATATAATCACCACCTTCCAAGCCCCTGACAAAAAGAGAGGTGTTATAATTTTAGCAAAATAAGCACTATACTAATATTATAAATGGAAGTCGATGCACCATTGTTGTTGAAATCTTTTTCTAAAATCGAGAGCCTTCATTTCAAACGGTTCCATCCTAATTTCTTAACTCGAAAGTCTTTGAGTCACTGCCGTATTGACAGAAGCCGAAGTCGGTTGACTCACAAAGTAATAGTGCACTCTAATGGCTGTTTCCGCTACCGCAATAATAAGGTACACTGGGAACTTCAAGCGTTTGTTGTTTTATACTGAACTGTTCCGTACTATAATTTTTAACTGACCTAAAAAAATAGGAGAATTTTTAATTGGGATAAAGTACGGAAAACGTCTAGCCACCTTGGTATCAACGGATCCCTGGTTCAATTCCAGGATCGATTCCAGGCTGTCTTTGTGTAAGCCAGAGATATTTGGGGCTGGGTGTCATTTGTGATCGTGAAACAGGTTGGAAATAGAGTAAGCGAGTTTATTTTAAAAATAAGACTAAATTTCGGAAAACAGTGTGTAGGGTTGCCTTTGTCATGTAAAACAGCTTTTTAGTATGGACGCATGGAAATATTAACAGTACTTATAACAAAAAAGCGTACATTTGTCTTTTTATTCCAGCTAAATCTTTATCGGGAGTGTTACTGATAGCTGATGTTATAAGGAATTACATAGGCTATTAAGAGTCTTCCGACATTTTTTTTTACCTCCAACTCAAACCAGTATAAGTATTGAATAAAAAGGAACCCTAAACTTTCGAACGGTCCACTATGCAGCGTTTAGTGATAAAAAAGCAAATTGAATTGTCTGCTTTGGCAATAAGTGGCAGTAGTCAATTTAGGATTAGATTGGTAAAAATGTTTAAAAAGGTGGATACTTTACGCTATTGTTAGTTTTAAAAAAAACGAATGTATGTTAAAATAAAATAAATTAAAATAATAATTGAAGTGTGTTGTACTTCGTACCAAAATTTGTTCTCAATCGATGCAGGTTTTGTTGCGTTTTTGAACCGTATACAAACAACATTCATTTCATAATCCATTCATCTTGATTTAACAGGAAATTCCGCTAAATGCCTTATAACAGACTGGACAGAAAGCTCTAATAAAACTACTTGATTATAATAATATGAAACTCCAACCAGCATTGCACGTCGACTTTCAAATTGGAGGAAGTCCGACTCACTTGTAAATCATTTACAGGCTAATTTGATAAGATCTACAAAATACTTGTTATCAAGCTAAGTACTTAACTAACTTAATTAACATCATCCGGTCGAACTACGATAGGCTTTAAGTGAACTCCAACGAATACTCCGTTAATGTTTAGAGTCTTGAGAAACAAATACGTTAATTGGAAATGCTGTCTACAGAATTGGCATTTTGTAGGGTAAATAGGGTGGTTATAGTCCTTTTAATAGTGGTATCAGCGTGTTTACGTTTAACGTTATTTGAGTTCCGTTAAGCGTTTGAAGTTAAGCACTCTTTGTGACATGAAAACAAAAATGTGTGTGTTCATTTTTGTGATCTTAAATGATACGCATTAATAATGCAAAATTAATGAGGGCCGTCCCACACTACGCACTACACTAATTTCACACAGCCACAAATTTTGCATTCATCATCATCAGCCCACATTAGTCCACTGCTGGACATAGGTCTCCCCTAAAGAGCGCCATAGCGCCCTGTCTTCAGCTTGACGCATCCAGTTGCTGCCCGCAACCTTTCGCAAATCGTCGCCCCATCTAGCAGAGGGCCGTCCCACGCTATGCTTGCCGATTCGCGGTCTCCACTCAAGAACTCGTCTACCCTAAGCGTTTAAGCGTCTAACGAGCTATAATACAATGTATTTCATACCAACGATATTTTCTACTCACATCTGTCTTGGTAGACAACTGTATCATTTACCGTATTAACCTGAAGTGTAATAACATTAATCCGCGTATGTTCGTGATCGGTTAATTAGTTCCCTCTTATGAAGATTTGTTTCTGTTTGCATCATGTTGTTTGGTAGATAACTTGGGCTTTTACCCTAATGGGAATAGAAGTGAATTTTCGTCTTTGTACTAGATAAAATAAGGTCCTAATTTCGATATTCTTTAGCTAAATGAAAAATGATGGACATTCTGGATTACATTTTTTGTAATACAAACGGCGTTACGATAATAGACTTGAAAGCTAATGAAATTTGTTTCTAGCCGGTTAATAAAATGCCGGTTAATAACTAAAACGCTTTCAGGTTAACAAAAATATGTTTACCCGACTACTACTACTTCTCAGCCCATATATGACCCACTGCTGAGTCGGACCTCCTCCAGTTACATGGAGGGTTCCTACTGTGCCACTCTGGCCAGACGGGTTGGCACAGGATTTGTATCAAGTTTTACTTCTCTTGCGGCTAGGTTATCAGCCTAGTCATCGCCTTTGGTCGGCTCTTACGTCACCTTCAGAATGGAATAGGGTGGTGACACTATGTATTCTAAATACGTCATCACACATAATATAATATGTATAATTTTACATATAAAAACAAATAAAAAAAATGAAAGAAAACGGGTCCCGGGTTCGATTCCGGGGTCGGGCAAGTGTCTTTGTCTAACTAGAGGCACTGGCTCGGAGTCTGGGTGTCATTTCTATCTATAATATGTATGTATTTACAAAAAAAATGTATTTAAGTAGTTTATCATCCATCTCGTTACCATAACACAAGCATTAAGTTGCTTAACTTGGGACGAGATGGCGTTGTGTGAAATGTCCAAGGATATTTATATTTATTTACATAAAGAAATAGAAATTAAGAAACAGGGTCTAGGGGTTAGATGTGCCGCCTTTGGATCAACGTGTCCCGGGTTCAATTCCGGGGTGAGGCAAGTGTCTTTGTCTAAACCAGAGGCACTTGCTCTGAGTCTGGGTGTCATCTGTGAATTACATGTTTATAAACTGCCCCCGCGACGCAGGCTAAACACCTATGGGGGGGATATCGTTTTAAAAAAGAACAAAAAAAGACAAAAATCTGAAAATCTAGTTATCAGGAAAATCCCCTCCATCAAATGCACACATAAGTCTGTGATGACGATGTAAAATGTTCACGTTTTTCTTATAATACAAATTATTACCTACTACAAAGTAATTTTCTGACCCAAAGAATTTCAGGAAATATCCACAACACTTTTGCGCCCAGCAAAGTCTTGAGCTTTTACAAAGAAATCTCCCGAGCAATGAATCACAAAGACGCCGACATCAAGGTGGTCTCATCCACAAAAAAGCTATATTTTCTCAGCGTAACCCGCTCCCCGTGTTGCTCGCATTTAGCGCTAAAGATAAGGGTAACAATGCATTGTAGCGTAACGATTGTATGCCTGTCAACGTACGATGTCACTCAAGTTATTATTAATGAAAATCACTGACGCTGTATATCTCTATTGTATTATTTGCGTGAATCAGTTTTTGTATTGTGTATTAATCCTACATTTTTATTTGAAGTGATTTATTCGCATGTTGAAATATCAACATTTAAATTAATTTATCATCATAATTACAGCCCATAAATGACCCACTACCGAGTCGGGCGTTCTCCAAATTCATGGATGGATATTATCCTACTGTGCCACGCTGGCAAGACGGGTTGTCAGAGGGTTTGTATAAAATTTTCTTTCTCTTGCGGCTAAGTGGCCTCTTGCGTGCCTTTAATCGGCTCTTACGATACCCTCGGAATGGTGCGGGTTGGTGACACTGTATATTCTGAAATATTAATGTTCTATTTAAACATTGTAAAATCATAACTTGTGTCATAGAGATTTAACACCTTTAATATATAATGAATATTTTCTACGGTAATCGATGTGGACGTTTAAGAAACGTGAACTCTCTATTTCTAGAGGGGATTGTCTTTATAAATATGTGAGTAACGTTGATCTTTGTCTTATACAAAGATCTCGAGAACGAACTACGCATGCAAGTATCAAACGCAATGCGATTAAAAGGGCAAGGCGACACAAATCTAGAATGTTCTAACGAACTGTTCTACGCGATTGTTACATACAGTCAAGTGCACTGTTCTACTCTGATCAACAACAACCTTAAGCCGGCTTACAGGAGTCTTTGAGAACAAGGGGGCCGCCAACCATTAGTCCGACTACGGATAACACTACTGCAAACATGTTGGCAAACACGCCCATCTTAGACGATAAAACGACCGTCTCAAATTCCGAGGTCACCAAAGTCTATTTCCATCCATGTCTCAATATTAAAAAGTTGTTCAAATCTAGTCAAGATCCAAATATCAGACGAATAAATATATTTTTTAATTTAAATTACTGCAAAAAATATTATATTAGAATTAACATAAAACTTATGGTAATTTGTAAGAGATACTATTTCATTTCCTACATGCATTGACTTTAGTGTACTAAAACAAGTGTCATAAACTAAATTGTGTTGGTCGGTTTCACTGCTACTTATGAACTGCTGCAGGCATAGGTGAAAGTCATACTGACTTCAAATAGTTGTATAATTCATACAAAATCTTCGAAATAATGAAAAATGTTTGTTGATCACTCTATTACAAGTGTTCTGCTAAACCACTGAATTGGTTTCTATAACATTTACATGGGACTATTCGGATTCGGTTACAAAAAATAAAAACAAAATACGAAACCGAATTATGAACGTCCTGTTTTTGAAGTCGGTTGACAAAACTTCTTCAAGAGTAGGTTTTGGTGACCATTACTACTTAACTTGGATTGTGTGCACATCGATTCCCTCTATTGAGTATGGTTAATTCTGTGGGTAATGCGTTTAGCGGGATTTGTATTGGTAAATCTTTTTGGTGAGGAAAGTAACGGGATTACCAGAATCGGTGATTCGTACCGTATTTGGCGATATTCCTTTTAAAATAGAATGAAGTAAATACAAATTGCTTTTAGTTAAGTTTGTAAACTGCCCCCGTGATTCAGGTCCTTCCTAGTGCAGGAGAATCGTTTTTGAAAAACAACATTTAATGTGAAAAGCTCTGAGCAGATTTTGACAAAAGGAGATGAATGAGCGACTTATAACTGTTTATGCTCCTTTTGTCAGGAAATATAGCGCAAAGACCCAACTAGACAGGGAATTAACGTAACGCCGAGTAAACCTGTGGGCAGAAGCTAGTTTTATAAAAGTTGTTTCTTTCTAGTTAAATCCGTGTGGTTACGGATTTAGACTACACAGTGTCACTACCCTATTCCATCCTGCGGGTGTCGTAAGAGCTGACGAAAGGAAATAACAAGGCCGGAAACCCAGCTGCAAGAGAAGGAAAACTTTACGCGAATCCCTGTGTCCGTCTGTCTGCAATCCGTCTAATTACCCTCCATGTAATTGGAGGAGGCCATACTCAGCTGTCGATCATGTGTGGGGTAAGTAGTAGCAATAGTAGTAACAGAATGAATGTTAAATATAAGAAACATGAGCCAGTTTCAGAAAGATACGCGAAAAAAAGTAAGAAATAAAAGAAAAGAGCGTTGAATCAAAAACAAACCGTATCAAACATACCAAAGATACCTATTTATCATAAACTCATTCTGACATATCGGAATACGAGAAAACAACACTGCCAATGAATAAAATATACAGACGAAACGGATAAAAAGCAAGCATATATGAATTCATTTTTATCATCAATTGTGCCCACAAATAACCTATTACCAAGTCGGAAATCCTCAAAATTCGTGGAGGAAAATTACTGTACCTGTGTGTAAAAAAGTTTTCTGCCTATTTAGTTCCTTTCAATGACTCGTATAACACCCTCAGGTACGGAACTTTTGGTGACGCTTTGGTTTTTTATCTCATAGCTGACCCACTACTGAGGCAAGAGCCTCCTTCAAATTCATGGAAAAAATGTGCTATGCTTGGCAGACAGGTGGCACAGCTTTTTCTTCTCTTGTGGCTAAGTGATCTGCCCCTTGCGTTACTTTAGTCGCCTCTAACGACACCCTATCCTAGTGTGGGTTGGTGCCATTGTGTGCAACAACAAATATACGATGTCTACCGCTTATAAGATTAATTGATAATACACAAAGTATTTGTTATGATATAATCACTACACTACAAAGTATAAAACACGGTCACTGTCGTCTGTCCGTCCCTTGTATGCATACATCTTTAAAACTACGCAACGGATTTAGAAGCGGTTTTTAATAGATAGAGTGATTCAAGAGGAATATTTTTATGTATAATACATGCATAATATTGTAGAGCAACACTGATAAATTTAGATGTGCATCATTGTACCCGTGCGAAGCCGGTCACTAGTGATTCAATATAAAGGTATTTAAATTCCCGGTCGCAAAAACAATTGTAGATCTTATGAAATAACTGTCGGTATTAGGCACAATACCTACATAAAGTGTACCTTCTGTGTTTATATAATATATGCGCGTGACCCAATTCCCGCATCTGTGAATATGGGGTGAGTACCCCAATCGTAGTCACAGTTCCAAGTACATATCAGTTACTGCCAAGCATTTGCCAAGAGGCCCCTGCCAAGGTTTGTACGTTACCGATGGCACGCCTAACATGCCCCCTACCCATCTGTAAGGGGGCAGACTTGGCAGCAATTCGGCGCATATTGAGTCCAACGTTTTGTTTGAGTCGAGATGAGTTTCACTAAATTCCGGACATCGCTCACACCGTATTGTAACGAAGTGCAATTTCAGTAAAAATATGTTCACTTATGTATTTGTTGGATGTGCGACTATCACATAGCGTGGGACAAAGGCTGAAAGAGGAGGATGGTACATGACGATTTATAAGAGTTTTGTTATAAAACCTACATGAATGAAGTTTCTGATGAGTTTGAGTTGATGAGAATTGAAAACACTTCTACGTATGATAAATATTATACCCTGTTCAAGATAACATGATCGATTTGACAGACGGGCTAGTGATGGGAAACAGAAAATATCTAGTAGTCCAAAAAATAACGTTTTATAATACTTGTAACAGTGACAAGTTGGCGTGGGTGTATTATGTGTGAAATTCTTTATTACACTAGACATATAAAACATTGGGTAGATAAGTGATGGTGGGTCAATATTCAAAATAAGTTCCTATTTAATATTACAGGGTTATTTTTTGAACTTCCGCCAAATTTAAATAGGTGGTTCAGACCATGAACGTAAAAAAAAAGAAAAGAAAATAATAGTTGTAAAAGTGTTAAATTTGAATGCGCTAAAGCCGTGTACGGCGTCGAAGCATGCAATTCTTGTTCGTTGTGACTAACGCCCTATACATTGGTATCTCTCCAGTTTTTACAATTCGCCGGTTTTGTTTATAGCGCGCTCGTATTGCCCGTGACTTTTGAGTTGTTCCGTTTAACAGTAAGTTATCGTTTTCTGAGAGCATTAAAATATTGCTTGCGATATTGTCACCGCGTTTATTTAAAACGGGATTTTGAAGACGGTTTATTCATTTTTTTTTCTTTGTTTATTTAAAAAGACTTTTATACATGCGTATATGCTAGTCTTATTAAAGCTTTAAAGTGTGTGCAGTTTTCTATAATTAAAAAGACTTTTTAAGAAATCTTTGATAACGTAGACTAGTAGTAGAATACATTTTTCGAACGACTGAGCAGATTTTGTTCAAGCATTTCTAAGAGCTTCTTGACTAACACAAACATTTACGATATCCCTATTACTATGCTTTCAATAACAATTTTTATGTCAAAATGGAGGGCAACTGTGTTTGGCCAGACGGGTTTTCACAGGGTTTCGTATCAAAACTTTCCTTCTCTTGCAGCCAGGATTTCTGTCTTGCAATTTTCTTTCCTCGGCATTGACGACACACTCATAATAGAATAGGGTGGTGACCCCATGTATAAATCCGTCACCACACGGAAAGTCACCAGTTTACTAAAATTGTGTCAATTACAACAGTCAAACTAATTTACAATAGTACCTATTCTTAGAATTTACAAATAACTTTCATTCCCTCTAAAAGGGTGCACTCAAAACATAATTACTAAGTCAGTAAACTATCTCCAAAAGAAACTATTATAAATAAAATCTCATGCCATTCCATATAATTATTATCCATTATCACTATTTCTACACATTTCTAACATCAAAGGGACGCGGCTCTAACACGAAATGTATTTTCCATTCCTGTCTACTTAACTGTAGGGTTGGGAAAAGCTTTTAAACTTGCCCAGAATAAAATAAATATTGTATTCTAATAAATAAATATATAAAAGAAACAAACTTATACAATTCACTTGGTATTCTACTACTCAGCCCATATTTGACCCACTGCTGGGTTGGGCCTCCTCCATATTGATGTCGTGTTACTCAACGGTCGGATCAACGGGTCCCGGGTTCGATTCCGGGGTCGGGCAAGTGTCTTTGTCTAAACCAGAGGCACTTGCTCGGAGTCTGGGTGTCATTTGTGCTCGTGGATTACATGTTTGTAAACTGCCCACGCCATACAGGTTACACGTAGTGCAGAAGATTCGTTTAAAAAACAAGAGACCTTGTATTAGGTAATGACGAACTAATTCAATTTGTAGTGAAAGCAGCGCCTTTTTTGTAATAAGGATGTAGTAAAATTATACGTATTAAGAAAAAATTACACCCGTCTATAAGAAAGTTGTACATGGGAATTCAACATCCTATTCCACTCTGAAAATAACATAAAGTCACGCCTTTTTCCCGCAGGGGTGGGCAGAGATCACATCCTTCCACTTGCTACGATCCTGGCTCACAACTTTCGCTTCTTCCACATTCATCAACCTCTTCATGCATGCTCGTCGGTTTAGGGAGCTTCTGACCTGAGCTTTCTTTAGGATATCACCTATTTAGTCATGGAGTGTCCTTCTTGGCCTGCCCCTTCCAATGTTCCCATTCACACTCCCGCTATATATATACATGATGCAAGACACTGATATAATTTTGAAGATCCTTTGATAGTTAGTAAATATTACTTCTATAAACATACATGAAATTACAAGATGCGAACTACCATAAAGTAGAGAAGTCACGCGCGCAATCTTAGTAGATGGACAGCTACCCACGACGATCGTGCGCAGCCGCCAGACTAAAAACTGAAGCGACTTAATTAAGATTTCAAACGACGCCAATTTACAAGGTATGCTGTACGTGAGTACAGAGCTATGAACCTAATAGACATTTCCATATTAATTATGTCGGTTTGAAATTACATTTGATAACACGTTTCAACACAATATTTGTGTTAGTATACGTACAAATAGGGATATTAATTTTGTTTTAACTAAGGACATGCTACAGCTCCGTTCAAGTACCTAATACTATATTTAAATCAAACAATTGTTAACAAAAATAATTTCAATATGACGTGTAGGCCATCTTGTTTCGTATCAAATTATTATTAAAGTACTACCAGACAACATATTTTGTAATAAATCATTCTGAAATCCACAAATAAATATATTTACAAAGCATAAAGCACTTATTTTCAATATCGTTTCACCTCGAGCAAATGCAAATAAAAGCTTAAATAATACACGATATGCTAAAAAGCTTTCAGTGCCATGAATATTGCTCAATATTAATTTCGATTTCCAAACTGATGCAAATATAATGCGGGATAGCGTACCGTATGCTAAATATGACACAAAAGCCTAACTTTTACTGCAGTTATTATAACGGCGTGTACGTGTTACGGGTTCTAGCGTTTTCCGAAATTCGGAACGTGAGCGCATTCCCGTAATTGCCTTGCATTTTCGGGATTAGTTTTAGTGGAAGGAATGCATATGGGAGTGGAATAACTACGAGATCGACAAATCAGTGTTTCACAAGCTTTAGACAACCGGCGAATCTTGTCTTAGACTTGCAATTTTAGCAGTATTCAAATCAGGTTTCTTAAGGATGTATTAAATAAAATTATTATACCAAAGTGAATTCAGCTTCGTATTTTTGTTCGAAAAAGTGTAGGTAAATTTGGTGATTGATTAAAAACCATTAAACAATATAAGCACAGTCTATCAGAGAAATAAGAGAAAAATACGAAAAGAAGAGAGAAATACGTATTCGTAATTTAAACGAAAGGACTCGAATACGTGTTATTAAGAAAATAATTGTAAACTTGAAAACAACCGAAATTATTTTTCTGAATGCGTTAAAATTTGTGCACTACAATAGTATCAAAATCAAAAAAAAAAATTAGCGCTATATAAATTCAACACTGTGGGTAACACCTAGTTTATCAATAAACACGGAAAGAAACAAATACGAGACACCTATACCACTAAAAAGCTGATTCAAAATAGTATTCAGTAATAATACAGCTATTGTTTATGCAAAGAAATAAGAAATTCAAATTAGACATTTCCATTTTGAATACTATAAATTGCCAGGTCTACACATTCCGGTGACAAACTCTGGTAGCGGTATTTATGTTGTCAATAAAACTCAGCGGCTCACATGGGGAGGCCTCGGGACATAAACATGAATGGAAATAGTTGCTAGTGAGATGGCAGTTTTTGTGCAGAGTCTATATGGTCCCACTGGGCGGTATAATAAAGCGGATGAAACCGAACAGACTATTTGATTTTGGTTTAATCTGAAAACTGAACCCACACCTGTTGTGTGTGGGATCCGAACTTTTGATGTAAGTTAAAGTTATAAATAAGTTAATATAAAAATATCTTCTTCAGCCCATATATGACCCGCTGCTGAGTCGGGCCTCCTCCAACTACATGGTGGGTAATTAGCCTAATGTGCCACGCTGGCCAGACGGGTTGGGACAGGTTTTCTTTCTCTTGAGTTTTTGTGGGTAGGCCCCCACTATGGGGGAGAGTCCCACACTCCCCTCGCTGGCCATCCCCGTGGCCAGCGAGGAAGTCCATAAAGGATGTTACCCCGGGCGAACAAAAAAAAAAAAAAAAAAAGGTTTTCGGCCTTGTCACTTCCTTCTGTCGGCTCTTACGACACCCTTGGGTTGGAATGGGGTGGTGACGCAATGTATTCTAAATCCACAAGGACAATATAAAAATATATTCAGTAGCATCAATTAAGTTTCTTGGATAAAAGGATACTAACTAAGCCGAATATATAAAAATGAGAGAGGACGGTCTAAATTTTTTCAATCTTCTCTCATTTTGCTAGTTATCAAAAATAAACATATTACGTAAATGATATAAAAAATGTAAATACACTATCGTTTTCAAGCAATAAAATAGCAATACACATCATAGCATTCGTATCATTAAAACACAGACGTATCGCAAAAAAACATGGCACAACAACGAAAATAAACTCAATAATTTCACGCTCGCATAGTAATGGCGGCTATTGTACAGATAGCAGCAAATTTATTATACGACGGACAAATAAACACAGTGTATGTTAACAAGGTATGAAACAAACGATGCGAAAACAAAACGCAACCGCCCGTCCATATTTATAGATGAAAAGATGGAAATTGGCGCCCGAAGCACTATTTTAGTTACAGCACCACATCTCTTTATTTATCATTGACTTTACACAGCGGTAAGTAAATTGGTTTCACTTTAAATGGAAGACACATACGTTACAGCAATGAAATGAGAACAGGGCTATTTTGTTTTTAATATTTTTTTTTTTTTTTTTTTTTTTTTTTTTTTATTGCTCTTGGTGGCAAACGAGCTAGCGGCCCACCTGATGGTAAGTGTTGACCGCCGCCCATGGACATTGGCAGTGCCAGGGGCACAGCCAAGCCGTTGCCTACCGTGAAGTGAGTGCTCTTTTTAAACCTCGTTTAAAGGAGGACATGTCGTAGCGCTCGGGAAACACCGCCGCAGGTAGTTCATTCCAGAGTCTGCACGTACGAGGTAGGAATGATCGCTGGAAGCGTACCGTGCTGGACGTTATCGTTTCCAGGTGATATGGATGAACCCTGCTGCGATGTCGAGTTGTACGATGGTAGAAAGGTGACGGTGGTACCATTTCAAACAGTTCCTCGGAGCACTCCCCGTGGAACAGACGGTAGAGCACGCAGAGAGATCCAAAGTCTCTCCGTTGCTCCAACGTCCCCAGTTTGTCCGTGAGATTGGAATCCCCGACGATTCGAACAGCACGTCTTTGGAGGGAGTCAAGTGGATCGAGTTGGTATCTGGGCGCACCTGCCCACAGGTGAGAGCAGTATTCCACGTGCGGCCGAACCTGTGCTTTGTAGAGTGCAAGTCGTTGGCCGGGCGTGAAATACCCCCTGGCTCTGGTCAGAACGCCCATCTTTTTACTCGCCAATTTGGCTTTACCTTCCAGATGACTCCCAAATTGGACCTTGCTGGAAATATCGACACCGAGGATTCCAATATTCTCGGAGACACGAAGGGATACTCCTTGGAACTGAGGCGCTACGACAAAAGGGTCCTTCTTTGCAGTGAACGCGCACACCTGTGTCTTCATGGGGTTGAACTGAACTAAGTTCCTTTCACCCCATTTGGAGACACGCCCTAGAGTGTCCCCGACTTCAGACACAAGGTGTGATCGTCTTTCTACCATTTCGCACCGAGGGATATTCCGATGGCTGGTATATCGCGCATCAACCGTGCTGTCATCCGCATAGCAATGCATGCCGTCTGTGGACAGCAAATCATTGATATGCAGGATGAACAGCGTCGGGGAGAGCACTGAGCCTTGTGGTACGCCAGCATTAATGGTTTTGGTCTCGGAGCAGGAGCCGTCTACGACGACTTTGATGCTCCGACCA
Organism: Clostera curtula; assembly: GCA_905475355.2. Classification (NCBI taxonomy): domain Eukaryota; kingdom Metazoa; phylum Arthropoda; class Insecta; order Lepidoptera; family Notodontidae; genus Clostera; species Clostera curtula. The sequence goes on along the minus strand of FR997813.1, from coordinate 3,113,039 downwards.
TCCAAAAAGCTAGCGATCCATCTGCAGAGTCCCTCGGGGATTCCATACGATGGTAGCTTCGTAAGAAGGGCTCTGTGCCAGACCCTGTCAAAGGCCTTAGCGATATCGAGGCTCACGGCAAGTGCCTCGCCCCCGTCCTCCAAGGCTTCTGCCCAGCGGTGTGTTAGATACACAAGAAGATCACCAGCTGAACGACCGTGACGGAAACCGTACTGTCGGTCACTGATCAGCTGGCGATCCTCCAGGTACTGCAGTAGTCGGTGGTTGAGGACTCGCTCCATTACCTTGGAAAGCAGGGATGTTACCGCTATTGGTCTATAGTTTGACGGGTCCGACCGGTCACCTTTTTTGGGGACCGGCGTGACGTGAGCAACCTTCCACGAAGATGGAACCCGTTGGCTAGAGTATGAAAGACGATATAGGCGCGTTAAAACGGGGGTCAACTCAGGGGCGCACGTCTTCAACACCACAGCCGGGATGCCGTCCGGCCCACTCGACTTTCGGACGTCCAAAAGTTTAAGCTCCCTTCTGACCGCACGTTGCGTAATGCGGATTTCAGACAGGGAACTCTCACACCGTGGGATGGTGGATGGTGTGGCTCCTTTGTCGTCTAGGGTCGAGTTTGAGGCAAAGACTTGGCACAGGAGATCGGCCTTGTCTTTTGCGCTATGAGCCAGACTGTCATCGGACTTGCGCAGTGGTGGGAGATTGACTTGGCAGAAGTTGCCTTGCACAGCCTTGGCGAGCGACCAGAAAGCACGGCTCCCAGAGGGATAGCTTGCTAGCCGCTCGCCAGTTCTGGCGATGTGCTCTGCTTTGGCCTTGGCAGTGGCCCTCTTGCTGGATCTACTAGCGGCATTGTAAATCTGCTTCTTCTCCATAGCGCTCGGATCCCGGTGCTTCCTGGCGCTGTTCCACGCCAGGTATGCTGACTGTTTACGGTGCGCAGCCTCCCTACTGGTTTTGTTGAACCAGGGGCGACTGCGGCCGCCTACTGGAATTTTGGCGTTGGGGATGAATAATTCCATCCCCATAAGAACCGTTTCTGTGACGCAGTCAGCGCACGTGTCAGGATCCTCGGAGGCGAAGCAGAGCCGCTTCCATGGGAACGCCGCAAAGAACTCACGGAGCCCGTCCCAATCTGCGGACCTGTATCGCCAGACTCTGCGAAATCCGTTCGCCGGGGAGCGATCAGGTCGCGCAACAGGGGCTGCGCAACGGACAAGGCAGTGATCAGATGACCCAAGAGGGGCATCGACCACCACTCTGTAACCGTGCGGGTGAGTAGTCAGCAGAAGATCCAACAAGGAAGGTTCATGGCTCTCAATATCTGGGATGCGGGTAGGCTGCATCACCAGTTGGGAGAGTCCATATGCCGAGGCCATGCCATCATTTATCGACATCTCCGCGCAACTGAACGTGATGTAGCCCTTTGTGACTACTGCCTTGTTGGCCTTTGCATCACAGGTACCTGGTTCGATTCCGGGGTCGGGCAAGTGTCGTTGTGTAAACCAGAGACACTTGCTCCGAGTTTGGGTTTCATTTGTGTACGTGAATTTCATGTTTGTACACAACTCCCACGAAATATAGCGCAAGGGTATCTTTTAAAAAAAAAACTTTTGACAAGTTTTCTCTCACAAATTGTCTTATACCTGTACCTTAAAATGGCGAGCTTTTCTCTGTAGAGCTGCAATCCAAACCGGTTTTAAATAGAATATATATTATATTGTTGTTCAGAGTAAATTTAATATCATAGTTTTTTATTTATTAAATAGGTTTATCAAGCGATAGGCTAACTTTACAACACGAAGAAGTTTTTTTAGTCCTTGTTAATTTAATCGTAATACGTTTTGGTGTAACTTAACATCCTTTGAGAGTCAGTTAATGAAGTCTGATGGTAAAACTGGATGGTGTTGTACTCTGCCCAGACGAGATTGGAACTATGAAATCGGATTAATGGTTTTGAATTCTTACAATACCAACCACAGAGTGTTTGCCTTGTTTGTCATATAGACTTGATATCCACAAAAATTTGCACAGACCTGTCTATTTATTTAGAACACTATAAAATGATAAATCGTATTCTGTATTGATAGCATTTAAGCTGCAGTTACGTGTGTGGCTAGCATTCGTAATTGGAATCAAATTAGGGAGTCGCGATTCATAAACTTTTTTTAATGTTGTGCAAAACTTACTTGTCGTCATTTATTTTTTAATAGCCAATTATTTCTATTCGCTGTTTTAAAGGCAGATATGTAACAGGCAGCTATCATTTCTTTTTATAGTTCTCCTCTATACACTTTTAATAAAATTGGTAATTGTGTAAATAACACATATCTAAACAAATTAAAAAAATTGGAGTGTCCGTTTGAATATTAATATAACCGGTGTTTACTAAGTAAATTTGGATGTATACACGGTACATAAAACAAAACAATATTTTGTACATTTTTTGTCTGTTTGTTTCAGTTAATCTCTGAAATAGCTGGACCGATTTTGACGGGACTTTCACTGACAGATAGCTGATATAACAAGGAGTAACTTAAGCTACAATTATTAACCTCCACCCCGCTTTTCAGAAGCCTATAAACAGATAACAATTTGTTGAGATATTATTTTAGATTAGATATACCCATTTTTTAGCAGTATCACAAGTTTGAAAAACTCTACTCTACTACTCAACCCACTGCTGAGTCGGGCCTCCTCCAGTTACATGGAGGGTAATTAGCCTACTGTGCCACGCTGGCCAGACGGGTTGGCACAGGGTTTCATACGAATTTGTCCTAATCTTACGGCTAGGTTGTCGGCCTTGTCATTTTCTTTTGTCCGCTCTTACGACACCCTCAGGATGGAATAGTGTATTGACACGGATTTGAGAAACTCACTGTCAGCTATTCAATGTTAGCTCCATCCAAATCCGACTAATAAAACCATTCGTCACACATTTTGTTCGTTTAGACATATCAAAGGGCATAGCATTGTCTTTTATTTCATTATCATGTGTCATACCGTTCTCTGTGATGTGCGAGAACTGAAATAAACGACAGAATTTGTCACAGACTGTGGGCGGTTCGGATCAGCATGAAATATAGTCTTATCTATACGTATAAATGTCAATGTGTTGACGCCGATTTGGTAAACCTTGTGTCACCACCCCATTCCACTCTGAGAGTGTCGCAAGAGCCGACAAGAGGAAATGACCGATAACTTAGGCTCATGAGAAAGGAAAACTTGCAACGAATCCCTGTGCCAATATGCCTGGCCAGCGTGGCACAGTAGGCTAATTACCCTCCATGTAACTGGAGGAGGCCTGAGTCAGCAGTGGGTTATTTATATTATGGGCTGAGTAGTAGTGGCAACTACAAAGTTTCTTGCTGGCTCTTCTCTGTTGAGGTGCATTCTGAACCGGTGGTAGACGGTACATTTTATTTTAATTCTTTGACATGTCAAAAGTGCTCTAATGAGCCAACTTGATTAAATGAGTTTTGAATTGAATTGAAGTAGTAGATGGTGAAGAAGGTGGAAAAAAAATAATCTATCTATCTCTCTCTCTCTCTCACACACACACACACACACTATCTCTCTCTCACTCTCTCTTTTAGTCTTATTGGCGTAGTCTTATTGGCGTGTCTCTTCCAAAAACGTAGTAGTAGTGTCACCAACTCAATCCAGTCAGAAGGTGGCCCGTAGCAAAAAATAAAACTCAGTTGGAAATAGCGAACGCTAACTAAACGATCTGCCAGCATAAGCCTACAGACAGACAATCTACTTTTATTTACATGTATAAACACTAACTTACACGAGAAACCCATTTGTAGAGCAATTTGGAATAATATCAAAAAAGGTTTAATTTCATTCGTATCGTATTACAGTACGGAATCGAATATCAATTGAATAATAAGATTTAATTGAGACACAAATTCCAGGTGGCCATTCCGAGTGTCTATATTGACAATGATTATAAATAGGAGTGTTTATCGACTGTATACCGTGTCGCGTTGTAAAAACGAGGTTATATGCTCTTTTTATTGAATATAAAGAGTCTCCCTTCTATACTAAAAAAAATAAAAAAAAGATTTGTATTCAAATATGGTTGTATCAAATAAAATCTAAAAGTGCTCTAAAATTATTTCACGTTACTACTAAGGAAACTCTGGCCATAAATTATTCTAAGCTGGCCAGACGGTTGGCACATCCCACAATGCCGCAACAGGACGCGAGTTGGAGCACCGCGGGGAGGTTAAGTGGGTAGGCCCCCACTATGGGGGAGAGTCCCACACTCCCCTCGCTGGCCAGCCCCGTGGTCGGTGAGGAAGTCCCTAAAGGATATTACCCCGGGCTAACAATAAAAAAAAGAAAAAAAAAAGTGATCGTTTCAAGTTTTCCTCAACTTGCAGTCCTCTTGTCAGGTCTTACGACACCCTCAGGATGGAATTGGTAAACCTGTCACCACATGAACAGTCGTACTGAGTAAAATAGGTAAAAGCCCGAATACGGGTTTAAAGTCAAACGTCCGTAAAGAGAGAAGCAGTGCGCATAACTTAGCTTAGTGAAAAAAGACCCTTAACCGAAAGGATTTATAGCTGCTATTGAAAAAAAATGGTGTAGCCGTTTTAGTCCAAAATTAAATTATATTACATGAACAATTTTTTTTTTCTTCTTTTAATATAAATTTTTAGTATCTGCTGCAAGACAATTTATTAACGCTACATTAATTCTCGTTATCAATATTCATGATTCATAACCAATTTGAATGCAAATTGAAACAAAAGATCTATGTGGAAAATTCCCTGGGGTAATGAAATTTATGTCGTTTTCTGAACGTAACTGGGTTAATTAGTTACACAGGTGTGTGTGTGTATATTGGTGTATGTAAGTGTCTACACCATGTATACACTTTAATTAATGTTCACTTAGCAACATGTAGGAGAAATGAGAAAATGATTAATTTTATACAAGTGTCGATTAATACAATTTAAACGGCTATAATACGAGATAACTTTCATGGTTGAAAGAATATAGCTATATCAAAAGGATAGTACTGCTGATATGATAATCGATATGATGATAATCGATAGTACATCTGATAATATATACTTAATATAATGTTTGCAACATTTTAGTAGACAAGAAACAGAGTATTTTTTTATTTTGGTCACCAGTTATTATTTTATAAATTTTATTTTATATTTTACCATGACGTCATTGTCACAAATCGAGAAATGATCACAGTGCTGATGAACACGCTGTGTTTATGATAAAGTTGTATTACATTTTAATCAATCAAAATCATTATTAAATCTATTGCTACACGCTACATAAAGATTGTTTTACTCGCTTTATTTTCTTTGTTTTTTAAGTACCAAGCCGCAGCAGAGGGTACGTTGTTATAAAACCCTGTACCAACCCGTCTGGCCAGTGTATCACAGTAGGATGATTAAATTCCATGTTACTGGAGGAGGATCCAGCAGTGGGTCATGTATGGGCTCAGCTGTAGTAGTAGTTAAAAATGGGTTGCAGCGACATTTATTATGACCGCGCTTACTTGACTATTGCCTTACCGAGGGTGAAGCCGCGGGGCGAAGCTAGTCTAAAAAAAGTTAAAAAAAAGCTTAAGTTACTCCTTATATCATCAGCTACCTATCAGTGAAGCTCCCGTCAAAATTAGTCCAGTCGTTCTAGAGATTAGCCGGAACAAACAGACATAATTTTTAAATAATGTAATTTTGGTCTATGAACCAACACATACTTACACATTTAGTAAAAAGTGGTTAATTTATTATTACAAACAGACACTCCAATTTTATTTATTTGTATAGATGTATAGAAAAGGTAGGTACTATCGTAATTTAAAGTCAATACAGACGAAATTACAACTATTCGAACATAAAAACTACTACACAAATTCAACAACATTATCCATTGTGATGCGTGAACACGCGCTAATCCTTTCATAAAAAATAAAGAAACTTAAACGAAAACGTAGTTTTTTGCGTTCACAAATACCAATACTGTGAACGATAAAAACCACTTTTTAAGTCCAAGCTCCCTTTGAATTATGTCGTCAACCAAATCGCCTGTTAACTCACTATGATTCTCTACGCACGTACACTTCTGATAGACTTCGTGATTCAAAACGTGATAAAAAAGTGAAAACTGTGACAATGGTAGGCCCTTTATTTGTTCAAGGTTTAAACTTCGATTTATAGAGGGCGTAACTAAAAGTCTGTGTGGTGACGCACTTAGAATACCAAGTTTCACTATCCCATTCCATCCTGAGGGAGTCGTAAGAACCGACAAAAGGAAATGACGGCTGATAACTTGCCACAGGAGAAGGAAAACCTAATACAAAGCCCTGTGCCAACCAGTGTCGCCAGCGCCAGTAAAAATAACCTTATTTACGTAGTTTTAATCGCTAAACTCAAATAAATCATCATATTTAAAACTACTATTATCATCTTTTGACCCTTGTTTCACGCAAGGTGGTAGTTTCCGTTCAGATGGATTGTGTTAGCACAGTCTCAAAACATTGTGCTATCAAGAATCACACAAAAGTTTAGCTTAACTAATCTGTGGTGAGATGTTTCTCGGTTGACTGTGCTTATTTGTGTACAAAATGTTAAAAAAGAGAATCTAAAGCGCGTCGTCCACGCAGAGAGAATAGAGCTAGACAGCTTGACAACTAATCTAATCTACACTCTAATTTCTACGTACACGTAGCCGAGAATACCCGAGCCTATCTACGTAGACTGTAGTGACACATTAGCTAGGGTAGTCTCACTAATGTGTACACGTCGTAGATAGCCCTATGACAGTCGCTCTCCGTAATTTTAATCTATCGTGGACGAGGCGCTTTTCACTATTGGAGTTTTCGTTATGTATATAGGGGTTTTGTTACATGCTGTTGATTGAATGACAACTTCATTGCTGGTTCACGGCACCAAAAAAACGTACCGTTTCTTTTGTAAATACGTGTGCGTCCAGGATCTAATTTTTACGGATAATAAATGGTATTGTTATTAGAGCAGTATGTAGTTGTATGGAATTTAAATTGAAATATTTTACATACATAATTCACGAACGAAAATACCCAGACCCCGAGCAAATACCTCTGGTTCCCATAAAGACACTTGCCCGAACTCGGAATAGAACCAGAGACTCGTAATCCAGAAGTGGTTTACATTACCATACATAATAGAATACAAAATGTCACCAACCCATACGCTTCTGACGGTGTCGTAAGAGGCGACTAAAGGAACGCAATAGGAAGATCACCTAGCCGAAAGAGAAGGAAAACTTGATACAAACCCTTTGCCAACCCGTCTTGCCAGCGTGGCACAGTAGGCTAATTCCCTCCATGAATTTGGAGGAGGCCCGACTCAGTAGTGGGCCATTAATGGGCTGAAACGACAAGATAGTAATAAGCATACTTCCTCAAAAGTTGAATGATGTTGAATGTTGATTGAAACAATACTATTACTCTGGCCAGGCCCATGAAGTGTTCAATCCAAATTACTTATGGTGAATGTTCCAGGGTAGCCCGCGAAATTCAAATTTTCTTACGTTTTTTGCAATTTGCAGGCCAGTGCTAGGTTGTATGATGACGAACATTTGATTCGCGGTTGAAAGACGTATGTAGTTACAGAGTTATAATCATCAAACTCATCAATACAATCCTCCAAGCTCATAAAGGTGCAAGAATGACTTTGGGCTTGAAAAAGTTTTTCTTGCACCTTTAAGAGCTTGGAGGGTTGTATTGATGATTTTGATGATTATAATTCTATAACTACATACGTCTTACAGCCGCGAATAACATTTTAATCAACATACAACCTAGCACTGACCTGCCAATTGCAAAAAACGTAAGAAAAATTGAATTTCGCGGGCTACCCTGGAGCATCCACCTTAATTACAAAAACCTTACAACACACACCAACACGCCCGACACACATACACACCCGTCATTAAATACTATTACTACTCAATCCATAAATTACCCACTGCTTAGGCGGGTCTTCTCCCACTACAGGGAGGGTAATCAGTCTAATGTGCCGCGCTGGCCAGACTTACAGTGGAATGGGGTATTGACACTATGTGTTCTAAATTCGACACCACACAGGCCATTAAATAATAGTGTTAATGGCAATTTAAACCCGTAAGCCATAGACATAAGTCGTACCGGGAGGTCTCATCGCACTAGCTATGCTGAGTTTGAGACCTACTGTTAATAAAATGTAATTTAACATTTTACGATTTGTGCTAATAATAAAGATCTTCCTAATAAGATCGTAGCCGAATAATTTCTCTGAATTTATTTTATTTCGTTACAATAACAGATGATCGTTCTCTCATTACAAGGGCAATAATTCACGCCGGCACGCCAAACTTTTGGACACACAATTGAAAAACTGCTCTAACTTGTGGTACAAGGTTTGAGATTGCAGCGATATTTCGCAATGTCACTTAAGCCCTATATTATCGATATCTCGGTCATACTTGAAGGTAGAAAAGCATTTCAAACACCACAAACACCTGTATATCATCTCTTCGGATGGCTATTTTATCGAGTTTCGTTAAACCTGTATAGCCTTTTTCTTTTATTATACGAAACCCCTGCCCTGTATCGCGTAGTAAATTCGCAAACATAAATGACAACCAGACTCAGAACAAGTGTCTCTGGTTTACACAAAGACACTTGCCCGATCCGAAAGCTGCCGAAAAGCAGCATATCCAACCTCTAGACCAACAAGGCAGTCACCAACACTATTATAAATATAATATACTATAAATAACCTTGGACATTTCACACAACGCCATCTCGTCCCAAGCTAAGCAATTAATGCTTGTGTTATGGTAACGAGATGGATGATAAACTACGTATATGTATACATTTTTTTGTAAATACATACATATTATAGATAGAAAATACCCAGACCCGGAACAAATACTTGTAAGTCGTACAAATATTTCTTCTGTGCGGGGATCGAACCCGCGACATGATGCGCAGCAGTCGATCGCTCAACCACTATTAAACTCGCACTTATCCCTCCACCTTTAAATAAATATCATTAAATAAATAAATATGACCTCAATCTCACCTCACCTACCACAATGTGCAATCGTGAAAGCCTAAGCCATCATTATAATATTATACCTGTTCAATTTTTAACCTGTGACTGTACGCATAATCTTCTAATTTGCACCATACAACCAACTTTTTACCCCAGAAACAAGTCTATATAGCTTTAACCGCGGGAATGCGTTGTATAAACCTTTTAACAAAAAACTGTAAATCGACTTCAAAATAGGCGCGAAAAACAAACAACGATTTGAAGTCGGTGGCTTATCCTAGCTACCTATATCAGACAGTGTCAATTTAAGTTGGGACTAACTTCAATTTGTTCTGTCACCTTAAACACTCAGAATAAAATGGGTACTACTACTCAGCCCATATAAGACCCAGTGCTGGGCCAGGCCTCCTCCAATTACATGGAGGGTTGGAGATTAGCTTACTGTGCCACGCTGGCCAGACGGGTGGGCACAAGGTTTCGTTTGAAGTTTTCCTTCTCTTGCGGCTAGCTCTCGGCCTTGTAATTTCCTTTTGTCGGCTCTTACGACACCCTCAGGCTGGAATGGGGTGGTGACAATACGTATTCTAAATCCGTCACCACACAGAAGGGGTAGGTGAAAATGAAACTGCCTTGTTGGTCTAGGGGTTAGATGTGCCGAATTGGGTTCGATTCAGGGGTCGGTAAAGTGTCTTCGTCTAAACCAGAGGCACTTACTCCTACCGCAGGGGTTCGTATTATATTAAAAAAAGCACTAGCTCATAATTTCTATGTATGTTCCAGGCTTCCAGTCCAAAATTGTGCCACTGCTCAGTCAGGCCCTCTTGCAAGACAGATGACACTAATAACCTTTACCCCGTGACCTCTCCAATCTCATTACCACTAAGGAATGTCACGACTCAAGATCAAAATTTGCATGATTATTAAGCCAACTCCACACAACCAGCTATTTTGCACCATAAAATATCACACGGCTGTTTGCTCAGATTGCGTATAATTCTGCTAAGCAAACGAATAAATACACAACACGTCAACAACATAGAGTTAGATACGCAATTCTCATCTCTGAAACTCCAAATTCAAAGCCTAGATTTCTCTGCAGTGCGCTCGACGCTTGACACATTTTTGCGTATTCCTCGAAATCGAGCACGTACTGTGATTTGTGTTTCAATACGTTGCTATCCTGTAGGTAAAGTGACGTCACATGGCAGACAGGAACTATAATTTGTCCTGGCATGGCATTTGATGCGATAGTTTCCGTCATTTGGCATAAGTGTGCTGAAGGGAATTAGAATCGAGTTGGATACACAATGATGTTTACTGTCGTGTGTTAACAGAAGCTACAAATTATCACTACATATTATAAAACAAAGTCACTGTCGTCTGTCCGTCCCTATAAATGCTTAAATCTTTAAAACCACGCTACTGATTTTGAAGCGGCTTTTTTGATTAGATGGAGTGATTCAAGAGGAAGGTTTATATGTATAATACTAAATAATTGCACCCGTGCGAAGCCATGGCGGGTCGCTAGTAAATAATAAATAAAATATCCTTGGACATTTCACACAACGCCATCTCGTCCCAAGCTAAGCAATTTTAATGCTTGTGTTATGGTAACGAGATGGATGATAAACTACTTATATAATTTATTTTTTTTGTAAATACATACATATTATAGATAGAAATGACACCCAGACTCCGAGCCAGTGCCTCTGGTTTAGACAAAGACACTTGCCCGACCCCGGAATCGAACCCGGGACCCGTTGATCTAAAGGCGGCACATCTAACCACTAGACCAACGAGGCAGTCAAATTAGGCGTTTAGAACCTATACCTACCTATCCACTATTTGTCGTTTCACCCCATGAGTGACCCTCTTCTACTGAGTCGGGTCTCCCCCAAATTCATGGAGGGAACTTAGCTTACTGCGCCACGCTGGCAAGACGGGTTAGCACAGGGATTGAATCAAGTTTTACAGCTTCGTGATCTGCCTCTGGCGTTTCTTAAGTCGCCTTTTACGACACCCTCGGGACGGTATGGGTTGGTGACACTGTGTATTCTAAATCCGTCACCACACGGACCAGTATTATATAGATGAAATCCACCTTTGGATCACCGGGTTCTATTCTGGGGTCAGGTAAGTGTCTTTGTCTAAACCAGGGGCCTTGATCTGGGTCTGGGTGTCATTTATGTTCGTGAATTTCATGTTTGTAAACTGCCCCCGCGATACAGACTATACATAACAGGAGGGTTTCGTTTAAAAAAAATATTGTGTTTTATTCACCTGATCTCTGCTCAGCACATAAAATATTAATGATTACTTCAGTACTACGAATATTGAAAAAAATATCCTATACCCGTCCGTGTTGTGACGGATTTAGCATACGTATCACCAACCCACGCCATCCGGAGGCCCTGTGCCAATCCGTGTTGCCAGTATGGCACGGTAGGCTTATTTCCCTCCACGCAGGCACCCGCGTCGGTAGTGGGTCATTTATGGATTAAAGTGATAATTATGACAATTTTCCTCCCAAAAGTATTGTATCTAAAATTACTCGCGAAGACGATGCTAATTACATACCGCATAAAATCGTATAGTATACCTATATTCTATAACACATCCTCTTAATTTCTATAATCAGTTGAAATATTTCATAAAAAATTATAATAAAATATCAGGGTATTTGAAATGATTACATGTTTTCTGAGTTTTACACTTCCAGAGCCACTAATAAGCCCTCGGAACTCAATAATGAAATCTCAGGAAATACATAATGATAATATTCAACGAAAAATCTGCCCAAAACAAATGAAGGTTGCTTTGGTGAGATGACGCGTATTACGATGTTACAAGATTGAAAGCATAACTCGCTGAATAAGCGAACCGAAGTTAACCGCGATCGTGAAAATGGTTATGAAAAACTGAAAGGGAAAATTAGGATATCATCCTTGGTGGCCAAACGGGCTATGTTTCGTTAGGGGAAATATGAAAACCTTATACATATTTTCACTCTCGCATAGCGATTTTTTTTTCAGTACAAAATCAATTACGTTATTAAATTAGGTATGAATCATATTATAGACAAAAAATCTTTAATTATAAATTATTCAATATTTATATTTCTTCTTTAGAGAAGACAAGCGAAGGGGTCACGACCCTCATGATTGAGGAATACAACGCAAAGAGAGAGAGCAGATCAATGAAATGGGTACCATTGCATCTGAACAAGATTTTCTACCATTTGACTGGGAAGCCTGCTATGCCAAAGGCTGAAAACATTTACCACATCTAAAAATATATTTATTCAGCTTTGAAAATACATTATTTTATTTACCAATTAGCATCAGTTTATAAAATGTATTTAGTTCTAGCTGACCCGGCAAACTTCGTACCGCCTCAGAAGCAACCTTTCGACATCACTAAATCACTATCATCACTAATGACTTCACTATCACTAATAAATAATAAAAAACAAAGTCGCTGTCGTTTTTTTATAGTTAGAGTGATTCAAGAGGAAGGTTTATATGTATAATACATCCATAATATAGTAGAGAAACACTGATAAATATAGGGGTTCATTATTGCACCCGTGCGAAACCGGGGCGGGTCGCTAGATTTTATATATAAGATACGGATTTAGTATACACGCAATGACATGAACGTGCAGTTTGTCGTAAGAGACGACTTAAGAAATGCAAGAGAAAGATCACTTAACCGTAGGAGAAAGAAAACTAGATACGAACCCTGTCTCAAAACATCCAGCCATTCTAGCACTGTTACCTAATTTCCCTCCATGGATTTATTGGAGGTCCGTCTTAGTAGTGGGCTGAAGCGCCAAATGACGAAAAACTTCGTACCATACCATCGTCGTTTCAAAAGGCGCCAAAAAACTTCGTACCATACCATCGTCGTTTCACCCCATAAATGACCCACTAAAGAGTCGGGCCTCCTCCAAATTCCAATGGAGGAAAATTAGCCTATTGTGCAACGCTGGCAAGGCGTGTTGGCACAGGGTTTGTATCAAGTTTTTCTTCTCATACGCCCTCAGGATAGTATGGGTTGGTGACATTGTGTATTCTAAATCAGTCACCACACGGACACCATACCATATGAGTCAGTAAAACTACTTGTAAAGAAGTTTTTTATGACATCTAATAAAACATAAGCTTAAATAAAAGAAATAAAAAATAAACTGATCATCCTCAAACGTATACGAAACTTAAACAATAAAAAGCCTATTCCATTGGCAAGATTTTATTTTTATCACCAATTTAACTCAAAAAAGTACCATTTACTCCGTAAACGGTAACCATTGTCAATTCACGCAGTAACTATTGAGCTGTAAAAGGACTCCATCAAGATTCCTTCCAACATGCTCAAAACTCTGAAGGCGTTAAACGAAACTTTTTCGTCTGAATGTCGATAATGATGGGAACATTATTCCCTGGTCTTATCGATATTTGCTTTAAAAGAGTTAACAACGCAAGCAACACAAGCAAAACGGTGTTATTTAGGTACGATAACCAGGAAAACGCAAAGAAATATCAAAAGTCGAACAAATTAATTTAATTAACAAATAAAATATGTCTTAATCCTTTATTAGTGATTTTGGTTACATCTTATAAGAAATTCTATTAATATTATTTGCAACATACGAACCAATTAATATTTTAGTATTGTAGTGAGTACGATTTCTGCGAGATATTAGACAATCATGTAGTTTATACCATATACGTTTGAAAGTCTTAGGACACTATATCAAAAGTAGGTAATGACTGACGTATATTCTTCCTATATTATTATTATTCCTTATCGTATAAGCCTTCTCAATTTATCGTAAATATCCATTCACTCGCGAACTAACAACACAACAATTTTATGGACCGAAGTTTCATATCGAAACTAAAAACATTCGATGTTTTCTAATATTAAACTTCACCGATACCCGTTAAACTATCGATAAAACTATAACGCTGCAAGTTGGGTCTGAATTATCGATATGTGAGCCATCCCTAAAGCCAAAGTATCGTAACTCGTAAATCTCATAGTTTTTCCCTCTCCGCGAATCGCGGAAAGCTCTGCACCTCTCCGAGGTTTCTCGACAGATGCGATGGCAACAAAATTAATGGTTCATCGCATTTTAGGGCTGCACTGAATATTATTGAAATTGTCTTTTCTTTTTTATTATGGTTTTAAGTTTTGCCGAAAAGACAAAATACAAAATATTACGAGTATCGTATATTGAAATCAACTATTTTTGGATAGATTTATCTTGATGGTAGCATTCATAAATTCCGTTTCGATATTTCGCAGCAGTCGTGGTGATGGTAAAGACTAGATTACCAACTATTAGTATTTTTTTTATTTTATTAATAACTCTAATTAAAGCATTTAATGAAGTTCTAAAGCATGTAAATGTCAATAAACGTGTGACGGATTTAGAACATACAGTGTCACCACCCCATTCCATCCTGATGGTGTCGCAGCCGTCCAAAGGAAATGACAAGGCCTGAAACCTAGCCACAAGAGAAGGAAAACTTGAAACGAAACCCTATGAAAGCCGTCTGGTTAGCGTAGCACAGTAGGCTAATTACCCTCCTATTGTTTGTAACAGAAAATATGATAAAAAGAGTGTCCATGGAGTTTCTTGTCTGTTCTTCTCCATAGGATCTACTTTTTGGAACATGCAACTAGATTCCTAACTTCACTTTTGACTTTTCAAAAACACCGGTAAATAGGTTCAATTGAAATAAATGATTTGAGTTTTGAGTTTTTGAGTTTGATGATGAGAGGAGGCCCGACTCAGCAGCGGGTCATTTATGGGCTGAGTATGTTGTAAAAAATTAGTAACCCTTGTCATACATTTAAACTTTAAAAAAAAATAAAAGAGTACCTTACTGTTCTAGCAATAAGGCAAATGTTTAAACAGCAGTGATGGAACTGTAAAAACTGCAATATTTTCCGTTACATAAGTTTCTTGGCGAGGGTCTGTGCCAAAAACACCAACTAAAAATTAGTGCACAGCATTAAATTTGTAAGTCGAATGAGCACAAACTTCTATCGCCATTTCCATGATGTAATTTAATCGGGTCATATGCCTACTATGACGTAGATATTTTTTTTTTACCGGCGACGATTTGTTTTACCATTCGATACTACTACTGCTCAGCCATTACCTACAGTAGGCTAATTACCCTCCATATTTCCATTATATGGAGGGTAATTAGCCTACGTAGTTTCTTGCCGGCTCTTCTCTGTGGAACTGCATTCCGAAACGGTGGTAGATAGTAAATAATTAATTTAAAATGGTAAATTTGAATTATTTTTTGTTTGACTTGTCAATAGAGCTCTAATGAGCCTACTTGATTGAATGAGTTTTGAATTTGAATTTGTGCCACGCTGGCCAGTCGAGTTTCTTATCAAGTTTTCCTTCACTTTGGTTATCGGCCTTATCATTTCCTTTTATCGGCTATTATGACACCTTCAGGAAGGAATGGGATGGTGACACTATTCTGAATCTGTCAGTTGGCTTATTTGCCCCGGTATATCTCTCTCATCACTACATATTATAAAACAAAGTCCCTGTCGTCTGTCCGTCCCTATGTATGCTTAAATCTTTAAAACTACGCAACGGATTTTGAAGCGGTTTTTTTGACAGATAGAGTGATTCCAGAGGAAGGTTTATAAGTATAATGTTTTCAGAATATAGTAGAGAAAGTCTAATAAATTTAGAGGTTCATCATTGCACCCGTGCGAAGCCGGGGCGGGTCGCTAGTTTAAAAATAAATGTAAAATATCTGATCGATTAGCGTTGATCTTAATTGTAACAAAATTTCTCAACGATAAGGACAGCGATTTGTGAAACACAAATGGAAAATCGATTTAAAAAGCCCGTTCACCAAAAAAGTTATCTCTTCACAAATCCTGAACATTCAAAAGTCCTACTTTATGGTGATCACTATAAAAAGACATTCGTTGTTCATTTGTCTCCAGTCGCCTCATCAATCTGATTCGAACAAAAAATTGGACAAGGCAGAGTTGTGCCAATCTTTGCTAACTCCAATTTGGGTTCTGGACAATATATATGAAAATATAATTGTTGACCAAACCTAGACATTTATTTAATAAATAAATAATAAAGAATTAGAGTCTTTACAACACAAGTATTATTAAATAATAATAAATAAAAATCCTTGGACATTTCACAAAACGCCATCTCGTCCCAAGCTAAGCAACTTAATGCTTGTGTTATGGTAAAGAGATGGATGATAAACTACTTATATACATTTTTTTTTTGTAAATACATACATATTATAGATAGAAAACACCCAGACCCGGAACAAATACTTGTAGCTCGTACAAATGTCCGTGTATCGCAATCGTCTTCTTTGCGTTTAGAACAATGCAGTATTTTTATACTATAATAAAAGCATCTCAATCATTTTTATCTGGACACGATACACACTTAACATAATACTTTTTACATAAAGTTTAAATCAATTCAAGAAAAATAAAGTTTAGTCTTTAAAACCAGTAGTTAACATGACAAAACCTCAGGAAAACCCATCTGGCCGGCCTAGTAGGATAATTACCACCCATGTAATGGGAGGAGGCCAAACTCAGCACTAGTATTAGTAGCATGACAACCGCTACTATTAAAACAAAATTAAAATTCAACAAAAGAACAGCTATTACTTTCTTTGGACATTAAAAAGAAGCTTTAGCGGTTTTGACTTCTATATTAAAGTGTGTAAGGGTTTTTAACATTTAAATGAACCCCAAAACATCGCCCTACTTCGACCAATTACCGTGCAATTTGTCACTGCTCTATCCTGAGTTTGATTTCTTCGGTACAGGATTTGGATTGATTGATTAGCCGTTTTTACATCCTTTGCTTCCACTATTTGCTAACTGCCTAACAAATGGCTTCAAGTCTTAAGTGCTATTCGGAAAGATGTTTAATCTACGGCTATTTTTTAACTCTTGTTTTCGTCATATTTTTAAACGAAATCTCTGCACTTGTTATAACCTGCATTTCGGGGCGCAGTTCCCAAACATGTAATTTACGAACACAACTCCAAAATTGGAGCAAGTGGCTCTGGTTCAGACAATGACACTTACCCGACCCCGGAATCGAGCCTGATACCCGTTGATCCAAAGGCGACAAATCTAACCCTTATATCAATTACTGGCAGGCAGTCAATACTACTGTGACATTCATCACGTTAGTTTTATTTTATCTTCTCCTTCGAATGCCTTTTCTGACCAAAGCTCCGTAGTAAGCCACAAGATTTCATTTTCTCTCATACTAGGCCGATTATGTGTGGTGACCGATTTATATAGTATCACCACCACCCCATTTATTAATAAGATTCAAATATGACATGCGAAAAAAAATCAGATTCTGCTGTCTATCTTGTCACTACTAGTTCACTAAAAAAGAAAAAGTATTCTATAAGATTCAACACTGCCATTTATACTTCCATTGTTAATTTCACTAAGGTCCTTGATGGGCTATTAAAATTGGCTAGGCTCCCAGAAACACAGGTCACCCAAATCGCTCTATCATTATATTTATAGTTGTGTTGCCAGTAAAGAAATGTTCCGTGTATTGTGCGATAGTATTAATGGAAATATGTTGAATAGTCTTGCCATTTGCATTTTATTAGATACTTATCTTGAGATAGCCGAGTCACTTAAGCAATCAACT
Organism: Clostera curtula; assembly: GCA_905475355.2. NCBI lineage: Eukaryota > Metazoa > Arthropoda > Insecta > Lepidoptera > Notodontidae > Clostera > Clostera curtula. The sequence continues at coordinate 3,095,261 of FR997813.1, read as the reverse complement.
TATAAATATTTTAGCGAAACAGGGACTGTAATCCCTGATGGATGTAAAAGCGATTTATTGTAGATTTATTACATATCCGTTCTAATGGTTGTATTATTTAAAGTAACGTCTTTTAGAATTTTCTATCATCCTTAAAATACTTAAGATACTCGTAAATTTTACGGACTACGGATAACGTGCACACGGACTAGTGCATAGAATGGAAAAAATATAGACGCGAAGCATATTTTAACAGCAGTGATTTAAATAAAACAGATATTAAAGGTTATTTAATACATTAAACTATCAGTGTCATTTAAGTGGATTTTAAATGCATACAAATTTTAAAACATATAACATTGTAATGGAGTCGGGTCAAAATGGTCTTTATTCGAATATATTCTTAAGAATGCTTTTAAATAGTAAAATAAAAATAAAATAATCATTTAGAATTTACCACCGGTTCGAATACCATTCCATACAGAACAGCCGGCAAGAAACTCCATGGTTTCTCTTATAAAAGGAATATAATGATGATACAAACAAGTCTGTAGGATGAGTGAAAGTAATAAGTTTGTAACATAGTCAAAAATAATTATAACAAAAAAATAGTTGAAATTACATTTATGCAATGTGATGCGTGCTAAAACTGAATTATACCAACATACAGATGTTTGTTGATCATTTATTTTAATTTTTATATCATTAACAGATACATCCATGAAGTTTTTATGGGGGCTTTGAAATAGGTGTACAAATGACGGAGTTATAAGAAACATATTATAAGAAACATATTATAAGAAACATCAAAAAAATGATGAACATTCTTTTTGAAAGAATTGTTGAAGTTAATTCAAAAGAAAAAAATATCTTAGTGTATATATGTATACGAGTAGCTTAGCCTCCTAAATTGAATAACAGAAAAACTAAAATGTCCAAAAAGTCTCTAGAATTTATAAACGCGGCTCATCAACAATTTAGTTCCTTCTTAAAGCAAGTCTTTGTGCTAACCAGACCAAGATCGCATTATAAGTGTCAATACGATCTGGATCTGGTTAACAGTCTCCGTATTATAATGTAAATAAATCATGCCTTTCTTTCAAAGCTATTTTCTATTTACGTACAGTCTCTTGCCATAAATATTATTAGCAATAATAAACTTAGGAAGTATAAATCCATAAACCCGAGTTGAACATTCCCGTACTAAAATTGCAATTAGGTACTTATTCTTATACTTAAACATGCACTTAAATGGCCATAAAATGTGAGTTAGCCATAAAATAAGTAAACACCTCGCACTTGCTTGGCAAGGCAGAAAATAACTTCATGTAGTCGTGATGGAATCAACATCACTTTCATAAGCTAATTTTTGACTTATTTATCGATTAATGATTTATCGTTTTTCTACCTAATTAATTATCTTTTTTACGTATTAAGAATTAATTTTAGCCAGAAGAAGCAATGAAATCATGCAAGTCAACAACAATAACTATTTACTGCCCTGTAATTTAATTTAGATTACATTTATTTAGATACTTATTTATTCATTAACATTTACGTAAATATATAACATTTTTGTAAATTATAAATTAAATCCTAATGTTAATCAGCCTTATGTAAATAGTTATTCGAAAGCTTAGCAAATAATAGATGAAATATATAATATTTATTCAAGGAAAATGGATGTCGAACAAATCGATTAAAAACAAACAAACATAAAAGTTTAGAACCAAGTAAAGATGCACTGTAGATATAAAGGAAAGACAATGTATACGCTGATTTTAGTGAAAATTCAATTGGCCCGTTTTTGTTCGACGACAACGGGAATCTTAATCGAACAACTAATTGAAAGCAAAGTTTTGGAGCAACTTCAAGTTTGCGATAACATTTCTATTACGGAACTGATAATACCCTAAATCCAATCTCGCAATCAATTAGCAGAATTGACGCTTTAGTTGGTAATACTGATTCGATTATCCACAATAAAGTTTGAAACTGGCTTGATTTGTAGATATTGTGAGCTTTTAAGTTTTAAGGAGAGTATAAATAACCCGAATGATTTAACTTAATATCAAACCATTACAGTGTTTCACTATATTTAAGAGAAGCTCTAATAAATTTGACTAGAATTTTCATAAGTATAAATTCCATTCGAAACAAAATAATTATGGAGACTTACATCTGTACTAAGTAGGTACTAATTGAATCCGTTTGGTGGTGACGGATTTAGAATCCATAATGTCACCACCCTATTCTATCTGAAGGGTGTCGTAAGAGCCGACAATTTACATGGCAGAAAACCTAGCCGCTAAAGAAGGAAAACTTGAAATGAAGTCTCCAGGGTGGCGTAGGTAGGCTAAGTTCCCTCTTATTATTTGAGGAGAAGAGAGAAGAGAAGTATGTATCAGTCTGAAAGCAAAGATGGAGCTCATCAAGGTGATAAGTAAACTTCTACCCAAGGCAAACACTCCCTGAGCTGATATTAATTACTTTGTACTGATTAAATTTAAATTCCGTAAAGTAAATGAGAAAACTGTTGAAGATGCCTATGAAAGCATAAGACTGCCTCTTAGTTATTATAAGATAACGGAAACAAGTAAAAATGAGTCTTAATCACCAGTATCACGGAATAAAAGCCAGCTAAGCTGCGCAAAATCCGACGATGCCCTGCAAAAAGGGAAAGACAGCGGAGGTTAATTTGGATCCCAGCGTTTGTAAGCCGAACAATAATTGGATTTGGATGTCCCAGTTGACAGTTCATTTCGTTGTTTCGTCCCTTGACATGTACCGTTAAGATTATGAAAAGTTATTATTTCGGCAGATTCCCCTCGCGCAACTAATTTGGCTAAGAGCCAATTATAGAAACGCCCAACTTTTTCCTTTTTGAACCGAGTTAGGTGTAACGCAATTTTGCAGGGCAGATTTATGTCGTAATTTTCTTACGAGGGGGACAAACGCTTTGAGTTAGTTAACTTAAGCATCGTCTAATTAGGTACTTTTAATTCAAATTGGAGCAACTCTCGGCTGCTTCGCGAGCTCCTTGCGAACTGCTCGAGAAAACATCGTCGACATAAAACAATCACGACGAGACAAGTAATTATGTAATTATTCAGGACAAATTAAAGTTTGGAGGAAGGGTGACTTGTCAAGTGCGCAAAAACGGTAGACAGGCGAACAGCGGTTTTTGTTTCTGCAATAACAAGGGAGGACAAAAACCGTGGCATCAAAATGTATGACACTCAACCGTCGTTCGTCTTTCCACTTTTTGCGTGAGAATAAAAACTTTGGTGGAATTGTAATACTCGGACTTAAGCGTCTTAAGTGATTTTCGTCGTATTTAGTTCGGGGAGTTCGCGAAGAGTATTTCTCTAAGGTCATAATTATATCTTTACATTTTGATCAAAAAGTTTAGTTACTTATTGTTTTGTCTATTGTTTATTAAATTCTTTCGTGCTAAGAAATCTCTCACTTTGTTTCGAGGTACGAGTAGAAGTTTTACTAGCTTATCTTTCGTATGTGTTATATTGATGACTTAAGAAAACGAACCGAATGTCTACACGCATTATTTTTTATCGAAATCAATGGATATATCGAAGTGTATTGTGCTGAACACGCTCCATCAATATTACAAATGGTAAACATGAGAATGAATAAAGTGTTGAAAGGACAAATGACTGATGTCGATTTTTTATCTGCGTCCGATAAATCAACACGCAGTTATTGGTACCAATAGCAATTCTCAAAAGGAAATGAAAAAGATTCTTTAATAAAAAGTTACTGTGATGGAAATGTTCAGTGAGCAAAATAAAAAGCGTAAAGATATTAAAACAAGCGAGCCAGATTAAAATAAAAGCATTCAGGCAACGAATCTTATTTTAGATCTGTGGAGAAGTGAAAAATTGCTGCGGAAATAATCCAATCAGAAGCAATAAAGAAGGGCAAAGGGAAATTAATACCAATGCTGGCGACAAAGTTGTTCTTGTTCCACTGACAGATGTCTGTGGAATGAAATATGGTCTTCTGGACATTTGTATAGTAGAGAATGGTGATAAAAGTATCTGTTTTTTTATGGAATTAAATGGTAAACTACAGGCATTTGCTGCCTCGTTGGTCTAGTGGTTAGATGTGCCGCCTTTGGATCAACGGGTCCCGGGTTCGATTCCGGGGTCGGGCAAGTGTCTTTGTCTAAACCAGAGGCACTGGCTCGGAGTATGTATTTACAAAAAAAAAAATGTATCTAAGTAGTTCATCCATCTCGTTACCATAACACAAGCATTAAGTTGCTTAGCTTGGGACGAGATGGCGTTGTGTGAAATGTCCAAGGATATTTATTTATTTATATAACTATGGATGTGTTTTGGAAAAAGACACGAATGATTCCCGTATAATTGATTGAATTAGGCAGCTGTGCACAACAGTATGCAATAAGAAAGGAAATATTTTATTTCATTAAAACAGGATATTGTACTGGTTTAAGATTCATAGATTTACCAAAAATGAATATGATCTAACCAAACAAAATATTATCCTCAGCTACGGGCATCTAAATCTCAATAAAGACAGTAGTGACTTCGATAAGCGGTTTTAGAAGCTTTAAAGCGGCACTAAAACGTGTTCAAAAACACTGGTTAGTTATTCTTTCTACTATTAGAAAATAAACACTAAAAGAACCGGCTGGCGAAACACGCATCAAATGTTTATTAGACCAAGAAATCACGTCGAGCCCGTCATATGACCACCCAAGGTGTACAATGTTTTTAAGATTTCCCATATCGTAAAATCTCGTTTTTTATCGTGTACATGTTCCTTTAGATGTAAGAGAATCAGAAAAACAGATACGACACCCACTCAATGGTATATGCTTCACTTTAACTGTGTGCCTTTATGTTGCAAATTTTAAGGTTTTGTGACCACCAGAAATTATAGCGTTCCCGTACTTGGCAATGTGGTGAATTTTATATGTTTGTTTATCTTATCTTGCAGAGTTCAGTTTTGTTAGACATCTTTAAAAACTAAATGTTTAAGATTCTCTTTATCATAATAATTTCAGTCCATCATTAACACACTACTGACCGTCCGTGTCCGGCCTCCTCAAAATTTATAGAGGAAAATTAGCCAACTGCGCCACGCTGGCAAAAAGGTTTGGCACAGGGTTGGTATTAAGTTTTCCTGCAAATATTATAATAATATTATTATTATTAATTCCATGCTGATATAATTATTATACAGAATTCTTTCCACGCTGGATGCAAATTTAAAGAACGATGTGATAAACGCTTAGTTTTTATCTGAGTGCGCATCCTCCATCGCACTTTAGTATTTTTCAGCAACTCAACAACATTTTTCGCATACGAGTACATGAAGACTTCAATAAAAAATAACACAAGCGAAAACTTAAAATTTAGGATGTGAACTGTTTAAGTTTTATTTAAATAATATTTTATGAAGACATAAGCTTCATGTCCAATTAGCCTAGTTAGCATGGAACTAAAAGGACGTCCACGTCTAATTAACTCCAACCGTATCCTAGAAGATTTTTATTTATAAATTCGCGTTGGGCATACAGTGTAAACGTCGCTCTTGATATGTTTATTTAATTTATACGAATAATTCCCAGTGAATTATGAGCGTGGGCAGGAAGACGGTGTTAGATCGGATATTTATTGTGAAACTAGTGAGACTCTGCGTCCATTTACAAACAATTTATAGTTCTTGCCGCGTACACCGTCACGGATTTTGGGAATCTGGTAATGTGGAGATAAATATGGGTCGAAATTGTCCATGATGACAATGAATGCTGCCGTCTTAGAGTTGTTTTTGATGTTACTTACGATTCTGATTGTATTGTTATTGGCGTGATGGAAATAATATTGAAATAAACTGAGACTGATCCACGGTTTGACTTCTACTGCCAAACATGTTTAATTCAATGATGTTTAAAATAAAGACTTTTTATTTTTAATAGTACTGGTAGATGTGAGCATGTAAATAAAGAATATACCAGACCAAACCATTGTAAAGATGCTTTACATCTAGTAAGATTTTATTTACCCTTCTTCTTGAGTTAACCTTAAACCCCACACTGGTCAACGCAAAACTATTCCGATCACATAAAATCCGACAGTAAACCTCTCCAGACACCATGTCAAACATAAAACGGTACAATAAAAAAATTTACAACTCGTAAAACATAAAAAGGGATTAAATTTATTTGTTGAGGCGAATTCTATTGAAGTGTTTGTTCCCCAATCCAATTGGAATCCATTGTAAATTTAGTTTTATGTTTATGTAAACCAGAGTCCGAGTAATGCATTAATATTTTCACTGTGTTCGTCCACATTTGATAGAAGCCACTAAATACAATTAGTGAGAAGAATATCTCCTGATCGATTTTAAGACGTAGCTGAAATTCTTCTGTTGATTTTAAGACAACCATCTGAGCAAAAAGATACGTTATTTGAAAATGGATTTCGCTATTTCAGAACCAGTGAAGCAAATTTTAAAGATCAAAGAATATTTCAGCCATTTAATGAGGTTGAGATAGACGTCTTGTCATTTAAAAAGTATACAACATATCGCCACTTATATATTTTATACTTAACCTTTTTTAAGACATCGTATTAAAACATTAAGTTAGATGTGCCGACTTTGGATCAACGGGTCCCGGGTTCGATTCCGGAGTCGGGCAAGTGTCTTTGTCTAAACCAGAGGCACTGGCTCGGAGTCTGGGTGTCATTTCTATCTATAATATGTATGTATTTACAAAAAAAAATGTATATAAGTAGTTTATCATCCATCTCGTTACCATAACACAAGCATTAAGTTGCTTAGCTTGGGACGAGATGGCGTTGTGTGAAATGTCCAAGGATATTTATTTATTTATTTTTAAGAGCGCGTAATGTTTCTTTTTGACCCATGTCACCGATGCTTAACCTAGTGTTTGAGTGTATTGTGTGCTTATTGCTTGTTTTCATTCTTCTTATATATATATTATTATCGCTTGCTTTTTAGTGATCTAAGATCTCTACTTCCAACTATGTTTATACTCCTAAGAAACTGTAATTGTGTCTGTTTTTGTGTGTGTAATTATATATATAAATAAATAAATATCCTTGGACATTATACAGAGACATAATACAGAGAAGTTTGGAATATACGCACAGTTCAGTTGGACAGTCTAATAGGACCAATTACTGCTACACTCTAATCACAAATAGAACCCACAATACACTCCAAGTGAGTTTCTCACTAATTAGCTCGACAAATACTAATTACCAATACAATAGAGTGACAATAGAAATTAGCGGCCCATATTGATCAGCAGAATCGCACATTTGTATTTAACCTACATCAATTTTACTGTTGTTCCAATAAAACATAAAATAAACGCTACGCCTAATATAACAGAGATCAAAATCAAACTGATAGCAAAAGTGCGACGCCGTGCTTTGTTAACGATCATTATTGACGCAACGAGGACGGAAACTAACGATAGAATAGTAAATATTTGGTTGCTCAATTAGACAAACGAAATTCAGCTAGAAGCGTGTCAAAATCAATATACGACGCCATTAAAATAAAAGTACATTGCCTGGTATATTCAATATCATGATGGATGTTAAAGAAGTTTCAGAAAAATAAATAACATAAAAATTCCGATCAATATACTTGTTAAATCAAATCAAATCAAAATGTTTTTTATTCGAATAAATTCTTGCGAATGCTTTCAAATAGTCAAAAAATGTTTTATTAAATTTAAGAGAAATATAAAAATAACTAATCATTTAGTTTTTACCACCGGTTCGGAACGCCATTCCACAGAGAAGAGCCGGCAAGAAACTCTGTGGTTGCTCTTTTAAATAAAAGGGTTACAATGATGGTGGTACAAACAAGTACACTCTGAACTAATTAAAATAGGTAACAAATTATCACATATAATAAAAAATTAACACAAAGCAAGAACAGTGTTTTTAAACTTCGGCAAATTTATGTAAATCCGCCAAGCCAATAAAAAAAATTCAATGTAGTATACAACATTAAGTAAGAATTCGGAAATACTAATGTAAATAATTATTATTTTAGATCTGAACGACACATTTCTCCAGGGCAAAACATTTCAATACATTGTTACGATTAACTTTGTTTACGTTGACTGTCTCGTTCCTACTTGGTACAAATGAGGGAACAGCATCGAAAATTCGAAACACGGAAAGGAAACAAACACGTTTGAAACGAATGGGGGTGTTATGACATGTGTCAGCTGCGACCGTGTCGAAAGTAAGCGATACATTAACGATGTAAAATGTCAACGATCAAGTATTTTCTTTTCTACATGGTTTTGGAATTGAAGAGAGAAGAGACTACTCGCAGATACAAAATTTCATACAAAATGTTAAAATTCACGACTACACTTCGTATAAAAAAGAAATACAAAAATAATACCTTTTTTGTAATAATTTCTAAGAATCTAAATACTTTTATGCGATTAATAATCATGTCAACGTCCTACTGGTGGCTACTTTACAAGATAAATATTTATGGCTCACGGTTCTTAACAGTAACACTATCTTACATATCAATCATGAGATTGCATTAAAGTCATTAGAATTCAAACGTAAAAATAACAGTGAATACATACAAAAGTTACAAAAAATAATCGTATTAGGAATTAACATATGAATTTATATGCAGACAGGTACAAAAACCAAATCCTCATTGTTAATTAATTCAAATCCTTTATCAGCTCAAATATTGCCCTATCTCGTCGTCACGGAACTTTGAGACGAAACATTATCTTTAATTCCTTCGACCGTTACAACACATATGTTGCAACTTAACGCTCTTTTGTTAGCTGTATCAAAATTAAGATAATGTGTAATGTCCGTCCAAATTTCTAGTTTATTATTAACCTTGTTTCTCGCCCATCTGTCGTTATTTTTTGTTGGTGTGGGCAGCGGCGGTATAGATTGGTGCGGTCCCATAAAAGCCAACAGGTAATGAGCTTAGAAATTGGTAATGACTAAATAAAGTTGGATATGTTTATGTGTGTCTGTAGTGTAATTTAAAATTATGACTTCATCATATCCTTCGCCTGGTTTATGATTCGGAACGTTCAAATTGTTTTTTTTATGTAAAGTGTGTATCTACTATACTTTTGTATAAATTTTTAAGCACATTAGAAGGATGTGTTTATTAGAAGGATGATCTTCCTAAAGATTAAATTTATACCATTTTACTATTACTTATTAGATATATTTTTTTCTTTGTCATAGTGCCCTTTATGTTTATATTTTACATTCTATTTTCGTAGCAGGAAGGCTAAAATATTGTACAGGGCCAGTTTTAGTTGAATAATGAAAAAGAAACGAGGTTAACTATAAATGAAGAAAACTAGTGATAAATCAACAAGCAAGAAACTGTCTATAGACTTAAAAGCACAAGCCAGTTGACAAATTCTTACGAAACGTCAGTTGGTAGCCAGTGGTCATCGATTACAGACTATCTCTCTCACGCGTCATGAGCCCAATGTTTTGTTGGGCCAAACAAAAAAAAATAACAGGTACCGAAAACCTTCGTTAGCGGTACGGTAACACAAAGCGAAAAAGCTGATATCAATCTATATAATTTCTGAGAAGGGACTTGAAGCGACGAATTTCTGTTTATCGTCGCATAATTTATCCTTTACTGTTCACACTCCGGACGGGGAGTGAGTTGTCAAGACGATTTGAAGGCTTCTAGATTACTGATAAAGTGAATTATAGTATGATTGTATATGCAAGAATTTGAGATTGGGACACGCAGGACTGATTTTCAATGAGGCGTGGCCGATAAAATTAATGGAAATAGATGAGCTACCAAATATGACCTACCTACTAGGTTACTTTTACTTTACAAAGGGGCAAAGGACGCCCCTTTGCGAACAAATATTTTCACGAGCACAAAGATTACCAAACCCATAGCATAGTATACTTCATTACAAGTGCGGAAAGGCTGTCATTGCAAAGAGTTCCGACAAATGTCTACCCGAGCCGAGGCGCAGCCGAAGGCGAGGGTTGACAGTCTGAACAAGTAAATGTAAATGTGGGCTGATCATGATGAAACCGACTTTCACCAGTGTGTAGTAGTAGGGTAGTTAGAATACTGTGCCACGCCGGCCAGACGGGTTGGCATAGGGTATCTATTAAATTCAAAATCAAATCAAAAATTCATTTATTCAAGTTGGTATTAGAGCTCTTTTTACAAGTCAAGCAATACATTATAATTTAATATTTATAATAGAAAATTTATTATTTACCATTTACCACCGGTCTATCAAGTTTTCATATCCTGCGGCTAGGTTATCGGCCGTGTAATTTCCTTTTGTTGGCTCTTGTGATACCCTCACGATGGAATGTAATGGTGACATTTCTACATTCACATTATTCTAAATTCATCACCACACGGATAATAAAATTTGACTGCCCGCAGGTTTGACTGCCTCGTTGGTCTAGTGGTTAGATGTGCCGCCTTTGGATCAACGGGTCCCGGGTTCGATTCCGGGGTCGGGCAAGTGTCTTTGTCTAAACCAGAGGCACTGGCTCGGAGTCTGGGTGTCATTTCTATCTATAATATGTATGTATTTACAAAAAAAATATGTATATAAGTAGTTTATCATCCATCTCGTTACCATAACACAAGCATTAAGTTGCTTAACTTGGGACGAGATGGCGTTGTGTGAAATGTCCAAGGATATTTATTTATTTATTTTATAATTACCTAATATATTTACATAATTTTTTTTTATAGCGAATTTTCATTAAGTTAATGTAACTAGAACATTTGACGACAAAAATGCCGTTGAATCAAACGAGAAAAAAACCGTTCAATGCCCAACATTACGCGCAACAGTTTTATCTTAAGCAAAGCAGTCGATATAGCTAGAGCCATACAGCAAATTCAACACAAAACCTCTGTCCCGGGAACATTTCTAACTACAAATCGGTTTCTTTATAGCCAGAAGGTTTACCTCATAAATTGAGATGTCTCACAATTTTACTAGCGTGCCAGTTATTGTCACTTTTTTTTCGAACTCAGGTAGAAACTGTAGCATGTGGTGTAGATTGCGTTTCTTATAGTCGATGATTGATGGTGTCTCGAATTAGTGAATCGATGGAACGTACAAAAACGACCTCTAAAGGTGTTGATGATCTATTTGAATATAATATACGTCTTGGTTATTGTGTTTCATATTTTTTATATATCTACTTACTAGCTGACTCGGGTAACGTTGTTAAGCCATATAAATTAATTTAATAAAAGTGTGAAAATGACGGACACCTTGTCTGAAGAATAAAAAAAAGAAATAGGTAATTTAAGGCAATGACAAATAGATTACGACCGATTATTAGACCTACCGAATCACTATCACTACATAGTATAAAACAAAGTCGTTTTCGTCTGTCCGTCCCTATGTATGCTTAAATCTTTAAAACTACGCACCAGATTTTGAAGCGGTTTTTTAGTAGATATAGTGATTCAAGAGGAAGGTTTATATGTATAATACATGCATAATTATACGCGTGCGAAGCAGGGACGGGTCGCTAGTTTACATATAAAACTTGATAAAAATCGGTCAAGCCGTTTCGTAGGATTGTTGAAACTAACATTGTGACACTAAAATTGTGTGTACATAGGTAGATTAATTACAGTGTGATACCGTAGTGTGAATTCACTTATTTATTATATGGTAAAGCTTTTGCCTGTAATTTATAGACTATGTCATTTATCGTTTTTGTATACCTGGGAAAATTTAAAAATCATAAGATCTAAAAGCCTGTGAGCTAATTAATGTCATAGAGCAGTAAATGGTTTTTTTATTGTGTCTGCTATCTCGTTTCTCTACTTTCTAGACTGGAAATTAATTACGAGAAATTAATTCCCTTCACATGTTTAATTTCCTTTGAAAATCTATACAATATACTGACTCATCTCGATACCTCTAGAACCATAAGGGCCCCCGCGTATTTAGGCGGCCAATCGCGCGGCCTGGCCGCATAATGCGCGGTTTGGTCGCGGCGGCCAATAGGCCGCGTATGTGACGCGATGTTGTTTTGGTCGCGCGGCCTGGCCGCGTAATGCGCGCAGCTATATACATCGTAGAAGAATTAGTTGGCCGCAGCGACTTGGCCGAGCGGCCTGGCCGCATACTGCGCGGAGGCCCTAAGATTTACAATTTGTTAGGAATATTTCTTTCGTCAACGAGAGGTCAGCTAAAAACGGATTTCATCCACAAAGGGCCATGCGTGGCCGTTAATTATTCATATGGCAAAACAGCGTTTGCCGGGTCAGCTAGTCTTATACTACTGTAGTACTCAGCCCTTATATTACCCACTGCCGGGTCGGCCCATCTCCAACTACATGGAGGGTAATAAGCCTACTGTGCCACGCTGGCCAGACGGGTTGGTACAGGGTTTCGTATCAAGTTTGCCTTCTCTCGTGGCTAGGTTTTCGTCCTTAACATTCCTTTGTCTGCTATTAATATACCCTCAGGATGAAATGGGGTAGTGAAACCATGTATCTAAAATCCGCCAACACACGGAACTCTACTCTACTCTCACTAGTCATCACTATCACTATCACTACATAATATAAAACAAAGTCGCATTCTTCTGTCCGTCCCTATGTATGCATAAATCTTTAAAACTACGCAACGGATTTTGAAGCGGTTTCTTTTAATAGATAGAGGGATTCAAGGGGAAGGTTTATATGTATAACCTACCGCCGCTTTGCACGGGCGAAGCCGGCGCGGGCCACTAGTATAATATATGCACAAATATTAACAATCAAATATTGATTCATTCCATAAGTGGTTTGTAAACATTCATATATTAAATTACGAACAAAATTTAAGGAATGTAAACAAAAAATAATATCATTTTTTAATCACTGCAAAAGACCCTTATGAGGGCCCCTAAAGATAATAATGATTTGGTCGGTAGCAAAACTGTTTTCCTACAGTCATTCTGACAAGTGGCGTCAGTAAACAAACTTTACGATTCCGTGGGGTACAAAACGTCCCGTGTTTTGGGTTCCCTTTGTTAAATTAAAATACGTTTAGAATTTAACGGTTGACATAAAATTATTTTATGTGATTCGTTAAATTGTAGCAACATAACTTGTAGTGCAGATTTTTTTAATTAAGCGAATGAAAATTCTTAGGCAAAAAAGATTAAATTACATTTTGCGCACCTAATTGGTAAAAATGTAACAATATTTTAACAATTGAAACTTTTTACCAATGTCGAGGTTTAGATAAAATAAATTTAAAAAATAAATAGGTGTTAGCTATTATTATTATATTCATTTTACGATCCTGGCAAGTGAGACTGGCAATATGAGAATATTTAAAACATTTTAATGTTTTTATTGAAGAACTTAGTGAGTCGAAAGGGAAATTGAAATATGTTATTCATTTATTACTTACTAGCGACCCGCCCCGGCTCCGCACGGCAGCATTTATTATACATATAAACCTTCCTCTTGAATCACTCTATCTATTAAAAAAAACCCGCTTCAAAATCTGTTGCGTAGTTTTAAAGATTTAAGCATACATAGGGACGGACAGACGACAGCGACTTTGTTTTATACTATGTAGTGATTTAGTGCTTAAAAATTATACTACTCGCCCATAAATGACCCACTACTAGCACACTGTGTTATGCTGGCCGGCTTGGTACACGGTTTCGTTTAAGGATTTCGGCTGGGCTAACCTAGCCATTGTCAACCGGATTGTCAAACTTAAGTGGCAGTGGGCAGGGCACATAGCTCGCAGGACCGACGTGTGGGTTCTCCCCGTGTGGGGACGGGTCAGAATATAAAACTTCCCCACCGCACGCTGGGAAATAACGCGTGTTGTAAAAGTCAACAAAACCCAGCACGCTTGGTGGTAGGATCGAACGGTCCGCCCGGCTGGCTACCACCCTCACATTTAAGTCCGACGCCAAGCAGTTTTACTGTGTTCCGTCGTGTGTATGTGAGAGCCGGTGCCCGACAGGGCAATTCCTTGAATTGCCTGCTCCATCTTAGACCCTGGCGTAGCTTTCCATCACGCAAGCCTAGGGTCAAAGGCATTCAAGTCACTGATAAAAAAAAAAAAAAAAAAAAAAAAACGTCCGATGGGGCAGGAAAGTCCTCGAGTGGCGACCGCGTTCCGGAAGGCGCAGTGCTGGTAGGCCTCCCACACGGTGGACCGACGACCTGGTTAAGATCGCCGGAAAGCAGTGGATGCGGGCGGCCCAGGACCGGCCTTTGTGGAAATCCTTGGGGGAGGCCTATGTCCAGCAGTGGACGTCTTTTGGCTAAAAATGATGATGATGATGATGATGAACCTAGCCATTTCCTTTTGTCGGCTCTTACGACACCCTCAGCATACTGAGGGCTTACCCCATATACCCCATTTCATAAAATATAAATAAATAAATATATCCTTGGACATTTCACACAACGCCATCTCATCCCAAGCTAAGCAACTTAATGCTTGTGTTATGGTAACGAGATGGATGATAAACTACTTATATACTTTTTTTTTTGTAAATACATACATATTATACATAGAAATGACACCCAGACTCCGAGCCAGTGCCTCTGGTTTAAACAAAGACACTTGCCCGACCCCGGAATCGAACCCGGGACCCCTTGATCCAAAGGCGGCACATCTAACCACTAGACCAACGAGGCAGTCAAAAAATAGGGTGGTGACACTATGTACTCCAAATCCGTCACCACACGGACTAAAAATCATAGGTTCATTACTTCCTTCAGCAAGCACCATTCTAGAACACTAAAAATACTCTTATATAACTTAGAGATTACGGAACCAAACGCAATATTTCATCCCTTGTACTAAAAGTTTTTTTTATAGTAACATCGTAAACATAAGCTCTATTGAAACGTTATGCCGCACTGTTCAACACCATATGGTCTGGCGCCGGGCAAACCTAAAATAATACTGCGGAGCCAATTCGAGATTTAGCCTTTTGTTGTTTGATAGACTATTACCACTGATGATATCAAACATTTCGTTAAAGTTATTAATTATTATTATTTAATTTTATTTATACTATAAATTATTATAGGCAAATCACATTATCCTGTTAAATATGGCTATGAATACTCATCATTGATTTCATTAATGACATTGAGACTGGATTTACTTGGAGACCTAATTCAAATAGAGTGTATTGTTTAGTTAATTTTTCTTATTTATTAATCACATACGATGTAATATTAATAACATTGTTTAATAACTCAAAATGTATATTTCTAGGGAAACCTGTAACTGGCCTTATAATATTTAAGTGCTTTGTTGTAATTTAATTTAGATACGCTGTTGGTTTTCTTAATAAATAAATAAATAAATAAATAAATAAGTTATGAATTACTTTTTTTAATCGTGTAACTTAGAACAATAATATTTCTGTATGTTTGTGTCTTTATATTACGGCCGGCGGCGGCGTATGGTGGCGAGTGTGATAGGGTCTGCGAACTTTAGCGCATGTATACTCGTGAAGAAAACTGTTATTAACATTTTTTTATTCTCTAATATAGTGACCAATTAGTAAAAATTAAATAAATAATATCTGGATGACCGAGCTTTGCTCGGTATTTTTTTTGTAAATTTTTTTTTTGGAAATATATTTATGTACGAATTACTAATAAAATAATAAAATAATGAATAATATTTTTCGATTTTACCGATTTTACTCAAACGCCTCCTTTTTGTTATTTTTCTTCCAAGTTTATGTTTAACACGAATAAAATGTCATTTTCTAAAAATGATTCCTAGCTAGATCGATTTATCGCCCCAGAAAACCCCTTTAAACAAAATTTCATGAAAATCGTTGGAGCCGATTCCGAGATTCCAATTATATATATATACAAGAATTGCTCATTTAAAGATATAAGATTAAAAAAAATATAATAACAGTTTTCTTCACGAGTGTACATGCGCTAAAGTTCGCAGAACCTATGTTCAGACTCGCCAAGATACGCCGGCCGCAGTATACTTTGTACAAAAATCTAATGTAAGGGTACTTTTATTTTGCTAAAAACCTTTTAGTAGGTAATTTGAGAAGTTCACTAAAAATTGCGTGATCGCTAACAGCACTATTTTGATTAATACAAAACAAATAAAAAGCGTATATTAAGTAGTAAGTACATCATTTTATTGTTTACTAAAGTCATTTTAAATGTATTTTCTATAACACATTTATGTGTTACAAAACGTCACATGGTAGCAGTTGTGAGTTGTATAAATAACTGCAAAAGGAAATTAGTTTTATTAATTTCAATGTGTATTAATCACAAAAATCTGTAAAGTAAGAGTAAACGTAAGAGAAGGAAAACTTGATACAAAATCCTGTGCTGCGCAGCATGTCGCGGGTTCGATCCCCGCACGGAAGAAATATTTGTACGACCCACAATTATTTGTTCCGGGTGTTTTCTTTATATAATATGTATGTACTTACAAAAAAAAATGTATATAAGTAGTTTATTTATCCATCTCGTTACCATATCACAAGCATTAAGTTGCTTAGCTTGGCACCAGATAGCGTTGTGTGAAATGTCAAAAAAAACTGACTAGTCTGGTACAGTAGGCTTATAACCCTCCATGTAACTTGAGGTGGCCCGACTCAGCGGCAGCAGTAGTAGTACTTATATGTATAAAAAATAATAACACATCCAAACTATGCAGATTTATTTCAAACATGGCTGACAAGAACTCTCGATAAACCAAACTTAATAAGATATATAAAACTATATCGCTGAATTATAAAATATAATCCGTTAACAAGCTATGATGACGTAGATCAAATTATAAAACCACTTTTTTGTCTGGGGTAAAAATGCAAGGTTCAAGCGCATGTGGGTAAATATAATGCAATCATAAAAGACTATTGTATTTGCCCCACAGTCTAAATAACAGCGACACATTCTTTTCACAACCATTTGACCATCTGTCGTTTTTGTTTTATAGTTATGAACTATAATGACATTTTCGTGTATTTAAATAAAAATACGAGGACGGTAATGAAATTATTCAGACTTTTTTATCGCCGTGTGAATTGATATACGGTACCGAGTTTATGGTTTAGGTAAAACGTTATTTTGCTTGTCGCCACGAGCTTTTTGTTTTGACCATTGACGGGTTGGCACAGGGTATAGTATCAAGTTTTTCTTCTCTTGCCTTGGCCTCATTTTGTCGGCTCTTACGACACCCTCAAGATGGAATGGGGTGATGATACTATGTAAAATACTACGAATTTATGAAATAGCTTAATCTGAATGTTGATAAAAAAATCTAAAAACCACTCGAGAGATATTCTAATTTAAAATTAAACTACCACATTGTTATCGGTCTATTAATTTAGTACAGCAACATGACACGTTAAACCTAGTATTTTCAACACCCCTCTTTTAAAGGGGGTTAAAATACGAATACCCGGACATCTCTACGAACATGTACAATTGAAACGAAAACATTAAGATTAGTATTGAAATTAAACCCTTTTACACGCGATAAATCCGTTAAAAAAAGTGTTTATTTTCAATTTTGTTTATTTATTTTCTCGCGATTATTACATTAATCGAGAACCTAAGAAATCATTATTAAGATTAGTAGTTCTGGCTATCACAAAAGTAGTTGTTCGACCTGAATCGAACTGAGAAAAAAAATTTCATATATTTAAAAAGAAACTAATCGCCTGGACAGTCAATCGAATAAAACATACCGCATACGCCAGGCGGATCCGACGACAAAAAAAAGGTTTCACACAAAAATTTATAAGACGTCACAATTTTAAAGCAATGGCTTCCTTCGGATAGAGAGATGTATAAATTAATTGTGCTTCGGACACATCTGTCGGTCCTTTGTCCGCTTAAGGTCGGGTACACGCTGTAAATTTGGGAGTTTGAGATCTCGCAAATGTTTCTTTATTCGCCATATTGACATTATTAAATGCGTATGATGATTTAATATCTCTGTTAGATTAGGTTTGGTTATGTGCTTAGCTTTAGTAAGAGACGACAAAAGGAAATGACAAAGCCGAAAATTTTGCCGGAAACCAAACCTTGATTAGTTAGAGCAGTAAGCCTCCCTAAAATGGGAGGAACCCCGATTCAGTGGGTTATTTATACGGGTTAAGTAGTAGTATGTTGATTACAAAATGATGAAAACCATTTAAATTTATTTCAGACTAGCGGCCCGTCCCGGCTTCGCACGGGTGCGATGTTACCCACGAGCGACGCCGCGGGGCGAAGCTAGTAAAAAAAGTAGCCTAAGTTACTACTTATATCATCTGCTACCTATCAGTGAAAGTCCCGTCAAAATCGGTATAGCCGTTCCGGAGATTAGCCGGAACAAACAGACAGAGACACAAAAAAAAAAAAAATGTGTTTTCTGTCTATGTACTGTGTACATACAAACTTACGCATTTAGTAAAGTGGTTATTTTATTATTACAAACAGACACACCAATTTTATTTATTTGTATAGATTAGTATTTTACTAAAATAGTGGCAAACGTGTAATTTTAGTGTTGTTGCTAATCCATGTAATCCATGTACGTGTATTTTTTTGTTGTTGCAATGAACATGGGCGGCCATTCCACAGCGTGATTTGGATGAACTCATTTTGAGTATGCCAAACTGATGTTCTTGTGTTGTTAGTGTTCGCGGTAGAAACACGGATTATTAATTGTTTAAGTTGCCCAATAAAATTTTAAAGAAAACTGTTATTTTAGTCTTTTTTTCGAACTTTAATGTTAGTTGTTCAAATGTCAAAAATCCCTTTATTAGGAAAATGGCAAATTTCTTTATTAATGCAAAGGTGACTAGGTTTATCGTTACTGTGACAAACGAAAACACTTTATTTGATGAATCCTTAAAGAAAATTTTAATTAATATCAATTAGGAGAAAAGTTATTGCAAAAAAATATGTTGATCCCTAGACACTTTTGATGTGTGTATATTTTAAATAAAGTCTCTTACATCTGTTTTATAAATTTAGGCAACCAGTTTTGTCTTAAAACTATACCTAATAAACAAAATGATTATAATTAAAATATTTGTTCAATATACCGTTAACTATTCCGTACCCCGCAACAGATAAGCAAATATGCCAATTTTTTTTATTATTGCCTAGACTTTATTTTTCGTCGGAAAATCCACAGGGATCCCTACCGTGGTTCCTAGGCGGGTTATGTAAGACCCTGGAGCGAGTAAAGACTAAAAACCAGCCAAGATTCCCGTCTACCCGTACCAGGGGTTTTGCTGCCCGATGGGGGAGCTTACTCCGCGATCGCGGGTGTAAGACACCCGCGATCGCTTCTCCCTTCGATCCTTCTCCCCGTACCCGCCTGACGTTGAATTTTGGGACACCCTGTAGGTATATAACAACAGCAGGCTAGTTTCATCGTAAACTTGGAGGATGGCATAATGGGTCAATAGTACAAAGAACCGAAGTCGAAATTCAATAGACGCCAGGCTTCTGTTCCAAATTCGAACGCAAAATTCTAAAGGAGTTTTTAATCTACCAATTACACTTACTATCTTAATTATCAGAATCAACTGTATACTTACATTCGCTTGTCTTGTAGCGCAGTTAAGATCGTAAACTACTCGATAAGCCACGTCTCAGAATCGAATGCCTATATTACATTTCAATTACCATATAAAATGTTCGAACAACCTCGGAGCAAGAGTCATTGCGTCCGTACCGATAATCATCTAATCAGAGATCATTCAATAACTTTTATTTCGAACCGATCAAGCATTAGTAGCAAGCAAAACTGCACTTTATACTGATTACTTTTCAGCTCAATTTTCAGCGGCAGCATAGCTAGAAACTACAAATCGAATCCCGCGTGTTATCTCAAATCCATTCCGCTTCCAATGTGTCACTGTTGGCAGGATACGACCATTCCAACTTGACACTTATATCAATCACGATAGAGTTCATTTGGCATTACCATGGAACTGGTCCAAGCGACGTTCTTGCTTTACTAATGAACGTGGAAACCGTCTACATTCGAAATTCGAAACGCAAAACGATGTTGAGCCGAGACAGGCTCGCGAAGAGATGTCGGATAAAAAAACGACTCAATATGTATGCCTTAAAGTACCTGCACATAGTTCGTAGCAGTAATTACTGCACATCCTTTATTTGTTCTTAAAATACAAACAGGAAAATTTTAATAACAAGACACTTTAAGTAACCTTTGTTAGAACTAGTCTGTCGCGCTTTACGCCAAAACTACTGAACCGATTAAAATGAATTTTAAGGTCTAGAACCTGAGAAAGAGATTAAAAACAAGAATAAAATAAAGGAACTTAAGCTTTTTGATCAAAATAAATGAAAAGAAAATATTGCTTCACATCAAAATTTACAACAACTAATGACTCTGTTACCACAATCAAGTTTCTATTGTTTGATTAGTAATTAAATGGTATATTATAAAAACGTTAAACGCCGATCGAGCCGTTCAATAAACCGAACAAAACGTTTACAGCTTAATCGCTTACATCTGTTAAAACTGAAACGATTTACAACGCACCTTTGTATAATAAATATTCGAGAGAGATATAAAAAAGTTTTGCGGCAGTATTATAAAAAAGGTTTATAAGAAAACAAAGGGCAGAATGAATTAAACAACATAATAAGGGATCAAGTCACAGACACCTGCGGAAATAAGGTCTTCATTAAAAATGGAAGAGGGACGGAGGCGAAACAGGTGGCGGATGATTGGGAGCTAAGATCCATGTCGATTGGTATGTCTATAGTATTGATTTGTAGCTTGTATTTTGTAGCTGTTATTTTGTAGCTAGTATTTTTGTAGCTGGTATTTTTGTAGATGGTATTTTTGGACCAGTATTTGCAGTCATGTGTTTGTATACAATGTTTGCGTAGTTGATAATTGGTATAGTGTTTCGGCTTTGTTCGTGTGGTGACGGGTTTAGAAAACATAGTATTACCGCCCGGTTTATCCACAGGGTGTCGTAAGAGACGACAACAGGATTCACAAGCGCGAAAACTTAGCCGCAAGAGAAGAAAAACTTGATATAAAACCCGTCTTGCCAGCGTGGCATAGTATTCTAATGACCCTCCCTGTGATGGGAGGAGGCCCGACCCAGCAGTGGGTCATTTATGGGCTGAGTAGTAGTAGTAGTATAGTAAATGCTCTGGTTAATCTTCTATACTAATATCTTCTATATACTAATATATAAAGCTGCAGAGTTTGTTTGTATGAACGCGCTACTCTCAGGAACTACTGGTCCGATTTCAAAAAATCTTTCAGTTTTAGATAGTCCATTTATCGAGGAAGGTTATAGGGTATATTTTATTTTCAAAAGAATTGGGGATCCGTATGAAAATTGCGATTTTGTAAACCAAGGTGTAAAATCGAACACCTATTTATGCGTGCGCTGCAAAGCTATTGACAATAGAACAAAATGATGTACTACGGGTTTGTAGGTCTTATAAAGATCTACAAAAAAGTAGATCGAGCGAGAGCACATATCTAACTATCATAGTTTAGTCACAATAACCGATTTTATGTTCATAAAAAATATGCACGGGTTCGAAGCCCACGCGAGGTTTAGTAAACGAGTAAAAAAAATATTATATAAGTTAGACTTATAACATCTAAGGTGCCTGCTTAACGACTTAAAAATCAAATTAAGTCTATTAATTTAAAAGATTAATAGCACAGGTTTCATAATATAACATAATTACATGCCATTAATGTTTTATTTAGGTAAGATTTTTAACGGGCAATTTTAATAGGCAACGTGATTGACGATCCTAATTTGCATATTCCAGTTTAACATTTACATTTGCTGTCGACCTGTATTCTGTAAATAACGCTATTATTGTACTTGTTAACTGCTTTCAATGTCTGTTTTATTCTAATGGTGTTCGCTGATTATAAGCACAATTTAAATGCGAACTAAGATCGAACTAACAAGAATGCGTTGTTGATCGAAGACGATGGTTCGATTCCGGCCAGGAAATTGTCTTCGTACAAACCAGAGGCACTTGTTCTGGGTGTTATTTGTATTCGCCTTTATTATGATTTCTTAGGGTTTCGCGATTAATACACGTTAAAATTAAACGCTTTTCGGTCGCGGGAAAGACACGCGCGACGACGACTGTTCCAAAGCATTCGAAACGTGTCGGGAATTATATAATGTAATATACGTATAGACGCGATAAATCCGTTAAAAAGTGTTTAATTTCAATCGTTTATTTTGTAAACAGTTGACAGTGTTTTTTTTAATTAATTTATAGTTATGCTATTTTAATATATAGTCAATATATACTATTTTAATATATACTAATTTAATATATAGTTATGCTATAACGTATAAGACTACGTTCTCTGAAGACTTAAAGAGCTAACTAGCTGTGATAAAATATAATTTAACTTGAAATATGAAAGTTTCTTGACCATTGACAAAAATAATTTTAAAAAGTAAAATGTCAATTTAGGGACCAGCTAAAAGCCGGGCATTAAAATGTCTTCATTAACTTTTAAAGAAACAAAAGGGTAATTGTATAACTTGGTCAATTTCTGAAATCATTATCAAGTTACGGGCCTCTTTTAACCCGCAATGTTTACAAAGCATGGCGGTAATTATTTTGCTTGTTCTGTTGACAGGACGCCCCATGACGCGTTTGGCGGGATCTTGAAGACTCTCAAGATGGCCGCGCGCCGACCCCGCCTGACCCATCCGTCAGTTTGAACGTGGAAACATCTGTTTTAACATGTCTTTCTGGCAGTTAATAAGCGCGTTCCGTTTTCAAATCTATTTCTTTTTATTTCAAAGAAATTAGATGGTCGCAGTTGGAAATAGAAGAGCTTACTAAAATCATCATCATCATTATCATTACATAATATCATTACATAGTATAAAACAAAGTCGTTGTCGTTTGTCCGTCCCTATGTATGCTTAAATCTTTAAAACTACGCAACGAATTTTGAAGCAGTTTTTTTAGTAGATAGAGTGCTTCAAGAGGAAGGTTTTTTATGTATAATACATGCATGAATTTAGATGTTCATCATTGTACCCGTGCGAAGCCGGGGCGGGTCGCTAATTAAGAATATTATAAAAAGTGTTCTAAATTTACTTTTCATTTTAGAATTTGATTGATTTAAAATAATTGTTTTGATGTTCTAAATTAATTCCATGCGGTGGTACATTTAAAACACAAATAGACAGCAACACATACCATCCGAGATTGTCTTATGAGACGACTACGCAACCAAGCCTCGAGAAAACTACATCTAGTTGGAGACACTCTAGCCACCGCGGCACAGTAGTCTTAGTTACCTACATGTAATCGGAGAAACGACTCAACAATGCGTAGGTAATTTAAGAATAAAAGTATCTAGTAAACTTTATATTACTAACTAGCGGCCCGCTCCGGCTTCGCACGGGTGCAATTATGCATGTATTATACATAAAAAACCGTCCTCTTGAATCACTCTATCTATTAAAAAAAACCGCTTCAAAATTCATTGCGTAGTTTTCAAGATTTATAGGGACGGACAGATACAGCAACTTTGTTTTATACTATGTAGTGATATATCAATTATACAAATAGACAAATTAGATTATATATAATTATATACAAATTAGAATTAGCATTGCCATACAACGCGGCAATGCTACTAGCCTTCTTGGCACCGTACCTGATACCAATAGTCTGGCGCAAGTTTCACGTATATAATTATAGTTTTAGACATTAATCTTTTTAGTATAATTTTATTTATAGTTCTTATTTCAAATGTATTATAAAGTATTTGTGCAACTTAAATCTATTAATACGACGCTGACGTGAGACGGTTGTTTTTATATAAATGCGTTTTCAATCGTCATAACTTACTTATAAGACGTTAAAATTGTATTTTACTCCAACAACTATTTAAATTGAAGACTGGTAAACATTAAAATCGAGTCTATTATTTAATGCAAATATTTCAAAAGATATAGATGACTTGTAAATATTTTAGGGACACCTAGTCTCTGATTAAATCCAAATATTTAGCAAGATAACATTAAAATACATTTACATTTTGATACTTTAGAATTATTTACTAAATAATGAGAAATATCTTTGCTTGAAATGGATTTCAATATGTCAATAACACGTTCCCAAGACATCATGAAAAAAGTCTAGTTAATCCTGGCAGTATTTTCAGCCGTCAACACTTTTTGCCACAAGAGTGTTGGCGTTTCGTTCCGAGAATTTAAGCGCAAATCTAGCGATGAGCTATCAGCAATATGTTTCTTTTGGAAATTGGGGCAACAAAACAAATACCTAACAGAGTTACTTATCGCAGCTAATGCTAACTTCTGACCGGTAGCTTCGTACGATTGTGAGCTCTCATCATCATCATCATTTCAGGCAAAATACGTCCACTGCTGGACATAGGCCTAACCCAAGGATTTCCACAAAGGCCGGTCCTGGGCCGCCCGCAACCATCGACCTTAACCAGGTCATCGGTCCACCGTGTGGGAGGCCTACTGCGCTGCGCGTTTGTCAATCTTGTGGGCTATGTCGGCTACCCTGTACATTTACATACATTTCTGATTCGATCTCGGAGGGAAATTCCGACCATACTCTCCATTGCCCTTTGTGAGCTCTATGAAAATCTAATCAAGTGTTTATGTGAGGAAAGATGGCCTGTGTGAAATTCTAGATAACTCAGTACCAAATTCCACCTCGATCCCTTTACAAGTTCCGTCGTGATTGAGTAAATCGTTGTGGAGCAAACTTCCTTACTTGAATTATAATATTAGAGTTAAAATAGATGTCTCTGACACATATATTAATACGTAAAACAAAAACCCTTTCTACGAAAATTGCGTAGATGGAGTGGTATGAAATTTCCCATAATTATAGCTTACTAGCGACCCGCCCCGTCCTCGCACGGGTGCAATGATGAACCTCTAAATTTATCAGTGTTTCTCTACTATATTATGGATGTATTATACATATAAACCTTCCTCATGAATCACTCAATCTATTAAAAAAAAACCGCTTCAAATACCGTTGCGTAGTTTTAAAGTTTTAAGCATACATAGGGACGGACAGACGAAAGCGACTTTGTTTTTTAGTATGTAGTGATAGTGATGATGATATAGCGGAGTACAAATAAATGAAAAAAACATTACACAGTACCATGTATTTGACACGCGAACGAATATACCAACTCTATAATACCTACTCTTTTGTTTATTGTGAAAGTTTTCGGTCAAATTGAGAATTGGTAATGTTCAAACTTATATTTTAAACTAAGTATTAATATTACTAGTATTTGATTCCTATTAGCGATACTACTGAATGTAACAATACAGGATGTGTTTTTCTAAATTATTGAGTTCTAATACAGAATGGAGATCATAATTTTCATTTTTCATGTCTTGTTTTATCGTTTCTCAAAATCGGTTTCGAGACACCTTTGAGTATTTTTCGATATATATTAGTCTCGGGTATATCATCTACGCCCACTTAAAAAATACACTCTGTATACGTTATATGCTGAAAGTATATAGGAAAGTTATAGAAGACTTATAGAACTAACAACGGTTGCTGTCAAAACTTGGAATAATTAATGAATAGATAGCTCCATAGAGTATTTCGTCGCAAGCAATCATTTTCGCTCATTATGATAGAAATTCATCATAGTTTGATAAGTTAGGGAAATTGGCACCTTGTGACTGAAGTTAGCTGTGCAAATATCAAGGTCACAGGATCGATTTAGGCGCCGGGAAAATTATGAATGTAATTTAGATATAGTGGGTGTCTTTGTGTGCGCTCATCATAGTTAGAGTTAGTTAGAGACAATTTAAATATGGATAAAAGAGATTATAAAATAACGATAGTTAGTTAATTTGTGTTCACCATATGTCAATGTTTTGTAACAAAATCTAGTTAAGGAAAACACTGATATTTCAAGATAGAAAACAAAATTTAAACATAGAACTACTCTTTGCCCTCACTTCGGATGCCTATATGGTCGACAAAAGAAGGAGTACCCAAACTACTTATCCAAGTATATAAATACAAGTTTCCACAGGATTCTATTAGCTGTTAAGCCAAGTTTTCGTTCTAGTATATTCAGATTCATTTCATACGACACTCTCAGAACAACAAAAAACAAAAAGGTGTACGACATAAGTATTATTAGGACTCCATGAATAGTAGATTTTATTTTTAAAGCTTGTGAGCAAACTTCAAAATTAGAATATCATTGGCAATCTTCGGATTTGGAACATTTATTGCCAAATCAATAAAACGAAAAAACCGATAACAGATATCCCAACCACGAACGCTTAAAATACACACACATGGACACCACAGTCATTAAAACCAGGCTATTAAAACCCGCAAAATTTGAACGCTCAAAAGCATACGAATGAAAACACTCGCTAGATTGGTAAAAGAACAGTTTTATGGTCTGTGAAATAAGGCTGGCTAAAAAAAACGAATTTATGATAATTTTACTCAGCCACTAATAAAACGTTGGTGGGAGAGTTCAGGATTATGGGATTTTGGCCAAAATTAATGTGTTTAGTTATACGGTGGCGAACAATTTTATGGGTAAGCCAGAAATTTAAAGCAGATTTATGGTAACGCTTAACTAAAGTCCAGAAATGACTTACTGCTGTAGATGTCTACCCTACTGAAGAGGGAAAATAAGAATACTGTTGCGTTTATAAACTTTTTTTGTAAATTAAAGCTGATAATATATTATAAGAACTCCCTCAAGGATTTACACGAAGGCCGGTCCTGACGCGCGCGCATCCATCGCTTTCCGGCGACCTTAACCAGGTCGTCGGTCCACCGTGTGGGAGGCCTACCAGCACTGCGCTTTAAAGACCGCGGTCGCCACTCTAAGACTTCGGCGGCGGGCGTCGGTCCTGCGAGCTATGTGCCCTGCCCACCGCCACTTATGATTGGTATACCTGTGGGCTATGTTAACTCTGGTTCACCTGCTTATCTCCTCATTTCTGATTTGATCTCACAGATATACTCCGAGCATAGCCCTCTCCATTGCCCTTTGGGTGACTTTGAGCCTTTGATGGAGCACAGTGAGCGAGTATAAAAGCGTGAGTATAAAAGATCGTAACTCTCGCTACTTGTCAATAGATGGCGCTGCGATACTGATCCTTTATCAATTTTATTTACTCCGGCCTCTTTAAACGTTGACATTATAATAATTAAAGAAATGAGTGTTGCCATTAGCTTGTTTATTTTAAGCACAATTTAATGACCGCCCTGCGATGGGACTGTCGTTCAGAACGCTTTGAAGTGCCACTGAATGGTTCTCTAATAAAATACAAATAATTTTATTTACTTTACAAACCTTTTAATGATGGCCCCTGAATCTCAGCATCTGGAAGGAGAGGAATAAAATATATAAGTGTCCCATTAAAACGAGGGCCGCTATTAAAAAAAACAGTAAAGCAATTTTTTATCGTATATAAATTCCGTGTCACGTCGGATTTAGAATACACGATGTCACCAACCCATTCCAGCCTGAGAGCGAATCTAATAGCCACAAGAGAAAGGAAACTTAGTACAGACCCTGTGCCAACCCGTCTGGCAAGCGTGAAGCAGCATGCTAAATTCCTTCCAATAATTTGGAGGAAGCAGTGGGTCATATAGGGGCTAATAGGAAGTATATAAATTTGGTTTGTTTGTTTAAGCCTGCCAACATGAATAAAAGTAAAATACTTAATATAGGTAAGTTTAAGTAAGTATTCTTGAAATATCTAAATTTATTTTATCACTAGCGACCCGCCCCGGCTTCGCACGGGTGCAATAATAAACCTCTACATTTATCAGTGTTTCTCTACAATATTATGAATTTATTATACATATAAAACTTCCTCTTGAATCACTCTATCTATTAAAAAACCGCTTCAAAATCCGTTGCGTAGTTTTAAAGATTTAAGCATACATAGGGACGGACAGACGACAGCGACTTTGTTTTACATTATGTAGTGATGATACATCATTTACTACCGCTTTGCAAGGCTGCAATACTGAGAAGATTTGGCAAGGAACTGTGTGGTTGTTTCTTAATCACCATTTTCATTCGACATGCAAATTTTAAAGGCGATTTTATGATGGCGATGTTCTTTAGCAGAGTGAAATCTATATCTGGGCCAAAGGGTTAAACAATAGCCCTTTGTGACTGTTGCGCGCTTGCTCTCACAAATCTCGTCCTATGAGTCTTTGTATACAAAAATGGCGATTAAAAAATAATAGTTTAAAAAAAAAACGCTTGTATAGAAAATCGAACTTAAAAATCGAATATACTAATACTAATATATAAAGCTGCAGAGTTTGTTTGTTTGAACGCGCTAATCTCAGGAACTACTGGTCCGATTTCAAAAATTCTTTCAGTGTTAGATAGTCCATTTATCGAGGAAGGAATATTTTATTTTCAAAGGAATTAGGGATCCGTATGAAAATTGCGATTTTGTAACCCAAAGTGTAAAATCGAAAACCTATTTATGCGTGCGCTGCAAAAACTATTGACAATAGAACAAAATGAAGTACTACGAGTTTGTAGGTCTTATTAAAATCTACAAAAAAGTCCGCGAGAGCACACATCTAACTATCATAGTTTAGTCACAATAACCTCTTTTATATTCATAAAAAAAGAAGCATAGAGATAAGCACGGGTTCGAAGTCCACGCGACCGAAGCCGCGCCCAAAAGCTAGTAGAAAATAAATTTTAATACATTTAAATTAAAAATAGTGTCAGAAAAATCGATTTAATTTGTAAAAGTTTTTTTTTAAACAATTATTTATTTTATACTAGTGGCCCGCCCCGGCTTCGCCCGTGCAAAGCGGGGGTGGGTTATACTTAAAAACCTTCCCCTTGAATCACTCTATCTATTAAAAAAAACCGCTTCAAAATCCGTTGCGTAGTTTTAAAGATTTATGCATACATAGGGACGGACAGAAGAATGCGACTTTGTTTTATACTATGTAGTGATAGTGATTACTACTTTTTACTATTTACTAAAATTGAAATATCATAAAGCTATTGCTAAATAATCACAAAAAAATATAGCAATAGCTTTATGATGTTTACATCTCTATTAGCTATTGCATCGAGAGCGGTGTTCCACCTTGATCACCGTTATTATTATTATTCTATTAATGATAACGGGTCAAAATGTTAAAATATTGAATTGTCATCGGTCCTTAATAAGTATGCCAAATTTCGTGTTCATCCGACGTTTTTAACTGGGTCAAAATCATGTTCAATGATTCCGTTACATACATACGTCTGAAGCTAATAAAAGCGTATCACTACATAGTATAAAACAAAGTCGCATTCTTCTGTCCGTCCCTATGTATGCATAAATCTTTAAAACTACGCAACGGATTTTGAAGCGGTTTTTTTAATAGATAGAGTGATTCAAGGGGAAGGTTTATATGTATAACCCATCCCTGCTTTGCACGGGCGAAGCCGGGGCGGGCCACTAGTTAAAAATAAGCAATTCCAGAGTTTGTTGCCGGCTCTTCACTATAGAGTAGCCTTCCGAACTAGTGGTAAATAGTAAATATAAAATATATATTAACGTGTCTGTTAAGCTAATAAATTCATTTTGATTTATTATACTACTACTACTCGGCCCATAAATGACCCACTATTGGGTCAGGCCTCCTCCCATCGCAGAGAGGGTAATTAGCCTACTGTGCCACACCGGCCAGACGGTTTCGTTTCAAGTTGTACTTCTCAAGGTTTTCGGCCTTGTCATTTCCTTTTGTCAGCTCTTACGACACCCTCAGAATGGACTGTTGTGGTGACTCTATGTATTCTAAATCCGTTACCACACTGACAATGATTTAACAGTTGTGCCTAAATGACTTTAAATTGCACTATAATTGATGTTTTTATGAAAACCTGAAATAAATAGACATAAATTATTTATTACTAGCTGACCCGGCGAACTTTGTTTCGCATTATATATAATTAAAACAAATAGAAAGTTGGACATAGGATACCTGAGATTTTTATCCCGTCCGCATAAAACCTACTTTAACAAAACGCAACTGACAGCGAAACGTTATGTTGTCTATAGTTTAATATGGTCGAAAATTTGACAATTAGAAATTTTGAATTCGACTTGTTTATATTGTTGTAATTCACATAATATCTTTATAACTTGTAGCCTATGTGTTATTCTGATGTATGAGCTATATTATTGTAAAGTTTCATTAAAATCCATTCAGTAGTTTTTACGTGAAAGAGTAACAAACATCCATCCATCCATCTATCCATCCATCCATACTTAAACTTTCACGTTTATAATATTAGTAAGATAGTACATGACTAGCTATCTTAGTTTTGAGATTAAAAACAGTTAAGAATTACACCTACATATCATGACTGGATTATAAGTTCATCATCATCTTAGCCTTGTATCCCGGTTGCAGCCCAAACTCTCGCTTCTGCGCCCGGGGTCAGCTTTCCGGCTTTTTGCGACTGGATTATAAGTTGTTTTAGTAGAAAGCAATTTATTCCTAAGTCTATGTTTTCAATTAAATTATCTGGATAATTGTCATGCTCTATTGTCGCTTAAAACAAAAAAAAGCATAATGACTTTCGTGTCGGTTTTCCTTCACACGTTATTTCTATTACCCGGAATGTGACTTCTTTCTCTTTGTAGTGTGTGTGAAGTAACATTCACTAAGCCGTATGTGCGTCTCTATCGCTTTTAAAATATTTGCCGCCAAGCGTTCTACGAAAGAGTATGTCGAGATATAAAAAACTAAATTCTATTTTTTTTAGGTTTTAATCCTCATGTTGATAATTTTATCCAAGTCTCACTTAAATCTTATAATATAATTGTCAAACATGGTATTAATTAGGCCTTTGGTAAGGTATGCGTAAATACTTTCGCAATAAATAAATCTTATACAGGTAAGTTAAAATACAACAACTTCTATTTCATCCTCTGCTTTGTAGAGCGTAGTATTCCCATATATTTAAGGTGTATTATTTCAATTTATAACGTTTTTTGATCAACATTGAAAGAGATATCCCTTTTTGCCGACGGGCTACAGTATTTTTATTGCTATATAACTTTATAATGAAAATCCACAGATAAAAATCCTTCCACCCTAATCAAACGGTTAAAATTAATGGAATTAACCATGAATTTCATTATTTCCAGTTTTGGTAATATAATTGCGTACTAAAGAAATGGCAAAATCAAAATACGTACCTAGCTGTAATTTAAGTTCACGTAGAAAAGAAAACTGTGAGAACTCTACAACGGAAAGTTTCATTATGTTAAAATCTTAAATGTAACCGTATTGTGTTACTACTTTTAAGGCACATACATTTCATTAATAGCACTTCAGCTTGCCTAAATTAAAATACGTAAATTTCACGTCAAAATAATACATCTACCTACATTAATTATTAAGAACCCCTCCCCGAAAAAACGTTATAAATACGATATACCTATCAACTCGTTTAATTGATTCGAAGTAAGATTGTTCTTTACGTCCAGTTTGTTGTGATTGCGCCCGATAGCCTAATAATTTTTATTAAAATCTAACCGCAATAATCGAACCGATTTATTTTCAAAAACATTAACAAAATAATACAAACTGAAATTACACTGAATACAAAGTAATGTTTGAATTAAACTCTATAAATGGATGATCGTGTGTTATGAACTTTAATTATTTTCTTAAAAATTTCGTATCTATACATAGTATAATTTATTTATTAATATTCTTGGGGTAGGTGACGATTTCAAAATAATAACTCGGATTAAAAACGGAATGGCACTTACACATAAATACACAAAAACGCCGCCCAGGATCACTCGATAATAACAATCCAACCAAGTAATTCCACAAAACAATCTTTTCACAACACTAATAACTTCAAAATCACTCTCACAACGGTATTTTACGTAACTTTGTAAGCGCGCTCGACCAGCGGCATAACGTCCTTCCCATACGAAGGCACATCGCAAACTGATTTTTCAATTGAGGAGGTTTAGTCAGAGAGAGGGGTTTCTATTATATCCGGCCAGCTACATGCATCATACGGACAGGTAGCGCTGCCCGTATTTAAAAAGTTAGCGTATACTTAAAAAAAGGACTTTAAATTATATTTCTTTATTAAAAAAATGCCTTTATTTGACATGCGTACTTCACAGTAGGTTATTTACTCTCCCATAACTGGAGGAGGCAAAACTCAACAGTGAGTCATCTGTGGGCTGAGTAACAATTTCAATAAATATTTAGCATGTGCGTTATACAAAGTGCAATTCTTATAAAAAAATTAAGTGCTTCAATTTTTTTTCTCCTCCGTACTAGATTTGTACAGTGTGCATACTTTTTTAATTAAACACCTTTCCTATTTTTCTTTATGCGAAATATTTTACTAATTTGCTACAGTGGCTTTAATCTAGCATTTTTTTATTGCCATTGGTGGCAATCGAAGTAGCGGTCCACCTGATGGTAAGTGGTAACCGCCGCCCATGGACTTTGACAGTGCCAGGGGCGCAGCCAAGCCTTTGAATGCCTACCGTGAAGTGAATACGGTATTGTAAAAAATATGCGAAATATTTCCATTAATATTCGGGTTGGCACTGGGTTTCGTATCAAGTTTTCCTTCTCTTCCGGCTAGGTTTTCAGGCTTGTCATATCTTTTTGTCAACTCTTACGGCACCCTCAGGATGGATTGGGGTGGTGACACTATGTATTTTAAATCCGTCACCACACGATTACGAACAATATTTCATCATCATCATCAGCCCCCATTAGACCACTGCTGGACATAGGCCTCCCCTAAAGAGCGCCATAGCGCCCTGTCTTCAGCTTGACGCATCCAGCTGCCAGCCTTTCGCAGATCGTCGCTCCATCTAGCAGAGGGCCGTCCCACACTACGCTTGCCGATTTGTGGTCTCCACTCAAGAACTCGTCTACCCCGGCGTTAGAACAATATTTGGTTGGATTAAAACTACAACCAAAGCATCAAACTGCAATTCTTAAAAAAAGTTCACCGCTTGGTTTTTTTTTATCTCGACCGAGCTACTCCAACGTGCGGCGTCCGCGTCCATTTTTGAATTAAGCAATTATGGTTAATTTCGAGGCTCTCCGTATTATAGGTGAGTCGTGTCGGCCCAAGAAATGTGTTATTTTGTACCATAATTTGTGTGAAGCTAGCTGGAGCAGCTGTGAACTTCGAACGAGTATTTGTTAATTCTTTTTTTAAAGTTGTTAGTGGTAATGTGGCGGGTAAGATTCGACCGTTATTTAGTACTGACAATTTTATTTTAAGTTTTTTAATGACAACCACAGACACAAAATGTCATTAACACACACTATCCTGAGAGTGTCATAAATTCACGCAACAGGTAGATCACAGGCCTAGTGCCAATCCGTCTGGCAAGCGTGGCACAGTAGGTCAATACCCTCCATGTATAGGGATTAGGTCCGACTTAGCAGTGGGCCATCTATAAGTTAAGTAGTAGTCTTTTTGTCTAACCAACTACTTACTAAGTAGTTGGTTAGACAAAAAGAAAGAAAAAATAGGGTCACAAGTTTTTTTTATGCCAAAATTATTAATCCAAAAACAGAATGTGGAGTGCGCCATTTTTATCACATAGGGGTATGATATCCCTTACAGTCCGATTCTCAGACTAACCAAATATAAATAAAAACATCATAAAATCGGGCAAGCAGTTTCAGAGTAACTCGTTTATAAACACTGTAACACGAGGTTTTTATTGCTTAGGATTAAATGGTCTTGAATATCCCAAATCAGTTTTATATAAAACTCAATTTATTTTAATACTGATAAAAATTAAAAATACCTGACTTAATGACGACTCGTCTATGATTGAGTCATTAAATTCATTTGAACGATTAAAAAAACACATTCGATTAAGATTTCGAATTCGCTCATCAATCACCCAATCAAGCGATGATTCAAACCGTTGTCAATTCGAAATTTAATATTTAAAAAGGCTAAAATTAACACTCCGACCGCCGTACTAATTTAAAATCATATACTGTGATTAATGTACCCCAGGTTTGACCGAATGACACTTCGCGTCAACGATACTTAATTTGATTGGACGTTTTCGTATAAATTACAACGCGAGGCGGAGCTTATTGGGTATAATTAAAAATCATAGATGGTTATCGCACTGGCCTGGTTTCCGGCTAGGTAATTGTTGTGGAGAACTTTTTTTTAATAAACGCGTAATTGTTCTCCTATGAATACGGTTGGCGTTCGGGGGTTAACACTTGGTTTCGTTATTGTTCTTGCGCGATGAATTCTTTTCTGGTTTTAAATTTGAATTCTTGTTCGATTTCCACGTTAAATACTAGCCGACAACCGCGGGTGTGACTGCATCTTAAATATTATTACAAAAATACTAACTGTACCCGGCGCGTGTTGCTACGCCACTTACTAAAACAAATTTGAATGATTTGTTTTTAAAAAGATTTCTATTTTTTTTATTCAGTAACCTTCCTAGGCCCAAAACACTTTGCTAAAAATTATCACATGATCAAATGCATAGTTAACGATTCTTTAAAGGACCTATAGACAAACAATCATTTTTATAATAAGAAGAAGTTCACTAATATTTACATTTTGGAATAAAATTTCACGTGAAAATTGATTTGACTTCAATTTAGTGACAAATTCCGTGTGGTGACGGATTTAGAATACACAAAGTCACCAATCCATAGCGTCTTATAGTTGTCGAAAATGAATCCGTTACCACATGGATACACCGATTTATACATTTAATCTAACTTATAGGAGAATGAATGAATCTATTTAAAAAAACGCATCTGTGGTTCGCGGCCTTATGATTTACTTGTATCTAAAAACAAAACTATAACTCTCCACAAAATGGCGTCAGCAAAAAATGTGACTGAAATCATTCCATTTTCCCGCCAGAAAGGCGTATTGTAACATTAAGCGTGTAAGTACGGAATATAGTAGGCACATAATGAACACTATACGCAACAATCATAGTGGTTAAATAGTTTATCTTACTCAGACAATAAATTGTACGAGTATAGGAGTATTTAATCGCCTACGATACTAGGCTAAATCACCAAGAATTTAAATACTTTAAATTGATAAATTGGTCATGTTACGTTTTTTAGCCAATAAATGACCCACTGTTGGGTCAAACTGCATGAAGGGCAATAAGCCTACTATGCCCCGCTGGCCAGACGGGTTGTCATAGGATATCTAGACAAGTTTTCCTTCTCTTGAGGCCAGGTTTTCAGCCTTATCATTTCCTTTTGTCGGCTCTTACGACACCCTCAAGACGAAATGGGGCGGTGACACTATGTGTTCTAAATCCAACACCACATGGAAAACGTTTTATTAAAATGTATTTACTATTACGTATTCAGTATTAAATACTCAGCATTAACCCGTATTCCTAAGTTTATTAGTCTATGATTTCGATGTTTTTTGAATAGACAATAATTACTTAGTTTGACTTATCCCAAAGTCCTCAAGGTCGGCTAAAGTCTAACTTTATTTTGCTAACTACCAGTATTGACACGGAGCAACGACTGAAACAGGTTTTTACTTAGTGTCAGTTACAATATTAATTAATTAAATAATAGTCAGTCCATTATGGTGAAATCCAGGAATTATATGACCATTTTAATCAAGAGGTTATGTTATTTCTTCTAAAAAAAGGGCAGAGATCCACGACAAATTTTGCTGTTTCATCATGTAGAAAATATATTTTTATTCCTACTAATATTAAAAACGCGAATGTTTGTAAGTATGGATAGATAGATGTTTGTTACTCCTTCACGTAAAAACTACTGAGTGGATTAAGTAGTAAGTAGATTAAGTACTAATAATATAGCTTATACATCAGAATCACACATATAATAATAATAATAATTTATTTCAGACAAAATCCATATCGCACAAAATCAAATTACACTACTTATAAATTACTAAACAAAACTAAACTATTTTAATTGTATTACTATTTACATCAACTACTCCACGCTTTAAACACAGGTGCGTGCAAAGACCCCCAGTACTGATTAAACGGCCCAACATATGCTACACTTAATTAATATATCGTGTGAATTGTCCAAAATATAACAATAAGTGTCAAGTAAGTAGAAAAAAAATCTGACGAAAAAATTAATTCCATCACCACGCGGATACAACCGCGGGGCGCAGCTTGTTAAATATATTTCGGAGCTGTAGTGTTCGTTCTGTGCATATATGAGACGCGGGGTATAATACACACGACTCCAGTCACAAGTCACAACACTACCTTATCACATCTTGTCTTGATGAATTATCGCTCGCGAAGCATGGAGAATGGGTTACTTGTGAACAGCTCTACTTAAGTTAAAAAGGTGTACTCGACGTTATTTACGAGTAAACTTAATATCGATACTTTTGCTGTTCAGTGCCAGTATTTTTACGTTATTAAATTATGTTATTGTATATATGTATACATAAGAAAGAGGACCGCAATGCAAAAAAAAAATGACAAGCCCTCTGAGTTTCTTGCCAGTTCTTCTCAAGAGTGGTCGCGTTCCGAACTTGTGGTAGACGGTAGACCATTTGTATTATATAGAATCTTTATGAATATTGTGTTGACTTTTTGTAAGTGTCCATCGTGACCCAAGCAAAATAAATGATTTGAATTTGAATTTGTAGCCCCGAATACAAAAAGAAGTGGAAATATTACATTTGGAGATCTTTCACATGTATCCATGTATAATTAAAAACCTAGCCAAATCAAAGAGAAAAAAGAATAAAAACATTTATTTAAGTTGGCTCGTTGGTTCGTTTCTGCCCTTGAATGAACCACTACTGAGTCGGGCCTCCTCCAAATGATTGGAGGGAAATTCTTCTCATACGGCTAGGTGATCTGCCTCTTACGCTCCTTTAGTCGCCTCTTACGACACCCTCAGGATAGTCTGGGTTGGTGACACTAAATCAGTCACCACACGGAAACGTTACTGTTTATTAAGGATAGTTATATTGACGTCATAAATATAGACAGTCAAGATGGTAGTGTTTACTTAATTGGCACGGCAATGCTAATAAAGCCGAATACCTGTCTGTCTACATTATCCTGTATTGAGTCCTATGGGATGTCGTTTGAAATGCAAATTTTGATGCTCAGGTATATTAGTCGATGCTTTATTGGCTCCCGTTAGGGTTGTCTCTTTGATACGTCAGGTGAACATAACCTGCTTTATTAAATACTAGCTTCCCACAATCTGCGTTGATGTTAGCTTGAGTTTTTTTCTTATTGGCAAATAGATGTCGCTGTTTAATAATATACGCGATTCGATTATTAAAAAAATACTGCTTAACATTAAACAAATTGACTTTTCTTCATTTTTTATAATTAGAATATGAGTGCACCAACGTAATATTCATTTTGAGGGTGTCGTAAGCTCTGACTAACGGAAAGGCCGAAAACTCAGCGGCAAGATAAGGAAAACTGTGCTCAGGCCAACGTGGCACAGTAGACTAATTCCCCTCTATGTAATGAAAGAAAGAAAGAAATTATACCTATATAATGACACTGAGAAAACAAGAAAAATAAAATCAAAATGAGTGTTAGCGCCAAAGGGCCACCTCTCGTTTACCCACTAAAACCCCAGCGGACACGGTTGTGACGTCACATTCCACTGTGACGACCCGACGTCTATCGGAGAACGTCCGGGCGCCAAAGGGCCACCAGCTCAGCATTATGGTTAGGTATCGGCACAAGTACTAATTCGTTACGCTGAATTTCAGCTGCGACTCACGATTGCCGGACGTTCCAAACTGTGACAAATGTTGTACACAATAAATACATTGACTAAATATCATAATAACGATCAAATTAAAATATCTATTATTTTTAATAGATAGAGTGATTCAAGAGGTAGGTTTATGCCCCGCCGCACATGCTCACACTCGCATTGGCTGTCACGCGCCGCGGGCGAGGCGCAGTACTAAACTCCGCATGTACGCGTGTGCGTCGACACGTGAGAGCTAATGCGGAGCTTGGTAGTTGGTACTGCGCCATATGTTTTTAATACCGCCACTCGCTCGCGGCCAATGCGAGTGTGAGCATGTGCGGCGGGGCTATATGTATAATACATGCATAATTACACCCGTGCGAAGCCGGCGCGGGCCACTAGTTAAATATAAACTAAATAGACATTAAATAATTAATGTTATTAAGAAATATTGATTATTCAATTAATTTATTAAATAATTATTTCTGCTTAGCAGCTTAGCTTAATGGGAGGAGACCTGACTCAGCAGTGGGTCATTTGAGGGGTATTAGTAGTAGCGGTATAGGGGTTTGATTTAAAAATATTACAAACGACCTCAATTCTGAATCGATTAAATTCATTCGAATAAGAGATCCCCTAAATTCACTCAAACTAGTTCAATGCAATACAATGTAATTCGCCAAACCGATTCCCTGAAACTCAATAATGACCCTAAACAAACAGACGCCATTAAATTAACGATTGACAACCCTAATCGCTTCGGGCGTCACCGTGCAACTTCGGCTTAGAAATGAACGGTTCCCGTACATTGATTAATATTGTATTAGTTTGGTACATTTCAATGAGGCAGCGATGTATAATGTTGCTATATTGTGCGTCGTTTACGTAAATACGGGTAACTTATACATGTTTAGTTAATTGATCTTCTCTGGTTTCGACTTTGTTGATGTTGTTTTCCTTTATTAAACACCAGCTTCTGTGAGTAGATTCACCAGCGTAGATTTCAATCCCGTTTACGCTAACGCAATCGATGTATGCCCCAAATTTGCTATTTTCTATTGACGTGATCGTAAAGATTTGTTTGCTAGTTTAGGCGCAAAGGGATGATCATCCAGCCAGTCGAGGTGTGATGTCTGGCTAGGGGTCGCAGCACCTATCCGCCCCGATAGTTGTAGTCGGGGAAATCTTAACCTTGCGAGTTGCTGAAATTTCGCTATCGCGGTGTAGGACTTTTTCATAATTATAGCATTTGTAGGCGATATTTCTTGATGCAATTAGTTCAGATTTCGGGTAAATTGTGTAAAGTATGTAGCATGCGTTCGCAACACTAGCATTAATCTGGTAAATTTAAGAGATAAGTTACTTTCTTGTTAAGTTCTTTTGCTTAAACCGACTATAGCACACTATAGTCTACTCTAGTCACTATAGTACTATATATATTATATATATACTTTTGGTAAATTAGTATTCCTAATTTACCAAAAGTTTTCAACGACCAAAACCAAAATAAAAAATAAAAGTGCTAGTATCGTTTTTGAGTCTACTGAATTAGCAAATTTTCCCCAAACCAGCTATTTTCTATTGAAATGCAGGCATGCATGTCAAAGTGTCATATGCTAAATTTAAAAGTTTTTGCCAAGTTCTTGATTCGAAAGCTTGTGGCGTGTTTTATGACCTTTAGAGAATCGTAAACTATGCACATACTAAGATATACAGGGTTTAACGTCTTAGAACGGGTTAGATTATTTCAGATAAAAAATATGGTTACAACGCAAAGCGAAAGTAATTATAAATTTAACAAGTTTAAAACGCATTTTAAGCCTGGGATATTGCATAACTTGTTATCAATTGCAACACATTCCACACAAATATAAACTTTAACACAGGCCAGTAAATCTAAAAGTGGTGTAACATAAATTATTT
The DNA here is from genome assembly GCA_905475355.2 of Clostera curtula. Taxonomy (NCBI): domain Eukaryota; kingdom Metazoa; phylum Arthropoda; class Insecta; order Lepidoptera; family Notodontidae; genus Clostera; species Clostera curtula. Next base: position 3,055,514 of record FR997813.1, on the reverse strand, counting down.
CAGAAACCAACTAAATAACGAATGATACAGAATTAGACGAACATGCTTCAAGTGAATTTATTACAACAGCTTCAGTCTTAATTGAATTAATGTTTCAATCTGATTAATTGAAAACAATTTCTGTGTTTATTCCACTAAATCCGTTGCGGATGCGACTAATTGTGGCCTAGGTAACGGTTTGGAGGAAATGTCTGTCAAGGGATAATTAATTTTATTTTGACGATGTTATAATTCATTGTCCAATGACTAGGTGCATCACTATTCTGTTGTGCCGTGTGAAATTTTAAGAGCTTCGCCTTCCTTCATTGTTTCCCCAATGTCATTGGGGTCACTAATCTCACCTGGATGCAAAGGCCATAAATGATCCAATTCTGTGTCAGGCCTCCTCCAAGTTCATGGAGGGAAATTAGCCTACTGTGCCACGCTGGAAAGACAGGTTGGCACAGGGCCAACCGCCGGTATAATAGAGATCTCATACGTTTGTTTTTTTTTATTCTACAGCCTCTGATTTGGCTTTGGATTTGGCTTTGGATTGAATTTGGTTTCCAGTTCCATCCGTCTCCTTTCAACCTCCCTTGTTCTGGATCATGGGTCAGTTTGAACTACGCCTAAGAGGAAAGTTTCATGAATTCACTTCGTTCGTTATTCATCTATTTATCTTCTTCACTTCACTATCACTACATATTATAAAACAAAGTCGCTGTCGTCTGTCCGTCCCTAACCCTATGTATGCATAAATCTTTAAAACTACGCAACGGATTTTGAAGCGGTTTTTTTTAATAGATAGAGAGATTCAAGAGGAAGGTTTATATGTACATCCATAATATTGTAGAGAAAGACTGATAAATTTAGAGGTTCATCATTGCAGCCGTGGGAAGCCGGGGTGGGTCGCTAGTCTTATGTATAAAAATTAATTGCTGTTCGTTAGTCTCGCTAAAACTCGAGAACGGCTGATTTGGCTAATGTTGGTCTTGAAATATTCGTGGAATTCCAGGGAAGGTTTAGAAGAAAATATTAAAAACTATTTCTTAATACCCATTATTTTTGTTCCAGTTAAGTTTTGCAAATATTTTAGTAATGTTGAAACACTGGAATTATCATTCAGGTTTTTTATTTATTGATTCTGAGGTGGTACGAAGTTTTCCGGGTCAGCTAGTTCACATATAAATTACCTCTAGATGTAAAGTAGAATTAGTATAAACACCGATATTCCGAATACGATACGATTGCTAAATCCTAACAAACAAATGAATATTCACAAGTAAATGAGAGCAAATCATCTATAATTCATTTGGGAGCCGAGTTATTAATGTTTACATTATTATTCAGTATTTCATTGCTCATTCCCGTTCGTGGTTAGAATGCAAATTGTCATTAATAGAGGTGCACGTCGCGGAAATAGGTGTCATTAGTGATTAATGTTATGACAATTTTAGTATATTGTTCGGAGTAAGGGCGCGTTTACCATAGTCGCTTTATTTGTTCTACTAGAGTGGCGCACAAGCAGAAGGCCCGCCTGGTTTGTAACACTCGAGGTGTTGCACTGGCACTCGCATGTGGCAGGGAAAATAAATTAATTCAGGTGGTCAACTCTGCAAATATTGATCGTAGCGTAAAAATGATGGTGGCAAACTTGTGAGAAATTAAATTTCCAACGACTTTGGATATCGTCATTTTGCTCTAAAGTTGAAAATTAACGAGTTATTTCAGAAAAATTAAAATATTGAACGTTAAAACAAGATGGCGGCGAACCCTCTAACGGGATTAGTTCGAAAATAGAGATTTATACACCAGACGTTTAAAAAAAATCGCTCCCCGGATTTTTTTCTATTAAAATTTTATTATTATTTATTTATTTATTATTAAAATGTCTACCCCGACTGGACTAGTGTGGGATATAAAACAGGATATAAAACTTCCCCACCGCACGCTGGGAAATAACGCACGCTTGGTGGTAGGATGTAATGGCCCACACGGCTAGCTACCACCCTCACATCTAAGTTCTACCAAGCAAATTTTACTGTGTTTCGTGGTGTGTATGTTAGAGCCGGTGCCCGGCAGGTTATTTCCTTAAATTCCCTGCTCTATCTTAGACCGCGGCGTTGCTATCCATCACGCAAGCCTAGGAACAAAGGCATTCAAGTCACTGATAAAAAAAAAGTTTACAAACACGAAATCCACGAATACAAATGCCACCCAGACTAGAAGCAAGTGCTTCTGATTTACACTAAGACACTTGCCCTACCCCGGAATCTAACCGGGAACCCGTGATCCAAAGACGGCACATCAAACCCCTAGACCATCAACGTAATCATTCTTTTTTTTATGCGGGGATCGAACCCGTGACATGCTGCGCAGCAGTCGATCGCTCAACCACTGCGCCAACCGTGTCGTTTTCCCGATAGAGCTCTAGCAAAATTACTCACGCGCAAGACACAACATCACCCTTGGGTATGGCATAAACGGCACTATGGTTCGTTCACGTTAAGAATGCAGTGACTCATCTGCGCAACTGCAGGGTAAAGGACGCAAAGGACAGAATATACCCGATGCGTTCGAAACTATGCATTCAACTGGTCACTATGAACTTGACTTTGTAATTAGAAACGATTTTATTGGTTATGGGCTTGGCTAGGCCGGCGGATGATCATGACTCACTGCATTCCTAATGCGAACGAAGTATTGACGTCAAATTTACGGACGTAACGATTTCAATCTCTTGTTCTACGCTATGACGCTGTTTCAAGCTGTTTCAAGGTCAAGGTCTCTTTACTGTTAGCATCGAGAGTTAGTCAAAATTGTTAATGTCAGTTAATAGTAGAACTTGTACTATAAAATTAAACGGATTCGTCTCACCCGCGTGGGCTTCGAACCCGTGCTTATCTCTGTGCATATTTTTTATGAACATAAAAGAGGTTATTGTGACTAAACTATGATAGTTACATATTATGTTCTCTCGCGGACTTTTTTGTAGATCTTTTTAAGACCTACAAACCCGTAGTACATCATTTTGTTCTATTGTCAATAGTATTTGCAGCGCACGCATAAATAGGTTTTCGATTTTACACCTTGGTTTACAAAATCGCAATTTTCATACCGATCTCTTATTCTTATGAAAATAAATTATAGCCTATAACCTTCCTCGATAAATGGACTATCTAACACTGAAATATTTTTTGAAATCGGACCAGTAGTTCCTGAGATTAGCGCGTTCAAACAAACAAACAAACAAACAAACAAACAAACAAACAAACAAACAAACTCTGCAGCTTTATATATTAGTAAGTATAAGTATAGATTATATATTAGTATAGATTAGTACAGATTTGAAATATTTGTCGGAAGGCAAATTTGGCTATTTTTGGACGACTTACTAGTTGTTGGATCCGATACGCAACAAAGAAACATTTTTTTTTAAATGTTTATGGTATATAAATGACCCAATGCTGTGTCGGGCAGCCTCTCATTACATGGAGGGTAATTATCCTACTGTGCAACGCTTACGCAAGACGGGTTGGTTTGAAAGACAGGGTTTCGTTTAAAGTTTTCCTTCTTCTAGGTTTTCGGTCTTATCATTTCCCTATTTCGGCTCTTACGACACCTTGTCATGGAATAGGGTAGTGACACTACGTATTCTAAATCTGCCACTACACGGATGTAACCGTTTTCAAAAACAATAATAACTGAAACGCGAAAAACAATACATAAACAACCATTTGAAGTCCGTTTCAACTTAAACTGACACCGACGTTAATTAGGATGTATGCCCAAGACAGCGACTTCAAATGGTTGTTTATGAGTAATTTTTTCTTTTTATTTTTTACTTTTATGGCTATTCCTTTCTCTTTCACACATCTTGTTGGTTTTGTAGCAAAGGAATTGACGTCTGTATCGCAATTCGTCATGGTACCACGGGTATGACTATGCAATTTTTTACACTCCAATCTGTAGTCCAATTTTGAATTCTATACCCTGGACAGAGTGTTCACTTTTATTTGTCAAGGTCTGTAGTGTTGTGTAGTTTGAAATGCTCGGAGACCCCTTGTAGTGATTAGTGATGACTTAATTTCATACGTATATTGGACTTGGGTGCAAGTTTTTCATACAGGATTTGGGGATCCACATCATCTAAACTAGTGTTACAGGCTGTCTGTGTATTTATAGATGTAGAATACATGGACTCCAATATGGAATAGACAAGGCAAAAGGAAATGTCAAGACCGATTACCTAGCCGCAAGAGAAGGTTTTTTTTTTTCGTCGGATATCCTCATGGATACCCGTCCGTTTGGGAACTGGCCGGGTTATGTGGGACTCCGGAGCGCGTGGAGATGGTAAGTTGTGCCCCAACCTACCCACTAAAACCGACGGCGATCCTCAACTGCCCGAAACAGGGCCACGGGTATCGCTCCCCCGTTGGGGGAGCATGCTCCACGACCCTGGGGGCCTCGGCCCACCCGTTTAGTCGAGCCCCATGCTCCGAGGCGGGCCCCTCCGATCATGGGGGGCTGTATAGCCCCCCATGATCGATACCCTATGCCAACCCGTCTGGCCAGCGTGGCACAGTAGGCTTCTTACCCTACCTGTAATGGGGGGTGGTTAGCAGTGGGTCACTCGTGCAGTACACGAACGACGATATACGAATAGGTTTACAGCATACTTTAAAAGGATTGTCCCTTTTGTCCAGCAGTGGACGTCTTTTGGCTGAAATGATGATGATGATGATACTTTAAAACAAAACTTTTGATGTACGGAACTGTACGAAAGACTTTTTATGTCCTAGGAGACAGAAGCTTAATATAAATATTGGACACATGTCTATTAGTATCTCCATAATGACGGTTGATAAAATCTGTAAGTCATCCGAAGAGGTTTTTGCTGGCAAATTTAAATTTTTCAGTGTAAGAATTACGTGTGGTAATGAATTTAGAATACCATAGTATCACCACACCATTCCATCCTGAGGGTGTCGTAGGAGCCGACAAAAGGAAATGATTAGGCCTAAAATCTAGACGCAAATGAAGGAAAATTTGATACGAAACCCTTTTTTTACGCCGGTGATCCGCATGGATTCCTGGCCGTTGGGACTGGCCAGGTTACGTGGGACTCCGGGGCACGTAGAGATGGTAAATTGCACCCCGACCTACCCACTTGAACCGACGGCGATCCTCAAATATCCGAACCTGGGCAACGGGATTCACTCCCCGACAGGAGAGCATGCTCCGGGAACGAACCATTTTTTTTGTTGTCGCTGGGGAATTGTTTTATGCATACCACTGCCCCCCGGCGGAGAGGTCGGTGATTATGTAGGACTCCGACAAGGGACGTCTGTCTACCCCAGAGGCGTCTACCCACTAAAACCCCAGCGGTATACCCTCACACGACGCCCCCGGGAACGAAACACTATGCTAACCCAGTGTGGCACAGTAGGTTATCCTCCATGTAGTTGGAGGAGGCCACAGTCAGCAGTTATTTATGGGCTCACGAGTAGAAGTAGTAGAAACAAACGCTTGGACTATGATTATGATCGTTCTAATGTGGATGAGCCTCTTGCAACTTGTAATATGAAATTTGTTTTACAGTTACAATTAATGGTTTTTGTACTGTGCAAAGTTACAGCCTTGTAATGAGGAAAACTTGCTAAGAATTTAGAGCCAAATTAAAATTTATAATTAATATCGAGTAACAAAAAGTTATGACTCTTTTTCTGAAAACTTCCCCTCCAAATAAATCAATAACAAGCTTTTACAAATGTTTAGAATCCGCAAAGTCACCAACCCGGTGTGGGTTGGTGACATCCTGAGGGTACCGTAAAATGCGACTAACCTAACCGCAAGAAAAACTTAATACAAACCATGTGCCAACCCGTCTTGCCTGCGTGGCACAGTAGGGTAATTTCCCTCGATTAATTTGGACCAGTCCCGATAGTGACGAGTATATGGGGGCCGTATGGTGACGGATTTAGAATCCGCAATGTCACTAACCGGTGTGGGTTGTTCGAGAGTTTTTCGAGCTTTTATTTTTTATTGCTATATCGGTGATCGGGCTCTGGTTTGGAGTTGTCATGCTCACTAAAATACTCTGAGCAGCGGTAGCGACGTGTGACGGGTCGATCACTTCCCTTTAATATGATTGAGGAGACCGATGGCTGTCACATGCGTTATACTTGTGAACAGGTGCTGCTGTTTGAGGTTGGTCGGCTCACTAGACCAAGGAAGTTTTATTTTATTTTATTAAAGTTTATTTTGTATTGTTTTAATATTCACGTTTCAGCTGACGCCTTCCAGATCCAATATAACAGTTTGTTATGTGGAATTTGTTGGGTAAAAAAATATATTACAGTATCAAATAGGACCGCAAAGTAATAAAAAAGAAAAGAATGACACGCCCTCCGAGTTTCTTGCCAGTTCTTCTCAGCAGTGTTCGTGTTCCGAACTGGAACTTAAACTATATTACTTTGATTTGTATACATTTTATTAGTATGTTGACAATTTGTAAATGTCCATTGTGTCCTATGCAAAATAAAATAAAATAATAAATAAATATCCTTGGACATTTCACACAACGCCATCTCGTCCCAAGCTAAGCAACTTAATGCTTGTGTTATGGTAGCGAGATGGATGATAAACGACTTATGTACATTTTTTTTTTTGTAAATTCATACATAATAAAGATAGAAATGACACCCAGACTCCGAGCCAGTGCCTCTGGTTTAGACAAAGACACTTGCCCGACCCGGGAATCGAACCCGGGACCCGTTGATCCAAAGGCGGCACATCTAACCACTAGACCAACGGGGCAAAATAAATTATTTGATGACTTTGACCTGAGGATATCGTAAGAGGCAACTAAAGGAAAGCAACGGGCAGATCACCCAGCCGCAAGAGAAGGAAATCTTGATACAAACCCTGTGCCAAGCTGTCTTGCCAACGTGGCACAGTAGGCTACACTGTGGCTCGTTCTATCGTTTTTTTTTTATTTGTATAACGCTTTTTACAATAGCCTAAAGATAACATCCTTTTTTTTCTTGCTCCTTTGGCAACTCATTACTGCTAGCCAGTCTACAAGTTATACATATCACTATCACGACATAGTATAAAACAAAGTCGCTGTCGTCTGTCCGTCCTTATGTATGCTTAAATCTTTAAAACGACGCAACGGATTTTGAAGCGGTTTTTTTTAAATAGATTGAGTGATTCAAGAGGAAGGTTTCTATGTAGAATACATGCATAATTGCACCCGTGCGACGCCTGGGCGGTTCGCTAGTACTTAATAAAATAGTAATAATTTATAAAAAAGTGACATTATATGGGAGAAATAAAATAAGAGTCCGATTTTTCAGTGACGGGTTGTGGGTTGAATCATGGGTTTATATTTTGATGTTATTTTTAGAAATAAATTTTGCTAAACATTTTAGCATTAGTTCGTTATTATTACCAATACGAGTAGGGAGGGGATGGTTATGGGAAAAGGAATCTTTAATTTTGATAGAGTTACATCCTTTTTTGCGTGGGGTCTAATTCTTAATTGACTGTTCACACCAGCCTGGGAAATGGATCTAATAAATATATCCTTGGACATTTCACACAACGCCATCTCGTCCCAAGCTAAGCAACTTAATGCTTGTGTTATGGTAACGAGATGGATGATAAACTACTTATATAATATTTTTTTTTGTAAATACATACATATTATAGATAGAAAACACCCAGACCCGGAACAAATACTTGTAGGTCGTACAAATATTTCTTGCGTGCGGGGATCGAACCCGCGACATGCTGCGCAGCAGTCGATCGCTAAACCACTGCGCCAATAATATGAACGGAGTCCCCATTCCTGCCTGCCTCGTCTGGTCCCCACTATGTTTCCTCGGGATATTATCCAGATCTTCGCCGCGTCCCAATTTCATTGGGCTCGGCACCAGTCTTCGTCAGTCTGGACAGCTTTACAACTGATGGACTCCAATCTAACGTCCATCAGCGCCCGACGTTGTTTAACAAACAGATCGATAGCCTTCTCAAGCCACTATTTATAAAACCTCTACTAAATACGAGTTCAGTCCTCGCCAAACTTTATGGCCGCTCTGAATGTAGCCACATTACACTGCGCAGAACACAAAATCAGGTATCAGCGGGACGTACGTGGGGAGGGGAGGCAGGGCACGCCCGCACTCACCCGCAAGCGTCCTCGCCTCCTGGTTGCAGTGTTCGCCAATCTTTAAGGCCGCTCTGAATGTAGCCGTGGGTACGAACTTGCGCATTGTACATTTCATAACCAATAAGAAAGTAGCTCACTCACACTAATACGCGGGTGGCGTGGACGTTTGCGGGTGAAAAACGGAGAGCGCGGGGGGGGCCTGCCTCTCCACCCGCGTACGTCCCGCTGATACCAGTTTTTGTGTTGTGCGTAGCGTAATGCGGTTACATTCAGACTGGCGATAAAGATTGGCGCGGACTGTACGATGCGCAAGTTCGCACCGACGCGACGGCTTCATTCAGAGCGGCCAGAAAGTTTGGAGAGGACTGTATGTCACATAAAAAGGTCTTTTAAAGATTTTGACATATCCGTTAGGCTAACTTGTCAAGTCTGCAGTTCGAATCCGGTCACGTTTGTTTTAGAAATTTAACCGTACTCTCTTATTTGTTCGTTACACAGAGATTTACATAACTCTTAGTTGATAACTCGTTTAGTTTCGAAATAGGGTTGACGATTTAACTATTAAACAAAACTTATTTATTGAAATATTTAAAAAATGAAAATGTTTTTTTTTTATTAAACGGTATCGTTTTGTTATATTCACCTGTATTTTTTAAATATACTATAATAAAAAGCAAAACCCCTGCTCTAAGTATTACCTGTATCGCAGTTTACAAACATGTAATTCACCAACACAACTGACACCCAGGCTTAGTGCATGTGCCTCTGGTTTATCCAAAGACACTTGCCCAACCGCGAAATCCAACCGGGGATCCGTAGATCCAATGCGGCACATCCAACCCCTAGACCAACGAGGCAGTCACTAAGGCCACTGTGACATATTAGTAAAGTATATGTGGGAGAAATAAGAGAAATACGAATTATAATTAATAAAAAAAGATATTAGTGCATATTTTTGAGTAACTTCCGGTTTAAAAGTCTTTTTGTTGACTACTCGCTCACGACCACTGACAAGCAAGTCACAGTATAAAAGAGTGCGCAGCGGCTCGATCGGGCAGTCTTTGTTCGACCACGAGCGCGGAAGGACCTTTCTGAACGGTCAGGTACGTTTTATAATTATCAGATTCTTGATCTTCTTGATAAATGTTACTACGCAGAAATACTGGTGATTATGTTTACCGTAATTAATGCTTTATTGTTTTAGATGATTTTGTTCTGAATAATTATTGTAAATAATTACTTTGTGGCTTTATGCATTACAACAATTACTCTCATTTATCCATTGGTTTTATTCAATCAACTCTCCCCTCACATCAGAAGTGGGATTAATTGCCCATATATGTAGGTGCTAACCCCTTTTTAATTCTTGGTTGAGTTTCAGATACGATGTCAAATTACCACCACAATGACTCTGCCAAGGTGCCGGAAACCCCTGGTGCCGCTTCTAACGGGAGAACGACATCTCCGATCCTCGGCACACAGGCTAGAGAACAGCGGCTGCAAGAGACCTTGGACAACCAACCAGGCCCCAGCACTAGTCAAAGCAGACCCCCTTCAAGCTCGACTGCTCCGCGATTAGAAAATCAGGGCGGTAACTCTGTTCCTATTGACTTTATGAAATCTGTGATGAAGGAAATGATGAGTACATTTCTTCAGGCTACAAATACTGCTCCACCATCACGAGATTTACATCAATTGCCACGTACAAGGAATTTAGATAATATCTATCTACCCTCTTTTGACCCTGATGATCGCACAGACACCATTCAGGTTTGGTGTCGTCATGTCGACGATTTGAAATCAGAATATCATCTTAGCGAGCGTGAAACTCTAAACCTTGCCAGGAAAAATTTAAAAGGACGTGCTGCCGATTGGGCGCGTCGCAATTATACCGCACTGACAAATTGGGAAGATATTAAAGCTAATCTAATTCAAACCTTTGCAGATGAAACTCGTTACTACGATGATTTAATCACTTTCATGGAGTATACGAGCGACAAGGCGAACAGCTTGGCTGAATATGCATCCCGTAAATGGGAGCTGGCGAAAAAGGCGGTTGGCGTTAAAGTAACCGAGCTGCATTTAGTGGACGCCGTGATATCAGGTGTGTTAGACTTTCGTATCAGATCAGACTTGTTACGTATGACACCAAAAACATTGCCTCAATTGATACAAAATCTAAATTCTTATAAACGAAAACATCCAGTTCACGATTCCGCTGATCACAATACTCCTGCTAAAAGGACCAAATACAACTCTCAAGATTTTAAGTTTAGGCGTTGTCAAAAATGCTTTAAGGTGGGTCATTTGCAAAGAGACTGTCACAACCGTAAGGATTCAAATACCCGTACTTCTAGTGTAACTATTAGTCAAAATGATAGAACCAAGCATTTGTCAACCGGTGCAACCCCTAAAACTCTCGTAATATGTACCTTTTGTCAAAAGCCGGGTCATAAGGCTGAAAATTGCTTTAAACGCTTAAATTCAAAACCAAAGTCTGAAAAATCGGTAAATTCTTTAATAGTTGCTACCAACCGTACTAAGACTGGCCAAATCGATGGTCGCGACTTTTTATGTCTCATAGACAGCGGCGCTGAATGCTCATTAATGCGTGAAAGTGTTGGGGATTGCACCAGCGGCAAAATAGCTTTTAAAACAACAATGTTACGCGGAGTTGGAGAAAATTCATTTTGTTCAACTCGTATCAAAACTAGTCGGATTTGCATTGATGACCTGAATTTGGAGCTGGAGCTTGTATTGGTTCCCGATCACTATATTCAATATGACATTCTTTTGGGGCAGAATCTTTTTGACATTCCTGGCATACAAATACTGTTAACTAATAATATCACCAAAATTTGTAAAACTTCTTACAACATTAATTTGGTCGAAAAAATTGATTTAGAAACCTGTATTGATACTGATGTCGATCCGATTTCAAAAGATCATTTGTTTAAATTATTAAAATCCTATTTAGATCTTTTCACATCGGGCAATTCTGTAACACAAATAAATACAGGGGAGTTAACTATTAAATTAAAAAACCCAGACAAAACTGTTCAAAGACGCCCGTATCGTCTTGCCCCCAACGAGCGAGAGAATGTCAAAGGGATTATACGAGATTTAAAAGCTAATGGCATCATTCGTGATAGTAATTCCCCTTTTTCAAGTCCTATTCTGTTAGTTCGAAAGAAAGATGGTAGTGATAGACTGTGTGTCGACTACAGAGAACTTAACAGTAATACTGTAAGAGATCACTATCCTCTCCCGTTGATCGATGATCATATTGGTAAACTCGTGACCGCTAAGTTCTTCACAGTCCTCGACATGGCCGCAGGTTTTCACCAAATTCCTATAGCGTCTTGCTCCATTGAGAAGACTGCATTTGTCACACCTGATGGGCAGTATGAATTCTTACGTATGCCTTTTGGTTTGTGTAATGCACCATCGGTTTTTCAGAGGGCCATCAATGCTGCCCTGAAAATGTACGTAGATGTGTTTGTTTTGATCTATATCGATGATGTGATTGTCTTCTCCAACTCTGTACATGAAGGTCTTGATAATTTGAGAAAGGTTCTTGATTCTTTAAAATGTGCTGGCTTTTCCTTAAATATAAAGAAATGTAAATTTCTCAAAACAGAAATCGAATATTTAGGTCGAATAATTTCTAATGGTACTGTTAGACCTAGTCCTGGGAAAATACAAGCACTTATAAAGTCTCCTATCCCTCAGACAGTGAAACAAGTTCGCCAATTTTGCGGCCTTGCTGGATATTTCAGAAAATTTATACCGTACTTTTCTCAAACGATGAGGCCTTTATATGACTTAACTAGGGCCAATACCAAGTGGAACTGGACATCAAACCACGATTCAGCAAGAGAGACAATTATCCGACATCTCTCTTCGGAACCAACTTTGTCCTTATTCGATCCTACTAAATGTATCGAACTTCATACTGACGCCAGTTCCTTCGGTTTTGGTGCTGTCTTATTTCAAAAACATGATGCTCAGCTTAAAGTCGTAGAGTATTTCAGTATGCGCACTACTGATACCGAAAAACGATATCATTCGTACGAGCTTGAAACTTTGGCAGTGGTCAAAGCCATAAAACATTTTAGGCACTATCTATTTGGCAGAAGTTTTAAGCTCGTGACGGATTGTAATTCACTGAAAGCATCTAGGAATAAAAAAGAGCTTCTGCCCCGCGTTCATAGATGGTGGGCATACTTACAGTCATTCGATTTTGAAATAGAGTATCGTAAAGGAGAGCGCATACCTCACGTAGATTTTCTCAGTAGAAACCCTGCAATTCTCAATATAAATAACGTCCTGCAGTATAATGATTGGTTAGAAACTGAGCAACAAAATGATTTGGAAACCAAAAATTTGATGGATTCCATTCAAAATTCCACTATTGACAAAAATTTAGCTTCTAGTTACGAAATCCGTAACAATTTACTGTATCGAATTTATACTACTAAAGATAATAAAACGAAGAAATCCTTGATAGTTCCTAAATCTTATAGATGGCACATAGTTCAGTTATATCATGACTCTCTTAAGCACTTAGGCTGGGAGAAAACCCTAGAAAAAATACGTGAACAGTTTTGGTTTCCAACCATGGCTAAAAATGTCCGTAGATATGTTGAAAATTGCCTAACATGTAAAATCAACAAGAGCCAATCTGGTTCCCGTCAAGTTACCCTTCATCCTATCGATAAGGTACCTGTCCCTTTCCATACGGTGCATATGGATACCACGGGAAAACTAACTGGAAACAAACTCAAAAAACAATATGCTGTAGTTTTTATCGATGCTTTTTCTAAGTATTGTTTTTTAAAACCTGTGACTAACCTTACTGCAAATGCTACCGTAAACTGTCTTAAAGATCTGGTCTGTACTTTTGGAACTCCCAAAAGAATAATTTGTGATCAAGCGGCGTCCTACACAGGAAAACAACTGCGAAATTTCTGCCAAAACTGGTCTATCGAATTACATTATATCGCTACTGGTGTCAGTCGTGCAAATGGCCAAGTCGAAAGACTGATGAAAGTTCTAACTGACTGTTTCACGGTAGTCGAGAACACTACCCGGAGAAGCTGGAAGGATGCTGTCGGGGAAGTCCAACTAGCAATCAACAGTACGTTTAATAAAACCACTGGACAAACTCCCTTTCAGCTTCTCATGGGTTGCAATCGATCGCCTCCAGCCATTTCCGCTCTTGTTCATGACATTGAACGCTTGGACCTTACTGCTTGCCGAGAAATAGCAAAACGTCGAATAGATGAACGCGCGGCGACACAAAAAATACAGTTTGACAAAAACAAAGCCAAAATTGTCCCATTTAAACTTGGTGATATTGTTTTAATAAAGCAAAATCCGCGTGCTATTATGAAACTTGACAGCAAGTATAAAGGACCATGCGTTATAACTAATATTCATGATAATGAACGATACACTGTAAAAGTGCATAGTACTGGAAATGAATTGTATGTTTCTCATGAAAATCTGAGACTTGTTTCCCCTGATATGGGAACTGAGCTCACGGAATCGCTAGATTCTGGAGATTAGTAGCTTATTGCCTAGTACAAATCCATTACATACTGGCCAGGTGTTGGATAAGTACATGGTAATGAGTATACTAAATCGGCCGTATCCTTGAGGGATTGGTTACCGAGGCCATATTAATCATGCCGTGCCTTAGTAAGGCTTTTTACCGAGGCAAAATGTGTTTTATGCCGTGCCTTAATAAGGTTTTTTTTTACCGAGGCAAAATGTTTTTCTTTGCCGCGCCTTACATGAGGCTTTTACCGAGGCAATAACACGATAAGTGTTTTTATTTAGGCTTTGATCCTGGATTTATCAAAGCAAAATTGTTACAATTTTTGATCCATTTAAATTGTAGTTTAAAGTTATTATAATTTATACTAAGAGCAATGTACCTTATTTTTTATTCGCGAGCCGTAATGGCTGCTCGTCAGAATGGCCGTGTGGGAGAAATAAGAGAAATACGAATTATAATTAATAAAAAAAGATATTAGTGCATATTTTTGAGTAACTTCCGGTTTAAAAGTCTTTTTGTTGACTACTCGCTCACGACCACTGACAAGCAAGTCACAGTATAAAAGAGTGCGCAGCGGCTCGATCGGGCAGTCTTTGTTCGACCACGAGCGCGGAAGGACCTTTCTGAACGGTCAGGTACGTTTTATAATTATCAGATTCTTGATCTTCTTGATAAATGTTACTACGCAGAAATACTGGTGATTATGTTTACCGTAATTAATGCTTTATTGTTTTAGATGATTTTGTTCTGAATAATTATTGTAAATAATTACTTTGTGGCTTTATGCATTACAACAATTACTCTCATTTATCCATTGGTTTTATTCAATCAACTCTCCCCTCACATATATATATCCTTGGACATTTCACACAACGCCATCTCGTCCCAAGCTAAGCAACTTAATGCTTGTGTTATGGTAACGAGATGGATGATAAACTACTTATATACATTTTTTTTTGTAAATACATACATATTATAGGTAGAAATGACACCCAGACTCCGAGCCCGTGCCTCTGGTTTAGACAAAGACACTTGCCCGACCCCGGAATCGAACCCGAGACCCGTTGATCCAAAGGCGGCACATCTAACCACTAGACCAACGAGGCAGTCAAAGTCCGATGAAATTGTGAAGAACGGAAGAAGATTACTGTCGAGTACTAGGCGGCCATGTCGTTACGGACTTATTACGAAACCGTATGCCACCCCGTCTGGCCAACGTCGCACTGTAAGCGACTTCCTTCTATGAATTCGGAGGAGGCCCCACTCAGTAATGGGTCACTTATGGGTCAAAGCGTAAAGGGGGCAGCCCTAAATTAAAAAAAAAGCAGAACGTGAATTGAGACGTTAGTTCGTCTTGCAACCTGTAGGGTCTGTATATCTTGTTCCTTTTTGCCCTTGGGAACTTTAATGATCTTTTAGTCGTGTTTTTTGCTTTATTTTCTTTGTTGAAGCCTATGTTGAGCGAGCGATATCTTGTACAATGTACGTGTATGATAAAATTAATAAATATCATTGGACATTTCACACAACGCCATCTCGTCCCAAGCTAAGCAACTTAATGCTTGTGTTATGGTAAGGAGATGGATGATAAACTACTTCCATATTTTTTTTTTGTAAATACATACATGTTGTAGATAGAAAACACCCAGACCTGGAACAAATACTTGTAGGTCGTACAAATATTTCTTCCGTGCGGGGATCGAACCCGCGACATGCTGCGCAGCAGTCGATCGCTCAACCACTGCGCTAACCGTGTCGTCACATGATAAAACGTGTTGTTGGATTACATGCTTAAAGGGTAAGCAAATGATAGTACTACTCAGTCCACATATGACGGACTGCTGTCGGGCCTCGTCCAATTACATGGAGTTTAATTAGCCTACTGTACCACGCTGGCCAGACGGGTTGGTACAGGGTTTCATATCAAGTTTTCCCTCTCTTGTGGCTATGTTTTCGGCCTTGTCATTTCTTGTTGTCGATTCAATCACCAGGGCATGACTTTTTTTTTTATCCTTGGACATTTCACACAACGCCATCTCGTCCCAAGCTAAGCAACTTAATGCTTGTGTTATGGTAACGAGATGGATGATAAACTACTTATATACTTTTTTTTTTAATACATACATATTATAGATAGAAATGACACCCAGACTCCGAGCCAGTGCCTCTGGTTTAGACAAAGACACTTGCCCGACCCCGGAATCGAACCCGGGACCCGTTGATCCAAAGGCGGCACATCTAACCACTAGACCAACGAGGCAGTCAAAATGTGGTGGTGACACTATTCTAAACCCGTCACAAGAAGCTATCATCATCATCATTTCAGCCAAAAGACGTCCACTGCTGGACATAGGCCTCCCCCAAGGATCTCCACAAAGGCCGGTCCTGGGCCACCCGCAGCACTGCTTTCCGGCGACCTTAACCAAGTCGTCGGTCCACCGTGTGGGCCTACCAGCACTGCGCCTTCCGGAACGCGGTCGCCACTCGAGGACTTTTCTGCCCCATCGGGCGTCGGTCCTGCGAGCTATGTGCCCTGCCCACTGCTACTTAAGTTTGGCAAAACCAAGCTGCAAAGCTAGTCCCATTGTAATAATACTGGATGGGGCCTGCAGAACCGTGAAGCGTGCCTTATCTTAACGAACACGTGTAAATAGATATCCATTAACACTTCCCTACAAGACATCAAAGTGCCGACAGTTTGTACCGGTACTTGGAACAAGTTAGGCGGGAAGTTGAACACAGGTTAGATGTGCCGCCTTTGGATCAACGGGTCCCGGGTTCGATTCCGGGGTCGGGCAAGTGTTTATGTCTAAACCAGAGGCACTTGCTCCGAGACTGGGTGTCATTTGTGATCGTGAATTTTATTTTTGTAAACTGCCCCCGCGATACAGGTCATAACAAGAGCGAGGGTTTCGTTTAAAAAAAAAAGAGATCTTGATTATCCTCATATCTGTAGAAGAACCCACAACCGCTGGGGTAAACGAGTTCTTGAGTGGAGACCGCGAATTGTCAAGTCTAGTTTAGGTCGGCCATCTGCTAGATGGAGCGACGATCTGCGAAAGGTTGTGGGCAGTAGCTGGAAGCGTCAAGCCAAAGAGAAGGCGCTATGGCGCTCTTTAGGCGAGGGCTTTTCCAGCAGTGGACTAGAGTACGCTGATGATGCTGTAGTTTATCATCAGAATGTCAGCCAGAAGGATTGAATTACACTGCTGGGCAGCCTCCTCTAAGGATCACTACGGATTCCGGTCTTAGCCACCACATTAACATCTAAAGGATAACTTTGACATTTAAATTGAACATTACTTGGGTCAATAGGCTTAAAATATTGTTCGTGACATTTGATATTAGTGTTTAGTATTTAATAAATAATAATAAATAAATAAATAAATATCCTTGGACATTTCACACAACGCTATCTCGTCCCAAGCTAAGCAACTTAATGCTTGTGTTATGGTAACGAGATGGATGATAAACTACTTACTTATTTACATTTTTTTTGTAAATACATACATATTACAGATAGAAATGACACCCAGACTCCGAGCCAGTGCCTCTGGTTTAGACAAAGACACTTGCCCGACCCCGGAATAGAACCCGGGACCCGTTGATCCAAAGGCGGCACATCTAACCACTAGACCAACGTGGCAGTCGTTTTATTCTACACAGTTTGTTTTGGTTTAGGTTACACATTTTTTTAAAGTAAGGATTAAGCGAAACTGCTTACTAGTACTACGACTCAACCCATATATGACCCACTACTGAGTCGGGCCTCCTCCAGTTACATGGGGGGGACATTAACCTACTGTGCCACGCTGACCACACGGGTAGCCATAGATATAGTTTCGTATCAAGTTTGTTGGCCTTGTTATTTCCCTTTGTCGGCTCCGACGCCCTTAGCATGGAATGAGGTGGTGACACTGTGTCTTCTAAATCCATCGCCACACAGACAACGGAAACTACTTTAACAACTAGCGACTCGCCCCGGCTTTGGACGGGTGCAATTAGCATGTATTATACTTATTTGGCTCAAAGTCACCCAAAGGGCAATGGAGAGGGCTATGCTCGGAGTTTCCCTGCGAGATCGAATCAGAAATGAGGAGATACGCAGGAAAACCAGGGTCACCGACATAGCCCACCGGATTGCCAAACTTAAGTGGCAGTGGGCAGGGCACATAGCTCGCAGGACCGACGCCCGATGGGGTAGAAAAGTTCTCGAGTGGCTACCGCGTTCCGGAAGGCGCAGTGCTGGTAGGCCTCCCACACGGTGGACCGACGACCTGGTTAAGGTCGCCGGAAAGCAGTGGATGCGGGCGGCCCAGGACCGGCCTTTGTGGAGATCCTTGGGGGAGGCCTATGTCCAGCAGTGGACGTCTTTTGGCTGAAATGATGATGATGATGATACTTATAAACCATCCTCTTGATTGACTCTATCTACTAAAAAACCGCTTCAAAATCCGTTGCGTAGTTTTAAAGATTTAAGCATACATAGGGACGGCAGACGACAGCGACTTTGTTTTATACTATGTAGTGACAATATACCCCAACAAGCACAATAAATACAAAGTAAATATTAAACTATTGCATCTGTGGAGAGCTCTTCCAATATTTGACGCCCTCTCCCCTCGCTGTACTTCATATCGAAAATCAATGAGTGAAACGAGTAAAAAACCCTGCTCAACATAAAATGGGCTACTAACCTAATTTTTGGAGACCTGTTGGTAACAGGCTTAATTGCAAATTATTAACAAGACACTGTCCCTTAGTTAGTTACCTTACCTTACCTTACTCTCAAAAACCGCGCATTGCCGCATCGTGGACACAGATTTCATTGTTTCTACGCAAGATGCAAGCATTCGTCTTGCAATCGTCAATTGACGAAAGCTTGCGCTTACGTGGACAATGGGCCTTAGTCGTCCTACGACACCCTCAGGATGGTGTAGGTTGGTGTAATTATGTAATTCTAAATCATTCGGCATTAACGTCAGTGTCTATTTATGTTGGCAAAATACCCAAATTTAGTTTTCGACAAACAGTTTGTTCCATAATTTGAATAATGATTTTGACAAAATGTCAATGGAACAAATTCGGAGGCAATACATTATTTTTTCCAAATAATTTTGTAAATAAACGAGTTATGTTGTTATACGCATACAAACAACAAATTGCAGCATTCCTCCTTTTTTGAAGTCGGTTAAAACGACACAAAGAATTTAAAATTAAATCTCTACGAATACGAAGCCGGGGTGGGTTACTAGTCGTATCATAAACGTTTCGAGGCCATCATATAAGCGTTGGATATGTTGACACGTCACCGAAGGGCTTGAATTTTATCTAATCGCAGACCTTATAAAGATGGTACAAGGGCCGCCGCTTGCGGGTGTAAACGTATACAGTAATTATTGTTAGACAAGCATCGCACTCAAAAACGCCGACAAATCAACATGAGCACACATACACTGACCCTGAACAACCATAGACACACACTAACACTGAACATCGACGCACACATAGCAAGAAAGCGTGCACGCATCACTCGTGCTCAGTCTTCTGAATATAAACTTTATTCGCGCGTTGTCGAAGGGACGCGTACACACACATGCACATCTTGTGCCTGCCACTGAGGACCCTCACACATACACAACCAGGTCCTCGTATGGTTGTGTATGTACCAGGAACAGCTCAACATCATAATTACAAGGGCCAGTGGCGTGCGTCGGGTCGTAACGAGACAGGCAAAATGGCGGCCAATTTTTATTTTTATACAAAAGGTGTAAGCTTAATAGGTTGATGTCTGACTGATGGGCATAGATATTAAAATTATGTGTTGTTAAGTGAGATTAACTGGAGACGCTTGTAAAAGATAAAGGAGCGAAGCCGGCTTTTTTAATTTAGTCGTTACAACGAGATATGTCGCCTTTTTTTTCTTTAGTAATATAACACAGATTGCTTATTTTACTTCAATGTGATGGCAATCAAATAGATGTGATGATAAAAAAATATCATCATCTGTAGGTGCTCGCCTGTTTTGCTATATAGCCACATTTCGTGGAAATGATAACTTATACCTACTTAGAACATTGGTGGGCATGTAAAGCTATCAGTGTATCCATAGCAATCAATACATGTAATATCTATCTATCTATCAGTCACAGAAGTCCACTGCTGAACATGGGCCTCCCCCATAGATTTCCACAATGCACGATCTCGTGCAGACCGCATCCACGGACTCCCAGTGACCTTCACAAGGTCGTCCGTCCACCTAGTCGGGGGTCTTTCCACACTTCTCTTTCCCATACGTGGGTGCCACTCCAAGACTTTTATGCCCCAACGACCATCCGTTCTTCGGGCCACGTGGCCTGCCCATTGCCACATCAAGCCAATTCTAGCTACGTCGGTCATTTTAGTTCTTCTATGTTGTTCCTCATTTCTGATTCTATCACGTAGAGTAACTCCGAGCATAGCTCTCTCCATCTCTGACTCTAATAAGCCCTATTGTTAACGCCCACGTCTCAGATCTGTATGTCTTCCCTGGCAACGCGCATTGTTCAAAGACTTTTGTCTTGAAGACAAGACAGACAAATGTAATAGGTAGCTTATACAATATAGATAGTTGGTCATAGCCAAACTATTCCCGGTTGTCCAACTAGTTTATTTTAGAGGCCAGGCGGCAATAAATACTGGTCATTAGGTAATTAACGAAATGGGTAGCAACCACAATAGAATTGGGAAAAGGACAAATTACCTAAGTAGGTTTAAACCAAAGCAACAGGATCGTCCAATTATTATCAAGCCTACCTACACGGACCCTGATAAATGCTAATGGCGTCTTTATGAATAAAATAAGGTATGGACAAAAGTTATTTCTACGGTAGCGGGAAACAGTTAAGCATGAGTTAGTAAGTGATTAATATTTATTAGTAAGTTAAGCGCAGTAGACGGCTACAATATATGAACGAATGCTTGCGCAAGCCCCCAGTTAAATGTTAATTTCATGAATGTTTTGAATATAACCGGTTCATTTAATAGACGTTTAAAAACGCATGACAATAAATTTGATGTTTGTAAATATCCGTCAGGTGGCGCATTTAGTACTTATCAGTTTGGAGTTAACTCTGTACCAGCTCATTACGTGCTGAGGCTGTGGGAAACTGTGGCAACGAAGGGTAGAGAGACATTTGAAGGGAAACTTGACTCGCACACTTGTTCTAACCTAACTGACATTAGGCTCATTTCTCTAAATCAAATTGTTAAGGGCCTCAATATGTTTAGAACCATGTTGATCAATTATTAATGTTAAATTTTAATTGTACCGCATTGTGATTGATTTAGAGTTACTATTTTACATTTCCTATTCTCAAATATTGATTAGACCCTTAAAAGGTTTTTGTGAGGCGTGAGAACCGGTTTCACAACATCCTCAAAATTGAACTGGTGTATATTCTTACTCCTAAATATCACCACATTATACTTTTATCCCAAGAGAAGCAAAACTGGATACAAACCCTGTGCCAACCCGTCTTGCCAGCGTGGCGCAGTAGGCTAATTTCCCTCCATGAATTTGGAGGAGGCCCGACTCAGTAGTGGGTTACTCATGGGCTGAAAAGACGACGTTTTTATAGCACTAAGACCATTACCTCACCTGATGTTAAGTGAAGGTGCAGTCGACGATGTGGAATTTAGTTGTTCACTCTCGACTAGAAGTGTGTTCTAGTCGAGTTTCAAGCACCTGGAGAAAACAGTTATATATAATAGTCTGATAATAATCAAACTAGACTAAAAACCAACGTATATTATACTCTACATCTATCTCTAAACCTACCATAATTAATTTAAATTATAGTTCTATAAATATATTTCCTTGGACTAAAAACTAAATTAGTATAAATAAAATAATAAATATCCTTGGACATTTCGCACAACGCCATCTCGTCCCATGTTAAGCAACTTAATGCTTGTGTTATGGTAACGAGATGGATGATAAACTACTTATATACATTTTTTTTTGTAAATACATACATATTATAGATAGAAATGACACCCAGACTCCGAGCCAGTGCCTCTGGTTTAGACAAAGACACTAGCCCGAAATCGAACCCGGGACCCGTTGATCCAAAGGCGGCACATCTAACCACTAGACCAACGAGGCAGTCAAAAGAATAAAACACTAGTTAACAAAAATTGTAAACTGACACTATATCCTAATTACAGTCGGTGTATACATTAAGTAGTCACCTACTTCAAATTATTTTTCTTTTTTCAGAGTTATTTTTCGCTTTTTAGATTTTTATTGTTTTTGAAGTCGGTTCAATATTTTCATTACAAAGATGTTTCATTTCTAGATAATTAACTCGCAGCCAGAACTAGTAAGTCGGGCAAGGATACCCAAATTCTCCACTCAATAACTGGTAGTCAACAAAATCATTTGTCGCAATGCACTATAGATACCTCCACAACAATTCCGCGATCCAAATATTCTTTAGCAAACTAATGAACCGATTTCGACTTATAAGGGATCAATCTCAATGCAATACCATTTGAATAAAAACATTGCAAATCAGTTTATAACTAACAAAACTATGCGGTAACGTACATAAAATAACCAGATGTATTAAGAAG
This sequence comes from Clostera curtula, assembly GCA_905475355.2. Classification (NCBI taxonomy): domain Eukaryota; kingdom Metazoa; phylum Arthropoda; class Insecta; order Lepidoptera; family Notodontidae; genus Clostera; species Clostera curtula. The sequence goes on along the minus strand of FR997813.1, from coordinate 3,033,180 downwards.
CTGCTTTCCGAACTTGGTTAAAAAGGAAAAAAAATCAGCGGAGCGTAGTTACATAATTAAGTGTTTGTTTTTGTTTTAAGTGTCTCATGTATTATTCGGATAATCACTTGGGCTCTCGGTCTACCCATTTCCTAGCGCGGTACCGATGTCTGATAGTGTCAACAAAGAAAAATCACCTGAATTATAAATTCCTAAAAGAGTTGTCAAGCCACCAAATTAAGTCTAACGGCTCGCCGAGAAAAATAATGTACAAATAGACATAATCAAGATTGTGGGAAGAGAAGTAAGTAATTATTAAAACAAGATTATTATCGGAATCGCTGCAAGACTTGTAAGTTTGGAGCGAGTTGATTAAGGCGTTTTTGGACGAGGCATTTGGTATGTTAAATAATCTCTACGCTATTTGGACTGAGATATACTCGTATATATAGAGAGAGACGGATAGTTTTTTTAATCTTTCTTCACCGCCCTTACTACTGAGTCGGGCCTCCTCCAAATTGATGATACTTCGCCATGCTGGCAAGACCGTTTAGCACAGGGTTTCGTATCAAATTGCTTTTCTCTTGTCGATAAGTTTTCGACGTCGTCGGTTCTTACGACACCCTCAGAATGAAATAGGGTGGGATACATTATGTATTCTAAATCACCACAGTAGTACATACACAAATAAGCCTAGAAAATTTAAACGAACAACTATAGGTTTATAAAGCAGACATTATCCCAGCGTTCCAAGGAGTTGCACTACGACGCTGATATTCAGCTAACACCTAGTGACGTTTTAAATATAAATTAAACTCAGCAACCAAAAGATTTTTATACAGTGGTATAAATGGTGCTCAAGCTTCCAACTAGCAGCTACTATTATCTAAGGCAAGGCAAGGCAAGAGGAGAGAGTCACCAACGTGTTGCTGATTGTTGCCGCAAACATGCAAAGGGACAGTTGATTCCTTCCGCTGCCAACATCAAGAGAAAATACCCTGATAGATCCTGGCCTTACTCACTATTAACTCAGCTATGTATTAAATATGATGGACATTTAGGTGAGTCAGACTTTGGTGTAATGTGTAGATGTTGTGCTACTATTGTTCCAGTTTGCTCCTACAAATCAGAATTATCCCTGGCATGTTTCAAAATAATATATAAATACATAAGAAATGGCGATCAAAAAAGTTTGTTGCAGGGTCTTCTCTGTAAGGTCCATTCCAAACCGGTGGTAAATTTAAAATTTTAGTTGAATGAGTTTTCATCGAACCTTTGCGTTATGTATTTTTATAGGCTCATTTCTGGGCCACTTTTCAACATAATAGATAATTTTAATACCTGTCTACTCGCCCCGTGCATCGTCGCCTTTACAGATTAATAAATTGACGTCAGTCATTAGCGCTCGAAACAGTAATTGCTGGACTATTATGATGAATTGTACGGTTTTTGTGGGTATTTTCTCACCGCGCTCTGTTTAACGCTTCGAGGGGTTTTAGTAAATTATCAGCAGTTGTTTTTGTGTGTGGTTTGACTTAATTAGTTAAGAGATTTTCAATGGGTAAACAGTAAACACGAGTAAAGTTAAGATAAATTAACTTGTATTTTATAAATCTACTAATTATTCGCTTTCTTCTAAACTTATATTTATTATTTGTATTTTTCTTATATTATTAACGAATTTTCCTCTTTTGCTGCTGGTTTCCAGCCTTATTATTTCCATTTGACGGCTCTTATGACAGCCTCAGGATGAATTGGGTTGGCGACACTCTATAATATAAATCCGTCACCACAGCGAATAAATGGATAGTCATGATTTTAATATTGTATACCCTCTAAGATATTTTTTACAGAAAATATACTTCGTATATTTATAATTACAAGAGCGCCACAGTTAAAAGCATATTGTGTATTGTTAATCACTATCACTATCACTACATAGTATAAAACAAAGTCGCATTTTTCTGTCCGTCCCTATGTATGCATAAATCTTTAAAACTACGCAACGGATTTTGAAGCGGTTTTTTTTAATAGATAGAATAATTTAAGAGGAAGGTTTATAGGTATAATATAATTGCACCCGTGCGAAGCCGGGGCGGGTCGCTAGTTTAAATTAAATTAAACTTAAATTTGTTCCTAATATTTAAAAAACCTTTCTAAATAATATTGCTATCTAACACAGAGAAATACAGATTAGCCCAGAAATACTGGATAATATTATTTTCTTACATATTATTAAGTAAATAAAGATTAATTCATTTACTCTGAATGGGCTAGTTCAGTACTAGAATCACAAAGCTTTAGATCCAACTAAAATTATGGTATCTGAAAAGCTAATTTGTTTACGAGAGACGACAAAGTTACAAAAGAACTTAAGCCCTGTCTTATTTAAATTAGTAACTAAAATAAGCTGAGAACTGCTAGAATAGTAAAGGCAGATACACACAGAGGCTAAGACATTTATTAAAGAAGACGGGAATGAAAACTTTAGTCTTGGATCCAATATCTAAGTACATTTCTGAAAAGGTACATCTAATCTTTATTTATTTCAAGTAACAAAGACTCAGTTATGTAAACAGAAATTAAGAAATAAGATATTCAAGTCAAATATTTTTACGAATAAAATTATGTAGTAATAACAAAAGAAATGTTGATTGTTGAAAACCTGAAAGTGACAAGTGAAAGTTACATTTGAAATAAAAAAAAGCGATCTGTTTGTATCTGATCAAATTAATAAATTTGCCTAATACTTAAAAATAGTCCCAGACTAAAATAAACATGTCAAATAATATTGAATGTTAGATGCGTGATTTAGAATAAATACATAGTGCCACCACTTCCATCTTGGGGATGTCTTAAGAGGCGACAAAAGGAATTAAAAAGTCCGAAAAGTTAGTCGCAAGAGAACGCAAACTACAGGCAAAATTTGTCCTGTAATTGGAAGAGGCCCGACTGAACAGTGGGCCATCTAGCGGCTGATGAGTGAGATCAAGTTAGTCCCTACACAAAATATTTTCTTATCACTTTATCGAGCCCATTCAATTCCAAATTCACGCTCATGTTTTTACAATAAGCATCTAAAATGTAAAATTCGCTCAAACATGAGGTTACGCGAATGACAAAAGCGTCGTGTACAGTCCCCCTAATGGTTTTTACAATCTCTGTCGCCGCTTGTGGAGGCTCTCAGCCAAATTGTATTATTTTGCATTCATTTTTGACAAAGTATACTTTAACGTTGGATTCGTCCGTTGTATTTTTTAATTTTAATTAGGCTCGCTTTACATTTTTACTGTTTCGGAGACCGTCTTGTGGGACGTGGCCTGGATTAAATTATTTCTTTTCTTGTTCCAAATTACTGCATGCAAAAGTGACAGCTGCTTGGTCTTGAATCATTTATTTATTTACATTCCTTGAGTCATTATCTTGACAATACGCTTTTTTCTATTTTATATTATTATGTTGTCATTTTGAAATTGTAATTGTGTTACGCTAACAGTAGCTGTCATATTTTCATGTTTATTGATTGATTGCAATTTGGTATGTATTAAAAATATTTGGCTCAGTATTTGTGTTAAATTTATTAGCAACATCGATCAAGATCAGCTTTTTATTAATGCATACATGATTGTATTGTACTCCATGAATGCGGTACATTAGTGTCTGATTTTATTTTCCATTAAGGTAATTGTAATCTAAGATTATTACTACTTATCGTGTAGTTGTTATCTGAAAAACTTACGTGTTTCAGTTCTAGTTTCACCAATGTATTGCATTCCTCTAGTGTCATAGTATAAAGCGTCTAGACAGAAAATAAATGCAGGAAGTATAACGTGAGACAGTAAATCTAAAATTAGTGTTTTATTTTCTGGCCCTAGTATGTTTTTATAGTGTGTAACATAAACCCTATATATACTTATATCTGAAGTGAGGGTGTGTCAAACTAGACAGTGTTAAACTAAACGAATTCTGTGTATAAAATGGTTTTGTATCTTGAAGTAAGAGAGGGCAATCGACTTTTTTCAAAAACGGACTATTTCTACAAAAAAGGGGGTTCCAGTAAAAAACCAACTAACTAATGGGAGAAGCCCCGACTCAATAGTGGGTCGTTTGTGGGATGAGTAGTGATAGTAGTTACTCATGTGTAGAATTTTTAATACGCTTTTATTAGCTTCAGACGTATGTTAGTATGTAACGGAATCTTTGGACATGATTTTGACCCCCTCCAAAACGTCGGATTAACTCGAAATTTGGCATACATATTATGGACCAATGACAATTCAATATTTTAAACATTTTGACCCGTTATCCTTACTAGGATAATAATAATCAGGATCAGCGATTTTCGTTTTCCTGAGACGCGGAGTGTCTGCGTCAGACACTCCGCTATTACAAGCGAAGCTAATAAAAGCGTATTAAAAAAGCGTGCGGTGCTTTTCAGGATATTATCAAAATAACAATTCCAGTCATATCTGTTCATAAAATATTTAGAACTATTGATACCATGCACCCTACGCTTATTTTACAATAAAATCATTTTGTCTGATACTATTGTTAATTCAAATTTATTAAAATTCATTTTCTATTTTTTAGTAAAAGCGTATTATTTTAAACTATTTTTTTATCACAAATTATGGTCATTGCGAGCTTTCTAATGACCAACTGCTGAGTCGAGCCTCCTCCAAATACATGAAAGGGAATCAGCCTACTATGTTACGCCATAAGACGGGTTGACACATTGTTTCGTATAATTTTTTTCTTCTCTTGCAGCTAGGTTTTCGGTTTTCTCATTTCCTTTTGTCTTACGACACCCGATATCAGTAAAATAAGCTTCAATAATAACGGGCAGGATCTCCTAATGCGATTCAGCTCGTCTCATTTCGCATCCTAATGACACGTCAACGATTCAGATCTTTGAAATTACACATCATTAATTGAGACGTCAGGGCGGAGGGACACAATAAAAAGAGGAGGTAGGTCTGTCTCCAGACTAATTTAGATATCAAGTCAACGAGGCCGACAAATTGTTCGATGTAAAGTCCTATTCAGACATGGCGATTTGGGAGGCATAATCAGCATAATCTTTATTCGAATACATTGTTCTGCTTTAGAGTATTTAGTCATTTTGACTTTGACAGTAAGAGTCAGTACAGTCGCAAGAAACCCTAAATTAGTCTACTGTGACACGCTGACAAGATGGGTTGTCACGAGGCTTATCAAGTTTTCCTTCGCAGCTAGGTGATCTGCCTCGTGCGTTACTTCAGTCGCCTCTTACGACACCCTTAGGATGGTGTGGATTGGTGACACTACACATCCCATGTCCAGTAGAACCATTCGTTGGTTAACCTGGAGATCGATTGCGGTACGTACAGAATGGTAAACTTCTCCTGCACCCACAGGTGTTATATAACATAATAGATTATTATTATTTTCGTACTTTTTGTACGAGCAGGGTATGGATTATAGACACCCATCCAAGACCGGGTTGAGCCTTTTCCTCAATCAGTAAAGCTGATCATAGCCATCTAAATCAATAATAATTAGACAAAAAAAAACGGTTTGAGCGAGGACCCGCTTAATTCGTTAACCTTGTTGGTTCGGGGGTTAAACACCTTTGGATTACGGGTTCGATTCCGGGGTATCTTTGTGTAAACCAAAGGCACTTGCTCCGAGCCTAGGTGTCATTTTAATGATTGTAAACTGCCTCCGCGATACCAACTATACAAAAGCAGGAGCCGTTTTTTTTTTAAATAAAGTACATTTTTCACATTATGAAGCTTAGTAACAGGGCCCCAAAATTCCAATTGCCGCATTAACCTTCTAAATTCAAAAATTATTGACCAGTTCTTGTGTCAAAAGCGTGTGTCATACGTCCTATAATAGTAGTGTGTAGTGTATAATAGTGTCAGTTGTGTACTTAGTAACACTGTAGTGTCAGGACTATAGAGGCCTGACACTACAGTGTTACTAAGTACACAACTGACACTATAGTATTACTAAGCTGTCAAAATCGACAATCAATAGAAAATTGATAGGCGATTTTGACTATATTGAACTTTCAAATTTGGGGCAATTAACACAAGTCTGTACGTTCCCTAAGAATCGGTTCTGTGAACATCCGTCGGCATCTTTGTTCTTTTGGTTTCTGCTTAGACACACGAGTGTGCTGATTCGGGTCTCAAAAACGACAAGAACAACATATTTTTGTGTGAATGGGAACCGATGGTCATGAGACATGCTGGTTATTTATTTTGTGTGTTTGTCAATGAGGTAAGATGAGATATTTTGCAATCATAATTTGTATCTCATCTCAATCAATAAAATACTGATGGTAGAGAGTCAGTCATGACCGTGTGATGACGGATTTAGAATATATGTTGTCTCAACCCCATTTCATCTTAAGGAAGAGCCGACAAAATGAAACTCTGTGCCAACCCGTCTTGCCAGCGTGGCACAGTAGGTTAATTACCCTCCATGTAATTAGAGGAGGCACGTAGTGGGCCTTAGCTCAGTAGTGGGTCATTTACGGGCTGAGGAGTATATACAGGATGATTTTTGGACCAGCCGCCAAATTTAATCAATAGTGGTTCAGACCATGAAAGTAAACAACTTTCCCAAAGAAACACGGTTCGAAAGGTGAAAAAAGAATTCAGACCTTCCCTACGGAATCGACCACGTGATCTAGCAGTTATCTATGGAAGGGTCGAATTTTTTGTTCACTTTTCGACCCATGTTTCTTTGGGAAAATTATTTACTTTAGTAGCCTGTTTAATTCATAAAGATATACCTAGATCGTAAGTTGGTTAGCGAAGCCTGCGCAGACAAAATCGCTATTATAAAGCTAACACTAGGTATAATAAAATCACCTTTAGAATCTCCCTTAAATTACATCACCTTCACGCATCCAATCAACGCGACCAAGAGCAGGTGCCCCAAATAGCTTTAAAACGAACCTTTTGAGAAATAATGTCATAATCACGATAAAAGTGAGCATTAAACCAAACACTATCGTAAAACGCAATCACTAGTGTTAAATGTATAAAGGAACCACCACACTATCTTTAGACGACGCGACGGACGCGTAGATCCCAGTAATTGAGCATGATGATAACCTTAAAGACCTTGAAAAGTGAATGTTGTATTAAAATGAACCAAACATAATAGACATAAAAGTCGAAATTCAAATACAACATTGATTTATGACAGGTAAGAAGTTGAGGTGGAAATATAACAAAATTGATTTGACACTGTTTGAAACAGTTACTTACGTACAGTATTATTAGGTTGGTTTGCCAAATGGTAGATGTTGACATTATAACGTATTCGCTTATTGCCTAATATGAATACTATTATTAATTGTTGTAAAAATCGTTCGTTCTCTTCTCTGCAATATGAATGCAATGCCGTTGCTGGGGGTGGGTAGGCTTGGGTATTAGAATGTTACTAATTTTTAAATTTAGTTTATATATGTAATATAATTGAGTCGAAATTAAATATTGTAACTTGCAATTACTTTAGCAAAATATCGTTCCGTTTTTTGTGGAACACAAATATTTATTTAAATCTTACTAAACAAACGTCCCAGACTCTCGGCTTAATACTATTAATAAATATTTTTGGGCACTACGCTTCAATAATAAAAAGTAAACAACATTGACCGATGGTGTAGCAACATCATAACATCTACAACAGAAAAAAGTTGATGAACAAAAAGTTAGTTCAACCAAGCTTGGCCAGAATACAACATCAGAATTATTAATTGAATCAGACACAAATTTCCACCTCTTCGGCTATAAAAGAAAGAGTAAAGTCAAACGACTCTAATTTATGGTCTCGAAACATATTAATATGTTAATGTTGATTTAGGATAAGGTTTAATTGGTGTTAATAATAAATAAAAATATGTTGTAACAAGCATTTAAATAAGGCTAAAGTTTGTATTAAAATGTTTTGTTATTATCTTTCTAACCGACAAAATTTACAATATGTCATTAAATTCAAAACACGGAATAAACGTTATACATAATTATTTTTCGGAAAATTAAAAATAGATAATACTACATATTTAAAAATTAGAAGAACCGCGGATACAACGAGATAAGATGTGATGGCTCATTGAGACTACTGATCTGATTTTAATCACTATCACTACATATTATATAAAACAAAGTCGCTTTCGACTGTCCTTCGGGTTTTGAAGCGGTTTTTTAATAGATAGAGTGATTCAAGAGGAATGTTTTTATGTATATTAGATGCATAATATTGTAGAGAAACACTGATAAATTTAGTTGTTAATCATTGCACCCGTGCGAAGCCGTCGCTAGTAAAATATAATCTTAAAAAACCTGTTGAAAATTATTTTTGCATAATAATCAGTCCATTCGTTTAGAAGCCACAATACCACACACAGATATAAACACACGTCAAACATCCCTATTTGTGTGAGGGGTTGAAACAGTCCACAAATTTTCACTACAGCCATGTCAACAATATTCTTATGAAAGCAATTCTCGAAGAAAACTGTACAAAAAATTAATGTCTATACATTATATTTCACACCTAGCTAATGGCTATTCGAAAACCGATTTCATTTGATCGGCTGAGTGTATTATATATTGATAGACGAGACAACCGAAATGAGTTTTGGTAATTGAAGCGCGATACCAAACGATTTACAACGTTTTAGTATTATAATATGTTTTGAATAATGAGTGTTTCATTGAAATGAGTTAAACGAAATAGACATTAAAGTCTAAATTCACATACTGCAATGATTTATGGTGGAATCATGAGAATATTGTGGCTTTTTTAATTCACAGATCATATAAGTTATTAATTTAGCATTATGAAAAAAAACTGGGAGAGAAGTGGCCAGTGGTTGCTCAACGATTAGTTTTGTTAGATGGGTGTCCAACATTTGATATATCAGACCTACCGTGCCGTTTTGCCTACCGTGAAGTGAGTGCTCTTTTTAATATTGTCAGGGTTAATCTTAATGTCTGTCGTTGATATATTCGTTAATTGTGTTTCTTTGTGTTACACTTTCAACACAAACTAACTTAAATTGAAGTCAATTTTGTCGAGCTCTTCGAAAGATGTGATTAAAAGCTTGTTTAAATCTATACTTGTTGACATAATCGAAGTTTACTTAATTTATTAGTCACGCCATTTTAGAACGGCTTAGTCTGTGTAATCTTGAATTATATCGTTCAATGGAGAGTTATGGGTGCCGGTGAGTGTTAAGAATCTGGTACAATACACGATCTGGAAATATTCATCTGTGTTACCTTAGTAAGTGAACTAGGAATGGTTCTTGATGATACATGGATGCTTAGGAAGATGGTGCTTAGGTAGTATAGACATATAGTGTCAGCACTGGGTCCACCCTGAGTGTGTTGTAAGAGTTGGTAAAAGAAAACTACAAAGCCGAGGCCGCCGCAGAAAAGGGAAATCTTCAAACCCTGTGCCAACCCGTCTGGCCAGCGTGGCACAGTAGGTTAATGGCTCTGCAATGGGAGGAAGCTCGACTCAATAGTGGGTTAATTATGGGCCTGGTAGTAGCACTAGATGGGTCATGGACTTACTTCTGAGTCGTGCCACCTCCCATTACATGGATAGTGATTAGCCTACAGTGCTACGCGGGCCAGTTTGGTTGGCACAGGGTTTCATGTCAGGTTTTCCTTCTCTTGCGGCTAGGTTATCAGCCTTGACGTATCCTTTTGTCGACTCTTACGGCACCCTCAGGATGGAAGGAGGTGGTGACAATTAATCCTGTCCTAAAGAACTACTAATAATATAATGGCCACAGCTAACAGGTACACTTATGTTGAAGTCAGAAGAAACTTTGGACAAGGACTTTCGTAGTATAAATAAAATTAATATACACCCAAACCTGATCGATCGATCTGATATTGCAAATAATGAATTTATTTATTATTTCGCCTTACTTATTACAAAATCGCATTTTACCGACTTAATAAGCAATTGGCATAAAGATACTTGCTCGTTATGAATTAATGAGGGAATGGAATCCATCAAAATAACAATAAATAACAAGACAATGGCAATAAAACGATGTGATAAATGATTTTTGAAAAGATATGAGTTATTAGAGGCAAAAACGTTTAAATGCAGCGAAATAATTTTATTAGCATTGGAATTTTTAGCCACTGCCAAATGAATATAATTATGCGGTTTTTCCGAAAGGCAGATGGTAACCGTTGACAAACACGTGGTAGATTTTAGTGAGTAAACCGGGAGGACGTTACTTACCATCTTCTCTGACTGGACTCCCACATAACCCAGCACCATCTTAAGGGTTCTTTTTTTTTATGTAAGAGTGAGGCAAACGAGCTAGCGGGTCACCTGATGGTAAGTGGTCACCGCCGCCCATGGACACCCACAACACCAGAGGGGTTGCAAGTGCGTTGCCGGCCTTTAAGAAAGGAATAGGCTCGTTTCTTGAAGGTACCGGTTCGGGAATACCTCCGCTGGTAATTCTAAAAGGTTCTCCCAGGAAAAAATGACTTGTTGACGAAGTGTTTATTTTTATGTATTCGTTTCAGCCTATACAGGACCCACTACTGGGTCGGGCCTCCTCCAAACTCATGGAGGGAAATCAGTCCACTGTGCCACGCTGGCGAGATGGGTTGGCACAGGGTTTGTATCAAGTCTTCCTTCTCTTGGTGCTAGGTGATCAGCCTCTTGCGTTCTTTTAGTCGCCTCTTACGACACCCTAAAGAAGGTATGGGTTGGTGAAATTGTGTATTCTAAATAAGTCACCACATGGACTTTTAATTTTTTAATTTTTTATGTATACGTGCCTTTTAATGTCTAACAAAACTTTCAGTAAAGTGGTTTTATTTTTGGTGGGGATGGTCTATGTCCAGTATTAGACGTTTTTTGGCTGAAGAGAGATGATGATAGTATTGCTATCTAATGCTGATACACTTAAAATAATATTATGTCACGAACCTATCCCAATCTCAAGGTAACAAATTAATTTCCTGGTAGAGTAACTTTATCTAACGATGAAGAATTGTACCACCAGACCACGGCCACGAACACGGCTTTAATAACATAACCGTTTAATTTAGACCACTTCACATATTTCTTTTCATCATCATCATCATCATCAGCCTATTTCAGTCCACTGCTGGACGTAGGCCTCCCCCATGGCTCGCCACTGAACCCGGTCTTCCGTTCTATGCATCCAGTTGCTGCCGGCTGCCCGTCGCAGATCGTCGCTCCATCTAGCAGGGGGGCGTCCCACCCTACGTTTGCCAGTACGTGGTCTCCACTGTAGCACCCGTTTGCCCCAGCGGCCGTCAGTTCTACGACAGATGTGGCCAGCCCATTGCCACTTCAGCTTGCTAATCCTATGGGCTATGTCGATGACACGCGTTCTCGCTCGGATGACTTCATTACGAATTCTATCTCGTAGCGAGACACCGAGCATAGCCCGCTCCATAGCTATATTTCTTTTACACTTTCCAATTTCAATTGTATTACATAAAAACATAATAGTTATTTAAGGATATTGCTCAATAACACTTAGTTAGACGATAAAAGTAGATTTTTTTTCCATAAATAATGGACCATCTCATCTTACAATGACCTGGTGACGTGTAAAATATTATTATTGATAATAAAAGTACAATAATTCAAAGAGCAGACGACTTTATAACGAATCGAGTCACGTATTGAGAAATTTGAGAACACCATGTAAAGTGATCTTGGACGATATAAAACAAGATCGTCTTTATGAATAACTTATAGCAATGTAAAGTATGATAAACGATGGTAAGGATTGTAATGAAACGGCATGCGGTGTACCACTTGATACACAATTTGAGGCAGTCGACGATGAGTTCTATTATGCACAAGATAAGGTCGCTAATGATGATGTATTTAGAGTGGTGGAGAAACTTGTTTGTGGGTATGTTCGCCTCACATTAAGCGCAGCGGGTGGTTCCGACAAGAAAACTAGCTTCTCGCAGTGAGGGTAACGTAATAATCTGAGTGTTTCACGACCAATAAAATGGGAGCCTAGTAATTTAGTGAACACAAAACAAAGAGCTTAAAGATCAGGGATCATAATAAAATTGGCATACTACATTAATACCTATATTCATTGAATACTCACGATTTAGATTATTATGTTGTTACGGATAATTAAAGTTCTGACATTTTAAGACACATCTTCGGTTGCTAATCAGATGATTGCTATCTTGAACAGCGAACTAATAGTAATCATAACTGAAATTATCAATCTTAAAACTTTGAATATATGGACAGCTTATCCAGAAAATTACTGTAAATTCAGAAGTGACTTTTGGAGTTTAATTTTATATTTTAACGAAGGTCCTAGTAGCATGCAGTCTTCTCTCTCTCTCATTTATAAATGACCAAGCCTCATAGAAAGAAATTGGCCTACTGTGACACACTGGCCAAATGGCTTAGCACAGGGTTAGTGTAAAGTTCTAGTTTTGTTACGGCTAGGTGACGATACGACACCCTCAGGATGATGTAGGGTGGTGACAATATATATTCCAAATCCATTACCCATTATTTTCATAAAACCAAACCCTTGTCTTTAGTTTAATCTGTATCACGGGGCCAGTTTACAGACATGAAATCATGAACACAATAGCCTGCCCCGGAATTGTATAAAAAAATTGCTGTTTAAAACAGCCAAAAGTGAACAGGAATGTAGACAAAATAAAATGAAAGCAACCAAAGCAAAAGATTTCAGATCTCGTACCCTGTCTCCAGTATTCCAGATATTATGAACATAATACCCGGAGGTTGTCGTCGACAGGTGACAAAAAGTGTTATGAATGCCGCGGCCAGGCCGGGGTTTTTGCCAAGGAACTAAATGCATGTTCCACACTTGAGAATGCAGTTGCAGACGCTGACAGGCTCCCGTGGGATGGCTACAGAATTAGCGATAATTACTGCACTAACTATTTCACACGCTTCCGATTTGGGAGTTAACATATGTTTGGGATGAGTTGTATCTTTGTTTTCTAGGTACCATTTTCAAGCAAATTCGAAAGCAAATTTCTCTTTACTGTGGTAATATTTTTTTTCATGTTTGATACCGCAACTTCGTCGTCCGATAATTTTTTTTTTATATACACACCGGCACAATTAGCGGAACAGAAAAAAAAGTGAGACTATGAGATAATAACGCATATATTTGACGAAAATGTAATTAGACACAAAATAACAAATTGATTAACATCTTTTAACAACGACTTTGAAAAGTCTTCGTTATTTTTTATTGAAAAATAAAGAAATTTGAAATAAGTGAAATTTTTAGATGATTATGAACCATCACAAAAAATAAAAAAATTAAGCATTTAATGATTTAACAATAAAATTAAAGCAAAATTGATAACGAGTGTTTCCCCCTCTTGCTCTGATTACGGTTTCCATTCGTCTGGGCATGCTACAGATTATGTTATCGATGATTTCTTGAGGCAACCGCTCCCACTCCTCAAGTAATGCGTTTCCAAGTTCATTCAGATTGTTGGGGGGTGGCATTCTGGATTTAACCCTTCTTTTTAGCAAGTCCCAGACATGCTCTATCGGATTCATATCGGGGGAATTTGCTGGCCACTGCATCACCGGTACACCTACGTGGCTCAGATATGCCTGTACCGATTGTGCACTATGAGCACGACCATTATCTTGCATTAGAATAAAGTCGTCACCAATAAATGGGGCAAATGGTACAACATGTTCTTCTAAAATGTCTCTGATGTATCGATCTGCTGTCATGGTCCCTCCTGTGACTATCACTAACTCCGTGCGAGCTCCCAAACATATCCCTCCCCAAACCATAATCGAGCCGCCACCATAAGCCACTTTGTGTTCAAAATTAGACTGTAGGTGGCGTTCTCCTTTGCGTCTCCATATTCGCTGTCTCCCATCGATTTGTTTTAAAAGAACTCTGCACTCATCAGTAAAGAGAACCTGCTGCCATTCGTTCAAATCCCAATGACGATGTGTGATGTGTTTTTTGTGTTCCGCTAATTGTGCCGGTGTGTATATATTTATCGGTTCCATACAAAATTTATCGAAACCGTTTAGTCATTTGGTAGTATTCCGTATGGTGACGGATTTTGAACACATATTGTCACCACCCTATTCCAGCCTGAGGGTCTCCCAAGAGCCGTCAAAAGGAAATAACAAGACCGAAGGGCTAGCCGCAAGAGAAGGAAAACTTGCAACGAATCCCTGTGCCAACCCATCTGGCCAGCGTGGCACAGTAGGCTAACTACCCTCCATTTAACTGGAGCTGTGGCTCATCTGTAGGCTGAATAGTAAAATAATTTCATAAGCAACCATTTTCATCTATTTCGTTCGTAAATATAAATTGTTTTATGTCGTCTCAAGAGGAAACTATGGCTGGGTTATTTGAGGGATAAGATAAGACAGGTGGATAAGAATACTCTCTCTTCTGGAGTTAAATGAATGAGACACGCAATGTTGGAGTAAAAATCTTGCATGATTTGGATTTATTTTTACTTGATACCTTGTTAATTCACTTCCGTACGGAAGTTTGACAAGACAGCCCCTCCCACCCACTTAGTGATACATGCTGAGGTTTAAGACTTAGCACTACAGGCAAAATTGCAGAGCCTCGAGCACCGACGACGAGTTGCTTGCCTCTGCGTGTTTTATAGGATACATTTCGGTGAGTGTGCGCAGGAATTGCGCGAATTAATTCCACCATCCCCTTTCCATCATCGGACATCCAGGCGTGGGGAGCGACTTCATCCTTATGCGGTTGAAATTCCACATATTCGCACTAAGCGTTTCGCTTCCTCTTTCTTGATGCGGACCGCTAAGGAGTGGAATTCGCTTCCTACGTCTGTATTTCCAAGTAAATATGACTTGGATGCCTTCAAGTCTGGAGTGAATAGGCTCTTACTGTCCCAGCGGGTTACACCGTCGGCCTCATCGTCACTTACCATCAGGTGAGATAGAGGTCAACCGCCGGACAGTTAGTAATAAAAAAAAAAAAAAAAAGATTACCCCTACAAATAATCAAAAAATTAGTATTATATTATTTTTAAATACCGGTATGAAGTATATGAAGAGCTAGGATGGCCTTAAGGCCCTTGATCAGAACTCATCTTCTTCTAATTGTGTGGGTAGGTGGGCGCGGAAATAGAAGTCTTCAGATCAAAATCAACGTATTTTAATCAATGTTCACAGAAATCACGATAAAATTAGGTAATTAGCGATTACTACTGTGCAAAATCAATTTAATTTAATCTTGAAATAACGTGATGCCGAAGACTCTAAGCGATTCGTCACAAGCGCGGTGCGCGGGCGCCGTCTCGTTCAAAAGTGAGCTCAAGATGGCCGCCTGCACTGCCATCGACAATGACGCTCCGCTATGTTGGCAGTCCTGTCAACCTGACGTTTGACGTAACCGCGCCGTCCTATATTATCTACTAGTGGCCCGCCCCGGCTTCGCCCGTGCAAAGCGGGGGTGGGTTATACATATAAACCTTCCCCTTAAATCACTCTATCTATTAAAAAAAACCGCTTCAAAATCCGTTGCGTAGTTTTAAAGATTTAAGCATACATAGGGACGGACAGAAGAATGCGACTTTGTTTTATACTATGTAGTGATACTAACTAAACCACTAAGCCTATAATATAGGCTTAGTGATTTTCCTTCAACAGTTTCATGGCTCCACATCATATCGCCTCACATTCCCGCGATCACAAACACCCAAGGCATCTCCATTGCCGCCGGTACCGCTACCGGTTGATATTTCGATTCATAATTATCAGCAAATTGATCTTGTACTTACAGTTCTGTAATTACAGCACGAAAACACTTTTTGGCTTGTACTGAGAATCGTCAATTGACTCACATGAGTATTTAACTCATTAGCTCAAACGACTGCTGGTGTCATTAAATCTCTTTGTTAATGTTCTTTTCAACAAATATTGATTCATTCAGATAACTCTACTTACCTTACTTTTTTTTAAAACGATAACCCCTGCACAAGGTGTAACCTGTATCGCGGGCGCAGTTTAAAAACATGTAATTCACGAACACAAATGACACTGGTTTAGACAAAGACACTTGCCCAACCCCGGAATCGAACCCGGGACCCATTGATCTAAAGGCGGGTCATCCGACCCCTAGACCAACGACGTAAAGGGCAGATTTTTGCTTTATGCATGACTTATGAAATGTTTTCGTTTGAAATTTTGAGGAAGAATCTTGACTACATACATATTATAAAACGAAGTCACTGTCGTCTGTCCGTCCATATGTATGCTTAAATCTTTAAAACTATTTTTTTTTAATAGATAGAGTTATTCAAGAGGAAGGTTTATATGTATAATACATCCATAATGCTGCACCCTTGCGAAGCTGGGGCGGGTCGCTAGTGTCAGATAATTTAATGTAGGTATTTAACTCGAAAAAAAAAAGGTTAAGGTCGCCGGAAAACGATGGATGCGGGCGGCCCAGGACCGGCCTTTGTGGAAATCTTTGGGGGATGCCTATGTCCAGCAGTGGACGTCTTTTGGCTGAAATGATGATTGAACTCGATACTCAATCACACTAAATACAGGTAACGGGTTTAATAGAATATAATATTAAAATGCTTTAATTTATAAACCAATTATGATGTTCACAATCGTCATCGGATACATCATTTTTATAGAACTACTACCAGGCCGCCCCGAAACCCTATGCCAACGTGTTTGGCCAGCGTGGTACAGTAGGCTATTTACCCTCCATGTTGAAGGGGAAGCACTGGGTCATTTACGGGCTGAGAAACAGTAGTAGCATAATTAAAATCTACTTAAAATTAAAAATTCCGTAATTGCAATCATCACGGTCAATTTGAATTAATCCTAATGAAGACTCAAAGATTTCCATCGACATCGCTTACGACGGTGCAATTAAACATATTGTATGTAATCAGATCCCAAATCGAGATATGCTGCGATGATTCGTGATAACATCTTATTGTATGTTTGTTCGTAAGATTAATGTTCTTTCGCCATGCTTTTATTCGTACATTGATGAGTGGTTCTTTGAGTTATAAAACTGTAATTGGACAATTTATGAGCACGAGTTCCCTTGTTTCAAACAAACTGAATGGCATATAAATTCTGTTAGTATCAAATAAATAGGATAAGGATAACAGTCCGTGGGGTGGTTAAGATTACATATTGTCGCTATCCCATTTCATCCTGAGGATGTCGTTTGAGCCGATAAAAGTAATTGATAAGGCAGAATACTTGATACAAAACCCTATGCAAACCCGTCACGCCAACGTGGAAAAATAGGTTAATTAGCCTCCATGTAATGAGAGATTGTAGTAGCAACTTGTAGCGCGGTTGATTTGCGTTTCAGTTTCCTGATTTTCTCGCCAAACAGTATACTAACAATATGTAACTTAGCCTCACATACAAAATAAATAAGTGGACGAATGGATGGGACGTTGGGTCAGAAAAGTCTTTAGATGGTAACGATACGTGGAACAACGACCAAGACCAGGTCACAGAATCCAATTAAAGGTCCGGATACGTTGATCTGGAAATCCTCGGAAGATGTTCAGGAAATTCCTTTGGCTAAAGTGGCAACAACGATGTTGAAGGAAACCAATACATAAAAATAAAAGTTCTCTCCCCAAAAAAAGGGTATTCTAACTATTAAACTCATCATCCATTTCGTCCCTAAAATAAAATACCTCAACCCTTTGATGTCCAAGTGTTTACAACTTCAAAAGTATTCCACCCTCGTTTACTTCTCGGGAGCCTGTCAAAATAAGTTCTCAAGTATCCGCGGGGCTCAAAAATAATCTTGTACCATTCACATTTGTTACCAATTATACTGTTGAAATACACACTGAGAATCGTTCCTACGGATGTCTGTCTATCTGGTAATTAATAACCGCTGAACGTTCTTTCAACACGTGTTTAGGATTTATTGCGTAAACCCACAGTTATACCATTTTTTTTTGTTTAGTTTCTTATGTTATTGTGTTGTGACGGATGGTACGTTTTTCTGTATTATGAATTGGGGTCGACTTTGGACTCATATTTCGCTTATATTGCCAGATTCGATAATTGGGTCGGCAATATTTCCTTGTTTTAGATTGTACTGTGTGATTATTTTATAAGGTGAGTTATTTTAAGTAACACTTTAGATAATATTTTTAAAAATGGTTTTACTACCAGAAATTTGTATTTGTCAAATTTCCTTTTTTGAAATCGGAACAGTTATATAATTATGGCCTAGGAACAAGGAGAACAAGACGCACACATAAATTATGTTAGTATGCAAAATCCCATGTATATCTTGTTGCTATTATTTTAACGTATTTAAATCCTTTTACTTTACTGCATCATTCTCTGACAAACCCATATACTAAGAAATCAATTTTCTCTCATCATTAAATTTCCATAAGACTTTGACAGGATATAATCATGTTTGAATCACTAACAATAAATGCAGTACTGCTTTCTTAACAATAAATTTTCTAAAAACGGACATGCGGTCGCTTCCCCAATTAAGAAACGCCTTAAGCAAATTAAAATTGACCCCTGCATCGACACCGAACACCAACGATAATGTCCATTCTGATTTAATTACAAAGAACCCACACCTTTCTTACTCAAATACAGACAGCAAAACAAACAAGCTTCCTTTAGGCCGACGACTCTTCGGACGTTATCAGTCTGACGTTACGCCGGCGTCACACTCGCACAGATAATAGCCCGACCCAGTCAATATTTGAAAACCCATCAGTGACAAAATGACTTCTTCACTTAACTCTGACAATTTTAAAATAAACTCCGATCAGTACAATAATAAACCTTACGATAAAGCCGATACAGATTAAGTTTAGTTGAACAATAAGTGGCTATTTGGTCGTGTAGTTGATCCATTAGGCATCGCTTTGAGTATTAAAAATAAAAGAGATGACATAGGAAATGTCGTTGGTAATGATTACGGTAGAGTCGATATAATAGAAGTTCTTGAGTAAGTAGCTTAAGTAGATACTAAAGGAATATTTTGTGCCGTTAGAAACAGTGGTTCATACGAAGTAAAAGTAATTTTATGTGAACGGCGTTTAAGTGATTTACGGTCAAATAATAGTGGTAATATTTTGCATGTTCTGAGAGACTTCTAAATAAATGTATGTGTTAACGTTATATGATTTAGATAAGCGGTTTGGAGTGGGTGAAGATAAGACAGGATGAAGATTTTTTACGGCATTATACATTTTGGAGATTGTGGTGGAAATATCAAATTTTTGTAATTTATTTGGATGGGTGTAATTTATTAGCAACATCTGATCTCTTTCGTGCTTCAGAGGGTTGGGGCCAGCCCAAATTAAATTGAGAAAAGGCTGTGTTTTATTCATTACTAAATTGTTGCAGTAATAATTCATTCCTCTTTAGATGTCGTAACTTCAAAATTCTTATTTGACAGATACAAAATGTAAAGGGAGATGTAACAAATTTGCGAGCCAACCTCCATCTTCGTTCATTAAAACTTACACAATAAATTGTAAAACAAAATTGTTGAACAGACAACTCAGTAAATAAAGATTAAAGTATTTAATCAGTTTGTTTCTAGCTCGCGTTGTTTTAAAAGTTCCGACGTGACTTATATCTTCTGGACTTTTGTTTAAATTAGAAACGTTGGGCGTTATAAAGGAAATATAAGGGAATTAATTCCAATTGTACATTTCATAAATATGTAATTAGAAAGATATATGATATTCGGTCTTATTACGAAGTTTTACAAACATTTTGATATAGTAATTAAGGAAAGTTTTAAAATATTGGCAAAATAAAGAACAAGGTTTTTTTAAACGTAACCGCTGCACTTTTGAATACCTGTATCGCGCAGAATGTTTACAAAAATGTAATTCACGAACAAAAATGACACTAGATGCAGAGAAAGTGCTTTCGGTTTGCACAAAGTCACTTCTTGACCCCGAAATCGGACTAGGACCTGTGATCAAGAGGTGGCACATCCAACCTCGGGGTTGGTAGAACCTCGACGCACCCCACATCAACAGGAGTGCGTCGTTGTTAAAGGACCAACGACGCACTCCTGTTGATGAGAATTGCGTGATCTTTTTAGTGTTCACATAATTACTAATTGCGGAGGCTTATAATGGCTTATTGAAATGTATTTTCCTTTTTATCTACTTATTGTCGGCCGCAAGCCCCCCAAATAAAATAAAATAAAAATAAAAATAAGAATTATAAGAACATGTTAAAGTCCCTAAGTAATAATTAAATTATAATTAATGTTTACTTACCGCACTTCAAATCAGTGCATATCATACCTGGAACAGAAATAGAGATATTATGCTTCCATTAAACAGAAAGACTATATTTACTTCCCTGACACTATCAGATACATTAAAAATTGACAGTGCATTAGTATTTATAGGGTTTTAAGTGTAGGTGTGGGATCAAAGGGAACCTTATGCGTTACTTTTACGGTAAAGATAGTGGCATGTTCGACGCCTATACACGGTAAAAGATTACATTTTTATTTACTACTCTAAAACGTTTGATAATCTATGTCTTAATTAACTAAGCGAGAGAGATTCTCGTACTATGAAGCTCTTAAGTTACACATCTTGGGCGCGTCAGATGACTTCAGGTATAAGTAAATTTGAACCATTCCAAGAAATTATAAAGTTGAAACTCGATCGGGGCATCAATCGATGATGGATAGCGAATACGATTGAAATGGCTTCATTTGTACCGGTCCCTTTACATGTGTTTCGTCGGCGACCAATATCCATTTGCTTCGGGCTGATTCGATTAGAGGTTATTTTTGTAAATAGCGCCACGGCATGTCTTATTGAGTTGAATCAAAATTCTTCAACGTTGATGGCAATGACCTTAATTTTCTAAATCGTAAAACTCTGAGAGGTAGAGATAAATTTTCGTTTAATAAGCGCTCCTTTATCTGAGACGATCAGGCTCATAAATTGAATCGGGCCGATTCAAAATTTAATACCGGAGCATAAAACAAACGGAGTGACAGAGGAGGTACTGTAGTTGTAATCCTCAAGGAAATTTATTAAGAGGAATTCGAATCAATCACAAAACGTAATCCTGGTGCTCGTAAACAATTTGTGAGAGGCTCGGTGCTTGTGTTAGCGGGTTAATGAGTCCTTTTTAATTGCATGTGAAAAGTGTCTCCTTAATTACTTAAAAAATAATTTCGCGATACAGTGTGAATGTATAATAGATTATATAATGTGTAAAGAGACTACCACCTAGGGACAGTGGCCGTAAGATATTAGTTATTTGAAATATGACGATTTTGTTGATGAGTTTGATGATAAAACCTACGTAAAAAACATTCCTTTCGAGTTTGAGCCACCTTTTTAGATAATTTTTATTTTAATGTAATGTACGTTTGACGTAACTAATTTATTTTTGTTTAATTCAGTGAACTCGTTTATGCTGAAATGGCGAAAAAGAAACACAATTTAGATGTGTATAATATAATAATAATAACATATTATTATATTATTATTATAGTCTGCCACCCCTCACCAATGACGGGTGGCAGACTCAAATGATTATTTTCTTTGAGTAAGCTTCTAAATCGCTCATCGCTCGCACTGGAACCTATATTATCGAAAAGGCCATTTTACGACCTGCCACCTCGTTTATTACCGGAGTCTAATAGAACAAAAGGTTCAATACGATGCCTGACATTAACAAAATGGAGTGTGGGATATCGGTGACTGATTTTACAGTTATATATCGATTGAACCTGTCTCTGAGAGATTTAAGCGCAGGATTGTAGAGTGGACATCCCGTGGCCGTGGTGCGGGCGGGCGAGGATCGCCGTCAGTTTTGTGGGGTAGATCGAAGCACAATTTACCATCTCTATGCTCCCTGGAGTTACACATAAATTGGCCAGTCCCGAACGGCTGAGTAACCATGAGGATCTCCGTCATAAAAAAAACTAGGTTAGGTTAGGTTAGCGTTAGAGCGGGTATACTATCAGGAAGATTTGACTAGCATTTGTTGTAATATTACATAGTATTTATAAAATACTTTAATTGAGATGTATCGTAAGAGTCGCGCAAAGGAATTGATAAGGTCGAAAACTTAGCTGCAGTGGAAGGAAAGTTTGATGAGATGTGCCAGATTGTGGTAATTCCATGTAATGGGAGGATGTCTGTCTCAACAGTGGGCCATGTATGCGCTTAGTAGTAGTAGACTGCCTTGTTGGGCTAGGGGCTAGATGTACCGAATTTAGATCAACGGATCCCCGATTCGATTCCGAGCACTTGCTCCGAGCCTGGTTGTTATTTCTATACGCAAATACTTGTTTGTAAACTGCCCCCGCAATACAGGTTACACCTAGTGTATCTTTTCATCAAAAAGAAATATATATATATATATTTTGAGTCATTTTTACCACAGGTGTGCCAACCTGTAAAACATATCTGTATTATAGAGAGGATATCACTAAGATTAAAAACAAAAAGAAAAAGATTTTTTTTTGTTATAATATGTTTCTAATTAAGTGAAATTTGTTGTGAATTTCTTTTGGAGAATAAAGTTTCTTTAACCACCAATTTGCGATGAAATCAGAGGATTTGGATAAGAAACGTATTTTTTATTAAAGAACATTTGATGAATAGACGAAATATAACCTTAATTACCAACGCAGCAGATTAGGAACCGCATCCTCAGCCCTGCAGGGGTTATCAAAAGTGCCCAGGAGGCTGGCGGCATTGCCACGATGGATGGCAACATTGGCAACGCTTATAAAGGCCAGACTTGCAAAGTGTAACCATATTGATTAAAAATATATAATGCAAAGCAATTCAGTTTACCACCAGTTTGGAACGCGACCACTACTGAGGAGAACTGGTAAGAAACTTGGGGGGCTTGACTTTTTTATTGTTTGTACGTCGTTTTAAGTGTATCAATAAAAATATATTTCTCTCTTTCTATTTTTAGCAGAGTACATCTGCTAATAGATAGATGGAAAGTGTTGGAGGTCTGACTCGGCAGTGGGTTGAGATGAACGAAATCAGAGAGTAGTGAGAAACATATCGAAACAGGTAACACAAATGGAATTACCATATAAGCTTTTAAAACACTTTTACAATATGTTATTAGCATCCCATTAAGTTATCTCAAACTCAAATGGAACTTTATTCATGTAGGTTTTATCACAAAACTCTTGTAAATCGTCGTGTTTAAAAGTACCAATATCATCTTACGGCCCTTGTCCACGCTAGGTGGTAGTGTC
This sequence comes from Clostera curtula, assembly GCA_905475355.2. Taxonomy (NCBI): domain Eukaryota; kingdom Metazoa; phylum Arthropoda; class Insecta; order Lepidoptera; family Notodontidae; genus Clostera; species Clostera curtula. The sequence continues at coordinate 3,009,899 of FR997813.1, read as the reverse complement.
TATACACTCCTATCGTCTTAATTTCTAGATTCATACCTTTCATACGCATATGCTAATTCAGACAATCCATCCATATCTTTACCCACAACCCTTACCTCCATCCACATTTATACTACAACTAGCGACCCGCCCCGGTTTCGCACGGGTGCAATGTTGAACCTCTAAATTTATGAGTGTTTCTCTATAATATTATGGATAAACCTTTCTCTTGAATCACTCTATCTATTACAAAAAACCGGTTCAAAATCCGTTGCGTAGTTTTAAAGATTTAAGCATACATAGGGACGGACAGACGACAGCGGCTTTATTTTATAGTATGTGGTGACTTCCAACAGTTCTGTAGTTGCTCTTACAGATTGATCTGTCTTGTTTACAAAAAAGCACTATGCAGGAGTGAGAGTGAGTTCACCAAATGAGAGAAATGTCAAAATCAAAATCGGTCATTGATCTTACATACAGTGTACAATAATTTCACACTCCCTAAAGAGAAGTATTCTGTCTACTACTACCACTCAGCCACAAAATGACCCACTAACTATCCTACTGGGCCAAGCTGGCCAGACGGGTTGGCAATGGGTTTCGTATCCAGTTTTCCTTCTCTTACAGCTAGGTTATCGACCTAGTCATGTTCTTTTATCGGCTTTTACGACACTTTCAGGATGGAATGGGGTGGTGACACTATGTAATATAAATCCGTCACCACACGGATTTATTAGTAATGTCGGGAATTAAATACTGTAAAATACACACGATAAATCCAATATTATGCAAAGGTTAAAAGTAGAGAACACAGGCACAAAATGTCAGTTATTTCCAGGTAACTTTACGAAAGGTTTATCCATTTTCAATATATAAATTCATTATATAAATAAATTCATTATATATATCATTACTACTACTACTCAGCCCATATATGACCCAATACTGAGTCGGGCCTCCTCCAATATGTAATTGGAGGAGGGCAATGACAAATTATTGGTTAATTTTCACCCAATGGCATTCACCTCTAACATCTAAGTCGATAATTTGGTCATTAGTCTCTTAATACATCCTCCCAAGCCCTACAACATCAAGAGAAATGTTCCGTTATACTCATGTATCACTGCCAGTAAATGGACTCTTAGAAAATTTGAAGCAAATGCTAAACTTGGTCGTTGATCGACCGCCGGCGACTAGTTAGCTTACTTGTGTTTGGCAAGTACATATTAAACACAAACATGTACAAAAAATGACTTTGTTTAAATAGCATATTTCATAAACTAGTTTGAACTATCACCAGAACGCAATGTTGCTCTACAGATCTCTACTATCATACTCTACAGGTAAGAAACTATATGAAACGGTATGTATTATTTATAATTGTATGAGCAAGACCACCAATCGAACTTTATTTATATATTTAACCTAAGATTTATTGTCAAATTGTGACAATCTGTTATTTAATATTAATTTAAAAGAAAACTATGCATATCATCCATAATAAATGGTTAGGTACGGTACGTATAAAATTTACAAAAAGAAACGTTATACAAATTAGGTATGCAATAAAATAGATAATATTGCATCATTCATCAAATTTTTTTTTAAGTACCATTAAGAATATCAGGAATTAAAAGAAAGATAGATAAGTAATCAATTTCAGAGTCGGTGAACGACCGCGTGTAAATTAACAGAGGTCAAAAAAGCTAACGAAGATGCGATGGTAATGTGGAATATTCATCGTAATATAAAAACCGTGAAATTAAAATATTTGTAGTGGTATATTGAATGATACTAATAGGTAATTTAAGTCGATAATTAATTGCGTAGGATTGGCATAAATACATGTTTTAAAAGCAACCTTAACCGTATAAGTAATATATTAGTATATAATTGAAGTTTCTAAACGGATTTTTTATTTACGAATGTACAACTTTACTAATGTTCGTACAGCATGCTAGTATATTTCATCACGCTTGCCTCGTTGCCGGGGATTCAGTAATCTCACGAGTCCACTCCAAATTCTTCTCAAATTTGCTGATGTATTTAACATAGCCGATGGTTAGATGCGAGCGTGAAAAGATTTTTGCCACATAGTTACAAACTGTTTGTTCTATGTGGTGGTGGATTAAGAATCCGTAGTGTCGCCAGCCTATTCCAACATGGGGGTGTCATAAGAGGTGACTAAAGGAACACAGGAGGCAGACAGTCACTGTGTCAGCCTACCATAGGACTGCCATCACCTAAATTGCAGACACGATAAACACGGCAAAAACCCCGGACATTTGGGCAAAATACGGTTTATTCCCCATCATCATCATCATTTCAGCCGGTCGAAAGACGTCCACTGCTGAACTTAGGGTCGCCCCAAAGATTTCCACAAAGGCCGGTCCTGGTCCGCCCGCATCCATCGTTTTCCGGCGACCTTAACCAGGTCCTCGGTCCTAGCAGCACTGCGCTTTCCGGAACGCGGTCGCCACTCGAGGACTTTTCTGCCCCATCGAACCGGTCCTGCGCGTTATGTGCTATGCTATGTGGCTGTACAAACATGTAATTCACGAACACAAATGACACCTAGATTCCGAGCAAGTGCCTCTGGTTTAGACAAAGACACTTGCCCGACCCCGGAATCGAACCCAGGACCCGTTGATCCAAAGGCGGCACATCCAACCCCTAGACCCACCAGGCTTTTATTCCGAATAAAGTAAAGGATTTTAAATTTTTTACACCTGTTAATAAGCCATAAATTTTAAATTGATTGAAGTCATATCAGATTCAATTTTAAACACCATTATTGTAACCCACTCAAGCATTGGTAAGTGTCGAATAATTTCGATATCAAATTTTCAAATGCGCCTTTAAAGTGTTTGATTCGAAAAGCATCACAAATGGCATAAATTATTTACAAGCGATAATGTCTTTGAATACTAAAGGTAGGTAAGAACATAAAAATTATACAGAAATACCAATATTAATACCTATTTTCTGATCTATGCTTTAGGGGATTTAACCAATGCTGAGTTAGGTCTCCACCCATCACAAAGAGGGATATTAGCCAACGCTGGCCATATGAGTTGGCACAGGACAATTTGTCGGCTCTTACGATACCCTGAGGATGGAATGCGGTGGTGACTCACACAGACAACAACTTTATATATATAATTCTAATGTGTGTATGTCACTGAACTCCTCCCAAACTGGGCTGATTTGAATGATTTTCTTTATGTATGTGTTTTAGATTCACAAATCAGCCCAACAGATGGCGCTGCAGTCGGTAAATGAATATAATGCAGGACAACGTCTGCCCGGCCAGCTAGTTTTATATATATTTTAAGCAAACGCGTATATTCACGCTTTAGTCATTAAATTCTTCCAGTTGTCTCGCATTGTGTGAGTGGGGTGAAATATTTGTTTGATCACATATCTATTGGTCCTAGTATTCGACGTCAATAGTTCGTAAATATGAAATGATAGAGAGCTCACGATATTAAAGCCACCAGTTCACCATCGGTGGACGTACTTGTATGAAAAAATGGCCGAACTATGCAAGCTAAACTAAACTAACTTATTTTAGCTGGCGGTGGACGTTCGGCTTTAAGGCAATTCTTCCCCGATTTTTTTTACATAAACATCTATTTAAAACTATCCCTATATTACCTTAAGGTGGATGCTCCAGGGTAGCCCACGAAATTCCAATTTTCTAATAATTTTTTTTGCAATTTGCTGTGCAGTGCTAGATTGGCTTCCCCAGCCCCGTCCCAATTCGGTTGGGGACCTATAAAAGGTTTCCCCCACTATAAAAAAAAGGGCAGTGCTAGGTTGTACAAACTAGCACTGACCTGCAAATTGCAAAAAAACGTAAGAAAATTTGAATTTCGCGGGCTACCCTGGAGCATCCACCTTAAAGGTAAAAACATTGAACTATAAAGCAGTGGACTGTCTATATCAATTTAATATTCTATGGTATCATCTTTAATGTAATATTATTCATAGATTCACTGTGCCAGCTACCTTTGCTTTGAGTTATGATTCATAGATGGCCATTTGAGTTACTCAAACGCATTTACGAGTAGTTATACATTTTGCAATCCCGAGTTTACGTTACAGCTTGACGTTTAACACAAATATCTAACTTAAATGTTAATTTCAACCTTAATCTGCATAGGTTATAAACAATTTTCAAAGTCGTGGTTCAAAATGATGATCTGTAGAAAGGTGGTAAATATTTAACTTACTGCAAAAAAGATGAGGTTTTTAATTCGTTGGAGTCTTGCTTTTTGAGTATGTTCGTCGAGTACTTGGTGACACCTGAATCGATTTTTGTCAACACACAATGTCACCAACCCATACCGTCTTCAGGGTGTCGTAAGAGGTGACTAAAAGAACGCAAGAGGCAGATCACCTAGCAGAAAGAGAAGGAAAACTTGATACAAACCCTGTGCCAACACGTCTTACCAGCGTGGCACAGTAGGCTTATTCCCTCCATGAATTTGGAGGAGGCCCGACACAGTATTGGATAATTTATGGGCTGAAACGACTAATCGATGTTGGTATTTTTGTTGAAAATTTTATTATTTCTAGGTGGTCCCATATACTATTAGACATAGACATAGACATATTATTTATTGTGGCAAGCAAAAATACATTGACAAACATATACATGACATATATCTTAAAACTAGCTCTTGCGCGCGGCTCCGCCCGCGTGGGCTTCGAAAACGTGCATATTTTTTATGAACATAAAATCGGTTATTGTGACTAAACTATGATTGTTAGATATGTGCTCTCGCGGACTTTTTTGTAGATATTTATAAGACCTACAAACCCGTAGAACAACACCGTTCTATTGTCAATAGTTTTTGCAGCGCACGCATAAATAGGTATTCGATTTTACACCTTGGTTTACAAAATAGCAATTTTCATACGGATCCCTAATTCTTTTGAAAATAAAATATAGCCTATAACATTCCTCGATAAATGGACTATCTAACACTGAAAGATTTTTTGAAATCCGACCAGTAGTTCCTGAGATTAGCGCGTTCAAACAAACAAACAAACTCTGCAGCTTTATATATTATAAAGTATAGATTAGTATAGATTAAAATAGACCTCAGCTGTATACAATACATGACCTATTGTTGAAAACCTAGCCACAAGAGAAGCTCACTTGATACGAAACACTTTTTTTTGGCGACGCCAGGTAAAATATGCTTTGTGCATGCCACCGCCTCTCTAAGGGTGGGGTCAGCGATTATGTGGGACTCCGGAAACTACTCGTATACACACTAAAAGCCTAGCGGTATACCCTCACTCGTCACGCTTGGAGTGCCAGGTTCGCGTAACCCTTTTTTTTCGGTCGGAAATCCTCATGGATACCCGGCCGTTGGGAACTGGCCGGGTTATGTAGGACTCCAGAGCGCGTGGAGATGGTAAGTTGCGCCCCAACCTACCCACTAATACCGACGGCGATCCTCAACTGCCCGAAGGGTGATACGAAACTTTTTTTTTTTTTACGTCGGAGATCCTCTTATCCTCATGGATTTGGGAACTGGCCGGGGTATGTGGGACTCCGGGGCACGTAGAGATGGTGAATTGCGCATTGAGCATGCTCCGTGACCCTGGGGGCCTTGGCCCGCCTCTTATAAAGCTAGTGGAGCCCTATGCTCCAAGGCGGGGTGATACGAAACCCTGGGCCAACCCGTCTGGGCAGCTAAGCACAATAGGCTAATTACCCTCCATGAAAGGAGAGGAGGCCTGACTCCACAGTGAATCATGAATGGGTAGTAATTAGTAGTAGTCGTAAAGAAGGGTATTATTAAGAAAAAACTTCATCTATCTACCAGTTGGTAGATGAAGAAATCAATAAAATAGGATTATGAAAAATGGGTTCCAGGCAGTATTTCCATTTTATAATAAAGTTTGCCTTCTACGAAGCCGTGAAAGCCTCAAATGACGAGCAATCTATCTGAGAACCGCGCACTATAAAAATAATAATTTGCCTCGAAATGGTATGGTCTAAGTTACGAGCTTTTAATTTGAAAATAATTTATAAGTATATGAAATTATCAAACGGTCAGAGAAATCCATTGCTACTCGCTACAAATCGTTTCTCGATGTAAAATTATATTTTGACACCGCTATACATAAAACATATCAGGCCCGTGAGTGATATATTATTTATTACTAGCTTGGTTGTCTTGTGTGTAAGAAATCGCATTCAGCGCTATGACCGCCCCATGTACAAAATGTTGCATAATACTGTGTTCTGTTTATTTCTCTCGTGTACAGTAAAGAGTTTATCTATCTATCTAGCTGTGTCCCGCAGTTTCACCCGCGTTTACTTGTTATATAGTTATATTTTGGATAATTCACAGTATCATCATCACTCCATATTATAAAACAAAGTCGCTGTCGTCTGTCCGTCCCTATGTATGCTTAAATCTATAAACCTACGCAACAGATTTTGAAGCGGTTTTTTTAATAGATAGAGTGATTAAAGAGGAGGTTTTTAAGTATAATACATGCACAATATTGTAGAGGAACACTGATAAATTTAGATGTTCATCATTGCACCCGTGCGAAGCCGGGGCGGGTCGCTAGTATTTTTATAGATTATAGCGTTTAGATAGATTGTAGACTAATGCTGGTCAAGTTCATATTGGTTTTGTTTATTTATGACAATTACAGTTTCCGGCGGGGCGTCTTTACATTATGTACAAGGCCAGAACGCAAGGGTATGAAACTAATCACGTATAGATTGGAAATAAGATTTTTATGAAGTTCTTCCAATCCATACAAGAACAGTACACAACTACTCGCGTATACTTTGTAGTAACATAGAAGTATATCTTGTTCCATAACGTACAGCGCCAGTACACATAGGGACTAATCGTGTATGTTTCGGAATAAGCGCGCTAAAATCTAGATCACCTCCTTCGCTTACTCGGGATTCAATATCAGCACTCGCAGCAAAAAACGACTTTGCTCACTTGTTGCACAAATAACTATTTCACTTCAGTAGCTCAAACATGTAGGTTTTGCTCACTGAAAACAGTGGGCAAAATGCGATTTTGTCCACTGTTTTCAGTGAGCAAAACCTACATGTTTGAGCTACTGAAGTGAAAAAGCCATTAATATTTTCAATAATTCTTTAAACATGTCACTACAGACCAACACCCCCAAAATTTTATTTTCAACAACTTTAAAATAGGACTGTCCCGAATTTTTTTATGATGAAAGTTATTATTATATATTTAATCCTGCCTATTTTTATCCTACTTAATAAAGTTCAATTATAATTCCATATTTAACGGAATTAAAAATCTACTTAGACTTATATCACTCTTGTCAAATGTTTAAGTAAGTAATTCAGTATAGTTAGGAACAAAGACGCGAGCATGCACGATACAAACTATACACGACGAGTACGCAAAATTCTTGTATGCATTGTAATAACAGTTTTTTAAAACAAAATTACAATATATACGCGAGCAGTTTCCTATGGCTGCGTTCTGGCGTTGTATAGAATGTAAAGACGCTCCGGCGGGTATAGTAAGCTAAATTTCACTGCTAACTTAAACTCAAAATCAAAAGGACCTTTATTTACGTAGGTTTTATCACAAAACTTTTATAAATCTTCATTTTTAAAATTATCAATAATAATATCATCATACGGTCACAATGACCGTATGATGATATTATTGAGCCCACGCTGAGGGTTAGTCTCCATACACTCCTATCGGTCGCCAAATCTACTTCTTTCCATCCATTTCTTTTGATATACCATAACACTTGCTTCCACCCACATTCACATTGAAAATACCACCGGTTTGGAATGCAGCTCTAAAAAGAAAAGCCGACAAGGAACGCAGTAGTTGCTTTTTTTAAATTATCGGTATTAGTTACAAAACTAATCTTGTCTATACAGTATCTAATAAATTAATCAACTGCATTATGGAATATATTTACATGTGGCTGATAAACAATTAGATCGTTGAGCGAATTGATTGCTTGAGTTGTGCCTTATTTATCGCTAAGTTCTTTCACTTGTACCACACGTCGGATCGGTCGTGATCTCCGTGGCGACCTAATATGCGCGGCTACCCTGCCTCGGAGCTGAGCTAAACTGAGCTATAGCTTCCCTGTATATTTCTACTTTGTACGAGTCGTTTGGTACAAAATACGAGTTCTCGTCTTAAAGTTTAGGGTATGCAACCGCTGTCTTTAACAAGATGGCACAAAAAGGGACTAGCTATTTAATCTATAACGTTAAGTTACATTAATAGTAGTAATGGGTATCCCACCCATTTGAACGATAGATATGATGGATAAAAGAAAGATAAATTATGAAGCACGAAAGTACGAGAGGCATGATAGCGAGAACTGGTATGAAAGGATTTTAGATAAAGCGCTTAATAGAGCTCTGCATAATCTTAGCAGAGAGTTAGATGTAGAAAAAAAAAACCGCTGTCTTTAAATCGTGGGTCCATGGTTCGATTCCTGCGTTTGTCCTTTTTTTCGGAGCTGTCCCACTATTGAAGTACCTTACTTCTACTCATAAATGACCCACTATTGAGTCGAGCCTCCTCCAGTTACATCGCCAGTAATCAGCATAGTCTGCCACGCTGGCCAGGCGTCTAGGTTATCAGCCTTGACTTTACAATTAGTCGGCGTTTACGACAGCCTTAGTGTGGAATGAGTTGGTGACACTGTGTATTCTAAATCCGTCACCACACGGACACCATACAGACGATTCTTGGCTGATGTTATGTTACTGCGCGTGAGTAGGGCCCCCAAAACTCCATCACGGTATGCATGATGCTAGCAGCGTCATGCTTTCACTTCATAAGGTTTAGCATGACGTGAGTAACACGCCCATAGGCGACGGTAAGCACTTATCATCAGGGAAGCAGTATGCATTAGAGACAGCTTAGGGTTTCGTAAGTGGCGACTGAAGGAATGCAAGAGACAGATCACCTAGCCGCGAAAGAAGGAAAACTTAATACAAACTCTGTGCCAATCTTAATTGCCAGTGACACAGCACGCATATTTCTCGTTGGTCTGGTGGTTAGATGTGCCGCCTTTGGATCAACGGGTCCCGGGTTCGATTCCGGGGTCGGGCGAGTGTCTTTGTCTAAACCAGAGGCACTGGCTCGGAGTCTGGGTGTCTTTTCTATCTATAATATGTATGTATTTACAAAAAAAAAAATGTATATAAGTAGTTTATCATCCATCTCGTTACCATAACACAAGCATTGAGTTGCTTAGCTTGGGACGAGATGGCGTTGTGTGAAATGTTCAAGGATATTTATATTTTATTTATATTTATTATTTATTTCCCTCAATGGATTTGGGGGAGGCCCGACTCAGTAGTGGGACATTTACGGGAAACGAGATACTTTCATTCAACGTCATCATCATTTCAGCCAAAAGACGTCCAGTGCTGGATTTACGTCTCCCCCAAGGATAACCACAAAGGTCGCATCCATACTTTTGCGGCGACCTTAACCAGGTCATCGGTCCACCGTATGGGAGGCCTACCGGCACTGCGCTTTGCTGAACGAAGTTGCCACTAGAGGACTTTTCTGCCCCATCGGGCGTCGGTCCTGCGACCGTCGGTCGACCTACGTCAGTTTCATTAGCTGTGACGAAAGTCAGTCATACAAAATGCTGTCTGCGCAATAGATATGTAAAATTAGAAACCCCGTTTGTCGGCGCTATGCGCACTTGTCATGCTGTTTTACGTTTATTTACTGTGGCGAAATTAAGAAATTAAGTCGGAATCGTGGCGGATAACTTAATCGTGGGCTTGAACAGAACCGGTCTCGAGGCACAACAGTACTTTCCATCGACTCGTTTTCATTGTTTTTTGATGATTTACCACGTACTACATGTGCGAGTATCAAGCTGATTATTTGTCTGTGTGTTTAGAATAGATTACAATACAACACAAAAATACTTCACTACATAGTAGTAGGTAAAGTAGTAGTATATTTCACTATCATCATCACTATCATCACTACATAGTATAAAACAAAGTCGCTGTCATCTGTCGGTCCCTATGTACGCTTAAATCTTTAAAACAACGCTACAGATTGTGAAACGGATTTTTTAAATAGATAGAGTGATTCAAGAGGAGGGTTTATATGTATAATACATGCATAATATTGTAGAGAAACATTGATAAATTTAGATGTTCATCATTGCAACCGTGCGAAGCCGGGTGGGTCGCTAGTAGTCTAACAAAGTCGCTGTCGTCTGTCCGTCCCTATGTATGCTTAAATCTTTAAAACATCGCAACGGTTTTTGAAGTGGGTTTTTTAATAGATTGAGTGATTCATGAGGAAGGTTTCTAAGTATAATACATCCATAATATTGTAGAGGAACACTGATAAATTTAGATGTTCATCATTGCACCCGTGCGAAGCCGGGGCGGGTCGCTAGTATACTATAAACTATTACTCTCACCCTATATATGACCCACTGCTGAGTGGGGCCTCCTCCAACTACTAGTTAATTAGCCAACTGTGCAATGCTGACCCGACGGGTTGGTTTTCATTCCCATGCGGCTAGGGTTTCGGCCTTATAATTTCGGGATGAAATGATGTGGTGACAATCTAATAAGTATACAGGGTCGATACGACATAGGGGCATTTTTTTAACTGCCTATACTAGGTATCATTTCCAAGCTCTGTACCAAAAATCAATTAAACTGGAGCAATAGTTTAGCAGCAAATGATTTTATAATTTTTTGCCTCATTTGAACATGATGTATCTTTCCTAACAGATGTTTATTAATCTTAGGGGCTGTCCATTAATCACGTGATGTTTTTTTAACAATTTTTAACCCCTCCCTCCCCCATGAAAAATCAAGTGTATTTTTTTTGTACCGTTTCGAATTCATACTAATCACATATAGTATAAGTAGTGTAATTTATTGCCCCTCTGTCATATTAACTCTGTATAAAATTATCTTGTCACGATGTTTGTTATTAAATATCCTTGGACATCCTTGGACATTTCACACAACACCATCTCGTCCCAAGCTAAACAACTTAATGCTTGTGTTATGGTAACGAGATGGATGATAAACTACTTATATACATTTTTTTTTGTAAATACATATTTTATTATAGATAAAAAATACCCCGACCCGGAACAAATACTTGTAGGTCGTACAAATATTTCTTCCATGCGGGAATCGAACCCGCGACATGCTGCGCAGCAGACGATCGCTCAACCACTGCGCCAACCGTGTCGCTGTCGAGTATTAAACTCTTCCAAAATGGCTAGACCGATTTTCGTGAAATTTTGTGTGCATGTCGGTTAGGTCTGCCAATTGGACAACATGTATTTTTGATCCTCCTAAGTGTTAAGGGTGGTTTGCCCCTGATTTTTTTTTTGTTTTTATTGTTTCACGATACAGCGTACAAAAATACATACAACCCCACATTTTCACCCCTCTACAATCAACCCCTATTTTTAATAGCGATATTCATATGGCAAAACAACGTTTGCCGGGACAGCTAGTATGTATTGGAATGGAATACGCGGGAATATCTTAGTGCCGTCACGATAAAGATGTTCCATAACCGGTACGACCTTGTCATGTCTCCGAAACAGCTGTCACAAATGACATTGACAGCTGGACTAACTCGTGACTCCAATGTCACTCTTTATCTGTCCGATGTTCCGTGCTACATTTTTTTTCGGCCTCTATGATCGGGTTCGTCTACCGCATTGATGGTTTTATTAGATTTCATCTCGATACTTTGTTATGATACGATTTTTTTTCTTATAGGATGTTACAGTATTTGCAAGACTATGTTAATTCGTGTGGTTATGGAATTAGAATATAATAGTTTTGCACTACGTTTTATCCTGAGCGTGTTGTAAGCGTCGAGAAAAAGCGAAACCCTATGTAACCCAACCCGTCTAGCAAGCGTGGAACGCGGCTAATTACCCTCCTTGTAGTTGGAGGAAGCTTAGCAGTGGGTCATTTTTAAGCTCAGAAATAGTAAATCTTTGTTGCAGATATAAATTAGCAGATAGTATGTATATAAAGATATAGATAGTGTTGGCGACCCGCAACCTCTTTAGCCCAACCTCTTTAGTCCTTTGTATACTTTTTTATTTTAATTTGAAATAGTGTTCTTTTTATATGCGAGTTGCTGTTTTTTCTGTTCTTGCGAGTCTCTTGTAAAATATCGTAAGATGTGCACGTGCCAATAAAGTGTGTTAATGTTCTGTCTCAACATGTTTGATTAACAAGCCCGCCGACTTTAGTTCTCCTCCTTTATAGATAGTGTGAACTATTATTATATAGGATGTTTGATGCCATATATCTGGCTTTAATTCTTTTTTTAATGTTTTTGTTAAATACCGTTAATAAGAAATGCGAAGCCGGGGCGGGCCGCTAGTCAAAACTCACTCAGTAGATTTTTTTAATGCCATATAATATATGGCATTAAAAAAAGTGAAAAAAATGTCTAAATAGAACTAGGTTGTTTTCTTAGATCCTGAAAAGTGTTCAACTGAAATATGAATTTCATAATAGACGGACGATACATAATATCAGCAACGTGAAAATGTAACAGGTTGATACTAAAAGTGCTCTCCATGTACTGATAATAAGATGGAAAATTCTATGACATAGGTAATTTTTTTTTTGTATTGAGTCTTAATTTATCCACTTTTGCGTCGAACCTCCTCTATTATACTACTACTAATTAGCCCATTAATAACCTACTACTATTTCGGCCCTTCTCCGCTTGCATCTCTTACGACCCCCTCAGGATGGTATCGGTAGGTGACATCGGTAGGTGACATCGGTAGGTGACTTCGTGTATTCTGAATCAGTCACCACGCAGAATGAGTGAAAGAGTATTCAATTCTAATTTGTTCACCCAGCACCCTCACCATAAAACGAGTTGGTGACAATGTCCTCTAATTCCATTACGGTCTTCCATAATAATAAAGTGAGCAAACATAAAAACAGGCGCCAACTAGATAGACAGGCAGATGATAAGGCCACCCGATCAATCTTACTATATATGCCCACTCGTGGGCATCCTTTTAACGAAGCCCTGTCCCCCCTTATTTACAAAACGATAGCTCAAATAACATGCTACTAGGGTAGTAGGCCAAGAGACAGTATCTATTATAGGCGCGCGAGTTCATGTCCATCCTGAGGAATGTTGCAATGCTGTTACCTAATTAGTTATGGTAATGTAGATAATAACAACCGATTTAGTCAACAGCTGTCAATTTGGTTTACCTAAGGTAATTTTACAAATTATGAAATAAAATAAATGTGATAGGTAAGTAATTATTTATTTAGGCCCGATGGACATGAACTCGCGCGCCTATAATGCATATGTTTTATATGAAATCGGTTGCCAACACTATTATAAGCTACGACTACGACCTTGCACGGATTGTTCTAATTTTAATTATTGATATGGTCCTTACCAAGTTCCACATCATCAATCAGTGGACTAGTTTAAAAATGCTTCGAAAGTTTCATAATAAATTCTGACTGAAATAAAACGTACCTCAAGAGGTATCTTGAAGTTTACAATACGTTAGAGCAGAATAGAAGTATCATTAGTTACGAGTGCTAACATCTTATAACTTCATATTTTTATATTAGACTACCCGTAGACATTGTCGTATCGCGGGTGACGCCGCGGGGCGAAGCTTCTTTAAAAAAAGTTACTCCTTATATCATCAGCTATCAGTGAAAAACCCGTCAGAATCGGTCCAACCGCTCCAGAGATTAGCCGGAACGGAATAAACAGACTCTGATGATGATGATGACTCCAATTTAATTTATTTGTATAGATATTGACCCTGCTAAGATTCAAAATTAATTTATGAAAGGCTTGCTTTTAGTGGAGACCTCTCTGACAATTTGATAAGGAGGCGACACTACGTCGCGGTTATCAGTCACAGCATTTATTGTGATGAATTAGATAATATTTCAAATGAATACCTCAATTTATTTACGTGTGACATAATAATGAGATTAAAAAATATATGTTACTCATACTCATGACGTCTGTAATTAAGTAAATAGTGACTTTTTAAGTCCTGCAAGTAATTGGTATAGTGCAGTGACTGACACCAACCTGATGAGTAATGTCACCGGAAAGGGCAACCCCATTTTTTTTAAACCATCGACAGAGCTTCCTGTAGGTAATATTCTGTCACCGCCCATGTGTCAACAAACTCGGTTGTTGGCAAAATTATCAAACCCATGATGGAAACCATGTCAATTAAATGAAGAAGAAGAACCTCCTGTATATGTTCACTGCCTTGTTGGTCTAGGGGTTGGATGCGCCGCCTTTGGATCGCGAGTCCCCGTTTTGATTCCGGGGCCGGGTTGTGTCTTTGTGTAAACAAGAGGCTGTTGCTCCGAGTCTAGGTATTATTTGTATCAGGGGTCTCCGGGTGAGGGATTTGGGGAAATCCCTCACCCTCCTCCCGCGCACACTGACCCCGTGGAGCTAGAGTCGGGACCCACGGGGCAGTTTTGATTGGCCATGTCAAGGTCCATACGTCATTCATTGCGTAAAAGTGTAGCGTGTTTCTCTCATCTTGCGAACTTGCTCTCACTATGCTGTTTAGTGCTTTTTGTAAAGTATTAATGTTTAAAAAAAAAGCAACTACAGAGTTTCTTGTCGGCTCTTCTCTGTAGAGCAGCCTTCCGAACCGGTGGTAGTTTCGGCATGAATGTGAGTGAACGCAGTGATTGTGAGCGATCAGGGGAGATGGAGGGATTGTAGGAGTGAGGAGTTGTATGTGAAAGATTTGAATGTAGGTATGACGACTGATAGGTGTGGGTGGCTACCACCCAATACAATTAACGAAAGCCAAATTGCATTGAATTATTTATTTTTAATGAGCAAACAAAAAGTGCGGTTTGCCAATAATCCATTAAACAATTAAAACGAAACAAATATTTACTAGATGAATGGGTACGCGCTAATTTGTATTTAATTAAAATGTTAATTAATTTGTAATTTAGCTTCTGACGATCTGCTTGCTACGATAGGCCTTGTGGTGATAGATTAAGAATACACGGAGAGAGAGCATAGTATATGAGTTGGTTACGATAGTTTGTAATCCGAATAATAAGCCGAATCCAACTTCATAAACAAAATTAATTTCAAATCAATAGGCTAATTTCCCTCCATGATTTAGGAGGAGGCCCGACTCAGTGGTGGGTCTTTCAGTGAGAAGTACGCTGATTTGGCTAATCACCAGGCCTCCTAGTCCATGTGGTGACGGATTTAGAATACAAAATGTCACCACCCCATACCACCCCGAGGGTGTCGTAAGAGGCGACTAAAGGAAAGCAAGAGGCAGATCACTTAGCTGTAAAAGACAGAAAACTTGAGAAAACCCCTAGGCAAACCCGTCTTGCCAGCGTGGCACATTAGGCTAGTTTCCCTCCTTGTACTAGGAGGTCCACAATACCGCAGTGTCTGAAGACAAAAGTCTTCAACCAATGTGTGTTGCCAGTGATGACATATGGAACAGAGACGTGGTCGCTCACTATGGGATCCATCAGAAGTCTCTAAGTCACCCAAAGGGCAATGGAGAGGGCTATGCTCGGAGTTGCCCTGCGAGATCGAATCATAAATGAGGAGATACGCATAAAAACCAGGGTCACCGACATAGCCCACCGGATTGCCAAACTTAAGTGGCAGTGGGCAGATAGCTCGCAGGACCGACGCCCGATGGGGCAGAAAAGTCTTCGAGTGGCGACCGCGTCCCGGAAGGCGCAGTGCTGGTAGGCCTCCCACACGGTAGACCGACGATCTGGTTAAGGTCGCTGGAAAGCAGTGGATGCGGGCGGCCCAGGACTGGCCTTTGTGGAGATCCTTGGGGGAGGCCTATGTCCAGCAGTGGACGTCTTTTGGCTGAAATGATGACTAGGAGGAGACCTTACTCACTAGTATGACCATACTGAAATGACCAGGCCTCCAAGTGGGTTTGAAGCAATCGCTCAGTTTAAATACTGGTGGAATAGAATACTGGAATTAGGTGAGTCGAAGCTCAGTCAGTCACTCGCTCAGTGAGTCAGTCGCTCAGACGGGCCTCTCCTAATTCATGGAGGGAAATTAGCCTACTGTTCCACGCTAACAAGACGGATTCGCAAAGGGTTTGTAGGAGTGAGGAATTGTGTATGAAAGGTGTGAATGAAGGTATGACGACTGATATGTGTGTGTGGAGACTACCACTAGTGTGGGACAGGGGCCGTAAGATGATAATGGTATTTATAAATATGTAAGAGTTTTGTGATGAAACCGCTTGAGTTTAACAAATTTGATTTGAACATATCATTTTTTTCGGGCTACCGGGAGTCCTTTGGGTTAATCAGCATTTCTTTTTCGCGCTGCTGACCTCGTTGTAACAACTGCTATAGTGGTTCGAATATCAGCCGAGGAGGTGAGATGTTCTGCTACTACTTTTCACCCCATGAATGACCGACTGCTGACTCCAACTACAAGCCTACTGTGCCACGCTGGCAAACGTGTTGGCAAAGGGTTTCTTATCAAGTTTTCCATCTCTTGTGCCAAGGCTCGTTTCTGTAAGCTCTTACGACATACTTAGGATAATAAATAATAATAAATCCTTGGACATTTCACACAACGCCATCTCGTCCCAAGCTAAGCAACTTAATGCTTGTGTTATGGTAACTAGATGGATGATAAACTACTTATATACTTTTTTTTTGTAAATACATACATATTATAGATAGAAAACACCCAGACCCGGAACAAATACTTGTAGGTCGTACAAATATTTCTTCCGTGCGGGAATCGAACCCGCGACATGCTGCGCAGCAGTCGATCGCTCAACCACTGCGCCAACCGTGTCGCCAGGATGGAATGGGGTGGAGACACTATCCGTCCGTGTGATAAGGTCCATGTCCTTATCACAACCCTGTTTTTGTTAAACTTCTCATACCCCTATTTTTGTAAAGGGTTAATAATAAATAAATAATAATAAATGACTTTTACTTACCTAACAATCGAGAGCCTTTTACTTAAAGTGTGCAAACAATCTACTGCGATGCGTAGTCAGTTGTCGCCCACTTAAGAGATTTAAAGCGTCTGAGGAAGTTGCGAGTTCGTCTTTACTCCTTTCTGTATCGAGGCGACGATAAACAATAGTGATGTAGTTGCACATTACTTGCTAGTATTTTTTTAGCCTTTGATAAAAAAGGGAGTTTTAAGTTCTGTTGCTGTGCTGTGTGGGGATGGGCGGATTTGATTTAAGTTGTTTGAAATGCAGCGTTATCTAATTTCTTTAGCTGTCTCCGAAGATAAGTTACTCAGTCATTTGAAGATCACTAAAACTCAAACTCAAAAGGAACTTTATTTGTGTAGGCTACATCACAAAACTTATAAATAGTCATATTTTATTTTACCATTATCATATTACGGCCCCCGTCCCACGCTAGGTGGTAGTCTCCATACACACCTATCAGTCGTCATATCTACATTCATACCTTTCATACGCAATTCCTCATTCTTAGAATCCACCATATCCACTATATTACTAACTAGCTTTTGCGCGCGGCTTCGCCCGCGTGGGCTTCGAACCCGTGCATATTTTTTATGAACATAAAATCGGTTATTGTGACTAAACAATGATAGTTAGATATGTGCTCTCGCGACTTTTTTGTAGACCTTTATAAGACCTACAAACCCGTAGTACATCATTTTGTTCTATTGTCAATAGTTTTTGCAGCGCACGCATAAATAGGTTTTCGATTTTACACCTTGGTTTACAAAATCGCAATTTTCATACGGATCCCTGATTCTTTTGAAAATAAAATATAGCCTATAACCTTCCTCGATAAATGGACTATCTAACATTGAAAGATTTTGAAATCGGACCAGTAGTTCCTGAGATTAGCGCGTTCAAACAAACAAACAAACTCTGCAGCTTTATATATTAGTATAGATATATTATATCCGGTATATATTATAGGCGGTATACCCATATACCTGGCCCGGGCAACCGGCTAGAAGAGGCTTCAGAGACCTTGGAGCCTAAATAGCTTCAGAAAGTCTGGGACAGAAGGCAACGGGAAACCACTGTCACTTTTTTCCCAAGAGAGTCATCATGGAGAGTTATATAACAGATTCTAGTATGTCATGCAACCCGGCTGACGCCCGGCGCCACCATCCCGGGAAAGGTGGTGAGAAATATGCTACCGGCCATGCGCCTGCGACTCATCAGGCTCCGCATGGAAACTATGTTACTGGTGACAGAAGCGTCTTTAAATCATTTCGACACCCCCACCGCATCGGGACGTGGAATGTGCGTGGAGCAAATCAACCAGGCAAGCAACAAATTATAGAAAACGAAATGCAGAGAAAAGGAGTGGATATTCTGGGGCTTAGCGAGACGCACTGGAGAGGACAGGGTCAGTTTACTTCGCACTCTGGCAATAGAGTGTTTTTCTCGGGACCTGAAAACGAAAGCAGTAGAGGAGTGGCTTTCATAGTTCAGTCAGGTGTGGCAAATTCCGTGTTGGGATACAAAGCTGTTAGCGACCGCATTATATATCTAAAATTAAATACCACCTCCTGTAAGTTAAACATCATCCAAGTTTATGCCCCTACAGCTCAATCCACCGAGGAAGACATAGAAATGTTCTATGACACGCTGGCAACTGTCCTCCGAGACATACCAAAGAGAGAGATTACTATGGTTGCTGGAGACTTTAACGCTAAAGTAGGCAATACTGAGGACGACGACCACCTGCGTCGCGTGGTTGGCAGGTATGGAGTTGGCGAGCGTAATGAACGAGGCGACCGTCTATTACAATTTTGCAACGAGGAAAACTTTACTCTCACGAACACTTGCTTTCAACACCATATTCGTCGATTGTACACGTGGATCTCTCCGGGTGACAGGCATAGAAATCAAATAGACTTTATTTTAATAAGAACGCGATGGAGAACATCTGTAACAAATGCTATCACTTTTCCGGGAGCTGACTGCGGCAGTGATCATCAACTTTTAGTCGCTACAGTTCGGGTCCGTCTAAAGAAACTACGCAAGTCAAAACCGGTCCTTAACTTGAGGAAGGTTGACGTGAGCAAGTTTGGCAGGGAGGTGGAGAGGAAGATATTGAGTGTGCCTTTCGAAAACATAAACGATATTAGCACCAAATGGGATTTTCTGAAGAACACAATAATTCAGACAGCAAAAGAACATACCCTTGGGAAACCCGGCATGAAGAACTTCATCACACCTACCACCAGTCAGATCATCCTCGAACGTCGTGTACTGAAAGAAAAGGGAACGAGCTCTCTTGAAGATCAAGAGCGTTATTCTAAACTGAGCCGGGAAGTCCAAAAAAGATGCCGACAGGACTACGATGCATATATCAACAAAATCTGCCTTGAGCTTGAACAGAACTCTTTAAGGCATGAAACTAAACAGCTGTTTCAGAAAGTAAAAGAGTTAACGAACTCCCGAAGCATCAAACCCTGCGCCATCGAGGATGAAGAAAAGCGCCTTCTGATAGACATGACTCAAATTCTGGAACGTTGGAAAAGTTACTGCCAGTCATTATATGACACTGGCAAACCGACGAGTCGACTGGTTGGATGGATAGCAGACGAGCCCAATATTCTGCGTTCGGAAGTCGAACATGCCTTGAAATCACTCAAATGTGGTAAGTCCCCTGGCAAAGACGATATTCCCGCAGAGTTATTGAAGAACTTGGGCTGCATAGGGATATCGATTCTACTAGAGATATGTAACGGCGTCTGGAAATCCGGACAATGGCCTGCCGATTGGACGGAGTCTCTATATATTCCCCTTCATAAGAAAGGTTCCACCAAAGATTGCCGTAATTACAGAACAATAGCTCTAATCTCCCATGCAAGTAAGATCCTTCTGCATATACTAAACCAGCGACTCTGGCATTATCTGCGACGCCAAATTCCAGAAGAACAAGCAGGTTTCGTGAAGGGCAAGGGCACAAGGGAACAACTACTCAATGTGAGACAAGTCATCGAGAAAAGCAGGGAGTTCAATAGCCCGGTTATCCTGTGCTTTATTGATTATACCAAGGCGTTTGATTGTGTGCAATGGGACAAACTATGGATTGTACTGAACGAAATGGGAGTCCCAGAGCATCTGCTCAATCTTATTCGAACTCTCTACTGCAATAATCGCTCTTACGTTAGAATCGGCACCGATTGTTCTAATGTGTTTGAAATAAAAAAAGGAGTCCGACAGGGTTGCATTCTGTCACCGGCTCTGTTCAATATATACGGAGAGCATATTATCCGCAGGACCCTTGAAGATTGGGAGAAAGGGTTTCCGATTGGTGGGAAAAGGATTTCGAATTTAAGATATGCCGATGACACTGTGCTTCTTGCTACCTCTTTGGAAGACATGAGAGAACTGTTTCGGAGACTCGAGTTCGAAAGTAACGAAATGGGCCTCACAATAAACAAGAGCAAGACCAAGATTATGGTGGTTGATCGCGCCGGTCACTTAAATAATCCAACAAGCATCATTCCGGGCGTTGACACTGTTGAGCATTATATTTATCTGGGTGCTCAAGTGAACAGAGATGGAAGTTGTGTTCCCGAGATAAAGAGACGTATCGGTATGGCCAAGGATGCTATGACCCGCCTGAACAATATATGGAAGAAGAGGGGAATTTCCATTAACACTAAGATCCGACTGGTACGAGCTCTGGTATTCCCTATTTTTCTATATGGAGTTGAAACGTGGACGATACGAGCTCGAGAGAGGCAAAGGATCGATGCTCTGGAGATGTGGTGCTGGAGACGCATGATGAGGATACCCTGGACCGCAAAACGCACCAATAAATCGATACTCTCTTGCCTAAAAATCAATACCCGCCTGTCTACAGTGTGCCATCAACGAATTCTCTCGTATTTCGGTCACATAGTGCGAAGAGGAGACGAAAGTCTTGAAAAACTGATCGTAATCGGGAACACTGATGGCAAACGAGCTCGAGGTCGATCCCCAACAAGGTGGACCGATCAAATGAAAGACACGCACTCCTCAAAACTTTGTTGTATTGCAAGGGAAGCCATGGACAGGACTCGATGGAGGCACATCATCTACTCCAAATGTAACCCATCCACTGGTGACCACGATCCTCAGTCATGAGGGACCGACTAGAGAGAGAGAGATAGATATATTAGTATAGATTTCAGATTCTTTTTGATTTTAAACAATGTCATTTTTAGTTCATTGAATGTTTCTATGCATAGTTATTTCTTAAAGGGTTCAGTTTAATTTTCGTTTAGTGCATATTGGTTGCTTGAAAGTATTTTTTTTTTTAATTTCCGTGCTTCTTAGACCAGTAAGTTCTACAAAAATTAAGTGTGATTGGATTAGGTTTTTTTTTCCCAATCGATCAAACTATTTTCTGGCACAGTATACTAATTTCTCTCCATGAAATAGTTGGAGACCTGACTCACGAGACGAGACGAGACCATTAAACACTCTTCGGAAAAAACGAGTTGGTGACATGTACCTTCCACAAGGACCGATCCCATATATCACGCCTTACGTATTACGTTTGCACGTTTGGGCGAGGCTTTGACAAAATCTGATAACCCTGCGGCTCCTATTTGAAGAGTAATGCCCTTTTTATCCCATCTCAGATAAAATCCCGGTTATATATTTTCACTTAGACTTATTGCTTTTTGCAGGTACACTTTTATTTGTTACTAGAGATCACCAAGATGTCGATATTTGCCAAAATTACCAGGCAAAACTTTTCATCGATCAAAGATAGATCGATATTATAGTCGTATGAGGAAGAAGTAATTATAAAATTGACAGCATATTTCAGCATTTTTGATATATATTGGTATTATCAACCGCCAGTTAATAACGTATGTCTGTATGAAACTACAGCTAAATAAAGAAAGAAAAATGCATGTAATTTTTTCAAACTAGGTATTTAACTTGACATAGACAATAATTGACTTAAACAATGTGTGTTGCCAGTGATGACATATGGCACAGAGTCGTGGTCGTTTACTATGGGCTCCATTAGAAGGCCAGACAAACCAGGGTCACGCAGGACCGACGCCCGATGGGGCAAAAAAGTCCTCAAGTGGCGACCGCGTTCCGGAAAGCGCAGTGCTAGTAGGCCTCCCATACGGTGGACCGATGACCTGGTTAAGGTCGCCGGAAAATAATGGATGCGGGCGACCCAGGATCCTTGCGGGAGGCGTCTAGCAGTGGACCTCTTTTAGCTGAAATGATGATGATGAGACAATAATTGTCTCAAATCAAATCTGTTATAATTATTGTAAATTGACAGTTGTCTATACCCGTGTTATAAAGACAAGGGTAAATTGAGACACTGAACACGGGTACAAAAACTTGAGCCAACGAGTCTGCCAAAGTTGCCTTATATCCCCCTCATGGCATTGGAGGAAGTTGAGATGAGAATAATAAAACAACACTAATCAAGGGAACTCCACCCAGTTATGTCGAATTTTTAATACCCAGTTAATAAGGACTTGAAGTTAATTAAATAGTTAAGAAATTGGGTTAAATATCGTAAAATATTACTGGGCAAGTGTTTAAGTTCGACATTTTGAAAAGTTTAGGTTCTGTTCCCGTTCCTTACATAGCGAGTGTTTTTAAAATGATGTCGCGTTATCTCGACTAATAATACTAAAAATTATAGAGGACCAAAGTCTACATAAAATGTTGAAGTAAAAAAGGTATAGATTTCCTAGCGACCCTTATAAGGTCGTCCGCGTTATAAAGCCGGTATGATAGTGAAGGATTGTAGCGTCGATCACGGACGTAAAGGCTTACTATACTCGTCATTTCAGCCAATAGACGTCCACTGCTGGACATAGGCCCCCCCCAAGGATCTCCACAAAGGCCGGTCCTGGGTCACCCGCATCCATCGTTTTCCAGCGACCTTAACCAGGTACTCGGTCCACCGTGTGGGAGGTCTACCAGCACTGCACCTCCCAGAACGCGGTCGCCCCTCGAGGAGTTTTATGCCCCATCAGTCATAGGTCCTGCGAGTTACTACTGCTCGGGGTCACTGCGATAGCGCCACGGAAGAGACCAGATGAAGAGCGGCATACGGTGTCGTGGTGGGTTTTAGCTCCGGGGACTAATCTGTCCTTAGGATTGCTTTGGGAGACTTAAACCCTCTGCCTGCTGTGACCCACGGCATTCCTCGTCTACCTGGTTCCAGGACTAAGGGCGCCACTCCTAGCGACTGGTGAAGTATATAGTGGTGATAAGCAGAGAAATTAGCTGGACGGTTTGTCATTTGCGTACCTTTATTCGCCTCTTGCGACCCCCCAAGGATGAAATGGAGGGGTGTATGTATTCTATTACCACACAGATAGAAATGTTATCCTACTAATATTATAAACGTGAAAGTTTGTAAGTATGGATGGATGGATGGATGGATAGATGGATGGATGGATGGATGGATGGATGTTTGTTACTCTTTCACGTAAAAACGACTGAATGGATTTTAATGAAACTTTACAATAATATAGCTTATACGTCAGAATAACACATAGGCTACAATTTATAACGATATTGTGTGTAAATTTATAGAGATATTATGTTAAATTCAAAATTCTAATTGTCAAATTTTCAGCCATATTTAAATATAGACAACGTAAGGTTTCTCTGTCAGAGTTGCGTTTTGTTATACCACGTATTATATCACATTCCACGGGAACGGGATAAAAATCTCAGGTATCCTATGTCCGACTTTCTTTTATATGTAAAGATGTTGGACAATTCACAAAATCATACTAAATATTATAAATGTAAAAGGTAAGTGAGTGTTATCCCGTTCCATGATTAAAAACATCGTTTAACAAAATGCAACTGACCTGGAATAACAAAACGTCACTGACAGCGAAACATTATGTTGTCTATAGTTTGACAAATTTGACAATTAGAAATTTTGAAGTTGACCGGTTGATGTATTTGTTGCGAGTAAATATTAGCTTATTGTGCCGATATTATAAATAAAAAGGACGTGACCAAGACGATAAAAACTTACCAGACAAAGCTGTAATGCAAATAGGTTCGACACATTGCGAAAAAAATGACTGAAGAAGAACTAAAAAATGCACGTGAAGATCGCCGCATTAGTATGGCTCGAATTCGTGCTTCTCAATCACAAGAGCAAATCGAGGCAGCCCGTGAAACGGATCGGTTGGGAATGCAAAATCGTCAAGCAAATTTAAGAGATCAACAGCTAGATAATTTTCGAGACGCAAGAATAAATTTATAAAGTAGGTACTGCATAATTTGAATCGAGCAACGTTTCGATACGATGGCAGCACTAATTACTGCTTGCATACTTGCGTCCGCATTGGACCAATATATGCCATGTAATATTACAAAACACTCCTCAGCGGCTAAAGTTTTATCAAAATGGAAAATCGTTATCTGGGACGAATGTATAATAGCGCATACACGTGCTTTGGAAGCTCTTATCCGATCCGAACGAAGACCTACGCAATGACTGGAGATGTTTTGGAGGCGCAATGATTTTACTGTCTGGCGATTTCTGCCAAACACTGCCACTAATTCCGATCCGATCGACTGCTGCCGCCGAAATAAACGCGGTTAGTGGTAAGTGAATTGATGAACAATGGAATATACTCAAAGGAAAGTTGGAAGGTGAGGAAGTTCTCATCCGAGGATCCCGATGATATCAACTGATACCTATACCGTTTTAGTTTTAATGATTTCTGATCAGTTGTGCATTCGCCGTGACCGTGATTAATAAATCACAGGGCCAATCCTGGAAAGTTTGTGGCCTAAATCTAGAAACTTCATATATTTCCCAAGATCAATTTATATGTGGCATGTTCCGGGTCAGACCATCTGCGTTATTTGTTCATGCGCCTGATAATAAACTGAAAAATGTCATCTGTCACAAGGTGATTCACTGAAAAGTGCAGTACTAAAATAGATGGCCAATAAAGTATAATTAATATCATCGTTTTTTTTTTATATATATCCTGATAAAATATTGAACATAATAAAATCCAAAATCTGCTTATTTATTGCCTCTAAGGCGGAACAAAGTTCGCCGGGTCAGCTAGTATTTAATATATATATACTATAAACTGTCTTATCACGAACTTGTACCTAAAAATGGCGATCTAAAAAGAGCAATTACAGAGTTTCTTGCCGGCTCTTCTCTGTAGAACAGCATTCCGAACCGGTGGTAGATGGTAAATTTTAAATTAAATATTATTTTGTGGTTTGACTTGTCAAAAGAGCTCTAATGAGCCAACTTGATTAAATGAGTTTTGAATTTTGAATATATTGAAATTGAACTACACAGACAATTTTTTAATACATATTATATTCAAATTGAAATTGTGTGCCTCAAATTTAACGCAACAGCACCGTTTGCAGGTGAGGTTAAGATAAAGAAGATTTAAGATAATGTCCCCTAGTAGCTTAACCTGAAATACTTGACGGCAATGTTATAACATACTTTGAAGTTAACCGCGCGGAAACAGACAAAAGGTCATTCGATCAGTTCTATACGACATTCATTTTAGCCCAGGAGAAGTCCTGTTGAAGATTTATGGCACTACTTTAATTTTTATTACTATTTCCTGGTAGATGCGATGGGGGTGGGGGGGTTAAACCATTAGAACTTGAGGGTGTCGTAAGAGACGACAAAATAAATAAATAATAATAAATAAATAAATATCCTTGGACATTTCACACAACGCCATCTCGTCCCAAGCTAAGCAACTTAATGCTTGTGTTATGGTAACGAGATGGATGATAAACTACTTATATACATTTTTTTTTGTAAATACATACATATTATAGATAGAAATGACACCCAGACTCCAAGCAAGTGCCTCTGGTTTAGACAAAGACACTTGCCCGACCCCGGAATCGAACCCGGGACCCGTTGATCCAAAGGCGGCAAAGGCGGCAAAGGAAATGAAAATGCCGAAAGACTAACAAAAGACGACATGACGACTCAAAACGAAACCCTGTGCCAACCTGTCTGGCCAGCATGGAATCGCATCAGGCCTAACTTAGTAGTGGGTCTTTTACGGGCTGAGTAGTAGTAGAAGTACTGACTTATGACATTCAAATTCCAAACAATGTTTATAGTGAATATTTACTGCTTAAATTATGGAAGACTTCTAAACGTCAGTACTGTTGACAAGAAAAGTGAAAGCAAAAATAAAACTTATTTTAAATTGATGTTAAATACTTTCTTGACATGATTAAGAAACTATGTTTTGTCTATTTCTTTGTTTGGAATATTCTGTAGCACAGAGTTTTATTAAGCTCGAATTTAAATTTCTTCCCCTATTTCATCTCTATACTATATTTTGATCTTGAGTGGATTTACAAAAACGAAAGACCATTCAACAGTTGCCATACTTAGCATAGACGTTGTGTGACATAAAAAGTTAAAAGACATTTGTAACGTCATATTATAGTATAGTACAAATTAATTTTTTAATTCTAAGTCGAATTTTTCCTTCACTAAAATAGCCTTTTTTAAGTGTTATGAGTAACTGGCCTAATTGCTTCTTAGTATAAAAATATAAACATATATTTTCTAACTTACTAGCCATATATAAGCCATCAAAGGCTTCTTTGTTTTTAGTTTTATATGATTGATTAAACTCTGCGATATGTTCTTTGACGTAAAATAAAAAAAAACTCAGACGTCATGCCATTAAACTTTTGCTGTTAGACTCCCCGACAATATCGACCAAATCGTCAAGGCGGTGTGGCGTGTCATTTTTTCTTTCCCAACCCACCGATGACACATTGACGCATGATCTGTTTCTGGTAACAAACGATTCCAGCAATGGGGTCTCTCAGGTAGGTTTGTATTTTTGATTGTTTGTCCTCTGTCAGGATAACAGAGCGATTTTTTTTGTATATAGAAAATGCTACTGTTAGATTTATACAAAGTATAAAGCTGTATTGACAATCGTGGTCTATTTGTTAAATAATGTACCTAATATTGTTAACGTATAAAAATAAAACCAATTCGCTTTCATAATAAAAATAATCAAAATAAAATTGAACGAGAAGAGAGGGTCGTTGTAATTTCAGTCATAAATTATACAGTAGAGAGTCGGTAGTCGAGAAATATGTGGTTATATTCATAGCCACATTTGTATCTGTCAATCCTTCTAATAAAGAGCAAATGGGAATCTCATTCACCTATAATAACATTTAATATTAATATACCATTTTGCCGGAATCGATATAAAATTATATTATCTACATAAAAAGCTGATACGTCATTGCTTTCTTTTCAATATCAGACACCCACATAAAAACGCCGTAAACTCATGTAGGATCTATTACGAAATAATGAGATACGACAGGCAGCGTACAGCGTTGTACATTACTGCTATTTAACCGTACAAAGGGCACTGTGAATACTGTGATGTGTGAAAAACCGCAATGTATTTTAGAAGAAATGTACCTGTAAATCATTATCTCGAAACTTAAATTCTTGAGTATAAAAAGACATCAAAAGACCGCTTAAGTCTGTAACTGCCATTTGAGCCAGCTACTTGAGATTGTGCCTATTTAAGTTTTGATTTACGGCTGTATATTATCTTTGTATCGATTTCAAGTGCTTCTGTCGGTGGACTTGTTAGTGGTTGAGCGGCAATCTCAACCACTAGCAAGCTGTGTGAATGGAGAAGTCCTTCTTACTTACAGAAAACCGCAGCGAAATAACACCATCAAAATAATATAAAAACGGCTGAATTTGAATTGTGTGCTTATTGCTTGTTTTCATTCTTCTTATATATATATTATTATCGCTTGCTTTTTAGTGATCTAAGATTTCTACTTCCAACTATGTTTCTACTCGTGAGAACCTGTAATTGTGTGTGTTTGTGTGTGTGTGTGTGTGTAATTGGCTCTGTGTCTCTTACTCAATAGTTTTTCATTCATTCATTCATTTTAGCTGTTGGTTCTCCTCTCAATAAATCAATTAGCTGGTGCTGCGTTCCTGTACATGAGTAAAATCCTCAGTACTTCATCAGGAGAAACATGGTGCAGTGAAAGGAACGTTTCCTTACTACCAACGTCACGGTTACCTTTTTATTTTTTAAAGGCCAGCAACTAACCTAATGCTTCTCTGGTATTGCAGGTGTACATGGGCGGCAGTGGTCATTCACCATCAGGTGACTCACTGGCTTTCCTTCCTCTTTCACGTAAAAAACATAAAATCTGACAGCTAATTACACCACAAAATTGCTCAAGCTACTAAATGCTACTCAAGCATCTCATGCAGTTAACGTCATCCATGGATTTTTATTTCTCCAGATCCATGTTACCAATCCATAAGGAGAAGGTTGGGTTGCTTCAGTGAGCGGCTGGTAGCCTATCTCCACTGTTATTTCATTTAATTCTTTAAGCGTATTTATCGGCAATACCATCAGAAATTTGACGTAGCGAAATTAGGCAACTACACTGGTCAAACGCATTTGCACAGCATTTTTTGTTTCGCTTCTAGCTGCAAGTATTTTTTACTGTGCATCATTAGTGTGACCTTACAATACCCCCATAGATCTTACGCATACTAAATTCGTCAGCACATGGACATCACATGAGATGGGTTTAAAAAATGTTCATACCTGCAAGTTAGAAGTGACAAACTTCGGAATCTTTACTGTAAGGCGTAAAAGAGAAATATATTTTCATACAAATACCACCTCGGAACTAATCTCTACAAATCCATAAAACGAAACATCAGCTGTCCCCAATAATGAAAAGATATCAAAAGGAAGCACTGTTTGCCAAAGGTGAGCGTAACGCGGACCATTCATATTAATCTTTTGTGAACCCATCAATGCTTCGTGTAAAGGTATCTCTGTTTGTTGTCATTTTATATTTTTACTCGAATATTTGGATTATGCCAAACGTCCCGCGGACATCCGGGCTATTATGGCTTACAATAGTGAAGGAATGACAGAGGAACACACCACAACGTCAAAGGCCTGAGAGAAGTCCGGATAAATTATTGGTTCGCTCCAAATGTACTGAATATCCGGAGTTTCTGTGGCTAGTGATGTAACGCTTTCATTGTTGCGGTAGTTTTATATAATTTTAATAATTGTGGTGACGGATTTAGAATACATAGTATCACCACCCCATTTCATCCTAAGAGTGTCGTAGGGGTCGACAATAAGATAAATAAATGAATATCCTTGGACATTCCACACAACGCCATCTCGTCCCAAGCTAAGCAACTAAATGCTTGTGTTATGGTAACGAGATAGATGATAAACTACTTAAATACATTTTTTTACTTATTATAGATAGAAATGACACCCAGACTCCGAGCCAGTGCCTCTGGTTTAGACAAAGACACTTGCCCGACCCCGGAATCGAACCCGGGACCCGTTGATCCAAAGGCGTCACATCTAACCACTAGACCAACGAGGCAGTCAAACCATAAACATAGTATCACCACCCCATTTCATCCTCAGAGTGTCGTAGGAGTCGACAATAGGAAATGACAAGGCCGAAAACCTAACCGCAAGAGAAGGAAAGCTTGATACGAACCCGTGCCAACCCGGCACAGTAGGCTAATTACCCACCATGTAACTGGAGAAGGAGTAGTATTAGTAGAATATAGATTATTTAAATAACTTCATCTATCTACCGGGTATCTACTATCAACGAATTGATCACCACGTAACAAAATCCAAGCGATATTGTCTCCAAATATTTTATTAATAAAAAACTTACTATGTCAATGACCCTAAAATGTCCACGTATAAATAAAATCCAACTGTCTGCCCGTCATAAAACTTGATACGTTCTATACTTTAATGGTTTTATAACGAAAACAGTCATAGCTTTGTGTACTCAAACAGGTTTATTGAAAGCTGATATCTTATTTTCGCCAAGATTTTAGTCAAAACAAAATCACCGGCCCTGCGCCGGGGATCAATTCTGAGCCGTATCATATTTAGGAGGGTCGAAGCCTGAACAAAAGGCGGCTTGCAAACATTTATGATTCACTTACTGCCGAAATGGATTTCTTTATATAAATAACGTGATGGATTCAGAATACATAGTGTCACCAGCCCATTCCAACCTGAGGGCGTCTTAAGAGCCGATGAAAGGAAATGACAAGGCCGAAATCGAAGCTGCAAGCGACGGCAAACTTGAAACAAAACCCTTATTTTTTATTTTTTTTGGTCACTCGGGGTAAAATCCTTTATGGACTTCCTCGCCGTCCACGGGGATGGCCAGCGAGGGGAGTGTGGGACTCTCCCCCATAGTGGGGGCCTACCCACTAAACCTCCCCGGGGTGCTCCAACTCGCGTCCTGTTGCGGCATTGTGGGATCTGATGCAGAACCACGTGAAACAAAACCCTGTGCCAACCCGTCTAGCACGATAGGCTAATTACCATGAATGACCCACTACTGAGTCGGGCCTCCTCCAAATTCATGGAGGGGAATTAGCCTAATGTGCCACGCTGGCAAGACGGTTTGTATCAAGTTTTCCTTCTCTTGCGGCTAGGTGATTTCCCTCTTGCGTTCCCTTACTCGCCTCTTACGACACTTTTGGGATGGTATGGGTTGGTGACACTGCGTATTCTAAATCCGTCATTACCCTCCTTGTAATGGGATTAGGCACTAGTCAGCAGTGTCTTTTATGGACTAAGTAGTAATCACTACATAGTATAAAACAAAGTCGCATTCTTCTGTCCGTCCCTATGTATGCATAAATCTTTAAAACTACGCAACGGATTTTGAAGCGGTTTTTTTAATAGATAGAGTGATTCAAGAAGAAGGTTTATATGTATTATACATGTATACATTTAGATGTTCATCATTGCACTCGAGCGAAGCCGGGGCGGGTCGCTAGTAATAAATAAAACATTACTCACTAACATTACACAACTTTACTTCATCATGCGAACAATACAGAAGCGA
The DNA here is from genome assembly GCA_905475355.2 of Clostera curtula. Classification (NCBI taxonomy): domain Eukaryota; kingdom Metazoa; phylum Arthropoda; class Insecta; order Lepidoptera; family Notodontidae; genus Clostera; species Clostera curtula. Next base: position 2,978,921 of record FR997813.1, on the reverse strand, counting down.
AACGTCGTAAAACATTCAGATTTCCCATTCAAAGTTCGCATTTGGAATGTGAGACATATTTATCATGTGAATCTCGAAACTAAAATCGGAGCGTCGACTGCCTCGGCTCGCATAAAGTGATAAAAAATTCAGACGCCCTCGCTATATGAATAGGTTTAGATGGAGCATTCTTTTCTACTACGCGTCATTATACTTAAGGGCTAAATGACACGACACATGTAACTCGATTCTTTGGTATGATGGCTGTTTATTTGCTATAGGAGACGGCGTTTTGTGGGAACAAATATGGGGGTGGCTTTAAGACAGATTGGTTATAGACAGTGAAAATTGTCACAGGACGGCAGTATCCATGAGCTCACAATTATCTTAAGTTCTTGCGATTATTACACATTGAAATTAAACCTCAACGGATTACGGACCTCACAGAGTTTCTTGCCGGCTCTTCTCTGTGGAATGGCGTTCCGAACCGGTGGTAAAAACTAAATGATTAGTTATTTTTATATTTCTTTTAAATTTAATACATTTTTATTTGACTATTTGAAAGCATTCGCAAGAATTTATTCGAATAAAAAACATTTTGATTTTGATTAATCTAATAAATCCACTCCCCACCAGCAGTCACCACTCCAGTCCATTTAGAGGGTGTCGTAAGAGCCGACATTAAGAAATGATAAGGTCGATAACCTAGCTGAAAGAGAAGATAAATTTGATAGAAAACCCTTTTTTTTTTGTTTTTTTTTTTTGCCCTGGGTAAAATCCTTTATGGACTTCCTCGCCGGCCACGGGGATGGCCAGCGAGGGGAGTGTGGGACTCTCCCCCATAGTGGGGGCCTACCCACTAAACCTCCCCGGGGTGCTCCAACTCGCGTCCTGTTGCGGCTCTGATGCAGAACCACGCCTGATAGAAAACCCTGTGTCAACCGTCTGGCCAGCGTGGCACATTAAATTAATTCTCTTCCATGAATTTGGAAGAGATTGAGTCAGTAGTGGGTTATTTATGGGCTGAAACGATGACCCGCTTGCTGTAGCTGCATCCAGTCAATAACTTGGTTTAACTGTTACGTATTCTCTTATATACTCTCTTATATATTGAAATTATTTCTGTTCTTTGATATGTATTATGCGTTATATACTGCGTTTCTGTTGTACTATAATACGTATTTCTTTGAAAGAGACTAAAGACACATCAAACAAATATATTGTTAGGAGTTGTCATCTAACGTCTGTATTGATTGATGTGGGGTCAAGGCGATGTTAAGTGACGTGTGAACTGAAGTCCCGATCGCCACTCAACAATATTATTGCCCATAGAATATTTAGACCACAGAGATTTATCACAGAGATGTTTCTGTCTGAAAGCTATTCGGGTTGGCATGTAATCCATTATTAGGATAGTGAATATTTTAGTGCAAAGTTTTTCAGCTTTAGTAGAAAAGTTACTTAGAAACGAAAATCCTTATTTTCTCTTTTTTATATCAAGATGGCTAATTAGAGCTCTTTTGACAAATCAAAAAAAAAATTACCATTTAAAATTCATTATTTACCATCTACCATCGGTTCGGAATGCAGCTCCAGAGAAGAACCGGCAAGAAACTCTGTAGTTGCTCTTTTTAGATCGCCATTTTTAGGTACAAGACTGGATATATGACAGATTTGTGAGAGCAAACTAGCGCAATAGTCGCAAAGGGCCAAAAATCAACCAGATCTAGTCAACAATAGTAACCTTCTAATGCCCGAGCCAACCAACCCCCAGCAACGGCACCTGTTCACAAGCATGACGAATTAATACGCTTTAACACTACTATAGTTCGTCCGCATTAAAATTGCAGTAGGTATGTAAACGTGTATTTTATATATCTAAAGATTAAAGGACAGACAACCCCTGTGCCAACCCGTCTGGCCAGCGTGGCACAGTAGGCTATTTACCCTCCCTGTGATGGGAGGAGGCCCGACTCAGCAATGGGTAATATAAGGGTCGAGTAGTAATTTAACGGCATTTAATCCAGACAACAGTATTCATGAGCTCACAAGATGATAAGATTAAATAACATTTTTGGAATTTCATTTTTGACCCGTGGCGTTTAGAACCTATAGATGCAAACTTCATTTAAATCAACTTCTTAACAGATTAAGCGTTGGAAGATTTTAATATCAAAATCACGTTAATACAGGGTACTTTAGACCCGCCTACGTATTAATAAACCTTAAGAAGTCCGTAAGTGCCGTCTTAAATTTTATATCAATAATAATATGAAGACATAAAAGTTTGTTTGTTTGACAATGTTGAGATTTGGAGATAATCTCCGGAATATTCAAGTATTTGAATAATTTCTGTCTTCGTCTTTATAGGGAAGTTTGCTTGAGTAGGTAACTTCTGATCGAGCTCAAAGAATATTGATGTAACTTCCTCGATATACATATTTTCCTTTCGTTGCCCTTTTCCCCAATTTAACTGGCACTGATATCATTGCAATCTGGCGTTGTAACTTTGGCTAACTACCAATATTTCGACTGTTCCGAAGAATAAAGACCTATCTGCAATACTGCTTTGAAACCATTTTGAACTTCACATTATAATAAATATGAAGAATAGAGTTCAAAACGGTTTCAAAGCAGTATTGCAGATAAGTCTTTATTATTCGGAACAGTCGATTTACAAGAAGCGTTTGCAGTCTAGCCGTGTAGTGGTAATTAAGTAGGATTTAGAACATATATTGTCACCAACCCATTCTATCCTGAGGGTGTGGTAAGAGGCAACGAAAGCCGCATATGCCATCGAACACCCATCACCCATGGGTGACTATCATTGTATTATTCTACTTATGGCATAATTTTTTTTAGTAATGTCTGACTGTATGTTTGTTTCGGCCAATATCTGAAATGGGTTTCAGTGGCAGAAAGCTGATGTAAAACGGAGAAATTAGGCTACTTTTAAGGAAACCCCTTCTTTTCCAGAGACCGTAGTTCCTGAGGTATCCACACTTATGCAAATTTTTTCAAGTGTTATTTGCGCGACTTACAGAATTTATAAGTTATCGTAAACTCTGCGAACTAAACAACAACCTTTTTGACAAATACGACACGGACGCAGCCGCGCGTCACAGCTAGTACCAAAATAAAAACACATTCCTTTTTTTTTAAACGGAACCTCTAGGTATAACCTAACCTGTGTCGCGGGGGCAGTTAACAGAGCAAGTGGGCTGGTTTGGACAAAGACACTTTCCCGACCCCGGAATCGAACACGGGACCCGTTAATCCAAAGGCGGCACATCCAACCCCCAGACCAACGAGGCAGTCATTCCGCTCACAAGTTGTTTATAAGTAAGCAAAAGGTACTTACGAAGCATCAACGAACTTCGCAATCCTCACAGCTGACTGAATCTGTAACAAAAGCAAAAAGAAATCGTTAAACTCCACGAAAGTTAACAACAATCTTTCTAAATTCATAAAGATTATAAAACTTTAATCTGTGCAGAAGTTGGTATACAAACTCACGGGTCTCAGGTACCCACTTTTTTAGACCTTTGTGTCAGTTGGAGGGTTAAATTCGCTTTCACGGTAAATCGGTTCGGGCACCCCTTTGGATTCGTAGAAAAAAATACGGGACTTAGTGACCTGCGATTGTGTTTGTCAACATTGAATGGGAGATTTGGCAACAGTGTTCCGTATAATTAAAAAAAATGAAAATGCAAATAATATTCCCATATACTTCACCATATACTTTCAGGTATTTAATCACTTCACTACATAGTATAAAACAAAGTCGCTGTCGTCTGTCCGTCCCTATGTTTGCTTAAATCTATAAAACTACGCAACGGGTTTTTTTAATAGATAGAGTGATTCAAGAGGAAGGTTTATATGTATAATACATGCGTAATTGCACTCGTGCGAAGCCGGGCGGGTCGCTAGTTATTTTATAGTATATTAATTTAAGTATTACATATTTTACCCTGCGAGATCGAATCAGAAATGAGGAGATACGCAGGAAAACCAGGGTCACCGACATAGCCCACAGGATTGCCAAAGTTAAGTGGCAGTGGGCAGGGCACATAGCGCGCAGGACCGACGCCCGATGGGGCAGAGAAGTCCTCGAGTGGCAACCGCGTTCCGGAAAGCGCAGTGCTGGTAGGCCTCCCACACGGTGGACCGATGACCTGATTAAGGTCGCCGGAAAACGATGGATGCGGGCGGCCCAGAACCGGCCTTTGTGGAAATCTTTGGGGGAGGCCTATGTCCAGCAGTGGACATCTATTGGCTGAAATGATGATGATGATGATTGTATATTTTTAATTATTATACTAGTCAGTTACATGTTACATAGAGGGTAATTGGCCTACTGTGCCACGCTATCAGACGGGCTTTCACAGGGTTTCGTATCAAACTTTCCTTCTCTTACGGCTATGTTTTTACCGTTTGTCGGCTCTTAGGACACCCTCAGGACGGTATGTGATGGTGACAATATTTTAAATCCGTCACCACACACAGACCATTCCCATCATCATTTTTCATCATTTCAGCCAAAAGACGTCCACTGCTGGACATAGGCCTCCCCTAAAGATTTCCACAAAGGCCGGTTCTGGGCCGCCCGCATCCATCGTTTTCCGGCGACCTTAACCAGGTCGTCGGTCCACCGTGTGGGAGGCCTACCAGCACTGCGCCTTCCGGAACGCGGTCGCCACTCGAGGACTTTTCTGCCCCATCGGGCGTCGGTCCTGCGAGCTATGTGCCCTGCCCACTGCCACTTAAGTTTGGCAATCCGGTGGGCTATGTCGGTGACCCTGGTTTTCCTGCGTATCTCCTCATTTCTGATTCGATCTCACAGGGAAACTCCGAGCATAGCCCTCTCCATTGCCCTTTGGGTGACTTTGAGCCTCCTTTTTTTTTTTGTGGGGACGCCCTCAGTCATCGAGGCTTTTGTCGGTGGTGGCTTCCCCGAACCACCACCGGCCTCCTAGGCGAGGGCAGAAGGGGCCCGCACCGTCACGAACCCCCCTCCACCCCCGCCTCCGTCCGCGGCGCGGGTCACCCGGAGCTCCCTCCCTTGCGACCCGCCCCGCTGCCCCCTTCTGCGACATCAGCCCCGCAGAAGGAGGCCCGTCAGCCCTCGGGCCGGCGCCAACCAGAGGACACCGGCGCACCGCAGCCGTCCAGGGCCCGCAGGGAAACCCTAAGGACAGGGTCCACCGTCTACCCAGGTCCCCGGAGCCCCCGTCCAGGGCTCGCAGCGAGACACTGGGGACAGGGTCCCCATCTACCCAAGTCCCCGCAGCCCCAATCTACCGCAGCGCACCAGCGATCCGCCCCGCAGCCCCCCTCCGCGACATACGGCCTCGCAGAGGAGGCCCGTCAGCCCTCGGCCGGCGCCAACCCGAGGACGTTGAGTGAGGACTCGGTTTGACGGCCAACTAAGTTGAGCCCCAACCCGAGGACCTCATGTTGCGCCGCAGCGGTTTACGACTCGCAAGGCAGCTCTGAGGACAGAGGAGTCCCCGGAGCCGCAACCCGCCACGACGCTGGGTGCTGCTCTTCGTCTCACCTCTCCCCGTGGGCCCGCCCGGCATGGGAGGCCCTGGCCGGTATGGCCCCACGGATCATTGAGGCACTCAAGCCCCCTCACCACAGCAAGGTGGCAGCACAGTCGAGGGGGGACTTTGAGCCTCCTGATGGAGCCCATAGTAAGCGAACACGTCTCTGTTTTATATTCCCATATTATATTACAATTAATGTAGTCATTTTAGACAACGGGTTTGGGACGCACAGCGTCATTAACTCATTTTATCCTGAAGGTGTCGTAAAAGGGCGAAGACAATAAAAACGTCATAGCCATCTGCAGACATACAATAGAACCTACCAGAAGAAATACCTACCTTTTCTATTTTGAAGTATAGGAAAAAAAAAGACATTTTTTTATTAGTTTACTTGAGAAAAAATATAGAAGTGAAATGTCTAGTGTGATTTTTACTCTTTTCTACGGAACCCAAAGATTCTCAGCATGAGCGCACAGAAAACAACGCTAATCCTATTAATATTGTAAAGTAGATTACGAGTGTATTGAGATATTAAGGCAAATGAGATTTTTAGACCTTTGAATATGTGGTTGCGAAATAAACGGAAAGAATACCGTAGATTTTTTCATACCATTAGGGAGGCTGTCATGTTTATGGCCTTGTGCAGGCCGATGACGGATAAAGAATACAGTGTCACCATCAAATTCTATGCTGAGGGTGTCGTAAGAGTCGACAGAAGGATATGACGAGGCAATAACCTAGCTGTAAGATAATGAAAACTTGAAATCTCTGGCCAGGGTGGCACAGTAGGCTAATTACCCTCCAGTAACTGGAGGAGACCTGACTTAGCAGTGGGTCATCTATGCGTTGAATAGTAGTTGTATACTGATAATGTAGTATTGGGGGGTCCCCGGAAAGCAGTGGATGCGGGCGGCCCAGGACCGGCCTTTGTGGAGATCCCTGGGGGAGGCCTATGTCCAGCAGTGGACGTCTTTTGGCTGAAATGATGATGATGATGAATGTAGTATTTATTTAGTAGGAGTAATTTTCTGCCTATTTGGTTAATATTTACCATCTACGTCCGTCACGCTCAGAATATTGTAAGTTAGTGATTTTAATTCATTCCCCTACATGGAGAATTCTGTCAGATGTCAAACTTATATTATTTAAATTTCAAATTTCAAGAATTGCCAAAACTTCGACTATATAGCTAAAATGAAAATTCTAAATCTACAATGAACGATGACTGCCATTTCGCCCCGTGATCCAAAATCACGGGTTCTCGGTTCGATTCCTGGCAAGTGTCTTTTGAAACCAGAGACACTTGCCTGAGTTAGTATTCCGAGCCGATGATATTTTCAGCATTATTGTGGATGGGTGCAAGGGTTGTGGGAGATCAAAAGAGTTTGATGGATTGTTAGAATGAGGAATTGTGTATATAAGATGTGAATGTAGATACGACGACTGATAGGTGTGTATGGAGTCAGGGGCCGTAATATGATAATGGTAATTTTTAATATGATGATTTATAATAGTTTTGTGATAAACCTACGTAAATAACGTTGCTTTTGAGTTTGACTTTGAGGTGTCATTTATGTTCGTGAATTACGTGATAAAGATTACACCGAGGTTACGTTTAAAAAAATATAACAATTTTGAGAGTTTTGGTAAGTAACTAATATCATAGTGTCCGTTCATTACCATACGCTTTGACACAAGCCATAACTTTTGAATTTACAATATTGATGCTAGCGATTCCATCTTATTGGATGGATAAATAAGTTGGTAAATTCTGGTAATTTGTTTATAACCACTCAAAGCATAATGAAATTGAAACAATAGTACTTGCAAAACGGAAACATTTAGTTTCGGTAACAAGTAGTCGACATTAGTCATGTACTTAAAAAAATAACGGTACGAGCTATGCATACAATCTTTGACCACTCGCTGTGAGTTCGTCTATAGAGTATTGTCTTTGAATGCCAGTACAAATGTTGAATGGCCCTTGTAAAAACAAAAGAGAGTTTGCCGCTTTTAAAACTAAAACTCAATTCAAATTTGAATTCAAACTATTCGAACATAGGAACTACACTTGAACCGAAATTTGATTTTGGAATTTTAATTCAAATTTTGTTGAAGCACTTGTACATGTCATAGTTGTCTGTTAATTTGGGATGTTGAATAACATTTTTTTCTGTGTATTCGAAAGTGTAGTGTCGACAAAAAAGTTTCGGTATTTTATTTCTGTTGATTGCTGTTTTGTCTGTCGTTTATTGTGGATTGTCTTGGAAAGTGGTTTGCGTTATTGTGTTTGACGAATGTTAAGTGTATGCTAACCATACTTTTTGAAACAGACACTCCTTCTTCCCATTTAAGCGGATTGCATGTATATATTGCATATCTGTGAAATACCTACTTGTAAAAAAAAGCAGTAGTGGATGTTCAATTGACAAAACCAACATCAAAATCAAGCAAGATACAGAAAAACATTTTTTTTTTAATAAGTTCCGGAAGGTGTAATTATATTGACAATATACGTCTGATTCATAAGGCTGCACTTCAGAGAAGAGCGACAAGTATGTTTATCGTCATCATTCTAGCTCATATTTACCCACTACTGCGCCGGGCCACTTTAAAATTCCTGGAGGGTATTTAGTCTACTGGTGGTATTGTGGTCCTGGTGATCTGATCAGTAGACTAATTATCTTGCAAGACGGGTTGGCATAAGGTTTGTATCTAGCTGTCCTTCTCTTCCAGCTAAGTGTTCTGCCGCTTGCGTTCCTTTAGTCGCTTTACAACAGTAGCAGACATAGTGTGTTTTTATATGAATCGGCAATTTTAGGTAAAGAGCACGGTACGCTTCCAGCGATCATTCTTACCACGCACGTGCAGACTCTGGAATGAACTACCTGCCGCGGTGTTTCCCGAGCGCTACGACATGTCCTCCTTAGAGTACTCACTTCACGGTAGGCAACGGCTTGGATGTGTCCCTGGCACTGCCAAAGTTCATGGGCGGCGGCTTACACTTACCATCAGGTGGGCCGCCAGCTCGTTTGCCTCTAAGGGCAATGAAAAAAAAAAATAGAAACCTAAAACAGTCCCCAAAATTTAGAATTAGTTTAATAGATACTATTCTGACCTACATTCTGTCTTTATTATTGCTACGGAAACTTCACGTACAATATCACAAATAAATAACTCCGCAATTCCTCAGCAATTCTCTCAAGCTCCAAATCAATTGGCCGGTTTATAATGAAGACATTACTGTCTGTTATCTTGCCTCTATCTATTTCTCAATCTTTGGTTTTAGTAAATCGTACTTATACTTACTTCGTGTAAATAATTTATTACGTAAAATGTTTTGTACGGGTGATTCATTCAATATTATTATTGACAACGTTTCACTGGCGTTGCAAACTGCAAGACACTGGAGCAAGCCTGATTTGGAAGTAGCGGCGGGGTGGGTCAGAGAAGAGAATGCTCTAGCTAACCTACGCCGTAGACTAAGGCCGGGGAGAAGGAGGCGACTCAATGCCAAGGTAAATGGCACCAATGTGACAGATACGAATGGTATTGGTAAACAACAAAGAAATTTTGTAAAATATTACCTCGGTGATATTTTTCTTTACAAAGGACAACTATTCACGATTATTTGTGCCTGTAACCGTAAAAATTATATTTAAATTTAAAAAAAAAATTAAAATATTAGATTTCTACTTTTTTCCGTTCCAGTCATCAGGCGTCAGTCGCCAGACAGTTTCAGTTATCGGATGAGCCAATAGCACAAGGCGTTCGAAATCTATCATAAAATAGAGCGTTATTATAAAATATGTTCTAATAGATGGAACTGTGCCTTCAGCCGACTGCGTCCTAAACGTGACGTGTGAGGGTTTACCTCTGAGGCTTTAGATGATAGTCGTGTGTGGAGCCATACATAACTACTGACCGCACCCCGCGGCATGCATTAATAATTTCCCCAGGCAGCGTAATAAAAAACAACGGGTTGCACTCGGGAGTGCCGGCAAAAGTGAAAACCGAAATACGCGGCAACTAAAAAAAAGCATATTATATTAGCAAGATAAACTGCTAACTACACACATTGACCTCACAATGTAAACCAAATAAATTAATAAAGACAATTATTACGTATATATTGAATATACTAAAAACTTCTATAGAATAGAATATAATATACTAAAGATCTTTCTCGCTCGGGTACACTTGGCGGTCCTGAGTTCACCCGATCGAGCCTTTCACCTCAGAGCAAATCGGATCAGCGTAACTTACTACCTACGAATAAATCTGTGTGCGGATTTCACTGAAAAAAAAGAAAGAAAGAAAGAAAGAAGCAAGAAAAATAATTTATTTGATAGCAAACAAAGACACAATATGCCTTATAAAAACAATACAAGAAAAATAAAAAAAACATAAACGTTTGTCCCCGTTTGCAACAAACCGGTAACCAGCTCAGTATAAGCCGGACTGCAATGCCCGACGCTGATTTTGGAAGATGGAATTGTGCCTTAGAGTCAGTCAAAGTCCGGTCGATAGAAATTAAATCGTGATTATCTGCACTACATCACGATCTCGTGCTGTACCGTGTACAGTGACACGCCTATTTTTTGTTGTACTGTTTGCGAGCATCTCTGGTAGTAAAAACAGACAATAATCGACGATTAGTTCTTGCGAGTCTTGTTTTGTGTGGATTATTAGATTTGTTGTAAAGAGCACAATACATAAGTTGGTTGGTTGAAACTTATGTAGAAGTTTATTCGATGGATAAATGCTGTTTATGTCATCTTTTTTTCCTTTTTTTGCGTCGTGTAATGTGTGTATAATTCGCTTTAGTCTAAGCTACTCGTATATAATAGTGACACTGGTCATACAATAAACAGTCTTATTCCAGTCTTCCGTCGTTTAATTAACTAGCTCCGCTCTCATCAGTACATGGCGATCCTGCCAGGATCGCTATGTACTGACGAGACTGACTAAGCTATATAATAGTGACACTGGTCATACAATAAACAGTCTTATTCTGTCTTCCGTCGTTTAATTAACTAGCTCCGCTCTCATCAGTACATGGCGATCCTGCCAGGATCGCCATGTACTGACGAGACTGACTAAGCTATATAATAGTGACACTGGTCATACAATAAACAGTCTTATTCTGTCTTCCGTCGTTTAATTAACTAGCTCCGCTCTCATCAGTACATGGCGATCCTGCCAGGATCGCCATGTACTGACGAGACTGACTAAGCTATATAATAGTGACACTGGTCATACAATAAACAGTCTTATTCTGTCTTCCGTCGTTTAATTAACTAGCTCCGCTCTCATCAGTACATGGCGATCCTGCCAGGATCGCCATGTACTGACGAGACTGACTAAGCTATATAATAGTGACACTGGTCATACAATAAACAGTCTTATTCTGTCTTCCGTCGTTTAATTAACTAGCTCCGCTCTCATCAGTACGTGGCGATCCTGCCAGGATCGCCATGTACTGACGAGAGCGGACTACAGTCACACACTACAGTCGGAGATTCTCATGGATTCACGGTCGTCGACTGTCAGAACCAGGGCTACGGGTTTCACTCTCCGGCAGAAGAGCATGCTCCAGAATCCTGGGGGCCTCAGCCAACCTCGTTTAGTGTAGCTCCAAGCTCCAAGGTGGGCAATAGCTACCCTTCGATTACGCGGGAGGTAGCTATAGTAGCTTCCCCCCGTTCCACAGCTGGAAGACCCGCTCGGAATGCACTACTACTGCTAATAACCCACTGCTGAGTCGGTCCTCCCCCCATTACATCAAGGGTTATTAGTTATTAGGCTACTGTTCCACGCTGGCTAGACCTCCGTTTGCCAATCCCGGACCAGGCTTTCGTTTTGGTTTTCGGTCTTTTTGCCAACTCTTATTGAGGATGAAATTGGGTGGTAACACTATCTATTAGTAACCAAAAAGGCGAGGAAGAAGTTTTTTTTTCTAAGGGACATTTCGCTTGCTTTTATCTATGGAACCTTCATTTCACACATGAACTGTCCATGTAATAGAGAACATAAATCTAATATATAAAATTATTGTGTCACAGTTTTAGTGTATATACTATTAACCGATTTTTTATGAAATTTCACATGTATATTCAGTAGGCGATCGACTGCTGCGCAGCATGTCGCGGGTTCGATCCCCGCACGGAAGAAACATTTGTATGACCTACAAGTATTTGTTCCGGGTCTGGGTGTTTTTCTATCTATAATCCATAATATGTACGTATTTACAAAAAAAAATATATATATGTAGTTTATCATCCATCTCGTTACCATAACACAAGCATTAAGTTGCTTAGCTTGGGACGAGATGGCGTTGTGTGAAATGTCCAAGGATATTTGTTTATTTATTATTTATTAATAGGTTGTTAACTAATTTTTACATCCCTAAGTGTTAAGGGCGGTCCACACAATTTCTTTTGTTATTTTTTTATGATACAGCATGCAAAAATATATACAACTCTAAAATTGTCAACCCCTACGATCAACCCCTATTTAATTACATGGCAAAACAACGTCTGCGGGGTCAGCTAGTTATTTTTATAAAATTCTCAAATATAATAGAAACTGTAAGAGAAACCAATAAGAACATCACGTTAATTTCTCTCACTATAATTGGCGGAGGTCCCTCAATTAGATAAGGAACGTTATCGTTTGAGGCGACATATATACACACTCTAACTAGATCTCGTTACAGGTAAGTTGATCTCTAACTGGATAACTTTAAGGGTTTTCGGTTTCCGTTTAAAATGAGGTGGATATCCTTTGATACGGAACCCTTTCATTGGCTCATTAGTATGCGTAACAAAGTTTCGGACCCTTCCAGATTCAAATCTATAATATATGGATCGAATACGTGATTCAAAAATACATACTAGTTGCAGCTCATGGCTACGTTTGCGTTGATTTTGGAGCCTGCGTGATTTTGGAACTTTTTTTTTGCTGAGATAATTGATGGTATATCCACATCTGTCGGAGGATGTCTGGTGTGGGGCGTGTGAAACTCAGGTTTACCCCTGCGCAGTTCTTCCCCTTATCCTCTAAACATCCCCTAGTGTATTGGCTGACAGCCCCGTGTACCCTGTCTGTGATGAACTAATAATTTAACACAGAACCCAAAACATACATATTTCGAAATTTATGTAACTTATTTACCTCTTCTATATCTATACCAATAAATTAAATTGGAGTGTCTGTTTGTAATAATAAAATAACCACTTTTTACTAAATGCGTAAGTATATATACACAGTAGATAGACCAAAATAACATTTTTTTAAATTTTTGTCTGTCTGTCTGTTTGTTCCGGCTAATCTCAGAAACGGCTGGACGGATTTTGACGGGACTTTCACTGATAGGTAGCTGATGATATAAGGAGTAACTTAGGCTACTTCTTTTGACTGGCTTCACCCCGCGGCGTCACCCGCGGTACGACAATAAGTAAGCGCGGGTGAAACCGCGGGGCGCAGCTAGTATAATATAAAGTATCTACTAGTGAATGTATTGTCTAATAGATTTAGCCATTTCGAAGAATGAACGAACATAGAGACATTTTTTGTTATTAATTGTGTTTTTGTTACCAATAACGTATAATTCTCTACAGCGACCCTTTATCGTCTCAAAAATTAACTAACGCGAGAAGCGTGTGTAGTTATTTTAAAACTGCCTCGTTGGACTAGGGGTTAGATGTGCCGCCTTTGGATCAACGAGTCCCGGGTTCGATTCCGGGGTCGGGCAAGTGTCTTTGTCTAAACCAGAGGCACTTTCTCTGAGTCTGGGTGTCATTTGTGTTCGTGAATTACATGTTTGTAAACTGCCCCAGCGACACAGGTTACACCTATTGCGTTTTAAAAAAACAAGTAGTAACGAAAGCGGAGATAGTGACTTCAACCAAACTTCAATGTAGTAAGTTAGTGACGGCTTAGGTTGAATTGATTGCAAGTTTAGGTTGGACATTAGCCGTACAGTCAAAGTCAAATCAATTAATTTTGCATAGTACACAATGGACACTTATAATGGACAACATATTTAAAAAATAAATACAAAGCAAATTAATATAGCTTACCACTAGTTCGGAACGCAACCACTGCTGAGAAGAAATGGCACGAAACTCAGAGGGCTTGTCATTGCGAGGCTTGTCAGTGACTTTATTATACGTTTAAGAAAATATTATTTTGGTATTACAAACAGACTATTCAAAATTGTGTATGTAGATTCAACTAAATTTAGAAGGGTACCATAAAAAGTGATTCGAAGTTCTTTGATCAAAGTTAGCGCGCAAGTTTACGATTTTTTCTATCGCGATCCATTTCACTGAATTTTTTATTAGATTTTGACGTTTCTAATATAAGTTTTGAAACGTTTTATTTGTTGAAGTAACAAATGCTATTATTGAAGTTCGAAAAGTTAATCTATTATAGACGACGTTTTACCGTTATGTTTTCTTGATGTTTAGCAAGATGACTCAAATTGAAATTCAAACCATTTATTTTGTTTAGGTCACGGTGGTCACTTACAAAAAGTCAACACATTATATTCATATATATTCATAGTGATATTATATAATAAAAAAGGTCTACCGTCTACCACCAGTTCAGAACGCGACCACTGCTGAGAAGAACTGGCAAGAAACTCAAGACGGCTTGTCATTTTTTTTTCATTGCGGTCCTATTTCTTATGTTTAAGTACAATAACATAAATATATAAGGCCTCCCACACGTTGGACCGACGACCTGGTTAAGGTCGCCGGAAAGCAGTGGATGCGGGCGGCCCAGGACCGACCTTTGTGGAGATCCTTAGGGGAGGCCTATGTCCAGCAGTGGACGTCTTTTGGCTGAAATGATGATGGAATGATGATAGTACGGGACGGAGGGACGGCAGCGAATTTGTTTAAAGCCCGCTCTACACTCGCGCCGCGAATGGCCGCGAAAGCCCGCGACAACTGCGAATCACGAGTGGAGATGTTGTTCACGCCTTCGCGTTCGCGCTTCGCACCGTTCCCCGATCAGTGTCGGTTTTTTGGCCCGCTTCAAAGGATTTGCTTTAGAAATCGCGCCGTCGTCGTCCATCACGGTGTTTATTCACGGCGTGAATTCTCGGCGCGACGTCACGCGTGAGTGTAGAGCCGACATTATACCAGGGTGAATCAAAAAATTCTTGGAATCAATATTAAAAAATGCAAAGATTTAAATAATAATATTTTATTTTTCTACATAATCTCCCTCCAATGCAATGCATTTAGAATAACGCGTTTCTAACTTCCTTATTCCTTGTGAAAAAAAATTATTTTCTTGACTCTCGAAAAAGTCCTCTACGGCAGCTATAACCGCGTCATTATCGTGAAATTTTGTTCCACGAATTTCCTCTTTTAATTTTGGAAATAAGTGAAAATCACTTGGGGCTAAGTCCGGAGAATATGGTGGGTGGTCAAGGAGATTGAAGCCAGCACAGCGGATTGCGTTGAGCGCAACTTCCGATCGATGGGCAGGAGCGTTATCTTGAAGGAACAACACGCCCAACGACAGTTTTCCACGACGTTTTTCTTTAATCGCTTTCGGGATTAAATTTGCATAATAGGGTCCAGTTATCGTCTGGCCTTTTGGCATGTAATCAATAAAAAGGATTCCTTCACTATCCCAGAACACAGAGGCCATAACTTTGCCAGCGGAAGGAGCAACTCGAAATTTCTTAATGGATGGAGAGGATGGTCGTTTCCAAGACATGCTTTGTCTTTTAGTTTCAGGATCAAAATGGTGGACCCACGTTTCATCCATGGTGACAAGACGATGGCAAAAATTATCCGAATCACGCTGGAACATTTCGAGATTACGCTTGGAAATTTCCAAACGTCGCTTTTTGTTTTCGTCGGTTAACATTCGTGGCACCCATCTTGCAGACACTTTTTTGAACACCAGTGAATCAATTAAAATGGATTGAACGCTACCAAAAGATATCTTTAGGATCTCAGCTATATGTTTTATAGTCATTCTTCTGTCTTCCAAAACCAGATTCTCAACCTTTTTGACATTTTCTTCTGTAACGGAGGTTGAAGGCCGCCCAGAACGCGGGTCATCTTTACAGCTTGATCTACCTCTTTTAAATTCAGCCACCCAGTACGCAACCGTAGAATAGGGTACAGCATCACCCCCTAATGTCTGCTGAATGTCCAAAAAAATTTCCTTCGTAGACATTTTTTTCAAACTGAGATATTTTATCACCGCACGTAACTCACTTTTATCCATAATTTTGACTTTTTAGCAACTCGTTGCACAAAAAAAAATATTACATGCGAACGAACTTACAAAAACAAGTGACAGTCTGCATAAATATAGTGTGATAGACACTCTTTAATTTGAATATCGAACTTGATCCAAAAAGGTTTCATATATATGCACTTCTAAGAACTTTTTGATTCACCCTCGTACTATGTAGTGATAGTGATGATGATGTATTCGACCTTTATGACAAGATTAGATAGTCATTTTGCGTTAAAGCAATTACCATTTATATTACTGTAGGTACAAAAATATTTCACAATGTAAGCCGTGTAGATAAATCGATAATTCTCAGCCCGTATGCTCCAAAGTATGTCACGTAAACCATACTCATACCTGTTAGCAAAATATACGATAAGCCAGCTTCAAGTCATAAGCGGTAGCGATTTCTTTCTTTTTTTCACTAGAAGCAGCAACCTGCGACTTCGGTCGCGTGGAATTTAACTATGTGGAAAACATAGTAGCTATGAGCTCCTGAAAAGTGGGGGGGGCGTCAGTAAACATAACCCGAGCATTTTATGTTAATTTATACACATTTAGACTAGCTTAAACTGTCCGTGTGGTGACGAGTTTCAAATACACAGTGTCACCACCCCATTCCATCCTGAGGGTGTCGTTAGAGGCGACAAAAGGCAATGACAAGGGCACTTACTGCCCACTACCTGCTGTGCCAGGTTTCGTATCAAATCGAGGCAGTTTGGCACAAGGTTTCGTATCGAGTTTTCCTTTTCTTACTGCTAGGTTTTCGGCCTTTTCATTTCCATCTGTCGGCTCTTACGACGCCCTTAGGATGGAATGGGATGGTGACACTATGTATTCTAAAAACGTAATCACACGGACACAGTTATAAACAAATTACATTCATTAATATTTAGTTTAACTATGTGCCACGTTGGCCAGACGGGTTGGAACAAGGTTCTTATCAAGATTTCCTTCTCTTGCGGCTAGGTTATCTGCCTTGTCAGTTTCTCTAGTCGGCTTTTACGACACCCTCAGAATGGAATGCGGTAGTGACACTATGTGTTCTATATCCATCATTACACGGATAATATTCATTAACCTAGGAATAAATCCTTTGGCACCCGCGTTCGCTTATGACTTATCGCCATTCGACCTTATTAATATGCTGTCAGTGCCCACCTAGAGAAATTAGACAATTCATTAGAAGTAATTGTGTAGTATGACTCAGCAATTATTTGCTACCAGCTTCTTTCACGGGTTGGTTCGCACAACCTTTAGATACTTACCAAAGTCTTGTATAATCTGACTATTGAATAATTTTGTGGGAAGGTGAGTTAAACTTATTGTTAGTTTATATTGCATAGAATATTTTTAGAAAAGTAAGTATTACATGTATCATGTATCAACATTTAGAAAGAAAGGCAGAAAGAAAATACATTTTGACTGCCTCGTTGGTCTAGTGGTCAGATGTGCCGCCTTTGGATCAACGGGTCCCGGGTTCGATTCCGGGGTCGGGCCAGTGTCTTTCTCTAAACCAGAGGCACTGGCTCGGAGTCTGGGTGTCATTTCTATCTATAATATGTATGTATTTACAATAAAAAAATGTATATAAGTAGTTTATCATCCATCTCGTTACCATAACACAAGCATTAAGTTGCTTAACTTTGTGAGATGGCGCTGTGTGAAATGTCCAAGGATATTTATTTATTGGCGCTAATAATAAACAAAGGTGACATGAGAAATAAAATAAAAGTTTAGTGTTAGCGCCAAAGGGTCACCAGCTCGGCATAATGTTAGGTATCAGCAGAAGTGCTTATACCTAACGCTGATTTTCAGCTGCGGCCCAATAGTGCCATACGCTCCAAACTATGACAAATTTTGTAATAGAATATTGTAATATTATAATAGAAACTAGCGACCCGCCCCGGCTTCGCACGGGTGCAATTACGCATTTATTATACATAATATAAAGCTTCCTCTTGAATCACTCTATCTATTAAAAAAAAACCGCTTCAAAATCCGTTGCGTAGTTTTAAAGATTTAATCATACATAGGGACGGACAGACGACAGCGTCTTTGTTTTATACTATGTAGTGATATAATAGAAATTTTGTTCAGACTATCTTAGTAGGATAACTCTGGCTAGTAAGGGTAATAAATATAAATAAATAAATAAATATCCTTGGACATTACACACACAGCGCCATCTCGTCCCAAGTTAAGCAACTTAATGCTTGTGTTATGGTAACGAGATGGATGATAAACTACTTAGATACATTTTTTTTGTAAATACATACTTATAATAGATAGAAATGACACCCAGACTACGAGCCAGTGCCTCTGGTTTAGACAAAGACACTTGCCCGACCCCGGAATCGAACCCGGGACCCGTTGATCCAAAGGCGGCACATCTAACCACTAGACCAACGAGGCAGTCGTAATATTTTTCGTATTCCTCTTTTGGGACTGGATTTTCTGTCCATCGCACTGCTTCAACGAGTCTGTAAGAATCCGATCTTCTAGTTTGATTGAGTGAATTAGCCTACTGTGCTACTTCTAGCGTTGGAGCGAGGTCTGTTATGTAGTTTCCCTTTTAACTGACTTCAAAATATAATTCGTCTGTATATAAATACATACTTTTTTAGTTAATGTTAACGATTTCGTTGTATCTTATTCAATTAGAATTGCCTCAGGTTGATTATTAGGAACATTATCAAAATCGGTGTAGTAGTTTGCTATAAAACTTGAAATAATTGAACAAAACCATTTGTCGTAAGGCAAATTTGGGTACATTTGGATGACATATTAGATATGCACAAAATTATATATTTATTTTAAACAAAAACAAACAACCAATTTATGTAAATTTCAACTTAAATATATAAAATAAAATGACCCACTACTGGGTTGGGAATCCTCCGTGTTCACAGAGACAATTTAGCCTACGCTGGCAAGATAGGTTTGACTAAACGATGGGTCATTCTAAATGGATATAACGTGAAAAAAAGCAGTCAACATTCCAAAAATGTTACTGGTCAGTATTTAAGAAGCGGTGATGAATTGGTACTTCGTTGTGGTTTTGGTAATCACCGATCTTGCAAAAAGACATTATTGTTATGTTGAATCACATCATTAGTGCAAAATGGTAATGATTCTGTCCTAGAAAAAATCAACATGTCCCGTATTGAGTGATGAATCATTTGACTCTTTGACTCATATTTTTTTGTTGTTGTTTTAAGTCTCTGCTTTGCAGTTATACCAACATAGAACTCATAAGAAAAAAAAACCTATACTTTAAATTTTTCTTCCTTTTGCTTTTGCTGGCTCTTATGATACCCTCAGGGAGGAATTGGGTGGCAACAACTAATCAAGGTTCAGATTTAAACCTTAGAGTTACAGGACATGTAAAAACAGGTTGTTTATTTGGAAAAAAGACTCTAACTGGATTTAATATCACACAAAGTCACAGGCAAAAGTTAGTCAAGTTATATATTAGACAGATTTATTTATTTAGACTTCTGCACAACAACTGTACAACGCGGCGGACTTATTGCCTCAGGCATTTTCTGCCAGTTACTGTGGGTGGCCTAGA
Source organism: Clostera curtula (assembly GCA_905475355.2). Classification (NCBI taxonomy): domain Eukaryota; kingdom Metazoa; phylum Arthropoda; class Insecta; order Lepidoptera; family Notodontidae; genus Clostera; species Clostera curtula. The sequence goes on along the minus strand of FR997813.1, from coordinate 2,959,547 downwards.
GAAAAAGTGTGGTAGGTGTAAAGATTTACATATATATTTTTATATACAAACTTTATATCGTTAACAGAGTTATAAATATTGCTTACATATTTACGTCTTTTTTTAAAACTAAACCTCTGCACAATGTACGAGTATAACATCCACGAACACAAATGACACCCAGACTCAGAGCAAGTGCCTCGGATTTACACAAAGACACTTGCCCGACCCCGGAATCGAACCCGGGACACCGTGATCCAAAGGCAGCGCATCCAACCCCTAGACCAACAAGGCAGTCTTCCAAATATTCGCTAAAAATACTTGATGACGTTTTATTTAAATCCCAACTTTTTTGCAGTGTCCGTGGTCGTGCGATACTCATAAAACAAGACGATGAAAACTGTAGAAACATCATCATCATCATCAGCCTAAAGAGCGCCATAGCGCCCTGTCTTCAGCTTGACGCATCCAGCTGCTGCCCGCAACCTTTCGCAGATCGTCGCTCCATCTAGCAGAGGGCCGTCCCACACTACGCTTGCCGATTCGCGGTCTCCACTCAAGAACTCGTCTACCCCAGCGGTTGTCGGTTCTTCTACAGATATGACCAGCCCACTGCCACTTCAGTCTGCTAATTCTCTGTAGAAACATAATTCACCGGAATGTGCAAGGATCGTGAGCCTAAGACATAATTAAAATACTTATTTCGGGTATACTGCACAGCCCATAAATGACCCACTGCTGAGTCGGGCCACCTCCCATCACAGGGAAGGTCATCAGCCTACTGTGCCACGCTGGCCAGACCGGGTGGCGAGGGTTTAGTATCAAGTTTTCATATTCTTTCAGCTAGGTTTTCGGCCTTGTCCTTTTGTCGGCTCTTACGACACCCTTATGATGGAATGGAGTGGTGACACTATGTATTCTATCACTATGACTGCCTCGTTGGTCTAGTGGTTAGATGTGCCGCCTTTGGATCAACGGGTCCCGGGTTCGATTCCGGGGTCGGGCAAGTGTCTTTGTCTAAACCAGAGGCATTGGCTCGGAGTCTGGGTGTCATTTCTATCTATATTAAGTATGTATTTACAAAAAAAAGTATATAAGTAGTTTATCATCCATCTCGTTACCATAACACAAGCATTAAGTTGCTTAACTTGGGACGAGATGGCGTTGTGTGAAATGTCCAAGGATATTTATTATTTATTTATTCTAAATCCGTCACCACACGGAAAATTTTACTTATATATTTTATTTTTTGATTGATTAATTTTCTTCAATGTATTTGGAGGAAGCCCATCTCTACAGTGGGACCATTGGAATTCAAATAAAAGGAGGAGGAGATTCTGAAATGACACCTGTTTGTCTTTTACCTGAGATCATACTTTCTTTATTTTTATTTAGTACTAGCGGACCCGACACACTTCGTCCTCTCAAAAACATAGCGGTATTAAGGTTCGAGAACACTGTGTCGGGCCGCAGCGGCTCGCATTATTGCGACGCCGATTTGCATCCGTGCGATGCGGCCCGTTCCAACCCGCTGCGCCACGTCAAAGTGTGCTATATAGCAAGCGGATTGGTGGGCATATTTTGGTATTTCCGTGTTCCTGTGGTGTGCGGAAAAATGAATGAAGAACTCAAAATCCGTCAATGCACTGCGACCCGCCCGTCACTAATGTGCTAGGTACGCGTTTTGCGCTGCGCTGCGGCCCGACATAATGTGCTTGAACCATTAAAGTGCAAATTGACTCTACATTTCTTGCACAACATTGACTTGTTGTAATTTAATATGAACTTTATACAATAGCAATAAAGCTCAAATTGTCTGTACGTTTTAGTTAGAAAACGTTTGTTTGTGAAAAAGAAAAAGGCTGTTTTTAGGGGTTTTCCGGAAATTATTCGAAAATATTTTTCTCGCCGTAAAAACCATCCTTGAACTTCAACGAACATTTTAAAAAAAGAATTTGCCGAATTGGTCCAGGCGTTGTTGAGTTATGCGGTTACCAACACATTTTGCGATTCATTTTTATATAATACTAGTGGCCCGCCCCGGCTTCGCCCGTGCAAAGCGGGGGTGGGTTATACATATAAACCTTCCCCTTGAATCAAACTATCTATTAAAAAAAACCGCTTCAAAATCCGTTGCGTAGTTTTAAAGATTTATGCATACATAGGGACGGACAGAAGAATGCGACTTTGTTTTATACAATGTAGTGATAGTGATGAAGATTTATTTATATACCTTATTGCACAGACAAACAAAATTATCACTATCATTAAGAAACATACTTATTACATACATATTACAACATATTTTTACTCAATTTTTCTTATAATCTTCTGCTATTTCTATAGACCTATGCATATTAACACAGATATAAATACCACGGAAGCCACCGGCGTAAACTACTTCGTCTCTAAAATTCACTCAACAGAAATGTCGTGAGATCGTAGAAGGTTTTATTGAGCTATTTCACTAACCTGCCTTGAAGGCATTCGACTTAGAACGCTCTCAGATACTGCAAAGAGCAGAAAACTCATGCATTTTCGATTTTATCGAGCCATGTTTAGAGGCGCCACTTGATTAAAAGTCGATTGGATTTTTAAATATTTGTCTAAAGGTGTATTATGTTGTTGAAACAGTGTACTCGGTTGGTTGTGAAGGTAAGTGAATACTGAATTATTCTGTTATTCAAAATGGAATAAGCTTTCAAAATTCAAAATGGAGTATGACCCGACTCAGCCGTGGGTCAGTAATGGACTTCAGACATCAGGTTAGACCAGAGAAGCTATTTAGCTTCACTAACGATTGTTAGTGAAGCTGTCGTTAGTGTCAATCGTTAGTGAAGCTCTCAAACCAGTACAGCAATGAAGTTATAAGGTTTAGATGATAAAATCTATATCTCATTGAAAAGAAAAAATGCCGGCAAATGCAAATTATGTTAACCAATCTCAATTCACTAAAGGTTAACTGGTAGCTAGCTAAACGAGCTGTTATTGAGTTAGGGTAAGGATTTATTCAAATCGGTACAGCCGTTTAGAGACGCGGCGCACATATTAAATGAAGGAGATACTTAATGGTTGATTTGCAATTTCGTTTCAGTGAATTTGCTTCAATCGTTTTTAGGGAGATATTGAGAACGTAGACATTAAAAAGCTAGACCTTATGAAGTATAGTTTGTGTTGTCCAACTGGTGACGTATTTAGAATACACAGTGTCACCACCCCATTCCATCCTGAGGGTGCCGTAAGAGCCGACAGAAGTAAATGACAAGGCCGATAATCTAGCCACAAGAGAAGGAAAACTTGATACGAAACCCTGTGCCAACCCGTCTGGCCAGTGTGGCACAGTATGCTAATTGCCCTCCATGTAACTGGAAGAGGCCCGACTCAACAGTGGGTCATCTATAGGCTGCGTAGTAGTAGAATAGTTCAGAAAAGTTAATGTTTTCTACTTATAGATCATTTGGTATTTTTTGGTCTTTAGTTCGATCCCGGTGTCAGGAAAATATATTTCTGTAACCCAAAATGAGGATAAGCCCCCACCTTTGAATTGGAGGAAGCTCTTTTCTAGGGTAGGAAACGTATGGGTTAAGTAGTAGATATATTCATGTAATACTTATGACCACAACATACAGCGTTCGCCATCTTAGCCAACCGATGTGCACCATCTCCGAATACTAATAAGTTAATCTTTTATATCGCATTCATGTTAAACAAAGAGATGAGTCCAAGTATGAGATAAAACAGCCCAAACAACCTGACCCTCCATCCGCAATACAGTACCCTAGTTTCCACCACACGTTGTATAGATTAGAAAAGTGTGGGAGATCAGAATAGTCTGGCCGTGGATTGCGGTGGTCGACTGTTAGGCCGTATTAAGCGGCTAGGGAATTATGGACCTTATGCCTTTTGAATACCAAACGAGCCCTTTCTAAAGGATAGAAATGAGCGGAGGTTTCAAAGAGATATGTGACTAATGTTTTTTTAGTTACTGGGAATATTCATATGCTAATATAGGCACGGGAGCTGTTACTATGGTATGAGATTTATTTTAACTATTGTACGTCATCATGGTGGGTCTGTTTGTCAAGAAACGAACAGGAGTCCGCGTGGTGACGGATTTCGAATACATAGAGTCACCACCTCATTTCGTCCTGAGAGTGTGTTAAGAGTCAACAACAGGAAATGCCTAACCGCAAGAGAAGGAAGACTATAAAGGAAACCCTGCCTCGTTGGTCTAGTGGTCAGATGTGCCGCCTTTGGATCAACGGGTCCCGGGTTCGATTCCGGGGTCGGGCCAGTGTCTTTGTCTAAACCAGAGGCACTGGCTCGGAGCCTGGGTGTCATTTCTATCTATAATATGTATGTATTTACAAAAAAAAAATGTATATAAGTAGTTTATCGTCCATCCCGTTACCATAACACAAGCATTAAGTTGCTTAACTTGGGACGAGATGGCGTTGTGTGAAATGTCCAAGGATATTTATTTAGGCTTATTTGTTAAATCTTAATTTTAATTAGTTTAATTTGTTAGATTTTTCTATTCAATTTAGTTTGTCATCTTTTTAAAAGAAGACGTTATATTATTTTACATTGTCAGAGCGGAGGGTAGTCCTCGAGCGGGGTCGAGGCGCCATCTTGACGTTCGGCAAAAACGTATAAAAGGAGCGCGATCGCGGTGGATCGCGCATTATGATAGAAACAGTGCTTGCGGTGCGGTATGTTCATGCTGGAGTGTAGTTAAGATCGGTACCTTGAACCCGCTGCTCAAATTAAAAGGTTTAATTAAACAGTTAATTCTCCGACATATATATATAGTATTGACTTGACTACCTAGTTGCGAAGCTGAGTGATATGCATGCATCTTTGTATCCGTCTTTGGTGCGTGTGTTTTTAGTCTTGTGGTTTCATTATACTTTCTCAGCTTTTATACCATTCTTGGACTTTTACAAATAATTCAAGACCGGATTATCCAAAATGCTCCACCTGTTTTTGGGTTTTGGTATGACTAACAAGAATTCATTCATATTTACATTGTTGATATTATTTAAAGTAATAAAATATCACTAGTCACTATCACTACATAGTATAAAACAAAGTCGCTGTCGTCTGTCCGTCCCTATGTATGCTTAAATCTTTAAAACTACGCAACGGATTTTGAAGCGTTTTTTTTTAATAGGTAGAGTGATTCAAGAGGAATGTTTATATGTATAATACATGCATAATTGCACCCGTGCGGAGCCGGGGCGGGTCGCTAGTAATTAATAAAATTAATCGATCTAAATACATTAATTTCTAGTTTACGTGACAGGTAACAGTTTTTTTTATGTAATCCCTGCTCTAGGTAACTATTACCGGTATTGCGGGGGCAATTTACGAACAAGAAATTCACGAATATAAATGACACCCAGACTCAAAGCAAGTGCCTCTGGGTTGCGCAAAAACACTTGCCCGGCCCCGGAATCGAACCCGGGACCCCGTGATCCAGAACAGACCAACAAGGCAAGTTATCATCATCATTATCACTTTATCCCATAAATTACCCACTGTTTAGTAGGGTGTCCTCCCTTGTCGTAGAGGAAATTAGGTCTACTGTACCATGTTAGCACAGGGTTTGTATCTAGTTTTTTTTTTGTGGCTAGGTTGCCTGCCTCTTGTGTTCCTTGTCTCTGACACCCTCAGGGTCGAATGGGTTGGTGAAATGTGGACGTCGATTGGTACGAGTAATTCAACTCTTCTACTACTACTACTTTTCAGCCCATAAATAACCCACTACTGAGTCGGGCCTCCTCCAACTACATGGAGGGTAATTAGCCTACTGTGCCACGCTGGCCAGACGGGTTGGCACATGGCTTAGTATCAACTCTTCTGGCTACAATGTAATTCAGGATGCAAGTAAGTTGCTACAGACACGATCTAGATACCAATCCGTTCATCCTAAAACGTGTTATCGCCATATTTGAGACTGCTACAAAAGGCTAAGGGATCATGGCAAAGTTGCAACAATGGCGCCATTATCTGCCATTTCCTTAATATCTGCTGACCCAGATTGAGGGCGCGGTACGTCACGATTTTTGTATCTGTGCGAAAATTGTTACGTCATAGTTAAGTATTGAATTTATGATGTGATGAAACCGGCTTTTTAGATATTAAGTGCAACCTAACTTTTGTAAAGGATTAGATTGTAAAAACAAATATAAATAGTCTTCAGAAAAAGACGCTTTAGACATACCTAACTAAGAATGGAACTAAGAATGGGGCGGTGACACTATGTATTCTAAATCCACACGGAGTGTTTCTTCTTCTTCTGTTTCTGATTCTTATAAATAAAACATATTTTTTACTCTACAATTCAGCAGAGCAGACTTCAAAGTACCCCAAGAATTAATAAGACCCCGAAGAGACTAATGGAACGGAAATTATTGGACGCAAAGCAATTTCGCGAGACTATATCTGCTTCAACAGAATGCAATTAAACTGTTTTATATATTTTAATAACAAACTACACCGGTACGCCGATTTCTTATTAAATATTTCTGGGAAGACACCGTCGAAGGGGAATGTCAGTGGCTATACTTTTGTTAAGTGTAGTTCGGATTGGCCGCCTTTGGATCGACGCGTCCCGGGTTCGATTCCGAGGTCGGGCAAGTGTCTTTGTCTGAACCAGATACACATGCTCTGAGTCTGGGTGTCGTTTGGTCACTCCAGTTACATGGAGTGTAATTAGCCTATTGTGCCACGCTGGCCAGACGGGTTGGCACAGGGTTTCGTTTCAGCGTGGTGGACGCGAGTTGGAGCACTCCGGCGATGTTTAGTGGGTAGGCCCCCACTCTGGGGGAGAGTCCCACACGCCCCCCTCGGCCATCCCCGTGGCCGACGGGGATAGTACAGTACATAAAGGATTTTACCCCGGGCGAATAAAAAAAAATAAAAAAAAGAAAGGTTTTCGTTTCAAGTTTTCCTTCCCTTGCGGATAGGCTTTCGGCCTTGTCATTTCGTTTTGTCGACCTTCGTTTTTAGGTTTAACGATAAAAAGAATAACCTTAGGATGTGATGGGGTGGTGACATTTGTGTGTTCTAAATCCGTCACCACACGGAAAGATTAGGATACGTGAACATTGAAAAACATAATCCATTTTGAATACTCTATTGGTGCCATGGAAGTCACTTACCTTCACAACCAATCAATAACACTGTTTCAACAACCCAATCGACACGGTTGGCGCAGTGGTTGAGCGATCCACTGCTGCGCAGCATGTCGCGGCTCCGATTCCCGCACGGAAGAAATATTTGTACGACCTACAAGTATTTGTTCCGGGTCTGGGTGTTTTCTATCTATAATAGGTATTTAAGTATGTATTTACAAAAAAAAATGTATATAAGTAGTTTATCATCCATCTCGTTACCATAACACAAGTATTAATTTGCTTAGCTTGGGACGAGATGGCGTTGTGTGAAATGTCCAAGGATATTTATTTATAATTTATTTAATCTTGTAACAAACCGAACTACTGTCTACTAAGTCGACCCGTTTAAACGCCGGAATTAAGGGAGTAGTTCCCCAATGTCCTAAATAGATGGCGCCGGCGTCGAGTTACATCTCGCAAGCGTTTGCTCGACGGGGAAACCTAAGTAGCTAATTGGATAATTGTTTATCATTACACTCACTAGGGACTGTATGGACCATAGTTTTGGATTACCAAAACTATTACCACGCAGTATCTATCACATTGTAATTAGTATAGTAAGTTATACAAATTGATAATATACCGCACTTACTTGAAGTTTCCGCCTTTGACTGAAGACCCTTTCGTTACGGCGTTACACTGGCTGCCCAACATGAAGCCGAATCGGACCCGGAAGCGTGGAAGAGGCAACTTATGTCATCGGAGGAACGTGTGAAGTCTGAGACATCAACGCCGACTAAGTCGAAACGTAGAACATCCGGACCCAAACTTGTCGTGCCAGCTGGTAAACGCGCAGCACCTACACCCCGGAGAACGCGCAAAACCGACGCAATGTCAATGACACTCTCGGATACACAATTTGAGCGTATGCTAGCGGCAATGGCACCAAAGAGCGGATCATTTACAACTTGTACCCTTACCTACGATGGCCGCAAGGAGTCAGACGTACTTGAATCATTCCTAGCTGCCGTCAATACATTCAAGAGCGCAGAGCGAATTACCGACGGGGATGCGTTGATGGGCCTTCCTCTTCTCCTCAAAGACGACGCAGCGACGTGGTGGCATGGGATGAAGGGCAAAGTATACACCTGGGACGATTTTCAGTCGCGAGCTATACCAACATCTGCGTCAAGCTGGATGCCCTCTAAAGGAAGAGCGCGCCGTGGTAACACTGGCTGACGGCATCCGAAGGCAGCAGAGGGTCATCACTGCAGTAACCAATGTCACCCTCGGCCACCGCACAATTAAAACAACATTCTTAGTTCTACCGGACTCCCGAGAGAACCGCACTTTATTAGGGATCGGCTTCATTCAGGATTCCCTGATGATGCCAAACCTCGCTCAATTCACATGGAACTTCCTGGATGACGAGGCTTACGTCTACGAACTCTACAGTGAAGACTTCGTCACCTTTAAGGATCGAGAAACTCGTGACGGTGACGACCGTGCTCGACACGATCGGAGCGAGACAGCGGCGTTACCTGAGCCCAGTCGTACAGCGGACCAGCCCAGCGAGAATCAGCCCTATGGCCCGCTAAAACGCATAGAGCTCCCCTCCCCAAAGCGGAAATGCGCTAGGGTGCCCTTTGATGGTGACCTGTCTTACCTGGATTACATGCAAGAAGATGCGCGTGCTGCTATCAACGATTACAGCGCCGAGCTGTCCCCGCAATCGGCCAGCTTATTTCCGAGCACGGAAATGGCATCCATTGAAAAAGCGCGCTTTTGATAATTTACGGGACCTCCTAGCCAAAGCACCTGTCTTAGCCCAAGCCGATGGCAGCAAACCCTTCATAATAAAAACAGATGCGAGCAGCTACGCCATAGGGGCAGTACTAGTGCAGGGGGAGAAGGAGGACGAGCATCCAGTTGAGTACGCCAGCCGCCTGTTGAAACCCGCCGAATGCAATTACTCCACAACAGAGCGCGAGGCACTGGCTGTGGTTTGGGCGGTGGAGAAGTTTCGCGGCTACATAGAAGGAGCCCCAATAACCATACTAACAGACCACGCAAAGATAAGGACTAACCAGAAGAACCACTAATCCTGTCTCCCTCGCCGAGACGTCTTTAGAGACAGAGGGGGAGACTGTAACAAACCGAACTACTGTCTACTAAGTCGACCCGTTTAAACGCCGGAATTAAGGGAGTAGTTCCCCAATGTCCTAAATAGATGGCGCCGGCGTCGAGTTACATCTCGCAAGCGTTTGCTCGACGGGGAAACCTAAGTAGCTAATTGGATAATTGTTTATCATTACACTCACTAGGGACTGTATGGACCATAGTTTTGGATTACCAAAACTATTACCACGCAGTATCTATCACATTGTAATTAGTATAGTAAGTTATACAAATTGATAATATACCGCACTTACTTGAAGTTTCCGCCTTTGACTGAAGACCCTTTCGTTACGGCGTTACAATCTACTTTTAATCAAGTTATTCTTCGTATCAATTGGTCCTTCTCTTGTGGCTAGGTTTTTGGCCTAGATATTACCTCCTGTCAGCTCTAACGACACCCTCAGGATGAAGAGGTGGTGACATCATGTATTCCTAATCTTCACACATAAAATTATTTCACAATAACTCCACCTCCGCAGATTTTTACTCTTCATGAACTTTGATTTGACCTGACTCGGTGGATCATTTATGAGCTGAGTTGATGCATTGCTTTAATAAAATATCAAAAGATAAACGAATATTTCTGCAACAAAGACTTGACTCATCCCTATGCCTCCGTCCTAAACTCACAAATGCCATTCTAATTTGAATGGCATCAGTCAACAGGTCTCATACCTGCTTAATGATTCATTTACTGGCCATAGATAAGATAAAAAAAATGCTACAACATTCCTCTGTGCTTACATAATCAAGAACATCATTTAAATTAGTACTACTCATGTTCTGAGGTATTAAAACAAGAAGTTATAAACTACTATATCGTATAGTTTAGTGATGGGGTATTTGGTATTGATATGTCGATAATAAGCTACGATAGAAGATCTATTACGAAATATATTTTATGTATTCTCAATATGCGTGTTTGTGTGCGTCTCACATTATAATTCAGTTTTCATAAAATGGATTGTCATCTGTACAGCAGAAATTGTTCACCTGGTGAATGGCAAATTATTGTGGTCAAAGTTTTTATTGTTGATGGACTATAATATAACTTTGATATATAAATTTCCGAAACATGCTACTGAAATTCTTAATACATAATGTTAACTATTGCAAATCTAAAAACAACAACATAACAAATAAGAAAACACTTACAAAATTTCATCCATGCAGTAAGGCATAACAATCATATACAGAAACCAACTGCAAAAACATTTAAAATATGCGAAATATAACCAGTAAGCAACCATTCGAATTTCGTTATTGAAGCCTTTTGCCCTTGTCCCACGCTAGGTGGTATTACCCATACACTTCTATCGGTCATTATGTCTACATTCACACCGTTCATAGACATTCTTACATTTCCTCAGTCTTCCCTCTCCTTGCGTCCCACATTCATACTGAAACCTCCGGTTCGGAATGCTGCTGTAAACTCTGTAGCTGATTTTGATTTTTCAAATGATAGGTCTTGTTTACAAAAACACCACTAACCAGAATAGTGAGACCAATATCGCCAGATGAGAGAGTCAATACCAATATCCTAATTTAGTCGGTGTACATTTAATTTAAATAACCAATTATCCATTTTCAACTGACTTCAAAAAAGAGGGGAAGTTAAACGCATAATTGCGTCATTTGAAAATGGTTATGATTTTTTTTTGAAATGGTTGTGTATTTTCTTATCTATCTGTAAGTCCGTTTTTTGATCAATTTTTATTTTCAGTTGTCCTGTATGTTAAAGTGTGCTTGTTGTGCCTGTGCTATTAAAGTTGGCACGAGACTTTTCCTAATCGGTTTATAAGCAACAAAGATAACAAAAAAAAGTCGATAATAAACCTTTTTTTATATCGATAATTTTCCCACCCTAAAAGGCTACAACAAAACACGTTGATTTCATAACTATCTCAAATATTTGTAGCCCACGTAAACAACTTAAAAATATAGAATAACAGAACAGATATCAAATTTCAATTAAAGATGAGAGAGATTGTTTTGATTATCATCTCATCTCGGCCGTTATAAGTAGACCCGGCTATCATCTTCATAATACTAAGTAAATTGCCGAAATTAATGAAGTTCAATGTACTAACGGAGATCGTTGTGAAATGGAAGGTGAATTAGGTAATTATTTTATTTCCAAACCAGTTGTTTTGAATAAACCTTTCAAAATACGTAAACATAAAATAGGTTGAATTAAGGAATGGTTATTCTTGAAACTCATGATATTTTAATACCCCTTAGAATGTATAATTTTCATCATTATTTCAGCCAAAAGACGTCCACTGCTTTACATAGGTCTCCCCCAAGGATTCCCACAAAAGCCGGTTCCTGGGCCGCGCGCATCCATAGTTTTCCAGCGACCTTAACCAGGTCATCGGTCCACCGTGTGGGAGACCTACCAGCACTGCGCTTTCCGAAACGCGGTCGCCACTCAGTGACTTTTCTGCCTTATCGGGCGTCGGTCCTGCGCGCTATGTGCCCTGGCCACTGCCACTTACGTCTCGCAGGGAAACTCCGAGCACAGCCCTCTCCATTGCCCTTTGGGTGACTTTGAGCTTTCTGAGCTCACAGTGTTACCACTCTGTTATGTGTTGCCCATCAACAGTCAGTTGGCAACTGTTTTATTCATAACTACTGCTACTAATACTCAGTTCATAAATGACTCATTACTGAGCCGGATCTCCTCCCACCTCAGGTAGTGCGATTAAATTACTGTGCTAAGCTGGCCACACGGGTTAGCACAGGGTTTGTTCTGCATCAGATCCCACAATGCCGCAACAGGACGCGAGTTGGAGCACACCGGGGATGTTTAGTGGGTAGGCCCTCACTCTGGGGGAGAGTCCCACACGCCCCCCTCGGCCAACCCTGTGGCCGACGGGGATAGTCCATAAAGGATATTACGCCGGGCGAACAAAAAAAAAAAGGGTTTCGTATCAATTCACGGTAGACTGCGTTTACGCGAACCTATGGCGCCCCAAGCGTGTTGTGTGACGGTATGCCGCTGGGGTTTTAGTGGGTATACGAGTCGTTTTCGGAGTCCCACATAATTGCCGACCTCTCCCCGAGGGGCCGCGGTATGCATAAAGCATTTCCCCAGCGTAAACAAAAAAAGGGTTTCGTATGAAGTTTACCTTAGCTTGCGGCCAAGTTTTAGGCCTTGTCATTTCCTTTGTCGGCCGTTACGACAGCCTCAGGATGGAATGGGATGGTGACACCATGTATTCTAAATCCGTCACCGTCCTTGAAGTACTAGTATTACACATCCCAATCACAACGTTCAGTTGGCCTATAATCCGAAGGAATCTTTAACCGAATTTCATCTGATCGCATTATCGTTATGGATCGTATTGAAAATTCATAATTTACCAACGTCGCTGAGAGCGGTCGAGATAAGGATGTGTGCAATTTACTTCATGCCCTCGTTGAGGAAGCAATAGTGATGTGCCACCGTCTTAAAGAATAGTTAGGGATTCCAGATCCTTTTTATGACTTAAATTATTAGTAATAATGTCACTGCTACTTTATAATTTTATATTTTATTGACTAAAATATTACTTTGGATTACAGGTTCGATTCCGGGGTCGAGCAAGTGTCTTTGAGTAAAACAGAGGCATTTTCTCAGAGTCCGGGTGTCATTTGTGTTCGTGAATTACATGTTACTCGCAAACTGGCCTCGCGGTATAGCATATACATATTGCAGATGATTCGTTTTTAAAAACCCAAAAATAAAATAAAATTTCGTAAAACATGTGGTCTTCCATAGTTTGGAAGGCACCTCCTGCTTGATGGCCCCTACACAACCTATAATAAATAAAAGACAGCGAAATCAAGACCATATGTGGGCGATTTCTGCGTGCATAGGGAACGTTATTAATAAAACAAAATTATAGGCAATTAACTGTTTCTTTGTAGATTTAAAGACAACTATCATCTAGTCTGTCCTGTTGTCACAACTGCTGCAAAGCATTCGAAACGTCGCGAATTAAATAATACACGCGATAAATCCGTTAAGAAGTGTTTAATTTCAATAGAACCATAATTGTCCGTCGAACGACTGATTTAAAATCCTGTTCTATCCCATCCCTATCTGAAAGATAGGCGGTAGGTAAATGTCGGCAACAAAGCTTTATCGATACTTTAGACCCGTTTTCCCTTTATCGGTTCCTAATATTAGACTTCAGCTAGCAAGTGTAGGGAATGAAAATTACGCGAATCAATACCTTCAGGAACAAGGCTCGGTAAACGTTTGAAACGGGCTCTTTGTGCCAATCATCAAAGTATTTCATTAGAATTTAGGTCTTCTAACGCCTGTACGGTGTTTACTTTTTTTATATTATACTTGCTACTCTTGGTTTTTCGCAATTTTTATCAAAACTCATTTAATCAAGTTACCTCTTTTGACAAGTCTATACTAATATTACAAAGAGGAAATATTTGCATGTATGTTTGTAACGAATTGGCTCAAAAAGTATCTACCTACTGGACCAATTTTAAAAAATCTTTCACCATTTGAATGCTACATTATCTATCACTGATACTATAGGCTGTTTTAATTGTAAGATAAAATTTATATGTAAATGTCCACTCGTGCGAAGCATTGACGGGCCGGGCCGCTAGTCATAATAAAAAAAAAAATTGCCACTGAAAATTGAAAATTTACCACCGACTCGGGATACAGCTCTACAGAGAAGAGCCGGCAAGAAACTCTGTAGTTGCTATTTGGTTGAGCTGAGAAGTAATCGGTAAATATTTGGAACCACGGGGAGTTACAATTTTGTTACAGTTTCTATGGTGACAGATTTAGCATACATACACCATCACCATCCTATTCGTTACTGAGGGTGTCGTAAGAAATCAAAATCAAAATGTTTTTCATTCGAATACATTCTCAAGAAAGCTTTCAAATAGTCAAATAAAGCTAAGTTAAGACCTACCTAAAGGTTATATCATCATCATCATTTCAGCCAAAAGACGTCCACTGCTGGACTTAGGCCTCCCTCAAGGCTTATACAGGCAAAAGTTATAACGAGGCAGAAAATCTAGCCGCTAGAAAATAAAACTCGAAACGAACCGAATGCCAAGCCACCTGGCCAACATGGCACAATAGGCTAATTTCCCTCTACGTATCTGGAGGAGGTCCGATTTGCCAGTGGGTATACGGTTGAGAAGATAAACATTTGCTTCTCGCAATATTACAGTCGTTCGTCAACGTGCCCCTTAAGAGATACCACAGTAAATCTAGATGAGAGTTAGTCTAAATCTTATTTTCCAGTTAGCAGGGAGCGGGCGTTAATGAACGAACGTCCGACTTTGTGTGCAATTACTGGTGTGTTTGCATAAAATCTATCTAGCCGGCTAATGTATTAGTTAGGGCAGAGCGATAAAATTGCTGGATGCGGCAATTATGTTAAACGTGGTTTAAACTAGTTTAATACAGGATATATTATACTTAATGAAAACCAGAAGTAACTACAATTATACTAAGTGAACCTACTAAAAGTTGTCCTAAATCAAAATGTTTGAATTATAATAATAACTTATGAATGCATTCTAATTAAATTAAAAAAAATATAGTATAAAAGAATGTCGATGTCGTCTGTCCGTCCTTATGTGTTCTTAAATATTTAAAGATTTAGAAGCGTGTTTTTTTAATAGATAATGTGATGCAAGAGGAATGTTTATAATATATAATACATGCATCATATTGTGGAGAAACACTGTCAATTTTAGACGTTCATCTTTTTTTTTTTAAACGCATTGCACCCGTGCGAAGAAAAATTTATAAACCAGAGGCTCTGAGTCTGGATGTCATTTGTGTTCGTGAATAACATGTTTTTATATAGCCGCCGCGATATAGGCATAAAGTGCAGGGGACAGGTTAAAAAATAAATAATGGGAAATGCCCAACAACGCGCTGGTCATAACGACCAGCGCCTTGTTGGGCATTTCTTAAGGCTTCGCCAAACATTACGCGTACTTAGTGCGCGTCAGAGCGCTAAACTCACGGCACGCTATGACACCGAGATGTGTTGTACTACTATACGCTCTGTTGGACAGTATATACCATAATAGTACAACGCATCTCGGTGTCATAGCGTGCCGTCAGTTTAGCGCTCTGTCGCGTGCTAAGTACGCATTCTGTTTGGCGCCGCCTTTATCCTTGTAGTAACGGATTTAGAATACACAAAGTGATCAAGCCATATAAGCCTGATGATGTTGTAAGAAGTGACAAAAGGAAATGTCATGGCCGAAAACCTAACCGCAAGAGAAGGAAAACTTTATATGAAACCCTGTGCCACCCTGTCTGGCCAGTGTGGTGCAGCAGGCTAAACCCTCCATGCAACTGGAGGAGGCCTGACTCAGTGGGTAATTTATAAGCTGAAGACTTTCTACAAACTTTAATTCCGGGTATTCATGCAATATATCAGTCGGGCCCAGAGCACGCGGTAGATTGCGTCAGATGGTTTTATTGTATCGCTTTTTGAGTCGAAGCTGGGCCTCAGAATGGAAATGTACCATTTTATGCATTGGGTGAAACCAAAATGTAAATCGTGACGGGATATATGTGAACAACCAAAATATACACTGACCTGCAATACTAAGTACTACACTTTTAATGTATAATTTTTTTCTAAACTATAGAAGATAGAGATTTAAAATAAAAAACGTTTTATAGCAAATGTTATCAGCGACTATGAACTTTTTTTAAACAAAATTTAACTTTTTTTCGAGTCCTTTTTATTTCGAAAGTATATCTTGTGTACTTAAAAAGTTATTGCAATTTTAAAAATGTGATAGATACTTAGTTTTGCAGCCCAGTGTATGTGGCACTTTATGCCGTCAACGACTCCGCTGCGTGGTTTCTTTACTCGTAATAAATATTTACCAATTACTTCGCAGCTCAGCCAAATCGCAACTACAGAGTTTCTTGCCGGCTATTCTCTGTAGAGTTGTATTCCGAACTGGTGGTAAATTTTATAGGTAAATTTTGTTTTATTTATGATTTGTCAAAAGAGGTCTAATAAGCTAACTTGAGTAAATGAGTTTTGATTTTGATTTAGAATACACGGTGTCACCACCGCATTCCTTCCTAGGAGTGTCGTAAGAGCCAAGTTAGCTATTCCAGACAGTTAGCTCTTTGCTACAAATAGTTTGCAGCCAGTTTGTGCCGTCTTCTTGGGTCTTTATAACTGTACATAAGTTCTCTGTGTCGTTTCTTGTGTGGGCTTGAGTTATAGCTTCGAAAGTATCTTAAAGATGTCAATTAAGTGTGCTAGATGTGACCACATAACTTGCCTTTCTGACTATCAAGTGAGTAACAGTGACAAAAAGGTTAAGGCGCATAGTTATTAGGTGGACATTAGTTAACTGACTTTTGTGTTCGATCCAGTGCACTACGGAACTATTAGAGTTGTTAAAGCATATAAAAAATTAAAGAACCGATGAAAACGTTCACTAAACACACTTGTGTTATTGGAAAAAGATAGTGCAGATATGCTATGGACGCGGACGTAACAAAGCTTAAATGTCGTCTCGCTGCTGGTGACATTGTAAATCATAAAGCCATCATGGAACCACACAGTGTCACCAACGCACATTAACCTGAGTGTGTCGTAAGAGACAACTAAACGAACGCAAAACTCACTACTCATCTGTACATATCACAATACTAATTAACTATATTGGAGGGAAAAAAAACAATTTAAGTACTACATAAATAACTGTATTCACTTTTTTAGGGTTGTATTACAGAACTGTAGTCAAGACTCAAGTACTACTTAAGACTAATTTAGTCAGAGTACGGTCGCGTCGCGTCGGCTCTGTGTGACATATTCTACATTAACTAATACATTACAACTCTTCACGTCCCGCCAGCGTCGCGTCGCCGTCCCGCCCCGTCCGCTGTTTGCCCAGACCTTTAAAACGATGCTTGAGTAGTTAAATGTCAAACATAAGTCGCTTGGGCCATGTCACTACGTAAAGACATTTGTCACTTTTTTTGTAACAGTTCTTTATTGTTGAATTAACAGATCTTTATTCTTTAGGGTACTCGGATCAAAATCAATGCTTGATCTTCTCAAGATTTATTTGATCTCTATTTTCGCAAGTGAGGCCAAGAGCACGTTTGAGTATAAATTGCGTCGTTTGCAATAGAAAAGTGCTATCACAACAATAACTACGTAGTCAAATGATTGGCAATCAAAAACCACCTCAAGCGTCATCTCATCAACTGAATTCTAGCTAAGCGGGTCTTGAGTAGCGTTTTGTAATATGACCTTTAAGTCTCCTGTAAATTGGTTGGTTAAAAATTCCTTTCTCTTTTGGCTAGGCTATCAAGACCTTTCTGTCTACTAGTATACAACCTATACATATATGACCCACTGCTGAGTCAACCTCCTTAAGCCTTCTGAGCCACGCTGTCCCGATGGGTTGGCGCAGTGTTTCGTTTTAAGATTTCCTTCTCTTGCGGCTATGTTTTCGGCCTTGTAATTTCCTATTGTCGGATCATACGCACCGTCAGGATGGAGTGGAGTGGTGGCTCTAAGTATTTTAACTTCATTACCACAAGGACCGGTTGGTCTGTCTTCTTCCACAAAATCCTCAGATTGAAACGGGTTGGAACCAGTACTACGGTGTTCTAAATCTGTACAGATTTCGAATTCAGATTTCCGTGCATTTTTGGTGTGCATCTTTACTTATATTCCAAGGCCTCAAATCTGTTAATTAGACAGTCAAAATAGACAATCACCGTGCCTTTGATTGGCGATTTTGATAGTTTTAGTAACTTACTGATACTAAAGTTTTAGTTCAGGACATGCTCCACACGTTTTTGACACAAAAACTGTTGAATTTAGCAGTTTAAAGCTAGCAATTGTGTTGAATGAGCACTTCATGGAACATATCACGTTCCTTGGATTAGCGATTTTAAAACCTTGTCGTCGTTTGTCGTAATGACCCACTACTGAGTCGGGCCTCCTCCAAACTCATGGAGGGAAATTAGCCTACTGTGCCACGCTGGCAAGACGGGTTGGTTTAAAACCTTGTACAACTTCAAAATTAATGATTGAGAAATCTATTTATAAACTTGTAGATTTACCAGCTAATCGAATTGAAGTCCTTTAATTAAGCATACCAAATGTTGCTAATAATTTGTTTTATCAAAGGCTTTAATTAATGCTGCCGCAGAATTAATGCCCTATTGAACAAAGTGAGCTCGGGCAATTTGTACCGAATTTGTACAGTGAAAGCGAAGAATGTTTTGGGATTATTTGAGTTTGGAACTTTGTACATGAGAGCGGGTTAATATGTGGTTCGGATACATCTGTTGGGATCCTACTTGGGTGAAATTAAAAGCTCCGCAATTTGATGATGCAATTTTATTATTATTATTTAAGCTTTAACGGGCATAAAATTCTTGGAGTGGCGTCCACGTCTGGGAAAGAGGAGAGTGGGAAGACCCCCGACTAGGTGGACGGACGGCCTTGTGAAGGTCGCTGGGAGTCGGTGGATGATGTCTGCACGAGATCGCACATTGTGGAAATCTATGGGGGAGGCCTATGTTCGGTGGACTTCTGTGGCTGATAGATAGATAGAAGCCTTAACGTTTGTGACGTACGGAAAATGAGGGATAATCTTTAACCGTTTGGTGCCGATGTATCGCTTTTTCTGGCATATAAAATATCTGCCAAGTAGCCATAGTTATTTGATATGCAGATGGTAGAAGAACATGTCCGTGTGGTGACGGATTTAGAATATACATAGTGTCACCACCCCATTCCATCCTGAGGGAGTCGTAAGAGCCGCCAAAAGGAAATAAAAATACCGAAATCCTAGCCGCTAAAGAAAGAAAACTTAAAACGAAACCCTGTGCCAACCCGTTTGGCCAGCGTGGCACACTAGGCTAATTACCCTACCTGTGACCAGGGTCATTTATGGGCTAAGTAGTAGTAGAAGAAAATGGATTTAATATGGAATAAGATATTGTAATATAAACTTTATAGTCATTCACAGTGTGTGCATAGAGCCTATCGAATGAGTACCTATATAAAATGGAAGCTATTTTTTTACCCTATATTTATAGGCACAAAAAGGTGGAAGCAAACGGGAAAAAGAAATTTAATTTGATCTTTTAACAATTGGAAGAATAAATTTAACTACCCGGTTCAAGACGAACATTTTAACAACCAAAAAGTACATGGACAGCGGTGAGCACTTACCATCATAAGACCCACTTGTTTGTTTACCTCCCTCTTTTATATAAAAACGGCAGAAAAACTAAGTGAAACATGATATTAAAAATAAAAGTATGATACAACATCCTATCAAAAGCAACGGATATTATTCAAAAATAGTTCTTATTTCAACGTGAGAAAGTTTCACTAATACGACTGCCAATATTACTAAATTGAGCGCGCTCGTTATAGCCAATGTTGCTTATTCTTTTTCTATGTATTTTGCATAAAATGGAGGCAATTTATCTCCTAAAATGCTTCTTTGATAGCTAACTGGTGCTTTTTGTGAGAATAAAGCTAATATACGTGTATCTGTTTTTATATTTCTATTTTTATAAGCAGTCTAGTGAATCCGTTCGTTTAGCCTTAGCAAAGAAAATTATTCTTCAGTTGATTATTTATGATGTCCTGTATTGTCATCTAGATTGAAATTAAACACTTTTTAACGGAATTATCGCGTGTTTATGTAATCCATTATTCAATTCTTGCGATAATTCTGTTATAGTCCGGGGTCCCCCGTACATTGATTTCACTTGATTACTATCAAGCAAATTTTTCGTGAGTAGCTTCATTTTCATGAGACGCCCAACATTTTCTTGTCGACAACTCTTGATTGTGGTAGCTAACAGAGGTAGCAAGGGTGAAATATGTTGATTTTATGATTCTAAAAAAATTATTACTAACCGGGTGCTTTTTGGTATATCTGATGATAATTATCTAAATTATTCGAAAATGTATTTGTCCTACAAAATGTATGGTTTGATCAAAGAGTCCTCCACTTCCAATATGTATGGATAACGAGGTCATAAAAAATGATTACTAACCTGCTGGTTTTTTTTTTATTTACTTAGTAAATATTTATATTATTTAACCGTCATATTGTCCTACAAGTTGCGTGGTACGTTATCATGGCCCTACGCTCAAAAGTTGTTAAAACCACAAGACCCATTTTGTCAACTGTAGGACAATAATTTTACATGATAAGTTAGTGTATTCTCTGCCCAAATGATACAATGTCCTACAAGAAAACAGGTTACATACCTGTTTTCTTGTAGTCACACATGAGTCCGACAAAAATTGTAATTTTTTCGTTTTCCTACTTATAACTTACTAGCGACCCGCGCCGGCTTCGCACGGGTGCATGTATTATACATATAAACCTTCCTCTTGAATCACTCTATCTATTATAGAAAACCGACAAATACATTCCGAAAAGGACAAATACATTTTCGAATAATTTAGATAATTATCATCAGATATACCAAAAAGCACCCGGTTAGTAATAATTTTTTTAGAATCATAAAATCTACATATTTCACCCTTGCTACCTCTGTTAGCTACCACAATCAAGAGTTGTCGACAAGAAAATGTTGGGCGTCTCATGAAAATGAAGCTACTCACGAAAAATTAGCTTGATAGTAATCAAGTGAAAACAATGTACCGGGGATCCCGGACTATTAACAATTTTGTGTACAAAAGGAAATGACCTCATGACAGAAACTTGAAATGAAACCCTGTTCTAACTCGTTTGGCCAGCGTGGCAAGTAATTGTGGTTATCATCAGCCTATTTCCTTCCACTGCTGAACGTAGGCCTCCTCCATGGCTCGCCACTGAACCCGGTCTTCGGTTCTATGCATCCAGTTGATGCCGGCTGCTCGTCGCAGATCGTCGCTCCATCTAGCGGGGGGGCGTCCCACCCTACGTTTGCTAGTACCAATTGTGGTTACCATGTAATATGACGACACAGTTGGCGCAGTGGTTGAGCGATCTACTGCTGCGCAGCATGTCGCGGGTTCGATCCTCGCACGGAGGAAATATTTGTACGACCTACAAGTATTTGTTTCGGGTCTGGGTGTTTTCTATCTATAATATGTATGTATTTACAAAAAAATATGTATAAATAATATAAATAAATAAATATCCTTGGACATTTCACACAACGCCATCTCGTCCCAAGTTAAGCAACTTAATGCTTGTGTTATGGTAACGAGATGGATGATAAACTACTTATATACATTTTTTTTTGTAAATACATACATATTATAGATAGAAATGACACCCAGACTCCGAGCCAGTGCCTCTGGTTTAGACAAAGACACTGGCCCGACCCCGGAATCGAACCCGGGACCCGTTGATCCAAAGGTGGCACATCTGACCACTAGACCAACGAGGCAGTCAAAAGTAGTTTATCATCCATCTCGTTACCATAACACAAGCATTAAGTTGCTTAGCTTGGGACGAGATGGCGTTGTGTGAAATATCCAAGGATATATTTATATTTATAATTGGAGGAAGCCCGACTCAGTAAAATGATGTAGCGCGACGTAAGTAAGCTGGAAGCCGGTTTGCAAACAAAACCAATCATGCCACTGCGTTTGTTCAAAACGGTAAAAAATTTACAACGGGAAGTGACTGCCTATTAGAACCCTCTCCCTCCTCCTAGTTCCATTGAGTGACCCTTTCATTAAACTACGCGTTAATGAGCCAAGTGTTAATCAATGCATCCTCTGAAAAACGTGTTTGTTAAACATCGGCTATTTAATTTCGGTTCTAAGCTCCGTGTTCGTTAGTTTTTTTTATGGATAGTGTTTGATTAGTCTAAAAAGGATTTTGTTTGTTCTGTAAATACTGCAGTTAGTAAGCGGGCAACGGGGAAGTTTACAGTTAAATGGGTTTCGATGGGAAAAAACGCCGCTGCGCAAATCTCTACAAATAGTTGGCCTATAAACGACACGGACGGATTTAGAATACACAGTGTCACCACCTCATTCTTCCCTGAGGCTGTCGTTAGAGCTGACAAAAGAAAATTACAAAGCCGAAAATATGGTTGTAAGAGAAGGAAACCTTGAATTCCTGTGCTAACCCGATAGGCAAGCGTGACACAGTAGGCTAGTTACCCTTCATAAAAAGGGGGGAGGGCCGACTCATTAGTGGGTAATTTATGGGCTGAGGAGGAGGTGTAGTAGTAGCAAAAAAAAAACTACATAATTAAGGATTTAAGCTTAATTTGTTCCCTCTTCAAGACAGGATGCTATGGCGCTCTTTAGGGGAGGCCTATGTCCAGCAGTGGAGTAATGTGGGCTGATAGTGATTATTTAATAAATTAAGAAGGAGAAAGCCTTGTTGGTCTGAGAGTTGTATATCATTGGACATTTCACACAACGCCATCTCGTCCCAAGCTAAGCAACTTAATGCTTGTGTTATGGTAAAGATATGGATGATAAACTACTTAATATACTTATTATAGATAGAAAACACCCAGACCCGGAACAAATACTTGTAGGTCGTACAAATATTTCTTCCGTGCGGGGAATCGAACCCGCGACATGCTGCGCAGCACTCGATCGCTCAACCACTGCGCCAACCGTGTCGTCTTTGCATCACTGGTTCGATTCCGGGGCCGGGCAAGTGGCTTTGTGTAAACCAGAGGCCCTTACTTTGTGTCTAAGTGTCGTTTGTGTTTGTGAATTACATGTTTGTAAACAAAAACAGTAGCCTTAGATACTTCTCTTCGACTTGTAAACCAATTAAAATATCATGTGTCATGTGTCCGGGAACATATTATTCGTAGAAAACAAGTTAACACGATGTTATGTTGGGGTATGCAAGTTCTTTTTATTCATCAGAAATCCGCATGGAAAGACGCCCGTTGGGGACAGGCCGGGTTATGTGGGGTGAAAATGGTAAACGCCCCAACCTACGCACTAAAACCGACGGCAGAACCACGGTGTTCCCTCCTCCCGATTGGGGGAGTATGGACCGCGACCCTGGCCCGCATATTTAAGTGGAGTATGCACGTTACTGAGTCAACTCCAAATAGCGATGTATATCCATTACGCTAGATTATGAAGCACGGTATGCTAGTTCATATCCCGTATTTCCATTTGCCAAAATTATCTTTATGACTGTATACCATGTGGTAGTGGATTTAGAATACACAATGTCACCAACCCATTCCATCTTGAGTGTCGTAAGAGGCGACTAAAAGAACCCAAGAGACAGATCACCTAGCCACAAGAGAAGGAAAACTTGATACAAACCCTGTGCCTACGTCTTGCCAGCGTGGCACAGTAGGCTAACTTCCTTCCATGAATTTGGAGGAGGCTCGATTCAGTAGTGGGTCAGTTATGGGATGAAACGACGATACAGTTAACTATCTGTTGTGATGGATCGGATTAACTGCCTCGTTGGTCTAGGGGTTGGATGTGCCGCCTTTGGATCGCAGGGCGCCGATTTGATTCCGGGGTCGGGCAAGTGTCTTTGTTTTACACAATCACAAAGTATAATCACCATCATCATCATCATCATTTCAGCCAAAAGACGTCCACTGCTGGACATAGGCCTGCCCCAAAGATTTCCACAAAGGCCGCTCCTGGGCCGCCCTCATCCATCGTTTTCTGGCGACAATGGAGAGGGCTATGCTCGGAGTTTCCCTGCCAGATCGAATCAGAAATGAGGAGATACGCAGGAAAACCAGGGTCACCGACATAGCCCACAGGATTGCCAAACTTAAGTGGCAGTGGGCAGGGCACATAGCGCGAAGGACCGACGCCCGATGGGGCAGAAAATCCTGGAATGGTGACCACATTCCGGAAAGCGCAGTGCTGGTAGGCCTCCCACACGGTGGACTGATGACCAAAGTATAAGGCTGCTAAGGTTGGTATAAGATCTGTTTAAAGTTTTCATTCTCTTCAGCCTAAGTTGTCTACCTCATGCTTTCTCTTAGTAGTCAATTACAACAAACACCCACAGGATGGAAAGAGTAAGAGACGATGTGTATTCCGAATCCGTCACTATACTTAACCCGTGTGGGTCAGAATATAAAACTTCCCCACCGCACGCTGGGAAAGAACGCGTGTTGTAAAAGTCAACAAAACCCAGCACGCTTGGTGGTAGGATCGAATGGTCCACCGGCTAGCTACCACCCTCACATCTAAGTCCGACGCCAAGCAGTTTTACTGTGTTCCATCGTGTGTATGTGAGAGCCGGTGCCCGACAAGCCATTTCCATTAATTACCTGCCCCATCTTGAACCCTGGCGTTGCTTTCCATCACGCAAGACATTAAAGTAATTGGTAAATAGTCTCTAGAGAAGCGAACCTCTGGTTAAAAAATCCTGAACATCAATAAATACAACTAATTGGCATTTACCTGTGGTAATGAGACCACACATTCAATTCAAATCAACGTTTAAATTAACTCATATAAGTGATAATTAACTGCAACTAAGTTAACGATCTTGGTAGAAAATGTCCACCTCATTTGGAATTTAAATAGAGACTGTGTGAAAAACAGATTTATTGTTAACTAGCGACCCGCCCCAGCTTCGCAAGGGTGCAATGATGAATGATTGCCGGCTCTTCTCTGTAGAGCAGCATTCCGAACCGGTGGTAGTTTCAGCATGAACGTGGGTGGACGCAAGGCTTGTGGGAGATCAAAGAGATGGATGGATTGTAAGAATGAGGAATTGTGTATGAAAGGTGTGACTGTAGGTATGACGACTGAGAGGTGTGCGTGGAGACTACCACCTAGTGTGGGACAAGGGTCGTAAGATGATAACAGTAATAATTTTAATTAAGACGATTTATATGAGTTTTGTGATAAAACCTACGTAAATAAAGTTCCTTTTGAGTTTGAACCTCTAAATTTATCAGTTTTTCTTCACAATATTATGGATTTATTATACATATAAACCTTCCTCATGAATCACTCTTCTATTAAAAAACGCGTAGTTTTGAAGATTTACGCATACATAGGGACGGACAGACAACAGCGACTTTGTTTTATAACATGCAGTGATAGTGATAACGATAGTGATGATAGTGATAGTGAAAAACATTCGTTTTTATTCTGTATTCATATAAAACAACGCTCATTTAACTTCTGTGTTCAAACTTGTGTTCACATTTTCCATTCAAAAGGTGTACAGGAAACAATTAAAGAGTCAATTAGACATTACATAATATCACTCCATCAAATTGTATCCAATTTTCTCCTTAACGAAATAGCAGAGACTTGACGGATAAAGAATACATGGTGTCACAACCGCATTCCAGAGGGTAAGATCTGACAGAAGAAAATGACTAGCTTGAACACCTAGCTACAAAAGAAGGGAAACTTGATACGAAACCCAGCGCCAACCCGTCTGAGTGCCATGGAAGGAAATTAGCCGACTGTGCCATGCTGGCAGGGTTGACACCGGATTTGTATCAAGATTTCATTCTCTTGGAGCTATCTCTATCTCTTGGATGATATGTCTCTTGCCTCTTACGACACCCATAGGATGGTATGGGTTAGTCACATTGTGCATACTAAATCCATACCGTAACCTTATCTTAAAATTGAGTTGCCAAATATTTGCCTGAACACCAATTTCATCGATGATGATGAACCAATCTATTTGAATAATAAAAGCACTTGAGACAGGCGTAATCCTATTTGCAACTCATTCATAAACAAAGTGGGGCGCTCTGCCGTTCTTAAGAGTAAAGTTAACTTTGCCGAAGACACGCGTACTCGTGTGATTAACTTCAAACCCGCTCGCTGCGGAGTATTTGCACTTGGAGGCGGAAAAAAGAGGCTACCTTACTTTTTCTGGTGTCATTTTGCAATAGAAAGAATATTATATGAAAAATTCTCCCACACCATTTCGTTTTCCCTCCAATACTATAGATATTGTCCGTGTGGTGACGGATTTAGAATACAGAGTGTCACCATCCCACACCATCCTGAAGAGAACCTAGCCGCAAGAGAAGGGCAACTTGATACGAAACCATGTGCCAACCCGTTTGACCAGCGTGGTACAGTAGGCCAATTCCCTCCATGTAACTGGAGGAGACCCGACTCAGCAGTGGGTCATTTAAGGGCTGATTAGCAACTATAGATACTACAGGTGTAGTTTCAAAAACTCTATAGAATTAACAGAAAGAAAAGCATTCCAGACGTTTGGCGTTAGATAAACTGAAAATTGTGGTTCTCATTGGGTGCATTGAGAAAGTCAATATGGTCAATGATCTACAGTTTATAATATTAATAACCGATTCTGTGAAAATCTTTAAATTTAAACTTTTAAATTAAATAAATAAATAAATATCATTGGTCATTTCACACAACGCCATCTCGTCCCTAGCTAAGCAACTTACCTAATGCTTGTGTCATGGTAACGAGATGTATGATAAACTACATATTATACTTTTTTTTTTGTAAAAGACTCAACCTCAGTTTAGATCCAGCCATAGGAAAGTGCAAGAAAATCAATTAACTGTTGATTTATTATTGAGCAGCTTACAATTCAAAAACAAAATCACAATTCTTTTAATCAAGTTGGATCAAAGGAGCTCCGAAGTCATTTGAAAAAAACTTTGAAAATTTTATCAATTCTTACAGTAAATCTGCTGCTTCCTCTTTTGTTCCTGAATACACCAAGTGTGCTTATTGCCGAGATGGACGAGTAATTTCTCAGCCCGCACCAAGTTTCCAACGACATTACTTAAAACTTCCCGACATATTTAATGAATCAACATCGACCAGTTGTTTTTGCTCATTTTTGGCTCCTATAATCATTGAAACTTGAAGTGACTTTGCAATTTAAGACTCCTTATCTTCTGCATTGATTCTGTCCATCATTAGTCAATTTATTGACTTATAATTATTATAATAGATTAAAATTCTATTGGCTAAAAATAATACAATGTGGAACAATATTCCACATTATACATCTTCATTATTGACATCAACTTATCAATGTCCTACAAGCATTGCAATCCTTCAAAGATAATTAGTTCCAAGACTCGCATATAGCAATCCTTTATTAAACAAACATTCTATAGTTACCACGAATTTTATAGTTATGAAGATATGTAGTCATATATTCTTAATTATATAATTTTAGGTTGGCATGCACAATTTACGTGCTATGTTAGTGGTTAGATGTGTCGCCTTTGGATCAACGGGTCCCGGGCTCGATTCCGGGGTCGGGCAAGTGTCTTTGTCTAAACCAGAGGCACTGGCTCGGAGTCTGGGTGTCATTTCTATCTTTAATAAGTATGTATTTACTAAAAAAAAAAGTATATATGTAGTTTATCATTCATCTCGTAACCATAACACAAGCATTAAGTTTGCTTAGCTTGGGACGAGATAGCGTTGTGTGAAATGTCCAAGGATATTTATTTATTTATCATCAAAATTGAGTTTTATTTATCTAGTAAATGTACAGTTTGATGATGCTTTCAGTTTTGACTAAAGAACTTAAGACTTCAAGTTAAAGAATAAGAATAAATAGTATCACCACCCCATTCCATCCTGAGGGCGTAGTAAAAGACAATAAAAGAAAATAACAAGGTTGAAAGCCACAAGAAAAGGTAAACTTGATAAGAAAACCCTGTGCCACTTGTCTGGTCAACATGGCACAGTAGGTTCACTTCCCTCCATGTGTTGGTAGAGTCCCGACTCAGCAGTGGACTCAGCAGCAGTGACTGGTATGGGCTGAGTAGTAAGTATTAAAATGGCTTCTAATTTTTGGAACGAAGTTCCTTATCGCGCGTTGCGAAAGGGGGCTAGACCGATAAAAACGACAGATTTTCGGCCGATTTACGACGGTCGCATGTTTCTCTGTCTGTCTCTCTCTCCCTCTCTCTCATACCCCTGAACATTGTTTTTTTTTTCTTAAATTACACGAGTAAAGTATTTGCATAATTTATTGCTTCCTTTCTGATGTAAAAAGTCAAAATTGCTGTCTGACTCGTTACCACAGATTTGGTGTCAAAATTTTAATATAGAGTGCGATCGCAGTCCAACTTACGCAGGCTAACGTACCGTCTGCGGTGACAAGATGACGAAAGTTTTTTAATAAAATATGTACCCGAGAACAAGTGCCGTTCCATACTTTACGATGTCATCAAGGTTTTATTATTTGCAATTTGTGTACGTCACATTTCTTAGGGTTGCCCTTTTTAATTTGGTTTGCTTAGGGAGATTTTAATTGGGCTGCTCGAAGTTTAGAAAAAGAGGGAAATTGACAAGGAAGTTTGTAAACTTGGCACAAATTTATTTGTCATCATAAGAGAATTCGAGAGTTTTATAGTGAGCCAATGTTGAGTCGGTTTTCTGAGGAAGTAATTTAGCTTACTGCGACGATGTGATAGCGCGGTGGCGTTTCTTCTTTCTCCTACACTTTATTGAGTTACCTAATCCTCAGAATGGAATGGGCAACAGACACTATTTTCTAAATTCGTCAGTAGATTAACTCAGAAACTGAAGGGTTCAGAGGATTTAGCAGTAAGTAGATAAAATTTATGTGGTAACGGATCTAGAATACATATTACATATACATGTCACCACCCCATTCCATCCAGAGGGTTTGGTGAGAGCCGACAAAAAAAATGACCAGGCCGATAACCTAGTTTCAACAGAGGGAACACTTGATGCGAAACCGTACTTAATTTTTGCGTCGGAGATCCTCCAGGCTACCCGGCCTTTGCCACCTGGCCGGCTATTGTGGGGCTCCGGGGTAGAGATGGTAAATTGCGTCTCGACCTACACAATGAAACTGACGATCCGCGACTACCCGACTCCAGGGCCGCGGGAAGTATGCTCCGCAACCCTGGTGGGCCTTGGTCCGCCTGCGCCACCCCATCTGGCCAGCGTGGCACAGTAGGCTAATAATTCACCATATAATTGGAAGCGTTCTGACACAGCATTGTTTCTGAATATTGCAGTGTTCGACTCTAAATCCTTCAACACACGGACTAAAGAATACTACTTCGTCTTTAACGAACCAAATTCTGTTTATACGAGTCCTTAACTGATCTAAAAATTTATGAGAATAGAAGCTGAAATCCACAAACCGACGAGATAACGTTAACACTAAGTTTCTAAGACCAGTGTGTATGAAAGTGTGCTGAAGACGATTCTATTTACCTTTCCATGATCTAATAAATCAATCGCTATATTGTAATATTTAAATGATCCTTTATTATTGTGCCCCAAAATTCAATACCGCGCCATAGAATCAATTATTATAAATCAATAAATTTAATATATCGTCACTTTACGACCTTAATTGCGTTCAGTTGCGTCAGGGTGTCTCTTTAAAATGGTTTATTACCGTCATATTTTAATCTGAGCCGTAATATAATGCCCGGAAAATTTCGAATAGAGGATTGAAGCAATAAAGTTTGCTTTACGACTAATTCGTTCAATATTTGTATAATAAATCACATCCATGATCTGTCAGATGTTGGACTGTCAGATGTTTAGCCGTCAGATGTTTGACTGTCAAATGGTTGACTGTCCGGAAGTGAGCGGTTCGGTGGACGTTGCAAAGGGATTGTAAGGGTAGGCGTCAATTGATTGGCTCGTTGAAGTGTAAACGAATATTCGCTCAATTACTCTTTAAAAATGACTGCATTATGATATGAATTATTGATTAATTGGTTTCTTTTGGCCATTTTACTAGTAGTTAATTAAATAGATGTGCCGCCTTTGGATCAACGGGTCCCGGGTTCGATTCCGGGGTCGGGCAAGTGTATTTGTCTAAACCAGAGGCACTGGCTCGGAGTCTGGGTGTCATTTCTATATATAATATGTATGTATTTACAAAAAAAAAAATTATCTAAGTAGTTTATCATCCATCTCGTTACCATAACACAAGCTTTAAGTTGTTTACCTTGGGACGAGATGGCGTTGTGTGAAATGTCCAAGGATATTATATTTATTTACAGTTGTAAGAAATATGGTATGAAATCAAAAGTATCGAAACCATATTAAATATGATACTGTTTCGAATTTGAAGCATCAGATTGATATATTTTATTGATACTTAGCTTAGGCTCCGAAAAAAAATGTCATACCTCATACCTATAGGTAGGATATAATATAACGTTGTTCTGAATTTAAGTTAGCACCGATTTTATAACAGTGGTGTTTTCCCGCTTTTTGGTGTCGTTTATGAAGTCAGTTTACATTTTTTGTTAAAATGTATACTTTGTAAAGTACTAGAGTAACAAATTTTTGCCTTCATATGAAGCTTTCATGATCAACTATTTCAAGTTTTCTTGCAAACTACTGAACTTGTGAAAATGCATATGGGACCAAACTGGAACCAATACTAAACGAGTACTGCCTCGTTGGTCTAGGGGTTTGAGTCTGGGTGTCATTTTTGTTCGTGAATTACATGTTTGTAAACT
The DNA here is from genome assembly GCA_905475355.2 of Clostera curtula. Lineage (NCBI taxonomy): Eukaryota > Metazoa > Arthropoda > Insecta > Lepidoptera > Notodontidae > Clostera > Clostera curtula. The sequence goes on along the minus strand of FR997813.1, from coordinate 2,928,851 downwards.
GCCCCGCGATACAGGTTATACCCAACAGGGGTGCGTTAAAAAAAAATAAACAAAAAAAGTTGTTTTTTGTTTGGAACAACACAAAACCAGATTGAGAACCTCGTGGTTTTTGAAGTCTGTTAAGAAGTATATCTAAATTGTTTCATAGAACGCACTAGTGCGTGAATGGTAAAAAAAGCACGAGTGTGTAATAGCCCACTTCCCGAATGCTATACGTCACTGCAATACGCCACTTTTTGAGCAACTGTATTAAAAAAACTATTCTCTCTGAAAAGTGACATTTTTCTTTATCATCTTCAGAAATCAATCGACTACATAATCGTGATTATTGTCTTATAATTTTTATAGTCTGTTCATTCGATTCGAGTCAGCATACCATGCCATGCCGTTGATATTTTAGTGGACCGGTTAAGTGGACTCGCACCTTAACGCTTAACTTAGAAGTCCGCCTCGCGACATAAAAATAACTCCTTAATCGTTAAAAATAATATGTTTGTGAGTTTCGGCGATAAAAATAACCTTTTTTATTTGTATCGCCAGCTTTGATATCGTGTATAGATCGTTGATAGTTAAAATGTTGTGCTCAGTAACTCGAAGATTAAACGCTCCGTTAACTCCGTGTTATGGAATAAGTTTTGGTATTTATAGCTGATTTCTACTTCTCAGAAATATGACGGTTTTCTATGTTATTTTGATTGAATGACAACGTTACGGTACGATGTCTTGGACAAATTATCTGGGATTAATGGTTTATGAAACTTTTTAGTATGATGGTTTCGAATAAATATTATATTTTATGTATAAAAATTATTGAAATTCAAATAAACTTTGGTGATCAGAAAAATTATATTCGTATCCAAATAAAGTAGGTAGTAAAACTTGTTAGAATATTATGTACTTCTAGCGAGAAACAACAGTGAGAATCATTTGACAAATTTTGACGCGAATTGCAAAAGCAAATGTTGGAAATTTCAGATTGAAGTTAAATTAGGCAGAATACAAATTAAAATCATTTATTTTCTTTGAGTCACGATGGACACTTACAAAAAGTTAACACATTATTCATAATCATATTATAAAAAAAGGTTCCTGCTGTGAAGAATTTTGACACTGAACAGCTTAGTTCCAAGCAGCTGGGTCGTTTACAGAAGCCTTGTAGTATTGGTAATACTAGAACCAGTAATGTACACTACTATACACTAGTACCTACTAGTAATGGTAGTACATAAGTTTAGTAGATATTTATTGCCGTTATCGACGAACACATCGAAAAAAAAAGCGTACTATAAAGTTAATGACTATCTATCATATAGTGACGCTTGGGAGTAACGTCGGTTGTGTTATGGTCTAGCTCTGATCTTTCAGCCTTTTTATTAGTGAAGTTTTGTAAACAGTATGTGAGTGCAGTTTCAGCACGCACCATGTAATTTGTGTAATTTCACTAATTTTTATTTTCTACCACCATCATTGTAACCCTTTTATTTAAAAGAGCAACCATGGAGTTTCTTGCCGGCTCTTCTCTGTTGAATGGCATTCCGAACCGGTGGTAAAAACTAAATGATAAATTTTGGTTTAGAGTAATTTTTTTTGACTATTTGAATGCATTCGTAAGAATTAGTCGAATAAAAATCATTTTGATTTGATTTGACATCATCACACACAACACAACACATCTTAAAAATCAATCCTACAAATTTAAACATTCTAAAATTGACTTAGCAAAAATTAATTCTGTTATAAATAAACTATGTTTAAAGTTGCACAAGCGCCATCTATTGTTAGAAAGAATCCACTTGGGTGCAATCTTACAGGCGACGCAGAAAAACTCTCGGGTTACATATCAATATAGATAGTATTCAAATACATATAAAATTTACACTTTTATTTGATCCGAAACTATTTATACAGGCAAACGATGAAGCGCATTAAAATTCCTTTAAAATCCCAAATGATTTTTCACATCAAACGATCTACATTTAGACAGATTCAAAGCTAATACGCCACGATGTATAAACGTTTTTGAAATTGTATGTAAACATTAGCGACCGTGTCCGTATAACTTTGGTGGTTTTGTTTACCAGTGACTTTCTTTTAAAACAACAGAAAGTGTTAAAGAACAAAAGAAAAGAAAAGGTATTCCAACTGAGTTTTATATTACACTAGCAGACCTGGCCACGCGTTGCTGTGGCTAAGGTTTTTGCTTTATAATCGTTTGGAGCTAACATGTAATTGTGACTGTACCTTTCAAGTTGGATCAAATTGGATCACACGGTATGAAATGTGATTAAAATTGGTTAATTAGTTTAGGAGTTCATGGCGGACAAACAACATGACGCGTAATTTATAATTACAGAATAAATTACAGAATATTTTCTATACAGTTATAATCACTGCTATAAAAATTGAATTAAGTACCTACGAACCTATTTTTCGAAAGGCACATTGCGTTTTCTTGAAGACTTACTAATTGTTGGTTCCGACCTGTAATCACAAAAATAAAAAAGTAACCGACTTTAAAAATAATAAAAATGCAAAAAATAAACCTTGTTGGTGGTTAGATGTGCCGCCTTTGGATCAACGGGTCCCGGGTTCCGGGGTCGGGCAAGTGTCTTTGTCTAAACTAGAGGCACTGGCTCGGAGTCTGGGTGTCATTTCTATCTATATTAAGTATGTATTTACAAAAAAAAGTATATAAGTAGTTTATCATCCATCTCGTTACCATAACACAAGCATTAATTTGCTTAGCTTGGGACGAGATGGCGTTGTGTGAAATGTCCAAGGATATTTATTTATTTATTTAAAGTTGGTGTCAACTTCAACACTAGACCTTGTTTTCCGAGATTGTTCAAACTTGTGAAATTGTTTGCAAGTGATTTGTCGTCGTTTCAGCTCTTATATGACCCACTACTGAGTTGGGCCTCCTCCAAATTCATAACCCAAATTAGCCTAATTGTGCCACGCTAGCAATACTGGTTGATACAGGACTTGTATCAAGATATCCCTCTCAAGCTAGGTGATCTGACTCTTGCGTTCCTTTAGTCACATCTTACGACACCCTCAGGATAATATGGGTTGGTGTCATTGTGTCTTAATCCGTTACCACAATTTTGTTATTGTTACGAGTCTTTTGCAAGAAATGAAAGAAATGAAGAAACAATATAAACAGACTGAAACGAACGCCTGGAATGAAAAAATGAAATCTTAATGCGTAAATGAAAAATAAAATGCCCTATACCGACTTCAAACGGTTGTTAAGCCTATTTTAAAGTCAATTTGAATTTTTGTCAAGCAATCTTTTGGTGGGAGGCCTATGGAACGCAGTCGCAACTCGAGGACTTTTCTGCCCCATCGGGCGTCGGCCATGCGAGCTATGTGCCCTGCCCACTGCCACTTAAGTTTGGCCTCCCACACGGTGGACCGACGACCTGGTTAAGGTCGCCGGAAAGCAGTGGATGCGGGCGGCCAAGGACCGGCTGTTTTGGAGATACTTGCCTATGTCCAGTGCAGTGGACGTCTTTTGGCTGAAATGATGATGATGATGAATCTTTTGGTACAGCTTGTATAATACCAACAAGCCTTTGAAGTACAGTCAGCGCAAGATATATTGACATAAGTGTAGTATAAAATCGAAGGGATACGTATGGTACAGCTGATGATAATTTTAATGACGTTCGATGATTTAGGGGCTTTTGGCGCGGCTTGTTTTGAATTACAAACTTAGGGGAGAATGTTTATTTTACTATTAAAAATGTTTACATTCACCTATGGCACGTAATACGAGACCAGATTTGTTAGTTTAACTTTATTTAAAAAAAATATTGCCTTGTTGAATTAGTGGTTGGAAATACCGTGGGGGCTCGATTCGATTCCGGGGTCGGGCAAATGTCGTGTAAACCAAAGACATGTACTCTATGTAGTTGGAGGACGCCCGACGCAGCAGTGGGTCTTTTATGAGTTGATTAAAAGTATTAGTAGTATAAAATTTGTTGAAGTTAATCGTTAGGTCTGTATCTTAATCAATTTAAAAGTAAGTGAAATCTAGGCGCAAATAATCAATCTGTTTCAATCGCTCCATTCAAGAGTCTAACAGAGGACCAATCACGAGCTAAATCTCTTTAATGAATGTCCAAATTAGGGTTGTTTCAAACCACATATTTGTAACTCTATATAATTTTAATTTAGAATAACTAATATTCTATCGTCCAATCAGTCTAAGGTAATATTGTACATATTTAATAAGGTATGACAGTAATAAATATAAATAATAATAAATATCCTTGGACATTTCACACAACGCCATCTCGTCCCAAGCTAAGCAATTTAATGCTTGTGTTATGGTAACGAGATGGATGATAAGCTACTTATATACATTTTTTTTTGTAAATACATACATATTATAGATAGAAATGACACCCAGACTCCGAGCCAGTGCCTCTGGTTTACACAAAGACACTTGCCCGACCCCGGAATCGAACCCGGGACCCGTTGATCCAAAGGCGGCACATCTAACCACTAGACCAACGAGGCAATGCTTACATGTGTTTATTATTAAAAACATGTTTCGAGAATAATTTGTGTAATCACCCCATGCTATCCTGAGGGTAAGAGCCGACAAAAGAAATAACTATAACGAAAACAAAAATTTGATACGAAACCGTGTGCCTACCCGTTTGGCCAGCGAGGTACAGTTGGGTAATTACCCTGCATGTAACTGGAGAAAGCTCGACCCAGCAGTGGGTCATTTATGGGATGAGTAGTAGTAGTCACACTCTGTATATTAAGACGTTTAAATTAGTACAGATAAGTAGGTGTATACTCGACATCTTTAAACATACTTAAATAATACATACAATATACAAATAAATAAAATTGGAGTGTCTGTTTGTAATAATAAAATAACCACTTTTACTAAATGCGTAAGTATGTATTTTAATTTTTATCTGTCTGTCTGTCTGTTTGTTCCAGCTAATCTCTAGAACGGCTGGACCGATTTTGACGGGACTTCCACTGATAGATAGCTGATGATATAAGGAGTAACTGCGGCTACTTTTTTAGACTAGCTTTGATCCGCGGCGTCACCCACGGTACGACAATAACCGCAGGTAGCATCGCACCCGTGCGAATCCGGGACGGGCCGTCCCGATATTAAGTTCGGATATAGTTTTTTTTTATAACAGTAAAAAGTGACAACCCTATGTTCATTAGATCCCGGTCACATTATCGGCCAGCCACTATCTATTCAAAGCAGTGCTCCTGTCGCCATTTTATCGGTACCAGCTCCTTGCGAGTCTGTTGTCCTGGTAGCAAACATTTATCTGTTTGGGTGAATTATTTTAATTCTATATCGTATTTCTTGCCCAAGTAATTGGGTCTGTTTCATTGATAGGGAGAGTTAGTGCAGCTGTCATTTACCGTTAATTAGCGGTCTATTTATTATCAGACCATGTGACCGTGTGGTGACGGATCCAGAATACACGGTGTCACCACCCCATTTCATCCCGAGGGTGTCGTAAGTGCCGACAAAAGGAAATATAAGGCTAACCGATTAGCCGAATACCTAGCCACAAGAGAAGGAAAACTTGATACGGAACCCTTTTTTTGTGCCAACCTGTCTGGCCACCGTGGCACAGTAGGCTAATTACCCTCCACGTAGTTGGAGGCGGCCAAACTCAGCAGTGGCAATAAAAAATACAATGCATTTTATTGTACACTAGCGACCCGTCCCAGCTTCGCTCGGGTGCAATGATGAACCACTAAATTTATCAGTGTTTCTCTACAATATAATTCATTTAATATACATAAAAAACTTACTCTTGAATCACTCTCTCTATTAAAAAAAAACGCTTTAAAATCCGTTGCGTAGTTTTAAAGATTTAAGCATACATAGGGACGGACAGACGACAGCGACTTTGTTTTATACTATGTAGTGATGATACATAAAACAAAATATGAACAGAAATAAAGCACAACGGGCATAATTTTATGTATGTTTTTAACTATTATTCAGCCCTCAAGCGACCCACTGCTGAGTCTGTCCTGCTCCCATTACACGAACAGCCATTATTTGCCGCCTATTGAGCGCACGCTGGCTATATGGGTTGGCATTTCACCAGATCCCACAATGCCGCAACAGGACGCGAGTAGGGAGCACTCCGGGGATGTTTAGTGGGTAGGCCCCCATTCCGGGGGAGAGTCCCACACGCCCCCCCTCGGCCATCCCCGTGGCTGACGGGGATAGTCCATAAAGGATTTTACCCCGGGCGAACAAAAAAAAAAAGGGTTGGCATTTCAAGTTTTCCTTCGCTTACGGTTAGGCTTAAGGTCTTGTCTTTTCCTATCGACTCTTACGACACCCTCTGGAGGGTCGGTGACAGTATCACTACATAGTATAAAACAAAGTCGCTGTCGTCTGTCCGTCACTATATACTTAAATCCGTATACTTAAATCTTTAAAACTACGCAAAGGATTTTGAAGCGGTTTCTTTAATAAATTAAAAATTTAAATAAACCCCCGACACAATAACCTTTAAAAAGTAAAAAATAAAAATAAATACTTCGCATTGGGGGACCACTCCCACTTATTTATTACCTGACCCCTGGTCCCCCAACGCGAAGTATTTATTTATATTTTTTACTTTTTAAAGGTTATTGTGTCGGGGGTTTATTTAAATTTTTTATTTAATTTTTATTTTATACTTTTTATAGGTACATACTTATTATAATGTAGATTTTGTTAAATTGCACGTGATGCGCTCATTTGAGACCCCACTCGATTATATTTGCAGACATTCGGTTATTCTTCCCCACTTTCACCCCTCATAACTTTTAAACGGCTCACCCGATTTTCATCAAACATGTCTAAGAACACTCGCCCGTAACTCACCTTTCATACAAAAAAAACTTTATTGAAATCGCTTCATCCGTTCGCGAGCTACGGTGCCACAGACAGACAGACAGACAGACAGACAGACCGACAGACAGACACACAGACAGACAGACACGTGAAACTTATAACACCCCTCTTTTTGCGTCGGGGGTTTATTTAAATTTTTAATTTATTTAAGGTTTTTAAGTATAATACATCCATAATATTGTAGAGAAACACTGATAAATTTAGAGGTTCATCATTGCACCCGTGCGAAGCCGGGGCGGATCGATAGTCTCATTATACCAACACCGGGTCAGAACGCTTTTATGCTGAGATAGGCACGTGGAACTTATGACATCCCTCCTTTTGTCAGGGTTAAAAATAATAGTATCGATACAATAATAATCTATTAGAAGATTTATCAATGCAGCCTATTATCGAGTTGAAACATAAGATTTATAAGGAGTTGGCTTGTCAGTGCAGTCGTGCCAGATCTGCCTGTTAGGATAAATGTAGCGACATGTTTTGAATAACATTTGCGTTCGTGCTACACAAAACTTTGATACTAACGTAGTTTAAATACCAATATTATTTACCACTAGCTGACCCGGCAAACTTCGTACCGCCTCAGAACAAATTAAATAAAACATCTGAATGTTAATGCCAGAATATATAAACTGAAACAAAAATAACGTGTAGTAAATTTTTTTTCTCTCTCTCTTTTCTCACCGTTTAAATGTAATCTTCCCTGGACTTCCACAAATATTTCAAGACCAAAATTAGCCAATCCGCCCGGCCGTTCTCGAGTTTTAGCGAGACTAACGAACAGCCAATAATTTTTAATTATATAGATAGATAGAAGATATATAGTTAAGTCAGTGCATAAACGATTCTCAAATTAGTCTGATCTCATTTCATTTAATGGAAATTCGACTACAGTGCCATTCTGCCCAAATGGTCCACCCATTGGTTTGGTATAAATGGTTTCATTTAAAATAATATTTCCTTACATATCGGCTGGATTATCTATGTAGTTTCTTTAGACGCCTAGCAAGACATCGTCAAGAGTTTTTATCACTGTGTATTTTAAATTGGTTTTACAAAAAATACGATATGTCTAGACGTTTTGTATTATTTATTCTTCCTTTTACTAACCGTAAAAGGCTACGTGTTTTTATGTAACTGGAATGTGTGTATTTAAGTTTCGAAATTATGTTATAATAAGTGTTAGATGCTTAAGCAGTTTCCGATATATGAACACTTTAAAATGAAGAAACAGCATAAGACATGGGTCAAGAAACAAAAATATTTTTTGTGTACGATAAGTAATAGAGCAGAATAATATTCTGCACAAGGCAAACTACGTTAGTGCAAAAACTCGGCGTCATACCTAACTTTTACGTTACTTATTTCAAAGTTGGTCAGATCACCGATAGTGGCACCCTGAGTAAGAACGTAAATCCGATATACTTGAAATATTACTTCGAAAATGTGCTTTAGGTGGGAATAGCATTCAAGTACCTGACTTTTGCGTTTGCTAATATTACAATGTTTAAATCTTACTTACTTCTCAGTCCATATAAAACCCATTGCTGAATTGGGTCTCCTCCAATTACAGGGGGGAAATTAGCCTACTATGCCACGCTGACCAGAGAAGTTGGCATAAGGTTTTGTTTTGAGTTTACCTTCGCTTGCCTGCCATGTCATTTCCTTTAGTCGACCCCCTCATGATGAACTGGGGTGGCGACATTATGTTTTTTAAATCCATCGATAATCGTTAAATATTAAATTGAATTCTAATGATGTCAACTGTAATGGGAGTACCTAAAACGGAAAGATTGTATTTATTTTGTATGTGTATATTGTAAAACTTTTTAAGCATGGCAGCATCATCTAAGGCGGTGTACTCTTTTACCGAGAATCCTATTTATATATTTATGGGCTAAAACGGTAAAGTGCGGTATACTTTTACCGACATAACTGCATAATTAATTTATTAATTAGCAACACAGTCGAGCAAACAAAAGAAACTCCTAACTGACTCCCCTAAGAAACTTTCTCGCGTAGTATTAAGGTGAAGGTGCCACGTCTGCATTTCACATTATCATAAAAAAGTCCGTTGTCCGTGTGGTGATTTAGAATACACAATGTCACCAACCCGCACTATCCTGAGGGCGTCGAAAGAGGTGACTAAAAGAGCGTAAGAAGCAGATCACCTAGCCGTATGGGAAGGAAAACTTGATACAAGCCCTGTGCCAACCGGTTTTGCCAGCTTGGCACGACTAGGCTAATTTCCCTCCACGAATTTGGAGGAGGAACAACTCAGTAGTGGGTCATTCATGGAGGCCTTCTGTGCCACGCTGGCAAGACGGGTTGGCAAAGGGTTTGTATCAAGTTTTCCTTCTTTTGTGGCTAGGTGATTTGCCTCTTGTATTCCTTTAGTCGCCTCTTACGACACCCTCGGGTTGGTATGGGTTGGTGACACTGCGTATTCTAAATCCGTCACCTCACGGAAATAAAAAAAGGATATTTTAAATAAAATACGAAAATATTGTTATATTGAACGTCATCTGCTTTGAGCCTTTTTGATATTTCTTAGTTTTGACTTTGGCCACTGATGAAAAATTCATCCTTTATATTCAAAATACAGTCACCAAACGCAAAATTACCTAAACGCAATGACAAGCGAGTAAACAATAAACGTACTAGCGACTCAAATTATTTCTTTCAACTTACATAAATTATTTATCGTTAAAACGCCTAGTCAGTAAAAGTATACAGAATCGCTAAGCGCCTTAACGTAAATAAAATATTTCGATAGCAGGAACGAGGAAGCCCACAATGGCAGACTTTATTTATATTTCATTTTTCATCCTCAAAAACTCTAATGATCTTTAATGAAAAGAAGCCGATACAGCCTTCAATATTAGGGGCCCGTGTGAAATATTATATTAAAATATATTACAGTAAATAAAAAAAAATAATGACTGAAATATATAACTAGCTGCGCCCCGCGGTTTCACCCGCGCTTACTTATTGTCGTACCGCGGGTGACGCCGCGGGGCGAAGCTAGCCTAAAAAAGTACTCCTTACATCATCAGACACGTATCAGTGAAAGTCCCGTCGAAACCAGTCCAGCTGTTCCAGAGATTAGCCGGAACAAACAGACTCTGCTGATGATGATGGCTCCAATTTTATTTATTTGTATAGATAAAAAATTACAGTCAAAACGTATACAAATGTAGGTAAAACCATAACAATAGAATCCAATTTGTATCTAGATGCGACTGGTAATAAACTAGATTACTTAAATCAATATAATACACCAAACAATCACTTTTTACTGACCAAGTTCTTCTGAAAGACTTGATTTCATAATGCTTAATTAGTATAAGAAAGACGAAATAATCGAAACCACACCCTGATCTATATTTCACTTGTCATATTATGAAAACTCAGAATATCACCTAAATCATGTACAGAACCCCAGTTATGAGACCCGGTTCACCCTTTTCGCTACTCCACAGTTTCATTTCAACATGGCCGATCTATTATTTATACTCCAGTAGCTTTGAATAAAATATAGAAATTCTTTTAAGGTCAAATTTAGAATCAGAGCACCTACCTGTAGATCGAACGAAAGATGGAGTGGTTTTCTTCATGATAAATGAGATAAAAATATTGTCTGGATTTTAAAAGTGTTCTTAGACGTAGTTCATTGGACTGGATGGAATATAGTTTGGTTCATACTTGGCTATTGGTTTGTAGTCCCAAATATGTAGTTTTATTCTCACAGAAGTCAATTTTGATACAGATTTATGTACAAGGTATACACAATTACCAATAAACGAACACTAAATTTTACTTCATAAAAAACACAGTTTATTTCTTGACTAAATTTTGACATTATGGGCATTTTATATGTATTTTCCATATATTTTTAAATACAAACTGTAGACCCCACAGTTAATTCAGAACAAAATTATGATATACATAAGTCGCGATCACAATCCTAATATAAAACAACGAATATCCTTACTACCAGAGCAATTGTAGAAATACTGCTACAACTGCTATAACGCAACCGCATTAGAAAAAGAAATATGATGTATAGGTGGATTAATTGGCAAAATATCTATTTTATAATTCTATTGTCTAATTCAGAGGTTCCGGACCTTTTTTCTCAAAAACCACTTTAAAAATATTGCTTGTTTTGGCGGGCCACCTGCATCTACATTTCTACTACTTATATTCTGAAAACTCGCTAAAACTATTAAGATAAGACATCTCCTGACTATGGAAATTTGCAAATCTCGACACGTTGTTCTGAATTTGAAATAGGCAAGTTTTTAGAAGTTACATTCGCCGAGCTTCTTAAAATATTATCTGCCTAAATGAATAGGTAGAGGTCTTCATTATCGCAAATGAATTGTCGTGGACCCACTTACTAATTGCCAAAAACATGCAGTTTTTTTTTTGTCACGCCAATAGTCCCCTTTCGAGTCTCACGTGGACCCCTAGGGTCCAACTGGAACGCTTTGGAAACTAAGGGTCTAGTTACCATTATTCAGATCTTTGAACGTAAGAAATGCAGGAATAGTTCAATGAACACGATTACTAAATATTAAACAAGTTATTTTATATAGATACCAGAACGGATTTATGAACAGATACTAGAAAAGAAAAACTTTTTAAACAAGTGAGTACGAGTAAGTATTGAATCCATAGTAGGCCCCAAGCTCAAATGATAATTTAATGGCATCAAGATCTGAACGCATCCATCAAACTCAGAAATGTTGGCCAGGTATGTCAGGAACCCGTTCGAGTATCGGCTGTTATGAAAGGAGGATACTGGATATTGAACTAGTTAGGAATGAAAGGGATTTTATGGGCTCTAATGATGTAATGACTTCAATGGGTACGATGTGATCTGTGTGTGTTTAAACTTTTGTCAGCGACTTTATCCAACAAGAATTGAATATTGTGGAATATGTTGGACAATAGTGTAGTAGATTTTCAATTTTATACCGGAGTTTTGACGATTATGCTAATAATGCAGTTATTATAAGACCAAATTTCATAAATGTTATCATCTCATGCCTTCGATCCTAGGCTTGCGTGATAAAAGCAACGCCAGGGTCTAAGACGGAGCAGGCAATTCAAGGAAATGTCCTGTCAGGTACCCGCTCTCACATACACACGACAAAACACAGTAAATCAGCATGGCCCGCCTTAGATGTGTGGGTGGTAGCTAGCCGGGCGGACTATTAGATCCTACCACCAAGCGTGCTGGTTTTTGTTGGCTTTTACAACACGCGTTAATTCCCCGCGTGCGGCGGGGAAGTGTAATATTCTTCACAGTCCCCTCCCCACACGGGGTAAGAAATAAAATTAAACTCTCCGTAAAATTGGCGTACCGACTTTATACCGCTCACCATAAATCCGTCTATTTTAGGTATTCTGTTTACATTACAACACATAAAGGTTTCTTTCTTAAGGTGAATGTTCCAGGTTTTTTTGCAATTTGCAGGCCAGTGCTAAGTTTTATGATGATGAACATTTGATTCGCGGCTATAAGACATATGTAGTTACAGAGTTATAATCATCAAACTCTTCAATACAAGCCTCCAAGCTCATAAAGGTGCAAGAATGACTTTGAGCTTGAAAAAGTTTTTCTTGCACCTTTATGAGCTCTGAGGGTTGTATTGATGATTTTGATGATTATAATTCTATAACTACATACGTCTTACAGCCGCGAATAACATTTTAATCAACATACAACCTAGCACTGACCTGCAAATTGCAAAAAACGTAAGAAAATTTGAATTTCGCGGGTTACCCTGGAACATTCACCATAAGCAGCTAAATTAACGACTTGCTTAAAACAGTTCGTCACCCCGTACGACACTTTCATCAAGGAATCCGTTGTTTACACGGTATTATTAATTGTTCATCTCACCAAATAGGTAACTAATTTAATAAAATCCTAAATAATCAACCTTAAGATGCTTGAAGTTTTAGCTAAAAATTCCCTACAGAAGCTAATGCAAAGTTAGTGAGTATTATTATATCTGTGGTGTGGCTCATATTATTATGTGAGTATAACATATTAATATATAATATAGTATCTACATTGCGTATTACTTACGTAATATTCTTCATTCTAGAGGTAGAAGATTTCCATCGCAGATTGGTTCACAAGTATACCTACTATTGTCTTTAAAACAAACTGATGATTTAGGCTGTAACATAATATGCTTATGTAAGGTCTGTTTGATTGAAGATTAAATTATATCAGTAGTACTAAAAATACATGTTTCTTTTTATTCGTGTCAAGTACCTATTTTGGAAATATATTTCATTGAAACAACTAAGAGTTAAGAATATTTAATATACCGCAGAGGTTACGTAATAAAAAATAAAAAAACGGGTTTTGTAAAGCTGTTTGTTATTTTATAAAGTATTATGTTTAAGATTGCTTATAATATTGTAATTTACGTTAGGTTACCTATTTAAGAAGTGCTTGAGAGTCCTTATTTTGATCACTAAATAACACACAAACAATGTAAAGTAAAACCACTTACAACATAAACATTGTCATTATCAACAATGTGTAGTAAAAATATTAAATCATACACAACCCTTATTGGATCTGGTGGATACTGATTAGAATCTTCCAGGAATACGTCGAAATTCGAGTTTCAGTCAAGTAATTAAGGCGGAGCCTATCATTTACATACTTATTAAATTTTGACTCATTACAGTTCACTTATTATCAATGTAAAACTAAGGACTAAATTGGGTACAATAACACCACCTTTACTAATTACTTTTTAAATTTAAATCCTTATTGTTATTTATAATATTATTGGAATTAGTGCAGATAAAATGCGGAGTCTAATAAACACGATTATCCTGTTATTTAATATTAACTGTATTGAGCTATATTGTTTACGTATCGTATCATTTAATTACGTCGCTGTTAGTTTTTTTATCACCAAAATTAGCAACACCAATTAAAATCTCATTAGCCATGCCCAAATTACCAATTGTTCTAGTCACGCGTGCACTATTGTCCTGCCCACTGGAATTATGACCCCGCTTATATCAACAAAAAATGTAATTTCCCAACAATAAACCCTCAAAGTCAATCACAAACAATACTCCATTGTTGTAATGAATTGTTTTGTTTAAACACCCACATCATTTTTTTAATCAATTAGCGAGACCATTATATTCCCACCAAAGCACGGACTAATATCGTCCATAGCTTCATCACCGTTAATATCAACAACTTTACAGTCTTATCATCATAAAGTTTTATGCTTTGAAGCCGTCCTAATATTCTCAGTAATATCATGTGGAATATTTAAACCTATAACATTTCTCTGAATCTAAATCATGCGACGTTTCCGTTTGAGTTTACACGTTCCATTAAAACGTTGACAGCCGGCAACATTGCTTTAATAACGTCTGTCATACACATGTTTACTTTTGCCAATCAAACAGACCTAACTGCATTAGCTACATCCGTTACCGTGTCTCGCAAAGTTAAATCATTATTGGGCACACACCACGCGTCACGTCTCACAGCACTGGTTATCCTTTCAGGGTTTGTGGGACGCACTATCTAGGAACAAACATCCCTATGCAAACACGCCGATACGATGTTACGAGCCCGGGAACAGCGGCCGGCGACGAGGCACCTCCTACGGCGGCCGGGAAGCGACTGGCTCTCACTGGAGTCTAGTTTGGCGGCTAGGCTTTCATCCGAGCTCAAACGACAGAGGCCGAATGTAATTTTGAGGTGCAAACGAGATGGTGGAAATGTGATAGTGAGGAGAGAGGGATAGAATCACAGGTGGGGTGAGAAATGGCTGCATCAAAGCCGGGGTTTTGTCTATGCAGGTTAGGGAACTTGGGGATTTGGAGTGCATTCGGCCAAAAGGCGCCGACATCGCTGAATCCCTTGCGGCGTGCGAGACCTATCATTTGGTGCTATTAATGAATTGATGTCTTCGTTGACCTGAATTGCGGTCAAATTTATTTAATTGTCGAAGACGATAAAGCAATTTTATGATGAATTGGCTTGGAATGGTGGTAATTGTTTTATGTGGGCTGTAACCGGCGCTAGTTTGTTACTACAACTCTTTATTGGGCCAATGGGAGTTGTTTTTAATTCAACGTTAATGAATTATACGAATGTTTGGTTGACTTTCGACTTTTGAATTTAGAACAATGTGATTTAAAATTTCGTCTTATTAGTTAATGAGGACTGATAAAATTGGTTATGTTTGCGTAAGACTACTTATCAACGGTACAACCTTAAATTGGCTTAATTTTGTTTATACCCCATCACCATTAAAATTTACTCGGTAAAAAAGTACTCGATTGAATGGAACTTCCTCAATATTACAGACATGGTGGTACATTATGTAAATTGTGCATAAAATATGGAACCCCATAATGTTTATTCGGTATACAAATGAGCAACAATTTTATGACGGAAACAACGTAATTCCAAGGGATTGGTTTCGTAAAAAAAACAAAGATTTCACTTTTATCCTATTACCACAGTGAACTAGTAAGAGCTCGATGATTATCCGCTTACTTATCAAATTATAAGTACAGAAAATAACGAGAGAAGTCAAATTAATACTTCTTGTTTAAATATTTATACATACACACATCATAGCCCGTAAAATACCCATTACTGACCCTAGACATGCTGGCTAGACGAGTTTTGTTTCTAGTTTTCTTCTCTTGTGGCTTGGTATTCTGTCTTGTGAATTCCTTTTGTCAGCTCTTGCAACACCCTCAGGATGGATTGGGGTGGTGATGCTATGTATTATAAATCCTTCAACATGGACCATAAATATTTAAGTGTCTTCAATCAACAGGTCTGAATAGAGATCAAGGTATATACAATGAACGTAGAAATTGAAGTTTTTAGTTGTCTGTTCGTGTTTAGAAGAGGAATAATAAATATTTCATTGGCAATAAGAAAATATCGTGTTAAGTCTTTATCATTACAGTTTTTTTCGTTATACTGTTATTAGTCGTTTTACTGACTGTTCTATAATATATACTCTGTAAACAAGAGAACCTCTCGAGACGGATCTTACTTAGAGCGTAAAATATGGGATGATCTTGTATTTCATAAAAGTATAAGAGTAACGCTAACAGATGATTTTCATACCATAAGCCTTTCGTCTTATGTTTACTATAAAAAAGACTAATAAGCATGATTTTATTTTAAAGTGCAAACTGCATATCAGAATAAATCCGTACCAGGCGTGAATAACTTAACAAATCGAAAATGCACATTTTTCAGGGCAGCCATTTTAAAGTTTAAGTTTTATCTGTAAATCCAGTTTTTATGTTATTGAATACTTTTTTATCTGAATGTAATTCATTTGCTTTAAGTTTTCAGATAACATAAGATTATTTTATGAATTTACGGTATTTATAATAAAAAAATGACATATCAAGTTGTTCACCAATGAGTTGTCAAGTTGTTCACCTAGAAGTATCTAAGTACCTATAAGCGAAGTACGTGTGTAAAAAAAACCAAAAGTAATAAGTATAGTCTCTGCCTTCCTCTTATGGGACACAAGTCGGATGTAGGTATGTGTATTGGTATGTATAGGTAATAAAAAACAAACAATTGCAAAATAATTACTTTTATTCCGAAAAGAAAGTTACAGTACTATAGAATTAGTTGAATTCTTCTCCATTTTCTCCTGCATCGGGGTCTTCGGAGTCTCAATCAGGATTGATGTTGGATACGTCACCATCAGTCCTAACGTTTTTATAAAATTCGTGAAAAATGGGATCTATCAGTGGCAATAAATCTAATAAATCCTTCTTTTTTCTTTACTTATTAGTAGTCTCTTTTGAAACCACTTCTAATTGTATAGTGTTTAAATTGAGTTTACCTCTTTTCCTGTAATTTATGACTTTAAAAGAGCTTTCAATGTCAAGATTTGTCATAAGACGTATTTCTCCGATAGGCTTCATAAACTGCATCCATTTCACGAGGTAAAGGTAAAGGTACTTAGATACTTCTAGGTGAACAACTTGACAACTCATTGGTGAACAACTTGATATGTAATTTTTTTATTATAAATATCGTAAATTCATAAGATAACTAATTTAACATATCACTTTGTCTCATCACACGCGCAACGGATAGAAAATGTAATAGATGATAGATTTATTTGTCACAAAATACAACGCAATTTCGATGCGGTAATAACTGGACAACTTGATTTAAGCTATTATAAACGTTAAGTAGGTTGTTTGAATAAATGAACATCTCGTGATGTTCGTTAATTTTTTTCTTAATAGTTGGCAGTATTATACTGATATGTTGAGTTGTGTAAATCATTTTAATTTGTATGTTTTAATATCTCAAGATGTCACATTTTACCCTTTAGTAAGAGAGTTATTTAAAAAATCACATGTTTGCTATGTGCGGTAAAACAGACCCATCGACTTAGTCATTTATTCACCCTATGAATAAAACAATCCTAATGCCTATTATGCATTAAAAATATTTTTATGTAAGTCGACATATCAACTTATTCACGCCTGGTACGGAAATATTACTCGTACTTTTATCGTTGTTGTACATTTCTTTCTCGATAGGAGTTTTATACTCCATACACTTATGCATTGGAAATAAAGTAAACATTTCATTGTTTGTTTTCTTGCATCTTACTTGCAATTTAGTCCAGAAATACCTATATGAACAATAAATACAGTAAAATTCTGTGTTTATCAAATAAGGCTATAAAACCCTGATCAAGTGTTGGACACGCTATGATGTGTAAGTAAGGAACGGGGTGCAGTGAAAGCGATTAATCCATACTTTAAAGATGAATCATGTTAAAGGTGACTGGCAAAAAATAATTTCACATTTAAAATACAATCCAATCTACCCGGTTTCTGTTCGATGTTTTGTAGAAGTTGCTATTGTTAATTGGAGGATATTTGGGGCTTGAAGCAGTCTTGTTTCAAGCTGACAAAGCCGCGGACAACTAATTAAGATACTAAATAAGCTCCTCCATAACCCATAATATATCAAAGCTAAATATAGTCATCGATATTTCAAATTCACTGGTACTAGTTAAAATTACCGAGATATAATCAGAAATAGGAAATCCGCCGAAGAACCAGAGCGTTTGACATAGCTCGAAGGAGCGCACAGTAACTGTTACTGTACTTCAACTGTTGAAGTTTCAGGCAGTCAGATAACGGAGCCCGGGAACATATAGCAGTTGGCGCAAAATAATCTTGGGGTGGCGACGGTTTGGGAAATGGAATCGAGAGACAACTGGTCGGTCGGTTGACAGCTGTAAAATTAAAAATATTTTAAATATAAAATCGTTGGTCTAGTGGTCAGATGTGCCGCCTTTGGATCAACGGGTCCCGGGTTCGATTCCGGGGTCGGGCCAGTGTCTTTGTCTAAACCAGAGGCACTGGCTCGGAGTCTGGGTGTCATTTCTATCTATAATATGTATGTATTTACAAAAAAAAATGTATATAAGTAGTTTATCATCCATCTCGTTACCCATAACACAAGCATTAAGTTGCTTAACTTGGGACGAGATAGCGTTGTGTGAAATGTCCAAGGATATTTATTTATTATTTATTTATTTAAAATTATTATACGTATATCATATATTATAATACTTATTATACAATTTAAAATTATTATATGGGTGCTTACTCGTATTTGCAGTGAATGAAGCCAAATATTATGGTTGCATTATGGTGTGCTGATCCTGAGTAAGGTCACCCGTGCACAATCAGGAACAATGGTGTCCTATCTATGTCCACAGCGTGTTGTTGACAACAGTGCTGCCACCTAGTGCTGTTACTTTGAGGAACATTCGACGTGTTGCAACCGTTTACCATCAGGTAAGCTCTATACTTGAACGTAATCGCTTGCGGTGGGACCACGCCTCGCCGCCCACACCCCAAACAGTACTTTGCGCTGTTCGCACGAACGCGGCTCGGTCCGTGGGCGAAATCCCCATTTTATTAGTTTCACTTATTCAGTTTATTTAAGTACACGCGCGTATTGTGGCGGTAAATCGATCGTATATCTGTTTGTCGGTTCAAAGTTCATTGTAGAAGAACTCCCAACAATAAATGTTTGACATTATCTGGTATGTTCCGTGTGGTGACGGATTTAGAATACATAGTGTCGCCACCCCATTTCATCTTAAGGGTGTCGTAAGAGCTGACAAATGGAAATGATAAGGTTGAATAGCCGCAAGAGAAAGAAAACTTGATATGAAGCCCTGTGTCAACCGTCTGGCCAGCGATGCACATTACGCTTCCCTTCAAACGTAAATGTACATCTACTGGTAAATGGTCGAATGTTCAATAATTTGTAAGTGTCCATCGTGACCTATGCAAAACAAAATGATTTTAGCTATTTCGAATTTATGAAACTACGCTTTTGTTGCAAATTCTTTATTCACATAGGAGAATCCGTAGTATAAAGCTTGTATAGCTAGTACCAGTATATTGACGATTTTCATAAATAACTAGAAATAATAGAAATAAGGGGCTTAACTGCAAATAAACTTGTACACCCTTATTAATAAACTATGATTAGCGTCAGAACAACTTTACTCCAAGACTTACGCAAGATTAGACAACTCTGGTATTAATAAAATTGGAGTAAGGACGGAGTTAACTAATCAAAATTTACTCTCGGCGTAAAAGTTACTCCACGGAGCTCCATGGTTTAAAGCTTGAGTAAGCATAGATTAACACGCAAAAGGCAAATCATTTAGCCGCAAGAGAAGGAAAACTTGATACAAACCCTGTGCCAACCCGTCTTGCCAGCGTGGCACAGTAGGCTAATTTCCTTCCATGAATTTGTAGGAGGCCTAACTCAGATAGTGGGTCAGTAATGGGCTGAAACGAGGAACGAAGCATACATTTGTATTGTATTTCCAACTTCTACATTCACACCTTTCATACACAATTCGTCATTCTTATAATGCGTCCATCTCCTTTGATCGCCCACAATTCTTGCGTCCACCCACATTCATGCTGAAACTCACTACCACCAGTTCCGAAAGCTGCTCTACAGTGAAGAGCCGGCAAGAAACTCTCTAGTTGCTTTCTTTTCAAATTATTGATCTTGTTTACAAAAGGCACTAAACAGCATAGTGAGAGCAAAGTTGGCAAATGAGAAAAACACGCTACACAACTTCAGATTCCAGAAGCACCGACGGGAGTCAGATATGTACACAAATTATGGACATGATGGACAGCAATTCAACATGCAGCAGAACCAGATTGCTTGCATGTGTCAAACTTCATCACACTGCCTGTTGCTCCCCTCCCCTCCCCAAGGATTTCCACGACGGATGGTTCTGAGCTAATGATTCCTCCCAGATGATGGAATCCTTGTTTAGTCGAGGTTTAATAAGAAAACTAATGAAAAATAATGAGTATAAGATTCTGTGCCGGATTTAAGTTAAATTATTTTCTCGATTACTTATCGGGCCTCCTCCATTTTCGTGAAGGGAAATTAACTTACCGTGCCACGCCGAGTCTTAAATAAATAAATAAATATATCCTTGGACATTTCACACAACGCCATCTCGTCCCAAGCTAAGCAACTTAATGCTTGTGTTATGGTAACGAGATGGATGATAAACTACTTATATACATTTTTTTTATAAATACATACATATTATAGATAGAAATGACACCCATACTCCGAGCCAGTGCCTCTGGTTTAGACAAAGACACTTGCCTGGCCCCGGAATCGAACCCGGGACCCGTTGATCCAAAGGCGGCACATCTAACCACTAGACCAACGAGGCAGTCGAAGTCTTATATGCAAGTCTTATATCAAGTTTTCCTTGTCTAGTCCACAGACTTGTAGGCCGTGTTCTTTTTAGCAATGAATGGTAATTATTTGCCCTCCTTTTTTTTCCTTTAGTCTGTCGTACCCGGCGCCTTGGCTAGGTGTTCGAACGTATCATTTCCTTTTGTCGGCTCTAACGGCACGCTCAGGATGTAAACTGTGCTAGTAGAACCCCAGTGAAATTGAAGAAATAGCGAGTTTTTTTTTGTGATAAATAGTCTTTGGAGTAAACCTGTCTAATGAAGGCAGCATCTTAATCGAACGTAATTCTCGATCCCTTGCAGGGTCTTGGTCCCGAACCATAAATAATTGATTGCAGGTAACTAATTACTCTTCTTCTTTCATTAGGCGTAAGGTACTGATTGGCCAATTTGGGGTCCCTCGGGAATCGGCAAGGCTAACTGTTTTAAGATTGATAATGTGTAAAAATGTGTTTCGTGTGAATTTTAGCAGGTGGGGCTGAATACAGAAAGGGTTTACCATATTTATAGATGTAGAGGTCACCCATATTTTTTTTTGTTATTTTTCCGTGTGGTGACGGATATAGAATATATGGGTCACCACCCCATTCCATCCTGAGGGTGTCGTAAGAGCCGACAAAAGGAAAATGACAAGGCCCAAAAGCTAGCCGTAAGAGAAGGAAAACTTGAAACGAAACCCGTCTGGCCAGCGTAGCACAGTTGGCCATTTACCCTCCATATAATGGGAGCGGCCTGACTCAGCAGTGGGTCATCTACGGGCTGAGTAATAATAGTAGATTTTCAAGCAGTAGTTTTATCAAAATCGGGCTATCCATTTCCAGACTCTATAACTCGTTAATTAGCTCTCGAAAATCTACTTAAAGATTTAAATTTTGGTATTTTTTTATCAGAGGCTGTGTTTAAAGATTTAAATTTTGGTTTTTTTTATCAGAGTTGAATTGCACATAAAAACTGCATATTCTTATTCAGTGTTGAGTTTCTGACTCACTTATTGTCTTCGCGATATAAAACCTGTCAACATAATATTTACGGTTGCCCGTTTTACTGTGTAGGTATAACATATAATTTAGGGAGGCCTCAAATTGAGAATTTTATGTTCACCCTTTCGTTGTGGTGGAGCTAACACAAAGTTTATGTTCTAACGTATTTTATAGAAAGTCGTCCAGTAGAGATAAATAATTTATAACTTTTGGTTATATCATTTTAGCCAATCTTCATCTTATTACGGGATTGGAACTTCATTAAAATAAATGGAAGTAAATAGTAAAAATATGAGATACTTAGGTATACCAGAGTCACCGACGTAGCTCACAGGATTGCTGAACTTAAGTGGCAAAGGACGTATACAGCAGACCGATGAACTTGTTAAGGTCGCCGGAATTGGATGAATACGGGCGGACAGGCTTTTGTGGAAATGGATGAACATGGGCTGTGTTGAGATAGGCATTAGATTTATTTTCTTCATGACAGATGACCCATTGCATTATAAGCGCACAACTGTATGAATAGTATTCACTGTCAATAACACACATCGAGTACTATACTATGAATTCATAATTTCATAAATTTAAATTACTGATAGTTGCACCCATATTATTAATGTTTTATGTTTAATGTGACATTTAACAGAACACTTGACTGACTACTATGGAATTTATTTTCCAAAAATTGCCATCGCTAATGTCTATTTTAGGACTGTACCTACTAGCAATAATAAACTAATGTTAATACCTACGCTACCTACGCTATTGTTGATTTTCTGCTATAAGTACCTATACGTATACTCAATTTAATCCCAAAATAAATCGATGGCGTTCCTTGAAAGTGAGAGAATATTACACAACTTTTAGGAACCGTAAGTGAATACGGATGATGACATCGCATACTGTTGTTGAAAAATAATGAGGCGTTTTACAAATACTTATGAACATCAAATGAAGAGTTACATACTATAAATATCCCTTCGACAAAAAACGACTTGAAAAAAAAACAAAATCAAAGTGGTGGCGATGAGCTAGACAAATTATCTTACTAAATGTCAATGTTCATTTTGGTTAAAACTGCCTTAAATGATTTTTCATTAATTTATTTTTAGTGTAAAAAATGTATGTTTTGTAAGGCAGCCGAATTTCCAACGACAATTATTTCCCCAGTATTACAACTACACATTTCTAGTGCTCCAATAAATTCATACAATGTCGTGTCTCATACCATTTGCCTGGTACTCGACCACCGCAACGAAAACTCGAATGCGTGATGTATAAACCTGTCGACTTTGATTTAGATGACTGTAAGCTCGCTTAGAGGTGTGTTCCTACTTCGCACTTGTCATTCGGTCAGTGTTGTTTTAAGTTCATATTTATTACTGTTTTATTATTATTTTGTACCTACTAAGGAAGGGTATTATAAGTTTGAGGTGTATGTATGCGACATTGTAGTTCCTAAACAAATGGACAGTTTAGGATGATTTTTTTTTATTTAATGCAGGTTTCAGGTGGTGATCTATCAAAATGTTTTATTTTAATTTGTAGTTTATAATAGGACTTTTTTTGTTGGTGTACATTGCAAGTTCGTCACAACGCACATCGTATTGAAAAATATTCGAATTGCATTTACCGGAATAGGAAAAGCCTTCTTCGCACCTAATTGTACGACAGCCGATCCGATGCGCGTTCTAGGACAATGGTAGGAGATCTATTTTGGAACAGATTCTGTTGCAAATAGCTCCAAGTTATCTGAAGTCAGCCAATAAACAACGACGTTTCTGATACTACAACTAATGGATTACGAGGTTATGGTCTTATTGGATCGGTGCAATATCAAATATGAATTCCTGTAGGCGTAGGACAAAGTGGCAACTTTAAATAGTGAATCCATATAGAAATACTCGTTGGATTGTTTATCTTTGATTCGACGTAGATTTTTATAATAATTGTTGCCGCAGTGACGCATCAATAATATTTTTATAGCGCATCAAAATGTTTTTTATTCGAATACATTCTTGCGAATGCTTTCAGATACTTTTTTTTACTTATTTTATTAATCAAAGACTAAAACAGAAAAAAAAAAAATTAGTTTTTACCACCGGTTCGGAATAATAATAAATATCCTTGGAAATTTCACACAACGCCATCTCGTCCCAAGCTAAGCAACTTAATGCTTGTGTTATGGTAACGAGATGGATGATAAACTACATTTTTTTTTGTAAATACATATTATAGATAGAAAACACCCAGACCCGGAAGTTTGTACGACCTAACCTTTTAAATAAAAGGGTTACAATGATCGTGGTCGAATGTGTGATCGTGCGTAGTGTCCTTTAATGAGACTTTTTTGTATCTCAATTCTTTACACTATTAAATTCAACCAAAAGGAACATTATTTACATAGGTTTTATCACAAAACCCTTACAAATCGTCATATTATTTAAAATGACTCATGTTTTTTTTTCTTAAAAATAAAAATGAGTATTTATCTGTATGTCATATATATATAGCATTGTAAACTATGCATCTGATCATGTGATGATCTTCAACAAAGTGTTGTGCATGTACCCACTAAGGTTTCAAACAAACAAAAATTCCTTCAAATTCATTTTAGTTAGTGGCGGCACAACTCGCGCAGGTTACTGCTATTTAAGGGTATTATGTACTTTATAAAAGACGGAAGCATTCGAACAAGTGGGTCACCTGATGGCAAATGGTCACCGCCACCTATGTACACCTGCAATACCAGAGGTGGTGTAGCTGCATTGCCGGCCTTTAAAAAAAAAAAAACGCTTTTATAGAAAATCGCAAGGTATCAATACCTAGTTCTAAATATTTTATGAATAGATACGACTAGAAGGGTTAATTTGATAATATCCTGAAAACCACCCCAAGGTTTTTTACAATAAAATCATTGTTTCTGACATTTTTTATTAATTAAAATTTATTAAAATTTGTTTTCTGTTTTTAGTTAGATTTTCTATAAAAGCGTATTTTTTTAAACTATTATTACTTTTTATTTTACTATTATTTATTATTTACATCCCTATTAGCTATTGCATCGAAGAGCGGTGTTCCACCTTGATCACCGTTATTATTATTATTCTATTAATGATAACGGGTCAAAATGTTTAAAATATTGAATTGTCATCGGTCCATAATAAGTATGTCAAATTTCGTGTTAATCCGACGTTTTTAACTGGGTCAAAATCATGTTCAAAGATTCCGTTACATACATACATACAAGCAAAGCTATTATAAGCGTATTAAAAAGGAAGGCATAACGCTGGTAGCAAAAAGGAAGCGTTTCTTCCGCTGCCAGCACCATGTTTCTTGTGATGGAGCTCTGGCGATCCCACTCACGCGTAGAACAACTATACCAGCCAAGGATGCTGCTATTTGGCTGGGGAGCCAAGGAGCTCCAGCTCGAGCTATTATCCGCAGTGCCCCTCCAAAATGGCCTACTTCCCTCAAACAGACCCCATTAGGGTGGATAATAGCGCGTGCGTGCTGATGCCGTGCCCACCCAATAGACATGCCACGTGCCATCCTCCAGTGTTCTGTCCGTTCTAATTGTAGCTCAAATTGCCGTGTGCATTGTTGGTCTAGAGATTGGATGTGCCGCCTTTAGATCCTTGTTTCGATTCCCGGATCAAGCAAGTGTCTTTGTGTAAACAAGAGGTACTTGCTCTAAGTCTGGGTGTCGTTTGTATTCGTGATATAGGTTTATACCTAGAGGATTCGTTTTACTTCTAAAAAAGTTCTCATATTATTCCAAAAGATACTGCATCGAAATTCTTACAGTTGATGTCACTGTGATTTCATCGAACCGACAAACTCGGTTGAATCATTAAAGCAACATTGTCACAATACAGGGAAATTGAGAAGGCGAAATTTATTTATGAATTACTAAGTTGCTAAGTTAAACAATGATGTGTTTTATTCCCGGAATTGTTGATGTTCATATTGGTTTATCTGTGTAATTTGCAGTGCGGTGGCACTTACGCAAAATCGTCCAGTATAGGTGTAATATCGTACATTACACAAGTTGTACACAATTTTATCTTTCTTATTTATTAATTTACTAGCGACCCGCCCCGTTGCGTAGTTTTAAAGACTTAAGCATACATAGGGACGGACAGACGACAGCGACAACAACGAGCTACTAAACAAGTTATTCTAAAAAAAGGAACTAACCTACGTTGGAACCCTTTATTATGTTGATATATCATGTCATATAGTTACATATCCCATCGATTCCTTCTTTATGACTATATACCTTATTTATGTATACGCAAAATTATTTTTTATCTTTCGAAATTCAATAAAGATAGAGAAGAAAACCGTTCGATATAATTTTCACCGAGCGACTTGCCTAGGCCCGCTGTAATCAATTTACCTGTCCTAGAATATATAATAGAATAGAATGCTTTATTGTATAAACCAATTATGGCGTTCACAATCGTCATCGGAAAGCCCTAGTGAAAGCCTTTGCATGAAGCAGAACATTTAGAACTTGAAATTTAGAAAACTTCATAAAATCAATTAGTGTCTATTTTCTCAGTGATTTTGGTGTTCATATCGCAAGACTACTTTCACATCCCCAAGCCTCTACAATGCCCCTGAACTACTAAACAATAAGGGTTGATGTTCAGTTCCGCGGGCGGGCCTTACAATGGGGTATTTACATTACAAGTACCGTCTTCCGGATAAAGCTGCCTCGAGGCCTCCTTAACGCGTCTGTAATGTGGAAATCTTTTGTTGGGATCAAACGATTACACAGAACTATGAATATTACTAGACAGGACAATGAAATGTTGATAATATCAATTAGTTTCGAGGACGAATATTGTGGATTAGTGTTGATATTATGCAATTTATAATTATATAAAAAATTAAGAAATATTGTTGAAAGTCTGCAAATATTAATAAAAAAGGTATTTCAATATCGTAATTAGGTTACATTATCATAGTCTAATACGAGCGGGGGTAATATTTGAAAATAGCTTAAGAGACCTTGCCTGTTTTTGACTAGAGTAATTTTCGTTTTAGTTTCCCTACATATTATTTAAATGTGTAATAATGGTGTTAAGTAAATTTAATTCAACTGCATATTTGTCTGAAAAGTATTTTTGGACATGAAATAAGACCGTTCTCTAATTTTAGAATCTTCGCAAGCCTTCACGCCACAACGTCGAGAGTCGCGTCTAGATTTATAAGGTCTATGTTTTTATAGTCCAAACTGGCCTTTTGTTAGACCAGCCAGCTTTTGTCGTCGCTACCACTAGTGTTAAATGTCCCTCTTAGGGATAGGGTTGCCATATCATATCCTTAGAAAAGAAAATTTAAATATGCAGACGCTTTTATAGACCGTAATGGTTTTGGAAGGTGTCACCAAGGCCTTGAGGGTATATCTTCTTCTTCTTCTCAGCCTGTAAAAGACCCACTGCTGAGAAGGGCCTCCTCCAATTACAGGAGAGGAATTGCCTACAACGCGGTGCTGGCCATATGAGTTGGCCAAGGTTTGTCATTTCAAGATTTCCTTCCCTCGCGGCTAAGTTCTCTTCTTGTTGGGTTCCTTTAGTCGATAGAAACTCCCTTAAGATTAGGTACATGGGATGGCATTATGTATTCCAAATCTGTCACCTTAAGGAAGATGATATTAATTAGTCTTTTACAACCCTAATCACGGAACGGATTGTACAAAGAATCCTTCAGACAGTCCAGTCTGGTATCAAATAAAGAACACCTTGAGATTATGTTATGGCCTTTCACACGTTCAAAAATAAGATTTTAACTCTCTTTGTAGTCTAGACCTGAGCTTGATGTGGGTGCGGATGAAGACGTTTTATAAAAACTTTCTAGGGAAACTATGCGTTCTATCTAAGATAATAGGACTTAAATCAAAGTATTCTGCTTGTAAATTTAAGTCCTTTATGTTTGAAGATCATTTCTGGAAGAAGAAAGAAGTAGCTTATTAAGCCAGGGATGTAGTAAGCCTAGTATCATCATCATCATCATCATTTCAGTCAAAAGACGTCCATTGCTGGACATAGGCCTCCCTCAAGAGAGAATCGCCACGTTTGGCAGATGCTGCCCAACGTCTGTTGTCCCTTAGTCGCCTTCTACGACACCCAGGTAAAGATATGGGATGGTACTATTCTTACTCCGCTACCACACAGAAAAAGCCTAGTATGGAATGTAGCAAATCTTTTAGGGTCTTTCCAAGTCAAATTTTTGACGACCGTGGGACTCCCAAACAAACACTCCGTTAACCCCTAAAACCCCAGCGGTATACTCTCACACTCGTTTTGGACGTCCCTACCGTGGCGTCCCAATGGGTTGCCTGCTAGACAAGCAAGCGACTACAACTAACCAGCCTACACATGTCCCACAGCAGAATCGGGCTTCCCCCAGTTACATGGAGAGGGTCAAAGTCAAATAATTTATTTTGCACGATTTATTTTGACACAATGGACACTTACAAATTGTCAGCATATTAAAAAAAAAATACACAAAGCAAATTAAAATAGTTTACCACCAGTTCGGAACGCAACCACTGCTGAGAAGTAATGGCAAGAAACTCAAAAGACTTGTCATTCTGTTCTTTTTATTACTTTGCGGTCCTATTTGATAATGTAATATATAATTACCCAACCAATTCCTTAAAAACAAACTGTTCTATTGGATCTGGAAGGCGTCAGCTAACACGTGAATAAAAAAACAATACAAAATAAACTTTTATAAAATAAAATAGAACTTCCTTGGTCTGGTGAGCCAACCAACCCCAAACAGCAGCACCTGTTCACATGTATAACGCATGTGACAGCCATCGGCCTCCTCAACCATATTAAAGGGAAGTGACCGACCCGTCACACGTCGCTACCGCTACTCAGAGTATTTTATTAAGACACGAAACATTAAGTCATTAGCCTACTACCTATTAGTTATAAAATTGTATAACGTTATCATCGCAATATTACCATTACTTGACCACCAAACCCACCCCATACTCCATGGAATACATATTACATAACCCTGAGTCAGCAATATTGAGGCCATTAAGGACCTCACAATGGGGTTTTGGCGCTACCAAAGCAAACAAATCTGGGGGAAGATGATCATAGATCTTCTTGACATGATGAATGATTTTAAAACGATTTTGAGACTACCTAATGTACCATGGCGCAGTGGTTGAGCAATCTACTGCTGCGCAGCATGTCGCGGGTTCGATTACCGCACGGAAGAAATATTTGTACGACCTACAAGTATTTGTTCCGGGTCTGGGTGTTTTCTTTATATAATACTAGCGACCCGAACCGGCTTCGCACGGGTGCATGTATTATACATATGAACCTTCATCTTGAATCACTCTATCTATTAAAGAAAACCGCTTCAAAATCCGTTGCGTAGTTTTCAAGTTTTAAGCATACATAGGGACGGACAGACGACAGCGACTTTGTTTTATACTATGTAGTGATGTATGTATTTACAAAAAATAAATGTATATAAGTAGTTTATCATCCATCTCGTTACCATAACACAAGCATTAAGTTGCTTAGCTTGGGACGATATGGCGTTGTTTGAAATGTCCAAGGATACTATATTATATTATTATCGTGGTGACGGATTCAGAACACATAGTGTCACCAACCCATTTCATCCTAGGATTTAGTAAGAGCCGACAAAAGGATATTGAACGATATTGAATTGATATATTTAAATAATCATTATCATTACATAGTATAAAACAAAGTCGCTGTCGTCTGCCCGTCCCTATGTATACTTAAATCTTTTAAACTACGTAGGGGACTTTGAAGCGATTTTTTTCAATAGATAGAGTGATTCAAGAGGAAGGGTTATATGTATAATACATGCATAATTGCACCCGTGTGAAGCCGGGGCTACTAGCCTACGGTGCTGAAACGTGGACACTGACGGTGCGGCTAGTCCATCAGCTAAAAGTCGCTCAGCTAGCTATGGAGCGGGCTATGCTCGGTGTCTCGCTACGAGATAGAATTCGTAATGAAGTCATCCGAGCGAGAACGCGTGTCATCGACATAGCCCATAGGATTAGCAAGCTGAAGTGGCAATGGGCTGGCCACATCTGTCGTAGAACTGACGGCCGCTGGGGCAAACAGGTGCTACAGTGGAGACCACGTACCGGCAAACGTAGGGTGGGACGCCCCCCTGCTAGATGGAGCGACGATCTGCGACGGGCAACCGGCAGCAACTGGATGCATAGAACTGAAGACCGGGTTCAGTGGCGAGCCATGGGGGAGGCCTACGTCCAGCAGTGGACTGAAATAGGTTTATGATGAAGCCGGGGCGGGTCACTAGTATATTAATAATTGAATATACACGAATTTAGAGGAGGCCCGACTCAGTAGTGGGTCATTTATGGGCTGATACGACGACGACATGCGACAAATCCGTTAAAGTGTTTAATTTCAAGATGTAGTTACAGATTTAGAATACATTGTGTCACCACCCCATTCCATCCCGAGGGTGTCGTAAGAGCCGACTTAAGGAATTGACAAGGCCGATAACCTAGTTGCAAGAGAAGGAAAACTTGATACGACCCTGTGCCAACCCGTCTGGCCAGCGTGGCGCAGTAGGCTAATTACCCACAATGTAGTTGAGGATGCCCGACACAGCAGTGGATAATTTATGAGCTGAGAAGTAGAAGTAGAAGATGATAGATGGTAATTGGGGCCTCAACCTACCCACTAAAACCAACGCCAATTGGGGAAAATGGTTCGCGACCCTGAAGAGATAAAGGCGTGCGAATGTAGCCAGTATTAACCTAAAATTTCTCAGTTCTAGTGATTTATACTATCTAGGACAAAGACCAAAACATTTCAGAATAATTAAGCCTGCCTTTTGGTCTAACATGCGACCTTTACCCCGCTTTATGTCGGATCCCTTTGTAGGATGTAGATTGAAAACCGCAACACGCCAACTTTTTGAACATTGTAATTTAAACCCTCAGCCTGATAAAATAAGAATAACTTTCTATTTTCCTGTGTGTCACCGTGTGGTGACGGATTTAGAATACATGGTGTCACCACCCCATTTCATTCTGAGGGTGTCGTAAGAGCTGACTAAAGGTAGGCGGAATACCTAGCCGCAAGCAAACTTTATACGAAACCCTGTTTGGCCAGTATGGCACAGTACTTGTATTGTTTGGCTTGTCCAAACAGCTCTGATGAGCCAACTTCATTCCATCATCATCATTTCAGCCAAAAGACGTCCACTGCTGAACATAGGCCTCCCCCAAGGATTTCCACAAAGGCTGATCCTGGGCCGCCCGCATCCACTGCTTTAACCGGCGGCCGGCGACCTTAACCAGGTCGTCGGTCCACCGTGTGGGAGGCCTATTAGCACTGCGCTTTCCGGAACGCGGTCGCCACTCGAGGACTTTTCTGCCCCATCGGGCGTCGGTCATGCGAGCTATGTGCCCTGCCCACTGCCACTTAAATTTGGCAAACCAGTGGGCTATGTCGGTTACCCTGGTTTTCCTGTGTATCTCCTCATTTCTGACTCGATCTCGCAGGGAAACTCCGAGCAGAGCCCTCTCCATTGCCCTTTCCAACTTCATTATATGAGTTTTAATTTGTTTTAAAGAATAGAATAGAATAGAATACTCTTTAATGTACACCAGTAATATAAAAAGTGAACATGGCAACAGAGAAATATTTGTTCGTCGACAATTTATTGGTACAATGATGAAATGCAATTTATGCAAACCATTCGCAACGTCGGGAATTAAAATAATGAAAAATACTATTTAATTTGTACTATATAATATGACGTTACAAATGTCTTTTAACTTTTTATGAATAAGAGTGTAAGATAGTAAGTTTTACAATGAAAGAGATATGTTACATTATATACCCATTACAATAATATCACACTCAAAGAGATTGCAAGTACTTATATCTAACTAAAGTACTCTTATGACAACGGAATGGGATGGTGACAATATGTAGTCTAAATCCATATTGTCACCATCCATCGCACAGACTATATACATGGCTTTAATTTTACAAAATAAATGCTTTTTTTTACATAATTATAGTGAACGAATTGCTTTGATTGCAAAAGCACTCTCCATCTCTTGACCTTGCTAGTTGCTACCAAAATCGAACCAGGAATCACATAGTGGCAGTGCCAAGTTGTATTTTTCTTTTTTATAAAAAGGAAAACTTTATCGCGGGGGCAGTTTACATTTTGACGACACGCTTGGCGCAGTGGTTGAGCGATCGACTGCTGCGCAGCATATCGCGGGTTCGATTCCCGCACGGAAGAAATATTTGTACGACCTACAAGTATTTGTTCCGGGTCTAGGTGTATTCTATCTATAATATGTATGTATTTACAAAATAAAAATGTATATAAGTAGTTTATCATCCATCTCGTTACCATAACACATGCATTAAGTTGCTTAGCTTGGGACGAGATGGCGTTGTGTGAAATGTCCAAGGATACATACATGAAATTCACGTACACAAATGACACCCAGACTCGGAGCAAGTGCCTCTGGTTTACACAAAGAGACTTGCCCGACCCCGGAATCAAACCAGGGACCCTTTGATCTAAAGTCAGCACATCTAGCCCCTAGGCCAACAAGGCAGTCAAAGTTCAACCAGACGTAGCAGACAACATCCCTTTATTGATATTTATAATACAAAAGATCGTAATCAAATAGAAATATGTTGCAAGGCGCATCTTTTGACGTGTCTTTGTATCTCTTATTTGTCTCTTATTTATTGTAAACGGATTTACAATATGAAATGTTACAAATACTATTCTGAAGGTTTCATAAGTGGCGATTGAAGGAACGCAAGAGGTAGACTGTAAATAAGGAAAACTTGACAAAGGAATCTT
Organism: Clostera curtula; assembly: GCA_905475355.2. Taxonomy (NCBI): domain Eukaryota; kingdom Metazoa; phylum Arthropoda; class Insecta; order Lepidoptera; family Notodontidae; genus Clostera; species Clostera curtula. The sequence goes on along the minus strand of FR997813.1, from coordinate 2,896,226 downwards.
ACCAGCGTGGTACAGTAGGGCTATTTCCCTCTATGAATTCGGAGGACGCCGTAACTCAGTACTGGGCTGAAATAATGATCATGATGATGAGGATGAAATAAACAATATCCTCCATTGTTATCATGTTACAAAAAATATTTAACAAAAAAGGTAAACGGACATCAAGTTCAAAACTAAAAAGCGAAAACTAACCAACCAATTGAAGTCGCTGCCCTATGGCAGCGACTTCCTATGCGTACCTATGTTTTAATTAACGTCGGACAACTTCAAAAGGCGCAGGGCTCGTAAGCCTTCTAGACGGTGGACCGTCGTGCTGGTTAAGGTCGCCCGAAAATGAAAGATGCGGACGCGGCCCAGAACCAGCCTTTGTGGAGATCCTTAGGGGAGGTCTCTGTCCGGCAATGGACGTCTATTAGCTAAAATGATGATGATGACGGTACTGAGTCGTGGACGGAAATTAGCCTACTAAAATTACGTTTATGGGCTAAAATGATGAAAGAAATTTACAAGACCGAAAACCGGTCAGGTTTTCGACCGTAGAAATTTTGTTACGAATCCTTTGTCAAGGTGCAAGAGAAACTTTTTCAAGCTCAAAGTCATTCTTGCACCTTTATGAGCTTGGAGGGTTGTATTGATGAGTTTGATGATTATAATTCTATAACGACATACGTCTAAAAGCCGCGAATAACATTTTAATCAACATACAACCTAGCACTGACCGGCAAATTGCAAAAAACGTAAGAAAAATTGAATTTCGCGGCCTACCCTTGAACATTCACCTTAATGGAACGAAATGAAGATGATCTAGCTGAAATATAGGTTATGCGACTTACTATTTGTTGGCTCTCCAACGACATTCACTGGATCACTGTCATAGTTAAACCACGGAAGCGCTTGCACAGAATCTCTTTAACCCTAATCGATAAACAGGAACTGTAACACAACTAGCACTTTAGCAGTACAAATTAACTACACAAGTATTTATGGTGAAAACACAAACACCGCTACGGAGGCGCGACGGAAACGAAGCCGGTTTTTAATGTGTAAACCTTAGGTTTTCGCGATTATTCCAAATTGAAATTAGACACTAACGGATTTATGGCGAATATATTAACTACGTTATTGAATTCCTGACGTTTCTAATGCTGTTGTGGTCACTGGAGAGACTAGATGACAGTTGTCTTTAAAACTACAAAGAAACGGTTAAATCTACCGCCCATAATTTTGTTTTATTGATAACGTCGGATAACGTTAATAACGTTAAATGATGTATGTAATATACACACACAAACACACGACAAATCCGTTAAAAAGTGTTTAATTTCATGTGTGTTTTTTTTGTTGGAGTTAGTATCAAATACGCTTCGAACCGTGTGTGTCGTATTGCATACAAATATTGAAAAAATACAAAGAAATATTCTCAATATCACCATTGCCTCCGATGTTTGTGTGTTTTCTCCTTGGAAGTGTTAGTCTTTGCTGACACAATATTTAAAGATAAGATAAATCAATATTGTCAAATTGGTTTTTCAAAACTACCCACATGGTGACATTAAACACATACAACTGCTCCATCTCGTGCCGGATTTAGAAAACATAGCTTCATCACCCCATTCCATCCTGAGGGTATCGTTAGAGCCGACAAAGGAAATGACATGGCTGAAAACCTAACCCTAGGCCCTAGGTGACACACGATCACATACGTGGTCCGTAAATATAACAAATATACTCAGTCCTATATTTTCCTTCGACTTTTACAAATAGGCTTCCGCAATATTTTGCATATTTCTCTCATTTCACTGGTATTTTAATCCGTTAAGCTATGTTTAGATGACACGTTATAGTATACCATAAGTATGGTCTATGTTTAAAGTCTTTGAATATACAGCGTGTTTCAGTTTTCATTCTTCGGTGTGAAGAAAAAATTACGATATACACATACATATATATGTGTAATTAAATAGACATTAAGTAAAAGGAATATGATTACATGTTATATCTGTTACTCTGCTCATATTACGTACCTGATTCAATCTGGTGCAGTTGATTAGCGTGTACCGATAAGATGACAAAATATAAAAATAACAAAATTATGAAAGGTAGATAATTTCTCTTTAAAATAGCAATTATTTCCTTTCTTTTTTCTTTTTTTTTTCTCTTCTTTTGCTTTCATTTCTTTCAATTCTTTCTGATGATAACAATATACTGATAATTTTTGTATTTCGAATTTAAACATCGAACAGTTATAATGCACTGAGTCACTGAATCAGAACAGTTATAATGCACTGAGTAACTGGGCCAGATGCTAAAAATGTTATAACTGTATCTGCAACGTTAAAATGTAAGTAATGAAATTTGAAAACGCTAAGTCACGTGACTTGAAATTTCCAATACTTAATGGTATTAACACCCTGTATACTAACGTATCATGGTAGAAGCAACCGATCGTCTGATAAAGCGAGATATAAGCGATTTTATTCAGTACCCGCAATGTGATTTATATCTATATTGTGAAGAAACAACCGTGCCATTGAGTATAAAATAAAATACTATGGTAGACCGAAAACCAGTTAGATAGTGGATAGGCGGGGAGATAGTGACTTAAAATGTAATTGGCTCTGTATCGCCTACTCAATTGTTTTTCATTCATATTAACTGTTGATTCTCCTATGAATAAATAAATTAATTAAAAAAATGGTGTAACGCATTTCAATTTATTTAATCATCTTCCAATTTCATCAAAATCAAAATTCATTTAATCAAGTTGGTTCACTAGAACTCTTCTGACAAGTCAAACAATACAATAACATTGAACAATTTAAAATTGAAAATTTACCGTCGGTGCAGAATGCAGCTCAACACAGAGAGCCGGGAAGCTCAATAGAGAAGAGCCGGCATGGTATAGATGGATCCAATATCCTAACTTATATTATAAAGAGGCGAGTTTAAATTACATTATCCTTCTTGAACGATAGGCGATAGAATATGTTCAAAAAGTAAATAATTGTTTACTTTTTATTTTTGTTCAAAATGCGTGCAAAGCCGAGGTGGACTGCTAGTTATATCTATTCCCGCCGACATTAAAGAGAATAGATACTTTTAAGTTATTTTCAATATCCGTGCAAAGCTGAGGTTGGCCACTAGTTATATCAATTCCCGCTGACACAGATATCATTAAAGAGAATCTAAAAAGAATTAACACTTTGCTTTCTTAGGTTTTCGCGATTATCACACCTAGAAATTAAACACATATCCAAAACTATTTTACTTCATAAGCTCCCGTACTAATATGAGTTGTATGGCAGAATAATAGTGGTTGCGTTTGCTAGTACTAGCTATTGAGTATAGTTTTCGCCCCAGGGACGTTCAGAAATTCCATCCGCATAGAGGACCTACACGAAGTTAATATGCAGTACCAGTTTTTATATTTGCAAGCATCCTGTGGAACAATAAAAAATATGTTTATATAAATAATAGCCTTAATATAGAATAGAATAGAAAAATGCTTCACTACATAACTATCACTGCCTCGTTGGTCTAGTGGTTAGATGTGCCGCCTTTGGATCAACGGGTCCCGGGTTCGATTCCGGGGTCGGGCAAGTGTCTTTGTCTAAACCAGATGCACTGGCTCGCTGTCGTCTGTCCGTCCCTATGTATGCATAAATCTTTAAAACTACGCAACGGATTTTGAAGCGGTTTTTTTTAATAGATAGAGTGATTCAAGTTTTATATGTCATAATTGCACCAGTGCGAAGCCGGGGTGGGTCAATAATTATTGTATAAACCAATTATGGCGTTCACAATCGTCAACGGATACATAACTTTTATAAGACTACTACTACCAGGTCGGAACGCGATACCAACCGAGAAGACCTGGCGCAAGAAATGACATTATGTATAGGATACTACTATTCAGCCCCTACTGTTCAGTGGGCCCTCCTCCAGTTACTTAACATTTACCAGTCTACTGCGCCACGCTTGCCAGACGAGTTGGCACAGGGTTTCGTATCAAGTTTTCATGATCTAGGTTACCGGCCTTGCCATTTCCTTTTGTCGGCTCTTACGACAAGCTCAGGATGGAATAGGGTGCTGACACTATGTATTCTAAAATCATCACCACATGGCTTTTAGCTAGTTCCAAGTAAATCACACATACACGCAGACTTAAAGATACGTGAAATACCACACATTCACAAAATAAATCTAGTTTATAATATACTAGCGACCCGCCTCGGTTTACACAACCTTCCTCTCGAATTACACTATCTATTAAAAAAAACCGCTTCAAAATCCGTTGCGTAGTTTTAAAGATTTATGCATACATAGGGACGGACAGAAGAATGCGACTTTGTTTTAGTAATGATAATGATGACTGTGAATTATAAAATAATCCATTAGTTTGATTAATATGACACCTCAAAAGATACTCCTTGGAGGTACAGATAATAAAACAATTTATTGCTGAGTAGATTTACATCTATCAGCTCGGAGCCGATAATCGAAGGGACAAAAGGGTCTAATGGGGACAAGCAGATACTAGACATAATGTAATGCGAAATGGTCCTTAGTATATTTGCAAATTCAACCGCTTTTTCGTTAGCTTACAGTATATTTGAATTAATATGTCTGTGCCTTTTTTACGATGGAAATAATTATGGAAATCGGCCGTTGGGGCTATCTAGGTTATGTGGGACTTCGGGTGGCGACTAGCCAAAACAGCCCCGAACCAGTGGTAGTTTCAGTATGATTAAGAGTGAACGCAAGGGTTGTGGGAGGTCAAAAAAGATGGATGGATTGTAAGAATGGGGAATTGTGTATGAAAGATGTGTTTTTAACCCCCGACGCAAAACGACGGGTGTTATAAATTTGACGTGTCTGTCTGTCTGTCTGTGGCACCGTAGCTCGCGATTGGATGAAGCGATTTCAATACAGTTTTTTTTGTATGACAGGTGAGTTACGGGAGAGTGTTCTTAGACATGTTTGATAAAAATCGGTTGAGTCGTTTAAAAGTTATGGGGGGTGAAAGTGGGGAAGAATAATCGAAAGTCTGCAAATATAATCGAGTGGGGTCTCAAATGAAAGCGCATCACGTGCACATTACAAACATCATAATAAGCGTGTACCTATAAAAAGCAAAAAATAAAAATTTAATAAAAAATTTAAATAAACCCCCGACACAATGACCTAAGTATCCTATAAAAAGTAAAAAATAAAAAAATACTTCGCGTTGGGGGACCAGGGGTCAGGTAATAAATAAATAGGAGCGGTCATTGTGTCGGGGGTTTATTTAAATTTTAAATTTAATTTTTTGTAAATCCTCCTGTATAATATCAAATGGCAATCGTTTTATTAGACCAGTGTAGACTAGAGTTTTGTGTCAGTCTCCGTGTGTTGACGGATTTAAAATACACAGTGTCACCAACTCATTCCATCGCGAGGGTGTCGTAAGAGCCGACAAAAAAAGAATTAGCAAGGCCAAATACCTAGCCGCAAGGGAAGCAAAATTTTATACGAAACCCTGTGCCAACCCGTCTGGCCAGCGAGGCCCAGTGGGCTAATTACTACATTACCCCAATAATTACCTCTAGGGTAAAACCGAGATTGATGCCCCAGTGGGATAGATGCCCCATATTCTAAAAACCTAACTTCGCACGCACTAAGAGTTAATTGTATAAGTAGGAGCCACAGTCACCCCATATCTTAGTTACCCATGGACAGTCGTGTAGGAGGATGCGTTTTGGTCGTGTATGTAATTATCTGCGCGGCGACATTCACGAACACGTCAAAGTTTGAAACGTTAGTATTCTGTGTTGTATAACTTTATAATTACTCGGGTGAATCAAAAAGTTCTTAGAAGTGCATATATATGAAACCTTTTTGGATCAAGTTCGATATTCAAATTAAAGAGTGTCTATCACACTATATTTATGCAGACTGTCACTTGTTTTTGTCAGTTCGTTCGCATGTAATAATATTTTTTGTGCAACGAGTTGCTAAAAAGTCAAAATTATGGATAAAAGTGAGTTACGTGCGGTGATAAAATATCTCAGTTTGAAATAAATGTCTACGAAGGAAATTTTTTTGGACATTCAGCAGACATTAGGGGGTGATGCTGTACCCTATTCTACGGTTGCGTACTGGGTGGCTGAATTTAAAAGAGGTAGATCAAGCTGTAAAGATGACCCGCGTTCTGGGCGGCCTTCAACCTCCGTTACAGAAGAAAATGTCAAAAAGGTTGAGAATCTGGTTTTGGAAGACAGAAGAATGACTATAAAACATATAGCTGAGATCCTAAAGATATCTTTTGGTAGCGTTCAATCCATTTTAATTGATTCACTGGGGTTCAAAAAAGTGTCTGCAAGATGGGTGCCACGAATGTTAACCGACGAAAACAAAAAGCGACGTTTGGAAATTTCCAAGCGTAATCTCGAAATGTTCCAGCGTGATTCGGATAATTTTTGCCGTCGTCTTGTCACCATGGATGAAACGTGGGTCCACCATTTTGATCCTGAAACTAAAAGACAAAGCATGTCTTGGAAACGACCATCCTCTCCATCCATTAAGAAATTTCGAGTTGCTCCTTCCGCTGGCAAAGTTATGGCCTCTGTGTTCTGGGATAGTGAAGGAATCCTTTTTATTGATTACATGCCAAAAGGCCAGACGATAACTGGACCCTATTATGCAAATTTAATCCCGAAAGTGCGTGAAGCGATTAAAGAAAAACGTCGTGGAAAACTGTCGTTGGGCGTGTTGTTCCTTCAAGATAACGCTCCTGCCCATCGATCGGAAGTTGCGCTCAACGCAATCCGCTGTGCTGGCTTCAATCTCCTTGACCACCCACCATATTCTCCGGACTTAGCCTCAAGTGATTTTCACTTATTTCCAAAATTAAAAGAGGAAATTCGTGGAACAAAATTTCACGATAATGACGCGGTTATAGCTGCCGTAGAGGACATTTTCGAGAGTCAAGAAAATAATTTTTTTTCACAAGGAATAAGGAAGTTAGAAACGCGTTATTCTAAATGCATTGCATTGGAGGGAGATTATGTAGAAAAATAAAATATTATTATTTAAATCTTTGCATTTTTTAATATTGATTCCAAGAATTTTTTGATTCACCATAAATTCCGTTATATTTTTTCTTAAGTCGATATACTGGTTCATTAAGTCTGCATCTAGGTGTAAATAATTGCTATTTAGTTTATTATAATATTTAAAAAATACTTAGGCATCTATCCCTATCACAAAGGATAGTTGCCCTGATTTTTCAAGGTATAGGTGCCCTTAGGGGCATCCTATCCCTCCATAAACTCCTATTTAAGATTATAGTAGAACTATGCCACACAACGGAAGGATAACCCTAAAGATACAAGTAAAATAGGATTGGCATTGAATGTTTTGAAAGAAAAATACGAAATCGTTATCCAACTGAATCTGAATCTGTACACTTTTCAGAAATTATTACACAATTTAAGTAAAATTATTTGTAGAAACAATTAAGAATTTCTATTTTTGTTAAATAAATAAAATGCTTATAAAATTTAATTCAACAAAGAACATGATAATGCTTGTTGAAACTTAATAATTTATATTTTAATTAAACAAACGCTGTAATAAATAATTATGGGTAATAACAATATACTATTAATAAAAAAAATACTTTTCATTATTAAGACCCATGTTTCGGTTTAGGATTAGAAATACCTAACGTTTGGGCTAGGCTTTTAGTTTAGACGGTAAAAAGAACATCTATCCTGCACTGCAGGCATCTATCCTTCTCAGTATTTTCATGGTGGGGCAACTATCCATACAGGTAGGCATCTATCCTCAAAAAAGACATTCTACGAAAAGCCAATTTGTGCAAAATCTGTATTTGATAGGTTAAATATTAATAATAATAATTCAGCATAAAGGATTGGGCTAGCTACATTCGTAGAAATTATTCGTATAAAACACATAGATTAAAAAATGGGTGACTTTTTCTAAAAGTGGGGCATCTATCCCGGTTTTACCCTATATCATGAGAAGAGGTCCGAATCAGTAGTAGAGCATGTATGTGCTGAGCTGTTGTACAAAACAAGACAAAGAATTTTAAATGTTTTCTGTAAGCTTCCGCGTAGCCAGGGCGTATCGCCGGCTTATCATCATCATAATTTCAGTCATACATGACCCACTATTGAGTCAGGTCTCCTCCAAGTTAGTGGAGGGAAATTAGCCTATTATGTCACGATTGTAAGACGGGTTGGCACATATTAATATGTATAACTAGCTGACCCAGCAAACTTTGTACCGCCTCTGATATTTTCATATTTTCTCACCTTTTAAACCTTCCCTGGACTTTCACGAATATTTCAAGACCAAAATTAGCCAAATCGGTCCAGTCGTTCTCGAGTTTAAGCGACATGAACGAACAGCAATTCATTTATATATATATAAGAAGATTTTATATTAACAATTTCAAATATCTTTGCCAAAGTACAAGTTAGCAGAATTGTAGCGATAAGTTCAGTTTGTTGTTGATTGGAAATTGTTGGTCGGAGTGTTTCTGAAAAACTCCTTTGTGCTTTTACTGTAAGCGAGTGCTATAAGGCGTTGCAATTCAGAACGACTTCTATAATGGCATTGGGAAATTGAACTTCCATTTTTAATAGACTTTCGACCTTAAAACCGGTGAATTCGGCTTCAGCTAGCTTACGTCACGTCGAGGAGAGATTTGAAATTCATTCTTACTTCGATATATGATCACACAACACTGCTTGTTTTTGTTTACACCACGTCACCCTTAGGGTTAGCGACCAACCAGGTTGACCGCCAACCCGTGGACACTGGTGCACCGCAGCGGGTTTAGGATTCACAGGGCAACTCTGAGGACTGAGGAGTCCCTGGCGCCCATACCCGCTACGACACCGCGTGCTGATCTTCGTATAGCCTTTACCAGTGGGCCCGCCTGACATGGGTGATCCTGGGCCGGTATGGCTCCAATGGCTCATTATTAAATAATAAATATAAATAAATATCCTTGAACATTTCACACAACGCCATCTCGTCACAAGCTAAGCAACTTAATGCTTGTGTTATGGTAACGAGATAGATGATAAACTACTTATATAATTTTTTTTTGTAAATACATACATATTATAGATAGAAATGACACCCAGACTCCGAGCCAGTGCCTCTGGTTTAGACAAAGACACTTGCCCGACCCGGGAATCGAACCCGGGACCCGTTGGTCCAAAGGCGGCACATCTAACCACTAGACCAACGAGGCAGCACACAAGCGCCCTCACCACGACAAGGTAGCAGCACAGTCGATGGGGTCTGGCACGAAACTCATCATTCTAGTCAGCGTGGCACATTTCCCCATGGCATTTGAGGAGTCCTGGCATAGAATGGATATTTTATTGGCTCCAATAATGATGATGATGATGATGAAACTACTTACAAACTAAGTTCACAATGAAGATATCACTGAACCGAGTTCAGTCTTGCAATTAATTAGTGGATAACCACTGGCACTATCTACAGATGAATCCGATAGCGACGAGAAGCTTACAGAGAACAATGGAGGCTACAGTTTTCCCGTTGATAATATTTATTATGAACTAGCGGTTACATGCGACTTCGTCTACGTGGTATTTAACAGTGTGGAAAACTCAGTAGTTATAGGCTCCTGAAATGCGGGGGGCTGTTAATGAAAGTATACTAACTCTTTGTTACATCAGCTATCTGTCAGTGAAAGTCCCGCCAAAATCGGTCCAACCATTTCAGAGATTAGCTGAAACAAGACAGACAGACAAAAAATGTTTTGGTTTATATATATACCGTGTATGTATTTAGTAAAAAACAGTTAATTTAATATTACAAACAGACACTCCAATTTTGTTTATTTGTATATATATGGTACGTATTACGTACAAAATGTGAAGAGTCGCTTTTCAAAACAGCTTATTTTTATTTTCAACCGACCTCAAAAAGATGTCAATTCAGTGGTCGCTTTTTTATCTTTGATGTTTGTTAAACAATTCTTTTTTTTGTCTAATGTAATTTTAATGAAAATCTATTCAGTAGTTTGGCAGAAACCTTGAAATAAGTGATTAACTAAGATATGTACAAGGCAAAATTTATTCAAATCCTTTACAAAGTATACGTTTACTTACAGATATAAATCTGATGACTTTAACTGATTTAAAAAAGACACTAAAAAGCGAAATATAAACAACCATTTTGACTTAGGTTTTGACTTGATTATTTACTAGGTACAGTTGATATTTGGTCTTTGATATTTGTGAGTACCTATTCTATTGCAAATTAAATTTTAAAACTATTTCAGAGTTTCTTGCCGGATCGTCTCTGCCGCTTTCCGAACTGCAACAAACTTCTTATCTCGCTGCGAGTTTTTCTCCTATCGAGTTCTTTAAATTACAGAATAGATGACACTATGTAGTTTACATTCGTCACAATACTCACTTCACCCTAGTTACAATTATGTGAAAAAAAGGTCGCTAAGAAGAAGCTCTATGCAATGTTTGTTCTTAAAAACTAGATCGAATTAAAACGAACACACGTTCAAAATAAGAACAAAATAATACATCGTTACGAAGCCCTATATAGAGAAAAATATTCCTGTTTTACAATTTTATTCAAATCCAAAACACTTGCAACGCCTAATATGTAAATTGCGTCTGCCGCTGTTCTTGAGGTGTGAATAGAATAGTATTTGTCTCATAAATACTTAAAAGGACACTTTCAATTTGAAAGTGATTTAAGGTTTATTAAAAATTATGGAAAACAATTTTCGAACGGTATTTTTAATTTAAACGCTTGCTATGTGTACGTTTTTTTATATTTCTTTTGTAATCTAGAGTATCATTTGAGGAGGTCGTTGCCAAAAAAGAGGCCAAAAGAGGGATTTGGAAATAATTCCATTGAAATACTATTATAGCTAGTATAACAATTTAGACTTTTCCCTACCTCATTCCTATTTAGACAGAAAAACTTATAGCACTCTATTTTTATCAAGGTCAACATACGAATTTCGCTAAGACATTGGAGACAGCAAATGAAGCATTACAATAGATGTAAATAAATTGAACGTATAAACAAACAACACAAATTAATCGCACAGTATAAAACACGGACGATTAAATCTTCTTATAAGTAAAATTGACCCTAATTCTTATTAAATTTGAGTTGAAAATCCTTTGCAAAAGACCATTTGTCGTGGGATTGTGACAAATAAACGCATAAGCCCTTAATCACTGGTAACAAGATGGCTTAATTAAAAACCTGAATCGAAACGAACTGTATAAATTAAACTATTAACTTTTAAAAATGAACCACGGAGGTTTGTTACAAATGGCTGTGATTTTTCTCGAAACGACATTAAAAAAGTACTTTTCAAAAATAGAATTTCGAATGCCAAATTATTAAATGACACTCATCAGTTATTATTGTTGACTAGCTGCACCCCGCGGTTTTACCCGCGTGGTCATGGAATTTATTTACATGATTAGATTTTTACTTACATGACACTTATTGTTATATTTTGAACAATTTACACAATACCTTTTAAATTTGTAGCCTACCTATTATTCTAATGTTGATGTGTTGTTCTGATGTATAAGCACATTATTGTTACGTTTCAGTAAAATCCATTCAGTAGTTTTTACGTGACATAGTAACAAACATCCATACATCCATCCATACTTACAAACTTACGCGTTTATTAAGTAGGATACCTACAATGTTTGGTTTGGATAGTTAGAAACGCGTGAAACAAAGGAAACTAGCTGTCTTCAAAAGAAATATGGTAGATAAGTAGAGAATAGAAGATTTTCACCCACTCACAGAAACTCCCCGTCTCGGGAAGTGGCTTCACCTTACATCATACAGCAGCCAATAGCGTCACCCTTGAGTGACAGTTTCTGAACGTGGGTAAGGTCACTAGAGTATAGCTTTAGCGTCTCTCTAGTCTCTAACAGAGTTTGTAAACAAACAAGACCGATAATTGAGCAACTACAGAGTTTCTTCCCGGCTCTTCTCTGTAGAGCAGCATTCCGAACCGGTGGTAGTTTCAGCATGAATGTAGGTGGATGCAAGGGCTGTGGGAGATTTTGATGGATTGTAAGAATGAGAAATTGTGTATGAAAGGTGTTAATGTAGATATGACGATAGGTGTGTATGGAGATTACCACCAAGCGTGGGACATCGGCCAATATGAATATTTATAATAACTTTGTGATGAGTTTAAGTTATCAGGAGAAGTATTGCGTTGGTAGCAGAAGTAACCCACTTTTCGTTTGCTATAAGCGTCTTGTTTTCATCTTCTCCATGGTCCGTCATGCGACAGTGTTATAATCACCAATTGGCTACATTGAACTCTGACCATCAGGCAGTCCATTACTACTCCGCCCATAGATGACCCACTGCTGAGTCGAGCCTCCTCCAATTATATGGAGAGTAATTAGCCTACTGCGCCACGCTGTCCAGGCGGGTTGGCACAGGGTTTCGTATCATCCCCGTGGAGAAACAGTCAGGCCCCACGGGGCAGCAAGCGGGGGACGGTACACGCTGGGGATGTTTAGTGGGTATGCCTCTTTATGAGGAGATTCCCACACACCCCCCATTGGCCATCCCCAGGCCGGTGGGGATAGTCCATAAAGGATTTTACACAGGGCAACAAAAAAAAAGGGTTTCGTATCAAGTTTTCCTTCTCTTGCGGCTAGGTTTTCGGGCTTCCATTTCCTTCGTCTCATAAAACACCCTCAAGATCAGTGGTATCACTATGTATTCTTAATCTGTCACGGACACTACTATTACTCACAATGTGTGTATAATTCATTTATAGCAGCCGATGCGTTTATTGGGAAACAATCAAATCAAATCAAAATCAAAATCAAAATAGCCTTTATTACCGATAATTAATTTCATTTCATATTTATACATTTCATTTTAGCTTGTAGTATATAGTTTTGCAATATATTACAATTAATTATAATTCATATCTATTTTAATATAATAATTTGCATTGCACTTTTAATAATTAATGTTTAATCTTTCTCTTCGACATCAGTAACATCAGTATTATCAGTTTGCCGTTTGGCATAGGCCTCCCCTAGGCTTTCCCATGTATCCCTGTTCGCGGCGTTTCTTTGCCATGTTGTTCCAGCTACCTTTCTGATATCGTCCTCCCATCTTATTTTTTGCCTCCCTTTCCTTCTTTTTCCGTCTCGAGGGTACCATTCGGTAACGTCTTTTGTCCATTTTTCCTTTTTGCTTCTTATCATATGGCCTACCCAGTTCCATTTAAGCTTTTTCACAGTGTAAGTGACGTCTGTGACTTTTGTGTTGCTTCTTATATATTTAAGTTTAATTCTGTCCCTTAACTTGAGGTTTAGAATGCTCCTCTCCATTTTATTTTGACACACTTTGAGTGCTCCATTCTGTTTACTAGTAAGGGCCCAGGTTTGTGCTCCATAAGTTAAGCATGGTAGAATGCATGAGTTGAATACCAGAGTCTTGTCTTTAAGAGGTATGTGTGGGTTCTTCATTACTTCCTTTAGGGACCAGAATCTTTTCCAAGCTTTATTTACTCTGATGCATATTTCTTTCTGCATCTGATTTTCCGGGGCAATGATTTGTCCTAAATATGTGTATTCATCCACATATTCTACTATATTGGAGTCTAAAAAAATAGGTGTTTTTGTGTGGTTTGTCATTAGTTTTGTTTTGGTTAAGCATTGTTTTTAAGCCTTCTTGGTTATCGTTAAGTAGAATTAGGTCGTCTGCGAATCTGAGATGGTTAAGCATTTTGCCATTTATGTTTATCCCAAATGTATCCCAATTAATTTTCCTAAATAAATGTTCTAGTACAGCCGAGAAAAGTTTTGGTGAAAGGGGGTCTCCTTGCCGTACTCCCTTTCTAATTTTGAAGGCCACTCCTTTCCTTTCAGTCTGGATTTTTGCTGTTGATTCCTTGTATATGTTTTTTATTATCCTAATATATTTTGGATGTACTCCTTGTGAGTGTAGAGCGTCCCAAATGTGTATATGTTTCAGAGAATCAAATGCCTTACTGTAATCTACAAATGCCAAGTAGTATTTTTTCCCGTACTCATTGCACTTTTGGATAATTTGTTTTACGACATGGATATGATCTATTGTTGAGAAGTCGCTTCGGAATCCAGCCTGTTCTCTCGGCTGATTTTCGTCCAATACTGTGCTTAGTCTGTTCAACATTATCTTAGCAAATATCTTATATAAGTTGGAGATCAGGCTAATCGGTCTATAGTTATTTATTTCTGCCCTGTCGCCTTTCTTATGGAGCAATATGATGGTTGATGATGTCCATTGTTGTGGTATTACTTCTTTAGCTAGAATGTCGTTGTATATATTTGTAATAGCATTTATCGTGTAATCTAGGCATCCTTTTAGAATTTCGTTTGTTAGTCCGTCATCTCCAGGGGCTTTGTAGTTTTTCTGGGACAGTATTGCGGTTCTCACTTCGGTTTCTAGTATCGGGAGGATATCTTCTTCATCATCTTCTTGTGAGTATTGACTACATGTGTAGTCTACGTCATCGTACAATTTCCTATAAAACGTTGTTGCTATTTCCATAATTTGTGGTCGTTTTGTTTCTTTGCTATCAGATGTCTTGCCTCTGATGGATGGAATCCAACAGGTATTCTCTCTCAGTTCTTTTAGGGCTTTCTTTATGCCTCCCGATGTTTCAATATGGTATTGGATAGTTCTATTTCTAAGTTGTTTCCTATGTGTCCTAATTTTTTCATTTATTTGTTTACTTAAATGCGTTATTTGTGTTCTATTTTCTTTTTTATTTCTCAATAAAGTTTTCCTGGTTTCAATAAGGTGTCTGGCTTCGTCTCCAATTTTATCTCTCTGGTGTTTTGAGGTATATAGTTTCCTAGACAATTCTTGAAGCGCTTCTTGTAGTTTATTATATTTTTCTTGTATATTTTCGTTGTTATTGTTATTCATTAAATGGTCTTTCAATGTTATCAACAAGTTTTCTGGAATGGGAAGTGGGATTTGATCTGGTATAGTCTCTTTCCTGGTGTACGGTCTCCTCTTCTTTATCTCATTTAGGTAGATTGCTCCTCTTACCATTCGGTGATTTGTGTTGAAATTGAACCTATTAATTATGTCTATGTCTTTGAAGAATTCGTGTTTGTTAGATAATATGAAATCTATCTCATTTTTTACATTCCCGTCAGGAGATATCCAGGTCCATTTTTTATTTTTGTTTTTCTTGTAAAAAGTATTTAGGATCTTGAAGTTATGTGCCTGTGCCAGATGTACTAATCTTTGTCCGTTATCATTTCTTTTTCCTGTGCTGAATTGACCTAATGTGCTATCTTCGTTCCTTAGTCTTTCACCTACCTGGCCATTAAAATCTCCCATCAGGACAACTGCTTTGTGTGTACCGGCAAGAGTCTTTTCCAGGTCTTCATAGAAATTGTCCTTTATGTCCTTAGGTGCCATCTCTGTAGGAGCATATATTTGGATTATGGATATAGTTTCATACCCAGGCAAGTTAATATTTAGTTGTGCAATTCGTTCTGAGATCCCAGTGAAAGACTGTATATATTCGCTGTAGCATTTTTTAATCAGGAATCCGACACCATGTAGACCTGGTGTGCTTTCTTTATGATAAAAAATGTAGTTTTCATGCTGTTCAATTTTTTCGCCCATTCTCCTCACTTCACTTAGGCCAATAATGTCCCACTTTATAAAAGCTAACGCATATTCCAGTTCTTGTAGGGATTCGTCTGTTCTTAGAGTCCTAGTGTTGAGTGTTGATATGTAAATACTATTTCGCTTATCTTTTATAACATTTTTTTCTTTTTTACTGTTTTCATGTATAGTATCTTGTTCATATAAATTTTTGTTTTTTTTTTTTGTTTTTGGGGGATGATCCTAGAGGGATTTGGTCTCTTGCCCCACGGTGACCAGCCGGGTTGGGGTGCTGTTCCCTTTCTAAATACTCTTTGCTTATGGTTGTTGTGTTTTTCCGGTTACCGATGTCTCGAGATTCCTATGCTTTTGGTTTAGTTGTTTCTGTCAAAGAATGGGATCTGGACTTCATGTATGCGAACGGGTCAGTTCTGTGTAGTTTTGCAGGGGCTCCTACGTTTCTGTTGTTACCGCCTGACACATGTTGATTCCGTTGTGTAGGTGATAGTGATGTCTCCCTTTTTCTTTTTTCGTTTCCTTTTGGTTTTATTACAATTTTGTTGTTTTTAATGTACACATCATTTCCCTTTTCCTTCTCTCGGTGTAGTTCTTGTTGTAATTCTTTGCGTTTTTGTAACGTTTCTTTAGAGAAGTCTTCAGTAATGTATGTTGGTGCTGACATTTTACTTTTATTTTTTAGAATCTCAATTTTTTTGCTGTATGTTGTGAGGGTAATTAATACAGGCCTTATTTTTCCATTCGTTTGCCTTCCAATTCTGTGTAATTTATTTATGTCGTAATTATCAATTTTTGTTCCCGAATTTTCAAATAATTTTGTAATATTTTTAAATAATTCAGTATAATTTGCTTCCGTCTCATTAAATCCATGAATTATAATGTTGTTCCTTTTAGTTGCATTTTCTAGGGAATTTATTTTCTTATTTAGTACTTCGATTTCTGACTTCAGGATTTTATTCTCTTTAATTAATGGTTTGATTTTATCGTCTATGGTCGCCATGATTTTTTCTGTATTATCTTTTATTAGGGTAGCTTGTTTATCCATTTCTAGTTTCATCATATTAAACAGTGTGGAGATTGACATTTCTTCAGCCATCGTTGAACAGGGAAACAATAATACATCCCTAATACAAAATTTTATTGACACCGTACTAAAATTTCAAATTTCTTACGAGCCATGCCATAAAGTTTCAATAAACAAAAATCGAACCAGCGTAAATTATCGGGCTTATTCGAAATTCAATTTCGCCTCCCACGCGCGCTTGCAAACTTTTTTTATGCAGAAATTAAAAAGAAAAGAGCTCATTAGCATCGTTTAGGTCGCTTTTAACGTCTTAATTTGAATTCGGAATCGGCAACCGTTGGAGGTTTAATCAGGTGATACTGGCCACAAATGGGCAATTGGATCGGGTCGACGAATGTTGAAGTTACTTTTGCGTGACGATTCTGGAAATGCAAATTTAAATGCATTCTTTTTAAAAAGAAAACAAAGAATACAGATAATGTTATCTGTTTCGATCTCACCTGGCAATACTAGCTGTTACCCGTGACTATGTCTGCGTTGGTTTTCAATTGTGACATCCTGAGGGTGTTGTAGTAGTATAATTATAGCCTACTGTGTCACAATGGTCAGACGGGTTGGCACAGGGTTTCGTTTCAAGATTTCCTTCTCTGGCAGTTAGGTTATCGGCCTTGACTTTCGCTTTTGTCGGCTCTTACATCAACCTCAGGATGGAATGTGGTGGTGACACCACAGACACTGATACTTTAGCCTGTTCTCTAGGAAAATTAGTTTTGTTAAGCGTATTTATAAACGAATCATTTACTCGATTACTGAGTAGTTAATTAACAATTTATTTAATTCGAAGTAGCGGGCTTTGTGCAGTAAGGGTATCGGCTGAACCATCTTTTTAACTGTCCGATTAAGAGTTAACTGATAACAATCTATTTACTATCCGAACTAACAGCAATGAACTGATAATTATGCGGAGTGTAATAAACAGGGTACGTATGTAATGCCTTATGGAGGTAATAAAGTCGGTATTCCGACATTTTATTGAATATGACGCGATGAGGCTTAGGCTTGCTCCTTGACCAATAGGTGGCCTCTCTATTGATGTCCTCTGTAAAATTGTAAGACATCACTAACTCAAACTCAAAATTAACTTTATTTACGTAAGTTTTATCACAAAACTCTTACAAATCGTCATATTTACAGTTACCATTATCATCATCTTACGACCCCTGTCCCACGCTAGGTGGTAGTCTCCATACACACCTATCAGTCGTCATATCTACAGTCACACCTTTCATACACAATTTCTCATGCTTACAATCCATCCATCTCTCTTGATCTTCCACAACCCTTACGTCCACCCACATTCATGCTGAAACTACCACCGGTACGGAATATTGCTCTACAGTGAAGAGCCGGCAAGAAACTCTGTAGTTGCTTTTTTCAAATCAATGGGTTTGTTTACAAAAAGCAAGCAAATCTTCAATCGGTATGGCTATAGGGTTTTTGTAACATCCTGTATATTGCCCATTTAGAAACTATGTTTTTGTCCAAAAAAAGGTTCTGACATTTGACAGGGCCATGCGAAATAAAAAAAAACATTTTCGATAGGAATGTATGAGCTTCACAATTTATTCTGTTTGTCAATGGGTGCGTTATGATTTGGAATACAAAGTGTCCCCACCCCATTCCACACTGAGGGTGTCGTTAGAGTCGTTGGAATGCTAGCTAGAGAAGGAGGCACCAGCATGGAACGGTAAGCTAAATACCCCCCATGTAACTGGAGGAGTTCCGGCTCAGCAATGGGTTTTCTATGTGCTAAATAGTGTTGCAGCAATATTTACATTGTGGTCTCATTTCGCCATGCGTATCTGTCTTAATTCGACTGCCTCGTTGGTCTAGTGGTTAGATGTGCCGCCTTTGGATCAACGGGTCCCGGCTTCGATTCCGGGGTCGGGCAAGTGTCTTTGTCTAAACTAGAGGCACTGGCTCGGAGTCTGGGTGTTATTTCTATCTATAATATGTATGTATTTACAAAAAAAAATGTATATAAGTAGTTTACCATCCATCTTGTTACCATAACACAAGCATTAAGTTGCTTAGCTTGGGACGAGATGGCGTTGTGTGAAATGTCCAAGGATATTTATTTATTTATTAATTGACATTAAACATCACATGACAAGCCCTCTGCGTTTATTGCCAGTTCTTCTCAGCAATAGCTTGACCATTGCTGAGAAGAACTGGCAAGAAACTTCCGAACTGAACCACCGAACTAAAAAAAATTACATAGCTTTGTATAAATTTATATGTTGACAATTTGTAAGTGTCTATTGTGTCCTATCTATCTATCTTTAAAAATAAAAATGAATTGCTGTTCGTTAGTCTCGCTAAAACTCGAGAACGGCTGGAGCGGTTTGGCTAATTTTGGTCTTGAAATATTCGTGTGAGTCCAGTCCAGGAAGGTTTAAAAGGTGAAGGTTTATAAATATCATTCAACGAAGACAAGTCGAAACATGCAACATTAATTATTTTAATAAAACTGTTGCTTAAAAAACACAATAGGTACCGAGGTTCATATTTTTTTAATCAGCTATTTAATATCCGATTTTCAAAACTAGATTTGAATTTTGCAACGATATGTTATAAGAAGTCATACATTGTGCACAATGAGCATGCGAGCATGTGTTTTGCGTTCCACCGCATTGGTGGCCCAAGACCGGTTCATTTCTCTCTTTGAGGACCGTCAGCAAAACAGTCAAAAACATTAAAAGAAATGTGAAAGTTTGGATGATCATTTCATATAGTTTTGACTGCCTCGTTGGTCTAGTGGTTAGATGTGCTGCCTTTGGATCAACGGGTCCCGGGTTCGATTCCGGGGTCGGGCAAGTGTCTTTGTCTAAACCAGAGGCACTGGCTCGGAGTCTGGGTGTCATTTCTATCTATAATATGTATGTATTTACAAAAAAAAAATGTATATAAGTAGTTTATCATCCATCTCGTTACCATAACACAAGCATTAAGTTGCTTAACTTGGGACGAGATGGCGTTGTGTGAAATGTCCAAGGATATTTATTTATATGTCCAAGAATATTTATATACCTTTGAGCATTTTATTAATTTATACTACTTATTACTTACTTCTCAACCTATACATTCGGACCTCCTACAATTTAAAGGGGGGAAGTTATAGGCTAACTTCCCCCCTTTAAATTGCCACGCTGGCCAGCACAAGAATATGTTTTAAGATCTCCTTCTCCTATGGTTTTGCGCCTATGGTTGTGCCTATGGTTTTGCCATGTAATCCATGTAATCTTTTGAACCGTGTGGTGACGGATTCAGAATACATAGTGTCACCTCCGCAATTCTTCCTGATAGTGTCGTAAGAGCCGACAAAAGGACATGTAAAGGCCGAATACCCCTCCCTGTATATGAAAACCTATGCCAACCCGTCTGGCCAGTGTGGCGCAGTAGGCTAATTACCCTCTATGTATTTGGAGGAGGCCCGACTGAGAAAAAGACGTAGAAAACCTCTTTTAGTTGGCTCTAACAACACCCTCAGGATGAAATGGGGTGGTGTGGAGATCCTTGGGGGGGGGACTATGTCCAGTAGTGGACGTCTTTTGGCTGAAATGATGATGATACTAATTCTATTTCTATGGGTGTACATAAATATTTAAACAGTTCTGTAAAAACATTGTTTTTTTTAACGTATTTTCTATTCTGTTTTTAACGTTCAACATTTAACTATTTCAAGCTGATATTGCAGAGAAGTTTTTCTTTTTTTTTGACAATAGTATAATAAGAAGCCATTTTGCTGGCAAACCATTATTATATTTTTCGAATACCTATATATATTTTTAAGCCACGTGTCCATATTTGCTCACCGTACGAAGGTAGCTTCAGTCGTATCCGCTTAAATAAAACCCAGAACTCCAGGTCTGTGACCCTTAACTGGATTCAATGAGCATCTGCGATTATCATTTCGGCAACGTCTTAATTATGGGCTATCAGAAGTACTAAGTGACTGATAAAATGTTGGCTGGTTCTCGACTAAATCCGTTTGAATATTGATTATTGTAACAGGTAAAAAAGTGACGATGACTTTTTTTGTGTGCCTGTGTGTGTGTGTCTGTGTGTGTGTTTGTTTTTTTCCTTTAATTTTTAGTTTTTTTTTCAACGCGTCCCCTACTCCTGGTTAAGGTCGCCCGAAAGCGATGGATGCGGGCGGCTCCGGACCGGCCTTCGTGGATATCCTTGGGGGAGGCCTATGTCCAGCAGTGAACTGCATTTGGCTGAAATTGTGATGCTGATGATGATGTCCCCTAACCTGCTTTGATAGGGAGCTCTCTAAAGCTGCCGTGAGGCACGTGCGGGACACTGCACGTTCCTCCGTCAGGCGCTGGATGAAGTGGCACACTGGTCTCTACGCCTGGCCGCCCCTCCACTGCTAGCGGTGGAAGCCCTGGTCTGCATGCCTGTTCCTCTCATTCATTGTTTTAAAAGGTTAAACGCTGAACATTTGACACCAAAAACTAATGACGATAACACTACAAGCATCGTGTCATGTCACTAGCAGTGACTAGCAGCGACTATTGCCGATTCTACTAGACCTCTCAGCCCATTAATGACCTACCACTAACCTCGGGCCTCCTCCCATCACAGGGAGGGTCATAAGCCTACTGTGCCACGATGGCCAGATGGGTTGGCATAGGTTTTCATATACAGGGAGGGGTATTCGGCCTTTACATGTCCTTTTGTCGGCTCTTACGACACTATCAGGAAGAATTGCGGTGGTTTTTTTTATTTTTTATTACTAACTGTCCGGCGGTTGACCTCTATCTCACCTGATGGTAAGTGACGATGAGGCCGACGGTGTAACCCGCTGGGACAGTAAGAGCCTATTCACTCCAGACTTGAAGGCATCCAAGTCATATTTACTTGGAAAAACAGACGTAGGAAGCGAATTCCACTCCTTAGCGGTCCGCATCAAGAAAGAGGAGGCGAAACGCTTAGTGCGAATATGTGGAATTTCAACCGCATAAGGATGAAGTCGCTCCCCACGCCTGGATGTCCGATGATGGAAAGGGGATGGTGGAATTAATTCGTGCAATTCCTGCGCACACTCACCGAAATGTATCCTATAAAACACGCAGAGGCAAGCCACTCGTCGTCGGTGCTCGAGGCTCTGCAATTTTGCCTGTACCAACCGCGTATCACCAATGAGCTTGTAGGCCCGGCGCTCCACAGAATCCAAGGCGGCTAACTGATACTTGGCTGAGCCATCCCAAAGGTGGAAACAGTACTCCATACCTGAGCGGACCTGAGCTTGGTAAAGAGTGAGAAGCTGTCCAGGTGTGAAGTACCGACGCACCTTAAATAGGATACCAAGTTTCTTTGCTGCAGTTTTCGCTTTGGACTCTATGGAACTCCCGAAGTTAAGGTCTGAACATAACTTCATGCCCAAAAGCTCGAGTCGACCCGCAATTGATACGGACACATTTCGGAAAGTGGGAGTCAAGTTGAACGGACTCCGCTTTGCGGTGAATAGACACGCCTGTGTTTTGGTCGCATTGAACCTGACTAGATTGTCATCGCCCCAGTTGGACACTGACTTTAAAGTCAAGTTCAGACGTTCCACCATGGCCTCCCTAAGCGACTGAATCTCATTACTGGTGGTCCGGGCATCAGACACGTATCTCTCCGTGACCGTGCTGTCATCTGCATACCCAAAAATACCGGGTTTAAGCAGGTCGTTAATATGCAGCAAAAAGAGAGTCGCGGAGAGAACGGACCCTTGAGGTACACCGGCATTAATTGCCACTTGATCCGATGAGTAGCCATCAATGACTACTCGGATGTAACGGTTCCTCAGGAAGTCAGAGATCCAGAAGCACAGACTAGCTGGGATTCCGTAAGCTGGAAGTTTGCCCAAAAGACTTTCATGCCAGACCCTGTCGAAAGCCTTTGTAATATCAAGAGACACAGCAAGAGCTTCACCGTGTCTCTCGATGGCTTCACCCCAAAAGTGTGTTACATACACAAGAAGGACGTGAATCTAGACGTGAATTTTCAGCAAAGAGGGAGACAAATAGATTTGCCTTCTCCTTCGCAGTGTGAGCTAGCGACCCATCAGGTTTCAGCAATGGTGGTAGTGATGACTGACAGAAGTTCTTCTCCACCGATTTGACGAGGGACCAGAATGCTTTACTCCCAACTGGGTACGAAGCAAGCTTAGTCCCGATGCGACCAACATGGAGGAAACGAGCTAT
This sequence comes from Clostera curtula, assembly GCA_905475355.2. Taxonomy (NCBI): domain Eukaryota; kingdom Metazoa; phylum Arthropoda; class Insecta; order Lepidoptera; family Notodontidae; genus Clostera; species Clostera curtula. The sequence continues at coordinate 2,873,231 of FR997813.1, read as the reverse complement.
ATATTCTGAGTCCGTCACCACACGGTTCAAAAGATAACATGGATTACATGGCGAAACCCTAGTCACAAGAGAAGGTCTCTTACGACACCCTCAGTATGGAATGGGGTAGTGATACTATGTTTTCAAAATCCGTAACACGGATACTCCACCCTCTTTTAGTGAGGTAGATAGAGCTAGGTATTCTCAAAGAACCTACATGCTCGGTCAACTTTCCTTGGAGACCCCAGGCCCACATACATATACTGTTCGGTGTCGCACAGATATTGGAAAATAAGCTGATTCTCCATTAACCATTTGAAAAAATCCCCACCCAACATTGAGTAAAGGATAATCCGTAAATCCTTATCCTACTTCACGTAGCATCTCCCCAATGACGTCACCTTACCCAGACAGAGCTCGATATTTTAACGAGGGCCCCTCTTTAAATTTATAATGCCACCTTTGTATTCAACACTGCCTGACTACCAATTTTGCGGCGGTTTTTGATGACCATCTGACGGTGCACGGGTACACCAGCAAAGGAAATCTATAGACACCTTTCTTTTGTCTTTAAATTTTATTCTTCATAGCCTTCGCCAAACAGAGGGGTAATCAAGTACGTTTGCAATTACAGAGGCATCACTTATGTGTCACCTAAGTCGCCTAACCTGCATATCTCCTTGGCATTTCCTGTGCTGATATCGGCTTCGCATATTTGCCTATATTACGCAAAAATACTGTAGTATTCACTAATTGACCCTCTCAACCGACTGTGCTGCTATCTTGCGGTGGTGAGGGGACTTGCGTGCCTTTAAGATCCGTTGGGGCCATACCGGCTCAGGATCACAAATGCCGGGCACACGGGGAGAGGCCAGACGAAGAGCGGCATACGGTGTCGTAGCGGGTTCGAGCTCCAGAGACTCCTACATCCTCAGAGTTACCCTAAGCCGCTGCAGTGAACCATAGTGTCCTCGGGATTCCGGTCAACCTGGTTGGTCTCTAACCCGAGTACTGGTCTGGCTTTCTTTTGCGAGGACGTTATATCGCCGTAGGTAGCCGTAGATTAGCCTCTTGGCGCCTCTTACGACACCCTCAGGAGTTGGTGAGTTTGTGTATTCTAAATCCGTCACCACACGGAAAATAATCAATTTTTTAAGGCAATGTGAACACACCTTTAAGTACCTACGTCACAACCCACGCAAAATCAGCAACTAACCGCGCGAAATCCACAACACCCCATAAATCGGCTTAAGAACAAAACGCAGCGCCATAAAGCGCTTTACAATCGTTCGCGCCTACAGTTTGAATGTTTAAATATAGAACACGCTATTAAGGCTCACATAATCTCGGTGTTATTGCAAACTAGGTTGTCGATCTTGATTTGCTTACTAAGCGCATTTTTTTATCTGTTGATTCATCTGGTTCACTGGGCAGTGGTGAACCAGGCGTGGTTCGGCGTGGTCATGTTCAAGTTCATGGAGGAAATTTGCCTAGGTTTTAAGGTTTCCTTCTCTTGTGGTGTTTGAGGCCGTTTGACACCCTCTGAACAGGACGAGGTGGTGACATTGTGTATTAAAAATTTGATGATTCCTCATGATGATGTAACAAGTAGTAAAATCAATACAGCTGTTTCGACGATCCGGGTAACAAACAGAAAGACAGACAATGGTGTAAATTCTATTCCTCTTCTCTCTTCACTTCTGATTAAATCTCTCGCAAAACAAAATACATAACACTTTTACGTATCGAACAAAAGGCGCACCGCATATTAAAATTCACACAGCCGACATATCGGACCCGCAGATTTATTATTAGTATCGATGTCGCATATAAATGTTGGCGGTGCACATGAGTTTTTGTAAATCAAGTTATTCGTTACGCCCCGAACGGCATTGTCCTCGGCCCGCGCTTAAAAAACTTTCAATTTTTTTTTCTTTTCAACCGTATGCATCAAAATTTATTCCGTTGGCTCGCGATCAGATTGGAATAGACTTGGATTTTATTTTATAGGGAAAATTTGAAATTCGAACTCAATTTTAGATTTCAGTTTACTTTTTTTCTCGACGCATATTAAAAAAATAGTGTTTGTTACTTGTGGTGATGATCCCATTCCATCCTCAGGCTGTAGTAACAGCTGCCATTGAAGGTGGGGTCAGCGGATATGTGGGACTCCGGAACACTCAACCACTAAACCCCAGCGGTATATTCTCACACGAATGGTTTGAGACGCCCCAGGTTCACGAGAACGCATTCCACTGTGGAAGATACGAAACCAAAACTACTCAAACAACTTTACTCACAACAATTCGAGCAAAACAGACATTATTGAATTTAATTTTAATAATTTTAGCTCAAGGTTTGGAATATAATAAAGTGTGAATTTATTTGTAACATCTCACTCATCTTAATGTATTTAATTATATTAGTTATTATTCATATTTATATTATTCATTCATTTATCGTTGGTTTTGTAAATAAACTTTATATAATCAATTGCAAAACGTCATGTTACATTAAAAAAGTTTAAGGTTAAATTATAAATAATTTTATTAGAAATTAGAAATTATTTATTGTTATCACAGGTACATAAAAACTTAAACAAAGGTCTTAACATAGTGAACAGATCGCTGTGATATACCGTACTAGACGGTGTACAATATTATGTCTTAAAATTTAAAATAACATTGGTGAATTATTATTATTACATAAATTAAGTTATTATTATTTTAAGTCTTTATCGTTCAAGTAATCCGCAATACTATAATATGTTTTATTTAAGAGCAATAGTTTAACTTGTTTTTTAAATATTTTAATGTTCTCTTCACTTCGCAAACTTTGAGGTAATTTATTATAAATTTTAGGTCCCATACAGAAAATGCTTTTATTGAGCATAGTTGTACGTGAGGGTACCAAACATAACATGTCTCGATGTCTCGATCTGTTTTTATTTTTGAAAAGATATTGGTTACTTTTAACGAATAATACAGTCTCGTAAATATATAGAGATGGAAGTGACAATATTTTCAAAGACCGAAAATAGGGTTGGCAACTGTCCGTAGATTTTATATGACATATGGCTCTTATACACTTCTTTTGGGCTTTAAATGCTAATTCTTTGTTTGTTGAGTTGCCCCAAAATATTATGCCGTACCGTATGATGGATGCAACATATCCATGATAGGCCGTGATAACAGTATTACGGTCTGCAAGAGTACTGAGTTTGTATAACGCGTAACAACTTTGACTCAATTTATTACATACATGCTCTACATGAGATTTCCATGTCAACTTATTATCTATTATTATTCCTAAAAACATTGTAATGTCAGTTTGAGATATTGATTGTCCATTATAATTAATATTTAAATTATAGTCATTATTTCATCTTTGATTAAAATTTATAAATTTGGTTTTGTCAATATTCATTTTTAAATTATTGCATGCCATCCATTCTATTATACTCTTAATTGTAAAATTTATATCGTTTTCAAAAGTATCTTTGTTTTCTCCAGTAAAAAGCACTGTACTGTCATCTGCAAACAGTGTCATGTGGTGATTACATATTTGGGGAAGGTCATTTATGTACACCAAAAAAAGTAGTGGACCTAACACACTTTATATGGTGGATATGTATTAAATTCATTAATTTTTGCAGTAATATGTTTATGAAGCTTAACGGGCTTTAGAGAGATCCTTGAATAGTAAGTATATTTCATACATACATAAAATTACGTCTTTTCCCGCAGGGGTAGGCAGAGATCACATCCTTCCACTTGCTACGATCCTGGCTCACAACTTTCGCTTCTTCCACTTTCATCAACCTCTTCATGCATACTCGTCGGTTTAAGGTGCTTCTGACCTGACCTTTCTTTAGGACATCACCTAATAGCAATTTCATCCATCCCATTAGTGGTAGAATGGACTAGCGTATCGTTAACCGCCTGCTCAATGAAGCTGCCCAACCTTACAGAATAACATCTCCCTCAAACTTCAGATCGAGCTAGGATAGCTTGATCTGAAGTTTGAGGGCACCCTGATGATCAAAGGTAACCCTTATCTTGCTAAAATCAATCTAGAACAACCTTCATCTGTTTTTAAATGGTGGACGACGATAAAAAATAACATTTTCTAGAGTGCGCATTGAAGTTGGTGGGAAAAGAGAATGGTGGCACCATATTGAAGGTATAAAATATGTGACTGTGTGTGTGTGCGTGCGCACATTTTAAAATTTGATTTAAATTTATATTTATAAATTTATTTTATATGAAGTTACATAAGAAGCAATGAAAGGAATAAGTTATTTCACGCAATAAAATGATGCAGAAGACGAAAAAATAGGAAACAGCATTTAAAAACAAGTTGTAAAGTAGGTGTAGGTATCATTAGTTTTTTTTATTACATAGATGGAGATAGAACGGTCTATTACCTAAGTTCTTTAACCGTAATATTCTGAAATGCACAATGCTGCACAACTCTTCCATATTTCCCACACGCGTTTCGGTCGCGCAAAAATAAACAAAGGCCCATTTTTATCGCGACAACGCGGCGGTCGATTCGCGCTCTTTCCGCTTTTTTTAAAGTGCCATCGATACTCGATGAGCCATTGTTCGAAAATCGGAGTCACCGCTTGTTATATTATACTCTGTGCAGTTTATAAAATGGCGGATGCACTTTTTAAATTTCGATTCGATCAATTAAATAGTAAATAGCATCGTGTATTATTAACGTTTTACATAAAATAATCTTCTTCGCCTATTTTTCAAACACATAAACCTAATTTTGATAACTGCCACACAGAGGCATTGCCGTTTTCTGTTTTCAAATTTCTGTGGTTTACATTGCGGGACAATCGGTACATAATTATTTGATTAGAACAAGCTCGCTTTTTATCATACGTATGGTATTAATTGTCTGAATTTGTCTGAATCTAAAGCTAATATTGCTGCCAATCAGAGTTATACTATAAAATTTGGGTTCCAGTAAAACAAGATATCGTTATAATAACTGAATAATAACTGAGTTGCATTATACGAGTATTGTGAACTATGTACTCATTTCTCAGGTACCGCGGGTGCGATGTTACCCGCGGAAAACGCCGCGGGCTAAAGCTAGTCAAAAAAAGTAGCTCCTTAAATTAAAGAAGTTACTCCTTATAAGTATCATCATCTACCTATCAGTGAAAATCAGCTCAGCCGTTCTAGAGATTAGCTGGAACAAACAGACAGACAAAAATAAAATAAAAATGTAATTTTGGCCTATACTAAATAGGTGTATACATACTTACTACTTAATTTTAGTCGTGTTTCATGCAAGTAAATTGTTAACAATAATATTAGCCTCTAGTAAGTAATTATTTTAGTTGTACAGAAGTTTGAGATGCCATCCACTTCATGTCAATTATGAGCTACAATAAAATTATTTTCTTTTCTTTCTTTCTTACGCATTAAGTAAAAAAGTGGTTATTTTATTATTACAAACAGACACTCCAATTTTATTTATGTGTAGTATAGATTTGTTCAACCAAACAACAAGAACAGAATCCATTCCCTTCAATAATACATTTCAGTGTTAATTCACAATACTAGAACTATGTAGTACCGAACCTTATTAGGGTTTTGCCACTTACATGAGCCGTCCAACATGACCAAAGTATCCTGATCTGTATCATTTTATACAGGGTGATTCAAAAGAGTAATAAATATAATATAGGCACAATCAAGTTACACTGGTGCTAAACCCAATGAAGAGAGAGAAAAACTACGATATTGTCGTAAATGATTCCACGTGGTGACGGATTTAGAATATATAGTGTCGCCAGCCCAATTCTTTCTGAGGGTGTCGCAAGAGCCACAAAAGGAAATGATACGAAACCCTATGCCGTCTGGCCAGCGTGGCACAGTAGGCTAATTATGGGAGAAGCCTGTGATGGGAGGAGCCCGACCCAGCAGTGGGTCATTTATGGGCTAATATCATTTTTAGATATTTTTTTTCGTTTTGTTAATAAACTTTTAACCATGCTGTATGTCTTGCAAGTCTTAGGCAAACATAACACGTCTAGAATGTTGCCATAGTTCAAATTAAACTGGTACTGTAGAATAAAATAATGGCTGATACAGAAGAGGATACAAGAACAATGGGCGTTCGGAATTTAAAATTGCGCGTAAATTTTAGGGTTGCGTGCGCGCCGCTAAGGATTGTGTTACCATGTTGAAATTTATGTGGCATTTTTATTCAAGTGTTGATATAACGAACTCTATAGAAATGCCCATTGTTTAAGAATCATCATCATAGTTTCGGCCTAAACCATGCAGGGATATTATTAACGACATTGTATCCGGAAAAAAATAGTTTTTTACGGTATGCAATCGAAGCCACGGCTGAAGAACCGGTTTTAAATTTCTACATACTCGTATGTTATACCAAAGAGAATGCACCCATTGGTCAAAGACATTCACATTCAAAAGGAAATTTATTCATGTAGGTTTTGTCCGTTTGGTGACGGACTTACAATACATAGTGTCACCACCCTATTCCATACCGCGGGTGTCGTAAGAGCCGACATAAGGAAATGACATGGCTGAAAAGCTATCTGCAAGAGAAGGAAAACTTGAAACGAAACCCTGCGCCAACCCGTCTGGTCAGGGTGGCACAGTAGGCTTATTAACCTCCCTGTGATGGGAGGAGGCTCGATTCAGCAGTGGGTCATTTATGGCCTGAGTAGTAGTAGGATTTGTCACAAAACTCTTATAAATCATCATGGGCCTTGTCCCACGCTAGGTGGTAGTCTCCCTACACTCCTATCGGCATCATATTTACATTCCTGCCTCGTTGGTCTAGTGGTTAGATGTGCCGCCTTTGGATCAACGGGTCCCGGGTTCGATTCCCGGGTCGGGCAAGTGTCTTTGTCTAAGCCAGAGGCACTGGCTCGGAGTCTGGGTGTCATTTCTATCTATAATATGTATGTATTTACAAAAAAAATATGTATATAAGTAGTTTATCATCCATCTCGTTACCATAACACAAGCATTAAGTTGCTTAGCTTGGGACGAGATGGCGTTGTGTGAAATGTCCAAGGATATTTATTTTTTATTTATTCATGTCTTTCATATGCATGTTCTCATTCACACAATCCATCCATCTCTTTTCGCACAACCCTTGCGGCCATCCACGTGCATACTGAAACTACTACCGGTTCGGAATGCCGCTCAACAGAGAAGAGCGGGCAAGAAACTATTTAGTTGCTTTTTAAAAATGATCTGTCTTGTTTACAAAATGCACCATACAGGATAGTGAGAGCAAGTTCATCATCATCATCATCATCAGCCCGCATTAGTCCACTGCTGGACATAGGCCTCCCCTAAAGAGCGCCATAGCGTCCTTTAATCAGCTAGATGAGAAATAATAATTACTATTTTTCATCTAGCCGAATACAATTAACTTTTAAAAGAAGTCGTGTCTTTGCCTTTATAATTACCGAATCGATTATAATGGCCCATCTGACGTCGGTGCGTCGATAAATTAATCTATAAAAGGGAGCAAAATACGGGGTCTCCGTATATTGACGGATTTAGAATATATAGTGTCACCACTCCATTCCATCCTGAGGGTGTCGTAAGAGTCGACAAAAGATATGACAAGCGAAATCCTAGCTTTAAGAGAATAAAACCTTAAAAGAAACCCGTCGTTCCAGTGTGGGACACTAGGTCAATTTCCCTCGCCCCCAGGGTCACGGAGCATGCTCCCGACATGGGGATGCGTCCCGTGGCCCTGGTTTTGGGCAGTCGAGAATTTCCGTCGTTTTAATGGGTAGGTCGGGGCGCAATTTACCATCTAACGCGTCCCGGAGTCCCACATACCCCGGCTAGTCCCCAACGGCCGGGTATAATTTCCCCCAATGAAATTGGAGGAGACCTGACGAAGTAGTGGGTAATTTATAAGCTAAAATGACGTTTTAATAGGAAAGATACAACAAATGTCTTCAGACGATAATGGCACCGATTGCTGTTTTAAGTTCTTATACAAATATCCACTAAAGAGTAAGTTAGTCGCATCTTCGAAGTATTTTCGAGGGAGGCCGGGGTACTCTGCACCATAATAATGCATAGCATTACAATAATTTACAGCGTGGGTGCCTTTTTGGTAGGCTGAGGGGGAGTTTGTCAAAGGTTTTCCGATTTCTGGGACAAAAATAGACATTCTGCGAATCTAAAATTTATATTAAAATTGACTTTTAAGTTAACTCTTGGTTTGTTATTTTTGTTAACGTTTAGTGACGGACTTAGAATACATAGAGTCGCCACTCTGATTCGCCTGAGGGTGTCTTAAGAGTCGACAAAAGGAAATGATAAGTCCGTAAACCTACACGAGAACACCAAAATGTATTGCTGTGGGTTTTCACATTATTTTTTATATTTTTTCCTAATATCTTCCTGTTGGTATGAAAGCATGCAACATTTTTTCCTTGATCAAACATAATCTTTTCATTTTGTTTTTTAATCTAAGTTATGGGTTTTCATATATGATCATCTTAAAAAAAACTCGTTTCTGTATATAGCATTAACTTTTTCCTCCGCCCTCATAAGCTTGAAACCCGTGCTTATCTCGGCTTTGCATATAGTTTTTTGTAACCTAGTGATCATGTAATATTCCAAAGGAGAAAGAATTTAAAAAAATGGTACAGTAATTTTTGAGTTTCTCATTACAAACATACAATATATCCTCTTTATTATAATAGTATATTATAAGATAGACAAATCAATCAAACATTTTATTTTGCATTATTTACTTTAACCTATTTTAGGTGAATATCAATTGCTCATATTGTGATGATTTTCAGAAAAATTTTGTACAAGAGCCTATGAAGTTTTCTGAACAAAAAATATATTTGTGTAATGTCTTTCCTACAAATTTATTTTAGTTTGTAGCGTATCAACGCAACGCCGGGTACAGCTTTGTTAATAAAATATAAGAAAAATCTTACCCACTAGTTAAATTTTAATTTAACGCCAATACAGCAACTCGTAAACTATAAACGTTTAAGCCTCTAAAAATAATCAAATTAACGGAAACTGTATATCTGGGAGCGAAAATAAAAAAAATAGCCTGATGAAATGTTAGGTAACATTGTAGCTTCACAGAATGGCCCAATAATTTGAGTCGCCTGTCGTGGCGTTGAGAACTATTTCCAGCTCAGATTACTACGTATTAGGCCGATTACACACGTGCGATTTCTTTAAAAATGTGACCGTATTAAAAGACTTTCGTTTTAGACTTTAGAATACCAAACAGTACACAAGCTGATTGAAAATATCTGACTTGGATCCCCTGATCATGTGGCAAATTTTAATGAGACCCAGCCCCTTTTAAATAAATAAATAAATAAATATCCTTGGACATTTCATACAACGCCATCTCGTCCCAACTATAAATATAAGCAACTTAATGCTTGTGTTATGGTAACGAGATGGATGATAAACGACTTATATAATTTTTTTTTTTTTGTAAATACATACATATTATAGAAATGACACCCAGACTCCGAGCCAGTGCCTCTGGTTTAGACAAAGACACTGGCCCGACCCCGGAATCGAACCCGGGACCCGTTGATCCAAAGGCGGCACATCTGACCACTAGACCAAAAATGAATTTCATGGGAATCACAACAACAATATCTATTCAATTTGAGGGCTATTTTAATGAAGTATTAAATAATTCTCTAAGTCTATGTGGCATCGAATACAAAAAATCTTCCTATTCTTTGTATTTCAGAGATCGGCCTCTACCGTACGAGTGGGCCAAGGCCATTAGGAGGCGGAGCATGTTCCTCTATCAGGGAGCAAAACCCGTGGCCTTGTTCGGCCAGTGGAGGGTCGCCATTGGTTTTAGTGGGTAAGTCAGGGTGCCAATTGATCCTTGCGCGCTCCGGAGCATAAATAACCCGGAGTACAAATAGCCCGTAATGAAAAAGAAAGGTTTCGTAGTTGCGGTATCTTGCAGCTAAGTTTTATAATTCGTTTTTATTGACATTTTTGCGACTTAATTGTGTTATTCCGTATTTCAAAGCCGTTACTGCACGGACACATATTTAAAAAACTACTAGTCTACAAGTCGCAAGTGTGCTCTTCCCCTTACCGCGATGATGTGTCAACTGCATGTTAACGTCTCTTCGACTAAACTACACTAAACAGTGGAGGGACGCCATTGGTTTTAGTAGGTAAGTCAGGGCGCTAATTATTGATCCTTGCGCGCTCCGGAGTATAAATAGCCCGGAGTATAAATAGCTCTCAATGAAAAAGAAAGGTTTTCGTATTTACGGTAACGTGCAGCTAAGTTTTATAATTAGTTTTTATTTTCATTTTCGCGACTTAATTGTGTTATTCCGTATTTTAAAGCCGTTACTGCACGGACACGTATTTAAAAAACTACTAGTCTACAAGTCGCAAGTGTGCTCTTCCCCTTACCGCGATGATGTGTCAACTGCATGTTAACGTCTCTTCGACTAAACTGCGGCTGATTTATTTTATTGAAGCCGTAAATGAGTGTGCCACAGCGCGAATACCGACGGTAATAAAGAGGTGTACTTGGTTAGATGGTGGGAGCGGATTGAATCTTGATAAATTCGATCCTGGAAGGCATTATTTAATAGTGAACTTGTATTAATTAATTTCAATAGATTTGTTTATTTTAACGCTAATGGCATAAGGAGGAAATGAGAGTAATACGGAATAAGGATCAAATACAAACGTGAAAATCGGACTATCTCGTGGAAGCAATCAGATAAGAAAACAAGAGAAGCAATCAGAGAAGAATCACAGGTGGAGATTTTATGTTAAGAGTTTTTTTACGTAGGTTTTAACATTAAATTTGAAACTACTACCATCTTTCATCCCTCTTCCCAGGCTAGGTGGTGGTCTCCATAAAGTACTATCTGTCGTTCACACCTTTAGTGGTATGGAGATGCCCTCCATAATAGTATTTATTATCCAGTGTCTGAAGACAAAAGTCTTCAACCAATGTGTGTTGCCAGTGATGACATATGGAACTGAGACGTGGTCGCTCACTATGGGCTCCATCAGAAGGCTCAAAGTCACCCAAAGGGCAATGGAGAGGGCTATGCTCGGAGTTTCCCTGCGAGATCGAATCAGAAATGAGGAGATACGCAAGACAACCAGGGTCACCGACATAGCCCACCGGATTCCGGAAGGCGCAGTGCTGGTAGGCCTCCCACACGGTGGACCGACGACCTGGTTAAGATCGCCGGAAAGCAGTGGATGCGGGCGGCCCAGGACCGGCCTTTGTGGAAATCCTTGGGGGAGGCCTATGTCCAGCAGTGGACGTCTTTTGGCTGAAATGATGATGATGATGATCCAATGGTACCAGAGACCGACAAGCTTCAATCCGTTCGGTCCACTATATACCCCTCCCACAAACAGGGCCTTTTCTCATGCGATTTCTTAAGTGACTAATACTGAGCCCATAGATAACCCACTGCTGAGTCGTGCCTCCTCCAGGTAATTGGCCTACTGTGGAAACGCTGGCCATGTCGGGTCGTATCAAGTTTTCCTTTTCTCGCGTTAAGTCGCACCCTTGTCATTTCCTTTTGTCAGCTCTTACGGCAACCTCAGGATGGAATGGGGTGGTGATACCATGTATTCTAAATCCATCACCACAAGGATTACATTAAAATGAAAAAGAAATTTAGTAATTTAGATGTCCAATACATGTTGGTTTTAGGTTATTTTATACATTTTCTCTGCTGTTGATATTTGTTTGTTTCTATTTATTTATTTGGGACAAAAAACAGTTATATGCTAAAAATAGTACAATTAGGAAATAAAATATAAGATTATTAAACATACAACCCACACTATTGTCCACGGATTAATTAATACGGTTAAAGCAGACATGTGTTACTTATCATAACAAGTTGCATAAGTGTCTACGAGGTTATATACTAAAGCATTAACATTTTTTATAATTTAATAGTATTTCTATTGCCATACGTTTAAATTTTTAATTACTTAAGGCAAATATGTCTAGGTCAATGAAGTGTGCGTTATACGTTTCTAAAAGCCTTTTTTCTATAAAAAAAACTAAAAGTTTTTTTTTATAGTGGGGGAAACCTTTTATAGGTCCCCAGCCCAGGGACGGGGCTGGGGTATGTGGGAGTCCCGGTCGCGATGAGATGGTGATTGCGAACGGTTTACCCACTAAAACCTACCACTAATGACTGCGCGGGCCAACACCTGCACTAGGTATAACCTGCATCGGGTGTGCAGTCTTATTTACGAATACAAACGACCCAACGGGACCCGTTGATCCAAAGGCGGCACATCCAACCCCTAGACCAACGAGTCCGTTTTTTTTAAACACAGACATTTTCGCTTTAGAATATCTCACAAAAGTCCGTGAGGTCTACCCCATGCAACGCCATTACTATCTCGAAACTGTGTTTACATTAAGGAAGTTGAGTTGCATTAAATAGTTTCAACCCGTAGCTGTTGTATCATGACATATTAGATCTTAACAAAGATAGACTTAAAATCAATTATCCTGGAGCTAATGTACCATGGCTTAAGTTGTTTTTGTTTGGTTACACAATTGGTGAGTGTTTTTTTATAAAGAGTAAATTTTATCTAGATGCCATTTTGATTGTTCAATTGTTTTTATGGTCTGCAAAAATCATTACCTAACTAAGCAATTACTCTAGAGAGATACTGTCTGTGTGTACAAGTCCAGAAAAAAAAAACGTTTTTTTTCTGCGCATATTGGTCACCGTCACAAATGACAAGAAGAAAGACAAGGGACATCGTGAAACTAAGATTACTAAGCTGGTTGGTTAAAAATAACGATACCTAATTGGTTGGCTTTATTTCAAATCCATGAATAATAGTGAAAATATGGATTAGAACGTTGGTATCGCACTTAAACTACTAAATAGTTTTTTTATACAATCGTTTCTTTAAATTATTTAGCCCTGACTGCAGATGGCCCAAATCTATTTCAATAGAACGTTATATTAATTCGTTCTGTGTAACTGGATATTATTTAGCGTTACTGCATAATCTTATAAATTTCCTGTCCGTGAACAAACCCCTTGAAAAAACTTTCTTCATTTGATGGTAGATGATTTTTGTACTGAAACTATGACTACTGTTCAGAGTGTGAATTTGTCATGCGTATGCAATTTACAAAAAATGATTTTTTAAAAGAGTTTCACATTATGAACCGCTACTGAATCGGGCCTCCTCCAAATTCATGGAGAGAAATTAGCCTATTGTGTCACGCTGGCAAGACAACACAGGGTTTGACTCAAGTTTTTACGACACTACTTTTTTTTCTTTACTTCTACCAGTTTCGAAACTACCATAGAAGAATTTAAAAAAATAAATAAATATCCTTGGACATTTCACACAACGCCATCTCGTCCCAAGTTAAGCAACTTAATGCTTGTGTTATGGTAACGAGATGGATGATAAACTCAAACTCAAACTCAAATCATTTATTTCAATTGAACCTATTTACTGGTGTTTTTGAAAAGTCAAAAGTGAAGTTAGGAATCTAGTTGCATGTTCCAAAAAGTAGATCCTATGGAGAAGAACAGGCAAGAAACTCCATGGACACTCTTTTTATCATATTTTCTGTTACAAGCATCTGATTGGGTTACATTGATTTCGTGTTTATTTATAGTAAGCTAAGATGTGAGGACAATGTAACATATTGCACAACAGAAGTGTCCAGGAGATCAATATAAAGCTATGTAGGTATGTCAATAGCAGTTAAGGGATGACCGGACCCAACTGGCGGCACCCGATCACGAGCATGACGCATGTGCCAGCCATCCCCCAGCTCAACCATATTTTAGGGAACCGAAGGACACACGACACCACCAGCATGACCTTTAAGCGAGCATGACATACTCTCAACTGCTTGTTTATATGATAAGTTATATAAATACGGTGACTACATAGTGCTCACATTTACAATTCCAAACTTCTAAACAATTATACAAAATAAAATGATAAAGGTCCTGTATAATGCGAAGGTCCTGTATACTCGATATAAAAAAAAAACAAAGACAAATTAGTCCTACTCAGTGGTAAAAAAAACAAGGAACATGAATATTTAATAAATCCATGATGTCAAAATAATATTATGAGATAGGTACATGTCAATAAAAGACCTAGTGAAAGTCCGGAATTAAATAATTATTACAAAAAAAGGAGTAGCAATATATGAAGACCACATAAGACTATTTCAGTGTGGCTGCGGAGCTGGACCAGCATTTCGTCAAGCATTTTTATCATCTACATATTCATCTAATTTATAATAAGCCTGCCTACATAGTGTGCGTTTTACACATATTTTAAACTTCTTCTCGTTTAATTGAAGGATGTTGGAAGGTATTTTATTGTAAAATTTAATGCAGTTCCCCATAAATGAAGTTTGCACTTTTGATAATCTAAATGTTGGTCGAACTAGTTTATTTCCATCTCTAGTAGTATAATGATGTCGTTCGCACTGTTTACTAAATAAATGCAAATTTTTCCTAACATACATGATGTTTTCATATATGTACTGACAAGGCACTGTTAGGATGCTGATTTCTTTGAACAGATCCCTAAGGGAATCGCGACTGCGTAGATTGTCATCATCATCATCATTTCAGCCAAAAGACGTCCACTGCTGGACATAGGCCTCCCCCAAGGATCTCCACAAAGGCCGGTCCTGGGCCGCCCGCATCCACTGCTTTCCGGCGACCTTAACCAGGTCGTCGGTCCACCGTGTGGGAGGCCTACCAGCACTGCGCCTTCCGGAACGCGGTCGCCACTCGAGGACTTTTCTGCCCCATCGGGCGTCGGTCCTGCGAGCTATGTGCCCTGCCCACTGCCACTTAAGTTTGGCAATCCTGTGGGCTATGTCGGTGACCCTGGTTTTCCTGCGTATCTCCTCATTTCTGATTCGATCTCGCAGGGAAACTCCGAGCATAGCCCTCTCCATTGCCCTTTGGGTGACTTTGAGCCTTCTGATGGAGCCCATAGTGAGCGACCACGTCTCTGTTCCATATGTCATCACTGGCAACACACACTGGTTAAAGACTTTTGTCTTCAGACACTGCGGTATTGTGGACGAGAAAATCTTACGCAGCGTATTTTTTTACATTGCGTAAGATTTTCGCGTAGATTTTAAATAGCTCTTTTCTGCAGAATGAAGATTGATTCAATGTCTGCAGCACGTCCCCATAGCAGAATACCATAAGACATGATACTGTGGAAGTAACTAAAGTACACCAGTCGTGCAGTGTCTATGTCTGTTAATTGGCGGACTTTCCGAACAGCATACGCTGCGGAACTTAGCCGCTTAGAAAGAGATGTTATTTGGGGACCCCATTGTAATCTAGAATCAAGCGTTATCCCTAAGAAAACAGTGTCCTCTACTAAATCCAATTTATCATTATTCAATACCACATCACACTCACTATGTTTAACATTAGGTAAAGAAAATCTTATACATTTTGTTTTATTCCCATTTAATACTAAATTATTCGCAGTGAACCAACCATGTACTTGATTAATAATTTTATTTATATCGTCATAGTTTTTAGCACGTCTATCTACTTTAAAAATAAGTGAGGTGTCGTCAGCAAACAAGACTATCTTGGGTTGATTATGCAATGAATGGGGAAGGTCATTAATGTAAACTAGAAAGAGAAACGGGCCTAATATAGAACCCTGTGGCACGCCCATTATTACGTTTGAGCTCCTTGAATTGACACCGTTTATCTGAACCTGCTGCTGTCTATCACTCAGATATGATTTAACTATACAAATGGCCTGCTTACAAAAGCCGTAATGTTCAAGTTTGAGGAGCAGCGTTTCATGATTTACACAATCAAATGCTTTCGAGAGGTCGCAAAAGATCCCAAGAGCATCATGTGCTTCCTCCCAGGCTGTAAAAATATGCTTTAGCAAGGACACACCGGCGTCAGTAGTGCAACGCCCTTTGGTGAAGCCGTATTGCTGATCATGCAGGATATTGTTTATGTTGAAGTGCAATAGCATTTGATTAAGCATGATCTTTTCGAAAATTTTACTGAATACTGGCAAGACCGATACCGGCCTATAATTGTTAGAATCTCTACTGTCCCCAGATTTAAAAAGTGGTATAACTTTACTATGTTTCATAAGATCAGGAAATACTCCTTGATCTACACATAAGTTAAACGTTAAAGCTAAGTAGGGAGCTAAAGTTTCAATAACAGATTGATAGGTTTTGATAGACATTCCCAACAGATCCTCAGTCAGTTTGATCTTAATATCCTTGAAAGCTTTTTTAACAGTTACATTATTTATATGTTTAAAACTAAATGCTATGGGACAGGTAGTAACATTTTCTCTGAGAAGGGCGATAGAAAGGTCAGGTGAGGAATCTAAAGTTTCTGTCGTTTTAATCGGTATATTTGTGAAGAAATCGACAAATTCCTGAGCTACTGCCTTGTCAGTATTTACAGTACCGTGACTAGTTTCTAGTGTGTAATTATTAGATGGTGTATTTTTCCTGCCAGTTTCATTATTAATAATTTTCCAAGTTGTTTTAATCTTATTATCCGATGCTTTAATTTTACTACTTATATATTTAGATTTAGCTAACCTACACACGCTTCTAAAAGTTTTTGAATAGACGGCAACATAATTACTAAAAGACTCCGTCCTAACATAAGGCTTGAGCCCATATAACCCGTACAGTTTATCTCTACTTTTCCTAATACCTGTGGTTGCCCAATCACTGAAAACAAATTTAGGGTAAGTATTTTTACTTTTTATCTTAAATATATTACTAAACTCAGTCTGCACTACAGAAAACACATCCGAGTATAGTTTATTAGCATCGTTTATGTTTAAGTCCTGAACTTGTAATACACTACCTATAACCCTATCAAATTTCTTTAAATTACCAGGTGTTATTGGCCTATACTTTATCTGAATCTTCTGCAATGGTATCTTGGACCTAAAGGTGACAGTGAGTCCGCTATGATCAGAGGGCAGATAATTAACGACGCCTTTATGTATGAAATCACAATTACAAAAAACATTATCAATACAGGTAGCAGAAGTTGTTGTTATTCGAGTCGGCTCTAAAAATATATTGGACAGATTGAATGACTTAAAGAGGCTTAATAATCTGTTACTATTTGAATTATTTTCTAAAATATTAATATTAAAATCACCACAGATAATGACAGATTTGTTACTTTTGATGACTTTTGCCAAAGCATCTTCCATTGTGGTCTCAAAAATAGAATAGTTTTGCATACTTGGTGGTTTGTAAACGCACACTATAACATGCTTGTCCAGTTCAACACATGATAACTCAACATTGTGTTCAACCGATAGACTAACTATATCCTTCCGTTGTTTACATTTAATGCCATTTCTATTTAATATTAGGGTACCTCCATGTAAAATGGATTTTCGATTAAAACAACTGGCCACACTGTAATTTTCTAAATTAATTATCATTTGTTCTTCCCTAAGCCAATGTTCACTTATACAAATTATGTCATACTGTGTTTTATCTAATAACATTTCCATTTCTAATAATTTTGAAGAAAAACCTTGAATATTTTGATACAATAGCTTAATGGTCTTCTGCTTAACCCCTATGGAACAATTAGATTGCTGTAAGCTAGAGGATACATAGTTATGTATAGTTCCAGTAAAGTTATCCTCTATTGTCTTGCTGACTAGTTTAAATGGATATCCGGAGCAAATCTCTGAACTTTGTTTTCACTAGTAAGCAAGTACTTATTTCCTATGCCTAGACTCAAAGTCTGAGATCCCTCCTTCGTCGAAGTCCTAACTAACCTAACATTAGTAATATTACTAGGGGGTGTAAAAAATAAAGAAGAAGTCATACTATTTATGACAGAGTTAATATTAAAAGCTAATAACGAAGCTATTTTACGTCTAATTGTATTTGGGAGGTGTAAACTCTTCCCAGTCACTGTCAGCTTATCTACAAAACTATTAGTGTCAAAAAATAAAAGCTTATCGCTGTGGTGACTAACTAAGAAATGTATGTGATTATTTAACATATATATGTGGTTATTTTGACTCTCAGTTAAATGTTCAAAGTATGGGAATGCACACAAAATAATTTTATTACAATTAAGTTGTAATAAATGCTCAGCACTATCAGTGACATGTTTTTTACTAACATTTAAACTATTACCTATAATTATAGTTAAATTTGTAGAAGATGTAAACTTCTTTTTAATTATATTTGATATAATTTGATTATATGAAGCTCCAGGCATACAACAATTATGAATTGAATAAACTACTTATATACATTTTTTTTTGTAAATACATACATATCATAGATAGAAATGACACCCAGACTCCGAGCCAGTGCCTCTGGTTTAGACAAAGACACTGGCCCGACCCCGGAATCGAACCCGGGACCCGTTGATCCAAAGGCGGCACATCTGACCACTAGACCAACGAGGCAATAAATATTGATTTTGCTTCTCCCGCGGCTAGGTTATCTGCCTCTTGCGTTCCTTTAGTCGCCTCTTACGACACCCTTAGGATGGTGTGGGTTGGTGACATCGTATATTCTAAATCCGGAAAGAATATAATCGGATTCATTTTAAAGGCACAGTAGTTTTTTCTTTATTTAATTTTTTTTCTTTATTTCTAAATTTGGCGCAGTGGTTGAGCGATCGACTGCTGCACAGCATGTCGCGGGTTCGATTCCCGCACTGAAGAAATATTTGTACGACCTACAAGTATTTGTTCTGGGCCTGGGTGTTTTCTATATATAATATGTATGTATTTACAAATAAAAATGTATATAAGTAGTTTATCATCCACCTCGTTACCATAACACAAGCATTAAGTTGCTTAGCTTGGGACGAGATGGCGTTGTGTGAAATCTCCAAGGATATTTATTTATTTATTTATTGTCGTTTTAAATAAAACGGAAATAACTACCAGTTTTGAAACTACCTTAGAAGAATTTAAAAAAATATTGATTCGAAATTCCATAATAAGACTTCTCTATGTTTCAAATGAAAGATTGTACAATTGTCCAGGTCTGATTTTTTCTAAGCTCTATAAAATTTCCTCCGTATCGCTGGTAGAGATATGGAACAGAATGACTGAAATCAGCGCTCTCACACTGCCAGAACAGACGTGCCCCGCATGTTCTTTGTAGAACAATACACAAAAGCGTATTCAGATAGAATCTGTTGTGGCAGTACTTTAAATTCAGATCCATACCATAATTGTTGGGGCTGACAAAAGACTGACCGTGTTGTGATGAATTTAAAATACATAGTGTCGGAAAATCTTTCTTCACTCAATGTACTATGGTCTAAATTAGATGGACTGAACTGGCCGAAAGAAAATAATGAACCCAGTTTCGACTATACAGTTTTGTCCATGTGGTGGCGAATTTAGAATACATGATGTCATCACCCCATTCCATCCGGAGGGTGTCGTAAGAGCCAACAAAAATGAAATCACAAGGCCGATAATTTAACCCTGTGCCAACCCGTCTGGCCAGCGTGGCACAGTAGGCTACTTACCACCATCTAACTGGAGCAGGCGCGACCCAGCAGTGGGTCATCTGTTGGCCCAGTAGTAGTAACAGTTTTGACTATACATAGCGTGAAAGTAGCCTAATTACTCTCCATCATATCTGAGATCTGACTAACAGACGGCCAATTTTGGGCTGACAGATGATTTATTAGAAGTGTGATAGGAATATGACACTTATAAGTACGAAACAAAAAGGCGATTTCGAAAAAACTCGTCAAGATTTTATTGTACATCAAAATAGACTATAGTTCGTTCACGTTAAAAATGCAGTAAGTAAAGGAGTATGCACGATGGTATATTTTCATTGCATTTTAAGTAATCGTTGTTTCACAGTTGAAGCCAGTATGCGACGAACGATATGTTTGGTTACGGGGCGTGGGTAAGCTGGCCAACAATGATAACGCACTGTATTCTTTGTTATTTTATATATTTCTTTATTTTATTCTTATTCTGTTTATGTAATTATAGATAGTATTTAAGGTAAAATTGCCGAATAAACCATTTTTCTTTCTTTCTTCTTAACGTGAATAAGGTATACATGTAATGTAATTAATGCAGTCTTTCTCAAAGGTTTTCAATAAGTCTATATTTTAGAGCTTTTGTTTTGCCATGTACAAAGTCAAGTTTACCAAATCTCAGACAATCAAACAGCTACTGTGTAAGATCCTATTGCTTATACGAACCTCAAACGTTTCCACAGAAAATTCTAACCGATGCGGAACGATTGAATAGCTCCAAGTATTTACAGTCCAACGATTTAAAAAGAACTTCTTAGTATAATACTACTACTACTGTTACTCAGTATGTCTGTGGTGTACTCATCAGTGGTGGTCTAGTGGTCAGATGTGCCGCCTTTGGATCAACGGGTCCCGGGTTCGATTCCGGGGTCGGGCCAGTGTCTTTGTCTAAACCAGAGGCACTGGCTCGGAGTCTGGGTGTCATTTCTATCTATAATATGTATGTATTTACAAAAAAAATATGTATATAAGTAGTTTATCATCCATCTCGTTACCATAACACAAGCATTAAGTTGCTTAACTTGGGACGAGATGGCGTTGTGTGAAATGTCCAAGGATATTTATTTATTTTTTATATTTACTGTTTCGGTTCATGCATGGATTTAAACCTACTGTACCACATTGGCAAGTCGGATTGGAACAGGATCGGTTCCCTAAAATATGGTTGAGTTGGGGGATGGCTGGCACATGCGTCATGCTCGTGATCGGGTGCCGCCAGTTCGGGCCGGTCATCCCTTAACTGCTATTGACATACCTACATAGCTTTATATTGATCTCCTGGACACTTCTGTTGTGCAATATGTTACATTGTCCTCACATCTTAGCTTACTATAAATAAACACGAAATCAATGTAACCCAATCAGATGCTTGTAACAGAAATATGATAAAAAGAGTGTCTATGGAGTTTCTTGCCTGTTCTTCTCCATAGGATCTTCTTTTTGGAACGTGCAACTAGATTCCTAACTTCACTTTTGACGTTTCAAAAACACCAGTAAATAGGTTCAATTGAAATAAATGATTTGAGTTTTTTTGAGTTTTTGACCTACATCAAATTTGCCTTCTCTTCCGTTCTTTTAATCAGCTCTTATGACACCCTCAGATGGAGTGGATTCGTGACATTATCTAACCAACTTATCACCGTTTCCGCTCAGAAATAACCCACTCCTAAGACATGATTCTTCCAAGTTCTTATACTTTTAGCTTATTTTCTTGTATTACCCGTCCACGGCTTTATAGGTGTTGGATTCGTAGGTACCCGTGGTTTGAGTGGAATCGGGTTCATTCATTGGTGAGGATTTGGCCACAACTAAAACTCCTCTATGTGCTATAAAGTGTCATGTACCAATTAACGGGACCCCCCTGTATCGCCAAAATGGCAACTAGGCATATAGGGGGAGGAGTGAATTATTATAACTCGTCTTTGGTTTTATACCTTTCGTATGATCGTCCATATTTGAATGTGAGTGAACGCAGGGATTGTGAGCGATCAGGGCAGATGGAGGGATTGCAGGAGTGAGGAGTTGTGTGTGAAAGGTGTGAATGTAGGTATGACGACTGATAGGTGTGTGAGGAGACTTGGTAGTGTCCACACACACCTATCCGTCGTCATACCTACGGCCCCTGTCCCACACTAGGTGGTCCTAGTGTGGGACAGGGGCCGTAAGATGTTATTGGTGTTTAAAAATATGACGATTTATAAGAGTTTTGTGATGAAACCTACGTAAATAAAGTTCCTTTTGAATTTGAGTTTGAATTTCTTTATCTGTTTCTTCTATATGCTAGGACTCAATGTTGAAGAGATGGAAAGAGATGGATGGATTGTAAGCATCAGGAATTGTGTATGAAAGGTGTGACTGTAGATATGACGAGTGATAGGTATGTAAGGAGACTACCACCTAGCGTGGGACAATGGTCGTAAGATGATAATTATTGTAATTTTAAATACGACAATAGAGTTTTGTGACAAAACTTACGTAAATAAAGTTCCTTTTGAGTTTGAGTTTGAACGTCCTACGGTTAATATTAATCTGTTTGACCCTTTCTTGCTGCTTTCGGGTAATTTCTCACAACGGGAGCTTTTGGGATATCCTCCAACCAATACAATTTTTTTACAGACAATTCGTAAAACTGCTGTAGTATATAATCAAAATAAAGCTAATAGATCTAATAGTACGGCGAGTAGCTCGTCTACGTTGGTCCTCTTTGTAAGGATTCGAGTTCGCATACCACAACCAATCGGCTTCGCAAAATGCACTGAGCAATTCCAAAAATCCTTCGGAAACCCACTGAAATTTGCATCGCACCAAACAAGACAATCACTTAGCCTAAGTAATTGGTAAGCTTGGATATCCAATCAAAGGGTTGTGGCCTCGGACAGAACTTTCTCTTCAACTGTCAACCTTAGCGGCTTTGTAATAAATTCTTAACTGTCTTGACAGGGGCGTCTGAGACACAAGCAATTTCTAGATGGAAACCAAAACGCCAAAGGCCAGATATTGGCCTAGCCATGGACTTTTCATTTGTAGGACTTGAAGTAGTTATTGATGTTTCTGTCCAATGGTCATTCAGTTTTATGGAACAATTTTGTCATTGTTACTTTTTAATAACAAAGAACCACAATTCACACAAGACCTAGTTTCTTTTTTTACAATGAATCATATTTTTTAATAAATAAAATTAAATTGAAAACAATTTAAAAACACTAAATTAACTATAACTAAAATTATTTATACTGAAAACTAAAATTTTATGCAGGAAATTTGAGTCAGATCACTGTCATAGGTGTCATTCGCTCAGCAAAGTATTAATCATCCTTCTGGCCACCGATCGAATTCAACAGACGCCTGATGGCATTCTATTAAGATATTGTGTAGAACAAGAATGTCGTCCTAAGATATAAGTCTTTGTATCTAGTAGTGTAATTGAATTTTGGGACTCAGCCTCGATTGACCCAGATATGGAAGGCGTTTCAATATGATTTGTAGTGCTGGGGCTGTCGGTTTTATGGGTCTGTGAAATTAAGATCCACTGTTCACACGTACGCTTATATATCTAAGTACAATCGAGTTTATTCCTAAGTGGTGACGGGTTTACGAAACAGTGATTATTAAGGTATCGTAAAAGGCAATTAAAGGCGTGAACATGACATGGAAGTCCGTACACTACTACGAGTACCTACTACAACTACTGCTCAGCCTATCCATGACTGCAGTCTTCACTCAAGAAATTGTCTATCCCAGCGGTTGTCGGTGTTCTACAAATAAGACCAGACCATTTTTTTTTTAATCGAGACCCCTGCACTAGGTACAATCTGTATTGCAGGGGCAGATTACAAACGTGTAATTCACGAGCACAAATGACACCCAGACTCCGAGCAAGTGCCACTGGCTTAGACAAAAACACATGACGACCCCGGAATCGAACCCGGGACCTGTTGATCCAAAGGCGGCACATCTAACCCCTAGACCAACGAGGCAGTCGATGACCATATGGATATGGATGTACTCTGATGGATAGTCTCGTTGCGGATTTTAAGATAAACTCCAAGTATAAGTCGCTCCATAGCATGCTGAGCGACTTTGTCTAGTAGTGGATTAGTCTCACTGTGCTTGTCCACGTTCCCTTAGGTTGACGGGTAGGTTCGTTTCAAGGGATACGCAACGAGAAGATAATATTACTACAGTTATGGATATTCCATCCTGAGGGTGTCGTAAGAGTCGATAAAAGGAAATGGCAAGGCCGAAAACGCAGACGCAAGAGAAGGAAAACTCGATATGAAACCCTGTGCCAACCCGTCTGGCCAGCGGGGCACAGTAGGTTAATTACCCTCTCTGTCATGGGAGGTGGCCCGACTCAGCAATGGGTAATTTGTGGGTTGATGCGTGTATGCTTATCGATACAGATCAGTTACAGTTCGTAACATATTCTATTATCGAACGTAGCGTATAAAGTTTGTAGGTCTAAATAAAACTTATTCTCAGACTGAACTTCTCTTAGTAAATATTTGCTAAGCATTTTATTTCAAGAGAGCAAATTCAGCATTCAGAGATTGAATGGAAACGCGATGGATCAAATCGACTACTTGTTGAAAACGCTGCCAAAGTAAACGAAATCTGAAGATTGTTTTCTAGGGATGCCAGACTAAAAGTATTCTTTTTTTTGTGTTTCGAATACACTTTAATTTTAACTGGAAACATTCTGTGTAGTGACGGGTACATAGTGTCTCCACCCCATAACTACCACCCTCACATCCAGATCCGGCGCCAATCAGTGTTACTGTGTTCCTGTCGTGTGTATGTGAGAGCCGGTGCCTGACAGGGCATTTCCTTGAATTTCCTGCCCCATCTTAGACCCTGGCGTTGCTTTCCATCACGCAAGCCTAGGTCAAAGGCATTCAAGTAATTGGTAAAAAAAACTAAAGGCTTATAGGCAGATTAGCTAGCCGCAAGAGAATAAATAAATATCCTTGGACATTTCACACAACGCCATCTCGTCCCAAGCTAAGCAACTTAATGCTTGTGTTATGGTAACGAGATGGATGATAAACTTCTAATATACATTTTTTTTTTGTAAATACATACATATTATAGATAGAAATGACACCCAGACTCCGAGCCAGTGCCTTTGGTTTAGACAAAGACACTTGCCCGACCCCGGAATCGAACCCGGGACCCGTTGATCCAAAGGCGACACATCTAACCACTAGACCAACGAGGCAGCTTAAAACTAAACTAAACGTAAACTTGAAAAACTTAAAAAAACTTCTAAACTTGATACAAACCCTGGACCAACCTGTCTTGCCAGCGTCTAATGCCATCAATTTGGAGAAGGCTGACTCAACTGCCTTGTTGGTCTATGGCCCGGGTGCGATTCCGGGTCCGGGCAACTGTCTTTGTGTAAGTCTGGGTGTAATTGGTGTGCGTGAACTTCATGTTTGTAAACTGCCGCGATACAGGTTATACCTATAAACCAAATGAAAAAACTGTTTGTTAGGGGCTCATTGTCGTTTCAGCCCATAAATGACCCACTACTGAGTCGGGCCTCCTCCAAATTCATGGAGTGAAATTCTCCCTACTGTGTCACGCTGGCAAGAGAGGCTCATTAATGGTCTGAAATGACGAATTAACAAAAAAAAATATTGTATAAAACTCGTTGGTCTAGTGGTTAGATGTGCCGCCTTTGGATCAACGGGTCCCGGGTTCGATTCCGGGGTCGGGCAAGTGTCTTTGTCGAAACCAGAGACACTGGCTCGGAGTCTGGGTGTCATTTCTATCTATAATATGTATGTATTTACAAAAAAAATGCATATAAGTAGTTTATCATCCATCTCGTTACCATAACACAAGCATTAAGTTGCTTAGCTTGGGACGAGATGGCGTTGTGTGAAATGTCCAAGGATATATTTATATTTATTTATTTATAAAAGCCTAAAATAAAATAATGGTAAAGTAACTACATACACTTTTTTTTTTAATAAAAACACTAAAAGGCTTATGCTAGTCACAAACACATTAAAACCCTGTTCTCTAAACTACGTATACCTGTATCTTAGAGAACAGTGTCCCTCCGCAGACAATGTTACGAGCCAATACTTTTAACTACAAATCAATTAGGTTATCTATAACATAACAAAAAATAAAAATCAAATAATAATAATTGTGTGTGTGTGTTTGTGTGTGTCTGTGTGAAAACAATATGTATTGTAATCTTACTTTGCAAATGCCTGGAGATTCAACTCTAGGCTCTAATTGTATTCAATTCGTGTCACTAATTCGGTTAGGTCTGAGTCCCACATAAGCCGGCCTCCAACGGCCGTATCTATGAGGATTTCCGACGAAAAAAAGCCTTACTTTATGACCTTTATGTACCAAATTATGCCACATAAATTATAATATGATATTCGAAATCCACCCACTACCACTAATAAGCAAATGTGAAAATAATTGGAGCGTCATCATTATTCAATTTACCATAACGACCTTATTATGAGATATTTCCCTAAGGGCCGAATATTTGATTACAATGGGTCGATTCCCGGTTGTCATTTGTAACCAGCTGAGCGAAAAGATTGGAACTACTGGTCTTGAACTTCCAAATTAGACTCATCTTGTCTGGGATGTGAGCAGTGAATGCTTCAAAAGGGAGGCGTTTTATTTGGAAACAGCATTAATACTGCATCAGCGCCATCTATTTGAAAAAAAGGGAACTAACTCAATTGACTGACACATAGGGCCCCCGCGCATTTAAGCGGCCTGGCCGCATAATGCGCGGATTTGTCGCGGCGGTCAATAGGCCGCGTATATGACGCGATGTTTTTCGTTGGCCGCGCGGCCTGGTCGCGTAATGCGCGCAGCTTTAAACATCGTAGAAGAATTAGTTGGCCGCAGCGACTTGGCCGCATAATGCGCGGAGGCCCAAATTCGTGATGACACACAAATTTACAATTAACAGCTAATATCACTACATAGTAAAGTCGATGTTTTCTGTCCGTCCCTATGTATGCTTAAATCTTTAAAACTACCAAACGGATTTTGAACCGTTTTTTTTTATTAGATAGAGTGGTTCACGAGGAAGGTTTATATGTATAACACACACCCGCTTTGCACGGGCGTAGCCGGGGTGGGCCACTAGTATCCTATAAAAGGTATACTAGCCCGTAATATGTCACCAACCCGTACCATCTTGAGGGTGTCGTAAGAGGCAACTAAAAGAACACAGGAGGCAGATCACCTAGCCGCAATAGAAGGAAAACTTGATACAAACCCTGAGCCAACTGTGCCACGCTGGCCAGACGGGTTGGCACAGGGATTTATTTCAAGTTTTCCTTCTCTTGCGACTATATTTTCTGCCTTGTCATTTCCTTTTGTCGGCTCTTACGACACCCTCAGGATGGAATGGGGTGGTGACAGTATGTATTCTAAATCCGTCACCACACGGAGTAGAGTGAGTCTAAAGCTGATTTCGCGTTTATATTATTAGTTTGAATCAACCTATGAATTGAAAGCCCGATTACAATGTGTTGTTTACAATGCCAACTTATTTGTCTATTGTTTAAAATTTCTCACGTGAACATTTTACTATTTGCCTTTTATTTGGGAATAGCACGCATAACTGTCATTATAACTAATACTACTCAATGTTTACACAAAACAAGCCATGGTATATTTGCTGTGGAAGATTCAACTTTAAGCCGTGTACATTTGAGTTGAAATTTGAAGGAATATTTTAAGTGGGGTTGAAACAATATTGGCTAATAAATAATGAAAATGAAAAATTGTGGGAATATCATTATAATGACGTTTTGTTTGTCTGAGGCCTGTTTGCACTATTAATATCTATACTAATATTTATACTTATCTATACTTTCTATATACGTTCCGTTTCACATAACCTCATTAGTCAACATGGATGAGCAATTTCAACTACTATTCGATAAAATGAAGATAGAAATGGAGAAACAGACAAATGATCTAAAAGAATCTCTTACGAAGAATATAATGGGACGCATAGAAGAAAAACTAACTCCTATGATTGAAGAAAATGGAATATTAAAGCAAAAAATTTGCAGTCTTGAAAACGAGATTGAATATTTAAAAAAAGAGAAGAAAAGTAATAATATAATTATTTATGGCTTGGAAGAAAGTGAAAAATCTGTATTAGAGCTGCTTCAAACTGTCAAGGAGATCTTTATAAGAGACTTAAATTTGTCTGTGGAAGAAAATGAAGTGAACAGACTCTACCGTCTAGGGAAAAATAAAATTGAGAACAAAAATAGACCTGTGCTACTATCATTTATAAATGGGTGGAAAAAAGACCAAATTATAAAAAATAAAAAAGGTTTAAAGGGAATCTATATATCAGAAGACTATTCTAAAGAAGTGATAGAAAAGAGGAAGGCTTTGTTACCACAGTTACTAGAGGAGAAAGAAAAAGGAAATATTGCTTTTCTGAAATACGATAAATTAATAGTTAAAGGTCCCAACCCCGACAAAAGGAAAAGAGAACTATCTATTTCACCACAGTCAACGACGATCGGTAAACCTAAAAAGCAACAAACTATGAATTATATTAAAACCAGAACAAACGCCTACGATATAATGAGAATCCGATCAAACTCTTTCACTGATACCCCCACACTCAAAAAACAATAGCAATTAACTACCGGCAAACGGATATCCCAACCAAATTACGAAAACCAAACAAAAGAAACAACACAATCTCCCCCAAGCCGACTGGTCCTCGTGGGGGATGGAGACCGTAACCCTCCAATAACACAGAAAAACAACTCTGAAAACAGTCACTCTGAAAACAGTCACACTAGATCAAAAATTTATGTTGCAGCCCTCAATGTACTTACACTGAAAAACGATGAAAACCTTACAGAATTAACATACGCATTAAAACAGATCAAATGGGACATCGTTGGTCTGAGCGAAGTAAGACGAATGGGAGAGAGAATTATTTCACACCCAGACTTCCTTCTATACTATATAGGAACAACCCAAGGTCAGTATGGAGTTGGCTTTATTATCAAAAAATACCTTACAAACTATGTGGAGAGCTTTATAGGAGTATCAGAGCGAATAGCAATGATGAATCTTAATCTACCGGGATACAAAGATCCATGGTCCATCGTACAAGTATACTCACCCACGGAACAATCCGATACAAAATCAATTAACTCATTTTATTTAGAGCTAAATAAAACTATCCAAGACCATGCTCACAAAAACCTCGTTGTGATGGGCGACTTCAATGGTCAAATTGGAGAACGACAACCAGAAGAAGACATAGTCTTGGGACCATTTGTGTATGCAAAAAAGCCGAGAAGCAGAAACGGAGAAAGGCTGGTAGAATTTGCACAGGAAAATGGCTTGAGAATATTAAACACAATGTTCAAGAAGAAAGCAAGTAAGATGTGGACTTGGGTATCACCAGACGGAAAATCTAAAAATGAAATAGATTTTATAATGACTAGTAAAAGCAGGTGTTTCTCTAACATGAAAGTCATAAGCAATTTCAACTTCAATTCTAACCATCGAATTATTCGAGCAGAATTAATGACCAGCCCTCCAAAAAAACCCAGACCAAAAAGCAATATGATGAACACAAAACCTAACAAAGACCAAATAACAGAAATATCCAATTCTATAATGACAAAACTTATAGACTACAATAAAGAGACAAAAAACATGGAGGTGCAAGAGAAGTACAACTGGATAGAAGGAACAATCCAAGCAGCTATACAACAGGGGGCTAATAACAAAGATCTATCTAAAAAGTGGATGACAAGCAAAACCATCAATCTCCTTAATCAAAGAGCTGACCTTATAACAAATAAAAAAACCAGCGATAACCGAAAGCAAATAGCAGAACTTAGCAAAGAAATTAAAGAAAGTATTAGAAAAGATAGAACTCAGAACAGAATGGAAACGATAGAGAGTCACATTTTACAGACAGGGGGAATTAAAAAGGCATATAAGTTGTTAACTAACAAAAATGACTGGATCTTACAGATGAAAGATAACAATGGCTTGAATGAAAACCGAAGGCAAGGAATATTAGAAATTGCAACATCTTACTACAAGAAATTATATGAAAGCACCATAGAAGAAAAAGAAGTACAGTTGCTGGAAATCTCATCCGTGCCCAGCATTTTACACAGAGAAATAGAATTCGCTATTGAAACCCAAAGAGATAACAAAGCTCCAGGACCCGACGGAATAAACAACGAAGTACTAAAACAAGCAAAAAAAACAATAACACCTATTCTAAAAGAAATCTTCATTGATATCTTCAACACAGAAACTATTCCTGAGCAATGGACGAAATCCAATATAATCCTCCTTTACAAAAAAGGTGATCCTTACGATATCGGAAACTATCGGCCCATAAGTTTGATGTCCAACATATACAAAATATTTGCAAAAATTGTACTCAAGCGAATGGAGGTAAAACTTGACGAGCAACAACCAATAGAGCAGGCAGGTTTTAGAAGAGACTACTCAGTACTTGATCACATTCATGTTGTTAGGCAAATCATCGAAAAATATGCGGAATATCAACTCATATACTACCTAGCATTTGTGGATTATAGTAAGGCATTCGACTCATTAATTCATACAAACATCTGGGAGGCGTTACGAGAACAAGGGATTGAACAAAAATATATAAGATTGATAAGAAATTTGTACAAAAACAGCTCGGCATGCATCCAGCTAGAAAAGAAAGGAGATTCGTTTAAGATACAAAAAGGAGTACGACAAGGAGATCCTCTCTCTCCGAAACTTTTCTCCGCTGTTTTGGAAAGGATCTTTAGAAACTTTGCATGGGAAAAACTGGGTCTGAATATAGACGGCCGCACACTAACACACTTAAGATTTGCCGATGATATTGTATTATTTGCAAAAACGCCAGAGGACCTAGATATAATGTTAAAGGAACTGGCACTGGAGAGTGAAAAAGCAGGACTAAAATTAAATCCTGAAAAAACGAAGGTTATGACCAACGGAAATAAAATCAGTATACATGTAGGAGAGTCACAAATTAGCTATGTTGAAGAATATATATACCTTGGACAGCTGATATCACCCAAAGACAATATAAACAAGGAAACCAGAAGAAGAATAGCAAACAGTTGGAAAAGGTACTGGAGTCTAAGGGAAGTAATGAAAGACAAAAACCTTCATATAGAAACAAAGAGCAAATTATTCAATGTTTGCATTCTACCAATCTTAGTATATGGAAGCCAAACATGGGCCATAACAAAAAGCACAATAAATAGAATTGCAGTGTGCCAACGAGCAATGGAGAGAAGTATGATAGGAGTAAAGAGAAGAGATAGAATAAGAAACACCAACATTAGAAAACAGACAAAGTTACTGGATGTTTCCCTTAAAATAAAAAGGTTAAAATGGAAGTGGTCGGGACACATGGTGAGAGGAAAGGATAAATGGAGCAAAATAATTACACATTGGTACCCAAGAGAAGGTAAAAGGAAAAGGGGCAGACAACAAAAAAGATGGGACGATGATATTAAACAGGTTGCAGGAGAAACATGGAGTAGGGTAGCCAGAGAAAGAACAGAATGGAGTAGATTGGAGGAGGCCTTTGCCAATTGGCAAACGGACTTACAGAAAGTAAAGAAGCATCAAATATGTGAATATTTTTAACTGTGTAAAATATATATTGTAACAGTGCACTAGTGTTATTAATTGTAACTATTGTCCGAATAAAAGGCTATTATTATTATATTATTATTATTATATATACTTTCTATACTAATACATAAAATTGGAGTCATCATCATCATCAGAGTCTGTTTGTTTCGGCTAATCTCTGGAACGGCTGGACCGATTTTGCCGGGACTTTCACTGATAGGTAGCTGATGATATAAGGACTAACTTAGGATATAAGGAGTACTTTTTTTGACTAGCTTCGCCCCGCGGCGTTACTTACGGTACGTCAATAACCACGGGTAACATCGCACCCGTGCGAAGCCGGGACGGGCCGCTAGTTTATTACAAAATTAAACTCTTCTCGGGTCAGTTAGCATAAGCAGCAGATATTATAAAATTTGTAAATAATTTATCGCATGTACCTTAATGAAGAACCAAACTAATTGCGGTTATTACTCTCTAAACACAAGAGAGGTGTTATAAGTTTGACATGCCTGTGGCAAATAGACCAATTATAATGTGTTTTTTTTTTGTAACGGTTTTAACCCACATTTTATCAATATCGGTTCAATATAATGGCAGAAAACTTGAAATAAGTGATAAAAAATTTGTTTCCATTTTCCATTATTTTAGCTCAAACTGAGCCTCCTTCAAATTCATAGACGGATTGGTCTACCGTACCAAGTTGGCAAGGCGGGAAAGGTATCAAGATTTTCTACCGCAATGTGCAAAGATCGTTAAATCCTAAGAAAAATAAGGAAAACTTAAAGAAAATTTTCGTTATATTGTGGCTAGGTTAGCGGCCTCTTCCGTTCCTTTAGTCGCTTTTCACGACACCCTCGGGATGATATGGGTTGGTGGTGTATTCTATAATCAAAAAAGATTTGTAAGAAGCCAACATTTGTATTATGTCAACGACAATAGCGTCCTTTGCAAATCATTTAGAATTTAGCTGCACTAAAACAAAAACAAAAAACAACTTCTGTTTTATGAAAATAAAAACTGACTTCAAAATAGACAAAACTTAAATTGACATTGACGTGAATTTGTTCCGGGTCTGGGTGTTATCTATAATATGTATGTATTTACAAAAAAAATATGTATTTATGTAGTTTATCATCCATCTCGTTACCATAACACAAGCATTAAGTTGCTTAGCTTGGGACAAGATGGCGTTGTGTGAAATGTCCAAGGATATTTGTTTACTTTTCGATTTTATTGCCTAATTTGAAG
Organism: Clostera curtula; assembly: GCA_905475355.2. NCBI lineage: Eukaryota > Metazoa > Arthropoda > Insecta > Lepidoptera > Notodontidae > Clostera > Clostera curtula. Next base: position 2,840,719 of record FR997813.1, on the reverse strand, counting down.
ACATTTTGTTAAAAAGTTATCTTTTTATATAATACTAGCGACCCGCGCCGGCTTCGCACGGGTGCAATTATGCATGTTTTATACATAAAAACCTTCCTCTTGAATCACTCTATCTATTAAAAAAACCGCTTCAAAATCCGTTGCGTAGTTTTAAAGATTTAAGCATACATAGGGACGGACAGACGACAGTGACTTTGTTTTATAATATGTAGTGATAGTGATATTTAATGCACCTAAACGCTAAATCCTTTATTAGTTTATCTATAAAAATTGTTTTTTAAGAACGATATCCGCAAATATATGAGACATGACTAAATTGCCGCGTTGTTCACAGAAAATAAGCCCGTGAGCTACATACTGTTACATGCATACGGTAGAAGGTTTTAGTGTTCTTTCTGGAGTTTTAGTGCTCATCTTGGTATTTTTACTGGCATTAGAGTCTTGTTTTATGGTGCTAGAAGTGCATGAGCGTGTGAGAAGGTTATTGTAGTATGTACTCGTATAATGCATTATACTATTAGGGCCCGTTGTTTGAAAATACCTTGACGCACACATATAAGTAAATAGAATATCTGTGTGGTGACGGACTTAGAATACATTGTGTTACCATCCCATTTCATTCTGAGGGTGTCGTAAGACAAAAGATAATGGGCGAATAACAAAAATCAATGCAGTTAACCTAGCCGCAATAGAAGGGAGACTTGATACGAAATCCTGTGCAACCTGTCTAGACATCGTGTTACAGTAGGCTAATAACACTCCATGTATTGGGAAGAGGCCCAATTCAATTGTAGATCATAGATATAAAGTTATAGTTTGTATTTTGGAAGGGTATGAATTCTTTATATATCGCCCTGACCCTAGACAAATATTTATCTAATATATAAAATTTTTGTGTCACAGTTTTAGTGTTTATACTCCTCCAAAACGGCTTGACCTATTTTGATGAAATTTCATATAATATACATATATTCATATTTATTATTTTTAGGTCATTTTTTTTGTTATTTTTTTTATGATACAACCCTAAATTTTCACCCCCCTACGATCATCATTTCAGCCAAAAGACGTCCACTGCTGGACATAGGCCTCCCCCAAGGATCTCCACAAAGGCCGGTCCTGGGCCGCCCGCATCCACTGCTTTCCGGCGACCTTAACCAGGTCGTCGGTCCACCGTGTGGGAGGCCTACCAGCACTGCGCCTGCCGGAACGCGGTCGCCACTCGAGGACTTTTCTGCCCCATCGGGCGTCGGTCCTGCGAGCTATGTGCCCTGCCCACTGCCACTTAAGTTTGGCAATCCGGTGGGCTATGTCGGTGACCCTGGTTTTCCTGCGTATCTCCTCATTTCTGATTCGATCTCGCAGGGAAACTCCGAACATAGCCCTCTCCATTGCCCTTTGGGTGACTTTGAGCCTTCTGATGGAGCCCATAGTGAGCGACCACGTCTCTGTTCCCTACGATCAACCCGTATTTAATTACATGGCAAAACAACGTTTGCGGGGTCAGCTAGTTTTAATATATAAAATACCGGTATGTGTGGTATAAAACTATCATAATTATATTATTAGCATTAAAATTATAAACTCTCCATTGGGCATCTACCATGCTCTGTTTCTGCATTACCCTAAGGTAGACTGCAACAATATGCCTATCGCATTATGTTCGCCTTTTTACAACATTATGTGCATAAAGTGTAAATAAAATAGTATTTTTTTCCAAATCCGCCAAATCGGATTACATTGAGGTTGGCTGCCTGGCAACGGGGATAGAAACATTTATTTTTCCCAAATTCAAACTCAAAAGGACATAACTCTTATAAATCGTCTTATTTAAAATTACCAAAATCATCTTTCGGCCCATATCCAACGCCAGGTGGTAGTCTCAATTCACACTTATCAGTCGTCACATCTACATTTACACATTTCCTTATTCTCACAATTCATTCATCTCTTGATCTCCCACAACCCTTGCGTCCACCCACATTCGTACTGAAACTACCACCAAATCGGAATAGTGTTCTACAGAGAAGAGCCGACAAGAAAGTCTGTTGTTGCTTTTTTTCAAACTATCATATCAGTCTTGTTTACAAAAAAATACTAAACAGGGGAGTAAGTGCAAGTTCATCAGATGAGTGAAACACGCTTCACGTTATAACAAATGGACCTTGACAGGGCCACATCACATGTGTTTTTTCAGTACTTACTATAGAAAATTACGTTTCTCTAACCTTCGAGCACTGCTATTTGTCAGTCGATGAAAGATAGCAGCTCTTGCAATTCACAAATACTCGAATCATTCCCTGACAGGTCAGAACCGTTTTTAAATGGACATTAATGCTACCATGATACATCGAAGATTATATTTGGAGTAAATTAAACTTGATTTTGATAAATCGTACGACGCAATCGACTTTCAACTCTTAGTCTATATGTTTAAAATAGAATATCAACTGATTAGAGTTTTGTTAATGGCTACCAACGTTAAAAGGGAGGTGCTATCAATATTTTACAAAATGTCGAATCATCAAAACAGAGATGTTATATCGATAATTATTAATGGAGTCGGTAACTGTTTGGTTTTTAACTAAGTATTTTTAATGTGTCTGTTGGTCTGTGTGTACATATTTTAAAATCTAAATTTCTATTACAAAAATAATAACCTCAAGATAATTGTAATCTATACCAATCTATACCAATAAATAAAATTGGAGTGTCTGTTTGTAATAATAAAATAACCACTTTTTACTAAATGCGTAAGTATTTATACACAGTACATAGGCCAAAATAACATATTTTTAAATGTTTGTCTGTCTGTCTTTCTGTCTGTTTGTTCCGGCTAATCTCAGAAACGGCTGGACCGATTTTGACGGGACTCTCACTGATAGGTAGCTGATGATATAAGGAGTAACTTAGGCTACTTTTTTTGACTGGCTTCACCCCGCGGCGTCACCCGCGGTACGACAATAAGTAAGCGTGGGCGAAAGCTAGTGTGTAATAAGAATGAAACCCGATTGGATTTTTAAAAACCTTCATTTTGACATTCGTTTGAGTGCTACTACAGCTAATATTCAGGCCATAATTGACCCACTGCTGGTCTAGGCATCCTTCCATCACACGGAGGGTACTTAGCCTAATGTGCCACGCTGCCAGACGGGTTGGCACAGGATGAAATGAGGTGGTTTGTTTTCTAAATAGTACGGTTTGAGTGTATACATTTTTAAATAGAAAGAAAGAAAAATGGTTTATTCAGCACAATTTTACCTACTAATATTACAAATCTGAAAGTGACTGAGTACATTTAATTGCAGTATTCATTTTAAATAATAATAAAATACTATTATCATCATCATTTAAACCGGGTCTACTCCTAAATACTGCTAAATTTATGGAGGGAAATGGAAAATATGATAAAATGAGTGTCCATAGAGTTTCTTGCCTGTTCTTCTATGGAGAAGGCTACTATGATCTACTTTTTGGAACAAGCAACTAGATTCCTAACTTCACTTTTGACCTTTCAAAAACACCAGTTATTAGGTTCAATTGAAATAAATTATTTGTGTTTGAGTTTGACTCCTTCAGGACGGAATGACGTGTCATTTGACTAATTTAATTGGTACAGAGTTTCGTTTCAAGTTTTCCTTCTCTTGCGACTAGGTGTATTGCCTTGTCATTTCTCTCTGTCTGCTCTTACGACACCCTCACGATGGAATGGGGTGGTGAGATTTATTATGTGACTAATTTATTTTTTAAAACTGCTATTTTGAAAGAAGAAAGAAAGAAAGAAGAATATAATTTTATTGCAGCTCACAATATTCACACACAATATTCACAATATCTCAATATTGTATAAAAAAAACAAAACATGCTTACTTACTAACATACAAAAAACGACTAGCTATTTAAAAGCTATTTCACAAATATCTAACAAGCAAAACCGCAGAATAAAACTAGTCAGAATATACTGTGTACAAAAAAAAAGAAATGGGAGCGAAAACAAAAAATACCGCCATCGCGTTGACCGTATCTCCGGATCGATCAATTACATTTGAAATAAGAACATTTCTTATCAGTAATGGATCAATCAATGGAGTCACGACTGCCTTTGCAAGGTGTTAACTCTGCATATTGCAATTAAGACATCAACTACTAGTCAGCCCATGGATGACCCACTGTTGAGACGGGCCTCCTCCAGCCACATGGAGGGCCATTAGCCTACTGTGCCACGCTGGCCAGACGGGTTGGCACAGGGATTCGTTTCAAGTACTCCTTCACTTGCGACTAGGTGTATTGCTTTGTCATTGCCTTTAGTCGGCTCTTTATGTACTGAGGTGGTGACACAATGTGCGTGTGGTGACGGATTTAGAATACACAATGTCACCAACCCACACTATCCTGAGGGTGTCGTAAGAGGCGACTAAAGGATCTTAAGAGACAGATCACCTAGCCGTTTGAAAAGAAAAAGAAAAACTATATAAAACTTTTTTTTTTGTTCACCCGGGGTAAAATCCTTTACGGACTTCCGCGCGGGCCACGCGGATGGCCAGCGAGGGGAGTGTGGGACTCTCCCCCATAGTGGGGGCCTACCCACTTAACCTCCCCGGGGTGCTCCAGCTCACGTCCTGTTGCGGCATTGTGGGATCTGATGCAGAACCATGCTTGATACAAACCCTGTGCCAACCCGTCTTGCCAACATGACACAATAGGCTAATTTTCCTCCATGAATTTGGAGGAGGCCCGACTCAGTAGTGGGACTAGTGGGTCATTTATGGGCCGAAACGACTATGTATTCTAAATCTGTCACCATTAAGACATCTATCAGCCGCTTACGGTCTAAGTCGAACTATGGCCTCCCCCATGATCGAAATAAAGGTTTTCTCTCCCACTCTTTTGTGTGTAACTTACACATTGTATACATCATTGACTGCCTCCTTGGGCTTGGCTGTGCAGCCTTTGGATCAAGGATCTCCGGTTCGATTCCGGTGTCGGGCTATCTTTGTGTAAACTGGAGGTACTTACTCCGAGTCTATATGGCCGCTGCGGGTAATACAAAAGGATTTCGTAACGTTTGTTTTAAAAAATAAAAATGAAGTTAGCGACTGAGGTGATATTGTTGATAAAATCACTATAGGGGCTTTCCATTTCAGCTAAATTTTACCTGGAAGAAATTTATATTATTTTGCATTGCCTGTTCCTTTGTACTGTAGGGGGTGCCAAGTAAGTTTATTTTTAAGTAAAATTGTGAGGTTTAAGTATTCAATTATTTTTACAATATAAAACGTTTATATATTAATTTAAAAAAGACATAACATCAAAGTCTCAACCTTAAATATAAAAAAAATAGGATGGGGGTGGACTCAAGGGTTGTAAGAGATCAAAATAGACGGATGGATTGTAAGAATGGGGAATTGTGTATGAAACGTGTGACTGTAGATATGACGACTGATATGTATGTACGGAGACTACCACCTAACGTGGCACAGCGGCCGTAAGATGATATTGGTAATTTTAAACATGACGATTTATAAGAGTTTTGTGATAAAACCTCAAGCGTTTGCGTTTGCGTCAAGCTGAAGACAGGGCGCTATGGCGTTCTTTAGGGGAGGCCTATGTCCAGCAGTTGACTAATGTGGGCTGATGATGATGATGATGATAAAACCTCCAGTTCCTTTTGAGTTTGAGTTTATATGCTTTTTAAGTGGGTTAAAAATATAGTGTACTCTATGTGTCTATATACTTTCTCAAAATAATCTGTGGCTCACCATCGTGCATCTAATGATCAAGCACAAACACCGCTAGCACTACAGAAAAAAGCCGCTTTGAACTGAAAACAAAGTAGAAATTCAATTTGCTGTGTCCACGCGAAAAACCGGACAAAACGAACACTCTGTCCCATATTTGGGGCGGTCACAAACAAAGCTAGGATAAAATATGTAGCGTATATACACGGGCAAATTTATCGGAAACCGCGTACGAGCAGTGTTCATGCATGCTGAAACATGCATTCGATTGGAGGTCTACTACCGGATCGACTCATTATCGGTTCGACCAAGAGAACAGAGCATCCTACCCGTCATGACCTACGGCGCTGAGACGTGGACACTCACGGCGAGAGTAGTCCCTGTGTGAGGACGGGTCAGAATATAAAAGTTCCCCACCGCACGCTGGGAAATAACGCGTGTTGTAAAAGTCAACAAAACCCAGCTCGCTTGGTGGTAGGATCGAACGGTCCGCCCGGCTAGCTACCAACCTCACATCTAAGTCAAGCAAGCAGTTTTACTGTGTTCCGACGTACGCATGTGAGAGCTGGTGCCCGACAGGGCATTTCCTTGAATTGCCTGGTCCTGGCATTGCTTTCCATCACGCAAGTCTTGGTCAAAGACATTAAAGTCACTGATAAAAAAAGTCCACCAGCTTAAAGTCGCTCAACGTGCTATGGAGCGAGCTATGCTTGGAGTTTCTCTGAAGGCTCCGTAACGAGACTATCTGACAGAAAAACAATGTCATCGACATAGCTCAGAGAATTAGAAGTCTGAAGTGGCAGTGGGCTGGTCATGTCTGTAGAAGAACTGACAACCATTGGGCTAGACGGGTTCTTGAATAGAGACCGCGAATAGGCAAGCGTAGTGTGGGACGGCCCTCTGCTAGATGGAGCGACGATCTGCGAAAGGTTGCGGGCAGCAGCTGGAAGCTTCAAGCTGAAGACAGGGCGCTATGTAGCTCTTTAGGGGAAGCCTATGTCCAGCAGTGGACTAATGTGGGCTGATGATGATCGAGATGGATTATGATCCTCCGCCAGACGGGTTGGTACAGGGTTTAGTGTAATTTTCCCAGCGGTGGGACGTGGAGAGGCTACTAAAGTTTCCCCCGCGTAGTCGGAGGGACACGCCTTGGAGCTCGGGGATCCACTAAAGGTGAGCGATTCCCGTGGCCCTAATTCGGGCAGATGAGGATCGCCGTCGGTTTTAGTGGGTAGGTTGGGGTGCAATTTTCCATCTCTACGCTGTCCGGAGTCCCACATAATGACGTGTAATATATAATTATTATTCATTTCATCATCATCATCATCATTTGAGCCAAAAGACGTCCACTGCTGGACATAGGCCTCCCCCAAGGATCTCCACAAAGGCCGCTCCTGGGCCGCCCACATCCACTGCTTTCCGGCGACCTTAACCAGGTCGTCGGTCCACCGTGTGGGAGGCCTACCAGCACTGCGCCTTCCGGAACGCGGTCGCCACTCGAGGACTTTTCTGCCCCATCGGGCGTCGGTCCTGCGAGCTATGTGCCCTGCCCACTGCCACTTAAGTTTGGCAATATTATTCGTTGAATTAAAGTTAATTAGAAAATTCTACTTATTTTGTATGATGATCATCATCATTATCATTTCAGCCAAAAGACGTCCACTGCTGGACATAGGCTTGTGCTTGACATAGCATTATTTTGCTTATTATTTAATAAGCAGCAATACAAATAGTAGCCTCTCCCTTATATTTCTACCATACAGAAGCGAACCCTATCATATTAATATAAAATTCAAATTGCAATAGCACCTCCACCGTTTGAAATTCACACATCAAAAATTCTAGAAATACACACGTGGCGGTGAAAATAATTAATTTTCACCAAAACCATTACTGGTGAGTGCTCTCCTGTGAAACTGTTGCGATAAACAATAAATGCTTTTTATTAACTGTACAGCTATTTCGTTGACTAACGGTATGGCAATACCATTTTTTTCAATCCCTGCACTACGTAAAACCTGTTTCAAAAGAGATGGATGGATTGTAAAAATGAGGAATTGTGTTTTTAAGATGTGAATGTAGATATGACGACTGATAGCTGTGTATTGAGACTACCACCTAGCGTGCGACATAGGCCGTATGATGATATTTGTAATTTTAAACATGACGATTTATAAGAGTTTTGTGATAAAACCTACGTGTGGGGAATTCCCACTACACAAACATACATGCATAAATACACACTTGTTACATAGAATATTTATTTATTGTTTACACATATGTACACAACCTTATATATAATATATTTACTTAAAACTAACTTATATCTTAAACCTAACTTAAATCTAAAACCTATAATCAATAATATTTATGTAGTCAGATGTTTATCTATTATATTACGACACGACAAATCTGCACGCATTGTGGTGCATTGGAGACGCACTCGGCGAGCGGCGTAGGAGTGGCCTAACTGGTTTCGTGAGCTCGCCGGCCGGCTCGCCCGACGACCGACCAGTGTCCAACCGCCCGTTTGTGACGCGAGACGTATGCCTTATGCGCTGTGCTTTATCTACTCTGCAATCTCGCGAGCTAGTCCGCTTTTGCTTGTCTTACTTGTTTATCTGTCTTTCGCCTTCTGATCGTAAGGTTCGGTCCTCTACCGTGCTGCTATACTTCTGTGCATAGTATAAGTTAGTGCAAATACAGATTGTGCCTGTGACTCGGTGCCTTTTATTTCCGCCGTAATACACCGCACCCAACTGGAACAACAGCAGCCCTAGCAGCTAACCAGAACCTGATACCGGCAAGTGTTACATATATACTTGCCAACAAGTGGTGACGTGGTAAGCGATTGCATTTATTTCTACACACGCCGACCCACACATCTACACCACAGTGGTGACCCTCTTGAACACTGAGGACAGAATAAGAGGTAGACGACATGAGTGGTTCAGACAGCAGTGTATCCACGAAAAGTGCCCAGGAGCACATAACAAAACGTCCACGCAAAATGCGCGTGTCCACGGATCGTTCCGATACGTCATCCGATTTTCGGAAGTTGAAGATTCCTCCGTTTGCACCTGAAGACCCCGAGATCTGGTTCGCACTTCTTGAGGGACAGTTCCAGAGCCTCAATATCCACGACGACGCCGTTAAGTATACCAGCGTCATCACGAACCTTGATCTGACCCACGCAAAAGCTGTGAAGGATATCATAATCCAACCTCCAGCACATGACAAGTACGGGAAGATCAAGTCGGAGCTAGTGAGGCGATTGTCGGCGTCCCACGAAAATAAGGTCAAACAGTTGCTGACTCATGAGGAGCTGGGTGACCGAAAACCGTCGCAGTTCCTCAGGCACCTCCAGGATCTCGCAGGACCCTCCGTGCCCGAGGACTTCATTCGGTCGATTTGGAGCAACCGTCTGCCGACTAACCTCCAGACCGTATTAGCTTCGCAGCCAACCCACTCCCTCGAACAACTATCGGACTTAGCTGACCGCATCCACGAGCTGACGACACCCTGCAACGTAGCGGCAACCGCATCATCATCATCGCAGCCCTCCAGAGAGATCGCCGAGTTAAGAGGTATGGTCGAAGATCTGGAGAGGAAACTGGACGAGTTCACCAGATCGTCCCAACGCCCGCGCGAACGATCCAGACCCCAGCGAAGCCGTTCAAACTCCCATCGTAGGTCTGATTCCAGTTACCGCAAGTTCCCGGTGTGCTGGTACCACACCAAGTACGGTTCCAGCGCGCACAAATGTCTCCAGCCTTGTGACTATAAGGCGGGAAACGCCAGCGGCAGTCGCTAATGGCGACAGACGATTGCCCCGCCTCTAATGGTCGCCTCTTCGTCACCGACCGCAGCTCGAACGTCCAGTTCTTAGTAGACACTGGCAGTGACCTTTGCGTCTACCCTCGATCTGCGCTTCGGGATCGTCGAACCAAGACCGACTACCAGCTGACAGCTGCCAACGGTACTACAATAGACACTTACGGCTACTTAGAGCTTAGCTTAAACTTAGGTCTTAGACGCACTTTTGTTTGGCGTTTTGTAGTAGCCAATGTAACGAAAGCTATTATAGGTGTAGACTTTCTCAGCCATTATAGTTTAGTCGTTGACTGTCGTAACCACCGGCTGATAGACAACACCACAACATTGTCGACTATAGCTTCAATAGCAAATTATGATATTTGTTCTGTTAAGGTCACAGCTGGCGACTCACGCTACCATCGCGTACTCGAAAAGTTTCCGGAGATCACTCGCCCTTCAGGAACTCCGGCTTCTCCAAAGCATCACACTGTCCACCACATTCGGACTACACCAGGGCCACCCATTTTTTGTACTCCCCGCAGGCTCGCGCCCGACAAACTCAAGGCAGCCAGGAAGGAATTCGAGCTGATGCTGAGCAACGGCACTGCACGCCCTTCCGAAAGCCCTTGGGCGTCGCCGCTCCACCTTGCGCCTAAAAAGCAAAACGGTTGGCGACCCTGTGGCGATTACCGTATGCTTAATGCCCGGACCATCCCAGACAGGTACCCCATTAAGCATATACATGATTTTGCCCACTCTATTGCTGGATGTACTATATTCTCCACCATAGATTTATTGAAAGCATACAATCAGATACCGGTTTACCCAGAGGACATACCCAAGACAGCCATCACCACACCCTTTGGTTTGTATGAATTCCCTTTTATGACCTTTGGCTTGCGTAACGCAGGCCAGACTTTTCAAAGGTTTGTTGACGAGATGATTAGAGGACTCGATTTCACGTATTCGTTCCTGGACGATTTTCTTGTGTACTCCCGAAACGAGGAGGAGCACGAAGCACATCTCGAGCAGCTTTTCACTCGAATGAAGGAATACGGAGTCCTCATCAACACCTCGAAATGCGTTTTCGGTGCTAGCGAAGTAGCATTTCTCGGCTACCACATCTCAGCATCCGGCACCAAACCTTTGGAAACGAAAGTCCAGGCCATAAGGGAATTTCCTGCGCCAAAGACGGTCAAGCAACTCAGGCGGTATCTGGGTATGCTGAATTTTTACAGGCGATTTCTACCTCAAGCCGCGAAAATTCAAGCACCCTTAAATGCCTTGCTTGTAGGTTCCGTCAAGCCATCACAGGCGATTGACTTGACTGGTGATGCCTTGGATGCTTTCAATAAATCTAAGGAAAACCTGTCTAATGCTGCACTACTCGCACACCCAGATTGCCAGGCCAAACTCGCTCTGGTGACAGATGCGTCTGACCAGGCAATGGGTTCCGTAGTGGAGCAATTTAAAGACGGTGTGTGGCAACCCCTCGCGTTCTTCTCGAGGAAATTCAGTCCTGCACAGCAGAAGTACTCCCCTTATGATCGCGAGTTGTTGGCCATATACGAAAGTATCAAATACTTTCGTCATTTGCTTGAGGCAAGACATTTTGTGGTGTATACCGACCACAAGCCGCTCAGTTATGCCTTTTCTGAAAGAAAAGTTAACTGTTCGCCCCGTCAGTATCGTCACCTCGATTTCATCTCGCAGTTCACCACAGACATTCGACACATTGCAGGCAAACACAACGTTGTCGCAGATACCTTGTCGCGCGTCGATGAACTGCAGATGAAAATCGATTTTGACGAACTTGCCTTGTCCCAGGCATCTGACCAAGAGCTGACCCATCTTCTCTCCGGTGAATCATCACTCCGGTTTAAGAGGATCCAGCTCCCAAGCTCTCAAGAGCTGTATTGCGATGTGAGCACTCCATCGCCCCGGCCTTTCGTCACGCAACCTTTGCGGAAGAAAGTTTTTGACAGCCTGCACAACCTTAGCCACCCAGGTGCCAACGCCACTGCCAAATTAGTTGCAGAGCGTTTCGTCTGGCCCGGGGTGCGCAAGGACTGTCGAGATTGGTCACGAAAATGCCTTGCGTGTCAACGCGCCAAGGTAAATCGCCATGTGTCATCCCCTATAGGCACCTTCGATTTACCTCGCGCGAGGTTTGCATTTATCCACGTGGACATTATTGGCCCGCTACCTCCATCGCAAGGACAGCGATATTGTCTGACGGTAGTGGATCGTTTCACACGTTGGCCTGAAGTCATGCCGATGGCGGATATGACAGCGGAAACGGTCGGCAAGGCGCTAATATCGTGGATATCCAGATTTGGATGTCCAACGGATATTGTCACCGACCGCGGACGACAATTTGAATCTTCACTTTTCCAATACCTTGGAAAAGTGATAGCATTCAAACATCGTCGAACCACCGCATATCATGCCGCATGTAACGGCCTTGTGGAACGATTCCACCGTCAGCTAAAAGCTGCCATAATGTGCCACGTGGATAGCAACTGGGTTGACGCACTGCCCCTAGTGCTATTAGGCATTAGGAGCGCTTACAAAGAGGACTTGCAAGCCTCTTCAGCCGAATTGGTGTATGGTGAGCCTTTACGTCTGCCAGGTGAATTTTTCCAAGCACCAGTACCTGGTAGCACGGATATCTCAGACTTCACCACTCGCCTACGCCAATTCACGGCCAACATACAACCCGCACCTGCAAGTCGTCACACCAAAGGCAAGATCTTTATTTACAAAGATCTGCCCTCGTCTAGCCACGTATTTTTAAGGGACGACGCATTGCGAGGTGCACTTCAACCTCCCTATTCCGGTCCGTACGAAGTGCTAGATAGAAGTGATAAGGTATATAAAATACTTGTGAGAGGCAAACCGGTCACAGTATCAATAGACCGACTCAAACCGGCCTATATACTGGTAGACTCTTCGCCTACACCCAGCCTGCAAACCGAGATTCCCATTCCCATTCCCACTCCTATACCAACCAAACCCACCCCTGTACATACCAATGTACAACCATCAACCGAGGTAAAAACTCGGTCTGGTCGAAGGGTACGCTTCCCTGATTGGTATCGCCCGTAACGGGCTCGGGGGGGAGTCCTGTGGGGAATTCCCACTACACAAACATACATGCATAAATACACACTTGTTACATAGAATATTTATTTATTGTTTACACATATGTACACAACCTTATATATAATATATTTACTTAAAACTAACTTATATCTTAAACCTAACTTAAATCTAAAACCTATAATCAATAATATTTATGTAGTCAGATGTTTATCTATTATATTACGACACGACAAATCTGCACGCATTGTGGTGCATTGGAGACGCACTCGGCGAGCGGCGTAGGAGTGGCCTAACTGGTTTCGTGAGCTCGCCGGCCGGCTCGCCCGACGACCGACCAGTGTCCAACCGCCCGTTTGTGACGCGAGACGTATGCCTTATGCGCTGTGCTTTATCTACTCTGCAATCTCGCGAGCTAGTCCGCTTTTGCTTGTCTTACTTGTTTATCTGTCTTTCGCCTTCTGATCGTAAGGTTCGGTCCTCTACCGTGCTGCTATACTTCTGTGCATAGTATAAGTTAGTGCAAATACAGATTGTGCCTGTGACTCGGTGCCTTTTATTTCCGCCGTAATACACCGCACCCAACTGGAACAACAGCAGCCCTAGCAGCTAACCAGAACCTGATACCGGCAAGTGTTACATATATACTTGCCAACAAGTGGTGACGTGGTAAGCGATTGCATTTATTTCTACACACGCCGACCCACACATCTACACCACATACGTAAGTAAATAAAGTTTCCTTAGAGTTTCGCGGGGGCAGTTTCATCATCATCATCATTTCAGCCAAAAGACGTCCACTGCTGGACATAGGCCTCCCCCAAGGATCTCCACAAAGGCCAGTCCTGGGCCGCTCGCATCCACTGCTTTCCGGCGACCTTAACCAGGTCGACGGTCCACCGTGTGGGAGGCCTACCAGCACTGCGCCTACCGCACTGTGTGGGGGCAGTTTACAAACATGTAATTCGCTATCACAAATGACACCCAGACTCAGAGCATGTGCCTCTAGTTTACACAAAGATACTTGTCCCTCGTGCACCATTGCTACCCCTGATCTAAAGGTGGCACATCCAACCCCTAGACCAACAAGACAATTTCTTCCATTCATGCGACACGAAAACAATGGGCATACACGGCGATATTTTTTATATTTAGGACATCCAGTTGTTGTTACATTTACATAAAAAACCTAGTACATGTTCAAAAGTCATAAAATCTAAATGCACAGCAGATTAAGGCGCCACAGCATGCACTTAAAAATGATAAGTAACACTATACAAAATAATTAAAAAGGATAATTATATAAAATGAAAAGAAATTTAAGAAATGTACTGTAGCTGCAAGAAATGCTGACCAGCTTAGCATCAGCCTCGCGACGGATGGGTCTCGGCATGAATTTGGATAAAACCAAAATCATGATGAATGATCACATTCATCCGAGACCTATCGTAGTAAATGGCCGTCTTTTTGAAGCTGTTTCAGAATAAACATACCTCGGGCAAATTTTGCAATTAGGTAGAAACAGCTTCGACAGTATCCAGCTGGGCTGGGCAGCGTCGCCCATCCCCCAGAGTTTTAAAACGAAAGTTTTCGAGCAGTGCGTCCTACCCTTCATGACCTACGGCGCCGAGACGTGGACAATCACGGTGAGAGTAGTCCACCAGTTTAAAGTCGCTCAGTGTGCTATGGAGCGAGCTATGCTTGGAATTTCTCTGAAAGATAGGCTCCGTAACGAGACTATCCGACAGAGAGTCACCGACGTAGTTCAGAGAATTAGCAGACTGAAGTGGCAGTGGGCTGGTCATATCTGTAGAAGAACCGACAACCGCTGGGGTAGACGAGTTCTTGAGTGGAGACCGCGAATCGGCAAGCCTAGCGTGGGACGGCCCTCTGCTAGATGGAGCGACGATATGCGAAAGGTTTTGCGGACAGCAGCTGGATGCGCCAAGCTGAAGATAGGGCGCTATGGCGCTCTGGGGGGAGGCTTATGTCCAGCAGTGGACTAATGTGGGCTGATGATGATGATGATGAATCACAATTGAATCGACCCTGGTCTAAAATAAAAGAACTCATATTCATTTACACACTTTGTTTATTAATAGTAGTTTAAAAAGTTCACTATCACAGATAAATAAATAGCCACAAAGGACGCAACCAAACCATGGCTTGCTGACCTCATGTATCCAAATCTCTTTGCCTGATGTATGATCTCCAGAATAGAATCCATGACTTCTTCGCTGTTTGGCCTAATCTGGTTTGCAGGTAACAGGAACCCGTATTCACCATTGTCACGTAGCTCATATACGTATACTAAAGGTACATTAAGAGCTTCCTTCACCCAATCTCCACTTCCACCAGTCGCAAGATCTGTAAAAGGATTCAAGAAGTATTTAACCTACTTACCACAAGTTCGTAACACTTTTTTTTTATAAAATGATAACTCTTCTTTGCCTTAGGTATAACCTGTATCGCTGGGGCAGTTTACAAACATGACATTCGCGTACACAAATGACACCCAGACACTGAGCAAGTGCCTCTGGTTTTACACAAAAAAGTCAAAAACACTTGCCCGGTTCCGAAATCGGACCGGTGACCCGAGATCCAAAGGCAGCACATCTAACCCCTATACCAACAGGGCATTTTTCAACATTTCTGCAAGTATATTATATAGCATAAGCAAAGCCCATAAATGACCCACAGCTGAGTCGGCTCCAGTTACATGGAGGGTAATTATCCTACTGTGCCATGTGGGCCAGACGGGTTGGCAGAGGGTTTCGTATCAAGGTTTCCTTCTCTTACGATTAGGCCTTGACATTTTCTTCTGCCGGCTCTTACGAGACTCTCAGGATGGAAAACATCTGACTTTTCTCGTGCTTTAGAGGCCATTCAAGCACCGAGTAGGACTAAAACCTATATGGCGGAAACGCGGTGTTGGGTTTAATCCTTTGTTCTAAGATGATTAAATACTTCGTGAATGGGAGAACATGGCCTATTCAAAACTATTCAGTTTTATTGGGATCTTAGGGTAATCAATTCATTGCTATAGGTACATTTCCATAAAATCTAGCTGTTAACCAACAATCAGTCACGCGAAAAGGACTTATGGTCTCCACATACCAAGGCACCAGCCACTAATGGCTTCAAAACCAATAAAAGTACAAACTTACAAATAGCTTCGGCAATGTTGCCTGTAGTGTACACAGTGCCGTATCTTACTGACAACGCACCCATAGCCCGTCTACCAATGTTCATCTAAAAACATAAAACAGAATCTAAAAATAGTGTGTCAGTGGTTCCGTCTCTACCCTTACTGTGAAGTAACTTTAGTATTGTGAACTCACTGATCACATTGATCACGGCGATTGGATCGCATGTGGGTGTAATACACGATAAATATACCAAAAGTTTTATTTTTGTCGGTCTGTCTGTTTGTTTCAGCTGATCTCTGAAATGCCTAAACCGATTTTGACGGCATTGTCACAGGCACTACTTATATTGAACGTCTCCGCTTTTCAGGAGCCCATATTAACTGAGCTTTCCACATTGTTAAATACCACGCGGACGAAGTCGTGTGCAACAGCTAGTGTGGAATAAAGTTGATTTAGAAGCTTAACAACGACTGGTTCAGTTGGGTAGTGAATCATAATACGAG
Source organism: Clostera curtula (assembly GCA_905475355.2). NCBI lineage: Eukaryota > Metazoa > Arthropoda > Insecta > Lepidoptera > Notodontidae > Clostera > Clostera curtula. The sequence goes on along the minus strand of FR997813.1, from coordinate 2,824,411 downwards.
TAACAGCTCTCTTGCCTCGTTCTCCTGAAGGCACGTACTACCACCAATCTGACCTCATCCAACAATCATTGGATGTCTAACTCCATAAATACATGGGTAGTTAGACTGGAAAACACTGACACTGTTAGACCAAACACTGTTAGACTACAAGGCAAACCCAATTTCTCTAATTGGGATTTTTTAGACTATGTCGCGTGCAATTCATATCCGTATGGTGACGGATATATAATACATAGTGTCACCACCACATCCTGAGGGTGTCGTAAGAGCCGACAAAGGATTTGACAAGGCCGATAAGGAAGACTTAGGAGAAGGAAAACTTGATGCGAATCCCTTGTTTTTTGGTTTCGCTGGGAAAACGCTTTATTGTATACCGCTGCCCCTCGAAGGTGGGTAGGCGAGTAGATTCCGGAGTCCCATATAATGATATGGGACTCCGGAATCCACTCGCCTACCCACTAAAACCCCAGCGGTATACCTTCACACGACACCACAGGTTAGCATAAACGCATCCACTGTGACGTTAATATGAAACCCTGTTCCACCCGTCTGGGCAACGTGGCGTTAATTGCCCTACTTGTAAGTGGAGAAGGACCGAGTCATATATGAGCTAAGTAGCAGTTTTAGTAGTAATAATTACCGCATCATGATAATTGGCGTAAGGTTGAGTCGAATTTCCAAAAGGCAGCAGCAGTAACTGGGTGAAGGAGTGGAACGATAAGTACAAATCTATTTTGTCTCCAATCGTACGCATGTAGTTTGAAATGGACCTTGTTTCTGGTTCCGAGAACGGACCAAGACCAGCGTAGTTCTCGGCAGCCGGATTCGTGCTCGATCCAGCAGCTGAAATGAAGGATAAAAATCTCAAAACAATGGTAGTTACAATCATTTAAAACATGCGCAAATAATCCATGAATACAACAAAAACAGAATAACAGTATTTTGAAATTTTGGATAGCCCAAGTAATGGGATGGATGCGATGGAGGCTCAGGCTCGCGGAAATCCTTGGAAGACCTAAGTCCAGTCGACGTCTTTTGGCTGATGATGATGATGATATAGTAATACCGACATTTACTCTAGTTCCTATGATCGTTCCTAGTTCCGATGATGAAAAAAAAGAAACCTTAACAAACGACATATATACAAATAAATCATTACCAAGCCAGTTGTTGTTCCAGTTTCTATTCAAATCAACACCAAATACTGTGCTTGTGACCGGACGTCTATTCTTACGCCACATTCTGAACTGAAATAATGAAGACGAATAAAGCTTTTCTATAATCTACATTCATATCTTTAGAAACAAGTGGGAAATAATTTGTGTTCCCTTAAAACTGCATGGAAGGAAATTATCTGTGCCAGTTCTTATGAATTTGTTACGTGCTAAAAATACCTCACGATGGAATTATATACAGTTTATGATTTAAAATTAAAACATGTAAATTTTCCATGTGAGGACAGATTACAATCACACTGACTGTGTCATACTCGTAATAGGAACGCAGGATACAAATCATTTAGCCGCAAGAGAAGAAAAACTTGCCAGCGTGGCAAAGCAGCATAATTTCTCTTCATAAATTTAGAGGAAGCCCGACGTAGTAGTGCGTCATTTATGGGATAAAACGACGATGAGTATCTCATACCTCATTTAAAAATGTAACGCATATTTTCTTACTTGTTCATGACTCCAAATATAGCCATCCGGGTTCGTGACAGGGAATATGTACCAGTCATAATCACGAGCTGCGGCTTTTGTTTCTTCATTATCGCTAGTCAACAGTTCATTAGTAATAAAGTTGACAGTTGCAGGTGATATCCACTCCCGAGCATGAATACCACCTTCTATAAATATGATCCTGCGTCCTTCACCGTGAGATATTTTGAGACCTTTGATTTCTCGTCCTTCATATGAAACACCTCCAATAATGACAGTCACTATATTTGGATACGCAGTAGCTAAGTCGTCTATCCAGGCGTTAATAGCATCTTGGTCATAATAAGCGTCCCATGTCATGCTTCTTAAATTTCTGCGTGTGTAAGTCTTAACCACTTCTTTGTCGACTGCACTGCAATATAAATTTATAATGTGTTTAAACTGGGTTTGTATTTTGCACTGACTGGGTGTGTTATCTATATTTTTGTTCAAGTGGCCTCAGAAATAGGCTGAGGTTCTCAATATGATCCGCCACTAATTCTTCTAAGTATATTTAATTTGCCTTTCTCTTCACAAGTTAGCAAAACGAAATACGTTTCTTAAAACGTCTTAACGTTGATTTTGGTAGCTCATTAGCTTTATGTGGGTTGACGTAAATTACATTTAAAACAGAAATCATACACAAAACATCTTTGGCAGCTTTTAAAATATTATCGTGACTTGCTTTGTGAATTGTTTGCGTTGTGAAATTAAAGAAGTTTTTTAACTTACTCTTGTACGTTTTGCATGGGTACCTCATAAACGATGTTATTCACTTTCATAAAATTTTCCAAATCGGGTTTACTGTCAGGGCTAGACATAACATTGACAAATTGTCGCACTGTCGTTGGGCTATTCCAGAAATCATATCTCAAATCAGTTTCATGTAAATCTTGTAGCAACTTTATTTGTTCGTTAGTTTTTGGTAAGATTTTGTACAGCGTGTAATTGTCGAATCGAAATTTTTCACATGAAACACTACAATATATGAACCCTAAGATAACTAATAATTTCCACATTTTACTGCTTTCTTATAACTAAATCATTGAGCAATTGTAATTTAAAAGATTAACTAGTATAGAGCTGACGATTTGAAAGCAGACTGTATTGAAATAATAATTTATTAAAGCCGATAAAGATGTTATTACGATAAAAGGTATTAATGTCCATAGGATAATCAGATTAAGCCTTAAGTAATTAGCTGATAGTCGAGGCACGAGCATACAAGAATTCCACATATTGTGTATCAGTTTCGATAAGCAAATGAATTTATGATTAAATTTAGCATTAGTTTCAAGTAGATAAACTAGTTTAAACAATTACGAGTATGTAATGCTATAGGATCTACACTACATCATTGTCAATCTTAAAATTTAGTTATTGTCAAGTTACTTAATTGAAAATAGAGGTCGTGATTTAAAGTTGTCTTTTTATTCTAAGAAGAAAACACTTGAATGAAGAGTCCTAACTATATGGTTGATACTTCATTTTTACCCGAATCCTCGATATTTTACTTCCGCCAAGAAGTGAACGGAAAAAGCAAAAACACAATTTAGAAATTAAAGCTAATTTATTATATTGATATAATATTTTTAAATACAGTGCCAACACGATGAGCAATAAAAAAGTTTGTAATAAAACACAATAAAATAAAAACACTCCTATATTTATAGCATGTAACCAAATCGCTTGGCTTGATGAATGATCTCCAATATAGAATCCATAACTTCTTCACTATTAGGTAATATTTGATTAGCTGGAAGCAGGTGACCATAAGTGCCTCTGTCTCGGAATTCGTAACAATATACTAGAGGAACACCTAGTTTTTCCTTAACCCAATCCGTGCTAGTCCCAGTAGCGAAATCTGGAAATCATAGGCTAGTTATTATTTAAAACCCCCAAACATCAGTGGTCGCCCGCTATTATATTTTAGATGATAGTTAAAATAACAAACATGAGGGAAATGGGTGGCATTTTGGTCAACGTTTATCAGATATTGAAGGTATAGGCGGATGACAAAAAACATTTTATAACTTACAAATAGCTTCAGCTGTGTTTCCAGAAGTATATTGAGTCCCATAACGTACAGATAGCGCACCCATAGCACGTCTGCCAATATTCATCTGCAACATAAAATTGATTTTGATTTGTAAAAGAATCGATTTAACATAATATCAGTTTTTCAGATTTAATCAATGAAATATTTCAAAATTTTCAGATTTAGGTTGTAATTTTGGAACATTAAGTATAAGTAATTAAGATTGGGATCATAGAGTCAATATGATTCATTGTATATATAAATCGATGAATTATTACCGCATCATGGTAGTTCGCTAATGGCTCTGTTGTATTCCCAAAAGGTATAAGAAGTATTTGGCCAGAGGAGTGCATAGATAGGTAAAGCTCCATTGTATCAGCAAGATTCATTATGTACGTAGACAATGTTCTGGTTTCAGGCTCCGAAAAAGGCCCCCTGCCAGCGAAATTGAGGGAAGCAGGGTTTGTGCTGATGCTTTGTCCTAAAAAGAACAAATATTTTAATAAATCAAAATTTTCTTAGTTTTAAATTGTATACCGGAGCTACTGAATTTAGTAATTGCTCGATGACTTAATTATTTTAACCACATATATAAAATAGTTCTGCAACTACTAGTACTAATCAGCCCATACATGACACACTGATGGGTTGGTGTCCTCTAGTAACATGGATGGTAATAAGCCTACTGCTTCACGCTAGCCAGACGGGTTGGCAAAGGGTTTCGTATCAAGTTTCCTTCTCTTACTAGAAGAGGCTAGGTTATCCGGCTTGTCATCTCTTTTTGTCTACTCTTATTACTCCCTCGATATCGGTGGTGAGACTATGTATTTTAAATTCGACACACGCAATAAAAGTACTTAAAATAGTTCATACTTAGCCAATTGTCGTTCCAGTTTCTGTTAAGATCTACTCCAAATTCACTTCCATAAGGTTGTCGACTTTTGCGCCATAACCTGTACTGTAAGACAAGTTTTGTTAGGAAGTCCAATTAAAATGATGTAATTTGGAAAAATGTTAAGATTCCTATAGCACTTACTCCAACATGACTCCAAATAAATCCGTCTGGATTTGTAACTGGGAAAATATACCAATCATAGTCGCGAGCGGCCGCTTGGGTCTCTGCATCATTGCTGGTGAGTAGTTTATTGATTATGTAGTTGGTTGTTGCTGGTGTGATCCATTCTCTAGCATGAATGCCACTCTCAATAAAAATATTTTTTCTACCAGCACCGTGTGATATTTTGATCCCTTTAATTTCCCTCCCTTCGTAAGACATACCACCAATTATAATTGAAGCTACATTAGAGTATGCTTGAGCCATATCTTCTAACCATGCATATATATCTTCCAAATTATAGTAAGCATCCCATCGCATGCTTCTTACATTACTTCTTGTATAAGTCCTTACATTTTCTTGGTCAATAACACTGCGAATTAAAATAACATCATATGAAATTCTGATGACAATTTTACAATTTGATAATTTCTTGGTCACACAAAACCTATGTTTTCGCTAGAGCAGCATTAAATATATGAAATACCTCATTACGAATTTATAGGTGACCATTATATCCATTGTTCAAATACAAATTACTAAAAGCGATTACTTACTGTTGTATATTGGGTAACGAGACTGTAAAGTCAATATCATTATTGTTAAGGAATATCTCCAAGTCATTCTTTCTGTCAGGGCTGGCCACAATGTTGACGTAATCAGACATTGGACTGGGCTCATCCCAGAAATCATATTCAGGAACATTGTTCCTTAAATCTTGAAGTGCAACAATATCCTTCTCATTTTTTGGTAACACTTTGTACAATGTGTAATTGTCGAAACGGAATTTTTCACACGATGCAGAAATGGCTATTAGTAGAGTGATGCTAATTATTTTCCACATTTTTGCCGACTACTTTTCAGTCATGCTATTGACCAATTAATAAAGTACGAAATGTTGTTGTAAAGGAATCATAAAACCATAATGCTTGTTAAAATATAGGGCAATAACGTATGATATATATTTATGGCTTACAATAAACGATATCTTACACTTAAGGACACTTACCATCACTTACATAATTTGCTGATAAACTATAACGAAATAAACTAGATAAGACCAAATAGCCTCGGATGAATTGGGCATGAAACCTTGTTGCCCAGTATCTTCTCTTCATCGAATAGGAGAAAGTAGTCTACCTCCACGCCCACTACGAGACGATTTCCAAAATTTTGCCGAATGCAGCTGGATGCATCAAGCCGATTGCAGTGCAGTCAGAGCGGGTAATTGAATATAGTATGCTGATTAATGATGATGGTGATGAAATTGAAGAAGGTGTGAATCAGCTGATTTTCTACTCCGCCTGTATGAACAAATCTTCTTCAACTTGATTAAGAGAAGTTTCAAGTTGCAGGCTTACCAGACATTTCAAGTTTTAATTCTTTACCGCTATGTTATCCACTAGGTATGTCAGTGTGGTGACGGATTTAGAATACACAGTATCACCCCATTTTATCTTGAGACTGTCGTAAGAGCCAAGAAAAGGAAATAACAAGGCCGATAACCTAGTCGTAAGAGAAGGAAAACTTGATACAAATCCCTGTGCTAACCCACCTGGTCATGGTAGGACAGGCTTATTTCTCTCAATGTTATTATTGAAGGAGGACTAACTCAGCTCAAGTACAACCTCTGGATCAAGTAAGGGCTGAATAGTAGTAGTAGTGTCGGATATTCAAAATGATGACAAATATTATACGGGTTTCTTCCACGATCGTGACAAAACAAAACCGCAGACAAAGCTACTCATAGATAAAAGACAAACTATAAATTTTATCACAACCTATCTATTTATTTACGACTTTTTTATCGACGAGTTTTATTAGTCATATTCTGTTTGTTAATTTTCATCACGGTTTAAGCAATATTTGTATTCGTATAGTAGGTTACGTAAATAAACCATCACACTATGTCCTACTTGATTGATTAAACTAACAATGTGACGTTAAAAAATAAACAAAATAGACGTTTTGTTTGGAAGATCACTTGCGATAGTTTAGGAAATGTTATCAATAAGACAAATGGTTTGTTACATTTATTTTTGGTGAATAAGAACATAATGCGCAGTTTTCAAGGGACTGCAAACAGGATGGTGTTCATTAAATTAGTTGTATATTTTTTCCTTCACAAAGTATGCGTTTATTTACGCTAGGAATCTGTGTCTGTATGTCCTTTATGGCGTAAACTGTGCATTTAATCACATGATAATCTTCAGCAAAGTGTGGTGCTTATGCCCAGGAAAGTTTCTGACCAAAAAAGATCCCTTCCTTCAAATTCATTTTAGCTGGTGGAGAAGCAACGCGCGCAGGTTACAGCTAGTCGTAAATTATACTGCTCGTATCTGCTGCTTGTATCGTTATATTTCGGATAATTCACACTATACTTCTGAGCTCATAAATGACCCACTGTTGAGTCGGGCCTCCTCCAACTACATGGAGGGTAATTAGCCTACTATGGCACGCTGGCCTGACGGCCCTTGGCATAGGGTTTCGTGTCAAGTATTCCTTCTCTTGCGGCCAGGTTTTTGGCCTTGTCATTTCCTATTGTCGGCTCTTACGACACCCTCAGGGCGAAATGGGGTGGTGACACTATGTACTCTAAACCCGTCACCACACGGAATAATTAATTTCAATTCACACTATATCTTTATAAATTATAGTGTATGTGTTATTCAGATGTGTAAGCTATATTATTGTAAAGTTTCATCACTTCACATCACAGAATGTAAAATCCATTCTGTAGTTTTTGCGTGAAAGGTTAACAACCATACATACATAATCCATAAATTCTTACAAACTTTGGCGTTTTTATATATTTATGATAAATAAGAATAGTTCATCAAACCTAACGACAATTTCATTTCATAATTCTATGGAACGAAATTCTATGGAATTATGTAAAAAATATACTTCTGTTTGACCATACCAAAGAACACAAGCAATAAAGACTATAAGAATCATTGATCATATTATATACTGTGTATTTATCGGTACTCATCGAACAATATTACAACAATACAAACTCGACAAAAATTTAACTAATTTTATTTGCTTATTAATAGTTTTTTTAAACTCAATATCCAAACTTTCTAGGAACAAATAAATTATTTATTTATATGACATCAATAACTCTAGCTTCTCTGATCAAAGCCAACAGAGAGTCGAAAGTCTCTTCGCCGGATGGCTGGATCTGAGTTACGGGGAGGGTATATCCCCAGGTACCATTGTCTCGCAGGTGGTAAGTCGCAGCAATGGGCGGGTTGAATCGGTGCTTGACCCAGTCCAGAACGTTGCCAGTAGCCCCATCTGTAAGCATATGGTATCTGAATATAAGTAACTCGTAGATGTTTAGACACATTCGATTACAAGACAGATTAGATCAAATTAAAACATAGAACAAGGCTTTATATTTAGCAATGACGTGACAATCTCTACGACGACCTTTTTTTAAACATGGCCATTATTTCACTACATAGTATAAAATAAAGTCACTGTCGTCTGTCCGTCCATATTGATGGATGTCTGTCCGTCCACTATGTATGCTTCAATCTTTAAAACTACGCAACGGATTTTGAAGCCGTTTTTTTAATAGATAGAGTGATTCAAGAGGAACATTTATATGTATAATACATACATGCTGTGCGAAGCCGGAGCGGGTCGCTAGTTTCTTATGAAACAGAAAACCAAATTCCATTCCGCAGTTAGTATTTACTTGCAAAAAAACTGTTTTTAATGTGCACTGAAGCAGAGTCCTTTGTGTTGTGGCATTCCATATACTTCCATGTTATTTTTTTTATAAATTAATAAATTTATTTCCTACATAAGATATATTAGTGCTAGAGTCTATTTGCAAATATCATTAAGTCGGATTTTGTAACTTCAGTCCATGTGTGACGTCATCCGCCGCCCCTGACGGAAGCCTAGCGTTGATTGCTTGCAACCAGCATCGTGCTGAGTTTGTGACGGATTGTGGCAGGAAGGTTTTCCATACAATTAGTATAGTGCCTAGTTTTATTAGTTTTGTATAGTTGCCTATTAAGTAAAAATAAAAGTAAATATTATAATACTGTTACAAAACTCTATGCTTACCATGAATAACCCTGGAAATACCAACAGTATACTGAGTGCCGTAGCGTACAGCTAAGGATCCCATCGCTCTCCGGCCAATAGTTATCTGAAACCATTAAATGAGTCTACCATATTGGTTCAAGGTTCAATTCCGGGGTCGGGCAAGTGTATTCGTGCAAAACAAAGGCTCTGACTGTAGATGTCATTTGTGTTCGTGAATTACATGTTTGTAAACTAGTTATTAGACACTACCCAAAAGGCTATGCTCGGAAATTTCCTGCAAAGTCGAATCAGAAATTAGGAGATACGCAGGCAATCCATAGTTACCAACATAGCCCGCAGTTGCCAAATTTAAGTAGTAATGAGCTGGGTACTAAGCTCGCAGGGCTGACAGCTGATGGGACAGAAAAGACCTCGAGTGGTGACCATGTATCGGAAAGCATTCTCAGATATGCAGTTAACACTATGTCTAAATAATAGTTACACGTTAGACTCGCGGAAGTAAGAAATATCCAATTTTTAAACTGAAGACCATCTTACCATCTCATTGTAATTACTTGTTGGTGTAGAAGAGTGAGCAAAAGGCAGAATAAGTTTTTGTCCAAAGGACCTGAATGACAGGAATCCTGTGAACCAGCCGCCAATGTCCTCAACATATCTGGATACAGCTCTGGTTTCTGGCTCTGAGAATGGTCCGAGGCCAATGTAGTTGGCAGCTGCGGGCTGCAAACTGCCACCGCTTACTGTAAAAGTTATATGTCAAGATCAAGACTACACAATGTAACCAATCCTTACCGTACTGAGTGTCGTAAGAGGCGACTAAAATAACTCAGATCACCTATCCGCAAGAGAAGGAAGCCTTGATACAAACCCTGTGCTAATTTGGCAGCGTGGTGCAGTAGTCACCACGCTATTCCATCCTGAGGGTGTCGTAACAAAAGGTAATATCAAGGCCGAAAAGCTAGCCGACAGAAAAGAAATCTTTAAACGAAACCCGGTACCAACCCGTCTCGCACTGTAGGCTTTTTTATATTGCCCTTAGAGGCTAACGAGCTGGTGGCCCACCTGATGGTAAGTGTAAGCCGCCGCCCATGGACTTTGGCAGTGCCATGGGCACAGCCAGAGCGTTGCCTACCGTGAAGTGAGTGCTCTTTTTAAACCTCGTTTAAAGGAGGACATGTCGTAGCGCTCGACTCAGCAGTGGGTCATTTATGGGTAATAGTTGAAGTATAAAGTGTATTCCTTACCAGACCATTGAGAATTCCAGTTTTTGGTCAAGTCAACGCCAATTGTGGTGGACGTAGTCGGTCTTCTATTTTTCACCCACAGTCTATCCTGAAGTTATAGAAAATTTCATTAATCGTAAAAACCGACAAGAGGAAATGACAAGGTTGATAACCTAGCCGCCAAATAACATGATACGAAACACTGTGCTGACCCGTCTGGCCAGCGTGGCACAGTAAGCTAATTATTAAGCAGTAGTAGTGGAATAGAGATTATGATCAAAAGGCAGATATATTTTTCAGTCCAGAGGATCTGAATGGCAGAGATCATGTGAACTTAGCCAGGACTGGTGCGGACTCAAATCACAAGTAACAAACAAGTAACTTTTTTTTTAAAAACGTGACCCCTGCACTAGTTATACCTGTTTCGCGGGGGCAGTTTACATGTAATTCTCGAACACAAATGTCACCAAGACTCAGAGCAAGTGCCTCTAGTTTAGACAAAGACACTTACTTGCCCGACCCCGGACTCGAACCCAGTACCTGTTAATCCAAATGTGGCCTAACCCCTAGACCAACGAGGCAGGCAAACAAACTGAGTAAAGTCAAGATTCATAAAATTGTAATCTCTTACAGAATCTTGTGTGAACTGAAGTCCATCAGGATTGACGCTGGGGAAGATGTGCCACTCAAAGTCTTCAGTAGCAGCCCTAGCTTCGTCACTGGTTCCACGCACAAGCTGATCTATTATGTACGTGAGGATTGTGGGAGACAGCCAATCCGCAGCCACTTCCCCGCCTTGCAAGACAAAGGCCCGTTTCCTGCTAGAGCTTCGGGATATTTTAACACCAGTTATGTTCCTCCCTGGAAATTATCACAGAATCAAAGTACAAAAGTACTTACACATAGTTATTTTAAAGACTACTTCCCGCTCTATGTAAGACCAGTATCGTGAGGGCAGTTTACAAACACACAAATCCCCGACCACAAATGTCACCCAGATAAAGAGCAAAGACACTTTTCCGACCTCGGAATAGTACCCGTAGACTTAAAGGTGACATGCAACAATACATACCTACTATAATAATAGAAGAAGAAGAAAAAATCCCTCAGGATACCGAAAACCTAGCCGCAAGAGAAGGAAAACTTGATACGAAACCCTGTGCCAACCCATCTGGTCAGCGTGGCACAGTAGGCTAATAAACCTCCAGGTAATGAGAGGAGTCCGGACTCAGTAGTATTTATGGGCTTAGTAGTAGTATGACTCAGAAGTGAAATGTTGGCAGTTGATCAAGTAACGTGAAACTGTCAGCTGGGAAAGCCAAACAAATAGGACATGGAAGTCACATGGCAATCATCATCTAAGCCCTTATTAAGAGGCTTCCCCTAATTAAATGGAAGGAAGCACAGCAAGTTTTCCCTCTGTTGCTTCCAAGTACCAGCTTGTTTTTTTTCATTTCCTTTAGTGGCTCCTACGGTAACCTCGGTAAAAGTATTGGTACAAGTATTTTGTCGATCGTGCTAGACAGATGACCCCAATGATGTTGGTGAACAGGTAGAGAGAAACAATTGATGTACGTCAATCACCTTCATGTGATTGTCCAACAGTTACAACTGTTACTATATCGCCGTAATTCTCCGCCAAATAATCAAACCAATCATAAATTTCTTCAAGAGTTTGGTAGTTAGTCCAAAACAGCTGTCTGCTGGTATCCCGTTTTCTTCTGCTTAGTAATTGGGCATCGAAGGCTCTGGAACAAATGTCAAAAGTGTTACCTCTAGTTATGCCAGATAGAATGGTCCTTTTGCTAAAAAAACCTTAATGAATGCGTCACCAATTCATTTAATCAAGCGAGTGTCGAACTCGTCGTAGAAACGAAATAAACAGTATCAGAAACTAGGGTTTAACTAGAGTCATAACAGAAAAGACCGATTGTATTGATGATTGGGATACTGTGTGCAAACTTTCCGGAACTACAAAGCCTCTTTTTTTCTTGAACATTTGGTCCATAGTTATTGAGGAATGTGCCATAACGAGAGGAATAAGTATTAACAATCTAAAAAATACTGTGGAGCGGAGTTTGGATAATAACTTTAACGATAGCTAGTTGGTTGGTTTCTATTCTACAGTTACTCAGCCTTTAAATGACCCAGTGTTGAGTCGGCTCTGCTCCAGTTATATGGAGGGTAATGAGCCTACTGTGCTACGCTTTCCGTCTCTTGCGACTAGTTATCGGCCGTGTCATTTCCCTTTGCGGCTCTTACGAAATCCTAAGGGAGGAATGGGTTGATGACACTATGTTATCTAAATCCATCACCACACGAATATATCTAATCTAAAACTATTGTATTTAAATCAGAATAAACACAAAGCTACTTCTTTTGGCCAGGCCTATGATAAAACTTCGGATGGATAGGTTAGGGGTTAATTTAAGCTACTGAAGAGGAAGAAAAGTCGATATTGAGCAGTAGCACCTTATCTTCCCTAAGCCACTCAGAGCTCTCTTATGGGCTCAAATTCAACGACAGACATCTTTCATATATAGATAATGCGATAGTTAAGAACAGATACGTGTAGAATTTCATGAGTGTACTTACTCCTGGATATTCTCCAACATCAATTCCGAATGAATGCTTCGTTTCTTCAGCGAATGTTCCAAATTTTGTTTTTGTTCTGGAGACGCTATTACATTAACTAACCCCCCTATTCTTGCAGGTATATTCCAGAACTCCAATCCGTCACACGAATTGACCAAATCATTCAGAAAGTCCAAATGCTCTTTCGCTTCTGGTACCACTTTGTATAGACCAAAATTATCATAGCTCACTTTTTCTCCAACGCTTAGTACTACAAACACATTATAAATTAATAGTTTTATCCACATTTCGCTGAATATTGAACAAAGCAGTATTCAAATAAATAATTTTCAATCAAATTTCAATTGCAACTGTTTTATCATTATCCTATATTGTTATCTTTAATTTGCTTAAATCTGAGTCGCATCAAAAGTGAGACCTAATACATAACTTTAAGGTCTACTCTTGTTTGTTATTAGAAGTATTGAACAGTTTCTGATAATGTAATATTCATATCTTATCCAACTGTCTTTTACTCGTTATTGATGATAAAATTTCGTCAATTAGCTAGATTCTTGACACTAAAAGCATTCATGACTGTATATATCAAATATTATTTGGATTATTTATAATTTATTTATATATATGATTATCATCAATAATTTGCCTAGTTTGACATTACAATTGCATATTTTAGTGACTTATGTTTTCGCGATTACACATCACAATTAAACACTTTTTGACGGGTTTATCGCGTGTCATCATCATCAGTTTCAGCCGATTTAATCCCCCACGTTTCGATTGCTTTGCAGCAGTAGTGGGCATGGTAGAGACTAGATGACAGTAGTCTTCAAAAGTACAAATAAACAGTTAAATCTACCGCCTATACCCTATTCAAGATAGCGTGATCGATTTGACAGACGGGCTAGTGATAGGAAACAGAAAATATCTAGTAGTCCAAAAAATAACGTTTTAAAACCGTTATTTTTTGGACTACTAGATATAAGGCCGTATCTTAACAAGTCATAATTATCTCTTAGTAAACAGCTATCCATCCGTGTGGTGAAGGATTCAGAATAAACATTGTCACCAACCCACACTATCCTGAGTGTGTTGTAAGAGGCGCCTAAGCTAACGTAAAAGGCTGATCACGTAGCTGCAAGAGAAAATTTGATACAAAACCTGACTTGCCAACGTGGCACAGTAATTTTTTCTCTCCATGAACTTCGAACCCTTTTTTAATAGTGTGGTTTTTTTTTATAGTGGGGGAAACCTTTTGTAGGTCCCCAGCCGAATTGGGATGGGGCTGGGGTATGTGGGAGTCCCCGGTCGCGTGGAGATGGTGAGCTGCGACCGGTATACCCACTAAAAACTTCGAGGAGGCCTGCATCAGCAACGGGTTTTTAATGGGTTGTGATGATAATGATGATAAATGTACTACAATCAATTCTAATTTATATTTGTATTTTTTTTATATCTTGATTTGACTTTGCCAGCGTGGCACACTAAGCCTTTTTCCTGCATGAAGTTTGAGGAGGCCCGACTCAGTACAGGCTGAAACGACGCATTAAATTCTAAAATGAACGAAACGCAAAGTTGGGCACAGACGAGCAACTGCGGCTGCGACACGCTGCGGTCACCGCTAATTGTGATTAATAGCCGCGAAACGGTCGCGTCGTCATTTGTCTTGCCAGTCGTCGGGCAGTTTACTTTCAACAGTGTAACTTTGGTTCGATGCAGACTACGTGAGAAAAAAGTTGTGGTGTATTTATGCCTCGAATGTCCCCGCAAGTCAACTGTCCACGTGGTCTTGCAATCTAATGAGCAAGACAGCTATGTAATAAAGAATGGAACAATATTATTACTTAAACGTGAAAGTTTTTAAGAATGTTTGTTACTCTTTCACGATAAAACTACTGAACGGATTTTTAATAAAACTTTACAATTAAATAGCTTAAACATCAGATTAACACATAGGCTCTAATTTGTAGAGATGTATGTCTACATATATTTTTTCGACCACCCCGTTCACTGGGTGTCGTAGGAGACAACAAAAGGAAATGACGAGGCCGGAAACCTATCAGCAAGAGAAGGAAAACTTAATACGAAACTTTGTGCCAACCCGTCTGGCCATCATGGCTGATTAGTAGTAGAACAGTCGTATTTTTCTAAATGTAAATTTATCCAACCAGCGTTTAGCAGCCCGTCTGCACAGGCAAACCGCAATGAAACTAAATGTACCGCTAAAACCGCATAATTATTGCTCGCAACGCAACTCCAACGGCTATAACTAAACTGATGCGATTTGTGCGACAAATGAACCGAGCCAGATTTAGATACGTTAAGCATTTACATGTAAACATAATATTGTGGTTAGATTTAAAATAATGGTTTAGGATTACGTTTTAAATTTGTCTGTGGCCTGTAATGGGTTTTAAATGTTGGCGATTATTTGTGAATTATACAGAGTGTACATATTTAGAGTATAAAGCAGATGAAATAAAGTATAGGGAGATACGGAGTTGATATGACAGAGGGGCATTAAATTACACTAAGTGATTGATTGATGAATAAGTGATTAGTATGAATTAAAAACGGTACAAAAAAAAATACACGTGATTTTTCACGGGGGGTGGAGGGGTAGTCTTAAACCTCTCAAGGGGGAGGGAGGGGTAAAAAAACATCACATGATTAATTGACATAAACATCTGTTAGGAAAGATACATCATGTTCAAATGAGGCAAAAATTTTAAATACCATTTGCGGCTAAACCATTGCTCCAATTTAATTGATTTTTGGTACAGAGCCTGGAAATGATACCTAGTATAGGCAGTTAAAAAAATGTCGTATCAACCCTGTATAAAAAAAAAAGATTACCTTGATATGAAAAAAATATCGATGGTTTTGCCAATATAGCAACTCCTAACGCACAATTGATAAAGGAACGCAAAAAACGGAAAACTTATTACAAACCCTGTGTCAACCCGTCTTGCTAGCATGGCACAGTAGGTGTAATATCCCTCCATGATCTAGGAGGAGGCCCGACTCAGCTGTCGGTCATGTAAGAGCTGAGTAGTACTTGTAAGAAGGCGAGGAAGAAGAATTATGGTGATGTCCTTCTCATAATTTAGTGACTACGAATATGATTTGCGACACCAGAGGAGTAACTCAATGTCGCTGACCTTCTAAACAGTAAAAATGAGACTAGCAGCAAAAACCAAAAGTGGCTCTCTTCACCTGCCAACTCTATTGGTGCCTTAAAAAACGGCGGGCAACTCACGGGCAGGTATATAATACCACCCATGGGTACTGTGCGTTGGTTCGTTCTGTAGTTCTGATCCGTTGAGGG
The DNA here is from genome assembly GCA_905475355.2 of Clostera curtula. NCBI lineage: Eukaryota > Metazoa > Arthropoda > Insecta > Lepidoptera > Notodontidae > Clostera > Clostera curtula. The sequence goes on along the minus strand of FR997813.1, from coordinate 2,808,411 downwards.
TTCATCTTGAAACCGGTTCAGTTTCAAGGTTCATCCCTAGAAACTCTAGCAAGCGGATGGTAATCCGCTCTGCGCAACCACGGAAAACCCAACTACAAGAGGAAGAAAACGCGTGCCAACGTTTGTCCATCAGGTCACAGAATTTTCTTTCCATAAAATTACAGAGACCAGTGGCGAGAAAGAAAAAGTTCTTATTCTCTTTCTTCTCAGCCAGCTCATAAATGACCCCGGCAGTGGGCCTTTTCATTCACATGAAGGAATGATCGAACATGAAATTTGTTAACATGTTCTCAGCGGAGACTATTACACATATTTAAAATGTCTGCCCTATATTTAACTACTTCAAACCGCCATTATCTTAATTTAGCCGTACAATGAGAAGTAAACGCGTGCGTAAATTACATAGTACATTTATCACACGCGTCTCCGCCTGCCACAATAACACGGTTGACTTCATCTTCTAATAATTCTCTTTGTCTTGTGCAGTCGGCGTTCGCTGTTTTTATTTGTGGCCCAAGGCGTGACTGTTAGCGATTTGATCAATGAAATAAAAAAGAATAAATTCTAATTAATGTTGCTTAATTATTTAACGGGACGGTCAAGATTATTTTTTTCTCTTTTTTTGTAGGTGATGAAGCCTTTTATAGCCGCGAAGCGAAGGCTGGGGTATGTAGCTTTCTCGTTTGCGAGGTGATGGTTAGTTGCAACCGATGTACCTACTAAAACCTGCAACAATTTGTTTTGCTCTTGCCTCGTGCCGTATAGGTACAAACTACCTTTAAGTAACATTTCATATAATTGTAACATTCAGGGAAGACCAACAGATTCACATCGTAAAAGTAAATTTTCCTAACAACAGGTTATTTTATATTTGTTTTCTAGACATCATGTTTAATCATTGGCAGCGGTGATCAATTTGTAGAAAACGAATATGACAGATTCTATCAAATTCAAAACAACTCTGTGAATCTATGACAGATGTCTGTGGTAAAGACAAATTAAAACCTACCTTACAGAACAGAATTGCAAAAAATGATAACAGTTTTTTTTAAATTTAATTTTGACAGGATTGTCACAGAAATCAGCATATTTGTGTTTGAGAAAGTGCAGTTATAACAGTTTAACGTTGATTTCGAGACAGAGACATACTTTTTAATACCCTACAGAAGTAGTACCTAGCAAAAGAGCAAGAGACTTCGCTCCATTTCCCGCTAACTCTTATGTCGTGTACCACTCAGCTTAAACAGTACATCACACGGTGTCGTTAAGGGCAGGAGGTGGCCCACTAAATCAGGGCGAGTCGTCTCCCGTCTCTGCTCGTCGCTTGCACTCGGCTATGCGAGCCGGGTAATGAATGAGATCACGACTCTGATTGGCGGACAGTTTTTAGATTTTCAGCCTTTGTTCACACGGACAGACTGTCTATTGACATAAATAAATGATACAGGCTAGGAATATTGTGGTAGGGATTACTAGTGACGTTTAAGAATTAATTAAAAAATATATATTTAAAAACTGAGGAATGTGCAACGCTCAGACTAACTCGCAGCAAGAAGAATTAAATTGTGAAAATGATTATTTTCGAAATTCAAATTTCGGCTTGTCCGTGCAATGACGGATTTAGAATACTTAGTGTAGAATGCAAGAGGCAGATCACCTAGCCCCAAGAGAAGGAAAACCTGATAAAAACCCTGTGCCAACCCGACCTGCCAGCGTAGCATAGTAGGCTAATTTACCTGCATGAATTTGGAGGCGGCTGGTCATAAAAGAGCTGAAACGACGAAATTTATAAAAGTTAAACAACTTGGAGATTCTTTTCAGCTCTTTAAACAACTGCTTGGTCAGACATTCTCTAATTACATGGATGGGAGTTAGCCAACTCTTCCACGCTGACTATACGGGTAAGCACTGGCTCAGTTCGCATCTAGGTAATCTTTTACGACACCCTCAGAATATAATGCGGTGACACCGTGTATTTTTTTAATTCCTGACCAGTAGAAGAGTTGTGACTTAAAGAACAACTAGCGACCCGCCCCAGCTTCACACGGGTGCAATGATGAGCCTCTAAATTTATCAGTGTTTCTCTACAATATTATGGATGTATTATACATATAAACCTTCATCTTGAATCATTCTATCTATTAAAGAAAACCGATTCAAAATCCGTTTCGTAGTTTTCAAGATTTAAGCATACATAGGGACGGACAGACGACAGCGACTTTGTTTTATATTATGTAGTGATAGTGATAGTGATAAAATGACATATAGCCAAAAAAAAAATTAATAGATTCAACTTCATTTAATTTTATCAATGCCAGTATCTCTGAACAGATACCTAAGTATGATAAATTGATTGGCACTACGCCAGTGTAAAATATTTGCGAGAAATACCAAATGCATTGTACAGATTAGGTCCGAATTCGCCTAGGATTTGGCTAGCGCTGCCTTCATCAATGAGGCTTGCACTCAAAACCATAAAAACAAAAAATAACCTATCGATGAAATTTTCAAATCGGTTTATAAATGATGGAGATAAAAAAGGATTCAAACGTACCTATTGTAAACCTCTTCCTTTTTTAATTCGATTAAAAATCAAGATCCATTTAGCTTTTACCATAACAGGAGCCGACAGAAGGAAATGGCCGAAAACCTAGCCGCAAGAGAAATGACATTCAATACGATATTCTGTGCTAACCCGCCTGTCCAGCGTGGCTAATTAAGCATGTTATTGGAGGAGGCCCCACACAGCAGTGGGTCACCTATGTGCTGATTAGTAGAATCGAATAAACTAAAAAAATCCCCGATTGATTCATTAAATTCTTTCACCATTATAATGATACATGGTTACAAACGGATTGCCAAACTTAAGTGGCAGTGGGCAGGGCACATAGCTCGCAGGACCGACGCCCGATGGGGCAGAAAAGTCCTCGAGTGGCGACCGCGTTCCGGAAGGCGCAGTGCTGGTAGGCCTCCCACACGGTGGACCGACGACCTGGTTAAGATCGCCGGAAAGCAGTGGATGCGGGCGGCCCAGGACCAGCCTTTGTGGAAATCCTTGGGGGAGGCCTATGTCCAGCAGTGGACGTCTTTTGGCTGAAATGATGATGATGGTTACAAGCCCACGCGAAACCGTGCGCAAAACCTAGTCTACTAAATCTATCTTCTATATAAAAAATGCTGTTCGTTAGTCTGCTGGACCGATTTGGCTAATTTTGGTCTTGAAATATTCGTGGCAGTCCAGGGAAGGGAGAAAATATAAAAATTCTGAAAGTGAGAAAATTATTTTTTTTAATACATTCAGGTTTTTTATTTTTTTATTCGGGGGCGGTACGAAGTTTGGCGGGTCAGCTAGTTATTAAATAATTCAGTTTGCAATTTTGGCTACGGGCTGCATCGCAGCCATGAATGTCGCATTCGTCAATTTAGAAGATGGCATATTCGTGAATACTTTTATTTTAATCAGGATTGTAAAAAAAATGTCTAGATACACGCGAGCAAAGCTAAGGGCAGCAGCTAGTCATCACTACTTATAAAACAAAGTCGCTGCCATCTGTCCGTCCCTATGTATACTTAAATCTTCAAAATTACGCGACGGATTTTGAAGCGGTTTTTTTAATAGATCGAGTGATTCAAGAGGAATGTTTATAATGTATAATATATGCATAATTGCACCCGTGCTAAGCCGGGGCGGGTGCTTAGTCACTATCACTATCACTACATAGTATAAAACAAAGTCGCTGCCATATGTCCGTCCCTTTGTATGCTCCTCTCTATGGAATGGCATTCCGAACCGGTGGTAAAAACTAAATTATTAATTTTATTTTATGATTTTTATTTTTAAATTTTTTTTTCTCTTTAATCTTTGACTATTTGAAAGCATTCGCAAGAATTTATTCGAATAAAAAACATTTTGATTTGATTTTGATTTGATTTGATTTAATTCTTTAAAACTACGCAACGGATTTTGATGCGGTTTTTTTAATAGATCGAGTGATTCAAGAGGACTGTTTATATGAATAATACATGCATAATTGCACCCGTGCTAAGCCGGGGCGGGACGCTATATTTAAATATAATTCCAAAGAGTACAAATACATTTCAAGTTAAACACTCCTCGTACCATTTTGTTGCGCTAAGACGGTTGGAGATTGTCCCCGTGTCCCAATTACGGAGTTCCCATCTGGCACTTTGCCAGACCCTTGGCTTGTTCTTGTACAAGTAAATACGAGTACAAGTCACTTATTTTGTATGTTCTTAAGTGCCAGGGATATGGCATGGAGTTTTCTTAATTTGAAACGACCTCGGTGGGACTGTTTTGCGGTGCAGAACTAGTTTATTTTATGCGTGGCATTTAAACCCTTGCTTACGTTTGCTTCATTACAATCCAGGCTAGACAGAGATAACATCTCTCTTCTCTCCTACCAGCCCATAAATGAACCACTACCGAGTCGGGCCTCCTACAAATAGACGGAAATTTGCCTAATGTGCCACGCCAGAAAAACGGGTTGGCACAGGGTTTGTACCAGGTTTTCCTTCTCTTGTGGCTAGGGGAACTGCCATCCTTTAATCGCCTCTTACGACACTCTCGGGACGGTACGGGTTTCGCCAATTCATGTTTTATTACACTGTGTATTCTAAATTCGAAACCACACGCCTAATAAACGAATATAGCCTAATAATGGTGAAATAATCATTTCATGAAATCGGTCCATTAGTTTTTCAGTTTATTCGTTACTAGCGACCCGCCCCAGCTTCGCAAGTGTGCAATGATGAACCTCTAAATTTATCAGTGTTTATCTACAATATTATGGATGTATTTGACTTATAAACCTTCCTCTTGAATCACTCTATCTATTAAATAAAACCGCATCAAAATCCGTTGCGTAGTATTAAAGATTTAAGCATACATAGGGACGGACAGACGACAGCGACTTTGTTTTATAATATGTATTGATATTGATGATAGTGATAGTGACAAGGGCACAGAAATAAAATACCTACAAATCATTCCTTCTTGTAATATCAAAATAGACAAAACTTGTTACAAAGATATCTAATAAATAATCTATTATATAAAATTCTCGTGTCACGGTGTTGGTAATTCAACTCCTCCGTAATGGCTCGACCGATTTTCGTGAAATTTTGTGTGTATCATCATATCGGTTAAGTCTGCGAATCGGACAACATCTATTTTTCAATCCCCTAAAAGTTAAGAGTGGTTCACCCCAAAATTTTATTTTTTTGACATTTTGTTTTATTTTTTATGATACACAATAATACATACAACCCTAAATTTTCACCCCTCTACGATCAAACCCTATTTTTTAATAGCGATATTTATATGGCCCTAGAACGTTTGCAGGGACAGCTAGTAATTAATGTGAAAGATTCATATCAGCTTAAAAATAAATGTTAGAACCAAAGGCTATGTTACCTCAATCATTAAAAAAATGTTATTCTTGTGTTGAAAATAAGTTTACATAGCCAGAAAAAAAATCTCGTTATCTGCCTGTAACAATATGAAACAAATTTGTTTTTTTAATTACCCAATCGAAATTTCGGACTTTACCAATTAATGATTCTTAATGGAATTTGGATACTTTTAATTGGAACTCCTAATTTTAATTGCCTCCAAAGTCAGAAACATGTAACTTAACTAAGTTGTTTGTCCTTTTGGTCGTTGGTCTAGTGGTCAGATGTGCCGCCTTTGGATCAACGGGTCCCGGGTTCGATTCCGGGGTCGGGCCAGTATCTTTGTCTAAACCAGAGGCACTGGCTCGGAGTCTGGGTGTCATTTCTATCTATAATATGTATGTATTTACAAAAAAAAATGTATATAAGTAGTTTATCATCCATCTCGTTACCATAACACAAGCATTAAGTTGCTTAACTTGGGACGAGATGGCGTTGTGTGAAATGTCCAAGGATATTTATTTATTTATTTATTTATTTATTTTCATAACAAAACAACTTTGTCAGCTATTACCTACCAAAATATATTATGGAAAAAAAGATAACTTACTTCTAAACGATAACATCGATTGAAGTACTCTAGGTCTAAGAGCCTGTGGCAGCTACACCTTCGTCATAAAAGCTGAAATGACCTCAACACAATGGCAAAATATGAGGTTAAGGTCATACTGGCTGACAAAGGTCACACATTTTTATAACCTAAAACTGTCATGGAGATTTTTTTACAACATATTACTATGCAAAAATGTAATCAAAACCATTTCAATTAATATGTGTAATTATTATTTTATAGGTAACTACTACTCTGACCACCCACTCAGACCATAAAAATGGAGGGTCTGTTTATAATATCAAATTAACCGCTTTTCACTAAGTGCATTTGGATATATGCACGGTACATATTAATACCAAAATCACATTTTAAACGATTTTTGTCTGACTGTCTGTTTGTTTGGGCGATTTTGATGAGAGTTTCACTAGCAAAATAAGTAACTTGTCGATTTATATTTCTCCGACGTGCTGTGACGTGTCGCATCAGAGAGATATCGGTTTCATACATTTATACTATTTGCGCTGTAGCATGGTGCGGGTGACAGTTGCCTGTACGACGTTTACTGTACAGGATTTGACGTTATGCAATTCATTTTTATCGCTAACGATACTCGCGGCATCAATTGTAATATTGTTATGAAAATCTGTGTGTTATTCAGTTGTCTAGTGTAACTACGTTTATAAACTTGTCAATATAAATGTTTTATGGCTACATAATTATGTTTGTACATAAAATATAAAATAATTACAATATTTTTTCTTAGCAACAATTTAAGCAACCTTACCCTATAAATGTAGGTACTGTTGTATAATTATAGACCAATCACTATCACTACATAGTATAAAACAAAGTCGCTGTCGTCTGTCCGTCCCTATGTATGCTTAAATCTTTAAAACTACGCAACGGATTTTGATGCGTTTTTTTTAATAGATAGAGTATGTCAAGAGTAAGGTTTATATGTATAATACATCCATAATTGCATCTGGGCGAAGCCGGGCCGGGTCGCCAGTTTTATCTATAAAAATTGACCTAAGCATAATATACGTTTCATAATATGAAAAACATTGACTATCCATCGTAGCAGTACATCCCATCCCATCACTAAATACGTCTATGGCGTTACTTTATACCCATTTTTTCGCATCACTTTCATCATTTAACTCAATGATCACTTTGCTTACTTTTTCATCCAATTTGATTATATTTGTAAACTAGAGCATTCTAGTTGGTTTAATTTAATTGACTACAGATAATAATGATATACGACATAATATGTTGACTGGTTTAGAATACATGGTGTCACCACCCTATTTCATCTTGAGGGTGTAGTGGAAGTCGACAAAAGGTAATGATAAGGCCGAAAACCTAGTCGCAAGAGAAGGCAAAATTGATACTAAACCCTGTGCTAATCCATCTGGCCATCGTGGTAGTTATACTCCAAGTAGTTGTGGAGGTGCGTCTCAGCAGTGCGTTAGTTATGGGACGAGAAGTATAACTAAAATCAATCAGTTCGACATCTTTTAAACGAACAAAATCCAGCCAGCAACGAATCCCTTAATGCCAGCCCCAAAATTATGTTATCAAAAGGTGGTAATATGACTAATGATCCGTATAATCGTTTAGCCGTCACGACAAATCGCCAAATCTCGTGATCAGACATCATTTATTTCGGTTTCCGACCGCCAATTAACATTGAACCTCACGCGTTTCCACATAAGGATATCAATATTAGAACGTGATAGATCAAGTTACAGTGGGTGTAAGTCTATGAAGCCTAATAAGAATAACCGAAGGTTTTCGGATACATTTTGATTACAACTTTATTGCTTACTAAATAAGGATGTTATTTCTTTGTGTGTCAATAATTACGGGGCATCGCTTTTCTTTTTGTGTTGAAATTAATTGCTTACTTATTATTAATTACACATATTTTTAGCTTAATTTTATCATCAGCATCATCATCATTATTTCAGACGAAAGACATCCACTGCATAAGCCTCTCCCAAGGATTTCCAAGAAAGCTGGTCCTGACCGCCCGTTTCCATCGTTATCCAGCAACTTTAACGAGGTCATCGGTGGGGGAGGTTTATCAGCTCTGAGCATGCCAACCACCCGCTTCCATCGTTATCCAGCAACTTTAACGAGGTCGTCGGTGTGGGAGGTCTATCAGCTCTGAACATGGCGAATGCAGTCGCCATTCGAGGACTTTTCTGCCACATCGGCCGTTAGTCCTAAGAGCTATGTGCCCTTTTGTATGGCAATCCTGTGGGGTATGTCGGTAACTCTGGTTCACATGCGGATTTCCTCATTTCTAATTCGACCTCGCAGGAATATTCCGAGCTTGGCCCTCTCCATTGCCCTTTGGGTGTCTTTGAGCCTTTTGACGGAGCTTAATTTAGGCAACTAACTATTACCCACGGTTTTGTTTACTGGGATTTCAAATCCATGCTCATATACTTTACCTACACTCTCATAGAATTATTTGATACGTCGTAATGCAGATTGATGGATTTAGAATAGACAAGACTGAGTACATGTCCTGTAGCAGCACGGATTTAAGCACCATCCGAATAAGTTCGGACCTGATAACAAAGTCCGATAGGTTCAGGTAACTTGGATCCGTGCTGCATGAGTCTGACAACGTGGATGACGATGTCCAAGCCCGTATAGGCGCAGCTTGGGCGAAGTGGCGCGAGGTAACAGGCGTTGTATGCGACCGTAAAATGCCTCCAAAGCTCAAGGGGGAGATATATAAATGCATCATACGGCCTGTCCTCCTATACGGCGGCGAATGTTGGCCGGCACTAAGCAGACACAACCCAGGAGCTTCGCGTCACGGAGATGAAGATGCCGAGGTGGATGAGCGGCGTAACACGATCCGATCGCATACGCAACTCATTCATCCGAGGTAGTCTTGGTGTCCGTGACGTGGGGGAAAAACTGCAAGAATGTCGTCTGCAATGGTATGGCCACATCATGCGCCGCCCTATGCAGTACGTTGGTCGGAGATGCATGAATATGGCTGTCCTTGGGGCTAGGTCCCGTGGTCGCCCTCGCAAGCACTGGCTGGACGTCGTCAAGTCCGACATGAGAGCCAATGGCTTGTCTGAAAACGATGTAGAAGATCGGGAAAAGTGGAAGAAGCTCAGGCGGAAGGCGGACCCTGGCAATAGCTGGGATTAACGCCAGGTAGAAGAAGAATGTCACCAACCCACACTATCCTGAGGGTGTCGTAAGAGGCGACTAAAGGATAGTAAGAGGCAGATCACCTAGGAAAACTTGATACAAACCCTGTGCAAACCCGTCTTGTCAGCGTGGCACAGTAGGCTTATTACCCTCCCTGTGTTGGGAGGAGGCCCGACTCAGCAGTGGGTCATTTTTGAGTATTAGTACTAGTATACGACTGTGGTGACGGATTTAGAATACACAGTGTCACTAACCCATACCATCCCGAGGGGGTCGTAATAAGTGACTAAGGGAAAGCAAGAGGCAGATCACTATTGCATTTACAATAATAGTTTAGTTTATGTTATTTTAAACACAATATAACTGAGCGCAGTCTTGTTAAATCAACGGTTCTCGAGGCGGTCATTGAGAAACTAAAGACATAGCCGAATCTCTGCCAAAGTGAGGAGTGCCCCTTCTGTAGCCTAGAGTTTATTCTCAATTGTACTTCAGCAGCTTTTAACCTAGTTTATGAGTTGAACTGTACAAGGTCAGGTTACATTAGGTTAGATTTTTTAAAATAAAAAAACTCGTGTGTCCATAGTTACTGGTACACTAGTCCCTAGTGTGTCGTGTAGCTGAGCCCCGCAATGTTGCTCGCGGTTATTAACGTGACGCGGGTAACGCCGCGGGGTGAAGCTAGTCTTCAAAAAGCCTTAAATTTCATCAACTACCTATCAGTGAAAGTCCCGTCAAAATCGGTCCAACCGTTCCAGGGATTATCCGGAACAAACATACAGACAGAAATGTTATTTTGGTATATGTACTGTGTAAACATACTTACGCTTTTAGTAAAAAGTGGTTATTTTATTATTACAAACAGACACTCCAATTTTATTTATTGGTATGTATAGATAATCTCCTCATAACGTACCATACTGAGAGTGTCGTAAGATGGTCGTAAGCGTAAATGTGATATGGGATCGCAAGAGACGAAAAACCTGGTTGTAAGAGAAGGAAAACCTAATACAAACGCCGAGCCAAGCAAATTTCAGAACATTACAGCACTAAATATACGGCAAAGCTTACGCAATTTTATTTCGAACTAGCTTTTGCGCGCGTCTTCGCCCGCGTGGGCTTCGAAACCCGTCCATATTTTTTATGAACATAAAATCGGTTATTGTGGCTAAACTATGATAGTTAGATATGTGCTCTCGATATCTTTATAAGACCTACAAACCCGTAGTACATAACTTTGTTCTATTGTCAATAGTTTTTGCAGCGCACGCATAAATAGGTTTTCGATTTTACACCTTGGTTTACAAAATCGCAATTTTCATACGGATCCCTAATTCTTTTGAAAATAAAATATAGCCTTTAACCTTCCTCGATAAATGGACTATCTAACACTGAAAGATTTTTTGGAATCGGACCAGTAGTTCCTGAGATTAGCGCGTTCAAACAAACAAACTCTGCAGCTTTATATATTAGTATAGATTATAGATATAGATTGGTCGTAATTTTACAATACTACTACTTGTCAGCCTATAATGACCCACTACTGAGTCGAGCCTTCCACAACTAGGGTAATTAGCCTACTGTACCACGATGGCCAGACGGGTTGTCTTGGGGTTCGTAATTTTGTTTCAAGTTTCCCCTATCTTCCGGCTAGGTTTTTGGCCTCATCATTTCCTTTTTTTGGCTCTTACCACACCTTCAGCATGAAAAGGGGTGGCAACACTATGTATTCTCAATCCGTCACCAGACGGACCCAATACGTTTGTCCAAACGGAACAAGTATGAGTAGTAATCATTAAAACTCGTTACTGAAAAACTTTAATACAATAAACAAAAACATACATAAAATACAAAAGCAACTGGATCTAAAACTTGGTGCGTCTGTATGTTGATTGTATCTGGAGGCCTCTCCCTGAGTCTTTTATAAGACTTAGTCCTTGGCATCAAGAGAGACAGAACTCCTTCGAGCGTCTCCACGCACGTTGGCATAATTTGCTCCGGGGGAAGGGCGAAACCGTAGCGGCCGGTATCTCTTAGCTCAAATGTCACCACATACCTATAATACGACAAAATCACCTTATTGGTATCGACGCTTCACCATCATCATCATCAGCCCACCATAGCCTCTCCTAAAGAGCGCCATAGTGCCATGTTTTCAGCTAAACGCATCCAGCTGCTGCCCGCAACCTTACGCAGATCGTTGCTCTATTTAGCAGAGAGAGGGCCGTCCTACTCTACACTTGCCGAATCGCGGACTCCATTCCAGAACACCTCTACGCCAACGGTTGTTGGTTCTTCTACAGATATGACCAGCCCACTGCCGCTTCAGTCTGCTGATTCTCTGAGCGATGTTGGTGAGTTTTGTTCTCTGTCGGATAGTATCGTTACGGAGTCTATCTTTCAGAGCAGTTTGGAGCTGCATACCTAGAGATAGACAAAGACCCCCACGGTCGCAGAGCAACGTTGCAGCGGATAGTACAGGAACTCCTAGGATAGATACCATATTTCCCACCCCGGAGTCAAACATAGCCGGCTAATCTTCAACGCCAGGGTATCCTTGAGGATTTTGAACGAAAAAATAATGGGTTTGGCCTTTGGATCAACGGGTCCTCGGTTCGATTCCACGGTCGGGTAAGTGTCTTTGTGTAAGCCAGAGATAATTGCTCTGGGTCCGTGCCTGGTGTCACTTGTGGACGTAAATGATATGTTTGTAAAATATAATCTGTATAGTGGACTCTCCAAATTCTCCTGTAGAACACTAGGTATAATCTGTACGATTATACCAAGTGCAGGAGTTACATTTAAGTAATATTGGTTCTGGCTAGTTTTGATGACATTAAAAAGGTTGCGTTTCAATTAAAAATAACATACCTATTTTCATGTATTTTTCATTCTGTCAAATTGATTGAAATGAATGAAGACATTCATCACATGGTTATTCTTGTTCTCCAGATGTCAGTGCGGCACAATTTTGGATGTCTTTTCTGACAAATGTTCCTTCCACACATCGCCCTTAACGTCAAATATGACAGCACACGAGTAGCGAAGTGAAGAGCCACCATAAGACAATTGACAAACACAAACAGGCTATGACGTGTTCTGGCTCACAAAAAAAAAAGAATTGATACTCACGGTATCCTAAAAGATTTCTTTGCCCAGCATCCACTTACGCCGGAAGTGACGTAACCTGACAAAAACAAACGCTTTATTACGAGTATGTTTGATGACAATGCTAACTGAATTAGCCCATTACCAACTCGTGCTTCCTCCAATTTTTTGGAGAGAAATTAGTCTACTGTTCAACAGTGTCCAAAGGAAGGAAAAAAGTCCCATCTGCGGTTTTTTTAAGTTAAAAAGAAGAATGAAGAAGATGGAGGTTGACGTTGAGAGGAAGTCGAATACAGAGGAAACATTGTAGAGCAAGTACTACAACTGACGGCAACTAATAATTCTACATAGCCTTCATTTTGTCTGTGTGGTCTTGAATATAAAATACATACTGTCACCACCCCATTCGATCGTGAGGGTATCGTAAGAGCCAACAAATCGAAATGACTAGGTCGATAACCTAGCCGCAAGAGAATCAAAACTTGATACGAAACCCTTTTTTTTTGTCGCTGGGGAAATGCTTTATGCATACCACCGCCCCCCGGGGGAGAGGTCTGTGATTATGTGGGACTCCCGGGACAGAACCCGTATACCCACTAAAACCCCAGCGGTATACCCTCACACGGCGCGCTTGGGGCGCCAACGGTTCGCGTAAGCGCAGTCCAAGTTGACGCCCGTTGATACGAAACCCTTTTTTTTTTGTTCGCCCGGGGTAGAATCCTTTATGGACTATCCCCGTCGGCCACGGGGATGGCCAAGGGGGGGCGTGTGGGACTCTCCCCCAGAGTGGAGGCCTACCCACTAAGCATCCCCGGTGTGCTCCCTACTCGCGTCCTTTTGCGGCATTGTGGGATCTGGTACAGAACCACGCTTGATACGAAACCCTGTGCCAACCCGTCTCACCAGCGTGGTACAGTATGCTAATTGCACTGCATGTAACTGTTGAGTAGCAGTCGTTATAACAGTCTTATTCTCTTATTCTATCGTCTTATTGTTAGGTATTTTTATGTAAATGTTGAATTACTTCCTTAATTTATTATCATCTGTTTACACTTACACTGGCGCAAAACAAACATTGAACTGTGTTGTTTAAGTAATATTCGATGTTTGACGTAACATTATGTTAAGTAAGTGCAGCTGTGTTACGGTCTACATATTATCTAGAACACTTTACTTTCACTTTTCAGCCCATGGATTACCCACTGCCGAGTTAGGCCAGATTGCAGGTATATTAGCCTACTGTGCCACGCGGGTTGGCTCAAGCTTTGTATGAAGTCAGTCTCAAAAGACCAAAAAAATCAGCAACATCTGATCGATAACCTTTAATGCCTTTTTTTTTGGTTTCGTTGGGGAAATGCTTTACGCATACCACCGCCCCCCGGGGGAGAGGTCGGTGATTATGTGGGACTCCCGGGACAGAACCCGTATACCCACTAAAACCCCAGCGGTATACCCTCTCACGGCACGCTTGGGGCGCCAACGGTTCGCGTAAGCGCAGTCAACGTTGACGCCCCGAACCTTTAATGCCTGGGCCAACCGACCCCCAGTACCTGTTCTCAAGCATGACGTGGCAGTCAACGCCCTCCTCAATCATATTGCAAGGAAGCGAACGACCCACCACACGACACCACCACTACCATGAGTCTTAAGGTGAGCATAATCACACAAAAAAAATGTTTCCTTTTCTTCAAATGTATTTTAGTTAGTGGCGTAGCAACCCGCACAGGGTGGAGCTACATAGTTCCAAATAAAATTGCATACCAACAGTATCGTAAGCTGTACCGCAAGTATATTTAGTGCCGTAGTTTTCTGAAATTTGCTTGGCAGCTTCTGTACACATTTTGAACTGAAAAAGTTACATAAATAAACGTAACTAAATAAGAATATTTCACCTTATCTTGTTGCCAACCTGCAAATATATAATACTAGTGGCCCGCCCCGGCTTCGCCCGTGCAAAGCGGGGGTGGGTTATACATATAAACCTTCCCCTTGAATCACTCTATCTATTAAAAAAAACCGCTTCAAAATCCGTTGCGTAGTTTTAAAGATTCACGCATACATAGGGACGGACAGAAGAATGCGACTTTGTTTTATACTATGTAGTGATTAACTAGCTGACAGGGCAGACATGTCCTGCATGATATTCGTTTACAGACTACAGCGCCATCTGTCGTGCTGATTTATAACTCTAAACCATCCTGGGGGCCACTCAAACGCATCCAGAAATACCATTCCAATCGGTCCAGCCGTTAAGGAGTTCAGTGACACACGCACAGTAGAAATAAAGACGAATACGTAACATTTGGACATGCCACCTTTGAATCTTAAGTCCCTGGTTTGATTCCGGGGTCGAGACTGCGTGTCATTTCAGTTTTACATACATTACATTTTGACTGCCTCGTTGGTCTAGTGGTTAGATGTGCCGCCTTTAGATCGACGGGTCCCCGGTTCGATTCCGGGGTCGGGCAAGAGTCTTTGTCTAAACCTGGCTCGGAGTCTGGGTGTCATTTCTATCTATAATATGTATGTATTTACAAAAAAAAAATTATATAAGTAGTTTATCATCCATCTCGTTACCATAACACAAGCATTAAGTTGCTTAGCTTGGGACGAGATGGCGTTGTGTGAAATGTCCAAGGAATATAGAATATACATGTTTGTGAACAGCTCTGCGATACAGTACACCTCAGGTCACTAATAGACCGTTCTACTTACCACTTCAAAGTAGTTGTCTTTGTGGACTTTCGAATGTGCATAAGGTATGATCATAAATTGACCGTAGGCGTGAAACGCCAGATAATATTCCAGCCTCGCGCTATTTATCTGCACAAAATCCGCCATAGCCTTCGTTTCCTTCTCAGAATGAGCGCTGTCACCACAGAATATTTCATTCTTCTTCTGATTACTTATGCCAGAAGCTGCAAGAAGCGAAACTTATTATATAGGTATATATATTCATTCATTTAATTCACAAATTACACTTGTGTAAAGAATATTTTCCGTGTAGTGACGCATTTAGATTATATTTACATTCACAATACGTTGAGTTGACCAAGGCTGAGAACCTACCCCCTTGACCGTGCTGAAACCTTGTTGTGGTGAGGGGGCTTGCGAACCTTTATGACCCGTTGGGGCCATATCGGCTTAGGGTTACCCATGCCGGGTGGGTCCACGAGGAGAGGCCAGCAGAAAAGCGACACGCAGAGGCGTGGTAGTTTTTGGCTCCGGGGACTCCTCGGTCCTCAGAGTTGCTTCGAGAGCCTTAAACTGCCGCGACACAAGCGGGCTAAGGCCCTATCAGGGCGGCAGGGTGACCATGAGGACTTCCAACGTAAAAAAATAAAATTAAAAATTAATAAAAACCCCCGACACACTAAGCTTTTGAAAGTAAAAAATAAATACATCGCGTTGGGGGACCGCTCCCACTTTTTTATTACCTGACCCCTGGTCCCCCAACGCGATGTATTTATTTTTTACTTTCAATAGGTTATTGAGTCGGGGTTTTTTTTAATTTTTTTATTTAATTTTTATTTTATACTTTTTATAGGTACACACTTATTATAATGTAGATTTTGTTAAATTGCACGAGATGCGCTTTCATTTCAGACCCCACTCGATTATATTTGCAGACATTCGGTTATTCTTCCCAACTTTCACCCCTCATAACTTTTAAACGGCTCACCCGATTTTCATCAAACATGTCTAAGAACACTCGCCCGTAACTCACCTTTCATACAAAAACTGTATTGAAATCGCTTCATCCGTTCGCAAGCTACGGTGCCACAGACAGACAGACACGTCAAACTTATAACACCCCTCTTTTTGCGTCGGGGGTTAAAAAAGGCTGAGAGCCCTGAGAACTCTTGCAAGAGTTAAGAAAACGAAACGAAGAAAACGTTGGATATGAAACGGTCTGCCGACCAGCGCGGCGCAGTGGGCTAATTACCCTCCATCTGAGGGATTTAGAACTTTGTCACCACACCACATCATCCTGCGGGTGTCGTAAGAGACGAGAGAAGGAAATACAAAATCTGAAAACCTAGCCGGAAAAGAAGGATATATTAAAACAAAACCCCTTGCCAACCCTTCTGACCAACGTGGCGCGGTAGACTAATATCCCTCCAGGATTTGAAGGAGGCCCAACTCAGTACTCTGTACTCTGAGCAGCGGTAGCGACGTGTGACGGGTCGGTCACTTCCCTTTAATATGGTTGAGGAGACCGATGGCTGTCACATGCGTTATACTTGTGAACAGGTGCTGCTGTTTGGGGTTGGTCGGCTCACTGGGCTAAGGAAGATTTTATTTTATTTCATTTAAGTTTGTTTTGTTTTGTTTTAATATTCAGATTTCAGATGACGCCTTCCAGATTCGATAGAACAGTTTGTTTTAAGGAATTTGTTGGGTAAATATATACATATTAGATTATGAATAGGACCGCAAAGTAATAAAAAAGAAAAAATGGCAAGCCCTCTGAGTTTTGTGCCAGTTCTTCTCAGCAGTGGTCGCGTTCCGAACTGGTGGTAAAGTATATTACTTTGCATTGTATAAATTCTATTAATATGTTGACAATTTGCAACTGTCCATTGTGTCCTATGCAAAATAAATGATTTGACTTTGACTTTGAGTAGTGGGACTAGTGGGTCGTTTATAGGCTGAATAGTAGTTGTAGTATAATACATTAATAAAAGCAATATAACTTACTTCCAAAGGCAATATCAAAGTTTCTATTCAGATCTACGCCGTAGTCTTTGCCGAATTTATGCCGATTTTTCCTCCACATTCGGTCCTGGAACACATTGTTTTATCTTCATTTTCTTTACTATGATCTCAAGAAACTACTACTGTCATTACTGCTTCTCAGCCGATATATGTCCCACTACTGAGTCGAGCCTCCTCTAACGACATGGAGGAATACTGTGCTACGCTGTCCAGACGATAAAAGGAAATGATAAGGCCAAAAAGAAGAAGGAAAACTTGATACGAATCCTTTTTTTTGGTGACGCTGGAGAAATGCTTTAGGTATACCGCCACTCCCCCGGGGGGGGGGGGGTCAGCGGTTTTGTGGGACTCCGGAAACTACTACCACTAAAACCCCAGCTTTATATCCCCACATGACATGCTTGGGGCCCCACAGGTTCGCGTAAACGCATTCCGCTGTGACGCCCCGTTGATACGAAAACCTTTTTTTTTTGTTCGCCCGGTGTAAAATCCTTTATGGACTTCCTCGCCGGCCACGGGGATGGCCAGCGAGGGGAGTGTGGGACTCTCCCCCATAGTGGGGGCCTACCCACTAAACCTCCCCGGGGTGCTCCAACTCGCGTCCTGTTGCGGCATTGTGGGATCTGATGCAGAACCACGCTGATACGAAACCCTGTGCCAACCAGTCTGGTGCCACAGTAGAATAAATACCCTCCCGTAATCACACTCAAATTTAAATATTACACTTCCCCGCCGAGCAATAACGCGTGTTGTAAAGGTCAACAAAACCCAGCACGCTTGTTGGTAGTATTTAATGGTTCGGCCGGCTATCTACCACCCTCACATCCAAGTTTAGGCAGTTTTACTGTTTCGTCGTGTGTATATGAGATCCGGTGCCCGATAGGATGCCCTTGAATAGCCTGCTCCATCTTAGACCCTCAAAGGTATTCAAGTACCTAATAAAAAAAAACAATACCTTCCCAAAGGTATATTCATATCCGTCGGGATTCAAAACGGGAACAATATACCACTCGTAGGTCATCGCAATATTCCAAAGAGTGGCTTTCTTCAGCACGTTAGCGTGAAGGATGTTGTAAATCAAATATGTAACAAACGCTGGTGACATCCATTCGCGTGCGTGTATTCCACCTTCCACGACCACTTTGGACCTGGAGAAATAAGAAGGAGGAATAACAGGAAGGCACGTATTGTCAAGCGTTCGCAGATGACGTAGTCCTAGTGTTTTCTGACTCATCTGTAGAAACCTTAGAACAGTCAACCAATACAGCTCTGACATCAGTAATGGAATGGGGAATACAGAACAAATTGAGCTTTGCACCGCACAAGACCAACGCAATGCTGCTCACCAAGAAGCTAAAATACAGAACCCCAAATTTAAACATGGCAGGAACTAGACTACAGCTCGCAAAAGAGATGAAACTACTGGGCCTTACGATTGACAACAAGCTCAACTTCATACCACACGTCACGGCAATAAGCAAAAAAGCAGCAGAAATATACAAACAACTAGCGCGAACAGCAAAGGTGACTTGGGGCCTAAACACTGAGATAACGAGGACCATATACGTGGCAGTTATCGAGCCAATAATGACGTATGCCTCAAGTGTGTGGTACCAGGCTACCGAACTAGAAACTGTAAAAAAGAAGTTAAGGTCTCTGCAAAGAGGCTTTGCACAGAAAGTGTGTAAATCGTATCGCACTGTCAAACTAACCTCAGCTCTAATCCTGTCAGGATTACTTCCACTAGATCTTAGAATTCAGGAGACCGCCAACCTATACAAAGCAAAAAAAGGCATTTCACTGGATTACCTACCACCTAATCGCCGGCTGGAACAAAATGTGAACTATTTAAAACAACCACACCCATCAACACTACAAGTAATAGAGTATGAGCTCCTTAACGACACAAACCTAGAAGCACCGCCAGCTCGTCAAATCGCAGGCCCACAGATCTACACAGACGGAAGCAAGATTGAAGGAAAAGTAGGAGCGGCTCTATCATGGTGGGAAGACGGCAAAGAAAAGAACCATGCAATTTTCACTCTGCACCCAGCTTGCACAGTATTCCAGTCAGAGATGTACGCACTATACAGAGCCACACAAATGGCGAGAACCAGTGGAGAACGAACAGTCAATATATTTAGCGACTCAAGATCCTCGCTGGACCTTCTGAAAAATCCGAAAGCCAATCATCCTCTAGCAATAGCTATTAAAGACAACATCAAAAAAACTAGAGCCGAAGGAAGAGAAATTAAACTATTTTGGCTAAAAGCTCACATCGGGACGTTAGGAAATGAAAGAGCCGATGAACTTGCAAAGGCAGCAGCAATAAAAGGCACAGCCCTGGACTACGACAAGATCCCTCTATCCTATGTCAAGAGAAAAATCCGCGAGGAGTCAACCCATAAATGGCAAGACAGATACACGACCTCAGAAACTGGAGCCATAACTAGAGATTTTCTCCCGGATGTCCAAACAGCATACCGTATCACCCGGAAAGTTAAATGGTCTCCAACACAAGTGCAGATAATGACAGGACATGGTGGAATAGCTAAATACCTGCATAGATTCCATCTGAAAGATAGCCCAGGCTGCGAGTGCGATCCTGAAATAGAAGAGACGGTATGGCACGTGCTGTTTGAATGTCCGAGATATGAGGCGACGAGACTAGAAACGGAGGTCATAATCAATACCAACATGACAAAATCCGAGTTACAAGGCATCATGACAGACGACAACAGAAGAACAGCATTCCTAGCATTCGCCGAAAACGCCTTCCGCAATGCAGCCAAACGAAACAGCACACTGCCTCTAGGACGTCAGCGGACATCTGTAGCCTCTCACCCCAACATAGAAAATACAAGCGCACCAGAACCGAGCTCAACAGACACTATTTCTTCATCCCTATCTCTACCAAAAATCGGAAACCTCAAACACATGCTGATACAAGCTGAAATCGGAACACCTGGAATCAGACTAAGACCGGTGCCACTCTTTATGGACAACCCCAAAGAAAGACTTGGCATAAGCTTCTGCAACTCACTACTCACGAAACGCGCAACAATATCACCAGGGCTGGCAGCTCTCCTAAACGGTAGTACCACCAAGGTAAAACTGAAAAAGAAAACTCTCCTCCAAATGCCTAAAATAAAAGTGGCGGATACCCAATGCCGGGTAGTACGAACAAAAAACAAAACCGTTCTACTACTTGAAAAGGAAGAACGAACGCCATATTCCCAAGCCAGGGCGATACTAACAAAAATGGGAGAGGTCGCAAAGGATAGCGATCACATCCCACGAATAATTAGCGTGGACGCCATGGCCATCGAACTAGACAAAGGCGAAGTCGAAGACTATATCGGATGCATTCAGGCCGCGGAATACCATGAGGTAGTCGTATATGAAAACAGAGGACAAGACCTCAGTTTTCTAAAAAAACAAAAAACAACGACTGTCCCCCAAAACAATCAGAGTGAACCATCAACATCCACACACCTACATGAAGCAAGCGGCTCCGAGCGTTTACAAAACAAGCAAGCCAGTGCAGAAGCAGAAGCTAGGCAGAAAGGAAACTCCACCAAGGACAAAGAAAGACAAAAGACAAAACACATAAGCGCACTTATGCACGTCTTAGATAGGGTGGCAAAAGGAACCACGAGGAGACAAAATCTAACCAGCAGGACAACACAGGCGACAACAAAGCAGGAAACAGCGGTCAAAGCTTTCTTTAGGCGATCCTCGCGAAATCTGCCAAATGAAAGCACACCAAAAACAAGAGCTGAAATGGGGCAAGTCGAACCGCCGAAGCTTCAACCAGCAAGAAGCCGAACAGAACACATGCAGAATGCTCTCAGAGAGTTCTTGGCAATCACGCGCGGGCGACACCAAGTCAACTTGACGACTTGTCAGAAAATCTTGGAGGCCTTCTTAAGAAACAACCGAGGACTGCTAAAGGTGAGACTCGAGGAAGCCAACGCCGCGATTTACAACAACAATACCGGCACTATCCAACATGGTAAACAAGAAGGTATATACATGGCGGCATACAATCTAACAGCTGGCTTCGTATGTCTGGATGAAGATGAAACGAAGAAAACAGGGCACCTTAAATTCAAAACACCTACAGAAGATCCCGTAGTAGTAACAGCAAAGTGCACCAAGACAATGCTAGAAGATAAAATAATAGAAAAAGCAGAAGCTGAAATTGCGTCGTGGGACTATTGGACAACACCAAAAAATAAGTGGGTAAATGGAGTCCCCGGCTGCGGAAAGTCTACATGGGTAATAAACGAGTTTCGGCCAGCACAAGACATAATAATTACCACAACGTCTGAAGCTGCCAAAGACCTAGCAGAAAGAGTGTCGCACCGCCTAGGAGCAACTGCCCGAAACCGAGTACGCACGATGGCTTCCATATTAGTCAACGGTGCCAAAGAGCCAGCAAATCGTCTCATTATTGACGAGGCCCTTATGAACCATTTTGGAGCCATCGTAATGGCCGCGCAACTGACGAAAAGCAAAGAAATTGTCCTACTGGGAGACGTAAATCAACTGCCTTATATAGAAAGAGAAAACCTATTCTCACTGACCTATAAACTTCCAACAAGCGTCGCAAGAATCAGCGAGGAAATGCTGTGTACTCACCGCAACCCGATGGACGTCGCATACGCCCTAAGTGAGGTATACAGCGGAATTTACTCCTCCAATCGCAAAGTCAGATCGCTGCAGCTGAGAAGAATAACTGGAGTAAGAATACCCCCCGCCCTAGGAAATACCCTTTTTATCGTCCACACACAGGCAGAGAAGGAGGCCCTAACCATGGAGGGCTACGGGAGAGGGGAAGGCTCAATCATCCTAACAATCCACGAAGCTCAGGGATTAACCTACGCAAACGTTCTCATAATGCAAACACTCTCAGCAAAACTGCAACTGCACGATAGCGTTCCCCATGCTGTAGTAGCAGTTTCAAGACACACTGAGAACTGCACATACTACACAGACAACAACAACGACGCTATTGGAAGACTTATAAAGCAAGCCCTGGCTGCAGACGACAAAACCATCCAGGAATACAACATGAAAATGGCAATAAAGGCCAGGAACAACAAGGCGATCGAAAACCTTGATCAGCAGAAATTACACGGACACGGAATATAATTTAAATATCAAGACCAAACAGCTATTACCAAACATAAGCTAAGGAAACACCTACTGAGAGTAGGTTAAATGAAACACCAATGTCCCAGGTGCCGAGGCGCAGGGTACGACAGACGAAAGAAAAAAAAAAGAGCAAATAACTACCATTCATTGCTAAAAAGAACACGGACTACAAGTCTGTGGTGTAGTAACAGAATAAATAAAAAAAAAAAAAATAACAGGACTGCCTCGATAGTCTAGGGGTTGGGTATGTCGCCTTTGGATCACGGGGTCGAATCTCGGGTTCGATTCCGGGGCCGGGCAAGTGTCTTCATGTAAACCAGAAGCACTTGTTCTTAGAGTATGTACATACTGCAGGGGTTACCTAGTAACAAAAAACTTGCTTAAAAACTTATGTCGCAACTAGAAGAAGGTACTGTCGTGTTGTCGTTACCGCCCATAAATTACCCACTACTTGGTCGGGTCTCCTCCAAATTCATGGAGGGAAATTAGCCTACTGTGCCACGCTGGCAAGACAGGTTAGCACAAGGTTTGTATCAAGTTTTCCTTCTCTTGGGGCTAGGTGATCTGCCTCTTGCATTTCTTTTAGTCGTCTCTTACGACACGCTAAAGACGGTGTGGGTTGGTGACATTGTGTATTCTAAATCCGTCACCACACCGACACTGCCTTGAAGGTCTAGGGTTTATTTCCGGGGTCGGGGAAGGGTCTTTGTGTGAACTATACTTTTGGGACCTAGTTCTAGGTCTGTTTCTAATACTGCTGTTTTGACTGACTACTGTTTTACCAGTATAACTTTCTTTTTTAATGTTCACAGTCTCAACTGCTACCACTTCTCAGCTCATGTAAAACCCACTGCTGATTCGGGCCTCCTCCAGTTACATGAAGGATAATTAGCCTACTGTGCCACGCTGGCCAGACGAGTTGGCACAGTATTTCTTGCTCTTTACCGCGAAGGTGTGTCGCCTAAGTGCGCGGGGCGTCGTACGGGAGAGGGTGCCCGATGGAGCTGCCGCCTGCGGACCACGGTAGCAACGTACGCGGTACCCGTGGTCCGCCGCGTGAGGGCGGGTGATGGCGCTGCGTGAGGGCGGGTTGATTTAGTGGGTGTGGGCCCCACACTACCCCGTAGTCTCTCCGGACAGCCAGGCATTTTTTCCCGCCAAACCAAAAAAAAAAGTTTTTCTTTCTCTTTAACGGATCATCTAGTGCTGGTATAAAAATGCCAAACTTAAGTGACAGTGGGCAGGGCACATAGCTCGCAGGACCGACGCCCGATGGGGCAGAAAAGTCCTCAAGTGGTGACCGCGTTCCGGAAGATGCAGTGCTGGTAGGCCTACCACATCACGGTGGACCGACGACCTGGCTAAGGTCGCCGGAAAAGTCACCGGAAAGGATATTTATCACTATCACTACATAGTATAAAACAAAGTCGTATTCTTCTGTCCGTCCCTATGTATGCATAAATCTTTAAAACTACGCAACGGATTTTGAAGCGGCTTTTTTAATAGATACAGTGATTCAAGGGGAAGGTTTATATGTATAACCCACCCTAGTTTATTTAGCCACTAGTTTATTTATAAAGCAGTGGATACGGGCGGCCTAGGACCGGCCTTTGTGGAGATCCTTGGGGGAGGCATATGCCCAGCAGTGGACGTCTTTTGGCTGAAATGATGATGATGAAATTTTGGTACTGTTAACGAATTTGATTGTTCACCTCGCTTCGCTTCCATTTAGGCGTATAGTTACGGCCAATATATTTCTTCCCTCGTAACTTTTCCCTATGGACACGACTTTCATCTCTTTCGGGAACATTGTTGCCAGGTCGTATAGCCACTTGTAAATAGAATCTAGACGATAAAAGTTACGCCAGTCAAACGAGTCCATCTTCCTTCTGATGTAAGTCTTGACTGTTTGTCCGTCGAAAGCTCTAGAAACAAAAACTCATGCCGCTGAATCTCATTCAATTCTAAAAACTACGGAGCAGTGAAATTAGACACTTTTTAACGGATTTATCGCGTGTGTATTACATTATTTAATTCCCGATGTTTCGAATGCTTTGCAGGTCGTGGGAGAGACTAGATGACAGTTGTCTTCAAAAGTACATGGAAACAGTTAAAATCTACCGCCTATAATTTGGTTTTATTGATAACGTTCCCTGTGCACGCAGAAATCGCTCACGGTGTCCAGAGGTCTTGCAGATGAGTGCTGCAAGTTTTGCTTGAGATTTGATCAATTTAATTACTGGATCCCAAGCAGGTGGTAATTGCCAACCATCCTCTCTATTGAAATTTGGATGTTTTTTAATCTCAATAGCCTCGCGGATCATTCTTGGATGTAATGATTTTCCTTGGCAAGGATTTGAGGTCTATCAAAGTGTAGTGGTTGGTATTGTTGAATGTGTGCTCACAAACTGCAGACTTGGTCGAGCGTTTGTTTTTCATGTCAGCTATATAATCGCGAAAACCTAAGAAATCACTACGGAACTGGCTTAAAAACTACGTAGATGAAGCTGCAGGCCGCGTGGTGATGGTTATAAAATACATTGTGTCCCTACCCCATTCCATGCTGAGGGTGTCTTATGAGGCGACAATAGAAAATTTCAAGGTGGAAAACCTAGCCAAATAGGAAGAAAATTTGAAACGAAAACCAGTGTCAACCTGTCTGGCCGGCGTGGCATGGTAGGCTCATTGGTACCCTCCATGTGAGTAGAGGAGGTCAGACTCAACTGTGGGTCAACTATGGGCTGAGCATTATCTGCTACTGATAATGACATTGTACGAAAACGACGCTTTCGCCAAAAATCTAGGCACTTACAAGGTAAAGGATTAAGCATGATATATTATTGCTGGTTGCGTCAAGCTGAAGACAGGGCGCTATGGCGCTTTTTAGGGGAGGCCTATGTCCAGCAGTGAATTAATGTGGGCTGATGATGATGATTAATAACAATACTTTGTAATAAGCCAATTCATTATCTAATAATCTATAGAAATTTCGAGATAAACTATCAATAAAAGCCATAGAATGTAATCTATGAAACATATAAAAGTCCGTGGCTTTAAATGATAAATATAACCGATTTATTTATGACGGTGATCATATTTAGTAACGCATTGTTAGTCAGCATAACTAGGCGCATGCCAGCTACGAGTTTGTGTGGTGACGGATTTAGAATACACAAGGTCACCACCGCATTCTGTTCTGAGGGTTTCGTAAGAGCCGACAACAAGAAACGAGAAAGCTGATAACCCTCGCCGGAAGAGAAGGAAAACTGTATATATGACACCCAATGCCAACCCGTCTGGTCAGCGTGGCACGGTAGGCTAATTACCTTTGATGTAATGCGTAGGAGGCCCCTGACTAATCATCATTATCATCATCATCAGCCTACATTAGTCCACTGCTGGTCATAGGCCTCCCCTAAAGAGCGCCATAGCGCCCTGTCCTCAGCTTGACGCATCCAGTTGCTGCCCGCAACCTTTCACAGATCGTCGCTCCATCTAGCAGAGGGCCGTCCCACACTACGCTTGCCGATTCGCGGTCTCCACTCAAGAACTCGTCTACCCCAGCGGTTGTCGGTTCTTCTACAGATATGACCAGCCCACTGCCACTTCAGTCTGCTAATTCTCTGAGCTATGTCGGTGACCTTGGTTCTCTGTCGGATAAATGTATACTATTCTATCTCCAAAACAATTCTCCCAAAAATAAAGAAGAAGATAAACATAAAACGAAACCCCTGCACTAGGTATAACCTATATAGCGGGGGCAGGTTACAAACATGAAATTCACGAACAAAAATGACACCCAGATTCAGAATAAGTGCCTCTGGTTGACACAAAGACACTTACCCAAGACGTAAGCGGTACATCCAAGTATAGCAAACACTAGTACTTACTTTTGAACATTATCTATTATTGTCGTCAAGTAAACTCCATACTGGTCGGCTTCTCTCAAAAAGGCTCGCCTATTTTCTGGAGCTATCACGAATTCCACTGGCATATATATCTGTCCAGGTTCCCTCCAAAAATTCACCTCATACTTTTCCCCCAAAGAATTGAAGAAATCCATATGACTTTCATTGACAGGCAAGCCTCGATAAAGTGTGTAGTTATCATAAGTTTTATTCACACAACAATTTAAAAAACTTACTATCAAAATAAAAACCGTTAAGTAATAGCTATTTTTCATTATGATGTTTAAACTTTACAATTTTACTGCTATTTCATATTTGCGAAATAAATTGACAATTATTCATAGCTAACTCCAAAATCCAAATGTTTTTCTACTTCCTTCTTCTTTTTCTTCTTCAACTTCCAAATCTATTTGCAAAAAAATCACGTTTTGTAAATAGTTTCGATAACCAATTTATTGTCAATTTTCGAGTCTGAATCTTTATAACAATTTTCACAAACAATACAATAGAAGCATTCTTTATTGACTGATCATTAAAAGTTAGGCAAATTCACGGTAATTGGAGGACGCTCAAAAGCAGTTATTCTTTTATGGCCACGATGAGGGAGACGTGATTATATTATACTAGCGACCCGCCTCGGCTTCGCACGGGTGCAATGATGAACCTCTAAATTTATCAATCTTTCTCTACAATATTATGGATCTATTATATACATAAACCTTCCTCTTGCATCATTCTATCTAATAAAAAAACCGCTTCAAAATCCGTTGCCTAGTTTTAAAGATTTAAGCATACCTACATAGGGTCGGATGTTTTATACTATGAAAATGAATGATGTTGATGATGATAATATCACCAACCCATACCATCCTGAAGATGTTTAAGGCGACTAAGGAAAACTCGGAACTCGGATTTTGAAGCGGTTTTTTAATAGATAGAGTGATTCAAGAGGAACGTTTGTAAGTATAATACGAGGGTGAATCAAAAAATTCTTGGAATCAATATTAAAAAATGCAAAGATTTAAATAATAATATTTTATTTTTCTACATAATCTCCCTCCAATGCAATGCATTTAGAATAACGCGTTTCTAACTTCCTTATTCCTTGTGAAAAAAAATTATTTTCTTGACTCTCGAAAAAGTCCTCTACGGCAGCTATAACCGCGTCATTATCGTGAAATTTTGTTCCACGAATTTCCTCTTTTAATTTTGGAAATAAGTGAAAATCACTTGGGGCTAAGTCCGGAGAATATGGTGGGTGGTCAAGGAGATTGAAGCCAGCACAGCGGATTGCGTTGAGCGCAACTTCCGATTGATGGGCAGGAGCGTTATCTTGAAGGAACAACACGCCCAACGACAGTTTTCCACGACGTTTTTCTTTAATCGCTTCACGCACTTTCGGGATTAAATTTGCATAATAGGGTCCAGTTATCGTCTGGCCTTTTGGCATGTAATCAATAAAAAGGATTCCTTCACTATCCCAGAACACAGAGGCCATAACTTTGCCAGCGGAAGGAGCAACTCGAAATTTCTTAATGGATGGAGAGGATGGTCGTTTCCAAGACATGCTTTGTCTTTTAGTTTCAGGATCAAAATGGTGGACCCACGTTTCATCCATGGTGACAAGACGACGGCAAAAATTATCCGAATCACGCTGGAACATTTCGAGATTACGCTTGGAAATTTCCAAACGTCGCTTTTTGTTTTCGTCGGTTAACATTCGTGGCACCCATCTTGCAGACACTTTTTTGAACCCCAGTGAATCAATTAAAATGGATTGAACGCTACCAAAAGATATCTTTAGGATCTCAGCTATATGTTTTATAGTCATTCTTCTGTCTTCCAAAACCAGATTCTCAACCTTTTTGACATTTTCTTCTGTAACGGAGGTTGAAGGCCGCCCAGAACGCGGGTCATCTTTACAGCTTGATCTATCTCTTTTAAATTCAGCCACCCAGTACGCAACCGTAGAATAGGGTACAGCATCACCCCCTAATGTCTGCTGAATGTCCAAAAAAATTTCCTTCGTAGACATTTTTTTCAAACTGAGATATTTTATCACCGCACGTAACTCACTTTTATCCATAATTTTGACTTTTTAGCAACTCGTTGCACAAAAAAAATTATTACATGCGAACGAACTGACAAAAACAAGTGACAGTCTGCATAAATATAGTGTGATAGACACTCTTTAATTTGAATATCGAACTTGATCCAAAAAGGTTTCATATATATGCACTTCTAAGAACTTTTTGATTCACCCGAGTACATCCATAATATTGTAGAGAAATACTGATAAAATTAGAGGTTAATCATTGCACCCTTGCGAAGCTGAGGCGGGTCCCTAGTCTATTATAAATCAGTAATCACACGGGCAATGCATGCAATTTACAGTAGATAGTTTTTAAAATATTTCAATCGACTTCTTTGTGAACATACATTTTTACAAAACAGTGCCTTAGTTTAAGAGTAAAAATACCAACACTACTTTTAAAACTATATTTATTTTGCCAAAATAAGGACAAAAGACGTGAAAATAAAATTTATAAAAAAATGAATGGTGTTACATATAAAAATTAACATTCCACTGGATAATTTCGCTTGAGCGTAGTTCAGCGGTAGTGCCCTTTCTCTGGCTGCCATTAGCTGTATAAGCCCAACCAATGTCTCCTTACACATGGGTTTTAACTGGTCTGGAGGTAATGCATGGCCAAAAGTCCCGTTGTCCCGGAGAAGAATCGTGTAGACGAAACTAAAAATACACCGTTATTACACACTTACTAGTTGTACAAATGAAAACTGTTACCCGACTTCAAACACAGTAAAGAAATAAGAATAGTAAAATCTATATAAATAATTAAATTAAATTAAAAATTTAAATAAAGCCAAAAGGGGCAAAAGTTCCCTTTAAAAAGTAAAAAATAAAAAAACACATCGCGTTGGGGGACCGCTCCTACTTATTTATTACCTGACCCCTGGTACCCCAACGCGATGTATTTATTTAATTTTTATTTTATGCTTTTTATAGGTACATGCATAATATGATGTAACTTTCACCCCCCACAACTTTTAAACGACTGAACCGATTTTGATCAAACATGTCTAAGAACACTCGCCCGTAACTCACCTGTCATACAAAAATACTGTGTTGAAATCGCTTCATCCGTTCGCGAGCTACGGAGCCACAGACAGACAGACAGACCCCTCGTCGGGGGTCGTCGGGGTTTAATAATAAATTGCTGTTCATTAATCTCGCTAAAACTCAAGAACGGAACGAGAAAATATGAAAAACCTTTTTTTTTATATGCATAGATTTGAAACGTTCTGGATTTATCATTCAGGTTTTTTATTTACTGATTCGAACGCGGTACGAAGTTTGCCGGGTCAGCTAATAATCAATAAACAAACATTTTAAGTCCGAAGTCGGCCACTTAATATTAGGAATAGGTACCACCATCTTTTTATACTCCTGCCCAACTTCTTTTTAAATGAAGGACCTAAACACCCTGGCGAACCAAACCTATGCCAACCCGTCTGGCCAGCGCAGCACATCAGGCTAATTACCCCCCATGCTGAGAAGAAATAGTATTATTAGATATTAAAAAAAAAACTTACGGAACTTTAAACTCCTTTTTTACCCAACTTGCCGAGTTTCCAGATATGCGATGATCTGTCAAAACGAATTGCATTTTATATATTACTAGTGGCCCGCCCCGGCTTCGCCCGTGCAAAGCGGGGGTGGGTTATACATATAAACCTTCCTCTTGAATCACTCTATCTATTAAAAAAAAACCGCTTCAAAATCCGTTGCGTAGTTTTAAAGATTTAAGCATATATAGGGACGGACAGACGCAGCGACTTTGTTTTATACTATGTAGTGATGTTACAGGTTATTACTGATTACCATAAACTGTGTTATTAATTTACTTGCGACCCACCCCGGCTTCGTACGCGTGCAATTATGCATGTATTACACGTAAAAACCTTCCTCTTCAATCCCTAAAAAAATCCGCTTCAAAATCCGTTGCGTAGATTTAAATTAAAGCATACATAGGGACGGACAGACGACAGCGGCTTTGTTTTATACTGTGTAGTGATAGTGATGAGGGTGGCTGATTACTGGTCTTTTGACGAGTCAAAAATTAAAATTTACTACCGTTTTGGAATGGTGCTCTATATATAAAAATTTAATTAAAAATTTAAATAAACCCGCGACACAATGACCTATGTATCCTTTAAAAAGTAAAAAATAAAAAAAATACATCGCGTTGGGGGACCGCTCCTATTTATTTATTACCTGACCCCTGGTCCCCCAACGCGATATATTTTTTTATTTTTATAGGATACATATGTCATTGTGTCGGGGGTTTATTTAAAATTTTAATTTAATTTTTATTTTTTGCTTTTTATAGGTACACGCTTATTATGATGTTTGTAATGTGCACGTGATGCGCTTTCATTTGAGACCCCACTCGATTATATTTGCAGACTTTCGGTTATTTTTCCCCACTTTCACCCCCCATAACTTTTAAACGACTCAACCGATTTTCATCAAACATGTCTAAGAACACTCGCCCGTAACTCATCTGCCATGCAAAAAAAAAACTGTATTGAAATCGCTTCATCCGTTCGCGAGCTACGGTGCCACAGACAGACAGACATACACGTCAAACTTATAACACCCCTAGTTTTGCGTCGGGGGTTAAAAAGAGTCGACAATAAACTCCGTAGTTGTAATGGTTTAAATCCGTTAAAAAGTGTTTAATTTCAATATGAGGCCCGTCTGTGTTGTTTGACATGGCGTAGTAATAGTAGTTCAGCCTATGTTCAGCAGTGGACTTCTGTGGCTGATAGATAGATAGTAATAGTAGTCAATACAAAAATACATACTTAGAGTATCATAAGCGGTTCCTATATTATACCGGATGCCATTCACGCTATGAATCCTTTCGATTGCTTGTCGACCTAAATTTTCCTGCAACAAAAATAATAAGTAATTATTCAATCATCATGTATCATCATCTGTGCACATGCAGTCCGTCAACGGATTTAGAATACATAACGACACCAGCCCGTTCCATCCTGAGGGTGTCGTAAGAGCCGGCGAAAAGAAATGCCAGAGCGAAAACCTAGCTGCAAGAGAAGGAAAACTTGAAACTAGATTCAAGGTTGGCTGGTAGATAATCCACGGTAGATGAAGTATCACTACATAGTATAAAACAAAGTCGCTGTCGTCTGTCCGTCCCTATGTATGCTTAAATCTTCAAAACTACGCAACGGATTTTGAAGCGTTTATTTTAATAGATAGAGTGATTCAAGAGGAAGCTTTTTATGTCATAATTGCACCCGTGCGAAGGCCGGGGCGGGTAGCTAGTTTAAATATAAAATAAATTATAAAACCCTTTTTTTTTTTCTTTTTTTTTTAAACTTCGGAGATCCTCATGGATACCCGGCCGTTGGGAACAGGCCGGGGTATGTGGGATTCCGGGGCGCGTAGAGATGGTGAATTGCGCCCCGACCTACCCACAAAAACCGACGGCGATCCTCGACTGCCCAAACCAGGGCCACGGGATTCACTCCCATTACGGGAGCATGCTCCGTGGCCATGGGGGCAAAATGTGCCAACCTGTCGGGCCAGCGTGAGACAGTAGACTGACCCTCCCTGTTATGGGAGGAGGCCCGCCTCAGCAGTGGGCCATTTATGGGCTGAGTGTAGTAGTATCATTATTTTTGCGAGGGTTTATAATATCCTTGGACATTTCACACAACGCCATCTTGTCCCAAGCTAAGCAACTTAATGCTTGTGTTATGGTAACGAGATGGATGATAAACTACTTATATAGGTATACATTTTTTTTTTCGTAAATACATACATATTATAGTTGACACCCAGACTCCGAGCCAGTGCCTCTGGTTTAGACAAAGACACTTGCCCGACCCCGGAATCGAACTGGGGACCCGTTGATCCAAGGCGGCACGTTATAATATTACTATACAAAAAATTACCTGCCTCGATTACTAAATTCAAAGGTTTATTTGTGTAGTCGTTTAAGCCCATTAATGCCCATTACTGAGTCGGGACTCCTTAATTCGTGGAGGGAAATTAGCCTACTGTGCCACGTTAGTAGGACGGGCTGGCACAGGGTCTGTGTCAGGCTTCAAGTCTCTTGCGGCTAGGTGATACGCCTCTTACGGTACCCTCAGAATGGTGTGGGTTGGTGCCATTGTGTATTCTAAGTCCATAACCATACGGAATGTAGTAAATTCAGTAATTTCCAATGAAAAGAAAGTGCTAATATGACACAGACACACCAGAAAATAGATACTTCAAATAGAGAGCACTTTCTTTCTCGTAGGCTACAAACCAGTAACACAGACACGTCACCTCCGTCACCCAATCTTTTTCGTAGTCTAAAACATATTGCCTTTTGATCACGGGGTCCCGGGTTCGATACCGGGGCCGGGCAAGTGTCTTTATGTAAACCAGAGGCACTTGCTCTGAGTCTGGGTGTCATTTGTGTTCGTGAATTTCATGTTTGTAAACTGCCCCCGCGACACAGGTTATTTAAAACATATTGCAGGGGTTACGTTTAAAAAAAAACAGACCCCTGTTGGCCATCCCCAGGCTGGCAGAGATAGTCCATAAAGGATTTTACCCCGGGTAAAAAAAAAAGAAAAAAAAAAGAAAAGTTTAAAACATACCGCCATAGCGTAGTTGTCCAGGTGCGCAATCCTGTCGCTGAACGGAATTATGATTTTCTGTCCGTACGAATGGAAGGAGATGTAAAATTTCAAATTCAACTTTCTATTCGCGACAAAATTCGCTAGAGCACTCGTTTCTGGTTCGGAGAAGGGCGAGGGTCCACAGTAGTTCTCGTGAGCTGGGTCTTCACTGGCGTCATGTTCTGAAAAAGACCCGAGGTCAAACTCAAACTCAAAAGGAATTTCATTTAATCATCATCATTTCAGCCAAACACGTCCAGTGCTGGATATAGGCCTCCCCAAGGATTTCCATCGTTTTCCAGGGACCTTAACCAGGTCATCGGTCCACCGTGTAGGAGGCCTACCAGCACTGCGCTTTCCGGACCGCGGTCGCCACTCGAGGATTTTTCTGGTCCATCGGGCGCCGGTCCTGCGCGCTATGTGCCCTGCCCACAGCCACTTAAGTTTGGTAATCCTGAGGGCTATTTCGGTGACCCTGGTTTGCCTGCGTATCTTTCATCATTTACTACTACTAATCAAGTTAATGAACTAAACTAAATTTTTTATTATTTTTAATTTTAACATTTTGATTTTGACTCAGCCCATAAATGACCCCCAGATGCTGATTCGGGCCTCCCATCACAGGGCGGGTCATCAGCCTACTGTGCCACACTGGCCAGACGGGCTGGCTCAGGGTTCCGTATCAAGATTTCCTTTTCTTGCCAGGCTAGATTTCCGGCCTTGTCATTTCCTTTCACCGGCTCTTACGACAGAGAAGAGCTGACAAGAAATTCTGTAGTTGCTTCTTGACGGTCAGTAAACCTACCACCACCATTGTTCATTATCACTATCACTACATAGTATAAAACAAAGTCGCATTCTTCTGTCCGTCCCTATGTATGCATAAATCTTTAAAACTACGGATTTTGAAGCGGTTTTTTTAATAGATAGAGTGATTCAAGGGGAAGGTTTATATGTATAACCCACCCACGCTATGCACGGGCGAAGCCGGGGCGGGCCACTAGTATTGTATAAATCTCACAAATTTTGGCCGTCTCCAAATTTTTGGAAAATAATACAGGTCTAGTGTCTACTAGACCTTTATTAATTAGCAGAGAATTAAAAAAAAAGCATGCACTTACTGCAAAAGGCGTAACCAAAGTTTCTGTTTAAATCAACGCCAACTGCTTTGGCGAAACTTCTTCTATTTTTCCTCCAAAGGCGATCCTAAATGCAAAAGTAGATTTTAAATCACCAATTTAAAACTAAATATCACTTTGATCGATTATCTTGAACGGAAATATATACAAATAATTTGTAATAGAATGTTATGAATACATAACTGTCCATTTTATCCTGAGGGTGTCGTAAGAGCTGATAGAAGGAAATGACAAGGCCAAAAGCCTAGACGCAAAAGATGGACAACTTGTAGCAAAACCCTGTGCCAACCAGTCTGGCCAACGTGGCACTGTTGGCTACTCAGCTCATGCATGACCCACTGCTGAGTCGGGCCTCCTCCCTTAACATGGAGGGTAATAAGCCTACTGTGCCACGCTGGCAAGACGGGTGGGCACAGGGTTTGTATCAAGTCTACCTTCTCTTGCGGCTAGGTGATCTGCATCTTACGCTCCTTTGGTCGCCTCTTACGACACCCTCAGGATAGTGTGGGTTGGTGACATTGTGTTTTCTAAATCCGTCACCACACGGACAATCCAAGTTATATTTACTTGGAAATACAGACGTAGGATCTCCCAGAGATATTTACATCTCTATTAGCTATTGCATCGAAGAGCGGTGTTCTACCTTGATCACCGTTATTATTATTATTCTATTAATGATAACGGGTCAAAATGTTTAAAATATTGAATTGTCATCGGTCCATAATAAGTATGCCAAATTTCGTGTTAATCTGACGTTTTTAACTGGGTCAAAATCATGTTCAAAGATTCCGTTACATACATACATACAAGCGAAGCTAATAAAAGCGTATTAAAAAAAAACAAGCGTGCTTTGTCGCCTTGTACAACACGCGTTATATCCCAGCGTGCGGTGGGCAAGTTTTATTATTCTGCCCCATCATATTTATTCTTAATCCGTCAAGTTCCTACCTGTGTTCGAGAGTATACGAAGCCGTCGGGATTCAAGACGGGTATGATGTACCAATGGTACTTCTGTATCAACTCAACCAAGGCAGCGTCATTGTTGTCGTAGCTATGAGCTAGCTCGTTGATTAAGTAAGTGGCGAACTCCACTGCAGGCCACTCGTTTCCGTGGATGCCACTTTCAACAATCACTTTCGGTTTGTTCACGTAACGAAGGTTCCCAATGCATATAACAAAGATGTCCTTCCCTTCAGCCGAAGTACCTATGCTTTCCTTCTTAACTATGTACGGGAATTTTACCGCCAACTCGGTTAGCATCTTGTTTATATCTTCCATTTCATGGTAGTTGTCCCATGAGTATATGTCTCGTAATTGATGAGTTCCTAAAGCTTGCTTGTGGAATGCGCTGAAAATATGTCACAGGATATCATTTTATGTGGAGACATATTTGTGGAATATAATCGAACTAGCTTTTATCTTTTTTTATCCGTGTGGTGACGGAATTAGAATACATAGTCACCACCCCATTGGTTGAGTTGGTTCAGCCACCAAAATGGTTGAGGAGGGCGATTGCTGCCGGATGCGTCATGCTTGTGAAAAGGTGCCGTTGCTGGGGGTCGGTTGGTTCGGGCATTAAAAGGTTACTATTGTTGACAGCAACTACAGTGTTTCTTGCCGGATCTTCTATGTAGATGTGCATTCCGAATTTACTCTAGTTACCCTACACGTGCCCCCTGGGTAGTGCTAAATGAGCAGCCAATCCTGGTGGTAGGTTTCGGCCGCAGCTAGTCACCACCCTCCTGCCTAAGCCATACCGCCAAACGATTTTGGTCGTGTTCCGGTATGAAGACAGGAGAAGCTATTTGAGAGGACGGGTCTAAACAAATACGCCGAGTTGGGAACCGGTCTCAGTGCCATTGGTTTGCCACGCAGGGTGCCTGGTCGGGAGGGTAGCGGGATCCGAAGCACGGTGCTCCGCTGGCCGACCGCAGGTAGTTGGGGGCCCAAGTAATGGTCTCGCCAATCGTGAAAGGCTGCCCCGCCAACTCGCGAAAAATCCCGAAGATGCGCTATCGTGCCGGTTGGCAACCGGATGAGAGGACCCGATAGACATCTTTGGGGGGGTTCGGGCGTCCCCGCAGTCTCCAGCCCAGGCTCCCACACGTGTGGTTGACCTCTGTGCATTGCTGGGTGACCAACTCGGCGCTTGTTTAACTTCCGTCTTCTCCGCCTATTCACACTCACAAAATTTAATGGTTAGACAAAGGATAAAGAGCAAGTGTTTACAGCGGAAGCACGTCCTCTCACTTAAAGTGCACCTCTCAAACATCCGAGGTTTGCACTCAAATCTCGTAGCAGTCCATCACCACCTTGAGACTCAGAAGCCACACTTGCTCTGCCTCACTGAGACGCAAATCAGATGTCCATTAGACGCGTCATACTTGCAATATACCCTGGAGCACTCTTTTATACCACACGCTGGTGTTTGCTTGTATGTTCGCGATGACATCTGTTGTAAGCGTCTCCGTAACTTTGAGGATCCTAGTTTTTCTAACTTATGGTTACTGGTGGACACAGGCGTTGAACAGATTGTTTACGCCTTGGTCTACCGGTCGCACAGCGGTAATCAGGAGACAACGAGACTCTTCGAACGGCTCAGTGATATGACTGGTGAGGCTCAGCAGCGGTACCCGCGTGCGCAGTTGGTCTTTCTGGGGGACTTTAACGCTCATCATAAAGAGTGGTTGTGCCCATACCAGTTTACGGACCATGCTGGGAGGGAGGCGCGCAAGTTTGCACTATCGCTAGATCTCACTCAGCTGGTCGTCGAACCGACACGCATTCCGGATGTTGCTGGCCACACACCTAATTGCTTGGACCTTCTGCTGACAACCGACCCGGACAGGTATAATGTGTCAGTGTCAGCCCCTTTGGGAACCTCTGACCACTGTCTGGTGAAATCTGTATCGCACTACTCACCGCCCGATCCCAGCCCAAGAGGCTTACGGCGGGTGTGGCGATACAAGTCAGCAGATTGGGACGAGATGCGGCATTTCCTTGCGTCTTATCCCTGGCAACAAGCCTGCTTTTCCTGTGATGATCCGTCGAGCTGCGCGGAAGCCATTACCGATGTCTTGCGTCAGAGTATGGAATATTTTATTCCTTACTCTGATATCGCACTCGGTGGCAAAGCACGCCCTTGGTTTAATGCTGAGTGTGCCAGTGCTGAGGCACATAAACATTCGGCATACCTATCTTGGGCGGATGCTCGTAGCCGCAAAGCTCCGGATGTACACCTTAGAAAGCAGGCTTTTAACAAAATTGCCAAGTCCTGCAAGAAGGTTTTACGGAAAGCTCGTTTCCTCCATGTTGGTCGCATCGGGACTAAGCTTGCTTCGTACCCAGTTGGGAGTAAAGCATTCTGGTCCCTCGCCAAATCGGTGGAGACGAACTTCTGTCAGTCATCACTACCACCATTGCTGAAACCTGATGGGTCGCTAGCTCACACTGCGAAGGAGAAGGCAAATCTATTTGTCTCCCTCTTTGCTGAAAATTCGCGTCTAGATGCTGGTGACGCTGCACCTCCTTCAATGCCTCGCTGCGACACGTCGATGCCAGAGATACGCATCCGTCAGAAAGAGGTGCTTAAAACACTACGTTGTCTGGATGTGAATAAATCTAGCGGCCCCGATGGTATACCAGCAATTGTGTTAAAGACCTGTGCCCCGGAGTTGTCTCCTATTCTTACACGCCTGTTCCGCCTCTCCATGCAGACGGGGCATGTTCCCAAGTCCTGGAAGGTTGCCAACGTCCAACCAATCCCAAAAAAAGGCAATCGTGCCGACCCGTCGAATTTTAGACCCATTTCGATCACCTCCATACTTTGTAAAACTATGGAACGTGTATTGAACACCAAACTCCTTGCATACCTTGAAGGTAACGATCTCCTCAGCGACCGACAGTACGGTTTCCGCCGAAACCGGTCCACTGGGGACCTTCTTGTGTATGCAACACACTTTTGGGGTGAAGCCATCGAGAGACACGGTGAAGCTCTTGCTGTGTCTCTTGATATTACAAAGGCTTTCGACAGGGTCTGGCATGAAAGTCTTTTGGGCAAACTTCCAGCTTACGGAATCCCCGCTAGTCTGTGCTTCTGGATCTCTGACTTCCTGAGGAACCGTTACATCCGAGTAGTCATTGATGGCTACTCATCGGATCAAGTGGCAATTAATGCCGGTGTACCTCAAGGGTCCGTTCTCTCCGCGACTCTCTTTTTGCTGCATATTAACGACCTGCTTAAACCCGGTATTTTTGGGTATGCAGATGACAGCACGGTCACGGAGAGATACGTATCTGATGCCCGGACCACCAGTAATGAGATTCAGTCGCTTAGGGAGGCCATGGTGGAACGTCTGAACCTGACTTTAAAGTCAGTGTCCAACTGGGGCGATGACAATCTAGTCGGGTTCAATGCGACCAAAACACAGGCGTGTCTATTCACCGCAAAGCGGAGTCCGTTCAACTTGACTCCCACTTTCCGAAATGTGTCCGTGCCAATTGCGGGTCGACTCGAGCTTTTGGGCATGAGGTTATGTTCAGACCTTAACTTCGGGAGTTCCATAGAGTCCAAAGCGAAAACTGCAGCAAAGAAACTTGGTATCCTATTTAAGGTGCGTCGGTACTTCACACCTGGACAGCTTCTCACTCTTTACCAAGCTCAGGTCCGCTCAGGTATGGAGTACTGTTCCCACCTTTGGGATGGCTCAGCCAAGTATCAGTTAGCCGCCTTGGATTCTGTGGAGCGCCGGGCCTACAAGCTCATTGGTGATACGCGGTTGGTGCAGGCAAAATTGCAGAGCCTCGAGCACCGACGACGAGTTGCTTGCCTCTGCGTGTTTTATAGGATACATTTTGGTGAGTGTGCGCAGGAATTGCACGAATTAATTCCACCATCCCCTTTCCATCATCGGACATCCAGGCGTGGGGAGCGACTTCATCCTTATGTGGTTGAAATTCCACATATTCGCACTAAGCGTTTCGCTTCCTCTTTCTTGATGCGGACCGCTAAGGAGTGGAACTCGCTTCCTACGTCTGTATTTCCAAGTAAATATGACTTGGATGCCTTCAAGTCTGGAGTGAATAGGCTTTTACTGTTCCAGCGGGTTACACCGTCGGCCTCATCGTCACTTACCATCAGGTGAGATAGAGGTCAACCGCCGGACAGTTGTTAATAAAAAAAAAAAAAAAAAAAAAAAAAAAAAGATAGTAAAATTTAAATTTTATTTTATTGTTTGACTTGTAAAAAGATGTCTAATGAGCCAACTTGATTAAATGAGTTTTGAATTTGATTTTGAATTCCATCCTGAGGGTGTCGTCGAGTAAACGAAATGACAAACCCAGACACAAGAGAAGGAAAACTTGACACGAAAAACTGTGCCAAAAAAATATTATTTGCTTTTATTTTTTTAAGATTCAGCATAAAAAAATACAAACAACCCTAAATTTTCACCCCTCTACGATCAACCCCTATTTAATTACATGGCAAAACAACGTTTGCGATAGGAGATGTTGTTTGATAGATTGAGTCATCAAGATATCTCTGGAACCATAAGACCTAGAGGGTTGCGCGGGGTGGGGGTTGCGCGGGGCGGGCGTTGCGCGGGGGATGGTTAAGTATTTGGCAAAACAACGTTTGCCGGGACAGCTAGTATTATTGTAAAATTTCATTAAAATCCATTGAGTAGTTTTTACGTGAAAGACTAACAAACATCCATCCATCCATACATAAAAACTTTCGCGTTTATAGTATTAGTAGGATTGAATACTTTGTTTTTACTTCCCAGTCCATAAATGACCCATTGCTGAGTCGGGCCTCCTCCAACTACATGGAGAGTAATTGGTCTACTGTGCCACGCTGCCCAGACATGTCGGCCATTGGGTTTCGTATGAAGATTTCCTTTTCTTAAGGCTAGATTATCGGCCTTGTCATTTCCATTTAACGGCTCTTACGACACGCTCAGGAATGAATGGGGTGGTGACACTATGAATTATAAATCCATCACCACACCGATAACCAGAGAAAGAAATCAGACAGATTTATAATTTATAGCTGTACCCTGCGCAGGTTGCTACGCCACTAACTAAAATAAATGTGAAGGAAAGATCATCATCATCATTTCAGCCAAAGGACGTCCACTGCTGGAGATAGGCCTCCCCCAAGGATCTCCACAAAGGCCGGTCCTGGAAGGAAAGATATTACACAAATATTTTTTTTTGTTTATAAGCATCGTGGGCTCGTGCTCAACACTTTGCTGAAGATCATCACATGATCAACAGCATAGCTAAAGTTTTTTTTTATTTCTACAAAATATACGTACGTCACTACATAGTATAAATAACACAAAGTCGCTGTCGTCTGTCCGTCCCTATGTATGCTTAAATCTTTAAAACTACGCAGCGTATTTTGAAGCGGGTTTTTTTATATAGAGTGATTCAAGAGGAAGGTTCTTAGGTATAACACATGCATAATTGCACCCGTGC
The DNA here is from genome assembly GCA_905475355.2 of Clostera curtula. Lineage (NCBI taxonomy): Eukaryota > Metazoa > Arthropoda > Insecta > Lepidoptera > Notodontidae > Clostera > Clostera curtula. The sequence continues at coordinate 2,767,963 of FR997813.1, read as the reverse complement.
GAAGCCGGGCCGGGTCGCTAGTATTATATATAGGAACTACAGACAAACATTCATTTTTTAAAATATGAGAAGATGTGCTGACATTAATAGACTATGTTTCATAAGCTATTATGGCAGACATCATCTTTGCTATGAATCGAAAGGAGTTAAGACAAGACAAAATGAAAGCTATGACCTGGTAGAATAAGTTCAAAATCCGCCTACTGAAAATCGTGAAAAGTAATCCTTGAAGTACCTTTGAACATCGGCTTGCAATAATTGTACATAAATCTTATAATGATCACATTCCTTCAAAAATAACTCATTGTCACTCTCTTTTACAAGAAGATGAGCACTTTCAAACAATTTGCTTGGCTTTACCCAGAAGATCGCATTAATAGCTTCACCTTTGCACATCTTGTTTAAAAAATTCAACTGCACCGCATCTTCTGGTGTTGCGCTGTATAACATATAATTTTCGTAAGTTTTACTAAGACACGAGTTGATGTCGAGTAATATTATGCAGTTGACGGTAATAAAGTAATTTAGAAACATATTTTATTCATTTATCAACCGGTTTACTGTGTGTGCTGTCCATTATTGGGTAACTTGGACAGAATAATAAATCTGTCAATGCTTCTAGAAACATAGACAATAATCTCTTATTTTTTTAAATTCTTTCGCGACTTTGTCTTTGTACGATCATAGTAAAAATTATGAATGCGAAACTATTTCAAATTCCCACCATAAATAATGTTTTTATTCCATCATACCACTGTCTCAACTGACCTGGAGTGAAATGGATGATAATGCCAAATTACCTACAATCATCATCATCATCATTTCAGCCAAAAGACGTCCACTGCTGGACATAGGCCTCCCCCAAGGATTTCCACAAAGGCCGGTCCTGGGCCGCCCGCATCAATCGTTTTCCGGCGACCTTAACCAGGTCATCGGTCCACCGTGTGGGAGGCCTACCAGCACTGCGCTTTCCAGAACGCGGTCGCCACTGGAGGACTTTTCTGCCCCATCGGGCGTCGGTCCTGCGCGCTATGTGCCCTGCCCACTGCCACTTAAGTTTGGCAATCTTATGGGCTATGTCGGTGACCCTGGTTTGCCTGCGTATCTCCTCATTTCTGATTCGATCTCGCAGGAAAGCTCCGAGCATAGCCCTCTCCATTATATAGAGATATAAATATATTATTTGTTCTCAACATAAAGACACTCAGATTGTAAGTGGTTAACCACATAAAAAAATACCGAGGCAACGCGATTGTATTGTATTGAACTATAATCATAAATAACGTTTAGAAATTCGTTATTTCTAGTTGATTTTTTCTGTGTGGTGACGGGTTGTCCGTGTGATGGATTTAGAATACGTTGTGTCACCACCCAATTCCATTCTGCGGGTGTCGTAAAAGCCGACAATAGTAAATAACAAGGCCGAAAACCTAACCGCAAGAGAAGAAAAACCTGTTACGAAACATTGTGTCATCCCGCCTGACCAGGGTGGCGCAGTAAGCTTATTGCCCGCCATGTAATGGGAGGAGGCCCAACACAGCAGTGGGTAATATAAATATAATATAAATAAATATCCTTGGACATTTCACACAACGCCATCTCGTCCCAAGCTAAGCAACTTAATGCTTGTGTTATGGTAACGAGACGGATGATAAACTACTAATATTTTTTTTTTGTAAATACATACATATTATAGATAGAAATGACACCCAGACTCCGAGCCAGTGCCTCTAGTTTAGACAAAGACACTTGCCCGACCCCGGAATCGAACCCGGGACCCGTTGATCCAAAGGCGGCACATCTAACCACTAGACCAACTAGTAGTAGTTAAATTTAATTTACTACCCACCAGAATTCGCGAAGCGTATTCTACGAACTCTGAGGTCTTGGCTCAGGCCTGTCCAGTAACCCGTGAAGATACAGTCGGGATCCACGGGGCAACAAGCGCGGGACGGTACACCCCGGGGATGTTTAGTGGGTATGCCTCTTCGGAGTTACCCCGGGCAACAACAAAAAAAAATGGTTTGGTCAGGGTGGAATTTATTATCAATTTATTATCTTTACTCTTTACCCCTATATAACCCCAGTACCCAACCACTGGGTATCGATGAGGACTTTATACGTAAAATATAATAAAAATATCCTTGGACATTTCACACAACGCCATCTCGTCCCAAGCTAAGCAACTTAATGCATGTGTTATGGTAACGAGATGGATGATAAACTACTTATTTAAACATTTTTTTTTGTTAATACATACATATTATAGATAGAAAACACCCAGACAAATACTTGTAGGTCATACAAATATTTCTTCCTTGCGGGGATCGAACCCGCGACATGATGCGCAGCAGTCGATCGCTCGACCACTGCGCCAACCGTGTCGATAATAATAAAAAAGAGCGCATTTTTTTGTGTTTCAGCATTAGCAACATGGGCTTCATTAGGAGAGTGAACGTTTGATTTTCAGTTGAGTTGGTAACGACAAAACTAACCCACACATTCTTCATTTCCGAGCCAGAGCATATCTAATTACGTATTAAAATATACAGACCCCCCCCCCCCTATATCCGTCGAGTGCTGGTTATGTCCCGATCTCCTACGATTTACTGAGCTCTATAAATCCTGTCTGCCTTTTTCTGCGCCATTAAATACCATGAGAAATCTACACTTTCTATACTAATATTATAAAGCTGCAGAGTTTGTTTGTTTGTTTGTTTGTTTGTTTGAACGCTCTAATCTCAGGAACTACTGGTCCGATTTCAAAAATTCTTTCAGTGTTAGATAGTCCATTTATCGAGGAAGGTTATAGGCTATATTTTATTTTCAAAGGAATTAGGGATCCGTATGAAAATTGCGATTTTGTAACCCAAGGTGTAAAATCGAAAACCTATTTACGCGTGCGCTGCAAAAACTATTGACAATAGAACAAAATGAAGTACTACGAGTTTGTAGGTCTTATTTAAATCTACAAAAAAGTCCGCGAGAGCACATATCTAACTATCATAGTTTAGTCACAATAACCACTTTTATATTCATAAAAAAAATGCATCGAGATAAGCACGGGTTAGAAGCCAACGCGAGCGAAGCCGCGCCCAAAAGCTAGTTTCTAATAAGGCGAAATCATTTTTCGCTGTGTTCCTTAATGTACATATTTTCTTTTTATTTCAAATTTATTTATTGTCTAACACATTCACATCCTCCAACGCACACCTTGCGTGTTTTGAGTCGTTTTACCATTATGCCACCAACGCAAGGTATGCGTTTACTGCAACTGATCAATATGTAGTACAGCTTTATTAAATAAATAAATAAATAAATAAAATATCCTTGGACATTTCACACAACGCCATCTCGTCCCAAGCTAAGCAACTTAATGCTTGTGTTATGGTAACGAGATGGATGATAAACTACTTATATATATTTTTTTTTTGTAAATACATACTTATAATAGATAGAAATGACACCCAGACTGCGAGCCAGTGCCTCTGGTTTAGACAAAGACACTTGCCCGACCCCGGAATCGAACCCGGGACCCGTTGATCTGTATAAACTGACCCGAATAAACTGTAACAATTGATAACTTATTAGCACTTATTAGCACGGATTCAAGCACCATCCGAATAGGTTCGGACCTGATAACGAAGTCCGATACGTTTAGGTACCTTGGATCCGTGTTGCACGAGTCTGGCAACGTGGATGACGATGTCCAAGCCCGTATAGGCGCGACTTGGGCGAAGTGGCGCGAGGTAACAGGCGTTGTATGCGACCGCAAAATGCCTCCAAAGCTCAAGGGGCAGATATATAAATGCATCATACGGCCTGTCCTCCTATACGGCGGCGAATGTTGGCCGGCACTAAGCAGACACACCCAGGAGCTTCGCGTCACGGAGATGAAGATGCTGAGGTGGATGAGCGGCGTAACGCGTTCCGATCGCATACGCAACTCATTCATCCGAGGTAGTCTTGGTGTCCGTGACGTGGGGGAAAAACTGCAAGAATGTCGTCTGCGATGGTATGGCCACATCATGCGCCGCCCTATGGAGTACGTTGGTCGGAGATGCATGAATATGGCTGTCCTTGGGGCTAGGTCCCGCGGTCGCCCTCGCAAGCGCTGGCTGGACGTCGTCAAATCCGACATGAGAGCCAATGGCCTAACTGAAAAGGACGTTGAAGATCGGGCAAAGTGGAGGAAGCTCAGTCGGAAGGCGGACCCTGGCAATAGCCGGGACTAACGCCAGGCAGAAGAAGAATTGATAACTTATTAGCCTAAAGTATTGAAATACATTCAATACGCTTAGATGGATGTGATTACTTACCTATGTTTAAATTATATTTTGTAATTATTTTAATTATTATTTACTTCAATTATCATTTACCTAAATGATTAGGTTCAGTCAATGCAAGGACTCCATTCGGGTAAAAGCCTTCCCCAAGGCATTCCATCCTTCTCTGTCATTAGCTCTGTCTAGCCAACTTCCGCCCGCGCACGCTACAATCACTAAAACCGGTTTTTTAAAACTCCAGCGGTATACCAGCAGACCTCTCGTTTGGGACGCCTAACGCCTTATATCAAAAGCTACCTATCAGTGAAAGTCCCTTCAAAATCAATCTAGCCGTTCCAGAGATTAGCCGGAACAAACAGACAGACAGACAAACAAACATTAAAAAAAAATGTTATTTTCGTCTATGTACTGTGTATACTTACTTACGCATTTAGTAAAAAGTGGTTATTTTTATTACAAACAGACACTCCAGTTTATTTATTTGTATGTATAGATGATAATTACCTAATCCATTAGGTTTCATTTAGCTCTTCAAAGAGCTCAGACAAACATCTTAAATATTCGAAATTAAATGTGTTATTCACAGAAACTCCCTAACACCGTCATAAGACAAAATAATTAGGTACAGAACTCGAGCTAGATATAACGCGCACTCAAACAACGCATACATACATCGCTCACGGACATATATCGTAACGACTGGGAGCGCCAGTGTCGTTACCTTCAGACGCGCGTCTTGTGTCCTGTAACTTTTTGTGCAAAGGTAAAGTAATAAAAAAGAGATTTTGTTAATATAATATGTTTTATTCTCATCAATCAATTAAACATTTAGAAAAGACTGCCACTACCGCGATAGTTTTTTTGCATAAGCCACAGTTGATAACCATGGCACGGCTGCCAAGTGCTACCTACTCTGAAGAGTGAGATTGTTGTGCATTAGATATGGGCGTTTTTTGTTTGTGCCACATACGGTTATGTATCCGATATACAATTTGCATATCGATATCAAAAACGGTTTTCTGATATCGATATCAGTAGTACAGTTTTTAAACGTTAACATGCTTAGCTCGTCCATATGGTAACAACTCAAATTCAACCTTCGACATTTAGTTCCATTTTGTAAGTTTAATCAGTCTAGCGATTCAAAGGGGGAACGCTGCCAGTATCTTCGGAACTTTTCCTTTTGTAGAGTAAGTGTCTCATTCATATCGAGTAGCCGTAGCCGCATTTGCATACATAAGCTTAACTTCTGTACCTAATTATTTTGTGGTCGTATTTTCATTAAAACTACTAGAACTTGGGTCTTAATGAGTACCTGTCGCGTCTATGTCTGAATCTTGATAGTCTGTTTAATTAAATTATGACTTCTCGGACACTGCTCCAGCGAATACGGAAAACTCTTATTTATGTTAATTATTTGACTTTTCTTAAATATTAAGTGATCCCTCTTTTGCCTAGGCCAATAAGATGTGTAATATGATTAACACCAGTCTGCGTGTTTTTATAACTTCACGATTTTTATGTTTTGTGTACATTTGAACATGTACACATTTGAAACAAAAATCTCAGTCAGATTATGTTTGAATCTCTTTACAAGTTTTGTGAAATGTTCAATTTAAATACACGTACAAAAAAGCCTAGCGCCAGTTTGAAATTCAAAGCCGCAGACGACAGTTAGTAAAGTAATACTTAAATTAGGTCTTTATAACCTTAGTTCGGAATCCTTTTAAGTATCTGTCATTTAACATGGAGACAGCGGATTATGAAGTTAAATAAAATAATGTTCGCATAGAGAAATGTAATTGAAAAAGTTCCAACACGGCTTAGGAGACGAAAGAAGTTGAGCAAGTTTTCAGTTAGTCAATTGACTTTAAGATATTTTTTTGTGATAAAAGTATCAGCCAACCTTTTTTTTTCGGTGGCTTCGCCTGCATAGATTCCAGGGCGCCCTACTACTCAACCCAAACATCAATACATGAATGTGAACTCATCAGTAGCTGAGTCAGGTCACCTCCAATTTCCCCTCGACTACGCTGCCACCTTGTCGTGGTGAAGGGGCTTGAGTGCCTCAATGATCCGTGGGGCCATACCGGCCAGGGCCTCCCATGCCGGGCGGGCCCACGGGGAGAGGTGAGACGAAGAGTGGCGGATTGGGGCTCCAGGGACTCCTCTGTCCTCAGAGTTGCCCTGCGAGTCCTGGACCGCTGCGGTGCACCAACACCCTCGGGTTGTCGCTAACCCGAGGGCTGACGGGCCTCCTTCTGCGAGGCCATTATGTCGCATAAGGGGGCTGCGCGGCGGGTCGCAAAGGAGGGAGCTCCGGCTGACCCGCGCCGCGGACGGAGGCAGGGGTGGAGGGGGGTCGTGACGATGCGAACCCCTTCTGCCCTCACCTGAGACGCCGGTGGTGGGTCGGGGGAACCGCCACCGAAGAAAGCCACGATGACTGAGGGCGTCCCAGTGTACCGGGACGCCCTCTCTGACAGTCGCTTGCCCGTTGCGGGCACCACGCCGGGGCGTCACAGTAGAATGCGTTTACGCGAACTTGTGGCGCCCCAAGCGCGCCGTGTGAGGGTATACCGCTGGGGTTTTAGTGGGTAGACGACTCTTGGGTAGACGACTCTTGTCGGAGTCCCACAGAATCACAGACCTTTCCCCCGGGGGGCGGTGGTATGCATAAAGCATTTCCCCAGCGACAAAAAAAAAAGGTCACCTCCAATTCCCCCCTCGACTGTGCTGCTATCTTGCCATGGCGAGGGGGCTTGTGTGCATTCATGATTCGTTTGGGCCATACCGGCTTAAGGTCACCCATGCCGGGCGGGGCAGCGGGGAGAGGCCAGACGAAGAGGAGCACACGGTGTCGTAGCGGGTTTGGGCTCCGGGGACTCCTCTGTCCTCGGACTTGCCCTGCGAGCCCTCAACCACTGCGTTGCCCAATGTCCTTGGGTTGGCGGTCAACCTGATTGGTCGCTAAGCCAAGGGTTGGCATGGCCGTTGTGTCGTAGAGTTCCGACTGACCCGCGCCTCGGACGTAGGCTGAGGGGAGGGGGGCGTGACGTTACGCCCAACGCCTGTGGCGACCCACACGAGACATGTGGGTATACCTCTGGGGTTATAGTGGGTGTTCCGGAGTTCCACATAACCGCTGACCCCACCTTCAAGGGGCAGCGGTATGTTTTAAGCATTTCTCCAGTGAAACACAAAAAAAAGACAGACAGCAGCTTTCCTTCACTTGCGGCTAAGTGCCTCTTACTTTCAGTATTGGTTAATTTACGGGCTGAAACGACGAACAACGTATCTCCCCAATTTGTGTAACACCCGTTACCATTTAATTATCAAATAACAAAATAACAGCAATTTCTCAAACTAATCACAGTACATTAGTTAGCCACCGTCTCTTAGGGCGTGCATGCACGAGTAATTTACTAAAACAATGGACATATTTCACTTGTATTGTACGAGATGTGATGTATTAGCTTAATGTGTCATGTCAGTCGCGCCCCTAAACTAACCGAATGACATTGTGCTATTTGGTAGCAGGTTCGTTACTAAGGCGCAGTTTACGCAATATGGTAAGAAAAAAAAATTAACCATTGTTCCTCACCCTTTTTAAATTTGATCGGATTTAGTGTACATAGTGCCACCAGCACATTTCATTCAGAGGGCATCGTAAAAGCCGAGAAAACGAAATAACAAGGGCAATAACCTACGGAAAACTTGATACGACACCATATCTTAACCCGTCTTGCCAGGGTGGCACAATAGGCTAATTACCCTCCATGTAATAGCAGACCCCTGTCAGCAGTGGGTCATTTATGGGTCGGTTTTGAAGAATTACTGCAGTATTTTTCAAAACGTGTAAATTATCGTGATATAAAAAAAAAAGCAGGGCTGAAACAAATGTTTATTTGTCTTGATTTTTAACCCCCGACGCAAAAAGAGGGGAAAAAATAAATACTTCTCGTTGGGGGACCAGGGGTCAGGTAATAAATAAGTGGGAGTGGTCCCCCAACGCGAAGTATTTATTTTTTACTTTTTAAAGGTTATTGTGTCGGGGGTTTATTTAAATTTTTAATTTAATTTTTTATCCTCTGCCTTGTTGGTATAGAGGCTAGATGTGCCGCTTTTAGTTCACTGGTCCCCGGGTCAATTCCGCGGTCTGGCACTCGCTCCGAGTCATTTGTGTTCGTGAATTTCATGTTTTTAAACTTCCCTCGCGAATGTTTCGTTTAAATATATTTATATACACTTTTCCAATAGTCCGTGTTAAGAAATACAGAAACAGTAATATCTGCTTGGTCATACTAATATAATTTTAGTAACGTTAAGTAATTTATTATATACTTTAAATAGAACACGCGACTGCCCAAAAGGCGGGGCTTTTGGTGATGATTAGCAGTTTTTATAACGTAGGGTTTTTATTTCGATATTATCTTTATCAATTCTCTCTATAAATAACCCATTCTTTTGTATAGGACACATTTTAATAACTTGCGCTCCTATTTTACATAGTTACAGTCCGCGCCAATCTTGATGGCCGCTCTGAATGTAACTGCATTACGCTGCGCAGAACACAAAATCTGGTATCAGCGGGATTACTAGGAGCGTAGAGGCAGGGCAGAAGTTTTAGTTTCAAGTAAAGTTTAACAATTAAGCAACAGTATTAAATACTTTTTTACTGTACATTTCTCAATTTTTTTGCTGTGTATCTCAAACTGAGGGTTTCGTGTGCATCCGGTATTTGCATATTTATTATTCGCTTTTGAGTGACGGTTCCCTCGCAAATGCCTATAAAATTATAAAAGCAAGCACCAAATGATCTGCTTTATTTGGATGATATTCAATAGGCGATCGAAGTAATCTGAATTTAGAGGCTAACATTCCGAAATCACATTCCACAATTTTACGGGCTATAGACAATCTGTAATTAACCTGCCTTCTTTTATTATTCAATTGTGTTCTGGGGTGTCATTAAATTATTTTGTAATGGCAACGTTTCTCACCTATAAAATAGTGTGAAAAATTTTGTCCCTATCCGGCCATCACGACAACATTTTGAATGCGTGTAAACAGAGCATACGCGTCTTATGACGTGGTGAGGCGAGCGCGCCGCGCGTTGCGCGCCGCTAGTGCACCGCAACGCAGCCTCGACTCTTGCAGTCTGCGATACGCCTTAGTGTGAGTGAGCTACGTCTGCATTGGTTAAAAAATGTACTGTTGTGATCACTTTAATATTTGCTGAAAATATTATTAAACGGAAATATTTATTATTCAATCAACTAGAGTAAGAAGTTGTTATTAGTTTAAAATAAATTATATTCTACACTTGCAACACTCAGAAAAAGCGGACGTGACGTAACTTCGCATTTTCTGGGTGGTGTGACGTGAATGTAACCTAATTCAAAACAGTGGTATTTTAAGTCAGTCGTCGAGCGGCAGTTGAAGAGTGAAGTTCTCAACCTATTAATATAAGTGTTAGTCTGTGTGATCAAGTGAGAATAAAGCAGTATTCCAGCTACAAGGTGATTTCATTTCATATCAGAAGTGACAAGGACCACGTGCTATGCCTCGGCAAAACCGTAAGTAATATTTAAATATCTACATACTTCTTATAATTATTATAACCTTATCTTGAAAAGAATTGAAATCAACTTGTGATTTTGAGATATGCCGTGCAGTGCAGAAGCCATCATCTCTAACTGTTATTTTACGGCATTTATTAAAATAGAAGCACAGTGTAATGATTTCTTAGGATCTTGCGATTATTACACATTGAAGTTTAATATCCTTTAGCGGATTTACCGCTTGTATATTACATTATTTAATTCCCGAAATGACCCACGTGGGTCGCCATTGCGAAGTGGGCCATGTAGGTCTGCCGATGCAAAGTGGGCTATGTAGGTGTGCCGTCGTGAAGTGGGCCATGTTGGTGTGCCGTCGTGAAGTGGGCCATGTAGCTGTGCCGATACGAGGCGGGCCATGTAGTCGTGCCACCGGAAGGTGAGCCATGTAGGTGTTATTTAAAAACGAGTCGCTGCTAAATGCGATTTTTGTATATATCGCTACGAACCTAGCCTTGTATGTGTGCCACCGTGAAGCAAGCCTTATAGGCATGCCACTATTGTAAGCCATGCAGGAGTGCCATACTCAATAGATCGCAGCTTTATTTAGCCAAATAAAGTAGGCGAATGGCTTTTATTTACCCAATTAAGCTGCCACTAGAATATGCCTGAACCCATACAGCAACTTTATTGTTATATCTGGTATTTCGTATCAGTCTATTAAGCATGAGGTTATATATTTTTTAAAGGAATGAAGTTCTGAACATAATTTATAAACATTAAAATCGAGTCGCATAGAAAGTTCATTAAAAGAATTTGAAGTGCCGGAAAAACATTTCAGGCCAACAGGATGAAAGTTCGAGCCCATGTCGCGATGGAAGCTTTACCCCCGAGCTGGTGGAAAGCCTCACTCCTGAGCGTCAACGAAGACGGCGCCGTAAGTCTTCATCCAGTGACGACGGAGAGACACCTGCTAAGGCGAAGCGCATCTCGCAGGGTCTAAATGCAGATGATCTTCTGAAAATCATTGCAGCAGTGCAAAAGGGATCGAGTAAGACAAGTCCAACTACTAATTTTGTTCCGGATTTCGATCCCGATAATAGGTCCCAAAGTATTGAGCGTTGGTTGAGAAAGGTTAACGAGAGTGCATCGATTTATGATTGGGATGAAAAACAAACCATTCATTACGCTCTTCAAAAGCTTTCTGGTTTAGCCAAACAATGGTATGAATCTCTACCAACACTCAACTACTCGTGGAAGAAATGGCAGTCTAAATTAAAAAAGGCTTTCCCAAGTGACGAGAACTTTGGGAAAATCTTGGAGGAAATGTTGAATCGGAAATCTCGTGCTGATGAAACACTGAGAGACTATTTTAATGATAAGCTGGCGTTATTAAGTAGGTGTGAAATTGAAGGCCGAAAGGCAGTAGATTGTATTATTTACGGAATTAATGATAGTTCTATTAGAAATGGCGCACAGGCACTTAAATGTAAGAAACCAGAAGATTTGTTAAATTACTTGGCATCCCAACAGCCTAGCACGTCCAATGAAAGTTCAAAAACAAACTCTCTATCTAATGCATTCAAAAAGCGAGATTCTCGAGCTGCATCAAATCAAAACAAAGCCCCAAGTAATCATACTGCTAGGAATACCGATCCATCGTGTTTTAACTGTCTTGAACGAGGCCATCATTTCGGAAACTGTCCAAAACCTATTATCAAATGTATTAAATGCGGTCGGGTAGGACACAACTCAGGCCAGTGTAATAGAAAGCCTCTATTATCACACGAAGGTTTTGGAACGGACAAACAACCCATCGATAAGAAGGTACTTAAAATTAGATCTGATAAGCGTTTCAATGACAAAACAGGTATAACAAGTCGTTTCAATAATGAGAAAATCTGTCAAGAAGCAGCTCCCCGTACTTATTTGGATAGTAATAAAAAATTCTTTAAAAATGTCATTATCAATGCATCGAAATCGGACGCGTACGTAGACTTTGGTAGTGACTGTTCTTTGATAAAACATTCTAAAGCAAAACAATTTCATGTCACTGAGGATACTAATGATCTTCCGTTAATAAAGGGATTTGGTGATTCTATAACACAGCCAAAATTTCGAGCTGTAGTTCAAATCAGAATTGATGAAGTAGAGTCCGAGTTGGTTGTGCTGGCCGTTGAGGACTATTATTTACCAGCATATCTGTTAATTGGTCAAAATTTGACTGAACTACCTTCTGTAACCGTTATGAAAAACGCGGAGACCTTATTTTTTTATCATACTCCTTCTAGCAATGTAGTTTCAAAACCTGATAATACGGTAAAATTATATGTTGATAAAGACGTGACTGTAGTTAAAGGAGGTTTAGTAGAAGTTTATGCCAAAGAATTTTATGCGGGTGATATATACATAGATGGAAGTACACGTACTAATCCAAGCCAAGAGTATCATCTGCATCAGGGATGTTATAATTTGGATAATAGTAGAGCTCATATATTCGTTACGCCCTTATCATCATCTCCTTTAAAGTTTAAGGCCGATACTCTTGTTGCTAGAGCTAATGCAATTGCAACTACTAAAACTTTATCAGTAAGCACGGCTTTAAATTCTCGAGAGCTCACGCCTCTTAGTAAATCAGACATAATTGTGGGACCGGATGTAGATCAAGCAAACTCAGATAAACTCTACCAGTTATTGCAAAAATACAGACAGTGTTTTGCTCAAAATCTTGGTGAGATAGGCTGTACAAGCCGAAGCGCTATGAATATAGAACTGCATGACAAAACCCCTGTAGTATATAGACCGTACAGGCTATCGCACCACGAGCGCCTAAAAGTTAGAGAGATGATCGACGAATTAATAAATAACGGCATTGTACAGGAATCTGAATCCAATTACTCTAGTCCTATACTAATCGTTAACTGGAGAATCTAGATTATGTGTAGACTACAGAGCGTTAAATCGCAAAACTATTAAAGATAAGTATCCTTTGCCCCTGATCGATGATCAATTCTCTAACTTGAGTGGTAACCAGTTCTTCATTACACTAGATTTGGCATCTGGCTACTATCAAATACCGATGTCCGAAGCGAGTCGTCACCTTACGGCATTTGTAACTCCCGACGGTCATTATGAATTTAAACGTATGCCATTTGGACTGGCTAACGCACCAGCTGTATTTCAAAAAATGATTAATAAATTATTGGGTCCCAAGAGATTCGATTCAGTATTTGCCTATATGGATGACCTTCTTATTCCCTGCGTTACAATTGATGAGGGTTTAACAAAACTAGAGGAAATTTTTCAGTTATTGCGTGACGCTGGTTTAACCCTAAAGCTTTCCAAATGTATTTTCTTTGAAAGGACTATTGAATATTTAGGTTACGAAGTTTCTGCAGATGGCATAAAGCCTAGTGAACGGAAAATAACTGCCGTCAGAGACTTTCCAGTTCCAAGCAACGTTCATGCAGTTCGTCAATTCTTGGGTTTAGCTAGTTACTTTCGGAGATTTATCCAGGGATTTGGAGAAATCGCTAGACCTTTGACTAATTTGCTTAAAAAGAACGTACTCTGGAAATGGGAGAAGGATGAGGAAAGATCTTTTCTGACCCTAAAAAATAAATTGATAGAACGCCCTTTGCTTGCTTTATATGATCCTAAACTAGAAACCGAATTGCATACAGACGCTAGTTGCTTGGGGTTGGGAGGTATTTTGATGCAATGGCAGGTTAGTCCTAGAGTTTTGAAACCTATAGCTTATTTTAGTAGACAGACCACCCCCGATGAACGACATTTACATTCGTACGAGCTAGAAACATTGGCGGTGGTCTGCTCCTTGAAGAAGTTTAGACCCTACCTTTTTGGGCTTAAATTTACAGTGTACACCGATTGTAATGCGCTAAGGACAACCTTAACGAAAAGAGATCTAATTTCCCGTATTGCACGCTGGTGGTTACAAATTAGCGAGTTTGACTTTGATATACAGTACCGCCCTGGTTGTAAAATGAATCATGCCGATGCTCTTAGTAGGAATCCTCAGAATAATAAGGCATCTAGCCAAGTTAAGACCCTCAGTATTTCTACGGATAATTGGATACTCACCTTACAAATAGCAGACCCAGAGTTACAGCGTATCGTTAAAATTTTAAAACCAGATCTCGACGAAAGTAACGCAGAAATTAAGAAAAACTTTGTCATGAAAAATCACGCATTGCATAGGAAGTTAGGTAATGATACGCGTTTGGTTATTCCGAAGAATGCTAGGTGGCAAATTTGCAAGGCCAACCACGACGATCTAGGCCATTTCGGTTATGCTAAGACTGTAGAGCGTATCCAAAGTCGGTATTGGTTTCCTAAGCTGAGACGTTATGTAAAAAAATATGTCGCATCGTGCATGGACTGTGCGTATAATAAAGATAATGCGGCGAAAACTCGTAAAGGCTTATTGCACCCGATCGAGAAAATTGCTAAACCATTTCATACTCTACACATTGACCACTTAGGACCGTTTGTACGAAGCAAATCTGGTAATTGCTACATTTTAACCATAGTTGACGCTTTTACAAAGTATTTGTTTGCTAAGCCAGTTAAAGATACTAAAACCAAAAGCACTATAAAAATTCTCGAAAGTATATTTAATGATTTTGGGCCGCCATCTAGGATAATTTCTGATCGCGGGACAGCTTTCACTTCAAATAATTTTAAGGATTTTTGTGCCAACAAGGGGATTAAGCATGTACTTAACGCAGTTGCTTGTCCTAGAGCGAATGGCCAGGTGGAAAGATTCAACCAGACTATTCTTACAGCATTATCTGCGAAAAATTTCAACAAAGATGAACGTATCTGGGACCAGCAACTGGGGAAAGTGCAGTGGGGAATAAATAACACTATAAATACAACAACACAAAAAAGTGCATCAGAACTGTTGTTTGGCACGAAACTTAATAGTACTACTGATAATATGCTGACAAACGACAGTGATGATACAAATTCAGACTTGGGGAGTTCATGCTCACCTGTATCTTCAAATATCGATAGATTAAGACATGAGGCCTCTGTTAACATTAATAAAAATCAAAAGCGCATGAAAGACGCGTATGACAATAAAAGATCCCCAGCTCGTATTTATTCAGTAGGTGACTTAGTAAAAATCACAAAAACAAGTTATAACAATGACGGGAAAAGTAAGAAATTATTACCGAAATTTATAGGCCCAAATAAAGTAGAAAAAGATCTAGGTAACGATAGATACGAAATCGTCAGCGTACCAGGCTTTAACACTAAAAGATATGATAGTGTAGTAGCTGCAGAAAGGATGCGCCCTTGGATTCATATTGAATCATTGGGAATTAACGAATCTTCTGGTTCAGAGAGTAATATATCAGTATCTGGTGATAGTTCAGAGTTGGAGATGTTATTAACTTTTTGTTTACTTATTATGAATTTGTTGTTATACATTTCGGAAGTTTAATTTTTATATAATTGTATCATAGAATTAAGAGACGAATGTTGTGATTGGTGCGTGCTTCGGAGTTAGCACGCCGTCGGATGGCCGAATGTTGTGATCACTTTAATATTTGCTGAAAATATTATTAAACGGAAATATTTATTAGTCAATCAACTAGAGTAAGAAGTTGTTATTAGTTTAAATAAATTATTTTCTACACTTGCAACACTCAGAAAAAGCGGACGTGACGTAACTTCGCATTTTCTGGGTGGTGTGACGTGAATGTAACCTAATTCAAAACAGTGGTATTTTAAGTCAGTCGTCGAGCGGCAGTTGAAGAGTGAAGTTCTCAGCCTATTAATATAAGTGTTAGTCTGTGTGATCAAGTGAGAATAAAGCAGTATTCCAGCTACAAGGTGATTTCATTTCAGTACGATGCGCAAGTTCGTACCCACGGCTCCATTCAGAGCGGCCATAAAGATTGGCGTGATGGTTAAGATCGGTGGAAAGCGATGGATGCGATGAATGCGGGGCGGCTCAGGGCCCACCTTCGTGGAAATCCTTGAGGGAGTTCTTTGTCTAGCATAGGACGTCTTTTGGCTTAAATGGTGATGATAATGATGACGTAGAAACATGGAGTTAGTTCATGGTTAGAAATAACACCCTCGTCGACAGTGCTGCCACCTTGTTGTTGTGAGAGGCTTGCGTGGCTTTAGGAGCCGTTGGGGCCATACCGGCTCAGGGTCACCCATGCCGGGCGGGTCCACAGGGATAGGCCAGACTAAGAGCGGCACATAGAGGCGTGGTGGTTTTTAGCTCCGGGGACTCCTCTGTCCTCAGAGTTGCCTCGAGAGCCTTAAACTGCCTGGACAAAGGCGGCCGCCGCCGATAGCAGCGGAGGCTCAGCTACGCTGCTGGGCCAAGGCCCCATCGAGGTCACGGAGCATGCTCCCCATCAGGAGGAGCGAAACCCGTGGCCCTGTTTCGGGCAGTTATGGGACACCATTGATTTTAGTAGGTAGGTTGGGGCGCAACTACTATATTTTCGCGCCCCGGAGTCCCACTTAACCCGGCTGGCGTATTGCGGTCATGAGGATATCCAACGTATAAAAAAACCAATAAAATAATTATTAAAAATAACACACGTACGCAGAAACCTAATCTAATAATATAATTTTAGTTTACTCTCTGTTATTGAATAAATGTGTACTTCGTAATTGGTGTATTGTACTAAATGCAATTATTTGATTATTTATAATTTGTCAGCTGTGAAGAACAAATAAATAAACAAGTTTTAGTGGGTAAAGATCGCAGCACACTTATCAACTCGGCAAGGGGTCAGCACCGTATCACCTTTCGGCTCGCCGTCAAACAGGCGTCAATCTGACGTAAGCACGTAACCAGAGCACACTTATCAACTCTGAAAGAGATCGGCACCGTATCAACTCGAGGCGTTCAGTATTATTTGTATGAAACTCCCTACCGCAAAGCACACTAATCGGATTCGTAACGTAAACGACACGCCTCGGGACAACCTCACGAAAACAGTACGGCGCGTGGTCAACCAGCGGTCCTCGCGCTTACAGCTCGCCGTTCACGCGCCTACGCCTCTCCGCCGCGCTTGCGTCTCTTCGCTCCCGTAGCCTGCCAGGAGCAAACTTCCCTTTCCAGTGCTGTCATGTCATTCACAAGGCAACATACCGTTGTGTTGCGCTCGTGTTTTATTGAATTTGTATAAACTGATCTGGGGCCAATCATATCAACGAGCGGTAGGTCATTCGTAAGCGCGGCGTCGCCTAGCCGTAGCCGAGACGACGTCTCGGAGCTGCTGATCTGCTTTGGTTACGTGCTTACGTTAGGTTGACGCCTGTTTGACGGCGAGCCGAAAAGTGATACGGTGCTGACCCCTTGCCGAGTTGATAAGTGTGCTACGACCTTAAGTGGGCAGGTCAGGGTGCAATTAACCATCTCTACGCGCCCCGGAGTCCCACATATCCCGGTCAGTCCCAGTGAGGATAACCAATGTAAAAAATGTAGAGATATCAGTCTACTGTGCCGCTCTGGCCACGTGGTTCATTTAGTTCTCACTTACAGTATACTCAAAATACACTGCGTAGCTGTCATTATGCATTCTTTGTGTACACACGGTGTTTTGACACAAGTGTCTCTACATTTACTGAGCAAAAAAACACATGTTCATAATTTAGCCTCGCGCAATGTTTTAACTATTATTATTTTGGCTCTGTCTTTAGTACCTACGATAATGTTGCCAACAATTAGTAACTATGAAGTTGATAGAAAGGGGCGCTAACATTTGATCGGTAAAGATAACGGATTTCAGTTGTTTGCTGAAAAAGAACACAAAAACATTTATTAGTTAGGTTTAAACGACAGATTTTCTTTACAGAGAAGACTCTGTACACCAGAATTCAGGTCGCAAGAGTTGTGGGAGATCAAAAGAGATACATACATCATCATCATCATCATTTCAGCCAAAAGACATCCACTGCTGGACATAGGCCTCCCCCAAGGATTTCCACAAAGGCCGGTCCTGGGCCGCCCGCATCCACTACTTTCCGGCGATCTTAACCAGGTCGTCGGTCCACCGTGTGGGAGGACCGACGACCGATACATACATATATACATATAATCACGCCTCTTTCCCGTAGGGGTAGGCAGAGACCACTTCCACTTGCTACGATCCATTCTTGTTTCGCTTCGTCCACTTTCATTATTCCCTTCATGTATGCTCTTAGGTTTGGGGTACTCTTGACCTGGCCTTTTTTCAAGACGTCCCTGATTTGGTCTTGAAACGTTCGCCTAGGTCTGACCCTTCCCCTCCTTCTGCGAGGACGTCATGTCGCAGAAGGAGGCCGCGGAGCGGGTCAGGGAGGAAGACGTCCTGGCCGACCCGCGCCGCAGACGGAGGCCGGGGAGGAGGAGGCGACTGTACGCCCACCTCCTTCCCCCGCCATAGAGGCCGGTGGTGGGTCGGGGGACCCGCCACCGACGAAAGCCTCGATGACTGAGGGCGTCCCAGTGTACCGGGGCGCCCTCCCTGATAGTCGCTTGCCCGCGTAGCGGGCACCTCGTCGGGGCGTCAACGTCGACTGCGCTCGCGCGAACCGTTGGCGCCCCAAGCGTGCCGTGTGAGGGTATACCGCTGGGGTTTTAGTGGGTATACGGGTTCTGTCCCGGGAGTCCCACATAATCACCGACCTCTCCCCCGGGGGGCGGTGGTATGCGTAACGCATTTCCCCAGCGAAACCAAAAAAAAAAAAAAAAAAAGGTCTGACCCTTCCAACAGTTTCATCAAAAGAAATGGATGGATTTTAATAATCAGGAATGGTGTAAGAAAGGTATGAATGTAGTTACGACGACTGATAGGTGTGTATGGAGTCTAGCGTAGGACAGAGCCCGCAAGATGATACTGGTAATCTATACATCTATACATCTATACAAATAAATAAAATTGGAGTGTCTGTTTGTAACAATAAAATAACAACTTTTTACTAAATGCGTAAGTCTGTATACACAGCACATAGACTAAAATAACATTTTTTTTAATTTTTGTCTGTCTGTCCGTCTGTCTGTCTGTCTGTCTGTCTGTTTGTTCCGGCTAATCTCTGGAACGGCTGGACCGATTTTGACAGGACTTTCACTGATAGGTAGCTGATGATATAAGGAGTAACTTAGGCTTCTTTTATTTAGTCTATACATCTATACAATACAAATAAATAAAATTGGAGTGTCTGTTTGTAACAATAAAATAACAACTTTTTACTAAATGCGTAAGTCTGTATACACAGCACATAGACTAAAATAACATTTTTTTTAATTTTTGTCTGTCTGTCCGTCTGTCTGTCTGTCTGTCTGTTTGTTCCGGCTAATCTCTGGAACGGCTGGACCGATTTTGACGGGACTTTCACTGATAGGTAGCTGATGATATAAGGAGTAACTTAGGCTACTTTTATTTAGTCTATACATCTATACAAATAAATAAATGCGTAAGTCTCTATACACAGCACATCTATACATCTATACATCTATACAAATAAATAAAATTGGAGTGTCTGTTTGTAATAATAGAATAACAACTTTTTACTAAATGCGTAAGTCTGTATACACAGCACATAGACCAAAATAAAATATTTTTAAATTTTTGTCTGTCTGTCCGTCTGTCTGTCTGTCTGTCTGTCTGTTTGTTCCGGCTAATCTCTGGAACAGCTGGACCGATTTTGACGGGACTTTCACCGATAGGTAGCTGATGATATAAGGAGTAACTTAGGCTACTTTTATTTAGTCTATACATCTTCTATACAAATAAATAAAATTGGAGTGTCTGATTGTAATAATAAAATAACAACTTTTTACTAAATGCGTAAGTATGTTTAAACAGCAAATAGACCAAAATATTTTTTTTTTAATTTTTGTCTGTCTGTCTGTTTGTTCCGGCTAAAACGTTTAGTACTTTGGAGACACTGTTAAAAACTTAATTTAAAACAAAACATCATTCAGCTGATTCAGAATTTAGTAAAATTCTTCTTGATGTTGGAGAGGGAAAGTGTCTAGAAGTCAATAGTAATCATGATATAGAACTTCCTACCAGTCTTTGTTAGGTTGTGGTGGACACTGAAACTTTAATACATAGTATTTATGATGATATTCACAATCTCAATATCAAAGAAGATTCGATAAATAAGCCAACAAAAACTGAAAATAAATGTTAATTAAAATAAATGCAAAAACCAAAAAAAAATATTAATGAACTAATTAACTTTTTTTAAATTCCACGCGGACGAAGTCGCGGGTACAGCTAGTTTTAAATAAATGACGATTTATACAGGGTGGTCAAAAAGTCGTGGATTAAACGAAACCAGCGGTTAGATGGGGCCATCAGTAGCAAAAAATTGTTCTGCGGGAGGTCCTTAGGGTCAGCCCCTGCGGAGTTACAATTGATTTTGTGTTTTTATGAGAAATTGTCTTTTTTTTACTAAAACTTGATAAAATTCGAAAAAATCTACATCCTGTATCTTTTTTATAATTTTCACTATATTGGTACTGATGAGTCCTTTCGTTAGACATGCTATTTATGGTAGTTTATTGGGTGTGTTGAAGATAATATTAAGTTTTACGAAAGCAATAATTCTAAAATCAAAACTTGTTACTTACTTCGGACCCCACTGTGAAAAAAAAATAATTTTTGGCGCAATTAAGAAGGATTCTAAAAAGGTATTACACATGGCTATGCGTGGCTTCAATATCTTTCAAGGACGATCATTCGTAGCAAGGCCAGAGATAATTCATACATAAATGTCGGTTAGGCCTACTAACCTAACCTTACCTAAGCGTGATCGTTTTCCGGACTACAGGGTCTTTATCGTCGTTTCAACCCATAAATGACCCACTACTGAGTCAGGCCTCCCCTAAGTTCATGTAGGGAAATTAGCCTACTGTGCCACGCAGCCAAGACAGGTTGACACAGGGTTTGTATCAAGTTTTCCATCTCTTGCGGCTAGGTGATCTGCCTAATGCGTTCTTTTAGTCGCCTCTAACGACACCCTCAATATGGTATATGGCCCAACTCAATAGTGAGTTTTTAAGGGCTGAGGAGTAACAGTAAGTAATTTTGCCAATCATCATTATCATTATATTATATTAATTATTATTATACATTTAAATTATATTATACATTATTATACATAGTATAAAACAAAGTCACTGTCATCTGTCCGTCCCTATGTATGCTTAAATCTTTAAAACTACGCAACGGACTTTGAAGCGGTTTTTTTAATAGATAGAGTGATTCGAAAGGGAGATTTATATGTATAATACATGCATAATATTGTAGAGAGACTAATGAATTTAGATGTTCATTGCACCCGTGCGAAGCTGGGGTGGGTCGCTAGTTACCAATAAAATGGTGTTTAATTTCATACATTAACTAGCAACCCGCCCCGGCTTCGCACGGGTGCAATTATGCATGTATTATACATGCCTTCCTCTTGAATCACTCTCTCTCTATTAAAAGAAACCGCTTCAGAATCTATTGCGTAGTTTTAAAGATTTAAGCATACATAGGGACAGACCGACGACAGCGACTTTGTTTTATACTATGTAGTGATAGTGATGATATCTTAATATTAAATATATTGTTTCTTTGTACAGGAGACAAGACCCCAGTCCACCAACGAAGTTTGAACAAGTGGCAGAACATATTTGTCTATACAATTTATAACATCCGTGAAGTATTTAAATGTCAAATTACATGTTATTTTCTCATTCAATTTATTTTATCCGACAACCCGTCTGGTAATGTCATCGTGGGCACACACGTGTATTAAACATAGTTTAAATTATTTTCTTCCGTTCGGAAATGAAAATCAATCTTCTTTATCCGCGGATCGAAATTGATTTGGTATTATTTATGGGTAAGTAAAAACCTCAATACTATCCCATACATGACACATTTTATGGGTTTTACATTTATAAAACCCATAAATGATTGCTGTGTCGCGCCGCTTCCCACTACATGAGGGTAATTAGCCTAACCTGCCGCACTGTTGGTAAGATGGGTTGGCATAGGGTTTTGTGTCAACCCTTTGCGACTATTGCGCGAGTTTGCTTATCACGGCCTAGCACCTAAAAATGGCGATCTAAAAAGAGCAACTACAGAGTTTCTTGCCGGCTCTTGTAGAGCTGTATTCCAAATCGGTGGCAGATGGTAAATTTTAAACTTTATTTTATTTTCTTGACTTGTCAAAAGAGCTCTAATGAGCCAACTTGAATAAATGAGTTTTAAATTTGAATTTAAACCCCCTCGACCTTGCCGTGGTGAGGGAACTTGTGTGCCTTCATGATCCCTTGGGGCCATACCGTCTCAGGGTCACCCATGCCGGTGTCGTAGACACAGTGTCGTAGCGGGCTTTGGCTTCGGAGACTTCTCTGTCCTCAGAGGATTCCTGCCCAGGATGAAATGGGGAGGCGACCTCATGCTTGAATTTCGTTCCTTAAATGACAAGCAAAATGGCGGCGCCTGAACTAATCTTGTAAAAGTGTGTTGAAAGTGTGACTTCCTTTTCCACATTTTTTGTGTGAAATAGTTGTGATAAGTAATGTTAACGGCTTTGTCAATTAGTTAAATGAGCATTTGTTAAATTTGAAGTTTTTATTTATGATCTTTTGGGTTAGTGATTAGATTTTATCACTAACCCAAAAGATTTTCGGGTGAAAAAAAAGAATGTCTCCCCCATTTGTTAACTGACTTCGTAAATGAAGAAGATTCTTAAAATCGTCTCTATATTTTTGGTTTTGTTTGTGCGTAACTTTTTCATTTAAGAACCAATTTAAAAAAAAACCTTTGCGAATTATAATAGTCTTCTAATTGGTCCAAAATTTTAACAAAATCGCTTAAGTTGATTGATTGCCATAAACCTTGACGCAAATAAAAAAATTTTGTCCGAGGCGCATTTGGGTATTTCAAACGGATTTAGAATACACAATGTCAGCAACCCACACTATCTTAAGGGTGTCGTAAGAGCCGACTAAAGGAACCCAAGAGGAACCCAAGAGTGGATATCCTAGCCTCTAGATACAAACTAAAGTAAAGCCATTTCGAACACGGCCGTGTAGTGATGGAATTAGAATACATAGTGTTACCACGCTATTTCGTCCTGAGGGTTTCGTAAAAGCTGACATAAGGACATGACAAGGCCGAAAACCTAGCCGAAAAAGAAAACTTGATATAAAATCCTGTACTCGTCTTGCCAGCGTCGCGTAGTAGGGTATCTCTCTCTGGTCTCTCTCTCATGTATCTCTCTCTCTCTCATGTATCTCTCTCTCATATATCTTTCTCTCACGGTCTTGGAGTTAGCAGTGGGTAATATAAGGCCTGAAATTAATCAAATATTGTAGTTGAAAGTGCTGTTGAACCCTATAAATTAAGACGTACCTTAAGAACATTTCAATTATATGCCATATTCCACGTACGAAAAAATTAAAATTTTGCATTGACATTGTCCAGAGCGGTGTCCAGAGGTCTTGCAGATGACACCGTGAGCGATTTCTGCGTGCACAGGGAATGTTATCAATAAAACAAAATTATAGGCGGTAGTTTTTAACTGTTTCTTTGTACTTTTGAAGACAAATGTCATCTAGTCTCTCCCGCGACCACGACTGCTGCAAAGCATTCGAATCGTCGGGAATTAAATAATGTTATATACACGGGATAAATCCGTTATAAAGTGTTTAATTTCAATGTGTAATAATCGCGAAAACCTAAGAAATCATTATGAAATTTTTGGCCAGAGATTTCCCAAAGAAATCCACAAACGGGGGAACTTTAAATAGTTTCGGATTAATATGGGGGATGCTAACAAGTGAAACTATTTGGAGCTCGTCGGAGTTCAAGTGAGATTGAAACCAACGGAATAGTTGGCGCTGTTTGGCCACTTCTGCTCGAAAATTGTTATACCAAACGAGTGCTGTGAAGCCTTTAACTTGGAAATGAAACCAGGTTACATATTAGCGGGTTTAACTTAATATATACTCCATCCCTGGCCTTCTTTCTCTAGAGGCTACGTTTCTGCCTTAAAATTTTCGTTAGTCAGCTCTTACGACAATCTCCGGACGGAATGACGTGGGGATATGCGGTATCTTATTTTCCTGATATACTGGTCAATCGGTGTGGTGACGGATTTAGAATACATAGTGTCACCACCCCATTCCATCCTGAGGGTGTCGTAAGAGCCGACGAAAGGAAATAATAAACCTACTCGTGAAAGAAGGAAAACTAGATACGAAACCCTGCTGTAATAACCAGCCTGGCCAGCGTGCCACAAAAATATAAAAATCTGTCAGAGTCCGTTACAATGGAGACAGTTGATCAAGATTTTAAAAAAGCGGTATATCTCCCTTTTGTTAGAGATGGGGAAGCTGGCCACTCTATAAAGGAGACAATTTGATTACCAACCTCGCTTTTACTGGATAACTGAGAAACATCTGAAAGTGATAACAAACACTAAATCCCTTGAGATCCAAGTTAACCTAGTTTATCCTGAGCGACAAGACAGGGCTAAGATATCTACAAGTCCCAAAACACTCACAACATTACCTAACCAACCCAAATAAACCGCCCAAAAAGTTCACACCTCGTAAACGGAGAACCTACAAAAAGACAGATGTATATTTAAATCCCTTCTACCATGTGACACCTATTCCAAGACAGGAAGTGAATCGACTTCCCCTGCGGTAGTCGACAGCCAACAAAACCAACAAGCAGTCATAATTGATGGGGAAGGTGATGCGCCATTTCATCAACTGTCCTCAGTCGATGACATCCAAGATGACGTTTAAAGCTGTGTTTAGACTATCCGATAATTTTGGTCACGATATAATAAAATGTTTTTATTGGATATGTCGTGATAGATGATTAATTTATCCGAGTTTTTCTATTAATTGGAAAGTATTTTGGTTTGTGGACTGACATTGATGCAGTCCGTGTGGTAACGGATTTAGAATACATAGCATCATCACCCCATTCTAGCTCAAGGGTGTCATAAGAGCCGACAGAAAGAAGTGACAAGGCCAAAAACCAAAAATTACCCCAATAAAGAATTACCTAATTTGGTGTATTCGTATGGAAGTTATGACTTTCATATTTGTATTGATATAGAGAAGATTTTAATGATAACTATTAAATACACAAAATACTATCCCAAACATTATTTAATTTATTATTCATAATATAATTAATTGTTTTTATTGTAACCTGTAAAAAGATCGTTGAGTGTAAATGATCAAATGATATAAGATATGACTGTTCGTTTCAGTTTGTTTCATGTTTTGAAAGCTTTTAAGATTGGTTTATTATTACAGAAATAATTTTACTAATATGTTTTAATATAGTAAGAAAACTTTTTATCTCATTTGTGTCGAAAAGTAAACAAAATTAAGTGGAGTTAAAATTATGTAGGCGCATAAATATCATTACACATAATTTTACCTATCGTTGAATCAAGTCAAATAATTTATTTTTATAGGACACAATGGACACTTACAAATTGTCAACATATTAATAGACAATATACAAAGAAAAGTAATCTATACTAATATATAAAGCTACAGAGTTTGTTTGTTTGAACGCGCTAATCTCAGGAACAACTGGACCGATTTCAAAAAATCTTTCAGTGTTTGATAGTCTATTTATCGAGGAAGGTTATAGGCTATATTTTATTTTCAAAAGAATTAGGGATCCGTATGAAAATTGCGATTTTGTAAACCAAGGTGTAAAATCGAAAACCTATTTATGCGTGCACTGCAAAAACTATTGACAATAGAACAAAATGATGTACTTCGGGTTTGTAGGTCTTATAATGGGTTACAAAAAAGTTTGCGAGAGCACATATCTAACTGTCATAGTTTAGTCACAATAACCGATTTTATGTTCATAAAAAATATGCATAGAGATAAGCACGGGTTCGAAGCCCACGCGGGCAAAGCCGCGCGCAAAAGCTAGTATAACTAGTAAAGCTAGTATAAACTAACATATAGTTTACCACCAGTTTGAAACGCGACCACTGCTGTGAAGAACTGGCAAGAAACTTTTTTTCATTGTTTTTTTTATTACTTTGGGGTCCTATTTAATAATAAAATATTTATTTTCCCAACAAATTCCACACAACAAACATTTCTATTATACCCGGAAGGCTTCAACTAAAACGTGAATATTAAATCACCACAAAATAAACTTGAATAAAACGTCCTTGGTCCAGCGAGCCGACCAATTCCAAACAGCAGCACCTGTTCACCAGTATAACACATGTGACAGCCATCAATCTCCTCAACCATATTTAGGGAAGTGACCAACCCGTCACATGTCATGCTACCACTGCCGATATTTTAGTGAGCGTGACTACTCACAAACCCAAAGCCCGATCTAGTGATAAAGTAAAGCAATAATAAATTACTCTAGTTCTTTTAGTCGCATCCTAAGACACACTTGTTGCAGAATGCGTTGGTGAAACTAAGTGTTTCACATGAGCAATTCACTAATCCATATTACCCGTTTCAACTAAATAATAGAGAGTGGAAACACGTCAGTAATTTGTATGATTGTGTGTACACTGAAACATGGCTACTCCATTAGCGACTCGTGTCAAGTCACCCAGGCCCATTGACAGATGATGCCATTTCGGGCGGGAATCGAACCCAGAACTGGGGGAGCCTAACGATCCGTATGATTTATTACTGTCATTATTCCCACGTACTGCCGAAACATGAAATATGCCGATTTACGAGCACCGTAAAACGAACCATGTTACCCTGACAATAAGAATGGAATTCCTGTTGGTTGATAAAAGGATGTAGGTTGTTTTGGTGGTGAAGTGTCTGAAGAAAGACCTTAACAACATGGGCTATGATTGCGTTTTTGAATTTCTCGTGATAATGACTACGTCTGACCTATTCAGAGGTGATATTCATTTGACAGACTTCGATATTTATTTTAATGTTCATTAAAATGAGGTGACTGAAAGTAGTGTTAGGTAATAACAATAGAATTACTAAATGTCACCAACGTATTTCACCCCGTGGGTATAGTGGGTGTAAAGTAAATGGGAGCAAAGAAGATGAGAGAAAAACAAATACATTTTTTTATTTAAACCATCATCTTACATTCTCATGTGGTACATAAATAATAATGATGGTACAGTTTTAAAACGATCGTAAATGATTAGCTCATATTATACTTATACCCTTTTTGAATAAATAGAGAACATGACAAGTTCGATTAAGAAGGTGGCTTATTGTTCAAAATCAGTATTCCCTACCCACCGCTAAGTTATAAACTGTGTTGTGGCCGGTAGACACATACATGACGAAATATAGTCACAAGAAAGAGAAAACTTAATACAAAAGTCTCTGCTAAAGAAAGGTTAGCCTCGATTCTTGTATCTTCTACTGAACATTGCTACATGGAGGATAATTAGCCTACTGTGCCACGCTTCCCTTATCATTTCATTTTGTCAGATCTTACTATACCCTCAGGGTGAAGTCGGGTGGCGACACTATGTATTCTAAATCCGTCACCACACGGAGTAAACACCAATCGTGGTCAAGCCCTTGATTGGTCACGATTCGTGCAATTCATAAGGTAAACTTTTACATTTGCCTATTGCGTTTTGCGCTATAAATCCTGTATAATTTGCTCAAAATGACTTTGTTTATTTTTTACAGGTACAAATATTTCGATTCATCAAGGATTTTAGAATACAACGTCGGGAATGTATTTGCTAGGTAAAAGTTTAAAATATTCAACCTGATGTATTGGAATATGGTATTATGAAAACTTATTATTTGCATGATAAATAAAACTTTAATTCTTAAACATCATTTTTCCAGAAAAGAAAATACCTCCTAACTCTAACGAAATAAACGACAAACTTGAACTCGAACCAAAACCAAAAAATATTGTCAAACAAAATGCATGTGATGAAGAACATCCAATAACTTTAAATAAAATTAAAACTACAAATCTCAATACAAGCATTGATAAATTAAATAATATCAAAGATTATGATGATGATATACAACTTGAAGATGAACTGGCAACTGAAGCTGAACATTCAAAATTGATAGCACCACAAGCTGGTCCAAGAAAGTATGAAATCGTATACAAAAATATATTTATTATGACTTACTTGCACGTTGCTGCTTTTTATGGATTCTATTTGTGTTTCACATCAGCAAAGTTGGCAACAATTTTGTTCTGTAAGTAAAAATGACAATTCAAATATTTGAATAACAATAGATCTTGTAAATATTAAATTATTATGAAGACATTATTAAAAAGGCTTGGCTTAAGAATTGTGAACCTATTGTGAACTAGAAAAAAAAAAGAAATGTTATTGCAAATTGACGTTTATTAATTTACGATATTTGATATTTTTAATAACATGCTTAAACCTACATATTTTTCGTTTATGATTTTCTCATTTCCAGCCTATATATGCTATGTAGCAGCTACAATAGGAGTTACAGCAGGCGCTCACCGACTATGGTCACACAAGTGCTACAAAGCTAAGCTGCCTCTTCAAATCATGTTGATAGTATTTCTATCTATAGCTAACCAAAGAGCTACCCACTGGGTCAGAGATCATAGGACACACCATAAGTATAGTGACACAGACGCTGATCCTCATAATGCCAGCAGAGGTTTCTTCTACTCACATTTTGGTTGGCTATTTGTTAGGAAGCATCCACAAGTGAAGAAGCAAGGAAAGAAAATGGATTTGTCCGATCTTTACAGCAACCCTGTTGTGATGTTTCAGCATAGGTAAATAAATAGCAAATTGATATGAATTATTCTTGCACCGCCTAAATATTTAAACAAAATTAAGCTATTGTGACAGATAGCCTTTGTAAGCCATTATTTGCAACTAATTACTTAAATCAAACATTTTATTTCACCCTTTGCCAAAAGTGCCACCGTGTTTAGAAGCGCTACTTTTTGTTGAGGGGTCGCGAAATTTATTCTGCAGTCAGGCAACTGTTTTAGAGAAAGCCGGGCTCTTGCTCTGGGTTTGAATGTCATTTTTTTTGGGATTTGCATGTTAGTAAAGAGCTCCCGCTATATTTAAAACACCATACATTTCCATTACGCATAGTCTATATAGTAAATGGGGCTTTGAAAATTGGTTGAAAAATTGAAAATTGGTTGATAAAATTGATTGGAAATTGTACATGGTTATCTTTTTACAGGAATTCCAAGTGGTTCATCCCTATCTTTTGGATAGTGCTACCAACTTTGATACCAATCATGTTTTGGGGCGAAACGCTTCATAACTCCTGGCACCTGGTTATCATGCGATACGTCTTCAACTTCCACATCTTTTTCCTCATAAATAGCGCTGCCCATATTTTTGGGAACAAACCTTACGATAAAGACATTATGTCTGCTGACAGCAGTCTTGTCTCTTTAGCTACGTTTGGTGAAGGCTTTCACAATTACCACCATGTGTTCCCGTGGGATTATAGAAGTGCTGAATTAGGGAATCCTGTTTTCAATTACTGCAAATTGTTCATAGATTTAGCTGCGATATTGGGGTGGGCATATGATTTGAAAATTGTTCCTGATAAATTGATTATAAGCAGAGCTTTAAGAACAGGAGATGCTACAGTTTATAGAAACGAAGAAAAAGTCCACTGATATTAAACACGATAAGATTATAAAATGTTATGTTTGACACTATTGATAAACTTTATTAGTAATTTTATATATTTATCTAGACGACTGTTTAATGTAACTTGTCGTTGTTTGTTGGAATTTCTCAGACAAATAATATCCATTTTGCTACAGCTCCCATGGCATAGTGTGCATGTTTGCTTTTTTATTTTGAATACCTAGATAGATTAGGTAAATGTATAAATAACTTTGTATGACATTGTATAAATATTTAATATTTGCCTGGATTCGTTTTATTTTACCTATAACTTTTCTGATGATAAAATATTTGCTGATCATGTAGACTTTTACCGGAAATCTCCACTATAGTTCATTCACGTAAGGATTGCAGTATTTTCAAGTTTTCCTTCTCTTGTAGCTAGGTTCACGAATTTATAATTTACTTTTGTCGGCCTTTACAATACCTTTAGGGTGGAATGGGTTGGAGACACTATGTATTCTAAATCCACACGAACGCACTTTCTATAACCACAACTCGTGATTTTACCCGGATATTCCCATTTTAAACTGCAGTTTATCATAATTTAATATTCCAAATAAAACTATGAGAATAAAATCCGGCAACAATATAAACTCTTTGATGATCACCATACAAATTATTACTCATAACCAACATTTTAAATAGAACTACACTAAAATTGATTTGTGCAGATAGAACGGGGTTTTCAGATAGGGGTTCCGTCATCAGCCCACTCTAGTCCACTCGTAGATGGACAGGCCTCACTTAAACAGCACCTTAAGGCCCTGTCCTGCTGCCCGCAACTTCGAGATCATCGCTACATCTAGCAGAGGTCCAACATTACGACTGCCGATCTCCACTCAATAACTAGTATATCCCAGCATTCGTCGATTCTTCTACAGTAATGACCAGCCCACTGACACTTCAGTCCGCTGATTCCCTGAGCTATATCGACGACTTTGGTCCTCCTTCGGATAGTCTTGTTGCGGGTCCCATCTTTCAGAGAAACTGCAAGCGTAGCTCGGTCCATTGTTCCTGAGCGACGTTAAACTGGTGGACTAATTAGTAGTAGACCGTATCGTGTCGTTTTAACCACTGAAGAAACCAGCGGTGTTATACGTTCGAGGCCCATCTGTAGTATCATGACTTCTGAACTGATGAACCGATATTAATGTATGTAGTTGTTTATCTTGGTTGGAAGTTGTGATAATCGAGAGTGTTTTGGTTATGGTTATCTTACCATTATCAAGAGTATTTTTAACATCTATCATTATCATCGTACCCAATATATTACCGACTAAAGAATTGGACCTCCCCAAATCTAGTAAGGGAAATTTGTCTCCTGTGCCACTGAACTCTAAACTATAATTCGACTTTAAGTTTTAAAAGATTTTATAGTCGACCGTGCCACTTGTTTATTAGTATTGTAATACGTTTAGACTTTAACTGTGTTATTATGCTATTTCTGGCCAAATATACACGGCCAGTGAAACTAAACCGGGCGACTATCCCAGTTAGTGTGACACCATGGTTCCTGACAAAATGGATATCCAGTTTAAGAACAATCTTGGTAAAGTTAGGTTTTGTTCTTGTAAGAGTTCAACATAAGATGGTCTTGATAAATTGGTTCTAAGAAATGTTTAGTTTCAGCTCATTAACGACTTTTGAATGATTGATGAAAGTGAAGAAGGGTAGAGAGTTATATTGATAATATTTTTGTATTTCAATGTTTATTTTGTAAGGGAATATCCGTCTAATTTTGTTTTGTTTTACTTATGTCTAAGTGCTATCCGCGTGGGCTAACCATGCTTATTATCATCATCATTTCAGCCAAAAGACGTCCACTGCAGGACATAGGCTTTCCCCAAGGATTTCCACAAAGGCCGGTCCTGAGCCGCCCCGATGACCTTATGTCATCACTCGCAACACACATTGATCGAAGACTTTTGTCTTCAAACACTGCGGTATTGTGGACGAAAACATCTTTCTCTCTCTCTCGCCTCGTATGCGAGAACAGTGGGCTTCGAACGCGATTCCGAATTGGAATTGTGACGTTTCGTACTCTTGATCACATTTGAACGTGACGCTAGCGCTAAATTGTTTCAATATTCTGTGGTCATTGGATGCACTAATCAATATTGGATTCAAGCCAATATTCATCTTTTAAAGTAATTCGGTTTAAAGATTCTTTATTTATTCTAAAAGAACATACATTGTTCACTTATCGAATAAATACATAACTCAGGTAGGTTTTAGTCCAGTAGCCAACCGTTTGTTTTCATAATGTAGTTAAATGTAGGTAGGCGTGTGTCGTTGTGGCTAGCTTATAGCGTTAATAGTTTTGCGTTGTTAGTGACGTAATGCTTGAGTTTTGTTTTGAATATGTTAAAAGAAGATTATTATCGCTATACCGGTTTTCGACTAACGTGGGCTCTCATCTCTCAAATGCAAAATTCATGTGTGACACATTCGCTAGCATAAACAAGAGAAATTCCGATTTCAATCCAATGTTGTGAGTATTGTTTTCAAGAGTACGGTAATTTGACAGGATTGGTTATGAAATGATGAATCAAATCTGTATCCAAATACTAATGTGTACGTAGCACAGTATATATATCCAAGCATCTCTCATTCTCTCTAGCTCGTAGCTAAAAGTTTCATACAAGTCTTTTTGAAAATTGGTTCAGGTTGTTATAATAGCTTCCAAACATCTTGAGCCTAAATCTATCCTACGCAATAGTCGGCTACCAGCGTCATATTTTCGCTTTGTATTATATGATTGCAAGCATCCACTTACCGCCAGACAGGCCAAACAGTCTTTTAGTATTTAAAAGTGATATTTTCTCTGTGTCCTTTCTTATACTGCAACAGTAGCCAAAAATAAAGCGTATCCCTTTAGGTTACTGAAGTATAATTTAAGTGTATCATGAGGTAATATTCTTTTAACGGCTTAATTTTACGCCACGTTTGAGAGGAAAACAATAAAAAGGAAGATCATTACCAGAATATTATATTATCATATAAATTGAATTTGTACCGCCAACAAAGAAATACGTGGAGTCGCATTAGTGTATAATGAGTTTTAGATTTTATATCAATTCTGTGTAATGACTGATTTAGAATACACAATGTCATCACCCCAAACCTTCCTGGGAGTGTCGTAAGAGCCTTTAAAAGAAAATGACAAAGCCGATAACCTAGCCATAAGAAAACGAAATCTGTGAACGTAGTACAGTCACAGAGTATAGCAGAGGGAATCCTTCTAAAGAGTGAGCAAAATTGTTACCTATTCTTATAGGGTTGGCACAGGAGGATTAAAATAAATACACAAAAGTTTGTTTACATCTATTTGTCATTTAATAATTTGAGACATACTTTTAGTCATAAACCTAAATATATAAATAAATCACATAATTTCAAAAAGTCTTCTTTGGTCTTTGGGATAATTAAAAAAAGATTGTATTGAAAAAAGGGGAGAAGAAGAGATTATTTTTTCGATTGCTGTTCATGCACACAATACAATAAACCATATTTTTATTATTATAATATTAACAATCTTTCTAATTTATCCAACTTTCAAATTTAAACAAACACGCACGACGCGACACACAGCGAGCGGTGAGGTAGCCGTTTGTTAAAGCACTGGCCGAACCAGTATAAACCGGTTTCGTTCCGTACGTGACGAGCCGCCAGTGCTCCCGCATACACGCTCATCACCATGACGCCATGACGCTGTTCTTTGAATCTTTGTCTCTATCCCCTTTATCTACTTTGTGATACAGTAGACTAATTAAATAAATAAATAAAGAAATATCCTTGGACATATTTCACACAACGCCTTCTCGTCCCAAGCTAAGCAACTTAATGCTTGTGTTATGGTAACAAGATGGATGATAAATATTTATAAGTTATAAGTTATTTTATAAGTTTTTCAATGTGTATACGTTAACTCTATACTTTGAAATGTTTAATACCCCTGCATCACTAATGAGCCGGGCACCTGTTTATGTTTCTTATCGTGCTGCTTACACTCTAATAGCTATGCGTAAATATACCCCCATCTCGCTTTTACTCGCAGCTGCAACGCAATGTCTCGACTATGGCTGGCTTGCTTGCACATTTGATTTAACCTATGTCTACATTATATTAACTGATTTGGTCTACCCACATAAAAGGTGTAATATTGCTTTTGTTTTTGCACTCACAGTTCAATTAGACTCAACACAAATGACCGATTTTTATGCTAATATTATTACCAAGGGGATAATTTCTGTAATTGTTTCACTGTCTAATGGCTAATGCGGACACTTTACTTACCAGGGTGAATCAAAAAGTTCTTAGAAGTGCATATATATGAAACCTTTTTGGATCAAGTTCGATATTCAAATTAAAGAGTGTCTATCACACTATATTTATGCAGACTGTCACTTGTTTTTGTCAGTTCATTCGCATGTAATAAATTTTTTTGTGCAACGAGTTGCTAAAAAGTCAAAATTATGGATAAAAGTGAGTTACGTGCGGTGATAAAATATATCAGTTTGAAAAAAATGTCTACGAAGGAAATTTTTTTGGACATTCAGCAGACATTAGGGGGTGATGCTGTACCCTATTGTACGGTTGCGTACTGGGTGGCTGAATTTAAAAGAGGTAGATCAAGCTGTAAAGATGACCCGCGTTCTGGGCGGCCTTCAACCTCCGTTACAGAAGAAAATGTCAAAAAGGTTGAGAATCTGGTTTTGGAAGACAGAAGAATGACTATAAAACATATAGCTGAGATCCTAAAGATATCTTTTGGTAGCGTTCAATCCATTTTAATTGATTCACTGGGGTTCAAAAAAGTGTCTGCAAGATGGGTGCCACGAATGTTAACCGACGAAAACAAAAAGCGACGTTTGGAAATTTCCAAGCGTAATCTCGAAATGTTCCAGCGTGATTCGGATAATTTTTGCCGTCGTCTTGTCACCATGGATGAAACGTGGGTCCACCATTTTGATCCTGAAACTAAAAGACAAAGCATGTCTTGGAAACGACCATCCTCTCCATCCATTAAGAAATTTCGAGTTGCTCCTTCCGCTGGCAAAGTTATGGCCTCTGTGTTCTGGGATAGTGAAGGAATCCTTTTTATTGATTACATGCCAAAAGGCCAGACGATAACTGGACCCTATTATGCAAATTTAATCCCGAAAGTGCGTGAAGCGATTAAAGAAAAACGTCGTGGAAAACTGTCGTTGGGCGTGTTGTTCCTTCAAGATAACGCTCCTGCCCATCGATCGGAAGTTGCGCTCAACGCAATCCGCTGTGCTGGCTTCAATCTCCTTGACCACCCACCATATTCTCCGGACTTAGCCCCAAGTGATTTTCACTTATTTCCAAAATTAAAAGAGGAAATTCGTGGAACAAAATTTCACGATAATGACGCGGTTATAGCTGCCGTAGAGGACTTTTTCGAGAGTCAAGAAAATAATTTTTTTTCACAAGGAATAAGGAAGTTAGAAACGCGTTATTCTAAATGCATTGCATTGGAGGGAGATTATGTAGAAAAATAAAATATTATTATTTAAATCTTTGCATTTTTTAATATTGATTCCAAGAATTTTTTGATTCACCCTCGTATATACTATCAGAACGTACGTGGGCTAAGAACCAAAACTGATACTTTTTATCGTAAAATTCTATTGAATTCTTACCCTATTATAATAATTACAGAAACATGGTTATTGGATGGTATTGACGATTCTGAACTTTTTGATGACCGGTATATTGTATGGCGACGTGACCGAGACTACTCATTAACTGATCAGTGCCGGGGAGGTGGTGTCCTGATTGCAACACATAGGGACTTACCGGTATCCTCCCAGCCTCACTTACACTCCACAGCTGAGGATCTTTGGCTTACATTGAAATTAAAAAAATCAAATTCGCGTCAAGATGTAAATTTATATATTTGTGTGTTATATTTATGTAAACAAAATATGGGTCACTCATTTTCTTTGCAATTGAATAACTTTCTTGGGAAATTATATAATCTAATGTTTAATAATGTAACTGACATGTTTCTAGTAGTGGGTGATTTTAATATGAGTAATATTAGGTGGATATCGGCCGATGGTGGTTTGCCGCTTGTTCCAATGAACCTATCTACAGTTGATGAATATTCGCTCGCTGACGAAATGTGTACCTTAGGCCTCGGTCAGTACAACGGGGTGACCAACAAAAAGGTGAAATGTTAGACTTGGTCTTCTCAAGCTACTTGCTTAGCGTGCATGAGTGTTCGGACCCACTGGTTCCTATAGACTCACTTTATCACCCAGCATTATTGATCAATATGAACTTATTTGAAACACCTAGTCTGGGCTATGCACAGAGTCTACGGTACATTTATAACAAGGGTGATTTTCAATCCATAAACGACAGGATTGATGCTATAAATTGGGAACATGAAATTTCTTCTCGTTTAATTGATGACGCAGTAGAATTTTTCAATCAAACAGTCACTGACCTGCTAAATTTATATGTACCGCGTAAGATTGCTCGCAAGGGAAGGTACCCAGTATGGTACAGCTCCTCACTGATTAAAGCACTCAAAGAAAAGCATAAGTTTATGAAGAAATTTAAAAAATACGGTAATTTGTCTGACATGTATACCTTCAGGCTGTTACGTGAAAGAATCAAATCAATGGAGTCTGCGTGTCACGATAATTATGTCGAAAAAGCCGAAAGATCTATCAAGGATAACCCGAAAGCCTTTTGGGCTTTTGTCAAAAACCGACATAACTCACACACAATTCCTAGCGTACTTAAATATCAAAATAAGATGTTTGATACAGGTAGCTCAATTTGTGACGCGTTTTCCTCTTACTTTCACTCAACTTTCCTTAACCATGAAACAAACACCTCAAGTTTTTCTCCTTCTGATTCTCAAAGCTCTAATCCAGCTGCTGACATCCACCTAGTTGAGGTAAAAGTTAATGAATTATGCTCCGTACGCTAGATATAAGAAAAGGTGCTGGTCCTGATAATATATCGCCCCAACTTCTTGTGAGGTGTACCTCGTCAATTGCACGGCCTATCTCATTACTGTTTGCAAAATCATTGTCATTGTGCATAGTACCCAGATTATGGAAAGCTGCTCTTATCACGCCTGTGCTTAAAAAGGGTTCAAAGACTGATATTGTTAATTATAGGCCCATCTCTAAGCTGTGCACCATAGCGAAAGTCTTTGAGAGAATAGTTTACAATCAATTATACCCTGCCATTGCTAGTTCATTTAGTCCTTCTCAACACGGATTTCTAAAAGGCCGGTCTACATCCACTAACCTAATTTTACTCAATGAGTTTGTCACCAAGGAAATGGATGGTGGGGGACAGGTCGATCTTATCTACACGGACTACAGCAAGGCATTCGATAGAATCGACCACAGCACCCTAATTAGGAAACTATACAACATTGGAATATGTGGTGACCTACTAAGGTGGTTCTCTTCCTATATAGAAAATAGGTCGCAGGCCGTAGCGCTAAACAATTTCATGTCTAACTGGTTTTCGTTGCCAAGTGGTGTACCCCAAGGCTCGTTGCTGGGTCCGCTATTATTTGTGATCTATATAAATGATATCACTCAGTGCCTGCATTCTTCTAATTTACTCTGTTTTGCCGATGATATGAAAATTTACTCCAAAATAGCTTCTGCCGAGGACATGACAGCACTCCAGAGTGACCTAGACCGATTGCAACAATACTGCACTATTAACAAGCTTGACCTTAATCCATTAAAGTGCTCAATAACAAGTTACACGAGGAAACTCAACGTCCTCAACACGTCCTACACCTTAGGTGGTCAAACCTTACCAAGATGCAACACCACTCGTGATCTGGGCGTTTATCATGATTCAAAACTGTTATTTGACACGCACATCGATATGATAGTGAAAAAAGCTTCTAAATCTCTCGGATTTATAATACGTATGAGCAAAAATTTCACTGAAGCTAAAACTCTTAAAATTCTTTATTGTACATTTGTAAGAAGTCACTTGGAGTATGCGTCGCTAGTGTGGAATCCACGCTACTACAAATATATTGATCGCATGAAAAGTATTCAAAAACGCTTCATTAGATATCTGTGCTATCATCAAAAAGTTCCTTATCACTCAAACAATTATATTCAACTTTGTAAAAAATACCACCTCCTACCGCTCGTTAATAGACGCGAAATAGCAGACTTCACCTTTCTCTTAAAACTCATCAATAACGACATTGACTGTCCAGACCTACTAAGCGTAATAGATTTTAAAGCACCAGCTAAATCACTCCGCATCAAAGCCCCCCTTAGTGTTCCGGTTAGCTCAACAAATTATAGGCAAAATAGCTACTTAGTGCGTGCCAGTATTATTTTTAATGATCTGTGTGAGCAGCACGATATTGACCCGTTTTCAACTAGTGTAACATTGGCAAGAAAGCGCATAACTCAATTGTTTTTTAATTAGTCATACAATACATATTATATTATCTAACATTTATTTGTAGTGTATTGTTAATTGTACTCTGTTTGCTCGTAAGTTTCCATAACAATAGCTATAAGTGAGGACTTGTTATTGGCTCAATGAAGCTATCCCTAAGGAATACATAAACCCTTATTAGCTGTAAGTCCTCCATGCATTAAATAAATAAATAAATAAATAAATAAACTACATCATATACATATTTTTTTTTATAAATACATACATAATATAGATAGAAAAATACCCAGACCCGGAACAAATACTTGTAGGTCGTACAAATATTTCTTCCGTGCGGGGATCAAACCCGCGACATGCTCCATGTAACTGAAGGAGGCCTGACTCAGAAGTGGGTCAGATATGGGCTGAGTAGTAGCAGTAGTAGTATGTTAGTAGTAGTGTTGCCCAAAATCGGTCTTGGTCTTGCAGTCTTGGTGTTGTTCTTGCATTTTTCCAAGACGATGACCAAGACAAGACACCAAATCCTCAAGTATTTCGGACACGTTGTTCGAAACGAAAACTCCATGGAGCGGCTCGTTGTCCGGGGGCATGTGGAGGGCAGGCGATCACGTGGTCGATCACCTACGCGTTGGACAGACCTCATTAAGGCTGCGAAGGCTGTCATGAAGACCGTAACAAGTGGAGACGCATCGCGAGGGCTGCTGTGGCCAATGAAAATGCAGCATCATCAACCACGACCACTCCGTCAGGAGTGAACGACTAAGGAGGACCAAGACCAAGACTTACCGTTGCAAGATTTGAGCAAGACTAAGCTTAATTACTCTATAATTTGTAGCTCAACGAGGCCCGACTGAGCAGTGGGTCGTTTATGGGGTGATTAGTAGTAATATTAGAATTATAGATACCAATTAATTAATATTATTTTAAAAATATGAAAAGTTAACATTTATTTTATTTAAAACACCTTCTCTGCTTACTTTGTCTGCCCTCCATTAAAAGCACGTTCTTGCACAATGGAGAATGCTTGAAATTCGTAGATTCCCGACTCAGCCGCGAATCTAGGCTCTATAAAATGAAATTACCTTCTTTCCCACATAACTCAGTTAGTTCCAAGCGGTCGGGTATCCAAGAGGATATCCAAAGTAAAAAATACATAAATTGTACAGTGTGTTCTTTAAGAAAAAATAGTGCACTAATGTCAACAATGTCACCTCCACACTATTCC
Source organism: Clostera curtula (assembly GCA_905475355.2). Taxonomy (NCBI): domain Eukaryota; kingdom Metazoa; phylum Arthropoda; class Insecta; order Lepidoptera; family Notodontidae; genus Clostera; species Clostera curtula. The sequence goes on along the minus strand of FR997813.1, from coordinate 2,728,790 downwards.
CTGTTCTCACGGTACCATACGTTATGATTTGTGGCAGTCGTGTGACATGTGATTTCAGTCACGCGTCACATTGTCAAGGGGCGTTTTATTTATTGTTATTTACCTTCTGTAATATCTTATGGCAACGAGGAGCTATTTAAATAAGCTAAAGGGTCGTAAAACGTTAATGACTTTTTTATATTACCATTATCATTGTTTAGGTTAATAAAAGATCAAATTCTGACTGCAGCATGTTCTTTTCTGAATATATTATCAATAATAAATTAAAGATGTGTTATAATATCATTGATTAACGTTAAATGAATATAAACAAGTATTATTTTCGAAGTACGATTTGCTAACGTGATTTTTCAAATGTGTTTGGAGGCCGATCTTGAACTCGAGCCTAAGGGAGAAACGCTGAAAGGAATCCCGAGCCCAATTTTCATTAAAACTAAAACTGCCTTATTGAGTTTGTAAAATAATTATTCCTAGATAACTTACCCACTCTTATTGGATTGTTCTCAATAGGGAACAAATTCAAATCAATCAAGAAGTCGAAGCAATTAAAAGACACCAAGAAAATAAATAGTTTTATTTACTACAAAGCAACATACAAACTAACGATAAACATTACAAAACTCAATGTTACTCGGCCGGCGGAGCTGTAATTGTAGTATCCTAGTTTTCTAGTAGTCTTTTCCATTTCAACTAGTCCAGCCATTATCTCGCGGCTGTTAGGAATAATCTGTTCTGCTGGAAGGAGGAAGCCATATTCACCAACGTCACGAAGCTCAAAGAGATACACGATGGGCACATTGGCTACTCCTTTCACCCAATCGAAGCTGGAACCACTAACTGCATCTGGAATGGATATGCCTTAATGTACTTCGATTCTGCGTGTAAATGACGTAAGTGAAACTGTTAAAATCTACCGTCTATATTTTTGTTTTATTGATAACGGTCGACCACGACTGCTGCAAACCATTCGAAACGTCGGGAATTAAATAATGTAATTTAGAAACGATAAATCCGTTAAAAAGTGTTTAATTTCAATGTGTAATAATCGCGAAAACCTAAGAAATCATGACATGAGTGAAATTTATAAATACTATTCTCAGTGACAGATATGCCCAAATTAAGAAATTGAGATCAAACGTGAAGCTGGTGAAAGGGTTCTAATAACTTGCGTAATTTATGGTAAGCACAACACGCCAAATACTGTATTTTACTAAGATAGTTTTAATTGTATGATTAGTGAGTGATCTATCGTTAATATTTCGGTGAACTACGATTAATCTGTCTGTACCCTGTGTACCCTTGAAATCATGAATATGAGTAGTAACAGCATTGCGGTAACCTTACGGTAAATGTTGTACTTCTGAACAACGAATACAACGAGTAAAATTTATAGGTTGTTTTATTCATGCCTAAATCAATATGGTGACGACGGATATAGAAAACACTATGTCACCAACGAGTCGTCGATTAAAGGAAACCAAATGGAAGATCACCTCGCCGCGAAAGAAAGAAAACTTGATACAAGCTCTGTACCACCTTGCTGTATGTGTGTTACCTTGCCAGCGTAACACAGTTAGCGAATTACCTTCCATCAATTTGGAGGAGGCCCAAATTTGGAGCTCAGGGTTGAAACGATGATATAATTGTTATCTTTCTATCTGCTATCTATCTTTGTTACACTTTATTAAATATATACATGATATCCATAGAAAATATAATATCAGAAAGAGAAAGAAAGAAAGAAAGACTTATACTTACACAATATTTCTTCTGATGTGCCGACCAAATAGTCGGTTCCGTACTCTGCTGTCAACTTGTCCATACCTCTGATAGCAATTTCATACTGTAAGTGTATACCGATAGAATTAAAAATCTTAATTTAAAGTTAAATGAAAAATATTAAGACAATATTAATTAATTCCTTCCTTTCTTCCTCTTTGTCTAAACCAGAGGCACTGGCTCGGAGTCTGGGTGTCATTTCTATCTATAATATGTAAGTATTTACAAAAAAAAAATGTATATAAGTAGTTTATCATCCATCTCGTTACCATAACACAAGCATTAAGTTGCTTAGCTTGGGACGAGGTGGCGTTGTGTGAAATGTCCAAGGAAATTTATAATTATCTCCACTATCACTTATCATACTCAAACTTTGAGCGGAATTGAATGTATTATCCTTATTATAGGTTTCTTTTTTTAAATTAAGCTAAGTCTTCTCTTTCTTCTTTTGCTTCCGAAAGCTAATAATTATCTTGTTAAATTACGTCATCAAATACGTCAATTGCAATTACGGTTAATAACCGTAATTGCAACTGACTTGGAACTGTCTCAAAAAGGTTAATTTTAAGGACTGGTGTCTTTACACACGCGCAGAAACACGACATTACCCGAAGGTGAAGTTTATAGCTGTATTCTGTAAGATAGTGGTCCTGCCTCTTTTAAAACTACTAAAACTAGCAAAGAATGTCTTACCATATCAGGATAGTTTTCTGCCTCCAACACATTGGCTCCTGAAACGTGACTGTATGGGACTAGAACCATCTGCGAGTATGAATGGAAAGCAAAATAGTAAATCATATCGCCTTCTGCCTGGATCCTTTGGACATAACTGGCTATTGCCCTGGATTCCGGTTCCGAAAACTCCACTGGACCGGCGTAGGTTTCCGCGCAAGGATTTTGAGAAGCTCCCACTGCTGTTAAACAAATAAACGTATTTCATTGTTTAAGATTGCATTGTAATGAGATTTGATAATATAAATGAACTTTATTAGGGACTATATGTAAATACACGTAGTCCAAAGACATGTGGCAATGTGGCACTGCAATATTATTTATATAAAATAATCCACGTGACACAAGCGTTAACATGGCGGTGATGATGATGCTAACGATTTTATTATTTTAGCAGTTTTACAAAACATCACTTCTACTTGAGAGAATCATGAACAACAAACTATATATTAATTTTTACAGCCTGTCTAATATTTTTATAGCCTGTCTAATTGCTATAGCACGCGCCGACAATATTTAATCCTCATTTTTTATTATAATTACAGATAACTGAAAGTATGCATAGTGGTTATGATAACGATTAGTGATAAAATTTATTATATTCAGTGAAATATTGCCCATTGTAAAAGCATCTTTACGCAATAAATGATACTTTATCATTTTGTACAACACTAAAACGTTTCTATACTGTCTCTACTACTACAAGTACTACTACTCGACCCATAAATGACCCACCGCTGAATCGGGCCTCAATACTGTCTTACAGAAAACTTAATTAATTCCAACTTGATTGTCTAATTCCTACAAATACTTACACATCCATACGAAACCAAAGTTTCTGTTTAAGTCTATTCCATTACTGAGATCGTCATTAATCTGGCCACAGGACAGGAAGTTATTGGTGTTTCTGTTCTTTCTCCACATTCGGTTCTGCGAGAAAAAATTAAAGCTGAGCTATAGTCTCAACAAAACTCTGTTTGACTTTGCAAATTGATGTACTTTATTGGAATTCCAAAAGCAGAGATTGTCATACGTATACATTACAATACGGCTGTATTTAACAATATCGTGTTGATTCCAAAAGTTGTCATTATTCTAATCTATTGTCTAGTAGGGAACTTGTTCCAAGTAATGATTTAAATACTTACATTACTAAAAGTGTACCGATATCCATCGGGGTTCACAACGGGGAATATGTGCCATACAATGTTCTCAGCCATAGCTCGTACATCTGGGTCAGTACTTGTCAAAAACTCATTAATAATGTATGTAACAGTCGCTGGTGAAATCCATTCTCTGGCATGAATGCCCCCTTCGATCATACCAATTATTGGATTTTGTTGTTTTTTGAAGTCAATCTTAACTCCTCTGATGAGCCTGTTTTCTACTGAAGCTCCAATGGATACAATTTCAACTACATTAGGGTATTCTGCTGCGATTTGATCTAGCCAAGCGTTAATTTCGTCCATACTTTGGTAGTAATCCCATGCATATGATGCATTACTTCTTGTTTCTGGACGACGCAGTTGTGCTGCAATTTGCCTGGAATGCACAGTAACTGAAAATTTTACCAGTAATGGGCAAATAATCGCACCGCATATATTTTTAAATTAACAGACTCCTTGATAATCATTCTTACAAAATAATGTACATCGATAATATTGTTATTTGGCAAAATAGGTGATAAATACTTACGCTTGCACATCCTCAATGACAACTCTGCTTGTAACTCCAACGCTCTCCAAATAACTCTCAAACTCCTTCTGCTTCTCGGGAGCTACCATTATTCTCACATCAGCGTTAACCTTGACAATATCACTCCAGAATGTATAATCATTCTGTTTCTGAAGATCCATCAATATTTGTACTTCATTTTCGGTATTAGGAACAGTCTTGTAGACTTTATAGTTCTTATAGCTGACATATTCAGCAGTGGCTGCAAAAGTTATTGTAAATATAAGTATTATAAGTTTAAAATACATCCTGCACGCCTTCGCTTTGTGTGTCAACTAATACATTTTATGCAGACGCCTTTCAGGGATAATCATTTGGATTAGTATAGATACGGTTCTATCATAAGTACTGATAACGGGTTTCAATTATATGATTGCTATAATATTGATATGAATATCTATACTAATGTAGATATTCATTAATTTAACTAATATAATACTCGTCACAACGTCTAATTTTAAGTTTTATGCAATATAACTTACTAGCTGTTACTCGCAGTCTTCTTCTGCGTTGACTTTAAATTCGCTTAGATACTGTTTTTTTACTAATAGAAGTCTGCTTACATTTTTCACCTGATATAACTATTTAAAAACTGCTGCATACGACGGAACGAATAGATGATCAGTTAGTTTCAGAATTATAATTATACTGACGTAAACGAGAAAACGTAGTGATATTAATAAAAGTAGTAAAATCTTCTTAAAATATGGATGGTTCTTGAGTCATCCATTTTTTAAATCAAATATATTTTTTATTAATTTTACTTTTACATAAGGTCGAAGAAGTCGGCCAGCGCCTGTTACGCCAGCGCCGCTACAGGTATTGGAGGGCGCTGGATGACCTCCCCCCGCCGTAAATGAGCATGCGGGCGATGGGCCTGAGGGCGCCTCGCTGCATTTGCCGCGCGCCTCCCAGAAGTGGAGCAGAGGGGCTGCCATATAGCCCTCCGTATACGGAGGGTTCGAGAAGTTCGAAGAAGTCTCGAAATCTTTAAGGACTGATTAGATTAAACGTTCACTTAAAATTTATTCTAATTACTGAAGCACTTAGTGTTTTTGATATTCAACATCAAAAATGTAATTTCAAATTCTGAGAAGGTAAATCTTAATTTTCCTAAATAAACGTCGTGAGCTTAATTAAATAAATTGATGATTTTATTTTTAGATATACATTTAATGGACTAATTTACAAAACAACATTCCCATTCCTAAAAGAATGGTGGTAAATATCACGTTTGAGGCTGAAGATGAATAATATCCAAGACTCCTCGTGGTTCTATCCATCTCGATCATGGCGTCCATAATTTCAAGGTTGTTCGGGATGATCTGTTCTGGTGGCAGAAGGAAACCGTATTCTCCAAGATCTCTGAGTTCGATCAGGTATGTCACTGGAATATTTGTTGCAAATTTGACCCAGTCAAAACTGCTCCCGCTCATAGGATCTGGAAGATTTCACATTAATGTCGACAATGAATGTACGTAGCTCAAAAATCTCAAAAATACTAGGCGTATAGGTATAGTTGAATAGTGCTTCCATCTTGTTACTAAATGACAACGTTTTTATTATTCAACACTAGTGGCCCGCCCCGGCTTCGCCCGTGCAAAGCGGGGGTAGGTTATACATAAAAACCTTCCTCTTGAATCACTCTATCTATTAAAAAAAACCGCTTTAAAATCCGTTGCGTTGTTTTAAAGATTTAAGCATACATAGGGACGGACAGACGACAGCGACTTTGTTTTATACTATGTAGTGATAGTGATAGTGATAGTGATGTAAAATCGAAGAACAACTTTAACCAAAAGATCTCCTAAGCCCAGGACAATGTAAACTTTTTATAAGTATGGCCTAATTAGCAAAACTACTACGCATAACAACTCTGAGTAAACATCATAAGCAGGGTGAAAAGTTAGTAGTTAATGAAAAGACCTCGTAAAGAAGAGTCTGTATTATACTGCGCGTGAATATATCTAGGTAAACTAATATTCATTTACAACATATAGATACTTACATAAGACATCGGCGGATAAACCAACTCTGTATTCGGTTCCGTACCTTTTCTTGAGTGCTTCAGCAGCTCTAATCGCAATTTCATACTGAAAATACCAGTTTTGTTAAGTTATGCCTTTAAAAGTAAACGCTTCATGGAGGATCAAGAGATCATGAAATGCATGTTCAAAATAAATGACCATTTATTTACCATTTACATTTGCAGTAACTATGCAGGATTTTTTTATCTACTTGAATTAAATTTAAAACTATCTACTACTACAACTACTCAGCCCATAAAAGACCCACTGCTGAGTCGAGATCCCTCCAAACACACGGAGGGAAATTAGCCGTGCCACGTTGGCCAGACGGATTGGCACCGGGTTTGTGTCAAGTTTTCCTTCTCTCGGGACGAGGTCCTCCCTTGAGTTCCATTAGTCGTCTCTTACCACACCCTCAGGATGAAATGGGGTGGTGACTTTATGTATTCTAAATCCGACACCACTGCTGATAAAAATAAAATACACTTATGGGAGTTATGGAACGCAAGAGGCAGATCTCCTATCCGCAAGAGAACGAAAACTTGATACAAAATCTGTGCCAACGCATCCTACTGGTACAGTAGCCCTGTACAGCTGAAGAATTTCCCTCGATGAATTTGGAGGAAGATCAGTAATGAGTTATGAGGTGAGACGACGAGAACTGCAGTGAAAGGTTCTAATGAGTTGTATACAGTGGGAAAGTGTAAAGTGAAATGGCTTTGTGAAGGCCTCTTACCATATCGCCATAGTTACCAGAGAGCAAGGCGCTTTCCGTGCTGATATGGCTGTAAGGAACCACAAAGAGTTGCGTGTAGGAATGGAAGGAGATGTAATAGATCAGCTTTCCTTGGCCATTCAGGGCTGACACGTAGTTGGCGATGGCTCGAGTTTCAGGCTCGGAGAAGGCAGTTGGACCAGCATATGTGTTTGTGCAAGAGTCATTCGATGCACCGACCGCTGTATAAGAAAGAATATTGCTCACTAATAGTTTTGATTTCAAATGAACATCTCAGGATCGTCATCATCACTTCAGCCAAGAGTCGTTCACTGCTGGATATAAAACTCCCCCAAGGATTTCCGCGAAGGCCGCTTCTGAAGCGCCCGCATCCATCGATTTTGGCGACTTCGAAGATCGTCGGTCCACCGTATGGGAGGTCTACCCATTGACACTTAAGTTTGGCAATCTTGTGGGCTATGTTGGTAGCTCTGGTTGGCCTCTGGCCTCCTTCTTCCTAATTCGATGTCACAGAGCAACTCATAGCTCTCTACATTCCCCTTTAGGTAACTTTCACTCTTTCAACGGGGTCCATAGTGAGCGAGCACGTCTCTCATCAAACTATTAATAACACACTACTCGTATGTATAAAAGAGGACCTCTTAGAGGGGAATAGGGGAATTCTGGGTTTTCATATTATAGTCATTAGATATTTAATTAATATCTACATCGTTTTCCTCCAATGCTACATTATAGAATACCTTAATTGCACGATTTGTATGGCATCAGTTTTGCTAAGTTACTTTACAGGGTGTAACGAAGCCATCCGACATTGTGGCATAGAGCCACTTTAAACGAGCAGTTCTGTCTTTACACTAGTTTTCCATGTTTAAGTAAGAGTGGGGTAGGTTATGGCTGTAGTTTTGTACAATCATTGTGTTCGAAATATGCTTATTTTGTTACATGAAATTATATAGTTTTAAGCACATGTCTTATTGAATTAAATTTACAGGATACCCTTACTTTACCCTACTCAGCCCAAAATTTTCCTTCTCTTACGGCTAGGTTATCAGCCGTGTTATTTATTTTTATTGGCTTACGACACCCTTAGGATGGAATGAGGTGGTGACACTATGTTTTCTAAATCCATCATCACATGGAAATTATACTTACTCATCCATTCGAAATCAAAGTTTCTGTTGAGGTCAACGCCACGGCTCATATCATCATCAGAACCAACGGCCGCACATGATTTAAAACTCCGGAGACTACGGTTCTTTCTCCACATTCGATGCTGTAAAAGATTTATATCAACCATATAAATGTCAGATACAAAGTAAAAGTAAAAATGATTGGCTATTATTACTTAGTTTAAAGAATTTTATATTGATACAAAGTAATGACGACACGGTTGGCGCAGTTGTTGAGCGATCCACGGATGCTTCGGAGGGTATCTGTGTGAGAGGGCGGGGCGAGAGCCCAACACGAACTGCCATCACTGTGCCGCCTCGGTGGACACTGCAGAGCACACACTAGCGGCCTGCCCGGCGTGGCAGGAGGAGCGCGCGACTCTCGTCGCTGTAATCGGAGGAGACATGTCTCGCCAAACGGTCCTGCGCAGAATGGCCGCATCTGTGGCGGCCTGGGTCGCGGTCCGGACGTTTGCAGAGACAGTCATGAGAAATAAGGAAGAGGCGGAAAGGGATAGGGAGAGGGCGCCCGAAGCGCACCCGATGCGGCGCGCTCGCACGGGGCGCCGCAGACTGGCGCACATGCGCCTTCTGCCTCCCTAACCGGGGCCTCCGGGTGGGGGCACAGTGGATCACCCCCCACCCAATGGAGATCAGGTCCCGAGGAGACGCCATCCGTGCACACGGCGAAACATAGGAGATCCCGGGGCTGGGTACGGGGATGTCTCGCCCTACACGGGATCTGAGGGGAAGCGACGTCCTGCCGGGTGCTCACGGCAGGACGTCGAGTGCTCGTAAGGAGCCTGAGGAGAGGAGGAGGGCCTCCTCGTCTGCGGCGGCGTGGTTCTGCATCAGATCCCACAATGCCGCAACAGGACGCGAGTTGGAGCACCCCGGGGAGGTTTAGTGGATAGGCCCCCACTATGGGGGAGAGTCCCACACTCCCCTCGCTGGCCATCCCCGTGGCCGGCGAGGAAGTCCATAAAGAATTATAACCCGGGCGAACAAAAAAAAAAAAACTGGTTGAGCGATCGACTGCTGCGCAGCATGTCGCGAGTTCGATCCCCGCACGGAAGAAATATTTGTACGACCTACAAGTATTTGTCCCGGGTCTGGGTGTTTTTCTATCTCTAATATGTATGTATTTACAAAAGAAAATGTATTTAAGTAGTTTATCATCCATCTCGTTACCATAAAACAAGCATTAAGTTGCTTAGCTTGGGACGAGATGGCGTTGTGTGAAATGTCCAAGGATATTTATTATTTATTATTATTTTATATTTGTTGTTAATCATAAAATATTTATTTAATGCCACAGTTGTCTATTTTGCGTGATTGATTGAGTAACAAACATTACATTCTTACAAACTTTCATCTTTATAATATAACCTTTATAACATTACTTCAGGAGGTACATAATCATAATTACGACCCACAAATTACCCACTCATGAGACAGGTCTTTCCTACTTTCATGGAGGGAAATTGGCCGGACGATTTGGCATATTTATTTATTTCTTCTTTTGGAGCCAGTATCCCTGGTATTACATGTTTTATATTTAAGTCTACAGATACACATTCTCGGGCCAATATCACTGATATTACCAATCTCCAAAAGTGAGAATTATACACTGATGAATATAAGACGCTTAGTGATTGTCAACAGAACACTTACCGTAGTAAACGTATAAATGTAACCATCAGGATTCACGACTGGGAAAATGTGCCATTCAAAACTTTCAGCCATACTTCTAACTGCTGGATCAGTACTTGTCAAGAATTCTTTTACAATCCATGTTACTGTAGCTGGTGATATCCACTCCCTAGCATGAAGTGTTCCTTCCAATACTCCAATAAGTTTATTCTCTCTATCTGGATTGTAATCTATCACTATTCCTCTAATTAATCTGTTTTCAACAGAAGCTCCCATATCAACCGTTCTGACAATATTTGGGTAGTTGAGTGCTAGTTCATCAAGCCAATTATTAATTTCTTCAAGGTTGTGATATTGGGTCCAGGTCATTCCATGGAAGCTTTCCGAAGATCGTATCGGGGTTCGTTTTAGCTGGTCATTGATTGCTCTGGGAATAAATTTGTTAATGTCAAGCTACATTTTATGTTATGGATATTTTTAACAATATTAGGCATCTGTTCATGTTGTATAAATATTATTTTTTTATTATTAAAACGCAAGACGCATACCATCTTATTAGTGATCATTAGAATTCGACAATGGTTTGAGTTTCAAGAATTCGACATTTCATTATAAATCAAATCCAAATTCACAACTGATTTAATCAAGTTACGTACTGTGGTTTAGAATGATGATTTACAGATAAGAGCCAGCAAGGAACTCTGGAACGCCGAGTTAGCATGGCGATTAAAAAAAGCAACTATTTCACTTTAATTTGTAAGAAATGAATTTTATTAACAAAACAGAGATAACAAAATTGTCAGAGTAACCTCGAGTTAGGCATAAAGGGCCACAAATGAACAGTATCTAGTCAATAATAGCAACCTTAAGATGCTCGAGCAGACCGAACTCCAACAACTCTACCAATTAACAAGCATACATTATTTTCTTATTACTTACTTTTGCACATCGCTTATAAGTTCTCTACTTTCAATGTCGTGTTTCTTCAAATAAGCATGAAATTCCTCTTGTTTGTCTTCTGGCACCATTACCCTTACATCATTGTTGGCTACAAAATGCTCGTTCCAGAATTCACCCAATCGAGTCCTTTGGACTGCTTCTAACAGTTTCACTTCTTGGTCATCTTTAGGTATAATTTTGTACAGTTTATGACCATCATAAGTTTTTTTATCACCTAAAACTATAGTAGCCAATACTACCAAACCAAACAATCCTATGATTTTCATTATGATAAACACTAAACGTCCTTTACCATGCCTTTAGGGCATTAAATGCAGAATTGTCTATCGATATAATTACAATAATCTAATCTCGGAGATTACGTCGAGACACATATTTTTGGTATCTTCTAAATGATTACAGATTATGTTATCGATACAATTTTTAATATTATGGATGTGATGATTGAACGACATACATTAATTTCATTTTAATCTTGAAAGAAAAACTATGTGGGTAGGTCACTGGAACTGCCTCATTGGGATTGGGATATACACTTTCAGCTTACAATTTGGACAAATAGTTTTTTTTTTAAGCGAAGAGTATTCAGATGGACACCATTCTTGAGCGCCACTCTGCGGTATCCAAAATAAGAATTATAATAATCGCTCTATAATTGCTCTATATCTATCTATCTATAAATATATAAAGCTGCGGAGTTTGTTTGTTTGTTTGAATTCCTATTTCAAAAAATCTTTCAGTGTTAGATAGTCCACTTATCTAGGAAGATAAAGCTATATTTTATTTTCAAAAGAATTAGGGATCCGTATGAAAATTGCGATTTTGTAAACCAAGGTGTAAAATCGAAAACCTATTTATGCGTGCGCTGCAAAAACTATTGACAATAGAACAAAATTATGTACTACGGGTTTGTAGGTCTTATAAAGATCGAGAGCACATATCTAACTATCATAGTTTAGTTACAATAACCGATTTTATGTTCATAAAAAATATGCACGGGTTCGAAGCCCACGCGGGCGAAGCCGCGCGCAAAAGCTAGTCGCTCTATAATCGTCCCACCTATTTCAAGCGCAGTCAAAAACAGACATTCTCGGTCCCGTAAATGTAAATTAACCAGAGGCTTACTTTTAACTTCTAGACAAACATGAACCTAATGAAAATCTCTCGTATATATCTAGAAAATAAAATTATAATAATAAATTATAATCAGAAATGAGGACATACACAGAAGAACCAGAGTTACCGACATAGCCCACAGGATTGTGGCCAAACTTAAGTGGCAATGGGCAGGGCACTTAACTAGCAGGACTGACGCCCGATGGGGCAGAAAAGTCCTCAAGTGGCGACCGTGTTCCGGAAATCCTTGGGGAGGCCTATGTCCAGCAGCGGACCTATTTTGGCTGAATTGATGATGATGGTGATAAATATATATATCTAGAGAACGCGTTACCTTTTATTAAAAAAAAACCCTTTGGTTTTTATGGCACATTAAACTAAATATCCGTTATAATGTAACTTAAACCAAACTGTCAGAAACTTTTCAATGACACTGTCGAGAAATTACAAAATTGCCAAGCTTAAATAGAATACAATCCAAAGTAAATATATTCACTTATATTGGTCTTTATTGCATAGTAAACTGGGTTGTTATTCGTTTGTACAAGACGTTATGTTATCGTTCATTCCTTACCTGACGGAAAAACCTCCCTGTACCATTGCTTGTGGAACAAGTGTAGAACTATTGTAAGGTTGTGTTCATCAGGTTTTAAGGAATAAACGATATCATCATAAAAATAAGCTTTATGAAATTTCCAATATAAAACAATTTGAAATAACGGAGCTACGCGGTAACGTACATACATACTACAAATGTGTGTGTTTTTGTTATAATAAAATAACCACTTTTTACTAAATGCGTAAGTATGTATCCACAGTACATAGACCCAAAATAATATTTTTTTTAAATGTTTTGTCTGTCTGTCTGTTTGTTCCGGCTAATCTCTGGAACGGCTGGACCGATTTTGCCGGGACTTTTACTGATAGGTAGCTGATGATATAAGGAGTAACTAAGGCCTAACTTGACTTCGCGCCTAGGCGTCACGCACGGGTAACATCGCACCCGGCCGCAGCCGGGACGGGTCGCTAGTAAAAAAATAAAAATGCCAGTGTACAACGTGACCAAATGTCAGTTTCTACTTTTGCTCATCTCTTAAATGACCCACTGCTGAGTCGGGCCTCCTCCAGTTACATGGAGGGTAATTAGCCTACTGTGCCACACTGGCCAGACTGGTTGGGCTATCAAGTCTACAAGTATGTGCCAACTTCTGCACCTGAACGCTGGTTTTAGCTTAATGACTGAAAATACACAACCATCATATATTCGTGACGTCATGTATTTAACTTGTTATGACGTTCATAATCTATGAAGATGATAAGCTGATGATAGTGTATGCAATGTTATAATACAATTAAAAAAAAAACCGCGCGACGGACATTCGTTATGCTACATTTATATTGTTTATGTGACAACTTAAAATATACCGTTTAAAATTAATATTTTGCTATTTACCGCCACATACCACGAATCCGTCCATTTTTTTTAATTATTTTTTTAATTGTTTCTGTTAATGTTTACAATGGGGGCAGCCTAGGACCGGCCTTCGTGGAAATCCATGGGGGAGGCCTATGTCCAGCAGTGGACGTCTTTTGGCTGAAATGATGGTGCTGATGATAGCTTGCCCGACCCCGAAATCGAACCGGACCCGTGAATCAAAGTTCTCTTTGGCAAGGCAGTCTTTAAGACCACTGCTCAATGGGACCTCCTTTAATTAAAAGGAGCGTACTGAAGTACAAAGAAAACATAAGTTTAAATAAATAGCAAACACAAATAGCGCACACGAATCATCATCATCAGCACACATTAGTCCACTGCTGGAAATAGGCCTCCCCTAAAGAGCGTCATAGCGCCCTGTCTTCAGCTTCACGCATCCAGCTGCTGCCCGCAACCTTTCGCAGATCGTAGCTCCATCTAGCAACGCGAATACGAATAGCCATGTGAAATACCAGCTTACAATAAAGTGTCTTTATGTAAGCGCCTTTACCCACTTGCCGCACGCTGGGTGGGTCAGACTCGCACAATTAAATTTATAGCTACGTACCGCCGTGTCGTCCCTCCACGCATAAATCAGCGCGCATACGCTCATGTCGTCGATAGGACGTCGATTGCGGAACATCGCGGACCCGCGGACAGTGGGACCGGCTCTTTACATTTTATTTGTTGTAATGATATTCGCAATTCAATTCCTTGTTGGTATAGGGGTTGGATGTGCCGCATTTCACAGGTTCGGTTCGATTGCGGGCATGCCATCGTAGAAGCCATTCGTCCCGTGTCTTTCTGTAAACCTGACGCATTTGATCTGAGTCTGGGTATCATTTGTATTCGTGAATTAGAATAGAATAGAAATAAATTTTATTTACAGTTTCGTTGGTCTAGTGGTTAGATGTGCCGCCTTTGGATCAACGGGTCCCGGGTTCGATTCCGGGGTCGGGCAAGTGTCTTTGTCTAAAACCAGAGGCACTGGCTCGGAGTCTGGGTGTCATTTCTATCTATAATATGTATGTATTTACAAAAAAAAATAATGTATATAAGTAGTTTATCATCCATCTCGTTACCATAACACAAGCATTAAGTTGCTTAGCTTGGGACGAGATGGCGTTGTGTGAAATGTCCAAGGATATTTATTTATTTAAAAACAGTATAAATGAACGAGAGAAAAATTACAATCTAGCAACTACACGTACATAAGTGTTTATGTCACAAATCGGCCCCAACTCAGCGTAATGTTAGCCAGACAGCCAACGCTGGTCTTCCGTTGGAACAGCAAACAATAAAAGTACATGTTTGTGCAGAGAATTACTACACAACATTTCACGTGTAGATGATGTGGACAACGAATTAATATAAGATACTTCTTAGTTCTCAGTCCATAAATGAGCCACTTCTGAGTCAAGCCTCCTCCAGTTACATGGAGGGTAATTAGCCTACTCTGCCACGCTGGACAGACGGGTTGGCACTGATGAGCTGACAAAAGGATATAAGGGCCAAACACCTGGCCCCCGGAAGAGAAGGAAATCATGATACGAAACCCGAAAAAAAAAGAAAAAAAACGATGTCTTAGGTTTTCACGATCTTTACACATTGCAGGAAATGATGGCTTCACGGTTATGATCGTTTTATTTTATTTTATTCCCAACGTTTCAGACACTTTGCAGTGTCCGTGGTCGCGGGACGACTGGATGGCAGTTGTCGCTGCGGGCTTTTATATACTGGTGAGACACTAATGAGCTCTCATTCTATTGGTGGCGACGCACTATTATGCCCGTGAGTCATGTTGTTTGTCACGTAGGCGCGGTGACGTGGCGGGGTACGTAACGCAGAACATATCTATGTATAACGTGCTCGGTTGATACAGAAGTCTTTTCCTTTTGTCAGCTCTTACGACAACCTCAGAATGAAACAGGATGACGACACTATTCCTAAATATCCATCTTCTATCACCACACGGAAAGTCTAAGCTTTATTAAATTGCATGAACGGTTCATTTTTCCTTACTTTGAATTTCCTGCCTCTCCGAATGAAGGGCTCAGTTATGACTCAGCCACAGCGATGTCGCAAAATGAAGCTAAGCTGCTCGTAACATCTTTAAGCATCACAATATCTGGGGCTACTATTGGTTTACGAAGTCCAAAAACATAAGTGACTATACCAAAGTAACAATTTAAAGGCGAAAATAACGTAACAGTATTATGGATAAGGTGTTTTTTACGTTTTGTTGTTTTATACGCCGCCGTATAGAAGGACAGGCCAGGACAGGCTTGAGCATTGGAGGCATTTAAGGTGGCAAAGCGGATCTTCCTTTTGGGTACTAGCTTCATTAGCCCTGCCCGTACTGGACAGGGTAGCCCTAGCCCACTTGTCGCAGGTTTAGGGCGATGTGCCTGTGCGTCATTATGCGGCGACGCCCAAGCCCGAGTACCCAATATTATTTTATGCCTGTCCACTGGGACTAAGCTGTTCAGTGCCAGTATTTTTACGTTACTCAATTATGTTATTGTTTTAAATACATAAGAGATAGGACCGCAAAGCAAAAAAAAAAATGACAAGCCCTCTGAGTTTCTTGCTAGTTCTTCTCAGCAGTGGTCGCGTTCCGAACTGGTGGTAGATGGTAGACCATTTGTTTTATATAGACTCATTATGTATATTGTGTTGACTTTTTGTAAGTGTCCATCGTGACCCAAGCAAAATAAATGATTTGAATTTGAATTTTATATTTCACTGAAGTAAGTTTTACGTGGGGCGACCAGCCGTCTGACCCCCACATCCCTACGAGAGGGGAACCAGATTCGCCAGAGCCTCGTCCGATGAACAGCAGGGTGCACCGCTAGCAGTTAAGGTTGGCTTGGGTCCTTAAGTTGTTCTGCGGCGGCGTGGTTCTGCATCAGATCCCACAATGCCGCAACAGGACGCGAGTTGGAGCACCCCGGGGAGTTTTAGTGGGTAGGCCCCCACTATGGGGGAGAGTCCCACACTCCCCTCGCTGGCCATCCCCGTGGCCGGCGAGGAAGTCCGTAAAGGATTTCACCCCGGGCGAACAAAAAAAAAAAAAAAAAAAAAAGGGTCCTTAAGTTGTTAACTGGACCCCGTACACCCCAACACACTATGTATTCTAAATCCCGTGACACAGAATGATAATCGAGCTGGAAAAGTTTGAAAGTCACGATAGAATGAAAAGACCAATAGTAGTGGTTTGTGACGTAGGCTATAGCGAATACGGTTTTTAATTATAAGCCACAAGACATAAAAACTATGACCTCTCCTCCTCTCAGACTTTGGAAGAGTCTGAAGATTAAGATCGTAATGAAGCTAAATGGATGAGAGGCAACATTTTTCACTGCGGAATCCCTCCTTTTCCATCCCATTACGTTTTATGGCCCATTTCTGTACTTAATTTTGATATTATATTTTTATTACATCTGTTATAATTGCAAATGGAATTACGTAACGTCGTCGAAAGATTTTTTTATGAAACCGCAAATTGAGACGCACCATTGTTATGTTTTAATTATGTTTCGGGGACAGATGCAAAATTATGGTGTTCAGGGCATAATCATCATCATTATCACTATCACTACATAGTTTAAAACGAAGTCGCTGTCGTCTGTCCGTCCCTATGTAGGTATGCTTAAATCTTTAAAACTACGCAACGGATCGTGAAGCGCTTTTCTAATAGATAGAGTGATTCAAGAGGAAAGTTTTTAGGTATAAGACGTGTATAATATTGTAGAAAAACACTGATAACTAAATTTAGATGTTCATCATTGCACACGTGCGAAGCCGGAGAGCTACCACCATACGTGGGAGCGTACCACTGCCTGGCAAATTATTTTGTGCCATTTTTTTTACAGACTTTGCCTCAGCTGGTTTCTAGGTGATTATAATATTAACTTTTGACCTCCTTCATCCTTTGACCCAGTTGATGTGAGACAAAATATTTGTATACCTGGACTCATATTGAATAAATATAACATTTTCATAACTAATAATTACAATAAATATGTTAAAATACAGTACAACATGTATCATACACAGATCTAAAAATATCATAGAGCAGAAACTGCAACAATAGGCCACATTTTCCCTCGTGTATGCAACATAGATTTTAAATAGATAATGCATGTGAACGTTATAAAGTGCCCATGTTCAGTGCAGCAGAGAAACACCTTTATATTTTACCTTTCACTGTCCTTTTATAGTGATGAGGCAACGCAAAATATGCCGTTTCTATCGATAGTTTTTGCAACGGACTTGCCTTTTACTATTTTAAAGATGACGAGGATCATCGAATAATAGAACATTTAACAAGTAGATGTCACACGGTTCTATTCTAATACAAGACGTATGTATGGTTCATCGTTTCAGCTCACAAATAATTTACTTCTGAGCTGGGCCTTTTCCAAATTCTTTGAGGGAAATAGCTGGCAAGATGGTTTAGCATAAGGTTTGTACGAAGATTCCTTCTTCCTTTTCGCCTCTGACGAGACCACCAGGTTGGTAGGAGCTGTGTATATCTGTCACCACAAGGAGAGTTTTTTTGCTTGTGATTCTGTCTGCATCCAGTAGACCACTGTTGTCAACGCGTGTCATTCTGCCGTTCGGGAAACTGCGTATCTGTGTTGGCAGTGACAGAAGACAGGGGAGCTTGGCTCAAACCCTTGATGTTAAGTCCGCATCCAGTAGACCTACAAAGTGAAACTAAACAAGACACAAACTAATCCAAGAAGTACCAATCCCACTCCACGTCTAGTCAAGCGTTGTTATTTTAATTTGATGACGTCTAGAGCCACCATTTCCTTCTTCCTATGGTCTGGTAGTTCAATCTTGTCTGCTTTTATGGTCTAGAGATTGAAACTGCCGCCTTTGGATCACGGGGTTCTGTGTTCGATTCCGGGAAGGGCAAGTGTCTTTATGTAAACCAGAGGCACTTGCTCTGCGTCTGGGTGTCATTTGTGTTCGGGAATTTCATGTTGGTAAACTGCCTCGGTGATACAGTTTATACCTAGTGCAGGAGTTTCATAAATTTTAAGAAAAATAAAACTAGAAGAACATTCTTAGGCACCTTACCTAAGTTCCACATTCGTTCTTTATTATCTCTTCCTCCTTGGCTTTCCACACTATCCGCTGGTCTGGAGATGATCGCCTCCATAGCCACTATGTTTATAGTATAAAAAGTATTCAATTTCTCGACAATATCCCATCCCTACCCGTCGATAAGGAACCGTCGAAACAAAAGCGCTATCGATGCGGATTTAGGTCCGACGTGCGTAAATCACGACACTAGTATTGTTTATGCCTGACGCTGTACCGTGCGATACTGTTTGTTTCAGTTTTACTAGATGTCCCTTACATTGTTTTTAAACTTCGAACTGATACAAATACTTATAGATTTCTCTAGAACTCTACATGAGATGAGCACTCATGAATTCTATGTTATGATAGAACGCCGGAATTATATACAATATCATTTTGAATTCAAAGTCAAACCCGTTCATGTAATATATATAAGTAATAATAATCATATGTTTGCAAGTATAAAATAGAATATTCTTTATTGTACATCTATGCTGACATTATTTTTAGAGGAAAGATTTGATTGATTGTTTTGCAAACAATCAAATCAGTTTTGCAGTTGCAGTTTTGCATTGAATAGGCTCTGAAGCTACTGGACCGTATTGACAATTCTTTCAGCATTTGAAACTTAATTAAATATATATTTTTGTTAATAACCCGTGCAATGCCAGGCGGGCCACAAGTCAATAATAAAAATGGTTTCGGACAAATACAAAAAGAAATAGCTCGCGCTAGTCCATTTCTTCCAGACAACCTTTGGAAGAATAGGAGTTGTGAACGTTAAAACAGTAGAACAGTAAGTGTTTATTAAATTTAGGCCAGGTTACTGTATAAAGAAGATGTGCAAGAAAATGTGTAGTACTTTTTTTTATTCTAAAGATTCTTTTAAATAAATTCAGAGATAAAATGCAAACAAAAATGCATTACTTTTCGAATATGTTTTCCGTCTGCTGTGTTCTCACTGCTGAGTCGGGCCTCCAGTGCCACGCTGGCCAGCAGGGTTGGCACAGCGATCGGCCTTGTAATTTGTATTGTTGACTCTTACGACACCCTCAGTATCGAATAGGATGGTGACGCAATATATTCTAAATCCGAAGAGAGTCTAAATTAGACGTGAGAGTGGCTAAAGTGTGTCGCTGCATTATCTGTATAACAAATTTCATAACGCTAAAGAAGCCATAGCCACTTCAGATGGTCGGTCCGTGTATTAAATTTACGCAGTCACGACAATGACAGCAAGACAGCTTCAGAGAGTGACTCGGTACATGAGTTGTGGAATGTGAAAGATTATTTTTTGTTAGTAAAACACAGAAGGGTGTCTGAATGTCCTTTGTGATTGGGATTTTTTTATTTTTAAACAGATTATAAAAAGCGCAGGGCTTCCGTTTTGAAAAAAAGAGGCGTTTATTTCCGAGGGCAACATTTTGACATTTATGTTTTAATAATTACATCTCTGCTAACCCAAGATAATTTGGCATATATGACAGAGAATGTACAGAGTTTTTTCGTGTGGTGATGGGTTTACAATGCCCCCTTCTATCCTGAAGGCGTCGTTAAGAGCTGATAAAGGGAAATGACAAGGCCAAAAACCTAGCAAGAGCAGGAATTCTTGGTACAAAACCCTGTCCTAACCCGTCTGGCCAGCGTGGCATAGTAGGCTAATTAGCCCCCATGTAAGTGGAGGAGTGGGTCAGTGTATGGGCTGAGTATTATATATTATATTTTTTAAAGAAGACTCGCCCCGACGTCGCACGGGTGCAATAATGCATGTATTATACATATAAACCTTCCTCGTGAACCACTCTATCTATTAAAATAAACCGCTTCAAAATCCGTTGCGTAGTTTTAAAGATTTAAGCATGGGACGGACAGAAAACATCGATTTTGTTTTATACTATGTAGTGATTTTTTAAAGAAGAATAATAACATACACAAAGTATTCCATGTAATATTACTCTTTTATTACATACTAGCGACACGCCCCGGCTGCGCACGGATGCAATTATGCATGTATTATACGTATAAACCTTCCTCATGAATCACTCTATCTATTTAAAAAAACCGCTACAAAATTTGTTGTGTAGATTTAAAGATTTAAGCATACATAGGACGGACAGACGACATCGACTTTGTTATATACTATGTAATATCTATCTTCTATAATATAAAAATGAATCGCAAAATGTGTTGGTAACCGCATAACTTAACAACGCCTGAACCGATTTGGCAAATTCTTTTTTTTAATGTTCATTGAAGTTCAATGATGGTTTTTACGGCGAGAAAAATTTGAATAATTGCCGGAAAACCCCTAAAAACAGCCTTTTTCTTTTTCCCATACAAACGTTTCCTAACTAAAACGTAGACAATTTGAGCTTTATTGCTATTGTATAAAGTTCATATTAAATGACAACCACTCACTGTTGTCTAAGCAATGTAGGTGTGTTCCTAACGTCAAAGAGTCATTTTTTTGACAGGAAGAAGTCTGTCGGGACCGCTAGCAATATCTAAATAACTAGCTTTTGCGCGCGGCTTCGCCCGCGTGGGCTTCGAACCCGTGCATATTTTTTATGAACATAAAATCGGTTATTGTGACTAAACTATGATAGTTAGATATGTGCTCTCGCGGACTTTTGTGTAGATCTTTATAAGACCTACAAACCCGCAGTACATCATTTTGTTCTATTGTCAACAGTTTTTGCAGCGCACGCATAAATAGGTTTTCGATTTTACACCTTGGTTTACAAAATCGCAATTTTCATACGGATCCCTAATTCTTTTGAAAATAAAATATAGCCTATAACCTTCCTCGATAAATGGACTATCTAACACTGAAATATTTTTTGAAATCGGTCCAGTAGTTCCTGAGATTAGCGCGTTCAAACAAACAAACAAACAAACAAACAAACTCTGCAGCTTTATATATTAGTATAGATAATGATTTTTGGTTCCACCATTCGTGTACTGCGGCATAGATGAACCTGGCTGCCGTAGTGCAAAATCCTAGCAGACAGCGTAATCTAATTTCTACGGTACCAGTGATGCACTTAGCTTTATTGTAAAGCATTTTTATACGGAAATTCTAGAGGCATTTTTTATAGAAAATGCAGAGATACCTGTCTTCTATTCTTTCTTTGCAAGTAAGGTATACCGTCCTGTCTTCTTTTCATTGCAAGTAAGGTATACCGTTCATACTTCTTACTGCTTACTTCTCAGCCCATAAATGACCCACTGCTGAGTTGGGCCTCCTCCAACTACATGGATTGCAATTAGCCTACTGTGCCATGCTGGCCGCACGGGTTGGCACCGGGTTTCGTATCAAGTTTTCCTTCTCAAACTCAAAAGGAACTTTATTTACGTAGGTTTCATCACAAAACTCTTATCATCATCATCATCATTTCAGCCAAAAGACGTCCACTGCTGGACATAGGCCTCCCCCAAAGATTTCCACAAAGGCCGGTCCTGGGCCGCCCGCATCCATCGTTTTCCGGCGACCTTAATCAGGTCATCGGTCCACCGTGTGGGAGGCCTACCAGCACTGCGCTTTCCGGAACGCGGTCGCCATTCCAGGACTTTTCTGCCCCATCGGGCTTCGGTCCTACGCGCTATGTGCCCTGCCCACTGCCACTTAAGTTTGGCAATCCTGTGGGCTATGTCGGTGACCCTGGTTTTTCTGCGTATCTCCTCATTTCTGATTCGATCTCGCAGGGAAACTCCGAGCATAGCCCTCTCCATTGCCAAAACTCTTATAGATAGTCATATTTATAAATACCATTATCATCTCACGGCCCTTTATCCACACTAGGTGGTAGTCTCCACACACACCTATCAGTCGTCATACCTACATTCACACCATTCACACACAATTTACTCACTCCTACAATCCCTCCATCTCACTTAATCGCTCACAATCCCTGCGTCCACTCACATTCATGCTGAAAATACCACCGGTTCGGAAGGCTGCTCTACAAAGAAGAGCCGGCAAGAAACTCTGTATTTGCTTTTTTTTTTTTAAATATTGGTCTTGTTTACAAAAAATCACTAAACAGCATAGTTGGAGCAAGTTCGCCAGATGAGAGAAACATGCTACACGTTTATCGGCCTTGTCATTTCCGGTACATAAAGCACCATCAGGATGGAATGGGTTGGTGACTCTACGTATTCTAAATCCGTCACCACACGGACAGTGGTATATAAACAGAAAACTATTACCTAGGCTGTGGTACCGTATCACGAAATTTAAAAAACCTCTAGTTGATCATCATCAATATTCATTTCAGCTATGGGCTGACCCACTACTGAGTCGGTCCTCCTCCAAGTACAAGGAGGGAAAGTAGCCTACAGTGCCACGCTGGCAGCTTAAAAACATGATCTCGGAATCCATCAAAGTCACACAAGTACAGTCGTGGCCATAAGGTTGAATTCAACCGCGCGTACATACCGCATACATTTCGAACGTCAGGCGTTCATACGCTTTGGCTGGCAATAGATTTACCCGATACAGATCTCTAACAGTTGGTGTTAAATCTCCGAGTGCGCACTTATTTATGTCCACGACTGTACTTTGGCCTTCCTCAATGGTGTTTGCGATGTTAAAGGATTGTTTTAGAACACGTTTACAATTGTTATTGGTCCTCGTTTCTAGGCTTTTGTATTTTTTTAAATATAACTAGAGGATGGTGAAGGATTTAGAATCCTGACCATCCTGAGGGTGTCGTATGAACTGACAAGGCCGAATACTTAGCTGCAAGAGAAGGAAAACTTGAAACGAAACCGTGTGCAAACCCTCTCTGGCCAGTGCGGCACAGTAGGCTATTTTCCCTCCCTGTGATGGGAGGAGGCCTGACTCAGTAGTGGGTTGTTTACGGGCTGAGTGGTAGTAGTAGAATAGTGGACTGAAGTGTCTGAAGTTATATGAAATAGATATACATAGTCAATATCATTGATAAAAATCACCCACCATTTTAAATAGATTCATATAACAGCCCGAACTATCAACTATATCTCGGGATGGCACCGCTGACCCACTTTCCCGCCAAAATGGAATTTCTAAAATTCAAAATGCAACCGTCGACCGGAAATGAATCCGTTGGCGGGAGTCTGTCGTGATACGGATCTGATGGAGCCGCGCGTCCGACATCCGGTCGGTTCCCGCCTTTATGGCTTCCAATTTCAAATCGCCCGTTCAGCGTGGCAGTTCGTCATGTTCGATTTTTGAAATCGCGAAGTCGTTTCGGACTGTTATAGTGTGTGGAGAATCCACACACAAAATATGTTTCACCACCGATAAAGAAGCGGTGTTATAATTTCGACTTTTGCATCATAATGCGAGAGTTATCCACCCCTCTGTGTGGTGACGGATTTAGAATACACAATGTCAGCAACCCCTGCCATCATATGGGTGTCGTAAGAGGTTACTCCTACGCAAGAGGTAAATCACCTAGCTTCAAAAGAAGGAATAGCAGATACAAACCCTGTAAACAAACAATACAAATTATGAGCTAAGTAAAAGAGTAGGTGCCGCATAACTAAATATAAATAAATAAATATCCTTGGACATTTCACACAACGCCATCTCGTCCCAAGCTAAGCAACTTAATGCTTGTGTTATGGTAACGAGATGGATGATAAACTACTTATCTAGTTACATTGTTTTTTTTTTAAATACATACATACTATAGATAGAAAACACCCAGACCTGGAACAAATACTTGTAGGTCGTACAAATATTTCTTCCGTGCGGGAATCGAACCCGCGATATGCTGTACAGCAGTCGATCGCTCAACCACTCAACTCCGCCATTGTTATGCCGATATTTTAGGATTGGATTGGTGAATATGCACAAAAAAATTTATAACGAAAAATACCCAATTTATAACCATTTGAAATCAGTGCCAACTTAAATGTCCAAGAGGGGGGGGGTCTGGCCAGATGGGTAGGCACAGGGTGTCACGTCTATTTCTCTTCTCTGGTTTCCCTTTCTCTGCGTCTAGGATTTCGGCCTTGTCTTTTTATAAACGGACCGACCCCGGAATCTAACCTGGGACCCGTTGATCCAAAGGCGGCACATGGAACCCCTATATTAACGAGGCATTGCCCTTTGGTCGGATCTTACGACACCCTCAAGATGGCATGGGGTGAAGACACTATGTATTTTAAATTCATCACTATGCTGACAAATCCGTCACCACACTCAAAAAAACCTCTTTCTTTCTTTAGGTCTGTTAAAAATATGTTTAAGCTGCAAGGTCTACTGGATACAAGGTGGCCAATTGAAGTGGCTCAACTGAAATCATAATAAAAGTCGACTTTCGCTCATAGTGAGTCATAAACGCAAGCGGAAAACATTAAAACGCAATTTCGTTTCCGTTTCGTTTACGTCGCGGTTTACGTTCCGTTTACGTTTCGTTAACGTTTTACGGTCGGTGAGGTGCACGGTTTTACGCATCATGGCTTAGTCATTTAGTGTGGAGTGAATGAGGTGCAAGATGAAGTGAAGGGATAAATTTCTGTAGCTCATCTCGTGCGTACTGGGTGTAACAGAATTATTGTATACACGTAATAACGCACGTAAAAGTCTAAGTCGCAGTATAAAGCTGTGTGCAACATTTTTGGAAAAAACCAAGCTCTTGTTTTATTGGTGGTCTCTAGCTGGTACGTACAGTGCATACAAACAGACAAACATTGTCGAGAACTGCGCTTCTCGAAGACAATGCTGAGCTCCATTCACCCGTGTCCAGGGTGTAGTGTAATTCTTACCCAAACGTCGGGTAAATAAAGATAACTCTACGTTACAAAGGAAGTTAGTGCATTTTAAAAACAAGACCGATAATTTAAAATAAGAACTACATAGTTTCTTGCCGGTTATTCTCTGTAGAGCAGCATTCCGAGCCGGTGATAGTTTCAGCGTGAATTTGGGTGGACGCAAGTGTTTTGGCAGATCAAAAGAGATTTATGGATTGTCAGAATGAGAAATTGTGTTTGAAAGGTGTGACTGTAGATATGACGACTGATAGGTGTGTATGGAGACTACCACCTAGCGTGGGAAATTTTGAATACGACGATAAATAAGAGGTGTGTGATGAAACCTACGTAAATACAGGTCCGTTTGAGTTTGAACTATTTGTATACTGTAGTATTGTGCTACGAATATTTTGTATGAATCTTTTGACAAATATTCCAGCTACACATCGCCCTTAAAACGGGTTGTTCCCATACATCCATAATTTTATTACCACCACCTCCACGACTTTTATTTGTGTACACATTTAATTCTCAGGACATCCATGAAATTTAAAGTACCGTCAACATGTAAAAGGTTTTATGATTTAGATAATGAATCGTGAAGATTTTTTTTTAATAATATCGATTTACTAATAATCATCTTCCATTTATTTTAACTTTCATTTTTTTTTAATTTTTTTGTGTAATTTCTGATCTGTTGTCTGTTTCTGTACCTATTGAAAAAAATAAAATAAAAGCTCTGTTTAATGAAAATAGCTTTATAAAGTTGTTTAATTCATGCGACAACACGCACAATTCGTTAGCGCTCAACCCTTGATTGTGAGAGCGAACAGTTTCGAAACAAAAATGCAATTTCTTATCAGTACGTCTTTTAACCCGGATGTGTCAAGTCAAGACGTTCTTACTTGTTAGCCGTGTGTGAAAATGAGAGATGAACAAGACAGTGCCGACGCTGGGCCCAGTGTACCAACAGAATTTCATGTTATTGATGGTCCTTGTAAATACCAACTTTGCTTTAATTTTAATTTAGTTTTCCTATAGCTAACTTTTTTTGTGAGATGAGGACATTAGCCCGTATTGTTTTGTCTGTGATTAGTGAGTACCTAATAAATGTGCCTAAGACAAAATCTTAATTAGATACAATTTATATGTAAGTTATAAGTACATATGATTTATTTATTTATAGATTAACAGTTTAATATGTAAAAAATATATATATAATAAATTAAAACTAATTTAAGTGATTTAATAAATTAGGCCCATGTGGTAAAGTGCCTAAAATGCTGGCAGCATTTCCCCTTTGAATGGCCAGACTTATACGCTGGCCGAGGAAGCTGCCAGCCCTTGGGTCGCCAGACACCTCTATAAGCTTTTTTGAGAGCTTTTTATAGAGGCCCAATGCATTAGGACCCCACGGTCCCAAAGTTTCGACGCCAAATGGAATAAAAATGTATTCGGCGCCGATACCCCTATATTTATGAAATTTTGAAAGTTCAGCCGTCTCTGCCGCCGCGCCAGCTCTTTTGCTTGTTCCATGAATATGAGACGGGGCTAATGTGTCAACACACGTAGCATCCCACACTAGCGCCCGACCCCTAACCCATGGAACAAGAGACATACCGTCAGTTATAAGTAGTTAAGTAAAATATTTACACTGATGTTATAAAAAATATTTGTAAGGGTTAAACTGTGATCTCTATTAAGTGATAATTTTAAACCGTTATATTTGTATGTTTGTACTATTTTTTTTGTAGTTACTCATTAAGTTTTATACAAGTGATTATCTGGACTGTGATTAAAATCGGAGTTGGATTATATTGTAGCACTAAAATTGCATATCATCACTACTTATAACGCAAATCATAGATAAGCATATCCTATTTATATTATTATAACTATTTACACTGATTTATTAAATCTTATATTTGTAAGAGTTAAACTGAGATTTTTCAATATTTTTTTTTATTAGGTTGATTATGACTGATAATAATTTAAAAACTGTTTTAATTATGTTAAACTAGCGACCCGCCCCGGCTCCGCACGGGTGCAATTACGCATGTATTATACATATAAACCTTCCTCTTGAATTACTCTATCTATTAAAAAAACCGCTTCAAAATCCGTTGCCTAGTTTTAAAGATTTAATATAGGGACGGACAGACGACAGCGACTTTGTTTTATACTATGTAGTGATAATAACAAGTGTGATTTTATAATATATAATAGTAGTATTTACTGTCGCTATTTAATATTATTTATGGTTGATTATCTGTGATTGGCTGGACTGTGATTGAAGTCTGAAACTTCTAAGAAATGCTTTGATTAATAATTTATTTACATAATATATATACATATACGCATTTTATTTCATTAAATACATGTAAGTGGTTCTTAATTTTTTTTCTCTCCGATTTTCTTCCTGACCGTACTTAAAAACTTGTGCACGGATGTCGTGGGAAAGAAAATAATATTTTATATTTTAATTTTAATTCTCGTGGAGGTAGCGGGAACTAATGTATGAAAGTTTTTTTTTTCGAGAACAATGGGTTGTGGATGTGTGGGAATAAGCCCTTAAAACAAGGGGGCGTAAGGTGATATTGGTAATTTTAAATTTATAAGAGTGTTGTTAAATAACCTACGTAAATAACCTTTTAAATTTGAGTTTGGAACTAAACTTTCATATTTGAACCGCAATTAAAACCGTCATTGTGAGTATACTAAAAAAAACTTGAATAGCATTTTTGCGGAGCTAAATTGTCTTAACTCTCAGTTTAAGTGAAACCTCCTTCAATAAGTAAAGCTGCTTGTGAAGCAGCTGAAAAAGCTAAGGCATGTATATACAGGGGGCTAGGCTCCGAATATGAATTTGTCCCTTTCGGTGTCGAGACCCTTGGTCCGTGGGGTCCTAGCACTATAAGCCTTTTTAAGGAAATAGCAAAAAGGTTAGTCGAAATCACAGGAGACCGGAGAGCTGGCAGCTACCTCGGATAAAGAATCAGTCTAGCGGGGATTCAAAGGGGGAACGCTGCCAGTATATTCGGAACTCGGAACTTTGCCTACAGGGACTCCTTTAAATAGTTAATATATTTTAGTACATATTTTCTTTTTAAGGATATTTTTTATTTGTTTTTAGTTTTAGGTTAGTTGGTATATTATAAACTATGTCTATACCTAGTAAAAAAAAACAATCAATAAAAATATATATATTTAGTTTGTGTGAATTAGGTAAATTTTATGACATAATTTGATAATTCAATTTCTGTTCGTTAAAACAATAAGCTCTCTGCTGACCGCAGGGAGAACTTCTGTTTCCATTGTCAGGCCATTGTAGCCACAAGTTTTCCAAACTTGGGAAAGTTCGGCTTTGGACAAACTTTATTTAATTGCACCGCAGCCTAGGGCGATTCTCTAATTTCTATTCGCACCTACTGTAATACCAAAGTTTTTTTTTCACTGACTGATTTTCCCGCGAAATACGGGCCCATAATACCGATAATTTAATTAATTTTGGATTTTAAATACTCTATTATAATAGAGTCACTACACAATTCTATTCTGTGGTTGGTAAGAACCGACGAAAGGAAATAACAAGGCCTAAAACCTAGTCGCAAGAGAAGAAAATCTAGCAAGAAACACAGTGCCAAACCCTATTGGAGTGCCAACCCCCTTCCATGTGAATGAAGGAGGAATGACTCAGTAGGCACTGAAATTGTTGTAAATTATGTTTATTTATTTTAGTTTTATTAAAATAACATTGTGTATATTAATTAATGTTTGGAAAAATAATGCATTTTGCACTTCTTTTATATACAGGGTTGATACGACATAGGGGCATTTTTTTAACTGCCTATACTAGGTAGCATTTCCAGGCTCTGTACCAAAAATTAATTAAATTGGAGCAATAGTTAAGCCGCAAATGATTTTTTAAATTTTTGCCTCATTTGACATGACGTATCTTTCCTAACAGATGTTTATGCCTAACGCGTCGTTTATTAACCTTAGGGGCTGTCCATTAATCACGTGATGTTTTTTAACATTTTTAACCCCTCCCTCCCCCTTGGTGATACCTGGTGAGGTTTAAGACTACCCCTCCACCCCCCATGAAAAATCACGTGTATTTTTTTTTGTACCGTTTCGAATTCATACTAATCACATATAGTATACGTAGTGTAATTTAATGCCCCTCTGTCATATCAACTGTATAATTTACACTCCAGCACCTCAACAATTTTCGTAAAAAGGGTTATAAAGTTTTAGCTTTACTTATTTATTTATAGATTCATAGATTCTCGCTCGTATCTTAATTCTCAAAGAACGCAGTTACCATACTGTTTAGACGGATACACTATTTGAATACCGAATATGTTTGTTGATAAAATCAAGATGGGTATAAATACATAAATTAAAGTAAGGCCCTTCGTACACAGGGCTACGCAAATCTTTGATACTGATGTTGTTCACTACATTAGTATCAAGTCGCGAGTATCAAGGTGCGCATGATCCGTACACACGAGATTGAATCGCAAGACGCGAATTGCCTATTCAGTCACTATATAGGCGTACCGGGTGAACAGATCACATTGGAAATCCATCGAAATCCACCGCCATCTTGGAAATCGCCGCGACATATTATAAAGCGACGATCTCGACCGACATCGCGAGTTCCGGGACGAATGTCGGCGACGCGACAAGTGTACGAACCTCAATGGATTTGCATGGCCGTAGTCGCTTGTAGACTAAAATCGTTGAGTATCGAAAACTTGCGTAGCCCTGTGTACGAAGGGCCTTACTGAAAAATTAATAACGCTATACATATAAGTACCTACATAGTGGAGGTGTATCATTTTCTAATAATGTTGCTATAAAATGATTCGGCTGCCATGGCTACATAAAAAATATTAACGTAATATACTCGTATAATACATAACTTCGTGCCAAATTAATTTTACTTTCTTCACAGTTGGAGAGAATATATTTTGTAGGCAGTAAGGTAACTTCTCAACGGCACACATAAAACTCTAAAATGGCATTAATGTCTTAAATATACAGGGAACATACATGGGGGTGATTCGGCTACCCCAAGGGGTGCTCTACCTCTGGACTTCCGCTTGATACTATTTTTTGGGACATCCTGTATAATTTAAATAATAACTTTTAGTAATCCTAACGAATAGTGTGGCTAGCATTATTTTTATTTAAAAACGAAGCTCTGCGCTAGGTACACCTGTGTCGCAGTTTATGTGGGCAGTTTACAAACATGTAATTTACGAGCACTATGACACCCAGACTCCGAGCCAGTGCCTCTGGTTTAGACAAAGACACTTGCCCGACCCCGGAATCGAACCCGGGTCCCGTTGATCCGTTGATTTTCTACTACTACTCAGCTCATAAACGACCAACTGCTGAGTCGGGCTTCATCCTACCACAGGGAGAAAAATTGCCAGCGTGGCACAGTGGGTCAATCTCCCACCACGAATCTGGAGGAGTTCCAGCTCAGTAGTGGGTATTTTATGGGCTGTGATAAGTATAATTGGCGGCCTTATCGCTTAAATCATTCACTTGCATCTCTCAAACCAGAATATTATTAATACTATGAGCTACTGGCGCAATATTATGTTTTCTACTGTGACAGAATATTCTAGAAAATGTATTTGATGTTTATTACCTAGACGAATATTTTCCATGGGCCCTCACTAATGTAATGAAAATATGTGAAGCACGTAGAAACGTCTAGACGTTATAATTAAGAATCAAACATGATTGGGAGACGCTGTAAAAAATGAACTTTATGGTATGTAATTTATGAGTGAAAACGTAACAGAACGACAATTTTCATTGTAGTCATTTTTTTCTTTTTAAATGAAGGCATTCCCTGCACTATGTATAGCATCGCGGGGCAAGTGTCTCTAGCTTACACAAAGACATTTACTTGTCCGACCTCGTGACCAAAAGGAGCAACATCCATCCAATCTATACCAACAAGGCACAAGTACAAGAAACAAAATTGAATAGTGGACCATACATCTGACAACCAGTGGTGTGGACGAGTTCTTGTGTGGAGATTGCAACACGGTAAACGTAGTCCAGAAAAGAAAAAGAGTTCCGTTTAAAAAAAAATGTAACTGAGTGTTTGCGAAAGTTTGGCGGCGGCTGGATGCTGAGGACAGAAATCAATGGCATTGTGGCGATCATTACGAGAGTCTTAAATCCAGTGGACAAAAGTTGGCTGACGATCGTGATGATGGTTCATAAATTACCCACTACTAAGTCAGACTTCCCCTTAATTAATGGAGGGATATATGTACACAGTAGTTATAGATATATAACTACTGTGTCATGATGGAAAGACGGGCTGGCACAGGGTTTGTATCAATATCTCTTGCGGCTAGGACCTTTTATGACAACCTCAGGATAGTATGGTGATAAATGGCTTATATGAAATAATATTATAAACGTGAAAGTTTGTAAGTATGGATAGATGGATGGATGTTTCTTACTCTTTCACGTAAAAACTACTATTATTGTAAAGTTTCATTAAAATCCATTTTAATGAAACTTTACAATAATATAGCTTATACATCAGAATGGAATGGAATGGAGGGATTTTAGGAGTGAAGAGTTGTGTGTGAAAGGTGTGAATGTAGGTATGACGACTGAGAGGTGTGTGTGGAGACTACCACCTAGTGTGGGACAGGGGCCGTAAGATGATAATGGTGTTTATAAATATGACGATTTATAAGAGTTTTGTGATGAAACCTACGTAAATTCCTTTTGAGTTTGAGAATAACACATAGGCATAAGTTATAAAGATGTTATGTGAATTACAACAATATAAACAAGTCGAATTCAAAATTTCTAATTATCAAATTTTCGACCATATTAAACTATAGACAACATAACGTTTCGCTGTCAGTTGCGTTTTGTTAAAGCAGGTTTTATACGGACCCCCCTCGACTGTGCTGCCACCTTGCTGTGGTGAGGGGGCTTGAGTGCCTCAATGATCCGTGGGGCCATACCGGCCAGGGCCTCCCATGCCGGGCGGGCCCACGGGGAGAGGTGAGACGAAGAGCGGCACCCAGCGTCCTGGCGGGTTGCGGCTCCGGGGACTCCTCTGTCCTCAGAGCTGCCTTGGGAGTCGTAAACCGCTGCGGCGCACCATGAGGTCCTCGGGTTGGCGCTCAACTTAGTTGGCCGTCAAACCGAGTCCTCACTCAACGTCCTCGGGTTGGCGCCGGCCGAGGGCTGACGCACCTCCTCTGCGAGGCCGTATGTCGCAGAAGGGGGCTGCGGGACGGATCGCCGGTGCGCTGCGGTAGATTGGGGCTGCGGGGACCTGGGTGGATGGGGATCCTGTCCCCAGTGTCTCGCTGCGAGCCCTGGTGGGCTCCGGGGACCTGGGTAGACGGTGGACCCTGTCCTAAGGGTTTCCCTGCGGGCCCTGGACGGCTGCGGTGCGCCGGTGTCCTCTGGTTGGCGCCGGCCCGAGGGCTGACGGGCCTCCTTCTGCGGGGCCGATGTCGCAGAAGGGGGCAGCGGGGCGGGTCGCAAGGGAGGGAGCTCCGGGTGACCCGCGCCGCGGACGGAGGCGGGGGTGGAGGGGGGTTCGTGACGATGCGGGCCCCTTCTGCCCTCGCCTAGGAGGCCGGTGGTGGTTCGGGGGAGCCACCACCGACGAAAGCCTCGATGACTGAGGGCGTCCCAGTATACCGGGACGCCCTCTCTGATAGTCGCTTGCCCGCGTTGCGGGCACCACGCCGGGGCGTCACAGTAGAATGCGTTTACGCGAACTTGTGGCGCCCCAAGCGCGTCGTGTGAGGGTATGCCGCTGGGGTTTTAGTGGGTAAACGACTCTTGGGTAGACGACCCTTGTCGGAGTCCCACATAATCACCGACCTTTCCCCCGGGGTGCGGTGGTATGCATAAAGCATTTCCCCAGCGAAAACAAAAAAAAAAAAAAAAAAAAAAAAGGTTTTATACGGACGGGATAAAAATCTCAGGTATCCTATGTCCAACTTTCTTTTTGTTTTAAATATATATAATGCGGAACAAAGTTCGCCGGGTCAGCTAGTATGAAATAATTGGCACATTATGTGCAGAGGAACGGATTAAAAGGTAAATTCTTAAAGAAACAAAATGAATCATTGAGTTTTTGAATTTTTTAATTCTGATAAATGGAAAGAGCGTACATAAGTTTTATAACAAAACTATTTTTAGTTTTATTGATTTCGCTATACATAATTCAAAAGCTGTTTCAAGATAAAAAAAATGTTTTGGTGCCAGTACCGAAGACACGCCGACAGCACCCGAACAAACCGGAGCGCGTGTGACGTCATATTGTTAGTTTTCACTCATTGCAGTTGGTATAGAAATAATAAGTACAGTGTTCTGATCTAGTGATTTTATTGTCATTCTTTAATATTAAAATTTCATCAAAAATATTAGCATTCTGCACTACTTCTCTATACTATAAGTGTGGGAATATGAAACTCTACCGCTCGCACAATTTTCGAAAAACAGCGTATTAAGAAATAAATACCTATGTGTAATTTTTAAATAATAATTAATAATTTATTCTAGAAAAAATACTAGACACAGTAGTAGAGTTTAAAATCCTATCATCATCATCATCATTTCAGCCAAAAGACGTCCACTGCTGGACATAGGCCTCCCCCAAGGATCTCCACAAAGGCCGGTCCTGGGCCGCCCGCATCCACTGCTTTCCGGCGACCTTAACCAGGTTGTCGGTCCACCGTGTGGGAGGCCTACCAGCACTGCGCCTTCCGGAACGCGGTCGCCACTCGAGGACTTTTCTGCCCCATCGGGCGTCGGTCCTGCGAGCTATGTGCCCTGCCCACTGCCACTTAAGTTTGGCAATCCTGTGGGCTATGTCGGTGACCCTGGTTTTCCTGCGTATCTCCTCATTTCTGATTCGATCTCGCAGGGAAACTCCGAGCATAGCCCTCTCCATTGCCCTTTGGGTGACTTTGAGCCTTCTGATGGAGCCCATAGTGAGCGACCACGTCTCTGTTCCATATGTCATCACTGGCAACACACACTAGTTAAAGACTTTTGTCTTCAGACACTGCGGTATTGTGGACGAGAAGATCTTACGCAGCTTCCCGAACGCTGCCCAGCCGAGTTGGATCCGACGATTGACCTCTTTCTCGAAGTTGGACTTACCTAACTGGACAGTGTGTCCCAGGTAAGTGTAATGGTCAACAACTTCGAGGGTAGAACCTCCGATGTTAACAGGAGTGGCTTGAACATGGATGTTAGACATGATCTTCGTCTTCTCCATGTTCATCTTAAGGCCGACTCGTTCGGAGGCTCCACAGAGGCCATCGAGCATCGTAGTGAGGTCCTCCATGGTTTCAGCCATTACGACTATGTCGTCAGCGAATCGAAGGTGAGTGATGTACTCGCCGTTCACGTTAATGCCCAGCCCTTTCCAGTCCAGAACCTTGAAAACATCTTCCAGTGCAGCGGAGAACAGTTTCGGAGAGATAACATCTCCCTGTCTAACACCTCGCTGCAGCTGGATCGGTTTCGAGGTCTGGTCCTGGAGTCGGACTGACATGGTGGCGTTTTCATACAAGCACTTCAACACTTCGATGTACTGATAGTCGACTTGGCACCTCTGGAGAGCCTGCAATACTGCCCACGTCTCGATCGAATCGAAGGCTTTCTCGTAGTCCACGAACGCCAGACAAAGGGGCAGGTTATACTCCTCGGTCTTCTGTATAACCTGCCGTAGCGTTAAAATATGGTCTACGGTGCTGAAGCCTTTTCGGAAACCGGCTTGTTCGGGAGGCTGGGAATCGTCGAGCCTGCATGCGAGACGATTCGTGATGACCCTCGAGAACAACTTGTAGACATGGCTCAAAAGTGAGATGGGTCTGTAGTTCTTCAATAAGGTGTTATCTCCCTTCTTGAAGAACAGCACCACCACACTTCTGTTCCATGCCTTTGGCGTTCGTCCTTCGAGTATGACGGAATTGAACAACTTCTGAAGGGCCCTAAGGATCGGTTCTCCACCCACCTTCAAAAGTTCTGCGGTAATCCCGTCATCACCCGCCGCCTTGTTGTTCCTAAGTTGCTCGAGAGCCATCCCGATCTCACACAGGCTGACGTCCGGTAGGTCTTCTGTGTAGTGCCGGGTTAACCTAGCTCGTGGGTCGTTTGCTAGATTTATGACGGGTTCGTGTGTAGACGTGTACAGTTGCCCATAGAAACTCTCGACCTCACACAAAATCTCGGACTTTGACGTGACGATCCTGCCGTCATCAGTCTTCAGCCTGACGAGCTGGCTTTGCCCAATAGACAGATCCCTGGCGAAAACCTTGGAGCCCCTGTTGCGTTCAATAGCCTCTTCAACACGAATCGTGTTGAATCGGCGTATATCACGCTTCAGGGACTTTGATATCTGTCTATTGAGCGTCCGAAGCTGCGTCGCATCATCTGAAGACTTCAGGACCATTTTCCGTCGCTCGTCCATGAGATTTAGGGTGAGGTCCGAGAGCTTTTTGGCCGTTTTCTGGCGTTGGGTCTTACAGAACTTCGACCCAACTTTGCGGACAGTCTCCACGAACCCGTCATTATTATCGTCCACGTCAACGCCTAGGCTAATAAAGCGGTTCTGCAGTTCGAGCTGGAAGCTTTCCGGGTTTTGAATCTGAACAGGCACGGGACGCAGCGTAGACCTCACCATGCGCGACCTTTCAAGCTTGACGTCGATATTCAATGTGCCTCTTACTAAGCGGTGATCGCTTCCGGTTTTATCCATATTGATCACGGAGACATCATTGAATATGTGCTTTTCCGTCGACATGATGAAGTCTATCTCGTTTTTTGTGGTGCCATCCGGACTCAACCAGGTCCATTTCCTCTGTTCTGGTTTTTTGTAGAAGGAATTCATCATATAGAGTCCCTCCTTCTCCAGAAAACCAGCCAAAGTCTGGCCCCATTGGTTCCGGTGTCCAAAGCCAAATTGCCCCACTTGCAGCTCATCTCCGCTCCGCTTGCCCAGTTTCGCGTTAAAATCCCCCATGACAACGGTGTAGTGCGTTCTAGAGCCATGTATGGCCGAGGAAATGTCCTCATACATTATCTCCACCGCTTCTTCGGGGTGTGCCGAGGTCGGTGCGTATACCTGTATGACCTTCAGCGAATAACGCTTGGTTATTCTGAGTATAAGGTACGCCACCCTGGTCGACACACTCTCGATTTTAACAACGTTGTTCACAAGGGACTTGTGGACGATAAACCCAACACCACCTTGGGACTGTTGGTCGCCCTCCCGGAAGTAGAGCAAGTTGCCGGATTTGAGGGTTATCGTGTCCTCCCCCTCTCTTCGGACTTCAGACAACCCCACTACATCCCATCGCAGCTTGCTCAACTCTTCCTCGAGTTCTATGATCTTCTCGTCAGTCCGCAGTGTCCGTGTGTTGTATGTTGCCAGGTGCAGCCGTCGTTTTTAGTGGTAGCCGGATCTCTGCCGGAGATTGTTCGCACCCCCTGCCCCACCGTTACCTTGGCTGCTACCGTGGCCGAAGGAATAGCAGGGCTGCCGGGGACTGGGGGCCGTTTTTAAATTTGTGACAATCATAGGGGGGGTTTGCCATAATCGCCACGCTTGGCAGGCGGGTTGGCGATCGCAGTATCGGATGGCCGATTCTTGACAGAACGTCGCTGCTGCCCAACGTCTGTTGTCCCTTAGTCGCCTTCTACGACACCCACGGGAAGATATGGGGTGGTAGTATTCTTACTCCGCTACCACACGGAAAATCCTATATTTTGTATCAAATACAAAGTTAATTTCCCACGAGTTAAGCTTATACGTTATGGAGCAATAAAACTTAATGAAATTTGAGTACTCAGACGGTTTATTGACAATGAATTCATATGAGACATGAATTTCTAAATACTTCCCCATCATCATCATCACTAGCCGGTAGCCCACATTTACCGGCGACCTTAACCAGGTCGTCAGTCCACCGTGTGGGAGGCCTACCAGTACTGCCCTTAAAAATCTAAAACCAGTAAACTATCGAAGGTAAAGAAGAAGAGAGATAATTTAATTCTCACC
Source organism: Clostera curtula (assembly GCA_905475355.2). Classification (NCBI taxonomy): domain Eukaryota; kingdom Metazoa; phylum Arthropoda; class Insecta; order Lepidoptera; family Notodontidae; genus Clostera; species Clostera curtula. The sequence goes on along the minus strand of FR997813.1, from coordinate 2,691,487 downwards.
CTCAATTTAATAGTAACCACCATCTTTCAAATTGATTGAGCTCTCACACACTTAAAAATTAGTTTTGTCTAGTCTCCCTCGAGGCACTCCACCCAACTTGTAAATCTAATAAACTTATGAGCACACGTGTCGTTCATTGACTTATTTAATTATGTAATACATATCTATATGTGTCTTTATATCGTCCGTGTTGTGACGGATATAGAATACACAAGGTCACCAACCCATGCCATCCTGAGAGTGTCGTAAGAGGCGACTAAAGGAACGCAAGTGGCAGATCACCTAGCTGCAAGAGAAGGAAAACTTGATACAAACTCTGTGCCAACCCGTCATGCCAGCGTGGCACAGTAGGCTAATTTCCTTCCATGAATTTGGAGGAGGCCCGATTTAGCAGTGGGTCATTTAAAGGCTGAAACGACATATCTATATATTAATAATACGTGAAGCAAACCTTTGAACCCTTTTTACAAAAAATGCAGACGAAGGAGTCTGAAATTTCCCACATTTATTATAGTTTATATACATAATTCTATTGTACATACAAACTCACTGAACTCGTCATAAACGCCTGGACCGATTTGAATGATTATTTGTATGCGTTTGGGTGGCACCGAGGTTGGATTAAATTCACAAATCAGCCCGACAGATGGCGTGCAGTCGGTAAACGAATATCATTCAGGACAACGTCTGCCGGGTCGGCTAGTAGTATATACATAATAACGAACGAGCGAAGCGTAATTAAAAAAATGTACTAAAAGAATATATTACATGAATAATAAGAACATTACACTCACTACCATGTACTTGACACACACACACACAGGCGCATAAAAAAGAGTATATTGTTTATTGTTAACTAGCGACCCGCGCCGGCTTCGCACGGATGCAATTAAACCTCTAAATTTATCAGTGTTTCTCTACTATATTATGGATGTATTATACTTTCAAACCTTCCTCTTGAATCACTCTATGTATTAAAATAAACCGCTTCAAAATCCGTTGCGTAGTTTTAAAGATTTAAGCATACATAGGGACGGACAGACGACAGCGACTTTGTTTTATACTATGTAGTGATAGTGAAGTCGTAGATAGAGTGATTCGAGAGGAAGGTTTATATGTATAATACATGCATAATTGCACCCGTGCGAAGCTGGGGCGGGTCGCTAGTTGTTTTATAATATGTAGTGATGATTGGTAAAGTCTGTGGTCAAATTGAGGGTAGAATTATATTTATAGAACTATAATTTAAATGAACTATGGTTGAATTTCAACCGCTGGGCGACCATTACTTTTTATTAAAGTGATTTATTAGCTGTGGCATATTTAAACTTTTTAAACGCTAACTTTCGTCGCTGTTTCACAATATTACTTGAAAAAGCGAAGAAGTCCCGACTGTTGTTTCGGGATCTGCACTGCAATCCAGCGTAATCTAGATACTGATTGAGTTATTTTTTTTAATATTAGTGTCATCATCATCATTTTAGCCCCGTAAAGATTTCCATGAAGGCCAGTCCCAAGGATTTGCACGAAAGCCGGTCCTGAGTCGCCCTTATACAGGACCTTAACCAGGTCCTCGGTCCACCATGTGGGAGGCCTACCAGCAGCGCTTTCCGGAACGCTGTCGCCCAATATTAGTCTGGTTTTTGGTACATCTGTCGGGGTCAATTTTTTCTCTCTTCTACAAGAGAAATCTTACTAATATTATAAACGTGAAAGTTTGTAAGTATGGATGGATGGATGTTTGTTACTCTTTCACGTAAAAACTACTGAATGGATTTTAATGAAACTTTACAATAATATAGCTTATACATCAGAATAACACATAGGCTACACGTTATAAAGATATTATGTGAATTACAACAATATAAACAAGTCGAATTCAAAATTTCTAATTGTCAAATTTTCGGCCATATTAAACTAAAGACAACATAACGTTTCACTGTCAGTTGCGTTTTGTTAAAGTAGGTTTTATACGGACGGGATAAAAATCTAAGGTATCCTATGTCCAACTTTCTTTTTGTTTTAAATATTTATAATGCGGAACAAAGTTCGCCGGGTCAGCTAGTCTACAATAGTAAAGCCAGGGATGGTACTAGTTAATATTTCTGCTAGCTCCAAAAAAAAAGGATTGCATGGAACAGTAGCTCGTATACCCTGCGCTTGGCTAACCTATCATTTGGGGCCACAAATCACACCCACGTAATAATTTATGAGTCACAATTTATAACCTAGACATAACCTTTCTATAGAGCTTTAATTATTATTGTCTATTAATAAAACGTTGACATGTTAATATTGTGTAGGTGAGAGGCACGATTCTTGTAACATGTTTTTTTGTTTATCTTTTTTTTTTAATATACTACTACTTCTAATCGGCCCATAAACCCACTGCTGATTTGGAAGGAAATGACAAGGCCGCAAGAGAAGCCTTTGGATCAACTGGTCCCGGGTTCGATTCCGGGGTCGGGCAAGTGTTTGTCTAAACCAGAGGCACTTGCTCCGAGTCTCGGTGTCATTTGTGTTCGTGAATTACATGTTTGTTAACTGGCCCGCGATAGAGGTTACCGAGAGCAGGGGTTTTTTTTTTTTTTTTAGAAAAAAAACTCGTTTTAAATAGAAATGCACTAAACATAAAAAAAGCATTATTAACATGAATAAAAAATATAACTAAAATAAATCTAAGAAGATTAATAATTAATATTTATTATAATATAGCTCAGACAATTAGCAGACTGAAGTGGCAGTGGGCTGGTCATATCTGTAGAAGAACCGACAACCGCTGGGGTAGACGAGTTCTTGAGTGGAGACCGCGAATCGGCAAGCGTAGTGTGGGACGGCCCTCTGCTAGATGGAGCGACGATCTGCGAAAGGTTGCGGGCAGCAGCTGGATGCGTCAAGCTGAAGACAGGGCGCTATGGCGCTCTTAAGGGGAGGCCTATGTCCAGCAGTGGACTAATGTGGGCTGATGATGATGATAATAAAATTATTATAATAAACAGCCTTCTGGTCACCGGTTGAATTTAACAGACACCAATTTTATTAGCTATAAATATATACATCTTGAGGCTTCGGGTAGTAACTATCCTAGTCTCTTGTATTCATTTAGTCACTCTTTACGACATCCTCAGGATGGTACGTACGGGGATGAATGGCAAATATCAATTTTTGCCCCACTATGGGAAGAGGGATGGATTGACAGATAAGGTCTACAGGAAACAAATTGAATGCACTTAGGACACAACTATAATAGATCATTTCAGTTGGCTATTAGGTTTATAGATTTTTGTACAGGGTATCCTAAATATCACATAAAACTCCATCAATGAAAGGTGGGATCATCTAATGACAATTCGCGCTACAACAATGACTTAGGAAGACCAATAAAAGACAAGCAGTGTAAATTCTTCACGATTTTAATATTCCTCAGAAGGCCACCAAACGAAATTGCTTTAAGCACCAGCAACGCTCTTAGCGTACCAAATTAAAAAGGTCGTAACTATAAATCCCGAAACGACCCATAAAGTTTATTATTATTAAAACATGTACAACCTTTTTATTTTCGAGACATTGATTGGCTTTATTTTCTGGTTTTAATTTATAGTTTTATGAAGGAGTGTGATGGGCGGTATTTAATGGAGTTTCGTGAAATTGATGTGGACACCGTTGTGTGCAATACCAACTAAATAAATATAAATATTTATCGGAAGAAATAGTATTATTAGTCGTATGAGCCGACTAAAGGAAAATAAATAAATAAACATCCTTGGACATTTCACACAACGCCATCTCGTCCCAAGCTAAGAAACTGAATGCTTGTGTTATGGTAACGAGATGGATGATAAACTACTTATATACATTTTTTTTTGTAAATACATACATATTATAGATAGAAATGACACCCAGACTCCGAGCCAGTGCCTCTGGTTTAGACAAAGACACTTGCCCGACCCCGGAATCGAACCCGGGACCCGTTGATCCAAAGGCGGCACATCTAACCACTAGACCAACAAATGCAAGAGAGGCCCCAAGAGAATTTTAGCAGTGTTGGTATTTTTTCGGAAAGTCCGAGAATCACTGCGCAGACTATAGTATTTATTTAGATCTATTGTATTCAGCCCATATCTGTCTTACTGCTGAGTTGGGTCTCAATCGTAAACAAGACCAATGATTTGAAAATAAAAAAAACAACTACAGGGTTTCTTGCCGGCTCTTCTCTGTAGAGCAGCATTCCGAACCGGTGGTAGTTTCGGCATGTATATGGGTGGACACAAAGGTTGTGGGAGATCAAAAGAGATGGATGGATTGTAAGAATGAGGAATTGTGTATGAAAGGTTTGACTGTAGATATGACGACTGATGGGTGTGTATGGAGACTACGACCTAGCGTGGGACAAGGGTCGTAAGATTATAATGGTAATTTTAAATATAAAACCTACGTAAATAAAGTTCCCTTTGAGTTACTGTATGACGCTGGCCAGACGGGATGGCACAGGGCAAACTGAATCCTGTTAAACCACGTTACGAGCAATACAGATCTATAAAATACTTTATTACGTTGTCTTAGACATAGTATAAAGAAGAGGGAGTAGGCTATCTCCGGCCCAATTCGCGATTTAATTACCTACTGTCTTAGGGTTGTCACTTTTAGCTAAATATTAGGCGCGGCTGTTCGCGCTTCGCAGCAACCGCATGAACAGCGGCAACGTCAAGTCGCGGTCCCGACTCGCCATGTCGCCGCTAGATGGTACACGCGGCAACATAGCTTGTGTTTAATTTATTTGCTAAAAAATCAAAAAGCTGACTTGTATAGAGCACTAAGCTTTATACAAGTCAGCTTTTTGATTTTTTTTATTATGCATAATGTAGTATTTTTACACATAAAGGACCACATTTATTTTTAATTAATACAAACATATCTATTGAATCACACATTTATTACAAAATTACAAATTAGCTACAGAAAAATACTTTCTTCGGTTTCGACTATTACGAAACGCCTTGTTATTAAACTTTAATGTATAATAACTATATCCGCATCCTTATAAATAACTTTTGCAAATATAATTTCGGAAAACATGGGCAGGGCAGTGAAAAATGTAAATCTTTTATTTGTTCTTAATTAGACATGCCAATTTTGCAGTTTATGTGATCATTTTTAAATGCTTTTTGGAATATCTGCTCCATCGTCTTAATATTTTCAACAAAGTCGTCGGGTGGAATCACTAACAAAATTTGGTCTCTAGAATAATTTTTGTAGTGAAGGTACCTAGATTCTGCACTTAAATTGCAAACTTGCTGATTCGCGTTTAAATACGATTTAAGTTGTTCGCAATCCTCGTGACGTTCAATCCACTTTTTCAACAAGGCTCCGCATACGTTAAAAAAAGCATTTTTTTCGAGGATATCAAATTCTATATAGTCTGAACAACTAATATCACGCAATACACTATTTGACTGCAATATTGCAATTACACCCAAACATACAGCAATACGTTCTTCTGCGATTATCAGACATTTTGATGATGATATTGATGAATAAATCATTTCGCGGTGCCGAAAAGCCGTGACGCGCGCGCGAACCTTGTGCAGTGTTAGCCCCGACTGGCGCACTGAGAAACGGGTCGAGATTTTGTTAAAGTGTGCGTGCGTCGACACATAGATACAATAGCGCACACATACAAGCCGCGCGCGGTGCGTTTCTATGAAGATAACCTACTTCCCCTCTCTTTATACTATGTCTTAGAGGTGCATAAATTATTTTTTGAATGAATATCCCTAAACATAAATCAGTTTGTATTCAACATCTGATTATTCGGAACGTATTCTTTTCTGTATTAATAGGGATTAAAATGCTGTACCATGCGATATTATTTACGATAGTTTAAGTTTAAGGATCTATCTTAAAACTTAAGAAGAAAAAAACAATTTTATAATTCAAATTATACTGCTACAATGCTACAATTATGATGATAAAATGTAAGAGCAGATATGGTAAAAAAACGAGTTCTATCACAGGTATTTATTTAGTATTATTTCGAAATTTTGGATGCAAACCACTCACTGTTCATAAAAAATAAAACTAAGGCACTACTAATAATGTAACTAGCGTTGTTAAAGTATGAACCGTGAACTGAATTTGGTACAGAAACAAATGCAAAATGTCAAGATGTCATGCAAAATTATCTATGTCATGTGTATGTTTGTCATTGTATTTTTCTCTCTTGCCACAATAAAGAATATGTCTATGTCAAAATTGCATGATTCTGATTAATTCAAAAATCGAATCATAAAATTGTGTTAGTTATTTTATGCAATGTTTAGTCTTTCTTATTTTGTGCAATGTTGGATCAACGAAATTGTCTTTTGGTATCTCCTTATAGTTTAGTTAAAATGAAAAGTTTATTACTTTGATTTGTAGGGTATTTAACTGATTGTGCAATACTATGTCTCACGTCATTTGTGGAGAGGCTATAAAGCGATACTATTAAAAAGTTAGTTAAAATATTTCAGTTGACAATTATTAATTAGTATTCAATTTTATGTAGATTTAGATGTAACAACTGACCACGGCTTTGCTCTTGTGTAATATTTACGTCATTTTTTTCAACCGACTTTTTTCCGACTTTCAACAACTTTCTATATAATTTCGTGCGATTTGTGTGCTGAAGTTAAGTGGACGTAGCTGACCGCCATGCGATCTAAGACTGACGCCACTAGCTGCCGATGTTGGCACACTCCAGAGGAAAGGTGCGTGAGTTTCGTGTTGCTTGCGTTCTATTTCGTAATACACCAGAGTATTGGAGACGTTCTGCAGCTTGCCATTCCATTCCCTACACATACCGTCCACTTAGATCAGTGTGAGTCCGTGATTCATACACCATTCTATTCTAGAACAGGTGGGAGACAATCTGTTCACACGTCCATCACCACCGATAGCGAGTCCAGTATTTCTTAAATCCAAGTAGACAGGCTAATAAAACGCCATCGTATTTAATTAGAAGCTTGTTTGTATCAATAAAACGCGTTCATTAATAGGCTTGACACAAGGTGACATATTACCTTTTATTGTGATTTATCTTTGTTAACGGAATGTTAAGATGAAGTCGGAAAAGACACTAGATTAAAATTCCGATGAATAAATAAAAATTACATCAGATTAAAGCGTGGGGACGGAATTAGAATAAACTATGTCACCAAAGCATTTCATTCTGAAGTAAAAGGAGACTAAAGTAACTCTAGAGAACGCGAGAGTCCCAGCCACAGGGCAAGGAAAAATTGATGGAAATGGAAATTAAAAAGAAGAAAATCTAGCCGCAAGAGAAGAAGAAAGCCCGTCTAGGCAGCATGTGTGGTAACGGATTTAGAATACATTGTGTAATCGCCCCATTCCATCCTGAGGGTGTCGTAAGAGCCGTTGAAAGGAAATGACAAGGCCGAAAACCTAGGCACAAGAGAAAGAAAATGAAGCTCTTTGCCAACCCATCTGGCCAGCGTGGCACAGTAGGCTAATGACCCTCCCTGTGATGGGAGGCCTGACTCAGTAGTGGGTCATTTATGGGCTGAGTAGTAGTATAAAAAAAAATACAATAAATTATCCGATCGTCCAATAACTCTATATTATTGTTAAACATAAATAACGGTTGTTACAATGGCCCATCTTAAATATATCGTACTTTATTTAAGCAATTAAACCTTCATATTTTCAAATTAAGCGAGATTGGGTGTGTATGTTGGTAAATCCACGAATAATCGTAGATCCTGAACATTGCGGCTGGAACGAAATTATCACACAAGCGATGTTTGGTGCGATGTACAAGAGACAAGCGATTTTGAGTTACCTTTTTTACCACTAGGGGGCGCTTACGGCCCGCCTCATGGTAAGCCGCAAATGCCACCGAAAGCTTGACGCTGCCAGCAGAGTGATTTATCTTTGTTTGGTAGTTTCGGCATGAATGTGAGTGAACAGAGGGATTGTGAGCGATCAGGGGAGATGGAGGGATTGCAGGAATGAGGAGTTGTGTGTGAAAGGTGTGAATGTAGGTATGACGACTGATAGGTGTGTGTGGAGACTAACACCTAGTGTGGGACAGGGGCCGTAAGATGATAATGGTGTTTTTAAATATGACGATTTATAAGAGTTTTGTGATGAAACCTACGTAAATAAAGTTCCTTTTGAGTTTGAGTTTGAGTGAAAGGGGAATCATGCTCCCAACACCATGATTTGTTGCCCTGATAGAATAAAATAGGAAAATTCTTTATTGTATAAATCAGTTACGGCGTTCACAATCGTCAACATATATACGGATACATTGTTTTTATAACACTATTACCAGGTCGGAAAGGGGAAACTTAAAAGCCCTTTTTTTTAAACGTTATCTATACTTATATATAAAGCTGCAGAGTTTGTTTGTTTTTTAGGCGCAAAGGGATGATCATCCAGCCAGACGAGGTGTGATGTCTGGCTAGGGGTCGCAGCGCCTATCCCCCCTATAGTTGTAGTCGGGGATATCTTAACCTTGCGAATTGCTCTTGAAATTTCGCTATCGCGGTGTAGGACTTTTTCGTAATTATCGCATTTGTAGGCGATATTTCTTGATGCAATTAGTTCAGATTTTTCGGGTAAATTGTGTAAAGTATGTAGCATGCGGTCGCTACATGGCTCCCCCCCAAGACTGGAGGTCGATCCTCTTGAGTTGCTGCAGTGTGACGAGCTTGCAAGTGCCAGGAGTGCTCGGAGCCTACGGTGAGTCGAGACTGAGCACCTCAACTGTGTAGTGGAGTTCACTGGGCGGTTGAGTGTCGTGCCGCAGAACCAGGTAGCACGGTGAGTCGGCTGGGCGTGGTCCTGTTAAGGCTGACGTCTTGGCTTGCTATGTAACGGCTGCTGCAGCTGCTGAGGAGTGTTCGTCTTTACCAGGTTGACCAGGCAGGAGGATGTTTCAGACTCGTCGGAAGGTTGCTCTGGAGTCCAAGGTCGGGGGTTACCACTTTAAGGATCTTGCGTGTTCAGATCACGTCGGGGTCACCACTTTAGGCGCAAAGGGATGATCATCCAGCCAGACGAGGTGTGATGTCTGGCTAGGGGTCGCAGCGCCTATCCCCCCTATAGTTGTAGTCGGGGATATCTTAACCTTGCGAATTGCTCTTGAAATTTCGCTATCGCGGTGTAGGACTTTTTCGTAATTATCGCATTTGTAGGCGATATTTCTTGATGCAATTAGTTCAGATTTTTCGGGTAAATTGTGTAAAGTATGTAGCATGCGGTCGCTACAGTTTGTTTGTTTGTTTGAACGCGCTAATCTCAGGAATAACAGGTGCGATTTCAAAAATTCTTTCAGTTTTAGATAGTCCATTTATCGAGGAAGGTAGGTATTTTATTTTCAAAGGAATTAGGGATCCGTATGAAAATTGCGATTTTGTAACCCAAGGTGTAAAATCGAAAACCTATTTATGCGTGCGCTGCAAAAACTATTGACAATAGAACAAATTGAAGTACTACGAGTTTGTAGGTCTTATTAAAATCTACAAAAAAGTCATATCTACAAAAAGGAGAGCACATATCTAACTATCATAGTTTAGTCACAATAACCACTTTTATATTCATAAAAAAAATGCATAGAGATAAGCACGGGTTCGAAGTCCACGCGAGCGAAGCCGCGCCCAAAAGCTAGTATACAATAACTGTGTACATGTAACAATTATTTTTGGTAGCGAAAGGCGCTTACCCTAAATATGAACTTCACTATCACTACATAGTATAAAACAAAGTCGCTGTCGTCTATCCGTCCCGATGTATGCTTAAAACTTTAGAACTACGCGACGGATTTTAAAGCGGTTTTTTTAATAGATAGAGTGATTCAAAAAGAAGGTTTATATGTGTATTACATGCATAAATTTAGATGTTATAATAATAAGATTGAATTGTTAATGGGATAATAAATTCAAATTCAAATTTGGAAAAGAAATAGGCCTACTGTGCCACGCAGGCCAGACCTAGCCCGTCTGGAGTCTCAGGATTTGTATCAAGTTTTCCTTCTCTTGGGGCTAGGTGATCTGCCTCTAGCGTTCTTTTAGTCGCCTCTTACGTAAACCTAAAGATGGTATGGGTTGGTGACATTGTGTATTCTAAATCCGTCAACACATCCAAGGATGTTAACTGTTATTTGCTTGTGGAGAGACTTAATTAAAAACATATTATCGAAACGCTGTCAGCTTATACCGTGCACTATTAGGCAAATCATGATAAATTGACTTTTGGAATACGTTTTCAGTAATCTATTCAAGGATTAAAAGCGTTTAACGACATTGTTTCGCGAATATGGCTTTGTTTATTTTTGTATTTCTTTGTTGTTTCTACGGAATTGGTTTATTTTCGTGTAAGAAAGTGCCCTTTTCAGCCCACAAATGACCCACTGCTGAGACGGACCGCCTCCAATTATACGGAGGGTAATTAGCCTACTGTGCCACGCTGGCAAGACGGGTTGGTTTCCTATCAAATTTTCCTTCTCTTGAGGCTAAGTTATCAGCCTTGTTATATCCTTTTATCGGCTTTTACAATACCCTCAGGGTGGTGACACTATTTATTCTAAATCCGTCACCACACGACCTACATAAATATAATTTTAATTTAACAATTGAAAAAAATGCTAAACTATTTCTCATACTAGCAAGTTTTATTCTAATATAGCCTTGCAGAGAAAACCTCACGTTCTAAAGGTTAGAAGAGAAATTTCCTGTATCAAAGTTAATTAAAATAGATAGTAGGGTTGGGTGTCACTGATGGCGGAACAGAAGATTAATCAAATTAATTGAATCTAATACATCACACCAGCTGCACTCAATCAAATAATATATATATATTATCTTCTTCTTCTTCTTCCACTCTTACTCAGTCAGTCGGGCCTCCTCCCATCACAGGGAGGGTAATTAGCCTGTTGTGCCAGACGGGTTGGCACAAGGTTTGATATCTGGGTTTTATGCCCGGTTTACATTATTCCAGTTAAGTGATCTAGCGAGAATCTAGTCCAGTGCTGGACTGGATGGGTAACGTCTAAATTATTCCATTTATTTATATACCGAACACTACAGTGACAATGATTTCAAGAAGAGATCAGTTTCGAAAACACTGGATGGGCCGTCTACATTATTTCAGTTGCACAGGATTGGTCGCACTGGATTCAAAAGTAGACTGCCAATCCAGTTACTGGAATGCTAACTGGATTCAGTGTATCCCAGTGCCGTTTTACATTTTTCCAGTAAGCAATCCAGCGCTAGATTCGATCGCTGGACTGGAATAATGTAAACCGGGCATCATTCTCTTGCGGCTATGTTTTTAATCTGTCACTACACGTCAAGATACTCTGTCGCTATCACTCACACTCCAATTTACTAAGTGAACAGAAAACGCTTCACTTTAAACTACATATTGAATTTCCATTAAATTCTTAACAAATGCTTTGTAAAGTGATTATGAATAAAATGAGATTAAATTTAATGTATATTGCAAAAATAAATATTTTGTATTTTAATACAATAAATAGTGAACTGTACGTGATGGTAAGTGGATCATAGAACTCACGGGTTTGTCCAGAGTATACGCTGAATTTCAGATTTCAGAGAACAATGAGAATTTGACACAAGTTTGTGGGATATTTTTTACTGTTGCGGCAGAATCTAAAAGGCATCGAAAATATGTTTGATGATGATGATTAAGGCTTCTTTCGATACTCTTAGGCTAGGATATGCAGGGCCAAAGGGTAATGGAGAGGGCTATGCTCGGATTTGCCCTGCGAGACCTAATCAGAAATGAGGAGATACGCAGGGGAACCAGATTTATAGATATAGCCCACGGGATTGCCAAACTTAAGTGGTCAGGGTACATAACTCGCAGGACTGACGCCCGATGGAACAGAAAAGTCCTACACGCCGACATGTTTTATTTCAATGTTTCCACTCCTGGGCCTGCTGGAAGAGATTTCTTTAGAAATAAGCTGTACCTTTGTACTAATTTGTCCTATATTTCCATGTGTTCGACTTATGTTTTGAATGTGTACATAAATTGTTAAATTAATAAATTGTTAAATGGTGGACATAGGACCTGGTTACGGTTCCGGAAAACAATGGACGTGGGTGCCTCTGGACTGGCATTCCTGGAAATTGACGACACGGTTAGCGCAGTGGTTGAGTGATCGACTGCTGCGCAGCATGTCGCGAGTTTGATTGCCGCACGGAAGAATTATTTATACGACCTACAAGCATTTGTTCCGAGTCTGGGTGTTTTCTATCTATAATATGTATGTATTTACAAAAAAAAAAGTAAAAGTAGTTTATCATCTATCTCGTTACCATAACACAGGCATTAACCAATTTTGATTAAATGTTGTATTCAAATTCGGTAATTGGTATGTAGTGGAATCGGACAATTTAAATTGTTCATCCCCCTAAATATTAAGGGTACCCCAAAAAACAGATAATTTTTTTTGCCATTTTTTTTTGTTTTTATTGTACAACATACAAAAATGCATACAACCCAAAATTTTTACCCCTCTACGATAAACCCCTATTTTTTAATAGCGATATTAATATGGCAAAGCCACTTTTGCGAGGTCAGCTAGTGTATATATAAAAATAATATGGTCTGCCTCTTGATTTCTTTTAGCAGCTTCTTACGACAATCTCACTGCTATTATTTAGTGATACTGTGTAATCTAAATCTGCCAGCACACAACACGTCGTCTTGTGCGTAATATTTTTTCCACGTACCACAGTCGCGGTCACAACAACGGCTAATTGCTTTCGGAAACGCTTTATGTGATCGTAATTCACCTGAAAATGATTTATACTTAGTACATGGGATATTATTGGCTTTATGTGTAGCAAACCACTGTGCCTGAATTAGTTTCTTTTATATTATGTCGTGTGGTGACGGATTTAGAATACATAGTGTCACCACCCCATTCCATCCTGTGGGTGTCGCCGAGCCGAGGAAACAAAGTGACAGGGCTGAAAACCTAGTCGCAAGTAAAGGAAAACTTGGAAACCCTGTGCCAACCCGCCTGGCCAACCCGTCTGGCCAATATGGTGCAGTAAACTTATTACTTTTCATATAAATAGAGAAGGCCCAACTCAGCAGTGCTTGGTGGTAGGATATAATGGTCCGCCCTGCTAGCTACCACCCTCACATCTAAGTCGCCAAGCAGTTTTACTGTGTTTCGTCATGTGTGTGAGAGCCGGTGCCCGAAAAGGCATTTCCTTGGATTGCCTGCTCCATCTTAGACCCTGGCGTTGCATTCCATCACGCAAGCCTAGGGTCAAAGGCCTTCAATTCAAAAAAAGGTCGTATATGAGCTGACTAGTAGTAGTAACTCCGAACGAGTCGGCCTTAAGATGAACATGGAGAAGACGAAGATCATGTCTAATATCCATGTTCAAGCCAATCCTGTTGACATCGGAGGTTCTACCCTCAAAGTTGTTGACCATTACATTTACCTGGGACACACTGTCCAGCTAGGTAAGTCCAACTTCGAGAAAGAGGTCAATCGTCGGATCCAACTCGGCTGGGCAGCGTTCGGGAAGCTGCGAAAGATCTTCTCGTCCACAATACCGCAGTGTCTGAAGACAAAAGTCTTCAACCAATGTGTGTTGCCAGTGATGACATATGGAACAGAGACGTGGTCGCTCACTATGGGCTCCATCAGAAGGCTCAAAGTCACCCAAAGGGCAATGGAGAGGGCTATGCTCGGAGTTTCCCTGCGAGATCGAATCAGAAATGAGGAGATACGCAGGCAAACCAGGGTCACCGACATAGCCCACCGGATTGCCAAACTTAAGTGGCAGTGGGCAGGGCACATAGCTCGCAGGACCGACGCCCGATGGGGCAAAAAAGTCCTCGAGTGGCGACCGCATTCCGGAAGGCGCAGTGCTGGTAGGCCTCCTACACGGTGGACCGACGACCTGGTTAAGGTCGCCGGAAAGCAGTGGATGCGGGTGGCCCAGGACCGGCCTTTGTGGAAATCCTTGGGGGAGGCCTATGTCCAGCAGTGAACGTCTTTTGGCTGAAATGATGATGATGAGTAGTAGTACTATTGCGTTTCACCAACATAGGGCCCCCGCGCACTTAGGCGGCCAGGCCGCGCGGCCAGTCGCGCGGCCTGGCCGCATAATGCGAGGATTGGTCGTGGCGGCCAATAGGCCGCGTATGTGACGCAATGTTTTTCGTTGGCCGCGCGACCAAAACTTGGCCGCGCGGCCTGGCCGCGTAATGCGCGCAGCTATATACATCGTAGAAGAATTAGTTGGCCGCAGCGACTTGGCCGCGCGGCCTGGCCGCATAAAGCGCGGAGGCCCATACTGTTGTCGCTAGTAACACCATAGGAACAACTCCTATTCATATAATATCTGACCAGGAAAATCAGCCGATACAACTCCCAAATACGCCATCAATTGCATGCCGGGCAGTGTAAAACACGCTCTGCGGCACATAAAGTGGTGAATGAACAAACGGTCGTACACTTGCGTGCAAACAACATTGGTTAATCCGAGCCGCCGCCGCATCAAACTATCTGGAACCAGGCCAGTTCTATTAAGTTGAGCCTTGGACATTGCGGGATAGGCCGAGAGCTGAAGAATTGTTGCGGACAGACCAGACACATTTAAATGTGCCGCCTTTGGATCAACGGGTCCCGGGTTCGATTCCTGGGTCGGGCAAGTGTCTTTGTCTAAACCAGAGTGCTGAGTGTCATTGGTGCTCGTGAATTACATGTTTATAATTCTGCCCCCACGATACAGGTTATCCATAGTGCAGGGGTCACGTTTAAAAAAAAATTGAGTTTGTATCGTATCACAGTGGCAATCCCTCCTGATGGTAAATTGGAGGTTTCTTCCGCTGTCAATTCCATGTTTCCTTCAATAGAGCTCTGCGGACCTTACGCACAGTACCATATATGTAATCATCATCATAATTTCAGTCAAAAACCGTCCGCTGCTGCACAATAATTTCCACAAAGGCCGGTTCTGAGCAGCCAGCAGCCATCGTTTTCCAGTGAATAGAATTGACTCCGTCTGTTTATTTTGCAAAATGCCAAATTAAAAAGTATGGACTAAGGTAATGGTAATATCCGACCACATTAATAAATAATAAATAAAAATCCTTGGACATTTCACACAACGCCATCTCGTCCCAAGCTAAGCAACTTAATGCTTGTGTTATGGTAACGAGATGGATGATAAACTACTTATATACAATTTTTTTTTGTAAATACATACATATTTTAAATAGAGATGACACCCAGACTCCGAGCCAGTGCCTCTGGTTTAGACAAAGACACTTGCCCGACCCCGGAATCCAACCCGGGACCCGTTGATCCAAAGGCGGCACATCTAACCACTAGACCAACGCGACATTATATATTTTATATAACCCCTGCATCCTGTATCGCGGGAACAGTTTACAAGCATGTTATTCACGAACAGAAATGACACCCACACTTAGAAGCAAGTGCCTTTAGCAAATGCCTTTGCTTAGACAAAGACACTTGCCCAACCCCGGAATCATACCTAGGACCCGTTGATCCAAAGGGGGCACATCTAAGCCCTAGACCAACGAGGTAGATAAACAACGTGAAAGATGTTTCACAGTAGTAAAATTTATGTCTAGAGATTTCTATTTCTGGATTAAAGTACAAACCGTCCCCGTAGAGCGAGAAATAAGTAAGTCTTCATAAATATGTAATTAATTTTCAATCTAAGCTATCAACAACTTAAGTTGAAAATGGCCAAACATTTTTCTAAGACTTAGTTACTTCTTCCTCTACCGAGACGAAACATCGTGTGTGTAGTCCATAGTGTCACCACCACATTCAATCCTGAGGATAACTTGAAACGAAACCTTGTGCCAACCCATCTGGCCAGCGTGGCACAGTACTCTGATTACCCTCCATGTAATGGGAGGAAGTCAGACTCAGCAGTAGGTCATTTATGGGTTGAATAGTAGTAAGTAGTAATAGTACAAATATCTTGAACTATTTTCCACTTTGTACAAAAACGTTGTCTTGCAGGAGCAAAATAATTAAAGGACTTAAAGCGCCCGTGTTGCCACCGACTCCGCAACATCCGGCGGAAGCCTGGTTCTTGGCTATTTCCGGAAGCTGCGCGAGTGCTGAGCTTAAGATTTATTGTATCTTTTTATAATATACTTGTACGATGCCTTAACTGGGAAGAAAGCTTTTAGGAAAGTCAACATTATAATTAATAGGAAAAGTACAAAAACTATATTGGAGATTATAGACCGGAAAAGGTTTTGAAAAAATCCTTTGACACAATCCTTGCTTTCTCTCATGTCACCACCCCATTTCTTTCTGAGGGTGTCGTATGAGCCGACAAAAGTAACCACAAGATAAGGCAAACTTGATAGGACACTCTGTAACACCCGTGTGGCCAGCGTAGCACAGTAGGCCTCCATTTATTTGGAGGAGGCCCGACAGCTGTGGGTTAAAAAAAAAAAACTTGGACATTTCACACAACGCCATCTCGTCCCAAGTTAAGCAACTTAATGCTTGTGTTATGGTAACGAGATGGATGATAAACTACTTAGATACATTTTTTTTTTGTAAATACACTAGTGACCCGCCCCGGCTTCGCACGGGTGCAATTATATAATACCTATAAACCTTCCTTTTGAATTACTCTATCTATTAAAAAAAACCACTTCAAAATCCGTTGCGTAGTTTTAAAGATTTATGCATACATAGGGACGGACAGAAAAATGCGACTTTGTTTTATACTATGTAGTGATACTTAAAATAGATAGAAATGACACCCAGACTCCAAGCCAGTGCCTCTGGTTTAGACAAAGACTTGCCCGACCCCGGAATCGAACCCGGGACCCGTTGATCCGGTTATGTATGGGCTGTTCAATATCGAATAATTTTATTGACTTCATGACGATTGACTTGCATTGCAGTAAGTGTTTGACACGCTTTTCTGAAACGTGAGCCATAATAATAGGATCATTAAAGCACATTTATCAAACCAAAAAAAAACATATTCAAATTCAAATTATTTTTTTATTACTTTTAAAAAAAGGTAACCCCTGCACTATGTACCTTTATCGCGGGGGTCGTTTACAAACATGAAATTCACGAACACAATTGACACCCAGATTCTGAGCAAGTGCCTCTGGTTTACACAAAGACACTTGCCGGGCCTTAGAATCGAACCCAGGATCCCGTGAACCCCTAGACCAATAAGGCAGTCTTAAGTTATTTATTGTGCTTATGTCGCGATGGACACTTACAAATGGTCTATATAACATTTTATATAATCTAACATTCAACTGACTACCACCAGTTCGGAACGCGACCACTGCTGAGAAGAACTGGCAAAACACTGAGAGCTTGTAATTTTTTTTCCGGCGGTAGGACCACATATTTTGTACATTTACAATAACATAAATAAAGTATATAGACACTGGACAACTTAGTCCCAGGCAACTTGATCATTTATATAATCAGTAATGTGGTAAAAATCTTGTTTGTAAAGCTCTGTCGCGACCGTCTTTTAAAAGGCATTGTGAGACCATTCTCTCTGTTTATAAAGTTACTAAAAAGTCCAGAAGAAACTATTTTTTTACCTAAATGACAAAGTTTATTAGGAAGTTAGCTCTTTGATTATATCAATGTATTGTACTGGATACAGCATAGTGGGGTTTGTAGATAGCTGCATTTGGGCAGGTGGGGTGGACAATTAGCCAGAGCTGATGGCACGCGCTAAGCTCCAATGTAAATTACAGAATTGCGTTTGACGTTTAACTGGCAAATCTTGTTGAAATTACTATAAATAATAAATATCCTTGGACATTTCACACAACGCCATCTCGTCCCAAGCTAAGCAACTTAATGCTTGTGTTATGGTAACTAGATGGATGATAAACTACTTATATATATATATATATTTTTTTTGTAAATACATTCATATTATATAGATAGAAAACACCCAGACCCGGAACAAATACTTGTGGGTCGTACAAATATTTCTTCCGTGCGGGAATCGAACCCGCGACATGCTGCGCAGCAGTCGATCGCTCAACCACTGCGCCAACCGTATCCGTGTATCTTATCTACATTTTATCTAATTTCCGGGGCAGGTGTGTGGAATTTTTCATTCTCATTTTATGTTCCTTCGTTCGTTCCAGCCCATAAATGACTCAGTACTGAGTACGGAAGCCTCTAAATGCATGGAGGGAAATTAGCCATTTTTGCCACGCTGGCAAGATGGGTTGGCACTAATTAATTTAATAATACGTAATTTCGTATCAAGTATTTGTACAAATATTTCTTCCGCGCGGGATTCGAACCCGCGACATGCTGCACAACACTCGATCGCTCCACCAATGCGCCAACCAATACAATACTTACCACAGACAACCTGTAGGTGTTGCAGAGAACAACAAGGTAGGTGCACACATACCTATAATATATATTACTAGCTGCGCCCTGCGGTTTTACCCGCGTGCTGATCGTATCAAGTTTTCCTTCTCTTGCGGCTAGGTTATCAGCCGTCATTTCGTTTTGTCGGCTCTTACGACACCCTCAGGATGGAATGGGATGGCGACACTATGTATTCTAAATCCTTTACCACACGTGCAATTCCTAATTTATCATCATCATCATCATTTCAGCCAAAAGACGTCCACTGCCGGACATAGGCCTCCCCCAAGGATCTCCACAAAGGCCGGTCCTGGGCCGCCCGCATCCACTGCTTTCCGGCGACCTTAACCAGGTCGTCGGTCCACCGTGTGGGAGGCCTACCAGCACTGCGCCTTCCAGAACGCAATTTTCTTCCTAATTTATAATAGGTTAAAATTTTTATGTGAGTATTAAATTATTTATTTTATGTTGCGTCCGTATTTTGTGATATAGTGACGGGCTATACTTTTAAGCGCCTCGTCCACGATAGATTAGAATTACGGAGAGCGACTCTCATAGGGCAATCTACGACGTGTATACATTAGCGAGACTACCCTAGCTACTGTGTCACTACAGTCTAAGTAGACAGGCTCGGCTACTCTCGGAAGGCGTCGTGGATGCAGGTACGAGAGCGAGACAAGCGATACGAATAGTGAGCTCTCGAATTATCTACATGCCATAGACTAGACCAGTCTAGCTATAGTCGTACTGTTTATTATATGAATATCTAGTATACGCAGGCCAAAATGTCACAGATAGAGCTTTTATACGATAGGGCAAAAAACTGCAATAGGGCGCTCTATTGATCTCTACGTGTACACAGAAGTTAGAGTATAGATTAGATTAGTCTTCAAGCTATCTAGCTCTGTTCTCTCTCCGTGGACGACGCACTTAAGATCCACAAACAAACAAGTCAGGGCAAGATAAATGGCGTTAGGTCATCAGGGAACAGGGAAGTTCGCTCCGGTGGCGGAACTGAGCAAATGGCTGCGGTTTCCGGTCCCTGAGCGATGTGTAAAAACCTTGTCTGAGTTAATTTTTGTTATATGTAATATACAAGTTGTAATAAAAATCCTTTATACATCATAGGATTCATGGTTTTACTGCTTTACGTACCGTGTACCATTATCAAGGAAAATTAAAAACAACGAAATTATGATGATGATGGATTTAGTATGTGCCACCTGAGGGTATCATCAGAGCCGACAAAAGTAAATGGCAAGGCTGATGATAACACGAAAAGGAAATCTTGATGCGAAGCCCCGTGCCAATCCGTCTGGCCAGCCAGGCACTGTAGGCTAATTACAAACTACTCCAACTACATGGAGTTGGAGGAGGCCCGACTCAGCAGTGGGTCATTTATAGGCTAAATATTAGTAGTGGGCTAGGTCGGTGACTCTAGTTTGCCCGCGTATCTCCTGCGTATCTGTATTAAAAATGTATTTTTAATACAGTTGCTCAAAAAGTAGCGTATTGCAGGGACGTATAGCGTTCGGAAAGTGGGCTATTACAAACTCGTGCTTTTTTTTGCCATTCCCACACTAGTGCGTTCTCTTTCCCAAATGTCAAAATAAAGTCTAACCATGAAGTTTTTACTAAAAAAAATCATAGAAGTTTTTATGATTCATGCAAATACGTATATTTCTAAAAAGAAACTACTTACTAATTTGTTTCAATATCAGATTTAATGATTTGATTGAATGAGTTAGGTTAGGTTTCATTTCAATTCATCTCATTAAATTTCATTTTCATTTCATATCAATAAAAAAAATCTACTCAAGACTTGGCTGTAAGCATAGTTGCATTTGCCCACTAGAATGGGTGAAGAAAAAAAAAATCTCTATTCTACGGTTGGCGCCATTTTTGTTTATAAGTCATAAATGATTAGTTAGTTGAGTTTATTGTGTTTTTATAATTTTATTAAATTGCTTCATTTTTTCGCAACTGTATTAAAAATAGTCGTTCAGTACACGTGCGCAACCGTCATTGCAACTTGTTCCGACTGTCAACCCTCGCCTTCGGCTGCGCCTCGGCTCGGTTAGACATTTGTCGGAACATTTCTTATGTTGCGACAGGAAAGCAAGCAACCTTATTTTATTAAACGCTTTGTTAATCTACCCTTTGTTTCAGTTATCGTTATCTTAAACCCGAGTTGTATTGTCCGTTTTAAGTCTTGACATAAAATAATCACTATCATCACTACATAGTATAAAACAAAGTCGCTGTCGTCTGTCCGTCCCTATGTATGCTTAAATCTTTAAAACTACGCAACGGACTTTGAAGCCTTTTTTTTCAATAGATAGAGTGACTAAAGAGGAATGTTTTTAAGTATAATATATGCAAAATATTTGTAGAGAAACACTGATACATTTAGATGTTCATCATTGCACCCGTTTTATATAAATAAAGATTCTACTGTACTTGTGTATGACACTGGACTCCTCCTAAACGGCTGGACCGATTTGAATGTTTTTTTGTATCCGTTTAGGTGGCACCGAGGATGGTTTAGATTCATAAATCATTCCGACAGATGACGCTGCAGACGGTAAACGAATATAATGAAGGACAACGTCTGCCCGGTCAGCTAGTATAACCTATATCCCGGGGGCAGTTTATAGACAAGTAATTCACGAACATAATTGACACACAGACTCAGAGCAAGTGGCTCTGGTTTACACAGAGACACTTGCCCGACCCCGGAATCAAACCGGGGACCCATGATCCAAAAGCGGCACATCTAACCCCTAGACTAACAAGGTAGTCCCGACGTTTCGGGTGCTTTGCAGCAGTCGTGATCACGGTACTAGAGCACAGAGTAATACAGAGCGAAACCTTCTAAAGAGTGAGCAAAATTGTTACCTATTCCTATAGGGTTCGCACAGGAGGATTAAATTAAATACACAAAAGTTTGTTTAAATCTATTTGCCATTTAATAATTTGAGAAATACTTTTAGTCATAAACTAATCAAATCATTTCAAAAAGTCTTCATTGGTCTTTGGAATAATTAAAAAAGATAGGTTTTTATTTTTTCGATTGCTGTTCATGCACACAGTAGAATAAACCATATTAACAATCTTTCAAATTTATTCAAATCAGAAATGAGGAGATACGCAGGAAAACCAGGGTCACCGACATAGCCCACCGGATTGCCAAACTTAAGTGGCAGTGGGCAGGGCACATAGCTCGCAGGACCGACGCCCGATGGGGCAGAAAAGTTCTCGAGTGGCGACCGCGTTCCGGAAGGCGCAGTGCTGGTAGGCCTCCCACACGGTGGACCGACGACCTGGTTAAGGTCGCCGAAAAGCAGTGGATGCGGGCGGCCCAGGACCGGCCTTTGTGGAGATCCTTGGGGGAGGCCTATGTCCAGCAGTGGACGTCTTTTGGCTGAAATGATGATGATGATGATGATGAAATTTATTCAAATTTCAATTTTAAACAAACACGCACGACGCGATACGCAGCGAGCGGTGAGGTAGCCCTTTGTTAAAGCACTGGCCGAACCAGTATAAACCGGTTTCGTTCCGTACGTGACGAGCCGCCAGTGGCCCCGCACACACGCGCACCGTGCTTGTAGTAGTGTACCTACCGTGGCGCTGTTCTTAGAAGGTTTCGCTCTGTATTATACTCTCTACTCCTGTGACTTGAGGACAGTTGACTTTAAAAGTAAAAACAAACAACAAGCTAAGTTTAAGGAACTATCTTAAACCTTAGCAAAAAAGAAAACAATTTTATAATCCAACTAGCGACCCACCCCGGCTTCGCACGGGTGGAATGATGAACATCTAAATTGGTCAGTGTTTCTCTACAATATTAAGCGTGTATTATACTTATAAACATTCCTCTTGAATCATCCTATTTATTAAAAAAACCACTTCAAAATCCGTTGCTTATTTTTAAAGTAAGTATTAAGCATACTTATGGACGGACAGACGTCAGCGACTTTGTTTTATAATATGTAGTGATAGTGATAGTGATAATAATAATGATAAAGATATGTGTGCAGGGGTTTGTTCACAAAAAAAATAAGTAGGTACCTAATCAATCCGTTAAAAACTGTTTAATTTCAAAGTACATTACTAATAAGTATTCTTGATGTTTTTAAGTATCTATTACAGTTATTGAAAACCAAGTACGGACAGCGTTAGCTGTGGAATAATTGAAAGTACCCACTCCGCCATTAATCCCGCAACTTCCTGCGGAAGTCTTGTTCTCGGCTATTTCCGGAGACTACCGCGTTCCCAGCTAGCTGTTTATCCTGGATAAAGAAGAGAGTTTATTTTATACTTCGAATGTTATTTGTTATTGCCAGTATTTTTATCAATTAAATATCGATTTAAGGAACTCATATTCATCACCTCAGCGTTATATAGTTATTATACAGTTATGTAATACTTCCTCCAATTTAATGGAAGGAATAAAAACACAATAATTCAGTCAATTCTAAAATTGGTTATTTTTATTTGTATAAATTAGATTTTTTGTTCGTGTGCTGATGAGCTTAGAATACATAGTGACACCACCCCATTCCATCCTGAGTGTGTTAAAAGAGCCGACGGAAGGAAATGACAAGGCGTAGCTGTAAGAGAAGGTAATATTGATAGAAAACGGGCCTGTGCCAATCCGTCTGGCCAGCGTGGCACAGTAAGCTATTAAAATTTAGGAGGCCTGAGAACAGTGGGTAATCTATGGACTGTAATAGTAGTAGTAATACAGTTTACCTAAATATAAATAATATCAACATAAAAACAATATTTATGCAATTTGGCTCATCTAAGCTCTTTTGATACGTCAATATTCATTTTACATTTAATAATAAATATCCTTGGACATTTCACACAACGCCATCTCGTCCCAAGTTAAGCAACTTAATGCTTGTGTTATGGTAACGAGATGAATGATAAACTACTTAGATAAATTTTTTCTTGTCTAAGTAGTTACTACATACTTATAATAGATAGAAATGACACCCAGACTCCGAGCCAGTGCCTCTGGTTTAGACAAAAACACTTTGCCCGACCCCGGATTCGAACCCGGGACCCGTTGATCTAAAGGCCGCACATCTAACCACTAGACCGACGAGGCAGTCAAGAAATTTACAATATACCACCGGTTCTGAAGGCTGATCTACAGAGAAGAGCCGTCAAGAAACTCTGTAGCTGTTTGTTTTTTAATCACAGTTTTTGTATACAAATTCTGATAACACATATCTTAAGATATCAATTAACGTTTTTTATATTAACGAGTTCAGAAAACCAGATCTGAGTGAAACCAGTTAAGAATCAAAGTAAAATCCCGTAATATCTCAAACCTAAATTGAAGCGGCTTACCAAATATCTCAATCTAGACAAGTGAAATTAGTTCTGACAAGATCTCGACTCTAAGCAACGTCATTTTTCTGAGCTCACAAATTACCCCATTTGTAGGGAGATTTTTTAACAGTAATGTTGAGTTAAGTAATGAAATATTTCTATCAAAGAGACGGGTGCTTTTATTCTTACTACTAGTTGTTACCAGCGACTTTGTCTGTGTGGTATTTAACAATGTCAACAAATTACCGGAAACTGTTTTAGATTGGTCGTTCGAGAAATTTAAAAGTTACGTGAAGTCCGGTCTAATTAAAAAAGCGTATTATCAAGTTAATGACTATCTATCAGATAGTGACGCATAGGAGTAACGTCGGCTGGGTTATGGTCTAGCTCTGATCTTTCAGCCTTTTTATTTAGTGAAGTTTTGTAAACAGTACCTATGTGAGTGCAGTTTCAGCATGCACCATGTAATTTGTGTAATTTCACTAATTTTTATTTTATAATTTTTTAATATGCACATGTTTATATGCGTGTTATTGCTTTCACTAATCTGTCAGACTTGTTTGTACCACCATCATTGTTACCCTTTTATTTAAAAGAGCAACCATGGAGTTTCTTGCCGGCTCTTGTCTGTGGAATGGCATCCCGAACCGGTGGTAAAAACTAATTGTTTTTTTTTTATTTTGATTTAGAAGAATTTTTTTTTTTTACTATTTGAAAGCATTCGCAAGAATTTATTCGAATAAAAAACATTTTGATTTTGGAAAACTCTATGGGCTCCTGAAATGGTGGGCTGTGTCAATAAAAGTATCCTAGCCAAATATGAGTCAATACTGATTCGTAACCCGTGTGGGGAAATTTCCCCACCGCATGCTGTGAAAAAACGCTTGTTGTAAAAGTCAACAAAACACAGCACGCTTGGTGGTATGATCTAATATTCCAACAGTAAAGCTACCACCCTCACATATAAGTCCGATGCCAAGCAGTTTTACTGTGTTCCGTCGTGTGTATGTGAGAGCCGGTGCCCGAAAGGGCATCCTTGAATTGCCTGCCATCTTAGCCTCTGGCGTTGCTTTCCATCTCGCAAGCCTAGGGTCAAAGGCATTCAAGTCACTGATAAAAAAAAACCTCACCCAGCACGCTTGGTGGAAGGATCTAATGGTCCTCCCGGCTAGTTACCACCCTCGCATCCTCCTCCGTCTTAGACCCTGCTTTCCATCACGCAAGCCAAGGGTCAAAGGAAAGTCGATTTTCAAGACTATACCCAATAATATACATACCAAAAGGGAATTTTTATATGAAATCCTACACTAAACGTGTGCTTTTTGTAAACAAACCCATTGATTTGAAAAAAGCAACTACAGAGTTTCTTGCCGGCTCTTCTCTGTAGAGCAGCTTTCCGAACCGGTGGTAGTTTCAGCATGAATGTGGATGGACGTAAGGGTTGTGGAAGATCAAGAGAGATGGATGGATGGATTGTAAACATGAGAAATTGTGTATGAAAGGTGTGACTGTAGATATGACGACTGATAGGTGTGTATGGAGATTACCACCTAGCGTGGGACAGGGATCGTAAGATGATGATGATGATGATAATGGTAAATGTAAATATGACGGTTTATAAGAGTTTTGTGATAAAACCTACGTAAATAAAGTTAATTTTGAGTTTGAGTTTAAACTGGTTAACCAACGTGGCAGGGATTTCCCTCTCCCGTGTGGGGGAGGACCAAACCGGCGATGGGTAGCATGACAGACTACTTTTTAAATTGTACATATCAGTTTCACGCTATACTATTTCCGTATGGTGACGGATTTAGAATACACCTCTCCATTTTATCCTGAAGGTGTCGTAAGAGCTGACATAATTGCAAGGCCGAAAATCTAGCCACAAGAGAAGGAAATCTTAAGGTGAATGCTCCAGGGTAGCCCGCGAAATTCAAATTTTCTTACGTTTTTTGCAATTTGCAGGTCAGTGCTAGGTTGCTAAGAATGACTTTGAGCTTGAAAAACCTTTATGAGCTTGGAGGGTTGTATTGATGATTTTTTTATTATAATTCTATAACTACATACGTCTTACAGCCGCGAATAACATTTTAATCAACATACAACCTAGCACTGACCTGCAAATTGCAAAAAACGTAAGAAATTTTGAATTTTGCGGGCTACCCTGGAACATTCACCTTAATACGAAACCCTCTGCCAAGCTGGCACAGTATTTTAATTACCCTCCTTGTGATGGGAGGAGACCCGGCACAGCAACGGGTCATTCGAGAGCTGATTAGTAGTCGTAGTAGAGTCAGCAATCATATTCCTCCGTTAGCATAAACACCTTAAAAACAAACCAAAAGTTTTTAGTTAATAACGTATTTATGTGTAGAGATTTAAGTGTCAATTTCGGTTGGCTGTTCTTTTGTACCAAGGATTTTTGGTACCCGCAGTCGTTACGCCATACTTCGATCCTATTCCCCTGTGATGCATTAGTAAATAATGTCTCAATTTAAAACAAATGCATTTTTTCTGTGTTGCCCCCACAGCAATAAATTCCACAATGTTTCCATCAAATGCCAAGTGCTGGCAACACATTTCTTTCGGAATCGAAAAGAGGGGTGACAACGTATAGTCATTGCGATTTTACACCCCCGAGACACATTTAGTTACCCCTGTATTTTTTTGGGAAATACCGCGTTGCAATAATATTAATTTTCGTATTATTTTTATGGTTGGCTTCTAGCACAAGCGCTCTTGTGATTTCTTTTCACCGTTTTATTACTGTTTCTTTGGGATATCTACTAGTTGTAACGTTTAAATAAAATTAACATAATATTATCAAAGTTATTTATTCCAGTCAAGTGATCTAGCGAGAATCTGTAACATCTACATTATTCCAGTTATTTAGAAGCCGAACACTACAGCGACAATGATTTTAAGAAGAGATCAATTTCCAAAACACTGGATTGGCCGTCTACATTATTCCAGTTTCACTGGGTTGGTCGCACTGGATCCAAAAGTAGACTGCCAATCCAGTTACTGGACTGGAATGCTAACTTGATTTAGTGCATCCCATTGCCGGTTTACATTTTTCCAGTAAGCAATCCAGCACTGAATTCGATCGCTGGACTGGAATAATGTAAACCGGGTAATTTTCAAAAAATTCAATAAGTTCGAATATCTCTAAATCCATGAGACTTTTCCTCAGCCATTTTTTTTGTGGAATAGACCTAGGGTTAGCCTACTTCCAGTGTCCCTGTGGCGTGCTCTTTTGGGACACCCTTTATAATCTATGCAGTTCGAGAAAATTAGTTAGTTATACAGTTAGTCCTTGTGGTGGGTATTGAAAATACATGGTTTCACCATCCCATTCCATCCTAAGGGTGTCGTAATAGTTAACAGAAGAAAATGACAAGACCGAAAACCTAGCTGCAAGAGAAGGAAAACTTTATGGGAAACCATGTGCGTAATACGTCAGGCTAGCGTGACACAGTAGGCTAATTACCCTCCATTTAATTGGAGGATTGACCGATTTAGAATACACAATGTGGTGGCATTGTGTATTACTATCCTGAGGGTGTCGTAAGGCGCGACTAAAGGATCGTTAGAGGCAGATCACCTAGTCGTATGAGAAGGAAAACTTGATGCCAACTTCTTGCCAGCGTGGCACAGTAGGCTAATTTCCCTCCATGAATTTGAAGGAGGGCCGACTCAGTAGTGGTCATTTATGGGCTGAAACGAAGAATTGGATGACTCAGATTCAGCAGTCATTTATAGGCTGAGAAAGCAGTGAACTGCATTAAGATTATGATTATCATCATATTGTCATCTAGTTGTTAACGGTATGAACACCGGCTGCAGGTGGAAAAGCTAGTTCACAATTTTCCTAACGGTTTCCGACCCGTCTTTGTGCATTTACATCTGCGAAGCATGCACGGTGTGCATCTTGCATTAAATATTAAGACGGTGCATAGTCTAAAAATGCTCTCATTTGAAAATTGTATTTCCTCCTGTTCTTTTGAAAGGAATATTATGTTTAAATGTTGTCTCATTTACTTTATTAAAGCTCTAATAGACTAAGAGCCCGTGAACCCCAGACCTACGGTATTTTATAAAAGCTGAAAGTTTGTCAGCGCATACTCCCAACACAGGTAAGAACGATGGACCATTTATGAAGTTTGGGTTACAGTGGATTTGGCCGGTAAACTTCGCTAAAGGTGTGTAAAAAACCGATCTAATTACGTCAAATAATAAAGTGCGATTTTTTGGTATTACCTTTAGATTATTATAAAAAATCATGTTATTCATTGACAGACACTTAACATCGTGGAAACCCCTTGCCAGACACCCTTAATGTTCATGGCAGTATGAAAATGGGTGGGTGCGAGTGAGATAGCGAGTTAAATCTACCGCGGACCCTCACTGCGCAGTTGTTATTTCTACTGATAGTCTATGTTACGTACATTTAAAAAAATAATTAAGAATAAATCATTCGATGCTACAACTACCTTAAATTGTTCATTTTTTTACATTTATTCTGTCAATATCTGGTTTAAAAAAAGCCAAACAAAATATTCTTCAAAAATTTAACGATAAACTGCTCAGCTCTGCACGTGGATTGCGAGCTTCCTCCACGGGCGTAGAATACGTGTTGTTTCGGATGGATGCTCATCGCAACTCCTACCAGTTAACGCTGGTGTACCTCAGGGTTCCGTGCTATCCCCCACCCTGTTTCTTCTGCATATCAATGACATGCTTCCATTAGGTAACATTCATTGCTATGCAGATGATAGTACAGTTCATGCGGGATACTTCGGACATCCGGGGGCAGGGCCAGTGGAGACTGCCGAAAAACGAGTCAATTTGGTAATTGAACTTAACCAGACGTTGAACCACATTTCAGAATGGTGATCTAACAACCTGGTTGAGCCAAAAACACTCAAACATGCGCGTTCTCCGCTAAAAAGTCACCATTTCTTCCTCTCCCGTCTCTTCTGGGCACGACATTTGCGTTACAGAGTAACATCACCTTGCTTGGAATGGAAATCTGCTGCGACCTAAATCCTAAAAATTACATCGTGGCTGTGATCAAAACAGCCTCACGTAAACTCGGAGTCCTGAACAAGGTGCGGCGCTTTTTCTCGGCTGAGCAGCTGTACCTGTTGTGTAAAACTCAGGTGCGGTCCTCTGCCGAGTATTGCTCACACCTCTGGGACGGCTCCGCTAAGTATCTACTTGAAGCTTTAGATCGGTTGCAGCGTCGAGCAATTCGCATTATAGGTGATGAGAATGTAACCATGAATCTCGAGCCCTTACAACTCCGTCGAGATATTGCTGCTCTGAGTGCATTCTACCGACTGTACCACGGGGAGTGCTCAGAAGAGCTTTTCTCCCTTATCCGTCCCTCTCCTTTCCTTTGCCGTAATACGCGTGCGGGCCTTCGGTGCCACCGTTACACCATAGCCGCCATTCCATCGCGAACGAAGAAATTTGGCAACTCGTTCCTTTGTCGCACCCTAAAAGCATGGAACTCCCTCTCTGCGTACGTATTTCCACCTACCTACAATATGGGGTCCTTCAAACGAAGCGTGAAGAGGCATCTTGCGGGCCGGCAGGGTGGGGATGGCTAATGCTATACTTACAGTTTAGCACTAGGTATCCCCACTTCTGGACGGCATTTCCACTTAACATCAGGCGGAACGCAGTCCACTGCCTGCTCTTACATAAAAAAAAACAAAAACAATACATGCGCAGTAGAAATAAAAACTGCGCAGTGATGGACCGCGGTAGCGGCTTAACTCGCTATCTCACCCGCACCCACCCATTTTCATACTGCCATGAACATTAAGGGTGTCTGGCAAGGGCTTTCCACGACGTTAAGTGTCTGACAATGAATAACATGATTTTTTATAATAATCTAAAGGTAATACCAAAAAATCGCACTTTATTATTTCACGTAATTAGATCGGTATTTTACACACCTTTAGTGAGGTTTACCTGCCAAAGCCACTGTAACCCAAACTTCATTAATGGTCCATCGTTCTTACCTGTGTTGGGAGCATGCGCTGACAAACTTTCAGCTTTTATAAAATACCGTAGGTCTGGGGTTCACGGGCTCTTGCTCTATAAGTGATAACTTTCATTTAGAACTTATTCTTATGTTGCTGTCACTTGTGTTAACTAAGACTTTGCGTAATAAGTAATTTACTAAGTGCTAAGTATAGCTGTCAAGCTACACTTAGCTTTACTTATTTATGGTCATATCTCAAGCTTACAATCATCATTATTTACTGCCATCCAGGCCTGCTGCTGAAACCCACTGCTGAGTGGGAAGTCCTCCAATTACTAGAGGGAAATAAGCCTACTGTGCGACGCGGGCCAGACGGGTTGGCATAGGGATACGTGTCAAAGTAGGCACCTCCTTAGGTTATCATAAGTTTACGTGAACCTGTGGCGTCCCAAGCGTCAAGTGAGATTATACCGCTGGAGTTTTAGTGGGTATACGAGCAGTTTTCAGATCCCACAAAATCGCGGACCCCACCCCCGGGGGGCGGCGGTATGCGTAAAGAATTTCCCAAGCATCACCAAAAAGAAGAAAAGGGTTTCGTGTCAAAGTTTCCTTCTCTTGCGGATACGGCACTTTCCACACCCGCAGGATGGAATGGGGTGATGATCCGTCAATTATCCCAATAAAATTGTGAGAAGGCAATGTGAATATTGTGATGTCATCACCTAGCTTCAATGTTTAGCCCCGCCGCACATGCTCAGACTCGCATTAGCTGTCACGAGCCGCGTGCGAGTATTTATAACCTATAGCGCAGTATAGCTAGCGGCACGTATCTTTAGCGCTGAGTAAGCGATGAATCTCTTTCTCGCATAGGGCAAGGGTGGGGTGAGTGAGAGAGGTACCCCTCGCTCAGCGCTTAAGATACGTGCCGCTAGCCATACCAAGCTCCGCATTTGCTCTCACGTGTCGACGCACACGCGTACATGCGGAGTTTGGTACTACGCCTCGCACGCGGCGCGTGACAGCCAATGCGAGTGTGAGCATGTGCGGCGGGGCTTAACGGGATTTCATTCTGGTAATGTTGCCACTTTACTTTGATTTTTGTATTTGCATAATTCCCCAATTCTCAATTTTTTATTCCTTGACCAATATTAATTTTCTTTTGTTCGTTTCAGTCCATAAAGGGCCCTCTACTGAGTCGGGCCTCCTCTACTGAGTCGGCGAAATCCACGAACAGAAATTAGCCTACACTCCGTATGCGTGTGACACCATCCCATTCTATTCTGAAGATGTCATAAGAGCAGACTAAAGGAAAATACATGGCTTATAGGGTTTCGTGACAATTTTTCCTTCTCTTGCGGATAAGTTATCGGCCTTGTCATTTCTTTTTAACCCCCGACGCAAAAAGAGGGTTGTTATAAGTTTCACGTGTCTGTCTGTCTGTCTGTCGGTCTGTATGTCTGTATGTCTGTCTGTCTGTGGCACCGTAGCTCGCGAACGGATGAAGCGATTTCAATAAAGTTTTTTTTGTATGAAAGGTGAGTTACGGGCGAGTGTTCTTAGACATGTTTGATGAAAATCGGGTGAGCCGGTTAAAAGTTATGAGTGGTGAAAGTGGGGAAGAATAACCGAATGTCTGCAAATATAATCGAGTGGGGTCTCAAATGAAAGCGCATCACGTGCAATTTAACAAAATCTACATTATAATAAGTACCTATAAAAAGTATAAAATAAAAATAAATACTTCGCGTTGGGTGACCAGGGGTCGGGTAATAAAAAAGGGGGAGTGGTCCCCCAACGCGAAGTATTTATTTTTATTTTTTACTTTTTAAAGGTTATATTGTGTCGGGGGTTTATTTAAATGTTAAATTTAATTTTTGTAGACTATTACAACCCCCTTAGGATGATATGGCGTGATGACACTACGTATTCTAAATCCGTCACCACACTGACTACTACCGAATTCCAGTAGTAGTTTATTTTTCTGTTTCTAGTTTTTTTTTAATTCGTATGTCCAAGTTTCCTCTTTTAAGGATTAGAATTAGCGTATGCTGCGCTGAATATGTAGCATACAAAACAGAATGCCACAAAGACTAGACCGTGTGTGTCCCTTACCACGAGTTGGTAGAGATATTTTTTTTTACTTAACAGAGTGGTGTATAAGCAAGTTAATTATTGCAGTGAAAGGGTCAATCAGGGCAAATGGTTTTATGAAAAATAAGCTTTAATTACGCATGTTTAAGCTTGGAAACATTCATCCTCATCATCATCATCATTTCAGCCAAAAGACGTCCACTACTAGACATAGGCCTCCCCAAGGATCTCCACAAAGGCCGGTCCTGGGCCGACCGCATCCACTGCTTTCCGGCGTTCTTAACCAGGTCGTCGGTCCACCTTGTGGGAGGCCTACCAGCACTGGGCCTTCCGGAACGCGGTCGCCACTCGAGGACTTTTCTGCCCCATCGGGCGTCGGTCCTGCGAGCTATGTGCCCTGTCCACTGCCACTTAAGTTTGGCAATCCAGTGGGCAATGTCGGTGACCCTGGTTTTCCTGCGTAGCTCCTCATTTCTGATTCGATCTCGCAGGGAAACTCCGAGCATAGCTCTCTCCATTGCCCTTTGGGTGACTTTGAGCCTTCTGATGGAGCCCATAATGAGCGACCACGTCTCTGTTCCATATGTCATCACAGTCGACACAACATTGCTGTTAAATAAATCTAAATCTTGTTCATAGGACAGTTCATTGAAAAGTCTACTCGCACGTATAACAAAGGAGTTTTGCCTGTATGTAGTCTTAACGCTGAGATTTCGATGAGATTCGTATAAGTGTTCTTAAACTTCGGGACAGGCAATTGAACCATTCGCAACCTGCAAATACATAAAAAGTCAACTGTAAAGTTTCTAGCCAGCTCTTTTCTGTAGCGCAGCATTCCGAACCGGTGCTGATTTTTTCTTGTCAAAAGAGCTCACACTAGCCAGCTTGCTTTAAAAAAAAAGAAAAATAAAGAAGAACCTTTCTACTTCTACTTCTCAGCCCATAAATTAAATCAGCCTTCTGGCACGCTGGCCAGACGGGTTGGGTTGTGTATCAGGTTTTCCTTCTCTTGCGGCTAGGATTCGGCCTTGTCGATTCCTTTTATCAGCTCTTACGACACCCAAGATGAAATGAGTAGGTGACACTTACTAACTTACTTCACAGCCTATAAACCACCCACTGCTGAGACGGGCCTCCTCCAACTATATGGGAGGGCAATTCGCCTACTGTGCCACACTGGCCAGATGGGATGGGCCAAGCTTCCGTATCAAGTTTTCCTTCTCTTGCGACTAGGTTTACAGCCTTGTCATTTCCTTAATTAATCTCGTACAACTCCCAAGATGAAATGGGATGGTGAGTTGGTGAAACTACGTATTCTCAATCCGTCACCACACTGGCAAGCCATTAGTAGGGGAAAGTTCAGACATGCTCCACTGTTTAGAAAATATCCCTGCATTTTGTATTTCACCTGATTCCCTTTGGGGCTGCATACGTTCTATTCCAGCTTCCCTTTATTTTGGCTACATGATATTCCGAGGGGTTGCTGCATAATTTTCCTAATAGACGCAAGTAAGGGCTTCTGATCAGATTACCAAATAGCAACTGCCTTTGATATGTTAGTTGCTTTGAGAGTATATATAGATGTATATTGGAGATAATACACTACGTAACAGAAGAGTAATAAGACAAGACAATTCCATGTGGTCATGGATTTAGAATACATATATAAGCATACATAGGGACGGACAGACAACAGCGACTTTGTTTTATAACATGCAGTGATTGTTTTAGCTAAATTTTGTACTGAGAGTATCGTATATGACGACCTATGGAGGTCGTAATCTAGAATAAACAAAATGTAGTCTTTGAAATTTCAATCTCTAAGATTGCATTTAATTAAACCAACCAGACAACGTAAATGTGACACAATAATCGACTCCTGCGCAGTGAGTCGTAGTTCATCTTATTTTGCGGCTACTATTAGCCAGATATGCTCGATAAATTTATGAGAAATAAATTTTCATACCAAAATTTGTGCCAACACTGGCCAGCGTAGTACAGTAGGCTAATTTCTTCCCATTGGAGGAGGAGCTGCCAACTCGATATTGGGTCGTCTATGGGCAAAACAATTATGTCGATATATAAATGTACGACCAGAACACATCTGTTTTTCCAAAGTCGTCATTTTTGCCAATCTGAACTAGCTTTGCTGTCCAGGTACACTTTAGTTGATGTCCGACAATTTTCCCTTTCAAAATGCCCCCGACTGTACCGGGGGCAACGAGTGTGCTCTGGGGAAATGCAAAGTTGTTTAAATAGAGGGCTGCGAACATATTTTGTTTGCTTAATATCTGAATGGCTTTAACTTATCTTTGATGTAGATAAGGACTGTTTCTATTTACTTGATGGTGTGGATTTCTTTGTGGTGACGGATTTGCAATACATTGTGTCACCGCCCCATTCCATCCTGAGTGTGCCGACAAAAGGAAATTACAATGTCAATATCTTAGCCGCAAGCCAACCCAAATAGCATAGAAGGTTTCCCCCACTATAAAAAAGGATGATACATTATTTAAAAAAAGACTAAATCACACCTAAATAACCTAATGAAAGCAGTTTCTGCTCTCCATAATCTATATACAAACACTTTCTGCAAATCACTGAACTCGTTAAAAAGCAATGTACTCAGAACTTTAAGTATTTCAAGCAAGACAAACTTTTCAAGAGATATGTAGACGCGTCATCGCTCAGTTGAAGTTTGGGCAAGAATGTTAGGGTGTGTCCACAATGGCGAGTTGAAACGCTGTTTTAAATAATAAATCAACATTTGAAGTTGGTGCTGCAGTTGGGACCGATTTCAAATGTATTTTTTTTTATTTGAAGCCGGTTACAATTTTTCGTTTCAAAGTTTTAAAATCAAATTCAAAACTCATTTAATCAATTTGGCTCATTAGAGCTCTTTTGACAAGTCAAACAATAAAATATAATAAAATTTACCATTTAAAATTAATTATTTACCATCTCCGAAACGGTGGTTTTCGGAATGCACCTCTACAGAGAAGAGCCGGCAAGAAACTCTGTAATTGCTCTTTTTAGATCGCCATTTTTGAGTACAAGACTGGATTTAAGACATAATTGTGAGAGCAAACTCGAGCAATAGTTGCAAATGGCCAAACATCAGCCAGATCTAGTCAACAATTATATACATCTAATGCCCGAGCCAACCGACCCCCAGCAACGGCACCTGTTCACAAGCATGACGCATGCAGCGATAATAATGTAATCTATTAGTGAAATTGGTATGGATTTGATCTTAGTTTCAGTCCTTAAATGACCCACTACTGAATCTGTCTACTGTGCCAGGCTGGCCAGGCAGTGGTTGGCACAGGTATCAAGTTTTCCTCCTCCTCGACTGTGCTGCCACCTTGCTGTGGTGAGGGAGCTTGAGTGCCTCAATGATCCGTGGGGCCATACCGGCCAGGGCCTCCCATGCCGGCCGGGGTTCGTGACGGTGCGGGCCCCTTCTGCCCTCGCCTAGGAGGCCGGTGGTGGTTGGGGGGAGCCACCACCGACGAAAGCCTCGATGACTGAGGGCGTCCCAGTGTATCGGGACGCCCTCTCTGATAGTCGCTTGCCCGCGTTGCGGGCACCACGCCGGGGCGTCACAGTAGAATGCGTTTACGCGAACTTGTGGCGCCCCAAGCGCGTCGTGTGAGGGTATGCCGCTGGGGTTTTAGTGGGTAAACGACGCTTGGGTAGACGACCCTTGTCGGAGTCCCACATAATCACCGACCTTTCCCCCGGGGTGCGGTGGTATGCATAAAGCATTTCCCGAGCGAAAACAAAAAAAAAAAAAAGGCTTCAAGTTTTCCTTCCCTTGCGGCTAGGTTTTCAGTCTTGTCCATTCCTTTTGTGGGCTCTTACAACGCCCTCAGGATGGAATGGGATGGTGACACCATGTATTCTAAATCCGTCACCACACGGAATATAAAACACAAAACCGTTTTGTATTAACATTATTCTGTACAATACAAAATGTCACTAACCTATACCATCCGAAAGTGTCGTAAGATGTAACTAAAGGAACGCAAAATGCAGAGCTTCAAGATAAGGAAAACTTGATACAACCACAAAGACAGACGGGTGTCTTGCCGGCGTGCTACAATCGGCGTACCTCCCGCCATGGTTTTTGGCGGAGGCCCGACTCAGTAGTGGGTCATTTATTGGCTGAGTAATAGTAGTATTAGTGTTAGTAGTAGTATTAGTGCTTGCAGAAGCCCTGACAGCCTGGAGAAGCTGATGGTAGTTGGACAGGTCGAAGGGAAAAGACCACGCGGTCGCTCACCTCCCCAGTGGTCAGATTTGATAAAAACGGTTACCGGCCTGCCACTGACCATAGCTATTAAGACCGCCGAGGATAGAAACACGTGGAAGAGCATCGTGACCAAAAGGTCATTCTAGACACGACCTTCAGCAATGAAGATACCGACCAAGAAGAAGAATAGTATTAGGTTTTGTAGCAGATTTACCGCACGTAGAGTAATATGCTTGTGATAATATGAAACCAGTCTTATAACAAACGCCTTAAGCGTGCTGCGGAAAATGGAAAAAGTTTGATTGTGTGATATTTTTTGTCATTCCATGATTTGGATATTTACATCAAAGATTATTTTTTTATGTGGAAGGAAATGGGGATATGGGCTCCATCAAAAGGCTCAAAGTTACCCAAAGGGCAATCGGAGTTTTCCTGCGAGATCGAATCAGAAATGAGGAGATTCGCAGAAGTTACCGACATAGTCCACAAGATTGCCAAACTTAAGAGGCAGTAGGCAGGGCAGGGCACATAGCTCGCAAGACTGACGCCCAAGGGGCCAAAAAAGTGATCGAGTGACCGACGACCTGGTTAAGGTCGCCGGAAAACGATAGGTGCGGGCCACTCAGGAAGTGATGATGATATAGGGATAAATTGTAAAATATCACGTAGTATCATCATAAACACTAAAGCTGCGATATAGCCATGCTAATTGTCCATTGTTTGTCATAGTCTTAACCCTGCTCTGTACCTAAAAATGGCGAGAAAAAAAGCACTTACAGATTTTCTTGCCGGCTCTTCTCTGTCAAACTGTATAGTGAACCAGTGGTAAATGGTTAGAGTTAAATTCTGAATTTAAATGTTTACAAAAAAAAAAAGAATTTCGTCCCTATATTCTAAATCCGTGCGATTGAATGGGGTGGTGACACTATGTATTCTTAATCCGTCACCAAACGGACTAAAATGAAGAGAAGCGCTAATGAATAAGAAGGAGACAGATAATTATACTTGTTCGCCAAAATGATGGTGGAAAATAATTTTCAGTTGGATATTCCCAAAGAGTTCCGCCTCATTAGACATTGGCCCCTGCCATAGATCTGGGGGGAATCATAACTGATTTACGGCCTCGAATGCAATTAAGCAGACGGCTTTCCCCCCATAATTTATTCTAGTAATGAAAGAAAAAATCATCCCGTCGAGAAATTAGCATATCTCCGAGGGAATATGATGAATTAGCGGCGTTTAGGAACACTGCAGATGGGATTAATTGGGTGGATTTGGTTCCGTTTAATACTACTCAGCCCATAATAGCGAGCAAGCGAAGGATTCTAAAATTGAATCACGAGCGCAGCGAGTGATTCAAAATTAGAATCCTGAACGTTAGCGAGGGAATCAAAAGAGCACGAGGTGAAAAATCTTTGCACTCGAGTGCAACACGTAACTTTTCATTCCACCTCAGCGAGGAAATGACTAAATGCAAAAAAAAACGTTTACAATCACAAGATAGGTACACTTTTATTTCAGTTTAGGTATTAATTACTACATTATGACAGGTAAGTATTACAGAATAATCTTTACTTTATTCTCTAGCGAATAAAAACGGCTTTTGCACTCAGATATTGAAGAGCAAAAATACTTTATTCTCTAGTGAATAAAAACGGCTTTTGCACTCAGATATCGAAGAGCAAAAATACTCTTTCCGAGATGGGGGGATGAAAAATCTTTTTTCCCTCTGTTACGGCTACGTTATTTCTAGGCCTTTCATTTCCTTTTGTCGGCTCTTACGACAACCTCAGGATTGAATGGGTTGGGGACACAATCAGCGAATATTAACCTGTATCGCTGGGGCAGTTTACAAACATGTCATTTACGAATACAAATGACATACTCAGAGCAAGTGCCTCTAGTTTACACAAAGACACTTACTTGCCCGGCCCTGGTATCGAACCCGGGACCCCGTGACCTAAAGGCGGCGCAACCCCTGGATCGTCAAGGCATATAGGGTAATTAGCCTACTGTACCACGCTGGCCAGTTGGGTTAGCAAAAGTTTTCTTTCTCTTGCGACTTAGCTTTTCGGTCCTGTTGTTTAATTTTGTCGGCTCTTACGACACCCTTAAGATGGAATGGGGTTTTGATATCCTGTATTCTAAATCCGTCACATTACGGATAATATTTAAACTAATATGATGCAAAAGATGGCAGCGGTGGGATTCGAACCCACGCCTCCGAAGAGACTGGTGCCTTAAACCAGCGCCTTAGACCGCTCGGCCACGCTACCAGTGATGTAAAGCCACAAAAATAAATATCTGGCTTAAAACAAGTCTGAAAATAGATTTTGAGATGTGTATTGGACTATTTATGGCGTCACATTCAGAGCAAACTCTATCTGGAGAGTATCCCAGCTACCAAATACTATTGCTAGTCAGCCCGTAGATGACGTACTGTTAAGTTGGGCCGCCTTCAGCTACAGGGAAGGTAATTAGCCTACTGTACCACTCTAGCCCTTATCTAGGTTTGTACAACAAACCAAAAGGCCGCTTGGTTGAGTCAAGTTCCCCAAATTAAACAATGCTCGAAATAGCAGTAGCAAAACCTCTTGGCGACCCTTTAACGAATAACTAATATTAAAAAATAAGCATTTCAATTCAATTAAATTCAAATTAATTTAGGAACCGTTGACCTAAGTAATTTGCCCGTGTGGTGACGACATTATAATACACAATGTCACCAATCCACACTATCTTAAGGCGACTATAGGACCGCAAGAGGTAGATCACCTAGCTGCAAGAGAATGAAAACTTGATACAAACCCTGTGAATGAATTTGAAGGAGGCCGGAATTAAGATCTATCTTTTTGTTAATAATAATGTTACAATTACTGGTTGTCCTAAATGAATAAATAAATAAATAAATTTACGGGCTGAAATTATGATGTATTGTGATGAATTCAAGAACCCAATTGTCTATGTTTAGCTTTATTTTGCACAATCTGAGATATTCAATTTTGTATTAATAAATACAGTTTCAAATTATTTAATTCAAATAAGACAAATAATTTACTTTGAGTACTATATATGCTTTGAGCTAGTTTAATAAACCGTCTATATTATAGTGCCCCATTTACAAATAGATTCAATCCGTCCATTACCAAACCAGAGAGAGCTATGTTATATACTGACTTGGATTATAAAAATCAGGATAAGAAACATACGCATTCGGTTGTAGCATGACAATTAGAAATAAACCACCTAAACAGAATGTGGGATTGACAGTACAACTGACATTTACATGACTAGTCGCGGGGGCAGTTTACAAACATGTAATTCACGAACACAAATGACACCCAGACTCAGAGCAAGTGCCTCTGGTTTACACAAAGATACTTGCCCGGCCCCGGAATCGAACCCGGAAAATTCTGATATTTTTCAGCACAAAGACCTGATGAAACATAGTGTAATACAAATTATTATCAAAATCAAAACTCATTTAATCAAGTTGGCTCATTAGAGCTCTTTTGACAGGTCAAACAAAAAATTAAATTTAAAATTTACCATTTAAAATTAATTATTCACCATCTACCACCGGTTCGGAATGCACCCCTACAGACAGCCGGCAAGAAACTCTGTAGTTGCTCTTTTTAGATCGCCATTTGGGTACAAGACTGGTTATAAGACAGATTTGTGAGAGCAAACTTACGCAATAGTTCCAAAGGGCCAAACATCAGCCAGATCTAGTTGACAATAGTAACCTTGTAATGCCCAAGCCAACCGACCCCCATTAAGCTTGTGAGATAACAATAATGATTGCTAGTTGGTTGGTTTACACTGGAACTTTTGTCAGGTGTAGAATACTAAATTCAACATTATCATCTCAGCCTTCGCGTCAACACAACCACGTCAAACTACTACTTCTCAACCTATAGCCTCCTCCAGTTACATGGAAGATAATTACTACTGCGTCCCTCTGCGCCCCTCTGGCCAGACGGGCTCGCACATTTTTTGTATCAAGCTTTTCTTCTCAAAGCGCAGCTAGCTTATCACGTTGTTGCGTTTCTTTAGTCACCTCTTAAGGCATGAGGATGAAATTAGTTAGTGACATTGTGTTCTAAATTAGTAAACTATTTAGTTGTCTTATCCATACACATCGAATCTAAGTATATCTCCTCACAAAGGAATAGCACTATGTTCGCACAAAGGAACATGCAGATTAGCGAGTATTGAGACCCCAACTGATACACATGTTTGTTGCCAATACCAGCGTAAACTACTACCCAATACTAAGAAAGGTTATAGATTATTTTCTTCGATTCTCAATATTATGTAGACTGTTAATTGATTATTGTTTTAATGAACGCATTGATATTTTTTTTATAACGTGACTGTGTTCCTTTACTAGGGATGTTATATGCATGTGCCTCTCGGTGGGTTGGGGAGCGTCCAGAGCTCCCCATCAAAGCGGGTCAAGGCCCCATCAGGGTCGCGGAGCATGCTCCCTGTTGGGGAGTGAGACCCGTGGCCCTGTTTCGGGCAGTAAAGGGACACCGATCAGTTATGATGTGGTTTTTCCAGCAAGTTTTTTCTAGCGATGAGTTTTATCAAATTCCTTTCATTGGTTTTGCTACCAGTATTTAGCAGTACAGTATTTGCGACCATAAATGTGTTGGGACTCCTCCAACTACATGGAGGTTAATTACTACTATGTCATGCTAGCTATACGGGTTAGCACAAGGTTTCGTATCGTGTTTTCCTTCTCTGGCGGCTAGATTTTCAGCGTTATCTTTTCTTTTTATCGGCCCTTTAGATTGAAATGGAACTATGTGTTCTTAGGCTTTTCGATTTGAAATAAATAAATTGAAAAAGGCAATCGTTAGGCCAGCTAGCTGAGAAATGTCAACTTTAATTGTACACCCCTACAAATGCAAGTTAAACAAATTAAAACAAACCCCTCGATGTTTGAAAGAATAAATGTGCAGTCATTAACAAACACGGCGGGCCACCAAGAATTTTCATTACTGGGCTGCCCTAGGGACAGTCGACCTTTGGGGACGGTCGTACGCATGCACTATTTCTCAAACTTTTGTGTAA
Source organism: Clostera curtula (assembly GCA_905475355.2). Classification (NCBI taxonomy): domain Eukaryota; kingdom Metazoa; phylum Arthropoda; class Insecta; order Lepidoptera; family Notodontidae; genus Clostera; species Clostera curtula. The sequence goes on along the minus strand of FR997813.1, from coordinate 2,650,291 downwards.
CGGACCAACACTGGCTTCTCCTCTCACATCACAGTTTCTCAAAAACGGATATTAAGTTATAAGCCACAATTTTTATTTTAGATTTGAAATAGAAAACGAGTCCTTTCCAAGCTTTGACGTAATGACCGCGTCTTAAATATAGAAACTATGCTACATGCTACACATATTAAAGCTGAATTTTCGGTTAATGATTTCTGAGGTGAGGTTGTGGTTGTGTTTACTTTTCAACAACTCTTCTTATAGCTAGGCGTCCGGTCTTTTGTCTTTCTTTTAGACTATATATTTTATTTGACAAACTCTTTTGTGGACCAAAGATGATGAGGCACTGTTTATAAATGGAGAAGTACTGATAGAGTTCCTTTGGTAGTATTCCTTCAAGAAGATATCGTTTGAATTTATTGGAATTGTGATCTGACGTATTCTAATTGTGTCATAAAACAGGCACAATATTACGACCTTACAAAAAAGTACCTACTATTTATTACGAAAGGTTGAGAAAGACTGCACTAAAGGGGTTAGGTATATGTGGAATTAAACTCACATAGAATAAATAGGTGCGTAATAAATGAAGATTGCTTTGTGTTTGTCGGTGGTTGGACCCTAAATCCACCTTGATTTTAGACTCCCCCTTACAAATTTATCGATTCACAACACAAGTTTTCAAGCTCAAAATAATTTCCATCGTTAATGCACATCACACACCACACACACAGTGGGCAGGGCACATAGCTCGCAGGTCTATGGCCTCCCACACGGTTGACCGATGACCTGGTTAAGGTCGCCGGAAAACGATGGATGCGGGTGGCCCAGGACCGGCCTTTATGGAGATCAAGAATCCGCAAGGATCAAGGATGCCAATGTCCACCAGTGGACGTCTGAAATTGAAATTATGATGATGATGCTGATGAATGCACACCAGCTTCATTCATGTGCCACCAACCCCGTGGGAAAATTGAGCAACAGCAGGTCCAGAACGAAGCCAGGCGTAGACAAAGTCTAACAATATCTTTAGATATAATGCACATCAGACAAATTGGATATCAAACAAGAACCTTCTTATTGAATTACATTCGTATTCTTATCATGAATACCATAGATTTAACAATGAAAATAGAGAGAGCGCAGCCATTTCGTTTCAGTAGAACTTTGTATAGACTAGCAAGCTACTTCAAACAAAGTTTATGTAGATTCCTGTTGTCCAGCGTACATTGTATTTATTCGCGTAGCTTATGAATACTGCACATGTATGACAGTGCCAAAAAGTGTACAGGATGATTTTATGAATGGGCAGTATTAACAGTAAAACGAAAAGAGGTGAAAAGACGCTTTATCTATAATATCTGGATGACCAGTGGTATATTTTTTTTTTTATAAATTGTGCTTTTTGGAAATTATATTTAAGTACGAATTACGCATACACTCATTGACTTCCTGTTACTTAACAACGCCATCTGCTGTTGTGCTCACAGAAAAGTAGTATTATTATTCGCCAGTAGATGTCAGGAAAGCAAACACTCATTGACTTTGTTTTACTTAACAACGCCATCTGCTGTTGCCATTATTTGCTCATTTAAAGATATAAGATATTAATCGATTTTAAATGTGTTAGCCAGGACCGCTTCATAATAATCGGAAACTCCAGTATCGATAATCAATTGTCCATATTAATTAATTCTCGATGTAGACCGAATATAACTCGAACATGTTCCAAGTACTAAGCAATATTAATGTACGAGACAGAACCGTAAATGTTGCAGAACTTTGGCAACAATATTCTCAACTCGAAACTGTGTACAAGATACCGAACACTACGTCTGATATGCCCTTAATAAGTTTGACAGTCGCTGACTATCACACCGAAGTGAAATGGAGTTTGTGGCCCAATGAAATGGAATCACTAGTACAAATTAATGTTATTTTTTAATGTTACGGAATCGAGACTGTGGAGTTATGGAAGCAAAGTTTATCATCGAAAGACATTTGTATTTTAGCGGAATGCTACAGCTCATAAAATTATGACCCACTGCTGAAACGGACCGCTTTACATGGTGGGTAATTAGCTTACGGGCTAAATTTCCCTTCTTTTGTGGCTATGTGATCTGCCTCTAAAGTTTCTTCAGTCGCCTATTACGACACCCTCAGAATAAAACTGGGTGATTACAGTTTGTATTCTGAATCCGTCACCACATGAATATTAGCGAGATACATTGGTGGTATCTGGAATTGATTTGGTGTAATAATATGATGGCATTCGTGGCGTAATGAAATGGAATTTGTGGCATTAATATCGAGATAATGATCATTATTGTCAAACTAACTATAACGTTCTGTTAGAAATAGGCGTTACCTGATCCCATAATGCCCTGGCGCCAGGGTTAGGTAACTAGCAGTAGCCAGGGTTAGGCCTGGGAATTATCAAATCATCTGTTTCCCTTATAGGTCTCACCTACACTTCTGTCGTGTTATTATATTAGCATTTTCATAGTATTATTGTATTTCACAAATATAATTGACCCACCGCTGAGTTAAAGCTCGGCCAAGTTAATGAAGGGCCACGCCTGCAAGACGGATTGCGACGTGATTTTGTGTCAGGGTGATGCCTGCCACAAGCTCCTAAGGGTGAGCTTTGGTGGTCGAGCTTAAACGGAAGCCATGACCACCTTTTGCGAGAACCTTATGTAGGTCAGAGAGAAGAATGCAGAAAGCCTCGCTAGCTGAAGGCGCCCCAGTTGCCCAGCCGTCCTCCGATAATCGTTTGCCCGCATTTCGGGCAACCCGTCTGGATAATATTGGATAGTGTTTTTTTTTCGGAATTATGTGGTCAATACCTCAGGTGAAGCAATAGTGCATTTTTCGCAGGTATGCGGTGTGAACGAAACCCTTCGATAGCATCCTGGCCCTTTTCATTAAGCTAGTTCGGTTTACAACTCGATATGAATAAAACATACAAGGGGTTAAGCGAAATTAAGAACGAGATGTTTGGACGGGGAAGCGAATGTTGTTTAGAGATTAGTATTGTTTGCGGTAGTAAATAAAGGTAGACCAGTAGGTTCTGTAAAAAAGCTTGTCACTCTTAATAAAAGGCTCATAGCATTGGGACTCTAAGATGTTCAGATACCGATGTAAGTAGTTGACTGCCTTGTTGATATACCGATGTAAGTAGTTGATTGCCTAGGGGTTGACGTCCCCCCACCGGCCGGTATAGCCTACCGCGAAGGTGTGACGCCCAAGTGCGTAGGGCGTCGCACGGGTGAGGGTGCCCGATGGGGCTGCCGCCTGCGGACCTCGGTAGAAACGTACGCGGTACCCGTGGTCCGCCGTGAGGGCAGGTGTCGGCGCACGGCGGGTTGTTTTAGTGGGCGTAGTCTCCCCGGACGTGGGATGTGCGGTCAGGCATTTTTTCCCGGCAAACCTAAAAAAAAGGGGGTTGATGTCCCACTTTTGGATCACGGAGTCCCGGGGCCGGGCAAGGGTCTTTGTGTAAACCTGAGGCACTTTCTCCGAGTCTGGGTGTTATTTGTATTCGTGATGAAATTAGCACATTGTTTGGTGTCATTTGTATTAGTGAATTTCATTGGAAATCCTTGGGGGACGCCTATGTCCAACGGTAGGCGTCTTTTGGCTGAAATGATGATGATGACGATGTTTGTAAGCTGCCCCGGCGATACAGGTTAAACAATTAAACGTAGAAAAAAAAATGATTCGCCCAAAGCGTTAATGAGTTTGGTGGTATTAAAAACTATTACTATTGATTTATCGGTCATGCTGGAATGGTAAAATCCTTTATGGATATCCGCCAGCATGGCCATAATGGCCAGCAAGGTGTGTGTGGGAGTCCCCTCCGCCCCTGTGCCTCAGTCTAGGCATAGCCACTAAACGTCCCCGGGGGGTTCCGTCCCGCGCTTGCTGCATCGTGGGCTTTGACGGCCCACGGTGCAGCTCTCCACGGGAATTGGGGGATTGCTTGGCACTTAGCCCGGTAACCTACAATAACTCCGAGACATACTCATTAATAAAAGTTGGAACATTATTAGACAAACTTCCACCATTCTCAACACGAACTCGACCGATTTTTTTCTATTCTTACAAACAAGAACAATCAACGGTCTTCGTAATGTGTAAGCAAAAGGCTAATAGAGATGTGTCAAATTAATATCGATAAAAATTTCAATTTTATTATATTTTTATATAAAAAAAATGCATTTTACTGCTCAGCCCGTAAATGACCCACTGCTGAGTCCCGTAAATAACCCTCTGTGCCCCGCTGGCCGTTTCAAGATTTCCTTCTCTTGCGCTCTCTCTTGCTTGATTCTCGGCCTTGTCATCAATTACGGTGTTTATAAGATTTATATAACGAAGTCCCGTTCGTTATATTTTTTTATAAATACCGTAATTGAACATTTATTTACGTCTCTTGTCCGTGTGGTGACCGATTTAGAATACATAATGTCACCACCCCATTCCATCCTGAGAGTGTCGTAAGAGGTGACTAAACGGGGTTGGCCAGCGAGGGGAGTGTGGGACTCTCCCCCATAGTGGGTGCCTACCCACTAAACCTCCCCGGGGTGCTCCAACTCGCGTCCTGTTGCGGCATTGTGGGATCTGATGCAGAACCACGGCGCCGCAGACGAAGAGGCCCTTCTCCTCTCCTCAGGCTCCTTACGAGCACTCGACGTCCTGCCGTGAGCACCCGGCAGGACGTCGCTTCCCCTCAGATCCCGTGTGGGGCGAGGCATCCCCGTACCCCGCCCCGGGGTGAAACGAAACCCTGCGCCAACCCGTCTGGCTAGCGTGGCACAGTAAGCTAATTACCCTCCCTGTGATGGGAGAAGGCCCTTCTCAGTGGGTCTTTATAGGCTGAGTAGGAGGAGATGAATCTGTGAGATTGATATCCTCACAGTTTCTCCGAGTGAGAAATGTCGACCTTTTGGAATCGTTGGCCTCTGTAATTCAGAAAAGTGGTGACATTGCCCAGAGCAATGTAGAGCTATCGGAAAAAAAGAAATAAATTAAAAAGAAAACGATTATTTGGATCAACTGGATTATTTGGGTCTCGGGTTCGATTCCGGGGTCGGGCAAGTGTCTTTGTCTAAACCAGAGGCACTGGCTCGGAGTCTGGGTGTCATTTCTATCTATAATATGTATGTATTTACAAAAAAAAAACTTATATAAGTAGTTTATCATCCATCTCGTTACCAAAAATACCAGGTTATATTCTGAAACATAAAGCGAGACCCACCAGCTCTAGGGGCGGAGGTGTTGGATTTTTCATTCATCGAGACCTGCGTACTCATGTTAAGCCACATCCAGCCTCGCAGCTGGAACAAATGTGGCTGGAAGTTTTATTACCAAATAAGAGGCGCTTACTTGTCGGTACAGCCTACAGGCCCGAATCTATATCAGTGACAGACGCAATCAACGACCTCAGTCAATCTGTTAGTTTTTTTAGTAACTTCAAACATATTTTCATTTTGACAGACTTTAATATAGATTTCCTTAATACAACAAGCAAACGAGCTACAGATTTTGGGACCTTTCTGAGACATCATGATTTAATTCAACTAGTAACGGAACCTACGCGCGTCACTGAACAGACAGCAAGTCTATTGGACTTAATCATCACTGACTCTTCCTTGTTGTGTAAACAAATTGACATACATCATAATCCAGACTTAAGTGATCACGCTATGATAATTTGTGAATTAGTTATTGAAAAAAAGGAATGTTCAAGTAAACACACGACGCGTCGAGCCCTACAAAGAATTAATGAAAAAGATTTTTTGTCCGACCTTTGCAGTATCACATGGGAACAAGTTAGGAAGGCAAATAACATCAACGGTGCAGTTGAAATATTTAATAATCTACTTCTAGATCTCTTTAATAAACATGCACCACTCCGTCGGGCCCGACAGAAGGAGCTACCACAACCATGGATTACGCATGTTATAAAAAAGATGATGTCTCTGCGGGACGCTGCATTAAGGAGAACCCATAAATCTAAATCAGTAGTTCATCGACAATACTATAACAGTTTGCGCAATTACGTTAATGCCTCCATCAAACGTGAAAAGGCTGCTTTCTACTCACACTTTGTCAATAACAATATACAGAATCCTCGTCAAATGTGGTCCTTTCTGAAACGTGCATCAGTAAATGGAAGCATGCATGTGCTTGATATACCTGAAAATCTAAACAATCCAAACTCCATAAACGCTTCCTTCTTAGATATACCAGGAAATCCCAACATAGATGAAAATACAGTAAACTACTTCAGACAAAATAAATTTGGAAAAGATATGTTTGAGCTCAAATGTTGTAGTGAAGAAGACTTGTCAAAAGTCATAAATAGCATTAGCACGAATGCGGCAGGCCACGACACAATCACAATACAAATGATTAAAATGACATTGCCTCATACTCTGCCCATTTTAACATATTTAGTAAATATGTCGCTCACAACTAAAGTTTTCCCCGACTCGTGGAAATTGGCTAAAGTCAAACCTATCCCAAAGAAATCATCCATCGAAAATTTTAAAGACCTCCGGCCAATCAGCATTCTCCCAATTCTATCAAAATTGGCGGAACGAGTCGTATGTTCTCAACTATCGCACTTTGTAGAATACCATGACATACTTCCTGATACGCAATCAGGTTTTCGAAGTGGGTATGGAACGGGAACAGCACTGGCGCACGTCACGGACGACGTTCTATCAGAGTCAGAAGCAGGTAGAAGTACTATTTTGGTGTTACTCGATTTCTCCAGGGCTTTCGACTGTATGAATGTGGAACTCTGTCTTGCGAAACTCTCATATTACGGTGTTTCATCGTCGGCTCTTGAATGGTTCAAGTCATTTTTAAGTAACAGAAAACAATATGTAGTTTCTGAAAATATTGTTGGTGACGAACAGAGATCCTCAGTTGAAGCTATGGTACGAGGAACACCTCAAGGCTCAATAATCAGTCCCCTTATTTTTATCTTATACACAGCAGACCTTTGTGGCAATATCAAACATAGTAAGATACATTTATATGCAGACGACACTCAACTTTACTTTTCGTTTCACCCTAAAGATACACAAGCTGCTATTGAAAAAATAAATGAAGATCTGCAGGCAGTATTTAAATGGGCTGGAAGAAATAATCTAATATTGAATGCCTCAAAATCAAAATTTTTATTATTAGGCACAAAATACCAGCGAAAACTTGTCTGCGCCCAGTGCCCAAAAATAGTTATTAATGGAGAACCAATTGAAAGAGTAGAGTCTGCGAGGAATCTTGGACTGTTGATGGACTCTGATCTTCGCTATACTGAAGATATCAACATTAGGATTAGAAATGCTTTTTACAGACTGAAGGTTTTATACGGCATCCGTGAATATTTGTCAGAGAAAGTGCGAATAATCTTGGTTGAGTCGCTGGTATTATCTCTGTTTAATTACTGTGATTTCGTATATGGTCCTAGAATACTGGCAAAAACCTCGAATGCAATCCAGAGAGTTCAAAACGCTTGTGCACGTTACTGTTTCAACATCCCAAAATTTGAGCATACCACGCAGTTTCTGAACAACAAAGAAATCTTAAAGATGGCGAAAAGAAGAGATCTCCATTTCGCATGTCTACTACATAAAATTATGCGTAGAGGGAAACCAAACTACCTAGGTGAAAAAATATTATGGGAAAAAGATGGTAGACATAGGCCGACCAGAGAACTCTATATGAACAGAATTAAAATATATAAGCATCACACTACATCTTTCAGAGGGAGTTTCAAATTCTGTGCATCCAAAATTTGGAACGATCTTCCACCACCTTTTCGAGAGATCGGCACATACTCAGATAAACTTTTAAAAAAAAAATTGAAGATACTTTTTATTAAACAACAAATAACTTGCGCAGTTCGCTCGACCTAATTTCTATTTCTCTGTTTATTTATTTTTTGCAATGATAATATAGTTTCTATAATAATGTTATGAGCAAATAGTGATCGCTTAAACAAAACCATTTTAAGTCGCTTATTACGACTTAGCGTAGCATTAATTTTAAGAATTTATGTGCGATTTCAAGAATTCATTCATTAGCGATTTCATGTTATGTTTTTTTTAAGTATGTGCCCGCAAAAGCAATATGTAATTATTTTTTTTGTAGTCAGGTCTGGGCTGTAAACCAGCGCTGGGTGAAGCTGTGCCAAGTGCAGCTTCCTCAGCATTTGCTGAGCTCACGCCCATTGCCATTGCTTATTTTTATTATTTTTTTAAGTTTTTATTTTCTGTAATTATTTAAATGTATGTACAAAATTAAGTGGCAATAAAGAAATCTATCTATCTATCTATCTAAGTTGCTTAGCTTGGGACGAGATGGCGTTGTGTGAAATGTCCAAGGATATTTATTTATTTATTATACAGACAGTAAACGTAAATTTAGCTAATAATATGGTGTCTGTGTAGTGACGAATTTAGAATATTTAGCGTCACCACCCCTTTATACCCTGAGGGTGTCGTAAGAAACGACAAATGCCAACCCGTCTGGCCAGCGTGCACAGTAGGTTACTCTCCCTGTGCTGGAGGAGGCCCGTCTCAGCAGTGGGTCATTTAAGGGCTGAGAAGTAGTAAGTCCCATGCGGTTTAAATTTAGCCGAATAACAAGTATTTCAATAATTCACGTTTTCACATCCCTAAGACACACGTATAAGAAAATTAAATGGCGAAGTTTTTCCGTCCAACCCGAAAGTTTCCGTAACCGTCGTCGTTTGTGACCGCTATGTAATCCATTAACAACTTTCTTGCTCGGGATACACAACTCTAATTTAGCGAATAATTTGCTATGCCTACATATTTGCAAGCCTCTGCCCGCAACACACTTGATATTTTACGCGGGAATCAAATCAATTTTCTTATATAATCAATATCACTACATAGTAAAGTTAAAACAAAGTCGCTGTCGTCTCTCCGGCCCTATGTATGCTTAAATCTTCAAAACTATGCAACGGATTTTGAAGCGATTTTATTTTTTTAATGTAAAGAGTGATTGAAGAGGAAGGTTTATATGTCATAATTACACCCGTGCGAAGCCGAGGCGAATAGTTTATATATGTAGGAGTGGTGAGTCTGAGGGTGTCGTAAGAGCTGATAACCTAGCCGCAAGAGAAGGACAACATGATATAAACCCTGTGTCAACCAGTCTTACCAGCGTGGCACAGTGGGCTCCCTCTATGAATTTGGAGGAGGCCCGATCAGTAGTGGGTCATTTACTAGCTGACCCAGCAAACGTTGTTTGCCATGTAATTAAATAGGGATTGATTTTTATATGTTGTATCTTAAAAACTAACAAAAAAAATTAGTCAAAAAAAAATTTGGGGAGAACCACCCTTAACACTTAGGGGTGTAAAAAATAGTTAACAACCTATTCTCATACCTACTGAATATACATATGAAATTTTATCAAAATCGGTCAAGCCGTTTCGGAGGAGTATAACCACTAAAACTGTGACACAGAAATTTTATATATTAGAGATATCTACTTTCGGATATTTAATATGTTAGGGATTATCTACATTTATTTCATCATCGAGCTATCATTACAGGTACACTAAGCAATACGATATTCTAATAATCCAATACATCCATATAATCTACGTGCAAATGAAATGGAATGTACATTATACGGGACATTACATCTAATTGGGATTAATGAACAGATAAAAAAACAACATTAAATGACGGACCAAAGCAGACATTGCCAAATTATTTTGTCCCAATGTCAATTATGAGAAAGCAATTAATTTTAGCAAAGTCTATGTGAAAATTTTGCCTCGCTGTTTTTGTAAATTTGTCTCAATTATTTTGATGTTAAAATGTTTAAACGACAAATGTATTGTTTGGATGCGCCCAACTTTCTAATGCTACGGGCCGTTGAGTCATTGTGCTGGAATTAATAGGAATAATTAATGAAAATTTTTAGTCAATTAGCTTTACTGTTGTTTTCAAAATGTTTGTGAGAGATTAAACAGTTAAAGTCCAGATGAAACGCTTATGAAACCTTTGTGTAAATATATTTTTAAGCTTGTGTAGCTTTACCCAATTATCAATATGTTTATATTAATTGTAGTAAACATACTTTATTGTAAACTTTCATTAAAATTTAATTAGCAGGTTATGCGTGAAAGAGTAAAACTACTCAGCGCATAAAAGACTCACTGGTAAGTCGAAACTCCTCCAGTTACATCACTACATAGTATAAAACAAAGTCGCTGTCGTTTGTCCGTCCCTATGTATGCTTAAATCTTCAAAACTACGCAACGGATTTTGAAGCGATTTTTTAATAGATAGAGTGATTCAAGAGGAAGGTTTAAATGTCAATATTGCACCCGTGCGAAGCTGGGGCGGGTCGCTAGTGGAGTATAATTAGCCTACTGTGCCACGGCATTGCTCGGATACTGATGGTCAAATTGCAATAACCAGACAAACAGACTTGGAAGAAAAAAGTATATATATATATAAATATAATAAGCCAAAACATCTTGCGAAACGTTTGTGCCATCTGCGCTTTGATTTATGTCCAGTGTTTTGCGAAGAGTACGTCGCCCCACCACTATAAATCAGAGCTGCCGCGTGAATGCGCCTTCACAAAACATATTTTTATTCAGGATCTATGAAAATAGAAAAAAATACGAGTGACCCGGCTTCACTTTAAATCACACTTTTATATTTTACTAGCGGACCGCTATTGCAATTTGACCATCAGTATCCGAGCAATGGATAGCCTGGCACAGTAGACTAATTTATACTCTATGTAACTGGAGGAGGCCCGACTCAACAGTGGGTCAATATGATAAAAATAGTGTCCATGGAGTTTCTTGCTTTTTCTTCTCCATTGGATCTGCGTTTTGGAACAAGTAACTAGAAGCACCTAGATTCCTAACTTCACTTACGACTTTTTAAAAACACCTGTAAATAGGTTCAATTGAAATAATATCCTTGGACATCCTTGGACATTTCACACAACGCCATCTCGTCCCAAGCTAAGCAACTTAATGCTTGTGTTATGGTAATGAGATGGATATATATAATTTTTTTTTTGTAAATACATACCTATTATAGATAGAAACGACACCCAGACTCCGAGCCAGTGCCTCTGGTTTAGACAAAGACACTTGCCCGACCCCGGAATCGAACCCGGGACCCGTTGATCCAAAGGCGGCACATCTAACCACTAGACCAACAAGGCTGTCGAAAAATGATTTGAGTTTGAGTTTGAGGTCATCTATGGGCCGATTGGTAGTACGAGTAGTATCCAAGCAAACCTACTTCGATTTTAGAATACATTGTATCACCACTCCATTCCACCCAGAGGGTGTCGTAAGAGGTGACTAAAGAAGGAAAACTTGAAACAAAACCCTGTGCTAGCCCGTCTGGCCAGCGTGGTACAGTAGGCTAATTTAATTCTATGTTATTGGAGGAAGCTCGACACTGCAGTGGATCTTAAATGGGCTATGATGAACACATATAAGAGTCACTATTCTATACCATCCTTAGGCTGATATGAGGTGACCAAAGAAATGATGTGCTTTAGATTTTATGCAACTTACTTACGACACCAAAATCAATCTCGCCACAGTGTCTAATTCCTCTATTGCTTGTTCTTCTCCAAAGGATCTACGTTTTGGAACAAGTAACTAGAAGCACCTAGATTCCTAACTTCACTTTCGACTTTTCGAGACCTGAACTGAAAGCCTTTTGCGTTTTTTTTTAAACTATTTTATTGGATTTCATTAGTAGAGATTAAGTAAAATCAAATTGTTCAGACTGAGTTTTATGGGGTATATTTTTATAGCAACACATGTATATTATTCTACCTATTATTCCTAATCCAGTTTTATTCAAACGACTTTAAAACGTGATATTTATCGTCCAAATAAATGCACGTAATAAAATTATCAAAAGAAATTTGGAAATAGATTCACAAATTACAAGTTGTACTCAAACTCAAGAGGACCTGTACCACGGGGGCAGTCTACAAACATGAATTTCACGAATACAAATGACACCCAGACTCGGAGCAAGAGGTCTGGTTTACACAAAGACACTTGGCCGGCCCCGGATTCGAACCCGGGGCCCCGTGATGAAGCTGGCTGGTCAACTTCTAGACCATGCTTAAAACTGCCATCATGATCTTTCGTGGCTATATAGGTACTACTTTTGTCGTCATATCTACATTCATAACAATCCTACGCATGTTTTTTTAATCAGTAACCCTTACATCATTATCAGCTCACAAATGACCTACTGCTGAGTCGGGCCTCCTCCAGTAATATGGAGGACAATTAGCCTACTTGCCACGCTGGCCATACGGGCTGATACAAGGCTTCGTATCAAGTTTTCCTTCTCTCCCGGATAGGTTCTCGGCCTTATTCTTTTGTCAGCTCTTGAGACACAGGATGGAATGGGGTGGTGACACTGTGTATTCTAAATCCGTCACCACACAGATACGGTGTTTTGGTTACACCCTGTATAGAACAACAAAACCACTTATCATGAGTGTGTAAAGGTGTAATATAAAATCTTGGCGGGCAGGAGATGCCGTATGATAAATGACTGTCACACATATAGTTCATTTTTCTGACCTCACGCGTTCCGCCCTCGTGTGATCCTTGGCTTTATAGGGTCCTGAATGTGGCGTCAAATTGAGTATATAAATATCCTTGGACATTTCACACAACGCCATCTCGTCCCAAGCTAAGCAACTTAATGCTTGTGTTATGGTAACGAGATGGATGATAAACTACTTATATACATTTTTTTTTGTAAATACATACACATTATAGATAGAAAACACCCAGACCCGGATACAAATATTTTTTCCGTGCGGAGATCGAACCCGCGACATGCTGCGCAGCAGTCTGTCGCTCAACCACTACGCAAACCGTGTTGTCGACTCGCAGTAGCTGAGATTAGAGATTTGACTCAGGCCTTAATCTGTGGGAGAATTTTTAAGTGTTGTAACCTCCATGTAATTGGAGGAGGCCCGTCTCAGCAGTAGTAGTATTTTTAATACTGTTCTCTTTGTATTGAATTTTGTTCAATATATTTACTAGCGGCCCATCCCGGCTTCGCATGGGTGGACATTTTATTTTTTATTTTTCTCTTGCTAATAAAATAGCCTATAATATATTAATCAGAGATAATGTAGCATTCAAATGGTGAAAGAATTCGGTTCAAAGAAAAACGGTCCACTACTTTTTGAGCCAATTTCGTTACAAACATACATACAAATCTTTCCTCTATAAAATATTAGTTTATACTAGCTGATTTTTACGCGGTTATTGACGTACCGAGGGTAACGGCACGGGGCGAAGCTATTCTAAAAAAAGTAAGTATCCTTTCCATTTGCCGGTTCTTACATCACCCCCAGAACGGAATGTGGTGGTGTCACACACTAAATCCGTCACCAGACGGACCATAGACGGTAACCATCCTCGCGGTTGAAGAACATCCTCGCGGTTCCAATAGAAAATATGATAAAAAGAGTGTCCATGGTGTTTCTTGCCTGTTCTTCTCCATAGGATCTACTTTTTGGAACAAGCAACTAGATTCCTAACTTCACTTTTGACCTTTCAAAACCACCTGTAAATAGGTTCAATTGAAATAAATGATTTGAGTTTGAAGTTACTTTTTGTTATGTCTACTGCTTCACGTGCAATCTTGGATATTGGCAGTCAGTGGAGAGGGTCGTTGGCTTATGGAGCTTAGCCCAGTGGCTTGGTCCCGACTCCAGGAGATGCCAATTCATTTACATGTCGGCTGCCGCAATATGCCGAAACGTCCGGCAAATAAAGGAACATATTTTCACAATATTTCCGCGTTCCCGACCTGTTTCATTCTACTATGTACTCGTAATACATATTATAAACTCTATTAGTTAGTAAGAATGTTTTATTTTTATTTTTTTTCACTATTCTGTAAGCTTACAGTTAGTACATATATAAATATTACTTAAAACAACAATGTTGGTTGAAATTAAACACTTTTTTACGGATTTACCGCGTGTATATTAATTACATTATTTAATTCCCGACGTTTCGAATGCTTTGCAGCAGTCGTGGTCGCGGGAGAGACTAGATGACAGTTGTCTTCAAAAGTACAAAGAAACAGTTTAAAATCTACCGCCTATATTTTTTTTTATAAACGTCGGGAATTGAATAATGTAATATACACGCGATAAATCCGTTAAAAAGTGTTTAATTTCAATGTGTAATAATCGCGAAAACCTAACAAATCAACAATGTTGGTAATAAAAGTTTCCAGTGATAAAGAATTCGTTCATTATTACAGGGAAATGGTCCATCAGCACAAAGAGATTTACAAAAACTAAATTTTGTGTTAGATTGTTTTATGTAAATCGAGTATTCAATTTAGGCTTTGATTTAATCTAGTCTGGCATTGTAATTTACTTTTTTATTGTCTATTGTGGTTTCTATTAATTGAATTTAAAATGTTCTAGATTTGCTTTTGTTTTACTGGGTGGTAGACTGTTATCAATGAATTTGTTTCGCTGTTTCAATTTGTTTAATACGTGTAGTCCATTGAAATGTTACAATTTAAGGACCTAATATTGCATTTGTTAGAGGACGCAATTTTATTTTTGGGACATGTTTGGGGCATCAATAGAATCTTACCCCAAGTAAATAAATGCAAAGTTCATGTAACATTTTAATGGACTATTAGTACATGAGAACGAATTACTTTCACCGGAATCTTAAAGTGTCTTCGTCGCGAGTGCAATTAAGAAACACGCCAAGGCTAACACACATCAGCACGTGAGTGTAATAATAATGATGTATTCTTAACAGGCTTAACTTAACTTAACAGGCAGGCCACGTGGCCCGAAGAACAGATGGGCGCTGGGGTATAAAAGTCTCGTGGCGTCCACGTATGGGAGCGTGGGAAGACCCCCGACTAGGTGGACGGACGACCTTGTGAAGGTCGCTTGGAATCGGTGGATGCGTTCTGCACGAGATCGCACATTGTCGAAATCTATGGGGGAGGCCTATGTTCAGCAGTGGACTTCTGTGGCTGATATATAGATAGATAGATTCTTAATTAATTAATTCTTAGTGTGAATGAAAGCGTTGGAAGGGGAAGACCTAGGCGGACGTTTCAAGACCAAATCACGGACGTCTTGAAAAAAGGCCAGGTCAAGAGTACCCTAAACCGAAGAGCATGTATGAAGGGAATAATGAAAGTGGACGAAGCGAAACAAGTATGTATGGATCGTAGCAAGTGGAAAGAAGTGGTCTCTGCCTACCCCTACGGGAAAGAGGCGTGATTATATGTATGTATGATTCTTAACAAGTGTCCAATACACAATGACACAAACTCAAACTGTCCTGAGGGTATTGTAAGAGGCAACCCATGTGCCAACCCGTCTTGCCAGCGTGGCACAGTAGGCTAATTCCCTGCATGAATTTGGAGGAGGCCCGACGTTTAAAAGGCTCGATCTCTTATAATTTAAGCTCACTAATGATGAATTATTGATTCGGGCTTCCTCCAAAGAGGGAGGTCAAAGTTCCTTAATTGTTGCCATATGAGAATAAAAGCTTGATACTATTTATACTTGACTGCCTCGTTGGTCTAGTGGTCAGATGTGCCGCCTTTGGATCAACGGGTCCCGGGTTCGATTCCGGGGTCGGGTCAGTGTCTTTGTCTAAACCAGAGGCACTGGCTCGGAGTCTGGGTGTCATTTCTATCTATAATATGTATGTATTTACAAAAAAAAAGTATATAAGTAGTTTATCATCCATCTCGTTACCATAACACAAGCATTAAGTTGCTTAGCTTGGGACGAGATGGCGTTGTGTGAAATGTCCAAGGATATTTATTTATTTATTTTTATTATACTGTGCAGCCCGTGTAGCAAATGTGATACGCCAGGCTAGTTGGCCAATTTACTCCATGGAATCGGAAGGGTCTCTACGACTGGGCATTGGTTTCCTCAAGGTCCAGAACCCGCATCTACCACAGGAACTGATCAGTAGACTGTTTAGGGCACGGAGTCAGTTATTTACTTGACTAAATTGTTGGTCAGATGTGCCACATTTGAATCACGGGGTCCGGTTCGATTCCGCAGTCGGAAAAGGTCTTAGTGTAAACTTCCCCCGCGATACAGATTCGTCGTTTCAGCCCATAAATGACCCACTACTGAGTCGGGCCTCCTCCAAATTCATGGAAATTAGCCTACTGTGCCACCCTGGCAAGATGGGCACATACGACAAGATACAGATTCCTCCAGGGGTATCGCTTAACAAAAAAGGCAGGTTAGCGCAGTGGTTGAGCGATCGACTGCTGCGCAGCATGTCGCGGGTTTGATTCCCGCACGGAAGAAATATTTGTCCGACCTACAAGTATTTGTTCCGGGTCTGGGTGTTTTCTATCTATAATATGTATGTATTTACAAAAAAATATATGTATATAAGTAGTTTATCATCCACCTCGTTACCATAACACAAGCATTAAGTTGCTTAGCTTGAGACGAGTTTTCACTACTAATCCCCTTTCGTATTCCGCCTGAGTCTTATAATAACATTAAAATTGCCAAGTTACTCAGCAATTTTTTGCCAAGCAATCTTTAAAAGAAATCGGGATCGGAGGCATGCCGCAAAAACTAGTATTAGTAAGTAGAACATTCTCAGTTTATTCACAAAGGCGCGTTCAAACAGCTAGCCAACGCAGATTTTCGTGTTTTTTTCTCAGGATTCAAAGTCACGATGGGGTTTTGATCCTGCAAATTTACTACTGCTATACATAAGTCAAAATTGAAAAACCAAGACAAGACGGTTAATTGTTATTTTTTCTATTTCTACATAGAACAATTTGTGCAGACAGCGCTGATTTTCATAATGACAAGCCCTCTGAGTTTCTTGCCAGTTCTTCTCAGCAATGTCGCGTTCCAAAGTGGTAGTAAATGGTCGAATATAGTATTGTATGAATGTTAGCAATAATTTGTTGACAAAATGTATGTGTCCATCGTGACCTACGCAAAATAAATAATTTCACTGTCACTTAAATAAAATATTACGATACAAAATTAACATAACATTTTGTTTATTGTGTAATACTTTGTTGTTTATGTATTTTTTTTATCTAAATCTTATGCAAACTTGGCATAAAAATGACAACGTTCACTTAGCAATATTTTTCAATTAATACCTGGATACATATTTCCCCAAACAAACAAAGATTAACCTATACATATTTAATACCTTAATGTCAATAATCATGTCGTGAGTTTCTTCTTTTATATAGTTAGTTGCAAGGTATGTTTGTTACCCTTTGTGAAGTTTCAGCCTTTGTGCTTCGAATAGAAAAACAGTGTTAACCTGTTTTTGTTTGAAGCGATTTCATTTTGCGCAATCTCACTGTTATTTTTCTCTTTTAATAAGGTAAATTTGCTTTTGTTCAGGTAACATTTTTATATAACACTATTATTGTGTAGCAGACAAATGCTGTATTTTAAATAAATATTAATTCACACTCGTCTAATATTAAAATGGATGTATTATTTTTCTATGTTATTTAAGGCGTTGAGTGGCGATCGCATTCCGGAATGCGCAGTTCTGGTAGGCCTCCCATACGTTGGACCGATGACCTGATTAAGGTCGCTGGAAAACGATGGGTGCGGCCTTCGTGGAAATCCTTGGGGGAGGCCTATGTCCAGCAGTGGACGTCGTTTCGCTGAAATTATGATGATATTATATTATTATTTAAAGTGTTATATTCAGGTATTAAAATTTTATATTCAATGAAATAATTGTTGTAAATATTAGTACACGTGCCGTTAATGAAGAAGCGCGCTTTAATTTTATAAAACAAAACATTTAAACAAGGCGAATAAAAAGCGTACTTAGACATTTTAAAACTTAAACTCAAAAGAACATTCCAGAGCATCTTAAAGAGAGCCCGGAGGAAATATTCAGAGGGCGAAAAATAAAAAGATTTCTCTCTTTCAAACTCGCAATACTTTAGCTGGGAGGTTCTTCAAAGGAAAGGGGTTGCACCTAAGAGGATGCCCAAACAGATGGCGAAAGTTAATATACCTATATACCATCATCATCATCATTTCAGCCAAAAGACGTCCTCTGCTGGACATAGGCCTCCCCCAAAGATCTCCACAAAGGCCGGTCCTGGGCCGCCCGCATCCACTGCTTTTCGGCGACCTTAACCAGGTCGTCGGTCCACCGTGTGGGAGGCCTACCAGCACTGCGCCTTCCGGAACGCGGTCGCCACTCAAGGACTTTTCTGCCCTATCGGGCGTCGGTCCTGCGAGCTATACCTATATATAATATATTATAATCTAAGGATTTAGAACACATTGTTTCACCACCCTATTCCATTCTAAGGGTGTCGTAAGAGACGACCAAAGGGAAATGATTGCCGAAACATAGCCACAAAGGAAAACTTGATACGAAGCGCTTTGCCAACCCGTCTGGCAGAGTCTCATAGTAGGCTCATTACCCTTCATGTATTTGGAGGAGGCCCCACTCAGCAGTGGGTCCCGTATGGGCTGAGTAGTAGTAGTAATATAGATACTATCTATCAGCCACAGAAGTCCACTGCTGAACATAAACCTCCCCCATAGATTTCCACAATGCACGATCTCGTGCAGACCGCATCCACAGACTCCCAGCCACCTTCACAAGGTCGTCCGTCCACCTAGTCGAGGGTCTTCCCACGTTTCTCTTTCCCGTACGTGGACGCCACTCCAAGACTTTTATGCCCCAGCTGCCATCCGTTCTTCGGGCCACGTGGCCTGCCCATTGCCACTTCAACTGTGCAATCCTTTTAGCTACGTCGGTCACTTTAGTTCTTCTACGGATTTCCTCATTTCATTCTATCGCGTAGAGTGACTCCGAGCATAGCTCTTTCCATCGCACGTTGAGTGACTCTCAGCCTAAGAGTCACTCTACGTGCGAATATAGATACTAAGTATAGGAAATTATCATAAAACTATGCCAGCATACATAGTAAACTTCAGTACTACAATAACTACTGACCATAAATGACTGACTACTAAGTCAAATCTCCTCCCATACCAGGGAGAGTAATAAGCCTACTGTACTGCCTACTGTAGAGTAAAAACCCTGTGCCTGTCTTGCGGCAGCGGCTAGGTTTTCGGCCTTGACATTTCCTTTTGCCGGCGCCTACGACAACCTCAGGATGGAATGGGGTATTGACACTATGTATTCTAAATCCATCACTACATCCGTCCGACTTATACGCAAGATTATATGCTTAATGCAGCTAAGTTATAAATTAGGTATATAAAAATATTGAGATGGACATCCGTTACAAAACACAACTAACATTATAGAGACGACAACATTTCTATCAGCAGGAGTGCCCAAAATTTTGTTTGGTTTGGACTTAGGATACTACTACTCAGCCCATAAATGACCCACTGCTGAGTCGGGCCTCCTCCAAATACATGTAGGGGCTGGGCAGCATTTGGAAAACTCGTCGGGTCTTCTCGTCGCCCATCCCACAGAGTTTGAAAACGAAAGTTTTCGAATAGTGCGTCATGCCCGTTATGGCCTACGGCGCCGAGACGTGGACACTCACGGTGAGACTAGTCCACCAATTTAAAGTCGCTCAGCGTGCTATGGAGCGAGCTATGCTTGGAGTTTCTCTGAAAGATAGGCCCTGTAACGAGACTATCCGACAGAGAACCAAGATCACCGACATAGCTCAGAGAATTAGCAGACTGAAGTGGCAGTGGGCTGCTCATATAAATAATATCCTTGGACATTTGCGGGCAGCAGCTGGATGCGTCAAGCTGAAGACAGGGCGCTATGGCGCTCTTTAGGGGAGGCCTATGTCCAGCAGTGGACTTATGTGGGCTGATGATGATGATGATGACATAGCAAGAGAAGGAAAACTCTGTGCCAACCCATCTTGCCAGCGTGGCACAGTTGCCTAGGTTCCCTCCATAAATTTGTCTCCTTAAGCCTTAGTCAGTAGTGGGTCATTTATGGGCTGAAACGTAAACGAAGACCAATGAGCCTGCTGTAATGTGTGTTTTTCTTTTAACGGTTCTGCACTACGTATAACTTGTATCGAGGGGACAGTTTAAAAATGACACCCAGACTCAGAGCAAGTGCCTATTTAGACAAAGACACTTGCCCGACCCTGGAATCGAACCCAGGGCCCGTTGATCCAAAGGTGGCACATCCAACTCCTGGTTTATTTGGCGGCTGCTTCAGCTTCAGCTTGTAGTTCTTCCATTCTCTGCAGTACCTTCTGCCGTCGCCTCTCCATCGGGGTTTTAAACCACCAAGCTTCTGCCGCCGCTTCCTGATAAAGACATAATAGCTTGTAATTAAATTATGATTAATGAAGCAAACTTGCCTGCGAAATTTAAGGATTGCTAAATTTAAGTAGCAGTGGGCAGGTCACATAGCACGCAGGACCGACGCCCGATGGGGCAGAAAAGTCATCGAGTGGCGAGCGCAGTGCTGGTAAGCCTCTCAACGGTGGAATGACGACCTGGTTAAGATCCCCGGAAAGCGATGGACGACGGGTGCTCTGGACCAGCCTTCGGCCAGATCCTTAGGGGAGGCCTATATCCAGCAGGGGATTTCTTTTGGCTGCAATGATGACGATGATGAATTGAAATAAAACACTTTTTAACGGAATCATCGCGTGTATATTAATTACATTTTTTAATTCCCGCCCAGCCGTGAATACGGGAGAGACTAGATGAAATTTGTCTTCAAAAGTACAAAGACGCAGTTAAATCTACGGCCTTTAATTTTGTTTTATTGATAACGTTCCCTGTTTTACTGATAACGGTCCACGCAGAAATCGCACACGGTGTTCGTGTTTAATTTAAGTGTGTCATAATCACGGAAACCTAAGACATTATTATTTTTATTAAATTCTGTGTGTTATGACGGTTTTAGAATACATAGTGTTATGCCCACGTCGTAACACCCGACAAAAGACCGAAAATTATATGAAACTATGGACTAACTCGTTTGAACACTGTTATTGCAATAACCAGAACTCACATGTTCAGCGTACACTGGTTCTCTGGAGCTGAGTTGCACTGCTATTTCTTGAGTAGTCAACACACGCACACGCAGCTGTAGGCGCCTTTTTGTGGTAAGGACAGAATCCAAAGCTGAGAGTAAAGTACCTTTGGAAACAAATACCAAAATATTCCTTTGATTAGATTATTTAGTACCAACATTCTAGAAAGCGGTCGACTGCTGTGCAGCTTGTCGCGGGTTCGATTCCCGCACGGAAGAAATATTTGTACGACCTACAAGTATTTCCGGGTCTGGGTGTTTTCTATCTATAATATGTATGTATTTACAAAAAAAAGTATATAAGTAGTTTATCATCCATCTCGTTACCATAACACAAGCATTAAGTGGCTTAGCTTGGGACGAGATGGCGTTGTGTGAAATGTCCAAGGATATTTATTTATTATTATCTATACTCTATACTTAATATATAAAGCTGCAGAGTTTGTTTGTTTGTTTGTTTGTTTGAACGCGCTAATCTCAGGAACTACTGGTCCGATTTCAAAAAATCCATTTATCGAGGAAGGTTATAGGCTATATTTTATTTTCAAAGGAATTAGGGATCCGTATGAAAATTGCGATTTTGTAACCCAAGGTGTAAAATCGAAAACTTATTTATGCGTGCGCTGCAAAAACTATTGACAATAGAACAAAATGAAGTACTACGAGTTTGTAGGTCTTATTAAAATCGCGAGAGCACATATCTAAATATCATAGTTTAGTCACAATAACCACTTTTATATTCATAAAAAAAAATGCATAGAGATAAGCACGGGTTCGAAGTCCACGCGAGCGAAGCCGCGCCCAAAAGCTAGTTATTTATATCATTAGTGTTCTACCGTATACTTCTCAGCCCATAAATGACCCACTGCTGGGTCGAGCCACCTCAAACTACATGAAGAGTAATTAACCTACTGTGCCACGCTGGATAGACGTAACCCCCGCACTTGGTATAACCTGTATCGCGGGGGCCACAACCAGACTCCGAGCAAGTGCCTCTGGTTTAGACAAAGACACTTGCCCGACCCCGGAATCGAACCCGGGACCCCGTGATCCAAAGGCGGCGCATTCAACCCCTAGGCCGTATCAAGTTTCCCTTCTCTTGTGGCCAGGTTCTCAGCCTTGTCATTTCTTTTTGTTGGCTCTTACGACACACTCAGGATGGAATGGGGTGGCGACACCATGTATTCTAAATCTTTCACCACACGTTCAACCGTTTGGTGGTAATTGTAGGCGGCTATTGTCATTTATGGATGTTTGCTACATGTCACTTACACTGACAACAGAGGGAAGAGAGTTCCTGCTACTACCAATAACATGCTCCCCCTTGTAGAGCCCTTGTAACCTAATTGACATCAGCAATGTTAGTTATCGGTGGTATTTTTAAGGTCGAGTGCCTTTCCCATTTGGATAGCAGACGGTTCTTTGCTATGCCCTTATTTTCAATTTTAAACTGGTGGAATCGATTTTGATGATTCTTTTTTTATTTTAAAGCTGGTATTTGCATCGAAATCGGTTTAGACTACTGACATACTAAGTGTTGGATTCGAATTATAAGAAATAAAATTTGTTTTACCTAACGCTTATTAAGGTCAGTATCAATTTAAGTAGGCACCGACTTAAACTATGTTTATTTTTCGCTTTTAAGTCTTCGAAGTCGGTTTACGTTTTTATTCTTATCCTAGAAAGAATACTCATAGTGTCTGTTAATTGTTTTCCCTATAACTTCGTCCATACATCTAATCAAAAGTCGTTTCTAGCTATTTTTCACCCGACATCATCGCTCTAATTTACAGCATATGCTGGTTTAGTTAAAAACAGATTTGAATTCTTACCAATAGTGTAAGAGTCAGAAACTCTTGACAAACAAGATATCTCCAATCTGGGGTTAAGCGCACCTGCCCGATGTAACTTCGATCTCCACATCGCAGAAATGCTCCCATAATCAGCTCTTGGTATCTGTATTACCTTCTGGTAACATTGGAAAAGAAGCTTCTGTTCTGCTTCCCAGGGCGCGCGAGATGTTCCAATAAAGAGAACTCGGTCTTCTGGACAGATTCCTGGAAAAAGATCACAAAATAAAACCAAGCAACACGACCACTTACTGTGTCATCATCTCAGTTAGTGAATAACGGGCTAATATTTTTGGGGACAAATTAGTGGTAGTGTCATGCTAGTCCAGGTCTAGGTTGGCACAACGTTTTTATTATATCAATATTTTCTTCCATCGTGGCACCGTTTTTAGCTTATAAAGTTCCTTTAGTTGCCTCACATGACACATAGGCGGTCCCTAGCCAGGCAGAAGAAGGAGTTGCCTCATACGAAACCCTCACAATTGAATTCGTCAGTGACGTTATAGTTATATTCTAAATTAAGCATAGGAGAAGAAATAAAAATATCCCACTCGCCTTTTATAATCTTAACCAAATCTTTTTTCAACCTCTTTGGATCTGTCTTATCAGTCTTCGGTATTTTCTTTACAAATGGTTTCTCCGCGTCATCCATCCATATCACCGATGGTTGTAATAGCCTGGATACTTTCATTATCAAGTGGATCAACATAATCAATCCTGATTTTCCTGGGTACTTTCCTACGATGTTCGCTGGCGTCAGGTCAAAAAGCATACCTCCGACTTCGGTGCATATTGCGTGAACTAACATTTTCTTGCCACAAGCTTGAGGGCCTGAGGTCATTAAATTTTATTAGGCATGCGTCATTATCGACATTTAAATAGAAAACCAATCAAGAAATTACGTACTTTCATGCTAGTTAAAATGATAAGGCTCATAGTGCCCTTTATTTGAACTTTGACGTTTTGTGTTAATGTTGAGTAGGGAAGGCTATTAAAATAGGAGCAGTAATTATATCTTTTTTTTTATGAGAACAACCCTTTGTTAAGCTTAGTTTGAAAACTGGAATGATAATAATATTTAGTTTGTCGCTATTATATTTATAGTGTTACCTGTGATAAGTACAGATCGGATAAGCGGTGCACTTGTTTTGACATCTTCAGAACCCATCGGAAGAATACAATATTCTTTTACTATTTGTCTTATATCTCCTAAACAAGGTGTAGCTTCACGATCCTCATTTCTCCATTCAGATCCGACATAACATTTTTCTCCGATATAATCATCTATTTTGGTCAATGGGTAAGGTCGAATTATTCCATTGGTGACCAACTCTTCAAATAGTGATTCTGTTGTTCTGTCTGGTGTTAAGTCTTTTTCTTTCTTCTTCTTATTCTTTTTGCCGCCGCGTCGCGCTTTTTTCTGAGGTTTCTTACCTTTCTTGCCTTTAAGAGCCCTATCTCTATCATATGCAGCTTGCAACAAATCTAACTCACTTCTCATCATTTCATCGACGACGTTTCTTATTTCTTGTTCAATTTTGACCATCTTTTCTCTTTCAATCATGTCTTTATAATGGTGGTCGTGAGGATTATCAGTATCATCTTTGTATTTCCATATGTCTTCATACCTTTCATTTAACAAATTATTTTAAAATTACATTCATTTCATTATAAATAATATTTTTTGACATCGATATAATATTATAACATATCTATCATAAGATGATAAGATAAACATGACAAACAAAATGTGATTTGTCACATTTTAGTAAACAATGATAAATAATCTGTTCAAGCTTTGTAGCAACACAAATTTTACCTCAATTTTAATAATAATACATAATTCATTTTCAAGACTGAGATTTCTAATCGGTATTCGATAAAAGGGTTTAAATAGATTTTGTAAAAAGGAATTAATCAACTTACTCCTCATTAGCATTTGTCATGTCTCTCAAGAATGCGGAGTTAATGACTTTATAAGTTGTAAAGTCCTCAGGTTCATCTTTATTCTTAGTTTCTTCACCCTTGCTACTTTTCTTTTCCTTACTTTCCTTGCTTCTTTTTGAATCTCTTGACGATATTGGGGAAGATTTACTAAGTTCACTGCCCATTCCTGTACCTAAAGATAAGTCAGATTGCTTCTTCATTAACAATATTTTTGATGAATTCATTAAAAAAATCCTAATAATTTATACGTGCAGTATCACACAAATGTGTGTTTATTTTTAGAAATCAATATTGAAACAATTTTCCGACAAGAAATCTTATTGGTCAACTTAATTAATCCACTATTATAAATAGCATAATATAAACCCAATCGACCGGATTTGGTTGATTGAATGCACAACAGCAAAGTATCGATTTAAATATCTAGCTAAAGGTTTTCTTATAATATTTATATAAAAGTTATAAAAGTTTGCAGTAAATGATATATTATAGATAATTAGTTATATTTGTTGTCTTTAACTTGCTATTCTAAGTAAAATTTACCGACAAATTTACCTTGGCGACTATACATCGTCCTGCTTCCACCATGTTCTTCAGAAGGTAGTTCTGGGAAACTGTCTGTTCTCTCATAGTACTCTTTTATCCATCTTCTTAACTCATCTCCTATTTGTTCATTGATCTTAGTACCATGTTCAGCTCGCAGCTGCTCCTCAATTTTAACCAAAGCGTTTTGGTATTCTTTTTCCCTCTCAACTTGTAGCTTTCTTCGGTATTGTTTTACCTTTAATAAATTATGTTATTAAACATTGATCTTACTTTTAACAGTTTTTTTTTATGTCGTACTTTTTCAACTCCTTTACTTGTATGTTAGTGCTACGTACTATAATTTAATACTAAGCCAAAAATACTAAGCTTAGGTGATAATAATAACGATTGCTAGTTGGTTGGTTTTTACTGAAACCCATATTTAACCCCTGGAAAACTATTTTAATCACATAACTCCTTATACTGAGCTCTATACCCTGACTTCGGATGGATGTATGATTTTTTACACTCTGTATATAAGATTTAAATCTAATGATACGGTAAAGTTGTTTAGAGTCGATGAAGTATTAGTAGGCAGACATTATCTAACCGCTAGATAAATCCTTGCCAACCCACCTGGACTGGTGGGTTGGTAGGTTGATTTTCATTACTAAAATTGCAGGAGTAACAAGAAGTAGTTCAACGATAAGTTGGGTTAAAACAATATTCTATCAAAGCCTCACCTCCTCAGACCTCTTCAATTCCTGTGATTCTACGTATGGCCCCAGTTCCATACCAATAAGCAGTTGTTCTTCCCGTTTCCTTCTCTTGGTAGCTCTTCTTGCAAGGAATCCTCTCCACACTTTTTGGATTGCCGTTGCCGCTGCGGCTGACATCTCTCCTTTCTGATCTCTACCTTTTTCTTTAAGAAGACGAATTTCTTTCATGAATTGACCCCTAAAAATACGAAGATAATATTCAGGGTTATTGTCAAAATGAAAACTTCTTCATCTTTTTTAATCAAAGAAAAGCGGACTCTAGTTCTACTTCTCAGCCCATAAATGAGTCACTGCTGAGTCGGCCCTCCTCTAATATACGTGGAGGGTCATTAGCCTAGCGGTGATAGTTCAGCATGAATGTGGGTGGACGTAAGGGTTGTGGAAAATCAAGAGAGATGGATGGATTGTAAGCATGAGAAATTGTGTATGAAAGGTGTGACTGTAGATATGACGACTGATAGGTGTGTATGGAGACTACCACCTAGCGTGGGACAGGGGTCGTAAGATGATGATAATGGTAACTGTAAATATGACGATTTATAAGAGTTTTGTGATAAAACCTACGTAAATAAAGTTAATTTATAGTTTGAGTTTGAGTTTATACTACGCTGGCCAGACGTGTTTGCATAGGGTTTCGTATCAGGTTTTTCTACACTTGCGGCTTAGTTTTCGGCCTTTCGTCAACTCTTACACCCTAAGGCCGTTTGTCCACCGCCCACCGTCACCAAACCGTCACCGATAACGAGATTCGGGCCGAGTTTAAGTTGACGTGACGGCGATCGTTTGTCCACGGCGCCGATATGTCGGTGGTTCAGTTAAAACAAAAACCAGGCGAACGGCGCGGTGCCACGGTAGTGTGTGGACAAGAACAAACCTGTTTTGTATTGCCGGCACATCGGCCCGTCATAAAACCGTGCCGAGTTCTAGCGGTCACGCCGAACTACAGGAAACATCGGCGGCCGGGATGACGGTTCTCGGGCGTGCGGTGGACACATGGCTATAGTAAATGTATGTATCGCTAACTCGGCGCCGTCATCTCGTTCTTGGTGACGGCGGCGGTGGACAAACAGCCTAAGAATGAAATGGGGTCGTGACACTATGTTTCCTACGTCCATTACCACACGGAACTCATCGATGAGCACATATATCATGAAACATTCATTGAACAAAAAATATGTGTTCAAAGAAATACTCGTAATATTAAAAAGTGTTGTACCGTAATCGGCCTTGTCTAGCCCTTTCATGGCTTTGTATAATCAGCACAGCCTGTTGCTCTGTCAGAACCAAAGGTTGTGCTTTCGGTGGCTCATAGCCTAGCTTTGTTAGCGTATCTATTACAAACCGTCGCCTATTCTCTATCTCTTCCTCTCTTTCTCTTATGAAGAATTCAGGAACACTTGGTTCAGTTTCTTGGGGCGTCACTTGTAATTTAATTAGGGCCTGTAAAAGAAGATACACATCAGTTGAGATGATAAGCGTATCAAGAATTTTGGTAAGTTTTAATTAGCAAATTTGCATAGTTCTGCTTTAGTAATTGTCTTGCGGCTTGGTCACCTGCGTCTTGTGTTTCTTTAGTCACCTCTTAAAACACCGTCAAGAAGTGATGGAGTGGAGTTACAAGAAAATCGGCTAAATACACAAATTTAAAACTCTGGGATGTCAATGGGAGGAATGGAGAATAAGAAAACAAGTACCAATTTTTTTCGAATTGGTTAATAAATGATGGGGTTATAAAAACCTCATCCGTTTCGAAGTTGATTGATATAAGATGCTCTTTACTTCATTTCAATAAAATATTACTACTCATCATCATTTCGGCCAAAAGACGTCCACTGCTGGACATAGGCCTCCCCCAAGGATCTCCACAAAGGCCGGTTTCCGGCGACCTTAACCAGGTCGTCGGTCCACCGTGTGGGAGGCCTACCAGCACTGCGCCTTCCGGAACGCGGTCGCCACTCAAGGACTCTTCTGCCCCATCGAGCATAAATTCATACTTAATTCATTTCTACTCATAACTATTCAAATAATATGATAAAGTTAAAATAAAAATCCACACTAACCTCGTCATCATCAAAGGTAAAGTCAGAAAGGCTTAGCTCAACCAAATCGTGCTTTATTTCAATCAGACGCCCCAAACATGACTCGAGTAACCTTTTGACTATCAAGCGCTTTTGCGGCTGCAATAGCTGGTCATATACCGCATCTAGTCGCCTCAACAGGACTGTATACCTCACTCGAAGTTCTAACAGTAATGGTAATAGAGTCGATCTTTCAGCCGCTCCAGCTTCAAATAGCGCTTCGTCAGCCTGCGTTGCTTCACCAATGAGTTCTGAGGTTTGGCATAACAGATCGTTATAAGTCTTGTTAGACATGTTTCTTTTTGTTTCTTTATAGGCTTCACACTTTATTTCATAAACTCCATTTTTTTATTTCGAAATGCCCAATCACATAACTTTACTTGATAACATTGTTTTAACAATTTCTAGATACTTTTGATGTTCGACATTTATTTGAAAAGACATTCAGTATGATTAGTTTTATCGTATTTTATTTCTAATTGAGACGTTTGTTTCATTATCATCAATTAATTCACCAATCACAGGCTACCAATTTATTTTGTAAATAAAACTTGCATTACACTCCGCCGTTTCTTAAAAAAACCTGTTTGTTATTTTCTACACTAAAGCACTCAGCACAAAATGTGCATCACGTAATCGATTAACCGCGTCACTAGGCGTATGTTTTGGGATACAGTTTCTATGGATACCGTTGCATACTGTTGCAGTCTAGACGTTATTGTATTGATTAGTATCATCACTACTATCATTAATATTCTGACGATGTTCTATAATTAAAATGATGTTCCATTTGACACCATGATAGCTTAGAAACACGGGACATTCAAAACAGATCTGAATTTAGATCACAATGCCAGCAATATGTTTTAACATAAAGTTGTGTGTCGAATGAATATCCTAATTTTCCGTGTGGTGACGGGTTGAGTATTCTCATAAGAGTCACCACCCCAATCCAGCCTGTGGGTGTCGTATGAGCCAAGAAAAAGAAATGACAAGGCCAAAACCTAGCTGCAAGAGGAGGAAAACTTGAAAAGAAACTCAAACAATGAGAGCAGATTTGTATTGAAAATGAAAATTAACATTTCATTAACAGATATAGTACTACTAACACCAATAAATGACCCACTGCTGAGTCGGGCCTCCTCCCATCACAAGGATGGCAATACGCCTACTGTGCCTGGCTGGCCAGACGGATTGGCACAGGGTTACGAATCAAGTATTCCTTCTCTTGCGGCAAGGTTTTCGACCTTGCCATTTCCTTTTGTCGGCTCTTACGACACTTTCAGGATGGAATGGGGTGGTGACAATACGTATTCTAAATCCATCACCACACGTAGTCTGTAACAAATATAAGTAAGTATAAATCTTCTTCAAGCCGTAAAAAAAATACTAATGTTATCTTTATAAAGTTCATTGTGCAGAAATACTATAATAAACATTTATGGATCTTATTTAGACTGTTGACACTTAGTTATTGTTCAGTAAACCGAATTATCGATAAAATAACATCCCTAGTTATTGCGCACGCCTGCTCGCTATCGTTACACAGTTGAATTAACGTGATTTTAGTGAAATTATCACAATAGAACTAGTGTTGTGTAAGCGTTTAATGTGAATGTCGATACATTATTTTTTATCTATACGTTGAATGAACGGGTTTCAGAAATATTTACAACTAGTGGCCCGCCCCGGCTTCGCCCGTGCAAAGCGGGGGTCAGTTATACATATAAACCTTCCCTTTGAATCACTCTATCTATTAAAAAAACCGCTTCAAAATCCGTTGCGTAGTTTTAAAGATTTATGCATACATAGGGACGGACAGAAGAATGCGACTTTGTTTTATACTATGAAGTGAAAGTGAAGTGATAGCTATTATAAAGTAAGATATCGTAAAATGTATATTTTATAACTATACATTACAAAAGGATATGTGTGGTGACAGATTTAAAATACAAAGTGTCACCACCCCATTTCATCCTGAGAGTGTCATCATCATCACTATTTCAGCCAAAAGACGTCCACTGCTGGACATAGGCCTCCCCCAAAGATTTCCACAAAGGCCGGTCCTGGGCCGCCCGCATCCATCGTTTTCCGGCGACCTTAATCAGGTCATCGGTCCACCGTGTGGGAGGCCTACCAGCACTGCGCTTTCCGGAACGCGGTCGCCACTCGAGGACTTTTCTGCCCCATCGGGCGTCGGTCCTGAAATTATTCGCAAGAAATTATTCGAATAAAAAACATTTTGATTTTTCACCGATTTCTACATATTGAACAGTTTTTCCGCCAAAGCTTCAGCTTCAAAACTGTCATCACTTAAACTAGCGCCGCATCTAAGTTAGCTCGGCATGTAATATCCGGCTTCTGACTTAGGACATCCGATGCACAAAGTATGTTAAGTTTATAAGCCGCTGTTGCTCTAAAGTTGTGCACAAGGTCGTATATCAATTCCTTACGACATTTAACTTCAGTGCTCGTAAGTTGAAATCTGTATATAAGGCTAAGATGGGCCTCATCATCAAGGGACAGACAGAGAGCAGAAGATTGTTTAAACTTAATACTGCCTCGTTGGTCTAGGGGTTGGATGCGTAACGTGACCATATAAAATGGTCACGTTACGCATCCATCGCATCGTATCGTTTCGTCGTTTCATCGCATCGTTTCGTGTTTGAGCGGGACGCCTACTGACTTTTGTATAAATAAATAAATATATATACATATATAGAGTACGTTGGTGTACGTAAGATATCATATTTAAGTGCAAAGGATATAGAGGTTTATTCGTAAAGCGGGACATTTTTGTTCTCGTTGGGGACAGCAAGACGGACAGCCTGAAAGCGGGACAATCCCGCCCAAAGCGGGACGTATGGTCACGTTATGGATGCGCCACCTTTCGGTCACGGGGTCCCGGGTTCGATTTCGGGGCCGGACAAGTGTCTTTGTGTAAGCCAGAGGCACTTGCACTGAGTCTGGGTGTCATTTGTGTTCGTGGATTTTGTGTTTGTAAACTTCCCCCGCGAAACAGGTTATATCTAGAGCAGAGGTTTCGTTTGATTATAAAGAAAACCTGCCCAGTCCACTACTAGTGACCTAAGCTATAGTATATACAAATTTATTGTTGAACAATGGGCGTCGACGGCCGATGATCCAAGATTTTCAATAAAAAAGGGACTTACCTGTACGGTAGATATAACTTGTGATTAGTCAACATCTATCATAGTGTGACCACCTCATTTCATCTTGAGGGTGTCGTAAGAGTGGATAAAGGAAATGACAAGGCTGATTACCAGTGCCGACCCCTCTGACCAGCGTGGTGGCACGTAGGCTAATAACCCTCCATGCAACTGAAGGAGGCTTTCTACAGTTACTCCATGCTGAGTCAGGCTTGACTCCGCAGTGAGCTCCAGGCGGAGGTGCTGGCGGCCGTCTACAGGTACCGTGCGGCACGGAGGTATGAGGGAGCGCTGCCCCTCCTCGACGGTGGTGGAGTAAGGCGGATCAGGGACAGAGCGCGAGAGGCCCTGATCCGCCATTGGGAGGAGGATTTGGGGTCCCCGGCCGCCGGGCTGGCGACGGTGGAGGCTGGGGTTTTAGTGGGTATACGGGTTCTGTCCCGGGAGTCCCACATAATCACCGAGCTCTCCCCCGGGGGGGCGGTGGTATGCGTAAAGCATTTCCCCAGAGACAACAAAAAAAAAGGCTGATAGGGGCTGAATTTTAGTAGTAGTATCAAACGTAGGACGTCTAAACCTTTTGAGGTGAAATTCATAATATTCCTAGATACGTTGTCACGGTACCGTTTCACTCTGTATAAAGATTTTCCTGTGGTGGATTTAGAATACATAGTGTCACTACGCCATTCCAACCTGAGGGTGTCGCAAAAGCTGACAAAAGAAAACGACAAGACCGATAACCTAGCCTTAAGAGAAGGAAAACTAGATACGAAACTCAGTGCCAACCCGCCTGACCAGCGTGGTACAGTAGGCTAATTACCCTCCATGTAACTAGAGGACCCTAACTCAACAGTGGGTCATTTATGGACTGAGTAGTAGTAGTAGGGGGGAATAAGACAGACGATACAAGACCAGGTTACTCAATCACGGGCAATTCAAGTGCTGCCAGACGAAAAAGAGGCACGGATAATTGCTTTATATCGGCTGATCGGCCGAATGGATTGCCAGATAATGATAGGTTACAATGTAAAGCTGTATGCACAATGGTAGTACACAAGTCAATGTACGGAATTACATATTTCCTTGTATAAAACTAAGGTCCGGTTGCTCGTAACGAGTAGTCAACCTCTTAAATCTATAATCTATACAAATAAATAAAATTGGATTTTCTGTTTGTAATAATAAAATAACCACTTTTTACTAAATGCGTAAGTATGTAAACACAGTACATAGACCAAAATAACACTTTTTTAAATTTTGTTTGTCCGTCTGTTCCGGCTAATCTCTGGATCTCCGGCTGGACCGATTTTGACGGGACTTTCTCTCTATAGGTAGCTGATGATATAAGGAGTAACTTGGGCTACTTTTTTTGCTGGCTTCGCCCCGCGGTTTCACCTGCGGGTAACATCGCACCAGTGCGAAGACGGGACGCGCCGCTTGTGTCAATTAACTACGATAACTTTTAGCGGTGCTCTGCCCATAAATGACCCACTACTAAATGGGTCCAACGACCATTACTTATTTAGCCTACTGTGCCACGCTGGCCATGGCGGGTTGGCACAGGGTTTCGTATCAATGAGGTGAAGTGCCCTCTGTGTGCTGATAGGAGTCTGCCCGCGGCGCACAGACTGGGGCACAGGGAATGCTCCCAAGCGAAGGGGGGCCAGTCTAGGTCCTCCCGACGCGGCGAGGCGGTCCAGGGCGTTGGCAACAAGCTGCCGCCCATGGAGACCGAGACCACGCCAGGTGAGCAGGCGGCTCAGCGGCCGGACCCGGAACATAACCGAGTCCCGGCCACGGCCGCCGATTAATAGGCCGAGTCCGGCCGGGGCCCAGGGCAGGGCACGGGGATGCCCTCGCCCCACACAGGATCTGAGAAGATGCGACGTCCTGTTCGGGTGCTCATGGCAGGACGTCGAGTGCTCGTAGGAGCCGGAGTAGAGGAGGTGGGCCTCCTTGTCTGCGGCGGCGTGGTACTGTGTACAGATCCCACAATGCCGCAACAGGACGCGAGTTGGAGCAACCCGGGGAGGTTTAGTGGGTATGCCCCCACTCTGGGGAAGAGTCCCACACGCCCTCCCTCGGCCATCCCCGTGGCTGACGGGGATAGTCCATAAAGGGTTTTGTATCAACGAGACGTCTGGAATGCGTTTAGGAGAACCTGTGGCACGCCAAACGTGTCATGTGGTATACCTCTGGGCGTTTAAAGGGTAGAGCTTCCGGAGCCCCACTTAACCGTCGACTCCGCACCTCCGAGGCGGTATGTATAAAACATTGCCCCTGCGAAACCAACATAAAGTTTGGTTCAAGATTTCCTTGTCTGACGGCTAGGTATTTGGCCTTGTCATCTCCTTTTTCCGAGTCTTACGATACCCTCAGGATGGAATTGGGCGATACAATTTCAGTATACCTACTCAATCATTATAATTACGACGAAATTTAAAGAATGGTGAAATTTGTATCCAATTGCGTGTGCTAACGGATTTAGAATACACAGTGTCGCCATCCCATTCCATCCGCAAGAGAAGGAAAACTTGATACGAAATCATGTGCCAACCCATCTGGCCAGCGTGGCATAAATGGCTAATTTCCCTCCATGCATTTAGAGGCATCCGTACTCAGTACTGAGTCATTTATAGGCTGGAACGGACGAAGGAACATAAAATGAGAATGAAAAATTCCACACATCTGCCCCGGAAATTAGATAAAATGTAGATAAGATACACGGATACGGTTGGCGCAGTGGTTGAGCGATCGACTGCTGCGCAGCATGTCGCGGTTTCGATCCCCGCACGGAAGAAATATTTGCACGACCTACAAGTATTTCTTTTGGGTGTTTTCTATATATAATATGTATGTATTTACAAAAAAAAATGTAAGTATATAAGTAGTTTATCATCCATCTCGTTACCATAACACAAGCATTAAGTTGCTTAGCTTGGGACGAGATGGCGTTGTGTGAAATGTCCAAGGATATTTATTTAAAAAAAAACACAGTTTTACAATTCGTATTTTGGTACACAAAGTAATTTTCATTTAGTCCACACGTAGAATTAGTGCTAGCAATCCAACACAGAGGCACAAACACGCTTTTGTTTCAGTGAAATTCAGGCGCTGATTGCGTTGCTGTGATTGTCCAGTACGGGGACTGACGACTAACTTGTTTATGGTTACACTGGACGTTTGCGTAAGGGTGCGACTAGCATGGACATAAAATACACATGTGCAAATACGACCCTAATCACTACACAGTTTAAAACAAAGTCGCTGTCGTCTGTCCGTCCCTATGTATGCTTAAATCTTCAAAGCTACGCAACGGATTTTGAAGTGGTTTGTAATAGATAGAGTAATTCACGGGGAAGGTTTTAATGTATCATACATGCATAATATTGTAGAGAAACACTGATAAATTTAGATGTTCATAATTGCACACGTGCGAAGCCGGGGCGGGTCGCTAGTAATATAATAAATGCGAAAGTTTGTAAGAATGTATATTTGTTGCTCTTTCACGCAATAACTACTGAATGGATTTTGATGAAACTTGACAATAATATAGTTTAACTTACTAGCTTACTTTAAACGACAGATTAACATAAACGCTTTAATATAAAAACATTATCCAAAATATAACGATAAGTGTTTATAGCGTTAAAATGAAATACTTTCTATCATCATTATCACAATTTTCCATCACCCCGCGTGTTAAACCGTGGGAGGCAGCTAGTATTTTATAAAAAAACCTCTCTTTAAACGTCTTTTCTGTATTTAATCTAGACTATTCTATCTACTATACTATCTATTCTGCAGTTCTATTGGTAGTCCGAAAGAGATTCCTAAGCAATAAGGCTGGTAATTGTAAAATTTTCAGCATGTATTCTATTCAGTACAATTTTATGTTTAATTCTTCAAATACTTATTTGATAAATGTATATTTTACATAAACTTAAGGTAAAATAAGTGCTTAAAATACTGGCTGTAGGTATATGTTCAATAACAAATATTACACATAAATAAAGGACATGATGGACACCTAAAAACCTGCAGATGAATATTGTATGTGACCAATTTTATCTTATTCTAATGTTTCCAGGTCGGTAATTCCATTCTGATCCTGTCCACACAGGGTAACTTTGAAAATACCTACGTACGAGTATTTTACTCTTCATTGCTCGTTGAACTATGACATGCTGTTTCCAGGTTAGGGTGTAATTCGTCGTCGTGAACTTAGATAGGTTAATTTAACTGCCTTGTCTGTCGCCTGCGCAAAACAGGCCCCGAGAGGGAGGCGCGCTGCGTACCGCGCGCGCTCAGCGACGGAACGGGGGGCTGTACGCCATGATCGGAGGGGCCCGCCTCGGAGCATGGGGCTCCACGAAACGAGACGGGCCGCGGCCCCCAGAGTCGCGGAGCATGGTCACGCTGTTTCGAGTAGTTGGTTTAAGTGGGTAGGTTGGGGCGCAACACACAGCGCAAATCCCCATGGAAACCCCATAAACAGGCTGGTATCCATGAGGATTTTCGATGAAAAGGGGTTGTGTGTGCCACCTTTGGATCACGGGTCCGCGGTTCGATTCCAGGGTCGGGCAAGTGCCTTTGTATAAACCAGAGGTACTTACTCTGAATCTGGGTGTAATTTATGGTCGTGAAAAAACAACTAAAAGTTTTTCATAATTACGAAGTCACAATAACGCGTTGCCAGTAAATACAATGTGAATCATTATATTATATTATATGTTTCCAGTTGACATTTTCACAATTCCAATCTACATACCCACATTTTAATAAAGCATGCAAGAGTTGCATTGCCATATATTTATTACAAACCATTTCATTCGACAAATATCTTTTAAAAATTCACGCTCTTCATTCGACATTCGAATTATTAAAAACAAATTAATTACTTCGTTCGATATTGAAAATGAATTTTAAAAATGTTACAGACCCAGTCTACACGATTCTTTATCACAAATTGTCCCGGTGTGAGTTTTATACTGTAATTTACGCTCGGCATTTCAATCTTATTAGATTTTGATGAGCCCCAAGTGGTCGCGGTAATCGTCGGGGCTAGTACAGTTCAGATTTTTACCGACCTGCTATTAAAGAGGTCATAAGTTGGCTTGTATACCGGTAACTGTGTTTGGTTCGATTTTATACACGATCGAACCAAACACGCCGAGTACGCTATTTTCTACTACACAGCCGATACATGACCCACTGCCAAGTCATGCCTCAGTCAGTCACATGGAGGGCAAT
The DNA here is from genome assembly GCA_905475355.2 of Clostera curtula. NCBI lineage: Eukaryota > Metazoa > Arthropoda > Insecta > Lepidoptera > Notodontidae > Clostera > Clostera curtula. The sequence continues at coordinate 2,613,610 of FR997813.1, read as the reverse complement.
TAGCCTACTGTGCCACGCTCGCCAGATGGGTTGGCACAGGGTTTTTTTATTATTGTAAAACGTAAACAACTTAAGTGGCAGTGGGCAGGGCACATAGCTCGCAGGACCGACGCCCGATTGGGCAGAAAAGTCCTTAAGTGGCGACCGCGTTCCGGAAGGCGCAGTGCTGGTAGGCCTCCCACACGGTGGACCGACGACCTGGTTAAGGTCGCCGGAAATCAGTGGATGCGGGCGGCCCAGGACCGGCCTTTGTGGAGATCCTTGGGGGAGGCCTATGTCCAGCAGTGGATGTCTTTTGGCTGGATGATGATGATGAAAACGTAAACCCTTTTTTATATAGTGGGGGAAACCTTTTATAGGTCCCGAGCCCAGGGATGGCCCCGGTCGCGACGAGATGGTGATTGCGAACGGTTTACCCACTAAAACCTACCACTAATTGTCTGCGCGGGCCATCTGTCGTTTGGGAAACTTCGTAATCGATCCATTCGACAGTGGCAAATCGCGGGGGCAGTTTACAAACATGTAATTCACGAACACAAATATACCCAGACTCAGAGCAAGTGCCTCTGTCTTAGACAAAAAGACACTTGCCCTCCCCGGGATGGAACCCGGGGCCCGTTGATCCAAAGGCGACACCTCTAACCCCTAGACCAACGAAGTAGTCAACGAGGTTTTGTATCAAGTTATCATTCTCTTGCATTTTCGTTTACTTTGGTGACAGAATTAGAATACATAGTGTCACAACCCCATGCCATCTTGAGGGCGTCGCAAAAGCCGATTAACGGAAATTACTTTGCAGAAAATGTAGCCACAACAGAAAAATTATTTAAAACGAAAATGGTAGCACAGTACGTTAGTTTCCGAGTATACTCGACTCAGTAGTGGGACTCTATGGGCTAAAATGGTGATTATGAATTTACTTTAGTCGCCTCTTACGACACCCTCAGAGTGTAATGGGACGGTGACACTGTGTATTCTAACTCCGGCAATATTTTGTAATCTGGTAAATTCTAAATACTTACATCTATAAACAAATAAATAAATAAATAACCTTGGACATTACACACAACGCCATCTCGTCCCAAGCTGGGCTAACTTAATGCTTGTGTCATGGTAAAGAGATGAATGATAAACTACTTATATACATTATTTTTTTTTGTAAATAGATACATATTATTGATAGAAAACACCCAGACCCGTAACAAATACTTGTAGGTCGTACAAATATTTCTTCCGCACTTGCTTTGAGTAACGAGTGGAATTCATAGGTAGAATTTCATAAGCAGCGCACTTACTAAGTTAGTCGTTATGACTTGTTAAGTTAAAAATGTTGAACCAGTCTGCCACTTTTCACACGGCCGTCTACGGTGAGTCATAAAACTTAAGACGGCCGCTCATAATAAAGTAATTATGTGAATAAACGCTAACGACTATATTTACAGATTGTATGCGCACTATTAGGGTTAAACATACTCTTGGAATAGATAAATCAGGATTAGAAAATGAACAAGAAAATATTTGTTTAAACTATAAATACTAACTAAAATTTTATTTTTGGATAAGGTAATCTCCTCATATTTCAGTTTTATTGAGTTGACTTCCTATTTTTTACATAGAAGCCTAAATATTTCAAAAGAAGCCTAAGGCATTTCTTATAACATCATCTATCTGCCATTGAAAGTCCTGTCTAAATCAATCCAATCATTACGGGTTTAATAAGAATAAACAGACCACTGGACAAAAACCTAATTATATTATATGGATTTTCCGCCTTTGGATTAACGGGTCCCGAGTTCGATTCCGGGGCGCGCAAGTGTCTTTGTCTAAACCAGAGGCTCCGAGTCTGGGTGTCATTTGGGTTCGTGAATTACATATTTGTAAACTGCCCTCGCGACCCCCGTTATAACTAGTGCGCTTTCGATTCTTTAAAAAAAATTAAAAAATAAAAAAAAAGTGAAATGCCAGCAATACTTCTCCACTGTAATACGATCGTTACGTATCTACTTGCTTCACTATCATCACTATCACTACATATTATAAAACAAAGTCGCTGTCGTCTGTCCGCCCCTATGTATGCTTAAATCTTTAAAACTACGTAAAGTATTTTGAAGCTGTTTTTTAATAGATGCAGTGATTCAAGAGCTGTTTATCACTACATAGTATAAAACAAAGTCGCTGCCGTCTGTCCGTCCCTATGTATGATTAAATCTTTAAAACTACGCAACGGATTTAGAAGCGGTTTTTTTTAATAGACAGAGTGATTTAAGAGGAAGGTTTTTAAGTTTAATACATCCATAATATAGTAGAGAAATACTGATAAATATGGAGGTATTGCACCTGTGCGAAGACGGGACGGGTCGCTAGTAAATAATACATGCATGATATTGAAGAAAAACACCGATCCATTTAGATGTTTATCAATGCACCCGCGCGAAGCCAGTGCTGATCGCTAGTATTATATAAACGAATACTTAAAATATTTTATACATTTTCTTGCGTCTTTGTATATCGACTGTGCAGTTTTGTTCCTTTTACAACCTTCCTGATTTGACACGACTCGATTATTATTATACATTTTATTATAAAGAGATTTTATCGGATTAATTATTCTTGAACACTGTGATTTAGAAACGAAATTCATTATTATTATTCTACTAAGCCAGGCCTCCTCCCACCACATGGAGGCCGGTTTGTAAATGGTCGCCAAAGGAAATGTCAAGACCGATAACGTAGAACGCAAGAAAAAGAAATCATGATTCGAAACCCTCTGCCATTCCCTCTGGCCAGCGTGGCACAGTAGGCTAACTACCCTCCATGTAACTGGAGGAGGCCCAACTCAGCAGTGGGTCATATAATGTGCTGAGTATTCTAATTAGATAGATGGTAAACAGCCCCGATACAAGTTAGAAAAAAGGTTACCATATTTAATATACAGGCCGTTCAAAAATCAATTAAAATTCAGGAGCTACTATGACACATTTAAACGGGAAATTGTATAACTTTTATAGGAATCACTATCACTATCGTCGTTTCAGCCCATAAATGACCCACTACTGAGTCGGGCCTCCTCCAAATCCATGGAGGGAAATTAGCCTACTGTGCCACGCTGACAAGACGGGTTGGCACAGGGTTTGTATCAAATTTTCCTTCTCTTGCGGCTAAGTGATCTGCCTCTTGCGTTCTTTTAGTCGCCTCTTACGACACCCTCAAGATGGTATGGGTTGGTGACATTGTGTATTCTAAATCCGTCACCACACGGACGTGACTTATCACTATCACTACATATTATAAAGCAAAGTCGCTGTCGTCTGTCTGTCCTTATGTATGCTTAAATATTTAAAACTACGCAACGGATTTCGAAGCGGTTTTTTTAATAGATAGAGTGATTCAAGAGGTAGGTTTGTATGTATAATACATATATAATATTGTAGAGAAACACTGATAAATTTAGAGGTTCATCATTGCACCCGTACGAAGCTGGGGCGGGTCGCTAGTTAAGAAATAAAGAAACTTTCACATTTTGTAACGCTAAATTATTTTATATCTTTATCTTAGGTCAAAAACGGAATACCCGTTGTCAGACTTAATGGCTCATTGTCAAGTTTTTGCAAGCATGTAGGCCTGAAACGATTCAACTTAAGTTACCGACCGAAGTCAGCAAAAAGCTACATTAGAACTGTTTTTAGTATGAAAGGCGAAATTTACGAGATTTCTTTGGCTGCGAGGGTTAAGTACCGTGTGATTCATTAGTATAACATTTATACGTGAAATACCCGGAGTTCAATTTTGATAATATAGCCGACGAACGATATTGGCTATAGCAATCTTTGTCATTTCAGCCCATTAATGACCCACTACTGGGTCGGGCCTCCTCCAAATTCATGGAGGGAAATTAGCCTACTGTGCCACGCTGGCAAGACGGGTTGGCACAGGGTTTGTGTCAAGTTTTCCTTCTATTGGGGCTAGGTGATGTGCCTCTTGCGTTCCTTTAGTCGCCTCTTACGACACCCTAAAGATGGTATGGGTTTGTGACACTAAGTATTCTAAATCCGTCACCACACGGGCAGCAATCTTACAAGACCATAACTGCTAAGACTATTTTTGACAATTGAGTCAAAATCGATCAAGGATTTTAAATATCGATTTTGACCGTCTTGGGAATCTACTAATACAGACGTGTCAGTTCAGCAACGCCACAAGATTAAATAAAACTTAAATTAAAAACACATTGTACGGTAAAGCAAAATTTGCTTTGAACGATTACATTGAATAGCAGTCTTTTCAGCTAGTGCATCTTTCTGACAACGTTAAGAATGTGACCTCTGATCTTGTCACACACTCTGACATCTTATAAGGGAATCTAGAAGTAACAAAATATTGGACTGTAAGAAAAGGACAACTGGCTGCGGTAAGCATGGCACAGAAGCCCGATGAGACAGAAGACCATGATGCTGAGATGATGTGAAAAAAAAACAACAAACAAACCGCCGTAGATAACACACCACCAGCCATACCAGAAACAGCTAACTCAAGTGACCACGTAATGAAAGTGTTATGTGTTTTAATGGACTGTGGAAGTAACAAAACATTGCGTAAAGGTGTAGTGTGTTTCTCTCATCCGGCGAACTTGCTCTCACTATGCTGTTCAGAGCTTTTAGTAAACAAGACCAAAAAATTGGACAAAATAAGCAACTGCAGAGTTTCTTGTGAGTGGTAATATCAGCATGAATGTAGGTGTTGTGGGAGATCAAAAGAGAAGGATGGATTGTAAGAATGAGGAATTGAGTATGAAAGATGTGAATGTAGAGTCGACGACTGATAGGTGTGAAAGGAGACTATCACCTAGCGTGGGACAGGAGCCGTAAGATGATAATGGTAGTTTTAAATATGACGATTTATAAGAGTTTTGTGGTAAAACCTACGTAAGTAAAGTTCCTTTTGAGTTTAAATTGGACTGCAAGAAAAGGAAAACTGGCTGCAGTCAGCGTGGCACAGAAGCCCGATGAGACGGAGGACCATAATGCTGAGATGATGTAAAAACAACAAACAAACCGCCGTAGATAACACACCACCAGCCATACCAGAAACAGTTAACTCAATGATTAAATTAAACGCAAACTAATGATTATGGCTCGCTTGGTACAATTATTCTCACATACCCGACATCTTGATTACAGAGGGCCGGCCAATTCAAAATGATTGATGGTATAAAACAAAAATAATCACATAAGCTCCACCACAAATTAGAGTCATCGAGTTCCTCGTTAAAAATAACTTTTGGAACGTTATTTTGATTGTTGTTGCCATTTTTAACCACTGACAAAAATGACGGGTGTTATAAGTGTTACGACACTTTCAGAATGGTAAGGGTTGGTGACATTTCATTTCGATCCGTCACCACCAAAAATTAACCTCTACTTACTACATTAATCGAATACAAAATTCTATACTGTTTATGGGCTGGGCTGATTAGTAGTTACTACTACATGACTCGCTGCTGCGTCCGGCCTCCTCCAATTACATGGAGGGTTCCATCACAAAGTAGATAAATAATAAATAAATATCCTTGGACATTTCACACAACGCCATCTCGTCCCAAGCTAAGCAACTTAATGCTTGTGTTATGGTAACGAGATGGATGATAAACTACATATATACATTTTTTGTTTTTGTAAATACATACATATTATTATAGATAGAAAACACCCAGACCCGGAACAAATACTTGTAGGTCGTACAAATATTTCTTCCATGCGGGAATCGAACCCACGACATGCTGCGCAGCAGTCGATCGCTCAACCACTGCGTCCCAGTTCCATTAGCCTACTCTGCCCCTCTGGCAAGACTGACTGGGTCAGCGTTTCAATTAAGATTTTCCTCTCTTGCTTAGCTGATCTGGCTTTTGCGTCCCTCTAGTCACCTCTTACGACCCCCTGAGGATTGGATTGGTTGATGACCATGACATTTTGTATTCTAAATCCGTCACACCACGGACATTCGCCGCTACATGCTACGTTAACCGAATATAAAAGGACAAAAATTTCAACATCCTATGATCCGTCCCGCACTAGAAATATAATTCCCTTTATCTCTTAATCTTCTACAAGCCCTGTAATTCCCCGTAAACCACCCATCGGCCAATCGTCCTTCAACTGTAGGCCTTATATTGAGAAAGACTAGGTATAAATATAAGTAAATGTTTTTCTGTTTTGTGTATGCTGTAATTAACATATCTGGAGATTCATTTCTTTGTTTCGTTTTGATAATCACAATAAATGCAAGAGAAGGAAACTTTGATACAAATCTTGGGCCAACCCGACTTGCCAGCGTGGTACAGCAGGCAAGAGTTTTGGTGGAGGCCCGACTCATTAATGGGTCACTTAGGGGTTGAAATGATGAATGTAGCGCAGTTTTTCCTTTTGTCCTTAGAAAACCTTCATCGATGTAAATTAAAATCTCGCACTAGTTTTTGAACGATAACCGGATTTTTCTATCATCAACTTACTCTTTATTTATGCTGTTAAATTTACACACAGTACCCTCCATGTAAATTGAGAAGGCCCGACTCAGTAGTGGGCCATCAGCTATAATATTTTAAACAAGACAAAAATAAACGTTCCACATTTAGTGTACCTGTCTGCAAATCTTTAAACCTGAACTACTTATTACATTTAATTTACAACACACATAATTTTATAGTGCGTCCCAAGAATAAATGTGTCCTTGGCCTTTCAAAATGGCGGCAAAAAGCTCACGTAGACTGCGCTGGCGCACGCCCGACCGGATAATGTCTTCATTTGAGATAATTCGCGGAGTCGGGACCGGCCGTTTTTTACATTCCGCTATGAGGTAGGTGGGATTTCTTGAGTATCGTCAGCATATTTGTGTATCCTTGTTGTTATAAAATATCGAATGTGTTTTTATGGGTTTCTCTTTTTTTTTGTAATCGGATCAATGTATCTCGGGGGCTTTTTACAAACATGTAATTCACGAACACATATGGCACCCAGTGTCAGAGTAAGTCCTCTGGTTTACACAAAGACACTGACCCCGGAATTGAACTCGGGTCCGGCATGCAAACATGCAAGCCCTTGACTACAGTCAAAGTCCTGGAATATTGACTTCTTGTTTTTGTATAAAAAAAGCCTAAATTTGTTTCCAGAAACTCACCGTTTACTAATGGATCCATAATTTTCCTCATGTCATATGGATTATTAAATTTTGTCGTAAAAAATGAATACACCGATTTCTCTAAAAAGTTTTGGAGTGGCTTCTTTTCCGCAGTGTGACGTTTTACTGGTTACTTCTTTTTACTTGTCAGCCTTATTCTTATAAAAATACTAGCTGACCTCGCAAACGTTGTTTTGCCATGTAATTAAATAGGGGTTGATATAATATAATAATTGAAATAGGGTTGTATGTATTTTTGTTTGTACCACCATCATTGTAACCCTTTTATTTAAAAGAGCAACCATGGAGTTTCTTGCCGGCTCTTCTCTGTGGAATGGCATTCCGAACCGGTGGTAAAAACTAAATGATAAATTATTCTTATATTTTCTTTTTGTAATTTTTATTTAGAGTATTTTTTTTTGACTATTTGAAAGCATTCGTAAGAATTTATTCGAATAAAAAACATTTTGATTTTGATTTTGATTTTGTATGGCGTATCATAAAAAAATTAAAACAAAAAAAATTGACCTAAAATGAAAAAAAAAATTGGAGTGAATCACCCTTAACACTTAGGAGTGTAAAAATTAGTTAACAACCTATTCTCCTCATACTTACTGAATATACAAATGAAATTTCATCAAAATCGGTCAAGCCGTTTCGGAGGAGTGTAAACACTAAAACTGTGACACAAGAATTTTATATAATATTAGATATTTTATTATATCCTATACATAATAAGCAAATAATATATTTGTTTAGATTGATTGTCTTTTCTTTTTCTTCAGACCGTACACAAATTGAAGCGGTTGTATACCTTTTTGAAATCGAGACGAGCCTGCAAAATAAATGGACGTATCCCTTACTACTGTTTACTTTGAGCTTAGTAATGATAGCTTTGTAATTATAGCCATTTTTCAACAATTTCATCTTGACAGGGGTCTTTTATTACTTTTATTTAATTATTTACCTTGTTTGAGTTTCAAAGGATGTTTTGAAAGTTGAATACAAAAACAATTGTCTGGAGATATCTTCATTAACCGTTTCTACTTAATGTATATTTTACGTAATGTGTACAAATCCGCCTCGAAGTACCATGTGGCGACGGATTTCGGATACTCAGTGTCTCTACCCCATTCCATCCTGAGGGTGTCGTAAGGGCTGACAAAAGGAACTCAAACTCAAATCATTTATTTCAATCGAACCTATTTACAGGTGTTTTTGAAACGTCGAAAGTGAAGTTAGGAACCACTATATTCACTTCGACCGGCCTCAAATACTGGCAAAGGAAAACCAGTACTTACAAAGAATGCGAGGCTATTGAGATCAGGAAACATTCAAACTTCAATAGAGAAGACGGTTGGCAAGTACCACCTGCTTGGGACCCGGTTATAAAATTAATCAAATCCCAAGCCCGACACAAAACTGCAACACCGCAAGATACTGTAAGCGAATTCTGTATCAACCGAGCACGTTATACATAGCTATGTTCAGCGTTACGTACCCAGCCACGTCACCGCGCCTACGTGACAAACAACATGACTCACGGGCATAATAGTGCGTCACCACCAATAGAATGAGAGCTCATTAATGTCTCACCAGTATATAAAAGCCCGCAGCGACAACTGCCATCCAGTCGTCCCGCGACCACGGACAGTGCAAAGTGTCTGAAACGTTGGGAATAAAATAAAATAAAACCTAAGACATCATTACGCCAGAAACTCTATGGACACTTTTTTAGGAGAAGGAAAACTTAATACGAAGCCCAGTGCCAGCCCGTTTAGCCAGCGTGGCATAGTAGGCTAATTATCCTCCATGTAAATGGAGGAGGCCCGACTCAGCAGCGGGACATATGTGGGCTGCGTAGGTAGTAGTAGTACTTAATGTATGTACATTAATTTTAGTTAAATTGAAGTACAGTATTTGAAGTTATTTCCTCTGGATCTAACCTATGCTATGCAGGTCTACGATCTTACTGTCTTAAGAAAGAAACCGAAATTAAACTGACTCCCGTACTAGAATAGGATAATTACTTTGAGCCGCTTCGAAGTACAAATCCCGTGATTAAACAAACATATTTTAAGCCTAAAAATTCCGAACCGCTGGTGCTTTCAGCATGAATGTGGGTGGACGCAAGGGTTGTGGAAGATCAAAAGCGATGGATGGATTGTAAGAATGAGGCTGTGTATGGAAACTACCGCCTTGTGTGGGACAGGGGCCGTAAGATGATAATGGTTATCTATATCTATCTTCTATACTTATAATAAATCTGTAGAGAGGTCAATTCTGTACATGAAATATATTTCCAAAATAACTATCAGCGGGAGATAAGTGATCGATACTGACGCCAAAAATGCAATCAGTAAAATGTTTGTCTGTCTGTCTGTCTGTCTGTCTGTATGTTCTGTGTCTGTATGTCAACAAAACTTGGTACAATTGTTCTTCATACTCCTGGGCAGGTTATAGTATACTTTTCATCACGCTACGATCAATGGGAGCAGAGCAGTGAAGGGAAATGTTGGGAAAACAGGAGAACTTACTCCATTTTTTAAGCTTCCGTCGCGTGTGCAGCCTTAATAGTTAAAGCTACACAGAAATCATGTATGACGGAAATGTTTTCCTTAAAATTATATAAAAAATATTCCGGGACAGCAAATGTCTATCTTTTATGGTTGACTCACAATAACACGTGTAACTCCCGATAGCTTAGCAGTTCAGAGATTTCTGATTATATTTGTCTACACTTACGATTATAACACTCTCAATCATCCCTAATTAATAAATGTTAACATTATTACCTATTTAATAAAAAAATAATCATAGAATACATCGGTACAGAAACACTAAAGTTATACATGAAATACGCTTGGCGGGGGATCCAAACGTACGTATCATACAATATTTGGCTGTTGATGCGAGTAGACGTTCCGAGCATTCGACCTTATTGACATGCAACATTGTTTATCAGCGCGACTTTTAGTCTTTAAATTAATTTAGTTTATTTAGTTTTCTTTTTTTGTTATTTCATAAAATAGGTATTAGTTATTTTGGTAGCGTGTTATATTCGAGCCACTAATTACCCGACAGAATTTATCAAATTCTTTAAATAAATAAAATCCGAGCAGGACTTCCTTCTCATGAAATTTGTTTAAAAATTGGCATTCCTATAATTCTGCTCCAAAATTTAAGACCACCACAACTTTGCAATGGAACTCGGCTAAAAGTAACCCAGTTGCAACAAAATTTAATCGAGGCTCAAATTTTAACACGTTGCTGTGCAGGAGAAGCCGTCTTTATTCCTAGAATTCCCATGATACCAAATAATTTTTCATTCCAATTTAAAAGAACGCAAGTCCCAGTATCAAGGGCAGACTTTTCGTGTTGCTGGAGTAGATCTCAGTGTCAGTTGTTTCTCACATGGTCAGTTGTACGTCGGTCTTTCCCGGGTTAGTAATTCTAGAAATCTTTATGTTCACGTGCCGGACGGGTCGACTTTCAACATAGTTTACCCGGAAGCTTTGCGCCGAAGTATTTTCGTTGTATAGGTACTTAAGCCTCATGTGAACGTGATCTAAACAATATTACCAATACATTAACTTAATAACACACAAGGAATTACACACTGACGGAGTTGCGGGCACAGCTATCTATATCTATATATATAAATAAAACTCTTCCGTTACTGAGTGACTGACAGACAACGCACAGCCGAAACTACTGGCAGTAGAGAGCTGAAATTTGGCCTGTGTGTTTGTTGGGAAGTAGGCTACCACTAAGAGAGGATTATAGGAAATTCCCTCCCAACGGGGAGAAAAGGGGGATTAATTGTTTTTTCCGGAAGTCATTATTCCACGCGGACGAAGTCGCGGGTAAAAGCTAGTGTTAAATATGACGATTTATAAGAGTTTCGTGATAAAACCTACGTAAATAAAGTTCCTTTGAAGTTCCAGTAAATGTTTCTTCTACTTTGTTGTATGAGTTTTTTCTTTTAATTTTACTTTGCTTCCTTAGCTCGATAACCACAAGAAATAGAATACATCTGCATATTACTATACCGTACCCAGATCATCCTACACAGAGTCCAGCAGGGACACTCTCCCAAACAACAATACGTTCTCAGGGTTAAAAAAAAACCCACATATCCAGGCTAACATTCACCATAAAATTAATGTCGATGTGTTAATGTATACGTAAGAATAATTCTTCAATTATGCATGTAATCACAAGATAATAGAAAATACTCTTCATTCAACTCCAATAAAAATATATTACAATAAAAAGGTTAACATAGTATCAAACGAATACAAAAAAATACAATGGATGGTCTTATAGCTCTAGGCTTTCACCTAGACAATACAACATGCTAACAAAGTACTCCTGTGAAACAATTGAAATGTGAAAATCTTCTACAGGCCATGTCACCACAATAATAAAAAAGTCTTAAAGATAAAAATCTATATCGCAAAAGGTAGACGTATAAAATAATTTAAATAAACCAGGTTTAAAAAACATATATAATTTGAGAGAAGCAATAAAATTCTACTAAAATATGAAACAATAACAAATTCATTAATATTTTAGCCAACAGCTTGAATTAATTACACAGCTATGTTTTAAAGATAAAATCATACTTTTCAAAAATCAAAAGTTCGATCTTCTACCATGAATGTTTTTTCCATTACCCTGGAGCAAACGCGTATGAACCGATATAAATGGTTAATTCAATAAACTATGATCGATTTCTGCAGTGTCCAGACAGTACATGCATGTATCCACGTGAAACGGCCCCAGGGAAATCTGCTAGTACCCGCAATTTAACCAGACACGACACACGCCGTGGGAGTCCTGGCCAAGCTTTTTCCTGACTTCTAATGACATTGTGTTACGCAAAATTGATATTTAAAATCTTGTCACAAAAGACCTATTTTTAGGATTTCCTTATTTATTATCTTTTCCGTATAGTGACCGATTTAGAATACATGTCACCACCCCATCTGCGGTTATGTAAGAGCCGACAAAAGTAAATGACAAGGCCGATAACCTAGCTGTAAGGGAAGGAAAACTTGTTACGAAACCCTGTGCCAACCCGTCTTGCCAGCGTGGCACAGTACGCATATTACCCTCCACGAAACTGAAGAAGGTTCGACTCAACAGTACAACAACATATATTATGGGCTCGGTAGTAGTTGTAAATTTTATTTGTTTTAAAACATGTGTTGATATTGTTATTTTGTTTTTCAAATCTTCATTTTATAGTTTTACGACAAGCTAATGAGCAATTGCTTACCTTCAAAAACCGTCTAGAGAGAATTAAATTTGTGAATGATAAAATTTAATGGTAAATTTTAAGTTTGATTTTATTGTTTTACTTGTCAAAAGAGCTGTAATGAGCGAACTTGATTAAATGTTTTTGGTTTTATTTTGATGAGTAAGCTTTCACGCTACAAGAGGCTGATCATCTGGCTGCAAAGAAAACTAGACACACACCTGGTCCCAACACGTCTTGCCAGCGCGGCACAGTCGGCTAATTCCTTTTCATGATTTGGATGAGGCCTGACTGACATTAGTGGGTCATCTAGGGATTGAAATATATATATCATATATATATATCATTGGACATTTCACACAACGCCATCTCGTCCCAAGCTAAGCAACTAATGCTTGTGTTATGGTAACGAGATGGATGATAAACTACTTAGATACCTTTTTTTTTGTAAATACATACATATTATAGATAGAAAACACCCAGACCCGGAACAAATACTTGTAGGTCGTACAAATATTTCTTCCGTGCGGGGATCGAACCCGCGACATGCTGCGCAGCAGTCGATCGCTCAACCACTGCGCTACCAGTAATGATGTTGCCTCTATTAACAATGTCCTTATGTGTCAGTCGACTGAATTCTAATTTGGAACTTTTTAGACAACATACAATCTCCGGTTTATTTTGTAACTAGTAAACTGAGAGCCCTAATTTGACTTCAGTTTTGACAACTAAGTTTTGACAACTTCGCTAATACGCTAACATATTTGAAGCGACCAAACTCTGTCATGTTTTAGAACAACTACTACTCAGCCCACGACAACCCCACAGCTGAGTCGGGCCTCCCCCATCACAGGGTGGGTAACAAGCCTACTGTGCCATGCTGGTCAGACGAGTTGGGTTGGTTTAGTTACAAGTTTTTCTTCTCTTGCGGTAGCCCTTTCGACGTATTATTTCCTTTTGGCACTTACGATACCCTCAGGATGAAATGGGGTGGTGTTTTATAACGCTGGGCGCGGGGCTGGGCAATGGGCAGGCCACGTAGCCCGAAGAACGGATGGCCGTTGGGGCATAAAAGTCTTGGCGTCCACGTATGGGAAGGAGAAGCGTGGGAAGACCCCCGACTAGGTGGACGGACAACCTTGTAAAGGTCGCTGGGAGTCGGTGGACGTATTCTGCACGAGATCATGCATTGTGGAAATCTATGGGGGAGGCCTATGTTCAGCAGTGGACTTCTGTGGCTGATAGATAGATAGATAGATTTATAACGCTACGTACAAATGTTGATAGCTGATACTGGTGTTTGTACTTTGTTATACTCAAAAAAAAATTGAGATTTTCTTTTACTTTAGAATATTAATAGGGTTAAGAGACAAGATTTTAGTTGAAGTTTCATCATCATCATGATCAGCCTATTTCAGTCCACTGCTGGACGTAGGCCTCCCCCAAGGCTCGCCACTGAACCCGGTCTTCGGTTCTATGCATCCAGTTGCTGCCGGCTGCCCGTCGCAGATCGTCGCTCCATCTAGCAGGGGGGCGTCCCATCCTACGTTTGCCAGTACGTGGTCTCCACTGTAGCACCTGTTAGCCCCAGCGGCCGTCAGTTCTACGACAGATGTGGCCAGCCCATTGCCACTTCAGCTTGCTAATCCTATGGGCTACGTCGATGACACGCGTTCTCGCTCGGATGACTTCATTACGAATTCAAGTTGAAGTTTAATTGAGCTATTTAGCATGAAATCATGATTTTGATGAACATCAAAACAAAACTGTTTAAAGGACAATAAACCCTTAAATGTACGTTGCCATTTTACCTCATAATTTAGTCTTATCTGCCGCAGATACGAAACATTACCTATTCAGGACAAGCCGGCTGAGCATACTTTTTTTTTCCTATTTGTTCATCTTAGAAGTTCCATTTTGCAAGGCACCTTTCTTCAAAGGTGTGCTCATTTCTCGACGCCTATTCAGCGTTATGAAAAGAAGCTTCGTGTTTTTGCTTCGCCGTGAAAGACTTTCAGGCGATAGAGAGAATAAAAAATTTTCTATTGTTTTTTTTCGGTGCTATTAACAACATTAGTGAGACTGAAATAAGCTCATTAGGCGGGCAAGGCGTAAGTTTTAGTAAGTAAGTTGCCTCCATTCACACTAACTCCGTGTGGTGACGGATTTAGAATACGCAGTGTCACCAACCCATACCATACCGAAGGTGTCGTAAGAGGCGACTAAGGGAACGCATGAGGCAAATCACCTAGCCGCAAGAGAAGGAAAACTTGATACAAACCCTGTGCCAACCCGTCTTGCCAGCGTGGCACAGTAGGCAAATTTCCCTCCATGAATTTGGTGGAGGCGCGACTCAATAGTGGGTCATTTATTGGCTGAAACGACGACTTTATCTTTATTTGTCGTATTTGAGAAATATATATTTGAAAATTCATTGCTTAAAAAAATACATTCAATATAGAAACACCCCGCCCATGGCGAAGCCAAAGATCCAGACCACCTTTTATTAAAAAAATCTATAAACTTTTCATAGGTTAACAGGCCTCCACTATCAACGTACTTGCAATATCATTTTAATTAAAATAACTTTAAAGAATACAAAAAAAGCAAGCGGCGTTTCCAATTTACAATAAAAACAAAATGGCATTCAAATTAAACACACGAGAGCAAACAATTTCGCTAAATTGAAAAAACACGACCTCATTTGTCAATGTGAACTTTTAACAACGCACAGTGGCGAAAAACAAAGCGAGTTGACCAAATTTTTCGAGTCGATTAAATGTAAAAACGTTTATCGGTAGTCACCACAAGTCAATTACTGTGCAGTGGGAAACAATTACATGACTGTCCGACTCGCTATGGTCGGTAAAGCGGAAGAATGGGTTTTTATAAATAAATATTAGCAATGATTTGCAAGCAATGCCTTGTTGGTCTAGGGGTTAAGTGTGCCTTTGGATCAACGGGTCGCGAGTTCCATTCCGGGGTCGAGCAAGTGTATTTGTTTAAACCAGAGGCACTTACTCTGAGTCTGGGTGTCATTCGTGTTCGTTAATTACATGTCCCTACGATACAGGTTACACCTAGTGAAGGGGATTCGTTATAAAATAAAGAGAAGAAAAACACACAGGACTGACGCCCGATGGGGCAGAAAAGTCCTCGAGTGGCGACCGCGTTCCGGAAAGTGCAGTGCTGGTAGGCCTCCCACACGGTGGACCGATGACCTGGTTAAGGTCGCCGGAAAACGATGGATGCGGGCGGCCCAGGACCGGCCTTTGTGGAAATCCTTGGGGGAGGCCTATGTCCAGCAGTGTGCGTCTTTTGGCTGAAATGATGATGATGATGATGAATGAAGATATGACGACTGATAGGTAGGTATGTGGAGACTACCACCTCGCGTGGGACAAGGGCCCTAAGATGATATTACTACTGCTACTACTGTTCAGCCTATAAATGACCCACTGCTGAGTTGGGCCTCCTCCCATCATAGGGGGGACATAGATACCGATAGAATCGTAACTAAAAAAAATGTACACTATGTACCTACCTGTTCATTTCTCGAGTTATGACTTGAAAAATGACAATAAAAAGATGTGGCTTTACTATGATCTAACTATCGATTTATCCATAAAGCTAAAACGAAATGTGGGATTCAGCATCTAAATACCACATTCTCCAATCACGTCATCAGGACACAACGCATAAAGTATACAAACCACGTACCTACGTTTCAGATTAGGGTTGATGAAGGCACAGTAATTCGGTTACATTTGGATGAGGCAACTCTATCATACCTTCCTGATATAAATGGACATCTACATTATGTATAGAGGATGTAACAAAAGCCTTATAGCATAGAGCTGAAGAAGAAAGGCAGTTCTATTTTTAAAATTATTGCCCGGCTTCGCACGGGTGCAATTATGCATGTATTATACATATAAACCTTCCTCTTGAATCACTCTATCTATTAAAAAAAAACACTTTAAAATCCGTTGCGTAGTTTTAAAAATTTAAGCATACATAGGGCCAGACAGACGACAGCGACTTTGTTTTATACTATGTAATGATCTAAAAACTATGATTACGATATCGACTTTTTTATTATTACTTAACTAACTTTTATTAGAAATCATGTGCGAAGATTAACGAACTGGCTATTGTTATTAAAATTCTAAATTAATTTAATCCAGTTGCCTCATTTGACAATTCAATTTTTTTTTGATAGAAAAAATAATTAAATCATATATTAAAGATTTTACCACCAAAACTCTTGCACTAGTTATAATATTCCGCGGGGGCAGTTTACGAATATGAAATTCATGAACTCACGTGTTACAGCGAAAATAACCAACTAGCTATTGTTATTCAAAACCCAAAGAAATTAAATCCAGTTGCCTCATGGGAGCCCTTCGACAATTCAAAAATAAAATAGAATTTACCAATTACAATTAATCTTTTAAAATTTACCTATTATCACCGGTTTGGAAAGCACCTCTACAGAGAAAAGCCGGTCGGCGACGTGTGTCATCGGTTCGGTTCCAGGGTCGGGCGAGTGTCTTTGTAAACCAGATGCACTTGCTCTGAGTCTGGATTTAATTTGTGTTCATGAACCTCATCTTTCTTCAAATAGTGCAGGACTTTTGTTTAAAATATTAAAGGTGTAACTTCCTGTAACTTATAAAATCAAACCTGGTTACTCCATTAAGCATACGAACCGTGCGCTACACAGTCTATACGTTATACCAAGATTCTCCGGCATTTCAACCCCTGGAATCCAGGTATTTCCCTAATCACATAACTGACAGGCTTCGTCTGATTCAGGAATCCCCATATCTACCCTTGTATTCAAAATATTGTCCCTAATCCCCTTTGAATATTAACTATGTATCTCTATTTAGTGGTTGCTTAATTATTCAGTGGATAGGACGAGGTCGCAGAGAAGTTTATTGACTGCCTTTGCGTGTCATTCGCTGAGTCATGGCTTTAAAAGTAAATAAAATGGAAGTATGTATCTGTCACACCTAAAGTGACGCTAAAAGACCGCAAAAGAGCAGCAGACATTAGATCTACAACTAAGGTTGAAGACGTACTAAAGAAAATAAGACGGTTAAAATGGCGATGGACAGGACATATGACAAAGGAAAGCAGAATGAAATGGACTAAAATTATAACGGAATGGAAGCCACTCGATGGAAAAAGAAAAAGAGGCAGGTCAGCTAAAAGATGGACAGATGATATCAAGATAATTGGAAGGACAATCTGGTCTAGAAAAGCTGTCAATAGAGAAGGATGGAAGCAGCTGGAAGAGGCCTATGTGTCACTGGACACGCTGACCACTGAACCGGGAAACCAGATGTATTAGATTTAAGTTAAAACAATTTTGCTAATGTGTGTAAATTCATTGTTTAGTATCAGCAATAAAGGCTAATAATAATAATGTAACTGTAGTGATATAAGAAATTTTGTGTCAGAAAAATATTATTTTTATATCCCATGGCCCTGGTTCTGGAAGTAGAGGATCGCCGTCGGTTTTAGTTTGGGGCGCAATTTTCCATTTCTACGGGCCCCGGAGACCTACACAACCCGGCCGGTTTATTGTTATTTAACACTTTTTAAGGCATTTATTGCATGTATATTACATTATTTAATTCCCGACGCTTCGAAGGCTTTGCAGTATTCGTGCTCACGGGAGAGACTAGATGACAGTCGTCTTCTAAAGTACAAAGAAACAGTAAATTTGTAAATTTGTAATACATTTTATTTAATATACAAACAGAAAAACAATTATGAATAACATTAAAATACTTAAAAACACTAAAGACTAGGAACAAACAAAACCTAAACCTTAAAAATAGAAAGAAACAGTTAAATCTGTCTCTATAATTTTGTTTTATAGATAACGTTACCTGTCCACGCAGAAATGTAATGAATAATATCGATATCTAAACGATAAATCCGTAAAAAAGTGTTTAATTTATGTATGCTGTATACACTCTAGAAAGTGCAGATACGTCTAATTTTGGAGATCTAAACCTTATAATTCTTATTAAGTACCTGCCCTTGCCAAACTTAAGTGGCAGTGGGCAGGGCACATAGCTCGCAGGACCGACGCCCGATGGGGCAGAAAAGTCCTCGAGTGGCGACCGCGTTCCGGCAGGCGCAGTGCTGGTAGGCCTCCCACACGGTGGACCGACGACCTAGTTAAGGTCGCCGGAAAGCAGTGGATGCGGGCGGCCCAGGACCGGCCTTTGTGGAGATCCTTGGGGGAGGCCTATGTCCAGCAGTGGACGTCTTTTGACTGAAATGATGATGAATGATGACCTGCCCCAAGATCTGATGTTAGTATTGAAAAAATAAAGGTTTTAGTTCATACTGTCGTTCAACTACAAATCGTTGAGGTAATTCAATTGTAAGTTGAAAGTGTTCCGGCGTTGGGGGTAAGGCGGGCATAATGTGACGTAATCGAGTCGAGCTTACGTCGTGTCGTCAATGGCCTCTGATTGAGTTCCGTAACGACATTACCGGCAGACACTGATGAACTTTGCTGTTTTGTGTGGCACAATCCATAAGAGTCAGCGGGTAAGTCACATACAGAATAGATGGTACCTATAGATGGTTGTGCGAGCCCATTTAAATAACTACATTACATACAGTTAGCAAAAAATCTTCAATGTATCGCGTGTAGTTCACATTATTTGGTGCCTATGTTTTGAATACACCAGTCGCGGTCACGTTAAGGAGCTAAAAATACAAGCGGTGGATCCCTTAAAAAGTGTTTAATTGCAATTGATTTCTTACTACGCCACAAAAAAAAAGACATAAGTATTCTCTTTTTTTGGCTTAGAAATCTTCATGAGCTCCTTTACAATACTTTTGCAGAAGATCACCAGATGATCAAATGCATTGTTTACGATTCTATAAAGGACATACAGACAACCACCTTGACACCTCTTCCTCTTGTAGCAATAAAGATATGTACAAATCACGTGAGTCTCAAAGCATTATTAATTACATGTATTCTTACTTGGTGTTCTTTCTTTCTTACTTGCCATCATGACACAGTTGCTGACATCTTTCAAATTCTAAGAGACCCTTTTTTACTACTACATAGATAAACGACCCACTGCTGACTGACCAAGTTAGTGATGATGATGATAATAATTATTCCTTAGCTAATGTAAACTTAATTCAGTAAATGTTTTTATACCACTTGGTGTTGAAGCTTTTCGTCCGAGTGATGGTAAGCTGCTATCGTCGCCTATCATTACCAAAGGAAGTGAAACACCCAAACTTTCGTGTCACAGACCATGTGTTGCTTCGCTTTAGCTTCACACACTATCTACGAATGATGTTAAGATCGCTAAGGTGGTGGCAATGAGCTTTGCCCTCTAGGAAAAATATCTATGTCACATTTTTTTTTAATGTATCAGAGGTGTCCTGGTACAAAGATACATAACACAGAATTCCGATAAATCTCTTGACTTGCACCATCCATACTCCTAGCCTATGTTCAAACGCCGTCGTCTGGAAAGTACGAACAAAGGTGAATTTGTCAGCGACGGCGCGACGCTGCTCTAAATGTAGCTGATATTTAGTGCTCTGCGCTTCAATTAACATCCCTAAGTGATCATTTTGAATCTATAGTTACCGCGATCTGTAGGGTAAATGTTGAAATTTTACCTAAAATTACTGTGAATGATAGTTTTCTATCTGCCTCGCAGCCAAACCCAGTAATAATTTGATGTTGTGTAAAGTTTGATGAACATGAACTTTCGATATCCGTTTGAGTTAAACGTCTGATATACAAGGCAGTTTTGCGCGAGACGGTGCGCATTGGAAGGCGGTTTTTCTCTTTGCAGCACTAACCAGGTGACTTGAAAACTTTTCCGCCTCTAGAGAAGTCATGATTTTTGAAGTGAAACTTCTCTATGTGAAACGTAATGTAGCGTCACGCAGATGTGCAATGTTTTGCGTCACGAAGTTATGCAACGTTTTTTAGGCCAGTTCGATTTATTGTTAGGAAGTTTTAATATTTACAAATAACATGTGGCATTTTAATTACCTACCCAATTGTCATTAAATATATTATTTTTGGGGTTTGTAGCTATTAATATGAAATCTGAATCCGTGTATTCACAGAGAATACACGTTTAAAGATACATAATCCTAATGGACTCTACAAAACTGAAAAAGTAATTTTGCCAAGAATCCCTATTTCAAGGAGCATTTCCTTCAGAGTTTGAGCAGCGCCGACATGCCGCATCACAATTGGCTCTAACAATAACACTACAGTTGCGACACGAGAAAATAAAATAAACACGGCGACTGGAACGAACTGGGAGGTGGCCGGTGTTGCTATATTGGTAGAAAACTACTACCCAATTTTCTTTTTATTTCCTGTGGTCTCAAACCGCCAGTGAAACAGGTTTCACTTTAACGTACCTACGTGTGTGATGTGGTTCTGCGTGGTGGCGGAATTAGAATACATGGAGTCCCCACCCTATTCGATCCTGAGGGTGTCGTAAGAGCCAACAAAGGGAAATTATAAGGTAGAATACATAGCCGCAAGAGAAGGGAAACCTAAATCGGAACTCGTATGGCCAGCGTGGCGTAGTTTGCTAAAAATTTAAATTTCTTCTATTTACTCGTAAATTGATATTCGTCTGCTATCAAACCATGACTTTAAAAAAATATCATTTGCATTTGTGGAATACAAAAGCCATAAGAAATAAAATAACCCACACTATCCTGGGGGTGTCGTAAAAGGCCACTAAAGGATCGTAAGAGGCAGATCACCTAGCATAAGAGAAGGAAAACTTGATACAAACCCTATGCCAGCGTGGCACAGTAGGCTAATTTCCGTCCACGAATTTGGAGGAGGCCCGACTCGGCAGTGGTTCTTTTATGTCCGTGCGCCATGACTTTTTTTTAAATATCATTTGTGGAATACAAAAGCCCTAAGAAATAAAAAAGTGTATTTGGACAATTTATAATTGACTGGCAACACTGGAGACGACAAGCCAGGCCCTTTCAGAGAGGATTTGCTGCAATAAAAATAAAATAAACGCGCCCGCCATATTGCATTAGATGTTTCGGGTCCACATGTGTATTTTCTCCGAATTTGCACTCGTATAGTCATTTTAAGGATACTTCAGCTAGTTTTATCGAGGGTTGACTTGATGACAACTGCTAGAGAAGTTGCTTTTCGATATATGTTGCCATTGCATATGGTGTCCCCACCCTAGTCGATCCTGAGAGTGTCCATGGAGTTTCTTGCCTGTTCTTCTCCATAGGATCTACTTTTTGGAACATGCAACTAGATTCCTAACTTCACTTTTGACTTTTCAAAAATACCAGTAAATAGGTTCAATTGAAATAAATGATTTGAGTTTGAGTTTTGAGTTTGGTGCTGAATGCAATAAATCTGCAAGTTAAGCAACATCTGAACTTAAAGTATGTTGGAGGGGGGAGTCTGGTGACGGATTTAGAATACGCAATGTCACCAATATACATTACTATCACTTATATACATATTTTTTTTGTAAATACATACATGTTTTCGATAGAAAACACCCAGACTCGGAACAAATATTTGTAGGTCGTACAAATATTTCTTCGGTGCGGGAAACCAACCGGCGACATGCTGCGCATTAGTCGATCGCTCAACCACTGCGCCTACCGCGTCGTCTTGTTAATATGACAGTGTTGCCATTGAGTTATAAGGGGTTAGCTGAATTTTGATTTTTTTTTAAAAATACTGAATATATCGTAATTTAATCGCTTAGGACCAATCGCGCGGCAATCGTGCTGATCTATTACATTTTGACTGCCTCGTTGGTCTAGTGGTTAGATGTGCCGCCTTTGGATCAACGGGTCCCGGGTTCGATTCCGGGGTCGGGCAAGTGTATTTGTCTAAACCAGAGGCACTGGCTCGGAGTCTGGGTGTCATTTCTATCTATAATATGTATGTATTTACAAAAAAATATGTATATAAGTAGTTTATCATCCATCTCGTTACCATAACACAAGCATTAAGTTGCTTAGCTTGGGACGAGATGGCGTTGTGTGAAATGTCCAAGGATATTTATTTATTTAATCTAAAAAACTCTGAAAAGGAACAAACACGTAAGATTGGTCAAAGATATTGACTCGGTTGAATTACCAGCGATCCGGTGGCATACGATTTACACCACGAGAAAGTTTTGTCAAGCCGTTGCTTTTTTCAATTAAACACTTTTTTAAGGATTCATCATCATTATTCCCGATGTTTTGAATGCTTTGCTGTCTTGGTTACGGGAGGGACTAGCTGACAGTTGTCTTCTAAAGTACAAAGAAATAGTTAAATCTACCGCCTATGATATTGTTTTAATGATAAAGTTATCTGCGCACGTAAAAATCCCTCACTGTGTTCACCTAACTAAGAACTATTGAATTAATAATACAATTAAAAACCACCGCTTCGAATCCTGCTTTTAGACAAAAAACCAAAGACAATCTGTCCATTAGTTAAGGGGTTTAGGGTATAGGATGCAACAGACATACATACAGACACGTCTAACTAATAAAGTCAATTTTTTGTGTGAGTTAAAAATAACAAAGCAACAGTTTCATTACTGAAGCATAAATTCAGCCGAAACGATTTTCAACCAACCATGAAAAACAATTTGAATTTAAAACAACCAAATATAGATTTTCCCGCGCAAATCCGATTGATGCGTTGTATTTTGTGAAACAATATTTTGTATTTTATGACGTGAAATATATCTATGCAATTTTATGGAGGGCTGTATTTCATTCAGAGCCGTCGAATGGGACAATAGAATTCGATTATCTGTTTTTGGTCGCTCTGTTCAATATTGACTCTTCTGGGACTCCTTTTATTGTGCTGTTTTTCCAATGTCATTGGGGTCAACGCCAGTCTAACCTCATTTATAATAACTACCATTTATCTCATGTCTCTTTATTTCTTATTTTTACATATATTTTAAAAAAAATACAAAATGTTTAAAAAAAATATACATAAAAATAGAGAAAAACCGTCAAACCGACGGTTACCGACGGTTCAGGGCTCCAGAGAGAGGAACCTCCTCACGATCCTTGCCGAGTCCAGTATGACAGCCTTTTGAATCAGGCACTTAATCCAGCAACCCAGCGAGAGTTTCTTGAGGTGTTGGTCGAAACTCTTCGCAATAAGACCGTTTACTGAAACAACTATCGGCACAATGATTGTTGAATCAACATGCCACATTGCGGTAACCTCGTGAGCCAAATCGAGATACTTGGTGAGTTTCTCTTTTTCGGCTTTAACGAGGTTCTCGTCATGTGGGATAGTGACGTCAACAAGCATTGCCATTATTATTATTTCGAGTGAGAGAGAAGTGTCGGTATCCGCATAAAAAACATACTCGTCTAAACTCGCACACTCGTAACATACTCGCATGAAAAACAGAGGCCATTTTTTAAGTTGGAAATCCTCATGGATACCCGACCGCCAAACTGGACTCCGAGGCCCGGAAAGATGGTAATTACGCCCCAACCTACCCACTAAAACCAACTGTGTCCCTCAACTGTCCGAAAAGGGGCCCGATCCACGTGGCGCTCAGTGGCGGCAGCAGACCTGTCCGGCCTGCCTGGCCGCCTTCCGCTGCTAGCGACGGCAGCCCTGGCTCTCTAGGCAACTCTGAGGACAACGCTCGCCCAAGTCTGCAGTTTGTGAGCACACGTTCAACAAGATCAACCACTACATTCACTTTGATAGACCTCAAATCCAAGCTAAGGAAAATCGTTACATTCCAAGAATGATTGACGGGGTGAGATTAAAAACATCCTAATTTCAAAAGAGAGTATTGTTGGTAGGTACAACCAGCTCAGGATCCAGTCATTAAATTGATCAAATTTCAAGCTGAACACTCATCTGCAAGACCTCTGGACACCGTGAGCGATTTCTGCGTGCACAGCGAACTGATTCAACTGTTAGATGTAACTGTTTGATTGATTTAACGGTTATGACTAGTTGTCTTCAAATGTACAGGTACATTTGAAGACAACTAGTCATAACCGTCAGTCGTGTTTATGTCTTCAACTTTTTAATGATCGCTGCAAAGCATTCGATTTTAATAATAATTTTTTAGCCCCGATGTCATATTTAAAAGTAAGAAAAATGTGCCTTTGTTTGCCTGAAATTTTGCAGACAGTATGTAGCAGCAGTACTGTCGATCCTCGATAGGTTATAGGGCTTTAGTGCACCCTGTATGGGGTCCGTGGGCTGATGGATTTAGAATACATAATGTGTGACTACATATTTTATTGCACCCCATTTTCATTCTGAGGCCTACTAACAAACTCGTACTCAAAAGGAATTTTATTTACGTATGCTTTATCACAAAACTCTTATAAATAGTTATATTTAAAATTACCAATACCATCTCACGGCTGGCCCACGCTAGGTGGTAGTCTCCATACACACCTATCAGTCTTCATACTTACATTCGCAACTTTCAGATACAATTGCGCATTCTTACAATGCATCCATCTTTATGATCATCCACAACCCTTACGTCCACCCACATTCATGCTGAAACTACCACCGACTAAGTTTTCTGCCATGTAAGCACAGAAGTTACCTAGCCACAAGAGAAGGCAAACTTAAAACACTACCTTGTCCCATCCCATCTGGCCAGCGGGGCACAGTAGGTTAATTTCCCTTCCAAAATTTGAGGAGGCCCAACTTAGCAATGGGTCGTTTGGGTAACAGTTTTTGAAACCGTTTTGTTTTGTAAGTCTACAGCCGCCGCAATCGCCCCATAGAGACTAGAGGAATTTAAGTCTAATCTTCTTAATGGCACACCGTTGAGTACGATCACATTGATAACTGCCAAGAGTCTGGCAAACAGGTGTTTACCGCGAGTCGGCTCCCGCGGATCTTAAGTCCCACCTTCAGACAGATTTGCATGTCGACGTTGGGGAATCTCGGATATATAGTCTGTCTGAGAGTTTGAAATGTTTGTCGCGTTGGTGTATTGAACTTTAATGCTAGTAGTAAATACCTGCTATTTGTGAGTCTTTAGGATTTTTTCAAGCGAACTGTCAATTGATAAGAATAAATACGTACCTAATATCTCGTCATAATTCGACAAGTAATTAAAAGAATATTTTTTTTTAATTTATTTAGGAGGACTAAAGTTATCGACAAGTTAAAAATATCAGTATTAAACATTATTTCATGACGACTTTTCTCTGTAGAGCAACATTCCGAACCGATGGTAGTTTCAGTATGAATGTTGGTAGACTCAAGATGACGTTTTCTGATAAAACCTACGTAAATAGAACATTCAGTATTTACGAGTATTATATCGTTTAAGTCCTTTTAAATACAACAAGCAGTTCTCGTATGCGTTGTTGATGTCACTACTTCAAATTTTAACATCATTTAACTATTTTCACATTGAAATTAAACGCAATTTAACGGGTTTATCACGTGTATTTTACATTACTTTCCCCGCCCCACCTCACTGCTGAGTTGAGGATGACACCGATTACCCATCGGTGGGGTCGGCGATTCTGTGGGTCACCGGAAAACACTCGTCTACCCAATAAAACCCTCACACGACATGCTAGGGGCACCACAGGTTCGGATAAACACATTCCACTGTGACACCCCGACGTGGTGCTCGCTACGCGGGCCAACGACTACCGGGGGGCGTCTCAGGAAACTGGGACGCCCTCAGACATTGAAGCGTTCGTCAGTCGCGGGTCCCCCGACCCACCACCGACCTAGGCCTCCCCTATTGTGTGCCATAGCGTATGTATGTACGTATGTATGCCCTGTCCTCGACGCACCGGACCACGGCCTGTTGACCACAGCTTCTCGTTGGGCAACTCTGAGGACAGAGAAGTCCCCGGAGACCAAACTCGCCACGACACCGTATGCTGCTCTTCGTCTCGTTCGGCCTCGTTTGACCAGCCCGGCCGGCATGGGTGACCCTGAGCCGGTATGGCCCCAACGGATCACGAAGGCCCACCAGCTCCCTCACCACGACAAGATAGCAGCACAGTCAAGGGTAACTCCTTGGCGTACCTTGGAAAATGCTCATGTCCGTCAGGATTGCTTCAGGGTTGCGTCAGGGAAGGTGCTCATGTCTGCACCGGGCAGATAATGATGATGACATATTATATTCCTTTTGATTAGTTAACAATCTAAGAATGTTTAAGTAACACGCTGTATAGAGCAGAAGGATGTTCTTAAAGGTGCTTCAAACTTCGTCTTAACTCATCCCTCTTGAGTACGTTCACCTGAAATGTAACCTTCGGTGAATTAGATAAGACCTAATTAATTAGGGAGCGAATTCCTCCGTAGTTAGGAACTCCTGACAATATTCCCGGGAACCAGTATCGGGCCACAATTAATTTCAGTTGGGTTTGCGGTCGTCTCCAGACGTACCGTTTGTGGTGGGTTCCACAATCGACCCAGGTTTATGACTTGTTGTTTTTGGTAGTTTGGCTGGGATATAAGATTTTCCGCGCAGTGGCGAATTTAGAATACGCAGTGTCACCAACCCATACCATCCTGACGGTGTCGTAAGAGGCGACTAAGGGAACGCAAGAGGCAAATCACCTAGCCGTAAGAGAAGGAAAACTTGATACGAACCCTGTGTAATCCCGTCTTGCCAGCGTGCCACAGTAGGCTAATTTCCTTCCATGAATTTGGAGGAGGCCCGACCCAGTAGTGGGCCATTCATGTGCTGAAACGACGACGATAGGACATTCCACGTTAATGCCCGTGATTAAGAAATTGCATTTAATTCATTGTACCAACATGAATCATTAAGCATTGGTTGAAAGTACTTTTCTTCGAAATAACTAACACATTTAAATTTTAATGTCTAGTTTCATAATTGTTTCCGAAGTCAATTTTCATATTCGTTAAAAGTTATTTTATTAAACCCAAGCCATGTGATCACTAGCAGAAAATGGAAGTGGGCGGGCCATTATATGCCGTAGACAGGACAACAGGTAAGGGTAATTGGTGCTTGAGTGGAGGCCTAGAGTAGGCCATAGAAATGGGGGAGGTAACCGATGCATTGGGCCGACGACCTTGTTGGAGTGGCCGGAAAGGACTGGATGCAAAAGGCGCAAAACCGGACAGAATGGCGTGCAATGGAAGAGGCCTACACTCAGCATTGTGTGGTAAAAGGTTGAAGAAGAAGAAGAAGATTTTATTAAATTAAATTAACGCTTTTTAGACCTTATCATTAATACAAAACATACATGACTCACTGAGTGAATTTTGATGCCTCGTGTTTAGCTTAGGTACTCTGTTTCATATTGGATTGGATGGCAAACGTTTCCATTAAATAAATATCCTTGGACATTTCACACAACGCCATCTCGTCCCAAGCTAAGCAACTTAATGCTTGTATTATGGTAACGAGATGGATGATAAACTACTTATATACATTTTTTTTGTTATTACATACATATTATAGATAGAAAACACCCAGACCCGGAACAAATACTTGTAGGTCGTACAAATATTTCTTCCGTGCGGGGAATCGAACCCGCGACATGCTGCGCAGCAGTCGATCGCTCAACCACTGCTACTACCACTTATCCCATAAATAACCCACTGCTGAGTCGGGCCTCTCCCCATTGCATGATGGGTGATTAGCCTACTGCGCCATGCTGGCCAGACGGGTTGGCACTGGGCTTCATAACAAGTTTTCTTCTCTTGAGGCTTTGTCATTTTCTTTTGTCGGCTCTTGGACCTTACGACACCCTTAGAATAGAATGGGGTGATGAAACTATGTATTCTAAATCCGTCAGCATATGGAAACGTGTGATTCTATTATTTACTATCTATTTTATTCCTTTACGCCTTCAGGAATCAGTGGCCGACATATGATAATGGTAGTTTTAAATAATGACAATTTATAAGAGGTTTGTGATAAAACCTACATAAAAAGGTCCTTTTGAGTTTGAATAGTTTCCACCCTACTCAAACTCAAACTCAAAACGAACTTTATTTACGTAGGTTTTTTCACATAACTCTTATAAATCGTCATATTTATAATTACCATTATCATCTCACGGCCCTTTCCCCACACTAGGCGATAGTCTCCACACACACTATCAGTCGTCATACCTACATTCACACCTTTCATACACAATTCCTCGCTCCTACAATCACTCCATCTCTCTTGATCGCTCACAATCCCTGCGACCACCTACGTTCATGCTGAAACTACCACCGGTTCGGAAGGCTGCTCTACAGAGAGGAGCCGGCAGGAAACTCTGTTACACTCCAAATTACCACACGGCCCAAATACGAAGTCCAAAACGGAACAACTCGTTCCCACAGACACACAAACGTGTAGGGACGATACAAATGGCGTATCGACCACGGCGATCAATTATAAAACGGAATTGTTCCGATACGCACTCCGTACGCTTCCGTTTGCTTTTGTACTAATAATAAATTGCCTGGAATAATTTAATTCTGTAAGGGATGCGAGAGTTATAAGCACAGAGAATAACGCTATAGGTAGAGATAATTATAATAACTTGTAACAGATGGGAGACATTTGTATGTGTAGTACACACATCTATTATCATCACACACACATGGCGCTTTGTTTTTGACAAACAAATACGAATAGTAGTCCCCGTGCGGTGATGAATTTAGAGTAGACGGTGTCACCACCTCGCACGATTCTGAGGTTGTCGTAGGAGCTGACGAAAGGAAATGACAAGGCGGATAACCTAGCCACAAAAGAAGAAACACTTGATATGAAACCGTGTGCCAACCCGTTTGGCCAGCGTGGCACAGTAGGCTTATTGCCCTCCACGTAATTGGAGGAGAGCCGACTCAGCAGCGGGTCATTTATGGGCTGAATGATAAAAAAAAAATTTAAGTGAAATATTGGAACAACGTCTAAACTGTTTAGTTATAAAATCAGAAGTGCCCTCAGACATCGTAAGGGGGACAATTAACGCCCCATTGCCTTAGAAGCCCCTTGGTGACGGACACTTCCACTCTGAAAACTTGATTGTCTTTCAGAATCGACGAGTGCTGTCTAAGATTTTAGAATGAGAGGATACGGTATTAATTTTTCAGTTCCATTATCATCATCATTTCTGTCAAAAGATGTCCTCTGCTGGACATAGGCCTCCCCTAAAAGGGGGGTTTGCCATAATCGCCACGCTTGGCAGGCGGGTTGGCGATCGCAGTACTGAATGGTGTGTCTATAACAGAATGTCGCTGCTGCTCAACGTCTGCTGTCCCTTAGTCGCCTTCTACGACACCCACGGGACGACACTGTTGGCGCAGTGGTTGAGCGATCGACTGCTGCGCAGCATGTCGCGGGTTCGATTCCCGCACGGAAGAAATATTTGTACGACCTACAAGTATTTGTACCGGGTCTGGGTGTTTTCTATCTATAATATGTATGTATTTACAAAAAAAAATGTATATCAGTAGTTTATCATCCATCTCGTTACCATAACACAAGCATTAAGTTGCTTAGCTTGGGACGAGATGGCGTTGTGTGAAATGTTATGTTATTATATTAAGTGGCAGTATTCTTACTCTTCTACCATAGGTACGTATTATTCAGTTCCTAGTAGTAGCAGTAGATTATACAGATTATTTATTTTTCAGTTCACGACAACCGTAGTCAGAGTGGTGACGGATTAAGAATACGTGGTGTCACCATTCCATCCTGAAGGTGTAAGAGTCGACTAAGGAAATTACGAGGCCGATAATTTAGCTGTAAGAGAAGAAAAACTTGACACGAAACCCTGAGCAAAACCGTCTGGCCAGCGTGGCTATACGGGTTGGCTAGGCTAATTACCCTCCATTTACTTGGAGGAGGCCCAATTCAGTCGTGGGTCATTCATTGACTGAGAAGTAGCCAAGCCATCCAGATCAGGCCAAGATCGATTCATAGTTAGATAGATTTCTTTATTGCCAGTTAATTTTGTACATAAATTTTACATAATAATAGAAAACAAAAAAAAAACAAAAAAATACCAAGGAATCATTTATTTATTTAAGTATATCGAGATGCATTCGCGAAATTACATTCACAACTCTGCATGTCTCTGCGTGTTGTAATCATACCCAGACGGACTTAGAATACACTAGTGGCCCGCCCCGACTTCGCCCGTGCAAAGCGGGGGTGGGTTATACATATAAACCTTCCCCTTGAATCACTCTATCTATTAAAATAACCGCTTCAAAATCCGTTGCGTAGTTTTAAAGATTTATGCATACATAGGGACGGACAGAAGAATGCGACTTTGTTTTATACTATGTAGTGATTGTGTCACCCTATTCCGAGGCTGAGGGTGTCGTAAAACAAGGATGAACACCTAGCAGCAAGAGAAGGAAAACTTGATGCGAACCCCTGTGCCACGTGGGTCAGCGTGGTACTTATGGCTAATTATATTAAGTAAGATGAGACGATCTTTTCCGACCTACAAATGCCCTTCGTAGCTCGATAACTGAAATGTCACAGAAAATTCATTGGGGCGTACTGACAAAGGCTTTTACTAGAAATTTTGACGGCACCCCGTCTTACCGAGTTTTAAACCATAGCCCCGGAAGTAATAGCTCATGTATTTAAAGCCACTTCAGGCTAACGCCATAAACATGGGGACAGAAGAACGCAGATTTTAAAATAAAATAAATGCTACAAAATGACTATTTGCTCCGACAAATCTATTCGATCTCTGCCTTGCGCGTAAAAATGGCGATCCTAAAAAAGGAAGCTACACAGTTTTGCTTTTGACTAAATATATAATAGTCCTTTTTTTCGGAAAGCGCAGTGCTGGTAGGCCTCCCACACGGTGGCCTGATGACCTGATTAAGGTTGCCGGAAAACGATGGATGCGGGCGGCCCAGGACCGGCCTTTGTGGAAATCCTTGGGGGAGGCCTATGTCCAGCAGTGGACGTCTTTTGGCTGAAATGATGATGATAACGATGATGATATATTAGTCCGTGTGGTGACGGATTTAGATATATAGTGTCACCACCCCATTCCCGATGGTGTTTTAAGAACCAACAAAAGGAAATTACAAGGCCGATAACCTAGCCGTTAGTGAAGGAAAACTTGAAACAAAACCCTGTGCCAAGTAGGCTAATAATCCTCCTAGTGATGGGAGGAGGACCGACTCAGCAGCGGGTCATTTATGGGCTGGGTAGTAGAGAAGGCTGTTATTGATGTCGATGAGAGTAATAACACAGCCTATTGTTTCTATGTTATTCGAGATAGACAGGATGACACTTTATCGAACACCACTATAAGGTTCAAAATCAAACATTTTATGACAATACCCGATGAGAGTATTAAGTAATAACAGAGCCTATTGTTTCTATTTTAGTCGAGCTAGACAGGATGACACTTTATTGAGCACTATCATAAGGTTCAAAATCAAACACTTTATGACAGTACCGTATATTTCTATATAGAAAGACTTAAATGCATTTTCCTTTAAAACGAAGGTAAATAAATCTCAAAATAATAGACGATAAGCCTCTTACGCGACTGCAGTGCTGCACTGAGACTACTGCTGTGTGGAAAGATTTGGTCTGAGAAATGTAGCTTTGAGAAAACCTAAGTATGCGGTTTGATTGTGCGAACATAGGAAGGAACGATATTGTGACGAGTTTAAGATTAATATCTAGGCTACTACTAGCCCGTAACGACTCACTGCTGAATAGGGCCTCCTCCCATTACGTGGGGGGAAATTAGCCACCTGTTCCACGCTAGCCAGAATGGGTGACACAGGTTTTGTCGGCTCTTATGTAAACATTAACCTTTTATAATTAGCGTTTGTAGCTATTCAAATGGGGAACGCTGCCCGTATCTTAGGAACCTTGCCTAAAGGGACTCCTTTAAATATTATATTTTAGTTAGTTTTTAGTTTTAGCTTCAACGATATATTACATTTTCTATTATGTCATATCAATTTTTTTATTTTTTTATTTATTTGGATTCCCAACAGAAAGTGTACAAGGACAAATATGAACTTAAAATTATTGACTACAACTAGTAGGTACCTTTCCAATTACAGGGAAACACAGCATTCATTTGCATTTAAAAAACTTATAGTAATACATATATGTTTATAAATTGAAACTATTAAAACTCAGAGTAATAATAAAATTATACAGTAATAAAACAGAGACTTACAATAACAAATTAAAATTAAAATTTATAATTAAAGTTTGTGGAATATGTAGAATGTAGAATATGTAGTCATTTGCTGTCAGCCACTGTCAAGTGTTTCGGTTTTTAGAAGTAAGGATTTAAACTTTTCAAGGTTATTATGAAATATATCAACATCCCCTGAAACATTGCAAATCCTATTGTAATGTTGAGACATTCTTGCAATAGGGGCATGTTTACCTAAGTTTGTTCGACATCGCGGAACTGTTAGGAGTGATGCAGGGTGGCGTGTTAGTCTACTTGGTACGTTCAATGATATTTCGCTCAGCAAGTCCGGGCAATCGATATAGTCATTTAAAATTAAAAAAAAAAAAATTAAAGTCAATGACGTTGTATAACGTAACAATATTATTTGTTAACATGAGGGTTTGTCCCACATTGGATATTGGTCGCAGTAAAGCTAGTTATGTAATGGGAAATCATTTGCAAACATCTCATATGACACATAAAGCACTCGCAATACCTAGTGATACAGAACTCTAATTCTGTTCTATCATCGTTCATTGTTCAAATTCCCGCCATTGCAAACATGAAACAATAATTCACGTCTATTCGGAATACATTCATATTTTCCGAATGCAAAAGACAAATAACTTATTCTTCTTCTTCTTTGTGAGTACGTAGGAAGTCAATTTGCACGTCTTTGTCCCGCCGACGGCGAATACAAAGCGGGTATTTGATCTTATACTAACTTTGCGTGTGTTTTGTTTGCTCACGTATGTTTTAATATCGTGGTTGCGTGGACCGATTTGCAATGTAATCGTGTCACCAACCATTTCTGTGTTGAGGGTGTTGTAACGACTGAGGAAGCCAAAAACTCGAATCTAGAACCTAAATCTGGCTAGTGGTATTATAGACGAAATCTCCATCATGAAATTGAAAAAGGTTTGACATAACAGGGGATGGCTTGCCCGAGTGTTGACAGATTTAGAATACAATGAGTCGCCACCCCATTCCATCCCTGAGGATGTCGGAATAGCAAAGGCAAAAGGAAATGACAAGGCCGAAAACCTAGCCACAAGAGAAGGAAACTTGAAACGAAATCTTGTGCCAACTCGTCTGGCCAGCGTGGCACAGTAGGCTAATTAACCCCCCTGTGATGGGAAGAGGCCCGAATAAGCGATGAGTCATTTATGGCCTGAGTAGTAGTTGTATTAAAAGGTCGCTGTCGGGATTTCGGGAACAAATAAGCTTTGTTATTTAAAGATCCAAAGGAGCTTGGTTTGCCAGTCCTTGGTCTACGACTTTACCAAAATCCATCACAATTTTCAACGGAAATTCATAACCGAAGACAGACACTGAAAACTGCATTATGGTAAGGTTAAAAATGGCATCAAATTTCAGTCAGTAATTTTTTTTCGCAAAAACTAAGCTAGTACCGCCAAAACTAATGCATTGTTGCTTTTCGACAAGCATCACTCAGTATGAATTTTATATATTTTAAAGGTAACTAGCTGTACCCAGCACGAGTTGCTATGCCCCTAACTAAAATAAATATGAATGAAAGACATTACAAAAATATTTGTTTTGTTCAGAATCCTTCGTGGCCTCGTGCAATACACTTTCCTGAAGATAATCACATCCTCAAATGCATAGTTTACGATTCTTTAAAGATATATAAAGAAAGGAGAAGATTCATCAAAAGGCTCCCACAAACAAACAATAACCGACCTTCGCACATTGTAATTAAACACACCATATTTATCATTGCTGCCTAAGTAGCCAATCTAAATTCATAACGCACGTTCATTATATAAGCATTATTACTATTTACATTGCGACGGTTCAAACGTAGACCGGCTTAACAGCACTTAAATATTAAACATAACTGTTAATATAAAGGCGTGCATACAGAAATAATATGTACTAAACGAGCCGCATCCCTGCTAATGCGATGTAAGGGCCAATTTCCACTTGCGATATAATTGTGAGACTTTATATTTATTAAGAAATATTATCATATAAACACTGATTGACCACAGCCTCCCCCTTAGATGGCAACAAACGATTTTGTTTGGACCGACAGCTACCTTTATAATGGTCGTCAGTCTATTGACTCGTGGTTCGCCCCATACTTCGTTGTGGGTGAACCTGCTCTTACAGTTTTATACTTTACTAGTGGCCCGCCCCGGCTTCGCCCGTGCAAAGCGGGGGTGGGTTATACATATAAACCTTCCCCTTGGATCACTCTATCTATTAAAAAAAACCGCTTCAAAATCCGTTGCGTAGTTTTAAAGATTTATGCATACATAGGGACGGACAGAAGAATGCGACTTTGTTTTATACTATGTAGTGATTAAGTCACAAAGCAACTGTTACTACTCGTATTACCAGATTTTCTTGTCGGTTCTTCTCTTTAGAACAGCATTTTGGACCGGGGGTAGCTTCACACTCAACAATTCATAAATATTTGTGTGATCATCTATTTGAACTATTTGTCGCCCAGTTGTCGACATTAGACCAAAAAGAAACTAAATTTATAATTCCTTAAATATAGTTCTATTGTTAATTTGACCACAGAGTTGACAATAAACAAAAAAATATTTGCGTTTGTGTGTGTCAATTACATGGTAGTGTGTGTAATGTTCTTTTTGATTTAATTGAACTTTATTTTTTATTATTTATTTAAAAACTATAAGTGAGATATTTCATACTACTTACTCCGTTTAGGCAATTTTCGTAAAAAGGGGTAATTCGTTTTTGCTTCACGTAATAATATACATATTATAGATAAAGTTAATTTAGATTTGTTCATTCTATAGGAACATACTCGTACGTTCAAATTCAATTATGGGTTATTTCGTTCTGATATTTTCTAAGGTCGGTTTGTGATGAAGCGGAATACATTATTTTAAAATGCGCTGCCAATGGAAATGTGCCACATTTTCACCACAGGAAGCAAAAGTGGAAATATACGCGGAAACGGAACGCCTACGAGAGCGTTTTGCATAATTTTCGCATTTCTATGCCAGTTTTGTGCACACCTATACCAAAGCACAATGTATCGTGGGCCTCGAAGCCTTATTCTGGAACAGTAATATTTTAAATATGATTAGATAAGCTCATAGCTTAGTTTATGCCTAGCCTTTGCGACTATTGCGCGAGTTTGCTCTCACAAATCTGTCTTATCCTGGCCTTGTCCCTAAAAATGGCGATCTAAAAAGCGCAACTGCTGGCTCTTCTCTTTAGAGCTGCATTCCGAACCGGTGGTAGATGGTAAATAATCAAATTTTAAATGGTAAAAATTTCTATCATTATTGGACTTGTCAAGAGATATCCAGTGAGTCAACTTGATTAAATGAGTTTTGATTTGTGGAATGTGATCGATCAGCACTTTAAGCAAGACTTTTTCACGCAAGCGTACATACGTAGCAAACGTACATAGTTTTTAGATTGCTGCACATCATACCAACGTCATAACTTTCCGTGTGGTGGCAAATTTATAGTACACAGTGTCGCCACCCCATTCTATCCTGAGGGTGTCGTAAGAGCCGACAAAAGGAAATGACAAGGCTGATAAGGCCTAGCCGTAAGAGCAGAAAAAGTTATACGTGATACGGCATCCTGCGCCAACCAGTCTGGCCATCGTGGCACAGTAGGCTAATAACCCTCCATGTAATTGGAGGACGCCCGACACGGCAGTGGGTCATGTATGGGTTGAGAAGTACATCTGACGCTCCTTAGTTTCATTCATTCAGTTATTTAACGAATCCTCTGCACTATGTATAAACCTGTATCATGTATAGATTACAAGAATGTAATACACGAACACAATTCACGGACACGGAATATAATTTAAATATCAAGACCAAATAGCTATTACCAAACATAAAGCTAAGGAAGCACCTACTGAGAGTAGGTTAAATGAAACACCAATGTCCCAGGTGCCGAGGCGCAGGGTACGACAGACGAAGGAAAAAAAAAAGAGCAAATAACTACCATTCATTGCTAAAAAGAACACGGACTACAAGTCTGTGGTGTTGTAACAGAATAAATAAAAAAAAAAAAAAAAAAAACACAATTGACTCCCTTACTCAGATCAACTGCCTCTGGTTTACAGACTCTTGCCCAACTCCGGTTCGATCTGTGATCCATAGGCGGCCCATCCAACACCTAAGCCGAAAAGGCAATCTTAATTAAACATTGTATCTCATTAAAATATATACATTTCTAGTAATAAGGCCGCCTGTGATGTCGCTATGTACATTCGGGCACAGCGTTGTTATGAAAAATAACACAAAAACGTATTGGCGTTGGTTGTTCGCCTCTGATTCGGTCATGCGTCTGTCATTTTTGACATTTGACTTTGAACTCTATTTCCTTATTTGCAGATACCTCTTTGAAATAGTATGGAATATTCAAATTGGTATTTTGGTTAATCCTTTTAGCAAGACGTTTGATCTAAACGTTAAATGTGACTTCGGTGTCTGTTAATGGATTTGGCATGACCAACTGGATCAACGTTCGAGCTATGTGTAATACAAGACTATTACAATAGTCTTATATTATACATAGCTCGCAGGTGTATGTAATACAAGTATACACATATGCGAGGTAACGTCTACTCTATAACTCTAAGTCACGTCTATATGTTCCGGGGGCCCTCGCCAAATGACTTACGAAACGTACGCTTTGGTAACATAGAAAGACACAAGTATGGAATTGAAATTGACAGGTCATGTCAATCCCATTTGTTTTTCTATTCTATCAAAACGTGCAATACGAAAATCCCTTAGCCACAGGTTCCGGTAATCATTGTAACGCTGTGATCAACACTATATCCTATACAACATAGCTTGATCGATTTGACAGATGGACTAGTGATGGGAAACGGAAAATATCTAGTAGTCCAAAAAATAACGTTTTAAAATACTTGTAACTGTGACAAGCTGGCGTGGGTGTATTATGTGTGAAATTTTTTGCACTAGACTTAAAAAACATTGGGTAGTTAGGCGATATAACAACGGTAACTAACGAATAAGGTATAACTACGGATTTTCTAAATTTCATTACTAAATCAGACGCTACGGGCTACGGCGTAGCATGTGACGTAGTAAATCAAAGCAAGTGTAGCGCCTCTTGCCACTTTGCAGTTATAACACATTATAATGTGGTGGTGGAGTAAGAATATATGGTGTCGCCACCCTGTTTCTTCCTGAGAGTGTCATAATAGCCAATAAAAGGAAATGATACGCCCGAAAACCTAGCGGATACAGAAGGGAATCTTGATACGAAACCAGCTTGGCTAGCGTAACACAGTAGGCTTATTAACCATCCATGTAATTGGAGGAGGCCTGACTCATCAGTGGGTTATGTATGGGTTGAGTAGTAAATAGTAATCTTCTTCTTCTTTTGCCTGGCGTTAGTCCCGGTTATTGCTAGGGTCCGCCTTCCGACTGAGCTTCCTCCACTTTGCCCGATCTTCAACGTCCTTTTCAGTTAGGCCATTTGCTCTCATGTCGGATTTGACGAGGTCCAGCCAGCGCTTGCGAGGGCGACCGCGGGACCTAGCCCCAAGGACAGCCATATTCATGCATCTCCGACCAACGTACTCCCTATGGCGGCGCATGATGTGGCCATACCATCGCAGACGACATTCTTGCAGTTTTTCCCCCACGTCACGGACACCAAGACTACCTCGGATAAATGAGTTGCGTATGCGATCGGAACGCGTTACGCCGCTCATCCACCTCAGCATCTTCATCTCCGTGACGCGAAGCTCCTGAGTGTGTCTGCTTAGTGCCGGCCAACATTCGCCGCCGTATAGGAGGACAGGCCGTATGATGCATTTATATATCTGCCTCTTGAGCTATGAAGGCATTTTGCGGTCGCATACAACGCCTGTTGCCTCGCGCCACTTCGCCCAAGCCGCGCCTATACGGGCTTGGACATCGTCATCCACGTTGCCAGTAAATGCTGAGTAGTAAATAGTAGTAGTATTCTGTAAACCCGAAGGTTTATATTTTTTCTTAGATAAGCCTCACAACCCATTCTTTGCACCAGGCAGCAGATGCAATCTACTGTTAAAGTGATGCC
Organism: Clostera curtula; assembly: GCA_905475355.2. Lineage (NCBI taxonomy): Eukaryota > Metazoa > Arthropoda > Insecta > Lepidoptera > Notodontidae > Clostera > Clostera curtula. Next base: position 2,574,915 of record FR997813.1, on the reverse strand, counting down.
GGAAAAATCAAAGTTTAAACGACGGCATTAAAAAGGATAAACCCTAAATTATCTGTCCCCTCTCCCATTGCTAGGGATGTCAAAGAATGGCGGATTAGAGGAGTGAAGGGGTTCCACACAAAGGAGATCGTTAGGGACATGCTAACACAGTTTTTTGCACTCAGTCGCATAATGGTGGGTGAACACGGTGGCTTTGTACTTAAGACAATTTGAGCTTTACTATTAATTTATAATTTATCAAATATAATCAAGTGATTGGTTTTCATAATTTCGGGTAATAAATGACTTACTGAGTCTAGCCTTCTCCACATTGATGGAGCGAAAGTAGCCTACTGTGTCACGCTGGCAAGACTGTTATAACATAACTATTTATAACTTATATTTATATATATATATATGTCGGAGATAGCGACGGCTGAGCGATAGAGTCGTCATCATCTTGACTTGGTACGAGGTTTATTACTTGTAACTTTATAATTCACAATATTAACCACAGTATAAATAACAATGTTCAGTTAACACACTTAGATAGACAAACCGACAGGTTCGCAACGGAGAAGTGTCTCGGTCCGTGTCCCAACGTCGACTGACTGATCGAGCCAACCTCACTTTCCATTACGACTCTGTCCACGTGCCGCCATTGCAAAACAACTGACGTCACCGCGTTTGCCGCACTACTGTGTTAACAATCAATTGAGAAACTTAATAAAACGATATCGTTATCCACGACACGGCCAGCCTGACGAAGCACACGTCCTCGTGTGTACTTGTAACAAAATAACCAACTGAGGCACATTTTCACGTTCGGCCAACCTGACGGTAATGTTCCGTAATCGTATCTTAAGAATCAAGTTAACAGAGATCACGTTAGCATACAAATAATTTTAACAACTTTAACACGAAAGATTCCTCTAAGCCCATAATCTTTAAATCTCAATACTGATACTTTAAAACAGTAGGTTTAAAGTAATAATTACACAACACATGGCCCAGCTGTCCCAGCAGCTAGTGACAATTCACATGTCACCCATATCGTCATCGCTCCAAGCGATACGACCAACACTTTAACTAGAGTTCACGACTCCCAGTACACAGGACCATACAAATAGTCTCTCTCGAGACCCGGGTCCCCGCCACACCACTAGCTGCCCATCGCGCTCTGTACAACTCCCAGAGTTGCAGTTACGACTACAGACTAGTGCGTGTAGTGCGACCTAGCCAAGGTATGTGTTCTTTTTTACTGTTGGAGGCAACCTCCTCACCATCTTCATCAGACAAATTTAACTCAACGGGCACACTGCTTAGTGGAATCTCCTTATACAGTCGTGAGCGTATTTTTATGTTCTATTACCGGTCAAAGATTTCAGCAAATAACGATCATCATCAAGTAACTCCACAATTTTTAACGGTCCCTTGTATTTCGCGTCTAATTTAGTTTGGTTTCTCTTCGTTCTGAATTTAAACTAAATTACCAACATCAAACTTTACCACTTTAACTTGTAGTTTTATCAAATTTTACTTTTTCGTAACTGGTACTATTTTCTATGTACGTGGCCGCTTGCTCTCTTGTCTTACTAATGTCTACTGCCGGTCCGGAATCATTCAAAGTTAATAGGTTAAATGGTCTAGCTAAAGGTCCTATCAGAAACTCGAGTGGACTCGCTTGTATTACACGGTGGACAGAGGAATTCAAAACTAATTGACAGACGCTTCTATCGCGGTCAGCATACTTTTTAACGCGCTCATTGTTCTTTCTACTTGGCAATTAGCGCGACTTGAACCCGTAGCTATCAAACGTAATGAAACTGACAAAAACACTTTGAATTCTTTGTTGGCAAAGCATCGTCCCAGATCTGCAATTACTTACTGGAGCTCCAACTAAAGACGCTTGATTTAAGGGATTTAATTGTTCTAGCCAAATCTATTCTCAGGGTATGATACAAGGGAACAAATTTTGTGACCGCATCAATTAAAACTATGACGTACTCCTTGCAATCGCTTTTCCACTTAATTTGCCAGTTAAGTCAACGTGCACAGTATGCCACGGGATACTAATCTTAGGAATTGGATGAAGTCCCGCTTGTGGGCGACCTGATTGCGATTGAGATAGTTTACAAGTAATACAACCATAGACAAACTTACGAACGCACTTAGCCATGTGCTCGAACCAATAGTGATCAACCCTGTATATTTGGCCACCTCGCCCTTTATAGTTCACAGAGCCACCTCGCCCTTGACTGTATATTTGGCCACCTCGCCCTTTATAGTTCATAGAGCCACCTCGCCCTTGACTGTATATTTGGACTAACTGCTACAACAGTCAACATATTTTTGAGGGTGCTCATAACTCTTTCCACTTGGCTTCGGCGCAACACAATGTTTGATGAGAGAGCACTCTCCACCAGAATCAGAATAAAATGGATACGACTCACAAGCGTTCATCAGCGCACCGCTGGGATTGCTAACATAGCAAGCTTCCACATGCCTCTCGTTACTCGCCGCCGCCGCAGGCGCCGCTCCGAACCGCCTGCGCCTACCGCCGCGCCAGCTCCTCCGCTGTTGCCACGTTGTTGCCACGTGGACATCTCGCTGCCAAATGTCCGGCGCTGCCGCACCTGAAACAGACTAAGTCCGACCGCGGCCGCGGCCCCGCAGAGCCTGACGCTGAAGTGTGCAGTGGCAGCACTAGCTGCCTTGCCTTTCACCGCCAATTTGATGCTCGGTGACCCATTCCACCGCAGCTGTGACATTCCACAGTTGCCGACCGAAAACCCGATCGCTTGAAATCTGGATCTGCTGTCCTATCGCCTCACGTTTAGGCTACCTTACCGATGCAAATCAAGGTATACAATGGCTCCATAATCTTGGAAAACTTTGCTATAAACTGGCGAAAATACGACGCCAGACCGATGAACCGTCAAGCTAAACAAGCACAGCAATCTAAACTTCGTATCGCAAGTAATTAACAGGTAAACACGCAAAAGAACCTCAAATAATATTTTCTTACACCGGTCAAAATCACACTATCGTAAATTCGTATACCATACAATATACCCGAGTAATAAAATGGAAACTGCTCACCGGAGTGACGTAAAATTGCAGCTGGTGCGCTTACTACAGATCCACTCACTATTCTTTGACCTGGCTGACCACAGTACTGTTGCTCGCCTTCCTGCTGCTCCGCTCAGGGCAGTTAGACGCGTAGTGTCCTTGTCCATCACAATGAAAGCAAGTGATCCCCACTTGGTTAATCGCCGCACTATGACTGCCGCTTGTGATCTTCAGTTCAGAACAATCTTCATGTAGCTTAATGTCTCCTTTATAGTGACAATGAATCGCCATTATCGGTTATTTCCATCGCGTACAGAAGTACACACATTATCACTACACTGTTTTCTCCACGTGGGCTGACTGAGTTACATACCACTTCTGATGTCGGAGATAGCGACGGCTGAGCGATAGAGTCGTCATCATCTTGACTTGGTACGAGGTTTATTACTTGTAACTTTATAATTCACAATATTAACCACAGTATAAATAACAATGTTCAGTTAACACACTTAGATAGACAAACCGACAGGTTCGCAACGGAGAAGTGTCTCGGTCCGTGTCCCAACGTCGACTGACTGATCGAGCCAACCTCACTTTCCATTACGACTCTGTCCACGTGCCGCCATTGCAAAACAACTGACGTCACCGCGTTTGCCGCACTACTGTGTTAACAATCAATTGAGAAACTTAATAAAACGATATCGTTATCCACGACATATATATATATATTATATTATAACTTTTCCTTGTCTGGTGACCTGTGTTCGTTCAGCAGCTAATATCAGAGTGGATGATCACCAACTCTCTGGAACTGCCCGCCTGGAGAAGGCCCTCCCCCATGCAGAATACCGGAGTCAACCAATCAGCCACCTTCCATCTGCTGGCAGCATCATGTTCTTTTTCACAGGATGACTGGATGAAATGTTAATGACACCTAACAACATGCTACAAACTTCCATGAACAACGGTAACTTCTTACAATCAGTATAGAAAAATGGATAGCTGAACCGTACTATAACACCTCGGGGCTATGGGAACGCTGAAAATAAGCTGCACCAACTTTTATATTAAAACGGTGGTTCGTCTTAATTTCTTGGAATCCAATATAATTAATACTTTACAAAAAACATCAGACGTCATAAAAAATATTTTCACACCGCCATTATAATGGTGCATTTTTATTTTACGGTGCACAGAACTATGCGCGAATTGTGCCGCTGTGCTTTGTGAACTTTTCGAAAACGATTTACTTTTCTTTTATTGTTCTTTATATAAATCTAAATTCTTTATATTAAATAATAAATTACTCGTTTGTCAATCGTATAATCATAAGGTTGGGTTTGCATTTTTGTACCCAAGTACCTAGCTTATGTAGTGTAACCAAACTATTTGAACCACGATAACGTATTCCGGCTGTGGATTGATTCACCCACCTCCACTCAGTGGGCATCTCACTGCTCCAGCAGATTGCTTTTCTATTTCACATAGGCGCTTCGTGAAAATGTAGGAGAATTTTTAGGAACTAACGATTTTAGTTCTAATCTACGTCCCTCTGTGTTCGGAGTTTCGGATTCAAAATATATAGTGTACCCGTATTTTTTTTCCTGTATTTTTTTCCTGAGGATGCCATATGAGCCGAAAAGGCAGATAACCTAACCGCCAGGGTAGGAACACTGAAACCCTGTGCCAATCCACCTAATCAGCGTGGTACAGCAGGCTAATTAACTCAACTCAACTCAAAAGGAAATTTATTTACGTAGGTTTCATCACTCTCATAAATCGTCACATTTATAAACTAGGTTTCTCGCGCGGCTTCGCCCGAGTGGGCTTCGAACCCGTGCTTATCTCTATGCATATTTTTTATGAACATAAAAGCGGTTATTGTGACCCAATTATGATAGTTAGATATGTGCTCTCGCGGACTTTTTTGTTGATCTTTAAAAGACCTACAAACCCGTAGTACATAATTTTGTTCTATTGTCAATAGTTTTCTATTCATACGGATCCCTAATTCTTTTGAAAATATAATATAGCCCATAACCTTCCTCGATAAATGGACTATCTAACACTGAAAGATTTTTTTATTTTGAAATCGGACCAGTAGTTTCTGAGGTTAGCGCGTTCAATCAAACAAACAAACTCTGCAGCTTTATACAGGGTGGTCAAAAAGTCGTGGATCAAACGAAACCAGCGGTTAGATGGGGCCATCAGCAGCAAAAAATTGTTCTACGGGAGGTCCTTAGGGTCAACCCCTGCAGAGTTACAATTGATTTTGTGTTTTTATGAGAAATTGACTTTTTTTTACTAAAATTTGAAAAAATCTACACCCTGTATCTTTTTTATAATTTTCACTAGATTGGTACTGATGAGTCCTTTCGTTAGACATGCTATTTATGGTAGTTTATTGGGTGTGTTGAAGATAATATTAAGTTTTACGAAAGCAATAATTCTTAAATCAAAACTTGTTATTTACTTCGGACCCCACTGTGAAAAAAAATACTCTACAGAAAAGTGCCCCTGTATCACAATTTTTGGCGCATTTAATAGGGATTCTAAAAAGATATTACACATGGCTATGCGTGGCTTCGATATCTTTCAAGGACGATCATTCGTGGCAAGGCCAGAGTTAATTCATACATAAAACTCGGTTAGGCCTACTAACCTAACCCTACCTAAGCGTGTTCGTTTTCGGACTACAGGGTCTTTATCGTCGTTTTAGCCCATAAATGACCCACTACTGACTCGGGCCTCCTCTAAGTTCATGTTGGGAAATTAGCCTACTGTGCCACGCAGCCAAGACGGGTTGACACAGGGTTTGCATCAAGTTTTCCTTCTGTTGCGGCTAGGTGATCTGCCTAATGCGTTCTTTTAGTCGCCTCTTACGACACCCTCAATATGGTATGGGTTGGTGACATTGTTTATTCTTTATCGTCTTCGTTTAAGCCCATATATGACCCACTACTGTGTCGGGCCTACTCACAATTCATGGAGGGAAAATTGTGATACAGGGGCACTTTTCTGTAGAGTATTTTTTTTTCACAGTGGGGTCCGAAGTAAATAACAAGTTTTGATTTAAGAATTAGTGCTTTCGTAAAACTTAATATTATCTTCAACACACCCATTAAACTACCATAAATAGCATGTCTAACGAAAGGACTCATCAGTACCAATCTAGTGAAAATTATAAAAAAGATACAGGATGTATATTTTTTCCAATTTTATCAAGTTTTAGTAAAAAAAAGTCAATTTCTCATAAAAACACAAAATCAATTGTAACTCTGCAGGGGTTGACCCTAAGGACCTCCCGTAGAACAATTTTTTGCTGCTGATGGCCCCATCTAACCGCTGGTTTCGTTTGATCCACGATTTTTTGACCACCCTGTATACCTATTAAAGTATAGATACTATTATCATCTAACGGCCCCTGTCCCACACTAGTATGTAGACGTAGAAAGCATATATAACTCAGCGTTGCGTCATTTATGGGCGTAACAGTAGTAGTTTTCAGTAATAATTACATAAACAGTCAAAAGTTTATCACTACACCAAGTACCCATTAGTTTTTGCCTGCAGTATACTGTAGGGACAAAAACTTTCGACAACATTTTATTATGATAACAACTGTTGTATAGTTTGTCGGTTTGTTTTCCTGGTTTGGTATTTGGTTTTAACGTGGATATTACTGTATTCTCGGCCCATAAACGAACCGCAAGGAGTATCATCAGATAACTTATGGACATAGGCTTACCCCAACGATTTCCACGAAGACCCGCCCGCACCCATCGTTTTCCGGGAACCTTAACCAGGTCAATCCACCGTGGGAGGCCTACCTGCACTGAGCTTTCCCGAACGCGGTCGCCACTCTTTTTCACATCACATTTTCTGCCCCAACACATGTGCATGGCAGTGGGCAGGGCAACTTATGTTAGTGTGCCCAGCTTAGGTGTGGCAATCTTGTGGGCTATGTCTGTAAACTGAAAATGTAACTCTGGTTCTCCTTAATTCTGATTCGATCTCGCAGGGAAACTCCGATCATAGTCCTCTCCATTGCCCTTTGGGTGACTTTGAGCCTTTTTGGAGCCCATAGTGAGTGACCACATCACTACCTTAAGTGATACCTTTTTGTTACTTCCGGTATAGGTATACTTAGAAAACACCGGTATGCTACCATCTACTACTAGTCGACACTGCCTCCTCTCATTACAGGGAGGGTAATTAGCCTACTGTGCCATGCTGGCCAGGCGGGTTGGCACAGGGTTTTTTTTCTAGCTTTTCTTCTCTTACGGTTATGTTTTTCCATTTATCGGCTCTTACGTCACCCTTAGGATGGAAGGGGGTGGTGACACTATGTATTTTAAATCCGTCACCACACAGACATTATGAGTATGCTACCTATTCGAGCCTTATCCTCAGTAAAATAACTCTTAATGTTATCCAAGGTACGTGCTCGATACTAAGTCTTCCGATTCGCGATATCGGGATATCGAACGATTCGATTTCATTCTCGTAAGAACATTAATTTTGTACTAGTACTCAGCCAATAAATGACCCACTGCTGACTCGGATCTCCTCTCATCACAGGGAGGGTAATTAGCCTACTGTGCCACGCTGGCCACACTGGTTGGCACAAGGATTCATATCAAGTTTTACTTCTCTTGCGGTTTGATTTTCAGCCTTTTTAACCCCCGACGCAAAACGAGGGGTGTTATAAGTTTGATGTGTCTGTCTGTCTGTCTGTGGCACCGTAGCTCGCGAACGGATGAAGCGATTTCAATACAGTTATTTTTTTTACATGTTTGATGAAAATCGGTTGAATCGTTTAAAAGTTATGGGGGGTGAAAGTGGGGAAGAATAACCGAAAGTCTGCAAATATAATCGAGTGGGGTCTCAAATGAAAGCGCATCACGTGCACATTATAAACATCATAATAAGACCAGGACCAGGGGTCAGGTAATAAATAAATAGGAGCGGTCCCCCAACGCGATGTATTTTTTTACTTTTTACTTTTTATAGGATACATAGGTCATTGTGTCGGGGGTTTATTTAAATTTTTGATTTAATTTTTCATTTCCTTTGGTCGGCTCTTACGAATCCTTCAGGATGGAATAGGGTGATGACATTATGTATCCCAAAACCGTCACCACAAGGAAAAATATTTTAAATCGGGGTAAAAAATAAGAATTTCTTTACTAAAATTTTACTTACGTCTGGATTATTCGGACAAACTCTTAGTTTTTTTTTCTGTTTAATGAAATCTAAATTAAACTTAGACAAATATAAAAGCAGCAGTTGTTTAATTAAATGTATAATTATTTGATTTTTTTTTTGTATTCTGCATTTTGAATTAATATCATCATCATCTTAGGCCTTAAAGCCCAGGGTGGGCCTTAGCCTGCTCCAGTATGTTCTTCCAGACAGATCTGTCCATGGCTTTCTCCTTCCAGCTTCTGACACCAATCACTTTGAGGTCCTGTTCGACGCCATCTAACCATCTTAGCTTGGGCCTCATAGCGAGGTCTGTAATCATATTGAAATTAAATAAGACTTACGCTAACCAGACATATTTAAACAACACTGGCCAAATCACAAATTTGTAATATCGAACCAGTTCGGTATAGAAATGTGTCGTTCGGTTACGACAATATCGTACAATTCGGAATCATTACGCTGGCCAGACGCATCAATATACGGCTCGCTTCATATTTATTGCATTTGGTTGGCGAGTAACCACTAGAATTGATTTTATTGGTATCCAATTCATTGGCGTTGCTATTGTTATATAGAGCCTGATATTTAGGTTCAATTTATTGACGATACACCAACGGAATGCGCATTGGTTTTGCGAACGAACTGAGTGCAGTCAATAAAGGAGGTATTTTAACGCATTATACTATACGATTTCTTGGCTTTTTGGTCTTGAAATAAAGTATATGCTTGTTTATGAAATGAAATAAAAAATCATTTAATCAAGTAGGCTCATTAGAGCTTCTTTATAAAAAATAGCATTTATCACCGGTTCGGAATGCAGCTCTATAGAGGAGAGCCGGCAATAAACTCTGTAGTTAATTAAAAAGATGGCCTTTTGTAGGTATAAGGCCAGGATAAGACCGATTTTTGACTGCCTAGACTTTGAAGCTCAGGAATCTTTAACGTTAAATCTTACTAATATTATCAACGTGAAAGTTTGTAAGTATGGATGGATGGATGGATGGATGGATGGATAGATGGATGGATGGATGGATAGATGGATGGATGGATGTTTGTTACTCTTTCACGTAAAAAGTACTGAATGGATTTTAATGAAACTTTACAATAATATAGCTTATACATCAGAATAACACATAGGCTACTTATAAAGATATTATGTGAATTACAACAATATAAACAAGTCGAAAAAAGTTTTCAAATTTTCTAATAGTCAAATTTTTTTCGGTCATATTAAACTATAGACAACATAACGTTTCGCTGTCAGTTGCGTTTTGTTAAAGTAGGTTTTATACGGAGGGCGGGTGGAAGGGGAAGTCACAGAGGCTACTGGTAAGACCTGGTGACTTCGTCTTTCACCGTACTCCATTGTCTTTCCCGGCAATGTGAGGGGTGTTGGTCTTGGGTGGAGCACTACTGTTGCGTCGAAACCCAAGGCAAGTGTGGTTGTTATCCTGCTCGTGGTTGCCGCCTGCTTTTGGTCTGGCCCTTCTGGACAGACGTAGCCGAAACAGCCATGCGCCTTCCCGTATAATTCTCCCTTCCCTCCTTTCCCTTTACCCTGTTTCCTGTCTTTCCCATTTCCTACACAGTGCCGCGGTTGTTCGGCTCCGGGTCTTCTCTGCTCTCAGAGTTGACTTCGGATGTCGCACCGCCGTGGCACACCATAGGGTCCTCGGGTTGGCGCTCAACATTGGTTGGCCGCTAAACCGAGTCCCTACCCAATTTAATTTTATCCTGTCGTTTTGGTTGTTTTGTTTAATTTTACTTCGTTTGGTTTGTTGCTTTTGGTTGTGGTTTTAATTGGTTTTTCTTTTTTCTGTCCTATCTCTTGGTTTCTCTTCTTCTTTCTTTGGTAGCCTTCTGGGGTGCGGCTCTCGGGTTTTCCCGGGGGTCCGCTGGGGGGGAAAGTGCGTAGGGCGACGTTTATGGTAGGAGACAAAAAAAAAATGGACAAGCACCGACACGAAAAATCTCCCCGGGCGGGTCCCAGTCAGCCGGTGGCTGCTGGGGAATCCCGCACCCCTGCGCCTAAAAACGCGGGGGTCTGCCCCACGTTATACGGGGGGGGCAATGTAGGTGTTTCGTCCGTCAGCAAGACGGACGATTTAGAGAGGACGAAGGAGTTATGGAGGGTGATGGCGCGTAAGCGTAAGAAGGAGGAGACCGCCACGGAGGAAGGGGCGGTGGAGTCGAAGAGGGTGAGCAGTCCGCTCCCCAGCACTCAGAGGCTCCAGGGCGAGAGCGAAGTAAGCGACGACCAGCACAGCAGGGAAAGCTCGCTGGGACGGGAGGCAGACGAGGCTGGGTCGTGCGACTCGGACCTGCTGACCCCTAATGGGCGGGCGAGGCGCTTCTTCAAGCGCGCAAAGGATGGGAAGGCCTGTCGGTCGCAGACCCCACTCACCAGTGAGTGGGAGGGTGGAGAGACTGACGGGCCGGAAGAGCTCACAAAGGACGCGGCACAGAGCGCTGGTTTTTACCACGAGGGCGCACGCTACTCGTACCGGAGGTACATACGACTCCGGGACGAGATAAGGTCGGGCAAGGAACCTTCGGTGGAGGTCCCAGATGACGTCCATTTTAAGGGCATGGCACGCACGCTTAATGCGAAGGCAAAGCTCTTGGACGTCATCAACAAGGTGACGGAGAATAGGGCGAAGTTACCTCCAGGGGAGCCATGCGCCGGATCCCTGGGCGCTATCGTCCAGGACGATCTGGCCATCCTCCTGGAGGTCACCAAGAGATCCGGGAAACCGAAGGGCGTATTCCTCTCGGCCATCCGAACGGCAGCCCCCTCGCTCTTGGAGGCCACGAACAAGTTGGTGGCCAAGGCGGCGAGGACTGAGGAACTGGCGAAGCAGGTTGAGGCGATGAGGGTGGAGCTGGATCAGCTGCGTGCTGACATGGAGAGTCGGCCCCCTCACGCCTCGCAGACCGTACAGGAGGAGCCCCCACTGACCATGAGGGCTATAGGCGCCATGATGGACGCGAAACTCGCGGGCATCGCGGACCGTCTGCTGCCGGAGAAGCGGCTTCGACCGCCTCTGGAGGCAGACAAGTCTGCTGCCCGCGGGGTCCACATGGCGCAGAGGGTGAAGGAGAGGCGGGCTGAGAGCGATGGGTATCCCCGCCCTCCCCGGAAACCGAAGCGGAATAGGCGGAAGAGGGCGGCGGCTGTGCCACCAGTCGCGGACCTCCCTGCGGTTCCCCCGTCTGTGACGCCCAGTGTGGCTCCAGCGAGGGAGCCCAGGAAAGACACATGGGCGACGGTGGCGGCCAGGAAGGCCCCGCCGAAGAAGAAGGTCGAGCCGAGGAGCCGTCCCTCCCCCCCTTCGCCACGCAAGGCGAGGAAGGGCAGAGGGGCGAAGTACCGGCGGAGAAGGGAAAGGGCGAAGACGGAGGCAGTGTCCCTTACACTACCCGAAGAGTCGCAGCGTACATACGCTGAGGTTATAGCGACCGCCAAGGGGGCGATAGACCTGGGAGAGCTCGGGATCGCCCCCGAGGACATGCGACCGCGAAGGGCGAGGACGGGGGGGATGCTCTACGAGCTGTCCGGCCCCGGTTGCGGAGAAAAGGCGGACAGGCTCGCAGAGAGGCTTGGAGTATCCCTCGGTGCTCTGGGGGTCCGAGTCCTGCGCCCCGTGAGGTCCAGAGACATTAAGGTCCTGGACCTGGATGATGCGACGGAGGCCGCTGACGTGGCTGGGGCAGTCGCCACAGCCGGGGGGTGCGCGGCGGAGGCTGTCAGGGTTGGCAGTATCCGTCGTGCGCCCGGTTACCTGGGCGTGGCCAGTGTGCGTTGCCCGCTAGCCGCTGCGCAGCGGCTTCTGTCGACCGGCCGCCTTGTGGTGGGCTGGTCAAGGGCAAGGGTGGTGGCACTCGAGGCCAGAGCGGAATTCTGTTTCCGCTGCCTCGAGTGCGGCCACGTGGGGGCCCAGTGCCCCAACAGGGAGGCAGCAGGGCGAGGAGCTCGCTGCTATAAATGCAGCGAGCTGGGCCATCGGGCAAGAGAGTGCCAGGCCCGGGACAGGCGCTGCCCGCTGTGTGCGGATATGGGTTTGCCCCATACGCACCGGCTGGGCAGCGGATCATGCGCTCAGGCGAAGGCGAAGGGGGGCCGTAACAGGTCTCCCAGGCGCCACGGGGGGGGTCCAGGGTGCTGCCGCTGTTGCGGCGGCGCCCATGGAGACCGATGCCTCGCAGCCTGGGCGGGCGGTGCGCGCGAGCTCGACCAGCCGAGCCGCCACCGCCGGGACGTAGGCCGTAGTTACGGCTACGGATCTCGGGGCAGGGCGCGGGGAAGCCCTCGCCCCACACGGGATCGTTGGGTGCCCTGTCATGTGTACTGGCAGGGCACCACGGAGTTCATCTCCAGTGTCGGGTCGCTCCAGTCGGAGCTGGGACTGGTTGGGGGTGAGCGCGTTCTTGGCTCCCCCCCTCGCGCGTCTGGCTCGTGGTGCAGTTTCTGGGCCCACGAGGCAGGTCTTGCGCGGGATTGTACACCCCGGGGATGTTTTAGTGGGTAGGCCCCCACTCTGGGGGAGATTCCCACACACCCCTCGTCGGTCCTCCCCGGGACCGACGGGGATAGTCCATAAAGGATTTTTACCCCGGGCACAAAAAAAAAAAAAAAAAAAAAAGGTTTTATACGGACGGGATAAAAATCTCAGGTATCCTATGTCCAACTTTCTTTTTGTTTTAAATATTTATAATGCGGAACATAGTTCGCCGGGTCAGCTAGTGAAGAATAAAGCTTACTGTGGCATGTTGCTTACTTTATGAATGCTCAAGTGGAATCGACGGAGTGGATAGTGTAGGGTATCCATCCATTGATTTTTAGTAGGTATGTTGTTTGTTTTTCATTTACCGACCACAAAGGCACAGGATACGACCCCGGAATCGAACAGAGTTTTTTTTATATCAATACGAACAACAAAATAAAATTTAAAATTTACCACTTGAAATTGAAAATTGGTTATTTACCATCTACCACCGGTTCGGAATGCAGTTCTACAGAAAAGAGCTGGAAAGAAACTCTGTAGTTGCCCTTTTTAGATTGCCATTTTTAGGTAAAAGATTGGATATAGGTTTGTGAGAGCAAACTTGTGCAATAGTCGCAAAGGGCTAAACATCAGCCAGATCTAGTCAACAATAGTAACCTTCTAATGACCGAGCCAACCGGCCCCCAGCAACGGCATCTGTTCACAAGCATGACGCATGTGACAGCCATCGCCCTCCTCAAACATATTGCAGGTAAGTGAACGCCCCGCCACACGACGCCACCACTGCCATAAGTATTAAAGTGAGCATGCTAACTCAAGCACCAAGGAACTGAATGATTTAAAAGTTATACTAATAACGCGCTAGGATGCTCTCACATACTGTGTACAAACATCACATATCATCACATATCTGACTAATACTCAAAGATAGAAATACATTTTAAACTTAATACTGCTTCTTTGATGCTATAGCTTCTGTTACAACGTGTATATGCAAGATAGTCACTACTTCTATAGAGCCCCAACTGTTCTCCGGCATTGTTCCCGCTAATTTACAAGACATCTCTTTATAAACTTTGTTGAGTGTGTGTTCCACATTTGCATATTGTGCGTAAAGGTCGTGTTACACTGGCTTTATAAAACGGGACATTACGTAGGATTACTAAGTACATATCGTGAGTGATATCATCACTATCACTACATATTATAAAACAAAGTCGCTGTTGCTGTCGTCTGTCCGTCCCTATGTATGCTTACACATATCTTTAAAACTACGCAACCGAGTTTGAAGCAGTTTTAATAGATAGAGTGATTCAAGAGGAAGTTTTAGATGTAACATGCATACTATTGTAGAGAAACACAGATCAATTTAGATGTTCATCATTGCACCCTTGCGAAACCGGGGCGGGTCGCTAGTATAGAATAATCGCGATACAGAAGGAGCAAAAACAAATCGTCTTTTATAAAAATCGTCCAATATTGCCATAAATGGAAGTGGCGTATGTTAAACTCCGCTATATTATTTTACACTAACACAGTTGCTCGACCCCGGAATCGATCTAGGGTCCCGTCAGTCATAATATTGATACAATACACTTGCCGAAAACCAAACTCTATTTCGCCAACGTCAACATATATATTTTAATTGTAGATAAAACTCATTAGAAACTTTAGATTAGATAAAATTAGAACTTTGTGTTAAAATTTTGAAACGCCTGTAAAGGAATTAGTTACTGTTTAGTTAAAATCAAAATTATTAATTTGTATAGATACATACATCAGAGCTTTTGTTGTTTGATTAAAATTTTAACTTTACCCTAACTTAAACTTAACTCAGTTAAACCATTCCATCGAGATTTTAGGAGCCAAAGCTAAGAAGCCACTACAACCAAATTAAACTGTAAAAATATATTCTTTTAAATTACATTTTACTGCAATGTCGTGGATATCCAGCTATTTGATTTTTAAATCACTATCACTACATAGTATAAAACAAAGTCGATATTTTCTGTCCGTCCCTATGTATGCTTAAATCTTTAAAACTACGCAACGGATTTTGAAGCGGTTTTTTTTAATAGATAGAGTGATTCAAGAGGATGGTTTATATGTATAACCCACCCCCGCTTTGCACGGGCGAAGCCGGGACGGGCCACTAGTTACTAATAAAGCATTTAAATGAATTGTGGGAATGATATTTCCATGTACCACGTGTTTTCACATTGTCAGTAACTTTTAAAAGTACCACACTACACTGACGATAAGAGCATTTTCGCAGCGTTTAAACAGTAAATGGACCAACATCCTTACCTAATTGTTTGAAGTTTGAGAGTCATAGTACAAGTTGTAAAGTAGTTTTTAAGTACGTCGCTTATTGTGAACACGCTTTGTTGCTCAATGAATGTATGTGTTTTGTATCTACATTGTACAAGCGGAATATATGGTTCATGCATGTGGCCTGTCTGATAGTAATCAAATACTGTTGCCTATGGACGTTGATGACACCAACTGTGGAAGTCTCCTTTAAGCTTTCAGTTGCCAATACCATGTTTCTTCTGATAAAATTCCGGTGACCTTCCCCCCCGAGGAGTAAAGCAAGTTTTCCTTTTGTGGCTGCCATATTCTGTAAGTTTGAGGTATCCTGTTTGCAAGTTGGTGGTAAATAGAGTGAATGTCCGTATGATGATGGATTAATAATCTATAGTGTCACCACCCCATTCTTTACTGAGGGTGTTGTAAGAGCCAACAAAAGGAAATAACATGGTGAAAAACGTAGCCGCGAGAGGATGAAAGCTTGAAAAGAAAACCTGTGGCAACCCATTTGGCCAAGTTGGAAAAGTAGGCCCATTATATCACAGGGAGGCCGACTCAGCAGTGAGTCATTTATGGGCTGAGTAGTAGTATAACTAGGTTTTTTTTATTTCGTTTAGATTAATTTCTATTTTTTTTACCCTTTCAATCAATTCACATGTATTTGGTGCGAGTTAAAAATGCCTCGTTGGTCTAGGAGTTAGATGTGCCGCCTTTGGGTCAATGGATCCCGGGTTCCATTCCGGGGTCGGGCAAGTGTCTTTGAACTAGAGGTACTTGCTCTGAATGTAGGTGTCATTTGTGTTCGTGAATTACATGTCATGTTGGTAATCTGTCCCCTCGATACAGGTTAAAACTCGTGCAAGGGTTTCTTTAAAAAAAAGCGTAACAATCCTAACCTAGTTACGAAATTAAAAAGAAAAACAGAGTGGCCAGCCATATTTTTCCACGCGAACTTAGTGACGTCATCAAGTTAAATCACTCCGTGACCCATCGAGTTAACTTTGACGATTGAGATAACAAGTTGAGTCTCAAATTGCCCTGTTAATGGCGTTTCTACTCTGAAATTGCATTATTCTTCGCCAGAAAACCCCAGCGTTTGTCACCTGAACAGCTAACAGCGAATAGTGCAGGAGTTCGCAGCCTTAATTTGTACATCATTATACATAAGTCCGCTTTTGTACATAACTGTATATGTATGTGCAAAAATAAGAAATAAATAAATACATAGAATATTACACTAACTACCTTGTTAGTAATGACTGTGAGTGTGGATTATCATACATTGGGCAAACAAAGAGAAGTGTCGGTATCCGCATAAAAGAACATATAGCTGACATGAAAAACAGACGCTCGACCAAGTCTGCAGTTTGTGAGCACACATTCAACAAGACCAACCACTACATTCACTTTGATAGACCTCAAATCCTTGCCAAGGAAAATCATTACATTCCAAGAATGATACATTCCAAGAAGGCTATTGAGATTAAAAGATATCCAAATTTCAATAGAGAGGATGGTTGGCAAGTACCAACTGCTAAATTGATCAAATCTCAATCAAAACACTCATCTGCAAGACCTCTGGACACCGTGAGCGATTTCATTTATCAATAAAACAAAATTATAGGCGGTAGATTTTAACCGTTTTCTTTGTACTTTTGAAGACAACTGTCATCTAGTCTCTCCCGCGACCACGACTGCTGCAAAGCATTCGAAACGTCGGGAATTAAATAATGTAATATACACGCGATAAATCCGATAAAAAGTGTTTAATTTCAATACCTTGTTAGTCTAAGGATTGAGTCCTTGGCCTTTGAATCACGGGTCCTCGGTTCTTACTCCGATGCTTAATCTGAACCTAGGTGTCCTTGTGTTTGTGAATTAGCACGAACACTAAATCAAAATCAATGCAAAATCTACTACGACACTATGGGTCACTCTTCGTCGGGCCTCTTCCTGTCGGGAGGCCTCCATGGCCACCTTGAACCAGTATGGCGCCAACGGATCCTTAAGGCACGGAAGTCCCCTCACCAGAGCAAAGTGGCAGCAAGGTCGAAGAGGTCTCGTGTCAAGTTTTCCTTCTCATGAAGCTAGGTATTCGGCGTTGTTACTCTTGTCCGTTCTCTTAGGATGAAATGGGGTGATGACAGAATGTATTCTAAATCCGTAATTAGTATTCGCGCTGAATACTCCGCACTATTGGCATTCAAGAGTGATGTAATTTGTGTGACTAGCTCCCAGACTACTGGTGGGGTGGGAAAGGCAATAAATATGCAAATCGACCCCTTCCAATGTTCGGTTCTTGAGTAAAAACAAGATTTTAATATTGAAGCGTTTAATGAAAGTTGTCGGGGCTTCGATGGATTGTGTCCTAACGATGAATATTGAGATACGAAATTGGGTCGTGCTGTTTGTTTCGACCGATTGCTGATACAATTGAGTTTTCAACCGTAAAGATAATTTTACCGACTGACAAATTTTCTGTAACCGATATTTGCGGTTTGCTATTTTAATTTGTATGCTAAATATTTATAAAAAATTTCGTATGGCGTTGGATTTAGAACATTTACAGTCACCACGCCATTCCAACCTGAGGATATTGGAAGATCCTTGCATTTAGAGGGCACCGATTTCAAAGGTTTACCAATGAGACACTGTTACAACACAGTAATACAAAAATGTACAGTAAACCTACTCAGCCCATATAAGACCCACTGCTGGATCTTGCCTCCTCCAATTACATGAGGGACAATTAGCCTACTGTGCCACGCTGGCCAGACGGGTTGGCACAGTGTTTGTGTCAAGTTTTCCTTCTCTTGGGACGAGGTGATCTGTCTCTTACGTTCCATTAGTCGCCTCTTACGACACCCTCAGGATGAAATGGGGTGGTGACACGATGTATTCTAAATCCGTCACCACACAGATTTTTTTTCATTTATTGCAACCGTTTGGTGACAGATTTAGAATACTTAGTGTCATCCGATTCCATCCTGAGGGTGTCGTAAGAGAAGACAAAAGGAAATGACAAGGCCGACAACCTAGACCTAAACCACAAGAGAAGAAAGCTCGACACCAAACTGTGTGCTAAACCGTCCAGCCAGCGTGGTAGAGTTTTTCTCCCTGTAACTGGAGGAGGCCAGATTCAACAGTGGGTCATCTATGGGCTGCGTAGTAGTAGTAGTTAACAAGACATTAATTGTCTGTCAGGCAGCACAAAGATCGGAGGGTTAGCGGGTTAACGTACAACGGGGACCCTAGGTTCCCTAGGGAGAGGGTTAAACAATGCGCTCTAACCCCTTTCATTGACTCCCTTTGTTGTGTGAGGGAACAATCAATGCTTTCAAAATAGTTGTTGCAGCTAAATTTTGTGCTTTATTCACCCCGACGCCAAAACCACTTATACGATTTTTTAAACGAAATCCTTGCACTATGTATAATTTGTATCGCAGTATAGGTTATACCTAGTGTATAACTTATATCTATTTATCTATACTCTATATCTATACTAATCTATACTAATATATAAAGCTGCAGAGTTTGTTTGTTTGTTTGTTTGTTTGAACGCGCTAATCTCAGGAACTACTGGTCCGATTTCAAAAAATCTTTCAGTTTTAGATAGTCCATTTATCGACGAAGGTTATATTTTATTTTCAAAAGAATTAGGGATCCGTAAGAAAATTGCGATTTTGTAAACCAAGGTGTAAAATCGAAAACCTATTTATGCGTGCGCTGCAAAAACTATTGACAATAGAACAAAATGATGTACTACGTGTTTGTAGGTCTTATAAAGATCTACAAAAAAGTTCGCGAGAGCACATATGTAACTATCATAGTTTAGTCACAATAACCGATTTTATGTTCATAAAAATATGCACGGGTTCGAAGCACACGCGGGCGAAGCCGCGCGCAAAAGCTAGTTTAGTTATAATAGGCCCACAAATAACTGTTTACACTTTAAAAAAAAAACAATTATCATACACAAATGATTTAAGGCAACAATTTCTTATAGGTAAGCACCTCATGCAAAATCAAAACTAATTTAATCAAATTGACTCATTAGAGCTCTTTTGACAAGGCAAACAATAAAATAATATTTACCAATGGCTCGGAATGCCCGACCGCGTTCCGGAAGGCGCAGTGCTAGTAGGGGGGAGTCCAGCAGTGGACGTCTTTTGGCTAAAATGATGATGATGATGACTGGCTCGGAATGCTTCTCTACAGAGAAGAACCGGCTATAAACTCTGTAGCTGTTTTTTTAGATGCTAGACAGATTATAAAGATCAAACTCGCACAATAGATGCAAAGGGCCAATCCCTCCGGTTGAAATGTTGTGTAATTTAAATCAGTCAACAAACGGACAAAATGTTTGGACATTTGTCTAGTTTGACGCCTAAAAAGACATAAAACCATTTGGTGTAACAAAAAGTCGTTCTCAATGTACAATCTCAGAGTTCGCTGTGTAGATCTGTTAGATTGATGTCCTCACGGTGTCTCCGAGTGAGAAATGTCGACCTTTTTGAATCGTTGGCCTCTGTAATTCAGAAAAGTGGTGACATTGCCCAGAGTAATGTAGCTATCAGAAGAAAGAAAATACGTTTATTAGACACACACATCGTCGTCGTTTCAGCCCTTAAATGACCCACTACTGAGTCGGGCCTCCTCCAAATTCATGGAGGGAATTAGCCTACTGTGCCACGCTGGCAAGACGGGTTGGCACAGGGTTTGTATCAATCCTGTCTGCGGCGGCGTGGTTCTGAGTACCTACAGATCCCACAATGCCGCAACAAGGACGCGAGTTGGAGCACCCCGGGGAGATTTAGTGGGTAGGCCCCCACTCTGGGGGAGAGTCCCACACGCCCCCCTCGGCCATCCCCGTGGCCGACGGGGATAGTTCATAGCGGATTTTAAACCGGGCGAATAAAAAAAAAAGGGTTTGTATCAAGATTTCCTTCTCTTGCGTTCTTTTAATCGCGTCTTACGACACCCTCAAGACGGTATAGGTTGGTGACATAGTGTATTCTAAATCCGTCCCCACACAGACAACAGACAGATACACACATCATCATCATCATCATCATCATCAGCCTATTTCAGTCCACTGCTGGACGTAGGCCTCCCCCATGGCTCGCCACTGAACCCGGTCTTCGGTTCTATGCATCCAGTTGGTGCCGGCTGCCCGTCGCAGATCGTCGCTCCATCTAGCAGGGATGTCTATACACACCATATAGACAGTAAAAGTAAATTTAGCTAAGCTAAGCTAATATGGTATCCGTGTGCTGACGGATTTAGAATACTTAGCTTCACCACCCCATTATACAAAAGTTGTCAAAAAAATTGTCCTTCAAGTGTAAAGTTAAACACCACTTGTTACAACCACTGCTTCAAATTTAATTTACAACCCTGTTTCACGCCTTTCCGAATTACATGTTTGTGTCATCATCAAGATATAATATTATATATATATATATGTATTTTATGTTAATATATACATACATATATATATGCCTTAAGTAATAAAACAAGACTAAAAATACCAATTAACCTAAAACTTAAATACTAAAATATATTATTTAAAGGAGTCCCTTTAGGCAAGGTTCCGAAGATACTGGCAGCGTTCCCCCTTTGAATCGCTAGACTGATTCTTTGTCCGAGGTAGCTACCAGCTCTTCGGTCTCCTGTGATGTCGACTAACCTTTTTGGTATTTCCTTAAAAAGGCTTATAGCGCTAGGACCCCACGGACCAAGGGTCTCGACACCGAATGGGACAAATTCATATTCGGAGCCTAGACCCCTGTATTTGTAAGCTTTAGCTTTTTCAGCCGCTTCACAAGCCGCACCAAGTATATATTATATAGTATTTTTTTAAGAAAATTCTAGCTTGTGTATATGTCTTTTGTACCCCTTTTATTCTCTTTCACGAACCCGAAGGTAGACTGGTAGAGAATGCCGCAGGGCATTAAGTCCGCCTTATGTAAATAAATATATATAAATAAAATAAATATAAATATCCAATATAGCTAAGCAACTTAATGCTTGTGTTATGGTAACGAGATGGATGATAAACTACTTATATACATATTTTTTTTGTAAATACATACATATTATGGATAGAAATGACACCCAGACTCCGAGCCAGTGCCTCTGGTTTAGACAAAGACACTTGCCCGACCCGGGAATCGACCCCGGGACCCGTTGATCCAAAGGCGGCACATCTAACCACTAGACCAACAATCATTAGTAAATACATAAAGAATAAATAAATAATAAAAGTAAATGACAAGGCCGAAAACCTAGCCCTAAGAGAAGAAAAACTTGATACGAAATCCCGTGCTAACCCCACTGGCCAGCGTAGCACAGTAGGCTAATTACTTACCATGTAATGGGAGGGGGGGAACCCAACAGTGGGTCATTTATGGGCTGCATAGTAGTAGGTATACACTATACACTCGTGGTTTCTGGAGCACTGATTTTCAGCTCACGCCCGGAGGAAACAAAGTATTTAAACTAAGTAATTACCCACTCCCACTTATTTATTACCTGACCCCTGGTCCCCCAACGCGAAGTATTTATTTTTATTTTTTACTTTTTAAAGGTTATTGTGTCGGGGGTTTATTTAAATTTTTAATTTAATTTTTATTTTACACTTTTTATAGGTACATACTTATTATAATGTAGATTTTGTTAAATTGCACGTGATGCGCTTTCATTTGAGACCCCACTCGATTATATTTGCAGACATTCGGTTAGTCTTCCCCACTTTCACCCCTCATAAGTTTTAAACGGCTCACCCGATTTTCATCAAAATTGTCTAAGAACACTCGCCCGTAACTCACCTTTCATACAAAAAAAACTTTATTGAAATCGCTTCATCCGTTCGCGAGCTACGGTGCCACAGACAGACAGACAGACAGACAGACAGACAGACAGACCGACAGACAGACAGACAGACACGTGAAACCTATAACACCCCTCTTTTTGCGTCGGGGGTTAAAAATCAAAATCAAAACTCATTTAATCAAGTTGGCTCATTAGAGCACTTTTGACAGGTCAAACAAAAAATAAAATTTAAAATTTATACCATTTAAAATTAATTATTTACCATCTACCACCGGTTCGGAATGCACATCTACAGAGAAGAGCCGGCAAGAAACTCTGTAGTTGCTCTTTTTAGATCGCCATTTGGGTACAAGACTGGTTTTAAGACAGATTTGTGAGAGCAAACTCACGCAATAGTTCCAAAGGGCCAAACATCAGCCAGATATAGTTGACAATAGTAACCTTGTAATGCCCAAGCCAACCAACCCCCAGCAACGGCACCTGTTCACAAGCATGACGCATGCGGCAGCCATCGCCCTCCTTAACCATATTGCAGGGAAGAGAACGACCCGTCGCAAGACGCCACCACTGCCAAGTAAATGCGTAATGAGACAAATCAAACTAATCTCTATGATTTGTAGGCCTGGTAGTCGATCTATGCTCGCGTTGCTTTTATCTTTCAATCTGCTCTAGCAGTCATATTTTATCTAATATGGCAACAGTCGGTCGTCATGCTAGGTCACATCTAAATATATCTATAGTGCCGAAATGTACATAATATAATAAAAAATAAATAAAAAAGCTTTTATTTGATTTCTTACATGAGAAACTTTCCTTAGCTAATATGTAAATAACCTGCTATCAATATCATAACCTGCTATCATAAAAACCTGTCATAAAAAAATCATAAAAAAAAAGTATGCCTTTAAAATTAAAACTAATTAAATTCGACGTAAGGACCACCTTAAGCGGTAAAAGCCTCCTCCAAATCTGTCCATTTCACTCACATGGACATGAGAGTGAGAGGCACAATTTTACATAATATAATTTAAATTAATGCCAGAAGATAAGATTTACGTAGAAGATAAATATTAAATAAAAAAATGTTTTACATAAACGCTTCATAATGCTTTTTAAAAGAACTTAATGTAATATCAAAGATGTCGAGATCACTGAAAGTAATGGCCTATTATAATAGATTGGGGAAAAAGATTCTTCGCATTTTTTAAGAAATTTCAACAGATTTTTTTATATAGTTTACTAGTGGCCCGCCCCGGCTTCGCCCGTGCAAAGCGGGGGTGGGTTATACATAAAAACCTTCACCTTGAATCACTCTATCTATTAAAAAAAACCGCTTCAAAATCCGTTGCGTAGTTTTAAAGATTTATGCATACATAGGGACGGACAGAAGAATGCGACTTTGTTTTATACTATGTAGTGATTCACATTTAACTAAAGTATGTAGGTACTATTTTGTTCAATCACTTTTTGCCATCTTGTAGGTAGGGACATGATCCCATTGCCATAGAAATTTAGGGACTTCTGATCAAAATACCGCGACAAGTGGTTCTGGCAGTGCTCTCGTGATGTTAACCTGACACTGCCTAAAGAATTCTGAAGAGACCGAAACAGGTGGAAATCTGAAGGCGCAAGGTCAAGACTATACGGCGGATGCATTAACACCTCCCAGCCAAACTCTCTTATTTTTTTCTGAGTGGCTAAAGACGTGTGAGGTCTAGCGTTATCATGATGAAAAACCACTCCCCTTCTGTTCATTAATACCGGCCGCTTTCTCTCAACTTCTTGCTTTAATCTCATTAGTTGTTCGCAGTAGAGTTCAGAACTGATGGTCTTGCCTGGTGGTAACAGCTCATAATGAATCCCTTCCAAACCCATTGTTGCGAGTTAACCCGGGTTTCGCCACAGTCTGTGAAGCCTGGCCGACTTTTTCCCACGACCTTTTTCGCACGTTCTTGTCGTACGTATCCGTAACGCCAGCAATACACGTTGGCCTTAGCATTGCCGAGTGAACGCCAATACCAACGTATAGACGGTGTCGCTCGCCTAGTTGGTTTCGATACACTTGCCCAACGTGTAGGCAGTAGCATTTTCCTTGTATTAAATTGCCTACGCTCGCGTTGGCCTAAGCTCGGCCAACGTGTATTGCTGGCATAAGATTTTGGTACAGGAAATATAAAACGTTTGTAAGTATGTTAAAGTTTTAATAATATATCGCATTGTTTTACAAATCCTATTAATATTATAATGGATGTTTCTTACTCTTTCACGTAAAAAATACTTAATGAATTTTAATGAAACTTTACAATAATATAGCATAGACATCACATATAATTTAACATATCGTATTGGTATATTACGTATTGTTAACACGTGTTTACAACATACATAAGACAAAGTGCGAAAGTCACACACTTATTTCAATCCGAACATTACGTATAGTTACTTAATAATAATAATAATCTATCTATACTTAATATAAAAATTACGGATTTAGAAGTTTGTGTGGTTACGGATTAAGAATACACAATGTCACCAACCCATAACGTCTTGAGGTTGTACTAAGAGGTGATAAAATAACGCAAGAGGCAAATCACCTAGCCTAAAGATAAAGAAAACATACAAACCCTTTTTTTTATTTTTTTTTTGTTCGCTCGGGTTAAAATTCTTTATGGACTTCCTCGCCGGCCACGGGGATGGCCAGCGAGGGGAGTGTGGGACTCTCCCCCATAGTGGGGCTACCCACTAAACCTCCCCGGGGTGCTCCAACTCGCGTCCTGTTGCGGCATTGTGGGATCTGATGCAGAACCACGTTGATACAAACCCTGTGCCAACCCGTCTTGCCAGCGTGGCACAGTAGGCTAATTTCCCTCCATGAATTTGGACGAGGCCCGGCTCAGTAGTGGGCCATTTATGGTAACAGAAAATAACAACATTGTTTTCCAGCGTCTTCCATTAACTAATTTCTGGTGATTTTTAGATTTTGCCTGAGAGGCATTAAAAATCCGCCTTGTATACTGTGTTTGTACATGAAAGTGGAATTTTCCGTATGTTTTTCAGTCTATGTAATGAACTGTATATGTATTATTTTTCACCCTAACACATACTTTTTAAAGTTTACTAGCATCCCGCGCCGGCTTCGCACGGGTGCAATGATGAACCTCTAAATTTATCAGTGTTTCTAGACTATCTATTAATATACACACGATACAATCTATCTATTAAAAAATCAGTTGCGTAGTTTTAAAGATTTAATTATACATAGGGACGGAGAGACGAAAGCGACTTTGTTATAGAATATGTAGTGATAAGTGGAAGTAATTAACATAAATATTTTCATAAACATAATAGGTATTACGAGTATTAAAATGTTTTGAAGAGATTGCTTTTAGTAATAAGATTAGTTAGTAGTGTAATTTAGCTTACTGTACATACGCATTGGGAAACTGTAAGTACAGCAAGCAACTATTGTGAATAAATAAATAAGGTCTGTATTTTGCTTTTCATGACAATATCTTGTCATCAGGTAAAATTTTAGAGAATTTCCATGTTACTGGAGGAGACTGGACTCAACACTGAGTCTATGGACTGAGTTGTAGTAGTGGTTAAATTCAATATTAAAATACCTAAATTTTACAGAAAAGCAAACTGCAATAGCACAACAGTGTACGTTAAAAATATCTGGAATAGTTGCAGTGGCAGCTCGGCTCCTACTGTGAACAAGTTTCTGATAGACATCTTGCAGAACTCCAGCTGACTGACGCGCAGCATATTACTTAAGTTCCTCTTTTTCACAACTGAAATCACATCAATTGAGGTAAGTATAGCAATGATCCCCAGACCTAACTTAAATTACATTGACATTGACTGCCTCGTTGGTCTAGTGGTCAGATGTGCCGCCTTTGAATCAACGGGTCCCGGGTTCGATTCCGGGGTCGGGCCAGTGTCTTTGTCTAAACCAGAGGCACTGGCTCGGAGTCTGGGTGTCATTTCTATCTATAATATGTATGTATTTACAAAAAAAAAGTATATAAGTAGTTTATCATCCATCTCGTTACCATAACACAAGCATTAAGTTGCTTAGCTTGGGACGAGATGGCGTTGTGTGAAATGTCTAAGGATATTTATATTTATATTATATTTATTCAACAAACATACATAATAATCACGCCTCATTCCCGTAGGGATACGCAGAGACCTCTTATTTCCACATGCTACGATCCTTACATACTTGTTTCGCTTCGTCCACTTTAATTATTCCCTTCATAAGTTCTCTTCAGTTTACCTGGCTTTTTTTCAAGTCCCTGATTTGGTCTTGAAACGCCCACCTACCCCTTCCAAAACTTTCATTAACTCTCGCCATAAACACTTTTATCGTTAATCGTTATTCATTCATTCTGTCCACATGTCCAAACCATCTCAGCATACCTTTCTCCATTTTTGTCACTATCGTCATCAAGAATAATAATTATGTATTGAAATTTAACACCCTTTGACGGATTTATCATATGTCTTTTACATTATTTAATTCCCGAAGTTTCGAATGCTTTGCACCAGTCGTGGTCACGGGAGATACTAGACGACAGGTGTCCTCAAAAATACCAAAAACAAAACTACTGCTCATGATATTTCTTGGAGATGTGCAGAAGACAGGCGGTAAAACCATTTAAAAGTGTTTAAATTCAATGTGAAATAATCGCAACATCATCGGATAATACATCGGAATAATTACAGTAGTATTTCTATCTCTTTATTACAGTAGTATTTCTATCCACATTCAATGTTTCTGCTACTTTGTGGCAATGACTGCTTTCTAGATACTAGATGATAAAGTTGAGAGAATAACCTCAGGTTCTAGTCTAGGACAGCTGTCATTGGACTTTCAACAATGCTCTACAGGGAATTATATCGCAATGCACCACCAATCGGATGCTGGAATCTACAGAGAATGGATGGCAAGAAACTGGATATTATCCGTTCTAAATCTATCAATACAGACGGAAATTTACCTGGACACCTTTTGTTCATTAGTTGCTTGAAACACGCTGATTTCGTCGATTCTATACCCAAATAAAAACGTTCACTGTAGATGCATAGCATGAAAACCAGGCATAGGTTCTTCAGAATCCATGTGAAGGTTAAGCCACGGTATTGGGTTTCCTGACACATAAAAAAATCTTTATTAACTATGCGGTTAGTTGTAAGTCTCGAGCAATATTGTCAACTAATTATTCATCGGAAATAAATAAGACCAAAATATTGGCGTATATTATCTATAATATAAAAATGAATCGCAAAATGTGTTGGTAACCGCATAACTCAACAACGCCTGGACCAATTTGGCCAATTCTTTTTTTGAAATGTTCGTTGTAGTTCAAGGATGAAAAATTCGAATAATTACCGGAAAACCCCTAAAAACAGCTTTTTTTCTTTTTCCCATACAAACGTTTTCTAACTAAAACGCAGTCAATATTATAATTATTATATATAACTAGCGGCCCGTCCGGCTTCGCACTTGTGCGATGTTACCCACAGTTATTCTCGTACCGCGGGTGACGCCGCGGGGTGAAGCTAGTTTTTATATACCTATATTTTATAACTTGAATGCTATTGACTCTACCCTTGCCCTACCTAGCTAGCTGATTTTAAGACTTTTAAGGTATTTTTGTTAATTAATTTGTATACACTTACATTGTTCAGCCCTGAAAATGGTACATTAATTAAGTTCAACGTAATCGCCAAATGGTAAATCCCATGGAAAAACCACTCCTGAATATAGATATAAACCTAAAAAAAATAAGAACCGTATGGTATAAGTTACCTTAAAAAAGACAAGCTTGGTCACTTTTTACAAGATTGGTGACACTTTAGTGGTCCCAGTGTTGTTACAAATGTCCATAGGCGTGGGTGACCGCTTATCATCAGGCAGGATGTAAGCTGGAGTGTCACTCTAGTGGTATAGACAAAAGTATCGTCAACATTATAACTATACTATATCACTATCACTACATATTATAAAACAAAGTCGCTGTCGTCTGTCCGTCCCTATGTATGCTTAAATCTTTAAAACTACGCAACGGATTTTGAAGCGGTTTTTATTAATATATAGAGTGATTCAAGAGAAAGGTTTATTGCACCCGTGCGAAGCCGGGGGGGGGGGGGGGTCACTAGTTATATTATATACTATATTATATACTACTAGCGACCCGTCCCGGCTTCGCACGGGTGCAATTATGCATGTATTATAGATAAAAACCTTCCTCTTGAATCACTCTATCCATTAAAAAAACCGCTACAAATTCCGTTGCGTAGTTTTAAAGATTTAAGCATACATAGGGACGGACAGACGACAGCGACTTTGTTTTAAACTATGTAGTGATTACTACTCAGCCCATAAAATACCCACTGCTGAGAAGGGCCTCCTCCCATCACAGGGAGTGTAATTAGCCTACTGTGCCACGCTGGCCAGACGGGTTGGCACAGGGTTTCGTATCAAGTTTTCCTTCTCTTGCGGCTAGATTTTCGGCTGTGTCATTTCCTTTCGTCGGCTCTTACGACACCCTTAGGATGGAATGGGGTGGTGACACTGTATTCTGAATCCTTCACGACAACGACTATAATACTAGTCGAATAAAAAATAATACAGACTACCCCATTTATATATATTATTCGCCTCGTTCGACAACGTCAGTACGTCAGGATGGTAGGGTGAAGGTAGGTATTCTGAATCCGTGAGCAAATCTTTAAACGTTAAATAAATAAATAAATATCCTTGGACATAATATCACACAACGCCATATCGTCCCAAGCTAAGCAACTTAATGCTTGTGTTATGGTAATGAGATGGATGATAAACTACTTATATACATATTTTTTTTTGTAAATACATACATATTATAGATAGAAAACACCCAGACCCGAAACAAATACTTGTAGGTCGTACAAATATTTCTTCCGTGCGGGGATCGAACCCGAGACATACTGCGCAGCAGTCGATCGCTCAACCACTGCGCCAACCGTTAAATAACGAAAGGTTGATTAATGCTGCAACTATTTGAGCATATGCCATCACTTCCTAGAATTTGTTAATTATTTGGCAAACTATATTATTTTTGTCCGTGTGGTGAGGGAGTTAGAATACACAATGTCACCAACCCATACCGTATTTAGGGGTGTCGTAAGAGACGACTAAAAGAACGCATGAGGCAGATCACCTAGCCCCAAGACAAGGGAAAACTTTATACAAAACCTGTGCCAACCCGTCTTGCCAGCGTGGCACAGTAGGCATATTTCCCTCCATGAATTTGGAGGAGACCCGACCCGGTAGTGGGTCATTAATGAGCTGAAACAACTACTTTTACGAGGATCATTTTTGTGTATTTGATGATTCTCCTAAATCAAACGAGATTGAAATCCTCTACTCAAAGTATCTAATCACTACTTTTCAGCCCATAAATGACCCACTGACTCCAAATGACTTAATCGGGCCCTCTCCTGGATATGGAGGGTAATTATTCAACTCTAATTTACTCACCAAATATTTATATAAATTAATGTAGTTACTGTAAACCGCTAAAACTTGTCTGTACGTTAAGAACAATTTCTGCCAATTCTCGTCGACGCTATCTATATTTATTTGGTTATTTAACTGATCAATATACTCCCTCAACAATCGATTAATACAAATAGCACAAATGATTTCCACGTCGAAAACCAAAGCGTTAAAGTCTATGATTTTATCAGTGAAATTATATAAATTACTGAACTTGAACCACATAATAAAAACGAACATATTCGCAATGCCTACACACAATATTGCAATCCGATTAAACATAACTGTGTGACGCACAGAAGATTTGCTAAAACCGATGTTTTTGTGAATATTTTGAATGCCAATGATGAATCCAATATGGTCTTGAACGAAAATTTTTATAACTATAAACAAACACCCAATTAAACGTAAACAGTAAATAAGCCATGCGCTTAAGCGATTTGAGATGGAGAAATTCAGATTGACACTGTTCGATATATTATAGATACGGACGCCTGAAATTCCGTTGAGAATAGCCATCACTAAAACTACAATAATAGTTTTCTTTCTGCTTTCATGTGTGATGAAGTTGTTAGAAACGTGGTATTTCGAAAAAAGCAAACAGGTGTGAATAATGTTCCAAGGATATATCATTTTCTGAACATCGTCCTCCAGGCAATTGTTAATTAATACTTCAGGTAAATTTCTAAGAACTTTTTTGTTTGTAGGTATCATACCGGTAAGCTAAACGGTACTATGTCAAAAGAATGAAGAAACACGACTTGGTATTCGACAGAGATAACTATATTACTTAGTTAATTAAATTTATGTAACTGCTGCGGCGAAACTGGAAATAATGGTCAGCTTTAAAGTTACTAATTTTCGCGCCTATTACCTGCCTACATTTTTATAGATTTTCCATATTGTTTTTATTGTTTACTAGTGGCCCGCCCCGGCTTCACCCGTGCAAAGCGGGGGTGGGTTATACATGTAAACCTTCCCCTTGAATCACTCTATCTATTAAAAAAAACCGCTTCAAAATCCGTTGCGTAGTTTTAAAGATTTATGCATACATAGGGACGGACGGAAGAATGCGACTTTATTTTATACTATGTAGTGATGTCTTTATTTGTTTACACCACACTGCTATTTCTAAAACATTTTTTTTTAATTTATCGTTTTATGATATTTAGTTATTTATGGTAATAATTTAATATGTATCTGTTACACACACCCTCTCACACACACACTACACAGCGGAATTACAATACATAGCAATACCCATCCGTGAGTCACAAATAGGGTTGCCAACGGAAGATGGGTGAAACCCAGCTAATGCTGAGATGGTGACATATTTGGCCGGACATGCAGAAATACTAAATCTTGTATTATTGTTCAAAGTCGCTGTTTAAAAAAAAAAAACTGTTTTTTATATTTTTATTTAAGTTATACATATTGTTAATGTCTTTCTTGTGTGTCCTGTGGGAATAAAGATATTTTTCTTTCTATTCTTTCTTTCTATTGAAATATTTAGATTTCTCAAATGTTTAGTTTTTTTACTAACAGTAGAAGCTAAACGTCGCATCAAATCTTACTAATACTTCTCAGACCATGAATGACCCACCAATGCCTCGCTGAGTAGGGCCAATTTTTTTTCTTTTTTTTCTCTGGGGAAATGCTTTCTGCATACCACCGGGGGAGAGGTCGGTGATTATATGAGACTCCGACAAGGGTCGTCTACCCAAGAGTCGTTTACCCACTAAAACCCCAGCGGTATACCCTTACACGACGCGCTTGGGGCGCTACAAATTCGTGTAAACACATTCTACTGTGACGCCCCGGCGTGGTGCCCGCAACGCGGGCAAACGACTATCAGAGAGGGCGTCCCGGTACACTGGGACGCCCTCAGTCATCGAGGCTTTCGTCGATGGCGGCTCCCCCGAACCACCACCGGCCTCCTAGACGAGGGCAGAAGGGGCCCGCACCGTCACGAACCCCCCTCCACCCATGCCTCCGTCCGCGGCGTGGGTCAGCCGGAGCTCCCTCCCTTGCGACCCGCCCCCTTCTGCGACATCGGCCCCGCAGAAGGAGGCCCGTCAGCCTTCGGGCCGGCGTCAACCAGAGGACACCGGCGCACCGCAGTGTTTCTCTGCGGCCGCAACCCGCAGAGAAACACTGAGGACAGGGTCCACCGTCTACCCAGGTCCCCGGAGCCCCCGTCCAGGGCTCGCAGGGAAACACTGAGGACAGGGTCCCCATCTACCCAAGTCCCCGCAGCCCCAATCTACCGCAGTGCACCAGCGATCCGCCCCGCAGCCCCCTTCCGCGACATACGGCCTCGCAGAGGAGGCCCGTCAGTCCTCGGCCGGCGCCAACCCGAGGACGTTGGTGCCGCTCTTCGTCTCACCTCTCCCCATGGGCCCGTCCGGCATGGGAGGCCCTGGCCGGTATGGCCCCACGGATCATTGAGGCACTCAAGCCCCCTCACCACGGCAAGGTGGCAGCACAGTCGAGGGGGGAGTCGGGCCTCCTCTAACTACATGTAATTATCCTACTGTGTCACGCTGGCCAGAAGGTTGGCACATGGTTTTGTGTCAAATTTTCCTTCTCTTACAGCTAGATTATCGGCTTCGTCATTTCCATATCCTCCCTCGGACGACACCCTCAAGATGGAATGCTATGGTGACGCCATGTTTTCTTAATCCGTCACGACATGGACTCCGTCATCACGCAGACTAATCTTAATACGACGCGAGCTAATAAAATCATTTTTTTTCCTTTTTACTGGCAATACTAGTAGACTTTACACACACAGCACAGTCAGAACTGTGCTTGCGACCTCTCATCATCATCATCATCATTTCAGCCAAAAGACGTCCACTGCTAGACATAGGCCTCCCCCAAGGATTTCCACAAAGGCCGGTCCTGGGCCGCCCGCATCCACTGCTTTCCAGCGACCTTAACCAGGTCGTCGGTCCACCGTGTGGGAGGCCTACCAGCACTGCGCCTCTGGAAGAGAAATACTCTGACATTTGAATCCCGACGATATTTCGACTTTTACAGTAACCACTAATCCAACACAATCTTACAAATTGGATTGATTCTAATTAGCTGTCAACACGTCGTATTTAGTAATTGGTCGGTGACATCCAGATGTCTAATAAATATTTGATATCGAAATGTGATCATTCACTTAGTTAAG
Source organism: Clostera curtula (assembly GCA_905475355.2). Taxonomy (NCBI): domain Eukaryota; kingdom Metazoa; phylum Arthropoda; class Insecta; order Lepidoptera; family Notodontidae; genus Clostera; species Clostera curtula. The sequence goes on along the minus strand of FR997813.1, from coordinate 2,542,277 downwards.
ACGGTAATGGAAACGACTGTTAATCATAGATAAATAACCAATACTTAATCAGAATTGCTTAAATATACGACGGAAATTTCCTTACTTGCGATCTTAGCAAGTTTTATAGTCTAGTTCAGTAGTGTAGTATAAAGTTCAAAAACATGAAATATTGAGTTAGACCCTTAAAATATGAGCACGCCAAGAAAAGTCTTTTTTTAAGGATTTTAGTGCACGTAAAAATTGCAAATGTTTTTTTTAAAAAAAGATGATAAAATATACAATATTTTTTCATCTCGTTTTTAGGACTTTTATCTCTCTTTTTCACGTTTTTGAACTTGTTGACAAGACTATTGGTCACCTTTCAGGTCACGCTTGTCCATTAGCAGTAACATAAACTTGTCATCAGTGGATTCAAAAGTTCGTCGGATCAGACCTCTGTATAAACAATACATCTTGATCTCAGAAAAATGACGTATTGGCTTGGTGGTTGTCCAGTCTGCGACTAAAAAGACATTATACTTCATGGCCAATCCCCAATCTTATTGGGATTGAATCCAGTTAACCTGGCTTATCCACTACTACTATAAATGACCCACTATTGGGCCTCTTCCTATTACACGGAGGGTAATTAGCCTACTGTACCACACTGGTCACACGAGTTGGCACAGGGTTTCGTTGCAAGTTTTCCCTCTCTTGCGCCCAGATGTTCGGCCATGTCACTTCGTTTGTTGGCTCTTACGTCACCCTCAGGGCGGAATGGGGTGGTCATACTATGTATTCTAAATCCGTCATCACACGGACATATGGACACCGACACTGGTTGTTAGCCAAACCACCATTATTTATATCCAAAAATTGGTTATACCAGTTGTCAGCATACGTTTATTTAATGTTATAGATGATATAATTGCAGCCGGGTCAGATTTTCGTGTTCTAGTCTAGCACTGCGCGCCAGTACATACAAATTACCAATTTAATTTAACCATCGGTATGACTTTAACGGTAGGTATGGGGGGGGTAAGGGGAGAACGGAAATAACATCTCATCCAGCCCAATTGTCATCCTCACCTGCTCGCGCTAGTGATTCTTTTCAGAATAGCTAGCGGCGGCGACCCAAGGTCGTCGCGGTGCCCCCTGCTAGACAACAGACAAGGCAATGGCGACCGAGCATGGGCGGTATAGCCTAACACTCAGTAGGGCGACTAACTGGAAGAGGCTTCAGCAGCCTGGGGAGTCAAATCATCTCCAAAAGGTCTGGTGCAGAAGGCAACGGGAAACCACTGCACTATCTTCCCAAGAAATCTAGAATGAAATGAGTGTTAATAGAGATGATATGGCATGCGATCCGGCCACCACCCGGCGCCACGACGATTCCAGCTCGCGTGGTGTGAAGTATGCTACTGGCCACGCTGGGGTGACCCACCAGGCACCGTGTGGACAATATGCTACTGGTGACGGCACTAAGCCATTAACAAACCAACGATCGCTGAGGAAGATGGTTTCACTTGCAACGTGGAATGTCCGTGGCATGATCCAAGTTGTGAAAAAAGAAACGATCGACAAGGAGCAACAGGCTTACAAGCTGGATATTTTGGGCCTTAGCGAAACTCACATGAGAGGCGCAGGGTTCTACAAATAGAGCAGAGGGCATACCATATACTTTTGTGGCCCTGATAACGAGAGTAGTAAAGGCGTGGCAATATCTGTAACACCTGAGATCGATAAATGTGTTCTGGGATACAACCCGATTAGTGACCGTATAAATTACCCTGAAGCTCAACACTAAGCCATGTCGTATGAACATCATACAAGTATACGCACCTAGAAGCGCTTCTAGCGAAGAGGATATCGAAGCATTTTACAATCAGTTAGACGACACTTACAACTCGTTGCCTAAGAGAGAAATAAATATTCTCATAGGAGATCTAAATGCTAAAGTTGGGTGCACAGAGTATGACAACCACCTGAGAGATGTTGTTGGACGTTTTGGATTAGGCGTACGGAATGACAGAGGAGACCGTTGGTTACAGTTTTGTGCGTCTAACTCACTGGCCATAATGAACACCTGGTTCCAGCACCATCCTCGAAGACTTTATACGTGGACATCGCCAGGAGGCAGTACCAGAAACCAAATCGATTATATTACCGTTCCGAAAAGGTGGAAATCGTGCGTAATAAACACCAAAACCTACCCAGGTGCTGACTGCGACAGTGACCATTCCCTGCTGGTCGCAAAAATGACCATCAAACTTAAGAAGTGTCAACAACTTGTCCTGAAGCAGAATCGTAGACTTACACCTGCAGAACAAACAAATTTCAAAGCACGTATCCAGCAGAAATTGGCGACGGGACCGCAGATAAATGATAGCTTGGATGTGAACGAGAATTGGAGAAATCTCAAATAAGTACTGCTCGCAACTCACAAAGAAAGCCAGGTTGATACGCGTGACTTACCCCGCAGCTCATGGCTGTCAGATGAGACATGGGACGTTATTAAGGAAAGGAAAGACCTACTGAAATACCTCTCAAATGATGATAGTCGTGAGAAATATAAAGCTCTCTTGAAAGAAGTACAACGTCGATGTAGGGAGGATAAAGACCAGTACTTCAATAACATATGCACGGAAATTGAATATCATGCGCAGAAGATGCATACTCGAGATCTTTTTATAAAAATAAAATCCATAACGCGGGAGTTTAAGGCAAAAACTTGGGCTGTAGAAGATGCAGATGGAGGTTTGCTTACAGAGATTGACCAGGTAGTAGACAGGGGGAGAGGTTATTGTGAAGACCTGTACGCAGACGCGGCAGAAACATCAATAAACTAAACTGCCACTTAAGTTTGGCAATCCGGTGGGCTATGTCGGTGACCCTGGTTTTCCTGAGTATCTCCTCATTTCTGATTCGATCTCGCAGGGAAACTCCTCTCCATTGCCCTTTGGGTGACTTTGAGCCTTCTGATGGAGCCCATAGTGAGCGACCACGTCTCAGTTCCATAAGTCATCACTGGCAACACACATTGGTTGAAGACTTTTGTCTTAATAGCTCCGTAATAATAATAGAAACCAATGTCAATAATTAATAGCAAATGTCAAAATGTTACAGCAATTAATCGCCAAAATTCAACGCAAAACATGAGATGTGTACAAGCTTAACAACACTTCCCCAAAGTTCTCCCACTTGTCGCAGGGAGACGGCAGGGGCCTAAACTTTGTCCCCTTCCCCTGCCCCCTGGCCCCGTATGAACCCTGTACATGGTTCCGATAATTTAAGCAACACCGCCACCAGAAGTTTGCATGGTATCAACATAAGGTGCGCTGCGTTTTGTGGTTTAATTAATAAGCGATAATTTAAAAAAACACATTGCACATAGTTATATCAGCATCATCATTTCAGCCCAATTAACCCACTGCTGAGTCGGGCTTCCTCCAATTACATGGAGGGTAACTAGCCTTCGGTGCCACACTGGCCAGACGGGATGCTTCCAAGATTTCCTTTTCTTGTACCCTTTTCTTCACGGCTTTTATTACTCAGGTCATCGGTGGACCGATGAGCTGATTAAGGTCGCCGGAAAACGATGGATGCGGGTGGCCCAGGACCGGCCTTTGTGGAAATCTTTGGGGGAGGCCTATGTCCAGCAGTGGACGTCTTTTGGCTGAAATGATGATGATGATGATGATTACTCAGGACGGAATGGACTGGTGATACATGATTATAGAGCTGTCACCATATACACATACTGTATACAAGTGCTACAATTCAAAAGATGAAGGTTTCAAAAAATTCCTAAGTATAGATTGCAATAGAAGATGCAATAGAAGTTTGTCAACTGCAATAGCAAATAGACCAGGGCAGAATCCTAAAAAAAAATCAAGAAGTGAAAAAAAAAGTGTACTTATCAGTCATTTTCTTTTCCTTTTTCAAAGTGTTGCATCCCACTATATTTTTTTTGGTTATAGAAATTGTCGACACTGATCTAACACCAGTATCCATAATTAGATTATATTCTTGAGACTGCCTTGTTGGTCTAAAGGTTGGATGTGCCGCTGAAGAACCGTGACCCAAAGGCCACGGGCCTTTGGTTGGATTCTCGCGGCGCGGGCAAGTTTTTTTTTATAAACCACAGGCACTTGCCCTGAGTGTGGGTTTCATTTGTGTTCGTGAATTTCATGTTTGCAAATTGCTCCTGCGATACCGAGTTTATTCCTAGTATAGGTGAGGATATAATTGTAAACAAACCTTTATAATTTCTACCATCGTACAACTCGACATCGCGGCAGGGTTCATCCATATCACCTGGAACCGATAACGTCCACCACGGTACGCTTCCAGCGATCATTCTTACCACGCACGTGCAGACTCTGGAATGAACTACCTGTCGCGGTGTTTCCCGAGCGCTACGACATGGCCTCCTTTAAACGAGGTTTAAAAAGAGCACTCACTTCACGGTACGCAACGGCTTGGATGTGCCCCTGGCACTGCCAAAGTCCATGGGCGGCGGTTAACACTTCCCATCAGGTGGGCCGCTAGCTCGTTTGCCACCAAGAGCAATAAAAAAAAAACAACTTTTCGCTATATCGATATTGTATTGTCTTTTACAAAAATTATGTTAGATACGGCCAAATCGCTTCATCTTATGTATAGTACCATACGTGCCACGTGTCGACGCTCTCTGTTCCCAACTTTAACTGCTCGAGGTGACAACAGGATTAGCACTTTGCTCGACGCAACTCTTTGTTTCCCTATTCTAAACAAGAGAAAAACCCATTATTTTGTCGAGTTCTATGAACTAGACATCTCTTGAGGAACCACTAAATAGCGAGAATTTTTGTAGCGGCACAGAAGTCACGTATATCTCATAATCACTATCACTACATAGTATAAAACAAAGTCGCATTCTTCTGTCCGTCCCTATGTATGCATAAATCTTTAAAGCCAATAAAATAATAACTGATAACGTTTTATATAATTTACTAGTGGCCTGCCCTGGCTTCGCCCGTTCAAAGCGGGGGTGGGTTATACATATAAACCTGCCCCTTGAATCACTCTATCTATTAAAAAAAACCGCTTCAAAATCCGTTGCGTAGCTTTAAAGATTTATGCATACATAGGGACGGACAGAAGAATGCGACTTTGTTTTATACTATGTACTGATGATGATTATTTATCACTACATAGTATAAAACAAAGTCGCTGTCGTCTGTCCGTCCCTATGTATGCTTAAAACTACGCAACGGATTTTGACGCGGTTTTTTTAATATGTAGATAGAGTGGTTGAACCACTAACTTCTTCTTGAAGAAGAAGTTTTTTATGTACAATACATGCATAATTGCACCCGTGCGAAGCCGGAGCGGGTCGCTAGTGTAGTTATAAAAAGATTACGGATTTAGAATACACTGTGTATTCTAAATCCGTCACCACCCGATTTCATCCTGAGGGTGTCGTAAGAGCCAAAAAAAGCAAAAGACAAGTCCGATAAGCTAGCTGTAAGAAAAGGAAAACTTGATCCGAAACCATGTGCCAAATCGTCTGGCCAGCGTGGCACAGTAAGCTAATTTCCCTTCATGTAATGGAAGGAGGCCTCACTTGGCAGTGAGTCATTTATATGGTGAATGGTTGTAGTACCAGTGTCATGTTATCTATCGCGTTTCCTAAAGATTTATTAAAAGACTAGCTGACCCGGCGAACTTTGTTTCGCCTTAAAGGCAATAAATGAGCAGATATTTTATTTTATTAACTTTTTATCAGGATAAATATAAATAAAACATCTATGATTTTAATTATACTTTATTGGCCATCTATTTTAGTAACTGCACTTTTCAGTGAATCACCTTGTGACAGACGACATTTTTCGGTTTATTATCAGGCGCATGAACAAATAACGCAGATGATCTTCTGACCCGGAACATGCCACATATAATTGATCTTGGGAAATACATGAATTTTCTAGATTTAGGCCACAAACTTTCCAGGATTGGCCCTGTGATTTATTAATGGTCACGGCGAATGCACGACGGATCGGAAATCATTAAAACTAAAACGGTATATCAGTTGATATCGTCGGCATCCTCGGATGAGAATTTCCTCACCTTCCAACTTTACTTTGAGTATATTCCATTGTTCATCAATTCACTTACCACCAAACGCGTTCCGTTGCACAGGTTTGGTGGTTTTGGTTTATATATTTTTCTCTGTTTTTACACAGTCATTATATTTGAATTAATGCAGTGTACCAATGATTTCATTCTGAATTATGTTAGTTACTTTATGTCATCTACATATTTATTCTTAGCCGCCAAAACAGCTCGCTCAGTCAACCATTCATTATTTTTGTGTTTGTGAGTTCGTCCTTCGATGAACAGAAATTCTGAGAAAATAAAATCAATCCACATATTTCGATGATTTGAGGCAAGCGCTTATTTCGGCGGCAGCAGTCGATCTTGGAATTAGAGGCAGTGTTTGGCAGAAATAGCCAGACAGTAAAATCATTGCGCCTCCAAAACATCTCGAGTCCTTGCGTAGGTGTTCGGTCGGATCGGATAAGTGCTTCCAATGCACGTGTATACGCTATTGTACATTCGTCCCAGATGACGATTTTCCATTTTGATAAAACTTTAGCCGCTGAGGAGTGTTTTGTAATATTACATGGCATCTATAGGTCCAATGCGGACGCAAGTATGCTAGCAGTAATTAGTGCTGCCACCGTATCGAAACGTTGCTCGATCCTAATTATGTAGTACCTACTTTATAAATTTATTCTTGTGCCACGAAAATTATCTAGTTGTTGATCTCTTCCTCTGAGTCTGATTCCCAACCGATCCGTTTCACGGGCTGCCTCCATTTGCTCTTGTGATTGAGAAACACGGATTCAAGCCATATTAATGCGGCGATCTTCACGTGCATTATTTAGTTCTTCTTCATTGTTCGGCACAATAAGCTAATATTTACTCGAAATAAATACATCAACCGGTCAACTTCAAAATTTCTAATTGTCAAATTTGTCAAACTATAGACAACATAGCGTTTAGCTGTCGGTGAAGTTTTGTTATTCCAGCAGTTGCATTTTGATAAACTATGTTTTATATCACGGAACGGGATTACACACATTTACACTTTCAGGTTTATAATATTAAGTATGATTTTGTGAATTGTCCAACATCCATATATTTAAAAGAAAGTCGCACATAGGATACCTAAGATTTTTATCCCGTTCCCGTAGAATGTGATATAATACCTACGTGGTATAACAAAGCGCAACTGACAGCGAAACTTTATGTTGTCTATATTTAAATATGGCTGAAAATTTGACAATTAGAAATTAAAATTTAACTTAATATCGCTATAAATTTACACACAATATCTTTATAAATTGTAGCCTATGTGTTATTCTGATGTATAAGCTATATTATTATAAAGTTTCATTAAAATCCATTCAGTCGTTTTTACGTGAAAGAGTAACAAACATCCATCCATCCATCCATCCATCTATCCATCCATCCATCCATACATACTTACAAACTTTCACGTTTATAATATTAGTAGGATTTGAAAAGATTGCGAGTTCCTTCTTATCAGAGACCACCCCTGAAAGTCACTAGGTTAAGTAGATATGTCCCAAGCTGCGGTCATCACTATCACTATCACTACATAGTATAAAACAAAGTCGCTGTCGTCTGTCCGTCCCTATGTATTCTTAAATCTATAAAAATACGCAACGGATTTTGAAGCGGTTTTTTTTAATAGATAGAGTGATTCTAGAGGAAGGTTTATATTTATAATACATGCATTATATGGTTGAGAAACACTGATAAATTTAATTGTTCATCATTGCACCCGTGTGAAGCCGGAGCGCATCGCTAGTATGTCTTAAAGTTCAGGAAATATGAATTGAACGTTTTGTAAAAATTGCAAAGTAGATCAAAAGTGACCAATTAATATTACCTGAACTATACTATTTAGTTCAAATGCCTTCAGAAGTGTCAACACTAAAACTCGTATTTTTTAAATTGCGAATCAGAACTGTAGTACTAAACTTTATATTTTTTGAAAACATCTATGAAATATTTCTCCGTCATTCCATTTCACTAGATCAGCATGAAATTTGATACCCTGTATTAAAATGTATGAGCTTGTTCCCAAAAGAATCCTGAATCCAAAACATAATTTTGTAACGGTTATGACCATTTTCCCGATAGACATGACATTTTTTTTTTCTGTTAAATGACCCACAGCTGAGTCTGGTCTCCTCCAAACACATGGAGGGTAATTAGCCTATTGTGCCACCCTGGCCGGACGGGCCAGGGTGGCCTATGCCAGGTTTCGTATTTTAAAGAATCATCATAATTTTATTAGTCCACTGTGGGGCATGATCCTTCTTTAAGGGCTTTAAGGTATTTAAGGACCGGCTCTGAGCCATATTTATCTACTGGATACCGGTTGCCTTCATCAGGTCACCGGTCCATGTGGTCATTCTCATCACCCACGTATGTGCACAAGGTACTTCAATTACTTTTGAACTCAATGAAACACACATTTATATAATTGAAATTTATGGGTCTTGTGGCCTCTGGAACCACAAGACCTAGAGACTTAAAATTTGGTAGGAATATTCTTTTCACCGAGTAGAGGTCAGCTAAGAACGGATTTTACGAAATTCCAAATAAAGGGGGGTTGCGGGGTTTAATTATTTGGCAAAACAACGTTTGCGGGATCAGCTAGTTTTTTATAGATGCTATAACATATTTTGAGCATTAACAGGTTCTTTAGCACGTCTTTTGCATATAAGGTCTATGCCACTGCATCCAAAGTTTAAATGGCGCGGTCATAAAACGGTTCAGTTTTATAATCCAGTTAAATGTTGAACCGTTTGATAGTTTACTGAGTTCTCAGCAGTTACAAACCTAAGTGGTATAGTTTATGCCTGTTTATACTGACGGAATATTTAAACTTGAGACTTAACGACTACCAGTACTACTACTCAGCCAATAGGTACATGACCCACGGCTGAGTCTGGCCTCCTCCCATTACAAGAGGGGTAATTACTCTACTGTGCCAAGCTGACCAGACGGGTTGGCACAGAGATTCGTTTCAAGTTATCCTTCTCTTACTTTAATAATTTTTATAATTCTTATACAATTTTGCACACCATAGAAGGGTAAAATATGGAATTTGACATAATATAACTTTTTAACCACGATGTATGTACCCATATTCAGCAAATAAAGAGTTTGATTTGATTTGATCTTGTGGTTATGTTTTTGGCCTTGTTCTATTTCGGTAATTTCCTTATGTCAGCTCTTACAACACCCTCGATATGGAATGGGGTGATGACTATGTATTTGAAATGTTCGAAACCTTGCCTAAAGGGATTCCTTTTAATAATATATTTTAGTATTTTTTTGAGTTTTTTTTTTAGTTTTAGGTTCGTTTTTATTTTAAGCATATTCCATTTGTTATGTTCTAAATTTAAGTAACTGTATATATATATTTTTTTAAATCCGTTACCACATGGGTCATTTTTGTTTGTCACGTTCATTATAATGGAAAGTCGCGTAAGCTAAATCTGAGCTTTAACCACTTGTGAACGTGCAGTGAGCTGAAAGCTCCGCTTAAACTTCGCTCAAAAGTTTTAGCAAAGTTGTTTCTAAGTTAGCACTTGAATAATAAAGATTGCCTAGGTGTTGCAAGTAAGTTTGGACTTAAACTTACTGTTTAGTGGTTGGATTTTGTGTATTTCGCTATTTTAGTAGGTTTGCGTTTTATCGAAATACCCAGTTACGTGGAGGGTAATTCTACAGGTCCACGCTGGCAAGACGGGTTGACACAAGGTTTGAATCAAGCTTTCCTTCTCTTGCGTCTTCATGGTCTGGGTCTTGCCTTGCTGATGTCTGGCCCTTTGCGACTATTGCGCGAGTTTGCTCTCACACATCTGTGTTATCCCCGCCTTGTACTTAAAAATGGCGATCTAAACAGAGCAACTACAGAGTTTCTTGCCGGCTCTTCTCTGTACCATCTACCATGCGAGCTGCATTCCGAACCGAACATTTTCAATTTTAAATTTTATTTTATTGTTTGACTTGTCAAAAGATCTCTAATGAGCCAACTTGGTTAAATGAGTTTTGATTTAGTCGCTCTTACGATACCCTCAGGATATTGTGAATTGGTGAATTATAATTCCACAGATAGCTGGGTTTTTTTAAGCAAAAGCAATGGTGCTACCTACGTAATTTTTTTTTTGTTTTTTTTTTAGCTTATTACAATCTAGCTTAGGCCAATAAGTAATTTGTATCTGTCCTAAATTACTACGGAAATGAATAAACTAAGGCAGTGTCCACTAACACTTGTCTTATTGTCTCTAGAATTATAAATCACTTTTTTCATGTGATCTTCATAATATTGCACTTATTGTACTATATATATCACTATTATTCACTATACTAGTTCAAAAGGTTTAGTCCTTTTTAACCGTCTTATAATGACAGTGGTGTCGAGGAGCTGAATAGCCTCGACATTCACATGGTGATGAAGCCTAATGGTCATGCGCTTCAGCATGTTTCTTTATGACGTTAGCAACAAAGTCCACTTTCAGGTCCCGGTGAATGTCATTAGTTCTGATGTACCACGGTGCGTTAACTATACCCCTGAGTACTTTGTTTTGGAATCTTTGTATGATTTGCATATTACTTTTTTTTTTGGTACAACCCCACAGTTGTATTCCTACGTAATCTATACTAATATCTATACTCTATACTTCTATACTAATATATAAAGCTGCAGAGTTTGTTTGTTTGTTTATTTGTTTGTTTGTTTGTTTGAACGCGCTAATCTCAGGAACTACTGGACCGATTTCAAAAAACCTTTCAGTGTTAGATAGTCCATTTATCGAGGAAGGTTATAGGCTATATTTTATTTTCAAAAGAATTAGGGATCCGTATGAAAATTGCGATTTTGTAAACCAAGGTGTAAAATCGAAAATCTATTTATGCGTGCGCTGCAAAAACTATTGACAATAGAACAAAATGATGTACTACGGGTTTGTAGGTCTTATAAAGATCTACAAAAAAGTCCCCGAGAGCACATATCTAACTATCATAGTTTAGTCACAATAACCGATTTTATGTTCATAAAAAATATGCACGTTTTCGAAGCCCACGCGGGCGAAGCCGCGCGCAAAAGCTAGTGTAAAAATAAATTCTCCGCAGACCATTACAGTGCTTTGAATAATATTGGATGACCTGAGGACATCCCGACTTCGAATCCTGAGCATCAATCTTTGCGAGATTTATCACTCTATTCCCGTCTGTCTGGTATTTAGGGTTCCTTGAGCCACTATTACTTTACTACTACTATTACTACTCAGTACATAGACGGCCATGCACTTGCATGGAGGTTAATTCCCCTACTGAGTGACGCGGGCGAGTTGACACTCGTTGGTCTAGTGGTTAGATGTGCCGCCTTTGGAGCAACGGGTCCCGGGTTCGATTCCGGGGTCTGGCAAGTGTCTTTGTCTAAACCAGAAGCACTGGCTCGGAGTCTGGGTGTCATTTCTATCTATAATATGTATGTATTTACAAAAAAAAAATGTATATAAGTAGTTTATCATCCATCTCGTTACCATAACACAAGCATTAAGTTGCTTAGCTTGGGACGAGATGGCGTTGTGTGAAATGTCCAAGGATATATATTTATTATTATTTACGTTGTCCTGCTCTTGTGGCTAGTGTGGTTGTGAAATTACCTTTTGTCAGCCCTTAAGGCATCTCAGGGTAAAATGATGAAACACTATGAATTTTAAATCCTACTGTATTCTACTTCTCGGCCAATATAATATATAATATCCTTGGACATTTCACACAACGCCATCTCGTCCTAAGTTAAGCAACTTAATGCTTGTGTTATGGTAACGAGATGGATGATAAACTACTTATATACATTTTTTTTTTGTAAATACATACATATTATAGATAGAAATGACACCCAGACTCCGAGCCAGTGCCTCTGGTTTAGACAAAGACACTGGCCCGACCCCGGAATCGAACCCGGGACCCGTTGATCCAAAGGCGGCACATCTGACCACTAGACCAACGAGGCAGTCGAAACACTATGAATTTTAAATCCTACTGTATTATACTTCTCAGCCCTTAAATTACCCACTGCTGAGTCGAGCCTCCTCCAACTACGTGGAGGGTAACTACCCTACTGTACCACGCTGGCCAGACGGGTTGGCACAGGATTTGATACTAAACCCTTCAAACTCAAACTCAAAAGGAAGTTTATTTACGTAGGTTAAAATTATCACCAAAATTATTACCATTATGATCTTACGGCCCCTGTCCCATGCCAGTCTCCATACACACCTATCAGTTGTCATATCTACAGTCACACCTTCCATACACAATTCTTCATTCTTACAATCCATCATACAACCCACATTCATGCTGAAACTACCACCGGTTCGAAATGCTGCTCTACAGAGAAAAGCCGGCAAGAAACTCTGTAGATGCTTTTTACAAATCATTGGTCTTGTTTACAAAAAGCAATTAACAGCATAGTGCTAGTTCTTTCTAAATTTTCCTTCTCTTGCCGCAAGGTTTTCGGCTTTGTCATTTACAATTGTCGACTCTTACAACACCCTTAGGATGAAATGGGGTGGTGACCCCAATGTATTCTAAATCCGTCACCACACGGAGAGTGGACTGTGGTTGACTGTGGTTATTAATAGTCATCATTGAGAATGTGGATGGCCTTAGGAGTTGTAGGAGACCCAAAAAGAGATAGAAGTATTGTGTGAATGAGGCCTTGCTGTTGAAAGGTGCGTATATATATAACGACCAATATTAGTTTATGGACAAAATATATCTGTCGTCCCCATATTTGGACAAGGGTAAAAATTTAATGATTTCTATCACAGTTTACAAAAGTATCATTCACGAATACAAATGACTCTCAGACTCCTAGCAAGTGTTTCTGGTTTATATAAATTCACTTGCTATATTTTGTTTCACTGGCGAAATGCTTTATGCATACCGCCGCCCCTGGGCGGTGGGGCCGGCGATAATGTGGGACTCCGGAAACTACTTGTCTACCCACTTAAACCCCAGCGGGCCCTCACATGACACGCTTGGGGCGCCACAGGTTCGCGTAAACGAATTTCACTGTGACAACACACATCTAGTGCCCACGATTGCCCAAGAAGGCAATCGTGTATACATTATGTTTACTCTACGGAAATGAGACATTTGAAATTACTTTCAACACAAAACTAATTATTATCAAAAATCCATACATATTATGCGCAGAACCTTCTACGCCACGCTCCAACTCGTCCGGCCACACAACTTTTTGTCACCAGAGGTCGGAACCCGGAATCTCCGTTGAATTATTGCGGATCCTTGCGATGGAAAATTGGACATAGTTTGTGATTTACATGTGTTAGATATTTTTTATCTGGAAGGTAGGGATTCATTTTGATTAGTGGGCCTGAAATATGCGAGAACCCTAAGTTGAGTGCCGGAAATTATGTCGTATTTTTTCGTAAGGAATTGCAAACTGTAATTTATTTGGCACCAATCTTCGCCTTTGGACACTTCGGACTCATTGAGGAAAAAATATCTTTTTCCAGACTTTGAAGACATAAAACGTTCGTTTGTTATTGCGGTTTTGCTATCACATATCAGTATGCCGTATTCCATTATAATACGATGTGCTTGAGTAACAAAAATCCAGTAGTCAAAATACGATTATAAAAAAGGTCCCACGCACGTCGGGTGAGGTGGGGGAAGAAGTGGCTCATCGCTGAGTGCGCGGGCAGGTGTCGACGGTTCGAATTCGGAGCGATTCCGATTCGTTTTTAGCCGCGTACTGATTGAGCGAGCAGCCGCGGCCTGACAGATCCTCGGTCTGTCAGGACGTGCCTCGCTCGAGGCAAACGCACGCGCTGCTTCGCCCAAGCGTTGTCCGCCCGAGCCGAGCATTGTCGGTTTTTGTCCCTGTTCAAAGGTGCCTAGGTAAGTTTGCCGCGCGCACTCAAGACTGTTGTGTCTTGCCTCGCTTGTTTAACGAACACCGAATCATGGATAATGATAGATAGAAGATAAAAAACAATTTTAAAGCGAATCTAGACTACTATGGGATGCACAATGTCCTGATTATACAAACAGAGGACTGGAAGAAGGTGCGTGGAGAAACATAAACCGGGAAATGAACATTCCAATAAATAACTTAACAAAAAGCAAACGTCCGAGGCTGCCTCGCGAGGCTGCTCGCTCAGTCAGTACGCGGCTATTATAGTGCAACTGTAACATCTCAATATTGTCAGGCTGTTATATTTTTCAAATGCAACTCAAAAAATATTTATGTTATAATTTTACTTTACTTTTTCTACGTCACACTGTCTCTTGGTTCTTGCTATTCTGTTGTCTAATATACTATTACTTACTGTATATTAGTGTATACTATTACGAAATAGTGTGACCTTTGTCAAATAACTTTAAAGAGGATTACATCATTCCATTACCAAACAAATATAAACAATGTTTCCAACAAAGTAACACAAACTCAGAGACGACACTTGGGATTTTCACCTGTCCCGGTTTGCCGTAGAAACTGCGATGCAACTTTATTGACTGATGCAACCCTCTTTGCTTTATAATAATATAAGTTGGATGTCATGCGAGTAGATGACCCACTGTTGAGTCGGGGTCCAGTTACAAGTAATAAGAGTAATATTTATGAGCTAAGAAACGTACCTTTTATGAATAGTCAGGTTTCAAACAAAATCAAAATTCATTTAATCGAGGTGGCTCATTAGAGCTCTTTTGATAAGTCTAAATATAAAATAAAATATAATTCGAATTTTAAAAATAATTATTTATTTATTTATTTATTAAGGACAACCAGTTGTTGTTACATTTAAATAAATAAAAACCTAATACATATTCAACAGTCATAAAATCTAAATGTACAACAGATTAAGGTGCCACAGCATGCACTAAAAAATGACAAGTAACCCTATACAGAATAATTAAAAACGGATTATTATATAAAATGAAAACAAATTTACTATAAGCCGAAATCTACATTGTTAATAAATTTTGCTATTATGTACTCTCAACACTTCTAATACGTCTTTTTTAAAGTTGTGAAGATCGGATTGAAAAACATCCACTTTATGACCCAAAGAATTGTGAAGTCTAGGTAGTCTGGACATAGCAGCGAACTGCTTAAGATTTGTTTTTGCAGGTGGAGTGTATAGTAATCCAAAGGCATCTGCGTGACGAGGTATATGCTTATATAGTTTATTTGTATCCATTCATGGGGGGATTTGCCATAATCGCCACGCTTGGCAGGCGGGTTGGCGATCGCAGTGATGGATGAACAGATGTTTTGAACAGAACACAGAATTCCCTGCGAGATCGAATCAGAAATGAGGAGATACGCAGGAAAACCAGGGTCACCGACATAGCCCACAGGATTGACAAACTTAAGTGGCAGTGGGCAGGGCACATAGCGCGCAGAACCGACGCCCGATGGGGCAGAAAAGTCCTGGAATGGCGACCGCGTTCCGGAAAGCGCAGTGCTGGTAGGCCTCCCACACGGTGGACCGATGACCTGATTAAGTTCGCCGGAAAACGATGGATGCGGGCGGCCCAGGACCGGCCTTTGTGGAAGTCTTTGGGGGAGGCCTATGTCCAGCAGTGGACGACTTTTGGCTGAAATGATGATGATGATGATGATGATATAGTTTAGTTTTATTGAAATAACATAAGTACCTTTAATAAAATAATATTTAAATATACCATTTATCTTTGAAAATTTACTCTTTACCAGTATTGCCTCTGTATTAATGTTAAATGATGATACTCCGTGTGGTGACGGATTTAGAATACACTATGTCACCAATTCATCCCATCCTGAGGGTGCCGTAAGAGGCGTCTAAAGAAATGCAAGAGGTAGTCACTTAGCTACAAGAGAAGGAAAACTTTTTTTTTACGTTGGCAATCTTCATAGATACCCGGTGCCAACCCTTCATGCCAGCGTGGCACAGTTACATAATTTCCCTTCATGAATTTCGAGGAAGCCCGAGCCAGTAGTGGGTCATTTTTGGGCTGTAACGACGATAAAGAAATGAATATTGGCATGGAGTTGTAAAATATTCAAAAAACATCAGAGTTGCCAGAGTGTTCACATTGTTTTCAAAGAGGTTTCAACAAATTTAAATCTCCAATTTCTCCAAATGTTACTTCCTTCACGCCTGCTTACCCCAAATAAGATAAAGCGTGAAACTGACCAAAGTCGTACCTTGTGCACTGCACTGAACCAATTTTCTGAGAACTCGTAGCTCAGAGGTAATTCGGTTGGTCATTGTTCGCAAGTTTAGACTTAGGTCACTCCTGCCGCTGTGCTATTTCCAAATGAAAACTATTATTGAACAAAAAATACGTATTAAAAAAACTACATCTGTTTCTTTTCAACTGATAATAAATAATAAATAAATATCCTTGGACATTTCACACAACGCCATCTCGTCCCAAGCTAAGCAACTTAATGCTTGTGTTATGGTAACGAGATGGATGATAAAACTACTTATATACATTTTTTTTTGTAAATACATACATATTATAGATAGAAATGACAGTTCTATTCTCAATTAGAACACAGATTTACACACCACAATAAGATAGAAAATAGTATATATGCGTGAATATGAGTCAAATACATCGTATTGTGTTTAATTAATTGTTTTTTATTAATGTCATGTATTTTTTTTGGCACAAAAAAATAAAGCACTCCTCTTTAAAAACTATAAGTGTGGGAAATTCCATGGTCCTCCGTCCATGCAATTTTCGTATAAAGGGATACAAAGTTTTGCTTCAGGTATAATATAGATATAAAAAGAAAATTTAAAATCTTCAAACTGGCGTTTCAAAGTAGGTAAGATGCTACTCAAAGTGAGAACAAAAGCCTTCGAAGTTCAAATACTTCGAACGAGCGAAAATCCTTTCCACTTCAGACACAATTCACTTGTTTCTTTCAACTTTCAAACGATCGCACTGATTGTTAAATAAGAGTTCTATTTTTAAACTAATGTGAGTAGGATCTAATTGAATCTAATTTTTGGCTAGTCAAGTTTATTGATATTGTCAAAAATTTGGGTTGAGTACTATACAATACGGTACGGTTCCGTGTGGTAGCGGAGTAAGAATACTACCACCCCATATCTTCCCGTGGGTGTCGTAGAAGGCGACTAAGGGACAACAGACGTTGGGCAGCAGCGACGTTCTGTCCAAAAACACCATCCGTACTGCGATCGCCAACCCGCCTGCCAAGCGTGGCGATTATGGCAAACCCCCCGAATGGTGCACACAATCAAAGAAACGGCCCCCAGTCCCCGGCAGCCCCGCTATTCCTTCGGCCACGGTAGCAGCCAAGGTAACAGTGGGGCAGGGGGTGCGAACAATCTCCGGCAGAGATCCGGCTACCATACAAAACGACGGCTGCACCTGGCAACATACAACACACGGACACTGCGGACTGACGAGAAGATTATAGAACTCGAGGAGGAGTTGAGCAAGCTGTGATGGGATATAGTGGGCTTGTCTGAAGTCCGAAGAGAGGGGGAGGACATGATAACCCTCAAATCCGGCAACTTGCTCTACTTCCGGGAGGGCGACCAACAGTCCCAAGGTGGTGTTGGGTTTATCGTCCACAAGTCCCTTGTGAACAACGTTGTTAAAATCGAGAGTGTGTCGACCAGGGTGGCGTACCTTATACTCAGAATAACCAAGCGTTATTCGTTGAAGGTCATACAGGTATATGCACCGACCTTGGCACACCCCGACGAAGCGGTGGAGATAATGTATGAGGACATTTCCTCGGCCATACATGACTCTAGAACGCACTACACCGTTGTCATGGGGGATTTTAACGCGAAACTGGGCAAGCGGAGCGGAGATGAGCTGCAAGTGGGGCAATTTGACTTTGGAAACCGGAACCAACGGGGCCAGACTTTGGCTGGTTTTCTGGAGAAGGAGGGACTCTATATGATGAATTCCTTCTACAAAAAACCAGAACAGAGGAAATGGACCTGGTTGAGTCCGGATGGCACCACAAAAAACGAGATAGACTTCATCATGTCGACGGAAAAGCATATATTCAATGATGTCTCCGTGATCAATATGGTTAAAACCGGAAGCGATCACCGCTTAGTAAGAGGCACATTGAATATCGACGTCAAGCTTGAAAGGTCGCGCATGGTGAGGTCTACGCTGCGTCCCGTGCCTGTTCAGATTCAAAACCCGGAAAGCTTCCAGCTCGAACTGCAGAACCGCTTTATTAGCCTAGGCGTTGACGTGGACGATAATAATGACGGGTTCGTGGAGACTGTCCGCAAAGTTGGGTCGAAGTTCTGTGAGACCCAACGCCTGAAAACGGCCAAAAAGCTCTCGGACCTCACCCTAAATCTCATGGACGAGCGACGAAAAATGGTTCTGCAGTCTACAGATGATGCGACGCAGCTTCGGATGCTCAATAGACAGATATCAAAGTCCCTGATGCGTGATATACGCCGATTCAACACGAATCGTGTTGAAGAGGCTATTGAACGCAACAGGGGCTCCAAGGTTTTCGCCAGGGATCTGTCTATTGGGCAAAGCCAGCTCGTCAGGCTGAAGACTGATGACGGCAGGATCGTCACGTCGAAATCCGAGATTTTGGGTGAGGTCGAGAGTTTCTATGTACACGTCTACACAGGAACCCGTCATAAATCTAGCAAACGACCCACGAGCTAGATTCACCCGGCACTTCACAGAAGACCTCCCGGACGTCAGCCTGTATGAGATCGGGATGGCTCTCGTGCAACTTAAGAACAACAAGGCGGCGGGTGATGACGGAATTACCGCAGAACTTCTGAAGGCGGGTGGAGAACCGATCCTTAGGGCCCTTCAGAAGTTATTCAATTCCGTCATACTCGAAGGACGAACGCCAAAGGCATGGAACAGAAGTGTGGTGGTGCTGTTCTTCAAGAAGGGAGATAACACCTTATTGAAGAACTACAGACCCGTCTCACTTCTGAGCCATGTCTACAAGTTGTTCTCAAGGGTTATCACGAATCGTCTCGCATGCAGGCTCGACGCTTCCCAGCCTCCCGAACAAGCCGGTTTCCGAAAAGGATTCAGTACCGTAGACCATATTTTAACGCTACGGCAGTTATACAGAAGACCGAGGAGTATAACCTGCCCCTTTGTCTGGCGTTCGTGGACTACGAGAAAGCCTTCGATTCGATCGAGATCGTGGGCAGTATTGCAGGCTCTCCAGAGGTGCCAAGTCGACTATCGGTACATCGAAGTGTTGAAGTGCTTGTATGAAAACGCCACCATGTCAGTCCGACTCCAGGACCAGACCTCGAAACCGATCCAGTTGCAGCGAGGTGTTAGACAGGGAGACGTTATCTCTCCGAAACTGTTCTCCGCTGCACTGGAAGATGTTTTCAAGGTTCTGGACTGGAAAGGGCTGGGCATTAACGGGAACGGCGAGTACATCACTCACCTTCGATTCGCTGACGACATATTCGTAATGGCTGAGACCATGGCGGGCCTCAATACGATGCTCGATGACCTCTGTCGAGCCTCCGAACGAGTCGGCCTTAAGATGAATATGGAGAAGACGAAAATCATGTCTAATATACATGTCCAAGCCACTCCTGTTAACATCGGAGGTTCTACTCTCGAAGTTGCTGACCATTACATTTACCTGGAACACACTGTCCAGTTAGGTAAGTCCAACTTCGAGAAAGAGGTCAATCGTCGGATCCAACTCGGCTGGGCAGCGTTCGGGAAGCTGCGAAAGATCTTCTCGTCCACAATACCGCAGTGTCTGAAGACAAAAGTCTTCAATCAATGTGTGTTGCCAGTGATGACATATGGAACAGAGACGTGGTCGCTCACTATGGGCTCCATCAGAAGGCTCAAAGTCACCCAAAGGGCAATGGAGAGGGCTATGCTCGGAGTTTCCCTGCGAGATCGAATCAGAAATGAGGAGATACGCAGGAAAACCAGGGTCACCGACATAGCCCACCGGATTGCCAAACTTAAGTAGCAGTGGGCAGGGCACATAGCTCGCAGGACCGACGCCCGATGGGGCAGAAAAGTCCTCGAGTGGCGACCGCGTTCCGGAAGGCGCAGTGCTGGTAGGCCTCCCACACGGTGGACCGACGACCTGGTTAAGGTCGCCGGAAAGCAGTGGATGCGGGCGGCCCAGGACCAGCCTTTGTGGAGATCCTTGGGGGAGGCCTATGTCCAGCAGTGGACGTCTTTTGGCTGAAATGATGATGATGACTATACAATGTTTTTTTGTATTACAAAAATAAAATATTAAATTAAAAATTTAAATAAACCTCCGACACAAGAACCTAGGTTCTTGTTAATGCTAAGTTAATTTTTTTATTTAACTGTTCTTGTTAATGGTAAGTTAAATTTTTAATTTAATTGAATTTTTATTTTCTGCTTTTTATAGGTACACACTTATTATGATGTAACGTTTGACATTTGAAGTAGTAAAAGTTGACTAGTGTTGCTGATTCTTTTGGTTTACCCGATGTACGATAATCCACACTTACAGTCGAGTTTATAAAAACCAGCATTTTGTAAGGGAATATTTGGGTTTGAATTTGTGTGGCCCAGTGGGTTGATTTCTATCTATGAAATCACTATCTCTATCACTACATATTATAAAAGTCGCTGTCGTATATCCGTCCCTAAGTATGCTTAAATCTTTAAAACTACGCAACGGATTTTAAATTGTTTTTTTTACCAGATAGAGTGATTCAAGAGGAAGGGTTTTAGGTATAATACATCCATAATATAGTAGAGAAACACTTTTAAATTTAGAGGTTCATAATTGCACCCGTGCGAAGCCCTGGCGGGTCGCTAGTTGATCAATAAACCTTGTTCTTCAGTATGTCCATTTGCTGCACTCATAACATAAAAATCTTCTCGTAAAAAATAACAATGATTATCTATTTATTGCTGGTACCAATATCTGGCTTCAGCATTTGTTATGATTAGGGTTCCATAGTGAAAAAACCTAAAACTTTTCTTTATTATCGTTTGTGCTTCGCCTTCGTGATATCTGAATGCCTCATTAGGATGAATAGCAAAATTAGTTCAGCAATGAAACCGTAATCGCGTAAAATTATAATATCCATCAAATTAATGACCTTATTGATGACACTTTGAAAATTTGGCAGTATAGGATTTTATAAAGCTTTGAAAATACACACATTAAAATAATTAAAATTAATCCCTGACTCAGATCACTGTGTCACTACAAGAACTTTAAAAAAAAGAAAAAAATAGTCAAGTCACAAATATTTTAGAATAACTAAACATTATCTTATAACGAATGCTTTTTGAAAATTAACCTAACCATTATTTATTATTTTGATACATTTCACTCACTTTGTACAGATAGTTTTGTGTTTCATTGTCTAAATTAATAATATCAGAATAGTCTGATCCATGTAGTGAGGGATTTAGAATAAGTAGTGTCACTATCCCACTCCATCCAACGAAACCCTGTGTTTATTGGTTAACGTGGCACATTAGGCAAAACACCCTGTAACTGTGTAATCCGTGTAACTGGAGGAGGCCCGACCCAACAGTGGGTCATGTAAAGGCTAGGTAATAAAGTCTTTAATTATAAACTTTTCTGAAAAGAATCGAGCTGTTGTATGTTGGTATATGGTCATCATCATCATCATTTCAGCCACTGAGACGTCCACTGCTGGACATAGGTTTCCCCCAAGGATCTCCACAAAGGCCGGTCCTGGGCCGCCCGCATCCACTGCTTTCCGGCGACCTTAACCAGGTCGTCGGTCCACTGTGTGGGAGGCCTACCAGCACTGCGCCTTCCGGAACGCGGTCGCCACTCGAGGACTTTTCTGCCCCATCGGGCGTCGGTCCTGCGAGCTATGTGCCCTGCCCACTGCCACTTAAGTTTGGCAATCCGGTGGGCTATGTCGGTAACCCTGGTTTTCCTGCGTATCTCCTCATTTCTAATTCGATCTCGCAGGGAAACTCCGAGCATAGCCCTCTCCATTGCCCTTTGGGTGACTTTGAGCCTTCTGATGGAGCCCATAGTGAGCGACCACGTCTCTGTTCCATAAGTCATCACTGGCAACACACATTGGTTGAAGAGTTTTGTCTTCAGACACTGCGGTATTGCGGTATTAAGGACGAGAAGATCTTTCGCAGCTTCCCGAACGCTGCCCACAGTCCGTGTCAGTGCCCAGTCGCGTATTATTCAAATTAAAATACAAGAAGCTATTGTTTTACTTCCCTGTGGTTTTGTACGGAACCTTAGATATTATTTGAGATCACATTTGACATTTTTTTCTATCAATTGGATAGTCAGCTTATCCGGATTGTTTAATTTGATGGAAAATTGTGGCCCATCCGTTACTAAACTGTATAATTTTTTCCTATACCCAACAGGGATTACGTTAATGGGAAAAATGAATTTACGTGTACACGTGTGTACCCGTGTATAATATTCGTTTCTTAAACTGATCAGCGATTTAAATACGGCAGCTCCATTATTTTTCTATTTTTTCACAAAAAAAAAGGGATTTTCATAATAATGAGAAGGTTCTTCACATTTCTTCCATAAGAAAAAATCGAAATGGATTCCGATTATCCTCTTAATTAGCTCTTCAAGCTCTGCCGTTGACATGGCCAATTTTCTAAGCGGTGATTAGTGACTCCACATTTTTAGTTCTAGATCATAACTTTGGTTTAATTAATTAGGCGGCCTTTGATTGTATGAGTACTTTGATCGGCCATTGTTCTGAAGTTTGTTTTCGAAGGAATTTTGTCAGGCCACAGTAAGGCATTCACTGGAAAAGTTTTGGGGAAAACATTAACGTTTGTGAGCATTGTTCTCAACACTTTTGTCTGGCCTCATTTTGTTTTGTCTTAAGGATATTCGCGCGATGAAATTGTTTATTACAATAAATAATAATATTATGTTCCATCGCAGGACAGGGCGGAATGCAAACAATGTTTAGGTGAAGCAACATTTCTGTTGAATGACTTGTTGGTCTAGGGGTTGGGACCCTGGTTCGATTTCAGAGTCGGGCTAGTGAGAGGCACTTATTCTCTTATTCTAAGTCTGGGTGTGACTGTGATTTGAGTTCGTGAATTTAAACGTTTGTAAACTGCCACCGCGAAACAGGTTTTACCTAAAAATAAATATAATTTAAATGCACTTTCGTTTTTTTAAAAGGAATGGGGTTTTCTGTTCTGTTCCGATTTCATTGGGGAAAAAATTAAGAAGAATAAACCCTGGCCTTCTTCCAGGACTTTATTTCGCAAAAGGGAGCGGCGCGGGGCGGAGGAAGCTCAGAAGACGGAGTCCAGGGGGAGTATTCTAGGCTTGTCTAAGTACTACTACTACATAGACAGGGTTTCGCATCAAACCTGCCCTCAAGGGCTAAGTTTTCGGTCTTGACTTAAGGAAATTTGTCGACACGATGTCAGTTTATCGCTATCATACTTCTTAATAACCGCTCTACATGCGACACATTTGTATTACATCTATTTAAGTTTCAGATTTATAGCCTTAATTCAAACGTTGTTGAAAGCTGAGTATAACGATCACGTATCATCAAATCAACCATAAACTTTTGCCGAGTTGCGTGTAATTTAAATTTGATGAGTGCTAATTACGGTTTTGTCCGTGTGGTCACAGATTTTGAATATTGTATTGTCACCGAAGTAATTCATCCTGGGGATGCCATAAGTATTTCCATAGTCCAGCAGAGATTCTTACCTGACCAGAATTATAGAACAGCAGGTAAATTTCTCTGGATTCTTCTAGAGTATTCGGCAGTTGGTCATTCCAGGACTGGTTTGATAATGATGCAGACAGAAATTTAAAAGGTTCAGGGAAAGCAATATAGAAAACGCAAACCACACAAATAATATACAGGGTGAATGGTAAAAGATTGTACATATTGAACAACACTAACCGGGTTGGATGCCGGTCGTATTTATTAAAAAAAGTCGAAAATTGAACCCTTTCACCCCTCACCTTTTATGCAATGCTGCCTGACCGGGTTGCCAGTGATATTTAAAAAATGCTGGTACTTAATTATTTTTTTACAGCTACACATTCAATTTGCAACAGACACGATAGACAATGGTCCTGTTATATAACCAACAAGATATAATAAAAAGAGATTATTGATTTAGTTACTTAATCCAGCAAACAGCCACCAGCGGCGGGCGCATACGCTTCACTAACACACTGCTGCACAAGACGGGAGCGCAGGACTGTTCAAACCGTCAAGGTTACTAGTTCGGTAAATCACTATTTGTATACAATCATCTTCGATATTTAAGCGATGTCAGATCTCAGATATTTTAAGGATGCCAAGGTAAAATTTTTAAGTACATGTTTTTCATACATTCATTAGCATAATAGAGTACGGTACTGAAAAAAAATCATTTTTACAGGTTCAGTGACGTCTTCTAGTGTTAACGCTAACATCCTAACACGGGAGCCGTTTTATTGAGCGCTAATATAGTATTTAAGAACAATTTAATACAATTATATAGTAGACTAGCTTTTGCGTGCGGCTTCGCCGGCCGTGTTTATTACTATGAATATTTTTTATGACCATAAAAGCGGTTATTGTGGCTAAACTATTATAGTTAGATAGATATGTGCTCTCCCGGACTTTTTTGTAGATCTTAATAAGACCTACAAACTCGTAGTACATTATTTTGTTCTATTGTCTATAGTTTTTGCAGCGCACGCATAAATAGGTTTTCGATTTGACACCTTGGATTACAAAATCGCAATTTTCATACGGATCCCTAATTCTTCACTATCACTACATAGTATAAAACAAAGTCGCATTCTTCTGTCCGTCCCTATGTATGCATAAATCTTTAAAATACGCAACGGATTTTGAAGCGGTTTTTTTAAATAGATAGAGTGATTCAAGGGGAAGGTTTATATGTATAACCCACTCCCGCTTTGCACGGGCGAAGCCAGGGCGGGCCACTAGTTTGAAAATAAAATACAGCCTATAACCTACCTCGATAAATGGACTATCTAACACTGAAAGATTTTTTGAAATCGGACCAGTAGTTCCTGAGATTAGCGCGTTCAAACAAACAAACGAACTCTGCAGCTTTATAATATTAAATAGTATAGATAAGGACAATGGTACAATTTGGTGAATAAATATTGTATAGGAGTTTCCGCTCATTTTTCACATAGACACAAGCGGTGTGTCGCGATGTATTTCCCCCGGGATGGCTCTCTCGTAAGTCGCCGAGACGCTTGTTTACAAGTTCACGCCAGTAACCGTTTCTATTTTAACACAATCTATACCATAATATTTAGGTTGTATATAGGAATATACAAGTTATATTTTCAGAATAATGACGTAAAAGTATTTTTTATACATATTATCATGCCATCACGGGGGGCTTTAGAGAGTTACGTATACGTCAAGTACATGAATGAAGCAAATATTTTAGAGAAGATAATTTTCGATTGATAAATTGATTACCAATTAAGTTTAACATCAAAAATGCGTTCGGCAGTTTAAGCTTATTTGGAGTTCTGTACTTCCTTTCCATCTTGACCTTTGAGAATGAATATACAGGGTGTGTTTTTCAACGACTTATTTAATTAATAATTAGATAGAGAAAAAAAACAATACAAAAACACGCAACAGTCATAAAGAAAATGGCGCCAATTGAAAACCGTTGAACAATGGCGGAAAACGACCGGAGGCGTCCTAGGAGTTCCACTTAAAATTGCATGAAAAGTTCACCAACAAAAACTTCTCTTGACGTTGTAAACATTATTAAAGGTTTAAAAAAGGACAAGTAACGAACAGACAACGGTAAATAAAAGTTTGACGTTGTGTATAAATCTATACTAATATATAAAGCTGCAGAGTTTGTTTGTTTGTTTGAACGCGCTAATCTCAAGAACTACTGGACCGATTTCAAAAAATCTTTCAGTGTTAGATAGTCCATTAATAGAGGAAGGTTATATTTTATTGTTAAAAGAATTAGGGATCCGTATGAAAATTGCGATTATGTAAACCAAGGTATAAAATCGAGAACCTATTTATGCGTGCACTGCAGAAACTATTGACAATAGAACAAAATGATGTACTACGGGTTTGTAGGTCTTATAAAAATCTACAAAAAAGTCCGAGAGGCGAGAGCACATATCTAACTATCATAGTTTAGTCACAATAAACGATTTTATGTTCATAAAAAATATGCATAGAGATAAGCACCGGTTTAAAGCCCACGCGGGCGAAGCCGCGCGCAAAAGCTAGTATAAAAATAATAATTTAATGTTAAATAAATTCTACCATGCAAAATTTGAAAAGAAAAGAAAATTATAACAGTCCCCTCTTTTCATTGTACCTCTTGTGTCATGTCATTTGATCATGACACCTTTATATAAAATGTAGATTGTGTTGCATTTTGTAAAAATAAATATAACCATGTGGTGGATGTAGAATACATAGTGTTCACAACCCTATTCCTTCCTAAGGGTGTTGTAAGAGCCGACACAAGGAAATGACAAGGTTGATAACCTAGCCACGAGACAAGGAAAATTTGATACGAAACACTGTGCCAACCCGTCTGACCGCACAGTAGATAACTAATTACTCTCCATGTAGTCCGAGTAGAGTCCATCGCTTTAACCCAGACTCATAAATTCAATATAAGTTCACCAAAAATATAAGTAATCAAAATGTTGGACTGAATTTCTTCACAAATTTAATAGAATACAAAACAGATAAAAAACACAATTTGATTATTAAATTGAATAGGATCGCGGAGAATTTCGGAACAGGCCGTAATTCAAAAATTCTCGCCGCCATGATTGATGACGTATTTGCCAGGGCGCCTGTGATTGGCTGATTTGATTACGTGAAAAGACGTTCTTTTCTTAAATTGAGTGCCGACATGACGAACATTTTGATTCGGAGGAATTGGGGACTCATTATGAATTTTTGTTCGAAATATGAAAGCAGGAATCGGATGTTTTTCCCGCGAACAATCATAAGATTCGGGCCACGTCAAAAAGTCGTGGAGAGAAATTAGCCAACTGTAACACACTGGCAAGACGGGTTGATACATGGTCTCGTAGTCCTAAGTATTTATACTCTTGCGGCTAGGTTTGCAATCGTATAATTTCCTTTTGTCACTTTCAGTATGGAATGAGGCGCATATTATTATTTATTTAATTAAATAAATAAATAAATATCCTTGGACATTTCACACAACGCCATCTCGTCCCAAGCTAAGCAACTTAATGCTTGTGTTATGGTAACGAGATGGATGATAAACTACTTATATACATTTTTTTTTGTAAATACATACATATTATAGATAGAAATGACACCCAGACTCCGAGCCAGTGCCTCTGATTTAGACAAAGACACTTGCCCGACCCCGGAATCGAACCCGGGACCCGTTGATCCAAAGGCGGCCCAACTGTTTGTCGGGCTATGGGTTCCATCAGAAGGCTCAAAGTCACCCAAAGGGCAATGGAGATGGCCATGCTCGGGGTTTCCCTTTGACATCGAATCAGAAATGAGGAAATACGCAGGCAAACCATTGTCACCGACATAGCCCACAGGATTGCCAACCTTAAGGGTCAATGGGCAGGGCAGTCCCTTTCCGAAGAGCGCAGTGCTGGTAGGCCTCCCACACGGTGGACCGATGACCTGATTAAGGTCGCCGGAAAGCGATGGATGCGGGCGGCTCCGGACCAGCTTTCGTGGAAATCCTTGGGGGAGGCCTATGTGCAGCAGTGGACGTCTGGCTGAAATGATGATGATGATGATGACTGCTTGTCGTTGTTACAGCCCATAATGACCCACTTCCAAGTCGGGCTTCCTCCAAGTTCATAAAGGGAAAGAAAGAAGACGAGTTGGTTTTGTATCAAGAGGCCCTCTTTAGTGGTTAGGTGATCTGCCTCTTGTGTTCCTCTTGAGGTGACTCCTCAGGATGGTATAATATAATACCATTGGACGTTTCACACAACGCCATATCGTCCCAAGCTAAGCAACTTAATACATGTGTTATGGTAACGAGATGGATGATAAACTACTTATATACATTTTTTTGTAAATACCTACATATTATAGATAGAAAACACCCAGGACCGGGACAAACACTTGTAGGTCGTATAAATATTTCTTCCGTGCGGGAATCGAACCCTCGACATGCTGCGCAGCAGTCGATCGCTCAACCACTGCGCCAACCGTGTCGGTATGGGTTGGTAGCATTGTGTATTCTAAATCCGTCACCGCACGGTTCTTTTACAGATATTGTACAACCTTTTGTCTCAAATATTGTTTCGGTGCGGAGGAGAATGCAGTAAATAACGGTAGAGCTGGATGGTCGTTAAATTAATAGGTTACAGATATTTACGCCAAATCCCCTTATTGTCGCTTGTACATGGAGTTTTTTATTTTGGATATGGCAATAAATATGACTTCTAGAAAAAACTAGAAAGCAGATTAAATATCCTTGGACATTTCACACAACGCCATCTCGTCCCAAGCTAAGCAACTTAATGCTTGTGTTATGGTAACGAGATGGATGTTAAACTACTTACATATATAAATTTTTTTTTGTAAATACATACATACAGAAAACACCCAGACCCGGAACAAATTAAAAAAAACCCGGAAAAAACAGCCGCAAGAGAGGGAAAACTTCATACAAAACCCTGTGCCAACATATCCTGCTAGCGTGGCACAGTAAGTGGGTTATATATGGGCTGAGTATTAGTAGTTGGGCGACCTGTGCCAACTCGTCTGGCCAGCGTGGCACAGTAGGGTAATCACCCTCCATGTCCCGACCCAGCAGTGGATCTTTTATGGGCAGAGTGGCCGTAGTAGTTGGGCGACAGTAGGTGACTTGTGTTGACGGATTTAGAATACATAGTACCTATCGCCACCCCAATTCTTCCTGAGGGTGTCGTAAGAGCCGACAAAGGCACAATCTAGCCGCAAGAGAAGGAAAATCTTATACGAAACCCCCTGCGAACCAGTCTGGCCAGCGTGGCACAGTAGGCCAATGACCCTCCATGTAATTGGAGGAGGCCCGACTCAGCAGTGGGTCATCTATGGGCTGAATAATAGTAGACTTGTGGTTCTAGATAACCCGACCTCAGCTACCCTTGAGTCCGCAGCCAATATTATATGCCATATCCAAGCCTTTCCCAGGGCTTTGAGCCCTATATTCTACGCAGTTCACACCCAATTTGACAGCTCTTGTGGCTACAAAAAGTTTAATGCTTTTAACGCATGGCAAGCATTCACTTAACTCGATTCAGAATGTATTTTCCTTTCAATACAGAGGCCATGAAAGAAGCGGTCTTGTTTCATCGTCGGGGATTTCATGTTTTTTTTTAATTATTATTATCCTGTATGTATGCGCAGTACCTTCCTACTTTAATGTCGTTCTTATTAAGACCAGCAGATGCCCTTCACTTGTATGGATAGAAATTTTCGCAACGTGCTATTTTCACAAACTTGAAACGAACTATAACGCGCTCTGAATTAACGGATGTGACATTCACAATTCGCAACCAAATATCAAATTAAAACCCGATGTTAAATTTAAAAATAGTGGTTCGATATGAACGAATGCATCTTTGATCAGTCCCTTTCATATTTATTGAAGTGTATGCATTGAACGAATTTCTGAATGGATTTAGATCCGTAACTATGCTCAGAATGTTAACCAGTGTCGTAGGTGCCAGTGCCTAGGTCGTTTCCGATTTAGCATTTATATTTTAACAGTTTTATTTGAACATGTTTGTTCATTCGGTCAAATGTTTTTAAACTTTTATCCATATGGTGCTAGCCGCAACGAAATTAGAAAAGGCAAGAGAAGCGAAAAATATTTGCGATTTGGCGGTAAATAATGTAATTTCAATTACCTGTGCGTTTTCGTGCTTTATATAGCTCTCAGCAGTTTGAAAACAATTTGCACTGGTTTACAATGGCATTAGCTAAGAATGTAGCTATGTATTTTGTTTCTCTTGTATTCATGAGGCATCTCTCACATCTCTTCTATCACTCACACACTCTACTCAAAGGCAACTCAGCTAATTCACGTCATAATGTTATTTATTTTATCTTTATTTTTGTATTGGTGTAATTTTTTTACGTATTATCGCCAGTTGTCGCAGGAAAAACAAGAACATAGAGTAGATATGTCTTTTGAAGTCACTTTAAGTTGTTGTTCTCAATAAATATATTATCATTATAGTATATTTATTTTTTACCATCATTAGACGTACGGAAAGATGTTACATAAATTTTAAAGTCGCTCATTTAAGAGCCGCACAGCTAAGACATTGTTTTCTTACAAAACGGAGGCATTCCAATCGTTTGAAGATTCACTTCACTCAATGCGATTGTGCTTCTGTTAAATGAAAATTGTTCCGCCCATTTACTTTGGTAAACTCACCCGGATATTTTAGATGTTTCGTATTTAAGCAACATCGGTTTTGATTTAGTCTTAGGTATCCAGTTACATCTCCATCCGTTTTTTCGACCAGCCTAACCTGGTTTGTCTAACTATACCATTATTTACATTACCCCATTACCTAGTAAGTAGTGGGACCACCATTTTTTTTTCGAAAATAAATTAATTAGTTATAGCAGTTGTCTCACCCATCTGGCGAAATTGCTCATAACATGATGTATATAAACAAGACCTTTCATTTGAAAAAACAATTCCAGCGTTTCTTGCCGGCACCGACAGTTTTCGTAGCCTTCGAGTTCCTATCCAATCAATTAACATAGCAACTACATACACAGTTTCTTGCGGGCTTGTCTTTAGATTTCGAACCAGTGGTAACTATAGGTGCGAAAAGAGTCTTGTCAAAAATGTATTTAGCCAAGTGAATTTGTATGCCTGGTGACGCCTCCAGTTAAATGGAGAGAAATGTATCCTCTGTGCCACACTGGCCAGACTGGTTTCTATTAATTTATTCCTCTTTTTGTGCCTATAGCAAGCTCCTATTCAAATACTCACAGTAGTGTGCTTCTTTAATTTATTTAGTCTGCATCAACTTTGGAGTGTAAATAGCAAAACTTCAGACTGTTTCTGTAATTTATGTTTGAACTAATTAGTTCAAAAGCGAGTCCAGTTGTACCTTCAAGCGAGAAGTTAAGAATCCACTAGTCACTTAAGTTGACTGTGAAATATTTACGATCGCCCCGTAATTGAATTTAATGCATTCTCTCGTTGCGAACATATTTATACCTACTTATGGTGGACGCTGAGCCTGTGTGCATGACGGCGTACGAGCGCAGACTCAGGCAGGCAGGCGCGACCGAGAGAGACGCCACTAATACGACCTCTCACTCACACATGATTACTGGTGAGTGGAGTACTAATTGCTAACCGTGCCGTACCATATAAGTAAGGCCGTCGTTTGTCCACCGCCGCCGTCACCGTGCCGTCACTGACAACGTGATGACGGCGCCGAGTTAGCGATACATACATTTACTATGGCCACGTGTCCACCGCACGCCCGTCACTCGAGAACCGTCATCCCTGCCGCCGAAGTTTCGTGTAGTTCGGCGTGACCGCTAGAACTCGGCACGGTTTTATGACGGGCCGATGTGCCGGCAATACAAAACAGGTTTGTTCTTGTCCACACTACCATTGCACCGCACCGTTAGCCCAG
Source organism: Clostera curtula (assembly GCA_905475355.2). Classification (NCBI taxonomy): domain Eukaryota; kingdom Metazoa; phylum Arthropoda; class Insecta; order Lepidoptera; family Notodontidae; genus Clostera; species Clostera curtula. Next base: position 2,510,536 of record FR997813.1, on the reverse strand, counting down.
TTTTTGTTTTAACTGAACCAACGATATACCGTCGCGGTGGACAAACGATCGCCGCCACGTCATCTTAAACTCGGCCCGAAATAACCGTTCTCGGTGACGGTTACAAACGGCCTAAGATGTTTATTTGGAAATAATCACAGTCGAGACTCAGAACTGATCGTTTCACTAACTAACACATCTCTTGAAATTAATAATTATTATTTAACTTGATTGTAATATCCTATTTAAACTATAAGAGTGGAAAATTTAATAAGCGTGTTAGGGACACAAGTAAAGATGTGTGTGTGGAGTAAATGCACTATCCCAAGGAAATTAGTTAGTTCCACAGGAAGGCTTATGTTAAATAATCCGCTAAATTCTTTGGCCACTCGATCAACTACTCAAGTACTGGAGGCGACACTTCAATTTAGTTTGTGCGAAAACATACGTCAATTTCTACATCAAGGCAATAAAAAAAGCTTGGCTTCTAAGATGCGTATTTTTATGAAACTGATAAAATCGCCTCATATTCATCATGATATAAGCTCAGAAATGATGCATAAAAATAAGCCTTCTGTTCCACGCTGGCAATACGGCAGAAGCTCACTTTTATGCATGTGCCTTATTCTTTCTGTTAAAAAACAATTTATATAACTGGGCAATAGTATATTTCATTACAAGTGCGGAAAGGCTGTCATTGCAAAGAGTTCCGACAAATGTCTGGTTGATAGTCGGAACAAGTTGCAATGACAGTTCCGCACTGAACGACTATTTTTAATATAGTTGCGAAAAAATTAAGCAATTTAATATAATAATAAAACACTACTCAGCTCAACTAACTAATCATTTCTGAAAAATGACGCCAACCGTAGAATATAAGCAGAGATGAATTTTTTCTTCACCCATTCTAGTAGGCAAAAGCAACTATGCCCATACAGCCAACTCTTCAGTAGAAATTTTTTTTATTGATATGAAATGAAAATGAAATTTAATGAGATGAAATGAAATAAAACCTAACCTAACTCATTCAATCAAATCATTAAATCTGATGTACTATATGACGTACTATCAGATTCAGATCTGTTTAGATCTGAATCTGATAGTACGTGGTTTCTTTTTAGAAATATACGTATTTGCATGAATCATAAAAACTTCTATGATTTTTTTAGTAAAAACTTCATGGTTGGTTTTTCCATATGATAGACATTATTTTGACAGTTGGGAAAGAAAACGCACTAGTGCGGGAAGCGATATTTATTTATTTATTTACACTTCTGCACAAAATGTACAAAGGCGGACTTAATGCCTTAATTATACTTATTTCTATTTGTAATATAAATTAATTTAATACTACTACTGCCCAGCCTATACGAGACCCCCTGCTGAGTCGAGCCTCTTCCAGTCACATGGAGGGTAATTAGCCTACTTTGCTGGTCAGAGGGGTCGGCACAATGTTTCATTAAAATTTTTCCCTATCTTGCGGCTCGGTTTTCGGCCTTGTCATTTCCCTTTGTCGGCACTTACGTCACCCGCAAGATGTTGGGATGGTGATATTCATCATCATCATCATTTCAGCCAAAAGACGTCCACTGCTGGACATAGGCCTCCCCCAAAGATTTCCACAAAGGCCGGTCCTGGGCCAAAGTCAAAGTCAAAGTCAAATAATTTATTTTGCATAGGACACAATGGACACTTACAAATTGTCAACATATTAATAAAATTTTATACAATGCAAAGTAATATTCTTTACCACCAGTTCGGAACGCGACCACTGCTGAGAAGAACTGGCAAGAAACTCAGAGGGCTTGTCATTTTTCTTTTTTATTACTTTGCGGTCCTATTCATAATCTAATATGTATATATTTACCCAACAAATTCCTTAAAACAAACTGTTCAATCGAATCTGGAAGGCGTCAGCTGAAATCTGAATATTAAAACAAAACAAACTTTAATGAAATAAAATAAAATAAAATCTTCCTTGGTCCAGTGAGCCGACCAACCCCAAACAGCAGCACCTGTTCACAAGTATAACGCATGTGACAGCCATCGGTCTCCTCAACCATATTAAAGGGAAGTGACCGACCCGTCACACGTCGCTACCGCTGCTCAGAGTATTTTAGTGAGCATGACAACTCACAAAACCGAGGCCGATTACCGATAAAGCAATAAAAAGTAAAGCTCGAAAGAAATCAGTTCCAGCAAGACTGCAGTTTCAGATCCAAAGATACATTTGTTCGTATATGTATTCATAGTATTTGAGCTCAGCAGCTCAATCCCAAGCTACCGGGTCATTTAAATAGTCTGTAATACTATAGTAGGCTTTCTTACAAAGTTGAAATTTTATAAGCTTTTTGAATTTATTAATTGGAAGTTCTCTTAACTTCGTAGGGATTTTATTGTAGAAGCGAATACATTGACCTACGAAAGAGTTACTAATTCTATGGAGACGAGTAGCATGTAGAACAAGATTACTTTTATTCCTAGTATTAACAGAGTGAGTATCACTTAATTTATTGAATTTTACGACATTCTTACGAACATACATTATGTTTTCGTAGATGTATTGGGCAGCTACAGTAAGAATGCCCATCTCTTTAAACTTGTCTCTAAGGGATGTCCTGGGAGCTAGGTTATAAATGGCTCGTACTGCTCGTTTCTGGAGAACAAATATTGTATCTATGTCTGCAGAGCATCCCCAGAGTAATATACCGTAAGACATAATACTATGGAAGTAGCTGAAATAGACTATTCTGGCTGTAGCAACGTCACTTAACTGCCTAATTTTTTTAACAGCGTACGCTGCCGAACTTAGCCTGCTTGCCAGTTTGTTAATATGAGGTTTCCACTGTAATTTTGTATCTAAGGTAATACCCAAAAAGACAGTAGAATCCACAGGCTCCAAATCTGCTCCGTTTAATTGAACATTGGTTGCCAAGTGCTTAACATTAGGTGTAGAAAACTTTAAAAATTTAGTTTTATTGCTATTAAGTAGCAAATTGTTAGTGTTAAACCAATGAACAACTTTGGACAGTGCGTTGTTCACATCGTCATAATCTCTGAGCTGTCTTTTCACCTTAAATAATAGTGAAGTGTCATCCGCGAACAACACAATGTCATGACCATCTTGAGCATAAAATGGTAAGTCGTTAATATAAATAAGGAACAGAAATGGACCGAGAATAGAGCCCTGCGGGACACCAATGGTTACAGCAGAGCCTTGAGAACGCTTACCATTGACCTCAACCATCTGGACTCTATTACTCAGGTAGGAGTCGAGCAAGGCAAGAGCTTTACCCCTAACACCGTAATGGTGGAGCTTCCTGACCAGAATATTATGATGAACACAGTCAAACGCCTTGGAAAGATCACAGAAAATGCCGAGAGCATCTTGTTTACCCTCCCAGGCCTCGAATATGTGTTTCATCAATTCGATTCCTGCATCTAATGTCGACAAATTTTTAGTAAAACCAAATTGTTTAAGGTGAAGCAGTTGATTGTTGTTAAAGAAAGTTGAAATTTGGGATAAAATAACTTTTTCAAATATCTTACTTAATGCTGGAAGTACCGATATAGGCCGAAAGTTTGACGGGTCATCAGCGCTGCCAGCCTTAAATAAGGGTATAACTTTACTGAGTTTCATCTGGTCAGGAAAAACTCCACTTACAACACAATTATTAAAAATAATAGCTAAACTGGGAGCAATGATCTCGATAACTGAAGAAGTTAAATATACAGATATTCCCCATAAGTCAGGAGTCTTTTTCATATTTAAGCTTTTAAAGGCACTAATAATATCCCTATAAGTTACTGGCAAAAAATTAAAAGTATTCTTACATGATGCAACACTCTGTTTTAAGATCGACTCAGCTAAACTCGGAGATGCGTCCAGAGCTTTGGTTGTTAATAAAGGAATATTAGTAAAAAACGATTCAAACTCTGTCGCTACCTCTAAGTCTGACTTCACAGATCGATCATTAATTTTTAAATGAAAATCAGTTTTCTGAACTTTCTTATTGCCGGTTTCAGTATTTATTATATTCCAAGTCATTTTTATTTTGTCATCGGCATTTTGCAATTTCCTTTTTAAAAATAAAGCCTTTGCACAAATACACACTTTTTTAAATGTTTTAGAATACATTTTAACATATTCTAGAAAAGAAGCACAGTGGTTGTGTTTCTTTTGGTCATACAATTCAAATAACCGTCTCCTACTTTTGTATATACCAGGTGTTGCCCAATCATTAAAAACGACTCGGTCACCGATCGTAGCAGTCTTAGGTTTAAACACCCTTTTAAATTCTCTATTAAAACATTCAAAAAACGTATTGTATAGCTCGTTCGGTACGGAATCATTTTGATGAGGCAACACCGGCAGTGTGTCTAGAAGGTTATTCTTAAAATACTCTATGCGCTTGGAATTAACGGGAATAAAAGTAATGCTTCTCTTTTGCACTGGTAAAGGTTTCATAGGAAATACGGCAAGCTGGCCACAGTGGTCGGAGTCTAAAGCACTAATTACTGCTTTATAGGTAGGTTTTATGTTGCAAAAGATATTATCAATGCATGTGGCACTTGTGGCAGTAATCCTAGTGGGCTCTAGAAAAATGTTACACAGGTTGTGAGATTTAAATAACGAAATGAATTTATCAGTTACAGAACATTTTTCCAGTAAGTTAATATTGAAGTCTCCACAGATAACAATTGTTTTGTTGGATGAAGAAATTTTATACAGTATATCTTCCATAACACTTTCAAATAGGTTGTAACATGCACAAGGTGGTCTGTATACGCTCAATACAATGAACTGCTCAAGCTCAATACTCGCAATCTCAATAACTCGCTCAACAGAGAGACTCACAATATCTGTACGCTGTTTAAATTTTAAATTATTACGAATTATTATTAGAGAGCCTCCATGGATCATATTTGTTCTGCTGAACGAGCTAGCAACCTGGTGATTAGTGAAGTTAAACATTAATTCATGATGTTTAAGCCAGTGTTCAGTAATACATAATACATCTATATTGTTACAAGTCAAATATAAATCAATTTCCAATTCCTTATTTAATATCCCTTGAATGTTCTGATGGACCAGGTTGAAACATTGTAATTCAGAATCATATTGGGGTTGTTTACAGTGTTGTTTGTTCATACTCATGCAAGAGTTAATCTCTTTTGTCTTACCATCTAATTTAAATAACGCAAAATGTCATTATGTGAATGTAAAGGTTCACCACCACCATTGCGAGCAATAGTGGATTTGTCCACAGGCTCAATAAAGCCTGATGCTAATTTAGCCAAGTTCTTGGCTGATAAGTCAATATAAAATGATAGCGAATCAGCTATCTGTCTCTTATAATATAAAGATAAATGATATTTATCATTTGTCAATAAAAAAGGTTTTTTTAAATAATTATTTAAGTCTATTAGATGACATGTTTCACATGTTTTTGTCATATTGGTTTGATACATTATTTTTGGCCGCCCGCATCCATCGTTTTCCGGCGACCTTAATCAGGTCATCGGTCCACCGTGTGGGAGGCCTACCAGCACTGCGCTTTCCGGAACGCGGTCGCCATTCCAGGACTTTTCTGCCCTATCGGGCGTCGGTCCTGCGCGCTATGTGCCCTGCCCACTGCCACTTAAGTTTGGCAATCCTGTGGGCTATGTCGGTGACCCTGGTTTTCCTGCGTATCTCCTCATTTCTGATTCAGATTTAGAGTACGTAATGGTGACATTACGTACTCTAAATCCATTACGTAAAATTGAAAGAAAGAAACAATATTTATTCCGCAAGGCACACATAACCACAAACATAACACGAGCATAAACCGCAACAACAACAACCAACCAAACACTTACAAACTAAAATAATAAATAAAAATAAAATATAAAATAATTGGGTCTGTGCGCCTTGCCGAAAGGTAAGCTCAGCATAAGCTAGGTGTGGAGCACCTGGCACTGGTTTTCAGATGGCAACTTAATTGCGTGAAGGTTGTTAAATTGATTATTGCTTACTCCACCAAAAACAGAAGACACCTACTCAGTTACAGATGGACAAAGATAATGGCCACGTTGTAGCATATGTTTTTCCCGTTGGACTTATTACAAAATATTCGCCCGTGTGTCGCTACGGAGAGAGCTGTTTGATTTGACAAATTGCATCCTTTTGTTGGCAGCAAACTGTCGATAACCCGGCTCTATTTGTCCTGTCACCCAGTTAAATGGACTCGCGAACATCTATTGTGAAAGACGCTTCTTTTTCGGATACCAACTTCGTACTGACGTGGCCCTTTTGACATTTGTATAGGCGGGACTTGATCGAGTGTGGTTCTTGACTGAAGAACTAAACTAAAATTAAAATGGCTTATAGGGTCTAGGGGTGAGATGTGACCCGGAGTCGATTCCAGGGTCGGAAATCAAATGTAAAACTTCGTGTAACCTCTTAGGTTCGTTTAAAAAATAATATAACATTTTAGGCGCAAAGGGATGAACATCCAGCCAGCCGAGGTGTGATGTCTGGCTAGGGGTCGCAGCGCCTATTCCCCCGATAGTTGTAGTCGGGGATATCTTAACCTTGCGAATTGCTCTTGAAATTTCGCTATCGCGGTGTAGGACTTTTTCGTAATTATCGCATTTGTAGGCGATATTTCTTGATGCAATTAGTTCAGATTTTTCTGGTAAATTGTGTAAAGTATGTAGCAGGCGGTCGCTACATGGCTCCCCCCCAAGACTGGAGGTCGATCCTCTTGAATTGCTGCAGTGTGTAGAGCTTGCAAGTGCCAGGAGCGCTCGGAGTCTACGGTGAGTCGAGACTGAGCACCTCAACTGTGTAGTGGAGTTCACTGGGTGGTCGAGTGTCGTGCCGCAGAACCAGGTAGCTCGGTGAGTCGGCTGCGTGTGGTCCTGTTAAGGCTGTGACGTCCTGGCTTGCTAGGTGACTTGCTGCTGCTGAGGAGTGTTCGTCTTTACCAGGTTGACCAGGCAGGAGGTTGTTGCAGACTCGTCGGAAGGTTTCTCTGGAGTCCAATGTCGAGGGTTACCACTTTTAAGGATCTTGCGTGTTCAGATCACGTCGGTGTCACCACTTTAGGCTCAAAGGGATGATCATCCAGCCAGACGAGGTGTGATGTCTGGCTAGGGGTCGCAGCGCCTATTCCCCCCGATAGTTGTAGTCGGGGATATCTTAACCTTGCGAATTGCTCTTGAAATTTCGCTATCGCGGTGTAGGACTTTTTCGTAATTATCGCATTTGTAGGCGATATTTCTTGATGCAATTAGTTCAGATTTTTCTGGTAATTTGTGTAAAGTATGTAGCATGCGGTCGCTACAACATGAAGAAATCCAGCGTACTGTTGGACGATCGCGCAAAGGCTGCAGCTAGAAATGCGCTATGTTTAGTATCTTTTAAACCCAGAGGCACTTTCTCTGAGTCTGGGTGCCATTTATGTTCGTGAATTATATGTGTGTAAACTGCCCCAGCCATACAGGTCATACCTAGTGCAGGGGTTGCTCTTAGTACCTATTTATTATAAGAATGTGTCTTGTTTATATTCTCACTAGCTGCGCTCTGCGGTTTTATTTATTTATTTTTAGTTTATTTATATTAATAAGGATCTCCAACAAAAGATATACACAATACATGATTCATTGTTATGTGGCAACATCAGGTATTAAATAGTGCACTCCTTCACTTATAGGAGACCACAGCATGCACAATAATTTTAAATTTAAAAAGTAAGCCAAAATTATATCATTAATGTTAAGTAAAATTTGGAAAATAAAAAAAAATGGGCGAATATAACATTTAGATATAGGTACTTAAATTAAATTAAATTACGTTAAATCAGATAAACACTTTTTATATTTGGACAGGGACTCACAGATGTCCAAGTTCGTAGTTTTAGCTAATATATTATATTGCCTACAAGTCTTGTCCTTACCCGCGTGGTGACGGGGTTTATTTTTCGTCGGATATTTTTTTCTACTTACTTGTCACTTATTGTAATATTTTGGACAGTTCATCCAATATCTTTATAAATTTTAGCCTAAACTGGTGTTTAAGCTATATTATTGGAAAGTTTCAATAAAATCCATTCCTCAGTTTTTACGTGAAAGAGTAACAAACATCTATCCATCCATCCATTCTTACAAACATTCGCGTTTGTTATAGTAGTAGGATTACTATAAAATGAAAAAAATTATAATATTTTCTTAAGTATTTCTTCTTGAATTTATTCCGAATTTATATTGTCATCAAATCTATTTAGTTGTTCAGGTGCGGAAACGTAACAAACAGACAAAGTTATATTTAGATTATACTAGCGGCCCGTCCCATCTTCGCATGAGAGGACATTTATTTTTTCTTGCAAATAAAATTTTAATCAAAATCAAAATGTTTTTTATTCGAATAAATTCTTGCGAATGCTTTCAAATAGTCAAAAAAATAAAATGTATTAAATTTAAAAGAAATATAAAAATAACTAATCATTAAGTTTTTACCACCGGTTCGGAACGCCATTCCACAGAGAAGAGCCGGAAAGAAACTCTGTGGTTGCTCTTTTAAATAAAAGGGTTACAATGATTGGTGGTACAAACAAGTCTTACAGATTTGTGAAAGCAATAACACGCATAATCATGTAGCCTATTAAAAATTTAAAAATAAAGATCAGTGAAAGTAATATATAAATCACCTATATTAATCAGTGATAATGTAGCATTCAAATGGTGAAAGAATTTTTTTAATTGTTACAGTAATTTTTGAGCCAATTCTATACAAACATACTTACATACAAATGTTTCCTCTTTATAATATTAGTAGAGATTTAGCGTATTCGCTTTGAATGTTCTTTCGATGTACCCAAAAAAATCGTCTGTAAAATATATTTTTTTATTTTCTACCATAAACCGGGCAATGGTTCGTGGTTTACCGTTGTACCGTTTCTACCCTGCACAAGGGTAAGGACAAAAGGTGGTATTAACTTTACGACCGGTCGTAAACATGCAGAAAGGAAACAAGATAAGGTTTAAAGTGTTTTGTACCTTTTTCGCTGTTCTTTAGCCGGCGCAGAGAGAAATGTAATTGAAAGATATAACTTGTGCATTTTAGGAGCCATTTTTTTTAATTGAGCTGCTGAAATGTATTCTATGCTATATATTATGTATTGTACTACTACTTTTTTTTTAATAACCTTTGTATAACCTTAATCGCGGGGGCAGTGTCATCATCATCATTTCAGCCAAAAGACGTCCACTGCTGGACATAGGCCTCCCCCAATCATTTCCACAGAGGCCGGTCCTGGGCCGCCCGCATCCATCGTTTTCCGGCGACCTTACCAGGTCATCGGTCCACCGTGTGGGAGGCCTACCAGCACTGCGCTTTCCGGAACGCGGTCGCCACTCGAGGACTTTTCTGCCCCATCGGGCGTCGGTCCTGCGCGCTATGTGCCCTGCCCACTGCCATTTAAGTATGTTACAAACATGTAATTCACGAACACAAATGACACCCAGACTCCGAGGAAGTGCCTCTGGTTTAGACAAAGACACATGGCCGACCCCAGAATCAAACCCGTGGCCCGTAGATCCAAAGGCAGCAATTTAACCCCTGGACCATCGCTGCAGTCAATTCCTATTAAGTTTTCCTCCTAGTGGCTGGATTATCTTCCTTGTCGTTTCCATTAGTCAGCTCATACGACTCAGAAAAGAATGGGATGGTGAGACTATTATTCTAAATCTGTAATCACATGAACCCGTACAGTGAATTGTACAGTACTTTAGATTTGGAATTCACAATGTATCCAACCCATACCATCCTGAGGGTGTCTTGAGAGGCGACTAAAGTTACCCAAGAGGAAGATCAACTAGCCGCAGGAAAAAAAGTCTTGACACACTCTGTTCTAGCTCTGTTCGCCAGCGTGGCAGCGCCACTTTTTACTAATTCGTAAGTATGTATACACAGTACATAGACCAAAATAACATTTTTATTATTATTTTATATTATATATATTTTTTATTTTATATTATACTAGCGACCCGGCCCGGCTTCGCCCGGGTGCAATTATGCATGTACACTCGAGAGCAATGAATCCGGGTCACTTAAAGAATGTTAAAAATCTCGGAAACTAAAAATGATAGGTTAATGCAATAAATTGTATTTAATAGACAATGTAATACTCCTTAAATGAAAGTAAAAAAAAATATGAGTCACCATACATTTTATTAACACAAAATTACATAAAGAAAAAAACTGCTGATCTCACCTTAAAACAAAAATAGGAAACATGAAATTTTTGAACTTTATTACGATTTTCTTGAATTTTAATACTTCGTATTGCCTCCTCGTGCTTCCATTACTGCGTTTACGCGGTTTGGCATGCTGTACACCAAGTTCCTCATACGATTTTTGGGAATATTCTCCCATTCCTCTGTGAGAGCAATTTTGAGCTCACGAACCGTGACTGGGGGAGGGTTTCGTTGTTTTACGCATCTGCCTAGCTCGTCCCAAGCATGCTCGATCGGGTTGATATCCGGGCTGCGCGCTGGCCACTCCATACGAGTAATGTTCATCTCTTGAAGGTAGTCATTCACAATCCTACCAGTATGAGGTCGGGCATTGTCATGCATAAATATAGCATCCTCACCTAAATTGACCATAAATGGACCAACGTGATCATTGAGGATTTCTTCCACATATCTTACGCTAGTTAAAGAGCCGTTTTCTATGATCACAGCTCTGTGCGACTTTCAGAAGAAATTCCGGCCCACACAAGTACAGACCCACCACCGTAGGCTACTTTTTCTTCGATGCATGCTTGCTTGAATCTTTCCCCTGGTCTTCGATACACTGTGTCTTCCATCGTGCTTGTAGAGCATAAATTTTGATTCGTCGGAGAACATAACTTTTGACCAATCTTCAATACCGTAATTTACGTGGCTCTGGGCATATCTTAGTCTTGAAATACGATGCCCACGCTCCAGTTTAGGGCCGTTTGCAGGTCTAAGGGGTTTTAAGTTAGATTCAGCAAGCCGACGTCTTACTGTCCATGCACTTGGGTTACTTCCTCCGAGGCGTCGAAACTGATTTGTGAGTTCAGCTCCTGTGAGAAAGCGATTTCGAAGCATGGTGTTCACCAAGTATCGGTCTTCTCGTGCTGTGGTACACCTGGTTCTGCCCGTTCCTGGTCTGCGTAGGTTAGAACCAGTTTCTTCGTAACGTCGGAGAACTCTTTGTACTGTTGACAGCGACACACCGACAGTCCTGGCTGTATCGCGCTGACTCCGGCCGGTTTCCAGCATTGTAAGTATTCTGGTGCATTCTTCAGGCGTAAGCGATATAATTTCAACTTGAATAATGAATATAGAGCACTATCAACATGGTTTATGTACCCACATAAATGACAGATTACAAACAAAAGCAAAACCAAATGCTGTAATTTCGTAGTTCCATCTTCGAAAGTGGCCCTTTTTCAAGTTTGATTTTTTTATGATATAACTTTACAATAACTAAGAAGTTTTAATACCTTCATTTAAGGAGTATTACATTGTCTATTAAATACGATTTATTGCATTAACCTAGCATTTTTAGTTTCCGAGATTTTTAGGATTCTTTAAGTGACCCGGATTCATTGCTCTCGAGTGTATTATACCTATAAACATTCCTCTTGAAATACTCTATCCATTGAAAGAAACCGCATTTAAATCCGTTGCGTAGTTTTAAAGATTTAAGCATACATAGGGACGGACAGACGATAGCGACTTTGTTTTATACTATGTAGTGATATATATTCTATATATTTTTACAGACAGACAGTGTCTGTATGTTTGGAACGGCTGGACCGATTTTGACGGTACTTTAATTGATATGTAGCTGTTAATATAAGGAGTAAGTAGTACTTTTTGTAGACTAGCTTCGCCCCACGGCGTCACCCGCGGTACGACAATAACTGCGGGTAACATCGCTTGACTCGGCTAGTCATAAATATTTGTCTCAACTTCAGAGGTAGCCTTCTGCCAACCCCCGAAAGACACACCGTAATGATACATGATAAATTCAATAACATGTTAATAGACAGCACACCTGAACCCTTCTCCATGTGACATGTGTTCCAAACTGTCCCTTTCAGATTTACGACAGCCTACTCCCGGTAAAGACTTTGTATTTGATACACGGATTTTGTTTATCTTCGTATGGTGACGGATTTAGAATTCACACCCCATTCCATCCTGAGAGTGTCGTAAGAGCTGACAAAAGGAAACAAAAAAGCCGAAAATCATGCGGCAAGAGCAGGAAATCTTGAAACGAAAGCCTGTGCTAACGCGTCTGGCCAGCGTGACACAGTATATCCTTGGACATTTCACACAACGCCATCTCGTCCCAAGCTAAGCAACTTAATGCTTGTGTTATGGTAACGAGATGGATGATAAACTACTTATATACATTTTTTTTGTAAATACATACATATTATAGATAGACATGACACCGAGCCAGTGCCTCTGGTTTAGACAAAGACACTTGTCCGACCCCGGAATCGAACCCGGGACCCGTTGATCCAAAGGCGGCACATCTAACCACTAGACCAACGAGGCAACTTTCGCGGGACGTATGGGAGTAGGATTTCCAGTGCTAAAAGCTAAAATCAAGAATCACAAATCCAGGCTAATTACCCTTCTTGTAATGGGAGGAGGCCTCACCCAGCTGTGGGTCGTTTATGGGTTGAGCACTAGTAGTAGTAGTAGCGGAAAGCCGACTGCCTGCTTAACGCCAACCTCCCGGCCAAAGAGTAGGCGGTACATTTTTTTAATTAATATATCATGATTTCAGTGAAAAGACGCCCACTGCTGGACATAGGCCGCCAAAAACGGTTTCCACAAAAGCTGCTCCTGAGCCGACCGCATCCGACGCTTTCCAGCGACCTTAAACAGATCGCCGGTCCACCGTGTGCGAAATACCAGCACTGCGCTCTCCGGAATGCGGTCGGCACTGGAGGACTTTTCTGCCCCCTCAGGCGTCAGTCCTGCGAGCCCATTGCAACTTAAGATTGGAAGATATAGTCTCAAATGATATCAAATCTAAAATCTTCAATGCAAGCATACCGTGAGAGTGAGCACGGGCTAGTTAGAAACTAGTTTAATTGGCACCCAGTTCGGGTAACTCCCAGTTTAATGCGCTGCACTGCTTGTCAGGCCACTTTGTAATATTTCCAGGATATAAATTAATTCCCAGATAGGAGCTTAGGTCTGCTAATATTTCTTAAACCATAGACGACCCACTGCTGAGCCGGGCCTATTCACATGGATGTAGGGTTGCCAACTTTTTTTACAAGAAATAAAATATATTCAGCTGTATGAACAAATTTTAAACAGTGTTTTAGAAAAAATAACAGTATTTTATTTATTTATTGTTATAAATACATATATTTTAGAGCTACTTGCACAACTTACTAATTTATAATCTTTTTTAAATACTTTATACGCCTCACCACAACTATAACTGAAATTAAAATAAATGAGCTAATTTTTTATTAAATTAATAAGATGCTCTATTTCTGAATTAGGTACTTATGATAAAAATGTGTGAGCGTCTAAGTGTAATACATAGTAATGCGCTTGCATTTTGATGCTGATAACAGTATTTTGTATACTTTATTTTTGTTCAACAGTAAAAAGTATAATTTAGTGAAAAACAGTATAATACTGTTCAAAATAGTATAGTTGGCAACCCTACATGGATGGTCCTTAGCCTACTGTCCCACGCTAGCGAGACGGGTTGTCACAGGATTTGTATTAAAATTTCTTTCTCTTGCCAGGTTAGGGTTGGTTCACATCTGACGCGTCGCGTATTATGGGTCGCGTAACGTCGAAATAGACAAATGTATGACGCTGTAAGCTCGACGCACTTACGCATCATCGTTATACCCCGTTCAACATAGCTTGATCGATTTGACAGACGGGCTAGTGATGGGAAACAGAAAATATCTAGTAGTCCAAAAAATTTTAAAATACTTGTAACAGTGACAAGTTGGCGTGGGTGTATTATGTGTGAAATTCTTTATTGCACTAGACATATAAAACATTGGGTAGATTAGCGATGGTGGGTCAATATTCATAATCCTTCAAATCATCAAAAGTTCCTATTTAATATTACAGGGTTATTTTTTGACCTTCCGCCAAATTTAAATAGGTGGTTCAGACCATGAAAGTAAACAAAAAAGAAAAGAAAATAATAGTTGTAAAAGTGTTAAATTTCAATGCGCTAAAGCCAACGAATTTTATTTCAAAATGAAAATGATTTTTATTCGAATATTGTCTTAAAAAGCTAAGAAAACGTGATAAAGAATTTCACACGTAATACACCCATACCATCTCGTCACAGTTACAAGTATTTTAAACCGTTATTTTTTGGACTACTAGTTATTATCTGTTTCCCACCACTATTCGCCATTGCAAAGTAAAGGTATGATTCCGAAGTACGCTGCACGCAGACGTGCTACCTCGGCACTACTGGTCCCAATCACCGCGACGTAGTTTGGAATCATACCTTTTTGTCGATCAGAAAAATTGACATCTGCCAAATCGATCACGCTATCTTGAATAGGGTATAGGTGTGAAAGTTTGAATGTCATATCATACATTTGTCTGATTTGGAGTTACGCGACCGATCATACGCGTCGCATTTTCTATCAGATGTGAACCGACCCTCGTCCACCTTATTTCATTTGTCGGCTCTTACAACTCCCTCAGAATGGAATGCCATAAGTCACCATAAGCTTTAACTAATGGCCAAAAATTCAGACCAATGCATAAAATTACTGCACAGAATAAATTCCATCAAATTTCTGAAACAAAATTCACGTTTCTCGTTTCTGGAGACCAGCAATTTATTTCGCCATCTCCTGGTAACTCCACGGGTCTCCGAGGAAATAAACGGTAATACCTCCATTGTGATGCAAGCGAATGAACCAGCACTTACCGCGAAGATTGTTAAGAATTTCTCAAAAGATTGGATTGGCAGCGCTTAGCACATTGCAAAATAGAAATAAAACTTTACACTCCCGGCGTTTCTTTCATTTTATACACGCTGCGGCAAAAATCTTCTACAACGTGATTGATTGTATAGAACAAACCTAAATCTTTTTAGAGTGTCTAAGAGCCCAACATTATCATACATCATACATAGTATAAAACACAGTCGCTATGTATGCTTAAATCTATAAAACTACGCAACGGATTTTAAAGCGGTTTTTTGTAATAGTAATACATGCATAATCGCACCCGTGCGAAGCCGGGGCGGGTCGTTAGTTTTCAGTATAATTCCATTCTGAGCTCTGATTCCAACTTGATATAAACCCTGTTTCAACCCGCCTTGCCAGCGTGGCACAGTAGGCTAATTACCCTCCCAGAGATGGGAAGTGGCCCGACTCAGCAGTGGGTCATTTATGGGCTGAGTAGTAGTGGTAAACTGTAACATCTCCTTTCAATTTTCATTTTCATTCAATTTCATTCAAATATTCAATTTCCAATTTTCATAAACATACTTTTGAAATAGATTCTATTTTGAGTTATGCGCATTTAATTGTGAAGAATGTATGCGTAGAATAATTAATCAGATTACTGTTAAATAGTCAGTAGATTTTTTTTTCTGGCATCACTACCTAATGTATTTTTCTTGTCTCGTCCATATAAGGTTCGTCGTTCGTCGGTTCGGCCCATAAATGACCCACTACTGAGTTGGGCCTCCTCCAAATTCATGGAGGGAAATTAGCCTACTGTGCCACGCTGGCAAGACGGGTTGGCACAGGGTTTGTATCAAGTTTTCCTTCTCTTTCGGCTAGGTGATCTGCCTCTTGCGTTCTTTTAGAAAGGTATACTTTTTCACTTATGGTAGGCAACCTTAAGTGAAAAAGTAAGAAAAAAAAAGAAAAAAAAAGATATCACTTTAGCGACAAGGCCGCCTAACTGGACATTGTCTGTTTTCTTTTTTGCTTTTAATTCTCTAGTTTTGTATATTTATATATGCACGGAAGAATAAATAAATATAAATGTCAATAAACCAATTAATTATCCATTTAACATTATCTTTGTGTGCTAATTGCATTTTTTAATTACAATTACGCAATATAATATCAGTAAATACAAGTAGATGACGAAACTAATAAAAACGGGACATTTATTTCAATGACACATCGCCATTTTCCTCATTCGCATGTTTATCCCCGGCACAGACTATAAAGGATGATGTGGAGCGTTCAAACAATTAGTTACAAATTGTTATTAATTGCAAAATGAAGTCTGTTTTATGTCTCGTGCTTATTGCCAATATGGCGTTGGTCTATGGCCAAGGATTTCCGACGAGTAAGTCTTATTCTATGTATTTAGCATAGTTACTGCAATACGTTACCCATCACAAAAAAATGTGTACAGCTCTTACAATTTTTTATTAAGCTTGTTATTAAAAATAACTTTCAGTTACAATACTATCTTATATTAACTATAATCTCGTATTTAAATAAACAAAGTTCGAACACTTAAAACTCGAGAACGGCAGGACCGATTTTCGTAGTTTTTTTTTGTATTTGTCTCTGTCCGGATTAGCAGTACTCTGCTACACATTTATATATTCCATTTATATATTAATATATTTTCCCTTCCTCATGTTTACAAAGTAGCATACAATAAAGTGAACGCATGTAACAACTTTTGAACACAAGTTTGACACATAAGAACTTTTGTGGGAGAATGGTACCTGCACTAAGTTGCCTTGTTAAATAGATTACCAGGCGCCCCACTGACAATAAAATGCTTGAGTTAATGTTTTATTAATCTGTGTGTTTTATTTCTTGCGATAAGAAGTAATTCACGAATGAAAAATCTAATTTAATCATAATGGGTTTCGTATCTGTCAAACATTAAGTGTTCATGAAAGTAGTGCTAAAGAACGGATATCTATACTAATATATAAAGCTGCAGAGTTTGTTTGTTTGTTTGTTTGTTTGTTTGAACGCGCTAATCTCAGGAACTACTGGTCCGATTTCAAAAATTCTTTCAGTGTTAGATAGTCCATTTATCGAGGAAGGTTATAGGCAATATTTTATTTTCAAAGGAATTAGGGATCCGTATGAAAATTGCTATTTTGTAACCCAAAGTGTAAAATCGAAAACCTATTTATGCGTGCGCTGCAAAAACTATTGACAATAGAACAAATTAAAGTACTACGAGTTTGTAGGTCTTATTAAAATCTACAAAAAAGTCCGGGAGAGCACATATCTAACTATCATAGTTTAGTCACAATAACCACTTTTATATTCATAAAAAAAAATGCATAGAGATAAGCACGGTTTCGAAGTCCACGCGAGCGAAGCCGCGAGTGACGCGCGGCGAGCCTCGCGCGGCGAGCGTATTCTAAATAAATACTATTTATATATATTAATATATATATCTATTTATATATACTATTTATAGTTGTGTTCTGAAGCGCTTTAGGTTGAAATTAAATTGTTAATGAAAAAGCCTCTTCGCCGCCACTCCGCTGGTTGGCGCTGACCCTTACAGTACACCGGTTGTAAAAACCTATAGTCATTTGAAATTAGCCAACCAAGTGATAGACCCAATCAAAATGATCAATTCCGTACTCAAAATAGTTTTCAATCATGAACATTCTACGTTCATGTTTTCAATGTTGAAATTTGAACGTAGGTAACATACCTTTTCAATGATTTTGATATGAATAATGAATGATATGTGTGATATGAATATGAATATATTTTTTAGCAATAATCTATCTGACTTGTTTTTACCACCATCATTGTAACCCTTTTATTTAAAAGAGCAACCATGCAGTTTGTTGCCGGCTCTTCTCTGTGGAATGGCATTCCAAACCGGTGTTAAAAAATAAATGAAAAGAAACAAAAAACGTGAAATACTTAATTAATTATTTTTAATTTTTCTTTTAATATGTTAATAAAATCGAATCAAAATCATTATGATTTGAATACAAAAATGAACTACAGAAAAGCTACGGCACACACATAGTTACGTAGATAGTATAAACTTTGAATTGCCGTATTATTTACAAAGATTTACATGTAAAAAAAAAATCTATATTCACTAATTCAGATTATATTTTTGTTACAGAAACTTGCCCACCGGGTGAACATTCCGTGTTATACTGCCCCCAGAAGGCCGAGCCTTCGTGTAAGAACCCTACTGTACACAGCCTGGATAGACCAGGAGCTTGTGGCATTCCTCAATGCTTCTGCAACAGCCCAAATGTTCGCAATACAAGTGATGGGAAGTGTATCCCGCTAAATCGCTGTCCTAAATAGACAAGACCGTTGACCACATGTTTATCAATATACTGCAACTATTTCTAAGACCAAAAAAGACCCACTGGTGAGACACGGGTCTCTTCCAAATACGTATACTACAATCCTTTTTTTTTAATTTAAAACTAGCTGTACCCTGAGTGAGTTGCTACGCAACTAAAATAATGTGAAAGAAAGACACGGCATATTTTTTTTGTTCAGAAAGCTTCCTGGGCTCTTGCACTACACTTGCTGACACTTGCTGAAGTGCATCACATGATCAAACGCATAGTTTACGATTCTATAAAGGATATACAGACAAACATTCATTTTTATCTAAATATGTAGATAAAAAAATATCGTTATCTTCGAGCCATACAATTACAAAATATTACGAATATATAAAACGCTATTTTTCAACGAATGAAATCACTTACCTATTGTAGAAATTATTTCATTGATAAAATTTAATAAATGGCGTTATAAATTAATTTAACACTTAAATTAGAATATTAATTATTTATAAGTATTATACAATTAGATATTTTATACTGTTCGTTAATCTGATGTTTATTATATGTATTTAGTTTATCAAAGTTTGTGTACACAAGAACTTCTGTCTCAGTTTTGCTAAAGTATTCGAGCATATGGCACTCGTGTGTCGCAGCTGAAATTCAGCGTTAAGTATCAGTGCTTGTGCCAAACCGTTTTTTTTCTAACCTAACCTAACATAAGCTGAGCTGGCGGCCTTTTGGCGCAAACACTCATTATTTTTCTTGTTAACTTTGTTTGTTCTTAGTCAATAAATGGATTTGTTTCTTTCTTTCTTTTTTAACAATGAGAGAAACTGTATTATTTTCAACTGGTAATTTTATTATAACTTGACGGCTTCCAGACGGTGGATCAAGTAAGGCCAGCCGAATTTTACTGCAATTAAAATATATTTTTCACTTCAGTAGCTCAAACATGTAGGTTTTGCTCACTGAAAACAGTGGACAAAATGCGATTTTGCCCACTGAGTGAGACAAAGTAACTTTTTAATTCTAATGCGAAACATTGACACTATCTCTTTCCCGCCATTAGAAAAGAGAGAGACAAAGACCAAGCGGCCAGTACCAACAGCTCCGATTTTTCTTCTTCTTCTTCTTCATTTAGGTTTTGGTTTCCATCGTTATACCGATGATTTTGCCAATGACAAGTGTGTTGTGTTAGAAATTTCGTGAGATTATGAAAGTTAAATTAATTGGTTATAAGTTGCGTTAGAGTTATGAAGTTAAATGCTAGCAGGTAGCGCTATGGAAAACAATACAAAGCATTAATGTACAGATTATAAATATTAAACTGATAGAGCAATATTATGGGAACTATATTTGATTAAATACAAACTAGACATACTTTTAACAGTTCGATTGGATGAAAAGAGTTCGTTATGGGGTTACTCCGATTTTTAATTCGACCTCAAAGACAAACACGTTCGGAATTTCGTTCTAACTAAAGAAATTTAGCAAAAATGATAATTATATCTTTTATTGTAATTTATTGAATTTTTAACTTATTGTTGTATTTAAATTAAAATAAGTATTTACTGCTTAAAAAACTGATATTTAACTTAAAAATATTTAATTATAGTTTCAAAAATGTTACGTAATATATTTCATTTCCTATAGTGTTCTCGCTGCTGAAGTGAAAAGTTATGTGTGTTACACGAGAGCAAAATTTTTCGCATCTCGTGCCTTTGAATCCCTCGCAGCACTCAGGAATCAACTTTAGAATCACTCGCTACGCTCGTGATTCAATCATTGATTCCTTCGCTTACTCGGGATTCAATATCAGCACTCGCAGCAAAAAACGACTTTGCTCTCTTGTTGCACAAATAACTATTGCTTTGTACTGTACAAAATGTTCAAATTAAAAGTTAAAAAAAACTTTATTTAACTATTTTATTTTCGCCTTCTCTGGTCGACTATGCAACATTTCGTGTCATAAGTAAAAAAAATAGGGGTATTGTTTTTTAGCTCTATATATAAACTGTAGTGCTGTTAACAAACATGTAATTCACAAACACAAATGACACCCAGACGCAGAGCAAATGCCTCTGGTTTACACAAAGACACTTACGACCACATGTCCAACCCCGAGACCAACAAAAAGTTGAAACAACATAAGGAAATAGAGTTTCAATTTGTAAAACAAAAAACGATGTCTAGGTAATGATTCAAAGTGTACGTAAAAACACGTGTCAGTATCATGCACCAAATAATTGAAATCTAATACCTACTATCCACCAATTAAAATTGGGAAAAGAGCGGATGGTTGCTGAAAATAACCCATTACACCGTTCATTAGCGAATAACTCTACCAGTTACAGAATAATTATATCAATGGGTGCCAAGGATAGGCCTAAATGATAAGAAAAAGCGACTCATTGGTAACGCTTCTACAGTTAACACGAAACAAATAACATCCATCAATTTGAATGCCTAATGTTAATACTTTTGTAATATTTCATAATACAATAATGATTATGCCAGATAGCCCACCGTCCGCCGGTATAGCCTACCGCGAAGGTGTGACGCCCAAGTGCGCGAGGCGTCACACGGGGAGGGTGGGTGCCCGATGGGGCTGCCGCCTGCGGACCACGGTAGAAACGTACGCGGTACCTGTGGTCCGCCGTGAGGGCGGGTGTCGGTGCACGGCGGGTTGTTTTAGTGGGTGAGGGCCCCACACTACCCCGTAGTCTCCCCGGACGCGGGATGTGCGGTCAGGCATTTTTTCCGCCAAACAAAAAAAAAGCATTGCCATCCCGTGTACATTACGCCAATGTACACGTCTAACTACTACTCAACCCAAAGATGACTCATTTTTGCGTCGGGCCTTCTTCAGTTACATAGATGCGTTGGCACAGGGTTTCGTATCAAGCTTTCGTTCTCTTGTGGCTATTTCCTTTCATGTTTTCTTTTCATTTCCTTTTGTCGTTTCTTTCGACACCCTCAGATTGGGATGGGAAGGTGCCACTATGTATTATAAATCTGTCAACACACGGACAAGTAATAAGTTACAATTAAGTAATATATATTTTAAGTTGACTTCTTAAAATGTTCGAAATTAGGTGAACAAATTTAAAATGTTTGTGACGAACACAAACATTTTAAAACGAAAGTAAATCAAAATCAGTTCATTCAGGAAACCAAAGATTGAAGCTTAGACGGACTTTTTTGGGCGTTTACAATAGCGGTAACAGTCAAACACTCTTCAGCTTTTAATTTAGAGCAGAGCGCCCTTCGGGAAATTACAGTTTCGACCAATTAGACGTGGCTCGGATAAATTTCGACCTAACACTCGGTTATATTTTTTATTATCCACCGTAACTGTGAACCAATTTGATTTTAATTACTGTAATTATTCACTTTGATCCTCCGAGAGCGCTGTGAATGAGGTTTTCTGACATCACTAGCGATGTTTTGGTGTCGAAATTTACGGGGAGGGATTGTAACGTTTCATAGGTTGAGTTTGAAAATCTTTACACTCAAAACTCCTTCTCACTCTACAAAATATCATCTCTAGCCTAGTCTCCATACACATCTATCAGTCGTCATATCTACAGTCACACCTTTCATACACAATTCCTCATTCATACAATCCATCTCTTTTGATCTCCCACAACCCTTGCGTCCACCCACATTCATGCTGAAAATACAACCGGTTCGGAATGCTATTACTACTACTAGGTACTCAGTCCATAAAATATCCACTGCTGGGTCGGGCCTCCTCCAATTACATGGAGGGCAATTAGCTGTGCCACGCTGGCCAGACGGGTTGGCACAGGGTTTGTATCAAGTTTTCCTTATCTTGGGACGAGGTGATCTGCCCTTTACGTTCCATCTGTCGCCTCTTACGACACCCTCAGGATGAAATGGGGTGGTGACACTATGTATTCTAAATCCGTCACCACTCATTATCATACACATAAATACTACTACTACTCAGCCCATATATGCCAATTAACGTTTCGGATACACAATGTCAACAACCCACACTATCCTGAGGGTGTCGTAAGAGGCGACTAAAGGATCGTCAGAGGCAGATCACCTAGCAGCAAGAGAAGGAAAACTTAATACCAACCCTGTGCCAACCCGTCTTGCCAGCGTGGCACAGTAGGCTTATTTCCCTCTAAAAATTTGGAGGAGGCCTGACTCAGTAGTGGGTCATTTATGCGCTGAAACGATTGTGCCACTGTGTATGGTAGGTTATCGTTTCATCCTTTTGTCGTATTTTACACCACCGTCAGGATAGAATGGGATGACAGTATGTATTCTAAATCCATTACAACAGCCACGGTATATAGTAAAAATACAAAACCCAAAGTAAAGGTGTTAACTACAATAATGTGTTTCAAGAAACATCTACACGAAAACGTACTTCAGTGAAATATTGTGGAAAAATAAGAGCGAAACAATTTTTATACTACACGATATTTCATTGTCACGTCGGTGTCGTATTGTTGTCGGAGTCGGCTCTTCTGTGTATTGAAAGTAAATTTTGTTTTTATTAGCTAAGCTCAGCTTATGATTAAGGCTCGGTGGTTAGCCCGAGCGTGGCTAGTTAGCCGATAAATAGCTGAGAAACTTAACCTATTATTGTTACTAGACAATGGAAATGAAGAAAAATAGACTGAAGAATGTGTACAAATAAAGTTTTGAGCTTGGGAAAGACAAAAAGTGCTTCATCCCATCCTACTGGAGCGCTACAGTCATGTTTTGCCGTTTTAAGTTGATAATCCTCTTTGATAACTTGCCTAAATCAAAATCAAAACTCATTTAATCAAGTTGGCTCATTAGAGCTCTTTTGACAGGTCAAACAAAAAAAAAATGCCATTTAAAATTAATTATTTACCATCTACCACCGGTTCGGAATGCACCTCTACAGAGAAGAGCCCGCAAGAAACTCTGTAGTTGCTCTTTTTAGATCGCCATTTTTGGGTACAAGACTGGTTATAAGACAGATTTGTGAGAGCAAACTCGCGCAATAGTTCCAAAGGGCTAAACATCAGCCAGATCTAGTCGACAATAGTAACCTTCTAGTTCCCAAGCCAACCCCCAGCAACGGCACCTGTTCACAAGCATGACGCATGCGGCAGCCATCGCCCTCCTCAACCATATTACAGGGAAGAGAACGACCCGCCATGAGTCTTAAAGTGAGCATGATAACTCGAGCGCCAAGGAATTGAACATTTCAAAAGTTATACTAATAACGCGTTAGGACAAATATCACATTAGAAGAATACTATTTCTAATTACTTTGACAATATTCTAAAAGTATTTAAATAAGAGCATCGGACATGCAACAACACCGATCAGTTATTACCGTTGGGGGCTATCAAGGTCATGTGGGACTCCGGAGCGTGGACAATCGAAACACTCCACAAAAACAAAATCGAACGTCGCCTGTCTGAACCAGGACCACGAGTTTCCTTCCCGATGGGGGAGCGTGATCCGTGGCCCTAAAGCCTTGGCTCGCCTCATTGAAAGGAGCCTGAAGCTCCAAAGCGACTCGTCCTGCGACGGATACTGTAAATGCAACAACAAATACGGATACCGCAAGGTGTCTGAAACGTAGCGATTTAAATATGTAAAAAACTATATGAACTGTTATGACTTCATTTACCGCAACGTGCAAGGATCGAGAAAGCTTAAGATAACCTTAAAATCTGATATGTTTAATATAATGATGAAGGCCAAACAAAAAAATACTACAAAAATGTCTGAGGTTGTAAATGGAATTAGTGGGGACTAAGCACTTGGCTAGCAGATTCTTGAAATGTGTGGCGTAGGATCTTTTAAGGTAATATATGTTGCATCGGGGATGGTTATGCGATGTGATTCTATCGGACTACATTTCTGTGATTCACGAGTTGACGTCGACGATCCTTTGATGCCGTACAGCTGCCCACGTTATTTGGAGTACTTACTTCAGTCGATTTCATATACGAGTGAACAAATGGAATGGTCAATCTCATAGCTTAGCTGATTTTGATATTCAGATCGTTACAATGATTTCAAAAACTATCAGATATTTTTTACAGATTCTGTATTAAAACAAATCAATTGACCACATCCATAAACATTACCATCCATAAGTATTATTATACCATCCATAAAAAAGGGTTTTGCGCCACGTTTCACGAAATCAAACCCTTTTTTTCATCATAATCACCATCACTTCAGCCAAAAGACATCCACTGCTGGACATAGGCCTCCCCCAAGGATTTCCACAAAGGCTGGTCCTAGGCCGCCCGCATCTAACGTTTTCCGGCGACCTTAGCTCATCGGTCCACCGTGTGGGAGGCCTACCAGAACTGCGCTTTCCGGAACGCGGTCGCCACTCGAGGGATTTTCTGATCCATCGGGCGTCGGTCCTGCGCGCTATGTGGCCTGCCCACTGCCACTTAAGTTTGGACAATCCTGTGGCCTATGTCAGCGACCCTGGTTTGCCAGCGTATCTCATTTCTGATTCGATCTCGCAAGGAAACTCAAAGCATAGTCCTCTCCATTACCCTTTGGGTGACTTTGAGCCTTCCGATGGTGCCCATAGTGAGCGACTACGACGCTGTGCCATATGTCATTGCTGGCAACATACATTGCTTGAAGACTTTTGTCTTCAAACACTGCGGTATTGTGGATGAAAAGACATTTCGCAGCTTTCCGAACGCTGCCCAGCCGAGTTGGATCCGACGATTTACCTATCTCTCAAAGTTGGACTTACCTAACTGGACAATGTGTCCCAGGTTATAATGGTCAACCACTTCGAGGAAAGAGCCTCCGATGTCAAAAGGAGTTGCTTGAACATGGGTATTGTATATGATCTTTGTCTCCTCCGTGTGCATCCCAAGGCCGACTCGTTCGGAGGCTCAACAGAGGCCATCGAGCATCGTAGTGAGACCCTCCATGGTCTCAGCCATTACGACTATATCGTCAGCAAATCGAAGGTGAGTGATGTATTCGCCGTGTACGTTAATGGTTACTTTTAAACTGATAGTTAATATATTATTCATCAACTATACAGTGCTGTGATTCTTACAGCGCGAAGGATTAAAATAATTATCTTAAAACCACGTGTTCAAACCCAATGAGCTATTGGGCTTTATCTATTTTATCAGTTGCTGAACCAAATTGATAAATAGTGTTATTTTATTGGCGATACAAAATGCACCGGTTAATTTTGTTTTCGCTGTTAGCACTATCCGTTTTTAGTGAAGAAGTAAAAGAGGAGAGTGGCAATGATGATAATTTTAGAGTTGTCGATCTTGGCATTGGGTCCGTCAGTGGTGAAAAGTATTGGAATGGAGATTTCTATGAGTTCTACGGAATACAGTATGCTAAAGCACCAACAGGTCGGGATAAATTTAAGGTAAGTAACCTATTATCTTTCAGCGATTTATATGTACGTGATATAGTGAGTGTATGAATAACGATTTAGAATAGATATTATCATGATAATTTTTAAATTAGGAGATTGTATCAACAAGGCTTTAAATCGGAAAGAAGATATAGGTCGAGAATGGGGGTACAAGACGAAATCCTCTAAATCAAATATTTATTTGTATTTTACCAATCCATGTAAGTAATTGGGTTGTAGTTTAGAATCTATTTATTTATAATTCCAGGCACCTTTACCCGTCGAACCGTGGGAAGGAGTAAAACCTGCCAATATCCGAAATATTTATTGCCAACAATTCTACTTGACAGATGAAGAAGACACTGAGATTATTATAGACGGTGTTGAAGATTGCCTCTATTTGAATGTTTTTGTACCTAAAGTAGCCAATGAAAACAATATTGTGCCAGTTTTAGTTTACATTCACAGCGGAGCATTTGCTGGAGGTAGCAGCAATATGGGGAAGTTCCATTATCTGGCCAGACATGATGTCGTTGTGGTCAGTTTTAATTACAGGCTTGGTGCTGTTGGTTTTACTTGTCTTGGTACTGAAGAGATACCTGGTAATGCTGGTATGAAAGACCAACTGGCTGCTCTAAGATGGATTAACAAACATATCAGCAAGTTCGGTGGAGATCCTAACAAGGTTACGCTAGCTGGATTTAGTGTAGGAGCTAGTATGGCCGAAATGTTAGCACTATCTAAAGCAGCTGGTCCCTTGATAGACAAACTGATACTTGAAAGCGGTTCAGCGTTGTCACCTTTTGCTATAAATAGAGACCCAATTCACACGGCAAAAAATTTGGCTATATCAATTGGTTTTAATGATACAGGGAGTATTAAAGATTTAAATGAATTTTTCGTAGAAGCTCCTGTTGAACGTTTGGTCGAAAAAAGTAAAAATTTCTTTTTGCCAAACTCAACTTTCGGATTGGCTCCGTGTATTGAAAAAGTTATGGATAATATTGAACCAGTATTAACCGAATCACCTCTTGATACATTGACGAAAGGAGATTATAAACCAATCCCTATGTTAACTGGATTCTCAAATATGGAAGGCATCAGCCGTACGATTAAGTTCGGAGAATGGAGAGAGGATATGAATGACAACTTTGCCGACTTCTTATCTGCAGACTTACTTTTCGATACCAAGAAATCTCGAGACGATTTTATAGCATCTGTAAAGAAACATTATTTCAAAGACCAGGAAATATCCGCGAATACTCTTCAAGAATATATTGACTACTTTTCGGATTCTATGTTCAAGTACGCTATTATGAAGTCTGCGAAACTACATGCCACTAAACGACCAATTTATGTTTACGAGTTCAGATATGTTGGAAAGTTGAACATGAAACATTATTATATGGACAAAATCGAAGGAGCAAGTCATAGAGACCAGACAGCATACATTCTGGACTTTTATGATCATACTACAAAGCTCAAAGATATGGATACTAGAGATAGAATGACAACAATGTGGACTGATTTTGTTATACATGAGTAAGTATTTTGTTCATCATCATCAGCACAAGTTAATAATTGGGAAGGTTGATACTTTTACTTTATAATTTCAAACAAATTAACAACTCAGAGTGCAGAAAATATCTACACTGATACAAAAAATATTAATGCAAAAGCTTTTAAACTACTAATAGATCGTAAGTTTCCTTTTAAAATATTGAATTACGAAATCTCAAACTCAAACTCAAAAGGAACTTTATTGACGTAGGTTTCATCACAAAACTCTTATAAATCGTCATATTTACAAACACCATTATCATCTTACGGCCCCTGTCCTACACTAGGTGGTAGTCTCCACACACACCTATCAGTCGTCATACCTACATTCACACCTTTCATACACAACTCCTCATTCCTGCAATCCCTCCATCTCCCCTGATCGCTCACAATCCCTATGTTCACTCACATTCATGCCGAAACTACCACCGGTTCGGAAGGCTGCTCTACAGAGATTATTAATGATTTTTGTGTCTTCCAATTTCAGGAACCCCACCGCCTATGAAAGCATTCTGATTAACGTGAACTGGCTGAAATACACAAATGAAGAAACGAACTATTTGGAAATAAGTCACAAATTAAAAATGAAGAGAGATCTATTCACAAAACGATATGAATTCTGGGACAGGGTTTACCGAAAATATTACTGGAATCCTACACCAGTTACACTTAAAAAAAGCACGTAATAATTTCGTGCGTGAGTTAGATACATACTCGTATATGTATAGAAACATCGCTCAAGACAGAGCTACTAAAGTCTTAATATTGATATTGTGTTTAAGAAAATAAAACTTATTAACTGTTACTTTTGTCAGTAACATTGATTTCTTTTCTCCAATTTCTCAATTGATTGCATCATCTTCATTAGGATTGTATAAAGGTGTTTCAACACTCTCAGCTAATCCGTAAAAATTACAAGCATTATAATAAAAATAAACACCAAAATTCAGAAAAATAGTATCATAATACAAATGATCCCTCTCTACGCGTCTTACACCTCTTAAATTGTATGAAATAAAAAAATTCTTTTCAGAAATGGAGCTAAAATAAATTCTCTGCATATTTGTCTCCCATCAAAGGGTGCTAACAATTTTTCAACGCCCGTCGAAATTGTCTGAAGAGCTCCCCTCGAAATCGATGGTTCTCTATACAAAAATTCTAAACCTCACATTTTTCCTGTGATATTAACCCTTGTGCAAATACTTGAAAGGGCTATGCTTGGTCCGAGTTAAAAGTTCAATATGTGAGAGAATTATTATTGTAATGTACTCGTACATCTTCATATTTGTATCGCCTTATAACGCCTTTATAAGTTCATTTATTAGTGAAAAACAAAAAAGACGTACACATATCATAAAAATACCTTAAACTAACTACTACTCCCACTCAGCCCATAAATGACCCACTGCTGAGTCGAGCCTCCTCCTATCACAGGGAGGGACATTAGCCTACTGTGCCACGCTGGTCAGACGGGTTGGCACAGGGTTTCGTATCAAGTTTTCCTTCTCTTGCGGCTAGGTTCTCGGCCTTTTCACTTCCTTCCGTCGGCTCTTCCGACGCCCTCAGGATGGAATGGTGACATTCTGTATTCTAAATCCGTCAAACTAACTAAATAAAATAATTTACTAAAATTATAGGAAAGCAATTTGCGCCAGATCGCTGTCACCGGGTACGTTGCCAAGAAGGCTAGTAAAATTGCCACGTTGTATGGCAATACTAATTCGCTGTGAGAACTAATAATCAGCCTTTTGGTCACCGGTTAAATTTAATAGACGCCGAGACAATTCTTTGTAAAAAGATTTGATTTGAGTGCCCTACGTACCAAAAGTTTCCACCCCCAGCGTCACTAACAATTATTTATTTATTTAGAGGATAACAAAACAGGTAACAACAATTACAGTCTGCACCAATCTTTATGGCCGGTCTGAATGTAGCTGCATTACGCTGCACACAACACAAAATCAGGTATCAGCGGGACGTACACGGGGCGGGGAGGCAGTGCACGCCCCCCTGCCTCCCCGCCGTTTTTCACCCGCAAATGCCCACGCCACCCGCATGTTAGTGTGAGTGAGCTACGTTCGTATTGGTTATGAAATGTGCGATGCGCAAGTTCGTATCCACGGCTACGTTCAGACCAGCCATAAAGATTGGCGCGGACTGTAATTCTAATAAACGGACATTTATTCATTCTAACGCATTTTGATTTTAAGTTTGTTACCTTGGGATTGATTCCGGACATGTCATGCTCACTCAAGACTCATGGCAGAGGTGGCGCCGTGTGTCAGGTTGCCCTTTTCTTTGCTTCTATTTTGTGAACTGGTGGCGTAGCTAGGGTGTCGGTCGACTCAGGCATGCAATTTTAAATACAAACTAAATACTGCTGATGTTTGGCCTTTTGTAACTATACATGGGCTTGCTGACACAAATCAGTCTTTGTATCCAATTGGGTTGCTGCTGATGAGGAACCTTCCACTAAATGTGGACCGTACACCGCCTGTATCTTGGGACATACGCTCAGTGTGACTGACACCTCCAAACAAGAGGGCCCCTTTCCTTTCGAAAATATTTGAACGATTTCAAATGATGCAAGTGCTGTTGAAATTTTTCATGAATTCCCAGTGGGGATCCCACTGTATTGGAAAACCAACCTCAGTTTTATAGCACATTTTTGAGTAAACTAAAGATAATCCGTGCGGTGACGGATTTAGTGTCATCATCACCCCATTCCAACTAAAGGGTGTCGCAAGAAGACAGTCAGAAGAGAAGGAAAACTTGATATGACACCCTGTGCCAGCCCGTCTAGCTAGCGAGGCACAGTAGGACCAAGGGTCAGGTAAGAAATAAGTAGGTGTTACTTTTTAAAGGTTTTAGTGTTGGGGGTTTTTTAATTTATTTATTTTTTATATGGCTGATTAAAAAGTAACATAAAACCTACAACTGAATCGCTTTTTTTAAATAAGATAGAAATAATCTTCCAAAATATTTAAAAATACTAACTAATATCTTGGATGACAGACCACAATCATCTTGCTTCTCGCCCGGTTTCCAACGATTAAACTAGGGTTCGCACCAAATAACTTGTTACTTTTCCTTCCCTGGTGGCAAGTTCTCTGCCTTCTCTAGCGTTTCTTTAGTCTTACGACAACCTTAGG
The DNA here is from genome assembly GCA_905475355.2 of Clostera curtula. NCBI lineage: Eukaryota > Metazoa > Arthropoda > Insecta > Lepidoptera > Notodontidae > Clostera > Clostera curtula. The sequence continues at coordinate 2,480,151 of FR997813.1, read as the reverse complement.
ATGGTGTTAGTTGGTAACACTGTGTATTCACAGTGGCGTTAAAGATACACGGCAATATAATAAACATTTAAGTACGTTATTTAATTTTAGTACCATTTGGAATATGTAGACGCTTATGGTTTAATGTCAGCTAATTTACTAAAACCTTCACTCGGAAATGTCAGTCTTATTTTACACGCAAAAAAGTTTAAAATGCTTTGTTTATGTTTATCAATTTAATGTTGACGACAACGTACACAGAGTGCAACAAAAAGGGTATATTTTTTTTTCTCCCCGGCCTTTTTATTATAACATTGGAGTCGGCACTCAACTTAATTTGGGTAACTACCAGTATTTACATGGAACGATTACCGTCTGCCCTCCTGGACTACCTAATTCGACAGCTGGTCATTATTCGGTGAGATCATCCTGTCAGTTTTTATACTACTACCATAGATGGCAATCGGGTTCGATCCCCGCACGGAAGAAATATTTGTACGACCTACAAGTATTTGTTCCGGGTCTGGGTGTTTTCTATCTATAATAATGTATGTATTTACAAAAAAAAATGTATTTAAGTAGTTTATCATCCATCTCGTTACCATAACACAAGCATTAAGTTGCTTATCTTGGAACGAGATGGCGTTGTGTGAAATGTCCAAGGATATTTATTTTATGTACGCGGGTACAGCACGAAGCACAGAGGACGTTTGATATTATATTTTAAATAATATATAGACATGATTTACACCCATCCAAAAACCAGACATTGCTTAAACTGTAAGTATTTTCTTTTCAAGAACAGAAATCCATTTTTACAAACAGCGGTTTACAAACATGTAATTCACGTACGCAAATGAAACCCGGACTGGTACAATATGCTAATAACCGTCCATGTAATTGGAGGAAACTCGGCTCATTAGTGTGTTCGTTTATGGACTGATAAGTGGAAAGAGGTTACCGACATAGCCCACAGTATTGCCAAACTTACCGACGGCCCGATTGGGCAGAAAAGTCCTCGAGTGGCGACCGCGTTCCGGAAAGCGCAGTGCTGGTAGGCCTCCCACACGATGGACCGATGACCTGGTTAAGGTCGCCGGAAAACGATGGATGCGGGCGGCCCCGGATCGGCCTTTGTGGAGATCCTTGGGGGAGGCCAATGTCCAGCAGTGGACGTCTTTTGGCTGAAATGATGATGATGATGAAGTAGAAAGAGTGGTAGTCAGTAAATTCAGGCTAGAATGATGTCGTCCCTAATCAAATTGAGAAACGGCAACATAGGTGCTGATGACTTTTTTTTTGCGTCCTATATATTTGGTGTCTGGCAACACAGGTGACGCGCAGATAAGTGACGTCAATTTATAAGTGTCAAAGTCACAAGTCACAATACTCTGGGGGAAGCATCGTTTGATATCAAGCAATATTTTATAGATGGCAACAAGGAAAATGTCATAAATATATTGCCAACTTTAAGAGAGTGGGAAGCAATCAATAAGAGCTAAAAAAGAACTTTGTATTGGAAGTAGTCAATTTATTTTTAATTGTTTTTCTTTTACAGGAGTCCATGTGGTGAAGGATTTTGAATACATAGTGTCACGAGCCGATAAAATGAAATGACATGGCTGAAATCCTAAGTGCAGGAGTAGGAAAACTTGAAAAGTATTTGTATTTTGGCATGTAAATAAATATTATTATTATTCACATATATTTATTTGTCTTATTTTACACATCATCATCATTATCATCATCAGCCCACATTAGTCCACTGCTGGACATAGGCCTCCCCTAAAGAGCGCCATAGCGCCCTATCTTCAGCTTGACGCATCCAGCTGCTGCCCGCAACCTTTCGCAGATCGTCGTTCCATCTAGTCGCCGTCCCTGCTAGATTTATTTTACACATATTTTTTCTAAATAAACAAATATAAAAAAACATTTATTTAAAAAAAATACAAAGAAAATAGAGAAACACCACCCATGGCGGAGCCGAAGGCCCAAACCACCGGTGGTCAGGGATCCAGAGTGAGGAACCTCCTCACAATACGTGCCGTATCTAAAAGTACTGCCTTTTGAATCAGGCTCTTACCCAGGAGCCTAGCGAGAACTTCTGTAAGTGTTGGTCGAAGCTCTTCACCATCAGTCCGTGCACTGATATAACTATCGATACAGTGATTATCGAATCCATATTCCACATGGCACTAACCTCGTGAGATAGTTCTAGGTACTTATTATTATAGTAGGCAAATTTCCCTCCAAGTTCATGGAGGGCTATTGTGCTGGGGGAGGCCCGTCACAGTTATGAGTCATTTATGGGATGAAAAGACGCCACTAAAATGCATTTTAGTCCAGAGTCATCATTTTTTTAATTATTCGAATAATCAACCTTATTAAAGTAATCCGATATAATCTGCCATTTTTACGATTAATGTTGTATGTTTTTCTTCTTCTACACCTACACCCAAGGTGAATGAACAGATCATTCACCTTGGGTGTAGTTGAAAATCTGCTCTCCAGGAAACTGTAGTGTTATGCTGAGATGCAGGCTTTTAGAGACATCAAAGTATACATGGTGTTTGCCAGCTTCTGATTTTTTTATTATGTTTATAGAAACATTTTCTTTCTTTATTTAATTTAAGCCCACTAAATGTACTGAGTCAGAAGCTCTTCCAAAGTCATGGAGGGAATCAAGCCTGGCAAAATGTGTTGTCACATGTTTTGTATAATGATTTCCTTCTCTTGCAGCTAGGCGTGTGTGAGAAATGACGTTATGGAGACGTTTACGCAATGAGTGACTAATGGATCTTGGCAGGGCCAATCAAAAATCAAATCTGCGATTTTTGATTGGCCCTGTCAGGGTCTGTTCGTCGTTCATTGCGTAAACTTGTAACGTGTTTCTCTCATCTTGCGAACTTGCTCTCACTATGATGTTTAGTGCTTTTTGTAAAGTTGATCAATATTTAAAAAAAAAAAGCAACTACTGAGTTTCTTGCCGGCTCTTCTCTGTAAATCAGCCTACCGAACCGGTGGTAGTTTCGGCATGAATGTGAGTGAGCGCAGAGATCGTGAGCGATCAGAGGATTTATAACAGATAACGGTACCTATTTATAAATATGACGATTTATAAGAGTTTTGTGATGAAACCTACGTAAATAAAGTTCCTTTTGAGTTTGAGTTTGGTTGATCTACCCCGTACGTTCTTTTAGTCGCCTCGATGTGTGTTAGTGACATTGTGTTTTCTAAATCCATCACCACACACAAATTTAAGTTGTCATTCATTCGCGCCCTCATTTTAGAGTGAGTATAGATAAATAACCTAGTTAATCAACCTGTAAGTAAATTCAGACAGGCAGGGGAGTCGGTATAAGCATGCCTGGCACGCGGCACTGTCATTCAATACGCTACCGCCTGGATTTCCAAACTATGGTAACTATGTATATACAGGATGTTTGAAATATCATCATCGATTTAACTATTGTATTAACCAGTTTCTGAATTTGGTTACGCATCTAACCTGGGTTACCAAACAGCTATTACCAAACATAAGCTAAGGAAGCACCTACTGAGAGTAGGTTAAATGAAACACCAATGTCCCAGTTGCCAAGGCGCTGGGTACGACAGACGAAAGGAAAAAAAAGAAGAGCAAATAATTACCATTAATTGCTAAAAAGAACACGGACTACAAGTCTGTGGTGTTGTAACAAATTAATTAAAAAAAAAGCTGATTATGTTACCTAGCAGTATCTCCACAGAACCATGGCCAAGGATCCCAAAGAGACCAGTGGACCTGGTTCCAGAAGTTGAGGATCGCCGTTGGGTAGTGACCATAATTTTACTTTACGGGTCTTTGAGTCCCACATAACCTAGCTAGCCCGGGCTAGAAATTGAAGTGACCTTTCTATCCCGGGTTAGAAAGGGAAGTGACCTTTATTTATGACACGTCACTACCGCTGTTCAAATGATTTTAGTGTACCTGGTGTTGGCAGCGTAAAAGATTCGTTGTAACAAACGTGTATGGGCGAGAAGAACCACTTGCTATCAGGCACGCTGTATGGTTGAGCTAAACTGACCTAATCTCTTCACTAATCTGTCAGGCTTGTTTTTACTACCATCATTGTAACTCTTTTATCTATTCCTAGTGTATAGGTTACACCTTTCCGCGCACCTAGTGCAGGGATCCGTTTTAAAATAAATAAATAAAATAAACATACATTTCCTTGTCGGCTCTTCTCTGTGGAATGGCATTCTGAACCGGTGGTGAAAACTAAATGATTATTGATTTTTAATTTTTCTTTTTAAATATTTGTGTTATAGTTTTCTGCTATTAGAAAGCATTCGTAAGAGTTTACTCAAATAAAAAGAAATTGATTTGATTTGAGCTCTGCTCTAGAGGTAGATTATGATTATTGGATTAAATAACAACCTGTATAAGCCACGGATCCTAAGAGCATTCCTATAGCGTGCCGCTATGCAAACCGAGTCGCGTTTGGCTGTTCCGAGATATAAATGTATAATAATATTACTACGTATCGATTTCATTGGCTTTTGATAGTGTTTCGATTCGATATCGCTGTTAGCAAAACTATATCTCGATTGGGAATTTAAATAATATAATATACTTAGATATATTATTAGTCCGGGAGGAACTGGCGCACGTGTGTCAAAAACTGTTCCACCTCAATTTTTTTATGCGATCCTCTTCAAAACGCCCTACTGATGATATAAATGTCTGTTGCCAGGGGTCAACCTGGTACGTTATTGCTTAAACCGATTTTTTTATTAATTTTAAGAAATTGTAATTTTTCAACCGGACATGTTTTATATTCTTTATTGAAATACAAATAAAAAAGGTCCTATGACTTTTCACGCTAAAGTTAATATTTTTAGAGATATGAATTTTTAAAGTTTCGAAAAATCGTAAACTTGGGTACCTTTGACCCATGATAACTATATTAAAAAAAAAAGACACATAATATTATTTTTAAAATTCATTATACCTTTGTTAATAACATGATAAATAGCGATTTAAAAAAAACATTGTACGTAACTGTTTTTTATTTTTTAAATTTGCGCGCTCACAAGTATTTTACTGTACGTTTCACTTACTGATAATCAAGAATTAATTATAACGGCTTTTATAATGTTTGTAAATGTTTTAGAGCATTGTCCATGTGGTGACGGATTTAGAATACTTAGTGTCACCACCTCATTCCATGCTGAATGAGTCGTAAGAGCCGACAAAAGGAAATTACAAGGCAGATTACCTACATACATGACACAAACCCTGTGCCAACCCGTCTGGCCAGCGTGGCACAGTAGGCTAGTTACCCTCCATGGATTTGGAGGAGTTCCCTCCATGGTTTCAGCCCATAAATGACCCACTACTGATTCAGGCCTCCTCCAAACCAGAGGCACAGTAGGCTAATTCAATGAATTTGGAGGAGGCCCGACTCAGTAGTCGGTCATTTATGGGCTGGAACGACGATAAATGTAGTAAGGGTAAATAGACAGCATGACAATTTGCAGGATTAACACCCGAGAATAAATAAAGTTTAATCTCGTATATAAATTTCCAGTAAGCTTTCCGTTTCGAATCCAAACTAATAGGTGACTAATATTGTCACTAGGGTGGGTCTACCAGACTATATTTTCCAAAATCATTTTTTATCTCCCTTAGAAACTTTTCACTTTTATAATCGCAAAATTTCTCAAAAAAACGTTCCCTCTCCCATAAATTTGCCGGCAAAAATCGTCAACCGTGAAACAAGAAAACACTCGGGTTCCGTACCAGTTATTTATTTAATTTACATAAAACCATACACTGAACTGCCATTTATGTCCCAGCCAATCATCACGATTATTACGATGCCCATGTTCCGCTATTTCACAAGATTTTAAAAATACTACAGTACTTGATAGTACACTAAAACTCATCATCATCATTTCAGCCAAAAGACGTCCACTGCTGAAAATAGGTTTCCCCCAAGGATTTACACAATATGGTAGTAGTATTAGTGTGGAAAACACCAACACTATCACCATATAAACCAGTTCCAACCAACACCTCTTTTACGATTAGGGTGTTTTTTTTATGTAAGACATCATGGATATCCGTACATGGGTTAGGCAGGTTATGGGGGTCTCCGGGCGGTGTTTCTTAGCTGCCCATAAAAGGGCCACGGGTTTTGCTCCTCATTGGGAGAACCTCGGTGGTCTAGTGGTTAGATGTGCCGCCTTTGGATCAACGGGTCCCGGGTTCGATTCCGGGGTCGGGCAAGTGTCTTTGTCTAAACCAGAGGCACTTGCTTGGAGTCTGGGTGTCATTTCTATCTATTTAAAGTATGTATTTACAAAAAAAAAATTATCTTAGTAGTTTATCATCCATCTCGTTACCATAACACAAGCATTAAGTTGCTTAACTTGGGACGAGATGGCGTTGTGTGAAATGTCCAAGGATATTTATTTATTTATACCCCACGCTTTGATGACACTTTAACCTCACAAAGAGGCACGTGCGGGATGTTGCGCGTTCCTCTTTTAGGCACCGGATATGATGGTGCCTGATTCACCACAGCATTGAGCCGCTGCCTTCGCTGCTTCCGGTGGCAGCCCTGATCTCTACGCCTGGTCGCTCCATCACTCTCACAGCGTAATGCACCCAAGTTCTCCTTGCGGCCTACGGTATGACCCCAACGTATAAACAGGAAAATACTACATTACATATGAGAAATTAGCTTCGGACGAGTATTATGTATATTCGTTATTGTCCGTGCGCAGCTAAGACGGTACGCTAGGTTTTTTTAATGTTCGATAAATATCCTCTCCATTTTAAAGCTACTCTCAATTTTTCGCTGCACGTAGTCCAGTTTCGAGGATCATGTTTTTCTAACTGAACCCTAAATCTATGTTATTTCTTGCCCCCCTTCGCACGCGGATGACTGTGCAATTATCAATATCTCTACAACACTGCGACCGCGACGCCGGAAAATTCCTATTTCGTTGCGATAAATCAGTTTTCCGTTTATTAAAACACCCCTTGGCACCTTCGATCGGATCACCCCTAACAATTTTGGCATGTTCCGTTTGCTACGCGGGAATTCAACTTGAGGTATATTTGCTCAAAATCGAATGGTGAACATTTTAAAAGTAGGCTTCTTTGGACTCGATATAGTATTTATGGCTATTTACACACCGAATTTTTATTTAAACTGAAACTGAGGTACCAAATATGAGGTATTAGTTTATGCTTATGGATTGGGGCAGGCGCGGGAAAATAATTTTGATATTCGGGTCCAGTTGTTTCTATTTATCTGTCTACTAGCGACCCGTCCCAGCTTCGCACGGGTACAATGATGCCAATCTAAATTTATCAGTGTTTCTCTAAAATATTATGCATGTATTATACATAAAAACCTTCCTTCACTCTATCTCTTAAAAAACCGCTTCAAAATCCGTTGCGTAGTTTTAAAGATTTAAGCATACATAGGGACGGACAGCGACAGCGACTTTGTTTTATAATATGTAGTGATAGTGATCAGCCAGAACAGTCCACTGCTGAACATAAGCCTCCCTCTTAGATCTCCACAACGCAAGATTTCATGCAGACCGCATCCACCAGCTCCCAGCGACCTTCACAAGGTCGTCCGTCGACCTAGCCGAGTTTTGAGTTTATGCGTTACAAACATACATTACGGATTTCCGTAATAAATCACACGTTGTACAAATTGTTGTAAAATTTACTGTGTTCTGTCTATTTTCACGTGTACAATAAAGAGTTTATCTATCTACATACAAATACATATATTATTTTATAATAATATCTATACATACTATCTATACTAATCTATTACTAATATATAAAGCTGCAGAGTTTGTTTGTTTGTTTGAACGCGCTAATCTCAGGAACTACTGGTCCGATTTTAAAAAATCTTTCAGTGTTAGATAGTCCATTTATCGAGGAAGGTTATATTTTATTTTCAAAAGAATTAGGGATCCGTATGAAAATTGCGATTTTGTAAACCATTTACACCTTGGTTCGATCGAAAACCTATTTATGCGTGCGCTGCAAAAAACTATTAACAATAGAACAAAATGATGTACTACGGGTTTGTAGGTCCTATAAAGATCTACAAAAAAGCACATATTTAACTATTTAGTTTAGTCACAATAACCACTTTTATGTTCATAAAAAATATGCATAGAGATAAGCACGTGTGCTTCCACGCGGGCGAAGTCGCGCGCAAAAGCTAGTATATATATATATATGTCGGAGATAGCGACGGCTGAGCGATAGAGTCGTCATCATCTTGACTTGGTACGAGGTTTATTACTTGTAACTTTATAATTCACAATATTAACCACAGTATCAATAACAATGTTCAGTTAACACACTTAGATAGACAAACCGACAGGTTCGCAACGGAGAAGTGTCTCGGTCCGTGTCCCAACGTCGACTGTCTGATCGAGCCAACCTCACTTTCCATTACGACTCTGTCCACGTGCCGCCATTGCAAAACAACTGACGTCACCGCGTTTGCCGCACTACTGTGTCAACAATCAATTGAGAAACTTAATAAAACGATATCGTTATCCACGACACGGCCATTCTGACGAAGCACACGTCCTCGTGTGTACTTGTAACAAAATAACCAACTGAGGCACATTTTCACGTTCGGCCAACCTGATGGTAATGGTCCGTAATCGTATCTTACGAATAAAGTTAACAGAGATCACGTTAGCATACAAATAATTTCAACAACTTTAACACGAAAGGTTCCTCTAAGCCCATAATCTTTAAATCTCAATACTGATACTTTAAAACAGTAAGTTTAAGACAATAAGTACACAACACATGGCCCAGCTGTCCCAGCAGCTAGTGACAATTCACGTGTCACCCATATCGACATCGCTCCAAGCGATACGACCAACACTTTAACTGGAGTCCACGACTCCCAGGCCACACAGGACCATAAAAATAGTCTCTCTCGAAACCCGGGTCCCCGCCACACCACTAGCTGCCCATCGCGCTCTGTATAACTCTGAGAGTTGCAGTTACGACTACAGACTAGTGCGTGTAGTGCGACCTAGCCAAGGTATGTGTTCTTATTTACTGTTGGAGGCATCCTCCTCACCATCTTCATCAGACAAATTTAACTCAACGGACACACTGCTTAGAGGAATCCTCCTTATACAGTCGTGAGCGTATTTTTATGTTCTATTACCGGTCAAAGATTTCAGCAAATAACGATCACCATCAAGTAACTCCACATTTTTTTAAAGGTCCCTTGTATTTCGCGTCTAATTTAGTTTGGTTTCTCTTCGTTCTGAATTTAAACTAAATTACCAACATCAAACTTTACCACTTTAACTTGTAGTTTTATCAAATTTTACTTTTTCGTAACTGGCACTCTTTTCTATGTACGTGGCCGCTTGCTCTCTTGTCTTACTAATGTCTACTGCCGGTCCGGAATCATTCAAAGTTAATAGGTTAAATGGTCTAGCTAAACGTCCTATCAGAAACTCGAGTGGACTCGCTTGTATTACACGGTGGACAGAGGAATTCAAAACTAATTGCACGTCTTCTAACGCTTCATGCCGGGACCTATCAGACGCTTCTACCGCGGTCAGCATACTTTTTAACGCGCTCATTGTTCTTTCTACTTGGCAATTAGCGCGACTTGACTAGCTATCAAACGTAAAGAAACACCGTGAAACTGACAAAAAAACTTTGAATTCTTTGTTGGCAAAGCATCGTCCCAGATCTGCAATAACTAACTGGAGCTCCAACTAAAGACGCTTGATTTAAGGGATTTAATTGTTCTAGCCAAATCTATTCTCAGGGTATGATATAAGGGAACAAATTTTGTGACCGCATCAATTAAAACTATGACGTACTCCTTGCAATCGCTTTTTCCACTTAATTTGCCAGTTAAGTCAACGTGCACAGTATGCCACGGGATACTTATGTTAGGAATTGGATGAAGTCCCGAACGCACTTAGCCATGTGCTCGAACCAATAGTGATCAACCCTTTCAAGAGTCTTCTTAAATTCAAGGTGCATACGTGATTCGTGCACGTGGTTAATTACTGACCAGCGGAAGGCCCGGGGAACAATTGGAAGACACCGGGTCCGATTATTTCTCTGTACCTTGCGATGTAGGACACCTGAGCGCATGTTGGAAATGTCGAGTGGTAACAGATGATCTTACGAGCTCGAGCCATACGACGTCCCTCACGATAACTGATTTGAAAATCAAAGGCCTGCACCAAGGCCCACCTAAGATGCACACGTGCGGTGCTGTCGGTGTTCCAGGGCAGAATGAATAGAACATTCATCCACTCCTGCGATGACCGAACCACTGACTCACTTCATTCGCGAGCGAAACCATCCATTTACTCGTTCCTTCGTTCGATACGTCACAGCTCTTCAAAATCTATGCGCAGCGCCATCCGCGAGTAATGCCACGGAGGCGGCATAGATGGCGCTAGTAGTACTAAAACGTTAACTCAATACGCCACACGACCATCCTGACAGTCAGCGCGTTCTCGCGCGTCTTTCATTGTCGTTGTGTGTGAAACGTAATAAAAGGAAAAACTCGTACGGTTATCGGGGTGCCCCGAGTCACAAAGCGCCAAGCTTTCAATGGTCAACTGTACGCGAAGCGCGTAGCTCCCGACGTAACAGTACGGGCTACACAAAACACGGAGTTCCGACGTACAGCAACGGAGCTACGTGAAGCGCGGAGCTTCCAATACACTATAGCAGTGTTACACGAAGCGCGGAGCTTCCAATGCACTTTAACAGCGTTACACGAAGCGCGGAGCTTCCAATGCACTATAACAGCGTTACACGAAGCGCGGAGCTTCCAATGCATTATAACAGCGTTACACGAAGCGCGGAGCTTCCAATGCACTATAACAGCGTTACACGAAGCGCGGAGCTTCCAATGCACTATAACAGCGTTACACGAAGCGCGGAGCTTCCAATGCATTGCAACGGTGAACTTAGCAAACTTCCACATGCCTCTCGTTACTCGCCGCTGCTGCAGGCGCTGCTCCGAACTGCTTGCGCCTACTGCCGCGCCAGCTCCTCCGCTGTTGCCACGTGGACACTTCGTTGCCAAATGTCCGGCGGTGCCGCACCTGAAACAGATTAAGTCCGACCGCGGCCTCGGTCCCGCAGAGCTTGACGCCGAAGTGACAGCACTGGCTGCCTTGTCTTTCACCTCGCCTTTGGAACGGCAATCGGACGGTCGGTGACCTATTTTACCGCAGTTGTGAAATTTCACCGTTGCCGACTGAAACTTCGATCGCCTGAAGTCTGGATCTGCTGTCCTATCGCCTTATGTTTATGCTCTCAATCTACCTCACCGATGCAAATCAAGGCATATAATGGTGCCATAATCTTGGAAAACTGATATAACCTGCCGAAAATATGACGCTAGACCGATGAACTGTCAAGCTAAACAAGCACAGCAATCTAAACTTCGTATCGCAAGTAATTAACAGGTAAACATGTAAAAGAATTTCAAATAATATTTTCTTACACCGGTCAAAGCCACACTATCGTAAAGTCGTATACCATACAATATACCCGAGTAATAAAATGGAAACTGCTCACCGGAGTGACGTAAAATTGCAGCTGGTGCGCTTACTACAGATCCACTCACTATTCTTTGACCTGACTGACCGCAGTACTGTTGCTCGCCTTCCTGCTGCTCCGCTCAGGGCAGTTAGACCCATAGTGTCCTTGTCCATCACAATGAAAGCAAGTGATCCCCACTTAGTTAATCGCCGCACTATGACTGCAGCTTGTGATCTTCAGTTTAGAACAATCTTCATGTAGCTTAATGTCTCCTTTATAGTGACAATGAATCGCCATTATCGGTTATTTCCATCGCGTACAGAAGCACACACATTATCACTACACTGTTTTCTCCACGTGGGCTGAATGAGTTACATCCCACTTCTGATGTCGGAGATAGCGACGGCTGAGCGATAGAGTCGTCATCATCTTGACTTGGTACGAGGTTTATTACTTGTAACTTTATAATTCACAATATTAACCACAGTATCAATAACAATGTTCAGTTAACACACTTAGATAGACAAACCGACAGGTTCGCAACGGAGAAGTGTCTCGGTCCGTGTCCCAACGTCGACTGTCTGATCGAGCCAACCTCACTTTCCATTACGACTCTGTCCACGTGCCGCCATTGCAAAACAACTGACGTCACCGCGTTTGCCGCACTACTGTGTCAACAATCAATTGAGAAACTTAATAAAACGATATCGTTATCCACGACATATATATATATATATATATATATATATATATATATATATATATATATATATATATATATATATATATATATTAGGGGAATAATACGGTTGGTTTCCTAACTAAGTTAACTAGGAATAATGATTTATCAAATAAATCAACAATGCAATTGTCGTCATCCATGTTTTAGACCATACTCTTCATGGCCACTAGTTCAGAACAAGCTATTGTTTTAATCTGTTTCCAAGATCAAGTCACAGATGCAATAAACCTCATAGCATAACAGTCACTAGGGGCGTGCTATGTTCTTTTTAATCTGTTACCCTCCTTGTGTAATCTGTGTCCGGAGCATCGGGGTTGTGTTTAATGTTGTTTAAGGAATACTATTACAAAGATAAGAAGGAAATGACTTTAAAAAATGGAACTTTGCTTAAAATTTACTTTTTTAAGCTTGGGAACATTAGGGTGAGACAAAAGGAAGATTTTTTTAAAGCAAAAAAAAATTTCATTTGCGTGTATAGTTTATACAAACTTAAAATTTAGAAATGTCTGACCAAAAATATGTAAAAAAATCGGTTAACAATGTGAACCTCTGCTCTGCTTTTTAAGATTTGAGGTCTATCAACGTGAATGTTGTAGTTGGTCTCCAGGAATGTGTGCTCACAAGTTGCAGACCTGGTCGAGCGTCTGTTTTTCATGTCAGCTTATATGCGCATAACGAAATCCGTTAAAGAGTGTTTAATTTCAATTAGTTTCACCCTTTTTAATCAATTTACTTAAAATGAAAATAACGCGGATATTTTAAAATTAGCTTAACAATGAAGATCCAATATTAAATAATACTCGTTTAACAATGGCCCCGTGATTGTATGAAAATGGGGGCCTAATTTAGACCGAGAGGTGAGGTGGATTTTTAAGAATTATCATTTAAAGAACATTTAAAACAAATAGTTCTAAATGTTTCATAGTATTTAAGTAATATAACTGCTCTTAATAAAGTCGGTGTGGTGACCGATTTAGAATACATAGTATCAACACTCTATTTCATCCTGAGGGTGTCCTATGAGCTGACAAAAGGATATAACAAGGCCGAAAACGTAGTCGAAAGCCCTGAGGCTGTTTACCAACATGAAATTCACGAACACAAAGGACACCCAGACTCAAAACTAGTGCTTCTGGTTTACCAGACCAACTAGACCAACAAGGCAGGTGAAAGTTTAATTTCCTCCATTAAGTATGAGAACGCCCAAACTGTATGGTATATACAGTGGTTGAGCGATCGACTGCTGCGCAGCATAACGCGGGTTCGATTCCCCGCACGGTACAAATATTTATACGACCTACAAGTATTTTTTCCGGGTTTGAGTGTTTTCTATCTATAATATTATATATGTATTTACAAAAAAAAGTATCATCATCATATATAAGTAGTTTATCATCCATCTCGTTACCATAACACAAGCATTAAGTTGCTTAGCTTGGGACGAGATGGCGTTGTGTGAAATGTCCAAGGATATTTATTTATTTATTTATATTGCAGAGAGAGACAGGAACTATAAAAGAATAACAATCGTTTTCAAAATGTTGTCTCTTAGCCTATCAGCACTTAAAATCCTTTCAATTACGAGAATGTCAAACACAACAGTGAAGATGTGATAGCTCCGAGCGTCTGAGCCTTTTTATCAGTTTTTGTCACCAATTTCCACCAAAATTATCAATAGAACGTATTGGCATATAAATTGAATTGGTACTGGAAGCTTTTGTGGCGGCGAGTCGTGGATGGGTTCAACCAATTTTATTTGAAGGGCAATCGAAGATAATTACGTTGTCACTTATTACTGGATTAAATGTTGAAAGAAACTAATTTATTTTCATCATCATCATCTGATTCTCAGCCCGTACAAGACCCATTGATGAATTGGGCCTCCACCGATGCCACAGGAGGGAACCAAGAAAAAAGAAAATAAAAATAAAATACCGACTTAAAAATAAGGAGGTTCTTAATTAATCTGTATGTTTTTTTTGTATGTGTGCTACCGCATAGCATACAAAAAAAATTTACAAACCGATTTCTAAAATCGGCAAACTTAGATTAGTATCATCACTACATAGTATAAAACAAAGTCGCTGTCATCTGTCCGTCCCTATGTATGCTTAAATCTTTAAAACTACGCAACGGATGTTGAAGAGGTTTTTTTTATAGATAGAGTGATTCAAGAGGAAGATTTATAAGTATAATACATGCATAATTGTACCCATGCGAAGCCGGGGCGGGTCGCTATTTTGCTATATAATCACTATCATCACTACATAGTATAAAACAAAGTCACTGTCGTTTGTCCGTCCCTATGTATGCTTAAATCTTTAAAACTACGCAACGGATTTTGAAGCGGTCTTTTTTAATAGATAGAGTGATTCAAGAGGAAGGTTTCTAAGTACAATACATCCGTAATATTGTAGAGAAACCCGGATAAATTTAGAGGTTATAATTGCACCCGTGCGAAGCGGGGGCGGGTCGCTAGTAATATTATAAATATTATCCCTGTGGTGACGGATTTAGAATACATAGTGTCACCACCTCATTACGTCCTGGGGGTGTCGTAAGACCCGTCAAAAGGAAATTACAAGGCACCTAGCCGCAAGGGCCAGCGTGCCAGCCAGTTTGGCCAGCGTGGCACAGTAGGCTAGTTACCCAACATGTAACTGGAGGAGGCTCGACTCACCAGTGTATGGGCTGAGTCTAAGTGTAATCAAAGTTCCTAATAATGTTTTTAAATTAATTTTGAATTCAATAACACCCGGTGCCGTTGTTATTGAAACAAGATGTTAAGAATATTAAATTACTTCGCGCCCCATATCTCAGCTCTTAAATTTTCATTAATTAATATATCATTCGCTATAAAGTGCTAAATTAATTTATGTTTATTATTAATAAGCTTAACGGACGTACCGGGAAAGAACAATTTACCGTTTAATAGGTTTAAGGAAATTAAATTCGTACTGAGCTATCGTAATGAGAATTTTAAAATATGTTTATCGTTTCCTAAAATCACGTGATTAAAAGACTCGTATACTCGTCGCATAAGTAACATTCAAGTACATATTGTGTTCTTAGTAAAGAACCTACAAAAGAAAATATCAAAGTGGAAAACCCGATACGGAACCCTGTGAAATGTTGTTTTTTTATTAAACTCAACTCCTTCCTTTTTAGACCTTTTATAGGTCCCCAGCTGGGGGTATAGGTCCCCAACCGGAGGAAGTCCCCAGCTAGAGAGGTCCCCAGCTGGAGGTAAACACAACCCCATTTTTTTTTTAATGTGGGGGAAACCTTTTATAGATCCCCAGCCCAGGGACGGGGCTGGGGTATGTGGGAGTCCCGGTCGCGATGAGATGGTGATTGCGAACGGTTTACCCACTAAAACCTACCACAAAATTGTCTGCGCGTGCCATCTGTCGTTTGGGAAACGTTCTAGGTATAACTTGTATCGCGGTAGCAGTTTACAAACATGCAATTCGTTAGAACACAAATGACACCCGTACTCGGAGCAAGTGCCTCTGGTTTATACAAAGACACTTGCCCGACCCCGGAATCGAACCCGGGACCCGTTGACCTAAAGGCGGCACATCCAACCCCTGGACAAACGAGGCTGTCGTAAATACGTCACCACCTCCCCTGTGCCCGCCTCGGAGCTTAGGAGTCCATAAATCAGGGCGGCCCAATGCCTCCAAGGTCCCCAGGTATGTCCCCCATTAGGGAGCGCAACCCACGGGCCTGAAGCGGGCTGTCGAGGAACGCCGTAGGTTAGTGGGTATGTCTCTGGTTGGCGCCGGCCCGAGGGCTGACGGGCCTCCTTCTGCGGGGCCGATGTCGCAGAAGGGGGCAGCGGGGCGGGTCGCAAGGGAGGGAGCTCCGGGTGACCCGCGCCGCGGACGGAGGCGGGGGTGGAGGGGGGTTCGTGACGATGCGGGCCCCTTCTGCCCTCGCCTAGGAGGCCGGTGGTGGTTCGGGGGAGCCACCACCGACGAAAGCCTCGATGACTGAGGGCGTCCCAGTATACCGGGACGCCCTCTCTGATAGTCGCTTGCCCGCGTTGCGGGCACCACGCCGGGGCGTCACAGTAGAATGCGTTTACGCGAACTTGTGGCGCCCCAAGCGCGTCGTGTGAGGGTATGCCGCTGGGGTTTTAGTGGGTAAACGACTCTTGGGTAGACGACCCTTGTCGGAGTCCCACATAATCACCGACCTTTCCCCCAGGGTGCGGTGGTATGCATAAAGCATTTCCCCAGCGAAAACAAAAAAAAAAAAAAAAGGTTAGTGGGTATGTCGGGGTGTCAACTACCTTCTCACCCCGGAGTCCCACATACCCCAGTCAAATGATATATTTTTTAAAGGACACAATAATTGACATTTACAAATTGTCAACACATTGATAAAACATCACCAGCCCATTCTATCCCGAGGGTGTCGTAAGAGCCGACAAAAGGAAATGATGGCTGATAACCTAGCCGCAAGAGACGGAAAACTTGATACAAAATAATATATCCGCTGATATTTGTAGGAATTACAGAAAACACGTTCTTCATTTCGTAAAATATTTATTTGACAACCACAAAAATATGACAGGTGTAAAATCGTCATCGAACCAAAACGGCCAGTATAAACAAAACAAAACCCGGGACCCGTTGACCTAAAGGCGGCACATCCAACCCCTGGACAAACGAGGCTGTCGTAAATACGTCACCACCTCCCCTGTGCCCGCCTTGGAGCTTAGGAGTCCATAAATCAGGGCAGCCCAATGCCTCCAAGGTCCCCAGGTATGTCCGGGCTGGCATAGGGTACAAAACCCTCCCCCTCGACTGTGCTGCCACCTTGCTGTGGTGAGGGGGCTTGAGTGCCTCAATGATCCGTGGGGCCATACCGGCCAGGGCCTCCCATGCCGGGCGGGCCCACGGGGAGAGGTGAGACGAAGAGCGGCACCCAGCGTCGTGGCGGGTTGCGGCTCCGGGGACTCCTCTGTCCTCAGAGCTGCCTTGGGAGTCGTAAACCGCTGCGGCGCACCATGAGGTCCTCGGGTTGGCGCTCAACTTAGTTGGCCGTCAAACCGAGTCCTCACTCAACGTCCTCGGGTGGGCGCCGGCCGAGGGCTGACGCACCTCCTCTGCGGGGCCGTATGCCGCAGAAGGGGGCTGCGGGACGGATCGCCGGTGCGCTGCGGTAGATTGGGGCTGCGGGGACTTGGGTGGATGGGGACCCTGTCCCCAGTGTCTCGCTGCGAGCCCTGGACGGGGGCTCCGGGGACCTGGGTTGACGGTGGACCCTGTCCTAAGGGTTTCCCTGCGGGCCCTGGACGGCTGCGGTGCGCCGGTGTCCTCTGGTTGGCGCCGGCCCGAGGGCTGACGGGCCTCCTTCTGCGGGGCCGATGTCGCAGAAGGGGGCAGCGGGGCGGGTCACAAGGGAGGGAGCTCCGGGTGACCCGCGCCGCGGACGGAGGCGGGGGTGGAGGGGGGTCCGTGACGATGCGGGCCCCTTCTGCCCTCGCCTAGGAGGCCGGTGGTGGTTCGGGGGAGCCACCACCGACGAAAGCCTCGATGACTGAGGGCGTCCCAGTATACCGGGACGCCCTCTCTGATAGTCGCTTGCCCGCGTTGCGGGCACCACGCCGGGGCGTCACAGTAGAATGCGTTTACGCGAACTTGTGGCGCCCCAAGCGCGTCGTGTGAGGGTATGCCGCTGGGGTTTTAGTGGGTAAACGACTCTCGGGTAGACGACCCTTGTCGGAGTCCCACATAATCACCGACCTTTCCCCCGGGGTGCGGTGGTATGCATAAAGCATTTCCCCAGCGAAACCAAAAAAAAAAAAAAAAGGGTACAAAACCCTATGCCAGCCCGTCTGGCCGGCGTGGCACAGTTGGCTAGTTACCCTCCATGTAACAGGCGGAGGCCTGACTTAGCAGTGAGTCATACATACATTGGCTGAGTAGTAGAAGCGATAAAAATAATATAATGCAAAGTAATATACATAGTTTACCGCCAGTCAACGCAGTTCTTCTTTTATCGTCCTATTTGATAGCGTAAAAAAATATTTTCCCAACAAATTTCATATAACAAACTACTCTATTATTTATGGTAACGAGATGGATGATAAACTACTTATATACATTTTATTTTTGTAAATACATACATATTATAGATAGAAAACACCCAGACCCGGAACAAATACTTGTAGGTCATACAAATATTTCTTCCGTGCGGGGATCGAACCCGCGACATGCTGCGCAGCAGTCGATCGCTCAACCACTGCGCCAACCGTGTCGTCAAATTCTCAATTTCTCCTCCGTCTCTTAATAAATTGTTAATCATACAAAAAATATGTCTGCTAAGTTTCCAGAAAATAAGGGCTTAACATCACCCGCAATCATCACAGTTCTACAACTCGCGTTTAAAAGCGGTAAATTACATAATTTCGCAAACTACCAAAGTAGTTATAAAACATGGTGAACGTATGACGCCGCTTGAAACCCTTAAACACTGCTTTTCATTAAGGTCCTGGAAACTTTTCTTTAATCAAACATTTACGTTTTAGGGTTCTAAAATAAAGGTTTTGAAATTATACACTTTTAAAGAATTTATCGCGTGTACTGATTAAAACTGCCTTGTTGGTCTAGGGATTGGATGCGCCACCCTTGGATCACGTGGTCCCGGGTTCGATTCCGGGGCCGGCCAAGTGCCTTTGCGTAAGTCAGAGACACTTGACTTGTTCTGAGTGTGAGTTTTATTTGTATTTGTGAATTTCATGTTTGTAAACTGCCCTGCGATACAGGTTACATAGTGCAGGAGGATTTTTATTTAAAAAAAAAGACAGAAAAAGAAACATCTAATCTAATCTCTACCGTGACCACCACTGCTGCAAAGCATTTCAAACGGGAATTAAATAATGTATAAAAAATAATTATTTAAAATACACGCGAATAATCCGTTAAAAGTGTTTAATTTCAATGTGTGATAATAATAATAGAGAATACATATCTTGCCAGCGTGGCACAGTAGGCTAATTTCCTTCATGAATTTGGAGGAGGCCCGACTCAGTAGTGGGTCATTTATGGCTGAAACGACGAAGTAATTTTGATATTTAGAGAAAATCGTAGTCGTGCGGTATGAAATCGATCTGCACAAAATGTACATATACATACAGAGTTGATATGACAGAGGGGCATTAAATTACACTACGTATACATGTGATTAGTATGAATTCGAAAAGGTACAAAAAAAATACACGTGATTTTTCATGGAGGGTGGAGGGGTAGTCTTAAACCTCACCAGCTATCACCAAGAGGGAGGGAGGGGTTAAAAATGTTAAAAACACATCACGTGATTAATGGACAGCCCCTAAGGTTAATAAACGATGCGTTAGGCATAAACATCTGTTAGGAAAGATACATCATGTTCAAATGAGGCAAAAATTTAAATAATCATTTGCGGCTAAACTATTGCTCCAATTTAAATTATTTTTGGTACAGAGCCTGGAAATGATACCTAGTATAATAATAAATAAATAAATATCCTCGGACATTTCACACAACGCCATCTCGTCCCAAGTTAAGCAACTTAATGCTTGTGTTATGGTAACGAGATGGATGATAAACTACTTAGATACTTTTTTTTTGTAAATACATACTTATAATAGATAGAAATGACACCCAGACTCCGAGCCAGTACCTCTGGTTTAGACAAAGACACTTGCCTGACCCCGGAATCGAAACCGGGACCCGTTGATCCAAAGGCGGCACATCTAACCACTAGACCAACGAGGCAGTCTAGTTATAGTATAGGCAGTTAAAAAAATGCCCCTATGTCGTATCAACCCTGTATATAGCAGTGGCTAATATGGAGGATACTGGGGATGTTGGCACAGGGTTTGTATCAAGTTTTCCTTTTCATACGGCTTGGTGATTAGCCTCTTCCGTTCCTTTAGTCACCTCTCAGGACACCCTCAGGATAGCGTGGGTAAGTGACATTGTGTATTCTAAATCCGTCACCAAAGTACTTGCGCACAGCACATGCGTTATACTTGTGCTGCTGTTTGGGGTTGGTCGGCTCACTGGACCAAGGAAGTCATATTTCATTGAAGTTTGTTGCTAATGCCCTAATGCCCAGTCTTTCTATAAAGATCTGGCAAAGCGGCTGTTTGACTGCACGCGTGACCAGAAGTCTGGCCTCTATTTCGCTGAGCGAATAAGCATTGCCATCCAGCGTGGCACTGCCGCCAGCCTTCTGGGCACTTTTGCAAACCCCTGCAGCGCTGAGGATACGGTGCCTAGTTTAATTTAGATTTATTTAGTGTTTAGTTTCTCTTTTCTTTTGGGTATATATTTAAGTTGTTTCTTTTTTACTAGTTTTAGACATTGTATATAATATTTTATTACATTTATAAATTAACTTAAAAAAAAAAAAAAAAAGTTTGTTTTCTATTGTTTTAAATTCACAATTCAGCTGACGCCTTTCAGATACGATAGAACAGTTTGTTATATGGAATTTGTTGGGTAAATATATACATATTACATTATGAATAGGACCGCAAAGTAATAAAAGAAAAAATGACAAACCATCTGAGTTTCTTGCCAGTTCTTCTCAGCAGTGGTCGCGTTCCGAACTGGTGGTAAAGTATATTACTTTGCATTGTATCATCATCATCAGCCCACATTAGTCCACTGCTGGACATAAGCCTCCCCTAAAAAGCGCCATAGCGCCCTGTCTTCAGCTTGACGCATCCAGCTGCTGCCCGCAACCTTTCGCAGATCGTCGCTCCATCTAGCAGAGGAGCATTTGCATTGTATACATTTTATTAATATGTTGACAATTTGTAAGTGTCCATTGTGTCCTATGCAAAATAAATGATTTGACTTTGACTTAAATACGACGGAATTCTGACATTATTTAACATCTCTCGCTTTGTCTCTAAATTAAGTGTTGAGCTTACTCTCCGCTTCAAAGGGATGTAAAAAAAACAAGGGTGCTTACCCTTGCGTTTCGTAAAAGTGTCGGTGCCCCTTGAGTGCAGGTTCATAATTACTAAAAAGGCTTTTATGATATATCTTTAATTGAAATGCGACAGGTTGCGATATTTTTTGTTGTTACTTCTATAAATATCCTTGGACATTTCACACAACGCCATCTCGTCCCAAGTTAAGCAACTTAATGCTTGTGTTATGGTAACGAGATGGATGATAAACTACTTATATACATTTTTTTTTTGTAAATACATACATATTATAGATAGAAATGACACCCAGACTCCGAGCCAGTGCCTCTGGTTTAGACAAAGACACTTGCCCGACCCCGGAATCGAACCCGGGACCCGTTGATCCAAAGGTGGCACATCTAACCACTAGACCAACGAGGCTATTCTGTCCATAAATGACCCACTGCTGAGTCGGACCTCCTCCAATTACATGCAGGGCAATTAGCCTACCGTGCCACGCTGGCTAGGGGGGTTGGCCAGGGATTGGGTTTTGAATTCCTTCCCTCACTGAGGGTATCATAAGAGTCGACAAAAGGAATTCATAAGGCCCAAAACTAGCCGCAAGAGAAGGAAAACTTGATAATAAACCCCTTGCCAACGTATCTGGCCAGCGTGGCACAGAAGGCTAATTGCCCTCCATGTAGTTTGGGCTCAGAAGCAGAAGTATTCCTTCTCTTGCGGCTAGCATTTCGGGCTTGACCTTTTGTCGGGTCTTACAACACACTCAGGATGGAATGGGGTGGTGACACTCCACCTCCTTCTCAGCCCATAAATGACCCACTGCTGAGTCAGGCCTCCTCCAACTAATAGGGTAATTAGCCTACAGTGTCACGCTGGCCAGACGGATTGGCATATAGTTTCGTATCAAGTTTTCCTTCTCTTGCGGCTAGGTTTTCGGGCTTGTCATTTACTTTTGTCGGCTCTTGAGACACCCACAGGATGAAATGGGGTGGTTACACTATGTATACTAAATCCATCAGCACACGGATGGATTTAGAATACATAGTAATGAGAGATCGATTACATTCCGCACTATCTATGGCCTTTCCCGAATAGTGTTAAGGAAATAGGAAATAAAAGTTTTTCTTGCGCAGATGCGCTGCAGTCTAGACGGTCGCGTCATCTGCAGTAGTGTATACTTATTGCACTCGTGTTATAGCCTCGTGATTCAACCCCAATCATAAAATTGGTATTAGAGTACTACTACTACGCAACCCATATACAGGGTTGATACGACATAGGGGCATTTTTTTACTGCCTATACTAGGTATCATATCCAGGCTCTGTACCAAAAATCAATTAAATTGGAGCAATAGTTTAGCCGCAAATAATAATATTAACCTTAGGGGCTGTCCATTAATCAGGTGTGGTTTTTTAAACTTTTTTAATCCCTCCTTCCCCTTTGGTGATACCTGGTGAGGTTTAAGACTAGCTCCCCATGAAAAATCACTTGTATTTTTTTTGTACCGTTTCGAATTCATACTAATCACATATAGTATACGTAGTGTAATTTGATGCCCCTATGTCGTATCAACCCTGTATAACCCACTGCTGAGTCGAGCATTCTCCCATTATGGGTAATTAGCCTACTGTACTACGTTGGCTAGACTAGCTGGCACAGGGTTTCGTTTTCCTTTTCGTGTGGCTAGGTATTCGGTTTTGTCATTTCCTACGTCAGCTCTAACGACACGACTCACATATCAATGATATGTGCTTTTACTGAATAACTAATTAATTCCGGACTGTAACTCTATTGTGTCCCAATAATTTCATCAACAATAATGAGAAGGTGCTTTGACCTAATAACTAATCCACATTGAAAACAATGTGGATTGATGTTTGATTGCTTTGTCCGAGACCACAGATTTCAATTGTCATTGACATCATACTCAAAAGGTACTTAATTGACGTAGGTTTTATTACAAAACTTGTAAATCGTCATTATTTAAAATTATCATTACCATCTTTCGGCTCTTAACCCACGCTAGGTAGTTCGACTCCAAACACTTAGATATGAGTGTTTGGAGTCTACCTCGCATCTTATCTACATTCACACCTTTCATACAAATTTCCTCGTTGAAATCCTATGACAATTATTTATGAGCGTCAACAAAAATTCAGCGATCAAGTTATTTCAGCAATGTGTGTCAACAAATACAGCGACGTCATTGGAGAACAGTTTTTCCGAATTAAGATTTTTGTTGTAATCTTGATGATTTATATCGATTATATTGACATTAACGAGAAGACTGTAGACGTTCAAGTACTAATAAATATTCACACCGAGCAACGTCGCCCGACTTTTAATTGAGACTACGATATCGGGCGAACTAATAGCCAAAAAGTCATAAAAGAGTGGGAAGTTATCAGTCACTGTCAGTGACACTATGATGAAGGAATGATAGGGATTAAATTGATTCCCTGATTCATAAATCGAACACGCTGTACATGTATTTTACCTAAATTAAATCATGTTTAGAATGCATTCATGAAAGTAGTAAAAAAACATACTACGGCGCCCTGACGGGTTCCGACTATCGGAGTGCACCCCGGGAGACCCCCAATAGTCAATGAGGTTTGTGTCGGTGGTAGGTCCCCGACCCACCACTGCCTCTAAGGCGAGGTAACGTCACTTCCCCGTCCGTCTGGCTCCTCACCACGGCAAGGTAAAGATTAATAGGCAAACCTATTGCTACTCACATTAAGTGCTACACTGAAAACGTATAACTTTAAAGTTAAGAACAATTAATGAGCTCCTTTAAAAGGGTACAGCTAAATAAAACCAACATCGTTTGAAATATTTAATTAATCATAAATTTTTATTCAAGCCTCTCTCTACCTCAAATTTAGGCCCGTCCCTCATAAAAAGCCCTCACTCAAAGTCAAAATTTAAAGGTCTGGCCTCACCAGAGTAAATTATGAGTCAGCGGGTCACTTCTCCGGATTTTGACACCAGTGCGATTACACTGTAAGGAACGAAATAGGGAACATACAATGTAAATTTATGGTTTAACAAAATATGTAGAGAACACCATTCGAAACCAATAATAGTATCATGACTATTTAAAGGAGGTTTGACACAATCCCAAAAAGTAAAAAAAAAATGCTTCATAAATTACATATTATTAATATACATTGTGGCTACTCACCCATAGATGACCCTCTGGTGAGTCGAGCCTCCTCCAGTTACATGGAGGGTAATTAGCCTACTGTTCCACGTGGAACAACCAGGTTGGCACAGAGTTTTGTATCAAGTGTTCTTATCTAGTGGCTAGATTATTATCAGCCTTCTCATTTCCTTTTGCAGGTATTTACGACACCTTAACGACACCCTATGGATGGAATGGGCTGGTAACACTTTGTATTCTAAATCCGTCACCACACGAACAGCTAATAGGTACATAAGAAGTGACCAGTTTGTTTGTGCTAATCTCCAGAACTATTGGAATAATTAGATTACCCATATATTTTTCATCTAATAAAATAATATAAAATTCTCGTATCACTATGTTTGTTATTGCACTCCTCCGAAATGGCTAAAGCTATAATATGTATGTAAGCTATATTATATATTCAACTGCCTCGTTGGTCTAGTGGTTAGATGTGCCGCCTTTGGATCAACGGGTCCCGGGTTCGATTCCGGGGTCGGGCAAGTGTCTTTGTCTAAACCAGAGGCACTTGCACCCAGACTCCTGGGTGTCATCTCTATCTATAATAAGTATGTATTTACAAAAAAAAAGTATTTAAGTACTTTATCATCCATCTCGTTACCATAACACAAGCATTAAGTTGCTTAGCTTGGGACGAGATGGCGTTGTGTGAAATGTCCAAGGATATTTTTTTTTTTTTTTTTTTTTATTTTTTTTTTATTTGGGAAAATAAACGGTGATACATTAAAAAACAAGTAAAAAAAACAATACCACTACATAGTTAACAAATGCATAACCAACCACATTTTCCACATATAGCTAAATAAGTGTAACAGTGTTATTAAGTTTAGAGTCTAAGTATAACAGTGCATTCAAAAGTTATAAATAAAAGTTTACTCAAGCTACATAAATTAAAGAGAAAAGTTAAACAGTAACAGAAAGGCCACGTGTTGAATGTTAAGTTATTGATGGTAGACTGATCAAATTCCTGAATCTACTCGGGGATACAGCAAAAATGTCAATATTTTCAAAATGCGTATTGAATTGACTCGCAAGGCGACGTAGGGGAGCTCGCAGACCCGCATTCGTACGACACGAGTTTACTGCAAACAAAGGGCGTGCGCGCACCCCACGGCTAATAGTAGTTCTAGGCACTACATAGCAGATTTTGTTAGTAATGTCTATACAGTCGTATGTGTTGTTACAAACATCGTACAGAAACATAGTCTCAAGAACTATACGCCTGGTTTTAAGATTCTGAAGTTTATATTCATTTAATAAGTCAGTATAAGATGCATATGCTCGAAAACAGCGAAAGTGCATGCCTTTTAAAAATTTTCTTTGAACGCTTTCTATTCTTTCCGCGTATTTACCATAAAAAGGGTTCCACACAGGGACCGCATATTCCAACTGTGACCTGACTAACGACTTGTAGAGGTATAAATATGTGGATGGCCGAATAAATTCCTTTGCCGATCTCATTACAAATCCGAACATGCGGAAGGCATTATTTACAATTTTAGTAATATGGGCATCTAGGTGCAATTTCTGATCCAGTAGGACCCCAAGATCACGGACCAGTGACTCTCGTTTTAATATTGCATGATTTAATGAATATGGGTATCTTAAGACGTTTATACGTTTAGTAAAACTAATACAGCAGCATTTAGATATACTTAGTTGGAGTTTGTTAACTATACAGTATGCAGATAACCTATTTAGGTCTTGCTGTAGGAGAATACAATCACGAATGTCTTTGATGGGTCTAAAAATCTTTAAATCATCTGCATAAAGCAATAATTTTGAATTGTGAAAGCACGTAACGATGTCATTAATAAATACAATGAATAAGAGTGGTCCTAAAATTGAACCCTGAGGGACCCCGGAAGTAACGTTTACAATATTAGAACTAAACCCCTTTATAACGACTCGTTGAGACCTGTTGAAAACATAAGAGGAAATCCATCGCAAAAGATCCCCACGTATACCATTAAATTCAATTTTATTCAAAAGCAGCTGATGGTCCACTTTATCAAAGGCTTTCCTGAAATCAGTATAAATAGTATCTACTTGAATACGAGAATCCATATTATTGAACAAGTAGTCAACAAAAGTCACAAGGTTAGTTGTTGTTGACCTTCTCTTCACAAAACCATGCTGTTGTTGGATAATATTATTATGCAGTAAAGGGTATAATTTATCATGTACCATTCTTTCGAAGAGTTTAGATAAAGCCGACAAAATTGATATAGGGCGATAGTTTTCCACGTCCTGCCTAGGCCCTGCCTTGTGTACAGGAGTAATATTTGCTAACTTCCAGGTTTGGGGAAAAACACCGTGCGACAATGATAAGTTAAATATTATCTGCAGTGGTACACACAGATTCACAGCAGTTTTTTTTATGAAAATCACTGGCAACCCATCCGGTCCAGGTCCTTTAGATGGATCCATTGCCTTGAGTGAATTAAGTACTTCTTCTATACTGAACATAATGTTACATAACGAACTGCAGTTGTCTAAATAATCTTGGTGCAAAGGCAATGTATTGTTCGAGGAAGGTGCCTCATAGACGGAATTGAAAAAAGTTGAGAAAAGATTGCAGATGTCCTCCGGATTATCGGACGACTGACCATTATAGTTCATAGCAGAGGGAATGCCTGGAGATAATTTTCGGTTGGAAACAAAAGTCCAAAAATGCCTGATATTGTTCCCAATTCCATCTTCAACGGTATTTATATACCTACTATAACAGTTTTTACATTCTGCTTGGAATCTAGACCGGAATAGTGAGAACCGTTCATAGTCTGAAATATTTCCGTACATTTTCCATTTACTCCAAGCGTCAGCCTTGTTCTTATAAATATGTTTAAGGGAATTTGAAAACCACACAGGAAATCTTGAGGATCTGCTAATAATCAATGGCACGTGTTTTATAATGGCAGCGGAAATAATGTTATAGAAAGTATTCAGCGATTCGTCGACAGATAGGTTATCCAAAGCAACGCCCCAATCTACTTCTTTTAAATCCTCATTAATGTTTTCGTAGTTAGCCTTAAAAAAGTTAAACTTTTTTATTATGTTGCGGGTCATCGAGTTATGGGGTAAGCAAATTGAAATAGATACACAGCAGGGCGGATGGTGATTGTCAGGCTGTAGTAAATAATCTGGTGGTGGAGAAACTATGCAATCATCATTGCTGATAACCAAATCGAGTATTTTCCCATTAGAGTTTTTTATAGCATTGTATTGGTGAGCATTTAAGAAAGACATAAACAAATCCAAGT
Organism: Clostera curtula; assembly: GCA_905475355.2. NCBI lineage: Eukaryota > Metazoa > Arthropoda > Insecta > Lepidoptera > Notodontidae > Clostera > Clostera curtula. The sequence continues at coordinate 2,452,442 of FR997813.1, read as the reverse complement.
GACCGCACACGGGAGAGCCACCTCTGCATATTTGTGCATGCTGTGAAGGACTGGTAATGCATGTGATCCAATCAATTTCAGGCAAATTATAGTCTCCCAAAAGATAGAAGCTCTCTGCATCAGCACACAACGTCTGCAATAACTCAAAATATTCAACATAGACACTTTCAGGAGTTTTAGGCGGTATGTAAACTGCTGCAATGATCTGACCCTTACCTTGCCTGGTATTGGGCAATTTTACGAGGAGATGCTCAATATTTGCGTGTAAGAGTAACGGTGTAGTCAGTTTCACTGAACCTGTGCCTTTAAGAGCAGCTACAAGGACTCCACCCCCATCTTTCTTTTTAGTGGCCGTACGATCACGATCACATCTGTAAACTACGTATCGTTCGTCAATGAACTCACTATCATATACCTCAGGCGTGAGCCAGGTCTCCGTCAGAACTATGATATCATAACAGTTAACTAGAATATTCATATATAAAATATGCAGTTTTGTGCGGAGCCCTCTACAATTTTGGTAATAAACTACTAAATCATTCAGCATAAAAGCAGGGTTTTCTACAAGAAAATAACAGGCCAGGACTGTTCGCCGCTTTCGTCATATATACATCTATTGAGTAACTTAATGATATATTAATTAATAGAAATATAATAAAGTTATAAGTTTATACATATTTATGTATGTACAAAAAAAAATGTATATAGTTAAGTAGTTTATCATCCATCTCGTTATCATAACACAAGCATTAAGTTGCTTAGCTTGGGACGAGATGGCGTCGTGCGAAATATCCAAGGATATTTTATACATATTTATGTATGTACAAAAAAAAATGTATATAAGTAGTTTATCATCTATCTCGTTACCATAACACAAGCATTAAGTTGCTTAGCTTGGGACGAGATGGCGTTGTGTGAAATATCCAAGGATATTTTTTTATTATTATTATCATTTCAGTCGATAAAAAGAACCACAGCTGATCATCGTCATCATCATCATCAGCCCACTCTAGTTAACTGCTGGACATAGGCCGCCCCTAAAGAGCGCCATAGCGCCCTGTCTTCAGCTTGAAGCATCCAGCTGCTGCCCGCAAACTTTCGCAGACCGTCGCTCCATCTAGCAGACGCTAGTATCTAGTAGTCATCTAGTAGCCGCTCCATCTAGGGCTTGTTGAGTTGGGCCTCCTCCAATTATATGGAGGGAAAACAGCCTGTCCAGGTGGGTAGGTTTCAATTTTTTCTTGAATGGTCCGTTATTTCGACCCGCCTCACACCAATTCATTTGGCTTGCTGACGTGAAAGGGTCGGTGTATTAGGTTAAGCGCCCTTTTAAAATGCGAAGAATAATATTATAACACATTTCCAACTGTACATAATGAGTCCTCATAAAAGATGAAAGGAAAATTGACACTCAAATAAGCGAAGGTTTCTGTATAACGCCATCTAGTGGCGTGCAAACGACATACATTTAAATAATACAGTACGTGACGTATACTACATATACTCATTCCACAAATGACCCACAGCTGAGTCGGGCCTCCTCCAGTTACTTAGAGGGTAATTGGCCTACTGTGCCAGACGTATTGGCACAGGGTTCGTTTCAAGTTTTCCTTTTCTTGCAGCTAGCTTTTCGGCCATGTCCTTTCAACACCCTCGGGATGGAATGGGGTGGTGACACCCTCTGGATGTAGGGGGTTTTAAATGTATAACCACATGGAAAAGTTAATTGTTGAAATGACATAGTAGTCAGTTGATAGTAGACAGTCAAAATTCGTTATCTGCTGAATTCAAAAGCTTCTACCAAGTATTGGATCTTTAGGGCGGGACAATTTCCGGATCTTACACGATTGTACAAGCAAATTTATTATTGGACTAGCTGAGTCCCGCGATGTTACCCGCGGTTATTGACGTACCGCAGGGAACGGCGCGGGGCGAAGCTAGTCTAATAATACAGTACATAGTAGCCTTAGTTACTCCTTATATCATCTCATCAGCCACCTATCAGTGAAAGTTCTGTCAAAATGGTCTAGCCGTTTCAAAGATTAGTCGGAACAAACAGACAGACAGACGAATATTTAAATAAATATTCACCCCACATTAGTCAACTGCTATAAATGTTATATTTTGCTAAATGTACGGTGTATACATACTGAAGCATTTAGTAAAAAGTCGTTATTTTATTATTACAAACAGACAGTCCAATTTTATTTATTTGTATATATGTATATTACCAAAACTAATAAAAAAACATCGCTCTGATCGTGTATCTTGAGCCTAATGAAATAGCAGACTTGAGAAACAGAGATGCTGCATTCGACTTGCAAAAATAAAATTATTTTCAATTTCCATTAAAATTGCTCAGAAAATTTAAGCTGAATAATAAAATCCTAATTTTCCATGACTTATATAAATCTACCCCTTTTGTAAATAAGTACTTGACGTGGCCGACCCTCTTCCCCTTCTGGAAGGGTTAACAAAAACTTCATGAGTATTTCAAATGTCTCAGGTGTTAAATTTATGAGGTCTAATTCATAGGCGAAGCGCGATTTCGTAAAAAACCATGACCTTTAAAACGTGTATTGTTTTAAAGGTCATTGTTTCTCGTAACCACCGATTATACAGAGTGTTTAAAACGTTGGGATTAAAACAATACTACAAACTAAACCCCGTTAAATGTACACACATTTACCACAATTTGTAAGGAACATGAAAGCCTAAGACATCGAAGAGTGATTTACAATATTATGTATAATACGGTTTTATTTAGCATAATATCCTATTTGTTTATAGTTGATTGTGTTAAAGTTATCGCAACTAAATTACTTACATAGAAATAATTAATAAACATTTAATTTTAAAAGAAAATAACCTACTTATAAATAAATATTTACAAATGATACAATTGCGCTAAACCACTTAGTTAAATAAATAATAAATAAATAAATATCCTTGGACATTTCACACAACGCCATCTCGTCCCAAGCTAAGCAACTGAATGCTTGTGTTATGGTAACGAGATGGATGATAAACTACATATATACATTTTTTTTTTGTAAATACTTACATATTATAGATAGAAATGACACCCAGACTCCGAGCCAGTGCCTCTGGTTTAGACAAAGACACTGGCCCGACCCCGACATCGAACCCGGGACCCGTTGATCCAAAGGCGGCACATCTGACCACTAGACCGTCGAGGCAGTTAGTTGTTTATTTTGTTCAAAAAAAATATTTTCTAAGTTGAAATAAGCGTTTTCTAGGTAAAGGAATAATTTTAAATCATGCCCTATTTCCCGTTTGAGAAGTAATTAGGTGCGTAAAAGGTCAATTTGCATGAGAACCGCCAAATACACAATTTTTTCACTTATTTTAAGTTTCATACCAAACTGCTGTGCCAATTTCGATATACTCCGGAACTTATAATTTTCCAAATCGGTTTATAAGTGAAGGAGTCTAAAAAGAGGTGCAAAAATCACTATCACTATCACTACATATTATAAAACAAAGTCGCTGTCGTCTGTCCGTCCCTATGTATGCTTAAATCTTTAAAACTACGCAACGGATTTTGATGCGGTTTTCTTTAATAGATAGAGTGATTTAAGAGGAAGGTTTATAATAAATGTATAATACATCCATAGTATAGTAGAGACACACTGATAAATTTCGAAGTTCATCATTGCATACGTGCGAAGCCGGGGCGGGTCGCTAGTTAAAAATAAAACAAGAAAAAAAAGCATACAATCTTATTAAGGACTTACGCCTTTCTGAAAACAAATTGAAAGCGATTGTAAATGCAAATCGCTCTTATCTTGAAACACGTCCCAACCTGACGGTAACTCGACAGAGGTCCGAACGAATCGACACATTTTGACAGGTGTCCAGATACATGTCACCCCGAAAAAGGACCCAATGAAGTTGACACGCTAATCTTAGGCCGCATTTGGAATTCCACCGCATGATAGAGTTGGCTTTAGGTGACCTCAGAGCTATTGAACAAACATTATTATACATAATACAAACCCTGAACGTATCATGACTTACGGGGGCTCCTGCACAGCAGTGCAGACCTTATTAGTATACTAATGGCCCGTCCCGGCTTCGCCCGGGTGCGATGTTACCCGCGGTTATTGTCATACCGCGGGTGACGACGCGGGGCGGAACTAGTCTAAAAAAGTAGCCTAAGTTACTCCGTATGACATCAGCTACTTTTCAGTGAAAGTCCCGTCAAAATCAGTCCAGCCATTACTGAGATTAATTAGATTAGTTAAAGGGTTGGGAAAGCCCTTATATCTTTATAAACACACCCTTTAGGTGAAAACGGGAACTTTCTTGTTCGAGGGGGGGGGGGGGGTCTTCATATTGCCGGGGCTCCTTTTTAAGTTTTATCGGCACGCACATTTCTATTATAGAAAAGGTCTGTAAGAAGTATCTACAACCCTGCTACTAGAACTTGTTTAAAAGAAAAAAATTAAGTAAAGCCTTACGTCACGTAAGAAGAACGGAATGTCTGCGATTGTCTCTCGCATAGCTCTTTTATATTACATAATACTCTACTTTTTTTGCGAGGGTAAAACATTATGTGACCATCACTACATAGTATAAAACAAAATCACTGTCGTCTGTCCGTCCCTATGTATGCATAAATCTTTAAAACTACGCAACGGTTTTTGAAGCGGTTTTTTGTAATAGATAGAGTGATTCAAGAGAAAGGTTTATATGTATAATACATGCATAATTGCACCCGTGCGAAGCCGGGGTGGGTCGCTAGTAAATCATCATCATCATCATCTAAATTATATATAACCTAAATTAAAAACTCATCCAGTCAATAGTGTTACTGACTCCGAACTAAGTACATTCAGAATTGCATTGTACAATCAATCATTGTACTACTATGGTATGCCTGTAGACTAAAATTATTAGCACACAAGGCTACACAGAATTCATTATTCTTTCTTGAAAACGTCAAATATCTTAAATCTTATCAACCCTCAATATTAATTACAGTATGATAAGTGATACGTTATGAACAAGACACTCGTATCTACTATTATGATTAACGTTTAGGTGAAAATCAGTTAAATAAAATAAAATGGCTAAGTTATATTACGGTTTGTTTGTACTGTTTTGTGGTTATACTGTGAGCCAAGTTGGTAAGTCATTATATTTAATAATTCAGCATACTAACCACGTATCACAATTGATATCATATAAAATCACTATCAATATCACTACATAGTATAAAACAAAGTCGCTGTCGTCTGTCCGTCCCTATGTATGCTTAAATCATTAAAAATACGTAACGGATTTTGAAGCGTTTTTTTTATAGATTGAGTGATTCAAGAGGAAGGTTTATGTGTATATGTATAATACATGCATAATATTGTAGAGGAACACTGATAAATTTAGAGGTTCATCATTGCACCCGTGCGAAGCCGGGGTGGGGTTATTTTATAAAACGAAAAAAGGTCACTATTAGTATGTTTGGCACAGTTGCTCAATACAAGTAATAATATACACCTAAAATATACCGCCTTTGGAACACGGCACCCCGGTTCGAGTCCAGGTTCGGTGGGGCAAGTGCCTTAGTGTAGAGTCCCAAGATACAGGTTATTTAGAAAACAGGGACTCGTCTTTAAAAAAATACATACCGTATAAACTATATTGCTTTTTTAATTATGAGTCTTGCGGTCTCAGGTTCGACTTCCGCTTTATGCAAAACTACTTTAAGTTAATCGAAGATATATTATGTTAAAGTATAGTTAAAATATTATGTTATTTACAATCATAACAACCACTTAAACAACAACAGAGGTTAGATAGACACAATGTGCCAAAAAATAGTGTCAAAGTCCAGAGATAGAGCACCCCTTAGGGTACCCGAATCACCCCCATGTATGTTCTGCGATCTTTCATAGTTTTGAGAATTTTTGTATAATAACCACATGGTATTTTAAAGCTGTGTGGTGACGGACTTAGAATACACAATGTCACCAACTCACTGATAGTTCCTGAGGGTGTCGTAACAGGTGACTAAAGGAACTCACGGTAGAGAGTCTAAAACTCCAGCAGTACCTAATACCTCGCTGTATTGCAATGCCAATTGTTTAAGCGAGGTATGCACCGGCTTTCCGGTGGCTTCTATCAACCTGGATGACAAATCACTGAAAAGGCAGGGTGCACAGGACCAACAACCCGTTGGTCTAGTGGTTAGATGTGCCGGCTTTGGATCAACGGGTCCCGGGTTCGATTCCGGGGTCGGGCCAGTGTCTTTGTCTAAACCAGAGGCACTGGCTCGGAGTCTGGGTGTCAATTCTATCTATAATATGTATGTATTTAAAAAAAAAATGTATATAAGTAGTTTATCATCCATCTCGTTACCATAACACAAGCATTAAGTTGCTTAGCTTGGGACGAGATGGCGTTGTGTGAAATGTCCAAGGATATAAAAAAAAAGAAAAAAAAAACTTAACATCGTTTAATAATGCATTTCAGTGAGCAATGTCCGGCTGCTCAACCATATAGATTACGTCATCGATGTGGTGTCAACCACCGTCCAGGCGGTGGAACAGAGGGAATGGTGCAACTTGAAACTACCAGATCTGGCTTTTGATATTGAGTAAGTAGTGTGGTCACAGATTTAGAATATAACGACTGTTCCGAAGAATAAGGACCTATCTGCAATACTGCTTTGAAACCAACTTCATCTCTATTCTTCATTTAAATAATATAATATGATGTTCAAAATGGTCTCAAAGCATTATTGCAGATAGGTCTTTATTCATCGGAACAGTCGTATAGTGTCACCTGCACATTTCACGTGGTGTCGTTAGAGCCAACACAAGGTTATGGTAAGACTGAAAACCTAGCTCCAAGAGAAGGAACGCTTGATATGAAACCCGTCTGGCCAGCGTGGCACAGTAATTAGCCTCCATGTAGTTGAAGGAGGCCTAACTCACCGCACCATGGATGGAGGCCGGGGGGTGGGGGGTGTGAAGTTGAGCCCCCTTCTACCATCGCCTTACTGGCCAGTGGTGTGGTCTTTTATGGTTGAGAAGTGAGTAAATAGCATTGATTAAGTTATAGCCTTTTGTTTTTATTTCGTTAGTAAAGCTCATGGATACCCGGCCGTTGGAGGACTCTGGGACATGGAAAGATCAATGATGAGTCATCAATGCCCTACCCACTAAAACCAACGGCATACCTCGATAGTCCGGTTCAGGGCCGTGGGTTACACTTCCCAATGCTGGAACAGGCCCTGCGAACGAGTCTCAATTTTTTTTATAACAGCCCTCTCGCCTCCTAGCGACCTTGAACTTTGTGTCACTGGGTCCCGGTTTCTATTCCTGGGCCGGGCAAATGTCTTTGTGTAAACCAGAGGCACTTGCTGTGAGCTTGGGATTCTGCATGGGTAAAGTTTATATTAAAAAAAAAAATCTTTCGATAACATTTACAGTGAAACAATCTTCGATAATCACGTCAAGGGCCAAGTCAAGTACACCAATGGCTTCGTAGTTGCTATACAGCATGTAGACCTGCAACAGTCCACTGTACAGCAGGTGTGGTCATTTAACAACACAGACCAGACCGCTACAGTCTCTTTACGAGGAACTCTTCGGATGCACAATGTGGCGATAGGATATGACGTCACCGCTGAGCTGGAGGATGGGAGCCATCGGTATACAGCCAAATATGTTCATCCCCTAGTCAGTTTTGCTTTCTCTGTGAGTATATTTGCCTTTTACTAATTGATACTTTTCATGGTAATACTGGTCTAACCTGGACCTGTAGCCGAGTGGTTCTAGTATCGCAGGTAGAATAGAAAACCAGGTGTATATTATAATTGACAAGCCTGTTAATGCCATTTGTCTCTCTAACAAAATCAAACGGAACTTTATATACGAAGGTTTTATCACAAAACTCTTGTAAATAGTCATATTTAAAATTACCATTATCATCTTACGACCCTTGTCCCACACTAGGTGGTAAGTAGTCTCCATAAACACCTATCAGTCGTCATATCTACAGTCACACCTTTCATACACAATTCCTCATTCTTCCTATCCATCCATCTCCCACAACCCTTGCGTCCACCTCATGCTGAAACTACCTCCGGTTCGGAATACTGCTCTACAGAGAAGAGCCGGCAAGAAACTCTTGCTTTTTTCGAATCATTTTACTAAAGCATACGTTTCGAGAGTCACCGATCTATATCAGTATTTTGCCCGTCTATAACTCGTTTGCGTTTAGAATGCAGTGAGCCAAATATTGTTCTTTTCCTTAAAACATGTAAAATACACCTTTGGTGTCTTCTTGATGCATTTAATTTTGTTGCTGCACTTAAAGTACCTAAGGATTTATTTTCAGACTTGATTTTTTTATATTTAGAATGCCCTTTTTTAAATTGTTTTAGAATTTGACAATAAGCCGTTCATTTTCCAGCAGCTTGCAGAACAGTTTTCATGAATTCCTTTTTTCTGAATAAGTTGCTAACTAAGTCTGATGACTCCCATGTATGTTTCTATAACAATCGGACCGTGAGCTTTACGTAGCCTCCGAAGCACAAAGGAAGATAGCTGGCATAATCCATCATTTGATTTGATCAGCTGAGCATATCAACCGCCTTCATGGTTTCCACTAGGATTGATCCAGAGTTTATTTTAGAGGATATTTGAAGTGCTGAAAATGATAATTACGTTCTACCATAACCTCGAACTCCAAGTCATCAGGCTATGTCTGCGTTTTTCGGGGATCGACCAACATTTCCCTTCACTTCTACTAATCTTCATATAATAATCCTGTACCAGGTCAACAGAAACATAAATAAAGAAGACTTCGAGGTGACCGTGGTCGGTACAGTGACTAGGAGTACTAATCTTCTGCTGTTCATGCCTGTTGACAATACTACAGATGTCCTGGCAACTTTGGTAAGCTTATAAGACACAAACTTGCTATTTTCAATTGAATTGTCCACCCGACATGATGCAATCCTTAATTTGCTAAATTCAAAACTTACACTCTTTTTAGTTGCATCGTGTGTTTTTATACTTATTTTACATTTTCACGTGGTGACTGATTTCGAATACATACTGTCACCACCCCATTCCATGACAAGTAAAAGGAATTGATAAGGCCAAAAAGCTAGCCACACGAGAAAAAACACTTGAAACGAAACCCTTTTTTTTTGTTCGTCTGGGGTAAAATCCTTTACCCTAAACATCCCCGGAGTGCTCCCTACTCGCGTCCTATTGTGGGATCTGGTGCAGAACCACGCCTTGAAACGAAACGCTGTGCCAACCCGTCAGCCCAGCGTGGCATTGTGGGCTAATTGCCCAATGTGAACAAGCAGCCTATAGATGAAACTAACGACTTCCAGGCTAGATATGAGTTTTTCCTAGGAAGCTTATGCTTATTTAAAGGCAAAAAAAACAACTTTAGATGTGCTAAGGTACATTTCTGGATACACGACCAAACCTAAGAACATAAATTCCCTAATTACTTCCTCTTTAATGGTTTTGCTAATGCCATTGTTAGCATAATTCCTTTTTCTAGTCTAACGACTGGTATTAAAAGTAGATTAGCTTTAATTGTGGTCCCTAATGGCTTAGAAATCCTATACCATTTCTTAAACAGGATTATACCATTGGGTGAAAATGAGTATACATTAGAATCCACTACCTTGTAAACGGCGGGCTGTTCAGGACCGGCCTTTAAGGAGATCCTTGGGGGAGGCCTATGTTAGTTTAGTATTATTATATCTGTGCCTATGTCCAGCAGTAGACGTCTTTTGGATAAGATAATGATGATGACCTTGTAAACGTGTGGTGACGGATTTAGAAGACACAATCTCACCAACCCATACCATCTTGAAGGTGTCGTAAAGGTGACTAAAGGAACGCAAGAGGCAGATCACAAAGTTGGGAGAAGGAAAATTTGAAACAAACCCTGTACCAACTCATCTTGCCAGCATGGCACAGCAGGCTAATTTCCCTCCATGCATTTGGAGGAGGCCTGACTCAGTAATGGGTCATTTATGCGCTGAAGCGACGACCTTGTAAAAAATTCATTTTGTGTCGGATGTATTTGCAACAAAAAAAAAACCTTTTAATTTAATTTAGTAGAAAATATTTTGAACTTTTCACTACCTATTATAAAACAAAGTCGCTGTCGTCTGTCCGTCCCTATCTAAGCTTAAATCTTTAAAACAACGCAACGGATTTTTTTAATAGATAGAGTGACTTTGTTTTATAATAAACTAGTGGCCCGCCCCGGCTTCGCCCGTGCAAAGCGGGGGTGGGTTATACATATAAACCTTCCCCTTGAATCAATCTATGTATTAAAAAAAACCGCTTCAAAATCCGTTGCGTAGTTTTAAAGATATAAGCATACATAGGGACGGACAGAAGAATGCGACTTTGTTTTATACTATGTAGTGATGTAGTGATACATCAATAAAATTGTAGAGAAACACTGATAAATGTAAATGTTCATCATTGCACCTCTGCGAAGTCGGGGCGGTAAAAGTATATTTTGTGTTAACTGGATTCAAAAAGTTATGCGTGTGTTAACCGACTTCATAATAGGCACGGAAAAGCGAAAAATACATCGTATGATAGTCAAAAGAGCGGCGTACGAAATCTTCCAGTGATTTCTATTGATATTTCAGTTTGATTCGACAACAACCGCAGCCGGCATCAATGCGTGGGGTCCAGATGTCTTCCAGCCAATTACCTTCGACCTGGTGAATACGAAGATTCAGTTCCCGACTCTCTGCTACAACTGTGCTGCTTGAATATTTATATTTAAAGTGTCTATCACATCTAGATATATTTTGTAAAACTCTATTATATTGGCAAATTATGGAAACACGCTTAAGGAAAAATTAAACAAATCAATAATGACATATCGTCTCATTTCAGCCTATAAGTTACCCACTACTGAGTTCCACCTCCTAAAATGAATGGAGAGATTTTATCATAATAAGGTGAATGTTCCAGGGTAGCCCGCGAAATTCAAATTTTCTTACGTTTTTTTGCAATTTGCAGGCCAGTGCTAGGTTGTATGATGAAGAACATTTGATTCGCGGCTGTAAGACTTAAATAGTTACAGAGTTATAATCATCAAACTCATCAATACAACCCTCCAAGCTCTTAAGGTGGATGTTCCAGGGTAGCCCGCGAAATTCAAATTTTCGTTCGTTTTTTGCAATTTGCAGGACAGTGCTAGGTTGTATGTTGATTAAAATGTTATTCGTGGCTGTAAAATGTATGTAGTTATATAATTATAATCATCAAACTCATCAATACTACCCTCCAAGCTCATAAAGGTGCAAGAATGACTTTGGGCTTGAAAAAGTTTTTCTTACACCTTTATGAGCTTGGAAGGTTGTATTTATGATTTTGATGATTATAACTCTATAGCTACATACGTCTTACAGCCGCGAATAACATTTTAATCAACATACAACCTAGCACTGACCTGCAAATTGCAAAAAACGTAAGAAAATTTGAATTTCGCGGGCTACCCTGGAACATTCACCTTAAAGGTGCAAGAATGACTGAGCTTGAAAAAGTTTTTCTTGCACCTTTATGAGCTTGGAGGGTTGTATTGATGATTTTGATGATTATAATTCTATAATTAAATACGTCTTACAGCCGCGAATAACATTTTAATCAACATACAACCTATCACTGACCTGCAAATTGCAAAAAACGTAAGAAAATTTGAATTTCGCGGGCTACCCTGGAACATTCACCTTAAGCCATGCCGGCACGGCGGGCTCACACAGGGTTTGTATCCAGATTTCCTTAGCTTGTGGTTAGTTGGTCTGTCTGTTGTGTTCATTTAGTCGCCTTTTACCTACGACACCCTCAGGATTGTATGGATTGTTGACCTTCTTTTCACCGATGTGTACTCTAAAACCGTCACAACAACAGCCCATATATATGACCTGCTGCTGAGTTAGGCATCCTACCAAAGGCCTACTGTGTCATGCCCGCCAGACCGGTTGGCACAGGTTTTCGTATCAAATTTTCCTTCTCTTGCGATGGAGAAACATGCGCGGCAAGTTGGGGCCCTGGTATTTTAATGTATGAAGTTTAGGAGTCAGCCCTTTTGCTTCTTTTTATTCTTCTATAACTATCAACGTTATTGTGCACCTACCGGCTACCGCTAGATTCCGATCATGGATAATACCTACAGCATATATCTAACGAATATCGTCACCGATCACGACGAAACTTTGTTGTCAGTAATCACTTAATCATAATTATCGATTTTTCAATACCATACATCCTACCAATCTTGATCTAATCGTTACATCACAATTATCATTGAATAATTACCTGATTATCTAGAACGAACTACCTTCTTGAGCGTCCTTCAGATAAAGGCAAAAGTCACTTTTAATTTTGCAATGATTGTTTAGTTTTGATTATGTTAGCCAAAGTATTATAATGTTGAAGGTTTTGTTTGTGTTGTTTTTGCCTGCGTTGATTTCTGGACAAACATGGAGTAAGTAGTGTTTCTTTATTCACACGTAGATAACCTTTATATTATATAAAGATTATACGGATGTAGCGTGAAATCCCTTTCTTAGTCGGCTGAGGCTTCTACATCTTTCTAACTTTCACAGAGCCAATAACATTAAAAAAGATGGCGTTAAAAGATAGACGTGTCGGTCTGTGTGTCTATTGGTTCCACTGTTGATGTTACTGTTTCTTTGTTACTTTCCAAAGGTTGTTTCATTTTGAACAAAAGAATATCTGCTCTGCTACTGCTACTAAGTACTACTGCTTGAACAATATTACTGATTTTCAGCTTTTTGTTATTATAAGCACCTTATGCATTTTTTGGTCTAAATTGACCGGACTACTATAAGTAGGCGAGGATTGTTACTTAGACTAGTGGCTATATCTATTGCTGACATTACAATAACTGACCCGTTAAACATTTCAGTATCCAGAGCTCGCGTGAAAGGGAGTTTGGAATATTTCAACAATGTAATGCAGGAGACCGTCTACGAGCTGGAAAGGCGAGAGTGGTGTAACTTGAAGCTCGTGGACATAACGAAGACTGTCAAGTGAGAATAAGAATATTTTAAAAGGGGTACTTTTGTACCTCTCCTTAAATCTACCAACATTTCATTTTCATAATTTCTTTGAGGATTTTACTAACAATCAGTTTTTAAACGGAGTGGTTGCCGTGTCCATTACATCCTGTTTTATGTACCGTTAAACATTTATTTATTTTATTTATTTATTTAGTCGAAATATTTGGCCCAATTTTAACAATGCTCTAGAACCTTTCGCTTATCAAACTCTAGTCTGCGGTCCACTTGATGTTGACTCGTCCGAGCTTATTAGATGATATTAATAGGTTCAAACCTAGTTTAAGCAAGGAAAAATATGTGAGTCAACATCAATTTATGTGTATAAGTTAAGATTTATCTATACCATCTTTCGCAACCTGCCATTGCATCTGTCGTAAGCCCCTCTCTGCACCACCCAAAGGTTGACTGGGAGAGAATGCCTCTTGGCATTAAATCCGCTTGTGTAAATATGGTTGCATGAAGTTATAAATAAATAAATGGGATTTGGAAACTCATATTCATAGTCTCTGATATTCAATTGTTGGTCTCAGGGTTGCACGCCGACTTTTATTCACGGGTTCATGATTTGGTTGCAGGATCAGACATGACGTGTCCTTGACCTGAAACATACTGACTTGCTTCAGGTCGCCAGATTCATGCTGACACCTTGTCGTGGTGAGGGGTCTTAAGAGCTTCAATGATCCGTGAGGCCATACCGTCCAGGCCCTCCCATGCCAACCGGGCCACGGAGAGAGGCGAGACGAAGAGCGGCACCCAGCGCCGCAGTGGATTGGGGCTCCAGGGACTCCTCTGTCCTCAGAGTTGCCCTGAGAGTCCTGGACCACTGCGGTGCACCAACGTCCTCGGGCTACCACGCTAACGGTGGTGGGTCGGGGGAACCACCACCGACAAAAGCCTCGTTGAAAGAGGGGGCGTCCCAGTTGCCGGGATGCCCTCTCTGACAGTCGCTTGCCCTTGTAAGGGTATACCGCTGGGATTTTAGTGGGTAGACGACGTCGGAGTCCCACATAATCAGCGACCTCTCTCCCGGGGGGCGCTGGTATGCATAAAGCATTACCCAGCGACAACAAAAAAAATGGTCGCCAGATTCAAAGCAAGTTTTTTAAAATTACCATTATCACTATTCAGTGTTTATGAACAATTACACCCAGATTCGGTACAAGTAATTTGGTTTTACACGAAGACACATAAACCGGTTGTCTAAAGAAATACTGAACCCATGCTTTGTTTTCGATAATAATATGACGATAAAGAGCTGCTTGAGCTCTTTGAGTCTAGAGCACGAGAGGAGGCAAGCGAAAAATTCTTATTAATTTACTGTAATTTATGAATCTTCATCTCTAGTACGCGCGATACAAGGTTACAACAGGTCCTCTTGGAAAACCGTTTCTAATCGATATTTCTTTCCAGCCAGCAAATATACAACTGGCATTTGAACGGCACAGTGTTGTACACAAACGGCTTCGTCATATCAGTTCAAAAGCTGGACGTGACGAATGTCCTGGCATCAGTTGCGAGTAGCACTATTAACGGGGTGGTGGTACCTGATGCTACAATCCGGGGTCGACTGAACATGAGAGACGTCAGAATCGGTTATGACGTTGTTCTAGACCTGACTGATAATGAGACACAGAGGTATACAGGGGATATACTGACAACCCTGATCGTTTGGGAATTTCAGGTAAAAAATACGGATACTAAAACATATCATTTTGCATCATAGTCTGTTCGTTCGTGTTATGAATGCAGTGAATCATCAGCGATACTGCAGGGTAATGGAGACAAAAAACAGGACTACCCAGGGGCGTAGCTACCGCCGTATCACGCGTATCAATTATACGGGGCAGGGCTACAGAGGCCCCTAACGTGTGTTTTAACTTCCAGTTACAACCACAACAGCTGCATAAAGTTTTTCAAAAGAAAAATGATAGAAAATCATCTTAGGAATTCGATGGGACATGAATGATGGATTAGACTTATCAGTATTGTCTCTAAAAGCAGAAACTGTAATAATTTGTCATAGCAAATTATAAAACAAATTAGCCGAAAAAGGCAAGAAGAGTGTTTATTTAAATTGAATTGTTTGACTAGCCCAATATCTAGGAAATATAATATTAATATAATATTATTTAATTTAAGCAAGCATTTTTGTGTCGATTGTGAAAAATCCTCCAAATTTTGTGTAAAATGCTCAACCCCTTTAACTATTTCAGATTCGAAAGGATTTGTTAAACAAGGAAATAAATGTTACCCAAACATTATCTTCTCTCTCGGGTGGGCTTATCAGAATGACATATAGACCGGCGAACAATATCACCGAGGTCTTGTCCAGAAATGTAAGTAGCTATTACCTACCTACATGTCTGCCTAAGCCTAAGGCTGTGTCCGCAGTAGGCAAAACTAACAAACTGTGGACACTCCATTTCAAATATATGGCAGAGCGATATGCCGCAATCTCAAGCGGCTGCTAACAGTTTGCCTACTGTTCATTTTAAACTGGTTCTGCTATATAATTAAATCTAGAAAGCCTATGTTCTGATCTTTAGAAAAATTCAAACTTTGTTTTACCATCATCTCATAATCGCAGCATTCTCTTATTCAGACAGCAGATGGATGCGTGAAGCTGAGCAAAGGGTGCTTTGGCGAACATTAGGGGAGGCCTGTATTCAGCTTTGGATTACAGTCCTTGCCAAACTTTAAGGCCGCTCTGAATGTAGCCACATCACGCTGCGCAGAACACAAAATCAGGTATCAGCGGGACGTATGCGCAGGGTGGAGGCAGGGCACGACGTCACTCGCTGTCTTCCACCCGCAAGCGTTCTCACCTCCCGTGCGTTATAGTGCGTGTGCTATGTTCATATTGATTGGGAGATGCACGATTCGCAAGTTCGCGCCGACGCCGACGGCTACATTCAGAGCGGCCCTATAGTTTGGCGAGGACTGTAAGTACGTCGATGTTAATGTTGATAGAGTTGATCGAAAATCTAATTTAAGAGAAACAGTCCACCAAAATCCCTGGCGTCTTTGTAATACAAAATATGCTCGTACAAGTCATTGTTTTTTTTTTAATTCCAGTACCTCTTCTTGTTTACAGTTTTTGCCAAGTGACAACTGGGATGGTGTTCAAGCTTGGGGAGCAAACGTCTTTAATCCAATCATTTTGGATATTGTGACTAACAAAATAGATTTTCCTGAAGTATGTTTTTCTACTAATTGTTGAAGTAAAATAAATTATAGGTACTGAAGCGATAGTTTATTTTGAAGAACCACCTCTATAGTATTACATATTATATCGTCATCATCATCATCTAAGGCTTAACTATCTAGGCTGGGCCTTAGCTCGGTCCAATAAGGATCAATGGATTTCCTGACTTCAAAAAGGGCTATATAACAGGTGTATCAGTTCAGTAGTTAGTCCTCTAGTTAGTAGTTTGCTATTAATCTTTGCACATGTGAACAACATAGCAAGCGTTTGTTAGAAAATTGGGTAATCTTGGACGACATAATATGTGTTGTGCCCGTCGATGCGACCATGCATGAATTTTTCCAAGAATTAAATGAAAAGAATCTAAAAATGGACAAAATACGGCTTGCCCTCCGGGAGTGCTGGCAGAAGGGAAAACTATAAAACGCGGTAACTTTATACAATGAAAAGCGCGCGATAGACTCCCTGTTCCTGTCTTGTAATCGGTGCGGACTTTAACGTATTTTTCAAAAAAGTAATAGTTCTACGTCATATTCTGAAAATGATAGTGCACTATCTCCCGAAACAATAAAAAATAACGTCCTCTTTAAAAATCCACAAGTAAGTTTATCAATCCCAAATAAAACAGTGACAATAATACGCCAGTTTACAACTAGAAACAGCCAAATTTATGAACAATCTGTTAATTACTACTATGTTTTTTTTAAACATTTTTATCCTAAAATATGTTGTAGGCGGAAAATCTACGTTTGCCAATTGCCAAGCGTCACTGAAGTGTCATTTTCGTCACGTCAGTATTCGTGTCGTCAGTACACACTCCACAGTCAAGACGTCAAACTGTTTCAAGTTCCAAAATATTCCAAATCTAATTATTGTTTTGTTATTCAGTCGCAGCGTAATAAATAATTAAATTTAACAAAGTTCTATTGTGAAAACAGACGTGCTAGCCTTGAGAAGATATTCTTTGCTATGTACATTTACCATTATAGAAATGTCTGAAGAAACGAATGAAGAACGACAAGACAATGAATTAGCTGCCTTAGAGGTTAGAAATAAATAATAATTTGGATTGAAAAAAGCACTTTAAGCTTCGATTTATATTACACACACGTACAAAAAAATTTAAAAAGAATATATCTCATTATTTTTTAAATCTAGAATATTTCCCTTAATTTTATTCAATGGACATTATTTGTTAACATTAATAAAACTAAGTTTAATTATATGTATTATATTGAAAAGTTATGGGATCAGACAGTCGGACTTGGGCTGCCATAACCTAATTTGCAAAAATCCAGGATTTTTCCCAGACATCTATAAAAAAGTATTTTTTGTACCAACAATAAAAACAGCTGAGCCTTCTTGAATGCAGAATTCTTAAATTATTGTGGATGAATTTTTAACTAACATTTATGCTCTTCAAACCTGGATGAATCAGACTAAGTCAGACTAACAATTATTTATCAGTATTTTTATTGTTGTAGTGTAGGCTGTGTGCACAAAACCTCCACAGCATGCGAAATTTTTTTCACCAACTAACATATCACTGAATGTTAGCCAAGTTAAAATAGAATAGGTGTCTTAAAAATTCTGATAGGGTAGAATGTCTTAACAATTCTGATTGTGGGTCAGAACCAGAAGACCAGAAGACATGATTTACCACAATGTGCACAGATTGTGTAAACCTAAGCGATCATTAGAATAGATTATTTAACAGGGATAGGATGAGAGAAAATGGCTTATTATCAGTCACCATTTTTGCAGGCAATCTTCAGTGATGCAGTTGTGGATAATCGTAAGAATTCAGTATGGAAAATTTGGAAACCTCTTGATCTACTGCTGACGTTGACTCCTCTGCACAATTCTGACATCAAAGGAGTGCATTGTTCAATAACATTGCATATAAAATGCTGTGCAAGTTATCCGGATAAGTATGACAATAATCAATATTATATTATGTATTTATATGTTAATATGAACAATACAATATTAAAACTTAAGTGATATTATATTCATGCTGCAAAAGACTTAAGCGATTTTGTTTTTAATAATTTGTGCACTTGGGAATATACTGATTTAATTGCAAACTGAGGAATATTAGTATACTGCTTTGTGTAACAACTAATCAGACAGAATTATTAAATTCGAACTTAAATGAGATGTAAAAAAACATCATCATAATTAGCTTTTAAATAATATTTATAGTAAACCACCAAGTTCAGTATAGAAGCAAAACTATGTTTATAAAAATAGAGTACATTGACAATGTCATGACTGAATGTGTCATTACTGAATGACATTGTCAAAAACCTGGGATCTGTGTTTCATGCATCTGGTGACATCGATTGCGACGTCAAGGCACGCATTGCTGCCGCGTGGGCCAAATGGCGTGAGGTAACTGGTGTCATTTGTGACCCCAAGATGCCGGTAAAGTTGAAGGGACAGGTCTATAAGACCATCATTAGACCGGTCCTTTTATACGGCTGTGAAGCGTGGCCGGTGTTAGAGCGACACAAGCAAGAGCTGCGTGTCACGGAGATGAATATGCTGCGGTGGATGTGTGGAGTGACGCGGAAAGATCGCGTTAGGAACTCCCGCATTCGCGGCAGTCTTCATGTGCGTGACATTGCGGATAAATTGCAGGAGTGTCGGCTCCGGTGGTACGGCCACGTTTTGCGGCAACCGGCTGCCTACGTGGGAAACAAATGTCTGGCCATGCCGCCTCCGCCGGGCCCCGGCAGGAGGGGTAGACCCAAAGAATGCTGGCTTGACGTCGTAAAGGGTAATATGCGTGCCAATGGGCTCACTACCAGGGATGCTGAAGACCGTGCGAAGTGGAGAAGAAAAAGCCGGAAAGCTGACCCCGGGCGCCGAAGCGAGAGTTTGGGCTGCAACCGGGATACAAGGCTAAGATGATGATGATGACAATGTCATTACTGAAATACCCCAAAATTTTTAATAATATATTCACAGCCTACCCTTATAGTACACAATAGTATTAATATGGAGCAATTGCAATGCAAGTGTAATATGTATCTTTAGTGTCGCCACCCTATTTCATACTTAGCGTGTCTATGCCAACCCATCTGGCCAGCATGGCTTAGTAGCCTAATTACCCTCTGTGTAAAATAGGTCCAACTCAACAGTGGGTAATGTATGGTTTGCGTCATAAATGATTTTTTTCAGGCCACCAAGTCTTGCAATCCACAAAATGCATGGGCTATCAACGGATAATGGAACAAGATTACTGAATGAGTTGGACCAACTCGCCAGTCAATTGTGCGGCGAAGTCTGTATCTTTCAACTGGCTCAACATGCACAAGTAAGATACTCTTAGATCTACATCTATTGTACCAACTTATGTGAATAACATTGAAACTTTTTTTTGTTCTGATTTTATTTATCGAGCAATTTTTCTTTGCTACTATTAACTTTTTTTCTTTTTTATATATTTTTTCACCTGGAACAAACATGTAATTCACATTCACAAATTGCCCTCTTCAGTTGGAGGAGGCCCGACTCAGCAGTGGGTCATTTATGGGCTGATAAGAAGAATACAGGAACATCCTGTCGTGGTATTTTGTCGAGTTTTTACCTCGACTAAAACGACGAATGACGTGCCAATATTTTCTCGCAGTGCGCAGAAATAGTTGAAGGCGACTAAGGGAACGCAAAAGCCGCTTAGTCGCAAGAGAAGGAACACTTTATACTAACCCTGTGCCAAGCCGTCTTGCCAGAGTACAGGATAATTTCTTCCTAATATTTATTTTTGTTTTTTTTTTTTAGAAAAACGATACCATTTCTCTATGTATAACCTGTTTTGCGGGGGCAGTTTACAAATATGAAATTCACGAATTCAAATGACACCCGGGCTGAGAGCAAGTGCCTCTAGTTTACACAAAGACACTTGCCCAGCCTAGGAATCGAACCCGGGATCCCGTGATCCAAATTTGATGAACACGATCAGTAGTAAATTACCCATTTAAGGGCTGAAATGTCGGCCCACAGCTTTTTATGCCCACCAAAGTATGCAGGAGGATAGATGGTAAATTATAGAGACTTTGTTTTATCATATTTTCAGCAATTCCTACATGATCACAACAAGCCAATATTATCTTGTTATGATGAGATGCTTCAACGGAAGAATGAGATGGAACAGCTCAAGTTGAATGATCAGCAAGCCAAGGAGAATGAGGAGGTAACATCCACTATCAAAGACTACTCATCACCTGTTGCATAGTATGGTGATGGAGTAACCAACATTTGCCATTGTACAACCCCGTACGTGTGGGGGCGGATTTAGAAACATAGTGTCACCGCCTCATTTCGACCTGAGGGTGTCGTAGGTGCCGACAGAAGGACATGACAAGGCGAACCTAGCCGCAAGAGATGGAAAACTTGTTACGTAACCCTTTTTTTTTCGTCGGAGATCCTCATGGATACCCCGCCGTTGGGAAATGGCCGGGGTATGTAGGACCCCGGGGCGCGTAGAGATGGTAAATTGCGCCCCGACCTACCCACTAAAACCGACGGCGATCCTTGACTGCCCAAGCCAGGGCCACGGGATTCACTCCCATTGCAGAGAGCATGCTCCGTGACCCTGGGGGCCTCGGCCCGCCTCATAGTGGAGCCCCATGCTCCGAGGCGGGCCCCTCCGGTTGGTCAGGCTGTTGGCTAACTACCCTCCATGGAATTTGAGGAGGCCCGACTCAACAGTGGGTCATTTAAGGGCTGAGTAGGCGCCAAGTCTGCTATTACCGTAGACTCGAAATATACACATTTCTGGTAAAATGTATATGTTAGCAAGTATATTTTAGTTTTTTTATTGATGGCATTCATACTTTCCGCGTCCCGGAAAGCGCAGTGCTGGTAGGCCTCCCACACGGTGGACCGATGACCTGATTAAGGTCGCCGGAAAACGATGGATGCGGGCGGCCAAGGACTGGCCTTTGTGGAAATCTTTGGGGGAGGCCTATGTCCAGTAGTGGACGTGTTTTGACTGAAATGATGATGATGATGATTGATGGCATATGGCACAGAGACGTGTTAGGTCACTATGTGCTCCATCAAAAGGCTCAAAGTCACCCATAGGGCAGTGTTCGGAGTTTCCTTGCGAGATTGAATCGGGAAAGAGGAAACACGCATGCGAACCAGGGTCATCGACATAGCCCACAGTATTGCCTAACTTGAGGCCGGGCAGAGCACATAGCTCGCAAGACTGACGCCCGATGCGGTAGAAAAGTTCTCGACTGGCGACCGCGTCTTGACAGCACTTTGTGCTGGTGTGGACCTGGTTAATGTCGCTCAAAAACGATGGCGATGGCGATTCAGGACCGGCCTTCGTAGAAATCCTTGTGGGAGGCCTACGTCCAGCAGTGGACGCCTTTTGATGAGGTTATATTTGGAGCAGCTTCACCTAAACATCATGACGATGGGTATGAGCAACTTGCCTAATGTCCAATTTTCGATTCTAGCGTCAAAAGATTAAGGATGAGATTCAGAAACGCCAGGAGATACTCCGTTGTGCAGGGAGACAACGCACGCACAAGACCAGCGTAGACAACGATTCCAATGATGATCAGCAGAATACACCAGAGCTAGTGTTGTAAGTTATTTTTTTGTTTCATAGCGTAGTGTAGGAATATTTTATTTTTTGGCTAGCGGCCCGTACCTGCCTTACCCTCGGAAGACGCAACAGGGCGAAGCTAGTCAAAAAAAAATCCTAAGTTACTCCTTACACCATCAGCTACCATTAGTGAAAGTCCCGTCAAAATCGGTCCAGCCGTTCCAGAGATTAGCCGGAACAAACGGACAGACAGATAGACAGACAGACAAAAATAAAAATAAAATGTTACTTTGATCTATGTACTGTGTATACATACTTCCGCATTTAGTAAAAGGTGGTTATTTTATTATTACAAACAGACACTCCAATTTAATTTATTTGTATAGATGTTTTCGTGATTATGCCACATTGAGATACGACTTTGTAGCAGTCGTGGTCGCGGGAGAGACTAGATCTATCTATCGTTAAAGGTACATAAACCTAATACGATTGTCTAATAGTCTTCTTCTTCTTCTTCATTTAGGTTTTGGCTTCCATCGTTATACCGATGATTTTGCCAATGACAAGGTTGTTGTGTTAGAAAAGTTCGTGTGATTATGAAGTCTAATAGTCAAATACATTCACAGGCACATAAATGACAGTTGTGTTTATATGTACAAAGAAACAGTTCAATTTAGCGCCTATATATTTTTTATACACAGTCTATATATTGTTTTGTGTTGTATGGCAGCTTGTGGTACTATAGTTACTATGTTATACAGGGTGGTCATAAAGTCGTGGATCAAACGAAACCAGCGGTTAGATGGGGCCATCAGCAGCAAAAAATTGTTCTACGGGAGGTCCTTAGGGTCAACCCCTGCAGAGTTACAATAGATTTTGTGTTTTTATGAGAAATTGTCTTTTTTTTACTAAAATTTGATAACATTCGAAAAAATCTACACCCTATATCTTTTTTATAATTTTCACTAGATTGGTACTGATGAGTCCTTTCGTTAGACATGCTATTTATGGTAGTTTATTGGGTGTGTTGAAGATAATATTAAGTTTTACGAAAGCAATAATTCTTAAATCAAAACTTGTTACTTACTTCGGACCCCACTGTGAAAAAAAAATACTCTACAGAAAAGTGCCACTGTATCACAATTTTTGGCGCATTTAATAGGGATTCTAAAAAGGTATTACACATGGCTATGCGTGGCTTCGATATCTTTCAAGGACGATCTTTTGTAGCAAGGCCAGAGTTAATTCATACATAAAACTCGGTTAGGCCTACTAACCTAACCTTACCTAAGCGTGATCGTTTTCCGGACTACAGGGTCTTTATCGTCGTTTCAGCCCATAAATTACCCACTACTGAGTCGGGCCTCCTCTAAGTTCATGTTGGGAGATTAGCCTACTGTGCCACGCAGCCAAGACGGGTTGACACAGGGTTTGCTTCAAGTTTTCCTTCTGTTGCGGCTAAGTGATCTGCCTAATGCGTTCTTTTAGTCGCTTCTTACGACACCCTCAATATGGTATGGGCCAAAAATTGTGATACAGTGGCACTTTTCTGTAGAGTATTTTTTTTTCACAGTGGGGTCCGAAGTAAGTAACAAGTTTTGATTTAAGAATTATTGCTTTCGTAAAACTTAATATTATCTTCAACACACCCAATAAACTACCATAAATAGCATGTCTAACGAAAGGACTCATCAGTACCAATCTAGTGAAAATTATAAAAAAGATACAGGGTGTAGATTTTTTCGAATTTTATCAACTTTTAGTAAAAAAAAGACAATTTCTCATAAAAACACAAAATCTATTGTAACTCTGCAGGGGTTGACCCTAAGGACCTCCCGTAGAACAATTTTTTGCTGCTGATGGCCCCATCTAACCGCTGGTTTCGTTTGATCCACGACTTTATGACCACCCTGTATATACTGACTATAGTTGTGTGTGTTTATATGACTCTCACGCCGCCAATAAAGTATTTTTTTTCTTTAAAAATGTAACTCCTGCACTTTGTATAACCTGTATCCAGCTTACAATAATAAATAATAATAAAAATCCTTAGACATTTCACACAACGCCATCACGTCCCAAGCTAAGCAACTTAATGCTTGTGTTATGGTAACGAGATGGATGATAAAATACTTATATATATATATATATATATTGTAAATACATGTATAGATAGAAATCACCCAGACCCGGAACAAATACTTGTAGGTCGTACAAATATTTCTTTCGTGCGGGAATCGAACCCACGACATGCTGCGCAGCAGTCGATCGCTCAACCACTGCGCCAACCAACATGCAATTTACGAACATAAATGACATCGAGACTCAGAGCAAGTGCCTCTGGTTTACACAAAGACACTTGCCCGACCCCGGAATCGAACCGGGGAACCGTGATTCAACAGCGGCACATCTAACCCTAGACCTACAAGGCAGTCTAGAACCTTAGTTAATTGGCGGAGATCTGACATAGTATTTTTGTCGTGTTGGTAGCTACGCAGATGACAAAATGTCGCCGGCCAGACGGATATCTAGGCCGAAAACCGAAGATGTGGCTTGCACGTGTAATATGAAAATGTTGCATGTTATAAGACTCACTCAGAGGAACAATAGGAAAGTTTACATTGGGAATTGCTTAGGTAAGTCTTTTAGGTGATTTTCTTTTTTCCTTCTTGACTCTCCCAATGTAATAGAGCCTAAATTAGCCTGTGCAAGCTTCTTTCACGACTTCCTCAGCCCATAGATGACCCACTGTTGGGTAGATTCTCGTCTAGTTACATAGAGGGTCATTAGCCTACTGTGCCATGCTGGCCAAATGGTGCGGCCGTCTACAGGTCATAACCTATGTTACAAATTAAATGTGTGAATTACTGTAGAGTGTAGACCTACCTTTATAGAGTCTAATTTAGTCTACGGACCGTGTTACAACACTACTGTAAAAATTAGAAATAAAACTCCTTTAACCGGCGTTTTTAATAATAATAATTTATTTCAGATAAAAAATCCATATAATAAAATAAAAAATTACGAATTTAAATTATAAGTTACATTAGAATAAATAAAAAATAATAAAATAAAATAACAAAAATGATTCCTATTATGTGATAATATCGATCCAACGTCTATACGTTGCCGTCAGCAGCAGTCTGTCGGCTTAAGATGACAGCATTATTACACGAGTGGAAATAAATGATGCTATCCGTTTTCTTTGGATAGCATGAAAAGTGTCAACTCGCGCAGTCGCAAACATTTCAGATGCGCTGCAGTAGCGTGTGAGGCCCATTAACTGCCTGAAAATGTTGTTATACGTTACACGAATACAATCGTGCGATTTGTTATTTCCTTTTCAAAAATATATACGAAATTAAAAACCTACATCACTATCACTACATATTATAAAACAAAGTCGGTGTCGCTGTCCGTCCCTATGTATGCTTAAATCTTTAAAACTACGCAACTAATTTTGAAGCGGATTTTTTAATAGATGGAGTGATTCAAGAGGAAAGTTTATAATACATCCATAATATTGTAGGTACAGAAACACTGATAAATTTAGATGTTCATTATTGCACCCGTGCGAAGCCGGGGCGGGTCGTTAGTTATAAATACGACCGGCACCACAAACCCGGTCAACCTAATTTCTACTAGAAAATAGGTAAACTCTGTTTCAAGATTTTATCCATACGCACTCTTATTTACAGGGCACTCTTCAAACGGTTCGGTAACTTACTTAGCCATAGACGACGACGGTGAACGACTAATCGCCAAAAAATGGGTCTTACCACCCGCAACAGACTTGCAAACTCGCAACCGCCAACTCAACACGTTACAACAAGACCTAAAAACCATATCACGTCTCAACCACCCTAGTCTAGAACCTTATATTGCTATAGAGATGTCTAAAGAAATCAACAAACGTACCATAAAACAGGGCGTTTACGTTTTCCGAAATTTCATCTTAGGCAACTCGTTACGTCACCTCAAACACAGATTAGCGACCTTCAGTGATACGTACGAAGGTCTAAAGTTGCTTAGACACGTTGGTAAAGGTGTTTTTGGGGCGTTGAAAGTGTTGCACAGTGAGGGGATAGTGCATAGGGATGTTAGGTTTGAGAATGTTTATGTGGACAATGTTGGCAGTGTCAAGTTGGTCGGTGTTGGCTTGGATTTGAGGTTGGCCGAAATGGTGGACGGTGAAAGTTACTGTGAAAGGTAAGGAGAGGTATGTCGTATTTTTGTACTATTTGTTTGTTTTATAATAAACTAATAACACACAGTTATTAACAATAACACAAAACGTATATATTACTAGATTTTGCGCGCGGCTTCGCCCGCGGCTTCGCCCGCGTTGGCTCCGACCCCGTGCATTTCTCCGCTTCGCATATAGCCTATGTTACTTAGAGATAATATAAGATTTAAATTGTGATTGGATTTTTTGAAATCGGACCAATAGTTCCTTAGATTAGCGCGTCGATCATTGTCCTGGAGACATCGCTTTACCAACTGTGTGATAAAACTGGCTTATAATGACTTCAAAAAGAAAACTAACAACACAAAAATACGCTGATAAATTAAAAGCTATAGAAGCAGTGAATATACATACATATACATACACATGCTATACATACATATATCTACCAGTAGGCTAATTACCCTCCATTTAACTGGAGGAGGCCCGACTCGACATTGGCTCACTTATGAGCTGAGTAGTAGTAGTATACATAGGCGACATATTTAAAAACTTTTTTTAGGTAATTTGTTTTTCGCCTAGAATATTGGTCGACTGTGATCGATGAATGAATTAAAAAATTAAATGATCGAAACAGTGACATCAAATTAAACATTTACTAGTACCTAGCCAATATAAATACCTACCTCTATTTAACCTATCCCTAAGGACATAGACCCTTGATAACTTAAAATCTCTATAACTTAAAATATTTTGTGTTGTCCTTGACCTAACATAGAGCCCCGCCGCACATGCTCACACTCGCATTAGCTGTCACGAGCCGCGTGCGAGTGGTAGTATTTAAAACCAACGGTGCAGTACCAAGCTCCGCATTTGCTCTCACGTGTCGACGCACTTGCGTACCTACTGAGATTCGTACTGCGCCATAGATTTTAAAAAAAGCTCGCCAAAGATTTAAAAAAAAAATCTAGATATTTAAAATCTCTATAACTTAAAATATTTTGTGTTATCCTTGAACTTTAACTTATCGAGGTTCTACTTATTAGTATAGATGTGGCTAATAAAATTTAATATTGTGTTATTAACTTAAGGTAACCCTTCCACTAGGTTTGTATCGCGGGGTCAGTTTACAAACATGTGCCTCTGGTTTACAAAAATACACTTGCCCGTCCACGGAATCGAATCGGGAACCCGTGATCCAAAGGCCAACCAATCCAACTACTAGACCAATAAGGCCGCAAGCAGCAAGTGTTTTTCTTGCATAATATGTAGTAGGATTTTACAAGAAGGTTGTGCTACAATAAAACCTTAAGGTAAATGTTCCAGGGTAGCCCGCGAAATTCAAATTTTCTTACGTTTTTTGCAAGAAAAACTTTTTCAAGCTCAAAGTCATTCTTGCACCTTTATGAGCCTCCAAGCTCATAAAGGTGCAAGAATGTTGTATCGATGAGTTTGATGATTATAATTCTATAACTACATACGTCTTACAGCCGCGAATAACATTTTAATCAACATACAACCTAGCACTGACCTGCAAATTGCAAAAAAACGTACGAAAAATTTAATTTCGCGGGCTACCCTGGAACATTCACCTTAATATTCTTTATTTAGGAATGATCTATTGGATTCTGTTAATATTCACGATAGGTAGAAATGGACCGTCCATTTCTATACAAACACTTATATTGTGATTAAAATTGAATAACAAAAAAGTTTATCTCAGTCATGAAACAAATCCACAGAACTAGTCCTTTTGAAAGAGAGCCTACTTTTTTTTTGCTCTGTGCCCTCACGTCGGATGGCTTTAGGGTTTTTGTTACACTATGTAGATATTTCTATCTCATTGTCAGGCAAACCACAGCGCAGGATATCTACACGAGTGGGCAAATGCTTCTATCAATAATATCACAAGAGAGAACTTATTTAGATATACCCCCGGATCTGCCAACCGCTGCAAAAGACTTCTTCGCCAGGTGAGAATTAATAATATAAAAACGACCCGATGTCACTTAGATTTAACTTGTTTTGATTATTTAGTTTTTGAATTTATTCGTCGATCATAGTCAACCAGTATTCTAGGCGAAAAAACTATCAGCTAAAAATATTTTTTAATATGTCGCCTATGTATACTACTCTATCTGTGTGGTGACGGATTTGGAATGTGCAATGTCACCAACCCACACCATCCTGAGGGTGTCGTAAGAGGCGACTAATGGAACTCACGGAAAGACCACCTAGAAGCAAAAGAGATGGAAAACTTGATACAAATCCTGTGCCAACCCGCTTTGCCACGGTAGTCTAATTTCCCTCCTTGAATTTGGAGGAGGCCCGACTCAGTATTGAGTCATTTATGGGCTGAAACGACAACTACTACTCAACCCGTACATGACAAATTGCCGAATTGAGCCTCCTCCAATTACATGGACTGGTACAATTTCTTCTCATGCGGCTAAGTTACCGGTCATTTCCTTTTGTCACCTCTTTTAATTAGGATGTGGTGCATTGGTTGAGCGGTCGACTGCTGCGCAGCATGTCGCGGGTTCGATTCCCTCACGGAAGAAATATTTGTACGACCTACAAGTATTTGTTCCGGGTCTGGGTGTTTTCTATCTATAATATGTATGTATTTACAAAAAAAAATGTATATTAAGTAGTTTATCATCCGTCTCGTTACCATAACTCAGGCATTAAGTTGGTTAGCTTGAGACGAGATGGCGTTGTGTGAAATGTCCAAGGATATTTATTTTATTTTTATATATATATTTATTACTAGCGGACCGTCCCGGCTTTTGCGCGGGTGGACATATATGTTCTTTTTTTGGCGTGCAATTAAAATAGCCTATAATTATTATTATTTATTATGAATCAGATATACATCCATTGTGTTAGTATTAACTTATGATTATGTTAGTAGCAACTTATTTAATATAAAAAATTACAGGCCTAGAGCCGGTATGTACTTCGTTCCAGTGACGCACTATAGGGCAGTCAAACCTGAACAAAATACGGTTCAGCAGGCCGCTAGGACTGTCCCGAATACGGCACATCAGGGAGGCAGTGCGTTTCCTAACGATTTCCTTAAATCCATCGGCTCTTGCCTCTGTAAACATGCCCGATGCGCTACAGTAGCGGGACAGTCCCATCAGCATTCTGAAGCCATTGTTATATTGGACTCGCAGGGCATCTAGCGATCTTTGGGTATACTTAACCCGTAAGCTGCATGTGTAGAAGGTCTGACAGTAAGCTTTAAAGAGAGTAATCTTTACGTCTTTCGTGCAACCGGCAAACCTACGAGCCAGCATGTTGCACCTCACCGCTAATGCTAATAATCAGTGATAATCACCGCTAATAATCAGTGATAATGTAGCATTCAAATGGAGAAAGAATGTTCAAAATCGGTTTAGTACTTTTTGAGCCAATTCGTTACATACATACATACAAATCTTTCCTTTTTATAATATAATTATGTCCACAGTACGCAAACTTTTAGCAGCCGACTGAGTGAGCCGCAAATTTGTGGCGGACTGAAATTTGAGTTAGCTGCAAACTAGATCGATTTTCGTATGTAAAGTGAGCGCAAAACTAGCAAACTGGACACTCCATTTCAAATATATGGAAGGGCGTACTAAACGGATACGCCGCAAACTCAGTCGACTGCTAACAGTTTGCCTACTGTGTACATAGCCTTTGTATAGATAAGTCGAACGGTCCGCCGGGCTGGCTACCACCCTCACATTTAAGTCCGACGCCAAGCAGTTTTACTGTGTTCCGTCGTGTGTATGTGAGTGCCGGTGCCCGACAGGGCAATTCCTTGAATTGCCTGCTCCATCTTAGACCCAGGCGTAGCTTTCCATCACGCAAGCCTAGGGTCAAAGGCATTCAAGTCACTGATAAAAAAAAACATGTTAGTCGGCCATCCACAAACCAACATAGAGACAGATTCCAAAAGGTTAGTATTTTATTTTTACTTTCAGATGTTTGACAGAAGATGAACATTCACAGTGGTCTGCGGAACAGCTGATGAATCATGTGTTCCTAACGGACGCCCCTGCCAAGCAGCTACACAGCAAAATTACGGATGACGGCGGTAGCGGGTCCGAGGTAAATGTTGACCATAACTACACTTTTTACCATTTGATCTCTTCAGCTGACCTCAACCTGACCTCGTCATCTGTCTTCTTCTACTTTACTAAGTTGCTGAGTCCGACAACCTCGCATTACATGAAAGCTTACTGTGCCACGCTGGCCAGACGGGTTGGCACATGGTTTCCTTACAAGTTTTCTTTTTCTTGTGGCTAGCAAAACCTTTTATCGTCACCCACAGGATGGGATGGATATACTATTCTATATTCTAAATCCGCCACCGCGCGGCCACTGATCTGACTTTATAGCTTCTATTTTACCACATCTCTCGACTCATCAGACCTCATCTTTTCGACTTTCCACATTTTCACCTCCTGACCTCTTCGCGTTTTGTCCTTTTATTCATATTGACCTCTAGTTAAAATTCAAATAATTGATTTTTTTAGGCTACTATGGACATTTACTAAATGTCAACATATTGTTCATAACATTTATATAATTCATCATTTGACCGTCCATTGTTGATAAGAGCTGGCAAGAACTCGGACGACTTGTATTTTTTTTTCTTGACAATAAAGAGCTGATTTAGTCCCAGGAAACTGGGTCATTTTTTAAATCGGCAATACATATCGACAACTTTTTTGAAAAGTTTTGTCTTGCTTTACCATCTTTTTAAAGGTATTGCGAAGCAATTCTCTGAATTGCATGGGCTCCTCAATTAATCTCATCCCTTCCCTCTTTCCATATAACGGGGGTTTATTTTGAGTTATCTTTCCTTTAATCATTATTACGTATATACACATTCACAAGCTTCATCTTTAGTTGAAGTATTTTCAAAATACCATTTAGTAAGGACGCTTTTTTATAGGATGATGATGCTGTGAAGAAGCTGCATCATCATAGTCCAGTGGCAAACGGTCACTCCCGACTGCATGCTGAGTTTGAGGTACTCACCTGGCTCGGCAAAGGTGCTTTTGGTGATGTATTGAAGGTAAATATATGATTAGGAAATCGATTAAGATGCTAATTTATATCAGTGACACTTCTAGTATTACAAACCTCTGTAGGCGACGCTCGCTTACCATCAATCGGGTCTGGGATGGCAGCCACATTTGTCAGGCTTATGAGCTGGTGTCGTTGCTGGGGGTCCGTTGGCTCAGGCATTAGGTAACTAGGATGCTCTGGCCGACCCGCGCCGCAGACGGAGGACGGGAAGGAGGAGGTGACTCTACTCCCCCCTTCAGCTCCCGCCATTGAGGCGTGGGTCGACGCTCGCTCGAACACCTCATCGGGGCTTCTCAGTGAAATGTGTTTACACGAACCTGTGGCGCCCCAACCGTGACGTGTGAGGGTTGTGTTGTGTTTCAAATGTAAATTTTAAATTTTATTTTTGTTGCTGTTGTGTTTCAAACTTTCGTTTGTAATGATAAAGACAGAACTTTGCAGGTTAAAAATAAACTAGACGGCGGTTTTTACGCCATCAAGCGGGTCAAGTTGAACCCAGAGAGCGTGCAATTGAACAAGAAGATTACGAGAGAAGTCAAGTTGTTGTCTCGTCTCAACCACGAGAATGTTGTCAGGTAAGACATTCTCGCACTACCATCTATTAATACTAGTAATACGACCTAATGATGAGCCAAAGATGACCTAATGATGTGTCAGGCCTCCTTCAGTTCATTCGTTTCGGCCGATGAATGACCCACTACTGAGTCGGGCGTCCTCCAACTACATGGAGGGTCCTTCGGTTCCCTTAAATATGGTTGAGCTGGGGGATGGCTGACACATGCGTCATGCTTGTGATCGGGTGCCGCCAGTTGGGGCCGGTCATCCCTTAACTGCTATTGACATACCTACATAGATTTGATCTCCTGGACACTTCTGTTGTGCAATATGTTACATTGTCCTCACATCTTAGCTCACTATAAATAAACACGAAATAAATGTAACCCAATCAGATGTTTGCAACAGAAAATATGATAAAGAGTCCATGGAGTTTCTTGCCTGTTCTTCTCCATAGGATCTACTTTTTGGAACATGCAACTAGATTCCTAACTTTACTTTTGACTTTTCAAAAACATCAGTAAATAGGTTCAATTGAAATAAATAGTTTGAGTTTGGTAATTAGCCTACTGTGCCATGCTGGCAAGACGGGTTGGCACCGGGTTTGTATCAAGTTTTCCTTCTCATACGACTAGGTGATCTGCCTCTAAAGCTCCTTTAGTCGCCTCTTACGACACCCTCCGGATAGTTTGGGTTGGTGACATTGTGTGTTCTAAATCCGTCACCATACGGACAAATCAAATTACATTGTATAATTACTGTGTAATTAATAATAATTAATTAATCACTACATAGTATAAAACAAAGTCGCTGTCGTCTGTCCGTCCCTATGTATGCTTAAATCTTTAAAACTACCCAACGGATTTTGAAGCGAGTTTTTTTAATAGATAGAGTGATTCAAGAGGAAGGTTTATATGTATAATACATACATCCGTGCGAAACCGGGGCGGGTCGCTAGTTAATTATGTAATAATTTGTGTTTATTTTCCATTTAAATAAGGCACTTTACCTTTGACTCCAAGTTATCGTTATGGTTATATAAATGTTATCTACATATTTAACCTTCTTCTCAGCCCATATGACCCACTGCTAAGTCGGGCCTCCTCCAGTTACATGGAGGGTAATTAAACTACTGTCCCACCTTTCACTCAGCAGTGGGTCATAATTGGGCTGAGTAGCTTTTCCTTCAGTAAAATTCTGTCACACTGTGTGCGCCACCCGTTATATAAATCATCATATTATCCAGGTACTATAACGCCTGGATAGAATCCACGACGGAAACTGAAGTAGAAGAAGATACCAGTACCATAAGCAAGAGTCCAACGTTCAAGAAACCCGGGGGTAGCCTCGAGGGTATTGTGGCGAAACTGGGACAGGAGGTCAAAGTTGAGTGGTCGATGTCGGAAGGGCCGGTTCAGAAGACCAATCCAGTTTCGGATAGTGAAGACGAGGAGGATGATGAGGCGGATCCGTGGTTTAATATCATGAGGTATGCGTAGATTTACTTCTTTTGGGGAGTCTAGCCGTTTGGGAATGGGTCAGAATATTATACTGTAGGCGACTCCACACTAACATTCACACATCTGGTACACACATTTTTGTCTGCATTGTGGACATTTAACATTGTTAGATTAACACGCTAATTTATTGACAACCCATGTCAATCTTACCCTTGTCACCTATTCACTCACAATCCAATGCACGGTCGAATACTATAGGGACAACACAATACGTTGAGCTCACCCTCACCACAGGGAATGGCCAATTCCTTTTAACCCAACACGGAAGACGCGCTAAGGTTACTGGGGGCTGAAGTAAACCGCCTGTGCCCACGCCGATGTGATGGCAATCGAATCCCGGCTTTCACACAGAGCGCATCGCTCTAGCAATTACCCTTATTCACGCTAGTAACTAATATACTTCATTAGTGTATTTATTCGCGTTGTTGTTTTGTGTTCTAGTAAAGTAATATCATTTTGTGTTTACTATTTGTGTTCCTGTTTCTTTATGATCTACTGCGTATCCCTTCTGATTTCTGTGCGTTAGAAAAGTGTGTGTGTATATCTCGAGTAAACAGCTGAACAGTGAGTGAACTTTTATTTTATTCCTCGCCAATTATTAGCAGTTCTCATATTTGTACACCGCCATTCCACCTACACCGAGTGGTGACCACACTCATCTACAATACTTCCCCACCGCACACTGGGAAAAACTGCGTGTTGTAAAAGTCAACAAAACCCAGCATGGTTGGTGGGAGGATCGAATGTATCGCCCGGCTAGCTACCACCCTCACATCTAAGTCCGGTGCCAAGCAGTTTTACTACGTTTTGTGGTGTTTATGTGAGAGCCGGTTACCGACGGGAAATTTCTTTGAATTGCCTGCTCCATCTTGGACTCTGGCGTTGCTTCCCATCACGCAAGCCTATGGCCAACGGCTTTCAAGTAACTGATAAAAAAAATAGTTCTGTATATAGTAATAGTTAAAAGCTGGGAGGGCCGGGCCGCTTATAAAAATTCTGTGTGTTTGTCATTCTGGTCTTTGTGTGAGTAATTTTTGGAAGTAATTGCAATGACTCAAGGTCGCAGTCCGCTCAACTCTCAAAAACAAGCAATTTGACAGCTCTTAAACAGTACATATATTCCAGTCCAGAAGATGATTCGGTGGACTCCGAAGGGTTCATAGAATTCGAAGTGGACTCCAACGCTTCGCAAACCATACCCTCGGAGGACGCGGTGGACGCGCCGCGAGCGAAGTCCGAAGTTTTGAAGCGGCTGAACCAGGTGCTTTATATACAGATGGAGTTCTGTGAGAAGCACACCCTGAGGCAGGCGATTGACAGTGGACTGTACCAGGAGCATTTCAGGGCTTGGAGATTGTTCAGGTATCTATCTCGATATCAGAATTTCAGCCTTTACAAGACTCGTTGAGTTGTGCTTTCTTTTTTTACTAATAACTATTCCTCAGCCTATAGATTACCCACTGAGCTGAGCTGGGCTTTCTCGAGTTAGTAATGAACCTACTGTTCCAACCTAGCAAGATGGGTTGACTGTGGGTTTCGTATAGTTTTTTCCTTCTTTTGTGCCTAAGCTTTCGGCTTTGTCATTTCCGCGTACTGGTGCGCTCAGTGCAATGTCTCGAGATCCGGTGTGCATTGCAAACGTCATAAAAATTAAATTAAAAATTTTAATAATCCCCCGACACAATGACCTAAGTAACCTATAAATAGTAAAAAATAAAAAAATACATCGCTTTGGGGGACCGCTCCTATTTATTTATTACCTGAAACCCTGGTCCCCCAACGCGATGTTTTTTTTTATTTTTTACTTTTTATAGGTTACTTAGGTCATTGTGTCGGGGGTTTATTTAAATTTTTAATTTAATTTTTATTTTCTGCTTTTTATAGGTACACGCTTATTATGATGTTTGTAATGCGCACGTGATGCGCTTTCATTTGAGACCCCACTCGATTATATTTGCAGACTTTCGGTTATTCTTCCCCACTTTCACCCCCCATAACTTTTAAACGACTCAACCGATTTTCATCGAACATGTCTAAGAACACTCGCCCATAACTCACCTGTCATACAAAAAAAAACTGTATTGAAATCGCTTCATCCGTTCGCGAGCTACGGTGCCACAGACAGACAGGCACGTCAAACTTATAACACCCCTCGTTTTGCGTCGGGGGTTAAACATTGAGATTTGCGTTTCGGTACACGCATCGGTTACGATTTGAACATCGATACTGAATTTGTTATGCCGTTTAGTTTTGCCGTAGCGAAACACCTATTATTGGCTCTTACGAGTCCCTAAGGATGGAATGGTGTGATGACACTATAAAGGTTAGTTTAGTGGATTTTTTTCACAGAGAACTCGATGCTTCGCTTTTATTTAAATAGGGGAACCTTTATAGGTATCTCCGAGTGTCCGTACCCGAAACGGAGGCATGGGGCATCCGGGGGTTAGGGAGTGTGCAACGGTGAAGAGACACTCCCCTTGTATTTTGCTTATCGCACTTGCGTGCAACGCTGCAGAAACTATCTAACTCAATGCTCACTTAGCCCAGGACGACGTCACTTGAGCCTAAGAACAACACCACCTAAAAATATGTTGAGGCGGCGCTATTTTGTACAATCAACAAACAGCTCCTATTAAACAGACGATAATGAGACATTTAAATATGTCGTTTGTATTTATTTCTCAGGGAAATTGTGGAAGGTCTCGCCCATGTCCACCAAAGAGGAATGATACATAGGGATCTGAAGCCGGTCAATATCTTTTTGGATTCCAACGACCATGTCAAGATTGGGGACTTTGGACTGGCTACTAAGGCTTTCACTACAATGCCTATTGACGGTAAGCGACTCTTGGTGTTTCTTCCTTCCTTAGACCTGGTGGAAAATATATCACTTTTTCAAAGTATTCTTCTAAGCTTCTCAGCCCATAAATTACCCACTGTTGAGTCGGGCTTCCTCCTACTACATAGAGGGCAATAAGCCTACTGCGCCACGCTGACCAAACGGGCTGGCACAGGGTTTCGTCTCAAGTTTTCCTTTCATTTAAAGTTCGGTTTTCGATAACCGAGTTGAAAATTGAGGCGAGGGCTATAAATTAACAGTTTATGCTATTTTCACGATAAAGAGTAACCATTTAGATTTTTCCGTGTGGTGACGGATTTAGAATACATTGTGTCACCATCCCATTCCATCCCGAGGGTGTCGTAAGAGCCGAAAATAGGAAATGACTAGGTCGAAATCTAGCCGCAAGAGAAGGAAAGCTTGATACGAAACAATGAGCCAACCCGTTTGGCCAGCGTGGCTAATTACCCTCCATGTTACCGACTAATTACCGTTGCTAATTACCGATCGACTGCTGCGCAGCGTGTCGCGGGTTCGATTCCCGCACGGAAGAAATATTTGTACGACCTACAAGTATTTGTTCCGGGTCTGTGTGTTTTCTATCTATAATATGTATGTATTTACAAAAAAAAATCTGTAGTTTATCATCCATCTCGTTACCATAACACAAGCATTAAGTTGCTTAGCTTGAGACGAGATGGCGTTGTGTGGAATGTCCAAGGATATTTATTTATTTATTATTCTGTCGACCCTTACGACACCCTCAGGATGAAAAGTATTCCCTAATTTTAAAATGTACAGTCGTGTTTACTGCTAACGTGCAGTGCAGAGTTCCATGTTCCACAATTTTCCGCCATTTTAATTTCCTAAAATTGTTGTGTGCCGTGTAGAATACTAACGGGTCTTGTACTCTTTTTTCCAGATAAGAGTAAGCCAGAAGAGCTAGGTGGTTCTCTTACTGGTCAGGTGAGTTTATTACAGTTTCTTGCATTATATCAGCACACAAATCCCGATGTTGCTGAGTCTATTATCCTCCAATTTAAACTGTATAGGTCTACTAGATTTGCCGCCTTTGGATCATTTGTGCCTAGTTCGATACCGGGGTCGAGCAAGCGACCTTAGTGTAAAACAGAGGCACTTGCTGTGAGTCTGTTTGTCTTTTGTGTTCTTGAGTTACATGTTTTTAAACAATCCCCTACAATACTGGTTATACATGAAGGTTAGGTTCGTTTAAAAAAAAAGAGAAACATGGCTTATGTGGTAGGTTAAAATCAACCAAGTAGCCTTCCATAATGTTTCTTGAGTTATTTCTGATATTTTTTATAGTTATGACACTTTTGTCAATGGTCAGCTGGTCATTAACATTTCAAGACTATTGTTGCTTTCTTTATGGCCGCAGGATTTTTGTTGTAGCAAACCTTACAAACGAATTAACTGAAGGTTTTGAGGAAAATCTTCTCTCTGGCAAGGCTCGGAATCTTTATTTCTGATTCTTGACTCCCTACTTTGCGAACTACATGTTAAGGTATGTTTTAGATCGGCACCGCTTTATACGTAGCACCGGAGCTACTGCGAACGGGAACCAAAGTCATCTACAACCAGAAAGTGGATATCTACTCACTGGGTATCATACTATTTGAGATGTTCCACGCGCCTTTGGATACTGGCATGGAAAGGATGATGGTTCTCACTAACTTGAGAGGCAAGGAGATCACCATGCCAAATGGATTTGATATCGAGGAAAATAGCAAGCAGATACGGGTTTTAAGGTTAGTCTAAAATCTAAATACTACTACTATTCAACCTATACATGACCCACTGCCGAGTCGGGCCTCCTCCAATTACATGGAGGGTAATTAGCCACGCTGGCCAAACAGGTTGGCTCATTGTTTCGTATCAAGTTTTCCTTCTCTTGTGGCTAGATTTCGGCCTAGTCATTTCCTATTTTCGGCTCTTACGACACCCTCGGGATGGAATGGGATGGTGACATAATGTTTTCTAAATCCGTCACACCACACGGAAAAATCTAAATGGTTACGCTTTATTGTGAAAATAGAATAAAACTGTTAATTTATGGCCCCGCCTGAATTTGCAACTCGGTTATCGAAAACCGAACTTTAAATGATTTGAGTATAGATCCAAGGGGCTGTCCATTAATCATGTGATGTTTTTAAACATTTTTTACCCCCTTGGTGATACGTGGTGAGGTTTAAGACTACCCATTACAAATCACTTGTAGTTTCAGTACCTACAATGAATCTTACACTTAATGGTACGGGCCGCTTTTCGGTTTAGAAATCACGCGTTTGATAAAAAAATAAATACACGTGATATCTAGTAAGATATCACGTATATAGTAATACGGGATGTATTACTATATACGTGATATGCTTGTGATATTGTTTATTTTTACCGAACCACTCCCTCCCCCTTTCGAACCTCACTTGATTAATGGCCACCCACCAAGCAAAATGAGCGATTCTGTGTTATTTTTATTCTGTTTTGATTATGAGCGAGGAGATGACCGGGATAAAGGTTGGCTTTTTAAATACCGCACCGGATTTTCTTTTTTATTGACAACTTTCAGTTCTAAAGTTTTGTAGCAAATTCTGTTAAAAATGTTAGGAGGACTATCGGTTAGCCTATAATGCAGTTTTAGTTTTCACCAAAATCGAGTTCGTGCCTGGTTTGAGAGTTTATCAACAATAGTTTCAACTTTCGACATGTACGTATATTTAAAACAATCACCCTGTATACTCCTGTTAGTTCAACTACAACAACAATGCATAGAAAAAAATCTAAATGTTTTTTACTCCAATAAATTCTTAAGAATCAAATAATATATAATATAATAATCTTATAATCTTTACCACCGGTTCATAATTATACTCAACAGAGAAGAGCCCTTAAGAAACTCCATGATTGCTCTTTTAAATAAAAGTTGATAAACTGTTATTTTTTTGTTATTTTTTACCCCAGATGGCTCCTAAACCACGAGCCTAGTCTCCGACCAACTTGCGCAGAGCTCCTGGCGAGTGAGCATGTACCGCGGCCAGTTCCCGAGGGTGCATTATCAGGGCTCCTCTCTCACACGCTCAGTGACCGTGGCTCTAGAGGCTACCAGAGGTTGATAGCCGCGTGCCTCGACCAAAAGCTGTCTGCTGCCGAGGATTATACTTACCATAACGGGATGAAAACCAAACCGATGGATGTCTTGGAGGCGATCAAAGATGCTGTTGTTAAAGTGAGTTATGGTTATACGTTTTCTTCTCGGCTCGTAGGGTCTTTCACTGACCTGCGGTTGAGTCAGACATCTTCCAATTAGAGGAATTAGCCTGTGTTGCCACGCTGGCCAATCGGGTTGGCACAGGGTTTCGTATCATGTTTCTTGCGGCTAGG
This sequence comes from Clostera curtula, assembly GCA_905475355.2. Classification (NCBI taxonomy): domain Eukaryota; kingdom Metazoa; phylum Arthropoda; class Insecta; order Lepidoptera; family Notodontidae; genus Clostera; species Clostera curtula. The sequence continues at coordinate 2,412,973 of FR997813.1, read as the reverse complement.
TTTGCGGCCGACCAAAGGAAATGACAATCCTTTGGTCGACTCTTACGACAACCTCAGGATGAAATGGGGTGGTGACACAATGTATTCTAAATCTAACACCAAACGGACGACTATTTATCGTATTCGTTTCAGCCCATAAATGACCCACCACTAAGTTGGGCCTCCTCCAAATTCATGGAGCGAAATTAGCCTACTGTGCCAAGCTGGCAAGACGGGTTGGCACAGGGTTTGTATCAAGTTTTCCTTCTCTTTCGGCTAGGTGATCTTGCGATATTTTAGTCGCCTCTTACGACACCCTGAAGACAGTATAGGTTGGTAACGTCGTGTATTCTAAATCATTCACCACACGGACTATTTATATTATATTTTAATTTATTCTTTATTTATCTTTAACTGCCAACGTGGCACAGTAAGCTAATTTGGCGCAGTGGTTGAGCGATCGACTGCTGCGCAGCATGTCGCGGGTTCGATCCCCGCACGGAAGAAATATTTGTATGACCTACAAGTATTTGTTCCGGGTCTGGGTGTTTTTCTATCTATAATATGTATGTATTTACAAAAAAATAATTTATATATGTAGTTTATCATCCATCTCGTTACCATAACACAAGCATTAAGTTGCTTAGCTTGGGACGAGATGGCGTTGTGTGAAATATCCAAGGATATTTATTTATTTAATTGGAAGACGCTTGAATCGGTAATGGGTATTTTATGGATTGAGATGATGAATATTTTTTTAGATATTCCGAAGTCACGGCGCGACAGAGTATTCGCCACCGCTTTTGATTCCTAGAGCGATGGCCTGGGATCAATATCCGAATGCTGTGAAAGTAATGACGTCATCAGGATCCGTTTGCCATTTACCTCATGACTTGAGGCTACCGCTGGCCAGGTATTTTTTTTTATTCTATTCCAATTTGGAAGGTCATTAATGGAACTATTACTATAAAGATCGTAGCTTTGTGGATAAAGCGAATTGCAAATGAACGGCAGGTTCAGTGAAATACGGTAAATCAACGTTGCCATAATTAATTAACTGTATTTTTTTTATCTTAAACGATCTTGTTTTATGTTTTCAACGTAACCTGAATGATTAACTGTATTTTTAGATCTTAAAATGTTGTGTTATATCTATTTAAAGTAAACTTCAATCAGTAAAAAATCAAAATCGTTTAATGAACGAATGAATGAAATTTATTGTGTATTGATTGAAGGCATATAAAATATAGTTCTTTCTACCCAAGGATCCAGTAGAATGTCCTTAAATTTGACTTGCAAATTACAGTAGTCTTTTTACCTACTTCAATGTTATAAGGAGATTTAAATGGTTCATGTTTATTACTTGGAGTTGTGGACAATTTTTTTTCTTTTTTAGGCATACAGCATACTCCGGCACAAAATACATGCGTCGGTACGTAGTCGACCGTGTTTATCGCGAGAAACATGTCCCAGGTTTCCATCCGCGAGAGATCACAGAATGCGCCTTCGACATCATCACACCTAAGACAGGTACTATCAAAATCAACTTAGGAAAAAGTTGAGCTGGGTATTTTTTAAAATTTACGAAGTGTTATGATTATATTGTGACATTAGCGCCTAATCGACTAATTTTAGGCTTAATCGCCAAATCGACTAAACGACTAATCGACTAATTTCAACTTAGTGAATTCTCTTCGTAGTCTCTTTTATCTGTGTGGTGACGGATTTAGAATACATAGTCACCACCCATCCCATTCTGAGGATGTCGTAAGAGCGGACAAAAGGAAATGAACAGGCCGAAAACCTAGCCGCAAAAGAAAGAAAACTTGAAACGAAACCCGGTGCCAACCCGTCTAGCCAGCGTGGCACAGTAGGCTAATTGCCCTCCCTAAGATGGGAGGAGGCCCGACTCAGTAGCGGGTAATTTATGGGCTGAGTAATATTAGTAGTTACTAGACTGATATTTGATGGTTGTATGAGATACTATTGTAATTCCATTAAGGATCATGTCAGTTTGACTGATGTTGATTCTACGAACGAAACTAATAAAGAAGGCCCTCCTGCCATTTTATACATATTTTTTATTAAATTGTTGACAATTTGTAAGTGTCCATTTTGTCCTATACAAAATAAATAGAATTTGACTTCGTTTTTGCCCTAGTCCTGCAGACTTGCTCATTTCCGGTTCCATCAGGCAATACAAAAACAAAAACCTTATACTTACAGTCCGCGCCAATTGTTATGGCCAGTGCCCTCGCATCCGGCGCGTTAGAGTGAGCTACGTTCGTATTGGTTATGAAATGTACGTGCAAGTTCGAACCCACGGCTACATTCAGACCGGCCATAGAGATTGGCGCGGACTGTACTTATACTCTCTACGCCAATTTTCGAGGACGCTGAAATCCATCACTTGACTGACATGATAATCTGCTAATCCAGATTCCCTATGGCACGACGCTGAGCTCCTGGTAGTGGCAAGCAGGGCTGCTGCTGACAGCTCCCTGAAGGTGACCATCCAGCTGAACCACACGGAACTGCTCAAGACACTGCTACTGTCGTGCGGGGTCCCCACCGATAAACATGCTGATATTTACCCTGTGCTTGTTGACGTCAGTTTTGGTATGAGAATTTATATATTTTCTGACTATTACTTTCTTTCTTCTTCATTTTGTTTTTTTTTACTGGAATATACTTGCTAAAAAGTCGCAAAGAGTGGTGACCGCGTGGACAGACGACCTGGTTAGGGTTGCCGGTAAGCGATGAATGTGGGCAGCTCAGGACCAGCCTTCGTGGAAATCCTTTTCTGCCCCATCGGGTGTCAGTCCTGCGAGCTATGTGCCCTGCCAATTGTCACTTAAGTTTGGCAATCCTGAGGGCTATCCGGTTCTTCTGCGTATCTCCTCATTTCTGATTCGGTCTCGTAGGGAAACTATGAGCATAACCCTCTCCATTGCCCTCTGCGTGACTTTGAGCCTGCTAATGGAGCCCATAGTGAGCGACCACGTCTCTGTACCATATGTCATCACTGACGTGACTGATGTTAAGGCAGCATTTACCGCAATGTCTATGATACATTTCTTAGGTCGTCTGACCAGCTTGCAACTTCAAACTCATCTGACTTCACTATGCATAACCAACCGTGACGTGTCCAACTTGCTCCGGCTAATGGAAGCTGATGTGGCGGTCCATGAAATTCGTGAGTTAGTCAGTCCGCTGGTCAGGAATCCCAAAGGAACCAAGGTTATGACACAAGCGATATATGAGTTGGAGGCGGTTACCAGGAATGCTAAAGCCCTGGGATGTGATGTGAGTAGATATTTTACTGGTGTTAGGAATGCTGATATTAATGTTAGGAAACCTCATATTTAGTGTCACCACCCGATTCCATCCAGAGGGTGTTGCAAGAGCCGATAGAAGTAAATAACAAGGCTGATATATAACCTAGCCACAAGAGACGAAAATCTTTATATGAAACCCTGTGCCATTCCGTCTGGCCAGCGTGGCAAAGTAGACTTATTACCCTCTATGTAATGGGAGGACGCCGCCAGGGGTCAGTTATGGACTGAATAGTGGTATATTTATGTTACTCTCGGAATGCGTCTTGGAGCCAAATGGTGTACAGTCTGCGAAAAAATAACTTCAACCAATTGTTGTGTCACACTGGCAGTGTTCGAAACGCGTAACGCACGCGATCGGTTAATGACGTGCGCGTATTTACTCCCACCAGGGGAATTTGAAATTGAAATATTAAAAATAAACATATATCATATTTTAGTCTTTGCCACCAGTTCGGAATGGCCGGCAAGAGACTCCATTGTAGCTCTTTTTTTTTTAAAACGGTCTCGAGATGGTGGAACAAACAAGGTAGGCCCTAACCTTTTGTTACTTACCGTGTATATGTTTAGATATAAGGCTAATGCCACACTACAAAGAGCTTCCTTTATTGCTAAAAGCCAAGCGACTCGCTTAGTGACTAATCCTAGCGAACATACGTATTGCATACTATCGCAGCTGGCCACACTGCGACCGACGTGCCTTGCTAGGTGCTTCGCCTTGCTAGAGAGTCGCTTGGCTCTTAGCAGTAAGCCAAGCTCTTTGTAGTGTGGCCGTAGCCTTAGGTGTTTACACATAGTAATGAGTTTTTTTTTTAAATTAATATCCTTGGACATTTCACACAACGCCATATCGTCCCAAGCTAAGTAACTTAATGCTTGTGTTATGGTAACGAGATGGATGATAAACTACTAATATACATATATTTTTTTTAAATACATACATATTATTGATAGAAAACACCCAGACCCGGAACAAATACTTGTAGGTCGTACAAATATTTATTCCGTGCGGGAATCGAACCCGCGACATGCTGCGCAACAGTCGATCGCTCAACCACTGCGCCTCAACTGTATTTACAATGTAGGATATTTTGTTGTAGTGCACTATGACAGTAGCTCCGTTCCTCGCGTATAATGCGACCCAGCATAGTGGAGTTTTCTGGCAAATGTCGATCGTGCGCAACACTGACCATAAGCCTACTGCTAAGCATCGAGCAGGCGACCTGATCGCTGCTGGAGGCAGGTAAATAACTGCCAAAGATTTATTTGATGCATGAAATGAAGATTGTCTATGGGCTGGTTCTAATTTTTATTTTAAAATAAAATCAACTTCACAATTTTCGCTAATTCTGTTTTTTATTAATTAATTACCTTAGGGGTAGCAACGTAATTTTTTTTTTAGTTCATATACAAAAAAGAGTTTGTGACCTCGATGTTGGATATGAAAGAATAGATGGTAATTTCTGTTACCATCTATTCTTATTTTAACAAAGAACAAAACTCTCCCCGCCTTATTAGAAAACAAGTTCTCGTTTTAGAACATTTCTTTATACATCATACAGACTAAAGCCTAACCTAAACCTATGGAACTAAACAATGGTACTGAAATAAAACTATTCAATAACCTATTTTATATACAGTAACCTGTTCTAAAATTACATAACAAACGTCACAATTATTTATTTTAGGTTAGTTTTCAGTTACAGTTTCTTGATTTTTAAGATATTCGCGATGTTACGAGCTTATACCCTATTCAAGATAGCGTGATCGATTTGACAGATGTCAATTTTTCTGATCGACAAAAAGGTATGACTCCGAACTACGTCGCGGTAATGGGGACCAGTAGTGCCGCGGTAGCATTTCTGCGTGCAGCGTACTTCGGAATCATACCTTTACTTTGCAATGACGAATAGTGGTGGGAAACAGATAATATCTAGTAGTCCAAAAAATAACGGTTTAAAATACTTGCAACTGTGACGAGATGGTATGGGTGTATTATGTGTGCATTTCTTTATCACTTTTTCTTAACTTTATAAGACAATATTCGAATAAAAACATTTTCATTTTGAAATAAAATTCGTTGGCTTTAGCGCATTGAAATCTAACACTTTTACAACTATTATTTTCTTTTCTTTTTTGTTTACTTTCATGGTCTGAACTACCTATTTAAATTTGGCGGAAGGTAAAAAAATAACCCTGTAATATTAAACAGGAACTTATTATGAATATTGACCCACCATCGCTTATCTACCCAATGTTTTATACGTCTAGTGCAATAAAGAATTTCACACATAATACACCCACGCCAACTTTTCACTGTTACAAGTATTTTAAAACGTTATTTTGTGGACTACTAGATATTTTCTGTTTCCCATCACTAGCCCGTCTGTCAAATCGATCATGCTATCTTGAATAGGGTATAGTGGTGTACTCAATGATGGGAGGAAACTTTAACTACTGTGAATCTCTGAGTAAATGTTGTCCGTTTATGGACGTTTCTGTTTTCTTCTCAAGTAGCAAATTTGTTTAGGTACGATGCATTGGTCGAGGAGTTTTGGAAAGTAGCACGCACTGAGAAGGACCACGATAAGTCGGATTTAAGCTCATCATCAGTTGGATTCTCGATGTCTCTGGAACGCATGGCGGCCATTTTGAAAAGATCAGAAAACGAATCGTCGACTCCCATCAATAGTGCAGAGGTTTGTTTTCTATTATTGCTTAGGTGGTAATTTGTTACATATTTGTCAACAATAAGAACCGGACCTTTTGTGGTTCCAATGTTGCAAGTGCCGTTTAGTTGGAAAACTGTACCCAAGACTAATTATTTTTAAAGAACCTCTGGTCGGATCCCCCTAAACGGCTATCCACGAGTTTTATTCCTATCTGAGTTGTGTGGACTCATGGGCGCATCATTACTGAGGTGGTTTGTACCCCCTCCCTACCCACTAAATCTCCTCTGTATTCCATCGCGTACCCCTTTAATTCTAAAATTAAGCAACCATTTATTTTTGCTTCTTATGTTCTTGATATCACTCCGTTGAACCACTAAATTTCTTTGTGTTCCGTCCCGTGCCATAGAATACCCCTTAATTTTGGCATCAACAATTGTTTTTCTACATTTTTTTTTTATTACTCTGTTGAGTTCCAGTTTTCTTTTCATCCCACCCTATAAAAGGTACACTGCTGAGTTGGATCTCACCTCATTGACTAAAAATCTGCTTTCAAGTAGGCTGTAAACATATAATAAAAATGTACTGTTATTTATTAATGATGTTCTACCGTTTCTCTTTAACTCCCAAAGCCAGGCATAGGGATGTTAAAAAGGTTTACGGAACACCTATTTCCCGTGTCCAGAGCGCACTGATCTGCGTATGCATGTGGGGGTCCGCTGGCAGTGGTCGCGAAGGCCTTGCTGCTACTCGCCGGGCCACCTTGGCCCGTGACCTCTGGGCTGCTGGTCACAGCTGTTGCTGCTGGACTGCCCCCGCTGCAGACGCCCATGAGCTGGCTCGAGCCGCGGTCGTCATGCTGCAGGATGAACTTGGAGTGAGAGTGGCTTTGTGGGATGGTGTTAGGTAAGCTGTGCATTTTCTGAAGAATGTTCTTCAACACGTATAAGATAATAATAAAATCTATGTAATGAGTTGTGATTGGTTTTGTTGCAGAATACGAGAGCACAAGGTCTCCCTTGTCGACGTATTAGATTTCGTCAAACAGAAATTGAACCCTGATACCGTTCGCAGTACTGAGAGTAAGCATTTGTATTTTTTTTTCTAGCGACCCGTCCCGGCTTCGCACGGGTGTGATGTTAGCCGCGGTTATTGTCGTACCGCGGACGAAGCCGCGGGGCGAAGGTAGTCTAAAATAAGTAGCCTAAGTTACTCCTTATATCAATAGCAACCTATCAATGAAAGCCGATCCAGAGATTAGCCGGAACAAACAGATAGACAAAAATTAAAAAAAATTATATTTTGTCTATGTATTGTGTAAGTATACATACTAACGCATTTTGTAAAAAGTGGTTATTTTATTATTACAAACAGACACATTAATTTTATTTTTTTGCATGTGTATTGTAGAATGGGTGGTATTAACAAACTCAAACGCAAAAGGAACTTTATTTACGTAGGTATTATCACAAAACCATTATGGTCTTACGGCCTTTGTCCCACGCTAGGTGGTAGTCTCCACACATACCTATCAGTCGTCATACATACATTCACACATTTCATACAAATTCCTCACCCCCACAATCCATCCATCCATCCAGCAGTGGATGTATTTTGGCTGAAATGACGATGATGACGGTTTTTGGCCCTGTCATTTCTATTGGTAGCTCTTACGACACCTTCGGGATGGAATGGGGCGATGACACTGTGTAATCTTACTAGTGACCCGCCCCGGCTTCGCACGGGTGCAATGATGAACATCTATATTTATCAGTGTTTCTCTAAATATTATGCATGTATTATACATATAAAACTTCCTCTTGAATCACTTTATCTATTAAAAAAAACACTTCAAAATCCGTTGCGTAGTTTTCAAGATTTAAGCATACATAGGGACGGACAGACGACAACGACTTTGTTTTATACTATGTAGTGATAATGATGACGTCACCGGACGGACGATATTCATATTTAGGGCGCTTAATATTTTCTAATATTAGACAGTTTTGTTACAGGCGCAACAAACAGATCTACAATGTGGACGGAAACGGACAAGTCGAATGGTCCAATGATATCGGTCACCTTCATCACGGCCAGCGATCGCATGACCAAGAACTCCAAGCGGCACTGTGAGAACCAGGTACAGTGGTAAAAAAAGGGCAATGCGCGAGTGTCGATTTTTGTGTCTCGTTGCGGGGTTTGGCCGATAAAAGCCTCGTAAGCCATGCGATTGGTCGATGCCATGCGCGAGATTCCCGTACCCCACACTTAGTGATCATGTATTTTTTTTATTAGTGATTTTATTACCCTAGGCTTGCTTGATGGAAAGGGACCACAGAGTCGGTAAGGTAACACAGTAAAACTGCTTGGCGCCGGACTTAGATGTGAAGGTGGAAGCTAGCCGGGCGAACCATTAGATAAATAAATAAATATCCTGGGACATTTCACACAACGCCATCTCGTCCCAAGCTAAGCAACTTAATGCTTGTGTTATGGTAACGAGATGGATGATAAACTACTATATACATTTTTTTTTGTAAATACACAAATATTATATAAAAAACACCCAGACCCGGAACAAAAACTACCATCATCATCTTTCGCCTACCATCCCATGCTTGGTAATACTCTCCATTCACGCCTTCTATTCAGACCATTCGTGACTCGCCGCCGAGTCAGGCCTCCGTAGCCTTCACGCTGTTCGTACAGTCGTGGATAGCCGTCGCTTTTAATGCGTATTCTCAGCAACATTTTTATTCTATACTAGCGACCGGCCCCGGCTTCGCACGGGTGCAATGATGAACATCTAAATGTATCAGTGTTTCTCTACAATATTATGCATGTATTATACATATAAACCTTCCTCTTGAATCACTCTATCTATTAAAAAAACCTCTTCAAAATCCATTGCGTACTTTTAAAGATTTAAGCATACTTAAGGACGGACAGACGGCAACGACTTTGTTTTATACTTGGGACAATCACTACATGGCCAAAGGCAAAACCACAAAATAATCCAACTAAACAATTGTAAAAGTAGTATGACCTTTTTTAAAACCAACACTTGTCTCTACTCTAGATAAACACTCAAGTAACGTCCGTCCTAGTGACATTGGGTCTTCAGCCGGTCCTGAGCAGGGTTCGCGTGAACGTGCTAGCTTTGGCCTGCGAAGCCGCCTGCTTGAGGCTCCTAGCCGCTCAACTGACGGCACCTCTCGACGTTCACGAGGTGGTGAACGCCTTCAGACCTGTGTGCGACGCGTAAGTGCATCTTTGAATATAAAGTGTAACCAACCCATGCCATCCTTCGGATGTCGTAAGAGGTGACTAAAAGAACGCAAGAGATAGACCACCTATATGCAGGAGAAGGATAACTGGATACGTACGCTGTGCCAACTCGTCTGGCCAGCGTCCCACATTAGGCTAATTGCCCTCCATGTAATTGGAGGACGCCCGACCCAGCAGTGGGTCTTTTTTTGGCTGAGTAATAGTTGTGACAGATGTATGGAGGGAATGACAAATAAAAATATAATAAATAAAAACAAGCAAAACTTGTATATTTTAATGATGTCTTAGGTTTTCGCTATTATTGAACATTGATATCAAACACTTTTTAACTGAACTTTAAAGAGGTGTTTACAGGCATCTTAAAAGCCGGCAACGCATCTTCTCCCGTTAGGTTGCAGATGTCCTGGGCGACGGTGACCACTTTCCATCAGGTGGACCGCTTGCTCGTGTGTCGTCTTATAATATAAAAAATGAACTGATCTCGACGTTAAATCCATTATAGTGTTTAATTTTAATGGTATATTCTACTCATGCAAAGCTTCTGTGCGTGGGACAAGGGTCGCAAGATTATAATGGTAATTTTAAATATGACGGTTTATAAGAGTTTTGTGATAAAACCTACGTAAATAAAGTTTGAAGTTAATTCAGCTGCGGTACAAAATTCGTCTAAACCTTTGCATAATCGTGACTTAGTAACAACTCCATAGTCAATTAGCATTTAAATGAATGGTATTGATAATAATGGTCATAGGTTAAATGTTATCTTAAATTACACACAACTAATATTTTATAATATTGTCTGTCTTTATATTAATTATTACGTGTAGCAAAAACTTTGTACAGTCCGCGCCAATCTCTATGGCCGCTCTGAATGTAGTGTGGGTACGAACTTGCGCATCGTTAAATTTTTAACCAATACGAACGTAGCTCACTCACACAAACACGCGGGTGGCGTGGACGTTTGCGGGTGGAAAACGGCGCGCGCGGGCGTGGCCCTCCCTCGCCGCCTTCGTACCTCTCGCTGATTTCGTGTTGTGCGTAATGCGGCTACATTCAGAGCGGCCATAAAGATTGGCGCGGACTGTAACTAACTTGATTTTACACAGAGCGCTAAGAGCGGCCTATGCCCAGCAGTGGAATAGAGTGGGCTGATGATGATTATGATGATGATGATGATGAATTAATACATAATGTATTTTCAGGTACCCAAAACGACACAACATTTTGGACGAAGCGCAAAGTGAATTAATAGCGTTGGCGAAACAAAGCAACCAAAGCCGTTCCTCCGAGGAAACTTTACTCTTTGCTTTATACTCGATACCTGACTCACTGTGTCGACTCATTTCCTGACTCACACTGAGTAGATTTTCGACGTATGAAGGCCAATTCTGTCATGTATGGGATGTTACAGTTCCAAAGATATGTTCAGTATAAATCATTCCCATACATCCTACTAATAGTATAAACGCGAATGTTTGTAAGAATAAGGATATATTATGTTTGTTGCTTTTTCACGCAAAAACTACTGGGTTTTGATGAAACTTTTCTATTAGCTATTTGAGTTACCCGGCTCATTATTTTGAGCCAGTGTTCCAGTTAACTAACTTAATATGGTGTGGTCGTGTGGACGTGGTCGCTCACTATGGGTTCCATCAGAAGGCTCAAAGTCACCCAAAGGGCAATGGAGAGGGCTATGCTCGGAGTTTCCCTGCGAGATCGAATCAGGAATGCGTTCCGGAAGGCGCGGTGCTGTCAGGCCTCCCACACGGCGGACCTGGTTAAGGTCGCCGGAAAGCAGTGGATGCGGGCGGCCCAGGACCGGCCTTTTTGGAGATCCTTGGGGGAGGCCTATGTCCAGCAGTGGACGTCTTTTGGCTGAAATAATGATGATGATGCTGATGATGATGAACTTAATATTGTGTCAATTGGTGGTAGTTTCAAAATGATTGTAAGTTGACGCAAGGGTTGTGGGAGACGAATAGTGATGGCTGGATTGTGTGAATGAGTGAAATGTGTATGAATGGTGTAGATATGACGAACGATAGGAGTGTATGGAGACTACCACCTAGCGTAGGACAAAGGCCGAAAGATGATGATAGTAGTTTTAAATATGACGATTTATAAGAGTTTTGTGATAAAGCCTACGTAAATAAAGTTATTTTTGAATTGTTCAAATAGCCTCACAATATACTTTAAAGGCAGTATTTCTGTACTTAACAACTTAATAGTCAAGCTCTGGAGTATTATTATTTACTGTTTTATATAAATACATTGTCTTAGGTTTTATTTACAGTCCGCGCCAATCTTTATGGCCGGTCTGAATTTAGCCGTGGGTAGGAACTTGCGCACGGAACTTGCGCACTGTACGTTTCTTAACCAATACGAACGTAGCTCACTTGGTGTGAGTGCACACTAACACGCGGGTGGCGAAGGCGCTTGCGGGTGAAAACGGCGCGCGCGGGCGTGCGCCGCCTCCCCGCCCCGCGTACGTCCCGCTGATACCTGATTTTGTGTTGTGCGCAGCGAAATGTGGCTACATTCAGAGCGGCCATAAAGACTGGCGAGGACTGTACATATATTTAAATACATAGGTGTTGTAAGTGTTGCCATTTGTCATCTGAAGCCGTGATACTTATCTATCGTGAGAATTTCGTTTAATGACGACGTCTAAAACGAGTAGTAAGTACTAATTAACATAAAATAATGATGTACAAAAAAGTCTCTTGAGTGTAGGATTTGGTTGATATGAATTCAAAATTCAAACCCCTTTTCTGTGTGTTACTTTAAATAGAGTTATTTTGTGTACAGTGCAAATTGTTTCAATGCAGTAGGTATTACAAGAGATTTTTGACTTATAACGAACGTAACCTAATCTTGAATTCTAATATATTTTCATGTGGCGATTTGTGTTCGATATTTTACGTATGGGTTCTTTTTTGCAAATACACACACATTTTGCCTGATATCAAATATGCCAAAAGCGACCGTAACACGAGATATCTTAGGAAAATAATGTTTTGTGGTATGATCATAATTTTCCGATGATAATTGTTCTGAACTAGAGGACCCGACAGACTTCGTCCTGTCAAAAAATTGCGGTATTAAGGTTCGAGCACATTATGCCGGGCCGCAGCGTGCCGGGGGGGGGGGGGGAGTGGTAGCACAAAAATCCGCTCAAATCGCTTCAATACAATTTGTAAGAATTATCGCACACTGTGTCGGGCCGCCGCGGCACGCATTGTTGCGACGCGGATTTGCGTCCGTGCGATGCGGCCCGTCAATGTGTGCTATATAGCAAGCGGATTGGTAGGCATATTTTGGTATTTCCGTGTTCCATTGGCGTGCAGAAAAATAAATGAACAAATCAAAATCCGTCAATGCACTGCGACCCGGCCCGTCACTAATGTGCTAGGTACGCATTTTTCTCGGCCCGACATAATGTGTTTGAACCTTTAAAGTGAAAATTGACTCTTTGACATTAGGAACACACCTACTTTGCTTAGACAACAGTGAGTGGTTGTCATTTAATATGAACTTAAAACAATAGCAATAAATATCAAATTGTCTTTACATTTTTGTTACAAAACGTTTGTATGGGAAAAAAGCTGTTTTTAGGAGGTTTCCGGCAATTATTCGAATTTTTCTCGCCGTAAACACCATCAAAATTAGGTTTGTTCATACTTTTATAATCTCCCGTGAACTTGGAAAGCTTTTCAAAAGACAGTAGGCGAACAGTCGAGTAATTATTAAGTTTTTAGTTCCAATGGGATGCTCCTCCAGCTAGACGAGTAAATAATTGTCTGGTGGAGTCCTCCATGGACCGCTGTCGGGGTTACTTATTCGTGCGAAATGCTAAACAGTTTTTTTTTATTGAATCTCCGATGGTCATTGACATTATTACTGTTTGTTATTCTGTTGTAATAATTAAAGAGTTTATACAGCCATTATTCCCTCAACGTATAGAGGATACATTTTAAATTAATAGTAAATAGAGTATAAGAGAATGTAAAATATTTGTACAGCGTTGTTTGTATATTTATAAGAATAAAACAGTCAACGAATTTTAATTGTTTTATTTAATCTTGAACCTTATAATTATTAGTAAAACAAGCTTATATGTAAAATGATGATGCTGATAATGTATGGTATATATCAATATCAATGATTTTATTTAGAGTTCAATAGAGTTTATTTATGTTATTGTAAATACCTGAGGGTGTCGTAAGAGCGACGAAAGGAAATGCCAATGCCAAAAGCCTAGCGGCAAGAGTAGGAAATCTTGATACGAAACCCTGTGCCAACCCGTCTGGCAACCGTGGCACAGTAAGCTAATGACCCTCCCTATGATGGGAGGGATCAGTGATGACATATGGAACAGAGACGTGGTCGCTCACTATGGGCTCCATCAGAAGGCTCAAAGGCACCCAAAGAGCAATGGAGATTGCTATGCTCGGAGTTTCCCTGCGAGATCGAATCAGAAATGAGGAGATATGCAGGAAAACCAGGGTCACCGACATAGCCCACCGGATTGCCAAACTTAAGTGGCAGTGGGCAGGGCACATAGCTCGCAGGACCGACGCCCGATGGGGCAGAAAATTCCTCGAGCGGCGACCGCGTTCCGGAAGGCGCAGTGCTGGTAGGCCTCCCACACGGTGGACCGATGACCTGGTTAAGGTCGCCGGAAAGCAGAGGATGCGGGCGGCCCAGGACCGGCCTTTGTGGAGATCTTTGGGGGAGGCCTATGTCCAGCAGTGGACGTCTTTTGGCTGAAATGATGATGATGGGAGGAGGCCCCACTTGGTAGTGTCATTTATGGGGTAGTATTGTAAATATACGAAATAAGTCCGCAAGAAAAAAGGTTGCAAGCCCTCAGAGTTTCATGCCAATTGGTCACGGAATCAGAATACATGGTGTCACCGCCCAATTCCATCATGAGGGTGGCGTGAGAGCCGACAAAATGAAATTACAAGGCCGATGACCTGGACACAAGAGAAGGGGGACTTCGTACGAAACCCTGTGCCAGCGTCGCACAGCAGGCTAATCATCCTCCATGTAACTGGAGGAAACCTGTCTCAGCAGTGGTTTATCTATGGGGTGAGTAGTAGTATCGGTAATAATGATAACAATTAAAATGATATTTGGGCTGCCTTTTGGTCCTGGGTTCGATTCCGGGGCCGGGCAAGGGTCTTTGTGTAAGCCTGAGGTGCTTGCTCTGAGCTTGCTCTGCCCCCGCGATACAGGTTATAAATAGTGCAGGGGTTTCGTTTTGTGTCCATAGTGACCTTTTATTTAGAAAATTAATCATTGAAGTGGAATATTTTAATGATGTATTCTTGTATGTATACCAATTGCAAGTCTATGACGTATGACCTTGCAGTCTTGAGACCAAAGGCGAAAAGCTCATGTGAACCGGAGGTACAGAAGGCAGTTGGTCTATAGCGACGTCATATATTCGGCAGGATGCATTTGTTAGGAGGCATGTGATAATGGAGAGGACCATTGCCATTACAGCCCAGAACATGAGGATTAAAAAGAACCTTGTCCTTCTCCATACGTTTTGCTGTCTTGCTTGGAGTATTTCCTCGTATGTTAATGGTCTGAAAATAATAAACGCTATTAGGTGCCTATTATACGTCCATGTGGTGACGGATTTAGAATACATGTGTCACCACACCATTCATTCTGACGGGTCACCCTCAAGCCTCAAGCTCAAGCTTAAGCTCTAGGCCGAAAACCTAGCTGCAAAAGAAGGAAAACTTGATACAAATCCCTGTGCCAACCAGTCTGGCCAGCGTGGCACAGTAGGCTAATTACCCTCCCTGTTATGGGAGGAGGCCCGACTCAGCAGTGGGTCATTTAGGAGCAGAGTAGTGTGTAGGATATGCCTAGAACAGGGTAATCGTGTGAAAAAGTTTGTTGTTTATTCCTGTTCATGTGTGCCTATTCCTGTTTACAATAATAACTATTAGGTATTTTTTATTTTTCATAGTTTCACCACCTCATTCCGTCCTGAGAGTGTCGTAATATTCGACAAAAAAAATAGCATGGTAGAAAACTTTGAAGCACTTAAATAAAAGGTATAAATTATAAAAAAAAAACCTATGCCCCAGTTTGGCCAGCGTGGCACAGTAGGCTAATTTCTCTTCTATAATATGTCGCTCACTATGGGCTCCATCAGAAGGCTCAAAGTCACCCAAAGGGCAATGGAGAGGGCTATGCTCGGAGTTTCCCTGCGAGATCGAATCAGAAATGATACGCAGGCAAACCAGGGTCACCGACATAGCCCATCGGATTGCCAAACTTAAGTGGCAGTGGGCAGGGCACATAGCTCGCAGGACCGACGCCCGATGGGGCAAAAAAGTCCTCGAGTGGCGACCGCGTTCCGGAAGGCGCAGTGCTGGTAGGCCTCCCACACGGTGGACCGATGACCTGGTTAAGGTCGCCGGAAAGCAGTGGTTGCGGGCGGCCCAGGACCGGCCTTTGTGGAGATCCTTGGGGGAGGCCTATGTGCAGCAGTGGACGTCTTTTGGCTGAAATGATGAATATGACGAGGCTTTACTCAGCAGTTTGACTTATGCGTGCTGAGAAGTACATCTCAGCACGCGAAAGTCCAGCTCTTTTGCAAATTTTCCAGGACCGCCTGATTTCTCCTTTTTTGGTTATCAATACTACAAATATCGTGTTGACGGATTTAGAATACACAATGTCACCAACCCATACCATCTTGAGGGTGTCGTAAGAGGCGGCTCAAGGAAAGCAAGAGGCAGATCACCTAGCCGCAAGAGAAGGAAAACTTGGTACCAACCCGTCTTGCCAGGGTGGCACAGTAGGCTAATTTCTCTCCATGAATTTGGAGGAGGCCCGACTAGTAGTGGGTCATTTATGGGCTGAAAAGGCGACTACAAAGATAGAATAAATATTGGAAGCTTGCTCTATTTCAGTCACAGGTCCCAGGTTCAATTCCAGGGTTAGCCTTTATGTAGACAAGAGATACTTGCACCTGGTCTGGGTGTCAGTCTTGAATTACGTGTTTTTGTACGGATTTAGAATACACATTGTCACCACCCTATTTCATCCTGTGGGTGTCTTAGGAGCTGACAAAAGGAAATGACAAGGCTGAAAACCTATCCGCAAGAGAAGGAAAACTCGATACGAAACCCTGTGTCAACCCGTCTGGCCAGCGTGGCACAGTAGGCTAATGACCCTCCCTGTGATGGGAGGACGCCCGACTCAGCAGTGGGTCATTTATGGGCAGTGTAGTAGATACAGTATATGCATAGACCGCGAGTAATGCGAAATAAAATAATTTGCTGTTTAGTTCAGGCAATCTTATTCCGCGTATTAAATTATATTGACTACACATTAAATTCACTACATACTGGCGGAATTGAACGACTCCTCAAGAAAAAAAACTATTTAATAAAAGAATATTCTAATATAGGTATTCCACCTTATGATGCCAAAAAGTGGGTTATGTGTGCCAAAAAGTAGGAATACCTTAAGACCAGCAAAACAGTTCATTTTCTCATATTACCTCTCAGGCCCTAAAAATCTAGCAGTTAGTTAGGTTAGTCGGGCCTCTTAAAATTACAGGAAAGAAATAAATTTACTTTGCCATACTGGCCACACGGGTTGGCATAGGATTTTGTTTTATATTTTCCTTTTATTGGGGCAAGGTACATAAAATTTTCTTCAGTCAGCTATTACGACGCCCTCAGGATGGAATGGGGTGGTGACATTGCTACTACTACTACTCGGCCCATAAATGACTGCTGAGTCAGGCGTCCTTTTTTGTTTTTTTTTTTGCCCGGGGTAAAATCCTTTATGGACTATCCCTGCCAGCCTGTAGATGGCCAACAGTGTGTGTGGGAGTCCCCCCCGCCTCTGTCAGAAGACGGAGTCATACCCACTAAACGTCCCTGGGGTGTACCGTCCCGCGCTTGCTGCCCCGTGGGCCCTGACTGTATCTCCACGGGGAGAGTCAGGCCTCCTGCCAGGGAGGGTGATTAGCCTACTGTGCCACGCTGGCTAGACGAAACGAAACCCTGTGCCAAGCCGTGGTCTGGCGGATTTACAGATTTGCCGCCCGTAGGCTTTTTATATTTTATGCCGCCTCTACAGGTCTTAAGACGACCTTTTTTTAGACGCGCTTTGATGTCGCGACAGACATCCACTCTTTTTGACGACCTTTTTTATAGACGTCCTAAATTTGCCGCCTCTAAAACATGCCACCCGTAGGCTTTTTATGTTTTATGCCGCCTCTACAGGTCTTGTGACGACCTTTTTTTAGACGCACTTTGATGTCGCGACAGACATCCACTCTTTTTGACGACCTTTTTTATAGACGTCCTAAATCTGCCGCCCCTTAAAATATGCCACCCTAGACTCCAGCCTATTGGTAAATCCGCCACTGGCCGTGGTGATATAATGTATTCTAAATTCTTCAGCGTAGACTAATTAAGTACCCCTCATGTAGCTGGAAGAGGCCCGACCCAGTATTATGGGACAAATGACCCACTACTGGGTCGGGCCTCCTCCAAATTCATGGAGGGAAATTAGCCTACTGTGCCACGCTGGCAATACGGGTTGCCACACACAAGTTTTCCTTCTCTTGGGGCTAGGTGATCTGCCTCTTGCGTTCTTTAGTCGCGCCTTACGACACCCTAAAGATGGTATGGGTTGGTGACATCGTGTATTCTAAATTCGTCACCACACGGACAATACCTTAGAAAGTGGTTTACCTGAATCTTCTCCGTCTTGCCTCGTCGTTTCTCAAAAGGGGTTGTGTCTCTGGGTCCATAATTCAACCACTCTTCAGTCTTTAATACGTTACTTATTACAGTCGTTCTTCAATTTAATTTTGCTTCTTATATTCTCATTTTCCAATCAGTCCATTTTGTTATCAACTACAATTGTATCGAACTTTCATAAGAAATACAAATATGTATACAATATTTTCAATAGCAACGAACTTTTATATGAAAGCTCGGTGCACGGGCCCTGTTTCACACAGTGCATCCCATTATTAGTAGACTGTTTACGGCTATGACAGTACTTAAA
Source organism: Clostera curtula (assembly GCA_905475355.2). Taxonomy (NCBI): domain Eukaryota; kingdom Metazoa; phylum Arthropoda; class Insecta; order Lepidoptera; family Notodontidae; genus Clostera; species Clostera curtula. Next base: position 2,394,642 of record FR997813.1, on the reverse strand, counting down.
ATAATATCCTCTCCTTCTCTCACATTTATAATCAAACACAAAATCCTTAATTAACTTACTTCATCCTTCTTCACTATTTAAGTGATATTGAAATTAAATTTCTCTTACAAACGCACTTCACGTCCCACAGTTTCAAGTTACTGTTTCGCAAATGGAAGCGTTAAAATATATATTTCTGCTAAATTAATCACCGCTTTTAACTTGTTTTACAGTTGATTGCCAAAGGCTTGTATTGCTCATCTAATAATAAACTCAACTGACCGTTAAATTAAGAGTAAGTGAACTAATAACTGCTAAACGTAATTGACCCTGACCCATAGATAAAGCACTGATTAGCGAGACATATTTATGGCTTTGTCTGATTTATGATTTGTTTATGTTCATAAAGGTTGTTATCTAGAACTTTATGGCGGGTCGGAGGAGAGGGTCCCTTTATGCCTAAATAAATAAATAAATATCCTTGGACATTTCACACGTCCATGCCATCTCGTCCCAAGCTAAGCAACTTAATGCTTGTGTTATGGTAACGAAATGGATGATTTTTTTTTGTAAATACATACATATTATAGATAGAAAGGACACCCAGACTCCGAGCCAGTGCCTCTGGTTTAGACAAAGACACTCGCCCGACCCCGGAATCGAACCCGGGACCCGTTGATCCAAAGGCGGCACATCTATCCACTAGACCAACGAGGCAGTCAAATGCAATTGTTCTGCAGGTTTTGTCTATTGCTAACCATCATATCACGTCCTTCTAACATCTGAACTTCTTGTTCCAGTCTCAAATTTTCTAAAGTCATTGAACTACTAAACTGATCGGAGCTGATTAGAAAATAGCAGCAGTTAATTGCTTCGTACAAATACCGTTTAATTAGTATGCATATCGTTTGAAATAGGTAGATTTCTTTATTGCCACTAAAATTATTTTTTTTACAATTCACCGTAGAATAAATAACAAAAAAAATTAAGCACTGGCAACGGGCGTGGGATCAACAATTGGTGAGGAAGCTGCACTGGGCACAGCTTCACCCAGCGCTGGTTGACAGCCCATTGTTTAACGCGTCGTTAGACACTCTCAGGCCAGTGTCGGTGTCGCCATCTCATTCTGATCTGAAGGTTAAATAACGTGTTGCGAGCAGTTGTTGGATGATACTCATTATTATAATCAAAACTCATTTAATCAAGTTGGCTAATTAGAGCTCTTTCGATACAAAAAATATACCGGAAACTCTAATTTAACATTTAAAAATTTGCATTTACCACCGGTTCGAAATGTAGCTTTAAACACAACATCCGGAAAGAAATTCAGTGATTGCTTTTTTAAGATCGCCATTATTATAAAGGCCAAACATCAGCAACTACGTTACTAATAGTAACCATATAAGCCATGTACAGATTTGCGAAATGTAGCATGCAATGTAACATGAAAGGAGCATTTCACAACTGGCGAACCGAGCATGTACGTGCTCGCATTTGTTTCCGGCGAACAAGGCTCGGTGTGTTGAGAACACGCGAAGCGAATGGATAGATGTGATTTGTTCCATGATTCGCGTGCGTTCCGTAGTACAGACACACCCAACCCGTACACACTGGCGCTCCGTGCATTCTGCGCGCCCCTTTGTGTTCGGCGAACAAACCGACAAATGACGGATCGCGACGCGCATGAGTTGAAATGCTCTGTTCGTGCGCGTAGCGTGCATAGTTGAGCCAGTTTTTCATAGGAGGCGGGGCGGGTCGCCAGGGAGGGAGCTCCGGGTGACCCGCGCCGCGGACGGAGGCAGGGGTGGAGGGTGGTTCGTGACGGTGCGGGCCCCTTCTGCCCTCGCCTAGGAGGCCGGTGGTGGTTCGGGGGAGCCACCACCGACGAAAGCCTCGATGACTGAGGGCGTCCCAGTGTACCGGGACGCCCTCCCTGCGGGCACCACGCTGGGGCGTCACAGTAGAATGCGTTTACGCGAACTTGTGGCGCCCCAAGCGCGTCGTGTGTGGGTATGACGCTGGGGTTTTAGTGGGTAAACGACTGGGTAGACGACCCTTGTCGGAGTCCCACATAATCACCGACCTTTCCCCCGGGGTGCGGTGGTATGCATAAAGCATTTCCCCAGCGAAAACAAAAAAAAAAAAAAAAAAAAAAGTTTTTCATAGGAGACGGTAAACTAACATGTATGAAAAACTGGCTCAACTATGCAGGCTAAACTAAACTAACTTATTTTAGCTGGCGGTGGACGCGGCTTTAGGAATGTTATAAAAACATCTAAATAAAGTCCGCGTTGTGAAAATGTGTTAGAAAACATGGAGTCCTGAAGCTGTTGCAAGAACCAACAAATAAAAAGGACAAGGCCGAAAGCCTAGCCGCAAGAGAAATAAAACTTGATAGAAAACCCTGTGGCAACCCGTCTGGCCAGCGTGGCACAGTACGCTAATTACCCTCTCACACACACACACACACACACACACACACACACACACACACACGCACACGCACACGCACACGCCGTCGAGGTGCTCGTTTACGTAGATCCCCCCTTACAGCCCTTAGGCGCATCCTATACGCGCCAACCCAGCTGATTCCTCCCCACGCACGGTGACCCAAGCCGAGATCGGCCACCCAGGCCGAGATGCCCTCAAGCTAAACAGTACTCCCCGTTACGGCCCTTTCGGCTGGAACGCAAGTTGTGACAACGCTCGCCTTCTCATCCCGTAAAGCTGATTGTAGCCATCTGCGGCTATCAGCTTAGTTCCACATAAAAAAATAGCCGACCCGAGGTAGATGAGAACTTAAATAAAAAAAAGTTTTAATTTAATTATTTGGTTTATACCCTAACTGGTACTCCTCGTATTTTTGATAGAACAGATCCCAAAATGTCATTCGCTCATATTCTGGCCGGCTCACGAGAGTCAGCTTGCTATTAATGTCCAAAGAGAACTGTTCCTCTTTTGTTGCTGGTTTCCATTCCACCGGAAGTAAATTAGTCACTTCTGGAGTTGGGTTTCTGAAATAAACAATTGTCAGTCTTAGGTTTGTATAAGAGACACCCCATTTGTGTCCTAAGCATAATTCTTTCTATGTCTAATATTCAAACTCAAAAGGAACAATAATTACTTAGGTTTTATCACAAAACTATTATAAATCGTTATATTTACAATTACCATTATCATCTTACGGCCACCGTCCCACGCTATTTGGTAGTCTCAGTACACACCTATCAATCGTCATATCTACATTCACACCTTTCCTCTCTCCTACAATCCATCCATCTCCCTTAATCGCCTACGACGCCTAATACTTCCTACGTTGTATATTCCTATGATACACATGGTCCAAAACCATCACACAAAAATGTAGTATGTAGTTGTAAACAACAATGTGTAAGTATAATGTTTAGACAAGGCGTTTCTGCATCTACAACACTACTTTAGAGGCATTTAAAATCTAGTACTAGTAGTTTTTCATTTCATTACTTCCATTAATTTTTCGTGACAAAAAGACGTCTTAGGCGTCATAAATACCAGAAATGAATAGTTCTGCTGTATAAAACTTTATGCAATAATCACTTAACATTTTTAGCAGTTCAGATTCGTAACCGGCGCGCTTGAGAAATACACTGTTTTTTGTTAAATCTTGTATTTTTTCAAGCCGCAACTCAGTTGCCTGGCTGTCGCAATTTCGCCAAAGCTCCCGTTGGCTTGAAGCTGAGACAGGCACATTTTGTTTCAAACTTGCATTAATATTTTTTGTATATTAATCATTTTAATTATTGTAAGCTTTTAAACAAATAACATTAATTATATTATTTTCTAACTATGTAGGAACTGAGTGACAGGATAAGAAATAGTGAGATAAGGAAGCGTTGTGGTCTGAAAGAAGATGTAGTGACAAAAATTTAGAAAGGTATGCTGAGATGGTTTGGCCATGTCGAGAGAATGAATGAAGAACGATTGACGAAAAAAGTGTATAAAGCGAGTGTGAATGAAAGTGTTGGAAGGGGAAGACCTAGGCGGACGTTTCAAGACCAAATCAGGGACGTTTTGAAAAAAGGCCAGGTCAAAAGTACCCTAAACCGAAGAGCATGTATGAAGGGAATAATGAAAGTGGACGAAGCGAAACAAGTATGTAAGGATCGTAGCAAATGGAAAGAAGTGGTCTCTGCCTACCCCTACGGGAAAGAGGCGTGATTATATGTATGTATGTAACTATGTAGGCAGTAATTTGTCAAATCTTACCCATATTTAGCAAAATTGCTCCACAACTTGGTAGTTTGATTGAAAAGCAACAGCTCACTCTCAGTCTTTTGAGGCGATGGACCAAACTGGTTTTCATCGAATAAAAACACTAGCTCTGCCCCATGGGAAGCTCCTGTTACGTTCTTGTCACCAATGTAGGAAAAAACATAGCGGTACACCGCGGATGCGCCATTGTCTACGAACTGTTTCGCCATCCTTTGCGTTGCATGCTCAAACACCAAATCAGCAGCATAATTGGCAATATCTTGTCTGAATGCCGGTCCAATCAACTCTTCATCACCAACATAAAAGTCTTTGACCAGTTCCACAGCTTCGTTTAAAGCTTCACCAAGAACAAAGCCGCCGTTTAGCATATACTCAAAATTGTCATAGATATCACCTGAGGGGGGAAGGTAGAATTCTAATCCAAACTCTTCGTCGGTGTATCCAATGATGATGGCTGTAGAATTTACTTTGGGAGCATCCCTTATGTTCATAGGATGTTCTACTATAAATTGTTCTACACCGTCAAATAATTTCTCTACGCAAGGTTTCACTAACGACTGATCCGGTAATAGTGCAGATAGCAATTCAGTTTCATAAGCCGCTCGTGTCACTTGGTACGGATCGGCATTATTAAGAAAAGCTAATGCATCATTGAAATCAGTCGCCGAATAACCCAGATGTTCTGCTAATATGAACGGTGCTCGAGGGTATGACGGCACGAAAAACCAGGTACTCACCGCTGGACCACTTTGAATTATAGCTCTGTCAAAAACTTTCTCGCCTTCAGAGTACAGGTGTGCGTTGATAGCCATTCCGCCAGCGCTTTGTCCAAACGCTGTGACTTTTGTTGGATCTCCACCAAAAGACGCAATGTTTTCTCTGATCCATTTAAATGCCAGCACCTGATCTTTAAATCCTTGATTTCCAGAATATTCAGGAATGTCCAGATATAGGAACCCATAGACTCCAAGTCTGTAGCTTATTGAAACAACTATGACATCGTTTTGGATTAGAGTCCTTGGCTTTTCTCCCGCTGCGCTTCCTCCTGTAAAACCCCCACCATGGATATACGCCATGACTGGGAGCAGGTTTTGGGAGGTTGCTGTATCAGGGACGTAGGTATGGAGCTGCAGGCATTGGATAGTCCCAATATAGCCTCTAAAGGATTGCTGGACACAAACGGTGGAGTCATCGTTTGCTTCAAAGACAGTTTCAAACCCTGGGTGGGACAGAGCCGGCTGGAATCAAATATTGTACAATGAGGATGATTGAAAATCGAATATCACGTAGATGGTGGTATTACTAGATAAAGAATCTGTACTGCATGATGAATGACGCCAATAATTACCTGAACAACGTCTATTTATCCATATCCAATAAATTCAACCCTTTATTCAAATACAACTTCTTGTTGAATACTTGTGCGTGTTGTATACATATGGAAGTGAAGTAAATTTAAAATGGATTAGATATATACGAGTATTACCAAAGATACACACACTACACTTTATTGAGTAACATACCAAGCTTCCTTCCATTGGTTTACAGCCTAAATAAATTCATCGTTAATGGCTTTGTAAAACTTTAAATTTTGACACTATCTATCTATCACGGACTTCTGAACTTATCTTCCTCCCATAGATTGCCGCAATGTATGAAAGTTCGAAGAATGCATTCTAATCTACATAATAGCTCTCAGCCTACATGTGTTTAATTGAACATCTAGTTTAGGTTATCTCCACGTTTCCTTGCGGAGTGTCTACAACTAGTTAGTCTGTTTTTTGTTTCTGTCGATTTCCTCATACCTGATTATGACAATGATCATTTTGGGCATGGGTCTCTTCATCGTCCGTTGACATTAACATTCCTACCACTGTGAGAAAATATATAAACTTCTAAACTTACTCCAAATGGATCACTCTCATTGACTAGCGCGTATGGCACCCCAAGGAACTTGGTGTAATCTCCGTCATCAGCCCTCACGCCCCTTATCTGACCAAGGTTGGTTGATACCAAAAGGTCTACCCCAGAATTGACCTGGACTAGTCCATAAAAAATAAGACCTAACAATGTCAACCTCATGATTTCACGTTTGTCAAAGTAATGAATCTAAATTGACATGCTACACAAATTGATCATTTTTTTATCTTACTCGATAAAGATATTTAACTATATCTTACAGAATGATATCATTACTCAAAGATTTTATCATACATGTGACGCTAATTGTATGTACCGAAATTAATAATCACATCTGATTTATATCTCAAAGTTACGTACTACTAAAACTTTGATATTTGACTTTGATATTGATAGTCACTAGTATGAGTGACAAGACAAATCCTCTATCAGGCAGATAGTGCATTTTATTAACTAGAGTCATGTCACCACATAAAAGATCCACCACTGAGTCAGGCTTCCTCCATTAATGGAGGGAATTTAGCTTACCATGCCACGCTGGCGGGACGGGTTGGCACAGGGATTTTACCAAATGTTCAATCTCTTGCAGCCAAGTGATTTGCCTCTTGCGTTCTTATAATCGCCTCCTACGACATCCTCAGGATAGTGTGGGTTGGTAACATTGTTTATTCTAGGCAGAAAGGAAACTCCACCAAGGACAAAGAAAGACAAAAGACAAAACACATAAGCGCACTTATGCACGTCTTAGATAGGGTGGCAAAAGGAACCACGAGGAGACAAAATCTAACCAGCAGGACAACACAGGCGACAACAAAGCAGGAAACAGCGGTCAAAGCTTTCTTTAGGCGATCCTCGCGAAATCTGCCAAATGAAAGCACACCAAAAACAAGAGCTGAAATGGGGCAAGTCGAACCGCCGAAGCTTCAACCAGCAAGAAGCCGAACAGAACACATGCAGAATGCTCTCAGAGAGTTCTTGGCAATCACGCGCGGGCGACACCAAGTCAAATTGACGACTTGTCAGAAAATCTTGAAGGCCTTCTTAAGAAACAACCGAGGACTGCTAAAGGTGAGACTCGAGGAAGCCAACGCCGCGATTTACAACAACAATACCGGCACTATCCAACATGGTAAACAAGAAGGTATATACATGGCGGCATACAATCTAACAGCTGGCTTCGTATGTCTGGATGAAGATGAAACGAAGAAAACAGGGCACCTTAAATTCAAAACACCTACAGAAGATCCCGTAGTAGTAACAGCAAAGTGCACCAAGACAATGCTAGAAGATAAAATAATAGAAAAAGCAGAAGCTGAAATTGCGTCGTGGGACTATTGGACAACACCAAAAGTTAAGTGGGTAAATGGAGTCCCCGGCTGCGGAAAGTCTACATGGGTAATAAACGAGTTTCGGCCAGCACAAGACATAATAATTACCACAACGTCTGAAGCTGCCAAAGACCTAGCAGAAAGAGTGTCGCACCGCCTAGGAGCAACTGCCCGAAACCGAGTACGCACGATGGCTTCCATATTAGTCAACGGTGTCAAAGAGCCAGCAAATCGTCTCATTATTGACGAGGCCCTTATGAACCATTTTGGAGCCATCGTAATGGCCGCGCAACTGACGAAAAGAAAAGAAATTGTCCTACTGGGAGACGTAAATCAACTGCCTTATATAGAAAGAGAAAACCTATTCTCACTGACCTATAAACTTCCAACAAGCGTCGCAAGAATCAGCGAGGAAATGCTGTGTACTCACCGCAACCCGATGGACGTCGCATACGCCCTAAGTGAGGTATACAGCGGAATTTACTCCTCCAATCGCAAAGTCAGATCGCTGCAGCTGAGAAGAATAACTGGAGTAAGAATACCCCCCGCCCTAGGAAATACCCTTTTTATCGTCCACACACAGGCAGAGAAGGAGGCCCTAACCATGGAGGGCTACGGGAGAGGGGAAGGCTCAATCATCCTAACAATCCACGAAGCTCAGGGATTAACCTACGCAAACGTTCTCATAATGCAAACACTCTCAGCAAAACTGCAACTGCACGATAGCGTTCCCCATGCTGTAGTAGCAGTTTCAAGACACACTGAGAACTGCACATACTACACAGACAACAACAACGACGCTATTGGAAGACTTATAAAGCAAGCCCTGGCTGCAGACGACAAAACCATCCAGGAATACAACATGAAAATGGCAATAAAGGCCAGGAACAACAAGGCGATCGAAAACCTTGATCAGCAGAAATTACACGGACACGGAATATAATTTAAATATCAAGACCAAACAGCTATTACCAAACATAAGCTAAGGAAGCACCTACTGAGAGTAGGTTAAATGAAACACCAATGTCCCAGGTGCCGAGGCGCAGGGTACGACAGACGAAAGAAAAAAAAAAAAGAGCAAATAACTACCATTCATTGCTAAAAAGAACACGGACTACAAGTCTGTGGTGTAGTAACAGAATAAATAAAAAAAAAAAAAAAAAAAAACATTGTTTATTCTGAAAAAGGGAGTCCTATACGGATAACGATTTTATTCTTAAGGCCTGAAACGACGAGGATGTTCAACGTATTGCTTGCTATACATACATATATGTACCTGTATACACTTGTAATTATTACAATACTTTATCTCTTGTATAAGTACTCGTATTTGGCCTAGACTCACTTCTAAAAGTGAGTGTACATGTAGATATAATCACTGTAAATTTATAAACGATAAAAAACAGATGTTATTGTATATAAACAATTTGGTATCGACTTATTTTCCAGTCATTATTTGGTTAAGAAGAAAAAGCGAATTATATTAATTTTTATAAAATTTTAATGAATCTGCATTGATAATAATTAATAGGCATTGATCATTTTAATCTTGGAAATCAACTAAATACATGATCGATTGCAGAATGACATGACTGATCAACGTCACCTTATGATGTTAATTCTGTTTTCTATAATAGTGTAGGCAGAGGGCAAAGAGGTTAAATGAATCAAAAGAACCTATATTTCAATTTGATTTGGGATGGATACCAGTCTAAATTACTACTTTTCAGCCCATAAATGACCCACTGCTGAATGAGCCTCCTCCATACTGGCCAGACAGGTTGGCACAGCGTTTCTTATTCTTGCGACTAGGTTTGTGGCCTTGTCATTTCCTTTTGTCGGCATGGGTAGTATGGAGGGGGGGGAGGGCACTATGTATTCTAAATCCGTAGCCAAATCTCCTTCAATTGATTATTTTTATAGATATTTTTTATTTAAAATAGTATGATCTTTTACTGTCCAAGTGAGCGAAGGGACATCACGAGGGCAAAGACACATGTTTACAAGAGCTTAACCTTTAATAAATTACCACTTAATTCCTTGATGGCTTTATAGACTCTAATTTATCGGTTTAAAGAAATTTGTAGATTATGTCAAGCGATAACCACCCACGTCGCTCTATTAAACTACTCATCTATAGATTAATGCGTGAAGCAAATAACATTGTACCCCTTTTTACGAAAATTGCGCGGAAGGAGTAGTACGAAATTCCACACTTAGAGAAGGAGTGCAGAAAGTCAATACTTTTTTTAAACCATGCACAAAATTACTTGTAAATAAAAAAAAACCTCCCATAGGATAATAAGATGTTATGATTTCTTGATTACGACTTGACTTGAATATTTTAAATCTCTCGTTTTACAGTCTACCTAAATCCATATGGTGGTGGTGGTATCTGTATGACGAATTTGGAATACATAGTGTCGCCAACCCATTCCATCCTGAGGGTGTCGTAAAAGCCGACAGAATGAAACGACAAAGCCGAAAACGTACCTACAAAGAAAGGAAACTTGATACGAAACCGTGCAATTCGCCTGGCCAGCGTGGAACAGTAGGCTAATAACCCTCCATGTAACTGGAGGAGGCCCGACTCAATAGTGGGTCATCTATCGGCAGAGCAGTAGTAGTAAATCCATATAATATACTAAAACACATGATGTGTATCATGATGATATAAATTTTATCTACGCTTTTGATATGTTCTTAAACATTAAATCACATTATATCAGAAGTAAACAACTAACCACTGACTGGGATATTTTACAATACGCATAACGCAAAACACTGATAATTGTGGCCTTTGTTGTGTGCCTGGTTATCGTAGGAGTGGATATTGGGCTTCTTATATGCACATTCAAACTCAAAAGGAGCTATAGGTTATATCACAAAACTCTAATAATAATCGTCCTATTTAAAATTACGAATATTATCTTACGGCGCTCACACAACTGTCGGTCGTCATATCAACATTGCAACAATATATATATAACGGGACGTGCTTAGTTTAATCAATAATAGTTACAAGTAAATTAGAACTATTTTAAGAGCGGGCATAGACACCCGAATGGAGTTGTAAGTGTCATGATGGACGAGTTGTCATGACTTGGAGGGCGACTCGTACGTGATGGTCGCTTGCAAACCCATTTGCTCTTAATCGTACTTTATAATTGGAGCCTTTGAATACTTTAGGTGATTGTTATTTGGAAATAGTAATACGGTGATCAGACTATATACTCAGCCTTTCATTTTGGTGAATACCTGTGCGTACACGTCCACACAATATAGGGATGTCCAACCAACCTCCAGATATGCCCAATATGAACCAGATATGAACCAGCTAACGGTCCTCCGACATATATAATTCCTCATTCTTACAATCCATCCATTTCTTTTGATCTCTCTCAACCCTTCAATCCACTCACATTCATGCTATAACTACCACCGGTTCGAAATGCTGCTCTACAGAGAAAAGCTGCCAAGAAGCTCAGTGGTTTCTTTTTTCAAATTAGCGGTCTTGTTTACAAAAAGCACTATAAAGCATAGTGAGAGCAAGTTCGTCAGATGAGAGATAAACAGGGCGGTACAAACGGGGGATGGTCCCGTTGTATCAACTACAAAAGGGTATTTATGTAATAAGGGGAAATGATAGACCATTTTCGATGTTTCTCAGGATACCATGTGCTCGTATAGACGAAAACGATCCTTTTGGTGTATGTATTTACGTTTATTTTGGTCTTGCAAAAGATAGCCGTGCGGTGACGTGTCCGTGTGGTGATGGATTAATAAAAACTAAATTAAAAATTTTAATAAACCCCCGACACTATGACCAACGTACCCTTTAAAAAGTAAAAAATAAAAAAAATACATCGCGTTGGGGGACCGCTCCTACTTATTTATTACCTGACCCCTGGTCAGCCCACCACATATATTTCCAGATATTGGGTATCCCCCCCTCCTTTTAGTTTTATCACGGCTCAACTGATTTTCATGGAACATATTATTTTGTAATGTGCACCTGATACGCTTTCATTTGAGACCCCACTCGATTATTATTGCAGACATTCGGTTATTCTTCCCCACTTTCACCCCCCATAACTTTTAAACGAGTAAACTGATTTTCATCAATCATGTCTAAGAACACTCGCCCGTAACTCACCTGTCATACAAAAAAAAACTGTATTGAAATCGCTTCATCCGTTCGCGAGCTACGGTGCCACAGACAGACAGACAGACACGTCAAACTTATAACACCCCTCTTTTTGCGTCGGGGTTAAAAATACATTATGACACCACAGTAAACTAATTAATTACTCTCTATGCAATTGAAGGACACCCGACACTCAGTATGGGCTGCGTAGTACTAGTAGATGTCTATTAAAGCGGGTATGGAGCGTAGACAGGGGCTTAGTAGGTAATAAGTACCCATCAAGGGTAACCTGACAGCGGGGGACCGTCTTCTGCTCTTCGTCTGGCCTCTCCCTGTAGAGCCGCCTGGCATGGGTGACCCTGAGGCGGTATGGACCCAACACTAACAATCTCTCCTGCGACCATAACTGCTACAAACTATTCGAAACTTATGAACCTAAGTAATGTCTGCGGGCGATGGACCTGGGAAGTCCGTCGCCCGCAGCGCATTTTAATTTTACCAACCAATCCCTCAATATCAAAGTAATTTGACGATAAAATTGTTTATCATTGATTGTGATAAGTTCTCATAAAATTATCTTACTTATAATATAATGAAGGTATCAGATATTCACAGTAATACTTAGTATGGAACGCAAAACACGGATAATTTTGGCAGTAGTCGTGTGCCTCGTTATCGTTGGAGTGGCCATTGGTCTTTTGGTTTGGGGATTGACAAGCAGGGAGGATGAGAAGGAAGATGCTCCTACCGTTACTACAACAAGAGGAACTTTCCGAGGCGTAAGGGGAGATGGACAGTTTTCAAAGTTTCTTGGCATACCGTATGCAGTTGTGGATGAAAATAAGCCATTTGGTGTAAGTATTAAAGTTTAACTTTTGAAATTTTAAACTATATTTAAAGACCACCTTATTTTTAGTTGTCTACTGCTCCCCAACGATTTTTTGTGGAATCGATACTTAATATTATAAGATTGAACGCGTGAATCTAAGGAACTAACTACTGGTCCGATTTCTAAAAATCTTTCAGTGTTGGATAGTCCATTTATAGAGGAAGGTTATATCTATTAAGCTATTTTATTTAAAAAAAAAAACAGGGGTCCGTAAGAATATTTTAGTGGCATTATAAAACAAGAATAGAATTTTGATGAAAATTCACCATCAGGTTTTGCTTTGCAGAATTTGAGTCATGCTATTGTATGCTCTTAAATAGTCTTACCACATAATTGATCAGAAAAAAGCTGCGATGTAGAATCGACATGAAAACCTCTCAAATTACCAAAGTATTCTAAATGCATCATTATCACAAATCCTTACCATTCTAAAAGTAGTGTATTAATTACTTCCAGCCGGCTGTTCCTCATCCAGGATTTGAAGAAATTTTCGATGCCAATGATGACTCGACCTTCTGTGCTCAATTGATTCCAACTGGAGCTGCCGAGTATGGCGGCGTCCTCCAGTGCCTCCAGCTTCATGTTTTTGTACCGGAAACAGCTAACTCCCAAAACCTTCTGCCAGTCATGGCCTGGATTCATGGTGGAGGTTTCAGCCAAGGGGCTGCAGCGGGAGACTACCCAAAGTCATTGGCTCTAAATGACGTGATCGTTGTTACAGTAAATTACCGACTCGGAGTATACGGATTTATGTGCCTGGACAGTCCAGAGTTACCAGCAAACCAGGGATTCAGAGATCAAGTTCTTGCCTTTAGATGGATAAAAGAACATATATCTGCTTTTGGCGGAGATCCCACAAGCATCACGGCATTCGGTCAAAGTGCTGGAGGCATGTCGATCAACGCACATCTCTACTCTAATTACGAGAATTTATTTGATAAAGCTATAATCCAAAGTGGTCCAGCATTGAGCCCCTGGTTTTTCGTTCCATCACACAGCCATGCACCTTTTGTGTTGGCTCAACATTTCAATTATAATCCGACAAATATAACTGATGCGTTAGCTTTCCTTGCTACTATAGAACCATTAGCATTAACAAAAGCAGCGTACGATACCGAACTCATCTCGGCTGTAAGCGCAGATAAAAGTGTAATAAAACCATGTGTAGAGAAACAGTTTGACGGTGTGGAGCAATTTATAACTGAGCATCCTTTAAACATGAAGGTGGCACCAAAGGTAAATTCTTCCATCCTAATGATAGGGTATACTGATGAAGAATTCGGATTAGAATTCTATCCTCCTCCCGAGGATGGTAACTATGATAATTTTGAATATATGCTTAACTTTGGTTTTGTTCGTGATGAAGCATTAAATGGGACCCTAGATTTGGTAAAGCGATTTTACGTTGGCGATGAAAAAGATTTCGGAATAAATGTCAGACGACAAACATCCGATTACGCTGGAGATTTTGTGTTTGCGTATCCATCGCAGAGGATGGCAATACAGTTTCTAGAAAATGGAGCTAAAGCAGTGTATCGATTTATATTTTCATATATTGGCGAGAAAAATGTAACAGGTGCTTCTCATGGGGCAGAATTACAATTTCTTTTCGACAGATCACAGTTTGTATCAACTCTTGATATGAACGAAAGAGAGCAACGTCTAGCAGATCAAATGACTAAGCTTTGGAGCAATTTTGCAAAGTATGGGTAAGTGTAAATCGTATTTATAGCGTTAATATTTTAGAGGGATAATGACTATTTAAACCAGATGCTATAGGCTATAACAATAAAATCTTTAATATACTACGGAGCTGGCTCGATTCAATAACTTAGACATGGTGTCAAATATTCTGTTTACATCATATTTATTAAAGAAGAGTAATAGTTGGGAAGATATTATAAATAAATAAATAAATAAATAAATATCCTTGGACATTTCACACAACGCCATCTCGTCCCAAGCTAAGCAACTTAATGCTTGTGTTATGGTAACGAGATGGATGATAAACTACTTATATACATTTTTTTTGTAAATACATACATATTATAGATAGAAATGACACCCAGACTCCGAGCCAGTGCCTCTGGTTTAGACAAAGACACTTGCCCGACCTCGGAATCGAACCCGGGACCCGTTGATCCAAAGGCGGCACATCTAACCACTAGACCAACGAGGCAGTCATATTGGTAGAACAAGTTAGCAAAAGACGTGTGGTGACGGATTTAGAATACCTACACAATATCACCACCCCATTTCGCCCTCAGGGAGTCCGTAAGAGCCGACAAAAGGAAATAATAAGGCCGAAAACCTGGCCGCAAAAGAAGGCAAACGTCACACGAAACCCTATGACAACCCATCTGGCCAGCGTGGCATAGTAGGCTTATTACCCTCCATGTAGTTGGAGGAGACCCGACCATACGGGTCCATAAATGGCCCACTGTTGAAGTGGGTCATTTAAGGACTGAGAAGAAGTTAGCAATATAAACTAGACTAAACTTTTTTTGTATGAGCTTTTTTGTATTTTGTACTAGCCAAGCGTACCTACTGGTCAATGGTAACTTTTATTTTAACCTAAATTCTTCAATTTATTTCAGAAACCCAACTCCTGAAGTCACAGAATTACTTCCAGTGGAATGGAAGCCCATCACAAGACGGCAGCAATTTTCCCTAGATCTGGATTTAGAACTAACTCTTCAGAGCCGCCCTGAGCGTAGAAGAATGACATTCTGGGATTTATTCTACAAGGTCTACAAGAAATACGAAGTCGGATACGAAGAAGATAGCAACAAGTGAATAGTAAAAATATGAACTGCTTTAAAGAAAACTTATTTATTTTATCGAAGACTCAGTCAGTCGCCAGTGATTCTATAGAAAAAAAAAGTAGTGACGGGACGCATGGCAAATGTGCAACATCAAAATGGTTTTGTACAAGTTATATGCATAAAAGAACAGATTATAACAGGAATGAGATATGGCATAATAATGAAAAGATAAAGTGTTACAAATTTGTTCCATATAATAAAGATTACTGAGCTCGCAAACCTACGGTGTATACAATGTATACGCTATTATCCGCGTACTGACTGAGCGAGCACCCTCGCGAGGCAGCCTCGGACGTTTGCTTCACAACGTTTGCCGCGCGAGGCAGCCTCGGTCTGCATTAATACAGACCGAGTCTGCCTCGCGCGGCAAAGCCGAGCCGGAGCGAGGCTGAGCCAGAGTGGAATGATTCGAACGTTCAGTTACTCACAACTCGTACAGAGGATACGCGAGCGTAGCGCATATTTAGTTCTGCTCCTATATGATCCTAACAAAGACTCCATATTTTTGTTAAGCTAGTTATTAGAATGTTCATTTCTAGGTTTATGTTTCTCCACGTACCTTCTTCCAGTCCTCTGTTTGTATAATCAGGACATTGCGCGTCCCATAGTAGTCTATATTCGCCTTTAAATTGATTTTTATCTATCATTATCCATGATTCCGTGTTCGTTAAACAAGCGAGGCAAAACACAACTGTCTTGATTGCGCGCGGCAAACCTACCGAGGCACCTTTGAGCATGGACAAAAACCGACAACGCTCGGCTCGGGCCGAGGCACGCTCGGGCGAGGCAGCGCGTGCGTTTGCCTCGGGCGAGTCACGTCCTAACAGACCGAGGATTTGCCTCGCGAGGCTGCTCGCTCAGTCAGTACGCGGCTATTGGTGTGCGAGCTCAGTGCGGCAAGAGAGATTGCGCACAGTCGATGGCGCATGGCATTTTTTTTTTGGTTTCTGTTGGGAATTGCTTTAGACATACCGCCGCATTTCGGGGTTGGGATCGGCGATTATATGGGACTCTGGAAAACTCGTCTACGCACTAAGACCCCAGAGGTATTACCCTCACACGACACGCTTGAGGCGCCACAGGTTCCACTGTGGCGCCCCGACGGGCAAGTGACTGACGGAGGGTATCCCGGGTGACACAGTCGAGGGGGCGAGTCGGGCCTCCTTTAATTACGTGGAGGGTAATTAGCCTACCCAAAACCTGAAACGAAATTCTGAAACAACATGTCTGACCAGCGTGGTACAGTAGGCTAAGTAATCACCATTTTTACCATTACCCTCCATGTAACTGGAGGAGGCCGGCCTCAATAGTGGGTAACTTATTGACTGAGTGGTAGTAGTAGTAATAATTACTTTGCCACGCTGGCCAGACGGGTTGGCGCAGGGTTTCGTGTCAAGTTTTCCTTCTCTTGCGGCCAGGTTATTGGCCTTGTCATTTCCTATTGTCGTCTCTTACGAAACCCTTAGGATGGACAGGGATGGTGACTCTATGTTTTCTAAATCCATTAGCACACTGATGCCCGATAAAAGCTAGATTAACTATAATTATTATTGATTAACTATATTCAAAGATTGTGGCTGCTGGGGCAAACAGGTGCTACAGTGAGACCACGTACTGGCAAACGTAGGGTGGGACGCCCCCCTGCTAGATGGAGCGACGATCTGCGACGGGCAGCCGGCAGCAGCTGGATGCATAGAACCGAAGACCGGGTTCAGTGGCGAGCCATGGGGGAGGCCTACGTCCAGCAGTGGACTGAGATAGGCTGATGATGAAAGATTGTATCTCAATAATGACGTTATTTGATAATCTGCAATGACTGACCTAGAATACATAGTGTCACCAACCCATTTCATCCTGAGGGTGTTGTAAGAGCCGATAAAAGGAAATTACAAGGCCAAAAACCTAGCCGCAAGGGAAGGAAATTTTGATACGAAAGCCTTTGCCACGTTTATTGAAATCCTGTCGAAACGTATGAAGGTAAACTTTCGTTCGGGTGGCGCAAGAAATGCTGAAATTAACAATATCTTAAAAAGATATGAAAATAAAAAAAAAACTATAAAAAATGGTCATAAGCCCGAATTATATATTATACAGGATACCCTGTATAATAATATGTAATTCGGGCATAAGACTCTATAGGCAATGGAAGTGAGGCTGGAAATGGTAGTTCTGTGTAACTATATGTTATTTTATCATTTTAAGGTATGCGGGACGGGACATACAGAAGTTTTTGATCCAATTTTTAGGCACAAAATTTAAAAAGTTATACTTTCAACACACTAAGGCTTGTATTCCACAGCTTAGGATTGTAGGTACAACTTAGACCTACAGAAGCGTAATTACTTAAGTTAACAAAGTGACTCACGTGTTACATCGGCTTAACCTTGCCGATCCGATTATACGCCCTCGAATCATTTAAACCAATTTAAACTTAGGCAATTTCTAAAGAATCTAGCTGCTCCCCGCTGTATCACCAGAGGGGTGATGGAATTTCTTTTTCGAAAAAAACCTTCCTCGATAAATGCACTATCCAACACTGAAAGATGTTTTGAAATCGGACCAGTAATTCCTGAGATTAGCGCGTTCAAACAAACAAAAATTGAAGCTTTATAATCTACTTCATCACTATCACTACGTCATAGTATAACACAAAGTCGCTGTCGCCTGTCCGTCCCTATGTATGCTTAAATCTTTAAAACCACGCAACGGATTTTCAAGCAGTTTTTTTACAGATAGAGTTATTCAAGAGGAAGGTTTATATGTACATTACATCCATAATATAGTAGAGAAACACTGATAAATTTAGATGTTCATCATTGCACCCGTGCGAAGCCGGGGCGGGTCGCTAGTAATATAATATACAATTCTCGTGTCGCGGTGTTTGTGGTTAAACTCCTCCAAAACGGCTCGTCCGATACTATTGAAATTTTGTGTGCATATTTGGTAGGTCTGAGAATCGGACAACATCTATTTTTCATCCCCTACATTTTAAGGGGGGATAAAAAATATTATTAAATAATAATAATATTAATACCAGCGAGGGGAGTGTGGGACTCTCCCCCATAGTGGGATTCTACCCACTAAACCTCCCCGGGGTGCTCCAAATCGCGTCCTGTTGCGGCATTGTGGGATCTGATGCAGAACCACGCCTGACACAAAACCCTGTGCCAACCCGTCTGGTCAGCGTGGTAGTGTAGGCTTATTACTCTCCATGTAATGGGAGGAGGCCCGACTCAGCAGTGGGTCATTTATGGGCTGAGAATTTATAAATGCATTGAATTTTATAAATGCTATGTACAAGTTATCCCGTCAGTGGGATAAATTAGGGTCGGTTAACCTTTTACACCTAACCGATGATGCGTTATCGGTTATCGGCGACGCATTTTCCGTCAGATACGTACCGACCCTTATGAAGAGGACAAAGGAACAGAGCACATGCACAAAAATCCAACGACCAACGGGTAATTTTCTTTTTTGCCGTGGTTATAATGCCTTGAAATATGTCAACGATGGTTAGCCGACTTCAGCTAATCTGTCTGGATCTAATTTGTCATGGTCCCACTTGACCGCTCATTTGTCTTCTATTGTCCAGTGTCCAATTGAAACGGACATAAACGGCCTTTGTCGGAATCCGGGACATCGCAGTTTAAGCTATAAATCTTAACTTTACATTTGGAGGCGTGGATTATAGACTGTTAACTACTACTTAAGTTGTAATGATCACGTTCCATTAGTTCGAAGGGGGGTTCGAAGGTTAAAAAAAATGATAGTATGAATTAGAAATATTGTTTAAACAATATATAAACCTATTATGGCGTTCAGAATCGTTAACGAATAAATTTTTTTTTCAGCCGGATAAAATGCTTCTGCATCGAGGAGACTTGGCGAACGCTGCCCAGCCGAGTAGGATCAGAAGATTGACCTGTTTCTCGAAGTTGGACTTTCGTAACTGGACCGTGAGCCCCAGGTATTGTAATGGTCAAGAACTTCGAGGATAGAATCTACGATGTGAACAGGATTAGCTTGAACGTGGGTTTTAGACATGATCTTAGTATTCTCGATGTGCATCTTAAGGCCGGCTCGTTCGAAGACTTCACAGATGCCATCGAGCATCGTAGCAGATTAATGCGAGCAATTGCATCGTGTAGGACAGGCAAGCATTAACATAGAGCTTATATTTTTGCTTATACATTGAAATACAGAAACTCTGTCTATAAACTTTTGTTCTATTTTGAAGTATCAGGAAAAACCCATATTTTGTTGAAATACTTTAAAGAGTGTTTACTTGTTTATTTAATATATATTTACTTACATTACTTATGTTCTATTAATGGTACAGTCAATCTGTTAACTTCATTGCACTAAATGAAATATTAAACTTTCCTCTACAACTTTCACTTCACTGTTAAAACTTCATCTCTCCTTTCTTAACTAATACTACGGCCATGGATTTATATGCCAAGTTATCTGCTCAAATGGAAGAAGTATCGGCATCAATACATTGCAGGATGGCACAACATGAAGACCAACTGAAAGCTGCAGCTGCCTCGGAGGTTCCTCAAAAAACTATAGACGGTTTGTCATGTGAGTTTGCCGACTTCAGAAATTTTGTTTGTGTGACTCTTAACACTCTGAGGGCACAGATTGAGCTTCTAGTGTTGGGCCTGGATCGGCATGAGATGGCATCCCGCAGGAAGGTGTTACTCTTGCATGGTGTTGCTGAGGAGAGTGACCCACTGCCTACTATTATCAGCATATTATCCGACCAAATGGAGTTGTCCGAGGTGGCCCCTGCAGATATTGCCGTTTGTCATCGATTGGGAGCCAACAAAAGCAAGCCCCGTCCTCTTCTCATCAGATTCCGCCAACAAGGTTTGAGGAATGACGCCTGGAATGCCAAGACCAAGTTGAAGGGGTCTGGTTTAACACTCTCTGAGTTTTTGACAAAACCCCGACACAAAGTGTTTATGGACGCACGTAAGCACTTCGGCATTAAACAAGCATGGACGACTGATGGCAAAATCATAATCCAGCTGCCGGATCGGACAAAACAGAAGATTGAGACCGCTGTCCAACTTCGCGATCTCATGACCCAGTTCCCGGCGACGGCGATGCAGCTGACGACAGAAGCCGTCACGCACAAGACTGGGAAGACTACTACTCGGGATTCCGGTAAAGCCCCAAAGCCATCTGCTGCTACGAGGTCCCGCCGACTGCCGAAATAACTCGCTATCTTCATTATTCATAGGTATTTTCATTCATTGCTTCAATTTATTCGGGTTTAGTAGGTAGCTTATTAGTATTCCGCAGTATTGTTATACTACCTTTTGTTTATTTTGTAACTCTTGATCTTTTTTCTTCACTTTGACGGTGCTCGAGACTTGTTTGAGATAAAACGACAATCTGACAGTTCTGACACTGACAGTTTTGAATTTTTGATTGAATTTAACTTTACCATACTGTCAATGTCAAACGATACGTTAAGTGACTAAGTCTTTTGGCACGTATAAAGAAAAGGTTAAGATTTGTTATTTTATTTATTTATTTTTTTATCGTTTTTCTTTTTTTTTTTTATCGAGTGCACTGAGGTTGATGGTTAAAATTTTTATATTTACACCTATTTAATTTGATTTTATATTTGTATTTTTATTTTATAATTATAACTATTTTATTATGTCTGCCTTTAGTGATCCTGATGACTTTCTTTCATGTTCTTCTTCTGCTTTGTCCGACGAAAGTTATGTCAGCGCGTTTAGTGATGACGAGTCACTGCAACTACGTGACAAACTTTACTCCCATCTCTCCTTTTCTTCTTCTAAATGTTTTAACGTTGTACATATAAATGCTCAAAGTGTTCATGCTCACTATCCTGATCTTCTGTCATCTTTTGACTCTGAGTTTATTCATGCTATCCTTATTTCTGAAACATTTCTCAAGCCAGCACTTCCTTCCAAGCAGTATGCTATACCTGGGTATAAGCTCTTGCGGAATGACAGGACTGGTAAGGGGGGTGGTGGCGTAGCCATCTATCTTCGGGAGGATCTAAAGCATAAAGTAATTGATAAGTCTTCAAGCGTTTACTCTAAGTTTGCAGAAAATTTGTTTATTGAAGTCACCATCAATCACTCTAGAGTACTCCTAGGTGTGTACTACAGCCCGTCTTGTCAAATAGATTACTTCTCCTCCTTTGAAACCAAACTTGAAAATCTTATCCCTCAATTTGACCATGTCGTAATCCTTGGAGACTTCAATACCTGCGTGCTTAAAAATGATTCCCGAAGTCGCAAGCTCCTTTCCTTAGTGTCCTCCGTCAATATGCACATTCTTCCCTTGAATGCCACACATCAAGCCCCTCACTGCTCTCCTTCTCTGTTAGACCTCATACTAGTGTCTGATCTCTCTCAAGTTTCTGCTCACGGCCAGCTACCTGCATCTTTCTCATATCATGATCTTATATACTTGTCCTATAAGATCCGATGCCCTCGTCGCAAATCTCAATTTCTCTTCCTCCGTAGCTTTAAAAGCATTGTTCTGGAACATTTAAAGGCAGATGCAGGTAGTATTGACTGGACTCCTGTTTATAACTGCAACGATTTGGACTCCAAGGTTGTTAAATTTACACAATCTCTTTTAGCATTATATGATAGTCATGCTCCAATAAAAAAGGTTAAAGTCAAGCACGCTCCTGCGCCATGGCTGTCTGATGATATTAAGAAGCTTATGTCTAAGCGTGATAAGGCCAAGAGTAGATACAGGAGGGTTGCCTCTGAAGAGAACTGGGAGGTCTATAAAAGTCTTCGAAACCGCTGCAGTCGTCTATGCAGAGATGCTAAACGACGCCACATTCATAATTGCATCAAAAATCTCTCAACGTCACAAGTATGGCAATTTCTAAAATCGCTTGGTATTGGCAAAAGCAGCAATGACAACGTCATGACTGTAGATGTCAATGCCCTTAACGCTCATTTCTCCAAATCCCCTATAGTACTCGATAGCAGCACTAAATCCTCTACCCTTAGCTATCTCTCTACCCTTCCTTTGCCAAATTGTACTTCATTTTCTTTTACTGCAGTCACTGAGCGAGATATTATTAAATCAATCCGATCCATCTCCACTAAAGCGGTAGGCGACGATGGTCTTCAGCTCCAAATGATTTCTCTTGTCCTAGAAGAGCTTGCTCGTATCATCACACACATTATTAATTTCTCCTTAGAGACAAGCTCTTTTCCTTCAACTTGGAAAAAGGCCCTCGTTCTACCGCTACCTAAAACCACAAATCCTTGTTCTTTATCCCAATATCGCCCAATATCTATCCTCCCCATCCTGTCCAAAGTCCTCGAGAGTGTTGTTCTCAAACAGCTCTCTCAATACCTATCCTCTCAAAGGCTGCTAAGTCCTTATCAATCGGGATTTCGCCCTGGCCATAGCACCGTTACTGCTTTGGTTAAAATTACAGACGATATTCGTTTGGCCATGGAGCGGAAATTGCTTACCGTGTTAGTCCTACTGGACTTTAGCAGTGCTTTTAACTCCATCGATTTCGACATCCTTCTTGGTATCCTTTCCTCTCTAAATATCTCGTCTTCGGTGATTGCATGGTTTAATTCTTACCTTCGAGGGCGCTCGCAGTCGGTGCGCTACGAAGAGGCTTCCTCTGAATGGTGTAATCTTGCTGCGGGTGTGCCTCAAGGTGGCGTTCTCTCTCCTCTTCTCTTCTCTGTTTTTATTAATGCTATCACTAAAATAATTTCCTCTCAATACCATCTCTATGCTGATGACTTACAGTTATATCGACATTTTAAAGTTGAGGATACGGATCTTGCCATTGACGCCATCAATAGTGATCTTGGAAACATTAGCGACTGGGCCAAATCTTTTGGTCTCCTGGTTAACCCATCTAAGTCACAAGCACTCATTATTGGTGGCCGGTATACTGTCAACCAAGTACCTAACGACTCGCTGCCCCCAGTTCTCTATGATAATGTCCCTGTAGCCTATTCGGAACACGCTAAAAACCTTGGGGTGTTCATAGATTGTAACCTATCGTGGAGTTACCATGTTGCAGAGGTAAGCAGGAGGGTTTACTGTTCCTTTCAGTCTCTTAAACGTCTTCAAAAGTTCTTGCCTTTCCATATGAAAATCTCTCTTGCACAATCTCTTTTGCTCCCTCTTCTCGACTATGCTGATGTATGCTATCTTGATGCAAGGGAAGATCTTCTCGACAAGCTCGAACGTCTGCAGAACTTGTGTATCCGATTCATTTTCGGCCTCCGGAAGTATGACCATGTGTCAGAATTTCGGTTGCGTTTGAAATGGTTACCAATTCGGCGGCGTCGAGATTGTCACATCCTCTCTCTCCTCTATTCTATTCTTCATAACCCTAATGCTCCTATCTATCTTCGTGAACGCTTTGAGTTTTTGGTACCGCGGGATAAACCCTGTCGCTCAGCAACGTCCCTTCTTCTTCAGATGCCTCTCCACACCTCCAGTCGGTATGACGGTTCCTTCACTGTGCATGCAGTGCGTTTGTGGAATTCTCTTCCACATTATGTTCGTGCTAGCTCTTCTCTTGAAGTTTTTAAGAAAAGAGTTAAAACAAACTTCCTTTCATCGTAACGTGTGTAAGCTAATAGGCAGACAGCTATAAGGCATATGTATATAATTATAATATATATTTTTAGTTACCTATATATTTTGTAATTATTTAAGTATATAGTATGTATTATTAGTATGTAGGTCTATGTAGTATATAGTTAGCGATAATTTAATGATAAATTACTTTTATTTTTATTTACTTTTAGTTTTTAATTTATTGTGCACTGCCCATACCCATCTTCTACAGGTCTCACTCTGCCAAAGGTTTGCTGGAAGAAAACTCTTATAGAGTTAAGCTCGCCTGTGTACATTTTGTTTCCAAATATCATGTTTTTTATTTTATGTATCTGTGTGCAATAAAGAATAAAGAATAAAAGTGTCCCAAAAATAGCACGCCACAGCGAAACTGGAAGTAGGCTAGACCTAGGTCTATTCCACAAAAGAAAGGCTGAAGGATAGTCTCATGGATGTCGATATCTTTGAATTTTTCGTTTGTTTTTTTAAATTGACCGTTTTTTTGTTCTATGTTACAAAATCGCCACAAATACCTAGTTGATATTTTTTTTATTGTTTTTACAATTTTTATTTCAGCCATTTTTTTTTTGTGGAATATACCTAGGCATATTAGGGCTAGCCTACTAACAGTGTCACTGTGGCGTGCTATTTTTGGGGCACCCTGTATATACACCAATTGCTCATGAAGCGTCGGTGCTGTGATCCATAAGGGTTCTGCCCACTTGGGAAAAACCAGAATATGAGCGCTAAAAGATGCCAGTTGCATTCTAATAACAATAAGTATGTGTACACTAAAACTCACAACTTTTCTCGATTCCTGCATTTGTAACACCCTGAATGTCTATTTACACGTGAAAATGAATAAGCAGTTAATAATCAACAATAATTGGTGGATTATCCTCATTACTGCTTAGTCATGATTCA
Organism: Clostera curtula; assembly: GCA_905475355.2. Lineage (NCBI taxonomy): Eukaryota > Metazoa > Arthropoda > Insecta > Lepidoptera > Notodontidae > Clostera > Clostera curtula. Next base: position 2,369,769 of record FR997813.1, on the reverse strand, counting down.
TGTCAATTATTGGGTCTCATCAGTCATTGATAACTATCTGTTTTTACATGATAACCGATGTTATACTAATGGTAAAGTTTGGATATTTTTTTGGCATAGCTTGACCGCAACCGCTATACCGCACCCTAGGAACGCGCGGAGAGGCGGGGGATGGGTAAGAAAGAGTAAGACACTATTATTGTCGGATCGATCTTACGATATCATTTGACAATTTTATGGTAGAATATAACGCACGACCCATCTTGGAATATTTATCTCATGTGCACCTGACACATCCCTCCCCCGCCTCGCCGCGCACTTACCTAGGGCGCGGTACAGCGGTTACGGTCAAGCTCTAATCAGCCAAATGTTTTGTAGGAAACCAGTCCCCTGCTATATGAATAACTTGGATCGCGTGGGTTCTTGACACAATTAATTGACAAACATGAGTTACAGATCCAGTGCCACTGTCTGAACTACATTAAGAGACTTCACCAAACCTGGCATTGAACCAGAGACCCGTGGTAGCACACGTGACCCCTTTTTTAACCCCCGACGCTAAAAGAGGGGTGTTATACGTTGCACGTGTCTGTCTGTCTGTCGGTCTGTCGGTCTGTCGGTCTGTCGGTCTGTCTGTCTGTTTGTCTGTCTGTCGGTCTGTCTGTCTGTCTGTCTGTCTGTGGCACCGTAGCTCGCGAACGGATGAAGTGATTTCAATAAAGTTTTTTTGTATGAAAGGTGAGTTACGGGCGAGTGTTCTTAGACATGTTTGATGAAAATCGGGTGAGCTGTTTAAAAGTTATGAGGGGTGAAAGTGGGGAAGAATAACCGAATGTCTGCAAATATAATCGAGTGGGGTCTCAAATGAAAGCGCATCACGTGCAATTTAACAAAATCTACATTATAATAAGTATGTACCTATAAAAAGTATAAAATAAAAATTAAATTAAAAATTTAAATAAACCCCCGACTAGGGTTCATTCCCGGGAATTCTCGAGCCGAGAATTCCCGGGAAATCGTTGGGCTTGGTTCCCGGGAAATCAAGCTCGAGAAAAGTCGAGAACTCGAGAAATCATGTACGTTTGTAGAAAATAAACTTGCAGAGTTTTAATTTGTTTACATTCTATTAACATGCCATAAATGGTGCTATGATTGTAATGTAATTATAATTTACATTTACTTTCTACCTGAGTTAAAGATATTAAAGATTTCTTTCGTGTTTTATAGAAGCTATTTTGTTTACAAGATTAAAGTATATTTTTTTTTCTAAATAACCAGCCCAAAATTGTGCTGTGATCCTAATGTAATGTAAGTTAAGATAATAGGTTGGGGAAAAAGTTTCGTCGCATTTTATAAGAAATTTCAAAACATTTTTTAATATCGTTTATTTACATTTAACTAAAGTATGTAGCTACCATTTTGTTCGATAACTTTTTGCCATCTTGTAGGTAGGGACATGATCCCGTTGCTATAGAAATTTTGGGACTACTGATCAAAATACCGCGACAAGTGGTTTTGGCAGTCCTCTCGTGATGTTAACCTGACACTGCCTAAAGAATTCTGAAGAGACCGAAACATGTGGAAACCTGAAGGTGCAAGTTTAGGACTGAAAATTTTATTACAAGTTCATACATACTATAATGCGAAAAGACTTTTTCCCCAACCTAATATTAACGTTTTCTTTCATGTAGATTTTTTGTTTAGTTTAAGCTCTAAATAACCAACTAAAAATGGTGCCGTCATTATGATTATGAGCCTGAAAATATTTTTTTCTCTAATATTTTATAAAACAATATTTATAAGATTAATGTTTTTGAATAACATCGATGGAAGTTTTATAATTAATTTGATACTTTTATTTGAGAGGAAAACCACTGATTTTTAGACGCAATTGGAACCAAATAATATGAGAAAACGTCGTCAATGTAAATTTCTCGACAACCCGAGAGTCCCGAGAAATGAGCCTCGAGAATTCTCGAGACCCGAGAAATTGAAAAGCTCGAGAAATCATGAACCCTACCCCCGACACAATAACCTGTAAAAAATAAAAATAAATACTTCGCGTTGGGGGACCAGGGGTCAGGTAATAAATAAGTAGGAGTGGTCCCCCAACGCGAAGTATTTATTTTCATTTTTTACTTTTTAAAGGTTATTGTGTCGGGGGTTTATTTAAATTTTTAATTTAATTTTTTAAGTTGGCAATTCTCATAGATACCTGACAGTTGGGGGCTAGCTGTGATATGAGGGACTTCAGGGCGTAGAAAGATGGAATAAGTGCCTCGACATATCCACTAAGCAAACCTGATTTTCTGATATGCTGACTATCCTTTTGATGTCTTAGGTTTCACGATCTTTGCACATTGCAGGAAATGATTTCTTGACCGTCTGATCTTAACCGTCAAGAAACCATTTCCCGCAATCCTTTTTTAGTTTCGCTGCCTGGTTGGTGACACCACACAGACCTGTGGAATAAGGAACTATAAAAACGTATAGCCATAATGAATGGATCGTTAGTGCCGATTTGACAGTTTCGATATTCAAAGATAAATAGCAAATAACTCTATAATTATCTATCTATCAGCCACTGAAGTCCTCTGCTGAACGAAAGCCGCCATAGATAGGGATGCCATCCATCCGGAATTCCCCAGATCTGTCCTAGTTTGAAGGGCGTCCGGGGACCGTCCGGCAGGGGTTTTGAAAAGTGTCCACTTTTAACACTTGTTGTCAGGGGAAATTATTTTTGTATACCAGCTCACAATGCGAATTTAGAGAGAGAGAGAGAGAGAGAGAGAGAGTGTGTGTGTTTCGCTAGTCACGCAGCAATTTATTAGAATTATGTATTTATAAAATTATCAAACAATAGATGTTTTTAATATTGACGTAGTATTTTTTTTCTTTCTGTCTCTTTTCGTGTATTTGTGTGTCACTCTGGCTGTAGCTGGAAATCAGCTCTACAGGAGACTGTAGAATGATGCTTATATGCAGCCTTTTAGACACATTAAAGTATACCTTGCTTTCTGTTTTATTCTCTTATGTTTTTTTATTGTGTTTAATAAACATTTTCTTTCTTTCTTTTTTTTCAATGGACGAAAGAAACAAACTCCTTGAACATACACATGGATTCTTCTCTGATATAAAGCAAGTATTTATTAACAAGCTGTATAAAATAATAAAAATATAGCGATGTATTATTTTATTACTATGTCAGAGGTGTCCGGTGTGTCAAACCATATTTTTCACAAATATCCGGAATTTCTGCCGTGTTTACCCGGCGTCAGCAATGTAGGTGATGGCAGCCCTACCCATAGACCTCCTAAACGCAAGATCTCGTTGCCATCTAACGGCAAAATATTGTAGCATTACGGTTTTAGAAAAGTTTAACTGCAGCTCTAATCGTCTTATTGGTAATGTAATGTGGTGGTTGGGGATTTCAATGAAGACGTCCGATACGAGTGACAACCGTTTATTCACTGTCTTGCTTAGCTAATACATACTATTACATACTAATCAATGGTGCATAGGTACATGCACACTACTACATCCATGGGGTTATATAGAAAAAAATATATACAATACTTATGTATATTTTTTTTTTTACGAAACAATCAAAATACATCATTTTATATTCAATAAAATAGTTATTATACATTACCAATCATTAATATACCTATATTAAAATCAATCTAAATCAAACAATATGATTTTATTTCCCATAATTAAACATAACAAGTATCATTATTACGCTATGAGCTCATAAGTCATAACAATAGTAAGTATGTACTTATCTCCAATATGTAACCTTAGATTCTAATAGGGTTGGCACAACATTAAAACTGAGTAATATATATTATTATTATTATTTTTTATTTTTACACAAATCTTTTAGTTCTGTTTTTGTGTATGGTTACAGGTTTTGTACCTTTTAGTATAATAACATTTGGTTCACTCTCTTCTAACACTTCATATGGTCCGTTGAATAAATGTTCCAACTTTTTACCAGTCTCATTTTTCACTAGAATCAAATCCCCTTTCTTGTATTTAATCGGATTACACTTTTTGTCATATGCCAATTTCCTGTTAATTTTTCCTAACATTAAATTATTTCTTACTTCTCTATGTGCTACTTGTAACTTATATTTAAGGTTTAGAACATAATCATCTGGATTATATAAGGGATCTATTATATTATTAGTTAAATTACTAGGTAGGTTGCAGGGTTTAGCGAAAACTAATTCATACGGTGAGTACTTTGTTTCCGAATGGACAGTAGTGTTGAAAGAGAAACACCAAAATTGTAACCACTGACTCCAAGTCTCAGGATGTCCATCACACTGAATTCTTAAAAATGACGTTAAATGCTTATGTGTGTTTTCTAAAGCACCAATCGACTGGTGGTGGTAAGCAGTGGAATTAATTTTTTCTATGTGAAGTAACTTACATATTTGAGACATAGTTTCCGACATGAATTCTGTACCGCGATCTGTCGCGATAGTAGTAGGCAGATCGTACCTTAGTATAAAATTGTTTACGAATGATTTCGCAACACTTACCGTATCTTTACTCCGCAAGGGATATGCCTCGACATATTTGGTCAGCTCGCATTGTAAACTTAAAATATAAACATTATCATCTAAATCCTTATCTAGGGGCCCCACTAAATCTAAATATACCTTTTGGAATGCACTTGTTGCCGTTGTAGTAATGACCATTGGCTCTACAATATTCCTAGAATACTTACTTAATTGGCACCTCTGACACTTAGCTACATAAGCACATCATTCTCCATGCCCGGCCAAAAGTACTTACCTTTAATATTGTTTATCATTCGTCGAACACCTGCATGTCCGCTCGTAGGCAGTAAGTGATAGTCATATAGGATGTATGTCTTTTCGTCATTTTCTAGGACTCTTTTTATTCCTCTTAGAATATTTAAGTGTGGTCCGGACCACTTTTCTCTACTTTTTATTTCGTCTATTAATTCTTTTATAAATTTTATATTTTTCTCGTCTTTTACTATGCATAGTTCTTTAATATTTAATTCATTACAACAATTACTCAATAAATCCGCAAATTCGACTCGCGAGAATTGCGACATATAATTGAGATTAATATATAGACTCAAGTCTTTTTCAACATAGGCTATACATTCATTTTCATATTGCACCTTTTTCCTGATTAAATCTTTTCCTTTAATAAACTTCAACTCAATTGCTTCAGTAGGTTTTCTTAATATCTCTGCAATCCTTGGTTGGCCAAACCTCGGGTCCGCAGGTATAGTAAGAGAACTACTGTCACCTACTCCTGGTGGTGAGTCATTGCTATGTGAATCTGCACTTGCTTTTTGTGCTCTAGTCATAACCATATTTACAATTTTTTCATTCATTAATTTTAATTCGTCTGAACTGATGGTCACCCTACTCATTGCATCCGCTACCACGTTATCAGATCCTTTTACATATTTAATATCGAAGTCGTACTCTTCTAAAAGTAATCTAAATTTTAAAAGTCGTGTGGATGGGTCTTTCATGCCAAAAAGATAGATAAGAGGTTTATGATCAGTCATGATAACGAACTTTCTTCCATACAAATATGGTCTAAAATGTTTTATGCTCCAGACTATAGCCAAAAGCTCTTTCTGTATTGTAGGATAATTAATTTCGGCTTTATTTAGCGGTCTGCTGGCGTAAGCCACTGGTCTTAGATCGTTATTACATAAAACTGAACCTATTGCTGTGCCTGACGCGTCTGTTTGGAGAATGAAAGTATTTTCTCCCGAAAAATCGGTATTGCAAAATCGGTGAACTAATTAATTTATACTTAAGATTTTCAAAACATTTTTGACACTCCTCCGACCATATAAAACTTACATTCTTTCGGCATAATTTATTTAAAGGTACTGTAATATCCGCAAACGAAGGTATGAACTTCCTATAATAGTTACAGAATGCTATAAATCGTCTAACCTCGTCAGCATTTTTTGGTACCGGATAATTTTGTAATACATTAATTTTTTCTGGGTCTGGTAAGACACCCTTAGCTGATACAACGTGACCTAAATAGAGTAGTTGTGTTTTCATAAAATCGCACTTTGATGGGTTTAATTTAAGGTTCATTTTTCTAAGTCGTTCAAAAATGTCCATAAGATTTCTATTGTGTATTTCCGCTGTCCTTCCAAAAACCACCAAGTCATCTCAATACTGGAAACACTTGTCAAAAGTAAGACCTGACATTGCTATAGACATAACCCTAGAGAATGCACTTGGAGAAATCTTGAGTCCCATTGGGAGACGTTTCATACGAAACTGTCCTAAGCTTGTTGAAAAACTAGTAACGTCTCTACTCTCGGGTTGTAGACCCACTTGAAAAAACCCTTGTTGCAAATCTAAATGACTAAAGTAAATACTACCAGAAAGTGAGTCCAATATTTCTGCAATGTTAGGTAATGGAAAATTATCGTTCTGAATTGATTCGTTAACTTTTCTATAATCGACCACTAGTCGCCACTTATTCTTACCATCCGATTTTTTTGGAAATAAAAGTATTGGACTATTCCATTCGCTATTAGCAGGCTCTATTATGTCATCATTCAACATTTTATGAACTTGTCTATTAATTTCTAGTTTAGAAGACTGTGGCAAACGATAAGGTTTCACGAATATAGACTGTGGTACAACATTTCCAGTACTAAGCTTATCGCCTTCTAGGAAAAATACGTCAGCGTACTTTGCGCATATAATTTCTATCTGTTTTTTATCATTGGAGTTCAAATGTGACAATTTTATTTCACTTAATAATTTTTTCACGCGTTTTATATCATTTTGATTTTTACTGAAGGAATAAATATTGTAGTCTTCTAAATAATCTATGTGGTTGTCATCAATTAAATTATTTTTATTAATTTTTATGCAATTGTCGCTTGTATTTAGAATTTTTACCGGAATTTTACCCCGTTTTGGTTGAACTATACTACCTGCCAAAAATAAATGTTTCTCTATCTGTTTAGTATGCAACACACAATCTTTATAAATATTTTTATTTATGTTTAGATATTGTACTGATGACTGACTTGTGACGAAACACTACACCGTTCTGTAATTGTAATGGAATGTATGCGAAACTATTTGCTTGTACTTTGCCACCTATACTTTTTATCGTTGTTTTATCGTAATAAGTTTTGAAATGATTTTGTACTAACTTGGAAGTAATAATTGAAATAGATGCACCCGTATCAATTAGAAAAATTCAGTTTTTGGCCAGCAAGATACAAACAAATATAATCTAGACTTTCGCATGTCATTACGTAATTAGTCTGCACGAAAAAACTCACCTAGATTAATGTCTTCTTCTTTCTCTTCCTTCTTTTCGGCAACGACACACACATTGCTCGGTCTGTCACCTCTATATCCCCTGTTACCTCTATAAAATCCTCTTTTCCAAGACCTTGAGTAGCTCGGCTGCTGGTAATTACCCCGACTGTGCCCTCGCTGCATGGGAGTCCCGCGGCCATTATTTTGAGCTATACCTCCACCACGATAGCGAGAGGTATTACCACGATTAAATGAGATACTACGGTAGTAATTATTTCCTCGACCTTGATAATAATTTGCATGCTTCTTACCTCGTGAATACATAAATACGGCGTCGTGACCCGAAAATCCAGGACGCGCCAGCTCCTCATCTTCAGCTGCACGAACCGCATCTTTTAACTCCTTGTAGTCACGGGCTGCCAAAATAGTACTAAGACGTCGGTTCCTTAATCCATCTGAAAATCTTATAATTACCATTTTTTCGTTTATCGGACCTAATATTGCACTTGCTTTTGGGTTTCCATCGGCTTGTGCAATAGTAAGATTAACACATAGCTCACTTAATTTTTCTCCGTAATCTACAATAGATAGACTATTTTGAGACAAATTATTAATTTGTGCCATTATAGAGCTTGCTGACTTCTTTGTTAGAAGGCAAGCTTTAATATCTTCTACCAGATTGGACACGGTCAAATAATTACTTTTTAATTTAAGCCTTGCTGTTTTTGATAAACGTGTCTTTAAAACAAATGTAATTAGCAATTTCTTACTATCCTCATCTTTCAAACAATTTTCATACATCTCAATACCTTCTATAATCCTTTCTGTAGTCTCCTCTTTCCCGTCCATAAAAGGAATCAAAGTACTCGCCGTTTTTAAGTTAAAATTCTCCATCTCGAATGACGTATTTTCCACACCTTTTGTCTCTATTTCGGATTTAGTATTTCCCGATACATTTCTTTGTCCCTTATATTTAAGTATTTTTGTGTATACAGATTCTATCTTATTTGCTAATAATTCTAAAGTATACCCCGTTACATCAAACTTTAGTGTTTTATCACCTAAACTTACATCTGATATTAATATTAATTACATTTCACGGTATAATTCGTGTGCCTCTTTAAATTTTCGTTGACCTAACTTTTCTTCACGTCTTTCAGGACCTAACTTCCTAATACTTTCACATAGCGTTTCTAATATCTCATATATTGTAGTTAGTTTTTCCATCAATTATTTTCTACACTTTTCACTTAATGATTTCGCTATAAAAAAAAACACTTCACCTAAATACGCAAACAACTTTTACGCACTTTATGCCTCACTTTCTGCGCCTCGTCCTCGACCAAAGGACGACCGGATGCGTCGCATGGCCTGTTGTCCTATTTCCTTCTGGACTATCTTGCGGTGAAAATCCCTGTACGTCTTGTACGCGAAAAATGCCAGAATCACTCCGATAATCCCAACGACCACGATCATCATTGTCTGCATATTCTCAATGCGTCCACCCATACTTTTAAGTATCGCATCGTTTCCTGCTGCTGCATTCTGGAATACCTCCTCCTTCTCCACTGTAGCTCGACACATTTTTATTTTTCCCAAATCTTGTATTCTTACTTAGAAAACTCACAGAACCTCCAAGCCACCTGTGCTCACGTGCACGCGCGAGCGCATGGCAGGGTCGCCATGTAATGTGGTGGTTGGGGATTTCAATGAAGACGTCCGATACGAGTGACAACCTTTTATTCACTGTCTTGCTTAGCTAATACATACTATTACATACTAATCAATGGTGCATAGGTACATGCACACTACTACAGTAACCATTCTATATGGCGGTGTCTACCAACGCAAAATAATTAAATAATCACTGGTTTTATGTCCAGTTAACTTTATATAGGCTGATTAACATAAAACAAATTTAATGAAAACACAATCATTTCCAAACTACTTATTAATAAAAACGTGCCTCATCATAATTTTTTTTTTTTTTTTTTCTGCCTTTGACCCTAGATTTGCGTGATGGAAAGCAAAGCCAGAGTCTAAAATGGAGCAGGCATTCAAGTAAAAGCACTGTCGGGCACCGGCTCTCACATACACAGGACAGATCACAGTAAAACTGATTGGCGCCGGACTTAGATGTAAGGGTGGTGGCTAGCCGGGCGTACAATTAGACCACCTAGCGTGCTGGATTTTGTTGACTCTTACAACACTCGTTTTTTTCCCAGCGTGCGGTGGGGATATTCTGCCCCAAACGGGTGAAACTCTTTTATAATAACTCCACGTAAGAACAATAAAGTATGTATTGAAATGTGTGTGTAAAAGTTTATAACTTTTGAAATGTTTGTTTAATACCCGTGCGAAGCTGGGGCGGGCTGCTAGTCGAAAATAATAAGTAAAACAAAATATAGTGTTCTTCAATTTATTATAATACGAATAAAGTATGAGAATTACTGCTGTGTGCTGTTGGATTGGTATCCGTGCTGGTATTGTCCATACGCTCGGTACAAAAGATCCCAAAACGTCATCCTCTCTTGTTCAGGGCGGCTTTTAAGTGTCAACTCTGAGTTGATTTCCAAAGCGTACTGGTTATCCTTTGTTGCTGGCTTCCATTCCACTGGAAGGAGGTCCGTGACCTCAGGAGTTGGGTTTCTGAAATCAAAATGTTTACTTGCACTTTAGGAAATAACAAAACATAAGAATAAAATAAAATAAGTATAATTTATAATCATCATTTCAGCCAAAAGACCTCCCCCAAAGATTTCCACAAAGGCCGGTCCTGGGCCGCCCGCATCCATCGTTTTCCAGCGACCTTAATCAGGTCATCGGTCCACCGTGTGGGAGACCTACCAGCACTGCGCTTTCCAGAACGCGGTCGCCATTCCAGGACATTTCTGCCCCATCGGGCGGCGGTCCTGCGCGCTATGTATCCTGCCCACCGCCACTTAAGTTTGGCAATCCTGTGGGCTATGTCGGTGACCCTGGTTTTCCTGCGTATCTCCTCATTTCTGATTCGATCTCGCAGGGAAACTCCGAGCATAACTCTCTCCATTGCCCTTTGGGTGACTTTGAGCCTTCTGATGGAGTCCATAGTGAGCGACCACGTCTCTGTTCCATAAGTCATCACTGGCAACACACATTGGTTGAAGACTTTTGTCTTCAGACACTGTGGTATTGGGGACGAGAAGATCTATCGCAGCTTCCCAAACGCTGTCTAAATAAATAATAATTATTATTATAATAATTTACAATAACATAAAATAAGCACGGCTTAAACTGGAGCTACCCAACTCGACCGAAGGACTTCTATCTCATAAAACACCAAGCCGAACGTTTACAGTGCAGGCTTTTTCTCTTTTACCTAATCTGACTTATCTTACGGGGTGAGCGATGGGTGACACTTTTGAACATCAACCGGCAACCGTGCCTGCTTAATTACGGGTGTGTGTGGTATAAAAAACAACAGTCTCAAATTAAAAATATAGAATACGCTGTGTCACCCATACCATCCCGAGGGTGTCGTAAGACGCGACTATGAGAACGTAAGGCAAATCACCTAGCCGCAATAGAAGGAAAACTTGATACAAACCCTGTGCCAACCTGTATTGCCAGCGTGGCACAGTAAGCTAATTTCCCTCCATGAATTTGGCGGAGGCCCGACTCAGTAGTTAGTGTGCTTCATTGGTCTATGGGTTACGTGAGCCGCCTTTGGATCAACGGGTCCCGGGTTCGAATTCGGGGTAGGGCAAGTGTCTTTGTCTAAACCAGAGACACTTGCTCTGAGTCTGGGTGTCATTTGTGTTCGTGAATTACATGTTCGTAAATTTCCCCTGCGATAAAGGTCAGTGCAGAGAAATCTTTAAAAAAAAACGAAAGAAAGTAGTGGGTCATTCATGGACTGAAACGAACGAACGAACGTATACTAATACAACAAATCAAACTTACCCGTATTTGGCGAAATTTGTCCACAGTGTTGTGATTTGGGAAGTTATCAGGTCACCGGCTTCATCTTTGTCAGGAGTACCAACGAATTGATTGTCGTCAAATAAATATCCCAATTCTGCCGCGTGAGAAGCTCCTGTCACGTTCTGGTCGCCAACATAAGCAAATATGTAACGGTACACTTCAGCTCCATTATCTATAAACTGCTCAGCCATCCGCTGTGTTGGGTGGTTAAATATCACATCATCTCCGTAATCAGCAGTCTGCTTCCTAAATTCAATCCCCAATTCTGTCGCATCTCCGACGTAAAAGTTCTTTATGAGATCTAAAAGTCCATTCAATGGTTCAATGTTAGGGAACGCGAATGCAAACATGTACTCAAAGTTATCATAATTCCCGTCAGCTGGTGCGGCAGAGAAACCTACACCCAACTCTTCGTTAGTATGCCCAATCATGATTGGTGTAGACTTGACTTTAGGTGCTTCCTTGATGTTAATGGGATATTCAGTAATAAAACTTTCTACGCCATCAAACTTTTTCTCTATACATGGTTTAAGTGTGCTCTTGTCGGTACCTTCTGCTGATATAAGACCCGTGTCATATGCAGCCTTTGTTAGTTCCTTCGGCTCAATACTGGACAGGAATCCTACTGCATCGTTTATATCAGTGGTGTTATAACCCAAATACTCAGCTATTTGGAAAGCTGCCAATGTATGAGAAGGTAAAAAGAACCACGGGCTTACTGCAGGACCACTTTGAATAATGGCTTTGTCAAATAGTTTCTCGGTGTCGGAGAATAAATGTGCATTCACAGCCATAGCTCCGGCACTTTGTCCAAATGGTGTGACATTCGTGGGGTCACCGCCAAATGCTTCAATGTTTTCTTTGACCCATCGCAGAGCTCTTACTTGGTCTTTGAATCCCATATTACCAGGAACTTCAGGAATATCCAGACATAGAAATCCGTAGGCGCCAAGACGATAGTTAATACTTACAACAATTACATCATTTTCAACCAAAGTTTTTGGGTACTCTCCCGCGCCGCGTCCTTGATTGAAACCTCCACCGTGAATGTAAAACATGACTGGCAGAAGATTCTCTGAGCTGGCCGTGTCTGGGACATAAATATTAAGTATCAGACACTGGACTGTTCCGGTATAATCTCCAGTCGAAGATAGTTGCACACAAAACGTGGAACTGTCATTTGCTTCAAAGACATCGTCAAAGGCTGGATACGGAAGAGCGAGCTGAAAATCAAATTCATAACAATGTATTCACCTAAAAAGGCATAGATACCTATAGAGAATGACGAACATCCCTATTATCCTGGGATTTCTTAAATATTGACTCCACTGGATACCTACGATTCAGAAATTCAGATTGTAGCAAAAAACATATTTTGGTAGTTATTGGTACTTCCAAATTTCAATAAATCATACTTACAGAGAAAGGAGCTGTTTCATTTACTAGAGCGTAGGGTATCCCGAGGTATTTAGTGAAGTGTCCATCGTCAGCCCTTACACCCTTTATGAGGCCTACTGAAGTTGAGACTACGGTGTCTGACCTAGGCTTGGCGTGGACAAAGCCGTAAAGAAGAAATACTATCAGTACTGACTTCATTGCTTCTGCCCAATGTCTGAAGTACGATTATCTGACACCATGCTATATACTGATTTCAATTCACTATCTAAAATGAAATCAATTTGATTCTGTACGATAAACAAACTATCAGACATGTTTCTATTAATGACTAATTGGCGGAGATGATGTTACGAAAATATAATCCGTATAATCTAACTTACAACTACTCGTTATAATATTATAAAACAAATATCGCTGAAGATTTTTATGAAAATTGAAAGAGTAAAAGACGTGGGCACCACCGTCTAAGCGACGAATCGTTTAGATGGTGGTGCAAAATGAAACATCAAATTCAAGGCGGACGATGAGTTGGAGGAAGGTTGACACAGCATGGGGTCATTTATGTCATGAGGGGATACTTGCCCGACCCTGAAATCAATCCTAGGACCATTGATCAAAGGCTTTACAATTATTTCCTTGCACAAATGAGGTAGTTCTAGTAGCTCTATAAACATAAACTATGATACACGTAAAGTGGGTATGAAATCCGTCCTCAGACGGGATTCCCTCACATACTTCAACATACGAACATAACACTCCGTAACACGTGGATCGTGGATCGGAATGAATTATACTAGAACAGGAACAGACGTATAAAAAACCCTTGCTGAATTGCTGAAATAAATGCCTGATACAAAAGTCTGTCATCCTGGATTCAGCAAGAATCTTGAAAAGATCCATCTCTCTAGACCCCTTTATTTTTTGATTTCGCATACCGCACTGCTTTATGCATTCCGCTGCCCCTCAGTGGGCGGTCATGCGGGTCTCTGAAAACTACCTGTCCTTAGTGAGGGATTACACGTCACCCTTGGAGCGCCATGGGTTTGGGAAAGCGCATATAAATGTGTCGCCCCGACAAGTTTAAACACACGTGCGAATAATAACAATAATACTTCTTTATTTCAGACACATCTATGGTAATCAATAATAAAGAAATAATTAAACTTTGAAATATTAATATGTAATTGCATGGATTTTTACTTTCATAGAGTAAGCTTCGTTTTCAATCGGTTCTGATTGAAGCAGCTACTAGTTGCCCCAAAGCAGCTACTAGTTCTTTGGGCTACGTGGTCTGACCCTTCCGTTTTAATTGTGGCGTCGTTCGCTTTGTTGGGTTGTCTGTTTCTTCTAATTAATTGCTCATTTCTATTTCAATCACGCAGAGCGACTCCAAGCGCAGCTCTTTCTAGGTTAAGCTACGCAACCTGCAACACATCTAACTTATTACATTTACCCCATTTGTACGGATCGGAGACGTTGGTCATGATTAAGTTAGCCCCTAAATGACCCATTACAATGCAAATCACCTAGAGGAAGATCTACGACATGTCAAGTCAGTATTGCGAAGCCCCACTCAAGCCCCCTCGCCTACATCACATCAACTGGCCTAAAAAGTTTACCTGCCATTTTACCATATATCGAAGGGATCACAGACAAATTGGCAATATTCTGAAGCAGGCTTTTACAAAAACTTATTATAAGCCCCACAAAAAGATAAGCCAACTCCTAAGACCCAAATAGTCAAAAATAGATACTAGAATAAAATAACATATAGCTGATATAAAATATAATCGCTCAGCGAAGTCACCCAGTTTGTGAACAGACAAACCTCAAATACAGGCAAAGGAAAACCTTACCGAGAAAGCTCTGCGAGGCTATTTAAGTCAGAAATCATCAAGACTTTAATAGAGAAGATGGTTGGCAAGTTCCACCACCTTGGGACCCGGTTACAAAATTAACCACATCTTAAGCCCAACACAAAATTGCAAGACCACTAGACACTGTGAGTGACTTATGTATCAACCGAGCACGTTATACATAGCTTAATCATGCTATGTTCAGCGTAACGCACCCTACCACGTGGCCGGTAAGGTGGCTACGTAGCTCACGTGCATCATAATGCGCCCACCAATAGAATGGAAGTTCTTTAGTGATTCGTCGGTATATATTTTAAAGGCTCGCAGCGACCACCACCATCTAGGCGCCCCGTGACCACGGACACTGCAAAGTGTCTGAAACGCTAGGTTATAAATAAATGAACACGATCAAGACCGTCAAGAAATCATTCCCTGTAATGATAGTAGTATTACAAATGTCGATTTATAAGATTTTTGTGATAAAGCCAACATAAATAAAGTTCTTTTTGTCTTTGAATTGAGTGGGCAATCGACAACCATCAGCACTTTTGGGACCCACATCTGGATCCACACGAGCAAAGCCGCGGAGAACAGCTAGTTATTTATTTTATAAATCTACAGTTTTCCATGCATATTTATGAATAAGATTTTGAAGTGCAGGTTTAAGAAACACTTGGCGATATCTAGTATGTATATAAATAAATATACTAAAATATGTATCTATTTAAACTAATACTCAGCCCTTAGATTTCCCTCTGTTGAATCTGGCCTCCTCTCATTTCATGGAGGGGAAGTAGCCTACTATGCCACGCTGGCCAGACGGGTTGGCACAGGGTTTCGTATCAAGTTATTCTTCTCTTGCGGCTAGGTATTCGGTCTTGTTATTTTCTTTAGTCGGGTCTTACGACACCCTTAGGGTGGAATTGGGTGCTGGCTCTACGTATTCTCAATTCGTCATGACACGGAGTAGATATCTACTGATATTTATTTATTAATTAGCTTTATCGACCACAGGACTAATGGATTAGCAGTATTGCAAAATGTGTTGAAATTATTTTGTATAGGGCAAACGTGCCAGTAGTGGAAACTTAAATTATCGTTTAACTGTCATCTGATTACTTTATTCTTATCGTTTAGTACCTGTGGCTTGTCGTGTTCTAATGCCCATTGTCCGTTTAGTGACGGATCTAGAAAACACAATGCAATACAGGTTATACCTAGTGCAGTGGATCGTTTACGAATTTTCTCAAACGACAGATGGCCCGCCCAGACCATTAATGGTAGGTTTTAGTGGGTAAACCGTTCGCAATCATCATCTCATCGCGACCTGGACTCCCACATACCCCAGCCCCATCCTCCGGCTGGGGACCTTTTTGGTTATAAGGTTTTATGGTTACGTTACGAATGGATCATATAAGAAGTTTCCCAAAGGACAGATAATATAATATCCTTCCTTGAACATTTCACACAACGCCATCTCGTCCCAAGCTAAGCAACTTAATGCTTGTGTTATGGTAACGAGATGGATGATAAACTACTTATATACATTTTTTTTTGTAAATACATACATATTATAGATAGAAATGACACCCAGGCTCCGAGCCAGTGCCTCTGGTTTAGACAAAGACACTTGCCCGACCCCGGAATCGAACCCGGGACCCGTTGATCCAAAGGCGGCACATCTAACCACTAGACCAACGAGGCAGTCGATGGCTCGCGCAGACGAATAGTGGTAGGTTTTAATGAGTAAACTGGTCGAAATCACCATCCCATCGCGACTGGGACTCCCACATACCCCAGCACCGTCCCCCGGCTGGGGACCTATAAAAAGTTTTCTCCACTATGAAAAAAACGGGTGTTAAAAAGCGGCCCATGGAACGCGAGACAGGCTAGGCTCGAGAGAAGGATTGTGAAGATTGGTGCCATGCCAGTTGGAGAACAAGAAGTGGAGGAGTTTGAGGGAGAAGTCACACTCCCCCCCTGACGTGCCTGGCAACGACTGCCTCATTGGTCTAAGGTCTAGATGTGCCGTTCACACATAAACTAATCTTTAGATCAACGGGTACCGGGTTCGATTCCGATTCCGAAGTGTCTTTGTCTAAACCAGAGACACTTGCTCTGAGTCTGGGTGTAATTTGAGTTCGTGAATTACATGTTTGTAAACTGCCCCCGCGATACAGGTTATACCTAGAGCAGGGTTTTTTTTTATTTTATTTAATCCCTTATTGCATAAAATGTACATAGGCGGACTTAATGCCAAGAGGCATTCTCTCCCTGACCTTTGGGTGTGCAGAGAGGGATTTACGGCAGATGCACTGGTAAATGGCGAAAGTATTGTATATCTAATATCATCATCATCATCATTTCAGCCAAAAGACGTCCACTGCTGGACATAGGCCTCCCCCAAGGATCTCCACAAAGGCCGGTCCAGGGCCGCCCGCATCCACCGCCCTCCGGCGACCCTACCCAGGTCGTCGGTCCACCGTGTGGGAGGCCTACCAGCACTGCGCCTTCCGGAACGCGGTCGCTACTCGAGGACTTTTCTAATATAACATAAACTTACTTACAAATAAATAATATACATATATAAACATACATATACTCGTACATCATACATATACTCGTACATGTCGTGGATTGATGAAGTTATGGCGTGACAGACAGCGCCATCTAAGGATTATTTTTTTGAACCAATAAATTGTTACCGGAAACGCAAGCGGCGCAGTACCTTCCGCTTGGACACGATCGTCGATAGAGCGGATGTAGCGAGACGGCGGCTAGATGGCGCTAGTATAACGTGAACCGGATGCACCATTGACAGCGATAGTCTTTATAAGGAGCTGCGCTGTTGAATCGGGACGCATTTCTATCTGAGACGTCTCGGGGTACGGACCACTGCCTCAGACAATCAGTACTGTCTTTATTGTGGTGAGCTGTCTACGTCGGCCGGTCTTGCATTACGCTCGGTATCGACGCACGTGTTTGTTTCCATAATGTAGGAAGTCGTTAGTAAAAGAAAAATAAAGTTACTTTGATTTAAATGATCTTTCGTTCAAGTACCCAAGTCAGTGCCCACATGCATTAAACTATGTCAGATCATGATGATGACCGGATGCTTCACATCTCGGCTACCCATCCATGATCCATGAGTGTATCTGCGACATATAAGTGTACATATAAAAGACAAATACGTTATTATAAAAAAAACTATCTTAGCGAAAAAGTGGGGTCGTTTTAGATACACTATGTGGTATGAGGTGGGACATAACTCTCGAGTCGACACATAAACTAACGTGGACGGTCCGCTTAGAAAAAATGTCGCAAGAGAGGAAAAAGCTTGCTACAAAACCTCTGCCGACCCAGCTAGAGTTGTAAATTTCCCTCCACGTAGTTGCGAGACGCGACTCGCGTGTACCATGCGGAATTATTATTGAAACTCGAAAAACATTTCTACAAACTGATACGTTTATTTTATTTTTTATTAGCCGGCTTCACGCGGGTGCAATGATGAACCTTTAATTTTGTCAGTGTTTCTCTACTATATTATGGATGTAATATACACATAAACCTTCCTCTTGAATCACTCTATCTAATAAAAAAACCGCTTCGAAATCCGTTGCGTAGTTTTAAAGATTTAAGCATACATATGGACGGACAGACGACAGCGACTTTGTTTTATACTATGTAGCGATAGTGATATATGTATTGATTAGTCTTTAGTATAAATTCTGTAGAGTAGTTCACATGCGTTTTTGTACCGCGAGAATGGCGCAAGTAACTATTAACCGTATAGCTATTCTTTTTCTTTCTTTCGTAGAAAATATCCATGGATGCTGTTGGGGACTGACCGGGTTATGTGGGACTCCAGGGCGCGTGGAGGTGGTAAGTTGCGCCCCAACCTACTCACTAAAACCGACATCGATCCTCGACTGCCGGAGTCCATGGCCACAGGGTTTTTAACAGACTCCAACACAAGAATTGTGAAGATATGCTTATTCTCCAGAGAGGCAAGCGTATTTAAATAATCCATTGATTTAAAGAAGATATTATTTTAACTAGATTAAATCAATTTTAATTCGTTCATAAGTGGAGACCGCGAAACGGCAAGCGTAGCTTGGGTCGGCCCGATGATGATAATGATGTCAATTTTATTTTATTTCACACAAAAATATTAAACAATAATACATTGCAAGACTTATAACTTACAAAAAATCATATATATACATAATAATATATCAAAAATTGACAATATATTAAAATATTATAAACTAGTGGCCCGCCACGGCTTCGCCCTTGCAAAGCGGGGGTGGGTTACACTTAAAAACCTTCCTCTTGAATCACTCTATCTATTAAAAACCAGCGCCAGGCATTCCGTCTGGCTTATGCTGAACCACCGCCGTTTCAGCGCAATTTATATTAGAGTATAAGTAATTATAGATAGTGTTTAGGGTAAAATTGTGCTGAATAAACCATTTTTCTTTCTTTCTTATTAAAAAAACCGTATCAAAATCCGTTGCGTAGTTATAAAGATTTAAGCATACATAGGGAAGGACAGACGACGGCGACTTTGTTATAAACTATGTAAAGATAAAGATTAGGCCCATGTGGTAATATCCCTAAAATACTGGCGGCACTAAGTAGATTGAATATTACTAGCTACGTCGATAATAATATCACCAAGAAGAATTATATTCCTAAACTAGCTTTTGCCCGCGACTTCGTCCGCGTGGAATAATGTCTTCCGGAAAAAAACAATTTGTTCCCCTTTTCTCGGGAATTTCCAGTAGTCCTCTCTTAGTGGTAGCCTACTTCTCCCAACAAACACACAGGCCAAATTTCAGCTCTCTACTGCCAGTAGTTTCGGCTGTGCGTTGTCTGTCAGTCACTCAGTAACGGAAGAGTTTTATTTATATATATAGATAGCTGTGCCCGCAACTCCGTCAGTGTGTAATTCCTTGTGTGTTATTAAGTAACAGTATTGGTAATATTGTTTAGATCACGTTCACATGAGGCTTAAGTACCTATACAACGAAAATACTTCAGCGCAAAGCTTGCGGGTAAACACAACAAAAGAAAACTAAATTAATTTTGACTATAAGTCGCGCTGATAAACAATATTGCCTATCAATAAGGTCGAATGCTCGGAACGTCTACTCGCATCAACAGCCAAATATTGTATGAAGTTCGCCGCTATCCGTGGTCATCTCGCACACAAATGTATGTGCGGGGTGGCTGTTTCAGGGCTGAGGCCCTCTACAGCGGTTTCGACGCTGTCCATGGTAATGGACAGGTCTATGGGTATATGTTTAGATATGTTGGGTCGCCGGCTAGTTAGTCGGCAGTCAACTCACGCTGCAGTGGTTTGCTGCGGCGGTCCGTCGGTCGCGCGTGAAGCAGCGCCAAGTCCCTAATGTGGGAGAGGCGCGACGCGTCCGCACGCTCGAACATCTTGGTGGTGAGACGGGTGATAAACTCGTCCAGGCTCTCAACTCGTAAGTCCCTCGAAATGGTCGCGTTCCTCACATAACGGGCGGCGACGATCGTTCGGAGACATAAAGCTTGCTGGGATCGAAGGCGCTTCTTGTTCGTCTCCGAAACGAAGGCGATCCAGGCTGGGGCGGCGTACGTGAGGCGGCGTATAATAACGATTTCTATGTTTTTTTTTTTTTTTTTATTAAATAGGTAATAATGTTAACATTTATTAATTAGGGATGATTGAGAGTGTTATACACGTAAGAGTAGACAAATATAATCAGAAAGCTCTGAACTGCTAAGCTATCGGGAGTTACACGTGTTATTGTGAGTCAACCATAAAAGATAGACATATTCTGTCGTGGAATATTTTTTATATAATTTTAAGAAGAACATTTCCGTCATACATGATTTCTGTGTAGCTTCATCTATTAAGGCTGCACACGCGACGGAAGCATAAAAAATGGAGTAAGTTCTCCTGTTCCCAACATTTCCCTTCACTGCTCTGCTCCTATTGATCGTAGCGTGATGAAAAGTGTACTATAACCTGCCCAGAAGTATAAAGAACAATTGTACCAAGTTTTGTTGAAATCCGTCGAGTGGTTTTTGTTTCTATAACGAACATACAGACAGACAGAAAGACAGACAGACAAAAATTTTACTGATTGCATTTTTGGCGTCAGTATCGATCACTAATCACCCGCTGATAGTTATTTTGGAAATATATTTCATGTACAGAATTGACGACTCTACAGATTTATTATAAGTATAGATAGATAGATAGATAGAAGAAGATGATTCTAAGTCAGCAAGTATCACTGGTGGACATAGGCCTCCCCCAAGGATCTCCACAAAGGCCGGTCTTGGGCCGCCCGCATCCACTGCTTACCGGCGATCTTAACCAGGTCGTCGGTCAACCGTGTGGGAGGCCTACCAGCACTGCGCCTTCCGGAACGCGGTCGCCACTCGAGGACTTTTGTTAAATACGATGTATAAACTTTGCGGGCTCATTGAAGCAATATTACATTAATAGCTATAATCGCAGTATCAGTACCGATAGTTACAATCAAACAATCTTTTGATTTTGATATACATAATGTTGTAGAAAATATTATGACTAGGTATACCCGTTTAGATTGGGAATTAAATGATTAAATGACCAAAAGCATTTTTATAAAACTATAATATCGCAACTGATGTAAATCATTTCTAAGAGGGTCAACTATCCAGAGAAATTAACCAAAACAATACGTACATTCTGCGCTGGTATGTTAACACATTCACTGCCTCAAAAAAAAAAAACTTGATTGCTGGGTGCCAAAACTTTTTAAGGCGAATTTTGATTAAGTACCTATGGATGTTTGAAAATATGGTTAAATGTTTTATTTGCATTCCCATAAAAAGCTAATATTAGGCTGTAATATGAAAAATAAATACAAAAATGAATACAAGACACCTCAATGATTTCGTAACATAATATATCTTGACCACGCCGGGCTAAGAAACGACGGCTACTTTCATTGACACGACAACACCCCTCCTACCATAATTCATAGTTACAGAGTTTCCATATTTTTAAATACCACGCTGACAAGTCGCGTGTAACAGCGGTCTTCTCTTGGACCCGGACACACAGAAAGAATGTTACAATTACCTACCGTTTTCGTATTTAACAAATTAATAAAATAATCAGTTTATAAAACAAATCTTTACTTAAAAAAATGAATATTTGTCTGTATGTCCTTTATAGATTCGTAAACTATGCATTTAATCAATACGTACAATGGACTACACTCGAGAGCAATGAATCCGGGTCACTTAAAGAATCCTAAAAATCTCGGAAAACAAAAATGCTAGGTTAATGCAATAAATCGTATTTAATAGACAATGTAATACTCCTTAAATGAAGGTATTAAAACTTCTTAGTTATTGTGAAGTTATATCATAAAAAAATCAAACTTGAAAAAGGGCCCCTTTCGAAGATGGAACTACGAAATTACAGCATTTGGTTTTGCTTTTGTTTGTAATCTGTCATTTATGTGGGTACATAAACCATGTTGATAGTGCTCTATATTCATTATTCAAGCTGAAATTATGTCGCTTACGCCTGAAGAATGCACCAGAATACTTACAATGCTGGAAACCGGCCGGAGTCAGCGCGATACAGCCAGGACTGTCAGTGTGTCGCTGTCAACAGTACAAAGAGTTCTCCGACGTTACGAAGAAACTGGTTCTAACCTACGCAGACCAGGAACGGGCAGAACCAGGTGTACCACAGCACGAAAAGACCGATACTTGGTGAACACCATGCTTCGAAATCGCTTTCTCACAGGAACTGAACTCACAAATCAGTTTCGATGCCTCGGAGGAAGTAACCCAAGTGCATGGACAGTAAGACGTCGGCTTGCTGAATCTAACTTAAAACCCCTTAGACCTGCAAACGGCCCCAAACTAGAGCGTGGGCATCGTATTTCAAGACTAAGATATGCCCAGAGCCACGTAAATTGGAGTATTGAAGATTGGTCAAAAGTTATGTTCTCCGACGAATCTAAATTTATGCTCTACAAGCACGATGGAAGACACAGAGTGTATCGAAGACCAGGGGAAAGATTCAAGCAAGCATGCATCGAAGAAAAAGTAGCCTACGGTGGTGGGTCTGTACTTGTGTGGGCCGGACTTTCTTCTGAAAGTCGCACAGAGCTGGTGATCATAGAAAACGGCTCTTTATCTAGCGTAAGATATGTGGAAGAAATCCTCAATGATCACGTTGGTCCATTTATGGTCAATTTAGGTGAGGATGCTATCCCCCTCGACTGTGCTGCCACCTTGCTGTGGTGAGGGGGCTTGATTGCCTCAATGATCCGTGGGGCCATACCGGCTAGGGCCTCCCATGCCGGGCGGGCCCACGGGGAGAGGTGAGACGAAGAGCGGCACCCAGCGTCGTGGCGGGTTGCGGCTCCGGGGACTCCTCTGTCCTCAGAGCTGCCTTGGGAGTCGTAAACCGCTGCGGCGCACCATGAGGTCCTCGGGTTGGCGCTCAACTTAGTTGGCCGTCAAACCGAGTCCTCACTCAACGTCCTCGGGTTGGCGCCGGCCGAGGGCTGACGGGCCTCCTCTGCGAGGCCGTATGTCGCAGAAGGGGGCTGCGGGACGGATCGCCGGTGCGCTGCGGTAGATTGGGGCTGCGGGGACTTGGGTGGATGGGGACCCTGTCCCCAGTGTCTCGCTGCGAGCCCTGGACGGGGGCTCCGGGGACCCGGGTAGACGGTGGACCCTGTCCTAAGGGTTTCCCTGCGGGCCCTGGACGGCTGCGGTGCGCCGGTGTCCTCTGGTTGGCGCCGGCCCGAGGGCTGACGGGCCTCCTTCTGCGGGGCCGATGTCGCAGAAGGGGGCAGCGGGGCGGGTCGCAAGGGAGGGAGCTCCGGGTGACCCGCGCCGCGGACGGAGGCGGGGGTGGAAGGGGGGTCGTGACGATGCGGGCCCCTTCTGCCCTCGCCTAGGAGGCCGGTGGTGGTTCGGGGGAGCCACCACCGACGAAAGCCTCGATGACTGAGGGCGTCTCAGTATACCGGGACGCCCTCTCTGATAGTCGCTTGCCCGCGTTGCGGGCACCACGCCGGGGCGTCACAGTAGAATGCGTTTACGCGAACTTGTGGCGCCCCAAGCGCGTCGTGTGAGGGTATGCCGCTGGGGTTTTAGTGGGTAAACGACTCTTGGGTAGACGACCCTTGTCGGAGTCCCACATAATCACCGACCTTTCCCCCGGGGTGCGGTGGTATGCATAAAGCATTTCCCCAGCGATCCCAAAAAAAAAAAAAAAAAAAAGGTGAGGATGCTATATTTATGCATGACAATGCCCGACCTCATACAGGTAGGATTGTGAATGACTACCTTCAAGAGATGAACATTACTCGTATGGAGTGGCCAGCGCGCAGCCCGGATATCAACCCGATCGAGCATGCTTGGGACGAGCTAGGCAGATGCGTAAAACAACGAACCCTCCCCCAATCACGCTTCGTGAGCTCAAAATTGCTCTCACAGAGGAATGGGAGAATATTCCCCAAAATCGTATAAGGAACTTGGTGTACAGCATGCCAAACCGCGTAAACGCAGTAATGGAAGCACGAGGAGACAATACGAAGTATTAAAATTCAAGAAAATCGTAATAAAGTTAAAAAATTTCATGTTTCCTATTTTTGTTTTAAGGAGAGATCAGCAGTTTTTTTTTTTATGTAATTTTGTGTTAATAAAATGTATGGTGACTCATATTTTTTATACTTTCATTTAAGGAGTATTACATTGTCTATTAAATACAATTTATTGCATTAACCTATAATTTTTAGTTTCCGAGATTTTTAACATTCTTTAAGTGACCCGGATTCATTGCTCTCGAGTGTATTTTTAGGTGGAAACTTTGCGCGTTGATCGCTTTTCTTGGGATGGGTATAAAATGTCAAACTCGCTTCAGGACACGTGACCTGATCGAAAATTCGTAAGACGGATGGAGAGTTGACAGCGCGGCGCAGCGGAGAGGAAGTAATTACTTATAAATGATTGTAATAGTTCCAAAGATTTAATTTTTGGTAATTGTAATAATTGTTTTTGTGTCCGATAGTGCAATAAATAAATATTGTATTTAACCACATCAATACTAGTACTTTAATACTGATAGATTGTTCCTGTCCAAGGGCCTCCTTGCCCAGTCGGGCAGCATTACCTCTCTGCACTATTAAATATATGATATATGCGTCCTACCCGCACTAACCTACGGTGCTGAAACGTGGACACTGACGGTGCGGCTAGTCCATCAGCTAAAAGACGGTGTCTCGCTACGAGATGGAATTCGTAATGAAGTCATCCGAGAGAGAACGCGTGTCATCGACATAACCCATAGGATAAGCAAGCTGAAGTGGCAATGGGCTGGCCACATCTGAAGTAAACGGCAAACAGGTGCTACAGTGGAGACCACGTACTGGAAAACGTAGGGTGGGACGCCCCACTGCTAGATGGAGCGACGATCTGCGACGGGCAGCCGGCAGCAACTGGATGCATAGAACCGAAGACCGGGTTCAGTGGTGAGCCATGGGGGAGGCCTGCGTTCAGCAGTGGACTGAAATAGGCTGATGATGATGACTATTAAATATAGGTCAAGATAAAATGTGATCGGCCTCCATAGAGCTCAGTAATCGAAGGTCGCGCTCTTAATCAATTTTCAGAAAAACGTCTCTCGAACGCCCGCATCAGCAAGGTTTGACATTGATAGATCGTGACTCGATAACGATGGTACTTCGCTGATATAGATAAAATAATTGTCTTTAACATATTATTTAAGTATTATAGGTATGATCATATTATCATAAATATTATATTTGTTTTCTTTTGGTTGGAATAAAATCAAGACATTAGTAAATTTGATTTTTTTACTTAGAATCCAAGGTTAAATGATAATTAATAAATTCTGAGACATTTAGAAAACACAGGGTCGCCACCCCATTATCCCCTGAGGGTGTGCTAAGAGCCGACAAAAGGAAATGTTATGGCCAAAAACCTCTTCTTCTTCAACCTTTCACCACCCAATGCTGAGTGTAGGTCTCTTCCAATGCACGCCATTCTTCGCGGTTTTGCGCCTTTCGCATCCAATCCTTTCCGGCCACTCCAACAAGGTCGTCGGCCCAACGCATCGGTTGCCTGCCCGCATTTCTATGCCCTCTAGGCCTCCACTCAAGCACCCGATTACCCCACCTGTTGTCCTGTCTACGGCATATATGGCCCGCCCACTTCCACTTTCTGCTAGCGACCACATGGGCTATGTCAACCAATTGCGTTCTCTTCCGGATCTATAGACTAGCCGCAAGGAAAGGAAAACTTGACACGAAACCCTATGCCATACCGTCTGACCAGCGTGTCCCTCCACTTAATTGGAGGAGATCCGACTCCACATTGGGTAATTTATGGGCTGAGAAGTTACATTGAATAATGTCCAAGATATATGTTTATGCATCTAATACAATCATGATGATTTATGTTTTAA
Source organism: Clostera curtula (assembly GCA_905475355.2). Lineage (NCBI taxonomy): Eukaryota > Metazoa > Arthropoda > Insecta > Lepidoptera > Notodontidae > Clostera > Clostera curtula. The sequence continues at coordinate 2,343,763 of FR997813.1, read as the reverse complement.
ATTTCTAACTGTCAAATTATGTTACATCTCAAATCATAAATAAAATTGTATATTTATTCCATAAACACTAACTTAAGTAATATGTACTTACATAAACACATTTGGTTTTTTTTACACTTACATTTGTTTTAAATAATAAAACATATTTATTTTCCTACTAAATTAAATTTATTTACAAAAAAGTTCAACCCGTCCGAATTCAAACAGAACTTGCTTGCCTAATGTTTATTTTTCTAAAAACTCAATACTAGTATTGTATCAATTCATTGTAAACTTTTGAAGCGTCATCAAGTTAATTTCGATAACGTTGAATTTCGTTTTATCTTTTACCTAACAATAAAAGAAGGTAATTGGCTGTGTAGCAAAGACTGGGGCTTTTTGGTAGTGTTAAACAAAATAAAACACATTTCATTTACATAATCCGTGATACTTTCGTATTAATGTGTTTAATGAAATTGGTCACAGTTGTTAACATAAATGCTTAAAGATTACTTTTATTGTACTAACCCCAAGTCCAAATTGAGTACTATCGAAATTAAATACCCCTCATTTGACTAAATGACGTTATACCCCTTTTTTTAACGATGAGTGCTCCAAATATAAAAAAATGTTAAATCAATTTACTTCGATAGAGTATTTTTATTATGTCTCACTTAGGCACTATCCCCTTTGTAGCCAATTTGATAATTCCCGTATACTCTGTAGAATAGGTCCCAGAAAGTCATTCTCTCGCGGTCAGGTCGGCGTATAAGCGTCAATTCTGAATCAATATTCAGAGAAAACTGCTCTTCCTTTGTTGCTGGTTTCCATTCTACTGGGATCAATTCGGAGACTTCTGGAGTTGGGTTTCTGAGGCAAACACATAGGAGATTAGATACTATTTAAAAATCATGACTCGACAATAATATGTCAACATTAAAAAAACATATAGTTAATTGTATATTCCTTAAAAGGCTATTCGTCATTCATTGCGTAAACGTGTAGCGTGTTTCTCTCATCTGGCGAACTTGCTGTCACTATGCTCTTTAGGGTTTTTGTAAACAAGACCAATAATTTGAAAAATAGCAACTAAAGAGTTTCTTCTCGGCTCTTCTCTGTAGATCAGCATTCCGAATCGGTGGTAGTTTCAGGATGAATGTGGGAAACAAGGGTTGTAGGAGATCAAAAGATATGGATGGATTGTAAGAATGTGGAATTATTGTGTATGAAAGGTGTGTATGGAAACTACCGCCTAGTGTGGGATAGGGGCCGTAAGATGATAACGGTAATTTTAAATATGACGATTTATAAGAATTTTGTGACAAAACCTACGTAAATTAAGTTCCTTTTGATTTTGAGATTGAAAAATTATTTTTTTAGATACTCAACTGCTCTAACAATCAATGTCTAAATGATTAAATTAATAACAAAATTAAGTCTAAGTACTTTCACTTTTTACTTTGACAGTAAGTCAAATAAAGATAAGCATATAACTTGCATCATTATAATATGCATAGATTTTTTTAGGTTTGAGTTTAGACTGCTGTGGTAAAATAACTAAATTTTATTGACAAATTCTACTTACCCGTATTTTGCGAAATTTGTCCACAATTTTGTGAATCGCTTAAATAGCAGATGCTCCTTTATAGTTTCCCCAGGAGTGTCGAAAAACTGTGTTTTGTCAAATAAAAATGCTAAATCCGATCCATGAGAAGCTCCTGTTACATTCTTGTCACCAATAAATGAGAAAACATATCGATAAACCGCCTTAACACCATTGTCAATTAATTGTTCCACCATTCGTTGGGTCGGATGATTGAACATTAAATCACCTCTAAATTGGGCGACCTCATGTCTCACATTAATTTCTTCTTTTTCATCTCCAATGTAGAAGTGTTTTATTAAATCTAAAGCTCCATCTAAATCTTCGTGCCTTGTGAATCCTGTATAAAGAGTGTCTTCAAAACTATTATACATATCACCACCATGAGGTGGAGGAGTAAACTCTACTCCAAGCTCTTCACTAGTGTACCCTATTATAACAGATGTAAAGCTTACTTTTGGTGCATTTTTAACATTGATAGGGTACTCGGTGATGAAGTTTTCAACGCCATCAAACGTTTTCTCTACACACGGTCTTATTTTCGACATTAGTCCAATTTCGTGTGCCGTTGCAGTCAATAGCAATGGATCAACAGAAGTGAGATAAAGTGTGGCATCATTAATATCATCTGTTTTGTATCCCAGTTTTTCAGCGAGTTCTATTGGCGCTTGTTCGTATGACGGTGCAAATGTAGCAATGCTTAAAGCGGGGCCGCTTTGAATTATGGCCCTATCAAATAGCTTTTCATATTCAGAATAAAGGTGCAAATTTACCGCTATACCACCAGCACTTTCCCCGAATGCTGTTAGTTTATTTGGGTCACCTCCGAATGCCCCAATGTTTTCTTTGATCCATCTAAGTGCCAATACTTGATCTTTTAATCCTTGATTACCAGGAAATTCAGGAGTATCTAAGCAGAGGAATCCGTATACACCAAGGCGATAATTGATTGCCACAACGATTACGTCATTTTGAACTAGCGTTCTAGGGTGATCTTCTCCAGGGATCCCTTGACTGAATCCTCCTCCATGAATCCAAACTAGCACTGGTAGTCGGTTTTGGGAGTTGGCTTTATCTGGGACATAAATGTGAAGTTGAAGACATTGGATTTGTCCAGCGATTTCTCCTCTGAGGGTTTGTTGAGCACAAAATGTTGAATTGTCATACGCTTCAAAAACTCCGTCGAATTCTGGATGCGGAAGAGCAGGCTGTAAATTGCAATAATTATTGTATATTATTAAAACTACTGAAAGAAACTTTGACATTACTGAATAAATCTTTCTTGTATTCTTTACTACATTTGACAGATATAATTCTGTATAATACTAGCGACCTGCCCCGGCTTCACACGGATGCAATGATGAACCTCTAAATTTATCAGTGTTTCTCTACAATATTATGAATTGAATATGAACTTTGTTAAATACCATGTAGTGATAGTGAAGATGACACGTGACATCGTGGAAATATAGTGAAGGTACATAAAAATGCCTGACATTTCGGCGTGGATTTACACCAGCCATGGTCACAGGTGGACTGGTGGGCGTAGTGGTACAATATTTCCGGGTTCCAGACCAGGGTCATAAAAATGTATGTAAAATGTGTACCTACTAATCACGTGAGTCTTATAAACGTGAATTGACAGATAATGTCCTGTCCCTTATTACACAACAAACCCAAACAAAACTTACCCCAAATGGATTGTTCTCGTCTACTAAAGCGTAGGGTACACCCAGAAATTTGGAATATTGTCCATCGTCAGCTCTTAGACCTCTTATCAAACCTTGTTTAGTGGAAACTAGAGGATCCAGCCTGGTTTTACCATAAACGGATGCACATAAACATAATATAACCAATGTAGCCCTCATTGTGGCTCCACAATATAACTACAAGTGCAGCAGTGTGTAAAAATGGATTATATAGATTACCGTTATCAATATCTGATCTTTTAGAGAACTTGTTATCATTCTCGTGATGTTATATCATTCGTCATGATTTTTATAAGACCACTTGTTGAGTCATTCATCATGACCTGAATCTCAGTTTGATATTACTTGGTTTTTAAGATGATTAGCGTTATATGGCCAAATATTAGCAAAATTCGGAATAACAAAGGAAATTTGATGAAAAGATTTAATCAAGTGATGATGTGATTACTGATATCACTAAACTATATTTGAACAATCTTCCATGTAGCACGGCATTCCCAACGAGTGGCAGTCAGCATGAATTTTGGTGGACGCAAGGGTTGTGGGAGATCAAAAGAGATGGATGGATTGTGAGAATGAGGAAATGTGTATGGAATATGTGAATGTAAAATAGATATAACTACTGATAGGTGTGTATCCACCTAAAGTGGAACAATGACCGTAAGATGATATTGGTAGTTTTAAATATGACGATATATTATAAGAGTATAATAATAAAACCTACGCAAACAAAGTTCCTTTTGAGATTGAGTTTGTGTTTTTTATTACAGGTAAATCCGGTAACAGCGATTGTGGTGTCAATCTTTAAAACTATGTACCAGTTTCTCAAACAATAATCCGCACAAGCACTTTCTGAGTAACGGAGTAGTCAGAGCGTGGAACAAACTTCCAGAACATGTGATCACAGCGGACAACATAAATCAATTTAAGAACCGGCTGGACAAATACTTAGCTGCAAATGAAAACCAGTATAAAATAGCGAGATACAGGCATCATCAGTTGTCTCAACTGCCTGCCTGATTTAATATAATATAATAATAAAAAAAAGATCTATCCTCGTGACTGATTGTCTAAATGTCCGGAAAATAAGTTCCGCAGACGATTCCATTCGATCGATTTCTAGGATCTGAGCTAACCCTCAGATCCTAGAAATCGATAGAATGACAGCGAGGGCAGGCGGCAACCCCTCTGTGTAATTACCGATAGTTAGCCAAATCAAGTTAAACTGGTGCCAATGCCAACCCCCAACCCCATTGAAATTTGGAGGAGGAGAGTAACAAGATTCACATAAACAATACTACTACTTTTCAGCTCATAAATGACCCATTGCTGATTCGATCACAGGGAGGGTAATTAGCAGGGGCGTAGCTACCGCCGTAGCCGTATCAATTATACGGGGCCCCCGGGCCACGGGGGCCCCACCGTGCGTAAGCAAAAATTAATAAATACTTCTCAATTTTTTTGCTATTTCAGAGGCAGGCATCATCTAAAGTCATCATCAGCTTTAAATCATTTAATGAATCAGTTTGCCGAAAAAAGGCAAGGAGAGTGAATATTAAATAGTTATAAATTGATTGAAAAAAATTTGGAAGATTCTTTTTCTTTTGTGAGAAATATAAGAAATATAAGGGCCTTCAAATATTTTTTTATACGGAGGCACGCTACGCCCCTAGTAATTAGCCTCCTGTGCCATGGTGGCCAGACGGTTTTTTTTACCAATTTCATGAATGTCTTTGACCTTAAGCTTGCGTGATGGAAAGCAACGCCAGGGTCTAATATAGGGCAGGCAATTCAAGTAAATTGCCCTGTCGGACACCGGCTCTCACATACACACGACGGAACGCAGTAAAACTGCTTGGCGCCGCCTCACTTAGATGTGAGGGTGGTAGATAGCCTTAAATCTAAGTCCAGTGGTTGACTCTTACAACAAGCGTGCGGTGGGGAGTTTCTTGATTGGCCCTGTCAAGGTCTATCCGTCATTAATTGCGGAAACGTGTAGCGTGTTTATTTATTTATTTAATTTTTTATGCAAAAATGTACATTTCTCTCATCTTGCGAACTTGCTCTCACTATGCTGTTTAGTGCTTTTTGTAAACAAGACCAATAATTTTAAAAAAAGCAACTACAGAGTTTCTTGCCGGCTCTTCTCTGTAGAGCAGCCTTCCGAACCGGTGGTAGTTTCGGCATGAATGTGAGTGAACGCAGGGATTGTGAACGATCAGGGGAGATGGAGGGATTGTAGGAGTGCAGAGTTGTGTGTGAAAGGTGTGAATGTAGGTATGACGACTGAGAGGTGTGTGTGGAGACTGCCACCTGGTGTGGGACAGGGGCCGTAAGATGATAATGGTGTTTATAAATATGACGATTTATAAGAGTTTTGTGACGAAATCTACGTAAATAAAGTTCCTTTCGAGTTTTGAGTTTTTTTGAGTGTAATAATCTGACCCGTCCTCACACGGGTTCCTTCCTCATTTCCTTATGTCGGCTCTTACAACACCCTCAGTATGGAATGAGGCGGTGACATTATTTATTCTAAATCCCTCACCGTATAACATAACTTATACAAAAACTTAAAAGTAAAAAAATACTAATATGTATAACAAATTATAGTAAAATAACTGATTTAAATAATTTCATAATATAGGCCCATTTGGTAATGTACCTAAAATACCCGCAGCATTTCCCAGACTTCCGGCAGAGGAAGCTGGACAGCCCTTAGAAAAACATTTTAATGTTTAATTATTTAGAACGTAATCTTCAACCGCATGCTCTCAGTATTACCAATTCAAAGTCGTTAAGCGTCGATTTTTCAATAGCTCCCGTAAATTGACGGTCTCTTTCCCAAGAACAATGCCTTTGTTCCAATAATTACCCTATGAATTACAAAAGGGAATCCAATTTCTTTTTCTGATAAGAATTACAGGTACGAAATCTTAAATGATCCACTATAGGGACGGGACTCCTCCAAATTAATGGAGGGAAATGAGCCTACTGCGCCACGCTGGGAAGATAGGTTGGCACAGGGTTTGTATCAAGCGTGGTTCTGCATCAGATCCCACAATGCCGCAACAGGACGCGAGTTGGAGCACTCCGGGGAGGTTTAGTGGGTAGGCCCCCACTATGGGGGAGAGTGCCACACTCCCCTCGCTGGCCACCCCCGTGGCCGGCGAGGAAGTCCATAAAGGAATTACAAGGGCGGAAAAAAAAAAAAAAAAAGGGTTTGTATCTAGTTTTCCTTCTCTTGGGGCTAGGTGATCTGTCTCTTGCGTTCTTTTAGTCGCCTCTTACGACACCCTAAAAATGGAATGGGTTGGTGACATTGTGTATTCTAAATCCGACACCACACGGCCTGTTGTAATCATCATCATCATCATCATTTCAGCCAAAAGACGTCCACTGCTGGACATAGGCCTCCCCCAAGGATCTCCACAAAGGCCGGTCCTGGGCCGCCCACATCCACTGCTTTCCGGCGACCTTAACCAGGTCGTCGGTCCACCGTGTGGGAGGCCTACCTATTGTTGTTAGCACCCCCTGCCCCACCGTTACCTTGGCTGCTACCGTGGCCGAAGGAATAGCGGGGCTGCCGGGGGCTGGGGGCCGGTTTTAAATTTGTGTCTGTCATGGGGGGGGTTTGCCATAATCGCTACGCTTGGCAGGCGGGTTGGCGATCGCAGTATCGGGTGGCCGATGCTTGACAGAACGTCGCTGCTGCCCAACGTCTGATGTCCCTTAGTCGCCTTCTACGACACCCGCGGGAAGGCATGGGGTGGTAGTATTCTTACTCCGCTACCACATGGAAAGATTAGATTAGATGTCGTAATAGATTTAAAATATTATGTCTGTGCGGTGACGGATTTTAGTCATGTCACCACACCATTCCATCCTGAGGGTGTCGTAATAGCGAACTATAGGCAATTACATGCCCTTAGACCAAGCCGCGAGAAGAGAAGGAAGATTTGAAACCAAACTGTGCCAACCCGTCTAGGCGGCGTGGCACAGGAGGGAAATTGGCCTTTCCCTCCTGTAAATTGGAGGAGGCTCGACTCACACAAACCCGCTAATTCCATAGAGCGGCGCAGCATGTCGTGGGTTCGATTCCCGCACGGAAGAAGAAATATTTATCTATGTATAATATGTATGTATTTACAAAAAAAAAATTATATCAAACTCAAACTCAAAATTAACTTTATTTACGTAGGTTTTATCACAAAACTCTTATAAATCGTCATATTTACAGTTACCATTATCATCATCATCATCTTACGATCCCTGTCCCACGCTAGGTGGTAGTCTCCATACACACCTATCAGTCGTCATATCTACAGTCACACCTTTCATACACAATTTCTCATGTTTACAATCCATCCATCCATCTCTCTTGATCTTCCACAACCCTTACGTCCATCCACATATAAGTAGTTTATCATCCATCTCGTTACCATAACACAAGCATTAAGCTTGGGACGAGATGGCGTTGTGTGAAATGTCCAAGGATATTTATTTATTCATTTATATGCTATTGATTGTCAATTTTTACAGTTTTGGGAGCGTATTAGTGCCTGTAGTTTGCAGTCAAGGAACACCGGTTCTAGTGGGTAGGTCAGGGCGTTAATTACCATTTTTCCTCGCTCCTGAAACCCAAATATCCCCAACGACCGGGAACCCAAGAGGATTTCCAACGATAAAAAGGTTTGTGACCCAGAAACTCCACCAGTAAAATTTATAACACATTTATAACAATTTTATCGGCGGATAAAAAGCGGCCGCGGTGCCTCATTTCACTATTTTTCCATTAGCGAGCTTTCACAGTGGCGCCCTCTCTTTCCGGTTATTATGCACTTCCGGCGCAGCTAGCGAACGCAAAAAACAACGTCTGGTGGAGAAAATAAATGTAGTCTAATTAATAGAAAGAAAAATAAACATTTATTTATACAAACTACTACTACATAACCCATAGCTGACCCACTGTTGAGTCGGAGGGTAATTAGCGTACTGTGCCACGCTGGCCAATTAATACGAAACCCTGTGCCAAGCCGTCTGGCACAGGGTTTCGTATAAATTTTTCCTTCTCTTGCGACTAGGTTACCGGCGTTCCTTTTGTCGGCTCTTACAACACCCTTAGACGGGAATAGGTTGGTGACACAATTTATTATAAATCCTTCACCACACGGAGAGACACTTTTTCAACACTACAAAACGTGTTTTATTACACCCTGTATAAAACCCCCTCTTTCTTTATTTTACACTAGCGACCCGCCCCGGCTTCGCACGTGTGCAGTCATAAACATCAAAATTTATCAGTGTTTCTCTACAACATTATGCATGCATTATACATATAAACCTACCTCTGGAATCACTCTATCTATTAAAAAAAACCACTTCAAAATCCGTTGCGTAGTTTTAAAGATTTAAGCATACATAGGGACGGACAGACGACAGCGACTTTGTTTTATACTATGTAGTGATGAAATGAACAAATTTCGTTCATTTCATATAAAAACAACAAAAGGTTTGGATGTTACGACACCCTCGGGATGATATGGGGTGACGACACTCTGTATTCTAAATCCGTCACCACACGGACCTACAGACGGAATTACGAGTATATCACTAATAGACAATGATTTCGTGTGGTGACGAGTTTAGAAAACATAGTGTCGTCAACCTATATCATCCTGAGTGTGTCGTAAGATACGACAAAAGGCAATGATAATAGTATAAATTTATATTATTATTGTTTTTTTTACTGATACTATGTATTAATTAAATAGTAAGTTAAAAAAATTTCAACATTGACAATCTATTTCCCGTTGAGTGTCGATTTTGGCTCTATGGAATTAGGAAGCTTGGAGCCAAGTAACAAAAAGTCAAAATGAAGCAAAAAAGCACCAAGACAACAATAGCGACTCAGCAGAAAGCGAGTAAAAAATTTGCGTATATTTACGCGCGACTGCGTAATAGCCGTAATTACGCGTATTTTCACTTCATTACGCTCCCAGCGTCATTAAGCCAAATGTCAAGAAAAATGTCGCTGTAAACAAAATGTAAACAGTTTTGGGAATATTTATTATGTCCTTTCACATAACAAATATTATGCTGCGAATCTATGTACTCACGGTAGACCGATGACCTGGTTAAGGTAGCCGGAAAACGATGGATGCGGGCGGCCCAGGCCCGGCTTTTGTGGAAATCCTTGCCTATGTTCAAGCGTCTCTTACGACACTCTTATGATGGAATGGGGTGGTGACACAATTTATTCTAAATCACACAGAGAAACACTTTTTTCAACACTTCCAAACGTGTTTTACGACACCCTGTATTAATTAAGGAATGTAAAAAAACCACAATGGGTTTTAACATAATTTCTAATTTCTTCAGCCATTCTCAGTCCCAAGTAATTATCTTGAACATTCAGTTTAACTGGCAGATATATTTTAAATAATATTCTGAAAGCCCCAGTAACCCCAAAATCACGCTCAATGGGTTAAAAAGATCATGAATTCAAATAAAAGTGACACTGTGGTATGGGCCCCTCACTAAATTTCCATTTACGATCCTTTGCGGCATGTTTACATTTGGTCAGTAACCGCATGCGTTTGTATTTGAAATCTACTACTACAATTTTTTTTAATAGCGAGAGGCAAACGAACACATTAATCACCTGATGGTGGCCATTAATACCGCAGCCCATGTACATCTGCAACATCAGAGCATGAATGACTTTGACCTAGGCTTGCGTGATGGAAAGCAATGACAGGCTCTAAAATAGATAAATAAATATAGCTATCTAGAATCTACGAAAACAAATTCAACATCAAAAATATCGCTTACAACTGAGATAATTGTACATAGCGCTAACAAAGTTCCCACAGTAATTCGCATGGCTAAGAAATCCCTGAATACAGTTTTTTTTTTAAATATATGAAACCCTGCAGGGGTTTCATTTATTTACTATATTATACTAGTTATACCTGTATCGCGAGGGCAGTTTACAAACATGTTATTAAATAACACAAATGCCAACCAAACTCAGAGCAAGTGCCTCTAGTTTTGACAAAGACACTCCGGAATCGAATCCGGGATCCGTTGATCCAAAAGTGGCACTTCTAACCCCGAGACCAACGAGGCAGTCAAGCTACGGTGAGCGGTCTGGATGATCAAACCTTTACGCCTATTTATAGCTTTACGCTTATTTATAGACATCTTCTGGAACACCTTCCATGTAGTGACGGAATATACAATGTCACCAACCCTCAACCTGAGGGTGTCGTTAGAATCGACTAAGGAACGGAAGAGGCGGATCTCCTAGCCCCAAGAGAGGGAAAACTTGATACAAACCTGTGCCAAGCGTCGTCTTGACCGAAATTCACAGTAGGCTAATTACCCTCCATGGATAATTAGCCTACTGTGCATTGCGGTCAGGGGTTGGATGTGTCACCTTTGGATCACGGGGCCCCGGGTTCGATTCCGGGGTCCTATTCCGATTCCAAGTCTTTGTTTAACCAGAGGCAATTGCTCTGAGTCTGGGTGTCATTTGTGTTCGTGAATTTCATGTTTGTAAACTGTCCCCGCGATACAGGTTATACCTGTGTAAAAGTAGTGAGTCATTTATGGGCTGAAACGACGATATTTATTAGGTCGTTGGCCGAAGTCGATCGATCTGGTCGATCAAACGCAGACTGTATGATGTAAACCAACGTTGCCAGGATTGTCACGTAGTGACGTGACCCAATTTCCCGGAGAGCTCTCAGATATGAGTAACATATTAGGTTGAATTAGGAATCCTTCAAGAACGTTACATGAATTTACTATAAATTATGCATTTTACTTACATGTATTGGATAAATTTTGAAGGATATGTACAATAAATTTTTAACTACTTCAAATAATGAATATGAGTCCTTATTTCCCACTGCTGAGACGGGCCTTCTTAAATTACAGGGGGGAATTTAGCCTTCTAGGTTAAGCCCTAAGTTTGATTTTCTGCCATGTAATTTCCGTTACTCTTCAAGATGGAATGTGCTATAATGTATTCTAAACCCCTAACCACATGGATTTGCCGCATAATGCCATCATTTATATAACGATTTAGATTTTTATTCGATAGGCGTTGCCTTCAGATTGGACCCAATAATTTTATCGGAATCCTTTTAGTAGTTTGCTATAAAATTTAAAATAAGTGAACAAAACTATTTTTCGGAAGGCAAATTTATTGAAGTTTAATTTAGAAAAGATTAAATATTAGAAGTAGAATTATAAATAACATATAATTATAAGTCTAGCGATTCAAAGGGGGAACGCTGCCAGTATCTTCGGAACCTTGCCTAAAGGGACTCCTTTAAATAATATATTTTAGTATTTAAGTTTTAGGTTAATTGGTATTTTTAGTCTTGTTTTATTACTTAAGTTAGTGTTTATGTAAGTACATATTACTTAAGTTAGTGTTTATGGAATAAACTCGGCTAATTATAAAGAAGAAGAAGATTAAATAAGTCTATTTTGACATCTAACACGCCTTTTAGCTTAAATTCCAGGATTCAACAATCCAAGACACAACTGTCTTTGTGTAAACTAGAGTGTCGTCTGTATGTTATGTTGTTAGGCATAATCAGTGTGGCGACGAACTTACTGTCAACAACCCATTACACCCTAAGGGTGTCGTAAGAGCCGACAACGGTAATGTCAAGGCTGAAAAGTAAGCCGCAAGTAAAGGAAAATTTGATTTGAAACCATGTGCCAACCCGTCTGGCCAGTGTGGCACATTGGGTTCCTTACCCTCCATGTAACTGGAGGAGGCCCGACCCAACAGTGAGTCATTTATGGGCCGAGTAGTAGTATGTATGTAGATATGCTATTCAAGTTTTACGTGGTATGCACGAAGTCATTATCCTGAGAATTAGACAGCTGTGTTTGCCCAATTATCGGCAGTCCTGCCACTAGATTGGGGTCTTGAGGATGGAAGTACTAGTAGTTCGATCGAGTTATAATGGTGCCCAATGCGGACCCCAAAGAACGTTAGAAAATGGTAAGGTAAGTGAAGATGATGATGAATTTGGTCTACAAGATACTGTGTTCAAGTTTCCAACAGTGATTTAATGTTCTCCATATAATTCGCGAACTAAGCAACGAAATATATCTGACTCCCAGCAGGAATCTTTTTCCATTGGTATCGATTATAACTTCCCGTGATTTTCGGACCAGATGCTATATTATGATATTACTAGCTGTACTAGCGCACGTGTTGCTACGCCACTATTATAATAAATTCGAAGGAAATACAATAGACAATATTTTTTTTTCAGAAACATTCGTGGGCTCGTGCTGAACACCTTGCTAAATATCGTCACATAATCAAATGCCTAGTTATCGATGATATAAAGGATATACAGACAAACATTAATTTATATAGTTACTTATATTTATGAAAAAGATGTTCACTGATTAGTCTAAAACTCAAAAAGCTTTGTTTGGTGACTTGGTAATTTATTAAGTTTAGTCCTACTTTATAAAAGGCCATAAAGATCTTAATATCCTGGCCATAATTTTCTTCATGATGAGGGATTTGCGATAATCACATATTGGTTTAAATTAAACATTTTATAACGAAATTATTGTGTGTATTTTACATTAATTTCAATCTCCTTCAACTCCAAGCAATTTTTAGTCTACTATCAATGTATTCGAAGTCTCACGATGCACAGTCCCTTAATGGTAACCTCTCTTGGATTTATTGGCCCAAGCAATCTCCAATCGTTATTAACCATAAAATATTTTTATCATTAAGCTCATTCTGTGGTTCCTTTTTATAATGTGCACATTAAAATAGAACAAAATTGCTATTGTATATTTTAATTCCAACATTATTCCTTCCTTTCCAACATTGGTTATATAACAGTTGATAAAATCCTACCGTCAAGTCGGAAATTGGGCCGATTTCAGAGTGAGGGACGTGCACAAACGCCTAGCCTAGACTGGAGATGCTAGCAGATCTAGCTTGTTGTACGTATTGTAGCTACTTGAGATACAGTAATAGGGTTAAATATATTTCGTCGGAGGACAGTAACAGTAACAGTAACAGTAACTGGTTTGCTACTCGTACTAAGCGGAAACGTTGCAAATTTAGAAGTGATTAATCGCATGATAATGTGCAAGTCAGGTATTTTTCAATTACATTGGCAGATTGACGAGATTAACCACTTTTATATTCATAAAAAAATGCAAAGAGATAAGCACGGGTTCGAAGTCCACGCGAGTGAAGCCGCGCCCAAAAGCTAGTTTAATAATATTTACTGAAAATATAGGAAAATATAAGTATTTTTCCCATTGATTGTTTTTATATAATCATTGAGAAAAAAAAGTTATGGCCAATTTTGTTATACTTTTTAGGTTTTTTGGCTCTCCTGAAAAGTAGCTGTTTTGTGCTATACGCCCTTTGAGCCCAGAGGTATCGATATCGTGATGAGTCAATCTATTTATAGAACAGCTCCTATATACACGGTGATTTTTTTCCCATTGTTTTCCCGCGGCAGATCGATTTGCTATTAGTAGTACTATCGATTGATAGCGATAAATTAAAAAAATAAAAGGTTTTTTTTTTTCAAATATCAAAAAAAATATTACATGAACTCGAAAGCGTGAGAAGCAACAGTAATTCATCAAACATAATATTAAATTAGGTATCTACATACGAGATACCACCGCCGACCACAGTGAAAGCCTCCCCTCCCTCGCCACCCCCTATACCCGCTATACCCGCTATAACCGCGCCGCCTCAGTTAGTGGCGAATTGGCGACTGTCGTCGCACGCGCGTTGTGTTTTCGTGTAGTGGCGTTTGAGTGCAAAAATGAATCGGCACTACAAATATTCTAACTTAGAGTACGTCGCTATGGTGCAACTGTACGCTCGGGCTGATTATGACTCCCACGCTGCCCAGCGGCTTTATGCGGAGCCGCAACACTTGGAGTCGCTCCGTCTTTGCGGGATTTTGAACCCCCAAGTCCCACAGGCCCGGACAATCGTAGCGGCAACACAGCGACTACTCGATCATGGACAGTTTGAGACACCAGCGCATGCACAGGGCAGAGGTCGATTGGCCGTTTATTTGCCAGAGCTCGATGAACAAATTATCGAATTCTTCGAACGGGATCCTCGACGGAGTACGCGTATGGCTGCGGCTAGGTTTAACGTAACTTTTATGTAACGTGACTTTTATTTGAGGTCAGAGCTTAAGCAACTAGTGTATCGGGAAGAACACGAAACGCGCGACGCGTTGATAACTGCGATAGTGGACGCTTTTAATAATATCGTAAGAAGTGACAGAGACACTCTAGTGAAATTGAAAGACAATCAAATGAAACGTACTCAATTGTGCATTCAACGAAATGGGTTGCACTTCGAACAATTACTTTGGTACCGGTGAGTGTAATTAATTACTTTGTAAATAGCAAAAAAATCATAGTACGTAGGTTAGTTAATTAAAATCATTGTAAATATGTTGATTCCAATTTTTTTAATACGCCCTAAATACTTCAATAATACAAATATTTTTTTGTATTGTATTAAACTTGTTAGTAGTTTCGTATTTAGTTAGTTGAAGGTAAAAAGTATTGTTACGCCGCTAATGAGTGAATTCAAGAATCGCATTCCGTACCGAAAGCTATGGCTCAGGGTTCCCGAAAGTACTGGGGAGTAAACAAAGGCTTTTGTTTCCCACGTTAGTTTCTTTTGTGTTGTTGTAACAATAGCGTCTGTTAAAATGCCGACACCTATTGTAGGTGTTTATTTTTATGATGTTTTTTTACATTTCACCGGCTGATTAGCGTGTGAAAGACTGTGTGGTAATGAAGTATTTATGACGGTCCTAAGCCCGTTAAAGTATGAAGGAAAAATTGCAAAACTTTTAGGTAATCATGTTTTGTGTTTCGTTAACACAAGCCCTCGTGCTACAGCTTACTACGGAAGGTATTAAGCATCAGCTGATAGCGCAATGATCCCCGCCGCGCGCTGCCCTTACTATAGGTAGGACGTCGCTTTCGAGTTTTGTTTTTCACAATTGTAAATCCGACATTTATTAATAATTAAATTATTTGTTGTTATAAATCGTTTGTACTACCGGGAGGAAATCATTTCCCTGCGGGAAAACATCCATTTCAATTTCACGGTGTATAAATAGGTGCTGTTCTATAGATAGATCTATACTTATATATAAAGCTGCAGTTTGTTTGTTTGCTTGTTTGAACGCGCTAATCTCAGGAACTACTGGACTGATTTCAAAAAATCTTTCAGTGTTAGATAGTCCATTTATCGAGAAAGGTTATAGGCTATATTTTATTTTCAAAAGAATTAGGGTATGAAAATTGCAATTATGTAAACCAAGGTGTAAAATCTATTGAGAATAGAACAAAATGATGTACTACGGGTTTGTAGGTCTTATAAAAATCTACAAAAAAGTCCGCGAGAGCACATATCTAACATGATAGTTAGTTAAGTCACAATAACCGATTTTATGTTCATAAAAAATGTGCATAGAGATAAGCACGGGTTTAAAGCCCAGGCGGGCGAAGCCGCGCGCAAAAGCTACTTGATATATAAAAATAAAGCTAACACATTTAGAAAACACAGTGTGACCACCCCATTTCATCCTAGGATACATGAGACGGAAGGAAAAGCTTAGGCCGAAAAGCTAGCCGCAAGAGAAGAAAATCTTGCTACGAAACCCCGTGCGAACCCATCTGGCCAACGTAGCACAGTAGGCTATTTACCCTCCATGAAACTGGAGGAGGCCTGACTTAGCAGTGGGTCATTAGAGAGCTGAGTAGTAGTATTTTTTTTTTAATAAATATCCCTAGACATTTCACACAACGCCATATCGTCCCAAGCTAAGCAACTTAATGCTTGTGTTATGGTAACGAGATGGATGATAAACTACTTATATACATTTTTTTTTGTTAATACATTCATATTATAAATAGAAAAACACCCTGACCCGGAACAAATACTTGTAGGTCGGACAAATATTTCTTCCGTGCGGGGATTGAACCCGCGACATGCTGCGCAGCAGTCGATCGCTCAACCACTGCGCTAACCGTGTCGTCACAGTAAATACAACGCGATTAAATTAAACAACAGCATAAGCGCCAGTTAAAGCAAACAAGATTAGCTGTGATGTTAACTAACAATGGACCAAATATAATCTCGTAAAGTCTTGTTAATCCATTTTGGTCAACCTTTCCGACGGCTGTCGGTATAACACTGTATACTCATTTACTGAATGCCTTTGGCAAGTGCCGTGAATTACATGTTTGTAAACAGCCCCCAGCTGTTTGGTGCAGGGACTACGGTTAACTATTTCTAGTAAATAGTATATTTCATTACAAGTGCGGAAAGGCTGTCATTGCAAAGAGTTCCGACAAATGTCTACCCGAGCCGAGGTGCAGCCGAAGGCGAGGGTTGACAGTCGGAACAAGTTGCAATGACAGTTCCGCACGTGTACTGAACGACTATTTTTAATACAGTTGCGAAGAAATTATACAATTTAATAAAATAATAAAAATACAATAAATTCAACTAACTAATCATATAAGACTTATAAAAAAAATGGCGCCCACCGTAGAATATAAGCAGACATATTTTTTTTCACCCATTTTAATAGGCAAAAGCAGCTATGCCCATACAGCCAAGTCTTCAGTAGAAATTTTTTATTGATATGAAATGGAAATGAAATTTAATGAGATGGCATGAAATGAAACCTAACCTAACTCATTCAATCAAATCATTAAATCTGATATTGACACAAACTCGTAAGTAGTTTCTTTTTAGAAATATACGTATTTGCATGAATCATAAAAACGTCTATGATTTTTTTTAGTAAAAACTTCATGGTTGGTTTTTCCTTTTATTAGACATTATTTTGACAGTTGGGAAAGAGAACACACTAGTGCGGGAATGACAAAAAAAAGCACGAGTGTGTAATAGCCCACTTCCAGAACGCTATACGTCCCTGCAATACGCCACTTTTTGAGCAACTGTATTAAAAATGTTGTTTATTTCAACTTAAGTTATAATATCTAAGTAGTTAATTCTATTTATTTCTCATACACGTCTATGGAGTAGGCTTTTAATATTCAGCATAAATCACCGACAGTATTTTATAGCAAACCTGCGGAGGGAATTAAAAATGCATTTGAGCAATTTTTCCGACTCCGCTCAGCGTAACATACATACAGATCGAAATTGTATCCGAATTTATAATATACCTACTAGTAGTAAGTACCCTGCGTGCGTTCGTACGCCACTAGCTAAAATAAATTTGAAGTATAGACATTACTCAAATATTCATTTTCTTTTTTTCAGAAATCTGGGCTGATGATCTTCTACTTTGCTAAAGATCATCACCTGATCAAATGTTTAGTTTACGATTCTAAACTTATGACGAACAATAAATCTATATATGAATACATATATAAAGCTGCAGAGTTTGTTTGTTTGTTTGAACGCGGTAATCTCAGGAACTACTGGTCCGATTTAAAAAAATCTTTCAGTGTTAGATAGTCCATTTATCGAGGAAGGTTATAGGCTATATTATACGAAGTCCAATCTTACATCAACTAAATACGCAAGTATTTAGTCGTTTGTCCGTCCTATGCTTAAATCTTTAAAACTACGCATCGCATTTTGAAATGGTTGTTTTAATAGATAGAGTGATTCAAAAGGAAGGTTTATATGTATAATACATGCATAATATTGTAGAGAAACACTGAAAAATGTAGATGTTCATCATTGCAACCGTGCAAAGGGACAGGTCGCTAGTATATAATAAACTAGTCAATCTTGACAAGATGTAGGGAACGTAAATTATCCTCTATCTTTTAAAAAAATGGTCGGATTTCTCTATGGGTGATTGTCTATTTCTGTGTAATAATCTTGCCCGTATGTTTTCGCGGCGAGAGAAACAGATCGTGAAATCAAGCACTATCAATTACGACTTTTTAGCCCGCTCAGCATAAGACTCATGGAATTTGCCAACCACTGTACATTATTTTTCATAATTTCAGTCAAAAGGCGTCCATTATCACCCCATTTCAACCTGAGGGTGCCGTAAAAGCCTACAAAAGGTAAGGAAACCATAACCCAAACCACATTCTAAAATTTTACGGGCTCTAAACAATCTGTAATTAAGGTGGATGCTCCACGGTAGCCCGCGAAATTCTAATTTTCCTACGTTTTTTGCAATTTGCAGGTCAGTGCTAGGTTGTATGTTGATTAAAATGTTATTCGCGGCTGTAAGACGTATGTAGTTATAGAATTATAATCATCAAAATCATCAATACAACCCTCCAAGCTCATAAAGGTGCAAGAAAAACTTTTTAAACGTCAAAGTCATTCTTGCACCTTGAAGAGCTTGGAG
The DNA here is from genome assembly GCA_905475355.2 of Clostera curtula. Classification (NCBI taxonomy): domain Eukaryota; kingdom Metazoa; phylum Arthropoda; class Insecta; order Lepidoptera; family Notodontidae; genus Clostera; species Clostera curtula. The sequence goes on along the minus strand of FR997813.1, from coordinate 2,325,065 downwards.
GGTTGTATAGATGAGTTTGATGATTATAACTCTGTAACTCCATACGTCTTACAGCCGCTAATCAAATGTTCATCATCATACAACCTAGCACTGCCCTGCAAATTGCAAAAAACGTAAGAAAATTGGAATTTCGCGGGCTACCCTGGAGCATCCACCTTAACCTGCCTTCTTTTATTATTCTATTGTGTTCTGGGGTAAGGTGGCATTAAATTACTTTGTAATGGAAACGTTGCTCACCTATAAAATAGTGCGAAAACTTTTACGAAACCCTATGCCAACCCGTCTGGCCAGCGTGGCACAGTAGTCTAATTATCTAATTATTAGTATGACTGCCTCGTTGGTCTAGCGGTTAGATGTGCCGCCTTTGGATCAACGGGTCCCGGGTTCGATTCCGGGGTCGGGCAAGTGTCTTTGTCTAAACCAGAGGCACTGGCTCGGAGTCTGGGTGTCATTTCTATCTATAATATGTATGTATTTACAAAAAAAAAATTGTATATAAGTAGTTTATCATCCATCTCGTTACCATAACACAAGCATTAAGTTGCTTAACTTGGGACGAGATGGCGTTGTGTGTAATGTCCAAGGATATTTATATTTATTTATTTTATCCTCCATGTAAATGGTGGAGGCCAAACTCAGTATTGGGTCACCTATGGGCTAAGTACTACTTACTCTCTGTATCCTTAAATCTTTAAAACTACGCAACGGATTTTGAAGCGGTGTTTTTAATAGATAGATTGATTCAAGAGGAAGGCTTTTATGTATAACTAGTGGCTCGCCCCGGCTTCGCCCGTGCAAAGCGGGGGTGGGTTATACATATAAACCTTCCTCTTGAATCACTCTATCTATTAAAAAAAACCGCTTCAAAATCCGTTGCGTAGTTTTAAAGATTTAAGCATACATAAGGACGGACAGACGACAGCGACTTTGTTTTATACTATGTAGTGATACATGCATAAATTTAGATGTTCATCAATGCACCTGTGCGAAGCCGGGGCGGGTCGCTAGTTATGAAATAAAAGACACATTTTCGTACTTAACAAACACTTTATTTTAACAATAATTATTATAAAAATAACACAGTAAACATCTAAAATATAACTGTCGGTTGACGTGCGCAAACAACATGGAAACGAAAAATTACTCTATTAGTAGTTATGGCTTTAAACTTGTAACATTATATGATGTTTAAACGTCTTATAAAGTTACTCTAACTAACCGAAGGTACCAACCTAACCCTTAATTTGTATCATAGAGATCCTTTAACTCAGACAGAACAAATCATTGAAAATATTGTTACGCAACGCCTTCCAATAAAATTTATCGACAAAACATAATATCGCATCGATAATAAATAATTTATATACAATCCAGTCCACAACACTACTATACGGGTAGTATATCTAATCTGTACGGAATTCAACGAATGAGACACGAACAACATTCAGATAGAATACAAGTCTGTTAGTAGTATGCAACCTTAACAAAACAAGTTATAGTGCTGAAAAAATCAAATAGTGTGTTTTTATTATGAGTAAATGATATTGTTTTTATAACCGTTGGTACCAATTCGGTACTTCTAAATTGAATTTTCCCAATTTATTTAGGTTAAGTCACAGGTACTATATGTATAATTCTATACCCATAGAATTGTGTAAATAAATGTAATATACACAGTGCATTATGACTCATCGCAGTGGTGGCGTCGTTTGGCGGGTTGTTCTTTTCCACATGCGTCATGCATGACGCCACATGCGTCATGCTTGTGAACAAGGGCCGTGGCTAGGGGTCGATTGGCTACGGCATTAAAAGGTTTGGCCCTCTTCGACTATTATCTTCTTTATCTTTCTGACTAGTTTATCAGAAATCTCTTTTATCCCGGCCTCCTCCCTATAAATGGCGCCTAGGTGTATAGCCAACTACAGAGTTTCTTGCCGTCTCTTTTCTGAAGAGAAAATAGTAATTTTTAGCTTTTATTTTATTGTTTGACTTGTCTGAAGAGCTCTAATGAGTCAACTTGATTAAATGAGTTAGTTAGTTTATCGCAATTCAGCGGGGCAATGCTTCTAGGCTTCTGGGAACGTTCCCCGGTGACAGCGATGTGGGGGAATTTTTTGATGCTTAGTTTTAGTGTAAATATTATGTACATAGTTTTAGTTTAATTTTATTGTTATTTTATATGTAGTTAGATTTCTCATAAATGAGTTGATTTTGATTTTAAATATCGAATTAGACTACCAGTACTTGATGGATGTGCTGGCTGGCATTTGTGACGTTTGTGATTACATCAATGTAATTATGGTTCGGATATTGTAATAAACTACACAAGTTATACTAAACAATTTGGTCGGAATAAAACAATAACATTAAAAAATAATAACGATTGTTTTTGTTAGGGCAACTCCAATTTGGAACTAAACGAATTTCGATCGGCATTATGAATATTTGATGACCGAATTGAGACGTTCAACAATAAACCATTAAAGTATAAAATTGAATTTTCGGGCCATTACACTAACACGATTGAAAATTCAATTTGGAACTCCTAGCACTGTGGAAAGTTAATAATATTGTTGTTATTCAGTTACAAGTTTTTTAAAAGTTAAAAGACTTGTTAGATGTTGCTATCAATGATTAAAAATAAAAATAACTCAATAATGTGATATTCGTCAATTAGAAAGATAGATAAGTAAATAGATATTCTTTATTGTACATGTAAACAAAAGTAACAAAAAAAAAACTTTAACACTAACAATGTACATAGCTTGTAGGAGAAACTGAACCCATTAATTTTAAAATAGAAATAGAAACCACTAGTCAATTTTACGTTACCTAAAAAACGAGATTGTTATAGGAACCGAAGGACTAGATGCCCGCAAGATGAAGAAATAGCCTAGGTCATCATCCTCGTCAACATTTCAGCCTTTTGGCTTATTTTGTCCACTTGAAGACATGGGCCTCCTCCAAGGATTTCCACGAAGGCCGGTTCTGAGCCATCCGCATACATAATTACTCAGCGACCTTAACCTGGTCGTCGGTCCATCGTGTGGGAGGCCTACCAGGAGTGCGCTTTCTGGACGAGGTCGCCACTTGAGGACTTCCGGGCTAACTGCCTACCATAAAATAGGAGTATGCTAGATGCAGCCATGCGTTATGGAAATGAGATATTCACTTAAACTGATGAAGAATCGAAATTTTATAATAAAATGCGTAATATCATAAAATGTTTTGTAAGGTCACAGTACTCTTAACAGCAATATAACGTCACATTTACTTAAAAAGTCTATGACATTTTATAAAGTTAGCGTTAGTACTGTTTGCGAAATTTCTATATTTATTTTCCATTAAATTTATCGAGACCAGCTTGCATAGTAGGTACATTGTAAAATCGACAATAATATTCTGCTAATTATGAGTTATCCTCCCCGGTAGAAAGATAAATAATGTAGAAAAGTCATTTAAATTAAAATACTCAAATTCTTGCTTAGTCAGTACCTATTGCCTTTTAATGGCGCTAAGTATATTAATTCAAGGGCATACACGAAGAGTCTAGAGGCTCTTTGCGTTTGCAGACCTACGAGAAATAGTCAATTTCTAAACTTAAAATGAAAGCAGTAGATAGCTACACAACATTTTAACATTTCTTAAAAATGACGCCAGCACAATTATATTTATGGTCTTTTAAAAGTTGTCACTATGCAAGCTGAACTTTCACAAGTTATAAATAAGTTTTTCTAAATACAGTTTCGATAAATTGAGGGTAGGAGGGATAAGACATACGATATACTAGAGTCTAAAGCAATTTCGATTAAGATTAAGTAATACCAGAATAGATATTAGAGGTACCAAGAAAAACAGCCAGAAGATAAAAAATCTAACGCGTACAAATCTACATGTAAATAAATTAGAAAACAATTGGTCCAAATTTAATAGTGTTGATGGGTCTACGGATAGCAAGAAAGAAAACTTATAACTATTTAGAGTTTGACTAGAGTTAGCTTAACGAGAGATGAAGGTTTTCTACAAATACATGATTATTAACTAAAATCTGATTCAGTTTTAGAAAAATACTGTAATAATTAAAGGTATTTTGATTTGAATACAACAGTTAATAGTGTAAAATGAGGCTCTTGTGGTCTTAGGCCATATCACAATGATGGCTATGCATACCATCCTTGTATAGACTGTATTACTGAAATGTATAAGCGTAGTCGAAATTTCATTCATTTTAGTACTTCAAATGTCAGAATGTCCGTTATGAATGTTTAGTTCTTAATGCCACCAGAATATTCCATTCTGAATTGAATGACGTTGACAGACAAGCCAAGAAACTTGATAGAACGGCTGCAAAAGAAATAAAACTTGTTATGCAACACTGTGCTAACCTTATGAGCAACAAGACACAGTAGGCCATCAAATCCGAGTACGCACGACATTTCAGAGCATAATTGACCCACTACTGGTCTCGGGCCTCCTCCAAACTCATGAATGGAAATTAGCATACTCTGCCACGCTGGCAAGACGGGTTGGCACAGGGTTTGTATCTTTGTCCCCCTCGACTGTGCTGCCACCTTGCTGTGGTGAGGGGGCTTGAGTGCCTCAATGATCCGTGGGGCCATACCGGCCAGGGCCTCCCATGCCGGGCGGGCCCACGGGGAGAGGTGAGACGAAGAGCGGCACCCAGCGTCGTGGCGGGTTGCGGCTCCGGGGACTCCTCTGTCCTCAGAGCTGCCTTGGGAGTCGTAAACCGCTGCGGCGCACCATGAGGTCCTCGGGTTGGCGCTCAACTTAGTTGGCCGTCAAACCGAGTCCTCACTCAACATCCTCGGGTGGGCGCCGGCCGAGGGCTGACGCACCTCCTCTGCGGGGCCGTATGCCGCAGAAGGGGGCTGCGGGACGGATCGCCGGTGCGCTGCGGTAGATTGGGGCTGCGGGGACTTGGGTGGATGGGGACCCTGTCCCCAGTGTCTCGCTGCGAGCCCTGGACGGGGGCTCCGGGGACCTGGGTTGACGGTGGACCCTGTCCTAAGGGTTTCCCTGCGGGCCCTGGACGGCTGCGGTGCGCCGGTGTCCTCTGGTTGGCGCCGGCCCGAGGGCTGACGGGCCTCCTTCTGCGGGGCCGATGTCGCAGAAGGGGGCAGCGGGGCGGGTCACAAGGGAGGGAGCTCCGGGTGACCCGCGCCGCGGACGGAGGCGGGGGTGGAGGGGGGTCCGTGACGATGCGGGCCCCTTCTGCCCTCGCCTAGGAGGCCGGTGGTGGTTCGGGGGAGCCACCACCGACGAAAGCCTCGATGACTGAGGGCGTCCCAGTATACCGGGACGCCCTCTCTGATAGTCGCTTGCCCGCGTTGCGGGCACCACGCCGGGGCGTCACAGTAGAATGCGTTTACGCGAACTTGTGGCGCCCCAAGCGCGTCGTGTGAGGGTATGCCGCTGGGGTTTTAGTGGGTAAACGACTCTTGGGTAGACGACCCTTGTCGGAGTCCCACATAATCACCGACCTTTCCCCCGGGGTGCGGTGGTATGCATAAAGCATTTCCCCAGCGAAACCAAAAAAAAAAAAAAAAGGGTTTGTATCTTTGTATCTTTTCTTGAGGCTAGGTTATCTTGCGTTCCTTTAGTCGCCTCTCACGAACCCCTTAGGTTGATATGGGTTATTGACATTGTGTGCTCTAAATCCCTCATCACACGGCCTCATTGAGTTATTTTAGGGAAAATATTATGAAATGAGAGACCGAAATATAGTATTCAGTAAGCTAGATCATAATCAATAATCATGAATTGTAGTAGCTTAAAGATAATAGTTTGTCTAAAGGTTAAAAGTATTTAGTTGGTAGTAACAATACTAGGATAAGTATGTACTAATTGTACTATGTGCACAAACTTGTAACGCTCCAAAATCGTACCTCAAATACAAATTGAATTTGGAATCATTCCAATACTTGGATACACTTTTGTATTACTATAGTGCAAAATTGACACTTTTACAAAACCAAACATTCCGAATAACTGAATAGTATTTAAAAGTACCTACTTTTTCCGTTAGGTGGATGAAAGAGCAGATATGGAATTAGACATAATCTACAATATATGTACCCATATTCAGAAAATAAAGCGATTGATTTGTTTAATTGAACGCAGAAACGTTTTTGACAAAATTTATTTGATTAAAAACGGCCCTACTGATCTGGAATCTGGGGCGTTACGAATTCGCAAATATGCATAGTAAGTTTACAATAACATCGAAGTAAAAATCATTCAAAAGTTCACTCAAAATTTCACCACCTCCGTATAAATAATTTATGTTACAAAATAAATAGTATAAGGAAACATATCGGAAGAGATTCAGCCGGCCAACAAACTAGGTGCAAGAGGAGGTAATCTAGATATGGAACTTGTACTAAGTCTTCTGGCCTGCGTTTCAGAGTCAATTTACCTCCATCCAATTGGGGGCGGTCCGGCTCAACTGAAGGTATTTCATAGACTCAGATGATCCTAAAACCGTCACTTAATTAAAGTCTATAAACAAAAAAGATTCTTTGATGAAAAGGTTGAAACAACACATTGGTATTGAGTGAGATTAGAAATGAGAGGCGGTGAAACAGGTACCTAGAGTAAAAATACTAATAAAATAATACAAAATCATGGGAATAATTTAATTATTAATATAAACCTATAAAGCCGTCTAAAATTAAACATCTTTACCGCTATGGCAGTTAAAAACACTTTATAACGGTGTCTTAGGATTATTTTCTTTTTATCTACAATACAATTCTATTTCATGTGTACTATTCTTGAATTAATTCGTGATTTATCGATGTCCTCAATTATTTAAATTACAAATTAAATGACTTCGTTAAAACCAAAAATAATCGCATACCTATAAAACTATTTATTCTTTATTTAATAAAATAATCTATATATCTACAAAGTAATGTTACTGAAATCGTTGGCATCATATTAAACTACTTTATATCATATTTAATGATGACTAATCGGCGTTGTCATGCACCACTACCTCGTTCTGAGGGTATCGTAAGATCCGGATAAAGCATATAATAAGCCGGAACTTGCCCTTTCCATTTTATGGCTCGCATTTCGGGGATTTGCTCAAATATGTACGAAACGAATTTACTAAATTGATTCTGTGTTATTAGTTTGTACGAGCTTTGCAATAAGAATATATAAAATGTTTTTCATCTTAATATCTCGCAACTAATTTGATTTTGGATTTAATATCTATATTAATAATGATGGTATCAAAGTTATAACTCAAATTTCTTTGCACGTTTGAATCTTTGTAACTTATATGCGTAACATTAATTCTATTACGAGAAGGGTTGTTCTATTCGTCACAGTTTCAAATTAAGTTACGTGCGTTTTCGGAGTTCCTCAACAAAGTTTACTGTTCATTATAAAATTTACCCCGCAATACATAAGAGCGAAATGCTTTAACAAGTCTAATATTATGAATTATTTGAACAGATTCATGGCTAGTGACATTCGTATAATTGTTTCATTACAAATAAGCGTACCAATATGAAATATAAAGTACTCACATACCTAATTGAATCTGAATCGATGATTAACGTCAATGTTTCACGATCACGATTCACGATGTTTCAGATTTTAGTCGGATGTTCAACAACTCTCACAATTACTTTCGATTTCTATAAATATAATTCTATACGTACCACAGCCAGCAAGGCTACTTTAATGATTACCACCAGTGTATAAGACAATTGAAATAGAGCAATTTCTATGAAGAAGAGGAAAATTCTTGTCTAAACCTGTACATTTGAGCACATATATTCATTAGCCGAGATTATGAAGCGGCTGATGTTGAGTTACGAGATCAAATTTGGTAACCAATATACTGAAATGAAAGAAGTAAGCTGGAATCTTACTAATAGTATACGCAACCACAAATAATACCATCAGGATAACAACGAAGAATTATTTATGAACAATCAGGTTTATTCTGAAATAAAACTTAATCTCCGCAAGCTATTTATCAAGCTAATTATCTAAATTTACTCAGTGGTATCATCTTTACGTAAACCATTTATTATCAGAAAATATGAATTAACGAGTTCCAAGGGAAATCTTGGATTTCGGTAATATTCGTTCAAATTTATACAAGGGCTTCGCCAAATGTTTGGTGAACTACCCAAAACTAAAACCATTTCGCAAAAGATTTTTTGGAAATGGTCCAAAAATATGAATTCACATTAAATACAATCGAATCATAGGCATAGGCTCGGAAAATTTACTTAACATCATTAGGCCATTAGATATTCCAACATAGAATATAAGCCTCTCCTAATAATTCCCTTCTCACTGTTTTAAGTTTGAGGCATCTATCATCCGAAACTTTTCGGATGTCATCAGTCCATTGAGAACTTTATAAACTTGTAAAATCTTAGTTATTGATTGTCTCTTAATCATTGACCTCAGTTCATTCAATTAACAACAAATTAATAGTTGGGCCTCTATTTCGTAGGTTAAATATTTTTTTAACATAACCTTTAACTCAATATCAGCCGCAATAACCGGTCCGGAATACGCTTACGGTACATAATTTAGACTCTATTATCAACTAACAAGCACTTAAAAATACCTTGGACTTAGAAACCTTGGATGACATCATAGGCTTCGAGGCTTGACATGGTCAAGTAGACCAGCCAAAGAGAGAAGAAGAACATGGAAGTCACAATCTTGATCCTGCGAGGTCCACCGAGCTCGCCTCCAATGCTTTTGCGTCTTCGCAAGACTAATACTAAGACGGCAAATGCTGCTTCAGAACAGAACATTGTGACACTGAACGCGAGGCTGTGGAAGGAAGTTTATCTTTGATTAAAATGGAATCCAACATGGGAAGCATTTTTGGAAATCTAGACACAACAAAATACTTGAATGGCCGAGATCAAACACTTGAATGGCCTAAAATAATACATCAAAAATTCTCGGATCAAAAAAATCACATGGTTTTACTTTTATTACATTTTTATTAGGATGAAAGATGCGAGAATTATCTAAATTATCTATGAGAAACTTTACTTACTTTCCAGGATCGATCTGGAATGTCTCGCCTCTACTCCAATGCACGATAGCCGCTAGTGTCCATGCTACTCCGATGCCCAGAAATACATTGACAGCATTGGAACCTGTGACGTTACCCACAGAGGCATCTGCGTACTTATCCTGGATGGCTGCTACTTTACTGGCAAATGTATCTGTAGGTAGAAAAGATGATAATTGTAAGGGAGCTATTTGATTTTAAGATTTTTCATATTATAAACCAAAATATATGAGAAGGTAATCATTGTCATATAACGGAATTGTGTGTGTTAATGTGAATTACTATTTATATTAATTAACGAAGGATTAGAAAATATTATATCATCAACTTATTATTCATTGAGTGTAACATGAAAAGCGAGTACAGAAGGAGGTACATATTATAGTGAGAGAAAACGTAACTTAAAAGAGACAGGAACTATAATGTAAAACAAACGTCATATTAAACGACTGCCTGCCTGACAGTTAAGACGATAGACCAGATTGGTATTTCAAAGTCATGCTCTAAAGGTAAATTCATTTCTAGCATAAGCATTTATTACCAACAAGAAAATGTAGATTTTACAAAGGATTTGAAGAAACTTACCAGGTATACTAGTACCCAAGGCCACGAATACAATGGCTGTGACAGAATCTTTAATGCCCAGCGTACAGCCAAAGTGAGAGGCCACGTCACCAATGACTGCAGTCACGAGACCGATGCAAATAATGGAAACTACGAAGCAGACGTACCCACCTCCTATGTCTGTCAAATAATAGAAAATATTACTAAAGTTACTCTAATCCTAGATAATACTTGAGACTATTCATCATCATCATCATTTCAGCCAAAAGACGTCCACTGCTGGACATAGGCCTCCCCAAAGGATCTCCACAAAGGCGGGTCCTGGACCGCCCAAATCTACTGTTTTCCGGCGACCTTAACCAGGTCGTCGGTCCACCGTGTGGGAGGCCTACCAGCACTGCGCCTTCCGGAATGCGGTCGCCACTCGAGGACTTTTCTGCCCCAACGGGCGTCGGTCTTGCGAGCTATTATCTGACTCTTTAGACTTTTTAGTCTATTATCTGACTATATTGCAGAAAAACATTACTATGCTACTACATGTCTAATATTGTCTGGTAAATGACATCTTAGATTTTTTTTAAATAAGATAGTTCAGTTTCATATCATCTCACAAGCAAGAGGGTCACACGATAGTAAGTCATCACCACAGCCCTGCAACGCCAGAGAAGTCACAAGACGATTGTCGTGCTTTAAAAAATTAAAAGTATAGCATGACACTTCGCCTGATACATCCCTGGCGACTGTTCAGCTATTACCCCAGCAAGCCAATAATTTAGCCACTGATATTACTGTGCATAGGAATCCGTGAACAGATCACCACAAAAGAACTTTTCTACCCCAACGGCAACGTTTTGTGTTTTTTTTTTTTTTTTAAATATCCTTGGACATTTCACGCAACGCCATCTCGTCCCAAGCTAAGCAATTTAATGCTTGTGTTATGGTAACGAGATGGATGATAAACTACTTATATACATTTTTTTTTGTAAATACATACATACCTGGGTGAATCAAAAAATTCTTGGAATCAATATTAAAAAATGCAAAGATTTAAATAATAATATTTTATTTTTCTACATAATCTCCCTTCAATGCAATGCATTTAGAATAACGCGTTTCTAACTTCCTTATTCCTTGTGAAAAAAAATTATTTTCTTGACTCTCGAAAAAGTCCTCTACGGCAGCTATAACCGCGTCATTATCGTGAAATTTTGTTCCACGAATTTCCTCTTTTAATTTTGGAAATAAGTGAAAATCACTTGGGGCTAAGTACGGAGAATATGGTGGGTGGTCAAGGAGATTGAAGCCAGCACAGCGGATTGCGTTGAGCGCAACTTCCGATCGATGGGCAGGAGCGTTATCTTGAAGGAACAACACGCCCAACGACAGTTTTCCACGACGTTTTTCTTTAATCGCTTCACGCACTTTCGGGATTAAATTTGCATAATAGGGTCCAGTTATCGTCTGGCCTTTTGGCATGTAATCAATAAAAAGGATTCCTTCACTATCCCAGAACACAGAGGCCATAACTTTGCCAGCGGAAGGAGCAACTCGAAATTTCTTAATGGATGGAGAGGATGGTCGTTTCCAAGACATGCTTTGTCTTTTAGTTTCAGGATCAAAATGGTGGACCCACGTTTCATCCATGGTGACAAGACGACGGCAAAAATTATCCGAATCACGCTGGAACATTTCGAGATTACGCTTGGAAATTTCCAAACGTCGCTTTTTGTTTTCGTCGGTTAACATTCGTGGCACCCATCTTGCAGACACTTTTTTGAACCCCAGTGAATCAATTAAAATGGATTGAACGCTACCAAAAGATATCTTTAGGATCTCAGCTATATGTTTTATAGTCATTCTTCTGTCTTCCAAAACCAGATTCTCAACCTTTTTGACATTTTCTTCTGTAACGGAGGTTGAAGGCCGCCCAGAACGCGGGTCATCTTTACAGCTTGATCTACCTCTTTTAAATTCAGCCACCCAGTACGCAACCGTAGAATAGGGTACAGCATCACCCCCTAATGTCTGCTGAATGTCCAAAAAAATTTCCTTCGTAGACATTTTTTTCAAACTGAGATATTTTATCACCGCACGTAACTCACTTTTATCCATAATTTTGACTTTTTAGCAACTCGTTGCACAAAAAAATTTATTACATGCGAACGAACTGACAAAAACAAGTGACAGTCTGCATAAATATAGTGTGATAGACACTCTTTAATTTGAATATCGAACTTGATCCAAAAAGGTTTCATATATATGCACTTCTAAGAACTTTTTGATTCGTATTATAGATAGAAATTTGAGTCGTTTCAATTGATACCAAAAATCCCGAATTTCGAATTCAGAAAAACTAATCAGAAATTACAATGTTTGTGCTAAACATGCATTAGTGAGTGAATCATTTAAGCTTAAACTATTTAACAAACCATTGATTACTTACCTGTAGGAGGGACGAAGGCAAATACGATCTTCCAGAAGAGAGTGACGACGTGAAGTACGTAATCAGACCACGAAGGTGGCTCATCAGGATCATCTGACCCTAAAAATGACAAAGCTTTGTATAAGTTTGTTTATGTTATAATTTAAATGATATTTAGTAAGTGTAAAAAGAGTCAATATTGAATATTTTGAAATTTAAGGAAAAAATTGAAATGGGGTTGGTTACATAATTTTACTTTTACTATCTGCTACATCAGCTATAATTATTACATATGTACTTTAATTAATATTGAAAAGAATAGACCAGAAGAAATAATGCCTAGACTTGAAACTAGATGCTAACCATAACGACAATAATATCCTTAGGCCGTTTGTCCACCGCCGCCGTCACCGGGCCGTCACCGAGAACGAGATGACGGCGCCGAGTTAGCGATACATACATTTACTATGGCCATGTGTCCACCGCACGCCCGTCACCCGAGAACCGTCATCCCGGCCTCCGATGTTTCGTCTAGTTCGGCGTGACCGCTATTACTCGGCACGGTTTTATGACGGGCCAATGTGCCGGCAAATCAAAACAGGTTTGTTCTTGTCCACACACTACCATCGCACCGCGCCGCACAAACAAAAACCGGGCTTTTGTTTTAATTAACTGAACCACCGATATAATCGTCGCGGTGGACAAACGATCGCCGTCACGTCATCTTAAAGTCGGCACGAAATAATCTCGTTCTCGGTGACGGCGGGCGGTGGACAAACGGCCTTTTAGTAGTAACGTTTTCTTTGAAATGCCAAAAGTCACGTGCTATGCCAATTTTTGGTAACGTTAATACCATAATTAATCCTTTATGTAAATGTTCCATAGCCGAGGCAGTATTTATATTTTTATTAGCATTTTATTATCGAACAATGGCTGAAGTGTTTCAGGTTATTTAAATTACGCCGAAGATCCAAAGTTAGCGACTCGGGAGTTAATTAATTAACGCTTTCTTGTCATAAAAATCTCTGGGGCGTTTATTAGTAGGGGTTCTTTGTGTAAGTAAATTGTAAAGGGTTCTGTGTCTTATATTGTCATGGACTTTTTCTTTCAAAAGGTCCATAACGCTCTCCCTAACAAATATTATGATTTGAAAATCGAAATAATTGTGTTGTCGGGAGTGAGAATATAATATAATAGTTATGTCTTGAATTATCTTTTTTGGAATTAGGATGAGCAATGTTCCACTAGTGCTCATAAAACAGCTATGCTATAGATGTGTATATTTTAATTATTCCCAGTTTAATTTATAACCAGACCAGACTTGCACCACCACATATCGCAATTCAATTTGTCAAAAATGAACTCCGTGGTGAATGATTATAATACTTAGTCTCCAACTCGTTCCATCCTGAGGAGACCCTCAGGATCCAACATAAGTAGAGACAAGAAAGACAAGAAGTAAGAGCCAACATAAGAAAATGGGTCTGTGCCGAGCTGGCACAGACCCATTTTCTTATGTGGTGTGTGGTGTGGCACATTAGGCTAACCCTCCATGTAATGGGAGAAGGTCCAACTCAGCGGTAGGTAGAACTTTTGTTGTGGGACATACAGCACAATTTAGATTTCGACCACACGCGCGCCATGTATCGTCAACATGTTGACCACGTCTAAAATATACTGTGTTACCAACAGTCTAGAATATGCATCCCATTTTGACTCATTGTGTCATAGCTTCAGTTTCATGCACCCAGTTGCTGTCCGCAGCTTTTGAGACCATCGCTCCATCTAGTTCATTGGCTTTCTACACTACGCTTGCTGAGTTGCGATCTCCACATATGAACTAGTTAATGTTGTGGTTGCGGTTCTTCAAGCATACTATGTGCCATCCAGTTTTTGATAACTGAGGTATCATTACCACTTTAACTTTAAGTCTCTGATAACCATAATCTCCCATGCCCGCCAATGTTATATTAAAATGTTAAGTTCTGTTGGCCCGAGGCCTGGCAAGTCAAAATTTAATTAGCTATGATACAAATTTAATAATCAGATTTTATTACCTGAGCTGGCTGTAAGCGCTTCCGAGAATTGTTCCTTCCAGGACGAAGTTCCTATTATTATAGACGCATTTGCTCTTTGTACTAACTTATCTACAGTGTTCTGGAAACAAATATACTTAATTACTACTTTAATAATATGAAAAGTAGCATACAATGTAACATGAAAGGAGCATTTCTCAAGTGGGGACGCAGGGCGAACCGAGCATGTACGTGCTCGCATCTGTTTCCGGCATGCGTTCCGCAGTATGGACAAACACAACCCGTCGACGCTGGCACTCCGTGCACTCAGCGCGCCCCTTTGTGTTCGGCGAAAAAAACGACGCGACGCGACGAGCACGAGTTGAATGCTCTGTTCGTGCGCGTAAGCCGTCCACACTATGGGAATTCTGATACATTGCGACAATTTGGACGGCAAATTCTTTCATTGCGTGTTACATTGCATGCTTCATTTCGCAAATCTGTACACGGCTTAAAGTTCTGTTGAATTCAAAACGATGACTAAAGAGCGAAGACCTACTTTACGTAAACTGGAAATGAATACTACACCAAGTTCAGTTGTTATTCCATCATCATTATCTTGCCTAGATCACCATTATCGTCGCTTTAAACTTGCCCCTTAAACCCACAGCTAAGACAGGCGTCTTCCAATAAATAGTCCCTGGATATTTGCTGGAAATTGGCGGGTCTGATTGTGTCAACAAATTATGTACTTTACCTTGAACTCCTTGCTTTCTTTAATCCTAAGCTGGGCTCTGGTGATCTCTCCAGCTCTGGGGAGCCCCATCATTGCCACCACGGCTTCTTCCTCCGGCAGTGTTGCCAGGTGGTTCGCTTCATTGCCATTTGCAAGATGGTCATCATCTAAATTTAAAAAAAATACCATAAACTCCACGTCATCCTAAATGCAGCTGTTTTGAATATATTGGCCTGTATTTCTTTTTGTTAAGTTCATGTTTCAGTTGCAATTTCATCGTATTCAATTATTAATTACGTATAATATTTATACAAAAAAAATGCTAATTCGCTAACTTTCTTACGCCAACCTGAAGCTGGCGCCGCATTTTTCTAAACTAGCATTTGATATGGAACTTGCTAGTTGAAAAAAATGTCTTGTTGAAGATTGTGAGATACGTAAGGCATTTTCTGTAGATAAGATTGACTCTAAAAACAAACCAATACTTAACAGAATCTGATCCAAGTGTTTCTTTTCTAACGTACAAAATGTTCCGTGTAGGTAGCATTTCCGTGCGGTGACGGATTTAGAATACATAGTGTCACCACCCAATTCCATCCCGAGGGTGTCGTAAGGGTCGACAAAATGAAATGACAAGGTCGATTACCTAGCCTACCTAGGAAAACTTGATATGAATCCTTGTGGTAACTCAGTACCCTCTATGCAAATGAAGGAGGCCGACTCAGCAGTGAAATGTACAGTTACGCTACAGTTTGTTTAGCGCTACTCCTACCATCAAAACACGCACACAAACATGGATACACACACACACACACACAGACACTAAGACAACAAGTTAAAAAGGCACATACACGCAAATAATACTTACGTAGGTATATAAAGATGATAGGACACCAATGTGACAGAAGCGTACGAAAAGTACGAGCACATGTGCTTTAAAAACCTACTGCAATATTTAGGTACCTAGCCTGAACGCTAGTGTGGAACGGGGGGACGCTAATAAAGCTCCCCCTGCGTAATCGGAGGGGCTGCATTAAACGAAACGAGCCAAGACCCCCAGGGTTGCGGAGCATTCTCCCCCATTGGGAGTAAATCCCTGGCTCCGGTAGTCGAGGATCGCCGTCGGTTTTTGTGGGTTGGTCGTCGTGCAATTTTCCACCTCCACGCGGCCTGGTTCCCACATAACCCGGCCATTCACCAACGGCAGGGTTATGAGGATGTCCGACGTAATAAAACGGTACACTATGTGGGAGGCCTACCAGCACTGCTATGAACTATCACCATCAAGATACATCGCATAGCAACTCAGTAGTTACAAATAATCCTACCGAAAACTGGGGGGTAGGTAGTACTGAAAAGCGCAGTGCTGGTAGGCCTCCTACACGATAGACCGACGACCTGGACAAGGTCGCCAGAATCTGGTTAATGCGGGGGGCCATTGTGGCGATTCTTGGGAGAGGCATTTGGACTTTGGCTAAAATTATGATGATGATAAGATTATCGATTTCAGTAGATTTTTGTACTTTTTTGTTAAATACCCATGCGAATCCGGGGTGGGCCGCTAGTTGCTCAATATGGTTCCTTAGATTACTAGCTTCAAGAACATTATTTGCGCTAGTTTCCTTCTTGACCTATACTGGATAGGCAATAAGTGCGGTGAACACTGAATTACATGGCTACCCAGGCCATTAAGCCGGCGCCACTCGCCGTAACCTCTTTACAGAAATGGCGGTTTTATTCAGCAAATTTATTTCTATTGCTATAGGCGAATATTCTGAATATTATAAATCGAGTTGTACCTTCAGTTGGTGAAGTATCTAAGTACACTACTACTACTACTATTCAGCCTAAAAACAACCCGCAGCTGAGTCAGACCTCTTCCAATTATATGGAGGGTGATTAGCCTACTGTGCCACGCTGGCCAGACGGGTTGGCACAGGGTTTCCTATCAAGTTTTCCTTCTCTTACGGCTAGGCTTTAAAGTTTCGGTTTAAAGTTTAGGATCATGTGATGATCTTCAACAAAGTATTGTGCAAGAGCCCACGAAGATTCTCAACGAAAAAAAATTGTGTAATGTCTTTCCTTCAAATTATTTTTTTGTTAATGGCGTAGTAATTCGCGCACGGTACAGCTACTAGACAATAAAATCGCGATAAACGCTTATACTCTTTGCGCTGTAGCATGGTGCGTAGTAATTAGTCTAATAAATGAAACACATTAATTGCGAGAACAATAAACAAAATGTCCTTGATGAATGAAACCTGCGCTAAGAATACTTGGTTTTCCATCCAAGAAGAAGAAACTCTTTCCAAACGTAAGGAGCATGCTGAATTTTAGAAAAAATATATAAGCTCTTTGTCCATTTGGTGACGTATTTAGAATACATAGTGTAGGTACCATTCCATTCCTTCCCGACAGTGTCGTGACTCGGGCCAGTGTCTTTGTCTAAACCAGAGGCACTGGCTCGGAGTCTGGGTGTCATTTCTATCTATAATATGTATGTATTTACAAAAAAAAAATGTATATAAGTAGTTTATCATCCATCTCGTTACCATAACACAAGCATTAAGTTGCTTAGCTTGGGACGAGATGGCGTTGTGTGAAATGTCCAAGGATATTTATAGCTAGAGAAGTAGAAAAATAGTCATATTAGACAAAAACGTACTCGTAGAGTGTGGTCTAATTTCTTTCCACAAACAAAACACTGCTAATAATTCTAAACTATCTTTAGCAAAGAAAAACGGTAACCTTAGCGTTAAGTATCGACGCAAACATCTATTCTACGTTATCTTACTTGCAGAAGGAAGAAAATCCAATGAAAGCAGATAAGAAAGAATAAGAGAAGTAAATGAGAATGTCAAGAGAAATAGAAGGCTACAAAGGCTTGTATTTGATCCTTGATATGAAACCTTATATGAAGAAGGAGCTTTTGAATATACTCTGGATTGTTCAATATGCTATCTAAGTGTATGTTTTTTAAGTACTCTATGTTACAGAGAGATTTTTAGTAACATGGAAAGTAAAATTACTTAAATATATTGAAATAGTTAAGTAGATAATAAACTTCTTCTATAATATAAAAATGAATCGCAAAATGTGTTGGTAAGCGCATAACTCAACAACGCCTGGACCAATTTGGCCAATTCTTTTTTTAAATGTTTGTAGGGTTGTGTTTTACGACGAGAAAAATACGAATAATTGCCGGAAAACCCCTAAAAACTGCCTACTTCTTTTTCCCATACAAACGTTTTCTAACTAAAACGTAGAGACAATTTGAGCTTTATAGCTATTGTATAAAGTTCATATTAAATTACAACCACTCACTGTTGTCTAAGCAATGTAGGTGTGTTCCTAACGTCAAAGAGTCAATTTGCACTCTAATACCGCTATCTTTTTGACAGGACGAAGTCTGGCGTGTCCGCTAGTAAAAATATAAATTATGTTTGTTCAATTAGGTTTAGTTACAAAGACTTCCGAATGGTCAGGAGTGAATCGTCGTCCTCAACGGTTCGAAATGTTACAGAGAAGAATCGGCAAGAAAATCGGAAAAACCGTCCTTTTTTTCAACTGATCTGGGTCTACAAAAAGGAAACAATTCTGAGAGTCAATCAATGATATCAGCATAGCTTCAGAGAACCAAAAACCGAAAGGCTTACCTTCAGACCCATATACCCAGCACCGGCTTTCCATGAGCTAGTCTATATGGGCTTTTAAACAATGCTGGCTGGGTTGGTATAAGGATGTGATATTCTATAGAAGTGGTGACGGATTTACAAAACATTCTGGCACCGGCATTCTGGCATTTACCCGACTTGAGGAAATAATAAGGTTGATAACCTAGCCACAAGAGAAGGTACACTTGAAACGAATCTCTATACTGTCTGGCGAGCGTGGCACAGTGGGCTAATACCTATCCCTGCTTGCGATTGGAGGTGGCCTAACTCAGCAATGGGTCTTTTATGGGGGGCAATGATGATGATGATGATCTCCAGATAGTCTCAACTTTCATACTTCTTCACTATCACTACATAGTATAAAACAAAGTCGCTGTCGTCTGTCCGTCCATATGTATGCTTAAATCTTTAAAACTACGCAACAGATTTTGAAGCGGTTTTTTTAAATAGATAGAGTGATTCAAGAGGAAGGTTTATATGTATAAAACATGCATAATATTGTAGAGAAATACTGATAAATTTAGATGTTCATCATTGCACCCGTGCGAAGCCGGGGCGGGTCGCTAGTAAAAAAGAAACGATTCCCATACGAACCATATTTTAACTTCAAAAAGTTAAAATAAACTAATTAGCTTTTCCCATTTTCTATCTGTTATAAGTTGTACGCGCAGCAAAACCACAACACGAATTGGATGTGGTTGCAGTTTTGGCAGGATTCATTTAAATCCGGCACGTTTTCATTGTTAACGTCGCGTGTAAATGTACATAGGTATTACCAATAGAATACAGGATTTTCACTCCTCTTAATCTCAGATATACCAACCAAAATATGCTTGAGTTGGTTTTAAAATTTGGTGAAGTTCCCTAAGCCAAGTAAGAAGAAAGAAAATTATCAGTCTCGATTAAAAAAAATCCAAAATTCCTACATGGCGATAGTGAAGGTTAAATAATAATTATAAATAAATATCCTTGGACATTTCACACAACGCCATCTCGTCCCAAGCTAAGCAACTTAATGCTTGTGTTATGGTAACGAGATGGATGATAAACTACTTATATTTTTTTTTTTTGTAAATACATACATATTATAGATAGAAATGACACCCAGACTCCGAGCCAGCCAGCAAAGACACTTGCCCGACCCCGGAATCGAACCCGGGACTCGTTGATCCAAAGGCGGCACATCTGACCACTAGACCAACGAGGCAGTCAAGGTTACAGAGAACTGATGACTTAAGTTTACATGATTATTACACATTTAAATTAAACACTTTTTAACGGATTTATTGCGTATATAGGTATTACATTAGGCCGCCTATTTGTACATTGTCTGTTTTTTTTATATTCTACTTTTGTAAATTTATATGTGCAGAAAAGTGTAAATAAATAAATAAATAAATAAATACATTATTTCAGTCCCGAGTACCAGTTTAATCTACCGCCTATAATTTTGTTTTATTGATAACTGGCGAACCGCCCCGGCTACGCACGTGTGCAATGGTGAACATCTAAATTTATGCGTAAATCAAACATATAAACCTTCGTCCTGAATCACTCTACCTATTAAAAAAACCGCTTCAAAATTCGTTGCGTAGTTTTAAAG
The DNA here is from genome assembly GCA_905475355.2 of Clostera curtula. NCBI lineage: Eukaryota > Metazoa > Arthropoda > Insecta > Lepidoptera > Notodontidae > Clostera > Clostera curtula. The sequence goes on along the minus strand of FR997813.1, from coordinate 2,304,969 downwards.
ATTTAAGCATACATAGGGACGGACAGACGACAGCATCTTTGTTTTATACTATGTATGTAGTGATATTGTAATGTTTAGCTTCAGGCTTGATCAATGTAATGACTGGATCCGAAGCCTGCCAACCACACTATATAGATTCGAACCCAGGACACGTTGATCAAAAGGTGGCACATCTAACCCCTAGACCTTAGATTATTAATCTCAATAGCCTTGCGAATCATTCTTGGAATGTAAATGATTCTCCTTAGCAAGGACTTGAGGCCTATTAAACAGATTTTTTTTCTTTAAAATATAATAATAATAATACATAAATAAACAGAATATAGTGGTTGATCTTGTTGAATGTGTGCTCACAAAGTGCAGACTTGGTCGAGCGTCTGCTTTTCATTTCAGCTGTATATAGGGTTTGCTAACTCTTTTTACAGGAAATAAAGCATATTCAGCTCAATGAAGCATATTAAACAGTATTTTATAAAAGTGAACAGTATGTTATTTTTTTATTTTTTATTTTATATCCTTGGACATTTCACACAACGCCATCTCGTCCCAAGTTAAGCAACTTAATGCTTGTGTTATGGTAACGAGATGGATGATAAACTACTTATATACATTTTTTTTTTTGTAAATACATACATATTTCGAGATAGAAATGACACCCAGACTCCGAGCCAGTGCCTCTGGTTTAGACAAAGACACTGGCCCGACCCCGGAATCGAACCCGGGACCCGTTGATCCAAAGGCGGCACCTCTGACCACTATACCAACGAGGATATGTATTGTTTTAAATACATATGTATTTTAGAGTTTCTCGCACAACTTACTAATTTAAAATATATTTTTTAAACTTTATACGCCTTACCACACTTAAAACTGAAATTAAAATGAATGAGGAGCTCATTTTTTATTAAATTAATAGATGCTCTATTTCTATCCTCGTGACACTTAGCATTAATTACTGAAAAAAATGTGTGAGCGTCTTAGTTCAATACATAGTAATGTGTTTGCATTTTGATCCTGAAAACAGTATTTTGTATACTTTATTTTTGTTTAACAGTAAAAAGTATAATTTAGTGAAAAACAGTATAATACTGTTCAAAACAGTATAGTTGGCAACCCTAGCTGTATGTCTTTTATGCGGATACCGACACTTCTCTTTGTTTGCGCAATGTATGATAATACACACTCACAGTGAAGTTACGTAAATGTGTGGTAATGTGTGAAGGTGTGTGTGACTATGTGTAGTCCGAAAGAGATCCGACACAGCACTCCGCAAAGGTGTGCCTTTATAAAATTAAATTCTAAATTAAATTCTCATTGACAACAACTGCCTGACAACAGTTATCGGGAAACAGGCGCCGCTTTTCTTGCTAAGCATAACGTCTCGGTTTGTTGGCGGATAATCTCATTGTGCGTAAAGATATAAACAAAAATACACACAAATCCAAGAGAAAAAGCCAGTGATTAAATAAGGGGAAAAAGCTGGAAGCTTTTCAAAGTGAATTTTAATAAAAATATATTATAACAGATGAAATAACCTTACTTGTTGGTACATTTAATTAAATAGCTGCTCAGTATTTCCTCATAAACCGAGCTAAGGAAAAGTAACCGGAAAGTATTTCCTATTTAAGACCGGAATTCGCTGAGCAACAAATATCACTGAAGGCAGGCAGGAGTTAAATTACCTTATGTGCTTTTCCGTAAGTTTATCTTCTGGTTGTAGAATATGCTTGGTCACTATTGTTTAATTTAGTTTCTTAGTTAAATGTCACTTCCGTAAGATGACGGATTCAAAATAAATAGTGTCACTACCCCATTCCATCCTAAGAGTATCTTAGGAGCCGACAAAAGGACTCCTTATGAGAAGGAAAACTTGATACAAAATCCTGTGCCAGCCAGTTAGGCCAGCGTGGCACAGTAGGCTAATTACCCTCTATGTAATTGGAGGACGCCCGACTTAGCAGTGGGTCATCTATGGGTTGATTAGTAGAAAGAAAATAATTTTATTGTAGCTCACAATTACTTACTAACTAATATTACTAATATTACTATTATATTGTAGCTATTATATTATAGTGAGAGGCAAATATTACTATTATTATATTATAGTGGCAGTATTGTTGTCAAACTTATATAATTCATCTTCAATACGCATCATTCATTTCTATTACTTCGATAATACTCGCGTGCCAAACAATATTAGTGATTTATTAGGACATTAGAGAAAGCCTCCGGATACGTTTGCAGTTAAAATAGCAACAGATGTACTGTTCATGTCAATATAGTAGATATTATTTGATTCCGTGGAGATACAGTCAGGGACGGGAGTCAGCGCGGGACAGTACACCCCGGGGACGTTTAGTGGTTATGACTTCGTCTCCTCACAGATGCAGAGGGGACTTCGACATACCCCCTGCTGGCCATCCCCAGGCTGGCAGGGATAGTCCTTAAAGGATATTACCGCGGGTCAAAAAAAGAGGTATTATTCGATTATTATTTTACTCCCTGTTCCCTGCCACGCGTACATTGTTAATAACCACATCTATTGGCAAATTTCGATAGTGATTAAAGTGTATATTTATTTGCATGACTTTTATTTATATATTTATTTATTTTAATACTTCATGCATAATTCATTGGCGGACTTAATGCCTAGAGGCATTCTCTAACAGTCAACCATAGGGTGGAGCAGAGAATGACTTGGGCTAGATGCACTAAAATAATAATAATTCAGTGTAGTGAACTAACTAACTAAACTAGTGACTTTTCGGCTTGGATTTTTTTTTAATCAATCACTTGATAGCCTGCTTGATGGAAAACAACGCAAGTGTCTAAGATGGAACAGGCAATTCAAGGAAATGCCCTGTCGGGCACCGGTTCTCACATACACACGATGAACAGTAAAACTGCTTGGCGCCGGATTTAGATGTGAGGGTGGTAGCTAGCCGGGCAGACCATTCGATCATACCACCAAGCGTGCTGGGTTTTGTTGATATTACAACACGCCGAAACGTGAGGCAGATACATATACTTCTAAATATATACAATGTGTCCAAATTGCATAAGTCTCAAAACATTAATATATAAAGTGGTTTGTGTATGAGCTCTAACGATGCAGAACTTTTTGATTTTTTGAAGCGTACACAAACCAACATTTATCAACGCCAACACTTAATAAATAAGAGGAAACCAAAGGAGCGAAGCCGCGGGCAATAGCTAGCCCTGTGTAAGTCATTAAATCTCCTCGATCGCTATGGTAACAGAACGTTGGCAAAGTAATTTCATTTTCCAGTACATTGGGTAAAGTAAAACGAGATGGTATTATCATAATGACATCAAAAAATTCGTAAAAGACAGAGCTGCTTTCTTGTGATATTAAACACCATCATCGCAGCACTCCGCAGAGAAGGAGGACCCGTAACCTTGTCTGACTGCCAAACGGCCAAACTGGGCAGCGCGGCAGAGCAATCTAATTGGATACCCTCCATAACATCGAAGGAGATCCGGCTCCGCGCTGAGCCATTTATGGGCTGAAATGTGAATCGTGAGGATGACAGCCCGTAAACTGCTTTTCGAGGACATTGACGTAGCGAAATCAGCTTTAATGTGGAGCTTTTAGGCAATTTTTTTTTTAGTATTTTGCTGATGACTAAAAAAATTAACATTTTGTAGATTACAAACAAAATTATTCAATTCCATAAATTGTTACCATACCCTTAACCTAGCGCCACTGTGGCGGCTTTGGGAACTAATCTATTATTAAATTAGCTGCTTTCAACATGACACTTATACATATATCTGTCAAACAAGGAGAAGTAAAATAGCAAACACGAATAGCCAATAAAGTTGATTTTGTTAAGACGATACGACGACGACATCGAGAATAAAATCTCAATAAAAATTGTCAGATTATATTTAATCAATATCAATCCATACCACCCCATGTTTATGATGAAACTGTCAGTTTGACGATTTTATTCTCGATGTTGTCTTATTGAAATCAAATAGAATAGCTATTCGTGTTTCCTATTTTGGCTATCCTTGTTTGACAGATATTCCATCCAAACAAGGCCTATAGCCAAGTGGCTTGGCAAAAGATGGTATGGGATTGCCACGACCTGTTAAACCCATACATTTGTCTGCTCAATTCTACGAGAGCATACGTTGCGAAAGTAGCTTGGATCCGCTTATTGGTAAATTCACGACTTGGAATAACCAAAGAAAATGACAATTAAAGCAAACATTTTGCAAAATTCAAAGGTAATTTCCCATTAAAAAAAATAAGCCTCCTCACGCTATTCTCTATCCGGATTTGTTTTTTATTTGCGTGTTTGTTCTTAGTCTCAAGTTTCATGCAAATAAAAGTACCAAGCGAAAAGTCCCCATTAAACGTGAACGAAAATCTCATGCTAATCCCAGAAAGATATGAACGCGAAATAAACAAATGTAAAAAACATTACGGCGAAAACGGCGCGACATAATTTTCTTGAATATATTCTTATTTAAAATATGCACAAGTGGGGACTTTGAATAACAATTTTTCCCTTTGTTTCCTTTGTAAATATTTTTGTTGAAGTTGAACCTACTCGTAGGTTAACAAAGATGTCTTCTTTCTATCTGGGTCTGAGGTCATAAATTTGGGTATCTACCAGTACTTGCCCGGACCCATTGACATTTTTGGACAGTGATCGCTTCAATCCACGTTTCTATAAAGCAATCTTGTTTCTTTAATAATACATATTTATTATATTCTATTCTTAATAAACCTAATATATATATATTTAATATCCTTGGACATTTCACACAACGCCATCTCGTCCCAAGCTAAGCAACTTAATGCTTGTGTTATGGTAACGAGATGGCTGATAAACTACTTAAATACATATTATTTTTGTAAATACATACATATTATAGATAGAAAACACCCAGACCCGGAACAAATACTTGTAGGTCGTTCAAATATTTCTTCCGTGCGGGAATCGAACCGGATTTAGCTGAGATTTTTACTATTCGGTTGAAATCTGACGTGACGACATCTGTCAGGTCGTAATAATTATATGAAACCGATACCTATCTGATGCGACACGTCACAACAATCCGACAAATATAAATCCGGATTTTAGAATACATAGTGTCGCTAACCTGAAGATGTCGTAAGAACCGACATAGGGAAATGATAAGGCCGAAACCCTATCCGCAAGAGAAGGAAAACTTAAAACTATTAAAGGAATAATTGGAATAAAACGTAACTGGAGGAGGCCCGACTAAGCCCAGCCCGGCTCAGCCCGTAAATAACCCATTGCATTGACAAATTAATCTAATTACTGTTAATTTTAACTATTCTTCCTACAAGTAGTAAAATTAACTAATGGTTATTAATAGCCAAAATGAAGAAATAAGTTGTTGTTCAATCATTCAAGTTTTATAATGTGTATAGATGTAAACTTAATTTATAAAACACCAGCGACCCGCCCCGGCTTCGCACGGGTGCAATAATGAATCTCTAAATTTATCAGTGTTTCTCTACAATATTATGGATGTATTACACATAATTTATAAACCTTCCCATTGAATCGCTCTATATATTAAAAAACACGCTTCAAAATGCGTTGCGTAGATTTAATGATTTAAGCATACATAGGGACGGACAGACAACAGCGACTTTGTTTTATAATATGTAGTGATGATGATGATGATAACGATATAGTAATTGCGCGGCAGTTATAAAGGTGTAAATGAAAAATTCAGATGATGCCTGCCTCGTTGGTCTGGTGGTCAGATGTGCCGCCTTTGGATCAACGGGTCCCGGGTTCGATTCCGGGGTCGGGCAAGTGTCTTTGTCTAAACCAGAGGCACTGGCTCGGAGTCTGGGTGTCATTTCTATCTATAATATGTATGTATTTACAAAAAAAAAATGTATATACGTAGTTTATCATCCATCTCGTGACCATAACACAAGCATTAAGTTGCTTAGCTTGGGACGAGATGGCGTTGTGTGAAATGTCCAAGGATATTTATTTATTATTTATTATATGGGTATTGAATTTTCTTCCCTACAATGTGGGATAAAAAAATGCACCTTTTGGTGTTGTGACGAATTATGAATACATAGTTTCACTACCCCATTTCATCTTAAAGTTATATTTCTTAAAGTATGAAATATCAACGCCGATAACTTAGCCGCAATAGAAAGAGAGCTTGATAGACCCTGTGCTGACTCGTCTGGCCAGCGTGGTACTTACCCTCCACGTAACTGGAGGCAGTCCGACTCAGCAGTGGGTTATTTCTGGGCTGAATAGTTTATAAAGACTTTCAATGTGTCCGGCAATGTGTAAAAAGCATTAAAACTGTCCGGCTTTTGAGGTAGGTAACATTTTGTCATAGGTCCCCAAGTAACTTAGATAAAAAATAGCTTTTATACTTTAGCTATTATATAAACATTTACTACCCATTACCTGCCGAAGAAACCACAACCCAAACTCTATAGTCTCTGGTCGTTCTAACCTGTATAGGGGATGTGCACAAAATAACTTTCAGCTTTTATAAAATAACGATGGTCTGGCCGTGTCGTGGGATTTTAGGCTAGTAGTAGTAATAGTAGTAAGTATTATTTGTTCACACTTAATGGCAGACGTTCCTTATTACTCTGCACGTAACTGAAGGGGGCACGGCTCATCAGTGGGTCATTGAATTATGTGCTGAGTAACGAGTTACACTCGAACATTCAGTAGTCAGTGCAGCGAGCCGAGATGAGCGTTTCATGTGTCGGCTTAACAAACAGATTTGTCTTTTGTTATGCCAACATTTGATTGAAAGGGTTCAAAGTAGATTTGCTAGATTTCTTTATAAAAAAAAATTTGGATTCTATCCTTTCTTATATCCATCACTGTTTGTATATGGAATGGTAGGCTTAGACACACTGGAGTTGAGGCGCAAATGCAGTCTCCTACTTCACTACTATCAGCTACTTAACTCTGTGATTGACAACCCTGAAGCTCTCGCCCGCTGTTGCCTTTTCACGCCTAACCAGTACACAGTACACGGTTGCGCGCGCGTCGTCTGTTAGCAGCACCGCGGACACGAACGTGTGCTTCAAAAAACGCACCCACATCTCGTGTGATCACGTTGCTCAACAATTTAGTTGCTTATCAGCCACATGTGGATATATTCCATAATACAGTTGGAATTTATAAGATACTGTATAGAATTTTATAAATAATATTAGTTAGTAGTGTAATTTAGCTTACTGTACGCATTGGGCAACTGTAAGTACAGCAAGCAACTATTGTGAATAAATAAATAAATAAATTAAATCTTATATTTATTTCGGTAAGAAACAAATTCCCTATCAAAGGATAAAGACTACATTCCTAGAAGATAACTTTGCTTAGTATTTGGACGGTCAACTTGTTCGAGTTAGTAAAGGCACGTGACAAGATTTTACAAGGAGAAATAAAAGATGTAGAAACTCTATACCGTTTGAATGTTGAATGGATTATCGCGAAAAGATTTTTCTTTTGAAACAAAACCACTGCTCCAAGAGTAACGTGTGTTACAAATATGCAGTGGTTAGGGGGCTTGCAATACTTTGGGATCCGTTGGAGCCATACCGGCTTAGGGTCACCCATGCATGGGTGGGCCCATGTTGAGAGGCTGCATGAAAAGCAGTACCTGGGACACCTCTATCGTTAGATTTGCTTACCTTAACATGCCAAATGCAGGCTAAATAGAATGTGCTTAAATTTAACATGAATAATATCAATGTAATTAATCTATTTATGTGGGAATAAATGAGTTATGAATTAAACGGCCGCGACATAGGGCGCGGTGGTGTGTTGGTCTGGGTTCCCAGACGGCCAAGCGTGGACACCAGCTCTGTCGCTGCTACCGTGCTGCGTGGATAAGGTGCCATTACATCTAAGTTCTCCAGGAATTTGGAGGAGGCCTGATTCAGTAGTGGCTCATTCCATCCTCACGGAGGCAGGCAAGGGCTCGCACGTGCCTCCTTGTAGGCTTAAGAAGTGGCCAGAGCTCCCCATAAACACGTGAGATCCGTTGAAATGCGGGCTAAGACATTTCAGGGTGCACGGTGCATGTCGCTCCACTGGAGAACGAAACCCGTGGCCCCGTTTCGGGAAGTTGAGAAACGCCGTAGGTTTAGTGGGTGGCACAAATTACCATATTTCCGCCCCGGAGTCCCAAGTAACCAGACTTGTCTACCGTCGGGTATCCATCCATAATGATTTCCAGAGTGAAAAAAGGTTCCATTTATGGTATAAGACGGGATGATAAATCTACTCACTGACGAGCACGCTTCCAACTTTTTAAATATTTTATCAGCTTCCTCGAAACCGTGGCAAATACACAAACCGTTCCATGGAAAAACATAAAAAACGCGCCAAACGATATATTAGCTTAAGCACGAAGTATTACCATATGAACGCCAATCCCGGGTTGATGTATTAGCTCCTTTTATTCTGAACTGACCTGAATTTGGCCGCGAATACATTCCAAGGAGAATAAAAAGGATATCCTTGTCTCACATGGAATAGCTATAACAAAACGAAACCCCTGCCCTAAGTATAAACCTGTATCGCGGAAGCTGTTTACAAACATGTAATTCAAGAACACAAATGACAACCAGATTCAGAGCACGTGTTGCCAGTTTCATCAATAGTTAAAAATCAAGACGCCTGGCTCGCCTTGGGTTTGGATGTTTTTTTTTTTAACTGTCGTGACCCTTTTTTTTTTTTTTTGCCGGGGTTAAAATCCTTTATGGACTATCCCTGCCAGCCTGGAGATGGCCAACAGGGGGTGTGTGGGAGTCCCCCCCGCCTCTGTCAGGAGACGGAGTCATACCCACTAAACGTCCCCGGGGTGTACCGTCCCGCGCTTGCTGCCCCGTGGGCCCTGACTGTATCTCCACGGGACCTGTCGTGACCCTAGGCTTGCGTGATAGAAAGCAACGCCAGGGTCTAAGATGGAGCAGGCACCGGCTCTCCCATAGGTACATACGACGAAACCTTTAAAGTTGCTTGGCGCCGGACTTAGATGTGAGGGTGGTAGCTAGCCGGGTGGGCCATTAGATCCTTCCACCAAGTGAACGGGGTTTTGTTGACTTTTATAACATGCGTTATTTCCCAGCGTGCGGTGGAGAAGTTTTATATTCTGCCCACGGGTTTGGCGCGCCAGTGGATACGGCGCACCACACGGTGGAGGAGTGTTCTGCCTGGGCACCTTAGAGGCGAGCCCTGATGGCACTGGTCGGAGGGGACCTAATCAGACGGCTCGTCAGTGAAGAGGGCTGGGAAGCAACGGCCTGGGTCAAAGAGGAGGATGCTCTTGCTGACCGGCGCCGTAATCAGGGTAACCAAAAAAAAAGTGATTGGATGTACCGCCTTTGGAACGCGGGCCCGCGGTTTGATTCTGGAGTCAGGCAAGTGACTTTGTGTAAACCAGAGGCACTTGCAGTCAGGGTGTAATTTGTGTTTGTGAATTTCATGTTTGTAAATTACCCGTGCGATACAGGTTGTAAAACAAAAACTGATACAATAGTATTACTACTACTATTATAGACACCTCCAATTAAAGGGAGGGAAATAAGCATACTGTGCCTCGCTGGCGAAACGTTCCTTTAGTTGCCTCTTACGACACACTCAGGACGGTATGGGTAAATACTGGTATAGTCAAATTATGTCAGGCAGGTGTTAACTGAGATTGTCGTGGTGAAGGGGCTTGAGTGCCTCAATAATCCGTGGGGCCATACCGGCCAGGGCCTCCCAAGCCGGGTGGGCCCACGGGGAGAGTTTAGACGAAGAGCGGCACCCAGCGCCGCAGTGGACTGGGGCTCCAGGGACTCCTCTGTTGTCAGAGTTGCCTTGCGAGTCCTGGACCGCTGCGGTGGACCAACGCCCTCGGGTTGTCGCTAACCCGAGGGCTGACGGGCCTCCTTCTGCGAGGCCGTTATGTCGCAGAAGGGGGCTGCGGAGCGGGTCGCAAAGGAGGGAGCTCCGGCTGACTCACACCGCGGACGGAGGCAGGAGTGGAGGGGGGTCGTGACGATGCGAACCCCTTCTGCCCTCGCCTGAGAGGCCGGTGGTGGGTCGGGGGAACCGCCACCGACGAAAGCCTCGTTGACTGAGACTCTGACCGTCGCTTGCCCGTTGCGGGCACCACGCCGGGGCGTCACAGTAGGATGCGTTTACGCGAACTTGTGGCGCCTCAAGCGCGCCGTGTGAGGGTATACCGCTGGGGTTTTAGTGGGTAGACGACTCTTGGGTAGACGACCCTTGTCGGAGTATCCACATAATCATCGACCTCTCCCCGGGGGGGCGGTGGTATGCATAAAGCATTTCCCCAGCGACAACAAAAAAAAAGTGTTAACTGCGAAGTTATAATAGATGTTATGGAATTTGACCCTTATTTCCATCACTTTAAGATGAAAATAAACTCGTGTTACACGAGGTTTGTGTGACTGATATATCGCAAACCATTATGTATCATTACACGAAACGCGAGGTCGTAATATTAAGAATGCAGATAATGTTTCCTCGAAAATTGGGAGAAAATTGCCCCTTCCGAGCAGATTATTGGGTAATTTATATCTTTGGAAGCTAAACACTCGATGTACGCATGAAAACGTTGAATAAGCCATTTCGGTAAATTTTGTTTAGAACGCCGCGTTCTATTTTCGGAATAAAATTTGTAACGATGAAATGATACTTGCTTTTAAACGTTGCCAAGGAGGCCATAATAAAGAGCTCGCGGTCCCAAATGCCATTTTACCATATAATACTTTATAGCCATTCGTGAATTTCGTGTTTGTAAACTGATCCAACTCGGCTGGGCAGCGTTCGGGAAACTGCGAAAGATCTTCTCGTCCACAATACCGCAGTGTCTGAAGACAATGTGTGTTGCCAGTGATGACATATGGAACAGAGACGTGGTCGCTCACTATGGGCTCCATCAGGAGGCTCAAAGTCACCCAAAGGGCAATGGAGAGTGCTATGCTCGGAGTTTCGCTGCGAGATCGAATCAGAAATGAGGAGAGATGCAGGGGGGTTTCGTTTATAAATAAAAAAAAAAATTGTGGCCCTCGGGGACTGCCGTAGTAAAGCTATTGCATAGCATTTTTTATCAACTTAAGCAATTATATTTATTTGTTTTTTTTATTTATGCAGTATTTTTTATTTAAAGTGAAGGACATTCATTTTATAATATGACCTTGGTGGGCGGTATGTTTAATGTCGTGTTGTATTTAATGTAACTAGATGGCGCTGGCGTCATGTTGCCCGCCGATATGATTTTGATTTTTAAGATATACTTTCACTGGACGTGAAACTCCTGCTCAGGGTGTGTAGGCGGAGTGGGTGGTGTTAAGCTTTTATTTCTCGTTACGGAATTTCTTGATTCGGTCGCCGCGCTCAGAGCCCGCGTTAAAAGCTATACAATAACTTAAAAATCTAAAGTGTCATGCTAGCAAATTAGCAAAACGCGTTGGCACAGGGTTTGTATCAAGGTGTCCTTCTCTTACAGTTAGGTGATCTGATCTGCCTCTCACGTTCCTTTAGTTGACACCCTCAGGAAAGTACAGGTTGATGACATTGTGTATTCTAAATCCGTCACCACACTTAATAATTAGACGGGTTGGCACAGGGTTTTGTATCAAGTTTTCCTTTCTATTGCAGCTAGGTTATCGGACTTGTCATTTCATTTGTCGGCTCTTACAACACCCTCAGAATGAATCAGTATGGTGACATTATCTATTCTATATTCGTCACGGACAACTCTCACTGCGAATCAAACAGCATCTATTTTTCATCCTCCTGATGGGTGGTCCACCACAACATTTTATTCTTTAGAAATAAATATTTGTTTATTTTTTTACTAGCGACCCGGCCCGGCTTCGCACGGCTGCAATTTTACATGTATTATACATATAAACCTTCCTGTCGAAACACTCTATCTATTAAAAAAAACCGCTGCAATATCCGTTGAGTAGTTTTAAAGATTTATGCATACATAGGGACGGACAGACGACAGCGACTTTGTTTTATACTATGTAGTGATAGTGAAGTGATGATGCAGCATACAAAAATACATACAACCCTTTACGATTGACCCCTATTTTTAATAGCTATATTTATATGGCAAAACAACGTTTGCGGGGTCAGCTAGTATTTTTTACATTTAATCCAACTGTAAAAGCAACTACAGCAACTTAGAAAACATTGGCGCCTCACGACGTTGCAAATTATTGTTCACCGTACTCTGGTCACGTTTGGAATGTTCCAGAAATTGTCCCTCCGGACAGTGAAGCCAATTGAAGTCAGGAAAGAACGTGCGTCATCTATCCTTTGACGAGACGAGAGTTACACAGCTATACATCGACTGCCTTATTGGTTGGGTTGGATGCGCCGCCTTTGGATCATGGGGTCCCAGGTTCGGTTCCAGGGCCGGGCAAGTGTTTTTGATTAAACCAGAGGCATTTGCTTCTAAGTCTGCGTGTCATTTGTGTTCGTGAATTTCATGTTTGTAAACTGTAGTAGAGGGATCGTATTTACCTATATAAAAAAAATATTTCGTCGTTTCTCGTTTCAGCCCATGTCATCATCATCATCATTTCAGCCAAAAGACGTCCACTGCTGGACATAGGCCTCCCCCAAGGATTTCCACAAAGGCCGGTCCTGGGTCATCGTTTTCCGGCGACCTTAACCAGGTCATCGGTCCACCGTGTGGGAGGCCTACCCATGTGTGACCGACTAATTAGCCTGATGTGTAATGCTAGCAAAACGCGTTGGCGCAGGGTTTGTATCCTTCTCTTATGGCTAGGTGATCTGCCTCTCGCGTTCCATTAGTTGACACCCTCAGGAAGGTACAGGTTGATGAAATTGTGTATTCTAAATCACCACACAGAGGAAGCGTGTAAATATCAGGAGACAGGGATGATTGTCGTTCGCTGATCCAGGATATTTTTTTTTTTTTTTTTTTTTTTTATGTGTTTTCTGCTCTATGGCAATCTGTTATAAAACAATAAGCCACTTCTTTGGCTGGAACTCCATGTCCTGATTTTCTATATTGTCTTCACCGAGAGCCAATCAATTGCTGAAATTTCCAGCAAGCCCTCTTCTTGACTCAGTCTACAGATCTTTGGGCGAGACTGGGAATGCCTTGTCTTTTCAGTCGTTTGTACTCTAGTCCGCCCTCTCCACTTAGGGCCTGTGCGAGTTGGTTTGCATGAGTTGCTAGTTTATCCTGGTATTTCAGGCTAGCCTGGACTATTTCCTCACGAACAGTGTTTATGCCTAGGTCAAGATACATGTATTTGTTACTAATACACTGGGGTATACTGAACATCGTTCTTAGTGCTTTGCTTTGGAATCTTTCCAGTATGTCTATGTTACTCTTGCTTGCTGTTCCCCATAACTGTATCCCATAAGTCCAGATAGGTTTCAAAATTGCTTTATATACCAGGATTTTGCTGGTGTTATTTAGTTGCGAGCTGCGTCCGATTAACCAGTGAAGACCACGGAGTTTTCCATCTAATTGTTTTCTTTTTGTCCAGATGTGCTTCTGCCATGTGAGCCTTCTATCCAGGTGCATTCCCAGATACTTAACATTATCTGTTTGAGGGATTTCTTTGTTGTTTAGCTTAACCGGAGGGCAAGTATCTCTCCTAAGAGTAAAGGTTACATGCGCAGATTTAGTTTCGTTTGCTTTGATCCTCCATTGCTTAAGCCATAATTCTATTTTATTAAGATGACTTTGCAGAGTGTTTGATGCACTTACTGGGTTACTATGAGAGGACAGCAATGCGGTGTCATCAGCATATGTCGCTGTAACCGTTTGATCATCTGTTGGAATATCTGCAGTGAAGATGAGGTACAGGATAGGTCCCAATATGCTACCTTGGGGGACGCCCGAGTTGATTTCGTAGAGCTCAGAGCTGTCATCATTGTATTTTACTTGGAAGCTTCTCTTGTCTAGGTATGATTTTAATATACGGAGAAAACAGTGTGGCAGTGTTTTTTTTATTTTGAAGATAAGGCCATCATGCCACACCTTGTCGAAAGCTTGGCTAATGTCTAAAAACACTGCAGAGCAGTATAGTTTATTCTCTAAGCATCTACTAATGATATCAACAATACGGTGAACTTGTTCTATTGTCCCATGACTTTCACGGAAGCCGAATTGGTGCTGTGGTAATACGGTATTTAAGTGTACTTTTATTCTGTTAAGGAGTATCCGTTCAAACAGTTTTCCAATTACTGGCAACAGGCTGATGGGCCTGTATGAATTTGTTTGTTGTAGGGGTTTACCAGGCTTGGGAATCATTATTACCTGTGCTATCTTCCACTGTCCAGGAAAATGTTCAAATCTAAGGCAAGCATTAAATATGTGGACAAGTTTCATTACTGCCTTGTACGGAAGTTTCTTTAGAAGTGTTGCATCTATAAGATCATATCCAGGCGCTTTCCCTTCCCTCAGATTTTTTATTTCTTGGAAGATTTCTTTAGGGCTAGTACTTTGTAATGGTAAACATATTTGATTTGGTGATTCTAAGTAGTTTTTTACTTCTTCTGTATGCGCATAACAGCTCTCTGGGTGTGGATTAAATACATTGCTCAAATGTTCGGCAAATGCTGTCGCCTTCTCTAGGTCAGACCTAGCCCATCCTCCTTTATTGTTATTAACGGCAGGTATATGTGATTTTGGGCGCTTCATATTTTTGGTAATCTTCCACAGCGAGTAGTTTGTGTCAGCTGTCGTGTCGAGGCTTGAAAGCATGTTTTGGATTCTATCGTTCTCTAAATTGTTGATGAGTTTTTTAAGCTCATCAGAGAAATTATTAAATGCTGTTTTGTCATTTGGATATCCTGTATTTTGCCAGATCTTTCTTAATTGTCGCCTCTTCTTGATTTTTTCCTTTATTTCTTTTGGAAAGCTGTTATTTTTTGGTGGCTGTCCCTTTCGTTTAGTTGTCGCTAAGTTGGCTGCTCTATGTATATGCATGTTGAGTTTCTCAATCTCGTCCTCTACATCCTCTATTGTCTCGATTTTTGTTTTAAGAATGATTTCAGATTTTAATACATCCCTGTATTTTTCCCAATTCGTAGTCTTAATATTATATATTTTTGGGGAAGGCTCCACTAACTGAATTGTAGAATTAACGTTCAGAATTACAGGAGTGTGATCTGAGGTGAGATCGGTACAGGACTCTATTGTTATGTAGTTGCTATCCATGTTTTTCGTTATGAAAAAGTCGAGCATATCAGGTATTCTATCTCTATCGGTAGGCCAATAAGTAGGTTCTCCTCCAGACCAGTAATCCAGTTTCATGTCTTGTGTTACTGTGTGTAGTTGCCGTCCCCTTGTAGTAGTCAATCTGGAACCCCAGTGCAGATGTTTTGCATTCCAGTCGCCAGCACTTACAAATCTTCTACCAAGAGTAGAGAAGTAATCTTTGAAGTCTTGAACTGAGATTGTATGTCTGGGAGGACAGTAGACAGCAGAGAAAACTGTCTCACTGTGTTTTTCTAGGACAACTATGGTTGTGGCCTGAATTTTCTCTGTGCGATATTCTTCCATCAAATAGTGTTTGATATTGTTTTTAATGATAACAGCACTTCCTCCATGGCCGTTTCCGGAGGGATGGTTTGTAGTATAGATTTTATAGTTTTTAAAAGCGATGTGAGACTTAGATGTGAGCCTAGTTTCTGAAATTAGTGCTATGTCAATCTTTTCCATTTCAAGGAAAGTTTCTAATTCTTGACGTCTGTCCGTCAAGCCGTTGGCGTTCCAAGTAACAACTCGTAACAACAACATTTATTTTTAAGGCTGCTGACTAACTGGATCATACTATCCAACATTCAGGATATATACCACTGGAGTTTCAGAGCATAGTGTGTATTTCGGAGTCCCGTACACCCGACGGGCAGCGGTGTGAGTCATTAATTTCCCCAGTAAAACCAAAAAAAAGAAGATATTCCTTAAAATTGTGGCAAGAAGTAGAGAGGGAAACATCGATAGCCATTGTCCAAACGTCGCTAAACCAAGTTTGGTTCTTTAGTTCAAGATCTATTTTAAAAGAGGTAAACACGGCAACCTTCGAACCCCATTTTTCACATACACGACAAATAAAACTGAAAAAAATGCTAATATAATTGTACGATGTTAAATAAATAAATATCCTTGGACATTTCACACAACGCCATCTCATCCCAAGCCAAGCAATTTTAATGCTTGTGTTATGGTAACGAGATGGATGATAAACTACTTATATACATTTTTTTTGTAAATACATACATATTATAGATAGAAATGACACCCAGACTCCGAGCCAGTGCCTCTGGTTTAGACAAAGACACTTGCACGACCCCGGAATCGAACCCGGGACCCGTTGATCCAAAGGCGGCACATCTAACCACTAGACCAACGAGGCAGTCAAATCCTTTTATAATTAGGACCCAGGTGTGGATTGAGGTAGTAATTTGGAAGTAAGTACCTTGCCCTAACCTTAACCACGGCAGGTGCAATTCATGCTCAGAAGTTAGGCAAATAAACCTATTAACCTTCAAATTAATACGACGGCCCAGACCCATGACATAATTATAAAAAAAGCTTTCTCTATCACTTAAGCTTTATTCACCGTCTGAGCCACTGCTGTGAAAGGCGTCCCCCAACAAAAAAAGGGAGGGCGCGCAGCTTACTGTGCCACGCTGTGGATTGGCACAAGATTTTCCTTCTGTTTTACATTTTCTGCCTTTTCATTTTCTTTAATCGGGCCTTTGACACCCGTACGAGGGATGTGATACTATAATTTCGAAGCCACTGCTATGTCGGGCCACCTCCAACAAAATTTAGTTGCTTAGCTTGGGACGAGATGGCGTTGTGTGAAATGTCAAAGGATATTTATTATTTATTTATTTATGTTATGGACAAATTTCCGACTTCTTATTTCTTTAGTCGGGTCTTTAGATATCCTCAGATTGAAAGGGGTTTGTGATTTTTTAATCTCTTCTGCGACAATTCGGCCTTACAGAGGGAAGCCACGTCAGCCCTCGGGTTAACGACCAGCCTGGTTGACCGCCAACCCCAGGACACTGGTACACCGCAGTGGTTTAAGGCTCGCAGGGCAAGTCTGAGGACAGATGAGTCCCTGGAGCCCAAACAAACTACGACACCGTGTGTTGCTCTTCGTCTGACCTCTCCCCGTGCGCCCGCCTTGGTATGACCCAACGTATCATGAGGCCCCTCATCGCGGCAACTCCGGCGACCGGGGAGACTACGGGTAGTGTGGGGCCCTCACCCACTAAAACAACCCGCCGTGCGCCGACAACCGCCCTCACGCGGCGGACCACGGGTACCGCGTACGTTGCTACCGTGATCCGCAGGCGGTATCCCCATCGGGCACTCTCTCCCGTGCGACGCCCCGCGCACTTGGGCGTCGGTGGCCTATACCGGCGGAAGGCACATCCAACTCCTAGACCAACAGTCAATTGATAATTAAAATAGATTCCTTTATTTTAGTGCCTAGTTTTATTACTTTGTATTTTTCTTGCCACAATAAAGATTATGTCTATGTCTATGTCTTTAAATGCCAACATCTTGCTTCTACCGATTGTGCTCTGATGACCTTACGAAACACAATACCACTCAAGAGTTATGGTATATACCTGCGGAAGCCTGCTAGGTGGTGCCTTCCCAAGCTGGGCACATCCGGAGAGTGGTGGGTAATTCACTATGCCCTACATCTCTAATTGAAGTGTGTAAACGTACCTTTAGTTACCTTGCCCAGGACTAAGCCTCATTTAATCCGATTATTGAGCGGCATTAGGGTCTTCAGTTTAAAAAGAAAACTAGATACGAAACCCTGTGCCTGCCTGTCTGGCTAACGTGGCACAGCAGACTAATTGCCAACCATGTATCTGGAGGAGGCCCGACACAGCAGTGGGTCATATATGGGCTGAGTAGTGGTGGTTCCGTGTCGTGACGGATTAAGAATACATAATGTCGCCACCCCATTTCATACTAAGGGTGTCGTAAGAGCCGACAAACGGAAATGTCAAGGCCGATAACCTAGCCGCAGACAGGTCGTCAAAGGGTATTAAGAGAAGGAGAAGGAAAACTTAATAAATACCCTTTGCCGACCTGTCTGGCCAGAGTGGCACAGTAGGCTACTAAATCGAATCAGCAGTTGCAGACACTTATGGCGTAATGGGGTGAGCAGTAGTGTCTTTGATGTTTCCCCACAAATTACCGACCACTGAGTTGGGCCTCCTCCAGTTTTAGTGAGGGAAATTAGCCTACTATGCCACGTGCGCATTTGTGTCAAGATTTCCTTCTCTTGCGGTGTATTGTGTTTATGTAAATCCGTCACTACACGGACGTAGTATATCGACTGTTCCAAAGAATAAAGGCCTATCTGCAATACTGCTTTGAAACCAGTTTGAACTTCATATCTTCTTCTTCTCTATAGATAAAACTCAAAGTTGACTAACTGACTGACTGACTGACTGACATAGTGATCTATCAACGCACAGCCCAAACCACTGGACGGATCGGGCTGAAATTTGGCAAGCAGGTAGATGTTATGACGTAGGCATCCGCTAAGAAAGGATTTTGATAAAATTCTACCCCCAAGGGGACAAAATAGGGGATGAAAGATTGTATGAAACTTTGTCAATTTTAAACCGATCGGGCTGAAATTTGGCATGCAGGTAAATGTTATGACGTAGGCATCCGCTAAGAAAGGATTTTGATAAATTCCTGCTGCAAAAACTACAACTAATTAATAATAATACTTCATAACGCGAGAGAAGCCGCGGGAAAAGCTAGTTATACAGATGAAGAATAGAGTTCAAAAGTCTTTCTAAGCAGTATTGCAGATAGGTCTTTATTCGTCGGAACAGACGATTTAAAGATTTAATAATATATTAATTTCTAGTGAAAACGTCTTCTCACAAAGAAATACTTGTTACATTAAACATAATCTTGTATATTTATTTTCATTAGAACCTTTAAACCGAAATAGAAATGCAAATTCGGTATCGCTTCAACACAAGTATAATAAATAGACACAAAGTAAAAGCCATAAGTATTGTAAGCGGAACGCAGACATGAGTGCAAAGTTGAACATTAAGCTAACACACTGTGGTATATATTCCTTTGCTAGCCACACATGTGAAGACCTTTTTGATTTACCTGATGATAGCTGAACGGTATCTGGGGCGTCGGGTGGTAAATCTTCAAACTCTTCTGTAGACATAAGAGGTTTCATGCACAATAGAAAATCGTAAACTACTAAAACATATAATATTCTTATATGTCTCTGTATATCAACCCGAAACCCGTCATTAGATGAATAGATTTTCATAATTATCTTAGATGTTTTATGAGCTATATATTTTTGGTCAGGTATAAGTCTCTGTGGAGAATCCATGTGACTGGAGGAGGCCCGACTCAACAGTGGGTCATTTATGAGGGTAACAGTAGTCCCTAAATCATAGTCAAATAACTTAATTACAGTCTCTGATGCGTTTTTATGGAATCATGAGTCTTTATTTCTATCAGTCTTTATGGGAGTTATTGTATAAGCTAAAGATTCTTGCAATGTAACTTAAATTACTCAATTACATATTTTATTATTGACTGGTTCCGTTTTTACATTAGATATGCAATCCCGTATGCCAGGAGAGTCTTTAAAATGTGTATTATACATAGAACCACGCACAGCGCTGTTAAAGAAGAAACTCTAGGATATATTTTTATAAGATTTCATTATAAGATCGTCTGCCAATACGCAATTAAATAAAACAATACCATCCAGACGAGATATGAAAAGGAATTGGATAGAAGAACGCCAGAGGTTTAAAACTTATAGCACGATCGACAGCGACACCGTCTATATAATTAAATTCTAGAACGTTTTTATCGAGTTCCACAATGGATGAGAATACCAGAGCTAAGAATAGTGGAGTAGGTACCATGGCATCACATTTTTCTTCTACCAAATGGGTCTCCAACCAAAGACGTGTTCCTTTGTTTATTGGCCTTGATAAACAATTGAATATTGGCCAAAAGACTTTTTAAAAAACTCTCACCTTCTGAATTCAAATATGTCTTGTAAAGGTTTTAACAAAAACTCTATCCGAGGATTTAGAGCTAGGAGCTAATAAAAAAAAGCTATTCCGTGTTTAAAATATTTTTCGTTCGATTTTCTAAACACGATTACATAAAGCATCGGTTTCACCGAAAATCAACCAACTAGATGTCGTATTATTATCCTACAAATAAAGTAACTAATCTCCGTTTCATATCGTGTCTTTCATTCTTTGTGCTTCTAGTTTTGACAGTTTTGACACAAAATCCAATATTTTTCTTGAAATTTTACACATGAACATTGCACATTTCCGAATAACCAGATTTGTATTGACATAATCCATGGAAACATAAAATGTATTGCATGACAGTGATATACCAACCCAGATGGCTAATGTGGTATAAATCAGCTGATGGAATACCATGGAGCTAAAGTCCATCCCATGTAATATTAAGATAGAATCCAATATGCTATTGACTTTATACTTTCAAAGACCTCCTTTTGGACTAAATTGAAACACCGAGACTAATCTTACCCCCAATCAGCTCTGGTTCCCCCAGGTTGACATAGAATAGAACGTCTTTTTCGTAACTGTCTTCTTCTATGATGTGAAGAGGGATGAATTTCCTGCAACAAAGAAACAAAATATGAATGGTATCTCTCTCTTTTGTCTTGCCTTTCTTGTGTCGTACGAGAAAATCAAAAGGACAACATGGGCAGGGAAGCTGTTCCGAAAAATAAAAAGGCACACGTTAACATCACTTCATTAAGATGGTTTAATAACTACTACTATTTAGCCCATAAATGACCCATAGCTGAGTCGGGCCTCCTCCCAGCACAGGGGGTTATTACCCTACGGTGCCACACTGGCCGGACGGGTTGGTACAGGGTTTCAAATCAAGTTTTCCTTCTCCTGTGGCTAGGTCTTGGGCCTTGTCATTTCCTTTTGTCGGCTCTTTCGCTTTCGCAGGCCAAAATTTCACTATGATAGAGCTACCCTACGATAGGGCAAAAAACTGCAATATGGCGCTCTAATGACCTCTACGTGAAATTTGAGTTTATATTAGATTAGTCACCAAGCTGTCTATCTCTATTCTCTCTCCGTGGAATTAACTATCCATTACGATGATGTCGTTAATAAAACTAATTATTGGCGGTAGTTTTAACTGTTTCTCTAACTGTCATCTAGTCTCCCCCGTGACCACGACTGCTGCAAAGCATTTGAAACGTCGAAAATAAATATAATAGTTATTTGTGCAACAAGAGAGCAAAGTCATTTTTTGCTGCGAGTGCTGATATTGAATCCCGAGTAAGCGAAGGAATCAATTATTGAATCACGAGCGTAGCGAGTGATTCTAAAGTTGATTCCTGAGTGCTGCGAGGGATTCAAAGGCAGGAGATGCGAAAAATTTTGCTCTCGTGTAACACACATAACTTTTCACTTCAGCAGCGAGAACACTATAGGAAATGAAATATATTACGTAACATTTTTGAAACTATAATTAAATATTTTTAAGTTAAATATCAGTTTTTTAAGCAGTAAATAGTTATTTTAGTTTAAATACAACAATAAGTTAAAAATTCAATGAATTACAATAAAAGCTATAATTATCATTTTTCTAAATTTCTTTAGTTAGTACGAAATTCCGAACGTGTTTGTCTTTGAGGTCGAATTAAAAATCGGAGTAACCCCATAACGAACTCCTTTCATTCATCCAATCGAACTGTTAAAAGTACGTCTAGTTTGTATTTAATCAAATATAGTTCCCATAATATTGCTCTATCAATTTAATATTTATAATCTGTACTTTAATGCTTTGTATTGTTTTTTATAGCGCTACCTGCTAACATTTAACTTCATAACTCTAACGCAACTTATAACCAATTAATTTAACTTTCATAATCACACGAAATTTCTAACACAACACACTTGTCATTGGCAAAATCATCGGTGAAGAAGAAGAAGAAAAATCAGAGCTGTTGGTACTGGCCACTTGGTCTTTGTCTCTCTCTCTTTTCTATTGGCGGGAAAGAGATAGTGTCAATGTTTCGAATTAGAATTAAAAAGTTACTTTGTCTCACTCAGTGGGCAAAATCGCATTTTGTCCACTGTTTTCAGTGAGCAAAACCTACATGTTCGAGCTACTGAAGTGAAAATAAATATCCTTGGACATTTCACACAACGCCATCTCGTCCCAAGTTAAGCAACTTAATGCTTGTGTTATGGTAACGAGATGGATGATAAACTACTTAAATACTTTTTTTTTGTAAATACATACATATTATAGATAGAAATGACACCCAGACTCCGAGCCAGTGCCTCTGGTTTAGACAAAGACACTTGCCCTACCCCGGAATCGAACCCGGGACCCGTTGATCCAAAGGCGGCACATCTAACCATTAGACCAACGAGGCAGTCAAAATATAATTAATGTAATTTACACGCAATAAATTCGGTAAAAAGTGTTGAATTCCAATATACGAAAAGCAAAACAGTACAATCTTACATGTTACATTTGGTGTAAATTACAAGATTACGTTCAGATTGTACTAGGAAATGAAATTACCCCTCAGTACCAGCTGTATTATAGTAGGATCGTATTCCTCGTTCTCTCAGCTTAATTCAGTGCACTATGTAATTGGATGTATTACAATATGTATAAACAATACATTAAAACGTCATTTCCCTCACCTCAATTGTATGTGCAAAGAATAGGCAAAATGCAGAAACTTACTTTAATATTAGCTTAGTCACTACTCACTACTTATTATAAAACAAAGTCGCGGTCGTCTTTAAATCTATTATCTAATATCTATCTTTAAAACTACGCAACGGATTTTGAATCGGTTTTATTTAATAGATAGAGTGATTCAAGAGAAAGGTTTATATATTACATGCATAATTGCACCTTTGCGAAGCCGGGGCGGGTCTCTAGTTTATTATAATACTAGCGACCCGCCCCGGCTTCGCACGGGTGCAATGATGAACCTCAAATTTTATCAGTGTGTCTACAATATTATGCATGTATTATACAACCGCTTTAAAATCCGTTGCTTAGTTTTAAAAATTTAAGCATACATAGGGAGGGCCAGACCACAGCGACTTTGTTTTATAATATGTAGAGATAGAGATTTTGTGTGCCGAAATATAAAATATATTGTAAAAGATAGGTCTAATGAACTTATTATTACTACATGCGTTGCTTGTGAACAGGTGCCGCTATTTGGGGTCGGCTCACTGGCTTCTAGACTTGATATTTCATTTTTATTTTTTTAATATTAAATTCATATTTCAGTTAAGCGCCAAGTGCCGGAACCAAGTGAAACTAGTTAGTTATATGTACGCGGTCATTATAATGTGGCGTTTAAAAAAAAAACAAGCCCTATGTGTTTGTTCCACCAGGTCTTCTCGATTGGTGTCGCGTTCCGACTTAGTAGTAGTGTTATCAAAATAATGTTTATACAATAAAGCATTTTTCTATTCTATAAAATATCGTAATAGTTATTTGTACAACAAGAGAGCAAAGTCATTTTTTGCTGCGAGTGCTGATATTGAATCCCGAGTAAGCGAAGGAATCAATTATTGAATCACGAGCGTAGCGAGTGATTCTAAAGTTGATTCCTGAGTGCTGCGAGGGATTCAAAGGCAGGAGATGCGAAAAATTTTGCTCTCGTGTAACACACATAACTTTTCACTTCAGCAGCGAGAACACTATAGGAAATGAAATATATTACGTAACATTTTTGAAACTATAATTAAATATTTTTAAGTTAAATATCAGTTTTTTAAGCAGTAAATAGTTATTTTAGTTTAAATACAACAATAAGTTAAAAATTCAATGAATTACAATAAAAGATATAATTATCATTTTTGCTAAATTTCTTTAGTTAGTACGAAATTCCGAAAGTGTTTGTCTTTGAGGTCGAATTAAAAATCGGAGTAACCCCATAACGAACTCCTTTCATCCAATCGAACAGTTAAAAGTACGTCTAGTTTGTATTTAATCAAATATAAGTCGTTCCCATAATATTGCTCTATCAATTTAATATTTATAATCTGTACTTTAATGCTTTGTATTGTTTTCTATAGCGCTACCTGCTAACATTTAACTTCATAACTCTAACGCAACTTATAACCAATTAATTTAACTTTCATAATCACACGAAATTTCTAACACAACACACTTGTCATTGGCAAAATCATCGGTATAACGAGGGAAGCCAAAACCTAAATGAAGAAGAAGAAGAAAAATCGGAGCTGTTGGTACTGGCCACTTGGTCTTTGTCTCTCTCTCTTTTCTATTGGCGGGAAAGAGATAGTGTCAATGTTTCGAATTAGAATTAAAAAGTTACTTTGTCTCACTCAGTGGGCAAAATCGCATTTTGTCCACTGTTTTCAGTGAGCAAAACCTACATGTTTGAGCTACTGAAGTGAAAAAAAAATTCTATAATAATAATAAGGATAATAAAATATCGGTTCCTTTATTAACAGGAAAATAAATGTTTCCTCTACAGCGAGGAGGCCATAGCCGCGCAGATTAACCGATAAATTAGAAGAACGACGTAAAATATTGGTAGCGCGAAACATTTCTCGAAGTTGCGATTTCACGAGAATTCAAAACGGGCGAAAATTATTAATAAAGCGGGCGAAAGATATTTTACTGACTACTAAGTATCTGTGATATCGTTCATAGCTATGTAAGCAGAAAATAGTTATTTGTTATACTTACAAGAGCGCAAAGTTGCTTTTTAACCGCGTGTTCAATTTTGATGACCGAGCAAGCGAAGGATTCTAAAATTGAATTACGAGCGCAGCGAGTGATTCAAAATTAGAATCCGTTAGCGAGGTGCAAAATCTTTGCACTCGAGTGCAACACGTAACTTTTCATTCCACCTCAGCGAGGAAATGACTAAATGCAAAAAAAAACGTTTACAATCACAAGATAGGTACACTTTTATTTCAGTTTAGGTATTAATTACTACATTATGACAGGTAAGTAATACAGAGTAATCTTTACTTTATTCTCTAGCGAATAAAAACGGCTTTTGCACTCAGATATCGAAGAGCAAAAATACTCTTTCCGAGATGGGGGGATGAAAAATGATTTTATTGTAAAAGCGTGGGGTGCATGGTATCAATAGTTCTAAATATTTTATGAACAGATATGATTAAAAGGGTTTTTACCCCACGCTTTTTACAATAAAATCATTTTTTCTGATAATATTTTTAATTCAAATTTATTTTCTATTTTTTAGTTCGATTTTCTTTATAAGCATATTTTTTTATTTTTTTTTTAACTATTATTTATTTTTTAGTTAAAATATCATAAAGCTATTGCTAAGTAATCACTAAAAATATAGTAATAGTTTTATGATATTTACATCTCTATTAGCTATTGCATCGAAGAGCGGTGTTCCACCTTGATCACCGTTATTATTATTATTCTATTAATGATAACAGGTCAAAATGTTAAAATTATTAAATTGTCATCGGTCCTTAATAAGTATGCCAAATTTCGTGTTAATCCGACGTTTTTAACTGGGTCAAAATCATGTTCAAAGATTCCGTTAGGTACATACATACATATAAGCGAAGCTAATAAAAGCGTATTAAAAAGGTTACACTGCTTCCCAATCTCACTAGCTGACCCCAATTTTAATAGGAAAAGGACAGTAAAGTTAATGTCGAATTCTACAATAAATACATACATAAGCAACAGAAAATCCATGAAACAAACTTTTCAAATAAATTATAACTTCTCTCATATCGCGTTGTAACGGTCCAATATATCGACATAATTGGCAATTCGCGCGAGCTGTACCAAAATACGATCTGTGTACGTTCAACAATGTTGAACTAGAAAATGGGATGGAAAGACTTGTTCCATTGATGCTTTAGACATAGACATATTCTTAATTGTGGCAAGAGACAAACATACACATGACATAGATCTTAAAATTAATATAGACATCAGCTGTATTTTATAGTCTTGCCACAAACCGACCCAGACTCAGCATATTGCTGGTTGTTGTCAACCAACGATGATCTTCCGTCGGGGACGGCAGGTGACGTCACTCACGGTCATATCACTATCACTACTTATGAACGAAGTCACTGCCATCTGTCCGTCCCTACGTTTGCTTAAATCTTTAAAACTTTTTTATTAGATAGAGTGATTCAAGAGAAAGGTTTATATGTACAATACATACATAATATTGTAGAGAAACACGGATAAATGAAGATGTTCATCATTGCACCCGTGCGAAGCTTGATCATAAATAATAATAATAAAAAATAAATAAAAAGAATTGTAACATAAAATAGCGATAAACAGAAGCAAACAAACACCTTATACAAATTCAAAGGGTGTAGTGAAAATACTGAACTTAGTACGAGATCCGAGACATATTTTTGACTTGCTTCTTACTTCTCAGCTCATAAATGCCCCACTGCTGAGAGAGGGTAATTTACGTTGGAAATCCTCATGGATACCCGACCACTAAACGCCAGCCGGGTTATTTAAGACTCCAGGCGCGGAAAAATGGTAATTGCGCTCCAACCTACCCCCTAAAACCAACGGTGTCCTTCAACTGCCCGAAACAGGGCTTTCACTCCCCAACGGGGAGGATGCTCGGCAGCCATGGCGTCAGCCCTGGCTTGCCTCCGCCCCTATCACCGCACCGTGTGTCGCGGCAATTTCATTCTCTCTAGAACAGAGGAGTCTCCAGAGCCAAGAACTACCATGCCTCCGTGTGCCGCTCTTCGTCTGGCCTCTCTCCGTAGGCCCGCATGGGTGACCCTACGCCGTTGTGGCCCAATCGGATCCTAAAGGCACGCAAACCTCCTCACCACAACAAGGTGGCAGCACGGTCGAGGGGGAGGGTAATTAGCCTACTGTGCCATGCTGCCCAAACGGATTGGCAGAGGGTTTCGTATCAAGTTATCCTTCTCTTACGGCTAGCTTTTCGGCAGTGGCTTTGACTGCCTCGTTGGTCTAGTGGTTAGATGTGCCGCCTTTGGATCAACGGGTCCCGGGTTCGATTCCGGGGTCGGGCAAGTGTCTTTGTCTAAACCAGAGGCACTGGCTCGGAGTCTGGGTGTCATTTCTATCTATAATATGTATGTATTTACAAAAAAATAATTATATAAGTAGTTTATCATCCATCTCGTTACCATAACACAAGCATTAAGTTGCTTAGCTTGGGACGAGATGGCGTTGTGTGAAATGTCCAAGGATATTTTTTTTTATTTTTTTTATTAGACATGTGTCGACTCTTACCGGACACCGGACACCCTTAGGATGAAAGGGGGTAACGACACTACGTATTCTAAATCCGTCATTACACGGAATTCAAGATACATATCGGCTCTTAGTAGTCATCAGCAAGACAAACGATATTGCACGACATCACAAAATAAAGAGGAATGAAGTAAAAAGCTTTATTTTTGTAGTTAACAAAGGTAGAGTGATTGTTTAAGTGTAGTGAAAGAAATTAACTTGAGTGAATCAAATCAAAGCAAAACTCATTTAATCAAGTTGGCTCATTAAAGCTCTGTTGACAAGTCAAAGAATAAAATTTTACCATTTGAAATTGTTCAACCGTTTCGGAATGCAGCTACACAGAGAAGAGCTGGCAAGAAACTCATTTTAGATAGCCATTTCTGAGGTACAAGGCCGGGATAAGAGAGACTTGTGGAAAACTCGCGCAATAGTCGCAAAGGGCCAAACATCAGCAAAATCTAGTCAATAATAAAAACCTTTTAATGCCTGAGCCAACCGGCCCTCAGCAACGTCACGTGTTCACAAGCATGACGCATTTGAAATTTGTTTAATAGATATCAAATTGATTGCCTCACCAGTTACGTTCCGTTCCGTGTCACCAACCCACACTATCCTGAGGGTGTCGTAAGAGGCGACTAAAGGATCGTAAGAGGCAGATCACCTAGCCGCAGGAGAAGGAAAACTTGATACAAACCCTGTGCCAACCCGTCTTGCCAGCGTGGCACAGTAGGCTAATTTCCCTCTAAGAATTTGGAGGAGGCCTGACTCAGTAGTGGGTCATTTATGGGCTGAAACGAACGACGAAACGACCAGTTACGTTAATTCTATCGGCGGCGCCTCTTCGACTATGAGGAAAATATTGGTAATGTTTTTATTTCACTTTTTTTTCAATCCCAGAGAGACAATGACCTGTCTTTTTGCGCAGTTGATAAGAAGCTTAGATGGAATTGGTTGTTGGTGTATAAACGAAACCAAAATCGGTATTTCCTTTAGTTGACACCCGCAGGATAAAATGGGATGACCCCATGTATTTTAAATCCGTGACAATATGGCAATAATTATATCTATTATTTAAAATAAATATATCCTATATATATAAATATATATTATATAAAATTCTTTCACGCTTTCCAGATCCAATAGAACAGTTTGTATAAGGAATTTGTTGGGCAATATATATATATATATATATATATTACATTCTAAATTGGACCGCAAAGTAATAAAATAGAAAAAAATGACAAGCCCTCTGAGTTTCTTGCCAGTTCTTCTCAGCAGTGGTCGCGTTCCTAACTGGTGGTAAACTATATTACTTTGCTTTGTATAAATTGTATTAATATGTTAACAATTTCTTAGTGTCCATTGTGTCCTATGCAAAATAAATGATTTGACTTTGACTTTTCTTGTGTCACAGTTTTAGTGTTTATACTCCTCTGAAACGGCTTGACCGATTTTGATGAAATTTCATATGGAAATTCAGTAGGTATGAGAATAGGTTTATAACTAATTTTTACACCCCTAAGTGTTAAGGGAGGTTACAACATACAAAAATACATACAACCCTAAATTTTCACACCCCTATTTAATTAAATGGCAAAACAACGTTTGCGGTGTCAGCTAGTATATTATTAAACATACCTCTACTAATAATCAGCCCGTATATGACCCACTGCTGGTTCGGGCCTCCTCCAGTGACATGGAGGGTAATTGGCCTGCTGTGCCACGCTGGCCAGACGGGTTGGCACAGGGTTCCGTATCAAGTTTTCCTTCGCTTGCAGCTAGGTTATCAGCCGTCATTTCCTTTTGTCGGCTCTTACGACACTCCTAGGATGAAAAGGGGATGGTGACACTATGTGTTCTATATCGGTCACTACACGGAAAACAAACAAACCTCTACCTTAAGCTTACGACTTATTACAGACCCAATGCTGAGTAAGGCCTCTTCCAATTAAAG
The DNA here is from genome assembly GCA_905475355.2 of Clostera curtula. Classification (NCBI taxonomy): domain Eukaryota; kingdom Metazoa; phylum Arthropoda; class Insecta; order Lepidoptera; family Notodontidae; genus Clostera; species Clostera curtula. The sequence continues at coordinate 2,275,634 of FR997813.1, read as the reverse complement.
GAGGGAAATAAGCGATTTGGAAGCCACTTGGCTACAGGGCCTGACAACATGATCAATGCTTATACGTCACTGATTTTGCTCACATAAATTGGCGAGTAGGTCAAAAATCGACCTTATTAAATCGTGATAAGGGTAGATAATAGGAATTTGTTATCGGGACATAAATTTCGCCATTATAGGTGTGCCACTGACAGGCTTTAATGGATTTAGGTGAGAAATGAGGATAACATTGCGTGTCTCAGAAAAAGCTTTTAACTTTCTGCTGTCATACACAGTTTAAGTTGTAAGATATAGCCTTTATCATCAACAGCATCATCGAAACCCATAAAAGACTCCGAGTCGGGTCTCCTAAGATACGCCGTATAAGAGCCCCCGTATAAGAGCCCCCGCGATACCAAGTGTACAGACCATCAATCAGGTGCAGTAAAAACATCAAAATGATTTTTTTTTTTCGAATAAATTCTTATGAATGCTTTCAAACAGCCTAAAATTACTAACACGAAAATTAAAAATAATCGTTGAGTCCTTACCACCAGTTCGGATGGCATTGCACAGAGAAGTGCAGGACACTCCGTAGTTTCTCTTTTAAATCAAAACCCGCAGCCCTGAAGCAAGAAATTGAGAAACGCTGTTGGTTTTAGTCTCTGCCTTAGAGTTGCCCTGCGAGCGCTAAACCGCTGCAAAGCATCAGGGTCCTTGGGTTGGCGCTCAACCTGGTTGGTTTCTTAGCCGGGGGTTGGAGTAGCTTCCTTCTTCGAGGCCGTCATCTCGCAAGGTGATACGGAATGGAGGAAGTTCTGGCTGACCCACGCCCCGCCTTAGAGGCCTTATTGACTGAGAGCATCCCAGCGCCACAGTAGTATTTGCTCTGGCAAACCTGTGACGTCCCAAACGAAACGTTTGGGGGTTTTAGTAGGTAGCTGAGTTTTCTGTGTGTGAGTCCCATATAGCCGCCTCCTCCCGATGGGGCAGCGGTATCCATTAAGCATTTCCCCAGCGTAAACGAAAATGCTTTCTAATAACTTCGAGGGATGTTATCATCCTACTGATCTATCCTGGCCGCGTAGGGAGGTTTTCTTCGCTTGATTACTTAACCTTTCTTTTCGTTGGAAATCCTCATGGATACCCGGCCGTTTGGGGACTGGCTGGGTTATGTGGGACTCCGGGCCGCGTAGAGATGGTAAGCCCCAACCTACGCTCTAAAACCGACGGAGACCCTCGACTGCCCGAAACAGGGCCACGGGTTTCGCTCCCCCGTCGAAGGTGCATGCTTCCCGACCGACCGCTACAGGCGATATTTGTTTTAGATAGCTTCTACACAGGTGTCGTACCCGTAGGACAGAAAGGAGCGGTGACGCTATATGTTCTGAATCCTTCACCCTACGGACATAGTCTGATAAAACAAGAATTTGTGGTAGTACTAACGACTAAAATCGATATAACAACTTACCACCGAGGCCGCAGTTCTCAGAAATACTTTCAACAAATAAGCTAATCACGATACCAGAAAGGCCACTTTGTTCCAGCCAAGAAGCTCATTTGAATGTAATTTGCCAGATAAGAATAAATATTGGTTCGATTATTTTCTCTCTCGCTCCCCCTTATCACTCCTTATCGCTCGGGTACATTTGTTTATGTTTACAGACAAATCCTGATTGGGGGGCTCTGATTTATTTAAATCATTGTCGCTGGGTGGAATTTGTGATGGAAATTTGACTGTATAAAATATGACCGACTTAAAATCGAATCTCGCCCAATTTGGTGGAGCTTTAGTGAATTAGCCACGGCGGCCAGAGATGAATTGGCATATTTTTTTAAAATATAGTAGGAGTATTAGTCGAACGGTGACACATTTAGAATACGTGGTGTCACCACCCCATTCCATGCTGAGGTTGTCGTATGTGCCGAACATGGCACAGTAAATCAAATCAATCATTGCGCAGGATAGATTTTGGCTCAAGATATTTACCTTTTATATTGCACGCTGAACTGTTGACACAGCGTGGCAAAACAGGCTACTTACCCTCCATGTAACTGGAAGAGGTCCGACTCAGTAGTGGGTCATTTATGGGCTGAGTAGTAGTAGAGGTAGAACTTAAGGCTGTGTCCCCAGTAGGCAAACTGTAAGCAGCCGACTGGGTGAGCCGCAATTTTGTCGCGAACTGAAATTTGAGTTAGCTGCAAACTCAGATCGATTTTTGTGCGTCGCAAGCTTACTGTTATGAGTTAGCCGCTCATTTAGGTAGACCGACTGTTTTCTTTTTTATTTATTTTACAACATTGTCTCACAAAACTGCGTAAGCAATTTGTCTGTGAGATCGTAATTTTAACACATAGTCTATACTAGTGGCCCGCCCCGGCTTCGCCCGTGCAAAGCGGGGGTGGGTTATACATATAAACCTTACTCTTGAATCACTCTATCTATTAAAAAAAAACCTTATCAAAATCCGTTGCGTACTTTTAAAGATTTAAGCATACATAGGGACGGACAAACGACAGCGACTTTGTTTTATACTATGTAAAGAAAAGAAGTATAATGTTCCCAAAATTCAAATTGTGCTAAGGTAACATATTAATTAGGTATTTCTTATATTCTAATTTGAAAGTTCAATTTACTATTGTTGTACGATGGAAGAGGTTGTGTTGGTCACCATGAATATTTTTGAAGTAATTTGTATATTAGAGGCGCTGAAAGAGGATAAAAAGAAGCATGCATAAACACGTCAATAGCTTTTTCCACTGTACGCATAAACAGTTTGCGGCAAACGGACTCTCTACGCTCGGCGAACCACCATATCGCCGCCGCCGACTGGTACCGGTTTTGCTGTGAGTCGGCCACTAGCTGAGACAGTCGGAGCACGTAACGCTGCAAACTGCGTAAAGTGAGCGCAAAACTATCAAACTGGTGGACACTCCATTTCAAATATTATGTACTAAACCGATACGCTGAAAAATCAGTCGACTGCTAACAGTTTGCCTACTGGGGACACAGCCTTAGAGCCTCCGCGCATTAGGCGGCTAGTTGCCCGGCCTGGCCGCATAATGCACGGGTTGGCCGCGGCGGCCAATTGGCCGCGTATGTGTGGCGATGTTTTTCGTTGGCCGCGTGGCCAAGTTTTAGTTTTTCGCTGGCCGCCTAATGCGCGCATATACATACATCGTGGAAGAATTAGTTAGCCGCAGCGACTTGGCCGCGCGGCCTGGCCGCGTAATGCGCGGAGGCCCTTAACGGTAGGCTTATAGTCCAACACATATAAGCTTCATGGCTTGCTACTCATGTAGCAAATTACACACAAGGCAAAATTACTACTGAAATTGTTTCAAGTCGACTAACAGTTCCATTGCACTCATTAAATTGATTTCTCTGTCTAGAATGATTTCATGTTCCAAGTTTGGAACTAACATTCATGGTGGAGTTTGAATGGAAATAATTCCAAATCTATCATTTATTTATTAGTCACACATATATGAAGTGAAATTAGACTACGGTCCCACGCTGTTTTCTGAAGTTTTCCTTCTCTTGTCGCTAGGTTATCGGCCTTGTCGTTTCCTTTTGTCGGCTCTTATGCGCTTCGTCCACGATAGATTAAAATTACGGAGAGCGACTGTCATAGGGCAATCTACGACGTGTACCCTACCCTTGCTAATGAGCCACAACAGTCTACGTAGACAGGCTCGGCTACTCTCGGAAGGCGTCGTGGACGCAGGTACGAGAGCGATGCGAATAGAGAGCTCTCAAATTATCAACATGTCATAGATCAGTCTAGCGATAGTCGTATTTTTAATTAGACGTAGTCAACTGACGTTTACCGTTTTTAGTTGAATATATAGTCTACGAGTAGTGTAGTGTAGATGTCACTATGTAATGTCGGCTCTACACTAACGCGTGACGTCGCGCCGAGAATTCACGCCGTGAATAAACGCCGTGAACCGCGTGTTTCCGACTATGATGGACGACGGCGCGATTTCTAAAGCAAATCCTTTGAAGCGGGCCAAAAAACCGACACTGATCGGGGAACGGTGCGAAGCGCGAACGCGAAGGCGTGAACAACATCTACACTCGTGATTTGCAGTTGTCGCGCGGGCTTTCGCGGCCGTTCGCGGCGCGAGTGTAGGGCGGGCTTTAGAGCTACCCTACGATTGGGCAAAAAACTGCAATAGGGCGCTCTATTGATCGTAGTGTACGTAGAAATTAGAGTATAGATTAGATTAGTTGTCAAGCTGTCTAGCTCTATTCTCTCTACGTGGACGACGCGCTTTACGACACTCTGAGAATTGAATGGGGAGGTGATACCACACGGACAGCTAGTAGATAAGGCTTCTTCATTTTCTGCTGTTCTGCCTTTTGGATGCGTAGTGGATGGTGTAGGATGCGCCACCTTTCGATCACGGGTCCTGGTTCGATTCTGACAAGTGTCTGTGTAAACCAGAGACACGTGCTCTTTGTCTAAGTGTAATTTGTGTTCGCCAGTTTCATGTTTGTAAACTGACCTCACGATACACGTTATACCTACAGGATTCGTTATTTTTATTAAAGAAAGAAAGAGAAAAGATATTTAAGTCTTTTATTTTTATGCCAGATCAGACTAGACTGCTGCCAAATCACAAGGAAATTAGGACGAAGGCGAAAAAAATGAAGATCTAAATTCGTTAATACACGAGCATTCTCTACGTTTCTACTCTGGTTATGGAATTCCAAAGGTGTAAACTGTCGATATGTTTGGAATTCAGGTGGACGACACCGTTCAATATTCCACGCTCACCCCTTTAATAACGCCGATGAATTGACGCGTTCTTTGTCACTGTCTTGAATGCCCACCTCTACAGGTAGGGATGTTCCTGTGGATGTACCTAATAGTCGATATTTTCAATCTAATCCGATATTTAACAAACTAACATTAGTCAGTTTTTGTTTTAAAATAAAAAAATACGCTTTTATAGCAAATTCGACAAAAAATTGAAAAATAAATAATAGTTTAAAATATCTAAAAAAATACGCTTTTATAGAAAATCTTACTAAAAAAAGAAAATAAATTTTAATAAATATGAATTAAAAATAGGGTCACAAAAAAAATTTGTAAAAAAGCACATATTTTTCATACACGATTTAATCTCCACATTAGAGTTGCGTGTGCGGTCAAAATTTATATGGAAAATATGACCTAATTGCCTTGCTGTGATTCTTATTAATATAAATTATAGCTCCGTCTGTGACCGGCTTTAGTCTTCATAACAAAATTGTACCCGTTACGACGTACATATCGTTTTTATCGAGTCTAATATGAACAACACTAACAAGAAACCTTATAAGGTTCTAAAGGTAGGCAACCATTTGTCACCGATCGTACCCAACTAATATCAATTGCTAGTAATGTATAGAATGGTCCGCCAGAACAAATGTGGACTATGAAACCACATACGGCGTGGATATTTCAAGCGAAACCGGATCACTAAACTGAAAGGAAAGAGGGGCGGAAAATACGGATTCCGATTTCGACAAAAACTAAAAATCACTCAATTTTTGAAATAATTATTCCTAGTCAGAAATAGAATAATATAAATAAATAATATAAATAAATATCCTTGGACATTTCACACAACGCCATCTCGTCCCAAGCTAAGCAACTTAATGCTTGTGTTATGGTAACGAGATGGATGATAAACTACTTATATACATTTTTTTTTTGTAAATACATACATATTATAGATAGAAATGACACCCAGACTCCGAACCAGTGCCTCTGGTTTAGAAAAAGACACTTGCCCGACCCGGGAATCGAACCCGGGACCCGTTGATCCAAAGGCGGCACATCTAACCACTAGACCAACGAGGCAGTCCAACGAGAATGCGTTAAAGGGGCGAAAAAACACTAAAGGAGTTTGAAACCCGGTTTCGAAGAAAACTAAAAATCATTATATTTTTACAATCATTATTCCTAGTCTGAAATCGAATGCTCTAGGGGTTGGATGCGCCGCCTTTGGATCACGAGGTCCCGGGTTCGATTCCGGGGTCAGGCAAGTGTCTTTGTGTAAACCAGAGGCACTTGCTCGAGGCCTTGGTGTCATGAGTTTCCTGAATTTCATGTTTGTAAACTGCCCCCGCGGTATAGATTATAACCTAATCCAGGAGTTACGTTTAAAAAAAAAAGTATAAATGAAGGTCGTGAAGGTTTGTGGGACTCTGGTTCGCAATTAAATAATACGATGAGTGTCTCCATACCCTACTACTACTAGTTCTCACCCCCCACTGCTAAATCCGGCCTCCTTCCATTACCTGGAGGGTTATTAGCCTACTGTGCCACGCTGACCAGACGGGTTGGCACAGGGTTTCGTATCAAGTTTTCCTTCTCTTGCGGCTAGGTTTTCGGCCTTGTCATTTCCTTTCGTCGGCTCTTACGACACGCTCCAGATGAAATGTGGTGGTGACACTATGTATTCTAAATCCGTCACCACACTGACTCCATACCCACTTAACATTATTTTGTGATAGTACCCTTTCTTAATGTACACAGGGTTTTTGTTACACCCAGCTTATGAGCTGAGATATGTGACTTCTTGACGGCCAATTTCCGTTTAAAAAAGAACCAGTAGCCCGCTTAGGCCATTTATCAAATGTCACTTGAAGGAACGGACACAAAAAGTTAGGAGGGGAGGCGGTGAGCGTCCGTGACAGGGCCGCATTAAGGCGGGGGTCCTTGGTGGGATTTGCTTGCGTGACAAATATGTTTTTGAATACTGCACTTCGAGAGCGAATTATCCTAATCGTAGATAGGTGGGATATAACCGATATTAGTATATACATTGTACGTGTAGTGAGGGATACAGAATACATGGTGTCACCACCCCGTTCCATCCTGAGGGTGTGTTATGAGTAGTAAGGCCCAAAAACCTAGCCGCAAGTAAGGAAGCCCTTTACAACCCGTCTGGTCAGAATGGCACAGTAAGCCAATTACAATTTCTATTGCCAGTAGCAGTAGGAGCTCCAGCTCGCTACAACTGCTTGACCGAGATAGGATCTCCTTTATAGTATTCGGCTGCTGATCAGCCCATAAAAAAGCTACCGCTTTGTCGGGTATACTCAAATTTCAGGAGGAGGAAATCATCCTACTATGCCACGGTGGACGAGATGGCACATAGTTTAATTTTATGCCCGCTTCAGGGCGCCCGGTTGACGTTCTCCATTATGACATGCCCAGAGATCTTGGGGGCCACGGCCCGTCTTAATTAATGGAGCCCCAAGCTCCAAGACGGGTCCTCCGATAAGCGACACCCAAGTGGTGTATGAAAAGTAATAGTTGTATGCCAAATTTCGTATTAATCCGACGTTTTTAACTGGGTCAAAAACATGTTCAAAGATTCCGTTACATCCATAGATACATACCGTTATTATTATTATTCTGTTAATGTTAACGGGTCAAAATGTTTAAAAAATTGAATTGGTCCTTAATACGTTTGCCAAATTTCGTGTTAATCCGACGTTTTTAACTGGGTCAAAATCATGTTCAAAGATTCCGTAACATACATACATACAAGCGAAGCTAATAAAAGCGTATTAATAAAAAAACAACCACTACTCTAACCCTAGTATTTCGTTTTACAATGTGGGTGACGCCTGATTATCAAGTATTGCAAACGTACCTAAGCGTACCATCGGGAAGTATCGACAAGAAACTCCGTGGTTGCTCTTTTCTACTCGTAAGCCAGTATAGTGGCGGTTTTGCATAGGTATAAGAACATTGGACCAAGGATTTCCACAATGGCCGGTCCTGGGCCGCCCGCATCCACTGATTTTCGGCGACATTAACCAGGTCGTCGGTCCACCGTGTGGGAGGCCTCGTCCGGGGAGATTACGGGGTAGTGTGGGGCCCTCACCCACCCTCGCCCTAACGCGCGGACCACGGGTACCGCGTACGTTGCTACCGTGGTCCGCAGGCGGCAGCCCCTTCGGCCACCCTCTCCCGTGCGACGTCCCGCGCACTTGGACGTCACACCTTCGCGGTAGGCTATACCGGCGGACGGTGGGCTACCGTGTGGGAGGCCTACCAGCACTGCGCCTTCCGGAACGCGGTCGCCACTCGAGGACTTTTCTGCCCCATCGGGCGTCGGTCCTGCGAGCTATGAGTCCTGCCCACTGCCACTTAAGTTTGGCTTAAGTTTGGCACTTAACAACTGAGTACGATGATTCAATTTATTAATATCGTGACCACAATACCAAAATGAGTGCAGTAGTTTTAGAGGTGTGTAAAACCAAAGTACCCATTATTATTCTGTCGCTGAGGTTTAGAGTACAATAAATATTTCATTACCAAGGTATGGTGGGTGTATTTTATGATATTTTATTGTGAGAATGGTAAAAGTTATTTTTACGATTTTGTGGGTGGGTTATTGTCTATTAAAATTGTGGGACTGTCACTAGCGACATTTCTACCCAGTTAACTGGTCACTGTGATCGCTCCACGGTTACGGCTATAAGATTTATGGCCTATTTCGTGAAGTATAGGAGTCCTGCAACATAACTGAAGATCGACAACCCGTCTTTTTGTTTTCGCTAGGGAAATGATCGGGTGTGGGGTTAGTGGTTATATTGAACTCCGGAACAATTGTTTGGGATGCCACAAGTTCGCGAGGTATCGCCCCAAGGGGTACGGCTATCCGAAAGCACTTCCAAAACTGTAAGGACAGAGGAGTCCCCGACATGACCGGTGACCTCATTAGTATAAACTACTAACTGCTACGAACTTCTCTTATATTATAAACGTGAAAGTTTGTATGGATGTTTGCAAGTATTTTCACTGAATGGCTAAATGACTAAAACACTGAATGGGTTTTAATGAAAGTTTGCAATTATATGGGTCATTCGTGTGGTGATGGATCTAGAATACACAATGTGACCAACCCATACCATCTTGAGGGTATCGTAAGATGCGACTAAAATAAGGCAAGAGGCAGATCACCTAGCCGCAACAGAAGGAAAACTTGATACAAACCCTGTGCCAACCCTTGCCTCGCCAGCGTGGAACAGTAGGCTAATTTTCCTCCATGGATTTGGAGGAAAATTCAGTAGTTTCAGATTCAGTAGTGGGTAATTTATGGGCCGAACCGATGAATTATATGGGTCATACATAACGTGACCATACGTCCCGCTTTGAGCGGGATTGTCCCGCTTTCAGGCTGTCCGTCTCGCTGTCCCCAACGAGAACAAAAATGTCCCGCTTTACGAATAAACCTCTATATCCTTTGCACTTAAATATGATATCTTACGTACACCAACGTACTCTATATATGTATATATATTTATTTATTTATACAAAAGTTAGTAGGCGTCCCGCTCAAACACGGAAATAAAATGGTCACGTTAGTCATACATCAGAATAACACATAGGTTATAATTCATAAACAGATTGTGGAAATTTGCGATGAACTTATACAGCGCAGAAGAAGTTCTGGGCATAAGCTAGTCTGATGTAGGAATAAAAAACAATAGGTACAAGTTGCAAATTCCATATTTTTTTACTACTTCCTACTGCTAAGCCGCTGAGATGCCTCACTCTTCCGTTCCTCAGAGAAGAACAGGCAATTCATCTCCTGATCCTTTTGTTACGTCTATACGGCTTTTGTATTATCATGTTTAACAGTCTGGCTTAGCCAAGTAATTTCTTCTCCCGGAAGTTAGTAAAACTATTAATCTTACTGTATTCCTGCTTATCTGCTAATTATACCAAAACCCTCTCCTCTGTGTCCGCGGCAGACACAAAAGACACACAAGTTGTGTCAGTTAAATTGTCAAGTTGTCATACCCTTTATTCGTAAATTGTTTTGAGGAACGGCCCGAATAATTCTACGAGGAAACGGTTGTGCAAGGAAATTTAATGGGCACATAATTACTGCGGGTATTGTTGTCGTGCTAAAATTTATAAAGCTGACTGTATTTCGTGTAGAGATTTTTGACGTTAGACAACAATCATTTTTAGCTTAAGAATTATGTAGCTAACCGAGATTGTTTAAACCAGTGACGATAATTTCTGAAACAATAAAAATAGTAGGTTGAAACCCGTTTTAAAAGAAAGATAATAACAAAAATTATAGGAAATAAAATTACGGGCGATCTGAGTTCGGGGGAGGGGTGGTTTTAAGGGTAAAAAACGCTTAATCCGGATATCCGGCAAAAGTTACCAAGTCAAAACTTTTTATTTGAATGTTTCATATACATTATAAAGTTAAATGAAAAAAAAGTGCAAATACAAAAGTTGTAGATCTTTTTATTACCTACAACTTTAGATTTGTAGTTTTGGTTAAATCAAGATAAACCGTTTTTACACTAAAAATCTCCCCCCTCCCCGCGTCCCGATCTCAGATCGCCCGTAAATTAATTTTCCTTTCATTTTTGTCATATTCTCTTCCCTTTTCAACGGGTTTCATCCTATTAAAATTTTCTTTCCATTTTTACCATTTTCTCAGGCTTCCAGGTCTAGTTGTCTTACGTCAAAAATCACTACGCGAAATACATTCAGAATCATACATTTTAACACAATTTCGATGTTAAGTAATGTTGTAATAAAATACATTGTAACATTTGACATCGTTTACCATCGTAAATCCATTCCGGCCTGTCCTCTTATTATCCTTTGTACCAAGTATTCCTTCTGTATCTATCATTTCCTTTTGTTGGCTCTTACAACACCCTCAGGATGAAATGGGGTGGAGACACTATCCTACTTTAATATTATAAACGCCAAAGTTTGTAAGTACGCATGGATGCTTGTTACTATTTGAATAAAATTTTAATAAAACGGTACAATAATATAGCTTAATCATCAGAATAACACGTGAGCTACAATTTATAAAGATGTTGTGTGAATTGTCCAACATATAACAAGTGTCAAGTGGGTAGAAAAAAATCTCAGACGACAAAATAAATTCCATTACCCACGCGGGTAAAACCGCGAGGTGCAGCTTCTGCAATGATTTATATAAGTCAAGTATAACCAGTATCGATTTGTCATCAGGATTTTTTAATTATTAATTGGACAACAAAACAGGTAACATCTAGCAACTAAACAAGTTATTCTTTATTATTTATTCATAAACAAATTTAATCTAGGTTGGAATCCTTAATTAAGTTGACACATCATGTCATTTAATTAAAAAAACAATAGTTTTTTTAAATCTTTATAAATAAATAAAATTGAAGTGTCTGTTTGTAATAATAAAATATCCACTTTTACTAAATGCGTAAGTATGTATTCACAGTACATTGACCAAAATATTTTATTTTTTTATTTTTGTCTCTCTGTCTGTCTGTCTGTTTCTTCCAGCTAATCTCTGGAACCGCTGTACCGATTTTGACGGGACTTTCACTGATAGGTAGCTGATTATTTAGGGAGTAACTTAGGTTACTTTTTTTTACTAGCTTCGCGCCGCGTGTATCATCGCACCCGTGCGAAGACGTGTCGGGCCGCTAGTTATAAATAAAATTTTAAAATTTATTTTTTAAGTTCTTAATCTTATCTGTGAAGCACCTTTCGAACTGAATCATGGAAAATAACATTGATTTGCGAGAAGATATCTAAATTTGGATAACTACAACATAGGCAATTATAGAGGCGACATATTCTTGCCATGGGATCATAATAAGATGTATGTTACGAAATTTATTTTGCTTTAAATAAATAAATATCCTTGGACATTTCACACAACGCCATCTCGTCCCAAGCTAAGCAACTTAATGCTTGTGTTATGGTAACGAGATGGATGATAAACTACTTATATACTTTATTTTTGTTGTAAATACATACATATTATATGAATAGATAGATAGAAAACATCCAGACCCGGAACAAATACTTGTAGGTCGTACAAATATTTCTTCCGTGCGGGAATCGAACCCGCGACATGCAGCGCAGCAGTCGATCGCTCAACCACTGCGCCAACCTTCTTATTGAGACTATCTGACAGAAGTCTTTATATTTTTTTTTTTTTTTTTTATTTAAGTTCAAAAAACATATCGCAGAGTTTATTCGATCATATAAAACTAGAACCAGAGAAGCCTTTGATGGCTTATATATGGCTAGTGAGTTCGGAAATTTTATATTTCTATTTTAATATTAAGAAGCAATTAGGCCACCCATTCATAAAACTTAAAAGACGCTATTTTAGTGAAGGAAAAAATTCGACTTTATATTAAAATATTAATTTGTACTATATAATATGACGTTACAAATGTCTTTTAACTTTATATGAATAAGAGTGTAGGATAGTAAGTTTTACATTGAAAGAGATATGTTAAATTATATACCCATTACAATAATATCACACTCAAGGAGATTGCAAGTACTTATATCTAACTAAAGTACATAATCATAGTTTGTGATTTGCAGAAAATGTTTTTTTAATAAACTTTTTGCTTTTTTAGGGTTACATAGGTATTTATTTTGTATGTCCGCAGGCAGTTCATTTATTATTTTTGGTAATATGTAGGTGTATGTTCTCATACCATACGTATTGTTGCATCTAGGCAGGGTAAATGTTTTCATATTTGGTAAAGTTCTTAATGTATGATGACGTGTTCTCCTAACAAGATTGTTTATATTGATGTTTTCGTCTTTTAATATTGAAAGTCTGGTCATGTTTTGTATTGGCAAAATGTTGCAATAATGAAATAGTTCAGAGTAATCATTTTGGTATTTCGTTTTAATTTTAGGTGGTACAATATATTATTAATATTAATAGTCGAGGTATCACACGATATTTGTTGAAAATCTTTAAACAGTGTTTTATTTATTTAGGCTTTTTTTTAAGTTTGACAGTTATTGAAAATAAACACTTTTTAACGGATTTATCGCGTGTATATTACATTGCAGCAGTCGTGGTCGAGGGAGAGACTAAATGACAGTTTTAATAGCACGATGTAAATGCTTAGTCTTTATTTTTATGCCAGTTTTCCGCGCTTTTCATGGCCCGTTACTTCAAGAGCTTCACAAGGGCCAAGAAGAGTCTTTAAAGGTATGCCGTTAGGAAAACCGTCAGGAAAATGTGGAGCTCGCAATTTTCGTAATCGGCCCTCATGTTTTTTCTCCTAAATTAATATTGAGCTTGCGACGGCAAATATGTACATACAAATAATACACCCATTTTAAATATTTACACACTGGAATGATTCTTAAACATTGAAATGGAACGTTTTCTTTGCAATTTATTAAGTTTATAATACACAACAACCCACACTATCCTGAGGGTGTCGTAAGAGGCGAGTAAAGGATCGTAAGAGGCAGGCAGAGTTCATTAAAAGATCGCGTGTGTGCCAGCAAAGCCGCGGCGGCCATCTGCACGATATCTTGTTCCATATATAACCTCATTCTGTCTACTTTACGATATAATAAAGTTTCACGATTTTTTTTTTAAATCTTTGTTTTATTTATAATTTAAAAATTGCGTTCTAGTTGGGACACCCGTTACATACGTTTTTTTTTAAACTTATTATAAAATACACTTATTTAAAAAATACCTACAAAATAGAAAATCCCCACCCATGGCGGAGCCGAAGGCCCAAACCACCCAATATTATTCGCCTTATGAAAGGGAATAAAATAGGGGTTGAGAGTAAACTCACCACACTCCACATAGAACTGCGACCAGTAGAGAATATTAATATAAAAGTAAATCGAACCAAACCTCAAACTCATGACTGTTACGAAACTTAATAAATAACGACAAAGCACAATATAATCGCGCGATTATTGGTTTACGGGCCTTTTCTGTTGACCGTGGTAGAAGCCATAATTAAGCCTGACACGCTATAGGAGTTTAAACCTTATATCATTGACACAGAGTTGAATCGAGTTCTTGGATTTGCGGTCTTTACTGGCCATTCATCAAAGTCGGTCGAGGTTGGCTTTCAGAAATCTCTTTTCTGGAAAAGAAAATATCAAACAACGGCGGAAGTGTATTGTGCCGTTTAATTGAGCTTTTTGTGCAGCTCGAAATAGTGGTACGTGAGTTGCACGCTAGTTCTTAAACTTGCTTTATCTAATTGGGTACAGCAATTTCAACGTTACAAGCTACGTTGAAAGTACCCAAGTTCTTGATAGTTTAAAAATAATTTTATATATTATTTGATGTAAACGCCCCTGATATTTTACACACACTATTAATTATCATATCTTATCCTTTATTACTATTTCTAGACCGATGCCTCCCCCAATGGATTTGGGAGAAGGGCAATGTATAAAAAGAAAAACTTTTGATTCTTTACTTGTTAACTAACACCAAATAGGTCACAACAACATTAACCCAATTACATAGCACATTACAACGAATGAAAACTATTGCCAGAGCCATTAAAGCACTGCTATTAGAACTGATAGTTTCGGTAACACTTAGCTGTAACTACACGACAGAACCACTGAAATAAAATAAAATAATGATTTCTTAGGTTTTCGCGATTATGACACATTGAAATTAAACACTTTTTAACGGATTTATCGCGTGTAGATTACGTTATTTAATTCTCGACGTTTCGAATGCTTTCCAGCCAGAGTGTCCAGAGTGTCCAGAGGTCTTGTAGATGAGTGCTGTGCTTGAGATCAATTGAAATCCTCTCTATTGAAATTTCATCATTATCAACCCTCAAAAGACATGCTGGGTCGGTCCCCCATGGAAAGTAATTAGACTTTTCTCGTTGGCAGTTCTCACGGATTTTCCACCTTTGGGGAGTGGAATAGAATATATTAATTGTATAAGCCAATTACGGCGTTCACAATCGTCAACAGATACACCAATTTATAACAATACTACCAGGTCGGAACGCGGCACCAATTGAAAAGACTTGGCGGAAAAAACCCAGTGGGCTTGTCTTTTTTTTAAACCCCATATTAAAATGACCCTGTACATATAACTAGTTTCGTTTGGTTCAGAAGGCGATCAACCGAAATATGAAAATGAAAATTTGAGATAAAATTATGTTTTAAGTTTTCACTATCTTCGGCCAGTCGTCCCGCGACCACGGACACTGCAAAGTGTCTAAAACGTTCCCAACGTTTTATATAAAAAAAACACGATCAGAATAACTGTCCTCCACCAGGAGAAAACATTTCCAGCAATTAAAAATTAAACAAGTAGTCCTAAATACCCAATATATTTATAAATTATGCTCTACATTATTGTAAGGAACATTAAAATCCATTGAGTAGTTTTTAACTAAAAGAGTATCAATGATGCATCAATGCAAATAAAGATACGCAGACCTTTTCTTGCATTAATTACACATAAAACACTAAAACTAATAAATAAAAGTCATATAAGGAAATTATAACAAATAACTTACAACCCGATAACAATAAAAACAGGTCGATAAACTTAATCATATCACGTATAGCGCTGTTTGTTTATAAGCTTAAAATAGTATGTGACTGAACGGCTGCCCGAACAGACGTCATCGCGATAAAATTATAATAAAGTGTTACCAATTAAGTCGAAACATGAAAAAACAGTGACTATGTGGTCTAACATTCTTATAATGACTCTCCTAACTGTGATCAAAGGTAGTCGCCACGGCGATTTGAACAGAAACAGTGACCAACGAATTACAACTTCGCGGGACGATTTTAATAGACCATACAAAACCATCGATGAACAGCGAAGTAGTGAAGAACGTGGATACGACAATATAATCTTCCATAGTGATCAAGGTCGGAAATT
This sequence comes from Clostera curtula, assembly GCA_905475355.2. Taxonomy (NCBI): domain Eukaryota; kingdom Metazoa; phylum Arthropoda; class Insecta; order Lepidoptera; family Notodontidae; genus Clostera; species Clostera curtula. Next base: position 2,259,938 of record FR997813.1, on the reverse strand, counting down.
AAATGATGGAAAAGTTTGGGGAGATACAAAAACAAACATATTATTATATGATACGCCGAATATAAACAAAGTACGGAATAGCGCTGAAAATACAAGAGGCGTTACATCTGAGAGAAATGAATTGTTTAGTTTACTAAATAGCCCGTATTTAATAGATAAACAGCAAGTTACTACCGAAAACAATGCAAACAAAAATAAGAAAATAAAACATCAAAATACCAGCACGACTAGTACTACTTCCAAAAGACAAAATAGTGAAGAAAATTGGCCATTTCTGGGAACACAAGCCGACCTCAAAGTAAATACAGCATTGAACTACAATAATGACGGTCAAAAAACCCATAACATTAATCAAAATACGACCGTTATCAGCAACAGTCAAAACAAAGACAGTGATAACATAAAGTATAATGTCGGAGGCCGCAAACAGTTGACGAATAGACATGAAATAACAGACACAAGTATACAACACAATGTAAAATCTGGCGACGATAGAAACGAAATGCGTCTCTATACTAATAAACCTAGCTATGCGGTAGATTCTAGGAGAGAAGAAAACACGGATGGTCAGAGAAGACATGAAGAAAATGGCGGAAGACAAAGCACTACTACAATGAAAACTAGTACCATCAGCGTAGATGATAGAGCAGCATTCGACGGTACCAACTGTCCTACAAATCAGGTTAAAATTAACGGAACCTGCGTGCAAACCAGTTAGATGTTGCTGCCATGTTTAACACTTTATTTGTTAATCGATACGAACGTTAATTTATTTTGATTTGCTTATAAAAAACTATAAATCGATTCCTGTATTTTAATTACCATATTTTAATTACTGGGCCTTTGACGTCAAGATAATAGACGAGAGACGGGTTCAAAATAAGAGACGATTTATTGGTCGTCATGCCCTTTAACAACAATGGTATTCAACTACTTATAGAGGATAATAAAGTGAAAGTCAAATGATTTATTTTTTTAAAACAATGGAGACAAACTATTGATTAATAGTATCTATATAATGCAAAGTAATATCATCATCATCATCATCATCATAATCATCATCAGCCCACATTAGTCCACTGCTGGACATAGGCCTCCCCTAAAGAGCGCCATAGCGCCCTGTCTTCAGCTTGACGCATCCAGCTGCTGCCCGCAACCTTTCGCAGATCGTCGCTCCATCTAGCAGAGGGCCGTCCGTTTCCAAAGTAATATAGTTTACCACAAATTCGGAACGCCTGCTGAGAAGAACTGGTATATAAAAAAAGAATGGCTCATTGGGCTTGAGTTTATAAGGATTATAAGGAGTCCTTCACATATACTACTGCTTACTTCTACTTCTCCGCCAATAAATTACCCACTGCCGAATGGGGGCGCTTCCCCTAAATATGGAGGGTAACCTATTGTACAATGCTGGCCAGACAGCTTGGCACAGCGTTTCTTATCAAGTAACCTTCTCTTGTGGCTTGGTTTACGGCCTTATCATTTCCTTTGTTCCTAGTGGTTAGATGTGCCGCCTTTGGATCAACGGGTCCCGGGTTCGATTCCGGGGTCGGGCGAGTGTCTTTGTCTAAACCAGAGGCACTGGCTCGGAGTCTGGGTGTCATTTCTATCTATAATATATATATATATTTACAAAAAAAAAATGTATATAAGTAGTTTATCATCCATCTCGTTACCATAATACAAGCATTAAGTTGCTTAGCTTGGGACGAGATGGCGTTGTGTGAAATGTCCAAGGATATTTATATTTATTATTTATTCTTACGACACCCTCAGGATGATAAAGGATGGCGACACTATGTACACTTCATAATCACACGGAATACCGTCACCTATGAAGAAGTACAACACCCATTTAGGCGCACCATTTCCCCGTTTTACTTTTTGCGTCACGAATAATGTTTTATTGAAAGCATGTGAAAATCGATTTCGTCATTCGAATGGCTTTCAATGTTTTAAATGTGAAGCAAATAAACCAGTCGTTTGATTTAAATCGATTCATTCGATTGCATCCGACAAATGTTGTGTCACGAATCGCGAGTGACGTCGATCCGACACAGTATGGCAACGGTGGCTTTTTTTAATTTCCATATTAAAATTGTAGCATGAATTTATTGGTGGTTATGGCTTACTAATCGCGTCTAAATATAAATATAAATCTATTGTCCGTGTGGTGACGGATTTAGAATACAAAGTGTCACCAACCCGTACCATCCTGAGGGTGTCGTAAGCGACTAAAGGAACGCAAGAGACAGATCACCTAGCCTCAATAGAAAAACTATCACTTTATTTGTTTTGGCTGGGAAATATGCCTGGTCGCATATCACGCATCCGGGGAAACTCCGGGGTAGTGTGGGGCCCTCACCCACTAAAACAACCCGCCCTGCGCCGACACCGCCCTCACGTGGGGGATCACATTCGTTGCTATCGTGAAGCAAAAGACCCTGTGCTAGCCCATCTTGCCAGCGTGGCACAGCAGGCTAATTTCCCTCCGTGAACTTGGAGGAGGCCCGACTCAGTAGTGGGTCATACATGGGCTGAAAGGATGGTGAATGATGGTGTTAAATTCAATGGGTTCTTTTCGCATCATTGACTGCTAATATATACAGGGTGTACCAAAAACTCTATAGCTATCTGAAACCCGAGTCCGTGTGATGACGGATTTAGAATACATAGTGTCACCATTCAATGCCAACCTAAGGGTAAGCTTAAGAGCTGTCAAAAGTAAATGTCAAGGCTGTTAACCTAGCCGCAGGACAAGGAAAACTTGATGCGAAACCCTGTGTCAACCCGTCTTGCCAGCGTGACTTAGTAGTGGATTTGGAAAGACCCGACCCAGTATTGGGTTATTTATGGGCCGAAACGACGACAGAAGGTGATGATCTGACTATGATGATGATGATTCATCGTTCTTATTCGATAACCTACAGAAATTCTGTTGACTTACGCGGTAAGCATCGGCTGTGTCACCTACGCGTAAGGTTGTCACCAAATTCGGACAAAGTTTTGTTTTAAGATATTAATAGAAGCAGTTTCTTGCCGGCTGTTCTTTGTACGTGTATCAAACTCAACAGATAAAAGGAATTTCAATTTTACGATTTACGTCCTTTGTAATCTTTAATCGCGGATTTGTTTTTTTTTTTATTGGCTCTGTCAAGGTCTATCCGTCATTCATTGCGTAAACATGTAGCGTGTTTCTCTCATCTTGCGAACTTGCTCTCACTATGCTGTTTAGTGCTTTTTGTAAACAAGAACAATAATTTAAAAAAAGCAACTACAGAGTTTCTTGCCGGCTCTTCTCTGTAGAGCAGCCTTCCGAACCGGTGGTAGTTTCGGCATGAATGTGAGTGAACATATAGGGATTGTGAGCGATCAGGGGAGATGGAGGGATTGCAGGAATGAGGAGTTGTGTGTGAAAGGTGTGAATGTAGGTATGACGACTGATAGGTGTGTGTGGAGACTACCACCTAGTGTGGGACAGGGGCCGTAAGATGATAATGGTGTTTGTAAATATGACGATTTATAAGAGTTTTGTGATGAAACCTACGTAAATAAAGTTCCTTTTGAGTTTGAGTACCCGTAAGTGTATCTTTTCCAAGACGAGGAATTTAGATTAGTCCTAAGGTCTGGGCAAACAGCGGACGGGGCGGGACGGCGACGCGACGCTGGCGGGACGTGAAGAGTTGTAATGTATTAGTTAATGTAGAATATGTCACACAGAGCCGACGCGACGCGACCGCTACTCTCGCGCCGAGCGCGACGGCTCTATGTGACCTATTCTACATTAACTAATACATTACAACTCTTCACGTCCCGCCAGCGTCGCGTCGCCGTCCCGCCCCGTCCGCTGTTTGCCCAGACCTTTACGGAGGCCGCTAGACACGGCTATATAAAAAACAAGGCAGAAGAGGGAGTCCCGGATAACCCAGTTACTACTAGTACTATTCATCCCATAATGACCCACTGTTGAGTTGGGCCTCCTCCAATTACATGGAGGGTAATTAGCCTACTGTGCCACACTTGCCAGGGGGGTTGGCACAGGATTTCGTATCAGGTTTTCCTTTTCTTCTGGGTAGGTTATCGGTCTTGTCATTTCCTTTTGTCGGCTCTTACGACACCCACAGGATGGAAAGGGGTGGTGACACTTTGTATTCTAAATCCGTCACCGCACGGACTCAATAAAGAGATGTAAGACCCGAATAAAGAAAAAGACAAGGCAGAAGAGGGAGTCCCGTATACCCCGGCTAGAATTTCTAACCAAAAAGGAAAAGGCTTGAGCGCCAGTAGAAAAAATATGTGTGACGAATCAACCCTATTGACAAGTTGTGTAATTAATTACACCAAGATGGTCGGAAGCATCATGAAAGGTTTCACGTCGATCGCCTTGAGGGTTATTTGTGGGACGGCCTTGTGTCAATTGTACCCCGCCGTCGATACCGCGTCGTTAAAAATAAATGAATTTGTGTCGCATGAATTTGTTAGTCCCTTGCATTTAATCGGACGTGTTTTTACTACAAATACTGTTTAACTTTGCAACCAAATTGAAAAGGAGGATTTCAATAGATTTATTTGTTATTGCTTTTTTTTTAAACTTAATTCCGCATAGCTCCTCCAATTTTTGGACTGATATGGATATTAATCGGACAGTATTCGTTCCAGAATGATCTCATAGAAAATTTATTCGAACTGGGATTTAGAACACAACAGTGTCACCACCCCTTTCCACCCTGAGGTCGTCGTTAGAGCCGACAAACGAAAATGACAGCGCGAAAGCCTATCCGTAAGAGAAATAAAACTTGATATGAAACCATGCGTCAACCCATGTTGCCAGCGTGGCACAGTAGGATAATTACCATCCATTTAACTGGAGGAGGCTAGTCTCAGCAGTGGTCATCTATCATATCATCTGGACTGGGTAGTAGTAGTAAACAAAGTTCCTTTTGAGTTTGAGTATCAAAATTGGTTGAGCAGTGTATTCGCAAATTTGGCTAGTTATATAAATCTTACTAATATTATAAACGTGAAAGTTTGTAAGTATGGATGGATGGATGGATGGATGTTTGTTACTCTTTCACGTAAAAACTACTGAATGGATTTTAATGAAACTTTACAATAATATAGCTTATACATCAGAATAACACATAGGCTACAAGTTATAAAGATATTATGTGAATTACAACAATATAAACAAGTCGAATTCAAAATTTCAAATTGTCAAATTTTCGACCATATTAAACTATAGACATGGACGTATAAAAAAAGTCGGACAGAGTCTCGTTAACTAAAAACTGTGACATCATAGTCGGCCAGATCAGCTATATGTACAGGCCAGCACGCACACTTTCACACATTAGTCGGCCATTACGCGCGTGATCATCGATGCTTATAGACGCAATATGCGGCGAAAAAATAAAAACTATAAATCATGTCTTGCGTGGTAAAATGGTGTAAAAACCGTAGTGACCGAAAGAAAAACAATCCAGGAATCACGTTTCATACGTAAATGAATAATTCAAACACTTATTTCCAGATTATATACATTAAAATCAATTTGTATTTGCTAGAACAAAACAATTAATTTTAAGTTCAGTGTTGCCAATATTCACGTGTGCAAATTAACCGAAATGTGGGCAATTTTTCGTTTATTATAAAAATCAATATATTATTATGTTTAATTATTTAATAGTTACTACTGGGTATTTTATTTTATATTCCTTTTGCTAGATTTTCTAAGGAAAATTAAGTATGGAGAAATGATTGAATTAAAATTACTTAGTAGAAATTGTAATGGTGAAAACGATTGGATTCCAAACAAATACAGTGTCATTTGCAGTATACATTTTGATGCGGATGACATAAAAACAACTAAAGGAGGACTCCGGCGTGTTGTTACTTATGCAGTACCTTAAAAGGTAAATTAGCAATCTACCAAGACATGGATAATACAAAAAAAAATTAAACTATGCCGCTTATTTTTTCAAAATTTAAATGTACATTGTAGCTATTGTGTCGGTTTAAAATAATAATTAATATCCTTGGACATTTCACACAACGCCATCTCGTCCCAAGCTAAGCAACTTAATGCTTGTTTTATGGTAACGAGATTGATGATAAACTACTTAAATTCATTTTTTTTTGTAAAAACATACATATTATAGATAGAAAAACACCCAGACCCGGGACAAATACTTGTAGGTCGTACAAATATTTCTTCCGTGCAGGGATCGAACACCTCCCATATTATTATTATACTCTTTGCGCGACATGCTGCGCAGCAGTCGATCGCTCAACCACTGCGCCAACCGTGTCGTTGAATCGTAAAAATATTCATACATTATTTTAATCCCCAGTGCTTTATTTTGTTTTAATATTTGTTTGAGTCAAGACACGTGGCAGAGGAATAAACTGTTACTGTACCATTTAATACCAGTGCTTCTCAAGAGGTGCGCAATAAATTATAATTATAGTTAGGCAACATAAATATATTATCACAAAAAAATTTTTGGTAATGAAAGCATTTCTTTTAATTTAGAATCGTTTTCAACACATCTCGAAATTAGAGGAAAGTTCAAAAACTTCTCAAAGTAAAAGACATTATTATAAAAAAATACTCAGCATTTAGGATGTTAAAGTTAAACATAACAATTTCGAACAATTTTATTTTATATTTTAACCATGTTTTTATTGCAAAATTTTGTGTATCTTGGCAACCCCAAAATTAACTCACACATACAGAGCTGCCGCCATTTTGGCGTCTCACTTTTGTCTTAGCCAGAGTTCCGTCCGCCTTTTTTTATAGGTCCATGACTATAGACAACATAACGTTTCGCTGTCACTTGCGTTTTGTTATAGTAGGTTTTATACGGACGGGATAAAAATCTCAGGTATCCTATGTCCAACTTTCTTTTTGTTTTAAATATATATAATGCGGAACAAAGTTCGCCGGGTCAGCTAGTTTAAAATAAAAGCTTCTGGCACCGACTTCAAGTCAATTTATTGGTTATTTTTTGGCTTTTAAAGTCGTTCTATTTACTGTTAACTGTTTGAATGAAATAAATCAATCCGTGATTTAAATAAACACAGAGTATTTTTGTTTGTAATTGCCCATCCAAATTAGTTTGGCAACAATCATCACGAACTGGAAGCAAAGTTGTAATTATGGTGATCAATTTTCTCAGTATATTACTATTTTGCGTGTTAGTCGAGCACTAAACTTGACAGGTAACTTAGTGCAAGCTTGGTGATAGATCTGCTAAGTATACTTGACGTAAGCTGTAACTTGATGATACAAGTTAGGGTAAGTAAGGTAATATTACGGTAAGACGACACGGTTGGCGCAGTGGTTGAGCGATCGACTGTTGCGCAGCATGTCGCGGGTTCGATCCCCGCACGGAAGAAATATTTGTACGACCTACAAGTATTTGTTCCGGGTCTGGGTGTTTTCTATCTATAATATGTATGTATTTACAAAAAAAAATATATAAGTAGTTTATCATCCATCTCGTTACCATAACACAAGCATTAAGTTGCTTACCTTGGGACGAGATGGCGTTGTGTGAAATATCCAAGGATATTTATTTATTAATAATAGCTTTTTAGCAACAAAGCAAGAGTTGCTCATAACGGGCCGGCCAAAGCCGGAATACTAGCCACAAGAAAAGGAAATCTTGATACGAACCCTTTTTTTACGTTGGAGATCCTCATGGTTACCCGGCCGTTGGGTACTGGCTGGGGTATGTGGGACTCCAGGGCACGTAGAGATGGTAAATTGCGCCCCGATATACCCACTAAAACCGACGGCGATCCTCGACTGCCCAAACCAGGGCCACGGGATTCACTCCCATTGCGGTGCCAACCCATCTGCCCAACGCGGCACAGTAGGGTATCCATGTAATTGGAGGAGGCTCACCTCAGCAGTGTGTCATTTATGAGCAGATTAGTAGTAAAAGTATATAAAAATGAACTAATCAATGACTGAGCTACTGACTGCCTTGTTGGTCTAGGGGTTGGATATCCCGCCTTCGGATAACGTGTCCCCGGTTAGATTCCCGGGTCGGGCAAGTGTCTTAATGTAAAACAGAGGCACTTGCTCTGAGTCTGAGTGTTAATTGTGTTCGTGAATGTTTGTAAACTGCCTGCCGATACAGGTTTATATGTAGTGTAGGAGTACCGTTTTTCTATAAAAAAAAGTAACGACCCGCCCCGGCTTCGCACGGGTGCAATTATGCATGTATTGTACATAAAAACCTTGCTCTTGAATCACTCTATTAAAAAAAAACAGCGTCAAAATCCGTTGCGTAGTTTTGATGATTTAAGCATACATATGGAAGGACAGACGACAGCGACTTTGTTTTATACTATGTAGTGATGATAGTGCAGGTGTTTCTGTTAAGAAAAAAAATGGGTGCAGTAAATTTTGGTTTGGTCTTTATAGTTGTGGTACTGGTGCTAAAGATATGGCAGGCCGCATTGAACATGCGGATTGCTTTTTTAATGGTTGTTACCGCATATCTACTTCAGTTTCAAACCGGCTTTATATTAGTCATATGCCTATTTTTATTCAACATCGAAGTCGTCTTATTTATTCTATTTATAGTAGCGGCCTAACCTGACTCAACACAAGTACAAATTTAGTTATTTATCTCTTTTGTAGACCTAAAAAAGTGAAACAATCCCATACATCATTTTATTCATCTGAAACGGCAGTATTTTCAATGAATTTCATCGCTTTCAAAGCTCCCAAACGGTTGACTTTTATGCGTCATATAAATCCGAGTAGTGCCTTTTTGCAGGATCGCCGTAAAATCGATGCTCTGGAGATGTGGTGCTGGAGACGCCTCCTAAAGATCCCGTGGACGGCATTCCGCAGCAATGCATCCATCCTCAAAGAACTCCACATCAAAGACCGCCTCTCGTCAACTGTGCTGCTACGAGTTTTGAAGTTCTTTGGCCATATCTCCAGAAAGGAGGACGCGATAGAGAGACTGGTGATTCAGGGCCAAGTGGAAGGCAAAAGATCACGCGGCCGATCACCAACCCGCTGGACTGACATAATAACCAAAGCGACTGAGTCCACCATAGTCCAATGTACGCGGAACGCTTTAAATCGTCAGAATTGGAAGCGCATCGCCAGGAATGCCTCTTCATGTGCCCCATCAATGCAACCACGACCGCTCTGACAAGAGTGTCCGACTCAGAAGAAGTACCTTTTAAGATTATCGTAAACAATACTGTGATGTCGGCTATATAGAATTCGCCTCAAAAGTTTCCTTACTACACTTAATCGATGCAGAGTAATGACAAGTTATAGTTTCAAGAAAAACTGAGCAGAGAAGACTTCTACCGTCATATATCTATACTAATATTATAAAGAGGAAATATTTATATGTAAGTATGTTTGTAAAGAATTGGCTCAAAAAGGACTGGAGAGATTTCAAAAAATCTTTCACCATTTGAATGCTACATTATGACTGAATACTAAGTTTTTAAGTATTCACTAAGTACACAAGATCTACTTTCGAAATAAAAAGGACTCGAAAAATATTTTTTAGAGTTGTATAGAGTGACATAGAAAACTGATAACGTTTGCTATAAAACGTTTTTTTATATTTATTTTAAATCTCTAACTTCTATGGTTTAGAAAAAAATGTTATATTAAAAGTGTAGTACTTAGTATTGCAGGTCAGTGTATTTCCTACACAGTGTTATGACTAATATTTTTAATAAAATTTGCATCATTCGTTCAGATTGCTACGGTCTACTCATATTCAGCGATACGTGTCTCTTATCACTTAAGTAGTAAGGTTCAAATTACAACGTTGTCGTTCCTAATTAGTGTAAAAACTTCCCATCCCTACGCCTAAGGGAGGTAATGGACTAATTAGTGTAGCATACAAGCGTCCATTAAAACAACAAGTGTATGCTTTCCATTACATAAAACTCACCGTGTGTCGTTACTGTGTGTATGTTGCTGCCACAGCACTGAACCGGTTAAGTGTGTGTCTGACTAGATTTTCCCAATTTAATTAAAGTCGCCACCAGTCTATCCTCACCGATATGCACACAAAATTTCACGAAAATCGGTCGAGACATTTCGGAGGAGTTCAATAACAAACACCGTGACACGATAATTTTATATAATTAATAAATAAATAATAAATATCCTTGGACATTTCACACAAGGCCATCTCGTCCCAAGCTAAGCAACTTAATGCTTGTGTTACGGTAACGAGATGGTTGATAAACTACTTAGTTATATAATTATTTTTTTGTAAATACATACATATTATAGATAGAAAACACCCAGACCCAGAACAAATACTTGTAGGTCGTACAAATATTTCTTCCGTGCGGGGATCGAACCCGCGACATGCTGCGCAGCAGTCGATCGCTCAACCACTGCGCCAACCGTGTCGTCAAAAATATTAGATTTTTCTATTTGGCCGTAAGAAATATCAAACAATCTTGTCTTGAGTTGTTGAATTAATAAAATATATTTTAATCTGTGTTCCCAATCAGACTTAAAACCAGCTTATTAACAAGCTTGTAGGACAACAATAACGATAAACAGTGGGTTGGTTTTCCCTAGCACTCGTGCTCCGTAATAAAATCTGGTTTTGACAACACAACGACAAACACTTTTATTTCTCACTCATTACATACTTCTGGACCGATGACCTGATTAAGGTCGCCGGAAAACGATGGATGCGGGCGGCCCAGGACCGGCCTTTGTGGAAATCTTTGGGGGAGGCCTATGTCCAGCAGTGGACGTCTTTTGGCTGAAATGATGATGATGATGATGACATACTTCTAGATAGAAATGTCCTTGTGGTAACGGATTTAGAAAACATTGTGTCACCACCCCATTCCATCCTAAGGGTGTCGTAAGAGTCAACAATAGGAAATAACAAGGCCGAAAACCTAGCCGCAAGAGAAGGAAAACTTGATACTAAACCCTGTGCCAATCCGTCTCGCCAGCGCATCACCTTCCATGTGGTTGGAGGAGGCCCAACTTAGCAGTGGGTATTTTATGCTGATAGTAAGTAAGATCATCATCATCATCATCATCATCATTTCAGCCAAAAGACGTCCACTGCTGGACATAGGCGTCCCCCAAAGATTTCCACAAAGGCCGGTCCTGGGCCGCCCGCATCCATCGTTTTCCGGATTTAATTTGTAAGTACTTATTTGTAAGTAAGATAGAAATATATTTTATAAACAGCACAAATTTTGATTAGCTCTATGTACTCACTTCGGATGGTTACGGGGTTTTAGTTACATCCTGTAGTCTGACTCAATAGATGTCTGCAAAAAAGCAATATGTAGGTACTTAAGACTAATCAAATAGCATCATATACTTTTTGTTTTGAATCATTGTGTAAATTTGTAATATCATATTTTTTGCTCTCGATGCAACGAACAGTAGTCAAGGATATCTATTATAAACTAGCTGACCCGACAGACGTTCTCCTGTCTTAACTATGAATATTTATTTCAAATAGGGGTAATTAAGAAATAGGAGGTTTATTATTTTACTTGCAATTTTTCCACGTTTTCTCACCTTTTAAACCATCCCTGGACTTCCACGAATATTTCAAGACTAAAATTAGCCAAATCGGTCTAGCCGTTCTCGAGTTTTAGCGAGACTAACTAACGGCAATTCATTTTTATTTATATAGATTTCCTGAAGAATCATTAACTATGCATTTGATCATGTGATAATCATCAGCAAAGTGTTGTGCATTAGCCGACGAAGGTTACTGATAAAAAAAGCTATCAAGATAAAAAAAAAGCCCAGAGTACAGCTATTTTATTATGAAATCATATATTAGACGAGGATTTGGAGCCGTCATGACCTACGACGCCGAGACGTGGACACTCACAGTGAAACTAGTCCACCAGCTTAAAGTCGCTCAGCGAGCTACAGAGCGAGCTATGCTTGCAGTTTCTCCGAAGGATTGACTCCTTAACGAGACTATCCGACTGAGAACCGAGACCGCGCATCGGCAAGCGTAGTGTAGGAATACCATGCTAGATGGAGCGAGGGTCTGCGAAAGGTTGGGAACAGTAGCTGGATGCGTTAAGCTAAAGACAGGGCGCTATGGCACTCTTTAGAGGAGGCCAATGTCCAGTAGTGGACTAGAGTGCGCTGATGATGATGATGAATATCTCGAGCCGATAACAAAATTATAGATTGGATGGCCTTGGCTTACATGTGTTAGTTTCGATTCTGGGTTCGGGTAAGTGTCTTTGCGTAATACGTTTCTCAGTACGTTGCATAGTCTACACCAAAGAACTTGAGCAAAAAGTCCAGTCGACATGCAATCGACAGCCATCTATTGTGGGTTTCGCCAATGAGATACAAAAATCGAATCCGCGCAGTCAAGATATTTTGCAGTCATTTTATCAAGTTTTCCTTATCTTGCGGTTCGACTTTCTACCTACTTTATTCCTTGATTCGCGTACCACACCCTCATAATGGAATGTGTTGATGACATTCCATTATGAGGGTGGACACAGTTGTCCGAGATAGATTTCAAATCTATCTCGGACAACTGTGTTAAGTTGTCCAGTATCCATCTGTAATCTAATATTGGCTTTCTAACCAAAAAATACGGCAAAATATATTTTTTCCTCTCACTTAGCTTCTACTCGTAGCTAAACGCAAAGAGATGACAGAGCAAAAAAATGCTTAGGAGTGAAAACCAGTCAACTTGAAAATCCGAGATAAAGTCATTTGGTACGCTCGGGTAATTACAGTTTAATTTCTGTCAGCTCAAATATTATAATGAACGCTGTGGATTTTTAAACGTGTTCAAAATTTGTTGAGACATGAGAAATTGTCCTTTCATTTAAATTCATCCTGAGGATGTCGTTAGAGCCGACAAAATAAAATGTTAGGCCCGAAAACAGAAGGGATACTTGAAACAAACTTTATGTAGGTAGAAAGATTAACAACGCGTACAACTTTAATTCGCAATCCTCGTTTACTTTTTGTTCCCAGCGTTAAGAGTACATACAGCCAAAACTCATATATTATACGAGCGAGTAGACTTTTCAATGAACTGTCCCATGAATATGATCTAGATTTATTTAACACCAGTGTTTCCAAGCTTAAACATGTGTTAACGAAAGCTTACTTTTTATAAACCACTTTGTGCTGATCGACCCTTTCACTGTATTTAATGAACGAACGTTTTATCAGTGGAACCTTATAAATGGCCAGCATTATTTTTATAAGTTGTATTTAAATATGTACTAGCTGTAAATTCCCGAATAGTATAATAAAATAAAATAAAATTAAAAAAAACTCTATGCTAACACACCAGTCAGTATTTAGAGTGAAAACTGACAGCTTTCACCCAGAAGAACAAGTTTTCCTACCAGATTGGGATGGCAATCTTCAGGTAAATACTCGTAGTTAACCAGATTTATTATACTGATGGTACCGTGGCAAGATTATACTCATTAAAATATTGGGAAAAGATGAGGAAGAAACAAGGTCTCCAGAGTTCTATTTCAGCAGCGGATGGAACATGTCGTCTCTGGTATTGCAAGTGTCACACTTTCATTGGGAACCGCTTACCCAGCTCATCATAATTTCAGCCAAAAGTCGTCCACTGCTGGACATAGGCCACCCCCAAGGATTTACACAAAGGCCGGTCCTGGGCCACCCGCACCTTAGCCAGGTCATTGGTGTGGGAAGCCTATCAACTCTGCGCTTTCCGGACCCTGGTTAGCTGCGTATCTCCTTATTTCTGATTTGACCTCGCATGGAAACTCCGAGCATAGCCCTCTCCATTGCCCTTTGGGTGACTTTGAACATTCTGATGGAACCAGTGGATGCAACCAATAGTGAGCGACCACGACTCTGTGCCATATGTCAACACTGGCAACACACATTGGTTGAAGTCTTTTGTCTTCAAACAGCCAGCTACCCAGCTAATCGCTGCTAAACGGCTTAAACCACACTGTAACGGTAAAAAAATGCAGAAGTACCTATTCCTTCAAGCCACGCTCTCCATATGAACGGTGTGGCGGCTTTGTGTAGAAAATATTCAACCTTTTCAACTCTTCCAGCTCAATAGCGCAGCCACAGCTATTCACAGTTGCCAGGTCAAGCAAAAAGATAACTCTATACAGTTTACATGTCTTTCACCAGTCCGCCGTCGTCACTTAAATGAATGAAACACTTTTTGCGTTCATTTCGATATCCAGAAAGCAAACTATATTTATCCCTACTTTATCCTTTGTGTCTCTCACCACATAAAAGGTAGGCCTTGGCCTATGTTTTTTTATTGAAGGGGGAGTATTTGTTATTGTTATCCGTGTGAAAACGGATTTGGAATACATGCAGAACGTGAAGTCGGAAGTCAAGTACGGGCGGGTAAACAACCAATACCACTACTACTACTCAGCCCATAAATAACCCACTGCTGAGTCGAGCCTCCTCCAATTACAAGAAGGGTTATTAGCCTACTAAAGCCTACTAAATCGATACTCTGTGAACTAAAAATCAAAACCCGCCTATCTACAGTATGCCATCAACGAATTCTATCGTATTTCGGTCACATAGTGCGAAAAGGAGACGAAAGTCTGGAAACATGTATGATCGTATGATCGTAGTCGGGAATACTGAAGGCAAACGAGCTCGAGGTCGATCCCCTACAAGATGGACCGATCAAATAAAAGACACGCACTCCTCCAAGCTTTGTTGTATTGCTAGGGAAGCCATGGACAGGACTCGGTGGAGGCACATTGTCTGGTCCAAATGTAACGCATCCACTGATGACCACGATCCTCAGTTATGAGGGACCGACTAGAGAGAGAGATTAGCCTACTATGCCACGCTGTCGGACGGGTTGGCACAGTGTTTTGTTTCAAGTTCTCCTTCACTTGCGGCTAAGTATCGGCATTTTCTTTTCCTTTTGTCGGCTTTTACGACATCTTCAGGACGTCTCACTGTATATTCAAAATCCTCATCTCTTGAAATTTCTAACTTAGTGCTAAGACTTCAGAAACCAGCTTCTGTCGCAGGCACTCCATTACATTTTTCATCGCGAATAAAAGAGACAGTGATAAAGTAGAAAGCCCCTCATCAAAAGTTCATCCCTGTGGAACGGCCTTATCAATTGCGATCCGGGGAACGGAGCAATTCACAGAAATGTCAAACCAAAGTCGGCTTACTATTTGTATTGTTGATAGCCTTGTTTTGTTTTCTTTCATTTTGTTTGTTATTTATAAAGTTTCAGTTTCACCCATTACTGAGTCGGGCCTCCTCCAAATTTATGGAGGGAAATCAGCCTACTGTTCCACCCTGAACAGACGTATTAGCACAGTGTTTGTATCAAGCTTTCCTTCTTGTGGCTAGGTTCTATGCCTCTTGCGTTCGTTTACTCGTCTCTTAAGAGACCCTCAGGATGGTATGGGTTATAGATATTTTGTATTCTAAAACCACTACATGACAGATCGAATGGCAGACAAATAACTTGAACAATGACCTGGCCTGCTCAGTGCTCGACTTTTGTATCGCATCTTCATTGGTAGAAATTGGAGAACCCACGCCATTGGTTGAAGACGCGCGTGAACTTTCCCCCACCACGGCACTTTCTTCTTTCTCCGCTACTGTACCTTCATCATCATCATCATTTCAGCCAAAAGACGTCCACTCCTGGACATAGGCTCCCCCAAAGGATCTCCACAAAGGCCGGTCCTGGGCCGCCCGCATCTATTGCTTTCCGACGACCTTAACCAGGTCGTCGGTCCACCGTGCGGGAGGCTTACAAGCACTGTACCTTACCTTATTTTAATTTATTGCCACAAAGTCACCTAGCCCCAGAGCAAGCTTCTCTGGCGTACACAAAGACATTTGCCCGAGCTCGGAATGGAACCAGGGACTCGTGATGCAAAGACGACAGATGTAACCCCTAGACTAGCAAGGCATCTAATCTGGCGTATTATCTGGCACTACCTTTACGTATATCCAATTCTACGCCAATCAGTTGAGTGATCGTCTATTTACCTTAGAAAATAGTTCTTTGAATAAAAGACAAACTGTAACATCAAACGAACCAGGCTAAGTAAATTGCCTAACGATTCGTCCATTTTCATGAAAACGTACAAATTATGTGGATTTTTCCATTATAGTAGACACTTTGGTCTTCATCTTTATGATATTTCTTTACTTTGCCTTAAAATTATACCATTCATTGTGTATGGAATAACAAGATGGTAATTAATAATATAAACTTAGTCCAGGGGTTTTATGTGCTGCCTCTGGATCAACGGGCCCCGGGTTCGATACCGTCTTGCACTTGCTATGAGTCTGGGTGCATTTGTGTGCGTGAATTTTATGTTTGTAATCTGGTTTACGATTTATAAAAAATAAAAATTAATTTGAACAGTGAAAAAAACAGTGTCAGAAAATATCATATAACATACGGCACACGATTTGGATGATATTAAACTTTGTCGTCTACCGTTAATAGTCACTACATACACACTTAATTAATAGTCTCAGATGGTTAATGAAATTGAGTGGTGTGATAAATTCCCCGTATTTTCATCTCGTAAATAAGGAGGTTCAAACTGTGACGTAATCTAGGTGCATCTGTACGTTGATATTTTCAGTATATATATCATTTTCCTAAAATCTCTCTTGAATGGCCTACATTTGCCCCCTCGATCAAATGTAGGCCAATCAAGAGAGATTTCAAGCGAGGTATGCCAAAACGCATAACCAATCCGGGAACCATTTCATAGAATACACTCTTGGGTGGTCTATTGTTGAGCGAGATTAGTTATGGTTTTATTTTATAATAAAACGAAGTACTTGCGATATATATTATTTTAACCTGTACCGCGGGGGCTGTTTACAAATATGTACATAAGTCACGAACACAAATGTCACCCAGACTCTTGAGTCTAGTAAACGCCATTTTGGCCAAAATTACTTTTTGATGCAAATTTGTTCAGTTTTCTTTTCTCTATCGATCTGTATAGTTAAAACTGCAAAATTAAGGCGAATACGACCCACGTATTCGCCTTAATTATTATTCACTTATTCGTATTCTGGAGATTTTTTGAAGATTTAAGGCGTATTTGATATATATCGCTAAATTTGGCCAAATATGGTTCATACACCCCTATTATTCCGCTATAAAATTGAAGATGACTTATATGACCTTAATGAAAGCCTGCCTACATTCCATTGCCTATATAAAGATAATAGGCCAATATAGAGATCTGATGAGACTTTGTGATAATGGAACTATTCCAAAGGTTTATCACGATGAGTATCGTCCAATTCCATAGGAAAAAACCATTTGTGAAAACAAAAATACATATACCGCCCTGCAATTAGACAGTGTAATTACGTTACGCAGAAATTGTAACTGCTATTGCATTGTGATGACGTCACTACATCTGCTCATCTTCAAACACACCCACTTTCAATTACAATAGGGTTGGCAAGAACTTGAAATCGAATAAAATTCTAAAACCAAGCCTGGAAGAAAACCTGCTACACAATAAGGCCACCTAATATAAACTTTTGTTTGTATTTGGAACTTAGTCTATTACTGTGTCACTAAGGGCCCCCGCGCATTTAGGCGGCCAGGCCGCGCGGCGATTCGCGCGGCCCGGCCGCATAATGCGCGGATTGGTCGCGGCGGCCAATAGGCCGCGTATGTGACGCGATGTTTTTCGTTGGCCGCGCGACCAAAACTTGGCCGCGCGGCCTGGCCGCGTAATGCGCGCAGCTATATACATCGTAGAAGAATTAGTTGGCCGCAGCGACTTGGCCGCGCGGCCTGGCCGCATAATGCGCGGAGGCCCTAAGGGTGTTATAAATATAAAAGTTTATTTGCCTGCTTACAAAACAGGTACAAACAGGCTGGTAACAAAAGGAACTTTATTTATGTAGGTTTCATCACAAAACTCTTATAAATCGCCATATTTAAAATTACCATTATCATCTTGCGGTCCCTGTCCCACGCTAGGCGGCAGTCTCCAAATACACATATCAGTCGTCATATCTACATTCACACCTTTCATACACAATTCCTCATTCTTACAATCCATCAAAATCTCCCACAGCCCTTGCATCCACCTACATTCATGCTGAAACTACCACCGGTTCGGAATGCTGTTCTACAGAGTAGAGCCGGCAAGGAACTTTGTAGTTGCTTTTTTTTTTTTAATTATTGGTCTTTAGTTAAAAAAAGCAATATACAGCATAGTGAGAGCAAGTTCACCGGATGAGAGAAGCACGCTACACGTTTAAATATTACAGAACTTTTTACTAAGTGCATTTGGATGTATGCAAGGTGCTCTTTAAGGGAGGCCTATGTCCAGCAGTGGAATAATGTGGGCTGATGATGATGATGAAGGTACTTATACCAAAACTATATTTTTTTTACTATTGTGTCTGTTTTTTCAGGCTCATCTCTGAAATGGCTGGACCGATTTTGACGGGACTTTCACTTCCAGATGGCTGATGTGGCAAGTAGTAATTTAGGCTACTTTTATTACCCCCCTCCCCCGCTCTTAAGGAGCCCATAGTTACTGAGATGTCCACATTGTTAAATACCACGCGGAGGAATTTGTGGGTAACAAGTAAATTACGTCATCATCATCAAAATCATTTTCAACCAATAGACGTCTACTGCTGGACATAGGCCTCCACCAAGGATCTCCACGAAGGCTGGTCCTGTGCCGCCCGCATATTTCCGCTTATTGCTTTCCGGCGACCTTAACCAGGTCGTCAGTCCACCGTGCCGGAGGCTTACAAGCACTGCGCTTTCCGGAACGCGGTCACCACTCGATGACTTTTCTGCCCCATCGGGCGTCGGTCCTGCGAGCTATGTGCTCTGCCCACTGCCACTTAAGTTTAGCAATCCTGTAGTCTATTTTGGTGAACCTGGTTTGCCTGGTCAAGTCATATGGCGTCCTAATTAACGAAGCTTCCAGAAAAGTCTGTCTTATTATTTGAAAGAGAAAAAGGCTTTTCAATAACTACGGCCGCGAAACTTTATTCCAAAACTACGTTTCACTATTCGTGTCGCTTATTACGAACTAATTCAATTAACACCAAGTTCGATCTGTCACCTGCACGCTATTGCAAAACTTGTCCAATAATCTGAAGTGTACTTACGAAACTAATTTCTACGTTGAGGTTTTTCGCGCAATTGTTTTAAATAGGTCTCGAAAATACTTAGTAATATATATTTTTAAATGTCATTGTATTTTCGTAGTTCGTTATAGTTAACCATCATCATCATTTTAAAAAAGAAGTCCACTGCTGACCATAGGCCTCCCCAATGACTTCCACGAAGGCCGGTCCTGAGCCGCTCGCTCTATTCTCAATGTGACCACAGACTTTAACAATAAACAAAAGAGTTTAAGCATGTGTGTGTCAAATACATGGCAGTGTGCGGAATGTTTATTTTATTGATTTAGTGTTATTTTTTACACGATTTTAAAACAATATTAGCATTCTGCAATTTTATTAATTTTTTGCAATTAATTTATTACAATTAACAAAAAGAAATTTCGTACTCCTCCGCGTAATTTTCGTAAAAAGGGTTAAGTACAAAGTTTTTTCTTCGCGTATTATTATACAGATTTAAAGAAAATAATTACATATTATAAAAAAAACATGTCTTTATACCCTGTACAAGATAGCTTGATCGATTTGACAGACGGGCTAGTGATGGGAAACGGAAATCAAGTAGTCAAAAAATAACGTTTTAAAATACATGTAACTGTGACAAGTTGGCGTGGGTGTATTAAGTGTGAATTTCTCTATTGTACTAGACATAAAAAATATTGGGAGATAAGCGATGGTGGGTCAATATTCATAATAAGTTCCTATTTAATATTACAGGGTTATTTTTGGAGGTCCCGCCAAATTTAAATAGGTGGTTCAGACCATGAATGTAAACAAAAGAGAAAAGAAAAGAATGATTGTAAAAGTGTCAAATTTCAATGTGCGGAAGCCAACGAATTTTATTTCAAATTGAAAATGTTTTTTAGTCGAATATTGTCATATAAAGTGAAGAAAAAGTGATAAAGAACGTCACAGATAATAATAAACCCACACCATCTCGTCACAGTTACAATTATTTAAAACGTTATTTTTTGGACTAGTAGATATTATCTGTTTCCCATCACTGTTCATCATTACAAAGTAAAGGTATGATTCCAAAATACTCTGCACGCAGCAGTACTACCGCAGCAGTGCTGTCGCGGCACTACTGGTCCCCATACAATCTTTTTAAAAGCTTATATGAGGTTACATTCCGAGCTAGGCAGCAATGTAGCGGTACCTTTAAGTCGAACAGAAATATTGACATCTGTCAAATCGATCATGCTATGGAGTACAGGGTATAATAAAAGTGTATTATAACAAAGTAACGCAGAGTTTGGTCAGTTTATGATAGATTGTGGAATAAATATGACGCCGACAGGAGTATATAGTTTTACACATGACAATATATTAATTGTGTGACCAAACCTACGAAGTTACTTTTGAGTACGAGTTTGTACATCACAAAGTGCACATACTATATTCACATAGAATATACATTTTGGCATCCCTAATCACGAATTGCGAAGACATTCCCAACTTCAGTAAATAGGAACTGGTCTATTTAGAGACATTCTCCGGAATCAGGAGGAATGTCTGCCAATGAGTCAAGTGTTACGCGAATTAATGTTAACAAGTCAACAGTCCCAGACCTTCATTAATCCGATGGTTACGTACTGGAGGGTTATTAAACAACAAAAAAACTAAAAAGCGAAAAGCTTGGGTTACAGTTAACGTCGTCAGTGTCGATTTAAGTTGGCACCAATCTTGTTTACCAAGTTGGATCCAATGTTAGTTTTTTTTACTGCTCCTGTTATGTCGGCTTATTCTTAATTACGTAAACGTGTGGTTTCTTATCTGGCGAACTTGCTGTAACAGTCATATCAGCAAGAACGTTTGAAAAAAAAAACTACTACGGAGTTTCTTGCGGGCTCTTCTCATCATTCAGAACCGGTGGTAGTTTCAGCTTGAATGTGGGACGCAAGGGTTGTGGGAGAAACAAAAGGAATTTTGTATGAAATAGGTGTGTATAGAGACAAAGAGCCGAGAATAGCAAATGATAAAGTCGAAAACTTAGAATAGAATACTCTTTATTGTACACCAATAATATAAAAGGTTAACATAGCATCAGATATATATAACAAAGACATGTACAATGGGCGTCTCTTATGGCTAATCATCGGATCGGATCATCGGGCTAATTCAAAGGCAATTCCAAGCGAGCTTGGGAAATCGCTGCGAAGAAGAATAAGAATTGCCTTACGTACAGGTACAAATATAATAAAGTTATCCACTTCATACACATTACCGAAGCTCTCACACGCACACGCTCACACAAGGTACACTCAACTGTCGTCAATTAGATGTTATCGTTGTATGTTTTGTTGCCCTATTTTGTTTACATTAGTAATTTATCGACACATCAGCCATTAAAAAAATGATCACCAAAGGTGAAGTTATAATCATGTCAAAATGTTATTGGATAATGGGGTGCACTACAAACTTAGTTACTTCCAAGCCCATAAATGACCCACTGCTGAACTGCCCATAAATGACCCACTGCTGAACTGCCCATAAATGATCAACGTCATTGAGGGTATTTAGCCTACTGTCCGTCGCTGGCTAGACGGGTTGACACAGGGTTTCATATCAAGTTCTTTTTAATGTTTCCAAATTGCATATTATTGTACTTAACTACCCTTTCTCAACTTCTTCTTAATAATGTCCATCTCAAGGTTGTCTGTAAGAAATCGCATTTAGTGATAGGACCGCCCCTTGTACAAATTATTGTTGCTTAAATTGTGTTCTGTTTTTATTTCTTTTGTACAATAAAGAGTTTATCTATCTATCTATCTAGGTTTTTCGCCATATCATTTTCTTTTATTCCGAGAAGAAGAAGAATAATAGAAATTAAGTTTGCATACATACATATAATCACGCCTCTTTCCCGTAGGGGTAGGCAGAGCTTCTTTCCACTTACATATTTGTTCCGCCATCGAATAGTTCTTATTTCATTAAGTTTGCGAGACAAACAATTGCATTGGCTTAGATGAAATATATGTATTTATTATTATTAACACAGGATTAACAAATAAGTATTACCCGTAATATATGCGCCCAACCCCATGGAAAGGTATTGAACAAATATGCCAGGCAAGGTTCTATTTCCCATGGGACCAACCTACCGATTCCAAGCAAATATAAGCCTCAAAGACTGGTCTAAACTTCCCGATCAGTTTCTCTCGAATGAAAAAAGTTTGAGGCCAATGTTTGCGGCAAATAATTTAGGATGCTGGTAAATTGGGGATAGTTTAGATATACAGTGAATATATACAGGGTATACATATATACAGACAGGGCGCTATGGCGCTCTTTAGGGGAGGCCTATGTCCAGCAGTGGACTAATGTGGGCTGATGATGATGATGTTGATGATACAGGGTATAAGCACTTTTATTGTTCGTGTGGTGACGGATTTAGAATACAAAGTGTCACCACCCCATTCCTTCCTGAGGGTGTCGTAAGAGCCGGCAAAAGGAAAGTGCAAGGCCGATGACCTGGCCGCAAGAGAAGGAAAACTTGATACGAAACCCTGTGCCAACATGTCTGGAAAGCGTGGCACAGTAGGATAATTACCCTCCTTGCAACTGGAGGAGGCCCGACTCAGTAGTGGGACATCACGCGCACTCACCTTCCCGCCTATATTTGAATAAAATAAAAAAGCGTAATTTGCCGCAAATACCAAACACGGCGCTGTCATTTACGGAATGTTCCGCGCCAGGAATACATTTCTTATCACTGTGTAGCCCCTTTAACGCAATCTACAGTATGCGCCAAATAACTTGAACAATGCCCAAAAGTCCATCTTTGTGTTGCCTAAGCACAAAGAATGGTTAATGACATGTGCGAGTTTTCCCCCACTACGACATGTTGTGTTCAAGTTACTTGGCGTAGACAGTAGGAGGAGGCTATTTAATAGAGTTTCACCGCCAAAAGGAGATAACAAAATAACGTTACTGTAATGTCTGTAAATGTACTGAACCGATTTCGATTTCCTCCGGGTGGGGACGGGGCAGAATACACTGCCCCACGCTGCGAAATAACGCGTGTTGTAAGAATCAACAAAACCCAGCACGCTTGGTGGTAGGATCTACAGGTCTGCCCGGCTAGCTACCACCTTCACACCTAAGTCCGGAAGCAGGTTATACCTAGGTAGGTTTACAAACTTATAATTCACCAAAACAAATGACACGAAGACTCGGAGCAAGTGTCTTTGGTTTAGAACAAGACACTTGCCGGACCCCCAAATCGAACCCAGGACCCGTTTATCCATAGGCGGCACATCCAACCTCTAGACCAACGAGCCAGTCTAAGTGATTTCAAACTCCCTACTAAGTGACATATTGAAATGCTGTGTAGTCTCTACCATCACTATCACTACTCACTATACATGTTATAAAACAAAGTCGCTGTCGTCTGTCCATCCCTATGTATGCTTAAATCTTTAAAACTACGTAACGGATTTTGATGCGGTTTTTTAGTAGATAGAGTGATTTAAGAGGAAGGTTTATAATGTAGAGAAACACTGATAAATTTATTTAGAGGTCCATCATTGCAACCGTGCGAAGCTGGGGCGGGTCGCTAGTAGCTAATAATTCTGTAAAATAATAAAAATAAAAAGGATGGAAACAATAAACGTCTTCGTTAAACTAAACTAAACTCTAAATATTTCAACGACCAAGTCTGGAACCCGCAGCCATCTTCAGCATTTCCTTTCAAAGTACTTAATCAATAGAACCTTGATGCCTCCTTGAAAGGTATGCTTACATGAAAGCATACAACTATAAAACTGTTTTCAATCTTTAGAATATTTCAAGGTAATATATGCCGTAGCGAAATCAACTATAATGATTAAATTCCGTCGCGGCCCTAGACGGAATGGAAGCCATGCGGCAAAAACGCCTGAATGCCAGCACCGAATATTATTATACAATTTCGTGGAACAGTCAGATCCATTTTGAATTAAACGTTTATATTGTCTTTGCATACACTAGCTGCTAGTCTAATATGGAATGAATTGCGAAATTCCAATTCAAAATTTATATTTCGAACATGTTATTTTGGTTTGTCTATTTATTTTTTTCTTTATGAGCAGCTTTTTATTATTTGTCGTTGGAAATCCTCATGGGTATCCATGCCGTTTTGGCTAGGGTTATGTGGGGTTCCGGGGTGGCCTACCCACTGGAACCAAAGGTGATCCTCATCTGCCGTAACCAGGGTTATGAGTTTCGCTCCCGATGAGGGAACATGCTGCGCGAAGGAGGTTATAGCTGCCGCTGCTCTGCTAACTATTGAATGGCGGATTCTTAAATCAACGGCAGATAATAAATGAACCTTATTATAGAAAAAAAAGGGAAGATTTGTAATGAGTGGTTCAAAGAAGAATCTGACTCCAAATGAAATCAACTCCGTTTAGTATTTATAATTAAAATATATTTACAACAGAAGGAGTAAGGTCAGAAAGGCAGAAAAATAAAATCAATAAAAATGTACAAGACAGCAGTAAAGAGAAAAACCAAAAGTGACAGTCAATAAAATTTGGTTGCCATAGAACCCGACCCGCGCACGGAATATGTAAAGGACTAGCGTGCGCTAACTCTACGGCGGTATATTTAAAAAACGAGTCTTTCGAGTCTGTCTGTCCATTAAAATAATTAATCACTGAAAATAATTAAGCCTTAAAATATAAACACGTTGACACGCCACAGATTCACCTAAATTATTTCGTACTGGAACCAGCATATCTATTACGAGTATTTAATTTAATATTTCTTTATTGCCCACTACAAACAAAGACATACAGATATAAAACATAGTTTGGAATACAAGTAAAGTGTATGTCGGAACAGGTGTATTTCGTTTCCCTCTCGACCGTGCTACCCCGACCGACCTTGTTGTGGTGAGGGGGCTTGCGTGCCTTTATGATCCGTTGGGGCCGTACCGGCTCAGGGTCGCCCATGCCGGGCGGGCCCACGAGGTACACGGAGGCGTGGTGGGTTCCTCTGTCCTCAGAGTTGCCTCGGAAGCCTTAACCTGCCGCGACACACGGCGTGGTCATTGCAGTGGATGGCGGCCAGGCGTTGAGGCCAGGGCTGCCACCACTAGCAGCGGAGGGGTGGCCAGGCAGGCGTGCCACGGCTGCCGCCGCAACCGCGTGGGTTTCGCGCCACTTCATCCGGCGCCTGATGGGGCCACGTGCAATGTCCTGCACGTGCCTCTCGGTGGGTTGGGGAGCGTTCAGAGCTCCTGTTCACCACACAATATTATTCATCTTCTGCTCTTCCTTCGATAGGTTGCTAGTAGAGGATGTGGTGCATCAAATAATGAGAGTTGACTTGTTAAACTGACTATTTTATTATATTAGTACAGACAGAATATAGATGCGTCCGTTACATATAGTACTTTTGTGTCAACTGACGTTAGAGCGAGATGGCGATTAGTGCCATCTTCGCTAACTTTATAGTTATAATTATTAAACCTCTGGTTCATGCCTTTTCGGTCGTGAACATGCTGGGGCCTCGGCAATTAATTGTACAAATGTACATCACAATATTTAATATTATTAACTAATACAGAACTGTGTTTAAAATTACAATGTTTTTTATTTATACTTTAGACAGGCAGCATTGTTATATAATATTTCTAAATAAGCTTATTAACTATTTACTAATTATAATCAATAGGTAGTGGACAAACCTTTGTCACACTTGTCCTAATTACATACCCATTAGGAGTTTTAACATCTAGTGCACGAACTAACTTATCTTTCCCTGGGATTACATTAACAATTCTCCCTAGGGGCCAGTTCAAAGGTGACACGTTTGCAGATCTAAGCAGAACCATTGTGCCCTTTTCTAAGTTAGGCTGTTGACTCTTCCACTTAGGTCTATTTTGTAACATTACAAGATATTGTTTGTGCCATTGCCCCCAGAAATGCTGCTGCATTTGATTACATTGTTTCCAGAAACTAAGTTTACCTACATTTACTTCCATTAAATTTTGTTCGGGATATGAAGTTAGTGGGGCACCTGTAAGAAAGTGCGCCGGTGTTAAGCAAGACATGTCTTCACTATCTCTAGTCATAGGGGTTAATGGTCTCGAGTTTACAATGCCTTCGATTTGGACTAAAACAGTGTACAATTCTTCATAGGTAAGTATTGAATTACCCACGATACGTTTAATGTGATGTTTAACACTTTTTATTCCTGCCTCCCACAGCCCACCGAATACAGGACTGTACGACGGTATATTATGAAATGTAATCCTTTCTGAACTACCGTAATCGTGCACCTTATGCTGATGATCTGGGGAATTCAGTAAATCATACAGATCTTTTAACGCGTTATTTGCACCTTTATAATAGCTAGCATTGTCGCAATATATCTTAGTTGGCTTATTTCTACGACTTATAAACCTTTTGAGACATGCCAAAAAGGTGTTAGTGGTCATGTCTGATGCTAACTCTATGTGAATAGCCTTAGTGACAAAGCAAACAAATATTACTATGTATCCCTTTGTAATGACAGGTTTACGAATTCTTGTCTGTTTTAAACTATATGGACCTCCAAAATCGGTCCCTACTATTTGATACGGACGCGTCATGTTGACGCGATCAATAGGAAGAGCTCCCATAAGTTGACTAGAAGCCCTGGCCTTCAGTTTGAAACATATAAGACATTTATACAACACAAATTTTACTTCCCTGCTAGCATTCATTATCCAATATAATTCGTTCAAACTGCTGAGTGTCAACTTTGGCCCAGCATGCTTAAGCCTAATATGTTCATTGAATATAATCAATTTTGTTAGAATCGAATTTTTTGGCAAAATAATAGGGTGTTTTTTATTAAAAGGTAAGTTGGCGTTTTGTAAACGACCACCCACTCTAAGAACGCCCGCTCCATCAATGAATGGATGAAGTCCACTCAATTGTGATTTTAATTCAGAATTAGAATTTAAGAGTTTAATTTCACTGAAAAAATGTCTAGATTGCTCTATTATAATTAAAGTGTGCAATGCAGATATTAACTCTTCGGATAACAATGGCTCATACCTTTTATTTTTATTTCGCTTTCTAGCATTGAAAGTAAATCGTTTAACATAGGCCATAACTCTAATCATTTTTGCTAGATCAGAATATTTTTCTATAAATTTATAAAACATATTATCTTGTTGGCAAATATTACATGAAACTAAATTATGTTTAACTTCAGGAATATCATTTTCCGAAATAATAGCTGATGTTGCTTCAGAATGTTTGTAATTAAGGTTTTTTAGATATGTTGGACCATGAAACCACAATGAATTTCCATTTAATTGCTCTGGTATAAGACCACGCGATAGGCAATCGGCTGGGTTTTCACCTGTGCTGACATAATTCCACTGTACATTAGTCGATAACTGTTTGATTTTTCCAATCCTATTTGCAACGTATGCGTTTAACTTTAAGGGATTGGTATTAAGCCAAGAGAGTACAATTTTTGAATCTGAATACAAATATATATTAATACTATTATACTTCAACACTAATGTTTCATATACCCGTCTCGCTAAAATTGCTAGCAATAAGGCACCATTAAGTTCTATTCTAGGTATTGTTAACATTTTACTTCTCGGATTAATACGAGACTTTGAACATAGAAGGTTGTTGGTTATAATATTCTTATCACTTACAACTCTTAAGTAGAGACAACAACCATGCGCAATACTCGAACCATCCGCGTAGCCAATAAGCTCAACCCTACGATAATTCTGCACGTTTATATTTCTAGGCACAGATAGGCATGACATGTTTATTAAACTATTGGCAAATTCAACAAATTTTTTGTTTAAAGTGGCAGGCAGTGCGTCGTCCCATTTAGTATTACTACACCAAGCTTCTTGCATTAAATGCTTGGCCTTTACAAAAATAGGACCTACTAAACCTAATGGGTCAAAGAATGTACTTATGAAACTTAGCATTTGTCTTTTAGTATAAACATCTTGACCATTTTTTATTGGACATTTAATATTCAGCGTGTCTGCCTGTACATTGTAGGATAGCCCCAATGTTTTAACATAACAATTCGTTTTATCAAATTCTTTATTATTCAACTGTTGTAATGCAACAGGAATATCGTGTAGAATGCTACTATAATTAGAACACCACTTATGTAAATCAAAACTAGCCAGCGATAGAAGCTCAGAAAGTTGCCTTTTAATTTCACAAAGCTCTGATATATCATCCGCGCCACAATGTATATCATCGACATACGTTGAATATTTAAGCACAAAATAAGCTAAAGGATATCGATCCTTGTGCATCTCGGCAAGTTCAATCAAACACCGGGTAGCCAAAAACGCAGAAGTTTTTAAGCCATATGTCAATGTTTGCAACTGTAAACACTGCACAGGTTCTTGCGGAGACTCTCTCCATAAGATATTCTGCAAACAACAATACTTACTATCTAACAAAATACATCGGTACATGGCCTTTATATCACACAATAATACAAACTTATAAGTACGAAATAATATTAAAATATCAAACAAATCGTTTTGAACCACAGGTCCATTTAACATAATATCATTTAAACAAATATTTTTATTTGTTTTCATGCTTCCATCGAAGACTGCACGAACTGGGGTAGTTTTACTATTAGGGTTCAATACAGGGTGATGTGGTAAAAAGTATGTATTTTCTGCTTTAGATTCATATTTAGATATATCAAAATATTTGGCATGTCCCTGTTGAATGTATTCTTGCATAAATTTTGTGTACTGCTCCTTTAAAGCAGAGTCCCTTGAAAAGCGCCTTTCTAAATGGTAAAATCTTTGCAGTGCCCGGCTAAATGAATCACCTAGTTGTATAGATTTTAAATCAAGCTTTAAAGGCAAGGCCACAGAAAACCTTTTATTTTTCAATTTTACAGAGTTTTGAAAACACTCTTCAGCAAGTTCATGCTCAGTGGTGCCCTCTTTATATGTATGAGAAACATTTTCACATTCCCAAAACTTTGAAATAGTGTTTTCTAATGTTTTATCATTACATGAATCCAAATCAAAAGTATTGTTTGAAGAATTACCTTCAACAGTGACACAATGATTTGATGTGAGCACCTTTCCAGCAGTTACTGGCAGGCTGCCTGCCACAATATATCCAAAAGCTGTATTAACCAGGAACGGTCCCGTTGGTGCTAGCGGAATTGAGTTCCGCTGCAGCACCTGGAAAAAGACGTCACAGCCTAGAAGCATGGAAATTTCACCCATTTTATTAAATGTGGTATCAGCCAGTTTAATATTAGGTGGCACTTTATAATTAGCCATGCTAAAACTCTGTTGCGGCAGTGCACAAGTTACAGACCCAGTAATATAGCAGGTCACATTGATTTTGAAATTATTTGCAGAAGAGTATATACAAATGGTAGCCTTTTTTGTGACATTTTTAGAGCCATCTATTATGCCTGTAATAAGCTGATTAGCTTGCAAAATGTTGCAGTCAATGTCCCTGGCCAGCCTTTCACAAATAAAAGAAACTTGACTGCCTGTGTCTAATAATGCACGGGTATGTATGAATTTCCCATTATTGTCTATTAGTCTCACCATTGCAGTAGGCAATAAAACATTATTTGATTGTGCAGTGCTCGACATTGCCAAAGCATTATTAGTTGTATCTGAAGCGCAACTCTCTGGATGTATGCTAGTCTGTGCAACATGCAATAATGTGTTATGATTTTTCTTGCACAAGGAGCATCTTAAGCGCAGTGTACACTTACCTCTATGTGCATTCAAACACAATACACACAAATTATTTCTTTTAACAAAATCCACCTTTTCATTTTCTGCGGCTAATTTAAATTGGGCACATTCATAAAGCCTATGTGGTTTTGAACAGTACTTACATTCAGTTGTAAATGCAGCTAAAGATGTTCTTTCTGGTTTTTCATGCTTGTATCTGGCTGCCATTGGTACTGCTGAGGCCAGCTGAGACCTTTCAGCAGTATTTTCTAATACAAGTGCTCTTTTCTCTAAAAAGTCCAAAAGTTCTTGTAAGGTGGGCAATTCTTTTTCGTTTCTTTCTAAGTGGAAGCCTCTAACATTATAAATATCTATTTTCCTAATCAAAATATTAACTAAAAGTGCATCCCACTGGTCAACGGGTAATCCCAAGTTTTTTAGTGCAGTTATATGTATGCTAATAACACTTATAAAATGCCTAATTTGTTGAGAGTCGCCTTTAATTGAATCAGTATCAAGTAAACTATTAATATGGTGGTTTATTATAAGTGGAATATTGTTATATCTTTTTTCAAGTAACCCAAGTGCAGATAAATAATTTTCATCAGTAAGTGGCAAGTTTTTTATTAAATCTAAAGCTTCTCCAGATAGAAAACTGCGCAAATAATAAAATTTTTGGCAACAATTGAGTTCTGTGTTGGAGTCAATGACCGAATTAAACATATTAATGAATGGAATAAAATCGATTATTTCTTTGCCATCATAGGGCTTAATGTCCATTTGAGGCAATTTAACCAACTTGCTGTTATTATTATTGCCATTGGCAGACTGCGCTGAGTTATTGCTACGGACATTTATTTCAGAATCAATCATTGTTAGGCAAGTGCTGTACTTACTCTCATATTCCTCGACATCCTCGTCATCAGAGGGATTTAGGAACATAATAGCTTTGTTCAATTGTTCGTACTCTTTAAATAATTCCATGATGCGTACCTTCCGCTCGTGCAGATATTCAACGGAAGCTGTGTGTAATTCTGATAAAGTTTGACACCTTTTTGCGAACCTAGTTATATTTGATTTAATATAACTTCTGTTACTGATGAGCTCTTTAACACTCATTTTTGATCTATAACTATTTAGAGTAACAATATAACTAAATTTTAATCCTAAACTATTTTAAGTCGCAAACGCACGGTGACTCGGACGGCGGCACAAACCAAAACAAAATGGCGGATTTTCCGTTCGTTCTTCAGTCTTCGGTTCGGTCGGTTTTCGTTCGGTCTCAGCGTCCAGCGTTGCGGACTTCGGGCGGCCTCGGACAAACTCGTATGGATGGACGGACTCGGCTCGGCACGACGCGGGAACTTTGCGCTCGCACCCAATCTTCTACCCGCCAAAACTTATGTTGCTTTTCTGAATGAAACAATATTTTCTGTCTTGATGGAGAACCAATTCGTCCCGTCCTGAATGGCCGATTCACTAGTCTTGAATTCGTTCTGGCCAATTCATCCACTTTCAAAGGACTCACCCTACAGTAGGATTAATTTGTTTGCTTTTATAGCATTCGAAGGACCATTTCGATGTTCACCACACAATATTATTCATCTTCTGCTCTTCCTTCGATAGGTTGCTAGTAGAGGATGTGGTGCATCAAATAATGAGAGTTGACTTGTTAAACTGACTATTTTATTATATTAGTACAGACAGAATATAGATGCGTCCGTTACATATAGTACTTTTGTGTCAACTGACGTTAGAGCGAGATGGCGATTAGTGCCATCTTCGCTAACTTTATAGTTATAATTATTAAACCTCTGGTTCATGCCTTTTCGGTCGTGAACATCTCCCCATCAAAGCGTGGGGCGTGAAACGGGCCATGTCTCGGGCAGTTAAGGGACATCGTTCGTATCTAATTGTCTATTTATTATGATTATAAATATCCTTGGACATTTCACACAACGCCATCTCGTCCCAAGTTAAGCAACTTAATGCTTGTGTTATGGTAACGAGATGGATGATAAACTACATATATACATTTTTTTTTTGTAAATACATACATATTATAGATAGAAATGACACCCAGACTCCGAGCCAGTGCCTCTGGTTTAGACAAAGACACTGGCCCGACCCCGGAATCGAACCCGGGACCCGTTGATCCAAAGGCGGCACATCATCGGCACGTCATTGGTTTTAGTGGGTAGGTTGGGGCGCATCTACCAACATAACCCGGCTGGCGTTTGGCGGTTTGGTATCCATTAGGATTTACAAAGTAAAAAACAAAAAAAAAAAGGTTTGGTGACGGATTTAGAATACAGTGTCTCACCACCCCATTCTATTTTGTGGGTGTCGTAAGAGCAGACTAAAGGAAATGCCAAGGCCAAAAACCTAGCTGCAAGAGAAGGAAAACTTGACACGAACACAGGGTTCGTATCAAGTTTTACAAACCAACCTGTATTTGCAATAATAATAAAAAATAAACACTTTTAACAAATACATTAAACCGACTTCAATGCAAGGCACTAAAATGCGAAGAATTAACAACCATTTCAAGTCGGTGGCAACTTAAATTGACACCAGCGTTCATTAGGATATATAAGTACTCTCTTAAGGCTTCGAATGGCTGTCTATCTTACGCTTTCAGTGCCTTTTTAAGATAGGTTTACATTTTTGATAAAAAGTTTCGTTCAAGTTCGCATCAAGTCTCTTGCGGAAGAATGTAAGGTATGCTTTGTGAAGGTACACGGAAATAACACTACGAATCTCTGTTGATCATTTATTTCAAGTTTTTGAACGACTGTGGATTGATTGGTTCGATACAATATGCATGGGACCAATGTGAAACCAATACCAGAAAAACCGAACATTAAATCGTATTTATCTAAGCTAGTATAATCCTTATATCATCAGCTACCTATAAGTGAAAGTCCCGTCAAAATCGGTGGAGCCGTTCCAGAGATCAGCCAGAACAAACACACAGAAACACAAAAATAAAAAAATGACGGTTTTTTACGGTTATAAACGTTAAAAAATCATACAACCGAATTGAAAACCCCCTTGTCGAAGTCTGTTGAAACAGAGGTCGCGTGATATTGTTACGAAGGTAAACAATATATAGATTTACAAGTCCAAGGTAAGTTCTTCGTGACCGACAATAGGAAAACGGAAATGTTACTTAGTTTTTCATGATCGCTGAAAGGTCAAATTGTTTACTATGGCGAAGCTCGCCCGGTAATGGATAGAGAGTACTTAATCCTTCGCTCGCTCGGAGTTTCCCTGCGAGATCGAACGCAGAAATACTCAGGCAAACCAGAGTCACCGACATAACCCACAGGATTGTCAAATTTAAGTGGCAGTGACAGGGCACATTTAGCTCGCTGGACCCTATGGGGCAGAAAAGTCCTCGAGTGCCGACCGCATTCCGGAAAGTGTAGTGCTGGTAGGCCTCCCACATGGTGGACCAATGGTAAATACCTGGTTAAGGACGCCGTAAAAACGATGAATGCGGGCGGCCCAGGACCGGCCTTTAAGGAGATCCTTGGGGGAAGCCTATGTCCATCAGTGGACGTCGTTTTGCTGGAATAATGAGGATGATGATATTCCATCATTTTGTACACCGATTGAAGGTAGCACTCAACTTAGAGCTTCAAGAGACGGGTGCTCCACATGGAGTCACATATAAAAAATAGGGTTGAGTGGTACTATGGGGCGGCAATCTGCGAAAGAGTGCGCTTTCAGTGTCTATTTTAAGGCCAGTTTATATTTATTTCAAGTTCGTATCAAGTTTTCTTTCTCTTGCAGCTAGGTTTTCGGCCTTGTCATTTCCTTTTGTCGACTCTTATGACCCTTATGATCCTGAGTGGTGTGGAGCGTGTGGGAATCAGGGCCGGATTTAGGGGTCCAGAGGCTTCGGGGCAACAAAGGAGTGGAGGCCCCCTTGCCCCAAATTATTTTCCAAATAAAATGAACAATTTTTTTCAGTCGAGTTTTTCAATATATAATTTATTGTGAAACCAAGTAGATTCTCTTAGTAATTAACAAACACATATGAATATAATAGGAAACAAGAATTATTTGAAATTAAATTTTAGTGTTAACGAACGGAACCTTTCGAGCTTTATGCCGAAAAATCGTTGATGATTTCGCTTTTTTTCGAAAAAAAAGTTGTTTACTAGGTTTACTAGTTGAAATTTGAAAGATGTTTTTTTCCGAAGTTGCTATTGTGGAGGCCCCCTGCTTGTGGAGGCCCCGGGGCTTTCGCCCCGGTTACCCCCCCCTAAATCCGGCCCTGGAATGAATAGTCCATCAAGAATTTTACGCCCGGAAACAAAAGGGCTTGCACTAAAGCATATGGCTTTTTTGTAAGGGTAATGATACTATGAATTCTAAATCCGAGACCACACGGGCGGTATTCTTTAATAGAACTTCACTACCGCGATTCAGATGACAAACGCGAACATTAAAAACGCTAATACATCGCTCCATCTGTTTAACGTGGAACTTCAAGTCGATTCCAAAATGTCGGAGGAAGCCCAAACCAAGCAACGACAGATTTACGGACCGCAACAGATGAACTCTTCAGACACAAATGCTCCTTGGCAGCAGTCACTTGGAGCAATGCCCAATGGGTATATATCGTCGAAAACAGTCGTAGGAAACGGACTTAATTGATTATGTGCAACATTTGCTTTTTTGGCATTCTATCAGTCTAAATTTAGCTTTGCTATTACAGTAAATGCCGCTAAAGATAGCAGGTAGAAACGTAAGTAGTTCTAGAATAAACTATTTCGTACTACCATTTAAAAATATTTAGGAAAATACAATTTTCGATTTACCACTGACGTCAAAAAAGGAATGTGTTAGTTAACGCATAACGTGAATTGTAAAGCGCACGTTTCTTTTTCAAATTGGTCCCATAAATATTTTATCGAATTCGGTTTAGTTGTTCAGCTGAAAACGTGATGTATAGTGTGCGACTAGCCTTAATAGCCACTGGATATTAGGTGGTAATAGGATGCTGCCCTGCCACTATGTTCATACGACCTTTGCATCAATGTTCCATGGTTTGAGTCGTGGACTACAACACCTCCTGTGTGGTAGGAAAGTGTTTAAAACCAACCAATAGTTTTTACATATTATCCAAGCTTAGTAATGTTCCACTAGCTGAGTCCCGCGATGTTACCCGCGGTTATTGTCGTACCGCGGGTGACGCCGCGGGGCGAAGCTAGTATAATCCTTATATCATCAGCTACCTATAAGTGAAAGTCCCGTCAAAATCGGTGGAGCCGTTCCAGAGATCAGCCAGAACAAACACACAGAAACACAAAAATAAAAAAATGATATTTTGGTCTAAGTACTGTGTATACTTATTATTTTATTATTACAAACAGACACTGAAATTTTATTTATTTGTAAAGATTATATGTTTCTTTAGTTATTTGTGCTTATTATGTAATTAAGTTATGACTTCGTGTCTTTCTTTAAGTTTTTTATTAAAAAGCGGTATCACTAAACTGTTAGTTTCGTTTTATTTTTTTATCAATTCAAGTATGGTATTTTGCAGATATTATGACTAAGAGGACATAACGGGATGTTTGTTACTTAGCCAGTAATGTATTAGTGATACTTTTGTAAAACATATAGGGGTGACGTCATCACTACGTGATGAACCCTTCAATAAAGATAAAAAAAAGTATGGTATTAAAGAGATGCCACGCGAGCAAAGCCCCGGGTAGCAATGCGCAAAAAAACAAACATAGTATACTGGATATAGATATACTATGCTATAGGTATCGTACAATTTTAGTAGGCAGTTTATCGGCTGGCCTTAATGAACCCCCAGAAAATATGAGATCACCGATAACGCAGGTTTATTGCCCCGTCCCAGGACAGTTATAGGCATTTGATTCTTGTTTTATTGGGTACTAGGTTTCTGGTCTTGTTTAATTAATATTTTGAGTAACAGACTCACGTGAAAATCGTCAAGTCGTTTTTATGAAGCACCAAAGAAAGGTTTCTTTCGCGAACTTAACTTTCACTTTTATGTTGGCTTATTCGTTATACCACACACACACACACACGCACACACACATACGTGTCGCGTGTTTCTCTCAACGATGCAAAATTTAATTTAACTTTGTTCGATGTTTTTGTCCATTATGAAATTGTCAACACACACTAGGTATGATATAACTAAAAACAGCCCTGTATTTAATTTAAATAACAGATGCAAATCAAACTCCGCGCCTAAATAGAAAACAGTTGTGCCAATGTAACAACAACAACAAAAAAACAAATATTTGAATTTGGAACAATAGACAAGTCATTCATACCCAATACTTTCTTGATTGCATGTATGTGAAAATCCTAAAACTTTTCCGAATCACAATGTGAAAAAAATGATTAAAATAAACTTCAAAACCTAAAATGTATAGAATAACTTAATAAAGATTAAATTTATTTCACCTCATATATTAAAAATAATGTCTAAAATAAGATCATTTAATATAAACTACTGAGCCAAACTATGTCAAATGTTTATTCCAAGGGACCAAGTGGCTACTATTCTGAATCAATAGAAATACGTAAATACAAAAATCATACATAAAAATACAGATAATATATAACTTTGAAGTCAGAAAATCCGCACGAATCAAGTTTGTCGATCTCATCGAGACTTCCTCCATTTAAATATCCGTGACCCATTTTAGACGAAACCGGGGAGCCATTTTTATCCCGGCAACACTGTAACTTAAGTTTTTTACATGGTATCAGGATCACGTACTGGAAAACGAATATATTAGAGATGGGCCGAATGTGGGTTGAACCGAATACGAGAATCGGCCGAAAGATCGGCAAAATTAAAAACTTCGGTTCAATTTAAACTCACAAAAATAATTCAACCATAGTTACCGACGTATTGCACAGGATTGCCAAGCTTAAATGGCAGTGGGTAGGGCTATATATAGCTGGTAGGAGTGATGCCTGTTGGGGCAGAAAAGTCCTCGAGTTGTGACCGCGATCCGGAAAGCGCAGTGCTGGTGGACCGATGATCAGGTCATCGGTCCACCACCGCCGCCAGAAAAGGATGCGGGAAGGGGCTTTTTTGGAAATCCATTGGGGAGGCCTAAGTCCAAAAGTGGATGTCTTTTGGCTGAAATGATGATGATAATGAAAATAATTAAATTAACTTAATACTTCTGAATATTTAAGTAGATTGGAAACCAAAATCGTGATATTCTTTATTCAATTAATAAATTCTCTTAGTATTTGGCGTACTTCAAAAAGCTTTTATCTTCGAACAAGCTGCCTAATTACCAAGATGATTCTTAAAAGAAAACTAAGTTTATTTCATTTTTGTTACTTAAATCTTTGTATAAGTTAATTTTGGTGTCTAATTCTATAGGCAGTGTTTTCTTTTATATAAAAATTAGGTTTATCGCTTTTTATGCCTGTAACTAATGTTGACCAATAAATTTCTATAAAAGACGCGGTTTACTGTTATGTATTTTAGCGTTAACAGCTTTAAACACCTTTGTATATCATATACGTTTTTAATTTCAAATTTCATTCTAAATAGTGTAAGGTATGTGTGGTGACAGATTTATAAAACACTAGCTTTTGAGCGCGGCTTCGCCCGCGTGGGCTTTGCAACCGTGCTTATCTCTATGTATATTTTTTATGAACATAAAATCGGTTATTGTGACTAAACTATGATAGTTAGATATGTGCTCTCGCGGACTTTTTTGTAGATTTTTATAAGACCTACAAACCCGTAGTACATCATTTTGTTCTATTGCCAATAGTTTTTGCAGCGCACGCATAAAAAGGTTCTCGATTTTACACCTTGGTTTACATAATCGCAATTTTCATACGGATCCCTAATTCATTTGAAAATAAAATATAGCCTATAACCTTCCTCAATAAATGGACTATCTAACACTGAAAGATTTTTGAAATCGGTCCAGTAGTTCCTGAGATTAGCGCGTTCAAACAAACAAACAAACAAACTCTGTAGCTTTATATATTAGTATAGATGTGTCACCACCCCATTCTATACTAAGGGAGTCGTTAAAGCCATCTTAAGGAAATGACAAACCCGATAATCTAGCCGCAGGAGAAGGAAAACTTGATACGAAACCTCATGCCAATCCACCTGGCCAGCGTGGTACATTAGGCAAATTTCCTGACCTTGGAAGACTCGGCAATGGGTCATTTGTTCTCTTCTCTCTCTCAGGTCTCTTCGTTTGTCAGTAAATACCGTGGATAAAGGCGTGTTTATGTCTATGGTAGACAAATGATGTGGAGGCGATCAACATTACTTTAAAATATATATATAATTTTATTTATGTTAAACTACTCTCTTTGGGTACATAAATAGTACTGATACGTTATTTAAAATTT
The DNA here is from genome assembly GCA_905475355.2 of Clostera curtula. Lineage (NCBI taxonomy): Eukaryota > Metazoa > Arthropoda > Insecta > Lepidoptera > Notodontidae > Clostera > Clostera curtula. Next base: position 2,221,677 of record FR997813.1, on the reverse strand, counting down.
ATAACTACATATCTAAGTATATATTCATGAATATTTAGTTTTATGTGTCTGGGTCGTTCAGTTGTTGTCGTAGCAGCCCGTGGCATCACTAAAAATGGCCCTATCTGAAAACCAGCGCTGCGGCATTATGCTCTTAATTTCGCAGCATTATGCTGAGATAGGAGCCTTTTCTGATCTCGTACAGAGTTATTGTAGTTTTTATATATTTTTTTTATTTGTAATTGTGTGTACGAAGACGGAATAAAGTTTTTCTTTCTTTCTATTTGTGAGTTGAGATGATGTTGATGATATGAGCAGCCGTTATTCACCCAAAAGCATTATTTTTCCTCACATCAGGTGCACAAAACAATTAGGTACAGAAGTCAAGCTACAGCCTACACTCGGTGGTCATACTAAGGTTATCAACTCGGGTTTATACGAAAAAACCTATCATGATACTGCCACTCGTTTCTAGTGATTTCAAACATCTATAAACTGAATAGTTATAATATCTTTTGTTGCAATAATAACCATCATTGCACAATAATCACTACCAGTCGAATGGCACTCGAAGTCGCACTGTTCCAAAATAAATATCCTTGCACATTTCACACAACGCCATCTCGTCCCAAGCTAAGCAACTTAATGCTTGTGTTATGGTAACGAGATTGATGATAAACTACATAAATACATTTTTTTTTGTAAATCTATATTTATTTATTTATACTTATTGCACAGTAATGTACAAAGGCGGACTTAATGCCTTAGGCATTTTCTACCAGTCTACCTTAGGGTGGTGCAGAAACGGCGCGTGGTAGGTGCACTACTACATTGAATTAATTACATTGGATACTTCTATACTTAATATATAAAGCTGCAGAGTTTGTTTGTTTGTTTGAACGCGCTAATCTCAGGAACTACTGGACCGATTTCAAAAAATCTTTCAGTGTTAGATAGTCCATTTATCGATGAATATTATAGGCTATATTTCAAAAGAATTAGGGATCCGTATGAAAATTTCAATTATGTAAACCAAGGTGTAAAATCGAAAACCTATTTATGCGTGCGCTGCAAAAACTATTGACAGTAGAACAAAATGATGTACTACGGGTTTGTAGGTCTTATAAAGATCTACAAAAAAGTTCACAAGAGCACATATCCAACTATCATAGTTTAGTCACAATAACCGATTTCATGTTCATAAAAAATATGCACGGGTTCGAAGACCACGCGGGCGAAGCCGCGCGCAAAAGCTAGTACATACATATTATAGATAGAAATCACCCAGACCCGGAACAAATACTTGTAGGTCGTACAAATATTTCTACCGTGCGGGAATCGAACCGAACCCGCGACATGCAGCACCAGTTATGCTTTGTATGTATGTACGTTGATTTCTGGGCCTAAGTATTCTTTGCTAGGTTAATTAAAATCTTTGTCCGATAATGGTCTAATACTGATCTAGTTCTAAATAATAAATGGAGAAACAATAAAGATTGGTGCAGACGGTAGGATAATATTTTTCAAGTTGATATCATAAAAATATACACGGTATTATGTGTAAAAGTAAGATCATGTCCCTTTACTCTGTAAACTCATTTCCTTCTGTGCTCATTTCCTCTTTATAGGTCAAATGAATACGTGTCTTGGTTTAATAATTTCTTGTTCCACAAGATAACAGCTCACTTGCGCGCTCCTAAAGTTCTGTACACATCGGAGATTAAGTTTGTGTAGCTTTGAACTGTGATATTGTTTGTTAAATAAAGCAAGAACTTGTACATTTATTTGATTAACTGTGCGTTATATAAATATAAGTTTCGCCTACTTGTGTTGCAAGCATTGCAGAATAAGTCCATTGCAGGATTCCGGTTGGTTTAGCGACTGGATGCTAAACGCTAGTGGTCCGAAGACCTGGTTAAGGTTGCCGAAACCTGCTGAATTCAAGCTGCTCAGTATCGACCTTTATGGAAATTATTGAGACAGGACTATGTTCAGTACCCCCTCGAAGTCTTCCGGAGTCCCACATAGTCGGAATCGAACCCGAAACCCCGTGATCCAAAGGCAGCGCATCCAACCCCTAGACCAACAAGGCAGTCATCGTATCTGTGTTACGAGCAAATTTGGACGCAGAAGCTACACATATCGTACTCAAATAAGTATTCTACACTTAGCGTCTAATTTGTAATGCTGATGTGAACCAAACCAGGACACCTACGGATACAATTATCAGTGCTGCATGAAAAGCTCACACACACAGATCCAATTTATGTCCAACAGAATTAGCCATGGTCGTGACATTGCCGTTGTTTGTGGTGAATCTATATTTGAATCAACGCCTACGTTCCAACAGCTCGTCCCATGAATTCGGCTATTTCTGGAGCTCTAACCACGTTGGCTTAAAGTCGAGAATCCGGGAAATGAAAAGGTGTCATAGATAAACGGTCAATTGGTTGTGCTGGTTTATTATCATCATCTTCTCCGTCGGTCTGAGGCTGGCTACCTTCGTGTACGTGTCACGTTATCTAGTCAAGGTTAGACAAGGGGCAGTAACTAGCGTTCTATTCATGAGCTTGGTAGATGTTGGACTCAGCGATAGATGATTTCTGGGGTGAAATGAGGATGAAAGAGCGCTCACCAAGGCATAAGACCTAGTACTGGTAAGTAATCTTTCAAAAACTAAATATGTTTGTTTCCATGTGCCCCCAGCCTTATACCGATAAGACGGCAAAGTTAAACATTTGTTCAGTACTGCTTTAGACTTTTCCAGTTTGAGAACGGTATAAAAGTTTCCTTTCTCGTTTTGCATTTAAATTTTCTCTAGATATCGTGCATGTCTGTTAGGAAAATGTTCTATTTCCATTTAATTTTATTTGAAGAATAAATTTTTTACGAAACATTTATTTACAATTAATTCCGTTTTTATTGCCAATAGCCAAAGTAATAATTATCCACTTTGCCAACCCGTCTAGCCAGCATGGCATAGTAGGCAAATTACCCATCATGTAACTGAAGGATGCCTGACTTAACAATGCTGTGTAGTATTTTGCTTTTTCCGAATTTCACCAGGGGTAGACCAAATGACAGCTGGGATCGCCTGTTATACGTGACCTCTGTAATACGGAGAAGGCCAATGAACTCACCGATCGATTGTACACCAGACTATCCACTGTGCCAGAAACCTCCTCAGCTCCATTCAGGCTCAGTATACTACTCAGCTCATAGATGACCCATGAGTCGGACCTCTTCCAGTTACTTGGAGGATAATTAGCCAACTGTGCCATGCTAGCCAGACGGGTTGGCACAGGGTGTCGTATCAGGCGTGGTTCTGAGTACAGATCCCACAATGCCGCAACAAGGACGCGAGTAGGGAGCACTCCGGGGATGTTTAGTGGGTAGGCCCCCACTCTGGGGGAGAGTACCACACGCCCCCCCTCGGCCATCCCCGTGGCTGACGGGGATAGTCCATAAAGGATTTGACCCCGGGCGAACAAAAAAAAAAAAAAAAAAGGGTGTCGTATCAAGTTTTCCTTCTCTTGTAGCCAGGTTTTCAGCCTTGTCGTCCTCAGGATGGAGTAGGGTTGTGACGCTATGTATTTTAAATCCGTCACCACACGGACTGGCGGTTCAGTATAACAAGTTAGAATTTCGGCCACCGCTCATATTTTAATGGCGTCCTTTATATTTACATTGAACTGCCTACCTTATACAAGTTGAGCACTCTCTTCGATTACATTCGGCAAGGAACCGCAGCCCGTTTCACTCCAGCAATTACGCAAATGAGTATTCCCAACTTTATTATAGGTTAGTCTATACCAGCTATCCCAAACCTGAAGCAACTAGGGGCCGTAGACTGTAGGTAAGCCGCAAAACGGAAGCCGTATACTACGGCAATGTTTCAAACGATTGGTCAACTTAATATCATACTCATTGTGTCAGCCCATCTATCTTACTAATATTATAAACGTGAAAGTTTGTAAGTATGGATGGATGGATGGATGGATGGATGTTTGTTACTCTTTCACGTAAAAACTACTGAATGGATTTTAATGAAACTTTACAATAATATAGCTCTTACATCAGAATAACACATAGGCTACAAGTTATAAAGATATTATGTGAGTTACAACAATATAAACAAGTCGAATTCAAAATTTCTAATTGTCAAATTTTCGGCCATATTAAACTATAGACAACATAACGTTTTGTTAAAGTAGGTTTTATACGGACGGGATAAAAATCCCAGGTATCATATGTCCAACTTTCTTTTTGTTTTAAATATATATAAATAGCGACCCGCCCCGGCGTCGCACGGGTGCAATTATGACATATAAACCTTCGTTTTGAATCACTATCTATTAAAAAAAACCACTTCAAAATTCGTTGCGTAGTTTTGAAGATTTAAGTATACATAGGGACGGACAGACGACAACGATTTTGTTTTATACTATGTAGTGATAGTGATGCGGAACAAAGTTCGCCAGGTAAGCTAGTACTAATATATAAAGCTGCAGAGTTTGTTTGTTTGTTTGAACGCGCTAATCTCAGGAACTACTGGTCCGATTTCAAAAATTATTTCAGTGTTAGATAGTCTATTTATCGAGGAAGGTTATAGGCTATATTTTATTTTCAAAAGAATTAGGTATCCGTATGAAAATTGCGATTTTGTAACCCAAGGTGTAAAATCGAAAACCTATTTATGCGTGCGCTGCAAAAACTATTGACAATAGAACAAAATGATGTACTACGGGTTTGTAGGTCTTATAAAGGTCTACAAGTCCGCGAGAGCACATATCTAACTATCATAGTTTAGTCACAATAACCGCTTTTATGTTCGTAAAAATATGCATAGAGATAAGCACGGGTTCGAAAGCCCACGCGGGCGAAGCCGCGCGCAAAAGCTATTTAGTTATAATCCTCCAAATTCATGGAGGGAAATCAGCCTACTATGCCACGTTGGAAAGACAAGGTGGCCCAATGTTTGGATTAAATGTCTGCCTCGTTGATCTAGGGGTTAGATGTGCCGCCTTTGGGTCATCGGGTCCTGGGTTCGATTCCGGGGTCGGGCAAGTGTCTTTGTCTAAACCAGAGGCACTTGCTCGGAGTCTGGGTGTCATTTGTGTTCGTGAATTACATGTTTGTAAACTGGCCCAGCGACATAGGTTAAACCTAGTGCAGGGGTTTCGTTTTTACTTAAAAAAAAAAGAAATAAAGATTAAAAAAAATTCGTCCCCTTGTGGCTGTCGATGATCTGTCTCTTAAGTTCTTTTAGTTTATTTATGTTAAATATTTTTGATAGGTATTTTTTTTAAATTAAGTTTTCTATTATATCGAAAATGTACGCGTGGAAATAACTTTTCTAATTAGAAAAGTTCAAATCTTTATCTAGCCCCAGAATAATACTGAGTGGGCCGCAAGCGGTCCGCGGTCCACAAGTTTGACATGGTTGGCCTACACGAAAGACTTGAGACGCATCGGCTCGTAGAAAATACTTTACTCCAATTTTCCGGGTTGTGAAATACGGGAACGAAAGGCTGAGGTTATTTCGACAGTGTTTTACTTGTCGCTTTTATTTTAACATAATAACATGATTATCGACAACATTGTTGGTCTACGGGTTCGATTCTGCGGTCGGGCAAGTGTCTATAAGTGGACTTGAGGCACTTGTTCTGAGTCTGGATTTTGCGTTCGCGAGTTACATGTTTGTAAAAAGCCCTCGAGATAAAGGTTTTATCCCCACCCAAACAATGGGAACGGTTGACGGGTACCATGCCGAACGTCCCAATTACACCTTGAGAGGTTCGCACACCCTCTAAGGCGCATGAGTGGCATGGGTGCCTCCCAACTTATCAGAAACCTAGGTTTCAATAGCCCTGCAGGCCAGAACCTCTACGCGAGTGGAGATTGTTAGTAAGTTCGTATAGTTTTAAGTTAAAGCTAAAAAAAATGATGTATGAGGGTCAATTTCAACAAATGCCATTTTTTTTATCATATCGGTGAACTTTTTCATTTAAATATATTTTGTATATTTTTCAGGTTTTATGTAATCTATAGGACATCAAATATCTCCAAATTGAATACCATCGACTTATCATTTAAGAATAGGGAGAAAATTCAGTTTGAATTCTGGTTTCCACCGACATGACAAACCGCCACCGATGATTTTTTCTGTACACCGATATGATAAGATTATCCACCGAAATGATTTACATATCCAGCGATATGATAATCTATCCACCTTTGATTATAAAAAGTAAATAGTTAGTAGATGCCTATATATTTTTAAAAGGGTGACGTAGAACTGAAGACCTGAACTCACATCACATGCAAAGAGAACCGAGTTCTTAGAAATCCAATCAAAATATATTTTTTGAAATAGGTACTATCTTATGATATGTATTTATTTTCTTTTTATTATATTTACTATGGGTAGTTAGAATTAAAAAAGAATGTTTATTTTGGCTTTTCGTATTCGTTCCAGCAACCTCTCTCTCTTTTTTTCTCCTCCTCTTTTAGTTTTGGCCTTGGCATTCTTAAACAAAATTAAGCTAATATGATGTTTTCTATTTATTATTTTTTATTATGTACTTTATATGTTTTTAACTAGAAAATATTTTCTAGAAAAATCTTTAATGCGTTCAATTGCTCCACCTCACCATCATCATCTCAGCCTATAGACGTACGTTACCAAGTACAGACCTCCCCTAATGATACATTTATGCATCTTCTACTACCCAGTGATATCGTGGTAATGATTTTAGCAGTCTATGTAGGTAGTATGTATGTTTGTATGTTCCATTGTTTCTTTGTATACTTAAAGAAATGACACGGGATCTACCGATATGATAAAGCAAGCCACCGATGTGACAAAACTGTGCGTTGATCATGAATCAAAACACCGATATTAGATAAAAGACACCGATTGATTTTTTCTTATAATTTCGGTGTAAATTATCACATCGGTGGTAATAAAGCCCACCGATTACACCGATATGTGAACACCGACGTGAGAAATAACACACTTTTTAGGAAATTAGAAAAAATGCATAAAATATAGGATAAATTCAATAATACTCAATGAAGCTAATTCACTTACTATCTCTGTTAGAACCAAACAACAACAATAAAACTACTCATTACACTAAAAAAATGCAACCACCGATGGTATAAAATAATTGTCCGGGAGCAACTGGAATGGCGTACTTACGTTATTTGCGGGAATATGAAGCGATTTGACAGGCATTCGTCCTGACTGCGCAATAGCACACACTAACAAGAGAATTAAAATTGGGGTTGAGACGCTTTCGGACTCGTCGATGTAAAGTTAGGTTTAAATTACTTTTGTCCACCGATATGAAATCATATTGCAAGACAAGTACGTTTGTGCCTCTCAGTAATAATAATCAATAATTATGTAATAAAATATGCTATATATTATTAACAAAACTAATATTCTATGAAATAGAATAAGTTATATACTTATCTTACTTATTTTTATTCGTGTATAAGCTGTTTTGTTTGTAAAAAAAGTAGAGGGACAGCACCGATTTGAAAAAAATTTAAATTTATAATTTTTTTTCTACCTTTTGTAATAGTCCTATGCAAATCATATGTTTGCCACAGCCCAATAACAACCTATTGAATACAAAAAAAAATAATTCAGAACAATATTCCTTTTTTCCAATACTAATTTCAACGAAGACAAAAAAAAAAGTCATTTGGGAAATTCACCCATGAACATCAAAATAATTTGAATGAAGAAACGTTGAGAGTTTGGAACAGGGTGTGGCAGGAAAGCTTTCCATGCAATTGGTTTAGTGCCTAGTTTTATTACTTTTGTATTTTTCTTGCCACAATAAATATGATGTCTATGTTTAAGTAATTAACATTTCGGATAAATTTTACTGCATACAATATCGTAATGCATACACGCTACAAGCGTTGTTGTTGTACTCACAATACATTGTTTAAGCGTTATTTATTACATAGCCCAGCGAAGGAAACTGAATTCTATTACATTATCATTTATATGTAAGTACATACTTTATTCGTTTACTATATTTTGTTCACATAACAAAACGTAGAATAATGTAATTTGTATAGAACTTATACGCCGTTTACTCCCGATTTCATTGGGGTTATTAACGTGCTAGCTACCAGATACTACGACCGATTGCCAGCTACCCTCCGAATTTGATTTAGTAACAACCGATGCTAGACTTCAATACCTAAGTTCCATGTTATATAATAAAGTAGGTGAATAAAAATCTTGGCTACAAACACTATCTTATGATGACATAGAAAACCTTTTGAAACCTTAATTGTTTTTACTATGCATAACTTTTCACTTTATCTACACACACACACACACACCTAAAACTTTTTGGGACGTTACGCTACATCACCGGAGAGCGGCGTTAATAGCTGCGACACAGTCTAACACTAATGTAGCTATTTGTCGCACATAAATTAATGTATCCCTAGCTTTAAGTTCCGATAAATAAAAAATAATAATTTGATAAGCATTTTTTTACAACGTAAAGGGCAGTGTAACGGTGCAGGGCTTTGATATAACCTGTATATCGGGGGCAGTTTACAAACATGAAATTGACACAAACGCAAATGACTCTGCAGCAATTGCCTCTGGTTTACACAAAGACACTTGCCCGACCATTGCAGATAGATAGTTAGTTACTATAGATAACGGTGTACAGATGATAAAGCAATTTTATTTCCGCGTATCGTTTCAAATGTATCTACCGATCGAAGTTATAGACTAGCATTTTCACAGATTGGTTATCTGTGCAAGCGATGTCACAGGAGCAATGTAGTCTACATACCTCTCACAAAAATAAAAATACACCGCAAGATAGATATGGCTCTCAGTAAATACGCACATTCCATTCTCTCAAAGCCTATTTTATTGTGCTCGAGGGGTGAATAAACATGCTTCGAAGTTCAGGCTGCGAATATAAAGTGGGTCAAGTGCGGTTCTATGAAAACAGATAAAGTTCCGTACAAGTTGCCTAAAATAATATTGTAAATGAAATGAAATGATAAATATTTCTGGTTCAACCTCACACATCTGGTTAGGGACAGCTGAGGTTCGCGATAATGTCATCCCGAGTAATTGCGCTAGGCGGGCAAGAGGAGAGTCGCGTAGGCGTCCTGGCTATCTAGGTCACTATCAGTTAATGAGGATCTTGCAGCCCCTACGAGCTACCACTGGCTTCTGGAAGAAATAGAAATCCGACTGAAAGCCGCCTGTCCTGGTACAGTTAACAAATTTTGCATGTGGATGGAGATGAGATTATTTCACGCAGAGTAAATCTCAGCATTTCACGTTGAGTCACTCTCAGTCACTTAATAAAAATTAAATTAAAAGGGGGTTAGGTAATAAATAAGTAGGGGGACCGCTCCTACTTATTTATTACCTAACCCCTGGTCCCCCAACGCGATGTATTTTTTATTTTTTACTTTTTAAAGGGAACTTAGGTTATTGTGTCGGGGGTTTAGTTAAATTTTAAATTTAATTTTTATTTTCTGCTTTTTATAGGTACACGCTTATTATGATGTAGATGATTTTCTCCCCACCACATATATTTTTGATATTGGATATTTACCCCCCCCCCCCTTTTTACCCCCAGAGATTTTTCAGGGCTCAACTGATTTCCATGGAACATGCGCTTTCATTTGAGACCCCACTCGATTATATTTGCAGACATTCGGTAATTCTTCCCCACTTTCACCCCTCATAACTTTTAAACAACTCAACCGATTTTCATCAAACATGTCTAAGAACACTTACCCATAACTCACCTGTTATACAAAAAAAACTGTATTGAAATCGCTTCGTCGGTTCGCGAGCTACGGAGCCACAGACAGACCGACAGACAGACACGTCAAACTTATAACACCCCTCTTTTTGCGTCGGGGGTTAAAAAGACACATTGTGGATTGCGGCGGCATCCCTCTATTTGATTGCGGTACCCAAATATAATGGGCTCTGTGTTCACTTAAACACTCCACACATGTACGGTGATTTATAGTTGTCTTGGTGTTCAACTTTAGTCATGAATTGTTCTCTTAGGTCAGTTAGGATTTTCACGGAGTATGCTACGGAGTATGCTTAGGCGAATATTCGGTGCTGTGCAGGAAAACAACTTATGGAGGAGGCGCTATAACCATGAGTTTGTAGGGTACATACCTTACCTCCGTGTACCTACATACGTTACCGCACCATTACCTTACCTTTACCAAGAATATTACCGTTACCAATAAAACAACAATGCAAGGAGGAAGTCTTTATTCAGTCGATTGCGTGTGCTTCAAGAAACGTCGTAATCGATTCTATGAAACAAGAAGTGGATCTGAAAAGATCGCTTAAAGACGACGGTTCCACGCGTGCCGATTCAGCGCTGCACGCGGCTACGTACACGACGACCGCCGCCTACCGCTGGAGAAGTGGAGATGTCCGCACCTGCTGGTTGCCTCGCCGAATTGAGCGAGCGCTCGCGCCGTGCGAACTTTATAAAGAGCCCAATATCATAAAAACCATAAAAATTGGCCGCCTAAGATGGGCAGGACATATTGTTAGGATGGGCGAAACTAGAATGCCGAAACAGTTACTATACGGCAAACCGGATGGCCGCAGATGTCGTGGCAGGCCCAAGCTCAGATCGTTAGATGGCGTCGAACAGGACCTCAAAGTGATTGGTGACAGATCTGTCTGGAAGAACATACTGGACATACAACTGGACCAGGCTAAGGCCCACCCTGGGCTGTAAGGCCTAAGATGATGATGATGCTACGTCCGCAGACCGTGTGGTGAGGGATTTAGAATACATGGTATCACCACCCCATTCCATCCTGAGGGTGTCGTAAGGGACAAAAAGAAAAGACAAGGCTGAAAACCTAGCCGTAAGAGAAGGAAAAGTTGAAAAAAAAACATGTGCCAACTCGTCTGGCCAGCGTGGCACAGTAGGCTAATGACCCTCCCTGTAATGGGATGAGGCTCGACTCAGCAATGGGTTATTTGTGGGCTGAGTAGTTTGGAGATCTGGAAACCGTGACCCTAGAGTAGGTGGTCTAGGGATGAGTGAGGAGTTTTAGTGAGGAGGTCGCGGCGTTAATTTCGACCTTTCCGCGCTCCAGAATCCCACTTTACCCTATTCTAGGGGGCTAGTCCACCACGGCTAGTAGCATGATTGTATTTCCAAAGTAAACAAAAGGCATCTATGATTTATATGCAATTTTTTTTAACACTATGTATATTATCAGTATAGCGGGGGCAGTTTTCAAATATGTAATTCACGAACAGACATGACACCCAGACTTAGAGCAAGTGCCTCTGGTTTAGACAAAGACATTTGCCCGACCCCGGAATCGAACCCGGGACTCGTTGATCCAAAGGCGGCACATCCAACCCCTAAACCAGCAAGGCAGTCAAATTTTAGTCGATAAGTAAACACAATTTCTAAATAATATGAAAAACCTTTCATCGTGCAATGTAGATACTTATGATTCAATTTACTTTGCGTGATAGAATCGAATGTGTCAGAAATAATAGAAAAGTTGGTGAAAGAAACAAAACAAAAGTTACCATGAAAACGCTGAAATGGGCAATGGACGAACGACCTTTTAAGTTCGATCATACTCACACCTTGATGGGTAATATTTGATCATCAAATGCAACGATTCGCATTTCAAATCCATATGGGCATACTTAAATTAATTAAGATCAAATTTAGACCGCTGGGCGACCACTGGTTCGTTAAAATCTTTAAACGATTAAAAATAATACAAAAACTATAGTCCACACAATACTTCGAATTACGAAAGCGTTGCACAGATGCCCCACGCGCAGCTCAGAAACAATTTCGTTGGCAATGGTGGCAGCATTGTGCGGCTAACGCGCGCTGCATTGATTATGCATTAGAGCGCGGTCCGCAGACGTGCCACTGCGGTGGGACGGTACCTTTATTGCATTTTTCCAGGGATTTAAAAAATACCACCACGGTAGAATTGAAAGGCGGGAAAATAACTTACCCACGCTCAAGTTTTTACCTATGTAGACATTTTTTATCGTTAATTAATCTAAGAAGATAAAACAAAACCCCTTATAGACTGCCGTGTGGTGACGGATTTAGAATACATAGTGTCACCACCCCATTCTATCCTGAGGGTGTCGTAAGAGTCGACAAAAGGATATGAGAAGGCCGATAACCTAGCCGTAAGAGAAGGAAAGCTTGACACGAAACCCTGTGCCAACCCGTCTGGCCAGCGTGGAGTGATACATTTTCCCTCCCTGTGACGGGAGGAGGCCCGACTCAGCAGTGGGTCATTTATGGGCTGAGAAGTAAGTAAAAGAAGTAGTAGCTAGACTGCGGTACCCAAGCTTCGGCAAATAAATATGTACCCATAAACTTAAGTTTTTTGGCACAAGTGATGCACCTGGCAGTTAAGACCTATAGGCCTTTTCTATAAAATGCACGACATCAAAATGCGTTGAAAATTATTTGGGATTGTTGAAATATATTATTATAATGCAAATATAATGCTTCTCGTTCACAATACCGCAATGTCTGAAGACAAAAGTCTTCAACCAATGTGTGTTGCCAGTGATGACATATGGAACAGAGACGTGGTCGCTCACTATGGGCTCCATCAGAAGGCTCAAAGTCACCCAAAGAGCAATGGAGAGGGCTATACTCGGAGTTTCCCTGCGAGATCGAACAGAAATGAGGGGATACGCAGGAAAACCAGGGTCACCGACATAGCCCACCAGATTGCCAAACTTAAGTGGCAGTGGGCAGGACACATAGCGCGCAGGACCGGATCCCGATGGGGCAGAAAAGTCCTCGAGTGGCGACCGCGTCCCGGAAGGCGCAGTGCTGGTAGGCCTCCCACATGGTGGACTGACGACCTGGTTAAGGTCGCCAGAAAGCAGTGGATGCGGGCGGCCCAGGACCGGCCTTTGTGGAGATCCTTGGGAGAGGCCTATGTCCAGCAGTGGACGTCTTTTGGCTGAAATGATTACGATGATGATGAATGCAGAATAATTAAGAGTAAAACTTAATTTCGGCACAAGATTTTATAACACCAAAATACACGCACAAAAATTCTACACGTTCGTTTATTCAAATAAGCTCCAAAAATGTTCTGTTCTCCAATAACGTGGACGCTTTGGCGGGAACACATTTGTACCGAGATTGTCCCGGACAGGCCTTTGCATAAGAAATGCAATATTCTCATAGTGGAATCTCTGCTCCTCCAGATTATATCCGTACCAGGCGTGAATAACTTAACAAATCGAAAATGCACATTTTTCAGGGCAGCCATTTTAAAGTTTAAGTTTTGTCTGTAAATCCAGTTTTTATGTTACTGAATATTTTTTTTTCTGATTGTAATTCATTTGCTTTATGTTTTCAGGTAACATAAGATTATTTTATGAATTTACGGTATTTATAATAAAAAAATGACATATCAAGTTGTTCACCAATGAGTTGTCAAGTTGTTCACCTAAGTAACTATATGCGAAGTACGTGTGTAAAAAAAATCAAAAGTAATAAGTGTAGTCTCTGCCTTCCTCTTATGGGACTGAAATCGGATATAGGTATGTGTATTGGTATGTATAGGTAATAAAAAACAAACAATTGCAAAATAATTACTTTTATTCCCAAAACAAAGTTACAATACTATAGAATTAGTTTAATTCTTCTCCGTTTTCTCCTGCATCGGTGTCTTTGGAGTCTCAATCAGGATTGATGTTGGATACGTTACCATCAGTTCTAACGTTTTTATAAAATTCGTGAAAAATGGGATCTATCAGTGGCAATAGATTTATTAAATCCTTATTTTTTCTTTACTTAATAGTAGTCTCTTTTGAAACAACTTCTAATTGTATAGTATCTAAATTGAATTTACCTCTTTTCCTGTAATTTATGACTTTAAAAGAGCTTTAAATGTCAAGATTAGTCTTATGACGTATTTCTCCGATAGGCTTCATAAACTGCAGCCATTTCACGAGTTGCCATAAAAAAATATCACCACTAGCATCCTTTTTGAACGGACCTTTCTTCTAACTCAATTCTGCAAAATTGTCTGGTTTCATGGGTACAATGGCAAAAATCCGTTATTAATCTTGCAAGATCTTATCAGTTGCCTCTAATCGTAAAGATGGTTTATTTTAAGCTACGTTTTCTTTTTAGTTCTTTCAATTAAGGCATGATCCGAGTCACATTCCATGTGGCTATGATTATGATTGTCTCCAGGGTTGGATGCACATGCATTATATACATGAACATCATTGCAACAGCGTTATTTTTATTCTGGCCACCACAGTGTCAGAATAAAATGTGCCCACTGTAACTTCAGGTAGCAAATTCTGTAATAAATGCCACAAACACTAAACAATTTGATTTGCTCCTCGAGCACCGATGTTTTCGTCCCACAAGTAACAATCCTTATCATCTCCTAAGTTATGAATCGTAAGATTGTCGGACCATTGTTACGTCATATAAAAAGATACATACGTTTTCAGGAATGGCGTAGGCAGGCAATGCCGCAGATCAAATGCATAAGCTCGAAAATTATAATTGCGCTTTGCTTCATATTTGTCCTTTATTTTCTTTTCTTAAGCGTTTTCGGCTTGTGATTGATGCTCACCCAGCTCTTCTACAATGTTGGTCTTTTCCTCTCCTTCAGTGAAAGTTATCTTTGTATTCAAAAGATCGCATGTGTGGCAAGTATCTTTAGCCGGTTTTTTGTATGATAATTTAAAACACTGGGAATACAATTTAAGTAAAATAGGATTTAGGAAACTTTCTCTATATGAACGTTACGTTACTACAATTTCTTTAGCTTTGTCTGTAACGTAGCTTTGACCAGAATTTCTTAGTTATTAACTATTCTCTCTTTTTCCTTTAACTACCTTTCCCTTCTACCTTTCTCCTATCTATTGGAGAACGTAGATTATTGTTGTAAGTATTGTTATTTACTGGACTACTTGTATGAAATTTATCAATCTCGTAACCACTGCTAACAATAGAGAAACTTTCATAATGGTCTTAGGATGGTAAAGTCACGTGAACTTAAGCTGAAGTTATTATTGGAGTATGTACCTCGTTCTTCTATCTCACTATCTGTATTCGACTCATTGCAATAATAAGTAAAGAAAAAAGAAGGATTTAATAGATTTATTGCCAATGATAGATCCCATTTTTCACGAATTTTATAAAAACGTTATAACTGATGTTGACGTATCCAACATCAATCCTGATTGAAACTCCGCAGACCCCGATGCAGGAGAAAACGGAGAAGAATTAAACTAATTCTATAGTATTGTAACTTTGTTTTCGGAATAAAAGTAATTATTTTGCAATTGTTTGTTTTTTATTACCTATACATACCAATACAAATACCTACATCCGATTTCAGTCCCGTATGAGGAAGGCAGAGACTATACTTATTACTTTTGATTTTTTTACACACATACTTCGCATAAAGGTACTTAGGTGAACAACTTGACAACTCATTGGTGAAAAACTTGATATGTCATTTTTTTATTATAAATACCGTAAATTCATAAGTTATTTTATTTTTCAAATTTAACATATCACTTTGTCTCATCACACGCGTAACGGATAGAAAATGTAATAGGTGATAGATTTATTTGTCACAAAATACAACGCAATTTCGATGCGGTAATAACTGGACAACTTGATTTATGCTATTATAAACGTTATGTAGGTTGTTTGAATAAATGAACATCTCGTGTTGTTCGTTAATTTTTTTCTTAATAGTTGGCAGTATAATACTGATATGTTGAGTTGTGTAAATCATTTTAATTTGTATGTTTTAATATCTCAAGATGTCACATTTTACCCTTTAGTAAGAGAGTTATTTAAAAATTCACATGTTTGCTATGTGCGGTAAAACAGACCCATCGACTTAGTCATTTATTCACCATAAGAATAAAACAATCCTAATGCCTATTATTCAATAAAAATATTTTTATGTAAGTCGACATATCAACTTATTCACGCCTGGTACGGATATGTTCGCTTATTCTATTTTAAAAATATATGCCGAGTGAATGAGCGTTGAAATTAAACGTTGTTTTTTTATAAAAATATGAATCCTCTGCTCTGGGTGTCACTGGTATTGCGGGGACTGTTTACAAACATCTTAATCACGAACACAAATTGCATCTCGGTTCTGAGTAAAAGAGGCACTCTCTGTTTTACACAAAGACACTTGCTCGATCCCGGAGTCAGTATTATTAGGGAGGATGTGTGGATGGAGCATTTGTCAAAGAAATTGAAGACGAAGAAGAAAAAATATAACAGTACATAATACGAATGGCCATACGAAGTCATATATTGTATAAAGTACTTCCACACATCGTCGTGGTTCACTATTTTCTATTATTTGGGATTAGAACAAATATTGTTTTAACTCTCTCCATATTTACACCACACCATACTTACATTACTTAAAAATGGTAAATGTAGAGAGATTTGGGCCTGTTCGTCCCACTAGATGGGCATCATATCAAAGTCAAAGTCAAAGTCAAATCATTTATTTTGCATAGGACACAATGGACACTTACAAATTGTCAACATATTAATAAAATTTTATACAATGCAAAGTAATATTCTTTACCACCAGTTCGGAACGCGACCACTGCTGAGAAGAACTCGCAAGAAACTCAGAGGGCTTGTCATTTTTTCTTTTTTATTACTTTGCGGTGCTATTCATAATCTAATATGTATATATTTACCCAACAAATTCCTTAACACACAACAAACTGTTCGATCGAATCTGGAAGGCGTCAGCTGAAATCTGAATATTAAAACAAAACAAAACAAACTTTAATGAAATAAAATAAAATCTTCCTTGGCTGGACCAAGACCGCCGTTGAGCCGACCAACCCCAAACAGCAGCACCTGTTCACAAGTATAACGCATGTGACAGCCATCGGTCTCCTCAACCATATTAAAGGGAAGTGACCGACCCGTCACACGTCGCTACCGCTGCTCAGAGTATTTTAGTGAGCATGACCACCCAGTGTCCACAAAATTTTAGTAAAGAAGTTAGCAAAGTTGGTACCCTATAGTACCAACTTTGGAACAACGGGTCCCGGGTTCGATTCCGGGGTCGGGCAAGTGTCTTTGTCTAAACCAGAGGCACTGGCTCGGAGTCTGGGTGTCATTTCTATCTATATATAATATGTATGTATTTACAAAAAAAAATGTTTATAAGTAGTTTATCATCCATCTAGTTACCATAACACAAGCATTAAGTTGCTAAGCTTGGGACGAGATGGTGTTGTGTGAAATATCCAAGGATATTTATTTATTTACATTGAGGGTAATTAGCCTACTGTGCCACGCTGACCCGACGGTTTGGCACAGGGTTTCGTATCATGTTTTCCTTCCCTTGCAGGTTATTGGCCTTGTCATTTCCTTTTGTCGGCTTTTACGACGCTCTCAGGATGGAATAGGGTTGCCAACCCCAAATATAATCTATTAAAATTTAAATTAAAAACCGCTCCTACTTATTTATACCTGACCTCTGGTCCCCCAACGCGATGTATTTTTTATTGTTTACTTATTAAAGGGTACTTACTTAGGTCATTGTGTCGGGGGTTTATATAAATTTTTAATTTAATTTTTATTTTCTGCTTTTTATAGGTACACGCTTATTATGATGTAGATGTTGTTAAATTGTTAATACATAGATTCTTGTCGCATCCTCATTTGCTCCCCACCACAACATTGGGTAATTGCCCCACCTTTTACTCCCAGAGTTTTTTCAGGACTCAACTGATTTTCATGGAACATATTATTTCGTAATGTGTACGTGATGCGCTTTCATTTGAGACCCTACTCGATTATATTGGCAGACATTCGATAATTCTTCCCCACTTTCACCCCCCATAACTTTTAAACGACGCAACCGATTTTCATCAAACATGTCTAAGAACACTCGCCCGTAACTCCTCTGTCATACAAAAAAAAACTGTATAGAAATCGATTCATCTCCTTTTTGCGTCGGGGGTTAAAAATATAAAACACCTAAACTAACGAAATTTTCAAAGTTTTTAGAAATGGAATCATCTAGACTTAAAGACTTAAAAATCATTGGTATGTTTTTTTTTGTTTCCGTATTACCATGTAACTCGGTCATTTATGAGCTGGTTTGGAAACGGTGACGTGTATATTTTTTATTTGATTATATAATAGCTTCTAAATAGCCGATAGAAATGATCGGTCCAGTATTTTGCTATAAACTTAAAATTAGTGACCAAAACAATATATTTGTCCAAGAGCAAAATCGGGTATTTTGGACGACATATTAGTTTATTTATGTCCAACAGAGGACTAATGTGATGATGATGATGATGATGCAAATGTTACTCTGATCTGGTATCGAAGTGCGACGAGTTGTTTGGCTCCCTAGATTAGGGTCGAGCTACACAATGACTGATGCATGCGTGCCGTCAGATGTGTCTGGTCTACTCAAAGCCACTATGGTTCTTTCTTCAAAATGCCATTTCAGACATTGCCTTGCATTGTAACTCACATTTGCTTTTAAATACTGTCTAGACATTAAAAGAGACCATGACTCTCTGAGTTTGTTTCTGCATTTCATCTCAGAGGTCGTCAGTTAGGAAATGCCGGAGCCATCTAGTTAAAAAATATATATATGTAAAAACATTGACTTGTAAAAGTGTCCTTATAAGATCTATTTACAGAAATAAACATCATTTAATTATTCATATTAGTTATGCACAAAATATTTTTTTAACAACAAATTGAAGCCGACTTCTAGAACAATAAAATAGTAAAAAAAAATTATAATGTCATTTTAACTCGGTCACTTTTAAGGTGAATGTTCCAGGGTAGCCCGCGAAATTCAGGTGCAAAAATGACTTTGAGGTTGAAAAAGTTTTTCTTGCACCTTTATGAGCTTGGAGGGTTGTATTGATGATTTTGATGATTATAATTCTATAACTACATACGTCTTTCAGCCGCGAATAACATTTTAATCAACATACAACCTAGCACTGACCTGCAAATTGCAAAAAACGTAAGAAAATTGGAATTTCGCGGGCTACCCTGGAACATGCACCTTAAGCCATTTGCCATTTGTCATTTCATAAATCGCGTTTTCTGTATAGTTCATGAAATATGAATTGAACGTTTGTAAAGATCTCAAAGTAGATAAGAAGTGACCAATTTATATTTCCTGAACTATAACTCTATTACTAAAGAAGGTCTATGGATGTCTGTTAATTTCACGTTATATCTTTATTTTTCTGAAAAATATTTCAACCCAGATCTATCATTGGGATCCAAGCAACCAAGGCCAGCATTTAAGTTTTTTACCTACCATTTTATCTTCAAAGCTCTATCCGTACTTGTGATATCTCTTACGAAAGTGGGTCAGATAACTTTAAAGGAATTTGCCGCCACAGCCAGCAATTTACGAGGCACGAACGTAAACGGTTTCCAACCAACACCTCGCTCTATTATAAACTTGATAACTTGTTCGCTTCAACGCGGTTCTGAGGGCCGCGCCGGTCTGCTCTAAAGCCATGCTTAAAATACTAACTATAGGATTTTGAAGGATCATTAAAAAGGCATAAGGTTTTTTATGGAGATAATATGACGTGAAAAATGTTTTGTTTTGTGGCTTATTCTTCAGTATGGTGATAGACTATGATACCTAGTTTTAGACCAAGACCGGTCGTTCTTGAAATCCTGGTAACATCCATATTTTCAAATGAACGGACATCTGCTCAATAACTTAAGATTAAAGCATTAACAGAGTTTCATGCCGGCTATTCTCTGTAGAGCAGCCTTCCGAACCAGTGGTAGTTTCAGCATGAATGTAGGTGGACGCAGGGATGTGAGCGATCAAGGGAGATGGAGGGATTGTAGGAATGAGGAATTGTGTATGAAAGGTGTGAAGGTATGACAACTGATATGTGTGTGTGGAGACTACTACCTAGCACACTAGGTGCCGTAAGATGATAATGATAATTATAATCTAGTGGTCAGATGTGCCGCCTTTGGATCAACGGGTCCCAGGTTCGATTCCGGGGTCGGGCCAGTGTCTTTGTCTAAGCCAGAGGCACTGGCTCGGAGTCTGGGTGTCATTTCTATCTATAATATGTATGTATTTACAAAAAAAAATGTATATAAGTAGTTTATCATCCATCTCGTTACCATAACACAAGCATTAAGTTGCTTTACTTGGGACGAGATGGCGTTGTGTGAAATGTCCAAGGATATTTATTTATTTATAAATATGATGATTTATAAGAGCTTTGTGACGAAACCTAAGTAAATAAAGTTTCTTTTGAGTTTGAATTAGCACCAAACAACACAGAACAAGCCTTTTCTAATAAAGAACGATTAGTTCGCTCTGTGACAGGTATCATTTTGAGCTGGGCGCACTGTAGTGCTGTTCGACCATTCTGGATCTTTTGTCGCCCGTTACCCTTACTCTCCCGCACCTCTCCCAAAATAGTTTGCGTGTATTTCTGGATCACTGTCAACGGAAGCTTTTTGAGCCACCTGGGTTCGCGTATTCTCCACAGGTTCGGCAGCTCGGCGTATTCATAAGTCGCATTTTGTGGAGGTATTCATCGTGCAAAGTGTCCAGAAATGGCTCGTATACGTCGCATGTGAAAAGTGAAAGCATCTGGTGACGGATTTAGAACAGCGTCACCATCCCATTCTACTATGAGGGCGTCGGAAATAAGAAATCTTTTCCTGCAATGTGCAAATTTCTTGAAAACCTAAGACGTCATTAATTTTGATAATTTCATGATTGTCATTAGTATTGATAAAGTTCCCTGTGCACGCAGAAATCGCTCTAGGTGTCCCGAGGTCTTGCGGATGAGTCAGATCATTTTAATGACGGGATCCCAAGTAATTGGCACTTGCCAAGTATACTCTCTATTTTTTTAATATCAACGTCTAGCAATCACGAAATCTAAGACTTCATTAAAATATTTGTTTAAAATCTTAATACGAGTACAAACATTTCAAAGTAACACTCTCAAAGTATATCGTAACACATAACTACGAAATACCACAGACCTAAAATTTCAAGCACGCCAAACACATTGCACTTTAAACAGAGGACCATTTTGAGACCATTATGAACTTGATAATGTCACCCGTGGCAGGTTAAGTTGTTTGACCGTTTTTGCCAAGGGTTTTGCATATCATTGTCCGGAAGTTTCCGGTTAAGTTTCCTTTTTAAAGCCTTTGGGGCATCAGGAAACTTTTTTTGGTTCGTACATTTGTAGGTATAATGTCAGGGTCAGCACTTTAGACTCAAAGGAATGATAGCCAGTTGAAATAATCGTAGAGTTGTTGGGAATAACTTCGATAACGTGATGTAGGATAATTGGGTATTATAGCTTGGGACTATTAAATAAATAAATATCCTTGGACATTTCACACAACGCCATCTCATCCCAAGCTAAGCTACTTAATGCTTGTGTTATGGTAACGAGATGGATGATAAACTACTTATATACATTTTTTTTTTGTAAATACATATCACTACTCACTACTTAATATAAAACAAAGTCGCATTCTTCTGTCCGTCCCTATGTATGCATAAATCTTTAAAACTACGCAACGGATTTTGAAGCGGTTTTTTTTAATAGATAGAGTGATTCAAGGGGAAGTTTTATATGTATAACCCACCCCCGCTTTGCACGGGCAAAGCCGGGGCGGGCCACTAGTATACTATAGATAGAAAACACCCAGACCCGGAACAAATACTTGTAGGTCGTACAAATATTTCTTCCGTGCGGGGATCGAACCCGCGACACAGCCCACATGACCCACTGCTGAGTCGGGCCTCCTCCAATTACATGGAGGGTAATTTTGTATCAAGTTTTCCTTCTCTTGTTGCTAGGTTATCGGCCTTATCATTTCCTTTACGACTAGGGACCAATACATATTTAGTGGGTATTGCCCGTGTGGTGACGGATTTAGAATATGTAGTGTCACCACCCCAGTCTATCCTGAGGGTGTCGTAAGATCTGACAAAAGGCCGAAAACATAGCTGCAGAAGAAGGAGCACTTGACACGACACCCCGTACCAACGCGAATCCCGTATTACCGAGAATCCTAACTGCAATGAGGGTGGTATGAAAAAGCGTTGCGTAATATAACCTTTTTTATTTCAATTCGAATTGAGTAATACTTGGGGTGACAATATAGGCAAATTGCTGTTGTGAGAATACCAGAAATATCGAATTAGGTATGTATATATGTGTCCACGTGTATTCTCTGTGCGTGTAAAGTGACCATCCTGCGACCAAAGGTAATTTATGGCGCATTCTACTACATTCTACTAAAGACTACATCATCACGATCACTACATAGTATAAAACAAAGTCGCTGTCGTCTGTCTGTCCCTATGTATGCATAAATCTATAAAACTACGCAACGGATTTTGAAACGGCTTTTTGTAATAGATAGAGTGATAGAAGAGGAAAGTTTTTAATTATATTACATGCATAATAATGTAAAGAAACACTCATAATTTTAGATGTTAATCATTGCACACGGGCGAAGCTTGGGCGGGTCGCTAGTGCTGTATTACATTTGATTTTCTACATAATTATTAAATTTTTATATTCACAATTAATTTCATAGAAGCACCAGTAAGCCGAAATACCGCCATTTTTTTTATATTGGCGAGGTTGCTATGTGGTTATAATTGCCGTTAAAAAAAAGAAGTAACGCTTATTATTACCCTTCATGTAGTTGGAGGTGGTCCGACTCAGCAGTGGGTAACTTATGGGCCGAGAAGAAAGAGAACGCCTAAAGAAGAAAATAAAACACCTTCCAATATAGGCAACTGGTTTTACGACAAACTCGGAATAGTATTGCGGACCCAGTTCTCCGCATTTTTGCCCTCAAAGCCGATACTTTCACGGAACTACGGACTTTTATATCTCGTGACTCCAACCCATTTCCCGACGTCATAGAAATTCACACCTTTTTTTACACCTTCACTTGTGATACGACTCTCCTTATCGTCACGGTAGATAAGATTTTGTTTTTATTGACAACAAAGATAAAGGCATTCAAACTAAAATCTTGTTTATCATGGACTTTATATCACCCAGTGGTGTGTCTGGCTTCCTCCGTTTTGGGGTGTAAGGGTAAATTAGCTGTTGACCACGCCGCCGTTCAAACGACTTTGTAACTTTCGACGTCAAAGTCTCATAATGCAGCAAATACCTCATATATTCATATTTATTTTGTTTAGTGATTAATTTGTCATTATTGTATCTCTAATATATCATATAAATAACCTATAAATTAATTTATTAGAATTATGTAGTTTATAAAGATTTCGCATGTAATCGACTATTTTTAATATTATTTTTTTATTATTTATTTATTCTTATTTTTTACACACAAAAGTATATGCCTTACTTGCTGTTTTCTGCTCTTTTGTTTTTTTATTGTGACTAATAAACATTTTCTTTTTTTATTCTAATTTTCTGAGGACATGAATATACAAATAAATGTAGAATTCGTAAATCGAGTCCATATGGTATTCTTTAAAGTGATATTTTGTTAACCAGACCTATACTTTGAACGAAGCAACTACAGGATTTCCAGCCGCCTCTTCTCTATAGCGCAGTATTCCGAACCGGTGGTAGTTTCAGTATAAATGTGGATGGACGCAAGGGTTGTGGGAGACCAAACGGGATGGATAGGAATGTATGGAGACTGCCCCCTAGCACAGACAAGATCTGAGACAAGCTCCCAAAGACGATGACGGTAGTTTTAATTATGACAACATATAATAGTCTTGTGATAAAACCTACGTAAATAAAGTTATTTATGAGTTTGACTAGCCAACAGCACATCACTAGCAAACAAATTGCTACGCTAATCGAAATTTTATATGTTACGCTATATTATCGGTGACTCTATCTCAGTTCATGGAAATCAAATAGAAAGTAACGATATAGAAGTATACGATTTTATAGTGGGGGAAACCTTTTATAGGTCCCCAGCCCAGGGACGGGGCTGGGGTATGTGGGAGTCCCGGTCGCGATGAAATGGTGATTGCGAACGGTTTACCCACTAAAACCTACCACTAATTGTCTGCGCGGGCCAAACTTCGTAATCCATCCATTCGACAGTGGTTAACGATACCCCCTGCTGTAGCTATAACCTGTATCGGGGGGGAGGTTTACAAACATCAAATTCACGAATACAAATAAATAAATAAATAAATAAATATCCTTGGACATTTCACACAACGCCATCTCGTCCCAAGCTAAGCAACTAAATGCTTGTGTTATGGTAACGAGATGGATGATAAACTACTTAAATACATTTTTTTTTTGTAAATACATACTTATTATAGATAGAAATGACACCCAGACTCCGAGCCAGTGCCTCTGGTTTAGACAAAGACACTTGCCCGACCCCGGAATCGAACCCGGGACCCGTTGATCCAAAGGCGGCACATCTAACCACTAGACCAACGAGGCAGTCAGTTGCTATTTTAATAAACATACCTAGTCAAATTATGGGGTTGTTGGTATCAAGACAATAGTAGTAGATGACCCACTTCGTGGAGCAAAAAAGTAGAACTATTTCCAATACCAGAATACGAAGAAATTTATAACTTTAGTAATATTATTTGGGTGCGTCAGTTACAGAATTAGAATACATATTTTCCAAAATATTCCACCGTAAAAGTACAGACATGAATTCTAAAACTACTATTATTCAGCCCATTTATGACCCACTGCTGAGTCGGGCCTCCTCCAGTTACATAGAGGGTCAATGCTACTACGGTACTGTGCCACGGTGGCCAGACGGGTTGGCACAAAGAGATTTCTTCCTTTAATATATCATCTTGGCACCGTACCCGATGACAAATTACATTGTTATAATTTTAGTTATTTACTTTATTTTAGTCATTTAGTTCAGTGTTTTCTATGTTTTGAAATGTTATTTGTTGTATGTTGGATTTATTTTTCTGAATAAACAATCATCTCTATATGACTTATTGTTTGCTATTTTTTAATTGTATGTGTTGTATGTGCTAATGCATGTAAATCTCTCAAAAACAAGAACGGAAGTTGTGCTACTGCTTCATGTTATGTTTTTACCTTTAATATGTACTTTGAGCCGTGTTTACGCTTAGGAATAAGTTGGAGCTCCGCAAACTTTTATTAGATTTCGTTACTTCAGCTATTTGATTTGAATCCAAATGCTTAGGACTTGTCATGCCATTTAATATAATATGTATCTCTCTCTTTGCGTCGTATTCTTCAATGTTGAGGGTTGTGACCACCCTTCAGCATCACTTTCTCTTGTATGATGTTCTTCCATCTGCTCCTGTTTCTGGCGGTGTGGAGCGCATTGTGGACCGTAGAATTGAGAGTGGTGCGGATTTGATCGGACAAACGTGTAGGGCTGCGTCCTCGAGGACGTTTTCCATCTACTTTGTCGATCACAATGAGCCTTTCGAGGTTATCACCATCTTTCCTTGCAATGTGACCGAAGTATTCGAGGGATTAAATAATAATAATATGTATACTTTGGCTTCACTACATAGTATAAAACAAAGTCGCTTTTGTCTGTCCGTCCCTATGTATGCTTAAATCTTTAAAACTACACAACGGATTTTGAAGCGGTTTTTTGTATTAGATTGAGTGATTCAAGAGGAAGGTTTATATGTATAACCACCCCCGCTTTGCACGGGCGAAGCCGGGGCGGGCCACTAGTAAAAAATATAACACGAAACACAATCTTTTACGTAAAATACGAACACAATCTTTTGCGTTCCTACAAATATTTCTGAACAAAAAACAATAAATATTTGTGTAATGTCTTTCCTTCAAATTTATTTTAGTTAGTGGCATAGCAACGCCCGCAGGGTACGGCTAGTTTAGAATACACAGTGTGATCCGCATATTCGAAGTTGAGGATGTTGTACGAACCTCCGGAAAGAGCTAAACATGCACAAGCCGCGATGGATCTATGATTTTGCATTTAATTTACTTAAATTATAAAAATTAAATTAAAAATTTAAATAAACCTAAAATAAAACACGTTCACAGTTTGAATAGCAACGACCGAGTGTTTATTTGACATAAGATTATTGACAAAAGAGACAAACATACAACCTCTCTCTTACACACTAGATGGCGTGTGACCATTGGATGTAATAGTTGGATTTAACAACACCCCAACTACAGCCAATAATGAACAAGCCATCAATATTTAAACTACAGTTTTAAGTCCCATATCAGCTAAACACTTATAATGTTTCAAAGGAAGTAAAGCCTTTGTCAGAATATCTGCTGGCATAGAACTTGTTGGCAAATAACTTAAACTTATACTTTTATTCTCAACTAATTCTTTGATAAAATGATATCTAACATCTATATGTTTACTCTTTCTATGATATGCATTTTTTGCCACCAACTTCTGTGCACTTTGGCTATCGTTATATAAACAAACAGTAGTCACTAAACTAGTTAACTCAGAAAGTAAAGACTTTAAATATAATGCTTCTTTACAAGCTTCAGATATAGACATATATTCTGCCTCCATACTTGATAAAGCCACAGTTCTCTGCTTTTTACTTTCCCATGATATGGGTGACCCTGACATTGTAAAACAATAACCAGTATAAGATCTACGGTCAATTGTATTATTGGCCCAATCAGCATCAACAAACCCTGTAAGTTCACTTTTTCCTTTATTATAATGTAAACAATAGTTTTTAGTTTTCTTTAAATATCTGAGAATCCTTTTGGCATAACTCCAATGAACATTTGTATGACAATTATTAAATTGACTGAGAAAACTAACTGAATAGGATATATCTGGCCTTGTGAGAACCGACAGATACATAAGACTTCCTATTAACTTTTGATATGGTGTGTTTTCATCACAAATTTCAGATTTACTGATATCTAGTTTACATTCCATAGGAGTATTGGCAACTTTACAGTCATTCATATTAAATTTATTCAGTAGCTGTTCTACATATTGTTCTTGATCCAAAGTAATGACATTAGAACTTTGATCTATTTTAACCCTCATCCCTAAGCACTGTTGAACCTGTCCTAAATTTTTAATCTTGAATCTAGAACTTAACACTGAAATTAATTTCTCTATTTCCTTATTATTACTTTTACTATAGTATACAAAAAAATCATCAACATATAAAGCAATAATGATCTTAACACTATCAGTTAGTTTAGTAAATAAACATGGTTCTATGAGACTCTTTTTAAAATCTAATTCACATAAACATTGTTCAATTCTTTCATACCATGACCTAGAGGATTGCTTTAAACCATAAATGGCTTTATTTAATTTCACAATAGTTTTCTCCTTTTTATCATTATAAATATCTGGTTGAAGCATAAAGATATCCTCTTTCAGGTAACCATTTAAGAAAGCTGTCTTAACATCTAAATGTATAATATTAAAATCGAATTGTACAGACAATGCAAACAACAATTTTAATGTAGAATGACGCACAACTGGTGAAAATGTCTCTTCATAGTCAACACCTGGCCTCTGTGAGAAGCCTTTTGCAACTAAACGCGCTCTATACTGAACACTATTATCACCACTAACCTTTTTCTTAAACACCCACTTAGATTTCACAAGAACTTTGTCTGCTGGTATGGTATCAACTGTAGTCCATGCATCATTTTCATCAAATGCCGAGAGCTCATCCTCCATTGCCTGAATCCATTTATCTCTATCTGGACTCTCCAGAGCTTCATGAATACTAATGGGATTAGTGATATCTGGATATGATGTTGTGCATAGATTGGTAAAACCATACCTCTCAGGCTGCCTCCGAACACGTTTGCTCGTTAATGGCTCTTCTGGCTTCTGCTCCTTGTCTATTTCAGGCTGTAAGACAGAATCTGAGTCATTCAAGGCATTAAGAAATTCCGATTCTGATGAACTGTTTAAATCAGATGGATTTAACAATGGTTCATCCTTAATTTCTTCAATTTTATGTATAACATCATCTTCTAAATCCTCTGTCTCTTTATCATCCCCAACTGAAACTATTATGTCTCCTGTACATTTCTGTTCTTTATTTTCATAGATTATTACATCTCTACTCGTAGTAATAGTTCCTTTAATTGGATCATAAATTCGATATCCCTTGACATTGTCGGAGAATCCTACCAGCAAATGCTCCTTTGACTTGGTATCCCATTTCAGTCTTTTTTCTTTAGGAATATGAACCATCACTGGGCTTCCGAATATTCGCACATGGCTTAAATCTGGTTTCTTGTGTGTCCATAGTTCATAAGGTGTCTTATTGACTAGTCCGGATGCTATAGATCTATTTTTAAGGTACACCGCTGTGTTTGCCGCCTCAGCCCAAAATTTCTTATCCAAACCCGCATCAAATAAAAGACATCTTGCACGCTCAACTATAGTGCGATTTACCCGTTCACTTAAGCCATTCTGCTCAGGGGAATAGACATTGGTTTTTTGATGAATAATGCCTACCATCCTTAAATAATTTTCAAACTCATTGTGACAGAACTCCAGACCATTATCAGTCCTAAATATCTTTATTTTACAGCTTTGTTGATTTTCTGCCATAGATTTGAACTCTTTAAAGTATTTAAATACCTCACTTTTTGCTTTCAAAAAATAGATAAAGACCATTCTAGTAAAATCATCAACAAAAATTAGGAAATACCTTGATCCACCAAGTGAAGTGGTCTCCATAGGTCCGCAAACATCGGCTTGGATGATGTTTAGGGGTCCACTACTTCTAGTGCCTTTATGGTCAAATGATAAACGTGACTGTTTACCCTTGCAACAGACTGCACATGTATTTTTGCTGATTATTGACTTATCTGTGTATGATATTCCTGTCACAGCTCCATTTTTCATCTGCTCCAAGTTGGACATGTTCAAATGACCCATTCTCCTATGCCAAATTTCACTGCATGGTGCTTTAGGAGATGTAAACAAGCACTGTTTAGACTCAATGTTCACTTTGTACACTCCATCTATTTGATTTGCCACAGCCACTAGTCTGTTCTGTCTGTTATAAATATAACAATCGTTTTTTTTAAATTCTACTCTATTGCCATTTCTTATCAATTGACTCACTGAGATTAAATTTGTCGTGAGGTTAGGCACACATATGACGTCTGTTAACGTAACCTCATATCTACAGTTTGGTGTGACGGTTATTATATCCACTTCTCCAGAGCATAAAACTGGCATAACACTATTATTCGCTGTTATAATCTCCTTAATACTCGGTGAGAATGATACTCTCCGCATCACATTTACATCAGTTGTCATGTGGGCACTTGCACCGCTATCCAGGTAGTAATCCTTTTTACTGTAATTCCCGCTTAAGAAAATAGCCGAAAAAGCATTCGTTTTCTTCACCTGCGGCTGATAGGTTTGCTTACATTGGTTTTTGTAATGCCCCAACTGTTTACAACGGTAACATTTAATCTTCGTCTTCGGCAATTTGTTTACGTTTGGTGACAAGTCTGCGCCATATTTATTTTTACCATTACTGCCAACATTCGAATATTGTTGGCGGCTGTGCTGCCCTCTGCTTAGAAAGGCTCCTTCGACGCCAGGACTGCCAATCTCAGCGCTCATATCAAGCAATTTCGATTTGATGACGTCAGTCCCTATTGCCATTCCAGAATGTTCTATTGCCATAATCATCGGTGAAAATTTTTCTGGAAGACCCGCCAATAATAGGCTTCCAACCCATTCATCCGTGATTTCAAAACCCGTGCCTCGTAGCTTCTGCGCTGTGTCGACAATATGCGTTACATAGTTTGTCATAGATTGACTTTCTTCCAGTCTAATAGAAATCAAATGCCGTAGCAAACTAATTTTCCTCTGGAAACCAGAATCGTCGAACAGTATTTTAAGACGCCTCCACACATCTTGAGCAGTTTTTTCATTTTTAATGTGAACGTATAGTGACGAATCAATCGTCATAATCAGTTTAGCTTTGGCTTTTTGGTTCTCCATATCACTGCTGTCCGA
This sequence comes from Clostera curtula, assembly GCA_905475355.2. NCBI lineage: Eukaryota > Metazoa > Arthropoda > Insecta > Lepidoptera > Notodontidae > Clostera > Clostera curtula. The sequence goes on along the minus strand of FR997813.1, from coordinate 2,191,606 downwards.
TGTTTCCTTTTTAATATCGGTTCCTTCCAATAATAAAAAGTTTTCTGTGGCAAACGCCCACTCATCGTAGTTCTCCCTGCCTTTTAATTTGGGAACATTAACAATATAACTACCACCGGCCATTTTGAAAACACATGCACGCACGCTATGCCGTTCCTTGGCGTTATTTTTGTTCACTACTGTTTTGTTGTACTGTTCACTGATTATTATATTATGAATTATAATCGCGATTCACTATTCCTAATTATTGTCACACTAGAAACTACTATATTCGTGGAATTACCGGGACTGGGCCCATAACCTAAAATAAAACACGTTCACAGTTTGAATAGCAACGACCGAGTGTTTATTTGACATAAGATTATTGACAAAAGAGACAAACATACAACCTCTCTCTTACACACTAGATGGCGTGTGACCATTGGATGTAATAGTTAGATTTAACAACAAAACCCCCGACACAATACCTTTAAAAAGTAAAAAATAAAAATAAATACTTCGCGTTGGGGGACCACTCCCACTTATTAAACTTTATTGAAATCGCTTCATCCGTTCGCGAGCTACGGTGCCACAGACAGACAGACCGACAGACAGACACACAGACAGACAGACACGTGAAACTTATAACACCCCTCTTTTTGCGTCGGGGGTTAAAAATATCATTAAACTAGCTACTTGGATGTATTATGCATATAAACCTTCCTCTTGAATCACTCTATCTATTAAAAAAATCTTTTATATGTGAAAACTTGTAATTGGCCTTCGTCTTCTATTTTATGTTCTATGTTTCTTCTAGCTGTAAGTGTTCGAAATAAATAAAAATAAAATAAATAAAAAGAAACCGCTTCAAAATCCGCTGCGTAGTTTTAAAGATTTAAGCATACATAGGGACGGACAGACGACAGCGACTTTGTTTTATACTATGTAGTGATAGTGATATACACTTACGTAAGACTAGATTTAAAAAAAAACCTATACTACGTTGCAATTTGCAACGACTTAATGCTAGTAATAAAAGACCAATACGCCATGCCTATAAAATCGATTATAAAAGAAAGAACAGCACACTTTGCAGTGCCTTATCCATTGCACCCTATATACGGCAGTTGGTCACGTGTTATACGTACAGACAAGTTAATCCATCGCTGACGTCACCAATGTTATTTAGAATAATCCGTTTTGGATAATCCCGGGGTTTGCCACCTACGGCTGGGTTACATGCAAAGTATATTTAGGTTAAACGAATTACTTGTGGATGTGTGTTAAACTGACTGTAAGCTTAGACCACAGTATGATATTTAGTCTATTATTATTCAGCCCATAAGTGACCCACGGCTGAGTCGGGCCTCCTCCAGTTACGTGAAGGGTAATTAATAAATAATAAATAAATATAAGTAAATATCATTGGACATTTCACACAACGCCATCTCGTCCCAAGCTAAGCAACTTAATGCTTGTGTTATGGTAACGAGATAAATGATAAACTACTTATATTCATTTTTTTTGTATATACATACATATTATAGATAGAAAACACCCAGACCCGGAACAAATACTTGTAGGTCGTACTAATATTTCTTCCGTGTGGGGATCGAACCCGCGACATGCTGCGCAGCAGTCGATCGCTCAACCACTGCGCTAACCGTGTCGTCAATTAGCCTACTGTGCTACGCTGGCCAGACGGGTCAGCACAGGATTTATCAAGTTTTCCTTCTCTTGCGGCTAGGTTATCGGCCTTGTCATTTCCTTTTGTCGGCCCCTACGATACCCTGAGGATGGAATGGGATGGTGACATAAATTAATCGTGTTAATTTTCTGTGTGGTGACGGAGTTGTCACCAACCCGTACGATCCTGTTGATGTCGTAAGAGGCGACTAAAGGAACGCAAGAAAAAGAAAACTTGATGCCAACCCTGCGCCAACCCGACTTGCCAGCGTGGCATAGTAGGCTAATTACCCTCCATGAACTTCGAGGTGGCCCGACCGAGTAGTGGGTAATTGACGGGCAGAAATGATGATGATGATGATAATTAAGAAATTACTGTTTCTTATATTACGTTTTAGTTACAATTATGTTAAGTATATTTAGTATTATTACATAGGAATAAAATATTCTTGTTTACTACATTTCACTTTCAAGAAACTAACATTTAATATGCTTGATTTCAATTTAGTTTAGTTTATATTCATTCAAATCGAATCAGGGAATTCACATACACTATCCGGTGACCATTACTACACATCACTTTTGAAGAAATTCAAATATCAACCATCGCGGCTACATCACAAAGTTTATTTTACTTGTTTATTATTATTCGCTGAGTCACAGTCAATTGAAAAGGTTTTAATGCGATGATCGTTTACTCGCTATCGGTATCCAGAGGACTGGAAACAGGGATAAATCGTTTAGTAGGTAACTCATAGTCCACAAATTAGAAAACGGATTTGTCGAAATGAGGTCCTTTTCGACCGACTTGAAAAAGCTTAGGTATCATTTGGTTGTATGTTTGTTACCTTCTTTTTTTGGTTCAGTAGTTTAGCAGAAAACTTGAAAGTAATTAATAAAAATTTGTAAGATTTCATGTCTTCTGCCAAACTACTACCAGATTTTAATAAAAAATTTAAGGGGCAAATGTGGAACTAATAATACCAATCGTAATTTGTGCGTCGGTTTGCAAATAACGCGAGTTGTGGGGTAACAAACAAAAAAAAACGTGTTCCGTGTGGTGACGGATTTGAAACACGTAATATCAACACCCCGTTCCACCCTGAGGGTGTCGCAAGAGCCGACGAAAGGAAATTACAGGGCCGATACCCTAGCCACAAGAAAAGGAAAACTTTATAATGAAACCCTGGCCAACCCGTCTTGCCAGCGTGGCACAGTAGGCTTTTTTCCTTCCATAAATTTGGAGGAGGCCCGACTCGGCTGTGGGTCATGTATAGGCTGAAACGTACGACCGGTGAAACAGGCAGGTTCGATTTCCACGCAGAGTGCACATGCCAAAGGCTATCGGCATATGTGCTGTTACCATAAGCAGTAAAACTTGAAGGCCAAGGGCACCTGCCCAGGGTAACGTTCCCTAATCAGCCCAGCGAAGGGCCGGACGCACGCACCGACCCGTCTAGCTAATCTTACCTGCCAATCTACAGGGCGAAACAAAAAAAGTATATATACCGGAAAAGATCGATACTAAACCACTGTTTAAAAAGCGTCTTCATCAAATATTGTTGACGTTATTTCTAACAGTGTTACATAGGGCAGCGTCCGGGAAGCTGCGCAAGATCTTTTCATCCAAAATACCGCATAAAGACAAAAGTCTACAATCAATGTGTGTTGTCAGTGATGACATATGGAACAGAGCCGTGATCGCTCAGTATGGGCTCCATTAGAAGGCTCGTAGACAATGGAGACGGCTATGCTCGGAGTTTCCCTGCGACATGAATCAGAAATGAGGAGATACGCAGGAGAACCAAAGTTACCGATATAGCCCACAGGATTGCCAAACTTAAGTGGCAATGGGCAGGACACATCACGCTCGCAGGACTGACGCCCCATAGGGTAGAAAAGTCCTCAAGTGACGACGACCTAGTTAAGGTCACTGGAAAGCGATGGATGCGGGCACCTCAGGACTGGCCCTTGTGGATATCCTGGGGGGAGGTCTATATCCAACAGTGGTCGTCTTTTGGCTGAAATGAGATCTTGTGATATAAAATCATTTTTCCTCCTTTCTCCTCCTTTCCGAGTTATCAAATCAATAAATATAATGTCCATGTGAGTTCGGCAGTCCAAAATTACATTTACATTTCACATTTACCACCACCGTTTCGGAATGCTGCCCCAACAGAGAAGATCCGGCAAGAAACTCTCTGGTTACGTACACTATTATCAGAACAAGGCGCTTGATAATACGGCGCTATGCGCTCACTGCGAAGTATATACCCTATATGTTCCACCCTATACACATGAGACTTGCGTGGCTTCCGAAACCATACAAGGAAATTATTTTCGGTTCTGCTGCATGTAATGAACGGTAAAAGGATTATTATGTTACAGTAATTATAGACACATAGAATTGTTAACCTATAGTAGATCTAGTACCCTACTTCTTTGGAGGCTCTGAATGACTGACTGCAGTCGGACCGGGGCCAAAACCTGCTAATTCTACTTCTTCTACTTCTCAACCCTTAAATGACCCACTGCTGAGTCGGGCTTCCAACTACATGGAGGGTAATGACCCTACTGTGTTGCGCTGGCCAGACGGGTTGGCACTGGGTTTCGTATCAAGTTTTCCTTCTCTTGTGGCTTGGTTATGGGCCATGTCATTTCTTTTTGTCGGCTCTTACGACACCCTCAGGATGAAATGTGGTGACACTATGTTTTCAAAATCCGTCACCACACAAAAGCCTGCTAATTCAATAGATTTAAAGTCGATGACCAAAGTTATAAGCTAAAGCTAAGCTAAACACCTTGAGCAACGCTATTCACCACCAGAGAACAAAGCTGGTGAAGAAAGGAGACCCCATCAACATATCACACAAACATGTGCCGCCTTTGGATCAACAGGTCCCGGGTTCGATTCCGGGGTCGGGCAAGTGTCTTTTTCTAAACCAGAGGCACTGGCTCGGAGTCTAGGTGTCATTTCTATCTATTATAAGTATGTATTTACAAAAATATATATATATAAGTAGTTTATCACACAAATTTAAATAATGTTTCCGCCCTCAAAAGATTCTCACCACCACCACCACAAAGACCCACTGCTGAGTAGGGCCTCCTCCAAAAAATTGAGGGAAACTGGCCGACTATGCCACGCTGGCCAGACGGGGTGGCACAGGGTTTCATTACAAGCTAGGTTTAGCCTTGGTATTTCCTTTAGTCGCCTCTTACGGCACCCAAAAAATAACTTAATTATCTTACAAACCCTGGTCCCACGCTAGGAGGTAGTCTCCATACACAGCTATCAGTTTATATATTTTTATTGAAAAGAGAAACCACAGATTTTCTTGCGAGCTCTTCTCTGTGGTTTTCCTACGAGTGCTAAAATGTACTAATGAGATTCAGAGTTTTACCTATTTCCAAATACTTTCAGGAATATTCCAACAATTTTTTTGCCTTGTTGATCTAGTAGGTTGTTGAGGCCGTAGCTCAGGAATTTGTCGATTTCTTCACAAATATACCGATTAAAACGACAGAAACTTTAGATTCCTCACCTGCCCTTTCTATCGCCCTTCTCAGAGAAAATGTTACTACCTGTCCCATAGCATTTAGTTTTAAACATATAAATAATGTAACTGTTAAAAAAGCTTTCAAGGATATTAAGATCAAACTGACTGAGGATCTGTGGGGAATGTCTATCAAAACCTGTCAATCTGTTATTGAAACTTTAGCTCCCTACTTAGCTTTAACGTTTAACTTATGTGTAGATCAAGGAGTATTTCCTGATCTTATGAAACATAGTAAAGTTATACCACTTTTTAAATCTGGGGACAGTAGAGATTCTAACAATTATAGGCCGGTATCGGTCTTGCCAGTATTCAGTAAAATTTTCGAAAAGATCATGCTTAATCAAATGCTATTGCACTTCAACATAAACAATATCCTGCATGATCAGCAATACGGCTTCACCAAAGGGCGTTGCACTACTGACGCCGGTGTGTCCTTGCTAAAGCATATTTTTACAGCCTGGGAGGAAGCACATGATGCTCTTGGGATCTTTTGCGACCTCTCGAAAGCATTTGATTGTGTAAATCATGAAACGCTGCTCCTCAAACTTGAACATTACGGCTTTTGTAAGCAGGCCATTTGTATAGTTAAATCATATCTGAGTGATAGACAGCAGCAGGTTCAGATAAACGGTGTCAATTCAATGAGCTCAAACGTAATAATGGGCGTGCCACAGGGTTCTATATTAGGCCCGTTTCTCTTTCTAGTTTACATTAATGACCTTCCCCATTCATTGCATAATCAACCCAAGATAGTCTTGTTTGCTGACGACACCTCACTTATTTTTAAAGTAGATAGACGTGCTAAAAACTATGACGATATAAATAAAATTATTAATCAAGTACATGGTTGGTTCACTGCGAATAATTTAGTATTAAATGGGAATAAAACAAAATGTATAAGATTTTCTTTACCTAATGTTAAACATAGTGAGTGTGATGTGGTATTGAATAATGATAAATTGGATTTAGTAGAGGACACTGTTTTCTTAGGGATAACGCTTGATTCTAGATTACAATGGGGTCCCCAAATAACATCTCTTTCTAAGCGGCTAAGTTCCGCAGCGTATGCTGTTCGGAAAGTCCGCCAATTAACAGACATAGACACTGCACGACTGGTGTACTTTAGTTACTTCCACAGTATCATGTCTTATGGTATTCTGCTATGGGGACGTGCTGCAGACATTGAATCAATCTTCATTCTGCAGAAAAGAGCTATTAGAGCTATTTACAATCTACGCAGTCGCGATTCCCTTAGGGATCTGTTCAAAGAAATTAGCATCCTAACAGTGACTTGTCAGTACATATATGAAAACATCATGTATGTTAGGAAAAATTTGCATTTATTTAGTAAACAGTACGAACGACATCATTATACTACTAGAGATGGAAATAAACTAGTTCAACCAAAATTTAGATTATCAAAAGTGCAAACTTCATTTATGGGGAACTGCATTAAATTTTACAATAAAATACCTTCCAACATCCTTCAATTAAACGAGAAGAAGTTTAAAATATGTGTAAAACGCACACTATGTAGGCAGGCTTATTATAAATTAGATGAATATGTAGATGATAAAAATGCTTGGCGAAATGCTGGTCCAGCTCCACAGCCACACTGAAATAGTCTTATGTGGTCTTCATATTTTGCTACTCCTTTTTTTTTGTAATAATTATTTAATTCCGGCCTTTCACTAGGTCTTTTATTGACATGTACCTATCTCATAATATTATTTTTGACATCATGGATTTATTAAATATTCATGTTCCTTGTTTTTTATTACCACTGAGTAGGACTAATTTGTCTTTGTTTTTTTTTTATATCGAGTATACAGGACCTTCGTATTATACAGGACCTTTATCATTTTATTTTGTATAATTGTTTAGAAATTTGGAATTGTAAATGTGAGCACTATGTAGTCACCGTATTTATATAACTTATCATATAAACAAGCAGTTGAGAGTATGTCATGCTCGTTTAAAGGTCATGCTGGTGGTGTCGTGTGTGTCGGGTCCTTCGGTTCCCTAAAATATGGTTGAGCTGGGGGATGGCTGGCACATGCGTCATGCTCGTGATCGGGTGCCGCCAGTTGGGGCCGGTCATCCCTTAACTGCTATTGACATACCTACATAGCTTTATATTGATCTCCTGGACACTTCTGTTGTGCAATATGTTACATTGTCCTCACATCTTAGCTTACTATAAATAAACACGAAATCAATGTAACCCAATCAGATGCTTGTAACAGAAAATATGATAAAAAGAGTGTCCATGGAGTTTCTTGCCTGTTCTTCTCCATAGGATCTACTTTTTGGAACATGCAACTAGATTCCTAACTTCACTTTTGACTTTTCATAAACACCAGTAAATAGGTTCAATTGAAATAAATGATTTGAGTTTGAGTTTGAGTTTGAGGGGTAATTAGTTGTGCCGCCTTTGGATAACGAATCGCCGGTTCGATTCCGGGGTTGGGCAAAGAATATTTAAACCAGATGCACTTACTCTGAGCCTGGGTGTCATTTGTGTTCGTGAATTACATGTTTGTAAACTGCCCCCGCTATACAGGTTATATAAGGTGCAGAGGATTTTAATTTAAAAAAAAGAATTATTCGATCAAATATCCGAATTTTCCGATAGAATATCCGCATTTTCGTCGAATTCCAAATAATGAGGGCTACGTCATTCTTCCGCATCGGACTAATTATACCCCACAAGGCCGTTTAGATAGGAGATTGAAGGATTTTCGCCGATAGAACTGACGGAAACGGGCGGACCAACGTTTCACGTTAACGGCCAAGATCTTAATTAGGGCTATCATTAGAGTATTTGTTTTTACATACCTATCGACCCAATTCATTACAACTCAGTCCAAAAATGACCTACTACTGAGTCCAGCCTCCTCCCCTAACAATTAGCCTACAGTGCCACGCTGGCCAGACGGGTTAGCACAGGTTTTTGTTTCAAGTTTTCCGTCTCTTGCGGCTGGCATTGTCATTTGACACCCTCAGGGTGTAATGGGGTGGTGACTACTGTGAACTACTCGGCCCATAAATCATCCACTGCTGAGTCAGACCTCCTCTAATTACATTGAGGGTAACTTACTGTGCTACGCTGGCCCGACGGTTGGCACAGGTTTTGGTATCAAGTTTTCCTTCTCTTGTGGCTAGGCTATCGACATTGCCATTTCCTTTTGTCGGCTCCTACGACACCCTCAGGATGTAGTGGAGTGGTGACCCCATGTATTCTAAATCCGTCACCATACAGGCAAGTGAAGTTCGATATGTACAATTTACTTCACCATTTAATTGTCAATACACATCATTAATCTAAAAAATAAAATTTTATAATAATTAATACTTTACTTAAAATTTTCTGCTCTCTTCTCCAGCTAGATTTATGTATTTGCATCGAAATCAGTAGAGCGATTTACGTAAAAAAACTTTATAATTTGTAACATTATTAAAAAATATAGTTTGACTTTTGGAAATTACATTAGTTATTCGGTTTTCAGAACTTGTGATTTTGTTGAGCTCCCGTACTAACCAATCACTGTCAAATAAATGTTACATGTGATGGCAGATCTAGACACTTCATCGTGAGGGTTTAACGAGAAGAATAACAACATGCCAGAGGAAGAAAACTTGAAGCCCTGTCAGCTTCTCTTCATGAAATTAGAGGAGTTCCGACTCATCTGTGTGTCATACGGCCTGAGATGATGATGACCTGGTGTGGTGTCGGATTTAGAATACATAGTGTCATCACCCCGTAGTTAGTGCCGTGCCGTTCAAAATGAAATATCAATGCTGATGATGATTATCTAGACGCAAAAGAAGGAAAACTTGATACGGATCTCTGTGCCTTCACGTCTGGCCAGCATGGCGTAATAGGCCAATTACCCTCCATGTAACTGTAGGAGACTCGATTCAGCAGTGGACCATTTCCTCGTTTCAGCCCATTACTGACCCACTACTGAGTCGGGCCTCCTCCAAATTCATGGAAGGGAATTAGAATTAGCCTAATGTGCCACGCTGGCAAGACTGGTTGGCACAGGGTTTGTATCAAGTTTTCTTTCTCTTGAGACTAAATGATTTGCCTCTTCCGTTCCATTAGTCGCCTCTTACGATACCCTCGGGATGATATGGGTTGGTGCCACTGCGTATTCTAATTCCGTCACCACACGCACAATTTGTGATGATGAAAAAGGTACATATTCGTAACGGTAACTATGTATATATTTCATTCATCAAAATCGGTTGAGTGTACCAGAGAGGCAGTAAATCTCTTTCTAATTTCGGAATACGAAAGTGTTTCCATATAACACTAAGATCCATCACGAAGAGTGTCATACATTCTCGTGTAAGTAGTTAAAAGCTTGCAAAGTATACATTATTCATTCCGATGGAATATATTTCGTCGAACTTCGCGAACATCGATCATCTAACAGTTGTGCTTATAAAAAAAGGTTCTAAGTAATTTGAAAAGAAAATAATAATATTTTTTATACTTTTATACACTAAATGATAATATATGTATACCCATACCAATATACCCAATATTTTGTTAATTAAATAAGGTTTGGTCCCAAAAATATATATCTTAAGCTTAGTACTCACTCAGTCTCGTTGTTTTCGAAGAGAATATTTCCCTGCGCTGCTTCGTATTGACAGCCAAACTTTGCAGTACCATCTTCGGTCCAATACGGAACCCGAACCGTGCCCCTCGCCCCCGCCGTCCGTACCACCCGCAAATCAAACGTCCCTACCGATTCAGTCAGCTCAAAGTCCCTTTGCGGGAAAGAGAACACTCCCGAATGATCGTCATCTAGGATAACCACAGTGGCAGTAGAAGGGGATGCCAAGGAAGCGCCTCGAGGCGATAACAGCCTCACAAAAAAATGTTCATCCTCCTCAAAAACATCATCATCAATAACTTGGACACTAAAGGTCTTCTCTGTCTCTCCATGCCTGAACACTAAAGCACCCTGCGCTGCGACATAGTCTGAACCTGCTTCTGCTGAACCATCTTCAGTAGTGTATTGCACAGTTACTTCTCCAGTTAGGTCTCCAGCTCTAACGACCCTAACTTGAAAAGATCCGCAATTCTCCATGACCGTGTAGTGGTCAGGATCGAACCGTACATTTGGCCCACGGGGTTCTATAGTTGGAGACCCTGATCCGCGACGTTGTAACTCTGCTTTCACTTCACTAAGATCACTTTGGGCTCTCTCTGATATCTTCCTGGAAAAATCTCCTCCACCCGTCATCTTTCTTGTAGCTGCCACTCTGTAGAATGCTCGAGATTTTGGTCCTCGTGACATTAAAGCTTCTAGCGCCATTCGCTCTACAGTCTCTAGATCTTCTTCTGGATGTTGTCTTCGCAATTCACGGAGAACCGTAACGTATTCTTTTCTGGATTTCTCCAATTCCCTACCTTCTTCGTCGTCTGATGCAAAATCATCTCCTGGCTTAAGGGCCATTTCAACTGATCCATCTCCTTCAGCTTCTACTATAACTCCTCTCTCGTTGACTCTGTAGCCTTTCTTCAGATATTTGTATACTAATAGCCGGCGATCAGCGATGTAAGCTGTTAGGACGGTGGCCGGGAAGAAGAGGAAAGTGACAGTTCCCTCCCAAATTTCGACTACGTTTGGTGATATCACAGCTAAGATGAGGTAGAGCCACACATACGCAAAAATGGACCACGTAGCTGTCACAAGGAACACTCTCAGATGCTTTATCTTCCTCACTTCGCCGTCAGGTATAACACCGACACAGATGGCAATAATTACAAATAGATTGTAAGCCGCTGACCCCACGATGGTTCCGGGTCCTAAATCTCCAGCTTCGAAATTCTTCCCTGCGATTTCAATGACTGACAGCAGGATTTCTGGCGCACTGGACCCTAAAGCCATCAGCGTAAGGTTCGCCACAGTTTCATTCCAGACTCTAACGACAATGATCTGCTCACTTCCATTTCGTCGCACGCGCACCTCTTTCTCCCTGGAAGTGATGACTTCTATCGCCGCCATAAATCTATCGGATACGATGGAGACTCCTATGAAGAGGTACATAAGCGCAAGGAAGTAAACGACTCCTCGGATGGCGATATCGAGGGTCGGGACATCCTCCAGGGGTTTCCAAGTGGGGAGGACAACTCCATCGCTGCACTGGAGGACATGTTGGGGGGTGTTGTTGAGGGGGGCGAGGCGCGCAGAGGGTCCGGCTCGAACTACCGCGCAGTAAGCCGCGAGTGCGGCGATCGCGGGCCGCATGCCGCGAAGTGCCGGCGACCGGCGCTGATATAGGCCGGCGCCCGACTGAGCGTCGCGACGCTCCCAAGCCCCGCCCCGTCCTCGACGCCCGTGCCACAGCATACACAGATGCTTAGCAGTTGCCGAACTTCCCTTGTACAACGATACATTACTTAGCCTCCGTTGAACGCTAGGGTTTGGAAAGATCAAAAAGTGGGGCATTAATTGCTGTGCGTTGCGTAATCAGACAAAAAAATCATTTTTCCTGTCTTGGATTGCGATCTTGGATCTCGGATTCCTTCTTTAAATTGAAAGATACTGGTTGGTATTATTCTGTGCATTACAGGATATAGAGTGAGTCAACGCTAAACAAGCGTACGTGGATTAATACACCAAACTAGTCGAACCGCCCGTGTTTCGTTTAAAAGCTCCAGGCGATAGATATTGGGGCTTATTGGACTGGTACTTGTAATATTCTCCTGAAACTTGTGCTAAAAGGTTTCTGAAACTACACTTCAGCGCATGAAAAGTTAAATTACCAGCTTATCGAAACTGGAGACAAGCTATAGGATTTGTAAACTTTTTTTTAAACGATACGTATCGCGGGAGCTGTTTACAAACATGTAATTCATGGACACAAATGATACCCAGACTCGGAGCAAGTGCCTCTGGTTTAGACAAAGACACTTGCCCGACCCCGGAATCGAACCCGGGACCCGTTGATCCAAATCCTCGACCAACTAGGTTTAGAAGGCAGGGCTACGAGCGAACAGGGAAAGTCGTTAGGCATATCGTTTAAATATCGATTGGCCAGTTTTGTACGTAAGTACATCCACGCTTGCATCGAACTCGGCTAAAATGATGATTGCAGCATTGGTAATGCAGTCATCATCAGTTCTAGTCTCTTTTACGTTTAAATTCTTTAGGCTACGGCCTTTCGGGACTAGTTTAGTTATTCGGAATCCGGAACGCTGAATTATGGAAATGTATGGCCCGGCCTTCCCATTATTTTCGACGGAGTTGACCGCCCAAAATCATCAGTTGCACTCCCCAAATTTCCGTGACCCCTGGGGTCAACTATTATTGGATCCTGAGTAGCTCTCGATTGTGGAAGGCCTGGGTTTTTAAAAGTATTATTTAGCTAAATAATATATTGCATATTCAACATTTTCTGTATGGTGACGGATTTAGAGTACACAACGTCACCATACCATCCTGAGGGTGTCTGAGGGCGACTATAGAAACGCAAAGGAATGAAAACTTGATGCAGACCCTGTGCCAACCCATCTTGCCAGCGTGGCACAATAGGCTTATTACCTTCCATGAATTTGGAGGCGGCCTGACTCAGTAATGGGTAATTTATAGGCTGAAACGACATACTTTACTTAAGAGTAACTTGGTAGTGTAAATTCGTTAACGGAGCTAATACCTTACCATCCCTACTATGGGAGGAGGCCTAACTCAGTGCTGGATCATTTATGTGCTAAGTAGTAGTAGTCCACGGGTTAGATGTGCCGCCTTTGGATTCACAGGTCCTGGGTTCGATTCCGGGGTCGGGCAAGTGTCGAGGCACTTGCACTGAGTCTGGGTGTCATTTGTGTACGTGCATTTCATGTTTGTAAACTGCCCCCGCGATACAGGTTATACCTACGTTTTTTATAAAAAAAAACCCATACTGTAGTTTGCAATACAGGAGCACAGTCAAAGCATGACGGTGGCAACCAAAGTAAGTGGGCCGTTCTGCCAACGTCATGCTCTGGTAGAGTGACCTTGCTTACTCACGTGAACTCTACACCACCCAAGGTCAAAGTTCTTTGGCTGAGTTATTTCCTAAGAGGTCGGACAGTTCGAATCCGTGGTTATCCACTATCCGCCTTCCTCTCTTATCGGTATTGGCGCGTGACACAATGTGTTTGGAGCTACCATATGGCCCTATATGCGATATGAGCGATAAGCGATCGACTGCTGCGTAGTATGTCGCGGGTTCGATTCCCGCACGGAAGAAATATTTGTACGACCTACAAGAATTTGTTCCGGGTCTGGGTGTTTTCTATCTATAATAGGTATGTATTTACAAAAAAAAAATATCTAAGTAGTTTATCATCCATCTCGTTACCATAACACAAGCATTAAGTTGCTTAGCTTGGGACGAGATGGCGTTGTGTGAAATGTCCTAGGATATTTATTTATTTATTATTTATTTATTTATTATTATTTAATGGCGGTTGTTCACACTCGCCGAGAACATCTCGCCGCGAGTCTCGGCCGATATGACCCTCGACGACACTCATTTTTCATTTGTACTGAAGTATGAAGATCCTTGCACTTCTTAGACTTGGGCGCAATAAACCGAGTGGCCAGGGATCAGCGAGGCGAGACCCGGAAGAAGAAAGACAAGGCGAGAGCACCATGTACACACTCGCTCTCAGTCTGTCTCAGGGTGTCTCGACGAGTGTGTACAGCCGGCAAAATATTTTATCTCATGCCGAGACATTTCTGCCCTATCTCACAGTTTCCCAGTTTAATTGGAGACGGTACCGGTAGTAACTACCAGCATTTCCACGAGGCGATTGAAATATATACAGGGTGGTCAAAAAGTCGTGGATCAAACGCAACCAGCGGTTAGATGGGGCCATCAGCAGCAAAAAATTGTTCTACGGGAGGTCCCTAAGGTCAACCCCTGCAGAGTTACAATAGATTTTGTGTTTTTATGAGAAATTGTCCTTTTTTTACTAAAACTTGATAAAATTCCACAAAATCTACACCCTGTATCTTTTTAAAAAATTTCAATAGATTGGTACTGATGAGCCCTTTCGTTAGACATGCTATTTATGGTAGTTTATTGGGTGTGTTAAAGATAACATTAAGTTTTCCGAAAGACACAATTCTTAAATCAAATCTTGTTACTTACTTCGGACCCCACTGTGAAAAAAAAATACTCTACAGAAAAGTGCCACTGTATCACAATTTTTGGCGCATTTAATAGGGATTCTAAAAAGGTATTACACATGGCTATGCGTGGCTTCGATATCTTTCTAGGACGATCTTTCGTAGCAAGGCCAGAGTTAATTCATACATAAAACTCGGTTAGGCCTACTAACCTAACCTTACCTAAGCGTGATCGTTTTCCGGACTACAGGGTCTTTATCGTCGTTTCAGCCCATAAATGACCCACTACTGAGTCAGGCCTCCTCTAATTTCATGTTAGGGAGATTAGCCTACTGTGGCACGCAGCCAAGATGGGTTGACACAGGGTTTGCTTCAAGTTTTCCTTCTGTTGTGGCTAGGTGATCTGCCTAATGCGTTCTTTTAGTCGCTTCTTATGACACCCTCAATATGGTATGGGCTGGTGACATTGTTTATTCTTTATCGTCTCCGTTTCCGCCCATAAATGACCCACTACTGTGTCGGGCGTACTAACAATTCATGGAAACTGTGTCAACCCGTCTTGGCTGCGTGGCACAGTAGGCTAATCTCCCAACATGAACTTAGAGGAGGCCCGACTCAGTAGTGGGTCATTTATGGGCTGAAACGACGATAAAGACCCTGTAGTCCGGAAAACGTTCACGCTTAGGTAAGGTTAGGTTAGTAGGCCTAACCGAGTTTTATGTATGAATTAACTCTGGCCTTGCTATGAAAGATCGTCCTAGAAAGATATCGAAGCCACGCATAGCCATGTGTAATACCTTTTTAGAATCCCTATTAAATGCGCCAAAAATTGTGATACAGTGGCACTTTTCTGTAGAGTATTTTTTTTTCACAGTGGGGTGCGAAGTAAGTAACAAGTTTTGATTTAAGAATTATTGCTTTCGTAAAACTTAATATTATCTTCAACACACCCAATAAACTACCATAAATAGCATGTCTAACGAAAGGAGTCATCAGTACCAATCTAGTGAAAATTATAAAAAAGATACAGGGTGTAGATTTTTTCGAATTTTATCAAGTTTTAGTAAAAAAAAGTCAATTTCTCATAAAAACACAAAATCTATTGTAACTCTGCAGGGGTTGACCCTAAGGACCTCCCGTAGAACAATTTTTTGCTGCTGATGGCCCCATCTAACCGCTGGTTTCGTTTCATCCACGACTTTTTGACCACCCTGTATAGATATTTATTTATTTTGGACAATGCAACAGAAAATAATCAGATAAATAGCAAAATATATAAACATGTAAGTGTATGAGCTAGATCAAATTCCAAAAGGCATTTTCATTATTAAACATAATAATCATCATCATCATCATTTCAGCCAAAAGACGTCCACTGCTTGACATAGGCCTCCCCCAAGGATTTCCACAAAGGCCGGTCCTGGGCCGCCCGCATCCACTGCTTTCCGGCGATCTTAACCAGGTCGTCGGTCCACCGTGTGGGAGGCCTACCAGCACTGCGCCTTCCGGAACGCGGTCGCCACTCGAGGACTTTTCTGCCCCATCGGACGTCGGTCCTGCGAGCTATGTGCCCTGCCCACTGCCACTTAAGTTTGACAATCCGGTGGGCTATGTCGGTGACCCTGGTTTTCCTGCGTATCTCCTCATTTCTGATTTGATCTCGCAGGGAAACTCCGAGCATAGCCCTCTCCATTGCCCTTTGGGTGACTTTGAGCCTTCTGATGGAGCCCATAGTGAGCGACCACGTCTCAGTTCCATATGTCATCACTGGCAACACACATTGGTTGAAGACTTTTGTCTTCAAACATAATAATAGTTATAGTTAATTATAGTAAATCTTTCCTATCTAACAGTTTTGTTTTAGAATGTTGTTATTGATATAGGTTTCTTTATAGTTTCTTGGCAAGAGAATGAAAACTTGATCCAAAACCTTACCAAAAACCAAAAACTGGCTTAGTACCCTCCATGTAACCGTGACAAGTGGGTCATCGATGGGTAGTAGTGGTAGATCTGTCTCTTGCATGCTTTCAGGCGCCTTTTACGACGCCTTCAGGGTTGATGACATTGTGTATTCTTAATTATAACATGAAATAATTTCCTTTCCAGTGGTATAAAATTATTGAGGAATTTAGATAGTAAAATCTTCGAACTTATAATAAAACTAGCTGACCCCGCAAACGTTGTTCTGCCATATAAATATCACTATTAAAAAATAGGGGTTGATCGCCGAGGAGTGAAAATTTAGAGTTGAATATAATTTGTATGATTTAAAAAAATGACAAAAAAATTAAAAAAGAAAATTTGGGGTGGACCACTCTTAACATGGAGAGGGATGAGTAATAAATAGATGTTGTCGCAGACCTAGCCGATATGCACACAAAGTTTCACGAAAATCGGTCGATCCATTTCGGAGGAGTTCAATAAAAAACACCGTAACACGAGAATTTTATATATTAGATGTAAAATATAACCGAAGATATCCAAGGCGCTAAAAACGTTGGGGTAGAAAAGTCTTCGAGTGACGACCGCATTATATAAAGCGCAGTGCTTGTAGGCCTCCTACATGGTAAACCGACAACCCGGTTAATGTTGCCAGAAAACGATGGATGCGGGTGGCTTAGGTGGAGACACAGCCAGGGACAAGGGACAGCAAGCGCGGGACTGTACACCCCGGGGACGTTTAGTGGGTATGCCTCCATTTCCTCACAGAAGCGGAGGGCACTCCCACACACCGCCTGCTGGCCATCCCCAGTCTGGCAGGGATAGTCCACAAAGGAATTTACCCAGGCTAAAAAAAACCCATGGGGGAGGAGAATGATGATGATTAGAACGCATAAAACAAGAATCTTGTAATGAAATCATCATTTTCGAAGCCACCTGAAAAAGTCCACTGAACTTATTAAAAGTTGTTATGTCACCGAGGCTACGTTTTAAAGCTTTCGGCGAAGTTGATTAGAGTTCGTGAGATAGAAGTTTCGGACCTCAAAACCTCAAAACTTCCAGCAAGTAATACTCGCTAAGGGAGATATTATGTCACCATAACTTGGTAATTACTGTAGACTTTAGGCGAAACTCAACTTAAAGTATCTTCAATGCCTTTCTAATGCCGGCTGTACACACTAGTCGAGACAGACCGAGAGCGAGTATGTGCATGGTGCTCTCATCTTGTCTCCGTCTTGCGTCTCGCCTCGCTTATTCTCGGTCACTTGTCGGTTTTTTGCACCCGAGTCAAAGAAGTCAAAGTATCTTCATTCTTCAGTACAAATGAATAATGAGTGTGTAAAAGGAAGCTCTCGTCGCCGGCCATATCAGCCGAGATGTTCTCGACGAGTGTGTACAGCCGCCATAACATAAAAGCTTAATCCAAATAAAATCATCGGTTAAGGAGCTAACACCACATATAGAAACGTGTATTTTGTCATTGAAATTAAACACTTTTTAACGGATTTATCGCGTGTATATTACATTATTTAATTCCCGACGTTTCGTATTTAATTTCAATGTGTAATAATCGCGAAAACCTAAGAAATCATTGTGTATTTTGTCGTTATTTTAGTTCGAGGTCCAGGTCGCTTAGATTGTGATTTCTCGACATATTGTCACCTAATCACACCATCCTGAGGGTATCGTAAGAGGCGACTAAAGGAACGCAATTGGCAGATTACCTAGCTGCAAGGGAAGGAAAACTTGATCCAATGTGCCAACCCGTTAGTCTTTCCCTCCATAAAATTGGAAGAGGCCCGACTCAACAGTGATTTGTTACATGAGGTATATAAGTCTACAGTGCCACGCTGGCCAGACGGGTTGGCACAGGGTTTCACATCCAGTCTTGCGGCTAAATTTCGGCTTTGTCATTTCCTATTGTGGATTCTTATAATACCCTCAGGATGGAAATGCGTGGAGACACTATCCTATTCTAGATAAAACACTCACGCACCAGTTTGCATAGTGGAGGAGTGGAGAGATTAGTTTAAAAATACATCGTTTACTTCTAATAAAGTTTTATACGAAAAACTACAATGTCATATCATTGCTTTCCACTGGCTGCTACCATTTAGATCTTATCTCAACATAATACATAGTACTTGGTTGTTTCAGAAGGGTGTCGTGACAACCGTCGCGTGCCCTTAACAAAATACAATGTGCTTAATCGCAGTTTTGGTAAATTAGACTCTCTATTTAATGTGCAGAGCCCAAAATTAATTGGACGACTCATAATGATGTTGGACATATTAAGCAATTAGCCCACTTGTGGTGACGGATTCAGAATAGATAGTGTCACTGTCCAATTCCATCGTGAGGGTGTTTATGAGCTGGCAGAAGTAAATGTTAAGGCCGAAACCCAGCTGCAACAGAAGGAAAATTTGCGAATCCCTGTGCCAGGCTGTCTGGCCAGTGTGGCACAGTAGGCTAATTACCCGACGCAACAGTGGGTCATCTATGGGCTGCGTAGTAGTAAGAAACTGTAGGCGCAGTGGTTGAGCGTTCGACTGCTGCGCAGCATGACGCGGGTTCGATTCCCGCACGGAAGTAATATTTGTACGACCTACAAGTATTTGTTCCGGGTCTGGGTGTTTTCTATCTATTTTAGGTACGTATTTACAAAAAAAAAATGTAGGTATATCCGTAGTTTATCATCCATCTCGTTACCATAACACAAGCATTAAGTTGCTTAGCTTGGGACGAGATGGCGTTGTGTGAATGTGTCCAAGGATATTTATAAAAAAAGTTGCTTACTTTTTCCTGAAACTTTGCACACAGTATTTTTATCAATAATACTACTACTACTAATAATCATCATTAGCTTTCATTCAGACATGCCATTGCTGTTAATATTCGTAGTTTATCCGTTTGTTCCACTTCTGCGTGTCCGTTTGCCATGTGGCAAAGGCCTCCTCCAATCTTTTCCATTTCTATGGCCACTCTATCCCAAGTTGTTCCCGCGACTTGTTTGACGTCATCGTCCCATCTCCTTTGTGGTCTACCTCTCTTTCTCTTTTGGGTACCATTGTGTGACCAGTTTACTCCATTTATCTTTTCCCCTGATCATGTGGCCTACAAGTTACTACTAAAATAAATAAAATACGCAATATATTTTTGCCAAGCCCACCGTTAGAAGAATCGTAATTGCCTTTAGACACTATTAACTTATTGAGCCCAGTCACGTGACAGGACAATCATTTTAATTAATGATTTCCAACCATTAACCCACACTTCACTTAACCGATGACCGTCGGTTATGACAACCGGTAATTAGCCGAACGGTAATTGTCGATAACCAATTAATGAGAACGCGTTAATCGCAGCGACTTGGCAGGTTATTCATTATGAAAATGATCCGGATATTTTTCTATTGATAAAATACATTTTGGTTCAAAGTCATTTATTTTGGAAAGGTCAGGTCTTGGGTTGGATGCGCAGCCTTTGGTTCCGGGTCGGGTCTTTGTGTAAACCAAAAGCTCTTGTTCAGAGCTTACTTATCACATATCTGGTCAGAACTGCTAGAATACAGCCGGGATAACTCAGAACCCTACTGCGTCCTTCAGGACTGTCTTTCTAGTGTCATCGTTGTGTACGACACCATCAGGATAAACGTTGTGTATGGGTTAGTGACTCCATGTGTTTAATAACACATAGAGTCAGTAGAAGAGCAACCATGGACTTTCTTGCCGGCTCTTCTCTATGGAATGGCATTCCGAACCGGTGGTAAAAACTAAATGAGTAACTAATTTAATTTTTCTTTTAAAATTTTTTTATCATAATCTTTGACTATTTGAAAACATTCGCAAGAATTTATTCGAATAAAAAACTTTTTGATTTTGATTTTGATTTAATAAGTCAACACGTGGATTCTTCTCGTTTTCCATCCTACACTGACGTTTGAGATTGCTTTCACTCCGTCTTTTTGCTTAGTTTTAAACGATCATACTTTTCAGTCTTCAGACAAATCCCGAGCTACAGTAATGTTACTGTAGCTCAACATTAAACCTGTATCCTTGCCATTAAGCTAAAATGAATGCGGAGTAGAAGAAAGCAGAAAGGATGCCTAATGGCTTAAATATTTTAGCCAACAGCAGCGATGTTTGCTAAAACAGTATAGTTCGTTTCATTTAATAGTAAGCATAAATTTATTTATTATTCGTTCGCTTTAAAAATGCTGTACGTAAAGGTGTATACACGGTGGTGTTAATTGGCCATAATAAATGACCCACTACTCAGTCGGGACTCCTCCAAATTGATGTAGGCAAATTAACCTACTGTGCCAAGCTATCAAGACAAGTTGGCACAAGGTTTGGAACAAATTTTACTTCTCTTGCGGCTAGTTGACCTGTTTCTGCATTCTTTAGTCGCCTCTTACGACACCCTGACGATGGTATGGATTGGTGACATTGGATACACGGAAAATAAGGTACAGAAAACGAAATCGTGACGTAAAACGATCCCAATAGTTTAAGCGCAAAATTTTGCGGTAAATAATGTGTTGGTTAACTGGAAGACATTGCTTTTTAGTGTTATGGCCGCCAATTGTATGTGTTTTATATCATTTCTCCTGTAAGCCATGTGTATGTCGCAAACGTAGAATAAAGAGTTTTCTATCTTGCTAATATTTTTTTGTACGAGACGAAAATTTTACGTGCTCACCTCAAAATGTAAAACAGTGTATTGGAGTCATTTACCCCGAGAGAAGCATTATTTGTTATCTATTGCTAATCTGATGTAGAAAAATGCTATAATAATAAAATATGTTGACAGTGTTTCATTGGGGTCGGCGCTTGTCCAACTTAATATGACTAACTTAATTTGACTAACCATTGTTTATATGTAGAAATTGTCGTGTGCCCTCTGCTCCCTATCGAATGGGAGAACCGGTATTTATTTGGTTAGGCCAGCTGTTATCACCCCACTATCTATAGCAGTCGTATAGCGACTGCTATAGATGGTGGAATGGCAGCCGAGACCGACGGCTTGCCGCGCCCCCCAAAGTAGTAGAGGTCTGCTATTACAAATGATAGACCATTCCAATATCCTTTACAGCCAGTCGTTGCTTAACCTGCAGATCAAATTCGTTCCACACTGTCTGCTAATCGCAAAGATCAAATAAACATTTCATCGTTTCAGCCCTTAAATGACCCACTACTGAGTCGGGCCTCCTCCAAACTCATGGAGGGAAATTAACCTACTGTGCCACGCTGGCAATACGAGTTGGCACAGGGTTTGTATTAAGTTTTCCTTCTCTTTCTGCCTCTTGCTTCTCCTTCTTTTAGTCGCCTCTTACGACACCCTCAAGACGGTATGGGTTGGTGACATTGTGTATTCTAAGTCCGTCACCACACGGTCAAACATTCAATACCAACATAAAAGCACACTGCATTTATAACGTGTAGTGTGTTTCTCGCATCTTGCGAACTTGCTCACACTGTGCTGTTTAGTGTTTTTTGTAAACAAGGCCAATAATTTGAAATAAATCAACTACAGAGTTTCTTTCCAGCTCTTCTCTGCAGAACAGCATTCCGAACCAGTGGTCGTTTCAGCATTAATGTGGGTGGACACAAGGGTTGCCAGAGATTAAAAGTGTTGGATGGATTGTAAGAAGGAGGAATTGTGTATGAAAGGTTTGAATGTAGATATTACCAAAGACAGGTGTGTATGGAAACTACCACCTAGCGTGGGACTGGAGCCGTAAGATGATAATGGTAACTAATTAAAATATGACAATTTAAAAGAGTTTTTTGATAAAACCTACGTAATTAAAGATCCTTTTGAGTTTGAGGTTGAACAAAAAAACAAGTGACTGATCGTAATATAAACCATCATGATTCATTTTATAAAATTTATGCTATAGGTGATTTGGCATGCAAGATACATAAATTTATTTTTTACTAGCTGACCCGGCGAACTTTGTTCCGCATTTATATTTAAAACAAAATGAAAATTGGACATAGGATACCTGAGATTTTTATCCCGTCCGTATAAAACCTACTTTAACAAAACGCAACTGACAGCGAAACGTTATGTTGTCTATAGTTTAATATGGTCGAAAATTTGACAATTAGAAATTTTTAATTCGACTTGTTTATATTGTTGTAATTCACATAATATCTTTATAACTTGTAGCCTATGTGTTATTCTTATGTATAAGCTATATTATTGTAAAGTTTCATTATAATCCATTCAGTAGTTTTTACGTGAAAGAGTAACAAACATCCATCCATCCATCCATACTTCCAAACTTTCACGTTTATAATATTATTGTAAAGTTTCATTATAATCCATTCAGTAGTTTTTACGTGTAAGAGTAACAAACATCCATCCATCCATCCATACTTCCAAACTTTCACGTTTATAATATTAGTAAGATTGCGTCGCTCCTGTCACCAAAGGTAAATAAACCCGTTCTAGTGCAAGCAATAACGCGAATTTCACAGTCCTGCTGCAGGCAGGGCAAACACCGCAAAATTTACCAAATTAAATACTCTCTGAATTGTACATTTTACTTATTTATTTTGTAGGCTGGTTAAATTGTATTTACCTTGCCGTGCTAACGTTTGCCCTTTTTGACGGTGGTTCTCAAACATTTAATTAAGGTTAATGGTGGTAAGCTGTGTCGCAAAGTCTGTTGCCAGCCTCCACAGCTCAAGCTTTCGGGAAGTTAGTTATCCACCACACCAGTCTGAAATTATTTGAGACTGATATATATCCTCAATGGAATTGACAAAGCAACTACGTGGTGGGTGATTAGATTAGCCTACTGTGCCACGCTGGCCAGATCGATTGGCACAGGTTTTCGTATCAAGTTTTCCTTCCCTTGCGGCTAGATTTTTGGCATAGTCGTTTCCTTTTTTCTGCTCTTACGACACACTCAGGATGGAATTGGGTGGTGACACTGTGTATTCTAAAACCGTCACCACACGGACCTATGTAGTTATTATCTAATGCGATGTAATTTATAATAATGCAATTCTTCAATATTTTACACAATATTAAATAAATAAATAAATATAATGAATATCTTTGGACATTTCACACAACGCCATCTCGTCCCATCTATCTGCTTGTGTTATGGTAACGAGATGGATGATAAACTACTTATATACATTTTTTTTTGTAAATACATACATATTATAGATAGAAATGACACCCAGACTCCGAGCCAGTGCCTCTGGTTTAGACAAAGACACTTGCCCGACCCCGGAATCGAACCCGGGACCCGTCGATCCAAAGGCGGCACATCTAACCACTTAGACCAACGTTAAGAAAAAAATATGACAAATATTTACGCAAACTTTGACAACCACAGGCACAACTAAAAGACGGGAGCTGCACGAAATGAAAACATAAAATTACTTTAAATAACATTACGAAACATTATTTTGTCTGTTCATTCTCTAACATTAAAACGATAAATTCTGGATTTCGAGCTGAAATATCTTATCATAAAGCTTGCAGTTATACTATACTAGTGGCCCGCCCCGGCTTCGCCCGTGCAAAGCGGGGGTGGGTTATACTTAAAAACCTTCCCCTTGAATCACGCTATCTATTAAAAAAAACCGCTTCAAAATCCGTTGCGTAGTTTTAAAGATTTATGCATACATAGGGACGGACAGAAGAATGCGACTTTATTTTATACTATGTAGTGATAGTGATAGTGAAGTAAGTATTAAACGATGTGTCTTCAGAATTAAAAAAAACTACTACTAGGTACTCAGCCCATAAATGACCCACTGCTGAGTCGGGCCAGTGGGTAATATAAGGGCCAAGTAGTCACCGACAGATAGAAGGATTCATTAGAAAGGTTTGGATACATCTGTATTATTAGAAAAAGTTAGGAATCCTTACTAAAACTTCAATGATGTAACCGAAGGTGAAAAATTAAGCTATACAATGTTTTCATCGCATGCTCTGGGGAGGAAACTATATTAAAGAATAGGTCTAGTTGGATGTGCCGCATTTAGATCACGGGGTCCCGTGTTCGATTCCGGGGCCGGGCAAGTGTCTTTGTGTAAACCAGAGGCACTTGCTCTGGGTCTGGGTGTCATTTATGTTCGTGAATTTCATGTTTGTAAACTGCCCCCGCGATACAGGTTATACCTAATGCAGGGGTTTCTTTAATATATGGGTTGATACGACATAGGGGCACTGCCTATACTAGGTATCATTTCCAGGCTCTGTACCAAAAAACAATTAAATTGGAGAAATAGTTTAGCCGCAAATGATTTTTTAAAATTTTTGCTTCATTTGAACATGAAAACAACAGACATAAATGCCTAACGCATCGTTTATTAACCTTAGGGGCTGTATGTTTTTTTAACATTTTTTAACCCCTCCCTCCCCCTTCGTGATACCTGGTGAGGTTTAAGACTACCCCTCCACCCCCCATGAAAAATCACGTGTATTTTTTTTTACCGTTTGGAATTCATACGAATCACATATAGTATACATAGTGTAATTTAATGCCCCTCTGTCATATCAACTCTGTATATAAGTATCTACACCACACTTAGCGATACCATACGCCCAACTAAGTAAGGCTATTGGAGGAGGTCAACAGTGGGTCATGTCCATGCTGAGTAGTAGTAGGACAACTAGTAACGAAGCTTCAGAATGTTGCTTCAAACAAATGTATTTAGTTTAGCTATTTCAAGTTACATTTCAAACCACTAAACCTGGAACATATTCCGTTTGAAGGCTTCTAAACCGGTTAGTTAAAGACGAAGTTATGCGGTAATATACATACAAAAAGTTCCGTGTCAAAATATCACCACCTGAGTACCCAGTAATATACCCATTCCATCCTGAGTGGGTCGCAAGGGCCGACTAAAGGAAATTACATGGCAGTAAACCTAATTTTCCATTGTCCGGTGGAAAAATTACAAATTCCTGAAATAAATTTAAAAAAATCGGTTTAAGCAAAATGGAACCGGGTTGCCCCCTGGCAACATGCATTTATATCATCAGTAGGGCATTTTGAAGAGGATCACATAAAAAAATTGAGGTGGAACAGTTTTTGGCACTCGTGAGCCAGTTCCTCCCGGACTATTTCTTTTCCATTTCTATGGCCACTCTATCCCAAGTTGTTCCCGCGACTTGTTTGACGTCATCGTCCCATCTCCTTTGTGGTCTACCTCTCTTTCTCTTTTGGGTACCATTGTGTGACCAGTTTACTCCATTTATCTTTTCCCCTGATCATGTGGCCTACAAGTTACTACTAAAATAAATAAAATACGCAATATATTTTTGCCAAGCCCACCGTTAGAAGAATCGTAATTGCCTTTAGACACTATTAACTTATTGAGCCCAGTCACGTGACAGGACAATCATTTTAATTAATGATTTCCAACCATTAACCCACACTTCACTTAACCGATGACCGTCGGTTATGACAACCGGTAATTAGCCGAACGGTAATTGTCGATAACCAATTAATGAGAACGCGTTAATCGCAGCGACTTGGCAGGTTATTCATTATGAAAATGATCCGGATATTTTTCTATTGATAAAATACATTTTGGTTCAAAGTCATTTATTTTGGAAAGGTCAGGTCTTGGGTTGGATGCGCAGCCTTTGGTTCCGGGTCGGGTCTTTGTGTAAACCAAAAGCTCTTGTTCAGAGCTTACTTATCACATATCTGGTCAGAACTGCTAGAATACAGCCGGGATAACTCAGAACCCTACTGCGTCCTTCAGGACTGTCTTTCTAGTGTCATCGTTGTGTACGACACCATCAGGATAAACGTTGTGTATGGGTTAGTGACTCCATGTGTTTAATAACACATAGAGTCAGTAGAAGAGCAACCATGGACTTTCTTGCCGGCTCTTCTCTATGGAATGGCATTCCGAACCGGTGGTAAAAACTAAATGAGTAACTAATTTAATTTTTCTTTTAAAATTTTTTTATCATAATCTTTGACTATTTGAAAACATTCGCAAGAATTTATTCGAATAAAAAACTTTTTGATTTTGATTTTGATTTAATAAGTCAACACGTGGATTCTTCTCGTTTTCCATCCTACACTGACGTTTGAGATTGCTTTCACTCCGTCTTTTTGCTTAGTTTTAAACGATCATACTTTTCAGTCTTCAGACAAATCCCGAGCTACAGTAATGTTACTGTAGCTCAACATTAAACCTGTATCCTTGCCATTAAGCTAAAATGAATGCGGAGTAGAAGAAAGCAGAAAGGATGCCTAATGGCTTAAATATTTTAGCCAACAGCAGCGATGTTTGCTAAAACAGTATAGTTCGTTTCATTTAATAGTAAGCATAAATTTATTTATTATTCGTTCGCTTTAAAAATGCTGTACGTAAAGGTGTATACACGGTGGTGTTAATTGGCCATAATAAATGACCCACTACTCAGTCGGGACTCCTCCAAATTGATGTAGGCAAATTAACCTACTGTGCCAAGCTATCAAGACAAGTTGGCACAAGGTTTGGAACAAATTTTACTTCTCTTGCGGCTAGTTGACCTGTTTCTGCATTCTTTAGTCGCCTCTTACGACACCCTGACGATGGTATGGATTGGTGACATTGGATACACGGAAAATAAGGTACAGAAAACGAAATCGTGACGTAAAACTATCCCAATAGTTTAAGCGCAAAATTTTGCGGTAAATAATGTGTTGGTTAACTGGAAGACATTGCTTTTTAGTGTTATGGCCGCCAATTGTATGTGTTTTATATCATTTCTCCTGTAAGCCATGTGTATGTCGCAAACGTAGAATAAAGAGTTTTCTATCTTGCTAATATTTTTTTGTACGAGACGAAAATTTTACGTGCTCACCTCAAAATGTAAAACAGTGTATTGGAGTCATTTACCCCGAGAGAAGCATTATTTGTTATCTATTGCTAATCTGATGTAGAAAAATGCTATAATAATAAAATATGTTGACAGTGTTTCATTGGGGTCGGCGCTTGTCCAACTTAATATGACTAACTTAATTTGACTAACCATTGTTTATATGTAGAAATTGTCGTGTGCCCTCTGCTCCCTATCGAATGGGAGAACCGGTATTTATTTGGTTAGGCCAGCTGTTATCACCCCACTATCTATAGCAGTCGTATAGCGACTGCTATAGATGGTGGAATGGCAGCCGAGACCGACGGCTTGCCGCGCCCCCCAAAGTAGTAGAGGTCTGCTATTACAAATGATAGACCATTCCAATATCCTTTACAGCCAGTCGTTGCTTAACCTGCAGATCAAATTCGTTCCACACTGTCTGCTAATCGCAAAGATCAAATAAACATTTCATCGTTTCAGCCCTTAAATGACCCACTACTGAGTCGGGCCTCCTCCAAACTCATGGAGGGAAATTAACCTACTGTGCCACGCTGGCAATACGAGTTGGCACAGGGTTTGTATTAAGTTTTCCTTCTCTTTCTGCCTCTTGCTTCTCCTTCTTTTAGTCGCCTCTTACGACACCCTCAAGACGGTATGGGTTGGTGACATTGTGTATTCTAAGTCCGTCACCACACGGTCAAACATTCAATACCAACATAAAAGCACACTGCATTTATAACGTGTAGTGTGTTTCTCGCATCTTGCGAACTTGCTCACACTGTGCTGTTTAGTGTTTTTTGTAAACAAGGCCAATAATTTGAAATAAATCAACTACAGAGTTTCTTTCCAGCTCTTCTCTGCAGAACAGCATTCCGAACCAGTGGTCGTTTCAGCATTAATGTGGGTGGACACAAGGGTTGCCAGAGATTAAAAGTGTTGGATGGATTGTAAGAAGGAGGAATTGTGTATGAAAGGTTTGAATGTAGATATTACCAAAGACAGGTGTGTATGGAAACTACCACCTAGCGTGGGACTGGAGCCGTAAGATGATAATGGTAACTAATTAAAATATGACAATTTAAAAGAGTTTTTTGATAAAACCTACGTAATTAAAGATCCTTTTGAGTTTGAGGTTGAACAAAAAAACAAGTGACTGATCGTAATATAAACCATCATGATTCATTTTATAAAATTTATGCTATAGGTGATTTGGCATGCAAGATACATAAATTTATTTTTTACTAGCTGACCCGGCGAACTTTGTTCCGCATTTATATTTAAAACAAAATGAAAATTGGACATAGGATACCTGAGATTTTTATCCCGTCCGTATAAAACCTACTTTAACAAAACGCAACTGACAGCGAAACGTTATGTTGTCTATAGTTTAATATGGTCGAAAATTTGACAATTAGAAATTTTTAATTCGACTTGTTTATATTGTTGTAATTCACATAATATCTTTATAACTTGTAGCCTATGTGTTATTCTTATGTATAAGCTATATTATTGTAAAGTTTCATTATAATCCATTCAGTAGTTTTTACGTGAAAGAGTAACAAACATCCATCCATCCATCCATACTTCCAAACTTTCACGTTTATAATATTATTGTAAAGTTTCATTATAATCCATTCAGTAGTTTTTACGTGTAAGAGTAACAAACATCCATCCATCCATCCATACTTCCAAACTTTCACGTTTATAATATTAGTAAGATTGCGTCGCTCCTGTCACCAAAGGTAAATAAACCCGTTCTAGTGCAAGCAATAACGCGAATTTCACAGTCCTGCTGCAGGCAGGGCAAACACCGCAAAATTTACCAAATTAAATACTCTCTGAATTGTACATTTTACTTATTTATTTTGTAGGCTGGTTAAATTGTATTTACCTTGCCGTGCTAACGTTTGCCCTTTTTGACGGTGGTTCTCAAACATTTAATTAAGGTTAATGGTGGTAAGCTGTGTCGCAAAGTCTGTTGCCAGCCTCCACAGCTCAAGCTTTCGGGAAGTTAGTTATCCACCACACCAGTCTGAAATTATTTGAGACTGATATATATCCTC
This sequence comes from Clostera curtula, assembly GCA_905475355.2. Lineage (NCBI taxonomy): Eukaryota > Metazoa > Arthropoda > Insecta > Lepidoptera > Notodontidae > Clostera > Clostera curtula. Next base: position 2,162,404 of record FR997813.1, on the reverse strand, counting down.
AATGGAATTGACAAAGCAACTACGTGGTGGGTGATTAGATTAGCCTACTGTGCCACGCTGGCCAGATCGATTGGCACAGGTTTTCGTATCAAGTTTTCCTTCCCTTGCGGCTAGATTTTTGGCATAGTCGTTTCCTTTTTTCTGCTCTTACGACACACTCAGGATGGAATTGGGTGGTGACACTGTGTATTCTAAAACCGTCACCACACGGACCTATGTAGTTATTATCTAATGCGATGTAATTTATAATAATGCAATTCTTCAATATTTTACACAATATTAAATAAATAAATAAATATAATGAATATCTTTGGACATTTCACACAACGCCATCTCGTCCCATCTATCTGCTTGTGTTATGGTAACGAGATGGATGATAAACTACTTATATACATTTTTTTTTGTAAATACATACATATTATAGATAGAAATGACACCCAGACTCCGAGCCAGTGCCTCTGGTTTAGACAAAGACACTTGCCCGACCCCGGAATCGAACCCGGGACCCGTCGATCCAAAGGCGGCACATCTAACCACTTAGACCAACGTTAAGAAAAAAATATGACAAATATTTACGCAAACTTTGACAACCACAGGCACAACTAAAAGACGGGAGCTGCACGAAATGAAAACATAAAATTACTTTAAATAACATTACGAAACATTATTTTGTCTGTTCATTCTCTAACATTAAAACGATAAATTCTGGATTTCGAGCTGAAATATCTTATCATAAAGCTTGCAGTTATACTATACTAGTGGCCCGCCCCGGCTTCGCCCGTGCAAAGCGGGGGTGGGTTATACTTAAAAACCTTCCCCTTGAATCACGCTATCTATTAAAAAAAACCGCTTCAAAATCCGTTGCGTAGTTTTAAAGATTTATGCATACATAGGGACGGACAGAAGAATGCGACTTTATTTTATACTATGTAGTGATAGTGATAGTGAAGTAAGTATTAAACGATGTGTCTTCAGAATTAAAAAAAACTACTACTAGGTACTCAGCCCATAAATGACCCACTGCTGAGTCGGGCCAGTGGGTAATATAAGGGCCAAGTAGTCACCGACAGATAGAAGGATTCATTAGAAAGGTTTGGATACATCTGTATTATTAGAAAAAGTTAGGAATCCTTACTAAAACTTCAATGATGTAACCGAAGGTGAAAAATTAAGCTATACAATGTTTTCATCGCATGCTCTGGGGAGGAAACTATATTAAAGAATAGGTCTAGTTGGATGTGCCGCATTTAGATCACGGGGTCCCGTGTTCGATTCCGGGGCCGGGCAAGTGTCTTTGTGTAAACCAGAGGCACTTGCTCTGGGTCTGGGTGTCATTTATGTTCGTGAATTTCATGTTTGTAAACTGCCCCCGCGATACAGGTTATACCTAATGCAGGGGTTTCTTTAATATATGGGTTGATACGACATAGGGGCACTGCCTATACTAGGTATCATTTCCAGGCTCTGTACCAAAAAACAATTAAATTGGAGAAATAGTTTAGCCGCAAATGATTTTTTAAAATTTTTGCTTCATTTGAACATGAAAACAACAGACATAAATGCCTAACGCATCGTTTATTAACCTTAGGGGCTGTATGTTTTTTTAACATTTTTTAACCCCTCCCTCCCCCTTCGTGATACCTGGTGAGGTTTAAGACTACCCCTCCACCCCCCATGAAAAAATCACGTGTATTTTTTTTTACCGTTTGGAATTCATACGAATCACATATAGTATACATAGTGTAATTTAATGCCCCTCTGTCATATCAACTCTGTATATAAGTATCTACACCACACTTAGCGATACCATACGCCCAACTAAGTAAGGCTATTGGAGGAGGTCAACAGTGGGTCATGTCCATGCTGAGTAGTAGTAGGACAACTAGTAACGAAGCTTCAGAATGTTGCTTCAAACAAATGTATTTAGTTCAGCTATTTCAAGTTACATTTCAAACCACTAAACCTGGAACATATTCCGTTTGAAGGCTTCTAAACCGGTTAGTTAAAGACGAAGTTATGCGGTAATATACATACAAAAAGTTCCGTGTCAAAATATCACCACCTGAGTACCCAGTAATATACCCATTCCATCCTGAGTGGGTCGCAAGGGCCGACTAAAGGAAATTACATGGCAGTAAACCTAATTTTCCATTGTCCGGTGGAAAAATTACAAATTCCTGAAATAAATTTAAAAAAATCGGTTTAAGCAAAATGGAACCGGGTTGCCCCCTGGCAACATGCATTTATATCATCAGTAGGGCATTTTGAAGAGGATCACATAAAAAAATTGAGGTGGAACAGTTTTTGGCACTCGTGAGCCAGTTCCTCCCGGACTATTGTTGTAAAGGAAATTACATGGCAGGAAACCTAATTTTCCAACACAAGGAAACCCTGAAACAAAACCAACCCAACTTGGCATCGAAGCCATATCTCCCTCCTGTAATTGGTTTTGACACAGCAGTTGCTCTTCATCATCATCATCATTTCAGCCTAAAGACGTCCACTGCTGGACATAGGCCTCCCCCAAGGATCTCCACAAAAGCCGGTCAGTGGCTCTTACGGGCTGAAAATTAAGTAAGTACAACTTATAGGCTAGTAATAACTTTAAGGAGAACGAGAGTTGAATGTCCAGTGCACATTTAACTTTTAACTGACCTTATTTCATTAATTTCACTAAATTAAACACTTTTTAACGGATTTAACGCGTGTATATTACATTATTTAATTCCCGACGTTTCGTATTTAATTTCAATGTGTAATAATCGCGAAAACCTAAGAAATCATTGTGTATTTTGTCGTTATTTTAGTTCGAGGTCCAGTAGTAGTGCGCTTAGATTTTGATTTCTCGTCATATTGTCACCTAATCACACCATCCTGAGGGTATCGTAAGAGGATACCTATAAGTTTGTAAAGTATCAAGATAATTTCCGTGAAATCCCAATTCTCTTCATTAGTATTCATTTTAAAGCAATCAGCTTAATATTTGACTGGATTTAAATCCGGACTGAAAGCCCGTGACTGAATTGCCAATTTATTCAAAGGCGTCACTTCTAAACTTTGCGATGGAAAGAGCAGGACATATATTTATTCTGCTTACATAGACATATTTTTAATACCTTTAAATCGCCCTTAGTTTCTTACAATCTCCAAAGCATAAACTCAAAATTTAAAAAACCCCCTACACAATAACCTTTAAAAAGTAAAAAATAAATACATCGCGTTGGGGGACCGCTCCCACTTATTTATTACCTGACCTCTGGTCAATGTATTTATTTTTTACTTTTTAAAGGTTATTGTGACGGGGGTTTTTTAAAATTTTAATTTAATATTTATTTTATACTTTTTATAGGTACACACTTATTATAATGTAGATTTTGTTAAATTGCACGTGATGCGCTTTCATTTGAGACCCCACTTGATTATATTTGCAGACATTCGGTTATTCTTCCCCACTTTCACCCCCCATAACTTTTAAACGACTAAACCGATTTTCATCAAACATGGCTAAGAACACTCGCCCGTAACTCACCTGTCATACAAAAAAAAACTGTATTGAAATCGCTGCTTCATCCGTTCGCGAGCTACGGTGCCACAGACAGACAGACAGACCGACAGACAGACACGTGAAACTTATAACACCCCTCTTTTTGCGTCGGGGGTTAAAAAGGAACTTTATTTACGTAGGTTTCATCACAAAACTCTTCTATATCTTCATATTTATAAATACCATTATCATCTTACGGCCCCTGTCCCACACTAGGTGGTAGTCTCCACACACACATATCAGTCGTCTTACCTACATTCACACCTTTCACACTCAACTCCTCACTCCTACAATCCCTCCATCTCCCGAATGCCGAACCTACCACCGGTTCGGAAGGCATAGATAAGAATATTCTTGTTTAACGATTCTTTCAAACAACAAAACAAAATTAAAACTGTTTCAAAGTCAAATTGTCACTCACAAATGGTCAAAATATTACAGATAACAGTCATACAATACAATATTCGACCATTTACTACCAGTCCGAAGCACGACCACTACTGAGAAAAACTGGCAAGAAACTCAGAGGTCTTTTTGTCCTATTTCATATCATTAAAATAACTTAAATAAAGTATATAAACCTTGAACAGATTAGTCCCAGGCAGCTGGGTCTTTTAAATAATAGGCAATCTGCTTTTTTGTTAAGCTTTGTCTTGACCGTCTTTTTAAAGGCATTGCGAGGCTAAGTTAATATAATTTAATCCTTCTAGAAGTTATAATGAAACAAACAGACATCCGCTCTAAACACGGAGTGGAACGCATCGCCCGAGTCTGTTTTTCTTGGGTCATCATCATCGTGTATAACAATCACTGTTGTGTTGGACCTCCGCCAATCGGATCGGATATTAACAGTAAACTAATGTTGTAAGCTAATATTGTTGACCGACAACCGCTGGGGTAGACGAGTTCTTGAGTGGAGACCGCGAATCGGCAAGCGTAGTATAGGACGACCCTCTGCTAGATGGAGCGACGAGCGCGTCAGGCCGAGGACAGGGCGCTATGGCGCTCTTTAGGGGAGGCCTATGTCCAGCAGTGGACTAATGTGGGCTGATGATGATGATGATGATGAATGTTGTAGCAGTATGTTCAGCAGAGGACGTCTTTTGGCTGAAATGATGAATTTGGCACGTTGGCTAGCTTACCATAAAACAAATTACTCTAGTTAATAGTTATTCATCATCAGCAGCATAGTTAAGACCAAAAATTACCCTCTATGGTGTCCTCCAAATTTACAGAGGGAAATTACATTGGCCCAGGGTTTGTATTAAGTTTTCCTTCTCTTGCGGCTATGGGGTCTACCTCTGGCGTTCTTTTAGACTCCTTTAAACGAATTTAGAATAAATAAATAAATAAATATGCTTGGACATTTCAGACAACGCCATCTCGTCCCAAGTTAAGCAACTTAATGCTTGTGTTATGGTAACGAGATGGATGATAAACTACTTATATACATTTTTTTTATGTAAATACATACATGTTATAGATAGAAAACACCCAGACCCGGAGCAAATACTTGAAGGTCGTACAAATATTTCTTCCGTGCGGGGATCGAACCCGCGACATGCTGCGCTGCAGTCGATCGCTCAACCACTGCGCCAACCGTGTCGTCAATATAAAGTGTCACCACCCCATTCCACCCGTAGGCTATAGTGAAAGCTGACAAAAATGTGGAAATGTCATGGCCGATAACCTAGCCACAAGAGAAGGAAAACTTGATATGAAACTCTGTCACAACCCAATTGGCCAGCGTATCACAGTAGGCTAAATTACCCTCTATGTAAGTGGAGGAGGCCCGACTCAGCACTGGGTCATTTATGGGCTAAATAATAGTAGAATAGCAGGATGGCTTTACGTGCCCTCCAGAGCATAGTGGAGGACAGCTAATACAAATGATCCACACCCATCCAACAATCAGCAGAATTAGACGTCATTTAACATGTAGATCGATTGGTTTTCGCACTGTCCGTTTATAAAAATATAAACCTTAACCTTTTTTATATTTAAAATCTGAATGGAAACCGGCGGCGTTATTGCATCTGTCACAGACAAAACCGATATCCGGGCAAAGATATGAAGATTCGTTTTGCACTGGCCGCATGGCATGGATTCTGATCAATGGATGCATGGCATGGACGCATGGCATGGATTCTGTGGTTCAACATAGGAACGAAGTTAATTTTACTTGTAGAATATTGACTGAAAATAAATATATCCACATTTTACATTTTTAAGTCTCATGAAATTACTAAGACCCAGCAAACATTGTTATATGGCATAACAACACCTTGCAAGTTTATGTTTTGTAAGGATAATCAGAAAAATGTACCTATATATTTAGGAATATACATGTTAAATGTCGTTTAATAGTGAAGATTAAAAGGTTTTCAAATCCTAATATTAATGTTCTAAATTCAAATTAAACTTTCATATGTTTCGTATTTTGTTTAACAACCATAAAAAGGCAAGTGTTTCGATTTTTCTGATGAGAAGTAAATATTCATAATAACCGATAAATGACCCACAGCTAAGTCGGGCCTCCTGGATAGTATATAATTACTGTGAACCGCTGGCCAGACACGACACCCACCCTCAGGATGTAACCGGGTGGAGACACTATCTATACATCTATACTATCTATACATCTATACATACTACATACATACAAATAAATAAAATTGGAGTGTCTGTTTGTAATAATAAAATAACCACTTTTTACTAAATGCGTAAGTATGTATACACTGTACGTAGACCAAAACAACATTTTAATTTTTATCTGTCTGTCTGTCTGTCTGTTTGTTCCGGCTAATCTCTGGAACGACTGGACCAATTTTGACGGGACTTTCACTGATAGGTAGCTAATTATATAAGGAGTAACTTAGGCTACTTTTATTTAGACTAGCTTCGCCCCGCGGTATAGATATAGATTAAAACATCAATCTATATCTATACTTTTTTACTTTTAATAGCTTTTAACAGGTGCCGTTGCTGGGGGTCGGTTGGCTTGGGCATTACAAGGTTACTATTGTCAACTATATCTGGCTGAAGTTTGGCCCTTTGGAACTATTGCGTGAGTTTGCTCTCACAAATCTGTCTTATAACCAGTCTTGTACCCAAATGGCGATCTAAAAAGAGCAACTACAGAGTTTCTTGCCGGCTCTTCTCTGTAGAGGTGCATTCCGAACCGGTGGTAGATGGTAAATAATTAATTTTAAATGGTAAATTTTAAATTTTATTTTTTGTTTAACCTGTCAAAAGAGCTCTAATGAGCCAACTTGATTAAATGAGTTTTGATTTTGATTTTTGATATATAAAGCTGCAGAGTTTGTTTGTTTGAACGCGCTAATCTCAGGAACTACTGGACCGATTTCAAAAAATCTTTCAGTGTTAGATAGTCAATTTATCGAGGAAGGTTATAGGCTATATTTTATTTTCAAAAGAATTAGGGATCCGTATGAAAATTGCGATAATGTAAGCCAAGGTGTAAAATCGAGAACCTATTTATGCGTGCGCTGCAAAAACTATTGGCAATAGAACAAAATGATAGTACATCATTTTGTTCTATTTGGGTTTCTAGGTCTTATAATAATTTACAAAAAAATCCCCGAGAGCACATATCTAACTATCATAGTTTAGTCACAATAACCGATTTTATGTTCATAAAAAATATGCATAGAGATAAGCACGGGTTCGAAGCCCACGCGGGCGAAGCCGCGTGCAAAGCTAGTGTAAAATACACGCGATAAATGTGTGTATGTGGTAACTTCGAACCCCACTTTAGAGTCGGGAGTCGTTAAATTTCATGGAGGGAAGCTACTACTCCTACCACCATTATTCAGGCCATAAATGACCCACTGCTGAGTTGGGCCTCCTCCCAAAACAAGGAGGGTAATTAGCCTTCTGTGCCACGCTGGCCAAACGGGTTGGCACAGGGTTTGCATCAAGTTTTCCTTGTCTTTTGGCTCGGTTTTCGGCCTTGTCATTTCCGTTTGTCGGCTCTTACGAAACTCTCAGGATGAAATGGGGGGGGTGACACTATGTATTCTAAATCCGTCACTCCACGGACAGGAGGGAACTCTACTCAACTGTTTATTTCGAGTTTTCTCGAGTCTCTCCCATCACTACGACTGCTGCAGATCGTCAAGTAACTAGGAAATAAATCTGTCATCATTATCACAGTTTTCCATCACCGCGCGGTTGAAACCGCGGGGTGCAGCTAGTGTGTACCTAATAATTGTGAAAACTACCAATCATTACCACTTCTTTGTACTTAAACTACACCGCTCTACAGGAAAAAGACAAAAATATAAATAATACATATATCCTTGGACATTTCACACAACGCCATCTCGTCCCAAGCTAAGCAACTTAATGCTTGTGTTATGGTAACGAGATGGATGATAAACTACTTATTGTACATTTTTTTTGTAAATACTTACATATTATAGATAGAAAACACCCAGACCCGGAACAAATACTTGTAGGTCGTACAAATATTTCTTCCGTGCGGGAATCGAACCCGCGACATGCTGCGCAGCAGTCGATCGCTCAACCACTGTAAACTGTTAAAACTTTAAGGAGAGTCTGTGGCTTGGATCTTATTAAAACACGGTATGTATTCACTTTAACCTCTGAACGATGAATATTCTCGCAAAATGAGGGTATCTTCATTTCGTCATACATTATATTCATATGATACATATATCTTTTCGTTCAACCCAACCACAATTTAATATTCCTACCGGGTCAAATATATCTCATGAGCGTTATTACATTCAGTACTGAAGATATCCCGCGTCGTTGCCTTCCTATTTTCTTTTGACATTACTTAGCATTGAAAAAGCTTAACGAATTTAAAACTGCCTTGTTGGTCTAGGGGTTGGATGTTTTTTTTTTTTTTTTATTCTTGATAGGCTTACGCTTGATCGCCAGTTCACCTGATGTTAAGCGACACTGCGACCTAAGATGGAGCGCGCAGGCAACTAGAAGAAACCGATTCACTCGTGATTTAAAGACACCCAGATTATATCTATCGGGGAAGACCCACTCTGGAAGCGCATTCCACATTTCCGCGGTACGCATGATAAATGTGGACTTGAAGCGTTTCGTTCGGATTTCCGGAATATCCACCATGAATCGATGCCGGTTTTTTGTGCTCCTGGTCGTCCGATAGTAGAAAGGGCAAGGGGGAATAAGATCGTGGAGATCTGATGCACACTCTCCGAAATGTATCCGATAAAATACAGATAAGCTAGCAACTTTGCGGCGATGTTCCAGACTTTGGAGCTTAGCCCGGACAAGGGAGTCGTTGCCAATGAGCTTTCTGGCACGCTTATCTATGGATTCCAACGCCTATGAGGCAGGACCTTTGGATCAATCCAGTTCGATTCCGGGGTCGGGCAAGTGTCTTTGTGTAAACCAGAGGCACTTGCTCTGAGTATGTGTGTCTTTTGTGTTCGTGAATTTCATGTTTGTAAACTGCCCCTGCGAAGCAGGCTATACCGATGCAGGGGTATCATTTATTTATATATTGTCTTGCCGCGATGTTGGATGTCATTTGTAATATCCGACCTTCTCCGTGTACGTGTAATGTGTATTTGTGCACGCTGGGAAATAACGCGTGTTGTAAAAGTCAACAAAACCCAGCACGCTGGGTGGTATGGTAGGTACTAAGTGTTGTTGTAAGTGGTAGGTCCGCCCTCACATCTAAGTCCCAGGCCAAGCAGTTCCAAGAGTAGACGGATCTCGGAGGACCTCAGTGATATTGGGAAAAAAAAAGACTTGAAGAACAGTTTTCCTAAAGAGACTTGTTCACCACATGGCTAACACCTCATCCCCCCAAAATTTACTACTAGTACTCAGCCCATATACGACCCACTGTTGAGTCAGGCCTCCTCCAGTCATATGGAGGATAATTACCTACTGTGCCACGCTGGCCAGACGGGTTGGCACAGGGTTTCGTATCAAGTTTTCCTTCTCTTGCGGCTACGTTATCGACATTTCCTTTCGTCGGCTCTTACGACACCCTCTGGATAGAATGGGGTGGTGACACACTTTATTCTTAATCCGTCACCACGCTTCAACACAAACTTATCATTTCAGGCCATAAATGACCCACTTTAGAGTCGGACCTCCTCCAAAATCATGGGATTTACCCCCTGTGCCACGCTACCCGAAAGCACAGACTCATTTTTTTTTATTAGTAAATAGAATGTTGATGTTACCAGCCTGTCTACCTCAGATACGGGATTCATGTTAAGTATCTGGGAAGCAATTTGGTTGTAAGTTGAGCTTAGCATGATTTATTATGACAATATAACCTTACCTGACTTACGTTTAAAGGCTAGATTTCACTGAACGTCTGACTAGCCTTGTTTTTTTTATATCCCATATCTGTAGACACCATATCAGAGAATCAACTCGCATATGAATTATTTTTCAATTATATTTTTGTTTATGTTTAAGTGAGGTTATTTAGAATGGTCTCGCCACCCCATTTTCATGCTGAGGGTGTCGTAAGAGCTGACAAAAGGAAGTGATATCCTAGCCGCAAGTGAAGGAAAACTTTTTATTATAACTACCCTATTTCAGCACGTCTGGCCAGCGCGGCCAGTAAGCATTGCCCTCTATGTAGTTGAAGGAGGCCCGGCCCGACTCGCAACAGGACGCGAGTTGGAGCACCCCGGGGAGGTTTAGTGGGTAGGCCCCCACTATGGGGGAGAGTCCCACACTCCCCTCGCTGGCCATCCCCGTGGCTGGCGAGGAAGTCCATAAAATATTTTACCCCGGGAGAACAAAATAAAAAGGCCCGGTCCGACTCAGTAGTGGGTCATTTCAGGGCTGAGAAGAATTTGTAAGTCAGAAGTTCGTGTTTACTTTATTCACACAGAATAATTCGATAAGGTCTTGATTATTACAGTTGAATTCGGCGAGGTATCGATACGGATTTCCGAAGAAAAGATAGGTAGGTGAACTAAGGTAGAGAATTTTGGCAACGTCGCAAACGGTAAAGATTCGTCATACAGGTAACAATATTTGAACTAAATTAATTATTATCGAGTATACCTTCGAACGGGAGGTACTGGATGCATAGAACCGAAGACCGGGTTCACTGGCGAGCCTTGGGGGAGGCCTACGTCCAGCAGTGGACTGAAATAGGCTGATGATGATGATGATGATACCTTCGAAACTATGCATATTATTTCCAATTTTTTTAATAAGTATTATTTGGATAGATTTAGAATACATATTGATGTGGAGTGGCCATTTCATCCTGAGTGTGTCGTAAAAGTCGGAAAGCAAGAAAAGGAAAACTTGAAACGAAACCCTGTGCCGACCCGTCTGGCCAGCGTGGCACTGTAGGCTAATTACTTTCTCTATGTTGGGACCTCCTCCCAACTAAGCAGTGGGTCATTTATGTGGTGAGTATTAGTTGGGTTATGGGAAAAAAAATACATTATATAAAACATGGGCTTTATCCACAACCAATACCAAGGACCTTGTTTGGGTTGTGGGCCTCATGAGCAGAAACCCTAGGTGGGTTTCTCCTTCTACTATGCCGCAGGTTCGTGAGAACGCAATTTGGCCACCAGAGGCAGGCAGGAGGCGGGCGTAAAACCAACTCCTTCCCGGCCTCCGGTGTAGGTCGGACAAAGCATCATCGTCTCTGACCTGCTCCGCCGCCTCCTTCTGCAACATAAGATCTGTTGACCTTACAAATCACCACTTAAGGGTGGTATAAGGCACTCGCTATGTTGTAAGCCTTTTTTTACTTTGGATATCCTCATAGATACCCGACCGCTAAACGCGGGCCGGGGATTATGTGGGACTCCGAGGCGCGGAAATATGATAACTGCGCCCCAACTCACACACTAAAACCCACAGTCTCCCTCAATTTCCCGAAACAGGGCCGCGGATTTCACTACCCAATAGGGAGCATGCTCTGTGACCCTGATGGGGCATTGGGACGCTTGTACAAGCGGGCCCCACGTTTTGATGGGGAGCTCTGGACGCTCCCCAACCCATCGAGAGTACATTGCACGGGACATTGCACGTGCTCGCCTGCCTGGTCGCCCTTCCGCAGCTAGCGGCAGCACCCCTGGCCCGCCCGACGCCGCAACTCTGAGGACAAAGCAGTCCCCGGAGCCGAAAACCACCCCGCCGCTGTGTGCCGCTCTTCGTTTGGGCGTGGGCCCGCCCGGTGTGGGTGACACTAAGCCGGTATGGCCCCAACGGATCCTAAAGGCACGCAAGACCTCTCTCAACAAGGTGGCAGCTCGGTCGAGGGGGTAAGTTGCAAGTCTGAGATTCATTTCCAGTCGAGTAGCTGCAACATTAACATTCATTGCGACTCTGACGGTTACATAAACCAACGCGTTAAGCGAGTTTGGCACGAAAGGGTAATAAATAAAGGCTAATTTCCATCCATCGATTTGGGTAGGGCATCCTGCCAGAGTAACATTATGCCTATTGGGCCCCCTCAAATTTAAAAGCACTAACTCGGCAGTGGGCAAATTTGAATAATTTATTTTGTATAGGTCACGAGGGGCACTTACTAATAGTCAACACATTAATAAATAATAATAAATATCCTTGGACATTTTACACAACGCCATCTCGTCCCAAGCTAAGCAACTTAATGCTTGTGTTATGGTAACGAGATGGATGATAAACTACTTATATAACTTTTTTTTGTAAATACATACATATTATAGATAGAAAACACCCAGACCCGGAACAAATAATTGTAGGTCGTACAAATATGTATTTCTTCCGTGCGGGAATCGAAACCGCGACATGCTGCGCAGCAGTCGATCGCTCAACCACTGCGCCAACCGTGTTCATAATCATATGATACAAAAAGAAATAATCGACCGTCTACCACCAGTTCGGAACGCGACCGCTGAGAAGTACTGGCAAGAAACTAAGAGGGCTTGTCATTTTTTGTCATTGCGGTCCTATTTCATTATGTAATTATATGTACAATAACATAAATAAAGAATATAAAATACTGAGACTGAACAGCTGAGTCCCAAGCAGCTGGGTCGTTTACATAATCAGCAATGCGGTAATACGCCTTTTCGTGAAGTTTTGTCTTGGCCGTCTTTTTAGAGGCATTGCGAGGTAATTCTCTAACTTGCATGGGCAGTTTGTTAAAAAAGTGTATACATTGACCCATGTGCATAACGAAAAAAACTTAACTCTTAATTTTAAAGAAAAACCAACGGAAAGTGACATCGTGTAAACGCCACCTTATGATAGATGGTCGAATTATCTGTGCTTTCTAAATATAATGTTGATGGATGAAATGTGTCTGTGTAGTGACGGAGAATATATGTTTCAACACCCCATTCCACCCTGAGTGGGTCAAAGCCGACTAAAGGGTATTTTGGTATATCAGATTGTGATAGAAGTCTTATATTTTTTAGGTACCTATTTATACTTGATGTTGCCGACATTATTCATAAAAGATACAAGCTATGAAATTTCATATCAGTAGCTACTGGTCATAACCAAAACTTATGAACACTTGATACGTCTGTAAAAGACTTAAAACGGCTAAATCGCTTCTACAAACCACAGCTAAAAACTTAGCTTCAAATAAAAAAACCGCATCATAATCTGTCGAACCGTTTAGAAGTTGCCACTAAGACACACATAGTCGAGTCAAACTTATAACACACCTTTTTTCGTCAAGGGTTCTAAAGCATAAAACAGATATTATTTTCCATAACAGGGGAAAAACATTGCAGAATCTCGATAGGCTCGCACAACACCAACCTAACGACCACCATTACTATCTTGCATCCGCTTCCGGTCGCTGGACTACGTCTCCGGTAGCATTCTTCCTTCAGCTAATTGTCTATGACTTCCGGGCCCAATTTGTAAACGCTTAACTACTAAATTCATTCATTCTCTAATTGTATTACAATTGTCTCTTCTTTTCGCATTGTTTCAGGGATTTATTTAAAAAAAAAACTCTAATCTTCCTGTGATGGGAGGAGGCCTAACTCTGTAGTGGGTGATTTATGGACGTATCAGTAGTAAAAACAAAAAATTTAGGAAGAAAAGAAAATAATGATTTTCTAAGCGGTCGAGCACAGCTAAGAGTCTCAATTATAATAACTGTTGAATAATAAAAACAGGTAATCGACCCGGCTATCTCTGTTTTTACCAGTGTTTCAAAAATTATAGGGAGAGAAAGTAAAAATGGCCTCTTTCTAAATTGTTGCTAAAAATTTAGTAATCAATTAACTGTTTGAATACTAGCTCGAAAAATGCTAACAGAAGTGTAACAGAACAATTTACGAAGAAACTTTCAGGCTTACTTGAAATGGCCTCACTAAGCAACAACGGCATAGTTCTACATCTATTACTTCTATGCCCTAGGTATAGACATGACCGTTCAAATGTCGATGGTCGCTCGTATACGATAGAATATGATGATGATAAAGGCCTTAAACATGGGTTAAGTCACGTGGATCATCCCCACACGCGGACGCAAACGGGGATATAAATTTTATGTCATCTGCAGGCGGCACACGAACCATCCCTAGTTTTATTACTAAGGCTCCGGTCACAGTGACAGCGATTTAAAACTTATTATATTGGTCACATAATTTTTTTATCCAAATCACTTTAGTTGTTTGGCAGATAACTTGAAATAAGTAAACAAAAAGATTCATATGGAGGCAAAACTTATTTTCTTGTCGTTTAGTCCTTCACAAAACGTTTATTTGCACGTTTATTTGCACTAAACAAAAAATGTAAACCGACTTCAAAATAGGCACAAAAATGCGACAATAAACAACCTTTTGAAGTCAATACCAGTAAGGCCGCCAATTGTACTACTTTGATTTTATTGTTTATTATTATAATACATAAACTTGATTTCTTTGATATAGAAGCGATACGATGTTCGCAGTGTCAGCTAGTACTCCTTATTCAGTATTAGGTAACCTCAACAATAAATCTACGTTAGTCGGTTGATCAAACACTTAAAAAATGATTTCCTGCAAAATTAATCCGAGTCCGCTTTGAGTGATGCCTAGCCTCAATTTTATCAACCGCGTAGTTTCCACCGACTAGCTGACGACAGATCGGTTCAGATATTTATTAAGAAGTTTCGGGTATTCTATCAAATGAATCCTATTTAAGTGAAGAGGTGTTCCAGCGTTGCACAGTAGGGTAATTTCCCTGTATGAATTTGGAGGAGGCCCCACTCAGTTGTGGGTCATTTATGGGCTGAAACGACGAATGTAAACAGTTTGATATTGATTCAAAACTTAAAGTGTTCTATATCTTCTAGAACAATGTATGTTTAAAATAAATAATAGTTTAAAAAGAACTATTATTTATTTTATACATACATTACAGATATTTACATCTCTATTAGCTATTGCATCGCAGAGCGGTGTACCATCTTGATCACCGTTATTATTATTATTCTATTAATGAAAATTGGTAAAAATGTTTAAAATATTGAATTGTCATCGGTCCTTAATAAGTATGCCAAATTTCGTGTTAATCCGACGTTTTTAACTGGGTCAAAATCATGTTCAAAGATTCCGTTACATACATACATAGATACATACAAGCGAAGCTAATAAAAGCGTATTAATAAAACATTATTTTAAATCAGTGTGTAGCAAATTCAAGATAATAACTAAACGTATTTATTTACTCACAAACCGGACTTAATGCCATGCGGCATTCTCTACCAGTCAACCTGTATATAACAGTGATGGCAGGAGAGTTGTTGCTATCGAGCCAAACCCGAGTCCCACACGCCCCTCACCATCCCTCCTCGGGGTTATGTGGACGGTAAATCAAGGATTTTACACCTGCAACAAAAAGAAGGTTTGTATGCTTGACTGCTATAAAAAAGGAACATGTTAAAATTTCGACATGTTAACATCATATTTTTTTTTAACGAATCGTCTGCGCTACTTATAACCTGTACCGCGGAGGCAGTTTACAAACATGTAATTCACGAGCACAAATGACACCCAGACTCCAAGCAAGCGCCTCTGGCTTAGACAAAGACACTTGCCCGACCCCGGAATCTCACTCGGGATCCGTTGATCCAAAAGCGGTACCTCTACTAAGCCCATCAGTGATTCAATGTTGGGTCGACCATCATCTAGTTTCACGAAGAGTATTTATAAGAAACCATGGATCTATTTCAATGCGAGAACATCAACGGCACCCCAGGGGGGGGTCAACACTAGTGGACAATAAAATAAACACATCGCAAACCCACTTACGTTTACGCCCCTCGTAAAGTGGAGACTGTGTAAATGGATGCCAAGAGGCCGCGGTAAGTTGGCAATTGTCATTTATATTATTATACACTAGTGGCCCGCCCCGGCTTCGCCCGTGCAAAGCGGAGGTGGGTTATACATATAAACCGTCCTCTTGAATCACTCTATCTATTAAAAAAAACCGCTTCAAAATCCGTTGCGTAGTTTTAAAGATTTAAGCATACATAAGGACGGACAGACGACAGCGACTTTGTTATATACTATGTAGTGATTCTCAATGAGTTCTAGATCAATTGTATTGCATAGATCACGGTTAATTGTTTGATTTTTAGTAGAGTAATCCAAAATAGTGTACATTATTTCATCATTCATTTGTTTATAATGCAATTCGCACCGGTAAGGAAATCCTCAGACACTCTCATACTACCTTCTCTGGCTGGATGATCATCTCTTTGCGCCTAAAAAGCATTAAAATATAAATTTCTATCAACAGAATGTGCATAATAATGATCATTTTAGATTGGTTATACTATATACTTGCATCGTTTATTTTATTAGACAAAAGTTTGTGTATATAGCCCAATTTATTTGCCGTAGTTGGCAGATGGGTCACCTGTTATAACGATCTATTTATACGAATATGGTTTGACAATTCAATAATTATCATGTTAAAGGACTTTTTAATGTCGGTCTTACATACTTTGGTATTAGTTGAAAACCGGTAATTAGACAGTTTCGTACAATATTTATAACATAATGAATCTCATCAGCACCTCTCTGACAATAGTCTCCAGATAACTCTAAGTAGACCCCTCTAAAATACCACCACACCCCATTACAGATCATATTATGGATATGACTTAGATAGTACTTGTAGTAAGCATATCAAAAAAGGATCTGCTGCGGAAATGGTAGTCAAACGCAAAATAGAATGAAAAATATATATAAACGACCAGTATCATACATATACGTAAAAAAATGCAGCAGGTAATTAACAAATGTGTGAGTGCGCGCCATTGTTTCGGCCGTGTCATTTCCTTTTGTCGGCTCTTACGACACCATCAGGATGGAATAGGGTGGTGACACTATGTATTCTAAATCCGTCACCGTCATCAATAGTATAGTAACAACCAAAAATTGATATACAAAAAACCCGTGCGCGCCATGAGTTTTAATTAGTTTACACTCATACACACATACACGAGAGGTAGAGTAACCACCGACAGCTCACAGAATACTAACACAGAATATAAACTAGAAAATGTATAACGCGAATAATGAAGCTAGAAATTAAATTAAACATGCTTTGCGATAAATATCAAAAATATCCTCGCAGCAAAACGAACTACAAACACGTGGCATATTTTATCAGCTATTCACACTATCACAACGTTCCCTCGCCACTCAACATTTACCACATAGTGCCTCTTTGAGCATATAACACTTAGATCGAATTCTATCGACAGCTTGCAACGCTTGCTACTTGCATAGCTGTTCTAGGGCTGCCAAGCGTCGGCCCTAGAGACAGTACGGTAGAGATTTAGTGGTTAGTCGTAAACGTCCACCACAATATTTTAATACCAGAATTAGTTTCTGATTACATTTCACTACATAGTATAAAACAAAGTCACTGTGGTCTGGCCGTCCCTATGTATGCTTAAATCTTTAAAACAGCGCAACGGTTTTTTGTAATAGATAGAGTGACTCAAGAGGAAGGTTTATATGTATAATACATGCATCATATTGTAGCGAAACACTGATAAATTTAGATGTTCATCATTGCACCCGTGCGAAGACGGGGCGGGTCGCTAGTATGTAATAAACAGCATCTGTCTATCTGTGTGGTGACGGGTTTAGAATACACAATGTCACCAACCCAAATCATCCTGTGGGTGTCGTAAAAGGCGGCTAAAGGAACCAAAAGGCAGATCAGCTAGCCGCAAGAGAAGGTAAACTTGATAGAAACCCTGTGCCAATCGGTCTTGCCAGCGTGACACAGCTAGCGTAGGCTAATTCCCTCCATGAATTTGTAGGAGGCCCGACTCCGTAGTGGGTAATGCATGGGCTGAAGATGAATAAAAAAAACGAAAAATCATCCCGAAAATAAAAGACTAAGTGCAGCTTGTATTGTAGTTATAACTCTATCATTGTCGACTACAAAAGTTTTGGCAGATATTTAGGTTTTAATATGTTTTATTACGTAAGTAATAGGTCCGTGTGGTGAGGGATTTATAATACAATAGCGACCCGGCCCGGCTTCGCACAGGTGCAATTATAGATGTATTTATTATACATAAAAGCCTTCCTCTTGAATCACTCTATCTATTAAAAAAACTGCTTCAAAATCCATTGCGTAGTTTTAAAGATTTAAGCATACATAGGGACGGACAGACGACAGTGACTTTGTTTTAATACTATGTAGTGATAATGTCACCACCCCATTCCATCCTGAGGGTAAGAGCCTAGAAAGGGTATACAAGGCTGAAAACCTAACCGCCAGACAAGGAAATCTTGAAACTAAACCCTGTATGTGCCAACCTGTAAATACGATGTTAACATGCCAGCATGGCACAGTAGGCTAATTTCCCTCCTGTAATTGGAGGAGGCCTTACTCAGCAGAAGACAGAAGAGTAGTAAGTAAGTAATAAGTTATAATTAAAAAATAATGGTATAATATTACCTAGCCATGATCTACCAGTATTGGCTAGGAATGTTCTCAGCATTTTCCCCCATTGAAAACATAATGCCACTTAGTTTTACGATTTTCCACTAACACTAAATGAAAAAGCCAAGTGATTTTAAGTGACTTGTAGATTTAATAACTAGCTATGATTGGCTGAAAGAAGGCCCATATCTTTGTGACTTTTTTTCAAATGAATCTAAATCCATGTGGTAACGGATTTACGTATCGCCAGCTTATTTCATTTTGAGGGTGTCGTAAGAGCCGAAAGGAAACGACAAGGCCGTAAGATACAAACCACTGTGGCACTGGCTAGCGTGGCACAGTAGCTTATTACCCTCCCTCCATGCAGTTGGAGGAGACCCGACTCAAACAGTGGGTCATTTATGGGCTGAGAAGTGGAACTTTTTTTTTACCCAATACTTGAATGCCTTTGCCCTAGGCTTGCGTGATAGACCCCCTCGACTGTGCTGCCACCTTGCTGTGGTGAGGGGGCTTGAGTGCCTCAATGATCCGTGGGGCCATACCGGCCAGGGCCTCCCATGCCGGGCGGGCCCACGGGGAGAGGTGAGACGAAGAGCGGCACCCAGCGTCGTGGCGGGTTGCGGCTCCGGGGACTCCTCTGTCCTCAGAGCTGCCTTGGGAGTCGTAAACCGCTGCGGCGCACCATGAGGTCCTCGGGTTGGCGCTCAACTTAGTTGGCCGTCAAACCGAGTCCTCACTCAACGTCCTCGGGTTGGCGCCGGCCGAGGGTTGACGCACCTCCTCTGCGAGGCCGTATGTCGCAGAAGGGGGCTGCGGGACGGATCGCCGGTGCGCCGGGGACCTGGGTAGACGGTGGACCCTGTCCTAAGGGTTTCCCTGCGGGCCCTGGACGGCTGCGGTGCGCCGGTGTCCTCTGGTTGGCGCCGGCCCGAGGGCTGACGGGCCTCCTTCTGCGGGGCCGATGTCGCAGAAGGGGGCAGCGGGGCGGGTCGCAAGGGAGGGAGCTCCGGGTGACCCGCGCCGCGGACGGAGGCGGGGGTGGAGGGGGGTTCGTGACGATGCGGGCCCCTTCTGCCCTCGCCTAGGAGGCCGGTGGTGGTTCGGGGGAGCCACCACCGACGAAAGCCTCGATGACTGAGGGCGTCCCAGTATACCGGGACGTCCTCTCTGATAGTCGCTTGCCCGCGTTGCGGGCACCACGCCGGGGCGTCACAGTAGAATGCGTTTACGCGAACTTGTGGCGCCCCAAGCGCGTCGTGTGAGGGTATGCCGCTGGGGTTTTAGTGGGTAAACGACTCTTGGGTAGACGACCCTTGTCGGAGTCCCACATAATCACCGACCTTTCCCCCGGGGTGCGGTGGTATGCATAAAGCATTTCCCCAGCGAAACCAAAAAAAAAAAAAAAAAGGCTTGCGTGATAGAAAACAACGCCAGGGTCTAAGATGGGGCAGGCAAATAAAGGAAATACCCTGTCGGGCACCGACTCTCACATACACACGACGAAACACAGTAAAACTGCTTGGCGCCGGACTTAGATGCTAGGTTGGTAACTAGCCGGGCGGACCATTGGATCCTACCACCAAGCGTGCTGGGTTTTGTCGACTTTTACAACACGCGTTATTTCCCAGCGTACGGTGGGGAAGTTTTGTATTCGACGTATTTCGGAGGGCTATAGGATTCTATGGCAACTGGATGCGTCAAGCTGAAGACAGGGCGCTATGGCGCTCTTTAGGGGAGGCCTATGTCCAGCAGCTGACTGCCTCGTTGGTCTAGTGGTCAGATGTGCCGCCTTTGGATCAACGGGTCCCGGGTTCGATTCCGGGGTCGGGCCAGTGTCTTTGTCTAAACCAGAGGCACTGGCTCGGAGTCTGGGTGTCATTTCTATCTATAATATGTATGTATTTACAAAAAAAATATGTATATAAGTAGTTTATCATCCATCTCGTTACCATAACACAAGCATTAAGTTGCTTAGCTTGGGACGAGATGGCGTTGTGTGAAATGTCCAAGGATATTTGTTTATTACATATTTATTTAGTTAAGCCATAGTGTTTCAGCTTTAGTTACTACGAGCTTTGTACATATTTTAAATTAATTCATATTCAAATTGAAACAAAGTTATAAATGTAATAGGATTAGTTACACCTTTATAGTTCAATTCTTCCAATTCTCCGTGTGTGCCTCATTTCATCCTGAGGGTATCGTAAGAGGCGACAAATGGAACGTAAGAGGCAGATCATCTCGTCCCAGAGAAGGAAAACTTGACACAAACCCTGAGCCAACCCGTCGGGCCAGCGTGGCACAGAAGGCTTATTAATTACCCTCCGTGTGATTGGAGGAGGCCCGACTCAGCTGTGGGTCTTTTATGGGCCGAGAAGAGCTTAGCTTTAAATTCTATACAAATAAATTTAATTGGAGTGTATTTTTGTAATAGGTATGTATTAAAATACTTGCTTTTTCTAATCTTCTAATCTCTGAATTGGCTGGACCGATTTTGGCGGGACTTCAGATAGCTGATGTAACAAGGAGTTAGTTTGGGACTGTTGCGAATAGAAACTCAAATTCTTTAATAATGTCTGGCTATTATATGTTATACCCTTTTTATTTAAATATCTGTCAATGTATAATTCTACTTACTTGTCTCATTCTGTCTATCTTTAATATATGATGTGCTCTATGTTTTACTTTCTCTAATTATAGTAATTTGTCTGTGTGGTGACGGATTTAGAATACACAGTGTCACCAACCCATACCATCCCGAGGGTGTCGTAAGAGGCGACTAAGGGAACGCAAATGAAAGGCAAATCACGTAGCCGCAAGAGAAGGAAAACTTGATACAAACCCTGTGCCAACCCGTCTGGCCAGCGTGGCGCAGTAGGCTAATTTCCCTCCAGAAATTTGGAGGAGGCCCGACTCAGTAGTGGGTCACTCATGGGCTGAAACGACGAATTATAGTAATTAGCTTCCTAAACTGCCGCTCTGTGAAACTACGGTTTCACACATTGAACTGTATTAAGGTCTGGGCAAACAGCGGACGGGGCGGGACGGCGACGCGACGCTGGCGGGACGTGAAGAGTTGTAATGTATTATTTAATGTAGAATAGGTCACATAGAGCCGTCGCGCTCGGCGCGAGAGTATCGGTCGCGTCGCGTCGGCTCTGTGTGACATATCGAGCGTCGCGTCGCCGTCCCGCCCCGTCCGCTGTTTGCCCAGACCTTTACTAGCATCACAGCTAGCGTATAGAACAGACAACCCGTCTTTTGCGCCACGCTTTGAGGTTCAGCGTACCGCAACTACCCAGTGAGTATCCGAGGGTGTCACAAGAGTAGTAGTACTATTACGACACCCTCGGGATGGTGACATTTCGTATTCTAAATCCGTCACCACACGTTGGCCGGTAAATGGAAGCTGATCCTTAAGCCGTGTTGTAGCTCCGCGTTTAGTGGGTTTCCGTATCAAATATGGCACTCAATGACGTAATTTCCGCCCTGTTTATTTCTTGTGAAACAAGGTTAGGTAATAATTAACCGCAGTGGAGAACTTTAAGACAGCTCGAGACAACTAGCACATAAACTTCCGACTTCGAAAACAGTCAGTGCCTTGGGTATACCTAGACCATAATTGAGGTCGATCTCAATTTAAAAAGAAAACAAATTAAAATATCTAGTGGTTAGATGTGCCGCCTTTGGATCAACGGGTCCCGGGTTCGATTCCGGGGTCGGGCAAGTGTCTTTGTCTAAACCAGAGGCACTGGCTCGGAGTCTGGGTGTCATTTCTATCCATACACGGGCTCACGTGCGTGGTGACCCGGGTAGTCAATACGAAAAATTATTTAATATTATTCAGATCGAGTTCAATCGTATATTTGAATTGAAAACCTACACCAAAGGTAATAAGTTGAAGTTTTGTGAATGGGCTACTCCAGGTATTTATAAGAGTAGGAATACATTATATAATTTATACGCTTTGAAACAATTTAATTTTAATTTAGCCTTTCAGGAATACGTTAGGTCCTACTCAAAATTGTTTAAAAAAGTTTGCTATACGGCTAAATCTCTACACATTGGTCGTAAAATTAGACAATCCAATAACAAAATTAAAACCACCTGGAACATTATTAATAACGAAACTGGCAAAGCAAAGTTACCGGAATCTAAATTTGAATTGCATATTAATGGTAGTGTAATAAATACTAACTTTGAAGTAGCTCAATGCTTTAATAATTTTTTTGAAAGTATACCGAAGGAAATCACCACGTCTTTGGCTTCATCTTCTGTCCACGCTGAGATGCTGCTCAAGGATAATGTTAGAGAGACGTCAGGCTTGCTCAGTTTCACTTATGTGACCCCTTCTGACATTGTTACAGCCTTTAATAGTATTACTTTGAAGAAAACAGGTGATTTGTGGGATATATCAACTGTTGTGATTAAAGGGGTTATTTCAGATATAGCTCCTCAGCTTGCTAATATATTTAATGAGTGTGTAGATATGGGCGTATTCCCAAATTTAATGAAACATGGTAAAGTCATCCCACTCTACAAAGCTGGCAATAAGAAAGAGCTTGGCAACTATAGACCTATTTCCATTTTGCCAGTTTTAAGTAAAATTTTTGAGAAAATAATTTTAAAACAGCTACTGCAACATTTCCACAAATATAAATTGTTACATAGTGAACAATATGGGTTCACTAAGGGTCGCTCTACGGCTGATGCTGGTGCTGTACTCTTAAAGCACATCTATGATGCATGGGAAAACTCTCAAGATGCTATTGGTGTTTTCTGCGATCTATCCAAAGCTTTCGATTGTGTACATCACAACACTCTTTTGAGAAAGCTACAACACTATGGTATCAAGTTTAACGCGCTTAATCTCCTTGCGTCATACTTGAGTAGCAGAATGCAGTTTGTGGACATAAATGGAGTCAAATCTACTGGATCGACATTAACAATGGGCGTGCCACAGGGGTCTATTCTGGGTCCGTTTTTGTTTCTTATTTATATAAACGATCTCGCCTTCTTTGTAAAAGATATTTGTAACATTGTTCTATTTGCTGATGATACATCGCTTATTTTTAAAGTTGACCGTAAGAAAACAAATTTTGACGATGTAAATAGCGCACTCGTGCAAATATCTCAGTGGTTCACTGTAAACAATTTATTGTTGAATGCAGCTAAAACCAAATGCATTAGGTTTACTACCTCTTACTCAAAAAGTATCGATACTAAATTGATATTAAATGACAAAAAATTGGACCTAGAAGAATCTACAAAGTTTTTGGGCATTACTTTAGATTCCAAGTTACAATGGAGGCCCCACATTCATAAACTCGCTGATAAACTTAGTTCAGCAGCTTATGCTGTGAGACAGGTAAGACGGCTCACCGACGTGGATACCGCGAGACTTGTCTACTTTGGTTACTTCCATAGCGTCATGTCATATGGTATTTTGCTTTGGGGCAACGCCGCAGACATTGAAACTGTATTTGTATTACAAAAGCGTGCTGTGCGATCCATTTACAATCTAGGACCCAAGGAATCACTTAGAAATAAGTTTTGTGATATAGGAATTTTGACTGTGGCATCGCAGTTTATCCTTGCTAATATCTTATTTGTGAGACAGAATATCAGTCAGTATAAGACCAACTGTGATGTCACTACGTCCACTATCCGTACAAGAAATGGGCATAAACTAGTGATACCTCACCACAGACTGCAAAAAGCCCATGGATCTTTTGCAGGCCTCGGTGTTCGCCTGTACAATAAAATTCCTGACGCTATTGTAGATTTACCCTTCATAAAGTTCAAAAATTTTGTTAAAACTACATTAATTAGTAAAGGGTACTACCGCGTCAACTACTATATGTGTGATAATGATGCCTGGAAGTAACTGTCATTTTGTGCCTGTGCTCTGTTCCTTTGGCCCCTTCAATAATATATCTCATTGGCGAAATAATTTGTACGTAGCATTTTAGAAAATGTCATATATTGTACACTGTATGTGTGAGCAATGACGCAATGGAGACCTTTATTCGCGGATTTGTTTCTTGATTGGCCCTGTCAAGGTCTATCCGTCATTCATTGCGGAAACGTGTAGCGTGTTTATTTATTTATTTAATTTTTTATGCAAAAATGTACATTTCTCTCATCTTGCGAACTTGCTCTCACTATGCTGTTTAGTGCTTTTTGTAAACAAGACCAATAATTTTAAAAAAAGCAACTACAGAGTTTCTTGCCGGCTCTTCTCTGTAGAGCAGCCTTCCGAACCGGTGGTAGTTTCGGCATGAATGTGAGTGAACGCAGGGATTGTGAGCGATCAGGGGAGATGGAGGGATTGTAGGAGTGCAGAGTTGTGTGTGAAAGGTGTGAATGTAAGTATGACGACTGAGAGGTGTGTGTGGAGACTGCCACCTGGTGTGGGACAGGGGCCGTAAGATGATAATGGTGTTTATAAATATGACGATTTATAAGAGTTTTGTGATGAAACCTACGTAAATAAAGTTCCTTTTGAGTTTGAGTTTGAGTTTTATAATATGTATGTATTTACAAAAAAAATGTATATACTCGTAAGTAGTTTATCATCCATCTCGTTACCATAACACAAGCATTAAGTTGCTTAGCTTGGGACGAGATGGCGTTGTGTGAAATGTCCAAGGATATCATAAATCGTTATATTTAAAATTACCAATATCATATTACGACCCCTATCCCTCACTAGGTGGTACTCTCCTTGGACACCTATCAGTCGTCATATCTACATTCACACGTTACATATACAATTCCTCATTCTTACAAAGTGGTAGATAATTCTGAGAACCTCAAAATATATTTTTTTTATCAGTGACTTGAATGCCTTTGACCCTAGGCTTGCGTGATGGAAAGCTACGCCAGGGTCTAAGATGGAGCAGGCAATTCAAGGAATTGCCCTGTCGGGCACCGGCTCTCACATACACACGAAGGAACACAGTAAAACTGCTTGGCGTCGGACTTAAATGTGAGGGTGGTAGCCAGCCGGGCGGACCGTTCGATCCTACCACCAAGCGTGCTGGGTTTTGATGACTTTTACAACACGCGTTATTTCCCAGCGTGCGGTGGGGAAGTTTGATATTCTGACCCGTCCCCACGATCATTAAGCCCAAAAATCACACGAATAAATGATTTATCTTTTGATCTCCCACAACCCTTGCGCTCACCCACATTCACGCTGAGACTACCACCGGTTCGAAATGCTGCTCTACGCAGAAGAGCCGGCAAGAAACTGTTGTTGATTTTTATTCAAATTATTGGTCTTGTTCACAAAAAGCACTAAACAGCATAGTGAGAGCAAGTTCGCCAGATGAGAGAAACACGCTGCACGTTTACGCAATGAATGACGAACAGGCCTTGACAGGGCCAATCAAAAGTTTAAGTTGGCACCGACTTCAAATAATTGGTTATTGTTCGTTTTTAGTTTTTTTATTGTTTTTGATGTCGGTACCTATACACTTTTGTTTGGTTTAATTTTTCGTGCACATAACTCGGAACCAATAAATAGAATGGAAATTCCTCCTTCTTTGAAGTCAGTTCGAAAGAGAGGTGGTGCAATCTTCAGATTAAGCAATGTTGTATTCTGCTGCAATGTCCTACCCACCCAGGATGACCATAATTTATAGTAAGCATCTCACCATCTCCGCGTGGTGACGGATTTAGAATACACAATGCCACCAACCCAAATCATCCTGTGGGTGATGGGTGTCATCAGAGGAGACTTAAGGAATACAAGGAACAGATCATCTAGTCGCAAGAGAAGGAAAATGACAAACTCTGTGTCAAGCAGTCTTTCCAGCGTGGCACATCAAGCGAATTACCGTCCATGTTTTGACACGGTTGGCGCAGTGGTTGAGCGATCGACTGCTGCGCAGTATGTCGCGGGTTCGATTCCCCCACGGAAGAAATATTTGTACGACCTACAAATATTTGATCCGGGTCTGGGTGTTTTCTATCTATAATATGTACGTATTTACAAAAAAAAACTGTATTTATGTAGTTTATCATCCATCTCGTTACCATAACACAAGCATTAAGTTACTTAGCTTGGGACGAGATGGCGTTGTGTGAAATGTCCAAGGATATTTATTGTATTATATTTATTTTTTTATGCAGCTGGCCCGACTCAGCAGCGGGTCAACTATGAGCCGAATATAAGTAGCAGTAGTAGAAGATAATAATACACATTTTGTTACACGTTGTAAGCGTCTTCCTACCCTACCCGTTATTGCCAGCATGATGATACCATAAACGACCTAGAAGCCATTAATTTCCATACTTTGTGTATTAAATAAATTTCGGAGGCTCGGCGCATAATGGGGTAATGACATTATTTTTGTGGTCTTATATCCAACTTTTCGCTGTCGACATTCTCTCTATTATTATTTTTTTCTATGGCAATCTGTCGGTGTCTTCGGATTTTTTGCCAGTATCACGTGATGTGTAACATTCCCTCTATTATTATTTTTTTCTATGGCAATCTGTCGGTGTATTCGGAATTTTTTGCCAATGTCACGTGGTCATATGTTATTTATATCCCTCTACTAATACCACATCACGTTAAAACATTGTACGTGTGGCGACAGGTTTAGAACACAAAGTCACCACCCCATTCCATCCTGAAGGTGTCGTAAGAGCCGACAAAAGGAAATAACAAAGCAGATAACCTAGCCCCAAGAGAAATGAAACTTGATACAAAACCCTATGCCAACCGTCTGGGCATCGTTGTACAGTTGGCTAATTTCCCTCCATCTCACTGGGGAAGGTTTTAGTCTATGGTAATTTATGGCCTGAATAGTAGTAGTAGAAAACAAAGACAATGCAGGTGTAATAATCCGAAATGAGGGCTAGAGCTAAAGAAGCAGTTCTGTTTTTAAAATGTTTTCCTATCTTACGGTATTGTTTCAGTATTGTATTGTTTTTTAGTAGTATTGTAACAGATTTTTTTAAATAAAGTATTTCTGCCAGTTAAATCCACTGCTGGACAAACCCTCCCCCAAGGATTTCCCCAAAAGCCAGTATTATTATCATACAAACTTAGTAAACTTTGGGTTTTATTTTTTTACGATACAGCATACAAAAATACATCCAACCCTAAATTGTCACCCCTCTACGATCAATCCCTATTTTTTATTATCGATATTTATATGGCAAAACAACGTTTGCCGGGTCGGCTAGTAATGATAATATCAGTTCCACTGCATCCAGTCCCACCGCAAAGGGCAATCGCTCCGCGCCAATAGCTATTGGTACTTAGCCGAATCAGGTTAGTTCGGTGCCAATAAATTTGTGACGAAAGGCAAGGAAGAAGAAGAACATAAAGGCCCGACTTAGCGAGTCATTTACGAGTCGTAACACGTCTTTATTATTTTTGCATAGGTACTACTACTACTCAGCCCATAAATGACCCACTGCTGAGTCGGGCCTCCTCCCATCACAGGGAGGGTAATTAGCCTACTGTGCCACGCTGGCCAGGTTGGTGGGCAAAGGATTTTTATGAAGTTTAACTTCTCTTGCGGTTAGGATTTCAGTCTCGTCATTTCCTTTTTTCGGCTCTTACGACACCCACAGGGTGGAATGGGGTGGTGACACTATGTATTCTAAATCCGTCACACGGACGAGTCTGTATTTTTGCATACCACCAATCATTTTTTTTTGGGCAGCGTGTACTCTTGGTTAGATTACATTGGCGTTAGGCGCCCCAAGATTGCCACCCTCACAAAGCATCGGCCTGATTAGACCAAGTTGTAACTTTATCTGGCCTTGGAGACGGATCGGGCCACTAAATACGAGGTAAGAACGATTCAACTTCATCCCGGCTATTCGCGTTCGCTATTCATGTTGTAACCAGCATATGCGAGAATTACCAAAAAGTCCTACACCGCGATAGCGAAGTTCACAGAGCAATTCGTACGGTTAAGAAATCCCCGAGTCCCCGAGTACAGCTATCGGGTATAGGCGCCGGGCCCCTGCCAGCCATACCACCTCGTCTGGCTGGATGTTCATCCCTTTGCGTTTAAAATATTTACTATTTTTAATGATGATGAAAATATTTACTTAGGTAGTCTATTCCATCCACACATAGCGCCACTGTTTTGTTCTAATAAGTTCTCATCCCAACTCAGCCTGCAATTGATCTGGACGTCCAATCACATGGAAGGAAATTAACCTGCACGCTAACTTAGCAGAAGGTTCGTCTTAAGTTTCCTTATCATTTGTCTGGTTATCTCTTAAGACCAAGACTTATTTACTTTATAATATTCTAAAACTATCATAATATGGACTAATTTGTTTTTAATCACGTCGACGAAACGCGTGTTTCGTGGCCACGCGCTTATACCACCTCCGGCTGCGACGCAAACGAAATACAAAAACAATGTTGTCTATAAAAATAAACGCCAATTCCCTAGAAGAGAAATCCAAAGGTTTATCTCGTCGGCGTAAAATTAAATAGAGGTGATTTAATTTGACGGCCTAAGCAAAACATAGTATTATTATACGTATATTTGCTAAGACCAACCACACATTGCTGTGGTATTTTCAGACCGTTTGGTGAGAGGTTTACAATACATGGTGCGAACGGCCCTTCCATCCTCCGGTCCAGAAATATTCTCGCGTGTCGCATGTCAAAATACAATTTTGGTAAATGCCTGATGCATGCCGCCACCCCTCGCAGATGTGGTCGGCGGTTACGTAAAACTCTCGCACCCCGGCACCCACTAAAACCCCAGCGATGTACGACACGATGAGGTTCGTGCAAACGCAGTTCACTATGGCGACCTGACTATTTTTGACTGCCTCGTTGGTCTTGGGGATGAGCCAGGTTTGGATCAACGGGTCCCGGGTTCGATTCCGGGGTCGAGCCAGTGTCTTAGTCTAAACCAGAGGCTTGCTCTGAGTCTGGGAGTAATTCGTGTTCGGGAATTACGTGTTTGTAAACTGTGCCCCGCGATACAGGTTTATACCTAACGCAGGGGCGAATTCAATAAAAAGATAATTTAGCTTCCCCGGGCAATCTGTCTGGCCAGCGCGTAGAACAGTCCGCTATTTCCCCCCATCAAGTAACAGTAAATATGATAATTCAAACTTCAGAAGCAGTTTACCAAACAATAATTCTAATTAATATTATAAAATATGCTTTGGTACTCATCATAATATATTTTTTGGTGTAAAAAATCAATCTCTTTGTAATGGGAACTTCTTAGGATCCACTGGTTTAACAGTTCTTCTGTATTTGTTGTACAAATTGTCCCAGAAGACCATCATCTCCTGATGAGGATTCTCAAGTATTTGGAACTCCTTACATAGACGCAGATATCTCATATTTCCTGGGCGCACAACAGGCCACGTTACTGGAAGGAGCGTCGTCGGCTCAGGAACCGGATTTCTAAAAAAATTACAAATCTATTCGTCGCGATTGTAGGTATTTGAAACAAAAAAGTAATGATGTCAAACATTGCAAAATTACTTGGTGGAAGAAAGTTACAGAAACTGTTGATGGGTACTCCAGCCTCTTTATAATACTACATCGTATAAAAGCTGTAAAGAGAGTATGATATAAAAGAATTTAAGATGACTCCTTCGAATGTTACAAATACAATTCAAAATAACTTTTTTCTCACCCATACTTGACAAAATTTCCAATAAGCCTTGCCACACGATCAACCGTCAACTTGTCCATGTCATTCAATAATGGCCGCAGAAGTATAGCGTGCTTTATCACGTCACCATGGCCCGCCAACTTAATATTTTCGTAAAACTTCTCAAACGTACCCATCTTGCCTTTATATGCAAACTCCATCAAATAAACAGGATCATCACGTTTACTGTGAAATCTAACAGAATCTAACAATGCACGCAACACTAACGAATCACCAAAATAATTAAGGAATTCCATTTCCGTCATTTGCTTTATATTTTCTCTTTTAAAATAATAATTCTTTATCATATTCGCCACGTCCTCTTTAATAAGATCATTATCAAAAGCTAAGTCTGCTGGTATAAAATGATTAAAGTTTGCATCCATCCGTTCTGGATAATTAGCTTCGTAAAACTTTTCACTATTTAAAAACAATCCTTCTAGACTAGCATAGAAAACCATCAAAGGTATCTTATCATAATTGGCATTACTTAAAATATTATAAGGTGCTTCTTTTAAGTAGGCATCATTGCGCTCACTATTTTCCACGCATGGCACTTGACCAAATAAGCCATCAGTCATATTATAATAGAAATCATAACTCACTTGAGATAATGCTTCAACTGAAGCCTTCATATAATGTTTTGCCAATTCATCTACGCTATTAGCTTCTGGGAAGTTCATTAACTTTGATAATTCTATGGCTGTTAATATAGGCATTGGGTCTAAAGCAAAAACGGCATTTGCCGTACCAGACTCCAGAATAGCTCTTTGAAACAAACCTTTACTACTGTTAGCTAGAATATGATATTCGACTGATGCTGCACCTGCGCTCATTCCATAAACAGTTATTCTACTAGGATCTCCGCCAAAATTACGTATATTTTTCTTAACCCACTTAAGAGCAGCAAGTTGATCTTTAAGTCCGGCATTTCCTGGAGCTTCCTTAACGCCTAGGCAAAGAAACCCAAATGGACCAAGTCTGTAGTTGACTGTTACAACAATGATATTTTCTCTCATCAGCGGATAGAAACCCTTTGTTGGCCCAAAGCCTATCTGAAAAGATCCTCCATGAATATAAATCAAAACTGGTGAAAGTGGCGTCGCATAAATTTCTGGAGTGAAAATATTGAGTATAAGGCAATCTAGATCGCCTGTGTTTCTTTGAGGACATGTTAAAATTCGGTTTCCATAATTTATCCCGTGATGTTGGGAAGTGCGAAGAGGAGCCTGCAAAGGAAATGAGACTTTCTGATACATATCACGTTATTTTTATTTTCTTTGTATCATTATTATTATGTAGTAATGAGCCAATGATTTTAATCAAACTCGTTTTTATCTTTCATAGACGGATAAGAAGAAAAAGTATTTATAGAAAATATGTTAAATATTGGAAACGATTGCGGGATCGCAAAGCTGAGAAGAAGTAGAATCTTGGAGTGGCGACTATGCGTTGAAGCTTTGAGTAGGAGTAGAAGGACAAACGACCACGTAAATGTAGTTAGGAGGTCACAGATACGGTCTGCACAAAACTGTGCTTTAGTGAGTTCTATGTGGGACAGAAGGTTCAGTAATAAACACCAGTGTCTCATAAATATAATGTATTGTAACCTAATAGTGAAATAGCTCACCTGAAATCTATTAGACCCGCCAGGAGCGTCAGCATAAGGAATTCCCAAGAAGGCATAATATTGCCCATCACTTGCCACCGAGCCTCTAAATATGCCATCTTCTGTTTGAACGTCTATATGCTGTTTAAAATCCCAGATGAATCGAGTTTCCTCTGCTATATGTATATCTCTCCGGACAACGGTTAAGTAGGCATACAGTATAAATATGGCTACAATCATTAAAAAGTCTTTTATCATAATATTTAATTAAATTTATGTCATAGTCCGAGCTGCACCTGTAAGTAAATAAACGCAGCCTCATTTTTTTATTTAAACTTTAATGTACACTATGCGCTATACCAATGAAATACATTTGAAATTCTATATTACTATCTACCTTTTCAATGTGTTATTGAACTTATATTACACATTTTCAGGATTATTCGTTGTATATAATCTTTTTAGTTAGAAGAGGCCCTATATATATCTTAACGGCCATACGATTTTACACACTAGAGTTGATTGAGATCAACTTAAGCACAACGTCCCCTGTTAGGGTAAAGTTCTTGGCCCAATTGGTTATCCGGAAAAAGCCAATATTAGCACCATGAATTCTTCTGTACAAAGAGCATGAAATGTTCCAACACCAGACCTCACTCCAAATTAAGAGTTTAACCTTTAAATGTAAGGCTTTATATTTTACAATTATATGTGTATGTGACGCATGATACTGGAGGTAAAGAATACTGTAGTGAAAATTATTTTACCAAATTCTGGAAGTCCTTTACTGTAGTTCGGCCTTTTTTCATTTTATAAAATACAATTTTACTCAGAAATTAATGTCCCGTCCATTGGATAATTTTGTAACTATGTATATAGTAAAAAAAAATATTTTGACTTTATAATCCGATTACTTCAAGTTACTGTACCATTGTGTACTCAAACTTTGTTATTGGCAAAATTATAAAAGAAGAAGAAATACAGTTTGAGCGACAAAAGAGGTTATTTTATACGTATAAGAAAAAAAATCGTAGATACCAATAACGGTCGCCAATCGGGCAAATTATTGGTACCGATATTATTAGAATATTATCCACGGATTGGTAATTTCATGCACCATCGCTATTTCGAAGAAATTTATAAATTTACCCGAATAACATCACTAATAGAAGACTAATAGAAGAAATAGAAGACTTTCAAGAAGAATCAATTCGCAGCTTTGACCTTATTATTATTACTACTGCTCAGCCCGTATATGACCTACTGCTGAGTCGGGCCTCCTCCAATTACATCGAGAGTAATTAGCCAGACACGCTGGCCAGGTGGACCAGCACAGGGTTTCGTATTGCTAAGTTTTCGGCCTTGTCATACATGGCTTGAGTTGTACACTCCTTGTCCGTTTTTACTCACATAATCCACTCGAGTACCTAGCCTACACATAAAAACAAACTCTTTTTTATCTGAACATTTTAATCGCCAACATTTTACAACGGCGTCTATAAATTCAGAATTGCTTAGAATCTACCGAAGTCACATTTCTTCTGTATTTAGAGTACAAGCTATCCCAAAAGGTGACCATCTCATTGCGAGGATTCTCTAGAACCTTTAACTCTTTATCCATCCGAAGATAACTCATCTTGCCTGGCTGCACTACTGGCCACGTTACCGGAATAAGTGAGGATGATTCAGGAATGGGATTCCTAAAAAAAACCTTCATTATTTCTGCTAAAAGATGTCCACCATGTCCCACCAAAAAATAAAGCAATAGGAGGATGGAGCGTTCTAATCCTCATGATTTATGAAAATATAATAATTTGAAAAAAAAACAACTACCGAGTTTCGAGCCTCTCGAGTTTTTTGTAGTGGTAGTTTCTATCTTGACGATTTATATGCATAGAAGACAAAGAGTTTTGTGCAAAAACCCACATACCTACAAACTCGAAGCTCGTCGACATAACTTTGATTAAAGATTTTTAATTAAATTTGATCAGTTTTACTGCAGGCCATGGGCATCCACTGAGTATCCCGAAAAACTGACTACTTACCATTCGTTTGAGTAAAGTGGAACAATACTTAGCTCTTCGACACTCATTGTCAAATTGAGACGGTATCCCAATAATATCTAATTAATATTTGAGCAAAATAGTAATATATAAAGTTCTCTCTCTCTTACCCATGCTTCACAAAATTTCCAATGACCCTCGATACACGATCTACCATTAACTTATCCATACTATTTAATACGGGTTTTATTAATATTGCATGCTTGATAGCATCACCATGTCCGGCTAACTCAATGTTTTCGTAAAACTTCTCATAGCTTCCCATGTTGCCTTTATATGCAAACTCCATCAAATACACTGGATTATCGCTCTTGCTGTGAAATCTAACAGATTCCAACAATGGCCGCAGCACTAGTGTATCCCCAAAATAATTAAGGAATTCCGTCACGCAGCAATGTCCTATAGTTTTATTTTTAAAATAAAAATGCTTTATTTTGCTTGCCACTTCTTCTTTACTAACTTCATCGTCAAAAGCTAAATCTGCTGGAACAAAATCACTAAAGTTTTCTTCCATTCGTTCTGGATAATTAGACCCGTAAAATTTTTCACTGTTTAAAAACAGTCCTTCTAGGCTTGCAAAGATAATCATCAGGGGTACCTTATCATACCGCTCATTACTTAAAAGATCATAAGGAGATTTATTTAGGTAGGCATCTGTGCGCTCATTATTTTCCACACACGGCGCCAAACCAAATAAGCCATCAGTCTTGTTATAATAGAAATCATAACTCACTTGAGATAATTCACCCACTGACGAATTCAAATATTGTTGTGCTAATTCTTTAACACTTTTAGCATCTGGGTATTCCATTAACTTCAATAATTCTTTCGCCGTTGATATAGGTGTTGGGTCCAAACCAAAAACTGCACTTGCTGCTGCCGACTCCATAATAGCTCTATGAAACAACCCCCTACTATTATTTGTCAGTATATGAAAGTCCACGGATGAGGCTCCTGCACTCATTCCATAAACAGTTATTCTATTAGGATCACCACCAAAATGGCGTATATTGTTCTTGACCCATTTAAGAGCAGCAACCTGGTCCTTAAGCCCAGCATTGCCAGGAGCTTCGTCAATGCCTAGACATAGAAACCCTAATGGACCAAGTCTGTAATTAGCCGTTACAACAATTAAATCTTCTCTTATCAGCGGTTCTACCCCTTTCGTTGACGCTACGCCAATCTGAAAAGATCCTCCATGAAAGTAAACCAAAACTGGTAGAATAGATGTCGCATCCACTTTTGGAGTGAAAATGTTAAGAATGAGGCAGTCTAGATCGCCCGAGTTAATTTGCGGACATTTCACTGTCCGATTTCCGTAGATTATCCCGTGATATGGGGAAGGGAAAACTGGAGCCTGGGGACAAAATAATATTATTTTTAGTGTTTTTTAATATTTCCATGTACTCGTTCGAGACGAATTATTATGTTCAAGAAAATAACTCAAGATGGTAAGGAAACAGTAATCATCCGCAAAAATAGTAAAAATTTCTATCTAGCTGTAATGTATTATAACAATCAAAACGAAACCCTACAAACTCTCTTGGCATCGTTCCTGTGTTTTTTTAGGTTTATAAATATGTAACTTACGAAAAAAAATGACACCCAAACTCAGGGAAGCCTCAAGGACTCAATCCGGAGGCACATATTACACAAAGATACTCGCACGATCCCAGAATCGAAATGGCGACCTGAGATCCAAAATCAAAATCAAAATGTTTTTTATTCGAATAAATTCTTGCGAATGCTTTCAAATAGTCAAAGATTTTAAGAGAAAAAAAACAACAATTAAAAATAAAAATCATAAAATAAAATTAATAATTTAGTTTTTACCACCGGTTCGGAATGCCATTCCATAGAGAAGAGCCGGCAAGAAACTCCATGGTTGCTCTTTTAAATAAGAGGGTTACAATGATGGTGGTACAAACAAGTCTGACAGATTAGTGAAAGCAATAACACGCATAAAAATGTAGCACATTAAAAAATTAGAAAATAAAAATTAGTGAAATTACACAAATTACATGGTGCGTGCTGAAACTGCACTCACATACTGTTTACAAAGACGGCACATGCCACCTCTAGACTAACAAGGCAGATAAGTTCGTGAAATTGCAGAAGAGCTGACTCAGGAATGTGTCGTAAGAGCCGAATAAAGGAAATAACATGGCAGAAAACCTAGCCGCAAGAGAAGGAAAACTTAAAAGGCTAATTTCCCTCTTGTTTCTTGGATTCGAGGAGGCCCGAATCAGCAGTGGGTTATTTATGGGCTGAAAGGATGATGATAATGATGATAGAATATTGCGTATTTGGTCTCTTAGATACGCCATATTCTATCATCATTATCTTTCTAAATGATTATATTATGAAAACCTAGGGGTAACTAGAAAAACCAGCTGGATGCATGAAGCTGAGGACACTGCACTAAGATACACTCAATACTCAGTACAGTGTACTCAATACGCGGAAGCTATGCCCAGCACTTGAACAAGGTGGCTGATGATGAACATTATGATTATTATTGATATTCTAGAGGTAAATACGGAGAACCACTCACTCTCTGGAGCTCCCGGACTGGGAGAATATTGGTGATACTCTGACAGAATACCGTAAGCATATAACATCACGCAAAGGCTTGTTGAGGAGAAGCATGCTATTGGCAAAAGCCTATTCCTCTTAGCTTATAATATCATGCTTTTAATATACACACGTACGCAACAATATTTTGAAGTGTATGCACCTGAAATCTATGAGCCCCGCTAGGTTCGCGAGCGTAAGGAATTCCCAGAAAGGCATAATAGTCTCCATCCTCTGCCACCCATCCTCTAACCGTTCCATAGTCGGTCTGAACGTCTTTGTGACGTTGGAAGTTAAAGCGATCGATAACTTTAGCTTCGCTATTAATTTCCACTCGCTGGACTATAGTTAAGTATGTGTAAAATACGAGGAAGCCTCCAACCGCCAAGATTTTCTTCAACATTCTTCTATTTGCTTGGCATATTGCTAGACGTATCTGAAACTAAATACACAACGGTCAGAAGACGGGTTTTTAGTTTTAAGTCATTGATATCCGACTGTCAGAGACAGGTCAAGGTCAAGGGGCACGATTCTTAACTGGGGGAAATGCTCTCTCTAACCCCTAAGACTCCCCTCTTTGTGGCATCTGCAAACTTGGCTAGGTGAGAAAACTCATTTGAAAACTTATCGCGAACGAGCCACGAGTGAAGTAACTTCGAACCAATGCTGAAGGCTCATTACAGACTTAGATTATTTACTATACCTACACAAAGTCAGAAAACAGCAATCAAGGTTTTTAGGTTACCGAGCAATTTTGTTGCCAAACACCACTCACCAGTAAAGATGCACTATCGAAATGTTGCAAACACGCGACATGCGTTAAAGATTAGATTATAGAAACTAGATAAGAATCAAGGGCGTATAACAATTTCATCGTACTATATTTACAAAGGAACCAATTCAATAATTTACCGGCGGAATTTTCTCTCCGTCTCTCGAAAAAAAAGTAGGTACGATATAGCTGGATTAGTTACTAATGTACTCTTAAGTTCATGATTATCCATCAGATAGAGGCGCATGGGATTAACGCTAGCTTTGTCATGGCTCTGATATACGAGTATCAGTTAGATTTGTGTGTTTGTGTGTTCGTACGTGTGCACATTTAACGCGCAGCATTTTTATAGCATTTTAATGCTTTTAACATAATTGTAACCAGAGGCACTGGCTCGGAGTCTGGGTGTCAGTTCTATCTTTAATATGTATGTATTTACAAAAAAAAATGTATCTAAGTAGTTTATCATCCATCTCGTTACCATAACACAAGCATTAAGTTGCTTAGCTTGGGACGAGATGGCGTTTAAAAAAACAAAAAAAAAATTTAATCCGTCACCACACAAAATCAAGGCAACTATTGACACTAAAAAAGAACTACATTTTTCATCAAAATTTTACTTTTTGTTTACGTAAATATTATTTATTTTTCTTACCTTACATAATATTATGCTTACGACTAATATTATATCATTATTAGTGGCACACGACAAAACAATTCATACAAGTAATAAACTAGTTCTGTTTTGACGTAAAATATCACCAATTACAACATAATAATTAACACCAAGAACTATGGAGCGTTACAATTTTCTAATTATATTTGTATCTGATGTGCGATCGGCATTTTCTACAAGTCGTAAAACGTTTCGACTAACGCACCAGCCAGTATAGCAATACTGTGTCTCGTTTAACCGGTACTATGATAACAGCGATAGAAGGCCAAAACCTTTCAACTCGTAATCATTTCAAGGTTCTTTTTACATATTGAATCTTAGATTCAGAGAGATATGGTCTATTCTGATCGTGGTAACTATGATGTACATCGACTCTATGGTGTCGGAAACAATAGCAATAAGGATAAAAGATAACAATAATAGACTGACATCAGTATTAGAACTGTTAATAATCAGAGAAACGGCCTAGAAAATAATTCAAGGACGCACAATAAATCTATTGCAGATACCTAGATGTTAGGACATTGTTTAAATTTATAGCGTACTAGCTGACTGGGCAGACGTTGCCCTGCATGATATTCGTTTACCGGCTACAGCGCCATCTTTCGGGCTAATTTGTGAATCTAAAACATCGTCGGTGCCACCCAAATGCATATTAAAAAAAAACATTAAAATCGGTTCAGCAGTTCTTTAGTTATAAAATTACAACGAAGCGTTAATTATAATTAGTTTTTAGGATTATGGGAATCAGCGTTTGGCCCAAAGCAATCAAAGCACAGCTCAGTTATCAGAAAAAATACTCTAAGTTGCGGGTACCACGTTATACATATTTTATGTATGTCAGCTGTCAAACGTACACCGCGACCGCGCGTCGTCGATGCGATGACGACATGCAAAATAGTTACAACATTGCATAATTAAATGCCGTTTACAACTCAATTACTTTATTACAACAATAATCCCCTCGCAGCGCGCGCATGGGTGAACCTGACTCCCCCCCATTAGTCCTCCCAGGCTTTTACCCCCGCAAAGAAAAGGGGAAATATTGTATAGTCAACTGCAGGATTCAGTCTCACTATTCAGTCATCAGTCATCACTACCACTATCACTACCTATACATAATAAAAAACAAAGTCGCTGTCGTCTGTCCGTCCCTATGTATGCTTAAATCTTTAAAACTACGCAACGGATTTTGAAGCGGTTTCCTTTAACAGATAGAGTGCTTCAAGAGGAAGGTTTATATATATAATACATTATATTGTAGAGAAACACTGTAAAATTGAGAGGTTAGTGCGAAGCCGGGGCGGATCGCTAGTTAACTATTTAGTGATGCGTGGAGCAAAAACTTTGTACCCCATTTTACGAAAATTGCGCGAACAGAGGTGTATGAAATTTCCCACACTTAAAGTTTATTATAGAGAAGAAGTGCAGCGAGCGCTAATGTTTTTAATTATGCAGTAAGAATCACTACATAGTATAAAACAAAGTCGCATTCTTCTGTCCGTCCCTATGTATGCATAAATCTTTAAAACTACGCAACGGATTTTGAAGCGGTTTTTTTTAATAGATGGAGTGATTCAAGGGGAAGGTTTATATGTATAACCCACCCCCGCTTTGCACGGGCGAAGCCGGGGCGGGCCACTAGTACATTATATGAATAAAAAAATAGTACCATGTTTTACACCGTTGAGTTTGGGTTGTATTCAAATTGAGCAGGCCCTTTCTTTGGGCTCCCCAAGTAACCGGAGAAGCCCGCCTTGGAGCACGGAGTTTCCGTTAAATGAAGACGGGCCAAGGCCGTCAGGGTCGCGGAACATGGAATCCTGTGGCCCTGGTTTCGCTGATTCGGGTAGTCGAGAATCACTGTTAGTTTTAGTGGGCAATAACACAGCACAACCCATGCGGTTTTCCGACCAAAAAAAAAAGAAAAAAGGCCCTGTCTAAGGGTCCTATTTTATGATGATACTATATTATGATGGTCATATGTTTATTTGGAAATGGCTTGAATCGTACGCTGGCGAAGTTGAAATAATGTGGGCCCCAACATCTGCGTAGACTATTCGGCCCTGTCTGCAAACGAAGGAAGCAAGTTTCCTCGGAAGCGTTATCAGGAAATGTCCCAGCAATGTTGGAGCTAAGCCAAAACGTCGACCTGAGGAGCTTGTGCTTTATATGGAATACTAGTTTATAAATTACTAGCGACCCGCCCCGGCTTCGCACGGGTGCAATGATGAACATCAAAATTTATTAGTGTTTCTTTACAATATTATGCATGTATTATACATACACACATCAAAAGTGTCTAGGGATCAACATATTTTTTTGCAATAACTTTTCTCCTGATTGATATTAATTAAAATTTTCTTTAAGGATTCATCAAATAAAGTGTTTTCGTTTGTCACAGTAACGATAAACCTAGTCACCTTTGCATTAATAAAGAAATTTGCCATTTTCCTAATAAAGGGATTTTTGACATTTGAACAACTAACATTAAAGTTCGAAAAAAAGACTAAAATAACAGTTTTCTTTAAAATTTTATGGAGCGGCGACGTCATTTAAGCAGGGAAGAAATGCTCAGAGCCGTGGGAATGATAGAAGCTGGTTCCCGGCAACGTCCTGTGGCTTTAGCTCTGAATACAAGTCAGAGTGTTATCAGTCGACTTTGGACACGTTACCGAAGCACTGGTACCGTGGCTGAGCGCCATGGAGGACGGTATCGCTGCACCACACGGAGACAAGACCGATACATTCAAATCTTAACTCGAAGAGCTCAAACAATAACCGCCATGATGTTAGCCGTGAGGCTTCATCACACTTCAGGGAACTTAATTAGCGACCAAACAGTCAGAAACCGCTTGCATGAAGTGAACCTTCATTCCCGAAGACCGCTACGGGTACCACCTATAGCAATGCACAATCGTAGGATTCGATATCAATGGGCTCTTGAACACAGAAATTGGGCAGAAGAACAATGGCGTTTCGTGTGTTTTTCTGATGAGTCTCGTTTTGGTATGAGACCGGATACAAGACGTATACGACACTGGAGAACCCCTGGATGCCAACGGCGATTAAAATCCTGCCAGGAAGTCCATCCTTATAGTGGTGGAACCATCATGGTATGGGCGGGTATTTGGATCGGCGGAAGAACTGAGTTGATTTGGATCAGAGGCAACCTCAACGCTCAAATTTATGCTGAGACGATTGTATCAGACGTCATCGTTCCTCTACAAGTGCAAATCGGTCCCTTATTTCAGTTAATGCATGATAATGCACGACCGCACACCGCAAGAGTTGTAAGACAGACTCTCGCCGCAGCTAACATCAATGTCCTGCCCTGGCCTGCTCAGTCGCCAGACTTGAACCCGATTGAGCATGCATGGGATATACTACAGAGAAGAGCTCTGCCGAATATGGAGGGTATCCAGTCGCAAGAAGACCTTTTTTTGTTGTTGCAACGAACATGGGCGGCCATTCCACAGCGTGATTTGGATGAACTCATTTTGAGTATGCCAAACCGATGTTCTTGTGTTGTTAGTGTTCGCGGTAGAAACACGGATTATTAATTGTTTAAGTTGCCCAATAAAATTTTAAAGAAAACTGTTATTTTAGTCTTTTTTTCGAACTTTAATGTTAGTTGTTCAAATGTCAAAAATCCCTTTATTAGGAAAATGGCAAATTTCTTTATTAATGCAAAGGTGACTAGGTTTATCGTTACTGTGACAAACGAAAACACTTTATTTGATGAATCCTTAAAGAAAATTTTAATTAATATCAATCAGGAGAAAAGTTATTGCAAAAAAATATGTTGATCCCTAGACACTTTTGATGTGTGTATAAACCTTCCTCTTGAATCACTCTATCTATAAAAAAACACTTCAAAATCCGTTGCGTAGTTTTAAAGATGTAAGCATACATAGGGACGGATAGACGACCGCGACTTTGTTTTATACTGTGTAGTGATAGTGAAGCATGACGTACCTATTGTTCGCGAATAAACCTTTTAAAAAACAATTCCATGGAGGGAAACGAGATTGCATGCATAAAATCTCCGCGGCGCGCCAGCGTTCAGTCGCGCGAAATTCAAATTCTTATAATAAAAAATATAAATTCTATTCTGACTTCTATTCTTTGATACAATAACGGTACATGTATTTTTTCTGGTTTGTAATATGTATTTTTTTTTACCATATTTACACATTCATAATTTCTAAAAGGTTAAAATCTACAAGCCTTCTACAAATTTGGCTGTGTGGATTTTATACTGGATTTTAAGTACAACAGTCGCAGCACTGCCAACCTTGCCTAACTTCACCCTAGTTAAAAACTTACTGTGCCACGCTGGCCAGACGGGTTGCCAACAGGGATTGTATCAAATTTCCTTATCTTCGGTAGATTGTCTGCCTCGTGCGTTCCTTTAGCCGCCTCGACACCCTCACGATGGTACGGGTTGGTGACATTGTATGTCCACACGGCAAAATATAGATAATGTTACGAAAAACAAATTTTTATTTTGCCTTAGTTACCCCGTTAATTTTGTTAATTTACAAATTTTATAAACTACTGTACCTGCCATCCGAAGACAGGTCATAGATCCTACGAAACGAGCATTTCTATGACTATAATTATTGTAAATATTTTACGAACTTTAAGGATGGAGAAGGAGGGATAAACAGAGGAATTTCTGATACCATTTTTAAACAGACAACTAGTGAAAATTACTCGAAACATGTACTCCACAATGTTTCTTGTCCAATTTTGTCACCAGTATGATCAACATTTCAAGAAATAAAATTACTTGAAATTTTGTTCACAGTTTCTTTAACGGTACCTACCTAGTATTATAGGACCTTTCGATAAGACTATAGGGTTTTTGTTATCCCTTTATATCACCAGTCAAGGAGTTGGTGCAATCATTATGATCGTC
This sequence comes from Clostera curtula, assembly GCA_905475355.2. Taxonomy (NCBI): domain Eukaryota; kingdom Metazoa; phylum Arthropoda; class Insecta; order Lepidoptera; family Notodontidae; genus Clostera; species Clostera curtula. The sequence continues at coordinate 2,119,654 of FR997813.1, read as the reverse complement.
AAAAACAGGTCTTAGAGAATAGGCCAAGCTAGTTTTAAAAGGTTTACTTCAATGGTACAATAAACCATACTCAATATCATAATCGAGATAGTCTTTGGGCTTGGTTAGATCTTCTTTTCCAGTTCTACGAAACTGGACATAGGATTCCAGATCTGGATAAGCTTCCAGCAGCATTCTGGCGCCTTGCTTTGTCATAGTCCAAGAGGTAAGCATCTCATTGAACGTGGTGTTTTTAATGAAATTCGTGTTCATCTCTTTTATCTCTCTCAACCTCTTTTTTAAGGCTTCATTTATTTTGATCATCTCAACTTCGTGGACCTCTTTAACTGCCTAAAAACAGACAGATTGAAACACATAAAAACAATACTGTAGCAATCAATAAAAATGTCATAAAGTAAACACTAAACGACAACCATTGGAATTCAGCACCGCCCTTTTTTACGTACAGGTAATTAATTAACCTATATCAATTCCGCGGTCAGGGAATAGAACTGAGAACTTTTGACACAGTCCATACAACCCCAAAACAAACCATAGCATTAATAGCCTTACGTCACCTGAGATCACGGCCGGTCTATACCGAAATGTGACCTAAATTACCGTAATTTGCCTTTGGATTTCTACCGCGTTCAACGCTTACTACTTAAAACCTTAATTTCACCGAAAACAAACCTTGCGGTCCTTTTTGTACTTAGCCTTCAGCTCCTTTATAAACTTCTTCAACTGCTTCGTCTTCTTTTTCCTAGCTAGAGTCCCGTTTCTGTAGGTCCTGCTCAGCATTTTCCGGATCTCTCTAATTATTTTTTTAATCAGTCTCTTGATCGACCTTTTGCGATTTAACCTTTCTCTCCTCCTCCGTTTCTTCTCTTTGCCTCTCTTCTTAGCTGTACTCTTTGTGAGCCTACCTTTCTCTTTGGAGTCAGTATCAAATCCGCTGTCCGAGAAAGAGACGTCCATAGCCTGATACAGGTCATATGCGGTGTGCTGGAGGGAGCAGCAAATGAAATTGGTTCGCCCACAGAAGTAATCCCCGCGATAAATACGGAATTCTGTATCGCATTCCATAGGGAGCATGCAAGTGCCCCAAGGCATGTCGTGTTGACTCGGGTCTCCACATGGTACACCCCATGGCCCTTAAAGACAAACAATTGATTAACTAGAAGTTCCACGATTCAGATCTGATCCTTCACCACCATCATCAACAAACATCTTACTCCGTTCACCGCCGGACATATACCACTAAGTTGACCATTTACCTTCATTATGCCGTTCAGCACTATTTTACAGTTGAAATTCAAGTAAACAGAAGAAACACTTACTTGCTGCTACCATATTGACTCTATCTCCCTCTTTCTCCGTCGCGTTTATCGCCTCAAATTTCTTTAGCAACCAATAATCCTTCCATTCTTCCTTCCAGTTTTTCATCTCGGCACTGGAGCTAACTGACCCAGTAGATGACAGATACTTGGAATTTAACGCAGTCCTTCTCATATAATTCAATATAGGATCTCTATGAAACTTTTCATTGTCTTCTGCTTTTGGTATTGGTAGGTTCTTCCCGCGGTTTAGTTTCTCCTCATATTTTCTCGCTTTGCTAATTATCTTAGCCTTCTTTTTGACTGCTCTGGTATCTCTGGTATCGACTCTTTTCCTCCCAAAGTAGTCGTGAAGCTCATGTCTAAAGGCATCACCTGCCCTCTCTCTAATATCTTTGGTATTATCAAAAGCACTTAGAATGCTAATGAATTTATCTTTCAAGTTTGTGTACAATGATGATTCTGTCTCAGCGTAAAGTATCAAGCACAGACATAGATATAACTTCATTGTAACATTTTCAAGAAAACATTTTTGAATACCACTTTGCAAACTGGTTTGCGTAAAACGGTTATTGAGAAATATTCCGATGGAAATTGGAATAGTAAAATTTTTACGAGTGGACTTATTTTATATGGGCTATTTTCCCGATATTTGGATGTGTGTGTGAGCACTGACTTTGGTTAAAATGGCAGAAATCTTCACTATTGCAAAATGTATGATTATAGAAATTGCTACATATGTGAAATATTGGGAATTGGGGATAAATAAACCTACGCCTACCTACGCTTGGGTAGGCGGGTGCCATACGGCATTAAGTGTGTCAAGATTTTCTTTGCCACCTGGTGTTCTGTCTGAATAGGCCGTTTAGTTGCCTCTTAACGGCACTTACTCTACGAACTGAGTTAGTAACACAGTACTTAAGCCCGTCACTACACCGAAATCGTTACATATCCTACAGTCAGAATATTTTACGAACATTTAGACCCACCGATGTATTTTTAAAAATATATTGCATCATTGGAGGCGGCCATCTTGGATTAGTTACAGACTGACACTACATTCCCCGAATTACCTGTATTATGTACCAATATATTTTTATGTAGTAATCCGCAATTGAATTAATTCGACAAACCGACCAATGTTTCATATCACCTTTGTTTAGATGCTGCATTTACTGAAGCCGCTCAATTTGGAAACTTAGGTACCTACTATTAATATAGTGTCAGGTCACACTAGGTGTGTTTAACCTGTATCGCGATGGCTGTTTACCAACACAATAAACACGAATACAAATGTCCCCCAGACTGAGAGCAAGTGCATCTGGTTAACATAAAGACACTCGCCCGACTTCGGAATCGATCCGGAGACCCGTTATTCAAAGGCGACAGTGAAGCTATTTATGCAATCCAGAGATACTTTAAGGTGAATGTTCCAGGGTAGCCCGCGAAATTCAAATTTTCTTACGTTTTTTTGCAATTTGCAGGTCAGTGCTTGGTTGTATGTTGATTAAAATGTTATTCGCGGCTGTAAGACGTATGTAGATATAGAATTATAATTATCAAAATCATCAATACAACCCTCCAAGCTCTTATAGGTGCAAGAATGACTTTGAGCTTGAAAAAGTTTTTCTTGAAAAAATTTGAATTTCGCGGGCTACCCTGGAACATTCACCATTATGTGAGTGTCATCGAGGCGCGGAGTGGTATGCGTTTACGCGAACCTATGGCGCCCCAAGCGTGTCGTGTGAGGATATACCGCTGGGCTTATATTGGGTTCACGAGTAGTTTCCGGAGTCCCACATAATCGCCGACCACACCCCCGAAGGGCGACGGAATGCTTAGGTTTAGAGCATATCACAGCTAAACAAAAAACAATATGTGAGTGTCAAAGAGTAAAGTGCCCCGCGATTCAGGTTATAAAACAAAACTTGGCAAGAAGTATTGAATTTATTGCAGTTCAATATTGTTGGATGTAATTTCAACTTTAATTCAAAAATGTCCACATTTTTTAAGTGATCACACCATGTTACTACTATTAACTACTATTCGTTTTTTTTTGTCGTACAAATCCGGGACGTTATATATAACACAGCGTCTACAGTGACAGTGTAAGCATGTTTAATGCATGATAGATGCGAGGATTTATCCGCTGATCCGCCCTGCACTGGGTCTTGTGCCATTACTCATGGCAAGTAGGTTTATTTCCCGAAAACTGGGTCAAGGTTTAGATACTTAACTAACGACCCGCACCTGATACGCATAGTCTTATCGCCTTTACACCTATGTGACCATGAGACCCAGTTTCTAAGGGCCTGTCCCATTATTCTGTAGGCCATCCCGTTAGTCAAAAAATGTACCAGGGGCCCTAAACCTCAGTCAGGGCCCCCGGGGCAGCAAGCGCAGGACGCAGGGCCGGATTTAGGGGGGGGGGGGGCAACCGGGGCGAAAGCCCCGGGGCCTCCACAAGCAGGGGGCCTCCACAATAGAGACTTCGGAAAAAAAATATCTTTATTTCTTTTCAAATAATTCTTGTTTCCGATTATAATCATATCTATTTGTTAAATGCTAAGAGAATCCACTTGGTTTCACAATAAATTATTTATTGAAAAACTCGACTGAAAAAAATTGTTAATTTTATTTGAAAATAATTTGGGGCAAGGGGGCCTCCACTCCTTTGTTGCCCCGAGGCCTCTGGACCCCTAAATCCGGCCCTGGCAGGACGGTACACCCCGGGGATGTTTAGTAGGTATACCTACGTCTCCTCACTGGGGCGGAGGGGACTCCCACACATCCCCCTGTTGGCCATCCCCAGGCTGGCTGAGATAGTCCATAAAAAAGGAGCTCTAAACCTGATATTTTCTAATGTAATTAACATCCTAAACGATGCAATTGCTAATCTTAATGTACTAAATCTGCTGATTGTCTTGTTGTTCTACGGGTTGGATGCACAGCCTTCGGATCACGGGGTCACGGGGCAAGTGTCTTTGTGTAAACCAGAGGCACTTGCACTGAGTCTGGGTGTCATTTGTATTCGCGAATTTCATTTTTGTAAACTGCCCCCGCGGTACACAGGTATAATCTGTATTCCGTTTTAAAAAATAAAATAACCCAAAGTTCTGCCCAGGTTCTAGTGTCAAAAGCATGGTGGCATACGTCCCGAACAACACTACAGTAAATATTAGTAGTGAAAGAAGAAGAAGCGTCGATTTCGGCTCACCGAATTAGCAGGAGTGGGGACCATATCGATATCAATCAATCAATATCACCTCAGCCTATAGATGGCCTACTGCTAGTCAGAGGCCCAAATACAGTGGTTTATCAAGATTTATTTCTTGCGCTTGGATTGTCTCTGCCTATTCGGTACCACACGGAATAAAAAACTAAGAACCTAATTACAATTTAAAAAAATAAAATACATAACAAGTTTTTCACATCTTAAATAACCCACGGCTGAGTCGAGCCTCCTCCAAATACATGGAGGGTAATTACCCTAATGTGCCACGCTGGCCAGGCAGGTTGGCACAGTGTTTCTTATCAAAATTCCTTTCTCTTCTGGCTAGGTTATCAGCCTTGTCGTTTCCTACTCTCGGCTCTGACGACAAGGATGGAATGGGGTGGTGACACTATGTATTCTAAATCCGTCACCACACGGACACATCATATATTACGCTCCTTTTTCCCATAAAAATACTGTTGATATAATAAAGACCATAAAGATACTATTTAGTTTACCGCTGTAAACACTTTTGGAGTTTAAGATGTATATTTTTGTAAAAAAAACCGGGGAAATCCTCATAGATAACCGGGCCGCGTGGGAGACGACATGCTTGTGTGGGGCTCTGAGGCGCCATCGACCCCAGTGGCAACGGCTTCCCCACATATACCCCGTTGCCAGCCCGGCCTGGTAGGCTGTTTTCGTGAGGTTCAAAAGTATAATGTGACCTAGGGTTAGTGAAATGGTTGAGAAGGGCGATGGCTGCCACATGCGTCGTGTTTGTGAACCGTTGCCGGTGCTAGAGGTCGGTCGGCTCACGCATTAAAAGATTGCTATTATTTACTACATGTTGCTGATGTTTGGTCTTTTGTGACTTTTGCGCGAGTTGGCTCTCACACATCAGTCTTAACCCTGCCTTGACGCAATTAATAGATAGTACAAGCAAGTATGTACTGTTATTTGACGGTAGCTTCGTATAGTTCATTCAGTAACAATCTCAAGTCTCTTCGCCGCCACTCCGTGGGTCAGCGCCGACCCCAAAGGCCCATTTAGACGGGGATAGTCTCTCGTCTCAAATATACGATTATCATAAAGTTCAAAAATTTTGTTAAAACTGCATTAATTAATAAAGGGTACTACCGCGTCAACGACTGTATGTGTGATAATGATGCCTCGAAGTAACTGTAATTTTGTGCCTGTGCTCTGTTCCTTTGGCCCCTTCAATAATATATCTCATTGGCGAAATAATTTGTACGTAGCATTTAGAAAATGTCATATATTGTACACTGTTTGTGTGAGCAATGACGCAATGGAGACCTTTATTCGCGGATTTGTTTTTTGATTGGCCCTGTCAAGGTCTATCCGTCAATCATTGCGTAAACGTGTAGCGTGTTTCTCTCATCTTGCGAACTTGCTCTCACTATGATGTTTATGCTTTTTGTAAACAAAACCAATAATTTAAAAAATGCAACTACAGAGTTTCTTGCCGGCTCTTCTCTGTAGAGAAGCCTTCCGAACCGGGGGTAGTTTCGGTATGAATGTGAGTGAACGCATGGATTGTGAGCGATCAGGGGAGATGGAGGGATTGTAGGAGTGAGGAGTTGTGTGTGAAAGGTGTGAATGTAGGTATGACGACTGATAGGTGTGTGTGGAGACTACCACCTATATAGTTTTGTGATGAAACCTACGTAAATAAAGTTCCTTTTGAGTTTATCGAAAGAATATAAAAAAGTTGCTTCGTCTAAACATTCACACCTCTCGCTCTTCTATTTTGGCGAGAATTGCCTCGCATTACAATATTGATAGTGTCCGTCTAAACAGAATTTTAAAGCAATAATCGTATTTCGAGTTTTTGTGCCACTTGACACCATGAGTGTAGAGCGCGAGCGTGTTTTAATTAAGTATATCTGTAAGACAAGTTATGGGAATTATTTTACAAGAAATTACAATCATTAATAATTACAAATCTCCCGCGATAGTGTACAAAAGGATAATTAATTAACCAAATATATTTAAACAATCAATTTATTACTTCAACTACAGCTTCTGGTTTTTGTACCCATACTCTATGGTCCTTATTTTTTTCGGCGGGAAAACATCTCTTGTGTCCACACGTCGTGCAAGTCCATTGGATAACTTTCGACTTATTCTTCTTCTTCAAAATCTTCATTTTCGCAGAAACATTGTGGATGAGCATGCTTCTACACCGTTTGCATATTTGTCTTTTGATGTCTGGGTGACTGAAATAAGACCTGTATCTATTAGTAATACAATATGATTTTTACATAATAAATTAATTCAAGAAAGCTTTGATACAAATAATTTATAATTGATTAATAAGGTATAATGATTGTAAACAATGTGAAACATTCACAATAGTTTAGATTTGTTTTAGTTTGTTAGAAAGAAAAATAAGAAATAAACTTACATTTTCAAAACATTTTTCTTAGCAACATTTATCATGACATTACCATAATATGAAGATAGTGCTGGGTTTATGCTAGCCATGTCTTTGCTGATCTGGAATTTCAAATCTTTAATCAAGTCACTCTGCAAAACTTAAGTGTCAGTGGGCAGGGCACATAGCGTGCAGGACCGACATAAATGACATGACACTTACTTACTTACTTCTCAGCCCATAAATGACCCACGGCCGATTCGGGCCTCCTACCACTACATAGAGGGTAATTAGCCTACTGTGCCACACTGGCCAGACAGGTTGGCATAGGGTTTTGTATCATTAACTATAATAATAAATAATAGTTTTCCTTCTCTTGCGGCTAAATTTTCGGCCTTATCATTGACACTGACTACACGCTGCAAAAAATTGGAGAAGTCCATTCTCCAATTTATTTATAGAGCATAGTTACACTATATTCTGGCAAGGTGTCTACAATTACAGTATATTGCGTTAAGTTTTCCTAATCGAGTAAACTGTCAGAATTACGGTACTGATAAAATAAAGACAAAACTAAGAGATAATTGGTTTTATTCAACATAAAACATATTCTTTGTAACATATAATAAGGTCATATAATTAATGATTCATCGAAAGTAGCCAATGAAGGGAAACTTGATACAAAACCCTGTGCCAACCCGTCTAACTACCCTGGCGCAGTAGGCTAATTACCCTCCCTGTGATGGGAGGAGGCCCGACTCAGCAGTGGGTAATTTATGGCATTGGTAGTAATGACTACCGGTACTCTTCAAGGATGCCAACTGACTAGAAGTAACAATGCTAATACTCACTTGATACAGATAATTTATGCGTTGGAATGAATCATTTCCTTGAACTTTCTTCATTATTACCTGAATATTTTATTTACCTCATCAATCATCGTTTAGACAACCATTTATTCAAAATTTTAAGTTTAATTATAGGTTTGTTTACAAAATTAGGTTATAATTTATTTAGCGATGGTTTGACAGTCAAGTCAGCTGTGTGTGTGTGAATTGTTACTGTTCAGAAATGTATATGATTGTGATTAGTTAAGTATCATTTTAAATAATTTCTTCATACAATTTGGTAATTTAGTCTTTAATATATCTTTTTCATTTAGTAATTATTTATAATTAAGTTAATTTTATGCATTTTTCAAATAAATTGTGATTTGATTATTTTATTTCATACAATTGATTTCTGAACGGTTTTTTGTTGCGTTCCATCCTATCGGTGGTTTGGTTACAGGCATACCAATAAAAGTGACGAAAGAGACACGGCGATATGTTTTACACAAAGCAAATTGAGAGGAGTAACCGATGAATTCCGATGGTTAAATTAAATTGTCATCAAAATATTTCAATTGTTTTGTTTGATTTCGGACGAGTGAGTGTCGAAATTGCTTTTTCCGCCAGATTTTATTTATTACTTTTTAAATTTTACAGTATTAAGTGATTATTTACTCACTACTTATCCATGTATTTAATGAACAAACAATTATTTCCTTAGTACTTCTTCACACAGTGCTTTACCAAGAAGACCCTCATATTCAATGATGTTGTCCAAGAAACGTATCATACTATCTAGATTTAAAACTAAATACAAGCTATGTAGATGTTTTTCATCTCAATCTAACGTTGGAGAATTAGATGTTCAATTTTCCAATGGGTAAGTTTTAAGGTTATTTATAGGTTATGAGTACAGTGACCTTAGACTGTAGTCCAAGGAACGTAGCAAATAATACAACTAAATTTGTTGCCTCGACACAATGTGATAATTGTACCAGAAAATCATCATCATTTCAGCCAAAAGACGTCCACTGCTGGACATAGGCCTCCCCCAAGGATTTCCACAAAGGCCGGTTCTGGGCCGCCCGCATCCACTGCTGTCCGTCGACCTTGACCAGGTCCACCGTGTGGGAAGCACTGCGCCTTCCAGAACGCGGTTGCCACTCGAGGACTTTTCTGCCCCATCGGGCGTCGGTCCTTCGCGCTATGTGCCCTGCCCACTGCCACTTAGTTTGGCAATCCTGTGAGCTATGTCGTTGACCCTGGGTTGCCAGTTATCTCCTCATTTCTGATTCAATCTCGCAGGGAAACTTTGAGCATAGCCCTCTCCATTGCCCTTTGGGTGACTTTGAGCCTTCTGATGGAGCCCATAGTGAGCGACCATGTCACCGTCCCATATGTCATCACTGGCAACACACATTGGTTGAAGACTTTTGTCTTCTGACACTGCGGTATTGTGGACGAGAATATCTTACGTAGCTTCCCGAACCAGTAAATACATGTCCATATCTGGTTCAAATTCACAAATTAACTATAATTTAGATCTAGCAGACTGATAACTGCCATATTTATCTGAGTTCTCTATGAGTGTGACCCACCCATTACATTCTAAGGTGCTGCAAATGCAGATAAAAGGAACACTAGATGTGTCTGCCAACCCATCTGGCAAGCGAGGTAGCCACGGTACACCATAATTTCCCTTTACGAACTTGAGGAAGGCATACTCAGCAGACACTAATTTAAAAGCTGAAAAGAGACTTGACACGTGTTATACTCATTTGTGTGTGGTGACGGAAAATAAATATCCTTGGACATTTCACACAACGCCATCTCGTGCCAAGCTAAGCAACTGAATGCTTGTGTTATGGTAACGAGACGGATGATAAACTACATATATAAACATATTTTTTTGTAAATACATACATATTATAGATAGAAATGACATCCAGACTCCTAGCCAGTGCCTCTGGTTTAGACAAAGACACTTGCCCGACCCCGGAGTCGAACCCGGGACCCGTTGATCCAAAGGCGGCACATCTTACCACTAGACCAACAAACCCTGCTGCCCCTGCAGTAGGCTAGTCAGCTTACCTGTGATAAGAGGAGGAGGCTTGGCTCAGCAAAGGGGTTATGGGCTGAGTGTACTAGTTTTTTTTTTTTTTTTTTTTTTTTTTTTTTCTTTTTTCTCTTCTATCTGCAATCAGCCTGTAGCTATAATCAGATTTGTTGTTTGTATTTGTTTTGTTTTGGAGATATGCACATCCAATGATGTGTCATCTCATATTAAAATGGCTAGATTGTAGCCAGTCGCGATCTTTTAAGCCGGAAAACGCAGTCGCTGGTGTTCAATAGCGACGCCGCGAGGTGATTAACGTGTAGCCCAAGTCTTTGTTTATAGGCTTTGCAAGCCCTTTCTATTTCTTCTCGTATTGTGCTAATTTGAAGATACTCATGCACTTCAGCGTTTCGTATAAACCATGGGGCACTGGTCACAATCTTTAGTGCTTTGTTCTGGAAACGCTGGAGGATTTCTATGTTTGAGTGGCTTGCTGATCCCCATAGCTGTATGCCATATGTCCAAACTGGCTTTATAATGGATTTATAAATGAGGAGTTTGTTTTCTACGCTTAGTGATGATTGCCTACCCAGTAGCCAGTACATGTCCGTAAATTTTTTATTAGCCTGTTCTCTTTTCTTCTTTATGTGATCTCTCCATGTTAGCCTTCTGTCTAGATGCATGCCAAGATATTTAACCGTCGTATGCTGCGGCAAGACAGCTCCGTCAAGTGTCACAGATGGGCAGTCTCCTCTTTTCAGTGTAAATGTTATGTGCACTGATTTTGAAGGACTAGCTTTGATTCTCCACGCCTTTAGCCATGATTCAATCTTATCCAGGTGTTTTTGTAACTTCAATGATGCCATATAAGGATCTTTGTCGCAGGAGAGGACTGCAGTATCATCTGCATAAGTTGCAGTTACAACCCCTTCTGTAACGGGTAGATCAGCTGTAAAGATGGTGTAGAGCGTAGGTCCCAACACCGAACCTTGAGGTACCCCTGCTTCTATTTGACACAAAGATGAGAGGCAATCTCCACACTTGACCTGAAACATACGTTGTTGTAGATAGGACTTCAGAAGCAAATACGCCGTGCTTGGCAGGTGGAGTTTTAGCTTATAGAGCAGTCCCATATGCCAAACGCGGTCAAAAGCCTGCTGTATATCAAGGAAGACAGCCGAGCAGTATTCTTTCCTCTCTAGTGCCTGTCTTATTGTGTGCCCTACTCGATGTATTTGCTCTGCCGTTCCATGATGTGCACGGAAACCGAATTGGTGATCTGGTATTACTTTTTGTTCACTGAGGATTGGGATTAAGCGCCGGAGAATAAGTTTCTCAAGAACTTTTGACATCAGTGGTAAAAGGCTTATGGGTCTATATGATGTGACTTCTGTGGGAGGTTTTCCTGGTTTAGCCACCATATTTATGATGGACACTTTCCACAGCAGTGGGAAGTATTGTACTCTGAGTATAGCATTAAAGAGAATTGTCATTAGTACTATTCCTTTTTTTGGTAGTTGCTTTAGGACTTCTGCTGTTATAAGGTCAAAACCAGGTGCCTTCTTTTGCTTCTGTTGTGTTATAACTTTCTTCACCTCTCTTGGTGTAGTTGGTTTTAGTGGTAAAGACATTTGCTGGTCTCTGTTCAGTACTTCATTAATCTCTCCCTCTATGTCAATTGAATCAACTCCATTTGGTTTAAATACATCTTTAAGGAAGCTAGCAAATAATTCTGCTTTGTCTGCAGGTTTCCTTGACCAGTTACCATCGTATTGCCTTAATGGGGGCGTATGTTCCTTCGGCCTTTTTAGAAATTTTGTTATTTTCCATAGTGAATAGTCGTCAGCTCTGTGTGGTGACAAGGTTCGTAGCTTATCTTGAAGTGTCTTGTTTTCATTTTCTTTAAGTAATGATTTTAGATCTTTTTGGGCTCTGTTGAGTGCTGTTTTATCTTGTCGATTCCTGCTAGTGTGCCATTGTCGTCTAAGTCTTCTCTTCAGAGCAATCATCTCCTGTATTTCCAAAGTGGTATCTTGGTTTTGTGGTTTTGATTCTAAATAGGGAGTTGATAGCCAAGCTGCTTTTTGGATTAGATTGGTCGCATACCAAGCCACATGTTCTATATCTCCCTCCGTTTTTAATGGTATGCACAGATTAGTATTTTGTTCGATGTAGTTTTGGAAAGCTTGCCAATCTGTTTTATGATTGTATAGGGTCTCACGTGGCTCGATAAGGATGATTTCAGTGCTTATTGTACATATCACCGGTGTATGGTCGGAGGAACCGTCGAGGCATGATTCCACTTTTGTGTAGAGTCCTGATACTCCATTGGTAACAAAGAAGTCTATAAGATCTGGGGTTTTATTTGCGTCGGCTGGCCAGTATGTTGGTTCTCCTGTTGAAAGTACATAGAGAGCATTACAATCTATAGCCTTTTTTAGCTCTCGTCCTCTTGTTGTTGTTAGCCGAGAGCCCCAGAAGGTATTTTTGGCATTCCAATCACCACCTGCTATATATCTGTTACCAAGAGTATGGAAAAAATCAGTAAACATTTCCTGATCTATTCGATGTCGTGGAGGGCAGTATACTGCAGCCATGTTCAAAGCTCCCAGCCAGTCGTCAATTGAGATTATGGCAGCTTGTATATGTGGATGTTTATATTGGGATAGCATATGGTGCCTTATGTTATCTTTGATTATTATGGCAGCACCAGCATGTGATGTACCATCTGGATGGTTGGCGTAATATATACTGTATCCTTTGATATTAATGATTCGTTGGTCGGTCATGTGTGATTCGGAGATGAAAAGGACGTCTATTTTATTGTAATTTATAAATAGTTCAACTTCCTGCTTGTTCGGAGACAAGCCATTTATGTTCCATGTAGCAATTCGTAAGAATTTCATTTTTCCTGCCGAGCTACAAGCGTCGTTAGGAGACTCATTAGGGTTCCTATTTGTTGAATAAGAATGTCTATCTTTTCTGATTGTTTAATTATAATTTGCTCTAATGAGCGTGTTGACTGAGATTGTAAGTTCTCTATATTTCTACTCCAACATCCAAAGTTTGCTGTGTCGGATTTATTTTCAGGTGGTCTTGATCTATTTTCTTCGTGACTGCTAATGGGCTGTTGCCTATAATACTTGCTAGGTTGTAGGGGAGGAAAATCGTCTTGAGAGGCGGAGGGTGGTCTTATTGCTTTGGTGAATTGCAAATGGGCATCTTTCCTGTTTACCGTGTGAGTCATTTTTCGTGCTTTAATCTCCTTATAAACTTGACAGCCTTTGTAGTTGGCAGGATGATCTCCATGGCAGAGAGCACAGGTTGCTGGCGTGTTCTTATCCTGTTTTGGACAATCTGTTGTTTTATGCCCTTTAGCACATTTCACACATCTGTAAGGGCGCATGCAGTTATTTTTTGTATGTCCATACTGTTGACATCTAGTACACTGCGGAAGTTCTGTAGATTTTTTTGGATCCTCAATCTTGACTCTAGTGTGGTATATGTATTCTATGCTCTTAACTTTTGGGTTATTGGGGCTTGGCTCTATATTAACGAAGAACATATTTAGAGGTTTTTTATTTTTTTTAGATATTGCACAGATAACCTCTCCTCTAACTCTGTTCTCGGTTCTCTCAATTTCCTCTATTATTGCCGATTTTGGGGTGGTATGATGAAGATTTTTTACTACAATTCTGTAGCATTTATTTTCCTTTGGTGTAAACGTATGTCCTATTAAGCCATTAGTTCGAATGAGTTCTATTATATTTTTGTATATTTCTGTGGTCTGCGTTATTATTCTTAGCTGATCTCTATTTATTATTTTATATGAGTAGCTACCACTAGGCACATGACTATTTATGAGCTCCGTTAATTTTGAGAGGTCTTCTATTCCATAAAGGATGATAGATGGTGGTTTGTGATTTCTTAGATGCGCAGCTGAGTCATCCACGGCTTCTTCAACTTCATCTACTGGTAGACCACTGAACCTGTTAGCATTAGCATCTATCTGAGTTATTCGGGCTGGTTTTAACACTTTTGGTGGGCTTTGTGATAGTCTCTTTCTTTTAGGGTTGCGTGCTGTGGGCACTCTTTGCCATGTGGGTGGGCAAATATTATTAGGATTGTTAATGACATCTGTCACTATAGGTGTTGTGGGCAGATTCCTCTTATCAGTTATAGCTCCTAATGAAGATGATCTCGGTCTTGTGTGAAATAAGCTTGGATGGAAAGCTTGCTGAATAAATTTTTTGTTTGTGCTGCCAGTAGCATTCACCGTCACGGGAGCCTGGTCGCCTACTCCCGCGCAGTCTTCGGTAACATATTTCTCACTCGCAGGCCCGGGTACCTGTGAGCGCCGGGCGTTAGCCGGATCGCATGACAAATCAACATTCGTATTACTCATATTACCATATTTAGTTGGGAAGTACGCATGCCGCTTTCCCAAGGCGACATGGCCATTATTTTTAGGAGGGATTTGGTACTCCTTGGTTTATGGTAAACCAGGTATGACAGGTTATTTAACCGCCGCCTGTGGCTCGGCGTTATTGCTCTTTTAGCACCACCCAGGGGGCACGTGTAGGGTGGGCCTAGGAGAAGGTGGTAAGTCCTACGGACGCGAGCAACATAACCCCCCTGAGTGTACTAGTAAACTCATTTTAATTATATTAATTTTGATATTTTCAGAAGTACAATAAACTTATCAACGGGCCAGTATGCAAGGTTTGCGGATGGTGCATGTGTGGCTACGTATGGCAATACCAGTGTGTTGTCTACTGTGGTGTCCAAAGCTAAACAGAGCTCCTCGTCCTTCTTACCACTTGTGGTGGACTATAGGCAAAAGGCGGCTGCTGCTGGACGTATCCCTACAAATTTCCTTAGAAGGGAGTTGGGTGAGTTATTGGAAATTCACGTCTGGACATAAAAATACATATTTGTTCAAACCTGACTGACCTGGCGAATTTCTATTACATACTTTTTTTTAAGCAAAAATAAAATTATCTTGCTTTAAAAAAAAAATCTGACTCATCCCACTAAGTAGCTATTACTGCTGCTTTGAAATGGACCTATATATGACCCATTACATAGAGAGTAATTAGCCTACTGTGAGAGCTGTCCAGACTAAATGGCACAGGGTTTCAGATAAAGTTTTCCTTCTTTTATGTCTATGTTTTCGGCATTGTCATTTCATTTTGTTGGCTCTTAACATGTACTCAGGAGGACATGGGGTGGTGACACTATCTAATATATAAAATTCTCGTGTCACAGTTTTAGATGCCAAACTCCTCCGAAACGGCTTGACCGATTTTGATGAAATTTTGTAAACAATGGGTATGAGAATAGGACAACATCTATTTTTCATCCCCCTAAATTTTAAGGGGGGAGGGGTAAAAAAAAAATTGTTTATTTTTTAGAGAAAATTTTTTGCTTTAATTTTTTTAAGATTCAGCATAAAAAAATACAAACAACCCTAAATTTTCACCCCTCTACAATTAACCCCTATTTAATTACATGGCAAAACAACGTTTGCGATAGGAGATGTTCACGATATCTCTGGAACCATAAGACCTAGAGGGTTGCGCGGGGGATGGTTAATTATTTGGCAAAACAACGTTTGCCGGCACAGCTAGTTATATTCTAAATCTGTCACCACACAGACTAAAAAGAAACCTTTTTTTATAGACTTTTTAAGCTGATTCATTATGCTGATTGCTATATTCTTGTTACGCAATAGGTCCGTCAGAACGGGAGATACTGACATCCCGTCTCATAGACCGTTCCCTACGTCCACTGTTCCCGCAGAACTACAACTATGACACGCAAATAGTCTGCAACATGCTGGCTATGGATGCCACCAACCCCCCAGAGACTGTTGCCATCAATGCTGCGAGCACAGCGTTAGCCTTGTCTGATGTTCCTTGGAATGGCCCTGTGGGGGCTGTCAGGTAAGAGATCCATTGGTTATTTTATTTCTACTACTTAGCCCACTGCTAAATTGGACCTCCACCCATTACATGGATGGTAATCAGCCTACTGCACAGGGTTTCCTATCCAGTTTTCCTTTGCTTTCCTTGTATTATTTGCATCAGTATGAAAGACGACACACAATTTAGAACATATTTTACACAAATTCGAACAAAAAGCGGCCGCCTCCGGTCCAGCGCCTATGTTGAACTTAGAATCTACCACCGGTTTGGACTGCTGCTCAACAGAGAAAAGCTAGCATTAAACTCTAGTTCCTCTTTCAACCGATCTGGGTTTCTTTATGAAATGGTAACATGCTACTTGTGAGAGTGAATGGGCGAGTGGGTATACCCGACTGACCAATATAGCAGATCCACGATCCCTACGTAAAAAACTGCTGGAGACTGCTCGAGCTTTTTTGTAATATGATGATCCCATTCAGGTTAGGCCAGATCGACAATGAAATAATAACGAACCCAACCCGTAAGGACTTGGAGAAGTCATCCTTAAACCTGGTGGTGGCTGCGACAGGGAGGAACCTAGTTGTGATGATGGAAGGCAGCGCTCAAGATATGCTACAGCAAGACTTGCTCAAGGCCATCAAACTAGGTATGAATGTAAGTTTACCTTTATAAATTTGCTATTATTAAATTTTATAATTAATCGCCTTTCTGGCCAGAGGGCACAGTAGGCTAATTTCCCTCTATTAAACTGGATTTTATAAAAAAACATGTAGCATACATTTGCTGATAAAGATCAGATTCTGGAAATTGTTACATATTATTGTGTTCTGTCTATTACTCTCGTGTACAATAAAGAATTTAATTTATTTGGCACCGTCAAAAGAATCACCCTGTATGTAATGTATTCATATTATTTAAAACACCTCATGTATAGGTACTAAAGAAGCTCAACACATAGTCAGAGGGATAGAGAAACTGCAGAAGAAATATGGAAAAACAAAACGAGAGTATGAGACGCAGGTTCCTCTCAGCCAAGATATTGTGGACTCCATCAAAACTCTATCCACAATGAAGATTAGGGAAATACTCAGGTGAGTGTTATTGTTACCTCAGCTCATAACATTATTAACACCTGGGTCTAGCCCAGTGTCATTGTTTTTCTTGGTTTAGGTGATAAATATTTATGTGGCTCTCCGACAATGGTCGTCTACCCACTAAAACCCCAGCGGTATACCCTCACACAACGCGCTTGGGGTGCCACAAGTTCGCGTAAACGCAGTCAGAGAGGGCGTCCCGGTACACTGGGATGCCCTCTGTCATAGAGGCTTTCGTCGGTGGCGGTTCCCCCGACCCACCACCGGCCTCTCAGGCGAGGGCAGAAGGGGTTCGCATCGTCACGACCCCCCTCCCCCCTGCCTCCGTCCGCGGTGCGGGTCAGCTGGAGCTCCCTCCCTTGCGACCCGCCCCGCTGCCCCCCTCCCCCCTCTGCGACACAACGGCCCGGCAGAAGGAGGCCCGTCAGCCCTCGGGTCGGAAATATTTAAAACTTCATTAGTCAACTTTCACATCTGAAAACCAATGTCTCAGCTACTACTCGGCCCATAGATATCCCACTGCTGAGTCGGGCCTCCTCCATTTACATGGAGGGTAATTAGCCTACTGAGACTGCCTCGTTGGTCTAGTGGTTGGATGTGCCGCCTTTGGATCAACGGGTTCCGGGGTCGGGCAAGTGTCTTTGTCTAAACCAGAGGCACTGGCTCGGAGTCTGGGTGTCATTTCTATCTATAATATGTATGTATTTACAAAAAAAATGTATATAAGTAGTTTATCATCCATCTCGTTACCACAACACAAGCATTAAGTTGCTTAGCTTGGCACGAGATGGCGTTGTGTGAAATGTCCAAGGATATTTATTTATTATTTATTTGAGTCACACTGGCCAGGCGGGTGGGTACGGGGTTTCGTATCAAGTTTTCCTTCTCTTGCGGCTAGCCTATCCCCGTCAGTCTCGGGGAAGACGGGCGAGGGGTTCTTCTCCACCCCCGCGAGGGTAGTCGGAGGCATACCCACTAAACATCCCCCCGGTGTACCATCCTGTGCAAAATTTGTCCCGTGGGCCCTGACTGTTACTCCACTAAGCCTAGGGTCAAAGGCATTCAAGTCGTTGATAAATAAACCCACAATAGATTGGGAATCCATTGTTTAGACAGATGTTTTAAATAGATGTTCTATTGTAGTGACCACACGCACGATAAGATTTCTCGGGACACCGCCATATCGGAACTGCGGCAGACGGTGGTGAACCAGTTGCGGGACTCCGAGGTGGACGTCTCTCAGCTCCAGGACAGCTTCAACGCCCACCTCAGACAGACCTTCCGGGACATGATCTTGGAGACGGACGTCCGCTGCGACGGCCGGCATTTGGATGACCTGAGGAACATTAGCTGCCAGGTTGGTAGAAGATCCCCGAGGAGATATAGTCCGGGTCCACGGGGCAGCAAGCGCGGGACGGTACACCCCGGGGACGTTTAGTGGGTATGACTTCGTCTCCTCACAGAGGCGGAGTCATCCACACACCGCCTGTTGGCCATCCCCGGGCTTGCAGGGATAGTCCTTAAAGGATTTTACCCCGGTCAAAAAGTTTGGTAGAAGATTCCTGCTCAGCGAGGATACTCTGCTAGATGGAGTGAAGACCTGCGGACGATAAGGTTATTTTTTTAATTGAGTACTAGCGGTAACCTGAGCGCGTTGATACGCCGCTAAAATAATTTTGAAGGAAAGACATTACACAAATATTCAATATTTTTTTTTCAAAAACCTTTGTGGGCTTATGCACCAGACTTTTGCTCAAGATCACCACATTATCAAATGCATAGATTACGGTTCTATGAAGGACATACAGACAAACATTCATTTTTATGTACAGGATCACCTACATAGTGTCGCTACCCCATTCCATCCTGAGGGTGTCGTAAAAGCCAACGAAAGGAAATGTTAAGGTCTAACTGCTAGCCACAAGAGAAGAAAAAATTGAAACGTGGGTAACGCTGCCCAGAGTGGTACTGTAGGCTAATTACCCTCCATGTAGTTGGAGGAGGGCCCACTCAGCTATGGGTCATTTGTGGGCTGAGGAGTGTTACTACTAGTACTAGGCCCATATATGACCCACTGCTGAGTTGGGCAGGGTAATTAGCCTACTGTGCCATGCTGGCCAGACGGGTTGGCACAGGGTTTCATATCTAGTTTTCCTTCTCTTACGGCTAGTTTATGGGCCTCGGTCATTGTGTCGGCTCTTGCGACACCCTCAGGATGGAATGGGGTGTCACCCGGACGGTAGTGGTAGCAGAGAGTAATTAGACCATTGTTATAGGTTGGGTTATATGAGCCACTTCACGGCAGCGCATTATTCCAACGCGGGCAAACCCAGGTGCTTTGCACAGTAGCGTTTGACTCGCCGGAATCAGCTCTCAAGATGGACACCTTAACTATGCTTAGCAGGTAATTTATACATATTTTAAGCGCACAGGGATGATCATCCAGCCAGAAGAGGTGGTCTGGTATGTCTGGCAGGGGGCCTAGGTGCCTATCTCCCCGATGCCTGTAGTCGAGTTGTTATCCGTGCGAATTGCTCTGTAAACTTTGCTATCGCGGTGCAGGACTTTTGGTAATTCTCGCATTTGCAGGCGATATTTCTTGATGTTGATAGTTCAGATTTTTTGGGTAAATTGTGTAAAGTATGTAGCATGCTAGTCGCTGCAATACTATACATCACAAATCCGTTTGGTGACAGATTTAGAATACATAGTGGCATCACCCCATTACATCCTGAGGGCGTTGTAGGAGCCGACAGAAGCAAATGACAAAGCTGAAAATCTAGCCACAAGAGACGGAAACTTGATTTGAAATCCTGTGCCAACCCGTCTGGCCAGCATGCCACAGTAGGTATATTATCCACGAGCGAAGCCCCAGGCATCTAATCTTTTTTTTTCATATATGAAACTAAACCTATGCACTAGGTATACTTAACCTGTATTGCGGGGACAGTTTACAAACATGAAATTCACAAGGCCTTATTGATGATAGTTGTTCCCCACAGTGGTATAAAAGAGAAGAGTTTCTTCCTCCACTACGAGTTCCCCTCGTATGCGACGGGAGAAGTGGGGAGGGCTTCGGGGCCGGGGAGAAGGGAGTCTGGTCATGGGGCGCTGGCGGAGAGAGGGCTGATGCCGGTGGTTCCACACATACCCTACACTGTGCGGCTGACGGCTGAAGTTCTGGAGTCTAACGGTCAGTGGATTTTGAGGCTTAACTTAACTTTAATTAGGTTTATTTTTCAGTATGATTTTCCCAATTTCCTTGGGGTCACCACTAGTTTAAGTTGATTTGGATATCAATAGTTAGAATAGAATACTCTTTATTGTACACCAATAATATAAAAGGTTAACATAGCATTAGATTTAAATAACAAAGAAATGTACAATGGGCGGTCTTATCGCACTAGGCGATTTCTTCCAGACATATCAATATCAATAAAACAATATTAAAGGCGGCAGTTTAAACTGCTTCTCTGTACTTTTGAAGACGACTGTCTTCTAGTCTCTCCTGCGACCATGACTGCTGCAAAGCATTCGAAACGTCGGGAATTAAATAATGTAATATACACGCGATAAATCCGTTAAAAAGTGTTTAATTTCAATGTGTAATAATCGCGAAAACCTAAGAAATCATTGATCAAGTTAGCTCTCTCGAGAATTCAAACAATTTACAATTGGAAATTTATAATTTACCACCGGTTCGGAATGCAGCTCTACAGAGAAGAGACGGCAAGAAACTCTGTAGTTGCTCTTTTTGGATCTCCTAGTTTAGGTACAAGGCTGGGATAAGGCAGATTTGTGAGAGCAACCTCGCACAATAGTCGCAAATGGCTAAACATCAGCAACATCTAGTCAACAATTGTAAATTTTTAATGCCTCGGTGACGGCGCCAACTATTTAATACTAGCTTTTGGGCGCGGCTTCGCTCGCGTGGACTTCGAACCCGTGCTTATCTCTATGCATTTTTTTTTATGAATATAAAAGTGGTTATTGTGACTAAACTATGATAGTTAGATATGTACTCTCGCGGACTTTTTTGTAGATTTTAATAAGACCTACAAACTCGTAGTACTTCATTTTGTTCTATTGTCAATCGTTTTTGCAGCGCACGCATAAATAGGTTTTCGATTTTACACCTTGGGTTACAAAATCGCAATTTTCATACGGATCCCTAATTCTTTTGAAAATAAAATATAGCCTATAACCGTCCTCGATAAATGGACTATCTAACACTGAAAGAATTTTTGAAATCGGACCAGTAGTTCCTGAGATTAGCGCGTTCAAACAAACAAACAAACAAACTCTGCAGCTTTATATATTAGTATAGATAAAGCTGCGTATACGCTAGACGAGTCGAGCACGGGCGGAGCGAAAGCCGAGCCGCTCGCTCTCAGTGTCAAGTGTGGACGTGCAACGAGCCTACAACAATCACTCTCCTCGAACTACGCAAATCCCTCTGCGTTCGTCAAAAACCCGACAACGGTCGAGCACGAGCCGAACGCTCGAAACGCGCTCGTGCTCGGCTCGTCGAGCGTATAGCAGCTTTATAGTGTCAGTTCGGGACATAAGCTTTTGACACAATCTACTACTCACTACTCAGCCCATAAATTTATTTATTTAACTTCATGCATATATATACACTAGCGGACTTAATGCCTACGGCATTTTCTCCCAGTCTACCTTCAGGTCATGCAGATAAATTTTAGGTAGGTGCACTCTCGAGGAAACCAGCAAGATAATATTATTAATAATTATATATATACATAACACATAAATATCTTACAAAACATATTATATACGTACTTATATAGGGATATCGATATATATTTAATAGAATACATACACTGTATACTGCTAAAGGTAAAAATGACCCACTGTTGAGTCTGGCCTCCTCCAGTTACATGGAGGGTAATTAGCCTACTGTGCCACGCTGGCAAGACGGGTTGGCAAAGGGTTTTTTATCAAGATTTCCTTCTCATTTGGCTAGGTTTTCGCCCTTGACATTTCCTTTTGCCGGCTCTATCCACACCCTTAAGGGGGAATGGGGTGGTGACACATTTTATTAAAAATCCGTCACCACAAGGACACAACACTTGGCAAGGACTTTTTAATATAGCAGAATTGTGACGGAAGCTTGCGGGCAGTTCTTCGGCCTACGTTATGCCGAGGAATTAGCTGGGACTTCACAGGCCCGTTTTGTTTTGCCCAGGTTCGAGTTCCATGGCGGCCGTGTGCGGTGGGTCTCTGGCACTACTAGACGCGGGCGTGTCCCTAAGTGCTCCTGCCGCGGGCGTGGCCATCGGCCTGGTCTCCCGCCCAGATGAGAAGGGCGAAATCCAGGACTATAGAATACTCACTGATTTGTTAGTGAGTCATACGGATTGTATTTTTAGCGATGCGAGTTAATTGTATTGGCGCGTTTGGTGATGAGGAATGAAGAAAGTAACGGTTTTTGAAGTAAAGTTGGTTGGTCTAGTGTTGGTTAGATGTGCTAGTGGTTAGGTTAGACCTTTGGATCAACGGGTTCCGGATTCGATTCCGGTCGGGCAAGTGTCTTTGTCTAAACCAGAGGGACTGGCTCGGAGTCTGGGTGTCATTTCTATCTATAATATGTATGTATTTACAAAAAAAATATGTATATAAGTAGTTTATCATCCATCTCGTTACCATAACACAAGCATTAAGTTGCTTACCTTGGGACGAGACGGCGTTGTGTGAAATGTCCAAGGATATTTATTATTATTATCATGCTGGCCAGATTGGTTGGCTGGCAAACGGCTTCAGCAAAATATGCCATGGTGGTGGAAAGTTCTCAGTATAATCCACCAATCCCTTCTCTGCCAATGAGGCACAAAACTCTACTACTACTCAACCCATACATGTCCCACTACTGAGTCGGGCCTCCTCCAATTACTTGGAGGGTAATTAGCCTACTGTGCCAGACTGCCCATGTTAGCCTAATGCTAAACCCTCCCTGGTTTCTTATCAAGTTTTCATTCTCTTGCGGCTGGGTTTTCGGCATTGTCATTCCCTATTGTCGGCTGTTTCGACACCCTCGGAATGGAATGGGGCGGTGACACAGTGTATTTTAAATCCTTCACCACACGGAACAATGCATTGCTCAACTTTTTTTTTTTTATTGCACTAGCAAAAATTTAATATAATTTTTAATAAAGAATCTAAAAAAATAAACACTCATAAAATTGAAATCATTTTTAGTTGGATTTATATAAAAAGTATATATAAACGTTTTTACTTATGTTATACATTTTTATTAATATAAATAACATTAAAATACTTAAAAACACTAAAGACTAAGAACAAACATTTACTAAAATAACTTAATAAATAACCTACTTAGAAATTAATATTTACAAATTATATAAATGTGCTAAACCACTGTCGCAAGGTAGGGTTCCCAAAAGACTGACTGGCTTTTACTTATATATTTATCGGATATCAAAAGAATATATTGTGTAACATTTCCTCAATCATTTTTGTTTGTCCAGGGCATAGAAGACTACATGGGCGACATGGACTTCAAGGTGGCGGGCACCAAGAAGGGCGTGACGGCCGTGCAGGCCGACGTCAAGGTGCCCGGCCTGCCCCTCAAGGTCGTCATGGAGTCCGTACAGAAGGCCTGCGATGCCAAGAGCAAGATCATCGATATCATGAACGAGTGCATCGATAAGCCGAGGTATGGGAACGATAAACTCAAACTCAAAGGGAACTTTATTTACGTAGGTTTCATCACAAAACTCTTATAAATCGTCATATTTGTAAATATTATTATCATCTTACGGCCCCTGTCCCACACTAGGTGGTAGTCTCCACACACATCTATCAGTCGTCATACATACATTCACACCTTTCACAAACACACACTCGTCCATAGATGGCGCCACTGTATTTTATTGTTACTGTCGCAACCATCATGCTACATACTTTAAAAAAAAAATACCTGAAAGATCTGAACTAAAAACCTCAAGAAATATCGCCTACAATAAAATGCTACAGTTACCAAAAAGTCCTACACCGCGATAGCGAAGTTTCAACAGAAATTATTAACCCCAAAATAAATTAGTTTATTTTTTAGACAAAAATTATTGTTTTTATTTTTTTATGACACAGTATAAACAACAAGAACAAAATACATACAGACTTAAATTTTCACCCCTCGGCGATCAATCCCTTTTTTTAATAGCGATATTTATATAACAAAACAATGTTTGCGGGGTCAGCTACGCTACTTTCATTATAAGTTTTATTTTAGCTCAATATTCCCATTAACTTTCAGGTTACAATAATAATGACTGGGAATAAACATAATGGTGTATTATGTTGTTGCGATATGATTACACATTGAACTTAAGGTGGATGCTCCAGGGTAGCCCGCGAAATTCAAATTTTCTTATGTTTTTTTGCAATTTGCAGGTCAGTGCTAGGTTGTATGTTGATTAAAATGTTATTCGCGGCTGTAAGACGTATGTAGTTATAGAATTATAATCATCAAAATCATCAATACAACCCTCCAAGCTCATAAAGGTGCAAGAAAAACTTTTTAAACGTCAAAGTCATTCTATAACTACATACGTCTTACAGCCGCGAATAACATTTTAAGCAACATACAACCTAGCACTGACCTGCAAATTGCAAAAATCGTAAGAAAATTTGAATTTCGCGGGCTACCCTGGAGCATCCACCTTAAATAATGTAAAATTTCTTACACGCGATAAATCCGTTAAACAGTGTGTAAGTTCAACAGTGTATTTCAACAATAATGTTAAATGTTATAAAATGTATTCCAGACAAGGTCACAAGGAGAATATGCCAGTGAGTGAAGAGATGGAAGTCGAAGCCCACAAAAGGTCTAAGCTCATTGGACTTGGGGGGTCCAATCTGAAGAGGCTGTATGTGGAAACGGGAGTTCAGGTGAGCCTAAGAGTGAGAGTTGTTGGTTCACCACAAATATTTCATTGGAGCCATAGAACGATCAATGTTGAGTGTGTGCCAATTATATTATAGTTCGTTTGCGTTAAGAATGCAGTAAGTTATGCCAATTGCACCAGATAAAGGTAAATTCACCATGGTGCTATCTATCTATATAAATAAAAATGAATTACAAAATGTGTTGGTAAGCGCATAACTCAACAACGCCTGAACCAATTTGGCCATTTTTTTTTAATCGTTCGTTGAAGTTCAAGGATGGTTTTACGTCGAGACAAAAGCGGATAATTGCCGGGATTCCCCTAAAACAGCATTTTTCTTTTTCCCATACAAACGATTTCTAGCTAAAAAGTAGAGTCAATATCATTATTATTTTAAACTAGCGGCCCGTCCCGCCTTCGCACGGGTGTGATGTTACCCGCGGTTATTGTCGTACCGCGGGTGACGCCACGGGGTGAAGCTAGTAATTCTAATAAATGTATATTGTATTATCGTTTTGCCACTGACGATGTTAATAAATTAGTTACCTCTTGTTCTCAAATAATATTATAAACTGTTCTCCA
Organism: Clostera curtula; assembly: GCA_905475355.2. Lineage (NCBI taxonomy): Eukaryota > Metazoa > Arthropoda > Insecta > Lepidoptera > Notodontidae > Clostera > Clostera curtula. The sequence goes on along the minus strand of FR997813.1, from coordinate 2,094,309 downwards.
TTTTCTCAAATTACCGAGTCACTTTTAATTTTGCCAATTGGTGAGGTATTCATATTTCTAATTTATTTCAGTTAACACAAAGAACAGGGCACTACCGTCCCATTCGAAAGTATGCCTTTCGACTGGTGCACTTAAGTAATTTAATAAAAACATTTTTTGGACCCCTAACGAGACCCAAACCGAACTCCTGCACTAGGTATAACCCGTCTCGCGGAGGCAGTTTACAAACATGAAATTCACAAACACAAATGACACTAAGACTCAGAGCAAGTGTCTCTGGTTTCCACAAAGACACTTGCCTGACACTGGAATCGACCCCGGGGGCCAACGAGGCAGTCGAATTTAACTAGGGTTGATACGGCTAGCTGAAGTGCCCCTTTATTGGCACATAATCCTCTCTTGACTTCTGGAACTTTCCATTCAGGTGACACCGATAGACGAGACGAAGTACAGCATATTCGCGCCGTCCCAAGCGGCAATGGACGAGGCCAGAAGCAGGATAGACTCGTGGCTCACGGCCGAGAGGACCCCCGAGCTGGAGTTCGGTGCCATATACAAGGCCAAGGTGGTGGAGGTCCGGGATATTGGGGTGCTGGTCACCTTGTTCCCGGGAATGACGCCCGCCTTGGTGCATAACACGCAGCTGGATCATAGGAAGGTGGGTTTTTGGGATTAGATAGATAGATAACACTTTATTGTACATTTGCGACGCGACATACACATGGCTTACAGGAGATATTATATGGCCTTATCACTAAAACAATCTCTTCCTGGCAACCAACACAACATATACTGGAAATTTTTCGCAACTCATGAAGGTAATCAGGCTACTGTGCCACGTTGTCGGGTTAGCACCGTGGTTCTGCACCAGATCCCACAATGCCGCAACAGGACGCGAGTTTGAGCACTCCGGGGATGTTTAGTGGGTAGGCCCCCACACTGGGGGAGAGTCCCACACGCCCCCCCACGGCCATCCCCGTGGCCGACGGGCATAGTCCATAAAGGATTTTACTTGGGGCGAACAAAAAAAAAAGAAGGGTTTTGTATCACGTTTTCCTTCTTTGCGCCTAGGTTATCGGACTTGTCATTTCACGTGTCTGGTCTTACACATGGATTGGGGTGGATGTATTCTAAACCGTTATTAACCACTTATTACATATTAACCAAGATCGTCACTTGAATGATCAAGAACTGATCTTTCCAGATAATGCACCCCTCAGCGCTAGGACTGGATGTGGGGTCAGAGATTCAAGTGAAGTACTTTGGCCGCGACCCCGTGTCGGGTCAAGTGAGGCTGTCCAGGAAAGTGCTGACGTCACCGTCACCCGGAGTGGTCAGGAAGTTGGACAAGAGCTAGGATACGATGCTGCGGGCATATTACTTTTATAAATAACAAGTGTTTGGAAATTCCTGCATAAAACGTGGACACAATATTATTGAAGAACGAGACAGGTCTCACAAGAGACGGCGGCAAGTGGTTTAGGGGCAGTCCATTAATCACGTGAGGTTTGAAAGGGGGGAGGGAGGGGTCCGGCAAAAATCACGAAATATCACAAGGGGGAGGGGGGGTCTATAGTAAGATATCACGTGTATTTATTTTTTCGTCAAACGCGTGATTTTTAAACTGAAAAGCGGCGTGTATTGTCGTTACCTTGGAGTGTACCCGCGCCGCATTACCGCCTCCGCCTCGACGCGTGCTGTGTGATACCCCTTCCCTACTCGCTCGTACAATTTTAAAGAAAAGTTAGAAGCGGGCGCCTCGACTCTAGTTCTGTGTGCTAGTTTTCAAACACTGCGGGATGGGCGACGAGCCCCCTTAAAAATCACGTGTATTTTTTAGTACCTACAAAGAATCTTAGGCACCCGCCTGGATTTTGGACGCACTGGTCGAAAACTAAAGGTTTCGAACAGTGCGTCCTACCCGTCATGACCTACGGCGCCGAGACGTGGACACTCACGGTGAGACTAGTCCACCAGCTTAAAGTCGCTCAGCGTGCTATGGAGCGAGCTATGCTTGGAGTTTCTCTGAAGGATAGACTCCGTAATGAGATTATCCGACAGAGAACCAAAGTCACCGACATAGCTCAGAGAATTAGCAGACTGAAGTGGCAGTGGGCTGGTCATATCTGTAGAAGAACCGACAACCGCTGGGGTAGACGAGTTCTTGAGTGGAGACCGCGAATCGGCAAGCGTAGTGTGGGACGGCCCTCTGCTAGATGGAGATGCAGCTGCTGGAGGTATCGAACTGGAGACATGACCTATGCCCAGCAGTGGACTGGAGTTGACTGATGATGATGACCAATAAGCAGGATTTTTGTGAGATATTTTGTTGAGTTTGATTCTCGTTTTATTTCTTTCTTTAATGTGATCAGAAACGGCAACACACAATCGGGGTTTAATTTTTTTATAAACTCAGCCCATAAATAACCCACTGCTGAGTTGAGCCTAGGCAGATCACCTAGGCGAAAGAGAAGGAAAACTTGATACAAACCCTGTGCCAATCCGTCTTGCCAGCGTGGCACAGTAGGCTGATTTCCCTCCATGAATTTGGAGGAGGCCCGACTCAGTAGTGGGTCATTTATGGGCTGAATGATGAATTAGCCAACTATGCCACACTGGCACAGGGGTTGCTTCTCTTGCGGCTAGATTTTCGGCCTTGTCGTTACGTTTTGTCGGCTCTTACGACACCGTCGGGATGGAATAGGGTGGTGACACTAATATTCTACATACGTCACCACACACATTCAAAATGGCCACACACATTCAAATATTGCTTCCCATAAGGGCCTGGTCGTACGCACCTTGGTTCGATTTCCGGGTAGGCAATTGTCTGTCTGTAAGCCATGCTTCCATATTCTGGTTGTCATGTGAATTGTGTGCTTGAATTATGTCAGTAAGCATGCCACGCCCCCAAATTACAGGCCTTTAAAATGCAGTCTGAAAATATTGGTGCAACCTAGTTTTTTGTCGAACACTATTTGTATGAATATAGTTTTAAGTAGGTAGGACTTTAAAAAATGGTATTCCTAATTTTTATCTAAATAATGTCTAGTTATTGTCATTATGTACTGCCAAACATGTAAATAAATTAATAAAGACAAAATCCAAAGTACCTATGTGTGAGTTGTATTTTTTGTCTATTTGTTTCCGTAGCTGTGGATCCTGTTGTGTATTTTTTCTAGATGGCGCTCGCTGACAGTAATATATAATTCACCAGGTAGCAATACACTCAGAACATGATGACCCACTGTTGAGTATAGCCTCCTCCAGTTACATGGAATTAGTCCACGCTGGCCGGACCGATTGGCACAGGGTTTCGTATCAAATTGTTATTTTGTTGCTAATGGTTATCGGCCTTGACATTTTCTTTGTCGGCCCTTACGGCACCCTCAGTTCGGAATGGGGTGCTGACACAACGTCTTCTAAATCCGTCATTATTACCAGTTGTAAAATGAAACACGAATGAAAATTTAATTTTGTATATTGAAAGAAAATATCTGTACATTCTAGGAAAAATATTTGTTTTTATCACAAAAGGACGTTCATTGAAGGCACTACACTGCTTTACCGACGCCGCAGCCCACTGCGCGTCCCATACAGCTAAACATTACAAAAAGTATACAAATATACACAGTACAGCGAACCGCAACGTCAGCCTCTTAACCGCTAACAAGTGAGTCAAAAAATAAACGTGTAACAATACTTCTTAAACATTAAACGATTAAATATAAAAGAAAACATTTAACATAGCGTCGTGGCAAATTTATAACACCTACGCCTAAAAATCACTACACAAATAAAAAAAACCTGTCCACTGAAAAAGTTTACGAAAACAAAAGTATAAAAATCTTTCAAGTTATTATTGCCAGTTCAAAAACAAACTGTGCCATAAGGCGCCTTATTCCGAGGGTTCTAAATTGGTAACATTTTAAAAGTACCTTTAAAAATTACTTAACCAATTTTATTGTTACGAAACAGCTGCACATGTATAATAAATATCTTTCTTGTAGACTCGTATCTAACATTTGCTATTTTAGAGCCCCTGGTATATGCCTTTACTAACAATATGTACAGGTTTGGTTGATTTCTTTCACATAGGATATTTTAAATTTACAACGACGATATCTAGTCGCATATATTCAATACTTGCAGTCTTTGATTTCGTTGTGACTACTAGAATTAAGCTTCAACATCTATAAGACAAACTATTTACAAAAAAAAATATTCGAATGAAAAACATTATATAAATAAATATAATTCGATTAGGAATAATAGCTCTGCGCAGAGCGTTTATAAATAATACCTAACCCGTGCAATGGTGAAACGGGTGGCAACATGGGCAAAATATACCATTATTTAAAAAAAAACCATTGAAGAGTTCTGCCATATCGTTAGTTTAACTCTGAAGACAGAATACTTAAAATTAATGGAAGCTCAGAAATGCCCGGTGGCTTTTTCGAAATTAAACTAGAATTGCTAATTTTTAAAATGCTTCACAGAATTCAAGACGATTGAGATCAATGGTACCCCATTTTGCCACCGATTCCCCGTAAGGCTGCATACTCACTATATAGGTACGCGCGAACGCTCTTTACCCGTTCGCGAAGATAGCGACGAATGAGTGGTGCGACACAATAAAATAGGAAAGCCACAAAATATAATAAAAAAACCTACACAAAAAACAACGGTTCCCCGTTTATTATGCAATAAATCAAGTCGTGGCATTTCGACTTGCCGATAAATAATAGTGGCTATTCAGGTACGCAGTTTGTAAATTGCGTAGCAACTTTTCAATAATTGCATAATCTGGGCTTAACGTATGACTGACCTGTGAAATTAAAATAATGGCAAGTACCAATACAAGTAATCATTTGGCTAGTATGTTTTAGCACGGCTAACACTAGCTATATGATTACGCTCACAACCTTCATCAGGCCATTACTTTCTTGATTTAAACTTGACCCATTATACAAATTAGCCACGCAACAGACCGTTTTTTAACAGACATTTCTGTTACTTAATTGAACGGAAATTAATAATGAATTTCCGTTAAATTGACTTCTTACATCCGGTCCTGTTGTATCACTAATACTAATCTGCTAATATTAGACGGATTGTTAAACAAATTTAACAACGTATCTTTGATAGTAATTTTTTACCGTCAAGCACTATTCCGTGTCAGTAGTCCAGTCGATACGCAACCTTATGCAAGTCAGTCATACTGTAATTTTCGCCCACCGTTAAATAGAGAGGCATTAACCTTAACCTATGATGGCAAGATATTAATCGGGTGTTAATTGGAATTTCAGACGCTCACGATGTTAGTGGGTTACGATTTATTGCGTGTAAGCGCCCTTAGCCTCTCGATGCCGCGACACTCGCGAATTTCTAAAAATGGTCGATTCTAGTCAGAATAACAAATGCAATCGATATTGTTATGAACATTGAGTATTTTACATTTTTCGAGTTGAAGCGAATTTTATTCGCCAATTCTGTATCTTTTGGACACAAATCACTAGTTCAGATGACGTGTGAAGAAACCATATAATAAATAACGTAGATTTTGGGGTTTTAAGGCCTTACGCTAAGCTTCCGAAGACAACCGAAGTCACGTGGCACGTCACGTCTAAACCACGTGACTATTATTAGGTCACGTGACAATCATCTGACTAAAGCTTAAACCGCGCTTACTTAAACACACAAAATTTACTCCTTATTTGTCCAGAATCTGGATTTCAGCAGTTAGCGCTCTTAATTTTAGATATATTTTATTCGAGCGTCTGCGGAAATCTTAGCGTAAGTAACCTGTTGACCCGCATAAATCATTATTCGTATAATATAATATTACTCTCTTATTGTAATCAATCACATTGAAGGCACAATAATAACGAACACTAATACAATTTCGATTCCTACAATATGTACTCGCGCTGTGATGAACTTTTTTTTATTATTGAACCAAATAAATAATCCGTAATTATTATTTAACGTTATTGCACGTAATTGTCTTATTTCCGACAAGTCTAAAATAATAGTTTGTTCTTAGCTGCTTGAATAAGATTTTTCTCTGCAAATCAATATAGTACTAATAACTTTTCTTTTATAAATGTCTATAGATTAGTTGGGTCCAGTTATATTTTTTACCTCATCACAGAGCGAGACATTCTTTACCTCAGGGCCTACTGACTGAGGCCAAAGAGCTTAAGGGCGTTGAAGGCAGTCGCCAGGGCCACATCCTCGGGGCTCTGGCCCAGGAAGCCAGCTATCAGCTCCACTATGGCAGGCAAGGCGCAGGGCTCGTTCCGTTGGAACGTGCAGTACCGGTTCACGAAATTCATCGACCTGCGAAAGATTTTGAGCGATTAATGCCGTGGGCCCTATTTATTTATTGAATACTAGCGGCCTGTCCCGCCTTCGCACGGGTGGACAAGTTTTGGTAGAGATCTATCTTACAACTAAAATAGTATTACTTAATCAGTAATAATGTAGCAATCAAATGGTGAAAGAATTTTTAAAATCGGTCCAGTACTTTTTCATCCAATTCGTTACAAACATACTTACATACAAATCTTTCCTCTTTATAATATAAGTATAGACTAGCTGTACCCTGAGCGCGTTGCTACGCCACTTAAGGTAAATGTTCCAGGGTAGCCCGCGAAATTCAAATTTTCTTACGTTTTATGCAATTTGCAGGCCAGTGCTAGGTTGTATGATGATGAACATTTGATTCGCGGCTGTAAGACGTATGTAGTTACAGAGTTATAATCATCAAACTCATCAATACAACCCTCCAAGCTCATAAAGGTGCAAGAATGACTTTTTTGAGCTTGAAAAAGCTACCCTGGAACATTCACCTTAAGAAAATTAATTTGAAGGAAAGACATTACACAATTTTTCTTATTTTGCTTGTTCAGAAACCTTCCTTTCATGAAAATCATCACATGATCAAATGCAAAGTTTACGATTCTCTAAATGACATAATAGACAAACATTCATTTTTATATATATTGGCTATCTGAGCATACACTTTCCCAAAGCTCACAGACAGACAAAACTAAATCACTACATAGTATAAAACAAAGTGGCTGTCGTATGTCCGTCCCTATGTATGCTTAAATCTTTAAAACTACGCAACGGATTTTGAAGCGGTTTTTGTTAATAGATAGAGTGCTTCAAGAGGAAGGTTTATATGTATAATACATGCATAATTGCACCCGCGCGAAGCCGGCCGGGGTCGCTAGTATTTAACAAAATTGTTCTTCTATTTTTAATAAATATTATGTAAAATATATGAATAACTAGCGACCCACCCCGGCTTCGCACGGGTGCAAATTATACAAGTATTATACCTATAAACCTTCCTCTAGAATCACTATATCTATTAAAAGAAACCGCTTCAAAAATGAAATACTACTACTACATAAATGACCCACTGCTGATCCGGCCCTCTTCCCAATCATTATAATTTGCAGGGTTTCATTAAAACTTTTCCTTGTCTTGCTTGAGGCTAGGTTTTCGACCTTGTCATTTCCTTTTGTCGACTCTTACGACACCCTCAGGATGGAATGGGGTGGCGATACTATGTATTCTAAATCCTTCACCACACGGAACACACTAGTTACATATCTATATCCATTTTATTATCATCGTATGAAACTTATATTTACTAGGGCGTCTGTATACAGATAACTGCCGATACTTGTCGTGAGATTACGCCAAGTGGATCATCTGGTTTGATAGCGATAAACTCTTTTATCACTACAGAAGTACTTTACGACATGCGCCATGCAATATCTTGTACAAATAAACAGTGAAGTGTGTCTGTCAAAATCGATTCTATCGAATTCATGGCGATTTGGCCAATTTACGGAGTGGAACAAGTACTACTACTGAGCCCATAAATAACCCACTACTGAGTAGAACCTCCTCCCATCGCAGGGAGGGTAATAAGCCTACTGTGCCACGCGGGCCAGACGGCATTGGCACATGGTTTCGTTTCAAGTTTTCTTTCTCTTGCGACTAGGTTTTCGCCACTGTCATTTCCTTTCGTTGGCTCTTACGACACTTTCAGGATGGAATGGGGTGATGCTTTGCGACTAATGCGAGAGTTTGCTCGACAAATCTGCCCTACCCCGGGCTTAAACTAAAAATGGCAATCTAAAAAAGCAAGTACAACTACTTGCCGACTCTTCTCTGTAGAGCTGCATTCCAAACCGGTTTCGAAAAGGTTTTTTTTTAGTTGTTCAAAGAGCTTTATCGCTAAATAGACAACTTTTTATTTTTATGCAAGTTTAGACCACACAACCTAGTCATTTTCTGTATATTTTTTACTTAAAGATGTTTTCTTTAAACTATGGATGTGGGCTTTGGAATATCAACAAAACAACTCGCATAAAACTCACCTCTCGGTCAACGAATCCTTAACGTGCAGCGGCAGTTTCGAAGCCCTCATGTTCGGGTACATAAAAGGAGAGTCAGTCTCCACCAGCAACTTGTCCAAGGGCAGCATCCTCTCCGACAGCAACCTCCTAATCCCACCATCGGACTTGTCCTTACAGATGTACCCAGTGATACCCATAAAGTAACCTTTCTCTATGTACTTGAGTCCCTGTTCCACGGATCCCGTGAATGAGTGTATCACGACTGGGGGCAGTCTTGTGCCAAATTCGTCTAAGATCTTTATTAGGTCGTCTTGTGCCTCCTTTTCGTGGACGAACAGTGGCTTCCGGAGATCGCACGCCATTTCCACCTGAAAAACAACCGGTTTGTCAAAACGTTACATTTGTACTACTTAAGTAAATAAATAAATAAATATCCTTGGACATTTCACACAACGCCATCTCGTCCCAAGCTAAGCAACTTAATGCTTGTGTTATGGTAACGAGATGGATGATAAACTACTTAGATACATTTTTTTTTGTAAATACATACATATTATAGATAGAAATGACACCCAGACTCCGAGCCAGTGCCTCTGGTTTAGACAAAGACACTTGCCCGACCCCGGGACCCGTTGATCCAAAGGCGGCACATCTAACCACTAGACCAACGAGGCAGTCTAACCCAGTACTCAACCCATAGATATTCAACCCCCCACACTGCTGCGCGGCTACATGGAGGGTAATTAGCCTACACTGGCCAGATGGGTTGGCACAGGGATTGGTATCAGATGATCTCTCTTACCCTCGGTTAAAAAGGGAAAAGAACCGCGCGGTTCCTGTGCACCATCCATGTGTCTTCAAAAAAATCGCCAATATTTTGAATAAATGTGCTTCGTACAATATTTTGCGATACAAAATATTCATGTAGGATTAGAATGTAAGATACTAGCGACCCAACCTTCCTCTTCTGTTAAAAAAAACGCTACAAAATTCGTTGCGTAGTTTTAAGGATTTAAGCATACATAGGGACGGACAGACGACAGCAACTTTGTTTTATACTATGTAGTGATGATGATAGTGATTACAATGTTGATATAATCAGCACCCATCCAACTACCGTCCGAGCCAAACGTGGCTTAACCATCACTTATTTATATTTATATGTTTTTTTGTATGTCTTTTAAAGAATCATAAACTATGCATTTGATCATGAGATGATCTTCAGCAAAGTGTTGTGCATAAGTCTAGGAAGGTTTCTGAACAAAAAACAAATGAAAATTGATAAATTTTATTTTAGTTCGTGCCGCAGCAACTCGCGCCTTGTATAATGTAGTTATTAATAAATTCGTTAAAAAGTGTAATAATCGCGAAAACCAAAGGCATCATTCTGAATGATGAAATTACCCAAATGAAAATTCTCTAGCATGCAGTATAGTTTATCGTTAAATCACCACCGATAAAAGAACCAAGGATGCAGACGCTGCGATAAAACATCGTACATCAGCGCAGTCAAACTTCAGGCGTGATCCAACGTGATCAAAGCGATCGCGAACCAACACACAATGTCATTCCCTATTTATAAACTCCAGACGCCAACGCGGCTACCGAAAGCCTGGAAGGTGACCTTCTTGGATGTAAACACGCAGTTATAAAGGTCTGCGTCCATTTACTGGTCTCGCGTTTCGGAGAGCACATAAAGTCTGTTGCCGTTTAATTATCGGCTATCACACTAGACCAACTAGATGGTACTGTAGCGACAAGCATGCTGCATAAATGTACCCGAAAAATCGGAACAATAACATCAAAAAATATCGCCTACAAATGCGAGAATTACCAAAAAGTCCTCCACCGCAATAGCGAAGTTTATAGAGCAATTCGGACGGTTAAGAAATCCCCGACTACAGTTATCGGGGGATTGGCGCCGCGAAAACCTGCCAGTCATACCACCTCGTCTGGCTGGATGATCATCCCTTTGCGCCTAAAGTACTGAACGTAGTGTCACCACCCCATTCCATCCTAAGGGTGTCATAAGAGCCGACAAAAGTAAATAACATACCCGAAAAACTAGCCGCTACAAAAGGTTTTTTTTTTACAAGCAATCATTTCACCTTTATAGTATATAATTTGTTCCCGGTGTAACAAAAACCTGCAGATTTGTCCGTGATTTCATTGGAAATTTATAAAATACATTGTTTTGGTATTAGGTATATGTACACCCATATGCACTAAGTAGAAAGCAGTTGTTTTTAATATTACAAAGAGACACTCAAATTGTATTTATTTGTATAGACAATATAAACAATTCTAATCTTTCATTTTGTCCACGAGTAGAACCTTGCAAAGCCGCGGCAGTTCACAAACAAAATAACAATTAAAAGGTGAATCGCCGATAAAAATTGGTAAACAGACTAATTAGGCCATGACTGCAATGCTGATATGATTCAGAGCATATGCACGCAGAGACTGACTTGGCGGACGCGTCAATTAGAGTAATGTTTTGCATATTCACGCCTATAAAACCACAAGAGGGTAGTCCAAAATGTTTTTATCAGTGTCTTGAATGCCTTTGCGTGATGGAAAGCAACACCAGAGTCTACGATGGAGCAGGCAATTCAAGGAAATTCTTCGTCGGGCACCGGCTCGCACATACACACGACGAAACACAGTAAAACTGCTTGGCGCCGGACTTAGATGTGAGGGTGGTAGCTAGCCGGGCGGACCATTAGATCTTACCACCAAGCAGTAATAGTAAAATATTGTAGAGAGCTTGGCCGGGCATGCCAGAAAAAAAAAAGAACTACAGAGTTTCTTCAGCAGTATTGCGAGCCGGTCGTAGTTTCAGCATGAAAGTGGATTCACCCACGCAAGAGTTATGGTTATGGGAGATCAAAAGAGATAGATGGATTGTGAGAATAAGGAATTGTGTATGAAAGGTGGTGACGACTGAAAGGTGTGTATAGAGACTACCACCTAGCGTGGGACAGGAGCCGTAAGACGATTTTGGTAATCACTACATAGTATAAAACAACGTTTAGTCGTTATAGTCTGTCCGTCCCTATGTATCCTTATATCTTGAAAACTACGCAAAGGATTTTGAAACTAAACTTACTTGGTAAAAACTAGATGATTAGTTTTTTTTTATATTTCTCTTAAATTTAATACTTTTTTTTTTCTTTTGACTATTTGAAAGCATTCGCAAGAATTTATTCGAATAAAAAACATTTTGATTTTGATTTTTGATTTTGAAGCGGTTTTCTTAATAGATAAAGTGATTCAAGAGGAAAGTTTATATGTATAACCCACACCCGCTTTGCACGGGCGAAGCCGGGGCGGGCCACTAGTATAGTATAAAACAATGTCGTTATCGTCTGTCCGTCCCTATGTATCCTTATATCTTGAAAACTACGCAAAGGATTTTGAAGCGGTTTTCTTAATAGATAAAGTGATTCAAGAGGAATGTTTATAACGTATAATCTATATAATATGGCCAATTCTTTTTTTTAAATGTTCGTTGAAGTTTAAGGGTGGTTTTTACGGCGAGAAAAATTCGAAACCCCTAAAAACAGCCTTTTTCTATTTCCCATACAAACATTTTCTAACTAAAACGTAGGGTCAATATCATTATTATTATATACTAGCGGCCCGTCCCGGCTTCGCACGGGTGCGATGTTACCCGCGGTTATTGTCGTACCGCGGGTGACGCCGCGGGGTGAAGCTAGTACAACCATAATATTGTAGAGAAACACTGATAAATTTAGAGGTTCATCATTGCACCCGTGCGAAGCCTGGGCGGGTCGCTAGTTTTAAATATGACGATTTATAAGAGTTTTGTGATGAAACCTTCGTAAATAAAGTTCCTTTTGAGTTTGAGTTTAAATTTCACATTATTTAATAAAACAATATGTTTCTTTCGACCCACCCTTGGGAGGGAATGTTTTTGTGACTTATAAATTCCCAATTCGTGACCTCCCAGATAAGTTGTAATTAACACTAATACCCATCTTATCGAAGTTTGCTTCTGTTATAGATAATATAGATTGTCATGATAAAGTTTTATAAATATCGCATTATTTATCTGTGTATGGCTAGCTGGCTTTTGTTCGTGACTGTGTAGTAAATGTCGATTAAGCGTTATCATCGAAACGAAAGAGAGCATTCATTATACCTAGGTGCCAGAGACGACCTCGCATAACCCATTTAGAGTACATAAATAGGTGCAGATCGCGTAATGAAAGGTAATGAACCTTTCATTACGGTAATTGAAGATTTGATAAATGGTTTAAACAACTTTCCATTGTAAACCAATCCCAATATGGCATGGACCTAGTCCGTGTGGTGACGGATTTAGAATACATAGTGTCACCACCCCGTTCCATCCTGAGGGTGTCCGACAAAAGGAAAGCTACAAGAGAAGGAAAACTTGATACGAAACCCTGTGCCAACCCACCCGTCTGACCAGCGTAGACCATTAGGCTGCCCTCGCCTGAGAGGCCGTTGGTGGGTCGGGGGAACCGCCACCGACGAAAGCCTCGATGACTGAGGGCGTCCCAGTGTACCGGGACGCCCTCTCTGACAGTCGCTTGCCCCTTGCGGGCACCACGCCGGGGCGTCACAGTAGAATGCGTTCACGCGAACTTGTGGCGCCCCAAGCGCGCCGTGTGAGGGTATACCGCTGGGGTTTTAGTGGGTAGACGACCCTTGTCGGAGTCCCACATAATCACCGACCTCTCCCCAGGGCGGTGGTATGCATAAAGAATTGCCCCAGCGACAACAAAAAAAAAAAAAAAGGTGACATTGTGTCTTCTAAATTCGTCACCACACGGACAGGCCCGGCTCAGCAGTCATTATGGACTGAACAGCAGATACTTTGTCAATTCATAGTTTAAAGTGTTCGTACTCCGACTGTACTTAAACGTCGAAGTTTGCGGTTACAGCGTAAGCGTTGTTCCACCAAGTATGGTCAAGGTTAAAAATAACCATTGCCCGAACACGGGAAGAACACTTTTGGCATTCCGCCAATTATAAACGGTGATACATAATAGGAGCCACATGTGAGCTACGGAATTAGTAACGTTGCTAGATGGCCGATTCCTGTACACGGTAGGTTTTTAACCCCGAGAGCGGCCATGACACATGTTCAGAGTACATTGCCGTCGGAGCCATGGAAGGAAGCTACTGTGGCCATAGTAAAGACGAGATGCGCAACATTATTCCCCTAACCAGGATATTGTGAGTACCAGTGAGTACCCATAAAAAATGTTATAAAAAAACCCACTACTGAGTCAGGCCTATTATTAATAATAATAATAAATATCCTTGGACATTTCACACAACGCCATCTCGTCCCAAGTTAAGCAACTTAATGCTTGTGTTATGGTAACGAGATGGATGATAAACTACTTATATACATTTTTTTTTTGTAAATATAGAAATGACACCCAGACTCCGAGCCAGTGCCTCTGGTTTAGACAGACACTGGCCCGACCCCGGAATCGAACCCGTTGATCCAAAGGCGGCACATCTGACCACTAGACCAACGAGGCAGTCCCTGCAAGTTATTACAGGGAGAGTAACTAGCCTACTGTGCCACGCTGGCCAAACGGGTTGGCACGGGGATTCATATCAAGTTCCTTCTGTTGCGGCTAGGTTTTCGGCCTTGTCGTTTCCTTTTGTCGGCTCTTACGACACCCTCAGGATTGAATGGGGTGGCAACACTATGTATTCTAAATCCATCACCACCCGGAATATCTTGAGTGTAAGCAGGGTGCAACTAACACCTTATCGGCGCTCCGGAGTCCCACATAATTCGGTCTTGTTCCCTCAATGGCGGAATATCCATAAAATTTATGCGTTGAAATGATGATCCATACACAATTTTCTTGACTCTTAGGTTCACCGTAACATAAGTACTGACATATTTTGATTTATTTTGCACAGCCGAACCGCACAATGAAATGATGATGAAGATGTTGATGATGATGAACCGCACAATCGGTAGTTAAAATCGACACGGTCGCCGCCGTCAATAATCCTTATCTGTGACGCCTAACATCGATTAACGCTATAGAATCGAATAATTCGATTAGTTCTAAAGACACTAGATCATCATAGAGACTTTTTAACGGATTTATCGCGTGTACATTGCATTCTTTAATTCCCGACGAGTGGAATGCTTTACAGCAGTCGTGGTCACGGGAGAGACTACATGACAGGTGTCTTCAAAACTGCAAAGAAACAGTTGGATCTACTCCCTATAATTAATATTAACATTATAGAGATTATGGCTGGCATGCCAGCTGCTTGGGATCCAGTCATTGAATTGATCAAATCTCAAGCTCAACACTTATCTGCAAGACCTCTGAACACCGTGAGCGATCACTGCATACACAGGGAACGTTATCAATAAAACACTAATGTAGGCGGTAGGTTTAACTGTTTCTTTGTACTTTTGAAGACAATTGTCATCTAGTCTCTCCCGTGACCACGACAGCTGCAAAGCATTCGAAAGAAATCATTACCATCTTAAAGCTTGAAACTCACCTGCCGCTTAAACACCAGCCTCTGTGCCGCCGGTTCGGAGAAGTCCTTGCTGTAATTGAGTCCGCACTCGCCGACCGCCACGCACTCTGGCGCGGACGCCGTATCCAGCAATTCGCTCCACAGCTCCTCTTCAACCATAGATTTGGCATCATGTGGATGCACACCTGGGGACAAAACTTGTAATCATAAACCAGACACCAGGCGGGTTTAAACAGGGTTTCGTATAAAGGTTTCCTTTTCTTGCGGCTGGGTTTTGCCATTTCCTATTGTCGGCCCTTGCGACACCCTCAGAATAGAATGGGGTGGTGACACAATGTATTTTAAATTCGTCACCGGTCTCTACGCTATTCGCGGTCTCTTTGCGTTGCAACAAATAATTTGCCGCCCATCACTACTTTTTTTATATGTATTATAGCCTAGCCTGTTCGACGTTATTTCAAACAGACGCCAATTCGTTAAAAAAATATCTATCTTACATAATACCTACATCATACAAAGAATAATATATCTAGTACATCAAATTTCTCTTTGAAAATCGTTACTTGGCGTAAAATTAACGCAAACCAACAAACCGAAAAGCCAAGTACAAAACATTCGACTCTCGCAATGGGCACACGGGAAAAGTATTTATTTTTTTACTCGATGAGTCTTAGCAGTAAGCTATAAATTAGCAACTTAGCAGTAAGTAAACTCCGTGTGGCGATGGATTAAGAATACACAATGTCAACAACCCACACCATACTGAAGGTGGCGTAAAAGAAAACTTGATGCAAACCCTGTGCCAACCTGTCTTGCCAGCGTGACAGAGTCTGCTAATTCCCCCTTCATGAATTTGGAGGAAGCCCGACTTAGGAGTGGGTTTATGGGCTGAAACGATTAGTCATTTGAATAAAATAAGTTGGTTTAGATGGATGAATCGATAATATAATATTCGATTTAAAAAACAGGATTTACGGATAATTGAAAAGCCCACAACTGATACAGACAACATGAAAACGTAAAGACGAGAAGACCTAAGCCACACATGGGTAGTCTACCTTTAAAAAAATAACGCACAGAGATAATTTATATTGTAATAAATTTATATTTTAATTTAATAGTAGCGAATCAATAATCGTATTTTTTTAGTTTCTAGAATTTGTATGGCCATGGTCAAAACATTACCAAATTTTAAAGATCTTGCATGTAATGATTATCTATGTTTTACAAATAAATGATTTCTGATGTATCACTGGCGAAAATAACAGTTTCGCTGCGGATTGCCACGACTAAGAAGATATGCAAACGCACGCAAACATACATTTTCCGAGCTACGGTATTGTTCATTCAGCGATTTACAATTCAAATGTTTACGCGAATTCATAAAAATAATTGACCCACTTTTACATTATAATTTAATTACGCATTCTTAACTCTCTCTTTTGTTGTTATTAAAAATTATGTGCATACCGTAATACGGGCAATTAACACGGAGCAATTTCAACTTTGGAATTGTTATTACATAAATTAAACGTAAACAGGCTATAAATCACCCACTGCTGTGACGGGCCTCCTCCAACTACATGGCGGGTAATTATTCTACAGTGCCACGCTGCTAGCCAGTAGGTTTCGTATCAAGTTTTCCTTGTTTTGCGGCTAGGCTTATTATTTCCTTTTGTCGGCTCTCAAGTCACCCTCAGGAGGAAATGGGGTGGTGACTATGAATTCCAAATCCGTCACCACACGGACAAAGATATCGACAAACAAAATATACGGTCTCAATTTCGTATATTGCAATGGGGCAATGGCCCCATTCCTTATTGCCCCATATTGCAAGGGGGCAATAAGCAATGGGGCTTATTAGGCGGCTGAGAGTCACTCAACGTGCGATGGAAAGAGCTATGCTCGGAGTTACTCTACGCGATAGAATCAGAAATGAGGAAATCCGTAGAAGAACTAAAGTGACCGACGTAGCTAAAAGGATTGCACAGTTGAAGTGTCAATGGACAGGCCACGTGGCTCGAAGAACGGATGGCCGCTGGGGCATAAAAGTCTTGGAGTGGCGTCCACGTACGGGAAAGAGAAGCGTGGGAAGACCCCCGACTAGGTGGACGGACGACCTTGTGAAGGTCGCTGGGAGTCGGTGGATGCGGTCTGCACGAGATCGTGCATTGTGGAAATCTATAGGGGAGGCCTATGTTCAGCAGTGGACTTCTGTGGCTGATAGATAGATAAAATTTCGTATATTAATCCATTCTTCTAAAAACCCATCAGTGGCATTAGATTTCAGTTAATGATTTCTTAGGTTTTCGCGATTATGACACATTGAAATTAAACACTTTTGAACGGATTTATCGCGTGTAGATTTCAGTTCTCTTATTTCTTCATAAAAACCGCGAAAGACAGTCCACAGATCTGCCTTTCGCGCAGTCTTCAGGGCAACGGCTTTTTTAATTAGGTTTCTTCTCGTTGTTTAACATGTTGTTTATTGCACATGGTGTGCCTACTTAGAACCTGTGCTAACACTGATAAGCCGGTACATGACCATATCTTCCAAATACTCACTATTTTATATCATTACTTACACTTCCAAAATTTATCTCTGTATAGATGAATGAAATGGGAATAAAAAAGCATACAGAATTACTATTGTATGTTCGAAATTTTCACAGTATAATAAAAAGACAATTTTGCCTAAAACTTAATTGGTCAGTATTTTATTTTAAGTACGTCGACAAGAGGTTGAAACCTATCAAGCACTACCATATCCTTAAAAATAATACGACACAGTCTTTTTGCGACGGATTTCAGATTTCCGATCGCTACTTTTGGCGTTTTGGTATGTATCATTGCCATACATTTCACAATTGCGGATACAGATTGCGCACTTACACCTGGGGGCAGGGCGGAAAATTGCCAGGGGCATCAACATTACAAGGGGCGCCAAAATTACCGGGGGCTGCAAAATGACAGTGCTACGAAAACTTTTAAAATACTTAAACATTTTTTTTAATTATATTAAACTTACCAGCAGTAGAGTATATTGTGCTAGGATACAGCCTTGTTAGCCTCAAAGCCTCTTTACTATTTCGAACTGATGTTCCTGTGACCATGATTTTCTGGACACCTGCACCGCAACAAAGCACAATTGTTATTACATTACATAAAACACTTCACTCTGTATACATATTGGGCACATGATATTGTTACAGCTGTATACATCATACTGGTAACTCTGAATTGGCTGTCGGGAAGATATCGGGAAATGATATTGACGGCGGGAATTGGTAACTCTGGATTGGCTGTCGGGAAGATATCGGGAAATGATATTGACGGCGGGAGCTGGGAACGAGAACTGGTAACTCTGGATTGGCTGTCGGGAAGATATGGGGGAATGATAATGACGGCGGGGGACTGGGAACTCTGGCTTGGCGGTGGGGAAGGTGGCCAAGGAAGTGGTGAGGGGTCGCCAATTAGTGAAAATGCGTGCTACGTTGAAGCCATCATTTATTCAAGTGAGGAACATCACAGTATAATAGACAATAAAGACGTATAAAAGTATAAAACTATAAAAAAGGCCGCATACACATCACATACAAGGTGTAACAAAACCACTATACAGGGCCGGATTTAGGGGGGGGCAACCGGGACGAAAGCCCCGGGGCCTCCACAAGCAGGGGGCCTCCACAATAGAGACTTTGGAAAAAAAATCTTTCAAATTTCAACTAGTAAACCTAGTAAACATCTTTTCCTTTGATATTTTTTTTTCGTTTTACCTTTACCTACAGCCTAAAGTACTTTATACATACATGATTATTTGATTATATTAATCTTAATTATCCGCTCACTCACAACACCCCCCCCCCCGCCCCCCTAAATGTAACATGACCCCTTGATTTTACCACGCATTTTTTGCAATTTGGGGCAAGGGGGCCTCCACTCCTTTGTTGCCCCGAGGCCTCTGGACCCCTAAATCCGGCCCTGCCACTATAGGATAGGATTGTCCTTGTATGTTGTGTAGAAATAATTCTATCTTTAAGTTGTTATCGGTAATCATGCAAAGTCAAAGTCAACCCTGGCCTTCTCCACATGGAAAGTACAGTGCCGCTCTGGCGAGACGGGTTAGGGTTTCGTATCAATTTTCTTCTCTTGTGGCCAGGTATTCGGCCTTATCATTTCCTTTCGTCGGCTCTTACGACACCCCCAGAATGAATTGGGGTGGCGACACTATGTATTCTAAATCCGTTACCACACGGAAAATATAATATACTAGCGACCCGCCCCGGCTTCGCACGGGTGCAATGATGAACCGATACGTTTGTTAGTGTTTCTCTACAATATTATGGATGTATTATACTTATAAACCTTCCTCTTAAATCACTCTATCTATTAAAAAAAACCGCTTTGAAATCCGTTGCGTGGTTTTAAAGATTTAAGCATACATAGGGACGGACAGACGACAGCACCTTTGTTTTATAATATGTAGTGACTAGCTTCAAAATTTCGAGACAAATTTTTGGTCACCAGCTGTTGTCGAAAGTACACACGCACTATAACGAGATAAATAACATAAACATCACTACATAGTATAAAACAAAGTCGCTTTCGTCTGTCCGTCCCTATGTATGCTTAAATCTTTAAAACTACGCAACGGATTTTGAAGCGGTTTTTTTTAATAGATAGAGTGATTCAAGAGGAAGGTTTATATGTATAACCCACCCCCGCTTTGCACGGGCGAAGCCGGGGCGGGCCACTAGTAAATAGATAAAACAGCAACCTTATGAAACCCTGTGGAATTCTGATTACTACTACTCAGCCCATAAATGACCCACTGATGAGTCTGGCCTCCTCGCATCACAGGCATGGTAATTAACCTGCCACGCTGGCCAGGCGGCTTGGCACAGGGTTTGGTTACTGGTTTTCCTTCTCCTGTCTTCCTTTTCGGCCTTAGCATTTCCTTTTGTCAACTCTTACAACACCCTCAGGATGGAATGGGGTGGTGACTCCATGTATTCTAAATCTGTCACCACACGAATTATTAAGCTTTTAAGATAATAATAACAACAGCTAGGTATTTGGTTTTCACTGGAACCCATATTTTGTGATAAAAAACAGGTTGAGAAAAACATACATTTCTTAGCGCTCATATACACAGCCGTCGCGGCTGCCGTCGATGGTTGTAGTTGTCTGTGCCGTTGGCAACATGCCGTTCGTGTGTAAGAGCGCTTATATATAATCTTATAATATCTTATATTTATGGATTTAGAAAATAAAACCTTTGGTTACAAAATCTCAATTTTCTTTTCGGATCTTTTTTTTAATAATATATATCCTATAACCTTCCTCCATAAATGGACTATCCAACACTGAAAGATTTTTTTAAATTGGACCAGTAGTTCCTGAGATTAGCATGTTCAAACCAACAAACTCTGCAGCTTTATAATATGAGTATAGATGAATACTAAGATATAATCATATGAATGTTTCTTAAATAGCTAGAAAACAAGTTACATTGTTATACTCTTTCTGCAATTTATTTCAACGTAAAATGTACAGAAGGCATTAAACCATTATTAGCACTATCAAAATTTTTGGAGACGGATATGGGTATTTAATCAGTGAATAAGCAGTTATTGGGCCAACTAGTAAACCATAAACAATAACAACTACATCAATAAAGGTCTACAAAAATGCCCATAAGGAAGTAAATTATCTTTAACTGGTTACCAATTCATGAATCATTTATTAATAACTGCAGTGGACACAAAACTATGCCCAAACAATAGTTGTTGCTTGTTTATGCATCACATTAAGTATGATTCATATTTATATTACTAACAGTAGTATTACTACAAAGGCTGACTACTTTTGTAAACATAAGTTTTGATCGTCATTTCAATTTAAAATATAATACGACTCTTTAGGGAAAAAATATAAACATGAATGAGTTGAATAAATAGTTTCTAACATATGATCATCTAGCTGAATATTTTCAGTTCAAACATCTTAATAAATTATACTGTGCTTAATAAGACAGTGGCAAATTATAGCAGTTAGAAATTATGACATGTAGCAATAAATTAAATAGGCATAAACAATTACTAAGTGGAAAGTGAGCAAGAATTTATGTGATTTGCCAACTTCACAAGCCATTAAGCCACTTTCAGAACAATAATATTTCATTACACAATGCAATACGTAAAACGCGATGGTAACCAATTTAATATAGATAGCATGACAATAGCGAAAGATTAAATGGATTTAATATGCAGTAACTGGCAGAGAATAAATGGGACAATAGGCTGATATTATGTACGGACGAGCCGTCGTCCAGAGCGGATGATCCCACAATTTAAACACGCGATTACACACATATGTTATTTATACCATATGATAAACATTACTAACCTGCATCTTTTGCCCTTTGCACTACAGAATCGAGATCACGGCCGTACTTCTTGTTCGTCAGGTTTGCTCCAATGTCGATTACAATAAGATTCTCGTAGCATCCCTTCAGTTCTTCAGATATTTGGGTTTCTTCAGACGTCATTCTCGTTTTTGTTAGAAGCTTATTATTCGGTGTTTATCTGCAAATGGTCGCTGGAATTAGATTTTCTTCTAGTTTAACGTGACACCGGCAAGTCGAGAGAGTACTTACAAATTGTATCAAACACTCTGGCCTAATAAGCTTCTGAAATTTTAATGACTAGCTAAAAAGGTTCACCCACTTTACTGAGCTGCCACCATGTTTTTGAGATTATTCATATTCATACTGACTGTCACTGTCAGGTTTCAAAAATAGCCTGTCAAATCCATTCCCTGCATTCGCTTCGGCATTGGCTAAAAGAGTAAAAGCAAAGCACAATGGCAATACTCCATTGGGTGCTGTAAAAATATAATTTGTACAGCGAAACGCACTTTTACGTTATGTTAACAATACCAGACTTTGATAAACCATATGTTAAAGGTAATAAGATAATGTTTTTTTTTTAATTATTACAATACATTGGATATCGCACTATAATATACAACTATTATTTTAAATACTATGGTGTCATATATCAAAATTTATACTTCAATAATTTACCTGACATACAATACATATCCACTAATAAAACGTTTTGATTCGTTTGGAAATATAACATCTTTTAAAAAAACACTGTCCCTCTTTTTAGCCTCTTAATTATTCTCGAAGTATTATATTGAACTATCTAGTAAAAAGATTCTTAATATAAAGATTCCTTTCCATCCATCACCGAACCCTTTCCTTTCCCTTTCCTTTCCATCACCGAACGACTAGACACGGCGCGCAGTTTCACCCTTACGTTGTAGACATCCCACCATTACGCACGAAGCGGTTTGCGTCTTCATTCATTATGCGAACAGCTAAGGAGTGGAACTCTCTGCCGAGGTCTGTCTTTCCGGATAGTTATAATCTGGACCTCTTTAAGGCCAAAGTGAACAGACACCTTCTAGGCAAGCGTGTACCATCTTAGGCCTCATCTTCGCCTTCCATCAAGCGAGATTGAGGTCAAACGCAAGCCTATTTTAGCATAAAAAAAAAAAAATCTGATGAGTAAGAATAGAATTTATTTTCATTACAAAAAATATCAGCCGGATAGAAACATTAACAAAATACAGGAGACTTTTTACATTCGCGTTGGAATGACAGACATGACAATTGACATATCAAGTTAAATTTAAAAAAAAACTACATAACATAACCAAAAATATAATTTATTTACTTTGAATTGAATCTTTGAGTTTAAAGAGAACAATGTCGGTGAAGCAGTTCCTAAATAAGAACCTAGTGGCCCTTATAATGGTTCCCATGCTGGTTGGCGCGCATTACGGATGGTACAAACTACAAGATGTAGACTCTTTGGTATCGTCCGAAGATCGCCAGAAATTGCCGTTTACAAGAGTAAATTTGCTATTTTTGCTGCCTTAAATACTTCCAGTGATCTTATGTTGCCTTCATTACATAAGATTGCAGGTGACTCAAAATTTAAACGGGAAAGTCGCAAAAATATTAGATAGACAGATTCTGTAAATCACCCTATTTTGTGGTCTATTGGGGGAAAACCTATGATGATTCTAATCATCCACTGATGCTCATTGAGTTTCCTATTAAATTTCATCTTGTGGCTTGATTCTCGGCATGTCTAATTCTTTGTATATTTTTTGTAATATTATAAAGCAAAACATTGATGAAAATATTAATATTATAATAGTTATTAAAAACTACAATCTAAAGTTAAGAGAAAAGAGAGACTAAAGACCAAATAATTTAAATTCTTGGTCACCTTATATAACACTGTCAGGCTGAATATTATTATGGTGCCAGTGTATTTAAATTCTATCTGTACAAAGAGTAGATTTAAGGTATATTTTAAAAACTCAAATTATTAACATTTATTTTTTCTTTTTCAGACCACCAAGAACTTAGCTCTATCAAAAGAATGAACATACATTTTAAATTCCTTGGTAAACTAACATAGGAGTCAAGATTAACTAATTTTGTAAATAGATAGAAGATAATGTAATTATATAATAAAATAAACTTATTTATTTCTAATAGATTTTGTTATTCACTATCAGCACACTATGCTTTATCATTTTGCACTTGGTATTTTTTAATTTCATATGTTAAAAAAACCATTAATAGCATTAACTATATGAGTTTTTGTTTTTCAAAATTGTCATTGATCGATAATTATTTTGTGGTGACAGATTTATAATCCATAGTTTGACCTGACCACTGCACTCCATCTTGAGGGTGTTGTAAGAGCTGACTAATGGAAGTGACAAGGTTGATAACCTAGCTGTAAGAGAATAACATTTTTAGAAAACTCTATGCCAACCTGTCTGGCCAGTGTGGTACAATAGGCTAATCACCCTCCATGTAACTAGTGGATGCCCAACATCACAGTGGGTCATATATGGACTGAGTATTAGTAGTAGATTATGATACTAAGTTTTCACCAATTTGAATATTCCTTGACATTTTGATTTTTGACTACCCCTAACCCACTTGAAGAACCAGTTTAGGATTTGCAGCCTGTTTTAATATATTTTACTAGCTGTATCCTGCACATGTTGCTACACTACTAACTAATATAAATTTGAAGGAAAGACATTACCCAAATATTCAATTTTCTTATTCATAAACCTTCCTGGTCTCTTGATCTTCAACTTGGCGGAAGATCATCACATGATCAAATGCATGTTTACGATTTTACAAAAGACACAGACAAACATTCAACTTTATTGAAAAGATTACAATTAAATATGTACATAACTTTTGAATCTAAAGATTGCATGGAATAGTTTTGTTTGAGCTTTCCACAGAGTTCTTCTCCCATTTTGTTAGGGCCTCCGCGCATTATGCGGCCAAGTCGCTGCGGCCAACTAATTCTTCTACGATGTATATAGCTGCGCGCATTACGCGGCCAGGCCGCGCGGCCAAGTTTTGGTCGCGCGGCCAATGAAAAACATCGCGTCACATACGCGGCCTATTGGCCGCCGCGACCAATCCGCGCATTATGCGGCCAGGCCGCGCAACTGGCCGCCTAAATGCGCGGGGGCCCTTAGACCAAGACCAAATTTACCAGTAACTTTCGTAAAGCCAAAGAAAACGAAATGGCAATTCAAATAGTTTAATCACATAAAGATCTTTAAGGAAAGGCAACATTTTTAAAGGGTGGCGTGGGTCATCGAAGTGGTGGGAGCTATAGCCTGGGCCTCGAAGGCGGCTGTCAGATGGTAGGGAGATGGCTTCGCGCCTCCAGGGGGGCCTTCTTTCCTTTTGGTGGGGCTCGCTCCGCTACCATCAGCTGGGGTAGTAGCGGGGATGATTGTACCTGACGAAGGTTGTAAAAGATATAGTATGTAACTGCTTGGCCGTAGAACCACTGCTCAAATAAAACCTTATAAAACACCACAACCATAAAACATTACCCTTGGTTTATAAATATAATAAATATCCTTAGACATTTCACACAACGCCATCTCGTCCCAAGTTAAGCAACTTAATGCTAGTGTTATGGTAACGAGATGGATGATAAACTACTTATATACATATTTTTTTTGTAAATACATACATATTATAGATAGAAATGACACCCAGACTCCGAGTCAGTGCCTCTGGTTTAGAAGACACTTGCCCGACCCCGGAATCAAACCCGGGACCCGTTGATCCAAAGACGACACATTTAACCACTAGACCAACGACGCAGGTATATATTATGCTTTTATGTAAGGTCACTCGAAGGTTATTCTGAGGTGGATCAAAGTGTCTTTAACCAGAAATACTTGCTTTGCTGGCTTTATGGTCGTAAATTAAAAAAAAAGTCTAAGATTGGTGTGCTCAAAGGGAGTCTACTAATCAAGCTAGCCAAGGCCTGCCAGGATCGTGGAGGATAGGGACAGTCGGATGAAGTGAACCGTGGCCTTAGACCAAAGTAATTGAAAAACATCGAACTTTTATGTACTAATTGTCATTTTTTCTATCTTTCTAAATATTTTGGTGTGTCTTAGAAATAATTCAAAACTACAGTCATATCGGTCAATAACCTCGATATAAGGCTGGGGTCACACCCCATGCTATAAGCGATGTACCATCTTTCGCTATTTGCCTTTTCCCTTCGCTTTAGCAGGCTTGGATTTCGCTGACGCCACGTCAGTTTCAGGCGGCGTGATCGACGGTGTTTCATTTTTCTCCTTACGCTGGTTGAACTCTTGCTGTGAGGGAATTGAGAGGAGATGAGGATCAGGATTGACAGGTGGTTAAAAGGACATTATGGGCGTAAGAGGCAATCAGCCTGGAAGGTTTAGAGGCAAGAGGAAGATTACGATTTTAGGATGTAGAACAACTATACAGATCCAGGATCATAATGGCGTAATTAGGCGGCACATGCAACTGTGTGTTATTAACGTATTGGGTCGTGGCGTGTTCAACGTGATGTTAGTGACGTCATTATTGGTTTTATCCTTTTGCTAAAATCATTAAGGCCGGTGCCGTTAAGCATATCTGATACGGATATTGCTATTATAGGGAGATTTGATGTCCAGAAAATTGATTTTATGGTAAACTAACCTGCGCTCTCCTCATCTTCTCGTACTCTTCATGATCTGAATGTGGAACCGTAAACAGAAAGTTTTCGAAAATCGGATGCCGCAGCAGCTGTTCGCATGTCCACCTCATCATCGGGTCTTTGTCGAGGCATTTCTGTAATATAGTTATACTTCTTTCACGTTAAGAATGCAAAAGAGAGTCATCATTGTCTGCCGGTCAACAACGCCCCCTAACCAACTAAATTGTTCTTAATAAGAAAGTCAAGTTCACAGTAACCAGTAACGCAACAGTGGTAACCTGTCCTTGTGTCCTTTACCCTGAACTTGCGCTAATGACTCACTGCATTCTTAACGCGAACGGACCATAGAATACCCATATAACACTTCTTATACCCTGTTCAAGATAGCATGTACAAGTATTTAGTAGTAGTTACAAGTATTTTAAACCGTTATTTTTTGGACTACTAGTTATTATCTGTTTCCCACCACTATTCGCCATTGCAAAGTAAAGGTAAGATTCCGAAGTACGCTGCACGAAGAAGTGCTACCTCGGCACTACTGGTCCCGATTACCGCGACGTAGTTCGGAATCATACCTTTTTGTCGATCAGAAAAATTGACATCTGCCAAATCGATCACGTTATCTTGAATAGGGTATAATAAAGAAGTATTTATGTGTAACTGCGCTTAGCAAAAAGTAATGAATTAATAAACTATCTGAGGCTGACAATATTTTTGAAGTTGATAAAAGCCAAATATATACTACAATAAAAAAAAACAACTCACATTCAAAAAGTCTAATACTAGATCGTTGTGGGAGTACCGTTGCGGGATTTTCTTCTCGAGCGGTTCCAACGTCGTTGGCTCCGGTAGCGCCATACCCTGGAGAATTTAACTGGTATATGGAGCATCTCTCCAGAACAGGCCATAGCTGATGGCTGAGCCGTGAGGGAGGTGGTACTGCACAGCTGCACTAGCTAGACCGATTCGTCTGCCACTGCCTAGCGGACCCACTCGCTAGGCAGTGGCAAGTTCATCGTTGTTTCAGCCCATAAATAACCCACTGCTGAGTTAGGCATCCTCCAAATTCATGGAGGGAAAATTGCCTACTGTGCCACGCTAGCAAGACGGGTTGGCACAGGGTCTGTATCAAGTTTTCCTTCTCTTGCGGCTAGGTTATCTGCCTCTTATGTTCCTTTAGACTGCCTCGTTGGTCTAGTGGTTAGATGTGCCGCCTTTGGATCAATGGGTCCTGGGTTCGATTCCGGGGTCGGGCAAGTGTCTTTCTCTAAACCAGAGGCACTGGCTCGGAGTCTGGGTGTCATTTCTATCTATAATATGTAAGTATTTACAAAAAAAAAAGTACAATAAGTAGTTTATCATCCATCTCGTTACCATAACACAAGCATTAAGTTGCTTAGCTTGGGACGAGATGGCGTTGTGTGAAATGTCCAAGGCCATTTATTTATTATTATTATTATTTAATTTACGACACGCTTAGAATGGAATGGCTTAGTAACATTGTGTATTTCGTGTGGTGTCGGATTTAGAATACATAGTGTCACCACCCCATTCCATCCTGAAGGTGCCGTAAGAGCCGATAAAAGGAAATGACAAGGCTGAAAACCTAGCCACAAGAGAATGAAAACTTGATGCGTAACTCTGTGCCAACCCGTCTGGCCAGCGTGGCACAGTAAGCTAATTACCCTTCATGTGTTGAGAGGAGATCCGAGGCAGCCGTGAGTCATTTATCACCAAAATCCGTCACCACACAGAAGAAGTCACCAATTTCATAAAGGTATGTTAACATATTGTACCCCCTAAGGATGAATTGCGTTGATGACACTGTATACATCACTGTAACTCACACACACACTACACCAATTAACTCTGGAATATCAGGCCCAAAATATATTTCACCTACCTGAAAGAATGTGTTCTGTGAGAATATAGTCATGTGTCGAGGCAGCAGATCGCCCAGGGTCTTCCGGATGAGGTAGAGCTGGTCAAGGTCACTTTTACCCGGCCATAATGCTTCCCCTGATAGTAGCTCAGCGAACACACAGCCTGTTATCAACAAAAATATAACTCCTTAGGCTAAGCGCGCACTACGATTAATATTCGGTGCGAAAAAATATCGCAAATTTGTGAACAATAGAAAAACACTACAATCCGCGCACTACGACAATAAATCGTTTGCGTCGGAACTACTGTCGTTTGCGATATTACGTCGTACTTTAAAAATCGCAACGAATAAAAATCGTAGTGCGCGCTTAGCCTTATCCTTGTTAGTTTATTTTCTTGTTAGTTAGACATTAGACACTCGGACGGATGATGGAAGGTCGGTGCACCTCACTCCTGGTAGAACACCATACTCCAGATTTCTAAATAACCACCAACGCATACCAGATTTCCCCCACAATCACCATCATCATCATCATCATAATTTTTCAGCCAAAAGACGTTCACTGCTGGACATATGCCTCCCCCAAGGATTTCCACAGAGGCCGGCCCTGGGCTGCCCGCATGCATCTTTTTCCAGCTACCTTAACCAGGTCATCGGTCCACCGTGTGGGAGTCCTACCAGCACTGCGCTTTCCGGAACGCGGTCGTCACTCGAGGACTTTTCCCCCACATTAAGGCCCGCGAAATTTACAATACACAGTGTCACCGCCCCATTCCACCCTGCGGGTGCCGTAAACCGACTGCTGGTCGGCCATATAATATAACTATATAATATATAAATATAACCATATAATAAGCCGGAGGTCCCAATAAATCGGTGGCGGAGTGCCGACGACAATCCTTCCGTGTAAATACCAGTTCAAAAAAAAAAAAAAGGTTTTTTACTCGTATAAATTCTTATGAATGCTTTGAAATAGTCTTTACCACCGGTTTGGTCCGGAATGCCATTCCACTGAGAAGAGCCGTATTAATATTGTGACGTTGCGACTATTGCGCGAGTTTGCTCTCAAAAAACTGCCATAATACGGCCTTGTACCTAAAAATCGCGATATAAAAAGAGCAACTACAAAGTTTCTGGCTGGCTCTTCTCTGTGGAACTGCATTCCGAACCGGTGGTAGATCGTAAATTTTAATTTGTTGTTTGACTTGTCAAACAGCTCTAATGAGCTAACATGATTAAATGAGTTTTGAATTTGAATTTGGTGAGAAACTCCACGGTTTCTCTTTTTTAAACAAGGTTTACAATGATGGTGGTACAAACAAGTCTGACGTCCGACCCAGGTTAGCCGGGTGCCGTCCCACTGAAATAGGGAGAGAAGTGGAGGGAGAAGCTAACAATGTTAACTCACCAATGGCCCAGACGTCCACCGGCGTGCTGTACATAGTGTCCCCGACCAGTAGCTCCGGCGCTCTGTACCACCTGGTCGCCACGTAGTCAGTATAGCTCTCACCTGGGCCTGGACATGTTTAGCAGGAAGATATCTGTGAGCTACACATGGGCGGATCGTGAATTTGTGGGGCCCTTAGCTGAAACAATTTAGGGGCCTACCAAATCACTCAACTAATAGGCATTTCGTCAAAAAATAGTTTTCGATAGTTTTCGATAGATAGATTTATTTAATGTAAAAAAACCACTGACCAAAGATAGACGAATTCCCCGTTCCGTAGGCACCTGTTGTTGCCAAACTTATGATAGGATTATTTAATATTTTTCTTTTTATTTTAAACATAGTTTTAATTCAAAATCTCGCCTATTGTTTTTAGTGGGGGCTTCCCAAAAAGCCCTTACGTAGATCCGGCCCTAGAGCTACAAAACCACTGCCAAAATCAATATTTCTACTACTACTTCTCAGCCCATATACGACCCACTGCTGAGTCGGGCCTCCTCCAACTACATGGAGGGCCTACTATACCACGCTGGCCTACCACGTTGGCACAGTGTTTCTTAAGAAGGTTTGCTTCTCTTGCGGCTAGGTCATCGGTCTTGCCATTACCTTTAGTCGGCTCTTACGACACCCTCAGTGTGGAATGGGGCGGTGACATTATGTATTGTAAATCCACCACACGGAATCAATATGTAACCGGATTCAAAACAATAAAAATCAGAAAATTACAAATAAACTACTATTTGACCGTTGCCTTGGCAATACATATATATCCTAAGTAGCAGTTACCCGAGCGGTATTAATTAATACAAAGTTATTATGGGCTATTGAAAAGCGGGAAGGGGGTTGTGTCAATATAAGTACTCCATGTTACATCAGCCATCTACCAGTCAAAGTCCCGTCTAATTCCGTTCAGCCATTTCTGAGAGTAGCCAAAACAAACGTACAGGCAGACAAACATTGTAAAAACAAATGTTGATTTATGTATAAGTACCGTATATATGTCAACGGAAAACAACAAGAACCGGAAATTTATAAATTTCCTCGGAAATTTATAAACGTCCGTAGGATTCCAAACGAGAGATAAATTGTATTATTTTACGCCCACATTTTCGGAAATTTATAAACTTACGACGTCTCGTCGTAAATTTATAAACTAACGGATATACATTCGTAAGATTGTAAACGGTTCGACCAATCACAGTAGAGCTTTTAATTTTACGCTTCTACAAGATACGGCAAATAACACACTGTTCTCTGATTGGTCGATGTTGATAGTGGCATGCTTGTGTCCATAGACATAGGTACATTTAGACTTGCCAAACTATAAATTTATCAGTACGTAACAGTATTTTTACTTTAAAACTAGGTAAGTACCTATAATACAGGGTTACTGTTTTACATAATATGCTAATGACCCCTACTTCACTCTACCAAAATAAAACAATAGAAATAGAGTTATGCGAAGTTAAAAAGTTTTATTAAAAAGAAAAACAATAAAGCCGGCCTTCTACCAAAAAAAAACAAACATTATAATGTTTAATTTAAAAAAAAACGAGAATTGCGAGCAGTGGCGTAGCTACCAAGGGGCTAGGCGGGGCAGTGCCCCGGGGCCCTCAAGCTCAGGGGGCCCTCAAATCCTTATCAGAAATCTCGATCGAATTTTCAAAATAAATATGACAGGTTGCAGCCCCACTTTAAATCATGACAACTCAGTTGACAGAAATTCAAAAGTTATGCCAAGGGATTCCCCTAAATTCCCTTAAATTTCTGTAGGTTGGCAGTGTTGTCAATTTGACCACGTAGCAAGAGTAGCAATTGCAACGGGCCCCGCGCGAAAGGGGGCCCCGCATATTTAAACCCACTCGTCTCTGCCTGAGCGTATTTTTTTGAGTGAAACTTATTAAGATGTGGTATGTATTAATTACCCAAAAATTGTAACTTATAGATAGCAAATAAACGGATTGAGTATTGAATTGTATTTTTACCACTATCACCCATAGCAGATCAAGGGCTCTTTGAAAGAATTTGCTACGGGCCCCGCGTTTGCTTAATCCGGCACTGTGTATCAGGAACGGAGTAAGTAAGCTAATGTCAATAAACTTTTTTGTACTGGTCAATATAATGGTTTAAATTTATTAGATTTTATCACTCATATTGATGTCCATTAGGTCAATGAATCGTGTCAAATCTATAGATTTTAGCTACAACTCATTGTATAACGCGAAATCTCGTGAAAAAGTCCCCTGCAGTTGATACGTTAATTCCCGCAGGCAGGAGATCGGTCATGGTCTCCCCCGATAAATGTGGTAACACTAACGGTGATAATTCTTTTCCGGAGTTTCCCCACTTGTAGCGTATCATTGTCATCATTATCTTTTATTTTACTTTTAACGTCGTCAATGAACAGTGAGTACCTACATAGTCGAGCACAATCTAATATTGTATTGTTTAAATAAATTAGTAAATTAACATTATTGTTATAAAGAAGAAACCCAGTAGTGTATTTAAACGCAAACAACGCCAAGAAAGAGAGAAAGAAGATAGTAAATAAAAATTGCCAAAAATTGACAAGTTTTTTAGTCAACCTTCTGCAAATACACATGGCCAAAATATTTATATTGCTATTGACTCAAATAATGTGGTAACTGCAGTGTTGGTTGAAAAATCCAAAACTTTACAAATTGCTACATCAATTTCGACGAGGCAAGTAAAGTTTTAGCAGAGCCCAAAGCAAAGTTGCTAATTTATTGAAATGATTTCGTATTATTCAAGTGCCAAGCCAGTGAAACTGCAAGAAAATAAGGTATTGATACATTTTCAAGAAAAAAAGCAAAGAAAAGTTAAAAAATATTTTGATGAATTGATTGAAATGATTTAAAATTGAGATTTTTAATAATGTACTAGACACAGTAATGTCTCAATTAGATACACATTTTATTGTCATGACTGCATTGCAGTCTGTCATTTATTCGATTTTCTAACACCATAATTTTTATTACATGTTGATGAAGCAACTTTATTGCAAAAGTGTGACGAATTCCAAAGAAAATATTCAGATATAATAGGCCCTAGTGTTTCACTTCAATTTATTAATATTTGCCACCTAGTTTTACCTCAACTAACTCAAGCATGTACTGTTCACCAATTATGTAAGGAAATAATGAGCAAATATGGAGTGATACAGCAATGTTATTATTCTGTACAATTCCTGTCACCTCTGCAGCAGCTGAAAACTCATTTAGCAAATTAAAAATAATAAAAAAATATTGAAGAAATAATATGGGCCAAACTCGACTCCGACATTTATCGCTAATAGCAATTGAAAACAAAACCGCATCAAGCATGGATTTAAACGAAGTCATTGATACTTTAGCGAAAACTTGGTTGGTAGGCACAACCTTTATACAGGTTAAGTCGACCTAAATCCTTTAAGAGGTGGTAGTTTCCATCATTCCTGACTGATTTGACTATGGAACCGCATACCCCAAACTTAACCGTTCTCAAGTTATGGGACTTTGAAGTTTTTTTTATAAAAATCCATATTTTTTGTCTTTTGTCCCCTTTTTTTGTGTTTTGTATCTCTAATGTTTTTGTTTTTGTATTTTTTGTGTAGCAGATTAGTTGCTTCATTATTTTAAATACAAAAACTGCAAGCAACTGTACCAACTGAGTCATATTAGTCGATTGATTGTTAAAAATGAAATAAATTTGTGGAAAGTCTTTTATTCATTGTAAGATATTTAAAAAAAAATCCATGACAGTTATGCTGCAGATGTCCTTAAAAATATCTAGGGTTCTTCAGCTTTCCGATAAAGTATAATACAACAGGGTATTATTGGATTTTTTTAACAAAATCATTGATGATATGCTACCAGGTAGTAGTAAAAAAATAAAGATACTTAAGCATCAAATTTAACTTTAGTCAGAAAACAAAATAAAACAATCCAAATAGGTAACAATTGAAGTTTATTATTCCTTTTACAGTACATGTTCCACATGTCCGCCCCTATTTCGCACACATACACGCATTCTGTGTCTTAAGCCACTTTTCACTACCCCAGTTGATAGTCCTCTTCTTATTTCGTTAGCAGCATCAATAATATTCTGCCTCAAATTATCAACAGATGTTATTGGGTTAGGTTCATTGTAAACCAAACTTTTCATGTGCCCCCACACATAAAAATCCATGGGTGTCAAGTCTGGACTTCTAGCTGGCCACGGTGTAGGTCCACCTCTCCCGATCCACTTATTTGGATAATTAGTGTCCAGCCACTCTCTGACACTCCTTCTAAAGTGCGCGGGGCACCCGTCTTGCTGAAACCATATGTCTCGAATAAGGGTTAATGGTATGTCGTCGAGTAAATCGGGTAAATCTTGTCTCAAAAAAAATTCATAGGTCTCTCCATTCAAATTTGGAGGTAGAAAGTAAGGCCCAATCAGATGGTTTGAAATTATTCCCATCCATACGTTAAGGTTGAAACGTCTCTGTGACCCCTTTACTCTTTTTTTATTAGGATTTCTTCCTGCTTTCGGAGCCCAATGATGGGCGTTATGGTAATTGGTTATCCCATCTTGATCAAATTTGGACTCGTCAGTCCACAAGATTCTTCGAAAAAACGAAGGATCTTCCAGAATGCAGGACAATAGGCGCTGCGAGCAACTTTACCGTTATTTTTGCTATTACCTGGGAGTCTTTCATCGATGATTTTTCCGAGAATCCTGATAACACCGTAGCAAATTATACCTTATCGGAAAGCTGAAGAACCGTAGATATTTTTAAGGACATCTGCAGCATAACTGTCATAGATTTTTTTTTAAATATCTTACAATGTATAAAAGACTTTCCACAAATTTATTTCTTTTTTTAACAATCAATCGACTAATATGACTCAGTTGGTACAGTTGCTTGCAGTTTTTGTATTTAAAATAATGAAGCAACTAATCTGCTACACAAAAAATACAAAAACAAAAACATTAGAGGTACAAAACACAAAAAAGGGGACAAAAGACAAAAAATATGGATTTTTATAAAAAAAACTT
Source organism: Clostera curtula (assembly GCA_905475355.2). Lineage (NCBI taxonomy): Eukaryota > Metazoa > Arthropoda > Insecta > Lepidoptera > Notodontidae > Clostera > Clostera curtula. Next base: position 2,059,941 of record FR997813.1, on the reverse strand, counting down.
AAAAGTCCCATAACTTGAGAACGGTTAAGTTTGGGGTATGGGGTTACATAGTCAAATCAGTCAGGAATGATGGAAACTACCACCTCTTAAAGGATTTAGGTCGACTTCACCTGTAACCCTGTATAATAAACCCTTGAATCTTCTTCCAAGGTTCGTTTTATTAGCCAAACCTACACCAAGCATTAATTGTAATTTATGTTGTTACTGTTTAATATTTTTATATTACCTGCCCTGCAGTGCACAAAAAGAGCCTATGTAGCTTACTAGCATTTTTAAAGTATTTGTATATTTCATAATTTTATTTGATAAGACCTAATCAGTGTACATAGCAGTAGAGCCCCATTTTTTTATTTGCCCCAGGGCCCTTGGTTACCTAGCTACGCCACTGATTGCGAGCGATCGCGATTGGCGAATTGCCAAACGCTAAGTAATAAAAAAATGCTTAAAAACATGTAACAAATTAAACATAATAAAATAAGGATTTAACTTAAAAAAACCCCTGACATCGGACTGCATTATGGCTGAGTACACACACAATGTTCACTACATTGAGAGTCTACTCAGCCATAAATTTCAGGTACCTAACGTTTTTATATCTGTTTCATTGATACCCTTACAATGAGTCCAAACACGATCATCTACTGTAATTTGGTAAGGAGTTGGGTATCCTATAGATTCCTGATGATGCAGCAGAGGTATATCTGATGATGCAGCAGTATCAGGTCTATGTTACCACAAGTAGACAATATCGAACAATGGCGGCGGAGAGGACGGAGAAGGAACACGTGACTTATTCAACCAATCAGAGCGCCTATGGCGTTTGGTTATTGCTACTTATTATTTACGCGTGAGTTCAGTAAGTTTATAAATTTCCGAAAATGTGGGCGTAAAATAATACAATTTATCTCTCGTTTGGAATCCTACGGACGTTTATAAATTTCCTAGGAAATTTATAAATTTCCGGTTCTTGTTGTTTTCCGTTGACATATACATCCAACCTATATGCACTTATATGAAATTGAAAAGCGGTTTTAATTTTTTTACAAATCTTTAAAGCAAAGCAAATCTATCGGTGGCTTAACTTTTTTTGTAGGCGCAACCGACCGATATGTGATTCGAAATCTAGTAGACACGGCGAACTTCGTACCGCCAACGAATTTTATAAAAAAAGGTATGGACCGAATTGTGAACACAAAACAAGTCATCAACTTCGGTCTAGCCGTTTAGGAATTCAGTTAAATACCCGTGCACAAATAATTATATTTTGTTACTAGCTGACCCGGCAGACCTCGTACTGCCTTAATCTATAGATAGAAGACCTAAACTTTTGTATAAAATTAATCAAAAATAAACAAAAGGAATCGTCAAGCGTCACATCAAAAGAAAAGCATTTATTTTGTTTATAATTAATTTCCATATTTTCTCACCTTTCCTGGACTTCCACGAATATTTCAAGACCAAAACTAGCCAAATCGGTTCAGCCGTTCTCGAGTTTTAGCGAGACTAACGAACAGCAATTAATTTTTATTTTTAAAGATAGATAATAGACATATTGGATATAATCTATTATGATTCCTCCAAACATGGCTTTCCACCAGACTCAATACTCGTTTATGTATGTACCTATGCATGTTTGTAAAGAGTCCACGCGATAAAAGCTATCTTGTTTATTTATAGCTTATCGCGTAATATGAATGCAAACATCAGTGCATTCAGATGCATATTCCATGCGGTGACGGATTTAGAATAGATTGTCACCACCCTATTCCACCCCGAAAGGGAGGACACAACAGACCCAGACAAAAGGAAATGACAAAGCCAGCTAGGTTAGCTGCAAGAAAAGGAAACCTTGAAACAAATCCCTGTGCCAACCTGCCTGGACGGCATGGCACAGCTAATTACCCTCCTTGTAATGGAATAAATTATTCTCGCTGATAAAACGCATTAAGGTGAATGTTCCAGGGTAGCCCGCGAAATTCAAATTTTCTTATGTTTTTTGCAATTTGCAGGTCAGTGCTAGGTTGTATGTTGATTAAAATGTTATTCGCGGCTGTAAGACGTATGTAGTTATAGAATTATAATCATCAAAATAATCAATACAACCCTCCAATCTCTTATAGGTGCAAGAAAAACTTTTTCAAGCCCAAAGTCATTCTTGCACCTTTATGAGCTTGGAGGGTTGTATTGATGAGTTTGATGATTATAACTCTGTAACTACATACGTCTTACAGTCACGAATCAAATGTTCATCATCATACAACCTAGCACTGGCCTGCAAATTGCAAAAAACGTAAGAAAAATTGAATTTCGCGGGCTACCCTGGAACATTCACCATAAGTTGCTATATTTTTGCCACTGCATTCTTAACGCGAAAGAACTATAGTTCTAAATTAAGTTTATCGCATACAATTTCCTATTATTTTAACAGAACCGGGTCAAGGTATGGAATGCAATATTTCGGGGACCGAAGGTTAAGTTCGGCATACAAACATCAATGGAATATTTATGCCCATGGATGACATTAAAACCTTCGGTATACAATATCTAACCTTAGAGGGATTTTCTTTGTACGCGCATAAAGGTTAAAGGTAAAGGTCTCTTTTAAGTGTAGTAGGGTCACCATGCATTGCGTTTTGTACTTTATAATTTACATAATGTTATGCAGATAGCTCAATTGTTACGCCAACGGTGTCAAGATGATTTTAAATTACAGTCAAGCCATATAATTATCCGGAGTTTGGATATTCGTTTATGAATTACTAATATAACCTATAAACAAACTTTTTTTTTAAATTTTTATTGTCTTATTTTTTGATTCAGTGGCGGATTTACCAGTAGGCTGAGTAGGCTGGAGCCTAGGGTGGCATGTTGTAAGGGGCGGCAGATGTGGACGATGTGACAAAAATGGTAGTCAAAAAGAGAGCGGACGTCAAAAGAGTGGACGTCTAAAAAAATCTCGTCTCAAGAACTGTAGAGGCGGCATAAAAAGCCTACGGGCGGCAAATCTGTAAATCCGCCACTGACTTGATTTAAAATTGCATTCGAAAAATCGTTGACAAAAATCAATACTTCAAGTTTTCCTTCTCTTGCAGCTAGGTTTCCATGTCATTTTCTTCCGTCGACTTTCACGACACCCTCAGAATGGAATGTAACGATGACACCATGTATTCTCAATGTTCAATATTTTCTTCAAACCAGATTTCATGGTCATCCTACCCACAACCCATCAATAGATAGGTACACTTGATTAATGGTGTCTGCCACCACAGATACGCAAATAGCACGCACCCCTTTCTGCGATACCTTGCCAATCTATTTTTAACTACTCGACTGGGGCACAGGGGTGGCTGTTGTAAACTAACTTAGTACTAAGAGCCTTGTAAGAAGAAAAACACGTAAACTCATGCAAACGAGATACATTTAGCCGTCAATGAACACCGACGTAGGTACATGGGCGAAAACATGTGTGGCGTGCCTGGTATCTGGGAATATAATACGATTCCTATCAGTAATAATCGTTTCATTCGTATTAAACGATTCGATATATAATAAATACATAATATATTTAGCATGAATTGGCGGCTGCGTGTTATGTTGCGGGTGTCGTAAGAGGCGTCTATGGAACGGAAGAGGGAGACCATCTAGCCTCAAGAGAAGGGAGATACGATACAAACGACTTTTTTGTGATTTTAGCACTAGAAATCCTACTTCAATACGTCCCGCGAGGGTGACGAATAGGATGAGGGTTTCTAATATGTTTTATTGCGTTTAGACTTAGAAATCCTACTGCAGTACGTCACCCTCTGGGACGTATTGGAGCAGCATTTACGCGTGTTTTTTCATTAAAAGAGCTTGGTCTCAGGCGGAGGGGACGTACTGAATGAGCTTTTCAATATACGCGTCCCGGGCAACTGGGACGTCCTCAGTCAATGAGGATTTCGTCGGTGGGGGGTCCCCCGACCACCCGCCGCTATGGCGTAGGTAGAAGGTTCAAGTTTTCCTTCTCTTGTGGCTAGGTTTTCGGCCTTGTCAACTCTTACCACATCCTTAGGATGGACTGGGGTATTGACTCTATAAATTCTAAATCCGTCACCACACCGGCGAATACTGTAATTGGCCCGATCTGGTTAGACTGCTACACGTTACTAGGCCACAATGAATAAGCTATGAAGAAGGAGAAGAAATCAAAACAAATATGTTCAACTACTGTCTTGTTCCGTTTGCTGTGGCTGCATGCCCTATGACCTTAGCGTTTCGAAAACACTGAAAATAATGAGTATATTTTTGTCGACCCCAAATCACATATTCATTTCAATTACCATTGTAAATAGGCTATTATGTAGATGAAATAAACGATTGCCTGAATGCGTATTGTATGATAATAAGCACACGGAACAACTTGGAACTTTAGTTAATTTACACAGGGAAACGGGATCTAAATTCATGATATTAATTCATCTTTTAGTTTTATTAACTACTAGCTGACCCGACAGACGTTGTCCTGTCTAAACTATGAATATTGAATTCGAATTGGAATAATTAATAATAAATTAATATACCGCCTTTTCTTATCGATTCCAATCCCTTATTTAATGTAATTAAAAAAGAAAAAAAGTAATTATGCCAAAATTAGCGAACCGTCGGGACGAACGTCAAATGTTTGACAGGTAACAGTTTGTATGGGAAAATAAAATTGTTGTATTTATTATTTTACTTACAATATTTCTATGTTTTCTCAACTCTTAAACCTTCCCTGGACTCACACGAATATTTCAAGACCAAAATTAGCCAAATCGCTACAGCCGTTTTCGAGTTTTAGCGAGACTAACGAACAGCTATTCATTTTTATATATAGAGATATTTCTGATTTAAAATATAATTAACTAATTTAAATTATCTGAAAATTCATGGCTTTTAAATTAGCAAAAACAAAACATGATTATCATCATTGTTTTTAGCCACTGGCAAAAATGAGGTGCTACAAGTTTGGGTGACTGTATTATAATTGAATTGATTTAGTTTGAAAGGTTTTTCAATCGGAAGTGGTTTTAGCTGTATTTGAAAAAATAACACCTGGTCTCCTAACTTCCTACTTTTTCGACGTGCAATTGAAATTCCATCCGTACCATACAATTGCTAGCAATATTCTCCTAATTTCAAAAGTTCTTGCCAAGTGTCAAAAGTTTGTGGCATAGGTCCCAAACTAACTCCTCGTTACATCAGCTATCTGCCAGTGAAAGTCTCGTCAAAATCTGTCCAGCCATTTCAGAGATTAGCCGAAACAAACACAGGCAGATCAAACATATAATAGTATTTTTTTGTTTTGGTATATGTACTGTGTACACATCCAAATGCATTTAGTAAAAAGCGGGTATTTTAATATGTATTACAAACAGCCACTCCAATTTAATTTATTTGTATAGATTTAAAGTTACGATTGATCTCTACTCAGCTCATACAATGATCCACTGCTGATTCGGGCCTCCTCCAATAACATGGAGGGTCATTGCCACGATGGCCAGAGGCCACAGGGTTTCGTATCAAGTTTTCCTTCTCTTGCGGCTAGGTTTGCGGCCTTGTCATTTCCTTTTGTCGGCTTTTACGACACCCTTAAGATGGAATGGGGCGGTGACACAATGTATTCTAAATCCGTCACCACACGGACGCATAGAATAAAATAAATGTCTAAAATACAGCAATTTTGCCATATTTCCCTAATATTCCTACAATAAAATTAAGCTACAATAAATTAATTAGATCCTATCTAGCTAGGTGACTTAAGGCAGATATTCTCTGGGTCACACATTGGGCTATTTTCCCTCTATGAAATTGGAGGAGTGTGGGTCATTTATGAGGTTGAGAAAATTTAAATAATAAATAAATAAATAAATATCCTTGGACATTTCACACAACGCCATCTCGTCCCAAGCTAAGCAACTTAATGCTTGTGTTATGGTGACGAGATGGATGATAAACTATTTATATACATTTTTTTTGTAAATAAATACATATTGGGACCCGTTGATCCAAAGGCGGCACATCTAACCACTAGACCAACGAGGCAGTCAAATTTCGGTGACTTAGTTCTGAGGTAAAAAATACAATCCATAATCATGTAACTTAACATTATTTCTTAGCTTTACCTGCGACGTAAATCGATGGAGTCATGCGACGAGTCCGCGATCGGTCGAGACTTATTTAACTTAGTGTATGCCAGTGAACCGTAACGAGGTTCTCTAGTACAATTTGATTTAAGCGGCACTTGGCGCGCTTACAAAAACGAACTTTATTGCTATTGTCTACTAGACAACTTTTTGATTCTACTATGTGGCGTTCATAAATATTTTTAAGCATTCTTTAATATTTTACTTAAACCCTTAAACCTCTTACATTATATTTGAAAGACGGTATGCCATTAGGGGTGGAATTTTTGAGTAATGCGGGATATTACCTCATGTGATATTACTGTGTAGTTACTAGGTACCTATTTAAGTTTATAACGTTTTACGATGAATTAATTTAGTAGCGTTATTTATTATTTTATTTATATTCTCCACATCCATTCTTGTATTCTAAAGGTCTGGGCAAACAGCGGACGGGGCGGGACGGCGACGCGACGCTGGCGGGACGTGAAGAGTTGTAATGTATTAGTTAATGTAGAATAGGTCACATAGAGCCGTCGCGCTCGGCGCGAGAGTAGCGGTCCTCTGTGTGACATATTCTACATTAACTAATACATTACAACTTTGCACGTCCCGCCAGCGTCGCGTCGCCGTCCCGCCCCGTCCGCTGTTTGCCCAGACCTTAAATGCGGCACTACACAGACCGCTAAATCTAACAATGTTAAATTACTTACTTCTCAACCCACAAATCACCCAGTGCTGAGTCGGGCCTCATCCAATTACATGGAGGGTAATTAGCCTACTATGCTAGCCAGACGGGTTGGCACAGGCCCCCAGCCCCAGGATCACGGAGCATGCTCCCGCAATGAGAGTGAATCCTGTGGCCCTGGTTTGGGATCGCTGTCGGTTATAGTGGGTAGGTCGGGGCGCAATTTACCATCTCTACGAGGATCGTATCCACGAGGATCACCGACGTAAGAAAAAGGGTTTCGTATCAAGTTTACCTTCTCATGTGGCTAGGTTATCGACCTTGTTATAAGTTGGCTCTCACGACAGCCTCAGGATAGAATGGAGGTGGTGACACTGTCTATTCTAAATCCGTCACCACACGGTCCGCTAAGTCTAACAACGTTGAATTAGTTCAAGACAAATCTGGGTCGATAGCTGATAAGCTTCAAGCACGCTGTAAAGCGCTTTCAGAGCTTATCTTGAGCGGAATCAAGCCGCGTTAAACTGGGCCGCCCAGGGTTAACTTTCATCGTAAAGAAAAATGTTTAAGCTGGGTGAAGTATGGTTCAGGCAGTTTTAACTTAGAAAATCCGAACTATAAAATAAGCCACCAACGCGCAAATGCTAATATAAATACTAGAACTAGAAATATGGTTGAGACAACATCAACTCACGACCTTAATCAGTTCGGTGTAGAGACGGAATTAGATACTTGTTGCGACCAGCATGCTACTTCATCATCATCAGCCCACATTAGTCCACTGATGGATATAGGCCTCCCCTAAAGAGCGCCATAGCGCCCTGTCTTCAGCTTGACGCATCCAGCTGCTACAATATGCCCGCAACCTTACGCAGATCGTCGCGGCATCTAGCAGAAGGCCGCCCCACACTACGCTTGCCGATTCGCGGTCTTCACTCAAGAACTCGTCTACCCCAGCGGTTGTCGGTTCTTCTACAGATATGACCAGCCCACTACCACTTCAGTCTGCTAATTCTACTTACTAATTACTTACTTTACCCGAAATGTGGATACCAACATCAAGAAATGTCGCCTACAAATACGAGAATTACCAAAAAGTCCTACACCGCGATAACGAAGTTTACAGAGCAATTCGCAAGGTTAAGAATTCCCCGAATACAGCTATGGGGGGATAGGCACCGCGGCCCCCTGCCAGACATACTACATCGTCTGGCTGGATAATCATCCATTTGTGCCTACATACAGAACGTTACCAACCCAAACCAGCCTGAGGGTGTATTGTGCCTCGTGCCAGCGAGGGACTGGAAGCTAATTTCCCTCCATGAATTTGGAGGAAGCCCGACTCAGCTGTGGGTCATTATAGGCTGAAAGGACATCAACCATAATCAGGCAAAAAAACTTCACGTAATCAGGAAAAGCAATAAATTTGAAAATCTGTGCGCAATTTACGTTTTTGATTTATTTTTAAAAAACGTTTTGACTTAAGCGACCTTGGTGCGCTTACGAAAATGATCTTCATTGGAATAATTTATTAGGCAACTTTTTGTGATTTTATTATTATGGCATTTATGACTAATTGGTTTGAAGGAGTCTCTAATATTTTACTTAAACGACGGAATGCCGTTATGGGTGGACTTTTCGAGTAATCCTCGATATTGGCATGCACGTATTTAAATTAATTATGTTTGTACGATGATTTAGTATAGTAGAATAGCGGCCCGCCCCGGCTTCGCACGGGTAATTCACAAAAGATTTGAAAAATTGGTATCACACATCCATTAAATAATAATTCACACTATATCTTTACAATTATAGCCTATGTGTTATTCGGGTGTGAACACTATGTTATTTAACTAGTGGCCCGCCCCGGCTTCGCCCGTGCAAAGCGGGGGTGGGTTATACATATAAACCTTCCCCTTGAATCACTCTATGTATTAAAAAACACCGCTTCAAAATCCGTTGCGTAGTTTTAAAGATTTATGCTTACATATTGACGGACAGAAGAATGCGACTTTGTTTTATACTATGTAGTGATAGTGAAGTTCCAACAAAAATCCATTCAGTGGTTATTGCGTGAAAGAGTAACAAACATACGTATATACGTACGTACATGCTTACAAACTGTGACAGATGACGTATTATATCAACAATTGACTGAAATATTGGTGAACAATATCTATTTACACGAAATACAGCTTTCTCCTATTTGAGGTATATCTACTAACTACTATACCGACGCCCGATGGGGCAGAAAAGTCCTCGAGTGGCGACCGCGTTCCGGAAGGCGCAGTGCTGGTAGGCCTCCCACACGCTGGACCGACGACCTGGTTAAGGTCGCCGGAAAGCAGTGGATGCGGGCGGCCCAGGACCGGCCTTTGTGGAGTTCCTTGGGGGAGGCCTATGTCCAGCAGTGGACGTCTTTTGGCTGAAATGGTGATGATGATGATGAATGACTATACCTATCTCTATTTATGTGTTTTTAGGAGCTTATGGAAAGCCTACGTTCATGAGTGCACTTCTTTTATGTTGAAATTATGATGATGACCTAAAGTGCTATGCCAAAATCATGGCTTCCGACGCTTATTAACAACGTTTTACTAATAACAACAAAATTGGGTAAATACTAGCTCTCCGCCGAAAGTCTACTCCGAACGGTATCATGGTATGGACGGAGTACTCCGAAGAACAGCTACCACCTGCAGAAGGACAAATGAGGATATTGGGACAGGGATCGGAACAACTTTGGAAGGGAAAGGAACACTGGGACAAAGATTTATTCTTGATACTAGCGACCCGCCCCGGCTTTGCACGGGTGCAATTATGCATGTATTATACATATAAACGTTCCTCTTGAATCACTCTGTCTATTAAAACACCCGCTTCAAAATCCGTTGCGTAGTTTTAAGGATTTAAGCATACATAAGGACGGACAGACGACAGCGACTTTGTTTTATATTAAGTAATGATAATGATAATGATGATGATGATGATGATAAACAAAAACGCGCCTACTTAGTGGCATACACAACCAAGGACAAGTATTACCAGTATACATTCTATATACCTAACTGGGCCATAACGACCGAAGTAGTTTCAGCCTTGATCGCGATCAAGGCTAATTTTGAAACCAGACCATATTCTAAAGCCTAAGCCTAAAAAAACTCACTGATCATTCTAGCGAAGCCAAAGTCACATAGCTTGACGACTCCATCGCTGGTCAGCAAAATGTTCTCCGGCTTAACATCTCGGTGTATGCAGTTGTGTCGGTGGCAGTAGGCGACACCCTGTAGCGTCTGCCAGATGATCTGCTTGGAGAGCAGCTCGGGACAGCCCTGGGAGGCAAGACATCCTTTGAATTTAACTTATATATAAGAATACATAGTGTCAACACCCCATTCCATCCCGAGGATGTCGTAAGAACTAACAAGGCCGAAAACCTAGCCCCAAGAGGAGGAAACCTTGAAACAAATCCCTGTGCCAACCCAGCGTGGCACAGTGGGCTAATTACCCTCCCTACGATGGGAGGAGGCCCGACTGAGTAGTGGGTCATTTGTGGGCTGACTAGTAGTAGCTTGTAAATATTTACCCGGTTCGGAAGGCTCCAGCATCGCAAGAGAATCAACGACAACGGAATCACTTAATTATGACTGCCTCGTTGGTCTAGTGGTTAGATGTGCCGCCTTTGGATCAACGGGTCCCGGGTTCGATTCCGGGATCGGGCAAGTGTCTTTGTCTAAACCAGAGACACGGGGCTCGGAGTCTGTGTCATTTCTATCTATAATAAGTATGTATTTACAAAAAAAATGTATATAAGTAGTTTATCATCCATCTCGTTACCATAACACAAGCATTAAGTTGCTTAGCTTCGGACGAGATGGCGTTGTGTGAAATGTCCAAGGATATTTATATTTATTTATTTATTGAAACACATAGGTATTAACAGAAACACCGTCGTTTTATGGTCAAGAGCTACTGTGGTGGTGACTAACTGACTGATTCAGTGCGGTGACCGATTTACAATACATAGTGTCACCATTCCATCTTAAGGGTAAGAGCCGACCAAACTTTATACGAAACCCTGTGTGTGTCGGTGCAGTCGGTATTGGCTGAGTAGTAGGTAGTGCGTGGATCATTTGAAAAAAGTAAAACGATTATTGTACATCAAGCATAGACAAAACGATTATTGTTTATCAAACATCGAATAATCGCACCAATTTGTTGTAATGCCCCATGAATTTAATGACGCTACGATAAAATAAAAAACCGAGTTTATGGGCTTTTTATTAGACGTCGAAAGAAACATGCGTCTTTCGTTCAAAGAATTCCTTAACCATAATAATTATAAACAACAGTATCGAAAGGATACTTATTATTATGGTAATGCCGAGTGTGATTTTATGACTGTTTAAATGTTGCAACCTATTGCTCTATGAAGCCTAATGTATTTTTGGATGCTATTCGATGATCTTATTATTTAATTTGCCGTGTTTATTACCAATTAACAAGCAATTCCCGAATTTAAATTTGAAATATATTTAAATTATGACCAACATATTTATTATTATTATATATCTCCAAGAATATATTAAGTTTAAAAAAAAATCCATTGACTGTGACTTGTGGCAAAAAACTAATGACAAATGATTGTCACAAATTTTCGGTAAAGAATTGAGGGTCGCGGCTCCGTTGATGGAAGTCAACAACGTTAACAATGACAGACAATTAACGATAACGGTTCACGCAATTCATATCGCCGTTGCATCTGATGGGCATGAGTTATATGTTGTATCGCGGTGAAGTAACTAGGGGATGTCAGTACTGCCTGCCTACCTAATACTTTCTTTTTTTATTTAAGGTGGTTGCTCCAGGGTAGTCCGCGAAATTCAAATTTTCTTACGTTTTTTGCAATTTGCAGGCCAGTGCTAGGTTGTATGATGATGAACATTTGATTCGCGGCTGTAAGACGTTCATCAAACTCATCAATACAACCCTCCAAGCTCATAAAAGTGCAAGAATGACTTTGACCTTTATGAGTTAAAGGTTGGCACAGGTTTTCTTATTAAGTTTTCCCTCTCTTGTGGCTAGTTTATCAGCCTTGTCATGTCCTTTTGTCGGCTCATATGATACCCTCTTGTTGAAATAGGGTGGCGACACTATGTATTCTAAATACCTCACCACACGTAGAATTAATTTACCATTTCCCTAAAAAGAAAAGGAAACTTTATCAGAAACAAATTCCTTAACTCGTATACTCAATCGTTTTTGTTACCAACAAGCATGTTGCTTTTTCTTTTTTAAGACAACATTAACCCAGCCATTACTTCTAAAAGTCAAGGTCTCGCTTAAAAAGACCCCGCAATGATCCACGGGGTTAGAGGACATTATCACGCAACTTAGGGCTGACACCGCCAAGGTACTTATAAAATAGTAACTCGTAAGTAGTGTTTTATAATCTTTGCTTTTTTACGTGTAACTAACTGCCACCCTTGACCAAAATGTATGGGCACACGATACGTATACATTTTTCCGAACGTTGCAAAATTATCATCAAACTAAAACATACAAAGTTGACTTCATCATCCTGCTTGAGACCGCTGCTAGACATAAGTCTCCACAAATGCGTTATGCTTGTGATCAAGTGCCGTTGCGGAGGGTCGGTTGGCTCAGGCGTTAAAAGGTACATATTGCTGCTGTTTGGCCCTTTGCCTTTCTAGCACGCCTTATAGGGGGATTTAAAAAATGAATCAAATATAGCTCACCGACGGATACTTCTCCAGTTCATGCAGCACCGTGTGGTCACAGTATTCGAACACTAGATGGAGCTTGCGTTTCCGTCTGAACACCTCTATCAGGTTCACCAGGTTCGGATGCTTCAGGTTCTGTAGGCAAAAGGAACAGTGTGGGGACAGGTTGGTTGACCCGACACGTTGAAATTCGAATGCGACTTTGCCAGTACAGTGGCTGATCGATTGACCATCAGTAGGGTGAGTGGTTTTAAGCGAATACGTCTATAATATAGTTGCCTCGTCCATAGCTATATAGCGGATGTGCTAGATAAAGTTTTTTAATTTAGTGGCGGCATTAAATACAGCACGAGTTCAGGCAGACCTTTTTTAAGCTAACCTACCCGCAATTTCTAGATGGTTGGACAAAAAAAAACAAATTGCTTGACTAGCCTAGACCACATAAATCATAGGTTACAGTGCTGAGATTTTTTTTATTTATTTATTTACTTTAAAAATAGTACCTACACAGAGTAAATATTCTACATATCGCAAACTAGCCGTATCTTGGTGACCTGAAATAAGACAGATTTAAGATCGAATTGAATACCGTTTGGTACCGTTACCGAATTGAGACCGATATATAAGTTAAAAACAAGGTGTCCGCAGTGAACAGATTTAAGGTTACGGATGAGGATCCCCTCCTTTAACGATAAGATCCATACAAGTAGTCCTTTGTGGGTTTTTAGCGCCGCCCTTTAGTCACAGCTTTAGTTTCGCAAAATTGGGAATGATGGTTAAGGCAAGTCCTTTTAAGGCCCAATGCCTGCTGTGTCGATTCTCACGGACAACAGGATAACAGATTCAACACATGGTCTGTCGGTGACTCGCTGTGCTAATATTGATGATTCAGACATCAGGTTACGCCGAACATCTTCCTCAACCAAAATAAATAAACAATCGCAACCCGATGAGTCTTGCGTTCAGATTCACATTTTATATTTACACTGATGTTTAGGCTATCAGTATATTGTTTACATCGACAAAATTTTTCTGCAAATTTGACTTTTACTTGAAATTAGGCGTACTCTACTCTTATATCACCAAGCGTGGTTTTAAGAACTCAGTCAAAGGTATCCCCAATTTTTGCGAGGATTAAAATCCTTTATTCACACTGGGCCTGGGGAAGGCCAGAGTGGGGTGGGTCCCTGGTCCCACACACCCCACTCTGGTGGTAATATGAACTGCGTCCCATACCCACTAAAATGCCCCGGTGCAGTGAGTCCCAAATCCCAACTGTGTTCCCACGAACATCAAGTAACGTTCGTTTACTTACTTTGACAAATTCGGGCCCGTGGTCCTATCGATGCTGGTCCCACATGGCAATTACGTGAATACGAATAGTGAAATGCCACCGTAACATAAAGCAGAACAATTTAATTTTGTATAATTGATCCAACCTGCTTACAGTTCTCAGGGAAAGAAACGTCATTGCAAATGCAGGCGATCGATAATAGCCACAATTACATAGTTCTACAACCTTGGAAAAGTTTTGCTAAGGTGTGATCAAGAAAAGTATCTACTCGTTTATAGAGAGTCATCTAGCATGGTGTTGCTGTCATTAGATAAAAAGCAGTATGTATGTCTTTTAGTTGACAATTTCTCGACAATTTTTTGGGGTGACGACCCATGTATGTTGTGTGCAAGAAAATATAGCACCAATATTTTAAAAAAACCCTTGGCAATCTTCGGACAGCTCTTTCCATGACAGCCGGTGTCACTTCTCCTATTGAGGAGGTAAGCTCTGCGACTCAGGAGGGTTTTACCCATTTACCGAATTAGCATCAGACCAAAACCAACCGCTAAGTAACTCGCTTTAAAAGTTACTTAGCGGAAACGGGGTTCTATTTAGAGTAGCATCATAAAATTGCAAATACAGTGACGGTAGCTGCCGTCAACACGCTGTCTACCTCTAAAGTTTGCGCAGTTTGCGTGTCACTTAAATTAAAATCAATTTTTTGGTAATTGAGTTGTAAAGTGTGGCATTATTGAACCGTCAAATGGACATTAACACGCCACTTTTTCCTCGTAGATCTGACATATTCATTCATCATTCATTTTCATTACAGCCAAAAGACGTCCACTGCTGGACATAGGCCTCCCCCAAGGATCTCCACAAAGGCCGCTCCTGGGCCGACCGCATCCATCGCTTTCCGGCGACCTTAACCAGGTCGTCGGAACACCGTGTGGGACGCCTACCAGCACTGCGCCTTCCGGACCGCGGTCGCCACTCAAGGACTTTCCTGCCCCATCGGGCGTCGGTCCTGCGAGCTATGAGTCCTGCTCATTGCGAATTAGGTTTGGCAATTCTGCGGGCTATGTCAGTGACCCTGATTTGCCTGCGTATCTCCTCATTTCTGATTCGACCTCGCAGGGAAACTCGGAGCATAGCCCTCTTCATTGCACAAAATCATTAGTTACCTTCAACATTCGTATCTCCCTCAATGCGATCTTTCTGATGAGCGGGTCGTCCTCGTTCTCAACGAACTTCTTGACGGCGACTATCTCGCCTGTGTCCCTGTTGCGGCACTTGTACACAAGCCCGTAGGAACCCTCACCGAGCTTCGCCAGCTTCTCGTAGCGCTCCATCGCGCGACTGCTTGCGCGCGATCTGGTGCGAAACAACATAATGATGTGTACTTCGTGACGAATTTGAAATACATATGTCCTATCATCAACGGAGGACAGAAAATAGTGCCACAAGAAATAGAAAACGTGATATCAGGCCGTATGCCAATGCGTCTGACCAGAGGGTCTATGGAATGTGATAGGACAGGATTGCCAGCAAAGCTTGAAGGGCACAGTAAAAATCGTAATGGGCAGGATATGTAGCCCGAGGATCACATGGCTTTAACGGAATGTCTTGGCAGCCAAGTATCGGAGGGAACTAAGCTAGGTGCAACAACGACCACATAGAGGCCATTGCAGGATATATATTTTTATATATGCCGTAAAAGGCGACTAAAGCAACTAGTGCGGCTCAAAGTCTACTGCATATGCCAAAGGGGCTCGGTTCGTCCATCTGGCAAACAGACGACTATTCCAGGTATCAGGTTATGAACCTCCAGGATCAGAATCTAACGCACAAGGTTAGGTTAGGTTCTTATGTGGCCAGAGGAGGACTCAGCCCGCTTTAGTCCACTATTAAAGGCTGCTCAGATTGAGGCATCTAGCTGCTACCCTAAGCCTTTCTAACTACTTAGCCCTCATTACTGAAGAGTATAACATTATCACCTTACAGTACCTATATGTTACAACTTCCGGTGAAGTGATCAACCTGTTTATTTCTTCCTTCATTTTCGTTATGTATCCAACCAAGGTGATACCGATTCTTTGGCAAATATTACCTTTCACTGTAATTTATTCCATAAGGTTTTGTGTTATGGTTTACATACCAACCACAATTTGTGAAGATCTCATAAAAGTTTGTAGGGATAACTTAGTGAATGGAATTTATTTTGGCAGTAGCATAACAGAATTTCAGAAGAGTGACGTTTTGTTAGGTAACCATAAAGAGTTTTGATTGGCAGAAGTTGGCAGGAAAGAACCTCTTTTCGTATTCTATTTAAGTATAAGGTTGCTTTATTTTGTTAATTAATAACTGGTTTATAATTTATTGGAAGGAAATTTTAACTGTCTGACAAAAAATACGGTCTAACCTTAATACCTTCACATAAAAAACGATGGCTTATTTGTGAGAATATTCGAAATAACAATTTACTAATGTTAAACTGGTCTTTGAATTTTATTTCTTATATACAATACAACTAGCTGCCCGCCCCGGCTTTGCACGGGTAGGTATATAACATAAAACTGTTATACTCGTAGTTAGACATACATCTTTATACATTATAGCTTAAGTGTTATTTGTAAAGTTTCATCAAAATCCATTCAGTAGTTTTGCGTGAAACAGTAACAAATATAAGTACGTAAGAATAATTTATGAATTACAAACTTTCACTTTTATAATATTACTAGGAGGTATGATACCTATATTATGTATACACACAATTATATTTTAAAAACTAAGAACTTTCAACTTGTAAACTTTAACTTTGCCAGCAGTCATACCCCTAACTAAGTCAGTATGTCTACGTTAAAGAAGGAAACCCATGACATGAGAAAAAAACCTAGTTATATAAATTTCTACTCACAACATACGAACTTTCTATGATGAAATGGATTGGTACATAACATTTTATAATTCTAAATGTTTAAATTTATTAACAAAATTGCACATACTCTATAGCAATAATATTTTAATGACAAATTTATTATTCAACGAACTAAACGTTTTAATAACTATTTACTATTAGCGGCGGTATTTGAGTTTGACATTTATCAAACAACTTTATTTATTCCATAAACACTAACTTAAGTAAAAAAAAACACTGAATTAAATAATAAAAATAACTAAAATTACAACAAAGGAATTTGCGCCAGATCGCTGTCATCGGGTACGGTGCCAAGAAGGCTGGTAGCATTGCCACGTTGAATGGCAATGCTAATTCGCTGAGCGAAGTAATAACCAGCCTTCTAAATGTTATTTGGCCACCCCGGTTGAATTTATATATTGCGTTCATGATGTCTTTATCAAGTTTCCAATGATAGATAATATTACTAACCGATAAACACGTGTAGGGTTGTCAGGTGCTACTTGATAAGCAAATAAAATTTTATTAATTGCATCAAAATTACGAAAACTTCGATAACAAATTGTTAACATAACACAATGGTATTTTAATGAATGTTGATTATAAAACTATGATTATCCTGTAGATGGAATTAACTAAAACGTGTAAGAAACATTTACAAGTCTACACATTAACGGTCTTATTCATAATAGCGGCCATTATTATCAAAGCTTTAAAAATATCTGACCTTTTCATCGGGCAGCCAATCGAAAGGGACAGCTACAGATATAAACTACGATGAATAACACCGTTAATCTGTATTTTAATAGAACACCAAACAACAAACAAATCCATGCCGTTCAAAGCATGCATCCAAGCTTCTAGGACTTTCCGAGGTAAAGTACCTTCGCGGTAACAGCGGCAGGTTGTTGCCAAATAGCCAGAGCCGCTTATCACCGAACCATCTCTCCATACAGGACGTCACGTTGTTCCACAGCTTGATTCCCGAACGTTCCCGTAAAGAAAATGAATTCTTCATTCGCGTTTCCGAACGTTTAACGCCGTGATCATTTCCCGCCAAAATAACTGTCAAAATTCGCGCCCGATTTGCGAGACGATGTCACTTTTTTATCAAAAAGCGGGTAGTCTTGGCAATGGTCTTGGTGGTTTTGAGCGTAGTTCCGTGGACTATCGATCGAAGTTTTGTTTACAGTTTGTGTTGGGCTGTGTACATGACAACCGCGGTGGGAGGGCGAATGTAGGCGAGGGGATCGACTTTTTTCGTCATAAGCAAATCACTATGCTGAATTATCTAAATGTCACAAAGAGGCAACGGACTAGAATAGGAACAATGTTTTCAAACGTCGAGTTTTAATTGAGTCTAAAATCATTTAATTGTCGGTGTGGTCACGGATTTAGAATACACAAGGTCACCAACCCATGCCATCCGATCCGAGAGGGTGTCGTAAGGACTAAAGAAACGCAAATGGCAGATCACCTAGCCGCAAGAGAAGAAAATCTTGATACATACCCTGTGCCAACCCGTCTTGCCAGCATAGCACAGTAGGCTAATTTCCCTCCATGAATTTGGAGGAGGTCTCACTCGGCAGTGGGTCATTTAAGGGCTGAATCGATAAAAGTAATTCAATCAGTCTTGTCTTTAAAATCGCTTCGAGTGTAACATCACAAATAGGTTCTAAGTATATCCGTCCCCATCGATATATCGTTACATCCCTTGTAAATTAAAAAAATATAAGTTTCGCTGTTTAGGTGTTAATGTTTGACTCACAAAGAATGAACGTTTGCTATTCCTTGTGTCAAACTTGCAATTGCTCCAAATCTGAGTGTCATTTGTGTTCGTGAATTAAATGTTTGTGTAGCGACCAACATGCTACATACTCACACAATTTACCCAAAAAATCTAAACTAATTACTTCAAGAAATATCACCTACAAATGCGAGACTTACCAAAAAGTCCTACACCGCGATAGCGAAATTTCAAGAGCAATTCGAACAGTTAAGATTTCCCCGACTACAACTATCGGGGGATAGGTGCAGCGACCCCTAGGCAGACATACCACCTCGTCTGGATGATATCCCTTTGCGCCTAAATTTGTAAGTGTAGTAATGGGAGAAGTTTGCTCCCGCGATACAGGTTTAAAAAAAGCCCGCGTTATTGCTTGAAAGGTATGCTGAGATGGTTTGGCCATGTCGAGAGAATGAATGAAGAACGATTGACGAAAAAAGTGTATAAGGCGAGTGTGAATGAAAGTGTTGGAAGGGGAAGACCTAGGCGGACGTTTCAAGACCAAATCACGGACGTCTTGAAAAAAGGCCAGGTCAAGAGTACCCTAAACCGAAGAGCATGTATGAAGGGAATAATGAAAGTGGACGAAGCGAAACAAGTATGTATGGATCGTAGCAAGTGGAAAGAAGTGGTCTCTGCCATACCCCTACGGGAAAGAGGCGTGATTATATGTATGTATGTATGTATGTATGTTATGGCTTGATGATTCTCGCGAACTTTCCCCCAACATGGCACTTTTCGGTCAAGATGTTGGCGGGCTACTATTTTTAGTGACGGCAACAAAATAATGGCCGTCGCTTGGATTACAGTACTTTCACATATGACGAGTTTTATTCCCCTAAATATAATCGATGGTACTACGTGTCCCCACCGCGTAACATTATGTTATGGCAGAGTAACGTAAATAATATCGATACGTTTTTTTTTTAAATACAATACTGTCTTTACGTAGGTTTTCTTACATACCTCGTCGGTGTGGCGTCGGATTAAAATTTACAGTGTCGCCACCCCATTCCATTCTGAGAGTTTCGTAAGAGCCGTTTTATAGAAACCTAGCCACAAGAGAAGGAAAACTTGATACGAAACAGCGTGGTTCATTTATGTTGTCTTATTATGTACATTCACACCTTTCATACGCAATTCCTCATTGATACAATTCATCCATCTGTTTTGGTCTCACACAACCCTTGAATGTTATCATCATGATCATCTGACCGATGGTTCAGTCGTATAGTTATTTTGACCAAATTTAATCAATTTAGTTAAAAGTTTTCGAACAGTTCAAAGGGCTTCTTGTCTATAGGATGGCAGAAATGATAGTAGAGTAGCTAGCGTAATAATATTTTTATTAATTTAACTTGCGGCAAGCCAAAACTCGCCACGACACCGTGTGCTGATCTTCGTCAGGCTCCTATCCATACTATACCAAGTGCCGAAGAGAAGTATTAAAAAAAAGAAATGTTTGAGGTCAAGGCACAACTTCTCAAATCGGGTTTTAAATGCTCAAGTATGCGGTAAAACACATGCAAAAAAACATATTCCAAAATGAGAAACCCCTCCTTTTAGAAATCGTTTGATTAGACCCAAGCCAGTAAAGCCGCGGGCAACAGCTAGTGGAACATTATAATTCATTTCTTTCTACGTAGTTCTTGGTTTGTGCGATGCGAACTGCGATCCGTAACTCAATTTCTACTATAAATGCATTGACGCAGTCAGCTGACTAGTGTTGCCACTAAAACATCCTTTTTAATAACTGTATGGATTTAAAAATGTATCAACATTAACATCTTTTCGTGCAGAAATATAGTAGCAAATTTTGTACTTTTGTTATTTTTGAACTATCTTTCTGAGAATTCAAGCCTTAAATGTTGATAATTTAATGTAGAATATTAGTGAAATATTTTAATGTTGAAAGTATGAAAGATACATTCACCTTAGCCTGTTTATAAACTTGAGAATTAAGATACCTCATTTTCCACTATAAAGTGAAAACTTCTTTTGGCGCAGATTTTTCCGTAGGTTGTAAGTTAGGCTGATCCGTCACGCTCTGAGGTGAAAGGCTCAATCGGGTGAACTCGGAACCGCAATTATTACGGTCGGGTACATTAGTACCCGAGCGAGTCAGCTGCTCTTCGCTGTTGTGTCGCTGTGTTTAGTATATTAAATTCATACGTATTAATTGTCTTTAATAATTTAATAGATATTATTGGTACGTGATAAAAAATATCTTGACAATTATTTGGTTTACATTCTGAGGTTAGTGTGTGTAGTTCTTCTGCCGGTACTCCCGGAGTGCAACCCGTTGTTTATTTACTAATTAAGTACCTAGAGTCTGTACATTGTAGAATAATTTCGACTGTGACATATCCAAAGCTTACCTACTTACATTTCAGGAGAAAATTTTGAGTATTGTGAAAGAAAATATCACCTAACCACATGTTTTTCTGAATGGCATGACTGTGTTGTTCTAATAACCTAACACCATAATGTCACAGTGCAGATGTAAATGCAGGGGAAAGGATAAAAAGAAATGATATGAGAGGAAGTATCCAAATAGACTAATGTGACACATTTCTTCACATGTGACTGGAATGTCACTAGTGTAGACACCATGGTGCCGTGTCATCTTCCTAGAACATCTGTTGAGGCTGAGGTAATGCTGCGGATTTTGCAGAAAACCTTAGACGGCGCAAATACAGTAGGCTTGACGAAGGCTATTTATTTGAGCCATTTGCGGTTGAGACATTGGTTCGTGGGGTCCTAGTACCGTCGATACTTCTGGTGACCAGAGAGCACGTATCTCACGCAAAGGAGTAGCATAGCTCTTATCTTCACAAACATTCCCATTAAAACTACAGAATCGCTACAGTCCTCTCCTTCATCCGCTGAGTTACTATTGAAAGACAGTCTCAATAAGTGTAACACAATCTTTGAATTTACTCGGATCAACAACAAAGATATTATTAGCGCTTTTAATACTCTTAACATGAAAAGTACTGCAGACCTGTGGGGAATGTCCGTTAAAACCATTTCACCTGTAATTAAGGTAATCGCACCGGCCTTAGCAGGTATTTTCAATGATTGTGTCGCACATGGTAAATTTCCTGATCTCATGAAGCACAGTAAAATAGTAGCCTTATTTAAATCAGGTAGTACTTCAGATCCCGCTAATTTTCGACCTATCTCAGTACTACCATCGCTTAGCAAAATTTTTGAAAAAATTGTTTTATTACAACTACTAACTCACTTCAATAGTTGCAATTTGTTACATCCCAACCAGTTCGGTTTTACGAGAAATTGTTCTACTACTGACGCTGGAATTCAACTATTGAAGTACGTATTTGAGGCTTGGGAGGATTCACATGATGCACTCGGCGTATTTTGTGATTTGTCTAAAGCTTTCGATTGTGTTCATCATGAAATCCTCATCAGGAAGTTACACCATTACGGTATCCGCAAACAAGCCCTCAGCCTACTGAAATCATACCTTAGTAATAGAATTCAGAGGGTTGATGTCAATGGCATACAATCACATGGATCCATGGTCACTATTGGTGTGCCCCAAGGTTCGATTCTTGGTCCTTTTTTGTTCCTCGTTTACATTAATGACCTACCTTATTATGTGAGAAATAACCACGGTATTGTACTGTTCGCGGATGATACTTCTTTGTTGTTTAAAATTAAACGACAGCTACAAAATTTTGACGAAGTGAACAATGCACTTTCTTCGGTTGTCCATTGGTTTAGTATGAATAACTTGCTTTTAAATGAAAAGAAAACTAAATGCATCAAATTTTCACTGCCCAATGTTGTTCAGAATCCGACCAATGTACAACTGAATGGAACAATTTTGGAACCGATTGAGTCAACCGTATTTTTAGGTATAACCATTGATAATAAACTACAATGGGGCTCACATATAGAAAAGCTATGTAATAGACTTAGCTCGGCGGCTTTTGCTGTTAAAAAAATTAGACTTTTGACAGATGTTGATACGACTAGAATAGTTTATTTCAGTTACTTCCACAGTATCATGACTTACGGGATACTTCTCTGGGGATGCGGTGCAGACCTTAATAGCATATTTATATTACAGAAAAGGGCTGTAAGGGCTATATACAACCTTGCTCCTAGAACTTCTCTCAGAGATACATTCAAGGAAATAAATATTCTAACTGTGCCATCTCAATATACACGGTGATTTTTTTCCCATTGTTTTCCCGCGGCAGATCGATTTGCTATTAGTAGTACTATCGATTGATAGCGATAAATTAAAAAAATAAAAGGTTTTTTTTTTCAAATATCAAAAAAAATATTACATCAACTCGAAAGCGTGAGAAGCAATAGTAATATATTAAAGATAATATTAAAGTATTAAAGTAGGTATCTACATACGAGATACCGCCGCCGACCACGGTGAAAGCCTCCCCTCCCTCGCCACCCCCTATACCCGCTATAACCGCGCCGCCTCAGTTAGTTGCGAATTGCCGCGGCGAATTGGCGACTGTCGTCGCACGCGCGTTGTGTTTTCGTGTAGTGGCGTTTGAGTGCAAAAATGAATCGGCACTACAAATATTCTAACTTAGAGTACGTCGCTATGGTGCAACTGTACGCTCCGGCTGATTATTACTCCCACGCTGCCCAGCGGCTTTATGCGGAGCCGCAACACTTGGAGTCGCTCCGTCTTCGCGGGAATTTTGAACCTCCAAGTCCCACAGGCCCGGACAATCGTAGCGGCAACACAGCGACTACTCGATCATGGACAGTTTAAGACACCAGCGCATGCACAGGGCAGAGGTCGATTGGCCGTTTATTTGCCAGAGCTCGATGAACAAATTATCGAATTCTTCGAACGGGATCCTCGACGGAGTACGCGTATGGCTGCGGCTAGGTTTAACGTAAGCCAATATTACATTTGGAAAGTGCTGAACTGTGAAGGACTCATGACGCCGTTGGACTTTTATTTGTGGTTAGAGCTCAAGCGACTAGTGTATCGGGAAGAACACGAAACGCGCAACGCGTTGATAACTGCGATAGTGGACACTTTTAATATCGTAAGAAGTGACAGAGACACTCTAGTGAAAATGAAAAACAATCAAATGAAACGTGCTCAATTGTGCATTTAACGAAATGGGTTGCACTTCGAACAATTACTTCGGTACCGGTGAGTGTAATTAATTACTTTGTAAATAGCAAAAAAATCAAAATCATTGTAAATATGTTGATTCCATTTTTTTTAATAAGCCGTAAATACTTCAATAATACAAATAATTTTTTGTATGATATTAAACTTGTTAGTAGTTTCGTATTTAGTTAGTTGAAGGTAAAAAGTATTGTTACGCCGCTAATGAGTGAATTCAAGAATCGCATTCCGGTTCCCAAAAGTACTGGGGAGTAAACAAAGGCTTTTGTTTCCCACGTTAGTTTCTTTTGTGTTGTTGAAACAATAGCGTCTGTTAAAATGCCGACACCTATTGTAGGTGTTTATTTTTATGATGTTTTTTTACATTTCACCGGCTGATAAGCGTGTGAAAGACTGTGTGGTAATGAAGTATTTATGACGGTCCTAAGCCCGTTAAAGTATGAAGGAAAAATTGCAAAACTTTTAGGTAATTATGTTTTGTGTTTCGTTAACACAAGCCCTCGTGCTACAGCTTATGACTACGGAAGGTATTAAGTATCAGCTGATAGCGCAATGATCCGCGCGTCGCTCGCGCCGCGCCCGCCGCGCGCTGCCCTTACTATTGGTAGGACGTTGCTTTCGAGTTTTGTTTTTCACAATTGTAAATCCGACATTTATTAATAATTAAATTATTTTTTGTTATAAATCGTTTGTACTACCGGGAGGAAATCATTTCCCTGCGGGAAAACAACCATTTCCATTTCACGGTGTATATTTGAAAATTTGATGTATGTACATAAAAATATTAATAACTTTGGAAAAAACTGTGATATACATAATATTAATACACGAAACAAGAATAATCTTGCTATCCATTGTACTCGTCTCCGCAGAATAAGTAACTCATTCATGGGTCAATGTATACACTTTTATAACAAATTGCCCATGCAACTTAGAGATTTGCCTCGCAATGCCTTTAAAAAGACTGTTAAGACAAAACTTTTCAAAAAAGCATATTACCGCATTGCTGATTATTTAAACGACCCAGCTGCTTGGGACTAGGCTGTTCAGTGTTAGTGTATTTTTTATGTTCTTTATTTATGTTACTAGTCAAATAGGACCGCAATGAAAAAAAAAATGACAAGCCCTCTGAGTTTCTTGCCAGTTCTTCTCAGCAGTGGTCGCGTTCCGAACTGGTGGTAGACGGTCGATTTTTTTATTGTATAATATGACAATGTGTTGACTATTTGTAAGTGTCCATCGTGACCCACACAAAATAAATGATTTGAATTTGAATTTGAGCTATCCAGCGCGGGAACGCTGCTAGTTTTCTGAACACTTGGCCAAGTGGCAACGATTGAGCACAAATGAACTTTTTAAAAATTATTTATATATCGTTTAGTTTTATTAATTATATTTTATACACTTATGATTTCACTTGATTAAAGAACATTTTTAACAGCTACACACGGTTGGTGCAGTGGTTGAACGATCGACTGCTGCGCAGCATGTCGCGGGTTCGATTCCCGCACGGAAGAAATATTTGTACGACCTACAAGTATTTGTTCAGGTTTGGGTGTTTTCTATCTATAACATGTATGTATTTACAACAAAAAAATGTATTTAAGTAGTTTATCATCCATCTCGTTACCATAACACAAGCATTAAGTTGCTTAGCTTGGGACGAGATGGCGTTGTGTGAAATGTCCAAGGATATTCATTTATTTACTAAATGAATTTCTTAACTTGGCAGCCCCATACATACTAGCCGTCGCCCGTCATCTGTCAGTGAATTTTGCTGTCAAAACTGAAAAACACGCAGACGTGATCACGTCGCTGTTCGTATTTCGATCAATGATCATTGTTATTGTTTAGATTGGAGCTGTTCGTTTCGTTTCAATGTTAACGCGTCCGTAGTCGCGTCCGCTCGCACGCTCGATAAAATACTCCATGATTACGAAAATCTTTTGTTGTGCAATAAAACGGGCTTTCATTTCTCAATGGTTTGACTGAAACAGCCTCTGCGGGTTTTGCAAATTATTACTTCGCAGCAAGGTCTCGAGGTTGTGGCTAATAAGATAAAAATCTGGGTTGCATTGCGAACTGATGCGTACTACTATCATATTTAGATTATTTGTGTTTAAAACTTATAAGTGAAAGAGGTGTTGTGTGTCTAAAATGGGGTCGAACGGCTTGACTTTGGCAGATTTGCCGAACATTTTCATCATGATAGGCGCCCTCATAGCCTTGTTCGTGATGCTGGTCATTCTTTTGAGGTGAGTGGAACATAACATATGTTTTTCAGGATTTTTAAGGATAATGGCTAAAGTTAGTAGTGTTAAAATGTGTTGTGAAATTGTAGAGCCAATTGTCACAGATCTATGTCATAAGTATTCTCTTATCTTTGCTGATAAGTGTGTTTGGCTGTATCTAGCTGTGTATTTGTTTTGTAACACAATGTGATGAAGTTATAATGTTTTGTCTATGACTTTCAACTTCGCCACTGGGTTATCCCTCCTCCAATTTGATTATTCATGTGCACTATTTACAATACAAATTGCCACTTCAGTTATAACATTTATAATAGGTACATTGTTTTAGTCATTAAAAATTAATTTTACTTTAAAAACGTACGTTAAATATCTATAATTCATAGAGAGACTACTATGTTTCAATAATATTTAATTAACTTAAACATATCTTTGTATTCAACCTAAACAAAACATATAATATGTTGTGTACCAAAACACCATGCAGGTCTTAAAACCAAGAAATCATATTATTATATGTAACCAAGTATATGAAATAAAACTAATTTCAATAATAAGTTAAATTACATATGGTCATACTGGCAGCATTTCCCCTTTGTATGGCCAGGCTTATTGGCTACTTAAGGAAGCTGCCAGGCGTTGGGTTGCCTTGGAAGATTTTACTTAGGTTTCTTTAAAGGGCTAATGTAATATTTTGTCATATTAATAAAAAAATACTATGAATAGTAAAAAATTGTGACTTGGGTATCTTTCTCCATTACATTTGATTTAGTAAATACTGAAAAAATACAAACTTTTTGATGAGTTAGTCTGATAAATAATAATAAAAAATACTATGAGACAGTCTGAGCTGAAATAGAATAAATTACTGAACATTAACCCATGGCTAAGTGTGAAGTCCAGTGAAGGAAATTGACCCACCAATGGGTTGTACAATGGCCAGGTGGATTCCCAAGTGTGATTATTATTATTATTTCAATCTCAGTACGTCCTTAAGGAGATGCTAGGCCTTCTGCCTAACTACCTGGCTGTGACATCATAACTGTACTAACAATACTATTTTAACTATACATATATCTGAATGCTCTATGGGTAGCCTGTCATATTTGAGGTTTATAACCTAAAAGCAAATAAAATGATAATTTTATTTAACATTGCTTTTAAGCCGGCTCTACACTTGCGCCGCGAACTGCCGCGATAGCCCGCGACAACTGCGAATCACGCGTTTAGATGTTGTTCACGCCTTCTCGTTCGCGCTTCTCACCGTTCCCCGATCAGTGTCGGTTTTATGGCCCGCGTCAAAGGATTTGCTTTAGTAATCACGTCGTCGTCCATCATAGTCGCGAACACGCGGATCACGGCGCTTATTCACGGCGTGAATTCTCGGCGCGACGTCACGCGTGAGTGTAATGTATCAAACATTAACTTCGTTATCGCCATACAACAATAACTACTAAGGAAATGAAGGGATGAAGTGGTGATTGTTTTGAAATCAGTGTTTCTTGCACTCTTCCTTGGACTTGCTAACATTCTCTTTCTGTAAACAACCCTCTGCTGAGTCTGCCATGTTTAATCTAAATTAGTTAAGTGTCAAGATTATTAAGCTATTTTCTAGTTGTATTGAAGGTTTTATTAACTGTTCACAAAGATGTCTAGTAATAAATAGTATCATTTTTAAGTTCTTGATCATGTGATAAGGTGGATTTAATGTCAAACCTAATTAGTAAAAATGGGCCAAACCAAATAGTAGAATTGGTTATATGAGTCTTATGGAAGTAAGTCTAATATGTAGTTCAGGAAACTGTGAACCCACTAAATATAGTGTGTGATTTGAGCTAACAATACTAGTAGTTGGTTCGGCTGCATTATTATCTTTGTGTGCCCCAGAGACACACAAAGATATGTTTATGTGGTCCTGGCTAACTCACGGTTGGGTTTCAATGGGGATTTGCATTTAAAAAACTGCTTTTTACTGAGTGCATTTGCATGTATACACTGTACATATACCAAAACAATATTTTTTACAAAGGAGTCAATTTTGCTTGTTTGATGAATAGGCCCCCTATAAAATTTCGGCGTATAGTAATGGAACATATATTGATCTATTCCTTATAATCTTTGGATTACAATGGTATAGTTAGATAGACATGGTTTAACCGGAATACAGAGAAATACGACAAAAATGTGAGAATCAAAATAACCTAAAAATCAGATCTAAACTAGAGGGCTTGTCAAAAATACCTATTAGCCATCATTATAATTTCATAGTCGTCTCTTAAAATTAGTATTTCATGTAAATACTAGCCAGGTAAGGTCTTGTAAGTAAGTACTTAGGTCTGTTTATTATAAGTAAGAAGAAAAAACACATTGTTTAGGTATGTAACATTAAATATTTATTAATTAAGTTTCTTTAACAAGTTTTCACCTTTTTATTATTATTTTATGAACTTGGTTAGACTTTACAAAAAAATATGCCCTGTTTCCATAATAACATAAAGAGATCGCTTGTTAGCGATAAGGCCGCCTAAATGTACTTTGTTATTTTCTAAATATGTTTTATGTTTACAGTATTTATTGTACAAAAAAGTGATAAATAACTAAATAAATTAGTTACATTTTGATTAGCATCACACAGTTAATAAACGTCACCATATCCAGTGGGCCTAACGAAAATTGTCTCCTTTTGGTCTGTCTGTCTGTTTGGGCTAATTTCTGAAATGGTTGGACCGATTTTGAAGGAACTTTCACAGGCAGATAGCTGTTTTTTTTACGTTGGATACGCTTATGGATACCCGTCCGCTAAACGCCAGTCGTTATGTGGGACTCCGAGGCGCGGAAAGATGGTAATTGCGTCCCAACCTACCATCTAAAACCAACGTTGTCCCGTGTTTCACTCCCCGATTGGGAGCATGCTCCGCGACCCTGGTGGGGCCCCACGCTTTAAGGGGAGCTCTGGGCGCTCTCCGACCCATCGATAGGCACGTACGCCCGCCGGCCTGGCCGCCCCTCCGTATCTAGCGGCGAGAGCCCTGGCCCGCCGTTGTCGCGGAAGTTTACGGCTCTCAAGGCAACTCTGAGGCCAAATGAGTCCCCAGAGCCAAAAACCACCACGCCTCTGTTTGCCGCTCTTCGTCTGGCCCCAACGGATCCTAAAGGCACGCAAGCCCCCTCACCACAATAAGGTGGCAGATAGCTGATATGACTAGGAGTAACTTAGGTTACTTTTATTGACATTCCATACTTATTCCCGGCATGGCTACCCGAGATGGTACAACGGCATGGGACTGACAATTTTAGGTACCCTCCGAAGCACGTCCCCCTGTTGCTATCCGTGCCTACATCAGTTGATGCAAACTGTAGGCGCCCATCTATCGTCTAGCAGAGGCAGCCGTTGCTTAACCTGCAGATTGCGTTACGCACTGTACGCTAGGCTCCGAAGTCCTCTTCATCTTTCATCACATGACCCTGATATCTTTAATTAAATCTCACAGATCTTTGATCATCTTTGAATATTGCCAAAAATGTCTCCTGATACTTGTCCTGTACTTGACATATAAACTACTGGCAGACCTGGCCACGCGTTGCCGTGGTGGTTTTGCTATTAAATTGTAGCTTTTAAGAAGCGTTTGTACTTTTAACATAGCACCATCTATTGAATTGTACTTACTCAATCCAGTCAACAGATAGCGCTATATATGTATATGTTAGAATCGTTTGCAGCTAATTGTGACTAATAAACAAATACTCTATCTTTTATCTATCTATCTTCTTCTTCGTATATATAAAAATGAATTGCTGTTCGTTAGTCTCGCTAAAACTCGAGAACGGCCGGAGCCATTTGGCTAATTTTGGTCTTGAAATATTCGAGTCCAGGGAAGGTTAAAATGTGAGAAAATATGAAAAAATATCATTCAAGTTTTTTATTTATTGAATCTGAGGCGGTACGAAGTTTGCCGGGTCAGCTAGTTTGCAATAAAATAATATTGCGACTATAAATTGAGATGTAAGCTTTCATATCTTTAAAGTTGGATCAAACTGGTGCTCTGGTGCAAATTTGCACACGGTGTGCAAATTTGATGAAATCGGTTAAGTAGTTTAGGTGTACATCGCAGACAAACAACGTGACGCGTAAATATAAATTAAGAGATTTTCGTGTGCTGGGGTTTAGAATACACAATGTTGTCAGATCACACTATGTATATACATACTATCCGCAAGTGAAGGAAAACTTGACACCATCCCTGTGCCAACCCGGCTTGCCAGCACGATGAAACTATTTAGACGTGGCAAAAGTTTTATCAGAATACTAAATCATGGACCATGCCGACAGCTTAACGATAAATTCATCATTATTGATTTAGCTGTTCTAACAAGCGTTCAGAAGTTAATTTAAAATGTACATTTCGTGCTTGTTATTTTAAAATTGCAGACGGACACTTTAAATATGTGTGCTTGTATTGTTCACTATATCGTATCGTTAGATAGAGATTGCCAATCGGGACGGCGCCTGAAGACCGTTAAAAGGTCACGCAGTAACAGCTATTTCAGATAATATTGACATCAAACATGACCTACTTGCTTTTATTGACATATTTGCATATTGAAATGGTATTGTCGGTTCAAGGGCGACGCGACGGATAGATTCGTGTGGACTGGGCTTTATAGCTAGTGTCATTTTTTAATTTGCCGCGTGTATTTGTTTCTTAACTCTTCTCCAACTACTAACTCTGCTTTTTTATTAAGTAAAACTATCACGATCCCGTCACCCTACAGTGGGAGTGTAATATTCCTCCTAAATGGGGGGGAAATTACCCTACAGTGCTTTGGATTGGAGCCTGGCCTGACAGTTGGCCTTATATAGGTGAAATGATGATGAATGGCGTCACTTGACGATGCATGAAGGAGTCAAACCCGGCTGGCTAGGATGGTCTTGTAGACCCTTTCCTTTCCACAATTATAAGTGTCGCCGACTATCAGAGATACGGTCAGGACCCACGGGGCGGTCAGCGGTGGACGGTATACCGATGTACGCCCCTCGCAGCACGCGAAGGTCTGAACCTGACTCCCACTCGCCCCACCCCAGAAATCTCCTGGCTCATATGGATAGACGAACAAAAATTTACCCCGTAAAAATAGTTTTTATTTTAACCAGACTTTGTTGCGTTTGTTTATTTTAATGACGTAGTCTAAAGATGGTGACTGACTTGTATCTAAATACATTTCGCGTATTTGGTATATCGAGTATCGATACTGTGCAGAAGGTCTCTTGTTGGTCTCGCTTTTGGATCACGGGTGCTCGGTCCGATTCCGGGGTCGAGCAAGTGTCCTTGTCCGGGTGTCACTTGTGTTCGTGAATTACAAGTTTGTAAACAGCCCGCGCGATGCATTGTATACATAGTGCAGGGGTTCAGTTAAAATAAAAAATCGGTACAGGTCGGTCTCCAGCGCACAGTTTTTAATTATTCACTATGCGTGTTCATATTGTTATCCGTGTGGTGACGGATTTAGAACACACAGTGTCACCCCACTCATCAGGATGCAGACGGCCGACAAAAGGACATGACAAGGCCGCAGGAGAAGGGAAACTTGATACGAACCCCTTTTTTTTTTTTTGTTCGCCCGGGTTAAAATCCTTTAAGGACTATCCCCGACGGCCACGGGGATGGCCGAGGGGTGTGGGACTCTCCCCCAGAGTGGGGGCCTACCCACTAAACATCCCCGGAGTGCTGCAACTCGCGTCCTGTTGCGGCATTATGGGATCTGGTGCAGAACCACGCCGCCGCTGATACGAACCCCTGTGTTAACCCGTCTGGCCAGCGTGGCACAGTAGCCATATACCCTCATGTAACTGTAGGAGTCCCAACACAGCAGTGGGTAATTTATGGGCTGAGTAGTAGTTAGCTATAATAAGCTTTAAGGTGGATGCTCTAGGGTAGAAATTCAAATTTTCTTACGTTTTATGCAATTTGCAGGTCAGTGCTAGGTTGTATGTTGATTAAAATGTTATTCGCGGCTGTAAGACGTATGTAGTTATAGAATTATAATCACCAAAATCATCAATACAACCCTCCAAGCTCTTAAAGGTACAAGAAAAACTTTTTCAACGTCAAAGTCATTCTTGCACCTTTATGAGCTTGGAGGGTTGTATTGATGAGTTTGATGATTATAACTCTGTAAATACATACGTCTTTCAGCCGCGAATCAAATGTTCATCATCATTCAACCTAGCACTGCCCTGCAAATTGCAAAAAACGTAAGAAAATTTGAATTTCGCGGGCTACCCTGGATCATTCACCTTAATTTGCCGTCGTTAACCACAGACATAATGTAATCATATTTTAATAGATATTCTTGGAAGCTACGTCACACCATTGTCTTGAATGGTCCAAATGTGATAAAGAAATCATTATCATAATGGCGTTTACATGCTAAGTGGGTATTGTGATAATTAGTACAAGTTTTTTTTGTTTATACGGCCTTGACTTGTCTAGACACGCCAGATCCACCACCTCTATCATACGCTGACCTGAGGGTACTAGGTTTTTTATTTTGGCTTTTTAGGTGGTCATTTTGTAATTGCCCTGGGATTGATATGCTCACTCAAAGACTCATGGCAGCGGTGGCGTCATGTGATGGGTCATCCCCTTCTCTGCAATATGGGAGGGGAAGGGTATGGCTGTTGTATGCGTCAATCTTGTGAACAGGTGCCGTTGCTGGGGGTCAGTTCAGGCATTCAGAACTAAATACTGACAAAATACTGTAGATGTTTGGCCCTGAGTGACTATTGCGCGGGCTTCCTCTCACAAATCTGTCTCTGTATACCAATATTTCGAATTTAAAGAAGCAACTATGTAGTTTCTTGTCGGCTCTTCCATATAGAGCAGCCTTCCGAAACGGTGGTAAATGAGAAATGTATATCGACGTGTCAAAAGAGTTTAGATGAGCCAACGTGTACAGATCTTTGATTTTGAAGAAATCATCGACACAGCTATAGACACTACGGTAATCTCAAGACCGCTGGCGCTGGGCATATATTCTTCATTTTTTTTTATTTTATTCACTAGTTTTTAGTTATAAACGTGTTTCTTTCTTTCTTCAGACATAGATATAGCGAGCGGACTAAAACGACAAACAGAAACAATTTAATAACTAATTTAAAATGGGTTTCACTGCACAGAAGGGTTAATGAATCTGATAGACAAGGCAAACTTATTTGTTCGAAGGTTAAAATAAGAAACCTCTATTATGAAATATGGCATGGAATATGGTGTCATTGAGATGTTATCTCGATTGTATATCGATCTAGAAATTTTCTTTAATTCAAACAGTATTCTTCGGGTTACATATTTAAATAGAATCATTCGGAAATAAGATTTGTTGCATAGTTCTGTAAATTTAGTCGTAGTCTCGTACGATAGAGGTCCATATGTATTCCTTTAATTCCGTTTGGTATTTTTATCGGACATCATTAATTTTGTTTCTCAACAAAAACATGGTTCGAGTGTTGAAAGTACTTTGAAGTGACGAAAAATAATGGGTATGTTAATTAATTATTGTTTCTCTGTACCTACTTGTAATAAAAGACTTGAGGCTCAAGTACTGTGTGAAGTTAATTGTGCCTATGACATTCATTCGCTTAAAGCGAGAACTCATGTTTTTGTAGCATGGGAAACTATTAAGAAAGAAGTAGGGTTCATGATTTCTCGAGCTTTTCAATTTCTCGGGTCTCGAGAATTCTCGAGGCTAATTTCTCGGGACTCTCGGGTTGTCGAGAAATTTACATTTACGTACGTTTTCTCATATTATTTGGTTCCAATTGCGTCTAAAAATCAGTGGTGTTGTTGTTATTCAATCGAAATCGATGTTATTCAAAAACATTAATCTTATAAATCTTGTTTTATAAAATATTACAGAAAAAAATATTATTCAGGCTCATATTCATAATGACAGCACCATTTTTAGTTGGTTATTTAGAACTTAAACTAAACCAAAAATCAACATGAAAGAAAACGTAAATATTATGTTGGGGAAAAAGTCTTTTCGCATAGTATGTATGAACTTGTAATAAAATCTTCAGTCCTGATCTTGCACCTTTAGATTTCCACATGTTTCGGTCTCTTCAGAATTCTTTAGGCAGTGTCAGGTTAACATCACATGAGGACTGCCAAAACCACTTGTCGCGGTATTTTGATCAGTAGTCCCAAAATTTTTATAGCAATGGGTCCCTACCTACAAGATGGCAAAAAGTTATCGAACAAAATAGTAGCTACATACTTTAGTTAAATGTAAATAAACGATATTAAAAAATGTTTTGAAATTTCTTACAAAATGCGACGAAACGTTTTCCCCACCCTATTATCTTAACTTACATTACATTAGAATCACAGCACAATTTTGGGCTGGTTATTTAGAAAAAAAAATCAACTTAAATCTTGTAAACAAAATAGCTTATAAAAAACACGAAAGAAATCTTTAATATCTTAAACTCAGGTAGAAAGTAAATGTAAATTATAATTACATTACAATCATAGCACCATTTATGGCATGTTAATAGAATATAAACAAATTAAAACTCTGCAAGTTTATTTTCTACAAACGTTCATGATTTCTCGAGTTCTCGACTTTTCTCGAGCTTGATTTCCCGGGAACAAAGCCCAACGATTTCCCGGGAATTCTCGGCTCGAGAATTCCCGGGAATGAACCCTAGAAAGAAGTGACATCAACACTCATTGTTTTATCTGTCCTCTGAAAAGTGTTCACCTTCTTCTTTAGTGAGTGGCATTCGACATAAACGACTCTTTCAAGGCCGAGTGTTGCAGACGAACCTCTGCAAAGTCTAGTTGCGATACTCGCATTCTAAACGAATATTGCGTGACACTGACGGAATACTAAAAAACGACATCAAACCAAAACTCAAAAATAAATTGAATTATATTTATAATTTACTACTAATAAGCAACACGGTTGGCGCAGTGGTTGAGCTATCGACTGCTGCGCAGCATGTCGCGGGTTCGATTCCCCGCACGGAAGAAATATTTGTACGACCTACAAGTATTTGTTCCGGGTCTGGGTGTTTTCTATCTATAATATGTATGTATTTACAAAAAAAAAAGTATAATAAGTAGTATAACATCCATCTCGTTACCATAACACAAGCATTAAGTTGCTTAGCTTGTTACGAGATGGCGTTGTCTGAAATGTCCAAGGATATTTATTTATTTATTATTTATTTATTCTCGACTCGTTCTAAGACCCACTGCTGAGTTGGGCCACTCCAACTACATGGAGGGGTTTGCTTTAATGTATTCGCTTTAATAATAAAAATAATTGTAGTGAAATCACTACATAGAATATAACAAAGTCGCATTCTTCTGTCCGTCCCTATGTATGCATAAATCTTTAAAACTGCGCAACGGATTTTGAAGCGGTTTTTTTTAATAGATAGAGTGATTCAAGGGAAAGGTTTATATGTATAACCCACCCCCGCTTTGCACGGGCGAAGCCGGGGCGGGCCACTAGTATGTTTAATAAATTGTATAGCTTATTAAACAAATCATCAGGACTGAAGGCGAAAACTCCACATACGTAAGCGCGGGGGTTTATAACAAAATTTGGTGTTTTTTTGAGATAATAATAATAATAATAATAATAATAATTTATTCAAGAAAGATACTAACGTATTACAATTGTTTTAGATATAAAAAAACATACAGTAGTCCTATTTGAGAATATACCTGAACTAGGTTAAAAACCTGTGCTTCAGGCGGAGTCGTGTTACTATTACCTATAATCTCTTAATTAAGTAATATTTATCTTACAATAAAATAACTTATGTGGATACATAAAAGATAGTTTCTACTAATACTTAGACATGTAGTTTTGTGCTAATTCTATGGTAATTATCATTTACAAATCGCAAGTAATTCCTCTGTCTGTTCGTAAGACAAGCCATACAAAAAGGAGATGAATGAAGATGAACTTTTTTCGAATGAAGTTAGACCGGCATATCGCTACAATTAAATCGAGCACCAGACAATATTTCTACCAAGAAAGTAGGGATGACTAATATGTGGCTATTGTGCATTCCATTGTTGATTTATTAGTTTCACATAATTACTGTAATTCATTTTGATACTTACGTAATGTAACAGTCATTGTCGCCCGCAGCGAGTGGGCTATTTGCTTATCGACTAAAATGAACCATCGCCTAATTCGATTAGTTTAATAATACTCGCCTATTGCTACACTGGAACAGGTGCTAATCGACAGCCGCATCACCGATTATCAGTGGCAATCGATTTCCACATTCCTGGTTATGACCTAATCCACTACTCTATGCTTGAGTTACCCTGCATCGTCTATGGACGTATGGACTACTCTATGCTTGAATTACTCCGCATCGTCTATGGATAGTCCAATGCGCACGCATTTTCTTTTCGTTATTATATCATCCGGTTTGCGATTTACGCCTCCGTTATGTGTATTCATTGCGCGAGTTTCGTTGTGAATTTATTTTCTTTTTTGCAATAGTATAGAACAGTTGTGTAACATGATTGAGAATTATAGAAACCGCTACACAACCAGAAAAAACGGTTATAATTTTCAAAGGACTGCGCAGGTTTCGTTATGTAAATAGCACCATTTAATAAGTCACCTTGAATATAAACTATTTCATAAGCTGTTTGAGAGCAATAAATGTGGCATTATTTTATTACAAACACAGACAAAGATTCACAGACATGCATACATATATCAATCTTATAGCACCCCTAATTTTCGTCAATGTTTCTAACCATACTGACAAGGTGAGACTAATCTTCAATGAACCATTAGTATTAAGCGGAAGCTTTATCGAACCCGGAACCCTACGAGCTAGTGCCGTCTAGGCCAACAAGGTTAACAGACATTCATACCCGATTAAGAAACTCAAAACTCCGAACGCTTCCGTAAATCGATCTCCGACCTTCAAAGAAGATCGGAGAACTGATCAAAGTGATCAACATTTCTTTTGATAAGAACACGGAAATGTGATTTGGTCATTCAATATGTTTGGTTTAGAGCTGTGGTTTAGAGGCAATAAATGTTTATTTGCAATCATGGTCAAATAATGATATAAATTGAAGTTCAATAAGTTATTCTATAAATATGATGAAAACGGCTTAATGTCGAGGCTTGATATTGCGCTAATTTCCAGTTTGATTTGATCTTCATTTGTTCAAGTTCGTCAATAAAGTGTTTAGTCGTATAAGCGTAACAACAGCCAGATATTCTTGCATTTAAAGTGAGTGATTTTGACTTTGAAATTAAACACTTTTTTACGGATTTATCGCGTGTTCTCTTTCATTATTTAATTCCTGACGATTCTTCGAGAAGTCTTAATATTTTTACTTTCTTAAACACCTACAAACGGTCACTCACCTTAAAGCCGCAAGCGAAGGAAAACTTGACACAAACCCTGTGCCGACCCGTCTTGCCAGCGCGACCCAAGGTCATTTCCCTACATGACTTTGCAGGAAGCCCGACTCAGTAGTTAGTTTAAGGGCTGAACACGTCGATTCTGCAAGGTGGAGAAATTTATGGGGAAAATGATGAGTAAAACGGATCCGGCATCAGTTACAGTTGTTCTTTTCGCTCGTCAATTGAATCGTGTGTCCATTGTTTTAGGAACATGGAGGTGATCGGCATAATGGGCGAGGGCCGGGAAGATGCGTGGACCAGAGCCATGGAGCCGCCGAGGCTGCTCATGCAGAGGGTGCACATCCCATTCACGTTTAAGCTACAGGAGAATGCCAGTGTCGGATACAGTGGTGAGTACCACTTTTTTTTAGTTGGAGGGATAAACTCCGCCTCCGCCCGCGGATTAAACTTAAGGATCGGGTAGGGTTGTGTACGGGACTCGAAAGCGCCCTTTAATAAGGGGATCGTATTTAATATTGTGCGTCTAATTGTACATCTATACTAATATTATAAAGAGGAAAGATTTGTATGTAAGTATGTTTGTAACGAATTGGCTCAAAAAGTACTGGACTGATTTAAAAAAATCTTTAACCATTTCAATGCTGCATTATCGCTGATACTACTCTTCAGCCCATAAATGATCTACTGCCGAGTCGAGCCTCTTCCAATTACATATAGGGTAATTAGCCTACTGTGTCACGCTGGCCAGACGGGCTGGCACAGGGTTTCGTTTCCAGTTTTCCTTCTCTTGTGGCTAGGTAATCGGCCTTATCATTTCCGTTTGTCGACACTTACGACACCCACAGGGAGGAATGGGGTGGTGCCACTATGTATTCTAAATCCGTTATCACACGGACTCTGATTAATATAGGCTATTTAAATTGCAAGAAAAAAATAAAAAAAGACATCTCCACCCGTGCGAAGCTGGGACGGGCCGCTAGTAATAATTAAAGAATAAACACAAACAAGTATTTTTGTTTTTTGGTTATAATTTTTGCATATCTCATGCTGGAGATGCCCAGTTGGGGGAGATCCTCCGCCTTACAATAAAAAGCAGGCAAATAACGCCACTCTGAAGTGGCAAGTTATGTCGTGTTAAATATCGATGTGCCGCCTTTGGATCAACAGGTCCTGGGTTCGATTCCGGAGTCGGGCAAGTATCTTTGTCTAAACCAGAGGCACTTGCTCGGAGTCTGGGTGTCATTTGTGCTCGTGAATTACATGATTGTAAACTGCCCCCGCGATACAGGGTATATAACAAATGCATATCGTTTTAAAAAAAAAGCACGGAATATCTACCTGGCCATGGGACAGGGCAACAGCAAAGAAGCATAATCTACTAGTTCCTTATGGGCGTAAATAATGACAGTAAAGATCGTTCTACATAAGTATAGGAATCTTTTACAAATAAAAATCATTGCACTGGTCATATGGAGTTCATCGACCCTTATCTCTCGCGATGATTGCCGATGATTGGCTGAGTCGGGTCAACCAGCTTATTATCGATACGAGCATGGGGCACAGAGCATTTCGTCATCCGGGTCGACAACGCCCCAACGGTTCGTTCCAAGCTGCATTGTAGCCATTTTAACGTTATTCATTTATAGTGCGTCCTGGAGCTAATCGATGGACAATTTTCACAGACAAAACCTTCGACGGATTAAGTATACCTATAGTGTCACCATCCCATCCTGAGGATGTCGAAGGAACCGACTAAAGAAAATGACAATGCCCAAAACCTAACCTTAAGTGAAGGAAATCTTGAAAGCCTAACCTAACCCTATTTTTTTTACCCTGGGTAAAATACTTCATGGACGATACCCGCCAGCCTGCGGATGGCCGGCGGGGGTGTGTGGGAGTCTCCTCCGACCCTGTGAGGAGGCGAAGACATACCCAATAAACGTCCCCGGGATGTACCGTCCCGCGCATTGCTGCCTTGTCCAACCCGTCTGGCCAGCGTGACACAGTAGGCTAATTACCCTCTACGTAACTGCAGGAAGCCCGACTCAGTAGTGGGCCAAATCTCGTCTTTCCTGCGTGGGTTAATCGTGAACAAAGCTGGGTACCATCTAAGGTTAAGTTACATTGCAATACGCGATAAACCGGTTTATTTGCAAGACAGTTATCGCAATATCTGATGCCACACACTAATGAAATAACTCGGCTAAGATTTATGACCTCGCCACCATTGGTGTACACTTAAAATTAAAGAAGGAGGAAGATTCATTGGCATATTGGTGTGGTGACGGGTTAAGAATACACATTTTCAAGAGGCGACTAAAAGAACGCAAGGGGCAGATCGCCTAGCCGAAAGACAAGGAAAACTTGATACAAACCCTGTGCCAACCCGTCTTGCCAGCGTGGCACAGTAGGCTAATTCCCTCCATGAATTTGGAGGAGGCCCGACTCAGTAGTGGGTCATTTATGGTATGAAACGACGACACTCTAAGGATGGAACGCGGACGCTATCTGAGTCACTTGTTCGGGAACACAGATAGCCACTCACTGTTAGCGTTCTCTTTGAGCTCAAAGCTTCAAGTTGCATTGTGCTCTGTCGTTAGCGATGTTATTGATATATCTGTTTATCTCCATAAAACTGTGGGAGATTGTTTTAAAATACGAATGTTTTTAATTGCTAACCCAACGGTTTCGTGACTATGCGGGAGAAGTTTTACCAGAAATAAGTAGTAAGCGCCATCTGGTCTTGCAGCAAATTCGTTCTAAATTGTCTCAACATTAGCGTCTAAAATTAAGAATGTTGAAGACACACATGGACTTGATGCAGTTGCATGTAGTTTTATTTTTATTCAGGCAATTTTATTACTCAGCGTTGGTCGTTCCCGCAATAGATTCCTTGTGGGAACCAATAAAAACAATTCCCAGCAGGCGGCTTCAAGTTGTCGTAATTGTCTTCTTTTTTTTATGAAACTTAACCCCTGAACTTTGTGTAACCTGTATCGCGGGGGCAGTTTACAAACATGTAATTCACGAACACAAATTACGCCCAGACACAGAGCAAGTGCCTCTGGTTTAGACAAAGACACTTGCCCGACCCCGGAATCGAACCCGGGACCCGTTGATCCAAAGGCAGCACATCTAATCCCTAGACCAACGAGGCAGACAAATTACCCCAAGACCAACGAGTCACACGTAAGTAACGTAAAAATGGTGATCTGATAAGGCAACTAAAGGGTTTCCTTTTGGCCTTTCGCTGTAGAGCAACCTTCCGAACTGTTGTTAAACTTCAATAAATTGATAATCGATTTTGAACGTAGGTGTCTGAAACTAACATTACCAACGCCTAGCGATTGTCTACGGTTTACTTGCGCCAGTTCTCCGCAAAGCGTGGCAAACACGTGCTACGCCAGCACGCGTTTGTACGTCCATAATCTACCTGCCCGAAACAAACACTACACGCTGCAGGCACTATCTCGAATCGGACACTGGTGTATTTGGCTGGGTGACGCCTAATAATAATATTTGAAAATGGAAGCTGTTTTTAAAATTCGTAATTCAAAGCAATAACGTTTTAATTTGGAAGTTGAATGTCGTTCGTCGTGAATCTGTTATCATTACTATCACTACATATTATAAAACAAAGTTGTCTGTCTGTCCCTATTTATGTTTAAACCTTTGAACTTTAAAATTTTAAGCGGTTTTTTTAATAGAGAATAAGATGATTAAAGAGGAAGCTTTATATGTATAATACATCCATAATTTAATAGAGAAACACTGATCAATTTAGAGGTTCATCATTGCACCCGTGCGAAGCCGGGGCGGGTCGCTAGTACGTTATAAATCCATATGGTGAAGGATTTAAATACATAGTGTCACTGAGGGTTTCGTACTGCGGGCAAAAGGTAATTTACAAATTACATTGACTATTAAAAGTCAATGTATTTGCAGGAAGCCCGACTCAATAGTGGGTCATTTGTGGACTGAAATGATGATGATTGAAAATTAATGTTATCTCAAACTTCTACATATTGTCTAAACAAGGTCAACATAAAGAACATGAATGAGACTACAAACCACCACTAGACAAACGGCGGTGTGGCTGTACGGTCGACATTTACTGCAACGTAAGCATTTGCAAACGCTGTATTATTTAGCTCAGTGTAGCGTGCGGCCTGTTAGCCGACTACCTCGAAATACGCAAATCTCTTAGAAAGTTGAATATGGCCGGGGGCTTGGTGGTAATGACGCGCCTATCGCCTTTCTCTTGGATTTCTTGTATACACTGTTGACCGTGTGACGGACACATATTGTCACCAACTCCTACCATCCTGTGGCTGACCAAAATAGCCAGATATAAAGGCACGGGCGGGTATGAAGTTATATGTCTCTAGCGGCCAAGATTTCTTACTATCCATTAAATTTTGTAGCCTCATGCGATATCCTCGGTATGGAATTGATTGTTATCACTACTCTCTCTCTCTCGCTCTCTCTCTCTCTCCCTCTCCCTCTCTCTTTATCTCCATCTCTCTTTCTCTCTCTCTCTCTCCCTACAGTGCCACGCTGCACAGTTTTTCTTCCCTTACAGCTAGGTTTTCGGCGTTGACATTTCCTGTTGTCGACTATTACGACACGATAGTAAACTCCTCTGGCGTAATGCACGTCCATAGATGACGTTGTCTATGTATCAGCTGTACCTTTAGGCAGGTCGTATGCTTGAGCGGTCACCCTATTCGTATAAAAAACCCCTTTGCTAAAGTAAACAACTAGATCCCGCCTCCATCTGTTTCAAATTTGAAGGGAATTTATTTCTCGCTGGCGAGATCTCTACATTCCTTCGCTATTTCTATCACAACACAATAAGCATATTCGTGTCGCAAATGTTTTGTCGAAAGTCGTTCGAAAGGGTTATATAAATAAACTCAGCTGACTGCCAATCTCTACACGTTTTCAGTCCAATGACCCCGGCCACTGTATGTATATAAAATTGTGGATCAGTTTGTCGGTATGCGTCGAAACACTTGCTCTGGGTCTGGGTGTCGTGAATTATGTGTGTAAATTACACTAGAGCAAGAGAGTCTCTAAAAGAAAGAAAGAAGTAAAAAGGGACTATGGGCTAGCAATCGTACAAATGTTTATACCCACAGTTTATAACCGACTTCCAAAAGGGACTGAGATTAAAAGTCCTTTTTTAAAACTGTAAACATAATATAAGCCACTTTGAGTGATGATATCTGTAAAGTATTTGTCTGAAATTATTGGAGTATGCTCCTCTCTGACCCGCTACGCTGCCTCCTTCTGCGACATAATGACCATGCAGAAGAAGCATTGTGGGTGGCCAGCGAAGGGGCCCAGAGTGATAAAAAAATATATTTTAATGTTAATCAAGGTTAACTTAAAATTTTATTTTACCGGCTCCGGCTGCTTTTCTACAGAGAAGCGCTTTCTAGAAATAACTTCCATCTAATAATAATTTATTATAACTTGGCTCACTAGATTGGACACTGAATGTTCTCCCACTCGTTCATGTTCATGTACCTAACTATGAATAAGAAGTTGTGAAGGATTTCGAATACATACTGTCACCATTCCATTCCGCCCTGAGGGTGTCGTAAGAGCTGACAAAAGGAGATTACAAAGCTGAAAACCTAACCGCAAGAGAAGCCCTGTGCCAACCCGTCTGGCCATCGTGGTATAGTAGGCTCGTATATGGGCTGAATAGTAGTAACTTTCTACGAGTAAGCTCAATAATAGATCAAGGTGAGGTAAATGCAATATGAATAAATAAAACTGATGATTACAACTTTGTGAGGGGCAATTAAATCACGACCTATATAGACTTTGAATCCATCGATAACCCGGCGATCGTTAAAGTAACTCGATTAAGG
Source organism: Clostera curtula (assembly GCA_905475355.2). Lineage (NCBI taxonomy): Eukaryota > Metazoa > Arthropoda > Insecta > Lepidoptera > Notodontidae > Clostera > Clostera curtula. The sequence goes on along the minus strand of FR997813.1, from coordinate 2,016,695 downwards.
TCATCTTATCGGGTTATCGCGTTTATTGGAAAATGCCAGGCACCCCCTTTATCGTATCGAAGCTTCTAGATTGTGTCGACCTTAAAGTCAAGTGAAAAAGTTATTTTGTGAAAACCAAGATTACAAAGCTTGTGTGATATAGTAATAACGATAGCTAGATGGTTGATTTTCTCTGGTTCTAATTATATTAAAACCTTGTAATAATATCGTAATCGGTTCACCCGTTCAGGAGCCATAATGCCCCAGACTGAAAAACACGTCGTACACTCTTTGATTACAAATCATATAGCTTCTTCCTACCCAGGTAATGATTTTTAAAACATCATTATTTACATTACGATATTTTGATCTTACGTCTTCCATCAGAAGGCTCAAAGTTACCCAAGGGGCAATGGAGCAAGATATAGCGAGATCGAATCAGAAATGAGGAGATACGAAGGAAATCCAGGGTCACTGACAAAGCCCACCGGATAACCAAACTTAAGTGGCAGTGGGCAGGGCACATAGCTCCGACCTCGACGGATGACCTTCGAGGACGGAAAAGTCCTCGAGTGGCGACCGCGTTCCGGAAGGAAGGCGCAGTGCTGGCAGCCCTCCCACACGGTGGACCGACGACCTGGTTAAGGTCGCCAGAAAGCAATGAATGCGGGCGGCCCAGGACCGGTCTTTGTGGAGAACCTTGGGGGAGGCCTATGTCCAGCAGTGGACGTCTTTCGGCTGAAATGATGATGATTTTGATCTTTGGTCGCCATTTGGTTTTCCACGGCCATATTAATCTCAGGAAGTAATTACTTTACAAAGACACTTGCTCGAACCGCGAACCCGTGACCTAACTGTTGGAAATATAGTTTCCCATCTCTAATCGTTATATTTTGTGTCTATGCTCAACTCTATTATCTCTGCCTCTTGCCATAAAAATTAATAATGAAGATGTCGCCAGACAGATAAAAAAGTCGGAAAGACGCCCTGTGTTCGCTATTTCTGTCTAATCTCTATTTATTGTATGCATTGTTGACGAATATTCCATTCACGCATATTTCAAATGTCCTTGTTTATCTCGGAACACAATTTAATCTCAGAGATAGAGAGAGCAGTAATACTATTTAGGTTTACAACAAAAATTGAACATTTTAAGGAACTCTGATGCAGCTAGTAAGTAGCTGATGACCCCTTAAAATGACTGGCCCGATTTTGATAAAACATGCCCAAGAATCATCGCTAGAAAACCTGCTTTCAAATAAAAAACAACAGCATCATAATCGGCCTTTTCGTTTAGGAGCTAAGATGGCACACACAAACACACATCTTCTACCGATGGTTTAAATAAGTTGGATTTAATTCTTTCCCGTTATGAGATTGATCGTGTCCGCGAAACGAGCATTGCATTAGTACGCACGACCAGAAGTCGCGTATTGCGCAAGGCGCGTGTTTCGAAAGCGAATGAACCGTTCAATGTCGACGCGACATGCGTAGGAGCTCGCCGAGATCAACGGTTATCTTTCGATGCGAGTAAATAAGCCAATGGCATGTCAAGCAACTAGAACAATGGCCAAATAGTAGTTCCTGCAGTGGCAAATTTACACTTTTGCCGCCAGTAGACAAAAATAATTGCGTCCCTCTACTGACTCTGAGCTCTATGGTTTTTAATTAATTAACTGCGCAGCATTTCGCGGGTTCGATCCCCGCACGGAAGAAATATTTGTACGACCTACAAGTATTTGTTCCGGGTCTGGGTGTTTTCTATCTCTAATATGTATGTATTTAGAAAAAAAAAATGTATTTAAGTAGTTTATCATCCATCTCGATACCATAACACAAGCATTAAGTTGCTTAGCTTGGGATGAGATGGCGTTGTGTGAAATGTCCAAGGATATTTATTTATTTATTTATGATAACTATATTAGTGCATCCATATCATTACATCAGCTTCCGAAATATTTAGTTATAAACCTTTATGATAATGCTTATTTTATGACTGCAAGGCTGAGAAAAGCTGGGCTTCAACACACATAAGCTACTAGAAAATCCGCCACTGGATGCATGTGTTTGTGTTAACGGATTTACCGTTTCACTCATCACTTCTAAGTATAATTCAAGGCAATCCGAACCGGTGGTAGTTTCAGCATGAATGTGGTTGGACGCAGGGGCTGTGGGTGATCAAAAGAGATGGATGGATACGCAGACCCCGGTTCTTTCGGCTTTAGTAAGCAATTAAAACTTAAAAAAGGAACTTTATTTACGTAGGTTTTATCACTTAAAGAGATGGATGGATTGTAAGAAGGAGGAATTGCATATGAAAGGTGTGAATGTAGATATGACGACTGATATGTGTCTATGGGTCTCCATACCACCTAGTGTGGGACAGGGGCCGTAAGATGATAATGGGAATTTTAAATACTCGTCTGACAATTTATAAGAGTTTTGTGATAAAACCTACGTAAATAAAGTTCCTTTTGATTTTGATTTAGTTTAGATTTTCTCTCTAGTTTAGATTTTCTTTCTTTCTAGTTTAGAAAATCTCAGTATTGTAACCTGTTTTCCGGGTCTGTCTGTATTCAGATTGTAGTCTGTCCGGATGCTAGACGCTGCAAAAAACCACGGCTGTGAGTCTAGGTCGGTACCACTAGATACCTTGGCATCCTGGCATACGCTACCGGCCTTTCGCTTTGTAAGTTTTCGTCACCGTTCTCGTACGACGTTATATCCTTGACCTGGCCTTTCTTCTGACTGTCTCCCATCTATACGAAATACATTCGCCTAGACCGACCTTTACCGACTTCTATGTTTACAACATGCTAGATTTATTCGCCAACCATGTTTCTATCACTATTCCACGAACTGGAAGGCTATACAGGTATAACTGCTGGGGTACCATTTACGAAATATTATGCGTGGACGGAGGAGTGTGAAATTTCTCACAATTATTTTATTACTCACTATTTTTTTTTAATTATGAATAATCAGCGGCCCGCCCTGGCTTCACATGGGTACAGTTATGTTTGTATTTTATACATATAAACCTTCCTCTTGAAACACTATTTATTAAAAAAAACCGCTTCAAAATCCGTTGCATAGTTTTCAAGATTTAAGCACACATAGGGACGGACAGACGACAGCGACTTTATTTTATAATATGTAGTGATAGTGAAGAAGACATTGCACACTGTATATCAGTGGCCAAATTGAGAATAGAACTATATTTATAAAATTATAATTTAAATTAATTATGGTCGAATTTGGACAATGTTATCTAATATATAAAATTCTCGTGTCACAGTTTTCGTTGCCATGCTCCTCCGAAACGGCTTGACCGATTTTGATGAAATTTTGTGAGCATATTGAGTAGGTCTGAGAATAGGACAACATCTATTTTTCATCCCCCTAAATTTTAAGGGTCCAAAACAAAAATAATTGTTTATTTTTTTGTTATTTGGCAAAACAACGTTTGCGAGATCAGCTAGTATATGTATATATGTGGATAAACGTACAAAACTATGCAGCACTGGAAAATTCCACATTACGTAGTTTTCTTAAATTCCATACGTAAAACAGAGTGTTATGCTTCGAATAAGCATGTTTGTTTTAATATAAGTAGAGTTCAAATTGTATGATTTGGATAGCCAGACAGAACTTATAAGAAATAAGAAAGTTTGCTGTTATTAAAATAATACTGACATTGAGTGCTACATTATCCAATACCTAGGCACCAAATGATATTCGAAATGCTAACAAATCGTTTCGCCACGGACTATTATGGTATGGCTGACCAATAAGTTACTCAAACACAGACTGCGAAATTATGCATCTTGATAATGTATACTGAACAAAATTGGCTTGTCTGTTATTTTGAAATAACTGTGGATATGGCTATGCTAAATCCGTAATACGAACCAAAGACGTAGAAAACTTAAAAAATATTATTATCTTTGGTCGTGTTTAATGTGTTGGACTCGTCGCAGCTATCACTACCTGATTTTAAATATAAAAGATGTAGTCATCATCATCATTTCAACCCATAAATAACCGTTTACTGAGTCGGGCTCCTCCAAGTTTTCCTTCTCTTGGTGGTGTCTACCTTTTGCGATTCTTTACTCGCCTCTCACGACACCCTCCGAACAGTGTGGGTTGGTGAAATTGTGTATTCTAAATCCGTCACCACACGGACATGATGTTTTAGTAGGAGATTCAGTACATCTTTAAATGGCTTCTAATATTTCCAATACTATTAAATAAATAAAATAAAATAAGCCTTTATTGCTGCAACTTTTTACAATATGTAGTATAAAATATGAATAATATATTATCACACATACGAAAATGTATATCGAAACTAGTCTGGTAAAAACGTGGTGAATAAATAGTTATACTTAAATAAAAATATGCGCCTACTTCATGTTTATTTATGGCAATTAGCATGCACGTCGACGTTAAGTCTGGCGCCATCCGCTTCTGCAATGGTCAGGTGGTGAACTGAAGTCCTTAAAAATAAATCTTTGTTCAGTCTGTTCTAGATTATTATTATTATGTCTATCATCAACGTCTTCTATTATTTAGTTATTTAAGGTGAATGTTCCAGCCCGCGAAATTCAAATTTTCGTACGTTTTTTGCAATTTGCAGGTCAGTGCTAGGTTGTATGTTGATTAAAATGAAACTTAACATTTGATTAGCGGCTGTAAGACGTATGTAGTTACAGAGTTATAATCATCAAACTCATCAATACCGCCCTCCAAGCTCATAAACGTGCAAGAATGACTTTGCGCTTGAAAAAGATTTTCTTGCACCTTTATGAGCTTGGAGGGTTGTATTGATGATTTTGATGATTATCCTACTAATATTATAAACGTGAAAGTTTGTAAGTATGGATGGATGGATGGATAGGTGGATGGATGGATGGATGTTTGTTACTCTTTCACGTAAAAACTACTGAATGGATTTTAATGAAACTTTACAATAATATAGCTTATACATCAGAATAACACATAGGCTACAAGTTATAAAGATACTATGTGAATTACAACAATTTAAACAAGTCGAATTCAAAATTTCTAATTGTCAAATTTTCGACCATATTAAACTATAGACAACATAACGTTTCGCTGTCAGTTGCGTTTTGTTAAAGTAGGTTTTATACGGACGGGATAAAAATCTCAGGTATCCTATGTCCAACTTTCTTTTTGTTTTAAATATATATAATGCGGAACAAAGTTCGCCGGGTCAGCTAGTAATTCTATAACTACATACGTCTTACAGCCGCGAATAACATTTTAATCAACATACAACCTAGCACTGACCTGCAAATTGCAAAAAACGTAAGAAAATTTGAATTTCGCGGGCTACCCTGGAACATTCACCTTAGGGCGAGGTTTTCCAACGGTGCCGAATGGGTAAATAACTCCCTGCGCGCTACCAAACCGCGGCCCGCCGCAAAATACTGGTAAACTTACGTATTTTTCTCGTTATTGTATATTTTATTTTTATAGGAAAAAAGTTGCTCTTCTTGTCCTCTTAAATAACAAATTAAGTCTAGACATCATTTTATATATTTTCTCAGTAATCAACGTTTTAAAGTGCTAAATAGCGATTATTTTTTCTATTTACTTTCAAACGAAACATGAAGGGGCTTGCGGGGCAGCTGGGTGAGGATGGCTAGTGCTGTAGTTTGGCACTAGGTATCCCCACTTTGGACTGCATTTTTACGTAACATCAGGTGGAACTAGGTAGTATAGGCGCTTACATAAAAAAATAGAAAATTTATATCGTATTTCTTCGGTTGCATCCTACGCCTCATACCATTATCCGCAACTATATTGCGCGACCTTAAATTGGGATTTTTTTTTGCAAATGTCACAATGGACAAACTCAATCTCAAAAGGAACTTTATTTACGTAAATTTTATCACAAAACTCTTATAAATCGTCATATTTAAAATTACCATTATCATCTTACGACCCTTGTCCCACGCCAGGCAATGTCGAGACTTGCCATGCGGTAACCATAATCCAAGTTTATTGCTTCAGGTGTGAACTGTAGTGTCTCTTCCACGGTGCGGTACTGGCACGCCAGCTGGTGGGGCGCGCCAGTGCGGGAGTTGCACACGACCCTGTGGGGCTCGCTGGCAGACATTCTCGCATCCGCCAAACTGGATTTTACCAGGTAAGTCTCTATACCCATAATGGCCTAAAGGCTAATCAGTCAGTCCTTCTCCAATCCTGGCCACGGTAAAGAATGAACCGTTTGGTAGTTTTGTCCGACACCCTTGAGATTAATTAGGTTGGTGATAAATTCATTCTTACGGTCTCTAATGACCTCTACAACTGATAACTAACAAGAATATTCTAGATTTACCGCCCTAAACATTGCAGCCCAGAGCTCCACCCTACTCATATTGCTGGCCAATTCGCCACTGGGTCAATACAAGTCATAACAGACAATAGTCTTCTCCGAATATGTGTGTTGTTACATCCGAATGTACTCCAGTGTACAGTTGCCGTCCGCTTTACGGCTTGTTCGGCATTTCCTTAGATTAAAAACAAAATTGCATTTATATTGTTAGGTCGTTAACAGGTTTGTTATCGGCTGTAATTTGTAATTGTAACATTTCGTTTGGGAATAAACTTTATACACGTAAGACAATCACAGTTAGGTTTAAAGATTCTTTATTTCTCACAAGAACTTACGTAGTCAGTACACTTGATAATATTAGATAGATATAACATTCTGTTGATACTTTGACATTGCTTGTAGCTACATTATAATTCTTCTTAGTAACAATGCGTAAGCTGCAGCCTTTTGTTTTTTTTTTATATTAATCCATGAACTATTTACCAACCTGTTTTGCGGGAGTAGCTTACAAACATGTTATTCACCAACTCAAATGACTCCCAGACTCAGAGCAAATGCCTCTAGTTTACACAAAGACACTTGCTCCAACCCGGGACCCGTTATCTATCCAAAGGCGGCACATTCAACCCCTGGACCCGTGGTGGGCAACATTTTTTTAAAAAGGGCCCCTCATTAAATCCTTACTTTTTTGGGCCGGAGTTGTCCCGCGGGCCGCACTTTGCCAATCACTGCCCTAAACCAACAAGGCTCTAAATAAATACCTTACAAAATACGGGTTAGAGAAAACATAAGTCTTGGATCATGTGGTATTTATCATATCATACATTATAACTTGCTAGGATTAGAGATGGAGTGTCAAAATTATTCCAATTGAAATTGTAATTGATTCGCGCAATATTGAAATTTATAGTTTATGTTTATCACCGCTAAACACCACCAGTATTTACTCAGTTGGAATGAGCGACAACACATAATATCGATAACGGAATACGATTAGATTACACATGATTCGAATAATAACAGATGGAAATTAACCTACCGTGCTATGCAATGTTCGATCTTGCGACTAAATGTTCTGCCTGTGATGCCTACGACATCACCACAATTGCATGGGGTAGTGATACAGTGTGAAAGTTATTTAGTTCAACCGTAATTTATACGCGCAATAATTCTATTTATGCTAAAATCTTGCTTACCGCCGCCATTATTTGCTCAGGTGTGATGAGCAACGTAATATCGATAAACTATTAACGATTATGTATGATTCGAATAAGAGCCAGATGTAAACATCCACGCCTGGCTGCACCTACATGAATGTTTTTGCGTCTATGTTTTTCTATTTCCCATGGCCACGTACGGCGATTTTATGGCAAGTTTTCTAAAGATACCTCTGTGATACGAGATGTAGAAAAAAATCTATAGCCCTATCGAAAGGATGTTTGGTGTACTGATATATACATAATAAAAATGTTGGTCACCTGATGACGAAGAAGCTCAACACCCAACGCGCGACAACGTAGCTTGGGCTACAGATAGATCCCGCATGGCTGACAGATACAGGCACACACAGGAGACGGTGGTAGTTCTAGTGAGTAGGGGGAATGCCCCTCTCACAACATCGAAGGGTGCAAGCCAACAAAAAGTATTTTCTACTGTTCTAAATGCCCTTATTTCCGATGGCAATAGGGTTTTTTGTACACCCTGTATTGGATAGCTGCTGTGCCCGCTATTGTATTTCAACTCCCTACGAAAACAGGGGAGGTACTTGAGGTGTCTGGCAAGGGCATCACGGGGTAAACAGATTTTGGTTTAGTTAATTGAGGAAGGTGTGTTTGTAGAATGACAGATCTTCCTTGTCCGTACATTGTCCGTACATGACTGCCTCGTTGGTCTAGTGGTTAGATGTACCGCCTTTGGATAAACGGGTCCCGGGTTCGATTCCAGGGTCGGGCAAGTGTCTTTGTCTAAACCAGAGGCACTAGCTCGGAGTCTGGGTGTCATTTCTACCTATAATATGTATGTATTTACAAAAAAAAAAGTATATAAGTAGTTTATCATCCATCTCGTTACCATAACACAAGCATTAAGTTGCTTAGCTTGGGACGAGATGGCGTTGTGTGAAATGTCCAAGGATATTTATTATTTATTTATTTATTGGGGTCGGATACCAGTCTTACTTAATTTTAGTCATTCTTATTCCTGCGGAAACGTCCGCGTGTACCTTTTGTCTTTGCCCCTTTGACTTTTTGTATACGCAACATTAATATGTATAGGAATGACAGATCGACACGAGGCATCGTTAGAGACTCATTTCACTCGTGCGCTATTGTTCGTACGTATAAAATATGCTGAGTTGCGGAGATTACGTCTAAACTCTAAACAAAAAAGGTTTTTAGTTTTTTTTTAAACTATGGACAGCCCTTTCCCTAGTTTAAAAAAAAATAAAAACCTTTATTTATAGTCTATGGTCATTATTTGGTCGTCCATCATTTGTTATATCTGACCTCTGTGCATCGGAGAGCACGTAAAGCCGTCTAAAGCTGGTCTAATCATATACATATTTACTGGTTGTCCTACTAGATAGGTCGCGGAGGACTGGCGCAAATCCTTCCCTCTAAATTCTAGTAGTAAACCAAATCAGGTCTACTCGGCGCCTTGACCTCAATGAAATTAAGAAATAGGCCAGGGAGGACGATGATTATATGAACCATGGATCAGTTATTAAAACAGAAAAGAAAAATATACAGTCGAATTGGGAATCTCCTCTGTCCGAAAAAAAATAGTTATGTGTGGTATATTTTTACTCGATTTATTACCTTTTTTATAGTCTATGGTCATATTTTTTTTATTACATGACATTCAATACCGCGTTATGACAAGTCGTTCGTGTTTAAACAAAATCCGTAACCATCAACACAAGAAAATCTGCCTTACTAGATAGAGCAAATTCATTATCTCTGTTAATAAGACATACCATACATATAATCACGCCTCTTTCCCGTGGGGTAGGCAGATACCACTTCTTTCCACTTGCTACGATCCTTACATACCTATTTGTTTCGCTTGGTCCACTTTCATTATTCCCTTCATACATTTCATCGGTGTAGGGTACTCTTGAACTGGCCTTTTTTTCAAGACACGCGCGTTAATACCTTTCCTCGTATCAATAATAAACGGATCGGAATTTTAAAGTTGACCCGTCGAACAATGGCGCGCAATTAATTTGTAAAGATATTGTCATAGCTGGTCGAGCGTGAATGGTCATTGTTCTTTCTTTGTCTGGGCATTGTTTTATCAGAACCGAGTCACTAGGACTGACTATCCCGTTACGATATCATTGTAGTGAATGACTGACTATCCTGTTACAATATCATTGCAGTAAATTTGCCTATAATAGTTACATAGCAGAGTCGTAGTTCTTTTTCGTCGGAATATCCATATGGATACCCCGCTGTGGGAGCTTACCGGGTTATATGGGACTCCGGGGCTTCGAGAGTACAATTAGCGCCCCGACCTAATAAGACAGCGATTGTCAACTGCCTGAAATAGGGCCACGAATTTCACTCTGGACGGGTAGAAGGTGCCGTAACCCTGGAAGCCGTCGCCCTCCTAGTTTAGTAGCGCCCAAAGCTTCCAGGCGGTCCCCTAAAAAAACGGTGGTAGAGACGCAGTCCTGGATTAATTAGTTATTCAGTAAAAATCTCTTCTCACCTATCGGGCTTGCGGGCTTCACTTCGGGGCGTCACAGTGGAATGCGTTTAGGCGAACCTGTGGCGCCCCAAGCGTGATTTGTGACCGCTGGTATACCGCTGGCGGTTTCGGAGTCCCACATAATCGCTGACCCGACCTCCGAGGGGCGGCGGTATTCTTAAAGCATTCCCCCGGAAAAACCAAAAGAAAAGTTTATGTAACCAAGTTCTCCGCATCTAATTTCCATGATTCACAAACAAACTCACTGCTGGTTTGGCACGCAGATAAACAAATATTTGAATATAGTGGTTTAGTCTACTGTTTAAGCTTCCTCGTAATGAGCGTTATTGTATCTGAAGCCAGACACAAATACTTTCCTTGGGAGTCATGACTTTTTCCGTGTGGATTTAGAATACATTTTCACAGCAGTGGGTCATTTGTGGGCTGAGTAGTTAGCCTACTGTGTCACGCTGGGCAGGCGGGTTGGCACAGGGTTTCGTATCAAGTTTTCCTTCTCTTGCGACTAGGTTTTCGCCTGGTCATTTCCTTTCGTCGGCTCTTACAACACCCTCAGGATGGAATGGGGTGGTGACATGTGTTCTAAATCCGTCGCCACACGGATAACATTGTCACTAACCCGTCCCATCTTGTGGGTGTCGTAAGTGGCGACTAAAGGAACGCAAGCGGCACATCACTTAGCCAAGTGAAGGAATACTTGATGCAAACCATGTGCCAACGCGTCTGGCCGGCGTGGCACTGAAGGCTAATTACCCTCCATGTAAGATGGCATTGTAGGAGGACTCAGCAGTGGGTCTTTTATGGCCCGAGTAGTAGTAGTAAATAAATGTCAAATAGTATAGAATACAATAATGACAGTCGCCTTTGTCATTGCGTGTCGCGTTATCCACTAAACGATAATCTTCTCAAGCGAGTTCAAGACCGACAAAAATGAGGAGTTTCTGAATTCGTCTGTCATTTATGAACAGATCTAAGAACCAACCTGCTTTCGGTTCGGTATAACACTTGAGGTAAGCTAAGAAAAACATTTGTCTGAAGGCAAATTTGGTTATTCTTGGACGAGTTACTAGTTGTTGCTTCCGAGTTATATGCACTAAAAAATATTTTCATCCCCCCATCTCGGAAAGAGTATTTTTGCTCTTCGATATCTGAGTGCAAAAGCCGTTTTTATTCGCTAGAGAATAAAGTATTTTTGCTCTTCGATATCTGAGTGCAAAAGCCGTTTTTATTCGCTAGAGAATAAAGTAAAGATTATTCTGTAATACTTACCTGTCATAATGTAGTAATTAATACCTAAACTGAAATAAAAGTGTACCTATCTTGTGATTGTAAACGTTTTTTTTTTGCAGTTGTGCAAAGTGCAAAAAAAAAGAGTGCAAAGATTTTTCACCTCGTGCTCTTTTGATTCCCTCGCTAACGTTCAGGATTCTAATTTTGAATCCTTCGCTTGCTCGGTCATCAAAATTGAACACGCGGTTAAAAAGCAACTTTGCACTCTTGTATAACAAATAACTATTATTTATATATGTATTTATTTATAGATAAGCGAAAAATAAACAACCGTTTAAATTCAACGACGAATTTTTTTAAACGAATCCCCTGCTCTACATATTACCTGTATCGCGGGGGCGGTTAACAAACATTTATCTCACGAACACAAATGACACCCAGACTCTGAACGAGTGCCTCTGGCTTAGGCAGACACTTGCCCGAACCTGGGACCCGTTCGCCACATCTAACCCCTAGGGGTAGTCAATTTAGGATCCGAATATATGTATACCCAAGGCGTCGACTTCAAATGGTTGATTTCTATTGAAGTCGGTTTACATTAAGGTGGATGCTCCAGGGTAGCCCGCGAAATTCAAATTTTCTTACGTTTTTTGCAATTTGCCGGGCAGTGCTAAGTTGTATGATGATTAAAATTTGCTTAGCGGCTTTAAGACGTATGTAGTTACAGAGTTATAATCATCAAACTCATCAATACAACCCTCCAAGCTCATAAAGGTGCAAGAATGACTTTGACGTTGAAAAAGTTTTTTCACTCACGTGTCGCCGACCCCATTAAAAGTGAAAGTAGGATGGTGGGGGCAACGAGAAAGTGTATTCTTACCACGGCCACTACTGCTCACCCTATAAATGACCCACTGCTGAGTCGGGCCTCCTCCCATTACATGGAGGGCAATTAGCCTACTGTGCCACGCTGCCCAGACGGTGCAGTGGTTGAGCGATCGACTGCTGCGCAGCATGTCGCGGGTTCGATTCCCGCACGGAAGTAATATTTGTACGACCTACAAGTATTTGTTCCGGGTCTGGGTGTTTTCTATCTATAATATGTAAGTATTTACATAAGTAGTTTATCATCCATCTCGTTACCATAAAACAAGCATTAAGTTGCTTAGCTTGGGACGAGATGGCGTTGTGTGAAATGTCCAAGGATATTTATTATTATTATTATTTGTCGGCTCTTACGAGACCCTCATGATAGGATAGGGTGGTGACACTGTGTTCGAAATACGTCACCCCTGATTTCCACGTTTCCCCTGACCGATGTCTCTGAACTTTCACTCTAATCAGTATAATGATAGCTAAAAAACTTAAGCTCAAAGTGCCGTGGTGGGGGAAAGGTCGCGTATATTATCAACCAATCGCGTGGGCTAGGTTACTCTACTCAGTCAATCACTAGAAACACAATAACGACTTTCGAACATGACTTAAGTTGTTTAGCTTTGACTATACCCTATTAGTAAAGGACACCGTATCTCTCGGCAATCGTTTTCCTCGTCATCCTTAACCCATCACCAAGTCGCATAACAGTTGGCGAGCTCCCATTAGTGATGCAATTCATGCTTTAATGACAGTTTCTGTCATTGTACCCGCGAAGACATTGACCTTATTGTCTCAACTGTATGGCGTCAAGGCCCGTTCAGACATAGCGGGAAACGCACGCGATGTAATAAAATCTCTATACATTTGGACGATCAATGGTATTAATAATGAATTTTAGTATTTAATAAATAAATATCTTTGGACATTTCACACAACGCCATCTCGTCCCAAGCTAAGCAACTTAATGCTTGTGTTATGGTAACGAGATGGATGATAAACTAATTATGTACATTTTTTTTGTAAATACATACATATTATAGATAGAAATGACACCCGACACGGTAGGCCTTCCACAACGTAAACCGCCGACCTGGTTAAGGTCGGTTAAAACAATGGATGTCAGCGGCTCAGGCCTGACCTTCCTGGAATTCTTTGCGGGAGGCCAAGTTCAAATGTTGACCACCTTTGGTTGAGGTGATGACGATTACGATAAATGGTTACTGATATAGATATTACTTTTTTTGTTTAAGACGAATCCCCTCCTCTTATGAATAACCTATATCACGAGGAGTTTACACGAAACATGAAATTCACGAACACAAATGACACCTTGACTCAGAGCAAGTGCCTCTGGCTTACACAAAGACACTTGCCCGACCCCGGAATCGAACCGGAGACCCGTGAACCAAAGGAGACAGAGACAACACCTAGACCAACAAGGCCAATTTATCTTAAAATAGATCCCTAGACCATTTATCTTAAAATATTGGTCAGCGTAAAATATATTATGAGCAGAAAACCCAAATATGTACATCAACGTTGTGGACCATAGATTACTAAGTTTGTAGGATAGTTATTTTATTATTTTAATGTGGTGCAGGATATCGTATGTATACGTTAAAAAAAGCATTTTGTTTTCTTATGACTGAGCGACTATAGTAAATATATCATCCGACTTCCATTTGCGAACTTAAGGTGGATGCTCCAGGGTAGCCTGCGAAATTAAAATTTTCTTAGGTTTTTTGCAATTTGCAGGTCAGTGCTAGGTTGTATGTTGATTAAAATGTTATTCGCGGCTGTAAGACGTATATAGTTTGCAGTGCAAATTGCAAAAATCTAAGAAAATTTGAATTTCGCGGTCTTCCCTGGAGTATCCACCTTAAGCTGTCTGTGCACTCCAGACGTGTCTGAGCAAGATCTTGTGATCTGCATGCGACTGCAAGCCAGACAAAAGGGTTCGAAAATAATTTATGCATGTCGGAATAAGATGTACAGACAAGACCTAGCATCGTACACAGACCGCTTAGCAATCATCTTATTATGTAGGTCTCGGAATAACCGTATTTGAGACACACTAACTAAATCGCATAGTTTGTTTACACTTCGAGAAACTGCTAATTCCGCTAGCTAACCTTGCTGCCATGTGTTACTTATAATGTCCAATTGCTGCGAAAGCTCCCCTTAAATGTCACCAGTATCCTTTGTCTTAAGCCAATTAGTGCCACTCCGGAAACGTCTGGATTCCGGCTAATTAGTGCCAGTTACAATGAAAGTCCGTATGGTGACGGATTTAGAATTCATAGTGTCACCACCCCATTCCACCTTGAGGGTGTCGTAAGAACCGCATTGACCTGGCTTATATTTAGTGGGTAGAGGGACCTCGCAGCACGCGCAGGGGTGTAACTGAGTCCCAGACCAGCCCTCCCCAGGCTGATATGGATAATCCATTAACGATAATACCCCCCAAAAAACGTCGTAACCCTCCAAGTAATGGGAGGAGGTTGAGTAGTAGTAGTAATACTCCAGGAACTGTTCAGGTTATTTTCAGCTGTTCGTTAATACATATGTATACGTGATATTAAGCGGGAGTGCGTTCTAAATGCGGAATCTCCATCTGAACTTCCTTTTTAAAGGTGGGTGACGCGTCGACTATCTTTTTCATCCTCCAGGGTAGCCCGCGAAATTCAATTTTTCTTACGTTTTTTTGCAATTTGCAGGGCAGTGCTAGGTTGTATGATGATGAACATTTGATTAGCGGCTGTAAGACGTATGTAGTTACAGAGTTATAATCATCAAACTCATTAATACAACCCTCCAAGCTCATAAAGGTGCAAGAATGACTTTGACGTTGAAAAAGATTTTCTTGCACCTTTATGAACTACATACGTCTTACAGCCGCGAATAACATTTTAATCAACATACAACCTAGCAATAAACGTAAGAAAATTTGAATTTCGCGGGCTACCCTGGAGCATCCACCTTAATACATGTTCCTAACTGTCTTCTACCGACTGGTATCCATTTAGCTGTGAGTTTGGCCGACTATTTTAGTATCAAGAAAATTAACAAAACCACCGACTACTGTCGGTGGTTTGACGGTGGGACGGAAACGACCGTCGTCCAGGGTCGCAATCGTAGTACGCAGCTGAGGCCGTCACTAGAATTGGAATCCTTGCTGAATACCAATTTTGTGAGCATTTGTAAGTTCTAGGTTATTGTGATATGAACACTATAAAATTCCCGAGTATTAGTGGCATATCGTTTTATTGAAACTAGTGGTCGAAATGAGACATTAATTAATTTAAATTATTGTTCTATCCTCAGTTTCACCACAGACTTTAACGTTAAACAAAAGAGTCTATATGCGTGTGTGTCAAATAAACTACCATGTAGTGCGTATGCGTAACGAATTTTCTTAATAATAATTAGGAAAAAAATGACAGTATTCTGCCCTCCTTCTTTAAATGTATAAGCAATAAGTGTGGGAAATTTCATACTGTTCTGTCCGCCCAATTTTTGTACAAAAGGGTACAACGTTTTTGCTTCACGTATTTAATATACATAAAGATCTATACGGAGACTCAAACCAAAAACATTCATCTGCTTCATTGTTGTAATTCGTTAAATGGAATTAACAGTGTCAAAATGTCAAGGGCGCCCATTATTTATTTTCATATTATTTTGATAAATATTATAGAGCAAGAAACCGCGAACCCCAGACCTTCGTTATTTTATAAAATTTGAAAGCTTGCCAGCGCTTGCTCCCAGCTCAGGTAAGAACGATGGACCACTATGAAGTTTGGGTTACCGTTCTTTGTACTTTTGAAGACAAATGTCATCTAGTCTCTTCCGCGACCACGATTGCTGCAAAGCATACGAAGCGTCGGGTATTAAATAATGTAATATACACGCGATAAATCCGTTAAAGTGTTTAATTTCAATATTCTGAAGGTAATACCAAAAAATCGCACTTTATTATTTCATCAAGTTCAAGTAGATCGGTATTTTACACACCTTTAGCACCGTTTACTTGCCAACGCCACGGTAAGCTGAACTTACTTCATAATGGTCCATCGTCCATACCTGTGTTGGGAGCATGCGCCGACAAACTTTCAGCTTTTATAAAATAACGAAGGCCTGGTGTTCACGGGCTGTTAGACCATTATGCAAATGTACTCACGGTGTAATCCCGCTTTTATATGCATTTTACTGAAACTGGTTTTATTTTATTTGGTAAAACAAATAGCTACACATTAAATACTACAGTTAACAATATGACTAAAACAAATGTATTACATTTTCCACATACATTTAATTCAGTTTAATAGTATATCATTGTTCTTTTTTTTATGTAAGATTTTTTTCTACTATTGTTTAAGATTCGATTTTTAAATTTGGTTTATTTTCCCGCGTACACGTTTGAGAAAAACGTAACGTTAATCAGTATAACTTCTTTTTGCAGTCTGTTAAAAACCTAATAAATATATGACTGATAATTGTATTACACACACAAACATATTATATGTCTTTGTTAAAGGTCACTTAGAGCGCATATGATGTAATTGTATTTTTTGTTGGTCCAGCCACTTGACATTCAAATGAAAAAAGAAAACATAGAAACTGCATATTATACTAAATACGTGTCTTCTTGAATTTTGTTTAATTTCAATGTTGGTTAATTAAATAGGACATGGCTCGACTTGTATTTTAAAAAAAGGCTTGTCAAGACTTTATAAATTCCTTCAATCAAGGCGGAAGGCGGTGCTTCCCAATTTTAATGGGCAACATGAGAGTTAGGTGTTTTAGAATATTTTTGCTTGCACTTTTTTCCCTATATATACAAAAGAAAGTCATGTTAGTTACACTATTTATAACTCAAGAATTTTCCTCTGAGTATATTCCATTGTTCATCAATTTACTTACCACCAAACGCGTTCCTTTTCTCAATTTTTTTTTTGGTGTATGTTTGGAAGCATACTTACTACTGAACCAACCTTTATTCGTAAAATGTGCGGTAGTGAGCCAGGCACATACGATGAGTCTTTTTTACACAGTCAATAGATTTGAATTAATAAAAGAAAGTCGTGTTAGTTACACTATTTATAACTCAAGAACGGCTGAACAGATTTGGCTGATTTGGTGGTAAGTAAATTGATGAACAATGGAATATACTCAAGGGAAAATTCGAAGTTGAGGAAATTCTCATCAGCCGATCACGCTGGTCCCAACCCATATACGTTTTAGTTTTTATGATTTCCGCTGCGTCTTGCCTTCGCTATGACCATTAATAAATCACAGGGCCAATCCTGGAAAGTTTGTGGTCTGAATCTAGAAGTCCATGCTTTTCCAATGGTCAATTATATGTGGCATCTTCACGGATCGGAAGACCATCTGCGGTATTTGCTGTCTGTATTATCCTAATAAGAAATGGAACTTAATAAAATCCAACATCCGTTCATTTATTGTCTTTAAGGCGGAACAAAGTTCGCCGGGTCAGCTAGTTTCTCATAAAAATAAAGGTGTCCTTTATTTAAGCTGAATTAATGACCTTTTAAGTGCAGATCAAGCATATATTTTTCGAAAACAAAATTAAAATTTATATATTCTACATAGCTTTTGGCAAGTGAAACGTTAACATAAAATTTACCATTTAATTTTGGTATATATATTTTTAGTAGCACATTGCAAATGTGAGCAATGCACAGTGAAAAAATTAAAAAGCCATTATTTTATTGATCGTATCAATTAGATACGCATTAGAGACGGCAGACACATGCTACTATGAAAAGTAAATTGTGACAGAACCTGGTTTTTATGTCACTGTGTTATTTTGAACACTTAACAATTTCGATATTAACAAAGAGTTACACAGTCAATATTCTCATTCTTAAACTCGTATGGAATGACGTGGCGGTTATTTCGAACTGACACGTTGGTTTTAGTAGATTACCAACACTGGAAATGATCACGGTGGGTTTTTATCAATAATGTTGACTCGATGTTAGTGGACTAAAGTAAACCCCCGTTTTATTTCGGATTCTCTTGGCGCACTTCCGAACGACTCGGGAAAAGCCGTTACTAAGCGTGGGACTAGAGGTTCACCACTCAGGCATGTGAGAGGCTTATAAGCAAATACAGATCGTAAGGTGTACCCTCCCGCGCCTACTGCCCCGTGTATCCCGACTCTAGCTCCACGGAAGGACTAAAGTCCCCGCTCTGCAAACTTGCTCATCTTGAGGCGCATGGTATCGTTGCCAATAGTCCCGGATTCGCCTTAGACTCTTTCTGAATCTGATTTTCAAAATTATCTCAACCACTTTTGACGAATGTCTAAAGAATGTCAAAATGATTGCTTTGTTGGTCTAGGGGTTAGATTTGCTACCTTTGGATCATGGGTCGGGCAAATGTATGTGTTTAAACCAGAGGCACTTGCTCTAAGTCTGCTCTAAGTCTGGGTGTAACTTGTGTTCGTGAATTTCATGATTGTAAACTGCCCCCGCGATACAAGTTATACTTAGTCAAGTAGTTCTTCTTATTTTTTTTTAATAAAAATATTTTTAATGTGTCAAAAAGTCATGACCAAAACATGACTTTTTGTCCCAACACAAGGCGTGATACAGATAAATAAAGTAGAAATGTATGTGAGTCATGTGAAAGGTGTGAAAAGGTTTACTAAACGTTTATGGGAAATATACGGTACAAGTACCGGACACACAGTTTTAGAACAGTTTAAATAACAATTGACGGAATGAATCCGGATTCGTCCGTTCAGAAAGTATGATGCCACTATCTGACTCCAACTTATACCACCCCACTTTTTTATATCGCTGGGTTGGGGCTTAGGTCCGCGTGATGGGAATGAGTTAGCTTAGCTTAACAAAATTACTTGTTATTTTATCGGACTGACCATACAGCATAATTGATTATATCCATTTCATAGGGAGTTTATTGAGCGCAACCTGATTATATGCATACAGAGATTGTAAGTTAATTCGAACAATCAAGAATACAATGGAGATTGTAAATCAGCATTCCACAAACTATTTTAAGGAAGTTTAAAAGACCCACACGAGGCATTGCTAAGCAGGGAAAGGAATCTACCTTATCCCTTACCTCCGGGGTTGCAATCGTCCACCACCATCACTACTAATCAGCCCGTACATGACCCACTACTGAGTCGGACCTTCTCCAATTACATGGAAGGTAATCAGCCTACTGTGCCACGCTAGCCAGACACGTCACAGGTTGGCACAGGGTTTCATATCAAGTTTTCCTTCTGTTGTTTCCAGGTTTTCGGCCTTGTCATTTCCTTATGTCGGCTCTTACAACACCCTCAGAATGGAATGGGGGGTGGTGACTCTGTGTATTCTAAATCTGTCACTACACAGACTGGTCAAAACGAAGAACCTACTCATTGAAGTGTCACTTAGGCTAAGACAATGAATCAATGTTTCCTTCTAGAAGAATCATAACTCAATGTTGTTGGTGTCGTGTTCCGGCGTGTAAGTAAGGTCGCCAGAGGTATTTTGGGAATACGCTGTGTCACCGACCCATACCATCCCGAGGGTGTCGTAAGAGAAGGAAAACTTGAAACAAACCCTGTGCCAACCCGTCTTGCCAGCGTGGCACAGTAGGCTAATTACCCTCCATGAATTTCCGACTCCCGACTGTGCGAGTAGTGGGTCAGTTTTGGGCTGAAACTAACGAACGAATGTTTTCTCTAGGCTGATACAGTAGGCTTATTATCCTCGGTGAAACGGGGGAAGTCCGTCTCAGCTGTGGGTCATTTATAGGCTGAGTAGTAGTATGCTTTCTCTGGTCCATAAGCGATGGATGGGTCGTACACTCATCATTCTAGATGTTTTTAAATCTGGTCACGTCGCATGCTAACTATCACAACGTGGTTTCCAGGAGCGGTCCGCACGATGAGAAGCCAATGAAGCTATCTACAGAGGAGCCCCTACAGCTGGGCCCTCCACCGCGCTCCTGCTATCCCCTGGTGGTGATCTTGGCGCGGGACCTGCAGGACACTGGAGAGCTGCGGCCGGATGATACGGTACGATATCCCTCCAGACACCGGCTGGTGGTGGTGGACATTATCCGTGTGGTGACGAACTTGGAATACATAGTGTCACCACCTCATTCCGTCCTGAGGGTGTCGTAAGGGCCGACTAAAGGAAATGACAAGGCCGAAAACCTGATCGCAGGAATAGGAACCCTTGAAACGAAACCCTGTGGCAACGGAAAGGAGGGAGGTCGGGTTGACCCTGCGGAGGGTGGCTGGAGGGAGGAAACGTGATGTTACGCCCAAGTTTATTTCCCAGAGAAACTAGGCTATATCTACCAAGCACTTGCGTTCAAAGTATCCACTAGCCAGGGAAGTCTCTATTTACCTTCAAAAAAGAGAAAAATGCTTCTTAATTCCTTTTTAATATTTAAATCTTTTTTTGTGTAAGTATTTCCATCGATTACTATAACACTTGAAACGATTTGTTTTTTTTTTGTTTCTAAAGGAATGGGAACTTTTATTAAACTTGAAATAACTTCTCAAAAAAAAATTGTACTAACGTCAAATGTTTGTTGGTATGATTTTTTGTTTTTGGTTATTTTACGGTGATTCTGTAAGGTGGAAGTCGTGTCTTACTAACTTCTTGACAGCAGATAACCATACCTTATGGGATTTGGATTCCTCCAGTTTATTTGATTGCAACAGCTTGTTCCAGGTGGCGCTGATAAGCGTAGTGCACATCAGAGACGAGCACTGCCCTCTGCCCAGTGGAGTGATCGCGCAGTACTTGAAACAGGCCAACGGGCATCTGTCTTGCCTCAAGGTAAACTTCTTTGTTTTACTCAGCTCAAACCTACTACTGAGTCGGGCTTCCTCCAACTGCATAGAGGCCAATTGGTTGGTCTAGTGGTTATATGTGCCGCCTTTGGATCAACGGGTCCCGGGTTCGATTCCGGGGTCGGGCAAGTGTCTTTGTCTAAACCAGAGGCACTGGCTCGGAGTCTGGGTGTCATTTCTATCTATAATATGTATGTATTTACAAAAAAAAAATGTATATAAGTAGTTTATCATCCATCTCGTTACCATAACACAAGCATTAAGTTGCTTAGCTTGGGACGAGATGGCGTTGTGTGAAATGTCCAAGGATATTTATTTATTTATTATTTAATTAGCCTACTGTGCCACGATCAATTTCTTTTGTCGGCTCTTACGGTTTTCTCTAGGATGGAATGGGCCATAAATAACTTTTTACCTCCCATGCACTAGGTGTATAACCTGTATCGCACTTAGGTGGTATATCGCTCTTTAGACGAACTCTTGCACTTTGCAGTAAAAAGCTTTATTGCCACCAAGAAATGTCTTGCCGGCTCTTCACTGTATTACAGCATTCTGAACCAGTAGTTGTTTCAAAGTTGACGAGTTATAGGAGTTTTGGTAAATAAATAAACATCTATCATTAAAAAGAGGAGTTGTAAGTGTGACACATTGTGTGTATATATGTAGCATTGTAGAACCAAAACGAATGAACCGATTATCAGTTATTCTACCTTCCGAACTAACTCTTATAATTGGTCTCTTCCCCAGCAACTGTACGTGACAGGCGAGTGCGGTGAATCCGACAGCTACGGCGGTGCGCCTGCGCCGGCCGACGCTCTGTGCTGCGTCTGCGCAGCGCTGCCTCTGTCGCGCGCCCTGCTGCCGTGTCGACACGCGTGCCTCTGTGCATCCTGCCTACGTGAGTTCTATGATATCTGACATTAACGTGTGGCACAAACTACCATTAATGATGGTGACGTGTGGCGGGTCATTTTCTTCTGTCACATTTTTATAATTCCGTGAGACTTAGGAATGTCCTCATCCTCAGGGTGTCGTAAGTACTCGTAAGACCCGACAAAAGGAAAACCGGAAAACGGCCGGAATCCTAGCCGCAATCTAGGAATACTTGATACAAAACCTGAACAATGCCATTTTTTTCTCTCTTCTATAATAATTTTTATACGTATTATTGTACAATAATTTTTAAGAATATCCATCTCAAGGTTATCTGTAAGAAGTCGCATTTAGCAATAAGGGTCCCTTGTACAAATTGCTGTACCTATACTATCTGTTCTCTTCATATTTCTTGTGTACAATAAAGAGTTTATCTTTCTACGCTGTGCCAACCCGTCGTGCCAGCGTGGCTCAGTAAGATAATTTCCCTCCATGAAGTTGGACGAGGCCCATAAATGACAGTAGTGGGTCATTTATGGGCTGTAACGAGTGGGTCATTTATGAGCTAAAATGATGATGATACATCACATTATACATTTGTTTGTCTATGTCACCCTGACAATTGAAAGGCCTTGTCCCATACGGGTTTACGACCCGACATCCGAGAACGATGTAACGACCCGATTAGTATTCCGACGCCGACGACGCATCCGATACGCGTGGCCAATGCTAATGCGACGACCTTGCGTCCAGGCTGACCTCTACCTTATCTGCTCTGCCTCATCGCGGTTATTATGTAAAAGCATACACAGAATCTATCTTCTATCTATATAATTTAATAGTGGTCGCCCAGCGGTCGAATATAAATTATGCGTCACATTCTGCGATGGATTCCTAAACTACTTAACCGATTTTAATCAAATTTGTATGATCCAACTTGAAAAATAGGATAGCTTATATCACAATTTATAGTGGCAATATTATTTTATTGCAAATTATTTGAGAGTCACCATTATATGTCCAAACGATTCTAACAGATTGCGATATCTGTTGACTGGATTGAGTAAGTATTCAATAGATGGCGCTTTTTTAAAAGTTAAATTAATGTATCTTAATGACAAATGTAATACAACAAAAACCTTAGCAAGAGCAACTGACTGCGTCTGCTAGTGCTAGTAGCCTAATGCTAATTACAATTAAATTTTCATGAGGAAAGTAATCATATAATATCTCCGGACCCATAAGTCCGTCCCATAATTTCTTCATCGTCAGAGGTCAGCTAAGAACGGATTTTACACCATCCCATTCCATCCTGAGGGTGTAGTAAGGGGCGCAAAAGGAAATGACAATGCCGATAACAAATAGAAGGAAAACTTGATGCGAACCGTGTGCATTCTGACCAGCGTCTTACAGTAGGCTAATTAACCTCCATTTAATTGGAGGAAGCCCGACTCAGCAGTGGGGCATTTATAGGCTAAATAGTAATAGTTTACCTTGCAAAGCCCATATGTGGCACTTCACTGGCACTTCACATGCGGTATTTCTGCGCGCCGCAGTTTTGTATTACTTTTTTGACAAATGTTACCTCCACACATCGCGGTTAATGTCACATATTGATAGATACGCGAATACGGTGAAGTGTAGTGCCACCATTATATCTTGAGGATAATTAATTATATTCAAAATTCACGCTCTCTCAGCGTGTAAGATTAAAAAATATTAATTCCTCCCTCCCGTCTGTAGCAAAGTTGGACAAATGCCCCATCTGCCGAAGCGTGATCACTAGCTACTTCTGCATCCGCAACGAGGAGGAACAGCTCTCGGAGTTGAAGCCGCAGCGGTTCCCCTTCAACAGGCGGCTCTTCAATCTCTTCCATTACCACTAGCCGGTGGTAACGTGGTAAGGAACTACCTTGGTACCATTTTCTTAATTTATATGTCATCGAAATGGCAAATATTTTTTATAATCTTGTTTTCCATCATAAATGAACGTAAACATTCGTTTATTTATTGTTTTATTAATTACTACCTTTTGCCGCGTGGCTTCGCACGCGTGTCTTTTAAGCCTTCGCTTATCTTCGCCTATGCGAGCCCATGTTACTGAAGGTAATGTAACTTTCGAATGATGAAAGAATTATTGAAATCTTCCTGTTAACATTTTAGGTTATTCGATCATCATCATCATCACTCAGCAGTGGGTCATTTATGGGCTGAGAAGTGTCGTAAGTAATTAAGTAATTAATGAAACAATAGTAGTCTATTTATACAAATGTCTGTTTGTAATATTAAAATAACCGCTTTTTACTAAGTGTATTTGAATGTATACACGGTACATACCAAAACATTTCTTTAAATTTTATGTTTGTTTGGGCTAATCTCTGAAATGGTTGGACCGATTTTGACGAGACTACATCGGCTATCTGCCATATTAAATAACAAGTAGTACAGAGTAGTAGAAATAAGTGTTATCGCTGGAAATTTTCTCCAACTCCGCCTAATAGCCAGCGGTGGTCATCTATTGGAACTTCTTGGTTACGCCACGTACAGACTGCTGACTTGTCAACATAAAGAAATGCTATAAATTAAACTAAGTTCTATTGTTACAGATGGATACGAAGACGTGTGCAATAAAAAAAACATTTACGAAAATGCATAGTGATGAAATCGACGATGAAGTCAAATAGTGTTGTAATGTTAAAACAGGCCCAAATCCAAATATGTGTTTTTTGTTTATCCATCTTTATTATTTGCCATACATATTATTTCTTTGTAAACTGTACAATGTGCCAATTTAAAATACGTTGCGTTTTAAAACTGTCATTGTAGCTTAACACCTGACTTAATTGTTATAACATTTAATTGAAGAAGAAGACTTAATTGTTGTGTAGAAACAAAAAGTCCGTAATTTTTTTTTTTCAATGGCAATCCGCTGGAATATACGGCGATTTTTGCCAGCATCGCGTGATAGCTGCACATGTGTTGTATGTATAATTAACTAATTTTGAATAACCTTTTGATAACTATTAAAAAAAATACTTGACGTTTAAGAATGGACGTCAAGTTTTTTTTTTTTAAAGAAGTATCACAAAGTTTATAGAGTAATTATTTTGGCCTAAATTTTAAGACTGATTGTAACGGTCCCTAGTTCAAACGAAACACATGGCCTTAAATCTCTGCAGGCATCAAAAATTATCCTCGGAGGAACTACCGTACATCACATGAGACGCAAACGAACTATATTTAATCCATATTGAGAGTGTTTCACTACTACTACTGCTGCCTCCTCCAGTTACATGGAGGATAATTAGCCTACTGACGCTGGCCAGACGGGTTGGCACAGGGTTTCGTATCGAGTTGCCCTTCTCTTGCGGGTGTTGGCGGCCTTGTTATTTCCTCGTACGACACCCTCAGGATAGAATGGGATAGTTATTCTAAATCAGTCACCCCCAAATAAAAATTATTCGTGATTACAGATATATATAATTCTCCCACGCCGGGGTAACTGTGTGTTTGAAGTCGTGAGGCTATACAGATGTAAATAAATTTAAATTTCTATTTTTTATGGGGATGTGACAACTTCCCCCTGGCTTTGGGCCTGTTCAAAGAGACTATTCCTCAACAGACTGTTTAGTGTTATATTGAAATGTGTGATTGAGTATGGTAACTGTGATAAAGAAGAAGAAGAAGTGATATTTGTGAACATGCTGTGTAAATATAAATATTTAGGTCGTTGGTTTGTTGTTTTCTTTTTTTTTAGTTGTCCGTGTGCGGTTAATGACTATTATAGGGGCTAAAATTGGGAAAATATTAGTCATTAGTTGAGACTAATCATTCAAATTAATTCAAATGCATTTTTCTATTTAAAATTGGACCAAAATGCCAGTGTATATCTAATATTTAAATTGTGGAATAAACGATTGGAATACACATGTTAATATCAAAATACAGCTAAGTATATGCTACCATAAAAAAAATATTGTAAAAGATTATTGTTTAAATTGAAATCCCAACCGAATTAGAACAGTAAGCTGGCTTAGTGTTCGCTATTCGTATTTGATATTTGTGTTCAGTATTCGTGTTTGCTATTTTCCGTTTTACATTTGCACAATGCGCAGGTTTGGCGAGTGCTTTAAATCTCTTGACACATTTGCCATCCACACATCCCGCATAATGTCAAATGTAGCAAATACACGAATACAAATAGCTAAGTGAAATACCACTATTATTACAGTCTTCAAACATATATGTTCTATGGTATGGGCTATCTAAATAGCACTGCTATATCTTAAAAACCCAATAGTCCAATTCAGAACAACATCTACAACACCGTAAGTATGTTTATTAACCTTACAACGTACTATCTTTCTCCGCCTGTCTCTCGGCATACAACTGTGAACTGCTGACAGCGGAATACAGAGAGAACAGCAGATGCAGAGACTGCAGCCTATGGTGCAGAGCATCTCCTGCCACGGGGATGTCGAAGAGTGCGCAGACCAGCTCCGCATACTGAGCCAAACTGCAGTCCAGGGTGTGTGGAGGGAACCCCACCTCGTTCAGCGACTCTTCCACTGACTCTGGCCATTCTTGCATCAGGCTATCGATGTCTGGCATCTTGCTGTTGATTAATAAGTGGGCAAGGCACATAGAAAAATCCTCGAGTGGCGAACGCGTTCCGGAAAGCGTAGTGCTGGTAGGCCTCCCACACGGTGGACCGACGACCTGGTTAAGGTCGCCGGAAAGTGATGGATGCGGGTGGCTCAGGACCGGCCTTCGTGGAAATCCTTGGGGAAGGCCTATGCCCAGCACTGCACGTCTTTTGGCTGAGATGATGAAGAAAGATATTATTATTATTATTATTGGTTGGAGCTCCTAAATGGACTTGCAGGTGAAGCAGCGTGGCGACGAAAGTCATGCACTAGGTATAACCTGTATCGCTGGGGCTGTTCACGAACACGAATGACACTCTGACTTGGAGCAAGTGCCTAAAGTCTACACAAAGACACTTTCTCGACGTCCCGAGAAAAAAGGCGGCACATCCAACCCTAGACCAACAAGACAATGGCATTGAGTTATCTGACATCCAAGCTTCGCAGGACACATCAAAGCACTATGTCGCCATTCGACTACAACTATTCAGCCCATAAATGCCCCACTGCTTTGTCAGGCCTCATCCAATTACATGGAGGGTATTTAGCCTACTATGCTATGCCAGACGCGTCGGTACAGGGTTTCGTATCAATTTTACCTTCTCTTGCGGCCAGGCTCTGCCTACTCTTTCGTTCCTTCAGGCGTCTCTTATGACACCCACAGGATCGTATAAGTTTTTTTTTAAATCGTATCTCCTGCAGTCGTTTAACCCGTGTCGCGGGGGCAGTTTACAAACATGCAATTCACGAACACAAATGATCACCCAGACTCTGAAGTGTCTCTGGTTTACACAAAGACACTTGCCCGGACCCGGAATCGAACCCGGGACCCCGTGATCGAAAGGCGGCACATCCAACCCCTAGGTTGGTGACATTGTATATTCTAAATCCAGTCGCCACTCGGAATAGCCGAGCTTGGTTTCGTTACCTGGTATAGGTGACGGTCGGCGCTGGTTTCGCCAGGTGCAACTCGCTCACGTCTTTTATCCACCTCTCGATCGCCTTTGGGTTCTTCTCAGCGTTCTCTATCTTCTTCGTCAACTGGAAGAATAAAAACGGGTGATAAAATTACCTGCCACTTTTTAAACTGTGTTTCAACCGCTCTTACATTTATTTATGTCTAATGGTGAGGATATGGCGCTCATTAGAGGAGACTAAATTGAATAGGCTTTATACTGAGGAAATTTCGTTTCACCCAGAGGGTGTCGTAAGACCTAATAAAAGGAAATGAAAAGCCGAAAATCTAGCCGTATGAGAAGGACTACACTACTCCAAAAAAAAAAGGTCGACTCCCTTGTGTCCGAGTTCAAAAATAGTGGAGGTCTAAAAAAAAGAATGTCGCTTATATGGCAGCTAATATGCGGGCCATGAAAGCACTGAACTGTCAAAAGAGTTTTAGCAATACAAATGAGTACTTTCAGAGTTATCTTTCTGTCTACAAAGAAAATGGAAATGGGCAGGACACATCGCTAGATATAACGACAACAGATGGACTAAAGTGGTAACAAAATGGACAGGTCCACGGGGCTCTAGAGGAAGAGGTCGGCCAGGTGCGAGATGGGTCGACGAAATTATAGCTACAGCAGGCAGCAGATGGCAACAAATTGCAACAGATAGAGACGAATGGAATACCTTGGAGGAGGCTTTTACCCAAAAGGGGTCCATGCAAATCTAACACTTATGTTTTTTATTTAACACTTTTGTATCTTTAACTTTGTATGGAATTAAATAAAGCTTTATTATTATTATTATTATTATTATTTTATTTATGCATTATCAATAATGTCTCCCATTGGAATGGGGTATTCACCATTATCGCGGGCTTTTGGCCAAGCGAAAAGGGGTTTCTACGGTTCTATTGCTAAAAATTTTCTCACAATTCTACACGTGTTTAGGATAGTAGCTTTTTGTAATAGTGTATATGTCAGTTTATGTATACCTAGTGCTTCTAAACTAGTTTGTAAAGTTTGTGGGATGATACCAGTAGATGAAATAATTATGGGTATTGTTCTTACCGTCTGCACTCGCCATTGAGTCTTAAGTTCAATTGATAAATCTGTATATTTAGCAATTTTTTCAGTGTAGGTGGTTGTAATATTGTGACTGTTAGGGATTGCTATATCAATTAAGTATACGGTTTTATTTTGTTTATCATGAAGTAGAATATCAGGTCTATTGTAGTGGATGGTTTTATCAGTAATTATGGTTCTATCCCAGTATAATTTAAAGTCTTTAGATTCTATCACTGTTTGAGGGGTATACTTGTAATATGGTTCCTTTTTGTCTATGAGGGAGTATTTGAACGCAATATATTGGTGGACTATCGCTGCTACTTGATCATGCCGATGTTTATAGTCAGATTGGGCTATGGATTTACAGGCTCCAGTGATATGCTGTATCGTCTCTGAACTACTATGGCAATGGCGGCAAATGTCTGTGATAAGGGTTCTGTCTTTTATAATGTATTTTCTGTAATTCCTTGTGTCTATTGTTTGGTCTTGGATGGCAATCATAAATCCTTCAGTTTCAGGAAACAGTTCGCCACGCTCTAACCATGCGTTCGATGCCTTCTTATCGACTATCGGCTTGAGCAAATCGGCGTGATGTCTGCCATGAAGAGATTTTTTGGACCAGCTTTCTAGTTTCTGTTCAAATGTGGAGATATATTCATTTTTTTGGGGATTCCGATCAGACAAATTAAGAGGTGAGCTTTTTCTATCTGCGTTTACCATAGTGTTATGCAATATAGATATATCTATTTGGTTCCAGAAAAATATGCGAAGATTTTTGATTTGGCGGTTATGTAGGTTCTGTATATCTATTAATCCTCTCCCTCCTTCAAATCTTGGTAAAGTAAGTCTTTGCACACACGACCTAGGATGATGTTTCCTGTATTTTGTAAGTAACGTATTAATCAATCTCTGCAGTTTTTTCAAATCTGTTTGTGACCAGTGGATGACGCCAAATGAGTAAGTAAGAATAGGGACTGCATACGAGTTTATTGCCGATATGGTGTTTTTAGAATTAAGTTGAGTATTAAGTATTTTATGTAACCGGTTTTTGAATTTTTCTTGTAATGTGGATTTGATTGTTTTGTGATGGATTTGTAAGGTTTGTTGGTAGCCGAGATATTTATATCCGGCTCCTGCGTCGATTGAATCTATACTATTGCCGTTCGAAAGAGTGTAGCTGATTGTCTCTGTTTTACCATTACGCATCGAAAATGTTTTACACTTATCGATACCAAAAGTCATTTGAATGTCCTGTGAGAATGTGTGTGTAATATCGGCTAGATTATGTAGATCTTGTAAGCTACTCCCATATAATTTAATGTCATCCATATACATTAAATGAGAAAGTGTATATCCTGTCTTATCTACGCTAATTTTATATCCCTTGTTCGAAGTGTTGAGTAAATGAGATAATGGATTAAGTGATAGACAGAACCATAATGGACTTAGTGCATCTCCCTGAAATATACCTCTACGTATGTGTATAGGGTTACTTTCAGAAGTGGTGTCAAAATTGAGCTTTAGTGTGGTTTTCCATGTGTGCATGGTGTGTTTTAAAAAGTTTATTAGAGCTGGGTGAATTTTATACAACTTTAATACAAATAAAAGCCATGTATGGGGTACAGAATCAAATGCTTTCTGGTAATCTATGAACATAGTAAATATATCTTTCTTCTTTATGAGTGCATGCTTCGACGTGATAGAGTCTATTATCAGCTGTTCTTTGCATCCTTGGCTATACTTCCTACACCCTTTTTGTTCTTCTGCTAATATTTTGTTGGTACTTACGTGAGTTTGTATCAGTTGTGCAATACAAGATGTTAGAATTTTGTATAAGGTCTGAAGGCATGTGATTGGTCTATATTTAGCCGGGTTATTAATATCAGTACTGTCTTTTGGTATCATGTAGGTTGTTCCTATGGTGATGTAGTTGGGTATTAGAGATGGGTTTGATATGAATCTGTTTATGTATGTTAGTAAGTAAGGGTGCAAATATGTAAATTTCTTGTACCAGTAATTATGAATTTGGTCTGACCCCGGTGTTTTCCAATTGTGAAGTTTTTTAATAACATTTTCAAAAATTTCTGATGAGACTTCCATAAATTCCATCAGGGGTATATGAGAGCTACCAGTTATTACATCATCTATCCATTCAGCATTTGAGTTATGTACAGCTTCGACATCCCATACAGCAGTCCAGAACCGGTGCAATTCTTCAGGATTTGGTTTACTTTGATTCAAATTATCGTTTGAAGTATTGGCAAGGTTACGGTAAAATTGCTTTTCATTATATTTAAACTGGGTATTTTGGTTTTTACGTAATGTACATTTATTATATCGTCTCAGCCGCGCTGATGCAGCACTGAGTTTCTGTTTTAGCGTGTCTAGGAACTGGGTAAGGTCTGCGTTTGAGCCTTCATGCTTAGAGTGTACTTTATATTGTTCACAGATTTTATTGACATGGTTAGTGAGATGAGGGGTTCTATTTCCTTTAATGTAATGAGTCAATCTAGAAATCTTTGTTCTTAAATCTTTTATTTTGCGCTCCAACCTTATCTGCCATTTTTGTTTTCGTACTATGCGATGGGGTTTATTTGACGGCTGAAGTGACATCTTTGAGCCATTTAATTTAGAAATAGTCCACGCTGCAGAATACAAAATAGTTTGAAATGTGCTAAAATCTGTGTTGTTGTCTATGTGTTGTGGTAGAATAACATCATTAAAGTACTGAACTAATATGGCTAACTTTTTAGATGTGTTTTGTTTTGGGATGTAGGTTCTCTTTGTAGGTTCAACGTCTTTGTAATAATTCAGTGCTTCTAAAAATACTATATTCACTTGTTCGTCTACTACTGAAAGGGCATGGGAATCTAATTCAGAGCTTACAGTATTCGTTTGTGTGTTTGTGCTGCTTCTAATAGATCCAGGTAGCTGTGTATTTTCTGTCTGATGAATTGAAGTTGTCTGATTATCATAAGTTTGAGATATGGTTATGTCATTTTCTAAATTTGCATCCATTGTAGTATGCCTCCGTAGTGCTGAGTTGCTATCAACGGGTTCGGGAATTTCTGCGTGTGGCGTATTAAGAAGTTGCGATCTTACTTCATCTTTGATTTGTTCAATTCTATTCTCTGATACCATTCTATTGTTTATTATTATTCTTCTCTGGTCAGAAATTCGTTGTTCCGTAAGATGAGATAAGTTAGGGTAGGCATCTATAAACTGTTCATGTAGTTGTCTTCTATAGCCCGTACATTTTCGTTCAAGTTCCGTTATCTTGTAATATATTCGTAATATAGTCTCGTTGATATCATTTGACCAATACATGCGGCCTGTGGTCTGAGTCCTGAAGGGTGTTGATTGTTCATCTTCTTGTAAATTAGTAGCTATTTCATTTTTTATGCTGTCCATTATAGTTTGAGGTAGTAACTTATTATTGACTATTGCTCTGCGTTGGTCGCCTATTCTTTGCCTAGACACAGTCATTTCAGGGAAGTTGTGAGAAAATTTTTCATGTAACAAAGGTAAATATCCGCGAGTATTAGATTCTAATTTAGTGACGATTAAATAAGTGCGCCAAATGAAGATATTCATTTCGTAAGTCCATTTTTTCCTTGCGCTTTTATTGACAGTAATGGGTTCAGAATTAGTGGCGTATGCCTCCTGAACAACATTTACCGACATATTAGATGAAATTGATGAAGTCCGTGATGGTGGGTGATATGGAGATGAGCTGGGTGATGGGAAAAGACTATTGCAGGGTGATGGTGGTGATGAATGAGTGTGAGATGATGTGATATCGGCTGTGGCATTTTTGTCGGTGGGAGTCCGCCTGCTCAACCCCTCACCGCCGATGGTTCGCATACTGTGGCATCCAGCATCGGCTCCAGATGCGCCCCGGCGACCCCCGGGAAGCGGCCGTAAACTATATCTTTTATTTTCCATGTGCTCCATACGAAAGGTACCTTTTCCTCGTTAGCTGCATAAGTTTTAAAAGTATGCAGGTCCCCCCCCTACGTGGCTAGATGTTCGGCACGGACGTGAGGTAGGATTTTAGGGGGGTTATTATTATTATTATTATACTTTCAGAGTATGGTTTGCGAAAAAAGAGTACAAAACTCTGTCTGTGTACGGGTGGCCACCTTACGCGTCGCAGCAGTGACTCATTTATGAACTGAGAAGAAGAAGAAATTGAATAAAGAAGGTAGGTACTCACCACAGTAGACTTGGCACTGCTAGTCTTCGAGATGGCGCGCAGCTGCAGGTGCAATAACGCAGAGTCGCTCTGAGCGGCCACCGGCTCATCTAACACGGCCAGGCCTGGAATTCACATCATCAATGCAAAAAAACATGTACCTACTGCATGCTAGATGCATGTTCTGGAACTTTCTTAAATAACATAGTACATAGGTTACTGAATAATGGCATTTTTCCCCACTTCATTGAGTCCAACACCAGAAGCATCATCATTCCAGCCCATAAATGACCCACTATTGACTCCGGCCTACTACGCCACGCTCGCTAGACGGGTTGGCACAGGGTTTTGACGTGGTTCTGCATCAGATCCTACAATGCAGCAACAGGACGCGAGTTGGAGCACCCCGGGGAGGTTTAGTGGGTAGGCCCCCACTATGGGGGAGAGTCCCACACTCCCCTCGCTGGCCATCCCCGTGGCCGGCAAGGAAGTCCATAAAGGATTAAAAAAAAAGGTTTGTTTCGAGTTTCCCTTATCTTGCGGCTGTTATCGGCCTTGTTATTTTCTTACGACTTTTGCGACACCCGCAGGATGGAATGGGGTGGTGACAGTATGTAAAAAAACATATCCAAGATCATGTTTTTAAGGCCACCCGTAGCTAATCAGACACACAATAACCTTGTCAGAAATTATGACGAAAACAAATACATTTCAGGGAAAATATCAAAGGCATTGGTAAAATAAATAAACGGCAAGGTCCCAAACTTGCTATTACCCAATAAAGTGCTTATCCGACAAGATGCATCTATGGGATATAATACACGTTGAATTTAGTAATTTATATAAACGAGTATCTACGAAATTATAAACGAGTATCTACTAAATTATAATAATAGTAATCTACTAAATTCAACGTGTAACGTCACGTCCCCCTCCCCCTGGCCTCCGTCCAATGTGCGGGTCAGCCGGATCTCCCTCCTTTGCGAACCGCCCAACCGCCCCCCTTTTCCGACAGGACGGCCTCGCAGAAGGAAGCCAGCCCTCTCGACCAACCAGGTTGACCGCCAACCCAAGGACGCAGGGCAACTCTGAGGACAGAGGAGTCCGTCCCAAGTCCGCTACAACACCGTGTGCGTCTTCGTCTGGCCTCTCCCCGTGGGCCCACCCGGCATGGGTGACCCTTAGCCGGTATGGCCCCAACGGATCATGAAGTCACACAAACCCCCTCACCACGACAAGGTAGCTGCAAAGTCGACGGGGTTTTTAGGCCTGTACTTACCCAAGTTGTCAATGTGTTCAAGCGTTCGCTCTGCTAGCGGTTCAGAACGAGCACCACACGCCGGCGTCGTCACCTGCATTACAGAATGTTTTATTATAAGCAAGATTGCTTCAATGACATTGAAAGGCGCTGAAACACGCTGAAATATGCTGTTATGTGCGACAAAATCACAAAAAAAATACGATTTAAGAAGAATCTTATTTCGGTTTCGCATTTTATTTATATTTAACAAAAAATCAAATCGGATTTATATTTATTAACGATCCCTATTTTTTTTTAAATAAATATATCCTATATAATACATAATGAATGAATTTTTAAAACCTGTACTTTATTTTCGGAGCTTATTCAATGCAAACAAACAGACAATCAAATCCTTCCTCTTTATAATATTAGTATAGTTAAAGAATACAATGAATACACCTATTGTGTATTCATTGTGGGCAACCAATCGTCCACATATAAAATTATCTTATAATTAAAATGTATTACATAAAGTGGGTAGATTTATGCACATTCTCTATTGTCATAGTATAAAGAGAGGGGAAGTAGGTTATCTTCATACAAACGCACCGCGCGCGGCTTGTATGTGTGCGCTATTGTATCTATGTGTCGACGCACGCACACTTTAACAAAATCTCGACCCGTTTCTCAGTGCGCCAGTCGGGGCTAACACTGCACAAGGCTCGCGCGCGCGTCACGGCTTTTCGGCACCGCTAAATGATTTATTCATCAATATCATCATCAAAATGTCTGATAATCGCAGAAGAACGTATTGCTGGTTTGGGTGTAATTGCAATACTGCAGTCAAATAGTGTATTGCGTGATATTAGTTGTTCAGACTATATAGAATTTGATATCCTCGAAAAAAATGCTTTTTTTTACGTATGCGGAGCCTTGTTGAAAAAGTGGATTGAACGTCACGAGGATTGCGAACAACTTAAATCGTATTTAAACGCGAATCAGCAAGTTTGCAATTTAAGTGCAGAAACTAGGTACCTTCACTACAAAAATTATTCTAGAGACCAAATTTTGTTAGTGATTCCACCCGACGACTTTGTTGAAAATATTAAGAGGATGGAGCAGATATTCCAAAAAGCATTTAAAAATGATCACATAAACTGCAAAATTGGCATGTCTAATTATGAACAAATAAAAGATTTACATTTTTCACTGCCCTGCCCATGTTTTCCGAAATTATATTTGCAAAAGTTATTTATAAGGATGCGGATATATTACACATTAAAGTTTAATAACAAGGCGTTTCGTAATAGTCGAAACCGAAGAAAGTATTTTTCTGTAGCTAATTTGTAATTTTGTAATAAATGTGTGGTTCAATAGATATGTTTGTATTAATTAAAAATAAATGTGGTCCTTTATGTGTAAAAATACTACATTATGCATAATAAAAAAAAACAAAAAGCTGACTTGTATAAAGCTTAGTGCTTTATACAAGTCAGCTTTTTGATTTTTTAGCAAATAAATTAAACACAAGCTATGTTACCGCGTGTACCATCTAGCGGCGACATGGCGAGTCGGGACCGCGACTTGACGTTGCCGCTGTTCATGCGGTTGCTGCGAAGCGCGAACAGCCGCGCCTAATATTTAGCTAAAAGTGACAACCCTAAGACAGTAGGTAATTATATCGCGAATTGGGCCGGAGATAGCCTACTCCCTCTTCTTTATACTATGCTATTGTTTAACCGACAACACAACAATGAAACGTAAGTAATCATCTTTAGACGGTAACTTTCGTAAATATCGATAAATAATTTCGATTCGAGGATAAAATGAATTATGAAAAATATTTGCTTAGAAAACCGTACCTATTGCATCGAATTTCAATAAGCTAAAACACACTTGTAAAATAAACATGAGAAAGCATTATGGTCTCGCCGCTCGCGCAATTTGCGGTATTTTGTAACATACTAATGAATGTTTACCTCAAAAAATTTTAAAATTGGCAGTAATGATATTATTGATGCATTTTGTTTGTTTGGACGTATCTTTTAGGGCAGTTGTGAGATAATTAACTACTGCTTAGAAATCGACTGTACCTTGATGAAGGCATCCGTGTCCCCCACTGCTGGTACATACTCCGGCACAAACGGCTGCAACTTGAAATCTATGTCTATCTTCTGGGGCGTGTACCTGGTGAACAAGACCAGACAATTTACTACTCAACACATAAATGGCCCACTCGTGAGTCGGCCCTCCTTCCATTACAGCGTCGAGCGACGTGTGGCGGGTCGACCACTTCCCTTTGATATGATTGAGGAGATCCATGGCAGCTACATCTTTTGGGTTTGGCCGGCTCACTGGATTCAAGACTTGATTATTTAATCTTTCATTATTATTTCCTTACCCGGCTAGTCGACGGAACGGCGCGTCGCTTCCCAGTTTGGAAAGTGTCAAAGGGTAAAAATAGAGCGATACAATCGTTTACCACACAAACATTAATAAACCTCGACATGGCCATAGCTTAAAGAAATAACATTTTTATTGAGTGGAAAAAGAAGCTTGATGTATTCATCATCATTTCAGCCAAAAGACGTCCACTGCTGGACATAGGCCTCCCCCAAGGATTTCCACAAAGGCCGGTCCTGGGCCGCCCGCATCCACTGCTTTCCGGCGATCTTAACCAGGTCGTCGGTCCACCGTGTGGGAGACCAGCACTGCGCCTTCCGGAACGCGGTCGCCGCTCGAGGACTTTTCTGCCCCATCGGACGTCGGTCCTGCGAGCTATGTGGCCTGCCCACTGCCACTTAAGTTTGACAATTTTTGTTGTATTAATGTTGAGTAAAGGAATCCCCATAATTAAATGGCACGCCATCTTAATCATCGCCGCCTTGACCTTGTGAGTTGTCTTGCAGTTAATGAAGAGCTACTTTCAGCCGCAAGACAAGGAAAGCTATATAGCTTATGAATATGCCAACGTCTAGCTATGAGCGCGTGGTACTAACTACTAGTCAGCTCATACATGACAACCTGCTAAGTCGAACCTCCTCCAATTACATGGAACCCTCCATTACCTATACTACTGTGCACCACTGGCCAGACAGATTGGCATAGGGTTTCGTATCAAGTTTTACTTCTCTTGCGGCTAGGTTATCGCGGCCTGGTCATCCTTTTGTCAGCTTTTACGACGCCCACAGGTTGGAATGGGGTGGTGACATTATGTAATCTAAATCCGTCACCACACTGACAGTGGAAGGATTCTAGCGCGTGGTACATTTTCCTAGGTGGAGGAACCTGCCTTGGAGCATGGTGCTCAATTAAACTAGCCGGCCCAAGGCACACCAGGGTTACAAAGCATGTTCCCCATGTTGTGGATGCGGTGCTACACCACCTTGGGTTTTAGCTGGAAGGTTGGGGTGCAGCTGTCCAGAAGTCCAACATAATCAAACTAGTCCCCAACAGTTGAGATGGTGAGGAAAGTATACCAATATTTTTTTATCAGTTACTTAAATGCCTTTGACCCTATGCTTGCGTGATAGAAAGCAACGCCAGAGTGTAAGATGGAGCAGGCAATTCAAGGAAATGCCCAGTCCGGCACCGGCCCTCACTTACAGGCGACGAAACACAGTAAAACTGTTTGACGCCTGACTTAGATGTGCTAGACGGGTGGACCATTAGATCCTACCATCAAGCGTGCTGGGTTTTCTTGACTTTTAAAAAACGCGTTTTTTCCCAACTTGCGGTAGGGAAGTGTAATACTCTGACCCGTCCCCACGCGGGGAAATCCACCCCCAGTTGTTGCCTGGGCTACTTGCTCGCTAGTTAAACCAAGGGATTGTATTGGGACTCATACACAAGCTAACCCGTCCTTCAAAGAGCTGCCAAAACCAAACGTTGTTTACAAACACCAAACAAAAATAAATGCACATCTTGGCCAATATCGTTATGGCGTGCCGAATCAAAATAAATCAACCTCATTACAAAATCGTCACGACGCGACTGCGATCCCTACTAATTTTGTAAACGCAAACGTTTGTAAGAATGTCAGTTTGTTACTTTTTCACGCAAATACTACTGGATTGATTTTTACGAAACTTTACAACAATATAACTTACAGATCAGAATAACACATTTATACAAATAAAATGGAGGGATCTGTTTGTAATATTAAAATAACCGCTTTTTATATAGATGTATACTTGGTACGGCAGATAGCAGATGTCACAAGGAGTAAATTAAGCTACCTTTATTGACACCCCCCCCCCCCCCCTTTTCAGGAGGGTACCATATTATGTCTAAATAAAACAGATTTTTGTATTTTTATTAAAGACCCGTGCGAAGCCCAGGCGGACCGCTAGATAATGCATTACTACACTAAATTAAAACTATAAGTAAAACATTTACATGAAACATAAATTTATTAAGCATAACTAACAGCTGAGAGTAATTGTACATTTAACTTTTTGCTTAATTTGTATAATATAATATATTATGAGCATATCATTAATTTAATAAGTTAATTAGCGTAATTTGCCGTCTCTGCGCCTATTTTGATACCGTAATATTAAGCAACCCATTGCACCCTGAAGAATGAAGATTAGAAAGAGACAACTCTTCTGAAGGCAATGTCCCCCAGCTGTGCTCGATTGGATAACCTCCAACAATACATTGAGATATGCACAGGTTATATATAATCGGAATTACGGATAGAATAACAAAAAATAAATGAGTGAATGCACTCCGGGAGTCCCGGCAAAAGTGAAAAATTGAATGAATGAAAATTCAATTGTTGTATTTTCGAATGGTTAGGGAATAATTTCGCACGCATTGCTTTATTTATTAGTATAAAAGTAATAGCATTTATGTGGTTAAATACAGTATTTATTTATTGCGCTATCGTAAACAAAAATGACAATTTATATTACATAAAAAATATACTTCTACTCTCTCTCTCTCTCTCCGTCTTACGACATTTCGATCAGACGCGAGATTAGCATTTTATACCCATCCCAAGAAAAGTGATCAACGTCGAAAAAGACGTTTACTTTACACGCCAAAGAAAATGGCCACAAGAACGTATATTTTTTCGCGCAAGCGTAACGTGTGATTTTTGGATCAAAATTCTCAAGTCAGTAATTTACGAGTGATTCCGTCAATCTGTCCTTTAGCATGAGACTTTGGCATTTTCTATTTCTTAACCCGTAAACGACCCACTTCGAGTCGGGCCTCCTCCAATTGTACCACGGCCAGACGGGTTGGCACAGGTTTTCTTTTCAAGTTGTCCTTCTCTTGCGGGTAGGTTTTCTGCCATGTTGTTTTCCTTTTACTCGGCTCACATTATATCGGAGACATTATGTATTCTTAATGCGCACAGCACGGACAACGCAATTTTCACACGGAATTATTTAACAATTACCCACGGAACTGCGATTTCACATAACTATCTACGTCTAAAAATAAATACGTAACACTCTTTGTTTATCATCATCATTCATCATTTCAGCCTAAAGACGTCCACTGCTGGACACAGGTCTCCCCCAAGCATCCATTGTTTTCCGGCGACCTTAACCAGGTCATCGGTCCACCGTGTGGGAGGCCTACCAGCACTGCGCTTTCCGGAACGCGGTCGCCACTCGAGGACTTTTCTGCCCCATCGGGCGTCGGTCCTACGCGCTATGTGCCCTGCCCACTGCCACTTAAGTTTGGCAACCCGGTGGACTATGTCGGTGATCCCGGTTTTCCTGCGTATCTCCTCATTTCTGATTCGATCTCGCAGGGAAACTCCGAGCATAGCCCTCTCCATTGCCCTTTGGGTGACTTTGAGCCTTCTGATGGAGCCCATAGTGAGCGACCACGTCTCTGTTCCATAAGTCATCACTGACTACACACATTGGTTGAAGACTTTTGTCTTCAGACATATTCGTTTGTTTATACTTAAGTATTACAAAATATGATGAATGTTGTATGCATTTGTTATCATTGGCAAATAAATTGTGTACTGATGAAAAATGACAGACAGGAGTGATAAAAGTCAAGTTCAAGTTGTTCGTCTAGAAGGGTTGGCTTTGCCATCTTTGGATCACGAGTCCTCGGTTCCATTCCGGGTTCGGGCTCTGCGTAAACCAGAGGCACTTGCTGCGAGTCTGGGTGTCATTTGTTTTCTTGAATTTTATGATTGTAAGCTGCCCTTTCCAAACAGGTTATCACTAGGCAGATACTCAACTATTATCGGTAGTAAATCATGACTGGAATTCTGCCAGGAGTCGGCTGGCCCACTACCAGTGCCATCAGAGTCGACAGATCTGGGTCATTTGAGCAATGCACGAGCAAAGTCCGATTAAATGAAGTAGAAACCGCTGCCGTACCCTTATGTAACACTAGCTTTTGCGCGCGGCTTCGCCCGCGTGGGCTTCGAATCCGTGCATATTTTTTATGAACATAAAATCGGTTATTGTGACTAGACTATGATAGTTAGATATGTGCTGTCGCGGACTTTTTTGTAGATCTTTATAAGACCTACAAACCCGTAGTACATCATTTTGTTCTATTGTCCATAGTTTTTACAGCGCACGCATAAATAGGTTTTCGATTTTACACCTTGGTTTACAAAATCGCAATTTTCATGCAGATAAATGGACTATCTAACACTGAAAGATTTTTTGAAATCGGTCCAGTAGTTCCTGAGATTAGCGCGTTCAAACAAACAAACAAACTCTGCAGCTTTATATATTAGTATAGATCTACTCTGAGGTGCCGTGTGGGGACGGGCCAGAATATAAAACTACCCCACCGCACGCTGTAGGTATGTGTTGTATGTTCCGTCGTGTGTATGTGAGAGCCGGTGCCCGACAGGTCATTTCCTTAAATTGCCTGCTCCCTGGCGTTGCTTTCCATCACGCAAGCCTAGGGTCAAAGGCATTCAAGTCACTGATAAAAAAAAGTTACAGTGACTTAAAAACTCACTATGCTGTTTAGTGCTGTTAGTAAACATGCAAAAAAACAACTATAGAGTTTCTTCCCGGCTCTTCTCTATACATCATTCCGAACCGTTGCTGGAGATTAAAAGAGATGGATGGATTGTGAGAATGAGGAAATGTGTGTAAAAGGTGCGAATGAAAAGTCCTCAACAAACTTTATGGCCGCTCTGAATGTAGCCGTCGGTGCGAACTTGCGCATCGTGCATTACATAACCAATACGAACGTAACACACTCACACTAACGCACGGGAGCGAGGGCGCTTGCGGGTGGAAGACGAGTGCGGGCGTGCCCTGCCTCCACACCCTACGTACTTCACGCTAATAGGTACCTCATTTTGTGTTCTGCGCAGCGTAATGCGGCTACATTCAGAGCGGCCATCTATCTATATCTTCTATATTCAATAAATAAAATTGGAGTGTCTGTTTGTAATAATAAAATAACCACTTTTTACTCAAACTCAAACTCAAAATTAACTTTATTTACGTAGGTTTTATCACAAAACTCTTATAAATCGTCATATTTACAGTTACCATTATCATCATCATCATCATCTTACGATCCCTGTCCCACGCTAGGTGGTAGTCTCCATACACACCTATCAGTCGTCATATCTAGTAGTCACACCTTTCATACACAATTTCTCATGTTTACAATCCATCCATCCATCTCTCTTCATCTTCCACAACCCTTACGTCCATCCACATTCATGCTGAAACTACCACCGGTTCGGAATGCTGCTCTACAGAGAACTTAATGCGTAAGTATGTATAAACAGTACATAGACCAAAATAACATTTTTTTAAATTTTTGTCTGTCTGTCTGTCTGTCTGTCTTTCTATCTGTCTGTCTGTTTGTTCCGGCTAATCTCAGAAACGGCTGGACCGATTTTGACGGGACTTTCACTGATAGATAGCTGATGATATAAAGAGTAACTTGGGCTATTTTTTTGACTGGATTCACCCCGCGGCGTCACCCGCGGTACGACAGTAAGTAAGCGCGGGTGAAACCGCGGGGCGCAGCTAGTAAATAATAAATACGCGAGGACTGTAAATATGACGACCGGTAGGAGTGCACGGAGACTACCTTCGGGCCGAATGAAATTAGTAATTTACAATATAACGATTTATAAGAATTTTCTGATTAAACTTACGTAAATAAAGTTCCTTTTAAGTTTGAGTTTATTAGCATTTGGTTGGAGTAGGAGTCTTTAATATCAGCAGGGGCTTCGAAATAATACTTTTCGGTCGGTTTATTATCACTTATTTTAAGTATAGATTTTGCGTCGCCATGCTACCGAATACATAATCAATTTTCTTTCTTTAATCATATTTATCGGGTTACAGGCGTGCCGAATAAAACCGGCGTGAATTCAATATAATATCATCAATATTATATATTAAGCCGTAATATATAAAACATACAGTCGGTTTTACTTTGCAAATATGAGAATATTTGCTAGCTACTACTAACTAGCTCGACAAATTGCAGAAAATTAAACCTTCACCACCTGTTAATACGTTTCGTTATGCCTAATGCAAGGTTGAGCGTGGGCCGATACGCCGATGGCAAGGATATCGTGCGTGGGTTTGATTTGATTCATTCATCGGGACAGTTTTAGTATGCTTACTTGCATTTGAACAACCGTTACCTTACGAAGCCGATCGCTCATAGGCCATAGCTACTGATGACCAATACCATCCTGGCTGATGTTTCGGGACCTTAAAATGTACTAGCTGACCAGGCGAAATATGAAAAAATGTAGACCATATTGTTAATCTAAACCACTAGATATCACGAACACAACAAAAACGTTAGAGAAATTATACAGAGAAAGAAAACTTGACACGAAGCCCTGTACCAACCCGTCTGGCTGGCGTGGCAAAGTAGGCTAATTACACTCCATGTAATGGGAGGGGGCCCGCCTCAGCAGTGGATCAGTTATGGGCTGACATTTAGCCCCGCCGCACATAGTCACACTCGCATTGGCTGTCACGCGCCGCGTGCGTGGCGCAGCAATATACTCCACATGTACGCGTGTGCGTCGACACGTGAGAGCAAATGCGGTGCTTGATACTGCGCCATAGGTTTTAAATACTGCCACTCGCACGCGGCTCGTGATCGCCGCACATGCTCAGACTCAGACTCGGCTCCGCATTTGCTCTCACGTGTCTACGCACAGGCGTACATGCGGAGTTTGGTACTGCGCCTCGCACGCGGCGCGTGACAGCCAATGCGAGTGTGAGTATGTGCAGCGGGGCTAAATGTCAGCCCATAACTGATCCACTGCTGAGGCGGGCCCCCTCCCATCACATGGAGTGTAATTAGCCTACTTTGCCACGCCAGCCAGACGGGTTGGTACAGGGCTTCGTGTCGGGGCGGGTGGAAGAGGAAGTCACAGAGGCTACTGGTAAGACCTGGTGACTTCGTCTTTCACCGTACTCCCTTGTCTTTCCCGGCAAGGGAGGGGTGTTGGTCTTGGGTGGAGCACTACTGTTGCGTCGAACCCCAAGGCAAGTGTGGCTGTTCTCCTGCTCGTGGTTGCCGCCTGCTTTTGGTCTGGCCCTTCTGGACAGACGTAGCCGAAACAGCCATGCGCCTTCCCGTATAATTCTCCCCCTCCTTCCTTTCCCTTTACCCTGTTTCCTGTCTTTCCCACCTCCTTACATCGTCGTGGCGGGTTGCGGCTCCGGGGACTCCTCTGTTTTCAGAGTTGCCTTTCGAGTCGCGGGCCGCTGCGGCGCACCATGGGGCACTCGGGTTGGC
Source organism: Clostera curtula (assembly GCA_905475355.2). Classification (NCBI taxonomy): domain Eukaryota; kingdom Metazoa; phylum Arthropoda; class Insecta; order Lepidoptera; family Notodontidae; genus Clostera; species Clostera curtula. Next base: position 1,972,989 of record FR997813.1, on the reverse strand, counting down.
GCTCAACTCAGTTGGCCGCCAAACCGAGTCCCCACCCAATTTCATTTCATTCATCTAATTCAATTCTGTCTTTTGGTTCGTTTTCGGTGTTTATACTTGGTTTTAGTTTGTTCTTTTGGTTTTGGTTTGTTTGGTTTTCTATCTTCTATCCTGTCTTTTCGTTTTCTTCTCTTTTACTTTTTGTAGCTTCTGGGGTGCGGCTCTCGGGTTTTCCTGGGAGTCGCAGGGGACATGTGCGTAGGGCGACGTTGTGAAAGGGAGTTTAAAATATGGACAAACACCAGATGGTGAGACCAAAGGGTCCGAGAGGGGGGCTCGCTGCTACAAGTGCAGCGAGCCCGGACACACGGCACGAGAGTGCCAGGCGGAGAGGCGACGCTGCCCGCTGTGTGCGGACATGGGTTTACCCCATGAGCACCGGCTGGGCAGCGGGTCATGCGCCCAAGCCAAGGGCGGCCGTAACAGGCCCCCTGGTAGGCGCGAGGTGGTCCGGGGCGCAGTCAGCACGGCGGCGCCCATGGCGGTTGACGCGAGCCCGACTATCCGGGCCGCTCCCGCCGGGACATAGGCCGAGTCCGGCCGCAGATCCCGGGGCAGGGCACGGGGATGCCCTCGCTCGCCCCACATGGGATCTGTGGAGATGCGACGTCCTGTTGGGTGCTCCCGACAGGACGTCGATTGCTCGTTCAGCGAGCCTGAGGTGTGGAGGTGGGCCTCCTTGTCTGCGGCGGCGTGGTTCTGCACCAGATCCCACAATGCCGCTACAGGACGCGAGTGGGAGCACTCCGGGGATGTTTAGTGGGTAGGCCCCCACTCTGGGGGAGAGTCCCACACGCCCCCCCTCGGCCATCCCCGTGGCCGACGGGGATAGTCCATAAAGGATTTGACCCCGGGCGAACAAAAAAAAAAAAAAAAAAAAAGGCCTTTGTCGAGTTTTCTTTCTCTTGCGGCTAGCATTTCGGTCATAACGTTTCCTCTTGTCGGCTATGTATTCTATGTGATGAGTGTGATGATACTGTGTATTCTAAATCCGTCTCCACTAGAGTGGTATAGATGACCCGAATCCTTTATGGTGACGTATTTAGAATACAATCGTAAGAGCCGACAATAGGAAATGACTAGGCTACAAATCTAGCTGCAAGAGAAGGAAACTTGATACGAAACCCTGTGCCAACCCGTCTGGCTGGCGTGGCACAGTAGACTAATTACTCTCCCTGTAATGAGAGGAGGCCCGACTCAGCACGGTTAATGGGCTGAGTAGTATTAGGTGACACGGTGAAATGAAAAAAGAAATGTAGACCGAATTTTTAATCTAAACCACTATATGGAATGGGTCCTCTTAGACATTCAACACAATATCTAGTGTCAGGTTGCTTAAAAAAAACTGGCTTACTTCATGATATACTGGAACATATTCTCAATATCCGGCGGCACCTTCAGATCCAGGTAGTGTTTAGGGTCGTAGGCCCCTTCTGCCGGGATGACCACGCCGCCGCCCCGCTTGCGCCCACTCCCTAAGACAGGGGCGGCTCGCTCGGGCTCCAAATCCCCACTGTCCGTCTCTGGAATACCGAATACCAATAAGTTTTGTTGTTATAGGTGCCCAGGCGTCACTGTGTGTTCAGTACCAGTTTTATGCTCTTCCAGTTTGAATTCAGCCGGCTGTACGTGTTAAAATGTTATTGAAGTGAGAACCTTTTGGTGAACAAAGAAAACAAAAAAAAATAGACTAGTCTAATACTCTAGTTCTTTAATCTATGTATGTGTGTAGCTTTTCCGGAGTTTAATCTTTTACTTCTCTAAAAAACAAAAATAATTTGAAAATAATAATCTAAATAGTTCAACGACATAATACTCAAGTAAATAAATTTGAATTTCCGCTTCCATCGGTAGATCCCGTATTTTTTTTTAAAAAATCAATAAAGTCTACATGTTCAAAATGGAAGTGAACGGACGCAATTGTGTTAGGATTAGCGCTCTTGTAACTCAATCTACAAATTGTGGATGACGTTAACGCGATCGAAGATGTAAATTATTGCGCTCCGTTCGCAGTTTGGGCATGCAATTTTTTATTAAAGTGCCCAGCCGACACGATGCCCCTGCTAAATCCAAAAGTTCTTGCCAAGTGCTTGTGCCAAAAGACTGTGGCACGCGTCCCGGTCATCAAAAATGTCAAAATCTTTAATCAAAGGCTCTTTGACGACTCATTTTAGGGTTGTCAAAGAGCCTTTGATTAAATATTTAACTAGAACCACAGATATAATAATATTAAAGTACTAGAACTAAATGTGTATTGTCTTTAGAGCATCGAGTTACTCACTAAATACAGTCCTCGCCAATCTTTATGGCCGTCTGAATGTAGCCGTGGTAGTACGAACTTGGCCTGGAGCAGGCCCCACACAGCATATTATGGGCTGAGATGACACGATAATTCGAATTCTTTGTTCACAAAAATAAATTCCAGCAATGTAAGAAATTAGCACTAATCGAAATTACTTGGGCATGAGCCAATGTTTCAATTGGAAGTAGCTTTGGGTGATTACCGATGATGCATTTATAGCATCACAAGTTGATGCGATATTGGTAGTCAAAAGATGTTTATTAGTGTGAGAAGTTACATTGACTTTTCTCCCTTTTACACATACGAGGGTGAATCAAAAAATTCTTGGAATCAATATTAAAAAATGCAAAGATTTAAATAATAATATTTTATTTTTCTACATAATCTCCCTCCAATGCAATGCATTTAGAATAACGCGTTTCTAACTTCCTTATTCCTTGTGAAAAAAAATTATTTTCTTGACTCTCGAAAAAGTCCTCTACGGCAGCTATAACCGCGTCATTATCGTGAAATTTTGTTCCACGAATTTCCTCTTTTAATTTTGGAAATAAGTGAAAATCACTTGGGGCTAAGTCCGGAGAATATGGTGGGTGGTCAAGGAGATTGAAGCCAGCACAGCGGATTGCGTTGAGCGCAACTTCCGATCGATGGGCAGGAGCGTTATCTTGAATGAACAACACGCCCAACGACAGTTTTCCACGACGTTTTTCTTTAATCGCTTCACGCACTTTCGGGATTAAATTTGCATAATAGGGTCCAGTTATCGTCTGGCCTTTTGGCATGTAATCAATAAAAAGGATTCCTTCACTATCCCAGAACACAGAGGCCATAACTTTGCCAGCGGAAGGAGCAACTCGAAATTTCTTAATGGATGGAGAGGATGGTCGTTTCCAAGACATGCTTTGTCTTTTAGTTTCAGGATCAAAATGGTGGACCCACGTTTCATCCATGGTGACAAGACGACGGCAAAAATTATCCGAATCACGCTGGAACATTTCGAGATTACGCTTGGAAATTTCCAAACGTCGCTTTTTGTTTTCGTCGGTTAACATTCGTGGCACCCATCTTGCAGACACTTTTTTGAACCCCAGTGAATCAATTAAAATGGATTGAACGCTACCAAAAGATATCTTTAGGATCTCAGCTATATGTTTTATAGTCATTCTTCTGTCTTCCAAAACCAGATTCTCAACCTTTTTGACATTTTCTTCTGTAACGGAGGTTGAAGGCCGCCCAGAACGCGGGTCATCTTTACAGCTTGATCTACCTCTTTTAAATTCAGCCACCCAGTACGCAACCGTAGAATAGGGTACAGCATCACCCCCTAATGTCTGCTGAATGTCCAAAAAAATTTCCTTCGTAGACATTTTTTTCAAACTGAGATATTTTATCACCGCACGTAACTCACTTTTATCCATAATTTTGACTTTTTAGCAACTCGTTGCACAAAAAAATTTATTACATGCGAACGAACTGACAAAAACAAGTGACAGTCTGCATAAATATAGTGTGATAGACACTCTTTAATTTGAATATCGAACTTGATCCAAAAAGGTTTCATATATATGCACTTCTAAGAACTTTTTGATTCACCCTGGTATATCATCAAAATTCCCTGTACTAAAATTGATTTGATTGAAATTATTGATCGTGTCTGACGCCATCGTTGTCTTGGAAGCCGGCAAAAAACTCTGTGGATGTACCAATGGTCGTAACCATAAACAATGGGGCTGTCCATTAGTCACGTGAGGTTCGAAAGGGGACAAGGGGAGGGGGTATAGTAAGATATCACGTGTTTTAATTTTTTCGTCAAACGCGTGATTTATAAAGCGAAAAGCGAAACCTTTTATTGGGAAGTATTTTAATTTTAGTCTTAAACCTCACCACGTATCGCCAAAAGGGATGGAGGGCTTAAAAAATGTTAAAAAAACATCACGTGATGAATGGCCAACCCCAATTTGCAACTTAAAAATTTTCGCAACACGCCAATAATTTGAAACACCTTTGAATATTACGGTAAATACATATTACACATATTACTGTACAAGGATCGTCAAAAGCTATGACCATTTCCTTATGGTATTGTTCATAAACAATTTATATGTAATTCCAAATTGACAGGCATTTCAAATAAGTTGATGTAAAGCCGCGTCACTGCCAAAAATGCAGTTCTAGAAATAGACCAATTTGCGTGTGTTCCAGCAAATTTCATTGATCTCATTTCTAATATCGAGAACTAGGCCAATGGTACTTACGAGTGTGCTCAAATTACAGTCAAAACGGTACCAGTGTGGGTAGACGCTCGAGCTATGACATCAAGTAGGATTTACAACGGTATCTTACGCTGATTAATGTTTAGTAGCAATATTCAACCTACCGCCATCATTATCAACCCACATTACACCACTGGATATACGCCTCCCCCACTAAGCATCATAGCACCTTTTCTAAGCTTGATGAACCCAGCTGCCCGGCCTTTCACAAATCACCGCTCCATCGAACATAGGGCGTTCTTCACCTGGACCTTTGGGCGTCAGTCCTGCGAACTATGTGCCCTACCCACTACCACTTAAGTTATGCAATTCTGTGGGCTATATCTGTCACTCGGCGTGTCTCTTCATTAGAGATGAAACGGATAGCAGTTTGGCCGGATACCGTATATTCGGCCAACCATGTGGCCGAATAGCCGAATATCCGGCCGCCGGATATCGGTGGAAGTTAGCCGGTTGGTGAATCGCACACAGTAGGCAGCTATAGCGCAATACCCAAATTTAACAAAGTTTGCCAAAATATATCTTTCAGCACCTTGCAGCAGTGTGTACAGGGACTTTTTTCTGAAGCTGGCCGTATTTATGAAGAGAAGCGAAACCGCTCGATACCTCTCAATGCAGAGAAATGAGTATTTATTCATCATAATTTACCCTTATTGCAATATGAGTACTAATTAATTCGTTATCTTTCTATTACATTAATACACTATTGTGTTATTAAAAATTTACAGCTAAAACTAATTATATTTAATAGGTGACACTAAGACTAACTAAATAAAGCAAATAATCACTTAAAAATATATTTTTTATTCATATTCTTTATTAATTCGGCGAGATCCCTATCCGGCTGAGTAGTTGTTAGTTATCCGGTATTCGGCCGGACAGTATAAAGGCCGCCGGATAGGCCGGATACCGGATAGTTACCGGATATCCGTTTCATCTCTACTATTCATGTCTGATTCGCTCTCGCATGGAACCTCCGAGCATAGCCCTTTCCCGTCCCAGTCCTTCACTAGAGCTAAAGAACTAGTATACTATCACGTTGTCGTTATTTTAGCAGAGATTGCCAGAATTTCGACGAAGTACCTAGTGTCCGCAACATGATTGAAAAAATTATATTCTCGCCTTTTTCCCATTTTCATTGGAGTCGACAACGGTATTACCGCATTGCCGATTATGTAAATGACCCAGCTGCTTGGGACTAAACTGTTCAGTGTCTTTATTTATGTTATTGAACATATGTGAAAAAGGACCGCAAGGAAAAAGGAAACGACAAGCCCTCTGGAGTTTCTTGCCAGTTCATCTCGGCAGTTGTCGGGTTCCGAACTGGTGGTAGACGGACGAACGAATGTTTTTTTGTATAATATGTTGACTATTTTAGTGTCCATAGTGATCTACACAAAATAAATGCTTTGAATTTGAATTGTATAACTTGATTTGGCCAACTACCAGCATTTTCACGGACTAATTTCCCTCTGCGACCCACCTAGTGTAGTAATCTTTACGTGTTCTCTGATATCGGCATAACGTGACTAATACAAAATATATAATTTATAACCTTACATTCTAAAACAAATAAGCTATTAGCATGCTACATAATGCAATTACACAATTTAACCGAAAAATCTAAACTAATAGCATCAAGAAATATCGCCCACAAATGCGAGAATTATCAAAAAGTCCTGCATCACAGTAGCGAAGAATAAAGAGCATTTTGGACGGTTAAGAAACGAACGGACTGAAGCATTGCGATTACTGCTGTATTTTTTTAAAGAAACATGAATTAGTTACGTACCAGAATTTGAAGAATCGTCCCTTTTAGCAGTTGGCCGGGTCCTGCCGCTGCTCTCATTGGCTGGCGGCTTCTGGGGCTCGGTGGACTTCTCCGGCAAGCGGGGACTTCTATCTAGAGGCTGAAGCAAATTTTTCAGTTCTCTAATGACCCACTGCTAAGTCGGCCTTCCTTTTTTGATATAGAGAAATTAGCCTATTTTCTACGCTGGCTAGATGGGCAAGGGGCTTGAAGCTTTCCTTGTCTTGCAGTCCGTTTGTCTACCTCACTGCGCGGAATAGATTGGTATCCAGATGGTTTTCTGTGTCATTTAATGACTTCTGTTTCTTTTGGATACGTTTTGGGCGTATCTACTTCCTTTAATGGTCTCATACGTCACGCTCGGGACAGAATGAGTTAGTGACACCAGTATTCTAAATCCTTCACCAGACGGACACATCTGCACATAGCAGGAAGTTTCTATACGGTTCAACGCTCCAATATTTTCCAAATCTGTCTATAGTTTACTGCCCGCATAAACATTGCTATGGCGCGGTTTGCCGTCCAGCTGTCCACCGAGCTAGCAGATCGTCTAGGACAGAGTTTCCCAACCTGTTTCAAATGACCCACAGTAATTTTAAGTTAATTAAAATTATATAAAATTCATCGGCGTTAATAGTTTTCTAGTCTGATAGTAGTAAAAAACTGTACTAACCTAAAACAACAAAACAACATACAAATTTGTGAATGTAGATATGACGACCGATGAGAGTGTATAGAGAGCTAGCGTGGGACAAGGGCTAAAAGAAGATAATGGTAATTTTAAATATGACGATTTATTAGGGTTTTGTAATAGAACCTACGTAAATAAAGTTCCTTTCGAGCTTGAATTTGGCAAAGACCACGTCACGAAGTTAATATCTATACGATGTTAATAATCTCTAACAAAACCTCTAGACACGGTGACGGATACACAAACATCCGCGGTAGTTTTGATAAAATTATATTGTACTTTTTATATGTACTTTAAAATATTACTGGCTCCCTTACCAAAAGTGCTACAAATCATTCGAAACGTCTTTTATAGGTTTTTTATAACAACATATGTCTTCCGATAGCGAGCACTTTGAGAAACTCTGTCTTAAACAATATGAGAATCTATTTTAAATGAAGCCCACATTCATAGCATAACATGCATTCGTTGTCTTGGAATAGCTGTATCAGACACGTGGTATCTGATGCGTTTATGGACACAAAGGCAGTCGGCATCATGACGACGTCTAAGCAATGAAACGTCGCCAGACATAAGGACTTAGATCTGTTCTATTTTATATATCTTTTTTAGAAATTTAGAATAAATAGTGTCACCATCCCACTCCATTCTGAGGGTATCATAAATAATAAATAAATAAATATCCTTGGACATTTCACACAACGCCATCTCGTCCCAAGTTAAATACATACATGTTTGTAAATACATACATGTTATAGATAGAAATGACACCCAGACTCCGAGCCAGTGCCTCTGGTCTAGACAAAGACACTTGCCCGACCCCGGAATCGAACCCGGGACCCGTTGATCCAAAGGCGGCACATCTAACCACTAGACCAACGAGGCTATATATTTTTAGTTAACCTTCATCATAAAAGCCGAAAAATGGAAACGCCGGGTGATAACCTAGCCGCAAGAGAAGGAAAACTTGATACGAAACCCTGTACCAACCCGCCTGCCCAGCGTGGCACAGTATGCTAATTGCCCTCCATGAAGGTGGAGGAGGTCCTATTCAGTAGTGGGTCATGTATGGGCTAAATCGACGATATAATAATAAATTAACAGAAACATACCTGATCTTCACCAGATAGGTTTCCCAGGAAGTTATCACCCTCCGTGTCCGTTTCACTCTCAGAATCAAAGTCGTGTCTTGCTGTGTGGCGAACCGGGGGGTTAAACTTCGACATGGTGGCTTTAACCAGTTCCTCCTCACTCGAGGTACTCTCTATTTCGGTAGCGTTCTCCACAGACACGGTCTCGTCGTACATCACTTGAGCATCGTCACAACCGAAATATTGGTTTCTGACGTTCGTCTGACAGTGTTTGTCGTTGGTTGTCATGGCAACCGATCGACACCCGCCGCCAAGAGCGCGCAAAAATACTGGCATACTAGGAACTTATTTGTATAATATTTTTGCTGGAATTTTTGTGCCACGGCTACATGGTGACCATATATTTTATTAAGTTTGGGACACGTGCTCTTGTTCGCACCGAACGATCATTGCAAAATCTATATAAATAAAAATGAATTGCCGTTAGTTAGTCTCGCTAAAGCTCGAGAACGGCTAGACCGATTTGGCTAATTTTAGTCTTGAAATATTCGTGGAAGTCCAGGGATGGTTTAAAAGGAAACATGAGAAAACATGGAAAAATTGCAAGTAAAATAATAAACCTCCTATTTCATAATTACCCCTATTTGAAATAAATATTCATAGTTAAGACAGGATAACGTCTGTCGGGTCAGCTAGTATACTATATATTTTTAGTTAACCTTCATCATTTCAGTTCATACAATGACTCACTTCTGAGACAGGCCTCTGAGTTCATGAAGGGAAATTAGCCCACTGTGCCACGCCGGCACGACGGGTTGGCACAGGGTTTGTTGCATCATTGCTGTCGAGCTTAATCGTACGGATGCTCGACAGGGAGGAGGGATGAGAAGCCTCCTTTTTAAATAAATAAATAAATATCCTTGGACATTTCACACAACGCCATCTCGTCCCAAGTTAAGCAACCTAATGCTTGTGTTATGGTAACGAGATGGATGATAAACTACTTAAATACATTTTTTTTTGTTGTAAATACATACATATTATAGATAGAAATGACGCCCGGACTCCGAGCCAGTGCCTCTGGTTTAGACAAAGACACTGGCCCGACCCCGGAATCGAACCCGGGACCCGTTGATCCAAAGGCAGCACATCTGGCCACTAGACCAACGAGGTAGTTTTGCGAGGACGTTGTGTCGCAGAAGGAGGCGGCGGACCTGGTCAGGGAGGAGGATGCTCTGGCTGACCCGCACCGCAGACAATTAAAGAAATTCCCCAGCGAAACCAAAAAAAGGGTTCAAGTTTTCCTAATCTTGTGGCTAGGTGGTCTTGCATTTCTTTAGTCGACTCTTACGATACTGTCAGGATGGTGTTGGTAACATTGTGTATTTCTAAATCCGTCACCACACGGACTAGTTAACATTCATCATCATTTCATCCCATGAATGACCCACTACCGAGGCCTTACATTATTATAAAACTAGCGACTCGTCCCCGTTTGCACGTGTGCAATTATGCATGTATTATACATATATACATTCCTCTTGAACCACTCTATATATTAAAAAAAAACTTCAAAATGCGTTGCGTAATTTTAAAGATTTAAGCATACATAGGGACGGACAGACGACAGCGACTTTGTCTCATACTATGTAATGTAGTGATGAGTACCTATAAATTAAATTTTGTGGCAACATTTAAAACAAGACTGATGTGTAGGGTTTTGTCATTTTGGATAGACACTACATAGTAGTACTCAGCCCATATATGACCCACTACTGAGTCGGGCCTCCCCCAGTTACATAAATGGTAATTTCCTTCTGTTACGGCTAGGTTTTCAGACCTGACATTTCCTTTTACCGGCTCTTACGACACCTTCAAGATGGAATGGGGTGGTGACACTGTGTATTCTAAATTCGTCACCACACGGAGATTAAATATATAATTACTAGGTGTTAACTGCCACACGAGATAGTTTTTACGGAGACATGAGCAACAAACAAAAAAAGTCAAATAATGCAATAGTGTGATGGATGACAAAAGAACCGGTCCCATTCGAAACCGGAACGAATGGTCACAATAGCCATGGCACAGGCTGGCACTTGGGGAAGATCCATTTGTCTAGGCGTGTCGCATTTCGTCACATATCAAGAAATGTGGATGCGTGTTGGAAAGTTGGGTAATTTCATTGATAAATTGTAACTGACTCCTCTCTGATAAGAGCTGTCTCACGCATGTGTTGAGAAACAATTATTATTAGTGATTGCAGCTAGTCATATATCAATTAAAACTTCTTAATATGTAGGTAACTATTTATAGATAATATAATGTATGAATCTAATCATCACTACATAGTTTAAAATAAAGTCGCTGTCGTCGGTCCGTCCCTATGTATGCTTAAATCTTTAAAACTACGCAACGGATTTTGAAGCGGTTTTTTCAATAGATAGAGTGATTCAAGAGAAAGGTTTTTATGTTTATTACATGCTTAATTGCACTCGTGCGAAGCTGGGGCGGGCCGCTAGTTATAAATTTAATGTGAATAGTACCAGAAATAAGTATTTGAATAAGTAACACAGATAGTTCTACAGCATTTAAAATCTTTTTTTTCAGTTCTTTATTGTCATAAATCATCTTTCGTTATCATTAAAACGCTAAGCGTATTTATTGTTTACAGTTTTCTAAGCGGTAACTTAATTAAAACTTTAAGATTGTGTGTGTGAGTATTTAAGGAGTTTGTTATTGATATACCGTATGAATGTCACTAACACAGAACACACACGTTTCACACAGAAACTAGGTCCTACTAGGATTATAATAACGGGTTACTGTTTAGAAATAATTTAATTTCTTGGTACGTTCTTAGTACGGAAACAAGAACTTAAATTATTTCGAGTTGCGTTTAGAGTTTCGATTTTGATATAAATTGCATGTTTCTAAATTAAATTAGTTTCAGTATCTTTTTCTAGCGACTAGGTTAAACCACTTTAGTCGTCTAGTGTGGCGTCGGATTTATAATAGGCACGAAGCGTCGCCGCCCCTTTCCATACCGAGGGATTCGTAAGAGACGACAAAATGAAATCACCGGGGTCGTTAACTTAGCCACAAGGAAAACTCGATACTCGTGGAAGGAAATTAGCCTACTGTGGCACGCTGGCCAGACCGGTTGGCACAGGGAAACCCTGTGCCAACCGGTCTGGCCAGCGTGCCACAGTAGGCTTCTCACCGTCCATGTAACTGAAGGAGGCCCGACTCAGCAGTGGTTCAACTATGGGCTAAGTAATATAGTAGTTGCCTAGCACTAACCTCCAGTTAGAACAGGGTGGTGAAACTAAGTTTTACATGACGTTATTAAGCGGTATTTAATAAAAAAACACAAATCAATATGTCAACTTTATTTATTAAAATAATGACTATTTCCTATGATATCAAAATAACGTTGGCAACAACCCGACTATCGGAATTAGAGATGTCGACATTCAACTTACACAATTATTATCAAGTTCTAAATCTAGTTCCCTATCATATAAGGTATAAACAATTTTATAATAATCTACGGGCCCATAAATAGGAGGGAGAAATGTAGGTGGAATGAGACTGCTCATGCGTTTTGGAAATCCCTACTCAATGAATGGTTAGTTTATTTTAGTTATTTGGCAAAGTATTCTACGTTACGTTCTTTCCAATACTTATGTGACAACCAAACAAACAATGCTTCATCAAAGCGCGTTTAAGACAGCCAAGGGTAATGAATGCCACCGTTACGTTCACAATAGCAGAACACCACAACATGACTGTCTTAACGACTTCCATGTCTTTCGCTAACTAACATTACTAACTTTACAGATTCATTAAGAACTTCTACACCTACTTTCTGTTCCATTATTCATTAAAACTTGAGATCGCTGAAATGATATAAACTCTCCAATGCAATGAGCCTGAACAGATCGGAGCTCATTAAAGACAACCGACGCTCACATAACAAACCACTACATAATTACACAATTTCATATCATTTAGTCAGGTTTTATTTTGTTATACATCATTTTAATGCTAACAATCAACGGGGATATAAATATCGAGCCGACAATAAAATATTGTTTTTACTTGACCATGCCTCGCGAACATATTAAACTAGTCGATCGAAAGCCTCGGAAAAATGTTGAAGATTTATAGTAATAAATGAAAAAGAAAGAACTAGAGAAAATATCACCATACAAGCTGGTATTTATCCTAGAATAGTAAAGTATTTAAAAAAATAAAATATAAAAGATGTTTTTTTTAAACTAAGCTGTGACCTTGATGCTAATTTTGTCAGAGGTAAGTGATACTTTTAATAAAGGTCTTTTGACCACAGTCCACGCATAACATCTGACTCGCAACCGCATGGCCAAGTTAGCTCCAAAATAGCTTTTATGTCTGGCCCTAATATAGACTGTTATTGGATTGACACTTATAAAAGTTTATCTGTGAAAGTAGGTATATGACCTAGTTCAAATGGTGACGAACATTTTACAATTTTAAAGTATAGTGTATAAACAGTCCCATTACGAATACAATCTAATCTTATTCGACATCTAACTATAGTTTTTCGAAAATATTTCTAGAAAAATACATTCAGCTACGCAACTGCTCCCGAAAAATGTAACACTTCAAAATTTTTACATACAAAATAAATATCTGGGCCTTTTAAATACAACAGTTAAAGATATCAAAATATATGGATACATTTACAAATTTCGTATCTGCATATTCTAGGCTGCACTGTTCTGATTATGACCGGCATAATATAAACTGTGCACTGACATGAATATATCTGATAACATGATTCTATAGTATTCGAGATTTTTATCACATTCGCAGTCTTGGAGTAAATAACAAACAACAGGAATTAAATGGCGTTACGCTTAGCGATTTGGCACAATGTCACGAAGACTTGTTACAACTTAATGCGACTTATCACTTAACAGGATAAGAACAAAAGTATGTCTCCGAGTCAGTCTGGAGCACAGACATGCAAATATTTTCATGTGCGTAAAATTAGTTCATCCGACTTTGTTGATGAGCTCATCGCATATCGCGGTTAGTTCTTCATTGGCTTTAGTCTTCTGTGCCAAAGATTCCTCCAAGGACGTTATGTGTAACTCCTTCCTCTTAATCATAGCGTTAAGTTTCAGCATTTCCGCCTCATGGGCCTTGTTAATTTTCTCTAGTTCTTGGTTTGCATGGTTCAATTTAGAGGTGGCATGCTGTTTAAGTAGCTCATAATTGTTTTGCATTTTGGTTAGATTCTCTTCAAATTCCTTTATAGATATTTTATATTTGTCCTCGTTGGCCTTGCAGCTAAGGATCACTTGCTTACTCTTCTCGTACTTGCTATGTAAGTCACTAAATGACACTTCCATGCTAGTTAAGTGTGCCGTCTGCTCATCTCTCTCGTTTATCAGCTTCATTCTTTCTTCGGCGTGCCTTTTCTTATCCTGTTCAGTTTCAGCGATCAAACTAGCTATCGTTCTCTCATATTCTTCGACAACCGCCGCCATGCTTTTATTGATTTTGGTTTTTTCGAGTAGTTTGCCATTTAAATCATTAATCTTTTTCAATCTACCTTGACTCTCAGTATCAAGTTCTTTTACTTGGTTTTCTAATGTACTTAATCTATCTTTTAACTCTTTACTCTCAGATCTTAGGGTGTACACGTGTACTTCCTTTTCAGCAAGGAGTTCTCGCAACTGTGTAAGTGCTAAGTCGGCCTCGTTTTGCTGTCTAGAGACCTGATTAATAGGTGAATCTGAAACTGAGGTGTTGTTTCCACTCAGTGAAAGAAGTCTATCAATAACTGCCATGGCAGGGGACGTGAATGTAATAGAGCGTCTATTTGATCGATTAGGAGTTATAGTTCTATTTCTAGGTGTCACAGCTGGATTAACAGCAGGTGGCACGACCATCATCGGTTTAGAGACCGTAATGTTAAGTTCATCATTGTATTCTTCACTAGTATTCATATCGAGATCAGTGGTGGCATTCATATGTGAAGGCCCAGCAATAGGTGAGGTTACTTCTTTTGTAATAGTTTTGGACATTTTTGTTGGTGTGCTTTGACTCCTTTGAAGTTTATTCAAAGCGGTAAGTACTCCATCAGAAGACAATCTTTTAGCGAACAAGGGATCGAATTTTAGGAACAGACTTTCTTTACCGCTGTCGGCTATAGTACTACTTTTATTCTGATTAAGTAAAAATTCAAAGGCTTCAGCATCAATAAACATTTCATCACTTTCTTGATTATCTTCTTTTTTTATTGTAGGTATTTCATTGAAATGCATCATATCAACAGTGTCATCTTCATAAAGTATATTATTATCATCATTATTCAAGTCATCTAACTCTAAAAATGGACCTTCTACAGTATCTTCATCTTCCGTATTAATCTCTCTAAATGTTGCATCTCTTTCATCGGTTGTTTTAGATGATGATGTCGTATTACTTAAATTTGTGGAAGAATCTTTCTCCATTAACTCTGTTTCTGTTTTACCACCCGATACCGTTAGTATCTTTATATTAACATTTTGCGGACTATCAGATTTATTATCTGACTGTATTAGAGATGTTTCTGGGGAAGATTTCAATTTATTTATTGTAATAAAAGGATTGTCGTCTTCTTTTGGTGTAGGAGACTGGCATATTATAGTTTTTGTTGCAAACGGATTAAAATTCATGTCATCAATCTCGGGTATATTGAAAACATTCTTTGATTTAATAGTTTCACTGGACGATGTACCAGGACTATGATACTCAGGATGTATTGTGGATGACGAGTCTTTATTTCTAGTTGAAACAACAACCGGTATTTGATTTGATGATTCCGCATTATCATTGATACTATCAGTTTCTAAGACACTGTCATTTGTTTTATTTTCTAGAGTAAACGATTTGTTATCAATAAAGTTGGTTTTATTAAATTTGTCAGAATTAGAATTATATTCAATGGTATCATGAATTTTGCACTCATCTAAATTTGTTAACATATTAGGATCTAGTACTTCAATAGTAGAGTCGGAACGACTTTCACAAATAGTATTATTTGTATGTGATTGTGATATTTTAGAATCAGATTTTTGAGTAAACGTTTCCTCTGTTGTGGAATCAAATGTCGAGTTAAACTTCTTTTTCGACAAGAATGGTCGTTTCCTTTCAGGTTGCGACTTTCTTCGATTTTGGACTTCTTTCATATTCTCCGCTTTAGCCTCTAGCTTCTTAGGTTTTTTAGTATTTTCATTATTGTCTTTATTAAGATCATCAATATTATCCGTATTTGGAAAAGGAGACAATGTTATCTTAGTTTTCATGAAAAAGGGATCATCCATTTCATCGAAATTAAAGTTATATCCTTTTGAAGATATAGGCGGTGATGCTGGCTGTGCTGTGGAAACTACTTCACTCACATCACTTGAAAGTTTAGCATCATCGACACATTTCTCTGCGGCAACTATATCTTCTACAGTAACATATAGAAATGGACTGTTATTTTCTGATACCACTTCTTCACATATTATATCACTTGTCTTTATATCGATGTCTATAGTTTTAGAGGTCTGTCCATTAGTTATCATCATCGAATCATCACACACATGTATCATTGTGTCTAATGTCTTTTCAGTTAATTTAGTTCTGTTTAAGTCTATAGTTTTGTCCACAATATTGTCATCATCTTTCTTTTCGCTATCGACGCAAGTTGGTAAAATATCATTAAGGACGTATGGCTCTTGTTCAGTAGATTGAAGTACTGTCATTTCAGAGTTAATATTTTCACATAATGATTTCAATTCAGTAGTTTCATCATTATTGTCCGCAAATAAACTCATTTTCTTATCTTGACTAACATCTTGGGTAAGTATAATTGTTTGGTTGATAACGTCCGGTAAAGAATTTAAATTAACTACACTGTTATTTATGTCCATAGCTACTTCTTTGTCTGAAAATGGTTGTGTAGGTTCTTCCGTCTCAAGTTTGTCCACGAATTCCTGTACCATTTGAGGTTCATTGCATTCTTGCGTTTCTTTGCAAATATTCGACAGATGGTTCTCCGAGTCTTTAATTTTTAGAACAATATCATTGCTAGCAATATTTGTAGAGGATGTAGTGTCAAAGGCAGGGTTACTTTTTGTAACACTATCTTCAATATAATGAATTTCCTGTTTTACAATTAAATCATCAGTCAGATTTTGGATTTCGGTATCTACAACATTTTGCATTTCCTGAGAGGAACATGATAAATTTTCAGAATTATTCTTTTCACACACATTTGGCACCAGCACTTCTGGGTTGTCCGAATGTGCTAGTTGAAGGTTGTTAACAAGATCTAGAGCAAGTGACGCAGAAAGAAATTCTTTTTCAATATCATCATCTTCAGGTAAAGGGATATCAGAAGGAAGTGCAATCTCTTTTTTTATCGTACTTCTCACATACTCGTCATCGGGCATTATTTTCGCCTCGGTTTCTCTACTACTCTCTTCTGTTGCTGTATTAAATTCGCACTGCTCTATAGCAAACTCGTGTTCAGTGATGGAATTATTTTTTTCTAGATTCGAAATATCGTCTATTCTCATGTGGGTACAAACATGCTCATCTAAAGTAGTTTTGTTTTTATCTTCGGGCATCAGAAATTCCTTCCCAAGCTTTAAAATGTCTTGGGTGTGTTCACCAATAATTTCAGTGCAGTTAAAAGGAGTTTCGGCACTGCTATGGGTAGACTGAATCTGTAAGTTTTCATTTGATTTAAAATCCTGACTGTTATTTATCATAGTTGTAGATATTGGTACTGAATCTTGGGTTACCAACAAGTTTTCAGCTTGTGTATCCTTTTCAAAAATACTTTCTAACACTATAGTGTTATCTGCAGCCATATTAGAAACCGAAAACTTTGCACCGAAACCAAGAGCCTGTTCTTCAACAACTTGGTTTTCTAGTGTTTTATTTAGGTCACAGGCCTCTTTGTTCGTGTCATCTATTACAATCGTATTATTAAAGTTAGTCTCCTCAGCAGGCTTAAAAACTGAAAGATTTGCATCATTATCCAGACTGTGTCTACTAACTTCATTTTCTAATGTGTTATTTACATTTTCAATTACAATAGTATTATTAAAGTTGATCTCTTCAGGATGAGAGGCTGGAGGATTTCCATTAATTTCCAAAGTGTTATCTTGCATGTCTTTATTTTCTAGTGTTTTATTTAGGTCATGGTTGTCTAGCATAGGACACATAACATGATCATGATTTATTAAGTTTGATTCAGAATAACTGTCTAATTTTTCAAGTGTAGAATTTTTTAGAAGAGCAGCATGGGTGGGCTGGATAGTTAAATTATTTTCATCTTTATGAACCATAATCTGTTCACTTATATATGGCACTGGGTCAGGTGTCTTTGTCACATCAAGTAGGTCAGTTATTAATTCATTTGAGTCATTTACTAGTTTTATATATTGACATTCATTTATATGGGTTGTTTTATTAAAACTATCATTCAAATCATTAGGTGTAATAGAAAGTGTTGCATCTAAAATATCTTGAGTAGTATTTAAAATTATTTGTTTAAGCTTAGAAGAATTTTCTTTCCTACTATCATTTTTACTAACATCAGTTTGATCAATCACTGGAGTTGTTTTATCATCAACAATTTGGATCTCATCCTTAGTGAATGTTGTCTCACAATCAACAAATTCACCATCTGATTCAGCAGCAAGAGTACTTTCATTCCTATTGACATCAGCCTGTGCCTCACACATAGTTTTATCTTGTAGTATAGAATCATTGTATGAAATATCCATATACTCAACAGTAGAATCCAAATCTTTATCATTTTTCTGTGCAGCATTACTGATGGTTGGTTTAGCATTGTTAGGCTGTGCATTTTGAAAAAATAATTTATGGATTGGTATTCTCTCTTGACTGAAAAGAATGGTTGTTTCATCTTTCCATAGTAGTTCCTTCTCTAAATCATCATTGAAAACTAAGCTCTCTTTAAGTGGACTGCTCTTTTTGTTTGAGCTGCCTTCATTTTTATGATGAGCAGAAATTGGTGTCGAGGCTATAACTGTTCTAGAATTTTCAGGTATCTCAGATACTACAGGGCTTAGTTCCGACTTAACCATTCCATCACTCTCCCCTGGGGGTATAGGACTCTGAGAGGAGCGAAACATATTAAGGACTGTTTTGAGCCCACGCATGATTGGTGAACCTTCTTCATTCTTCGGAATTTCTTTAGTTGGTGTTGTAGCTTCTGGAGTTGGGATGGTAGATGAAGGGGTGCTTGGAAGTGACAAATTTTCATCAATATCATCTGGTCCACTAATTATGATTGTATGATTTCCGATATCGGTTTCAGTTTTGTCCAGGGGTCTAAGTACAGTTGTACTCCTACTATCACCAATATCAGTTGAAAGGGACTTAAGAGGTAAAGCCTTGAGAGATTTTACAACACTGTCATTCTTACTGACATTTGCATTTAACGACCGAGTGAGATTTGCATTCTCATTAGTGTTGGTATTAAGAGGATTGCCAATAGGGTCATAAAACTTATTATCAACACAATTTGCTGTATAGCTCTTTGACATAGGCGAGTTGGCTGGCGTAATAGAGTACCTCAATTTCATGTTGAGCTCCGAGACATCCAGCTCCTCATATCCTTTCTCTGTACTCGGTAACACATTGCTGTGGTGATAACTGTTCTCTTTATTGTCAAATTCACTATCCACATCCATTGGCTCCGAGTGAGAAGCCATTTCACAATAACACTAGTCCAAAACACTTCACTTTGTTCATGCAAATTCCATCACACCTGGCATCCACAATTATTATCTGGAGCAAACAGAAACAAAAAATCAGTCCAATCTTAACAGTTAACCGATTTCAGAGAGTTTCGCTTAGATTTCTAAAAGATACAAGGCGCGCGACGCGAGTATGTGTGTCATTTAAAAACAAAAATGTCGGGTGAGCTGAACAGTGAACACGCAACTCTGAAAATCTATTTTTAACCTTTTTGTGTAGCGTTCATTTTATGTAACGCGTTCGCCCGAGGGAATGATGCCAAAACGCAACGTAAAGCTTTTCAGCTAAACAAGAAAGCAACGGCCCGTCGTCGGCGTAACAAAACCGTTTGAAATCCGGTAACTTTTTTATAATTTGAAATGTCAGTGAATGTCAGCTAAAGCAGAGAACATACTGATCAAATCGGGTTTTTTCTTAGTGTAACGAAACGTTGCATAACTTTTTGTGAATATTTACGCTAGTCACTGCTACGTATATGTAGGTATATAAAATATTATATAATATGAGTGTGTTTGTATGATTTTATTATATCTCACTAGCTTAAATTAATTACAAAATGTTTAAATATATTTTTTTAAACGAAACCACTGCTCTAGGTACAACCTGTGTCGCGGGGGCAGTTTACAAACATGTAATTCACGAGTACAAATGACACCCAGACTACGAGCCTCTGGTTTAGACAAAGACACTTGCCCGACCCTGAAATCGAACCCGGGACCCGTTGATCCAAAGGCGCGGCAGTCATCTCTTTTTGTTTCCAATTGTTTTTATCAATAACTAGCGACCCAGCCCGGCTTCGCCCGGCAATTATGCATGTATTATATCTAAAAACCTTCCTCTTGAAACATTATCTTTTAAAAAAAAACGCTTCAATATTCGTTGCGTAGTTTTAAAGATTTATGCATACTTACGGACGGACAGACGACAGCGACTTTGTTTTATACTTTGTAGTGATTTATAAATAATAGATAAATAAATATCTTTGGACATTTCACACAACGCCATCTCGTCCCAAGCTAAGCAACGTAATGCTTAATGCCGTAACGTAGTGTTATGGTAACGAGATGGATGATAAACTACTAATTATATTTTTTTTTGTAAATACATACTTAATAAAGATAGAAAACACCCAGACTCGGCACAAATACTTCAAAATCAAAATGTTTTATATTGTTATATATTACTCTAAATCAAAATTAAAAAAAAAAGAATAATTTATCATTTAGTTTTTACCACCGGTTCGGAATGCCATTCCACAGAGAAGAGCCGGCAAGAAACTCCATGGTTGCTCTTTTAAATAAAAGGCTTACAATGATGGTGGTACAAACAAGTCTGACAGATTAGTGAAAGCAATAACACGCATACACATGTAGCATATTAAAAAAATAGAAAATAAAAATTAATGAAATTACACTAATTACATGGTGCGTGCTGAAACTGCACTCACATACTGTTTACAAAACTTGTAGGTCGTACAAATATTTCTTCCGTGCGGGGAATCGAACCCGCGACATGCTGCGCAGCAATCTATCGCTCAACCACTGCGCCAAGCGCTAACCGTGTCGTCAAAATTTATAAGTACAATAAACTTAAAACATACTTCAGTAATATCAATAAAATCAAAGACGAGTAAAAAATATCAAACCTCTGTAGGTGGAAACCACGGATAAAGTAACAGGAAAACCAGATTTCAACTCTCTCAAGTCTAAAAAGTTGATAGTTATAACGTTTCAGCACGTGTATTTTAGCTTTATGATAAACGTCAGAATATGGAGTACGTTTACGAAGAAATTTGTCATGAATATTCCATACCTCATCTATTTATTGTACTCGAAAGAGTATATGAAATATTTATGAGATTTTTATGTAAGAAGATACTACTAGAGTAAATAGATATTATAAAAATATGTATTACTTTCCTGCAACAGATGTCAATTTAATGTAGCTAGCTAGTTCCATAAATTAAGTTGTTACTGTCAAGTATTCGCGAGTTGTTTGTGTGTAGTTTCAAAGTTTAATTACATAATGAAAACTGAATTAAAATTAGTTCCGATTACAGAGTTTGAAATGAAATTCCAATATGAGTAACGTAAGCACCAATTTCTTTGCTTTAGATATATTTACAACTCCTGTAATGTCAAGGTTAATTAACATTTAGGTTATAATTTTGTTTTTCTCTCATTTTGCACGTAATAATTTAATTGATGGCTCTCTGTAGATAACCTGAAGTACATGTTGTTTGTCCTTATTTTATTCGAAGTAGTGGCGTTTTTTTAAAGTCTCCGAACCAGTTTTATTTGATGCAACTAAATAACCGGCGTATGAGTTAAATAGTTCGTAAATTGTTGTATTATCTACGTCAACTTCAGTCAGTACTCAGTAGTCGCTCAAGTGTATAACGAGCCACACGTACACTTCTTCAAACTTGCTGTGTTGAATAGCACTTGGTTCGCGCTGAAAGTAATTTAAATTTCTTATCATATTTTCTATTGTAACTAATTCTGTTCAGTGTGAACAGGTTTTATTTACATTTTAAGTAATAAGTTTTTTTACACTAGGGTTTGTTAAAGGTTTCTTTAGAAAGTTGCAGTCTTACTTGTTATACTTCATGTGAAATTCATATAAGTAGATATATATGTCCAGCATTATAATATCCAAAAAAAAAATAAAAAAAAAGAGGTATAAATGTGAGTAAACATTTAATTATCATTTAACTGCACCTATTCTACCGAATCTCACCTTTCTTAACAACACTTTTATGCTGTTTTTAGTATACCTGTAAATTAGATCCTCTTGTACAGTGATTTTCTCTGTTCCAGTATGAAATATGGAAATTGAACATGAAGTGACAGTGAAGCTTTTATTTTTTGCACAATCCAAAGAGCTGGCTGGCACCAAGGAGTCCACAATAAGACTGCCATCAAAAATCAGTTACACAAAGCTATTAAACATCATATCGGAAAACTTTAACTTGGCACCAATCAAACACAACATTCTCCTAGCCAAAAACGAAGAAGTCTGCGAAGAGGAGATTGATATTGAAATCAGAGATAGAGACCAGATAGCAGTAATACCTCCAATCAGTGGGGGCTAAGTGGTTTATGTTTACACTCAAAATACATTCATAGTATTTCTAAAACAAATTAATTAACTTTTGTGGACTTTATTTTAATCAGCGGTAACACAAATAAGTGTGTATTAAGTTTATTGATAGAAAACTAAAGGGTTAAGATTCATAAGCAATGGATCATCTCAAGTTAACGGTAGACAAGTTATCAGTTGACGAGATCACAGACCTTGTGACTGACAACAGCTGTGGTGCAGTGTCTGTGTTCATCGGCACAACGAGAGATAGCTTTGAAGGTAAAAAGGTTAGTAAACTTTTGGTACTCAGAATAAAATATGTATTATATTTTATGACTGTCGAAATGTCAATTGAGTTTATATACTTTGTGAAGGTTCAAAGGCTTGTTTATAATGATAATTGGATAGGGTTTTATTATATACCACCGAGGTGGCTCTCAAGCTGTTAGCCCTCCTGATGAAAAGTGATTACCATCCACTACGTTTGCACTGGAGGCAACATTTGTAACAAACATGTTTCCGTGTGGTGACAAATTTAGAATACATAGTGTTGCCACTCTATTTAATTCTGAGGGTGTTGGAAGAGCCAACAAAAGAAAATGATAAGGCAGAAAACATTGCAACGGAAAGAAAACTTGATACAAAAGCCTGTGCCAATCCATTTGGCTAGCGTGAGACATTAGGCTAATTCCCCTCCATGTAGTTGGAGGAGGCCCGTCTGAGCAGTGTGTCATTTATGGACGGAAACTACGAAGTGCCATAAGCAAACCAAACCCTATCTAGTAAAGCTATCGGTATTCATTTGAGGTGTTAATTTTTCGTGCCGATTGCTATTGATGTGTTAGGATGACACGGAATGTATTACGGATCCGCCGAAGGTTAGAACATCTCAAATGTTATAATCATAGTCATTTATCATCCGGCTGAGACGTTGCTAGAACAAGATAAATTATATTGACCGGTTGATTAGTTTAGGATACCATCGCAACAACATGGCATGAGCTGTTTTATATGGTTGGCCAATAGCTTCAGCACAATTGAAAGTGAATTAATGATTAACTTTTATAGACGTGGCCACAGGTGTTTTAACGTTTCGCAAACAACATTAAAATTCACTGTCAAATATCGTTATCTTTAGTCATACAAGGAACATTACAAATAAATTGCAGGTTTCAGTTTTGTAAATACATACTACTACTTCTCAGCTCATAAATAACCCTCTGCTGGGTCTGGCCTTGTTTTTGGTGACACTATATCTAATAGACAAAATTCTCGTGTCACGGCGTTTGTTATTGAACTCCTCCGAAATGTCTCGTGAAATTTTGTGTGCATATCGGTTAGGTCTGGGAATCGGACAACATCTATTTTTCATACCCCTAAATGTTGAGGGTGGTCAACTCCTAAATTTTATTAATTAGACATTGTTTTTTTTAATTATACATCACTACTACATATTATAAAACAAAGTTGCTGTCGTCTGTCCGTCCCTATGTTTGCTTAAATCTTTAAAACTACGCAACGGATTTTGAAGCGTTTTTTTTAGTAGATAGAGTGATTCAAGAGGAAGGTTCTAGCACAAAAATACATTCAACCCTAATTTTCATCCCTCTACGATCAACACCTATTTTTTAATTGCGATATTTATATGGCAGAGCAACGTTTGCGGGGTCAGCTAGTACTTTATATATACCAACGCCCCTCGGTCTCAGCGGCATACCCTCACACGACATACTTGGGGTGCCACAGGTTCGGATTCCACTTCCATAGGCTCGATAGGCTCCATAGGCTTCCATAGGCTCCATAGGCTTCCATAGGTTCCATAGGCTTCCATAGGCTCCATAGGATTCCACTGTGACGCCACACTGCCGAGTCGTGCCTCCGCCGATAATTTGCCTATTGTGCCTAGTGCCTGTACTGTGGCATAGGGTATCGTATTAAGTTTTCTCTTGCGGCTATGTTTTCGGCCTTATCATTTCCTTTTGTCGGCTCTTACGACACTCCAGGATGAAATGGGGTGGTGAAACTATGCATTTTAAATGCTACTAATAAACCCGCTAAAATACATAGACGATTGTCATATATTATCTGTAATCTTATTATGATCTCTTCGTGGTCAGGTGGTGCGTCTGGAGTATGAGGCATATGAGCCGATGGCGCTGAAGGCGTTGTCCTCCATCTGCGAGGAGGTCAGGTCCAAGTGGCCGGTGGTCCACAGCATCGCCATATACCACAGGTAGGTGCCACTAAATTTATTTTTAACTGACTTGAAATAAGCATGAGTTCTCGATATCCTGTTTTTTTTTTTCATGTGTGCTACTGTGTAACTCCGTCATTCATAACACGATTAGACTTTTTTTTATTCGATTGATTTAATTTTCTTCAACATGTTATGGAAATCGCTTCAGTAGTTTCGTATAAAACTTGAAATAAGTGAACAAAACCATTTTTCAGGAGGCTAATTTAGGCATTCTTGGACGACTTACTAGTTTTTGGTTCCGAGTTGTATTATTACAAAAATAAACCATTTAGAAATAGTATATTTCATTACAAGTGCGGAAAGGCTGTCATTACAACGAGTTCCGACAAATGTCTACCCGAGCCGAGGCGCAGCCGAAGGCGAGGGTTGACAGTCGGAACAAGTTGCAATGACGGTTCCGCACGTGTACTGAACGACTATTTTTAATACAGTTGCGAAAAAATGAAGCAATTTAATAAAATATTATAAACACAATAAACTCAACTAACTAATCATTTCTGAAAAATGGCGCCGACCGTAGAATATAAGCAGGTTTTTTTTTTCACCCATTTTGGTAGGCAAAAGGAACAATGCCCATACAGCCAAGTCTTCAGTAGATTTTTTTTATTGATATGAAATGAAATTTAATTAGATGAAATAAAACACATTCAATCAAATAATTAAATCTGATATTGAAACAAATTAGTACGTAGTTTCTTTTTAGAAATATACGTATTTGCATGAATCATAAAAACTTCTATGATTTTTTTTAGTAAAAACTTCATGGTTGGTTTTTCCGTATAATAGACATTATTTTGACAGTTGGGAAAGAAAACGCACTAGTGCGGGAATGGTAAAGAAAAAGCACGCGTGTGTAATAGCCCACTTCCCGAACGCTATACGTCCCTGTAATATGCCACTTTTTGAGCAACTGTATTAAAAACATATTTACAGACTTAAAAAATAATACAATAACTAAACAGCAAAAACACCAATAGACAACCATTTAAAGTTGGTGCCAACTTCAATTGACTTATACATTCGCTTATGTTAATACGTTTCGTTTCGTTTCATCCCGTGTGGGGACGGGTTTTATCCCGTGTGGGGACGGGTCAGAATATAAAACTTCCCCACCGCACGCTGGGAAAAAACGCGTGTTGTAAAAGCCAACAAAACCCAGCACGCTTGGTGGTAGGATCGAATGGTCCGCCCGGCCAGCTACCACCCTCACATTTAAGTCCGGCGCCAAGCAGTTTTACTGTGTTCCGTCGTGTGTATGTGAGAGCCGGTGCCCGACAGGGCATTTCCTTGAATTGCCTGTCCCATCTTAGACCCTGGCGTTGCTTTCGATCACGCAAGCCTAGGGTCAAAGGCATTCAAGTATTTGGTAAAAAAAAAAAAAAAAAAAAAAAAAATCAACTAACGTATTTACCGAGATTTGCAAACTCAAGCGATCCTCCCTAATCATATAATCATCCGATCTGTGAAATATAGCGGGCAGCAGCTGGATGCGTCAAGCTGAAGACAGGGCGCTATGACGCTCTTTAGGGGAGGCCTATGTTCAGCAGTGGACTAATGTGGGCTGATGATGATGATGATCCTACCTTATGACGAAACTTGGCAAGCGTAGCGTACTACGCGAATTTTGATAAAACGTATGGTTTTATCAAAATTGTACGTACTGTATGTCAAATTTCCTGTAGATCGTAATTCCTAGACTCGATGTTTTATAAAGCAAACACACTGCATTTTTTCTTCATTCCAAAGTGTTGCACCCATTGCAACAATTTAAGTTAAGTTCTGGGATATATGTAATAAGCGGCAGTGTAAGGAAAACGTGGATTGGCTGTCAGTTTGACTTCAACTGATATTTTATCAACTTTCTTTGGCACCTCGCTAGACCTGGGTAATAGTTTTCTCAAGATATCTCAGTTTTAACGATTCACTTTGTAAATTCCTGTTCTAAATGTGGTGCAACACCAATATCTACTTATTTATATAGAATAAAAAAACGGGAGATATATGCATTATTTACTATTGAAATGAAGTGTTACCTCTGTTTGCAAATATCGCGTAAACTAATAAACACATCTCGTGTCAACCTAAGAGATAACAACTGACATACTTAAAATCCGGGTGACGCAATCGAGCATTGCCAAGTTCACACGGGCTTATAGTACTAAAACCTATCTACATAAAACTCAGTCACAAATTGTGTGTGAACTAAAATTACGAAGATAATCATCATCACTATCACTACATATTATAAAACAAAGTCGCTGTCGTCTGTCCGCCGACGGGCGGAGTGGCGGCGAAGAGGCTTTTTCAGTAACAATTTAAATTCAACCTAAAACGCTTCAGAATACATCTGTATTTAGAATACGCTCGCCGCGCCTCGCTCGCCGCCATTGTATTTCGTTGTACCAAATACAGTTGTATTCTGAAGCGCTTTAGGTTGAAAAACAAAACATAACAATTTATGTTACTGAAATAGCCTTTTCGCCGCCACTCCGCTGGTGGGCGCTAACCCTAAATCTTTATAACAACGGATTTTGAAGCGGTTTTTTAATAGATTCAAGATTTCAAGAGGATGGTTTTTAAGTATAATACATACGTAATATTGTAGAAAAACACTGATAAATTTAGATGTTCATTATTGCAACCGTGTGAAGCCGGGGCGGGTCGCTAGTTCAATATATAGAAAAAAGGTATAAAATCGTGTTTAAACACTCAAACTGTAAAGGAACTTTATTTACGTAGATTTTATGACAATACTCTAATAAATCGTCATTTTTAAAATTACCATAATCATCATTCCGCCATTGTCCCACGCTATGTGCTCTCCATACAATCATATCGGTTGTCTTAACTACATTCACACTTTTCATACACATTTCCTCATTCTTGCAATCCATCCTTGTCTTATGGTCTCCGTCAAACTTTGCGTCCACCTATATTCATACTGAAACTACCCCCAGTTAGGAATGCTGCTTTTTTTTTAATTATAGGTCTTTCTTACCAAAAGCAAAAAGCATCCAACAGAAAGATCCTGTTAGAGGCTGTGCATTGTTTCAACCAATACTGGCATTTGTAATCGAGAAAAGTGGTACATACTTTAAACTGCCACTAGGTCGAAACGCGGCACCAGCTGAGAACAACCCAGTGGGCTTCTCTTTTTTAACTCTTAGGCCGAAAGGAGGCATATCACGTGACAACTTAAGCGCCTAAACTACTCCAAATGTTTGTCGCGACGAACAAATTACCGTTAAATTCGCAAAAAAAAAGTAAAAAATTACACAGCTAGATTATGTGAGCTCGGGGGCCATTCTAAAGACAGGGGTTAATGCCCTGACTGGGCGTGTATGCAACCAGGCGGGTAGACATAAGATTTAGTGTGGTCACCACATTTAGAATGCCCATGGAATTAGAATACAAAAAATACCATAAAGAACGCAAGAGACAGGCCCAGTTGCAAGAGAAGGAAAAGTTGATACAAACTCTCTGCCAACCCGTCTTGCCAGCGAGGCACAGGAGGCTAGTTTCCCTCCATGAACTTGGAGTAGGCCAGATCCAGCAGGCGAAAATGATCAACCACAGCTACATATATGTAGTTACAATATCAATTTGTGTTGAATAAAACTTTGATGTTACATCGTGAATTATAAAATTTATTTATTTATTTATTTATTTATTTATTATTAGACATACATACAGCTATCATTACAGACAATCCAATGCGATAGTGTAGTCAAAAATATAAATTACAATAATGATTTCATTCAATTCCAATTCAAAACATTAAAAAAAAAAAATAGTAAATATAATACAAATTCAAAATTAATATATCATACAATTAAAAATAATAATAATAATAAGGCAATTAATAATGGGAATTCATTTTTTTAATTTAATTAATTATTTATCATTATTATTATAACATAAAACATGTAATGCAACTTTTGCGAACTCGCTCAGTGAACATGAGAATATATCAATTCTATCAGCCACCAGATTTAGTGTGCGCATTGCCCTCGAGAATGGTACTAATATCGGTACTCGGGGGTAACCAGCGAAACTGACATTGCATTATAACAAATTACTGACATCCTCTAATACGTAATTCATACTTATCCACACATAAAAGTACTCTATCATAAATGTATAGAGCCGAAAATGGGTTAACACTATCAGTTATAAATTGTATACAAGCGGATAATCAACAGAAAAACTGGCGACTGACCTTAATTGAAGTTAGTTTTTTTGCATTTAGCACATATGTTAAATAGATTTTGATGGATAAATAAAATTGATGATGAGATGTTTTTATGTTGTTCAAACTTGCTTACTTATTGATTACAGAGGTAGTTAAAGTACACTGTTTTGTTTAGTTTTTAAATTTTACCAATGCCATGCATGCCTTTAATTTGAATAATTACTATATAGGAGAAGTTGAATGATGTTATTTTTTGTCCATTAGTAATTGTACTGTTGGTGTGCTAAATAAACTATTTATCGTTTATGAACACTGTCGTGAATGGGTTTGCATTGTTCGTATGGGGGAGAGAGATAATCAGTCTCTGCTGTCAACGGGCTTTTAAGCTTAGGCTTAGGCTTAGGTATTGATTGTCCATTTTCACAGTTCGGGACGTATACCACACGCTTCTGACACAAGCATTGGAAAGAACATTTGAATTTAACAGATTCATGTTAGCAATTACATCTTGTTGGACGGGCATCTCGATAGAAAATAGCATGTTTGGCATGTATGAAATATATCATCACATATACCGAAGCCTACCATTGACTCTGATGTGGTATGCGGTGGAGCCGCTTCCTCTATCACCTTTAGTTCTTCATTATCAACTAGGGTTTCCAGCCGTCCACCAGAGCGAAAACGTTGGAACCAAAAACATATCTTGCTTCCTTTTACCGTAGCTTCCCGTACACATAATTGATCCTTCGAGATGTTTCTACAGGCGCCGCGCCGATTCCACGGTGGAACTCATGTTCGTGAAAGCGTGGTATTTTATTTATCCAATTTTGTCAAAAATGAATGGTGTGAAAACAAATGAATCACTAAATTTGAAACAAAACTACACAAGTCTATATTTATAATACATTTGAATTTGGAATTCATAACCATACAAGTATCTGGACTTGAGAAACAAGGTCACAGACAAGGTATTCAACCAATCTTATTTCATATGTAGTGATCCAATAGATGTCGCTGTTTCAATTTTGAATGCGATATAACTATAACTACAAATTTTTAATTTAAAAGAAGAAAAAAAAACTATTTTTATTTTTCCGCCCTACAATATTGCGGAAATCGATCGGCCTTAGCATTTATTTACTTACTTTATGACATACGTTACATGGCATGGTTTATTTTTGTATTCTGTAATATAGATTATAAGAATTAAATATTAAATGAATAACATATTACCATTTTAAGATCATGGTTCATCGAGATCATATTTTGCCTCGGAAAATTTCCTGACAGAGGCGGGCGGGTGCGACACTAACGCCAATCAATACTTTCAACCCCCTATTGTGGGGCTGAAACTGTAGTATACACAACGTGACGCTTTGTACGTTTCGTAAGAGACATCGCATTGTCTCTATCGCTCTTGTTGAGATTCCATAAAACGTGTTTGGAAAGCATTTTCTTCAAATATCATCAAAAATATCCACAATATTTAAAATCAAAAATGAACATTCGTTATTATTCCATATTCGAATACAAATTAATCGAACGCCTTCTAGGACTTTTCGGTATTATTTTGGAAAAAAAATACGAGACGACCCATTCCTGAATCGCGGTAACGAAGTTTCCGTAAATTTTCCTACGTGGTGATGAAACGTTTCGTACTATGTCAGGAGGTCCGTAGCTACTTCGTGAACCGGTACTGGCAAGGAGCCGGCCTAAGTCCTTGCCATCAGATATGTTAAAGCGCATAAGCAATTCATATATGGTAAAATAAATATAATTAAGCCAGATATGTCAAGAATAATGACAAAGAGGACTCTGTTCTCATCCACACGACAATAGCTAATTTGACTTCCGTTTTGCTTCTGTTTTTTTTTTCAAGAATTAACGTTCGCACATTCCTATCTCTTTTTCGGTCTCCTACGTACATCCACATTCATATTCAAACTACATACCACCTGTTCGGAATTCTGCTCTATAATAAATAGGCGACATTGTGTTGTCGCCTATTTATGTACTATTTATCTAGGTACTTACTTAATTGCTGTTTTAAATCATGTTTTGTTCATAAAAAGCACTGGACAGCATAGTTTAATTTCTCCGTGTAATGTAGTTTTTAAGGTCAAGTTAGTGACGCCTATAAAAAGTTGTCCTCCCTTTTATACTGAAGACGTTTAACTCTACAGTGTGTAATAGAATCTCTATATCCTGCAGCTAAACACAAAAAGAGCCATTAGCTGTTCCAAATGATGGACAGGCTTCCAAATCTAGCAGAGCCAACCGTTGCATATGTAATTAAGTTATCTCGAAATTCAACCATAACGCAATTAAATTATAGTTCTACTGGCTGTACCATGCGCGCGTTGCTACGCCCCAAACTAAAATCAATTTTTCGTCAAGCCCCTTATTGGTGGAATTTCGAAAAATCCGTTCTTAGCTTACTTACCTCTACTCGGTGAAAAGAATATTCCTACCAAATTTCAAGTCTCTAGATCTTATGGATCTGGTTATATTCTTCAATTTGAATTGAATGTGCATGTTTGTGTGGGTGTCAAATACATGGTAGAGTGCATAATATTTTTTTTATTAATTTAATGTGGTTATTCTGCATACTTAATTTAAAAAACAAATATTAGCATTCTGGACTCCTTCTCTGTACAAACTACTTACAATGTTCGTAAAAACGGGTACAAAGTATTTACTTCACGTATTAATTTATAGATAGATAAGTATATTCATAAGGCTGAAACAGAACAACAGATGAAAGCAAACAATGATCGACGCATGTGATGGAACACCTGTTGTAGCAATTGAGAGTCACAGAATCCAACTACTTATAGAGTGACATATGTATAAACCTACGTTAGTTTCGGCTGACTAATAATTACTAAACAAGCAATGTAATCTTCGGGAAAATTATATCAAACACAAAATGGTTTTTTTATAAACTCCGTCATAAATTAGAGGTGTGATGTTTCTCGATGACGATGATGATGTATGTGACTTTCTAACGGCATTGGAGCTCCTAAACGAATGGATCCAATAATATGCTTAAATTCATGTCACCAGGTCACAAAATGGCTGTTTCAAGCTTATCAGGTCTTTTCTAGTTGGTACATATTTTTTATAATTTAGATTAGGCATTTTGTAATAGATGGAGATGCGATTTTGTATTTGATTGTGTAATAGATGGAGCCAGCAGCTGGATGCGTCAAGCTGAAGACAGGGCGCTATGGCGCTCTTTAGGGGAGGTCTATGTCCAGCGGTGGACTAATGTGGGCTGATGAAGATTTTGTAATAAAATTAGTCAACAAATTGTAATAAACTATGAATGATTTTTATCAACTTACCATGTCTAAGCATACTCTTAAATACCTCCGACAGGGAAAAGTCATAAACAATCTGCAGTTGTCAGATACGAAATTAACATTGCAAGAAGAAGAACCATGCTCGCGAAACAGTATTTTATGTATCCTACATCACTAGATTGTCTGTGTGGTGACCGATTTTAAATATATAGTATCACCACCCCATTCCATCCCGAGGGTGTCGTAAGAGAGGACGAACAGAAATGACAAGACCTTATAACCTTTTTTTGAGGCGAAAGCCATCATGTGTGCTCAACCCAGCCGTGTGGGAGACGGCTGGGTTATGTGAGATTACCCAAGAGTCCGGCCCGGCCTCTTGGGTAATCAACGAAGGCCGATAGCCCAGCGGCAAGAGCAGTGGGCTTATTATCCTCCATGTAATTGTAGAAAGCCAGTCAGAGGATCATTTATATGGGCTTATTGACTTATTGACTGCCTCGTTGGTCTAGTGGTCAAATGTGCCGCCTTTGGATCAACGGGTCCCGGGTTCGATTCCGGGGTCGGGCCAGTGTCTTTGTCTAAACCAGAGGCACTGGCTCGGAGTCTGGGTGTCAACTCTATCTAAAATATGTATGTATTTACAAAAAAAAAAATGTATATAAGTAGTTTATCATCCATCTCGTCACCATAACACAAGCATTAAGTTGCTTAACTTGGGACGAGATGGCGTTGTGTGAAATGTCCAAGGATATTTATTTTATTTATTTATTTATTGGTAATTGTAAAAAAAAATGAATTGTTTCTTTTCAGATTGGGCATGGTGCCGTGTCGTGAAGCGTCCGTAGTAATTGCTGTCAGCAGCCCCCACCGACGGGAATCCCTGGACGCGGTGGCCCATTGCATAGAGCAGCTCAAGGCCACCGTCCCTATCTGGAAGAAGGAGGTGTACGACGGGGAGGGGGCCGTCTGGAAGGAGAACCAGGAATGTGCGTGGTCTAGCAAACGTAGAGGCTGCAATGGCCAGACTGTAGCTTAATCAGATATACTTGCCTTTTCACAACTTCACCGGGGATGTCTCCACTACCAGTATTTACACCCAGTGGTTGGTAAACCTGTCCTGAGTTTATCGCCAGGTTGCCCCAGTACGCATTCAGCCCAGTAGCTACTTAGAATAGACACTGGTTTTAGGTATTTGTCTTGTGTTTCTTGGATAAGCGCATGGGATGTTTTTGGTCGTGAAAGATACTGAGGGTAGACTTTCAACTCTTTCAAGTTATGCTTTAAGTTGCAAAATAGTTTGTTTTCTTATTTATCTACTGAACACCACCTTGCCCGGTGTTTTCATTATATATTTTTTTATCTACGACTTAAATGCCTTTGACCCTAGGCTTGCGTGATGGAAAGCAACGCCAGGGTCTAAGATGGAGCAGGCAATTTAAAAAAATGTCCTGTATGTTTCATTTCGTCTAAGGTTTTTACCTTTGAGTTCGTTATTGGGCAAATAGTACGCAATAAGCATCTGCTGGACATCCTATATGCTTCGAAGGACATGCAAAGCTGTCGGTGACAGCTTTCATTTCAATATCTATCTATGACAGTCGATACACGAAGTCAGTAGCGAGAAAAGTGAAAACTGCTTTATCCAAACGATTCCGGTGAATGGATTTCTGAGGGCTGACGACAGTGGCTACAAGCTAACTGCCTTGTTGGTTTAAACCCTAGGGTTTGGATGTGCCTCCTTTGGATTACGGGTCCCCGGTTCAATTCCGCGGTCGGGCAAGTATCTTTGTATAAACCAGACGCACTTGCTCTGAGTCTGGGTGTCGTTTGGGTTCGTAAATTACATGTTTGTAAGCTGCCCCCGCAATACAGCCTTTATATAACTAGAGGAGGGGTTTCGGTTCTTTTTTAAAAAGTAAATATACTGGTAGCTTGCCAAATCTGGGTAGAATGGGGCGGACTCCAATGAATTTGGGAGAAGGCGGGATATTATTGTCTCTTTAAACACGCGTGATAGTAGTTTTGTTTTATAAGATGGCAGTTATAGTTCATAGAACATGTTAGGGCTATTGTATATTCCGGAGTAAGGCCAGTGTCCATAGGTTAGAGATGTTTAAGGTCGGGGTGGCTTCTCGGTACGTGTTTCTAAAGAACGAAAGGTTGTTTTCTATTGAGAAAAAAGTAGTTGGTAGTTAAAATTGTGATTTTAACTTAGAAAAGATGGTTCCATATATGTTTTACTTTTTTGGATGTGATCCAGCTTTTATATTTTTGGTAGATATTTTCTATTTAGGTTATGGTCTAAGATCCCGTTATACAATGACCTTCACCGATATGTTTAATGGAAGAAAATTATTTTATTAGACATTTAGTATGATATAAATTATAACAAAATGGGTTGCCTGAAATAATCCAGGCCAGGCTATGATAAAAAAACAATTATAGCGGGATCCTATTATAGATAATGAATTCTTTTTAGTAGAGCAATTTAAAGAGTGACTTAACATATTTTGGGTTTGGAGTTCGAAATTTGAAATTAGGTGACGGATTCAGAATACATAGTGTCATATACTATCCATAGGGTGTCGTACGAGATGTTTAAAGGAGTTAGGACGAAAATGTACCTGAACAGAATGAAAACTTGATACAATGCCCGCATATAACGAACGTGGCATTAGTTTACTAATTTCGTTTTGGAAATTTAACGCCAAGAATTGATACTGCATACATTGAAAACAAGAATATATTATTTTGAGTGTTTAACTGATCATATTTTTAAAGCTCAAGAATTGTCATAGAATTTTTTTTTTGTATAACTTTTATACAGGTCGTACCAAAACCTTATAGCTGTCATGAAAGGACCGATACTACTACATGTAATACAAAACCAAATGTATGAGATTGACATGACTTGTCAATGTCAACTCCATGCATTTGTGTTTCTATTCTACCAAAGGGGACTTTTCGAAAGTCACTTGCGTTGGTCCGTTGAAAGATACTGTGTACTAAATGATAGGATAAAATAAGCACTTATTATTGTGTCTATTAATCTAAATTAATTATTTAGTCTTTATCGCCATTCTACAGAGAAGAACCGGCAAGAAACTCCTTGGTTGATTATTTGTGACGAAAGTATATGAGAGAAATAAGCACGGAAATCCTAACAAATGCGTCTGTGGCATTAGGTATAATAATCGGGATTCTATCAATCCCAACTCATTTCAGATAGTACATACATTTTAGCATTAAAAGTTGTTATTTTTTAATATAAACAAGGGAGGCAATCTAGCAAATGGGTGTACCAACACCAGAGGAGCATAAAAGGTATTGCCAGCCTTAAAAAATAAAAAGGAAAGCATGACGCTGGCAGCACCATCTTCATGGTGGAGCATGGCTCAGACGGAAAAGTCACCGTCAAATTTTAAAACAGCCTTATACGTGTACAGTCCTCGCCAATGTTTATGGCCGCCCTGAATGTAGCCGTGGGTACGAACTTGCGCATTGTACATTTCATATTAGCAATGCGAAGGTAGCTTACACACGGGCGTGCCTTGCCTCCCCGCCCCGCGTACGTCCCGCTGATACCAGATTTTGTGATTGGCGAGGATTGTAACTCGCTCACTCCAGTTGGCTATAGGGTATTTACACCCAGTATTAAATTAGACATCAATTATGGGTTATAGGACTCGGCTGTGGGTCATTTATGGGCTGAGTACTAGGTTATAATAAGCAGGACTAAATTAGACGTACCTAAATTTTAGTTGCACTTTAACAGTTGATTTGTTTTATTTATATATCTATACGTTCGGTAAGCAATGCAATAAATTAAATAATAACTAGTTTATTTTTTGGTGACATTTGAATTGAAGTACATGTGTGTATCATATTCACTTTGTGGGTTGTTTCTTTATACAGGGTGTTTTGAAAATAATGTCCAATGTTTAATCCTACTTATAACCTTCATATTTATACAGAAAAGTATAAGAACTAGAATCCGTATAATAATTAAAATTTAAACAATAATTTTGATTTAAAATTTAAAAAGACAAAGTTTTGACACAGAGCTAATATCGAAGTATAAATATTTTATACGTGCCAAAATTGATTTGAATACGACACCAATGTACTATAACAGTTGTCGTTTTCAAAACGACATTTGCAGTCGCTACTAATTGCACACATCCTAACATGAGAATTAAAACTAAGTACATTGAACTCTAAACATTTTTAATAAAATATGCTAGAAGTAAATCTCGCAATATTTTAATAATAATGCCTACTATACATAATTTTGGCGATATTCGATATTGGATTTGTATTTGTTATATTATTGGTTATATTGGTATTAGTAGGTAGGGTCAATACTCGACAAATATCAATTGGCGGGCGGTAGTTGTACTTTTCCATATACGGCTGCCTGCGTGCGGTCGAATATACGAGATTGAATCAGCTGGTGTGTTTAACTTTGAAAAAGCCCTCAACGGACTTAACAACTGGCGACGAGTTAAAAAAAAAATTGAAGCGTGATTGGAAGAATGGCGAAAATAAGTGTCGGCACCGTAACGACCTTCAACCATGAAGTGCAAGATTGGCCGGTGTATAAAGAACGGCTGGAGCAGTGGTTTTCTGCTAATGAAATTGGTGACGACTCAGATAAAGCCGGCACTAAACGACGCGCCATTTTATTGAGCAATTTCGCTGAATCTTCATACAAATTGGTTCGTGATTTAGCCTTACCGCAACAAGTCGGTATATTAGGCTACAAGGAAGTAGTGAAATTGCTGGATGGCCATTTCAAACCGAAGAAGTGTACATTTGCGGAAAGATATAAATTTCATAGTGCTCAACAGCTTGTTGGTGAGGGTTTAGCAGAGTGGTCAGCGCGAGTCCGTGGACTAGCAATCCATTGTGGCTTCGTGGCAACGCATCTCGATGAGCAACTGC
Source organism: Clostera curtula (assembly GCA_905475355.2). Classification (NCBI taxonomy): domain Eukaryota; kingdom Metazoa; phylum Arthropoda; class Insecta; order Lepidoptera; family Notodontidae; genus Clostera; species Clostera curtula. The sequence goes on along the minus strand of FR997813.1, from coordinate 1,936,180 downwards.
GGGATCGTTTCGTGCTGGGTATGCAACCTGGACCGGAAAGGGACAAACTTTTTTCTAAAGAAATATCTGATTTAACCTTGGCCGAAGCGCTCAATATCGCCGAAAGCGTACGCAGTGCCCGTATGGGAGCTCAAGAGTTGTTGCGAGATCAAGAATATAAATCGCCACAGCAAATCATGCAGGTTGGTCTGGGTCGTTCGTTGGAGACGCGCGCACCAGCTGCGGCGGGAAGCGACGGCCGCATACGCCAGCGCCGCTGGCTGGCAGGCTCGGCCGGTGGACGTTCTCAAGATGGCGGATGTACTGCATGTGGTTATACGGGGCATACTGCATCGTTTTGTCGGTTTGCGCGATACAAGTGTAAACAGTGCGGTGTGCAAGGGCATCTCAAAAGAATGTGTAAACAAATGATGAATCGTCAACATTATGTCGAGTGCTGTGCTGATGATGATGATGGTAAGTTATGTTGCAATATTCGTACTCTGCGTGGTGAACCGATGCGGGAATCTGTGGTGGTAAATGAATTTACGTTAACCTTCGAAATAGATACCGACACCCACACACCATCCGATACAGCCCTCGACATAACTGTTAAAGAGAAACAGTCCTTACAGAGTGATTACTTTGGCGGCAAACGTAAAGTACATTTTAATATAGGAGATAATGTGCTAGTGAAAATGTTCTCTCAGAACAAATCAAGTTGGACGCGCGGTGTGGTTGTGAAACTTCTGGGCAAGTCACTTTACATTGTACAGTTACACAACTCTGACGTGACTGTCAAGCGTCACATCAATCAACTGCTCCGATTTAAGGGGGGAGAAGAAGGGCGGCGTGATGAGCCGGTGCCTGTCTTCATCACGGCAACTGTTCCTGGAGCCGCAGACGATTGTCGGTCATCTACTGCTACAGATGACACGGTAGTAGCAGCTGCAACAAGTGCAACCACATCGGACGAAATAGATGACTTGCCGGCTGAAGATGTGATTCGTTCTAAGCGCAACCGCAACATTGTTGATTACAGACAGTTTTTCTAAATAGTGGTGGAGGAGTGTTATATTATTGGTTATATTGGTATTAGTAGGTAGGGTCAATACTCGACAAATATCAATTGGCGGGCGGTAGTTGTACTTTTCCATATACGGCTGCCTGCGTGCGGTCGAATATACGAGATTGAATCAGCTGGTGTGTTTAACTTTGAAAAAGCCCTCAACGGACTTAACAGTATTAAAACTCTTTTTAAATTTAATAACTTAATTATTATACGGATTCTAGTTCTTATACATTTCTGAATAGATATGAAGGTTGTAATTAAGACTTGTAAGTAGGATTAAATATTGAATATTACTTTCATAACAGCCTGTATATCAGACTATATGCAATTATAAGTACATAAGTATATTTTAATATTGTTTTCGAAATATATATTGTTGTGTTTGTCACGAGTAGTTTGATTTGATACGCGTTTGAACGATTCCTTGATATCGAAAGGTCACAAGTTCATATCCCCAGTCGATAAAACTCCGTTCAAAAAGTTTGACGTAATAAATTTATTATTGCATTTAAACTCGTTTTCTTAGCCCATAAATGACAAACAGTTGAGTTGGGCCTCCTCCAATTCAATGGAAGGGATTTAGCTTTCTGTGTTGGATATGCGATAGGGGGTTCCTTATCAAGTTCTCCGTCTCTTGCGCCAATTTTTTTTTGTTTATACTGGATGTAACAAAACCTCATTCGAAGTCAGGGTATATAACTAATCAAAAGAAGTTGAGAAGAAAAAAAGTTCTATTAAAATATTTTCTATTTTGAAATACGAGTAATTTCGGTAACTATTTTTTAGAAACCCTTGCAATAGCTATAGTGCCTTTATCGCGAGGGTAGTTTACAAACATGCAATTCACGAACACAAATGACAACCAGACTCAGAGCAAGTGCCTCTGGTTTACAGTCTAGAAAAAAGTTGTACACAGTATCTTTATTATTAATGTTCTATCGATACTTTCGTTCAGGCTATAAGGTTTTAGTAACACTTTGTTCCTTAGATTTTCTGAGCCCATACGGTTGCCCGACGACCCGGTAAAGGTCGCCGGGTTCCAAGGCCTTTGTGGAAATCGTATGCCCGGCAGGGGTCCTTTCATCGTCATCATTTCAGCCCATAAATTACCTACTACTGCGTCGGGCCTCCAAGTTCACGCAGGGAAATTAGTTTTAACTTCGTTTTAAGTTTTCCTTCTTTTGCAAGGTTAGGTTAGATCTGCCTCTTGCGTTCCGTTAGTCGCCTCTTACGACACCCTCAGGATGGTATGGGTTGGTCACATTATGTACGGGTATAGTAAACTCAAACTCAAAAGGAACTTTATTTACGTAGGTTTTATCACAAAACTCTTATAAATCGTCATATTTATAATTAACATTATCATCTTACGGGCCTTGACCCACACTAGGTGGTAGTGTCCGCACACACCTATCTGTCGTCATACTTACATTCACACCTTTCATAAACAATTCCTCACTCCTACAACCCCTCCAGTATTTGTGTTTTGTACATTTTACACGGGGTGTTTTGGGTGGCGGCTGAAATGATGATGAAAATGACACCGCCAAAGACCTAACTGTTGGAGAGGGAAACTGTGTCAAACTGTCTAGCCGCGTGGCCGCAAGTGGGTCATTTATGGGCTGAATAGCAGTAGAATGTACTTAGTTCCTTGTTTCCTCTTTCGGTGCATGCACTGTGTCGCGGTAAAGAAATTATAGCAAGCGTTTTTTCTCTTGTGACCAAGTTTACTGCATAATTATAACTTTATTTATAAGGCCAGTAGATACCCTCATTATGGAATGTTCCGCTGACACCATGTATTTTACACCATTTAGGAAATGATGGTTCTTCATCCAATTAGTATTCAAAACTGCAAATTACAGGTGCTAAAATGGAAACAGAGCCAGAGATCGAACTCAAATCAATAAAATCGAACCCTGAACCCATAGACAAGAACCTGGTGCAAATAAACGTGTCAGCGGAGGAGTTGCAGCAGCGGATACAGAATTTCATCGAGCGAAAGAGAGAGCAAGTGAACTTGAATAATATACACGATTTTATTCCCGATATGAAGGAAGGCGTTGAAGAGGAAGGCTGTGCTAGAGTAAGGACACAGTTCGTCAGGCGAAGTGACTCCAAGGGACATTTGAAAAGTGAGTAATGACTTATTTTTCATGTAACTAGTTTTTTCTTATCAGTGACTTGAATGACCCTAGGCTTGCGTGATGGAAAACAACGACAGGGTCCAAGATGGAGGAGGCAATTCAAGTTCAATTAAACTGCTCGGCGCCGGACTTAGATTTGAGGTTGGTAGCTAGCGGGGCGGACCATTCGATCCTAGCACCAAGCATGCTGGGTTTTGTTGACTTTTACAACGCGAATTATTTCCCACCGTGTGGTGGGGAAGTTTTATAATCTGCCCCGTCCCCTCACGGGAGGAAGTTTAATTGCTCTCATGGTTCACAGAGTATTTCCCGGTAGTGAGCGCAATCTCGGATATTGGTTTTAGTAAGATGCTAATTTTAATATTTATATTGAATTAAAAAAACATCTAAAAGAAATCTTTTTCCAGTTCGCAAAGTTCATAACGAGTGGGGACCTCAGACGGTCCGACCTTCGGACTTTCAAAGTGATCCCACTTCTGAAACTGCCGAGAGCGGCTTACCATCCTCCATAGCGGAGCGCGTGCTAGCCATCGAGAAGTACCTGAGCATACGTTCCGTTTCCAAGGATATATTCCGAAGACTCAAGGAAATGGAGGACAGGATCTCGCTTTTGCAAAGTATATCCCCGGAATATGCCCAATTTTGGGTGAGTAGTAGAAACCTGACAATATTAGCCATATAGACTACAGCCTGACCCCAAATTAATGAACCGAAATAGGCTACAGTACGACACTGGCTCGAGGGGTTGAGCCTGAAAAGCTTCAGTCTTGACGGGTTGACTCTCATTTAAATAACTTTATTAATAAGTATACGTACTTATACCCCGTTCAACATAGCTTGATCGATTTGACAGACTGGCTAGTGATGGGAAACAGAAAATATCTAGTAGTAAAAAATAACGTTTTAAAATACTGTTGTACAGTACATGCAGTTCTGTACAGTGACAAGTTGGCGTGGACGAAATTCTTTATTGCACTAGACATATAAAACATCGATCGTGGTGGTGGGTCAATATTCATAATAAGTTCCTATTTAATATTACAGGGTTATTTTTTGACCTTCCGCCAAATTTAAATAGGTGGTTCAGACCATGAAAATAAACAAATAAGAAAAGAAAATAATAGTTGTAAAAGAGTTAAATTTCAATGCGCTAAAGCCAACGAATTTTATTTCATAATGAAAATTATTTTTATTCGAATATTGTCTTAAAAAGTTAAGAAAAAGTGATAAAGAATTTCACACATAATACACATACCATCTCGTCACAGTTACAAGTATTTTAAACCGTTATTTTTTGGACTACTAGTTATTATCTGTTTCCGTCCACTATTCGCCATTGCAAAGTAAAGGTATGATTCCAAAGTAGCCTGCAGGCAGAAATGCTACCTCGGCACTACTGGTCCCGATTACCGCGACGTAGTTTGGAATCATACCTTTTTGTCGATCAGAATAATTGACATCTGCCAAATCGATCACGTTATCTTAAATAGGGTATAGTCTCTTTCCTTTAACACTAAGGGCCCCCGCGCACTTAGGCGGCCACGCCACGCGACTGGCCGCGCATAATGCGCGGATTGGTCGCGGCGGCCAATAGGCCGCGTATGTGACGCGATGTTTTTCGTTGGCCGCGCGGCCCAAACTTGGTCGCGCGGCCTGGCCGCGTAATGCACGCAGCTATATACATCGTAGAAGAAATAGTTAGCCGCAGCGACTTGGCCGCGCGGCCTGGCCGCTTAATGCGCGGAGGCCCTTACAGTAGCACTAGTATTTATAATGAGTCCTTAGTTTCACTTAGTTCTCAAAACCATTTAAATTTGACACCATCTATCAGTACTGTGCGAAAACAATTAGTTATATTACAAACTAACAGTACAAGACCTAACAGATGGCGTTATTGTCAATAAAATTTCAGTCGGACTTTTTATTTTAACTAGAATTTAAAAAGATCTGAATTGAAATCTTAAATCCTATTCGCAGAAAACGCCACGCGACACCGAGAGCACAGAAGACCAAAAGATTGTGGACTACACTTACTCTGCCGATGATATCGCCAAGAAGATAGAACAGTTGGAGAAAGCGTATAGCCAAAACTGAGCATCTGGAAATATCAATTTGCAGTGTCCGTTTGTAATATCAATTTATGATTATTTCTTAATGCATATCAAAGTAAATCTGTATTTACGTTCTCTGTAGAACTGATAGCAAAAAACACAAGTTATTAAAATGTGCGTGATATTCGAACTAGCAGCTAGCCAATATTATAAAAAGCAGAGGCTTATTTTATTTTAACATTATTGTGATCTAGATAGATCAGATGACCACAGCTGTATTTTAACAGTAAATATGTGAGTGAGAGGTCAACTAGGAGCTTGACATATTAAATAAAAAAGTTTACAGTGACAATGATGGTGATTCAAACCAGTCTGTCTTATCGGTGAGAATTAGATGCATAAACCATAACCAATTTAAAAAAAGTAATATATTGAAATATCTTGTAATATGGTATGTTCCAAAAGTATTCCATGGTTCATTTAAAAAAATGCTATTTTTTTTTATTATAGTCAAGTCCAGTACTTGAAATACCCTGTCGCACACGATTCAGGCGACCCTACTCAGATTATCATAACCCGATTCTCGCGACCCTATTCAGGTCGTCGATCCATCACAGTTGGTATTTAATTTCTAATCTGAAGTTGCAAAGTTTGTAATCAATTATATACTCTGTTAATGAAAAAAAACTACCAAACATGTATTTTCTCAATACTATTTTATTTACATTAACCTGTAAAATAACTGTAATTGCTAGATGTAGTTTTACAACATTAAAATATAACAACTTGTCTCAAACATACTAAGTGAGGTTAGCAAATAAAGTTCTATTTATACATAGCATCGTCTTTGCCCTTGGCCCATGTGGTCAAATGACGTGACCTAACACAGACAAGACGTCACAACTGCAACATCACAAATGTTTTTCTTTTTTAATATAGAAATGCTTACTACGAAACTGCGCAAATGACAAAAGCAATTGTGACGGTATATCGAGTTGCATACATCCAATGTATGCAATCACTCGCAAATATTAATGACACGCAATACTTTTTTTGCGAAATATTCTTACCAATCTTTTGCAATGCTATTTGGCAGTAGATAGAAAGAAGTAGATACACCAATTGATTTTAGTCCAGGTTATAATAAATACCAATAAAAAATACAGCACAATTTAATTGCCTACCTCAGTTATTGTTCAATTCTCACTCACATAATGACAGTCCATAAAATACACTCAAGTTTCACCCTTATTCACTTCACTTAAAGTTCACGTTCAATTGGCGGCTTGTTGCGTGGGCCGTCTAAGGTACACTACTAGGCCCAATGCTCCTAGTAATGCGGTAATGAGGTAAAGGTCCCAGTTGGAGAGCAATGTAGAGTCGCCGCCGAGGAATATTAGCGCCAGGGGACTCTGCAACAATGACTGATGATTATTGCCACTTTAGCGAGATATATTTAACCTTAACTTCTTTTATTATTTTGGTATCGAGATTCAACATTTTTAACGGATTAATCGCGTGTCATCATTTCAGCCAAAAGACGTCCACTGCTGAACATAGGCCTCCCCCAAGGATCTCCACAAAGGCCGGTCCTGGGCCGCATCCATTGCTTTCTGGCGACCTTAACCAGGTCTCCGGTAACCGTGTGGGAGGCCTACAAGGAAACATGATTATTCTAATATCGACATTAATTAACATTATTTAGTTATGTGTGTGTTGTGACTAAAGGAACGCAAACGAATACTTATAGTAGACTAGCAGACCCGGCCACGCGTTGTTGTGGCTAAGGTTTTTGTTGTATTACATAACATAGCGCCATCTATTGAATACTTACTCAATCCATTCGACAGATATCGCCATATAACTGTGACTGTCAAATAATAGACAAACAAATAATTTGCAATAAAATAATATTGCGACTATAAATTGAGACATAAGCTATCCTATCTTTTAAGCAAACTAGCTGACCCCGCAAACGTTGTTTTGCCACGAAATTGAATAGGGGTTGAGAGTAGGGGGTGAAAATTTTGGGTTGTAGGTTGTATCATAAAAAATATAACAATAAAATGTGTCCAAAAAATAAAAATATTTTTTTGGGGTGAATCACCTTTAACACATAGGGGTGTAAAAATTAGTTATCAATCTATTCTCGTACCTACTGAATATACATATGAAATGTCATCAAAATAAAAGTGTGGCACAAGAATGTTATATATTAGATGAAGACCCACGTCGAGGAGGTGGTCGAGGGCCGTGGCGGCGTTGAGCCTCGCCAAGGCCAGCGCGGCGGGCAGGCGCGCGTCCTGCGACGTGTCCGCGGCCAGGTCGTAGCAGCGCTTGGCCAGGTGCACGTCGCGGGCCAGCCCCAGGCCGCGCTCGTGCATGTACCCCAGGTTGAACGTGGCCTGCGCGCTGTGCAGCTGCTCCGACGCCACCCTGCGGTGTCGCTTATCGTTGACCCACTTATATTATGTAAAGGATTGCGAATAAACAATCTATCAACTATAGTCATTCTATTCGATCTCAATTCATTAGAACAGTACACGTAAATTTAAATATTGCAAATATGTTTAAAAGAACTGTACGGGCTTCCATGGTTGATTGGTTGTGAGTGCTACGCGACCCGTTTGGTGAGACACTCAATAATGAATTGGACGGAATAACTTTTTCACTTCAGTAACTCAAACATGTAGGTTGTGCTCACTGAGAACAGTGTTTGCCCACTGAGTGAAACAAAGTAACTTTTTAATTATAATACGAAACATTGACACTATCTCTTTCCCGCCATTAAAAAAGAGAGAGACAACCCGCAGCACCAACAGCTCCAATTTTGAAATCGACCTCAAAAACAAAGACGTTCGAAATTTCGTACTAACTAAAGAAATTTTGCAAAAAAGATAATTACGTCTTTTAATGTATTTTATTGATTTAAACGAAAATAAGTATTTGCTGCCAAAAAAACTGATATTTAACCTATAAATATTAAAATCTAGTTTCAAAAATGTTACGTATTTCATCTACTATAGTGTTCTCGCCGCTGAAGTGAAAAGTTATGTGTGTTACACGAGAGCAAAGATTTTTTCTTCTTGTGCCTTTGAATCCCTCGCAACACTCAGGAATCAACTTCAAAATCACTCGCTACGCTCGTGATTCAATCATTGATTCCTTGGCTTGCTCGGGATTCAATATCAGCACTCGCAGCAAAAAACGACTTTGCTCTCTTGTTGCACAAATAACTATAATACTGTATAATGGTTGCGCGCAATAACTTGTACAATTACACCGTACAAGAACATTGTCACAAAAATACCTGTAATGATAGGCCGCAGCCTCCAGATCCTTTGGGGTGCCGTGCCCGTAGTAATGGTAGTCTCCCAGCTTGACCCGGGCGGCACCACTGCCCTGCGTCGCGGCTCGGGACCACAGCTGCAGGGCGCGGGTCCATCGCTCGTTTTCGGGGAACAACCGGACTTCTCCTGTGCGAAAGAAGATCAAGACGATATATGACAGGTAACAGGTAATTTTTAATAAATGTTTAGAATACTAATTTATTATACTATTGAACACACGATCATCGCGTAGAGTAAGTACATCATGGTGACGATATACCGCAAATAAAGCTGCGATCTGTTTTAATTTAGAGATAGTGTAAAGCTGTACCTATATTTCAGAAAAGTCGTACGTCGTACAATTTGTAGTATTGACAGATAAACTGCATTTAGAACACTTTTAATTATAATAGAATGCATTTATCAAACAATAAAGCGATTTTAAAACTCAACAACAACTTTAAAGCATTGACTTACCATTGTCAAGTAAGAAAGCTGCGTTTGTCTGAGCCAGTTCCAGCCCCCGCTCAGCCAGCGATAGATATTGCAGGAACGAAGAGTCGGAATCACGAGCCCGCCACGCTGCGTGTGCCAACATCAATCGAGAACTCCACTCACCCCGCTCGCACACATTTTTGAATAGCTGAAATTTTGTTACAAGCCTTTGAATGGGTTACAATGGACAAATTGCTTAGTAAAAATGTATTTATGAACATCGTAAATAAGCCAGATGTAAAATACAATAAAGCCAAATGTATGAAACGTAATATGTATACAATCAATCTAAAAATATATTAAAATCTGTAAAAGTATGATGGTGTGCCACAGGGCGCGATTTTAGGCCCAGTATTATTTATAAAAAACATACCTCAACAGCTGTGGTGCAAGATCGTACTACGCCCAAGCCTTGCGCATGCATCTGTCCGAGATGATATAATGCCAGAACATGACCAGTTTGAGAAGCCAGTGAAAAATACTTGTTCGCTTGTTTGAAGTCACGTCTAACGCCAATGCCACCTGTCATATGAATGCGTGTTATGTATAATCCAGGTATTACAATATTTTGTTAATATTAAACAAAAGCTAGAATAATTAACAATATGTTATTACCAAAGTACATGAGTCCAAGATGTAACTGTCCTTCTACCCAGCCTTGGTTGGCGGCCATCGTGAAAAACTTGAAAGCAGCATTCGTATCTTTTGGCACCCCACGACCCTATTAAGACGACCATAGACATTAAAACAATACACATGCCATAAATAATGTGGGTTTGTAATCACTATATCTAATTAATTAAGCAGTACATACCAAAAACTTACTGAATAATACGGAATTTAAGACACATGCTCTAGTATTCCTTAGGGTACTTTTCTTGGTCCAATGCCATACATCTGAATGATAGTATAATATATGTATAAACTTACCTGCAAGCTCATGAGTCCAAGGCCACTTTGACCTACGGGATTATTTAGTTCGGCTGCTTTCCGGAAGTATCGTAGAGCTGTGTCGTTATCGGCTTTTATACCATCACCACCTTCCAAATAGATCTGAAATAATGATCACTGATGACTCATGTATACAAGAAACATTTAATAATCAAATTAAGAAAGAATACGATAGAAATTTTATAATATAAGCTATTTGGAACTTTCGAAAAGCGTAATTGTCACAATTGGTTGGTGTATTTATTTGTTTTGTGACCACACACCTAACAATTTTGTCAACCAGATACATTGTTCTCATCAATCAATTCTCAAAAAATAAATGTATTCCTTTTTTATCCTACTACTACTACTACTGAGCCTATAGATGACCCAATGCTGAGTTGGGCCTCCTCCCATTACATTGAGGGTTATCCTACTGTGCAACACTGGCCAGATGGGTTGGCACGTTTTTCATACAAAGTTTCTCTTCTCTTGCAGCTAGGTTTACGGCCTCGTCATTTCCTTCTGTCGGTGTTTACGACACCCTCAGGATGGATTCGGTGGTGACACTGTGTATTGTAAAAGCGTCACCACACAGACGTTTTTTAATCCTAAACGTTCCTAAAGAGTTTTCTTTTCTGTGATTTCTACAGAATTTCGTTTAAGTAATTAGATAACCTTTCCAAGGAACGCGTTGGCGACGGCGTTCCCAGTTTTGGCGGCCTGTTGGAAATAGTGCAGGGCTTTATTGATGTCGAGTGTCACGCCACGACCACCCTGGAAGTGAAGCTGTCCAAGCCCAACCTAAAACCAAAAGAAAATCAATTAAAATTTATTCAAGCTTAGAAGATTCTTACAAGTAAAACTTACTTTTACTTGTAAGAATCTTCTATTCCTGACATTGTTGTAGTCGCAGTAGTGGTCCAGCGGGGGCGAGACACGGCGACCATAAATAATTTAAATTATAGATTTGACCAGACTTTCACAATAAACAAAAGAGCATTATGCATATATGCCCTTGTTGGTGTGTGTGTATTAAATACATGGTAGTGTGTGTAATGTTTTTTTATTGATTTAATTAATTTTTAGGCATTTTTTTAATATTAGCATTCCACAATCCTAGATAATTCACACTTCTCCATCCGCTCTATTTCGTTTTTTGCAAAAGTTTTGTGATAAACATACGTAAGTGAAATTCCATTTGAGTTCAATTGCACGTTGCTACGAGCCTACCTGGGCTTGCACGTCGCCCTTCTCCGCCAGCAGCTGGTAGTACTCGATGAGGTCGGTGTCCAGCGCGCCGCCCCCTCCGCCTTCCGCCTCGTCGATGAGCCTGGCGCGCTGGATGGCGGGGCCCCCGCTGAACGTCACCTGCCCGGCCACTGGGGCAAATGGCGAACAGTTTAGGACCACCTACCTTATACTATATCCACACTTAAGGCTGGCCTTCTCTCAATTCATGGAGGGAAATTAGCCTACTGTGCCACGCGAATGGGGTCGGTACAGAGTTCGTACAGACTTTCGTCGCGACACCCTCAAGGTGGTAAATAAAGATGGATGGTAAATCTATCATTTATTATTTTACTAGCTGACCCGACAGACGTTGTCCTGTCTGAACTATGAATATTGAATTCGAATTGGAATAATTAATAATAAATTAATATACCGCCTTTTCTTATCGATTCCAATCCCTTATTTAATGTAATTAAAAAAGTAATTATGCCAAAAATAGCGAACCGTCGGGACGAACGTCAAATGTTTGACAGGTAACAGTTTGTACGGGAAAATAAAATTGTTGTTTTTATTATTTTACTTACAATATCAATGTTTTCTCTAGACTCTTAAACCTTCCCTAGACTCACACGAATATTTCAAGACCAAAATTAGCCAAATCGCTCCAGCCGTTTTCGAGTTTTAGCGAGACTAACGAACAGCTATTCATTTTTATATATAGAGATTTAGCACTATTAAAACATTCTGCGTTGCACGTCATCACCGTTTCACCCAAAAGCCATAAATAAATAATTGTCAAACAGGTGGTTTGAGAATAATTTGACCTCAACCAGCTGGAGAACCAGTTAAAATTACTTTTTCATCATGAAATAAAGCTACGCCATTCCATCCTGAAGGTGTCGTAAGAGCCGAAAAAGGCCGTTAACCCAGCCTCAACAGAGGGAAAATTTGATACCCTCCATGTCACTAGAGGAGGCCCGACTCAGCATTGGGTCATTTATAGGCTGAGAAGTAGGGATAATTCCTTTTTTTCTGGTAATAAAAAATAGTGGTGTATCATTTTGCCCTCTACCAACCTTTAGCGGCAACCTTCATGTACAGATCCATGGCCTTGGGACAGGAGCTCTGCACCGTGACTCCACTCCAGTGGCGGTAGGCCAGCGCCATCTGGGCGAAGTCGCTGCCCCCCGCTGCCCCCAGGGTGTAGTGCACCAGCGCACGGGCCTGGGACACCGGCAGGGCTATGCCCGTCGCGTACAGGAATCCCATGCCCTGTAACGGTTGACTGTTTCGTTGGTCTAGGGGTTAGATGTGCCGCCTTTGGTTTGATTCCGGAGCATGAATTTATAAAATCAAAAATCAAAACTCATTTAATCAAGTTGGCTCATTAGAGCTCTTTTGACAGGTCAAACAAAAAATAAAATTTAAAATTTACTATTTAAAATTAATTATTTACCATCTACCACCGGTTCGGAATGCACCTCTACAGAGAAGAGCCGGCAAGAAACTCTGTAGTTGCACTCTGTAGTTTGGTACAAGACTGGTTATATGACAGATTTGTGAGAGCAAACTCGCGCAATAGTTCCAAAGGGCTAAACATCAGCCAGATCTATTCGACAATAGTAACCTTCTAATGCCCAAGCCAACCGACCCCCAGCAACGGCCCCTGTTCACAAGCATGACGCATGCGGCAGCCATCGCCCTCCTCAACCATATTGCAGGGAAGAGAACGACCCGCCGCACGACGCCACCACTGCCATGAGTCTTAAAGTGAGCATGATAACTCGAGCATCAAGGAATTTAACGAATTTATTTTATAAATACTGATAACTACCGGCAACAAATCCCAATGACATTGGGGTAAAGCCAAGTCAGAAACTTAATTAAGCATTTAATTAACTTTTAACCATTTATGTCACCTGCATTGCAGATGACATAAATGATGGTAAATGGCACAGATGCTTTGAACACTCAATCAAATTAAAACACACTATTCTGTTATGGGTTAACATTTAAAAACTATTCTCCAATCACCCATTCCATCCTGAGGGTGTCGTAAGAGCCAACAAAAGGAAATGACAAGGCAAAAAACTTTGAGAGAAGGATAACTTAAAACGAAACCCTGTGCCAACCCATTTGTCCAGCATGGCACTGTATGCCAATTACCCTCCATGTAGTTGGAGAAAACCCGACTCAGTGGTGGGTCATTTATGGGATGAGTAGTAATAGTATTAGTCCACTCACAGCATGTGCATCAGCGACGCCCTGTTCCGCCAACTCCTCAAAGATACTCCTAGCCATATCCAAGTCGAGTGGCATCCCCTCACCGAAGAGGTATGACCAGGCCAACTTGATCTTTGCTGGCACATGGCCCATATCAGCCGCCTGCTTCACCTGCAGTATCGCGCCGCGGAGATCAGGGGACCGACGGTTCAACTTCACCATTGCTGCATCGAAGAGCTCTTTGGCTGTGAAGAATAAAGACATTAGATGTTGAGCCAGAGGGACTTCAGCTGGGCCAGGAGTTATCAGGGAGGATCCTCCCCCAGATAAGAGGAGTGAACCTCGTAGCCCTAAAACCGGGTAGTCGACCAATGTCAAGTATTGATGCTGGCAACTTCCGGCGCTAGTAGGTGACTGAAGACATCAAACAGGACCATATGAATTGTACCCGTTCATTTGTTTGCCGTCATTCTCTCACTCTTTTTTCTATGGATAACTGTAAATGGTTTTTGTTCATCTAGGATTAAATCTAAATTTTCACATGCAATTGTTTTGCCTCCCATAAAACATACCACAAAACTTCAAAGTATGCTATACATGGATCAGTTACACCAGGGATATTCCTACCATGTCGCCAACCCTAAGAAGGAGATTGTTCCTCAATAAAAGAAAAAAATACCTTCTTTCTGTTCTGGTGTAATTTCTTGTTCTTCTTCTGGCAGTGGTGGTAATGTGTCTAGTAAGTCTTGCGGGTTCTCTAATGATTTCTGTAAATTGAATTGTCTGTTATTAAAAACAATAGACAAAATAAATTTTTACAATAAATACATGCACAATATATGGGCATGAAACATGGTACATTATTTTAATAGCCTTATCAGGTCTCAGTGCTGCATGCACATGCATCAGGTCTCCAACCTGGTAGTAGAAGAAAAAAAACTATTGAATGCCATAAATGGTTTAAAGACAATAGAAAAATAGCAAGTCTAAAACTGAGTTTACCATAATATGAAAACAAGTAGTCATACACAAACTTTAGCATATTAAGAAACCCCCACACAACATGAAAATCAGTTTATCTGTTTAGAAACAGATAGACAGATAAAACGGGCTTATAACAGCCCTTTTTCTTGTTGTAGGTAAAGATAGTATGGATGTGTTACTTTCATCATCATATTACTTTATACATTCTTTAAATGTTCTAAAGAGACTTCAACCAGATATCTATTTTTGAAAAGGAACCACTTCATAAGGTTTCAAAATACTCTTCCGAGTACTTACATCTGACTCACTCTCTATTTGTTCTGCCTTGGCATCCTGCAACCAAGTTGGCTCTGTGTGCCTAAGAAGGCTGTTCTTCAGTAGCTTTAAAGTCAACTCCATTTGATCCATCTCTGAAACTTTATAAGTGTAAAATTGAAAAATGAGTTGAATGATTGCAGTCAGTTATTGCAAATACAACATCATAAATACCAGCAACAATAATGAATACAGGTATGTATATGCTTTTTTACTTAAAGTATATAATAGATGTCCCAGTGCCAAGTCAGGCCTCCTCCAGTTACATGGAGGATAATTAGCCTACTGTGCCATGCGGGTTGGCACACGGTTCCATATCAAGATTTCATTCTCTTGTGGCGAGGTTATCGGCCTTGTTGGTTTCTTTTGTTGGCTCTTACAACGCCCTCAGGTGATACCATGTATTCTAAATCCATCTCCACACAGACAAACCCATATTAAACTTTTAGATCATAGACAACATCAAAAGTGTATCACTAATAAGGTTGTCATTTCTATCAGCTTTAATCATAATGGCTGCCATATTATCAAAGCTTTAAAAAATATATCTGACCTTGTCATGGCAGACTTAAGACATGTTTTAGTTAGGTAATAATTGAACAATTATGAATAAGGCCATTTAGTTTTTACATTGACTTCAGAAAGCATTAGACCATAGTTCATTTGCAAACTTTTGTATACCCAATTCAAGTTATTGTTGTTTTGTATAATTACTAGTACACTTGAATTGTTGGCACCATTCTACTGGGACACCTATGTTATCATTAACAACATTTTATATAATGTTCATAATCACACAATCATGAAACATCACATACTTAGCATTATAATAATTGAGATGATAAATTGGGATCTAAATGTTGCAGTTTTGAATTATCAAACATAGCACACTTTTTTAAGCCATTTAATGCCAACTACATGGCACTGTGCACCAGCATGCAGTGTAGTTGGCATTAAATGGCTTATAACCGAACAAAGCAATCTGTTTTTTATAATAGTTTAAAATTAACTACTAATTAAGATTTTGGATTGATTCTTAATAACAAAACATTATCTCTGAAAAGTCAATTAATCTACCTACCTTTATCATCATCTTTAGGAGAGTCTTTTGGGCTATTCACAGCATCAGCATAATTCTGAATGGCTGAAATTTTCTTGAACATAGCTTCTGTTAGCTCTTTGATATATTCCGAATCCACAGCAGCCTTGGTTTCAACAACTTTGACTTTGTCATCTTCCTCATCATTTTTCTCAGATTTCTCACGAGCGTCAGGTCCCAACAGTTCAGCAGTCGTTATTACAACACAAATAAACAAAACATACAATCCCAAACGACTCATTATTGTTCTAAATAAATATCCGATAGAGCCGAAGACTTACGTGTCCCAAAAACATAAACATGAAACTTTATTTTTGTTGCACAAATATTTTAATGGCCGTAATAGTCTGCGGCATAATTAACACCTGTGGCAAACAAACACGTACGCTTTATTTAATTATATTTCGTCTTAGGTTTTAGATTTACGAATATCGTATTTATCTCGAAATTTCGCATTTTCAGACGATTTTCATTGAAAAAGAAAAATAAGGATGTAATAGAGCAAAAACAAAAAGTAATACAATTATTATCAACTAATACTATTTAATCGATTATTAATAATCGGTATCAATTTATCAATAATATAAGTGGTTCTCTTCGCTATTTTTATTAACGTATTTAATGAAAATAACTATGAAACATTCAACGAATTATGCAATTCCTAAATCAATCTTTATTATATCACTATCACTATCACTACATAGTATAAAACAAAGTCGCATTCTTCTGTCCGTCCCTATGTATGCATAAATCTTTAAAACTACGCAACGGATTTTGAAGCGGTTTTTTTTAATAGATAGCGTGTAACAAGGGGAAGGTTTTTAAGTATAACCCACCCCTGCTTTGCACGGGCGAAGCCGGGGCGGGCCACTAGTTAATCTATATAAACATAATTTCTAAAAATATGTCACTAAACTTATACTCCATCATAGATGTGTTGATAATAGCATAACGTAATTACCGTAGCCAATAACTTCCTCCCGCTATTCAGATATCCAGCAACCGCTATCTGATAACTTTAAGTAGCGAACGATGGGCATGTGGGTCAAACATTTACGTTGAGTATAGTTTTTTCTGTACCAATAGCTAAAATAAATATGGAATGCAGCACCAAACAGTTTAGATACATATCAACATTGATCTAGACTATTTTAAAATTGATTTTATTTCTATAGAAATAGTTGACGTGATCGAAGTTTTTTGAGTTTAGTAATCGTCTAAAATAGATTTTACCTTTTAATAAATTATTTTTATGATATTTTAATTTATGATTATCAAATACCGGTAACCAAAAATAACCAATAACGCACAACGCTCATGCTGACTGAACTTTTCCTATAATATTTTGATATTATTCGAAGAAGAAGTAATTAAAAATAACTAAAAGGAGCATTTCTAAGAGTTGATCTATGAGGAAGCCGATGTTTACCAACGTCTGTGGTATATGTATCGTTGAGAGATTTTTATCAAATCCAACGAAACCCGTTGAGGGCCTTCCCTACGTCGGGAACGTTGGCACAAATTGGCTAACGATTAAAATTCTACCCTCCATGCTCTACATTACTGCCTATGTCAAACAACCGACCTATAAATTTTGTCGCAACGTTGCGTGCTTAGAGAAATACGACATAAATTGCTATGCTTTAAAAACGCAAATGAAATCCCTTTCGATGCCACGGCATTATTTTAAAGCATAGCAATTTATGTCTGAATGTTGAAAGTCCATTAGCAAAAAAATAAATCCTTTGCCATGCCGTCCCGGTCGGCGTAGGCCTTTACATATATAGCCAAAGTTAACGAGAGATGATAAATAACTTTAATAATATAATAGTTTAATAATATATTTAATATAATAGGCAGGCTGAGCCTGACTGAGGTGTCTATCAGTCCATTATTTGATTTGACAGTTGATTCGTTCAGCCCGTCAACCAGATATCAGTCTGACTCAGTCAGCTGCCAGCAGTTGGTTGGTTTTTGGTACGAGTAGTTACTTGCTTTACTGCCTTTCATGAAATATTAATAGAAATTCAATAGTTTCGTACCTGCAAGTGGTGAAACTATATAAATCTGGAACAATAGCATCATTTTGTGACTCTATAATATCATGCTACGTGCACCGTTAAGACATAATATGACCCATCGAGGATGGTCTCGTCTGAAATCATCGAGCTGTTCCATTAGGAGCAGTTTTATAGAATATTTCGTTGAGAGCCATGGTCATAGACGTGTTAAATCAAGTCCTGTTGTGCCGCTGTACGATTCTACAGTGCCGTTTGTTAATGCGGGCATGAATCAGGTACTTTTAAATTTATCATGACTTTTTATTGTAATAAGGGGGCTAAGCCCTCTTTCTCACCAGTGTGGCAACATAGATCACTCACTAATATTCTAAAAAACATTAATACATTGACAGAAAGTTGTGCACAACATATAATCTTTTTTAGAATACATTGTTTTTAACTGCTATTATTTCTTTGGAGTAGTGTGTAAATAATGGACATTTCTCCCTTCAAACCTTCCTCTTGAATAACTCTATCTATTAAAAAAACCGCTTCAAAATCTGTTGCGTAGTTTTGAAGATTTAAGCATACATAGGGATGGACAGACAAAAGCGAGTTTGTTTTATACTATGTAGTGATATATTTTGTCCCCAGTTCAAGGGTGTATTCCTGGGTAAAGTGGAACCACCTTGCCATAGAGCTGTTAACTCCCAAAAGTGTGTCAGGGTAGGTGGAAAGCATAATGACCTGGAGGTAGTTGGCACAGATGGACATCATCACACATTCTTTGAAATGCTTGGCAACTGGTCTTTTGGAGATTATTATAAGGTACTGTATTCCTGTGAGTCTATGCTACTGTGTTTATGGTAACAATGCCTAAAAAAATGCAACTTAATAATCTATTTATGTTTTAATATGGTAAGCAAAAAGGTTGTACCCCTTTTTACAAAAATGGTGCCGACAGAGGATTATGAAATTTCCCACACTTATAGTTTTTATAGAAAAGGATTTTTTAATTATGCATTAAAGATACATTCAATCAATAAAATAAACATTACACACACTGCCATGTATTTGACACACACACACACACATAAATATACTTTTGTTTTTGTAAAAATGTGGTCAAATTGAGAATAGAACTATATTTACAAAACTATAATTTCAATTGATTATCATCGAATTTAGACCACTAGGAATAGTTATTATCTATAACTAACTTGAATGCACATTTTTTTTTGTTTTTCAGAAAGAAGCATGTCAGATGGCTTGGGATTTACTGCTTGGTCCATACAGACTGAAACCAGAAGACCTGGTGGTTACCTACTTCTCGGGAGATGCTGTCATGAATATGCCTGAAGATAGAGAGTCTAGAGACATTTGGAAAGCTCTTGGGTAATAGCAGTTTGTTTTAGTACAGGCACTACAGGGTGATTAATTGCATACTAAACATGTGAAAGTAGTTTTGCTCATGTGTAATTTTAATTGAGTGGGGACCTCAGTCTATGCAATCATGCAGCCAAATCAGCCTTCAGTGCCAGGCTGGGATGACATATTGGCACATGATTTTTATCAAGAGGTCTGCCTCTTACATTAATTTAGTCACGCAGTCAGCGCACTCAGGATTGTGTGGGTTGATGACATTGTGTATTCGAAATGCGGTCACCAATAACAGCTCTGTGCTAATTTCCCTCCACGAATTTGGAGGAGGGCCCAAGTCAACTGTGGGTCATTTAAAGGCTGAAATGGTGATGTTGATGATATGCAGGATATATGTATCACATATCTGGTTTTTTCAGTGTTCCTGACAGCAGAATAAAAGCTCTGGGTGCTGCCGATAACTTTTGGGAGATGGGTGTAACTGGACCATGTGGGCCTTGCACCGAGATCCACTACGTCAACCCCGATGGAAGTCTGACTGAGATATGGAATATTGTATTTATACAATGTAACAGGTACCTAGCTTAAAAAAATCTTGAATCCAAGGCCAACCAGGGCTGAGGGAAGCTGGTGCATGTCAGGAGGGGTGAACCCCATGGCCCTGGTTTGAGCAGTCAAGGATTGCCGTCGGTTTTAGTGGGTAGGTCGGGGTGCGACTTACCATCTCCACGCGCCCTGGAGTCCCACATGACCCGGCTAGTCCCCAACCGCGGAGTATTCATGAGGAACTCTGACGAAAAAATAAATGTCAGCAACCAATCGCGTGGATTACGCCTCCCTTCTTTGCCAAAGATATTTAAAAATAGACTATTGCGCAGGGATAGTTTTTGGGTACAGGTTCGATCCTGAATTAATTCTGGATCCTGAAAAAAAAATCGATCATGGGTCCTGGAAAAATTAAAATACATTTCACTAACCCAATAACCCAGTTTAATTTTGATCGCATGACATTTTTTTTTTCGTGGTCCTTATAATTATAACTAGCGACCCGCCCCGGCTTCGCACGGGTGCAATGATGAACCTCAAAATTGATTAGTGTTTCTCTACAATATTATGTATGTACTATACATATAACCCTTCCTCTTATATAAAAAAACCGCTTCAAAGTCCGTTGCGTAGTTTTAAAGATTTGGTTTTAAAATATGTAAGGATTGTATACATTTGAAAAAATCACCCTGTATATCCGTTATTTATCTGTTGCAGGGAAGCAGATGGTCGCGTCACTCCCCTATCTCGACATCACGTGGATACCGGCATGGGCTTAGAACGCATCACGACACTTCTTCAGGGCGTATCTACGAACTATGACACTGATCTTTTTCAGCCTATCATTCAAGCTATACAGAAGGTATGTCATTTGGTTCTTATCACCATTATTCAGGCCAGGAGAATTCCACTACTGGAGACTGGACTGAGCCACTCCCAGCTATCAGATCACTGGTCTATCAGCACAGCGCTTTCCATGTTTTATATTAGCCGGCAAATATCTTGACCAAAAGAGCTGTGGTTTTCTTTTTCTTAAGAAAAAAAATCGATACATCTGCCCTAGGTATGTGTCGATACCTGTATCGCGGCAGTTTAAACACATGCAATTTACAAACACAAATGACATCCAAACTCGGAGCAAGTGGGTGTTGGTACTTCTGGACCAGACCAACAAGAGAAAAGTCTTCTTCTTATTATTATTATTTTAATTACGGCTTCCATCATGGGTTTGATGAGTTTGTTTTGATAGAACGGAAGTCATAATAAATAATAATAATAAATATCCTTGGACATTTCACACAACGCCATCTCGTCCCAAGTTAAGCAACTTAATGCTTGTGTTATGGTAACGAGATGTTACATAAACTACTAAAATAATTTTTTTTTTGTAACTACATACATATTATAGATAGAAATGACACCCAGACTCCGAGCCAGTGCCTCTGGTTTAGACAAAGACACTGGCCCGACCCCGGAATCGAACCCGGGACCCGTTGATCCAAAGGCGGCACATCTGACCACTAGGCCAACGAGGCAGTCATCTGACCACTAGACCAACGAGTCATCAATTGGCAATTCAATTGACAGCCATTGTACAAGTTGCTTGCCGGCTATTGTAACCGCCATTGACTATGCGTATTCACAGAATGCCACTGGCGTGCCATCCTACAGTGGGAGCTACAGTCCCAATGCAGTATTAGACAGTTCGTATCGCAGGCTCGCTGACCACGCTCGAATGATAAGCGTGTGTCTTGCTGATGGAGTTTTTCCCGCCACTAGGTAAGACCCCAAGTTTGTTGACCTCATGATTTTGACCAAAAAAAGAGGAGCTTCTCAAATTTTATTGTATGTTTGTTTTTAATACGCTTTATTAGCTTCGCTTGTATGTATGTATGTAACGGAATCTTTGAACATGATTTTGACCCACTTCAAAACGTCGGATTAACACGAAATTTGGCATACTTATTAAGGACCGATGACAATACAATATTTTAAACCGTAAATATTTTATGAACAGATATGACTAGAAGGGTTATTTTGATAATATCCTGAAAAGCACCCCACGCTTTTACAATAAAATCATTTTTTCTGACACTATTTTTAATTCAAATTTATGTTCTATTTTTTAGTTAGATTTTCTATATAAGCGTATTTTTTTAGTTTTTATACTACTACTCAGCCCAGATATGACCCACTACTGAATTGGGCCGTCCTTGTGGTGACGGATTTAGAATACGCAGTGTCACCAACCCATACCATCCCGAGGGTGTCGTAAGAGGCGACTAAGAGGACGCAAGAGGAGAGAAGGAAAAATTGATACAAGCCCTGTGCTAATCCGTCTGGCCAGCGTGGCACAGTAGGCTAATTGCCCTCCATGAATTTGGAGGAGGCCCGACTCCGTAGTGGGTCATTCACGGGCTGAAACGACTACTGAATTGGGCCTCCTCCCATTGCATGGACAGTAATTAGTCTACTGTGCCACGCTGGTCACGGTTACCCCTCGTCGGGTAACACAGGGTTTCGTATCAAGTTTTTCTTCTTTTGCAGCAAAGTTTTGGGCCTTGTCATTTCTTTTTGGCGTGGCACAGTATGTTACTTACCCTCCATGTGATTGGGGAGGCCCGATTTAGCAGTGAGTCATGTATATCGACGTTTGAAAGTCAATCCTCACTAAGCGACAAATTAAAGCACAATTTTATATATTAGATAAAATTCTCGTGTCACAGTTTTAGATGCCAAACTCCTCCGAAACGGCTTGACCTTGATTTTTTGGTTTTTGTTTTTTAAGATTCAGTATAAAAAATACAAACAACCCTAAATTTTCACCCCTCTATGATCAACCCCTATTTAATTACATGGCAAAACAACGTAGATAGATTGAGTCATCACGATATCTCTGGAACCATAAGACCTAAAGGGCTGCGCGGGGTGGGGGTTGCGCGGGGAAGGGGGTTGCGCGGGGGATGTTTAATTATTTGACAAAACAACGTTTGCCGGGACAGCTAGTGATTTATAAATATGATTGGAATCGTCAGACTTTTCTGCGTCGTTGATTCTAGGTTTCAGAGCTCTACGGCGAGTTTTATGTCGCTTAGATATTGTGATTCTGTTAAGCGCATTTTAATGATGGTTTTGTAAATTTTATAACTTTAAATTACTCTTCTATAAAGTTTACCCAAAGTCGCTTAGTTAGTAGTCACTCTATCAGACTAACACATTGGTTGAATTTCAGCCTTAACCTCAAGCAGATAATGCGAAAATCTTTCAAAATTTCCACTGACGTGTTCAAAAATCCTCGTCTCCTCAATATTTTGTATGATGAAGTTGCTCAGTCCCTTGGCTCAGCGTACCCTGAGCTGGTGGCCAAGACGGCTGATGCGAAGCTCATTATAGACCACGAGGGCGAAGCTTATGCTAAAATGAGAGCTGAACTGTCGAAGAAGTGGAAGGATTTAGAGAAGAGGTATCCAGAAGTGGTGGCGCTGAATGATGTGGAGGCTTCTGGGTTCGTACAAGGATACAAGGACTTTAAACAGGTATGTTATTAAACTTCAGAAAACAGAAAAAAAAACATTATTATTGTAGGTTTCATCATAAAACTCTTATAAACCCTTTGTCCCACGCTAGGTGGGAGTCTCCATACACTCCCATTGGCGTCATATCACCATTATTTTAGTATTTACCATTTTTTAAAACAGCAAGAAATAAATAAATAATGTTATCTATAAATGCCGTATGTTGACGTAAATAGAATTATAGGGGTATCGTAATATAATAATAATAATAATAAAGCCTTTAATCCGAACTACAGTCAATTGTACATAGTTAAAACGTAAGAAATTATAAATGAAATATACATTATGTTACAGAATATCTCGCAGTTCAGTGTGCCTTACGGCAAAGGCCTCCTCCAACTCTTTCCATTGCGTTCGATCTGCCGCCACTCTTGACCAAAGCGGACCTAAAGTCATTTTCAGGTCATCCTCCCATCTTCTCTTTTTTCGACCTCTACTCCTAATGCCATCTCTTGGGTACCAGATTGTCACCTGTTTGCTCCATTTCTCCTTTTTACACCTGAGCATATGTCCAGTCCACCTCCATTTAAGTTTGTCAATGCGGGCCAGGATATCGGTTAATTTCGTTTTGTGTCTGATGTCTGTACTTCTTACTTTGTCTTTTATTTTTAAACCTAACATGCTTCTTTCCATGCTTCTTTGACATCTTGCAAGTTTATCCCTATGGTGCTTTGTCAAAGCCCAGGTTTCGCAGCCATATGTAATGCAGGGTAAAATACAGGTATCAAAGGTCTTCTTCTTGATTTTAATGCCTATTTCCTTGCTTTTTGTTATTTCTTTCAAAGCCCAGTAGGTTTTCCATCCTGTTGCAATTCTTTTTTCTATTTCTTTCGTCATCTGGTCACTAGGCGATATTATCTGGCCGAGGTATACATATTCCTCTACATATTCGAGTTTCTGTCCTTTAACTGTTATGTCTACGGGAATTGAATTAGTCATCAACTTGGTTTTGCTGGAGTTCATCTCTAGGCCTAATTCTCTACTTTTTTCTGCTAGGGTTTGTATCATGAGCTCCAGTAGTTTCGGATCTTCTTCCAATAGGACCAGGTCATCCGCAAATCTGAGATGATTTAATCTGGACCCATTTATGTTTAGACCGAGCTGCTCCCAATCTAACTTCCTGAACATTTGTTCTAGCACTGCTGTAAACAACTTTGGTGAAAGTGGGTCACCTTGCCTAACGCCTCTTTTTATTGGAAAAGCATCTCCTGTAGATTCCAGTCTTATCCTACCTTTACTTTCACTATAAATTTTATGAATGATGTTGATGTAGGTGTTTTGGATGCCTTGCTCTTTTAGGCTTTGCCATACGACTTCATGCCTAAGGCTGTCGAAAGCCTTGGCGTAGTCTATAAAGGCGATGTAAATAGTTTTTTTTGTACTCATTATATTTTTCTAGAAGCTGTTTGATAGTGTGTATATGGTCTATTGTACTGAAATCTTTCCTGAACCCCGCTTGTGCCACTGGTTGATTTTCGTCGAGTTTAATTGAGATTCTGTCCAGAATGATTTTGGCGAAAACTTTATATACATTTGAGATCAGGGATATGGGTCTGTAATTTCCGATATCGTCTTTTGGACCTTTCTTGTGAAGAAGTATTATATGCGATTCTGCCCATTGGTTAGGGATGCTACCGGTATGTAGAATCTCGTTAAAGACTTTTCTTAGTAGCGGGCTTAGTTCTGTGATTGTCCCTCTCATAAGTTCGTTTGTGATCCTGTCGGGGCCGGGTGCTTTTTCCATCTTTTGGCTTTTTATAGCTTTTTCTACTTCCGATACTAATATTTCTGGTATGTCTTCATTTTCTTCCGACCCATGCTTCTGTTTGTATCCACTATTGTGTGTGGTGTAACTTGGTTGATCTGAATATAGCAACCGATAATAATTCGTTGCTATATTTTGGATTGAAGTCCGAGTAGTAGCCGGTAGTTCTTTTTCTTTATCTCTTAACTTAGGTATCCATTCTTTTCCCTTTTCACGAAGTTCCTTAAGCGCTTTTTTCGTGCCTCCCGTTTTACTAATGTGATTCTCTAATGTTTTGTTTCTTCTGATTCTTCTATCCTTCCTCATATTTTCACGAATCTGTTTACTGAGGTTAGATATTTCTTTTTGGTTTTCCTTTTTATCCTTTTTTGATAACAAGCTCTTTCTATCTTCAATTAGTTTTAACGTTCTTTCACTCAAAAAGTTTTCTTTACTCTGGTTTGTTTGTCTTCCTGTGTGTGCTTTAATCTTGTTCTCTATTTTTTTATATTTTTCAGTTAGGTCCATATCTGAATTAACAGCTTCCATCAGGTCTTCTATAGTGCTGTCTGGGTCCCTTTGTATGTTAGTTGTCTGGGTATTGTTTGTATGATGTCTAGGAGCTTTTGGACTTCTTTCATTTAGACAGCTGCGTACCATACGATGGTTTGTGTTGAAATTTAGTTTCTTTATTATTTCCGTATCACTGAATACCATAGCTTTGTTAGTTATTATGTAGTCGATTTCGTTTCTGACTTTTCCATCTGGAGACATCCATGTCCACTTATTCTTTGGTTTTTTACGAAACATGGAGTTTAGAAGTGTTAAGTTTTGTTCAAGAAGGAACTCTACTAGTTTTTCTCCATTTTTACTTCTTTTGCCTCTTCCATATTTCCCTATTATATGTTCTTCTCCGGGTATTTGGACGCCCACTTGGGCATTGAAGTCTCCCATAAGCACGAGATTGTTTCCGGAATATTTTTCGGTAGCTTCACGCAGTTTGTCGTAAAATTTGTCGATCTCTGTTTTTGTTGCTTGTTCAGTCGGCGAGTAGACTTGGATGACTGTCCATTGTTTCCTGTACCTTGGTAAGTTGATATGAAGCACCGCTATCCTATCCGATATTCCTTCAAAACCAATTACCTGGCTTTTGAGTTTTGACTTTACCAGGAATCCAACCCCTCTGTGTCCGGCGGTTTCGCCTTTGAAGTACAGAATATAGCTGTTTCGCTCTTCTATTCCTTCTCCTATTCTTCGCATCTCGCTTATGCCCAAAATGTCCCACTTCATGTTTTCGATAGCTAACTCTAGCTCACATAAACTTTCTGGTGTTCTCAGGGTTCGTGTGTTAAGTGTGCATATGTATAAACTGCTTCGTTTTTGTTTCGCTTTTTGGGTATTTGATTTTGTTGGCTGGTGTGTTGGAGGGTGGTGGTCGACTTCCCCCACGGTGACCGGCCGGATTGGGGGACGTAACATTGGAGTTTCTCTTGTGTTTATATTAGTTGTTGCATCTGCTTGCTGTTTCCGGTCCGAGGAGGCCTTTTCTCGTTTTTTTGCATCTCTGACATCGAGGCGGATCTTTCACGCGTTACAAATGTAAGTAAGCTTGACTTAACTACTTCCTTATTTGTACTTGGATGCTGCATTTCATTTTTTTCAATCAACGTATTTGTCTTTTTCTGAGATGGAGTGGGAGTGGTCGGGGATCCTGTTGGTGTTTCTCTCTTCCTCTTTTCGCGGTTGAAGTTCTTTGTTTTCTTCACAATTAGCTTATCGTATTTAATAAACGCTATATTTCCGTTTTTTCTTTCCGCTTCTAGTTCTGGCATAAGTTGTTTGCGTATTTCCAGAACTTCTTTAGGGTAGTCCTCATTTACAAACACGTTTGTAGGAAGATTGCGTTTGTTTCTCAGGATAAGGTGTTTTTTCCAAGATGTTGTTAAAGATATTTTTATTGGTCTGTTCTTGGTATAATTTGTCCCGATTCTTTGGATGTTACTTATTTCTTGACTATCTATATGAGTTCCCGAATCTTGTATAATTTCCTTCACAAAATCCACCAACTCAAACTCTGTTTTTCCTTTTTCTTCGATTCCGAAAAAAATTAGATTGTTCGTACGTTATTCCCTCTCTAAAAAAGATATTTTTTTTTCCACGTTATTGACTCTAGTTTTAAGGTTGTTGTTTTCTTCTGTTAATATTTTTAACCTATCATCTAAGGCCTCCATTACATTTTTTGTTATTGCTGTTGTTAGTGTAATTGTTTGTTCTTTAAACTTTTCGTTTATTTTAGAAAGTAAAATTTCCATTTGCTTTTCCATCTTTTCTTTTCTGGGTAATTTGGTGTTAATAAGTGGTAACACTTGAATTTATGGTAATCCTTTTTCTACGTTGGCAACAATTTTGCAGTTGTCACCTGTCGCTGTCAGTTGGTAGTGACAGATTGATTTGGTTGGCACTACCTGTAATCTTGATATCTATGGTGTGTGTTTATCTTTGAGGTTATATCAATCTTAACTATATTTGAATAGAATCACCACTTAATTCGTTATATCACTGTAATTTCTACTGAAGCACTCATCTGGTTCGATCTTCTGAAGATTTCACTGTAGTATGCGTCCAAATTTTCACTTTCTGCACTGTTTAATTAGAAATATTAACGGAGCTCTCTCATAAACGTGTTTACACTTTCGTCACCGGAACCGGAACCGGTATCGTAAGCGGTTACTTAAAAAACGCAACGCATCCTTGTGCTGTGCTGTGTTCCTGCGCATGAGTATAAGGTCACCACAACTCTATCAGGAGAATAGAATAGAATAGAATTTATTTATTTGTGTGGATTTTGGGTACATTGGATTAGATGTTGCTTAAAATATATTGGTATTCCTTGCAAAATCTGCTTATAATAAGCATACAAATATTTTTTTTTTTATTATGTTGTCATAAATGTCAAAAAATCATTTCATGCAATGTTAAATGTCAATTAATAGAAATGTATAATTATGTTTAATTGATTACAATATTTTATGTCAGCAATATAAAATTATGTTACTACATCACCAAGCCAGAACCATTAACCAGACCAGTCATTTTTGAGGGTTATCTGAAAAGTATTCCTTAATTGAGTAGTGGCATTTTTCAACTAGCCATTTATGCAGTTTGTTCCTAAAGCAACCACTGGTCTGACTGCGGATTTCGTATGGGAGAGCATTATATATTTTGATAGCCAAGTAATTTGAGTTTTTCTGTGTTAATGTGAGCTTTACCATCGGTATTATTTTTCTATGCGCCTGTATCTTACGCGTTGCTTTACTTAAGTTAGTATTTTTCTCTGCGAAGTATTCGGGGTGATCTCTGACAAAGATGCACATTTGCTTAAAATATAGATCCGTTATTGTTAGTAACTTATGTTTTATAAACAAGGGTCTGCAGGAGTCTAAAAAATCTGCACCAAACAATGATCTTATACACCGTTTTTGCATCACAAGGACATCATCGATATTTGTATAGTAGTAGAGTAGTATAGTATTGGCAGCTGTCCTTCAGCTGTTATTCACGGCTTACACTTTATACAGAGTGTACGAGGTGGAGGAATAAAATAATACAGGAATGGTTTTATTAAAATACAATATCATTTTGTACATTTCAAGTGAAAACAAATTATTATAAGCTGTCCTTTGTTTCACAGACAATGTCTAAACACAAGTCAACAGAAATACCAGGAGAGCTGGTATTCAAGTTGTATGACACCCATGGCTTCCAAGAGGACATTATCCAAAGGATAGCTGATATAAACAATCTGACTATAGACAAAAAAGGCTTTTGGAAGCTTCTATCCAACCACAAGACCAGACATAAAGCTGCCTTCAAAGAACAAACAGCGAGCAAAGCAACATTATTCAATGCAGCTATAGAAAAGCTTACCAGTAAAGGAGTTACCGCCACCAACGATAGCTTCAAATATAATCATAATATTAAAGACGACAAAATAATTTATGAACCACTTCAAACTAAACTAGTATGTATACTGAACGAAGACTGCGAATGGATAGATTATCTGGAACCGTGCGAAAAGAGACCTTATTACGCTGTCACACAAGACACAAATTTCTATTGCGAAGAGGGCGGTCAAATCGCCGATGATGGTATTATACGGTTGAATAAGAAAGTCAATATGAAAGTTGATAGTGTATTTAAAATACGAGACTTTGTTTTTCACAAGGGTTACTTGACTGTTAGTGATACAAAGGGCCATTATGTTAGTCTTAACAGTGATGTTGTGTTAGAAATCAATGAAGAAAAAAGACTGAATCTAATGAGGAACCATACTGGCGTGCATTTGCTAAATGCTGCTATTAGAAAAGTACTTCCAAATAGTGTAGTTTGTCCTATAGGTTCAAAAGTGACTGATAAAGGGTTCTACTTAAATCTGTCGGTTTATGGGGAGAAACTGTCGCAGAAAGTTGTTTTGGATGCTCAAGATCTGATTAGGTATGTTCTAATGGTTTCATGCATACGTTTGGCACTGCCATAATGGAATATCTCTTTTTAACGAACTTGGTTTAGATTTCAATCCTAATCAGACAGTCCTGTCAAATCGTCCTAAATTAAGCCTATTGCGCCACGCTAGACTGACAAGCTAACATTAACTAACAGGGATTCATGTTAAGGCCCTGTGGCTTTGCAGTTAAAACTCCTCAAAGTTAAATTGGTTTGTGCCATGCAAATTCTGTCGAGACGTGTTTTCTGATTCAAAGAAGGAAATGCTATGAGTACAAAAGCTATTGTAAGTAGATTTTGACAAAGTTTAATTGTCATTCAGGAATTCAATAAATTCAAATGCTCCGGTTAAAATTCGGACTGTGGACAGCATAGAATTGTCGAAAGTAGATGACGTGGTCACGATACCCGGTGAGACGTACCCGGAGACGGGACTTCGGCTGGTCATCATTGAACCGCCTCTGTTGTCCAAGTGAGTACGATATCTTCTACTTTTAACTCTGATTTTATTACACCGTCATCTCCTTTTGCTGATATATGATTTGTTTTCTTTTATTCCCTCCGCTAGATATGTCTATATTATGTAGGTTCTATATAAAAATGTAATTCTCGAACACAATACGTGTACTAGGAGAAAGTATCTACACTAAGTCACTTGCTCGGCACTAGAGTCGAATTGAAGTGCCGCGATCCATATGATAGGCAGTGTAATTCATAGACCAACCAGTCGTTACGTGGTAGCGCGTTGTCGCATTAAAAACCTTGCAAAGTCCGAGTCTCGGAAGCATGTTTGGTAAGCATTTGTCAGTAAAGAGCATTATATCGTTACTATGCTATGTATCTGCCTGTTATTGATCGACGGCGAGTGGTTGTAACGTATTATCAGTGACGTCACGCAGGGAGCTATGCTGTGGCACGCACGCGCCGAGCACCCGTTTGCTCCGGGAGATTTGTGTGACGCTGGTCAAGGGCGCTGGGAGTCATACGCCTACTATACACGCCCTCACTGGGGACGCGGCAGCCGAGGTAAGTAACACAAAATCATAAATTACATTTCCATTACCACTTGAATTATTTCACTCGTCAGCAGGTGAAATAGCATACAAAGTGCTATGTACTCGTGTATCCTAATCGAATCTTTGTCACTAACGGTGGAAATCGGACTGACCAGATCCTTGGATGCCGTAGCTTATCTTTCGGCTTATTTATAGGGCTCAATGTAGTAACTATTTGCAGATGCGCTTAACCTTATAGCTATAGTAAAAAGGCTCATTTCCTCAGGCACGTGAACTTTTCTGTAGAGCTGAGAAACTGGAACAGGTCATTGAGTTAATTGACCCTGAACGACTCAAAGAGGAGATCGCCCTTATCAAGGAGAGCTTGACTGAATTGTGTGGCACATCTGGCGCCCCTTACGGTGAATACGCGAAGTGTCTAGCTTTGCTGGACAACCTACAGAAGCGAGAGCTTACAAAGAATGATATGGAGTTACAGTAAGTGGCTGACTTTACTAGAAAACCATTTTTTTTCTATATGGTGAATATATATAGAATACCTGTGAATTCTTTTCCAGTATATCAGCTATCCAGTTAAAGTTTATTAATTGCTAGGAATCCCACTTGAAATATTTTCTCTGATCATCCACAAGGTTTTGACTAAGTTCACAAGGGAATGAACACGTATAATTTAATCGTTAATCGACAGCTACACCATTAAACAATTTCTTCTTCTAAAGTCACACACAAGCAATTGATTCAGTGCCTAACAGTTGTCGTGAGTCTGTCTTTTCCACTCAATACATAAGGGTATACAGCAGGGAGCAATTCTAGGACCATTTAAAATGTACCTTCTAAACACGTTTCCATAGCCTGTGGACCTTCTAAACACGTTTCCTTAAACGCCTTTACTAAATTTTCGTTGCAAGTCATAAATGATAGTAGTGTGCTTCCAGCGCCATCACAGAGGCGGAGGTACGCGAAGCACAGGCGAAGGCATCAAACGCGGGACGCCCGTTCACCGTACACTTTGTTCGGTGCTCGTACCTCATGACAAGCGATGCAGTGGCCAAGGCCCTTGGCGCTTGTGCTATTGGTGAAACTTCCTTGTTAATAGGATGTGCGGGCGGAGTCATTGTTGCCGTGTGTTCGGTGCCACAGGTTCGATTTTCATTATAATTTTTTTATACTACAAATCTTTTCAAACTTCTTGGTTTTTTTTTATTTAAGACTAGTGGCCCGCCCCGGCTTCGCCCGTGCAAAGCGGGGGTGGGTTATACCTATAAACCTTCCCCTTGAATCACTCTATCTATTAAAAAAAACCGCTTCAAAATCCGTTGCGTAGTTTTAAAGATTTATGCATACATAGGGACGGACAGAAGAATGCGACTTTGTTTTATACTATGTAGTGATGTTTTAACCAGGTTTGGTATGTATAGTTTGGTAGGTATGGCGTGTGTTTTATATTTGTCAATTCCCAACGCTTCGAATACTGGGCCATAATCGTAGTGATTAGTTTCTAATGTTACATTTCTCGCTACAAAAACTTTTCTTTAGATGCCGCACTAAAGAAACAGTTTTTGTTTATAAAAGAGAGAGGCAAGGCGCCTGGTAGTAAGTGATCACCACAGCCCACGTACATCTGCAACAGCAGAGGCAGGAAGGCAGTTGCCAGCCTTTAAAAAATAAAAAGGAATGCAAAGAAAGAATAAAATGCAAAGACGAAACGTTCCTTCGACTGCCAGCCAGGATTCCCCTATGGAACGCTACAGTAAATCACTAAATATATCTACGCACATCTGAAATAAAAACGGAGGTATGAGGGAGAAAACATTTCAGCAACATATCACTATCACTACATAGTATAAAACAAAGTCGCATTCTTCTGTCCGTCCCTATGTATGCATAAATCTTTAAAACTACGCAACGGATTTTGAAGCGGTTTTTTTTAATAGATAGAGTGTTTCAAGGGGAAGGTTTTTAAGTATAACCCACCCCCGCTTTGCACGGGCGAAGCCGGAGCGGGCCACTAGTCTTATTATAAAAATAAGTGTTTGTCTGTATGTCCTTTATAGAATCGTAAACTATGTATTTGATCATGTGATCTTCAGCAAAGTGTTGTGCACCACGTTGTTGTGTACGTGTTTTCACCATGTAAATGTCTGAATAAAAAAATAGAAATTTCGTGTAATGTCTTTCCTTAAAATTTATTTTAGTTACTGGCGTATCAAGGCGTTCAGGGTACAGGTAGTTCTTAATAATATATGATACAGACTATCATCCTCTCCATTTTGACTTTTGGAAATGTATTGTCACAGGAACTGGTGTCAGATTCGTTCACCGCCAAGAAGTGGCTTAGCTGCGTCGCGCCGGTGTTCGGAGCCGAAGTGGCCCCTGCGAAGCCGGGTGGGTCGCATCTCACTTACGCTGAGATGACCGCCGTCAACGTACGTAGACCGTTATATTATAGCTAGCAATTTCGAACCCGTACTCATCTCCAACTTATTGGTCAGCTTGATTTGTATCATAACTGCTCCGCCCCTTTTGGTAAAAGCGTAATGATATTTAGCCTATATCTTGCCTCAATAAATGAGCTATGCAATGCGAAAAGAGTCCTTCGTCGTTTCAGCCCATAAATGACCCACTGTTGAGTCGGGCCTCCTCCAACTACATGGAGGGTAATTAGCGTACTGTGCAACACTGGCCAGGGTCTCGTATCAAGTTTTCCTTTTCTTACGGCTTTTGTCGGTCTTACGACACCCTCAGGATGTAAAGGGTTTTTTTTGTTTTAAATAAAACGAAACCCCTGCACTAGGTATACATGTAATTCACGAATACAAATGACACCCAGACTCCCGACCCCGGATTCGAAGCCGGGACCCGTTGATCTGAAGGCGGCACATCTAACCCCTAGACCAACGAGGTAGTCGGGGTGACAACGCTATGTATGCTAAATCCGTCACCACATGTAATAATTCTTGCAGGTAAGCTTAATAAACTGTGAGCAGCTAGTCCAGGATGCGATGCAAGCGGCGATCAAGTTTGCACAGACGAACAGCGAACAAGCCACCACGCAGAACAGGCAACAGAACTGAACCTGGTGCAGCCAAATTCCTAACAGGATAAGAGATGAGGTTTCCTCTTTGGCTAAGGGAGGAATTGTGGACGTTGTGTTAAAAAATGAATTACTTGGACCAGCACACATGTTGATAGGGACGGTGTTAGAATAGACAATGCCACCAACCCCTACCGTTCTGAGAGTGTCGTTATAGGTGACTTAAAAACGCAATTGGAACTATACATCGCGCGCGAATTCATGTCCATCGGGGCCTCAATAAATAATTACTTATCACATTGATTTTATTTCATAATCTGTTACCTTAGGTTACAATGAACCAAATTGACAGCTGTTGACTAAACCGGTAGTTATTATCGACATTACCATAACTAATTAGGTAACAGCATTACAGCATTCCTCAGGATGGACAGTTTCCTCAGGTTTTAGCCTCAGGAAGGCTAAAACCTTGCCAGTTCCTTTTGTCGCCTCGGACGACACCCTCCGGACGGGAAGGGGTGGTGATACTGTGTATTCTAAATGCGTCACACACTGACGTATAGATGGTATAATATAGCCAGAAAGCATTATTTGTCTACTTTATTAATTTATGTTATTTGAGGTTTGTGTATTTTCTTGTCGTACTGCAAGACTTATTATTGTTGTATGGTTTTGTAAATAAAATATAATTAACGATTACATGTTTTATTTCTAATATATCGACCAACATGCCACATACTTTACTGAATTTACCCGATAAATATGAACTAATTACATCAAGAAATATCGCCTACAAATGCGAGAATTACCAAAAAGTCTTACATCGCGAGCGAAATTTCAAGAGCAATTAGAACTCGTCTGGCTAGATGATCATCTCTTTGCGCCTAAAGGTTAAAGTCCAAGTTCTCAGTGGGAAATTAATCCACTCTGCTC
Source organism: Clostera curtula (assembly GCA_905475355.2). Taxonomy (NCBI): domain Eukaryota; kingdom Metazoa; phylum Arthropoda; class Insecta; order Lepidoptera; family Notodontidae; genus Clostera; species Clostera curtula. Next base: position 1,901,592 of record FR997813.1, on the reverse strand, counting down.
CCTGGTTGTTATTCCCAGTTTTTTTTCTTGAGCCTAGTTTGTTGCAAGCGGCAACAAACTAGGCTCAAGAAAAAAAACGACACCCTCAAGCTGAAATGGGTTGCACAGGTTAGTTTGATTAGAGACTGAACATAGTCATCATTTTCATATTTTTTTGGGCCACTAGGGCTCAGAGAATTAGCAGACTGAAGTGGCAGTCAGCTGGTCATATCTGTAGAAGAATCGACAACCGCTGGGGTAGACGAGTTCTTGAGTGGAGACCGCGAATCGGCAAGCGTAGTGTGGGACGGCCCTCTGCTAGATGGAGCTACGATCTGCGAAAGGTTGCGGGCAACAGCTGGATGCGTCAAGCGGAAGACAGGGCGCTATGGCGCTCTTTAGGCGAGGCCTAAGTCCAGCAGTGGACTAATGTGGGCTGAGGATGAATTTAACTAGGGCGCATCGTGTTAATATCCAGCCGAAGATAAAGGATATTTCTGGCAATAATAAGGCTGGAATGGGTAGTTGACATTGGCAACAATGACGACGATGAACGGACTATTTCTTATGGGTTTACAAAACGAAAACAACTTTAAATATTTTGTACAAAACCAGTGTATTTAAAATTAATTTATTTACAGTCTTTCGAGATCCTACTGGATTGTTTTACAATACCATAGTTAAAACGGACATTACTTCCAAGTTGCAAAAACTACTATTTTGGTCATAACGTACCTACATACATTGGCAACTGAATCACAAAATAATCAGACACAGAAGTCAAGTCGCTCGGCGGTTGCGCTACGGTTACAAACTCGTGCTTATGCGATAAAACTATCGTGATAGTGGCACTCATATTTAGCCGTTTGATTTTTAGGTATAAAACATCTTTACATAGTATAAAACAAAGTCGCTGTTTCTGTCCGTCCCTATGTATGCTTATATCTTTAAAACTACGCAACGGATTTTGATACGGTTTTTTTTAATAGATAGTGTGATTCAAGAGGAAGGTTTATATGTATAACGTACACCCGCTTTGCACGGGCGAAGCCGGGGCGGGCCACTAGTATTAAATAAACAGATATGTAATTTTTTTTTAGTTTCTCCCGTTTTCAATACGTCATATGTCGCATATCTGAAGCGGGTAACGTGTCGGTGAGAATGTCTGTGTACGTTACTCAGATTTCTGTACCTAACTATTTTGTGACTAAATCTACAGGCTATTAAAAATTGTGTTTTAACTTCTTTTTTTAGTTTTGTAGTAGTCGTTTTAAATATGACGATTTTTAGAGGTTTGTGATAAAACCACGATTAATAAACGATTTATTAACGAATAATAAAGTTCCGTTTGAGTTTATAGGACACAATTTTTAACATCCTGTATATTCGGAATAGCGCACTCAATTCTCATTAAATATTCACTCCTAATGGTTATCCATGTATTGCAATTCCGATAGCAATAACACCGTGTTAGGGAGTGGTCGAGGCTGCGGAGATAGAATGGTAAGCGTCTGCCTTTCCATATCTACAGCAGTCCTGCAAACATATAACACATAAATGATAATGATTTACGCCAATGTCAATTTCTTTTTTATAAAACTGATCCCCTGCACTATGTATAACCTGTATTTCTATCACAAAGTCTATCCGTCATTCATTGCGTAAACGTGTAGCGTGTTTCTCTCATCTTGCGAACTTGCTCTCACTATGCTGTTTAGTGTTCTTTGTAAACAAGTCCAATAGTTTAAAAAAAAAAAAGCAACTACCGAGTTTCTTGCCGGCTCTTCTCTGTAGAGCAGCCTTCCGAACCGGTGGTAGTTTCGGCATGAATGTGAGTGAACGGAGGATTGTGAGCAATCAGGGGAGATGGAGGGATTGTAGTAGTAAGGAGTTGTGTGTGAAAGGTGTGAATGTAGGTATGACGACTGAGAGGTGTGTGTGGAGACTACCACCTAGTGTGGGACAGGGGCCGTAAGATGATAATGGTGTTTATAAATATGACGATTTATAAGAGTTTTGTGATGAAACCTACGTAAATAAAGTTCCTTTTGAGTTCGAGTTTGTATCGCGGGGGCAGTTTACAAACATGTAATTAAACACAAATGACACCCAGACTCCGAGCAAGTGCCTCTGGTTTCGACAAAGACACTTGCCCGACCCCGGAATCGAATCGAGGTCCCGTAATCCAAAGGTGGTACATCCAACCCCTTTTTTTTTTTTTTTTTTTTTTTTGTTTTTTTTTTTTTTTTGGTTTCGCTGGGGAAATGCTTTATGCATACCACCGCACCCCGGGGGAAAGGTCGGTGATTATGTGGGACTCCGACAAGGGTCGTCTACCCAAGAGTCGTTTACCCACTAAAACCCCAGCGGCATACCCTCACACGACGCGCTTGGGGCGCCACAAGTTCGCGTAAACGCATTCTACTGTGACGCCCCGGCGTGGTGCCCGCAACGCGGGCAAGCGACTATCAGAGAGGGCGCCCCGGTATACTGGGACGCCCTCAGTCATCGAGGCTTTCGTCGGTAGTGGCTCCCCCGAACCACCACCGGCCTCCTAGGCGAGGGCAGAAGGGGCCCGCATCGTCACGGACCCCCCTCCACCCCCGCCTCCGTCCGCGGCGCGGGTCACCCGGAGCTCCCTCCCTTGCGACCCGCCCCGCTGCCCCCTTCTGCGACATCGGCCCCGCAGAAGGAGGCCCGTCAGCCCTCGGGCCGGCGCCAACCAAAGGACACCGGCGCACCGCAGCCGTCCAGGGCCCGCAGGGAAACCCTTAGGACAGGGTCCACCGTCAACCCAGGTCCCCGGAGCCCCCGTCCAGGGCTCGCAGCGAGACACTGGGGACAGGGTCCCCATCCACCCAAGTCCCCGCAGCCCCAATCTACCGCAGCGCACCAGCGATCCGTCCCGGAGCCCCCTTCTGCGACATACGGCCTCGCAGAGGAGGCCCGTCAGCCCTCGGCCGGCGCCAACCCGAGGACGTTTAGTGAGGACTCGGTTTGACGGCCAACCAAGTTGAGCGCCAACCCGAGGACCTCATGATGCGCCGCAGCGGTTTACGACTCGCAAGGCAGCTCTGAGAACAGAGGAGTCCCTGGAGCCGCAACCCGCCACGACGCTGGGTGCCGCTCTTCGTCTCACCTCTCCCCGTGGGCCCGCCCGGCATGGGAGGCCCTGGCCGGTATGGCCCCACGGATCATTGAGGCACTCAAGCCCCCTCACCACAGCAAGGTGGCAGCACAGTCGAGGGGGGGTACATCCAACCCCTAGACCAACAAGGCAAATCTATGTCAAGTTATCCTTGTAAGGATTTATGGGCCGAACTGATGTACTACTACTAGAGCCACACATAAGCCACTGCTGAGTCGCGCCTCTTCCATTAATATGGAGGGTAATTATTCTACTGTATCACGCTGGCCAGATAGGTTGGGCACAGGGTATCGTATCAAGTTTTCCGTCTATTGCTAGGTTTTCGGCCATGTCATTTCCGTTTGTCGGTTCTCACGACACCTTCAGAATGGAATAGGGTGGTGACACTATGTAGTACCGTCACCACATGGACTATATTATAATGACATGTCTTGAAAGAATAGAATAGAATAGAAAAATACTTTATTGTATAAACCAATTAATGCGTTCATACTCGTCAGCGGTTACACCATTTTTATAATACTACTACCAGGTCGGAACGCGGCACCAACCGAGAAGACCTGGTGGAAGAAACTCGGTGGGCTTGTCTTTTTTTATCAACGCCATATTACATTGACCGTGTACATGCAACTAATTTCGTTTTTTTGCGAGAGGCGCTCAACTTAAATATGAATATTATACCATTTGGTTCTCTGCACCACTTATAGGTTGACTGGGAGAGAATGCCCATGGCATTAAGTCCGGCTTTGTGCATGAAGTTAATATAATAATATAATAAAAAAGGTACATTCATTAAAAATGAAATTGAGTGAGCTGACTACAGTATACTCACACGCAGACGAACCCGGCCAAGTTGGAGTGCAGCACGTGGTCCTCCGGGCCGGCCGCGAAGGACACGGCCAGAAGCCGGTGCAGCAGGGCGGCCGAGGGCCACACGCTCACCAGCTTGGTGAGCGCGTCCTCCGCCCGCATGCCCAGCGGCATGCACGAGTCCGGAAGGGACGGGGCTCCCACCTGGCCCGACGAGGACAAAGCAGTTATACACTTATCATCAGAAAAATCGAAACACCTTTTAGTTTATGTTTTGTAAGGGTTATCAGAAAAAAATATAAATTTACAGGCGGTTTGGATATTTTAGAAAGAATCAACCGCCCTTAAGTATACTTAAAATGTCTTTATGAATATCTCCTTCGGATTTTGAACACTTAATAAAAATCAATTCACTGCCTGCTGCACTCCACCTGCATTTCGCCGGTTTTGAAATAATTCATGGCACCAATATCATTCCTTTCTATTCTTTTATTTCACGTAAATAAAAATGTCGAATTAATATTAACACACTCAGCACAATGACCGCTTCGTCTGACATTACGGAAACAACTAAATCAGAATCCTCGCAAATTCAAATCTCTATGTACTAAATGTTACATTACACGCGAATGCTCCCGGTGAGGGAGCGCCCTTAAAAAAACGTAACTACTGGCTTAGGTTATAACCTTTATCGCGGGGGCAGATCACGAACACAAATGACACTCACACTCAAGAGCAAGTGCGTCTGGCCTACACAAAGACACTTGCCCTGCCCCGGAATCCAACCCGGGACACTGTGATCCAAAGGAGGCACATCCAATCCCTAGACCAACGAGGCAGTCACACCGATGAGTGAATGGAGACTACCACCCAGATTGGTACAAGGGCCGAAAGATGATGATGGTAATCTATACAAATAAATAAAATTTGAGTGTATGTTTGTAATAATAAAATAACCACTTTTTATGTATTCACAGTACATAGACCAAAATAATTTTATTTTAAAATTAGGTCTGTCTGTCCGTCTGTTTGTTTCGGCTAATCTCTGGAACGGCTGGAGCGATTTAGACGGGATTTTCACTGATAGGTAGCTGATGATATCAGGCTACTTTTTTGACTAGCTTCACCCTCCGGCGTCACTCACGGGTAACATCGCACCCGTGCGAAGCCGGGACGGGCCGCTAGTTATAAATATGACGATTGATTTTAAATATGATTAATTACAGGACAGACCTTATAAATCTTGAGATCGCCGAATTTGACGTCGAAGGAGTGCGGGTAGTACGGTGTGCGCTTTCCGTAGAAGTATTCGCGTATGCGCGCATCGCGGGCCTCTGCGCGTTGCGACGACGACCGTTCCACTACCTAGAGCAAATCATTTGGGTCATTTTATATTCACTAGTGTCACCACCCCATTCCATCCTGAGGGTGTCGTATGAGCCGACAAAAGGAAATGACAAGGCCGATAACCTACCCACAAGACAAAGGAAATCTTGATATGACACCCTGTGCCAACCCGTCTGCCTAGCGTGGCACAGAAGGCTCCATGTAATTGGAGAAATATAGCGTGTGTATTATCCAAAACATAACGGTAAATGTCAAGTAAGTAGGAAAGAAATCTGACGTCAAAAAAAAAACTTTCTATTATTATCATCACAATTTTCCTTCATCACGCGGGAGAAGCCGCGGGGCGCAGGTATTAATAATAAAAACTAAATAATGTCAGAATTTTTTTTTTACAATTTCCAAACCTTACAACTAATTAATTTTAGTAATGGTGTTATTAAAAATGACATTTTTAATAATACTACTTTCGTACCTATCAGCAATGACCTTTAACAACCATGAAAGCCTCTGTGGCGGCGGATACTCTATCATCTATGGCAGTCCATAGAGATTTAAAACAAATGAAAACAACTTCTCACCCCCCCACTCTTCGGTAGGTAGACAACTTTGACGAACTTTGGCATGTCCCGCTTGAGTTCATTGTATAGCCTCTCGTTGTCTAACACGAGTATAACGTCCACCTGCACAGAAACAACCACTTTAGTGATATCATCATCAATTCAGCCCAAACATGACCTACTCAAACTCAAAATGAACTTTATTTACGTAAGTTTTATCACAAATCTCTTATACATCGTCATATTAACAGTTACCATTATCATAATCTTACGACCCCTGTCCCACTCTAGGTGGTAGTCTCCATACACACCTATCAGTCGTCATATCTACAGTCACACCTTTCATACACAATTGCTCATTCATCCAATCCATCCATCTCCCACAACCCTTGCGTCCACTCACATTCATGCTGAATCTACCACCGGTTCGGAATGCTGCTCTACAGAGAAGAGCCGGCAAGAAACTCTGTAGTTGCTTTTTTCAATGGGTTTGTTTACAAAAAGCACTAAACAGCATAGTGAGAGCAAGTTCGCCAGATGAGAGAAACACACAACACGTTAACGCAATGAGTGACAACTAGACCTTGGGTCAGGGCCAATCAAATACAAGTCCGCGAATAAATAGCTATCCATTGCGTCGTTGCTCACACTGCTGAGTCGAGCCTCCTCCAAATTTGTAGAGGGAAATTAGCCTACTGTGCCACGCTGGCCTAACGGGTATGCACAGGGTTTCGTATCAAGTTTTCCTTCTCGCACGGCTAGTTTATCGGCCTTATTATTTCCTTTTGTCGGCTCTTACGACACCCTCAAGATGGAATGGGGTGGTGACACTAAAGGTGGTCATTAAAATAAATCAACGAAATAAAATATTGCACACGTTGCAGTGATCGAATAACCACAAGACAACATTATTGTTTTTTTTTATCTCACCTCAAACGCCTGCGCCGCATGAGATAAAACCTTGTACCCCGCACCTTTGATCCAGCCACACGTGTTGATGATTACCCCTGACGTTGATGCTGAAGCATAACAGACAATTAACATTCATTACATACATGACCCACTCGAGTCTAAGGCAATTAGTCTACCAGTGGCCAGATGGGTTGGCACAGAGTTTCGTTTCAAGATATCCTTCTCTTACTTACGGTAAATGTTCCGGAAGGGGCAGTGCTGGTAGGCCTCCCACACGGTAGACCGACGACCTGGTTAAGGTCGCCGGAAAGCAGTGGATGCGGGCGGCCCAGGACCGGCCTTTGTGGAGATCCTTGGGGGAGGCCTATGTCCAGCAGTGGACGTCTTTTGGCTGAAATGATGATGATGACTTACGGTAACCTACCGGTCTTACTACCTGCCGGTCTTACGGCAAAGCGGATAACCTAATCTGCTTTGCAATTTACTTTAGTCGGCACGACACCCTTAGAATGGAATAGGGTGGTGATACTGTGTATTCTAAATCCGTCACCACACTGAATAGGCGTGATTATTAACAGTATTTTTTTATCTGTGACTTGAATGCCTTTCGCCCTAGGCTTGCGCAATGGAAAGCCACGCCAGGGTCTAAGCTGGGGCAGGCAATTCAAGGAAATGACCTATCGGGCACCGGCTCCCACATACACATGACGGAATACAGTAAAACTGCTTGGCGCCGGACTTGTGGTGTGAGGGTGGTAGTTAGCCATTAAATTCTACCACCAAGCAGTCTTTTAACTAAAATTAATTGACCCACAATGTCCATTTTAATAGAATATAATAGGAAAATGCTTTATTGTATTAACCAATTATGGCGTTCACAATCGTCAACGAATACATAAGTTTTAGAACACTACTACCAGGTCGGAACGCGGCACCAACCGAGAAGACCTGGCGGAAGAAACTCGGAGGGCTTGTCTTTTTTAATTAAACGCCATATTGCAATGACCTTGTACATAAAACTAACTAGTTTCGTTCGGTTCCGAAAGGCGCTCAACTGAAATATGAATTTTATAATAAGATAAAAAAAAAATATAGAATTTACCTATAGAATAATAAAAAACTGAAATTACAAGTCTTGAACCCAGTGAGCCGACCAACCCCAAACAGCGGCACCTGTTCACAAGCATAACGCGTGTGGCAGCCATCTATCTCATCAACCATATCAAAGGGAAGTGGTCGACCCGCCACACGTCGCTACCACTGTCCGAAGTATTTTAGTGAGTAGCGTGAAGTAATGTCACTGACTTCCTGTGTCAGTGTGGACAGATGCCACAAGTCAATGGTCAACCATCTAAACGCCTGCTGATCCAAACGATCCTTCACTTGCAGATTTGCGTTCCGCACTAATTCTCACCTTTCTTATTGTTCTCGCACCTCTCGGCGATGACTTCGGCGAGTCTCGACACTATAGTGTTGTACAGCTCGAGATTCTCGCCAGGCGCTTTATGCCCGAAGTGGTACACTAGGGGTGCTTGTTGGCTAAACCCTTCCTCAATTGACGCCGGCCGCTCCACCAGTAAAGCGCCTAGAAAAAAAACCAAATGACTTGGAGAATTTTCTTTTTATTTGTTTATTAACCAGCCCATCCAGCCCAGCGGAAGGTGCAGTGCTGGTAGGCCTCCCACACCGTGGACCGACGACCTGGTTAAAGCAGTGGATGCGGGCGGCCCAGGACCGGCCTTTGTGGAGATCCTTGGGGGTGGCCTATGCCCAGCAGTGGACATCTTTTGGCTGAAATGATGATGAATGATGATTATCCAGCCCATAGGCGACTGTTGAGTCGGGCCTCCTCTAGTCAGATGGAGGTTAATTAGCCTACTGTGCCACGCTGGCCAGATGGGTTGGTACAGGGTTTCGTTTTAAGTTTTCCATCTCTTGCGGCTAGATTATCAGCCTTCATTTCCTTTTATCGGCTCTTATGACACTCTTAGGACAGAATGGGGTGGTGACACAACGTATTCTGAATCCGTCACCACGCGCCATTGATGTATCCTAAATATAAATGATGATATTTAAAAAATAAGTGTGATGATAATTTCTTTTCTTCCTTTTGATTCAACACAAATTCACATGCCAAATTCAGGCCAAATAGAATGTGCTTAAATTTAACATGACTACCATAAATATAATTACTCTATTTATGTGTGAATAAATGAATTATACTTTTATTTGTTTTTCCTGCACTGTACTGCAGGGCAGTTTACAAACACGTAATTCACGAATACAAACAACAATCTGGTTGAGAGCAAATGCATCAGAAATGAACCGGGGACCAGCAAGGCAATCAATTTGGAACAATTTGATTGGTCATGGGTTATCACTAAGCCAGCTAGGTGTAATATGTTGGTAGCATTAATTGCCAGAGAATTACTCACCTACCGTTCCAGGAACACTAATTTGACCCTGCCCCACGTCCAGGTCTACAAATATTGGCCTCCGTCCCATTCTGACTGCATAGTTAAGCAATATCCTAGTCAATGAGGACTTTCCTACATCTCCTGGCCCCACAACCATTGTAACTGGGCCACGGGTATTATCCTGTTCTGCTGCCACTCTCTGCTGCTCAAGAGCTGCATGGACATTAAGGTAGACCACCTGAATGTGTCATAAATTGCAGTTGTTAATTAGAAGAAGAAAGGGAAGAAGAAGAAGATAGTAAAGGATTATTAAAAAGGAAAAACAATGGTATGCATATACAATTTTAGATACATTTGGGTATTTTTAATAATATGCAACATAATATACAAAAAAATAAGACTGATAAGGTAGAAACAGCTCATTTCCTGATATACTTCTATTTATTAATTAAATTATTATTTTAAACAAAGAAAAGCAAAAAGTACATATTTACCAGTATACTTTAGACATTATTTTACAGAAGATAAGGTGACAACAGTTTTGGAATATGTAGTGTCACCCCATTCCATCCCGAGGGTGTTGTAAGAGCAGACTGAAGGAAATAAAATGGCAAAAAACCTAGGCAACCCATTTGACCAGCATGGCACAGAAGGCTAATTTTCCTCCATGAATTTGAAAGAGGTGCAACTCAGAATTATAACATAGTTTCTAGGTTTTTAAATCAAGGTATAAGCATGTTATTGCATAAATCAAATCAACATTTAATACCAGACAGCTAAATAAAAAAATACACTGTGACCCATTTAGTTCTGGAGGTGTTGTAACAAGTTACATAACAATTAATTTGGCAGAAAGCTTAGCCACAAGTGATTGCCAGTGCCAACTCACCAAGCTAGCATGGCACATAAAACAACGGCAAATGTCTTTTGGACAATGATTATGAGTTCATAGGATGTAGGGCTCTATGTGCATGGAGACCCATCTTTCTAGAACCATCCTAGCATGTGTACATATCTAAAAAAAGGTAATAAGCAAAAGATACCTACCATTGGAGTTTCCTTTGCCACATAGCTCACTTCAGTCTTGCCTCTCAGTTCAATGGTACATCCATGCCAGGTGAAAACAGCTACTTTAGCACCAGTGTGGAATTCATATGGCTTTGCTTTCACCAATTCTGTCCCAAATAGCTCCGCGTAGCCACTTTTAACCTACAAATAGACTGTATATAGGGCATAGTTCTAAGATCTGGTAACATGGTAATAACCGTTGACAAAGCAATAAAATAATGTCTTCCATCCCTAACCCTAGGTTAAGAATAGTCTCTAATAAGTAGTCATTTACTTGCCTCTAATACAACTTTTTCATTTTTAGATTCTACTTCAAATCTGAGTTCTGAATCTGGGTCGAGTTTAAACTCTTGCAGTTGTACTTCGGTCATTGTCAAATAAAAATGGATAAGAAGAATAGAACTTGAGTTGTGTACAATATTTGGATAATAGCTAGTTTACAGTAGTTTACTTTACAATTTTTTAATCCGTACAAACGATCTAGTTATTCAATCAAAACAAAATAAAAATTGATAGTAAAACTTAGCATACTCTTATAATTGAGGTTAACTATGCAATGTAAAAGAGAAAGAAGCATATAATATGCTTTGTTTGTACTTTGTGTAGTGTTATGTTATGACGGCTGCTGGAACGCTTTTCTTCAATTTTCGTTTAATTATTACGCTAAGAACTGCGTATATGTTAATAAGTAGCTAATATTTTAATTACAATTTATATTTGAATTCATTAAAAAAATTTACTACGTAATAATATCTACGTGATTTTTATTGGTTGCTTTACTTTTCTTTACATATTGTACGTACAATCAGGAAGCATAAACTAAACGTTAACAAAACGACATTTGTTTTCAAAAAGTTGTTTTGAATTTAAAATTGTGTTTTAATTCTTTGCTATAGCATACATACAGTGGTTTTCTCAAATAAAAGTTTATAGAGTGCTCGTAAATAATATGGAGAATTCATTTTTTGAATACCGTAATGATAAAGGAGCTGATAGTGATTCCGACTCAGAATTTATCGATAACAGCTTTGCAGATGCTTCTTTTGGGTTAAAAAAGAAGAATGGCACTGTTTTCGTTGCGGAATCTGACGAATATACTGAAGGTAAACACCAATAACTTGTACCATTATGGGTAACTGATATCTGACATAATACTAGATGAAGAAGTAACTTTTTTAATTGTTGATAAAATTTGTACGATACGATTCTATTTATCCTTTACTAGTGGCCCGCCCCGGCTTCGCCCGTGCAAAGCGGTTTTAAAGATTTATGCATACATAGGGACGGACAGTAGAATGCGACTTTGTTTTATACTATGTAGTGATGAAGTGACGATGAACCATCGTGCTCCTCAGTCTACTAATGAAACTCAAATTAAATTCAGTTGTTATTTGTTTTTATTTTGCTGCTATTGAAGGTTGACCTATGATGCCATTAGATTTTAACAAATAGTTTATGTAAGTATTACTCTTTTAGATGACAGTGAAGTTGATACCAAACTACCACAAGATTCATCAAAGTCAGTGGTTAGAAGAAGTATTGTGGACAAATGTGTAGTTTTAAGTAGCGATGATGGTAAGATATTTTTGATTACCATATTTGTGGAAATGATAAGGTTATATTCTATCCAATCAAATTACAATTTACTTTAATGAAATATATTTGAATACCAATATTTTTGAATTGTCACTTGTGGAGCTACCACCATTTTAGAATGCTGTTCCATAGTTATGACTGGCAACAAACTCCATAGTATAGCTTCTTCAAATGATGGTGAATAAATCCTATGGTCACCAACATATAACAAATATTCCGTAAAAACAGACCATACTTTTATCATTTTGAGATCCTGTATTTGATTTGAGATGTGTGAAGTATTCACCATTGATCTCTACTTCTTTTAATTTGAAAGAGAGAGATGTAGGATCAACCTGGGCAGTTCCAGAAGTGATTTTTCCATATTAGCCTAAAACCACATAGTGGCTACAGGACAAAGATTAGGGGGAGACCCCCTTATCTTTTCCCCGCAGTGGGAGACTATGAAAAAGGTGTACATATTTGTACTTTGCAGATGCCAGCAAGCAAGGTAGTATTAGAAGACAGTCAAATTCTTCAACCAAGTTGGTTTTAAGTTCTTCAGATGAAGGTAAGTCAACCTTATAATAATTGCAAGTGGATCCAACAGGATCACTGGCAAGTTAGGTCACTTGGATTTAGTAGGTAAACAGAGCACCTATCACTGTCTGTCCAAGTGTTCTGTAGATCAACCTGTCTTAACCAGCTCTTTGTGTGCGTCAATGGTGACGAGGCCAAGATGAGTGTGTGTATATCCACTACGTCTTTTAAAATAGGGAATGGTACGCAATAGTAGATTGCGGACAACAGCTGGATGCGTCAAGCCGATGACAGGGCGCTATGGCGTTTTATAGCGGAGGCCTATGTCCAGCAGTGGACTAATGTGGGCTGATGATGATAATAATCCCATTAGGTGTGTGACTTACAGAGCCTGTCACAATGATTTCTGAAGGGGATTTCTTACGGAAATAGTTCTTGTAAATTTCGCTAGCGCGATTGAGATTATTTCATATTTTAGGGATTGCAATTCAATTTCAATCAGATAACTTCTTGGGACTCGCCCGGCGTACTTTTATTCAGATCTTTACATTTCCAGAACAAGGGTCACCAGAAATCGTACCGAAAAAACGCCCCCCACTAAAACAAAAATCGATTTCGAAAGAACAGGACGAGTCTATAATAGGACGTAAAACAAGAAAACGTATGATACTATTAGATTCTGACGCAGACAACTCTATAGTGATAGAGCAGGACAAGCATAAAAAGCTATTGTGCATGAAAGAGACGCCGCTGAAAATTGTCAGTGGACAGAACCGGTTAGGTAATGATAGTGAGATAGATGATGAAGAGTCCACAACTGGAGATGACGAACAGGAATTGGAGTCTGATGAGGATAAAACAACTAATGGTAGCCCCAAACACAATAGGGCAGAAAGTAAAAGTAATCGGAGTAGTTTAAAATATAACCACGCAAATATCACTGAGAGTGGTAATGATTCAAAAGACGATAATGACGAATCAGGCAATGAAAGTGATGTATATGAGCCTGATGAAGAAAGTGACGGTGAGGAAATTGACGAGGATAAAATGGTTATGTCCAGAGCAACACGAATGAGCATAATGGGAATGATACCAAAGGATAACGATAGTGACGATTCAGATTTTATACAGTCGGATGACGTAAGTAGACTAAGGTCAACCCAGCCACGCTTTGCCCTAACTCTCTGGAATTAGTTTTTGGTTTTTCGGTTCCATAATTCCAGAAAGTAAGCTTAAATAAAGTGCTTTAAATATTGAAAGTGAAATTACGATTTGAGGTATATTTTATTTCTACTATTGTAGTTTCAAAATTAACTAGGTATGTGTGTAATAATTTGCTTGTGAAACTGTAGTGCCAATGTTACTCCCTCAGAAGACGAACATCTTAAATTTTCAGAGCCATCGAAAATCAGGAAGCAGTTCTATTAATAGCCTAAAAGACCTACCTGATGTTACAATCGGTACCATAACACAAAACATACCCACTAAAGACACACAATGCACTCCCAAAAAGCCCACAAATGATCCAAAAACAGATGAAGGGGTACAAGAAGAACAAAACTTGGATACCTCCAAAATAACTTGTTCACCCTTTTCAAGTCCTCTAAAAAACATTTCTAATCGAACAATCGATTATGATCCTAATGAAACAAAAAATAAGGATGATAAAGATACTATTGTTATTGACGATCCAACGGAAAATCCGTCTTGTGTACTAAAGAACAAGGTTCTGAGTAACTTGGTGGCTAATAAGGAAAATTATGTAAGATACGACGATGATGTGACTATAATTGATAGAGAGCCGGAAATTATTGCATTAAGCAGCGATGATGAGGATGAGGTGAGTTTAAATTTCTTTAAATTTTGGTCTTTGTGTGTATTAGGTCACCTAATGTGTACTCCGTAACATTCCCATTTCGGGTCTATTAGTGCCTATAACTCTATTCGATATTTTACTGCGCTCAACAGTGCTGCATTAATCACATTTTTACCAATAGGTAATCATGCTACTAAAGACGTAATTTCTCGTTCTCGCTTATTCCCCCTAAGCTTGGTAATTACACTAATTACAAGTTTTCTTTTGGAAACCTTTCGTTTCGTACAATGCGGAGAAGCAGTTCCTAATCGGCCATCGTTCAGGAACGACACAAGACTACTTGAAAATATGTCGCGTTATACTACGACACCGGTACCTTATGAGTAATAAATAAAAGTCACAGGAAGTGAAAATATCGGAACAACGAAGTAAATTGTACGGTCGTAATCCGTACTTACAACAACAGTTTCTTAACTGCAAATATGCTATACTGTCAATTTAATTTCTGCCGAAAGAGAGAGCCGTGTTTCTGAACGAGTTGATTCAAAACTACACTAATGTAATATTACGAAAGTGTAGGTAGATAATATAATGTTACTAATAAACTTAAAATGATGAGGGTAATTTAAAATAATTTTGAATATGCCAACGTATTTTAATTCGGATCTCTCTTTTAATTTTGATGTGTTTCTAATGTTGTAAAATAGTTATAGTGAGTTATTATTGTAATGGTGGAATTAATTTAATTGTTAATGTATTGTGTCAATAAAAAGTGAATTGAATTTCGTTAAAATGCCACGGCGGTCTAAAAGTCCTACTGAGGTTAGTTATTTGTAAAAGTTCTATGACAAATAGCATCGGGATAATATAATATATAAATATACTTCGATTTATGATTTCTATATTCATCTAAACGGGTATTAATTGCAGTAGAAGTTTATAAGTGGTCTTCCGAGAAAGATTTCTCTATGTATATTTAAACACTATTGTATTCAATTATTTTCATTATTCATCTATTTTTTTATGGTCTCCAAACAACCGTAGCGGTTGTCACCAATTATGTAGCGCCTCTTCGAGGCTAGTTGGTCAACGTCGGGAGGAAGGTTGAATGATACGACTTGTCTGTGCAACTGTGTAATACCAACTGTCTACAATTTATTTCTTAATTCTCTAGGCTGACTCCGGAATTCATAACAACACCAAATATGTATTCTGCTGTATGTGCAGACGGCACATGGTGTAACATAGAAAACGTAACATTACATTTTGACATTCGACACTAAACTTTAAAAATCGTATACCATTTTCAATTTTTCACAACATCAAATGTCCAACTATTGAGTCAGGGCTCCTCCAATTGAATGGAGTGTAAGTAATTAGACGACGGTGCCACATTAACGGATTAGCTAGCACTGGCTTTCATAGGAAGCTTTCGTTGTCATTAAGGAAAATAAATCAGTATATATTAACAAATCTGCCTCTTTTGTGGGTTTTGGATCAACGGATCTCTGGTTCAATTCCGGGGTCGTGCAAGTGACTTTGTCTAAACCAGAGGCACTTGCTCGAAGTCGGGTCGTCGTTTATGATCGTGTATTTGATTTTTATAAATTGCCTCTGCGATGCAGTTTAAAGCGCCGGGGTTTCGTTTCATATAAAATAATAATAATAAAAACTTTAGCACACGTTGTCTACCATTCGCTTCCCCTCACCGACAATTAGACTCAAACATTATTTAGTCAATTTTAGTCAATAGCGCATTGCTGAAGTACTTTGACTATCATCATACCAGGCGCAACGGGAAAAGTCTCCAAGAGTGAAGAAGTCACCGAAGCCCAAGGTGGAAAAGCCAGAGAAGGTGTCCAACGACATCAAGCAGTACCTGGTGCCACCCAGCTACCCCAACCAGGTCGTGTACGTCAAGAAACATGTGAGGGAAAATGAGCTGACGAAGCTAGAGGCTCTGAAGGAGGACCTCAAGAATATCCGGGTGAGTCACTATGTCCCTGATCGGATAGGGTCAGCGTTGATCCAGGAATTTCAAAAAGAGATTAAACATACAATACCATACATCTTATAAAGATGTATCTTTGTATGCCCACTGCCACTTGTGGAGATCCTTGGGGGAGGCCCATGTCCTTTTGGCTGAAATGATGATGATGATGATGATGTCTGTCTCCTAAAAGCGTGAACCAATTTTGATGGGAGTTTCAAGGGAAGGCTGGATAAGTAAATGAGGATGCTTGATTTTTAGAAAACTATTTGAGTTTTAATCCTAAGTAGGTTATAACCTAGCAGTTGTTGGTAATTGAACTGCAGGTTGAGCGAAGTCTTGTTCTGCTTCTGTCGCTTCTTGGATGGATGTCCATCATATTAGCATCTGATCTTCGTACTTCTGAGATGACAGTCGATAGTCAGTAGACTGTAAACTGACAGCTAGTCAAATGACAGATGATTAAGTACCTCATCCCTTGACCTCTCTTTCTTGTCCAGTACCTCCTCGAGCAAATGGATGTGAACACGCTTCCTGACCGTGGAGCCAAGGTGATCGAGCGGCTCACGCGCCTGGAAGCGGAGGTTCGCCGTCAGGGAGACAAGGTCGCCAGCATGCTGGTTGAACCAGGTATGTGGATGATACTGCCCCAGACGCCGATGATGGGTCGGGGGACTAGCCGTGGACAAGTGCCTCATTGATTGAGGGCGTCTCAGTTACTCAGGATGCTCTCAGATAGTCGCCTAGTGAGAAACCCGTCGTGACGCTATAATGAGTACCCAAGAAGCTTTTGAATTCATGCAAGATAATTGGTCTACTGTACCACACTTGCCAGATAGGTTGGCACAGGTATTGTGTAAAGTTTTCCTCTAGCGTTCTTTTAGGCACCTTTTACGAGACCCTCAGAATGGAATTGGCGCCATTCATCATCATCATCATCATCATTTCAGCCAAAAGACGTCCACTGCTGGACATAGGCCTCCCCCAAGGATTTCCACAAAGGCCGGTCCTGGGCCGCCCGCATCCACTGCTTTCCGGCGATCTTAACCAGGTCGTCGGTCCACCGTGTGGGAGGCCTACCAGCACTGCGCCTTCCGGAACGCGGTCGCCACTCGAGGACTTTTCTGCCCCATCGGGCGTCGGTCCTGCGAGCTATGTGCCCTGCCCACTGCCACTTAAGTTTGACAATCCGGTGGGCTTTGTCGGTGACCCTGGTTTTCCTGCGTATCTCCTCATTTCTGATTCGATCTCGCAGGGAAACTCCGAGCATAGCCCTCTCCATTGCCCTTTGGGTGACTTGGCGCCATTATGTATTTGAAATTAAATGTAAAAAGTAGAATATCTAGCTGAATTAGCACGAAAAATAAATACTAGCATTTGCCAATTTGTCTGGCCAGCGTGGCACAGTAAGCTAATTTCCCTGGATATATCTGTCCGACTCGGTAGTGGGTCTTTTATATGCGGACGCGATGATATTAACAGATTACCTATGGCAAATGTTTGGTTTTTTTTTGGACATATTGTTTTATTGATGCCAACTATTTTTGTGTCTGGCTAATAGATAAACCGACAGCGGAGGACATTGCCCGCGATGGCTTCGACAAGGACAAGGGTTTGTCTTGGGATGACATTCAGAAGGCCAGCAATGCGGTACAGCCCCGGATGTTCGGTAAACAGGGTAAGTGCACTCTTTTATTGTCTAGTAACTCCGACATTTATAAACCAATTTGGAAATTTCATCGAAATAGGTTTAGTAGTTTCCTCTTAAACTTTTAATAAGTGAACCAAACCATTATGTCGGAACGGAAGGCATATGTGTGTATTTTAAGACGACTTGCTAGTTGCAGGTTTCAAGATATATGCACTTAAAATATACATTTAAATAAACTTTTTTATATACTTTTAATTATTTTAAACAAAATAATTAACAAACGTTTGTGGCTTAAATAAACACCGTCGTTAAATAGGATGTAGGTATGTATCAAAATCTATTTATTCAAGTTATTTGACTTTTGACACGTCGACGATTTACCATTTACCACCGGTTGGGAAGGCTAACCACAGAGTCTCTGGTCGGCTCTTCTCTGTACTCTGTTGTTGCTTGTTGTTAAATCGCCTAAGGCAATGCATTCAATTGGTTGTGATTATATCGGTGGTTGGAAGAGTAAGATATTTTTTCTGAAAATGGTTTTTAACTTTAACCAAACAGCCATGGCGACGCATATGGCCGAAAGACACCTCATACTGGACCGTCTCCGTGACTTGTACGAATCGCTGGCGTCGCGGCCGGCTGAGTCGGAGCTGGCGACGCAGCCACGAGGAGTCAATACCAAGCTGATGCAGCATCAGCTTCACGCCTTGGCCTGGCTCAAGTGGCGAGAGACTCAAAGGCCTCGAGCTGGCATATTGGGTGAGCTGGTCTATCTATAGTACAGTTCGCGCCAATCTTTATGGCCGGTCTGAATGTAGCAGCATTACGCTGCGCACACCACTAAATTAGGTTTCAGCGGGATGTGCGCGGGGCGGGGAGGAAGGGGAAGCCCGCGCGCGTCGATTTTCACCCGCAACAGTCCTTGCCACCCGCGTGTTAGTGTGAGTGAGCTACGTTCGTATCACTACATATTATAAAACAAAGTCGCTGTCGTCTGTCCGTCCCTATGTATTCTTAAATCTTTAAAACTACGCAACGGATTTTGAAGCGGTTTTTTTTATAGATAGTGTGATTTAAGAGGAATATTTTTAAGTACAATACATGCATAATTGCACCCGTGCGACGCCGGGCCGAGTCGCTAGTTGGTTATGAAATGTACGATGCGGAAGTTCGTACCCACGGCTACATTCAGACCGGCCATTAAGATTGGCGCGTACCTTACTAGGTGTTGATTTGATTAGCAGGCAACCCCGGCTGACTCTTGCAGTGAGTGTTTGATGGTATTTGGATAGTTTTACACCTTGCATAGAGTTATTTTATCCGCGTGATGACGGCTTAAGAATACATTGTGTCACCGCCCCATTCTATCGTGAGGGTGTCGTCAGAGCCGACGAAAGGAAATATCAAAACTAATAACTTAGCCGCAAGAGAAAGAAAACTTGATACGAAACCCTCTGCCAACCCGTCTGGCCAGCGTGGCATAGTAGTAAACTACTACTAATACTTAGCCCAGACATGACCCACCGCTTAGTCGGGCCTCCTCCAGTTACATGGAGTGCAATTAGCCTATAATGCCACGCTGGCCAGATGGGTTGGCGCAGGATTTCAAAACGAGCTTTCCTTCTCTTGCGGCTAGGTTATTAGTTTTGTTATTTTCTTTCCTCGGCTCCTACGACACCCTCAGGATAGAATGGGGTGGTGACATTATGTATTCTAACTACTAAGCTACCAAGGCGTAATTAACTATTCACTTGTAAAATGTAAAAAGTACACTCTTTGCATACCCACATAAAAATGATTTCGGACTAAAACATTTTGTGATGAGTGCTTGGTGGTGCATTCCGGTGTACGGAATAACCAATCTTAGTTTTGATACACTGTTAATACTAAATAATAAATAAATATCCTTGGACATTTCACACAACGCCATCTCGTCCCAAGCTAAGCAACTTAATGCTTGGTGTTATGGTAACGAGATGGATGATAAACTACTTATATAAATTTTTTATTTTTGTAAATACATACATATTATAGATAGAAATGACACCCAGACTCCGAGCCAGTGCCTCTGGTTTAGACAAAGACACTTGCCCGACCCCGGAATCGAACCCGGGACCCGTTGATCCAAAGGCACATCTAACCACTAGACCAACGACTTAAGGTGAATGTTCCAGGGTAGCCCGCGAAATTCAAATTTTCTTACGTTTTTTGCAATTTGCAGAATGACTTTGTAGTTTTTCTTGCACCTTTATGAGCTTGGAGGGTTGTATTGATGAGTTTGATGATTATAACTCTGTAACTAGATACGTCTTACAGCCGCGAATCAAATGTTCATCATCGTACAACCTAGCACTGACCTGCAAATTGCAAAAAACGTAAGAAAATTTGAATTTCGCGGGCTACCCTGGAGCATCCACCTTAAGTAATATTGTAAGGATCCCGTGTATTGCTCAATAAAAAATGCTCAATAAAAACTTAAAATCCTGCCGGCGCGTTCATACAGAATATTCTACAAAACGCTTGCATTGTTTTTATTGACAGCGGACGACATGGGTCTGGGGAAGACCATCACCATGATAGCACTGGCCGTCAGTGACAAGGAGACACGCATCGACGACGATGATGACGACGAGGACGATCCGCCCGTCAAGGGGAAATGTATGTATTTCTATGTCATAGAAATTAAAAATAAATATGTAACATCCATGACACACGAACGCCGTAATATTTAAGAGGTAAGGCGTATATTCGTGTAACTGCGGAGTTAGAATACACAGTGTGACCACCCCTTTCCATCATGCGGGTGTCGTGACAAGGCCGAAAAGCTAGCCGCAAGAGTAGGAAAACTTGAAATGAAACCCTGTGCCAACCCGTCTGGCCAGTGTGGCATAGTAGCCTTATTACCCTCCCTGTGATGGGAGGAGGCCCGGCTCTGTAGTGGGTCAATTATGGGCTGAGTAGTAGTAGTATATTATTTTTTATGACTTTGTGAGTGACCATTGTGTTCTATGCAATATAAAATATTTGAGTTTGACTTTTAGACCAGGGCTGAAGCCTAAGAAAATGGTAAAAAGTGAAAAAAAAATGGTAGAATCACAACCGAAAAACAAAAAAGGTGATCGGAATCCGAAAAATGAGTCTTTAAACAAAAGTAGACTCTACCCTCCCTCATCTTGCGAACTTGCTCTCACTATGCTATTTGGTGCTTTTTGTAAAGTGGATCAAAATTTTAAAAAATAAAAAGCAACTACATATTTTCTTGCCGGCTCTTCTCTGTAGAGCAGCCTTCCGAACCGGTGGTAGTTTCGGCATGAATGTGAGTGAACGCAGGGATTGTGAGCGATCAGGGGAGATGGAGGGATTGCAGGTATGAGGAGTTGTGTGTGAAAGGTGTGAATGTAGGTATGACGACTGATAGATGTGTGTGGAGACTACCACCTAGTGTGGGACAGGGGCCGTAAGATGATAATAATATTTACAAATATGACGATTTATAAGAGTTTTGCGATGAGACCTACGTAAATAAAGTTCCTTTTGAGTTTGAGTTTACCCCATACACTTCGTCGCAGTGTCCCGCGGCGGTACCCTGGTGGTGTGCCCCGCGTCGCTGGTGCAGCAGTGGGCGGGGGAGGTGAGCCACCACTGCGGCAGCTCGACCCTCTCCGTGTGCCTCCACCACGGGCCGGCCAGGGCGCAGTTGCCGCACCGCCTGGCCACTTACGACCTGGTCGTCACCACCTACAATATACTGCAGAGGGACAATGAGAAGGTATGTGACAGGGAGCGAGAGAGCATAGAAGTTCTATATACGCATCTGTCATATACAGGGTGGTCAAAAAGTCGTGGATCAAACGCAAAACCTTATGAAAACTTAATGTTATCTTTAACACACCCAATAAACTACCATAAATAGCATGTCTAACGAAAGGGCTCATCAGTACCAATCTATTGAATTTTTTTAAAAAGATACAGGGTGTAGATTTTGTGGAATTTTGGATAGGTTAGATGTGCCGCCTTTGGATCAACGGGTCCCGGGTTCGATTCCGGGGTCGGGCAAGTGTCTTTGTCTAAACCAGAGGCACTTGCTCGGAGTCTGGGTGTCATTTCTATATATAATATGTATGTATTTACAAAAAAAAAATGTATTTAAGTAGTTTATCATCCATCTCGTTACCATAACACAAGCATTAAGTTGCTTAGCTTGGGACGAGATGGCGTTGTGTGAAATGTCCAAGGATATTTATTTATTTATCAAGTTTTAGTAAAAAAGGACAATTTCTCATAAAAACACAAAATCTATTATAACTCTGTAGGGGTTGACCCTAAGGACCTCCCGTAGAACAATTTTTTGCTGCTGATGGCCCCATCTAACCGCTGGTTTCGTTTGATCCACGACTTTTTGACCACCCTGTATAACAATAAATGTTGCATTTGATCATGTGCTGCTCTTCAGCAAAGTTGAAGCTATTCGATAATATACATATACTAGCTGTCCCGGCAAACGTTGTTTTGCCAAATAATTAACCATCCCCCGCGCAACCCTCTAGGTCTTATGGTTCCAGAGATATCGTGATGACTCAATCTATCTATACAACATTGTTTTACCATGTAATTAAATAGGGGTTGATCGTAGAGGGGTGAAAATTTAGGGTTGCTTGTATTTTTTTATGCTGAATCTTAAAAAAATAAAAGCAAAAAATTTTCTCTAAAAATAAACATTTCTTTTTTTGAAAAAAATTTAACTTAAAATTTAGGGGGATGAAAAATAGATGTTGTCCTATTCTCAGACCTACTCAATATGCTCACAAAATTTCATCAAAATCGGTCAAGCCGTTTCGGAGGAGTTTGGCAAATAAAACTGTGACACGAGAATTTTATAATTAGATTTATAACAGTTTTATGCTGCTCCGATAATATAGGTACTATGATATGAAGCAACCACTACCATTCAGCCCATACATAAGCCACCGCCGAGTCGGGCCTCCTCCAATTACATGCAGGCTAATTAGTTGGCTATTTGGAATGCAGCTCTACAGAGAAGAGCCGGCAAGAAACTCTGTAGTTGCTCTTTTTAGATCGCCATTTTTAGGTTTAAGGCCGGGATATGACAGATTTGTGACAGCAAACTCGCGCAATAGTGGCAAATCGACAAACATCAGCAACATATAGAATAGAACCTTTATTCTGATAAAACTGCACCAACACAATATATTATAAGGTGATACAAAAATAAAATAAACACATTACTCTAAATTCCTACAGCTACCAGTCCATATCTAGTCAATTATGGTAACCTTTTAATGCCTGAGCAAACTGACCCCCAGCAACGGCACCTTATTGAAGCTTGCCTCTTTCAAATGGAAGAAGATATACCTGCAGTTGAATGTAGATCGAATTGCACATAGGTATTTTGTGAAAACAGTCAAATCCAAATATTGTTGGCAGCGACTACGGTGGTGACGTCATCTGTCAAAGTCTAGGCGTCTGCAATGCATCAGCCCACTTAGAACATTTAAACAGATGGCTAATTACTATGAAATTGCCAACATTCAAGATTTGGCTCCGAGGCATTTGTAAACAAAATCATTGTTAAAATGCGATTCGTTTATTTGAATAGACAGATTGTCAGTGTGGTGACGGATTTAGAATACACAATGTCACCAACCCATACCATCCCGAGGGTGTCGTAAGAGGCGACGAAGGGAACGCAATAGGCAAATCACCTAGCCGCAAGAGAAGAAAACTTGATACAAACCCTGTACCAATGCGTCTTGCCAGCGTGGCACAGTAGGCTAATTTCCCTCCACGAATTTGGAGGAGGCCCGACCCAGTAGTGGGCTGGGCTCATGGGCTGAAACAACGACTGCATCGGGCCTTCTAAATCCGTCACCTCACCGACTTATTAGTGGGTCACTAATGGGATGAAACGACTTTTGGAGGAAGGCCATATAGTACGTAATTCATTCATGGGCTCAACAAGTGATGATGATCTCCAGAACGGTGTCCTGATGCGAGTGGCGTGGCGTCGCGCGATACTGGATGAGGCGCACATCGTTCGCAACCACAAGTCCGCCACCTCGGCGGCGGTGAGCGCTCTGAAGGCCAGCCGCCGCTGGTGCCTCACGGGCACCCCAGTTCAGAACAAGGACTTGGATCTGTTCGCGCTCCTCAAGTTCCTCAAGTGTTCGCCGTTTGATGACCTCACCGTGAGTGCTATACTTGGATGTGTGAATATTTTAAGGTTATGTGATTTCGACTTTTTTCTAAACTAACTATTGATTAAAAGATTTATGCCCAAGACAGGTAGAACCTGGCTGAAGACAGGGCGCTATGGCCTATCTTCAGCTTGACGCATCCAGCTGCTGCCCATAATGTGGGCTGATGATGATGATGATGAAGTGGAAGGTTTATACATGCATAATATTGTAGAGAAACACTGACTAATTTAGATGTTTATCATTGCACCCGTCCGAAGGCGGGGCGGGTCGCTAGTTTTAGAATATTTTTACTTTTAATCAAATTTGAAATCCTACTGTGTAAAAATATGTCTTTATTATACTATGGTATGACGTCACTATGTATTTCAAATCCGTCACCACAGAGATGACTCTATCTCTCTCTAACTAGATGTGGAAAAAATGGGTGGACAACAAAAGCCTTGGTGGCCAGGAGCGACTGAACACCGTGATGCGATGCATCCTGCTGCGTCGCACCAAAGTGCAGCTGCAACAGAAGGGACAATTGGACTGCCTGCCCGACAGGACTGCGCACGAGCAGCAGGTCACGCTGACCAAGGCTGAAATGAATGTATACCAAAAGGTACTTTATACTATTTTGATAAGGGCAGAAATTGATCACATAAAGCCTGGGTGGAAAAGTCTTTAACAACAGGTAAGTAAGGGAAACACAGCAACAAATGGAGGGTACTTCCATACAAGTAGTAGCTGACTTAATGTTTTTTGCAAGTACCAAATATGTTCAATCCTGTGGGCTAGGCCGAACGGTGCCTTCTGATTTCTACCTCAATTCAGACCCTGTTTATAAGTTTTAGTTACAAAACTGTAGCTGACTTGAGTTTGCTGGCCAACCTAAGATCGCAACAGCTGGTCAAAATGCCCTTAATCGATCGGCAAGTCTACGCTAAATAAATTCTTAGCCTATTTTTCCTCGGAACAAAGGAATTTTATTTACATTATTATTTCTCATGTCTCTTTATTTCTTATTTTTAAATATATTTAAAAAAAAATACAAAATGTTCAAAAAAATATATACATAAAAACAGAGAAAAACCGTCGAAAACGAGGTCGATGACCTAAGCTACCGACGGTTCAGGGCTCCAGAGAGAGGAACCTCCTTACGATCCTTGCCGAGTCCAGTATGACAGCCTTTTGAATCAGGCCCTTAATCCAGCAACCCAGCGAGAGTTTCTTGAGGTGTTGGTCGAAACTCTTCGCAATAAGACCGTTTACTGAAACAACTATCGGCACAATGATTGTTGAATCAACATGCCACATTGCGGTAACCTCGTGAGCCAAATCCAGATACTTGGTGAGTTTCTCTTTTTCGGCTTTAACGAGGTTCTCGTCATGCGGGATAGTGACGTCAACAAGCATTGCATTTATTTACATGATTATTATTGTGTATTACACAATAGATACTTACAAATTGTCAACACATTGATATAAATTGTACAATGCAATAGTTTACCACCAGTATTCGTACGTCTGTGGTCTTGTATCACTTACACGAGTGAACAGATTATGACCCGTTTTTTAAAGATGTGTTTTAAAAGTTCCCTCGGCGGTCGGCCGTTTCAATATCTTTTCTCCTCTTTAGCCACACTTTTTCGTTGGTGCTCAGGTGCTGGTCTTCTCGAAGACGCTCTTCGGTCAGTTCCTGCACCAACGTGCCGAGAAGAACTCTGACGGTGGTCCAATGGCGCCAGGGAAAGACAGCGAGTACGCCAAGATGCATAAGAGAATGATCGCTCTGCAAGGTAACTCAAAATATGCAGTCCATAGATGACCCAAAGGGCCAAACATCAGCAACGTCTAGTCAATTATAGTAACCTAAGCCAACTGACCCTCAGCAACGGCACCTGTTCATCAGCATGACATGCCAGCAAACCACTAATACTCAGCCCATATTATGGTCCCACTACTGTGACGGACCTCTCCCGTTACATGATGGGTAATTAGCCGGTCTTAATGTAGCCGTGGGTACGAGCTTGCGCATCGTACGCGCAAGCTCGTACCCACGGCTACATTAAGACCGGCCATAAAGATTGGCGCGGACTGTAGTTAGTATATTCCAACTTTTGCGCAGACCGTACTCCTGAACCTTTCTGTACTTACAGTTTCACAATGCATACAGTAAGCTAAATTATTGTTGACGGTATGTTATTGGTTCTAGATTGGTTCCATGTACATTATATCGTTAATCGATTCAATAGAAAAATATAGATCACCATGAAACTTCATGTTCATTCTTGATGACCAGTCTATCAAAAAACAAGTATTGAGATGTGAAAAGTAAGAATACTAAGCCAGAACTCCGATTATAGGTTCTAACTTCTACCCATGAAATTCAGATTTTTACGATCGTCTAGCTCAAATAAAACATTTGGCGTACAAAGAAACGTAAAAACAACAAAACGTAAAGACAGCGTAAACCGTCAGCATATATGCTTTGACTTTTACGTTATACAACATAGATCACTATGAAATAAAATATTTCATGATGATCTATGTTTTGTGTATCTAGAGGATTTTACCGTCAGAGGCACAGAGAAAACAAGGTATTTAAGTATACTAAACATGTCTGGCCTTGATTCATTCAGGCGCCAAACCAGTCAAGTCCCACGAGATTCTGGTGCTGCTCCTGCGGCTGCGGCAGGTGTGCTGCCACTGCGGCCTCATTGCTGCCATGCTGGATGGCGACATGGAGGAGGCAGTGGACGAAGACCCTGCTGGAAAGGATTTACTGGCCGAACTCAATAAGCTGTCTCTGGAGGACTCCAGAAGAAAGGTGTCTTTTGCTTTCGCGGTTACCACTTCCCGGAGGTGGGGAAGGATCTACACCTTAGGGGCTATCCATTAATCACGTGAGGTTCGAAAAGGGGGGGGGGGTCGGCAAAAATCACTAAATATCACAAGGCCCGTTGTGATAATTAGTGATTTTTGAGTTAGTTATATATAGTAAGATATCACGTGTATTCATTTTTACGTCAACGTGTGATTTTTTTTGATGGGGCGTGGTGGGGTAGTCTTAAACCTCACCACGTATCACCAAGGGGGAGGGAGGGGTTAAAAAATGTTAAAAAAACATCACGTGATTAATGGACAGCCCCTTAAAGTAGCCGCAGACAGATAACATCATCCTAGGGTGGTGTTGTTCCCGAGCTTGACTTACATCATCACAGCTCTTGGAGTTTATTCATTTCAAACACAAATCATTCCGCTTTATAATATTACTATAGAAGTATACTTTTTTATTTGAGAGCCGCTGAATTGAAGAAAGAAAGAAAATAATTTTATTGTAGCTCACAATTGACATGAAGTGGATAGTATCTCAAACTTCTGTACAACTAAAATAATTACTTACTTACTAGGCTAATATTATTGTTGTATTTACTTGCACTAAACACGAATACTTAAAATTAACAGAGAAATTAACAAGAACAACAAAATTGCATGCTCCATCTTGGACCCTGTCGTTGCTTTCCATCACACAAGCCTAGGGTCAGATGCATTCAACTCACTTGTAAAAAGAAAAAAATATACTACTCAGCCTATACATGACCCAGTGCTGAATCGGACATCCTCCAACTACATGGAGAGTAATAAGCCTACTGTGCCACGCTGGCCAGACGGGTTGGCACAGGGTTTAGTATCAAGTTTTCCTATTCTTGCGGCTGTTGTGTTATTTCCTTTTCGTTGGCTCTTACTACACGTTCAGGATGAAGTGCAATGGTGACACTATGTATTCTAAATCCGTCACCATACGAACTATAGATAGCATTATACGTATTATAATTCTACTGGCTGACCCCGCAAACGTTGTTTTGCCATGTAATTAAATAGGGGTTGATCTAGCTTTGTGAAAATTTAGGGTTGTATGTATTTCTGTATCATAAAAAAATAACAAAAAATAAATTGTCCAAAAAAATTTACCTTATCCCCTAAGTGGTGGAAAAATTTGTTATAAACCTATTCTCATACCTACTGAATATACATATGAAATTTCATCAAAATCGGTCAAGCCGTTTCGGAGGAGTATAAAACCTAAACTATGACACAAGAATTTTATATATTAGATTAACAAGTTTGTCTACCATTAACAGTCGTTCTCTTATCAACAGAGTAAAAACGAGAAGGAGAAAGAAGATGATGAGCCCGAGGTGGAGAGTACGACGGCGGCAGAGGCGATCCGCTCGGTGCTGTCGCCAAACAACCCGGTGTTCAACCTGGACAACCACTCATCCAAGATCAAGGCGGTCATGGACTGCTTGGAAGAGAACGTCTTTGCCAATAAAGGTGGGCACGAATAATCGTTTTTATGAAATAAAATGTAATTATTATAATTTCTTGGGTTTTTGCGATTATTATATTTACTAGCGTGTGGTGAGGCATATACCTCGACACGCTGAGGCCTTTGGATTACTATACACTCCACCAGCAAAAACAAATCTTAGGCAGTTCACTGCTGTGTCCCGTCTGCCTAAACTATAAAATTCTTTGGGTCAGAAAGTGGATGTTTTCCACTCCAATCTTCACAACTTTAAAAAAGATGTAATGGAGAGTGCTTAACAGCAAAATTTATTAACAATGTAGATTTCGTCTGTACATTTATTAAATTTCTTTTCATTTTATATAATAATCCTTTTTAGGGTCAGCGCCGACCAACGCAGTGGCGGCGAAGAGACTAATTCATTAACAATTTAAATGCAACCTAAAACGCTTCAGAATACGCTCGCCGCGCTTTATGTCGCTCGCCGTCGTTGTATTCTGAAGCGCTTTAGGTTGAATTTAATTTGTTACTGAATAAGTCTCTTCGCCGCCACTGCGTTGGTCGGCGCTGTCCCTTAATTATTCAGTATAGTGTTACTTTAAATCATTAAAGTTTTTTAAGTGCATGCTGTGGCACCTTAATCTGTTGTGCATTTAGATTTTATGACTTTTGAATATGTATTAGGTTTTTTATATAAACGTAACAACAACTGGATGTCCTAATTAAATATTAATGTTACACATATACACCCAACTCAGTAGTCATTTATGGGAAGGGTCATTATGCGGGCTGAGTTGTTTTTAATGGTTACATTTTGAAATTAAATATTATCGCGTGTATATTACTTTTTCAAATATTATTATTCGACATTAAATATTACGTATCAATATTAAGTATTAAATTAATAAAGGGAATTATTACGTATGAATTGAATATACTAAACACAGCGACACTACAGCGAAGAGCAGCTGACTGTATCTTTCTCGGTCGGGTACACTCGGCGGTCCCGAGTTCACCCGATCGAGCCTTTCGCCTCCGAGCGTGACGGATCAGCCTAACTACGGAGAAATGTGTGTGCGGTGCGCCCGAAAGTTGCACATTTCTTCCTGAGATTGAACGTTGGCGACGGCAGGCGAGAAGGCGGTGGTGGTGTCGCAGTGGACGTCGGTGCTGCGCCTGGTGGAGCGCGGGCTGGGCGCGCGGCGCGTGCGCAGCGTGACGCTGAGCGGGGCCGTGGCCGTGGCGGCGCGGCCCCCGCTCGTGGCCGCGCTCAACGACGCGCGCTCCGACGTGCGCGTCATGCTGCTGTCGCTGTGCGCGGGCGGCGTGGGGCTCAACCTGTGCGGCGCCAACCACCTGCTGCTGCTGGACCCGCACTGGAACCCGCAGCTGGAGCAGCAGGCGCAGGACCGCGTGTACCGCGTGGGCCAGACCAAGCACGTCCACGTCTACAGGTATGTTGCACTTGATCTCGCCCGACTTCACCACCGAAGTTTTCATACATTTAACATGGGTAGGGACACATTTGTACACACATACAATCAATGTTGGCATTCATACAATCAATGTTGTCTACGAGAGAATGATAAAGAGAAAATGTGTGCTCGCACCTCTCTCTTGCTCCTACAGTAAATAAATAAATAAATAAATAAATATCCTTGGACATTTCACACAACGCCATCTCGTCCCAAGCTAAGCAACTTAATACTTGTGTTATGGTAACGAGATGGATGATGAACTACTTAGATACATTTTTTTTTGTAAATACATACATATTATAGATAGAAATCGACACCCAGACTCCGAGCCAGTGCCTCTGGTTTAGACAAAGACACTTGCCCGACCCCGGAATCGAACCAGGGACCCGTTGATCCAAAGGCGGCACATCTAACCACTAGACCAACGAGGCAGTCAAGAGTCAGTCAAGTAATTTAACAGAGGCAGTCAAGTAATTTAACCGGTAAACACACAGATAACAGTCATTCAACAATTTAGCTCCTTTGAGCTGCATAAAACAGCTCAGATGAGCCAAATTGAATAAATAGATTTAAGCGGGATTTTAACAAAATACCTATGAAATGTTTCTCAGTAGCTCAACCACCATCAATCAACTCCTTTGTTAAGACGCGTAAAAAGTAATCGGTTTTTAGATTTATCTGGTAGGTATTTCTACTTTTAAGTCGACGGAAACGTCTGTCGTTAACACTAATTTAAACATAAACAACACTTCTGTGCAATGTGTAATGTTGGCTGAATTCTTGTGCAGCGTGGGATAGGGTGACTCATTATTTCCTACTACAGTCGACACTCGTTAATTCGAAACTCGAGGGACGCTTCAAATATTACGAATTATCTAGTGTTTGAAGTATCAAATGGTTCAAAATACACAAAAAATACACTGTATTTTTTTTGTAATTTTTTTATGTTTCTTATGAGTTTTTATGCAATAATGGTATATTTAAACTAATCTAATCGGTAATTGATTGAATAATATAAAAATCAAAATCAATTATCAAAAGAAAATAATAAAACGGTACAATATCTCTCGGCTAATAATATTTTACATGAAATCTTTTTTACTAATAAGTTGGACAGCGACGGTATATCCCTCGTCAAACATTTATACTTTCTAGGGCTCATGACTAACAAAATATTTTAATATCCCTCGTCAAACATTTATACTTTCTAGGGCTCATGGCTAACAGAAAATTTGAATCTGTATACCGAAAGAGTAACAGTAACTGAATTTTAACTAAACAAACCAATTATGATAAAATAAATAAAAATAAAATATGTTGATACAAGTTTGAACTTTTCTCTTTCTCTCTGCAACTTTGAATTGTCCAGTGTTGGACGCCGTTGAATTGAGTTCGAATTAACGCGTCTTTTAGTTATTTATCAATGATTTTTTTCGTTCGAATCACCAAGTGCATAGAAATGTATTGATTTAGTTCGAAGTATAAAGAGATTTTGTAGGGAACTCGTGATAACATTGAATTATAGAGAGGTTCGAATTGACTAGTGTCGACTGTATGCAACGGCGGATCCAGCTTTGGCGCCAGGAGGGGGTCACATAGTCGTGGTCAAGTCAAGAACTTATAATTTAATTTTGATAACAATATATACAAGTGAAAAGTAGGTATTATATTAATGTACGTAAGTACTGTACTTAAAAATATTTATTCTTTATTGTACACTTGAAAAACTCCACACATAATAACTTGTACATATCCACGTACATATTGCCCTCTTGAAGACACCCAGAGAACCACTATCACGCACTGAATGAGGCAGCCTATTTATATTCCATAGCCGTGGTTTCTGTGTGGTAGCGGAGTAAAAATACTACCACCCCATATCTTCCCGTGGGTGTCGTAAAAGGCGACTAAGGGACAACAGACGTTGGGCAGCAGCGACGTTCTGTCCAAAAACGCACCATCCGTACTGCGATCGCCAACCCGCCTGCCAAGCGTGGCGATTATGGCAAACACCCCCCAATGAAGCACACATCTAAAAAAACGGCCCCCAGTCCCCGGCAGCCCCACTATTCCTTCGGCCACGGTAGCAGCCAAGGTAACGGTGGGGCAGGGGGTGCTAAAAATCTCCGGCAGAGATCCGGCTACCATAAAAAACGACGGATGCACCTGGCAACATATAACACACGGACACTGCGGACTGATGAGAAGATCGTAGAACTCGAGAAAGAGTTGAGCAAGTTGCGATGGGATATAGTGGGGTTGTCTGAAGTCCGAAGAGAGGGAGAGGACACGATAACCCTCAAATCCGGCAACTTGCTCTACTTCCGGGAGGGCGACCAACAGTCCCAAGGTGGTGTTGGGTTTATCGTCCACAAGACCCTTGTGAACAACGTTGTTAAAATAGAGAGTGTGTCGACCAGGGTGGCGTACCTTATACTCAGAATAACCAAGCGTTATTCGCTGAAGGTCATACAGGTATACGCACCGACCTCGGCACACCCCGACGAAGCGGTAGAGATAATGTATGAGGACATTTCCTCGGCCATACATAGCTCTAGAACGCACTACACCGTTGTCATGGGGGATTTTAATGCGAAACTGGGCAAGCGGAGCGGAGATGTGCTGCAAGTGGGGCAATTTGGGTTTGGACACCGGAACCAACCGGGCCAGACTTTGGCTGGTTTTCTAGAGAAGGAGGGACTCTATATGATGAATTCCTTCTACAAAAAACCAGAACAGAGGAAATGGACCTGGTTGAGTCCGGATGGCACCACAAAAAACGAGATAGACTTCATCATGTCGACGGAAAAGCACATATTCAATGATGTCTCCGTGATCAATATGGTCAAAACCGGAAGCGATCACCGCTTAGTAAGAGGCACATTGAATATCGATGTTAAGCTTGAAAGGTCGCACCTGGTGAGGTCTACGCTGCGTCCCGTGCCAGTTCAAATTCAAAACCCGGAAAGCTTCCAGCTCGAACTGCAAAACCGCTTTATTAGCCTAGGCGTTGACGTGGACGATTATAATGACGGGTTCGTGGAGACTGTCCGCAAAGTTGGGTCGAAATTGGGTCGAAGACCCAACGCCAGAAAACGCCCAAAAAGCTCTCGGACGTCACCCTGAATCTCATGGACGAACGACGGAAAATGGTCCTGCAGACTTCAGATGATGCGACGCAGCTTCGGATGCTCAATAGACAGATATCAAAGTCCCTGATGCGTGATATACGCCGATTCAACACGAATCGTGTTGAATCGGCGTATATCAGGCTCGTATATCAAGGTAGTATATCAAGGTTTTTGCCAGGGATCTGTCTATTGGGCAAAGCCAGCTCGTCAGGCTGAAGACTGATGACGGCAGGATCGTCACGTCGAAGTCCGAGATTTTGGGTGAGGTCGAGAGTTTCTATGGACAACTGGACACGTCTACACAGGAACCCGTCATAAATCTAGCAAACGACCCATGAGCTAGATTAACCCAGCACTACACAGAAGACCTCCCGGACGTCAGCCTGTGTGAGATCGGGATGGCTCTCGAGCAACTTAAAAACAACAAGGCGGTGGGTGATGACGGAATTACCGCAGAACTTCTGAAGGCGGGTGGAGAACCGATCCTCAGGGCCCTTTAGAAGTTATTCAATTCCGTCATACTCGAAGGACGAACGCCAAAGGCATAGAACAGAAGTGTGGTGGTGCTGTTCTTCAAGAAGGGAGATAACACCTTATTGAAGAACTACAGACCCATCTCACTTCTGAGCCATGTCTACAAGTTGTTCTCGAGGGTCATCACGAGTCGTCTCGCATGCAGGCTCGACGATTCCCAGCCTCCCGAACAAGCCGGTTTCCGAAAAGGCTTCAGTACCATAGACCATATTTTAACGCTACGGCAGGTTATACAGAAGACCGAGGAGTATAAAAAAAATTATTTGAGGTTAGGTCCTTTTTTGCTATTATTACGTTACTCTTTGGTCTACCAGCTAGACGCGTGGAGAGCTAGTGGACAAGAGCGCGCAAGTGTGGCGCGGTAAAATTCAAATTTTCGATACGTTCGTCCCCAAACATTTACCATCATACAAAGTTAGTATATTATATTAATTAAATAACTATTGAAGGTATGTAGTTACATAAAATCTGTATGGTCACAAAATATATAAATAAAATCATTATGTTCAATTAGTGGTCCACCTAAGTCCTGGAACCAGCTCAGGGGGGGGTCATGACCCCCATGACCCCCCCCCTGGATCCGCCCTTGACTGTATGTCATTTTAACAGTCGCTATGATATTCCGCGTGGTGACGAAT
Source organism: Clostera curtula (assembly GCA_905475355.2). NCBI lineage: Eukaryota > Metazoa > Arthropoda > Insecta > Lepidoptera > Notodontidae > Clostera > Clostera curtula. The sequence continues at coordinate 1,867,492 of FR997813.1, read as the reverse complement.
TTAAAATACACATTGTCACCAATCTATAGCATCCCCAGGGTGACTTAAGAATAGAATAGAATAGAAAAATGCTTTATTGTATAAACCAATTATGGCGTTCACAATCGTCATCGGATACATCACTTATAAAATACTACTACCAGGTCGGAACGCGGCACCAACCGAGAAGACCTGGCGGAAGAAACTCGGTGGGCTTGTCTCTTTTTTTAAACGCCATATTACAATAACCGTTATCTTAAAACTAGTTTCGTTTGGTTCCGAAAGGCGCTCAACTGAAATATGAATTTTATAATAAAAAAAGAGTAAAGTCATTAAAAATGAAATTATAAGTCTTGAATCCAGTGAGCCGACCAACCCCAAACAGCGGCACCTGTTCACAAGCATAACGCATGTGGCAGCCATCGGCCAAGAGGCGACTAGGGAAGGCAAGAGGCAGGCAAGAGAAGGAAAACTTGATAACCCGTCTTGCCAGCGTGGCATAGTAGGCTAACTCCCCCCATGAATGGGGCCTAAATTCCCTCCGTGAATAAGGCCCGAATGAGTAGAGCCTTATTCATGGGCTGAAACGGCTGAATCTCCGTGAAACGGATATAGTTTCACTGACGTATTCCACCCTGAGAGTGTCTTAAGATACTATCATCATTTCAGTCACAGGGTTTGTATCTAGTTTACTGTGTCTTGCAGCTAGGTGGTATGTCTTTTGCGTTACTTAAGTCGCCTCTTACGACACCCTCAGGTTGGTACGTGTGGGTTGGTGACATTGTGTGGTCAAAGTCCGTCACCACACGGAATTAAGAGACTAGCAAATGGTGGAAAGGTTCCGTATGGTAACGGTTAGTGACCCATTCCATTCAGAGGGTGTCGTAAGAGCCGACAGTAGGGCATAAAACCCTGTGCCAATCCGTTTTGCCAGCGTGGCACAGTAGGCTAATTACCCACCAGATAATAAGAAAACAGAAAACCCAGAGATCCCAGAGATCACCCCATAAGAGAACGAGCACTCCATACGAAACCTTGTGTTGTTGTGATGGTAAATTGCGCTTGTACAGTTTAGGCTCTCTACGGATGAGTCGGGCCTCCTCCAGTTACATGGAGGGTAATTGGCCTAATATGCCACGCTGGCCAGACGGGTTGGCACAGGGTTTCGTATCAAGTTTTCCTTTTTTAAGGCTAGTTATCGGGCGTCATTTCCTTTTGTCGGCTTTTACGACACCCCCAGGAAGGAATGGGGTGGTGACACAATGTATTCTAAATCTTTCATCACACAGACTATCTGCTGGTGGCTTTTGCATTCATTTAGTCTTGTTTAGTTGATATTACTCAGCTTACTTGTAGTGCGTTTTGTAAACATGACCAATAATTTGCAAAAAAGCAACTACAGAGTTTCTTGGCGGCTCTTCTGAATAGGGCTTGCATTACGGACCGGTGGGTATTTTTATTTTGTTTTGGTTTGACTTGTCAAAATGGCTCTGATTCTGGGCCACCTTGATTAAATGGTTTAAACGTTGGTATTTAAACAAAAGAGCACGATCAGAACCGACAAGAAATCCTAATCAAGAAATTCCTGCAATGTGCAAAGATCGTGAAAACCTAAGACATCATTGATTAAATGAATTTGGATTTTGAATTCAAGATTCGTCGTTTCAACCCATGAATGACCCACTACTGAGTCGGGCCTCCACCAAAATTCATGGAGGGAAATTAGCCTACTGTACCACGCTGGCAAGACGGGTTGGCAAAGGGTTTGTACCAAGTTTTCCTTCTCTTACGGCTACGTGATTTGCCTTTGGCGTTCCCTTAGTCGCCTCTTACGACACCCTTCGGATGGTATGGGTTGGTGATACTGCGTATTCTTAATCCGTCACCACACGGAAATTCAAGATAAGGGCCGATCTAATGTGATTTTGCCACCGCCGCACACGTCACGACACCAATTCAGTTCACTGATTAACAACGATTCCCGGATTTCACTGACGTCAAGAAAATTCGGAGTGCATGACGTGTTGTCCCGTCATTTTTCCTCAAAGCGTAGTCACTGGAAGCCATTGTCACTGTAGGAATTTTGGGACTTATTGTGAACAGAACGTACGCCCACACAGACAGTCGAAGCCAACTAGAAAGACGTTTAATACAATATTAACTGTCCTATGACTGCAGGTTGGCGCAGTGGTTGAGCGATCAACTGCTGCGCAGCATGTCGCGGGTTCGATCCCCGCACGGAAGAAATATTTGTACGACCTACAAGTATTTGTTCCGGGTCTGGGTGTTTTCTATCTATAATATGTATGTATTTACAAAAAAAAATGTATATAAATAGTTTATCATCCATCTCGTTACCATAACACAAGCATTAAGTTGCTTAGCTTGGGACGAGATAGCGTTTTGTGAAATGTCGAAAAATAAAAAAAAATAAAAACACGGTGTACAGGTGGTTTTCCCGCCTTTTCCTAATTGTCATTGGGGTTGGCCCCAATCTGAAATATGGAAAATTACGAGCGGGTGTAATTTGGATATTTCACGACCAACTTTCTAGATTTTGTGACATAATCTTGTTTTCTATCTCTTGTCTTTCGTTTCTTAGGCCATACCTAGTAGTGGGTAATTTATGGGCTGAAACGACGACGACGACTCGGCCCATATATGACCCACTGTTGAGTCGGGCCTCCCCCAGTTACGTGGAAGGTAATTGGCCAACTGTGCCACGCTGGCCAGACGGGTTGGTATAGCGTTTTGTGTCAAGTTTTCCTTCTATTTTCGGCCTTATCGTTTCCTTTGTCGGCTCTTAAGACACACTCAGAACGGAATGGGGTGGTGACACTTCGTATTCTTAATAAATAAACATACATTCTTTATAATATTAATAGGATTAACACATGAAATCCATTAAAATGTTATTTAAATTTAATATAATCGTAGTATTATATATTACTAGCTTTGCACGGGTGCAGTTATGCATTTATTATACATATAAACCTTCCTCTTGAATATAAATAAAAAATAAATATCCTTGGACATTTCACACAACGCCATCTCGCCCTAAGCTAAGCAACTTAATGCTTGTGTTATGGTAACGAGATGGATGATAAACTACTTATATAAATTTTTTTTTTTGTAAATACAAACATATTATAGATAGAAATGACACCCAGACTCCGAGCCTGTGCCTCTGGTTTAGACAAAGACACTAATTGCCCGACCCCGGAATCGAACCCGGGACCCGTTGATCCAAAGGCGGCACAACTCTATCTATTAAAAAAATCTGCTTCAAAATCCGTTGCGTAGTTTTAAAGATTTAAGCATACATAGGGACGGGCAGACGATAGCGACTTTGTTTTATACTATGTAGTGATATGCCCAAAATAAAGATATAGTAAACCAGTGGACTTTCGACACCGACTGTACGTCGTGTCCGCTGCCAAGTATTCGTGTTACAAACCGCATAGCAATGTCGTACATAAGTGAATATTGACATAATATTTAAGCTTTGCCGCCGACCTGGGTAAATCTTTCCACGCCGCGTTTGGAATTGTTCGGTATTGGCAATGTCAGGAGGCATTTGTCAACTAGTAGTTGACTACTCAGCTCTCAGCTCATATATGAGCTGGCGCTGGAGGGTAATTAACCTAGTGTGCCACGCTGGCCAGACGGGTTGGCACAGGGATTCGTATCAAGTTTTCCTTCTCTTAGGGGCTGTCCATTAATCACGTGATGTATTTTCAACATTTTTTTAACTTCTCCCTCCCCTTTGGTGATAGTAGACTACTTAGCCCACATATGGCCCACTGCTGAGTCGGATCTCCTCCATTTACATGGAGGGAGCCTACTTTGTCACGCTGGCCAGACGGGTTGGCACAACAGTATCAAGTTTTCCTTCTCTTACGGTTGAGTATCGGCCTTGTCATTTCCTTTTGTCGGCTCTTACGACACCTGCAGAATGGAATGGGGTGGTGGCACTATCTATTCTAAATCCGTGACTACATGGAACATCAGGCATTTTCCATCAGCCGCTATTTACAAATTTTTTTTTAAACGTACTCCTGCGAATCGAAATCCTGTATCGCGGGGGCAGTTTACAAACATGAAGGACTCCAACACAAATGACTCCCAGACGCGGAGCCATTACCTTTGGTTTACACAAAAACACTTGCCCGACCCCGGAATCGAACCGTGCCATAACCCGTCCACCCCAGCAGTTGTTGGTTCTTCTACAGACATGAACAGCCCTCTACAACTTCAGTTTGCTTAGCCTCTGTACCATGTGGAAAAAACCACTACAAGGCTTAGAAAGAAGACTTCAAATTATTGTATTTTGGTTGTCTTTCTTTTTTTTTTGTTATTGAAGTCTGTTTACATTTCTTTTTTCATGAAGTAATTTGTCTACAGATTTATGTGCGTGGATACAGTGGAACAAACTATACGGAAACTTCAAGAGGCGAAGCTGGAATTGGCCGATAACGTCCTCACTGGCGCCAGGAACAACAACGCCTCCAAACTCACCATAGAAGACCTGAAGATGCTCTTCAACATGGGAGAGTAGGTCGGGATAACTGGTAACCGACAGTCTGGGATGCCTATAAGGATTTTAGTAAGCTTAGAATGTAGAATGTGAGATTATTAATGTACGCGGTGTAGTTGGAACTCTCTATCTTGTAGACCTTACGGCTGTTTTTCCAGTAACTATTTACCTCTCTGCTGGAGACCTTAAGAAATACGCAGCCAATTAAAATCACCTGGGCACTTGAGTAGCTGAACCCACATTTCCCTCTGCTGCCAGTGTCATGTTTTTATTTCTAACCGGGTTCGGTGATGCTTGAGGGACGCTTCTGGTCTTGCAAGTGTACATAGGAGTCAGCAATTGCTCTCGACCAGGCGGGCAGTATGCTTGAACTGTGTTGAGGCGCGTACGGACTTGCCTCACCACGCATGCCGCAGCTTGAGGCACACGAAACATTCTGAAATCAAAGTCGCTAGAAAAAAGAAAAAGAAGCACTTATTCTCCCACACAGAGCGCGAGGCATGTATGTATAACATGTATAACAGTCTCGAACGGTCATTTGTCATTTCAATCTGCCAATATGCGTGGGAATTTTGGTGGAACTTTAATGGACTAGAGTCCTGGCTCCTACTGCGAAAAAATGGGCTCTTTAATGGCCAATCTCCCTCCATAACCCTCGGTAAATTTAAATAAGTTGCGACATTCAAAAATACCTAAAACATGTGCCATATTATAGTTAAATTTATAGATTTATATAGGTAGTTGTTAGTTTTTATAATTTAGTGACCACCTTTAATTTAGTCATACGATACATGTTTTGTGAAGGCACATTCGGTTATGAAGATGTTTGCGGTATTCCAAAAATGTTTTGATCGTGATTCTCTGTAGATTAGCAGGGCAGTACGAGTATTGAACTTCGACGTAACTGCTATCGAATTATATCGTCATTAATTGTTCTAAAATTTTTATGTTTGTAAACTGCCCCCGTGATACAGGTAAACATAGTGTAGGCGCGTCGTTTAAAAAAAAAACAGTCAATTTGACGTTAACGCAATGGAGCTGGTAAACTAAAATAACGCATTAAGCACTCTGGTCGTACAATTAAGGCTGGTCCCAACAGAAGATAAACTAAATAATGATATTTTCACGTCTTCTTCGAACCTCCAAGTTGTAATTATTTAGTTTTTAAACGAGGATTTTATTAAGTAAATGTTTTTTGGTAATTGTTCTAATTGTCAATCGAAATAATTATACTAAAAGTACCTAATTGTCGAATGTCTTTTCTGAATCGATTCTCTTCAACTATTTTAAACTATCGTTCTATATTATTTTGAGTTCTCTTATTTTGTCAGGGAAAACGAGGAGTTTCCATAACATTATACTCGAGATGTAACTATGAATACAAAATGAACCACAAGACATTTTAATGTAATGCATTCCCATTTATATGTACCTCATGAGCCAGAATATTAAAAAAAGGACTTAACTGTCAACTGTCAAATCTGACACCTTGTTCATATGCACCTGTGGACCAAGGTTAGACTACAGGGTCGTGCAAGTGTCTTAGTAAGCTAGAGATACATACGAGGGTGAATCAAAAAATTCTTGGAATCAATATTAAAAAATGCAAAGATTTAAATAATAATATTTTATTTTTCTACATAATCTCCCTCCAATGCAATGCATTTAGAATAAAGCGTTTCTAACTTCCTTATTCCTTGTGAAAAAAAATTATTTTCTTGACTCTCGAAAAAGTCCTCTACGGCAGCTATAACCGCGTCATTATCGTGAAATTTTGTTCCACGAATTTCCTCTTTTAATTTTGGAAATAAGTGATAATCACTTGGGGCTAAGTCCGGAGAATATGGTGGGTGGTCAAGGAGATTGAAGCCAGCACAGCGGATTGCGTTGAGCGCAACTTCCGATCGATGGGCAGGAGCGTTATCTTGAAGGGACAACACGCCCAACGACAGTTTTCCACGACGTTTTTCTTTAATCGCTTCACGCACTTTCGGGATTAAATTTGCATAATAGGGTCCAGTTATCGTCTGGCCTTTTGGCATGTAATCAATAAAAAGGATTCCTTCACTATCCCAGAACACAGAGGCCATAACTTTGCCAGCGGAAGGAGCAACTCGAAATTTCTTAATGGATGGAGAGGATGGTCGTTTCCAAGACATGCTTTGTCTTTTAGTTTCAGGATCAAAATGGTGGACCCACGTTTCATCCATGGTGACAAGACGACGGCAAAAATTATCCGAATCACGCTGGAACATTTCGAGATTACGCTTGGAAATTTCCAAACGTCGCTTTTTGTTTTCGTCGGTTAACATTCGTGGCACCCATCTTGCAGACACTTTTTTGAACCCCAGTGAATCAATTAAAATGGATTGAACGCTACCAAAAGATATCTTTAGGATCTCAGCTATATGTTTTATAGTCATTCTTCTGTCTTCCAAAACCAGATTCTCAACCTTTTTGACATTTTCTTCTGTAACGGAGGTTGAAGGCCGCCCAGAACGCGGGTCATCTTTACAGCTTGATCTACCTCTTTTAAATTCAGCCACCCAGTACGCAACCGTAGAATAGGGTACAGCATCACCCCCTAATGTCTGCTGAATGTCCAAAAAAATTTCCTTCGTAGACATTTTTTTCAAACTGAGATATTTTATCACCGCACGTAACTCACTTTTATCCATAATTTTGACTTTTTAGCAACTCGTTGCACAAAAAAATTTATTACATGCGAACGAACTGACAAAAACAAGTGTCAGTCTGCATAAATATAGTGTGATAGACACTCTTTAATTTGAATATCGAACTTGATCCAAAAAGGTTTCATATATATGCACTTCTAAGAACTTTTTGATTCACCCTCGTACTTACTCGAAGTCTTGTGTTCGTGAATTATATGTGTGTAAAGAGACAACTCAAAACTTGCCCCCTTTTTAAAATAAATAATCCGTTATTATTAATTATATATCCATTTAAGCGACATTTTAAAATAAATTATTGTATCGTATATTTTATTGGAATGTTTAAATAAACGGCAACGCAAATGGATTTATCATTTTAATTCCCGTCATCTCGGGCCTTACCTTGGTCTAATTAAATCATTGCCAATGCGATGGATTATGCAATAGGATAAGGTTGGCAATTATGATGTTTATGTGCAGATTATTTTGTGAAACGGAATAGCATTTTAATTAACGTATAACCCTGATTTTTATCTGTGGAGATTTAACTTGAACCTGTCGTAAAATGTACATACAATCTTTCCGCCTCTTTCTCTCTGTAACTTTGTATTGTCGAGTGTTGGACGCCGTTGAGTTCAAATTAACGCATCTTTTTGTTATTTATCAATGATTTTTTTTGTTCGAATTACCAAGTGCATAAAAATATATTGATTAATTAGAGATTTTGTAGGGAACTCGTGATAACTTTGAATTAAAGAGAGGTTCGAATTGTAGCATTGTAAGGTTTGAATTAACAAGAGTCGACTGTGTATATAATATTAAATACAGCCCTCTAGGGGTATAGTCATTTATAGACATGTTAATGCTGATAATAGGAATCTGCGCTACTGTACATTTAGGTTGGAGCGAGATCAAATTTTGGCGCCCCCCCACACTTTCACGGCGTGCAACTAAAACATTAGCCGGCAAGCAAAATGCCCTTGGCAACAGCTACGTTTGCCCTATGAACGGAACTGTCCTGTTATTTATTCATCATCATCATTTCAGCCAAAAGGACTAGGGTCTCCGTATAAGTTCCGACGAGTATGTCTGTGGCATTGCCGTTTCTAAAAGTATGGATCGATTACTACTATCTACTAATAAGGCAATAGATGACCTACTGCTGAGTAGAGCCTTTGCATGGAGGGTAATTAGCCTTGTTGTCTTTGTCGGCTCTTACGACACCCTCAGGATGTACATGGAAACCGGATATGATGCGCCTTTTTTTATTTTACAGCAGGCTGTCCCTAGAATGAATGACCTTCATGTCTCTACGGATACGTAGTCTATTCACACGTAGTCGGTAATCTAAAACCTTACAACATGGCTTACCGAAATCTATTAACAGTAAACCCGCTCACCGATTTGTCTCGAGCAGTACGCAATAGCTGCTTACCTTAAAAAAATGTTAGTACCTATTTACCTCATTTAATTTCACCTAGTTACTTCAAACTAGAATATTTAATACTGCTAGTCTCATGCATTTAGACGGGACGGAAGCCATAATCGTGTCCGCTAAACGGCAGAGTAAATACTGCATTCTGGCTGGCGTCCAACGAGATAAATATTTATTAAAAAAGACTAAGGTAAAGGCGCACAGTTCTACGGATTGTCCAATACCTCCAAATGCCCCGATATTTCCACGAAAAACATTAATAATCCTAATCTTATCTATTATAACTTATAATTTTGTTATAATATGTATGTAGTTTGTCTAATGGACTGTTTAAGATAAACAATTAATAAAGTAAAAAAAAAATCGAACCCCTGAATTTAGGCGCGTTTACCTTAGTGGCTTTGATCGATACACTCCTAAACGACCGTGACACTAAGAAAAACTGACGTCACAGAATAGGAAACTACAAATCATTCACAATTTGTTGGGAGAGCGCAGTCATTCACCGGTGATGGAAATAGAAGTCCACAGACAAGCCGTGCAGACAGTCGCAGCGGGCCCTGGCGGACTTGGCGATAATGAGTAAAGAGAGACGCTCGTGCGGCACCGACCCGCACGTCACCAAACGGCTCTTTGCGATTCTTGTGCTCATGACGGGCCTCCTCTGTGTGTTCGGGGGTGAGTTTGTTTACCAACACTTGTGTTTGTGAGTGTAGTGTTGTGTTTGCGAGTGTGAAAATGGTGTTAACGGGAGGTAAGGGTTTTAGGGCTAAAGGAAGATTAGGAGTGCAAGATATAAAAACCGCGAAGCTAGCTTCATAATGTAATTAATGCTATCGCATGCACCTTAATTATTTTGTTTACTAACTTAAGGCTGCGTGCACGAAATTGACTGAATTCGATCAATTTTGGTGAATTTTGTTCACTTGTTGTGAGAAAGGGAAACGTAATTGAAAGATTATGTTTTGGGATTTTAAAAGTCGGGTTCATAGTCTACCAGCTGGGGGAAAGGGATTTTTCAAATAATATAAGTATCATGGGAAATCACTAATATTCGCAACTTGTTTTCCTAAAAATGACGCAAGACTGTCGTTTTTAATTAATTGTAAATTCGTAATTACTTGTGATTTTGAACATGAAAAAATATAGTACACATTCTCATATAGTCTACTAGCAGGTGATGGAACCACTTTTTTTAAGTTTCATACAAAATATTGCAGAAAAAAATGTTTGAAATAACGTAATTTTTACGAAACTTCTAGACAAATAAGTATATTTTTCTATATTTTAGAAACACTTTTTCGAAATTTTAAAAATTACTCACTAATCTTCAGGTTATCATTAAGTAGAATAATTATTAATCTTTGCCAAAACTCAATAAATTCATTTAGTAATTAAATGTCAAAGTTAACTATAAAATCGTCCGCGCAATACGGAAGTCGTCAGTAGCGAACGGGCCTTCCCAGCGTGAGGACGTACATCTTTCTATTGCGAGAGCGCGCGTGTTATAGTGAACGAAATTTCGAAATTGTACGCCGCCTACCGCATTTTGATACTGGTAAGTATTAATTAATTTTCAGTACTTGTTTATGAAGAAAATGAAAAGTTTGCTTAGTCTTCACACGAATATTATAAAAGCGAAAGTTTGTAAGTGTGTGTGTGTGTGTGTGTGTGTGTGTGTTTGTATTTTTGTTACTTCTACACGCCAAACAGCTGAGCCAATATTGATGAAATTTGGTATGGAGGTAGTTAATACCATGAATTAACACATAGGGTACTTTTATCCCGGTAGTACGTTCCCTTGAGATCATCTCCGACATCCACACGGGCGAAGCCTCGGACAGAAGCTAGTTATATATAAAATACCCGTGTACGTGTGTTCGTAATTCTTCGCGCCCAAAATGGCTTTATTGATTATGATTATTTAAAAAATGAGTCACCTGAATGTTACATTGGGCCCTTTTTTTAGCAAAATATCAATTGAAAATTTGCTGTAGATAATGGGTAAGAAGAAAGGAACGCATTACGAGTGCATCAAAAAAACAAAAAAACGAAACCCGGGATTGGCAAGAATCGAACGAATTCTTGCAGAACGTAAATCCAATCAAATCGCTACGGCTTCGTTTCAAAATCCTGTAAGTTGTTACTTTCGATCAGCGTTACTTATTTAGCGCTAGAAGTGTACAAAATATTTACAAGAACGTCCGGTCAAAATATATATCTGAAATAAAAAAAATCCACAGAGCCAGATATTGGTGTGGAGCTGGGGTTTACCATTACAATGCCAACTTTCAAGAACTCATAAAGGTATTTTTGGATAAAACCGTTTTCCAGAAAAATCCAAAAAATCACTAATTTTGACAGTTGCCCCGAATAACTCTTGAAGCACACATAGGATCGATGAGGATTTACTATTTTTATATATTATTTTCACTATTTTTATGTCTAAATTGACCGGACTATTGTTGTTAATTTTAGGAAATTGCCGACAGTGAAATTTCTGAGAAGACAATAATTACTGCTAATGTTGACGACTCATATCAACTTGATCTAGTCTTGGTACTTAACGCCTCCTTGTTAGTGTTTTACCAATAACCTTGTATACCTATATAAATACTTATATACTTTCAGAATAAGGATGGCAATGAGTCGAAGTTAGATAATACCTCAAAAAATTTACTTGAGTCCATTGTTGAAGAAGTACAATCAGGCATGGTAAGAAAAATATTATACTGTTTAATTTTCCAAAGGTTTCCCAAAGTTAGTCCTTAATTCCGGCTGTTGGAGACTATTAACACTATTACAAGCCGCCAGTGCGCTGGTTTTTATTACTTTTTAACAGTATTCTATTTTATTAAAGGTGATACAATTTGTTACAGGACAAAGAAAATTCTCCAGGTGATGTCTTAGTGATTGAACCAAATAAGGTATGATTTTTGTTTTTATCGATTATAGGTATACTTAAAATTTATATTTACTTACCACTAACTGTTATATGGATCAAGTGATTGTGAAACTGCCTTGTTTCAGGAAGCACCAGATTCGTCTAAACATATTAAAGGGCGAAGAATAGTCGATTTTCAATATTTATTTGACCAATTGATAACCATATCTAACCATTGTGACCGATTTGGATGTAAATTATCAAATCTTCTGATAAATGAAGAAAAAACTCAATCCTTTTCATCAAAAATTTATTTATCATGTTCTATGTGTAAAAGTCGTTTTCAAATAAGTACATGTGAGGTAAATAATGGATTGGACGTCAATCAAAGCGCTGTTATGGGTATGATTAGTATAGGCTGTGGCCGGTCAAATTTGAACGAGTTAGCAGCTTCCATTAATTTACCACAAATGAGTGGAAAGAAAGGCGGAAAGTGCCTTGTGGTTGGAGCTACGTAGGTGTCTTTTGACAGCCTCAAATTTTAGCAAATTCTGCAAGCGAAGGAAAAATATAAGTTCTGCAGGTCTGGTAAAAAATTTGCTCTACAGATATTCAATCGATCACGTCGCAGCCATTCAACATGGCAAATCTAACGAGCAAAATGCTCTAGCTCAGTTGGAAAAACAAGAAGACCTGGTTTTTGAACAATGCGGTCTATTTATCGACGATGAACACTTTTTCCTTGGTGCAACACCAGATGCATTATTTGAAAACGGCATCGTTGAAATAAAATGCCCTATCTCAGCCTTTGGAATGAACCCTGATGACGCTATCAAAGCCAAAAAAATTAAGCTTTGGAATATACTAAACAACGCAATAAAAATAAATAAAAATCATGACTGGTATTATCAAGTACAAGGCCAACTCCATATTACAAAACAAGATTTGTGCATTTTTGCTGTATGGACAGGGCCTGGGCAGCCGCTGAAAGTTGAGCACATACATAGGGATGATAGTTTTTGGACGACTAAAATGGAGAAAAAGCTAGTAGATTTCTACAATACATGCCTATTACCCGAAATAGTCGATCCGAGAAAAACTCGCTCAATGCCACTGAGAGATACAACATTTTAATACATTTTAAACAGTCAAGGGATATTACCAACATTTATCATAAGGATTTTTCACACCTAGGGTTACATTATCGAACTTTTCATACAGATCCCTATTTTTTGCTATAGCCTATGTTACTCAGTGATAATTTTGCTTTCTAAGCCTGTGATATATCAGCAGTTACCATGTGACCCGAGGTCACGCGGCACGCACCCACACCAATTTCATGTTGAATGTGATAAATATAAATAGATTAAACAAATAAACACAGACTTTTCATACATTTATTTCTTAACCATATTTAAATAAATAAATAAATATCCTTGGACATTTCACACAACGCCATATCGTCCCAAGCTAAGCAACTTAATGCTTGTGTTATGGCAACGAGATGGTTGATAAACTACTTACATACATTTTTTTTTGTAAATACATACATATTTTAAATAGAAAACACCCAGATCCGGCATAAATACTTGTAGGTCGTACAAATATTTCACCCGTGCGGGGATCGAACCCGCGACATGCTGCGCAGCAGTCGATCGCTCAACCACTGCGCCAACCTTTATAATAATTACAAAAGAAAAAATATCTATAGGATCAAAACTGTTTAAGCGATCTAAATGCTCGATCAGAAGCGTGTGTGCGTGAACGGTGCACACAGACATAGCGTCGCTCTGCATTTACCTAAACTGTAGCTTGTGATTTTTGTGCACGGCCCCTTAATGTAAATGTAGTCTCTATATAATTTCGTGCAATTCTATTTGTGACTACATATAACGATAGCTCTAAGCTGTTACCGGTGCGATGGCTTCGGAGTAATATTTTGATTGACAAAAATAAAATGAAAGTGTTAGTATAGTTACCGTTAAATAACATATCTAGAAAAAATAAACAGGATAAAGGCTTTCTGTTTTGGGAAGGTTATACCAATGTAATTTTCGAAAGGGTTTCCCTAATTTCGATGGTATTTCACTACCACAAAATATTGCTAATGTTAAACGATTTTTATTTATATAAATTTTAATTTAAGATCTTTTGTAACTAGGTTCGAAATTAACGCGGGAGAAAATTTATGTTTAAATCTAAATCTAACATTTATGACCGCGTCTGTACCGTCTGGAGGACGATTTGATTATTTTATTTACAGCCGCGCAATAAAACACTGTCAGAATTATTTAACAAGAGAAACGACGTTGCAATATGAACTATGAAAATCATGTAGAACTTTGGTAACAAAATCAAATTATATATTACATCATTTTACAAGCTGTATCATGTGTAAACAATAAATAAATTATACAATCAAAGTAACGTCTGCTAATCGGAATATTTGTTTCGAATACGAGTGTCTTTTTAATTTCTTTAATTTTATCCAGGTTATCTTTTGGGGCGGATGGCGCGAAACGAAACCAAGAGAAATACCGAAATGTTGACGTACAATTTAACAATTGCTGCAGACATTTTTTACAAAAAGGCTGCAAGGATAACACCTAAAGTAATCCACCATAACGACTCTGCTAAGATACAGAGTAAATTACTTCAAATTTTCAACTGCAGTCAGTGTTGTGGCAATGTGGATAAATATAGCCTCGGCGAATTCGTCAAGAACGTGATCAACTACGAAGTGGCAAAATTACTCAAAGCTGTACACAATGCCACATTGTTTTTGGACGGATTGAGCTGACCTTTATTGGGTTGTGGCGTTAGTGTAAATCATTAGGAGGTGATGGTATTTTTATACGTGTGTAAAACACTCAACCAGGCATTGTCCCTCTATGGGTCACAAGTAGGTCCTGCTCGTTAGATTCCGCGGTGAATAAAACGTATTTCTTATTTGGCCGTGTCATATTTTAAGAAAATATTTTAGTCTATGTTCAGCAGTGGTGGTGTTTTGGAGAGCTGAAGTTTAAAATAGGTAGTGGGTACTGATTTACTCAACAACGATATAAGTTTCGATGCTAGACTATGAACACTTTTCTAAAATATTAAATGTTAGAATAGTTTGACGTGTGAAATATACATAGTTTTGCTCTGGCTAGCCTCCGTGCTATTGCTATTTTCTATTGATTTCTTGCTTGTACAAAACTGTTGTTATTATTCATAAAATATATCTTGTAGATGTGCAAAGCAATAACATTACATTATTATCTTGTAAATTCGTAGTTTAAAAAGCTGAGCCGATAAAGTAGATGCCGCCATAATATTAGATTTAAAAATCTATTCGCTTTTATAGGTATTTAATTTAATTATTTATATTTTATTATTTATATTTATATTTTATTATTTATATTTATAATTTTATTATTTATAGCTAAGATAAATGTGAATGTTTCAATGTTTAGATCACTTCCACACTGATCTCAAATTCTTTCTGGAACTCCGTTTGAAACGCGATGCAGACGAAGTCGCAAGCACCTACTTTTAGCATATTATAAATTTGTTATAATAAATCACCTGTGTTAAAAGCCAGATTACATGTAGATATGACATGATAATATACTTACTATCTAATATATAAAATTCTCGTGTCACGGTGTTTGTTATTGAACTCCTCCGAAATGGCTCGACCGATTTTGATGAAATTTTATATTCACATTTGGTAGATGTGCGAATCTGACAACATCTATTTTTCGTGCCCCGAAATGCTAACGGCGGGCCACTCCAAATATATATATTTTATTTATTACATAATTATTATGAAAATTATGATACAACATATAAAAATACATACAACCCTAAAGTTTCAACGCCTATGATGAGCCCCTATTTTTTAACAGCGATTTAAAGATGGCAAAACAACGTGTGCTGGGTCAGCTAGTACGTATGTATATAAAATTGTCTTGTCACGCACGGTGTTGGTTATTGAACTCCTCCGAAATGGCTCGACCGATTTTCGTGAAAAAACGTTAATGTCCACCCCAAATGTTTTTATTTAATATGTTTTATGATAAACCATAAAAATACATACAACCCTACATTTTCACCCCTCTACCATCAACCCCTATTTTTAATATCGATATTTATATGGCTGGGTCAGCACGTTTGCGGGGTCAGCTAGCTTGTCTAAATAGACAACTGCAGTCGTAGTTAGTACGTCTATTTGGCAGATATTTCACATTGATCCGACATCATCGCGCAAAGCAATTAATTTTCTACTGATCATTTATTTTTGGGCGAAACCTTCTTACCTAGTCTTTGCATTGTGTAGATGGGTTATATGAGTTCCGAGGACAAGAACACAATGTCCCTAAATATCCTTCCAGGGACACAGGTTTCACTCCCTGGACTGGGGGTATGCTACGTGACAATCATGTCATTGAAAACGATTAATTTTAAATACTTTATTAATTTAACTAAAGCATTGAACAACCTATACGTACCGATGTGAACATTTTAATAGGTTTACAGACTAGCGAGATATGATAAAACGTTTAAAAAATAAATCTTATCCTTAATAAAAACATTGTTTTATTTGCGGTATAATTAGCCTCATATTTGTGTCGACCATTGAAAGTACCTTAATTTATTTACTACACTACACAGTCAGTTCACAACAATCACCATAGAGCCAACTCACCTTAACATCGTCAACACAGCTCGGTATCATCCGGATCTCCAATCCTTCCTTTGTCTCATCTCATACACAGTATGATACTAGTTTACCGACACGATTTATTTTTCGCTTCTTATAAGTTTACTTACCCAGCCAAAGTCCTGTTTTGTACAGTGTAAGTTTATGTGCAGGCGTTAATTTGGGCGCATGAATATGTATTATATTCATGCGCCCAAATTAACGACTGCAACTAACTGCAACCAAACTATACGAATATGGCAGCAAAATCAAATGGAAACCCATTTGCGACACCAAAAGTATTCATGAAAAGGAGCGTTGTTACATTATATTCGGTTTATACATTGATATACAAAAAAGGTCTTTAACATACCCACACCGTAGTAAAAAGAATAGGAGAACTGACTCGTACGATTTACACGCAGTCAGTATTTCAGCTCAGCTCGACTGCGTGTAAATCGTATGAGTAGAGTCAGTTTTCGGCGCCAGCACTGGTGCAAGCTCCTGACCCTGTGTAAATCTGCCTATATGTTTAATGAAATCGAACCAATAAGCTGTCGTTGTTATTAACAAACAAGCTTATTTAACCGTGTTTCACATGGTTCCTTGTCCTTTCTTTCTTTATTTAACAAGTTACGGCATTTTTAGCAGTTGGTGGCAAACATTCTATGAAAACAATTATGCTTATTTTTCTTGAACTTTTGCAGATAGTATCTGCATCAGTACTACCGTAATATATTTTTGTTATTGTTACAGGGTTTCTGTTACAGTAATGCTGGCACTTCACATGACTATTCGTGTTCGCTACCTTTTTTATTATGACATATATTCCATACATATTTCCATCCACACATAGAACCCATCGTCAACATGATGACATCGTGAAATGTCTTTGCTATTCTATTCCCTTGTAATATTCCTACGAATAGATTATATAATCTGACCACAAATCAATCAAATAAAAGATGAATCTCAACACTAGAAACTTCCGGTTTGTTTATAACCTGTGGTGCACGCGGCTTGTGTTCACCCGCCACCGGCCGCCATTTTAATCGTCGAGTTTTCATCCAACGGCCGCGATCTCGGCTTTTAAATCTTTTAATGATTTTATTGTTTTGTTAAGTGTGAAAATACTATAATTAATACAAACATGGTGCCGGTGAGTAATAATATGATGTGTTTCGTTACGTTTGTGTTGAAATTAAGGTGTCAGTGGTCATGTAACATGCTCGTTTACAGCAAACAAAGGTGTTCATCGGCAGCCTGCCGCAAGGCTCCAAGCCAGAGGAACTCAGGAAACTGTTTGAGCGTTTCGGCGTGGTTACCGAGTGTGACATAATGAATCGGTGCGGATTCGTGCATATGCAGACAGAGGAGCAAGCGTCGGCTGCAATTCGCGCGCTGAATAACACCACGTTCAACGGCGGCGTCATATCAGTAGAACGAGGCCGCATCAAGGAGCGCGGCCAGAGAGGCGGTGGAGGAGGAGGTCGCGGTGGTATGAGGGGAATTATGCGAGGTGGAATGGACCGACGGGGAGGCATGTCTCGGGCGGCGCCATATCCTAGGGACAGAGTGACGCCTTACATGCGGGGAGCGCCCCCAGCTGCCTCACAAATGGCTCCTCGTTCCATGGGTTATGAGCGCACCGAGAGGCCACAGCAAGCAGGATATGATGACAGATACAATGGTTATGGGTAAGTTCAATGTTGTTTACTCACTTGGATAGCTAACAAAAATAATAAAATAATTTATCTATAAAGTTTTCAATGTTTGTCAAGTGTAAACATTCCATTGTCCCTAAAGTTAATTTGTTATTGCACTGTTTTTATTTCTTTTTGTAATCAATAAATAAATTGGTAGTGTATGCTATTGCTGGTTTAAACGTTATTTATTTATATTTATTTATTATTAACTGGCAATATAAGGCATTTTAACATCTAATTATCATGGATTTGTGATGTTATGACTAGGATTTCCTCAATTCAATATCATTTTATTAGCACTAAGTCGAGTATTCTACAAAATTTAACAATTTCACTCAGTTTTGAAACTTAGACAACAAACTTTGATTATTATCAATCAAAGTTATATGTTAATCTTCTTCTCCCATCTTTTTTTTTTTTGCTTAAATTTCTACCTGAATTAGTAGATCAACTAAATCAATAACAATATATTTCATGACTGATTTTCATGCATTTCATACATAAATCATTTATTTGTGTGAGTTTTGGGTTTAATGATATCTTTTACCACTAGGGGGTACACAATCAAGTTTCATTAGATACACATACTTATGAAGAGTGTACCCCTTTGTGATCTCTATACTGTACATACAAAAGTTTAATTTGATAAATCTTCACAAATTCATTATTCAAGTGGTTGTAACTTGATGCATCAAATATCATAACATTGTAATCTGTTTCGACAAACAACATTTCTAATTTTTTCTTACATGGGTTATTCTAGGCTGGCAATTACTGTTTGTGAAGTAACTGAAGTCCATGCAAGAAAGATGTTATCTCAATTTGTATTTCGTCAGATACGGTGGCGAGGACCGCCGAGGTTTCGCCCTGATGGACCGCGGCCGCGACGCGTACGCGGCCCCCATGTACGACGAGCGGGCTCCGCGCTACGACGAGATGGCGCCCTACGACGACCGCCGCGCGCCCATGTACGACGAGCGTGACGTCATGGAGCGCAGGGCCATCCCCGCCACATACGACAGGCCGGCGCCCGCCAGGCCAGCGCCTCATCCCAACGGAGACATGTTTAGCCGCAGGGACCCCATGTGAGAGCCTTTCTTTAATGAGCATTAATTTTAAATAAAAGTTTTATTTGTTACTCTATCACAATTTATCATTTGGCGGTAGGTAGTTTGATAAACGGACAAGGTTTTGGCAACATCCTACTTGTTGGCCCATATATGACCCACTGCTGAGTTGGGTATCCTTCAAATTTATGGAAGGAATTTGGCCTAGCATGCCATGCAAACAGGATGGGTTGGCACAGAGTTTGTCCTTGTTTCCTTTTTTTTCTGTCACACTATGTATTCTAAATTCATTACCACACATTACCTACATCCATATGAAATATCCAGTGTTACAGATATATTGTAAAAATGGATATTTGCCAGTATAATCAATTCTCCAATTTATCCATCTCAGATCAACATGTCTTGAACTAGAACTCTACTAAAACAACTAACTAAAAAGAGTCTAGAACTTTGGCTAAAGTCATAAGGCCGTAACAGTACATTTTTTTTTAAATTTATGGTGCTAATATTGTTTCCTGGACAGTTTACATCAAACTACAGACAAATTACATCTTTCTTATTTACCAAATTGTTTGCAGGCACGGTGGAGGAGGCGCCCCAGTTTACGATCGGGATCCCTACGCACAGCAGTACCCAGCAATGGGACGGTAAGCACGCCCTAATGACTAAACACCTTGCAATGACAAAGACTGGCAACAAGAAAACAAATATGCATACATATTTCGTGAAACTCTCCTAATTATAAATAATGTTATATATTTTTAATGGTGTTGTCATTTCAATCAAAAGCAATCTGGTTTTGTAATTTCTATCCAAAACAACTATTTATAAATGTTGGCTATTATACCTTTTTTCTATAGCTAAAACTTGTTTATAAATAACTCATTCACAAATGTTCCTTGAAATTTGTTTACTTGTTATCAGCGATGAGTCATCCATTAGTCGCTATCCGAATGTACATACAGTAGACGGTAATTCGTCTAAGACGTCCTAACTGAGTAAACGTGATTAAATCGATACCAATGCTTTCAATGCAGCTAAATGTTAAATGGACTCATGAAGCAAGGTGACGTTATTTTTGTTACAATATGAATGTGTACGCTCCGACCGCCCGCAGGCGTCTGTACTGAGCCTTCTAGCTCACGGTCGCATCGGTCTCATTCACGTATCGGATCTTCCTGCCGTCGTCAAAACTCGCAAGTTCGGTAACCACATGATAGGTGCTAATCTACATCAGATGTCGTTGAGCATACGGTAGCGGTGAGGGTAGAGGGAAGGGAGGAGCGTCGCGAGCTAGAGGGCGGTGCGGTGCGGGCGGGGAGCGGAGCGTAAGCGAGAGCGTTTTGCGCAGCGGAGGCGGCGCCGCGGGGCGCGGTAGAGACATGGCGGCCGGCATGGGCCCGCGCCGCTACTAGCGCCCTGCGATCCCAACGTACACGAACAAACGTAGTTGTAAGTCGAGTGAATAGACATATGTGAATCGAATTGTAATAAATGAGCAGTATTGACGGACCGGTTTCATTCCTTCCGCTCGTCGCGCCGACGCTGCGTGTTGTATCATAAAATCGGAGATCCTATTTGTGTAATGATCAAATTTTCATAATCGATAAGATTCTATTTAAGCTGTACATGTTACTTTATAGATTAAACTGATTGCGACCGAGGTTTTACTTTATTTTCCGGCACTTGACACCTCTGCATGACGTCCCGGCGATCCCATGGCTTCGAATCTATTGCTTCCTGGTTGCGGCGCCCTAATTGTGGTTTCATTGCAGGACGCGAGTCGAGGTCGCTCGAAGCGACCCGACCGCGACTGCTCGAATTGTAAGGAAATGAATGCATGCAGGCAGGCACACTTGGGGTGCGTTCCCCCGTCTTTTAGACCGTACGTTTGCACAGCGATAATGAGCGTCTGGTTGACCTACAAAGCTTCGCAGTACATGATTTAACGCGTTAGTGTTCTCGATCCAAACCGAACGCACCCCATCTCCGCCCGGCCGCGGATCGTACTCGGATTCGCACGAGGCGCGTATAGCGTGTAGCGTGTAACATGTTCCTAACGATCTCGAGCGACGGCTTTCCACACAGAAAGTGCGTGCGAGTATTTCAGATAGTTAGGAGCGGCATGACGAAGCGTTTACGGCGGCGATGCGTACTCGATGCTAAGGCGGCCGTATACGTTAGGTGACACCGACCGAAGACAGGAGTGCGAATTGCAAATCGTAAGTACGGCAGATTGGAACGTTTGCGGCAGAGATCGCGGTGGCACCGTTAGCTAGACGTTTATCGCCACGACAATATACCGCATGCGTTGTACACCGGGGCAACTGGTCGATTCCGATTAAGCTGACCGTCTGTAGTTGTTGCTTGAGGTGGGCGTATGAAATGGCAATATTAATGATTAGGCACACATGGGGTAACGGAACAGGCGGTTAAATTCAGTATAGTACGGAAACGAGCAGTTATTTAAATTGAGAATGACAAACGTAAATTTTCCGAGTGGTTATTTCGTCACAATACGTTCAGATTTTAATATACCATACCACGACCATAGGTGTTGACTGCGTTATAAATCGTATCTGGCAGACTAGTGTCCACTAGAAAGCATCAACACCGTATTATTGTAGGTACTATGACGAAGGATTTTCAACACAATTTATGGGTGTGGTTTGCCAGTATTCAACCAACATAAAACGCTTGACGAGACTACATACTGTTTTATTTAACTGTGTACTGAAATTCTCTCCGTTCTACAGATATTGGCCACCAGGATGAAGAAAGCACTTCGGCATTGGACTTGGATTCTATCTACTTTCCCGATACCCAGTAGTAGTGACGGAAATTTGTATATAAGGCTAAGGTGTATATAATATTAAAATATTTGTACACGATATCTTATTTTTTTTCAACCCGTAACTGTATTTAGTACTTAAACTTTAGACGAAGTTAAAGAAATATCATAGAACCCATAAGAACTACAAATAAAATCCAAAGATGCTGTTTTTATCGTTTATTTAGCATATTCAAAATATTTTTTGACATGAAATAAAACTGCCCCATGTTTCACAAATTCTCACACTTTCAAGTGAAGCCTGGACCGCGATGTTTATTTTTATCAACTTTTAACGTGTCGCAATCTAGAGAAAGTGATTGAAGACAAAATGCGTAAAATTAAGCTCTTTGTAATATTAAATTATGTAATGAATAGTACCCATAATACATTTGTTTTTATTTTTTGTATGACAAAATTACAAATGAATAAATAACATTCAAATTACAAATCAAAAAATCTTACAATGAGGATGTCAAATTGAAATTCATTATGAAATAATACAATATAAAAGTTAAAATCAGCTAAGCTGCCAACAAAAGAGCTATTACAACACATATAATCAAATTTTTTTTGTTCCAACAAAAGAAAAGAGATCACAAAATAAGTACCTTTCATAAAATTATATTAATTTCACTATTTTTATCAAGTCTCCACATTTATCTTGACTGTTGCTTATTCATATAGTTAATTGAAAATAAATTATTTTAACACTGCTTACTTAAAAACTAGTAATACTTTTCATTATATGTAAATATCATTCAAGAGATTGTTTCTCCGATCGGAAATTGAATTAAATCCACCTTGGACGGCAGGCCACAAACTGATTCAGTCACATCATGTACTAGTCTAAACCAAATTATATTTATAACAATTCATTAAAATAAACTAGAATAATACAGTGTGAACAAAAACCCAATAGCCACATTGAAATAATCTATAGTACTACTGAAAATGATATGTAACTGTATGCAAAACATCAAAAATTTATTTTTTAACAACTATTTTTCTTAACAATTTGGCTGATATAGAAATGAGAACAGAAACATTGTGGAACAAACATTTTGTAATATATATTAATTGACAGACGGCTCATTTCCATTAACACCCGTTTTGTTATTATACACAGAACTGCTAATTGCGGATGTCAATAGGGTTTTTGTTCCACCCTGTATAGTAAAAGATATTATTCACCTAAATTATAATAAAAACAAACAATGCAAAGACGGTCGGAAAGGTGAAACCAAATTAAATACTAAAATAACATAAATTGTTGTCACAATAATCAATTCTTGATATTTCTGTAAAAAATAAATATTTTACAGTAACATGGAGATTCAAAACCTTTCCGGCTATCCTTACGTAAACACACGAAACTTTGGTGGCAATATATAAGCCTACGTTTGGTATAACCATGTCGACTAGCATCGATTCTCTGTTCACTGCAATTTACCTATTAGAGACGCCAAATGTAAGCGAGGATGACAACATTTCAAGATCCAAAGACGGACGGACTTTCTGTTTAATATTCGATTCGCCAAAATGCAAAGATATGTTTTAAAAACCCCTGGAACACAATAATATCTACTGAATAAATATGGAGCCTAAACGACAAAATATACATTTTGGATCACAATGATTGAAAATGGAGATAAAATGGAAAATAGTGTGGCACTTAGTATAAATGGATTCTTTACTTCGTTTTTGGATGAATGTTCATTTGTGGGTACCTGAATAATATGCAGGCTAAAATTTAAAAGCTTTTAGAAAGATGAATACATCATATGGTTGACATAAAGCAAATTATTTCACATCACAATATTCGATTTCCAACATCATTTAATGTACCCAAATTCAATTTTGCTTTATAATAATCCAAGTGAGGATAGCTGCTATAAAATAATGTTTTAAAAATGAGTAAAACTTATAAGAGATTTTAAATGCTTGAACATTTGTCCCTGGAATGCGACATGCGTTACGATCGCGCATACTTCATCGCTTGCGTGAGAGGCTTTTCTTCTTTGAGGGACTCTTTGAGGACCAGCTCAGAGTTGCTGAGTACCAGGCCTTCGGGCTCTGACGTCAGAGACTCGTCTGCCTCCGATCGGCTTTGTGTGTCCGTTTGTCTGAAAATAAATTGTAAGTCTCAATATATCTTCTACAATTTACAACTACCGAAATTAAGGCTACTGGGGTACAGGATAGTGGTGACGGATTTAGAATACATATTGTCACCACTCCATTCCATCCTGAGAGTGTCGCAAGTGCCGATAAAAAAAAATGATAAGGTTAGCCGTAAGAGAAGGAAAACTTGATACGAAACCCTGTGTCAACCCGTCTGGCCAGCGCGGCACAGTAGGCTAATTACCCTCCATGTAATTGGAGGAATCGGCAGTGGGTCATTTATGGGCTCAATATATTAGGTACAGGCCACCTTTTAGACGTATGCTCTAAACCTCTCGTAGGTTCCACCTTACAAAATATTATAGCCAATAATATATTAAGGCAGAACAACGTTTGCCGTGATAGCTAGTCGTTACATTTCACGTACATCGTGACATGAATTCATTGGGGAAGTGCTTTACAATATTATGAGTGTCCATGCTCTATAGTACTTACTTACCCACGGATATACTGCCTGTCCGTTTGCTACGTAATAGAATGAGAAGAAAATTTTGCTTGTTATTTTTCGTAATAGATCGCCAATCAATATAATGTCATTAATTAAAAAAAACGCTTAGTATTCCCTTGAACGGAATGATCTGTCAAATTACAAGAAATTTAATTATAGGATCAACAATAAAATCAGCCCATATCACCCACAACTGAGTCGGGCCTCCTCCAATTACATGGAGGGTAATTAGCCTACTGGGCCATGCTGGCCAGACGGGTTGGCAATTATATAGAAGTATAATAATTAAGGCAAGGCCGGGTTCGATTCCGAGGTTGGGCAACTGTCTTTGTGTTAACCAGAGGCACTTGCTCTGAGTCTGTGTGTCATTTATGTTCTTGTATGACATGTTTGTAAACTGCCCCGTTTACCTGTATTTGCGAATGTTGACGGGCGAGAGGCAGGACAGGTGCTTGAGCAACGTGTGCCTGGCGGGCGCCTCCGCCAGGCGGGAGGGAGGGAGGTCCACGCAGAACTGGCTCCGCGAGTCTCCCAGGAACGTGGTCTGGAAGTTCTCCATCTTCAGTTGCAGTAGCAGCACGTCTTCCAGATCCGCCTCGCTGTAAAAGCGTACAAGTTTAATCTTACTAACTAAACAACAATTCATTACCGTCTCAGAGGACAAGTGCGTGAGGTTTTAAGGTTTTATATAATTTCATACTACTACTACTATCTATTAATATATTAATTGGCCTACTAATTAGGGGCTGACCATTAATCAGGCGAGGTTCGAAAGGAAGGGAGGGGTTCGGCAAAAATCACGAAATATCACAACCCCTAGTATAGTAAAATATCACGTGTATTGATTTTTTCGTCAAACGTGTGATTCCTAAACCGAAAAGCGGCGTGTACATTTGAGTGTAAGATTCTTTGTAGGTACTAAAAATGTCTACGCGTGATTTTAATAGGGCGTGGGAGGGGGTTGGGTAGTCTTAAACATCACCAAGGGGGGGGGGATAAAAAAATGGATTAATGGACAGCCCCGTACTTACTAATTTCATACAATGAATCCTAAAATTAGTTTTGTTTAGCGATTACAAATGTGCGATCACCTTTCTGCAGCAATTTGTAAATAGTAAGCATTCAGCTATTATATCGCGTTAAAATGCAACAGCGATATCTAATCTCGTTTAAAAAAACAATAAACAAAACAATTGCATTAAGAAAAAACTAAATTTAAAGTCAACTCGTCTGCGAAGCCGCGAGTGACAGCCGGTGTTCGTCTTACGTCACGAGTACCGCCAAGCAACATTTGGTCTAAGTAAGTAGTGGCTTAGCAACAACTGAAGAGAGCGCGTGGCTCGACTGACCTGGCGGAGTAGAGGAACTGCGCGAAGTGAATGTTGGGCACGCAGCCGTCGCGGTCCTCGGAGTCCGTGTACAGATCTGTCTCCCGGTAGTACATGTACAGGAAATCGTTGAGCTGCTTCGCGATCACCGCGCACCGGTCTTTGTCGCACATCTTCGCCGGCGGACCCTGGCAGCGAAAATGTATGTTTAGTGCTGGAATGCTAAATTAAAAAAATATACATTATTAAAAAAAATAAAATTGAAATAAGAGTTGATTAAGAGAAATTTAATCTGAGCAGTTTTTTTTTTTTTTTTTTTCCGATTTTATCTGCCATCGACTCTTTAGTTTTTATCAGATGGTTTAATTGATTTGGTTCTAGTATTTTTATTGAGTGACTGTCCATTGATAGTCATTCTCATGGTATCTGATTAGGTTTTAGTTTTTAGGATCTCTCATCGAGGGTGAGAATGTGCCATCTCTTTAATCTTCTTGTGCGATTATTGTCAAGGTGTAGCAGGTCTTTTACAAGTTTGTTTGTGTGTTCTTTTAGCCTCTCTTTATATTTTTTTGAGTATCTGCAGATCTCTTCTTTAATTGTTAGCATTTCCAAGTATTCATGGATTTCAGTATTTTTAGTGAACCATGTTGCACCAGATATGTCTCTTAGCACTTTGTTTTGGAAGCGTTGTAATATTTCTAAGTTGGAGTTACTCGCAGAGCCCCAAAGTTCAATTCCATAAGTCCAGATTGGTTTTATTATGCATTTATAGATAAGTAATTTATTGTTAAGTGATAAAGGAGAATGTCTTCCCATTAGCCAGACAAGTTTTTTGTACTGTAAAGTCGCTTCATTTTTCTTTGCTTTAATGTGTTGAGTCCAGGTAAGTCTTCTGTCTAAGTGCAGGCCGAGGTAACGAACACAGTTTTGTGTAGGTAGTGGTTCACCCGCCATAATTACCGGGGGACAGTCCCCTTTTCGTAGCGCGAATGTGATCTGTACAGACTTTGTAGTACTTGACTTAATTCTCCATTTTTGTAGCCATTGTTCTACCAAGTTTATTTGATTTTGGAGTTTATAGGTCGCCATTTCAGGGTTCTTGTCACTAGCAAGACATGCTGTGTCATCAGCATAAGTAGCTGTTACCACATCATTTGTACATGGAAGATCTGCTGTATAGATAGAGTATAAAATCGGCCCGAGGACAGATCCTTGAGGAACAGAGGCTTCTATGTTTTTACTTGAAACTTCCTTTCTGATAAGTATGATTTTAATATCATGAAAAATGTGTTTGGAAGCAGGATTTTAAGCTTGTACAAGAGTCCCTTATGCCATACTCGGTCAAAAGCTTGCTGGATATCTATGAATGTGGCCACACAGTATTCTTTTTTTTCCAGTGACTCTCTGATCTTGCTGACCACTCTGTGTACCTGTTCCACTGTAGAGTGCTGTTCCCTGAACCCAAATTGGTGATCTGGTACTATATTCTCTTGATTAAGCACTGGTTTCAGTCTACACAGGAATAATTTCTCGAATAATTTTGAAAGTGCTGGTAAAAGACTTATTGGTCTGTATGAACTGGCATCTGTTTCTGATTTTCCGGGTTTCCATATCATGCAAATTTGAGATACCTTCCATAATTTGGGGTAGTGCTGTATCCTGAATACGGCATTGAACAGCATTGTAAGAAAGACGATTGCCTTCCTAGGCAGGTGTTTTAGGACTTCACCAGTTATAAGATCAAATCCTGGAGCTTTTCTATTACTTAGGTTCATTACATATATGTATACCTCTCTTGGAGTTACTAATTTCAATGGAAGTGATAATTGTTGATCACTATCAATTACAGTGTCTATTTCATTTTCAAATTCTAACGAAATTGATTCATTTGGTTTGAACACCTCTTTAAGGTGTTGCGCAAATACTTCAGCTTTCTCTTGTGGAGTTTTGGCCCAAGTTCCTGATAGTGTTTTAAGTGGAGGTATATGCTGCTGTGGTCTTTTAAAGCTCTTAGTTATTTTCCAAAGAGAGTAGTTGTCTTTTTTCAAAGTGGAACGTGAAGATATTTTTTCTCTGAATGTATAGTTAAGATTGTCATCTATCATTTTCTTTAATTCTTTTGCTACTTTGTTGAGTTTTGTTCTGTCTCCAGGCGATCGGCCCTGCTGCCACTGCCTTCTTAATCTTCTTTTGTCCTGTACTTTTTTTCTTATCTCCTGAGGTATGTTGGTTGTAGTGTGAGTATTACTCTTGATTTCAGGCGTATATTTCCAAGCTGCTTCTTGTATTCTATTTGTTATATAGAATGTAGCTTCATCAATATCTTCTTTTGTTTTTAGTCTCTTCTTAAGGTCAATTTCCTGTTCCAAGTACTTTCCAAAGGATTGCCAGTCTGTCTTCCGATTATAAAGTGTCATTTCTGGTTCTCTATATATAATCAGAGTGCTAAATATACCTATAATGAGTGAATGATCAGAGGTGGTGTCTAGGGATGACTCAATGTCATAGTAGTCATCTGAGCAGATAGATATATTCTTTACTAGTGGCCCGCCCCGGCTTCGCCCGTGCAAAGCGGGGGTGGGTTATACTTAAGAACCTTCCCCTTGAATCACGCTATCTATTAAAAAAAACCGCTTCAAAATCCGATGCGTAGTTTTAAAGATTTATGCATACATAGGGACGGACAGAAGAATGCGACTTTATTTTATACTATGTAGTGATAGTGATTGTACATGTGCACAAAAGTAACACAAAAAGAAACTTAAGTTGTTGTAAGAAACGTAAATTACAGTAATCTGAGAAGTAAGTTTATTACATAAATGAACAATAAATGACCCACTGCTGCACAAGCCTCCTCCAACTACATTGAGGGTAATTAGCCTACTGTGCCACGCTGGCCAGACGGGTTGGCACATGGTATCGAGTTTTTCTTGTCTTGCGGCCTTGTCAGTTCTTACGACCTCCCCCGATTAGACGGGGGGAATGCCCCCAGAGAAAGGTCACCTGTACATAGTAGGGCATCCGCAGCGAGCTGGAGGCCCTCCGCAGGAAGCGCATGACGAGCCCGGCGTGCGCCGCGCCCAGCTCGTTGGCCGGGGACGCCACGCGCTTCAGCACGTGCGTCAGGTACAGCCCGAAGGCCCGCCGGGACTCGCCCAGCCTGGCCGAAAACCACCCAAATTAGGGTGACAACAATTCCTAATTGTTTGCGATAAAAAACCTATTTAACTTTACTTACTTCTCAGCCCATATATGACCCACTGCAGAGTCGGGCCTCCTCCAGCTACATGAAGGGCAATAAGCCTACTGTACTACGCTGGCCAGGCGGGTTGGCACGGTTTAGTATCAAGTTTTCCTCCTCTTGCAACTAGGTTATCGGCCTTGTCATTTCCTTTTGTCGGCTCTTACGACACCCTCAGGATCGAATGGGGTGGTGATACGATGTATTGTAAATCCGTCACCACGCGGAGATTTAAGTTTATTTAGTTTTTTTTTAAAATTTGGGAGTTCTATCATTTTGGTCAAGGAAAAATTTCGTAATTTTATATTACTGTAAACAGTGATTAAAGGGCAAAGAAGCCAGTTAGATTTTTCAGAGCTCTATTCTTTTCTTCGACTGCCGAGAACCCAGCACCACATCGCCTACAGGAATATTTAGAACCGATAATACTTTCGATCTGTGAAATAAATCCTGCAATAGTAGTAAACAACTGTTTATGGCAACCAAAATCGCGCCTTTGGTGAAAGTCGATTGACTTTAATAAAATGTTGTTTCTTTTTTTTTAAGAACATCGTCAAGTGCTCGCTGTCATAGAAAGCGCGGGAGCCGTTTCTCACGTGACTATGTTTAAAATTCAAGAACAAAAAAAACGGAAAACATACTCTAGTAATAAAAAAAAATGTCATTAGCAATTTTGTTCATTAAATGGCACACATGCATGAGGTGTTGACTCACGTGAGCTTGTACCCGTCGAGCAGTTGCCGCTTGACGTGGTCCTTGGCCCGGCGGGAGTCCCTGTGCGGAGGCGCCCCGGGCTCCGCGAGGCACACCGCGGGCGCGTTGCACGTCATGCTCACCGCCTCGTAGCGCTTTAGCCTGGCGACAAAATATTCATTAAAATAATCGCTTATTACTAAATGCATTTCAATGTTTAAACATATTTCAACTTCTATTTTCTGTTTGTCTGTTTGTTTCAGCTAATTACTGAGTTTTCCACATTATTAAATATCACGCGGACAGTGTCACGGGTAACAGCTAGTATAAAATAACTTTACATAAAAATAGCATCTTAAAGTTGTTTTTTGATCTGAATCTTTGGAGTTCATGAGATGGCTACAGTCCGCGCCAATCTTTATGGCCGCTCTTAATGTAGACGCATTACGCTGCACACAGCACAAAATCAGGTATCAGCGGGACGTACGCCCCCGCGCACCGTTTTTCGTCCGCAAGCGCGTGTGAGTGAGCTACGTCGTATTGGTAATGAAATGTACGATGCGCAAGTTCGTACCCACGGCTACGTTCAGAGCGGCCATAAAGATTGGCGCGGAATATAAAGTGGGTGACGATTACCTCTGCGGCGTGTCCGTGAGGCTCGTGGCCACCGTGGCGTGCTGGAAGTGTGGCAGCACGTGCGAGTGCACCAGCAGGTTGTAGTTGTGCTGCACCACCTGGTACGGCGCGTTGTTGCTCAGGGACGTTGAGCACACCGGCACGCCCGACACGGGGTCTGAACGGGAGCAGGCAATTGTTGGTCTAGGGGTTGGATGTTTCGCCTTTGGACTCCCGGGTTCGATTCCGGGGCCGGGCAAGAAGTGTCTTTGTGAAAACCAGAGGCACTTGCTCTGAGTCTGGGTGTCATTTGTGTTAACATAACAAGAGAAGGTAAACTTGATACCAACTTTGTGTTAACGCGTCCTGCCAGCGTGGCACAGTAAGCTAAATGCCCTCCATGCGAGTGGAGGAGTCCCGACTCGGCAGTGGGTCATTTGAGGGTTGAATAGTAGTAGTAGGTAGTATTATTGTCTCTGTACTAAATATCATCACTGTTTTTGGCTGGGCCCATAACTAATCTCTATTATATAAAATTCTCGTGTCACGGTGTATGTTATTAAAGTCCTCCGAAATGGCTCGGCCGATTTTGATGATATTTTATATTCACATTTGGTAGGTCTATGCGAATCACGTTATTTAAAATTTAGGTACTTCAAAATCTATTTCTCAGTTCTGTTGAAAGTATTTGCCAGTTTAAACCATATTGGTCGTTGCAAAATTTAATACGTACCAAGGTACTGCGCGTACTTCTGCCAAGAGTTCTGACTAGGGAAGATGCGTACAAAACCGCCGCGACGCGCGTACTGGGCGCGGACCGCGCGAACCAATCGAAGCTCTTCCCCAGTCAGGGCTCCCGCCCCGTTCACCGCCACCGCCCCCCCCGCGGCCACACCAGCCCCAGCGGGCCCCACCGCCCCACTTTTGCCACGCACCACCATGTTCTCTGCAGAGTGGACGCGTCGACACTGCACAAACACATAACTGTATGCAATATGATTACCAACTTGTTTAGCGTGAACAAGTTCCAATGATAAATACCGTTCATGATAAAAAAAAATAGCAAATGGTACATTTGTATGATCTTGTGTAGTAAGGCGTTCGTAAAAGGCGCCCAGACCAATTACATATATATCGATATTAAGGCGCTGGAACGGAAATGTCCGAGAATGGTACCCTGTGGTACACCCATTGATTCTCGATCGATTTAATGGCCTATCTGTATTTAGGTCAACACTAATTTTGTTGTTATGGTATAATACTATTGATATGGACATGATTATCATAGTGTATTAATATAAAAGTGTTAAAGAGGTGTAAAAGAATTTAAATACACAATCAAAAGTCTTCGGTCAATTCACGAATATCAAGTTCCTGTTCCTGCTGTGCTGATGATCATACAGATTGAACAAGGTAGATAACCTCCGTGTGAAGATAATTTCACCAAAACACGATCTTTAATGTGTCTCTTTTGCTCAAATTATAATATACCCACATTATCCTAAGGGAGGCCACTAAAGGAACGCAAGAAGCAAATTACGTAGCCGCAAGATAAGTAAAACATAACACAAACCCTATGCCAACGCGTCCTACCAGCGTGACATAGTAGACTATTTTAATATCCCATTTTGGATGAGGCACGACTCAGTAGTGGGTCATTTATGGGCTAAAATGGTGTTGATGCCAAATGACATACATATTAATATTTCGAAGGCCCATTATGTATCATCATCGTTGGCGGGCAATGTGGGCGACATTAGTCTACTGCTGGACATAGGCCTCCATTAAAGAGCACCATAGCGCCCTGTCTTCGGCTTGACGCATCCAGCTGCTACCCGCAACCTTTCGCAGATTGTCGTTCCATCTAGCATAGGGTCTTCCTACACTACGCTTGCCGATTCGCGGTCTCCACTCAAGAACACTTCCATTATGTATGGGCTGACTGAAATGAAACTGCGTCTCACCGCGCCAATTCTCATCTTCAGCGAGTTGTGTTGAGGAGCGACGTCCGCCTTACACATTGGAATGGCTGGCAGTCCAACTAATGTCAGCGTGTCTGCTAGCAGGGCAGACTTGACGCGCGCATCTAGAGGACTCTCA
The DNA here is from genome assembly GCA_905475355.2 of Clostera curtula. Taxonomy (NCBI): domain Eukaryota; kingdom Metazoa; phylum Arthropoda; class Insecta; order Lepidoptera; family Notodontidae; genus Clostera; species Clostera curtula. The sequence continues at coordinate 1,835,080 of FR997813.1, read as the reverse complement.
CACGCTAGACTGAAAGAAAAACATATCATAGATAACAATTCTTAAATAGACTTGTTAATAAGCTCTGGTGTTGACAAAAAGTCATACCAAACAAAAGCTCACACACACACACACACAACAAATATTTGTCTGATGATGTGGCTTTATCAACTAATACAATGTCTATTTTAAGCTATACTTTTCTTGAGTCCCGGGATATATCACACAGAACCAAAATTGTACCTTACCTGGGTGACAGGTTTATCTCCAATAGCCACGGTTTGAGCATATCGTCTATAAGAATGTCATAGCCGAACAATTCTGTAAATAAAACATCTTATTGACAACAATACGAGCAGTACGAAGCGGCACAACGGTGACACTAAACATGATATCCATATTAATTTTGTAAAACGCTTACCAAACACTATTTACGGTAATATAGAGAAGTGTACTCACCGAAACAATTGAAAAAGTTGGGAACAAAAACTCTAGCAGCCGCTGTGATAGTTTGTGCTGATGATAAGATTGATTTCACAACTAAGTCTTCAATTGCCGCCATCAATGCGGTGGTGTTTCGCCCTTGCTTGCGAAGGTGCCTTAGTAAAGCCGACAGAGTCCATTTATGGCCTATGTTGCCAGCATTGGGGTCATCACACCTGAATAAAAAGAAATTAACAATGCTCACCAATGTAACAGTTATTTAATAAATCATAAACAGCAGTGGGCAAAGTATCATCCCCTAGGCAACCTCAATACTCCTATTAAAAAAATAGTAAGCAACCAACATTTTCTTACTTTTTTTTCACCATAATCAACTTTTGTATATAGGAATATAAGGCGTAGATAACAATTCCAATGTTCATATAAAGACACTTTTTGATTGTATGTAATAGCGAACAAAATCAAAAGTTTCAGAGAAATCATCGTTTACTATTACTAAGCGATATGGATTTTATAGTTCCTCAAATACCGCCAACTTACTTGATATAGTCCGTGTGATATTTATTGATGCTATAATTGCACAAATGCATGCACGGGTTCCACAAGTTCTTATTGGTCTTGTCGTACTTAACCGTGGCGAACCTGACCAGGCCTTCTTCATAAAGATATATTAACAAAGGGTCTATAGAAGTCATGCACACGTACAAACGGAGGTCACATTTGTGGCCTCCGATCAAAAGGGGTTTGTCAATGTATTTTGCCACTACTACGTTTTCACCTTTGGGAATTTGTTCAGGCTGGAAGAGAAAACACGATAATTACAATCTGAACTAATAATATATACATAAACATGCATAAAAAATAAACGAATTCACTTCTTTTGAACCCATCAAATACCCAATATTGAACACTGTCTTCTCCAAATGAATAGAGAGAAATACGATTGCTTCCGGATGAGTTGGTACATGGTTTCTCATCAAGTTTTCTGCATATGTTCCTTCCGGCGCTTAATTTAACGCCTTTCTAAGGATATCATTTATGATGACGCTATGAAATAACTTTTCTAAGAACACGTTAACAGCCACATATATGTTACGAAAACAGCATAACATTTACAAAAATACAATAGCTCTCACAGTATTGACAATGTAAATGCCTCTTCCGCGGCTGGACGCAGCTGGCTTAACGATCCAAGGCCCTTTGGTTCTGTAGTGGGTAGTGCACAGCTCCTTGTACTCCGCAGGCATGAGGAATGTGGTGGGGATGAAATCGAACTGCTTAAGCCCACGGAAGTACTGCATCTTTTCGATGTTCTTGAATAGTTTGTCTTTACGCGTCAACTCATAAGATCTGAAAATCAACGTAACATCAAAGATTTTTTTCTACAATACTACCGCAAAATCATATCTGGAAGTGACTGGAAGACTGTAGTTTTGTTGACGTGGTACTATTTCAGTCTAAAGCAATGATTATCCGTTGTCCCATTAGAGGGGACTGCAAAGTCACATGACATTCGCTCCCTTTAAACTGGTGAGCCATAACAGGTAGACCGGCAATATACATAAGGAAAAGGTTATACATATAGCTTTGAAATAAAACCGTGAAAAGTGAATACATAATGGAAATGTCCGAGAATGGTTAATCAGATCAATCAAATGATAAAGTGTATGTTCAACCAGGTCGGGTTCGATATTATCTTGTGACACACATACATATTCTGCATAATTCCATATTAATTCAACCCTTGGATAAGTTGGTATGGCTCCGTTGGCATGGAAACGGCATGTAGATTATGATACAAATAAAAGCTTATTCTAAAAGAAAATAGGCAGTTGGCGTTGAATTTCGGGTTTGAATATGGTTCATGTTCTAACCCGAAATTTCATCGTTTTGACATAATCAACGTTCTTCAGATGTAATTACAATGACAAAGCATCAACCATTTATCGAAGTTAAATTGCTACATAATCACAATATTAAACACGATTGTTAGGGTGACCATGAAATAAGCCATACCAGAGTCCGCAAAAACAAAACAATCACGATTCTTACAGAGGATCAGCAAATGAAAATAGACATAAAATAGGTCAGTTTAAAAATGTTACTGGATCCAAGTTTGAACTCACCTAGGGAAGTGGTTGACCCTTTGGTAAGGAGACAAGGACCGTAACACATCCGGTTTAGGGTGCAGTCCCGACCATAAAAGGTTGCAGTCTTTGGCTTCAGGGGAGGCCTCCTGCAGTCCGTGGGCTTGGAGCAGTCGGTGCAGGAGTTTGGTCTCTGTGTTCACTAGTTTGTAGGTAATCTTGAGTAGGCGCGCTGGCATGTGACTGCTTTCTAGAACCTAGAAGAAGACAATGTATCTAAGTGTTCAGTGTACTTTCAAGTCTGGTCTTGAAAGGCATCACCGTGACAAGTACAAAGAATGGAGTTTGGAAGATCTTCGTCCAGGACGGAAACATTGTGAACGCTTTCTTGGTGTAGGGTGCAAGGTCCTTTACGAAGTTGACCATGTGCTTTTGTGCAAGTCGTAAGAGATGCTTACTATGAACCTGGATTTAAAATATCTAAGCTCGTAAATCAGGATATTCGAGTGCCGGAAGATGTCTTTAAAAAAAAGCAAAAACTATTTTTATGGTGACATACGCAATGCTATTGACCTTAATATAAGGATTGGATTGACTGAGCAAGCGAAATGAGCAGTGAGGTGCGTTTTATTACCACTAACCTTGACGCTCTCGACATCCTTGACCAGCAAGTGTTCGGAGTCGTCGCTGTCCAGTGACGGTGACAACGCGCGTTGCGACTGGCTGTTCTTTCGCTTGTGCTTTCCCTTAGCTTTCTTGCCTTTCTTATCGTCTGCAAGGTTTATGGAATTCACTATTACGCTTTTGTGGCCAGGTTTCTGCGTAACCAATACTCTACTGTTAGGATAACAACAATCAATATTGCAATAGGTTATTCTAACAAGAAGATTGCGTGATGTTAATACCAGAAGCTTACCTTTGGGAGGTGGCGCGGGTGGAGGCTCGTCTGCCGCCTTAATATTTGCGGTCGTGTTCTCTATATTCAGATGTTTCTTCAGCGTGATCTTACTCAGGTCATTGAGGACATCCTCGATATCTCGCTTATGTTCCACAGGCTCATGTCCCTGCTCCTCAACTGATACCGCGGTGGGAAGGTTAGCTTCGCTGACGTGCCTCACCACGTACGCCTGTCCCGTATACTTGTTGCTGGACCCAAAAGTTTCCATGACGTCATGCATTATGTTCTTCGGTCGCATACTAAAGGAATGCGGTTCAGCCACTAGCCGTTTCGCCATGTTCTTGGCTTTGTTCAACAGCATCGTGGTCCCAGTGTTGTTGCCAATAGTTTTCGTTGTGGATTCCATGGAAGGCGTCCGGGAGGCCAGCACGCATGATCGGAAGACCAAAACCGCACCTTTTGAGCCCAGTGGTCCTCCGGACACCCAGTCGTTGATTGAGCCCTCATTCTCTTTAGCCGGTAGATCGTCGTCATGTTTTCTCATGTCGTCAGAGTCTGGCTGGAGGCCGGATGTAGATGGAACCGAGGTTTCTGGTGATACATGTGGACTGGAAATAAAAGGGCATAATGAAGATTGGAATTTTCACTGCCATTTGCTTTGAAGCGTTTTTTGCTAAATGAAATGGGGTGGTTTACCTAGGCAAAGGTATTGTGTAAAGGTTATAGTCCATTTATTGACGCGAATACATGACTATTATTTTTGCACGGAGCTAATCGCCAGGTGCAATAAAAGCGCGTGTACTAATGGAATATTACCTTATCGTATTGAATCGTTTAATTCACGTTAGTTTGCGTGACGTGAGAAATGGCTCTTGGTCTAGGTGACGATGTGAAGTTGCAAAAATGCATAAAATCTAAACTATTGTTCAAGTTAATAGTTATTAAAGCTAATTAAGAAAACGTCAGCATATAACAATATTCTCATTAAGAATTACTTTTAAACAAATTTCCAATCCAATAAAGATGGGAAAATATACATCAAGTGTTGGATATCGCGCCTTTGGATCTTGTGTAAACCAGAGAATTGCTCTGAGTCTATGTGTCATTTGTGTTCGAGAATAACATCTTTGTAAACTGCCCTAGTACAGGCATACGTTTAAAAAATCGACACATAATATTTATACATAATACGTATTAACGTCAGCTGATGCATTGGTATCCCAAACTCACGCTGGGCAAAATACATAATTAGATATTAAATATATTATCATCATTTTTCAATTCTATTATCCTTTATAAACATGATCTTGGGCACTCGCCATGTTAAATGAACCAGGCCACTGTTGAGTCAAGCAAAACCCAACAGATGGCCAGTCAATGGCGCGATTGTAGATGCCCAATAATAGTCCGCATCGATATAAATGCGTCGGTTCTATCGCTTACGTAGCGACAGACTGTGACACCGCAGCGTAACAAACCGAGAGCGTTCATTCAAACGTTCAAACGTCATTCGTTCAAACGAATTAATTACGTTTGAACGAATGACGTAGAATGTATAAATTAAAAAAGAAAGAAGAAGAAAGAAAACACATTTACACAATTACAAACACAATTAAGAACCACAAAGTTTCCAAAAATAATACATATATGGATTAGTTCTCAGTGTTCAATATTGAGATAGATAGAAAGATAACTCTTTATTGTACAAAAACAGTATTATACAACAGGAACAACTTACGTCAGTATATATTTTTATGTCACTTGTACAATATACATTGAGGTAGTATAATAGAGAGGTGTTTATTAAACTAATTAGCACGCGTGCCAAAAATTGGTCATATAAAATGGAATATACTACAACTACTCAGTCCATAAATGACCCACTGTTGAGTCACACCCCCTACAGCTACATGGAGGGTAATTAGCCTACTGCACCCCGCTGGCCAGACGGGTTGGCACAGGTTGTTACGAAATAACAAGTTTTCTTTTTCTTGCAGCTAGGCTATTATCGGCCTTGACATTTTCTTTTGTCGATTCTACGAGAGCCCAATGGGGCGGTGAAACTATTTATTCTTAAATCTAATTGCATATACGATGACCTAAATCCACTTTTCTTATGTACGACTAGTATAATAGACATAGTAATTTTTTTTACAATTATGTCCTACTTAAATTACATAGAGTCGCCACCCCATTTCATCCTGAGGGTGTTGTATGAGCCGACAAAAGAAGATGTCAAGGCCGATGACCTAGCCGTACAGAAGGAAAACTTGATACCAACCCGTCTGGCCAGCGTGGCACAGTAGGCTAATTATCCTCCCAATAATGGGACTTAACTACGCAGTGGGCCAGGGCCGGATTTAGGGGGGGGGCAACCAGGGCGAAAGCCCCGGGGCCTCCACAAGCCCCCTGCCTCCACAATAGAGATTCCGATTATATTCATATGTGTTTGTTAAATACTAAGAGAATCTACTTGGTTTCACAATAAACTATTTATTGAAAAACTCGACTGAAAAAAATTGTTCATTTTATTTGGAAAATAATTTGGGGCAAGGGGGCCTCCACTCCTTTGTGGCCCCGAGGCCTCTGGACCCCTAAATCCGGCCCTGCAGTGGGCATTATGGGCCGAGAAGTAAATAAATTTTATATTTTTGTGTGAACATACATACCTACATATGTAGAGCTCTAGTTACCGAGCAAGAGATTTCGAATGCGTGTACTTATTTACGCGATGGTGTAACAGCCGGTCGCAGGCCATAGACGGCTAGCATTGTGTTGTAGGTCGCATTAAACTTTTTAAGTACCTACATACTTTTGTGGAAACAAACAGGTGGCCGATCAGGTCACCTACATAGCTTATTTAAACCTAACAATACCGGTCAAGGCTGGAGATGGAGAAATCAATCGATTGACTGAACTATTAATTAATTAGCGAAGGTACTATCAACACTGAGGGTTTTTCGTGGCATTAGAATCACAGGGAGGGCGACTGCCGCGGTGATCAATGGGATAGATGTGCCGCCTTTGGATCCACAGGTCCGGGGTTCGATTCCGGGGTCGGGCAAGTATATTTGTCTACACCAGAGGCACTTGCTCGGAGTCTGGGTGTCATTCGTGTTCGTGAATTACATGTTTGTGAACTGTCCCCGCGATACAGGACATACATAGTGCAAGGTTTCGTTTAAAAAACAAGAATAGCATGCCCTTTTTTTATCGCCGGGAATTCTCATGAATTTCCGGCTGTTGGGGACGGGCCGGGTAATGTAAGACGGTAGTTTAAGCATGATATGAAGAGATACGCAAAAGAACTAGAGTTAACGACATAGCTCACAGGATTGCCAAACTTAAGTGGCAATGGGCAGGGCACATACTTCGCAGGACTGATGCCCGACTGGGCAGAAAAGTCCTCGAATGCCTACTACTTGATCGACGAAACCCAATGCCAACCCGTATGGCCAGCGTGGCACAGTAGGATATTAACCCTCCATGTAGGTGGCCCGACTCAGCAATGGGCAAGATTTTATACATCACTTGATACAAAACTTGTGCCTTTGGATCAACGGGCCCCGGGTTCGATTCCGGGGTCGGGCAAGTGTCTTTGTCTAAACCAGAGGTACTTGCTCTGAGTCTGGGTGTCATTTGTCTTCGTGAATTACATGTTTGTAAACTGCCTCCGCGATACAGGTAACACATAGTGCAAGGGGTTTCGTTTAAAAAAGAAAAATAAAAATTGGGCGTCGATTCAGTAATGTGTCATATATAGGCTGTCATTTACCACGAAGATTAGTTTTCTTGTTACTGATCTGTGAATGACAGTTGGGAACGACGGCTTTACCTGACTCTAGTCTCTATAAAAAAGTCACCACAAGCAAATAATCGCGCTAATATGTAGTCTTAATCCACCGCAATGCTATTAACTGGCTATCTATGCCATTAGGTCATTGCTAAACCAGTGACGTCACCGGCCAAATAATCGGCCATTCTTTGGCCAATATAAACACCGGTCCATTGCTCTGTTTGTCTATGAAACCAATCCCGGCCTATAGGTGAGATCACAAATTGATCCACAAGATTGCAAGACTGAACCACCTAAAGGTGGGTACTGACCAAAGTTACGAGGTGTAATGTAACGTGTTACACAGCGAGCATTCGTGCAGTCAGTACGTCGTGTTCCGGGGAAACCAGCAACTAACTACGTACTGACTACACGAATGTTCGTTGCGTAACACGTTACATTACACCTCATAAAGTTGGTCAGTACCCAGGTTTAAGACAAAATCTATCTTGCGCAATAAGACTATTTTTGGATCTCTTTGGCGGTGACTGGCGGAGAAGGAAGGCGTAAGCCACAGGTACTCCTCCCAGCTGATGCGGCACAGGTACTTCCCAAAAGTTCCGTGCTCAGAACCTGCGTCAGCCGGAAAGAGAGTGCACACGTAACTGCTAGCCCTGCGCTGGGGTTCGCAGCCCATAACTGACCCACTGCTGGGTCGGGCCTCTTCCCATTAGCTGGAGGGTAATTAGCCTACTGTGCCACGCTGGCCAGACGGGTTGGCTCTGGGTTTCATATTATGTTTTCCTTCTCTTGCGGCTAGATTTTCTGAATTGCCATTTCCTTTTGTCGGTTCTAACAACACCCTCGGGATGGAATGGGGTGGTGACACTGTATTCTAACTCGGTCACCACACGGAAAAACATTATCAACATAGGTTGTACAATATTCACGTTTCAGTTGACGTCTCCAGATCCAATATAACTGTGTTTTATGGAATTTGTTGGAGAAAATACTTGACTTAAACTTAAAAGACTTTGCGGTCCAATTTACTAACGTGAATATTTCACGTTAGTAAATTGGACCGCAAAGTAGAATAACCAGCCCATTAAGTTTTTTGCCAGTTCTTCTCAGCACTGGTCGCGTTCCGAACTGATGGTAAACTATATTACTTTGCATTAAGTATATAATGTTTGTCAATGTGTTGACAATTTGTAAGTGTTCATTGTATCATATACAAAATAAATGATTTAACTTAGTTTGTAAATTTTTCGCTTAGTGCCTATTTTAAAGTCGGATAACATTTTATTTTAACATGTAAAAAGTTATTTATTCAATAAATAAACTTTTTCCTAGTAAAGAATAACCAGTTACTATCGCTATAATTATGTCCGTGTGGTGACGGATTTAGAATACACCATGTCACCAACCATACCATCCTGAGGGTGTCGTAGGTGGCGACTAAGGGAACGCAAATGGCAGATCACCTGACCGCTAGAGAAGGAAACCTTGTGCCAACTTGTGCCGTCTTGCCAGCGCTAATTTCCCTCCATGAATTTGAAGGAGGCCCGACTCCGTAGTGGGCTCGCGTTATTACGCAAATTTGAAGTGAAATTTTATTACTATACAAGCCTTGAAACTCAAATGAGACTACACGACATTAACTTGAATGTCAAATCTCGTTGGAAATACCACCTTTCTCTCAAAACGCACAGTAACTTAACTACAAACTCGGTGACTGTATTTTACGTTATGGCGGTAAATTTAAAGGTATACTTTACAAGACTGATCTGACTGATTTACTTGACTGATCCGTTCACCATGCTTAGATAGAATAGAATACTCTTTATGTTGAACAATTAAACGAAATATTACAACTAAAATAATCGAAGAATTACAATTGGCGACCTTATTTATCCAAGATAATTTACGTAAATAATGCAAACTAGCGGCACGCCCCATGGGAATATTTCACAAAAAAATCAAATATCTGTTATAGTTACGTATATCTTTATAACATATAGGGTAAAACCGAGATAGATGCCCCAGTGGGATAGATGCCCCATATTCTAAAAACCTAACTTCGCGAACTCGTGACTCAGATTTAATTGTATAAGTAGGAGCCACAGTCACCCCATACCTTAGTTGCCCATGGACAGTCGTGTAGGAGGATGCGTTTTGGTCGTATAAGTAATTATCTCCGCGGCGATATTCACGAACACGTCAAAGTTTGAAACGTTAGTATTCTGTGTTGTATAGCTTTTTATTTATTAATAAATTCCGTTATATTTTTTCATATGTCCTTAAACTGGTTCATTAAGTCTGCATCTAAGTGTAAATAATTGCTATTTAGTTTATTATAATATTTAAAAAATAATTAGGCATCTATCCCTATCACAAAGGATAGTTGCCCTGATTTTTCAAGGTATAGGTGCCCTTAGGGGCATCTATCCCTCCATAAACTGCAATTTAAGATTATAGTAGAAGTATGCCACACAACGGAAGGATAACCCTAAATTTACAAGTAAAATAGGATTTGCATTGAATGTTTTGAAAGAAAAATACGAATTCGTTATCCAACTGGATCTGAATCTGGACTGAATCTGTACACTTATCAGAAATTGTTACACAATTTAAATAAAATTATTTGTAGAAACAATTAAGAAATAGTTACTATTTTTGTTAAATAAATAAAATGCTTATAAAATTTTATTCAACAAAGAACATGATAAAGCTTGTTGAAACTTAATAATTTATATTTTAATTAAACAAACGCTTAAAAAATAATTATGGGTAATAACAATACACTATTAATAAAAATATATACTTTTCATTATTAAGACCCATGTTTCGTTTTAGGATTAGAAATACCTAACGTTTGGGCTAGGATTTTAGTTTACACGGTAAAAAGAACGTATATCCTGCACTGCGGGCATCTATCCTTCTCAGTATTTTCATGGTGGGGCAACTATCCATACAGGTAGGCATCTATCCTCAAAAAAGGCATTCTACGAAAAGCCAATTTGTTCAAAATCTGTATTTGATAGGTTAAATATTAATACTATTAATTCAGCTTAAAGGATTGGGCTAGCTACATTCGTAGAAATTATTCGTATAAAACACATAGATTAAGAAATGGATAGATTTTTCTAAAAGTGGGGCATCTATCCCGGTTTTACCCTAGCCTATATTATTGTAAAATTTCATCAAAATCCATTCAGTAGTTTTTGTGTGAAACTAGGGGAACAACATATGCAACTAATTAAGTTCAAAATAGATATTACTATTAATAAGATTGGTTAGTTGGAATTTAAAACTGTTAACTGAATAGAAATTGCTGTGTCGTGACGGATTTTAAATACGTCACGAGCTGGGTAAAAGAATGGACAAGGCTCAAAACCTAGTCGCAAAAAAAGGAAATCTTGCTAAGAAACCCCTGCCAACCCGTCTGTCCAACATTGAAACTATAGCATTGCGTCCAGTCCAACTTGTTGCAACTGCATGTAATTTTAAAACACGGTTTTCAGCAGTGAGTTTGTTACGAGTCTCATGAGATAGTAAAAACACACGCGTACTTACTTCGTATTGATTAAAAACGCAATTAACCGTCAGATTTCGTAATGTCCACATAACACAAACCTATAAACACGCAAATTACAAATTCGTCGCCAAACCGCGCTCGTTGACCGGCGACAATAATAAAAACCTAATCATAGATTCTCATCAGTCGCGAGCACAGCCCTATTTGTACCGAGGATATGAAAGGGATATAAAAAGTTAGGGTTGACACTTACGACAAAATATTTAGTATATGTGCAGGTGGAGCACTACAAAGATGCTAATTTCAAGAGTCTAATCACTTCACCTCGTGCTCCACTTCACTTATTGTTTTAATTGCTCCGACTATGTCACTCACGTAAATGCAGGTTGAAAGTAAAATAAAAAAAAAACTGGTTTAATTAAATTAGCATTAAAAAAAACAACAAATTAATATTATACAAGGTGTCCTAAAAATAGTGTCAAGCGCAAGTCCAGAGATAGAGCACCCCTTGGGGTACCCGTATCACCCTTATGTATGTTCTGCGATGTTTCATAGCTTTTTGTTTAGTTTGTTAAGATATTTTTTCTGAATTTTTGACATATAGAACTTACCTTCTTTTTTTTGGTAAATTTGAAAACTTTTTATATGTTTTCTTTCTCTAACCGTATCATCTTGAATTGTACTTTTAAGCATAAAATAATCAGCTTCGTAACTTTGACCAAAATTATTAAAATATTGCTGTAAAGCCATAAATTAAAAATTCAGAAAAAAAATAGATGAATAGACAAAAGGTTTGATGGCGAAGTTATTTTTTTTATCTATAACCTTACGTCGCGGTTACCTAGTAGGTATATTTCTGAGTATATCCTATCGACACCCCTCGAAGCACCCTAGCTTAGACAGACATTTGCCTAATGAAGACATTCGTATGCGGGACAGACGAACTCATTTTGACACCATATTGGGGTTCCAACTCCTGAAGGCAGCGAGCCAATATGACTCGTATCAGATAAGCAACATATAGGAAGAGAGATTTTCGATCCAAGACATTCCGCATACTATTACTACTACTCAGCTCATAAACGACCCACAGCTGAGCCGGGCCTCCCCCCATCACAGGGAGGGTAATTAGCCTACTGTGCCACGCTGGCCAGACGGGTTGCACAGGGTTTCGTTTCAAGTTTTCCTTCTCTTGCGGCTAGCTTAATCAGCCTTGCCATTTTCTTTTGTCGGCTCTTTGTCGGGCCCCCGCGCATTTAGGCGACTGGCCGCGCGACGTGTGTGACGCGATGTTTTTCGTTGGCCGCGCGGACTGGCCGCGTAATGCGCGCAGCTATATACATCGTAGAAGAATTAGTTGGCCGCAGCGACTTGGCCGCGCGGCCTGGCCGCATAATGCGCGGAGGCCCTTACGGCCTTAGGATGTAATGGGGTGGTGACACTATGTATTCTAAATCCGTCACACGGACAAGTCGATCTTCGGAGCTTTCAGAAGACCGACTATCGGTAACGTGTAGTACCATCCCAGATTAGAACTTTGCATACATAATATGTATATCCAAATGGGGTTGGTAAAAAAGCGGTTATTTTAATATTAAGAACAGACACTCCAGATAGATAGATAAAATTTAATATACCGCTAATTACTATGTATATCATTTATCATCGAAACGTTGCAATTTTATCTACATAGTCGTTGAGATATGAACATTTTTAATATATGGACCAGAATACTTTGCGTGTCTATCGTTTCATGAACTCACTACCTAGGCCAGAGACAGCCTATCATTATTCTGAGCTGTTTAACTTGACGCAGTAAACTATAGCATATGCTTGACACCAGTAAACTGTTTGTTGAAAAAAGGCGCGACTTATGATTAGCACTTAGCATAAACTCCCCTCGGCCGGCCAGTGAGGGTAACCATGGCAACGCCACATGCCAGGAGTATTGATCAGCCAGTTTATGGCCACTTGCCGCCGTGTCGGGGAGATTTCCTGTACACTTAAGCACACAAGCTCAAATCTAAGCGACAAGTGTGAGTTTCCTTAAGCTGTAAACTGGCAGAAGTAAAGGTCAACTTGCTATGAGTTCTGTTCCACGTACGGCAAACAATCGATCTGTTATTGGATGGTGTTCCTCATATGTGATATCGGACCTGCTCCGTGCTTCGGATGGCACATAGAGCCATCATTATTTACTGACTATGTGTAAGCAGTCGTTACACGTACTCAGTAGTGTGAAAACTGATCTAAACAATTACCTAATTACCGGTTGTCCCAGTCGATGGGTCGCAGGCGGGTAATTAGCCAAAAGACTGGTGCTGACCCCAAATGAAATAGATAAATAGGCGAAGAAGAAGAAGAAAATAGAGGACAGCACAGAATCTAGCTCTTTTAGAAATCAATCATATTTTGGACTTGAGACTAAATCGTCACCACACGGAGAATTCAATTAGTATTGCCTTCAAATTGGTCCCGGACTCATATAAATAAAATAAATAATAAATATCCTTGGACATTTCACACAACGCCATCTCGTCCCAAGCTAAGCAACTTAATGCTTGTGCTGGTAACGAGATGGATGATAAACTACTTATATAATTTTTTTTTTGTAAGTACATACATATTATAGATAGAAATGACACCCAGACTCCGAGCCAGTGCCTCTGGTTTAGACAAAGACACTTGCCCGATCCCGGAATCGAACCCGGGACCCGTTGATCCAAAGGCGGCACATCTAACCACTAGACCAACGAAGCAGTTGCAGGTTGTGCAATGGTTATTTTTCGCTTCTTTTATTGTTTTTGAAGGCGGTTCATATTTTTTGTTATTAAGTATTATTATAATGTTTTTGCAAAATGCCCGTTGATTTAATCTGGAGGTTAGTTGAATTGTGAAACGACCATTGTTATTAAGTCAAAGTACGTGGGATCGAGGCATTAAATACCTACTCTAAAATAAGCTACAATGCCATATTACTAGCGTTATTACGAAAATATCATGACCACCAATATATTTGGAGCTCTACTTCAAGACTTTTCACCGCTGGGGTTTTAGTGGGTAGACCCCATCCCTGAGGGGCGGCGGTAGGCATAAAGCATTTCCCCTGCACTAGGTTAACCTGTATCGCGGGAGCTGTTTACAAACATGTAAGTCACGAACATAAATGGCACCCAGACATAGGGCCTCCGCGCATTATGCGGCCAGGCCGCGCGGCCAAGTCGCTGCGGCCAACTAATTCTTCTACGATGTTGTAGCTGCGCGCATTACGCGGCCAGGCCGCGCGGCCAACGAAAAACATGGCCGCCTAAGAGCAAGTGTCTCCAGTTTACACGAAGACACTGGCCCGTACCCCGAAATCGAACCGGGGACATATCATCGTTAGACCAATGTGGCAGTCAGTCCATCACCACACATGCAAAGTCTGCTTTGACTTACGAGGTACCTTTAATATTCTTGTTGATATTGATACACTTTTTATGTTTGGGATATGGCTTTATGTGTCCGTGTGGTGACAGATACATAGTGTCACCACCCCATTCCAGCCTGAGGGTGTCGTAAGAGCGGGCAAAAGGAAATCACAACCCAGAAAACCTAGTCGCAAGAGAAAGAAAATTTGAAACGAAATCCCGTGTTGACCCGTCTGGCCAGCGTGGCACAGTAGGCCAATTACCCTCCCTGTGATGGGAGGAGGCCCGACTCAGCAGTGGGTCATTTATGGGCTGAGTAGTAGACCCTAGTAAACTTAAAAAAAGGCCAGCAACAAGAATAAAATGTACACAGTAAAAATACATTAACCGTGTACTTGCTAGAGACGAAGGTTAATCAAGAGATTACGCTTCGTCTATAATAAAGCTACGTGTAGCTTCATTATTTAGCTAGCTTGCGAGCATTATCCCTATAATGGGCCATCCCTATAATGGCCAGGCCGAAGGGAAGATGGGCCTCCAAACAGTCAGGGATAAGTATAATGTGATAAGGTACCTTGGGTAAAGATATGTTTTTAATCTATTAGAGGTAGCCGCTAAAGCATATTTTCCGTGTGGTGACGGATCTAAATACCTTGTGTACCACCCCATTCCATGTCGTGGGTGCCTTATGTGCCGACTAAAGAAAATAGCAAGGCCGATAATCTAGTCAGACATCAAGAATGATTAGAGTGATTAGAAGAAAAGGAAAACTTGGTACGAAACCCTGTAGGGTAATATCTGGCCCTTTGCGACTATTGCGCCCGTTTACTCTCACAAACTGTCTTATCACGGCCTTGTACCTAAAAATGGCGATCTAAAAAGAGCAACTACAGAGTTTCTTGCCGGCTCTTCTCTGTAGAACTGCATTCCGAACCGGTGGTAGATGATAAATTTTAAATTAAATATTATTTTGTTGTTTGACTTGTCAAAAGAGCTCTAATGAGCCAACTTGATTAAATGAGTTTTGAATTTGAATTTTTGAATTTGAATCTTTCCTGTTGCAGGAGGCCCGACTCAGCAGATTATGGGGTGAGCAGTATTCTGTCAGTAAGGTCCTTTTCCACTCGGGCAGCTTCAGCGAGCGGGAAATTATCGACCCTTCTCGTTCCAATCCCCGATAAAAAAGATGAATTTATAAATGGGTTCGTGAAATATGCTCCTGAAATGATGAACCTTATTTTGAGTGACTAGTTACTATTCACTAAATAAAACTACTCAGAAGTTTCAAAGTTATAGTATCTAGTTGTATCGGCTCTTTGATGTATTTTATTCGGGCAGATTAGTTGATTTTGGCCACCTGGCCTGAAAAGACTGCACTCTTGGACACGCCTTATTTAGCCAACCCAATGCACCACATTAAAAAGTAAACATTACCAGAAACGATAACAGTACGACGAATTTAAAAAAAGAAAACCAAGCACACCATTAAATTTCGAACGCATTCGAAAACAAAACTTCGAGTAGACAAACTGCAACATATTTCCAGTACTCACACGAAAACTTTGCCCATTTATATTGGCGATTGTGCGGGCTGAGTCACCGCACTATATTTGAAGTAAACGACAGCAAACGCAAGGCGACGCGTCCGTCACGGGTGACTGACGGAGATAGACTGGCTGGCTTAGCTTCGTGGTAACCATGGGGTTAAGATCGCGTATGTTTGGTACCAAAATGGGGTAAATGCATTAGGGTTCCACGAGGCGAAGTGCAATCGATACGTCACCAAGGAAGTAGATAACGAAAAAGTGAAAACAGAGGGAGAGCTAAACGGTTTCACGGAGTGGTACCCCGGGATTTAAACGCCGAATTGGTAAATTTCATATTTCTTAAGAGGATTTAGAATGTATAGTGTCACCACCCCAATCCAAACTGAGGGTGTCGTAAGAGTCAACAAAAGGAGATGACAAGAACAATAACCTAGCCACAAGAGAAGGAAAACTTGATACGAAACCTTGTGCCAACCCGTCTTGCCAGCGTGGCACAGTAGGCTAAGTGCCCTTCATATAAATGGAGGAGACCCGAATCACCAGTGGGTCTTGTATAGGTTGAGTAGTAGTAGCGGCCGCTTGGAATCCATACAAGTGAAACCACGGAAGAAAGCTGGCTAATACTTTTAGCACCTAACGTATTTTAAATTCGATTGATTATGTGAAAACTTGCTCAACTTCTGTCGTCTATCGGGTAATTAGCCTACTGTTCTACTATGACCAGACGGGTTGACACAGGGTTTCCTCTCAAGTTTTCTTTCTCTTGCGGCTAGGTTCTCGGCCTTGTCATTTCCATTTGTCGGCTCTTACGACACCCTAAGGATGGAATAGGCTGGCGATACTATTCATTCCAAACTCGTCACCCCAAAGAAAATGTGTGGCTAAATTACATTGACGGCTGGGTTATCGGCCTGGTCACTTCCATTTGTCGGAAAGCGTATAAAAAATATTTAATATGCTTTCTTCAAACAGAATGTAGTTATCTATGCTCCAAAAATTTCAACGTAAGCCCATAAATGAGCCATCCTTTATCTTCTAGAGGCTAAGAATGATGATGACATTTTGCAGAGTATTACATCTTCGTCTAAATCAAGTCACAGCTGTGTACAAAAGTAACACCATTTTTTTGGCGCTCCCGCAAAGCAATTACGAGTGTTCTTGAAACTAAACGCCACTTTCCAAGTTTCACGACCTAGCCGCGCGCGCTATCAATTCTCACCGCGAAACCTTTGAAGTACCAGGCACGAATTCGGCACTTCCAGATAGGCTAGAGATAATAAATAAATGAAACATAAAACTTGGAGGCTTCCACGAAAGACGATATTTTCCTTAACCCAAATAAGTCCTTTCGAAACACGTTAAAATAAGTTTAGCGTCAATTGACAGAGGCCGACAAGAAACTGCGTAGTTCTTCGTCATGATTTTAATCAAAAGATTGTTCAATGCTGGCGAATAGGGCTTTACTGCTGGCCTAAGGATTTCCACGATAAGCGGTCCCGAGACTGCAGTATCCATTAGATATAAACTTAACTAGCGACCCTTCCAGAAATAGTCAAGTATATATCGAGTGTTCCTTACACTTCCTCCTTTCCTTACTCGATATATACTTGACTATTTCTGGATCGGTTGCTGTATGTCAGTATGTAAGGATACTTGATTTGCGTAGAAATTTCTTACTGTTTATGAATCAGAGGTTTATGCGCGAAGGGATGATCATCCAGCCAGAGGTGGTGTGTATGGCAGGGGGCCGCGGCGACTATCCCCCGATAACTGTAGTCGCGAATCTATCTGTAAACTTAGCTATCGCGATGTAGGCCTTTTTGGTGTTTCTCGTATTTGTTGACAACATTTCTTGATATTAAAAGTTCAAATGTTTCGTGGATATTGTGTAAAGTATGCAGAAGTTAGTAGCTAAGGTGTAAGTCACTGTACTCGTATGAGTTTGATGGAAAATTAGAATGGAGATAGTTAATACAATACAATAAATGTAATGATTTTAACATCAGAAACGGCAAACGCTTAACGATGAGTGGATGCTGACATTGTAATCGTAACATGTGCAACATTATATTGGTGTTTAGTGCCAATATAATGTTGCACATGTCCTTACATATCCTATTTGCGGATACCTTGCCTGGGAAGACGGGCGTGTTATGTGGAATTGGTAGGCAGGACGTTTCACTTCTCTAGTTTAACCCCTGGGTATATTTTGTCACTCTGGTAGGTTTGTATACAGACCCTTCGTTATACGGAACCCAGTTAGTCTATAGGTAAGCGCTGCCTTTGAATTGAAGGTCCTCGGGTCCATTTTGACAAATTTTAATTCAATTAATTTATTTTGTTTAGGTCACGATGGACACTTACAAAAAGTCAACACATTAATCAAATGATATTATATAACCGCCAGTTCGGAACGCGACCACTGCTGAGAAGAACTGGCACGAAACTCAGAGGGCTTGTCATTTTTTTTTTCATTGCGGTCCTATTTCTTATGTTTAAGTACAATCACTATCACTACATATTATAAAACAAAGTCGCTGTCGTCTGTCCGTCCCTATGTATGCTTAAATCTTTAAAACGACGTAACTGATTTTGAGTTTTTTTTTTTAATAGATAGTGTTATTCAAGAGGAAGGTTTATATGTATAATACATCCATAACATTGTAGAGAAACACTGATAAATTTAGAGATTCATCATTGCACACGTGCGAAGCCGAGGCGGATCGCTAGTAACTTATATAAATAACATAAAATACTGGCACTGAACAGCTAAGTCCCAAGCAGCTGTGTCATTTCTAGAAGTAACCTTAGTAAGTTATAGTGCCAAGAACTTGACAAGAGCTTTTGAATCTAGCAGAGTACATTTGAACAGGACAGCAAATATGTCCTTCCTGGTGCGCCCTTTAACAGATACACAGGTTTTGAGCCCAGTGTCTTTGTGTTTGACAGTAGCAGTAGCGTGTTTGGGTGTCTTCTGAACGTTTTTTTTGTCTGTAGCCATGCTGATAGCCGCAGATGGCTATGGTCAGCGTTACTGGATGAGAAATCTTTTCTGAACATGTATGTAAAGAGCCCTACCTGCCCCCGCAAAAGAGGAAAGACCGATTTAGAAAGACACCTGTCAAAATCAATAAGTACCATATTTACTGTCGCTGAAGGTTAAAGGCAGATTTACACAGGGTCAGTAGCTTGCGCCAGTGCTGGCGCCGAAAACTGAATCGTACGATTTACACGCAGTCAGTATTACGTCAGTAGTCGAGGATATTACTTGAAATCAATTTACACGATGGCAGTGCCAGGTCAGTTACTGACTCAATGTAAATCTGCCTTATGGAAGTAGTTATATTTGAAAACTGTTGCTGCTAACTCTACCACCGACATGCTCAGGCACAGAAGATTCATTATACAAGTACAGACGACAATGGTGCTATAGCAAATCGAGGATTTGCATGACTGCGTTATGTGATTTGAAGCCAATGTGTACCGTGAAAAGGCAGGCGTTGTGCGAGACTGGATAAATAAAATAAACATGTGTTGGATATTTATTGAATTAAGTGTTTAGAATTGTAGATGCATTGAAAAGAATTATTAATAAAATTGATAATTTCTCATCTCAACTCAAATCTCCATACAACTGGCAACTGAACAGACTTTCAACCTGTGCGTTGAAATAAAATACTACATCAGAATCAGTTCATTCGTTTAGGGGCTAACATGCCGCAGACTGTGTTTTAACAGTGAACACCTTAAAATAATACCTTATATTCGGTTTTGGATTTCGGATTGGTCCGTGTGGTGACGTCTTGAGGGTGTCGTAAGAGGCGACTAAAATATCGCAAGATCACCTAGCCGAAAGAGAACTTGATACCAAACCTTGTGCCAACCCATCTTGCCAGCGTGGCACAGTAGGCTAATTTCCCTCCCTGAATTTGGAGGAGGCCCGACTCAGTAGTGGGTCATTTATTGGCCGAAACGACATTCATTCCACCGTGCATGGCAGACAATACACGAAGTTAGTAGCAGCTGACCTAAGCATAATATTTACGGGTGGTTCCATTAGATGAGTCAGTGGTTTTTATAGCCGGCAATCAATTTGCTTTTTTAAAACTTTGATTGCTCGCTAATCGGTTTTTTGTCTCATTGGGGAAGAAGGGAGGCGAACACGCGCAATCTTCACCCCACGTCAGCGATGTTCTAGATGTTTGCCAGCTAGGTTATTCTGCATACATGCAATTAGCCAGTCAAATCAGGTAATTAATGTTGCTACCGAATGAAGTGGCCGAATGGGAAATGGCTCCGTTGGAATGAATTTAGCATAGACTGACTTTTGTTCTATAATTTCGAAAACATACACGGGGTCAGACATCACGAGCTCGGCAGCGACTTAGGACAAACATCTTGAGCCAAAATCTATCCTGCGCATAGGTAGATATTTGGCGGTGGTTCGAAAAGGAAGGCGTAAGACGCGTGATTGATTGAGGACATATGCCGTAGTGGGCGAAATTTCCTCCACAGCTTCTCCTTTGTTCAACAACATGTTTATAAGCTATATACCCAGAACGGATTGCTACGTCACTAATTAAAATAAATTTGAAGGAAACAAATTACACACATTTTTATTTTTTTGTTTTCTTTTCACAAACCTTCGTGGGCTCATGCACTACATAACACTTTGCTGAAGATCATCACATGATCAAATACACGATTCTTATAAGGACATACAGACAAACATTTATTTATTTATATAGATAACTCATGCATACTTCAACATAAAAAAAATATTTATACACAAAACTGTTTCTCTCGATGGACTTTATATCTATCACTTTGTATAGCAGTATGACTTTTTTACATCCTGTTAAAATAGAGTTTTACGAGTATATTGACGTAAGAAAATGTATTTGCTGTATATTTTCTTAAGTCAAATGCAGCTAGCAATAGCCATTCTTGCTACTTACAGCAAATACTTTTTCTTACGTTTATCCATTATCATCATCATCATTTCAGCCAAAAGACGTCCACTGCTGGACATAGGCCTCCCCCAAGGATTTCCACAAAGGCCGGTCCTGGGCCGCCCGCATCCACTGCTTTCCGGCGATCTTAACCAGGTCGTCGGTCCACCGTGTGGGAGGCCTACCAGCACTGCGCCTTCCGGAACGCGGTCGCCACTCGAGGACTTTTCTGCCCCATCGGACGTCGGTCCTGCGAGCTATGTGCCCTGCCCACTGCCACTTAAGTTTGACAATCCGGTGGGCTATGTCGGTGACCCTGGTTTTCCTGCGTATCTCCTCATTTCTGATTCGATCTCGCAGGGAAACTCCGAGCATAGCCCTCTCCATTGCCCATTGGGTGACTTTGAGCCTTCTGATGGAGCCCATAGTGAGCGACCACGTCTCAGTTCCATATGTCATCACTGGCAACACACATTGGTTGAAGACTTTTGTCTTCAGACACTGCGGTATTGTGGACGAGAAGATCTTTCGCAGCTTCCCGAACGCTGCCCAGCCGAGTTGGATCCGACGATTGACCTCTTTCTCGAAGTTGGACTTACCTAACTGGACAGTGTGTCCCAGGTAAATGTAATGGTCAACAACTTCGAGGGTAGAACCTCCGATGTTAACAGGAGTGGCTTGAACATGGATATTAGACATAATCTTCGTCTTCTCCATGTTCATCTTAAGGCCGACTCGTTCGGAGGCTCCACAGAGGCCATCGAGCATCGTAGTGAGGCCCTCCATGGTCTCAGCCATTACGACTATGTCGTCAGCGAATCGAAGGTGAGTGATGTACTCGCCGTTCACGTTAATGCCCAGCCCTTTCCAGTCCAGAACCTTGAAAACATCTTCCAGTGCAGCGGAGAACAGTTTCGGAGAGATAACGTCTCCCTGTCTAACACCTCGCTGCAACTGGATCGGTTTCGAGGTCTGGTCCTGGAGTCGGACTGACATGGTGGCGTTTTCATACAAGCACTTCAACACTTCGATATACCGATAGTCGACTTGGCACCTCTGGAGAGCCTGCAATACTGCCCACGTCTCGATCGAATCGAAGGCTTTCTCGTAGTCCACGAACGCCAGACAAAGGGGCAGGTTATACTCCTCGGTCTTCTGTATAACCTGCCGTAGCGTTAAAATATGGTCTACGGTACTGAAGCCTTTTCGGAAACCGGCTTGTTCGGGAGGCTGGGAATCGTCAAGCCTGCACGCGAGTCGATTTGTGGTGACCCTCGAGAACAACTTGTAGACATGGCTCAGAAGTGAGATGGGTCTGTAGTTCTTCAATAAGGTGTTATCTCCCTTCTTGAAGAACAGCACCACCACACTTCTGTTCCATGCCTTTGGCGTTCGTCCTTTGAGTATGACAGAATTGAATAACTTCTGAAGGGCCCTAAGGATCGGTTCTCCACCCGCCTTCAGAAGTTCTGCGGTAATTCCGTCATCACCCGCCGCCTTGTTGTTTTTAAGTTGCTCGACAGCCATCCCGATCTCACACAGGCTTACGTTTATATGTCTAAGTAATGCAGTTAATTCAACTGCATTACTCTGAACACCCTGTGAATATTGCCACCTGTGTTCTTCAAGTACCCAAGTATCATAAATCTTTTTGCTACTATTATTTGCTATTTATGGTGAAAGTACTGGTATTCTTATTTTAACACATAAATTTATGTCATCCATCAAACTATCATTCTCTCAATGCATCTCAACTAAACAGCTGATTTGTTATAGACTAAAGATATTATAAAAAGAATATAAATAGATTAGTAAAATATAAATAGTTATACCAATAAATATTAAACATGCACAATATTTAAACATTTGTAAAATTAAAAAATATATATCTCATTCAATTTTGGACATATTTAAGTTTAAAGAGAACTAATATGTCATAAGAATTATTACATAAATCATTAGATATATTTTTTAATTTTTTAAATATTCTAATAGGATGTAATAAAATAAATAAATAGAAGAAAATCTATATAATTGGAACCTTATTTGTGAGTGGTTGTGTTTGGTTTTACTGTGTACTTTGGGGATATCATTGGACATTATCATATAATGAGGCTCACACTCATCTCCCAACTCCATAGCTCTTCTCATGCAGAAAAAAAAAACATATTTAAGTTTAGAATAATTTTTCATAAAATTGGATTTTAATCTTTTTTTGCAGTAACTTGCAATGGAAATCTATTATTTTAAAGATATGGAAATATAATTATAGTATTAGTTGAACAAACTTGAAGCCTGGGAAATATTTAGACTTGGAAAATAAGGTACCAAAAATT
Source organism: Clostera curtula (assembly GCA_905475355.2). Taxonomy (NCBI): domain Eukaryota; kingdom Metazoa; phylum Arthropoda; class Insecta; order Lepidoptera; family Notodontidae; genus Clostera; species Clostera curtula. The sequence continues at coordinate 1,812,114 of FR997813.1, read as the reverse complement.
AAGTAAGTAATATACTTAAATAGTTTGGTTTCCCAAGTAGTTTGGTAAAGTTTGGCTAAATAACTTGATGGTTGATTGGACGAATATCGTACGTAACCCACCAGAGAAATATTTTACAGAAACCGCACAATTATTTTAAAGTTTACTTACACCACATTTTTACATTAAAACTAACGGGTAGGTAGAAATATCAGTTTGGTTCACACAAGCCAACAACATAACTTCAAGTCAAGCTTTTAACACATACTACCGCATATACAAATTACAAGTCGTATCATACATATTGCGGCAAATATATATTTTTAGAGCGAATTGTCAAATTATTACAATATTGCAAAGCCGTTTATTAGGTTATGTACTCACGACTCAAGACAGAATCTTCGATGTTGTCTGCAGATTTAGATTTCTTTATATGCACAAAAATTTTCACATTTCTATTTTTGATATTTACTCGCCAAACTAACAAAATTATACAAACTAGTTTTTTTTTAAAGGTTCATGTCAGTCTGTTTCAAATTTAGCCCACGCACGCGCGTAGAATAACGCTGCGTTCGTTTTTATAATTAAATTTAAATAAGTAATTATAGTAAAGACTCTATTTCGTCTACCAAATAATTGAAGATACTTCAAAAATAAAAGGTAGGTTTGATATTTTTATTAAATTCAAAGTATAATCTACGGGTGCGTTCACAAACGTCTATTTTATAATAGAGTTAAACCATACATAGACATCACAGAGAAAAGGTTGCCGTCTTCTGGTTAAACCAAAGAGCGTAAAAATTGAACACCAGTATGGGGTCTAATGTATTATTGTACTTTAAATGTGGGTTTTAAAGTCTATGAGAAAGCTATCCCAACCGCATTATAAATCAAAATGCATCGTATTTTTATCTTAAAGTTTATTAATAGTTCCTTACAAAATAACAGCACAATTAAGCATAGTAGCTGAGGTTTGCCTTCTTCTTGGCTTGGACTTCCAAGATGGCGTCCATGAAGTCTTCATGAGTAACCGAAGTGGCTGAGCGACGGAGTGCAATCATACCAGCCTCAACACAGACCGCCTTACACTGGGCTCCATTAAAGTCGTCAGTGGACCTCGACAGCTCTTCAAAGTTCACATCAGGACATACATTCATTTTTCTGTGGAAAATAGCAAACCATTTAAACACTTTCAAATATTTGATCATATCTTTATCATACTACAGAAATAGCAACTACATATAAATAACTAGCTTGTGCAACACAACACGGATAAATAAAGACTAGAAATTACTTTTATTTTAGAAATTGTTTTTTTTTTTGTACCTGGAATGAATCTGCATGATTCTAGCTCTGGCTTCCTCATTAGGATGCGGGAACTCAATCTTCCTGTCAAGACGCCCAGATCTCAGTAATGCAGGGTCAAGAATGTCAACTCGGTTGGTTGCAGCTATCACCTGAAACCACATTTTGCAAGATAAAGTGTCTACATCTTCACATAAAACATTGGAGCAGCTACCACAAGACACTGGCAGATATCCATAGACAAAACGTATCTTTAAACAAGCAAATTACATGACAGCAAAATAATCATATCAACATTTTTAATATCACTTGATATTTTTATTTCCATGGTGATGGATTTAAAATTGATAGTCACCAACCTATTCCATCCTAAGGGTGTCGTAAGGGCCGAGCAAAGGAAATTAAATGGGCGAAAACCTAATCAGAGAAGAAGGAAAACTTGATAGGAAACCCTGTGCCATACCATCTGGCCAGCATGGTACAGTAGGCCAATTACTCTCCATGTAACTGGAGGAGGCCCAACTCAGCAGTGAGTCATATATCGTCCCCGTAGAGCGAGAATTAAGTAAGTCTTCAAAATTATGTAGTTAATTTTCAACCTAAGATATCAGTAAGTTAAGTTGAAAATGGCCTAACATTTTATAAGACTTAGTTACTTCTTCCTCTACCGAGACGATATGAGCTGAGTAGTATTTGAAGTTGTTATTTTAAACTTTTTTATTATACCTTAATGTCAGCAGTAGAGCTGAATCCATCAAGCTGGTTCAACAACTCTAACATAGTTCTCTGAACTTCACGGTCACCAGCCTTTTCAGAGTCAAACCGCTTTGTACCAATGGCATCCAATTCATCAATGAAAATGATTGCTGGGGCCTTCTCCTTGGCAAGTGCAAAGGCATCTCGGACTAGCTTGGCTCCATCACCTGTTGACATAAAAGAATAGAGCTTGATAAAACATTCACATTCTCTTAAATATTTGACACAAGTCGCCAGTTACAAAAAATTAATAGTTACAAGTAAAATAATTAATTTATGTTTTAATTTGTAAAATACACAATGTTTTAAAGAAATAGAAGCTTTTATTACTACTATAGATCACAGCTGATAATCATCATAAAACTGAGTGGATGTTTTGTGAAATATAGTTATCAACAACAATAAAATGTTTTGCCCAGTTAGAAGTTATGGCACTACAGATACATTTAATATATTAATAAAACCTATGCTCTTAAATTTTAATCTTTCCTCATAAATATGATAATTATTTTTTTAATACATAGTAATTATATTAATTTTTGTTTCTAAACATAAGTTTAATTGTAAAAATCAAAGATACCATAAACAAGAGAGTTGCATTTTTTCTTACCAATGAACATTTGCACAAGCTGAGGTCCAGCAAGCTTTAAGAAGGTAGACTTTGTCTGTGCAGCACAGGCCCTGGCTAGCAGGGTCTTTCCCGTTCCAGGAGGACCATATAGCAGTACACCCTTTGGTGGGTGGATGCCAAGGTTCACAAACTTCTCCTTATGGGTCATTGGCAGGACCACAGCTTCTATCAATTCCTGTAACATATAATTATATGTAATTAGTAATGTTTTTTATCATAAAAAATGACACATATGTGACTTAAAATATTAAGCCATAAATAAAAAAAAGAAAAGTCACACATTATAGTGCTTAAACACACATTATAGTACTGTCAGTACATTTAAAATATATATTTTTTATTTGGAGAAGCAGACGGCCAGACAGACAGGTGATTCAAGTTTTCCTTATCTTGAGGCTAAGTTGTCTATATCACTAGTTCCTTTAATTACCTCTTAAAATATCTCAAGACGGAAACCATTACCACACCACAACCATTTGTGCATATACAACCAGTACAGGCAGAAGATGGCCTGTCTATCTGGGACTCTAATAAGGAAGTTCTAATATCTGCTTTCCCTACTAGCTCCAGGGTGTAGGATGCATATGAGTATGATCTGATCACAACACTAAAAAGGCTTGATTAATTGTTTCAGTCCGTAAATCATCTACTACAGGGTCAGGTGCTGATGTGGCTCTTGGGGCTGATCTGCCTCTTGCATTCTTCTAGTCGTCTCTTACAACACCCGATTTTATGGTATGGTTTGGTGATATAGTGTATTCTAAATATATCACCACATGGACAAAAATGGCTTGATTAAAGAGTACAAAAATACCTGAATCTGTTTGTCCAATCCACCAATATCAGAATACTGTTCTGTTGGTCTCTCATCCACCTCCATGGCTTTCACTCTGGCGTCGTATTCAGCTGGTAATGTCTCCAAAATCAAATAAGAGTCCTTATTCACTCCAACCAAGTCACCTGGCTTCAGTTTCTCAGCATCTACCAATCCAATTACTGGTAAAAAGTACGTTTGACGGGTTGAGGTCTTAATAACCGCACATTTGCCCTTCCTCTGCGAGTCTAGGTCCACTACAGCACCGTCTTCTTCTTCTTCTTGAGGATCCACATCCAAAAGTTCAATGACGTTCGAAACCAGGTAAGGCAATGTTTTGTTGACTTTAATTTTCTCAGTATTCTCTTTTATTTTATCGTTCTGTGCTTGGAGTTCGTGGGAGATTCTCATAACTTCACTTTTCATGATTTTGATTTCATTGTCGAGAAGTCTCGTGCGGCTGATGATCTCGTCTGTTGGCATACGCAGAACTTCTTCACTCAGCGCTTCTTCTCCATCATCCCAAATGGATTTATCTTCCAGCGTTGTAGCCATTGCGGTCTGTATTTATTCTACGGTTGAAATATATGAAAATAAGTTTTGTTCTACGAAAATGACAATTCAGAAATCAGCAAAATGTATTGTCATTATGTCTGTTTTGGGGTTGCTATATTAGAGTGAATACTTTGCTTTTTAGTAGGATAAATTTTGTTCACTCTTCATAGTTTTTAGAGCGTAATACTGTGGCGTGTCAGCATGTACATATTTTAAGTTCAAATTAATTTGTGTAATTAATTATTTTAATGGACAGACAGACTTGACAGACACGTTTTATATATATACCGCCGTAGAGTTCGCGCACGCGAGTCCTTTACAGATTCCGTGCGCGGGTTCTATGGCAACCATTTTATTGACTGTCACTTTTGGTTTTATCCTCTTTTCTGTTGTCTGGTACATTTTTATTGCTTTTATTTTTCTGCCTATGTCCTAACTCCTTCTGTTGTAAATATATATTATAAATTGTAAATACCAAACGGAGTCGAATTTATTTGGAGTCAGATTCTCTTTGACACCACACATTACACTGGTGACCACCTTCAAGAACACGAAATATGGCTCAGGCAGATTTCTCTTCGACCTCTTCGCCTTCGGATGTGGATATGTCCCGACAAATTTGCGAACTCAAAAAGCGCATACAAGCTTTGTCGGAGGTGATTAAAAGAGGATATCGATCGCGGACGCCGAATCGCCCGCACAGACGCAAGCGTTCAAGAACACGGCACGGAACATGTTGGTACCATTTCAAATTTGGTAAGAAAGCAGAAATGTGCAATAAGCCGTGCAACTTCACGCCGGAAAACCAGGACAGCAGTCAGTGAGCGCGGCTGATGACTGCTCTTCCAGCAAAGGCCGCCTATTCGTCACAGATCGGGTAACAAAGACGCAGTTCCTCATCGATACCGGAAGCGATGTCTGCGTCTTCCCACGACCTGCTGCTAAAGGACGACGCGAGAAAAGTGCATACGAGCTGTGTGCAGCAAACGGCACTGTCATTCATACATACGGTTTTGTAAATATTTCTGTAAATATAGGTTTAAGGCGTGACTTCTCCTGGCGATTTATAGTTGCTGATGTGAATAGGGCTATAATAGGTGTAGATTTTTTGTCATTTTATAATTTAATTGTAGATTGCAGGAACCATCGTCTGATTGACAACCACACCTCTCTTTCTGCCCCGGCTTCGCCTGCTCGAGTTTCAGACATTGTCTCTTCGGTGAAGTCGATTGTTGGTGAGTCGGTATATCATGACACACTACGTTCATTTCCTGACGTCACTCGCCCACTAGGTACACATCGTAAGCCATTACACAATACAGTGCACTACATTCGCACCACTCCGGGTCCGCCTGTTTCATGTACTCCACGTAGGCTGGCACCGGATAAACTCAAGATAGCGAAAGAGGAGTTTGCTTCTATGCTGCAGAGCGGCATAGCCAGACCCTCTGAGTCATCTTGGGCCTCACCTCTCCACTTAGTTCCTAAGAAGGACAATGGCTGGCGTCCTTGCGGGGATTATAGGATGCTGAATGCTCGCACTCTACCGGATAAGTACCCCATCCGACACATTGAGGATTTCTCTCATAGCCTCGCAGGCTGCAGGGTGTTCTCCACGATAGATTTGTTGAAAGCTTACCATCAGATTCCAGTATTTGGTGACGACATAGCGAAGACTGCGATCACTACCCCGTTCGGTCTCTACGAGTTTCCGTACATGACGTTCGGGTTGCGCAATGCAGCTCAGTCCTTTCAACGATTTGTTGATGAGATGCTTAGAGGCCTTGAGTTCTGCTACGCTTATTTGGATGACTTCCTGGTCTTTTCCCCTGATGAGGAGACCCATAAGCAGCACCTACGCACGCTGTTCACCAGGCTGCAGGAATACGGCATGGTAATCAACACATCCAAGTGCACCTTTGGCGTTTCTCAGGTAAAGTTTTTAGGCTACCTTATTTCTAGCGAGGGTACCAAGCCTTTGCCTGCCAAGGTAGAGGCTATACAAAATTTTCCAGTTCCTAAAACGGTCAAAGAGCTTCGAAGGTTCCTAGGCATGCTCAATTTCTATAGGAGGTTTATGTCCAGTGCAGCTCGTAATCAGGCTCCTTTGAACGATATGCTAGTTGATTCGATCAAAGGGTCTCATCCTATCACATTTTCTGCAGCTGAGCATGAGGCCTTCGAAGCCTGTAAGCAGGATCTGTGTCAGGCAACTTTGTTAGCACATCCAGACTCAGAAAGTCGATTATCAATTGTTTCCGATGCAACAGACGTAGCCATTGGCGCAGTCTTGCAACAGCACAAGCAAGGGATTGGATGGCAACCTCTTGCTTTCTTTTCGAAGAAGCTGAGCCCAAGTCAGCAGAAATACTCACCTTACGACCGTGAGTTATTAGCTATTTACGAGTCCATCAGACATTTCAGGCACATGGTTGAAGCAAGAGACTTCGTGGTTTACACAGACCATAAACCTCTTTGCTTCGCATTTAGTAATCGTAAGGATAGATGCTCACCTCGCCAGTTCAGGCATTTAGATTTCATTTCCCAATTCACTACTGATATACGGCACATATCTGGTAAGCACAATGTTGTGGCCGATCCGCTGTCTCGGATCGAGGAGATTTCTCAGCCAGTTGACTTGGAGCACATCGCTCAGTCTCAGTTCTCCGATTCAGAGCTGCAGCAACTTATTAACAGCAATAATACGTCTTTGTGCCTCAAACAAGTTAGGTTGCCTGGGACAGACACTGTCTCATATTGTGACGTTAGTAGTGGCGTTGCAAGACCGTACATTCCACCTCAATTCCGCCGTCAGGTTTTTGAGGCATTGCATTCGCTGAGTCATCCTGGGGCCAATGCATCTGCAAAACTTGTTGCAGAACGTTACGTTTGGCCTGGCATTAGGAAAGACTGTCGAGAATGGACCCGTTTCTGTTTGGCCTGCCAGCGGTCAAAGGTCACTCGGCACGTCTCATCACCTTTGGGTACATTTTCCTTACCCAAATCCAGGTTCTCAGAAATTCACATTGATATGATAGGTCCTTTACCATTTAGCCAAGAGTACAAATATTGTCTTACAGCCATCGATAGGTTTACGCGATGGCCTGAGGCAATTCCTCTCAAAGAGATCACCGCTGAGGCTGTCGCTAAGGCCTTATTGCACGGTTGGATCTCTCGCTTTGGCGTCCCTACCAGCATCGTGACTGATCGCGGTGCACAGTTTGAGTCGGCGCTATTCAAAAGGCTATCAGAACTCATAGGTTTCAAGCATAAAAGGACCACTTCATACCATCCAGCATGTAACGGTCTCGTAGAGAGATTCCATCGTCAACTCAAGTCTGCTATTGTCTGTCATCAAACTTCAAACTGGGTTGACACTCTACCAGTGGTTTTATTGGGTATCCGGTGTGCTTTCAAGGAAGATCTACGCGCATCCTCAGCCGAACTCACGTACGGTGAGTCACTGAGATTGCCCGGTCAACTTTTACAGCCTAACTCTAGTGATCATTTTCCTGATGCAAGTGATTACTTAGCCCAACTTCGTAAGATTGTTAGCGATTTACAGCCATCACCAGCTTCACGCCATGGACACAAATCGGTCTTTGTTTTTAAAGACTTGGCTACCGTCTCCCACGTTTTTCTGCGGGATGATAAGGTCCGTGGGTCGTTAACTGCTCCATACACTGGTCCCTACGAGGTTGTAGAGAGAGGTGTTAAGGTGTTCAAGATTCGAGTTCGTGGTAATGTGATTACTGTATCCATAGACAGGCTAAAACCAGCCTACGTGTTGAGTGATAACACTTCACTCCACCCATTGCACAGTCACACACACTCACAGCTCATTTCACCTTCCTCTCATTCATCATCACAACATTCATCACAACACACAATTCCATCTCCATCATCACAGCATCACACGCCACCCGACGCCGTCGGAGAAGACAATGTCCGAAGAACTCGATCTGGTCGACGCGTTCACTTTCCAGCGCGTTTTCTTCGCTGAAAATATGGCGCTTTCCAGCTGGAAGGGGGTGATGTGGCGTGTCAGCATGTACATATTTTAAGTTCAAATTAATTTGTGTAATTAATTATTTTAATGGACAGACACACTTGACAGACACGTTTTATATATATACCGCCGTAGAGTTCGCGCACGCGAGTCCTTTACAGATTCCGTGCGCGGGTTCTATGGCAACCATTTTATTGACTGTCACTTTTGGTTTTATTCTCTTTACTGTTGTCTTGTACATTTTTATTGCTTTTATTTTTCTGCCTCTGTCCTAACTCCTTCTGTTGTAAATATATTTTAATTGTACATACTAAACGGAGTCGAATTTATTTGGAGTCAGATTCTCTTTGACACCACACATTACAATACTATAATATTATTATAGCCTAATTTTCCTAGGAAAAATAAGTGAAAGATATTGTCTCTAAAAATCAAGGTCTATTAGCATTTATAAAAACAGATAAACTCATTAGACGCGTCCTGTGATGTGCGGTCCACATAAACAGCCGGCCATGAAAGAATATTTTTAATGTCAATTTTGACGTCTCGGATCTTACTGTCTTGGCATTGGTTTGGTTGGGGGATTATTTATTTACTAGTATTTAATAACTATATATTTTAAGGCCGCCGATTTTTAATTATACCTATACTTAAAATATGGCGTTCTCAATGTTTCTGCGTTCACCAGGTAAGTAATGCTAATATCTATAAACAAAGAATATTACATAATAGTTGTGGTATATATGTTTCAAACTTGCTTGACACATCTTGGAGATAGTTTTGTAAGAATGGTAAACTATAGTTATTGTTGAAGTATAAAATACGCTCTAATAAGTTCGGTGCTTAACCTGTATGCTTAACATCCACAGTACATTAAACAAATTGAAGTTCAAGTGGGTAATTTTTGTATATTTTTCTTCTACTTTCTTTACATGTTTAATAATTGAAATAATTTATTATAGGAAAATTAAAATAATTAGTAATAATTGTTAAAAATCGACATCATATAGGTATATATGTTTGTGGTAATTTAATTGAAACGATAACTTAAAACTGTTAATTTATTATACATATTAGTATTAATCTGATTTAGAGATATCTATTTATAATTGTGAAGTTTCAACATGTGTCCAAAAGAAGCTTACATTACTTCATACCTGGTGGGACCATAAGATATTAAACATAATTATAACAATTTTCCACTATCAGTTATTTCTACCAGCCAAATATAACTCTTTATTCAAGTATAGTAAGGTCTCATTAACAATATTTATCACCCATTGCTTGTAATCAGTATACTAATATGATATGAAAGAAGTCATTAAATATAATAAATCACCCAGTCGCTAATTTAGCATTTCATTGGTCCAAGGGTTTATGACCCCTAGTAACTTGGGATCCACAGGGTCACCCTGTGGATCCCAAGTTACTAGGGGTCATGTCTGTTATTTCAATATACTCAAAATACACAACATATGGCTCTTTTTCACATTTTTGGTACTCATATGTATGTAAATTTGATTGTGTGAGTATGGGACTTTTTGCTGCTTTATAAATATATTTAACTCTACTAAATTTAAAACCACCATAAATTAAAAAAGCAATTACAGTCAACGAAAATTCACGAAAAAATAATAATATAAGAACTGCCCAGCACTGGCCTAGTGAGTTGGCATATGGTTTCATATCAAGTTCTCCTCATGAGAAAAAGGCTATCAGCTTTTAAGGCAGCCTCAGGATTAAATAGGGTAATGATACTAATCGATGTATATGTCACATCAACAAGACATTTTAAACTGGGTGCCTTTACCTTAGTACTAATTTTGTGAAATACATTCTCATGTACACTAGCCCTACACTGATGTGTCTGTTTTCTGTCCTCAGCATGCACAAACCGGGTGTTTGCACAGCAGATCATGAAGCTTGCCACCCAACCCATCTCTCGGCCTGCATCCATTGGACCTATGGCTATGAAGGAGGCTAAATCCACACCGTTGCTTAATGCTGTAAGTATTATCTGAATAAGTAACCTCAATTGCCTAACGCAAATAGCATCAAAATCTGTTTGGTTTTATTTGTATGACTGAGTGATAAAGGTGCAAATAGCCATCACTAAAATATTGTAAATATAAAATTAGTGAATTCCACATACAACCCATAAGCAATGTGACACTGGCAAAAGTTGCAGAAGTCAGTGCACAGATTGTCATTGAATGAAAAAGTAGATAGTGACTACTTAAATTAGAGTTGATCCCACCTCCACCAAAGCCCAAAGCCAAAAAACATATGGAATAGAGCATGTCATGGAAGACTTTTTTAAAATCTCAACATCTCAGACCTTACATTTATATTGGTTTTGAAAGAGATTTCTCGCGCTACACGAAATAGGCAAGTGATTGACCACGATTGGTGCAATCCAGGCGAAATGTAAGAAGGTAATTTTTCACATTTGCCAAGTCAAAAGTCACGGCCGGGTATCCATGAGTATTTACGTGCCCTCTGAAGAACAGAAGTAAGATGTTATAACTTATGGACAAACATCATATCGTCATCATCGTCTCATAGCGGACTGCTATTTTTATCACCGATTATAATGCCTTAGACCCTAGGCTTGCGTGATGCAAGCCAGGGTCTAAGGCTGCGGACACCAAACTTGCGACGGTGGCAGCGGGGCGACACGCCGCCCGTGCACCGCTCGATCGACCCGCTCCGCTCCAGTTTCGTGCCCATCGCTATACTGTGCAATGCTTTTGTATACATGGCCGTCGCCCCGCTGCCGCCATCGCTCCGCCGTCGCATGTTTCGTGCCCGCAGCCTAAGATGGTGCAGGTTATTCAACGAAATGCCCTGTCGGTCACCGGCTGTCACGTACACACGACGAAACACAGTAAAGCTGCTTGGCGCCGGACTTAGGTGTGGGGGTGGTAGCTAGCCGGGCGGACCATTGATCCTACCACCAATCAAAAACTCTGCGTATCGATCTGCACCTTAAGCAGCGCCTGGTTGCTACGATGGGCGCAAACCATCTTGAAAAAGTTAATGTTTCATTGGCGGGGAACGGGAGCGCCTTTTCCTTAAGTTGTTTGTTAAAGACAATAGATGATGTTAGTTTGTCTCTTCCTCCCAGGTCCGGTCGTTCCGCACGACCAGCGTGCGCCTCTCGGAGAAGCCTCACGATCACTCCAAGCTGTGGGTGGTAGAGAAGGGGGTTTCGGCAGCGCTTGTACCGCTCATACCCCTCGCACTGCTAATGCCTAACAAGCTTTTCGATATAGCACTGGCCATCTTGGTCACAGCACACAGTTACTGGTAAGAAATTCTTTAGATCTATACAAATTAATAGGATCTTTTGAAAGTGACTCAACATATTCATTCCCTCATATCCAATTGTAAATTTTAACATCGGGTTTCAATTTATAAAAACCTTATTTCTGCCGACAAATGACCCACCACTGGTTCGGGACTCCTCCAAATTCATGGAGGGTAATTAGCCTACTGTGCTACATTGAAAGACCGGTTGGGGCAGGGTTTCGTTTCAGGTGTTCCTTCTCTTGCGGCCAGGTTTTGTGATTTCCTTTTGTCGGCTCTTACGACACCCTCAGATTGAAATGGGGTGGTGACATTACCACGGATTCACTTACTCACACACATATGCGCTTATCATCAGAGATCGTCTGCGAATCATCGTCACTCTAGTCGTATGAATATTTCCCTATCCTAAATTTCCTATACCTCTTCCTCCTTAACCCCAGGGGTCTAGAAGCCATGGTGGTGGAATACGCAAGAGTATTAGTTGTGGGGACGGTGGTACCCAAAGTGGCTATGATGACGGTCTATGGGATGTCGATCACTATGCTGGGTGGCCTCTTCTATCTGACATTCAATGATATCGGGATATGCCGCTCCTTTTGGAAGATATGGAAGAACATGAAGAAGCCAAAGAAATAGGTTACGGCTTTTTTGTTGGTAGTTCGCTGTTGTAAATGGTTAGATAGTATGTATCCTTACTCAAAAAGTAGCGTTACTAAATTGATATTAAATGACAAAAATTTGGACCTAGAAGAATCTACAAAGTTTTTGGGCATTACTTTAGATTCCAAGTAGGGTTCATGATTTCTCGAGCTTTTCAATTTCTCGGGTCTCGAGAATTCTCGAGGCTAATTTCTCGGGACTCTCGGGTTGTCGAGAAATTTACATTTACGTACGTTTTCTCATAATATTTGGTTCCAATTGCGTCTAAAAATCAGTGGTTTAAATTTCCTCTCAAATAAAAGTATCAAATTAATTATAAAACTTTCATCGATGTTATTCAAAAACATTAATCTTATAAATATTGTTTTATAAAATATTACTTACAGAAAAAAATATTATTCAGGCTCATAATCATAATGACAGCACCTTAGTTGGTTATTTAGAACTTAAACTAAACAAAAAACATGAAAGAAAACGTAAATATTAGGTTGGGGAAAAAGTCATTTCGCATTATAGTATGTATGAACTTGTAATAAAATCTTCAGTCCTGATCTTGCACCTTCAGATTTCTACATGTTACGGTCTCTTCAGAATTCTTTAGGCAGTGTCAGGTTAACATCACGAGAGGACTGCCAAAACCACTTGTCGCGGTATTTTGATCAGTAGTCCCAAAATTTCTATAGCAATGGGATCATGTCCCTACCTACAAGATGGCAAAAAGTTATCGAACAAAATGGTAGCTATATACTTTAGTTAAATGTAAATAAACGATATTAAAACATGTTTTGAAATTTCTTAAAAAAAGCGACGAAACTTTTTCTCCAACCTATTATCAAACTCAAACTCAAACTCAAACTCAAAAGGAACTTTATTTACGTAGGTTTCATCACAAAACTCTTATAAATCGTCATATTTATAAACACCATTATCATCTTACGGCCCCTGTCCTAACTTAATCTTAACTTACATTACATTAGAATCACAGCACAATTTTGGGCTGGTTATTTAGAAAAAGAAATCAACTTAAATCTTGTAAACAAGATAGCTTCTCTAAAACACGAAAGAAATCTTTAATATCTTAAACTCAGGTAGAAAGTAAATGTAAATTATAATTACATTACAATCATAGCACCATTTATGGCATGGTAAAGAGTTAATAGAATATAAACAAATTAAAACTCTGCAAGTTTATTTTCTACAAACGTACATGATTTCTCGAGTTCTCGACTTTTCTCGAGCTTGATTTCCCGGGAACAAAGCCCAATGATTTCCCGGGAATTCTCGGCTCGAGAATTCCCGGGAATGAACCCTAATTCCAAGTTACAATGGAGGCCCCACATTCATAAACTCGCTGATAAACTTAGTTCAGCGGCTTATGCTGTGAGACAGGTAAGACGGCTCACCGACGTGGATACCGCGAGACTTGTCTACTTTGGTTACTTCCATAGCGTCATGTCATATGGTATTTTGCTTTGGGGCAACGCCGCAGACATTGAAACTGTATTTGTATTTACAATCTAGGACCCAAGGAATCACTTAGAAATAAGTTTTGTGATATAGGAATTTTGACTGTGGCATCGCAGTTTATCCTTGCTAATATCTTATTTGTGAGACAGAATATCAGTCAGTATAAGACCGGCTGTGATGTCACTATGTCCACTATCCGTACAAGAAATGGGCATAAACTAATGATACCTCACCACAGACTGCAAAAAGCCCATGGATCTTTTGCAGGCCTCGGTGTTCGCCTGTACAATAAAATTCCTGACGCTATTGTAAATCTACCCTTCATAAAGTTCAAAAATTTTGTTAAAACTACACTAATTAATAAAGGGTACTACCGCGTCAACGACTATATGTGTGATAATGATGCCTGGAAGTAACTGTCATTTTGTGCCTGTGCTCTGTTCCTTTGGTCCCTTCAATACTATATCTCATTGGCGAAATATTTTGTACGTAGCATTTAGAAAATGTCATATATTGTACACTGTATGTGTGAGCAATGACGCAATGGAGACCTTTAATCGCGGATTTGTTTTTCTTTTTTTTTTATTGGCTCTGTCAAGGTCTATCCGTCATTCATTGCGTAAACATGTAGCGTGTTTCTCTCATCTTGCGAACTTGCTCTCACTATGCTGTTTAGTGCTTTTTGTAAACGAACAAAATTTTAAAAAAAGCAACTACAGAGTTTCTTGCCGGCTCTTCTCTGTAGAGCAGCCTTCCGAACCGGTGGTAGTTTCGGCATGAATGTGAGTGAACATATAGGGATTGTGAGCGATCAGGGGAGATGGAGGGATTGCAGGAATGAGGAGTTGTGTGTGAAAGGTGTGAATGTAGGTATGACGACTGATAGGTGTGTGTGGAGACTACCACCTAGTGTGGGACAGGGGCCGTAAGATGATAATGGTGTTTGTAAATATGACGATTTATAAGAGTTTTGTGATGAAACCTACGTAAATAAAGTTCCTTTGGAGTTTGAGTTGAGTTTGAGTATGGAATGAAACTGCTGGATTATTTCCATTTGGCAATATAATGGACTTTATATCGAACACATTACAACACACGTCGCACTCTCGCGTCTTAAATGAAAGAGTGGCGTGATGGCGTCCGGACTTCTATACATCACTATTTTTTAACACCAGATTAAAAAACGGTTAATATAGACACATATTAGATCGTTAATATTTAGTCGATTTTTTTACTCATCGATTACAAGTGTTTGAGTGGTTTTGTTTGCCGAGCGGTTTTACAAATGGAATGGGGCAGTAAATATTATTATGCACGCAAGAACACTAGGTAATTGCTTAGATCGACATTACCTAATAATTAGGCGTTTTGTGGGATAATAAATTAGAGGTTGCTTTTAGTTTTTTTTTATTTCTTAACTGTGATCAGAAATTGCAACACAATATCTTTACGGCCATTTTTTTTGTAAATTAAAAATAGTGCTGTATTTTTTTTGTTAATACTGGAGTTGCCATCTTTTAACTGTTGCAAAAAATGCAATGTGCATTTTGAGCGTACTGACATAATTGGAGACTGGCGGAAACACTTTCCGCCAGTCACTTGTCCACATAAAGTTAACACGTCTTAATGTTTTTTTTTCTAGCACACGCCTAAATCCTGTAATATTCTCCCATAAACAACATTAATTAGGGAAATTACACATCCCAAGTTGCAGTTACTTTGGAATGACGTAACAACGATGTTACTGGATAATCTTATAAACTGTATTTTTCCTTCAGGGGCCTGGAAGCCATTGCCGTAGACTACGTCCGCGCCAGTGTAGTTGGACCCATCCTACCAAAAATTGCCATCGGCTTCGTGTACCTAATCTCAATTGCCACCCTTGGGGGACTCTTCTACCTTATCACCCACGATGTAGGTTTTGCCAACGCCATCAGACAACTCTGGGCTGTTAAATCACAAAACCAAAAGGCGTAGATAATTGAAAATGTTATTTTTTAAATAATATAAATATATATATTATTTACGAGAGAGTACGTTATACGGTCCCAGGGCGGTGCTTCACGTTCTCTTTCTTCGTTTCACCTTTACATTACATACACTTAATAACGCCATCTAGCGTCAAATTTGTGCAATTCTAGCATAGCTATAAATCTAAATTACATTTACGCAATCCACTGTATAATCTCGGGCTAGGCTTATAATTTTTAAGGAATTTGGAAATAATTTATATATTTGAGATTGTTTAAAATATTCAAACAGGTAGTAGAAATTCCTAAATAAAAATAGAGACGACTAAGATACCGGTTCCATTGAGCATATAAATTTTAACATCAAGTACAATGTAATTTAATTTTTGGTGTGTTAAACGCGGTAAGGTTGCATTTTACAAACGATGAGATTGACAGTATACAATCCAATTTCATTTAGCGCCATCTGTTGAGTTAAAACTATATACCCCATAACAACTACAATATTGAACTTGTTCAAGGCTACCGCTTCCAAATACGAAATTAAATTTCTGTGCATATTTTTGTTAATCCATTTTAGTTTTAAACTAACGACTTAGTCCAATTTTTGTTATTTAGGTACTTAAATCTCCGGAATTGTTTGAATCGAGTATTATCGTTCCACGAATTTTTTGTTTAGATGTAAATGTTTGTGATGGTCAAAATGGCCGACAATAATTTATTGTTATAATAAAATTATGGTTGACATACTTGTTTTATTTGACACAATATGCCTGATTTAAAAAAGACACTGCATGTGTTATGGGATTATAGACAAGGGCCAAACCATTTTTACTCGGAAATTAAAGCACTAAACCCGATCCGTGCCCCGTGCGGGGAATTTTGTATGAAGTGCTCCCGGCCGGGGCACGGCCGCGCCTGGTTCCGGCAGTACATGATCGCCGTTTTATTTAGTGGATAGGTGGGATCGCAATATTTACCATCTCTATTTTGATTTACTATTACTTCTCAGCCCATAAATAAATAAATAAATATCCTTGGACATTTCACACAACGCCATCTCGTCCCAAGCTAAGCAACTTAATGCTTGTGTTATGGTAACGAGATGGATGATAAACTACTTATATACATTTTTTTTTGTAAATATATACATATTATAGATAGAAATGACACCCAGACTCCGAGCCAGTGCCTCTGGTTTAGACAAAGACACTTGCCCGACCCGGGAATCGAACCCGGGACCCGTTGATCCAAAGGCGGCACATCTAACCACTAGACCAACGAGGCAGTCAATAACCACTGCTGAGTCGGGCCTCCTCCAACTTACTGGAGGGTAATTAGCCTACTGTGCCACGCTGGCCAGACGGGTTAACACATAGTTTCGTATCAAGTTTTCCTTCTCTTGCGGCTAGGTTTTCGACATTGTCGTCTTACGACGCGTTCAGGACGAAACGGGTGGTGACACAATGTATTCTTAATCCGTCACCAAGCTTATAGTATTATTATATCTGTGGGTAAGTTAAGAACATGAGCTTAGCTGTTTCTGCAATTTAAAATAGCCTAAATATTGAGATTAATTATCCTGTACAAGTATATTCTAGCTAATAAATAAAACTAATGTAAATATCGTTAAAATAAAATTATTATTTATTCAATATTTAACATGTCTATAAAACTAATTTTACTGTACATAAATAAGAAATAAATATCTATACTGACACAAAATTCAAGCTAGCAAATGTAATACTGTATTAAGAATTAACAAATTTTAAATTGCAACATTATATTTTTATGTTCTGTTTTTTTTTATATATATTGCCTACGTAATCTTCAATCAACAAAATGTACACTCGATGCGCCATTGAGCGAAGCAGACCAAGGATTGACAAACGCCGTGGGTTTTAGTATTAGGTCGGCGAACAATTACTCTCTCTCCTCCATAATCCTGCTAGCCCACAACGGCCGGCTTCCCAGTAAAAAAAAGAATAACGCCCGGGAAAGAATAATCTGCCCCAATCTCCGAATCACAGACATGGGTCTAGGGGGTTGATTTTGATCCAAGATCACGGGTTCCTAGTTCGATTCCGGGGTCAGGTAAACTGCCAGTTCAGGAGGTTTGTATTTTACTAAAAATGTCTGAGAAACTTTCGCAACTTAATCTTGTTTGTGATCCTCTATCTATGTAAGTACGTAATAGCTAATTATAATTACATTATAGAGGTTGTAACAAAAATCCTATCGCCATACGAATCATCAGAAGCGGTTGTGTTTAAAATGATTTTCTACCTTAAAGTATGAGGGAACATTCGACTTTTACTACTAACACGGGTTACACACAGTCAGTCGCACATACAGTCGCTATCATTATCATACAAACTTAGTCATTTGAAATTCTCGCTCACCAAAATTTTAAGAAATAAAAATGGCTTGTTTCTTTGTCGTTGATACTTAGGTAATGGCTATAGAGTTTTTGTTACACACTGTATATTACTTTATATTTTGGCGTTAACCTCTTTTTAGAAAGGTGCGATGGTAGGTTGGTGACTTAGAATCCACTGTACTGTATTCTGAACACCCTCATAAACATGTCACCGTCGATACCGTTATGATGGGACTTCACCGTTCGTATTCGCGTCATCGTCCCAGTTCGTAAATGACCCACTGCTGAGTTGGGCCACCTCCAATTACATGGAGGGAAATTAGCCTACTGTGTTCGTTTCATATTTTCCTTCGCTTAGCGTATTTGCCATATTCTATATTAAGCCACAATGCGTGGATTATTTGTAAAAAAAAACACATCCTACTTATCTTATAAATGCGAAAGCTTGTATGGATGGATCTTTGTCACTTTTCATGTGAAAAGTACTTGATTGATTTTAATGAATCATTACAATAATATAGTTCAAACATCAGAATTTCAGTTATTTCATACACATAAGCAATAATTTATAAAGATACTAGCTGTACCCTGCGCGAATTGTTGCATCACTAACTAAAATACATTTGTAGGAAATTTACACAAATATATATTTTTTGTATGGTAACCTTTGCGGGCCCATGCACGACACTTTGATAAATATCATGACATGATCAATTGCATCGTTTACGATTCTATAAAGCACACACAGACAAACATTCATTTATACATATAGATTGTGTAAATCAGCGATGTAGTAATACGGCGCAGAGAATATCGCGGGAAAAGCTTGGGAAAAATATAGCAAATACGACTAACGAACAGCCATATGAAATGCCATCATAACGTTTTATAGACTATAAATTATACCCTTTTTATACAATTTGCAGTTCTTGTTCAGCTCAGGTTAAGTCCGCACGTGCCTTCTGTGGAAGATATCCATCGCCTCCCACTGCTTCGTGTGCAGTAATACATGAGGCCTCTTTTCCTTCATGTATTGAACCGCCTCTTCTGGGGACCATCCGTTCTTCTGTGAACGAAGAAGGGAGACAATTAAGTGGGCGCGGCAGGAAGACCCGCCAACATACGCAAATGCTCACGCTCAAGTATACTCGGCCTATACATGATCCATTTCTGAGTCGGAGAGAATCCCCCCCAGTTACGTGGATGGTAACTGTCCTACTGTGCAACGCTGGCCAGACGGGTTGGCACAGGGTTTCATATCTAGATTTCCTTCTCTTGTTGCTAGGTTTAGAGCTCGTCAATTCCCTTTGTCGACGACGACACCCTCAGAATGGATTGGGGTGGTGACACTATGTATTCTGAATCCAATCTCCACACGATATAAATAAATATTTGATAGATACCACTACATAGTATAAAACCAAATCGCTGTCGCCTGTCCGTCCGTATGTATGCTTAAATCTTTAAAACTACGCAACGGATTTTGAAGCGGTTTCTTTTAGTAGATAGAGTGATTCAAGAGGAAGGTTTTTAAGTATAATACATACATAATTTCAGCCGTGCGAAGCCGGGGCGGGTCGCTAGTATTATATGTATAGAAATCATGGCGAGATCGATTACAAAGAAAGGAACGTTAGATTTTTTAAATGTTGGAATCATATTATCCGCTACAGAACTCTATAGGCGCATAAAATATTGTCAAATGCTATTTTATTAACGCAGGGTTTAAATAATTTTGAATGCCTACATAAAATATCTTCAAAGATCTACATACTTAATTTCTTGACAACATATCTACAACATCTATTATCTCGATCTTTTTTTTAACTCTATCATAATCCTTATGGTTTTCCATACTCCATACATTTAACGCTAACGGAAAGGTTGGCACTGAGAGTTTGAATCGCCTCGCCCTAAAGCCGCATGCTGGGCCCACATGCACTTACCATCATCAGGTAGCACCCCACGAGGGTAGCACTGCGCGTTCGACCAGCTTTGCAGTGCACGTAGACCGTTCCCGAATTGAGCTGCTGCTCGCTCTCGTTTGGCACTCCAGATAATTTCCTTTCTGCTGGCAGGAACCTGGACCACAATATTTTTAAGTTTTTTAAGGGTTTTACAGGCAATGTGCGTGTAGTGACAGATTTAGAACACATAGGTGTCACCCCCTTCTATCCGCAGCGTGTCGTAAGAGACGACCAAAGGAACACCTAGCTGAAAGAGAAGGAAAACTTGATGAGAAACCCTGTGCCGTCCCGTCTGGCCAGAGTGGCACAGTTGGCTAAAGGTCTTAGCACATACAGAGTTGATATGACAGAGGGCCATTAAATTACACTACGTATACTTTAAGTGATTAGTATGAATTCGAAAGGGTACAAAAAAAATACACGTGATTTTTCATGGGGGGTGGAGGGGTAGTCTTAAACCTCACCAGGTATCACCAAGGGGGAGGGAGAGGTTAAAAAATGTTAAAAAAACATCACGTGATTAATGGACAGCCCCTATAAACGATGCGTTATGCATAAACATCTGTTAGGAAAGATACAACATGTTCAAATGAGGCAAAAATTTTAAAAATCATTTGCGGCTAAACTATTGCTCCAATTTAATTGATTTTTGGTACAGAGCTTGGAAATGATACCTAGTATAGGCAGTTAAAAAAATGCCCCTATATCTTATCAACCCTGTATATAAACTCGGAAAGGGATCGGCACCGTATCACCTTTCGCCTCGCTGTCAAACGTCTTGCAAATCGATAAAAAAAAGTTAGTTGCGTAATAGACTACATGTCCACTGAGAATTTTTTCCGCTCGATCTTCTCCATTGCTGGCGTATTCCATCTAGGTGTCCCGTTGACGAATGTAGACGCCAGAATTGTTCACAACAATTAGTATTTATTTATTGTGAAAAGGATAGATTTGTAATTTTATTTTTGTATACATACATAGATACATTTCAGCAGCCTGTAAAAGACCCATTGCAGAGTCATGTACCCATTGTTGTATGTTTGTAATTAATAAACTCGAAAACTACTAGACCAATTTCAAAAAATGTTTCACCATTGGAATTCTGCATCATATGACATGATGATGAACATAGGCTATATTATTACTACTAGAAACAGTTATGGTCCCTTACTAAATTATTCTTTCCTATGTTACTCAATTCATTGATCTTAGTGTTATTGTAATTGGTTGCTTAGCTGCATATCTGTATGTAAAGAAATATGATACATAATGCAACCTAGACATACCTGTTAATGAATTTAATTCCTTCATACAGTTTATCTTGGTCCGGAGCTTCGAAAATGTCAGTTGTTGCCAACTGGAGAAACTCTATGCCCAGTTCCCGCCATTTCTGAAAAATAAATAAAAATACAGTATTAATTTTATAGTTTTAATATTACATGCCCGCCACATTCCTCTATCATCTACTTTAGTAGTTCTCATTCAAACTAAAATCGTTAATAATATATTTTACTTTTTAATTTTAATTGTTAATTAACCGATTGGCGAACCGGGCAATACTTGTTGACTTCACAAACTATCCCGCATGACGAGAACCTCGTTAGAGCCGAGAAAGAGAAACTCACCAAGTATCTCGATTTGGCTCACGAGGTTAGCGCAATGTGGCATGTTGATTCCACAATCATTGTGCCGATAGTCGTTTCAGTAAACGGTCTAATCGGGAAGAGTTTCGACCAACATCTCAAGAAACTCGCTGAGTTGCTGTACTTTGGGCCCGATACAAAAGACTGTCATCCTGGATTCGGCAAGAATAGTGAGCAGGTTCCTCTCTCTGGAACCCTGAACCTCGTTTTCGATTCCTGCTTTTGTCTTTTAAGAATTTTTTTTTACTCAATTTATTTTTATAAAAATATAAGTAAAAATGAGAAATATAGAGATATAACATTATTGTTTCTTCTATCATATTAAAACATTATTAAAACCTGACGTTAAACTTTACAAATGGCTGCATTTTGTCCAGTCATTTTCTTTCTTTACGCATATGTATGAATTAGTAGTTTCTTAGAAAAAACAATGCAAAAAATGTTGAATAGTATGAGGTATTTGGGTTTTCTAGACGCAAATGGAAATAAGATTTTTATACTATCTTCAAAGATGGAAATAATATTTTTTTACTATCTTCAAAGCATGGGCATAGGGACATGTTATCAAGATGACATCAAGTATTTCAATGAACAATTATCACAACAAAACGACATCCTATTGAAGCTGACATACAGATGAACTGAGGGTCACTTGATATGAGTACAATAGGTTTTAAAATAGACAGAAAAATATAATTTTCTAGAAGCATCATCATTCCTTATGTTTATGTTGCTACATCATAATGGAGAAAATCCAACTTCACTTCATTCATCAGTTGGTTGACATTTTCACTTATTTCTTTGCCTGAAATGTTGTGTCCAAGACATCTTAGGTCTTTACAATTATAAAACAAAGAGCTATAGTATATTTATAAACATACATAAAGTATCACACACATAATTGTGTGGTGATGGATTTAGAACACAAAATAGTCACCACCCCATTCCACCCTGAAGGTGTTAAAAGAGGCAACAAAATGAATGCACAAGATCACCTAGCCACAAGGAAAACTTGATACAAGCCCTGCCAACCCATCTAGCCAATGTGCACACTAAGCTAATTTCCCTCCATGAAATTGGAAGAGGCCCATTTCAGCAGTAGGGTAATTTTATCAGCTGAATTGATGAGTATACTGTAAATACAAGCAAATAACTCCGTCTAGTTCAGTTATCTACAGAAGCAGGACAATGTCCCACTATTTCTACTAGTTGGACAACTGAACTAGTGGAATTTATTATTTATTTATCGTCACTACATAGTATAAAACAAAGTCGCTGTCGTCTGTCCGTCCCTATGTATGCTTATATCTTTAAAACTACGGAACGCAATTTGAAGCGGTTTTTTTTTAATAGAGTTTTTAATTTATAATAATACCAGAGGAATGTTTATATGTATAATACATCCATAATATAGTAGAGAAACACTGATAAATTTAGAGGTTCATCATTGCACCCGTGCGAAGCCGGGGCGGGTCGCTAGTCACTACATAGTATAAAACAAAGTCGCTGTCGTCTGTCCGTCCCTATGTATGCTTAAATCTTTAAAAGTACGCAACGGCTTTTGAAGCGGTTTTTTTTAATAGATAGAGTGATTCAAGAGGAAAGTTTATTTGTCATAATTGCACCCGTGCGAAGCCGGGGGGGTCGCTAGTTTATTATATAAATAAATAAATATAGAGGGAATATACATGTCCCAAAAAATAGTGTCAAGTCCAGAGATAGAGAACCCAAAACAACCCCATGTATGTTCTGTGATTATTCATAGTTTTCATGTTAAGATTTTTTTTAATTGCACTTGACGTCATATCTAGGACAACCTGTATAATATTAGAGCTTTTCCAATTCATGTCTTCCATGTTTCTTGGATGGCCTTTCTTAGCACTGCTTAGTCCTAAAATAATTAAATATTCACCTCTGCATCATTTGAAAAGATCTTGAGTTCATAGGTTTCATTCATTGAGACCACTCCTTTTAAATTCTCCTCTTCTTTGAGCTGGAATTAAAAACATACAATTAATTTGTTATTCATGAGAATGCGGGCAGCGGCTGGAAGCGTCAAGCCGAGGACATGACGCTATGGCGCTCTTTAGGGGAGGCCTATGTCCAGCAGGGAACTAATGTAGGCTGATGATGATGATGAGAATGGAACACTGTGGGACTTTGGTGTTTAGATTGATAACACTTAATGAGGGCAAACCGCAAAATTTTGAAAATATCATTCTTAATGTTTTGATACACATTTTGTTTATCTTCTAAGCTCCAAGCTAGTTTTTTACGGCAAAAATGTATCTGTAAACCTGAAATATGCAAGAATTTTATTCCAAGAAATATTATCGCAATAAACAGTGTTTAATGGTATTTGCTATTGATGATAGACAAAACTTCGATATAATTGGTATTACATACATCACATGAAATTCAAACTATAGTTTACATTGTTTGCTGTCTATCAGTGATTAACTTGAAATAAACATAAAAATACCCACTTTATAAATATACTTTACGAATACCACCTATTTAATCAGCACAATTCACAATGTTTAATTCATGAATCGTCTCAAAACCGGTTCTAAAAAGTGGGTGCACTAAATATTTATAGTAACCTAAAAATATTACCTGTTTAACCATCCCCTGGAAAGGTAGAGCACCCAGGATAACTGTGTCGTCTATCCTGTCGTACCATCGTCTACTGGTAACCTTTTCCATCAGCACATTGTACAGAAGAGTTGGGTAGAAGGTCACTCGGGCGAACATTGCCGTGCTCTGTAAAGTACAGTTATTTTATGCACTGTAAGTCACGGGCGGTCATACGGTTTAACTGGGGTAAACTGTGTCGCTGGATGGCTACCATGGTGAAAGCTGGTCCTCGTGGTGGGGATGGAATTAATTTTTGTTTGCAGATCCGCCTCCCGTGTCCACAATTGGATTGACAAATTTGACAGTTGGTGGAGTTGACAGTCAGCTGGCTGACTGCCATTGTCAGTATTGTTAGTGACGTTTTTTTTGGCCATTGGCGTATTTCGGCCATGAACACCGTTTTCTGGTAATTTTTCAGAAATCTTTGATTAACTGAACAAGTTTTCCATTCATTAGATTGGTGAAATATTGTATCATAGAATTCAATAAAAATGGGTAGTAGAATGGTTTCTACAGTGGGTAATTTCAGCAGCTCAATAAAGTATTTGCGCTGTTTGAGGTGTATTAGTTCATACGTACATTCTGGTTGGTTAAATTTAATTTACTACAGTTATTAATTATTTAATATATTACGAATGTGGTACAGCTCAAATACTAAGTCATATTTTGTAAATCGCGGCAACTTTCAAGTGTGAAACGAAATGTTTCTGAAACTGTCACCCGGACCATGCTACAGCGCAGCTATACCCAGGCAGGCAATGATGTTACATTTTTACTTCTAACATCATTGCAGGCAGGATTCATAATATTATTTTTGTGTTTGCGATGTATAGCCAGTAGATTTCTTTGAAAATCAAAAGGCAGTGATTAAAAGGCACAACACTGCCTGTATAATATCCATATTCAAGCCACTCCTGTTAACATCGGAGGTTCTACCCTCGAAGTTGTTGACCATTACATTTACCTGGGACACACTGCCCAGTTAGGTAAGTCCAATTTCGAGAAAGAGGTCAATCGTCGGATCCAACTCGGCTGGGCAGCGTTCGGGAAGCTGCGAAAGATCTTCTCGTCCACCCTGAACTGAACTGAACTAAACATTCTCGTCCTATGCCACCGCAGTGTCTGAAGACAAAAGTCTTCAACCAATGTGTGTTGCCAGTGATGACCTATGAAACAGAGACGTGGTCGCTCACTATAGGCTCTATCAGAAGGCTCAAAGTCACCCAAAGGGCAATGGAGAGGGCTATGCTCGGAGTTTCCCCTGCGAGATCGAATCAGAAATGAGGAGATACGCAGGTAAACCAGGGTCACCGACATAGCCCACAAGATTGCCAAACTTAAGTGGCAGTGGGCAGGGCACATAGCGCGCAGGACCGACGCCCGATGGGGCGGAAAAGTCCTCGAGTGGCGACCGCGTTCCGGAAAGCGTAGTGCTGGTAGGACTCCCACACGGTGGACCGATGACCTGGTTAAGGTCGCCGGAAAACGATGGATGCGGGCGGCCCAAGACCGGCCTTTGTGGAAATCCTTGGGTGAGGCCTAGGTCCAGCACTGGACGTCTTTTGGGTGAAATTATGACTAAACAAAATGAAATGAATACCAAATAACTTGGATAGTTCGCATAAAATTTCATCATCATAAACTTATCATCATCGCCAAATCTTGTTAGGTCCTACAGAGACCCATACAACGCCTGGATAAAATGCATTTATGTTTAATAATTTGTTTGCTCAAACACTTTTATAGGCACCGATACTCGGACCCTATTATGACGTCAGGTTCTGAAAGTTGTTTATATTTTAACGGTGATTAATGTTTATCTTATTAAGATGACCATAAACTTCATGACTTTTAAAAAACTGAGGCCAATGATCAATTTATCAAAGAGAAAAGGCGATCCACTGTGCCCCCACCCGGAGGCCCCGGTTAGGGAGGCAGAAGGCGCACGTGCACCGGTCTGCGGCGCCCCGTGCGATCGCGCCGCATCGGGTGCGCTTCGGATTCTCCCTATCAAACTCAAACTCAAAAGGAACTTTATTTACGTAGGTTTCATCACAAAACTCTTATAAATCGTCATATTTACAAACACCATTATCATCTTACGGCCCCTGTCCCACACTAGGTGGTAGTCTCCACACACACCTATCAGTCGTCATACCTACATTCACACCTTTCACACACAACTCCTCATTCCTGCAATCCCTCCATCTCCCCTGATCGCTCACAATCCCTATATGTTCACTCACATTCATGCCGAAACTACCACCGGTTCGGAAGGGTGCTCTACAGAGAAGAGCCGGCAAGAAACTCTGTAGTTGCTTTTTTTTAAATTATTGTTCTTGTTTACAAAAAGCACTAAACAGCATAGTGAGAGCAAGTTCGCAAGATGAGATTATCCCTTTCCGCCTCTTCCTTCTTTCTCATGACTCTCTCTGCAAACGTCCGGACCGCGTCCCAGCCCGCAAGGAAAACCCTGTGCCAATTCGTATGGCTACCGTGGCTTAGCAGATTAATTACCCTTTAAGTTATTGGAGGAGGCCCTACTCAGCAGTGGGTCATTTATGGGCTAAAAAGGAAGTATTTTTTTAAGTCTTAAACATAGCTTACGCTACTGATTATCTTTAATTAAAATATACGATAGACATTTAACTAACTATAACTAATTATAAAAGTCTGTTAAATAAAAAAATACTGTCGTTTCTCACAATTTGTAGTTTGTGTTAGACTTAATTACATAGATGCTTAGATCAATAAAAAATACCTTTTTTTGACCTGATATGACTATTGTGACTAATTTTAATTACGACCCCAAATTTATTCACATATTATACGGCGACTATCGGCCCCAATTCGATACGACATATTTTTTAATATTCATAATGTAACTTTTTATAGCCGTAGATATATTTTATTCCACGTTTTATTGTTCTGTAAAAGTTAAGGAGTCAATGGCTCATTTAAAAAAAAAAACGAGATCAAGCTTCTAGTTCCCGAATACAAAGCTTATAGGTAATTTTTAACTCCTTCGTTTTGTAATAATTCACATTGTGGGGCAGATTTTTTCTACATAAGCAATTTATTAATTCGATGGCCACGGCGAGCTGCGTTCAAAGTTGAAAGAGATATCATCAGGTTGATGTATGAACGCCATTTGTAAACGCGGCGGGGTGTCCGCGCAACGACATTCTCAATTCAAATTAAATTAAAACGCGGTAAAACAACGTATTTCCTTTTGGCGTATCGCTATTCAAATTCGGTATAGATGCGATCAGCTAATTTGTCTACGCGATATGCGCTTACTAGTGATAAAATAAAGTTAAAAATGTATCAATGTGCCCATTTTTTTTGGAAATTTACTGACAATTATACGAGAGGTAAGTTGATCAATGAACTGTCGGTAATCACGTTTCAATTTGTAATAGAATTATTTTAGAAGAAACGGCTTTTCCATGTACAATTTATTGTGTAGTAAGATACGCCCAGGAAATCTGTACTTTTTGCCTTCAAAAATCGCTTCATAAAATGATAAAACGTACTGTAATCACTATAAATTTCCGTACAATGATCATACTACTATTAAGCCCATAAATTACCCACTGCTGAATGGGCCTCTTCTCATTTAGTCATTAGCCTACTGTGCAACGCTGGCCAGTCGGGTTTTGTTCCCAGTTTTCCTTCTCTTGCGGCTAGGATTTCACCCTTGTGTTGGAATTGGGCGGTGACAGTAAGTATGTAAGTGTGTATTCTAAATCCGTCACCACGCGGACTAACTAATTATCATAATGAGTTCATAAATAATTTTTCTTTTTTTTTACCTGTCGACATCCTAAACCGTTGTAGTGAAGCTGAGTCGGCATAACCCTCATATGTCATCATTAATGCCACAGCATCCTAATAAGTTTGCTTCAATAAATAAAATAAGAATATCAAAGACGTGCGCTCCGTTTAATGGTTGTAATTGTACCCACATGATATATGGTCGCAGGCCATATAGCCGAGGGTTTGTAATGTGAGTAAAAGGGCAGAGAGCTACGTTTTCATCTTTCACTTGATTAGTCATCATCATAAATTCAGCCCACTACTGAGTCAGGCTACCTCCAAGTTCATGGAGAGAAAGTCCTATTTTGTAATATTTATTAGATGGAGGGCCTCCATGAATTTGGAGGAAGCCCGACTCAGTTGTGGATCATTTCTTTTGTGGCCTGAAGTGATGATTTACAACAATATTAATAGACATTACAATTACAACAACAATACAAACAGCATTAGTAGAATCTCTTGAAAGCGTTAATATTCGAAGTATAATGTACAGTCGTGAAGCTGGACTAAATCTGACTGATTATGCAGGTCTGTCGAACTTCAGACGCTTATTTGTGTCCGAAAAGCGCTCGAAAGACTTAAAGCCTTCTTGGTTGATGTACGATGGCGACACGTGAATGCCGACCTTTATATTCAAATTGGCGGTATTCAAATGAGCTCGTTGTCTATGCGACGGTTGACAATTCGCGAGAATTTTCAAAAAAAGAACGCAGTATACGTCATATCATTCGAGATTCGATTCAAAGTGAAATCGAATTTTGCTTTTTTGGCGCGTCGATACGCATCTGGCTTCTTGGCTGCGTTCAGAATTCATGTTTCGATCCTTTTTGTTTATTTTTATTCCATTTGTGTCCGAAAGAGGCGTGGGGTATAAGTACCCTGTCTGGGAATACAAATGTGCTCGAGAATATTTTTGGTTCTTCAATATGTATCTAAATGAATAGGTTACAAAATGAGTTCTTCAGTGTCTCTGTTAGATTTAACTAAACTGGAAATTCCGTTTTGATGTAGGAAATAGGGTATTTTTTGGGACGTATGTGACATATTTCGGTAAGAAATACATTTTGTAAAAAATATTTTTAAGTAGCGTAAGGAAAAATTAAAGGGATTCCGTAACTCATGGAAAATAATATTTTAACGTTTGCGATTTAAATTTAGCGCAATTGATACAATTCCATCATTAAATGTAAATCATCATCATCATCATAGCTTCAACTAAAAGAAGACTGCTGAACATAGGCCTCCCCTAAGGATTACCACAAGGCCTCGTTGGTCTAGGGGTTAGATGTGCCGCCATTGGATCAACGAGTCCCGGGTTCGATTCCGGGGTCGGGCAAGTGTCTTTGTCTACACCAGAGGCACTTGCTCTGAGTCTGGGTGTCATTTGTGTTCGTGAATTTCATGTTTGTAAACTGCCCCCGCGATACAGGTATACTTAGTGCGAGGGTTTCGTTTTAAATAAAAAAAGGCTTTGTCCTAAGCCGCCCGCAACCATCGGTCACCGGCGACCTTAATTAGGTCATCGGTCCACAGTGTTAAGAGGCCTACTAGCTCTGCGCTTTCCGGTACCTGGTCGCCACTCTTGGAGCATCTTTCTGCCTAATCACACATCACATCACATTTGGCAATCCTGCGGTAACCCTGGTTTGCTTGCGTATCTCAATATTTCTGTATCGATCTCGATCCATTGCACTTTGGGTGACACTTAGCCTTTCAATAGAGCCCATGGTAAGCGACCACGCTCTGTATCATAAGCCAAAACACATTGATCGTTTGTTGAGCAGGTTGCGATAGGAATATAAAAATATCATCACTACATTATCGGACGCAACATAAAATCTGGCAAAAAGAGCGCCAAGGCACGAATCCGCCTCATTTACCTTAACGTAAGTTTAAGATCAGTAGATATTTTGACATGCACTGCTGATAAAGATAGTGTTTCGCTGCGGTTCTTCACTTAACGAGCCCTGAGTAATGACCGACGCATTGTGATTTGAACAATGGCCAGAGATCGCTATTGTTTCTGTAATTGAAAATGATATCCGATAAGCGTTAGTATTTTCCCATTTGACACTTTACTTTCATATATTGCCTGCTTGAAATTAAAAAAGTAGCTGTCAAAATTTTTAAATAGAGAATGTAAGTTGCACAGTTGTTTTAATTAGGTAGTGTTGGGCCTTATTTGCAAATTTCTTGGTCCGAAAATTGATGCAAATACAAGCTGTGAGATGGCCGCGGACGTCCGTAGATCTGCATACAATGAGCTGCGTCGCTCCAGTTTGTAATTTACTGCTGCCCATGCCGCTTAGATGTCGCCCTAAGATAGCAATGCACCTAATTTAAAAATTCTAAAATACTTGCAACTGGATTGCCGTTTCGGATTTTATCCGCTGCTATTTGGCCACCTGCAACATTAGTGATGGTTCAGATATTCAACAATGCATCTTTAAAGATGACCTTTATTCACCTGTGCGAGAATTTGTGTTAAAATATTTTTTAAAAAGTAAATCAGCTTTGTTCCGCCTTAATTTATTACCAAAATCTATTTAAAAGTTGATGAACGCTAATACCTGTAAATTAAAGTAGTTAATATTTAAAAAAATCTAAACTTTTATTTTAAATAAAATTACAGAAAAGTTGTGCCTGTGACAATTATCAAAAGCCATGGACTTTAACTATTGATGCCATATTTGGGCAATTCCATTAATAAAAATAAATAAACACATATCCAAATGATGCATGTTTTATAACTTAAAAAAATAAAATGATCGTTTCCATACAATTCAAAATGATAGTAATTAATCTAATCACAGGCAACCACGTAGGTGTTCCCTACACAAATAAACAAAGGAGTATTTTTTATCAGCTGTTCGCTACCAAATTGTGGTTGGAACGCCCACTGTTGACAAATTGATGTGAATTGCCGAACGCAACCGCGCCCTTTTAAATTTAAACATGGCCGTCTTTTTGGGGGAACAAGTGTATTACGCGGTTAAGTGATTATGATACTTGTAAAAGGGCAATTATGTCACAAACATTCAATCAATGCATACTATTTATATATTTTTTATATTCGTAGAGGCCGTTCGTGCTTGACTAACCGGTCAAAAATAGGAAATAGCGGGTAGCTTTGGTGAATCACCAGTTTGTTTGTATAGATAAGTAACTAATTTCACTTGTTCTTTTGGAAACTATCTAATAAACTTTCGTTACCCTTATGGGGGTTTTTCTTTTCCCCGTAGGTGTATGTGTTTAGGTAAACCTCGTAAGGTGTCGAATTTAGAACACATATGTGTAACCCACCCCATGCAACGCCGCACGCGCAGGGGTGAATCCGAGTCCCACAGTCCGGAGAGGGCTGGTGTGGGGCATCAGGCCTCCTCCGTCTGAGTACATCAAGGATTTTAACCCTGCAAACATCCTGCAAAAGAAAGGCTTGACCGCCAACCAAGTGGTATAAAAATGATTGGATCGATTATTTGCTAACCTATTTGGCCACTTTCGCCTACCTTGGCCATAATTTGATCCTTCAAATTAGCTGACATGCGTGGTCCATCTGGTAACGGATTTAGAGTACATAGTTTCACCACCCCATTTCGTCCTGGGGCTGTCGTAAGAGTCGACAATAGGAAATGACAAGGCCGAAAATCTATCCGCAAGACAAGGAAACTTGATACGAAAACCTGTGCCAACCCGCCTGGCCAGCGTGACCACAGTAGACTAATTACCTTCCATGTAATAGGAGGCCCAACTCAGCAGTGGGTTATGTATGGGTTGAGTAGTAGTAGTACAAAATACTGCAGTGTCTGAAGACAAAAGTCTTCAACCAATGTGTGTTGCCAGTGATGACATATAGAACAGAGACGTGGTCGCTCACTATGGGCTCCATCAGAAGGCTCAAAGTCACCCAAAGGGCAATGGAGAGGGCTATGCTCGGAGTTTCCCTGCGACATCGAATCAGAAATGAGGAGATACGCAGGCAAACCAGGGTCACCGACATAGCCCACAGGATTGCCAAACTTAAGTGGCAGTGGGCAGGGCGCATAGCGCGCAGGACCAACGCCCGATGGGGCAGAAAAGTCCTCGAGTGGCGACCGCGTTCCGGAAAACGCAGTGCTGGTAGGCCTCCGACACGGTGGACCGATGACCTGGTTAAGGTCGCCGGAAAACGATGGATGCGGGCGGCCCAGGACCGGCCTTTGTGGCCTTGGGGGAGGAAATCCTTGGGGGAGGCCTGTGTCCAGCAGTGGACGTCTTTTGGCTGAAATGATGAATGATGATAATGGGTAGTGGTAGATAACTTATTTAGTATTGGGTCATGTTTGAGAAGTAATTCTTTAAATGGGATTAACCATGTAGATCCTTAACGCATTCTATGTGCGCTAAATTTAGCGTTGCGCGTGCGCACCTGCGGTCGAGGGCCCATCATCATTCTCTTTAATTGGCTCCTTGTCTTACCAAAGTAATTTTGCGACAGACTATTAACGCTTCATTGCAGACGCAATCGATCAGCTAATAAAGGCTTAGAGACTTGTCATACTAATTTCGTGTAGTAACAAATTAGAGTTTAAAAAGCACAGCAGTAACTTAAAGCTTACCGATGATAGAAGTAGTGCTTGTTTTTTAGTTACATTTACAACGGGTGGATTTTTGTTACGTTTTCATAAACAATATGTCATTTTCAAAATTTACAGACTATGCTAAAGTAAAAAAAAAACGAAAATTGCCTCTTTATGGTATTGTAGCGACCAGCATGCTACATACTTCACACAATTAACCCGAAAAATCTAAACTAATAACATCAAGAAATGTCGCCGACAAATACGAGAATTACCAAAACGTCCTACACCGCGATAGCCAAGTTTACAGACCAATTCGCACGGTTAAGAAATCCCCGACTACAGTTATCGGGGGATTGGCACCGCAGCCCCCTACCCGACATACCACCTCGTCTGGCTGGATGATCATCCCTTTGCGCCTTAGGTATAAAAGTTATGTTGATCGACTTCAAATTGACTTAATCTTAAGTTACCGAAATATATTATGATGATCACAGGAAAGACGCTATGATAGCTAAGAAGCTGTTTCCCTAAGTAACTATGAGGATTTAGTATGAATGTATAAATTAACATTATTTAAAAAACAATACACCAGGACGTTAAAAACACAGGTAATTATTTTAACCGTAATTATCTAAACTTTTATACGACTGCCTTGATGAGGACACATTTGTTTATTTGGATTAATGATGTCACTCAGTCTTTTCGGGGAAACTTACGATGTGAATCTTAAGCAGAAAGATTAAAAAAGATCGACGTCCTTCATTCAACGAGCCGCGACCGTCATGTCCAATATATCTTTAGCTTGCCGGCTCCTGAATCGGCTTACGAAACAAAGCAACACAGGGAACACATGCAAATTGACTTAATTTATCTACATCCATTCAAAAACGCTAGATGTCCAAACAAAACTTTAGAGAATTCAATTCAAATGCCGCCATTGTTGTCTGCCATTCACATTTTCTTTAACTTTTTTTTTCATATGAACGTTTGTCGATGGTAATTCGTTTAGCGGACATCGATTAATTATGTTTTTAAATCGGCACGTCTATTATCGATTTTGACGGCGCGTCAGCGGAGATGTAGTTTGTCAAAATCATTCTGGTAAGTTTGATGTCAGGTGATGTCACAATGCATTTGGGTTTCTTTCATGGGTCATAGGGTTTAGGGTTCTGTTGATGAGGGATGGTAAAAGTGTTAGAGATTTCGGACATAATTTGTATCTATTTTAGTGATTATTTAGTTAGAGGTACAAATATTATGTATTTTGATTAAGTGTTAGGCTTTTTCAACATTTTGTTAATTGTTATGTCTGTCTATTATAATATATGTAAATGCTCAAGGTTCGGTATTCACAATACGACACATCAAAACGTCTATTATGCTTTTGGAAATGCCATAAGCCTAAATTAATTTTTTTTTGGGGAAATTAAATATGTACCTACATTCGTTTTAAGTCTTAAGTATGTCAGTTCATTCATCATTTACATTAAGAGGATGTATAAACATAATATGGTTATTTATAAGCATTTTTAGAGGAATGTTGACAATCACTTCTTTTTGTAGAAGACAATTACTTATTTTGTATTAAAAATCCGGGTTGTATATCTATACTAATATATAAAGCTGCAGAGTTTGTTTGTTTGTTTGATTGAACGCGCTAATCTCAGGAACTACTGGACCGATTTCAAAAAATCTGTGTTAGATAGTCCATTTATCGAGGAAGGTTATAGGCTATATTTTATTTTCAAAAGAATTAGGGATCCGTATGAAAATTGCGATTATGCAAACCAAGGTGTAAAATCGAGAACCTATTTATGCGTGCGCTGCAAAAACTATTAGCAATAGAACAAAATTATGTACTACGGGTTGGTAGGTCTTATAAAAATCTACAAAAAAGTCCGCGAGAGCACATATCTAACTATCATAGTTCAGTCACAATAACCGATTTTATGTTCATAAAAAATATACATAGAGATAAGCACGGGTTCAAAGCCCACGCGGGCGAAGCCGCGCGCAAAAGCTAGTAGTAGATATAATCTATCTGCATGCAGAACCATTATAATTTAGGCTAGTCTTATTTTTTACGGCCCAGCTACCACCGTGTCCCCAGATGACTAATTGACAGTTGAGCGCAGAACTCCGACAGTTTGACTAATGTTTATCTATGGGCAGCGGCGCTCAATTTGACAGCTGAATTAGATGCAGAATAGAAGTGTCGACATCGATGTCATTTACTGGAATAACATAACATAGTTGTAATATCTATGCAAATTAATAATGAATTCTATATGAATAAATTGTACTGCAATTTAGTATATTCAAGATCTGCTTTCTGATTCTAAATACTATCTTTAGCTAAATCTGAGTTTAAGCTCTGACTCTGAGAATGACTGTCCCGTTGTTGTACGGGACAGTTATTTTTAGAGTCTAGAGTTTAGAAGTCTTGGTA
This sequence comes from Clostera curtula, assembly GCA_905475355.2. NCBI lineage: Eukaryota > Metazoa > Arthropoda > Insecta > Lepidoptera > Notodontidae > Clostera > Clostera curtula. The sequence continues at coordinate 1,777,199 of FR997813.1, read as the reverse complement.
TTCAACTAGAAAACCAAGACTTCTAAAATGTTACAAAGAAGAAATGGTTGGATAATTTAAAAGTAATGTTAGATTCTATGTTGGCAAAATGGAGATGGATTAGATTAAAACAGAGATCTTATAATTGCTGATGAACTACAAAAATCATGCAAATGAACTGATTTAAAACGGACCCAAATAATCAGAACGGGCATTAGGAAAGCGGTGCATTATAGTGTGTTTGAAGTTATCGGAAGTAACAATAAACTCGATTTAATATGAACGTCAGTTATAAGTCCTTGAAAGTTAGTCTTTTTCCAATCCATTTGACCAACACGGTATTGTACGCTGAGTATCTCCTCCAACATAGGTGGAAGCCAACAAAGGGTCATGTAATCATCGGTTAGAAAGAACAAATTAATAGGTGACAATAGTAAACGGTGCTTGAATTTCATGATATTCAAATTGATAGCGTCAATTTTCCTAACATTGCTAAAGGGTTACATAGGTTACATTCTATAGCGGGTAGCCACACCGAACCTGTCTTGTCCACATCAAAATTAACAAACGAAAACATACCCAGTTATGATGGGAGATAAATCCCAAGAATTGAGACGTACCATCGACAAAGAGGTATGCGGAGTGTTTTTATGTATTGCAAACATAGCCGTGTTATACTTCAGTATATGATAGCCTTTATTATGAACTCATAAGGTACATATTTCTTTCTCAATAACTTTGTAAGGTGGGTAATAATTTTGTTATTGGGCCTCCTGATCGGCTGGTTCGATTAGGATGAAGATGTGTTATCTGCGCAGGAGTATTTCGGATGGAATGTCATCTGTGGTTGTCGTTTGTTTGTTTAAAAACGAAGGTGATAGAATATTCCGAGTTTTAGATTGGACTGCTTAAGTTTTTTTTGTTTGTTAGTAGATACACGTGTTTCAAAGAAACTTTAAAATAAAATGCGCGACTGTCAATGGTTAAGTAGTTATATGAATTTTAACATAATGACCGTCGATAAAATTAATAGTCATTCAGGTGACACTAGATACAGGTCGTGTTGAGATTTTATTTGATTGATATGAATTATTGAAAACAATAACAACATTTTGTGACACAGTCAGTCTATCGATTTTCGAATGCGAACTACAGACTTGCTCAATGTTGGCAAATAAATATATAAATAACTTTAGGAAAATAGACTCAATTAATAAAATTCTTTCCTGGCTATCAGTTTATAATTATATTCAAGATATGATACATAGATGTTACATCTAGACACGTCGTAAGTGAAACAATATCTCCTCGATAAAAAATCCTCGAGTCCCTACAGCGGCAATGGCGTCAGGCCACAGTAAAAAGTATGTGTACGGTGCGGTTGTAGCAATGTGTGGCTTGGCACATTAATTGTCGGGCCACCAACCCCGCGATGGGCGGGGTGGGGCGCGGCGATCCGCGATTTGCATCGGCCACCGGTGTCCCTGTATTTAGGGCTGATGCCTTCTGGAAACTTCTTTTTTTTTAACTGGACGCGGTGGGCTAACGGCAGACGGTAAAATCTGTATAGTAAGCCAAGGTGAGACTGTCACGGACCACAATGAAATGGCCAAGTCAAGGAGCCTGGCAAGTTAATATGCTGATTGCTGAGCTATGTGAGAGACCAAGTTCAATTGAACAGCATCACAAACCGAGGTAATTTCATAATAAGTAAACATTGTTTTAAATAAACGCCTTAACGACGTGAAAACGTCAAGATAAAATTTACTCTTTGTAAGTATCCTAAATTAATGATCATTAATTAGTTAATCATACATACTTTTTCCACGTGATACAAGCAAATGGAAATAGCCAAATTGTATCCTAAACTATTCAGCTGAATTTGTAGTCCGGATAAAATTTACTCTATGTATCCTAAATTTATGATCATTAATTAGTTAATCATACATACTTTTTCCACGTGATACAAGTAAATGGAAATAGCCAAATTTTATCCTAAACTAATCAGCTGAATTTGTAGGTTATAGTAACCAACGACTTTGCTTGCCTATCAATATGAATATCGTCTCTGACACCCAATGTATGTAATAAGTAAAAGCGGAGAAGACAGACAGTTACTTTTGCATTCGTAACATTTGTCTGGATTTACAAACTGACAACCCTAAATGCGTGATTGCACTAGTAGTTATCGCATTAATGGTACGTTAACACATGCAATGGTAATGTGAGGGTTGTTCAATTAGGTAGAAAATAGTTCGTGATCTCAAATGAAGACAAAGAAGTACTTGCGGATTTAAAACACTAATACGTACATTTAATTTTACAATTGAACGTGAAAACAATACGATTAAAGAATTTGGACGACAAATTTGACGGTCATATCCCATTAGTGCTTCTTTTAACACTCCAAATAGTAATGACCTATAAGTACAATCTACCTTTTGTACCTAAATTTATTTAAAAAGAACGAGATTTGGTTAATGATTGCACTAAAGTCAGTGATCCCACCGCCGTCGCCCGTTTGTTAGTTGGAGATATGATACAACAGTATGATTTCACTGCTATGAAATATTGGCCTTTAGTGGTAGATGTACGTTATTTCCTAATCCAATCACCGAGATGACGTAGCTAATTCGATATTTCGACACATTCGTTTGAGCTGTTGGCAGCGGGAGCCATGTTTGTTGACGGAGCGCGCGAAATTATCCAGATTTTGCGCGCGAATCTCCGAAGCGCTCCGTTGTTTATGGTCTGACAGAAACATTATATATTTTACAGCCATCGCGAAATGATAACTTTACGTAATTTTAAACTGTATCACGTTGAATTAGAGAAGTTTAATGCGTAACATAATGTATATTTCATTTGCTCTCGGGTTTGAAATGATGGTTTGTTTACGTGGCCGAGTAAAACGTTCGGATGCGTTCGCAGATGCACGCGTTATGTTTGTTTTGCTATCAAATTTAGGATTACCTCAGTTATTGTTATATTAATGTGTTTATCCATTGAGAGTGTTTGCTGAGAATAGAGATTGATTGGTGGCCACTTTATTTGATGTATCTAAGACCGATTCTGAAAAACCATTAGGCTGAATGCCGCCATTTTTCAAATTGCTTTTGACAGTTTTATCGAAGTTATGAAAGGGTAGTTGCTACAATGTGACTACGCAATATTTATTTTATTATTGACCATTTTTCCCGTTTAGGTTTATTTCCCAAAAGCAAATTTCCCATTTGAGTCTTATCAACTCATATGCTCGTATAAACCCTTGTCCTGAAAATAAAGTGTACGGTATTTTAACTGTTAATGTACATGTCACATGCCAGACACGTAACTTCTGAAAACAGAAGCTTTTTCTTTGTTTTGTTACAGTCTTCCTATTAAATCTTCTTATTCAAATTCAAAACTCATTTAATCAAGCTGGCTCATTAGAGCTCTTTAAACAAGTCAAACAATAAAAAAAAAATTAATATTTACTATCTACCACCGGTTCGGAATGCACCTCTACAGAAAAGACCCGGAAAGAAACTGTCTGTTGGTTCCAAGACTGGATATAAGACAGATTTGTGAGAGCAAACTCGCGCAATAGTCGCAAAGCACCAAACATCAGCCAGATCTAGTCAACAATAGTAAACATCTAATGCCCGAGCCAAACGACCCCCAGTAACGGCACCTGTTCACAAGCATGACGCATGCAGCAGCCATCGCCCTCCTCAACCATATTGCAGGGAAGAGAATGATCCGCCGCACGACGCCACCACTGCCATGAGTCATATAGTGAGCATGATAACATAAATGCGTCGCTTCAGCTCAAACATTATCCACAAGTGAGCCTCTTCCAAATTCAGTCCTAGATACGCTGGCAAGATGGGTTGTCACATGATATGTGTCAAATTTCCTTCTCTTGCAGCTAGGCAATCTGCTTATTGCGTTCCTTTTATCACCTCTAATGACACTCTCAGGATGGTGTGAGTTGGTGACATTGCGTATTTTAAATCCATCACCAAACACACAATTTCATAAATTAATTCACAATGTATAGAGTTTGGCTCGTTACAATTTCATTACTCATTACATTATGCTTCGATGCCAAGTGTATTGGTAAAAAGTTAGAGATTTAAAATAAAACAACGTTTTAAAGCAAAATGTTATCAGCTTTCTATGTCTTCAAACTCTACAAACTTTTTTTCGAGTCCTTTTTATTTCAAAAGTATATCTTTATAAAGTTATTGCAATTTTAAAAGTGTAATACTTAGTTTTGCAGCCCAGTGTAGTTTTTAGTGGGATATTTACAAGTTTGTCATAATGTTGTGGTAAGTAGCAAGGTGTCTAGCAAGATACAGCCATTTGGTTTACTATATTTAAGTATCTTTACACTATAAGTGTTCAGTGGTTCATTCATCATTACTTGCGGCTATTGACTCTAAAGATGACCTGATCTTCAATAAACGAAACCCTTGCTCTACAATGTAGAGTTCTAAATATACTTTACATAATGATATTTTACATCTTACAGACCGCGAGTTATCGTACAAGATTTTGTTTTTTTTTGTTTATATTAAAAAAGGGCAAAGGCATCGTGGCATTAATCCGTCGGCTTGAAAAGAGGCCGGGCGGCCCCCTGGTGTGGCAGGCAGGTGCGTATGCGCAGCGGTATTCCCGGGCAGGACAAGTGTGAGCTAGCCAGGATTTATTTATTTAAATATAGAACTGATATTGTAATGTATCTGCCGCTGAACAAAGAGCCTTGCCTTTTACGTTTGAAGTAAACTTGGATTGAAACCTGTTAGTAATTGCCACTTTTAACACACTTCGAAAAAGGAGCACTACGGACGAGACCCTGGCGTTGCTCTCCATCACGCAAGCCTAGGGTCAAAGGCATTCAAGTCAATCACTATCATCACTATCATCACTATCACTACATAGTATAAAACAAAGTTGCTGTCGGCTGTCCGTCCCTATGTATGCTTAAATCTTTAAAACTACACAACGGATTTTGAAGCGTTTTTTTTAATAGATAGAGTGATTCGAGAGGAAGGTTTGTTTGTATAATACATGCACAATATTGTAGAGAAACACTAATAAATTTAGATGTTCATTATTGCACCCGTTCGAACCCCGGGCGGGTCGCTAGTGATAAATAAAAAAAAAACTTTCTCAATTGGTTGGTTTTTTGTATGTGCATTACCTCCGTCATTTCAAACACAAACTCATACTCAAAAGTAACTTTATTTACGTAGGTTTTATCACATAACTCTCATCTTACGACCCCTGTACCACGCTAGGTGGTAGTCTCCATACACACCTATCAGTCGTCATGTCTACATTCACACCTTTCATACATAATTCCTCATTCTTACAATCCATCCATCTGTTTTGATCTGCCACACCCCTTGCGTCCACCCACATGCATGTTATAGTTACTACTATTTATAAAAAAGGATTTTGAATTTTTTTTTTTATTATTATTGACTTCGAAAATAATGAAACCGCATGTCAACGTGTCTGGCCGCCGTGACAGAGTAAGTTCCATTTTAGTACTGACTGAACTGACTCCGATGCTGTAAACAGTATCTAAACCTTACTTTTCCTCGCCCAAGATGGATCAGTATGCCTAAAGATAAACATTCTAAAAACACAAGTAAAGCGATTTTTGAGGATACGGATCCCAAAATTGAAATTTATAATGCTCGAGCGCCCGCGGCGCCCCTTGCGGCGGCCAGCGGAACGAATCGTTTCTCTATGGTCTTATTTATTCTTATTGTGTGCCCAAGTGGACATTTTTTCGATTTCATCATTCACACGCGGATTATATGTACAATGATAAAACGATCAGTATTTTTGTAAGGCAATTTGCTGCTATTATAAATATCTACAATATTAAGGTAGTTTGATGTGGTGGCATCGTGTCACCACCCCATTCCGCCCAGAGGGTGTTGTAATAGTCGACAAAAAGAAATGACAAGGCCGAGAACCAAGCCGCAAGAAAAGGAAAACTTGGTACGAAACCCTGTGCCAACCCGTTTGGCCAGCGTGGCACAGTAGGCTAATTACCCTCCATATAAAGGGAGGCCCGACTCATCAGTGGGTCATTTATGGGCTGAGTGACCCAACTCGAGAAGTAAGCACAGGAAACATGGTTTTATACGAAACACCTGAAGTAGGAAAAACATGTTTGGCGAAGGAAGTTTACAAACACGGAATTCACAACCACAAAATTACACCCAGACTCAAAGCAAGTGCCTCTGGTTCACACAATGGCACTTGCCCTACTCTGGAATCGAAGCGAGATTCGTAATCCAAAGGCGGCAAATCTAGACCAACAAGGCAGTCATTACTGAGCTTGGTTGGCTGGTTTAGCCTGGAACCCATGATCTTTAATATAAAGATTAATGTTTGTATGTCATAAAAAAACAGTGGTTGGCGCAGTGGTTGAGCGATCGACTGCTGCGCAGCATGTCGCGGGTTCGATCCCCGCACGGAAGAAATATTTGTACGACCTACAAGTATTTGTTCCGGGTCTGGGTGTTTTCTATCTATAATATGTATGTATTTACAAAAAAAAAATGTTTCTGTGTTGTTTTTCATCCATCTCGTTACCATAACACAAGCAATAAGTTGCTTAGCTTGGGACGAGATGGCGTTGTGTGAAATGTCCAAGGATATTCTTTTTTTTATGTGATGATGTGATGTGATGTTGATCATGTGATGATCTTCAGCAAAGTGTTGTGCATGAGCCCACGAAGGTTTCTGAACAAAAAAAAAGGAAATTTGTGTAATTTCTTTTCCTTCAAATTTATTTTTGTTAGTTGCGTAGCGACGCTCGCAGGGTACAGCTAGTTGGTGATAAAATTCAGGTTCAGTAAAGCGTCGATAATTTCGCGCATACCTCAACGTAGATAAAAAAACCTGTACTTCTCTCAGTAGGTTCTGCGCCCATTCTTCAGATGGTTATGGTAATGTTGTACACCCTGTATATCAATATAATCTATACATACGAATATATAAAATAGGAGTGTCTGCTTGTAATATCAAAAGAACCGTTTTCTACTAAGTACATTTGGATGTAAAGACTACATAAATAAAAAAATTTTGACTGTCTGTCTACCTGTTTCTTTCTGCTAATCTCTGAAATGGCAGGATGGATTTTGATGGGAGATTGCTGGCAGATTGCTGATGTAACAACTTAGGATTTTATTGACACCCTTCGCTTTTCAGGATAGTTTTCCACATTTTTGTGGCAAACTTAGCCGGCTTTTCCAAAATTTTGAGAGTAGTGGTTTTCACGCGACTTACAGAATTAATATGTTATCACCTATCGTAAAGTCTGCGAACTGAACAATAACTTTTATGTTATATACCACGCGGACAAATTCGCGGGTAATAGCTAGTAGTCAAATAAGAGGCGTCGATCGCGAAGTGGGTATACAACAGGCAGAAAAAATAGAGTTGGAAAGATGAAAAACTTTCTGTATTTTCACAGTGGACTAAAGTTCTTTCACCAAATTGGAAGTTTAAATGAGTAGATCATTATTTATTAGCAGAAAAAAACAAAATATCGGAGAAAAGAGTTTTTTAATGATAATAAATTTCCTTTTATACAACATTTTTTATTTCGATTATTATTCAAATTATCCGCACATACGCTAAAACGGCTTTTGACAATTTATTAAAAAAGTATTTCCATTTGCACATAAGTATTACAGTTTATGGATGTATTTTTACATTGCAACACCAAAATAAATAAAACTACACCTCTGACCATGTTGCAGTAGCTCGACTAGCAGAATTGAAACTGCAACAAATATGTACACATTAGTTTTAGCAATTTCATTATTATTAACATTACATAGTTTAAAATCTAGCAAACGACCCACGAGCTAGATTAACCCGGCACTTCACAGAAGACCTCCCGGACGTCAGCCTGTGTGAAATCGGGATGGCTCTCGAGCAACTTAAGAACAACAAGGCGGCGGGTGATGACGGAATCACCGCAGAACTTCTGAAGGCGGGTGGAGAACCGATCCTTAGGGCCCTTCAGAAGTTATTCAATTCCGTCATACTCGAAGGACGAACGCCAAGGGCATGGAACAGAAGTGTGGTGGTGCTGTTCTTCAAGAAGGGAGATAACACCTTATTGAAGAACTACAGACCCATCTCACTTCTGAGCCATGTCTACAAGTTGTTCTCGAGGGTCATCACGAATCGTCTCGCATGCAGGCTCGACGCTTCCCAGCCTCCCGAACAAGCCGGTTTCCGGAAAGGCTTCAGTACCATAGACCATATTTTAACGCTACGGCAGGTTATACAGGAGACCGAGGAGTGTAACATGCCCCTTTGTCTGGCGTTCGTGGACTACGAGAAAGCCTTCGGATAAATAAAGCAATACGTCCGAAATTATTCCTTAACCATTCCAAAATATGCACAAATGCACAACTTGTGTGTTCAACTTTTCACTTCCACCGGAACTCCCGGTGTGCAACCATTTTTTTTATATGTAGTAGATACATCGTGTGCTGACGCGTTTCGTGTTCTACGTTTAAATAATTTTGTAACGCTGTGTATTCTTTTCCATCCATACCTGAGTCTCGAAGTTCGTTTACTGGTTATAATTAGAGATTTTCTGTGGCCCCAGTGATTCATACTCAGCAGGGGTCCACTATCGGTGTCTCTGCGTTAATGTTGTAGTGACACAAATACTTAATATTATTAGGTATACGAATATTGTTATTCTAGTATCGCGTACTTTTACTGTTTAATCATAAAATAAAAAATCATTTAAACAAATTGAGGATATAATTATTAATTAGGAATCTTTTAACCAATCAAAAATAACACAAATTCGCGTCAACTGCTGGACTTAGGCATCCCCCAAGGATTTCCACAAAGGACGGTCCTGTGCCGTCCGCATCCATCGTTTTCCGGCGACCTTAACCAGGTCATCGGTACACTGTGAGGAGACCTACCCTTAAAACTTGCGTTAATCAGGAATCTTCGTAGATATATTTTAAGAAAATATGGTCAGCTGTTCCCATACTGTTAATTATATTAAAATATTTTCTGTTTGGCTTATTAAAAACTTAAATATAATTTTGGTTATCTAAATATATTTAAATATCAGAAAAAAAATGCTTATTAAAATAAATATTATCTAAATGAAATATTATGCCTAACTCTGAAAGTGACTGAACGGCTAATCGACTTATACGCAGAAATTTTTAAATAGATGGCACGTATATATTAATATACGTGCCATCTATGTATTTACAAAAAAGGAACTCAAAACTCAGATGAAGACAAGGCTACAGCTAGTATGACATGCTATACTTCAAAATCGAATGAAGAACTTTGCCACACAGTATCGTTGGAAAGCGAATATATCGAGTGACATCTCGATTCACAGCCATTGACCTAAGCTAACATAAGCCTTGACCATTGAGGAGAAAGTCGCAAGCTGAGCGAGATATTGTGCGGGTATCGATTCGCAACATAATCGATATGATGCCGATCGTTCACACTCTCTTACACCAAGAAATTTGATCGCTGGAAATACAGGTAGAACGGCGTATGCTTTGCAATTAGAAATTAAGGTCAATGCACATTACCTGGCGCCAGGGCCGGATTTAAGGGGGGGCAACCGGGGCGAAAGCCCCGGGGCCCTCACAAGCAGGGGGCCTCCATAATAGAGACTTCGGAAAAAAAATTATATCAAATTTCAACTAGTAAACCTAGTAAACATCTTTTCGTTTTTTTTTCGCTTTTACCTTTACTTACAGCCTAAAGTACTTTATACATACATGATTATTTGATTATATTAATCTTAATTATCCGCTCACTCGCACCCCCCCCCCCCCCCCCCGAAATGTAACATGACCCCTTGATTTTACCACGCATTTTTTTGCCCGACGATTACTAAGAGAATCTACTTGGTTTCACAATTAATTAAATATGGAAAAACTCGCCTGAAAAAAATAGTTCATTTTATTTGGAAAATAATTTGGGGCAAGGGGGCCTCCACTCCTTTGTTGCCCCGAGGCCTCTGGACCCCTAAATCCGGCCCTGCCTGGCGCGTCAGATGGGTTGTTTCGCTATATAGAAACTCTAGGCTGGGCTACTCTGGGTCTTTAGTCTATCTTAGTTAAAAGCCTATAAGTGTTTCTGTGAAACGGAACAATCTCATCAAACTTTTCTGTGCGTTGATCTTTAAGCTGTACGCGATAGTCCTTGCCAAGTGCTTGTTTCGAATGCGTGTAGCATACGCCCTGAATTGACACTAGTTTAAATAGATTATCAAAACTGTCAAAATCGACAATGACCAACAACCTATGTGCTAAATTGATTGTTGATTTAGACTGATTTGCGTTAACAGGTTTGGAGCTTTGATAATCTTGACATTATCGATACTATTTTTAGTGAAGCTTGTAATTTGGTCATTTGAAACGTAGGGTCTCGGCCTATCATGGCCTAAAGTAAAACACGCAGTGGAAACCGAACGCGATGTCGACGCACTGTGTCACCTTCTGTGTCACCTAGGAGATCTAGGACCAAAGTAGGTGAGGAACCTATTATTATATTTAATCTATACTAATATATAAAGCTGCAGAGTTTGTTTGTTTGTTTGTTTGAACGCGCTAATCTCAGGAACTACTAGTCCGATTTCAGAAAATCTTTCAGTGTTAGGTAGTCCATTTATCGAGGAAGGTTATAGGCATTATATTTTATTTTCAAAAGAATTAGGGATCCGTATGAAAATTGCGATTTTGTAAACCAAGGTGTAAAATCGAAAACCTATTGATGCGTGCGCTGCAAAAACTATTGACAATAGAACAAAATGATGTACTACGGTATTGTAGGTCTTATAAAGATCTACAAAAAAGTCCGCGAGAGCACATATCTAACTATCATAGTTTAGTCACAATAACCGATTTTATGTTCATAAAAAATATGCACGGGTTCGAAGCCCACGCGGGCGAAGCCGCGCGCAAAAGCTAGTGGATATATAAAATACTTAGTTGTAAAAGGTCAGTATAACAATTAAGACAAAAACGATCCTTTAAAAATTTGTATTCCACATTCTTATAACTAACAACAAAATCAACAACAATTACACATTAGTCAACAACGATTGCAAACAACAGCACAATCATACAACAGTACACAATAAATATCACAACAGCATGTAGTCAAACATAACGGAATTACATCTCCGTCAGATTTACAGGATTTGTTTATTTACAACTGGCAATCCAGGGCTTAAAATAAAGTTGTGACCTCGTCATTTTGCCGCCAAATTATCTGTCAAATGTTAATTAATATAAAAAATCAGTCTTTGTTTACGAGTTCGTAAATCACATTACATCTGTGGATTCTAATTTTAATTATTATGATTCGAAATTGATTTATTCTGAGGCTATAACACAAATATTACAGTATTTAGATTTAATTTATCTAAATATGGCAAAACCGGCAAAGTTACGAGGTAAGTGGCATCCACGCGTCTATTTTTAATGCTTGCCACCCTTATGGTGGTAGACATGTTTGTAGACGGGCACGTGGACTGGGTAGGGCTTGGGAATGGGGACCTCGACCCTCTTCTCCACTTCTACGGGGTAGGGCTTCTCCACCTCATAGGGAACAGGCTTCTCAACCGTGTAGGGCACTGGTTTCTCGATTATTTGAGGTACGACCTGGAATAAAGAAATACACTAGAGTACACCCTTTAAAATTGTCACTTGCCTTGGGCCTTTGTGCACTGGCTCTTTATCAAAGTTTACACTATTTAATTCAACAACCTTTAAATTAAATAGCTTGGTGGGGAAATTGTTTTAAAAAGGTATATTAAGCAATACAGGAAAGACAATTATTATTGAAAAAAATGCGATATGTTTCTTGTTTTTATATAGAGAATGGATACCATTGAACAAAAATACTAACTAGTTGCTGTGAACTATGTCGAGTAGTTCTACAAAAAATATTATCCCAACCACAACATCTCATTAACTTTTATTTAAAATATTGAAACCATTTTTCTTGGTTCCAATCAAATTAATTAACATATAGATCAATAAGCTGTATAGAAATACGCCTTTGCCTCCAGACATGCTCGATCTCTCACAATTGCGCGGGAATCGTGTCATATCTCTCGTTTTACGCTTCGCTGACCATTACTTTTACTTTCATTATTAGGCGAATTACGTAAGTAAATCGGTGCAAAAACATGAATGCCAGTTATGTCATGGCAATAAATGCAATGGATGTGATATAATATCTTTATAAGAACATAATTGTGGAGTTTCTACGTGATGGTTCTGCGGTTAGATGATTGTGTTCGTGATGTTGGTACTTGGTAATGTGCCTGTGTTGGAATCTGTTTTGTATATTTTATTGGTAACTGGTAAGTACACAAATATAGCTCCCGATGGTAACAAACGATAATAAAAGTTGGACGTATCTCTTGTTTTATCACAGCTAAGCTCATGAGAAGGGTTGACCGATAACCTAAAGGTTGCTTGATTCGGATAGTATCGTTACCTATGTTTAAATGTCCATGTTTATTTGCTGTATGTTTTCCTAAGTGATTTTGTTCAAGTTTGATTTAAAATCGTGTAATCCACGTTAACAATTAACACAGTATGATAGATAGATGTTTGTGAACATTGAACGGTTTTACTCAACGAGTCGTGACAAAGAACGTCTCGCATTGATCTAATGATGCATTTAACTTGAGTGATTATAGTGTTTCGGTCAATGATCATAAGTTAAGTCAAGTGTGTAATTATGTATGAAACTGATAGTCATGTTTGTCAGTGTTTAGATACATTTAGAATACGTAAGGTCACCGACCTCTTCCAACCTGAGGCTGAAATAAAAACACGCAAAGGACTGGCGAGTTATTCTTCAGATAAAGAAATATTGACAAAAACCTGTGCTGAACTGCAGAAGTTGGCAACGTGCACAGGTAATTTATGTTTTGAGATGATGATGATGATAGTCGGGTGAATGTAGCATACACAGAACAATTCGAGTAATATCAGTAATGAATGACTCAGTTACGATGCAACTGTAATTTAAGGTAGTGAAAGTGCGTGATTGTGATTCCTTTTCGTGATCTTGTGATCATGAATGATGTTGCTGCCGAACATATTTACCAAGATATTTTTTTAGATCTGGAAGCGTTACTGGGGTGTTGTTTAGTATTTAGTTATGTTTGAATTGGATCCTAAAGAATCTTCGAGTATAACAAAAATGGTATCGAGGAAATCAGGTATCTTTTGCCCGACTCAGTAGTGTGTCATTTATGGGGTGACGCGACGAACTTTCGGAGGATGCGTGTAAATAATCCTATTTAGGTTAGAATGGTGGCCCTAAAGAATTTGGGAAACATAGAGATATTTAAGCTTACCTTGTAAACGGGTACATGGATTGGTTGCTCCACGGTCACGTGGACTGGGTAGGGATGAGGGATGGGCACTTTAACGTATTGAGGGACCGATACCGCTACAGGGTGAGGCACTGGGACACCGATCTTCTTGACCACGGTCACGTGGTACGGCTTGGTGTGTTCCGAGTGGGACTGGCCTTCGGGCTCCCATTCGTCCGAGGGTCGGGCGCTGGCAAGGGCTGCCAGGAGGAGGATGGCTGAAGTTTTCTGGAATAGATAGTGTCAATGTTAGCGCAGCAGTTGTGTGTTGCCAGTGATAATATATGGTACACTGATGTGGTCGCTCGCTATGGGCTTCGTTAAAAGGCTAAAAATTCTCCAAATGGCAATGATGAGAATACGTTCGGAGTTGTCCTGAGAAATCGAATAAGAAATGACGTAGGTGACCTAGAGTCACCGACACAGCCCGCATGATTGCCTAACCTAAGTGGCAGTGGGCAGGGACTATAGTTCACAGGACTGAGGGCCATGAGTGGCGACCACGTACTGTAAAACGCAGTGCTGGTAGGCTTTCCACACGGTGGATCGACGAACTGGTTAAGGTAGCCGAAAAACGACGGATACGGCTCAGGACCGGTCCGTCCACCTATAACTTGTTTTTGATGAAATGATGAATGAAGTATAGAAAATATATTTATTCCGAGTATCTCTCAATACCGAGTCCGTGTAGTGACGGACTAAAATATAGTGTCAACTTCTGCAGGAGATATCCTAAGATGCAAGAAAAGGAAAATTTGATGAACTCCGTAAGTCTCGTAAGTCCTTTAATTTTATACCCAATGTCACCAACCTATTTCCTCCTGAGTGTGGCGTAAGAGTTAAAGGACCCCAAGAGGCAGATCACCTAGCCGCAAGAGGAAGATAACTTGATACAAACCCAAATATTTATTCTTTCTGAAATTGTTTCCTTCTCTTGCACCTTTAGTTAGAGGTGTTAAAAAGTAAACTCCTTTCATTACACAATTACTCGATGTTACGAGTATCAAGTATCTGGAGCAGTCACTATTACATAATATTGCAACGTATCACTAATGTTATGGGTAAATTAAACACCACATTCAAAGCGTGAGTATTTAAATTACCTATTTTTATGTAATGTTTGAAATAATGTTTTATAAGAAAACACATGATTTTTTATACAACAGGGCTTATATATTATCTTATCACACTATTTTGGCTAAGGCTTCACATGTACAGCCAGTTTGCATTTCAATTCAAAATTGAAATTACGAACTTTTTTATCTATCTGTGATGGAGGTAAAAATATCACAAAAAACTTACAAAAGCGATCATGTTGAATTGTTTAGATGCTGTTGTCGACTTCTAAGTATTGACTGGTGCAATCTCTGGTCCAGCGACCATTTTATACTTTGTGAAATGTACAACGCGCCTTTCCATTCAGTGATAGGGTCGTCGTATTATAGCAGCATCAATTTTGTCATACATTATTACACGATCGCTGGAGCTGCGCTACATTACCGATTGATAAAGAAACGTTTCAAATAGCCTTGATTAAAAACGGTAATGTATGTAACATGTTGAGTAAGGGATGGTATAATTAAAGTTACTTAGTACGATTCGATTGTACTGTGCGAGTTTAACAAGGAGAGGTGTATACACAATTTTGTTTTTTTTTTAACTATGTGTGCTCATTTTTTTTTATTTATTATAGCAATGGAAAGTGTTCTGATAGTTTCTTAAAACTGTAACCCGATCTTTTAATAAAAAGTACATATCATAGGTACATCGATCTTTTTCAATCAATTTAGTCATAAACACACATTTAGTCAAGTTAGCACTTATGATCTCTTTTGAAAAGTAATAAATTCATTACTACTCTACCATCGGTTTGGGAGGCAGCTCTACCGAAAAGAGCTGGCAAGAAACTCTGTAGTTTCCTTTTTAAGTCGCCATTTTTAACAACGGTTTACGAGTGCTCGCACGGTGTTTCATCAAAAAATTACCTTATCATGCTTGAGCCGGCCCAACAACTGCACGTGTTCACAAGCATGACGCATGTCACAGCCACTCCATGTGCCACCAGTAAAAAGTGAAATCATGCCCCTGCCAGCAGAAAGTAAGTGTATTCCTCCCTTGTAACTGGAGGAGGCCCGACTCAACAGTGGGTAATTTATGGGCTAAGTAATAGTAGTGTTTTGTACCGTGGAAGTTCTTCGCCTGTCGCTTAAGTACAGTGAGCGGGTGAAAAAAGTTTCTTCATCTGCAGATCGGTTCCGTTTCGCAATATCCTGTAGGTTCATCATCCTGATTCCATTTAAAAAAACTTTCAATAAAGGAGTTTTATTATGGCATTAATAGGGTCTTGCTTAGTAGCAAGTGTCTTAATTCAAACGCAAAAAAGGTACCTCGCTTGGCGCGATTCAAAGGAGAAAGTGGTTATCATAATAGTTTTTTTTTAAATTGCGGTTTGACAACTAGCTTTATCTAGGCGCAATTTATTTGTGAGCTAGTAACAATAACACATTTATTAAAGGAACGACAGATGTTTAAAAAAGGAGAGAGCGTCAAAATTAATTCGGCATTCAAAATCGAACCCCACGCAAGTTGACAATGACGTTGAATAAACTTATTTTAAGGGTACATAGGTACTTCAAATATGCATTAAATGTATACTTTCCATTTTGATCATCATCATAATTGCAGCCCATAAATGACCCATTACTGAGTCGGGCCTCCCCCAAATTTATGTAGGCTTGCTGTGCCACGCTGGCCAGGTGGGTTGGCACAGGATTTGTATTAGGTTTTCCCACTCTTGCAACTAGGTTATCAGCGTCTTGCGTTTCTATTTTCGTTTACGACATCCTCAGGCTAGTATGGGTTGGTGAGTTGGTGACACTGTGTCATTGTGTGTTCTAAATCTGTCACCGATGGTATATTTAATAGTTTTAAAACGTTTTTTTCTTTCTTGACTATCATTATCACTATCACTACATAGTATAAAACAAAGTCGCTGTCGTCTGTCCGTCCCTATGTATGATCTTTGAAACTACGCAACGGGTTGTGAAGCGGTTTTTTTTTATAGATTGAGTGATTCAGGAGGAAAGTTTTTAAGTATAATACATGCATAATTGCACCCGTGCGAAGCCGGGGCGGGTCGCTAGTTTTATATAAAACGAAACCGCTGCAAAAGGTATAACCTGTATCGCTGGGGCAGTTTACAAACATGTATTTTACGAACCCAAATGACACCCAGACTCCGAGCAAATGCCTCTGGCTTAGACAGAGACACTTGCCCGACCCCGGAATCGAACCTGGGACCCGTTAATCGAAAGGCGGCACATCTAACCCCTAGAACAACGAGGCAGTCGAAAATTGACGACACATTAGATTGCAGTCATGAATGTCTCGCAAAACAGTTTACGCTGTTTATAGTCATCTTTAATCGCTGTACTGTTTGACTTGGGCCACAAAACAGCCGTCGGCAAGACATGCTACGTTCCGGAGAGAGGCTTCCGCGAGTATTTTACTTATCTTTTTTTATTGTTACGAGCGTGACTTGCGGGAGAATGTGTGCCAATTACTAGGTCGTTCCAGTTCGGTTGTGGACCGAAATGCTATGTGGATTTGCCAACCGGACTGGCCAACGTGGCACAGTAGACCAATTTCCCTAAAAGTTAGAGGAGGCTCGACTCGGCAGTCCAGTACAGCAGCGGTTGATGATTATAGATTCTACTACTCCTACCATAAATGACCAAATATTGAGTCAGGCCTCTTCCCAGCGCTGGGAGAGTAATTAGCCTACTGTGCCACGCTGGCCAGACGGGTTGGCACAGGGTTTCGTTTCAAGTTTTCCTTCTCTTGCGGATAGGTTCTCGGCTTCGTCATTTCCTTTTGTCGGCTCTTACGACACTGTCAGGATGGAATGGGGCGATGACTCTATGTATTCTAAATTCGTCCGTCTATTAGTTACGATTTTTATCAAGATGTCATTCACAGACACATTCATACTCAGTGTGCACTGATTTAGC
Source organism: Clostera curtula (assembly GCA_905475355.2). Classification (NCBI taxonomy): domain Eukaryota; kingdom Metazoa; phylum Arthropoda; class Insecta; order Lepidoptera; family Notodontidae; genus Clostera; species Clostera curtula. Next base: position 1,759,790 of record FR997813.1, on the reverse strand, counting down.
TAGATACTTTACTCATAAATCAGACAACAATCATTGTGTTCTTAATGTTTTTTAATGAACTATGAAGGTATCGTCTCTTACGGGACTCCGTATGGAATGGTATAACCACTACTGTTAATTCGGACAACATTAATTGGGTATAGTTATTTTTTACTTTTATTTAATTGTGTTTTTATCTGTATTTTTTAAAAGACCAATGAGGGTATTTGTTTAAAATGGGTTGACACTGAATTTTTACCCATGTGTACTTTTGCAGTCGCCGTGCTCGTAAGTAAATTCTTGTGTCTCTGTGTATGGCTAAGGGCTGTTCATAAACAAAACGTTGAGATTTGTCTGTCAGTTGTATTATGTGTTGTGTTGTGATCCAGTTGCCGTCATCGAGGGGCACGTGAGTTTTTTTCTGCAATCTTTATTTACTTTATTACTGTTCAGCTCATACATGACCCGCTGCTGAATCGGGCCTCCTCCATACATATGAGGCTGTCCATTAATCTCGTGACTTTTTTAACACAACACAACATTTTTTAACCCCTCTCACCCCCTTTGTGATACGTGGTGAGGCTTCAGACCCCCCCATTAAATTAAATTTACTAATATTAATTAAATATAAATAATCTTATACTGAAAGGTTACATACACTACACGCCGCTTTTTCGATTTATAAATACACGTGATATCTTACCATACCAAGTATGATATTTCGTGATTTTTGCTGGACCCCCCCCCCCCCTTCGAACCTCACGTGATTAATGGACAGCCCCTAAGTGGTAATTAGCATATTGTGCCACGCTGGCCAGATGGGTTGGCTCGCACAGGTTTTCCTATCAAGTTTTCCTTCACAGCTATTCCCTGTAGCACTTGTTAGTGTAGCAATGCAAAATCGAATTGTGTCGCTATTGGAGCAACGGGTCCCGGGGTCAGGCAAGTGTCTTTAACTAAACTCAGAGGCACTTGCTCAGTTACGCAGGCCGCTAGTGGTTTTATAAATGTGTAGGTATAGACTTATATCTGTCGGCTAATAGTCTCTCTTTATTTCCGTTGTATTATATAACCACATATTTTGCAGTACATACATTAGGCTTGGCTACGTAGTGAAAGGGCCGCGGTACCGGTTCAAAACCGGAAGGATCACACATGGAGCTCGGATTTACTATGGTCTCCGTGTAGTGACGTATTTAGAATACAGTCACCACTATATTCCATCCTGAGGGTGTCGTATGCACCTAGCCACAAGAGAAGGAAAACTTGATAGGAATCCCTGTGCCAACCTCTGGCCAGCGCCACAGTATGCCTTCATGCAATTGGAGGAGGCCGAATAGCAGTGGGGCAAACATGTCTTGAGTGGAGAGACGGTGGACCGAAGACCTAGTTAAGGTCGCCGGAAAACTATGGATGCTGGCGGCCCAGTACTAGGGCTGCCATCCGTACGGCATTCCCCGAATTTGTCCTAGATTGAAGGGCGTCCGGGGGTCGTCAGGCAGGGGTCTTAAAAAGTGTCCGGGAGTAAACCGGAGACTTTTGTGGTCAGGGGAAATTAGTTTTGTATACCAGCTCACAATGCGAATGTAGAGATTGTTTTCGCTAGTCGCGGAATGGACGCAAGAGCACATATGTAGTTTCTTCTTTGATCAAAATCAAGTAACAACAAGTTGTATAAATGAATAAACAACCACGTTTTTATTTTTGTTGCAAAAAATACTTTTTCGGAGGTGTCCGGGGAAACATCCTTAATTTGCCCAAATGTCCGGGATTTTTGCCGCCGTGTTTATTTGCGTCGGCAAATAAGATGATGGCAGCTCTACTCAGAACTGGCCTTTGTGGAAATTAAGATGATGAAGTATGGGCTGTTTAGTTAGTAGGTAATAGTTAATAATGTTACTTAGATGTCATTTTCTATGAGGAGTCTCGACTAAAGTCACGTCTATAATAGATATTCACTATCACTACATAGTATAAAACAAAGTTGCTGTCATCTGTCCGTCCCTATGCATACATAAATATTTAAAACTACGCAACGGATTTTGAAGTGGTTTTTTTAATAGATATATACTATTTGCGTTGTAGCATGGTGCGGGTGACAGTTGCCATTATGACAGTACTAGGGATGTGACGATATGCAATTCATTTTTATCGCTAACGATACTCGCAGCATAAATCTGGTCCTCTTTAATATTGTTGTAGAAATGAGTGTGTTATTCAGTTGTCTAGTGTAACTACGTGTATAAACTTGTTAATATAAATATTTTATGGCTAAATAATTATGTTTGTATTTATATAAAATAATCAAAATCGGGTTTACGTTGTTTTTTCTTAGCAACATTATAAGCAACCTAATAAAAACGTCCGTTCGGTTTAAAGCAGTAGACTGTATTAAACGAGCATATTTGACATATAACAAAGGGGTCAATTTCAACAAATGCCATTTTTTTTATCATATCGGTGAACTTTTTCATTTAAATATATTTTCTATATTTTTCAGGTTTTATGTAATCTATAGGACATCAAATATCTCCAAATTTAATACGATCGATTTATCATTTAAGAATAGGGAGAAAATTCAGTTTTATTCTGGTTTCCACCGACATGACAAACCGCCACCGATGATTTTTTCTGTACACCGATATGATAAGTTTATCCACCGAAATGATTTACATATCCAGCGATATGATAATCTATCCACTTTTGAATATAAAAAGTAAATAGTTAGTAGATGCCTATATATTTTTACAAGGGTGACGTAGAACTGAAGACCTGAACTCACATCACATGCAAAGAGAACCGAGTTCTTAGAAATCCAATCAAAATATATTTTTTGTATGTATTTATTTTCTTTTTATTATACGAGTATTTACTATGGGTAGTTAGAATTAAAAAAGAATATTTATTTTAGCTTTTCGTATTCGTTCCAGCAACCTCTCTCTCTTTTTTTCTCCTCCTCTTTTAGTTTTGGCCTTGGCATTCTTAAACAAAATTAAGCTAATATGATGTTTTCTATTTATTATTTTTTATTATGTACTTTACATGTTTTAACTAGAAAATATTTTCTAGAAAAATCTTTAATGCGTTCAATTGCTCCACCTCACCATCATCATCTCAGCCTATAGACGTACGTTACCGAGTACAGACCTCCCCTAATGATACATTTATGCATCTTCTACTACCCAGTGATATCGTGGTAATCATTTTAGCAGTCTATGTAGGTAGTATGTATGTTTGTATGTTCCATTGTTTCTTTGTATACTTAAAGAAATGACACGGGATCTACCGATATGTTAAAGCAAGCCACCGATGTGACAAAACTGTGCGTTGATCATGAATCAAAACACCGATATTAGATAAAAGACACCGATTGATTTTTTCTTATAATTTCGGTGTAAATTATCACATCGGTGGTAATAAAGCCCACCGATTACACCGATATGTGAACACCGACTTGAGAAATAACACACTTTTTAGGAAATTAGAAAAAATGCATAAAATATAGGATAAATTCAATAATACTCAATGAAGCTAATTCACTTACCACCTCTGTTAGAACCAAACAACAACAATAAAACTACTCATTACACTAAAAAAATGCAACCACCGATAGTATAAAATAATTGTTCGGGAGCAACTGGAATGGCGTACTTACGTTATTTGCGGGAATATGAAGCGATTTGACAGGCATTCGTCCTGACTGCGCAATAGCACACACTAACAAGAGAATTAAAATTGGGGTTGAGACGCTTTCGGACTCGTCGATGTAAAGTTAGGTTTAAATTACTTTTGTCCACCGATATGAAATCATATTGCAAGACAAGTACGTTTGTGCCTCTCAGTAATAATAATCAATAATTATGTAATAAAATATGCTATATATTATTAACAAAACTAATATTCTATGAAATAGAATAAGTTATATACTTATCTTACTTATTTTTATTCGTGTATAAGCTGTTTTGTTTGTAAAAAAAGTAGAGGGACAGCACCGATTTGAAAAAAATTGAGGTTTATAATTTTTTTTCTACATTTTGTAATAGTCCTATGAAAATCATATTTTTGCCACAGCCCAATAACAACCTATTGAATACAAAAAAAAATAATTCAGAACAATATTCCTTTTTTCCAATACTAATTTCACCGAAGACAAAAAAAAAAGTCATTTGGGAAATTCACCCAAAGACAATATTTTATAAAAAGAACACTAATATTAATATACTCTTTTCTTATCAGCCAGTAGCCAACATCCTGGACCCCCAGTGTGAAGCACGAGTTGGAAGTGGCTACTGACTAATACCGTTAAACGCCTAATCATACATTGCCAGCTTCACGCGGTACTATTTTCACAATTTTCCTTACTGGCCGTTTCAATATGCCTGCTTTTGTAGCAAGGTCCACAACGCGAATTTGGCTATCGTTTCCTCGGTAAAGTTTCGTTATTCGGCCTAAGGGCCATGAGCCTCTGGGAAGGGTGCTATCAGCTATCAATACAATGTCTCCTTCAGAATATTGCGTAGCCTTGCCGTTCTTCGTCTTTCCTCTAGGAGCAAGAAGTGGTAGGTATTCCTTGACCCATCAAAAATGGTCCGCCATTCGAACGACTCGTTTCCAACCGGAGCGACCAATTAAATCACGATCGGCGACTTCGTGGGCTACTGATGTGGTGCCCAAAATGAAATTAAATGGTGTTATAGCTGCGTCGCTGTCGGGATCCATTGATATGTGAGTAAGAGGCCTGGAATTTACGATTGCTTCCACTTCCAATAACAATGTGTTGAGCAGCTCTTCTTTTGGTTTGCTGTCATGTAGTGTTGCCTTTAATGCGTTTTTGACTGTACGCACCATTCTCTCCCAAGCTCCACCCATAAAAGGTGACGCTGGTGGAATCCAGATCCACTCGATTTGGTGGTTTGTGGCGAAGTCACGAATAGGTTGACCGTAGAGTGCTTTCAACTCTCTACTTGCTCCGACAAATGCAGTTCCGTTGTCAGAGAGTATTTTTGATGGACATCCTCGTCGTGCGATGAATCTGCGTAGACTCATAAGGGCCGAGTCTGTTGATAAACTTGCAACGATTTCTAGATGTAGGGCTCTTGACACAAGGCATGTATAGAGTGCGATGTATCGTTTTTCAGTGCGTCGGCCGACTGTCACTAACGTTGGTCCAAAATAGTCCAATCCTACATTGGTATAGGGACGGCTGTGATGTTCCAATCGTTCTGCAGGCAGATCTCCAATGGGGGGAATGTTTGGGTGAGCTTTCAGGCGTTGACACTTGAAACATTCTCTCGTAAGTTTTTTAATCGTATTTCGGCAGCGTAAAATCCAATACTTTTGGCGAAGTGCATTGAGAACTAGATCATTGAAGCCATGTGCTGCCTTTTCGTGGTAGTGGCGAATCAAAAGCTGAACTGCTGGATGGCGACCATCTAATATAATGGGCGATTTTATTGAGTCTGTTACGTTCTGAACACGCTTTGCTCGTGAATTGATTCGCAGAAGACCATTTTCATCGAAGACGGGTGCTAAACTTGCTATTCGGCTGTCCTTAGGCAAGGGTCTAGCGGCTTTCAGATAGCTTATTTCACATGCAAACGATTCTTGTTGTGAACGCAGTAAAATGTTCTTCTCGGCTTCAACTAAATCTATTGCTAATATATCTAAGGAATTTCTCATATTCGAATTTGAAGGTGAATTTGAATTTATAGCGGCATGTCTAATAGATTTCCGAAATAATTTCACAGCTTGATAAACACGTGCTGTAGCTCGAATAAGAACTAGCCAATTACTAACGCGACATGCATCGGGAACCGGAATACAGAGTAGTTCACTCGTCAGAAGTCGCATCATCTCGTGGCATTCATTTCCTTTCAACTCCGGAGGAGATGTGATTTCTTCAGATGGTACTCTTTGTGGTTCTTTAGGCCACTGCATTTCAGGACAGAGTAAAAAGTCCGGTCCGGTTACCCAGCGCAGGAGGTTTTCCTCTTTAACGGGACGCGACCGAGTAGCATCGTCAGCTATATTCAAAGTTGTAGGTACGTAACGCCATTCCGCCGATGTCGTACTGTCTAAAATTTCGGAGACTCGATGCGCCACAAAGGGTTTGAAACACCGGGCATCGCTGCGAAGCCACCTGAGAACAGTCATAGAGTCAGTCCAAAACACTGTCGCGGTGGGTTGGAAACGATGATTAATCTTAATCGTTTCAGCAAGACGACAAGCAATTAGCGCAGCTTGTAATTCTAAACGTGGAATTGTAGTAGGTTTAAGGGGGGCCACCCGCGCTTTACTTGCAATTAGTGAAAGTTTTACTGTTGTGTCTTTAAAAGTAAAACGCCAGTAGCCAACGCACGCATATGCTTGCTCGCTAGAGTCAGCAAACATATGTAATTGAATGTCTATAGGAGCAGTGACACTGGAATATAAATACCAACGAGGTATTTTTATATGTGAAATGACAGCAAGCTCCGCGAGCCAATCTTTAAAATAATGTACATGCTGTTCTGGTAGTATGTCATCCCAGTCTCTACTTTCCCTCCAAAGTTGTTGTATTAACAATCTGCCTTTAATAACTATAGGTGCCAGTAACCCTAACGGGTCATAAACGCGCATCACCTGTGACAATACCTCGCGTTTAGTTATTTTGGTCTGAGATGTAATAACGTGGTTACCCGACCTGAAACCTAGGGTATCCTCACAGGGGTTCCATTTGATACCTAGAGCACTCACGTCATTGCTTGCGATGGAAACTTCGTCGTTTGGATTAGCAAGTAATTCTTTGGGCAGCAATGACAGGGCTTTAACGTCATTTGACATCCAAGCCCGCATCTCAAAGCAGCACTTTTGATGAACAGTTACTATGTCATGGGCGATTTGTGCGGCAGTGTCTACATTATCGTGACTTGCGATATAATCGTCCATGTAATGATTAAACTCTATTTCGTGTGCTGCTTCAGAAAACTGATTTTTATACTCTAAAGCGTTCTTGTTTTTAATGAAAATTGCTGTACAAGGACTAGACGAAGCACCAAAAATCATAGAACTCATTCTAAATTCCTTTACTGGAGATGACGAGTCACCATCGCGCCATAAAAACCTTTGAGCGTCGCGATCCTCTTCTCTTATTTTAATCTGTGGAAACATTTCACGAATGTCGCTCGTTAATGCTACACGTCCCTCTCGGAATCTAAAAATAATACCTAGAAGAGATTGTAATAAGTCTGGTCCTGTTAAAAGGAGACTATTTAAACAAACCCCATTAGTACTAGCGGCCGCATCGTACACTACACGTAGTTTCTTTTTCTGCGGATGGTATACGCCAAAGGATGGTAGATACCACTTCACAATTCCATTGCAGACTCGTAGTTCGTTGTCTTTATGATAAGTGGATGGGTCACATTCCTCAGCATACCCCTTAGAAATTATGCCCTTAATGAAGTCATTATATGCGGTTGAAAAATGTTCGTCTTTGGACATACGTTTTTCTAAAGACTTCAAACGTGAAAGAGCGTGATAGTAACTGTCTGGTATATCACTAGGTAACAAATTGTCGTGTTTCCACGGAAGTCCTACTTCATACCGACCAGAAGGTAACCTATGCGAAGTAGTTTCTAAAATGTTTAAAACACGTTGGTCATTTTTATTATGGCCAGATGAAACCTTAGAAATACCTAGTGAATCTAATTTATACTGTTCTTTTAGAATAATATCTAAAGAACTATCTGAAGATACAACGTAATTAATACTAGTGCACTGCATGCCTTTGGGTAATGAGCCGTAGATTACTCAGACTAGTGCAGTTCGTGTAGCTATGGGCTCGGTTTTCTTACCCATACGAATATCGGTGCCTATTGTTAGATGCCAATCCCTAGCTCCAATTAAAACCGTAGGGCAGCCCTGTTCGTAAGTTATGTCGTCAATTATGTCGTGTAAATGATGATAACTAGATATCTCGACCTTTTTTATAGACTGAGTGGTCAAATTTAATGATTTTACAGCTTTCGCATTACGAATTTCAAATTTAGGTGTATCTCGTCCACTAATTTGAAAGTCAACCAAACTTATTTCAGTAGTTTTCGTCATACCACCGACGCCGTGCATGCAGACTTTTTCACGAGTTTTCTCTTCAATTCCAAGCTTGAACGCCACGCTAGGGTCAATCAATGTGGCAGTGCAGACAGTAACTCTAATTTTGGAATACGAGGATCACGTTCATAAGCGTAGTCACTAAACTTTGACTTAGTGACCTCTCCAAGTTTCGATAGTATCGCTCGCAATATTTCAGGAGCGTGTAAATACTGAGGCTGGTTTAAAATTTTCATGCGCGCGACACAATTACGAATTTTGTTTGCAAATGTATTGAGTAATTCAGCGGTACTTATCTTGGGGAAATTGCGCAGCGCGGCGACTTCGTGGGCCACCAACAGCTCCGGGCGCGCAAAGGTTTGCTCAAGCGCGCGGATAATACGCTCCGGCTCTCCCTCAAGGAACAGCGACTCAACGGCGTCTCGTGCGTCGCCTCGTACTGCTTGGATTAACCTTTGCGTATTCCCTGAACTCGAATAATTCAGTTTAGTCTTATCGTAAATACTTTTAAATGTCAGCCAATCTTTGGGGTTACCAAAAAAGTTAGGTAAATCTAATGGTTTTGGATGTGATGCTAAAGACGATATAGCCTTGGCCAACTGTGCGATGTCAGATTGCGTGTTGGTTTTGTCACCAATTGTACAGACCCCCGCGTGACCACGATGAGATGGAGAAAATGTTTCGCGTTCAATTTCAGGAATTGGTGATGGGTCTCTGAGGTTTTCTACCCACTCCTGGGTTCTGCTTCCACTACAAACACTACCTCTACTGGATTGGAGTGACGCTAGTTCAGCCCTCATCTGGGCTTGTTCAGCCTGTTCCTCCAGCTGTGCGATTTCACGATCGCGCTCCAGTTGTTTGCGAGCAAGCTCACGTTCGCGTTCTAGGTTTTTAGAAAGGAAATTTGCTTCAGCGGCAAGTCGCTGTGCCCTTACCGTATTTGAAGAGCGTGAATTTGCCGCCCCGAAGTCCGATTTATGTCCTTTCTTGTATGAAGTGCCTGTTTCTGGTACGTCAACTCGTTCCACATTGTCGGGCAAGAGCGTGTTCGCATTTTGTGTCGCAAACTTGTCGCTAGTGTCTTTACCACGTTGGGATCGAGTAATTACCATTTTGGTTCACTTTTGCTCAAGAAAATATAATAAAAACGTCCGTTCGGTTTAAAGCAGTAGACTGTATTAAACGAGCATATTTGACATATAACAAAGACAATATTTTATAAAAAGAACACTAATATTAATATACTCTTTTCTTATCAGCCAGTAGCCAACACAACCTTACCCTATAAATGTTCTGTTGTATAATTATAGACCAGCTTTAAAAATAAAAATTGACCTACGCACAATATACTTTTCTTATTATGAAAAATATCGACTATCCATCGAAGCAGTACATTCCATCACTAGATACGTCTATGGCGTTACGTTATACACATAACACTTTGCTTAATTTTTCATTCAATTTGATTTTATTTGTAAACTAGAACATTCTGGTAGGTTTTATTTAATTTTATACAATTATTAATGATTAAATATATCACGAATACGAATGTGGTACAGCTGAAATACGAATGTCATAATATGAAAGTCTTAATTTGTAAACTTTTAAGAGTGAAACGAAATGTCACCGAAACTGTCACCCGCACCATGCTATAACGCACAAACTATAGTAATACAAGAGGAAGATTCTATGTATAATACATGCATGATTGCACCCGTGCGAAGCCGGGGCAGGTAGATTAATTATTATGCTACCTTTTTTAATAAAATTATATTTTTAAAACATTGATACGACCGTCTCTATGATCACAAGATTACAAAATATAACAAAAAAATATTACCAAAATACAAGCAACTCGTAGTCTGAACATTTTTAAACTTAGTTAACTTAAAGCTGCATTTTTTATCCGAGTCTCAAGTGCGTAGACCACACAAGTGATACCAAAGGAGCTAAGAAAATGGCGGAGATGTCAAAACAATCAAAAGAGAATGATTTATTCGTGACCTTTTGGGCCATGCACGGTGGGTGGCATTGCATCCACTTTCAAGTCATTCTAACTCTATGCCAGTCGATTTACGATGCGCTAATACTGCTGGGCGCACCAGAATCTTTACCGGTAGAATATTTGCCAGTTTCTGAGGTTAAGCGATGGTTGCTGTGTGTAAATATTAGTTGGGATCGTAGCTAAGACTGAAATTTAGTAAATATCTCGCATACACATTTTAGTTTTAGTCACACACATTTTAGTGCTACGGTTTTAAATTTATTTTCGTTCCTGGAAAATCCTCATGTAACTATATGCCTGGGGACTAGCTGTAGATGTGAGACTCCGGAGGTGCGAAAATAATTTAGTTGCGTCCTAACCAACCCACTAAAACCTACAGCGTGCCCTGTTCTGCTACAGGGGCACCGGGCTTTCTGCGTTTGTATCGAAGGCCTATAACAATGACAAGCCAAAGTTCTATACTTTAACCACCTTACTAGATTAAGATCAGTTGACGTTTAAGTTCCTAAATGTGGGTGAATAGTTTTATTTTTATCATCATCAACAATACATTGGGCTACAGCTAATAAATTACCCACTACCACAGATATAATAATACGAATACTGAATCTTCCGAATTCATGGAGGGAAATTAGCCTACTGTGTTGGAAAGATGGGTTGGCACAGTGTTTGTATGCTAGTCTGCCTGTTGCGTTAATTTACATCCAGGATGACATAAATTAAAATTGAAATCATTTATTTTGTTTAGGTCACGATGGACACTTACAAAAAGTCAACACATTATTCATAATGATATTATATAACAAAAAAGGTCTACCGTCTACCACCAGTTCGGAACGCTACCACTGCTGAGAATAACTGGCAAGAAACTCGGAGGGCTTGTGATTTTTTTTTCATTGTGGTACTATTTCTTATGTTTATTTCATCATCATCATCATTTCAGCCAAAAGACGTCCACAGCTGGACATAGGCCTCCCCCAAGGATTTCCACAAAGGCCGGTCCTGGGCCGCCCGCATCCACTGCTTTCCGGCGATCTTAACTAGGTCGTCGGTCCACCGTGTGGGAGGCCTACCAGCACTGCGCCTTCCGGAACGCGGTCGCCACTCGAGGACTTTCCTGTTATTTACAATAACATAAATAAATAACTTAAAATACTGGCACTGAACAGCTTAGTCCCAAGCAGCTGTGTCGTTTATAGAATAAGCAATGCGGTAGTACGCTTTTTTGTAAAGCTTTGTGTTGACCGTCTTTATATAGGCATTGCGAGGCAATTCTCTAAGTTGCGTGGGCAGTTTGTTATAAAAGCGTATACATTGGTGACGGATTGGTGACGGTATGTCTTCTAAATCCGTCACCATTTTTATAGATGGAGTGGTGATTTCCCTTTTAATTAAAACGCTTAATCTTTCTTCAATAGCTCCTTGCATTCATTTCATAGTAACAATAGTAGAGTGATGTGTCAAAAATTAATTAAGAACTTAAAATATGTTTTTCTTATCTATCTAAATGGATCATATATAAAAGAGTTATCAAAACAAGTTGATAACAGTATTTTTTTCCATAGGAAAGCATGACTTTTCTCCCGTATTCAATGAAGGTTCTGTTTTTGTAATCAAAATATGCAATAAAAAAAACACAAATGTGCTTCATCAAAAGGCTCAAAGTCACCCAAAGTGATGTGTTACCCGGAGTAACCCTGCGAGATCGAATCAGAAATGAGGAGATACGCACGTGAACCAGAGTTACCGACATAGCCCACAGGATTGCAAAACTTAAGTGCAGGGCAGGGCACATAGCTCGCAGGACTGACGCGCAATGGGACAAAAATTTCAATTTAACAGCTCAATTCAACGGTGCCATGCCCGGTACACGTGGCATGGCATCCTGTACTCCAGCATCTCCAACACATGCTAGACAGCGACCTCCTTATCCTCTGCATCATACTCAACAGCAATATACTACACTGAGAATGTTGCTATAGCATTTCCACTAGGCGTCGTATCCCTCGACCGGTTCCGAAGACCGGTCCAACGGGACCAGGAACAGGCTATTTAGGCTCTGATGGATACTCACGGAGTTTAACGAACCTTCCTAATATTATCTTGGCCAAAGGTCCGCTCTTGGATGAAAGCTAGAGGAGCAATTGTAGAATTAATTAATTAATTTAATTAAATTAGCTAATCGCGAATATCGTAATCGAAGATGCATATTATAGATTTGTTCCTTTTGGAGTGGAGATACTTGGGCATGGGACCCTAATCCTAATGTTATCTTTTTTATAAAGATCATCATCATCCGCCCATGACCCACTATTGGGTCGGGCCTCCTCCAAGTTCATGGAAGGAAATTAGCCTACTGTGCCGCGCCGGCAAGAGGGATTCGCACAAGGTTTGTATCTGCCTCTTGCGTTCATTTAGTCGCCTCTTACGACAAAAAAGATGATTTGGGTTGGTGACATTGTGTATTCCAAATCCGTCACCACACGGAATTTAAAAAAAATTGTGCCCAATGTTGAAGAATTTCGTCTATGTGCAATAATAAAAAACAAATAAGTTTATAAATAAACTTATTTATTTACTCTGCTAGATGGAGCTACGATCTGCGAAAGGTTGCGGGCAGCAGCTGGATGCATCAAGCTGAAGACAGGGCGCTATGGCGCTCTTTAGGGGAGGCCTATGTCCAGCAGTGGACTAATGTGGGCTGATGATGATGATGATTCCGACAAGTGGATACTGGAGGCAGAATATCAAACATTTAATACTACTACTACACCCATAAATGACCCTCTGCTGGTTCGGGCCTCGCCCCATCACAGAGAGGGTAGCCTACTGTACCACGGTGGCCAGACGGGTTGGCACAGGGTTTCGTTTCACGTTATCCTTCTCTTGCAGCTAGGTTTTTCGGCATTTGGTCGGCTCTTACGACACCCGCAGGATGGAATGGGGTGGTGACACTATGTATACTAAATCCGTCACAAATAAATAAATTTTATTGTACATGGATCGGGAAACGTCGGTTTCTGCTTGATACTTGAAAATATACACAATTCATACATAGAAGTGCTCCTTTCTGTACGCTCCATGCACTCAGTTCGGATGGCTATAGGATTTCTGTTACTCCCTGTATAATACCTATTTATTGTATACCTATGTGTTAAAACACTTTTACTAATTCTAGTTTAGCAGTAAAGTTAGAATAACGAAGACGAAAAACAGCTGTCGCCATAGACCACTTAACTCGAAAGACTTGCTACATTCATTCCATAATATGCGTGAATTAGTGTATCCGTGTGGTGTCAAATTGAGAGTACATATAGTGTCACCACCCCATTCCATCCTGAGGGTGTCGTAATAGCCGACGTAAGGAAATGGCAAGGCCAATAATCTAGCCTTATGAGAAAATTTGATACGAAGCTCTGTGCCAAACCGTTTCGCCAGCGTGACACACTAAGCTAATTAACCTGTATCCATGTAACTGCAGGAGGCCTGACTCAACAGTGGGTCATCTATGATCTGAGTAGTAGTAAAGAGCAAAAGCCAATTCAAAAACTAACCGTGAAAGTGCCACGTCCCAGTCATTGCATTTGAGTATTAGATGAGGGAGATGTCAAATATTTAATGTTCACTTGCCCAATGTCCGAAAGATTCAGATGTTGCTAAACCTGCATTCCCCACTATCCTCTATACCCTGTTCACGTTAGCGAGCTAACACCACATGTTAGAGAGTACGTAATTGGTCAGAGATAAGGGCGTCTCATGCACACCGTGTGAGTTGGCGGCCAAACTTCTGTCAACACCTGTCTCTTGTACGGTGCGAACGAGTTATAGTGCTCTCCCTTCAACTGTTTTTTTTTTCTATATGGTGTCCCGTTTTATTTTCGACTCGGCTTGTTTACTGTACTATCTGCCTCGACGTGTCCAAAAGGTACATAGTCCTAACATACTCAGGTGACTAATTGGCGAAGTGACACCTCCACGCGTGAATTAATCTAACATGTCCGATGTTATCGCGACACGAGGACAAGGGACGGCCATTTGCCGTTGGGCAGGGTAAAGGTTAATTGCGCAAGCAACGGTTGCCGGCTGGATTATCGGAGTACCTTAACCTTACACAAAAGTTATTTAACTTCTTTGGATTTGGTCAATAGGGAATCGACCACTGGTTCGATATACTCTAACGTCGGTGTGTAAATCTGTAACACACACACACACACACCGTAGGTAGCAGAGAAGAGGCGGATCAGGCGGAAGGCTATCAAAAGACCATAGTCAATATTAAAAACTAATCTACCATAGAGCAATTTATAGTGATGTGCCATTCAGCTGGGATAAAACGCGTGTTGTAAAAGTCAACGTAACCGAGCGCGCTTGGTGGTAGGATCTAATGGTACGCCCGGCTAGCTACCACCCTCACATCTAAGTCCGGCGCCAAGCAGTTTTACTGTGTTTCGTCGTGTGTATGTGAGAGCCGGTGCTCGACAGGGCATTTCCCTGGATTGCCTGCTCCATCTTAGACCCTGGCGTTGCTTTCCACCACGCATCGTCAACGCCATTCAAGTAACTGATAAAAAATAGATAGAATGGGGTTGAGCGGTTCTGTCCGATCCCACAGAGCACAATGACTCCGTGGAGACATAGTCAGGACGCAGGACGGTGTGGGACGCAGGACGGGATGTGGAGTGTGTATAGGGATGGCCCTCGTATTAATGAATAAACAATATATCCTTGGACATTTCACACAACGCCATCTCGTCCCAAGCTAAGCAACTTAATGCTTGTGTTATGGTAACGAGATGGATGATAAACTACTTATATATTATTTATTTATTTTTTGTAAAAAATATAAAATATAAGTAGCCCAAGAAGGAAAACTTGATACTAAACCCTGTGGCAACCCGTCTGGCCACCGTGACACAGTAGGCTAATTTTTCTCCATGACTTTGGAGGAGCCCGACTCAATAGTGGGTCATTTTTGGGCTGATTAGTAGATATTAGTAGTAGATCTTGTAAATATCAATTGTTAGCCACATTAGGTTAATTTATGTACCAACCTAGGTATGTACCCTCAGTGTGTACCCCATTCCATCCTGAGGGTATTGTAAGACACACCTAAAATTCTGGCGGAAAACAAGTAATACTTGATATGAAACCCGTCTGGCCAGTTACAGTAGACTGATTTCCCTCCATGAAATTGGAGGAGGCTCGTCTCAGTAGTGGGTCATTTATGGGCTGAAACGACGACCAAGTTATGTAGATATTGCTGTTTAATAATGTGCTGTCCAGGGTTTCGTATCAAGTTTTCTTACTTTTATTTTCTTAGATGTCCGACTCTTGTTTTCCTCTAAAAATGATTTTGTATATTCTAAAAACTTATTCAGCCAAAAGCCGTCCACTGCTGGACATAGGCCTCCCCCAAGGATTTCCACAAAGGCCGTTCCTGGGCCGCCCGTATCCACTGCTTTCCGGTGACCTTAACCAGGTCGTCGGTCCACCGTGTGGGAGGCCTACCAGCACTGCGCAGGCCGGAACGTGGTCGCCACTCGAGGACTTTTCTGCCCCATTGGGCGTCGGTCCTGCGAGCTATGTGCCCTGCCCACTGCCACTTAAGTTTGGCAATCCGGTGGGCTATGCGGTTACCCTCGTTTTCCTGCGTATCTCCTCATTTCTGATTCGATCTCGCAGGGAAACTCCGAGCATAGCCCTTTGGGTGACTTTGAGCCTTCTGATGGAGCCTATAGTGAGCGACCACGTCTCTGTTCCATATGTCATCACTGCTTGAAAAACTAAATATGCTTTAACCTATTTGAACGAAGTGTCATCTACGTATCTCTGGCCCTGTCTTCTTTCTACCGTCACTACGATTGCCGCAAAGCATTAAAATGTTGAAAATAAAAAATAACTAAATCTTGTTTAAAAGTATAATATCGAATCCTACTAATATTATATTGTTACGTGAATATCTGTATGATTTATGTTTGTTACTCTTTCACGCTGAAAAACTACTGAATGTATTTTGATGAAATTATACAATAATAGGTAGCTTAGACATCAGAATAACACACAGACTTTAATCTATAAAGCTAAATAACTATATATAATAGATTTTTTTAGTATTTTTGTTAGGTATCCTTACGAAACCGGGGCGGGTCGCTAGTGTACTTATTATAAGAAAGTAAGATTACCCAATAAAAATATATATAAAAACAATTTTGAATTGAATTACATGTTTTTTTTTTGGGAGCGATACCCCGCATGCCCTGCCCAACTGAGGAGACCTCCTCATCATCCTTAGGTGACAGCCATCGCTCTCCCGAACCTTATTACAAGGAAAAGAGGGACTCGACACGACGTCACACCTACCATGGGACAATTAGCGTGACAATTACACGAACGACCAGAAGAAGACCATCTACTATAGTAGCAATGATTTTAAGCTAGCAACAGTTTGAAATAACCGGGAATAAAATACTACTACTACTAATCAGTCCCTACCCACTGCTGAGTCGGGCCACCTCCAGTTACATGGAGGTTGACAAGATTTCCTTCTCTTGCTTAGTGCAAGGTTTTCTGCCTTGTTATTTCCTATTGTCGACTCTAACGACGCCTTTAGGAATACGGTGGTCACACAATGTATTCTAAATCCGTCACCACACGGAGAGGAAATAGTTGCGTAGCAAATATGACCACATGCCATGTAAAACTTGTTATGAAACCCTGTACAAATCCATCTTTTCAGCGTAGCACTAGTCGCAGGCTAGTTCTTTTTTGTTATTTTAAATCCTCATGGGCATGCGGTGTCAAATAAGTTACCTATATTATGTAATTAATTTTAATAAAATACGACATGTAGGTATTTTCAGAAACCATCTTTAATCTGTCAAATATATTTATATGTTTTTTAATTCTAAAATCTTAAACGGCCAGTCACACCGCTTTCTTTTCTTAAACAAAAATAAAAAATCTTATATACAAAAATGAATTGCTGTTCGTTAGTCTCGCTAAAACTCGAGAACGGCTGGGGCGATTTGGCTAATTTTGGTTTTGAAATAGTCGTGTGAGTCCAGGGAAGGTTTAAAAGGTAAGAAATATCAATATCATTCAGGTTTTTTATTTATTGATTCTGAGGCGGTACGAAGTTTGCCGGGTCAGCTAGTGGGTTATAAAGATCCAGCGTTCCGCGACTGCCGAAAACAGGGCCACGGGGTTCGACATAGCAAATCTGAGTACAGAGAAGTCCCTGGAGCCCCATCACGACACTGTGTGCTGCTCTTCGCCTGGCCTCTCCCCGAGTGCCTGCCCGGTGACACTGAGTCGGTATGGCCCCAATGGATCTTAAAGGCATCACAGCAAGGTGGCAGCACGGTCGAGAGGGACAAAGCCTCACTCAAACTCAAGTAATAATTTAAAATAGTATCGTTATCTATTATATAAAAATGAATTGCTGTTAGTGCGTGCGTTAGTCTCGCTAAAACCCGAGAACGGCTGGACCCATTTGGCTTGGGAAAAATATGAGAAAACATATTTTTTAATACGCATAATTTTTGTTCCAGTTAAGATTTGCACATATTTTAATAAAGTTGAAACATTCTGTAATTATCATTCAGGTTTTTTATTTAAGTATTGATTCTGAGGTGGTGCGAAGTATGCCGGGTCAGATAGTTTTTTTTATTTAGTCGTAAATAATTAACAGAGTCTATCTATATATAGGTATCTATTATATCAATGAATGTTTGTCTGTATGCCCTTTAATGAATAGTAAACTATGCATTTGATCAGGTAATGATTTTCAGCAAAGTGTTGTGCATGAGCCCACGAAGGTTACTGAACCAAAAAATAATATTGAAATTAAACACTTTTTAACGGATTTATAGCGATTCGCGTGTATATTACATTATTGAATTCCCGACGTTTAGAATGCTTTGCAGCAGTCGTGGTCGCGGGAGACACTAGATAAATAAATAAATAAATAAATATCCTTGGACATTTCACACAACGCCATCTCGTCCCAAGCTAAGCAACTTAATGCTTGTGTTATGGTAACGAGATGAATGATAAACTACTTATATACATTTTTTTTTTGTAAATACATACATATTATAGATAGAAAACACCCAGACCCGAAACAAATACTTGTAGGTCGTACAAATATTTCTTCCGTGCGGGGATCGAACCCGCGACATGCTGCGCGGCAGTCGATCGCTTAACCACTGCTTCTTCTAGTTGTCTTCAAAGTACAAAGAAACAGTTAAAATCTACCGCCTATAATTTTGCCTATTATCCGTTAAAAAGTGTTTAATTTCAATGTGTAATAATCGCGAAAACCTAAGAAATCAAAAAATCATAATTGTGAAATGTCTTTCTTCAAATTTATTTTAATTATTGGCGTAGCAATGCGCGCTGGTTATAACTAGCTTTGTAATCAATATAGAAACATTCATAACCTTTGACGATAACCACTTTTTAACGGATTGGACGGCAATAAATTACACTTTGAAACTAGCCGTTTATTTTCAATGTGTAATGAGTGCGACAACCTTAGACACCAAACAATAAGTAATCATCAAAAGGTAATAATAATAAAAGATTGATACTTTTGTACTTAAACACTTAGCAGATTGTACTTAAACACTTCACTCATAAAGAACTAAAGCGACTTAATTGAGCTATATTATAAATATCCTTGGACATATCCTTGGACATTTCACACAACGCCATCTCGTCCCAAGCTAAGCAACTTAATGCTTGTGTTATGGTAACGAGATGGACGATAGACTACTTATTATACTTTTTTTTTTGGAAATACATACATAGATATTATAGATAGAAAACACGCAGACCCAGAACAAATACTTGTAGGTCGTACAAATATTTCTGCCGTGCGGGGAATCGAACCCGCGACACTCAGCCTATATGACCCATTGCTAAGTCGGGCCTCCTCTAACTACATGCAGAGTAATTAGCCTACTGCGCTACGCTGGCCAGACGGGTTTCGAATCAAGTTTTTCTTCCTTTCTTCTTCCTTCTCTTCCGGCTTGATAGACATTCAGCGTGCCATTGGTTTACACAAAGACACTTGCCCGACCCGGGAATCGAACCGGGGACCTATGATCCAAAAGCTTTCTCCAATAGGTGTCAAATTTAAAATCGAGATAAAGAAAAATATAATGTGTACACTATGTAATAAAATAAGTGACTGGGTATGTTTTTTTTATAATTTATAAAGTAAATATTACATGTCCTGCTAACATGAAACAATTGCAAAAAAGAACCTCCAAAATTATGAGACCAACCAATATTTACCGACGACGGATTTAGAATACATAGTGTTACTACCCCATTCCATCCTGAGGGAGTCGTGAGACCCGACAAAAGAAACGAAACCCTGTGTCAACTCGTCTCGCCAGCGTGGCACAGTAGGCTAATTACCCTCCCTGTCATTTATGAGCGTAGTAGTAGTAGGTACTTATCTAGTAAGGCTACCCTAGTGTACATATATGTAGTGATTACTCACTATCAACACATAAAACGTAAGTAGCACTCATTAAAACTCCGGAATCGCACGCAGTCTGTGTTAAAATCGTAAAAAAGCCATCCCCTGCCAACTTCATGTCAGTAGTTCTACCACAACACATTAAAGACATCAAACGTAAAAACTTCAACATTATTCAAACCGCATTCTAATTAGCCTCCATTGAAAAAAATTAAGTCGATTCCAAATGCAAAACACAACGGTTTTTCCCGCCCCCGTTTTCGCCGCGGCCTTCCGCTTTCCCGCGCTCGTGGGCGCGCCAAGGAGGCGCGAAGCCCGCCAATCAACACGTCCGCCATATTGCCTGATGGGCGGGGCCTCACTAAACACTGTTCTCGTCTCTATTCAAAAACATCGCCAGCTCTTTCGCGCTGCGCGCTCTCTCATTGGTCCCGACGCAATTAAGCGCGGGAATTCGAATTCTATTTTCGAAGTAAATGTTTTTTTTTCAGAGGATTGTTTATCAGCGTCGGGTTATGATGCCGAAGCGACGACACCTGTCGATAGTGACGCGACTTGAGTTGGCGAGACCTCTCGATTTTGTCGATTTATAATGGCGCATATAACGTAAATCTGTTAAAGATTTGCACGAGTGTAAAAACATGATGTTTTGACATATTTATTGGTTGTTACTGACACGATGGGCTGGGTCGGTATCAATTTTAGCTCTGTTGAAAATTAAATGTTGGTTCACAAATATGTGAGATGTGATTCAGTAAGCGTTGCGCAATACTGTGTATTTCGGTGTGCTGCGTTCTGTTCAAACAAACGCGATGGAAATGTGTTTACTGTATAATTGTTACGGCGAAATATAGATAATAATTGTTCAGTTTGTAGTTAATTTGCCAACGGTATCAGATAACTGCACAATAGGCGATGGATATTGCGTAGTGTTCTAGACATCATTGTAACGTTAATAACATTACTCATTTAAGACACTGTATATCTGTAATTTGACTACTTGTAGAATCGTCGTTACAGCCCATAAATGACCCACTACTGGGTCGGGCCTACACCAAATTCATGGAGGGAAATTAGCCTACTGTGCCACGCTGGCCAAACACCCGTCTGGCACAGGGTTTGTATCAAGTTTTCATTCTCTTGCGGCTAGGTAATCTGCCTCTTGCGTTCTTTTAGTCGCCTCTTACGACACCCTAAAGACGGTATGGGTTGGTGACATTGTGTATTCTAAATCCGTCACCACACGGACAACTTTTAGATTAACTCATATCAATCCATAAACTACAAAGTCCTCTAGCCGCGTCTGTTTATTTGTGTGTTCGCTTTAATCTCAAAAAATACCACACTGGTTTGCATAACGTTTCCACCTGTCAATAGAGTGGAGCTTTATGACGGTTTACGCAGGTTCTATTTCGATCAGAACTACTACTATTCAGCGTTTAAATAACCTTTAGCTTAGGCTTCCTACTGTGCCGCACTGGCCAGACGGGTTGGCACAGGGTTTCGTAGTACGGCGTGGTTCTGAGTACAGATCCCACAATGCCGCAACAAGGACGCGAGTAGGGAGCACTCCGGGGATGTTTAGTGGGTAGGCCCCCACTCTGGGGAGAGTCCCACACGCCCCCTCTCGGCCATCCCCGTGGCCGACGTGGATAGTCCATAAAGGATTTTACCCCGGGCGAACAAAAAAAAAAGGGTTTCGTAGTATCCACGAGAGGAAGTGGCGCCGTAAGGACTGGCGCCATAAACTATATTGGGGACCAAGAGGGTAGAGTTCTGACCTCGCCTCGCCCAGCCACCACCTGTCTTGATGACGTATCTCGCAGGTGGTTTGGCTCGAGACCGGAACAATAGTCGTATGTTTTAGTGGGTAACCCGGGCGCACTTCACCATCTTCTCGCGCCCGTGGACTCCCACATAGCCAGCCCAAAAAAAGAAAGGTTGACTGCCTCGTTGGTCTAGTGGTTAGATGTGCCGCCTTTGGATCAACGGGTCCCGGGTTCGATTCCGGGGTCGGGCAAGTGTCTTTGTCTAAACCGGAGGCACTGGCTCGGAGTCTGGGTGTCATTTCTATCTATAATATGTGTGTATTTACAAAAAAAAATATGTATATATGTAGTTTATCATCCATCTCGTTACCATAACACAAGCATTAAGTTGCTTAGCTTGGGACGAGATGGCGTTGTGTGAAATGTCCAAGGATATATATTAAGTCCTCTGTCTCTTGCGGTTAGCTTTTTGCCCTTGTTATTTCTTTTTATGGCTCTTATGACACCCCTAGTATGGGATGGGGGGTGGTTGGTAAAACTGCTTGGACTTAGATGTGAGGGTGGTAGCTAGCAGGGCGCACCATTATACCACCAAGCGTGCTGGGTTTTACAAGGACTTTTACGTATTTCCCAGCGTGCGGTGGGGAAGTTTTATATTCTGAAGCAACCCTTATGTCCATCGCATTCATACTGCAACTAGCTTCCAGGGCCGACAAGAAACTCTGTATGTAGCAACTTTTTTCAAATTATAAAATCAAAATGTGTTTCAAGAATCAAAATGTTGTCGCATACATTCTTAAGAATTCTTTCAAATATAGTCAACTCTAGGTATACATGTATCACGGAGGCAGTTTACAAAGATGAAATTCATGAATACAAATGGCACCCACACTCGGAGCAAGTGCCTCTGGTTTACACAAAAACACTTGGCCGACACTAAAATCAAAATGCTTTTTATTCGATTAAATTATTACGAATGTTTTTAAGTAGACAAAAAAAAATATAACACTAAATCAAAATTTAAAAAAAAAATATCAGTTAGTTTTTACCACCCTTTCGGAATGCCATTCCACAGAGAAGAGCCGGCAAGAAACTCCATGGTTGCTCTTTTAAATATAAGCGTTACAATAATGGTGGTACAAACAAGTCTGACAGATTAGTGAAAGCAATAACTCGCATAAATAGGTAGCTTAAAAAAAATCAGAAAAAAAAAGTTTGTGAAATTACACAAATTACATGGTTTCTTAATAATTAATATATTATAATTAAATATATTAAATCTTAATAATTACCGGAATCATCTAACCAATTTGACTGCCTTGTTGCGGTGGATGCGCCGCCTTTGGTTCACGGGGTCCCGGCTTCGAAACGTGTGTTCGTGAGTTACGTGTACTCGCGATGCAGGTTACAACTAGTGAAGGGGCTTTAAAAAACAGGAATCTCGGCTCAGCAGTGGGTCATTTATGAGCTGAGAAATAGTAGGAGATATCTATTGTAAACCGGTTTTCGTGTACTTCCGAAATCGGAGTTAACCGATTTTCTCGCGTGTGTAGGTATGTATAACCGGTTTCTCAGATAACAAAATCTAAAGTATATCATAATATCGATAATCGCCTGCACTTCAATGTTTCTAGCATTTGTTGTAGGCTGTTGTACCGTCAAATAAATATATCTTCCTCATAAAACTTATATTGGTATCAATAATTGCTATACCTGGCACGACTTCAAGTATAACACGTCGGGAATTAAATAATGTAATATACACGCGATAAATCCGTTAAAAAGTGTTTAATTTCAATGGGCCAAACTACCCTACTACTACTAAGTACTTAGCCCATAAATGACCCACTGCTGAGTCAGGCCGCCTCCCAACATAGGGAGGGTAATTAGCCTACTGTGCCGCACTGGCCAGACGGGTTGGCACAGTTTCGTATCAAGTTCACATTCTCTTGCGGCTAGGTTTTCGGGCTTTTCTTTTCCTTTTGTCGACTCCTACGACACCCTCAGGATAACATGGGGTGGCGACAATGTGTATTCTTAATCCGTCGCCACACAGATTTATTGTAATCGAATAATGTAAAAAAGAAACTGTAAAAATCTCGACCACAACCAAACATGGCGCCCACAATTAGTATAAATAAATATCCTTGGACATTTCACACAACGCCATCTCGTCCCAAGCTAAGCAATTTAATGCTTGTGTTAAGGTAACGAGATGGATGATAAACTACTTATATACATATTTTTTTGTAAATACATACATATTATATAGATAGAAATGACACGCAGACTCCGAGCCAGTGCCTCTGGTTTAGACAAAGACACTTGCCCGACCCCGGAATCGAACCCGAGACCCGTTGATCCAAAGGCGGCACATCTAACCACTAATTGAATATCATTATCGCGTACAAGTGACTCGTTTTACTGCAATGTTGACATACCTACAAAGTACATCACATATGTGACGCATGTTATAATGTCCACTCAGAGAGGCCACTAGACTGTTAAACAAAGGAAAACATGTACCATATCCACAGGGTGCGTTACAACACTAAGTTTAAAAAAGTAATATAAAAAAAACTAGCTGACTCGGCGAACTTTGTTCCGCATTATATATATTTAAAACAAAAAGAAAGTTGGACATAGGATACCTGAGATTGTTATCCCGTCCGTATAAAACCTACTTTAACAAAACGCAACTGACAGCGAAACGTAATGTTGTCTATAGTTTAATATGGTCGAAAATTTGACAATTAGAAATTTTGAATTCGACTTGTTTATATTGTTGTAATGCACATAATATCTTTATAACTTGTAGCCTATGTGTTATTCTGATGTATGAGCTATATTATTGTAAAGTTTCATTAAAATCCATTCAGTAGTTTTTACGTGAAAGAGTAACAAACATCCATCCATCCATCCATCTATCCATCCATCCATCCATCCATACTTACAAACTTTCACGTTTATAATATTAGTAAGATAACGTCATTGTCTCTCACCATAGAGTCTATAGATGATCCACTGCTGATTTTGGCAGTTACATTTTTATTAAATACGAAATTGGGGCTTTTCATGTATATTGTCATGAAGTTATACATAATAGGAATAATGCGGGTGTTTTTTAGAGAAGAACCGACAAGAAATTCTATAATTGCTTTTTATTTCAATAACATATTTTGGTTTAAAACAGCAATGTAGGTAAAATTGTAGACTAGATAGAAAGTGCCTAATTTTGTAAAATTATTAGAATTGTTTTTTTAAATTAAAAAATAACTCATTTTGGCCATTAATATAAACATTTAATTAACGTCACATTGAATTAAGTATTAACTAATTAACAAAGTCAATTTACATTTGCGTGCAGCGAAATAAATCGATAAAGGAAAAAGAAGACAACAAGAAAAAATTAAAAAAACAATTACTCAGTAAACTTATACATATTTTCATACGCCTCGATTGAAGTCCATAAAATACCCACTAAGTCGGGCCTCCTCAATCTACATGGAAGGAGATTAGCCTTTTAGGCACAGGATTTTTTTACGTTGGATATCCTCATGAATTCCTGGCCTTTGGTATCCTCATGAATCCCTGACCTATCCACTAAAACCAACTGTGTTCCTAGAGTGCCTTCTCCAGGGTCACGAGTTTCGCTCCCAAACGGACCAGCTATGCGACAAGGCACGGCTAAGAGCCTTGTAGCGACCAACATGCTACATACTTTACCTGAAAAATCTGAACTAATTGCATCCAGAAATATCGCCTGCAAATGCGAGAATTACCAAAGGTCCTACACCGTGATAGCGAAATTTCAAGAGCAATTCGCATGTTAAGAATTCCCCGACTACAACTATTGGGGGGGATAGTTACTGCAACCCCTAGCCAGACATCCCACCTCATCTGGCTGGATGATCATCCCTTTGCGCCTAAATCTCTTTTTTTCTTATCTTTTCTCTTTTTTTGATCAGTGACTTGAATGCCTTTGACCCTAGGCTTGAGTGTTGGAAAGCAACGCCAATGTCTATCTAAGAGGGAGCTATTCAACGAAATACCCTGTGGGGCACCGACTCTCACACACACACGTCACACGAAACACAGTAAAACTGCTTTTTAATTAAAGTAAAATCTTCGTTTCGTGTCTATGTGTCTTGTTTTTAACTAATTTGATTATTGGTATTTCGTAACAAATTAGGAACTAACGACGACACTGTTGCACAAGGTGGATTCTCAAAATACACTTTACTCGGCTTAGCAGTTCCTGAAATCTGCTTACGCATATGTACAATGAAATTAAAAATATAAATAGTACAGTAGATGACTTGTCATCATTGTAGTATCCCTCAATACTTTTCTAACTCAGAAATCAAACCATATAATGCGGGCATGCAATTTATGTATCTTTCGTGGTAATTAGTTATTTGAATACGTTAAATATTTTGACTCGCGATTAGGAATTAGTTAAATAATAAATTACTAGATATGATATAACAGCTTAAATATCAAAAACATGTTATTAATTAAGCGTTGGTTCACCACATCGCTACCGGTTTGTCAGGAATAAATTATAATGTACCTTCACATTACATATTAGTATTAAAATTTCAAACATTTTTAAACGAGAAGGAAAATGCGAATAGAAAGGTCGAAAAAAATTGCGTAAGTGCCGCAAAAAGTTTGCATTTTAAAATAAGATCGGATAGCCAGGAGTCACGCAATCGCGCTATTAAAAAAAATAATATTTATGGTTTAGTGAACGGGCATGTAATTTATTATGCGTTAGAGACATTTAGATATCGCTATTCGTCAGTCAACACGTCCGGCATTATGCTGTAACGTCAACATAATTATTTCGTTCTCTCTATTAATCCAAGGCACCGCGGCAAAATACCAGCGCGATCGAGCTGAACGCGCGGCAAACGAAACGTCACTTTGACAGATATACGCGCGAAAACTATAATGAACGCGCACTTTCACAGCTAATTCCATTTATTCCCCTATCGCCCGCTAACTAAATCACCATCTTCGGTTGTTATTTCGTGTAATAAAATGCAATTTACGCAGCCGTGTGTACGTTTTCGTTTAACGCTAATACCAGGCCGCCGTCCTTTATGTAGATACATCGTGACGTTTGATTGACAGGTGAAAGGGCGCGAAATTAGCCGGCCAGTCGCGACCGAATAGTTCCAAAGCGTTCGGATTGTTCACTCATTAAAATCGCGGTTCATTGATACTGTTTTTTTATTTATTCCGTCCAAAAATGAAACACACTGTTTGATGATGGTCGTTTGCGTAAGCGATTCGGATTTTGTGGAAATGTTTGAATTATAATAAGTCCATTAGGCGTACAGTGAACATATGCTGTAGAGTGGTTAAGATAAGATAGAGCCGTATGTCATGCAACTACCGTTTGGCATCCGCTTACTGAGCGAGGATGTGGGGATTAGTGGACAAACAATGTGATGTTTTTATTAAAACGAAAACTCTTTTGATAAAGACTTGGAACAACAGTGGAGAATCTAGATAGTGGGCTTAGCATGCCGGCAGCACGGAGGTTTTATCTCAAGTCGGGCTACCGTAGAATGCGCCGGCAACCGCGCGCGGCTCAATTCACAACTTGACAAAGATACCAAAAGTTTTGACGTCTTTATCTAATCATAATAGGTTGCGTGTAATTTTTTTGTTTATATTAAAACATGGAAATATTGTCAGGTGTATAAATATGAATTATTTAATTGATTGAAATGTCGAATGAGCGATGTCAGGTGTCTTTTTAATGCTCCCACTGCAAGTTAAAAATATAATCTCCGAAGATAGGATACAGTCATCGCGCTAAAAACACGCGAATTATTTTGCGGTATAGGTTTTAAGTTAGTGGATTGTGCGTGATGCAATTGCTTGTCCGCTGGATGTCTAGATCCGTAATTTGTGGGGAATATCTGACCCCCTTCCTGCTTCGGAGTAAAGCCGTCACGCGTCGGCCCGGTAGCTATTCTACCATCTATGACAGTCGTTAATCGTAGTCAGTAGTTCCAAATTGACAGTCTAGACCAGTTATGGGCAAACTTTTTTAATGGGGTGCCACAAAGTTTATGAATTTCTAGAGGAGGGCTAGAATATTATAAAAACATTACAGGATTACACACTTGTGTGTAATGCTGCACTCATTTTAATTTTGATGGAACTTTGGCGGGAATGATTAGATACTTTCGTGGGCCGCAGTTGGCCTGCGGGCCGCACTTTGCCCATCACTGGTCTAGACAGACAGTACCCGTGGTCCTAAAAGATGGGAGGCAGAAGGCACACGGCAATCGCTTTAAGCAAATACTGGTACATAGTTAGCCAATAGGTAAGACCGGCTCCGACCCCAAAGAAAATGTCTGCCCTGTTGGTCTAGGGGTTGGATGTGCCGACTTTGGATCACGGGTCCCTGGTTCGATTCCGGGGTCGGGCAATTGTCTTTGTGTAAACCAGAGGCACTTGCTCTGAGTCCGGGAATCATTTGTGTTCGTGAATTTCATGTTTGTAAACTGCCTCCGAGATATAGGTTACACCTTTATAGTGCAGGGGGTTCGTTTTTTAACAAACATAAAAAAAAATGTGCAAAAGGCAAGGGAGATTACCTACATGTAATTGTTTTTGTATAATTAATTTTAAACTAAACACCTTTTAACGGATTTATCGCGTGTATATTATTATCTAAATCCCGACGTTTGAATGCTTTGCAGCGGTCGTGGTCACGGGAGAGACTAAATAATAATGTAATATATACGCCATAACTCGTTAAAAAGTGTTTTAATTTCAATGTGTAATAATCGCGAAGCCTAAGAAATCATTAAAATGAATTTATTTGTATTAATTTTGGGCACTTTATATTAGGTGTTTCATAAGAAATTTAAAATTCCTTACAAACACTGCTAATGGTATTAATTCTTCAATGTCACTTAGTAGAAGTATGTAATAATGTTGATTTGATTTACATTATTTTCTTTATTCTTCTTCTTATTATTTCTTTGATATACTTACAACATGATTAGTGGGTCAATAAGCCCTGACATAGATACAACTAATTAACCTTTGACTCGCGTAATCCAATGGCAATCAAGCATGTCCTCCTCGCAAAAACTTATCTTTAATTTGCATTTTGTCAATTGATTAGTGTTGGCGACCCCTTGCCATGAGATAAGAAAATGCTACGTTCGTTTAAATTGTAAATATTATTTACTAGCTGACCCGGCGAACTTTGTAATATTTAAAACAAAAAGAAAGTTGGACATAGGATACCTGAGATTTTTAACCCGTCCGTATAAAACCTACTTTAACAAAACGCAACTGACAGCGAAACGTTATGTTGTCTATAGTTTAATATGGCCGAAAATTTGACAATTAGAAATTTTGAATTCAACTTGTTTATATTGTTGTAATTCACATAATATCTTTATAACTTATAGCCTATGTGTTATTCTGATGTATGAGCTATATTATTGTAAAGTTTCATTAAAATCCATTCAGTAGTTTTTACGTGAAAGAGTAACAAACATCCATCCATCCATACTTACAAACTTTCACGTTTATAATATTAGTAAGATGTGTAATTTAAGAATAAGAAGAAAATAAGTAGTTTTAGAAAAATCCGAGCGGTGCAGTGGCGCTTTTCGCTCACGGTTCTGTGCACATGGAAAAAATGGCGGTGTAAATTAAATTCCTTGGACGTTAGTTAGACGACAATTCGTATTTATTGATTTTGTTCTGTGGCAAAAGCTAGGTAACATAGCATCTTCTTCTCTAATAGACTAATTTCCCCCTTGTAATTGGAGGAGCTGAGTAGTTGTAGTATTATAGGCGCGCGAGTTCATTTCCATCGGGGCCTGGATAAATAATGACATATCACATTTATTTTATTTCATAATTTGCAAAATTACCTTAGGTTACAATAAACCAAATTGATAGGTGTTGACTACATCGGTAGTCATTAAAGACATTACCATAACTAATTATGTACCAGCATTACAGCATTCCTCAGGATGGACATGAACTCGCGCGCTTATAATAGATATTCTTGCGACTAAAGGAACGCCAGAGGTAGATCACCTAGCCGCAAGACCAGGAAAACTTGTTACAAATCCTTGTCCTAACTCGTCTTGCCAGCGTGGCACTACCTACTACTGATGCTATTGATTCCATAAATGATCCACTACTGGAGTAAGCCTACTTTAGTTACCGTGCTACGCTGGCCAGACGGGTTGGCACAGAGTTTCGTTTTAACATTTCCTTCTCTTGCGGCTAGGCTTCCGGCCTTGTCATTTCCTTTTGTCGGCTCTTACGTGTCCCACAGGATGGAATGGGTTGGTGAAAGTATTATAAATCTGTCGCCAAGCCAAGTCTTGTTAAAATCAAAACTCATTTAATCAAGTTGGCTCATTAGAGCTCTTTTGACACATCAAACAAAAATTAAAATTTAAAATTTACCATTTAAAATAATTAATTATTTACCATCTACCACCGGTTCGGAATGCACCTCTACAGAGAATAGCCGGCAAGAAACTCTGTAGTTGCTCTTTTTAGATCGCCATTTGGGTACAAGACTGGTTATAAGACAGATTTGTGAGAGCCAACTCACGCAATAGTTCCAAAGGGCCAAACATCAGCCAGATCTAGTTGACAATAGTAACCTTGTAATGCCCAAGCCAACCAACCCCCAGCAACGGCACCTGTTCACAAGCATGACGCACGCGGCAGCCATCGCCTTCCTCAACCATATTGCAGGGAAGAGAACGACCCGCCACACCCTGCCCTGCCCTGCCTGTTAGCCCTGCCCACTATTGTAATTTTCCATAGGTATATTGCAGCGACTGTGGAATTTAAAACGGCACTACATTTATTAATATTCGCGTTAATGAAGTCGTCTTTATTACATATTCTGACGTTTGCATTTGTATTGATAGTGTTTTAATTAATGCATGTTTGTTTTGCACCTTAATGATCGATATTGTTCAGTAAAGCTAAAGTAAAAACATTCAACAACAGTGCATCGCGTAAGTACCTAAAACAAAAGAATATGAGGTTATGAACTGGCTGGACAAAAAATATCTAACAAAAAAAGCCACGAATACATTTGTTAAAAAAAGTAATATTAAAAACTGTTATTTTGGACTGTGAGTTTAATTATAAGTAAGTATGATTCGGTCAAATCGTACAAATTAACTTTGCCTTATGTTGTTCACTTATGTACCTACTTGTAATTATATTATGAAAAAATATTTGCCTCCTACGACGCTTAAGTTTATTATGCATATCAGATTATAGTACCTATATTTGTTTGTCTAATAATTATAATTCGGAACGAGCAAAAACCATTAAAGAACACGCACGATCACTTACTTGCATTTGGATTTAATTTCCATGTTGCATAAAAAGTGCAGTAGTTATAAATACTTACGCAAACACTACACGTAAATTATCCACATAATTTGGCATTTAACAAACGCTATATATTTCCTACATATGACACTAAAATCAATTATTTTTAATTGACGCCATCTCCGTGCATAAAATTTTACGATTGCGTGTAAATCAAGTGTTTCAGACATTAAGTAAAATTGTAATATGTGAAGGGTTGGCCAACAATTAGCCATAAACGGAGGCTGTGCGGTAATAGGTCTATTGTTGCAAATGAAGACGTGCTCACGGGGCCGGCGGCGGCCATGTTGGTATTTGAATATTTACCGCCATTTCGTTTCCCGCCAAAACTAGTGTCAAGATTTTATGGTTAGGCTACGTTACTTTAAAATAATACCTTCCGCTATTATTTTAAATTATAGCTATTTTAGGTCTAGAATCTTTCATTCTTATCTCGTGAATCTCTTTTTGAAGGAACTGATAAAAATTGGTATCGTCCACTCTCGAACATTGTGAGATAGTCGTATTAATAACACCTTCACTTGTGTAGAGATTGTATATTGATAATTAGGCATTATTACTACAGGTATTAGAGTTTACAATACAAAGTGTCACCACCCCATTCCATCCTGAAGGTGTCATAAGAGCCGACATAAGGAGATAACAAGGCCGATAACCTAGCCGTAAGAGAAGGAAAACTTGATACAAAACCCTGTACGTTCCTTTTATTTTTTGTTGTCGCTGCG
This sequence comes from Clostera curtula, assembly GCA_905475355.2. Classification (NCBI taxonomy): domain Eukaryota; kingdom Metazoa; phylum Arthropoda; class Insecta; order Lepidoptera; family Notodontidae; genus Clostera; species Clostera curtula. The sequence continues at coordinate 1,728,314 of FR997813.1, read as the reverse complement.
GAAATGCTCTCAGCATACCACCGCCCCTCGGGGGAGAGGTCGGTGATGTGGGACTCCGACAAGGGTCGTCTACCCACGAGTCGACTACCCACTAAAACCCCAACGGTATACCCTCACACGGCGCGCTTGGGGCGCCACAAGTTCGCGTAAACGCAGTCTACTGTGACGCCCCGGCGTGGTGCCGCGACTGTCAGAGAGGGCATCCCGGCAACTGGGACACCCTCTCAGTCAACGAGGCTTTTGTCGGTGGCGGTTCCCCCGACCCACCATGACCGGCCTCTTAGGCGAGGGCAAAAGGGGTTTGTATCATCACTTAATAAATTTATTACCCTCCCTGTGATGGGAGAAGGCTTGACTCAGTAGTAGGTGATGTATGTCTGAGTAGAGAGAGACTAACAAACGTTTCCTTTCATCCAATATTGGTAACTTTAGTTTTTTATTAACCAACCGGTATTATAAGCTTTATTTAATTACACCGTCACCATTTCACAGTGCACATGAAATCTTAACATGTTTATTCAGATTGAATCAGTAAGCTGCATATTAAGCTAACACAACGCATTGTCTGAAAGTACTGCTGCTGTAATATTATTTGCTCGCCAAGGAAAACCTCTCTTGGAAAGATGCATGTATGCACAGTTTGTGAAGTGCCAATAAATCTACCCACGATGTGGGGAGTCCGACGACCCGGAATGTGGTGAAACAGACCTCACCATACGTTTTTATTTATCAAACTGTTTAAGTGGTATCCAAGTGCCGTTATGTAACCAGTGGAATCTAGAAACATGAACAGAATCTTCGAAACATTGTACCTTATAAACTTGAGGCTCGCTGTTTTTCACTTCATAATATTAAATAGTTAGGACCGCAAAGTAATAAAAAAAAGAATGACAAGCCGTCTGGGTTGCTTGTCAGTTCTTCTCAGCAGTGGTCGCGTTCCGAACTGGTTGTACACCAAAATATATTACTTTGCTTTGTATACATTTTATTAATTATATTGACAATTTGTCAGTGTCCATTGTGTGCTATGCAAAATAAATGATTTTACTTTGGCCGTGTTTTTTTTTTAATGTTAACGACCTAATTACACTAACCCTGCACTGGACATAACATGTACCTATCGCGGGGGCAGCTTCCAAACATGTAATTCATGAATCCATAAAAATGACACCCGGGCTCAAAATTAATCAATAACTAAAATAATCACCAAACACTGTTTTTCCTAAAGTAGAAATGGTAGAATGGAATAGAATACTCTATAATACACCATAAGTAAATAACAACACTAACATAAAACAGATTCAATATAAAGTAGTGCAATTATTTCCGAAAGCAATCGCTTCCAGGCAACCAAATCAAACTGGTGCTCTTCGTTCAAACACTACTTTTTAAGCTCGGACAAAACAAATGGCATTAGAACCGCCCAATTTGTTTCAACATGACACGTAACGTAAATATGTTCAGCTACCCTAATTGTTGCGACAGGATTAATGAACATGTGAAATGGTTGACAAAACAAAAAGTAAAATGCTAATTCGGTCACAGAAGTGTCAGTTGCGGCCACAATTTATTTTAAAACAAGATTGAATAGATAAGTATCAACAAAATTAATGTGAATACGTTATTTTAACGATAACCTTTCGTCAATTTGACGCGGGAAAAACGTAAAAGTATCCAATTGATCTTCCAATTTTGAATTTCAAATTTGACAGCGGACTGAACACGGTAGCCGTGGCGCCGCCTGTATTTTTATTTTTATGGATTCTCTACATGTTGTGCCGAGATTCGTTACGTTTTGTTTATATGAGGCTGACTGGGGAAACTAAATCAGCATAGTAAATTTATCTGGCACATATGGGCAGTACCGGGCACATATAACACTATTTATAGCTGATAGCCAATAATATTAATGCTGCCCAATTGGTACAGCAAAAATATTTAAGACCCGCAACTGCCTTTGGTCTTGAATTAAACTTCTAGTCATCAAAGAAAATGCCCCCAATCGCACAAAACTTAGATGCAATGTATTACAGAAAATAAACCTAAAGAATTAAGTATAACATTTTAATCTTCCCTCGCTTTGGCAAAATATCGCAATAGATCATAAGGTGGACTGCAACCTCGGTCACTTAAGTGATATATACGCCTAAGTGACCATATTTCACATAGTATTTTGACATTAAACCCACTTTTTATGTCTCTTAGATTACAGTAAGAACTAGTCTACTGCTGGACATATGCCTCCCCTCCAGAGAAGAGCGGGACCTGAGCCGTCCGTATCCAATTAATTCTGGCTACCTTAACGGGGTGTTTGTTCTACCAGCACCTCACTTTCTTTTCTTAGATTAACCTCTACATATTTTTACTTATAGGTATAATATATGCCTTTGATTCTTTGGGTTAATTTCTTCTTTGGGTTAATTCTTTGGCTAATTAAGATATTTAAGAATACCAAGAAAACATTTTCTCTCAACATTTTATTTGAAAACCAAACAGTGTGCAGTTATCGCGTTTCAATTAGTTTCGGACATCTGAATGAGCAATTTTGAATATTAATTTACGCGGTAATTGTTCAACAAAATGGCGGACGTCAAATATGTCGAACGTTAGGCAGAGAGCGGGTTATTTTACTTGTTGAAGCATTGGGTGCGCCGCGCCGTTTGGTTCTTCGGGGGAAAAATAAGGGAGTTTCTTCATTGTCTGTTTTGCCTAATTCAATTGAAGTCGTTACCGGTAGAACGTAACTACCAATATTTATATTGGGCGATTGATGTCTAGTGCGAGTCTTTCCTAGTTTTGGGTTGACCAGCTACCCGCGCCTTCTGTAGTTTGAAAAAGGTTAGGAACATAAGCAAAACATATTTGTAGTAGGTATACCTAATCGTCATGGTCTCCACCTAGCACAGGCTGGTTGTAAATATATTTTGAATATCCTACCTGTTCTATCGTTACCTGTTTTGTATACTTTATTCATTACTAGCGACCCGCCCCGGCTTCGCACGGGTGCAATGATGAAAATCTAAATTTATCAGTGCTTCTCTACAATAGTATGGATATATTATACCTATAAACATTCCTCTTGAATCACTCTATCTATTAAAAAAACCGCTTCAAAATGCGTAGTTTTAAAGATTTAGGCATACATAGGGACGGACAGGCGACAGCAACTTTGTTTTAGGCTACGTAGTGATACGTTTTACCCAGCTTGCACTGTATTTAACTGCAATCTGATAAGACCCCCTAACAAGGGCTATATTTTTTTTGCATACAAAGAAAAATGACAAGACAAATTAATTATGCTCAATCACCGTGTGGATAACCTCAAAAATAAAATTGAATTTGCGAAGCTTACGATTCCGAGTACATATGAGTTATGAACCCTTTTAGAAAGCTTCTCGGCTTTTCTGTACGGTGCAGTTACCCGAGTTGGTAGTAGCTTCTTAAGTATTCAAAAAATGTTTGTAAAACACCTTTTGGAAAAACTTAAGTAATACGCATTTACCTCTTTGCCTGTAACCTTAATTGCTTTCCTGATAATTTCATTATATGTATTTCCAAACAACTACAGCTTTAAAACTGCGTGGTCATGATTTATTAAGTATTTAGTAAGATGAAACGACGATACACAATACCTATTTGCTGTATGGAAACCAACCGAAGCATTATATAAAATAGAAAATTAGACATGTCTGGAAACCACGATGTAAATAGAAAATGACTAGAGCGGCCCGTATCGGCACTTGGGCATTTCCAATGTAAAATAAAAGGTATAGACAATCTTTACACGTATCAGCAGATGTTTTTCTAACATAAATAAAAAAAGTATTTAATCAAGTTGGTTCGAACTCTTTTGACGTGTCAAAATTAAATGTGTCATGTTACCACCCGTTCGTCGTAGCTACTTAACCTTACAGACTTCTGCGGCCAAAGAACTTTACTCTTGGACGATGTTGAGTTTCTGCGCATATATGTTAAGAAGTGAGTTTGTACTTTGTACAATAATAAAATAGTCGAAATAATCTTTCTTGATCTACTTACCTCCACTTTTCTGCTGAACTACGTTACCCATTGTGTCACCACCCCATTTCATCGTAGGGGTGTCGTAAGAGTTGACAATAGGAAATGACAAGGCCGAAAACCTAGCTGCAAGAGAAGGAAAACTTGTTACTAAACCCTGTGCCAACCCGTCTGGCCAGCGGGGCACAGTAGGCTAATTTTCCTCCATGAACTTTGAGGAGGCCCGATTCAGTAGTGGGTCATATATGGGCTGAAATAAAAATGAATGATGATAATCGAATAATTTGAATCGATTTACTAGTGAGGGAGTAATTCAAACTAACTGAAACTTATGCATTTGCACAATCAATCAATCAATTGCAAATTGAAATCTTCTTGAATTACAAGTTATTCTCAATTTTTTTCCAATAGCTTACTCTCAATCGATATACCTATTGGTGGTTTATCTCTAATTCTCATTTATTTAAATTTATCCATTAAATTAACTTCAGTAGTTCTGTTTATTAGTTTGCTTCCACTGTTCAATGTTATTTAGGGACATAAATTTGATGCCCGGATGATTTTGTTATGGAATTAACTAATCATTTAACGCATTTAGGAATACTGGATCCTTCAATGTCAAAATAAAATGTAGAGAAACTATTTATTCAAATTGGCCCATGTGCGCTTTTTGGACAGGCACATTTGCCGTTTACCACCGGTTAAGAAGGCTGTTTGCTCTACAGAGAAGAGGCAGCAAGAAATTTAGCAAACACCGACATTGCTTAATCTGCAGATCTACCAGTACTTCCACTACTATTCAGCCCATAAATTACCTGCTGAGTCTGGCCTCCTCCCATTACAGTAGCCTACGACACCCTCAGGAAGAAATGGTGTGGTGACTATATGACGATATGTATTCTAGTGTACAGAATGATAGATTAATTTCCCTCCGTGAATGTGCAACAAGAGCTAATCGGGGCTCACTTATGTGTCGGAACGATGAATTTATATGTGGTATTTGGTAAAGTGTCCTGCCCTCGAGGCGAGCGAGTAATCCGGTATGCCTCTCTTCATATACATCTTAAATAAATAAATAAATATCCTTGGACATTTCACACAACGCCATCTCGTCCCAAGCTAAGCAACTTAATGCTTGTGTTATGGTAACGAGATGGATGATAAACTACTTACATACATTTTTTTTGTAAATACATACATATTATAGATAGAAATGACACCCAGACTCCGAGCCAGTGCCTCTGGTTTAGACAAAGACGCTTGCCCGACCCCGGAATCGAACCCGGGACCCGTTGATCCAAAGACTGTCCAAGTATATTTATTTATTTATTTATATTTAAATAAAAGCTTGTTTTCTAAGTATGGCCTATGGCAGAAACTAATAGTTAGGTAATTAGTAATAAGCCCACTGTGCCACGCTGACCAGACAGATTGGTACAGGGTTTTCCTTATCTTGCGGCTAGGTTATCGGCCTTCACATTTTCTTTTCTCGGCTCTTACGACACCCGCAGTATAGAATGGGGTGGTGACACATGTATTCTAAATTATTTACACACACGGATTGAGTAAACTTTAGTAAACTTACTGATATATGAAAATTACTATGTAGCTGCATCCCGCAGTTTAACCTGCGTGGTGAAGGAAAATTCTGATAATGATGATATACTTACTGTATTTGATTTTTTTCGGATTTCTGATCAGATATTTTTACTACTTACTTGACACTTGTCATTATATTTTGGATGATTCACACTATATCTTTATAAATTATTACCTATTAGCGATCCGGCCCGGCTTCGCATGAGTGCAATTATGCATGTATTATACATACAAACCTTCGTCTTGAATCACTCTATCTATTAACTACTAAACCGCTTCAAAATCCGTTGCGTAGTTTTAAAGATTTAAGCATACATAGGGACGGACAGACGACAGCGACTTTGTTTTATACTATGTAGTGATGTGTTAGTTTGATGTGTAAGCTATGTTATTGTAATGTGTCATCAAAACCCATTCAGTAGTTTTTGCGTGAAAGATTCTTACAAACTTTCTCGTTTTTAACATTAGAGATTATTATTTGATTATTGATACTATATAGTAGCTTTCGGAGTGCCGGTAAATTTGATAGACCCGTGCCGAGCATATTATTATGCTCTTAACCGCTCTAGCAGCCCAGCGAGCTGATGCGTCTGTCTTACTATTTAAAGACGTGTTAGTTTATGAAAGAATTCAGTGACGGTGCTGTGTAGTAGTACATCTTCAGGGAGTCTATTTTGCTCTGTGCTTATTTTTTTTAATATTTTTATTACATCAAGCGATTACACCACCTTTTACCGTGAAACCTATAATTGCATGCTTATGTCGAGTATAATAATAATACCTTGACATGTGACGAGCAGGGTCGCCGCCCGCTGCTAACACAACACGGATTTCAAGTGAAACCGAAAAAACGTTTCGCACATGACGCCTTCTAAATCCGAAATTCCCTCCAAAACCGATCTCACGCTGCGCGCAGTTCAAAAAAATATTCTCTCTGCCTGGAGTTCTTTTTTCAAATACAACTTTTTTTTCTTAACATTGTCACTGGTGAATGTGTGGTGTTGCCAGATATTGGAATTGAACGATATTTGATTTATACTCGTAAATGAGCTAGATTCCGCTCTCGGTTTGCTTGCGTTGATTATCTGGTTTGTTCATAGCCAATAAATGTCGAGCCAGTCACCTCCAAGTAAATGGAGGAAAATTAACCAACTATACACCGTTGTCAAACTAAGTTTCTATTCAAGTAGGTTCACACATGGCTTCTCATGTTTCCTTAGCCTTAGTCTTTCTGTCATTTTCTTTCATGTATCTAGAATGTTTCTTTAGTCGACACTTACGATACCCACAGAATAGAAAGCTAATCTAAACTACTTATTACAAAACATGCATGATATATTCTTACATCAAAATGTATATGTATATGTAAATTTTACGACCATTATATAAAGGTTTAAATATCGTAAACCATTATATAATGGTCGTAAAATTTGAGATACTATATTTCTTACCGAACTTAAATTAAGGAAGTTTTGTAAATACGTTTATGCATGAAAATCAAAACCATTTATTTTAGACGTTCTCATACCGACAGACAAGACAGAATTCTTTTTTTGCTGTAGGTATCCTACCGCGATTCTGTATGCAAGTGAGAGCTAGATTAAAAAGTAAATACTTCGCCTACGTTATGTGTAATGACTGTTTAACATTAGTTAATATAGTGATTCACTTGACGTGGTGTTTGCGTAAATGTAGAACAAATCTAACAATGTTTGCTATATAATTTAGAAAATCAAATCAGCTGTATTTTAGCCGTGTTTTACGATTTCCACATTAAATATACCATTACATGTCAGTTTGTTGGTACGTTATATTTAAATATTGCTTAGTGCAATGGTAATAAACAGAGGTGAAAATTAACTGGCATTAAAAGTTATAGCATGTAGGTACAAGTAAGTGGAAATTTATTTTCATGTTTAGTGGTGCAATTGGATTAAACAGGATCAGAAACCATATATCCATAATGAATGAATCAATAGGCCTGTTGGATGCTGTATAGATACCAAATCTCGAAAAAAATAAAGCAATGTTTTGCGTTAAAATTTTTGTCACAAGCTCATGAAGCGAGAAATAAGAAAACAAAACCTAGGACACATTATGGTATTATTATTCCTTAGCTAGTTGAATGGATTACACTGGAACCCACTTTATAAAAATCTAAAGGTTTAGGAAAAACATCTATATCTTACTTATTTACTTCAAAATAGAAAAACAGTGTTAGACGCCTACTGTTGGCTAATTTCCCTCCATGAATGTTGAGGAGGCCCGACGCACTAGTGGGTCATATAGGGGCTGAAACGACGACGACGACTGTTTCTTATAATTAGCTCTATGTCCTAACTCAATATGGCTATAGGGTTTTATAGTTACATCCTACTAATACTATAAACGCGAAAGTTTGTAAGTTATGTATGTATGTAAAACGTGATATTTAATTTGCGAATAAATATATGGGTGGATTTTTTTAAAAACTCACCTGGCAACACCGATCCCGCATAGATTCTTTAATAACAAGATTTTGAATATCCCATTGTCGCTAACACTTTCTATGTTCGAAATTTGAAAATCTTCTTTTTTTTATAATACAGTTTGGACATTTCGCTTGAGTTATCGCTGGCCAGTTCTGTTAAAAGGTTTAAAGATTTTTTTCACAAAGCGTCAGTGCGCGGGACCCTTTTTGACGTGGGTGAGCCCGCGTGTATAATTGCCATACACTATCGTACCCAAAGATTTCTTCTTTTCGTGGATAGTTGATAGTATGAGTGAATTTGATTAATTTATTTAAAAAAATAATAATAACTAGCTGTGCCCTGTGAGCTGTGTATTTTCATCCACCCCTTTCAACCCTTACAACCATCTTTTTTTCATTATAATGTAAGCCTATGTCCTAAGAAAGGCTCACTGCTAAGAAATGTCTAAAACCAACGGTGCTCTCGATTGCCCAAAACAGGGCCACGGGTTTCACTCCCCAATGGGGAGCATGCTCCGCGACCCTGATGGGGCCTTGGCCCGCTTTTACAAGCGGGCCCCACGCTTAGATAGAGCCCTGGCCCGCCTGTGACGCGCCAGTTTAAGGCTCTCTAGGCAACTCTCGGGGGACCCGCCACCGACGAAAGCTTCAATGTCTAAGGGCGTCCCAGTAGCCCGCGACGCCCTCCGATAGCGGACCCTACGTCAAGGCATTTACGCGCACCTGTGGCGCCCCAAGCGTGTCGTGAGAGGGTATACCGCTGGGGTTTTAGTGGGCAGACGAAACGTTATCGGAGTCCCACATAATCGCCAACCCCGCCCGCGGCAGTATGCATAAAGCATTTCCGCAGCGAAAACAAAAAGCTACAAGCTCATTTATAATAGGCGCGCGAGTTCATGTCCAACCTGCGGAATGCTGTAATGCAGTGACCTAATTAGTTATAGTAATGTTGATAATAACTACCGATTTATTCCATACAGGTTTATTCTCAAACTCAAACTCAAAAGGAACTTTATTTACGTAGGTTTCATCACAAAACTCTTATAAATCGTCACACCCATAAACACCATTATCATCCTACGGCCCCCGTCCCACACCAGGTGGCAGTCTCCACACACACCTATCAGTCGTCATACCTACATTCACACCTTTCACACACCACTCCTCACTCCCACAATCCCTCTATCTCCCCTGATCGCTCACAATCCCTGCGTTCACTCACATTCATGCCGAAACTACCACCGGTTTGGAAGGCTGCTCTACAGAGAAGAGCCGGCAAGAATCTCTGTAGTTGCTTTTTTTTTTAAATATTGATCAACTTTACAAAAAGCACTAAACAGCATAGTGAGAGCAAGTTCGCAAGATGAGAGAAACACGCTACACGTTTACGCAATGATTGTAATCTAAGGTAATTTTGCTAATTGTGTAATAAAATACATGTGATAAGTAATTACATAATTAGGCCCCGATGGACATGAACTCGCGCGCCTATAATAGCTGCGACGTCATTAAAAATAAAGTCCTTATTTATCCGCAGCTCTGGTCACCCTACCCGCAGGTAGTTTCAATCGGGGATTTAGTAATGTATGGATAATTATAAGACGGCTTAAAGTTGAATTTTTGTCAAAGTTTATCGTGTTTTTGATTGAGGTTACGACTTTCGAAACGCTCCGTGGGGCTCGTGGCGGTAGCTTCATTATATTTTTAACTAGCCTCCACCAGCAGCTTTGCTCGCGTGGACTATTCCAAGCGCAGAGGGAGAGCGGCAGCGTAACCAAACAAGTCTACATTTGGGTGGTGTTATTTGGAGCGGTATTCTACTTTACTGTGGTGACGGATTTAGAATACATAGAGTCACCACCCCATCCATCCTGAGGGCGTGGAAGCGACTAAAGGAAAAGACACGGCAAAAATTCTAGCCGTAAGAGAAGCATATTTCCCACTATTGACTAATTTCCCTCCATGAATTTGGAGGAGGCTTGACTCAGTAGTGGGTCATTTATGGGCTGATACGCCGAGGAGGTTCAGCGAACGGGTGATAATAACCCAGTGCTTTATCTTGTGACGGATTTAGAATACATTGTGTCACCACCCCATTTAATCCTAAGGGTGTCGTAAGAGGCGACAGAAAGAAATGAAAAGGCCGATTACTTAGCCACAAGAGATGGAAAACTTGAAACGAAATCATGTGCCAAATCGTCTGGCCAGCGTGGCACAGTAGGCTAATTACCCTCGATGTAGTTGGAGGAGGCCCGACTCAGCATTGGGTCATTTAAGGGCTGAGAAGTAGAAGAAGCTTTATCTTGAAAACTATTGGTGTTAGTTTATTAAAAAAAACTGTTACAAGAAACAATTGCGGTGGGATTATTTGTGGTACTACTACAACTACTACTAAGCCTGTAAATGACCCACTGCTAAGTCGGGCCTCTTCCAGTTACATGGAGGGTAATTAGCCTACTGTGCCACGTCAAGTTAGCCTTCTCTTGTGGCCAGGTTATGGGCCTTGACATTACATTTTATCGGCTCTTACGATACACTTAGGATGGAATGGGGTGTTGACACTGGTGACAGTATGTATTCTAAATAATTAACAGACAGTTAAAGTGCATTCCACAATGTCCACTACCTGTAGGAACCTGTGAAAACGACAATGTAAACCAAACGATATTAATAGTCGTAAAAAGCCCATAAAACCGATCTATATTATGAGTTCACATTACGATATGTTATTGGATTTTTATATGTAATGGCCCATTTTCGATGGGGTTTTATACGATCGAGTAAATTATTACTGCTTAATAAGCTGTCTAGTGAATATTCTTTAGATAAACGCGTTAAACCTTAATTATTATTTTTGATTGATGTTTTATTTGTAATGTTTTTAGTGATAATTAAAGTTTTATAATGAGGTCAACATTGGTAGAATAAAATCTAAACTATAACTAATCCGTATGGTGACAGATTTAGAATATATAGTGTCACCACCCCATTTCATCCTGAGGGTGTCGTAAGAGGCGACAGAAAGAAATGACAAGGCCGATTACTTAGCCACAAGAGATGGAAAACTTGAAACGAAATCATGTGTCAACTGGTCTGCCTAGCGTAGCACAGTAGGCTAATTACCTTCCATGTAATTGGAGGAGGCCCGACCCAGCAGTGGGTCAATTATGGGCTGAATAGTAGTAGTAGTAGTAGATGTGCCGCCTTTGGATCAACGGGTCCCGGGTTCGATTCCGGGGTCGGGCAAGTGTCTTTGTCTAAACCAGAGGCACTGGCTCGGAGTCTGGGTGTCATTTCTATCTATAATATGTATGTATTTACAAAAAAAAAATATTTAAGTAGTTTATCATCCATCTCGTTACCATAACACAAGCATTAAGTTGCTTAGCTTGGGACGAGATGGCGTTGTGTGAAATGTCCAAGGATATTTATTTATTAATATTATAAAGAGAAAAATATTTCATTGTTTGTATGAATTGTATAGGCTCTGAAACTACTAGACCGATTAAACAAATTCCTTAAAGATTTGAAGATTTCTCATCTTTAAATACCATAGAATATTTTCAGACAAGTTATTATGTATATTTATAGGTTTTGATTTTTTGTTAAATACTCGTGCGTAGCCGAGGCGGGCTGTATATAGATGTTATAAGTTTAATTTCAATATGTGTCGCTTATTCAACCAACTACAAACTGACTTGTATGTCATACGGCAAATAAACCGTTTGGTTTATGCACTCGAACGAATACGCAATAATTTTAATTTTGCAGAAATGTCTGCTTAACGTGCCTGTATAAGGAACTAGTGAACAATTTATGTTTTATTTTCTTTTTAAAAAACAAACCTCAATTTTTAACTTAGCCTTTATCCCGGGGTCAGTCTATAAACCTGCAATTCACGAACACAAATGACACCCAGACTCGGAGTAAGTTACTCTGGTTTACACAACGACACTTGCTCGACCCCGGAATCGAACCGGGGTCCTCGGTTCGATTCCGGGCCGTGTTGACCGTTGTTGACCGTTGTTGACCGTGTTGACCGTTGTTGACCGTTGTTGACCGTGTTGACCGTTGTTGACCGTGTTGACCGTGTTGAAGGCGGCATTGCACACCCTCTCTTTATGAGCTCATTTCGGTCCGTAGGGAAACTACTACTCAGCCCATAAATTACCCACTGCTGAGTCGGGCCTCCTCTCGTCACAGAGAGGGTAATTATCCTACTGTGCCACGCTGGCCAGACGGGTTGGCACAGGGTTCCGTATCAAGTTTTTCTTCTCTTGCAGCTAGGTTTTCACCCTTGTCATTTCTTTTTGTGGGCTCTCACGACACCCTCAGGATTTAGATATTCTAAAACCGTCGTAGGGTCATTTATTAGCAGTCTTGTTGGATTTGTTTTTTTTTTAAACGAAACGAGTATTGTCAATGGATACGGAGTGGTGGTCCCTGGGTTGTCGGTGTTTACGACACCCCCAGGATGGAATGGGGTGGTGACATTATGTATTCTAAATACATCTTCACACGGAATGTGTACGTAAATGCTTTTAGATAAACCTGCATAAAAAAAAATTGTACAATTTCACAGCAATACATCAAACTTAGCGGTTTGGGCACTTAACACTATAAAACACCGACTCGTATTTTTATCTCGTCTTAATTGTACCTTTTGTTGTAAATAACGCTATAATTATAATGTTTCGCGACTACAATTATGGCAAACACACAAGGCGTAATTTTTTGAAATGGCAAAGCCTCTGAGCGTAGTTTAAAGGCCGCTCTTGGTCTCACAATTGATAGTTATTTAATTGACATGTCATCCTAGAGGCCTTTCTAGAGCGCTTCTAATAAATAGGGTCCCTCAGGAATATTGCATAAGCGAGGCACAGTATACTAATCTCCCTTCATGAATTTGGAGGAGCCCCGACTCAGCTGTGGGTCATTCATGGGCTGAAACGAAGTAATATTATATATTCGTCATCATCGTTATGTTAGATGATAGCCGCAGGGCGCTACGGCGCTCATTAGGGAAATGGAATTGCCTCGTTGGTCTAGGGGTTGAATGTGCCGGGCGTCACAGTAGACTGCGTTTACGCGAACTTGTGGCGCCCCAAGCGCGCCGTGTCAGGGTATACCGCTGGGGTTTTAGTGGGTAGACGACCCTTGTCGGAGTCCCACATAATCACCGACCTCTCCCCCGGGGGGCGGTGGTACGCATAAAGCATTGCCGCAACGACAACAAAAAAAAAAAAAGAGTTGAATGCGCCTTTGGATCTCGGGCTCCCGGTTCGATTGTGAGGGTGACCAAGCTAGGCGGGCGGACCATTTGATCCTTTTTTTTTGACCCGTGGTAAAATCCTTTATGGACTATCCCTGCCAGCCTGGGGATGGCCAACAGGGGGTGTGTGGGAGTCCCCTCCGCCCCTGTTAGGGGACGGAGTCATACCCACTAAACGTCCCCGGGGTGTACCGCGCTTGCTGCCCCGTGGGCCCTGACTGTATCTCCACGGGGAAGGACCATTTGATACTACCACCAAGCGTGCTGGGTTTTGTTGATTCTTACAACACGCGTCTTTTCCCAGCGTGCGGTGGGGAAGTGTAATATTCTGACGCGTCCCCACACGGAGTAAGTGGTGACCGTGTTCCGGAAAGCGCAGTGCTTGTAGGCATTAAATGCGGTGGGCCGAAGACTTGGTTAAGGTTTCCGGATAACGATGGATGCGGGCTCAGGACCTTGGTGGAAATCCCATGTCCAGCTGTGGTCGTTTCGGCTGAAATGATGATGAACGATAGTTCAATTTGGGAACCCAGCAGTTGGAATGTCCTCGCGCTTGTCTTTCGGCATCCCAAAGCACTTATTCCCCATTGTTGCCAGCTTAGTCAAATAAAGCGGCGAAGAATTAATATAATAACCGCGTGCTCCAAGATGGTGATTGATCGCGATGACTGCGCACATTCGAAGAGATGGCATTCCTTTGGCCCACTACAAAAATGGAGGTGTTCCCAATCAATACGTATGCATTTTTCCTTGTTTGACCCCCGACAAAAATATTGGTGTTATAAGCTTAACGTCGATGTATGAATCGATATAAAAGCGAAATTCTTTAAAATTAGAATGTTGTTAGTGTGTGTATGTATTTTATCAAAAGGAGGATTTTATTTTATTAACAGGAGACCGAAGAGGTGGTAGCTACCTCGGACAAAGAATCAGTCTAGCGATTCAAAGGGGGAACGCTGCCAGTATCTTCGGAACCTTGCCTAAAGGGATTCCTTTAAATAATATATTTTAGTATTTAAGTTTTAGGTTATTTGGTATTTTTAGTCTTGTTTTATTACTTAAGTTAGTGTTTATGTAAGTACATATTACTTAAGTTAGTGTTTATGGAATAAATAATTAATAAATTTTATCAAAATCGGCTCTGTTTTAAATGTATGACGCATTTAGAATACACTGTGTCACTATCCCATTCCATCCTGAGGGTAAGGATATGTCTTTGTCACTCGAAGGTGGCACATGCTTACCCTAGACGACCAAGCCAGTCGATAAATGATCCTATACCTACTGTGTGGGGCTCCTCCTACATGGAAGGTACACGCTGGCCAGACGAGTTGGCACATGCTTTAGTGTCAAGTTTTCCTTCTCTTGCGGCTAGGATTTCGGCCTTGCCATTTCCTATTGTCAACTCTTACGACACCCTCGGGATGAAATGGGACGGTGACACTGTGTATTCCAAATCCGTCACCACACCCCATATATCTAAAACAGAGCTGATGACTTTGCAACGGCTGAACCGATTTTGATATCACACATCGATTCTAATTTTAAAGAAATCCGCTTTTTGATAGCAAACGTAACTATGTATTCTAAATACGATACCACACAGAATCACCACCACTTATAAAAACCTATATTTATACTTCGTGTATTCGTAAATCGTGAAATAAATCATAGTCAACTCATAAATGACCCACTGCTGCTCCTCCTAACAAGGGTTTGGCACAGGGTTTCGTTTCAAGTTTTCCTCGCTCAACCACTGCACCAACGACACGGTTGGGTGCAGTGGTTGAGCGATCGACTGCTGCGCAGCATGTCGCGGGTTCGATCCCCGCACGGAAGAAATATTTGTACGACCTACAAGTATTTGTTCCGGGTCTGGGTGTTTTCTATCTATAATATGTATGTATTTACAAAAAAAAATATAAGTAGTTTATCATCCATCTCGTTACCATAACACAAGCATTAAGTTGCTTAGCTTGGAACGAGATGGCGTTGTGTGAAAAGTCCAAGGATATTTATTAAGTATTTTATTATTTTTTCAGCCTTGTCATTTCCTTTTGTCGACTCTCACAACACCCTCAGGATGGGGTGGTGACTCTATGTATTCTTAGTCCGTCACCACACGAAGCATATAATCGCAGGAAATAGATCATACTATAGACGATGTAGTCACGATATACCGCCATTTTGTTTGTACCTTATGACGTAATTTTTAAGGCGTGGCGTTACTTAGCGTCGGATTGTTTATTTTTTTTAAAGTAAACAATTAAAAGGACGGATTTAGAGTACATAATGTCTTCAGCCGTCCGGAGAATGTCGTACGAGGTGAGAGACTGAGGTAAAAAAGAAAAAGAGGAAAGAAAAACACATTTATGCAGCGAAGCACACAAAATAACTCAACTTGGTAACTACTTCTCAGCCCCCAAATAACCCAATGCTGAGTCGAGTCTCCTCCCATCACAAGGAGGGTATTTAACCTACTGTGCCACGCTGGCCAGACGGGTTGCACAGGGTTTCGTTTCAAGATTTCCTTCTGTTGCGGTATTCGGCCTTGTCATTTCCTTTTGTCAACTCTTACGACACTCTCAGAATGGAATGGGGTAGGGACCACTGGACGGGTCGAGGCCTGAAATGGCCAAGCTAGGTGGTAGGGGCACCTGGAGAAATTGGTCCCAAACGCCTCTCCACTGGGACGCGAGATCGGAGGAGTTTTAGTGGGTAGGGGGGCGCTCTCATTCCTTGAGCGTCCTCGAGTCTCCACATACCCCGGTCGCCTTCCATATTCAGACCGGGGACCCGTAAAAAGGGTTTCTCCTCCGCCAAAAAAAGTGACCACTGGACCACTTGGTTAAACAGGGTTAAAGGTTAAGTCGACCTAAATCCTTGAAGAGGTTGTAGTTTCCATCAGTCTGACCAATTTGATTGAGAAACATCATACCCTAAACTAAACCGTTATCAAGATATTGGACTCTGGATTTATCGCGTGTACCAGTGTACCAGCAGTCGTGGTCGCGGGAGAGACTAGATGACAGTTGTCTACAAAAGTACAAAGAAACCGTTAAATCTATCGCCTATAATTTTGTTTTATTGATAACGTTCCCTGTGCACGCAAAAATCGCTCACGATGTCCAGAGGTCTTGAGTTCTGTATCCTCATCCATCATCAAGTTATCAAATACACTTTAGGAGTCAAAATAAACAGAGAGGTCCCCGAAAGTCATTAGGACGAACAAATCTCCGACATCTGACTCAAAATGGCAAGCACATGTGTCTCAAGTGGAGTATGGCCTTCGTCAGCGAAGTTTGGCAACCCATAAATGTTGTTCTTTCAAAATATTTCTACTAAACCCGCCGGGGCGTGAGGGCGGGGCTTAAATTACGCGCAACCTCTAGAAAAATCGAATTTAACCAGAACCTGTTGAAAAATACACTAGTATAAAAAGGTTTACTGTTTTAGAATACTACTATTTAGCCCCTAAAAACCCAGAGCCGAGTCGGACCCCCTCCAATTACATGGAGGGTAATTAGCCTACTGTACCACGTTAACAAGGCGAGTTGGCACAGGGTATCGTATCACATTTTCCTTCTCTTGTGGCTAGGTTATCGGCCCGGCTATTTCCTTTTATCCAGTCTCACGAAACCCTCAGGATGGAATGAAATTTGCGTGGTAGGTTTTAGTGGGTAGCCCGGGCGCATTTTACTATCTCTTCGCGCAAGTGGAGTCCCACACACTCCAGCCCTTTCCCTCTGGCTGGGCACCTAAAAGAGGTTAGGGGGAGAGTTAAGAAGCCACGTTAATAAAAAAAAAGTACCGTAACGAGCTTTTCTGCTAGGTTATCGGCCTTGTTATTTCCTTCTGTCGCCTCTTACGACACGCTCAGGGTGGAATAGGGTAGTGACATTATCAGTCACCACACGGAAAGACCTCACAAAGAAATTAACACAAGAGATCCATAAATAATATTCAGTAGGTACACATCTTTTTCACATTTACGGAAATTCTATAAAAAATATTTACAGCCATTAACTTTTAATTACACACCAACGAAATATATTCTGAAATAGAATAAGGAACCGCAGCTAATCCACAAACTAAAATAATATAGTAATAATTATTATTTTTACGATTTCATTCCACATCAAATGTCTTAGACAGCAAAGTTATGCGTTTACAACGGCCACCATATTTTTACGACGCATTATAAATAATGTTAAATTAAAATAATAATAGATTAATAACAATCAGGAGAAGAAAATATGGCTCTTAAATTTTACAGCTTCAGTTTTATATGACTGTATATTTTTGGTTTATTAATCTGTTTTTTAAACTGTCAGATAGCTATCAGAGATGTAGATTAGGAATGGTTAAAGGTGCATGTTAATATACAAATCGCATTCATTTATAAACTTAAAACAGCCATTACTTTTGCATAAAATGATTTTATGTTGTTTTTCTAGTCAAGTTTCTTCCTATAATCCTGCGGTCTTAATCATTCGACTAATACCTACTATCATTTATTAAAAGTTACTGAACAAATTATTCATTGCGTTATAGGCAGCAATTTGCAAATACAAGTTAGTTAAATCGTGTTAAAATTGAAGCAGTGACTATTTACAAATAAACAAACTAACGCAAGTACGCCAGTATTGTACACCTCGTCGTTTCAGCCCATAAATGACCCACTAGTGAGTCGGGCCTCCTCCAAATTCATGGAGGAAAATGAGCCTACTGTATCACGCGCGTTGACACAGCGTTTGTATCAAGTTTTCCTTCTTACGCGGCTAGGCTATATGCCTGTTGCGTTCCTTTCGTCGACTCATACGACAGGATCTTACATCAGGATAGTATGGGTGGGTGACAGTGTGTATTCAAAATCCGTTACCACGCAGAAATTGGGCACTTAGGCCTGGAAAAATCTAAATATTAACCAATTTTACAGAACCAGCTAGAAATAAGTTCCATGTTGTACAATAAAATAAATAAAATTCTTGACATATACTTGGACTCTTAGGGAATGTAAGAAACGGGTTAAGAACTGGCTACAAACACTATCATATAATGATATTGAAAACCTTCTGAAACCTTAATTGCTTTTACTATGCATAATTTTTCACTTTATCTGCACACAAACACAAACACACACACACACACACACACACACACACATACACGCGCACATCAAACTCTATACGGGACATCACGCCACACCACCGCAGTGGGGCGTTAATAGCTGCGACACAGTCTAGCACTAATGTAGCTATTTATCGCACATAAATTAATGTATCCCTAGTTTTTAGTTCCGATAAATAAAGAAATTGAATTTGAATTTGAAATTCTAAATGGTGAAATATATTTGCATGGCTGTGAATTGCACCACGCTGTAGTAAAAGCCGTTTGGCCACGTCAGCTCATCATTGCCTTAACGATGCACGGGTCACCGCAGCCCATAGAATGCCCACTGCTGGGTTGGGGCTCCTCAATCTTTTTTCTTTTAAAAAGCGAAACCCCTGCACTAGATATAATCTGTATCGCGGGGGCATGTACGTCAACATGCAACAAACATTTAATTTACGAACACAAATGACACCCAGATTCAGAGCAAGTGCCTCTGGTTTACATACGCAAAGACACTTGTCCGATCCGGGAATCGAACCGCAAACCCATGGCCCAAAGGCTGATCATCAGCGCCGACATCGGGGATGACGTCGACGGGGTGTGTGAGACTCGGTAACGCAAGATGTTGTAGCGTCCCCTACTCACTAAACTCCACTTATGCTTCTTCAGGTTCAGGCAGAGGTTTCTTCCTCCTCCTTCTCATACTCACGTTGCTTGTGACTAGCAACTCCTGAAGCGGCTGAACACGCTTCTTCGGCGTCTAGCCACAAGCACTTGGCTAGGCACCGGTTCACTCGGGGTCTATATCTCGTGTGGGACGGGGGACCTCCCCAAGGCCCTCGCCCGGAGACCCTCGTTTGGCAGATCCAAGCCCTAGATCAACAAGGCGAGCATTATATCGTCGGAAAATAGTCTACTGTGCCACTCTGGCCACCCGGGTCTGTCCGTCACCACACGGACTAAGGGTCGGTTCACATATGACGGAAAATGCGTCGCGTATGATCGGTCGCGTAACGCCAAAACAGACAAATCGTCGGGGATAGTGGAAATCCGCGGAACTAGCATTGCATAATTCCGCGTATACGACAAACGTAGCCAATTTGAAATGTCGCGGGAAATGCACGCAGAATCCTCTTCACTATCACTACATAGTATAAAACAAAGTCGCATTTTTCTGTCCGTCCCTATGTATGCATAAATCTTTAAAACTACGCAACGGATTTTGAAGCGGTTTTTTTTAAATAGATAGAGTAATTCAAGAGGAAGGTTTAAATGTATAAACCACCCTCGCTTTGCACGGGCGAAGCCGGGGCGGGCCACTATTTTTAATAAAACTTTAATATATTTCTATTGTTAACAATACTAGTGTTCTATACACATAAACTATTATTCTCTCTGAAAAAATGATGTCAATAGCCATTGAAATAACAAACAATATAAACTTAAAACCATTTCCTGTAAACCTACAAGTTGTGCAGATACGCGCACTTTACGTATGGTAGATTCGCGGATTTGCACTATCCCCGATGAAATGTATGATAAAACATTCAACCTTTCACACCTAATCGATGATGCGTTAGTGCGTCGAGCGTACAGCGTCACACATTTTTGTCTGTTTGACGTTACGCGACCGATAATACGCAACGCATATCCGTCAGATGTGAACCGACCCTAATGATTCTTGCTGAGTGGCAAATGTCTGAACAACATGGTCAGGCATATCTTATACACTGATAGTAGCGTTGATGTAACAATAATTCACTGATTAAGACTATCACTGACACTCATCATCAGAAACAGTCCCCGGGCGACGCAGTCTTCTTAAAAAGCACTTTATTTATAAATAAAATGAGCGACCGGCCGATATGAGGGGATTTTAATTAAAAACGAACCAAATACGGCCATTAATAACTAACGCATGCCGTTCGGGAGGAAACGAGACAAAAAAAAGATAATTATTCGAAGCCAGACCTTTCCGCGTTAGCATTTGTCAGTATTTAGAGTTTTAGAGTTGGTTGCGTAGTGTGGCGGGGGACTATTCATTCTTATTTCAATTATTTAAGTCCGGGTAATTTTTAAGGATGTACGTATGAGTAATTTACGTACGATAATGTGTGTGATGGTTATATTAATTAAATTTACCCATAGGTAATAAGAATATCACTATCACTATCACTACATATTATAAAACAAAGTCGCTGTCGTCTGTCCGTCTCTATGTATGCTTAAATCTTTAAAACTTCGCAACGGATTTTGAAGCGATTTTCTTTAATAGATAGAGTGATTCAAGAGGAAGGTTTATGTGTATAATTGCACCCATGCGAAGCCGGGGCGGGTCGCTAGTGTTTTATAAAACATAGTCGCTGTCGTCTGTCCATCCCTATGTATGCTTAAATCTTTAAAACTACGCAACGGATTTTGAAGCGGTTTTTTTAAATAGATAGAGTGATTCAAGGGGAAGGTTTAATTAAGTATAATACATCCATAATATTGTAGAGAAACACTGATAAATTTAGAGGTTAATCATTGCACCCGTGCGTAAATTTAAACTTCATTGTGTACCTATTTTGAGAACTGGAAAAGATATACAAACACCTTTCATTAAGCCCATAAATCACATGAATAAATGATTTATGAACTCTTATTGCAAATCAAGATTTTGACGACAGACCGAACCGGGGTCTTCCTTATAGTGCGATTTCTTTCAGACAACCTATGCAACAAAATATTTAGTTAACAAGGAATAAGCTATTGTTTTAGAGTAAATCAATGTCAAAATCAAATAATTTATTTTGCCAATGGACACGTAGAAATTGTCAACATATAAATAATAATTAGTTATACAAAGCAAAGTAATATATTTTAGTTTATCACCAGTTCAGAACGCGACGCGAACTGCTGAGAAGAACTGGCAAGAAACTCAGAGGGCTTGTCATTCTTTTTTTATTACTTTGCTTTTTTTAGTAGGTACTTTGGTCCTATTTATTAATTTAATATCTATTTATTTTCCCAACAAATTCCTTATATAACTGTTATATTGCATCCGGAAGGCGTCAACTGAAATATGAATATTAATACAATACAAAATAAACTTTAATAAAACGTCCAGTGAGCCGACCAACCCCAAACAGCAGCACCTGTTCACAAGTATAACGCATGTGACAGCCATCGATGTCCTTAAACATACACTTCTCATCAGAAAAATCGAAACACCTTGCAATTTTATCAGAAAAATGTAGATATTTAGGAATATAGATATGTTTAATAGTGAACATTAAACAAATCCGTTAATTTAAGTTAATGTTCTAAATTCAAATTAAACTTTCATAAGTTTCGTATTTTGTTTAACAACTATAAAAAGGTAAATGTTTCGATTTTTCTGAATGTTAAAGGGAAGTTACCGAGTATTTTAATAATCATCATTTTAGCCAAAAAACGTCCACTGCTGGACAAAGGCCTCCCCCAACGTCCTCCACAAAAGCCGGCCTGGGCCACCCGCATCAATTGCTTTCCGGCGACCTTAACCAGGTATTTTAGTGAGTATGATGAGTAAAAGCTGTCTCCACGTTTAGTAGCCTCACCCACAGGCCACATGTGAGCGCACATGCTTTGGAAATGGGACCCATGGCGATAGAACACATCACACAATCCCAGTTACTTATTTCCCATCTAATCCACTTACTAATAGGCACCATGTCTTTTGTTAACTCGAGGATTTCTGTGAGTGATTGCGTTTGATCTGAGAGGACTAAAAGAACTTCGTTTTGATATATTGCCGCTCCCAATTTGAACTGGGTTTGGCACCAGCTTAACCTAATCTTGAAATTTACCTGTCATACTGAAGGATTGCCGTTTTACTTACGAGAACTCAGCCCATAAATGACCCACTGCTGAATCGGACCTCCTCCAATTACATGGAGGGTAGTTAGCCTACTGTGCCACGCTGGCCAGACGGGTTGGCGCAGGGTTTCGTATAAAGTATTGCGTCTCTTGCGGCTAGTTTTTCGGCCTTATCCTTTCCCAGTGTCGATTCTTACGACACCTCTAGAATGGAATGGGGTGGTAACACAATGTATTCTAAATCCATCACCACACGCAGAACTAGTGGAACTGCCGCTATGTATCTCCCTCACTTTTTTCCTAAAATTATGAAATCGGTTTAGGTTCTGAGGCAACTGCATCCATCGGACTCGTTCTTTGACCAGGACGTCGATCTGCCGTGTGGAAAGTCAGCACGCTTTCCGTTACCTACGTGTTTTCCACTCGAGGACTTCTGCCCCGTCGGCCGTCAGTCCTGCGAACTGTGTCCAAACTAATATTAAAAAATAATTTGAAATAAGTTTTCTCGCCTAAATATTTATTTACTCAAATATGGTGTAGATACTTAATAATTGCACTATAGGACCCAAACCAGGCAAGCTTGTGTCATGGTGACCTGAAATATTCAAACATAATCATTTGTACACCGGCGTGATACCGCTATCAATTGCATGCAGTTGACTATTATGTGAAATGAAACTCGGAAGGAACTTTTTTTACGTACGTTTTATCACAGAACCCTTATAAATCGTTACATATAAAATTACTATCTTTATCTTTAGGCCCTAGTGCCGCACTAGGTGGAAGTAAATAGCTTCAACCGTTTCATAGGCATCATATCTCTTTCTTCACACAATCCTTGCGTGTGCTCCACCCACATTCATACTGAAACTACAAACGGTTCGGGATGCTGGTCCATATTGAAAAGCCAGCAAGAAACTGTGTTGTAGAGTTTGGTGAATTTTGGTATAGTGACACGTTTGAAACCGAAACTTTCAATATATGTATATGACCTACCTACACACACAGGTTTTAAATTATAAGAAAGCCATATTTTTTTACTTTATAACTAATATATTTTAGTATTAAAGTTTTAGGTTAAGTAATTGGTATTTTTAGTCTTGATAATATGTACTTATGTTAGTGTTTTTGACTACGAAAAAGACATTAACGTATGTATAACATTATAAGAAATCCTAAGCTAACTAAAAAAGTAAATATCTAAAATTATAAAATGAAAGACATGTAGGTACTGTATTTTCTATGTAACTGAGGTTGAAAATAATTTAATTGCTTTTAGTTAAATCCATGCAATATTATTTGGAGGCAAATAGTTCTTAACTTATTTATTTATTTATTTATTTAGGATTTCCAACAGGCAATACAATACACCACAAATAATAGATTATCAATACAAATTATTTTGTTTCCCTAATTATAGGAAACCACATCATTGACATAAAACATAATACATTAAAACTGAAATGAAATAAAGATATATTCGAACTTAAATAAAATTAAAATTATGAAATAGCGATAATTTGAACAAAAAGATTAATAAACTTAAAATAAAATAGAATTTAAGATGACCAAAACATTTACATGACTTTTAGTTCTGCTACTGGATAACAGATGGCGCTAGCAGTAGCAAGTCGCTGAAACGCTAACTCGTACTTTTATTGAGCTGTTGTCTGTTGACCTGAATATTAGTATAGTTATAGCAAGTTAATGATAAAATTCCGTCCCTTTTTATAGAATCGATATAATCGAAAATAATTTGTCGATGTAATCATGATAATAAGTAGGTTTGATGCGATGATGCAGCACTAAAAACTGGTAACTGTATGAAAGACTAATAAGACTAGTAAGTATTTATTTTATACTTTAAACAAACTCGTACAGAGGCAGTCTTAATGAGCATTCTCTATCATCTGATTTAGCAGGGTTGAGTTTTCCACACATCGATCGAATTGACGTTATCGTAATATAATATTTTGAGACTATGGTTATCATGTAAATTTCGTCAATAGACACCTCATTTTTATTTGATTTTATTTGTACTTTAGCCCCGTTAAAACAGAAATAACAATTAAAAAACACTAACTTAACAGATTTTTTTAAGTTTAATTATATACATAGCTTTTGAATGTGTAACGCAAATACTTATTGAAATTAAACACATTTTTATTTCTCAACGTGTAACGATTTTAACACTTTTATCGGATCTAACGCGTGTGTTCTATAGAAACGCTATAAATCCGTTAAAAGTGTTTAATTTAATTGTGTGCTAATTGTGAAAATCGAATATGCTTAATAAAGATTTGTTCGTTATGGAGTGAAGACACTTGGGCATGGGGCCTAGTCGTAACCTTTAAGATCTAACAGTTAATTGCCCAATGTTGAAGCGTGTCGTATATTTTCAATACCTATTGAAAAACAAATAAGTTTATTAATTCCGATAAATTGTACTGGCGGCTGAATTTCAAATAGGTATTTAAAGGTAATATTGTTAACGTAACTTGTGGAACATATAACAAATTTTACTAAATAAAAACTTAGTATATTTTGACTTTCACTCTTACCTTACTAATTAATGATGTCATAGGTTTTCGCGATTATTACACATTGGAATCTAAAACGGTTTAACGGATTTATCGCGTGTATATTACATTCCTAAATTTCCAACGTTTCGAATGCTTTGTGGCAATCGTGGTCATGGGAGAGACTAACTGAAAGTAAAAGAAACAGTTAAATCTACCCTGCCTATAATTTTGTTTCATTGATAACGTTCCCAGTGCACATAGAAATCGCTCACGGTGTCCAGAAACGTCGGGTAATAAATAATGTAATATACACGCAATCCGTTCAAAAGTGTTTAATTGCAATACGACTCATGAGTCGTAATATTGTACATAATGTGTGTTGTATTATTTTTAACTAGTGGCCCGCCCCGGCTTCGCCCGTGCAAAGCGGGGGCGGGTTATATATATAAACCTTCCCCTTGAATCACTCTATCTATTAAAAAAACCGCTTCAAAATCCGTTGCGTAGTTTTAAAGATTTATGCATACATAGGGACGGACAGAAGAATGCGACTTTGTTTTATACTATGTAGTGATTATTGTAAAAGCATACTTATTAGCAATGACCTTTAGAATACCAAAAATACTGCTATCCAGCGACGTCATATGTACTAAACATAATTTTACAAATTTTACATTTTTAACATTAAATAGCCCTGAAATGACTCACTACTTAGTCGAGCCTCCTCCAAGTTAGTGGTAGGAAATTAGCTAACTGTATCACGCTTGGCAGATTCAACGGGAGTTTTCTTGTGTAAAAAACACACGAAGCAGTTTACAAACATGTAATTCACGAATACAAATGACACCCAGAAGCAGAGCATTGCTTCTGGTTTAAGAAAAGTCAGTTCCCAGTCCAGGGAATAAAACCAGGCAGCCGTGAGTCAAACGCAGCACATCCAACCCCAAGACCAACAAACAACAAACTATATAGCTTTGTCTGCATCTTGCGTTCCAAAGCAGCCTAAAGATTATTAGCGGGTACTATTGATGTGTTCAAATCTGAAGAAGAAGAAGAAATCAATTGATTTCCAAATGACTGCCTCGTTGGTCTAGTGGTTAGATGTGCCGCCTTTGGATCAACGGGTCCCAGGTTCGATTCCGGGGTCGGGCAAGTGTCTTTGTCTAAACCAGAGGCACTGGCTCGGAGTCTGGGTGTCATTTCTATCTATAATATGTATGTATTTACAAAAAAAATATGTATATAAGTAGTTTATCATCCATCCCGTTACCATAACACAAGCATTAAGTTGCTTAGCTTGGGACGAGATGGCGTTGTGTGAAATGTCCAAAAGATATTTATTTATATTTAAATGGCATGTACAGACACACAGTACTTAGTCATCATTTTTTTCATCATTTCAGCCAAAAGACGTCCACTGCTGGACATAGGCCTCCCCCAAAGATTTCCACAAAGGCCGGTCCTGGGCCACCCGCATCCATCGTTTTCCGGCGACCTTAACCAGGTCATCGGTCCACCGTGTGGGAGGCCTACCAGCACTTTCCGGAACGCGGTCGCCACTCGAGGACTTTTCTGCCCCATCGGGCATCGGTCCTGCGCGCTATGTGCCCTGCCCACTGCCACTTAAGTTTGGCAATCTTGTGGGCTATGTCGGTGACCGTGGTTTGCCTGCGTATCTCCTCATTTCTGATTCGATCTCGCAGGGAAACTCCGAGCATAGCCCTCTCCATTGCCCTTTGGGTGACTTTGAGCCTTCTGATGGAGCCCATAGTGAGCGACCACGTCTCAGTTCCATATGTCATCACTGGCAACACACATTGGTTGAAGACTTTTGTCTTCAGACACTGCGGTATTGTGGATGAGAAGATCTTTCGCAGCTTCCCGAACGCTGCCCAGCCGAGTTGGATCCGACGATTGACCTCTTTCTCGAAGTTGGACTTACCTAACTGGACAGTGTGTCCCACGTAAATGTAATGATCAACAACTTCGAGGGTAGAACCTCCGATGTTAACAGGAGTGGCTTGAACATGGATATTAGACATGATCTTCGTCTTCTCCATGTTCATCTTAAGGCCGACTCGTTCGGAGGCTCGACCGAGGCCATCGAGCATCGTATTGAGGCCCTCCATGGTCTCAGCCATTACCTACTAGTCGATTGTAGTTAATGTTCTTACATCTATGGCAGTAGATACAGTCTGTAATCTAAAAACTCACATCTTTATCGCTAATTAAGTACTGGGATTTAGCCAGGGTAAGACTGATGTTTTTCGTGTGGTGACGGATTTAGAATACAAAGTGTCACCACCCCATTCCATCCTGAAAATTGGCAAAGGTAACTGAGACAAGGAAATGATAAGGCCGATAACCTAGCCGTAAGGAAATCTCGATATGAAACCCTGTGCCAACCCGTCTGGCCAGCGTGGCACAGTAGGCCAATTAATTGGAGGACCCTCCATGTAACTGGAGGAGCCGACTCAGCAGTGGGTCATATATGGCCTGAGTAGTATTTTGGTTAATATTCATTTTAATTTATGGTACACTAGGGACCCGTCCCGGCTTCGCACGGGTGCAATGAAGAACCTCTAAATTTATCAGTGTTCCTCTACAATATTGTGGATGTATTATACTTATAAAACTTCATCTTGAATCACTCTATCTATTAAAAAAAACCGCTTCTAAATCCGTTGCGTAGTTTTAAAGATTTAAACATACCTACATAGGGACGGTCAGACGACAGCGACTTTGTTTTATACTATGTAGTGATGATAGTGAAGTTTGATTTTAGTGTAGGACTATTGGTTTTTTGGTAAGCTACAGAATAAGTATCTAACCGAACCTGATTTTGACTCTTTAAAAGCAAATGTGGTCAAAACTTAACTAAGACAAAGTGTCATTGCGCTGACGTGTAGCGTGTTTCTCTCATCTGGCGAACTTGCACTCACTATGCTGTTTAGTGTTTTTTGTAAACAAGACCAATGTTTAAAAAAGGAACTACAGAGTATCCTGGCGGCTTTTCTCTGTAAAGCAGCATTCCGAATCGGTGGTAGTTTCAGCATGAATGTGGGTGGACGCAAGGAGATCAAAAGAGATGGATGGATTGTAAGAATGAGGAATTGTGTATGAAAGGTGTGACTAGATATGACGACTAAAAGGTGTTTAAGGAGACTACCACCTAGCGTGGGACAGGGGTCGTAAGATGGTGATAATGGTAACTGTAAATATGACGATTTAAAAGACTTTTGTGATAAATCCTACGTAAATAAAGTTCATTTTGAGTTTGAGCATGAGTCTCTGAAAATTAGGGATTTAAAAAAAAACAACACCATGAGAAAGCTTCAAAGAAGCTTTAAGACATAATTAACCGCAATGTGAAGGATCGTGAACCTAAGACTTAGGTCTTCGCGGTTATTGCACATTGAAATTAAACACTTTTAACTGATTTATCGCTTGTATATTATTTAATTACATTATTTAATTCCCGACGTTTCGAATACTTTGCAGCAGTGGTGGTAGTACGGCTGAACAAATTTAGTTCAAAAGGGTTTCACATGCCTAATTAATAACTACCTATACATTGTTATTTTCGCTCAACGTCACCCAAAGGGCAATGGAGAGGGCTACGATCGGAGTTTTCATTGTATAAATTTTATTAAAATTGTCAACATTTTTATAAAATTTATAATACAATGCAAAGTAATATACTATACCACCAGTTCGGAACGCGACCACTGCTGAGAAGAACTGACAAGAAACTCAGAGGGCTTGTTATTGTTTCTTTTTTTTGAGCCACTGGTGAGTCGGGCTTTCTCCAGCTACATGGAGGAAGATTAGCCTATTATCCCACGCGGGCCAGACGGGTTAGCACAGGGTTTTGATTCAAGTTTTCCTTCTTTTGGGGCCAGGTTTTTCATCTTTATTCATTTTGTCGGCTTCAATATGATATAAGTAGGTGGCGAGGTTCTAAATGTTTTACCGAAGTTAAGTAGCCATAGTTCTTATCTATTAGCTTTGCAAACAGACAAATCAATCGAAATTTTAAGTGTGTCATTTAGATTTCTTTGCTCTTACGATACCCTCAGGGTGGAATGGGGTGGTGACACCATGTATTCTACCATCATACAGAAAAAGTAGTCCTCTACCTACCTAGGTATACTTACAGTAAAAATAGAACACCATAACTGTGAATGATTAGGAAAATACTTTTTTCTAGAGTTATGGTTCAAGTTATGATCTTAAAGTAACATATTGATGTGAATCTAATAAAAAATACAGTTAATTTAATGTTTTAGAAGTAAAATTGCAAGTTTGCTTACAAGTAGATATAATAAAAAAACATATACTCAAAGTAATTGTAACATGATGAAATATGTATTTTCCTTTAAAATTTAAAATACCCCCTTTGTTGCATTTTCGTAAACTTTTTTAAACAAAACTCTTGCTCTAGGTATAGCCTGCATCGAGATCTGCTCGCGGGGGCTGTTTGTAACATGTAATTCACGAACACATGACACCCAGACTCATAGTGGCCGACCCCGAATCTAACCGGGCAGTCATTTGGCTGGTTAGTACCTACCTGTCTTACTATACTTGTGTTCAATAGAGTTAAATAAATAAGAGATATTGTTCTTTTTTGTTTAGGTTAAGTTCACAAAATCGTCACTCCATTTTAGCGATGAGACATACTTGCATAATTGAATACCAGGGCTTCTAAATACGAGTAGGATTAAATGGACTCCATTTACTCCTAACTCGACCTGCTCCGGCGTCGCACGGGTGCAATGATGAACTTCTAAAATTATCAGTGTTTCTCTACAATATTATGCATGTATTAAACATATAAACCTCACTCTTGAATCACTCTATCTCTTACAAAAAAGCCGATTCAAAATCCGTTGTGTAGTTTTAAATATTTAAGAATACGTAGGGACGGACAGACAACAGCGACTTTGTTTTATAATATGTAGTGATAGTGATAGTGAAGTTCCGACTAAACTGGACTGGTAGAACATGGTACACCTTCCATAAGGCACAGTAGGATAATGTCTCGCCATTAGAAAAGATTTGATGATGTTAATGAAAACATTCTACATAATTTTCTAAATTTATAACTACCTACTTTCATTCGTACCTACCAAATATGTACCTACTGCTAATAAACCTACCTATTTATTGGCCTTAGAATTAAGATTAATAAAACACGATGGTTTATAGGTAAAAAAAGTAAAAACTAAGGTTAAAATTCCGTGTGGTCACGGATTTAGAATACAAAATGTCACCAACCCACAATACCATCCTCAGGGTGTTGTAAGAGGCGACTAAGCGCTAGAGGACGCCAATCCGTCTTGCCAGCGTGGCACACTAGGCAAATTTCCCTCCGTGAATTTGGAGGAGGCCCGACTCGGTAGTGGGTCATTTGTGGGTTGAAATGATGAGGAATAATTAACTTCTACTACTTCTCAGCACATAATTGATCCACTGCTGGGCATGCTGGCCAGACGGGTTGGTAGGTATAGGCTTTCGTATTAAGGTTTCCTTCTCTTTCGGCTTGGTTTTTCATATTTATCATTTCGTTATGTCGTTTTGCGACACCTTCAGTATGAAATGGGGTGGCGACATTATATTCTAAATCATTTACCAAAGTTAAGACCTTAACAAGAGAAGATAAGAATCAAAATGTAACTCAATTAGATATCTGTAACAGAAAATATTATAGAAAGAGTGTCTATGGAGCTTCTTGACTATTCTTCTTTCTTTCAACATTTCAAAAACACTTGTAATTCCCGACGTTTAAATACTTTGCGGTCACGGGAGAGCTTATATGACAATTATCTTCAAAAGTACAAAGAATTTTGTTTTATTGATAACGTTCCCTGTGCACGCAGAAATAGCTCACGGTGTCTTAATATTTGAGCAAGGCCTGGATCCCAAGCAGGTGGTACTTTCCAATCATCCTCTCTGTTCAAAATAATTGCGAAAGCCTTAGACCTCAGGCAAATCAATTAGGTACTGCTTTTTCTTTCTGTACCTACTAATCGATTAAGAAAAGTTGGTAGACATCTCCTAATATCTAACTACGGTTGTAGAATCAAATACACTTGAATACGGTATTAAGACACAAACTTTTAAAAAAAATCTGGTGTTTCATCTATGTACTGTACTGAGATGGGATTACCTATTAAAAACCTAGAACTTCTATGCTTACTGAAAGATAAATTAATCTTTCATGAATTTCGTATTTCGACGGCAACCCAAATCGAGCTATTTTGTTAGGCTATTTCATTACAATGTAGGCATGGACGTATAAAAAAAGTCGGACAGAGTCTCGCCAACTAAAAACTGTGACATCATAGTCGGCCAGATCAGCTATATGTACAGGCCAGCACGCACACTTTCACACATTAGTCGGCCATTACACGCGTGAACATCGATGCTTAAAGACGCAATATGCGGCGAAAAAATAAAAACTATAAATCATGTCTTGCGTGGTAAAATGGTGTAAAAACCGTAGTGACCGAAAGAAAAACAATCCAGGAATCACGTTTCATACGTAAATGAATAATTCAATCACTTATTTCCAGTTAATATACATTAAAATCAATTTGTATTTGCTAGAACAAAACAATTAATTTTAAGTTCAGTGTTGCCAATATTCACGTGTGCAAATTAACCGAAATGTGGGCAATTTTCGTTTATTATAAAAATCAATATATTATTATGGTTAATTATTTAATAGTTACTACTGGGTATTTTATTTTATATTCCTTTTGCTAGATTTTCTAAGGAAAATTAAGTATGGAGAAATGATTGAATTAAAATTACTTAGTAGAAATTGTAATGGTGAAAACGATTGGATTCCAAACAAATACAGTGTCATTTGCAGTCTATATTTTGATGCGGATGACTTATAAACAACTAAAGGAGGACTCCGGCGTGTTGTTACTTATGCAGTACCTTAAAAGGTAAATTAGCAATCTACCAAGACATGGATAATACAAAAAAAAATGAAACTATGCCGCTTATTTTTTCAAAATTTAAATGTACATTGTAGCTATTGTGTCGGTATATAAAAATAATAAATATCCTTGGACATTTCACACAACGCCATCTCGTCCCAAGCTAAGCAACTTAATGCTTGTTTTATGGTAACGAGATGGATGATAAACTACTTAAATACATATTTTTTTGTAAATACATACATATTATATATAGAAAAACACCCAGACCCGGGACAAATACTTGTAGGTCGTACAAATATTTCTCCCATGCGGGGATAGAACCCGCGACATGCTGCGCAGCAGTCGATCGCTCGACCACTGCGCCAACCGTGTCGTCGAATTGTAAACTTAATCATACGTTATTTTAATCCCCAGTGCTTTATTTTGTTTTAATATTTGTTTGAGTCAAGACACGTGGCAGAGGTATTCCTCTGCCACGTGTTACTGTTACTGTACCATTTAATACCAGTGCTTCTCAAGAGGTGCGCAATAAATTATAGTTAGGCAACATAAATGTATTATCACAAAAAAATTTTTGGTAATGAAAGCATTTCTTTTAATTTAGAATCGTTTTCAACACATCTCGTTATTATACGAGGGTGAATCAAAAAATTCTTGGAATCAATATTAAAAAATGCAAAGATTTAAATAATAATATTTTATTTTTCTACATAATCTCCCTCCAATGCAATGCATTTAGAATAACGCGTATCTAACTTCCTTATTCCTTGTGAAAAAAAATTATTTTCTTGACTCTCGAAAAAGTCCTCTACGGCAGCTATAACCGCGTCATTATCGTGAAATTTTGTTCCACGAATTTCCTCTTTTAATTTTGGAAATAAGTGAAAATCACTTGGGGCTAAGTCCGGAGAATATGGTGGGTGGTCAAGGAGATTGAAGCCAGCACAGCGGATTGCGTTGAGCGCAACTTCCGATCGATGGGCAGGAGCGTTATCTTGAAGGAACAACACGCCCAACGACAGTTTTCCACGACGTTTTTCTTTAATCGCTTCACGCACTTTCGGGATTAAATTTGCATAATAGGGTCCAGTTATCGTCTGGCCTTTTGGCATGTAATCAATAAAAAGGATTCCTTCACTATCCCAGAACACAGAGGCCATAACTTTGCCAGCGGAAATAGCAACTCGAAATTTCTTAATGGATGGAGAGGATGGTCGTTTCCAAGACATGCTTTGTCTTTTAGTTTCAGGATCAAAATGGTGGACCCACGTTTCATCCATGGTGACAAGACGACGGCAAAAATTATCCGAATCACGCTGGAACATTTCGAGATTACGCTTGGAAATTTCCAAACGTCGCTTTTTGTTTTCGTCGGTTAACATTCGTGGGACCCATCTTGCAGACACTTTTTTGAACCCCAGTGAATCAATTAAAATGGATTGAACGCTACCAAAAGATATCTTTAGGATCTCAGCTATATGTTTTATAGTCATTCTTCTGTCTTCCAAAACCAGATTCTCAACCTTTTTGACATTTTCTTCTGTAACGGAGGTTGAAGGCCGCCCAGAACGCGGGTCATCTTTACAGCTTGATCTACCTCTTTTAAATTCAGCCACCCAGTACGCAACCGTAGAATAGGGTACAGCATCACCCCCTAATGTCTGCTGAATGTCCAAAAAAATTTCCTTCGTAGACATTTTTTTCAAACTGAGATATTTTATCACCGCACGTAACTCACTTTTATCCATAATTTTGACTTTTTAGCAACTCGTTGCACAAAAAAATTTATTACATGCGAACGAACTGACAAAAACAAGTGACAGTCTGCATAAATATAGTGTGATAGACACTCTTTAATTTGAATATCGAACTTGATCCAAAAAGGTTTCATATATATGCACTTCTAAGAACTTTTTGATTCACCCTCGTAAAATAGTAAAAGTATAGTAGTAATATAAAAATTTAAAAGACGTTATTATAAAAAAAAACTCAGCATTTAGGATGTTAAAGTTAAACAACAATTTCGAACATTTTTTTTTTATATTATAACCATGTTTTTTTGCAAAATTTTGTGTATCTTGGCAACCCCAAAATTAACTCACACATACAGAGCTGCCGCCATTTTGGCGTCTCACTTTTGTCTTAGCCAGAGTTCCGTCCGCCTTTTTTTATACGTCCATGAATGTAGGTAAACTTAAATCTAAATCTGAAGTTGCCCGTAACTAGTCATATCAGTTACCATTAACAGGTACCTATGTTGTAAGATGAACTTCATCACATAAGCCTAGGACTAATTTCTATAGAATACGTGTATTGCACACAAACTTTATATTTGAAATTGTACTACCTACCTATATGCTACCTATCTATTAGGAATTTGTCGGCAATGCCGAATGAAATATACCTAATACTCAAGTCATACCTACCTATAAATTGCAGGGTGTTTCATCACCAATTTCCACTCACACTTGTGTAGCCTTAATTACCTAAAACCTGTAAAGAAATCTCCGAGGCTGGTGTAGATACTGTAAATGCATCCCAGTGTGACCACACACGCATCGCCAAATCGAACACGGAAAATCCGGACGGGGTAATCGTTGAACAAAGTGTTAGGCACGCACAACCGTAGGCAAGGGAGCGCGCGCGCGGAGTGTTGCGGAGACTTGCGGAGCGGGCGGGATCCGGGCAGTGGGCACACGCGCAAGGCCTCCGCCGCTGGGAGGCTCCCCATTGGCCCGCCGCTCGGTGGGCAGCACGCCCCGCCCCGGCCTGAGCCCGGCGCGTTCAGCCCGCGGCAGTGTCCGCCAGACTGCCGAGCGCGACGGGCCTCCCGCTTCCCCGCGCCTCGCTCGGCCCGTGACCGCGTGCCAAGCGTGCTACCATAACCGAGCCTCAAGTTATCGACCGTCGCGAGTGCAGTATGACACTAGTGAGCTAGCGGGCCGCTGTGACGGTGTCCAATTGTTGTGTATGTGATCACGTGCCAGTGTTGTGTTAGCTTGGGCCCGTTGCGAAAAGCGTTCGTGGTGGCCAGCGGAGCCCTGCACCCGGGCTCGGGCCGAGCTTTCATGGCTCAGCCTAGGGTATGTACACCGTACACTAGCGAGGTACACAGTCTGAACGATTCAATCGCATTACTTCACTATCAAGTAGGACATAGTAAACAACGGCGTTACACAAATCAGGAGTAGGTCGTGTCACTTAAAAGGTTGCGTTTGACACATTAGTCGTGTTCCTACAGGGGAAGTCATAATAACAAGTAAAACGCGGTCGGAATATGTAATGATGGTTCACTGACGTTCCTGCAGTCAGCCACCGACGCACCGCGTTAATGAAAACGAAATGAATGCATTAAGCGCCGGCTGATAATTCAATCATTCCGATTCCTTGCACCGATAAAAAGTTGATACTGTAACAGGAATAGCGAGAAATTAGTCGGTGACGTCTAGACGTGAAACCGGACGCACGAATAAATCGGATTGATGAATAATTGAATGCGTCTCCATATTTTGGCCACCTGACAACTCCGAGTTCCAAATTCGTGACAATAAATGGGATAAAATGGCGTACAGCGGGGCGTCTATTGTTAGTTGCTCAGTTAAAGGCGATGGGGACAGAAATTCGCTTGTTACTAAGCTTTGAACGCACAGTTTCACACAAAAGAGTAACATAGAAACCGACAATAAAACTCAATTGACAATGAAAGGATTTTTTCTTGCGTTCGCGCCACAAAGATCCCCTAACGGGATGCGGAGGACATCTTTCTAAAGATTTAGGGACGCATTGTCTTTGGTGTAAGGAACTTAAATTTCTAATCCGTTTTTGTTTACAACAATTGAAAGAATAATAATGGTACATTTTAATAACTAGGTACTTACAATATTACGGTTTAAGATTTACAACGGCAATAAAGGTAATCAAACTATAAACAGAAAAACTGAAGTCGTTTAATAATAGATAGGTATTCAACATGGTTATTAAATTAAAAAAGTAATCAAAGTTATTTTTCTTATACTACCCAAGATGTGAGTCCTTCAGCCGTAAATTGTTACTCAAAATGAGACAACTAATAAAAGTGTTTTTGCGCTAATTTAATCTGCATTTAATAACTACTTTTGTATTCCACATTTTTTTTATTTTACGTAACAAATAAAGTGTACCTCAAGCAAGACTGACAAAGTTAACCTACGTTTCTTGAAGTGGGTAGTAGGTATATTATGCCTATTGCTACTAAGTAATGATCCTTACCAACTTTATATTTGTGCTTCAAATCCCACAAGTTTATAGATAGCATTATTATTACTCAAAGCATTGATTAATCCGTCGGCTAAGTGATACGCTTGTGGAGGCATATATTAATTATCATAACTTCGTCATAACATTTTATAGGGTCGTAAAAATAAAAGACCTAAAATAAATTATTAGTTAAAAAAATAATATAAATAAAATAAGTTATTTATTTTCCATCGAAATCTCATTGCAGATTTAGGCGATATCACCGCACATTTATTGAACAGAAACAAATGAAATAGTACTGTAAATGTAGTAAATTATCCTAAATGTATTTACTCAACACTACCTACTTAACATTTTTGCGGTCTGACCACTTTTACTGTAGCGTATGTTGATTAATGCAAAATATTTATACTATAGTACTTATGAATATACATAAATACTTACGTTAATGTTTTATTTATACTGTGTGATTATAAAATTGTCGCTCAATAATTGTATCAATATAGTAATAATAACGATCAATAACTAATAAACAGTGTTACGTAACAAATAACTTTCTTGTTACGTTCCTAATTAATAATATCTATACCCATTAATTCATTAATTAGTGAAGAAATGTAATGAAAATGGATTTTTTTAAAGCCAAGCCATGCTTGTCTCGGCTAATATGAAATTTAGAAGATAGCAAGGTTTTTAAAGATACGAATATAATCATTTATAAAAACAAAGTCAACGGATTGGAAAACGTAGATTTAAAAATACTTAAATCTACTTTAAATCTCTCTAATTCCAAATACAAGATAATTTCGGTGAGGTGTACTATACTTTTTAATTGTATAAAGTGGAATAAGTTTTAAATGCCCATTCTAATAATATGTTCATTCTTCATCATTTTTACTTCTGTATAACTCGCGTTTAATTTTATTCTTAACTAGGATATGTGTGCAGCTTCGCACGCGTGAGCTTTAAACCTGTGCTTATGTTATTTAGGGACAATATAAAATTGTAATAGTGAAAAGATATTTGGAATCGGTCGAGTAGTAACATATACTTACAAAATACAAATATTTCCTTTCAAAGATAATATCATCATTGCACATCATCACGTAGTATGTAGTATGATAGTCGCTAAAACAGCTCAGGTCATCGGTACATATTTAGTTAAAACTAAATGTATTAAAATAATTCATTGACTAAATTATAAACCACGGTACACTACCGACGGCATTAGCCTAAATACTGAGGTGTGCAATCACAATTTGTTTTTAGGCCAGCCTATTCTGAGATAGGATTGATTTAAATTATTGTGAGGCAAATAAAACGCACTGCAGTCGATATAATTTTATTTCACAACCATTTCAATGACGTAAAAAGTTCTACTTTTTTAATAAGAGGCTACTGTTGTCCTTGTTCGAATTATGAAAGATATTTTAAGTGATATTCTCAATACCTTCTCCCTTTTTAAATACATAGTGTTACTTTTTAATAATAATACAAAGCGGTAATATATTAAAAAATATTATTCAATTAACAAAGAGGGTAAATAAATAATGAAGGCAGAAAATAAAGGCAATAAAAATGGACTGTGTGGAATCCAAAGTAGCCGTTAAACTATGGGTAGGTATTAGAACAATCCGTGTTTAAGCTTAATATAGAGGCGTAAATCTATAATAATCAAACATATCTATTTTTAATTTCGGTAATTATACATGGTTAAAGTTAAAGGTTTGCTTAAATATAAGACAATCTGAAATGAATCTAATATTCTAATAAGTATTTTAGAAAACTCTTAAATAGTTATGAAGCTATAAGAATATCAGATATATCCTACTAATATTATAAACGTGAAAGTTTGTAAGTATGTATGGATGGATGGATGGATAGATGGATGGATGGATGGATGGATGTTTGTTACTCTTTCACGTAAAAACGACTGAATGGATTTTAATGAAACTTTATAATAATATAGCTTATACATCAGAATAACACATAGGCTACAATTTATAAAGATATTGTGTGTAAATTTATAGAGCTATAAGTTAAATTTAAATTTCTAATTGTCAAATTTTCAGCCATATTTAATTATAGACAACATAGGATTTCGCTGTCAGTTACGTTTTGTTATACCACGTAATATATCACATTCTACGGGAACGGGATAAACATCTCAGGTATCCTATGTCCGACTTTCTTTTTTATATAAAGACGTTGGACAATTCATAGAATCATACTTAATATTATAAACGTGAAAGTATAAATCCCGTTCCGTGATATAAAACATCGTATATCAAAATGCAATTGCTGGAATAACAAAAAGTCACTGACAGCTAAACGTTATGGTGTCTATAGTTTGACAAATTTGACAATTAGAAATTTTGAAGTTGACCGGTTGATGTATTTATTTCGAGTAAATACTGAATTTGGATCTAGCAACGTTTCGATACGATGGCAGGCATTGGACCAATAGATGTCATGTAATATTACAAAACACTCCTCTGCGGCGAAAGTTTTATCAAAATGGAAAATCATCATCTGGGACGTATGTACAATAGCGCATACACGTGCATTGGAAGCACTTATCCGATCCGACCGAACACCTACGCAATGACTCGAGATGTTTTGGAGGCGCAATTATTTTACTGCCTGGCTATTTCTGCCTCAAATCATCGAAATATGTGGATTGATTTTATTTTCTCAGAATATCTGTTCATCGATGGACGAACTCACAAACACAAAAATAATGAATGGTTGACTGAGCGAGCAATTTTGGCGGCTAAGAATAAATATGTAGATGACATAAAGTAACTAACATAATTCAAAATGAAATCATTGGTACACTTGCATTAATTCAAATATATTGACTGTGTAAAAAAGACTCCTTGGATGTGCCTGGCTTACCACCGCACAATTTACGACTAAAGGTTGGCTACGTACTAAGTTTGCTTCCAAATATAAACCAAAACCACCAAACCTGTGCAACGGAACGCGTTTGGTGGTAAGTGAATTGATGAACAATGGAATATACTTAAAGTAAAGTTGGAAGGTGAGGAAGTTCTCATCCGAGGATCCCGACGATATCAACTGATATACCGTTTCAGTTTTAATTATTTCCGATCCGTCGTGCATTCGCCGTGACCATTAATAAATCACAGGGCCAATCCTGGAAAGTTTGTGGCCTAAATCTAGAAAATTCATGTATTTCCCATGTGGCATGTTCCGGGTCAGAAGACCATCTGCGTTATTTGTTCATGCGCCTGATAATAAACCGAAAAATGTCGTCTGTCACAAGGTGATTCACTGAAAAGTGCAGTTACTAAAATAGATGGCCAATAAAGTATAATTAAAATTATAGATGTTTTATTTATATTTATCCTAATAAAAAATTGAAGTTAATAAAATCAATAATCTGCTCATTTATTGCCTTTAAGGCGAAACAAAGTTCGCCGGGTCAGCTAGTCTTACAATAATATTAAATTACATACAAAATTACATTTTATTATTCTTAGTAGATAGGTACCTACTAACCAAAGGCAAAAACCACTTATACATTTTTGGCTTCAATATCTGATGAAAAAAAACCTACTGTTTATTATGCGATGGAAGAATATACGAATTTGATTATTACATTCAGGATTCATGTAGAGTGATTTTACCTACTTTAATTTATTCAGAGCTGTAAATATTTTAAGAAAAGAAATCGCAAATAGATATCTACTTGTGTTACTAACCTCATGAGTTTCATTAAACTTATTAATAAACTAACTTAACATAATTATTCTTCGAAATATAATTTAATGTTGTTCGTATATTCTGATACGCAAATACGTGTGTAATAAAATAAATAATAATATTACAATTTGTAAGTATACTACAAAACGCTCAGTTTTGCTTATAATATTCCGTTTCTAATCTTAATCTTTGTGACATAGAACTACTAAAAACTTTACATTGTATAAAGTTTTCAAATCAACCTTTCCTTTCCTGTAATATTGTCAATGATTTTTGTACGCTAACATACATTATTTTAACTCCTTATTTGGTATTAAGATATCCATCCGACGGAACTATAGTTTACACATAGGTACCTTTATTAAAATTTTCTGCCAGACACAACAGAGAAATTGCATACAGGCAAAGAAATAAAAATATCTAGCCGTTTATCGTTTCTGAAAATATGAAAATTTATATTTAAACTAGCGGCCCGCCCGGTTTCGCACGGGTGCAATTATGCACGTATTATACATATAAACCTTCCTCTTGAATCACTCAATCTAATTAAACCGCTTCAAAATTCGTTGCGTAGTTTTAAAGATTTAAGCATACATAGGGACGGACAGACGACAGCAACTTTGTTTTATACTATGTAGTGATGCTTCTTACCTGCCAGATTACCGTAACTGATCAATAATACCGTTTTTGATATGCAATGCAAACCCTGTTGTCTACGATTCAGTTTATCAAAAATTAAGCTGTCAAAGAGTAGCTTTTTCTTAACCCGTCACACGGTTTGTAGCGGTATAAAGATTATTTTTTAATCGAAGCTTTCTTCGCAAGTACTGTCTTCATCCAGAGACTCGGTGTCTGGTTATCGGATATAACAACATGTTATTAAAAACCCCACGCGTAACAGAAATACCTGGAGGACAGTAGTTTTTTAAGGACAACACGTCTATCACTATTTCTGCCAATTACGTAAGGTGGTTATCGCAATATCCCTCATAACAGAACTATATGATATTTGCACAAGACTTGTCCGTTCATTATGAACGGTGGCGTATCGTAAATTTTATGATACAACCGATAAGAATATCAATTTGACTACTATTAGTTAGTAATAATCAATGATAATGGCGTTTTTCGGCGGTGGCCCACTAAATGTTATGATAACGTGAATACTGGACACGGTTTGTTGACATATTTCTACAATAACTTGTCTTAGTCATATTTTTGATTTAGTACAGTGTAAAAACGTCTAATCCCCAATCGCTGCCTCGTTGGTCTAGGGGTTAGGTGTGCCGCCTTTGGATCAACGGGTCCCGGGTTCGATTCCAGAGTCGGGCAAGTCTATTTGTATAAACCAGAGGCACTTGCTCTAAGTCTGGGTGTCACTTATGTTCGTGAATTACATTCTTGTTAACTGCCCCCGCGATACAGGTTAAACCTAGTGCAGAGGTTTCGTTTAAAAAAAAATACTACTGAGTCAGGCCTCTTTTAAATTCATGGAGAGATATTAGTGTCATACTTGCAAGGCGGATTGACACAGAGTTTGTATCAAGTTGTCCTCTTAATCTGCCTGTTATGACTTCCTCAGGGTGGTATGGGTTGATGACATTGTTTATTCTAAGTACGCCACTACACAGAATAAAAACTTGAGCAAATTGTATTTAATCGTTAATTGAATACTTCCTCTAGGTCCCTAGAACACATAACCCGTAATGGAAATTCAACAAACTAAGTCTTGAATAATACAATGCCGATAATTATATTATTTTATCTCAATATCCGTCATAAAGGAAGATAATTAGCCTTCCGGCGGGTTGGTTATGGGCAATTTATTTATGAAATAAGCTCTATAAGCAATTTATTTATTAAAAGGAAAGGCCCGACACTAAAACCAGCAATTTTAAATGCCAATTATATTGCGAAAGATACAATGCGGTTACTGACTAAAATAATCTAAAAAACAACACTTTGATGCTCTCAAAAGTTCTTTTTAAACGCAATAAAAGTGGTTAAATAAAATATATTTTACGTTATCCGTGCCATCTCGCCAACACCATGTAAAAAAACTTTTACGACCCATAAACATTTTGGCAAATATCATTAAATTTACAATTAAACTCGATTTCTGATATCCCACGTACCCATAGTATATCGGCACAATCTAGTCTTTGGAGAAAATGATTTAATTCTCATTTTAATTGTTGCCGAAAACTAATTTACAGTCGCAATATTTTAGTTAATAATAATAGGATAATTTCAAAACATACCCATTGTTTTTTTAAATCATTATTCATATCAACTGTCACCGACGACAGAAAGTACACTACACTCACATGTAAATAAATATACCGTACATTATTTTGACCCGCTCACTTTAGTACATATTATATTAAAAGAAAAAAGTGCAATGACAAACTTTATATTATTATTATAATCATAAAGTCTTAATGATGGCCGCCCGCCATAACGTTTTACTTTTTTCTAAGAGTTTGGCGCCAATCTGCGGGCATTTCGGCCATTCTCAGAACATTAAAACTTATTATTGGCACTTACTTCAACAGTAAAGATAACACCAGTATAGCAAAGGCTATTCAGTTCACATTACGCGATAAATGTGTACTGGATTTTATGTATTGAGTGTTGAAAAACATACTGCTGTCGTAGCAGAGATAACGCATTACCGCTTTTCTTTTCTTGACAGTTTTTAGCACTCGCCTGAAACGTACGGATAGGGAAGTGCCATAGATTAAAAATTATTCGACTATCGCTAGTACCATAACATTTTTCACTAGTTATAGTTACTTACAATTTTTTTTGTTTTTAGTTGTATTGTCAGAATGAATGCGTGAGTTGTGTTAATGAGAATATGCGTATGAAAGCTATGCATGTAGGAGTGTATGGAGACTACCACCTAGCGTGGGACAAGGACAGAAAGATGACGATGGTAGTTTTAAACATTACGATTTATATAAATAAATATCCTTGGACATTTCACACAACGCCATCTCGTCCCACGCTAAGCAACTTAATGCTTGTGTTATGGTAACGAGATGGATGAACTACTTAGATACATTTTTTTTTTGTAAATACATACATATTATAGATAGAAATCGACACCCAGACTCCGAGCCAGTGCCTCTGGTTTAGACAAAGACACTTGCCCGACCCCGGAATCGAACCCGGGACCCGTTGATCCAAAGGCGGCACATCTAACCACTAGACCAACGAGGCAGTCAAGTATATGAGTGATAGCTATTTAAATAAAGCTCCTTTTGAGTTTGTGTTTACATCGAATGTGATTAACTGTTCTATATGACTTATGCGCTGTTTGTAAAATATAATTACCTTTTTGTAAGTAATCGTACAATAATCAAATACGATTTATTTTTAAAGTCTATGCCTTCACCAAGTGGTTATAGAGATTTATTCTTAGATGAACTAATTACCTACTGTTGAGTACACTCTGGTTCTGTATTGTATCCTTGTATAGTGTATATAAAATAATAAAAAAATCGCGTTAACCTGTAACGGTAACCCTGTAACGCGGTTATAGGCGGGGTCGACTGACCTTATAAATAAAACTATTGATATCTCACAAAGCGCTACAAACAACACCATTTAATATTATTAATTTATTATTGCAAATTAATATTAAAAACCGGAATGACTGGGAGTGACATTATGTTTTAAAGTTTTGTCAATTCTTAAGCCCCGTTTAGACCTGCTTCAATTTATAAAAGTTGAGCAAATCTGGCATATGACTAGAAATAGTATTTCTCGCATATCAAT
Source organism: Clostera curtula (assembly GCA_905475355.2). NCBI lineage: Eukaryota > Metazoa > Arthropoda > Insecta > Lepidoptera > Notodontidae > Clostera > Clostera curtula. Next base: position 1,684,775 of record FR997813.1, on the reverse strand, counting down.
TGCGGAATGTTATTTATCATTATGTTATTGCAAGTAGGTATCGATAAAAAGATAATTACAAACATTGTAATCGGAACATTAAATTAATCGTTAAAATTTTACTATATTTACGCAAGGTTTGTTCAGAATGACCGGTTTCTATGTAAATCACATTGTTTGGAATAAACAGTGATATTTGAAATTGAAAAATAAAATTGCCACATGCCAAATAGCGTCGCAGCTAAGATTCCATTTAAAACCAAATTAAAAAATTATGGCTTGGCTAATTTACCTTTTGTAATGTACTATTTATCACGTGATTAAATCAGCTGATAGTAAAGCTCTCTCTGTAACATCCCCTAAGCCTAAAAATGACCTACAATAAAATTAGGTGTACTATAACTATACCACATAGGCCAGACTGGTAGAGTTGCATTTCTTATGAGGCAGGGTTTTTTACCTTACATAGATTCCGCGTCCATCTATGAGACCATCTAGTCCCCTAAATGACTCTTTAGTATAACGAACGTCGTCCAAGCGAATGGCGGGCGTTAGCCTAATACATAAAACACAGAAGCCAGAGGTTAATAGGATATATATACATATCGCAAGTTTTTCATTATATTCCATTCTTTAATAGTATTCTCTAAAGTCCTGAACAGATATTGCAAGCGTGTTTCTACCATTACTTCGTATGGAATCGGTGAAGACAAAACTACTATTTAAAAAAAACTCATCGCTCGCTTGTTAACAAACTTCTAGAAGTGTATTCGAGTAAAATACATATCGATTTTGATTTGTAAAACTAAAGCCGTATTATTCAAAAGTTGCCCGTGTAACATGACCTTTATATTGATCCTAATGTGCCTAGATACCCATTCTTAGATGCGTCATGAGATTTTTAATAGAGTGGGCGTAGATTAGAGGATTGAAATACATTGGCTCTTTCGGTTTTAATGGATTTAAGGAAATGATCGAACCGTAATGGAGATTAGGCTAATGTCGTGTAATGTACATTTTATGCTGTTTGCCGGTTGTTTTATGATAACATGTCGTTCTTATTTGGGATAGTAGAATTCTTTTACCTATAGTAGTAGTTAGGACGGAGATGGGACGTGGCGGTTTTGTTATGCTGTCATAAAGTGGTCATGTTTTATTGACTAATAATGTTTATATGTTAGAAAAATTTATGAATGAAGATATGCGTGATTGATTTATTATTTTCTGATAACGTGGAGAAAGTAATTATAACGCCCGATAATAAAATAAATGGACTTTCCAATTTGAATCTGCGAAATTTAAGAAAAAGTAGAATAGAGTACGAAAAGATTGAATTTAAAATAATTTTTGAACCAGTTCAGATTATGACGCTTTTTTCAATCTCACCCTCTATTTTGTTATTCAAATTTGGTTCTGCGATTCCATTTTTGAAATGGGATTCGCACCGGAGACGAGTTCGACCGAGTCGCATACCGATTCTACCTGAGGGCAGGTATCCGCTTCTCATTGTTTTATTCGCTGTGCGTTCCATTTTCAATTTGAATATCGCTGCTCATTTTCGAATTGGCTTTTTGTAGGCGCGTTAATTGCGCACTTTAGATTCAGCGGTAACTCTGCCGATCGCTAATTTGAGGGTTTATTGTAGGCTGAACGACATCCTTTTAAAGTGAACACCCCGTGAATTACTGATTGATGCTAGCGTCGGCTAGTCAAAACACTACACGGTAGGCGCCGGGCCGTAAATCAGTTTAAGCCCGTCGGCTGACAGTTATTCGGACACTGATATCAAAATATGATTCGCACTCGCATATTCATGTCATGCTCCTTCTGTTTGCTAATCAAACAATACGACGCGGCATCGACAGATTCTATTGCGATGACTCCCGAAACGATGTAACCGTCGGGATCTAGATACAGATTAAATAATATTAATTGAAGCAAGATGACTTGCTGCTTCGGATGAAGGGTTGGAACAATGCCGCTCGCGCTCGGGTACTGACCGTTGCTGAATACGAGGCGCGTCCGAATGTGTACGAAACGAAATGAACGTTCCATTTTTAAAAGTTGTTTTTAATCCTTTTTGATATCGATATTACAATTTTTTTCGAGATACGATAACGAGGTTTGAAATTGGAATCACGACGGTCCGTTACTAGGCTATTTAGCGCGCGGTTTTCTCCGGTGACACCTTTTTAGAAATATGGCCGCCGAGATTAATGGCGGCGCATTCGTTGCTGGTAATTAGTGCGGCTTATCTTTTAGATTAGTTTTGCTCTTGAGTATTGTATCCGTTGAATTGGTTCGGAAGGTTGGGGCCGGTTGTAACGGGGCGATGACCAAATTATTGCCAAGAACGAGTCCCGCCGGTGGCCACCGACGGACGCGCGCCCAATCACATGATCCCTCGTCGTCTGTAAATCTTGATAAAACACTTTAGTTGAAATTAAAAGTTCTTTCTGGCCAACTATTTGTCGACTTTAACGACGTTGACACGTCCAGACGATCTTGGAAGATTAAAAATAAGATTTCGCCCCCCACTTATCTGACGAAACTGTTTTATTTATAAAATAGACGAGTTACGTCTATTTTATAAATAAAACACTTAACATAAATCTGGGTACATACTTACTCGTACAATGTAATACAAACTGAAAAATACCTAACATGAAAAAATCCACAAAAGATATGATATACCACTCTAGTCCGTTCAGAAATGCGTCACTCACAGAATTTGAAGTTTAAATAGTCAATCACGAGTGTCGGTGTGGCTAATCTCGCATTCACAGCCACAATAGAGGTAACGAACGGACAAACGGACAGACGCGTTAATAAGACGCGCGTGGGCGGCTTTATGTCAACGTTATTTATGATGAGATACATTTTTTTCCAAACTTTTTTGCTCTTGGCAACAAGGCGTAGTAATGCGCATTCCAAAATTGAAATTCGAAATGGCCCCATCGTAATTTAGGGATGTACGTTGGAATTAAAAAAGATTTGCCTAGATGTTGACGCTTTAGTTGTTTTTCGATAATAAATATAATTTTTTACTTAGAAAATTGCTCAAATAAAACAATCTAGGAATTTCTGGCAAAATTAATGGACGCATGTAGGTAATACGAACGTAAATAACTAATACCGATAACAAACTGACATTCCAAAATGGTGACTTGACCTTTCAAAAGCCACTAAGAACTTTCATCCGAAGTGGATTTTAAGTCAATGATTAAAACCGAAGCTCGATTGAGATATTGAGTAACAAGCCTTGACAAATAACAAAAAAAATATATAAGTGCTTTATTTAATAGATGAGGTTAATAAAACAGAGTTGACGCATCAGTAGGAAATTGTTATCTTAACGAGTTTGTATTTACGTGAAATCTGACTGCAAGTCTCCCTGAGAGCAGCATACGATAAGAGGGCAAGCCATATCTCTGTGGTCATATGCCAGTTATTAACCCCACTGTTTACAATATTACCTACGCGACGTCCAGACATTACAAGTTTACAAAACGTAATCGGGGGTCTAGGTTAATGATCGTTTTAAATTAAATTGGGCTGTAAAATTTCAATTAAAGGTTACCGATGATAATTATTTAGTTTGCTAGTTTTTTTTTACTTTAATTAATTGTCCGTGTCGATATGGGATGCGTAGTTTGTAGTATTTGTCGTTATGCTTTGAGTTTCTGGGCATATTATAATTTCACTACTTAATATTGTGAAGGTGATACAATGTTGATGGATGGAGACGAATCACAACTCATCAGCGCAGTAACTATTTCGTTTTATAATAAAGATACATAAATAACGCGGTACATAAGTGATTGATCTACAATTTAAAACGGCATAATTGTTCCTAGATTAGCATTGGGACATAAAGCACTTAGTAATTGAAATAATATGACGTCTTTAGTCTGCATTATTAAAATCATGTGAAGCGCGTAGCTATGTTGTTTTTTTCACTAAATGCCTACCAGCCAGCCACATCTGTGTCATGTGTGGTTTGAAAAAAGAACACGACATTGAATTCGGTGTTACCTCATATATATTCCAAAATTTTACCAATTTTATCAATTGTGATACCACACACGCGGAGACATAACGTCGCGGTCTAGGCGAGAAATTCGTATTGAATCTTAACCTTTCATCTCCGGTCTTAAAACAAGTGTTAACGGTCGACTTTCGGTAGTTTGCGAGCTATAAATCCTCTCGCGAACCATCGAGCCCGCCATGCTTGTTCTATTATTAAAAAAACGCCAAAGAAAAACACTCTGGCCGCGGTATGGATTATTTGGACGTTTTAGCTTCAAAGACTTCTGTTCGTAGTTTGAAACTGAGATTAGGGACGGAACAGCGGATCGATATCGATACGCTTTTAATGGACGAAAGTTAAAAGCAAATTGATGTAAAAGAATCAAAATACTTGACGAATGTAGATAGCAATGATTGATTGTATCAGTGGAACAGACTGCGACCGCTGTAGATTTATGTAAAATCTTCGTGTTTTTGATCAAGTTTGGGTGCTAGAGAAGTTTTCATTAGGCTTTCGAATGTTGCTGAAGTTGAAACTTGAAGATGATAATAGAATGCCAAGACCGATATAAATGTCGACATCGATGATTTATTGACAGCGGCCGTACCTGGTTCCCGCGTTCCCTCTCGGATTCAAATATAGAACAGTGAAGTGTTGCCAGTAATTAAGGTATATGTGGTGCGTTCGGATCCGCCTGGGCTATTGGTTTATTGACACGTGTTAGCGTCGCGTCGGTGTCGTCCCCATGCGGATGGGCAAATGGAATAATGGGCGTCTGGGCCCGCATCCGGCGCGCCGGTCGGATACAACTCTTGCAACGCTCTGGATACAATTTTTCAATTAAATTGACCAGACACAAGATCCCTAATACGTGTCGTTAAGAAGTCGTGTGCCCGATTTTCGAACTGTCCACGTAACGAGACTGTTTTATTAGTATTTATGGTTTCGAAACAAACGCATGGAGCATTCTTCGCTCTTACGCCGCGAGTATCATGAATGGACCAGAATTTATGGCTAGCGCCCGCTATAATGTTGCTCGCCTGTTAAAATTAAGCGGTCGCCGTCCGCGTGACTATTCCGTAGGCGCGCGCCGCCTCTCAATTCCGTCGAGCAACGTTTCGATGTATTATAGAAGATTTTTCTAAGTTTTACGGTCGCATTACGTTCAGGTCGAGCGGCCAGCAGTAAAATTCGATACGAGCATCTCGGTCTGTCTAACGACGCTTGATTTACCACTATCAATTTAAAAAGTACATAAAAACACACCTGAATGATTGCTACCTACTCCGGTTGAATGTATCATTTTTATTGTGCGAAATTTATGTCCGTTTGTTACATCGCAAGGATATTATCATTGTTGTTTGCTAGTGTGGCACTATTCGAATATTGTTATTAGGTATCGCCAGTTATTCGAATGCATTATTCACTGTTACGAATCGCTTCTGGTGCCCCTCAACCATGTGAATAGGTAGCCAGATGACACGGTAGACGGAAATATGTAGCACGGAGCGAGTTAGAGAGAGACGGGCGACTTAAGGGTGGCGTTCATCATGTCCCACCCCGTGTCGAGCGCAAGTGACGGCTCTGTCTTCCCCAACCGTCTGGGCTCGAAATGCTCCTCTAATTTTATCTACTTTTTATATAAGCGTTTCTGCGCTTGCATTGGTAACTTAAGTCGGTTGGCTCACCGCAACGCTTCAGTCTGGTATCGCTCGCATTTGTTGCCGCAAAAGAGTTAATTTTTTCACTTCTCGGAATCGACCTACGCTAATATCGTAACCGCAAGTCGTAAAAAACGATAACCCCACAGGCGCTTCAAGCAAAATTTAAATAACTGAAGCGATTAATAACGGCGAGCTTAATTAGCGCACCGGGGTTCTGAACTCATCAGCATTTGACGGCATGACTTATGCGGTCAGCCCACGACAATACGCGTCCGACGAAAATTTTAATCATATTTTGATAAAGGAACAAATCGAAGAAACAGTATGGCGCGCAAAAACCGACCGGCTCGTAAACTTATTACGGCAAAGATTCCCAGCGAGAAAAAGCCACAAGAATGTCATTTAAAAAAATTAAAACGCCAAGATGCTTATTTTTTCCTTACGGCAACCCAAATGGACTAAAGGTTATCTCGATGGAAAAAAGGCGGGACCGAGCGATTCCATTTTTAAAACGTATCATTTAATTTTGGAACCGGCTCTCGGGCCGTCAAAAGGTAGTCATTACATATTTTGTAGCCGACGTGGCTTAGCGCCCATAGATTACACAACTATTTATGAATTATGGTTTTTATTGTCAAAATGTTGTTTAGGGTCGCTGATCGTTTAGCACGGTTGAGCAACAGTTGGTCGGACTAGATGATTGATTATGATACGTGCCATTCGAAGTGATTGCTACCTGCACAAGACGATAAGTCATTAGAGCAACTTATAAACTCTATTAGTAATCTTGAATGTTATAATAACTATAGTTTGGAGCGGTGACGTAAGGAAACTGGACTAAAACTAATTGCAACTACTCTCAATCGCTTCCAAAGCAAAGCAACCGCCATTTTAGTAGTGTACAAATGACAGAATATTCTTTTTATTAATTGCACGTACGTTTTTATGCATCGAGGTGTGACCATAGACAGAATAGAATTTTAATTACCACCAACCCTACAAACGTGATGGTATGCAAGCGACCTAAAAATGTATGGGAAAAATACTTGGGTGACACAATATTGAGGTTTAATAGTAGTCGTTATTCTTTACGGTTTAGGGTTCAAAATGTTTTGATTAGTGTAAGGCAGATGACAGCCACATGTGACAACGCCCACGTGACAGACGCGGCCAGAAGTGGTTTGATCGATGGCAGTGTCTTGAATAACAAGGTTCGGGACCTAACGGTACTTCAGTACATTTATTGGTAATTTATTGGGCTGGATAACTGGTTTTATAAAGTGGGGGTAGCGATGGGCATGCAACGCGACGAGGAATTGGAACATCGTCTAATAAATAGGTCAATATATATGGAGGAGCAGACAGCAGAGACATTTTCACATGGAATTATAAATTACTTAGGTATATTCACTTAGTGGCTTCGCACTTGTAAGTTTCGATACCCAATAATGTGTGGGACTCCCTCAAATTGATGGAGGGAAGTTAGCCTACTGTGCCACGGTAGAAACAGGGTTTTTATCAAATTTTCCTTCTCTTGCGGCTAGGTGATCTGCGTCTTGCGTTCCTTTGGTCTCCGCTTATGAAACTCTCGTGATAGAGTGGATTTGTGACATTCTTATGTTCGAAATCCGTCATTACACTATTCAATACCCAGGAAACAGAATTAGCATCAGTTGCACAATTTAATGTTGGGGTCGATTCCGGAGCCTCGTTGTCATTTGTGTTCATAAATGTTGAAATTGTTGACTTGTATGCTTGTACAGTGCCTCGGGTAGTAGCATGATGACACAGGAGTAGGTGTAGCCTCCTCCAGCAAACTCTCAAATGCAATTAAACTCAAAAACAAAAGAACTTTTATTTAGCTAGGTCTTATCCCAAACCTTTTATAAATCGTCATATTTGAAATTACCATTACCATCTTTCGGCCCCTTGTCCTACGCTAGGTGGTAGTCTCCATAAACCCCTAACGGTCGTCATATGTACATTCGCACTTTTCACACACATTTCCTCCTCACAATTCATCCGTTCCTTTTCGTCTCCCACAACCCTTACCCCCACATTTGTACTGGTACACACAACTACACAACTACTGGTTCGCAATAATAATGATTATTGGAGTCGAAATAGTACTCTCTACCGACTTAAAACATTAAGCAAACAGTCTGCTATTTGTAATAAAAGTCTTTAATCGTCCATGACAGTCTAAGACTTGCACTCATCAACACCACATAAGCATGCTTAGAAACTGAGTGAAAAGTAGTCTAGGATGTACCTACATACATATATTTCTTCATAAACATTGACCTTACCGTTGATACCTACGTTCCGTAATCTGTCGTGCTATAACCGTAAACAAAGATGGCTGCCACCAAGAATTTCCCCTCTGTTGCCACTAAAATTTCGTAGCGACGGTAAACTTTATGTCGATTAAACAAACGCTAATTTTACCCCCGAAACATACGTAGGCGTAAACCAGCGTAAGCCTTTATCGGGCTAGGATCAGTGCGTGATGTCGATTTCAAATGAATGGAACGCGCCTTTTGTGGTGGCCATTTTGGAAAAATAGACGCTTTGGATTTTCACGGCGCCATTTTGATTGGCTTTAAATATGGAAGTTTACGTTGTTTAGTCGCTTAAAAGCTAGGACTTTGGACTTCGTATTTAAAACATAATGTATTTTAAATGAAATATTTCAACGTTACAAAGAACACGGTACGTTGATATCAGACTGGACCAAATCAAAACGTTCCTGTTCTTCGATTTGATGTCCTCTGTCAATATGTTGGTAGGAAATTAGTCTTTAGATTGCTGCATTGGCCAGACGGGTTGGCACATAGTTTATGAGGTTTCTTCTCTTCCTGTTATTTCTTAATCCATTAATATTCGAGTAAGCAAAGTGTGAATGCAATTTATAGGTGTTTAGAAATAGACTGCCGAAATGTCCAGTGTTCCAAACTTGTAAAATCACGTGAGCTAATGAAACAGTACTTAGATAAACTAGGTAACGGACATATGGCATTAACCTCGCCAAACCTTAAATGACATGTAAAGCTCCGGCAAAGTACAAATGAACGTCGTTCAAAAACATCCATTGTTCAAAACACGCTCCAATAAAAATACCTAACTTTGGACGCCATTTTCATATCGCGCCAACACAAACATAACCTCACTTTTCGATCATAACCTCAAAGTTATGGGAGCATAGCGTTCAAAATTGCTTGATAAACGTTTTTATTGTGATTTGTTTAATAAGAGACACTGTTTATAGTGCTTATTGCGACGCGATAAGGTTTAGAATGAGCTCGATAAGTATTTACAGTTGAGTTTATAAGTAATTATGATTTAAGGCGACTTTTACGATGTCGATTATTGTTCTGCGCTTGTAATGGTTAGAACTGCGATTTTGTACAGCTACTTACTGTTTGGTTCTGCTTGGTTGGTTGATTGAAATCGTTTAAGGGTTACGCTTATAAATTAATATATTAATAAGTATTTAATTAGGGAATTGTCATGCATTTCATTCTATTACCCTTATTTTAATTGCTTATAAAATATTATGTTCATTTCAATTTGCTTGGATTTGAATAAAATGTATCCCATTCCTCTATTTCGTCATAATTTTGTTCTTCTAGAAATAGTTATTGGTACTTTATAATATCTAATTACGCTTGTTGAATTGACAGATGTCATGTAAAATTTTAATGGTTTCAGATTAAAATGTAATTACGTGCTTTTTATCATGTCGGTAGCGATGGTATAGCGATAATGATTGTAAAATAGTAATCTCTGATATACAGTATCTATCTTTGGTATCGATTATTCGTGAAATAATCCTATTGACGTATGTACGGAGTGTGATCCAGCATGTTATGTCAGATATTTTTTATCTGCGTTTGGCGCCAAATGGTTTTGGTTAAAAACAGTGGCAAAATGTCAATCTTGACAAAAATTGCCAACTTGTTAAAAATACATTACCTAAACGTTTGTATCAACTACCTAGTTATGACAACACACAATCAATGGCAGTCAAAATTATTAGTTAATTTAATATTTTCTTTATTAAAAACTATAATACTTAGTCAGCTTAATTTGACTACGATATGGCTCTGTGTGAATCGTCATTACGAATCGTCTTGCACGCAGGTTTGACGACTTCCAGCCTCCCGAACAAGCCGGATTCCGAAAAGGCTTAAGCACCATGGACCACATACATACGCTGCGGCAGGTTATACAGAAGGCCGAGGAGTATAACCAGCCACTATGCTTAGCGTTTGTTGGCTATGAGAAAGCCTTCGATTCGATCGAAACTTGGGCCGTGCTTCATTCCCTGCAGCGATGCCGTATTGATCAGCGATACATCGAAGTGTCTGTATAGAAACGCCTCTATGTTAGTGCGAATCCAGAACCAGAGCACTGAGCCTATCCAATTGCAGCGAGGAGTGAGACAGGGAGATGTGATCTCTCCAAAACTGTTTACCGCTGCATTGGAAGATGTGTTCAAGCTGCTGGATTGGGACGGACTTGGCATCAACATCAACGGCGAATACCTCACTCACCTGAGATTTGCGGATGATATTGTGGTGATAGTGGAGTCGCTGCAGGAATTAAGTACCTACAATGCTCGGAGGCCTCAATAGAGTTTCTCAACAAGTGGGTCTAGAGATGAACATGGATAAGACGAAAGTCATGTCAAATGTCCATGTTGCACCGTACCCGATTGTTGTTGGGAATTCTCTCCTCGAAGTTGTTGACGAGTACGTATACCTGGGACAATTAGTCCGATTAGGTAAGTCCAACTTCGAGAAAGAGTTCACTCGTCGACTCCAACTCGGCTGGGCAGCGTTCGGGAAGCTACGTCATATCTTCTCATCCAATATTCCTCAGTGCCTGAAGACAAAAGTCTTCGAACAGTGCGTGTTGCGAGCGATGACATACGGATCAGAGACGTGGGCGTTCACAATGGGACTTATTAGGGGCCTGAGAGTCACCCAACGTGCAATGGAAAGAGCTATGCTCGGAGTTACTCTATGTGATAGAATCAGAAATGAAGAAATCCGTAGAAGAACTAGAGTGACCGACGTAGCTAGAAGGATTGCACAGTTGAAGTGGCAATGGGCAGGCCACGTGGCCCGGAGAACAGATGGCCGCTGGGGCATAAAAGTCTTGGAGTGGCGTCCACGTATGGGAAAGAGGAGCGTGGGAAGACCCCCAACTACGTGGACGGACGACCTTGTATAGGTCGCTGGGAGTCGGTGGATGCGGTCTGCACGAGATCGCACATTGTGGAAATTTATGGGGGAGGCCTATGTTCAGCAGTGGACTTCTGTGGCTGATAGATAGATCGATAGATGGCTCTGTGCTAGTTGAATATAAATCTACTACCTATGTTTAAAATAAAAATAGATTGTGTTTCATAAATTATTTTTTGTTAAACAATAGGTACTTACCAACAATAATTTTAAAAATTAGGAACATCTTTTCGATATAAGCTATCCTCGCATATATTCGAAACATTGTGGATAGGTAAATGTATATTACTTAACTTTACCTAGCTTTAAATAGCTGGTGCCAAAACAACAAATAGACCAAAATTGATTTCCGAACACGACACCGTGCAAAATCTAAGCCGGGTGAAACCAATAAAAAAAAAGGAAGTTGGCTTCGAGCTTTTTCGATTACATTTATGTTTTCACCGCCGAGAACTAAGCGCCAATATAGATAATTTATACCATAATGGCATACCATTATCCAATTCTAATTTTGCAAATAATAAGCATGTCTGGAATTCAACCAGCTTTGTTCCAATCACCTGTGACATCTGACAAAAAGTAATTCGCAATTGTCAGTTAATAACCTAGGGCGCCATTGAAACCTAGAATTAAAGGTTTATTAACAATTCTAGACAACCGTTACACAGAGGGGTACGATTAAATGCGGTTTGATCATTTCCCCGTACAGTTATTATCTTCCAGTAATTGTAGTTCATTCTACGTTCAAAACTATACTTTTTAGTACTTAAACACCCTACAACTAGGCCAAGTCGTTGAATATGTAATGCTGTGAATGTGTGGGTGCGGTTGATTTGAGTAACATATGATTATCGTTTGATTTTGCGTATGATACCTGATTGTTTATTGCATACGTCTTATCATCGTCATTTCAGCCAAAAGACTTCCACTGTTAGACATAGGCCTTCCCCAAGGATTACCACAAAGGCCGGCCTTTCACAGTTGACACAATATGGTTAGTATCAGTTCTCCATCTCTTGCGGCTAGGTGATCTGCCTCTTGCGTTCCATTAGCCGCCTCTTACGAAACCCTCAGGCTTACATTGGGTGGTGTAATTGTGCATTCAAAATCCGTCACCCGCACTATCATTTCTGTGAAACAGCGTCTACTACTTCTTTCCCATAGCTGACCCACCACTGAGTCGGCGTCCTCCAACTAAATGGAGGGTAATTAGCCTACTGTGCCACGGTGGACCGACGGGTTGACACTGGGTTTCGTATCAAGTTTTCCATCTCTTGTGACTAAGTTTTCAGCTTTGTCAGTTCCTATTGTCGACTCTTACGACACCCTCAGGATGGAACGGGGTGGTGACATTGTGTATTCTAAATCCGTCACCACACAGAGAAGCTTCTATATCACAGAAATTGTTATTTGAATACTTACAGGAATTCGCAAAATATGTGAAAATAGTGAATTTCTAACAGAAGTGTTTATAAAAGGTTTCTTTTATTTATAAGCATTATTCGGAGATATTAATGTATTTTTGAATCATTTCAAATCATAATGATCGCTCAACCCAGTACCGAGTCGTGATGCTCAATTTGGCATAGCCAGCTTTCTGTCATATAGTATGACGCTAACTTGTCTACGTATGACTTTTTTATAGCCGCCTCGTACGACACCGTCAGGTTGGCAAAACAAAGCATGCCAAATCTATCACCAGTATAATCCATTACATTGCCTAATCCGAGCAAGCTGGCATGCATAATGTATTCACCCGTATGCTGGTAGAGTATCTGCAGTATTCTCCGTAGGAAAAAGTGTTACAATTATGCGACACATCGTTATGAGGCAGATAATTATGATGTACAGCTGTTTGTGTCGTGGCGCGAAGTTCTGTGCAGTTGGTATCTTGTTTTTATCACGTGTCAAGCAGTGGTCGCTCAATTGTGGTTGGTGGAAAGATAGACGTATAAAACCTATATGGTTTTAATCGGACGAAGTAATAAATATGACTGGAAAACAAAAATGAAATTATATAGAAACGCTATATTACTACTTGTCCGTGTGGTGACTGACTTAGAAACTCAGAACAAATAGTGTCACCGCCCCATTCCATCCTGAGGGTGTCGTAAGAGCCGATAAGAGGGAATGAAAAGGCCGAAAACCTAGCCGCAAGAAAACTTGAAATAAAACCCTGTGCCAATCCGTCTGGCCAGCGTGGCACATTAGGCTAAATACCCACCATGTAATTGGAGGAGGCGCGACTCAGCAGTGGGTCATTTATGGGCTGAGTAGTTTAATACTATTATTTAAGTTCGCACGGCCCACGCATAACATTTTAAGGTGCATTAGATGTGCAAAATGTGTCCAGTAGATTTTAAGTTTATTTGTTACCAAAATAGAAATCCTTTATATTTATTATATTAGAACATTAAATATATAAAAAAAAAAAACAATTTAAAAAAGACTTAAACATAGACAAAAACGAGGTCGATGACGTAAGCTTTAGTATTATTATATCGACTATCCAGAGAAGGTATTTGACGTTTAATTTATAAAAGCACTTGTCTATGCTACCCATTCTATTGACCGTACCCACACTACCTCATTAGCACACGCGGCAGTCCTTATTTTATTCCTTACCGCGATAATAAAATAAACGGCGTATCAAAACTTCATAAATCACGAAATAACTAAACGTCTCCACATGTACAGTCAGCACCGATAAACTGTTCGCGGTCCCATTCGCGCGACGATAGCATACAAACAATTACAATGGGCTTATATGGGTAATGTTACTAATATCATGACGTTTCAAATGTGTCGTAAATGTTCGATGTACAGTGTGCAGATTGGAGTTGTCGTAAAGTGTACAGTTAGCAAAGTAATTACATAATTGATTTCCTTTAAAATGTCTTTAAACGATTAAAACGAACGTCTATGGAATAAGCTATATATCTTCTATTCAAGTGTTTTACCCCTGGATGGAGAAGTTTGGTCTTACAAGTCTGTTGGATCTTTGGCAACATGAATCTGAAAGGCATATTTTAATTTTTTAGTGGAGGTTGGTGGACTCAACCATTTAAAAGTTAAGCGTCCATATTAACTGTGTCACGTGTTCCTCAAAATGTTCTAGTTAATTAGACACTGAGATTTTTCTCGCGAACTAGTTTGTGAGTTTGATTTTAGAATAAATCTAAAACTCTGATTAGATATGATTTTTAAAATATTAGTAGATAGCTGGCCTGTAAGAACCTACTTTGAATTTTTTTTCTGGTGAAATGTTACTGACTGGTAACTTGTTTGTACAATAAAAAGTATTGCAATGAACTCTGAACTACGTTTTACTGCAGAACTGTACTATGAAGATATACAAAGTTAAACCACGTGTTAATAAAGAAATTCAACGTACTAAAGTAGTGTATTTTAATAAAAAAAAAAAGACACGTAGCAGTAAAAACTGCCATAATGACTGATCCTGTCTATCGATCGCGTCAAAATGCATAGTCACCCTATTTGATGGCGCGCCGCGCTCTCCAAAATGGCCGAGTTATTGGTATAACGATACATCCTCATATGGCTTTTAAACGCTTTGATATTTTTTAACGGTATGCAATTAGGAAATAGCTTTCGTATCTGAAGTTATCCATTTGAATATTTCATCTTTTTCTCATCATAACCAATTCATTGCATTAATTTCTAACCCCCGACGCAAAAAGAGGGGTGTTATAAGTTTGGCGTGTCTGTCTGTCGGTCTGTCTGTATGTGGCTCCGTAGCTCGCGAACGGATGAAGCGATTTCAATACAGTTTTTTTGTATGACAGGTGAGTTACGGACGAGTGTTCTTGTGTTTCATGAAAATCGGTTAAGTCGTTTAAAAGTTATTGGGGGTGAAAGTGGGGAAGAATAACCGAAAGTCTGCAAATATAATTGAGTGGGGTTTCAAATGAAAGCGCATCACGTGCACATTACAAAATAATACGCTCCATGAAAATAAGTTGCGTCCTGAAAAATCTCTGGGGGTAAAAGGGGATACCCAATATCTGCAAATATATGTGGTGGGGATCTACATCATAATAAGCGTGTACCTACAAAAAGCAGAAAATTAAAATTAAATTAAAAATTTGCCAATTTAAAAATGGGACCGCTCCCACTTATTTATTACTTTATTACTTGACCCCTGGTCCCCCAACGCGATTTTTTTTTTTTTTTTTTTTACTTTTTAAAGGGTACTTACGTCATTGTGTCGGGGGTTTATTAAAAATTTTAATTTAATTTTTATAATAATATTTTTTTCCGTAATAATCTTGTCATGGCTACGGAGGTCTTAAACTCGTCGAACTACTTATGCATTGCTCGTACCTCATATTATAGACCGTTATTTATATGTGCGCAGGTTCCATAAATATTCGATTTTCAATAGGAGCCTGGATTTAAGTCATGCGAAATTATCGTTGTAATTACATACCTTTATCAATTTACAGTTTATTATTCTAATGCACTAACATTCATTCAGTAGTTTTGCGTGAAAGTGTAACAAATATCCGTTCATACACCCAAACATCCATACAAACTTTCGCGTTTATAATATTAGTAGGAGTCTTCAATATTATTCGTAGATTTTAGTAAGTAAACTTGCCACAAAATAGATAAAAATTATAATTCAGGCCACATAGAGTATATTTTAAATTAATTTTAATAGCGAGTGGCTATTAAAAATATAATAAAATAAACTCGCTGATTACGTGAAAAATTAAAATATGATTACAAAAAACGCTCATAAATCTTGGAAATAACAAATTACAGGGATAATTAAAACGCTGTCTTCGTAACGACACACATAATTATGTATCATAAGATTTATACAGAATTCGTAAACCCAAATAAGCATATTAACATTTATATAGTGCGCATAAAAACGTATCTAATGTTTTATTTTTATTGCAGTACCTTAACGTGAAAAGATTGTGCGTCTATCTATCTCGTAAACAGGTGCACTCGTATCTTTTTATTAATAGTGAAATTACATTTGATAATTGAAAAATATAAAAATTAATTTGATAATAATGTGATTTGAATGCAGCATTTAATATCCATGTTATGACTGACTCTTTTAAATATGGGTGAATAAAATTAAAAGTGTTGTGGAGATCAAAAATAACCTTAATTAAGTAAAATGTTTGAAAGCTTTTAAGCAGTGTCTATGAGTTTTGTTGGTTTATAGTTAGCAAAAGTTACAAGCGATTACATTATTAGGACGACCAATAGCAATGAAATAATATTTATCTAAAATTACAATATAAATTTATGTTAATTTTTACGGAAATATTAATATATAAAATAAGTTAGTGAGTTTATAGGGCTAATCACATTGCTAGTTTAGTAACTATTAAAATACAGTACAGTGTCTTAATAATTTATAATGAGTATGTTTTTGTATGAATAAATGTTTACAAACCACGTATTAATGTTAATTTCTGAACTAAGTTTTCTGAAATGCAAATTATTATGAAATTAATACATGAAGCAATTAAAAAAAATAGTATTGTTGAGTCTTTTAAAATCACAAGAGATGGTAACACGATTAGAAAGAAAAAAAAAGTAACACAAAAGACCACTAGAGGGCCTGTCAAATATTTTTTTAAATGCACTAATCTGCTTAAAAGCAAAGGCACGCATTTTAAAAGGCCTATGGTGTTTAATTGTCGGCAGATAGTCATCGGAATGACTTAACAAATTCAAATAAATATTCAACCAGTTTTGAAGACTCGCGTGGTTTTATTTCTTTTTGATTCTTGGATTCAATAACAGCGTGGAGTACGTAGATTATTGAGTGTGTTTGAGACAATTTTTGGCGGTTTTGTTTAATAGTGTTGCCATTTAACAGAGTATAAAATGTTCAACAGTGTTCGTAAATCATTTTAACAATGTGTAATTGTGATCACAATTACGATACCAATCGTGAAATAATTTATCTCCAAATTTAAGTCTTAGGAGTTATTTATATTATGAAAATTTTATACTGACAATGCGTTAATCGTTCACACTGTTTTTGTACCTCGATGTTCTACTCGTAAATTAAGTCCATCTTCTTCTTCTACGTAAATCAGCCTGGTTTTCAGCCTTTTCAATTAAAAAAATAAAAATACAGCCCTCCCCCTCATAATCGAAGGGATCCGCCTTGGAGCATGGGGCTCCACTAGCTTTATAAGAGGCGGGCCAAGGCCCCCAGGGTCACGGAGCATGCTCCCGTATTGGGAGTGAATCCCGTGGCCCTGGTTTGGGCAGTTTTAATGGGTAGGTCGGGGCGCAATTCACCATCTCTACGCGCCCCGGAGTCCCACATACCCCGGCCAGTTCCCAACGGCCGGGTAGGGTATCCATGAGGATCTCCGACGTAAAAAAAAGGGTATCCTCTTCAACATTTCCTTCTCTTGCGGGTAGGTTTTCTACCATGCTAAAAAGCAGTTAGTCAGCTTTTACGAGACCCTCTTCAAGGATGGAATTGGATAGTGAATACCTAGCCGCATGAGAAGGCGAACGTGATATGTAACCCGTCTGGCCAGCGGGGCACAGTAGGCTAATTTCCCTGTAGTTGGACAATCAACCCAGCAGTGGGTCTTGTACTGCTTCAGATGATAATGGCCCTATAGAAAATAACACACTACATCTTCTCATTGTTTCTTCTCCAGTACGACGAGAGCCTCCACGGCGGAGGCTACATGGAGGGGGGCGCGATGTACCACGAGCACAGACTGTCTCACGCGCACCTCCCCGGTGTCCACTACCCTCCCCCCGCGGCGCCTGCGCACGCCCTCCCCGGGGAGCCATTAGTCCACAAGAGAGACAAGGATGCCATATACGGGTGAGTGGTAACGTCGATCTTGGTACAATTTATTTTTTATCCTTAAAAAGTCATGTGTATGCTCCTGTTCATGCTTCGGAGGTCATGTAAAGTCGGTCTTTGCTGCCATTCAACCATCTATGGCAGTCGCTACACGCAGTCAGTTGCGTGAAGACGGACAGCAGGTCTAACCATATAACTACCGGTGTTCCCGTTAGCCAAATCAGTTCATGTGTCACCATCCCATACCATTCTGAAGGTGTTGTAAGACTCGACAGAAGGAAATGAAAGCTGATAACCTGGCCGCAATAGATGGAAATCTTGATGCTCACCCGTCTGGCCAGCGTGGCACAGTAGTCTAAATATCCTCCATGTCCCTGGAGGAGGCTGGACTTAGCAGTGGGTTATCTATGGGCTTAGTAGTAGTCTAGATCTAGATCTATTAGTGCGTACTTTAGAGGCTAAAACGGTGTCACTTTAAAAGACGAAACTTGAGCCATTATTCACCTCTCATTGTGGCATGAGATGTTAGATATGCGATATTAAGCAGTGCTTGGCGCTTAGGCGTCCGTTTGCCGCAATCTGCTGGTTATCAGATCAAAAGTTGTCAAGAAACTTGAAGCTTCTGTGTTGGACTTGTGGGGTTCTAATTGTAGCGGGGACGATACGCGGGTGGGGCGCCAGTGTGGCTAAAACGAAAATTAAAAATGGTTGCTGAAATTGTGACCACGCGAAAATGTAATAAGATTTTTATATGACAATTACATATACAATTCTGAAGAAGTAATAAATTAAATAAATGTAATTATCATCAATTAACTAAGTTTGAGAATAATTTGGAAAATGACATATTTTTTAAACAGAATATCTGCTGTGTAATTATTTCTTGTTTGAGGTCCGAAGTCGGTTCAGCGAGCATTGCAATTGAACTTGGCAATATATCCAGAATACTGGCTACTTTTGCCAATAGCTACAGCATAAATACGCCATTGCCTATCTTTACTGGACGCTGTATCTTTTTTTCTATATTTATTAGTAAAAATGGTGTTAATAAGAAAAAAATGTAAAAGAGTTTCCGAAACTGTTTCAGTTACTACACTATTGTTATTCTAGAGTACAAACATATATTTTGACATGAGTTCACGCTAAGTTATATTCGGGGAGATCAATGACAAACTATATGTCTAAAAGTAATTTCTGATTACACAGTAAGGTACAGATTGGTAGATTTCAACATTGTTAATACTCAGGCGTTGATTTAATCTAATCTTTAATAATCCAACCTCGATAATACAACTGGACTGTAAAATCCATAGTCCTATCACATTTTCTTGCAACTAACTTTAGTGTTTCGGTTTGAGGAAATAAATATTATGAAATCCAGAAATTTATTCACACCCGGAAACTTCTGTTTTGTACTAGCTCTTTTTGATTGTAATTGTCTATTTTCCACACAAATAAACACTAACTACATACAAGACATTTTGAAGTGAAATATGTTGTATATTTTACTGATGATTCTGTTAAATACTTCCCATGAACTCATAGTTCATCTGTACCTATGATTTAAGAATTGACATGTTGTCGCGCATAAAATATTGTATTTGGAACCTTTCAATTAGGTATTAACTAATTAATCAGGAAGGGGCCTTAAATATATTTGTACCTTAAAAAATCGTTCACAAATTAAACAAGTAAATTATCGCGCTACTGTTAAGTCATTAGTTTTTTAAGGCAACGATGAACAATTTAAGGCAAGACTGAGAATTCGAATGCACAAAATAATTCGGCTTTTTGCTCAATTATGTGGTGAAACGCAGCAAAACTTATTGCAATTAAATCGTTATTTATATGTCTGTATTAGTTACTGTTTGAAATACCATGGACTATAGGTTCAGCGTAATTGTATCGTGAGTTTATGAGGCGTTAAGGTCTATGATACATTGGATTTTTGTTAGCTGTGAGTTATTGCCGTTATAGCAATGCAACACAGTTGCAGTAGTCGATAGTTAAGTGAGATATTTGAAATGGTATTCATTGGATGTGATTAGGCCCCGTTACATTTGCGCGTATTTGAATCGATTTTAAAGCGTTTTTGCTACTTTGTTGTATAACAGATCTATGTGATATTAGGAATAGTATTCTATATCGGTTGGAAATGAGTATTCATGTACCTAGAGATGAGTTGTTTAAACATAATAATTCTGAAAAAGAAATGTGATCGTCCTAGACCTCAGCAAGTTATTTAAATTGGCCTGTTTCAGAGTTAGTTAATCACTTACTGTATGTTTATGTATTCATAATCTATAAAACAAATTAACTTGATTTATTGTGTTTGCTTTCAATACATAAACTATACCATAAAGTATAAACATGCTATATCTATCTCATCATCGCCCATAATTGACCCACTACTGGGCCACGCTGGGAAGACTGGTTGGCACAAAGTTGGTTTAAATGTTTCCTTCTCTTGTATCTAGGTGATCTGCCTCTAGCGTTCCTTTAGCCTCCTCTTTCGACATCCTCAGGATCAACTATCACTGAATTGGTGACATTGTCCGCGTGGTGACGAATTTAGAATGCACATTTTATTTAGGTCCCATTTATTTACACCGTATACAGACATAGATCGACGAAAATGATGATGATATTTTTTTTAAAGTCTCTATCTATGTATCGTACATTGATAGAGACTTAGTGTCTCCAGGCAGTGGCGTCATGCGCCACATATTACTTCTGCGTACTTCTTTCTACTTCTCAGCCCATATATTACCCACTGCTGAGTCGAGCCTCCTCCAACTACACGGAGGAGAACTAATTTGACTACTGTGCCACGCTGGCCAGAGGGGTTGGCACAGGATTTAGTATCAAGTTTTCCTGCTCTTATGGCTAGGTTTTCGGCTTTGTCCTTTCCCATTGTAAACTCTTACGGCACCCTCAGGATGGAATAGAGTGGTGATACAATGTATTCTAAATCCGTCACCGCACGGAGAACTAATTACATAAATAGTAAATCCAATATTTTGGAATGCATGTTATAAATATAATATCTAATTTAGTTTTTTGAAAGGTCTTAAAGATTACTTTTATCGCAATGTAATTTAAACTCCAGTTATAATAAACATGTAGAACCACAATGAGTAATTAATCTTCTTGCATGCTATTGTTAGAATGAAATTGCTGAGTAATTTATTTTACTTCTAATAAATCGTTTGTCACAATAAAAATAAATATTAGATTCTAAACTGACACTTCCGGCTATGCTGGGTTTTAAATGAACACAAATGCCATCTTCTGTACGTTGTTTATATTAAATCCATTAAATGTTTACGAATTTTCAATTAGAAGTTAACACAAGTTTAACGAAACCATGTAAGCAAAAATGCGACAGTCTGTGCCAGCCTGACTGTCCAGCTGAGCACAATAGGTCAATCCTCCCACAAATTGGGTGAGACAATAAGACAATTGTTAGACTAATTCAGTTTAATAGATTGCTATAGCTATTTTTGTTTAAAATCATGTCTAATAGATGTCGCCGTCACGGAGACCCCACCCCAAAGGCACAAGTGGCAGAACTATAAAACGAGATGATATCAACCTCACGTAGCCACAATCAACATCTTATCGGCGATCGGTCGCGTGAGAGGTCGCGTTCTGCTCTCAATGAAACCCCAACTTTAGTTTTATACGCTGATATATCGCTTTTATAGTCCAGCGATAAGCTTTATTATGTTTACTGATGTACTAATTATAAGTTGCACACAAAAAGTTGCGAAGGTTTTGACATAAACCAAATGTGTAGGATTTTATGGCTACAAAAGGGGAAGATGGAAGAGGGGAAGGGGGTCACGCAAATACAAACATCTTTCATTAGTAAAGCATTAATTTCACGACAGTTCTTAGTTTTAACACTGACATCCATCCCTGGAAGCACATACCTACATTTTGAGACACATAAAATGTGTTTCTAAGCCAAAATTCCTATATAAATGTGCATAATTGTATAGTAAAATTTATTGCAATTTGATCAGCACCAAAACTCATACCGTCGTTCGTATTTCTTAAATCAGATTGGATATAAACTAACTTTGTTATTTAACGGTGCATTTGAATCATAAATAATACTGAACCCATTATGACAAACTAAATGCATATTGATCAACGACGATTTGGCAACGTAATTTATTTTGTGAGTCAATCAATCAAATCAAATTCTTCACCATCATTCGCGGCTTCTTGACAATGCGATTAATATATTATATATGTTATCAATTTGTCATCAATCTACGTGAATAATTTACATTTGTTGACGTGTATTAGGTAATAAAATAATAAATGGGTTGAGTCATACTCTAGTCATTGCAAGACAAGTCTCCCCTAATAAGGAACGCCTATATATTTATTAAGCGAAATACAGACAACTTTACTACTACTCAGCCCGTTGATGACCCAATGCCGGGTCGGGCTACCTCCAGTTACATGGATGGTAATTGGCCAACTGTGCCGCTCTGGCCAGACGGGTTGGCACAGGGTTTCGTATCAAGCTTTTCTTTTCGTGTGGCTAGTTTATTTTCCTTGTCGTTACCTTTTGTCGTCTCATACGACACCCGCAGGATGAAATGGGGTAATGACACTATGTATTCTAAATAATAAAATGAATTTGAGTAAATTAAATATTTTGAAATGAAAATAACTTGAAAAAGACCAAAGTCTGGACGGAAGGACTTATTATATAAAGTATCGGTAAATAATTGCTATGGCGGTTGCAGTAGAAATTACTGTTATTAAAGTTTGTATTTTATACTGTATAATATAAGCTATATTATACATTATAAAATACAAACTTTCACATGACATTTTTTATTATTTATTATGTTAGTTTGAAGTCCTTATGACCTTTTTAAACAATGACAGTTATTGAACATCTTTAAATCCTTAGGTAATCTACTATAGAGATCACCTTCAAATAGTATGTTTTTCTTCCCAGTTTCTTCGTAATTTATGATAGAGCAGAAGACCAGGCCTTATGGTGGCATAAATGGTCCTATAGTATATCAGTTTTGTCTAGTTATCTCTTTGAATGAACGTCCGTAGAGATTATTGATATAAAAATGCTCACAAATAACTCTCCTCTCTATTTGCGGGCACCCTGCGTATTTAAGAAGGTGGTGACATATTTTAAATCTGTCACACGGATATTAAAACGGTTACAGTTTACGTTCAGCAATATTCACATTTCAATTGACTTAACTACGCGCTCGGGGCGCCGGCCTCTGCCTTTTAGTTAAAGGATTGTCAATAATGACGGCATCCAACTGGCGACATTGTATTATTATAATAATTTAGACGCCTTGTGCCAATTACCTTGAACATAGCCGATTGTAACGGCAATTTCATGGTTCAATGTAATTTAAGAACACTGTTAAAAGAAGGACTAAACGAAAGCAAGAGGCAGATCACCTAGCCGTAAGAGAAGGAAAACTTGATGTTATACCCTGTGCCAACCCGTCTGGCCAGTGTAGCACAGTATGCCAATTACCCACCCTGTGATGAGAGGAGGCGTGACTCAGGAGTGGTTCATTTATGGGCTGGGTAGTAGTAGTAGACGCCTTGTGCTAATTATAAGAACACTGTTAAAAATACTATCAAAAACCGGCGTCTCGTTTCCAGGCATCCCCTGTTTCCCCTGCTGGCGCTCATCTTCGAAAAGTGTGAGCTAGCAACCTGCACCCCCCGAGATCCTGGAGTGGCGGGGGGCGATGTATGCTCATCAGAGTCCTTCAACGAGGACATCGCAGTCTTCAGCAAACAGGTGACCTATTTTCAAAGTATTTGGTAAAATAATAAAAAAAAACGTTACTATAACAATGCTTTTACTTGGTATATTTAAGGTTGTAGTCTTTGTAACGCTGAATCCAAATATCTTTAATCCGGCATAAAAAATATCCAATCGAAACCAAAGAGACGTGAGCTGACTATGTATACGGAAAATTAATATTGCATTACTGTATACGATCGCCAAGAAACTTATAGGAGTTGAATATAAACTAGTTTAAAATGAAATTTAAATAAATATTTGCTTGAATTATTTTAATGTTGTTTCAGATTTCATTAATGAAAGCAATGTTATGTTTTGTTGTATGTATACTATAATCAGAAGGCCAATCGAAGGCATACCAATCGAATATAATACGAAATTTTCAAATCGGTTTAAAAGCTATGTGGTAACACGTATCTAAAAAAAGGCGAATTTAGAACACTTGAAACATATTTGAAAAGAAGAAGACTCAAAAAAAAAAGATTGCATCATGATATCTAAAAAAATACACATACACAGATTCATGTTACAGTATAGACTTCAGTTTCAGGCTCTTTGTTCTCATTAACTTAACTCTTTAATCGACAAATCTATAAATAAATATATTAAAGTCAAGCCCCGCTATAAGTGAAACCACACCTCAAACCAATGCATGCAACCAATAGAGCTGTAAAGAGTCTATTTGTTTTTGCCGCGATTCCCTTTGCAATAACTTGTACGTCCAGAAACAATATTCAACTGATTCCATAATGCGGGCACTTAATATGCATTACTTTTAAATTCTTAAAAAATATAAGTCTGCACGGCTTCTATACGGTGCACCTGCTACCATTTTTATGGAAAATATTATAAGGGAATGCCAGGTTGGAAATGAATAACAGTTTTTTTATTCAACATTATTCGATGCATTTTTAATAAAGGTACACTGTTGTATCTAATAAAGCAATACCGATAAAGAAGTTTAGCGTAAAAGACTGTGTGGCCATGCCAGAAGTATAGTATAAAAGATGCATTTAGATTTCGAATTTTAAACACATTTGCATTTCGAATGCACGTAGTTGTTTAAAAAAACAAAGATAATATATTTTACAAATTACCAACATAAAAATATTATTTTTACTTCAAGCAACCCCGTCAAGTAATTCTTAAATCGAATATTAAAATGTCACGTAGTAAAATGGCGGTCGTAAATCAGAAGCTAGCAATTTCTCTGGTATAATCTATCTATCTTCTATACTTATAATAAATCTGTAGAGAGGTCAATTCTGTACATGAAATATTTTTCCAAAATAACTATCAGCGGGTGATTAGTGATCGATACTGACGCCAAAAATGCAATCAGTAAAATTTTTGTCTGTCTGTCTGTCTGTCTGTCTGTCTGTCTGTCTGTATGTTCGTTATAGAAACAAAAACCACTCGACGGATTTCAACAAAACTTGGTACAATTGTTCTTCATACTCCTGGGCAGGTTATAGTATACTTTTCATCACGCTACGATCAATAGGAGCAGAGCAGTGAAGGGAAATGTTGGGAAAACAGGAGAACTTACTCCATTTTTTAAGCTTCCGTCGCGTGTGCAGCCTTAATAGTTAAAGCTACACAGAAATCATGTATGACGGAAATGTTCTCCTTAAAATTATATAAAAAATATTCCAAGACAGCAAATGTCTATCTTTTATGGTTGACTCACAATAACACGTGTAACTCCCGATAGCTTAGCAGTTCAGAGCTTTCTGATTATATTTGTCTACTCTTACGTTTATAACACTCTCAATCATCCCTAATTAATAAATTTTAACATTATTACCTATTTAATAAAAAAAGAATCATAGAAATCGGTACAGAAACACCAAAGTTATTCATGAAATACGCTAATAAACCATCGCGCGTGATTACTGAATCATGCTTTAAGGATTATTTTTGTGTAACCGTCGCATCGGGTCGTCGCGGGAGGTTTAAAAGGGCGGGGGATCCAAACGCGAACTTCATACAATATTTGGATTTGGCTGATGATGCGAGTAGACGTTCCGAGTATTCGCCCTTATTGACAGGCAATATTGTTTATCAGCGCGACTTTTATACTTTACAATAATTTAGTTTATTTAATTTTCTTTTGTTGTTATTTCATAAAATAGGTATTAGTTATTTTGGTGGCGTGTTATATTCGTTCAAATTACAAATTATTAATAGTTATTTCTTTTTAGGTGAAGTTAAGTAGTAGTTAGTTAGTAGTAGGTAAGTTTTGGTTAATTTATGTTCAGTTTTTTTTAATAATAATAATAAGTAAGTAAAAGCGTAGGTACTTTTATTAATTAAAGGTATAGGTATTATTAATTATGTTATAGGTATTTAGTTTTAAGTGAAGTAGGATAGTTTACCCGGAAGCTATGCGCTGAAGTATTTTCGTTGTATAGGTACTTAAGCCTCATGTGAACGTGATCTAAACAATATTACCAATACATTAACTTAATAATACACAAGGAATTACACACTGATGGAGTTGCGGGCACAGCTATCTATATATATAAAACTCTTCCGTTAATGAGTGACTGACAGACAACGCACAGCGGAAACGAATGGCAGTAGAGAGCTGAAATGTGGCCTGTGTGTTTGTTGGGAGGAGTAGGCTACCACTAAGAGAGGATTATTGGAAATTCCCTCCCAACGGGGTGAAAACGGGGATAAATTGTTTTTTTCCGGAAGTCATTATTCCACGCGGACGAAGTCGCGGGCAAAAGCTAGTGCCATAATAAGTATGAACTTGTAATTAGCAATGGTGAATACAGGTATCGAGTTGAAACGTTTATCGATTGTTTACGGACTTGAGTCTCGTTTTGTTATCGATTCGGATAAAAGTAGTTGTTTGCGCACTTATTAATTTTCAATTTGTTTTAATCGATTCGTTGTGATTTTTATTGTAATTGTTGGTCCATGGTAGTACATATTTAAATTAGGTACACAATTATATCAAGTAATATGCCAGTGAGTGTTTAAGTATGGCTACTAGAAGAGACATTAAATATCAAAATTAGTTCCTGTGGCCCAGCGTAACATACACTGACTTCTCTAAAATTGGAGGAGAACCGCAGCAGTGTGGTTAAATAACTATTATCATCATCATCATCCCACCCTTTAAAAACCACTGATAAAAGAGCGCTCGTGTTGCAAACTATTTCGGTTCAAAATATATAAAAGTAAATCGTATTCTATTACAGTTTTGGCGTTTATTTCAAAATACTAGTCTCAGTGTTCTTTGTCGTCAAATTGCTTTTATTATAATTTCCATAATATTATTTTCATTAACTCGATTCCTTAGTGCAGTATCTAGCCTCATGCAGTCCACACTCCACTTCACATTACGTGTCGTAGCATAAATTATATATGACAATTTTTAAATTGAATAACAATTTTTGTAAACTGTCCACGATAGTATACCATTGAATTAGTCGTAAATGTATGGCATAAAACCCAATGTCACTCCTAAACCGCTAAACTCACAAAAGAGTCCGTAATAAGGTCTACAAAAAGCGATAAACGAACAAAAAGACAAACGTGATTTACAGCGACATCTGAAGAAACAAAAAACGACCCTTTCGAACATAATCTGTGTCCGATGTACAAAAAAAACTTTGTTTTTACTCTAAATTCGAACTTCCTAGAAGGACTTAATATTCAATAGCAAAGAAAGTGTTGCCACATTTACAAAAATGATATTCCATTACCCGACCCTTAATAACATGACGAGGCGGATCGTAAAACTAATACGTATTATTCGGTCAAAAAAAAGTAAAATAGAGTCATTTCGGAACAATTCGGCTGCGTGAAACGGGTAATCTGGACAAACCGACGATCAAACACCATGTAATTTGTATCAAAATTATGATACCGTCATATCTTTGTGGGTTTTTAGTTTTTTTTAACAA
This sequence comes from Clostera curtula, assembly GCA_905475355.2. Lineage (NCBI taxonomy): Eukaryota > Metazoa > Arthropoda > Insecta > Lepidoptera > Notodontidae > Clostera > Clostera curtula. The sequence goes on along the minus strand of FR997813.1, from coordinate 1,657,286 downwards.
TGGCAACAATAGGCGATGACATGTTGCGGCCGCGCGCAATTAAAAAAAAACATCGACGTCTTCACATTTTCGATTTTGCCGGATGTGACTTTGTAACGAAGTGCAATTTGAGTTTCACTTTTTAAATTTAATAACATTATTCACTTAGGGAGGCTTCCTGTGTCATTATCCGTTTAAAATTTGCATGGAGATATTATGTTGAAATAACAACCGTCGTTTATTATTTTGTACAAACCTCTCAGTACTTCGGAATTGCGTACTTCGTATTTACGTTGTTTTATCAGTCAAAGAACTTCATTACTTTATAATGATTGAAATTAAACTGTATTTATGTCGGGAAACGGTAGCGACCCGTGATACCCCGAGATAGCAGAAGATATGCTGTCAGTCACTGTCGAAGTACTGACCACTGGTTTATTTAATATTGGTATAGGTCCTACTGCGATAGTCTCATACCAGTTTAGCCATAAAATATGACAGATGTCGCGTTTGGTAATACAACGTTGTTAATTTGGCAGTTTAGTGAGTGTAATTAATATTTCCTCACTTTTAATGCGCAGCAGCTAAATGTCATAATAGATTTTTATTAACTCATTTTGTTGGGAAAACATAAATTGTCTGTGGTGTATTCGAAGATAATTAACCACTATCATTCGCATCGATCGATAGCAGGCCTAAAAAGTATCGTTAACAGATAAACCGTGTAAAATGACACATTTATCAAATGTTTGGACGCGTAACACGTACGAAACCTAATCGTTTCACTTTAATTACTATAATAAAACGTTTATCGGTAGCTGCGGCACGTGAAATCGCAATGAGATAAAAATGTGGCGTCTCTCTCTAACGTCAAAGTGACGTACATAATTCATGGCACGAAATAAATCATAAAGTGTATAGTGTTTATTTTCAACGTACTTAATATGTTATAAATTTATTTAAGTGGCATGCGGTGCGATTGCTGGCTGAGTGATTGATATAGTGCCCTCCCTGTTCGACGATCGGTTTAGTTGTGATACTGTCGTTCTACCGTCATCGGCACTCGCACTTAGGGTTATCAGTCTTGACAATTATCAACAATATTGGTCTGAGCCTAATACTCGTACATTGCCTTTTTTATTACTTACTTCATTTACCTGTATGGTCATCCATAGTTAAGAAACGCAATACCGCTTTACACATTTGATATTGTGATGAATAGTTTCAAAGACATTACGTCTCCTTCCTCGCTGTTATCGTGAGGGGTTTGGTTAGGTTCTGAATGGTATTACTAAATAAGGTTATATAGTACTAGCTTTTGGGCGCGGCTTCGCTCGCGTGGACTTCGAACCCGTGCTTATCTCTATGCATTTTTTTTATGAATATAAAAGTGGTTATTGTGACTAAACTATGATAGTTAGATATGTGCTCTCGCGGACTTTTTTGTAGATTTTAATAAGACCTACAAACTTGTAGTACTTCATTTTGTTCTATTGTCAATCGTTTTTGCAGCGCACGCATAAATAGGTTTTCGATTTTACACCTTGGGTTACAAAATCGCAATTTTCATACGGATCCCTAATTCTTTTGAAAATAAAATATAGCCTATAACCTTCCTCGATAAATGGACTATCTAAAACTGAAAGAATTTTTGAAATCGGACCAGTAGTTCCTGAGATTAGCGCGTTCAAACAAACAAACAAACAAACAAACTCTGCAGCTTTATATATTAGTATAGATAAGGAGTCCACCGATGTAGTAGTAGTACCTTTGTAGGATTCTATTTGGCGTCACCTTTTTGTCACCAGTGAACGCCATATATCAAGATAGGGACTCTTATTTTTATCATATGTGACTTATTTATTTCAGCAATTAATCGATCCTCCTCCAATTTCGTAGTGGGCTTTCGGCACCGTCTGGAACCAGGGTTGGTTATCCAAGTTTTCTTCCTTCCAATGATAATGTGCCAACCCTACTGTCATCTGGGTGACACTAGTGATGTGATGACCAAGCACGCTCGATTCTCGAGTACACATTCGACGAGTTTAGCTCTTTTTGTTGTCATTAATCGATTGCTGAGTGACGGCGATTTTTATAGTTGCAGTTAGTGAATCAATTCATTGTATATCCATTTGCGTAATGAATGAAGATGGTTCAGTGTTGCCTACTGGGTGGGACAAGATAGTTTTTGTGTGAAATTTTATTAAAATCGAATTAATAACCTTTTAAGTAACATAGATACTTTAGATATTATTAGCTATTAATCCAAGATCTTTCGTTTATTAAAATCGAACGTGTTTAACTGTTTATTAATTATTGTTGTCAGTTTTTTTGCTAATTAAGTTTTGTTATATTTCTACAGGCTATACTTCTATTGTTCGTATAATGCGATAGTTGAGTAGCGTGTATCGTGTAGATGTTCTAGTTTATTGACATAAGGCTAAATCATACTGATTGACTTGGAAAAATAATATGAAGGCAGAACATTACAAATATTAATTAACGTTCGAAAGCTTGCTTAAAGCTGATACTTCTCAGGCCGTAGGTGACATACAGTTGATTCTAGTATCCTCCAGTTATTTGGAGTGTAATTAGCCTAGTGTGCCATGCTGGCCAGACGCGTTGGTCGAATCAAGTTTTCCTTCTCTTGCGGCTAGGTTTTCGGCAGGATGGAATGGGGAGCAAGGACATAATGTATTGTGTTAAACCCTAATATAATACTTTGTTTCAAATCTTACTTTACACATAAATCAAATTAAAAAGAAACCATAGACTAACAAACTTTTGAAACCATTAATTAAGCTTCAAATAATAAATGTTGAAATAAATATATCATGAACGACAAAGTAAAAGCCTACTAATATAAAATTAGATGCTTCTTAAAAAGAGACATGCCAATTATGCTAGTCTATGGTAGACGTGTGTTTACTGCATGTGTCGACGCCCTTATTTCATTAGTTTTTACTCTGGTTCGCACAAAACGGTATTGAGTTCAGATACGTTTTGCCTGTCTAAGATTATTGGTTATGGTTCTTCACACATCATTATGTTTTCCCAGTCAACAGATAATAGCCTGATAGTGATTTTAACTCACGTAAGACTTACTACTATTACAGAAGTATAACGACATAATTGAATTTGATTGGAAATATTTCTGTAAGTAATCATTGCACAGTTATGATACGAATTTAATGAAGGTCGGATCTCTGGGTGCTAATAGACAATTATTATGAAAAAGTAATTAATGCACCCCATAAGTATTACTGTTGTTACTTAGATATCCGAACCACTTCGACATGGTTGGCGCAATTCATCGGCGCATACAGGGTCCAAACTTGTTAATTTAATAGAGTTCTTCAAAATATTTTTATTATTAAAAATTATATACTCCTACACTGTGTACATCCTGTATGGTGGGGGCTGTTTACAATCATGTTATTCACAAACTCTAATTACACCCAGACACAGAGCATGTGTCTCCTGGAATCGAACCGGAGACCTATGACTCAAAGACGGCACTTTCAACTCCCAGACCAACAAGACATGCAGTTCGAAATGCAGTCATCTTTATTCTGTTATTACTTCCAAAAGCATGCTTATCAGTATCAGCACATACAGTGCTTTTATCTCGTTTAGCAATACTGCTATTTATAACTAGAATAATTCTTAGACATTTGAGGTGGAAAGTAGAAATTAGAAATTTTATTTACAACAAGACCGTGTGATGTGTTAATTAATCTCTGGTTCCTTTTCAACCACACTGCAAACGTTAGACCACCATTACGCCACTTTTTACTAATATAAACCAAAACAATTTCACCAACAAATCCAAAATTACTCGATTACGATCGTATAATCTAACTCACGAGCGTTAATTGTATTTATTAAAACTAGTATGCTACGTAATGAACGACGATCACTTTCATTTAGCACATTAAATACATACATTATGATTACATTACATACATTTTGATTCTCTTCTTCCATTATTCAGCCGTCACTGCTTACTAATCAATCAGTAATCGATCTTATAATGTTAGATGAGAACGCGATGCTGCATATAACAGTTGCATTAAGGCAAGCGTGAAACAGTGGAACAATGTTGCAGGTTCCTAACAATGTATTTAATTAAAATAATAAAACGATAATATAAATTGCAACGTCCATCTCATCCAAAAGTCGTCTAGGTTAATTTCTTAACACAAGGAGTATACCTGTTCCTCAATTAAACGTTACGGTATGTGTTACAATATAAAATACCTATACGAGTATGTACTTAGGGTTTAGAACTGTTCCTTCAGTGCTACTGAGCTTAGTCTGGGACTTTTAAAATGGAACACGATCCATATATTTTCTGTTCTTAGAAATGTATTCGTCATAGCTATAATAACCCCCTGTATGCCGCATTGTATTTAAGGTGTACCTTTTATTAGACAACTCAAATCAAATCACTGTCAAAATATAAATAGTTAATTAATAAAATTGAAATAAAATGATCTAAAAAAATGTTTTAGAAATACAAATGGGTATAACAAGAAGAGTACTTACAGAGTACAGCATTTGAAAAGAGTACGGTTTGCGAAAAAAGAGTACAAAACTCAGTAGGTACCTTATTTTAACTTATGAGTATGGATAGCTATCTAGCTCATATCGCATCATCATCTATCTATCATATCAGCTATCATGCTCCAAGCGCTGCGTTGCGCAAACGCTGATGGGGAAGCCTCCAAAAAGACTTCTGCAAAAACTGTTTCTATTATTGATATGCCTCATATTATGACGAAAATTGCGAAGTTTATCATATAAGAGTAGTATTTCCTAGCCGTGGTTGAAACGCATTGTAATCACCTTAACGTTTTACCTAGAAATAATTACTGTACTAAGCGGATAGTGTCGATTGAAAAAGGCAGTAATGGATTGAAGCACGCACGCCACACGCCAAGATAATCCATTTGCAGACAACTTTGGACAGATTTACGTGTTGCCTTTGACGTTATTGCTGGAAGGAAATGTATGATGGAACACTAATTGAGTTTTGCTAAAACCAATTTTGGTATTGAATCCTTGCAAGTTTGGAAAGGAACTCTCTCCCGTATCAATATGCGAAAGCAAGTTACGAAAATGGTACATTGCTTTGCCCCATCCAATTTGACTGATGACATAAAGGAACTATCTGTTCAACACAAGAATTTTGATTCCGAATAAGATTATATACGCATGTTAAACATACAAGATCAATTCACACTTAGCCGACCTTTAAATAGGAAACTGTCAATCAGCCACAGATAGTGCTCTTTTGCACCATTGTGTCTCGTCTCCTCAAAAGAACTTACATTGTATATTTGTTTACATCTGTCCGCGTTCCGTTTAACGCTATAATTGACAATTGTCATGGGATTTGGACGCACAATTTAACCTCTTTGTAGTACTGATCCAATTCAGCGTTTCGCGCCGAAATAAAATAAATAATGGAAATGGCGGATCGGTCCGCGCAGCTGCGTTCGCGCACCGCGCAACGCCGTATTCATTAGTCGCGCGCGCTAGAGTGGAACCGCGATACGATACATTTTTTGTTATCTCGCTCGCACGCAGCACTTGCATTTTTTTTTCGACAACGCATCGGCGATTTCGTTTTATCGTCCCCATCGAGTGGTTTTTGCCGTTCGGAATTCCTTACGCATCTTGTTTCGGGTTCGTTTGCTGATAAAAATTGTTTCGTTTTGGTCGCTCTCGATTTTGTATACGTGGGAAACACTCGAGATTTAGAGCCAACTACAATACAAACAACTTGTACTCAACGATTCGACCCGTCCAATACAGGCCACACTAGAAGCCTTTGCAATTAATTAGCAGTATAATTTACCTAATTACTTATAAGTGGAAAAGACACTATAAAAAAAAAACTAACCTCACTTAACGAATGTTTGTTTGACACGCGAATAATAACGCAGGTTTCGAATACCTATAATAAAATTTATAACGCGACGCCGTTACAAGTTTACTGCGCATGGCATTTTCTCTTTTATTGTCACTGTCACCTCCGAGAAAGTTAGCTTCAATAAAAGTTGACCTATACTTACATTTAAATTTAATAATCCAAATATTTTTATTAGTGTCACTTCACACTTTGTGTATAATTAACCTACAGATATTCAGATTTGGTATCTTTATTAGAGTCTTTAGAGGTTAGTGACGAAAAACACTTGGCTATAGTTTTAGCTATTTCTGACGAGCTGTAGAACACCACAGCTTTATCGTGTCCGGTTTCACTCGAGTGCTCTGCAAATGAGTAAGTAATATATTGCAACAAAGGGCATTTCTCGTCGTTATTAAAAAAGGAACCATTTTTAAAGGTCAACTAAGTACGCTGATGGTTTGATAATAAATATAATAATGCAAGAAATGTAGATATCAGATAAGAATAACTAATTTTAACTGCAGCTGTTTAAGTTTCTTGGACCACATGAGAGATTAGAATCCCGCGAATTTCAACAGCTTTGGTCGCACCATTATGTCACTAACACGAAACAAACAAATACATTATTAAAATGTATGATAATGTAGCGGCCAGCATGCTACATACTTTTCACAATTTCTTAGAATAATCTGAACTAATAACTTCAAGAAATATCGCCTACTGATGCGAGAATTACTAAAAAGTCCTACACCGCGATAGCGAATTTTGTAGAGCAATTCGCACGGTTAAGATATACCGACTACAGATACCGGGGAAAGTGCCGCGGCCCGCTGCCAGACATACTAAATATAATATTGGTTCGTGGAATTTTAGTGATGTTTAAAGCTTATTTCGAGTCCTTGAACCTTTGATTGGCGATAAAGGCCTGTTGCAACAGCAGTGGCGTGCGTCGTTCAATTAGCCGCAGACACGCTGCAGTAACCGGCGTGGCATTTTTGTCTGTTTACAGGCATTAATAAGCCGATGGAATAAACATTACGCTCTTTCGTCAGTTACCGAGATTACGTCACTAAGTAGACGTATGGAAAATTACCAGGAATCCTAACACAATAGCTAGGCTAGCCGCAAGAGAAAGAAAAGTTTATACGAATGTGCCGTCTGGCCAGCGTGGTACAGTAGGCTAATTACCCTCCTTGTAATGAGAGGAGGCCTGACTTAGCAGTGGGTCATTTATGGGCTGAGTAGTATTACCTATTAGAAAAATTTGGTATGTCGGACTCGAATATAAGGTAGTATGATTTAGTGTCTTAAAGACAAATTCACTGTCATCACGTGACACGGTTAAATGAAGTTAAAGAAGAAGAAAAATAAAGAAACAATAGCACGTCGCGACGGGCAGAAGGCATTTTCGAAAATGGAACGCGAATCACAACCGCAGAAGGGACGGACGTGTGCGAAATTTGAATTCCTCCAAGGGTTCTAAATTTGAATACGCCAATCGTATTGTGGGCTCTCGTGATTGGACGGCCGGTTCGGTCGCTTCCAAGGGTGTTATAATTTCCGTTTAATATCAACGTTTACTAATTATAGTTCTATCGTGACCCTAATGTATGATGGGTTCGAATGATACTGTTCCGTCTACTACACACTTTTACTTAGCCATTGAGGCGAGAAGGTAGTCTTCCGTGACATATGCTAGTTTCTGCCATGGACTGTTTGGACGGAGATGGTGCGTATTCTGTTACCAGTTTTCCCGCTAGTCACTTCGTGTCACGCAAGCAAGCCTAAAGGTGGCATTCTACTTTACTATTCGCATGCCATATCTGACATTTAGGGGTATGTGTATGTTCGCGTGATGACATATTTAGAATACATGGTAGAGTACCTGAGGGTATCCTAAGAGCCGGAGAGGAAATTACAAGGCTGATATCCTAGCTGCAAGAGAAGGAAACTTGATACGAAAACCCGGGGCCAACACGTTTGGCCAGCGTGGCACAGTAAACTCAAACTCTAATCATTAATTTCAATTGAACCTATTTACTGGTGTTTTTGAAAAGTCAAAAGTGAAGTTAGGAATCTAGTTGCATGTTCCAAAAAGTAGATCCTATGGAGAAGAACAGGCAAGAAACTCCATGGACACTCTTTTTATCATATTTTCTGTCACATGCATGTGATTGGGTTACATTGATTTCGTGTTTATTTATAGTAAGCTAAGATGTGAGGACAATGTAACATATTGCACAACAGAAGTGTCCAGGAGATCAATATAAAGCTATGTAGGTATGTCAATAGCAGTTAAGGGATGACCGGCCCTAACTGGCGGCACCCGATCACGAGCATGACGCATGTGCCAGCCATCTCCTAGCTCAACCATATTTTAGGGAACCGAAGGACCCGACACATAGTAGGCTAATTACCCTCCATAGAGGAAGCCCATGGGCTGAGTTGTAGTAGCAATGGAATATTTGTCACCCATGTGAAGTGTCAGCAACACATGTTAGAATGACCGTCGGAATAGACTTCTTACCCTGCGTAAAGTCGATGTCACATAATGGTGACCCATCGAACTGAACGGGGACTGAGGAAGTAGTAGTGTCACATAATGCTGTGATCAGTCGTCCTACAATATGGCTTCAGAAAGGTAGACGCCAACCCGTGTACTCTCTTCTTTCCTAAGATCTCTCGTCTACGCTCCAATGATTCTATTTCTCATATAAATTATAAGACGGTAAATGATTAGCTCGCCATTTTCGGCGAGCGTGTCTCGGCTCGAGGCCGCATCCGGCTGGGCGGCAAAAAACCGCGCACCGCGTCGTCGCGCCGCGCGTTTGTCGCGCGAGTTTTTGTCGCCGCGCGCCAGAAATTCGCGACAAAAATGGACGCTAAATGAGTATTAATTCTCGCCGGTTAATAATGACATAAATACGTTAGGTGCGAGCTTTTGTTTACAGGGTGGCTTCGCATCTGTTGTTATTCAACTTTGCTGTTAACTACTAAATATTCAGTTTCTTCTCCAATGTGGAAGTGTGACGATGTAGTTAGATCAAGCGATCGGCTTCTCAATACGCCCTTTTCTATCATTTACATTAACAAACTAGCAGCACGCCCCGCCCCGCATAGATATTTAACAAAAATACAAAGAATTGTTATATAGAATTTTAGAAGACGAAGAAGATATTAACATTATATCTTTATAAATTATAGCCTTTGTGTTATTCTGATGTATAAGCTATACTATTGTAAAGTTTAATCAAAATCCAATCTGTAGTTTTTGCGTGAAAGATAAACATATATCCGTACATTCTTACAAACGTTCACCTTTAAAATATTAGCAGGATTTGTAAGTTACGATATTTATTTACATTGTAATAACACAACATACCTACTTATATCCGTCTATAAATAGGAAATTGCGACAGCACTTTCAAACGAGTTTGAACTTACATTAACGCATACACCTTACCATTTCAACTTGTAACGACGACGTCTAATCTCTTTTCTGCATTAAATCCTTAAAATGACTTCTGATTTATACGTTCAAATATTCGCACTGACTCAGGCCTCTATACCCGCACACTCTGTATAACTCACGTTCTGCAATTACAAGACTCTGGCGCATTCTCGGCGACACGTCGGCGCGGCGGCTCTCGCACCTTCGTCATTCGAAACGTCGAATGTGGAATCAACCTTATTTGCTAAATTCTAAGCTTGGTATTAGACTGACATTTCCTAATTGCTGAACTAGTATGAGACTATCTTGGATTGTAGGTCAACGCGTAACATGAAGATTTCAGTTCGTTCGTAGTTCACTACAAGCTTCATTAACTATGTTGCGTCGGGCCTCTTCCAAGTTCGTGGTGGGAAATAAGCTTACTGCCTTTAGTGGCCTGTTCAGACACCCTCAGAATGGAATTGACTAAAGATGCACTTTTAAAGGATTTATCGCGGGTATATTACATTATTTAATTCCCGACGTTGCGAATGCTTTGCAGCAGGCGTGGTCACGGAAAACACTAGATGACAGTTGTCTTCAAAAGTACACAGAAACAGAAACATCTACCGCCTATAATTTTGTTTTATTTATAACGTTCCCCGTGCACGCAAAAAGTGCTTAATTTCAATGTGTAATAATCGCGAAAACCAAAAATATCATTAGACAGAAACCGCTCTAAGGATCAAATTACTTTGGTCAATGTATCTTACTAGGCGGGGAAATCGTCTATTATGTATGAGAAATAAAAAAAACGAATGTTCCAGAATTGTCATCTTGCTCGGATTTCTCCCCGATTACCAAACAGACACCAGTCGTTCCATTTTTAAATTTTAAAGTACCGTTGGCGGATTCTGGTTTCGTTCGGTTCGGTTTTTGAAATTATCTGTTCGAATTGTTAAACTGTCATTAACCCTTTCTCCATTGTGAGTCTGATATTTCTGGACCGCTACGTTCAATAATTATTTGTATCTCATAATATCGCAAATTTTACGGTTATGCAGTGTTATGAGAACTGGGAAATAAACAGAACAGTATCTTGTAACTCGTATTTTTAGAAATATCAACTTTCATTAAAAAAACTGGAGATTAAATTTGCTCTTTCTAAAAACTATTTCCATGTTACTGTTGAAGTAAAACCAAACTTCTATGTTATTCTCTTACTCTTAAACGGATGCTTTGAGTCCGTGTGGTGATAGAATACACCACCCCATTCCATCCAGAGGGTCGTAAGAACCGACAAAGGAAATGACAAGGCTGAAATCCTAGCCGCAAGAGAAGGAGAACAAGCTACGAAACTCTCTGGCAATCTGTCTGGCCAGCGTGGTACAGTACGCCCTCCACATGGAACTTCAAGGTGTTAAACTCTACTTCCTCCCTAAACCCACGGCGATATCTTCGACTACTACTCAGCCCATAAATGGCCCACTGCTGAGTCGGGCCTCCTTCTACCACAGTACTTAATTAGCCACGCTGGCCAGATATCCTTCTCTTGCGGCTAGGATTTCGGCCTTGTCATTTCTTTTGTCGGCTCTCGGCCTCGGTATGGAATGGGGTGGTGATACTATGTATTCTAAAACTGTCACCACCCGAATAGGAATCGGAGTCGATATTTAGTGTGGGGGATAGTCTTTTAAAATATTACATTTTTTTTTATATGTGATGCCTAATATCTTTTTGCCACCAGATAGTTCATCAATCTCCCATTCAAACTCCATTATATCAAATACTGGGTTGAGTGTGTCATTACTTTCTAATCAGATAAACAAAACCAGCTTAGCTTAGTGCTACAGTAATTTCTCAAGGGCTTTTTGTTTTGATACGTTTTAACGGTGATTTGAAATTGACGTCTAGTTGATAGTAACCATCAATTTCAAATCCTCTAATCATCAATTCCATCAAAGAATCACAGTTTCTTTAATTCTGTATTTGAATTTGATGTTTGATATTTTTCATATTTAGCTACTTCTGTTACGTTACGACAGACACCGAATCCATATTTTGTTTTCGTGCTTCGTACAAAAAAAAAACGTCCACTCATTATATATCTGACGCCAACGGTACGATCCCCATTCAGCGTGTCCAAAACGTCGAGACCTCCCGCTCTCGAAATAACTGAGCAAATCCTCGAAATGTTCCATACATCGAGAGCCCCCAACAAATTGGACGAGTCGAACATAAACCATTGTAAGGTGATCTATTGCGACGAAGAAATGGTACTCGGTGTCGGGTCAATGGCATTTCTGGTGTAAATAAGGGTAGGTGCGGGATGGGGTAGGGTAGGGTGGGGTCGGACGACCAGTCAAAAGCAGCTGACGTGGATTAGAGGGAGTTTTTACCTACGGAGGGTAGACTCGGCGTATTTGTACCTACCTACTTTTAAACGGTTGGTACTGTTTGTGATTAACGTTGTTTATAAGCTAAAAATACTTAATATTTTATAGAAAAGGGGAAGTTAGTATAGATGGGACTCGATCACGTTTTCTTTATTTTCAATTTAGCCTTAAGAAGCTGGGTATAGGCCTCCCCAGTCCAAGGGCGCCAGATGATTGTGAAGTGAGCCTAGGTCATCCACTAAAATCTACCACTATTTTCCCGGTCTCGAGCCAAATCACCTGCCTTTGTGAACTCCTCACGATAACATTAAACCTTGTGCCAACCCGTTTCCCATGGTGGCTCAAAAGGCTTATTTATCTGTAGTGTAATTTATTCGCGTGAAACTTTCACTTAGTTGTGGTTAGAAAAAGGTAAATGCAATCAGCTGACCATTGTTCGAAATTCAAAACTGAGCGCGAAAACAGCCTTCGTCTGGGCGCACCTATTTCGATGGCATAGACACGCACCATAGACAAAAGCCACCCCACCCCCTTTTATTGAAATTAATGTTCCTGCAATGATTGGTCGTTTTGGCTACCAAATAAGCCCATACGTATAACTATTGGAATACTATGCCGTATTGAAGTGAATACAGTAGTTCTAGCGTTTATACTACTACTACTGAGCCCATTAATGACTCACTGCTAAGTCGGGCCTCCTCCAATCATAGGGAGGCCACGTTGGCCAGACGGGTTGGCACAGGATTTGGTATCAAGTTTTCCTTCTCTTGCGGCTAGGTTTTCGGCCTTATCATTTCCTTTTGTTGACTCTTACGACACCCTAAGGACGGAATGGATTGGTGACACTGTGTATTCTAAATCTGTCTCCACACGGAATATATTACTTACATATTAGTATATTAACATTTTATTTAGGAGAAGCAACCATTTAAATTAGTATGATAAATTAGAACTATAAATAGACTAATTTCCTTTCGCAAGATTTACTGAAATCATTTCAGCCTCTTTTTTTCTTGTTACGCCTTAAACCAAAATTAGTGTGAATGAACTCTGTAGATTACCTAACTTTAGATGAAATTATAAAAATAAGTAAGTAGTAAAGCTTCGAAATTCTACCGTTACCAAATCCTCTACCGTACATACGAGATTAAAAAAATGATTTTTAATCCCCGCAATGAATCATAATGTCTTATTATAACAATAATATTCATAATCTGTTATGTGAACGGGCGAGCAGATACACAAACAGAAAAATAAAAAAATCGTTACAACGTAAAATAAGCTCTGACACAGTGCATCAAGTATCGTTTTTCAATGTACATTTAAAAAGGAGATTAACTTGGTGCATCTGTTACGTGTAAAAAATAAACATTTATCGAAACTCGCAAAAAAAGGTTATTAGTATTTTTGCTCTTTTATTCTCTATGGGAATGTAAAAAAAGAATATGTATTGCAGCTTTAAGGTTGAACGATTTTGTTGTGGGGGTACTTTACCTAAGTGTAGGCACTAAACTGCTGGTTACTGTCTTGTCTGTTTGTATTTGATCTATGCTACCTTGTACTTGTCCGTGCGGTGATGGTGACGCCGAGAACCTAGCTGCAACAGAAGGAAAATTTGATACGAAACCCTGTGCCAACCCGTCTGGCCAACGTGGAACAGTATGGTAATTACCCTCCCTGTGATGGGAGGAGGCCCGACTCAGCAGTGGGTCATTGGGCTGCGTAGAAGTAGTAGTAACTTGTACTAACTTCTTCTTTTTCCGGGTGTTCCGGGTTTCATCTCTTGCAGCGGGGCCTTATCATTTCATTTTGTCATCTCTCACGACACCCTCAGGATGAAATGGGGTGGCCATGTATTCTAAATCCGTCAGCTCTATCCCAATTTCCCCCTATTATAGCTTATATAACTTATCCATTGATAACGAGGGAAATTAAACTATTGTGCCACACCTGCGAAGACGGGCTGGCGCATGGTTACCAAGTATCTCTTGCAGCTAGAATATCTCGTCACATTGCTGTGTCCAGCTTACATCTCAATTATACTCTGAATTTTCTTACACAACATCTATTCTTTTCGATTAATTGTCCACATTCATACAACACATTTATATGTGTGTGCCCGCACTACTACTAACTAAAAGCACAACCAACCCCCAACTGCGACAGCACAAAGAAACCAAAGGCCAAGTAACACGCTGTGCAAAACCAACGTTATTTGTACCAGATCAATCAAGATTACGTCCAGTAATGCGTCTAACCCTTCTGCGGGCCCTGGGGCGCATTCATTGCACAGACACTCTATAACCAGTAGCTGTGCTCACGTTGAAGTCATAAATAATACACTCACACATATTTGAATGACAAACAAGTCACGCACACATGCTTTTGATACAAGTACCAATTTGAACACAGAACTTGCAGCGAACACTTTAGTAATCAGTGCCTATAATTGACCTGCCAATTAATCGTGCCTCCGCCAAATTCGGTAGGGGGAAATTAGCTTGCTGTTCCACGCTTGCCAGATCGACAAGCTCATTCAATGTGTTTCCCTTTGACGACTTTGACCTTTGACGAAATAGTTATTAGTTTGACTTGTCTATGTGCCTGTGGTATTCTAGCTCACGAACCGTTTTAATTTGGTGTTATTTTGTTAAAAAGGTGACTTAATTAAAAACGCTCAGCTCAGTAGCTTAGAAGTCACTTCTTTTCATGTTATGGCTGTTCAATTTCGACTCGGAAAGGGTTTTGAGATACTGTATTGTCGTTTTCTACTGTGGCCTCGGTCTGTGAGTCCCCGGGCGTGATTGTTTCATCTATACGTCGATGATTAGGGGGTTAACACGATAATGCACTTGATATTTGTTCTCTGCACTCTAATTTGTTGCAAGGGTTGAGAATGGTGTTTCTTATTGTTGGTGGAATTTTGTTTTTCTTTTGATTAATGGTATTATGTGTTAAGCTGGGGAAGAGAGATGTTTTGTAAGAAAATCATTATTGTAGTGTAAATAATTGTGAATAGTGAGTAAATTATGTTGATTTTTACATGTCTCTTAGTCGCAGCTGCGGTTTGGAATAAATGCCTGTCAAAAAGAGCCAGAAAGGAACTCTGGTGGTTATAACCTAGTCTGCAAGGCCTTTGCTCCAATATTAATTAAAAAGAAAACAAAAAAGGCACATCAGTTTTTGTGTGTGTGTTTGTGTGTATCAATTCTTCAATACTTACATGTGAGACAAAATACTGTTTTTACCAATCTGGGATATCTACTTCACATTCACTTCATATCGATATGTAAATTGAAGGTCAGCGTTTCAATTAGTAGGTATCGGTAATATATGTATACTCGAATATCTAACCCATTAGTAATGCCATTAAAATCTATCGATTAACATGCATAATTTACTAATTAATCGTTTGAGTGCCTTCTATATGGGAAAGCTATAAAATTATAGGAAGTGTTCATAACGTGAGTTGATCGTAAAAATGTTGTGGTAACAATTATGATTATTAATTGCCAAGTTATCGAGTGATATAGAATTATTATATTCATCTTTGATGACGGATTTTGGATACACAATGTCACCAACTCCAAGACTACAGGAGAATCTTTTCAAGGGAAGAACTTTGTACACGCCCAGTGTCAATCCTTGGTCTGGCCACTGTAAGCTGCTCCCTCCATAAACTAAGAGGAGGCCCGTTGAGTATTATGGCATAAAAGTCTCCGCACCCATGCCAACATTAGTCTTAAAAACTCTTAAGTCTTTTTTAAATTGATTACTACGATACAGACATCGATTCCCGCGATTCTCCCCTTAAAATTTTAAACTCCGAATACGACATTAACAAAGGCCAAACGCATGGCAAACCCGCAGATAAGTTATTAAACATTGCGCCATTACACATTAATTCCTGCCTGCTGGGATTTAGGAGGGGTTCAAATTAAAAAAGTGGCGAACCAAGGGTGAGCAGAGAATATGCTTATGCATTCATAATTCGAACTAAAACCGTTTATTTTGTTTAAACACGCGCGCTTTTCGACCGTAGACTACTTCTACTTTTTTTTGTTGCCAACAACAATGCGAGTTTTTTTTTAAACAATGAGTTTCTGCTTGTTTATTTTGAATCGCGTTCGAGAGTACTCGTTTCCAAAACATGGTTCCGTTATGTTTGTCTGTTTGCTTGTTTAGGTCACGTGGAATTTAAAGGGTTAATAAATTCATGGTTTAATGTTTTTGTTATCTCGAGTGCAACTCGATGAATGAATGAATATGTAAATAGATGAATCATGAATGCGTTAAAGTGAAATAAGGACCTAGGTTGGATCCTTGTGGCATATAAATCTGATTTCAGATACTCTTTGTTCAAATCATTTGTTTATTGCTATACCAGTAACTACCTGGCTCCGTGTGGTGACCGATTTAGAATACATAGTGTCACCACCCCATTCCTTCCTAAGGGTGCCGTAAGAGCCGACAAAGGGAAACGACAATAACGAAAATGTAGCTGCAGGAGAAGGAAAACTTAATACGAAACCCTGCACCAACCCGTCTGGCCAGCGTGGACCAGAAGGCTCAGCAGTGGGTCATTGTTCACCACACAACATTGTTCTTCTTCTGCTCTTCCTTCGATAGGTTGCTAGTAGAGGATGTGGTGCATCAAATAATAAGAGTTGACGTGTTATATTGTATTATTTGCGTATATTCACTGTATTTTACTAACTATGTACAGAATATGTTGTGCCTCCGTTATAAAACTTTTGTGTCAACTGACGTTAGAGCGAGATGGCGATTAGCGGCATCTTCGCTAACTTAATAGTTATAATTATTAAACCTCTGGTTCATGCCTTTTCGGTCGTGAACAGTCAAATATGGGCTAGTGTTAGTAGTGGCTGACTCGGAAAACGTTTTGCCGTATAGAAACCTGGTTGGTGCAGGGCTTATATCAAGTTTTCCTTTTGCATCCAGTCCAGTATTCCTTTAATCGGCTCTTACGGCACCCTTAGGATGGAATGGGGGGGGTGACACTATGTATTCTAAATCCGCCACTACGCAGAAACGTTTAATATACTATCTCGTAATAGTCGAAACGAGACACCATTTAACCGACAACCCCGGAGTGGGTAATTAAGGTCCACCTTTATTACACACAGTAATTCCTCGCCAGCCCTCTGATCACGTTAATGTCCGAAAAACTGACCTTCCGGGTATAAACGGCGCATTTGGGACCTGTTTGCTAACTAGTGACGTTGAGACGCGCGTAGTGGGATGTATCTCTTTAACTTTTTAGACGTTTGTGCACATCATAGATTATAGTTACAGCTGACCCGGCAACCGTCGCTTTTCCATATAAATATCGCTTTAAAAATAGGGTTTGATTGTAGAGTTGTGAATTTAGGGTTGTATGTATCATAAAATATAATGGACTTCCTTGGGGGAGGCCTATGTCCAGAAGTGGACGTCAGTGATGACATCATAAAAAAAAATTGGTGCGGACTACATTTAACATTTAGGGGTGTGAAAAAAAGATGTTAATGTCCGATTCGCAGACCTACCAAATGTGAATATAAAATTTCATCAAAATCGGTCGGATCACTTCGGAGGAGATTAATAACAAACACCGTAACAAGATAATTTTATATATTACAGGATTTCGGCGTTCTTGAGCCGTCTCATAACTTTATGTAAAGTGTTTATAACTGCATGAACGTTACCTATTTCACAATTTAATTGTATATTTATGTCGAATGAACTAAGAATGTTGCAAGAAGATGTATGGAACGAGCGACATTATAAAACACTGAATTACCCACAAAACGAATAGCGGCAATAAAAACAATGTGCAATAAATGTCTCAATTCACTCAAAACATTCAGAAAAAAACGACTTATCGTTCCAAATTCAAAAATTACACGTTACCAACTGTCAAAATTGGAACACGCCTTCTGACGGATTATGAGGCCCAATAAATCAAGCAAGATGCGTAGTGACAAAAATCACATCAGAAATTATAGGTCACAAATCGTCACACAGGGAGACCATAAATCAACTTGGACTCATAAAAAAAATAAACTGAGCAAATAGTCCCCGGCCCTTCTACCTGCTCGTATCTTTTGAATGCTTGTATTAAAATAAAAATGCTGAACGCAAGGATTTCGGAGCAAAAAACGCACGAAAAACGCGCCTCTATCGCTGTCCTTTTCTACGGGTTTTCTATTTCGTTCTGTCGCAGATGACGCTCAAAATCTTTGTCGTTTAGATATAAAACACTTTTCGCACCAATTTCACCGTGACCTCCGCCCGCCACTGAGGCTATATTTGACAACACAAAAACAAACCATATAACATTTATAAATTCCAGTTAGTTATGAATAATTTCTAGATGATTTACATATATTTTATGGTATGAAACGCACACACACACAAACATAAGGTCGCGTAGGTTCCTTCAATTCCGACACGGGCCCAAACAAAAGTTAAACAACTAAACCTCATTTTATAGAACCACGTTTATTGCCACAATATTCAGTAGGACCCATTTTGTTAAGAATATTTATGGCGTTTTTTGTGCTCCAAAGGAGAAATGACTGATATTTGACGTTTACAAGTGTACCATAAAGACATTTGTTAATTTCGTAAGTTTATGGTTGGTTGTAAAATGGCCGGAATAAAGGAAGAAGAAGAATAAATTCGCGATCCGTTGTCAAACAGGTGATCGATATAGTCGCCAAAATAATGGCGGGAGATGCTCGGGTCACGCGGTCAGCAGCGCACGCGTCACCTATAAATAAAAGTTTCGTAACAACACTGCGTATTAATACACTATAATTTTAAATTCGAACTACTTCAGTAGCGAGGCCGGCGGACAGATTTCTCGGGCCCAAAAATTCGATAAAAAAATCACCTGCCGTACGTCCGTTATTAAATAGGAGGCGACTAACTAAATTACAAAACTCGACCTCTGAGTATTATAGAATAATTTACCATTGATCGCTGGCATGCTGACGACCGATTTTATATCATAAGCGGGCCTTTGACAAGTGTCAAAGTCGCTTAACAGGCTGATGTATTAAAAACCTCGTCAAGATCGATCGACAGGCATCTTAGGTAGCGTCTTGGTGCTTTATTTTATCTTATAAATAGATTTTTTTACACAAATTACAGGGTACAACTTTTGGTAGCGATTTTGATGCCGCAATTGTCCCGTCGTTTAATGTCATAACCTCCATTTACGGGCAATTTATTATGCACTTTATGGTATGTCGCATAAAGATTAATTTACCTTGGTGCGCGATGGGTGTACACGTTTTCTGATGAGTTTAATTTTAATGATGAGTTCCGTGTTTTTTGTGATGGTAGGTACAGGTAGCGGGTAATCGTTCAAAATAACTCGAACACAGAGTGAGTTTTCGAGACAAGAAAGTATACAGTTACTAGACTTAACTAAAAAAAAACTAGTACGGAATTTGCATTTGACTGAATTAAACCAACTGTTTGTGTCATTAGTTGATATCTTAAGTTCTCTCGATTTTTATACATTGAAATTAAACACTTTGAATCCCAAATGTTTCCAACGCGTTGCAGCATTCGTGGTCTAGTCGTATACCTAACTCTTAAACCTACCAACTAAAGGACCAGTTGTTTGTGGCGTTTGCTGTGTACGAAGAAATCACACAGCCTAGTTATGCGCAGTCTGTCAAAAATCATATCGAGTGTTCTTAACAGTGTCTTGTTCTTGGTCCCTAACACCACAAAAGGCTTACAAGAAGGCATTTATTCAATTATACAGACAATAAACTATTTCGACTGAAAGTGCACAAAGGGGACGAACAATGAAACCTCAGGTAAACGCCATGAATAGAGAATACGACAATTGTCGTAGGATTTTGGGACGAGTCAAAAGTTATTTGTTGCACTGTTTATTTTTATGGGACGAACGGATATAAAAGGCTTTTGTATTATTTTTTTAGTTTAATAGACGATACAGCTCTGCCGATTAAATGTTTGGAAAAGCTATGTTAGCCAGGCCATAGCTCGGACTACGAATATCTTGTATAACAACCCCATTCCATCCTGAGGGTGTCGTAAGAAGCGAGTAAAGGAAATGATAAAATCGACTAGCCACTACGGGCTAGTAGTATCAAGCAAGTGCATCTGGTTTAGACAAAGACACTCGCCCGACCCAGGAATCGAACCCGGGACCCGTTGATCCAAAGGCACCCTCCATTTAGCTGGAGGAGACTTTAATCAAGAGTGGGGCATACATGGTCTGTGTAGTAGTAATCATCTCACATAAGAACTTCTCGGTCAAGACGTGGTATCGGGAGATCGCCATATTACCATTTAATTTGTTTGGTCTTTTGGGGCTTCACGGGTCGCTGCCCTCCTAAATGAGATACTTCCTCGAGGGTGGGGAGGGGCTAATATTTACGTCAGCTATGTTATTTCCGATGATGTGGCCGCCATTGGCTGGCTCGCCTGTTCGGACTATGATTAGGTATAATTTGGAGTGACCAATTTGCAATATTTTCAACTAGCGACCCGCCCCAGCTTCGCACGGGTGCAATTTTAATATACCTATAAACCTTCCTCTTGAATTACTCTATCTATTAAAAAAAACCTCTTCAAAATCCGTCGCGTAGTTTTAAAGATTTATGCATACATAGGGACGGTCAGAAAAATGCGACTTTGTTTTATACTATGTAGTGATACATGAATTTGTCTGTACTATCTAAGGAAATTATCCGCGTGGTGATATATTTAGAATATATAGTGTCCCCATTCCATCCTGAGGGTGTCGTAAGAGCCGACGAAAGGAAATGACAAGGCCGAAAACCTGGCCGCAAGAGAAGAAAATCTTGATATGTAACCCTGTGCCAACCCGCCTGGCCAGCGTGTTACAGAACTCAGTTTATACATGATCCAGTGCTGGGTTGGGCCTCCTCCCATCAGAGGGAGGGAGCCTACTGTGCC
Organism: Clostera curtula; assembly: GCA_905475355.2. Lineage (NCBI taxonomy): Eukaryota > Metazoa > Arthropoda > Insecta > Lepidoptera > Notodontidae > Clostera > Clostera curtula. The sequence goes on along the minus strand of FR997813.1, from coordinate 1,636,597 downwards.
ACGCTGGCCAGACGGTGGCTAGGTTTTCGGCCTTGTCATTTCCTTTATGACGCCCTTAAGATGAAATGCCTCCCTATTTCTAATTCCCACTAGTAATTGGAGGAGGCCTGCCTCGGCAGTGGGTCTTTTACTTGCTGAGAAGAGAGATATTTAGTAAGATCACTACATAGTATAAAACATAGTCGCTGTCGTTTGTCCGTCCCTATGTATGCTTAAATCTTTAAAACTACGCCACAGATTTTGAAGCGTTTTGATTCAAGAGGAAGGTTTTTAAGTATAATACATATGCATAATTGCACCCGTGCGAAGCCGGCGCGGGTCGCTAGTAAACATATAAATTAATTTTCATTCCACAAAACCATAGACAATTCTAACAAGAAACGTTACACGATCTCTTTAACATACTACATATTTAATGTTGACCTCTTAGCGTCTATTAAAACGTAAAAAAAATACTACAAGCATTTCCGAGCGTGGGCGTGTTAGGTCACTGCTCCAAGCTGATTCACATCAGAGATATGCATCTTCACACTCGAGTACGAAGTGAGCAACATAGCTTAATTTTAGTATCTGCCAATTCCTTATTTTGTATGTAAATGGGGTTTTATGTGGCGGAAAAGTGCTCCTAAATTTGAGGCCAGAGATTTTGGAGTAACGACATTAACGTATACCTTTCTTTGCCCGATGCTCGGGTTAGGAGGCCGTGTACAAATCGCGAAAATTTAAAATCATTCGTATTTTTTTAAGACATCCCATACTAATACTACCCAGCTATGAGGGTCACTTCCCAATAGATGACCCACTGCTGAATCGGGCCTCCTCCAATTACATGGAGGGTAATTAGCCTACTGTGCCATGATGGCCAGACGGGTTGGCACAGGGTTTCAATACCAGGCGTGGTTCTGCATCAGATCCCACAATGCCGCAACAGGACGCGAGTTGGAGCACCCCGGGGAGGTTTAGTGGGTAGGCCCCCACTATGGGGGAGAGTCACACACTCCCCTCGCTGGCCATCCCCGTGGCCGGCGAGGAAGTCCATAAAGGATTTTACCCCGGGCGAACAAAAAAAAAGGGTTTCAATACCAAGTTTTCCTTCTCTTGCTCTTCCGGCCTTGTCATTTCCTTCTGTCGGCTCTTGCTACACCCTCAGGACGGAATGGGGTGGTGACACTATGTATTTTAAACCCTTCAAATCGAAAAGATGTTCGAATGAATGAACTAATTAATGCTTTCCGTTAATTGGTTATCGAGACCTAAGGCAATTAAGGCAGAAATAAATTTGCATATCTCACTGGCGCTTCTACTAGAATTAATAAGTAACATATACATATATTATAATTAGTGTCACGGATGTTTGTTTACAAGGCATATCAAAAGTACGTATCTACATATATGGTTTAATTATTATTTATTTTTTATATGGTTTTTTATTATTATTTTTTATTATTGTTTATATCTATTATTGTCTGACTGTTTCTTCTGGCTGATGTTCGAAATGTTTGAGCCCATTTCAACGAGACTTTCACTAACGGATAGCTCATGTTATAAGCGGTGTTACCCGCGACTTCGTTTGCGTGCTATTTAACAATGAGAGAAACTCAGTATTTCAGCAGTGCTCAGTGCTTCGGGTAAGTAAAGCCGTCGGTCTCAGCTGCCATTCTATCATCTATAGCAGTCGTTACACGTAGCCAACAGCATGACGACAGACAGCTGGTTTAACCATATTATCATTATGCCATGTATTGTGTGAAAGACATGTATAAAAAAGACATGAATGTAGTAGGCAGTTTTAAATATGACGATTTATAAGAGTTGTCATAGTTCCATTTGAATTACGCGTGGTTCCAAAAAATGAGTGGTGGAGGGCCAATTATCCCGTGTAAATACCGGTAGTTAGCTAAAGCAGGTTAGACCTCAATTGGGAAAAAAACGTTGGAACGGCCACAATTCTACGCGAGCGCAGCCGTGTCCTGTGAAAGTGTTTAATAAAAATGCCTTCATCTAATTGCATTTTTGGATCATTTAAACGGCCATTAAGATTTGAATTAATGGCATTCATATCAACACAAGAATTCGAAATCTGTTAATTACTACCGACGGGCGTCGTGGCCAAAAATGTGCAAACAAAACATTAACCAGAATATGTTAATTTCAAATCTAAATTCGGAAGCTAATAATTAGGTGGGTACCGTCCAAAAAATGTTATGTCATGTATTTCTAATTAGTACATAATAATAGTAATTACGAAAGTAAAGTTGGTTTAGAGAATTATTTGGTAGGGTTGGCGAGTGTGTCCCGGAGCTTTTTGAGAGTTAGATTTTCGGCCTTGTCATTTCCTGTCGTCGGTCTCAGGTTGGAATGGGGTGGTGATACTATGTATTCTAAATCCGCTCCCTATACCAAACATGAAATGCATCATACTTCTCCAGATAATTAGTCCGGAAAATTTGCATTCACCCATGAGCTCCTGATCCCACTTCTGAAGATTATCCCACTTCTGAAGTTATCCCACTTCTGAATCTCCTCCGACTTGGTCATTAGCCTACTATGCCATGATGGTACAGGGCATCAAGCCCCAAGATCAAGTGTTTCTCAGGACTCTAAGGATAAAGTTGGTAACATTATGTGACTCGCTGTCAAATATGGAGGAGTAATAGACATCAAATTAGTTTAGCACGGTGGTAACCCTAGCAACAAAACCTAAGAGCTAGTGTAGAAAAAAAAACAGAATCGTTCGAGTATTCATGATAGTATCGCGTTTCCGGGCAACTCGAGTTTTAAATGTCGAAAAAAGTGTTTCTCAAGTATGAGCCGTAGATTAATGGCGCAGAAGCGTTTATCTAGTTAAGTACCTACGCGAGATTTTATTACATAACAATAATTTACATAATCGTATTTGCGGTTTCTTAAGCTCAGTTTTAGTATAGGAATATTTTTTTATAAATTATATGTCCAATAAAAGATACAGTTATTATTTTTTAAATGAGCGTTTGTAGCGCTTTTTCCCTTAATCTTGTGTAACGTAGTGGGCATCTGTGCTAACATAGAGTATGGAATTGGATTATTCCAAGTCATGCATTTAGAATATATTGTGTAACCACCCTATTACATTCTGTGGGTGTTGTAAGGAATTATCAAGGTTACGCAAAAGAAGGAAACTTGATACGAATGGTGGCACAGTGGGTTAATTTCCCATCGTGTAATTGGGAGACCCGACCCAGCAGTGGGTCTTTTAGGGGATGCTATGATGATAAATGATGACGACTTATTAACGCGTATACGCTTTTGAAGTCCGTTAAAAATATATTATTAATCTTAGTTTATGCCATGACCCAGTGCTTCATGGGCCTCTTGCCATTTACTGATACTATACAGGATAATTCATCCAGGCCTACAGTTAAAATGGCTAGTTTTATTATCACCCTCGGGCACAGTTTGTCGAAGGTATATTATTCATATCTTACTTGCGCTAATGGATTGGTGACCTATGTTTTCCCGACTCAAAATTGTTAGTAAGTAATTTGTTAACGCGATAAATCCAATTAGTTAACAAAGTAGGTACTAAACTACTAACATAAGTATTATAAACTTATGTCGCTTCTGTAACATTAATCTACGCTATGTACAAACGCAACCAAGCGAGCGAGCATTTTATTAGTCCGTATACAAGCATTATAGCTCGACTGCGCCCGCCATTAATCCAGAAACCGTAATATCCGTTGAAGTTTACATTCAAATGTATAATTACTGTTTAGCATTTTGTTTTAATATGACAGGGACGGTGAGGTCATGTTGATTTTATCGAAACAGTAGTTCTCACTTTTAATAGTCATAAAATGTAAAGTTAGGATACTTTTTGCTGGTTGGCATTAATTTATGGGACTCGCTCACCTGTCTATGAGTTTTAAGTGAGCGTCACACAAGTTTATCTCATTGCCGAAGAATATTGGCCTACTCACTATTTATACATTTTGCCGCGGGCTACGTCATTTTCATTTTGACCTGATGTTCTCAAACTTTAATCAACTTATCAATCAACTAGATAAAGTTTTTCATGTATCAATGTATTTTTTTCCAAAATGAATAATCACGCATGTACGTATATGATTAAGAAAATAATTCGGTGATTAAAAAAACGCGGTACACATAAAATAATTGCTTGGCGTCTTATGACAACGTCTGTAGTTGACAAATACCCAATGTCGTTTGAACACTAACAAAAAAATAATGGTATGAAATAATTAAATAAGCGAAAAAGACAAAACAAATATATTCAAACAGCACTTTGCAATTACACACAAACTTGCACATAAGTTGTGATACGAAAACTTTGAGAAACATCTTGAACAAATACTATGAAACTTGAATCAATATATTTTTGGTTTGATTTGGTGTGACGTCAATACCCCCGGTACCGTCAGACAGCCAGCTGAAGCACTAATAATTAACTATCTTTGCGTTACAAATATATTTGCCCAATGAATTGCTCCAGTGATTCGAAGACAGCGGTTGAAAGAGACCAATATGGCGGCCGTGCAACTATGTTGACATTTGTGTTTTTTTTTTCACAGATACGCCAAGAGAAACCCTACTACATAGCAGACCCTGAGGTCGACTCATTAGTAAGTATTGTTCATTTATTTACATACTAGCGGCCCATCCCGACTTCGCATGGGTGCGATGTTACCCGCGGGTGACGCCGCCGTAGCCAAGTTACTCCTTATATCATTAGTTAGGTACCTATCAGTGAAAGTCCCGTGAAAATCGGTACAGCCGTTCCAGAGATTAGCCGGAACACACAAACAGACAAAAATAAAAAAAACAAAGTTATTTTGGTCTATGTACTGTGTATACATACTTACGCATCTAGTAAAATGTGGTTATTTTATTATCACAAAAAGACACTCCAATTATATTTATTTTTGTAGATGAAATATATTTATATGAAATATATAAAAATTAAGGTTGCTCATTAACATAAATATACTTTTTCTCCAGAGATTTGTTTCTAAGAAACTACAGATTGCGTCTGTGGTTAGCACACGTGAAAGGCTAGACTTTATAGCGTATGATTAGTCATAAAAAAAATGGGCACAAACAGCGTCTATGAGTGTGTATATGTCTGACATTCATATTTAGGCGTAAAAGCGTAACAGACACATTATTATTTTGAATATGTAATAATCATTATTTAATAAATAAATATCCTTGGACATTTCACACAACGCCATCTCGTCCCAAGTTAAGCAACTTAATGCTTGTGTTATGGTAACGAGATGGATGATAAACTACTTATATACATTTTTTTTTTGTAAATACATACATATTATAGATATAAATGACACCCAGACTCCGAGCCAGTGCCTCTGGTTTAGACAAAGACACTGGCCCGACCCCGGAATCGAACCCGGGACCCGTTGATCCAAAGGCGGCACATCTGACCACTAAACCAACGAGGCAGTATTTGGCTTTAGTCTCCTGATGTAGCTATTATATTTTTTAAACAAAATCCTTGCACTAGGTTATAACCTGTGTCGCGGGGGCAGTTTACAAAAATGACGTAATTCACGAACACAAATGACACACAGACTCGAAGCAAGTGCCTCTGGCTTAGACAAAGACACTTGCCTGACCCCGGAATCGAACCCGGCAGCACATCTAACCCCTGGACCGGCAGTCAAATTTATAAGATTAGTAGTAGTAGTGAATCGTCCCCGCAATAGCGAAGAGGTTACATTAAAAAAAACATTTGATGGATAGATGCAGCCACGTTAAGCACCACTAAAATTGACTGCCATTTAGGTAAACTCGGTAAACCACATGTGACCGATACGCCTTTTTACGATCCAAATAAAACGCGATCATTTTAATACGCCATAAAATAGTGTTTCAGAATTATTTATGGCTTGATTAGTTAAAGAGCTGTCCGAAATTGAACAGGTAAACGAGAAATTCTTTGAAATGAGTATTAAAAATGTTATATTGTCACTCACAAATACCTGCATGAGGCTCGCCTCCCGCGGAGGTGCAGCCCTCGGAAAGTATTTCTCCTCAAAGTTAAACACCAGACCCTTCATATCCCCTTCAAAATTATACATATAATACAGTGAAGGTTTGATATCAATCCGTAAAAAGATATCCTAGTCACTACACCACCCTATTCCATCCAGTGAGTGTCGTAAGAGAGTACAAAAGACAAGGATGAAAACATAGCCGTAAGAGAAGGAAAACTTGTCACGAAATCCTGTGCCACGTGCAGAGTAGGCCCTCCCGTATTGGGAGGAGGCCCGTCTCAGCAATGGGTTATTTGTGGGCTGACTAGAAGTATTAGTAGTAGTTGATATCAATGGCCGAAACACGGATGTAAGCTTTTTAAATTTGCAAAGATTATTTATTTACTACTAGCTTTTGCGCGCGGCTTCGCCCGCGTGGGCTTCGAACCCGTGCTTATCTCTATGCATATTTTTTATGAACATAAAAGCGGTTATTGTGACTAAACTATAATAGTTAGATATGTGACTTTTTTCTAGATCTTTATAAGACCTACAAACCAGTAAGTAGTACATCATTTTGTTCTATTGTCAATAGTTTTTAGGTTTCGATTTTACACCTTGGTTTACAAAATCGCAATTTTCATGCGGATCCCTAATTCTTTTGAAAATAAAATATAGCCTATAACCTTCCTCGATAAATGGACTATCTAACACGGAAAGATTTTTTGAAATCGGACTAGTAGTTCCTGAGATTAGCGCGTTCAAACAAACAAACAAACTCTGCAGCTTTATATATTAGTATATAGAGTATAGATACCCAGTGCTGAGTCGGGCCTCCTCCAATTATATTTACCTACTGTGCCAAGCTGGCCAGACGGGTTGGCACAGGGCTTCGTTTTCACTTCTCTTGTGGCTAGGTTTTCGTTTCCTACTGTCGTTTCCTACTGTACCGACGATACCCTCAGGATAGAATAGGGTGGTGACGCAATTACCTCTAAATCCGTCACCACACGGACTAGACATTAAAAAGATGTTATATTGCGTCTCATAAAAACCTGAATTTGCCTCCCGTGGCTACAAAAACACAACTACAGGGACAAAAACTGAAATAATAAAAATAAGATGGCGGCCACCCACGGACGCAGTTCGACACGGGTACTTAACCGATTCTTAACAAATAAAATAGTAAGGCATCTCGAATTGGTGGCCGGCGGGGGCGACTATGAGTTTTAGCTTGACCTAATTTTATCAACGCGGTTACGCACGGCTTGTCAATTTGTGGCAAAGCGCCAGACAGCAACTCTACAGAGTTTCTTGCCGGCTCTTCTCTGTAGAGCAGCTTGCCGAACCGGTGGTAGTTTCAGCGTGAATGTGAGTGGATGCAGGGAAGATGGAGGGATTGTAGGAGTGAGGAATTGTGTATGAAAGATGTGAATGTAGGTATGACGACTGATAGGCGTGTGTGGAGTCTACCACCTAGTGTGGGACAGTGGCCGTAAGATGATAATGGTGTTTATAAATATGACGATTTATAATAAACTAGTGGCCCGCCCCGGCTTCGCCCGTGCAAAGCGGGGGTGGGTTATACATATACCTTCCCCTTGAATCACTCTACCTATTAAAAAAACCGCTTTAAAATCCGTTTTGTAGTTTTAAAGATTTATGCATACATAGGGACGGACAGAAGAATGCGACTTTGTTTTATACTATGTAGTGATATCCTTGGACATTTCACACAACGCCATCTCGTCCCATGCTAAGCAACTTAATGCTTGTGTTATGGTAACGAGATGGATGATGAACTACTTAGATACATTTTTTTTGTAAATACATACATATTATAGATAGAAATCGACACCCGATTATAAGAGACCCTCGATTTATAAGAGTTTTGTTATAAAACCTACGTAAATGAAGTTCCTTTTGAGTTTGAGTTTACTACGCAGTCTACTGCTTCAAGTTTCTTAAAAACTGTTTTTTTAAACGTAACTTCTGCACTAGGCATAACCTGTATCACGAGGGCAGTTTACAAACATGTAATTCACAAACACAGATGACACCCAGACTCAGAGCAAGTGCTTCGGTATTATACAAAGACACTTGCCCGACCCCGGAATCGAACCCGGGACCCGTTGATCCAATCTCATGCCACAATGAGAGGTGAATAATGGATCAAGTTTTTAAACCGCTGGTAGGCGTCCCACACTTTGGACCGATGACCTGGTTAAGGTCGCCGGAAAACGATGGATGCTGGCGGCCCAGGATCGGCCTTTGGGGAGATCCTTGGGGGAGGCCTATTTCCAGCTGTGGACGTCTTTTGGCTGAAATCATGATGACAATCTGTCAGTTTTCACGCTAACGACAGTCTTAGTGGAATGGCAGCTCTACGTGCCTTCCGAAGCACAGCAGATATAACAAATGACCCAGCAGGTCGTTTAACTCGTTTAACCTGCAGATCGATTGCGTTAAGCACACACTTTCCGTGTGGTGACGGATTTAGAATACAAAATGTCACCAGCCCATACCATCCTGAGGGTGTCGTAAGAGGCGACTAAAGAAACTCAAGAGATCACCTAGTCCCAAGTGAATGAAAACGTTATACAAACCCTGTACCAACCGGTCTTGCCAGCGTGGCACAGTAGACACTAATTTCGCTTTTTTTTTAATGTTTTCGTTGGGGAAATGCCTTATGCATAACACCGCACCCCGGGGAAAGGTCGGTGATTATGTGGGACTCCGACAAGGGTCGTCTACCCAAGAGTCGTTTACCCACTAAAACCCCAGCGGCATACCCTCACACGACGCGCTTGGGGCGCCACAAGTTCGCGTAAACGCATTCTACCGTGACGCCCCGGAGGCTAATTTCCCTCCATTAATTTGGTTGGAGGTGGCCCAACCAAGTAGTGGGGCAGTTATGGGCTGAAGTTATGAAATGATGAAGCACACACTCGTCAACGGATGTTGATGATGAAATTTAAACTGGTGCATTTAAAAACGGTAGCGTCACTGCCATAAAGTAAGTCGTCAGGCCTAGCTGATAAGCGTCATTCATCTAAAGATCTTGAACCGGCCAGATAAGTAAGCCATACTGCACCTGTAAGCCGAGGTTCTTGTCTACGTGACGTGGGGAATGTTTAACGTTATCGCTTGGCAAACCGTTTTCAAGTGACGCTGAAACCAAATAGTGCTAACCACATGTTTTTCTTAAATCCGTGTGATGACGGATTTTGAACACACTGTCAACACCCGATTCTATCCTGAGGATGTTACAAGAGCCGGATAAAGAAAATGATATGGAAAAAAATACTTGATACGAAACCTGTCTGGCTTAGTCGGCTAGAAATTGGAGACCCTCCCGGCATTATTCGGACTGAGTGGTGGTTGTACTACCCCATTCCATTCTGAGGGTGTAGCAAGAGGAAATTATGCAGAAAACAAATATTCGAAGGAAAGCCTGTTAGGAAACTCTGTGCTAATCCACCTGACCAGGTAGTGTGTGAATTCCCGCCATGAACTTAGAGGGGATCTGAATCAGCAGTGGATGTGTTAAGGGTTAGACACAAGACTAGGCAAAAAATATGTTACCAATTTTATGCCGGCTCTACACTCACGCGTGACGTCGCGCCGTGAATTCACGCCGTGAATAAACGCCGTGATCCGCGTGTTCGCGACTATGATGGACGACGACGCGATTTCTGACGCAAATCTTTTGACGCGGGCCAAAAAACCGACACTGACACGACAGCGCGAACGAGAAGACGTGAACAACATCTACACTCGTGATTCGCAGTTGTCGCGGGCTATCGCGGCCGTTCGCGGCGCGAGTGTAGAGCCGCCTTTAAAAAACATAACACAATTATTGTTTTTGTCCTAAGATTGCATTCAGTAGAAAGCACATAATAGTAGTAATTTCGACATGGTACAGACAGACATACAATTAAATTCGTTCATATGACTCCAGTTATTGATGAGGCACTTTTGTAGCTTCCATTGAGTAGCCATACGGCAGTCGGTTTGCGAATAAGCTCGAGTTTTTAACAATTATCGTTTTTACATTGCGCTGTCGTTGCTATTGAAATAAGGTGGAGTTATTTCAATGGTTTCAACATATTTTTTGTTTTCTTTTTTAATTAGGTATTAAGTACCTACCCGCTCAAAAATGTTAATTGAAAGACTAAATATTTTATCCTAAAAGTAAAATCCATTGTTAGACCTTAAAACTTAATCAACTTTAGTTTTAGAATACACAAGGCTTCCAAACCATACCATCCTGAGGGTGTCGTAAGAAGCGACTAAAGAAACGCAAGAGGGCACTAAGAGAAGGCAAACTTGATACAAAACCTGTGCCAACCTGCCTTGCCAGCGTGGCACAAGAGGCTAATTTACTTCCATGAATTTAGATGAACATTAACAAATTGACGCTCAAAACTGTACAAAATCAAAAGATTGCCATAATAAAAGATAAGAGAGTTTGTCAAATAAGCGAAGAAGATGAAGGAAACTGTGCATTCGAATAAATATTGTCTTTGGTTAACACTATTCGCAGAAATTTAAATCACCTTTCATTTAAAGTTTATGTTAAAGGAAATAATATCGTAAATTTACGGAATGAAGGTTAAAATTCTTAAAGGAAACGCCCTGGGTGGTTGTTTTTGTCTGCGCAGCTGACACTTCTGACCATTGTGCCTATTCAAACTTTACCAGTTTTATCCTTTATAACTGAAATATAGAAATGAAACACTCCTCATAAAACAAAAATCAAATCTTTTAAAAATGAGAAAGCGGGTTTATTAAAGACCATGGGATCATGGTCTTTAATAAACCCGCTTTGCCGCAGTGACATTATCTTAAAAAAAAATAGCCAACATCATAGCAGACCTATTTAAAAGATTCGATTTCAAAAAAGCAATATCCGTGGCGTATTTGAAAAAGGAACACGGGGATCGTTTTGTTTGAGAGTAGTGTTGTGTCATGTGTATCGAAACAAACTACACTCGACTAAAAAACCAACATTCGATTCAGTTTTATTGACGCATTTGGTTGAAGTGGCGATTGGTTACGCCAAGAGGTTGTTTGTCCACGTCACATCTGTGTTTGGTCTGTCACAGCCTTTTAAGGCTTTAAGCTTCCTCAAACATTGAACTGCAGTAGCGTCAGCAAATACAACCGAATAGTTTCGTGTTTTACGAGTCATTAGTAAGGTGCACTCGATTTTTGACCTGTATATTGGAATTTACGGTTGCCTCTCACTAAAAAAGGTGTTTATGGTTTAGGGACATAAGTAATCTTCATCGAAAGGATTTTCCTTCATGAGATTAGTTACATCCGTTACGTTAGTTTTAATTATTCTTATTTATCAATCCATGTAAAAATATGTTAGATTTATCTATGATATTTTAGCAGAGTTTTGGGAGAGCTTACTTTTTAATGAGAATGTCATTGTTTATTTGCGCAAGTAAATATGTACTCTATAATATAATGGATAATAGATTTATGGTTATTTTTAAAACAACGCACTAGTAAGGGATTACATTAGAAAATTCGTAGGCCGACTCCCCTTGACAAACAAACGGGGCTCGGTGGCAAAAGTTAAACAAGACAAACACATTTTTATCTGTTGGTGGCGTCTGAGTCAACGAGCCGAGCTTCGTCTGAACAAACAGTCGAGGGTGGCTTTTGGAGTATAGATTTAATTGATATTGCAGCAACACGAGCTCCACAGATGTTATGCACTCCTGGTACTTGTGAGCTTAGCCGGCTTGTTTGTTTTGGTTGCTGCGTACCAAGTCGTATGAGGATTTCCAAAACAAAACAGTAAGAAGGTATTTTAATTGCTTCAAAATCAAAATTGACCTGTTCATTACCTAGATCTAATGAATTGATCACTATTTCCACAATTCAAATTAACGATCTCAATCTGTGAGAAACCGAGGAACTAAAACGGAAGCCAGCAATCTAAATCCCATACTTAAGCCATCGAATGGCACAAAAAAAATGAAACTCATTACTCAGTTAATATCCGAAAACACTAAAAATTTAAATTCAAGACAGTGTAAAATCATCAATCAAAAATGTAACAAGGTTGCCGCGTTAGAAATTCAGCCCGCGTCTTTGAGTGGCAATCAGAAACAAATCAAGGTGCTATTAAAACGGCATTAACCGAATGTTTTTAGATAGGTATCGATTTGAAAAAGTCCACGATTAGATCTTCAAACAGTATCAAACAATGCCAAGCGATATGATCGGATGAACGCATACAACTCGACATGATTCGTGTGCTATGCGTGATCGAAGCCCCGTGAGCCACAAACGTTTGTTTGATTATGTTAATTCAACGGAAAAGATATTTAGCCTTTATCGAGTACATTCGAATGAAATAACTTTTCATTGTTTATTCATTGTTTTGATGGGAAATCGAATAAATGAAAACGAATTATTGCTGTGCGTAATGCTGAACCTAATAAAGATGATATATGTATGTTATTTGGTTATTGAGAACACTTTCAGTCCATAAACTACCTACTACGGAATTAAGCTTCCAGCAATTTAATGGTTCTCCTTACTAGATAGTATCGCTAACTTTGTATCAAATTTCCCGTCTTTTCGGCTAGGTGATATGATTACTTGCCTCTCAGGGTTAAATGGTATCTGTTACCATACTATCATACATATTACTTTTCCCCTCTGCACTAGTCAAAACTGACACCAAATCAGTACTAATTTAACTCTATATATTCTACGACTATATTCTTGCAAAAACTCGTTCGTAATTTAGTCGATGTTAAACATTGCTGGTAAACGATCGATAAGTCGATGCTATCGATACATGTCCGTGTCGCAGCACTACGCAGCAGGGTCCCGCTTGCAAGGCATTGTTGCTCAGATGGCTGTCAGTTCACTGCCACATTATGCCGCCAATATCCAATGTGTTGTGGATCTTATGTGCATTTGGCGGTCACTAGGTGGGGTTCAACGTTATAAGTCGTTAAAGCTCAATGCTTGGATGTTCTCTTTTTAAAATACCTTATGTTTCCAATAGTTTATGTTAGGGTACATACAAAGGTTTTATTGAATTGACAGTTTCTTTAAACATGTAATCGTTAATTTAAAAGTGAGCAGCCTATATTTTTAACGAAGTTTGTATTCACTATTACCAGCTTTGTATATTTTGTTTAAAAACTAACTTACATTCCTTAATTTTATACCATTCAATGAACAATTCCGTGTGGTGACTGATGTAAAATAATGTAAATGGTATCGCCATTTTATCCTTTAAGTGTCGTAGGAGCCGACAAAGGTACAAATTGATACATATCTCTACAATTCTTGATGAATTGAGATATTTGGAACATCAGTTTATGCGTGGAAACGAAACCGACAGAGTATCTATTTATTCATGAGTTGGTAATCCAAACTAATACAAAAATGGTTTGAATTGCCGTCTTTAATAACAATTCATTCAAATGTGTTAATTAAAAAAGGAACGGAGGATACCAGTAGTCTGTCATATTTCAAAAATAATAATATCGTTCTTTTTTCTTTTACAGATGGTGCAAGCGATACAAGTGCTACGGTTTCACCTATTAGAATTAGAAAAAGTGAGTGGTACATTTTAAACACCTTGCATTCGAATACATTTGGAGTTATGAACACCAACCGGTTGGTTAAATTAACCATTCGATTATATATGGCCACGATTTGATATCGAGATATCGATAAACAAGATATTCGAATACGAAGATCGAATTAATTTAAAAATAGAATTATATCGGGATATCGAGAAATAATAAGATGCCCGAATACACAATGCGAACATAGTAATTTGACAATAGAATTGTTGACTACAATGGCGCTAGATAATAATTTATCTTGGTAACTGGTGTCGGTAATTTCAATTGCGCAGAAAAACAAAGTTTGAATTAAGTCGTTAATAATAATTATGTCGTTATCCTAATTAATGCAGCGCGTTGGTCTGTATGACTTTTTTAAAGTTAATGCTTGCACTGACATTGCTAAAAATTGTATAGTGTCTATGAAGATTTTTTTGTAGTTAGTCTTGAACTAATATAAGTTCTTCAAGTATCGAATTATTACAATGTCTCAATTTGTTACGCGTGACTGCAAATGAAGAATTAGGTTTTTGCCGCTATGTATAGGTATATGCAAAAATTCAGATAAAACATCTTCTACAATATTCAAAATAAAACAAATGCCTTACTAGCCATGCCAAAAACGTACCTAAAACCTAGAATTCTCATTATGGATGTTCTCCGTTCAACAATTTATTTATTCCTTGTGTTCCAAATTCGGATTTGGAAAACTACGAATTTGAAACGTGCAGCGATTGGCGACGCGAGGTGTCGCCGAGCGAGTGAATGGGACAGACCGCGTTCGCATTTCGAATGGTGTTTGTTTTTACCCTTATCTCCCATTTCGGCGCGTTCCGTTCGACTTGAGACCGGTTCGGCTTCTTGCGTGCGTCGCATCGGCAGTTCTCGCCATTACACACTCGAATTGTAACGGTAACTCGACGGGACACGGGCTTTTTGCTATTCGCAATCAGATCGAACAATTTGCGCTCGGTCGCATTAATTAGTAGCATAAAATTCAAATCTCTCGCTGCGTTTTTACAAGCGGCCGAAGGAATTAATTTAACTTGTCAATATTATGGTCACGTTTCGTTGGAACTAGTTTGGCTAACGTCTATATCAAGACGAATGATCTCGAGAAACGAGATACCTCATCGGTCGCTCCCACAGCGGATTCCATAAAAATCTCCGGCGCCTTTCTAACTTGTGGTATGCAAGTTTGGAGCCCGGTAGATTCGGTGAACTAAATTGTTGGCTGTCGGATCGAATTTCCATTCCGGCTGGTATGTGAGAACACAATGTGTATGTATATTTATTAGCCGACTACTAAGTCAACGAACTAAATCGAAACTATGTTTAGACGTGTAAAAAAATATGTTACATGACTTGTGCTTAATGTAACGTAATTAAACAAATCTGATCTTCGAACAATCGCTAAAAATCTAACTAGATTTTGATTTATTTCCATCAAAATGTTAGCCAAAAACAACAGTCTAGTCTAGTGTCTACTGGTGTAGATGGGCTAATTCAAATATAGGTATTCCAGCAACCCTAGGTTCATCCAGATACTTACCAGAAGGGCCAGTGAACCAAGTGATTTATTACAACGTGTACAAAAACAAACAATTTGTATAACGTTAAGTCCAAATAATAATTTAAAGAATTTTATTCACATTTTGTAAAAAGAACGCGATATTCACATACATACCGTAGGCCGGTGTAACAAGATAACATGGTAATGCGATATCTTTGTACGGAACCCTGGCCGGAGGACGAGATAAATAAAAGCTGCTTAGAAAAAGAAGCACAAAAAACCAAAGCATTCCAAATTCAAAATATCGAAGCCGGAGAGACCGATTCAAGAAAATCGTTCAATCAAACGAATTGGATGATCGATTTTTAAATTCATATTCGCGAGCGTTCAAAATTTGGTGCGCGTTCTTTTATTTTGGTACGACTGCAAGAGCTATTAAAGTAAAAAAGTTTCATCATTTTCCTTTTGTATTTCGGGCAGACAAACAATGCTGGAAATAGGAATAGCAATTTCGCGAAACCGTTAAACCAGTTCATATCTGACCCCACTATTTGACACGAAATGTTATTCTAGCCTCGGCCTATAGTCAACGCGAGGAAGTGAATCTATAAACAGACCTACCTGTGTTTAAGCGTTTTTTTCGTCGCATATCCCATACACGTCCGTTTCTATTTCGTCCAAAGTTTTTGTCCAATAAAACTTAAAAAAGACTCCGTTAGCTCGATCCGTTTCCGCCTCAATGCACACCGTTCACAGGTGATGTGGTTTTTTGAGCTTTTATAATAATTAAAAATAAAAAACGCACGACGCCTCAACTCGTACACAATAAGATCTCGTTAAGTGCAATGCTTTTTACTCTCTTTTACTATAATTGCTCTGTACCTTTTTTGTCTGAAAAAAGTTTTTAATAAAGACCTTTTGAACGCAATCGAACATTTTTTGACAGTGTGTCTATAGCCGATAATGAGATGTAATGATATTGGCTTACAAAAAGTAGCTTACGAATTTCTTGGTCGGTTTAATGAACTCCCGAAGACGCTGCTATATTTACATTGAAGATTTGATTTATGATTTTAATATTTTAAATATGGCCGCCGGCGACATCGCTCCTCCGGTCCTTTTCGATCGATCGGAAATGCGATTGGACGTTGCTCTAAGTTTTTTTTTTATTCGGCTCTGGTGGATGTGCCCTAATTACGTTATGTGATGTAGGCTGGTAATATGCTTTATCGACTCGTTCTTTTTTCCAAATTTCGAATATCAGTAACAGCCAATTACGGTATTCGTGCTCATTCGTTCGGATTTGGAACGTCTAATTTTGAAATCACTTTTTTAAAGAGAGAGAGGCGTTATGAATTTGAATAGTAAAAAGTTTTTAATTAAATGAATGGCACAAGACTTTTCTACACGTTTCTAGTAGATAATACACAGTAGACTGTAAAATCTTTTGTCTTAAGTTGGATGACTTTTACGTTGATAGAGTTTTTCTTGCACCTTTATGAGCTTGGAGGGTTGTATTGATGATTTTGATGATTATAATTCTGTAACTACATACGTCTTACAGCCGCGAATAACATTTTAATCAACATACTACCTAGCACTGACCTGCAAATTGGAAAAAACGTAAGAAAATTTGAATTTCGCGGGCTACCCTGTAGCATCCACCTTAATCGAAAAAGTTAAAACGTCCAAAAGCAAATGTCACAACATACAATGCCCTTTGCTCAGAACCGAGTTCTCAATAAAAATGTCTGAAGGGTTGTAATTTATTTCGTGTAAAGAGATTATAAAAGTGTATCTGAAAACACTTTAGTTATTAAAATCGAACAAATCCAAAAGCACCTTTCATAATATTTCGTTGTTAGCCCATAAACTCTTATCTGTAGCAGCGTGGCTAAGTGATTTACGACGTAGGTCAGATTTGTTGGTTTACGGGCCCGGACTCGAACCTGGGATCACGTTTACGACTCCCCAACCGCCTTTTACAACATTTATACAACACTTAGGGCTGTCTGGCAAGTTTATACCGTTTTAACGCCAGTATTTTATGAATAAAAGTGAATTAATATCGTACCATTTTTGTAGGTGTTTTAAGTGTTGGCAACAATAGGTTATTATACTGATTTTATTGTAAAACCGTTCTTCTAGAGATTTCTCAATCTTTCTAGAACATTTCGTTAATGTCACGTGATAAAATGTGAAGAACAAATTTAAATTAGTTTAAAATATGCAGGTAGTTGGTTACGTTAATGGCAGTAAACATTTTCACGTAGAACACTCTAGCTAGAGGTTCTATAACAGCGCACAATAATATGCGATAAATGGTTCTATTGAATTAAATTTTGGCGATGTTTCAGTCATCCTAACAATGTATGTAGTTACGTATAAAAATGTAGCAATACAATATATTTCAGTTCTCAATGACGGAACATACAGTATACAATGACACTACTTTAAAAGTTGGTATTCTGGTTTCCAATAAATTCATATTGTTTTGAGATTTAAGTATTAATTAAGTCCTTTTAATAATAAAAGTAATCGACAACCCTGGCATTCTTTATTCAAATTACTATAATGACGTTACGCTTCGCCACGTTCTGTTTTCAAATAAAATTATATTATTATTTATTTACTGTTACTGTTACACATTTCACACTTTTAATTGGCGTAGTGATAGCATTAGCGAAATTAATTGTAAATTCAATTTGCTAAAATTGAATCGTTGTAGGCATAAGAGTCGTAGTGGAAGTAATAGCTGCTTCAAACGTACCTTTTTCTTACCCCAGCGACGCGACCTATTTAGGTAAGACTATATTTATGCCTAAATAAATCTATAGAAATGGAAAAATCTAGAATGTACATAAATAACATGAGATCGAAAATCATCCTTTTGTTCTATATCTACTAAAAACCTAAAATTTAATTAAAAGGAAATTGCTCCGTCGAAATTCTACATTTGAACTAATTGAGAAAAAATAAAAAGTCTCTTTTCATATTTAGAACAGAGTAAAACAATATTTATTTTAGAATTCGATAAATTGTGACAAGGCAAGAGCTATGGCCGCGCGCCGTCTTCCTGTCAAAGGCGACGAGATAAACTGAAAAATATGCCATTTATAACACGTGCACATCTGCTGACACCCACACGTCGTTAGCGCGAGGAAGTGCTGCATTAGAGGCCCTTTTGGAGTTTCTGAATGGATGTGTTTGGTCCACTTCTAACAAGGTCCTATGGTTTGATTACCTCTGATTTGTTTGAATTCCCGTGTTGTGTGGAATTACAAATAATATCCCCAACCCATTCTATCACATAAGGGTACCTACTAACGTAATACGACTGATCCGAAGAATAAAGACCTATCTGCAATAATGCTTTGAGACCATTTTGAACTTCATATTATATTATACTAGTGGCCCGCCCCGGCTTCGCCCGTGCAAAGCGGGGGTGGGTTATACTTAAAAACCTTCCCCTTGAATCACGCTATCTATTAAAAAAATCCGCTTCAAAATCCGTTGCGTAGTTTTAAAGATTTATGCATACATAGGGACGGACAGAAGAATGCGACTTTGTTTTATACTATGTAGTGATAGTGATACAGGGTTGATACGACATAGGGGTATTTTTTTAACTGCCTATACTAGGTATCATCTCCAGGCTCTGTACCAAAAATCAATTAAATTGGAGCAATAGTTTAGCCGCAAATGATTTTTTATATTTTTGCCTCATTTGAACATGATGTATCTTTCCTAACAGATGTTTATGCCTAACGCATCGTTTATTAACCTTAGGGGCTGTCCATTAATCACGTGATGTTTTTTTAACTTTTTTTAACCCCTCCCTCCCCCTTGGTGATACCTGGTGAGGTTTAAGACTACCCCTCCACCCCCCATGAAAAATCTCGTGTATATTTTTATGTACCGTTTCGAATTCATACTAATCACATATAGTATACGTAGTGTAATTTAATGCCCCTCTGTCATATCAACTCTGTATATGAAGAATAGAGTTCAAAATGCTTTCAAAGCAGTATTGCAGATAGGTCTTTATTCTTCGGAACAGTCATATGTATACATGTTTTAATTTAAATCGAATCTCGATATATATTATCGTGGGGACTGTTTACATACACGTAACTCACGAAACCAAAGAACACCCTGACTCAGCCTCTGGTTTCCACAAATAAACTTACCCGTCTCCAAAATCGAACCGATGTCCCGACAAGGTGGCACATCTAACCCCTACACCAACAATGCAGCCTTTCCTTAGTAGGCTAATTTCCCTCCTTATAATTTGTATATGCCTGTCAAACAACATTTATCTCGAACTTGTTAAGATTGCAAGTGGTCGGTGAATGCGGTCTACGTAGAACCGCAATTAGGGATCTATGCATGGTCACTTTTTTATTATTTGTTATGATAGAATCATAACAAGTAAGTACCATGAATTTGAAGGATGCCCGACCCAGTAGTGGGTCATTTATGGGCTGAAACGAACGAACGAACTATGTAAGGCTCTCATTTGTTTCCATTACATTTTTACCTCGTTATATTGCGCGTTGGACATTATTGAAATAAAACAAGTACTTACCTCTCAAATGACCCGTCTCTGATGTAAGGAGCTTCAGAATCGACCGTGGCCCAGATTCGAACCCGCTACCCACTCACCCACCGCAATGACATTTCTGAATAGTGTTGCCAGAATTGAAATCTCGGGTATCTAATTTCTTTTGCGCATACTGTAACTATTAAACATGATTTTGACTAGATTTAATATCACCGTCCATGTATTTTACATTTACTATTTACCACCTTTACTGAAATTGCAGTACTTAGTAATAATGTAACTTTTTAAATACAAAAGCAAGTCATGGCTATTGATATTTTACGTAAAGCTTTAGCGCGTTGGTGTCATCAAAGAAACGGGACATGTCCCAAAATCAGGTCGTCTGGCGACCCCACCTCTGTATGTCTCACATACCTGCCTAATGGCGGGCCTGAGTGATTTGCGGCGTGTTTTCGATATAAATCTGTTAAAAGTAATCTTGGAGGCGAGTGCTGAAATTCGGCATGCAGGACTTTTAGTGTCCCATCCCGCTATTTTTAAAGATGTGCAAGTAAACACGCCCACGTCTTTCAGATTTCAGGTCAATTCGAGCATACGAAATACTTTAAACACTATAAATTACAATTAAATAGTAAAAAAATAACAACTCTAATTTGTGCGTAACAATTTGAATACAATAATATTTTTAATTCTTATTCAAGATTCATTCAAATTTGGAACGCATAAGCGTCAGCTCGCGGTCGTTATAACATTTCATTCCAAATTTAAAAAGCGCCCGTCGGAATCGCGCCATAATTTAACTGGAGTGTTCCAAATTTAAATTTCTGGAAGAGTTCGACGGTAGATAGTGGCGACACATTTAGATTACGTTATGGCATGTTTTTGTTTGGAAATTGACTATTGTAATTTGGTTTTATTGTTCTAATGTTATTGCTACACGAATAGGCTGTTATAACCAGTAATGAGTGTTTAAATAAGATTATACATTTAGAAGATGTAACATAGAAATACTTCTCCCAAAAATAGTCGTAATCCGAACGCGACCCGACTAACTGTCGCCGGTCGGTTTAGGAATGCAGTAATACCTCATTAAACGCATCACCAGTTAAAATAACTCGTTTTGTCTCAAAGGAACACTTCGAAGGTGATAGCACAGCCGAATAAATCTGTGATGATATTTTCGTCCGACGTATTTCAATTCTTAGTCCTAGAGAAAACCAGCATGGCTGGCAAAGAATTAGAAGAAACACATTGCCGCGCAATCATACCGATATTTATATCAGTACAGAGTTGACACACTTGTCATTCATAACACTTCACTTTTATTCGGCTGTAAAAACCTTTCAATCATAATTTTTGACATTGACATTGGTCGAGGGATCGTGCGGGCAGTGTCAATAAAACTCGCCGGTCATAAATATAAATATATTTAAACTATGCGACGGTAAAATTCAAATTTGAGAAACAAACTTAGCGCGGTTGTTGAATTATGTAATAGTCTATGTAATGGCGTCAGATGGGGAATAGTATTGAATCTTTATAGTTGCAACTGTCTAATCTGCGATTACAGTTTTGATTGGGGTCAAGAAACTAAGACTTGATTGGGGTAAGAACGTTTTGGGATGTGAAATAAAAACTACTCCTTAAAAAATCTCAATCTCAAAATATTCTGAGACATAAAGTCTCAGAATATTTTTTCTATAACATCCCAATTTCCATTTTTTGTCTTTTAATTAATTATATGATGTTTTATCGCAACACTTATGGGGTAATAATAAAGACCTGTCACTAAGATTATTACTGTTCCTGAAAACGTTATTAGCTGTCACCAGGAGCACCGTATCCGTTTCCGACGAATTCTATTTTTAAATCCGCCAAGCTGTTTTTTTTGTGCATCACCTGCCTGCCTGGTTTATGACTCGCAGAGTGTAAACGCCATCTAAAAATTTCGTTATCTTTTTTATTGCTTTATGTTAATTCCTCAGTTAATTATGTCTATGAAAATTTATAAGGCCCGAAATTAATATGGGCTCGACGGGGGCTCTTTTTCTGTGGAGGGATACATTTTACTAGTGTTTTTTTTATTTTTACAGTTCTAGCGACAGTTGGTAAACGGTAACTCCAAATGTATTCACTTTTCTATTGTTGTTAAGCTTTGTATGTTGATATTAGACCTTTGACTGCTTACTGAGTACTTCATTGTTTTTGGCGGGAAAGACAACAAAATTCTTGTTTTAAAATTTATCTTTTGTACTTTGGTTATGTTTGGTTTTTCAGACATTTTTTTGTCACGTAACGTCCTCTACAGCTTTCTTAAATAATAGTGTAACCTTAAAATGTTTAGAATTTCTGCGTTGTCATTATGTCAAAGGTCGAATGTCACGTGTGGATAATACTTTATGATTAAATTACTTTATCAAAATGAGAAAGTTACTTTCGTGAGCATTGTAAATCTATGTTATTGAATATATTTGCAAAGTGAAAGTTGCATATTAAAAATGCGATATTGGAATATGACACATGACTTCAGAGGCAGTATAATGAATGCGCGATATTCTGTTCTAATCACTCACTTGGAGTTTTGTCTCATATGGACAATGCATGGTAAACACTAACGAACCTTGTAGAAAGTGAAAGCAGATTCTTACAGCTGCCTGTATGGTCTCACAACCCAACACCAAACAAGGATGCTGTTATTTGCCTGCTGATGTTTCCGTTTTGACCATTAACTTATTACAATACTTATAACAATAATTGCACGCCACCATAATTCAAAGTGTGGCAAGATCTCAAATTCCGCGCGGCTCAGGAACCATTTATTCTTTTTCTCCAGGTACACGAGTTGTGCGACAATTTCTGCCACCGCTACATCAGCTGTCTCAAGGGCAAGATGCCCATCGACCTGGTGATCGACGAGCGAGAATCGGCGCGGCCCCCTGACACTAATGGCGAGCCGCGCTCGGCTCCCGACAGCAGCCACGATGGAGCCTCCACACCCGATGTCGTGAGTACCCCCTACACCAAGTCCCATCTCATTCAGAGGCGTGATCCCCAGCTTGCACCCAATTCAACAACGAGCTACCTCGTACACCCCTGCTCTTAATTTGGCCATTGCAAAAACGAAGTATAAAAAGGGGGGTGCTCGCAGTAGATTTAAATTCCCGCCTCCCTAGTTTGTAATCCGGTCTCGTCCATCCTCGTCCGTCAAGTGGACGAGGACGGACGGGGCCGGACCCGCTCACGGTCCACCAGGCCTCTCGAGTCCTCAACTCGAACGGCCCGGTCGAACGTTACATTAAGTTCCTCTAGGACAAATCTTCGTTTTTGCAATTGGCCAACCTCTAACACTGTACGATTCAATTTAAAGAATACATTTCTAAATTATTACCTTTTTTCCATACCAACGTTACAGTGAAGGGGTGAAAACGGGTGCGAATTGACACTGAATCGAGAAACGCCATCTCGTTTCGATTATTGTCGTTGCGATTATTCGCTCGATCTCTTACACTTTCGATTTGTTATCTACTTTTTAGTGTATACTGTTTGGACACGCTCCAAGTTACTATTGTTTTGCACTGGAATTTATGTATACGATTGATAAAAAAACATACGTATAACGTTAATTGTAATATGTGTATACTAATAAATACTTTTAAGTAAAATGAATACATTCAAAGTATGAGTTTCGAGAGCCATTGTTCTTGTCAGGCGGTTAGTTGTTCGACATGCCATAACTGAGTAAGCTCTTCCCGGGGCGTAGTATAAACAAACGTAATTAGATGTATTAAAAACCCTATTGGAAAACGAAGTATACGTAAAAATACAACTTTAACTTGCCTAAGTGAGATAGTAAGGATTAATTAAGAATTTTAAATTATTGTAATTGATTTAACGGTGGTAGTTGCTAGTGTGTTATTGTTTTTGGCTAGTTAATACAGAACTTAATACGTAAATAGTCGATATTTTACGTTTACTATGCGATAGCACGATTAACTACGATTTAGTTAGTGAAAAAAAAATCTAAAAAAAATATTAATATACGTACACAGTATACGCTAGGTGTAAAAAGTAAATGTATCCGCGTGATTAGCTTGTTTATCTGTACATCGAAATGTGCTTGCGTCGCGTATGTAGAGATAAAAAATGCAATTGTCACGGATACTATTAATGTATGTGCGTTAATGAATAGAAAACTAGACGCTTTTACAAAATTAAGTCTAATTGTGGCATTCTTTGTTTTGCTGGTATTTTAAAGTAATAATGTTGACGTGTACAATTTTTCCCGCTCTTCTTTCGATTCTTATGAAAAAAATGAACATAAGTTACGCTGTATTTTTATACATTGCAAGAAATGATTGAATTCTATCCAGCAATGGATGCTTAAATTCTGACTGTAGCGACATTTTGGTCTCGCACGAGACAGTTTGTTTAATATTATAAGGGATATTTTTGGGCGTTGAGACTGAATTGTTTTGTTTATGTTATTATAATTATTATTTTCCACTTTGTTAACATTGGAAGCCATATTGAAAACGTTAACTGGGAAACTACTAATTCTGATGATTATCTAGTTATTTTTTTGTCTGTATATGAGTTCTTTTTTAACATATTTTTTTTCTTTCTGTAGTTGTTTGTCTAAGTTAGGTTTTTAGGGTTATCTTTGCGAGCGGTTCCGCCATTTTGGAACGTTTTTCTTAAAAATCTAACTAATGTAATATAACGCTAAATTGGTGTACGTCCAACTTGTATGTCAATGTGATTATAATTTTATAGTTTTATTTTCTGAACGGATTAAACAATAAAATGTTCTGTTTGAAATTATAAATGCAGTTTTTCTTGGACGTCGATAACAGTCTGGAAATCTTCTAAGAACATAAATTACCTAGACATTACCATTGACCACAATACCAAGTATTTTTTAAAATGTTCAAATGTTATAAACACTATGCCAGCTCAAACATTCCAGTTTGAGTGTATTCTTCTTTACACGATAAGCAAATTTCTTTTCATACAAAGTTAGGCAAAGGGGAAAATAACTGCCAAATTGAAAAAAGAACACGCACGTTCGAAAACGCGCGTATGAAACTTGAAAATCGAAACAGAATCACAAATCCCACTGTGGAAATTTCACGAGCCAGTAAAAGGGGGACAGGCGGTCGCGGAAAATTTTCCCAAACATAATATCGCAGTTTTATCATGTGGCCCCCGTATTTCTATAACCTCGGGTCCCCCGGTGCGCGGGAAAGCCGGAAAATTGTTTCTTTACGACACCCGCCGTGCTAATCTTTTGTACTTCTTGGGGGCCTTAAACATCCTTAAAAATGGCGCGGAATCGCCAATCTGGTTGTTTTTTTATTCTTTTTTTACAGCCCGCCATTGACGTTTGATGGAATAGTGTCGTAATAATGGCGGTAATTCGTGTTTAGATGTTGGATCAAGTTGTTAAGAGGGGAAGAGGACACTTATTGGGTTATAGGAATCTTTTGTGTTAAATGACGTTTTCTTAAAATGTAAACTTCTAATATAGTGCGAGCTGCTGTAGATGCAATAACTAAAATGTCAATTGGAGATCCGTTTAAGTTCCTAAAGAACTTGCTGTAGCTGCACTTGAATTAGATGAATGATATAATTATCACAAATCTATAAGGATCTAACATTTCTTGTTATCAGTTTTTTAACAAGGGGTTCTATAGACATCTGATGTGAGGGCATAGAGATATAGAGGCTAAGGCTCTAAAAAGAAGCAGTGATGTATTTAAAATATTCCTCTATCTTGAAATATGACTTAGGTTCCAGTGAAAATCGACCAACTGGCTATCGCTATTATTACCCTACAAGCTTAGCAACATGAGTTCCATTATCTATGTTTCTTGGATTTTCTGTGCTTATTTCTAAAGTGGCACATCAGTATTTAAAGGAAATAAAGTACATATTAGATTCACTATTTCGACCCTTTCGCAATGTTTATAGGGTTTTTGTTACGACCTACTTAAGACGTCACTATTCGGCTTCTTAATAACTGTCATTAACTGTAATGTACTTCGTCAGCAGTAAACAAGACAACAAATGGCAATCGAGAAAATCAAAGTTGCCACTGCAGAAATTACTATTCTCCCATTCATTACGTTGAACTGGCAATAACAATAATTCGGGATTGCCGCACCACGCCATGAATTATGTATAGAGCATCAGATGAAATAAAATATAGGGGACTATGGCCGAAGCGCGGGGATTTGGCGGGACCATAGACAATTCGTCACGGATTCGTCACGCGACATGTGACGGGCTTATTGGAGGACTTTGGAATCGGTATATTTTCTTCGTAGGGATCTCTTGGGACCAAGAAATATGATGTTAAAGAAGGACATATATTTATGTTATCGTCATTCGTTTTTCGTTGTCCCTTAGTTCTGCTCAGAAATATAATTAATTGGTTGGTTCGCATGTTGCGAAAAACAGAATGCTTCCACTACTTTATTTTTACATATAAAAGTAACGGAGCGATTGTAAAGTAAAGTGCAGTATGGCCATAAACATACTGAACATTTTGTTCAGCATACTTGCCCCTGGCGACTGGCTCAATCGGGCATTGTACGCAAAAGCCTTTTAAGCCAGGTCTTTCAAATAAGTGATAGTACCATTAATTTAACAAGATCTCTCTACCTCAAATCCTTAAACCGTCTGTTAGTCTTGGATATAGACGTAAACTGGGGTTTGTATGCATTGTCCATCGTATATCTCTATGGATCAGATTTCCCCGTTTCGAATTCTGTTCTCTTGAAATGCATGTGTAAAAGCCTAGGGAAGTCTCAGGGTCTGGTATAGCCACAAATTACATATTTGTTAAGACGTCCATTTAGGTTATACAGGGATCCTTTGGGGCCGTACTCTGGCTCAGAAAAAGGCTATCTTCAAAACATATACTGCCAGTTAACGTACGCCAGCTTCGGGAGTGCATTATAATGCGAAGTGGCGCGCTCTCGCGGCGTGCGTGTACGCATTCACATTAACTTCGCGCCCGTCCGTCTGTCTGACTGCTTTATAACCCAGTAAACATGTCCGCCGCGCTTTGCATGTGATGCACCCGGATTCACAATAAATCTAGATAATTAGACTCGTTTTAGACTTAGTTGTTGCCTAATTGTGGCGCTTGGGAGGGTAATAATTTGTACTTTGTAGGTAGGAGACTTAATTACTAATGATAGTGCAACCACCTTTTTTTACCAGACTTCAAAAATAATAAAAACCGAAATATGGTGCGCGTCATTCAACCAGGTGTTGGTTTGTAATGTTTCGTTCCTTGTTTTTTTTATAAACTTAAAAGATCCTCACGGTTACCCGACGCGGAGACGCGACGGTTCGTGACAAGCCCCGGTTATGTGTGTCTCTGAGGCGAGACAAGATGATGATTAATCCCTGTTGTTTGGATTATTTTAGGTCTTCGCTGGTTTTGTCAGTCAATACCCCTGACGCTAGTCTTCCCCATTTAATGGAGAGACTAAGGGACAATAAATAGGGTCTCATATCAAGGCTGCCTTAAGTTGCGACTACCTATGGTCTACACAGCGTGCAACATAAACCTATAGCCATCCGAAATCAGGGAAATCAGAATATGTGTGAAATTTCTACGTTTACTAAACCCGATTTTTACTATAAAACAATCTTAACGGTTTTGTAATGGTTCTTAGGCCCATTTCTCGGGTTACATTTCACAATCGTTAAAATTGAAGAAAAAAAATTAGCTGTACACCTCGACTCGTTTGTTATAGCTGTAGAGTTTCCTCCTTCTTCTTCTTCCACCTGAAATGGAGATCAAATTTGGTTGATTGAACGTAAAGACTTCGGTGACTGAAATTCTCTGAAAATGGGTTAGTGAGAACTGGACTTTTTAAAATTAGGGCTTAGATCAAAGGACTAGGAAGCTAGGTTTACTCAAGTAGTTACAATTAAAATAGCTTGCTCCTAACTCTTTAGTTGCACATAATTTAAAGGACAGACTCATTAGGCTTCCTAACCTAAACTACCAAGTTAAAGTGTGAGCTGTCAATTTTGGCGCCAAAAAAGCAAGAAGACAACGCCTGACGGTCGTAAACCGTCGCTTTCAAATCTAGAACGCCTCGCCATTGGACGACTACTGACCAATGAGGCCGTTTGGACGAATTTTACGACCTCTCATTGGCTGTGCAGCGGTTACATATTTACGACTCTCCTAAGGATCGCTCGCAAAATTTCTATTAATAAATTAATCGTAAAAGCTGAAAATTTATTATCATTGCGCCTCACCGTAATTATTTCCTTTATAAGAATAACATTATTTCTTGCGACGCCACAGAAAAAAAATGTCGTAATGTATTTTTGCGACGCAACGGCCATGTTTGTTTGTTTTCGAATTTTAAAATCCATTTTACATGCACCCGGTTGGCCGTTTCAGTTTTTATGGAACACATTAATGTCAATTCAAGCGTAGAACTTTTATTTGTGATAAATACATAGCACTGTTATCTCTAGAGTTTTTGCCTTAGTCAAATATTGGTTGAAAAGGAATATCATGCGAAACCTGCAGATAACATCTTAGTTACGGAGGTTCCCTTGAATTCGTACAAAGTACGTACTGGGGTAGCAAATTAGGGGTATCTTCTTCCAATTACCATGATATAGACCTCTATAATTACACAAAACATAGGTAGCTACACCTAAAACTGAATACACCTCAGACATTTACCTTATTTTTTCAACAGTCCCCATTTTCCTCCGCACCCTGGGGGACTCCATTACGTTTTTCTAAATATAGATTACAAAGGGCAACGTTTAAGTTATTTTTTTCTGGCAATAAGGAGGTCCCGCTGTGATATCTGCCGATGATATTTAGAGCTGCGGGGTGCCAATGTCTCAATCTGCCTTCGATAAATGGTGGAGAAGATTGTACTTAAAGCAGGTCTCATTATAAACGTCCCACTGATGATTCAGACCTCCTCGGGTTGGGGAAGTCAGCTTACATCGGGGGCGTGCCTGTCTTAAGTCTAGTCTTACGACAACCTCAGGCAGACAGGTTTAGCATTTCTATGTATCTTCAAATACTTTTTGCTGCCATTCCTGTAGCCAGCATGTAGTCTACGGTACAACAGGATAATCCTTGCTAATGGTGAAAGGATTTTGAATTTGGTCAATTAGTTCTAGAGTATTCATTATAAACATGCATACATACTTACAATGGTACACAGAATCTTGCCTCGTTATAATTTTAATAGATATAGAAAACAGTATCCGTGAGATGGCGATTTAAATCAGATAGTGTCACCACCTCATTCCATCATGAGGGTGTCGTAAGTGCCGATAAAAGGCCCATAACCTAGTCGGAAGAGAACTAATACCCTGTGCTATAGTAGGCTCTTTACCCTCCATGTAAATGGAGGAGACCCGACTCAACAGTGGATACAGCAACTGGCCGATCGCCGTTCCGTGGGTAACTATTCTAAACTGGTCTATTTGAAAGCACTTTCTCCTAGAAAAAGAAGATACGTTCAGTTTGAAAGATAATATTACTTTACCCATATGCTATCGGTAAGTGAGCTTATGAAGCAGGTCATTCTGTACTGCATTGAGTGCAAGTAGGTCTCATCATTTGCTCCGAAAAGGTCCGGCATGATGTCATGCATCCCACGCGCCGAGGGCTGGATTGGACGCTTTATGCTCTTAACGATGACAAACGATTTTTATGGCGATACGTAAGACTGAACGCAAGAATGGAAAGAAAGCTACTGAGACTTAGGTCAGTTTTGTCCTTATGCTTCCGTTTTCTGCAGTTCCTTTAGAACATTCTGGAAAAAGTGATTTAATTTCAAGTTGTATCTATGACGAATGAACCGATTGTACTACCGATACGTATACTCTTTGCAAAACGTTTGGGAAATGTTGATCACTGAAATCACATGAATTGTTGCTATTGAACCCGTATGAACCTTATAGCAATAAGGTTCAGACGGGTTATAGTGGACTTGTTATATCGACGTCACACTAAAACCCACATTAGTCCACTGCTGGACATAGGCCTCCCCTAAAAAGCGCCATAGCGCCCTGTCTTCAGCTTGACGCATCCAGCTGCTGCCCGTAACTCAACTGGGGTGTTAATAATGAATTTGCTCATCTGAGGGATCAATATTTTTTCGCCATCTCCTGTATCTGAAGATTGAATAGCAAAGAATTCCGTAATATCCGTCAGTACCAGAGTAAACATTAACGGCTTTAAACATAACAGTAATAAGTTTAATAAACATCTGACCTTGTCATCAGTCAGCCGGACGAAAGGGACAGCAAGACATATAACACATGTCTCAGTTAATAAAGGTATATTATGAATATGGGTGAAAGTAATACTGCCATACTTAAACAACAAATGAAATGAAAAAGAGATCTAAAAAGCCGTAAAAGAAAATTGAAAAGAGAATTTACTCTTATAAGAAATAAAAACGGAAATTCTGACAGATATGAAGAAAAGTAAACCTTGTACTCACGAAAATGGTAACCACGAACACGAGTTTCCTAAACAAGAAAGCACCCCGGAAATTGTTTTCAAATACTTACCATTGGTAGGGCTCCGAAATGTTTCCTACACAGGGATCATCACGGCGTGACGGGGGGGTCGGCAGGCACCCTGCGGTGCTATTTGTTGCGAAACCGCGCATTTCCGCCTCATTCCTGGGGACTTTTCTGGGAATGGACCTGACAGACGCACTGGTGACGAAAAAAAAGTGTCAGTTCCCGCGATAGATGTAAATACTATTGATTGTATAATTGCTGTTGAATTATTTGTACACTCGAATTAGTAATTTTTGTCATAATGAGGTTAAGTTGTTTTACATAAGAAGCCCGTTATTTATGTTTTTTGTTTGTTAATCCTTTGTATTAACAAATAACAATTCCTTAATATCCAGCCCTTTGCTTATTTTAATGAATGTAGTTTGATGTGTTGGCACTATGAAGTTCAACGTGCGATGCATATCTGCTTATATCTTGACAAGACTGGACATCTTGCTATCCTAAATTTAGAACACAAAATAGAAACCCGTTATACCGTCTACTTCATACGCTTGTCACCGATTTCAAGAATTTAGACGTCTGTCTTCTGCCTATCTGTGCCAATGTTCAAGGTAGTGTGTTAGCAAATGACACTTTTGAAGAAATATTACAATTGAGATGGACAGCATTTAGTCTTACTGCGTTGACAAGCGTCTTTCATGATTATTTTCAAAGATAATGCCAAGAGTAAGCGTCGATTTCAACATGCCAAAGCGAAACAGTATGATGAGAATTCCCATCGTAAAATATGCTAATTCGATTGTACCATCAGCTACCAATGATGAAGCAATTAACAGTAAAATAGCGAATAACGAAGTTGGCGCTTCGGTGAAAAAAACACCTCGTAACTCCGACACAGTAACACCAGAAGTGGAAATTGTGGTTAATCAAAAGTGGTGAAATTTAAAAGTTCAATTATAGAACGCCCGATCGGCTTCCGAACACATCCGAGTACATTTCCTAATTAGCGATTGGTCACGCGCTCGGCGGCCGTTGGTCGGAATACATTTGAATTTGGAACGGTTGCATAGAGATTCTTAAGAGAGCGCCATAAACGTAGACTACCGAATTAGTTTTCATTAATATTGTATCGTTATGTTTAATTCGTTGGATCGTTTCGTTGTGATTAAAACTGTTTTAAATGAAATTGGGCAGATGATCGATCACGATACAAGTTTTGGTCCCTTTGATTGTAACTCGCGGAGTTTTTATCGTATGATCTGTTTGGAACGGTAACTTTTTTATATACTAGAGCATTGGACTAATGGCTACTAAATTATTGTGACCTGACTGCTATGTCTAAAATATATTGTCTCTAATATAAGTGAAAGTCTTCTAGTCTTTCTCCCGCATTCTTTAAATAACCTGCTCTATGTTGTACCTGTACTGCAAAGCTCTTTCATCATAATCAGCCGTTAAAATATCCACTACTAAGTAACGCCTCCTCCAATTACACGGAGAAAAAATATGGCAAAGATCCATCTTACAAACATATCATTCGTGAACAGATTCAGAGCTTTAGCTTAAACACACTAGGCACAAGAATTGAACCAGAAATACATTATTCAAAGTCGGCACTTGACCCAAGACCAAAACACCGTCAGTTTTATTTCTCCTGCAACACTACTTCCATTTCAAACTTGTTCAATTTAATAAAAATATGTTTACTGTTTCACACTGGATAGATATCATTTCGTTTCCAGTTTTCCATCTTCCTTGTCTTCTGTATTATTAACTTCCCCATGAGCAGTTATAAAAATACCATTAATTAATTCATCATCTATTGTTTCAATACTATTAAAAGCCTTTTAATTCCATTGCTGACGCTCCAGTGAGTTTCACATTCTATATTCGATTGTTCAGCAACATTGTTGCTTTACACTTTGTAAGCGTCCAGAAAAATATGAATGTCTTTGCTATTTTGGTTTGAAGTTGGTCATTCCTTTGGATAGACCGGGTATCCGAGTGACGGTTTTGAATAAATGGTCTCACTATGACTTTCTGGAGGTGTTCTAACAAGCGTGAGGAACAGGATAGGTAAAGCTAACCTGGCAAGACAAGAGAAGGAAAAAAGGTCTGGAAACTATTTGATCCGTCTTGTGCAGCAATTTAGAAATAATTATATCGGGTCAATAAATTAACAGCGACATCTATTTGTTCAGTTCAAAACAGACGATGTATCAATTTCTACTTTGGAATCTGATCATTTTCATATCCCGTTTCATTATCTCCTCCATTAGGATTAAATGATTCGGTGGCGTGTTCCAAATCCTCTCCAACATGCTATTTTGCTCTCTCTCTTGCTTTACCCATTGCATCAGCGATATCACCATTTACAAATGCATTGATTTTAACTGTCTAAGATCTTTTATGGGTTGCCATTGAATGTACAGAAACTGGTCTACAATTAAAAAGACAATTACGATCCCTTTCAAACCTTCTTTATCATAACCCGTCATTAAGTTATGCCCTTTTGGAACTGGTTTAGTTGCAAGTAAAAGCTGCGTCCAAGATCTCTATTAGACAGAGCAAAAACAATGTCAATCAAGACGCGAGAGGAATTCTAAATCAAACGACATACCCGCTTAAATGGACAACGGCACTAAATAAAGAGATGTCGTCATATCAATTAAAGTAATTATACCCCCTTAATAAGTGTCAATTCCTAACGAATGCGCGTACACACGATTTTTATTCACACGTTCCTTTGCTCGGTATTCTACTTTAAATTGCATAACAGAAATATGACCCCTAAAACAATCCGATAGAGCACAGTTTTGTAAAACATATAAATTTTACGACTATTTTTATTGACGCTTAGTCTCGACACTCGTATGTAGCGATTTTGAACTGAGAACATCTCAAAATGTTGGCTCTCAATCAAATATAGACCTTAATTATGGAGGGGTAAAGTTTGAATTAAAAAAGGGGTGCCGGCGACTGTCAGATACTCGAGCAGTTAATACGAAGTAAGTCGAAGATGGACGAAGTGGGAGCCATCAAAATTTAATAGTCCGTTAAAATAATAATCAATGAGGCGACTACCGCGCCGTTTGCGGTCGCGAATAGAACTAATGGCGGGTAATTTTGAATTTCGAATGAAGGCATAGACTAGTGATGGGATGACAGATTTTAATTTGAAATGTAAACAAACAGGTCTGTTTTATTTATATAATAAATAAATAAATAAATATCCTTGGACATTTCACACAACGCCATCTCGTCCCAGGTTAAGCAACTTAATGCTTGTGTTATGGTAACGAGATGGATGATAAACTACTTAGATACATTTTTTTTTGTAAATACATACATATTATAGATAGAAATGACACCCAGACTCCGAGCCAGTGCCTCTGGTTTAGACAAAGACACTTGCCCGACCCTGGAATCGAACCCGGGACCCGTTGATCCAAAGGCGGCACATCTGACCACTAGACCAACGAGGCAGTCAGTATATTTGGACAATGCAAATAAAAACAATCCGGTAAATAGCAAAACATAAATTAATGTTTTTTTTGGCATAGAGACCATAATGTCTTAAGAAATACTGACCGTATGCCCTCGGGAATCGTTCTAGTGGGAATAGATACAGTATTATTAGTACAAAATATACAGGTTTACGTGCAGACCATCTGCTTCCACACTACTGACCTCATCGGTATCGACGGCCACAAATGACCAACCTCCATCTGACACAGACGAAGCTTAACCTGCAGACCAATTGCATCCCCTATCAGCAACCTACCCACATGGTCAATCAAGTCTTAGACTGCACCAAAATTGTCCATACAAGTATAAACTACCCTTGGCCCGCAGCATTGCACTCCATATTTACGATGTCTAATTGGGAATCGTTCATCGCCGCCATAACGTTTATGATTGATGTGTTTAGTTACGGTGGTGGCATTAAACACTTAAAACAATTGTTAAATGCCTGTTTTCGTTTACGATTGCAGTTAAATCGCAAATTGAATAGCTATAAAATTGATACTGTTTAAACGAAGAACCAGTCGTTTTTTTTTAAGTTGACTCTCTTGTGCTATGTGTATTCTACTACGAGTATATTGTGTAAGAATACGCGTAGAGTCTGGGCCCCAACCTCTCGGGGCTCTCGGTCTCAACTCGAACTCAAAATCGAATATCGAATGCAAGGATAATGGTCGATTTCGAATACCGCGAGATCCGAATAATCGATTACAAATAAATAAAATTAGAGTGTCTGTTTGTAATGATAAAATAGCCAGTACATAGACCAAAATAACATTTTTTTTAAATTTTTTCTTTGTCTATCTGTTTGTTCCGGCCAAACTCTGGAAGGGCTGGACCGATTTTGACGGGACTTTCACTGATAGGTAGCTGATGATATAACGAGTAACTTAGGCTTTTTTTACTCGCCCGGCGGCGTCATCTTAAATAACATTTCATCATTCAGCTGAGAATTCTTCTGTGAATAGAAATTAGCAGGTTTGCGGCCCAGCCTGTCTGGTCTATTTTGTCGCGGAGAATCGTCCCCCTTTCGGGATGAGTGGAACCTTGGCGTGAGCAGGGCAGTCTTAGTCGTTTATCTACTTTAAGGTCTTAGTGCGTAGGTCGGGGCGCAAATGTCATTCGCTTGCGCCTTGTATATTATTTGTGTGCGTACCTACCTGGTCTCCAATGGCAGGCAACCCATGACTATTACCCTCAGCAGGGTATGCGTTCCAATACAGCGATGAAGACCGCAAAATATCTAATTAATCATTTGAAAGTTTTCTCGATTAATGATTTGGCGATTAATAATTTTAATGGCATTTATATCAAGTCAA
Organism: Clostera curtula; assembly: GCA_905475355.2. Lineage (NCBI taxonomy): Eukaryota > Metazoa > Arthropoda > Insecta > Lepidoptera > Notodontidae > Clostera > Clostera curtula. Next base: position 1,601,537 of record FR997813.1, on the reverse strand, counting down.
TGTAATAAAATAAAGTAGTTCTAAATTCGATTCCATTTCAAGACGACCGTTGGTCCAACTGTTCGGAAATCAATCACACGCGCACAAAACTCGTTTCCGAACGAAAGTATAAATTTGATGAACACTCTATTTCTCTTGTTAACCACCTACTGTTTGTGCCGCTTGCATATTTATATCATTTAAAACATATTCACACTAAACCGGAATTTAACATTTTGTGTATTCCCCTATATAACCAGAAATGTTTTGGTCTAGTCTGACCTGGCCCTAGCGTCGCACCTTGGGGTCCCCAATAAAGATGTCAGGAATATAAAATAAAGTGCTACGCTACGTGTGGTGATGGATTTAGAATACATAGTGTCACCACCCCATTCCATACTGAGGGTGTTGTGAGTGCCGACGAAAGGAAATTACAGGGCCGTATACCTAGACGCAAGGAAAACTTGAAACGAGCGAAGTCTATATCTACGCGCAGACAAAATATAACTAATTTTTGGCCACACTAAATTGACGTGTTCGAGCGTCATTTGCGCGCTCGCCTTACGTCAGTGCCAATTTTTTGGCATCAACACTACTTTTCCTATAAAGCGTTACGCGCTAATGACGCGGTTATTTAGCGTTTGTTATGAAAGTGTAATATTTATAAGATTCCCCGGAATCGCTAAACAGACGCAGTGTTTACATTCAATCCACTTTTCTGTACTGACTGGAGTTTGTAACAAAACATTGAGCATTTTATTAAATCGCTAACTAAAAACTGTTGCGGAGTAAGAAGTAAGGTTTTAGGTGCAAAGGGATGCACGTCCAACCAAACTAGGTGGCATGTCAGCCACACAGCAGGTCGCACCGTCTATCCTCCGATTATATTCTATTGTAATTATATTGTAGGTTGAGTTGTAAATAAATAAAAAACACAGTTTCATCGACCTCGTCGTCGTTTCAGTCCATGAATGACCCACTACTGAGTGGGGCCTCCTCCAACTTCATGAGGGGGGGGGGAATTAACCTACTGTGCCACGCTGGCAAGACGGGTTGGCACAGTGTTTGTATCAACTTTTTCTTCGCTTTTTTTCCTTCATCGGCAACGACCTAAACAAAACTTATTCGGAGTCGGCTGACAACAGTTGTTCTATAGTGCGGAGAACTCCCCGTTTCATGGGTGTCGTGATGGTAGAATATGCCCATGGGCAACCCCAACGATGATGGCTCCAAGTTGCCGTGAAGCCGCATAACTCCAGTCTGTGTTCTGGTTATTTCAGTGCGTTGTGAGCCGCCAGTTGCCCCGGAATGTCCCTGCACGTGCTCATGCTATGATAATAATAAAATGTTGGCGCATTATTTATTTATAGTCTTGCGGCTGTCGCTCGTCCGTCCGTCTGTCTTGTATTTCTGTTATTATATATAAAGTGTTGGCTGTGCCAGACCTGTGGTTTCTTTGTTTTCCGAGAATTGATGCTCGGTGAAATTTTCTAAATAGATGTCTTAGTTTTTTTGTCATATGCTAAATAGGTAGTGTAGAATTCTTGAAATGAAAGAATTTTTGAAATTGGTCTAGCAGTTTTTGAGTTTATTAATTACAATATTAGCCTTTTTAAGGAAATAGCAAAAAGGTTAGTCGACATCACAGGAGACCGAAGAGCTGGTAGCTACCTCGGACAAAGAATCAGTCTAGCGATTCAAAGGGGGAACGCTGCCAGTATCTTCGGAACCTTGCCTAAAGGGACTCCTTTAAATAATATATTTTAGTATTTAAGTTTTAGGTTAATTGGTATTTTTAGTCTTGTTTTATTACTTGAGTTAGTGTTTTGTAAGTACATATTACTTAAGTTAATGTCAATTATGCGTTTAGTTAATAGTCTAGCTAATACATCGATTCTGTAGATAAATTCATATTTCATTGTCAAATATTCATTTCTTTATATTTTCTATCATAATCTATTTTATTCCCTAGTTTCTGTTCTTTATTAGAATTTCTCTTGTAAACCATGTTATTACAATATTTTCTCTTTTTATTTTTACCACAAGGATCGATGTAACGTTAGTAGAAAAAATCGTGAAGCAAAATGCTAAGTATATGTTTTGGTTGAAATTTACTGTGTCCGTAATTTCAGCCAAGGTTAGGCATATTTTTAGAAATATTATAAAACTAGCGACCCACTCCGGCTTCGCGCGGGTGCAATGATGAACATGGAAATTTATGCATGTATTACATTATAAACCTTCCTCTTGAATCACTCTATCTATTAAAAGAAACCGCTTCAAAATCCTTTGCGTAGTTTTAAAGATATAAACATACATAGGGACGGACAGATTGACAGCGACTTTGTTTTATACTATGTAGTGATAGTGATTTTGGTGATCTATTGAAAAACATTAAACTCAAGAATCATAGTGTAGCAGATCGCTCTACTTGAAAGATAGCTGATCGGCTGTTTACACCAACTTCGTAATCAAAAATTGTTTCCGAAAACCGTTGGTATTCAGAATTGCTCGTTTTTGGAAACTCCATGCCCTCTTTAGGTAGCATACACAGCATGTATATTTTTCAGCCCATAAATGACCCACTGCTGGGTCGGTCCTCCGCCAGTTACATGGCGTAAGCCTTCTGTGCCACGCTGGCCAAAAAGGTTTGGTATCAAGTTTTCCTTCTCTTGCGGCTCATTTACTTTTGTCGGCTCTTACGACACGCTCAGAATGGAATGGGGTGTCGCCGGTACATATACTCTTTTTATTCCACCGTGTATTCGCAGTATTCTCTCTTATCCTTAACGGGAGGAACGTCAATAAACTGTCAATCATTTCCCATAATTAGATCTAGGAAGTTCTTTAATATTAATTCCATTCGTGCGGTCAACTCTATAATATCATACTGGCATTGTTTTGTTCCGAGGAGATGGGAGCTATTTGCGGACGAGTCTCCCCCTTTCCCCCGCTACGGTATCCGTCTGTACATGAGCTATATTTTATCGCTGAGTTGGGATGTGAACAGTCAGCTGGGTTCTCAACTTAGGAATTTCCCACCCAAATTTAGGGAGTTACTAAGTGGGATGGGATTATGTTTTAAGGGGTGATTGGTTTGTAAGTCGTCGGTCTCTGGTTCGATTCCGGGGTCGTGTGTCTTTGTGACTAGTGGCACATGAACGATCACATTATATGCTCATATGTCTGCTGAAAAAATAGTGACATGAAAACGATTATATCATCACTCAACCCCAGTGAAATTGGGAGATTTTATTGGTGAGTTACACAATGTCAGCTACCAATTTCATCCTGAGGGTGTCGTATCTAGAGGAGCAAAAGCAGGCAACCAAGCCTCAAGGGAAGGAAAACTTGATAAAAAACCCTATCCGGTCTGACCAGCGTGGCATATTAGGCTAATTTCCCTCCAAAAACTTGGAGGTGGCCTGGCTCATCGGTGGGTTATATAAGGGGTGAGACTATGAGGTTAGTAGTAGTTGATTAAGACTGTATATTGAAATATTTGTTCTATCTACAATTTTGTTCTGTTTTTTTGTATGACCTTTGGGGTTAAGATTTTAGAGAGACTCTTGACTCTTAGAATTGGCCCAGTCGAGAGGGACATTCAACTTGAGTTCGAAATTTCAAGATATTAAAATCGTCAGCTTGTTTTTTTTTGTCTTTCGTCTGAGTTTTTGTTTTGGCGGGCCCAGAACGTCCTTGCTCCGTCGGGATCGATTGATTACCAATGCGAGATTCGAATGTGTTTAATTTGAATTTCACAATGTTACCAGCTTTTTTCGGCATTCTCACAGTTTCAGAATGCAACCAACTATCATCACACCAATGTCACCAATCCATGCGACACTGAGGGTGGCCTAAGTAAAGATTAAAGGAACACAAGCGGTGGAGCTAGCTACAATATAATGAAATGCAGTAAACAAAAGTTATTTTTAAAGGCAATGCGAGACCCATAAGTTGATAGGTTTAATGTACAGCCGTCAATAATATCAAAACCATAGATACCAATATTATCTATGTGTATGTCAGTGTGTTGACGGATTTAGAATGCATAGTGTCACCACCCCATTCCATCCAGAGGGTGTCGTAAAAGCCGACAAAAGGAAATGACAAAGCCGATAACTTAGCCGCAAGAGAAGGATAACTTGATTCGAAACTCTGTGCCAACCCGTCTAGCCAGCTTGGCACAGTAGGCTACCCTCCATGTAACTGGAGGAGGCCCGACTCAGCAGTGGGTCATCGATGCGCTAAGCAGTATGTACATTGCCAGCTATATTATTTCTCAATACAAACTCATTTCAATAGCCACAATAAGCTAATTCCCTCCACGTAGTTGGAGGAGGTACGAAAGAGCAGTGGTGACGTTACCTAGCGAGCAGAGCACCGCTTTAAGTAACCGTAAATTTTTGACGCAGGTGACTTTGCAATTATTATTGCTTCTCAGCCCATAAATTACCAACTGCTGAGTCGAGCCTCCTCCAACTACATGGAGGGTAATTAGTCTACTGTACCACGCTGGCCAGACGGGTTGGCACAGGGTCTAGTATCAACTAGACGATGGACCTGGGAAAGTCCGCCGCCTGCACCCGGGAGAAAGGCGCGCCGCGTTACGTGTGCGCCTCCCAGCGGTGGAAAGGGGGGAAGGCTATAACACCCCCTCACAATCGGAGGGCCCGCCTCGGAGCATGGGGCTCCACTAGCTATGTAAGAGGCGGGCCAAGGGTAACGGAGCATACTCCTGCAATGGGAGTATATCCCGTGGCCCGTGACCATCTCTATGCGCCCCGGAGTCCCACACAATCCGGCCAGTCTTCAACGACCGGGTCTATGAGGGTCTCCGACGTATAAAAAAGGGTCTAGTATCAAGGTTTCCTTCTCTTGCGGCTAGGTTGTCGGCCTTGTCGAATCTTACGATACCCTCAGGATGAAATGGGGTGCTGACACAATGTATTCTAAACCACACGTAACTTTACAGCAAACTACAATATCCTAGCAATCCCAGTGACGGATTTAAGCCCACCGATACATCACTTTCGTCCACCCGCAACAACTGTATTAATAAAACGCATAATAGAAGAAACAATGCTATGATTTAAACTCGCAAATTATCTTGGAGACGCGAGCGAATGTGCCGTGTAAATGGCTTGTGGAATAATTAGATATACAGCATGTAACAAAAATACACTATGCACCCGAAGTGGAGACAGAGCCACAGAGCAGTTCCCTGTATAAATTTTGTTGAAGTGCGAGGGAGAAACCGACATGTTTCTGATCCAACTTTTAATCACAAACGTATGTTCCATCTCAAATAAGTTTCTTTCCCGATAATTTTACACAAGACGCTTACTACCACTACTGAGCCCATAAATAACCCACTGCCGAATCGGGCCTCCTCCCATCACAGGGAGGGTCATTAGCCTACAGTCCTATGCTGGCTTGACGGGTTGGCACAGGGTGCCGTATCAAGTTTTCCTTCTCTTGCGGCTAGGCTTTCGGCCATGTTATTTCCTTTCGTCGGCTCTTACGACACCCTCAGGATGGAATGGGGTGGTAACACTATTTATTCTACATCCATCACAATACGGTAAATGGTTCGTGGTATAAATTATTCATAGTGCGTCAGTCATCATAATGGTCAACTGATTGATCAAGTGTAGACAGGCTTTTGTTAAAGCTAGGTAGTACTATGGATGCGTCAAGCTAAAGACGGGGCGCTGTTGGTGCTGATGCTGGTTTTCAGGCAAAGCCTATGTCTAGCAGTAGATTCCAGCAGTACGGAGGATGATGATGATGATCGTTCCGCGATGAATGTAGAGTTAACTGAGTTCCATATGCCTTTGGGTTTAAGTGTTCAGTCCTTGTGTATTTCTCTATTTCACTTTCGTCACCAATTGGTGTCTAGGTTGAAAAATGCTTTGATTTTGGTGTGAATATAGGATTTTTGTTGCACTCTGTGTATCTGAATCAGTGTGACGATGCATTGATAAAACGATGGTATATATCTCGGAGGAGTATGAGATATGGCGGCCGTGTCGCGCGCGACAGCCGGTTGGCGCGGAACGGAGCGCGGCTGCCCGCCATGATTGATTTAGAAATGGCGGCTAAGTACCAATACATAAATTAAAAAATATGCGTTCGAAATTTGAAGATGCGGTCGTTGTCTAGCGGACAGATGCAATCGCCTGCTGTTTAGGGACATACAAACTTAGTGACTGACTTCTCGTGTTGTTAACCAAACAAGAAAGGGTATGTCTATCAATCACAGACGTCCCCTGCTGGACATTGGCCTACCACATAGTTATTTTTTGGTAAAAACCACATCAACACCCATACAATGACACCTAGGCTTAGATCAACTGTCTCTGGTTTGCACAAAGACACTGGCCTGACCCCGGAATCGAAAACCCGTGCTCTAAAGGCGGTACATCTAACCTCTACACTAACCATATTACGATCCGGTGCAGATCACATGCACCGATTCTTTTATGAGGCCAATATGCACACGGTCTGATTGAACGATTGAAGCTAAAATGTGTATATGCTATTCCGCTGCAAATACAGGCGAGACTTTATAATCTACTGTCGTTATCTAAGCATGAAGTGTCTTGTTAAAGTCACGACTGACGCCTGTTGTACAAACACTATAAATTATTACTCAAATCACATCTGATGCGCATTTCCCTGTCGCCCACAAAAAGCTCATGTATCTCTCTCGATCTTCACGGAACGACAAATGTGTAACAAATAAATTATGAAATCAACGTCCCCGGTTTTTATACCTCACGTGTTAGATCCTGTCTCTTTCTCACTTGATAATTGATCGTGTGTGCGTCCCGCTCACGCGTCGGTTGTCACTGCGTGTTTTGCAGTATATCATCAGCCATCGTCTAATGACGACGCGTCTATTTATCTGACGGGATTATTACGTTTCACGCAAATTGCATTTTGAAGTATGACAGTTCATCGCACTTTTTATTGTATAATTTAATTATTAATTGCCCCAAACAATACATCAAACAGTTACAAAATAAATGTTGTCCTCCATATTTCTTTTAAAATGGACCGGCGTCGAGAATGGGCGATAAAAATTTGAAATATCAGAAAAGGAAGTGATATGTTTGGATTGTTATAAGAAACGGGTTCTGCGTGGAATATCAATCTCTTGCGTTACACAAGATGCGAGATGGAAATAATATCTCGTTAACATAGACGTTATAAATTCAGCGCGAAGATTCGACCTGTCAAAATTATAACAAGAATGTCGCTAATTAACTGGGGGTAAGCACATGGTGGTCTGTTAGTTGAGCGTCGTTATTAATTGTGACTGCTAACGGTGGGTCGGCAATAAAAGAACTAGTTGCGGTTTTACGATCCCGTTTTTCTAGATAAAATGTTGAGGCAGTAAAGCCATAAGGCGCTATGCTTGGTTTGATTTACACTTACTGTTATGTTTTTATTAAAAGTAGGACATACCCACGGTCAAGCAGATCAACACGAGATCTTAATCAAATTAGGCTTATTTGAGCTCTTTCGAATCGATATAATTGGTTTGGCTGTTCTCCTGGGACGAGTGGTAAAGAAACTATGTAAAATATCGAAGTATAGTTTGCCACCCCGTCCAGCGTGGGTCATTTATGGGCTGAGTTGTAATAATAGTGTTAGAACAGTTTTATGAGAGGAAGCTCACACGAAGCAGCAACAAAAGGACTTTATCCGTACGGCGACCAGTTTAGTACATAGTGTCACCACCCCAGTCCATCCTGAGGGTGTCGTAAGAGCCGACAAAAGGAACTGACAAGGCCGACAAGGCTGCAAGAGAAGGGAAACTTTCATACGAAACCGCCTAATCAGTGTGTTATACAGGGGATGAATATTTTTATTTTTGGATTAGTTCCTTCGTAAATATTTGTTGGTTATGTTGGTATTTTAAGCGTGTTATTTCAAGCTTTAGTGATAATTTTGATATATTTATTTAATTTAACTGTGTGCATGTATTAGCGCAAAATACGTTTATTATGCTCAACTGTAACAGGAGTTAGCTGAAAAACAGTGTTGTGCCGATGGCACAGCTTATACTGAGCTAATGTCCTGCCGCACATGCTAACATTACTTATATACTTCACTAAAAAATTTCCAATAGTTTTAAGAAAATGTGTGGAAAATAAATGGTTTAAATGGTTTAAATAGTAGTATTAGAAGCCACGTAAGAGTTTTGGCACCTGCACAGCATTGGTTTCTAAGTGGTCTCTATAAAACCTGATTGACTTCAGTGTACATTGTAGATTTTTTAACGTAAAAATGTACTAGGTACATAAGACGGGACTGATGCCAAAATTCCAAAAAAAAATGAACATGGTCATCTCCCAATTAATTAGCATTGCGGCTATAATTAGTGCGTCGTATGCGCAGGAGACTGGAGGACCGACGCTAGGGCTATCACTGTTAAGGCCAGTGTGTCATAGGGTCGTGGAGAATTGTTCGCCCATTGGGGAAACATTGGGGACTGAAAGTAAGAGGCATATCACCTAGCCGGAAGAGAAGGAAAACTTGATACAAACCCTGTGCCAACCCGTCTTACCAGCGTTGCACAGTAGACTAATTTCCCTCCATGAATTTGGAGGACAGCCGACTCAGTAGTGGGTCGTTCATGGGCTGAAACGACGACGACAAGCAACAAAACCAAACTTTGATTAGGCTGTAAATAGAAGCTCACCAGTTGACAACCCTACATCAGTGACATGTGACAGATGAGGTACAGTGCGCTGGCGCAGCACGCGACTGTGGAAAAGGCGGTTCGCTAGCTGTGGAACAGCTAATTAGAGCCACAATTTATTCCCTTGATATCCATGCCAAGTTGATAGTAAACGGTTGTTAGATTTCAGCATGGCTTCCGTGCGCACACACTTACTTTTAAACCCCCCACGAGAAGGCGTGTTATAAAGTATGCCTTTTTAATTTATAATTCGGGGTAAGGTTGCTGTCATAAGGAAGTCCCTAGACAGCAATAAATGTACCCTTTCTTATTCCGTCTCATCCGACATACTGCATCAAAATTAAATCAAATAACTTGTCCCTTTGGCACGTCAATATAAATTTAACATTTACTATTTACCATCGGTTAGGATGGCTGCTCTATAGAGAAGAGCTGGCAGGAAACCTTGAAGTTGCTTATTTTTTAACCCGCCATTTTTCTAAACAAGGAATGAAAAGATAAACGAAAAGAAAAGAAAACAAATTTAGAGTTGCACACCTAACTGCCCCCCAGCAACGGCACCTGTTCACAAGACTGACGCATGTGACAGCCATCGCCCATTTCAACCAAATTTCAACCAATTCAACCCCTAGAACAGCATACGTTGGCAAATGAAGGAAAATAAATACGGTACTAACACTATCAAGCAATGATGAAGCAATAACAGACACTACACAAAAAAGTTACAATTAACGACCAACACAACACAGATAAAATATGTGATTCGCTTTCGCGAATGTATTAAAAACTAAGATACGATACCTTATGATATTGGGTATCGACAATCTTATGTTTGCTGCTGAGAAAATATTGATTGACGATTTCATATCTTAACACCTCAATAGCAGAACTGAGTTTGGTACAACTGTTTTGTTGGACGACAAAAAATGTCGTTGTATCTTAATTATATGCTTGTCTTGTACGCCAACTGCGATTTAAACCTGTTTAGCCTCCATTGTTTGTCCGTATGTCCCCAAATACGTCCGTAACACGATTAGTGAGAATCTTTGTACCGTCTTTTTTGTTAGCGCGCAATTAAGTGTTTTTTTGTGACACCTAGAAGGCGGGTTTTTCGGTATATACCAGCTAATTTATGTACATATTAATAATGTTCGATTACATATAACGTTGCGTGCAAAAAGTTGTTTTTATGTCTTCAATTACAGTATTTAATTCAACTAAGATCTTTATTTAACTGATTAGGAAATTATTATGTTTAAATCTAAGCAATGCTGCGGTGGGACAAAAAGTCCGGGGTTAATCAGGTTTTTTGGTCTGGCAAAATTATGTTTGGAACAATCTGCTTGGCAATAAAGGCCAGGAACAACAAGGCGATCGAAAACCTTGATCAGCAGAAAATATCACGGACACGGAATATAATTTAAATATCAAGACCAAACAGCTATTACCAAACAGCTAAGGAAGCACCTACTGAGAGTAGGTTAAATGCAACACCAATGTCCCAGGTGCCAAGGCGCAGGGTACGACAAACGAAAGAAAAAAAAAAGAGCAAATAACTACCATTCATTGCTAAAAAGAACACGGACTACAAGTCTGTGGTGTTGTAAGAGAATAAATAATAAAAAAAAAACCAATCTGCTTCTTTACCAGCCCAATTTCGTACTCTTGACGCATTCGGCTGCTGTCACCAGCGTTTTGTTATGAGCAACTGTCTACTATATACATATTCTATGTGGTAATGGACTTATAATACAACTTTATCACCAATCCATACCATCGTAAGAGGAGACTAAAGGAACGTAAGAGGCAGATCAAAACTTGATATTATACGCCAATGGTCAGATATCCTTGCAGATTTCCTCAACCCCTCTGCTGTTTGATCTTTACTGGACTCCTTTGATTTTGTGGGTCCTATATCCGAATGAAACCTATAGTGACATAAAAAAGAGTAGCAAAGCCTTGCCTAAAATGACTTCACTCGGCTTCTAAAATTCTTCTTCTTCCTCGCTCCAGTCCATTCTAACGTAATTTGGCTAAAAAACCAGCGATTGCCGACTGCCCTTTGTGACCATCATCTTGCGGCGCAACCGGTACATCTTTGGTTAGGTTAGGTTCCAACTGTCCGTTTTTATGCTATTGTTTGCTATATATGCTAGAACAGCAGCCGGAACTGACGGCTTTACGTCGCTAAGCAAGGATGAGCTCCGATATTACGTGAAATAGACTCCCATCAACACCGAGAAATAGCTTCACTATTTCCATGCCTAAATTATTCAACGAATGTCCATATGAATTTGTGAAGCAAGTGTCTATATTTCAACAGGTTTTTCCTGGACTTAAAGTATTCCTTTTGACAGTTTGATTAGGCATACATTTGGTTAAGGCCATGGGAATCGCGCTATGTGTTTCAGAGTAAAATTTATCCATTATGTATTTAGTATAGGACGCTGCGCGCACGCAGACGGGGTCTAGGGTTGCCAGTTTTTGTACAAAGTAACGGTACCCACTATTAAAGTAAGCCACAGGGCCCAAACTATATTCTATCGACATGACATGATGCTAACACTAACCTACTAAATTAAAAAAAAAATAGCACTACTACTACTCAGCCCACAATGACCCACTGCTGCGTCAGGCCTCCTCTCATCATAGGGAGGATAATTAACCTACTGCCTAAATAGCACGTTGGTTGTCAATGTTGGCTCTATTGAATTAATACTTTGGGGTCCTGCCCAAGATATAACCTGGGCACTTTACAAACATCATTCACGACTAGAAATTACACCCAGACCCAGAGCAAGTATATCTGGCTTACTCAACTTGCCTGACCCTGGAATCGAACCGGCAGAAGAAAATTAGTTTGCCGCTGATTCTAACTTCCCCTGTCAGAAACACAATATCAGAGAAGGATGAAGTTGTTGGTAGTTCTACGGTTCGAGTAAGCTGAAGCTGACATAAGCAGTCAAGAACTTTGGCTACGGTATTCTGTGAGGTCCGGTCCTTCCTCAGACAGGCAGCTCCATCGAGCGGTGGAGTGGGTCAATGGGCAGACTGCAATCACTCTGTGTGAATACTGATATGAATAAATATTCCAAAATAAGTACGTTTCTACTACCAGTTTAGGTCCAATCTAAATTTATATAGGGACGTTAGGCTACTATGCCAAGCTGGCACGACGGGTTGGCTCAGATGTTTCCTTCTCTTTCGGCTAGGTGATCTTACGTAACCCTCAAGATGGTATGGGTCAGTGAAATTTAGTATTCTTAATCCGTCACCACACGGAAATACGTAATAACGAATAGTATAACTAGATGTTATTACAAGCGATTTAAAATTGGATAACTCTTTGGTGATCGGTTCATTAATTTTATTACCTCTTGGTAATTTTAGAAATCAGCTATTAAATGGTAATGGGTAATTAATGATGATATAAAAAATATCCAATTTTAATTCCGACTTTTGGTCTAATGCTGATTTCAGCCAATAAATTGGTTATTGAGGACATTCGAACTATTTGCCTTTTTAATGTTTTTAATTCTATACTCTTCGTATATATTTTAGTGATAACCATTTTTTTTGTCTTTTTAACCCTTTTTATGTCACTATATAAATTTATACACGAATTTTGTTTATAAAATTAATAGTTGTTCACCTTCTTAACAATATAACTCCATTTGCAAGTAAATTTAAATAAGTAATTAGCCAAGTCTCTGCCCGTAAATGACCCAATGCTGAATAGACCCTCGGAATTCTATTGTTCTCTCATTTTCTAGAGGTGTTTTATACATGCGTTTATGCTAATCCTGTCCTCCATTTTAAGAGTGGGAAATTAGCCTACTTTACAAGACAGCTTGTCAGAGGGTTTCATCACATACCCTTTGCCTCCAACAATTGAAGGAGGCACAAGTCAATAATGTACCAAAATATGGTAGATTATTAACAATCGGCCGGCAACCCTGACCACCAAATGCTGCGCACGATTCGATCGAAATCTCGCGCGGAACACACGCGGCTGGCGTGCGAAGCGAGCGCACGATCCATACCGCTTCCACGTCGATCATAGCTTCTACAAGCACTTCTAGACGTTTATAGGCTACTGCACTTTCATAGACGACCGTGAATTTAAGCGCGTCAAATTTAAAAAAATAACTTTGGCACCTATTTAAATATCGGGTACGTATTTATAATTGAGATATTCCGTTTACAACTGTAAATCAATGTGTGAGTGACTGCCATTTTTACACGCACACAAACGTTAAAATAATGTTGCTAGGAAAATAAGTAATTCCCCAAAATATGGAAGAAATAATGCGTGCTGCATCAGATTATTTCTTCTAATATTAGATAATGAATTATATGAAATTCTGCCGTTTTAAGACCTACTTGAAACAGTTTCACTGAGTGTGTGACCTTAATGTTCAGAAACATTATCATCCAGGCAACGGGTTTTTCTGGTCTTTTTCTGCATTTCTGTGACATCGTTTGACTCATAAACGAATATATTTGACTATACACGCCACAGCACCTTAAAGCACCTACTTACTAATAATACGCATGCCAACACAGTCTACTACCAATAACTCTTATAAAAATGTTCTGGCAAATTACAGAACCTTGTGAAATATTATCTCATTGTCTTTGCCTTCATTATGCATTCTATCATGCATCTACTTAATATGTATAAATGGAGGACTGATTGACTGCTGGTTGACGTCACGAGACATAAATAAGCTATTTGTTGTAATGTTAAGTGGCGACCACCAGGGTGCGTCACGCCTTCCCGATGGCATGTCAATCAGATAATATCTTTGCGCGTGATTATTTTTTAATTTCTGCCACCGGCGCGCCTTGTGGTGTTGCCAATGCAAATGCTACCGTGATTTATTTGTCTGTGTCAAACTTATTTTGGTAGACAATAGATATTAAATTTATTTTATCTTGGTATTTATCTTATAACATAATATTATAATGTCTTAATTTCAATTATTATTACACGGATAAAATGATTATCAAATTGTAGATTTTGGTTATATTCAATTAGATCTTTTATCATAGTTAGTTAGCGCCATGATAAAAATATTGATTATTTATAAACTGTGTTTTTTTTTGTAAACGTTCGTAACGCTACTGTGGCGGTATTGGGTGAATTCGAAGCCACGACAAAGGCACGGTCGCACAGAGACTTAGCCTAGAAACATTTTCTAAAATATTTCTAATGACAGTTGTACACCCATTTCGAATAAGAAATATAATAACAATATTATGGTCGTAGAGGACGCTTCAAGGCGCCAATGCCCCGAGCGCGTAATTCAAAATGCAAATATTGTGCACTTATAATGTATTTTGTATTCAATGGGCACCGGTGCAGTGGCCGGCCACGTCTCTCGCCAGTTTTACTGGAGAATCATGTAAAAATCGGCCATTTTTATTCCGCTCGCGCCCACCTGATTGGCGGTTCCCATGAGCTTAATTTTCACGGATTTCTTAAAAAGCAATATTTGTCTATGGCCTTTGAGTTAAGCGCGCGCGACGAGAATAACACTCGTGCCTTCGATATTCAAATGTTTGGGATTAAAAAAGTTGATTTAACGTCATTGGCGCGGGAAGTAGAACGCAATTTGTTTCCAAATGTCACATTACAATTTTTCTTCTTTTTGTATATGCCAGTTATAGGTATAGTATCCCATAACTGGCAATAACTAGACGATTTTACGAAACCACCGAGGCAACTGGAATAGCTATGATAATCATATCGGGTCCGATACCACAGGAAGATAAAACCTTATTAATGTCGTCGCCACACCTAGTCAGGGGTCGTCCATCGTGGTCACCACAGTTTGGAATAGCATCAGGAGGTGACACTTTGCATGCCATGATTCTAAATGCGTCACCAAACGGTACACCGCAGCCACTGAAATTAAAAAGAAATGAGCACAAAGCGTAAGAAATGCGAAACCCAAACATCTTAAACGTATGAAGGAGAGTTCTAACCAGCTCGTTAGCTCGTGATACTTCATTTGACTACGGCGCGCTGTTTACGAGACAGTGGCTCCAGCGGGGATTCTATAAAAAGGTGCTTCGTCACTGTAAAGTAGAATTGAAAGCAGTAGCACAAGTCTTAGCAACATCCGAAGTTGCGTCGACATTCGCAGTCACGTGATCCAGTCAAACAACATCTCACAATTTGCTCGTTGAAAGATTCAATACTATAAAACTTTCCCAACAATAGTTACATTTACGTTTTAAAACTTTTGAGGTTTTTATACATTTTAAAATAACAGTAAAGGTTCTAACTGGATATTAAAATATTTAACAATAAAAGTATTTAATAATGTTTTAGCATTTCGCGCTTCTTGTGCAATGTGGTAAAATGCCATGGACACTACAAATGGTTAGCAACGTTGGGTTTTAAAAATAAATAAGACACGGTTAGCGCAGTGGTTGAGCGATCGACTTCTGCGCAGCATGTCGCGGGTTCGATCCCCGCACGGAAGAAATATTTGTACGACCTACAAGTATTTGTTCCGGGTCTGGGTGTTTTCTATCTATAATATGTATGTGTTTACAAAAAAAAATGTATATAAGTAGTTTATCATCCATCTCGTTACCATAACACAAGCATTAAGTTGCTTAGCTTGGGACGAGATGGCGTTGTGTGAAATGTCCAATGATATTTATTTATTTATTATTTAATCCTGTCAAATTAATGTCAACCTCGTATTGAATCGTAGAATTGTTAATAAAGCATTTGATTATGTCACGATCTTTTCGGCAAAGTGTTGTGCCTGAGATAGCTATCAAATATGAACGGTAGGTGAGGCAATGAAATACGAGTCTACAATAAAGCTTCTAACTTACGAGTATTAACATTAATTTAGGCGAAGTTATTGCAGAACGAAACGGTTACCAGTGAAGTTTAACCTATATTTAATTGAATTTGGAATACGAATATGGAACAATAGGCAAATGCATGGGCATGTCGTAAATAGTCTTAAATCGGGGTACATTCACCTACTGCATTCAAATTTGCACTGTGATCTCACCGCAACCCCGCCCCCCGAATCCCCCTGCCCAGTCTAATTTTAACCAAGAATCGAACCCGACACACGTGTTCACTTAGTGATGAGTAACTTGAATAAAGTTCCTTATACTTTTGGGAATTTGTGGTTAAAGTGTCGCATCATTGCTCTTCTTGATCTTGTACAGATGTGTCTTCAAACGTCAAGACAATCATATACCTAAAAACTACTACTCAGCACATACATGACCCACTACTGAGTCGGGCCTCCTCCAATTACATGGAGGGTAATTAGCCTGACAGAATGCCACACATAAAATTTCCTTTTGTCGGCTCTTCAAAACAACAAAACTTTTCAAAAAAGCATATTACCGCATTGCTGATTATTTAAACGACCCAGCTGCTTGGGACTAGGCTGTTCAGTGTCAGTGTATTTTTATGTTCTTTATTTATGTTACTAGTCAAATAGGACCGCAATGAAAAAAAATGACAAGCCCTCTGAGTTTCTTGCCAGTTCTTCTCAGCAGTGGTCGCGTTCCGAACTGGTGGTAGACGGTCGAATTTTTTTTATTGTATAATATGACAATATGTTGACTATTTGTGAGTGTCCATCGTGACCCACACAAAATAAATGATTTGAATTTGAATTCTTACGACACCCTCAGGCAGGAAGGGGTGGTGACAATACGTATTTTAAATCTGTCACCACACGGATTTATAACCACATAAACCTAAAAACTACCTGTACTGAAAAACAGCCTTATTTATTTATTTAACAATTAATGTACACATACAAAACATAAGTCCTTACTCCAGACCGACGACTCATCACTGTCTTAGTGACGTCAGTCAGTAGTTCACTCACACTGAAGGAGTGAATACATGGCAAACGAAAACCTGTGTTTCTTTTAGGCCGTAGCGACCTGCACACTACATACTTTACAGTTTACACAATGTACCCGAAAAATGTGAACTAACAACATCAAGGAATATCGCCTACAAATGCGAGAATTACCAAAAAAACCGCGATAGCGAAGTTTATAGAGCAATTCGCACGGTTGACGCCTTCCAGATCCGATAGAACAGTTTGTTATATGGTATTTGTTGGGTAAATATATGTTGGGTAATTACATTATGAATCGGACCGCATACTTAGTAATAAAAAGAAAAAATGACAAGCCTTCTTGAATTCCTTGCCAGTTCTTCTCAGCAGTGGTCGCGTTCCGAACTGGTGGTAAAGTATATTACTTTGCATTGTATAAATTTTATTAAGATGTTGACAATTTGTAAGTGTCCATTGTGTCCTATGCAAAATAAATAATTTGAATTTGACTTTAAAAAATCCCCGACTACAGCTATCGGGGGATAGACGCTGCCGCCCCCTGGCAGACACGTCGACTGGCTGGATGATCTTCCATTTGCGTATATAAGACCATTCCAGCTCATAGTGGCAAATATAAACCATTGTTGTATAAGCACACGGACTGTTCGCCTTCTCATATAAGCGCTCAAAGCTCCGCGAGTCAAATCCCGCTGAATCATCGTGACGTCACAGTTCACATTTCTGCGGTTACATTCCGCGTTGGCCTAAGACCTTATGCGATGACGTCATCACCATTCCCCACTCCAAATACCAATGGATCAGCTATTAGTCCTAATGGATTTATATCTCTAAGCATTGATCAATATTTAGTCATAGTGCTGTTACGAAATAAAGTTTCAACCTCAAAAGGAACTTTATTTACGATAGAACATCACAAAACTCTTATAAATAGTCATATTTAAAATTATCATTTTAAGACCCTTGTCCCACGCTAGGTGGTAGTTTCCATACATACATATCAGTCGTTATACCTACATTCAAACCTTTCATACACAATACCTCATTCTTACAATCCATCCATCTCTTTTGATCTCCCACAACCCTTGCGTCCACCCACATTCATGCTGAAAATACCACCGGTTCGGAAAGCTGCTCTACAGGGAAGAGCCGGCAAGAAACTCTGTAGTTGTTATTTATTCTTCAAAATATTGGTCTTCACTACATAGTACATACTCGTACATACTAGTATAAAATAAAGTCGCTGTCTCTTGCGTTCTTTTAGTCGCCTTTTACGACATTTAAAGATGGTCTGGGTTGGTGACATTGTGTATTCTAAATCCGTCACCACACGGGTTCCTCCAAACGTATTTATAAACATATTATCTTCTAATTTTCAGCTCGAAATATCTATACGAAATCAGGCCGATGCAGTGTCATCCGAAGATTGTTGACTTGACAATAAACACATCAGCCAACCTGTTCCAAACCGGACTCCCGTTACTCTCATGATAAAACTTCACCAAAAAAGGTCATATCGATAAAAACAATCGATATATTCATTCTCGAATCGAAGGTCAGAATCGATATAAAATTAAAAAGTATAAACGGCCCGAGGCGGGTTTGTTAAATTTCAAATGTTTACCGGACGCCATTACAATTTTAAATTTCATTGTACACGCGACAACAATTATTTGCTTCTTTTTTAAATTCGGAAACGTGGATGCTTTGGCCTTGCTATTTCGCTGCGTACTTTGGGACAGTTACGTTCTGGCTAAGTATGCACGATGTCACCAAACCATTCCGCCCTAAGGGCGTCGTACCACAACGAACGTAAGTGGCAAACTAGCTTTAATAGAAGGGACATTTGACACAACCCATACCCAACCCTCGCGACACCGTAGGCTGCTTAGAAGGCTAACTTCTGATATACTTTCATGAACTTAGAGGAGTCCAACTCAGCAGTGGGATAATGGTCATTGCGCTCGAAGCTTCTTAGTTTTGACGCAAAGTTTGACTGCAGAAATATAGAGCTTATGACTAGCAGTGTTACGTATGATGTCATCATCATTTCAGCAAAACGAGTCCTTTGCTGGACCTAGGATTTCCCCAAGGCTTTCCACCAATCTCGACGATGGATTTAAAATACATAGTGTCACTACCCCATTCCACTCTGAGGGTGCCGTAAGAGACCACAAAAAGAGACCCAGCCACAAGAGAAGGAAAACTTGATACGAAACCCGGTGCCAACCCGTCGGGCCAGCGTAGCAGAGTTGGCGAATAACCATACATGAAGTGTAATTGGAGGGTTAAAGGCCCGATTTAGCAGTGGGTCATTTATGGGCCACTATGACACAATAAGCAGCTAATTACTGACATGTAAATGGATTAAAAGCTCAATTTGCTACCATTTAAATTACTTTTGCTCAAGCACAAACAAAATTATCTTTTTTAAACGATCTCGCTCCCGCGCTACGGCATAACCTCACTTTTTAAATGTGTAAACTCGAGGCATGGGGGACGAAACTTTTCGCCAAATGAATAAAGTTCAATTTTCAGTGTGTGCTAATTTTATAACTTCTTTATAAAGATCATGCGTAGAATTTGTACATATTTTTTCAAAATACAACCACAGATCACGCTCCACTTTTTGTCACAGACGAATTCGGCGTGTTAATTATTTTAAACTGCTAATTAGGCGGTTGGGTACCGTTAATAGATTGAAAAACAGTATTATCGATAACATCGGATGGGACATCGTCATTAAATAACGATTGGATTTTAAGATTAAAAAGAGTATGTTTAATGTGAAGTATCTCTCCGAGTTGGAATTTCCCAACATCTCATTCTTGAATCTTTTAGTTGTTAGAGTAAGATACTAATGTTTTGGTAACATCGTTTATTAGATTTAATTAGTAAATTTTAAAACATATTGTTCTTTTTTCAAATGTTCATAATTTATAAAAATTAACATAAAATATTTTTGAGGAATTTGCCAATACTTTGAGCAAATATTAGTTATATGCCAATGAAACTATGATATATTTAATTTTAAGAAGCAATAATTCATTTGTTCTTTAACGAATATTAACTCAAAAAATAATATTTTATCGATATTAGTTACGTACATAAAGAAAAAAATGCTTCACAATAAACGTATGACATGGCGGTCGCATAATTTAGACGAACACTTAATACGTAACATCAAGAGCTAAGTAATTGACATTAAAAACTAAATTAATTGTACGGAACACACACATTAAGTAATTTCACTAACTTGGTGGTATTGGCTAGAGTAAATTATAAACAGTAAGTCAACGACAGAACTCACACACTCACATTTATGCCTTTCAAAAGGAAAAGACAGTTTTTTTTAAAGAAAACGAAACCTCTGCTCTAGGTATAACCTGTATCGTGGGGCAGTTTACAAACATGTAGTTCACAAACACAAATGACACCCAGACTCAGAGCAAGTGCCTCTGGTTTACACAAAGATACTTTCGCCACCCCGGAATCGAACCCTGGACCCGTTGATCCAAAGGCGGCACATCTAACCTCTAGATCAACGAGGCGGTGATACATGACCCACTGCTGAGTCAGGAGGGTAAATTAGCCCACTGTGCCACGATGGCCAGACGGGTTGACACAGAGTTTCGTTTCAAGGTTTCCGTCTCTTACCACACCCTCAGCATGGAATGGCTATGTATTCAGGCTACTGGTTGAGTGTTAATATTAACTGTATACGAAAAGTTAGGTGGCATTTTATGACTTGTTATAAGCGCACAAAAAGCCAATACATGACACATGACATTCTCAAAGCCGCTGTCGTTATGAAGTGCAACCATTTTAGGTATGCATTAATATGGTTATCAGATCGACCTTCTGTTTTCTGTGAAGTTATGAAATGGCATAACTAAGTATTTCATATTTCCTGATAAGCTTACGAGCTGATATTTTAATAGTTCTTTGTCAGTTTAATTAGTTTTTTTAATCACTTTTAATTAGGATAAAGGCTTTAAAGGATTTTTATGCTTCGGATATTGGAGGGTAACTTGTTAAGTAATTGCTAAGAGAAAATAAAGAAATGCGGTTTGTATAGTGTCGAATCTTATATTAAATTGATACCTATAGTTTATTAAAAAATAATTAAATATGTAAAAGTAAGTAAAATAAGTATTAAAATACAAGCTGTTCCCAAACTGCTTACCAGTTAACGAATGTTGGATAAATTAGTAAAAATCGTTGTTGATTTTTACATGGCTTTTATTTGAATGTGACACAGAACAACATATTTTTAATTTCATTATAAAGAAAGCTATAAACTATAAAAATAGGTTTTACAACAGAATCAAATAATATAATAATGTATACAAATAAAATAGTATATGATCTCAAACTTTTAATGAAGTAGCTAAACATCAACAAACATCGATTAGAACAAAAATACAAAATGCTTAATAATCCTTCGTATATTAACATATTTCTTTTGTTGGTATACTAATGTACGGGCTTCAAAAGTGACGCGATCACCATAACTAAATAACTACTTATACATTTAACTATTTAGCTATTTTATAATACTGCCAGCCCAAAAATTACCCACAGTTGAGTCGATCTTCCTCCAGTTACATGGAGGGTAATTAACCTACAGTGCTACGTTGCCCAGATGGGTTAGCACCGAGTTCCTATCCAGTTATCCTTCGCTTGCGACGAGACATTTCCTTCTCTCGGCTCTTACGACACCCTTAAGGTGGAAAGGGGTGGTGACACTATGTGTTGTAAATCCGTCACTACCGTACTAATAATAACACCCCACCAGTTTAATACGTTTCTGGATCAACCGGGGTCGCAAAAATTGGTTACCGATACATCTATAGGACCATCTGTTTTCTCAAAATTTCGCCGATACCGTATTATAGGCAGTAAACTGTCAAAACGTACATTATCTGATGAGCTAAGGGCATGGCGCGCGGTCTTAATGAACGGATCAGTTACAGAGTCAGGTTACACTCGTTAGCGGGACATCTTGCAACTCATTGTCTCCTGGTACTTCGTCGGGTATTATGCGGCTCCTTTCATGGACCGAACAAACAAACGTAATTATCAGTACATTCAGGAATACCTCCTGGCTTTTATTTGCTCCTGGTATTACGAATAGGAGTTTATCTACTACCCACCTTACTAGCACGCTCTTCTAGAGGTGTTGCAATGTCGTTCTTTATTAAAGGCTAATAAAAAAAAATGCGTCGGTAAATCTCCGGGTATTTACCAGGACCGAAGCGCCTTGTTCGGATATACATCTACGAAGCTACCAAAACAAAATTGCGTTAATCGAAATGGCAGTGAACAATTGACGCAGTCCAGTTTTTTTAGTTTTGTGAGTGATAACTTCCTGGACTATCCGCGTAGCTCGGGGAAGACTCAAATTCACCTGTAAAGGACGGCTATTTGAGGGATGCTCCATACCAACTAATCCCCGATGTACCGTACCGTGCGCCTGGCTGTTGTAGCAGCAGTCAAGAACAGGCTAGTGAAACAGCAAACTCAAACTAGGTGGAAGGATCACGAGAGTCATTGAGTGAGTGAATGGAGTTTGCTTAAAGTGGCCCCTTCTCTGCAGTGATGCATAGACCATAGACCGCAATCGAATACAGAGCTTTTCAACGCACGCCTTATTAGTATTCTCGTATCCATCAAGACACCTTCCTAATTTCGCCGAACCAGAGCTTGAATACCAAAAGGCATTCTATTTCCGAGTTGTCCTCGACCGTGACAAAAAAAGCAGCCCACCCAACTACCAGCGACACTTGCCCGTCGCCACCTGCCTCAAAGACAGTGACGACAATTTGTCACCCCACCCAGTCAGTCGACAAGTCCTCCGAACCAGCCGAGGAATTGCCACCGATGACGGCCTACGAGATATATGGGGACCCGATGTCCAACGATTAGGCCTCGTGCCAATCCGAGCACGCCCGATGATTCACGAACGGGTTGAACGAACGCGAACGATCGCGCCAATTGTTTTTCATAAACGGACATCAATTTGAACATGCGGGCTCGAATTTCGAATGTCGCGAGTTCAAATTTGGAACGGCTTCGCTAGTGATAAGATACTGGTAGCCGTTCTAGGAACTGGTACATTACCATGGTATTGTAATATTTGGTACTCAATCATGACATTGTATCGGTACATTATCAATAAATATAACAAGAGGTAAAAAGAAAGTAGTGCCAATATCCAGATTGTTAGCGGTTATTTATTTAGGTTCATTTTATACTTTAAACTCTATTTGCGACTTCACGTCACCCACATAATGCTCACTCAGTGTTAATTACTCACTCACTCATTTGCCTCAGTTCTAAATTTGAGATTTATGTCTTCTTGAAGATTAATATTAGTAATTAGCGGTCATCGTGCGGGACAGTTATAACGGATCTCAAAGATATTTTAGTCTTGTATTCCTCATCATCTAAATCTGTCCTTACCGAGTGCTTTGGTGCTAAAAGGTTGTTACATTGTTGACATTGAACGGCCATTAACCTCAATGATGCAAGTCGTTGCAATCGGATAAAATTACATAGGGTAGTAAATTTTTGCAAACTATCTATCCGTTTTATAGTACATAAAATTTTATGGAGCTATTGACATACCGTGTAGATGTCAACATGATTTTTTTTTATTAAACATGATTAGGGATTGTGTACTATTTAGCGGAGCGAGAGAAGTGGTTTGATATTATTTAGTATACTAAATAATACTTGGTTATGATTGGATAAATGCAAATGTTTACTTTAGAAGCGGCTATAAAGAAAATGCCAGCATCTAGAATTAGACATATAATTGCGAAATGTCGATGCTGGCAACACCCAAGCTGCGATGACATCGGGTGTGTCAATTATTTGGCAGACACAGGCCGCATTCTGGGGCATCGCTAGTGCAGGAACTAATGTATCGATGATTTGGAAAGGAATTATATCTTCATACAAATTATTTTCAATTTGAATTGGGAACTACAGATTATGATTCCTTTGCAACAAAACTGTTACTTTTTCGTTACTGTCGCTTCGAAAAAAACACGCAAATCATCAATTACATCATTGATTACACACACTATTTTATTATTGGAAAATCATTTTGAAGAT
This sequence comes from Clostera curtula, assembly GCA_905475355.2. NCBI lineage: Eukaryota > Metazoa > Arthropoda > Insecta > Lepidoptera > Notodontidae > Clostera > Clostera curtula. Next base: position 1,577,864 of record FR997813.1, on the reverse strand, counting down.
ATTTTATCGAATAACTAAATTTTTGTGCGATTGTTAACAATTGGTCTACCCATTTGAGATACCGATATCGACATTATTTCATCGATAACATACCATCACCAATCACAAACGGCCAAGATCACCGTATAGTTCCGATATTTGCTACTTCAAATCTTATGGACATTATTTTAAAGTTGGCATTCGAAATTATATCAAAACGTGAATCAAATAGGTTTTTATTATTAGGTATGCGTTTTCGTTATTTTTTGCATTGTTCTTTTGACATGATTTACCGAAATTGGCAAACAACGATCATAATCTTATTATTAAGTGATTAAGTGAGCTCAAGCAATAGGTTGCTTTTCTGGTTCTTTAAAATGATAGACAGAGATTTCGCGTTAATATTTTTCTAATTAAAAATGCGAGCTTCTGTTGATTCTTCGATTTGATCGAAACTATTCTGAAATATAATGTCTATTTTAAACTGAAAACGTCTCGAATAATGAATTCGAATAGCTATTAATCATTAGTGGGCTAATGAGAGCGATGTTCACGGATCGATCATTACAATCGATTTGCGAATCGATTCTGCGTTCACGAGACAATGGCCGCCGGGCGTCCGTATGATTTACGCTTGCTTGTTACCGGCGCCGTAATGAGCTGAGCCCGCGCCGCTTAGTTTACATCTTTTCGATTATGAATAGTGATAGCGTAGCATTTAGATTCGGATATTATAAAACTGTTATTAAGAAGATTAGGTTAGGTTATCCAATGATAATGAAAGTTTGGTACTCGTATAAATTTGATATTTTGTTACTAATTTTTTTAGGAAGTCATCGCGTTAAGATTCCTATTTCCCTAATGAGGTATCAAATAGTATTCAGAATTACTCATTTACATTACAAATGTCAGTAGTTTTATGGAGTGCATATTCTTCTTCACATAACTGTGTGTGTCGTTTGTCACAGATGCGAAATTACTAAATAAGTGTCCTCGGACCAAGGAACACTTTCGTTAACTATCAAATTCAAATTCAAATCATTTATTTTGCTTGGGTCACGATGGACACTTACAAAAAGTCAACACAATATTCATAATGAGTCTATATAAAACAAATGGTCTACCATCTACCTCCAGTTCGGAACGCGACCACTGCTGAGAAGAACTGGCAAGAAACTCAGAGGGCTTGTCATTTTTTTTTTTCATTACGGTCCTGTCTCTTATGTATTTAAACAATAACATAATTGAGTAACATAAAAATACTGGCACTGAACAGCTTAGTCCCAAGCAGCTGTGTCGTTTACATAATCAGCAATGCAGTAATACGCTTTTTTGTAAAGTTTTGTCTTGACCGTCTTTTTAAAAGCATTGCGAGGCAAGTCTCTAAGTTGCATGGGCAGTTTGTTATAAAAGCGTATACATTGACCCATGAATGAGTTACTTATTCTGTGGAGACGAGTACAATGGACAGCAAGATTATTCTTGTTTCGTGTATTCATATTATGTATATCACAGTTCTTAGTAAAGTTATTAATATTTTTATGAACATACATCAATATAACATACATCATATCTATTTTAATATGCGTCTGAGCCAGGCGTTATTTGGCGTGAAAATATAATCCGCACGTTCCTAGATTAAGATCCGAATTTCAGCCCATAATTAGTGGAACCTTAAACTTCATGAAGGTAAATTAGCTTACTGTGCCACATTGGCAAGACTGTTTAGCACAGCGTTTGTATCAAGTTATCCTGCTCTTGCGGGGCTACCTTTAAGTTTCTGTACTTGGCTTTTTGTATTGGTATTTGGGTTAGTGTATTTTAAATCCGTCACCACACCAATAAATCACCATATATATTTCTATAAATGAATAATGTACTAAACTAATAAATATCCACTTCTATGGATAAATAAATTACGAAGCTATCGCACCACAACCACTTAATACCCTTCGGATATCCGATCTCCAGTTTCGGATAACACCATCGAGTAACATCACTAATGACAAGCAGCCATTTTTAAATTAACAGCGTGGTAATGACGAATAGAAACGATTTGAAATTCCTTTTTCGAATGTGGATATTATTAGTTTTTATTTTTAATTTGTTTTTTAATCTTTTGTTACAGGTAAGTTGAAATTTGAGTTATGATTTATGGCCGTACGGTTTCGCTCTTGGTAAGAAAAAAGTTTTATTGCACGCTACATAAAATTAGTTTATTTTTAGAAAACGCAATTAAAGCAATACCGTTGCAATTTATTTTAATTTATACTTAGTTTTACGACCGTAATAATATTTACTTTGTAATAAGATATACTGTTGTGTTAAACGTTTAGTTTTATTTTTCATAAATATGCATAGCTGAGTACATCGTACTCATATTTAGGCCAGCACAATGCCACTTTTTAATTTTAATTGTCCGGGTGATGTCATATTTGGAATTTACAGGCTGTAACAATAAACCTATAGCCATAACGGAAGCATCGATAATACTATTGCTATAGATAATAAATGGTAAATTTTAATGTATCTTTTTATTTTGACCTGTCGATAAATCTAATGAGCTAACTCGATTAAATAAATTTTGATTTTACTTCAGACGTTGGTACACAGTAGTCTGATTCCCCTTTTGTAAATACATACATATTATAGATAGAAATGATACCCAGACTCCGAGCCAGTACCTCTGGTTTAGACAAAGACACTTGCCCGACCCCGGAATCGAACCCGGGACCCGTTGATCCAAAGGCGGCACATCTAACCACTAGACCAACGAGGCAGTCAATGAAATGTTAATAATGAACAAATAACAAAGTACGTGAAGCTATGAATGAAAATTCATGTAAATGCATACCAATCCAATATAACTATCGAATCAAATCAATGTTGCAGACAACACAACTTTGAAAATGACATGATGTAGAAATGTGTGTTTATCTTTGTCACCCCAATCAAAAACTATAGGTAAAACTTCAACATTCACACATGTAAACTTTTTTGTGCAACCGAGAAATATGAACCGCGTAACTCGAAGTCGCGGCTCGGGCTAGTTACAGCATAAAGGGATCCCACAGGGATCTATTCTTGGCCCCCTCTCGTTCCTCGAATCTCGAAAATATTTTTTCTCCTCACCATCCACGACTAAGTGTCGTATTTTTAGATGGCGACCGCTCTCACTTTGGTTTTAAATAAATACTTGGATTTTCTATGAACTGCGTTTTTGGATTTTAAATTTTTTCGAGCTTATCAACGATGTACTTTAATAAAATAAAAATTCATAAATGTACTAAAACGCCGTTTACTGAAGTAACTGGTATTTTTTATAATGTATCGCAGAAATTCAAGATATAATAAATTTCTTTTGCTTTGTTGCATGAAATAACCAAGACTATGTATATCGCCCGCGTATATTTACATTTAACCAACCATTATAAAAGCTTTTAATTTAGCACCTACAATCATTAACAAGATATACAACGGGGCGTCCATTTGCAATAAAAACAGAGCCATTACCACCATAATAACTGAAATTCATTAAGGTGCCAACCATTAATTTCATTTCGCATCGGATGCATTGCCATTACTCTCATTCCTTACCAAAACAAACAAATCCTACAATTATTCTAATACCGCCTTAGTTTTGACTAGCGGACAATCGATAACAGTCTTTATTGCTTCCAAAACAGAGTTCTCATCAATTGCATCCTCAATATTAGCCGCGAATTCCTCTGCTGCTTCAGCATCATCAGGAATTACGGCAGAAAGTTTAATTATGGACTCTATATCTGCAATACTAAGGTCTACATCGTCAGTTATGGGGTCTGACGGAATCTGATCCCCGTGTTCTGTTCCGAAATTCTCAAGATATTGAAAGATTAGCAGTGGGTTGCGTTCTGTATGTCCCCATAAATAATACATCGGCTGGGGGACGTCGTGATGGATCGCTCCTGTCTATCCACTTTCTATTAGTCGGGAATTCTTAAAGGGTGGTGGGGTGGTGTTATTAGCGACTACCAATGTTGGCTTAGGAAGTGATACCGGGTACTCATTAATTCGGTCGAGGATTTCTGTAGGGTACAGTTGTCATGTAAACAGATTTGCCATAAATCTCACAAATGCCTTTGTTGGCCTACGATTGGGCCTCTCTATTATGTGTGTTGTCTTTTTGTCTTATTATTTATGACATCTGGTTTCGCTGACCTGTTTGTGGTAAAATGTGGAATGGCTTTGTATCCGGAACAAATTTGTGAAGAGTTATAGAACGTGTTTTTATATCTCATGAATCTAGGGTTTTAAATATATCAGTAAAAATAATACAAAATATTGTAGCGTGTGGTCTAAAAATGTAAAATTTCAAAGATATCGTCAATCATATATAATTAAGGTCGACATTGTAGCAGCTAGTGAAGTTTTGAGGGAAATTTTCATTGATGTATACTACTGGTGCTGTGTCGGGCCTCCTCCAACTACATGGAGGGTTATAAGCCTACTGCTACGTTAGCCCGACGGGTGTACGTTAGCCCGACGGGTGGGCACAGACTTTCGTATCAAGTTTTCCTTATTTTGCGACTAGTATTCGGCCATTTTATTGTTTTTACTCGATTCTTTTTAAATGATCATTATTAAGTATCTTTTTTTTAAATATCACCGTTTTCTGTAATGTGTCGTTCTCATTTAAATTGATATTTATATTAATCCCAATTTAGGGATTGCATCACTTCCAAATGGTGTGATGTGAACGCTAAATTGCCACATTCAACAATTTATACAATCTATTTGGTAAAACAGATGAAGACAATTTTACAACAGCGAAATAACCCCCATTTCTAATAAAAACCTAATAAACGAATAATTATCGAAAAAGTTGTTTCACACGATACTTAACCTTATGAAATCTAGATGTTGTAAATCAGTCCCGATCGTGAGTCAAATATTTGATTTGTATTGACGTATTGATTGTTAAAGATACGAGATACGATTTATAGCCCCGCCGCACATGCTCAGACTCGCATTGGCTGTCACGAGCCGCGTGCGAGTGGCAGTATATAAAACATATGGCGCAATACCAAGCTCCGCTCCATTCTCCATTCTTATCGCTCCATTCTCATCCGGTAAAGCTGATCATAGCCATCTGCGGCTATCAGCATTGTTCCAGATATAAAAAAAAAAAAACCAAGCTCCGCATTTGCTCTCACGTGTCGACGCACACGCGTACATGCGGAGTTTGGTACTGCGCCTCGCATTGGCTGTCAAAAATATAATTATTATATAAAAAAATATTTCTTAAAATCAATTTTTATAAGGCCTTATTTTTGATATGCCTGAACTTGTGAAACATTGACGTACACGAATGTATTTTATTCGTCGTTCCAGAATATTCCGTTCCTTAAATAACCCACTACTGAGTTGAGCCTCCTGAAAATTCATAGAGGGAAATTAGCCTACTGCGCCACGCTCTGGGTTTGTATTCAATTTTCCTTCTCTTGCGGCTAGGTGATCTTTCGTTTCTTTTGTCGCCTCTAACGACACCCTCAGTATGGTATGGGTGACATTGTATACTCTAAATCTCGGTTTAAAGAATCTTTATTTCTCACAAAAGAACATTACATTGTCCACTTATAACATGAGAAACTTAATAACTATCTTAAAAGTAGAGGATATCATTAAAATTCAAACTGCCGGAACTAAATCAGTATTTGCTAATTATACATTTTGTTTGTCTAATAAATAATTTTCTTAAATACATTAATTGATGGGGACCCCTTGACATGTTTAGGTAAACTATTATAAAGCTGTGCTCCCTCATATGTTACATTTTTCTTACCGTACTGTTGTGTTCTAATCATTGGTAAGTCTATGCTACCTTTTCTTCTAGTGCAATAGCGATGAGTTTTAATTTTAAAAGTAATTTGTGTATGTATGTTTTTTGTTAAAATTTTCTTTATTAAAATAAATGTTTGGTATAAAAAAATGTGCTTAATATTTAGTAGTTTAGTTTTACTGTAGATTTCCTTTGTTGGTGTTAAGTAATTAAAGTTGAACAAAGTTTTAAAATCTGACCACGAAAAATGTATTTATTGAGACTGCTCAAATGTGAACGAAAATTTAGCATCTACACTATTGATAAATCAATGCCGCAACATTCCTTGCGCAAAGCGTCAGAAACATGGGAACATCTGTTATCAGAACCTGATAGTACAATTTGGGTGACCGATAAACTAGGTTAGGCTTGAAAAAACTACAGGTGTGACAACAAATTGTTCCTGAGGTCAAACCCGGTCATTTTCGCGACACTACACTATGTCTTCATAACACACTTTTTTTTCTCAGCTCCGCCCATATCAGGGAGGGTAATTAGCCTTGACTGCCTCGTTGATCTAGTGGTTAGATGTGCCGCCTTTGGATCAGAGGGTCTCGGGTTCGATTCCGGGGTCGGGCATGTGTCTTTGTCTTAACCAGAGGCACTGGCTCGGAGTCTGGATGTCATTTCTATCTATAATAAGTATGGATTTACAAAAAAAAAATGTATATAAGTAGTTTATCATCCATCTCGTTACCATAACACAAGCATTAAGTTGCTTAGCTTGGGACGAGATGGCGTTGTGTGAAATGTCCAAGGATATTTATTTATTTATTTACTGGGTCACGCTAGCCAGACGGGTTGACACAGGATTTCGTTTCAAGTTTTCCTTCTCTTGTGACTAGGTTTTCGGCTTGTCAATTCCTTTTGTCAACTCTTACGACACCCTCAGGATATGGTGGTGACTCTATGTATTCTAACCGTCACCACACGCCGAAATGCATAGTTATTACTTATGCAAATGTAGGTCTACACTTTAATTACAATTATCATTGTTGAGGAAGGCATAAGTACTGGTCTTCCAAGTAATTGCGACGTTTATTATTCATCTGTGCAGTTGTGCTGTGCAGAATGGCGAGTAGCATAGGATGTCGGCAGTTATGGCAATCATGTAGAGGGCTGTGTTTATGGTATGGCAAAACGTGCTTGTATGTTTGTTTATGGGGATGAAGTTAACGGTAATTTGGATGTACCAACAGGGATTCTATATTTTAACGTCTCCTAAACGGTTGGACAAATTAGGATTTATATGGTTTTTTGAAAGTTGCCTAAGCCGAAATAATTTAATAACAGATTTCAATTCATAATGTCGCCACCCCATGTCATTCTGAGAGTGTCGTAGTAGCGGACAAAAGGATATGATGGTATGACACCCGCCAACTGAAATGAGTCTTCTTCTTCTACCTCGCGTTAAACCTATTGCCAGGGTCCGCCTTCCGATTGAGCTTCCTCCACTTTGCCCGATCAATGAGTTGGTGATAGTATATATACTATAAATACACGTGAAATTTTAAAGTTACCTATTATATTATCTACCCGACTGTAAAAAGGTCTAGGGGGGAAAATAAATTATTCCGAATACAATTTTTTCAATAAAAACCGGTGTAAGTCAATAAAAGTGACACCGAAGTATCACCTGTTTATTGAGAACCGGACGGTTTTTTTATTATTCATCCGGTATCCTTCCTATAAAAAGTTTGCTAAAGTTATAGGCCCAGCAACTCCTTGCAAGTCGTATAAAGTTTATATTAATATTTTTGTGTCAGAACATCTTTGGGTAGATTTTAGCACTCGCAGTTTAAGCATATGTGATCAAAACATCGTCATACCGATAAATGAAGTACTGCCGAGTCACTCCTCTTGTAAAATGGAGGGAAATTAACTAACAGCGCCACGCTACCCAGACATCGCGCAAAATGTACGTACCTCGAAATGCACTTACCAGCGTAGTAATTACTCTCATTACACAAACAATCATCATCATCATTTCAGCCAAGATACTGGCAGCGTTCCCCCTTTCAATCGCTAGGCTGATTCTTTGTCCGAGGTAGCTCCAGCCAGCTCTTCGGTCTCCTGTGCTGTCGACTAACCTTTTTGCTATTTCCTTAAAAAGTATTCCAGTATCTTCGGAACCTTGCCTAAAGGGACTCCTTTAAATAATATGTTTTAGTATTTAAGTTTTAGGTTAATTGGTATTTTTAATCTTGTTAATATGTATTTAAGTTAGTGTTTATGGAATTAAATTTAGTTTATTTCAGCCACGAGAAGTCCAATAGGTACTAAGGACTTCCACAAGGCTAGCATACATTCCGGCGATTATATACGCTTTACCAAAATAATTTATACATACATACATATAATCACGCCTCTTTCCCGTAGGGGTAGGCAGAGACCACTTCTTTCCACTCTTACATACTTGTTTTGCTTCGTCCACTTTCATTATTCCCTTCATGCATGCTCTTCGGTTTAGGGTACTCTTGACCTGGCCTTTTTTCAAGACGTCCCTGATTTGGTCTTGAAACGTCCGCCTAGGTCTTCCCCCTCCAACACTTTAATTCATACTCGCCTTATACACTTTTTTGGTCAATCGTTCTTCATTCATTCTCTCGACATGACCATCTCAGCATACCTTTCTCAATTTTTGTCATTTATACCTCTCAAAAATATAAAAGAGATGAACATAACAACTCCATTTTGTATTCACGTCCGTAGAAAAGTTGCTTAAACAATTCACTTTGTGCGACACCACTATTGTTTCCCCCGACTTCGCCTGCTCCCAAAAGACGTGCTTATCATAATGCATCCCGAAATATTTTCAAGTTCCCTTGCCTCTGACGTGTTTGAAGAAGACACAATTTACAAGCGATAGCGATTATCACTACATAGTATAAAAGAAAGTCGCTGTCGTCTGTCTGCTCCTATGTATGCTTAAATCTTTAAAACTACGCAACGGATTTTGAATCGGGTTTTTGTAATAGATAGAGTGATTCAAGAGGAAGGTTTATATGTATAATACATGCATAATATTATAGAGAAACACTGATAAATTTAGAGGTTCATTATTGCACCCGTGCAAAGCCGGGGCGGGTCGCTAGTTGGGAAATAAATGGTTCCGCTTACATCTTCTGTTCGTCGGTCTTTTCAGCCCGTAAAATACCCACTACCGTAAGCACAATAATTTAACACTACGATTGTTACTTGTCCAATCTAGGAATCAAACTTAGGACCATCTGTACACAGATAGGTATATGTCCTATAATCATTTCAGCAGATTGTGGTTAGATGTGCCGCCTTTGGATCAACGGGTCCCGGGTTCGATTCCGGGGTCGGACAAGTGTCTTTGTCTAAACCAGAGGCACTGGCTCGGAGTCTGGGTGTCATTTCTATCTATAATATGTATGTATTTACAAAAAAAAAAATTATATAAGTATTTTATCATCCATCTCGTTACCATAACACAAGCATTAAGTTGCTTAGCTTGGGGCGAGATGGCGTTGTGTGAAATGTCCAAGGATATTTATATTTATATTAATTTATAAATGACCCACTAGTGAGTCGAACCTTTTTTATTTCTTTGGTGACGCTGGGGAAATGCTTTATATATACCGCCGCCCCTCGGGGGTAGGGCTGGCTATTATGTGAGACTCCGGCAACTTCTACCCACTAAAATCCCAGCGGTATACCCTCACAGGACACGCTTGAGGCACCACAGGTTCGCGTAAACGCATTCCACTGTCACGCCCTTGTGAGTCGAGCTTCTCTAAATTCATGTAAGAAAATTATTCTGCTGTGGAAACCTTGACCCAGAGTTTGGATCAAGCTTTCCTTCTTTTGCGGCTAGTAGAACACCCTAAGAATGGTATGGGTGGTTGACTTTGTGTATTCTAAATTCGTTATCAAACGGAAAGTCTTCTGTGCAGTGAATCAGTCTTACAAGCTTAGTAATCCGAGTTCCACAAGGTTCTTTAGGCTGTCTGTGCTTATTTATCTTGTTAGAGCACTTTTTATTACACCCTATATACTATTACTGCTCAGCCCATAAAGGACCCACTACGGAGTGACGCCGTCTTTCATCGCATGGAGAGTAATTAGCCTACTGTGTCACGCTGGCCTTACGCGTTGGCACAGGGTTTCGTTTCAAGATTTCCTTCTCTTGCGGCTAGGATTTTGGTCTTGTCATTTCCTTTTGTTGGCTCTTATGACACCCTCAGGATGAAATGGGTTGGTGACTCTATGTATTCACTATCCGTTACCACAAATTCTGTATAATTTACACTTAAAAAATAAATGTTTAGGTAAATTTAAATCTTGAATGCCAATCTCTCGCCCCTTGCACCACGCACAAAAAACTTTCACGCCAATACCAAGTTTTTATTATCGAAAGTATTTATATTATTTCACTTTGTCCTTTCACTTTTCAAGAAGTTTTCAGCCGGTTTAATACACTTACGGAACAACTTCTTCGCTTCGATCATGTTCGGGCCCCTTCAGAAATTCCACTCTTTATTATCTTTAAGTACTATATGCTTTTAGAAAACAACGGTCTTGCATTCCCCCGAGAGATTTGAACTGGTTAACTGTTCAAACAAGTATTGATACTTTTCCAAGTATCGCAGTCAACTGTGGATTTCCATATTGCGAATGTTTGTGAAAGATCTTTGAGCGCTTGTGCATTCATTACGGAAAATGTTATATTAGGTGACGTCACAGCTCAGAGAGTAAACAAACTAGAAATGTAGAGGAACCGGGCTAATCGGGAGACCACGACTACGCTCTCTGCCAAGCGGAGTGATGATGCAGCATATATTTTGATAAAAAAAATAGGTGTATAATTTGAATGAATAGGAAAATATCGATAATAGTGCACAAACACCTACCGTTCCTAGTGTTAACGTAAAAATGATTCACATTTTTCTAGAAAGTCTTCATATTCATTTTATGTAAATTACGTGGATGTGGCGTTCTTGTAACATAGTTATTTACTTAAAGATTTTACACAGTGATGTCAGCGTTGAGATTTTCTTTTGTTCCCTATCCTTTTGTTGCGTTAAGATTCGTCATTTTTTTATGCGGATCGCACTCAAAATTGCGACGGTGACGGTTATTAACATAAAAGCTATTTAAACATAGCTATATTGTAATTCTTTAATTTTATTTATGACCAGGCAACTTGTTTGAACGCTATTGAGCTCGGTTATAATTTCCATAAAGTTACTGACATGTTGGGTTTCTTAAACTGTGGCGTCTATGATAACAGAATAATCAGAACATCCTATTTAGTACTTCTTTTTCAGATTTGTTCGAGGTTCATTAACTTACCATTTGGTAGGAAAGGTCATTAGATATTAATTTTTACACGTACATCGATGACGTTCGAGTATATGTCGTCATCCTTCTGCAAAACTTCAGGCCAGCTCTCCACAATGGACAAATTCACTCTATCAAAGAAAATGGGGCCGAAAGAAAAAAGTTAAAAGCTAAACTGTTGGCAAAGATAGTTTCTCAAACTTTGACTTCAAAATTCAAGAACAATTAAAAGTATCTATAGACTTAATCTAACTACTATTCAGCTCATAGATGACCCACTGCTATGTAGGGCCTCCTCCAGTTACATAGAAGGGTAATCAGCCTACTGTGGGCCCGATGGGTTTGAATCAAGTTATTCTTCTCTTGCGACTAGGTTATCGTCCTTATCATTTCCCTTTCTCGGTATGACACGCGCAGGATGGAATGCAGTGGTGTCACCGTTTATTCTAAATCCGTCACTATCAATCAATTACAACCAACCCTATACGTCCAGTAGCAAGAATATAAACCAATAATAAATTCAAACCTCATAATATATTCGCAGACGTCAATGAATAAACAAAAGACGATGCAATTTGAAACCGCATAAACGATTTTACAGTTAAAGCTGGTACCGCGAGGGAGTGAGTGGGGTACGGTGAGACAAAGGGCTCGAATCTATCGCCGTGTCGGGTTACATACAAACATACAGCGGAACCGTATGATATTAAATACACTGCTATGGATGTAGGAAAGGCTATGGAGAAGGATAATATTAAAGATTCGGATTAAGGATTGTAACAGTGGTAAAAAATATGTAAAGCATTAGAATCTTGAGCCACTAATTATAAAAAGGGAGAGATTAAAAATTATTTCTAAACTTTATTTTACCAATTGAAATACGGCGCCTCCCAACTCCTTCGAATGCTCTCTGAAGATCCCTCCTGAAACCAACTCCCTCCTGGAGATGGCCAGGCATACAATTAATTAAAATTATTGATTGAAAATATGGTTTATTAGAGGGTTTGATTGATTGATGCGACTTCTTTAGAAAGTACCTTTAAATTATGCAACTGTCCTTAAACGTCCATCAGATAATAAAGTAACCTATTTTAATGAAGCTTATTGTTCAATGGAAATTTACCAAAGTGATGCGATCTTAAAATTTGTATTAACATTTTACCCTAACAGCCCAACAATAACTTTCTTGGAAAATAGACTATTTACCTAACATTGGAAATCACAACATATCCATATTGAGTTCCCCTCGAATATTCCCTTACTAGGCTTAGTTTTGGAATGATTCTCCCTTCACAAGAAAATGCTACTTTAAACATTTCATTATTTTTACAGCATATTGGATACTCGGAAGAGGATTTTGTTTCTTTTTATATGGATCTTGGTTATAAGTAGAAGGCAAAGCATCTATAAGATACTACGTAACATTTATATTTAGTTTTCGTTGAACAATTTAAACTTTCTTGATCAAAATTTTGCATAACTATGTCAATCATAATTATCTTTACTGTAAAGGTTGCTCGCGTGGTTTTCGACACAGGTCTTTCTATCTGCCTGTTTTTGGATGATATAATAAAAGCTAGATGCAGATTTTAGTTTCACGTATGAAGCGCGTTCAAAGGAACTCTTTTTCTTATTTAAGAGAAATAAAAACAAACTCTTTCGCATACTCTAATCTGTGAGCAAGTATGTGCCTGTAATTTAAACCACAATACTTAACAAGAAAACCACATCGGTGACTGGCGAAAACCATCAAGGGCATCAAGAGCACAAACATACCCCAAATCAAACAGCGGCTGACAGCCAACAGCCGTAATCTCACCAGCTCCATTGTCGAACCCGCTACCCTCGGGCCTAACTACTGCACCACAATACCTACCACTCCATACCCTGTGTTTTCTTTGTTATCATCCCCTCAGCGCTCTCCCCTAATGATTTTTCTCTTATTTGTTTTTGTTCTGTAATTGCTGTTTGGTTTTCCTGTAAATTGCCTGCGGTGGTGGCATGTAAGCAATAAACTTGGCTTAGTTCCATTGGTCATATGTGTTTGTGTAACTGGGAGGCAAATTTGTTTAGTGGTCGATATTGTGCCTAAAACTATAAAAAATATAGATTGGAAAAGTGTATGTACAATATTTTATTTGTGGTTTTCTTTTCTTGTCCCACAAAATATATCGTTGATATGATTAGTCCACTCGCTTTAATAGGCTATTGTGATACCCTCAGGTTGGAAGGGGTTAGTGACAATATGTATTCTAAATCTGTCCCCACACAGACACCAAACCGATTAAAATCTCGCCAATATGAATAAAATATTAATACTGATTCAAAACACACACACACACACACACATAAACGCAACGCTAAGTAAACCACATATACTTAGTTCATGCATTTGTGTATTTTATAAAAGTATAAGAATGAAATTAATTATACACTACACAAAAAGTTACCAAAGCCTATTTGAATTCAGAAAAACCAATAAACACCACGCAAATCCCCATTAAAAATCAAACCGCAAGCCTTTAAAATTATTCTAAGGAAAATTTCAATATGAATAGAAAAGCGGGCGGAGGATCGTTCCCTGCGGAACTCCGACACGTGTTGCCCGGCTTAGCTGCACTAACAATTAAGCTTTAAGCTCCGGTTAATTAAACTCGGGCTAGTATTGTCGCCAGAAACCCTTTGAGCTCTGAATAAGAGCAGAAAAAGCGTATTAACGTGGTTTCCATTGATAGACAGTGTTGAATGCTTAATAAAGTCGTTTGGTTCGATGTTTGAATGAGTTATACGTTTTGTCGTTTCGGTCCCGCGCTTAGCATCGTAGGATTAATTATTTAACGAATTTAAAATTTATTTATATAGATATTTTTTTAAAGCTCATCAGCTTCGTATTTTCGACAGATGAAGTCACATAATCAGCCCATAGACGACGTATGGCTTAGTCGGGCCTACTATGCCACGATGGCCAGACGGGTTGGCACAGGGTTTAATATCAAATTTTCCTTCTCTTGACGGCTTGTCCTAAGTCGGCTCTTACGACAGCCATAGGAAGAACGGGCTGTTGACACCATGCATTTAAAATCCGTCAAAGCACGGACAATGAATTGCGTCATAAATCTATTTTGACTGCCAAAACATAGGTATTTTTCATATATATATAATCATAGATATATTACATAAAAAATTCAAAGCAAGATATTTATATTACATTCAAGTGAATCATGAATCAATTTAAATAAAATAAATGCCAACGACATTAATAGTGTATAACACTCACGACTATAAGCTAAAAATATTCAAGACAAGTGACAAGTCTATACCGATTTAAATAAAAACAATTGTACAATCAATTAGCCACAGACCGGAAGTAGCGTAGGAAGCCTAGACGATAGGTTGACCATAGACGATAACTGAATTATTTATATCTACTGCGTTCCGTTACACTGCATCTCTAATGAGGTGTACTTGGAAATAAAGCAGGGAATTCACTATTCTGACAAATCACATAAAAAGAGTAATCTACATTTTTATTTCAACCTAAGCAAAGTCCTGGTTATCGTTAGTAGTTTTTTCATTAAAATTTATTCTTATATATAGAATGAATGTTTGTCTGTATGTCCTTTATAGAATCGTAAACTTTGATCATGTTATGATCTTCAGCAATGTGTTGTGCATGAGCCTCCGAAGGTTTCCAAACAAAAAAAAACAATAAAAATGAGCGTGCAGGGTACAACTAGTTTGAAATATAATATAGAATATATTTCATAATTACTCGTCTCTTTCACATTTTCCTTGAGGTCTGTAGCAGTTGTAACTGTTTTAGCTTACTATCTCTATTTATTCAGAGAACTAGCAAGTGGGACAACTGATAATCATTTGGTTAGACTTGTTGTCACTTTGCATAGATGGTACAAGAAACTGGTAAAAAAAACCGAGCCTCTATTCAAAACAAAAATGTAGTGATTTTTTCGCATTTTAATTATCCACTTAAACCATTTAGGACCTAGTAATAAACTGACCTTTAAAATCTTCACCTCTTAAAAAATAACCTATTTATCACCCTAATCTGAGATTAAGCCTACCATGTCCATGTCCGTATCAATAGTCAGAACATCGTCTACTTTGAAATTAGACATCATTATATCACTGCATTGTCTACGTACTTCATTATCGCAACGTCCTTTTCGCTTTCATGCGCATTGAGTTTCACACTAATATTTCCTATGTTTAGTTGATTACTATAATCGATTACATCCATCAAACATTCATATTCGTTTGCCGGAATACAATATGAAATATGCTTCAGAAAATCAACGCTGTTAAGAATGTGAAACGAACGGAAAATATTATGCATAATTATGCTATTATTGGGTTATAACTGTGTATTGCTTTTACCAAAACGACACCTAATATTTATTTATTTAATAAGCCTATTCGTATTCGAAACTTTCACAAATATTTGAACTTTGACAACAATTTCATTGGTAAATCAATCATCCATTGAAAGTTAAGATGCATTCAGCGGTAATCGAACATATTTAGAAAAAAAAAACAAATCATGAAATCTACTACATATAAAAGAGATAGGAAAGAAATAGTTACATAATGTCAAATATATTTTAACCAGCTTGGCACATTCAGGTGAATTATCTCCATAAAGTCAGTTGTTACCACACAGTATGAAATTTCCCTGGCCAGACTAAGCCTGGGGTTAATTTTAAATGCCTTAGAAGATGATGGCAGTCTGGTATCATGACGACCAATACCAATTTTTATTCAAGATAATATCTAACTCGGTCCTAAAATTATGTTCACATTGTTAATACTGACTACTGGATAAGGGAGTAAATAATAATGATAGTCTTACTTCAAACACCGAAAGATTTGCTGGCGTTTTCCATAATTACACTATTTTCAAAATATAATTACACTGTTTTAAGCGTGGCTTCACCCGCATAGGTTTCAAACCTGTGCTGATCACAGCTTCGGTGTTACTCAGGGATAATGTCCCATACTAATGGATTTTTGGTCCGGTAGTGTTTGCTTTAATTATAACATATTAACATACTTTTAAATCTATCCTCTGTATAATATTAGCATCTATTAAATTATTCTCCTTATTACAGAAAAGAAGATAAAACTTAATGTTTATTTAGTATCTGTAAATAAAACGATCACGCTCAACGGCAAACATTACTAGTACCCATCTAAACATATATGTAGTTAATTGAACATGTTTTCTTTCACACGTTCCACGATTCTGTGCTGGCAAGGGACGGGTGGCGGCGCGCGCGACGTGTTTGGTTACAACCTAAACAATGCTTCTATGACCCTCCCTACCCTATTATTACAGCACAATCGCTCTTGATTAGCTATTGACCTATTTCCACTGGTATATTTTCATTTCTTTCTATTTTCGTTTTAGGCATGTCTGTATTTATATCTAGTGTTATTCAATTAAGCGCTATTCTTAGTTGAGACGTTTGGCGTTGAGATAAGCTCGGTATACCGACACCTGAGGTATAAGTTTTGCGGTATAATTATTATGAATGTGGCCAAGAATAATTATGTTGTCAGGTCGTGCCAATTTGTCTTACTTATCGGCTAAGATAATTTAAGTTTCGAGTAAACGTAAATTTCAATGTTCGTTAATTCTTGAATTTGTTTTTTAACGTCTGGACTATGTTTTAGGGACATCTACTGCCGCATAGATGTCCCTACAACGTATGGGACTACAACTGTTCCGTTCATATATATAAACGTGGAGAGTAATTAGCCTGCTGTGCCACGCTGGCCAGACGGATTGGCACAGGAATTCTTTCCCTTGTGGCTAGATTATCAGCCTTGTCACTTACTCTTGCAATCTACGTATCTCTTACCAAATAACTGTGCAAAGATTAAATAATAGGAAATAGTTTCTGTACTTCAAAGAATTGAGTATTGACACGGTTGGCGCAGTGGTTGAGCGATCGACTGCTGCGCAGCATGTCGCGGGTTCGATCCCCGCACGGAAGAAATATTTGTACGACCTACAAGTATTTGTTCCGGGTCTGGGTGTTTTCTATCTATAATATGTATGTATTTACAAAAAAAAATGTTTAAAAGTAGTTTATCATCCATCTCGTTACCATTACACAAGCATTAAGTTGCTTAGCTTGGGACGAGATGGCGTTGTGTGAAATATCCAAGGATATTTATTTATTTATATTTATTCTTCTGAAAGGTTTTTTTGTTAAATATATCGCGCATTACGTAAATGAACTTCATTTGCTGAAATGAAGTCAGTTCTATAATAAAGGACTTTGAAGACATAAAGGATCAAGATGTAGAGGAAATACAGTAATTCAGTGTGATAGACTTTTTTACTTCTTAAACTAGACTTTGGATGACCAAGCTGCTTTATTTAATTAACTGAAATGTTAAAAACAAACACTAACGATATCAAGACCCTATAAATTCATGTACCAGGGCGGCAGAAAGGCAAGGAGCGCGATCCGCCGAGATAGCAGCGCAAAGGACACATTGATTGAACGGACCGGACAGAGGAGATAAGGACGGGCCGCGCTATTTGCATATTAAATGAGCCTATATTAATTTTGCTTGGCCTAGGAGAAAGGGATGTAGGCGGG
The DNA here is from genome assembly GCA_905475355.2 of Clostera curtula. NCBI lineage: Eukaryota > Metazoa > Arthropoda > Insecta > Lepidoptera > Notodontidae > Clostera > Clostera curtula. The sequence goes on along the minus strand of FR997813.1, from coordinate 1,560,089 downwards.
GAACGGTCATACGTTGAAGTAGAATCGTCTTTGATCAGATATTTTTCTTATAGACTGGGTATTAAAACCCAGATTTTTTATAAGAGCAATATTGGTTTTGTTGTCGCTTACGTAGCCATAGTTACAATGAATCGGTTTTGAAGAAAATTTTATAACTACCTAGAATAAGGATTCTTTATTTTTCGATGTTTAGTGCCTATTTTGAAGCCGGTGCAAATTTTTTTGAAGACCGTGCACAACAGGCAATATTGTTGACATATAACATACTAGCTTTTGCGCGCGGCTTCGCCCGCGTGGGCTTCGAACCCGTGCATATTTTTTATGAACATAAAATCGGTTATTGTGGCTAAACTATGATAGTTAGATATGTCCTCTCGCGGACTTTTTTGTAGATCTTTATAAGACCTACAAACCCGTAGTACATAATTTTGTTCTATTGTCAATAGTTTTTGCAGCGCACGCATAAATAGGTTTTCGGTTTTACACCTTGGTTTACAAAATCGCAATTTTCATACGGATCCCTAATTCTTTTGAAAATAAAATATAGCCTATAACCTTCCTCGATAAATGGACTATCTAACACTGAAAGATTTTTTGGAATCGGACCAGTAGTTCCTGAGATTAGCGCGTTCAAACAAACAAACAAACAAACAAACTCTGCAGCTTTATATACTCGTATTAGTATAGATTTGACTTCTTACACTTTGTTGATTATTACTAGTGTTTTGCCAAACTACTGACCCAGTAGTTTGGGCATTACGGACTTGCGATACTGTAACTTTTTTAAGCCGGTTGAAAAGAACCCACAATCCCTGAAGTAGATGATCTTGAGTTGAGACCACGGCTGCAGGCAGCAGATGGATGCGTCAAACTGAAGACGGCACTTATTAGGGGAAGCCTATGTTCAATAGAGAACCCGAGTGGGTTGATTGATGATCATGAACCTTAACTTTTGGCTATTTGTTTACGTGCTTGTAATGTAGTCTTCACCTATCGTAAATACAAGGAAACGCTTATCAGATACAGATCATTACAAATTAAGATCCTGTGCAGTACTCGTCTATCAAACATACCATCCACTTAGTTGTGGCCACGCTTAATTTTACCATATGTGATTGCCACTCCAGGGTTTGGTTTGCCACAACGGCCACTCACTTTTCGATCACCGTGGCCTGCAGCACTTCGAGCTATCTGGTGCTTATGTGCATAAGAGACTCAACCGAGTGCGGAATAATGGCAGAAATATGAACATGAAAAAACCAAGCGAAAGTGTCTAGAATGCTCTCGCATATACTAGATCAAGCGATTACCATCCTTTCACCGCAAGTTAATGATGCGTACGATCATTGTTCACACATAAATTAGAATGACAATGGCTCGGAATGTACTGAATTTTGGTATGTGAAAAGCAGGATTATACTATCGGTGGATAGAATCTATGATAGAAATGCTACTGACTTATTTACTGAGAATAACAAAGCACGCGTGACAACCATATATCATCGCGTCTAAAATCATTAAGGCACAAGAGCCCTTATATGCAGTGTGCATCGAGAACCTTATATGCATAAGGAAAGAATCTATAGTCCTACTGATATGTATGTATATCTGTCGGACTATATTTTTTGTGTTTATAGTTATAGGTACGTATTACGTTTAAAGATAAGCAAAATTCTTTTTTCTTAAAATTTGAATTATTATACACATATCTTTATTAATCATATTTTAGAAATATTTTTTTTAAATAAACTAAATAAAAAATACATTTATTTAAAAAAAATACATACAAAATAGAAAAAATCCCACCCATGGCGGAGCCGAAGGCCCAAACCACCGGTGGTCAGGGATCCAGAGTGAGGAACCTCCTCACAATACGTGCCGTATCCAAAAGTACTGCCTTTTGGATCAGGCTCTTCACCCAGGAGCCTAGCGAGAGCTTCTGTAGGTGTTGGTCAAAGCTCTTCGCCATCAGTCCATGCACTGATATAACTATCGGTACAATGATTGTCGAATCCATATTCCACATGGCACCAACCTCGTGAGATAGATCTAGGTACTTGCTGATCTTCTCATGTTCAGCCTTCACGAGGTTGACATCATGGGGAATAGTGATATCGATAAGCATTGCACGACGCGTCGACAAATTAAATTTGAATTTATTATTTAAGGGCCGAGTTCATGAACATGGCACAAAAAGTCACTTTTAACTGACTATACCAAATATATTTGAAAAAAGAAGCATTAACGCTGCGTCTATTCAATTAAATTGTTTATGCAGTCTATATCTGAAGTCTCGAATGCTCCTTTTATTTTATGTGAGCCAGGTACCTCGCCTGTCTTTTTGCAGAGAAAAGGTTTAGTGATGGGGTTTTTTAATTAAGAGATTTAGAGTAATCTACGGTGTGCTTGAAGTAATAACTTAAGTTAATCAACTTTCGACCTTTTCTAATTAGAAGTAATCTTATTTAAGTACCAGAAAATATTTCTGTATGGTGACGGATTTACAACGAACAATGTCACAAACCCATTACATCCTGAGAGTCTGACGAAAGATGTACAACTTGCAGACAATCTCAAGCTCAAGAAAAGGAAACCTCTGGCCGGATTGCCAACCCATATAGTCTAGTCAGCGTAGCACGGTATGCTAATTTCCCCCCATTTACATAGAGGAATTCTGACTCAGTAGTGGTAATTTACGGAACCCTGCTCGTTTATTCCGTCTCGGCGTTCCAATACTTATTCAGCAGAGGTCTATTCTAAAATATTATAATTATTTGTCAACTTATCACGTACCTGTTTATTTGAGTTCCCATGCGGCCATTGACCTATTCACAGGGTTGTCAACATCGGTCAGGTGATTTATGACAGAATATTATTCGATAAAACTTAATTGCGATCGTTTGCGACGATTATGTTTGATCAAACTTGTTTTTCGGGTTAATTAGTATTATCTTATAAACCGAATTGTCATTATGTTTTAAGCAGACATTTAAATCTTACCACTCATATTGTTTTATTGTTGATCGGTAGCTGTTTTGTTTTTGCTTATGGCAATTTATTCATCTACTAATGTTATTTCACGTTGTGAATTAAATAAATAAATATCCTTGGACATTTCACACAACGCCATCTCGTCCCAAGCTAAGCCACTTAATGCTTGTGTTATGGTAACGAGATGGATGATAAACTACTTATATACATATTTTTTTTGTAAATACATACATATTGTAAATACTTGTAGGTCGTACAAATATTTCTTCCATGCGGGAATCGAACCCGCGACATTATTTTGTCAGTAACTAAGTTGAAGAATAAAATACTGTCGATAGGAATATTTAATATTTTTAAAGTAGTTGAGATGCAGTTTTGACAGCCCTGGCAATATAAATATATTATTTTATATGATAAACTGGCTCTTGGACCTGAGTTCGTTTACTGATTTTATTATATTGGAGACACCTACGGGTAATCTGTTAGAAAAAATATCTTTTATCGAATCTTATTTGGGTACGTGTGTCTATCTACGGGGTCATAACTTTTTAATCGCGAATATGCTTAGTTACTTTATGAACAATCTATAATAAGCCAGTTTATGCAGTATAACACACAGTTTAGAACTCTTTCTTTTTATTTAATAAAACCCTTGCTCTATTTATAAGATGTATTGCGGTGGCAGTTCACAAACACGTAATTCAGGAACACAAATGACACCCAGACTCAGTCAGCAAAAGTGCCTCTGGTTTAAAAAAAAATATTTCAAAAACATTCAATTTTTGTATGTAGGTTTTTTATGTAGTAATCGCGGTTGCTGTCAATTGAAATAAACAACCAGACAAGTGTATCACTTAGAGCATAATCCTCGTTGGAAGGCGCCACTCTTTGGCATTCCCACCACGTACCACCATAAAAGCATGGTGACAGTAGTAGCATAGATTAAAATGCTATTAAATCTGCCCTTGGTGAAGCGTCATGGATTAATGGTTTAATTATATAATTTAGTGTCCTAGACGGATGAAAGTCCAATTTTGGCGACGAGTATTTGGTAGGAATACTGATTGATATAGCGTAAGAGTCAACGGTACTGATAAAAATGGTACTAAGTAAAATTAAACATGTTGTAGAACCCCAGTCGACAAAAGGAAATGGCCGATAACCTAGCCGCAAGAGAAGGACAACTGGATACGAAACCCTGTGCAAACCCGTCTGCCCAGCGTTGCACAATACACTAATGGCCGTCCATGTAACTGGAAGAGCCCGACTTAGCAGTGGGTCATCTTTGGGCCGTGTAGAAGTGTAGACTTTGGAATTGACGGTTAGAATCGCCAGTGTTCATTTCACTTCCAAGTAGCGTTACCTTGTAGAGTCGATCTCAACCAACTTGAGCATAACTTTTCGTGGTGGGGGAAATTTCCCTCAACCAAGTTTCTCTTGCACCACGAATTTTCATTTCCATCCAATTTCTTTAATTGTGTTAATTCGAAATAGTGGTCGTCTCTTGTACTATAAACATGACAGATTTTACGTTCCAATGTGACTCGGACAACAATATGTCGTAAGAGACAGTAGTAAACTTTGTATTAACATACAATTACTTTTTTGTTATTTATGCTGCGCCGCGAGTGATACGACTCGTCCAGCCAGGTAGTAAAAGTAGAACTAAATAACTGTGTTAGTATCATCATCATCAGTCCAGTCTAGTCCACTGCTGGTTACAGGCCTGACTTGTTAGAGATATGTCACAAAATGTTTGATCTTATTATTTTTTCTAAGGTAACCACTGCTGAGTCGTACGTTCTCTAGTTACATGGAGCCTACTGTTGGCACAGGGATTTGTATCAAGATTTCTTTCTCTTCTGGCTAGGTAACCGGCCTTGTCATTTCCTTTTGTCGGCTTTTACGACACCCTAAGGATGGAATGGGGTGGTCATACCATGTATTCTGACTCCGTCATCATACGCACCTTTGTTTTCGGCAATTTGGAGTTGACTCAGAAAAACAAACTACATTTTGTTTTTCTGAGGTGAGTAATGTTTATCATTAAATTTAAATTGCATTCTTTTGGTCACCAACCCAAACTTGCCTTGGAGTGTCATTTGACAGGCAGACCTTAAGACACACGATAAGGAAACTAGTCACATTGTGTGGAAAAAACATTTGTCAAAAAGCTTATACAAAAAATAGGAAACAAACGAATGGCTATGTGAATTGCCAGCTCTTAGCCTACATACTGGGTGACATTGTCGTTTTTAACCGTCACCACACCCAAGTATAGCTTAGAGATATTATTACTACACTAACTGACGCCACACAAACAAATTCCCCTTTAAACCTGCGCAAATCCCACGCGCATATGTCGAGCCACGCGTTCGGTTTTGGGTGACGTGAGAAATAATTTTGCCAATTACACTACATTATATCAGAATTGTTTATAGAAGTTGGATTGCGTAGTGTCTCAAAGAAATTAGACCTTACCAAGCGATCATGAATAATATGAACAATTGAAATAAATGCGAGAAGAAAAACAGAAATATAATATAGAAGAAAATGTTTGATTCAAATTTGATGACATTATATCCAAAAACTAAAATCTAAAAACGTAGTATCCCCTTCTCATTCCATCATATGGGTGTCGTAAGATATCAAAACCACTTAGTTTGTATAGAGTATCCCAAAGGCTAAATCTCACAACGCTCGACACAACGGCAGGTCAATAATAGGCGATTATTTTCTAGACATACCAGGCAATCATAAATTATAAGAACTACAAAAATAGACCCGAAAAGAAAAACAAAAACATTCTACATGAAGACGTATGGCGACTCAAGATGACACAATAGTAAACTTTCATTTGGGCAAATTAATGGTAATGGAAAAGTCGGGTAGCCACCCCCTTTGGTGGGGTGGTGGGTTTGGGCATTTGTGAAGATCTGAGGGTGTTTCGTTTCTAAGCGTTTGAACGCTTGTAACCTTTTTTGGGGGCTTCAACTATGCAACAGTATACGGTGCAGATCTTTTAATCTATGGTTGCCTGGTAGTTCAAGAAGAAAACTAAGATCTTATTAACCGGTCGCCACTCCATTTCATCCTGGGGGTACCGTAAGAGCCGACAAAAATAAATGATAGGGTCGAACTCCTAGCCGCAAGAAAAGAAAAACTTGATATGAATACCTGTGCCAACCCATCTGGCCAGCGTGGCACGGCAGTGGGTCATTTGCGGGCTGAGAAGTATGTTAAGCCTAAATAGCCTCTCAAAAAGAACAATTTCTGTACCCTCGAGACCTTTTGTTCTTAGTAAAACAATATAATATCACATTACAGTTTACTTCAAACCCCACCAGGTGTCCCCTCAATCAAATGCGCACGCGACGATTTCAAATTTAAAAAAGCTTCCGATTCGAAATTCAAAAATTCAGACTTGTGTTCGTACCCTTCTATTGTTCTTTTTACGAATTGTTTTCCGTTTAATTCATCGTGGGCGTGTATTTGACGGGTTGGTTCGGGGTCCGGTTAGGGATGACGCTTTCAAGTAAAGTAAAAAAAAACTATAATTTGGCCATCAACACCATGAATAACTATAACTAATATTCATCCCATAGATGACCAACTATTGAGTCGCGCCTCCAATTTTGCCCAGACGGGTTGGCACAGGATTTCGTATCAAGCACACTGACAAGACCAGACGGGTTGATTTAGAATACACAATTTCACCAACCCATACCCTCTTTAGGCTGTCGCAAGAGCGATTAAACGCCCAAGAGAAGGAAAACTTGATACAAACCCTGTGCCAACCCGTCTTGCCGGCGTGGTACAGTAGGCTAATTTCCCTCCATGAATTTGGAGGAAGCCCGACCCAGTAGTGGGTCGTTTATGGGCTGTAACGACGACGATTCCTTGGTTATCGGCCTGTCATTTCCTTTTGTCGGCTCTTAGGACTTACAATAAATATTTATTGACTCGCAAATTATAGTCCTCTCTTTTAGTAACTAGAATTTAATAGATTAATGTAAAATAGTACGTAAAGCCTCTGGATATTTTCTATGGCAGAGCATTTGTCGTTGCATGACTGTTCAAAAGCGTTTTGTAAAAAGACTGAGAGTATTTTTTAAATTAAATTTGCGGCAACCCTACTGATGGCGCGTTGTTTTCTTAACTCTTGTTAACCCTCGCCCGCTCTCGATATAAAACGTATGTATATTGATGTGTTTGTTTAGAAATAATTTTATTTGTTCGAAAATAATTGGTGCTCCACCCCAAATGATGCGGTTTGTGCGTCTCAAGTGCTTTTCTGTCAATACTTAACGACAAATGACGTATAATGACATTCTTTATTAAGATGACATTTGAAATTAATTTAAAACGCATTCCAAGATCAACAAATTTGTAAGTATTCGTTTTGACAGTCCACGGATTTCAACGGCATGCGGCAGAGGGGTTTTGTGTCTTAACAGATAGCTCCTGAACAAATTAATTAATTTTGATATTAATATATTTGTGTGAGATCTGTATTAATCGATAGTTCTTGCCTATCTCAATTACTTTAACTAGTTGTGCTGGTGGCGTGCAAAGAGTAAAAAAATAACTGCCTTTGAACATTTTTCGACAAACCCAACACAACTAAAACTACGTTACAACTTCACTAGGCACATCATGTACCGCGGGGGCTGTTTAAAACATGTAATTCACCAACACAGATGGCACTCAGACTCAGAATAAGTAGCTCTGGTTTACACAAAGACACTTGCTCGACCCCAGAATCGAATCAGGGACTCGTACCCTAAACCACCAAGACAGTCACACAGACAGAAGGATCCCTTTCCACCCTGAGGGTATCGTTAGAGCAAGCAAAAGGAAATGCTAAGGCAGAAACTCATCTAGTCGGCGTGGTACTACTATCAACTATTCAGGCCATAAATAAACCTCTGCCGAGTTTGACCTCCTCCAATTACATAGAGGGTTATTGTCCGTGTGGTGACGGATTTAGAATACACAATGTCACCAACCCATACCGTCTTTAGGGTGTCGTAAGAGGCGACTAAAAGAACGCAAGAGGCAGATCATGTAGGCCCAAGAGAAGGAAAACTTGATACTATACCCTGTGCCAACCCGTCTTGCTAGCGTGGCACAGTTGGCTAATTGCCCTCCATGAATTTGGAGGAGGCCCGACCCAGTAGTGGGTCATTCATGGAAACGTCGACCACGCTGGCCAGACCAGGCAGGGTTGGCTAGCGTGGTACTAAGTTTTGTATCAAGTTTTCCTTCTCTCGCGTGGCACAGTATGTAAGGAGATCGATAGACATACCAAACTTATAACAGCCCTATTTTGGCAGGGTTCGGGCTGCAACTGACAGCAATTGTGACCTCATTATCTCTGGTAATGAGCAAGTTCACATCACTAGTTGTTTTTGGATAACACACATGGCGCGAAACGGCCCCCGTTTCCGTTTGAAAAAAGAACGAACAAAAACGAATAGCTGTTATTACTGAAATGTGTCGTCGAAAACGTATTTGGTGTGACGTTATGGTCGTTGTTTTATGTTGCTATAAGGTAATAGGTATGTGTGGTGACTGTTTTTCATAGTGCATCGTTGCATAGTGCTAAATGTCACCCAATCCAATCATTTTATGTAATACCATCAAATGAGACCCTACAAAAACAAAGCGTACCCTCAAAAACCACTCTCCTACACGAGAGTGTCTTTTATTTGGGAACCATAGATGTATAATCGATTACCAGGTTATTTGTTCCAATCTATTTTGAGTCGTGTCGTTAAAGCCGACAAACGGTAATGACAATCTAGCCACAAGAGATCCTTCTCTTCGCTGCTGATGCTGATGGTTTGGCACAGAGTTTCGTATCAACTTTTCCTAAAGTTGATACGAAACTCTGTGCCAAACCATCAGCGTGGCACGGTAGGCTAATTACACTCCATAACGTAACTAGAGGAGGCCCAACTGTGTAGTAGGGATAGTAGCCGATTACCCATATGGTAATTAGCGCCCCGACCTACCCACTAAAACCAATGGCGTTCCTCGACTGCTTCAGGTTGCGCTCTACAATGGGGAAAGATGCGACTTTAAGGGCTATGTCTGCCTCAAAATCGAAACTCATTTAATCCAGTTGACTCAATTGAGGTCCTTTGACAAGACAAACAAAAATATCTACCACCGATTTGGAATGCAGCTCTACGGAGAAGAGCCGGTAAGAAACTCGGTAGTTGCTCTTTTTAGATCGCCCTATTTAGGTACAAGGACAAATTTGTGAGAGCAAACTCGTACAATTGTTGCAAAGGATCAAATAACAGCTGGATCTAGTCAACAATAGTAACCTTCTAATGATCCTTCGATTCCTTGAGCTTCAAGCTCCAAGGCGGGCCAAACCCCTACTCACGAGTCACATGCACATAAGAACACGCACTTTTATGACGTCACTACGAATTAACTTTTGTAATTACACATTCCGCGGTGTGATTATCACAACATCTGATTGATAGCTCTCCATTCGCCGGTCATACGCGTAATTACCGAAAAAACATCGCTTTAATTGCTGCACACTCGCGCTTAACTTGAATACTGCTAACGATCGTTAGAGTACTCCTTAGGAAGACCATTTACCCCACAGATTGGAGTTCCTTTAACCTAGGCATGGCTCAAGAACAGAGTACAACGATTTTAACATTGCCTCAGACGTTGTTGTTAACGACTAATAGGCAACAGGTATTCCGTGTGGTAACGGATTTAGAATGTGTCAATTTTCTGAACTAAAGCGCGTCGTCCACGCAGAGAGAATAGAGCTAGATATCATCATTTTTTTTTAATCCGTCTATTCATTTCGGGCCTGTTCGATAACAAATATCGTTATGAGATTTTTTAATCACACTATGAACTATTAAGTAGGTCATCGCGTACCGAGTCTAACCGTTACAAAGTCTTTGAACGGGAATTCTGATTTAATTCATTGTTATAATTTAAGTTAATGGGACCACGGGCCCGTCTTATCTGTACTTCGATTGTCTAAATGAACGTTGTTTTGTTAATTAAAGCATTTTTTTATGTATTTGTATGAAATATTATTTTTTAACTATTCTAGATTTAAAGACTACATATTTTAGATTTAAACTGACCCGCTGCTGAGTTTGGCATCTAAAAATCTCATGTTTTAATTAACTTGGCCTCCTGGCCAGTCGGAGGTCTTCTTCCTATAAATATACCACAGCTGTGTACCAATTTGATGAAGGTAAATAAGACTAATGTGCCAGTAAGTAGTAATATGATTAGATTTTACGAGTAGGTATATTTGTCTTGATTTTTTTTACGTTTCGCTTAACTGCGATTTATAAGTTTCATATAACCAGATAAAAACGATATCGAATAGCGTTTTCCTCATGCAAACTAGTGCCGTGCAAATAGGTTATTACCAACCCACGCAACGGGCCACAAACAAAATAAATATGTTGAATTTTTTAGGCAGCATTTAGTTCCACGTCACTTAGCACAGATGTCCGCTATGCACCATTGGTTGTGTATCGAAAGCTTTTCAACGATCTAAATTATTTTAATAGAATAATTGAAGTAAAAAACGGGCCGGTGACAAATTTTGATCGAATCCATTGGCGGTGTTGGTACTAAATTGGTTAATAGTGATGCGACCAAAAAAACTTAATGGATCGGTATTTTGGTACGCTTTTATTACGGTATGCAAGTTTGATTTTGGAACGTGATGCTTTTTAATTTTATTTGTCTATTGTCATATTTTTTTTCAAAGAAGTTTAAACTTTCTGTTCAATTGTGCGAGCTAATTTTATTGTGGCATACTAGATGATTTTGTTTTGTAGTCCGTGTGGTGACGGATTTAGAATAGATAGTGTCACCAGACCATGCCATTCTGAGCCGACTAAGGAAAATTTTATACGAAAACCCTGTGCCAAACCGTTTGGCCAGCGTGGCGCCGTAGCTCAGCAGTGGGTCGGTAATTAGTGGTAAATATCTACCATTTAGTGACATTTCAATTATTAAATTGTACTTTTGTTTCGGTTCGGCAAGTGGGCAAGCCTGTGTGCCAATTGCGTTCATGGCTTAATTTTTTTAAACATAAATTTAATAACATAGCTTTAAATTAAATAAATCCTTTACCTACTACATACCACTAATGTGTCATTGAAGTTTACAAACGGCGTATTTCCTTCTAACATAACGAAGCCTATGTCCAGCAGTGGGCGTCTTTTGGCGTAAATGATGATGATAACTAAGAATACTATTTTGACACATATAAAATCAGAAGCGGCAAGGAAAGCGAGCAAGAATGCGGCTTAGGAGCTGCGATCCCACATACAGACGTCAAACTTATAACCCTTTTTTATTTCGAGTTGCTGGATAACCCATGTTCTTCTTCTTCCTTCCCACAGAGACCGCCGTCATCGTCACTATCGTACGGAGGTGCGGTGAATGACGATGTGCGCTCCCCTGGCTCGGGAGGCACTCCTGGACCTCTTAGCCAGCCCCCGCCGCAGACCCTCGACGCGACAGACCCAGGTAAGTCAAAAATTTACAAAACAAATAAAAAATACTTTTTACAGGACCTTTATCACTTACCAGCGGTTTCCGAACCAGCGACTCCTTGGATCACCGCCCCAGGTTCGATTCCAGGGTCGGGCAATTGTCTTTGTCAATACCAGAGGCACTTGCTCCGAGTCTGGGTGTCATTTGTTTTGGCGAATTACATGTTTGTAAACTTTCCTCGCGAGCAGGGTTTTGATTTTAATGGAATGAGGAAAAAAATGTTACTCTACGTATAAGGGCTGGCAAGAGAGAGTGTAGTAGCTTTTTAGATCGTCAAAGAACAGTTTTTTGGGTGCATGAACGCGCAATAGTCAGTTATTGCCAAACATCAACAGATTTCTCTATCTACTAGTTGACCCCGCAAACGTTGTTTTGCCATTTAAATAACCCTTTTGATCGTAGAGGAGTAAAATAAAATATTTATAATATATAATAAGGGGGAAAAATAGATGTTGTACGATTCGCAGACCTAACCGATATGCACACAACATGTCACGAAAATCGGTCGAGCCATTCCGTAGGAGTTTAATAATAATAAAATAAGTAAATAAATATCCTTGGACATTTCACACAACGCCATCTCGTCCCAAGTTAAGTACTTAATGCTTGTGTTATGGTAACGAGATGGATGATAAACTACTTATATACATTTTTTTTTGTAAATACATACATATTATAGATAGAAATGACACCCAGACTCCGAGCCAGTGCCTCTGGTTTAGACAAAGACACTTGCCCGACCCCGGTATCGAACCCGGGACCCGTTGATCCAAAGGCGGCACATCTAACCAGACCAATAACAAACACCGTGACACGAGAATTTTATATTAGGTACCTATTAGAAGATACGTTTTCCCCATCTCAACCCATAAATTGTTCACAACGTAGCCGGGCTTCCTCCAATTTCTGGGAGGGAGAATCAGTCGCTATGCCACGCTGATCAGATGTGTTGGCACAAGTTAAAATGGCGATGGCAAATCCATTGTAAGAGATAATGATGTCGTGTATACAACATTGTATGTCGATTTTAGTATCGATAACGTGGAATGCGATGCACTGTCATCGATAATCGTTTGCCGTGTATCCGATTTCGTGGTTTTAGTTTGATGCAGTACGACGGCCATATTTTTTGTAGGACAACCCTGTTTTTTTGTGTGTTTCTCTCAACATGGCCATTATTCTTTTCGGATATTATAATCCTCTTAGTTCAGCAAAGATATTGGAGAGTCCGTATGGTGACGGATTTAGAATGCATAGTGTCACAATGGAGGAAGCTCAGTCGGAAGGCGGACCCTGGCAATAGTCGGGACTAACGCCAGGCAGAAGAAGAAGTGTCACAATCCCATTCCATCCTGAGGGTTTCGTTAGAGCCGACACAATTGACAAGGCCGAAAATTTTGCTTTAAGAGAAGGAAACATTGATATGAAAAAAAATATGAAAAATATTGATAGTTAACCCAATCGGCTTAGTGTAGTGAAATTGAGAAAAATAAGTTCTTCAGCTCTGGACAAATTAACGAACTGTTGCATACGGTAACGTCAAGGGTTCAAGTACCGATCGAAACAGGGCCAGTCAACAACACCGACCAATAATGTCAAGGGTCTGTTTATGCGACTCCCACGCGTCTCTCCGTACCTAACAATTAACATGTCCGCACCTCGGATCTAGATCCGACGGCTGACGTCAACACCCTTTGAGAACCAATTGAAAACTGACAGGTCCACATCGTCACATCACTATCTCGCGTCACCTTCACTTCGAAATTTAGAAAAAGAACTCCGGCGCTAACACTTCCCGCGCGTTTGTCAACGTTCGGTTATCCGTCGGGAACGCCAAAATCGCTCGGCACTCCATCGACACTTGTTACGTTTCGGATCTAGATCGATTGTCACGTATTCATTCTCAAATGACTGATGGGTGTCCGCAGAACGTGGAGTTACGACCTTTCAACGCCGTCAGCCGAGCACAATGCGTATTGAAATGAGACAGGATTGTGATGCACGTATCGCACGCATCTTGCTTTATTGCTTTCTATGCGACAGGCAATTTGTGTGGGATTACATCGGGCATTAAAATATTTAGATACGTTCAGTTTGTTAAAAATAAAAGTGTCAGTGTCTCAAAAAGGCGCGAGTACAAAAGACGCAATCACCGGCGGAGCGTTTGACAGCTGTCAAAAATGGCCACCGACGCCATCCGACGCGTTGGCGCGAAAAACTAACAAAGCGTCAACGCGCGCTTTTTTTGCGCATTTCCACGCAGTTTTTTGGCGGAGAAATTATGTTTTCGGCACACGTATGTGTAATTGTTTGGTTTGTCGGGCGGTGTGCGGCGAAATGCTGGCCAAATTGAATTTTGCGGAGCCGCCGCGACTGATATGTAACTAGCATCCATTTTTTTCACCAGACAGTCGGATGTATATCGGATATGTTTGTTGATAGGCTGACAGCTTAATCTCAATGGGTATTATGTACTAAAATGCTTGCTTCACTGCTGCTCCGTGCGGTGACGTATTTTGAATACACAAGGTCACCAACCCGTACAATCTTGAGGGTGTCGTAAGAGGCGACTAAAGGAACGCTAGAGACAGATCACTATTGTCTATACCAGTACTCAGCCCACAACCGACCCTCCCTAATTTTTTCTTAATTTCTTCTCAGCTCATAAATGACCCACTGCTGATTCGGGCCTCCTCCAACTAAAATGAGGGTAATGAGTCTACTGTGCCACGCTGACCGGGTTGGCAAAGAGTTTCGTATCAAGTTTTCAGTCTCTTGCTATCGGCCTTGTCATTTCCTTTTGTCAGCTTTGCGACAGCCTCAGGATGGAATTGGGTGGTGACACTATGTATTCTAAATCCGTCACCGCACTGAGACGGGGCTCTATCTCATTTGTGGCTAATTATGCACTGAGATAAAAATAAAACCATTTCTCTTATAAGTGTCGCGAGAAACTCCCCAGTGGCCCATTAAATAATGATTGATTGCATTGACACCTTTAAAGAACAATTGCAGTTAAACTTCGCCCCCGAGATACGCTTGTTTACACTTTTATCCTGTCGGGGGATATCTCCACCTGACACAGAAATAAGAGTGTTTACCAACTGTGCCCTTACATTTATGTTTCTGTACACATTATCAAAGGACATGGAAGTGTTGGGCGGTTTGCTCAGAATCCTCTACATCACACCTTCAATCATCACATTAAAGTTGATCGCACGTCACATCGTCACGGATCTTGGAACATGGTGTGATACAAAAATCTAATCTAAATCTAAAGCTCTTTTGACAGGTCAAACAAAAAAATAAAATTTAAAATTTACCATTTCATATTAATTATTTACCATCTACCACCGGTTCGGAATGCACCTCTACAGAGAAAGAGCCAGCAAGAAACTCTGTAGTTGCTCTTTTTAGATCGCCATTTTTGAGTACAAGACTGGATATAAGACAGATTTGTGAGAGCAAACTCGCGCAATAGTTGCAAAGGACCAAACATCAGCCAGGTCTAGTCGACAATAGTAACCTTCTAATGCCTTCGGGATGGAATGGGATGTTGTCACTATGTATTGGAAATCCGTCCACATACCACTTTCCGCTAAGCCAAAAATGTCTTCACAGTATAAACATTTTGCGTAGAAGTTACCTGCAGCCATATTTTATGGGTTCCCGCAAAACAATCACAAACCCAATTAGAACGTTAAAATTCACTTTGGCCAATCCACCCCCATCTACCATAAAGGGCTAACTGTGAATTATTCAAAATTCAAAATTTCCCTATAATTCAATCGCGTCCCCCGCGCCTCACCTCCCCAGAGAGTAGGCAGGGGCAAGCTCGGCCCGATTATTTCAGAATTTAATATTAATTAAGCAACGCTCTCGTCCATAATTGCGTTTTTCAATTACCGTAGTGACAATTATGCGAGGAAAATACGGATCAAGCGGCTCGTCGGCGTTAATTGTCAATCGGAGCGAATTAATGACTTTTTTCGTGATATGTCACTGGCGGTGAAAGCGGCACTGTTTGTCTTCAGTGATATGATGGGGTCTCGCTATTTGGTTATTGCGTGCAATTATACGCGGCTATTGCTAGAGCTGCGAAAGATCTTCTCGTCCACAATAGCCCAGACAAAAGTCTTCGACCAATGTGTGTTGCCAGTGGTACAGAGTTGTGGTCGCTCACTATGGGCTCCAACAGAAGGCGCAAAGTCTCTCTACGGGCAATAGAGTGGACTATGCTCGGAGTTTCCCTGAGAGAACGAATCAGAAATGAGATCATAGGCAAGCCAGAGTTACCGACATAGCTCACGGGATTGCCAAATATAAGTGGCAGTGGTCAAGGCAAATAGCTCAAAGACGACGCCCGATGGGGCAAAAAAGTCCTCGAGTAGCGACCGTGTGGAAAGCGCAGTGCTGGTAGGCCTCCCACACGGTGGACCTAGTTAAGGTCGCCGGAAAGCGATGGATGCGGGCGGAGCAAGACCAGCCTTCGTAGAAATCCTTGGGGGTGGCCTATGCCCAGCATTGGACGTCTTTTAGCTGAAATAATGATGTTGAATGATGATTGTTAGTAAATATATTATATAATAAGTATGTTATATTGACAATAACCTTAACCTACTCCTTCTAAAAGTAAGCATTAGTCTTTATACCCAGCTTTTAGTACAGTCTGGCCTTGCATCAAAAATTTCCTGCGCGGTTTCTTTCAATTTCAATCGACACCAGCTAAATATATTTTCAATAAAAATACGTCACTACTTTTTTTACATTAAACGGCACATTCTCTGTTTTTAATCACATAATTTACTCAATACATTCAATTTCGAATTTCCTTATGAGTACAATGACGCTAAAGCGTTGTCAAACTAATATTAAGATATAAAAATACGACGGACGCACGCAAATCCGGCTTAACATTACGAGATTAACTGTCCTTAGATATTCCGAGCACAATTCTTACCAGCCAGTTGTAATGGCAGCTAGTTTAAATAAGTCTCTAGCTCAACATAAAACGCCTATATTTTTGTAGACTTTTCGTCACATCGATCGTCGATATAACGAGTTTTAAGTATTGTAAAAAAATAATTAAATAGTAGAAAAATGCTGATCACGTCAATTTACGCAATGTTATCCATCTTTTATTCTGACTGCGTAAACTGTTGCGCATTTTAAGATTACTTGAGGCTTTGTCAAGTAAAGATGTATGAACTTATAAGGCAAAATTTTGTCAAACCAACTATGTTCTAAAGATTTATTCCAAAATCAAAATGGAATCCTGTTCCACTCTACGGTCTGTTAAGTCGTGATCATTGGCTTGCTGATCACGACTTAACAGACCGTAGGTTTTAGTCCATTATTATACCATTATGACGTAAATAGTAATAAGACTTACTAGATTCCTTCTGACTTCTAATGTTCTTCAATTATTATGTCGCAAGTTTTCTTTCTTTCAAGTGTCATTCAAGTGTCAAACGGAAAATTGAACTAAATAACTGATTTCTTAAAAGAAATTGTGAGACTATTGTTTAATCGACCTGATTTTATAATTCAACTAGCTGCGCCCCGCGGTTTCACCCGCGCTTACTTATTGTCGTACCGCGGGTGACTACGCGGGGCGAAGCTAGTCTAAAAAAAGTAGCCTAAGTTGCTCCTTATATCATCAGCTTCCTATCAGTGAAACTACCGTCAAAATCGGTCCAGCCGTTCCCGAGATTAGCTGGAACAAACAGACAGACCGACAGACAGATAGACAGATGAAAATTAAAAAAAATAAATATTTTGGTCTATGATCTGTGTATACATACCTACGCATTTAGTAAAAAGTGGTTATTTTATTATTACAAACAGACACTCCAATTTTATTTATTTGTATGTAGTATGTATAGATGTATAGATAAAAAAGCAGATTAAGTTATAATACTTACTCTGCTAATTAAGTGAAATGCTAATATGTACTTACATTATTTAACAAAAATAAGTTATAGTTAGGCTATAATTTATGTATATGTGTTATTCTAATGTTTCAGCTATATTATAGTAAAGTTTCATAAAAATCCATTCAGTAGCTTTTGCGTGGAAAAGTAACAAACATACATTCTTAGAAACATTCGCGTTTATAACGTTTACAATTAAAACATACGCAAATTTAGAAGCCTACACAAACATAATGGCTTACAAAATATGTGTAATAATGTGCTATAGTTCGTTATGGATTAGACGCGTGAACATTGTCTAAGCAACGGTCTTCAGAATCGTGCACAGAATCACAATTGCCTGGCGATCTGTTGGGGAGTTATGACGAGGATGAGATCGGACGGCCGGGCGCTAATTTTGTTTAGTGCTCATCTTACCCTAACCTCCCCTGAGTTTTGGGGCGGCTTAATGCAATAATCGTTATATTTTGTGGGGGAAAAAAAGACACTGTTATTATCAAAGGCTTTTTTGATACCATTGTCAATAAGGTAAGATTTTGAAGTTAAAAGAAAAAATAGATAATTTTTAGATTAAACTGTATACATTTAAATAATAGTTTCTTTTTACTATTATTTTTCACTATATGACATGTTATGTCAACATATCCGTCTGTTTAAATTACTTGTTGCTACCGGTTTTGTTGACCTATAAATAAATAATAGTTTATAGTTAGTAGATAGGTATCAATGTAATAAATTTAAAAGTTCAGTTGATTGTTATCCAATCGCACAAATATGGCTGGATGGATTTCGAAGACATTAAATAATCAATAGGATACTTGCCTATTATCTGAAGCATAGGTTTTTTTTTATATTAGGTTTCGTCATATTCCGTAAATACAAAAAGGTCAGAAGCACCCTAAATCAAAGAGCATGTATGAGAGGTTGATGAAAGTTGTGAGCCAGGATCGTATTAAGTGGAAGGATGTGATCTCTGCTTACCCCTGCGGGAAAAAGGCTTGACTGTATGTATGTACAAAAATACAAAAAGTTAAGAAACTAGTTCACGCTCTAAATATAAGGTTACATTTGTGTTCACTGTTCCAAAAGTGTATTCATAAACATAGTACATACTCCGATCAAGACACCGAATCACGTATTGTTCCCCATATTGTTTATTCAATGCAAGTGCAGTTAATCAAAACTGTTACGGAACGCACCATTTATATTTTATTGTTAACCAGAGTTTATTAACACTAAACTTGATCGCACATCACATCGTCACGGATCTTGGAACGCGGTGTGTTACCATTCCGATCATTTTGTAACACCCTATACTTTTTTTATTTCCCTAAAAAATACGTCAATATGTTTGAAATTAAATGGCACATTGTCTGTTTTAAACACATTATTCACCCAACACATGCGATCTCAAATATCCTTACGAACACGACAACCCTGAAGCGTTGTAAAACTAATACTACTCAACCCATAAATGACTTACTACAGAGTCAGGCCTCCTCCTAACGCAGGGAGGGTAATTAGCCTACAGTGCCATGTCGGCCAGACGTGTTGGCACAGGGTTTCGTATCATGTTTTCACGTGTCATTTGATTTCGTCGGCTCTTACAACTCCCTCAGGATGGACTGGGGTGGTGACATAATGAAATCTAAATCTCCGCTAGGCATTACCTTATATGATCTACATATTGACTATTGCCACATGCATCATGCTTGTGAACAGGTGCCGTTGCTGTTGTTGGCTTAGGGATTAAAAAGTTACTATTATTGACTAGGTGTGTTGCTGATGTTTGGCCCTTTGTAAGTATTGCGCAAGTTTGCTCTCACAAATTTCACTTCTTATCCCGTCTCTTCTCTGTGTATCTGCATTCCAAACCGGTAGTGAATGTTAAATTACCAATTCAGATGGTATTCTTTTTTATTTGTTTAACTGTTTGACTTGTCTAATGAGCCAACTTGATTAGATGAGTTTTCATTTTGTTTTAAACTTGATATTTTACTATTCCATAGTTAAGTGCGGATTGAAAACAAGCGCAATGGGAACGGCTATCGACACTGATGGAACTAAATATTCAACGCTACTAGCTTTTTATACGTCTGTCTGATCGTTTCTCATAAACTTTTTCACTGTCTATCGTTCTAAGTTTATTGTTTAATTTCAAGATTCTTTGTCAGAGTAATCTGGACTCCTTGTTTTTGTCGTATGATTTGTAATAATATTTTGAACACAATCAAAGGTTACTTTGTCTAACAAGTTGTAATCTTCGAGAATAATCGATATTCAATCAAAATAATCTAAATGTTTTTAATCGAATGAATTCTTACGAATGCTTTTAAATAGTCAAAAATAAAAAAAATGCCATTCCACAGAGAAGAGCCGATAAGAAACTTGATGGTTGCTCTTTTATGTAAAAGTGTTACAGTACATCACTGTAACTCTTGTACAAGTGTAACTCTTGTACTAGTGAAAGCAATCACACGCATAAGCATGTATCTTAAGCATATAATAAAAATGATAACATCAAAATCATAGAAATGAACTTAGGGACTAAGTTAAGTAAAGTTATTATTTGATAGATTTGAAGATGAGTTAACGCCAGATGTCAAAGTCTGACTTGCCAATTGCTCCCCAGAGATGGAGCCTGATCAATATTTCAGGCACAAAATTGAAAATTACCGGAACCCCCAACCGGCTTACATAACTCAAACCTATCGAAACCAATAAAATATTAACTGGCAAAGCTTTCCCGCCATTTTTCACCGGCCATTCGACTTTCCTATCACGTCTTGCCCGCACTTACACTCAATGCTAAATGTAATCATAAAATTGTTGTTAATAATTCATGCCGGAGCGAGAGGGTGGGTGTGCGTGCGAGCAGGACGCCGCTATAGGTGTGGGAGCGGGATTATTAAATTCTGTGAATGCTCACTTTGTATCTAATATCCGAATGTGTTTAATATTAGATTATTCGGGGTCGGTGTTGGCCTGGCTTCCCCTACGACCGATGCCAAATATTAAGACAGAAGGCCTATTTTATAGTAATGCACCTTCACTAACCCTTTTATTTTAGAGAGGAACCGTGGCCTTTCTTGCCGCATCTTCACTGTGAAATGGTATTTCGACCGGTGGTAAAGACTAAATAATTAATTATTGTTAATTCTTCTTTTATATTGTTGTTTTATATTTGTTTTACTATTTGAAAGCATCCGTAAGAATGCATTATATTGTGTCAGTTTTGGTTGTAGGTATGCGCTTTTACTCAAACTCAAACCGAACTTTATTTACGTAGGTTTTATCACAAAACTCCTATAAATCGTCGTATTTAAAATTACCATTATCATATACTGTCTCACGCTTGGTGGTAGTCTCCAACCCCTCATACACAATTCCTCATTCTTACAATCCATCCATCTTTTTTGATCGCCCACAACCCTTCCGTCCAACACATTCACGTTGAAACTACCACCGGTTCGGACAGAGAAGAGCCGGCAAGAAACTTTTTTTTTACAAGCATTTGGAATTTAGTAAATAAATTTGGTAGTTAAGCCTCCCACACGGTGGACCGACGACATGGTTAAGGTCGCCGGAAAGCAATGGATGCGGGCGGCCCAGGACCGGCCTTTGTGGAGATCCTTGGGGGAGGCCTGTGTCCAGCAGTGGACGTCTTTTGGCTGAAATGATGATGTTGATGAAATAATTTTGGTGCCCCGTTAGGTACAATAGTAAACTCGAATAGTCTGTACCTATATAATGTTTGCCGCTGGGCTGAACAGTCGTGATAGATTCGCGTTAAGTCCCGTTTCCCTTTAAATATGATTGGTTGGAAGTGCCTTTGAACTTGTAGGTATTTTACGCCCATTGTTATTACGCTAATGTTCTCTGATTGGCTTCTACTGTTATTGGCAGAGCTTTGCTGCGGAAGAGGTGTGGTAGGTAGTTCGATGGAATAGGTATCGCGTGGAGGAATAGGATCAACTACATGGAGGGTAATAATCAGCCACGCTGGCCAGACGGGTTTCGACACGGTTAGCGCAGTGGTTGAGCGATCGACTGCTGCGCAGCATGTCGCGGGTTCGATCCCCGCACGGAAGAAATATTTGTACGACCTACAAGTATTTGTTCCGGGTCTGGGTGTTTTCTATCTATAATATGTACCTATGTATTTACAAAAAAAAAAATTAAAAGTAGTTTATCATCCATCTCGTTACCATATCACAAGCATTAAGTTGCTTAGCTTGGGACGAGATGGCCTTGTGTGAAATGTCCAAGGATATTTATTATTTTTATTAAGTTTTCCTTCTCTTGCGGTTTGGTTATTGGTCTTGTCATCTCCTTTTGTTGGATCTTATGACACCCTCAGGACGAAATAGGGTGGAGACACTATGTATTCTAAATCTGTCACCACACGGAATATAGATAGATAGAACTGTAATTTAAAGTAATTAAGGTTGAATTTCGATCGCTGGGTGCCAACACAATACAACAACACGTCTCTTGAACCCTTTTAACAATGTAGCGTGTACATTTTAAAAACCACAATTTGGTCGGATCCTGGAAGCCTAAGGTGTCGCGTTACCGTTTGCCGACAAGTAATGCTCGGTGTTAGTTCACGATAACACGGCATTAAAGATTATGTGTAATTGTTCAGGGACTTGGAAGTAATTGTATCATCATCGTCAAACTTTTGTGTTACGGTGGCGAGTATGATGCGGGAGGGAGATGAAAGAAAGAAAGAAAACCCATTTATTAATTACTACTACTCAGCCCATAACTGACCCACCGCTGAGTCGGGCCTCCTCCCATCACAGGGAGAGAAAATAGCCTACTGTGCCACGCTGGCTAGACGGGTTGGCACAGGGTTTCGTTTCAAGTTTTCCTTCTCTTACGGCTAGGTTATCGGCCTTCTCATTTCCTTTTGTCGGCTCTTTCGACGCCCTCAGGATAGAATGGGGTGGTGACACTATGTATTCTAAATCCGTCACCAATCGGACTCTGCTGATTTATTAACACAAAAAAAATAGTTTGCAAGAGATATTTGTTCGAGTAGTTTTGAAGGCGATGCTAAACATGTCTCATCAATCTCTTCTCTGTATAACAGCATTTTGAACCAGTTGTAGTTTCGGTATGAAGGTAAGGGTTGTGGGAGACTCACAAAGACACGGAGGAATTTTGTGAATGTTAAAATGACGCTGATAGGAGTGTATGGTGTGTGGATTTAGAATGCATATTGTCACCAGCCCATTGCATCCTGAAGGTGTCGCTAGAGCCGACAGAAGGAGATGACAAGAAATGACCCATGCTAGGTAGTAGTCTCCATACACTCCTACTACTACAACAGCTACCAGCTCCAACTACATGGAGGGTAATTTGCCTACAGTGCTACGCTGGCCAGACGGGTTGGCACAGGGTTTCGTATCAAGGTTTACTTCTCTTGCGCCTAGGTTTTCGGCCATTTCCTTCTGTTTGGCTTCAGGATAGAGGATGTGTATGTGGTGGTTGGTAGTTGACGACACGGTTAGCGCAGTGGTTGAGCGATCGGCTGCTGCGCAGCATGTCGCGGTTTCGATCCCCGCACGGAAGAAATATTTCAAGTACGACCTACAAGTATTTGTTCCGGGTCTGGGTGTTTTCTATCTATATCATGTATGTATTTACAAAAAAATATATTTAAATAAGTCGTTTATCATCCATCTCGTTACCATAACACAAGCATTAAGTTGCTTAGCTTGGGACGAGATGGCGTTGTGTGAAATGTCCAATGATATTTATTATATTTATTTATATTTAATCCGTCAACACATAGTTTCTGTGTTGTGTTTGTGTATGTGTGTTGTTATTATTTAAATAAAAAACACACAGCTCCGTCCATATGATGCCCCATCACACATGGCAACCCCACGAGTGTTATCCACACAATTACAAGGGATAGACTCAAAAAAGGACGAAAGGGTTGCAACAATGCAATCATACACAACTATAAATCCTTTGTGTGAATGCTCTGTGTTGAATGGGATAGTTTTGTCCTATGGTTTTGATGGAATCCATCACGGTCTTTTGAGTTTCATGTTCTACTAGCGACCCGTCCCGGCTTCGTACGGGTGCAATGATGCATGTATTACACCTAAATATCTTCCTCTTGAATCACTCAATCTATTAAAAAAACCGCTTTAAAATCCGGTTCGTAGTTTTAAAGATTTAAGCATACATAGGGACGGACAGACGACAGCGACTTTGTTTTATACTATTTAATTATTAATGATGATGAACGAAACCCCTGCGTTAGGTATAACCTGTATCGTGGGGCAGTTTACAAACATGTAATTCACAAACACAAATTACACACAGACTCAGAGCAAGTGCGTCTGATTTAGACAAAGACACTTGCCCGACCCCGGAATCGAACCCGGGACCCGTTGATCCAAAGGCGGCACATCCAACCCCTAGACCAACGAGGCAGTCGATATTTGCACATGTCATATGCGTTCCATGGAACCCTAAACGTGAGCATTATCACTACACATTACAAACGATGAGAATTGACGCGCTGACCTGTCAAAATGACAAAGTGATTCGTCATACGCATGACAGCTGCGTATGAGAGAGAGACGGAGCGATATAGAAGGGGAGGGATAGAGAATCAACAATTAGAATGATACACGCAATGCTCTTTTGAATTTCGAATGTTAGTTTTTTAAATATCATAGAGCATTTTTATGCATCGGCAAATATAGAGTCCTAGTTTAATGAATATCTACTAACACTAATGAGCCCATAGATGACCCACTGCTGAGTCGGGCCTCCGCCAGTTACATGGACGGTAATTAGCCTACTGAGCCACGCTGACCAGACGGGTTGGCACAGGGTTTCGTTTCAAGTTTTCCTTCTCTTGTGGCTAGGTTTTCGGCTCCTACGACACCCTCGGGATGGTATCGGGTGGTGACACAATGCATTCTAAATCCGTCACCACACGGTCAAACGGACGCCAGTGGCTAATTTTAGCTACTGGCTTTACTTGTCCGTATTCACCGTCTTTATTGTTTGTTACGTATAGTTACACTAAAAAAATACTCATAAATGACAAAGTCAATGTAAATACGCGTGCGCATGTCATAGGCTGAATATCGCTCTCATTAACGGTAGCTACTGTCGTTCGAATTTTGAAATAATACAAATTCTTTCGAACGCCCAACTTAACTGGACACCTCAAGTTACATTGCTGTAACAAAATTCGGAGCAATCTTGTTTGTAGACAACGCGGAGACGGCTCATGTATGTTTGGCGAGAGAATTACCATTTTTTAAAATCTTTGAAATATTTATTTAAGTAGCTTATTTGTGTGTTTGTCTATGCGTAAAAGGGCAAAAATGGAGGTAATCTGTCATTGGTACAGACGTTTTAAATGTGGTCAGCATTTAAATGTTATTTCGTGGACTACCGCTGGCAACACAGTAGTTGCAACATGTCTCTGGTATGAATTAATTAATGGAATGTACAGACGGACACGTCTATTCACTATTGCGAAAGCGGGATTTGTGTCTTAATTTGTTTCTGAACTAGTTACTGCCCGCGGCTTCCCTCTTGTGGAATCAAGTCCATGTTAACCTCCGTGTGTATTTAAATAGATTGCTTTACCACATTCACATTTTTTTTAAACTTCTTTACGTTTAAGGATATTCAATGTTCGTTATTTTTTGTGGTGATGGATTTAGAATACAGAATATCACCAACCCATACCATCCTAAGGGTGTCGTAAAGTAATAAATAATAAATAAATATCCTTGGACATTTCACACAACACCATATCGTCCCAAGCTAAGCAACTTAATGCGTGTGTTGTGGTAACGAGATGGATGATAATACATTTTTATTTTGTAAATACATACTTAGTAAAGATAGAAAACACCTAGACCCGGAACAAATACTTGTAGGTCGTACAAATATTTCTTCCGTGCGGGGAATCGAACCCACGGATGCTGCGCAGCAGACGATCGCTCAACCACTGCGCCAACCGTGTCGTCCAATAGAAGGTAAACTTGATAAAAACCCTGTGCCAACCCGTCTTGGCAGCGTGGCACAGTAGGCTAATTACACGGCATGTGACCGGAGGACGCCCGACTCAGAAGTGGCCATTTTACGACCTGAGAAGATTTTGATTCTCTGGTGACTAATTGAGTCTATTTATTACCTGTT
This sequence comes from Clostera curtula, assembly GCA_905475355.2. NCBI lineage: Eukaryota > Metazoa > Arthropoda > Insecta > Lepidoptera > Notodontidae > Clostera > Clostera curtula. The sequence continues at coordinate 1,534,410 of FR997813.1, read as the reverse complement.
TGCCTTCTGCGACACCCAATAGGTTGGTAAAACAAACAACAGGCTTTTGCCTGCCAAGTTCCTTTAGTTGCCTCTTACGACACCCTCAGAATGCAATAGGTTGGTGACACGGACAATATAGAGCACTTTATAAGGTAGTAGCCTCTAGCGGGTGACATAATTCTGCGCAGAATAATTCTTGGTACCTAGTGCATTCTTGAGTGCGAAATGGAACTAGCACGTCTCCAGGAATTCGTTGGAGCGAATGCCTACGGTGTCTAGGAAAATTAGATTCCTGACTTTGTGCAACGTCAGGAATGGAATTTGAAATGGAAATTATTTTGATTCCATTCCAAAAGTCTCAAGTTCCAGTGTTTTAAGGCAAATGGACTTCCATTTGCCTGATAAGTGAATTGGCTTGTCGTTTCAACCCATGAATAACCCACTACAGATTGCTGATATTTATGGTGACAGATTTAAGTAGCCACCCCATTCCATACTGAGGGTGTCGTAAGCGTCGATAAAAGGATATGGCAAGGCCGAAAGCCTAGCCGCAAGAGAAGGAAAACTTGAAACGAAACCCGTCTGTTCAGCGTGGGACAGTGGGCTTACCCCGGCTTCCCCGGGATGTAACTGAGTTGAGTCAGGGAGGAGGCCCGACCCAACAGTGGGGCATCTATGGGCTGAGTAGTGTAGATAGATATTCGTTAAAATAAGCCTATGTTTATGCTCTATGATATTTAAAAAATAACGTTCACTATTCCAAAGACCATTGCGTGTAGTAGTTAATTAAATTTAAACAAAATTAAACCATTTCTTTATACCAGTAAGGTGTATTATTCAATAGACGACAGTTTACATAGAAGCTTATAGCACAAATACGAAAGATTGAGGAAAATAAAACAACCAGGGTGGCAACAGCACAAAACTGAAATCCGGACAATTCTCATCAATATTCAAACCGAGAAATCTATTCTTTCGTTTTCAAATCTCGAACGGCGGCCATGTCCAATTGCCGCCAATTAGCGCTTATATTTGACTAGAGCATTTTAAATTATGCGCCGTTTACATATGTACATAATTTTTACGCTTTTTAAACAAGTACCATTTACATTATGGTCATTTTGTTGTATTCCACTCTATTTTGTGGGTTTTACATTGTTTTTAGGAGAATTAATTGGCTGTCATTGTCGGAGAGCTGTCTTTAGGTTTCTCATTGTTTTGGCGATTTATTAGTTGAACAGATTTAGGTCGCGGTTCGTGGGAAAATTGGCTGAAGATATGCAAGTATCGTTATGAAACTTTGTATATTTTGTTAAGTCTTATTTGACTGCTGTCCGCGTATTTAATTAGAAGAATATCTGGTCAGGAACATATTTTACAATCTTGTCTATTAGTCAAAATATCCTTAACCTACTTGAGTAATCACTATCACTATCATTACTATTACTATCACTACATATTATAAAATAAAGTCGCTGTCGTCTGTCCGTCGCTATGTATGCTTAAATCTTTGAAACTACGCAACGGATTTTGAAGCGGTTTTTTTAATAGATAGAGTGATTCAAGGGGAAGGTTTATATGTATAATACATCCATCATATAGTAGAGAAACACTTATAAATTTAGAGGTTCATCATTGCACCCGTGTGAAGCCGGGGCGGGTCGCTAGTAGTATATAATACCGATAGAATACGCGTTGTGTTTTACACATGTCATCGAAATAATTGTTCTTGAGCGTTGTGAGATAATATGAAGCAGAAATTACATTTTTTATTTTGTTTGGAATGATATCTACGCCTTGGGCGTGACTGAGCATCAAATAGACACTTAGAAAATCTGTCTCATATGATATTTCACGCTTTTGTAGAAAGAAAAGGAAGAATATTGTTTAATATTTCAGTTATTCCTAATAATATTGGTGCAATGCTAAGTTAAGTAAGTTGATTTCTGATGAAGAGTGTTCATCACTTTCAGCCTATAAATAACCCACTACACAGTAGGTCTACATTAATGTAGGGAAATTAGCCTACTGTGTCACGCTGGCAAGACCGGCTGGCACATGGTCATCAAGTTTCATTTGGCGGCCTCTTGCGTTCCTTTACTGGGCTGTCACACCCGTTGGTGATATCGTGTATTCTAAATCCGTCACCACAAATGGACACAGCACAGAAACAATTTTATCTCAACATAGTAAATATGCAGGGTTATAAATATAGATATAGGACTCTGCGGTCAATTTCTCGTTCGAAACGAGAATATTTTTTCAATTTAATAAATGAAAAAGTGATATAAATAATACCAAAGTTATAAAAATTAATTTATTAAAATAGGCTTTTATATAGTCTTGAAGCTACCACCGGTTCGGAACGCTGCTGTACAGAGAAAGGCTGGCAAGAAACTCTGTAATTGTTAATTGACCAACCATACCCAGATCCTAGCTACTGCGCAACGCCAGTTACTTAAAGAGTCAATCTAATTTGGGCCCACATATTAAGGATTAGTTAAAATAGCACACAGGAATAACCTTCCCTTCCCTTCACACCGTACCAGTGACACCAGCATCCCCTATTCGCAGATTGACATCTGTCAGACCGAGGGTTCGGATGACCCCATATTTTTTCGAATAAATTTTTAATCAAAATATTTTCGCGTCCCCTTCACTAGTGCTATGTTAATTTCTCTATTGTCAGTCACTGACACAAGTTAACTCGCGATGGGTGTGGCTTGACTTACACATGAATAAATTATTTGTTTGTTCAATCCATGTGTGGAACTTGAGAATGGGAAATCCGCGCATGATGCGGAATTATGGTCACCGTCAGTGTCATTTCTGTAGTTGGACTTTTCAAGCTTTATATGTATTTTAATTACTAATTTGTGTTCAGTGGGATGTAGAATACTGTCACCACCCTATTCTATCCTGAGGGTGTCGTAAGATACGACAAAAGGTTTTTTCTTAACCGTGCACTACGTATTACTTGTATCGCAGTTTGCAAACATTGTAATCCACGAACATAAATGACACCCCAGACTCAGAGCTGGTTTAGACAAAGACACTTGCCCGACCCCGGAATCGAACCCGGGACCCGTATATCCAAAGGTTCATATCTAACCCCTAGACCAACAATTCGAACTCCGCAAGAGAAGGAAATCTCGAAACGAAACCCTGTGCTAATCCGTCTGGCCAGTGTGGCACAGTAGGCTAATTACCCTCCATGTAACTGGAGGAAGCCCAATAATAGCATATAATAGCAGTAAGGTGCCTCGTTGGTCTAGTGGTTAGATGTGGCGCCTTTGGATCAACGGGTCCCGGGTTCGATTCCGGGGTCGGGCAAGTGTCTTTGTCTAAACCAGAGGCACTGGCTCGGAGTCTGGGTGTCATTTCTATCTATAATATGTATGTATTTACAAAAAAAATGTATTTAAGTACTTTATCATCCATCTCGTTACCATAACACAAGCATTTAGTTGCTTAGCTTGGGACGAGATGGCGTTGTGTGAAATGTCCAAGGATATTTACTTATTTATTTGAGGGCTGAAAAGTCGTAACAGCTCATAAATGACCCACTACTAGGTCGGGCCTCCTCCAAATTCATGGAGGGAAATTAGAATTGTTGTTTAATTCAAATAGCACGGGAAATCGCTAGTTTGAAGTAAATAGAGGAAAACTCGTAAAATTTGCTCAAGTGCGTCATTCTGCACCTTCGTAAATTCCATTATGGGCGCTCCATTGACAGTGACGGGCGTCTGCGTCATTGCCAAGAATTACGCCAATTATATGCCATTGACGAGAACGCAAGGCTTTACAGGTTTAGGGTTACCAGCAGGCTACAAATACTGGGTCTTTTCAACCCCTTTCTGGACTCAAGTCCCCGCACATCTGTATGAATGTATATTTGTAACATAACATAACATACAGTCACGCCTTTTCCCGCAGGGGTAGGCAGAGATCACATCCTTCCACTTGCTACGATCCTGGCTCACTTGAACTGAACTTTCGCTTCTTCCCCTTTCATCAACCTCTTCATGCATGCTCGTCGGTTTAGGGTGCTTCTGACCTGACCATTCTTTAGGACATCATCTATTTGGTCATGGAATGTCCTTCTTGGCCTGCCCCTTCCAACGTTCCCATTCACAATCCCGCTATATATTTCTTTTGTAAGACTATTGTGGTCATTTAAAAAAAATCTACATGGTTTGGATGCGATTTTCTCCTACCACTACTACTCAAAAAGGCGGGTTTCCTCCGTAACATAGAGGGTAATTAGTAGCCTATTGTGTCACGCTCGCCAGACGGGCTGGCACAGGGTTTCATATCAAGTTTTCCCTCTCTTGCGGCTAAGTCATCGGCCTTGCCATGTCCTAATGTCGACTTAAGACACCCTCAGGATGGAATGGGATGTCACCATATACATACCTATTCTAAATCCGTTTAAATCCGGTGAGCTAATATCTCTCAATCAAATTGGGCTAAATTATACGAGTAGTGACTGGTCCTTTTAATGAGGTTGATTACGATTGTCGATAAAATTCATATAATTTCCGATTTTAAGACAGTTCTTGTATTTATGTGTTAAATAAAGCGAAATAAGCATTGCCGATTTAGAATTCCGCACTCCAAAATACAACCACCAATCGTTTTATCGTGATAGTGTATGATATGGTACATGGGCCCTCTAGGGAGGGCCGAGAGTGGAATTCGGCGTTCCGTGAGTTCCGCCCTCCGGCCCTCGGCCTCTTATTGGTAATAGCCTCTTGTGTACCATCCACGAAGGTATCGTCGACATAATAAGGTACTCTTGAAACAAGTTGTGAGAGTGCGCTTGTAATAAGAGACCCAGATTCCTAAACGCAAGTTTAGATGTTTAATAAAATTTTAAACTGTGTTTGAAAGTTGTGCACTGTAAACTCTTTAGTAAGAATATCAGTCTAATGTGTGGTGTCTTATGTGTGGATTTAAATCACATAGTGTTACCACCCCATTCCACTTTCGGCTCTTACACCCTCCGATTGGAATGGGATGGTGACCCTGTCCGTCACCACACGGGATGGTAATATATTATGCCCAAGGTCTCTTCTATATCTTCCACGTTTTTTCACATTAGCTAGTCGCTAATGTCCTACTAGCTAGCTAGCTAGTATTCAAATAAAAAAAAACACATCAAGGCTTAAACATACTGGTGGAACTATATGGCCATTCGTATGCGGTATTTGTGTGCCAATGTATATTGCCAGTGATGACATAAGGAACAGGGACGTGGTCACTCAATATGGGCTCCATCAGAGGGCTCAAAGTCAACCAAAGAGCAATGGGGAGGGCTATGCTCGGAGTTTCCCTGCGAGATCGAATCAGAAACAAACCAGGGTCACTGGTATACACCGGCTTGCCAAAGTCGCAGGACTGAAGCCCGATTGGGTAGAAAGTGGCGACCGCGTTCCGTAAGGCACATTGCTGGTAGGCCTCCCACACAGTGGACCGATGACCCGGTTAAGGTCGCCGGAAATCAATGGATACAGGCGGCCCAGAACCGGCCGTGGAGATCCTTGGGGAGGCCTATGTCTAGCAGTGGACGTCTTTTGGCTGAAATGATGATGATGATTTATGTGCGCCAATATTGTGTAGCTATTTTTGACATCGCCCTTAATGTAAAATATGAAAGATACGAATAGCGACGTGAAGTGGCACCATATATTTATTGGAAGACCCATAAACAGATCATAGAGCCTAAAAATGTAGAGGGGACGTAATTCATTACACAGATAAATAGCCTTGCTTAACCTAAAAAGGGACCTTCCAAAACACTATAAACTATCCTCAGTTCTCAAAGTAATAACACTATTGTGGTGGAACCATGAATTCCTGACAAAATACAACAATACTTTTGCTGACCGTCCGAAACTTAAAAAGCAGGCAACCGTCGGAATTTGCGGTCATTCCGCGGAAAATATATAGGCCGATAGTTTCCTCGTCTTTTGTGTACGGACCCTTTCATTAGCAATCGTGTAATTTATTCGAAAAAATAAATATATTTACCGTAATCCTGCTCTATCGCTGTGTTGTTGCCATTTTGTGGGCACATGTTTGTCCGAACTTGGAATGATAATTTAAATTTGTTTTCTGCCTTTTCTATGTGTTTTCATGTGTCTTTAATTATTTCTTTTTCTTTGCAGGTAAGCGAAAAAAAATCTCCGAAAGACCATACCAATAGTAAGTGACCAACTTTTGTCTATACTGGAAATAATCTGAATTATTCGTGGATTGTCCTGGACTTAAAAGGAATTTTCTGAAATATTTAATCTGATACTACCGGCACATAGTCCATCTTTTACAATCTTTTTCCTTATCACTACACAGTATAAAACAAAGTCGCTGTCGTCTGTCCGTCCCTATGTATGCTTAAATCTTCAAAACTACGCAACGGATTTTAAAGCGAATTTTTTAATATGTATATATAGTGATTCAAGAGGAAGGTTTATATGTCAATATTGCACCCGTGCGAAGCCGGGGCGGGTCGCTAGTTATATACATACCACTACTCAGCCCATAAATTACCCACTCATGAGTCGGCCCTCCTCCGATTACAGGAGGGAAGTTAAACTACGGCCAGACGGGTTCGCACAGGGTTTCCTTCATCTTGCGGCTACGTTTTCCACCATGTAATTTTATTTAGTCGGCTCTTACGACACCCTCAGGATTGAATAGGGTGGTGACACTATGTAGTCTAAATCCGTCACCACACGGAATATAGCCATCCATCTCTAACCATCCGATGAGAGTTAATCAATAGGAGCAGTCCGTTAAAATGTTTGTCCATCTTGAGGTACGTGTGATATATTGATGTTTTGCTGAACCAGATTTGTATCACAAATCATGGGTTCAAATGAGAACCACAAAACTAGCTATCGTTATTATTAATTTACTAGCTTAGAATTCTAGTTACACGAGGTTTCTTATGATTTCTTTGTTTTTGTGCCTCTAGTTATAGTACTTTCGTCACCATACTTTGCAGAGGGCATATATAGGGCGTATACGGTTTTTGATACAGCCTGTATTTAGATTTCATGCCTATTTAACCACAAACGCCCTAGGATACTATTTGACTAACAGGAACCCATTCTGAGTTGCCGATACTGTACTTTCTAAATCAGGTTGTTGTCAAGAAGAGATTGCTCTTTCACTTGTACATGTACGCTGTACAAGTTTTTTTAAACGTGCACTAGGTATGTGCGTGCACGTGCACTAGGAATAACCTGTACCGCAGGGGCAATTCACGACCACAACTGACACCCAGACTAAGATCAAGTGCCTACCTAACATAGGTTTACATCCTGAGGGTGTCGTAGGAGTCGACAGAACGAAATAACAAGGCTGAAAACCTAGGTGCAAGAGTAGGTAACCTTGAATCCTTTGCCAGCCAGTCTGGCCAGCGTGGCACAGTAAGCTGATTACCCTTCATGTCATTGGAGGAGTCCTGGAGACTAAGTAGTGGGTCATATATGGGCTGATTAGTAGTAGTAGATATGTTTACACGTAAGAAATAAGTTCAAATTGTTTGGAAACACCCTAATTCGTGCTTAATTCTAATTCGGCTTCAAATCCGTCCTGTGCCTAACAGTTGCAAGCTGCCACGTATTCTGCTCACGCGCGTCACTCGTCCCTCGGGGCCCAGCGACGTTTTATTTAATCAAGAACACTTTTTAACATTCCTCGGACGGACACACAATATTTTCTAAACGTGGCCGTTGAAAAATAAAATAAAAACACCCAACAAAGTTTCCTGTTCATTAAAATTAACTCGACGGAGCCTGTTTACTGGGAAAACGCTTTTTAACACTCCCTGTTCATAGAATATACAAATAATAAGGTAAGTTATACAAACATAGGCATGGAACAATCACACAGCTACGCGCCGAAGAAGCGCGTATACGAATTTCGAACATGTGTCTGTGTGAGTGTATTTATCTAAGTCACCTAACTGCGGCTAATTGTCTTTCATCTAATTCAATCTGCATTTTCCTTGTGAGTTTCTTTAGGAATAAATGCTCTATATCTCTATGGAGCATAGGCCCTGGACAAGCAGTCAATCTATGTGATTGACTAGAAAAAACCCTTCGTCGGTCGAAACCCTCCCTCCAAGAAATGAGGGGAAGCAAGCTGTGAGAAATTCTAAATAGTCAATGTAAAGCCAACTTCCATCCCATTTCTGAAGATTGCGTCGAATAGAATTTCAGCAGATGTGTTCTACGTCATTACTTTCTATTTCAATTCTTCATAATTTTAGAGAGATGGTAATAAAATTTTAATAATTATGTCATACTCTTCCAAAACTAGCTGGCCAGGAGATCTGAGCGGGTTTACGGCCGTCGTAAAATAATCTCTTTTTTTACTCGTGTCCCGTGTTCGCAAACATAAATTTGAGATTTTGTCAGATTTATTAAGTAGGTCCGTGTGAATTTGTCGTAAATGTCAGATGGTAGTTTACAGCTCCGGGATTATTTTTATGTTTAAAAAAGTAAAAACACCTTGTCAGGGCGCTGCCTCTTTTTGTAACTTTTTCGATCGTTAAAGCTGAGGTTTAAAAATCCTGGGGTCAATTAGATCTATTTTAACAAAGGCCACGAGGTTTTTCGTCTACAATTTTTATGAGACTATAAAATTTTTAATTGTAATAAATATTATTTGAACACTTTTACGTCTTTACTTTGATGATGCAATGGGACATCGTAAAATGTAGGAAATAAAACTAGACGGCCATTAAACAGGCCACGAAAATTAAAAAGAAATTGTAATTAGTTTTGTCCAGCAATATATTTGGCTTTTCGGTATAATCTATGTCATGGATTCATTATAATCTGTGTCGTGAATATTTTTATAAAACGTCACACACCCTTAATTGGTTTCGTCGCATGATTAAAAAATATAAGCAATTTACAATAAACAAAAGTATATGAAGTGTTGAACTCGAAAACCTATAAAACAATTTATTGGTATATTTTTTTTCATTGGCACCGCATACGTATTGAATGTCAAAACAACTCTTTAGCAACTTATGTGAAACATTAAAAAAAAACGCAGAAATATTAAAAATGCATTTGGCTGCATTTTCTTGTGCTCCTCTCCAAAATGGTCCCTTAATGATTGCAAGCATTAGTTATCTTAACTTACGCCCGATAGGTATTCTTGGGGTGGCTTGCAAAAAAACCCTTAGATTGAAGGGTGAAAGTGCCGGGGCACTGATAACGAGGATTCAAATAGAACTCTTATCTCCCGCGTTTTTGTGATAGCCAGAAAAAGTAATTAAGTCTTTTTTTTGTTTTGTCAAAAAGAAATTAGATTTAAAACTGCCTCGGCTCCGACTTAATGTATTTGTGATGTTCTTAATTAAGAGATGTGCATCGTCGTGGCGAATGTAAGACGTTTTTTTGAATTACCGTTTCGCCGTTTTTATTCTATTGTTTATTGCCTGGTTTGAGATTTTGATAAGTGTTTTAATAACTTTACCGTTGTTTTGAACGGAAGCTTTTATGAATGTTATTTTTATCGGGCCTGTCTAAAATGTTTATTCTTTATTATTCTTTATTGCACACAGATACATAAAATAAAAAACATGATATTTGGAAACAAAATGTACACAGGCGAGCTTAACTCTATAAGAGTTTTCTTCCAGCAAACCTTTGGCAGAGTGAGACCTGTAGAAGATGGGTATGGGCAGTGCACAACAAATTAAAAACTAAAAGTAAATAAAAATAAAAGTAATTTATCATTAAATGTTTGTGCGTCTTTAATTTCAATCTTAGAGTTAACAAAATATTAAGGGCAGAATTTTGGGCACACGTTGTAAATTATCAACATTAGTTTGGTTTCATTTATTTTCTCAGAAAATAATTCAAAACTTAGGTTAAATTTAATATTTTGGCTAAATATGCATTCCTTAATTTTTATGTTTATAACTCATTCTATCTGCGTACTGTACACGAAAATCATTAATTACGTCTCTCATTCCTAGAAATGGAACAGAGAAAGACTTATAAGACATTTTTTCAGTTAGAAAAGGACGAAATATGGGCAACAGCGAAAAAACAATTGTATTGTTCTATAGAGAGTTTCAATATCCCAGCGATAATTTATCATAGCTTGTTTGTGTGTGTGTGTGTGTGTGTGTGTTCGCACGGTGTGTCCTTAATTTGTAACGTTAGAAAAAGTTGCTTAAAACAAATGATTAAACTACCACCTTGAATAATTATCCAAAATACACAAAAATAGAAACATCTATACTTTTTATTGTAATAGTATTTTTTTAACGTGCGGCCGTAGTGAGCTCCCCCGCGACGTTTTTAAATATCGAAAACGCGTCCCGCGTTTTTCAAATAAGAATAATTTTCGAGTTTGGAATACCTTTGCGGGTGATGTTTTTAAAATAAAACCAAACTTTTATTCATCTGCGGTCACATCACTAATACAGGTTAAAATACTGTAATCATTTTTTTTTATTCTTTTAGTATCTTTTTTATCCAGTTTGAAAGTACAAAACTTTCTTCGCAACTCTAATAATACAATCTCGATCATAACCTGCTTACAAAGTACAATCATAAATGTACCGTGGGCCGGATCACCATACAATCGTCACATCACCACTGTTTGCAAATCACATCCATTGTGGAGATTAGCGTTCTTTCTTCTAAACCCGAACGTTGGTGGTCCGTACATCTCTTCTTGTTTATGCCGCCCTAGTACCTTTGCTGCCTTTATACCTTCCTCAATTGCTGACAGCCAGTTAGAATGACTATTAAATGAATAGTTAAATGCGTATACTATTCCTGTGGTGGCAGATTTAAAATACACAGTGGCACCACCCCATTCCACTCTGAGGGTGTTGTAAGAGCCGACAAAAGTAAATTACAATGCAGAATACCTAGCCGTATGTTAAGGAACACTTGGTCTGAAACTCTGGCCCTTCATGTAATTGGCAGAGTTAGTATAATACACTATATTAGTTAGTATAGTCACTACATAGTATAAAACAAAGTCGCTGTCGTCTGACCGTCCCTATGTATGCTTAAATCTATAAAACTACGTAACGGCTTTTGAAGCGGATTTTTTTAATAGATATAGTGATTCAAGGGGAAGGTTTATTATGTATGATACAAGCATAATAATTGCACCCGTGCGAAGCCGGGCCGGGTTGCTAGTATAGTATATAGTAGTAGTTGGTAGTATACTAAAAAAAATATTTATATTTTATTTGCAAGATCGCTCGCTTTGCTGTTTTCCGATTGATAAAGAAAATTCAGCCTTACTACGTAGATGTGGCATAGTTTTTTTTTACTAGCTTTACTGCCAAGTAACGGCTACATAGGACCCTCTCAGGATGTAAATGGTTAGCGAATATACAATTATCATCATCAGCTTATGAATGACCCGCCGTTGGATTGCTCCGATTTTCTGCCTAGATTCCTAAATCTTGTTAATACACCCACAAAGAAGAATGGGGTGGTGAAACTATGTATAAAGTGTATACTGTCACCAAACCATGTAACGTACACAATTTCAGGAAAAAGTTATAGCTTCACGGTACCAACTGTCTTAATGTAGAGTTAAAGCAATTATTTAAGTTAGACTTTAATCATTATAAACATAACATTCCTATTCTTTAATTAACTTTGGAACTTAAAATAATCCTTAAATGTAAAATCATCATTAGGACTGTGTTCCATTCTAAAAATAGGCTTAATTATCTTAAAGCTAAGCGTACGGAATTAGTTAAGACAGACGCACATTCCACCAGCGTAGGGTTGCGATATAAATCAATTTATTTGCATTTTCTCTGATTCTATACGAATAATATAAAGAAGACAGATTTGTAAGTATGTTTGTAACGAATTGGCGCAAAAGGAATTTACAGATTTTAAAAATTCTTTCACCATTTGAATGCTGAGCACTGATTAATATATTTAATTGCCAGAAAACATTAAAAAATAAATGTCCACCCGTGCGAAGCCGGGACGGGCCACTAGTCCTATAAACGTAAAATCATGCTTTTGATTTCTATCGATAAATCTTTGGAAATAGTCAACTACAAACGGTACAAGTAGCTTTAAACAAACTGTCATTTTAACGTTATGAGCTATCATTATTTAACAAATGTAACTATTAGCAGGACCTTCGTAAAAATCATCATTAGGTCAGAGGCAACTGCCCTGTAAGTGGAGAGGCTGGGGACTCTATTCATTAAGGCGGGGTGGTTGGGATCGCAAACCGCGCCCCTAAGCGGGCAGCCGAGAAAGGCCGTTGGTTTTAGTGGGTAGGTTTACGCGCCCGCAGTCCTACATACCCTAGTAGGTCACCAAAGGCCGAGTCCATGACGATTTCCAAAAAAGAAATAATTGGCAGAGACAACTAGAACATCCTACAATGCCCTTTAAACTGAATTGTTAAAAAAGTAATTCAAAAAATGTCAGGTCATATACGAATCACTGCTGAACCGGGCCTCCCCCAATCCCATGACCTATTGTGCCACTTTGGCCAGACTGCTTGGCACACAGTTTAGTCTAGTGGTTAGATGTGCCGCCTTTGGATCAACGGGTCCCGGGTTCGTTTCCGGGGTCGGGCAAGTGTCTTTGTCTAAACCAGGGGCACTGGCTCGGAGTCTGGGTGTCGATTTCTATCTATAATATGTATGTATTTACAAAAAAAAATTGTATCTAAGTAGTTCATCATCGTTGCCATAACACAAGCATTAAGTTGCTTAGCTTGGGACGAGATGGCGTTGTGTGAAATGTCCAAGGATATTTATTATTATTATTATATCAAGTTTTCAATCTCTTGCCACTAGTTTGTCTCTCTTGCGTTCGTTTAGTCGCGCATAGTGAATTTGTGTATTCAATATCCGTCTCCACGCAGGTTAAGTAACATCCCTAGCACAAGTTCCCGCGATAACAAGTCATGCTTTTAAAGTAAGCGGCTTGGCGTTTTCTTGGGAGCTTAAAATTCGCTCGCGTCGCTTGCTGTGGCTGTCGGTACGGTTAAGCGGCAGAGCGGAAAATGTTAAGTTCATGCATCGATTTTTGATATACTTGTGGATAGCAGAAGCTTGTACGACCAGGTGCTGTTGACTGTGAGGTGTGTCTTCACGACCTTAGATCCCGACCCGAGTAAGAAGATAGTTTTCGGAGCTAAAGGGACATTGAAAAGATCATAGACTATGCGCACTTGCTTGAGCAAGTTAACAAGTTTTGACTACCTCGTTGGTATAGGGGTAACATGTACCGCCTTTGGATCATCGGGTCCCGGGTTCTATTCCAGAGTGGGGCAAGTGTCTTTGTCTAAACCAGAGGCATTTGCTCTGAGTCTGGGTGTCATTTGTGTTCGTGAATGACATGTTTGTAAACTTAAAAAAGAAACTAGCTCGGTTAAAGTTTTGGTGATCATTTGACCTTGATTCGTATGTGTACACAAAGTATGTGGTTCACATAAAGACACTTCCCCGACCCCGGAATCGAACTTACATCCACAACGTCAAACATGAGCGAGTAAGCGCGCGTGCAATCTATCCATTATGAGGGCGGTTTTTGTTCTGAACTTAATACGCAGTGCGCATTGCTGTTAATTACTAACCGGATAAACTCAGAGCACTTCATTAACTATCGGTTACTTAAACGCCACTTTAACGGATAATGAAAAGTATTGGATTTATACCGTTAAAAAAGGAAAGTCACATGTTTTTTCTATACATACTACAATTAGTGACGCTCAGACATACTCCCCGCGTAATGGTTGACTATACATGACAATAAAAAAGCAAGACATTGCCGTCACTATAAACCTTTCCCTTAAGGAGCTTTGATGTTTCGAATGCTTAACAGTAATCGTGGTCAGAAAGACTAGATGACCGTTGTCATTGAATAAATGTAGAAAAGACTATGACAGTGACACAGTATTTTTTATTTTTGTTGTCTATAGTACGCACCTTTTTGATTATTGTTATTTTAGGATAGAGAATTTATATTTTGCATCATAAATAACTCTAAAATATTCCACCAAACGCAGTGTTTATTTTAATAAATAACAAATCCCCTGCACCATTAATACATAACTCTGGTTTACAAAGATGGTGGCAAAGACGTTTGCACGACCCTGGAATAGAACTCAACTCGTGATTAATCAAGGAGGCATATACAACCGTTAGACTTACATGACAGGTTAACGAGTTAAACAAGCAAATTGAGTTCAGAACTGAAAATCAATTTCCAAAGAAAGCTCAATGGATACCCATCAATAGCATGTCTCAATTGCCCCACAAAAATTCCGTTAAACTCGCAGCGAACAAAACAAAGCGAACTCCGGTAGCCGGTAAACAAAAAAAAAATGTCTTCCCATTTCCACCTAGCAATTGTTCACCAGGCCAACAGAAAAGCACAGGTGGTACTCAACATCATTTGCATACATAATGGTCGAAACAAAGGCTTTCTACGACCGCCTGCTCGCTCCTGCTACCCTGGTTACCATTGTACTGAAATGCTAATGTACTTAGGAATGTTAAAACAAATAAGAAAAAATATAACTTCTTGGAGGCTCTGCGCGCCTGGTAAAGGTCAGGCGGTGCGTGCTAAGAATATTTTTCTACGGTAACCATAGAAAAAGTTCTCACTCACTTTCCGTGACGTGACAACGTGGTGTGTTTTTTTATAAGAAATCCATGTTAAATACCGATATTTATTGATGCTGAGGTACAATATCTTCATCAACGATGTAGCTACGTTATTTCGAACATAGCAATGTAGATGGTTAACCGAACTACCGAAACATAAACATCTCATTAACATGTAAATTAGTTACAACCCACAACAATAACCTTAGCGGGGTTGAATTAACAAAAAGAGATATAAACGATGAAAATGAATACCACAGAATACGCAGCCATTTTAATTAGAGCCTCGAGCGCGGCAGTCAGTAAACCGATCCTTGGTCGTTCCACTTTTAAATTACATTTTATATTTTTAACGCGGCAAAAAAGCTAAGTTTTTTTTTTACTTCTCATCATGCAATTTACATATTGATCTTTGATAAATATTTAGTATGAAAGTATTTTAAAATAGTTTCTTAATGTTAACTTGACATTACGCAAACTGGATGATTAAGTACTATATGGAAACAAATTAAATAGTTGTCAATTGGTGTACATTTTAACTTCGCCAAGAAAAATTGATGAAAAACCATGAGAGTTATATCCTATATACAAATATTATAAACGCGAAAGATTGTAAGTATGGATGGATGTTTTATACTCTTTCACGTAAAAACTACTGAATGGATTTTAATGAAACTTTAAAATACTATATCATATACATCAGAATAACACATGGCTACAATTTATACATATAGTGTGTGATTTGTCCAAAATATAACGATATGTGTCAATAAAGTAGAAAAAAATCCATCACCATGCGGGTAAAACGGCCGGGGCGCAGCTAGTATTTGTATATATTTGCGTTAGCCACATAAAAACTAATGAAAAACCAACAGTACAGTCGATTATGCCATCCGGCGTCCTAAAAGAGACGTGAAGAGTGTAATATCTGTCAAATAACCATATTTACTACTCGATTTCACCCACAGACATTTGCTCGTCAAATAAACCGCCAAGCATACAGTTTTACTAAGATAACGAAAAGCTGACTGTGGAATGTATAAAAAGATTTTTTTTACCCGGATGTAGGCATGGGAACGACAATATTTGACCGCATTGTAATCCCGGCGCATTTTTCTTTTTTTTTTCGTTTGCCCGATATTTTCGCAAAGAAAACCCTCCGTTGGAAATGCGTAGGGATGCCTACAATGAAAATACCTACGATATCTTTTCTTATATATAATTTTGGGTATTTGTTTAAAAGTCCGTGTGGTACCGGATTTAGAATACATAGTATCACCACCCCATTCTTTCCTGAGGATGTTTTAAGACCCGACAAAAGGACATGACAAGGATCGGCCAGCGACAAGAGAAGGGAAACTTGATACGAAAACATGTGCCAACCCATCTGGCCAGCGTGGCATAGTTGACTAATTACCCTCCATGTAACTGGAGGAGGCCCGACCCAGTAATACATCATCTATGAGTTGAGTAGTAGTAGTATTTACAAAATGAAACCCACAATGATGTACGTAACCCGAATACAATATAGTTGATTTTGTGAAAAAAAAAACATTGGGGCATTTAGTAAATAAAAGCTTGGGGCAATTTTAGTTAAAAATGTTGTAATAGCACGTTGCCTCTTCTAAAGCTTTCTATAGCTAAAATATTACTATTAATACCAAAAAAAACCCTAAAATTCGACAAAAGTATGACTTTATTGTAGCAACCCAAAGACTATTTGCAGTCTTATCTATGTGCCAGAGATGATCTTACTAGTACCGATTCGGAAAAACATCGCCTAGAAATGTCTACCAAAGCATCACTTGAAGTTGGCATCCCCACTTCGGACCCACCCCATATATCACGGCCATACACAGATTTAACCGCAGAAGCAAGACCAAAATCTCCATAGGAATTGGCGGGCAAATATAGCCGGGGCAATGTTATCATAGGAATGGTCGGACCTAAATTATATTTTCCTCTTATTAACATATATTTTGGTATGACTATGGGTACCATGCGGTGATACGCTCCGAGCTTGGATGTGTTTGCCTCACGAAAAAAAACGGCTAAGTGCGAGTCCGATAAAAAAAATTGAGCCCAGTACATGTAGCCGTAAACTTTGTGAGTTTTCTTTCTCATATGCCTAGAACTTCTACCTTGTTTAAATACCCGTCCTTAGTTTAGTACGATCCCGGATAGTATGGGCTGGTGACACTTCCAATTACCACATAAAACGCCACTACTTTTGAGAGTAGCGGTCCATAGCAGTGCCATCTATGGTAGGCTTTACACATTAAGTACCACTGCTAAAGCCAAAGATAACCCACTGTTAAGTCAGGCCTCCTCCAGTTACATGCAGGCTGATTAGCCTACTTTGCCGCGCTGGTCAGACGGGTAGACACAGGATTTCGTATCAAGTTTCCCATCTCTTGTGGTTAGGTTTTACGGCCTTGTCATTTCATTTTGTCGGCTCTTACGATACCCTCAGGATGAAAGGGATGGTGACACTATGTATTATAAATTTGTCACTACTCGGACCACGGACATTTTTTAACCCCCGACGCAAAAAGAGGGGTGTTATAAGTTTCACTTGTCTGTCTGTCTGTCTGTCTGTCGGTCTGTCTGTCTGTGGCACCGTAGCTCGCGAACGGATGAAGCGATTTCAATAAAGTTGCGGTTACGGTTAAGTTACGGGCGAGTGTTCTTAGACATGTTTGATGAAAATCGGATGAGCCGTTTAAAAGTTATGAGGGGTGAAAGTGGGGAAGAATAACCGAATGTCTGCAAATTTAATCGAGTGGGGTCTCAAATGAAAGCGCATCACGTGCAATTTAACAAAATCTACATTATAATAAGTATGTACCTATAAAAAGTATAAAATAAAAATTAAATTAGAAAATTTAAATAATCCCCCGACACAATAACCTTTAAAAAGTAAAAAATAAAAATAAATACTTCGCGTTGGGGGACCAGGGGGTCAGGTAATAAATAAGTGGGAGTGTTTACTTATTTATTACCTTAGTTTACTTTTTAAAGGTTATTGTGTCGGGGGTTTATTTAAATTTTTAATTTAATTTTTGACTAATTAATTTATTATGCAAAGTGTCTGAAACGTTGGGATTTAAATATAAGAACACAATCAGAACCGTTAAGATATCATTTACCTCAATATGCACAGATCGTGACAACCTTTTTTTTTTTTCTTTTTTTGTTCGCCCGGGCTAAAACCCCTTATGGACTTCCTCGCCGGCCACGGGGATGGCCAGCGAGGAGTGTGTGGGACTCTCCCCCATAGTGGGGGCCTACCCACTAAACCTCCCCGGGGTGCTCCAACTCGCGTCCTGTTGCGGCATAGATCGTGAAAACCTAAGACATCATTATGTAAATAATACATTACCAAATGAATGAATATGCATCGTAATTAAGGTTCAACACCAAATTACATCGGTTTACTATTTTCGCAGACCGCACGAGTACCGTACCGTACTAGTGAAGGAAAGTGTGTCGTTTTAAGCTCGGAACCGCGCAACCCTAAAAGATTTCCAGTCGTTATTAAAACTTGGAATGAGCGTCTTTACATAATGTAGGCCCATCCAATAGAGTGAAAGTAAATAGGTACTCGACAACCCGGAGCGGAGGGTTCGAGCCGAAAAACCGCAAGACAATCCGTAAATTCATTACACGCACTAGGCGAACAGAGTTACGTTGGAATTCACAATATTGAAATGCTCCAACTCCCCGCCGCTCTGCCGCCCTGGTACCCGGCGACGCTAACCCAGGATATTACTAAACCCGATGTAACGTTATTATTATTGCGAACTAACACGAATGAGTTAAATCGTTCAGTTTACGAAGCGGCCGAAAATATGGTTGTTCATGACCCCCTAACATCCATTTATCTCACAGTTGATCCATACCTTATAATTTCATACGGCATTATCGTAAAGATTCACTGAATTACGGAATAACGGAAAATACTATCGAACAATTTCGTGCGGTTTTGAATGCGATAACAGTACACTAAAATGTATCGCAGATAAATGTTCAATAAAACAGGCTTTAATCATATACAACTATTCGCTCTTACATAGTTATTTAAACCAAATAAATATTAGTCAACCATTATAGAATGTTTCTTCAAACATGTTGATGCCACGTTATTACAAAAACATTATGCTAGTAAACAATGAAAACACAACATAAAACAATTTAGCCGGTAATCTCGTCCATAATTTATAGCCCGTAATATTGGGGAGAATCAGTGTTAAATCATAAAAAGAACACTTAACTGATGTATTAGGTAACACTGGCAGCCGTTTTAATAACTATTATTAAAACCCTTGACGAAATTCCCCAATAATAAACGCGGAGAGCGAGAGAGCTTCCGATAGCTTCTTCGCTTTATGGATTTTAACACGTCTACGATTTTATGATGCCCTGGTAGGTGAGTGAATGATTTACTCCTGGTACTTTGCCGGCTAATTTGGCTTCACATTCATTTGATTGCTCATTTGCCTTCAATACTTTAATTGGCCTCCTTGGCCTTTTCACATGCTCATTGCCAATATTTAACTGAACGGTATCTACAATTACTATAGATACCGTTCAATTGGATAATATAACAATAGGATGTGTCAAAACAGACATATTTAGATGTCGTGATGTTACAGTGTAATAAGAAATAATTTGCGAAAGTTGTGTAGTCCTCATTCCATGTGTCGTTTCATTTACGCATATAGGTCACTAAACATTTTGCGGTTGATTTTGATGGCGTGATACGGCCCTTATGGGAGATAAAAGTGATCATTCGTAACATTTTAGTGCCCGCCAATCGTAAAGAGTGCATCACTTGGACTCGCCCGGCACCAGGCGAACATGTGTCGTAAAGAGACCTCTTCGGCTAACAATTTCCTGATGGTCTGTAAATAGTAAGTTTATTGTCTTTTTATGAGGTACTCGGACCGTAAAAAGGAAATAAAAGAGCACCGCCGATGGTGATAATAAAAAAAATAATTTTCGACTCATCTTCGTGATTATCTCCCTCGGTTTTACGAGTTTGGAACGCGCGCGAAAGGGATGGGCGCTGTTTTTACAGCGTGTCGTACCGATGTGACCCTTTCGACTCGATGGGGGTAAAGGTCGTAAAATGGGAGCATAAGGATAATGTTTTGGGTTTCCTATACTGCGCTTCATTCATGATTTCGTTTTAGTACGGCAGCGGTAGACATGTAAATCCGATTGCTTTCACAACGTCAATACTCGTATTGAAGATACGTTTTCCTCCATTATTCCGTGTATTACATTCGTAATAGAAAACAGAATCTCATTTGCCGCCCCTAGCAGAGACAAAAGAAAAAGCGGCCGTAGTTTTTAATCGAACTTTTGGTTTTAGAATGTAATCAAAACGGTGTTAGCACGGAAATCGGTGCCCGCAAATTCAAATTTGGAACAACGTGATAACAGCCGCTTTAATTGCGTAGGGATGGGACATTGCAATTCTGCGCGGACCTATTCCGGACTCGGGCTAAGTTCCGACACTCCATTTGTTCGGCTCGAGTGAGCCTAACGCCCGACCACGGGACGCATCCTAATTCTTGAAGGGCCCATCAGCAGACCTTTATGCGTTAATAAAGTTGCGATATAAAAAGAATGGAGGCGTCCGAGGGTGAAAGACGGAAAGGGTACGAGTTAAGTGCGCGTTTAAGGCAATGTCGAGGGCGTGCGAATTTGTCAGACCATAGACCGCGACGATTCAATTGCCCGATGATTAAATAAAGACAAGAGATCTCCTGTTGGTCTATTGTGATGAAGTTTTCCCTTTTGTCCGTTTTATTTGAGGTTTGTAATGTTTGAGGTTTTATTTGTTTGCCAAGAACAAAGGAATTTTATTGTTTTATTATGAAAATTGTTCGCTCTGTATTCAGGGGAATTTAACGACGCCTACTCTTTTAACTATAATTTGAGATTGTTTTTTTTTCATAGCATTTTAATACTACATAGTTCCAAAATAATGAGTATGCGTAGTCAAATCTTAAGACAAAAAGACAATCCGTCTGTCACTGTTGACCAATTATCTCCATGTAACTGGGGGAGGCCCACCTATTAGTAGTAGTAGACATCCACAACAACTCTCCTACGAACAAAATTACAGTTAAACAAACAGTGTTATTTACAAGTTGTGACGTAACCTCAATAGCAAAAGTATTTCCAAAAACCGCGAAAAACTTTGGCAATCTAAGATAGTAATACACACTGAAAATATTGTTGATCGAGATAGCTCGCTAGTTGGCCCTAAACAAAGATGAGAGGCCGTAAAGGCCCCGTGAGTGTTTTATGGGTCGTTCGGGCTTTATTTAACGCTCCACCATACAGATTTTATACATCGGCGTCCCGACGTCTGACGGGCCCTACGGGTGCATCATAGCCTCTTAAAACGTATAGAGAGATATCGGATGGCGGTGGGGAGGTAGGGTTGCCGCAGGGACGAATTTTGATGCTGTTAGTAAAATGCTAGTGATACTGGAGTTTTAAAGAGAATTACAGCTCAACAGAGTTACTCGAATTTGGAACAGTTGGGTCTAAACCTGGATTTAATTTGAGCGAATAAATTATGAAGTACCCCATGCGAAGAACTGGAATGATACTGGAGTTTTAAAAAGAATTACAGATCAACAGAGTTACTCGAATTTGGAACAGTTGGGTCTAAACCTGGATTTAATTTGAGCGAATAAATTATGAAGTACCCCATGCGAAGAACTGGAATGATACTGGAGTTTTAAAAAGAATTACAGATCAACAGAGTTACTCGAATTTGGAACAGTTGGGTCTAAACCTGGATTTAATTTGAGCGAATAAATTATGAAGTACCCCATGCGAAGAACAGGAAAAAACTCACACTTTAAATAAAATTCATATTTCAGTAAACACTTTTCGGAACCAGGCATTTAAAAAAAGGCAAGCACAGCGGCATTCTTCCGCCAGGTTTTCTCGGTTGGGGCCGTGTTGTGACCTAGTAGTAGTGTTTTAATGATGTATCCATTGACGATTGTGAATGCCACAATCGGCCTCCAACTACATGGATGGCAATATATGAATGGTACTTGATACAAAACCCTATGCCTGGGTTTCGTATCAAGTTTTCCTTCTCTTGTGGCTAGGTTGTACACCATGTATACCATGTATTCTAAATCCATCACCATACAGAAGCAAAGTTTTCAGAACATTAACGTTCTCCGTCTTTACACTACGCGGGAGGATATTGTCTGAAGGAGCCCGACAGCCCTAGAGTCTGGTGGGACCGCAAATCGCAGATTGCTGTTGTTTTGATGGCGCAGTCGGGAACGCCGTCTTACCAGACAGACTGTAATTAAACACGGGGTGGAATCACGGGTGCCTTTAGCATCAGGCCTTGTGTACATGAAGGGTGCAATGTAAACTTGCAAAGGACACTTAGTAAAAGAGGCACTATGGATGGATATAACAAATTTAATACTTATATACAATTATATACAATACAAATTTATTGGGGGAATTTTTTTATTGAACAAACTATTCACTGCTAATTTTCAGCCGCTCTGGAGCTTAAGCATCAGCAGTAGAATACTACTACTCAGCTAATAAATGACCCACTGCTGAGTCGGCCTCCCCCGGTGCCAAGGAGGGTAATTAGCCCACTGTGCCACGCTAGCTGTATGGCCACAGGGTTTCCTTCTCGTCATATCGCTTTTTTTCGGTTTCAGGGTGAGATGGGGTTGAGACACTATGTATTCTAAATCCATCACTACACGGAAAGCCTTACGCGCCAGCCTAATTAAGTTTAGCTTGTGAAACGTTTTCCACTGTGGCGTTGAGCATTCTTAAGATGATGTGTAGATAATGTTAAATACCTTAAAACTATAACAGAAAAGAATTATTTGAAATCCAATTGGATTGGATCAAAAATTCTAAAGAATCTTTGATATTTTCCTCATTCCGATATCACACGCTAGTTGTCCCAATAAAACGCGCAAATGTCAATGTTATACACCATTTGTATTCGCACAGCCGATGGAAAATTCAGCGCTGATTTTAATCAAGCGACAATTTGAAAATCCTCCCATACGACGGCTAATAAAGTGTATGACTGCATGAATACAAATCTGTATCAATGGTACAAATGTAATCACGCTACAGGTGATGGTATGTGACGCTATAAATTGGGCCCAAAGTATCCTCTACAATACTATGTCAGACACAAAACATAAAAAAAAATCGCCTGCTCACATACACAAACCGCATTTCTTAACTCTCGACGGCACTCACGCATTGTAATCGCGACCAAATCGAATAATCGAGCACTCGAGCAAACTGAGTTAAGTTATTTAGAATCGAGTCCCCCTCGCACTAGTCGGTAATCGAATGAGAGACCGCCACTTGGCGACACTTGAGAAGAGTGTTACTTTGTTAGCCGATTTTTGCGAGGGCCCAGCTCGCCCCCGGCGTACAACGCGATTATGCAAAAGTACCCCATACCCATCTTCTTACCGACAGCTTTATGGCGAGTCTGAGCTTTCCTGGCCATATAAAATATAGAAAAAAGTAAGAAAGCGAACACCTCCCTAAATTAAAAAGAATATTGTGGACGAATAAAAATTTTCATTAATAAATCACTCTACCGTGCACCTTGCATTTACCGATAAAATCATTCCAAATTCATACTCTTACACAGCTATCTCATTATCAAACCAACCGTGATTGATATTCAAATCATAAATGCACTGTACGCAATATGTACTACGTAAAAAACTGGCGCGCAATCCTATCGCGTCAAAAACAATAGTGAACAATCGATTCCCAAATCGATACAACACTACTCTAACACGTTGTAACCGCGGCATAATCTGACTCGATTCATTCGTATTCCGATGACGAGACACAATTCAATTTGAATATTTTGACGTGACCGTCGAATACTAATATAGACGACAGTTTAGCAAATTGTATCTTATAGCGCGTGTTTTATGTTTTATTTATGATACACACGATTGTAAATTTAATTTGTGTCGCGTCGCTAACGATCCGTGGATGTAGTGCGTTTGATTTTGACACACAATAGTGATGCGACACCAATTCGGTGGTTCTCGGAAACGAATATGTTATCGCAGCTCCGGGCCGATGATAATAAATGACAAAATTTTAAACATTAAATAGACGTACGTATCTCATTTAAGTTCATACGCACCATTCATGCCTCCTTATGTATGAGGATTCTATTCGAACTTTCACTGTGTGTGCGTCAGTTAAAATTAATTAACAGTCAAGTTGAAACGTGCGACATGCTTTTTGGCAGCGTCTCCAACGTGAAAAACTCTAAGTATCGGAAATAGAAACGAATGACTAATGACACGATATACCTAATGAATGTCGTGTGAAACTGTCACTTGTTTTAATTAATGTTGTTGGTGTTTCCACGCAGCCTTTTTGACCGCGACGCTCATATTATGTACAGTAATAGAATAGACACGGATAGACATTTGTAGTTCATTATTTTTGCTGTCCCAGATCAACGTAGAAACGCTTTGACGTTAGATTTTTTGTAAAGACACGTTATAAATGATACAGTTATCTGTTTGTGGACATTTCAACGTTTATTATGTTAACGACACTAGTTTATTTCGGTGGTGGGATCCATTATACTTCCGTAGCGTGTCTCCAGTCCCGTGAGATAGGCTAACAAACTGAATTTGTCACATGGTTGTTTAATTTTTATAAAATCTCGAGTGTTTAGTACTCTAGGGCCTTTGAAAAAGTCAGCGGATACGAAGATAAACCACTCGACGTCAAGATTAGACTTTTCTAAATAAATATAAGCGGTGAGTGTTATTTACCGAGGCACGGGAGCACAAGAGGTCGCCTGTTCGCCTCTCAATGTGGTGTTTGTTTAAAACCACTTAAAAACTGAATGGGGCTCAGCAAACACGTAACTGCAGTAATCTGTTATAACAATACTTGACATTGTGGTAGGAATGGAGCCGAGTTAAAATAAAATGAGCGACTGCACGTTCTCATTAATAAGCATTTGGTTTACTGCGTAAAGGATACAACCCTTATGAAAGAATACATGTAATAAGATATTACCAGTATTTCCTATTTGATTGGATTCTCCTACATCGTTCATACTCGTGTCGGTGTGGTGTGGATTTAGAATACAAAGCGTAACCACTCTTTTTCATAACGTGGGTGTTGTTAGAGCTAAAGGCCAAAAACAAGGAGATTACCTAGCTGGAGAGAAGTTAAACGCGTTGGGCTGATTTGCTTTAGTGCAATTGGAGGCCTTATTTGGCAGAGTGACTTTTATGGTCAGACGTAAACCAAACTCAATGTTTTTGATGCGTCATGCTCGTGATCGGGTGCCGCCAGTTGGGGCCGGTCATCCCTTAACTGCTATTGACATACCTACATAGCTTTATATTGATCTCCTGGACACTTCTGCTGTGCAATATGTTACATTGTCCTCACATCTTAGCTTACTATAAATAAACACGAAATCAATGTAACCCAATCAGATGCTTGTAACAGAAAATATGATAAAAAGAGTGTCCATGGAGTTTCTTGCCTGTTCTTCTCCATAGGATCTACTTTTTGGAACATGCAACTAGATTCCTAACTTCACTTTTGACTTTTCAAAAACACCAGTAAATAGGTTCAATTGAAATAAATGATTTGAGTTTGAGTTTGAGTTAGAAAAGTTAAGTCTAGCAGTTCTTTTAGTACTGCAGAAATGTGTCTTTAACTTCAGACATTTTCTGTTACTAGCGTATTAACACGAGTGCGTTACTACGCCACTAAGTAAAATAATCTAATTTTTGTTTAGGAACCTTCCTGGCCTGGGGAACACTTTGCCGAAGATCATCACATGATCAAATGCACAGTTTACGATTATTTAAAGGATATACAAACAAACATTCATGTTTATATATAACTAGCGTCTCTCTCAAATTATACTTAAAAACCTTCCTCTTGACTCACTTTATCTATTAAAAAAAACCGCTTCAAAATCCGTTGCGTAGTTTTAAAGATTTAAGCATACATAGGGACGGACAGACGACAGCCACTTTGTTGTGTAGAGAAGATTTTTCAGTTTGGTGTGCTGAATCAGCAATTATTATTTATTACAATTAATACTCTGAAGGTCAGGTTGCCAAAGTTGAATTTGCTAGATGTTTGTTTAGTTACGATAACGGAGGCGCCGTTGCCAACAAAATATGCCAGAATAGGCTACAAGGTGATGTGGCTGACGCCAGTTGCTCGTATCTCCTTCAATATCATCTGTGTGAACACTGACCGTAGATTAGATAACGCCGGATGTTGCTTCTGAGATCAGAAACTGAGATTAAACTATCGTAGAAGGTCTATCTAGTAGTCAGAATTATATTTTTTCGATTTTGTTGCTGAGAAATATTAGCTTCTAAAATACTCGCAACTCGTTCCTCTGTTTTTTTTTCCTGGAAATTAAACATGGATTTATATTGGTAATGGATTCACCCTCGCTAGTGGTAATGAAATAGGTACCTTTGCTAGCGATCTTTGCATTTAGCTTTGAAACATCATTGCTAGTGCTACCAGAGTGGCTGCCATCTTGGACCCCGGGTGTGGCAAGTTTCGTATTGAAGGATAAAGCTAGTAATTATGCTTCCTCGTTGGACTAGAGGTTAGGTGTGCCGCCTATGGATCAATGGTTCCCGAGTTCGATTCTGGGGACGGGCAAGTGTCTTTGTCGAAACCAGAGGCACTTGCTCTGAGTCTGGGTGTCATTAGTGTTCGTGAATTTCATGTTTGTAAACTGCCCCCGCGATACAGGTTATACATAGTGCGAAGGTTTCGTTTTAAAAAATTAAAAAAAAACTAGTAAAGTATGCTTTAATTAAGTAATTAAGACACTGACAACCGATGGATGAAGCTTACAGGTGATCCTTTGGATCCTGGATAGGTCCAATAGTGAACGTCAAAGGAAATTTACAAATATAGAGATAATGGTTAAGAGATTTCAAAAACCTTCTGTACTTGTTTCACTTCCCATTCGAAAACACCGACGTCATAAAGTTGTCTATGAAAACATTTGCATAGTGCTACCTGATAATGTTGTGGATACTGCCAGGGTCCTAATCCAGGCGGCGATTTGAAATTTATTCGAAATGCAAATTTAACATATCATTCTATGCTTTAAAGATAAGCTTGTTTGAAGTCTTGCAGATCTGTCTTTACGAGACGCTAAATACTCTAATACAAAGTGAAGACTACACTATCGTATGATTTAACATGTAGTGCCTAAAATATATATTATCAAACACATTTTGTAATCTGGACAAACAGATATGATACACATTCAAAATGCGTAAACAACACGCATGTTTCCCATCACTAATTGTGCCGCGCCATATGTCCGACGCAAAATTACTTTATAATGACATTAAAAATAACATAAAAAGGTGCGAACGCATCGATTCCGTTATTTGTATTCGAAATTCATAAATAATCGGGTGCACCGATAATGTGCTAAATTCGAATTGCCGCCACACCAGCCGGCCATAACGTAATTGCTGATTGCACGCGAACTGTCTATCAGAATTATTTTCGGGGTCTTTTTTCTTATGCACCCCCGGCCGAGGGGACGCTCTCACCTACACGCAAACCCCGTCAATACGGATAATAGTTTCATTATTCTTCTATTAACTCCACTCCAGCGATAATTTATCTCCCGATCACGTGGGATGCGCTGTTCTTAAAAACTAATTTTGGCGGCAACAAACTGTAGGGCTCGTAAAACGTTGCAGTAAAGTTGCGCGAGCTAAAAGCTTCGTAGGCGTGGCGGAGACGCCCAGCGTTTTAGCCGCATGGACATGCAACGCTTTGCGTCTTTATTAACATTGCACCTATTCGCCGCCTATGCGCTCCTGGTACTTTCACATTGTCAGCCTTATCATCATGCTTAGATCTTTGCGGTGTATGCAGATTGTTAAGCGCCTGATGTTTCAATTAACAGAGGTTTTATTAGGCGCGATAAGTAGAATTATGTTGATAGCGTAATGTTATCTGGGAGATTTCTTTATACAGAGCTAATATATAGTTTATGTTGCATGGAGTAATAAAAATGAGTACACTGCTCAATTTGGAATTATAATTATTTGATTGTAGATACATATCAAAGTATCTGGAGGTTTTGAATATTCTCTAAAAGTTGAGAATTTTCTCCATATTTTTGCTTCGAGGGTTCGAACACGGACAAAGTTACTGATTAATTAATTATTTTGGTTGGCGTCTGTGGGCAGTGTTAAAAGCAATTATATCGGTGCACGAGATTGTTTTGCTATTTTGTTATAGTAATTTAAATCTTTATAGGAAGTTTTAAAGGCTTAATTTATTATGAAAGATCATTATTATTCTGAACGACAACAGGCGACTTGTTCCAAACCGAAGACATTAATGACGAGACGATCCAGAAATACCAGGGCATCATGAGTGCGGAGCAGATATATTCATTACAAGCAGATCAAAGACGATCGAACGAGGTCTTCGTCTACCATGCTTGCCTGGTAATTGAGTAGACAAGTCGAGCGTTTGATTTGGCACTTTGGCTGTACAACAAGAGAACGTTTTTTTTTTAATTTCACATAGCTGTCATTCTCAATAGACGCAGTTGCAAGCGACGAGTTGATTTAATTACGTACATAATAAACTTAAACACTAAACTTTACCTCGTCATCTACCGGATGTATGCACTCGGCAACTCACTATAAATAAGCAAGCAATAAAATTTTAAAGCTTTTACAGGTTATCGGAAAAATCCCTTTTTTGGCAAATCGCATTATAATACGACGAGGCGAAAGGTTGCGGGCAGCAGATGGATGCGTCAAGCTGAAGACAGGGTGCTATGGCGCTCTCTAGGGGAGGCCTATGTCCAGCAGTGGACAATGCGGGCTGATTTGGTTTTTATTAGAATAAAAAATTTTGTATATTAGATTTAGTCTGCGAATCGGACTACAACAATTTTTCATCCCCTTAAATGTTAAGAGACCTAAAATTTATTTTTATTTTGTAGACTGTTTTGTTTTTTTTATGAAAATACATGCAGCATACAAAAATATATACAACCCTAAATTTTCACCCCTCGACGATCAACTCCTATTGCATAATAGCGATATTTATATAGCAAAACAACGGGTCGGGTCAGCTAGTGTGAATATAAAATTTCATCAAATTCGGTCGAGCCATTTCGGAGGAGTTTAATAACAAACACCATGACAAGAAAATTTTATATATTACATAATATATAAATTACATATTGAAATTAAACACTTTTTAACGGATTTATCGCGTATATATTACATTATTTAATTCCCGACGTTTCGAATGCTTTGCAGCAGTCGTGGTCGCGGGAGAGACTAGATGACAGTTGTCTTCAAAAGTACAAAGAAACAGTTAAAATCTACCGCCTATAATTTTGTTTTATTGATAACGTTCCATGTGCACGCAGAATTTAATTTCAATGTGTAATAATCGCGAAAACCTAAGAAATCATTATAAATTACATTTTCAAAGATGTGTGCGCTTTATGGCTTACGTTGTCTCTTCACTATCACTATCACTACTTAGTATACTTAAAACAAAGTCGCATTCTTCTGTCCGTCCCTATGTATGCATAAATCTTTAAAACTACGCAACGGATTTTGAAGCGGTTTTTTTTAATAGATAAAGTGATTCAATGGGAAGGTTTATATGTATAACCCACCCCCGCTTTGCTCGGGCGAAGCCGGGGCGGGCCACTAGTAATATATAAATTACATTTTCAAAGATGTGTGCGCTTTATGGCTTACGTTGTCTCTTCACTATCACTACATAGTATAAAACAAAGTCGCATTTTTCTGTCCGTCCCTATGTATGCATAAATCTTTAAAACTACGCAACGGATTTTGAAGCGGTTTTTTTTTAATAGATAGAGTAATTCAAGAGGAATGTTTCTAAGTATAATACATGCATAATATTGTAGAGAAACACTGATAAATTAGAGGTTCATTATTTGGACCGTGTAAAGCCGGGGTGGGTCACAAGTTCAATATAAATGTGTAACATTACATTAGTCCAAAAGTAAAGGCAATCCTAAAATAATCTACGTGCTACCGCGTCGCATCAAGCAGCTTCCCTTATCTAAACCCTGCGTCTACTGTCAACATTTACAATATTAAAACAAGTAGTCAAACTCAAATGCCGACGCCATCTTATCTTTACAGCACCGTGGCTAATCTGAGCGATAATGGTGGGCAAACAACCATATATCCCTGCCTTGGGTAATGGGGTACTGAACATTGGCCCCAAACTTGGTATTTTCTAGTAAAGAGCCCATCTGACACGATACAACTACCACCAATACTCGCCCAATAGGTGACCCACTGTTGAGTCAGTTATAGCCCATTGCACATGTTGGCACAGGGTTTCATATTAAGTTTTGCTTCTCTTGCGTGCGGTGGTCGTTATCAGCTTTGTCATTTCCTTTGGTCGACTCTAACGACACCCTCAGGATGGAATGGGGTGGTGACACTACTTCTACTACTACTCAGTCCATATTAGGACTCACTGATAAGTCAGGCATCCTCAAGTTACATGTAGGGTAATTGAGAGTAACACTAAGTATTCCAAATCCCAAATTTGCTAAATTCAACAGTTTGTGCCAATTTTTTGTGTGAAGAGCGTGAAGCGTACTTTCTGAACTGAAACTATATTAGTAGGTCACCAAAATCGACAATCAAACGCACGGTGATTGTCGGTTTTGACTCTATGGAATTAGAAGGTTGGTAACCGTATGGTACGCCTGATGATGAGAGAATACCGTTGGCTATTGACATTCTAATATATTTAGATAGTAGATTTTAACTGTTTCTTTGTACTTTTGAAGACAACTGTCATCTAGTCTCTCCCGCGACCACGACTTCTGCAAAGCATTCGAAACGTCGGGAATTAAATAACGTAATATACACGCGATAAATCCGATAAAAAGTGTTTAATTTCAATGTGTAATAATCGCAAAAACCTATGAAAGCATCAGGCATAAAGGTTCTGCAAAATTTCTCAATTTAATCTATAAAAAAAACAAAGTGGCATTGTTAATGGCTTCTTCAGTTTAAGATTAGGCTGGAGAAGGTTCTAGAATTTTCTACTCGTGTAAAGTTATGGTTAATATTATGTAAACTGATAAAATTTATCGGGCGGTGCTCACCGCTTTCGCCTGTCTATCACACGAATTGTTTGGATTGTTTGACTGCCTTGTTGGTGTAGAAGTTCGATGCGCCGCCTTTGGATCACGGGATTCCGGGTTCGATACCACGGCCGGACAGGTGTCTTTGTGTGAAACCAGAGGCACTTGCTCTGAGTCTGGGTGTCATTTGTATTCGTGAATTTCATGGTTGTAAACTGCCCCTTGCGATATAACACCTAGGGGTTTATTAAAAAAAAAAATTGTTACTTTTTCTTAACAAATAATGGAAATCCCTACTTTGTCTTGTATTATCCCTTTTCCTAGCATAGGAAAAAAAACAAATATCCAGCTTAATTTCTAAACAAATTACCAATCCTGACAGGACCAAACCATTAACGTTTCCAAGTTTTGAGATATTGCTTTTAAATTAATACATTTAGTTGGAGTTCACTACGGGGTGATAAGATGGGTATGGAGACTTTCCATAATTTGTAAACGCATTAAGGTATCGTAGCTTTTTACGTCACCTACCTTAAATACAATTGTAACAATACGAAAAGGTGGCGCTACAAAATTCTTAGACACCATTGGATCATTTAGGAGAAAACGCAATATCGGTCTTGCTAGATACTACTATTCAGCCCATAAATTACCCACTGCTGAGCCGGCCTCCTCCCATCATAGGGAGGGTATTTAGCCTACTATGCCACGCTAGCCAGACGGGTTGGCACAAGGTTTTGTTTTAGGTTTTCCTTCTCTTGCGGCTAGGTTTTCGGCCATGTCTTTTCCTTTTGTCAACTCTTACGATACTTACAGGATGGAATGGGGTAGTGACTCTATGTAATCTAAATAAAGGTTGCTAGAAGCCTAGGTCAGGCACTTAAGGTTAGGTGATCTATCGATGTTGATTTAGTTCTGTGGTATTGTCAAGCTGATATTTCCGTAGTTGTTCCAGCCATGAACTGTTCTTGTGGTTCAGCCAATTTTACATTCTCACAGTTTCGCTTTATTGGTATAATTTTGACGTGCAATTAAGAGGCTTAATGTAGCTTTAATTATTGTCTAAATACCATGGAACGATTTTAGATATAGCCTGTTTTATTTGCTCCTTCAAATAATGTCGTAAAATGAAACTAGATTAATTACTATGCTTTAGCGAATTCTTATCATTCGTTGTCCTGTTTGCACACAAGATAATATACACAGAAATTTGGTTGCGTAGAAGCGATTTAAGGTGTGTCGTTATTTTTACGCGTTCGTGGAGGGTGAAGACACCCACCGTCATGCTTGTGAACGTGAACTGGTGATCCTTATGGTCAACACACGAAGGCTTCAGTGGTACAACTATGCTCATTATTTGCTGTAGCGATAGAGCATATAAATGAAGGACTTTTTATTTTTGTTTTCAACACGGTAACAGACGAAAATATATCCGAGGAGCTTTAAAAAAAACTGGAAATTATTCAAATAAATGTCCATCGCAACTACAAATACTAGGGCAGCATAAATACGTACGGTTAATGCGTGGAACAAAGAAGCAATTCTCAGAACAGCATCAAGCTGACGCTTTGATATCGTTGCAATAATAAATAGAACCACCTTACATGCTTCCGCCCTGGTACTGATTTCATTTTGAAACAATAGATTTGTAGAAAATAGAAAGTTCCAAGTAATTAACCAACATCAGAATAGAATATCGTTTTGAGACCGATTTAGATTCATAGCTTCACCATTCCGTACTGTCAGAGTAAACAATGCAGAGGAAAACTTAATGCAAAAACGTTTAACTATCTGGACAGCAGAAGCCATCTTTTGACGTAAATTTAGAAAAGCAAGTCAGGATAATTAATTCAAAGGAACAAAACCTTGTTTTTGTAATTCGCTAATTTCTAATCGTCAAGGAGAGCATCGACTTGCAAGAGGTGTAAAATTAAATATAATGAAATAATCGAGCGCGGCTCGTCGAACAATGAGCGGTTAATTCGCGCCCTTTGTCCGTCCGAATAGAAAATTTTATGTTCACCGGAACCCGGGATGGTAGCCAGTTTTATTACAGTTTCAAATGTATATCCTGTGAATTACTACAAGTCGTTCACAAGCGTTATGAATTTCCAGTATTAGTGAAAAGATATGGTAATGAGTTTTGCTAATAGTTTGCCTTCAATTTCTTTAAGGAAGCTCCGAAACTCGTTAAATGTAGCAGGATCTTGGTTTTAATTTACTTTTTTTTTAATTTCTACGTACCCATTACGCCGACGTTTGACTGACGATTCAAAAAGAACAATCCTCGGCTTAACATAACACCAGTAGATGGTACTAGGAATCCAGAAATTCGGCGTCGCTTTGATACAAGTTACGGCGCTGCACGGAACCCACTGTTTGTTTGTACGTCTGTAAAACTTTTAGGAATTGTAAACGATCGTGTGTGGCCAGCCCTTACGACGAATTCCCGACAGATGGGGGCAGATCAAAAGGCGTGCGGTGATAAAAAGGCGGTAATGTGAATTAAAAGTAACAACTTAGCACTGCTGGGTTTGTTAATCTTTTCCTTCGGTATCGCGTTTCGGGTATTACTGTCCTGTATCTATTTGGTTCACATTTCTTCTGCTCAACATCTTTCAGTACTACAGAAGTTTCTAGAACTTTCCAAAACTTTGCTGCCTCAAGAACCATCTGTTCTCCCGGCTACGGCTTCTAATAAAGTGAGTCAATTAATTCAAGCTATCAGTTTCTTTTGCAAGTAGGAAACGAGCATTTTGACGTTTCTTATCTTCTCGCTACAGTATTTCTCTGTTATGTCACGCGATCTGTGTAGGATATTGATTCAAGCTTCTAGTGGTGTGTTTACGCGATATGAGCACTTGCGTTGGGGAACCTTCCTCCTCCTTCTACTAAGTCCAAGATATTAGGAACCATGTGCAACCCTAGTTTAGCAATCGGTACGCCCTGGTATTTTCCTGGTCGTTACCCACGATTTATCCTGCTTTAACGCGATGGGAACAACACTCTCATTTCCCAGGTATTTCGCTCTATTCCGGGATTTGTAGAACGCTCCCGACGCAATCATTACGCGCAATCCTCCGCCCCGTATGAAGCCCTGGTACCGGGGGACTGTTTGCGAATTTTCCAGGATTTTCTTCTCACTTTTATCCCCCTATTTGAGGTAATTTTCGCGAGGAAAACAAACAATAGAGTTAGTTGGAAGCACTGAGAAATTTGTGTAAGTAATTTTGTTTCTTAACAAGATAATACCGGATTGTCGAGGTCGAATATTGTGTAGTTAGTTTATAAATGTTGCTCATAATAAAAATGCGAAAGTTTAGGTGGAAATAGTAGCCCGTGTCATAACGGATTTAGAATACATAGTATCACCACCTCATTCCATCTAAGGGTGGCGTAAGAGACGACCAAATTACTGTGGCTTATCATTTTCTTTATCGGCTTTTATGACACCCTCAGGATGGAATGGGGTGGTACACTATGTATGCTAAATCCGTCAACACACGGAAGCTTACATTAGTAATAAATAAAAACCTCGACCGAGTTATGCAGAACAGCCTAATTAAACTAAAAAAAAAATCGTCGGGACACTAGTTTTTTTATATTTTGCATTGCACCGAAATCTTCAAGTATTTTAATAGGAGATTCCATCTTCCAAACACAAGGTAAAGCTTCCAATATTTCGCCAGATACCAATACCTTCGCCCGAGTGCGCATCTTTTATCATTTCCAATGTGAGATCCAAGCAAATCCCCGCATCCGGGATCGCGTGGGATCCTGTAATCCAAGTTAATAACGTCGGCGGGATGGTTCGCTCCATATCTGTGCGCTTTCCGTTCAACCTCCAAAATTAGCGAAAACTTTTAATTGTATGGTTTATGTCATGGACGAAATGAAGAGGAGTTAGACCAATGGATGGTTAAGTATGCAATTGACTTGCAGGCTAAGCGCCGTTTGTTGGATGGGTATTCAAATCGTTATAGCATCATTTCAGCCCTTAAATGACCCACTACGGAGTCGGGCCTCCTCCATGTACAAGGAGGGAAATTAGCCTACCGTGTTTTTTTTTTCAAGTTTTATTTAACCGACAATTGGCCAAGTCCATTTAGACGGGTACCAACCACAAAGTAATTAGAAATGGCAAGGTATATATATACGGTTGAAGCAATATAGTTTCATGGTATTGTTGCTCAGCAATATATTGTAGGCGGCATTTGGCCATCCTTTGGCGGTTTACCGGTAAGTATATTGATGAGTTTCCAGTATCTCTTCAAGCCCTAACGACCGAAATGTCACTGATATCAGGCGACCATATCACCACAAAACCTGCTCAACGTACGTTCATGTACCAGGGTCGCATAAGCGGCAAGCGTATCGGCGTTACAAGCGATCGCACTTAGCCTGGCCGGTGCTATCATATCGGACGGTTATCAGTCACCGTCGCCTGCCGCATTAGTCCGGCTTCAATAAATTATGGACTCCTCACGGCGATGCTCTCCTAGTACCTCGGATAATGTTAACGCCTGTTTGTTTGTATCAAAGTTCTTTCTTTTATTCAATCCTACTTACTAATATGTATTATAAGTAAATGTGAAAGTTTGTAAGAATGTACATTTGTTACCCTTTCACGTAAATACTATTGAACGATATTAAAGCTTATACATCAGAATAACACTTAAATATTTTTTAAATTCAATACCCATTCGAAGCCGGGCAGCTAGTAAGGAAATAGGAACTTTCTGGAAAGCATTGAATCTTATAGCCGAGCCTGTTTTAAAAGCACACTTTATTTGATTTGGTGTCGGGACTAACATGCTAGTGCCAATGACCTCATACCTAAAGCTCGTGAAACGAAGCTCTATGGGCAATGTATAAATAGAACCGGCCGTCAGTCGAGCCGTACTGCTATTATAGTACATAAGCCGCTTATTAAGACTGACTCCCACTCGCGGGCAAAGCACGCAACGCTGTTAAGCTCGTCTTACATGGCGCGCCGGGATTTCCAATTAAAAGTTGTTTTCAAAATTGAGTTGGAACACATCGGCATTTGGTTATCAATTTTTTTAATGTCTTAGTCCAAAAACCACATAGTAAGTGGTTTTTGGACTAGGCCATTAAAAATGCCTGGGTCCCCATGTAAGTCGAGCTTAACAGCGTTGCGTTGCTCCACTAAAAAACAAGAAATTAGTACGGCAAACCGTATCTGTAAATTAGGTAGACCAAGTTTGACAATTCAATCTATCAATGTACAATAACATGTTTTGCAACCCATCATAGAGTGACACTCAATACGTCAGTGAAATGCATGCTACAAAATTTAAGCGAAAAAAAACGTTGCACACAAAGCAAACAAACCGGCAAAAAGGCTCCATGTAAGCCCAGACTAATGGAGTTAGTGGAATTATACGTATATTTCCAAGTACGGCTGACTCGACGGGTGGACTGCACCATGCGCGGTTACAATAAAATTGTATTTGTAATACAAATGCACCGGTTT
The DNA here is from genome assembly GCA_905475355.2 of Clostera curtula. NCBI lineage: Eukaryota > Metazoa > Arthropoda > Insecta > Lepidoptera > Notodontidae > Clostera > Clostera curtula. The sequence continues at coordinate 1,498,071 of FR997813.1, read as the reverse complement.
ACCGTGCACAATTACGATTAAGCATTTCTACAAACACCAATGTTAGTTAGTAATTGACGTAAAATGAACGAATTACAGTTACGTACGGGTAAAATGTTTGCCCGATAATGTGTTCTGAAAAATGTTTTAAACTTTATCGTTAAAACCTTTTTCATTATCTTACTTTTGATAAGATACCGAACGAATATGAAAATAATACTTCGGAAGGATTGCAAGATTCATCTTCTTTATTATAAATTTGAGACGATTTATGTCCTTGCCAAGTGTTTGCCATTGAACTTGCTTTTTTATTTGAAAATAAAATTTGGTTCTATGCGACAGTGTCAAAAGTTGTCGCAAGAGCCAACAAAATCATAACCTAGCTGGCTTCTGGCCTTGTCATTTCCTTCTGTGCAAGAGAAGGATAACTTAAAACGAATTCCCGTGTCAACCCGTCTGGCCACCGTGGCACAGTAGGCTAATTACCCCCCATATTTTGTAGGGTAATTTATGGACTGAGTTTTAATAATAGAGTAATTTATGAGAAAAGTAAGCCTACAGTGTCATCCTAGCATCGTGAGTTGTCATGAAATTTACAAAGCGGTCAAAACACGGTTCAAATTCAAATTGAATTGAAATACATTAAAATTGAAAGTATCCATAATAAAATATCTCTCAAATAAAATCCCGCAATAAGCTGCGACTAGATGCTCCTTATATGTAAGACGAGTAAATGTTCTGTTCATTACCAAATATGGCTCAATGCAGTCTGACTGCACTGCTATATGTAACGAATGGTTAATTCACAAATAATATCCAACCGTCTCCTTATCAAGGAGATAGGATATAGCTACTTTGGTGTACTAAATACTGCAGTCGGAAATATCGTGAGTCTAGATGCTGAACGCTCACGATATTTTCGACTCAGAGTCAGGATGAGTCCTATGGTGCTCATGGGACATCTACCTCCAGCAGTGGATTGGAAGGTGCTGGATCTTTCACTACAAGGCGTTATAGGCTTTGTGTTCAATGTGTATTTCAAATTAACTTTCACGAATAGTTATCTAAGCTCTACCAATAAACTCTTCGTTCCTATAACTTATTCGTGCTCTTAGTATACGGAATTTTAATCAATTGTTAATTAGTAAGTCAGTTTAATAAAATCATTGTTATGTTTAGTGACTTTTAAAGTTAGATAGAGAGAAATTATCTTGCTGTGGCATTCTAGCTAGGACCAAGATCAAGCCCCATTTTCTGTGACATAATGTGACCTGCAATGCATAGAAGATTTCTGCAGAGCCTATGACTATCTCCTCACGGATGTAGCGCTCCTAAATCCACATTTTACCCGGCCACGACTACACGCGAAGCTACGAAACAAATGAGTTCCTCATGCAATAGAATGGACTGATGACAATACAATTGATGTTAATCCTTTTAAATTGTACCCAGAATAACTGGCAATAGTTTTAATTAGTCGCCACGTTAACAAGGCAGTTAACCGCGCGGTGCCATCAACCGCCGTGCCCGGTTTGGAATGTAAACAGAACGCCTAACCCGCGCCTGCGCACGATCTTCGCCGAGAAAAACCTCTTTTAATTAGTCGTGAGGATAATTCTTCTCTATGATGTACCGAGCGTTTTCCTAAGTTACTTTTCGATAGTGTGAACTTCAGTTAAACGATCGAAATTAAGCATGACTCCAGGAGGCTACCACGAAAATCGACCCTTGAAAATGCAGCTATCAAACACTATCTTTGACGCTCCAATATGTATGAACAAAAATGACAATATCTTTGGACAGCAGTTTTTCGAAGTTTTAAGTGTGTGACAGCCCTCCCTGCAGGCTTTGCTGTTTAAAAAAGACTCTTGGAACAGGTGGTATTGTCGACGTTCAAGAGAGTTTTAACGTCTACTGCTCCCATAAATCTGTCATACCCCAGCGTTGTCCCTTAAAATTGCAACTGCAGAGTTTCTTGCCAGCTCATGTAGAGCTGCATTCCGAACCGAAGCACACACAGGGTTGGCACTGGGTTTCGTATTAAGTTTTCCATCTCTTACGGCTAACCTTACTACGGCTAGCCTTACCATTTCGCTTTCTCGGCTCTTGAGATACCGTCAGGATAGAATACGATGGTCACACAGTGTATTCTTAATTTGTCACCACACGGAAATGTGTGTCTCATCATCATCATCGTCATCAGCCCACTCTAGTCCACTGTTAGACATAGGCCTCCCTTAAGGTAGATGCTCCAGGGTAGCCCGCGAAATTCAAATTTTCTTACGTTTTTTGCAATTTGCAGGTCAGTGCTAGATTGTATGTTGATTAAAATGTTATTCGCGGCTGTAAGACGTATGTAGTTATAGAATTATAATCATCAATATCATCAATACAACCCTCCAAGCTCATAAAGGTGCAAGAAAAACTTTTTCAACGTCAAAGTCATTCTTGCACCTTTATGAGCTTGGAGGGTTGTATTGATGAGTTTAATTATTATAACTCTTTAAATACATATGACGATATATAAGAGCTTTGTTTATTTATTATTTTTTGGTTATTTTTATTATTTTTTATTATTTTTGAGTTTTGCTATATTATACAGTTATAAAACCTACGTAAATAAATTTCCTTTTGAGGTTGAGTTTGATTGGCAATTAACACGGTTGGATCCCACACTATATAATACATATAGGTAGTTAAAACATTATTCTATTCAAGTGTGTAGTTTCACAGCGAAACTTCTCAATGGCTCCACCTTAGTTTATCTCACCGATAACCCATTTATCAGTGCCTCCAATCTCCCAGATATCTTATCAGCAAGGAGTCGCCTTATCATGACAGATTTGACAGCTGACAGCTGATAGTTGACACCATTTGACATGTTGAGAGGCAATCACTCTTTTCAAGGAGTTTCACTAACTAGAATTTCGCATGCGCAATCCGCGTGGTGACGGATTTAGAATATATAGTGTCACCACCCCATTTCATACTGAGGGTGTCGTAAGAGCGGACGTAAAAATCTCATGATCATCATATTTTTTCCTCAGCCCATAAATTACCCACTGCTGAGTCGGGCTTCCTCCAGTTACGTGGAGAGTAATTACCCTACTGTGCCAAGCTGGCCAGACGGGTTGGCACAGGGTTTCGTATCAAGTTTTCAATAGACGGTAGACCTTTTTTATTATATAATATCATTTGAATAATGTGTTGACTTTTTGTTAGTTTCAATCGTGACCTAAACAAAATATATGATTTGAATTTGAAATTTTAATTGGAATAAAATTATACCAAGTTAACAATAACACCATATCTTCAAATATATCTTATATTTATAAATGTTAATTTTATTTTCCTCTTGTTTCAGATGCTATGGGTGAGTTCAATACAATGACTGGCGCAAGGAGTGAAAGTTTGTATTAAACCTTCTACCTATAATTAAAATATATTGCGGATCAAACTGCATACTTTGTGCAAATTAGATTAAAATCGGTTAAGTAGTTTAGGAGTCCATCGCGGACAATCAATATTAGGATAGTATTTTACTAAACATATAACTTCTTCCGCACAGAGCACGTAAACCTTTTGGTCACGACTGTCATTCTATCTGCCATCCAGTTTCGAAGTCTGACAAGAAACAATATTACCGGTAGTTTTAACTTTAAGGTCTGGGCAAACAGCGGACGGGGCGGGACGGCGACGCGACGCTGGCGGGACGTGAAGAGTTGTAATGTATTAGTTAATGTAGAATAGGTCACACAGAGCCGTCGCGCTCGGCGCGAGAGTATCGGTCGCGTCGCAGACCTTTAGTGGGGCGACCGGTAAGAGAAATACTTGTTACAGCGCCAGAAAATTGCCATATCATAGTACAAAGAATAGATCTGAAATTAGGGTCGTTTGACTGTAAACAGAGGCAAGATACCGTACTGAACGCCAGCTGAACATCTCGTAGGCATCGTAAATCATGCATGGACACCGTAAAGTACTCTGAAATTCCAATCTTCATAAAACTCGCCAAATAATTACAGGACGTGCCTTTTTGGGGTACCGTGGGAGGTAAAAAACAATGGCATCAAATATATTGGTGGCGTGTTTTTTTGCTGCTAACGCTAAGATTTCCTTTTCCTTTTCATGCTCACTAAAATACTCTGAGCACCGGTAGCGACATGTGACGGGTCAGTCACTTCCCTTTAATATGGTTGAGGAAATCGATGGCTGTCACATGCGTTATACTTGTGAACAGGTGCTGCTGTTTGGGGTTGGTCGGCTCACTGGACCAAGGAGGTTTTGTTCAAGTTTATTGTGTATTGTACTAATTCACGTTTCATTTGACGCCTTCCAGATCCAATAGAACAGTTTGTTTAAGGAATTTGTTGGGGAAATAAATATTAAATAGGACCGCAAAGTATTAAAAAAAATGACAAGTCCTCTGAGTTTCTTGCCAGTTCTTCTCAGCAATGGTCGCGTTCCGAACTGGTGGTATTCTAAAATATATTACTTAGCTTTAGTGTCACCACCCCATTCCATCCTGAGGGACGCAAGAGGCGGACCCACAAACCCTGTGCCAAACAGACTGGCCAGCGTGGCACAGTAGGCTAATGGTATGGGTTGGTGACATTCTGTATTCATAATGCGTCACCACAAGTATAAATTGTACCGGCTAGTAAATATACGGAACACTATTGACGTATCCATCTCAAGCATAGTTCACTTTTTTACGCACAATAAGTCAATCGGGCAACACTAGGAGTCCGACCGGGATTCGCTTCGGATCGTAAAATTTGATTAGGTCATTAAAAGAACCTAATTTATGTTCTACCCAGCGGCTCTCATTTGCTATAAACACACGAAAATCGACTATAAAACCTGGTTGTAACGGTACATTTTCTATCGACGCAGTGATTGGCGTTTATGTCGTTTTTAAAGCGTGCCTCGCGCGTATAATCTGAAATGAGCTCTTCGGCAATTAAACTTAGGTGCAAAATTGTTAACGTAAATTGGAACGTGATTTTTGAATTTAGAACCGCACGGTAAGTCACGGAAATGTGCTCAAAGTTGTCTATGGCTATAAAATAAAATTTCTAATCGGGTTATTGGGTTCATTTCGGCCAGTGATCATTATCATTCAAATCTGTTATAGTCATAATTAAAGTGATTCTTTGGATTGAATGAAAATGTGTATTTTAAATAAAATAATAAATAAATATCCTTGTATATTTCACACAACGCCATCTCGTACCAAGCTAAGCAACTTAATGCTTGTGTTATGGTAACGAGATAGATGATAAACTACTTAGATACATTTGTTTTTTGTAAATACATACATATTATAGATAGAAAACACCCAGACCCGGAACAAATACTTGTAGATCGTACAAATATTTCTTCCGTGCGGGGATCGAACCCGCGACATATTATATACTATTTCCTCATCCTAGACCTAAGTTTACAGTGTATATTTTACCCATAAAAAAGACAAAGTTTAAATTCGAATGAACGAAAACAGATATACTTACTTATATACTTTTTGTTTTTTTTGTTAATATGTACTTACATATTATAGATAGAAAATACCCAGACCCGGAACAAATACTTGTAGATCGTACAAATATTTCTCCCGTGCGGGGAGAAATATGAAATTGAAGCTATTTAGAAACTATTAAAACTTCTGAGTGGCGAACTTACTACTTGTAGATCGTACAAATATTACAGTCATTCCTACTACTACTAATCAGCCCATAAAAGAACCCACTGCTGAGTCGGGCCTCCTCCAATAACTTGGAGGGTAATTAGCCTACTGTGCCACGCTGCCTGACGGGTTGGCACAGTCATTATTAATATGTATATTGGTGGACAGATTCAACGCCAATATTTCCGCAGAATAATATGTTTTATGACATTCGAAACGCAAATTGGACGTTTTCTGTTATTCCCGTACATTTTAGTATTGTGGATAACGTAGCGTGAGCACTTGCAAGCCTGTCATTATTAAAAAAATAAAATAAGCAGAGCCAAATTTAAATAATCTGCTTGACAACTTTGACGTTTTCGCATTTAAATCTCGAAAATCGAACGCGCGCTCTTCGCGTTCCGTTCCACTGTGAAATCTCATAATTCCGTCGCTTCGGAAATGGCGCATTCATTTACTGCAAAATATCAGTTGATGCATAAAATGAATTAAATCCAAACAATATCAATCGGAACACGGGAACACACTCGGCCGTTCGTTTTGTTATTTATCATAAAATACCGACGCGCCGGGATAATATTGAGATCAGACTGACAAAACTGCTTCAAGCCATACGCAATCGATTTTCAAATATACACCGTAATTTTAGAAACACTAAGTTGAAAATTGTATATGTTTTGTGAGGTAGGTTGAGTTGTTATTGTAAAACAATGAACGTTGCATCTCTTTCGTACTTGTGGGGTAAAAGAGATTGGAGAGGTTTTTCTTTGTTTGTGCGCTGCTATCTGCGTGTCTGTACGTTGATTTGTTTCCGTCCGTATCGGCTCACAATATTAATTAATGGTCGAATAAGCGTTGTTTCACTCGACCTGATTTTGATCTACCAATATTTCTCTACGTGGTTCTGTAGGTCCTCGCCGATTTGACTGCCTTGATGGTCTAGAAGTTGGATGTGCCGCTTTTAGATCAGAGGTCCCTGGTTCGATTCCGGGGTTAAGTGTCTTAGTGTAAACCAGACACTCTTGCGAATCTGCGTGTCATTTGTATTCGCGAATTACATGTTTGTAAACAGCACGTGCGATACAGGTTATACCTAATTATGACGTACGCAAACGTCAACGGACGGAACGCGGCAACAACCGAGAAGATCTGGCGGGAGGAACTCAGTATATCTTTTTTTGGTTCCGAAAGGCGCTCTACTGCAATATGAAAATTTAAAAAATTGAATAGAATGAACATACATTGCACCTGTTCACAAGCATAACGCATGTGGCAGCCATCTCGTCAACCATATCAGAGGGAAGATACCGACCCGCTACACGTCACTACCGTTGCTAGAAGTAATTTTAGTAACCATGACAACTCACACGTGTTCATTTTACTATAATATTATATTATAATACTAAAACAATTTGTCGTAGAAAAGTGTAATTTCCGATACACCACACATTACCAGACAATAAACTAAATAATTTGTATAAAATATCTAACAAAAATCGTAACGAAATCCACGCCAGCGAAGCCTATAGGAGCTAATCGTCGTTTTAGCCCATGAATGACCCACTACTGAGTCGGGCCTCCTCCAAATTCGTGGAGGGAAATCAGCCTACTGTGCCACGCTGGCAAGACGGGTTGGCACAGGGTTTCTAGCAAGTATTCCTTCTCTTGCGGCTAGGTGATTTGCCTCTTGCGTTCCCTAACTCGCCTCTTACGACACCCTCGGGATGGTATGTGTTGGTGACACTGCGTACTCTAAATCCGTCACCACACGAAGGAGCTAATACAAAATAGATATACCGTTTTCTCCTCTTATTTATTCCCCCTTGTAATAGCGGCGGGACCCTAATTTTGATTAATGGTTCCTTAGCAATATAACACTGAGAGCAATCGCATTGATTTCTATCTATTGTTAATACTACTTGTTAATTACAAGCACGGGAGATAGGCCTGATTGCGGGCAGTAAGCGAGCCGACATTGTTTTATGATCTACGCCCGCTGGCTCTACAGGGTATGCCGTTGCCTTCTTATAAAAAAAATTCCCGAGCACGTCTATGGCTCTGTAGAGTTTTAAGCATGGAGAGCAGAGGTAAAGTGAATATATGTCAAAACAATGTTTTTATCATTTAAAGTCATACTTTAGTCTATGTAGAGCCGACTAAAAATTGTGTAAAAAAGAGAAGGAAAACGTGAAACAAAACCCTGTATCAACCCGTCTGGGCAGAATGTTAGTGTAGGTTAATTTCCCCCCTATTATTGGAGGAGGCTCGACTCAGCAGTGGGTCTTTTACGGGCTGACAAGTAATAGTAGTAAAATAATTATTTCACATGCTTGAATTTGTACCTCACCTTGTCTTTTATGGTAGTTTCTTTTCTTTGGCAATCTGCCGGGTTCTTCAGCAATTTTTGCCAGAGTCGCGTGATAGCAGTTCAAGTGTTGAATGTAAACTAATTTTGAATTTCCAATAGTTATTGGGATATCCTTTGGGGGCCTGATTCGGGGTCATGATTAGGGTAGTTTTCTAGACTATACCTACGTAGAATGATTTCAAAATGACAACAGCTGTCAGACATTTAACAACACACGCGTTAATAATTTGTTTTACCCCTTCATTCAGCAATTTGTCTAATTAGTCGCCAATTAACCACTACAATCATAATTTGATGTTTGACAAAAACTGACAGTTAACTTGTTACGAATCGCAATTACTGATAACAAACGTCAGATTGACATTTGATAACGCTCATTGTTGTAAAAGTCTGCTTCAGCCCATGAATCGCTCATAGCTGGGATAGTGCAAGTCCATTGTGATTGTCGCATTGTTTTTTTTTATTGGAACCTCTTCACTTGATAAATAACCTGTGGTGTAGGACTTTAAAGTACAAATGACACGCAGACTAACAAGGCAGGTTTGGCTCTGATAGTAAGCGTTTATTGTAGGTAACCTATGAACTCTTGTTACCTCCGATGTGTCACTCGCGCATCGAACCTGTAGGACGATAAAGCATGACTTTTTATTTATTTTATTTTGTACCTCAAGACAGCTCAAGACCCTCGCAGCAGAGTAATGTGGAATCCTTCAGCTGTCAATACCACGATTCCCTTAAAATAGCTCTAGACCCCTTAACCACTCAAGAATGTAGCATCACAACCCCTTTCCATCCATGAGAGTGTCCTACAGGAAATGTTAAGGCAGAAAACCTAGCCGCAAGATTAGAGTAGCCACCCTTCTAGCCAGAGTGTTAAATTCCCTCCACATAATAGGAAGAGGCCCGATTAATCGGAAATAGAGATGATGTCAAAAAAGCGCGCCAAACTCGTTTGAGAACAGCCAACAGCACGTGCGCATTCAAATTTCGAACGCCAGCATCGCAAGATGGCGACCTTCCGAGTCGTTTATCAATTGTGATTTACACACCGGCTTTCGGTCGACGACCGAATTCCGTTCAGAAATGCACTCCACGAGTAATTTATTTGTTACCATCTATTATTTTGTAGAGCCAAGGTCCTAAACACAGCTGACGTTAATATATCATTTTACGTCGGCCGTCCCGTCTCTTTCTACCCATTCAATTTTAGGTACGTGTGAAAGAGACGGGCGTAGGGGCAGAATAGTTTGCGTTTTCACTTTTTATAGTAGTAATTTATTTGATCAGCTGATCGCACTGACTTTAGTGTTGTCAGTGTTTTAAATTATATTGTTGTACACATTTTGACGTCACGTTGTCCGTGGTTATGGTTTGTTTATAAATATTGAATATTCATTCAAATACTGGATATAGACCGGTGAACTATAAATTTAATAAGCGGCGGTTAACGGCGTATTTATTATTTATTTTGTCATTAAATCATTCGGTAGGAATCTGTGTTAATTTATAGGCGATGTTCTGCCCTTTATTTTCTTGAAACGATATGTTGTATTTTAAATTTTTACGCCTTGTTAGTCTAGAGGTTACTAAGCCTTGTCTCTGGTTCTTAGTGTCGATTCCTAGGTCAGTTACTAACTAGATAGTTGAGCAGTCTTCTTATTAGCATACTTCTTTGTTAGCAGCAAGCTAACTATTAAGGATCTTCGTGAAAACTGACTTTTGATCTTTTAGGCGCAATGGGATCATCCAGCCAGACGTCTTGGCGACTGATGGCGACGTTAATTAAATTGAGGGGGATTCTAAAAGGAATTAGGTAAAGTCATTTTTGTATGTATGTTTGTAAGAGTGAACATGTGTTATATAAAGGTGTGTTCACGTGAGGCGGGTGCGTGCGGCGGAAAGCGCACGTGGTCCTGTAAATATTTTTGGAAGCAATCGATTTCCGAAATCCATTCGGTACCCTTGCGCCGCGCCGCCGCGTCGACGGCGAACGTTAGAATAATGTGGATAACACTTTTTTTTATTAGACACGCCCCCACATCTACTACTACACAGTTGAGTCGGGCCTCCCCCCATGCTAGGGAGGGTAATTAGCCTACTGAGCCACGCTGGCCAGACGGGTAGCCACCGGGTATCGTTTCAAGTTTTCCTTCTCTTGCGACTAGGTTTTCGGCCTTGTCATTTGCTTTTTTCGGCTCATAGGACACCCGCATTCTTCATTCTAAATCCGTCACCACAAATTAAGCAACATGCATATGAGTTTATTTTAATACTGTGCCAAATTTCTGGTGTGCAACCTTCGTAGCTCGATAATAAAAAAAATATGTCTTATTGTAGACTTTTTGACGAATTTTGACTTGTATCTTATACATATAGGCGAGTTTCAGCCATTCCCTTTGAATCATTAGCACCCTGTGATTTCCACCCTGAGAGAGTACTAAGAGCCGATAAAAGGAAATGACAACTCCGAAAACTTTGTCGCAAGAGTAGAAAAAGTTGAAGTGAAACCTTGTGCCGACCCGTCTGGCCAGCATGGCCCAGTAGATCCTCTGTGATGGGAGGAGGTCCGAGTCAGCAGTGGGTCATTAATGTATGTATGACAGATTGGAGTAGTAACAGGTCAACAAAAAGACATTTCGTATCCACACTATTCCAAAAGCATTAGCGCGTATCGCACCGCTCGGCGTCATTAATCTACGTGACAGTTCAAAATTTAGTTACAGAGGGTCCCCCGTCCCGCGCCCCGCACAGGGGGTCACGGCCCCCCGGCACTCCACGTTGCAAGTTTTTGGCCCATGCCCCAAATGCGTGTCTGCACTATCTTTGGCCTGACAACGCTTGAGGAAATTTGCCTGTTCCGTCACGCTAAGACAACAGAGATAACACGCCCCCATACTTGTCCCTTCTATCCGAACTTTCAATACTCGAACTACCCTAGTCTCTTCTTCTTCTTCTTTTACTCTTGACACTACTGTGACGCGCTGGCCAGACGGGTTGGCCCGAGGTTTAGTATCAAGTTTTCTTTCTCCTTTCGCTAGGTTATAGGCCTTGTCATTTCCTTTTGTTTACTATTTTTGTTTATCATCTCCTTTTGTTTACTGACTGCCTCGTTGGTCTAGTGGTTAGATGTGCCGCCTTTGGATCAACGGGTCCCGGGTTCGATTCCGGGGTCGGGCAAGTGTCTTTGTCTGAACCAGAGGCACTGGCTCGGAGTCTGGGTGTCATTTCTATCTATAATATGTATGTATTAAAAAAAATAAAAGTATGTAAGTAGTTTATCATCCATCTCGTTACCATAACACAAGCATTAAGTTGCTTAGCTTGGGATGAGATGGCGTTGTGTGAATTGTCTAAGGATATTTATTTATTTATTATTCTTCAGCCCATATATGACCCACTGCTGAGTCGGGCCTCCTCCAGTTACATGAAGGGTAATTGGCGTAATGTGCCACGCTGGCCAGACCCGCTGGCACAGGGTTTAATCAAGTTTTCCTTCTTTTGCGGCTAGGGTATCGGCCGTCATCTCCTTTTGTCTGCTCTTACGCATCTTCAGGATGGAATGGGGTGGTGACATCACGTATTCTAAATCCGTCACCATACGGACAGGACGACGTATAAAAATCCGATTGGACCCAATGCTGATTCTTCTTCTTAAAGTATTTCCTTCTCTTGCATCTTGATAGGTTTTCAGGTCATATTGTCTGTCTTTCAGATAGATTTTACACTTGTTTTAGTCGACTCTCTCATAAAAATCGTCATATTTAAAATTACCATTTTTATCTTGCTGTCGTCGTCTTACCTACATTTACACAATTCCTCATTCTTCCAATCCTCAATCCTTCAATATTATTAGCAGCTACGGAACAACTTGAATCTTTCTCTTTTGAAGTTAAACGTATCATGTTATTGATGTATAGCTAAGTTATAGTGCTTATTAGGCAAGCCACCAAAGAAAAAAAAAGTATTATGGAAAACATTTTCAGTAACAATCTTCGTAACAACAACGCTCCAATTATAGTGTTAGTAGTTAATATTAACCAATTTATATCCTCCGATAACCTATTACCCTGATAATTACCGATAGAAACTACCAGGATCACATGATCAAGAGGAGTTTACTCGAAACTAATTAGCTGAGATGGTGCACAGCGCTTTCATTCGACTACGTCTGCGGATGGCAGCGCCGCGGGGCGCCCGAGACTGCGGGATACGTCGACGTAACTTCGCATATGTCATGTTACCCTGGTAGATCGATATTGCCATATGTAGCATCTTTCATAACTTTGGAAGAAAATTGTGGATTAATCTGTGCATTTTTTTAAATGCCATCGGGTTTTAGTTTCGTGATGTTGCCAGTGATGACATATGGTACAGAGCCGTGATCGCCCACTATGAGCTCTATCAGAAGACTCAAAGTCACTCAAAGTGCAATGGAGAGGCCTCTGCCTGGAGTTTCCTTGCGAGATCGAATCAGAAATGAGGAGATACGCAGGCGGACCAGAGTTACTGACATAACCCACAGGATTGCCGAACTTAAGTGGTAGTAGGGTAGTACACATAGTGAAGTGGTATCTCATCCAGCAACGCTGACCATAGCCAACTGCGGCCGAGCCATTTCGGAGGAGTTCAATAACAAAAACCGTGACACGAGAATTTTATATGGAGTGCAGACTAAATCGATAAAAAATCATTACACACACTACCATGTACACACACACGTGAATACAATACTCTTTTGTTTATTGTTAGAGCCTTGGTTCAAACTGAGAATAGAACTACATATATGTTTAAAAACTATAATTTAAATCATATCTGCTCGATTATCAACCGCTGGGCTATTTTCTGACCAAATCCTAGTTACATTTTAAGGAAATCTTTAAAAATAAAAGTGATAATTTATTTATTTCAACGCTCCATAAAACAGCGCAATGATCCCCGAAACTATTCGAAATGAATATAAAAAGCCGAGGGTGTGCACTAATGACGTTTTGATAATGCGCCCAAACGCGGTACAGTCATCGTCAACACGTGTAATGCGAATCATGAACTTGCTATTTTGACTGTACCACATATTAGGGATGTCACACACCTCATCAGTGGAACCATGAGTTAGTTCACTGACTATTTGATTGAGGTGACTCAATTTGTCAAGATACGCGTACGATTTTTATGATCGTAAATTGTTTTTAAAATATATTATTTTAATTCCTTAATGTTCAAGTGCCTAAGCAAGCTCTTCGAGTATGATTGGCAATATATTTAAACTAACCTTACAAAGAGGAAACATTTATAACGAATAAACACAATACTGGCACGTTTTTTAGAATTATATCTCCATTAGAATGCTAGACTCTTGCCGGTTCTTCTCTGTAGAGCACCATTGCGAACTGGTGGTAGTTTTAGTATGAATGTGGATGGACGTAAGGTGTGGGAGACTCAAACTGACTGATTACAATAGTTTTTAACGCGACGATTTACAAGAGATAAAACATAATAAACATACTACCACTCACCCTATAATTGACTCACTGTTTAGTCGGATCTCTTCCAACTACATGGAGGGTAATAAGCCTAATGTGCCACGCTGGCCAGACAGAATGGCACAGGGTTTCGTCCTGGTCTTTTCATAAACCAAATTCATACCTACATTAACCGTATACGGACAAATCTTTGCAGGTTTTTGTTACACCGGGAACAATTGTTATGTAACGATGTAATTGTTTGTAAGAAATAAATTAAAAAAACACAGAAATAAAGTTGATTTTAGGTTTGATAAAGGTGAGGAAAAATTTATATTTGCAGGATTGTATTAATAAAAATAGCGTTTGCACTTCTAAGCTAAGAAAATCACATCTTTAGACCATTTTTCTACAGCGACAATCACGGCTAGTATCAAAAAGACGATTGTAGACGTTCACGGCAAAAACTACCTCATTTCGTAGAGCAAAGGGCATAAAATCGCAAAGTCACGCACAACTTATGCTAAACTCAGCATAGATGAAACAGAAAACGTATCCGATTTACATACTCAAAAACAACCTGACAGTTCCATAACACTTATAGCTCATTGTCTGTTCCGACGTAACACAGTATTAAAAACCGAGTAATGCTACATCAATGTAATAAAAAAACGAGTAAAAATATACCCGGGGCCCAAATACCCCGAGTCACGAGACCCCGGATCATTTTCATAAATTCCACAACCCTAGCGGCCGGGACAGTCAACCGTGCATTTTACGACCTACATATTAAGGTTTGATTTTGTGTGTTTGCATTCGTATTTTACGACGTTCCGTTTTCGGGTCGGTCCGAATAGATTCGGAATGTATAGAAAAATTTGATTATTCATGCTAGCTTTGAGAAAAATTACGGTCGGGACAGGCTTACTTGCGTTTTGGCCATTCCCTAGGTCTTTACTCTATGACGTGAAATTTTTTTTTTGGCAGCGAAATTTAATATTCGTCTGAGGGCAGTTTTCCTTAAGAAAGTAGAGAAATTTATTGAAGTTGACAAAAATACGGCCTGAAATGATAATGTGACCAAAATAAATAAGTGAAATAAAAGAAATGCATACAAAGTTTCTTGGCTGGTCTTCTGTGTAGGTTGACGACCCGGTGGCAGCTTTTGTTGATAACACAAAGTGCTTAAAAAATCGACTTACATTGTTATATTAGTAACGGATTTAAAAGGATGGTAGCCCCTATTGTGGTACAAAACTACAGTATTTTTGACGCCTTCCTAGTAGTAGTAGTATCTTTGTGCGAACCAGAGATACTGCTTTGGGTTTGCGTGTGTTTGTCTTCGTTAAAGTCGGAGGGGCTTAAGCCTGATGCGCCAGCATCAGGCTTAAGCCCCTCCAAGAAATCAGGGGGAGGCCGGGCTAGAACTAAGTCGCATAACCTATGACGACACGGTTGGCGCAGTGGTTGAGCGATCGACTGCTTCGCAGCATGTCGCGGGTACGATTCCCGCACGGAAGATATATTTGTACGACCTACAAATATTTGTTCCGGGTCTGGGTCTTTTACTATCTATAATATGTATGTATTTACAAAATAAAAATGTATTATCATCCATCTCGTTACCATAACACAAGCATCAAGTTGCTTAGCTTGGTACGAGATGGCGTTGTGTGAAATGTCCAAGGATATTTATTTATTATTATTTATAATGAAACCTAATATTACTACTACTCCGCCCATACATGACCCACTACTGAGTGGGGCCTCCTCCAATTACAAGGAGGGTAAACAGCCTACTATGCCACGCTGGCCGGACCTATACAATGCAACCTACACCAATATTATTAGTAGCATTATGTTTAGAGGTCAAAGACCCGCAATACGCCAGCCGGAAGCCTAATCCATTACGTCATGACAGGCTACGTTTTTTCGCAACTGACGGCTTGACAGCTTGACGTTTGGCCTTGGCTTGACAGGCACGGCCTTGGCAATGCCAGGGTATCCATCGATCATGTTTGCTGTCCTTTCCGTACTGGGTCAAGAGTATGCAAACTTAAATTTGTTCGTCGTGTTGTAGTCGTTCGTGTATTATAAGTGTACTACTATTCAGCCCCACTACTCGTCGTCGGGCCTCCACCAGTTACATGGAGGGTGAATAGCCTACTGAGGGTCATAAGCCTACTGTGCCTCGCTGGCCAGACGGGTTGGCACTGGGTTTTGTAATTAAGTTTTCTTTCTCTTGCTATCGGTCTTGTCACTTCCCTTTGCCGGCTCCTACGACACCCTCAGGAACGAATGAGGTGGTGAATCATATATTGAAAATCCGTCACCTCATGGATACAAATTTGTTTTACCTCACGTATCTCGGCCTCCTCCAATGACATGGAGGGGATTTAACGGCTATGTTTTCTGTCTTTTCGTTTCTTTTGGATGGCTTTAACGATACTTTTTTCTTTTCTTTTCTTTTTTTATAAAACGAAAGCCATGGACTATGTAGAACCTGTATCGCGGGGGCAGTTTACAAACATGTAATTCACGAACACTCAGGGCAAGTGCCTCAGTTTACACAACGACACGAGCCCGACCCCGGAATGGAACCCGGGACCCCGTGATCCAAAGACGGCACATCCAACCCCTAGACCAACAAGGCATACTCTCAGGATGGAATGAGCTGGTTGCATTGTGCACGATAGACGCATTGATCTAGGTGACATGACGTCTCAATATTATAATCAAAAGTTATATACAGATCCAAGCATGAAATATTTGGCAGCCATTACGTATCATTGTAATCGATACATACAGTATCCACTGAAAATAGCAAAAAACAGTGTTCCGCTAATTGCGACCGCCCTGCCTTGGGCGGGCCGCCCAAACTGATGACTTTTATTACAATCGCCATAAACAACATTATCGCCTGCATTTCTAGTGTCTTTTATTATCTTATTGGACTCGACACTTGGCGCTGTAGACTTAGGAATGCCGCAAGAAATGGGAGTGCGCTTGTTTGAAATTGGACTTTATGTTAAATGCTCTGGGCTGATAGTCGGTTGGACGTGTTGCGGGTCGTTGCCTTCCTTAGGGGCAGGACTGAAGGTCTTGTAACTCATCCTTACGTACAGCCAGATCAATATTGTACCTATTAGATGGTTTGCTTGTTTTCTGATAATATTTCTTTTTTTTTTTGTTAGTGACTCGTTTGAGTGCTTTTTTAATCCTCGATAATACTGAGTGTCATATAGGTTTGACGTACCGGCTATACTTTTTTTTTAATCGATCTGCTCTAGTTATACCCTGGATCGCGGAGGCAGTTTACAAACATGTAATTCACGAACACAAATGACACCCAGACTCAGAGCAAGTGCCTCTGGTTTAGTCAAAGACAATTGCCCAACCCCGGAATCGAACCCGGGAAGGCGACAGACCAAGGAGGCAGTCGAGGCTATAATTTATTAAGATAAATGTCTAACTATAGGTAACAGAGAAAAAACAACAGATTGTTGTTTTTTTTTTCGTTAAATACCCGTGCGAAGCCTGCTAGTGTATATCGTCGTTCGTCGTCGTTACAGCCCATAAATGACCCACTACTGGGTCGGGCCTCCTCCAAATTCATGGAGGGAAATTAGCCTACTGTGCCACGCTGGCAATAGGGGTTGGCACAGGGTTTGTATCAAGTTTTCCTTCTGTTAGGGCTAGGTGATCTGCCTCTTGCTTTCTTTTAGTCGTCTCTTACGACACCCTAAAGGCGGTATGGGTTGGTGACATTGTGTATTCTAAATTCATCACCACACGGAATGTATATCATCAAGGACATATAGCCTTGCGGTTAAGTGAAGCAATTTCCTTAATGGCTGCCCGATACCCCTTGTCTCTGAGTGTGGGACTCTCCCCCATATATACATATATGGGGGCCTACCCACTAAACCTCCCCGGGGTGCTCCAACTCGCGTCCTGTTGCGGCATTGTGGGAGCTGATGCAGAACCACGAATTGATACGAAACCTTGCACCAACCCGTCTGGCCAGCGTGGCACAGTAGGATAATTACCCTCCCTGTGATGAGAGGAGGCCCGACTCAGCAGTGGTTCCTTTATGGGCTGAGTCGTAATATAGGCTATTTTAATTGCAAGAAAAGTTGTAAAATTAATGTCCACCCGTGCGAAGCCGGGACGCGCCGCTAGTTTTTATAAATAAATAGATGGAGATAGGAATAAAAGACATTGAGTTTAAAAAGAAACATTTTTGGCAATCCACCCCTCCAGCCGGCAACTACCAGGCGGTCATAAAACACGCGGAGACAGGGAGAGCAGAAAAACGCGAGTGATTTATCGTGAGAATCGCGACCATCTCCTGCGCGCCTTTGTGCTCCTGGTACAGGTAGGCGCAGGTGACGCGGCTGGATTATGAGAATTGTTTTAAAAAAACACAAACTTCCGCCAATTGCAATTGTTTTTAATATTCATTTAAAATAAAAAACTGAAACTCAAAATGAACTTTATTTACGTAGGTATAACACAAAACTCTTATAAATCGGCATATTTAAAAAACCAATATCATATTAAGGCTTTTTTTTTTTTTTTTATTTTTTTATTTTATTACTTATTTAAGTACTATTGCGTCCACTCACATTCACACTGAAATTACCGGGATGGGAATGTTGCTCTTCATAGAAGAGCCGGAAAGAAACACTGTACCTACATAGTTGTATTTTTCCAAAATATCGGTCTTGTTTACAAAAAGTACTAAACAGCATATAGAAGGAGCTGGTTTTTAAGATGAGAGAAATACGCTACACGTTACCGTAATACTAATATAATACTAGAATTCATAGTTTAAACTGAAACTAACATTGGCTCTGAATACCGCTCGATAGAGAAGAGGACCGGTAAGAAACTGTGTCGCTGAGCAACGATTTACGTTATTATGATTACAAAAACAACGGTAACGCCCGAGAGCTGTAAAAGTCATTAATAAAGACATATTGACTGCCTTGTCGGTCCAGGAGTTGTATGTGGCCAATGGTCACAGCCATCAGAAGTCCCTGGCCAATTCCAAGGCAAGTGCAAACCAGAGGCACTTGCTCCAAGTCTGGGTGTCATGTCATTTCTGTGCGTGGATTTCTTATATGTAAACTTCCCCGCGATACAGATTTAATACAATTGTTGATAACAAAAAAAATAACAAAAAGAAATTCGTAATACTTAATTTAAACATTGAAATTAAACACTTTTTAACAGATTTATTGCGTTTATAACGTGTGTATTACGGATTGATCGCGTCATTATATGTATGACCCAGTCATTAAATTGATCAAATTTCAAGCACAACACCGCGAGCGATTTCTGCGTGAACAGGGAACGTTATCCATAAAACAAAAATATAGGCGGTAGATTTTAACTGTTTCTTTGTACTTTTCATCTAGTCTCTCCCGCGACCACGACTGCTACAAAGTATTCGAAATCATCATAAATCCGCTAAAAAGTGTTTAATTTCAAAGTGTAATATTCGCGACCACCTCAGAAATCATTACTTAATAAACCTTAGCTGTATAAGATTGTAGTTGGTATATATTCGAATAAAAACAACAATTAGTAATACCCAACAATTTGGGTAAAACAGCGACCGAGGTGTGTAGTTATAACATTAATTACTAGTTGTTATTGGGTGAAAATAATTGTTCGACCCGCTTAAATTATGCCCCTTTTGTTGAAGATCCCAACTTTTGATTCGTACAATCACTATTATTAAAAACGCGAAGCAAGCGGCTCTCAACCTTTATAACATTGCCCCAAGCAACAAATAGGTATAAGTATATATGTGGAACTGTAGTTTTTTTAATATTCAAGGAATGAAATTCGGGATATCCATTATAATTAACTTGTTGTTATCATATTTATAATAAGTTTGTTTCAGAAACATTTATGTGGCAAAATGTAATAATAGGTTTTCAAGCTATCTTGTCTCATACAGACAACAAACATATATAATATTATATTTAAGTTCGGTCCAGGTGGTGACGAATTTTGAATACATGTTTCACCACCCTATTCCATCATTAGGGTGTCGTAAGAGCCGACAAAAGGACATGACAATACCGATAACCTAACCACAAGAGAAGGAAAACCTGATGAGAAACCCTGTGATATCCCGTCACAGTAGGATAGTTCCCTCCATGTAATTGAAGAAGCCCCGACTTAGCAATGGGGCAATATGTTTGTGTTTTTTTTAAATGCATAATGTTTTAACTGTGTAAATTAAAACATATTGCAGTTCTTTCTCTTCTTGAAGGGAACAAAACTTTGAGCATCACAATTTTCACGATTGATACAAATCAAAACAGTTTACGAAGCACCAATTGTTTTAATTCGATGAAAAATAAAAGAAATATGAATGTTAATTGCCGTTTTGGCGGGAATCGTGGCGGCCATTGTTTTCGTGGTTTTATTTTTGTTTTAATTGGACTTTAATAATCGGTTCCACACGTACTCAGGCGCAGTTGTGTATTCCAATTATGTGTAAGGCAATAGGCGTTAAGGCTTTTTCATTTGCATGACTTTTTACCGAAAGCGATTGCGTCAATTTTAATTACCTATTAACGTTACTTATTTGGGTATATTGCCCTTAAAAAAACAAGACATCAATATCTACATTGATTGTCCAGACTAGTGTGATAAAAAATAGATAATGTAGGTATATCTGTTGTCATGTTGTTGTTTTTTTTTTAAATTTAATTTATATATCGAGCTTCCTCCATTTGCAAGAGGGTAATTAGCCTACTGTGTCTTTTCGAGATTTCTTTCTCTAGCTTGTAATATTCTTTAATCGGCGCTTACGACACCTTCAGGATGTCATTAGGTGATGATATTATGCATTCTATCGTCACCATACAGACCTTAAGATTATAGATAGCATTAATAAACTCTCTCTTTTTCTACTTTATACGCCTTTGTGATTACAGAGATCGGCTCTTCTCTGTTGAGTAGCTCCATCGGCCGTAATAAACTTAATGATTACTAATAAACCTTAAACTTAACATAAAACTCTGGAGTTTGTATTTAAAAAAGTATGTAAGTGTCACAGATTTAAATTTCGAATAACATCACTTTAAATAAAGATACTGCAGACCTAAGCCCTTTGAGCGCTTCCCCAAACCGCCTTTATTGGCAATTCGCGTTTCCCGACATCGCGTTCCAAACTTAAAAAACTGAAAAACATAAAGTAAAATTACACCGTGCCCCCGGAAAAGGCGAAAATTACCCCATCGCGCGCTCGCACCGCAAGTTATCGCCATAAACAAATACTAAAAATCTTGTAACCAAAATAAGGCGGCACTCTAAATAAGAATTAAAGTAAAATTGCTGAGGTGTGACTCCCTAGGCGTGAGGGGTATTAACGTGGTACTCGCAACGATATTCATAACGCGAAAAATTGTAATAACCTGGCGAATGTTAGGGGGGTGGGGGCAACGCTTATTTATGCTGGGGCGAGGGCAAAGGGGATTTGTTAAGGAAATTGTCTAAATATGCCCGTTACGCGACAGGCCGTGTGTGACGCCGTCTCAACCGATAATCGTACTACCGGATATTCAGTTCAGGAACCGTACACTGGTGTTAGCTTGTAACTTGCATCGAGTGTTGTATTCGGTTGCTGCGTGTTTGATTTAGAATACATAGTGTCACCGGGGTGGTGACCCGAGTCCGTCCTGAGGGTGTCGTATGAGTCGACAAAAGGTAATGACGAGGCCGATGACTTGACACAAAACTCTGTGACAACTCGTCTGGCCAGCGTGGCACAATAGGCTAATTGCCCTCCATGGAAGGTCCGACTCTGCTGTGGGTCATATATGAGCTGATTAGTAGATAGATATATAGATTTCTTTATTTCCACTTAATTTTGTACATAAATTTTACATAATAATAGAAAAAAATAATTAAGCAATGGCAACGGGCGTGGGCGAGAGAGCTGCACTTGGCACAGCTTCACCCAGCGCTGGTTTACAGCCCAGACCTGTAGATTTATATGTGTTTATTTAGAGCCGCGTTAAATTAAAAAAATACCTGAACATTCATACGAGGTTCGCGGAGAAATAAGTGATTCAAGATTCGTCACTTTAAACCTTTTCTCAAGTTAACTTGGGTTCTGGGTGTTTTAGGCCTGTGATTACACTAAAGATGGCGGGGCATAGGGTCAAGCGTTTGTTTTTTTAAGAACGTTACGTTCGTTTGCAATGGGTGGATGTGACGTCACCGCTATCAATCATGCATGCACCATTGCGCCGCGCGCTTTGTTCGAATTTCAAAAAAGGAACATAAAGCGACACGAAATTATGGCGGTTCAGTCTTTTCGAATTTCGAACGCGCCCCCCGCGGTGTTGCCTCATGCATTGAATAATGCACCTTGATGAGTTATTATATTTCAATTAAACAATTAAAATGAACAATAATTATATTTGCCATTTGTGTTAAACGCGTGTAATTAGTAAGAACAGTTTGCTTAGTAAACAAGCCCTCTACATTTAGTATGAAATGAATAAACTACATTGGATAGTAAAACATGGCATGATTAAATTGTAGCTCGAATTCAAAAGCTCGTTCAAATGACACCGTTTAAACGAAGAAGTACTACTTACATCTGTTAGGTCATCGTTCAGAACTTATGATGTCGAAGACAGACTCACAGATCGACATGTAGACAATTTCTTTAATGTTAATATTTAGGTTGCGACATAAACGGTTGTCTCTTTTTACAACCCCTCTTTTTTCACAACAAATTTTTTTTTCAACATGTTGTTTCGCCAGTTTATTAACTTTGTTATATATTTATGGTACGGTATTTTGGTTAGTAGCCTGATAGCATGTATATAACCTAAAGACTGCATCAATAAACGGACTATGCACTGAAAAGTAATTTTCCAGTTGAATAAGTAATTCCTTAGATTTCCGCCACACTTAAATTCCTTATCATTTCCTTGTGAATTCATTTCATATCTTCACTATCACTACATAGTATAAAACAAAGTCGCATTCTTCTGTCCGTCCCTATGTATGCATAAATCTTTAAAACTACGCAACGGATTTTGAAGCGGTTTTTTTTACTAGATAGAGTGATTCAAGGGGAAGGTTTATATGTATAAACCACCCCCGCTTTGCACGGGCGAAGCCGGGGCGGGCCACTAGATATTCATATTTCATATATTACTTATCATTTCCTTTTTCGGCTCTTACGACACCCTCAGGATAAAATGTGGTGGCGACACGCTGTATTCTAAATCCGTCACCACACGGAAAATTTGTTCTTTTAATTGAGACTAGCGACCCGCCCCGGCTTCGCACCGGTGCAATGATGAACATATAAACCTTACTCTTGAATCACTCTATACAGTAAAAAAAAAAGTTTCAAAATCCATTGCGTAGTTTTAAAGATTTAAGCATACATAGGGACGGACAGACGACAGCGATTTTGTTTTATAATATGTAGTGATGATAGTGATAACCAATTAAAACTTTTGAAAATAACCTCCTGCGGTATCATTAAAATCGGTCCAGCCGTTCCGTGGCCGCGTGGAGACGGTTTAGAATACATAGTGTTACGACCCCATTCCATACTAAGGGTATCGTAAGAGCTAACAAACCTAGCTGCAAGAGAAAGAAAACTTAATATGAAACCCTGTCACAACCCGTCTCGCCAGCATGGCTCTCCTTGGAGGCCCGACTCAGCAGTGGGTCATTTAAGGGCCGAGTAATCGTTTTTGAGTTATGCCTCGTTGGTCTAGTGGTTAGATGTGCCGCCTTTGGATCAACGGGTCCCGGGTTCGATTCCGGGGTCGGGCAAGTGTCTTTGTCTAAACCAGAGGCACTGGCTCGGAGTCTGGGTGTCATTTCTATCTATAATATGTATGTATTTACAAAAAAAAATGTATATAAGTAGTTTATCATCCATCTCGTTACCATAACACAAGCATTAAGTTGCTTAGCTTGGGACGAGATGGCGTTGTGTGAAATGTCCAAGGATATTTATTTATTTATTATTTATTTAATGGTGTAGCTAATCTTGTTATATTTGTTTTATATATGTATACAGTAGTATATATGTATAGAGTAGGGTATTCAATGCAAAAAGTTTTTATTTCAGAGTTTAACACGTTCGAACAAACATAGAAACTCTCTATTATAATATCAAGTGTAGATAACTCAGGGTGACAACGTTAAAAAAGTAGCGAAATTGCTAATGGTCTATGATATTGCTTCCCTATTTTTGGGGTAAGAAAAGACTAGGGGCGGCAACACCTACACTCTCCCAGGAGGTGTTTTGAGATATTTTTTTCTGTGCGTGTTTTTTTTTCGCGTAATGACGCCCGAGTCCTTTGAGACTTGGACGAATCCATTAGATAGGCGGGAAGAGCTTAATGTAGGAGTTTTTTTTCATCGGCATCGGTAGAAAAAATGTCACATGTGTCGAATAGACATTAGTACGCGTCTTAATGGCTGTTCGCTGGGCGCAGAGCCCCAATTTATTGTAGGACTGTTATACAATGGTCGTACATCAAAATATCTTAAACACACACTACTACTCAACCCGTAAATGACCCACTGGTGAGTCGGGCCTCCTCCCATCACAAGGAGGGTCGGCATAGGGTTTCGTATCAAGCTTTTCTACTAGCCGGTTTTCAGCCTTATCATTTCCTTTCGTCGACTCTTACGACATCCTCTGGATGGAATAGGGTGGTGACTCTATGTATACCCAAATACATACTTAATTTACATAGACTTAAAAAGTAGTGTTTCAAAAGAAAAGCTAATTCTATACATTGGTAAGACTAACAACTAAAATATTATAGATATTATTATAGAAATACGTTAACCACTATTTATTGCTTTATTAAATTACCTTTATTATATTTTAAAGCGTATTATTATGTTATAAACAAAACGGTGTGATTATATTTTGCACGCAATAAAAGTGAATTATTACCCATTTAAGATATCACTTTATTCATTTACTAAACGTTAAATTGATAACAAATGCGTTTTTAAAACAATGGTTCAAGCCAAAGTTATGTACACGCCATTTAAACACAACGTTTGTTATGTAAAACGTAGTATTTGACGTGGAAATTTGAGAACAATCGAGGGAAAAACTATAAAAGTAATGTTACATTAAACCTTAGATAAGCCTAATAATTCACGTCTTAATATTATTTAACAATGTTCTCACACTAAACGGCTGTACCTTTTAGAGTAATTACACCAGAATTGTTGCTTAAATTAGGTAGTTAGAGGTACTTGTTGCGAAATCTCTGAAGCAAACTATTTTAACTAAATAAACTTACCTTTTCAATGCAGTTACTATTAAATAGAATTAAAATCAACAATCAAAGGCAAGCTGATTGACGATTTTGACGTTGTTTTGTAACCCTTACCATACTCTCGAATGCCACACACTTTTGACACATGCACTCAGCAAGAAATTTTAACACAATATTTTTACCTAAATAGAGAAATCACGGTACATAAAATTTGAGGATTTTTATTTGCCCGTGGACTGAGAAGAATCGTGTGTGAAATGGCCGCTTTTGGGCGTTCTAAATATGTCAATTTGAATTCTAATTTAATCGTTTAAAAATGGAGGCTTCTTAAAAATAATTCGTATAAGTGAGCCTATTTTAAATACTTCGTTTAAAAATGAAAGCTTTTTTAAATAGCTCATTCAAAAATGGAAGCTTTTTTTAAATAGCTCATTCAAAAATGGAAGCTTTTTTTAAATAATTCATACAAAAATGGTAGTCAAATAAAAGAAAAGGAATTATTCACACATGGATGCATATGTTAAATGTGTCATTTAAAAATGGAAGCTTAGTAAATAGTTCGTTTACAAATGGAAGCATTTTATATCGTTTGTTTAAAAATGGTAGCTTAGTAAATAGTTTGCTTAAAAATGGAAGCATTTTAAATCGCTTGTTTAAAAATGGAAGCTAATTGTTTTATTTTCTTGCAGGCAAATGGTGTCCGTCGCGGCGGGAATGGTCCTCGCCGCCGGACGTAGCGCGGCGGGTGTACTCCTCCGTGTTCCTGGGCAGCCCCGGTGAGTACCCAGGTACGTCCAACACCAAAATATTTCGAAGGCACCAAGCCTCTTTTAAAAAATAGAAACTTGACTCTGTAAAAAATAAATACTTCGATCTAAAGTACGTCTTAGTGTGCTGACGGATTTAGAATGCATTGTCGCCACCCCATTTCATCCTAAGGTTGTCGTAAGTGTCGGCAATAGGAAATGACAAGCCCGAAATCCTAGCCGCAGGAGAAGGAAAACTTGATACTAAACCCTGTGCCAACCCGTCCGGCCAGCGTGGCACAGTAGGCTAATTACCCTCCATGTAGTTGGAGGAGGCCCGACTCAGTAGTCTGCCTCGTTGGTCTAGTGCCTCGTTGGTCTAGTGGTCAGATGTGCCGCCTTTGGATCAACGGGTCCCGGGTTCGATTCCGGGGTCGGGCCAGTGTCTTTCTCTAAACCAGAGGCACTGGCTCGGAGTCTGGGTGTCATTTCTATCTATAATATGTATGTATTTACAAAAAAAAATGTATATAAGTAGTTTATCATCCATCTCGTTACCATAACACAAGCATTAAGTTGCTTAACTTGGGACGAGATGGCGTTGTGTGAAATGTCCAAGGATATTTATTTATTTATATATATTTATTTATTAGTAGTGGGTGATTTATGGGCTTAATACCTAAGTAGTATAAACTTGATAGTTACTTACTTTTTATCCCATAATAGACGCAGTGCTCAAACTCTAATCATTTATTTCAATTGAACCTATTTACTGGTGTTTTTGAAAAGTCGAAAGTGAAGTTAGGAATCTAGTTGCATGTTCCAAAAAGTAGATCCTATGGAGAAGAACAGGCAAGAAACTCCATGGACACTCTTTTTATCATATTTTCTGTTACAAATATCTGATTGGGTTACATTGATTTCGTGTTTATTTATAGTAAGCTAAGATGTGAGGACAATGTAACATATTTCACAAAAGAAGTATCCAGTGCAGAGAAGGGCCTTTTCTAATTAAAGGCCCGACTCAACTAATTAAAGACTCGACTAATTAAAGTAGGGAAGTGGCCTACTGTGCCACTCTGGCCAGACGGGTTGGCAACGGGATTTTCGGCCTTGTAATTTCCTTAAATCGGCTCATCCAACACCCTTACGATGGTGACTTTATGTACTAAATCCGCCTCACGGAAATCTATCTTGAAATATTTATTTTAGAAGGTGATTTCAGTAGGTAATGTTGTTAAAATAATTAGTTTTGTGTAAATAAATAAATAAATATCCTTGGACATTTCACACAACGGCATCTCGTCCCAAGCTAAGCAACTTAATGCTTGTGTTATGGTAACGAGATGGATGATAAACTACTTAAATACATTTTTTTTGTAAATACATACTTATTATAGATAGAAAATGACACCCAGACTACGAGCCAGTGCCTCTGGTTTAGACAAAGACACTTGCCCGACCCCGGAATCGAACCCGGGACCCGTTGATCCAGAGGAATGAAAATCCGCTAATTAATATACTATTACTACTACGCATCCCATAGATCACCCGCTACTGAGTTGGGCCTCCTCCGATAACAAGGAGGGTAATTAACGACCTGGTTAAGGTCGCCGGAAAGCAGTGGATGCGGGCGGCCCAGGACCGGCCTTTGTGGAGATCCTTGGGGGAGGCCTATGTCCAGCAGTGGACGTCTTTTGGCTGAAATGATGATGATGATGATGAATTACCCTACTGTGCCACGCTGGCCAGACGGGTTGGTTGGCATAAGGTTTCGTATCAAGTTTTCCTTATCATGCGGCTATGCTTTCCACCATAACATTTCCTTCTGCCAGCTCTTACGACCCCCTCAGGATGGAATGGGATGGTGACACGATGTTCTGTTAATACGCCACCAAAATTTTTCACCAATCATTTTTAAAATATTACTTTGCTACAAGCGCGGTTACAACTAATTGACGTTAGCGCCATCTATCGGTCGATAGCCGTTACTAAAATTTCATGCTACGTTATACTTTACAACCAAAACGTAAAGATATAATTGCCGTAATGATGTGTTGCACATACAACGTTATTAAGTGTGACTATAGCTGTTTCTTTCTAACTCGTACAACAATGTATGTCTGGCCTGCTCTTCCGACGTCACAGTCGCTGCTCGTTTCCATTACACTATATCAGTTACTGTAGATCAAAGTGTATGTATGCTTCATTCATATAAATACAAAGGCTTTGTCGTCCGAGGGAAAATCTCCGAAAATGTACGTGAAATAAACGGTGCACGAAGAATCGTAGTCAATTTATTCTCGAATAAAACTCAGCACGATTTTTACCTAGCTAACGTCGAAGACGGATTAACAGTGGCAACGATCAGAACAAAAAGTGTGTCAGAAAGAGAAATATCAAGTGTATCGATTTCGTCTTGAACAAGAAAGGATTCGCCGGGCAAGCGAGACGGCGCGTCGGCGTCTTAACGACGTGCGAAAGAGATAAAACCATTCCTTATGTCGCTATTCTTAAGTCGTTCGTGCATTCCGAATGCCACTTTATGTTGAGACATTAGGGTCGCAATTTCATTGTTGTTATTGAGTATTGACGATTGCGTCACGCCGTATCGTAAGGTTATAACTTTATTTGTCATTGTGAGAGTTTTAGACTTTCGTGCTTACAGAATAAGGGCTATTGTTGAGTATGCAGTGGGCGGTAGTTGACTGGTGATAGCGTTGAGTAGGTTTCCATGGCGACGGGGCGCGTTGGAATTCTCAGGGTTGCCTGGCTAGCGTTTTTACCTAAATTAGCAACAAAAACGAAGATTATTGACTCGATACGGGTTTGGTTATTTTCAGTTGGTGTCCGCTCAGATGATGTAGATTAGTTGAAAGCTCTATTGGATATTAATGGTTCACAATTTAGTGTAAAAATAGTCCCTGGTGTTTAGTGTGTCTCCTACTCGCTCCGTACTGAGGATGTTATTGACTGTACCAACAAAGCGTGTAAGTGTAGGCTAACGGCTTATAGGGAGGCCCAAGTCAATTAATTTATGGGCCGAGAATCATACATGTATATTATTACGTTAAAACAAATTGTCTTATTTTAACTGAATTATTGGGGTTGTTAAGGTTACTGTGATTTAATGAATTTCTAGAACATTCTGAACTTAATTCAATTAATGTAGTTTGAAGAAACATAAAGAACTTCGGTGTGCTTTAGTAGATATAAAATAATATTCTAACTATAAATGTAGATTATAATGACAGTGGTACTGTCATTTCAGACACAACCTTTTATTTTTCATATTAGTTATTTTAGGATAGTGTACATAGGGGATGTACTCACATCGTTATAGGCATCCCTAATACAGCCTAAAAGAAAAGAAACAGCGCTATACGCAAGAACAGAACAACACTAAATTGCTCAATTTGTGCTCGGACTCATAATAAGCACGGCGTTCCTTTTTCAAAAAATCCAATGAGATCGATCGCTCGCCATGTCCGCAAATTAGAGCGGGAATCGTTGTTCGTTAGCGGTCGCCCGGTAACCAAACGGCGTAACCGACGAAAATTGTTCAAAAGAATTTGAACTTCATAACTTTGAAGCCAAGGATTATTTTTGTGTGTCAGTTGTAATCTCAATCTACGTTCGAGTAGCTCAAAGCACGCCGACTGAACGCAGAATGCATTTGAGTATTAGCGGTCTCAAGCGCTCATTTCGTTTTAAAAGCAGTGCTGAGACGCGATTGCGGGGTCACGATCGCGCGAAAATTGCACCGGCTTCATTACGCTCAGGAATTACCAACACATATGTATAACTAGCTGTTCCGCGCTACTTGGTATTTAACAATGTGGAATAAGCAGTAACTATGTGCTCCTGAAAAGCGGGGGGAGGTGGTATAAATCCCGTCCCATCAAAATCGGTCCAGCCATTTCAGAGATTAGCCGAAACAAACAATCGAATATAGTAAAAAATGTTTTGATGTACCTACCGTGTATACGTCAAAATGTACTAAGCGGTTATTTTAATATTATAGACACCGTGGCACTATCAACCATGTGGTCACGGATTAAGAATACATAATGTCACCAACCTATTCGACCCTCAGGGTGCGTTAAGAGTCTATTTATCAGCCACAGAAGTCCACTGCTGAACATGGCGGGGACCGCATCCACCAACTCCCAGCGACCTTCACAAGGTCGTCCGTCCACCTAGTCTGCCCACGCTTCGCTTTCCCAGCTACATGGAGGGTAATTGGCATATTGTGCCACGCAGGCCAGACCGGATGGCAGAGGGTTTCTTAACAAGTTTTCCTTCTTTTGCTGCTAGGTTATCGGCCTTATCCTTTCCTTTTGTCGGCTCTCACGACACCCTTAAGATGGCATGGGCTATCAAAAGATTTAACAGATATCATATTGTATTGGCCATTATAAGTATTGCCGGTTTTACGATCGTTTTACGATTCAACTTTCCGTAAACTTAACGCTTATTAAGTTACCGTGTTGCGTGAAACTGGAATGCTTAAAGGAATCGTAAATATACTAAGTAAATACTCACTTCGTCGTTCCAACCCATACATGACCCACTGTTGAGTAGGGCCTTCTCCACCTACATGGAGGGTAACTATCCTACTAAGCCACGCTGGCCAGACGGGTTGGCACAGGGTTTCGTTTCAGGTTTTCCTTCTCTTGTGGCTAGGTTTTCGGCTCCTACGACACCCTCGGGACGGAATGGGGTGGCGACACTATTTCTAAATCCGTCACCACTCGGAAACGTATACTTAGGTACTCCTAGGTCCTTAAAAGGCCTGCTACTGAGTCGGGCCTCCTCCAATTATTACAGGAGGGAAATTTGCCTCACGTGCCATGCTGGCTAAGATGGGTTGGCATATCGGCTTTGTCATTCGCTTTTACCGGCTCTTACAACACGCTTAGGATGGAATGGGGTGGTAAATCCATCCAATGTATTCTAAATCCATCACAATATTAAGAACTTCTACCGCTTTTATTCTTCTAAACGGTCCGTACGACACCCGCAGTATAGAATTGGTTGGCGGTTCTGAACCGAAAGTTATCACGAACAATGAAACCGTAAAACAAAACTCCAATCAAAATTGAAGGAATCATAACAGAGCATCGACCCGGTCCGTGTGGGTCAGAAAAAAAAAACAAGTTTTTTTTTCACGATAATAATGTAACTAAGTATTCGTCTTAAAAATACGCCTTGGCTGCGCGCGCATGTTCGCCACCGTTGTTCTAACTTGAGCCTTATTGTGGGGGAGGTAAGGTTGGATTTTGGGGTCAGCGAAGGTCTGGGCTCGAGGCGGGGGCCGCTGTGATGGATGGCCCAATCAGACGGCGGTGCTGCGCGCTAATCGAACGTTGTACCTCGAGACACAGACCTCGGAAACTGAGCTTTAAGAGAGGCAGGACCACTTAGAAATCTAGAGATGCGCAATGCCCAATACATCAATAGAGTCAAAATCGATAATTTAAAAAAAATACTGCAGTGTTTCTCTCCGGCTCTTCTCTGTGGAGCGGCATTCCGAGCCGGTGGTGGTTCAGTATGCACGTGGATGGACGTAAGGGTTTTGGGTAAATAAGTGGATGGATTGTGTACATAGAGCAGGGATTTCGTTTGTTTTTTTAAAAAAGCTTACTTGACTTGGGGGAATACAGACTTGATACAAAACCTGTGCCAACCCGTCTTGGCAGCGTGGCGCAGTAGGTTAATTACCCTCCATGAATTTGGAGGAGGCCATTCATGGGCTGAAATAAGGATGACAAAAGAACTATGTTTAGTCGATTCATACGACATTGCCAGGATTGAACGCGGTGGTGGCACATGCATCCCAAAACCGTCTACTCAGCCACTGTTGAGTCAAGCCTCCTCCAATTACATGGAGGATAATTAACCTACTGTGCCACGCAGGCCAGACGCGTTGGCACAGAGTTTCGTATCAACTTTGCGTTATCATAAGGCTAAGTTTTCAGCCTCGTCATTTCCTTTTGTCGGCACGTACGACACCCTCAGGATGGAATGGAGTGGCGTCACTATGTATTCCAAATCCGTCAACACACGACTTCTTTCTATAAATATGTACCTATTTACAATACTTACTGCATTCTTAACGCAAACGTACTATAAAACAGCTACAGTTCGTTAGCGTTAAGAATTATTATTGTTTACTATTAAAACTTCCCCACCGCACGCTGGGAAATAACGCGTGTTGTAAAAGTCAACAAAACCCAGCACGCTTGGTGGTAGGATCCAATGGTCCGCCCGGCTAGCTACCACCCTCACATGCAAGTCTGGCGCCAAGCAGTTTAACTGTGTTCCGTCGTGTGTATGCGAGAGCCGCTGCCCGACAGGGCATTTCCTTGAATTGCCTGATCCATCTTAGACCCTGGCGTTGCTTTCCATCACGCAAGCCTAGGGTCAAAGGCATTCAAGTAACGGATAAAAATAAATCAAGAACACAAGTTTGTTCGACGCAAAATTTGAACAACACTCATTGCACACATGTAAACGCTGTTATCATTTAACGCTTCGTCTACGGTCCTAAAGGGCAAGGCCCACGTGTTTCTGCCAGTGACAGCTCTCCAAATTAGTCACGTGGCCCTCAAGCCTCGCGGGCGGGGCGCTTTTTTCCCACTGTTTACAACATTTGGCATCTATCGATCCGTCCGGACGAGAGTAAATACGGCGTTACTCATCCGTTGGTTTGTTTACCCTCGAATGGTGTTCACAGACTTGCCAAAGTAGCCAACTATATCCTGTACTACTAAGTATATTATACTCCATGTGGTAACGGGTTTAAAATACATTGTGACACTTTGGTTTTGTGAGTTGTCATGCTCACTAAAATTATGTACTCTGAGCAGGCGGTAGAACATGTGACGGGTCGGTCACTTCCCATCAATATGGTTGAGGAGATCGATGGCTGTCACATGCGTCGTGAACAGGTGCTGCTGTTTGGGGTTGGTCGGCTGACTTTACCAAGGACGTTCTCCTCAAGTTTATTTTGTATTGTACTAATATTCACGTTTCAGTTGACGCCTTCCGGATCCAATAGAACAGTTTTTAGGTGGATTTTTTTTTGGGAAAGTAAATAATACATTACTGAATATGACCGCAAAGTAATAAAAATGAGCATATGTATTGGCAATGTGTAGTTGAAGTAGCTTGCTGCGCAGATTGTTAATATATTGTATATAATTAATTTTATTTTTAATTTAGAACATGATTATTGAACCTTCTCTATCATTTCTGTTCGTTGTCTTTCATTGTATAAAAATATTGCTGATTGAAAGAAGCAACTACGGAGTTTCTCTCCGTCTCATCCCAGTACAGCAGCGATCCTGTAAAAGTTTTATAAAATCACCCATTTCAGCTTAACCCATTAAATCACCAACTACAAATTCATGGTTGCAAATCAGCCCGCTGTGCCACGCTGATAAGACAGGATGGCACAAGGTTTGTATCAATCTTCTCTTGCGGCTAGTTCAACTACCTCTTGCATTAGTTTAGTCGGCTCTTACGATACTTGACACTATAAGTCTATATTCCTTCCCTAATAGAGAAAGAAAGAGTCTCAGTTTAAAAAGGATTGGTTAGAACTCCCCGTATTTCCATACTATCTAATTTTGGTAATGTACTACCCAGAAATAACGCACCGCCAAAGTTTTCACATCACCTGCCGAAGCAAAAAAACACGGCGATAGATCACGCCGAACAATTAATTATGTCCCATCGGCCGGGCATGGGATCTTTATAAATCAACGGACATCGCATTTTATCCTTAAGAGACCTTCCCGGACTAATCCCGACAGAATTGAAACGAATCTAATGAAACCGGGATACGTCCAGAAAAAAACAACGCAACATCGAGATGCCCTACAATCATTTTAACTTTTTTCCATCATTCGCTCTCGAGGCTTAGAGACGCACTTTTTGTTCATTTTTAATTCTGTCTCTGGACTCGGGCGTTTTTTAACGTTTTTGTTGCCTTTTCATAAATATTTTAAAATCGGATTCAACCGGGGACAGCCGACGCGAATGGGTTAGGATTTAGATATTTTGGGACATGTAATTTATGCGTCTCTTTGTTGAAGTATGAATAATGAGTTGTTTTCTAAATCTTGGGCGCTATCCGACGGCCGCGCCTATCTTGATTTAATTATATTTGTTTTCCACAAAGTTGCACGATTGATGTGCATTCATTACCCGCCATTGTTATCCGAGCACAATAAGGTTTATTTAAGTCAAGTTTTTATTATCATCCGCTTTGATCCGGCCAGCCCAGATGGCCGAATAGTTAAAATAATTCTCGGCAATCTCCCGATTTTTATTGTAATCCAATTTTGGTACGAGCCCATTTAAATTCCTATACAAATGATCTCGGCCATAAAGTACCGGCAGCTATTTCAAATATGCGGCCCGTTTAAAAAGCCCTTAACGAAATTATTAGTAGGCAACAAAAAAGGGTCAAGCCGATGATTTACCGACCTCAATTCTGACGGCTCGTAGTTTTGTTTGACCAAAATTATAGTAATTTTAATAAAAACACCCATCTACATAAAATAAACTCTGTGTCAAAAACGTTTTGATGGAAAACCGGTGTGTAATAAATGTTATAATAGACACAGTATGCGCGGAATGTCGATTGATTGAGGCGTATTTTTAATGTCCCGAGCCATTTTTGGCTTAACTAGTCGATGAGTCGATCCTTAATGCCGCCGAGACGGTACAGAGGCATTTTTTTGTATTGTCAATGTGACGGAGTTCGCCGGCATTTCGATTACAGCTACCCCGTCAGGAAAGCCGACCGCACACTTTTTGCCGTCAATATTTTTGCATCGATATAAAGTCAACTTTTTATTCATAAGCGGCCATTTTGAACGTTCAAAAATAATAATGAGTTGGTTGTAAAAATCGCGAATTTATACGAGGTCCCCGGCCCAGCCACGGGTGACTTTAATATGATTTCTTATAGCAAGAATTCCTTATTAAATAAACTTTGAAAACGAAAATTATGTACGCCGTACGCGGCCTGGCCGATCACAATAAAAACTCGGATTTGACAAGATTAAAATTGTAATTCAAGTTATTTCTGACGTGCGTCTTATTGCTTTTTCGCTACGGTCCTTTTTTTTTAAACCCGAGACACGTTACTTCATTTAATCCGTTTAAAGAGGCTGGTATATTTATATAACTTTATGGGTAGATCCGCTAAAAGAGCAATCAGGAATTAAACTTGTTGATATTTTATAGTGAATTAAATACTAAATTAATATTTTATGTCCACTTTCCAAATCAAGCCAAGTTAGTTTACCCTGACCTAATTTATTTGTGGGAAATATTACCACGTCTCGATTTGTTAATACAATATTGCTATTCGCACTTACATAATATATGATTAAAAATCAGTTTATTTTTTAAGTTACATTATTGGCCGTAAACTAATTCATACATTTATTAAACGTTTTCATTTTGAGAGATAAAAATTCAAAATAAGAATGTCGTCTATGGTCTGGTATCTTTGAATAGGTTTTTAAATATAATACTTTACAGATTATAAATCTCCACTGCTGCAGTATTGTCACCGGAACTTTTGAAATAACCTATTTACCATTTGAATATTTTGGATGCATATAAAATTCGTGTCTAGTTATTTTCCCACAATTGGGAGAGCGTCGCCGTAGGCCGGCTATACCCGCCGCCATCATGCGATATTACCGACGCCGTAATAATAGTGTAATGCGCCAACGATTTAAAATAATCACCTTGATTGCCCTACACGGCGTTGTGGTCATTTAATCAATAAAGGCTCAAGTGTTATGCCCTTAACGACACCATATTTCATCTGATAAGTATACGTAAATGAATTAGAAATGGATTTCTAATCAAATGCTTGTCAGTGTTTTGTAGTCATTTGTTAATGATAAGGCAGCCGTTAGGTGATGGAATACGTGATGTCAACAACTAATGCTATCCTGTGGGTGTGTAAGAGGCGAATGAGGGGACTAGATTGGCAAAAATCAATTTTGACTGAGTAGTAGTAATTTATTCTGAATTATTGCATCATCTTTACATAGAGTGCTTTCGACCCTTTTGATATGGCTGTCGAGTTTTTGTCATACAATTTATACGTAGATACACTCACATTATATTAAGTAGGAATGTAATGATTAGGATCCTAGTATTTTGAATCAGCAGTCGCTAAAGTACAGCCTCGGGAATCGAAGCTGGTATATGTAGAATGTTGTATAGGACAACATTCCGTAAACAAAATTACATCGCTTGCGGCCAGTTTATAGTTGTACCGTTCTAAAAGATAATTATTTCGTATCGATTTATTTGTCGCGTACCGCTACTCGCCGGTAGATGGCGCTGTAGTTAAAATATAGCCAGTGTGTTATTAAGTGCTACTCGTGGCAGCATTACTGCTTATTGCACGGAGTATTTAATTTTAATAATTGTTTTCCTAGCTCGGTACTAATTAATAAAATGTACTGCGTAGGATATGTTTTGTAATGCTTGAAGGAATATAACTTATTATGCTTTGAACATTTTATAATTATGTCTTAATTTTGTGCTCCATTCTATTTTATATAAGTACATATTTTTACCTACTATTGAGTCAGAGCTCCATTAAATTCAGAATATATATATATATATATGTTCTGAAACGACTCAGAAAGGAACGAGTTGGTAATGTTATGTGTTGTGCCGGACGAACGGCTTCAATGTTATCAATAGATCCTCAATTTCTTTTTTGCGATAAAATGAAATCTCAAGCACGTAGGTTTCATCTCACCCAACAGGTTTGAATCTCGTGTGTAATAAACCCTATGGGTATTTAATTTAACATAAATATACTATCGCCTAGGTTCATTGGGGAAAACGTAGGAATCTAATGAAGAATTTTTAAATCAGTCCAGGAGTTTCAGAGCCTATTCAATGCAAACAAACAATCAAATCTTTCCTTTTTACGATATTAGTTTAAATACACCAACCAGGCCATCATAAACATTGAGATCAATAAATAATGCTAACCAGGAGCGCAGCATCCACCTGTCGCATAACCAGAAGTACTAGGCGTCCATAAACATGAGGATATGTGCGAGCGTTCAATTATACTGAGACGCAGAGGATTATTTTGCTATACGATGTCGTATGAATGCATTATAGCGACCGAAGAAGCAGCTTTCGAAAAGCAATTACAATTTGCATAGAGCTTTTATTCTAGACTAACGTCGGATAAAATTCACAAAGTTCTTAAACCAAAAAGTGACATAAAGCAACGACTTAAAGAGTGTGCATACTATACGCATTTCCGTGTGTCACCAACCCATGCCAAGTATGTTATACATCCTCAGAAACCATAAATGTCCCACTGCGTAGTCGTACCTCCTCCAATTACAAGGGGAGTAACTAACTAGTCAATTCACCGTCTTTCCTTGTGGTGAGGGATTTAGAATACATTGTGTCACCACCCCATTTCATCCTAAGGGTGTCGTAAGAGTCGACAATAGGAAATGACAAGGACGAAAACCTAGCTACAAGATAAGGAAAACTTGATACGAAAGTCTATGCCAAACCGTTTGGCTAGCGACTGCGAGGCACAGTTGGCTAATTACCCTCTAAGTGTTTGGAAGAGGGTCTACTCTGCAGTAGGTGAGTAAGTCCAAATTATTCTAAAATCTGACATTAAGGAGAAGACCATATACTTTAAGCAAAAGACAAAAAAAAATGTATTTATATCCTAGACACGTCTTTTCACACCAGCTTTTTAACAGAAGCACTTAGCAAAAATAAACTTTGTAAATCTTCTCAGGTTAGCTTTTATAAACAAACTAAGATCCCAAAGATAGCATTTCACAAGATTAAGACACTTTCTAACCTAAAAACGGGAGGTACCCGTTTCGTCGAACTACCGAGCGTTTCTCACAAACGCTAAATAAATAATATTTTAACAGCGTCAAGATCTAGATACACCGGAACATTGTCAGTTCACACGTTTCGAGGAAGTTCTGGTCTGCGTCATTAGAGTGCGGGCGTAAATCATGAGGATTCTGCATAAATTTACATTTAAAAGACTTCGCGACATCGCTCAGCGTTTAGCAACATTCGATGCAGTGGAAATAAAAGATTTTGTGCGTAATCAAACTTGGACGATCAAATTTCCAAATGCGCACATTCTTTTAGGTTTGATAACCATTATTCATCAAATTATTATGACTTACTAATTAATTTAAATTGTAGTTCAATCAATATAATTCTGTTCTCAATTTGACTACAGACTTCACTACATATTACAAAACCAAGTCGCTGTCGTCTGTCCGTCCTTATGTATGCTTAAATCTTTAAAACTACGCAACGGATATTATAGCGGTTTTTTTAATAGATAGAATGATTTATTTGTATAATACATGCATAATATTGTAGAGCAACACTGATAAATTTAGAGGTTCATCATTGCACCCGTGCGACGACGGGGCGGGTCGCTAGTTAACAATAAACCAATACATGATTTCAGCATGAATGTGGGACGCAAGGGTTGTGGGAGATCAAAAGAGATTAATGGATTGTAAGAATGAGGAATTATGTATGAAAGGTGTGAATGAAAATTATGAATGTAGATATGACGACTGATAGGTGTGTATGGAGACTACCACGTAGCGTCGGACAGGGGCCGTATGGTGATGTTGGTAATTTTAAATATGATGAATTATAAGAGCTTTGTCACGAAGCTACGTAAATAAAGTTCCTTTTGAGTTCACAATAATATGTACTTAACGATAAGAACGCCGTTTACAATCATTTAACTGTTTTCAAAATCTTAACTGTGATTTACATCTGTTTTTGTACAATAAAGAGTCTAATTTATCCATCTTCTTCTTCTTCTTACTTCTCAACCTGTAAATAACTCATATCTGACTAAAGCCTCCTTCAATTAATACAGAAAGGAAATTCTTCTTCGAAATGTTTCTTCCAAAACGTGCACATGTCACTCGCTGGCAAATATTGGTTTTTTTTTAACCAAATACAGTAAAATTACAAATTCTGTCTGATTACGGCATAATAAATTAATTTTCCCTCGTCTTGAAGCCTCTACTCACCGAATAGTGTGCAATTTACAGGCTGCAACGGTGATAACAAACGCGCAATTTAAGTGACCCAGCACTATTCACAGACTAATTTTCACCTACAAAATAACAGCCAAGTCTACTTTCAGAGAATAAGCACTCGCGTTCCGAAACCATCGTGAAAGTGTAATTAAAAATAAAAGCGGGCGTGGCGCGACGGCGATGTTTACATTTCCGAACGCACCCGTTTAGGGATGCGCGTTGATTTAAAACGAAGAATGGTTTAAAATTGGAATAGGAGTTTGTTTATTTTTATGGAATACTAGCTGACCCGGATCTTGAATTGCAATCCAGTTTATGTTGAAAATTATGAATTTTTTTATTCTAATTAAAACACGTTTAGTGAAAGTGGTTGTATTAATCAATCACACACTCGTGTGTAAGAATATAAGTTACTAACTGAACGGTCCTCCATGTTGACCTGCTTGATATTCGTTTACTGACTGCAGCGCCATCTGTCGTCATCCTCGGTGCCACCTAAACGCATACAAAAAGAAATTCAAATCTGTTCAGTCTGCCCGGTCAGCTAGTAACTTAAAAAAGGGTTCCTCCACTATAAAATAAGTATATCTCAATGGTAGATCATTTCTGGACTCGGATCAACCGAAAGTGTGACATTTAAGATTGGCAGCATAACAGCTGTGTACACGTTTTCACGACAAGAGATTCTCACTAAAGCGGCCATCCATCCTGTTTAAATCCGACGGATTATTTTCTGCAAAACTGCATTCAACGTCGTGTTAATTTTAAACGTAAATAAATTTACGCGCCTTTAATCATGGCTCACTTCATCCGTATTTAATATTATAAATGCTGTCTGTCTGTTGGTCGCGCTTTCACGCCACAACTACTGAACCAATTTAAATCTATTATATAAAATTCTTGTGTCACGGTGTTTGTTATTGAACTCCGAAATTGGCTCGACCCATTTTGATGAAATTTTATATTCACATTTGGTAGGTCTGCGCATCGGACCTACCAACATCTATTTTTCATCCCCCAAATGTTAAGGGTCCACCCCTACATTTTATTTATCCCACATCCTATATCTTTGTAAATTGAATCTTATGTGTAATTCTTCTGAATCATCATCATCATCATCATTTCAGCCAAAAGACGTCCACTGCTGGACATAGGCCTCCCCCAAGGATTTCCACAAAGGCCGGTCCTGGGCCGCCCGCATCCACTGCTTTCCGGCGATCTTAACCAGGTCGTCGGTCCACCGTGTGGGAGGCCTACCAGCACTGCGCCTTCCGAAACGCGGTCGCCACTCGAGGACTTTTCTGCCCCATCGGACGTCGGTCCTGCGAGCTACGTGCCCTGCCCACTGCCACTTAAGTTTGACAATCCGGTGGGCTATGTCGGTGACCCTGGTTTTCCTGCGTATCTCCTCATTTCTGATTCGATCTCGCAGGGAAACTCCGAGCATAGCCCTCTCCATTGCCCTTTGGGTGACTTTGAGCCTTCTGATGGAGCCCATAGTGAGCGACCATCTTCTGAATGCTATCATCAAAATCCATTCAGTCGTTTTTGCGTGAAAGAGTGACAAAGAAACTTTCGCGTTTATAATATTAGTAGAATTATTACTTGTTTTATTTGCTCAAGCATCTTGGTTACTTCAACAAGAAACCCAGAACTGTCAAGATTATTGCCAAAAGAAGTTTGGCGCTATTCCAAATTCAAAAATGCACGCGACTCGAAATTAAATCCTCTTTGCGTCAACAAACGGAATGTTATTGGCAGGATTATGAAGTCTTTCGCAGAGTTAAGTCCGAATTAAAAAACGGTACCGAAAATGCTGACATCTGGCCACATCAGTTACACCTGATATATCCAGCGTACCGCACGCGACGCAACGTATCGTAAAACGCGGATTTTATGACGCGTTCGTCGGACGTAATCACCCGGTGTATTGCTGTCCTGCGCCCAATTAGACGATCGAACGCGAATAGATTTGAATTTGGAATTCGATGCGCGACTCCTATTGGGCTATTTTGCATTGTCTCGTAAATTAAGTTGAGGGGGCACTGCGGACATAAACTGTACACCTTACTTTGTTCACTAGTTTCTGCCTGCGACTTTATTTTCGTGAATTCCGAAACTTAACTGAATTGTGAACAAATTTTAGTCCTATATTCTACCCAATTGAAGCTTGACTAAATATGCTTATCTAATCCGAGCGGATCAACGGTTCCGAGTTCGATTCCGGAGTAAGGCAAGTGCCTCGGTCTAAACCAGAGGCACTTGCTCTGCAGCTCAGAGTCTGGGTGTTATTTGTGTTCGTGTAAATCACGATGTTTGTAAACTGCCCCTGCGATTCTGGTTATACCTAGTGCAGGGGTTTCGGTTTTAAAGAAAACCGGTTGGCGGAGGTATGTTTTAGTGACAGGATCCCGTGAAATCGGTTAAACGAGAGAGTAACAGACAGATGGAATCACATTAATATGTTAGTTCGGATTCGCATAACCGAGAAATACGATACAGAAATGCAAATTATCACGACCTTTGCGTTGCATGGTGGGGCTAAAATTGCGATTTCTTATCTGGCGTTGGGAACAGGCTTGTAAATTCGAATGCGTTAACAACTTTAGACATGTTGTCTTAAGTCTTATCTAAGTAGGAAAATCTAGTGCTTTAAGTGGGAATTATTCAACCTGATACGTGTCTACGGCTGTGATTATTTTCGGAGTGAAATTTCTGTTTTCTTTCTATTCCTTAATTACCTTCACGCATTTGAACGCCATGTTCATCACAATTGGATTGTTGGTCTAAGGTTAGATGTGCCGCCTTTTGATTACTGGACCCGGGTTCGATTCTTTGGGGTGGTAAAGCAGAGGCACTTGCTCTGAATTTGGGTGTCATTTGTGTTCGATTATTACATCTTTGTAGACTGCCCCCGCGAAGCAGGTTATACCTAATGCAGCTGTCGAAACACCTGCATTAGGTTGAAATAATAAAAAAAGAACTTTGCCTGTTTAGCCCAATGAGGTTAGACTGTGGACCGACTTCATAGTTAAGGAAAAGGCGTGTAAGAATAAAAAAAAATGCAGCAAAATTAAATTTCATGCCAGCACTAATGTCCGCGTGGTTACCGATTGTGAATACACAATGTCACTAACCGACTCTATCCTGAGGGTGTCGTAAGAGGCGACTAAATGATCGGAAGCGGCAGATTAGCTAGCCGTATGAGAAGAAAAACTTGAAACAACCCCTGTGCCAACTCGTCTTGCCAGTGTGGCACGGTAAGCTAATTTCCCTCCATGAATTTGGAGGAGGTCCGACTCAGTGGTGGGTCATTTATGGGCAACGACAACGACTAATTAGAAACACAATCACGCTTGCATTATTATAAAGATTGACGAGATCTCGCAATCATTACGTATTCCAAAGGCGACCCATAGCGATTGCCTCCAACTACAATTTCTATCACGTACAACTTCAAATAACAATTAGCTTAGCTTTTTAGCATTCTAAGCTTACATTGAGACGGAACTGAGATTCGGTACGTAAAATGAGGCTAGATTTCATCATCATCTCTCTGCCCTGGTTCCAAATGGCTTGAAGTTGGCACAGTATCTGGCCTTTTCTTCCAGCCGTTCCCAATCACTCATATAATTCATGTCTTCTTCTATATTTAAATTTAGATACACTCTTTAATAATATTTTTGGAGTCACACAAATTGTACTCATTTTATATATTTACTAGCTGATCGGGCAGACGTTGTCCTGCATGATATTCGATTACCGACTGCAGCGCCATCTGTCGGGCTTACTTGAATCGAAACCATCCTCGGTGCCACCCAAACGCATACAAAAAAAAACATTCAAATCGGTCCAGCCGTTCAGAGACATACACACGTACAGTAGAATTATATATGTATACAAAAATGACACAGGTCTGGATCGCAGAAATATTCTGAACATACGTCCGTTTTGAGATGGGTTTAAAATACATAGTGTCACGACTCCATTCCATCCTGAGGAGGCCGACAGAAGGAAATGACAATGCTGAACCCAACCAAAAGAAGGAAAACTTTATATGAAACCCTGTGCCAACCCGTCTGGCCAACGTGGCACAGTTGCCGTAATTACCATGTATTTGGGGGAGGCCCGACTCAACAATGGGTCACCTATGAGCTGAGTAGTATTAGTGTATATATCTGAAATATTGTGTTAAAATAAACCTTTTTAATATCAATTCCTATCAGAAGATGTCACTTAATTTTTGAGGTTTCAAGAGATCAGGCTGATCGGGCCTTTTTATTTAGAGAATGCGATGATATCGCTCGCCGGTGCGCAGACGCAGTCCTGCTAGGGGTGGCAATA
Source organism: Clostera curtula (assembly GCA_905475355.2). Lineage (NCBI taxonomy): Eukaryota > Metazoa > Arthropoda > Insecta > Lepidoptera > Notodontidae > Clostera > Clostera curtula. Next base: position 1,455,062 of record FR997813.1, on the reverse strand, counting down.
GTTTATTTAATAATATTAAATTTGGTTTTTATTTAAAAGACAAAGAAACCTCTACACTATGTGAGGGCAAAGCGAGTGCCTCTGATTTACATAAAGACACTTGCCCGACCCAGGAATTGAACCGAAGACCCATGATACAAAGGCACATACAACCTCTATACCAACAAGGCAGTGATAAACACTGACACTTTTTAATCTAAAGATATTTCTAAACCTTCGATAAAATGACAGCTTACATAGCTGTACCATTTACATAAGTAATTTTTAGTTTTATCTTCTTATTGGCGATATATCTAGCTTTATTTAAATACATTTTATTACAAATATCAAATACATACTTTATATATTATACAATATAATTTAAATAACATTCAAATACTAATAAACTTAAAAGCCTTAAAAAATAAAATATCAAGCCCCTTTCCCCCTTTGAAAAGCTAGACTGATTTTTTGTCCGAGGTAGCTGATTTCGACTAGCTATTTCCTTAAAAAGCTATTTCCTTAAAAAGGCTTATAGCGCTAGGACCCAGAGTATATCCAGCTGCAAGAGAAGAAAATCTTGATACTAAAGCCTGTGCCAACGCGTCTGGCCAGCGTGGCACAGTAGGCTAATTTCCCCCCTTATAATTGGAAGACGCCCGACTCAGGAGTGGGTATTTTATGGGCAGAAATGAGGGTGATTTTAACTTAAATGTTAGATCTATAAATGGATCCGTGTAATTTTTTTTATTTATGGAATTGCCAACCCTAACCTGTATCGAGTGATCAACACCGGACGATGACACTGCGCAGGGTTTTGATAAATTCTTGTTTTTGTTCTTTTGGGTATTAATTTACGTTCTGTGATACGTATATGATACCCGACGGAATCCCCTTAACGTTCACGACCTATCTTTTAACGAGCTGGCAATCTGGCAACATTATGTGGGTTGCCAAACATTTACAGTATCGTATTTTGCCAATTTCACCAGATATTGGCACCTGTGTCTTGTACTAGCAGTATGTCGAAATGTTTACCGCCTGCCCCCGAAGGAGACTAGTGGGAGTATTGGTTGTATTATTTGTCAACCAGATGACGCCACGTTATGTCTTCGTGTCTTAACTGCTATTGTACCTCATGGGCAAGACCATCAGAGTTTACGTTCCCTTTGCATCATGCTTTCACGTCATTGGCGATACGTGCGGGATACTTTCGATGTTACAAACGGCCATGCTAACCTAAGAAATTCCTAGTGTATAAATGGTATAAATAAAGAGTTTGTATTGTACATGTTTTGTCGAAGATTCTCGAAGCATTGGCTAAAAGTAAAAAAAAAACAATTCGATACGCAACACCGTATCACCTTTTTTGGAATTGGTAAAGCTCAGATTAATCACCAGCGAGTGGGGTGTAGCGTTACGTACCAGGGTATCATGAACGCGCGGTGTTCATAAATACGGCGTATGAGCGGCCGCACACAGCGCTCTTCGGATATATGATGTCCTAGTACCGCTGGATGCGTAGGCGATTCGTTTTGTTAAAGGAAAAATTAAGTTTTTTAATTTATCCGTCCGGATATAGAATATAAATTGTCGCCACCCCGTTCCTTTCAGAGGGTGTCGCAAGAGCCGGCAAAAGGAAATGACAAGGCCGAAACCTGGCCGCAAGAGAAGGAAAATTTGAAACGAAACCTTGTGCCAACACGTCTGGCCAGCGTGGTACTGTAGGCTAATTATCCTCCATGTAACTGGAAGAGGCCCGACTCATCTATGGGCTGAATAGTAGTATAGTTTTCGTTTTATACTAGAAGTCATGTGACTGAATTTACTGTATACAATGTTTCGTGTGATTTTCTTCATTAGTACACCAATCCCAAGCCGAGGCGTGATGCTAGTACAAATTACACCCCATCCATTAATATTCGTTTAACTCTTATTTACATATTAATAAAGTTGCAAATCAAAATCCCATTATACCACGTCAGACCCATCACTTTATATTGCATTTAACCCTATTTAAGAATTCAGTGACTATATTACGAAACTCAATGCATATATTGCAGCCAAAGGTCACGAAGTTCGACTTCAAAATTAGACTGTCATTGACGTTTCAGCCCATAAATGACCCACTACTGTGTCGGGCCTCTTCCAAATTCATGGTGGGATAGCTTGCGACTAGCTGATCTGCTTCTTGCCTTCCCTTAGTCGCTCTTACGACACCCTCAGGGTGGAATGAATTGTGGAAATAGTCTACAAAGCATTTTTCTTTAAACCAAATTACTGAACTAGGCATAAGTGCCGACCAAAGAGCCGGAAATCAAGCCGAAAGAGAAGGAAAATTCTGGGGTCGGGCAAGTGTCTTTGTCTAAACCAGAGGCACTGGCTCGGAGTCTGGGTGTCATTTCTATCTATAATATGTATGTATTTACAAAAAAAAAATGTATATAAGTAGTTTATCATCCATCTCGTTACCATAACACAAGCATTAAGTTGCTTAGCTTGGGACGAGATGGCGTTGTGTGAAATGTCCAAGGATATTTATTTATTTACTAGCCACCCGCCCCGGCTTCGCACGGTTGCAATTATATTATACCTATAAACATTCCTCTTGAATTACTCTATCTATTAAAAAAAACCGCTTCAAAATCCGTTGCGTAGTTTTAAAGATTGATGCATACATAGGGACGGACAGAAGAATGCGACTTTGTTTTATACTATGTAGTGATGTAGTGATTATTTGACCAGCGTGGCACTGTAGGCTAATTAACCTCCCTGTGATGCGGTGAGGCCCGACTCAGCAGTGGGTCATTTATAGACTGAGTAGTAGTCTTTTTTGTATCCTTGAGAGATTGGGACACTCGCAAAAATGTCCAGAGAATCTTAGTCCAATCTTAGAATTGGAAGATTTTGAGACGGTCCGGGAATCCGCAATAAAGTACGCTATCTTATCGACACGGCTTTAATGAAAACTGCGAGGCTATCAACGCGAAATGTGGCCCTCTCTCGTAATGTATGCGATTTTTATCAGCACGGGGTCAAAAATATGCAAAACTCACCACACCCCCGGGGTGAATATTAAGCAATGTAATTATGTATAATATTCCTCAATTAAAATTCAAATTGAAATCAATGCGCGGATGAACGGCTATAACTGGCGATTTAAGGGGGAAGCCTCCCCCCTAAATCTCTATTTTAATCCTTTTAACGATTGCGGTTATGACTTGAGTGGGAATTAGATAGTTGTCGGAATTTTGACAAGCCTTGAGGTTAAATTGGGTTAGTTTCTTCTTTGCAAATAGTTTTGGCTGCTTCAATTTGAATGAGATTTAACTATCTGCAAGATAATGCATACTACTACTCATTCCAACCCATAACTGACACGCTGCTATGTCAGGCGTCCTATACCTACATGGCAAGCTGGCAAAGGATTTCGAATCAAATTTCTCTCTTTAATTTTGTGGCTAGGTGGACCTTATCATTTCCTTTTGTCGACTCTTACGACAACCTCAGGATGGAATGGGGTGGCGACACTGTATTCTAAGTTCGTTACCACACTTTTACTGTGTAAAGCGGAATGAATATTTGCGTAGTTACACTTTCAGAATTATACATCAAATTTCTGTTCGTATTACACATAGCTTTACCCTAACGGGTATTACATGTATTACCTAAGGCAGAGGCTCTACATTAACTGAAATAAATTTGAAGGAAAGACATTACACAAATATTCATTTTTTTCACAAACCTTAGTGGGCTCATGCACAACACTTTGCTGTAGATCATCACATGATCAAATGTCTATTTTATGATTCTAAAAAGGACATGAAGACAATCATTGTATTTTTATTTATGAGATAAGTGTGGGAAATTTTCCATTCGTCTGTTGCGCATTTTTTTTAAAAGGCGTACAAAGAATTTGCTTCACGTAATAATATAAAGATATTTATGCAAAAAGTAGAACTATCTAGATAAAAATCTAAAAATCGATAGATAAAATCTCTACAGTCTCATATAAGCGACCACTACACTTGTAGGCTGTACATCAAAATGCTTAGTGTACACAAAATATCTCGATATCGTCTCGAAGTTACGGCACACTTAATGGTCTATAAAGGCACCCCATAACTTGGCTATCAGGAGGATAATTCCAAGTGTTATTCCCACTTAATTGGCCGTTCCGAGCGGAATCGTCAATTTGAGATATTAAACTAATTTTCAATGGTGCGTAATCTCGCGATGAGCAAGGGTTGAGTTTCCTATGTGGTACTGTTTCCGTGGTCCGTTTGGTGACATATTTAGAATACACAATGTCGCCAACCCATACCATCTTGAGGGTGCCATAAGCACAGGCAGATCACCTTGCCGTATTAGAAGGAAAACTTGATACAAACCCTGTGCCAACCCGTCTTGCCAGCGTTGCACAGTAGGCTAATTTCCCTCCATGTATTTGGAGGAGGCCTGACTCAGTAGCGGGTCATTATGGGCTGTAACGTCGACTGTTTATGTTGCTGCCTTGTTGGTCTAAGGGTCAGATGTGCTGCCTTTGGCCTTTGGATTCTTGTGTAAACCAGAGTCACTTGCTCTGAGTCTCGGTGACATTTGTGATCGTTAAATTAATGTTTGTAAACCGCCCCAGTCATACTGATTTTACCTAGTGCAGGGGTCTCGTTATACTGTGAAATATACTAGCTCATTCACGCGGCATATCTTGCTTGGCTCTTGAAAGTACAAAAACTGTATCTAACCATACTTCTCAGTCCTCCAGCCAGCCAAAAATATATATCTAACCATACTTTAAAGCCCTTAAATGACTCACTGCTAAGTGGAACGTCCTCCAACTACTTGGGGGGTAATTAGCCTACTGTGCCACGTTGGCCAGATGGGTTGGCACAGGGTTTCGTTCGCGATTTACCATCTCTATGCACCCTGGAGTCCCACATAATCCGCCAGCCCCATAGGCCGGGAATCCATGAAGCTATCCGACGTAAAAAAAAGGGTTTCGTATCAAATTTTAGTTCTCTTGCGGCTGGGTTATAGGCCTTAACATTGATATCCCATTCATACTTCGAAATTGTACCAAATTGTAAATTGACCATTTTAGTAAATGTTTGTTCTTAGTCTTTAGTGTTTTTAAGTATTTTAATGTTATTAATTTTTATACAGTACTTCGAAATTGAAAACACATAATAGGGTTTTTGTTATACCCTGTGTAGAGTTTATTGTCTTGCTTCGTTCGGGAAACGCCAGAATCGCCGCGTCTGCTTAATTACTGTGAAACGCTGAAACGCCAAGCGGTGTGGCGTACTGCGCGTAGTCAGCTATCCTTTGGTGTCTTGTTTGTCGCGTTTCATTCCTTCGAAACAGTGTTTAATAACGTGCTACGGATTTACTGAATTTATTATTAATGACCTGCTAGCTATTTCGGTACGGTATTACCAACTCATTCTATGCGTGTCGGATAAATAAGTTATACAGAAAACAATAGTTTCAAGGGATGACCTTTTCAAGAATATGTTACTTGATATGAAAACCAGTGACAATGCGATCTGAAGCTCATAATGTCACCAGACTGTTCCATCTTACATCGTGTGGTAAGAGCCGTGTGGTTAGCAATCCTCAGCAGTCAGCCATTAACGGGCTGACATGTTGAGAGAGAGAGAGAGAGAGAGAGACCTTTATAGAGGAGTTAAGCACTCATTACCACGTGTATATCTCAAGTTCAAATCCGGTTGCAGCGTGCACCATTAGAGGCCACAATGGTGTCCTGCTTGTGACAGACACGGCGGAGATTTATAGCGGCGCGTCGTCCTCTGAGCGGGGCGCAAATGAGTGCGGACTATCGAGTTACGCCAATCAACTGAAAGCACGCGCCGACTAGGGATGGCCGCGCGTGGGAAATATCGATAATTGGTTGCACTTCGACATTCGATAATTTCGGAAAAATCTTATTACCACATATTACGTAAATTACCTGGGACTAAGTTCAGTGTCAATGTACTTTATTTATGTTATTGTAAATACACGGAATACTGTAAATATAATTTCCTTGTGGTGACGCATTAAGAATACATAGTGTCACCACCCCCTTCCATGCTGAGGGTGTCGTAAGAGTCGGCAAAAGTCTATAAGATGTGTCAAGGCCGATAACCTAGCTGCAAGGAAAGGAAAATTGCACACGAAACCCTGTGCCAACCCGTCTGGCAAGCGTGGCACTGTATTTTACAACGTTGGTGATGGTACCTATTTGCCACGAGTACACTTGGATAGTACCTATGTGGTTTCAAAAATATATGCGATACCGTATTCTGCTCTAAATTTCGTTGTGGCAAATTCCACCTCTTTATTCATCGTACCGCTCAAACTCAATTTATCGACTCCGTATCGATAAAATGTAAGGGCTTCCGGCACTAAAGGGCGACAACCGTGGTGTCGTAATACGCTCAGCGATTTGATGGATTGGCTTCTTTGCAGACCCTCCTATTTGCAAACACCCTTATCTGGCCCAGGGGGAGGGGGCGCAGTGGGGCTAATTAAAATTGGCAGTTCGAACCCAATTTTCTATAGCACCAGCCCTTACTCTCTCCAAATAAAGACAATTTTTGTTTGGCACGGAGACGTTCTAAGCTTGCAATAGTGCATCCAGAATATTGCCTTGTGACGTAATGGGGATAGCTGTGGGAATGCAATATTTGAAATGGAATTTTGTTTAATAAGATTGATTGGACAACTTAAGGCGGGGTGTCGTTAATGTCTCCACGCTTTTGTAGCCTTTCTAATCAATGGAATGCTTTATCGGAATAAGATCTGAAGTCGTATTTTCTTCCTTAACCGACCAATATTTTCGGCTTTTCTGACTATTTTTCGCCTTTAGTCTTTGTTTACATTATCTTCAAGATAGAAAGATCTATTCTAAAACCACGAATTGACAACAAAAATATTAATAATGTATTTTTTTACAAGATATGTGGTTTCGTTTCTGCCCATAAATGACACACTTTTGAGTAGAGCCTTCTCCAAATTCAACAGGAAACCAAACAAGACGGGTTGGCATAGAGTTTGAATCAAGTTTTCCTACTCTCAGTCGCCTCTTGCGACACCCTCAGACCGGTATAGATTGAGAAAATTCTGAATTTTCAATCGGTCTCCACACGGAATAGTCTGAACGTCATATGAACGTCATGGCGCGCTTTTTATCCTATGGTATTCCTCAACTCCAACAATCAGGTTAGCGCGTGGTAAGTTAGTCTAATCCATCGTCATGTATGGTCTCAGAGACATGATCTTTATCCAATAAACCTTCCAAAATGTCAGAAATGTTTTATTAAAAAAACCCTTTCAAATGTCAAAAACCATGTTTACATCAAAAAAACTTGAAGCTTATCACTAACCGCATAAGCTGTATCCTCATTATGGTAGAATCAATGACGTCATTGGATGCTCATGTCTTTAAAAAGCCCTCGTTAGTGGTAATCCGTGGTGTGTGTGCCCCTTTGGCAATGTAAACCGATTGTTCGTAACCTGATACCGAACTTGCGACCCCAGGAGCATGCACTATAGGGAACTTTAAGGATGAAAGTACAGTTATCATAGATGGGTTTCGACATGTAGATAGTGAAATTAATGAAAGATGATATGGATTCTTCCGCGTGGTATCTAAATCCGTCATTTAGAATAAATAGTGTCACCACCCCGTTCCATCCTGAGGGTGTCGTAAGAGCCGACAAAGGGGAAACGACGAGGCCAATAACCAAGTCGCAAGAGAAGGATAACTTGAAACAAAACCCTGTGCAACTCGTCTAGCCAGCGTGGCACCTTAGGCTTATTACCCTTCCCGTGACGGGAGGAGGCCCGACTCAGCCGTGGGTCATTTATGGGCTGAGCAGTAGTAGTAATAGTGTCTAATTCCAATCAAGCCCTGTACGTCATAACTAGCCCGTAAAGATTCGAACTGAAGACCAAAATATTTTGTAAAATCCATTTAAAAAACATCGTTATTATCCATTATTTCAACAATTACTCTTCCCAAATCAAACACATCATAACGATAACCGTTTGGTAGTAAAATTTTAACCATACTTGTATATCCGATATAACTGCATCGTAAAATACGCCCAAAGATCTCCCCACGATCAAGCCATACTGGGGATCCGACGACCATAAAATGGTACTTCAACAATATTTTGAATAGAAACATATTATATTAAAATGATCCCAATTGAGCCAGGTAATTGTGAATGAGCGTGTAAAAACTATAAAATATACTATAATCACCGTTTTTATGTTCCTCACTTCACCACTCTCTTCTCATCTTCCACTTCATGTGCTTTGTGATGCACTGATTTCACGTTTATAGATCGTTGTCGTTATAATTTCGATTCGACGCTGTTTATGGTGATAGCTGAATCGTTAAAGTGATCACGTGCTAGTTATTTAAAACGTTATTTAACGTAGTTATTTTTCGTTTTTTATTAAAGTCTTGTAATTAACAATCTTCAATAGTAACTGGTTCACCGACGACGTTTCAATTTAAGATATATTTTGATACTGTGGTGTAGACTTAGTAACTTTCACTCGGTTTAATGTTTAGTACAAATTGGGTTACTTTATGACATCCTTTGGTATTCATTAGTTTTCTTTCACTGAAAACCTCCCAGTTAATTAATATACCTTACTATTTCTTATAAATAACAATTGCAATCTTAATACATTTTGAAGTCCGTTAAAAACATAAATGGTTCTTAGAAATATATGAAATAGATATATTTTAATAGTATTTCATAAAAGATTTAAACTTATTGCTATTTTCTTAAATATTTTAAGACAAGCATTCATAATTTTATTTTGTCTAGATTTGTTTTTCTTTATTTAATTAACTTTACGAATTAACGTCACATAACGGAAATTATAATAAAAAAGAATCTTCTCTTATGTAATTTCCAATTCTCATGGTCAAAAATTACTTTAGTATACCACAAGTTACAGCGAGACGTTTTAATATAACCAATTACATCCGAAATACGTTCAATAAAAAAACGTTTAAAACTAAAACTGTTACTCAAAAGACAAACATTCGAAAATGAACATTAAAAACTATAGCTCAATAGACTATCATCCCACATTGTAAAATTAAAAATCGATGAAAGGAACAAAGGACCAGCACTCTTGACTTTTCGCACGCATATCTGTTTATGTTTGTGCTCGCCCATTTGGGGGTGTATTAGCAGCCGTTAGGGGTTGGTACCCCACCAAGATGAATTAGGGGATTACAGGACTGCATTATGCAACTGCACTCTGATTTCGTACGCTCTAATATTTATACAGGTTGATAACGTTTAGAAAAAAACGAATACGTTTCTAGATTTTTTTTGCTGATTAACTTACTTACCTCTCAGCCCGTTAAAGACCCACTGTGGGGTCGGGCCTCCTCCAATTACAGAAGGGAAATTAGCCAACTTTGCCACTCAGGCCAGACAGGTTGGAAAAAGGATTTGTTTCAAATGTTTCTTCTCACTGTAACTAGTTTATTGGTTATTTTATACTGACTGGGATATCAATATTAAGGTCAACAATGTCTTTCTAAGCGTCTTAGCATATAATTTTAATGCCAGTATTAAATTAACGATATTTAAAAAGAAAATGATGACCCAGTAATTCTGTGTCGTTTTTAATATACACTCACCAAAGAGATTAAAACAGTTTGTTATATGGAATTTGTTGGGAAATTAAATTATAATATAGGTCCGCAAAGTAATAAAAAAAAGAATGTCAAACCCTCTGAGTTTCTTGCCAGTTCTTCTCAGCAGTGGTCACGTTCCAGACTGGTGGTAAACTAAAATTTGCTTTGTATATTTTTTATTAATATGTTAACGATTGTGTCGTATACAAAATAAATTGTTTGAATTTTACTTTGACTTTGAGAGTCCTCCTCGTATCAATCCCAACTTCGGCGTGTTTCACCAAGTTAACAGGCCGCTGGCGTTTTCAAAATAAATCTCTGCTACAAGAATAAAACAATTACACAGACGGTAATCCCGTTGTTTTTGTCAAAATGGAAGCGTTTTATTGTACCTTCTACACCCTATATCGACGGGGTTGCGTCACAGAGGGGCGTCGGGTAATGGCCTAAGAGTAATTTTATTACTTTGCCCCTATTACCATCACAATGTGCATGCTACCGGCGTATGAGATCGGTAGCGATACATTGCATCGTGCGATGATGTCGCGCGAAAATAATTCAAATATCGATATCCTTTTAAAATTCGATACGTGTGGTGCACAACACTATTTTATTCGTATTCTAATTTCAAAAAGTCTAAATCGTTCTTTTGTTTTGCTAATTTCATAGGCCAGATGGGTTGGCACGGGGTTTCGTATCAAGTTTTCCTTCTCTTGTGGTTATCGGACTTGTTATTTGCTTTGTCGGCTCTTACGACACCCTCATGATGTAATAGGGTGGTGACTACTTCCACACGGATGGGTGCACTTCAGTCTTTATTTTGCTATAATAGGAAGTGAGTGTTACCTATGTTCAAAACCGGACATAGCTAACACTCACTTCCTATTATCACCACATTACCGACCAGAATCTGATTGGGAATTTGAAAAATAATCTTCAATATGCTGCCTATAGTGGATTTATTTATGACTAGCGACCCGCCCCGGCTTCGCACGGGTGCAATTATTTTATACCTATAAACCATCCTCTTCAATTACTCTATCTTATAAAAAAAACCGCTTCAAAATCCGTTGCGTAGTTTTAAAGATTTATGCATACATAGGGACGGACAGAAGAATGCGACTTTGTTTTATACTATGTAGTGATAAACATTAACATTTGTCGACGATGTTTTTCTTTAACGCTCCGGAGTAAAAGAAATAAGATTTTCGCCGTTGATTCGATTTGTTCGTACTGCAATGAATTTTTTATATGACTGAGATGCAAGCTAATTTGTTTACGCTCCTACCATTTTCTGCTCTCCTGGTATCAGGATACGAAAGTGTACTGTGTAAATTATTCACTTGCGAAAGTGAAAAAAACATTCTTTCTTTTTTCAGTTGTCTTGACTCTCCCTCTGTTTTTAACCGTGCAACTTGTTACATTATTTTTTTAAGTATGTTCTTCTTCTTCTAATTTAGCGAACCTAACATAATTATCAATGGCGTAACGTTTGACATTTCGATCAGTTTCTTATAAAAAAAAATAACTTATAAAATACTTAAAAAAACAAGCCCACTGAGTGTCTTCAGCCAGTTATTCTCATTGAGTGTCGCGTTAAGACCTAATGGTTTAACAATGTACTCCGATAGACGATTGTGAAGCCAGAATATGTTGAAATAATGAATGAAGTGATGCTGATGAGTGATTATTCCGGCAGGTGACGCGAGCAACGCAAGTATCGGCTCGGGGGAAGGCACGGGGGAAGAAGATGACGACACCAACGGCAAGAAGAACCAAAAGAAGAGGGGCATCTTCCCGAAGGTCGCTACCAACATCCTGAGAGCGTGGCTCTTTCAACACTTAACGGTGAGTGTGTTTATGATAGCTCGATGTAGCCTGGCACAACTGGTACTTGGCCTGAACCTAATTGTTAGCAAGTAGGACGCAGCCTGTTTGGTGTAGTGACGACTGTTTGGTGTAGCCAATCGTCGCTACACTAGATACTCATTGGATTTAATGGATACACGTCGGTAAAAGTTCTAGCAGGCATGTTCTATAAAATTGTTTTATGTAATAAGTAATTCTATTGCGCTAAACTATGGAATATCTCAATCAATTGAGTTGTTTCGATCCATCCATAAGAATTAATGAAAAAAAAAATTGGTCAGCCTTGTTTTAGTATCTACGTCAGGGGAACTTTACGTTTCGAGTTTTTCACCATTTCACCCATATTAAAATAATGGCAGTTTTATATTTAATCTGTTATGATGCACCATCTCTTTAATGGCTGCAAAAGAGCCCGTGCATAACCACGTTGCTTCAAAACAGGAACGAAAAACGTTCCAACTCAACTATTCGCGCGCACAAACGAACCATCGAAACGAAAAAAGGCACTATAATACGTACCGGAAAATCGCGATTTACGCAGAAAAACTGCCGTAAAACATACATACTGGGCTTTGTTTAACTTTTCGGGCGACAATGGTGCTGCGGGCGTCATGGCACAATTGCGGGCTGGAACGTTCCGTCGGGTTTCAATTAAAATTTCCCAACGACACCTATAAATTTTTCATTGCTCACAAATAGAATTGTTCTGTGGACGCGGCCTTCTGGCTGTCAAAGTTTTCTTTGTAAATTCTATTAGGTGGCATTCCGTTAAAAATAAAGACTCAGTTATTGCGACAGATGGTATTCTTGAAACTATTTTTTTACTCCTTTGACTTTTAACGCATTAGTCATTTTGAGAGGGCACTCATTGGATAAGAGTTGGCAAGAAATACTGCTGTTGCTTTAGGCTGATCTTTCATTTTTGAAACAGACTCATATTCTAATCCATACTATTGCTAGAAATAGTGTAAATATTTTTTCATATTCACATATACATATCTACATATCTATCTTCTCATTTGAGTATCTTTTTATTGTAAAAGGTATGGCAAAGCCTTACAGATCTCAGACTAAGAGTACATAGAGACGATGCTTATTAGATTTGTGGCAAAAAAAAACTGATTGATGGGAAACTCGTCCAAAAAATACAAACATTAGCATAAGCCCGGGATATCTGGCGAGACAGTCGCGAGTGCAGTCACTGTTGCGTAGTAATTTCTAGAATGGGTTCCTGCTCCGGCTGGGGAGCGGGGGTGTCCCGGGGGGTGGGACGGGGTGCAATTTCATTACCGGTCCGGATCCGCGCCCATAAATCACCAGGGCCGAAGAAGGCGCCCGGAGCTCAACGTTGTTCAGGTGACGCTCGCAAAGTCGCTTGAGCCCGGTATTTCTGTTTCATTCGGAGCGAACCGACTCGAATCCCGTTTTCTTTATGACTATGAAATTCCGCGAGTTTCCACTGCCTATCTACTGCCAGCTGAATTGTAACAGCCCGTTTTAATTACAATCTTCGGGAGCTTCCACAATTAGCCGCTCCTGCACCGTCTATTCTGTGGCAATTAAAAAAGGAACTCCATTTACGAATATTGAAATTTCGCGGTTATTTCTGGCGCCGGTTCGCAGTTCAAAAAGTATACACCGACAATCGAATTAGGGAGCTTTTAGCGTTCCGTTTTGCGCGTTTTTGCGCTACGCTTGTCCGCGCCCATTACTGCTCTGCAAATTACTTATAATTGCTTCGTTTAGCGTTAAGTGCTTTCATTACAGTCTGCACCAGTTTTCCGTGCAGATCCGGAAATGTCGATTGAAATTCGCTAAGATCGCTCTCAAATTGTAGTGCCAGTCGTGTGCAAAAAGAGCACGCGACCCATATATCGGGCGTGAAACTGCATAGCTGTCAGTTTGGCGTTTGTAATATTCATTCGATTACGGCGCGCGGGAAATGGAACGCCACGCGTTGACAGCGCCACCTGCTCGCTGATTGGTCGGACGCGTTTGGCGGGAAACAAATGAACGTTCGCATCTCGAATCCTTGACCACAAAGGTCGAGTGTTCGATGTTCGAATATGGATTGATGCGCGATTACAGAGTTCCGCGATGGAATCGAATGAACCGAATTAATCGGGAGCGGGAACACCGATTGCGTCCAAAAAGGGAAGTGAACCGATTCGCGTAACATACCCGCAAGTATTGTAAACGAATTTAAATTCAGTCCATGCGATATTGGTAACAATCCAATGTCCGTGACTGGGGGCGTTTTGAATTTTAAAACGGTGGTCGCAGTACGTGCGGTAACGGGGCCTGTATTCCGTAGATTTAGTTAAGATAAGCGCAAGTTTGTTGCTTGTGAGTTGCGCAAATGGTGAGTCTGCGATGTACCTTGTTAGGGCTCCCATAACCACTGTAAGGGCTTAGAAAACTTCGATGCAATGGGTCTTTTCTAGGCTATCACGATCATCATCATTTCAGCCAAAATACGTTCACTATTGGACCACCACCAAAAAGCCTGCTGAAGGTCGCACGTCTAGGCAAAAGCTCCCCTTTTTTCGGGTTTTCTCGGTCTTTTGCGTCTTTTAGCCAGGAGCCAAATAAAATATGAAATTATGATGATGAATAACTTTTTATAACGGTATTGCCATGTCTATGGATATGATTATTCCTAGCACGCTCCGACATGATCTCTTAATCGGTAAAAGCCAAGCTGCAAATCTCACGTAATAACGCACCTGGAACGCGTCCGTACGGTTTCCGAAGAAAATATTGAATAATGTCCTGGTGTTAGTCGATGTTGCCATATTGTAGAACAAAAATATACAATATGTTTATCTACACATATATAACGAAGTGTTCGAAGATTGTAGTAAGAAACCACACCGCCAAATTTGTAGAAGGCATGTAGATTTTAACTTTAGAGAAATGATCAAATTAAATATACAGAAAAATATATTTTAGGAAATAACAAGGCTGGTAACCTAGCCTGTGCCCACCCGTCTGGCCAGCATGCCACAGTAGGATTATTACCCTTCATGTAATGGAAGAAGGCCCGACTCAGCACTGGGTCATTTATGTAGTAGTAGAAAACCGAAAAGCCGAAAAGTGGTAGTAGAAAACAAACCTTCGTATGGCAAATATTATCTACGAAATCCTGCCACAATATTCTTGTGCCGTTTACGAATATATACTAAAGTATTTGTTCGCTGGCAACCCAAGAGAAAGTCTTAGCACAAATCCTACGCATCTGCGTTAAGCCCTTGCTCGGAGCCTAAAAATAATTATAAGTCGCTTATAATCCCGCGACAGGCGCCCGCGGTGCGACACCCGTCGTAATATTGTTTTTGGTTCTGCTTCGGCTCACCCGTTCCTGTTTATGAGCTCCTGGTAATTCATTTTGATATTAATGACATTGTTCATCGCTGTTCGTAGAGCTTTGTCTTCAAGCTTGAAGTTATGAGTTGAATTTGACCAACTATAGGAATTATCAATCGTTTTTTTTTAAACCATGTTAAATAAGTTTTCACGTGTCTGTGGCACCGCAGGTCCTTAACCAATGGACCGATTATGATGCTTTTCTAACTGATAATTTGGCATTTTGGCTATTTATTGATAGGTCCGGGTGGTCATAGATTTGGCACGCAAAATGTCACCATTCCAAGTTCCGCGTTAAAGGAACGCAAGAGGCAAATTATATAGCCACAAGAGACGGAAAACTTGATTCAACAATAAATAAATAAAAAATAACACACACTAATTTCAATTTTAGACATATATTTTGTGATGCATGGATGGTATGTTTGACGAAACACTGCCTATTACTAATTTAGTTGTCACTATTCATTGAAGTATTTGCCAAACTCCAAATCTAATGTATATAAAATGTTTGTCTGGATATCCTTTATAGAATCGTAATATGCATTTCTAAGAAGTCTTTCCTTCAAATTTATTTTAGTTGGCGACGTAGCATCGCTCTCAGGGTACGCTTTTAAAAAATTGTTTAAATTCAATGTGAAATAATCGCGAAAACCTAAGAAATCATTAAAATATGTTCCTTATGTTATATAGTATAGACAAAAGAAGACACTTAAGAAACTCTGACAAAAACAACTCTCTCAAACAAAAATTAATCAAATTAACATCTACACCGACTGATAGACACGTCAAATATAAAAAACATTTTCTGCGTCAGTAGTTAAATTACCTGAACAATAAAATTAATATAGGTACTTGTTTTGTAAATACCAGGGCGTCATGAACGCGTGAGAGATCAATTTCTGCGCGTCTAGAGTTACACGGAGGCTTTGTGCTCGCCGCGATACCAGGCGGTCTCCACATTACACGCTCGGCCACGTACTAGCATGTGACGGAAGTATGCGTGCTAAGATATCCAACGGTGTTTAATGGCGGACGATTTTAATTATCGGCTGCTATTCCACTGTCCATAGCAGTCAATGTACAAAGCCAGTAGCATTAAGACAGCTGGTCTTGCTGTGAATTACACTTTTTCCCATTACCTGCGGGGAAAAGCGAGGAAACAGATGAATTTAAATGTATTGTTATGATGGAAATGTCTGGCCCGTGTGGTGACGGATTCAGATTACACAGGGTACACACCACCCCATTCGATACTGAGGAGGCCGTAAAAGGAAGTGACAAGGCCAATAACCTAGCCACGAGACAAGAAAAACTTAACACGAAACCTTGGCCTCATTGGTCTAGGGGTTAGATGTACCGCCTTTGGATCAACGCGTCCCAGGTTCGATTCCGGGGTCGGGCAAGTGTCTTTGTCTCAACCAGAGGCACTTGCTCTGAGTCTAGGTGTCATTTGCGTTCGTGAATTTCATGTTTGTAAACTGCCCACGCGATACAGGTTATACACAGGACAGGGATTTCGTTTAAAAAAAAAAACAAAGAAAAAACCCGTCTGGCACAGTAGGCACATTACTCTCCATGTAATGGAAACGGCCCCAACCCAGCAGTGGGTCATTTATGGGCTGAGTAGTAGTACGCTAGAAATTAATAGCAGTATGCATTGGAGTGACCATTAGGTCATCCTGCCTTCAGCTCTCGTTCTGTATGAGAAAGAGAAATTAGACTGGTCAGAAGAACGGGCAGGTATTTCCTTTATTTTTCTTCTCCCACGACATGATTTGCCTATACGAGGCGTAACAAAAACTCTTTTGACACCCTCAAGGATTGTGATTCTAAACCGTGGAAACACAGATAGTGAAAATGGTGCAAGTGAATATTTTTAATGTCCCCTTCAAAGTCGGGTGTGGTGCGCCCAATGTCCCCCCTACGGACAGAATTTATTTCCGTTTAACCGCTCTCTGGATTTCCGAAAACTACTCACTTTTTAAGTCGACGACGTTAAATACGGATGTGGAGAGATCTACAGGAAATAGAGTGTGTGAGCGAGAGGTATCTACCGCTTTCCCGCGGGAAGAAAAGAGAGGTCAACTGTCTTGGGTATATAAATACTGATAGATTTATACGTCTTGCTTTGCCTGTAATATGTAGGATTTACTTTGAAGTTTCTGTGCATCATAGTTGAAAATATTAATACACTATGGACAATTATAAATTGTCAACATATTGATAAAATTATACAATCCAAAGTAAGTCAGTGGTGACTGACTTAAAGACACTGACCGTTCTGAAAGCGACTACTACTGAGAAGAACTGGCAATAAACCTAAGCTTGTAACTCATTTTCATAACCATGCGGTTGTGTTAACGTAGATAAATAAATGTCAGTAGTACAATCGATATCGGTGTGGTGGTGGGTTTAGAATATACATTATTATCATCACCCCATTCCATACTGAGGGTGTCGTAAGACCCGACAAAAGGAAATGACAAGACCGATAACGTAGCCACAAGTGAAGAAAAACTTGATAGGAAACTCGGTGCCAACCCGACTACCCAGCGTGGCACAGTAGGCTAATTACGCTCCATGTAATGTCTCTTATGTGGGGTACGATCACGATGATGATGATGATGATGATGATGATGATGATGATTCAATATTATATATAATTTTTAGGTGCTACTTGTATGCTATAGCAAAATCCCTAGTATTTTTGTAGGGTCAGGTTTTTATGGATATACTAGCTAAAAACATAAATAACTAAAATAAATTTCAAGGCAAGACATCACGCAAAACATTTTTTTATATACATAGAAGAAGGGCGTCTGATACAGGTTTATAAAGTACTAGCGACCCGTCCGACTTCGCACGGGTGCAATCATGCATTTATTGTACATAATAAACCAGCCTCTTGAATTATCCTATCTATTAAAAAAAATCGCTTCAAAATCCGTTGCGTAGGATTAAATATTTAAGCATAGGTACATCCGGAAAGCGCAGTGCTGGTAGGCCTCCCTCCCACACGGTGGACCGATGACCTGGTTAAGGTCGCCGGAAAACGATGGATGCGGGCGGCCCAGGACGGCCTTTGTGGAAATCCTTGGGTGAGGCCTAGGTC
This sequence comes from Clostera curtula, assembly GCA_905475355.2. Classification (NCBI taxonomy): domain Eukaryota; kingdom Metazoa; phylum Arthropoda; class Insecta; order Lepidoptera; family Notodontidae; genus Clostera; species Clostera curtula. The sequence continues at coordinate 1,437,057 of FR997813.1, read as the reverse complement.
CAGCAGTGGACGTCTTTTGGCTGAAATCATGATGATGATGAAACATACACAGGGACGGACAGACGACAGCGACTTTGTTTTATATTATGTAGTGATATTGTTAAGAGTCAACAAAAATGTGTTTAAATGAGGGGCTCATTTAAACAGGTAAAAGGTGTACTCCCAAAATGTAAAAAAGCGTCCAGTAATGCATAGGATTGGCCAAATTGTGCCATACGACTTAATTTCGTGTCCACCCCAAGTTGTCTCCTAATATTAATAAATTCTCATTGCCAGGATTCGCTCGCAATTTGCCCCGCGCTGGCCAAAGCACAAGTTATGAGTCGACCCGAAAATAAGTAAGAAAAACATTATAAGGGAAAAAGGCTGGGATTTTTTGTGAATCTGAGGATCAACTTAAACAACGGAGCTTAAAAAGAGCATTGTTGAGTCGGGCCTCCTCCAGTTTCGTGGAGGGAAATTAACCTACCCTGCCAAGCTGTTTCTAATTTGACTGGTGTCTTAAATTTCAAGAAAATTCACTTTGCATACCGTTATTATTAGTTCTATCGATTTTTTCAAGTGCTTCATATTCACCTGCAACCCTGGAATCGTTGACCCGTGATTCAAAGGCTGTCAAAGACTTGTATCACTGAAACCTGTTTTTTTTTGCAATTGACCTGTTTCGAACCTGGTGGTAGATTAAAATCCAGAATACGCCACACCAGAATAAGTAGTAAGAATAAAAAAATTGCTTATTTCCACTTTCCAAGTTTAATTCTTGGAACCATTAATGGTTAATCCATATCGAGTGGCATGAACAAACTTTCCTAATCCACTCCAAGCTTCGAAACCAAACAGTCACCCCTTCTGTCAACTGCTATCCAGTTACTGTATTAATTAACAGTGCTAATAGCGATGTGGTGGCGGATTTAGAAAACACAGACACCTTCTCATTACATTCTGTGGGTGTCCTAGAAGACGACTGAATGTGAAATCAGACTAGACTTTCTGCCTTCCCAGTGCGACTGCGATTTTTTTCGACTATCATCATCGTCATTGCCGCCTCCAATTTCAAGGAGGGGCCATTTTCAGTTTTCCTTCTCTTGTGGCTAGATTATCAGCATTTCTGTTCTCTTTCGTCTCTTAAGACTCCCTCAGGATGGAATGTGTTGGCACTTAAGACCGTTGCAAATCGGACAACAGGCGGTTGATGTTATAAGGAGTTACTCAGGCAATGCTAGTCAATTAATTTCATGCTTGACTTAGTTCGAACATAAAGGCAATTTCCCCCTAATTTGGTGATAAAACACACCTTATATTACCATAAAAGTTTTCCACTAAAGATATCTTACAGATTAACATCTCATCACAACTTGCTGATCATTTCTTAGGCTAAGATACGACGGAGAACTATTTAATGATATTAGGAAATGAAAATTGAATTGATTTTTTTTGTTTGCACGTCGTCATGCATTTTTTAAGACTAGCGGCGCCTTTAGTTCTGCAAACGCATATAGGCCGCTTAATCGATAACCGCTTATCACGTGGTCAAGTACATAAAAAAAAGTTATCAGACTATTATTAAATTTAATACTTATTGTTAAAAACCATACTTATCTCGGACTAGGTATTACCCACAGCTGAATAATTCTTCCCATGGTGTATTTAAAATACCGTACTAAGGAATCGAACCTGAGACCACAGAATATGTGACTTATTAATGATACAACGATTTCCCAAATATATTATATATTAAAATAATAACAAGCAAAGAACAAGTCTCGTTAGCTAGCCGGTGTATTCCACCACAATTGGCCGTTTTCATATCGGGACCGTGTATCGGGGGGTTCAGGGGGGTCACGGACGGTCCAGGGGGGTCCGGCCCCGGGGTGGGGTTCCAGATAAGGTATCTGAGTGGACATTGGCGACGGCTGTCTTGAAGAAAGGAGACAGTGAGCTTTTCTCTTACATTATAATAATATTAAAAATAATTATTTCTTAGGTTTTCGCGATTACTACACATTCAAATTAAATACTTATATAATGTACATATACAATTAAATAATATACACGCGATAAATCCGTAAAAGTGTTTAATTTCAGTACTGAACACGTGATTTCGGTTCGGATTCTTGTGATACATTTTAAATACCAACGCCAATTCTTTTGACTGTGGGGGTGTTTTGTTAATATTTTGTGTCTGTGTATATAAGTGTGTAAACATTAGACAATGTCACCAGCAGTACGCGTTGGTGACATCCTGAGAGTGTCGTAAGAGGCGACTGGAACGCAAGAGCAGAGCACCTAACCGCAAGAGAAAGAAGTCTTAATACAAACCTGTCTTACCAATGTGGCGCGGTAGGTTAATCTCCCTCCATAAATTTGGAGGAGGCCCGACTCAGTAATGGGTCATTTATGTGACAAAACACGGAATGTCTCGTGAAATACGATATAAGCAAATGTGGTTGCACATTTTATAATATACTAGCGACCCGCCCCGGCTCCGCACGGGTGCAATGATGAACATCTACATATAGCAGTGTTTCTCTACAATATTAAATTCAAATTCAAACTCATTTATTGTAAATAGGTCTTTTAAAGACTCTTTTACACGTCAGATTTTTACATATTTTTTTCTGTCTTTAATCATATCTTTAAACATTATATTAAATTAATAGAACAACATTAATAGCCTCATACTTAGAAGTAGTAAAAACTAAATGATTTTACAGAAATCATCCTGCGCTAGCTAAGCGACCAACTACTCGTATCACTTAAACAGTCGTTAATATTATAATATGCTTTATTAAGCAAAGTAGCTTTAATTTTTGTCTTAAATGCCTTTAAGGATAATTCTTGCAACGTAAGAGGTAGTTTATTGTAAATGCGAATACCAAGTCCCACAAATGAGTTATGTACCTTATGTAATCTATGGATAGGGACACACAATTTGTGCCTATTCCGGGTATTAATATTATGAACATCGCTATGTTTGGTATATAAATGAATATTTTGCCTTATGTACATTAAATTGGCGAAAATAAATTGCGATGCAACAGTTAGAATACCAATATCCTTAAAGCGATATCTTAAAGATTCTCTAGCTCCTAGCTGATATATTGCTCGAACAGCTCGTTTTTGTAAAACAAAAATATGTTGGATATCAACATTATGTATGTATTATAGTTAAAAACCTTCCTCTTGAATCACTCTTATCTATAAAAAACCGCTTTAAAATCCGTTGCGTAGTTTTAAAGATTTAAGCATACATAGGGACGGACGGACGACAGCGACTTTGTTTTATAATATGTAGTGATGATGTAGTGATATAGTTCACAGTTTGCACATACGCCTTTTTGTAATAAGGAACATGCACAGCTGTCTTGACCACGTTCTCTATTAAGGTATAAGTTGCTGAATTGCTGATGCCCTTATATTCTCGGGCATCATTAATGACCCACTGCTGAATACGGTTTCCTCCAAATTCATGGAGGGACTTTAACCTATAGTGCCACGCTGGTCAATCAAGTTTGCCTTCCCCTTAACAAGTTATCCGCCTCTTGCATATCTTTAGTGGCCTCACGACACCCTCAGGATGGTTGATGATATCATGTATTTTGAATCCGTCAACACGAGTACTTTGTTCATTGAGTCGAGTTTATTGACACCATCAAGATGTAATGGGGTGGTGATACTATGTATTCTAAATCCTTAACACGCGAACTATAAAAAAAAACTTATGACAATATTTACTTCGTTGGTTTCAGCCCTAAAAATAACCCACTACTGAGGCTGGCATAACGGGTATTTTTGGTAACGTGAACATCTTTAACGTTAGTACTTGGCCCAGATGACCCACTGCTGAGTCGGGTCTCCTCCAGTTACGTAGAGGGTAATTAGCCTACTATGCCCTGCTGGTTTTCCTTCTCTTGCGGCTATGTTATCAGCCTTGTTTTTGTGGGCACGACACCTATAAATCATATAAAGTAACAAAAAATAACAATTACGGTATTTGACGACAAAATATTATTTTTTTGGTGAAAATATTATCCTGTTTACTTTGTATATTATGTCATATATTTTAGTATTATGATGTCATATGATATTATAAATTTGGGCCCAGCAATATCAACATATAAATAAACCGACATACATTAGAATCGTACAGGAGTAAGATATTAAGGATACCAGGCCACCATAAGTCAGGAGAGGTAATATCCTGCGAAAAATCCGTCGCAGACATCCCTTGATTAATGTATTCCTATGTCGCAGTTATTGCGAAAACCCTTATATCTTAGGACAGTGGATGCCAAAGTTTCACAGATCACTACACAGAGAATATTATCATTTAGTGCATGAATGCCTGCTCCATCTTAGACTCTGGCGTTGCTTTCCATCACGCAAGCCTAGGTTCAAAGGCATACAAGTAACTGGTAAAAAAAAACTCTCTTGTAACATAGTAATTGCAATATTATTAAATTATTATCTTAGCAGAACGGGCCACCCGTTGCCGTGGCTAAGGTTTTTGTTATATTACATTAAACATTAACATACATTAGTTTAACTTTTAACATATCGCCATCCGATACTTACTCAATCCAGTCACTAGATATCGCCATCTGTTAGAATCGTTTGGAGCTAACATATAATTGTGACTGTTAAATAATATTGCGACTATACATTGCGATGTAAGTTAACCTATCTTTCAACTTGGATCAAAATGCATACGGTGTGCAAATTTTATTAAAATCGGTTGTGTAGTTTAGGAGTCCATCGCGGACAAACATCGTGACGAGTAATTTATATAAATTAAGATGAACAAAATATCAAATCGGGTAGTGACACTAAGTATTCTAAGTCCGCCACCAACCCTATTTTGCCTACACTTTTTATCTGCATTTTGCAAATCTACAACAACAAAACGATACGTACGGTACATCAAAACGTAAGATGTTCTTTTCGGATTTACGACACTTTGAGAACCGCTGGCAAAGGACCTATATCATAGAGGTGCTACACCAAATCTAGGGTATATTAAAAAGGGCGGGATCTATTTATGTGACGTCACACCTGCGAGGTCTCATGAGGATAAAGCGCGGCTTGCGGCGGAATATTTATGTTTTTGAATGAGATACCGTTTATTTGCACCGGAGAGTTAAACACATTCGGATGGAGGAGGCTTCGCGTGGCTTAACGAGCAATTCTCGATACGGTTGGTCACCAAAATAAAAGAACATCTTATTCAAATTGTCTCATTTAGGCTGTGTATTTAGGCCTCAGTAGGCAAACTGTTAGCAGCCAACTGGGTGAGCCGCAATTTTGTTGCAAACTGAAATTTGAGTTAGCGGCAAACTCGGATCGATTTTCGTGCGTCGCAAGCTTACTGTTATGAGTTAGCCGCTTATTTAGATCAACCTACAGAATTTTCACTTTACTATTATTTTACGAAGGGAGTGGTTGTGTTGGTCACGATCGATATTCATATTAAGTAATTGGTATATTAGAGGCGCTGAAAGAGAATAAAAAGAAGCAAGCATGAATAAGTCAATAGTTTGCGGCAAACGGACTCACTACGCCCGGCGAACAACCATCAAATATATGGATCGCCTCGTACTAAACCCGAAACGTCTCAAACTCAGTCGGCCTTTTGACACGTCAATATAAATTTGACTGCAACTGCCTCGTGAGTTTGCCTGCCTCGTTGGTTTGCCTAGTTGGTCTAGGTGCTAGATCTGACGCCTTTGGATCGTGGATCCCCGGTTCGATTTCTGGGTCGGGCAAGTGTCTTTGTCTAAACCAGAGGCGCTTTCTCCCGAGTCTGCGTGTTATTTGTGTCCGTGAATCCCATTTTTTAAACTGCCCCCGCGTTTAGTATGCATAAAACATACACTCCTTTACATACGTTAAAGGTGTTTTACTTCAATGTGTTATAACAGCGAACACCAAGTTAAAGTATCAAACCAAACAATTAAAAGTGCAAATAAAAATAATATATGCACACTTAATGTGTCACTGACATATGTTACTAAACATAGCGATATCTTAATTAACAAGTAATTAGAAAACATTCCAGTAGAAGGTATTTTAATCATTTACATGCAAAAAAGCCATTTACATTAACTACGTCCAAAAGGACTTGTTTTTAATGTTGCGAAAATAGTTAATTGATCATTAAAGTTTTTGTGCCCATTATCTTGAGAATGAGACGTATTGATAAATGGTCTATGGTCAAAACCCTATCAATATTGGTGCATCAATATGCGAGGCACCTGCGCGTAATGTTTAGGGTTCAGTTTAATATGTTTAAAAGTATGAACAGTAGCTACTATATGCACTCCAATCAAAATTATTATTCCGTAAATATGTTTATCAATTAATCAAAATTCGATGAATAAATTTAGCTCAATAGATCTCTTTTAACAGGTTGAAAAAAACATTTAACATTTTAATGTCTTTTATTAAAAACTAGGGAATTATATTTACTAAGTTTAGATTTAGAAAACGATCAGAACCGTCAGAAATTATTACCTGCGTTTAACATTTACCACCGGTTCGGAATGTAGCTTTGCAGAGAATGGCCGACAAGAAACTAGTTTATTTTTATATCGTCATTTTAGGTACAAGGCACAAGAGAAAAATGTGATAGCAAACAAGGGTAATAGTTGCTAAGGGCATTTAATTTTGTGAATCATATTATGAATAATTGAATTATGTATTTAGTATACTTTGAACGCTAATCTCAGTATTTAAATATGAAATGCTTCCAGAAATAGTTAGTTAATACCAGTTTATCCAATCGTGTTTCTACGGAACCACACAACAATTTTAGACACTCGCTATTCCATCAATATACTCAACATCATTGCAGTGAACGCGCTCGATACGCAGTTGCTTCATAAGAAACGTTATTATTTTGCAGTTTTTATTTAATGACTGTGTTAACGTATTTCAAAGGCAAAAGATACTGAAAAAGGATGATACAAGGAATATTTAATTGATAATTATGATTCATTTATCTTATTTTTGGTATAATTTATGGGTTTCATTGCAGATATATTAATTAAGTGTACTGTGATGTTGAAATGTCAACGATATTTTTTAAGTGACGTCTCGCGTACGATATATATAAATCTGCATGACCGGGCACTTTTAAAAACATTAATTCACGAAGATCACACTAAGACCACAAAGATACTCCCTGATATCGAACGCTGGACCCGTGTCCCTATCCTTCCAATCCTCTAACAATGCGTCGTATTAATAATACAATTTTTTAAAACACTTTTGAGAAAATTTGTTCCATTGCTTAATTTGTCTATTACAGTTATAAAATTGAATTAAAGGATAGTATTTTTCCCATATATACGAGTATATTTGCAGCGTACATATTTCTTTATTAAACAACCCTAAGGCAAATTCACCTTCAATAATTCTACTACTTTACAATCTAAAAGTGACCCCGATTAAAAATGCATCGTTTTCGGTTCCGCCGTTCCCGCGGGCTCGCTCTAATAGACATACGGTCAAAGTGTTTTACTTATGAATTCTTGATGAGACCTTTCGGACCCTTTACGAAAGGTATTCCAAGTTGGTAAAGGGTAACTCAAAAATAAAATCGAGGGTTTGTGTCGAGCACTTTCATTTACTAGGGCCTCCTCCAATAAGATGGAGGGAATATAATCTTCTGTGCCACACGTAGGACTGCCTCGTTGGTCTAGTGGTTAGATGTGCCGCCTTTGGATCAACGGGTCCCGGGTTCGATTCCGGGGTCGGGCAAGTGTCTTTGTCTAAACCAGAGGCACTGGCTCGGAGTCTGGGTGTCATTTCTATCTATAATATGTACGTATTTACAAAAAAAAATGTATATAAGTAGTTTTTCATCCATCTCGTTACCATAACACAAGCATTAAGTTGCTTAGCTTGGGACGAGATGGCGTTGTGTGAAATGTCCAAGGATATTTATTTATTTATATATTCAAGCTCTCTTGTGCTATATATATTTACTAGCGACCCGCCCCGGCTTCGCACGGGTGCATTATAGGCACATAAAAACCTTCCTCTTGAATCACTCTATCTATTAAAAAACTTGCTTCAAAATCCGTTGCGTAGTTGTAAAGATTTAAGCATACTTTGACTGCCTCGTTGGTCTAGTGGTCAGATGTGCCGCCTTTGGATCAACGGGTCCCGGGTTCGATTCCGGGGTCGGGCCAATGTCTTTGTCTAAACCAGAGGCACTGGCTCGGAGTCTGGGTGTCATTTCTATCTATAATATGTATGTATTTACAAAAAAAAATGTATATAAGTAGTTTATCATCCATCTCGTTACCATAACACAAGCATTAAGTTGCTTAACTTGGGACGAGGTGGCGTTGTGTGAAATGTCCAAGGATATTTATTATAATTTATTTATTTATACATAGGGACGGACAGACGACAGCGACTTTGTTTTATACTATGTAGTGATGATTTCATAGGAAAGTGCAATTAAATGTATTTACGCCTACCAGGAGAACATCCGTTGAAAGAGGTACTAATTATATTTAAAATAGGCTAGGTTCACTATTAATTGTGATTTTAGACTTTGAAATTTTAGCCACTTAGTACAAATTGTATGGGATCGGTGTTGGGTATATTAACTTGTACGCCGTGCTAGGTCACTGAATCTAATACAACGTATGTTATTTATTTAAAAGTCGGATTTTTGTATTGTAAACTAGGAATAGTTATTCTTACCAGGAGAACAGCGGTTTTTAAGAGGTCTATGGGATTCGGAAATGTATTTTTCTAAAACAACATGCTTAACCAACACACCCGCAGCATCTAAGTTTAACAGTAAATTCCAGTCAAACGAACGGGTTACATGAGGGAAAAATTCCCGTTGCAAACCCGGGAAAACTTGCCGCTTTTCCGGGGAAAACTCGGCGAAAGTCGGTAAAAGTTGGTGTAAGTAATCTAAAGTTAGGTACCAGGGCGGCAGAGGCTATTTAGATGGGCATCTTAACTCGCCCATATATCTAGATTGTGGAACTTGGTTGCACATCGGGTAGCAGTGGTGCTAGAAGTAAAAATGTTTCTTTTTGCAAATGTATGAATTAGACTGCGAAAGTTCTTCTGTCCACAAAACCTAGCCGCAAGAGAAGAGATACTTGATACGAAACCCTATGCCAAACTATCTGGCCAGCGTGGAACAGTAGGTTGTAGCACGCTCGACCCAGCAGTGGGTCATTTATAGTAGATTTTTTTTTGTTAAGAACGTAACCCCTGCACTAGGTATAACCTGTATCGCGGGGTTTACAAACATGTAATTCACGAGCACAAATGGCACCCATACTCCGAGCAAGTGCCTCGAGTTTAGGCAAAGACACTTGCCCGACCCCGGAATCGAACCCGGGACTCGTTGATCCAAAGGCGGCACATCTAACCCCTAGACCAACGAGACATAAATATTATAATACATATTAAATAACATAAATATTTCAAATGAAAAATGTCCGTTACAAAATTGAACCAAAGACGAAATTACAACGGCACAAATCACTGCGGTCGGGGGTGGGATTATATTTATTTAATTTTGTAATAAACAAAGATTAGCATGAACAAACTCGCGACCCGTGTGCTGGTCTGATAATGTCGCATTTGCATCCGGCGCTGAATTATCCAGTAGGTGGCGCCAGGGCTGTCCCAACCTGTTTAGACTGTCAGTACCAGGCCATTATCTCAATATATAAATGGTCCCACTGCTGAGTCGGGCTTCCCCCCCTTACATGGAGAGTAACTAGCCTACAGTGCCACGCTGGCCAGACGGGTTGACACAGGGTTTCATGACAAATTTTCCTTCTTTTGCGGCTAGCTTATCGGCCTTAACATATCATTTTGACGGCTCTTCCGACACCCTCAGGATGGAAGGGGTTGGTGACACTATGTATTCTAAATTAGTCACCACACGGACAAATGACTACCGTAAAAACTACAGTAATTCTATTGTTCTGAGATACGTTTTTCTAGCAAAATATGTACAATATTTTTAATTGACCAAAACTGGTTTATCTGCAAATGAACTTGCGCAGTCAGCGGTGCATGCAAATTTGTATTAAACTCTAATCAAACAAACGAGCCGACTATAATCCGAAGTATTATCGGAAATCTCAAGGGGGGTACCAGGCGGTCAGAAATCGCTGGCGGTCAGCGCCTAATCGCGCGAGAGGCATTATCTTGCGTCCAGTTAATCGCCCGGCGGGCTCTGATTAGCAAAGCTCTCGGCCTATCTGCCCCCCTAGTACCCGATATTATGCAGGCACGACTTGTCTGACCCGGTCCAACCCCGGGGTAAGATAGTTCAGATAAAAACCCCTTCAGTAGACCCCGATGGTGTTTCTATGGGATTTTAATGATTTATTAGTGTTTTATCTGCGTACTTTTGTAATAATAAATTAACTAAGACCCCCATTGTTTCTTGCTATCATTAATTTGAAGTAAATTTTGTGTCAATCTAACAATTGTATCTTTAAAAATAATTAAATATTATTTTCATACATAACTCTTTCAAATCCTCATTCATGTTACAATACATAACATATTTACGTGAGAATTGTAGTCAAAGTTTACAGTTAAAGTTACTTATAAATATTAATGAATAATCTTTATTGTGGGTTATAAGGCACAATACAATACTTATATTGTTGTACTAATATACTTAAGACAATTAAAAAAAATGTTTATCTGAGAAAATATTTGCCATATCTATGTATTTGATCCTTGGTTTTCACGTAGTTTATAAAGTGAAGGTAGTCGGAAGCGAATACAATACAGTTAAGTACCACGATTTGTCTTAGAAATTTTGCGAAAACTGCGAATATTTATTTAGAACTATGACCCAAGATTTCTTTATATTAATACGTGAAGCAAAATCGTTCTAGCCCTTTTTTCGAAAATTGCGCGGTGCATAAAGTTTCCCACACATATTGCTTGTTTAAAGAGGGAGTGCAGGATGCTAATATGATTATAAATAAAAATTGCGTTGAAAATAAATTTATTCATTAAATATTTATTCATAAATAAGTTTAATGTAGTCGTTAGTTTATTTTTAGTCTGTGGTTAAATTGAGATAATTATAACTATATTTATGAAACTATAATTTAAATTAATTAGGGTCGAGTTTCGACCACTCAAGTGTGTCAAGTTACCAATAAAACTGCAGAACATTTATGGAAAGAAGGACATTCACTAATAAAAAATACTTATAGATACTAAAGAAGGCAACTATAAACTGAGCACAAATAATCTTAATCGAGTGTAAACTTAGACCCTAGTTAAATTGCCAATCAGGTTTAGTGCATAACTACTAATAAATGTTACCAATAGCCGTGCGTATTTCAACTTTATGACGATTGGCCAGGGCTCGTTCACACGTGCAAGTTTACTTGATCAGTTATGCAAGCTCGCAGAACATTTCACTTGAGGAAATGAGCGTAAGGTAAAATTAATTGTTGCTTCTGCAGTTGGTCTGTTACTGAATTAAAGTACTAGAACTGTATTCTACAATTTACTTTTTCTTAGGGCCCCCGCGCATTTAGGCGGCCAGGCAGCGCGGCCAGTTGCGCGGCCTGGCCGCATAATGCGCGGATTGGTCGCAGCGGCCAATAGGCTGCGTATGTGACGCGAAGTTTTTCGTTGGCCGCAGCGACTTGGCCGCGCGGCCTGACCGCATAATGCGTGGAGGCCCTTACACAGATTTAGGAAAACAACACCTACAAAACAACAAATAAATTAGACAAGTTTAATTAACAATGGAACCCCAAAAATGTACATACATATTACAAATACAATATATAATACATATTATAATTTATAATACATATTATAATATAAAATACATATTATAATACACATGGTATTACTATTTAATATCTTACTTATTACTTCTCAGCCCACACCCAGTAGTGAGTCTAGCCTCCTCTTACTAGAGAGGAAAAGTAGCATACTACATCACGCCGGCCAGAGGGGTTGCACAGGATTTTGTTTTCCTTCTCCTGCGGCAAAGGTTTTCTGCCATGTGATTTTCTTGAATCAGCTATTGAGACGCCCTCAGAATAGATTGGCGTGGTGACGTTATGTATTTTAAACCTGTCACCATATGACATCGCATCTAGTGCAATTATTTATTTAGCATAAAATCCTCAAACAAATTTTACTTAAAAAAAATGGGCTGAGTCAGTGATGTTTCTAGATCTATTTATCGGGCACTGGCGTGGAGTACGTGCCCATGATCGCAACAAAATTCGACATATTTATGCTAGTTCTCGTGCCAGTCTTATAGCGTGGTTGGAAGCTGCTGTGCGTGGAAACATGCCTTAAGATTGACCGTATTATTTCAATTACCTGGATGACGTGATATATGGATGTATCGGACGGACGCGGTAATGAGCGGCCGCCGACCGCCCGTCGACATTTTAGGGGTTTCTGCTCGTTGCCGATTCATTTTTTATTTGTGAAGATAAAAATCCAGAGACCTGTGTTAACTGTGACCTATGATCAAACGAGGATTAATAAACTTTGCAAGATCTGTACCGGATTAGTCTATTCATGTCCCATTACTTTCTGTAATGAAAATAATAGTTTAAAAAAAACTATAAAAATACACTTTTATACAAAATCGAACTAAAAAATAGAAAATAAATTTTAATAAATTTGAATTAAACATAGTGTCAGAAAAAATGATTTTATTGTTACAAAAGCGTGGGGTGCAAATATTTTATGATCAGATGATATGACTATAAGGGTTATTTTGATAATATCCTGTAAAGCACCCCACGCTTTTTTTACAATATAATCATTTTTTCTGGCACTATTTTTAATTGAAATTTATTTGTTTAGAGTTTCTTTTTAAACTATTATTTATTTTTTAGTTGAAATATCATAAAGCTATTGCTAAATAATCACTAAAAATATAGCAATAGCTTTATGATATTAACATCTCTATTGGCTATTGCATCGAAGAGCGGTGTTCCTTGATCACCGTTATTATTATTATCCTAGTGAGGATAACGGGTCAAAATGTTTAAAATATTGAATTGTCATCGGTCTTTAATAAGTATGCCAAATTTCGTGTTAATCCGACGTTTTTAACTGGGTCAAAATCATGTTCAAAGATTCCGTTACATACATACATACAAGCGAAGCTAATAAAAGCGTATTAAAAAGAGATAATGGACTACTTTCTGCATTAAATAGGGACAACGGACTACTCTGTGGTGACGGCTTTAGAACGCAAAGAGTCTCCGCCACAACGGCAAGAGAAAGTAAACTTGATACGAAACCGTCTGGCCTTACTTCCTTCTGTCCCTTCTTTCCCTTCCTGTGCTGGGAGGTGGTCCGACTCCGCAGTGGACATATTTATGGGCTTAGTAGTACCTATTAATGTATTTCATAGGGCTAGGTTTGTCGGCTCTTACGACACCCACAGTATGGAATGGGATGGTGACACTATGTATTCTAAATCCGACATCACTCGGAATTAATAGGTAGTACGTGATTGAACTCTTATTTAGTATTTGTGTATTAATGTGTTAAACTTATTAATGTTGGGTTTTTTTTTATTTATAGGTAATTTTTTCTGTCCTTTTCCATATAATGATAGGTAAGTATGCTCAAAGTTAAAGCACTCAAAGTCGAAGTTTAAAACGCAGACTGGCATAATGGGATAACGCTAAAATATTTTCAAAAACCGAACCATTTGCGTTCATAACTCGAGAATAAGTAAACTTTAAGCGCCATTAACGGAATTGGACGGCGGTGACGTCACAACGGATTTACGCCTCCCACTACGATCCGAAGCGAAGGATATATTGTGGAGATACTCGCCGGAATCCACTGAAAATATGAACTGGAGCAGCCAATTTAGTAATGCTTTTTAACCGTTAATATTTCAAGTTTTTTGCACTCAAGCATTATAAAAAAAACCCACGAATTATTGTGCAATATATTTTAAATTTTGATTAGAATGAAAACATATGGGTATTATAAGCTAGACAGCTTTGTGAACAATTTGATTTCCCAAAAATAAGTATTACTTGAACTTGCTCGACTGGTGGCAAAACTCAAAAATAGTAACACTCATTAAGAAACTTTTCGGAGTGCATTATTGTTATGCAGGCTTTCATGCAGTATTTGTGGCTTAGGGGACGTCAGCCACGGTTCTGTTTATATATAGAAAAGTTGTCAAATGTTGTTGGTGGTAGTAAAAGAGTTTCATCGATATTTATATGCTAAATAAAAACTTGAGACTGCTAAAGACTGCCAACACCGTGTAGTACTAGATATTGAACAACCGACTTTGAATCAACGGATCCCTGCTTCGATTCCCGGGTCGATCAAGTGTCTTTGTGTGAGCCAGAGATGACTGGATCTTTGTGTGAGAGACTGGGTCTGGTTGTCATTTGTGGTTATGAGTTATGTGTTAACGAAGTATCGCAGGATAGAGGTTAGTGCAGGGGAGTTGCCTTTTTAACTTTATTATCTTTTTTTAAAACGGAATCCGTACACTACGTATAACTTATATCGCGGCGGCAGTTTACAAACATGAAATTCACGAATACAAACGACACCCACAGCAAAAGTAAAAGGAAATTATTGGACCTAAATGCGAGATTCTGAGAAAGTGTCTCTGGTCTACACGAAGCCATCTATCCGACTCCACAATATCAGTGAGTTGATCATTAGGAATCATCTAGGCGTCAACTAACAAAATAGTTGGTGCCTGAAAAATATGCACATGGCCTGTTAATAGATAAAAAGCCTTACGACCCATCGTTGCATTAGCGACATATTTTATAACTACATTATCCGCCACACACTTCCTCCATATTTCAGACGGTAGTCTTAAAATTCAGGCGCGCTTGCAGTTTTCAGTCTAGACTGAAAACTCGGGCCGAAACGTGTTAAATTACACCTCGCCGAGGAAGTTCACTTAGTCACATTAAAAATGTAGCTTTTTTGAGTTATACACTTTGTCCTGAGTGCGTAACTTTGTCGGTTTGTTTGGCGACTTATTACGACTTTTGTGTGATTTTTTGCAGTTTCATTATTGTGGCTTTTGAGCTGTAGACGTGTACCTATATTTGTGCTTGCTGTTTGCTTATAAACGGATATAATGGTTTGCGTTGTCTCCTATATAGATTGTATTAGTACAAAAATAGTCAATACCCGTATAGTCTTAGACGCAGTCAAAATTAGTCCCACAATATATAAAAAATATACGACAATACAAAAGTTTGATATATGGCACTTTCACAGGTTGTTTAAAGTTTATGTTTTTTTTTTAACTACTACTAGTACTACTCAGCCCATAAATGACCCAGTGCTGAGTTGGGCCTCCTCCCGTCACCCTTTTTATCAGAATATGTTAATTGAGTTTACTATTTGTATGCATTGTAATTAGCATAGTCAAAAGAATACGATAAAGTAATCTATATTCAATCTCTTAATAAAAATGTACCAAATCACAATCAGAATATTGTGTTTATACCTGTTATTATAAAAGGTCAACCCTTTTGCATGGCGAAATGGCTGCCAACGACACCTGGGCACGGGCTACGCTATCCGGCAATTATTTAAAGTGTTAAGTTTAAGAGAAGAAGTGTACCGACGGTGCATTATGAAAATGGCTTCAGGCTCTCCCCCTTTCGAGGGGGGCCCACCCACTCGCGTTCAGACTAAGTAATTGTTTCATAGAGTCTGGCGGCCACCACTTTTCTTCCCGATTTGATAGCTGATTGCTTTTTAACTCCAACGAAAATAGCGGTTTATGAGTTAGTCGCTTCTGCCTATCTAGCCCCGACAAATGAGAGAGATGTTATAAGAGTGACGTGTCTGTGTATGTTTGTGGCATCGTAGCTCCTAAACGTCCGTGTGGTTATGGATTAAAAATACATAGTGTCACCATCCCATTCCATGTTGAGGGTGTCGTAAGAGCCGACAAAAAGAAATGACTGCTGAGAACCTAGCCGCAAGTTAAGTAAAACTTGATACGAAACCATGTGCCAACTCGTCTGGCCAGCGCGGCACAGTAGGCCAATTACCCTCCATGGAGGAGGCCCGACTCAGCAAAGGGTCATATAAGGGCTCAGTAGTAGATGTGCTGTTTTCAGTTAAGTCAGTTAAAATGTTTTAAAGGTTTACTACAGTGAATACATTAAGCTCGCAGTTCGTAGTGTAGATTTGTGATAGCAATGCTATTGAGACGTCACGGTTGGTGCTAGCTTGGATGCTTCTTTGTGAAGTGGGCGTGTTCCTTTAGATCTTCTTTATATTGACCGATTTTAAGCTTGAATGTGTTATGTTATATTATATTTTTTTGTAAGAAAGTCGACATTTTGATTGGCGGATTTAGAATACTTACTATCACTACTCAATCCCAACCTGAGAGGGTCGTAAGAGCCGACAAAGGCTCAAAATCAAAATCAAAATGTTTTTTATTCCAATAAATTCTTGCGAATGCTTTCAAATTGTCAAAATTATATAGCACAAAAAAATAAATTTTTAAGAAATATAAACATAATTAAGCACTTTGATTTGACCACCGGTTTGGAATGCCATTCCACAGGGAAGAGCCGGCAAGAAACTCCATGGTTGCTCTTTTAAATATAAGGGTTACAATGATGGTGGTACTGGAATGACTGGGCCGAAAACCTAGACGCAAGAGAAGGAATACTTGATACAAAACCCCGCGCCTACCCTTGCTAGCGTGGCGCTGTAGGCTAATGACCCTCCCTGTGATGGGAGGAGGCTCGACTCAGCAGTGGGTCCTTCAACGGCTGAATAGTAGTAGTAAAACATTCTTGATCAGTTCAAAGTAGAAATGAAAGTAGAAAGTCACCAACCCGAGGGTGTCGTAAGAGGCAAATCACCTAGCCGCATGAGAGGGAAAACATGAGAGGCACAGTAGGCTGAAATTCTCCTCCTCCTCCTCCATGAATTTGGAGGAGGCCCGACCCAGTAGTGGGTCATTCATGGGCAGTAACGATGAACGATGGTACATGAGTTTATCTTTTCACTCGGTCAACCAGAGAAACAAACGGTACAACGCAAACTTCTAAAAATCTCCGGCATTACGTATCTAAATGAGATCCGATATCGTATCGGGTGCCTTAAACCTCCTCTACGGAATAGAGTGGTTTTCCGGATTTTGCGATTTGTGATATCTGTTTTCGTTCATTCGAATTTAAACTTTGTGTTTATTTTCTTTGGGTAAAATATACACTGTAAACTTAGGTCTAGGATGAGGAAATAGTTTATAATATCCCTTGACTAACATCCCTTCAATATTACAAATGTGAGTTTGTTTGTTACGGTTTCACAAGAAAACAACTTAACGGATGATCATGAAACTTTGTACACATATTCTTGAAGGTATTATAGAACATTACCTTTTTACCTTTTTACTAAAATTAAACAAAATATTTTTTACGAAACCCAAAAATAATATTTTGCTAGGGTAGCCTCAGGTAAAAGCTAGTATTTTTGTAAAAAGTATCTTGTATCTTGCGATCTATAGGCTTGTTACCCTCTATGTAATTGTAAGAGGTCCGACTCAGCAGTGGGTCATTTATAGGCTGAGTAATAGAGAAAAGAACTAGTAGGTTTTACTCAAGCTTTTTTTCTTTCTAATCACCATAAACCCACGTTTCTATTGTTACCAAAACTCACATTGGAAGCTACGGAGGGAATATTAGGCGGGCGACACACGATAAACCCAATCAGTTCAAAACATAAAGAGGCGTACACACGGGACGGAATTCCCGACCGCATTAACAATACACCATATCGCTCGCGTGGCGTATTTCATTAGCGGGAGAGATTGTTTATAGTTAAAAGCTTTATTTAATGGCTACTGTCTTCTTTCCGTGTGATGACGGATTTAGAATACATAGTGTCACCACCCAATTCTAGCCTGAGGATGTCGTAAGAGATGACCAAAGGAAATGATCGATAACCTAGCCGCAAGAGAACGAAATCTTAATACAAAACCCTGTGCCAATGCTAATTACCCTCCATGTAGCTGGAGGAGGCCTCAGTGCGTCATCTAGGGGCTGAGTAGTAAATACATAAATACAAGCTTGATACATACCCAGTGTTAACCTAAGGAGTGGTTCCTTTGGTTAACACTGGGTACGTATCAAGTTTTCCTCCTCTTGTGGCTAGGTTAGGTTAGGTTACCAACCTTTTTTGTATTTTTTTTAAACGAATCAGGTGTGACTTGTCTCGCAGGGGTAAGTCACTAACACAAATAGCTGGGTCTACACCAAACGATCTACTTTGGATTGCAGATGCACATTTGGATCGCGCTCCTGCCGCGCGCGATCGGAGCGCGATGGGTCGTCCGGTGTGGACCCAGCTAAAGACACGCAGACTCAGAGCAAGTGTCTCTACTTTACACAAAGGCAGTTAGTTACCCGACCCCGGAATCGAACCTGGGACCCGTTGATCCGAAGGCGGCACATCCATACCCTAGACCATTCATATTCCAAAAGCGTCACCACACGGAAAGACAGTCGCGTATCCCGCTGTAACTTGCGCCATACGCCACCCGTTTTCATTGTACCCCCGTCCGATAACCCTGTCAGCGGCGTGACGGAGTGGCGTAGTTATCGCTGGCGTATTGTCCGCGCCCATTGTGCCGCGTCTTCATACGCTGCGCCCGCCCGTGTGTAGTCCGCCTTAGTGTTTAATGGCTTGATACTTTGTAGTGATATTTGAGACAATACTAATAGTCTGCGTGGTGACGGATTTAGAATACATAGTGTCACCACCCCATTCCATCCTGAGGTAGTCGTAAAAGCCGACAAAAGGAAATGACATGACAATAATCCCTATGGCCATAACCAAGGGATCGATAGTATTGCTGACAATTATGCTCTCTGCAAAATCTCAGGAGACTCGTTGGTCTCGTTGGTTTAGGGAAGGAAGTCAAGGAAGGAATCTCTGGAGGCAGCGTCATGAATTTTAACAAAGTTAAATTGTCCATAGTTGACGGGATCCACCAGGCGGACAGGTATTAAAAGATTGGTTGACCTGTGACAAAAGCGTTGGTTGGTTTAATATCAAACCGTATGATCGTGATCTCAGCTAACGGTTCCAACGGAAGGCCAGCGTTGGCTGTCTACTTGTAAATGCCAGATTGTAATATTTCTTTCTGTCGTCTATAGTCTATACTTTGTTTTTGTATGTCATGGGTGCATTTGCCACAAATAAATCCTTTTCCTATTCCTCTTACAGCTTAATGTACTTTTTAGTCGTTTCGTAACGCACTCTCAGGATTCATGTGTATACCTATGCTAGGCCATTAAGTATCAATAGCGTTCACAAATATTCTCCAACAAGCCCCGGAATTGAACCGTGAACACAAAGCGCAGCTTCTGTAACCGCAGACCATTGAACCTTTCTAAGATAAAGTATATCTGAGATATACCCTCTATATTCAATCGTAACTTAGAAACGGTATCTAAGTTACGTATTCTCCAAGTTTTCCTCCTCAGATGTACCCCGTATTCTGATTGGTCCCACCGTCATACGTCATCTGTCTGGCGTTCGATTGGTTGGCGTACCTCCTGGGCGTATTGTTACGTATTAACGTTTTAACTGTGTAGGTAGTTAAGTTCTGGCCATTAAAACCTTTGGCTTTTAATTCAAAAGTCGTGACGACTTTAAGTTCAATATGGACTATACTTACTGTATGTAGGTAATTTCTGCAAAAACTGACTATGATTTATGTGGTATCATACTAAAACGTTAATAACATTAACCCTAGAACAGAACAGAGATTCTAGCAGGATAGTTGTTAAAAAAAATGTGTATTAGAGGTAAAGGCATTAGCCATACAGCCGAAGCATGTATCGACCTATATTACATTTTTTACGGCAAATATTTGGAATAATATTTTACTTGCAAGATTAGTTAATAATATAGTTAATCGTTATTTTTCTGCCTGATGAAAAATAACTAGACAAGTGAGCAAACATAGTCTAACAGATCAATAGGCTTGTAGGTTTTAAAATTAAAATCTATTTCAGAAACACGATTCTCTATAAGTAGGAGTATTTTATTTTAGTAAGTAACTAATATCATTTTGTAAAAATAATAACAATGTAAAAATTATTCCTTCCCACGTAGCTCCTATTCCATCAAGTTCGAAATAAAACTCTATAGGTTATTGCCCTAAAGAGCATAAAATAAATTCTTCAAACAAATGGCGTCAAGCAAAAGTGACCATCGGTCGAGGTGGACCAAAAAAAAGATTGAAATTCATTTTTCGAACGAGTAACATTTAAAAATGCACCATGGTTTTATTCGCGCGAGATATCGCCCCGATGCGTAAACATCAAATTTTATTGACGGCAACGCCGCGTGTGACAACTTTTTTTGCAATGCAGTGTACATGTGATATTGTTTTTTGATAGCCGAGTGTGCACTTTTTTTGCAAATTCTGTACTGTCTCGTTTGGAATAATAAGTGAAGCGTGGGCGTAGTGTGCTAAATAAAGTGGCCTTCTGAAACACGGTAAACCTTCTATTGTTGGCATTTAGACTGTGTTTATTATCGGTTTTAAAATTATGTTATTTTTTGCACATTTTATTCTAACAAATCATTATTTGTACATTTAATGAAATAATTTTAGATTTGATTCGGAGTAGAGCGGTAAAGGTTTGACGTGTTTATCTCTCTGTGTATGTCTGTGGCTACAAAGCTCTTAAACGATATTGTTTAGCATTTTTAAACGATGGTGCTCTTAGATAAGGTAGATAATTTTGAATGTTGGTTATTTTCTAATCTAACCTAATTTTACGTATAACTGCCTCATCAGCCTTCACTGACGCTGCTACTTTGACGTCAACAAAAGTGACTACCAACGTCACATCACAGGCCATGGACTGTGATGTGACGTTGGTACTCACTTGTTACCAGGCGCCCAGAAATCGACAGAGGTAAACGCTGCTTTGACTCCACAAAGGATGGATGTAACAAAGCGTTGCCCGAGGCAGTCGTATGTTAAGAACGCGCCTAATCAAACGAGCAAAGTCCTGTTTCCACTTTGTTCTAAGTTTTCTTTGATGTTCCTGTATTGTTATGAAGCCCTGGTAACTTGTGACGGCTTCTTTGGGCCGCATAAATTTGGTTTGCTCCAGCGAAACATTTTTTAACTAAACATAAAGCTTAATCCTACCCAATTTTTTTTAAAGATTATTATTTCAACGCATCATAATTAACACTACAATTTTAAAGTATTTTAATTCCTTACACCAGTCGTATTACAATATGGCTAATCATTATCACTACATAGTATATAACAAAGTCGCTGTCGTCTGTCCGTCCCTATGTATGCTTAAATCTTCAAAAGAACGCAACGGATTTTGGTGCGGTTTTTTTAATAGATAGAGTTAGAGAGATAGAGATTCAAGAGGAAGGTTTAAATGTCATAATTGCACCCGTGCGAAGTCGGGGCGGGTCGCTAGTCTAATTATAAACTAACGATATTCACAATCATATGCTGACATACACATAAAATATACGTGACTGAAAGTTTCTAAAGAACTTCGTACATTAATACGATCTCTGCTATCTCATGAATTAATGGATTCACACGTTGCTGCAACCGATCAACACTATTACCATTAAGATATGCGTTTTAGGGTATGATGTCACCAAACGAACACGATTTTGTACTTTGCATTGATGTTGGTAATTTATAAGAACAACAAGTTATCTTAGTAATATTATGCGAAAGTTTAAATTACTCAATCACTCCAAAACGGCTCACTAGGCCTAGTCATCTAGTGTGGTAAACTATCATGTCTTGCATTTTAAATAGGTACCTATCTATATATCTACTTTACTACACGATGAAAGCATGGTAGAAATCACACGTTAAAACCAATTTACAAGGCTAATTAACTTCAAATATCGAACATCTATTCGCTAAAACGCCAGCATTGGCTCCACAGAGTATTTTCTTCTCTATTTTTCCTATTTCCCATCGGCACCGAATCTCCCCCAGGAATAGTGCAAATTTACCCGGCTTACACTACAGACTGGCGTTCTATTTTGAACCTTAAATACCGGTTTTCGTGTGCTTTTTGTTTCAGGAGGACATCGACAGTCGATTGACAGTAGACTCCTCGCTTTTTAGTCTAGACGGCACTTGTACAATGTTAGTAACGAATTTTTAACGTCTTTTTCCAAACCGCCGTTGCTATAGTTCGATTTTTAACTTTGTTTCGTCAAAGTTGCTAGTCAGTGTTCCATTGTCTTTGTGATTTAAAATTCAAAATCATGAATGACACTGGCAGGTGTGAAATTGGAACAAAAGAAATACTGATTTTAATTTTTAGTTTGACCTAGTGTTCTTCGTTTTAAGCTTGTCTGTGGCCTTCACGCATAATTCAAGCGAACTAGAACGCCATTAACATAGCTTTAATGACTTGCACTTATACAAAATCATGTTCGTCATATAGGTACTCAAGTTTTTCCTCATACGAACAAAAGATAATGAATGATAGAATACACGCAAGACATCGTCGATACAGTTCACTCAGCCACAAGCCAAACAAAGGCATACCCCAACACCATAAAAGCTGTATCACATGACACATTCAACATTACAACAAAGACAATCTTCCACTAAAAGCCGCAGCCATTAAAACAAAATGGTCTATCAAAATTATAATATCAATTACCGATGCATTAACAATTCATATTAGGAGTCAGACGTAGCAGAAACACGAATCTCGTGCACGTAATGTTATTATTGTGGGAGCGGGACGGGTGTATGTGGATAGCGGGAGGGGGAGGGAGACAAGGCACCCGACGTCGGAGAGCTGTCAAAATGTCAAATTTCAGGACGTAGCCGGGCGCAACTTCAAACGTGCCCCTAACGCTGGCATGCAGTATACGAGTAGCTCTAATATAGTTATGACTCCCTGGTACTTGGCTGTGTTAATATTCATGCATCCCATCCTCTTCCTAGGAATCGGAGCCATTTTCGTGAAAGCCTCGGCTTTATGAATATGAATGAATGATTTTCTGTTCGCTTTTCGGATTAAAGTTTTCGGATGTCTTGGTTTGATTATGCACCGCGCAAACGTTTCATTTGCTCTAGTGCTTCCATTAAATTTAATAATTCATAGCTTAATCCCTTCAACGAAGTTAAAAACTCTGCAAATTACTTTCCAATTAATTAAAATATGCGCAAGTTAATTTTGAGAATAATACTTGTTATTACACGAGTTTCAATTGTTTAGAGATTAATCTGTAGTATTATGTAATTATGATATTATAAATTATAAGTATTTGAAAAATATTAAATTGGATAAAGCAAATCGAATCTTGATATTCCAAAAACAGATACTCGATTCGATTTGAATCTTGATTGATATAAGAAAAGAATTCTTAATTTAAAAATATCATCCGCTGCACCAACAATTTGAAGTTGTCAGCACGAAAATACTCACAATCTAACTCCTATTATCTGTCATACCAATGAAAAAATCTTCAGTCTAAACCAACTAAGTAACAGAACTAAAAAAAAAGTAACGCTCTCCCTATTCGTTAACAACCGACCACTTGATACATCCAATCAATTTTAAAGCTCGCTCAAACTAACAAAGAAAACCGTCTAAAACGAAATTGAAATTTCCATTTCGCCTGTCCATTTTTCAGTAAAACAGGCTGTTTTTAAAGACCATTGGTGAGCGGCGCATGTCATGACAGACTCTGAAATTGGGAGGCAAAAGAAAACGGAATTTTGACGTTTCAATCTGCTCGCAGCTACTGGTTAATTAACCATGAGAGTCAACGGACATTGGCCAATACGAGTCGTAAAAGATAGGCAGATTTGAAATGACTGTCAGTCAAATGAGACAGCAACCATATGAAGAATAAAGATTTTTAGATGTTGGAATAATGTTAAAATAATTGCCGTTGCTTTTGCTCTATTTACATAAAAGCTGATTCATAAATACGTAGATTTAAAGTCTCAAACATGGTATTTGGTATTCCATTCATTACTATTTCTCGACGCCATATTCAAAACTATTTATTTTATGTTAACTTGGAGAATATGGAACATTGTAATAAAATAGATATTGATATTGAAAGAAAGTGTCGATATACCACAAAGTTATATTCGAAATGTCTATTAAAGTTAAATCTCAAAGTTGTCGTGACAAATATCAATTTATCCAAGCACACAAAGGAATAAAAGAAAAGTAAAAAAGGTAGACTTATAAGTACTTGGAGCAAAGGTATTGATATCGCGACGTTTCCCCTCATAAACTT
Source organism: Clostera curtula (assembly GCA_905475355.2). Lineage (NCBI taxonomy): Eukaryota > Metazoa > Arthropoda > Insecta > Lepidoptera > Notodontidae > Clostera > Clostera curtula. The sequence goes on along the minus strand of FR997813.1, from coordinate 1,412,748 downwards.
GCCACTTGGCGCGGTATTTTTAAACGTCAATCAGATCTGTCAAAAGTGACAGTAGTCAAATCCCTCGGCGGTAATAATGTCTGAGGACGTCGGCGTGTTCCAAATTCGAAAAACACACGTTCGGCCGCGTCCGCGCGTGCTCGATTCGCCGATTAGTGTTATTTTTGAAAATGGAATCGGAGATCGTGTCGCCTTCGGGTGATCCCGCCCACAAAATGGCCGCGCTAATCATCCGTTCGCGGGAAACTGAATGATATACAATTTTATTGATGCGATGTGTTATTAACGTTTGGAACCTGTGATTAGAGGCGAGCTTTACGCGTGGGAAGGGATTAGAAAAAAATAGGTTCCGAGTCGGCTCTTGACTCGTGCTCTGTAATTGGACGGCCATTCATGAGACTTTGTATCTACGTATTGTTTTGTAATTTCTATTTTAATGATGTGGGACGGTTTACTGTTATTTTCTTTGTGTAATAACTTTTTGTATTGTTTTAGGTGGTTGGTTAAGTTCTAGCATGACAGCGTAATCTCAGGCTTTGTTCATTTGGGTATACAAAATGAACCATGCATGCCCAAGATTTCTCTGTATTTATTTAGATTACGACGAAATTTTAGATAAATACATATTTTATATAGTTTAGTATAGATTTAATCCAAAATTAATACTCAAATATATGTCTGTACGACCAAGAAGTCTAATACACTGCTATCATTAATTAAATAATGAACAACGAAACGCTAGTTCGACGCTCTCCGGACATTATTTATTAAGAAGTCCGGTCGATTCGGAAGGCACGGTCGATCCGGTTGATTTATCTGATGTCATCCGGACGGACGGACACGCTCCGGCGAGGGGCTGCGTCTTAGGACGGGGGATTATAGTCATAGGTATGTTGCTATGTGTGTCACGTTACTCGGTACGAGCAACTAACCTTTTAAGAACTGAAATATTCGCAATCGATATAGCCACTGTAAGGTAATAGAACCCTCCTTTTAATTTTATTACTAGCCACCGTCCCCGCCTCCGCTCGTTCGCCCTTTGAAACAATGTTCCAATATGACGAGTGTTTGTTCATCCATATCACTCTGAGGATTAATTTAGAAACCTCTAAATTATCACTATTGGTGTAAAAGGAACTTGCTTGGAAATCTTCACCGGTCGTATCTTGGCTAAAGGGCCGGTTGCCTATTAACTATTATATAATTTTGAAAGAAAGTTTGGAAATATTATCACACCTTATTATCTCAGTAAATAAATGAGACATTCTGAGCCAGTTCCCTTCCAATTCCGAAAACACATTACATGGTTTCAAATCTATGTCTTCTGCCTTGATCACTTTGTATTTTAAATGCGACGCCGAATTATGAGTCAACCTTCTTAGAGGTATCTACAATTCTTAACCTATCATTTATTTTTTCATCATTCTCAATTCGTCACGATTGCTTTGGGACACGTTCTGAAGGTCCAATCTGCCATTAGTGACACGGGTGGAGGTTGGGCTCCGCCCCTACCCTCGGGCTTCGCTGGTGACACAGCATTGGCGTGGCGACAATTAAGCGGCGAGTGACTCGATGTTTCGAGGCTAAACTGAGAGGTGGCTTAACATGGGTTTTGGTTCTCGTAGACATTCGGCCATGGATAGTTCAAGGGTCGAAACAGTGAATGAAAGATTAGTGTAACGAAATGTTAGGAAGGTATTTAAATATAGATAGGATGACCTTAACGCAGCGCTAAAGAAATCTAACAATATTAAGGTGAAAATTAGTAAGGCTTGGTCTCTTTTTAATTTATAGTTAAAAATAATTGTTTCTCTAATAGCTAGAATTATTGATTTAAATGTGTGTGAAGTTAATATTTTTTATTAAAACATTCGCAAAGAAAACTATTCGTATTTAAAACATTTAACAAGGTAAACCAAAATAAACAATAACAGACTGCTGCCACCAGGATATCAACAGAGCTAGGAGCATTGCTGTGTACCAGGCAAACATAGGGCGGAAGCGTTCAAATATTTACATCGCAGGCCCGCCTCTCTGAGATCTTGTACGGTTGTTCGGTGCTATGTAATCCTGGTAGGCACGATGTTGAGCACGGCATGCTCGCCTGGTACTTAGTGAGGGGATTAAAATAGACCTATTTTAAGGAGGCATTGTAGACTGTGTCCGAAATAATCTCCTTCATTCATCTTGTTTTCTTTTTTCATAGAAATTTATGTTGGCTTGTTGATATATTGAAGCGACATCTAATTCCCTACTGTTGGGAGTAAATCTCAATGTTCAAACAGGCATACAATGGCATTGCGATGAACTATATTCCGATTCAGTGCATCGTTCATGCGTCGTTCATGAAATAATGCCACATTCACACCTATAACTCACGCGCGGCGCGGCGGCGTAGACCGCGCAATGATTTACGCAGCATCGATATCTGTTAGATATGAAATTTGTCACGCGGCGAGCGTGATATCGCCTGTTTATGCGTGCCGGTGCGCGAGCACGCGGGTGTGGAGGTAGCTTTATTTCGTGTGTCACTCGATTTTGAGTTATTGAATGACTTCTATCGACGAATCGATAAGACTGTACTTGGAAAATAGTGTCGTAGTATGCTTTTTACCCGGGCAAATAATGATTTGTGGAGCTTGGAAAGTACTTAGCAGTTGTTTTTAGTTGATTTTCTTAGTTTACATATAGTACAGGTGGCGTAGTTAGTAATTTTGAATCTTCTTAATCAAGATCTGTGCGTTCCAAAAATAACCAGATCAATGTAATGACTTTGTAGTATACAGATTTAGAATACATAGTGTCACCATCCCATTTCATCCTGAGGGTGTCGTAAGAACCGACAAAAGGAAATGACGGCTGATAAACTAGCAAGAGAAGGAAAACTTTATACGAAACCCGTCTGGCCAGCGTGGTAAAGTATGCCAATTTCCCTCCATGTAACGGGACCCGATTCAGCAGTGGGTCAGTTAGGGGCTCAGCAGTTGTAGTAGTAAAACGTGTTTACTGCTACTTACATAAATGACCCACTGCTAAATTGGGCCTCCTCCAACTACATGGAGGGTAACAAGGCTCCCGTACCACAGTGCCCAGACGGGTTAGAACATTATGATTTTTAGGATTTCGCGATTATTACACATTGGAATTAAACACTTTATAACGGATTTATCGCGTGTATATTACATTATTTAATTCCCGACGTTTCGAATGCGTTGCAGCAGTCGTGGTCGCGGGAGAGACTAGATGACAGTTGTCTTCAAAAGTACAAAGACACAGTTAAAATCTACCGCCTATAATTTTGTTTTATTGATAACGTTCCCTGTGCACGCAGAAATCGCTCATGCAGATGAGTCTTTTGCTTGAGATTTGATCAATTTAATGACTGGATCCCAGCAGGTGGTACTTGCCAACCATCCTCTCTATTGAAATTTGGATGTTTTTTAATCAGCAGATTTAATTTAGAACATTCTTTCGTTTCAAGTTTTCCTTCTCTAGCGGCTAAGTCAAGGAAATGGGGCGGTGACACTGTGGGTTCTAAATTCGTCACCACACGAAGGCATACACACCTTGATTACCCGTTAATTTGTATTTCTATTTGAAATTCGCAGCGGACAATTCGCCGCCGTCGTCACTGTGAACTTTCTGGTGGTAGGTATAGAGCATATAATGAGACAGACATCTAGAATCTGTGCGTTTTTATTTTCAATATGTAAATTTGCGCGCGCCGTCGCCATTGCAAATGTAATATCCAATGTGTTTGATTGGATCCATACGATGTCGAGTTGCCAGAATCTTAAGAAATGCTACTTTTTTAATACGATAAGCGGACCACTGTTCCATTCTCCTCGAAGGAGAGAAATTAGGGTAACTCTGGTATTGGTATTATTTGCCGTTTTCTTTTTCTTTTATAAAAACGAAATCCCTGCACTAGGTATAACATGTATCGTGGGGGCAGTTTACAAACATGTATTAAGAACACAAAAACACTTGCCCGACTCTGGAATTGAACCGGGGACCCTTGATCCAAAGGCGGCTTATCAAAAAATTCAGCCGAATACAAATATTATAAATCGATAATTTCATTAAAATTTATATACCGTGGCTATTTAAATAATTATGAAAACAATTGTAGTCAAGAAGTTCGAGTAACAAATCGAATGATTTCGAATTAACTATCTATTCCGAGTTATGAACTGGCAACACCGACTCGGATTCAAATGGATCCGATTATTATTTATCCGCTCCCGGCGCTAATCAATGCGCGACGTGCGTTTAATTTATGCATCCAATTCGTTACGGACTCGATACGTTTGATTTTTTTTTCATTCAGTATTCATTATCTGTACGTTGAGTCATTCTATTTTTAAATAATTGTAAGTAAGGTTTCGCGCGGATTTTAAATTTGGAATAAAAAATGTGCTTATGGTTGTCATAACGTAGGTGTATCAAAAAGGTGGACAGCTTGTCTGCTATGTTTGCGCAATAAAAAAAGGCCTGTCCTCAATGATGTTACAAGTAAAAAGGTGTAGATGGGTTATAAGCGGTCAGCAAGCGGCACGTTAAAAGTAGGCTAATTAGCAAACCTGACCTTAGTGTTGCGTCGCTGGCGTCATCAGATGCACGTCAAGAGCCGTGTGTAAAAAGTGCTATAAAACAATTGAAAATGCCGTCATGTGTTATGAGATATTGCACAAACTACTCTAAAAAAACTTCTAAAAGTCAAGGAATCACTTATCATTCGTAACTATCACTATTTCTGTAATATAATTAATATTTTTTACAAATTAAAATGTTATTCGTAAAATATGGCGGTAAAAATCAATGAGTGGAACAAAAGTATCCTCATTACCAAGTGCAAAAGAGATAGATGTCATTACGCGTCACAGACTTGTCAAACTGTTATGTCTGATTGAATCTATATTGTTTCTAGTGCATGTGACGACGCATCACAACAAATTATATTTGTCTCTATTTAGCACGTGATTATTAAATCATACCATCCTACTTTCACGACTCATCTAAAGCAGTGTGCATATTGCATATTAAGTTAACTATGTGTGCGTTGGCTTGCCATTTTTATAGATCGAATGTTGTACAGGTAACGTATCTACACCTTTTATTTGTAACATCATTGCCTGTCCTTCTCTATGGTCTCACAAAGTCCTAAAATCGGAATAAACATTCTAGCAGTATGATTTGGCTCGGCATTCATGATATTAGTTTAAAAAAGTACCTATATTATAATTTAAATTTAATATATACTTAATAATTTGGTGGTTATTCACAAAGTCAGTAAAAAACTAAATCACAAATACCTATAATAATCTTTTGATAACTCACTGGAATTGCCATCTCTCGAAAATTTAATAATAAAGTATTTTCAGTTTACAGTAATGCATAATTTTACCAACAAGAAAACGAGCTTAATGTAATGTAAATACTTTTTTTCAGATTTAACTACACTACACTACGTTCACAAAGTAAAAAGAGTTTAAATGTTACATAGGCAACTATTAAAAACAATGTTATAACAAGATACGGGTGTGGGAATTGTCAATCTCGCGTTACACAAATCTAAGTGCGGCATCTACGCTCCGATACAATGGGCGGCAACTTTTTGCCAGCCCTGCGGAAATTTATTGCGGTGGCTCGCATGCAAAACGAGCGGATTGACGCTGTATAGGGCTGTCGCGGTGCTACAATTAAATAATACATATTAGTATTTCTATTCCATTTCCATCCTAACAGACAAAGGGAAATGACAAGGACGAGAACCTAGCCCAAGAGAAGGAAAACTTGACACGAAATCCTGTGCCAATCGGTCTGGCCAACGTGGCACAGTTGACTAATTATGGAGGAGGCCCGACTCGGCAGTGGGTAATTTATAAGCTTAGTGGTGGAAGTAGTAGTATATACAAATTGGTAGAATTTGACTGCCATGTATTAAAAAGGTGTTGCTAGTATATCTGCATAGCTTGACATTTCCCTTCATCAAAGACAAGGAGGTACACGAGTTGAAAGAGAAAAAAGATTAAAACTGCAAGTTAGGGACCTCACTTTATACCCTTATTGTGCCGCCAGTGAACCCTATCGCAGTGTCTCTGCGCACCTCATGAATATTGCTTCTTTTTACTTAACATTTATTGACAATCGTTTGAACATGCCGCCTGCGCACACGCACATTCCCGACTATTTCCTACCAGCCGATTTACATTGAGCAAATCAATCAAAAACCGACCTTATAATTTAAACTGCAGAGCTTGAAATATACAAAAGCGGTTTGTATACGTACTTTTTCTTAAATTTTAATGATACGGCGTCCTTTGATGTCCGATTGATATGCAAAGGAGTATATTGTTTCGTTTTTGCAACAAGTTCTGGATGCGTAGCAAAGATGTGTCTGTCACTGCTTTGTATTAAACTGGGCGCGGGTGAGGTGAGCGACTTTATAGGTTACTAAAAGTTTAATGCTCTGTAGCTTTTAAAATTTATAACACATGAAATACTGATCAAAAGTTCTTTTTTATTTGAATCTAAAACTATTAGTGAAAAAAATATATATTCGTCCGTGAAGGAATCGTGGATTTGTACAAAAATAATAGAGATGGGTTTTTTAATAGTGAACTCATTAATATTTTTTTTACAATTCCTACACTCCAGTATTTTTCTTATTGCAATTTTTGCCACATCCTTATCACGATAGCGGCAACAAGTAGGTACTTGTTTAAAAAAATGATTTTGTAGTAAAGCATGGGGTGTATCGAATATTTTGAACACATACAAATATTTCTGCAGTCTGTCTACTACTGTTCCAATTCAATCCTTATTTTTGTAATAATTCTGCCATGACTCTATAAGCACGATTTCATATGAGTCATTCATAGCCTGAAATTATAATGCTAAATTATAGCAAATGTTTTAGTGAGATTAAAATGATTTTGTAAGATGGTATATACCTCAAATCATGCTTTGAGTTCAATTCATCGCATGTCGTTCTCCAGCGCAGTAACTTGTCTCGAAATTAGTCACTCAACAAATGGAGGGGCGAAACAATACCCCCTCTACACAATCGGTTAAACACACACGTCCTAATTCAATCAACCACGAGACAGGTACCAGGCAAACATAAACGCTAGGAGTTAGAACGCACCTATCTCATTTCCTAGCCCAGTTGCGGCTTCCGAACGGCCGTCAGCGCGGACTCTTCCGGCTCCACAGATTAGTATCGATGCCATTTACCGTCTCACTACCGCCATTGTTGGCTTTGCTCGATTCATGCGAATAATACACGTTGAGAATTCAATTTTGGTATTTCGAAAAAGGAATGCTGTAGTGCCGGCTCTTGTTTGCAATCGACTAAAATAGTCATTCGATATTAAATTCGATTGCGATTTGAAATGTACATTTTACTTAGTGGGACTTTAATCGGAATACTGTGTAGCGTGACCGATAAAATTTAATGTTAATGGTAAGTGTATTTATGCAGTTGTTAGACAGAGTTTACAAATTACACAGACACAACTGTCATTTGTTTGCTTACAATTCAGAACCTACCAGTGGCGTAGCTAGGTAACCAAGGGCCCTGGGGCTAATTAAAAAATGGGGCCCCACTGCTATGTAAAGTGATTAGGTTTTATCAAATAAAAATATGAAATAATAGGTTGGTTAAAAAAGATTCTTCGCATTTTTTTAAGAAATTTCATAACATTTTTTAATATAGTTTATTTAAATTTAACTAAAGTACGTAGGTACCATTTTGTTCAATAACTTTTTGGCACCTTGTAGGTAGGGACATGATCCATTGCTATAGAAATTTTGGGACTTCTGATCAAAATACCGCGACAAGTGGTTTTGGCAGTCCTCTCGTGATGTTAACCTGACACTGCCTAAAGAATTCGGAAGTGACCGAAACAGGTGGAAATCTGAAGGTGCAAGGTCAGGACTATACGGAGGATGCATTAACACCTCCCAGCCAAACTCTCTTAATTTTTACTGAGTGGCTAAAAATGCGTGAGGTCTAGCGTTATCATGATGAAAAACCACACCCTTCTGTTGATTAATTCCGGCCGCTTTCTCTCAACTTCTTGCTTTAATCTCATCAGTTGTTCGCAGTAGAGTTTAAAATTGATGGTCCTGCCTGGTGGTGCTCAGACACAGCTCATGATGAATAATGCCCATCCAATCCCACCACACACACAGCATCACCTTGTTGCGAGATAACCCGGGTTTCGCCACAGTCTATGAAGCCTGACCGGCCTTTGATCATGACCTTTTTCGCACGTTCTTGTCGTACGTGATCCACTTTTCATCACCAGTTATCAGCTTCTTCAAAAATGGCTCGGTTTCATTACGTCGTAATAAAGAATCACAAAAAAAACCTAACAGTGTTGAGTACACTGTAAGGTTTTCTATTAGGTTTCTTTCAGTGAGCTCGTGAGGTACCCAAATATCGAGCTTTTTTGTGTACCCAATTTTTTTTCAAATGCGCCAAAACTGTTTTGTCGTCAATTCCCAGTTCTGCAGCTGCGTCGTTACTAGAGAAATATCTTGCTCCACTTTTTTAAAAATGGCATCCATTTTATTCGTAATAGGGGAGCAGAGCGACGTGCATCTTTGACATCAAAATTTCCGGATTGAAAACGCTTAATCCAAATTTGTCCTACTCTCACAGACACTGCATCCACAGGTCCATCCACATCCAATTTGTTTACGGGGCTTGTGTTGCATTTTTTCCTTTTTTGTAGATTTGCTCATTATTTCCTTACATAATTGGTGAACAGTTCATGCTTGAGCTAGTTGAGGTAAAAGTAGGTGATAAATATTAATAAATTGAAGTGAAAAACTAGGAATATTTTCTTTGGAATTCGGCACACTTTTGTACTAAAGTTGGTTCATCATCATGTAATAAAAATGTTCGTGTTAGAAAATCGAATATATGACACACTGCATTCATAGCAATAAAACGTGTATATAATTGAGATATTATAGTACATTATTGAAAATCTCAATTTTAAATATTTTTTCTCGGTTTGGAAATCGGTGATCAGCAGCTAATTCATCAAAATGCGTAATCAATACCATATTTTCTTATATTCACTTGAATAACGAAGTTTTATTGCTGATATCGTATTGATTGACCCTACTGGACCATCTAGTTGTATTTAGTTTTTTTAGTGGTGTCCGATTCGCCAGTGAATTTTCACAGTAGATCCCTACGTTTGATGCTGTTTCCGAAAAAGCTATACAAATCTTGCAACGTTGCGAAAGAAATTGATGCCGTTAGGAGTTGTATTTCCACACAACTCCTAACGGCATCAATTATCACCAAATATAGATTACTGGCAGATTTCTAGTTTCGAGGATTCGAGGGCCCCCCTGAGCTTGAGGGCCCCGGGGCACTGCCCCGCCTAGCCCCTTGGTAGCTACGCCACTGGAACCTACCGATATTGTTTACCTTCTCAAATCGTACTTATGTGATTGGTAAATCAGATAAGTACTTAAGATAGCTGTATAAAATTGTAACACCACCATTTTATTGAATACTAGCGGCCCGTCTCGGCTTCGAGCGGGTGGACATTTTGTTTTATTGCAATTAATATTGCATAGACTAATAAAAATGGTGAAAGAATTTTTAAAATCGGTTCAGTACTTTTTGTGCCAATTCGTTACATACATAAATACAAATCTTTCCTCTTTATAATATTAGTATAGACTAAATAGCACTGCTGCTGCGTTGTCCATGTGGTGACCGATTTACGGTAAGAGCTGATGAAAGGAATTGACAAGGTCGATAACCTAGCTGCAAGAGAAGGAAACCTTGATACGAAACCCTACACCAACGCGTCTGCGGCTAGTGGGCTAATTCCCTCCCTGTATCGAGTAGGCCAAACTCAATAGTGGTTCATCTATGGGCTGATCAGTAGTAGCACTGCTATTATTAGTATTTGGTATACTCGACTAGAATCACTATAGAACAATCGCATGTCATATTATTTAGTGTGAACGGCGAACATTTTAGGACTATTTCCTAAATAAAAGAAAGATATAAAGATAAGAATTAAAATATCATCGCCAGAATTGGTCATCAACGAAATACCTAATATTTCATTTAAACGATGCCTATCGTCTAATAATACTCTACGCTAATTTGATTAATCCAAACACATGTACATATATTGCTAAGACATAGATCACTACGCGAATTTATCGCTCGTAACACCAAATACGGCGGAATTTATATGACGGTTTGCATAGTACAATCGCGTTAAGTATCGACAACGGTCGCTTGGCACGCCAAAAAACTATTTTCGCTGACTAAAACGTCCGACGGTCGGTGTCCATTACAGATCTGCATAATTTAAAAGCCATGCTGTCGCGGTGGCTCCGAATCGGGAGTTTGAATACTTTATGCGCCATTCAATGCGCTCTCTTCGTAAAAATGTTTAACGTCGCTTTGGAAAATTGACGGTTGTCGTTCAATTATCCCTTACGTGTACTGTTTTATGTCACATAATTGAATTTAGTCGATTATTCCAATTCAGTTATTCGATTGTCCTATTAATAACACTCAGTGTTTCCGTGTCTAGTGGTGTTCCTTTTTCGAAGTTTAAATTTTGAATATGGCGATCATAATTTTGTGTAAATACCAATTTTGACCTGATTCACCCAAAAGTAATGCGTTACGCGCACGCCAATTCCAAAAATACGCGAACCGACGCTTGTCCAGAAATATTTCACATTTAAAACAACAATGTATCCCGGCCGCATGTTCGCACATAAACAAAACATAAAATAAATAAACAACGAGACATGTCGAGGAGAAAACAGAAGGACGTAGCCGAGGGTACGGATAGTGCCATCCATCACGGGGTCACATCTCTTCGATAGGGTTAGGGCCACCTCCGCACCTTTATGGGTCCCTGGTGGAACGTAAAGCCGCCGTACAAGGGGTCCATAGTTTTTTGACGTCTATTTGTGGTCGCCGCTGGCCCTCTAACGACTTTTGCTTGTAAACTGCGCTTAAAATAGTTTTACTATCTTCGAGGGCTTAAAATCAGGAATGGCTGGGGTTTGCGGTTTTTTAAAGGGTTCACAATAGCGCGTTTGCTAACTAGCTTATGACAGATTTGACCACAATTTATGGCTGGCTGACTAGCTATGGATTCAAGTCAATTGTTGGAGCTTTTAAATATTGATGTCTGAACAGAATTTAGGTTGCATAAAAGAAATTGGTGCTCTATTTCTGATTAAACGTATTATTGACGATTATATTGGTCAAAAACAGAGGGAACACATAATGAAGAAGAAATGTGTTAAGCTGTTTCATTCAATTTGTGATTTTAATTACGTGAATTAATAACCACGAATATATTATTTGCTACACAAATAAAAATCGCATACATGCTAGTATTAAAAAGGTTCTCCTTCTTCAAATCCTATTGCAACATTGCCACTAATTGCTTTATCGCAAAACAGTTTCAGTAATACCAGGATGCCTTTAAGTTTTATCTCAAGGCGTTTTGCGCGTACAAAGAAAGCATCCCAAAAAACTTCGCTCCTTTGACGTACAAAAGTGGAACGTGCATAATTTAAACCTCAATCCCAGGATGTTGTGTCGGGTTGCCGAAAAATTTAATCCATCACAACTTACATGCGGTACGCTCTGTTCCCAAACTACAGAGGAAGAAACGCAGAGAGTATACGTATGTAACTTTACCAGTAATCTGACTGCCTCGTTGGTCTAGGGGTTGGATGTGCCGCCTTTGGATCAATGGGTCCCGGGTTCGATTCCGGGGTCGAGCAAGTGTCTTTGTCTAAACCAGTGAACATGCTCCGAGTCTGGGTGTCATTTGTGTTCGTGAATTACATGTTTGTAAACTGCACCCGCGCTACAGGTGATATACCTAGGGGTGTATTCTAAATCCGTCACCACACGGATAAACACTAACCTACAGCACGGTAAACTGTTCTTCTAAAGACGTCACCATGGAGAATAAAGATGAATTATCTGGACATAAAATAATCTCGTCCCATTTATGATTTCTTCAGATCACCGCACAAAATGTTTCATAAACATGTAACTTCCGACACTTTTTAGTAATATAACGTACCAAATAGTAGTTTGTGGTAATGACTACTTCATGTATTAACGGAAATCCGGCCTGTATTTTGGACAACTCACCTCACATGCACCAAATCTATTGAAATTCCCAAACCACCGGTGGTCAGGGATCCAGAGTGAGGAACCTCTTCACGGTACGTGCTGTATCCAAAAGTACTGCCTTTTGTATCAGGCTCTTCACCCAGGAGGCCAGCGATAGCTTCTGTGGGTGTTCATCGTAGCTCTTCATATTCCACATAGCACTAACCTCGTAAGATAGATCTAAGTACTTGATCTTATCTCCTGTCATAATGAGTTTTTATCGTTGACTGTGTATATGCTAATATATCCCATTAATTTGGGAAGAAGCCATTCAAACAGTAGGTTCATTCATTCATAAGTACAAATGTGTGAGACATAACTCGTTCAGAAAATCAGCAAAGGCATACCCGTCAGATAACCCTCTCCTTTGAGACGGCGCTATGATTTTTATTTTTACGACACGTCCGGAAATCACCGGGGCCCGTGAATATATTATTATTGTTATGGCAACACCGAACTCTGGGAAAATTGTAAAATACGCACACATTTTCCCCGCGCAAGAATTATGCTCGCAGACGCATATCATTAGGGAATTTCGGTTTCTGAACGCGCCGCGGCTCGCCTGAATATTTTAGTGGCGTGTTTTTCGTGTTTTCGCTCCAAATGTTGTTCCAAACACCGCCTTGTCAGCTGATAATTTATTAAAAATGGAACGCTTCAACAGAAGTTTTCTTGATCGCACGCATAATAAATATTCGTAGAAAATTGCTATAGGCGAATACGGGTGTTGATGAAAGAGCTCCAGGACCCGGAACCCGCTAACTCAAGTCAAAATATATTTTAGCAGTCTTGGTAATAAAGTAACACAATCTACTACCACTCGGCCCATAAATGACCCACTGCTGAGTCGCGCCTCCTCCCATCAAAGGGATGGTAATTAGCCTACTGTGCCACGGGCAGACGGGTTGGCACAGGGTTTCGTATCAAGTTTTCCTTCTCTTGCGGCCAGGTTTTCAGCCTTGTCATTTCCTTTTTTCGGCTCTTACGACACCCTCAGGATGGAATGGGCTGGTGAAATGGGGTGGGTCCGATTTAGAACACACAATATCACAACCCATTCCATCCTGAGGGTGTTGTAAGAGGCGACTAAAGGAACGCAAGAGGCAGATCACCTAGCCGCAAGAGAAGGAACCTGAGCTAACCCGTTTCACCAGCATGGCACAGTAAGCTAAATTCCCACCGTGAATTTGGTGGAGGCCTGACTCAGTAGTGGGTCATTTATTGGATGAAGCGACACATTTTTTTTTATGAAACGAAACCCCTGCTCTAGATATAACCTGTATCGCGGGGGCAGTTTACAAACATGAAATTCACGAATACAAATGACACCCAGACTCAAAGCAAGTGCCTCTGGTTTACACAAAGATACTTGCCCGGCCCCGGAATCGAACCCGGGACCCCGTGATCGATTCCGGGGCCGGGCAAGTATCTATACCGTGAAAGGCGGCGTCCAACCCCTAGACCAAAAAGGCAGTAATGTAAGCAGCGTGAGTGAACTAGTCAAAAAAACTCAGCAAAAAGAAAATCGCATGACGCGGTTCCCGTCATACGATCAAGACATTATTCAAGTTTCGTTCGTTCCCGGTCCCATAGCGCGTATTTACATATTCTCATTCGCTCCCCCCATAGATTTAGGTGCCAGCAAATGGATTGTTTCTCCTCGTATAGCGAAACAAAATTTATAGTTGAAAGAGCGAATTTTTTCGCTCACGTCCCTTTTTTCAACGGGCCACTGAGGATAGGGCTGTCGACGACATTAAAACCAGAAAATAATATTGCTTTAATAAAAATATAATCTTCATAAAAAATAAGGATGACGATTTATCTTTTAAATTGCCTCGTTGGTCTAGTGGTCAGATGTGCCGCCTTTGGATCAACGGGTCCCGGGTTCGATTCCGGGGTCGGGCCAGTGTCTTTGTCTAAACCAGAGGCACTGGCTCGGAGTCTGGGTGTCATTTCTATCTATAATATGTATGTATTTACAAAAAAAAAATGTATATAAGTAGTTTATCATCCATCTCGTTACCATAACACAAGCATTAAGTTGCTTAGCTTGGGACGAGATGGCGTTGTGTGAAATGTCCAAGGATATTTATTTATTTTATTTATAAATTCAACATTTATAATCATATGACACAAAAACTCAATTCTTTTCGTCAGTGAGTTACTTTTTTAATGCTGCGAAAACCGATCGCGATATTTACACATTGAAATTTAAAACATTATAAAATATTTATCGCACGTATTTTACATCATTTTATTCAGGACGTTTCTAATGCTTTGCGCAGTCCTGGTGACTGTTTAACTCTAAGTTACCTGTACATGCCTAACTAATATAATTTTATTATTAGAATACAAAAATAATCTTAAAAGCCATGAATGGATGAATAAACATCTAATATGACGCCAAAAGGTTAACATAAAAGTCAGAATCGACTATAGATCACGCCTTTCAATAATCGATTGTAGGCCAAGTTTTTTTTTTGCGTCGGAGATCTTCAATTCGACGTGGCCCTCAAGGTGGGACTGGCCGGGACTCTGGAGCGCGGAGAGATGGTAATTTGCGCCCCGACCTACCCACTAAAACCGACGGCGATCCTCAACTGCCTGAACCAGAGCCACGGGATCCACTCCCAATAGGAGAGCATGCTCTGCTCCCTGGGCGCTATGCCAAGTTTTCAATATCAATATTTCGGTGACACACAAAAAATCGGTAAGGCCCAGCCCTATACGTTTTTCTCTCGATTTTCGATTTATCGGCAACTTACGGCCGGTATAATCGTGATTTTAATGCGTTCCGTGATTTACAGCGGCCGACGGCGGATGAGGACTGAGCAGGATTGCTTTTGAGAAATTTGATATCTCTATACTGTTTATGATGCCCTGGTGCAGACTGTGGAACAATATATTTGCAAATGTCGATTATGTGATCATTGGGGGATAAGCAGGGAGGATTGAGTGGTAATAAATTGGTAACATGCTTATTGCCTTGTGGTTACTGATTTAGAACATAACATAGTGTCACCACCCCATTCCTTACTGAGGGTTTGTGAACGGCTATTAAAGGGAATGAATGATAGCTTTTTTAACCATCCACTAAAACAGAGTATTTGATGTAAGGAGAATGATTCCATTATGATCCGAATTAAGAATATTAGTTATTCGAATCTAAGAATAAGAGTGACAAATGAGAACGAGGAAATGTGTATGAAAGGTGTGAATGTAAATATACGATGACTACCACGTAGCGTAGGACAAGTGCCGAAAGATGATAATGGTAAGTAATTGAAAATAAAATGAAATACAAGAGTTTTGTGATAGAACGTATTTTTGAGTAAGAGTTTACAAAATTATGTAAAGTGACGTTGTTGGTCTAATGGTTGAATGCGTCGCCTTTCGATGGCGGGGTCCCGAGTTCGATTCCGGGGCCGGGCAAGTGTCTTTGTGTAAACCAGAGCCACTTGTTCTTAGTCTGGGTGTCATTTGTATTCGTAAATTTCGTGTTTGTAAACTAGAGCAGGGGTTTCGTTTTATAGAAAAAAAAATGGTCTATTTATTTTACTTTTACACTTTTAGTCCATTTGGCGTCGAAACTTTGGGACACTGAGGTCCTAATGCATTGGGCCTCTATAAAAAGCTCTGCAAAAAGCTTAGAGAGGTGTCAGGCGACCCAAGGGCTGGCAGCTTCCTAGGCCAGCAGATAAGCCTGGCCATTCAAAGGGGAAATGCTGCCAGTATTTTAGGCACATTACGACATGGGCCTAATTTATTAAATTAGTTTTTTTTTAACATTTTATAATAATATGTATATTATTAACTATTACCTACATGAAACTGTAAGATGATGGTTTAATGAAATTGTATAGTATTGTATACAAGCGCTGTGTTTAAGGGGTTATCGTTTCAACATCATCAGCCCACATTAGTCCACTGCTGGACATAGGCCTCCCCTAAAGAGCGTCATAGCGCCCTGTCTTCAGCTTGACGCATCCAGCTGTTGCCCGCAACCTTTCGCAGATCGTCGCTCCATCTAGTTATCATTTCACCGTGTATATATTAAAGAGTCGGAACTAAACTCCGAAGACCACGTACGAAAGACGATGCGACGTTAGCAATCCCGTTATTTGGATCGCGTTTATCATGTCTTCTTTTTGTGTGGCCTTAACGGTCCTCATAAATTTTTGATATCTGCTTTTTGCCAAGGACTTCATCTTAAATCTACATTCACATATTTAAAAACTGTTACCATAACTTGACTAACATTAAGCATGATGTTTGTTTTTGCAACGTTGGTCCCTTTCATTCATATAATAACTTGAAATAATGTATATACGTATTTAATGGAGCTGTTCTATAGATAGATTTCTCATCACGATATCTCTGGAGCCATAAGACCTAGAGACTTGAAATTTTCTTTTCAGCGACTAGAGATCAGCCAAGATCGGATTTTACGAAATTCCAAAAAAGGGGGGTTGCGGGATTGTCAATTATTTGGCAAAACAACGTTTGCGGGATCAGCTAGTTATTACATAAATTAACAAACTAAATATATTAATTAAATTGAAAGTGAAAAATTCGTAGATTAGACTAGAATATCTGTAATCATTAGAAGAAACTAGTACTACTAACCACCCACGGCTGAATTGGAGGAGATTAATTAGCCTTTTGAGTCTAGGTTTTCCGCTTAATCATCCCTTTGTCATCTTACGACACCCTCAGAATAGAATAGGGCGGTGACACTATGTATTCTAATTCCGTCATTCCGTCAACAATGACTCATAATATGGGGGTAAAAAAGTTTGTATGCTTTTTAAAATGCCTTGCACAGATTTAGCCTCAACTCGGAATAAACTTTCAAATATATTTGTTTTTAAAATCTATCTTTAATATGAATCATTTTAACTCTCGGCACTAGTAGGAAGCATCAGTTAACGTAAACTACCTGTCGAAGTGATGCGTACGCGCAAGTTAGATTGAGGATATACTCGAACACTTTTGGGAAAATATTCCCTAAACTTTAATATAAAGATCGTTTTCGACCATTTGAAAACACATCTTCTACTCCATATAGGAAGGTTATTAGCCTATTACATTATATATACAGGTCTGTATCATGTTTTCCTTCTCTTCAGGCTACGTTCGATTTATAGATCTTTATTTTCTTAAGGACACTTTTATGAGAAGCTAAAAATAAACGCATATAAAATACAAATACAATAGAATGCGGTACGCAGATTGTTTAACTTATGCATAAGGTCAAGATTGAAGAAAGTGTTTCAATAAAACCTTTATGATTATTATTTTTTTCATTTAATCTTAATTATAGTCGAATGATTATGTTATAAAAAATTGCATTTTTGGCGTTTCGAATGACTAAGGTTCTCTGAAAACATATTTTTTTTGTGCTGACGGATTTAGAATACAAGTATCACCACCCCATTCTTACCTGAAGTGTCGTAAAAGTAGACATAAAGATATAATACAGCCAAGAACATAGCCGCTTAAGAAGGAAAACCCTTGTACTAAACCCTATAGCAACCAGTCTGGCCAGCATGCCCCAGTAGGCAATTACCCTGGGGCTGAGAATTAGAAACACATATTTTAGATTTAAGATCACATATTTTGTCGAATATCTCCAAGTGTGTCAAGAACTTGGTATGCTGGAAATAGCCGCGCGGTGGGACCGATCGAGCGCGCATGTTTGTTATACCAAATGTCGATATCTACCGATCGCACTAATGCATGATGCCGCCCAGAGAAGTGTGGTGAAGGTTTCATAAGCATCATCATCACCTACATTAAATGGGATAAATTAAATGTATGGTACGATCTGCCTCTTGCGCTCTGTTAGTAGCCTCTTACGACACCCTTAAGACGGTATGGGTTGGTGACATTGTGTATTCTGAATCCGTCACCACACGTCACCACACCCATTTTTTATGTACCCACCGATTAATCACGACACCTGAACCGATTTCAATCAAATCTTTTCTTTCTATTACAAAAGTTGACTTTTAAAGTCATCATCATCATCATCATTTCAGCCCAAAGACGTCCACTGCTGGACATAGGCCTCCCCCAAGGATCTCCACAAAGGCCAGTCCTGGGCCGCCCGCATCCACTGCTTTCCGGCGACCTTAACCAGGTCGTCGGTCCACCGTGTGGGAGGTCTACCAGCACTGCGCCTTCCGGAACGCGGTCGCCACTCGAGGACTTTTCTGCCCCAACGTGCGTCGGTCCTGCGAGCTATGTGCCCTGCCCACTGCCACTTAAGTTTGGCAATCCGGTGGGCTATGTCGGTGACCCTGGTTTTCCTGCGTATCTCCTCATTTCTGATTCGATTTCGCAGGGAAACTCCGAGCATAGCCCTCTCCATTGCCCTTTGGGTGACTTTGAGCCTTCTGATGGAGCCCATAGTGAGCGACCACGTCTCTGTTCCATAAGTCATAAGTCCATAAGTCACTTTTAAAGTATTCTCAATTAATTGAATAAAACATCAAACTGAAAATATTGCTATTTTAATAATATTATAGAAAATCATCCATTTTTCTTAGTCGCATCTACGTATCACGTGACACCACCAAGGTGCCGACTGGGAATCGAACGGCATCCTGTTAATAATTTACACTCACCTTCGAGCGCGGTACCAGGCTGGGATAAAATGTAGGTGGTCTCGCGGGGCGCGGTGGCCCAGTGTAGCACGCCAAAAACCAATAACATTAGGACGAGACGTGTTGCGTGTTCCTGTCGCCCTGGTACCTCAAGATGTATTAATGCGGCGAAACGTCTTTGGGGAGTCGGCCACTATGAAATATTTTCCTCTAGCTACATTCGCACAGTTTCTGTCTTCCCTTGGGGCCATTCCTCAATAGTTGGATGGAAAATATTACCTATGCATTTTTGATAGTAAAGTATGACGTAAAGTACTGGCTTAGGTCAAGTGGTTTGATGTGCCTCCATTCGATCACGACTGCCCGGTTCGATTCAGTGTCTTTGTCTACCATGCACTTGACATTTGTGTTTGTGAGATTACGTTATACCTAGTACAGGGGTTTCTTAAAACAATACTTTCTGTCTCGAACGATAACCGAAACTCGACAACAGATATTCCAAATCGATCATCATTTTATAAAGTATTTCTGAGATTTTTGGCGACTATTTTATTATATCAACTCGAGCACTGGGAGTTTTAACTCCCATGTGTAGCCTCATATACAAGGTGGACAGATCACATGCTCAATGGTCGCCGGAATACCATGGATGCTAGCAGCTTAATGGGAGGCCAAGTCCAAGAGCTACATAAACAACTTATAACTCTAGGCCTATAGGCTCCATCAAAAGGCTCAAAGTCACCCAAAGGTTGGTTGGTTGTGGTCGAAATTTCCCTGTGGGATTGAATCAGGAAGGAGGAGAAGAACCGGAGGCACATAGCTCGCAGGACTGACGCCCGATGGGGCAGAAATGTCCTCGAGTGGCGACCGCGATCCGGAAAGCACAGCGCTGGTAGGCCTTCCACGCGGTGGACCAATGATCTAGGTAAGGTCGCCGAAAAGCGATGGGTGGCTCAGGACAGTCTTTTGGCTGATATGCTGATGATGAACTCTAGCCCGTTGAAGAATTTCAAATCACCATTCTACGAGTACTACAAACAAATGAAATATCTTCAGCTAGTGAGATGTAATACAAAATAAAGCAGTCAAATCAGTGTTTCCCGTAATTCCCCGATCATTATCCCGCCGGATAGCACTTAAGAATACACTTGAAAAGATCTAATTTTATTTACAAGCAATTGACGAAGGGAAAAAGCCAATTTAATTAGACTCAATTCGGTTCGTGCCGTCCGTAATTTTGTGCAAATCTCATTTGTATACGTTACCATTGTTTGCTTCAAGGACCACTATCTCCTCAGGACTTGTTAACTTTAATATAATAGTAGTAATAGTTTAATCACTACATAGTATAAAACAAAGTCGCATTCTTCTGTCCGTCCCTATGTATGCATAAATCTTTAAAACTACGCAACGGATTTTAAAGCGGTTTTTTTTTAATAGATAGAGTGATTCAAGGGGAAGGTTTATATGTATAACCCACCCCCGCTTTACACGGGCGAAGCCGGGGCGGGCCACTAGTTTAATATAATATTTAACTCTAGAACTTTTGATCTTATACAAAACTAGCATGTATTTTACTATCATCATCTGAGTCGAGCCTCTTCTTAGTTCATGGAGGGAAATTAGCCAACTGGGCTAATTCCCCTGCATCTAACTCGAAGCTTTATATTGAGAATATGTTCTCAATATAAGGGTTCACCAGAATAGCTGATACGACCTATAACTTGAATGCTCTAAATCTGGCATAATTGTGACTGAATATAATTTTGGATGTAAACTATATTCTAATTTGTGTTTCTGTCTTGTTGCAGCACCCGTACCCCTCGGAAGACCAAAAGAAACAATTAGCGCAGGATACAGGGTTAACGATACTACAAGTAAATAATTGGTAAGTTGATTCTTGAGATATTTACACAGGTTAACCAGCATAAACCGTTTTATGAATTTCAAACAGGAAAGCCAATTATTGATCTGCAATTATATAGTGAAATGGACGTACTTCAAATCCGTTTAGCCTTCTTTGTGTAACAAATATATGCAACGTTTATTATACCATTACTAGCATATGCGCGCGACTTCGCCTGTCTGGGATTCAAACCCTTGTGTATCTCGGCTACATAGCCAAACAATGAAACTTTATAATTACAAAAGATTTTTTTAAAACGGTCTTTAAGCATCAATGTTCGGTGTTTAAATAAAACAACACGATCAACATCAATATCGTTGGATCTTTTAACGGTATTGATCGCGTTATCAACATGATAAAATATGATTTACCGCAATTACGGATTTTTTTTAGTCTGTTACCTTAGCCTCTTGGGTTTGGCAGTTGGCACAAGATTTCATATCAAATAGGTTGGTTTAGTCGTTTCGTACTATAACCAAAGGAAATCATTAAACTATGACCAATCTACTACTACTAATCAGCCCATAAATGACCCACTGCTGAGTCGGGCCGCCTCCCAGGGAGGGTAAATAGCCTACTATCCTCTATTATAACCACCAATCTAGTGATAAATGTTAAGTTAAAAAAAGGTTAGGCTTATTTACTAAAAAGTAAAATGTTTCTCATTTATATCTTAATGTTAAACTCATGACGTGTTCCTGTTAGCCTTCGCACAGTCCGCCATATTGGGATGTCTCCGAAAGGTCCCAGGTTCAATTTGTTCGACATTTTATGTTCTGTGACATGGCATAACCGACACGAAACCACTCCCACGTATCGTGTTCCTTTGGTGATATTTCCATATTTAAAATCACTAGATTCCTCCCGTGGTTTCTTCTGCTTTGTTTGTTTTTTTGCTGTGTTCGTAATGAGGTCAAATTAAATCATTGATAGATTTGACTGTTTATCTTACGCGAATAAATACATTTGGACAGAAAGCTACAGCTACAGAAATAGGAGTATTTCTCAGTCCGTGGATGACCCACTACTGAGTCGGGCCTCCTCCAGTTACATGGATAATAGGTTACTGTGCCACACTGGCAAGACGGGTTTCCACAAGGTTTTTATTCAGTTTTCCTTCTCTTGTTACGTTAGGTTATGTTGGCTCGTACGAGTCCTCCAGAATGGAGTGGTGACACCATGTATTCTAAATCCGTCACCACTAACTATCTACAAACTCGGAACTTCATACAGATAACTGCAAAGCAGAAGCGAGTATACATTTGAAATCCACCCCTGCTCATTATCAAACTACTTTATGCTCGGTCTATGTAGCTAGCAGTAAAATATAATATCTTATTTCTGTTAGACTCAAGATAATCGAAAGACCCTACAATTTGTATAGTATAGTTCAATATCGATTTAAACTGCAAATGTCTAATGCAATAAAATTACATTTAATGTTGGAGGAAAAGGCTTATTTGTCTTCAAATGAAACTCGATAAAAGCTTTTTTAAAACACCGATTTTTTATGTACTGATGACCCGCTTAGACTTTGTACCGGGTTTAATATACTCTGTAGTATAGTAGTATAGTAAACTGATAAAAAAAAAAGCGTCTATCTTTCCGGACCGTTTAAAAAAAGTCCACAATACAGAAAAATGTGTTGGAAGGCATTTTAGAACTGAATATAACCAAGTGATGGAAAATCCTGAAGAAACTCCGTTCAATAGAAGTCATAATTACACGGTGTAATTGCGTAGCGGTACCAAGCGAGCATGCCGCGGCGAGAGATCACAATGATAGACAATGCCTCGTCGACCTGTGACCCCATCAGTCGGACGGTTCCGCGTCGGTACTGGGCGGTTAGATGTTAATTACAGGTTTCTGATGTGTTAAGAGTTGGGCAGTGACGTAATTTTTTACCGTACCAAAACCTCCATCATAGTAACTAAAATATTACATACTGCCACGTTTGTAACGGCGGAACGTTTGTGTAGTTCAAGTATGTAAAAATAAAATTGACAAGGTAACCTTCTCACATTCATGTTACCCTAGTACAAAGCGTGTAGAACCTTAAGTGACAGCTGCAAATTTGAACGAACAAAAATATACGTCAGAGCGTATGGAGACGTTATCTAATATGTATGGAGCGCACGAAACATCTCACCTGTTCGCCTGAAAGATAAAATAAAAATACACATTTAATCCTCTGCTTTGGCCGCGAGGGACGCGCTTGAGCATAACACACGAAATGATAAGATGATCTCAAATTCTCATTTTGGCGGGGCCACACTTGGAATAATACAGGAGTTGGAACGCTTGGAGTGCGAAACGGAACGTGGAATATCTTCTGATCCCAAAGGATTTTGTGGAGGTTCAAGAAACCTTAGCTTGGATAAATTCTCGCATAATACTAGGCTGGCATAAATGTTGAGGCGTTCCAAAGTTCCACAAAAGATTTATTTTGACTATAGATTACTGACCTTTAAAAGAGAAGGTTCTCGAAACTCAAAAGGAAATTTTTAATACAGTTGCTCAAAAAGTGGCATATTACAGGGACGTATAGCGTTCGGGAAGTGGGCTATTACACACGCGTGCTTTTTCTTTACCATTCCCGCACTAGTGCGTTTTCTTTCCCAACTGTCAAAATAATGTCTATTATAAGGAAAAACCAACCATGAAGTTTTTACTAAAAAAAATCATAGAAGTTTTTATGATTCATGCAAATACGTATATTTCTAAAAAGAAACTACGTACTAATTTGTTTCAATATCAGATTGAATGATTTGATTGAATGTGTTTTATTTCATCTAATTAAATTTCATTTCATATCTATAAAAAAATTCTTCTGAAGACTTGGCTGTATGGGCATTGTTCCTTTTGCCTACCAGAATGGGTGAAGAAAAAAAAAACCTGCTTATATTCTACGGTCGGCGCCATTTGTCAGAAATGATTAGTTAGTTGAGTTTATTGTGTTTATAATATTTTATTAAATTGCTTCATTTTTTCGCAACTGTATTAAAAATAGTCGTTCAGTACACGTGCGGAACCGTCATTGCAACTTGTTCCGACTGTCAACCCTCGCCTTCGGCTGCGCCTCGGCTCGGGTAGACATTTGTCGGAACTCGTTGTAATGACAGCCTTTCCGCACTTGTAATGAAATATACTATTATTCGTGTAGGTTTTATCACAAACCTCTTTCAGTCTTTGTTCCACGCTAGGTGGTAGTCGTAAGAGCTGACAGAAGGAAATAAAAACGCCGCAAGAGAAGAATAAATTGATACGGAGCCCGTCTGGCCAGCGTGACACAGTAAGCTAAATACCCCCCTTATGATTGGAGGAGGTCTCAGCAGTGGGTCATTTATGAGCTTACTAAGGGAAAAGGTACCGAAGACGAGATAGGTTCAAAATCTGACATCTAAAGTACTACAATTACAAATGTTTAAATTTAATTAACATTAAATTATTTGAAAGTAACGGCGGTACCACCAGGCGCCCATAACGTTGATGCAAATGTCTCGGTAATAACATTAGGTGGCATTACAAGGTACTAGTCGGGTTTCGTCAAATTGATACGGCGCGCACCGCCGAGCCAGTGGGACATCCAACTTAGGGCAACAGTCTACTGGCTATTTAACACGCCACGCCGACTTTATGTTCTCCTGTTAGCGGAGATGTACACAAAACTCTGTTGGAGGTAACTATGAAACTTTAGTCAGTCATAAACCGTGAGGTGATGTTAGAATACATTGTGTCACCACCCCATTCCACCCTGAGGGTGTCGTAAGAGCCGACAAAAGAAAATGACAATGCCGAAAACCTAACCGCAAGAGAAGGAAGACTTGAAATGAAACCTTGTGCCAACCCGTCTCGCCAGCGTGGCACAGTACCCTCCATGAAGTTGGAGGAGGCCCGACTCAGCAGTGGGTCATTTATGGGCTGAGTTGTAGTAGTATTGGTTATACCGAACATGGGTATTTCTAGGGCATCGTAGCTGCTTTAAGATTAAACCGATTAATTAGGAAGGCACGTTAATCAAGAGTGCCATTAACCAACTCGGCTGGTTGAATTGGTGTCCATTAAGTGTACACGGTCAATTTAGTAAGGTGTTAGAAAGACAGAAGAAGTTAGACTTCGTGGTAGGCCGGTCGGGGCGTTCCTACTTGGTAGTAGTGTTATAAAAATGATGTATTCTTTGACGATTGTCAACGCTATAGTTGGTTTGTAAAATCATTTTTCTATTCTATTCTTAACCAATTCCGGTTGGCCCACAAGCTCTGTGTGAATGTGGTGCAGAGCCAAATGAAAGTTTCTACGCGTGTTCATCGCCATCGGACTAGCGGCCTTACCCAACCCCTAATTGCGATTGTATGAAGATGCAAATGCCCAGAAACTGGCTCACAAGGAATTGTCACCGCCCGCCATTGTTGCGCTCCTAGTACTTGTAATTGATAAGGCGTACTATTTTGAATTTTAAATTCTCCCCACCTCCGCCGTCCCGTGGGAGGGGAGTCCTTTTCTATTTTCATTATCGGATTTTCGCGTTTTCGGAGCAAAGCTGTTTATTTTGTATTTGCATAATTACTGCTGTTATTCGTGTTAGTGGTAGCGCTGATGTATTGTTAAAGTTGCTGTCTTAGGAAAGGTGGGCAGGAAGGTTAACTCTTGATAGGTTTATTCAATATTTAAGTTTTATTCAAATACTCTTGAATAGAAATACTTTAATCTAACATCGGCTCGGATAGGTCTTTCTTTACAGAGAAGAGCTGGCAAGAAACTATGTATTGTAATTTTTTTTTAACTGATCTTTACCTTTGTTTAAACTTACAATAGTTTATTGGTTTTTATGAGTTTACGTTTTCGTAAAACTAAAAATATATATTTCATATTTGAAATATGTCCAACGTATTTTTAAATCTTACTAGAATTATAAACTGCTGAACAAATGTGGATGGAATTTTACTCAGAGAATACATACACTACTTTTTATCCGGGAATATTTTTAGCCTTACGCCACGCGAGCGAATCCGAAGGCTAGTTGCGAAGTCTATAAGTTTGGAGTGTTTAGTAATTACAATAATTACTTAAGCTAATATGAAATTAATGGATGTCAAGAGTTGAACAGTGTTTCACAACGCCAACTCATTCGGAGGGTAGGCATGGGTCGGTGTGCGATTCTAATAAAATATTTACACATTGTATTGCTCTCGAGAGGACGAGGTATGGTGGTCATGATGACGTGTGTATTTAGGATAGTCCTGACACAAAAAAAGACATTGATTACTGATTTTAGTGTACTGTTTTTTTTATACCTGGCCATTGGGGACTGGCCTGGTTATGTGGGACTTCGGGACACATAGAGATGATAAATTGCGCCCCGACCTGCCCACTAAAACCGACGGTCATAGTCCAGGGCCACGGGATTCACTCCTCTCTGGGAGTATGCTCCGGGACTCCCTGAGAGTCCCTCAGTTATTGGAGCCCCACGCTTCGAAGAGCCAAATTATATTTGCCTTACGCTAACTCCAATAAAATTCTCAAATGGAAAAGTAGATGAAAATTGGATTTGGCAATTTTTTGATGTATTTCATTCAATGATGAGAAATCTACTGTTACATCGGTCACACAATTTCGAGTGGTCCGAGTGGAGAAGATACGGCGTTTCCCACATCTATAGACTACGGAAACCGCTTCCTTGTTACCTCTTGGTGTTGGTCTCCACTAATAGAAACGGACTAAAGCCTCTAAGGACGCGGAGCACGTTCACAATGGTCGTTTAAAAAAAAGAGAAATATAACACGTGGCTCTGGAGCAGTTAGTCGCGTTTCAGTGGACTGATCAGGGCGCCAATTTCCATCATCCTACGCCTCGGAATCCCACATAACCAGGCAATTCCCCAACGACCATGTGGACCTCTAAAGAAAAAAAAGGCTTGGAAAACCGCTTACCATCGACATTCAAATGCATCCTTCGATTCAGTGTCTCATATTTTCCCATTGCATGGTCACCATAGTTCGTAGCACTTGCAATCTATCCGAAGCACCTGTTCATACAGGGTGGGTCAGGACAACCCTTCCTAATGGGTTTACTGCCCATCATGCTGGCTCACTTGGCCCATAAAGTGCTTGACGCTGGCTCGCAGCTTTATCAATTTAGCGTGTTCAGTTTTATGGCATTGCCGTGTAATATTGTCACCTACGTTTAACGATATGACGTAGACATATTCATACAAATAATTCTTCTTAAAGAATGTTTTTTCTTTCTTTTTTATTATATTGACTCGAAATTGTTATAATGTTTTGAAAGTAGCTTCTGACAGGCTTTAGGTGGGGTGGTGTGATGTGTCGCCACCCCATTTGATCTTGAGGGTGTCGTAAGAGCTGACAAAAGGAAATGATAAGGCCGATAACCTAGCCACAAGGGAAGGAAAACTTGATACGAAGGTTAATTACCCTCCATGTAATAATTAAGGTAATTAATGGGCTGGAAGTAGTCAGAACTGCGCCTTGACAAATTCCAGCCTATATGAAAAGTTTTTTTAAATCTATTCAGTAGATCCAAACATCCATACAAACATTCAACATTCCATACTTTTATCGAATATACTACCCAATATTAATATAATATTTTGTAATTCTGTTTAGTTTTTAAGTACCTTCATATTGTAAGAAAACTATTGCGTGATTACTTTGTGAGAAGATCTAGTTTTAAACGACGATACTAGCGCACAGAAAAGCTCGAATGAGTTTATGTTGCGCTATTCCACTCAATGTAACCAATCTATGTATTTGCTACGAATAAATAAATAAATAAATAATTCGCATTTATTAGTAGAGTATAGCAGAACTGGAGGCTAGCGGATAGCACGGTATGCAAAGTAGGACTCCTACCAATTCATGCTCGCCTGGTACTTTAAAACGTAAATTTTCTGATTACCAAATATAAAAAAGTTAGCTTATGGTCCATCATCATCATTTTAGCGGAAGAGTTCCTGCTGGTCATAGGGCATCCATCCTATTACCTGCTTGACAATTACCACATCATTTTGGCAATCCTGTGGGTCAACAAGTTTGGTCTATCCTCTAGGGTCACAACGGCAAATACTTGTTAAGGATATTTGGAAGATTTGCAGTTTAATCGCATTCCGCTATCCTTTAACATCAAAGAGTCAAACAAGAGCCATTTCAACGAGTTAGTCGCTCCCACTGATAAAATAGCCAATGGCTAAATACTAGCTTAATAATAATTATCGAACCCATAGACCAAAGCTCCATACCAGCTACTAATCAATTGTAATCCGTGTGTAGCCCGCCTAATCTGCACTATAGGAATCCCGTACACTATCGATACGGTGCGACTTGCTTTGGTAGGGTTGGCTGTACCAGTTTTTACATTAAATACTATTAGTACTGTTAGCCAGTGTGGTGACGGATTTAGAATATATAGTGTCACCACATTTTGGAAAGTATCGTGAGAGCCGATAACCTAGCCGCAAGAGAAGGAAAACTTGATACAAAACCTCATGCCAACCCGTCTGGCCAGCGTGGCACAGTAGATATATTACCCTCCATGTAACTGGAGAAGCTCTGGAGAAGGCCTGTTATGGAAGAAGATGCTGAAAATATTCATAGGCTGAGTGGAAAGCCTCCGAACATCTTAAACAAAAACCGTTTTGGGAAAAAGCACGCACATGCCTTCAACTTCTCGGAAGGGATCTCAGGCAATGATCGTCACTAAGACACAAACATTTACTGATTATAGAAGTTGTTTTCCAGACCCCAGACAACCCTGTTCTAGCCCCGACGTTACCATTGTGCGACGGAGCACAGTGTCCAATTTCGAGCCGCCCCCCCCCCCCCCGACCTGACCGGCGCTTATTACCCGTCACAGGATAGTGGATTGCTATTGTATTGTCATTAGGTTTGGGAAATAATGCGACGTTGAGATTAGCAGATATATTGGGAACCACTTTCCGTGTAATACTTAGAGCCACTTCATCCTGAGATTATTAAAAAAACCATAAAATAATTGGAGGAGGCCCGACTCCGTAGCGGATGTTTTACAAACGGCTTTAATCACCCAACGGGGTTTTCCCAAATGAATGGGGTCAGTGTAACTACCAGCATTGACATGGAGCATTTGCCACCAATAATTGTGTCAGCAGTTTTCAGGCTACTGACTTCGTGTCTCGACTGCTATTGATCTCAGACTGACAGCAGTCACCGATGGCTATATATTTCCAGGAAAGAAGGCGAGGTTTTATAAACGTAGGATACGTTTATAAAACCTCGCCTTCTTTCGTCTAACAGGATCTAACATCCTGCAGGGCTACATTCTGTTTTGTCAAACATAAACTCAAAAGGAACGTTGATTACATAGGTTTTTCACAAAACTCATATAAATCTTCATATTTAATATTACCAATATCATTTTACCGGCCTTGTCATACACATTACCGCATTCTTACAATCCATCCACCCCTTTTGAACACATCTCGTCAAAAATTACAACCGTGATGTATGTTCAGTCTTCACCAATGCAGTCTAAAAGGAAAGAGTCGGTCCATTGGAACAGAAAGAACAATCAGCCCTTTGATAACCCTGTACTGCGCTCACACTTCATTGTCGTTTTATGAGCTATGCGCGAGGTACTTTACTGCTTCTGTACTTAGGTCCCTTTGAAAGCGGAGATGATGGCCTATATCCGAGCCTCATAAGTAGAAGCGTTTTACGTTACTTGGAATTGTTCTTATTGTATTGTATTGTTTGTTTTTCATTATAATCATAAATTACTTACTGCCAAGTCGGGTTTCCTTTCAAAACAGAGAAAGTAATAGAAAAAAGAAATAGGGTTGAGCGCAGTGGTTGAGCTATCGACTGCTGCGCAGCATGTCGCGGGTACGATCCCCGCACGGAAGGAATATTTGTATGACCTACAAGTATTTGTTCCGGGTCTGGGTGTTTTCTATCTATAATATGTATGTATTTACAAAAAAAAAGTATATATAGTTTATCATCCATCTCGTTACCATAACACAAGCATTAAGTTGCTTAGCTTGGGACGAGAAGGCGTTGTGTGAAATGTCCAAGGATATTTATTATTATTATTTATTATATACTTTTAATTACTTGGTTTCCCTTTGTTTGGTCTCCATTGTCTTCCCTGGGTTTTTAGCCCTAAGTACCTTAAATATGTCAGCACATGGACAATTCTTACTGTAAAAAAACTAACTACATCGCGATAGTGAAGTTTACAGAGCAAATTGCATGTTTACGGAATCCCGACAGAAATCATCGGTGTTTAGTTACCGTAGCGCCGGCCAGGCAAACCGCGCCTAGCTTGTCACGTAGAAGATCAAGTCTTATATCGCAGTCCTTTACGGAATGAAACTCTTCGCTTCTCTTAAACACTCTCGCTCCGCTTCTGCGCTCGCTGGCACTGTGACTTAAGCCACATCGGTGGCAAATTGTTATTTGGCACGGAGTGAGGAGGGCTTCGTCTTTGATGGCTGTTCCAACATGTCATAGCTCCGTTCCGCCCTGTTACTGCTCATTCACGGTGCATATTCCATATTGGAACTTCTGATACGGCATTGTTGGATGCGGCAAAAGAGCTGTTTAAGGTGTGCTTGGGTCATGATATATGGGAAGAGCTTTGTTGGGCTTGGTGGAGTAGTAACCACTTTGCATATTATATTGGTGTCGCAACTAAAAATACAATCAAACAGCCACAGCATTACGTCAGTCTACTGCCGAATCGGTCTCTACCAATTCCATGGAGGGGAATTAACGTCGATATTATCTGCCTATTTAGTTTTTGTGCCTATTACATTCTTAGGCAGGTTGATGTGTTTTAAATCCGTCAGAGGATAAAGTTCTGTAAAGGAACGATAGTTTCTTGTCAATTTTATGAACTGATTAAATGACGATTCCATTCTATTGTATACGCCCAATATTGAAGAATTTTGTTATGTGTATGTGACATACACTATTAGATAACATGTACCACAACACGTAATATTTGCCACCCATTTAAACAACAAACCAACTTAATCACAATCTCAACGCCGCTAAAGCTCAATATGCCATTTAACATTGACACCGAAAATCTCACCTCTCCAAATACAACCGTAAAGATACCCTCAAAACCCTCAAATAATAATCCTTTAAGAAACAGCCTTTATCTGGCTCCATCTTACAACTTCACCGCCATTCCGTAGCCCCTTTACGATTTTCTCTCGGCTCAAAACTGTAAAACAAATCCTCAATGCTCGAAGAGGCCTTGATAACGGTCCCAGAGGCCCTCAGCCCTCGGAAACTGTACTAACTCTCAAATTGTCCATCAAGAATCACTGACGGACCGCCCCAAAGGTTTACGAGCCCTGAAACAACGCATAACAACTTGTGAACGACACTTGGCTTTAATTATCTGGGGTTTTTACTTCGGCTTCCGGTTTATGTGATCTCTTTGGCGTTTATGATTACTTAGTAGTTCTAGATACGAGTTTCAAGACTTCTGAATTACCACGATACTTGGGTTTCTGGACACTTTTCCTAGGCTTCGAGTATATGTCATCTTTTTGAGGTCTCTGATTACCTAGTAGTTCTGGATACGAGTTTCAAGACTTCAAAAGAGATAAAACGTGATATTTGGTTTTCTTCTAGGACTTTTCTTCGGCTTCTACTTTATGTGATCTCTTTGGGGTTTATGAATTCCTAGTAGTTCTTTATAGGTGTTACACGGCCAAGACACCTAGAAGTTTTTACTACTACTTCACTCAGCTCATAGATGACCCACTGCTGAGTCAGGCTCCAGTTACATAAAAGGTAATTCAAGACAGGTTGGCTCAGGGTTTTGTATGAAGTTTTCCTTCTCTTGCAGCTAGGTTTTCGGTAGTGTTATTTTCATTTGTCGGCTCTTCCAACACTCTTAGGATGGAATGGGGTGGTGACACTATGTATTCTTAATCCATCACCAAACCACTAACACTTCACTCGATATAAAAATAATACTCGAATACTGCTTTATTTAGTAGTTTCAAACATTGTACTTTAAAAACAGATTAAAAAAAAATGGCATCTATATTATATCTAGATATTTGTTTTATTATTTTTTAGTATCAAGGAAAGCTAGTTTTCTAACTTCTTATAAAATCTTTAATACTAGCTTAGAGTATTTAATTTATTTTGTTTATTCTCCTTAACGCCATTAATTATTTCGCCGCAATCTCTATGAAATCGCATCATCTAGTGTAAATTGAAGTATCAAAAAAGCCCCGCTCTTGTACTTTGTGAAGATCTAACATAAAGATGTTCATGTATTCCCATTTCGACCTTAACCGTTTATGCGCTTACCATAAGAAACAACCCCACAACACGTTACAACCCATTGCAATCCATTCGTTCACCCCTTCGCGTTTGAAAGAACTATTGCGCGTTCCACTGGCTGCCTGTATAAGAATCGGCGAGGAAGAAAATGCTAAATGTATTGGAAACACAGGGGGCTATATTGCTAACGCGGACGTCCGGCTCTCCGCTTGAATATTGAGCATATAATGTTTATTTTATTTTAAGAAGCTAATGCAAAAGAGATGGAGGGTTTGTGAGAATGAGGAAATGTTTATGAGAGGTGTAAATGTGGTTATGACGACCGATAGGTGTGTTTGGAGACTGCCACCTAGACCCACAGCTAGTTAATTTTAAGCTTGACGATATAAATGAGGTTTGAGATGAAACCTGCATAAATAAAGTTTCTTTTGAGTTTAAGTTAAATGTTTTTGCAAATGAGTTCAACAACCAAATTAAAAACCTCTTCCTATTTCAAGTCGGTTAGAGCCTTTGAAGCTAAGGACGTAGCTACGTAATTCAGATATC
Source organism: Clostera curtula (assembly GCA_905475355.2). NCBI lineage: Eukaryota > Metazoa > Arthropoda > Insecta > Lepidoptera > Notodontidae > Clostera > Clostera curtula. The sequence continues at coordinate 1,380,174 of FR997813.1, read as the reverse complement.
CATTGAGGAACATTTGTCGCCACATTATATTTCTAAGGTTCTATGTAGGCCGCGTTCATCGACCTCCTCATCAATCTTCACGAAGTCCTTGGTCTACCTATCTGGGTGTGAATTCATACAAGGTCACCGCGTTGTAATAAGCATCACAGGACATGTTTAGAAACTTAAATTGAATTTAATCGCAGAAAAACTCACATACTGAGTCGGACCTCCTCCAAATTCATGGAGGGAAATTAACTAACTGTGCTACGCTGGCGTGACTGGTTGACACAGTTTTGTTTAAGTTTTCTTCCTAATGCGTTCCTTTAGTCGCCTTTTTCGGCACCCAACGGATGGTATAAGATGGTGACATTGTGCATTCTAAATCCGTTACAAAGAAAATATCATATTATGCTAACCTACGCAAAAAAATTTTTCTTATCACTACATAGTATAAAACAAAGTCGCTGTCGTCTGTCCGTCCCTATGTATGCTTAAATCTTCAAAACTACGCAACGGATTTTGAAGCGGTTTTTTTTAATAGATAGAGTGATTCAAGAGGAAGGTTTTTAAGTATAACCCACCCCCGCTTTGCACGGGCGAAGCCGGGGCGGGCCACTAGTTATAATATATAGCATAGCGTGTCGGCCGTAAAATTGTTCCCGTATCTATTCAAGTGGTTCTTTCGACCGCGTTCTGTCGTTCGGTGATAAAATTGCCATTTCCTTGGCCGTGATCGGCACCTGAATTTTTAGTAGCGATGGTATCAGTTTACGGCGGGCGTATACGTTACGAGTTCCCGTATGTGATTGCAATTTTTGAAATTAACTGAAATTATTTTTAAATATGTATGAATTGTTTAAAAGCAAAGCGTCAGGGTAAAGAATACTTTGTCACCAACACATTTTAATCCTGCCTGTTTTATGGGGTGAGACGATGGTCCGTTCAATAGCCTACTATGCCACGCTGGCCAGACGGGTTGGCACGGGGTTTGTGTCAAGTTTTCCTTCTCTTGCAACAAGGTGATCCGCCTCTTGCGTTACCCTCAGGATGGATCGGGGTGGTGACAATATATATTCTAAATCCGTCACAAAAAGTACAAAGAAACAGTTAATTCTACGGCCTATCATTTTGTTTTATTGATAACATTCCCTGTGCACGCAACTTTACGTCAAATGGAATCCGCTTTGAAAACGAATCTACCACAAAACTGATTCAAACTCCGCAAAAGATCAAACACGTCAAATCCCCAGCAATTAAGCCAAGGTCGGAATAACAAGAGAAACAATTACTCCACCCTGCCATTACCCTCACCTTTAGCCGGCAGTCGTCAAAATAATTCATTTTAATTTACTTTATGGTCTAGTAAACCTTTATTTTATGACGTCATGGAGAAGATAAGGCGGGGGTCCCGTCGAGGCCTTTATACCTTGGGTTTACTGCCATCAGCCGTGGGTAATGTCTGAGGGGCGCTTAGGAACCGGCTGTGACGAGCCTTAGAGGAAAAAAGGGGTTTTATTTTCTAAAAGGCTGTTTTCGTTGTGGAAAAGGTTTTATTTAGAATGTGTCCGTACATGTGTACAGATTAGCTTGGGAGTTTTCATGTGATAATAATATTGATAATAACTTAAAAAATGTTTGATTCGTTAAAAAACCATATTTCTATTATCCATATTTCAATTTCAATTATCATTTTCCATATAGAACAAGAAAAAAATAAAATTTGTGATACCTTGACATGGCTGCACCGATGAACTACTGCTACAAAACCTGCTTTCAAAGAAAACCGCATAAATCATTCGTATAAGAGCTATGTCACAGACAGATACACATACAGATCAAACTAATAACAATCCTCTTTTGTAGGGAGTTAAATTATTTCTTTTGCATGTTTGGGCTTTCCAGAGTTAATGTATTTACTCCGATTTTTAACAACTTTTTGTTTACTCAAATATGATGATGATATTATTAAGCATGCAATTAAGATTACCTTTAAGATGAAGCAATGTGCTGTCAAGTATAGTCGGTTTGCGCTATGATTAAAAGATAAAGGCCAGAATACAACCGTGGTCTTCGAAGGTATGTATGCCTACAACTGGTCACTGTGATTGTCCACCGGCGGACAATGATTGCTCACTGCATTCTTAAGGCGAACGAGGTATAGTGAACATTGTTTTCATTAATCAAAGGCAATGTAAATTCTCACTTATTGACTATTTCCAAATTTAATTTTTTGAAATTATTTGAAACAATGATAGAATATCAAAGGACCAACCATCTGTCTCCTAAACGTAGTACCTACAATCCTCCGCGCGTCCCTTCCGAGACGCCATTTCGCCGTCCAAATATTAATTATAATTAAAAAAAAGCTCTTGTTGTGTAAATAAATAATGGGCGCGCCATTTTCTTTGTAATTTTAATTAAATTTTTCCTTCGTCTTTGTTGCAGGTAAGTGGCTTTCGCTGTTATTTGGTCTGCGAATTTATAATTCGACGGTGAGTACCTACTACGTCTGATGTATTGGGAGATGCTTGGCAGTTGTTTGTCCGCTATGGACTCCGAAACTACTTGAACGATTTTAGTCCAATTCGCACACGGTGTGCGGTTTGATCCAACTTGAAAGATATATCGTATCGTCTTACATCTCAAATTAAAGTCGCACATTATTTGACAGTCACAATTATCTGTTAGCTCCACACGATTCTAACAGATGGCGATATTTGTTGACTGGATTGAGTAACTATTCAAAAGATGACGGCTATGTTAATGTTAAATTAATGAATGTTAAATTTAAATAAAATTTCCCACACAGTCACCATCCCAATTCTGAGAATGTCCTAAGAGCAGACTAAAGTGAATTTCAAGGCAGAAGACTTGGCTGCAAGGGAAGGAAAACTTGATACGAAACTATTATGGCTGTGACACGGTAAATTACCATCCACGTAATTGGTGGAGGCCCGACTCGGCAGTGGGTCATGTTTAAGCTGAGTTTTACATCACGTCAGCCCATTAATGCCCCACTGTTAATGTACGCTTCCTCCAAGTTAATGGGAGGGAAATTTGTTACATTGGCATTTCTCGCCAAATGGGTCTTGTATCTAACTTTTCTTCATTTACCGTCAGAATGGCCTAATTTGTTCCTAAAGTCAATTTCTTGCGACATCCACAATATGGTTGGCTAACCTATCTAAACACACGATAACATTTACTAGGTATATCTATTAGATTCATTAGCTAATTCCCAGTAATGAACATCAAAGCAACCACATCTACAAACAATCGAAAATAATCCACATTTTTATGGTGGTTTTATTAGAAAACACCTGAATTAAATACAGTTTAACATAAACAAACACAAAAACAGATGTTTGGACGCCCGATGTAATCCGTAGCATGTCATTTTATATGCCCGTGCATAAATCTGCGGACTAATAAAAGCAACCTTGTTGCCTTGTGTTAGAACATGAAATAAAACAGTCGCTGATCAAAGCGTTTGATGGGGCATGGCCTCGATAAAATATACTAGACTCGAAGACCCGGATTTGTTTGTTCTATACCTCTATGATTGTGGTCGAGCATAGGAGAGGCAGGGTAAAGCAAGGTACCAGCGGGAGCCGCCTGAGGTATGTATGGAGACTACCACCTAGCGTGGGACGGGGGTCGTAAGATGATAATGGTAATTTTAAATATGACGATTTATAGTACTTTATAGTACTTTTTATACAGTTTTTTTTTAAAGGAAACCCCCGCAATAGTTATAACCTTTATCGCGAGGACAGTTTACAATCATGAAATTCACGAACACAAATTACACTTAGACTCAGAGCAAGTGCCTCTGGTTTAGACAAAGACACTTGCCCGACCCCGTAATGGAACCCGGGACCCGTTGATACAAAGGCGGCACATCTAACCCCTAGACCCTAGATAAAACCTACGTAAATAAAGTTCCTTTTGAGTTTGTGTCTGAGTAGGGCAGAGTAGGTAGTAGTAGACGGGTAGAGTAGGCGAAATTCTGATGATGATGATGAGGCAATGCCAAGAATAAAACTGGCGGTGCGTTTTCGCGCCATTTCCGCGCTGTCGCTCCGCCATTTTTCACTGGTTCTCTCGTTTTATCATCACGTGGCACGCTTGAGGGCGATAGTGAGGAAGCTGTGGCCACTGAGACACCCAGATAAGTCGTTCATGCGGAATCATTTGGAATACAGTTAAATCATTTGTTCTGCTTGTCAACCGACTTCGGAGAGAGAAGGGAAGGAATTTAAAATTCAGCTTTTTTAATGTATGTAAGCAACGAGAGAGCTATTCTCGGAGTTACTGTGAGTGAATCAGAAATGACGAAATCTACAGAAGAATCTCGAAAGATTGGATAAGAAGAACGGATGGCCGTCGTGGTACAATAGTCCTGGAGTAGCACGTTTAGAAAAACGAAGTGGGTGTAGACTGGGTGGATGGACGACCTTATTAGGGTCGCCGGGTCAGTGGATGTGATCTTCACAGGATCGTATTTTGTGGCAATCTATGGGGGTTCAGCAGGAGACATATATGCCTCATAGATAAAAAACAGGGGAAAGACCCATCCATTTGAAAATTATTTTAGAATAATATACTTTTTTATAATAATAATAATAACTGATTTTGGAAAACATGTCTATAGACCACCGCTAAAAAACCCGCTTTCGAATCCTTATCATAATCAATCCATTCGTTTAAGAGCCACGATGCCATATACATATACACAGACAAATTAAACGTAATAAAGCTGTCTTTATGTCGAGGGTTAATAACAGCTCCTAATTACAATCAACATCCTATATTTTATTCCATATGTTTCCATAGACAAGTTGTTTTTTCATTCGTTTAGTTTCACACGGTTTCAAGAAAATATAACTTTGAACATAATAGTAAAGCTATGAAAAATATTTATTATTTTTAATTACAGGCAACAAGGTGGTCCAAGCAACAAAGAAAACAAAGTGGCCAGTACTATCGCGTATCTCCATAATGGCGGACGCTTATATCCGTCGAAGCGAAGTGTAGTTAAATGTCAACATGCCAGTGAAATGTCAACGCTTATTAAAGTCTTTAATTAATCCTTATAGTTGAAAGGCTTAATCACAAATTTAAATGCTTTTTTTAATTACAAAACTAGTTTCTACAATTCCCCCTTACAGCGACACAAATTATTAATTTACAAACCCTGGCAAAAATCGAGGTGGCAATTAATGAGGCACAAAATTTTACTTTTCCGTTTTCAAATACATATCTATCGACTGCTGAGTCTAGCTGCCCTAATCTTTATGAAAGGAGTTTCCTACTGTTACCCATCTGGGTACAGGGCTAGGCGACAAGGGGTTTTACAAATACATAAATAAACTTTACAAATAAACTCAGTTCGAAACTTTTTGAAACGGCTGTCAAAATTGTATATATTAAAAAAAATCTTCTTCTTTTTGTTTATGTAATAAATAGCATATTACATATTATTGTCCTTTTGATTTTGTAATAAAATAATTACTATGAGTTTTTACATCATTATTGTAAAGAGTTAACTTGCAAAAAATTCAATAATATTTATTATAGGCGAAAACTGAGAAATGAAACAAATCTTGCCAGTGTTACTTAAAAACGTTTTATGGAGTTGGCTATAAAGCATTTGCGAGTGAGATGCCGCGGGGGGGCGCCGTCAGCAAAAGGTCGCGAATTCAGCCCGATCTACATTTCCCTATCTCATTTTCCATTTGACAAACATCATTACGTCTTCCTGTGTTGCCCCTCGCAATTTTCGGAAGCTTTCGGGTGCGCTCGGGCGGGCTCGGCGCGTTTCCGGCGCCGCGGTATTCCAATTTTGAAATGTTTGTTCGAAATTCAAATCGTTCTGTTTAGGTGGTTGTGTCTGGTTTTGTGATTTTTTAACGTTTTATATAAAGTTACTTAAAAAATTAATACTTCACCTGATAACTTTATCGGTTATTATACCCACAGTATAAAAAGTAAATATCAAACGTTGTTTCAAGAAACTAGAAAGCTCGCTAGATAAAAAGGAACTATCGTTGAATAAGCCCATACAATTTCAGTTCACAGAGATATACATATTTGGTTAATCAAAATTTTTAAGCCATTAAACAACAAAGGCCAATTCAAAGTTACCAATTGAAAAAAAAATGTCTGTGAACAGCAGTCTATGGGTGCCTCCCCTCTCCCCGACCCCGTCAGATCATTAATCACCCCTCCCCCGGCGCCCTCACTCCCACCATTGTCAGACATAAGTACGTATCCCTTGCTTTTATTACGTATACATCAGTATATTTGTATAAATGTATAATTTATATCATCACCATCGTAATTTTCAGCCAAAATAATGTCCACTGTTAGACCACCCCCAAGGAGATGAGTGGGTACCTTCCTGAAATACCCGCTACCACCGGATTACTATAAAAAAATTACACCTTCTCCATACAATGTCCATTAATATTTTAATTCTTTGTGACAGATAAAAATGTCAAAAATGACAGCTATAGTATTTCGTCAAAATGGCGGCCAAAGCACTGTTTGAATTTTATATATGAAACAATAAAAGGAAATCAAAATTAAAAGGAAAAAATATTTGTAGTAGGTACATCTCTTTAACATCATAAATTGGTCAATGACAAATAAAATAAAAAAGGGTTTTTGCTAATAAATGGGATTATCATAATTACAGCCCATACACGATCCACTACTGCATCGGGTCTCTTCCGAATTCATAGAGTGAAATTAGCCAACTGTGCCGTGCTGGCAAGACGGGGTTGGCACAAAATCAAGTTTTCCTTCTTTTGCGGCTAAGTGATCTGCCTCTTGCATTCCTTTGGTCGCCTCTTACGACTCCCTCATGATAGTGTGAGTTGGTGACATTGTGTATTCTAAATCCGTCACCACACGGACAGTTGTATTATAGAATTGAACCTAATTATATTAATGCGTTCCAAAATTAGCATGACGTCACTCATCACGCCAGTTACAGTAAATTACGATCTTCAATAGCAGTAAATTACATTCATATTGATTCGTACAAAGCATTCAATGTTCCGCCAATAACACCTCACCGTAGTGTAGTGTAAAACAAACATCACCTAATCTCACATAATCTTAAGCGAAACACAACCACAGTAAATATCTCGTGCAGTAACAACATATTTGGTATAACAAATAGTTACCCACTACGTTCTACATTAATCAGTGTCTCTAAATAGTAAAAAAATGTATAACCTACAATATTTTCAACATATATATTTAATTTAGTATAACAGTGTGATTAACGTACCAGTTTCTTTATAAATTTTAATCAGGGAAGAGCTTGAATCCATAGACAGCGCTTAAAAACCCTAGACAAACTGAAACTGTCGATGGGTACCGCTAATTTTCCAAGACACAGGGGTTGGCATAAAGTTTCACATCAAGTTTTCTTTCTCTTACCTATTACATCAATTTGATTACGTCATTTGTCCCATTAAAAACAACTATGTGCTGATGATGAGATGTTGTCAGTCTGGTGACTGATTTAGAATATATAATATCACCACCCCGTTCCGGTTGTCGTAAGAACCGACTAAAGGAAATTACATGGCAGGGAATCTAGCCGCAACAGAAGAAAAACTTGAAACGAAACCCTGTGCCAATCCGTCTGCCAGCGGGGCTTAATAGTCTAATTTCCCCCTGTAATTGGAAGAGGCTCGACATGTAGTGGGTCTTCTACGGACTGAAAAGTGGTAGTTTGAGTCGAAGTACTGATTGACTTTCACTGTGACAATCTCAAGCGAAACACACGACAGATATCAGACATTTGTATTCAAATTCCCGTGCAGCCCTACGTAACATCGATCACTCGACTGTCGACCTTGTTCTTCGCACAATAGGGCTGTCCCAAGTATCTGTCGCATCGATAAATTCAACAAGTGAACATAGGACGGTTTACGAGGTCGTAAAAGTCGTAAATGACGTCTTCACTAATACGTCATAAAGTCAGAATAGTCGATGTCAGTCTTGACGAGATGTTATAGTGTCCTCAGATGTCGGTTTACGAGAACCGTAAGCTTTATAAGGGTTAATAACCGTAAAGATGTTACGGTTTTTTCTTTGGGCCTGTTGGTTTAAGTGTTTGTAGTAAAGTCTTCTAGTTTCGTTCATGGAGACGTTCTGAACACTTCATTTTCTTTTGTATTGTGCAGTGTGCACTTCGTAAAGTATTAGCTGTTGCACGCGGCTTCGCTCGTGTGGACTTCAAACCCTTTCTTTTCTCTTTTCTCGGCGTATCTTATAGCATATGTTACTCAGGGATAAAGTAACAGTCTAATAGTAAATGTTTAGAATCGGTCCAGTAATTTTTACTTTAATTGTTACAAACATACAAATCTATACTATTTATAATGGGTAGGTAACTAGATGGCTTATTTATGACGTTTTATTTTATTTAAATACCAACGTTTCAGACACTTTGCAGTGCACAGATAAGAAATAATTTGCCGCAATGTGCACAGATCGTGAAAACCTAAGGCATAATTAAAATAGTTTATACACAAAAGTACACCATTCGAAAGGTTCTTTGCTCTCACTTCGGATGGTTACAGGCATTTGTTATCTAAAAGCCTTGTATATCGATATAAACTATCTTACCCATAAAATAAGAAAACTAGGATCATCTCCGCAAGCTCTAAAGTACCAGGCGAGCATAACTTGGTAGGAGTCCCACATGGCACATTACCCGGACGCAGGGTCATTAAGCGGCGATATTACCTATTACCCTGCACCCCTGTGACTGTAACTCACCTTACCTCTAGTTACCTCAATTAATGTTACTTCGCATAGGATAAAAAGTTCTTTGATTTTGTTCTTTATTTGTTAGGGAAGTTAGAAAGCTGTGAAAATATTGAACAGTGTGTGAAATGTGATTTCACGCTATTTATAAACCGCGAAGAAAATGTTAAGAATTATTATGTTGAACATAATATATATATCTTTAGTTGACATCTGAAGCGAGTTTACGCGTACTGACGGATTTAGTATACGTAGTGTGTAGTGTAACCTTCCCATTACATCCTGAGGGTGTCGTAAGTGCCGACAAAAGGCAATGACAAGGCGGAAGACCAAACCGGAACAGAAGGAAATCTTGATATTATGAAACCCTGTACCAACCCGTCTGGCCACAGTAGGCTATTTACCCTCATTGTAACTGGAGGAGGCCCGACTCAGCTGTGGATCATGAACCTATAGGCTGATTAGTAGTGAGATTATACTATATATGTACATACTAACTAACTCCTATAACTACTTTCTATTGGTATTTATTTATTGTATTTTAAAAATAAAAAAAGATTTAAAAGTTATACATTAAAAAAAAATCAAAGTTACCATTCCAGATTTAAATATTTATTATCCGTTAGTTCGAATGAATGATCTTATTGTACTCAAATCTTCATTCACAAAAACGTTAATAGTTTTCTATATCAAATTTTCAAACGAATTCCATCGCAAGATTTATTCTCGATCAACATATGAACACAATAAACTATCGGATATCAAAAAGAAACGTAAAACGACTCGTATATCACTGGAACAGTAGTTAATAAAATATTTTCACAAGTTGATTTTCGAACGTCAGAAAAAAACGGTTGAAGATTTTTTTCTAATGCAGTAAATCAAATGCGTTTGTGAAAACAATGATTCTTTTGTAATAGTATATGAGCTATTAAATTTTAAAGTTATAAAAACGTCGTGTTCCTGTAGCGTGGTGCTGCCAGCATAAAATTAGAAATTAAGGTCGTAATTTGGGCGAATTCTTTGGATAGATTTTTTTGGTCTACGTATTTTATTTTCATATCGTAATTGCAATAAATGATTTAAAGAAACTTATAACTTCGCAAATAACTACAGAATGGGATGTTTTTATACTTTTTTTAAAACATAACTTTTCAAGCATAAATTATTGTATCGCGGTAACTGATCTAAGTATCGAACCAGATACCTGTGTTCGTAGGCAGCATTTGTATCCTCTATACCTACAGACTTTCGAATAGCACGCTTCGGTAGAATACAAAAACAGATGTATGGGATTGACAAGACATGTCAATTCCATACTTTTTTCTTTGTATTGTAGAATACAATACAAAGCTAAAATAAGTTTAGGTGAAATTATAATTAAAAAAAAAATGTTTCAAGAGTTCTTCCTGTTAATGTGTCAAATTAAAAATATGTTGGCCCTTTTAAACGATTTAAATTCGGCAACACTGAGGGAACGTCTGTATTTGTGACGCTATGTGCGCAGGCGCCGCTCGCCTTCGTTTTTGGTCATAATTTTGGAATGATTTACGAATGTCTTGATGCGCACGAGTTTTATTTGCATTGAGTATATCTTTTTCTTTGAATCAAGGTTATTACGTTACGTTCACGCGTATCATGCTTTGTGTACTGTTTATTGATATGCTTGGTATAGTGATTGCAAGTGGCACCTTGGGATACAAGGTTTGATTCCCAGGACGCGCCGGGTATTTGTTTAATGCTGACAAATTATCTAAGAATAACATTTAAAGCAATTCCTCATTTCAACCTAGTACTGAGTTGGGTTTCCTCCAAATTCATATGCCAAGGAAGAGGTACAAATTCATTCACGATAACAGAGAGTAAACTTCGATGCGTTATATTAAAAATATAATATAATCTTAGTTTTACTGTGAATATGTACCTACATAGTTTTAGTTTATTTTATTGTTATTTTTTAAGTAGTTAGATTTCTCTTAATTTCTTTTATATGATATAATTAATTTAAATTATAGTTCTATTCTCAATTTGACCTCAGACTTTAGCAATAAAGAAAAGAGTACTGGTTTTTTTTTATTGATAACGTATTTTTATGCGTAATTTAAAAAAATATAAAGTATTCTTCATTATTTAGTCTAGTAGCAGACCCGGCCACGTAGCTGCCGTGCTGTAGCTAAGGATTTGTTATATAAATTTAACATTAACATACATTAATTTAACTTACTCAATCCAGTCAACAGATGTCGCCATCTCTTAGAATCGTTGGTAGCCAACAGGTAATTGTGACTGTCGAATAATAGACAAATAACTTGCAATAAAACAATATTGCGACTATAAATAGAGATGCAACCTATTCTATCGTTTAAGTTGGATCAAACTGCACACGGTTTTCAAATTTCATTAAAATCGGTTATGTGGTTTAGGAGTCCATCGCGGACAAAAAACGTGACGCGCAACTATACAAACTAAATGTGGGAAATTTCATACTTCTCCGTCTGTGCAATTTTTTCGCGGCTTGGTGACGCTTAGGGTCCTGATGGCTTTAGTGACAATATGCATTCTACATGCTTCACGAGGAAACAATATGATAGCGAACTTGGCAAACCTCATTATAGCCAAATAGCAAAAGGAATAAGGGCTTGGTAGCCATGCAATATGCAAAGGTAATGCCCGAAGCAATGTTCCCTGGCCATACATGGAGCACAGGAATACGCTCCGCTTGCAAATTGCTACAACACATTGTGCGCAAGCGCAGCCTTGCAGAGTACAGATTACGATCTATGAACTTATTAGATTACATTGTTATTAATTATAATGGGCTTTAGTAGTTCGTGTGGTTTAGAATAAACAGTATCACCACGCCATTCCATCCTGAGGGTGTCGTAAGAGCCGACAAAAGGAAATGACAAGGCCGATAACCTAGCCGTAAGAGTAGGAAACCTTGAAACGAAACTCTGTGCCAACTCGTTTGGCCAGCGTGGCATAGTAGGCTATTTTGCCTCCCTATGATGGGAGGAGGCCCGACACAGCCGTTGGGGATTTATGGGCTGAGTAGTAGTCATCATCATCATTATTTCAACCAAAAGACGTCCACTGTTGGACATAGGCCTCCCCCAAACGTAGTAGTAGTAGTTAGTAATGGACTGTATAGTTTCACATAAAATGAAATAGGTATTTGCCGTTTATAAGCGGATAACCATCCACCCGTTTGCTTGAGCTACGCGACCGGAGAAGGATCTCCACCTTACAGAAATCCTGGTGATTGTTTTCCTGCTCGTGAGTAAGGTCTGGTAGTTCTACCGAGGGAAGTATAGTGCTGACGGCAAAAGATCTCCTATTCCCTCGTTGACGATTGTAAACGCCAGAATTGGCTTGGAACCAATTCGTCCAGAGGGCGAATTAAGATGGTTCAAACTTCAAACCAGAATCATACAACCCAGCCTTTGTGCCAACCCGCTATTTTCCTAGTTAAAACTAGTAATCTTTTGTGTTCTGAGATTAGCAAATTTGGAAATCCTTTTATCACGGTCGCCAGATAGATTGCCACAGGATTTTGTATGTCTCTAGAAAACCTAACCTTTTTCTGCTTCACTTTAGTTGTCGTTACGACACCCTCATGATAGAAGGGGTAGTGAAACTATGTATTCTAAAACCCGCCACTCCAACATTCATACTGTGACTTGATTAATTAAGTATATCGTTTTCCATTAACCAGATTAAGTTACACAACAAACGAATTTGAGAATTGTTAACCAATCAATGTATAATCAGCCACATTTGTTTAAACATGTGAATAATTGATTCTCTTGCGTCATAACGTTTCTTATTCATTTGGTGCCAAGAATTTTTCCATTAGTAGGTATTGTAAATAATGTAGGAAATATTATATTTCTGAATTTCATTGCCATCGTGTAACCTGATCTAATCAGCTACCAGATTACATTAACATCTCGGTTCCTAAGAAACCCACTATTACGCAGCACCTCTTCCAGTGACATAAAAGGAAATCTCGCCGACTGTGCTGGACAGACGGACTTGCTTCGGCTTTTAGACACCCTAGAGTGGATTGGGTGATGACACTTTGTTTTTATATCTAGTGCAGTTATAGCGGGGGCAAAATACGAACACCAATGTCACCCAAACTCGGGACAAGTACCTCTGGTGTAAAATGTCATTTCTCCGATCCCGAAATCGAACTAGGGATCCGTGATCCAAAGGCACATCTAACCCATAGACCAACAAGGCAGTTGATAATCGTTTTGGTATAATGGACACAAATACTTTTGATAATGGTCTGGTAATTGGGTGGAGAAACACGCCAATGAGAGGCACAGAAAAAGAATACACGCAGCGATTCTTTGCAGGGTCGCATTTTGTTCAGTACGGTCAAGCACAGCTTATGTATCGCAATTGAAAATTTCGCAAATTGCATCTGTAAACGCCGTAATCAGGTGTAATCAGCGCGATGCGTGTAATCACAGCGATCACGGAATCGCTGACGTGGTAATGGCGCCAATTGTGGGAACAAATCGCATATTATGTACATAGGACTAGGGAATACATACATTATATGTACACGTGGAATAAATATGGTGACGGATTTAAAAATAAAGCGACACCAAAGCCAGTGAAATTGAGCAAGGAAGTTTTAATTACATATAACTGGATAATATACAAGATCTTTCAATTACTCTAGAAGATAAAAAATTGGCGGCAGATAAAAAACTCCAGTGAATGTGTAAACTAATGCAGTTGATACAAAGTTAATCTTCCCGAAAAGGGCGCCTCAAAAAGCAATACCAACAAAATAGATCACGTACCAGGCTCGCATAACCAAAAGGCAGGTGTTACGCCACGTAAGCCGGAATGCGCGGTAAATTTTCCGGATGCCTTCCCAATGATTTCCTAGGAGACCACCGGCCCAGATACGGCGGATTTCGATACGATAACGCTTCTCAATTTCTGCTCGCCTAGTACTTGGGATATTGTGACCACGCCCGCTTGCCATTAACTATGTATATGTTGGGGTGGGTTTATTTTTCTGCCTATGAGACCCCTAGGGACCTCATCTTCGGCGTATCAATCGATGATATTGGTATTCGATAGAGTTTTGACAATAATCTGACGGCTTGTTATGTTAGTAATAACATGCGTTGGATTCTTTTGGAAATTTGAATTAGATTTTGGGACATATCAGAGAGTATATTGTACCCAAGTTCTGATTTAATGATCAGAAAATATATTTTTTAAATAATATAAATCTTTCAATTCCTTGTGCAGTCTTCGGGAATGGAATAGAAATGAATAATTGTAGTGGATATTTAATTAGATAACTGCGTGAATAAATTAAGGGGGTTTTATAAACGACATAAGAATAAAGATCAAGGTTTTTTAAAAAACAGACATTTAAGTTAAAACAAAATCAAATATTTAATTTGATAATTTAACCTGTATTACTTTTACGTAACTAAGCTAAATATTGGCGTATTTACCTTGTGCTATCAAAAGCATACTCGTACTAAAAATATAAAATAAAAAGAAACAATTCTAATATAAAAATTTGGACTTCCGCCCCGATTTCTTTTTCTAATTACACGAAATGACAACCAAGCATGGATCCTGTGCTAATTCGGCCATTCCAAGTGCGCCACAAATTGGGCCATTGGCGGTGGTGGCGACCGCAGGCATCATTACCTCAACTGCGCCATTCGATGCCAAATGTCAAGTCGTATCAATTTTTACGCATACTGAGGCCGATTGTGGTTGGGCGCGAGTGATTTTCCGCCATAGTTTCGACAATGTGTTGTAATTGGCGCGTTCCGGTGACTCAATTCTTTTTATTAGTCCGTACTTAAAATTGTGATTTCATGGTAATATTAAGTGTTCCGAATTTGATCTAGTTTTATGATTGTTTGAAAGGTGTTTTAATGTTATTATAATTATTATTTACTATGTATGACAACTCCATTCCATCCTGAGGGTGACAACAGTGCCGCCAAAAGGAAATGACAAGGCCGATTATTTGTCTATAAAATAGAACAAGATTATTTTTGTTTACTATATTTGCATCGCAATGATTATTACCTTAAACTTGCCTACCGGTAGATAATACTAGAATTTATCTGAATAACGATGTGCTGATGTTCGGTTGGCGATAAAAATACGTAATTATCGAAGCAACTTCTAAATGTCAAACAATTACGTTACCATCAAGAACAAATTGCAGTCATTGTGTGTGCACGCGATGCGGTTTCAACTCCTTGCGGTCATGCCACCCTGGTACAACGTTTAGGCATGACTAACCTTTTGCTTAGATTGTTTGGTTTGAACGAGTTTTTTTTAATGTAAAATGCAGACAAATAATGGTTCCCACCTGAATACAAGAAATGAAGTCAAGGTAAAGCAACGTCTGGTTTTGCTGGATGTGGGATTGGTGTCCTTCATTTGTGTGTTAGAGCAGACCTCTGTGCTTCGCAGAACGCGTAAAGCCGTCGGCATAGTCAGTAGCGAGAAAAATTATAGCTAGTTGATCCACTAGATGATACGACGAGACAGCAATCGGAAAAACCTGTATCGCGGGGGCACTTTACAAACATGTAATTCACGAACACATATGACACCCAGACTCGGAGCAAGTTCTTCTGGTTTAGACAAAGCCACTAAGTAGCCTGACCCCGGAATTGAACCCGGGACCCGTTGATCCAAAGGCGGCATATCTAACCCCTAGCTAGACCAACGAATCAGTCAAATAAGATAAGACCTCAAGGAAATAGGAAAGAAAGAGGAGGGTGATAATTTTAAGTTAGTTGGATAGTCAATGCATGACTAAACAATTACAATTTTCTGTAACGTAGAACCAACATAATCTGGCCTAGCGTTTGGCAAACCTAGACCCTATTCATCTTTGCTATCCTGTTATCCTATCACAATTTTCGTGCAGGTGTTAAATATAATATTTATGGGGTAAAGAAAGGGTCCAACGCTTGTTAGCGATAATGAGGTGCGCGCGCAGCCATAAATTCGTTCGGCCGCCCGCCGCCTGGGGGCGACACCTCATTTACATTTTTATGTATTTCTGTGGACGCGCGTTCCATTCTTAGTTCGTCTACTTGACAACAGATGGCGTGGTGCACAAAAGTCTATTAGGCTAGATGTCTTTACTAAACTGTTGAGATTATTGCTGAATAATAATTTCCAAAACTACTCGCTTAGTTTTTTTTACAGTAGCAATAGTATTGATTCAAAATATAGAACAATGTCTTCGTTCCGCAAAAAAAAAAATTTGAAATATATAAAATTCCGTGTTAGCTTAATTTACTACTTCAGAATCTAAAATGATAGTTAAACTAAGAATCGCGTTAGTTTTTAAATGTTAGTCAGTTCATAAACCCACCGCTTCGTCAAGCCTCGTCCAAAATCCGGGGGGTGGGGGGTGGTTGCGAAATACAAATAATTGTAATACATATTTATAATTGTATAAAAATACATGTGATATAAATATAGTACCTATCCTTACTATTAAACGGAGGCGAATATGAACCAGGTGTCAACCTAATCCATTAGGGCAATCGTCCATAATTTGTAACGGACCTCGATAGTACCTCAAGTTCAAACCTCGGAAACGCGGTGTCACGATGACGCGTCCCGCCGCTTGCCTCGTTAGGCTGACACGGCGCCTGTCACGATTTTGACAGTTTTTGACTGAGACATCGATAGTGGGGTTCGTTACGAGCGAGGCGGGGTCTCTTATCGCTTTCAATGTTGGTTTATGTTCTTTCAAAGTCATTGTTATGCGCCGTTCTTTTTTTGCCGATAATTCGATAATGTTCTATCGAATTGGGAACGGATAGATCGATTTGTGCTAAGTGGTACTGGGCGTCGATTAGTGCTGTGCGTAAAGGTTACACTACTGGGCGCACTACTGGGGCGGGCCTCCTCCAAATTCATAGAGGGAATTCGCCTACTGTGCCACGCTGGTAAGACGGGTTGGCACAGGGTTTGTATCAAGTTTTCCTTATCTTGGGGATAGGTGATCTGAGTCTTGCGTTCTTTTAGTCGCCTCTTAGGACACTCTAAAGACGGTATGGGTTGGTGATATTGGATTTAATGTAGTACCTAGGTAGTATGGTATGGTCGCAAATTTTCCTTCATCAACATGTGTGAGTAGGGTAGTGAGCTGAATTGAAGAGATATAAACAATTCATAAAAGTGTATACATTTTTTACACTTACCTTGCCCCCGGTCTCGGTCCCCGGTTCAATTCCGGGGTCGGGCACGTGTCTTTGTGTAAACCAGGGCACTTGGTCCAAGACTCTGTGTCATTTGCGTTCGTAATTTCGTATGCAAAGGAGGTAGGTATAATAATACATACAACGTTTCGTGTCGGCTATTCTCGAAGTATTCTTCCTAATCCTAAAAAATAATCTGACTGATTCTTCCTCTTTTTGTTTTTTTTTTAACAAACTTAATCCCTGCTGTTTGTTAACCTGTGTCGTAAGGGCAGTTTACAAACATGAAATTCACGAACACAAATGACACTCAGACTCGGAGCAAATGCCTCTGCTTTAGACAAAGACACTTGCCCGGCCCCAGAATCGTACCCTGGACCCCGTGATCCAAAGGCGGCACATTTAACCCCTAGGCCAATGTGGCAGTTATATCTATAGCTATTTTTTAATATACATACATTTTCAACGCGCCAAAATAACACAGTAAATCAACATAAACAGAAACAAACTCATAAGTTCTAGGATATAATGACATCAAGAAAGTCGCAATTTCGAATTCATAAGGAAGCGAGCAGGTGTCGCGATACATCCCGTATTCATGGGCCGATATATCATAGCCACGTAGCGTTAAAAAAACGACCAGAGACAAGAAAAGCGCGCCAAACCCCACCCCGAGTTTTCCCGCCTTGACGTGCAATTATAAAGATAATAACGTTTTCGCCTCGACGGGCGTTTTTATTTGTTCACGGTTTTTTGATTTATAGCAGTTTCTCGGTGTAGTCGACACACGTGGAGTTGCAAGTGGCAATTTGAAAGTTAGTATTAGAATTGCTTTATTAGAGCATATGGCAAGTCTGCAGTTAGGTATAATTATAACTTTACGGATAGGCACCATATACCTACGTACCGAAATAGTCTGAGTTAATGGTAACACGAACTATTTTGGAGGTATTAGTACGCTATAAATCTTTAATATGCATATTTAGTTTCCCGAAATGAAGAACCTTCTTGTTATTATCAAAAAGTATTTAATAATATTCCTACAAACGTATACTCAAACAAATCCTTTGATTTTGGTTGATAGTTAGTTGTAAGAGATAATCTAATTTGGGTCTTCATATCATTAAACAGCAACACAACCAATTTACGTTTGCCCAAGAAATAGTTTTACAGGAATGTAAAATAAAACAAACGACATGCGTCCCAAGACCCTGCAGACGCAAATCAATCGAATAAAAAAAACAGTCAATTCGTTCCCACGGCGGACGAAAACAAAACGAATTTAGTCTTTGGTACGCGACGCGTAAACTATTTTGATTAGAATGGGCATTCCCGCGAAAACTAACCTCAAAAAACGCCATGATATTTCTCAAGTTGTCAAGATGCCTGCGCTTTTTGCGCCAAACGCCGAGACACTCCTTTGAAATCTTAATTCGGACTTTTTTGAAACGTGCTAAGATTTATGGAAACCAGCGCAAGAATTAACAGACACAATATTTACTATCGAAATGATTTGGCAACCGTTTAAAGACAATAATTTGAATTTCATTTATTATTACAATATTTAAATGCCAAATAACTAGAGATATATTAAGATTAAACTTTGTGTGACGAAGGTCCTTATTTATAACCGAATAGCGAACTTAAAAGAAAGAGGTACTACATAATGTTTGCCAACGCAGGAATCTACTGCTATACAAACTTCGGCTTGAACTTGGCTCTACAACTGTACAATGTCGATATCTAAAATAAACAGTAAGATTGGCTGTTTACTTGTCCATAGAAGGTTTACTAAACGATGAAATTTGTTAAGTATTTACAAAATTCTGGAACGCGTTAAATCTCCCCACTGCCCCCGTCGTAACCTGTCCCACAAACAAAACCGTACAATGTGGCGACTGGCATACCGCCAACGTGACACCGGACACAAATCTATCGAGTATTACCGCCATTTACCTCTTACAGCTCCATCACCACTGGAAAGACCAAAAAATTACACCCTAACATTTTTTTCTCCATTCGACCAAAGAGATTCCTTCCCCAAATCATTAATCACCCGACCCGCGCCGTACGTAGGTAACCTAATACCCCCAGATAACATTATCGTAAATATAGTTTTACAAAACGCCTGTACCTACCGCGCAAAACAAAAAAATAAGAAACTTTTCCCACCGCGACATTGGAGCCCAAGAATTCGCAGCCACAATCTGCGCGCATTATCAGAATTTACACTCCGTAATAACATCTAACCTAATGCCGGGTCAGTGCGCGCCTTTTTTTGAAAAACGAACACTGACAGTTGAAGCGGGAAAACAACGCATCGATCAAACCGTTCACTCTCACATAAATCAGTCGGACGTGAAAGGGACAGGTGAACGGACGCCGCGGCCAGTCGATTTTATAAATGGGCGGAGCGGCAAGCGAGACGACGCAGAAACAAAAGAGTGAATAGGAAATAATGGCGCGGTGCAAAGTGCACGCCGAGGGAGTGAGACGGAGCGCTTTTTTTTTATGGGAAATGCTGAGGCGTTCGGGAAATCTGAAGAAAAAGGCGCGCTCGTTCCATAGACTAATTATCTGGTCGGTTTTATTATTTATGCATCGCAGCAATTAGCGTTTGCTTTGCGTTAATAACGCAATAACTATTATCGTTAATTTGAAACAGTTCTATTATTTATTAATGCTATAAATTGACACGCATTAAATGATAAACATTTTTATACCGTTAATTGATTGTAGTAAATGTGTTTTTATTGATAATAACAGTATAAAGTTGTAATTAAATTTAAACTTTTATTGCGATGGCGAAAATTATATATTTTTAGCTGGTGTAAAATTATAGTACAATCTCGAAGCAATAAACACCAACCACAGAATATATTATTAGTATAAGTACCAGTCGCCATTATTATTTAACTTTTAAACTGGCTGCAAAATCATATGAGCCAAGTTTGAATTTTTTTATACTAGAATTCCTATTCCTTCGTGGGTCCTCTCTATGACAGGCTTCTAAGAATGATCGCTGTATTAATATAATTTGCACATGGCCGCAGTTAAGCCTCCGAGGTTGCTGACCCCGTCCTTCTATGAAAAATTTTACAATGATATCCGATCATTAAAATATTCGTTTTACTTTTTTGTGTTGCGCAAAAAGCGTGATAACGATACTGCTCATTTTTAATCTGTAACATCTGACGTTAAGTGGATCCTGATACCAGCGGGCGTGTATACAATTTTAGAATTATTTCGTTACTGTAATTGCCTTCATCATCACATTATCTCTGTACTACTTAAAAGGGTATAAGACCAGAGTGACGCTCAAGCATACGTCATGCTTGAAGGCAAGTGGCTACCAAAATCAAAATCAAAACTTATTTAATCAAGTTGGCTCATTAGAGCTCTATTAACAAGTCAAACATTTTTTTTATTTACCTTTTACCACCTTCGCCCAAGTGAAAGCATGACTTTGCCTCTGTTGCTAGAGCTGATGGAAAGTACCTTCAGCTGCAAAAACCACACTTCCTGAGCTCTGGCCATCAAATTCACTCGCAGGAACAGCACCACCCAAAGATGAACTTATTTAGCTGCGGTTTGGCCTTAGGGGAGGCCTTAGTCATGAGATAAGCTGGAAACTGGGCACTTCCCCTTTCTGCCAACTCCGACTCGAGCGACGAATAGCCCTCTCCTAGTTAGACCTTCCCCTATTGCGTGGCGTGCATACTAGCACGCGCGACGAGATCGGTTGCACAGGGCAATAAGCCGTTCCTCTTTCATCAACGTCATCACTATCACTACATAGTATAAAACAAAGTCGCTGTCGTCTGTCCGTCCCTATGTATGCTTAAATCTTTAAAACTGCGCAACGGATTTTTAAGCTGCTTTTTTTTTAAGTAGATATAGTGATTCAAGAGGAAGGTTTATATGTATAAGCATGCATAATATTGTAGAGAAACACTGATAAATTTCGATGTCCATCATTGCACCCGTGCGGAGTGGGGGCGTGTCGCTAGTATCAGTATAATGCTGAGTGCAGTCTCTTACAACTGCATTAAATAAAAAAATGGGACATTTCCCGTATGTGCCACACTGGCACAGGGTTTGTATCAAGTTTTCATTCTGTTACAGGTGAACTGCCTCTTCCGTTCTTTAAGTCACCACTTATGACACCCTCAGGATGGTGTGGGTTGGTGACATTGCGTATTCTAAATCTGTCACCATACGGACGACAGTAGGTACTTAGTGGCAGCAACGTATTCTAACCAGTGAGGGTCATAAAAAACGATAAAGGAACTAGGCGCGGAGAATCTGGCCGCAAGAAAATATTTATTCAACATCATGGCACAGTTAACCTAGTGTGGGTTGGTGACATAATTTTAAATATGTCACCACGCAGACAGTAATGGCAAATCCCACTCCTCAAACACAACCACGGACACTTAATACGTAAATTGCTCACGAATTAGCCAATTCGTTCCGTTTGAGGAGGCCACAATGGCCGCCATGAGTACACTTGCCATTGTGGCTTCATGAAAATTACCCGACGTAGCGCAGATAAATAACCTCCAATTACAGTTATTCAATACTAGGTTTCTCCGTGGATTTATAATCATATTCTCACCAACCTATTTCAGGTTTAAAGGCTAAAAATCTGGTCACAAGGGAATATTGTCCGACGCAGTAAAATGTTCATCCTATACCTCCTAACGATGCAATTGCTAGCGTTAATCTACTAAATTCAAAAGTCCTCGGCTAATGCTTGTGTCAGAAGCATGTGGCATACGTCCTGAACTGTCAATATAGTATTAGTAAGTTGCCAAAACTGTCAAAATCCACAATTAATGGCAGGTTGATTGTCGATTTCGACTAATGAATGAGAAACTTGGGGCCCGGCTCATCCGAATCATAAATATTCTATTCGCGTCGTTTAAAAATTGCGGCCATCTTGTTTTATTTTCATAGACAAAAAGTGACAATTTGTTTTTTTTTTCAGGTAAGTACAAGGACTTGTGGTGCCAACCGGAAGATTATTTAGAATCGATTTGTAAGTAACACTATAATGGCGTCAGTTCACTTTTCTATGCATGTTCGCGTATTCGCCTTAAAGCAATGTATTGGATGGCATATTTGTCAACAATAGCGAATACAAATAACAAATAGTAAACACCCTTAGTCATGTGCAGTGCCAGTATAAGAAATTTGGCTCAAACAATCGTAGCAATCTTACAAAACTCATCCTATTTTCTGATGAACCTCGAAGAACACGATCCGAACTGTGCCGATAACATCTCGATATATGGGAGCGCATTTGTCTCGCCGTCTGTTTGTCCCCGAGTAATTGGTGGCAACACAGCGCTTCCAAAATTACCCTGTTTTTGTTTTTCATATATCTACCGATCTCTGGTAGATGAGTATTAAAGCCGTAACTTACAAATAGGAACGTTGAGCTTGTTTAAAAAATAAATAAACTCTATAGAGAATATAATACTATATCAGTCTGCTATAGACACTACACTAGTGACATTGTTTTTATGAAAACACTTAATACTAACGAACAATTTTGCGTCATACCTCAAATCACTACATAGTATAAAACAAAGTCGCTGTTGTCTGTCCGTCCCTATGTATGCTTAAATCTTTTAAACTACGCAACGGATTTTGATACGGTTTTTTTAATAGATAGAGTGATTCAAAAGGAAGGTTTATATGTATAACCCACCCCCGCTTTGCACGGGCGAAGCCGGGGCGGGCCACTAGTTAATAATAAGTAGAAGTCAGTAAGAATTGAAGAAGGCAAATTAAATATTATTAATCAATTATTTTTTCTAATCTCTCTATTTATCTCGGCGTCCAAAGGATCTCCCATTATCTAATGGAAATTAGTGAACTCTACATACCACACATGAGTGACACTGGCAAATAATGCCGAAGGCACCGGCAGATTGTCATAGACAAAAGAAAAATATGTATTAGATTTTATTTGTACAGCCCTTCTTATCCCTTATTCTCAACCCAAAGGGATTGTGATTATTTTTTCAAAAAAATAAATAAATCTGAGGTCACTACAATACGTACCATAGATTCACATTGCTTAATATTTAAAACGCCACGCTACCCGCTCCGCTATCATCGAAACTCCGCTCGCACATTCCTCTCCGCAATAAAAGGACATTGGTACACCGATCAAAGGCAGCATAGAAACTAAACATCCCACGTCAACTTTGACAGCGCAGAATGTACTCTATTAAATTATATATAACCATCCCTTCTCACCTTCGCACTTTTTATTCAATGTAACTCCTAAACAGAAAGGATACATTATAGATACGCGGCGGAGCAGACACGTACAAAATGAAAATAGGGGAAACGGGGGCGAGAGAGGGCGGTATGGAAATGTTGGTCAAATATATCATCCGGTGCCTGACAGGCCAATTCTCTTATCGGGCGCGCGCGGCTCCCGGGCGATCTAAGCTAGCTTAGCTAATATAAAATGGTTTTAAATTCAAGTTTAATTCTGGCTATCTGCAGCTCTCCGCGCCGTAAATACGACCCTACGCACACAAAAGGCGGGGCGATTTACGGTTTTGACGGATTTCGAATATTTTAGCAGGCGCGCTCGGATTAGGCGCGAGTTACGCACCTCGTGCGTGGGAGGGCTTAAGTTTTAATAAGACGGCAATAGTTTATAAGCGGGTGGAACTTTGACGTAGTTTGGTCATGCCGGTAAACCATGCCTATAAGCATTAAATCAGGATATATACTGAGGCATACTTATAGTTTTTTATACGTACAAAGGTGCCACATACACCAACAATGTGTCAATGTGACTAGACCGTGGACTTCATAAACAAGCAAAGTAAGTAGAATTTAATGATGAAGGATTTATAATAGACAATGTCACCACAAGAGCAACATGGAATTCCTTGCCAGCTCTTCTCTGTCGAATGGAATTCCGAACCGGTGGTAAAAACTAAATTATTAATTTTTTTTATTTTTAAATTTGTCTCTTAAAATCTTTGACTATTTGAAAGCATTCGCAAGAATTTATTCGAATAAAAAACATTTTGATTTTGAGTACCTACATTCCATTCTCAGAGTGTCGTAAGAGGCGATTAAAGGAAGTCAAGAGACAGACAACCTAGCCTGTACAGTAAACTTGATACAAACCCTGTGCCGGTCGTTCTGGCCAGGGTGGTACAGTTGGCCAATATCCTTCCCATGTCATCCACATGGGAAGGATATTGGCCATCTGTAGGCTGAGAAGTAGAGAAGAAATCACTATCAATCAGCAAGGAACTATTGAAATAGAATTGAATAAATTTCGATATTCTTAGTTCACGCAAATGGAACCGTCATACTAAGAATCGGTGTTCAAAATGTCTAACTACGCGTTGAATGACTCAATAAAGATGACTCAGTGAAATACTGCGCCAATGGCGGTCACCTACAGCACCGCCTGCTATCCTAAACTCTGCCGCTCCTCATTTTCCTCATTTATTCTCTGTTTGCGCTGCGGGCACGAATCTGCGCATCAGCTTACACCAGGACATCATAAAGTGTAAACAAGGCCGGAGCGTTTTCCATTACAATATGTTTGCCGATCCGTGGCGCGCATTATGTATGTTATCCTGGTAGGACGCGCAGAATTTATAGCTCTCTCGCAAATATTTGGCGCTCACAGCTCGGACTGACAACGGGAAGATTGTCAGAGGCCGTTTGCACAGCGGAATATGGTAATTTTTCAGTTTCCTAAGCGTATTCTGTTCACAGCGCTGCGTTTAGTAGACGGTGCGACGACGCAAACAGAAAGGGCTGTCTGGTGTCATTAAATCTCGTAATAGGATCTCATAAATTGACCGGCGACGCCCAGCGGACTGTCATCGTTTGTCAGAGCGTTTTAAATGTCAGACAATAACGCATTGCGTATCTGACCACTTACGGCGTATTTGTCAGATTTCATGTGTCATTCTTGATCAAATTCTTATTATGGTTATGTGAACCTGGTGAAACTTCTTCTGAACGTTTAGGCTACATAACCAATGTGATGCTTTTCAATTTGTTTGGGTAATATATTTGACAGTGCAGTAGCTCTATGTTGTCTAGGTAGACCGGATAATGATCCTCAGACAAGATGAGGCTGTGACGGAGGCTGCAAACGGACCAGGCCGACATTTAGTGTCATTAAATCTCGTAATAGGATATCATAAATCGCAGGAGGTCGGCTCGGCGGCAGCAGGCCGGCCGCCTGTCATCGTTTGTCAGAGCGTTTCACGCATTGTTGAACAATAACGCAGGGCGTACTGCGCGTCGTAGTGGTCGCGTACTACGGCGTGCGTTGCGTGATAACTGCTAGGCAGTACTGGGCATTACAATAGATTTCCTCTTCGTTAGGAAGAGGAAATCTATTGCAGACACTATTACAGATTACAGACTGCAAAGTCATTATTGAGTGTAGAATGACTGCCGTTAGGTCACTGTCACTGAGGATAACGAGGCAGTGGAATATTTTCTCGGATAAACGAGAAAAAGCTTTTTTTATTTAACCCTATTGTTATCATTAGTTACTATTGAAAAAAAAACGTGTCAGATTACGCCGGTCTTCCTCCAAACAAGGACAGAATGCGCGACTTTGCCAACCCAATTTCGAATTCTAAATAGAATAAGCAATTATGGTGGACCAAAAATGTAACAAAAAATGTAAGCAAGCACAAACACTACAACAATTTTTACATTGCTGATTATCTTACAAAAACGCCATTAAGACCAGTCCTCAGTCGTAATGACTGTAATTCTCACTCGCTATGTCTTGTAGTTATTCACGTTAAATATTTGAACCGACACCACAATCAAATTTATAATCTGTAGTCTGTACCAAACAAAAAAAACAAATATGATCGGTATGCGTCTCTGAGATCCACATCGGAAACTTAAAGCTTAAAGAAACAGGCGGGAGAGTAAAAAAAAGAATACCGCCTTGACCCCTGAGCGATGGACGCGTAAATTCGAATGAAAAGGAATCAAATGTCATTTACATATGCAGCCTTTTATGAGTTCCTGGTACTTGGAATGTTTTTGTTGATTAAAAATTTAAACAACCAATAAATAAAATAAATATTGCATGTTCAAAATACATACCAGCTTATGATAATGCAATATACATACTTTTTTTTTCACACACATTCCACATTGATTCGATTTCTTTTAGTTTCTCTGATCACTAGTTGCTTTAATCATTTTGTTTTTTTTTTATATACCTTAATTAATTTATTTGAGATTTCTTGATGTATACAAGATTTGTTCTAAAAATTATAGAGCCCATTATGAATTCTTCTCTATCGTGGTCCGTAGGCTGCTTTGTGGCGAGGAGCCGGGAAGAAACTCTATATGAAACTTACCATTCTACCATCTATGGTAGGGGTTACACGTAGTCAGTAGCGTGAAAAATGACAGCTCGCCTACAATTACCGGTCACATTACATCTAATACTCTAACGGTAAGGGTCAGATATAGCTCAGTGTAAAACTGGTAGTTAGCCAAATAAAGTTATACCGGTGCTGAACTTAATGAAAAAGGCGAAGGAATATATTTTAGTGTAACCAGCGCAGTGCGGAAGCGGTTGCATCCAATTTCAGAATGCTGCCAAATTTTTAATTATTCATACTTGAAAAACAAGGTCTAACATAGAGTGAGCGGGAACTAAATGCGTTTGGGGCTCCACCAGGTATGGGGAGCGTTCTCCCCGGCTACAAGTATATCCCGTGGAGCAAGGCAGTAGAAAAACGCCCTGAGTTTTCATGGGTAGGTAGGGACAACTACAATTTTCTCGAACCCACATAACCCAGACCCAACGGCTCGGTATCTAAAAAAAAGGCACAATTATAATACTGTGCTGGATCGCAAGGATCATAGTTAGCTGATCCAATACTGAGTGAATTTTGGTTATACCCGAGATGCTCCGAGTCCCATTTTTGTCCGTGACGGAACATGACACGACTTCTTGTCGGTCTAGGAGTGATGCTTTTGTGTGATGGATTCTTGGCGCGATTCCGGGGTCGGTGTGTCATTGTGTAAATCTAGAGGACTATTGGCTTGGATGTGTGTTTGTCATTTATAGTTGTAAAGGTAATGGTATTTTTAAAAAGTGGAAGATAAACCTTTGCCCTCTACCTACTCCAAGTTCATCGCGACTGGCGCGATTCTTTGTGTACCTACTCCTTCGTGACAGAGTTCAAAACCTACATATCACCGCCAGAGAGTACCCTAGCACTAAACCTAGGTTTATATAATACTGGTTCAGTCACGACGCCCAAGCTTTTAACAATGTGTTTGGCACATCGCCAGCGGAATTGACATGTGCCAACCCTCTCCTAGATGCCGCCACGTTGACTGTGAAAAAAAAGTATTTGTTTTGGCCATAGACTTCAGATATTGTAGTCTATAAGTGATACATGGTTTATGGTCATCAGTTAATATCTACTTACAGTCTTAAAGTAA
Organism: Clostera curtula; assembly: GCA_905475355.2. Taxonomy (NCBI): domain Eukaryota; kingdom Metazoa; phylum Arthropoda; class Insecta; order Lepidoptera; family Notodontidae; genus Clostera; species Clostera curtula. Next base: position 1,352,683 of record FR997813.1, on the reverse strand, counting down.
TATCATATGTTCGAGATGGTGGACGTGGATAGTTTGAAGAAGAAGAAGAAGTTTTCTTTTATATAGGTATGTAGGAGGCATACCTCAGCAGTGGGTTTTATATTTTCCTACAAAAACGTCATTACATTATTAGTTTGAAGATCAATCAGGTATCCTGTGATACCATTAAACAACTTACTAATCAAACTGATTTAACTTTCTTAATTATAGAAATCGATTAAAAGCTATCGAATATTAACATCGGGAAAAGGCCTAATAAATTCACTACATATACATCACTCGATTGGCATGAGACAAACGATTACCGCCTTTGAGTCGCGACAATAAGTCTCACCGACGCAACGCGTCAAATACATCCGTCACTCTCTAACGTTTCCGAATCAGTCAAGTTGGAGCGAGTGAAATATCGTATTGGCATCGCCCGGGATGTCCACGGCAGTTTTCGGTTTTAGCAAACAAAGGAATTAGAGCGGTGCGCGCAACTCTACGCGAATTTATGGTCGGTCGCAGTGACCAAATTTTCTTTTTTCCATCCCGCCCTCCATCTTGCGTATTTTGCCGGGAAAACGGTCCGATGTTATTCGGTTTGGCCCAAGGAAACTCTGTCTCGCATTATGTAATAAACTCTACGAATTATGCACGTTTGTGTCCCATGTGACGTAACATGCGGATGTTTACCCTGTTGCCTTTGCCCAAATATCGGATGAATGCTAATTCCATTAAATCACATTACGAATTGTGGTTTGTTGTCGACTATTGCTATGCGATATTTGTTGGCTAGTTATAGCCTTTAAACAAACAGATAAGCGGACTTGTTTGCCGATAGATCCAGTGTGTATCGGTTTGAAAATAGAATCGGCATAAATCGATTCTATATTGTGCGTTTGGAACGTTCGAAATAAAAAATAACAGCGCTGTTACAAATCAAAATTTACATTTTAAAAGCTATTATACACAGCTACAAGTCAGCTTATGACGTCACAGTCTTCGGCAATGCATTTTTAATAAATCGTATCCAATATCCCATTAGCATACACTCGCCGCGCCCGCTCCGGGGTAGGCAGATAGAACAATTTATTTTAATGTATTTCCTCGAGATCAGATCGAGCTCGAGTCTATTAAAACTTCTTACAAACTTGACGTACCTTTAAATTCAAACGGTAAGCCAATCTTGATAAAGTTGAAAAAAAAAACGACGTAAAAACTTGGGAGGCAGAGTGACTTTATCTATGCTCCGTTAATACTCCAATTAAATTACAAAAAAATAAAAGTGACGTTTCGTTTCTCCCACTGACGTTATCTCGGGCCCGCGTTTTATTTTGTTTTCAAGTTTATTGAATTTGTTTTTCGAACGACTTTTTTTCTTTTATAAAATTGTTTACTTTGTTATTATCGTTGATTCGCGCCATTCATTTTGCGTGTATCGGAGTTGACTGGCCATTGCTCTTTGGCCCACGCGGCCCGTCGCTTATCAGAGATCTTACAAGTATTATTTTAGATTCCATTAATTAAAATAGCTTTTTATCTTGCAAACTCAAGTTGGAAATGATGTGTGCATAAATTTGCAACGAAAACGTTATTAAAATTATTTTTAACAGGTTTTGTGTTGACTTTGTCAATGACGCTTAAAAACTTACTTAATAATCTTAAATTCTCTATGGTTAGTGATGGCGAACATTGCTTCATTTAGCTTTGTGATTACAGTGAACAACATTTTCCTAGTTTAAATTACTAACAGCTTAGAATAGTTGGAGTAATAGTCCAACTATGCGTCCTACATAGAAGTGACAGAATAGAAAATAGACTACACATTTAAATTATAGAATGTTAATTTTACGAAGAATTCACTGAAAAACAGTTGATTAACATTCAAAGATACGTAGGAATCTAATTTTAAATTTGAAAAAGGAAATGAAATGAAAAATTATATTGTTTCTGATTACCATTCGTACATGACACTAATTCAAATTTCGAACTATCGGACTGCTGTGTTAATGAGCTCGAAATAACGTACAATTAACGATATTTTTCCTAATGGTTACGTCATCAATCATAGACGCAATCGACCGTTTGTACACAAGTTAAAAAAAGGTACAGAAACCCCACTTTTACTCTTTACACAGTTTATTGTACAGGGAGAATCAAAATTTTATTATGATTACAAGTGTTATTTGCTAACAATCCTAAGCCATAATTTGAATTTAAAAAAATGTATGTGTAGGTAATTAATAAATTTCATATATGCGCACTTATTTTACGATAAGTTGAGTTAAAAATGTAATTAAAAAATCTCTTATACAAAAGAAATGTTTACTTTGTGTAGTATACTGGCCGTTTTGGATCGATGACGATTTTACACCTGTCATATTTTTGTGCTTGTCAATTAAATATTTTCCAAACCATGGAACGTGTTTTCTATAATTCCTATATATTATATCAGCAGTTATATTAGTGGCGACTAGATAAAAAAAAAAAAAAAGGATTTGTGGCTGCTTTCGTTTATTATTGCAATGGGTGAGAAATGTTACGCACTTTTAAGCAGTTTAGCCTGTCTTGGAAAACCGACGGAATTGTCATAGGACATGGCCGTGGATACTATGGAAACGACATTTGCAACCTCGATTTTCGATTACCGCTGAGAGGTATGGTATCATTTCTGGAAAACTTGTCAAAATTTTGTATGTTTGGGTGTTCCTTGGAGGAGAATTTACGCGACCAAATGGTTTGCGGCATCTATTGGCCTCCCGGACGGTCATTTTAATGTGATGAAGCCGAGTCCTAAAGGTGTGGAGAGTTCATGTGCTAGTGAAAAATTAAATGATAATTGCACGGCGTGTGGGTCGGCAGAGCTTACCATCATGAGCCGTCCATGAAAGAGTGCAATGTGTAGTAGATGCCAAGCAAGAGGCCATGTGAGGAAAATGTGTCCTCGTAAAATGGAAGCTGTATGTTGAAACTGAGCCAGATTACCAGCAAGATTCAAGCTGTGAGGTTGAGTCTCGTATAGGCAGTAGGCCTGAAGTGTTGGAGGAGGAAGTCCACCATGTTAGCTTCAGTAGCTACTAGCCGGTGAGTTTGACAAGATTCAAGCTGTGAGATTCAGTATCGTGTAGGCAGTAGGCCTGAAGTGTTGGAGGAGGAAGTCCACCATGTTAGCTTCAGTATCTACTAGCCGGTGAGTTTGACAAGATTCAAGCTGTGAGATTCAGTATCGTGTAGGCAGTAGGCCTGAAGTGTTGGAGGAGGAAGTCCACCATGTTAGCTTCAGTAGCTACTAGCCGGTGAGTTTGACAAGATTCAAGCTGTGAGATTCAGTCTCGTGTAGGCAGTAGGCCTGAAGTGTTGGAGGGGGAAGTCCACCATGTTAGCTTCAGTAGCTACTAGCCGGTGAGTTTGAATATGATTGTTGGCGGTGTGCTTCTTGAAATGGAAATTGACACTGGTTCGGCGGTTTCTTGTATCAGCTTAGAGGCATTTAAAGGACATATTTCCGCGTTGTCGCTGAAAACGGAACAAAAAAAATGGTATTAAAATTTTCGGACACTTATTGTTTAAAAACTATCCTCCTAGTTATAAGTTTTGATATTTATTTTGTATTTTCTCGTTTATGGATTTCTACTTTTTTAAGGGGGGGATAATGTAGTATACTGGCCGTTTTGGATCGATGACGATTTTACACCTGTCATATTTTTGTGCTTGTCAATTAAATATTTTCCAAACCATGGAACGTGTTTTCTATAATTCCTATTTATATCAGCGGTTATATTACTTTGTACAAAAGTGTTTTAATGATAAGTACCACAAGACAGGTAATGAAGTAAATATAACATTGATTTTCTGTAGATTTCACACGTCGTGGCTGCCATGACAAGCGGATATGTCACGATGTGTTTGTGAATATGTAATTGTGTTATGACAGCTGTCAAAAACTTCGGCCATCTTTGATTTAGGCTGGAACAATGATTGGGATAATTATCATGTATCTACACAACATGTTGGGTTTCATTGTTTTAGTTGTTTACAAAGTTCCCTTTTAGAAAATACCGTTGCTTGGCCCAGAAATGTTAGATGAGAGAATTTTCCTTCAATGCAGTTAACACACACTTCTGTAAATTCATATACATATTTTTTTCTCTCTTTGGAATAGACTTGATTGTCAGTATGGATTGTAAATCGGTCATTTGGAAGATTTATCCATACCTCCAGAGTATAAATATAGTATTAGACCATGACCCCAATTATTTCCATTTTCTCATCGTTTTTGTCACTTTGGTTCCGGTGTCAGTTGAAACGGAGACTAGTATCATTGCGCTGAAGCACAACGGGACAGGCTATCATTGTAATAATGTAATGTACCTAATAACAGTTATTACAGTGTAGTGTTGTGCCGAGATTGGGTTCCTCCGAGGATATAATATGTGGTGGCTACACTACATCCAGTCAAATATTATAATAATTAATAAGCAGTTTACTGCTTGAATAAAAATAGATACTAATGAATAGAGATTGGGATGTCACTAAAATATCTAATCAAAAATATTGTATGTCTTTCAACTTCGCATCATCACTATCACTATCATCACTACATAGTATAAAACAAAGTCGCATTCTTCTGTCCGTCCCTATGTATGCGTAAATCTTTAAAACTACGCAACGGATTTTGAAGCGGTTTTTTTTAATAGATAGAGTGATTTAAGGGGAAGGTTTATATGTATAACCCACCCCCGCTTTGCACGGGCGAAGCCGGGGCGGGCCACTAGTCAAGTATAAATACTTGTACTTAAAAAAACTAGTACAAAAATATATTTAGTGATATTTAATCACCGTCGTCTACCACTCAGCCCATTGATGACCCACTGCTGAGTCGGGCCTCCTCCAGTTACATGGAGGGTAATAAGCCACGGTGGCGAGACGGGTTTAACAGGGTTTTGCATCACTTTTACCTTCCTTGCGGCCTTGTCATTTCCTTTGGCCGGCTACTACGACACCCTCAGGATGGAATGAGGCGGTGTATTTATATTTCGTCTTCACACGGAGGAATTAAATCATCGCATTACCATCATCAATGCAACTAAAATTCCACACTTAAGGTATATGGCAAAGTAGTATAATAGTTTCAACACTGTTACTTTCCTTTAAATATTCTTTACATTATGACGAGAATCAAAAACTTTGTACCCCTTTAGTATGATATTCCCCACACTTATAGTCTATTTAAAGAAGAAGAGCAGAATGCTAATACTTTTTCAAATTATGCATAAAATATACATTAAATCAATAAACAATCATTACACACACCACCATGTATTTGTCACACACGCATAAATAATATTTTGCTTATTGTTAAAGTCTGTGGTCAAATTGAGAATAGAACTATATTCATAGAACTATAATTTGAATTACTAATAGTCGAATTTCGAACGCTGGGCGACAACCAGTATAAATTATTACATAGCTGCAAAGGACTGAATCACGGTCGTGATCCATGTCCGAGCGAGGCACCGCGCCCATCCCTACGTGTAAAGTAATAATACTCATTATGTATGACTATAAAGTGCAGCCATGTAATTCGTAATTTGGGTGTCAAGCTTGCGTCGCGTGACTGTAATTCTTGTAATTTCGTGTCATCGCGACTGTTCCGTTCCGATGGCGAGCATTTAATTTTTTTATGCTCACCTTTGCTGCCAACCGAATGAAATTGAACATGATTCGGTAATGCAAACGATACGTTGGTACTTCTTGAACTCTACTATAGGTATGCTTATTTAGACCTTTAACCTAAATAACGTCAGTGTCAACTTATGTTGGCATCGACTTGAAATGGTTATTCATTCGTTATTTTTCACTTTATCGTTTATCGTTTTTGAAGTTTGTTTACAGTTTATTGTAAAGTTTTTTGTTGTTTTAGTCCAAGTACCAACAGTGATCTACTCCTTGAAATCCAACCACAAACTGTCCCCAGAAAATACCCATCCATTCGACGGGAGTTAAAATTTTAAGGGGCTTAACTCGGTCCGTAATTATCCCACTTTGAATACGGAAAAATAAACATGGGGTTGCCTTACCGGCCTGGGGCCTGGTGGAGCCCCCGGGAGTGGAAGAATTTAGGCACACCTGAGGCTGGCTGGTAGGTTTTCGAATGACAGGATAAGCATGGCTGCTTATTTTTATAGTAATGTGTGTAAAGCGTGTAATTCTGATTCTCCTTGTTGTGATGCTACTAGGATAGCATAAAGTGCTTAGAGGTTTTATCATTTCCATAGGACCAACATCCATGAGCCGTCATTAAACGTATTTATTTCTAAATATTGTCTCTTTAGCCACTGGCAAGAATATTTCGAAAATGGAACACCAATTTCGAAGAAAACGAAAGCGCATCGTCATCAACAAGGTGTCCTCATTCTCTAACCAGAGCAATACGCGCACAATTTCCCAAGATCAAAATCGAATCGCGTAAATCGAACCGAGAAATTTCCAATAAACAAAAGAACGTATTACGTAACAAGACAGAACAAAGATTCGCCAGTATTAACAGAAAACAATGGCGGCCGGGCGAAAAACGGGTGAACAAAAGGCGCCCAACCCAAAATTTACGTTTAAAAACACAGTAAAATACCTAAAGCGGGATCCGTATCTATCCTATTTAGATATTAATCTAAACGAAAAAGCAAAAGCAATTCAAAATAGGCAACAAGCTAACAGAAGGGACGGGGCGGTACAGTAATTGGCCATTTATCAAACTGCGAAGGGGTTAGGGAACGCTCCTGCGCGACTCTGCCGCCCTGGTACTCGTTCGGGTGTGGACCGTTAGAAACTGCTTAAATGACAAACAAACAAACCTATTTTATTTATTCAACAAACACATCCATTTTGGGGAATTTTCGTTTAAAAATTTAATTTTTTGCACCTAACATAATCTAAAAATAAAGTTTCCATTTTCCAATAACGAAACATTGGCTTCGCACGAGTGTATAACATAAAAAAATCTGTTCAAGTTTGACATACGATACCACCATCCTTCGAACAACACGTTTATAAAATTAAATGATAGCCTATGTGTTATTGACTATAATTATATAATTGAGTAAAATTTCATCCTTATCCTTTCAGTAGTTTTCGCGTGAAATACTCTTTCACAAACATACATAGATTTTTACAAACTTCGGGTTTATAATAATACTGGTGGCCCGCCCCGGCTTCGCTCGTGCAAAGCGGGGGTGGGTTATACATATAAACCTTCCTCTTGAATCACTCTATCTATTAAAAAAACCGTATCAAAATCCGTTGCGTAGTTTTAAAGATTTAAGCATACATAGGGACGGACAGACGACAGCGACTTTGTTTTATTGTGTAGTGAAGTGATTAGGATTGCGACGAGAGATTTTTTGCAAATAAGTGATTCCTGTAAACAACATCAAAGTATACAAACTCCCACAGTTGCGTATTACGTTTTAATGTACAAACTTTGAACAAGTGGGCGTGAAGTACATCATTCCAAAATATCAACTTGATTCCGGAGCATTGAAACCCGTCGCACGTTCGGCTAACACCATCGGAGACGCAAAACGGAACGCAAGAAAGGTGCGCACAGTTAATTATAAACCATAATTCGGAACGTGGAATTAATCTAATGCAGCCGATAGCGTAATTTTCGCAAAGTAATCCGCAGCCTAAACACACAAGTGTAGTGAGAACACTTGATTAAGCCCGTTTTAAATTCAACATTTTCGGGCTTATAATGAAAGTTGCTTATCAGTGGGCCACGGCTTTGAGTTATGGCCGTTTGTTTAGAATCCCCGGGGCCGAGTGTACCTCGTGATATCCGTATTTCTAATTTGTGTAATGTTTTCATAATTATGATTGTTCTTGTTACACCGGTGAAAATTGGGTACGAGAATATCGTATGGCTTTTTCGTGGGTTATTTAATTTGGTTAAGTATTTATTTATGGGGTTTAACTCTGTTGATGGGGGTGTATTATATTCGTGCATGTATGTTGTTTAGTTTTATGTTGTGTCTATGTTTATTTCTGGAACATATTTCACAAATGTAAGAACACCCCAATATAATGCCATGAGGAAAATATAGATAGTATTGGTAGAGATATTGTCTGCTGAGATACATTTTTGGTCAGCTGGTTAGAAAAAGTGCTATAAATAAATAAGCACAGAAACCCTTGGAAGCCAAGTGGTAGTCAGATTACTAGACTTGTAGGATAATAATAATCTGGTTGGTCGGTTTACACTGGAACCCATGTTTTGTAATAAAAATCAGGTTCAGAAAACCATGGATAACTTACTCATACTTCAAAACATTGAAACCCAGAACTGCTTTTATTGCTTAGCTTTAGATATGCTTAGGATGTCTATTGGACTTTTGTCACAGCCTGTATATATAAATATTAAAACTATATCGTTCCGAATCTAACCACCCTGAAAATAGCATCAGGAGCGCAGCGCAAAGATAATCGCATTTAATCCTCTGCTAATTCCATTCAAATAAAATGCAAAATCCTATTGAGAAGCAGGTGCAATAAATACAAACAGTTTGAGCCAGCAGTTCGTCACCCCAGCTGGGGAGCCCGGCCGCTGTCAAAGGGTGAATGCCTCACTGTGAACCCGTCCGTGCGTAATTTGAGCATTGTCTGTGGTGTCGTCATCGGAAAAGTTTACTTGTAATCTCTATGGTGCGTTATGGCGCGTCGGATTTGAAAATGGAATTAATTTTAATGTCATTATGTCATGTCAATTGGAACGCATAGCTTTTGAATATTTAAACTGAAGAACGCTGCGATTCATTCTTCCGTATCAATGTTGAATTAATTGTATGTTTGATATAAAAATAAATGTTATCAGCCTCGTTAATTTGTGTTAATAATGAAAGCGCTCCAATTAAATGACTTTTATTGCTGGAAGGGTCGTTCGTAGACCATGTACGACAGGTTGTAAACTAAAAAAGACTACATCTAAAAGATAATTAACATGGGCCAATGCATCAAAACGCGCACTCGAACCGTGTTTAAATATAATACATATTAAAACCGGTATAATGAAACGGACGATAAAAAACGCGAAGCACCATTACGTCTTGGTTAATGGACATCATTTTTTTTCTAAGAAAACGATGAGATAAAAATATACCCAAAATGGCGACGGCTTATGTCGCACATCACTATGCAAATATCTTAATTACTAAAAAAGATCAGAACTGCGATCGCGGCTAGACCGTTTACACGCGTTTCTTTCTACGCAATTATGTTAATGCTTTACGACCGCTGCGCAATAATTCACTATGAAAGCTGTGTCCGTGAAACGGAGCGCAATGGACGCGTTCCGATTGTCGCAGATATGTGTCGAAGCAAGAATAAACTAATGGTAATAAAGTTTCCTCCGAAAAAAACTTCAAATTAGCGTGAACCTACAGCGATCTTAGTTATTGTGGGCTAACTTCCTCAAATTGTATAAACCTTGACTTAGGTAAGTGTGTGAAGGGGTGAGAGATTTAAAAAAAAACATGCAGTGTATCCTTCATCGAGGACAGCACAGTATCTCTTCATCCATTCCCTTCTGTGTGCTCTTTCTACGCCTTTCTCATTCTTTTTTTTACACTTTCATATCCAGTACTCTCTTCGCTACAGCGTGTCCTTCGTTATAATAAACTTCCACTCTATCTAACAATTACTCTCTAAGTATTCTGTTCACAAGGACATTGGGTTTTGATTAATGATGAAGCTCATCAATTTCTGACTTAACTATTTGACATAATCAACTAAAAAATCCTCAGAATGTCTCATTACTGACTAACCAACGTCTAATCCTATCATTAATCTTGACATATTTTACATCTTAAAACTATTTAGTGAGAAAAATAACGAAAGTATTAATCATTTCTATTCAGGTCCCCACTAAAACTAAAAGCTGGCAAACTAGTTTAATGCAATAATAAAACTTTGCAAACAAACTCGGAACGCAATTAGAGGCCAGATGAGACGGCAGACGGGTGCACTTCTTATGCCATTTAACCAACTTTGATAAAAAGATTAAGTATGACAGTTTGAAATATAGCCACCGCAGATGAAAAAAAAAACGGTGCAAAAGTTTGCCGAGGCAGCCCCAGGCTCTATTGTTGCCGAGTTAATTTTGTAGGAAAGAAACAAGCGGGGCGCAGGTGTTCCAGCGCGCCCGTTGTATTAATTTGAGCCTGTCTAATACTCTACGTATGACTGCGACGCAAACAGACGCGACGGAATTTATCGGAGTTGTATATGGACATACATACACATAGGTCGTTGGAATTTCTGAACGAGTACGATTTAAATTAAGAAGTAATATTTCATTGGACCGCGTGATGAGGGATTTAGAATTAAACCCACCCAATTCCATGTGTCGTAGGACTAACGCCCAATGGGGCAGAAAGGTCCTCGTCCTCCAAGTGGCGACCGCATTCCGAAAAGCGCATTACTGGTAGGCCTCCCACGGTGGACCGACGACCTGGTTAAGGTCGACTGGCCTTTGTGGAAATCCTTGGGAGAGGTCCTATGTCCAGCAGTGGACGTCTTTTGGCTGAAATGATGATATCATCATCATACCAGATTCCGTGTTTTGTTAGACTCGACTAAAGGAGATGACTCGACAGAAAACCTAGCCGCAAGAGAAGGAAGAGAAGGTGATACGAATCCCAGTGCCAAAGAGTAGACAAATTTCCGACGAGGTGATTGATGCTGTGGCCATAGGGATTTGAATTAAGGATAACTCATATGGGTTACAAGATCACAGGATGAGGTACTGCTGCTGAGTCGGGCCTACTCCAGTTATATGGAGGCTAATTAGCCTACTGTGCCACGCTGCGCTGGCCAGACGTGTTGGTACAGGGTGTCGTATCAAGCTTTCCTCTTGTGGCTTAGGATGGAATGGGGTGGTGACACTGTATTCTAAAGCCGTCACCACACTGAAGCACTATACTACATACAATTAACCGGCAAGTTTAGAAACGTTTGTATTCGTGTGATTTTTACCAAATGACTATGAAACCTAGTAGTTATTACTAGCAATTTACACACTGCACTAAAACTAGTAATTTTATTATTATCAAAAAGCTTAGCATTCAAGTTCCGTTATATTTTTTCGGTTTTCTGTGCTTACTGTTCAAATTAAATCAATTTAGTCATTAAAGGTCAAGAGAAACAGTTCCTTATTTTGCCTGAAATTTTGCATACAGTGTCTTTAACAGTGGTACTACTATCGATGGCTTCGTTATGGTTTTTGTTAATCTTTGAATTTTTAAGTAAAATACTTTTTTACAATGACGTTTTAAATGGGAAATTAATATCAACTTGATTCACAGCACACTCAAATCTGCCAGTAATTTTGCAATAAAACTGTTCTTCTATAAATCACTCCGCACAAATCCCCTTAATGTAATAGTTCTCAATTAATAAAACGCAAGACAAGTACCGTAACTACAAACATTAGACAGAATACCAGCAAAATCTTTACTAATTAAATGCCACCAGTTGTTTATTCAACGTTTCTCAGTTCGCAATAGCGCGGGGCCTAGAGAATAATTTATATTTAATTTAAACAAGAAGACATTGGTATTCGGTATACGAATGCGTAATTAAAATTCCCGCGGCGGTGGCGTCCCCCCCCCCTGCAGCCCTCGCGACAGTTTTCGCGCCAATTTCAACGCGCCCGGAAATTAATTGTGACAGGAAGACGCGGTCACATCCGACTGCGTTCCGTTATACGCATCGAATTATTGGTCAGTGTACCGGACAGTAAAAATCAATGGTGGGCTACCGTACAACGGAACGTGCAGCAAATATTCAAATTTTCCAAAGCTCAGTGAAAATATATCTGTAGAGTTATACTCAGCAACCGTATAAAAATTGGATTCTGTCAACCCTTTATTACATCATCATGCCATCACCGTGTCGGGCCTCCTTTAAATTCATGGAGGGAAATTGGCATATTGTCCATCGCTGGCAAGATGGGTAGGCACAGGGTTTTTATCAAGTTTTCCTTCTCTAACGGCTAGGTAGTCTTCCTTTAGGCCTTACGATACACTAAATTTAGTATGACTCGGTGACATTGTGTAACTAAATCCGTATTTTTGTTTACATCACTATCACTACTCACTACATAGTATAAAACAAAGTCGCTGTCGTCTGTCCGTCCCTATGTATGCTTAAATCTTCAAAACTACGCAACGGATTTTGAAGCGGTTTTTTTTATTAAATAGAGTGATTCAAGAGGAAGGTTTATATGTCGTAATTGCACCCGTGCGAAGCCGGGGCGGGTCGCTAGTTCGAAATAAAATTAAACACTTTTTTCCACATTTATCGCGTGTATTTTACCATTATTTCATTCCTGAAGTTTATTTAAAAATCTGCTAAGGACATAGTTATGAAGTAACTTTTAAAATATACTATTATTATGCTATCCTTGGGAGAGGCCGAATCCAACAGCGGTCTTATTTTGGCTGAAATGATGATGAAGATTGTTACAAGAATAATCCTTCATTAATGTTATTACTTATTAGCAATAAGGAAAGATTTATTATCTTTCTGCTTTAATTTTTACGGGGTCGGGGACATGTGGTTTACTCTTCTTGTGTCGCAAACGTGCATAACCCACAGTTACCGCCACTCTACTAGTGTGAAACAGAAAAAAACAGTTCTTCTTTTCTCAGCAGTGGATGTAGGAGAAATAATGTCTATAGTCTGACGTCACACATCGTAATGATACTTCGCGCAGATAAATATGCATATCTACCAATACATTTATAAATCAATCCACAACATGCAGTGTAAAAAACAAACTACACAGTGTGGGCGTCGGCAACTAGATTTCGAAAAACATCGAATTCCCGCTTATACTTGATTTATTTTAACCGATTACTTAAAATACCATGACATGTCACAAAACCGGTCGTATCGTCGATGTAATCGTGAACTGAGTGATTATATTTGTCGTTTTAAAGCCTTAAAAAGCTATGACAATTAATAAGTGTCAAACTTAACATTTAATTAAATGCTAATCGATAAAAATCGTCTTTAGAATCGCGCAATAATGGCGGCGGATTATAAAATCGAACCTATAAAAACGAATTATTATAAAGTTTTGAAAAGAGAATCCATGTTGCCTGTGGTCTTTTGATTAAAAATGCAATTTATTTATCGAATTTCCGTTTGATAAACGGTTTCGTGGAATGATATACTTTTTAAATTCATTGATAGTTAATGTCTTTTATGAGTGGATTTGGAATAGTGTCAATACCGAAATTCTGCTGGAGAAGAAGAACAAACCTGTGACACATCCTCTTCACGGCTCCTGTACTGTTTTAGAGCAATGAAACGTATCACTTCAAGCAAAAGTGTTACTACAACCCTACTCATAAATCGGCGAGTCATTTCAAATGGTTAATTGCTTGTTGATTTATGCGCATTGTCGGTTCTTATCTTCGAATCTGTCGGACGACACCCAGGCGTCGTTAGCCTGGTATTCCATCAATTGCTGGTAATTGCACCAATAGACTTTTAGTGATCATTACGTCTTTATTGCCCATGTGGTATACGATTTACAATAGTGTCACCAACACATTTCAAATCGAAGATGTCTACGGAGGTGGCTAAAACAGTGCATTCATAGTATTTCTGTTCATATCCGTGAACCTATGTACTTACCATCAGATGATTCGCACGTGAGTTTGTAATACATATAAAACAATTGAACCAATTAGAACTTCAGATAAAAGTAAAAGATGCCTTGCAGAATTGTATTCAACTTTTTGTATATTGTGACGATGGAATGATTATTTGAAAATCTAATAGAGCCAGGCGATAAATTTTAATCGGCTTAATTACCGATTTTTACAGACAATGTTACTACATAGGTAGGCATCAACGATATAAATATATATTTTTTTATCGTTAATCAGTGAATCCATTAGCAGAACAAGTATAGTGCTCTTTAAAAAACAATTATAGCGGTCCTATCATAGCATCCATTAAAATAATGTATTAACCAAAATGTCGGCAAGTTTTAAAACACTTTGGAACGATATGAACAGAAAGCCTTCTCAATCAAAATGTTTATCTTAGGTATACTTTCGCGGCCATTAAAAATTTCATTTTTTTATTATAGGCTGATTAGCGAAGGTGTTCCGAATTCAAATTACCTTTTAAAATTTTATTTTACAGTGAATTTTTAATCTTGACGATAGTAGGTAAATGGCAGAAAAGTCCTCGAGTGGCGACCGCCACCGGAAAGCGCAGTGCTGGTAGGCCTCCCACACGGTGGACCGATGACCTGGTTAAGGTCGCCGCTTGGGGGAGGCCTATGTCCAGCAGTGGACGTCTTTTGATTGAAATGATGATGATATGTCTTACGTACCAAAATCTTAATAAATTATTGAGAAATGAAATTTTATTTATATAATTCTTAATTTTGGGGTCACACATAGTAAATTAATCTCCTGCGTCCTTCACATACACATATTAGTAAAAAACATCATTAGTCATTGTCATATGTCAATACAAATTTGGTATGCAAACTAAAACAGAAAAACGCATTACGGTAAACTTAAAAATCAGTGAATTATCATAATCGAGCGATAGTATTCGAAATTAATATCGAATTAATCGATAATTTAAGTGGTTTACTAAACACAACTGCGATGCGGTAGTTTTTTTTTATCACTGAGCAATAGATGATTTACTATAGATGTTTATATATGAGAGCTAAAGGGGAACCAAAGTTACCGATAAACAATAAGATTGCCAAGATTGGCAAGTTGTAGGCAGGGCCCGAAGCTCGCAGCACTGGTGGTCCTTGGTATTGAGAGTCTAAGAACGGCAACCGCGTACAGGTGAACCGGTAAGCAGTTAGCTTTCCACACTGTGGATGGACAACTGCCGGAAAACGATGATGCCAGTCTTAAGACAAGAATTGTGGATGTGAGGCCAAAAAATATTTTATATGTAGACAGAAAATAAAATGTAAACAAACTAGATCAAAACATAAAACTAAACAAAGACTAATACACTTTAGAGCCAGGAGTAAAAAGTGGTTGTTATCTTTAAAAAAAGTTTAAAAAAGCCCGCGCTTCGGTATTGTTAGCGTTCGATTGCAACACGCAGATTATAAAACGCGCACGCTAATTCGAATTTCGAACGTGATCGGGGACAACTTACACGCGAATGCGCCATCACAGAACGAAATAAAGAATCGACAATTCAAAATAGAGATGTACCGAATTAACTTGTAAGTGCACCAACTAATTGGATAGATGATCGATAAATGACACGAATGTATATTGCGAGGTTTTGTGCGATGCTTTACTGCACTAGCTAAATGGTTAATGACAATGCATATCTTCAATCTTCAAAACCTCCTCTCTTTGGGTCATTGCATCCGTCTACCTTATAGTAAACAGACTGTAATTATTTGGATGATTTATTGTACTAATCCATCACTATATTCCAACAAAATTGACTACAAGTTCTTCGGAATAAAAAGTGGCAATGCTTAATTAGGAGCATTTCTATAGCAAATGTTTCTTTCGCTGATGCTTCATCTAAACGTAATGGACTCGTTTTTGAGTTGAAGCTTCTAATGTGGGGAAGAGCGTTTTCTGTCAGGTTGATTTCTTAGGCTGCCTCGTGCTAAACAGAAGAAATGCATTGTTTACACTGTACTTAATTAATCTAAATTTAAAGCTCTTCGAAGGTTTTTCTACCCTTCCAATCACTTCTTTGACAGATACAATAGAATACCAAGAAGGAAACGGTTCAGTTTGTAAGTGAGTTGCACACTATTTTCTCAAATCACTTTTGGAAATATAGTAATAATGGCTGGCGACACAGGCCGTCGGGGGGCAGCGCATACCCGACCCGTCCATCATTAATTTGACAAATGGAAGCGAGGTGATGGCAGCCGTAGTGGCGCACTAATCGAGATCCTTCAATTTGTTTGAATTTCAAATCTTCCATTTGTGTTTTTGGAATTTCCTTTTTTTGATGTTTGTGACGTATCTGTTCTTTATCTCTTTCACATCTGAAGTTATATCTATGAGCTTATCGAATTAAATAAAGTTGTTACATATCAGTAACACTCATTACAGTTTCTCTGGTGTGTACTCTTCTATCTTATTTATATTTTGTCACCGCCCATGTGTCAACACTTGGTTGTTGGCAAAATCATCATGATTAAAGCCGTGATAAATGAAGAAGAAGAACACATATTACAGCCTAGACATGTCAAACAATTGTCATGAACACCAAGTATTTCCTATAGGTAATTACACTACTAACCCATAGATGACCCACAGCTGAGGCGCGTTTGCTCCAATTACATGGAGGGTAATTGGCCAATATTATTTTAATCAATATTAACAATATATTCCTTTTATAAGCACTCAATTAAGTTCACAATGTAAGTGAGACAAATACTTTGTAATTACCAACATAATACTAGGAGAGCATATCAGACATAGAGCACACGTAGACAAAAGCCCCATCAACCACGCACAATCCATCACAGGCCGAAATTAGTTCGCGCGCCGGCCGCAGCGGCGCTGCAGCGCTCGTTAGCGGTCGCCTGCGAGCCATGATCTCCTGGTGTTTAATTGTTAATAACATTATAACACTGTATTTAAAATGTGAAATACTACTTACTACTCAGCTCAAAATGACCCACTGCTGAGTCGGGCCTCCGCTCATCACAGGGAGGGTAATTAGTGTGCCAAGCTCGCCAGACGGGTTGGCATAGGGTTTCGTATCAAGTTTTCCTTCTCTTGCGGCTAGGTTTTCAGCCTTGTCATTTCGTTTTGTAGGCGACACCCTCAGGACAGAATGGGGTGGTAATGTGACATGTAACAAATCATTACTGAAAAAGGAAACGATTGGTTAGAACCAAATCTAATCATAATAAGTCCCGAATTTTTAAGAGTTTTTAATGTTAATACACTGATGGTGCCGTAAGAGACGACTAAAGAAAGGCAATAGGTAAATTACCTAGCCGCAAGAGAAGGAAAACTTGATAGAGTAATTTATGGGCTGAAATTACTTATACTAAAATTTATCAAAATTGGAGCATCAGTTTATGCTGCAAAACGTAACAAACACATTTATAATACTCGCACAGTACTGAGTTGGATCCAAATTTTAAGGGCATATATTCAACCCTTGGGTTCGAACAGGGCAAAATAATTATGACACAGGCGTCAACCAATCGACGCAATATGGCGCCAGGGTCGACCTATTATCGCAATTGCATGTTATACGCGACCCTGTCTTAGGACTGAGCCAGAAAACTAGCGGACTCATAAGCGTAGCGATATGTATTCGCCTAGCCGGGTCAGCCGATGAAACCGCTAAATCAGACATCCGCACATCACAGGGAAGGTAATATGGTTTTGTTTCAAATTTCCATCTTTTGCGGCTAGGTTGTCGGCCTTGTCATTTCCTTTTGTCGGCCCTTACGACACCCTCTGGATGGGATGGGGTGTTGACACTTTGTATTTTAAATCCGTCACTACACGTAGCGATATGTACTAAAATGTAATTTGTCAGCGGTTGCAAAATGTGTGTCTTAATCACTGCCGTTTATCCGCCTACACGTGTCTTACAGTCATACGAGTTTATAAAAATACATACAAATAAATATATGATATAGGCACCCTCTAAGACACCCTCAGCATGGAACGGGGTAGTAACTATGTTCTCTATATTCCTCACCACACGTACAATGCAATTATATATTACGTGTTAATGTCCGCTGATATTAAGTAGCCTATAATAAGCGTAACTTCAGCTCCCGCTCGTTTCATGGCCGCCACTCGGCTAACACCATCTGCGACACTTTGAGATATTTACTGCCGATTTATGCCGCCTCGGTGTCTAATTAGTCGCTCGGTAATTGCACCTATTCTCTATTAAATTTGAAAACAAATTATCTGAGCCGGTGGCCGTAATTAGGTGTTCTAATTACAAAACTTCCGTCAATACTACTACTAGGAGATCAGACAACATGAAGAGTTTATCAGTGTGCTGATGGTCTTAAAAAACATAGTGCTACTAGCCCATTGTGTATGAAAGGTGTGAATGTAGGTATGACGACTGATAGGTGTGTGTGGAGACTACCGCCTAGTGTGGGACAAGGGCCGTAAGATGATAATGGCAATTATAAATATTACGATTTATAAGAGTTTTGTGATAAAACCTACGTAAATAAAGTTCCTTTTGAGTTTAAGTTTGAAATTCCAACCCGAGGGATTGTAATAAACCAACTCAGGGAGTTTGTGTACCCTTGTCTTGTTATTATAATTGAGCAGTATGTGAAGAAAAAGATACAAACAAACCTTTTTAACGAGCTGAGATGATTCCTTATTCTAAGAGTTATGTATAAAATTGAGTTATTTGACACAGTTCACGGCAACATCGAAATCACCCTCCGATCGGGGAATAAAAACCAAATCTGTGCCCCTACAATTAACACAGTGCCATGTGCTGCACATTCCCGTGATGAGAACCCGCCATGAGGGTCGGGAGGTCGAAGTAGCGATATATTGCGTCCCGTAATTACACCCACCGGCGACCAGGGCACCATAGGATTAAGAAGCAATACGCCTTAAAATGAAGCATTTTCCGCTAACGTAATTTATCGTGGTGATTTTCGCTTTCCTTATTTTATGTTGCCCTGGTAAATTAATGCTGCTCTGCGATTTATTGTTTCGTTGATTTCTTTGAGATTGATCCGTTAACGGTATACAGTCTAACATATTGTTCAAAACAACAGTTCAATTATGTTTAAATTTGTAAATATGTCGATCTAAATAATAAATCGTAGTTATGTTTCGGGAATTCTTACAATTTAACATTACAGTTATTTATTCACATAATTCAAATATCATAGTGAGACACCCAAAAGGGTGAATAAACACTTGGATTTGGCAACAAATGCTTTCGAAATCCGACAAATCCAGTGTGGATACGTCGGACGGACAGATCGTGGTTGTCTTATATCCGTCGTGTTATGTTCGCTTGGTGATTGATAGGCGATGCTTGGCGAGATGCATGATGGGTGGCTTTTTTTAAATAAAAATATCAATTTTATTTTATTTATTTTTTCGAGGATGCAACGTTAAACGTCGTCAATAGCTGTCAATTAAAATAATTACGTTAATGTTTTTGTTCAATAATGATTTCTATTAGATTTCATTTAATTTTTCCGATTAACCAATTTTTTCTATTTTTCTAAACATACAGATAAAAGACGAATACTTTTGACTTATATAAAGATATCAGCCCTAAACCAAAGACCGTATAAACTAGAAAAGCATCGGAAAACAAAAGTCCGGGGCCTGTGTCACGTACAAATACGTCTAATCCGACCCACGTCTGGGACAATAAATATTTTTCATGAATCCCGCGTCCTCGTGGACGCATACAAACGGCCGCCAATGAGCCAATTATAGGTGCGACCAGTAAATATTATAACCAGGGGATCAGCCAGCGCTAAGGAGGCGTTGTTAAGGATATTGGCTGCGGAATGGACTCTGCCAGTTGCTGAATTCCTAGTTATTATGTGTGAATTAATGTTATTGTGATGGTTGTTTTCGTAACTGCTGCTATTTAGATAGAACGCCCTATTTCCATATTTTTGTGATAAGTGTGGGGTTGGGTCTTTGAAAAAGAGATTGATCGGTATCAATAACAACACATTAACTTGAAAGACTTTTAAGACTTCCGTAACCAAGTCTAGTTTCAATAAAATATTTTACCATCGCACAAAATGCCGACTCTAACAAAAGTTTGCAATATTTCCTTCTATGTTTTCTGTTAACCTTTAATTGAACAATATATCCAAATATTATTGCCATTCGCACTTAAATACAGAATAATCTAAAGGAGAAGCGTACTCCAAGGCTTTTGATATTAATTCCAAAACTGTGTGCTTTTCACATAATTTAATAATCATAAGACGTACGCTCGCCAAAGTTCGCAATCAGCGTAAAAACAATTAGAACTTTGCATAATAGAGTACCAGGGCCCCATAGGTGGCACGGAGCTTATATTTTGAACCAATTACTTGTGCAATATGTTATACGTCTGTTGAATAAGTAATCGGGGCGCACGCGGGCCCCGTGCGCGCTGCACACCGAATTAACTGTCACTATACATTTTCCACATTCGAGATGACATCCTTCCGATTGCTTTGTTATTTGATTATTATTCGGATCATTGGGGTTATAATTATTGTTTCCGAATCGATATGTTGAGTCGCTTTTTAATATTTGTGGCTGCTGATGATTTCGTATGACGATGAACATTTGATTTGACAAATCAATGTCTATGCCAACTTTAAATTGCGTATTCAAATATAACCGTGCACCTTGCAAATACATCCCAGTATGCGAGTCCCATTACCGAATCATACAACAGAGGTGGAAATTGGCAAAATTTTAATAAACATTAGAATTACCATCAATTAACCCTAAAACGCGACACTACGCGAAAGTGTCGCTCGACCCAAATAGGGTCCAACTATCCCTCGCAAGGGCTCGAGTAATTACTTCAACGAAACATGGCGCGCGTCCGATGCAACTAATGTGTTGTTAATATCAAGATTAGTTCATTAACTCTTCATCCGCCGGCCCGGTCCGTAATACCCGCCCCGGTCCGCCGGGAGAGGGGAAAAACGGCAAATTTTACGACTCTTAAGAGGGTATCTGTTAAATCGCGCTTTGTATTAATTTTGACGGCGGCTGTTACTGTTATTTTGATGTTTTAGCTGCAATTAAGTTTGTGGTTTAAGATTTTATGTTTACATCTCTGTTGTTGGTTGAATGGATCATAAACGGGGAGTGTTTTGCATATTGAGTAATGTGTTTTGAATTGTTGTAAAGCCCTGCAGATTTGTGCCGTGCGAGATTAACCTAGCTAAAGTGGTATAGCGTACAATAAAAACAATTATTAACGAATTTCGACTCTCGCTACGTTGAACTAAAGAAGGAATTCAAATAAAATAGAAACAACTTCATTCACATATGTTTTATCACAAAACTCTTATAAATCGTCATGTTTAATACATAGTCATCCTGGTCCCACGCTAGGTGGTAGTCTCCATACGCTCATATCGGCGTCATATCTTCATTCGTGTCTTTCATATGCATGTTCTCATTCACACAATCCATCCATCTCTTTACCAGCACCATATGTATGTATGTTAAGTTCCCGCGCTTAAAAACATGCCTTAAGTCATTGGATATGTTGCATTACTGTACAACTTTACTAACAATACCCCAGACACTAATTGCAAACAAAATAGCATGGTAGGTGATTAAAATAAGACGTCCTTGCCACATGTGTTTGTATTAATTAATAAATCTTAACACAATAAAGTCCAGAACAAAACATAATGTATCGACATAACATAATTAAAAACGCAATAACTCATAGAAGTTACAATACAACACAAAACATTGATGTAACAATGGCATAACACATTCGTAGAGCACGAAATGAACAATTCAGCTTGCGTCATTTGCATTCGTATAAATTGTATTTATTTTATTTGTAGGGTAATGTTCGACCCCGATAACCAGGGACGCATAAATCATAAGCGCTGATCTGGATTTGTTAATTTTAGTCCCATTGCGCATTGAAGGGTTGACAAGTTAGTGAGATAGTGTATGATTTAATTTTCAAAATTGTTTGCTCGAAACGTAATTGTTTAAAGTGCATATTTTGGGTGATATAAAGTTATACAATATATTCATTTTGGCGTCCCAGGCACCCAGTGTGGTGCAAAAGAAAATCAATTTGGATAGGTTTTGTACCTAATAAACTAGTAAACTTCCTCTATGTGTTTCTCATAACGGACGGGTTTTTTTTATAGATAGATAGATAACACTTTATTGTACATTTACGACATACACATGGCTTACAGGAGAAATTATATAAAACATACAATTGGCGGCCTTATCACTAAAAAGGTTTTTTTTAACTTTGCTTAAAGTTATGCTTTTCTGGCAAAGCAGAAATCCTACTTGGTATTTTAGTTTAGTGTTTTCATTGACAGGTTCTTACTGTGTTCAAAGCTTCATACCTTTTTTGTTTAATATGCTTTTCTTCTTGAGTGTTGCGAATAAACGTGAGCAATCCAGTGAAATAAAATTCAGACGGTATGAATTTAATCGTATTTTGCTTTTTGTTTCGATATAGATTGTAGCTGTCATGTAAATTTCAATATTGTAAACCGGTTCGACTTTTGACGGAGCCGTTTGTTTTTATATCAGGCCCTAAGCTCCTGCACAAAATGTAGTGCGGAGTGTCAAATACGTAATGCATTGTTCGAATAGAATTATTGCACATGCGCCGTGATATATCTTTTCCGTATGCAAATAAGTCTAATTGTAATAAGGTTTTAAGCATTAGTAGCGTCACATGACACTCATTTAGGGGGAAGGTAAATTTTAATCAACTAGATTTTTTTGGCAAATATTTTGAATATAACTTAAATAGGTATGTAATAATTGATTTAGCAACATGTTATCTTGAACCTGTTTAACTGAGGGTGAGTGGGAGACAAGTGATAGTAATACGTAGGTTAGTACTATTCACGTATGAGTTCGCTCGATCTGTGTGACGGATGTAAAATACACAGTGTCACCAACCCACACCATGATGAGGGTGTCACAAGAGGCGACTAAAGGAACGCAAGAGGCAGCTAGGTGAGCTGCAAGAGAAGGAAAACTTATTACAAACTCTGTACCAATCCGTCTTCCCAGCGTGCCTCAGTAGGCAAGTGTCCTTCCATGAATTTGGAGGAAGCCCGACTCAGTAGTGGGTCATTTATGGGCTGAAATGAAGATATATGAATTTCTCTTGTACAGCTCAAGTGAGCATAGTGGTACTGAAAGATTGTTGAAATTGAAGGAAAGGAAGTAGTAGGTATGTCATCTATGATCTGAAATTATGTTAATGCAAGAAGTCTAAATCGTTAATCTAAAATTAAAATGGAACTGAACAAGCCCCTCAGCTTAATGCCCAGTATAACTGTTCATCACAATTACCAAAAACACTACTGGCAAAGAAAATTACACTAGCGGCAATAATAGGGGCGACCTACTCAATCTCATGATACCCTGGTACCAACTTATTATTACAATTGCTAGATTCCCGGCTTTTCCCTAAATAGGGAAAGTTAAAAAGGTGATTTGATCCTGGCGGCACGTCCTACCGTGGAGGGTTGGGGGGACGAAACTTTTCCTTGGTACCTATAAAATTTAATTTCGACTCCCAAGTTTTTGGATTTTAATTACCTGAGAGCGAATTAAATAACGAGTGTTGGGGCCATGGATTCCTTTAGTTAACGTCAAGAATTCCGGGGGAGGGTTTAAGTAATTTACAATTTGTTCAGGTAATTATTGCCGGGGGCCGAAAATATCGTGTAACAATCGGCGATTTTCATTTGTGAAATTATGCTCTAGCAAATCTTATTTTATCTGCGCCGTACCCCCGTGTTGTATTGTGTATTTTGTATGCTCATCTAAACTTTCTTGTCTGCCAGTTTGATATTTAAACTATGATTACGAGTCGGGTATTTTTGCATTTGATCGTATCTTTGACATATTTTGTGATGAAGGATATATCATCACGGTATTACCCAAGGTGGTGACGGATTAATAATACATAGTATCACCACCCATTCCATCCTGAGGGTGTCGTAAGAGGGAAATCACAAGGCTGCAAACCTAGCCGCAAGAGAAGGAAAACTTTTTGCGAAACACTGTGCCAACCCGTCTGCCCACCGTGACACAGTAGGCTAAATACCGTCCATGTAGGGGGAGGAGGCCCGACTCAACAGTGGGTCATATTTGGGCTGAGTAGTAATCGAGAAGATCTGACTCAAAATTAAGCCATTTAAAGGCTGCGATGATCATACATCGCCAAATAAATGTATAGCAACTCAATTCTGAATATCTTTCTTCATCGGAGCCAGAAGCTTGTGCAAAAAAAAAAACAGGATTGCACAGCGTACCTTGACCCCAGGGGGTGGCAGGGGCCGAATTAAGCGTTAATTAGGGAAAAACGGTATTTATTGCCCCGGCCCATAGCTCACAGCCACCTGCTGTTTGCTGTGCCTACACTACGGAAAATCTTTATTTGCCGCTTTTATTAAGAATGGACGTAAGTATACGCAATTGGCCTTATTTAAGAACATTTTTATGATATCCGTGATTAAACGAGTCGTGTTTAGCAGCGGGGTGGCCTGCTATGTACTTTTTTTTAGTGTTTCCAAGGTATTTAATTAAGTTATTCGAAGTTTTGTTACTTAAGGACGTTTATTTCTTCTAATTGTTCTATTTCGGCAGAAGTATGAGCATTAGTAAATTCTAAATTAGCTTAAACTGTTATTTTGGAAATTTTGTGTCAATGTAGAAGCAAATCGCAGTCGCAGTATGTCAAACTTAAAATTATGTTACATACGGAAATACTGCACAGAGGTTATGTAGATTTAATGTAAAATTCTACGGATAAACGTAGCATAAATAACGAGTTACACTAGAATTATTTCATGATTCTTCAGTTTTAATGCTCTCTGGCAACCAAACATCGCATAGGTAGATGTTTCAATTTGAACTGTCGAAAAAGTATTAATTTTTTGAATTAAAGTTTAAAATTATGCACCAGTTTAGTTACACCAGTTTAGCAACATTAAAGTTTAAAAACATCCAACAAATAAACAACAAAGAACAGTTATATTTATAATATATTAGATAAGTTAATTTATAAATGTAATAAAATATTATATACAATGTCTAAAACTAGTAAAAAAGAAACAACTTAAATATATACCCAAAAGAAAAGAGAAACTAAACACTAAATAAATCTAAATTAAACTAGGCACCGTATCCTCAGCGCTGCAGGGGTTTGCAAAAGTGCCCAGAAGGCTGGCGGCATTGCCACGCTGGATGGCAATGCTTATTCGCTCAGCGAAATAGAGGCCAGACTTCTGGTCACGCGTGCAGTCAAACAGCCGCTTTGCCAGATCTTTATAGAAAGACTGGGCATTAGGGCCCCAAGCCCCAAGCGTCTCCACACCAAACGGCACAAATATATAACCGCTGGTTAAGCTGCTGTATTTATGCCGCTTGATGTTTTCCGCTTCCGCTGCAGCGGTACCGGGTGCAACCGATGTACTTGGAAGATGAGAAGGAGCCAAAGTGTCGACACATGTGGCATCCCACACTAACAGCCGTCCCATCTTCCAAGGCATCAATGACATCCCGTCAGGTCTCTTGCCATCGCTGCGCACCAAACCATTAGGTTCCAAAGCGGCTGGTACACCAACGCTAACAAGGGCCCGACGAATGATGTCATTAATACTGGCATGGCGGGGTATACGGCCAGCACTTCTGCAGCAGGATAAGGCATGATGTCCCAAAAGATCGACATTATTACCGCAGCGACAGCGATGAGGGGCAATACATTGTATCCCTAAGCGGAGACTGGTGGCAAGGCGGAAAGTGTTGTTATCTAGTAATGTCCCAACATTTGGAGAAGGAATGGCTTTGAGCCAAAGACCTGCCTCCCATTCTCCCACAGCCAGTAGGCGAGCTCGATCTGCAGAATTGGTGTACGAATTTAAGAGACTGTTCCGTACCAAACTGCAGAGCGGCGCATCCCACTGTCTTTGAGAGCTTGGAAATGCGGGTAATTGGGAATTGGGGCAAGCTATTTTCCATGTCTGCAATGCTTCCTGGGTAAATGGTACTTCAAAGTTATTTAAAGAACGACCTAAAATGTTCTTTACCAATTTTTCAGTACCAAATACAGATGATAGGAAAGCTGGTAAGCTTATACTAGAAATTTTGCGTATACCGAGACCTCCTAAACGTATAGGCATTGTAGTTTGAAGCCAGGCACGATCATTGAAGTCTAAATTTAAAACAGATTGCACTGAAACTCGTATAATTTCGTCGATTTTTTCCAATTGAGAATTGAACTTCCATAAAGGACTGCAGCGAATATAATAAATAAATTTTGGCATAAATAAGCAAAACCGGATAATAGTAAAAGCTGAATGTACATTAATTTCCGAAAGTCTGACTGACACATCAGCGTAATTTTGAATTTTTTCATCAATAAAAGGAGAAAAGGATTCTTCCAAAATAGGGGCCCCTAGGAGACGAAGCGTATTTTTATTCAAAACAGTTATATTCGGTGCAACGTAATTAACTATAACTTAATTTCCTGAAAACATTCAAATCAACACACCAAAAAGTTTACCCCAAAGTGTTATCTACCCCCCAGTCCGGAGGCAAATCCCGAAATCGTAATCCCGTGGTACCAGGGCGACATAGCTTATCGCGGGTGGCCGGAGTCGTCGCCAAATGAAGGCATTAGTTTTCATAAAGCCGTGCGAGATAGCCCCCGGTCACTTGCCCTCCTGCTAAGGGATGCTCTCCTAGTACATAGGTTGATATATGCGGCGATATTTGAAACCTTTTTGATAAGCGGATCTTCAAAGTACTTTTTTAAGGGACCAGAAAGATAAGAAATTCAACATTTCGGTTGAAAATGGTTCTATAGTCTATACGTCATCTATACGGGTTGGAACCAAATTTCTATAGCTATCCGGGTTACGAGAAATAATCAATTAAATAAATACTATATATCCTTGGACATTTCACACAACGCCATCTCGTCCCAAGCTAAGCAACTTGATGTTTGTGTTATGGTAACGAGATGGATGATAAACTACGTAGATACATTTTTTTTGTAAATACCTACATATTATAGATAGAAAACACCCAGACCCGGAACAAATACTTGTAGGTGGTACAAATATTTCTTCCGTGCGGGGATCGAACCCGCGACATGCTGCGCAGCAGTCGATCGCTCAACCACTGCGCCAACCGTGTCGTCGAAGTCGTGTGTCGTCAGTTATGTTTCTAAATTGGCTTCCTATCTTATAGTATGAGGAAATAACTGCTGTTTTACTAAAAACAAATGTGTGTTGTGAAACAATTGTACCCTACATGCATATTCACATAAATGTACTCACTAAAAATAATAAAAGACTACGAATAATTGCTCACTGAAATCTTCGCAAACAAGGCAACATAAATTATAACATTTAACGTTGTAACAAAAACGCCTGACATTTCTATGCGTTGTTGCATAGGGGATTTTTTTAATTACAGCAAACTTTCCAAGATAGATGGTTACGATAAAATCTTAACAGTTTTGTCATGCACAGTTTCGTCCAAAACTAATAAATATCTCATGATCTTTCCTCCACCATAACTAACAGCTCAATTAGTATTTCATTATTATAATGTTTGACTATGCTACATGCGTATTGCGTGTAATTGCTTTCACTAATCTGTCAGTCTTGTCTGTACCACCATCATTGTAACCCCTTTTATTTAATAGGGCAACCATGGAGTTTTTTGCTGGCTCTTCCCTGTGGAATTGCATTATGAACCGGTGGCAAAGGCTCAAACTTAGATAATAAATAACTATTAACTAATACAGTTATTAGAAAATAAACCATAGATTACATTATACTTGCCTAAACAGTAGTATCTCCGTTTGGTGACATATTTAGAATACATTGTGTCACCACCCCCATTTCATCCTAAGGGTGTCGTAGGAGTCAACAATAAGAAATGATAAGGCCGTAAATCTAGCCGCAAGAGAAAAACTTGATACTAAACCCTTTGCCAACCCGTCTGGCCAGCGTGTCACAGTAGGCTAAATACCCTCCATGTAGTTGGAGGAGGCCCGACTCAGCAGTGGGTCATTTATGTGCTAGCGATATACACCATAACAAAAACACCTATGTCTTACTTCAGATGGCTATATGTAGAGTTCTTGATATACCCCGTATATGAGCGTTCTATCTGTCATATTAAACTACAACTAAAGAACACCTGCCAAGCCTCGCACTTAATGTAACTAGTTTTAATTTCTTCATTCAATTGTTATATTTTTACCTCCGTCTCTGTCTTCAGTGATCTAATGCTATGCGTGTTTTGTTCCAGGTTCATCAATGCAAGACGAAGGATAGTGCAACCAATGATTGACCAGTCAAATAGAGCAGGTAACATTTATCTTTTACATCTATCTCATAACGAACTTCCTTTGCAAGATTAAAATTGACTACTCGTATAAAAACATCCAAATACGACCAAACGGGTGGTAGGAATGGTTGTTAACTACTATAGTCGAAACACTACTATATCGTTAACTACTTTATGTGTCAGTGTTTGAAATTCGAAACAATTGATACGCGAGTTGAATTTAGTAACAGCGACCACTCCCATCAAAAATGTACGATCCCATTACACAAGACCGCGTCACGTATCGGTTCTGAATTTGAAATTGCGACTTTGAAGTCTGGAATCGAGTTTGCTGACCACAAAGTAGATACCCGGGCTTCATAGAGTATGCACGACGTCGCATGCGGCGAGTAACGGCGAGCGTTCCCATGAGGATGTTCTAAGCTTTTAGCGCTGACCGCCCGTCGAGTTATGGGCGCCTGGTACCGTCCCAGCTGCGTTTGGAAAGTAATGAGTGGATTAGATGGAATTGTTGAACAAAATGGAAAAGGAGTGGAAAATGGCCTTTATGGCTCGTTGCCGGACATGAACTGGGTTTTTAACTTAATTTATATAACACGTTTCCTGAAAAACTGTTGGTTAGTTTAATTAACTACACAACAAAATAATGGACAACACTGCAAAGCTCGTCCGTACTTACTTGTTATAATATAAATTCCGATCTTCCCAAAAATATTTGTAAACGTAATAAATAATCTCCACTTTTTTCGGTGGTCCTGTCGACAATATGGAATAGAATTACAAACGACCAATTCTATTTTTACTTTGTAATTGAACAGTCCATAAAACGGTCGGGTCCGCACGCGGCGTACAAAAATTCCGACCAAAAAAAAAGAGCGTAGCAGAAAAAGGGCTTACTCCTGCGAACGCAAGAAGGGTAAAAAAGAATAATGTCCGAATTCGTTGACCCGTCCCGGGCGATCCATCACTCGCCCTGCGTCTACTATCGCCGATGTATGCGCCCCTGGTACTTTTATCTAGATGTGTGTAGCCCCTTTCTATTCCAAGATTAGAAACGGTTTTTCTCGCTTCTTATTTCTTGTTAATTCCCTTTTATGAGAAATTCTTACGGCGACGTCAGTTTACTATAAAAAGTCACAAGAAAGATTCTCTATCCTTGATGAACACAAACTATGAGTGTGTCAGTCTTAGTTTGTTAGAATTTGAATGTTACCTAAACCTACAATAATTGTGGCTGCACCAGGATTACCACAGCGTTTAAAATGCTATCACTCCACCAGGAGTGCATAAAACCAACGGAGTTCGAAATCTCACGAGCCAACGGATATGGATGCCCGGCCAACTTTGCCGAGACGACGGAAAATGGAAAAACCGGAGGGGTGGAAGGATAGATGGAAAATTGTTTTGGCAATGGACTAAAGAAAATGGCCGCCACATTTCCTGTGGTCAAGCCAAAAGGCGCTTTTCCAATCAGTATATTATTTGTCGTGCACCCCGCCTCGCGTTTATGTATTCCTGGTGCGTGTATGTGTCCCTCTTGCCAACAAACATTATCGTATTTTTTACCGACAGCAAAAATTGGGTATTTTGGTTGATTCTATACTAGTTAATGAGAGTTTATCGTATAATAGAATCGCAACTGTTAAAACAATTCTGATTCAATTTACTTGTACAAACAGCAGAACTCGCCATAATGGCATTAATATATTATGTATGATATTCACACCTATATTAATACAGCAATAAAGCATCATACAATACGGATCTATTAGGTGGTAGACATTATAAACGCATTAACAGTACATCTCCCGGTAGTTCGGAGCGCGGCGCGTCGCACAAACTAATGAATTTATTATAAGTGCATAAATTGGCGTATGATGCGTCCGCCATTACGTGGCAGCCATAAATTTATTTGGAATCATGCAGCTTTGTCTACCGAAGACTTTAGTGATGAGATTTTACAAATTTTATTACACTTTACTTCGTTATACTCTAACTATGTTTTATGCTTTAGTATTAATTTACAAAAAAGTGATAAATAATACATAAAATAACTTTAAACACAGACCATTGATTTATAGTACATTTGATTCGAATATATGTTAAAAACAATTATTTTAATTTTCGAAATAGATTAAAAGTATAGTATATTTATCTTTAAAATCAGGTCAAAGCATTCACACAGGTGCAAATTTTACATTCGATAATTCTTTAATAAACTTTTTATTTTTGAAGTTTTTGTATGTACTGCAATACGTCACTTTTTATTGTGTACATAATATACGTTTGATAAAATCGAGAATATTTCGCAAAATTTTCCAGTACAAATAAATATAATGTCAATATTACCTCCCACTGATTCATGGTGCCCCAGTGCGAGGGATCCGTTATTGCTTCCTGCGGCCCTGGTAGGAGACACGCGTCACTGGACCGAGTCAATCAGAGATTGGTTTGCATTGTTGGCAAAAAGAAAAAACTAATGGCCCAAGATATGGAACTTTCATCCTAAATAACAAATGGCACCTCCATTATCTTATTATAGATGGAAGGTCTCTAGGAACAACAGCCTAAAATCGGAATCTAAAGCAATCTGTCTAGAAACGAGTGATGAAAATATTTTGAATCACCCTTAAAAGAAAATATGTTATCATAAGGTTTTTTTATATGCTATGGTCGTGCAAGCCACTAGGCCAGAGGTTGAAAATCTGGGCATTCTTTTATTTCAAATTGGGTTAAATAACATTTTAAATTATTTTCTTATAAACTCATTTCAGTAATGACAGCATATTACTGAAATTAGTTTATAAGAAATTAATTTAAAATCATGTTATTTACGTGTTTGGGGAAATTATCTGACAGTGGTTAAAGGGCATTAATAAAAAAGTTCGAAATAATCTTTGACTACCATAAAGTCTCGGCCCTTCTATTTCCAATTGTCAAACTTCGAATGGCAAAAAGCAAAGAAATCCGTTCAATTTTGCCACAAAACTGTTATGGCTTCCGCCGGCCGTATATCGACAGGATTATCAATCGTGAAGTAATAGTAATCACTATCAGGGCATTCAGCAACTGGTGAATGTTTAGGGTTGGTCAAATGTAAACAATCCAATTTAAAATCTGTAAAATACCCGACTCGGCGATAAATATAGATTAGGTTTACTTTTCGTGTGATATCAGACAATAACATATTACTAAGTTGTATTTAAACATTCGATTATTCTGATAAAAACGGAATTTACTACGGAGTTTTTTATTATTACTTCAAAGAGCAACCATAGAATTTCTTGCCGGCTCTGCTCCATGGATTGGCTAAATGACTCGTTGGCGATTCTCTGAGCCGACTTCTTTCAAACTGCTATTATATAAATAATATTGGTATAATTTTAGCAATGCCATAACTAAAATAAATCCGAATTAATTACATACATTGTAAATGTACCTACATATTTATTTACAATATAAATATGTACATTGTTTTGGCAACCCTGGGACCGTTGGTTGGCGAGATGACGATGTCAAGTAATGGTGTTCGTCCATTATAGCCGACGATTTCCTGCGTCCTCATGGGGTCTTTATGGTGGCACGGCCCATTGGGCTAGGAGAGCGGCCCAGACAAGGCATCACTACTTAATGTATCGACTACTTTTATAGTAGTAGTCAACTTACAGTTTTTGCTGCGGAACCAATACTTTAGAGCGGATCGGTACCGACGGTTCAATTTCTTTTTATATATATATATTTGGAATACTTGCAAAGGAAATTCGTTACTCATAAACTATCAGTTTTTCCACCAGTTAGATGTTAAGATTCATAATTAGTCATGTCAGAGAATTGTTAATTTGGCAATATTATACAGAGACATAATATTATACAGGCAGAGCACTGATATAAAATAGATTACCTCGATCATAGACCAAATATCTATGGTTGTAAACAAATTAAAATGCAAGCTACAAAAATGGCACAAGCTTAAAAGTACGCTGTCTTCCAAACCCGTTGTTATTTTTATAAAATGAATGTAGGGAATCCCCCATTCAATTGGAAGAGGCCTAAATTAGCAGTAGATCTTTTAATAGCTGAGAAAACGTAGAGGATTTAAAATGTCATAAAAGTTGACATAAATAGAGATTTCTGACAACGTCCTCCAAATTAAGTACCAGGGGAACAGCCAAAGAGAGAGATTTCATATTGACATCAACCAAAGTCAACTGCCAGGGAAACAGCCAGCCTAATTAACCCGACAGTTTTCTATCCATCAGTATTCCCTCACGCGGGCCCCTCCGGCGCGTACAGCCCCGAAGCCACCATGGGCTACATGATGGACGGGCAGCAGATGATGCACAGGCCACCCACGGACCCCGCCTTCCACCAGGGCTACGCGCACTACCCCGCCGAGTACTACGGCCACCATCTTTAATGGAAACTACAGACTTGTACATGTAAGTGGATTTTTATCCAGTATTTTTACAACTAATTTGTAAAATTTCCTTCCTCCCAAATTAATTAAGGTCTAACCTGATTTTGGTTAACTATCATTCAGTGGGACAACCGGTTATTATTTGGTTAGACCAGCTGTCAGTTTTCACGTCACTGACTATGTGTAAAATCTGCGGCTTTACGTGACCTCCGAAGCACGGAGCAGGTCAGAGAGATATTACAAATGGACGAGTATTGCTTGTAAACTATTGCTCATAGGCCCATCTATCTACTATCAGTGGACTTCTGTGGATGATAGCATCCACAGAAGTCCACTGCTGAACATAGGCCTCCCCCATAGATTTTCACAATGCACGATCTCGTGCAGAACCCATCCACCGACTCCCAGCGACCTTTACAAGGTCGACGGTCCACCTAGTCGGGGGTCTTCCGACGCTTCTCCTTCCCATACGTGGACGCCACTCCAAGACTTGTATGCCCCAACGGCCATCCGTTCTTCGGGCTACGTGGCCTGCCCCTTGCCACTTCAACTGTGCAATCCTTCTAGCTATGTTGGTCACTTTAGGCCGACATAGCCATATCATAGGCCCATAATGAATCCCTATATCACTGTGTCGTCAACACAAACAACTTGAAAATGGCATATGCGGCAACTAACAGCACGCAAGTGTAAAGTTGTAGCCGCAAGAGACAGAAAGCTGTGACCTGATTAACCGACTTGGCACAGTACGCGAAATTCCCTCTATAGAATTTTGAGGAAGGCTGAAAGATCTCCATTAATCAGATACACATAGTCAATAGTAGAAAATATATGATATTAGACATATAATATTCTATTCAGAAAGTCTGGACACAGACAAATCCTTCTAATATTACAAATGCGAAAGTTTGTAAGAATGTACGTTTGTTACTCTTTCACGCAAAAACTACTGAATGGATTTTAATGGATCTTTCCAACAATACAGCTTATACATCAGAATAACACATTGGCTATATTTTATAAAGACACAGTGTGAATTGTTATTATGTAGGATGTGTGATACGATATGTCCAACTATCGCAGATTTTTATTACTTTTTTGTTATATACCCGTGCGAAGCCGAGGCGGGCCGCTAGTTCCTAATGAACTTATTGCTTGGTAAGATGAAGCTTGTAATGGGGAATTAGATGACAATGTGCATTTTTGTTTCCAGATATGAATAATGTTGACTACGCTCAGACCGAGGCACGCTGAGCAGCCTCAGCGAGGCGCTCGCACCAAGCGAGGCACACCACCGCCTCTTGTGATACCACTGGCTCGCGACAACAGGAGAACAATGCTAAATGTACATAAGAATATAAAACGCGACTTTTGTAATATTTGAAACAGTATACGATCTCCTAAAATTAAGTTTTGAAGTCAACTAATGTTTAAATGGAAAATGTAAAGTGACAAAGGACACGGTTCGTCGTGCAATCACCTAAGGTTTTATCACTGTAACAAATAGGAGCAAGTTGATGTGGTTTGATAGTTATCTTATAAATATTTATAGCTAATTGTGTATTGTTATTACGTAAATATAAATAAATAATTGAATAGTTGTAAGTTGTAACTATCACAAGTAATTGGGTCGCTGTCGACAGAACGGTAATAGACAAGGAATCACTTTTTGTAAAAGAAATGTATTGATAAGTTTTAGGTTCTTTCGAATACTTTCTTTTAACGTTTAGGCGTTGTACATGGGCGTTGGTGGAATGTTTCGCTGGCGGCTCGTTCCCGCCTATGTGCAAGGCCCTTAATAATCCAAACATATAAAAATGTACATTTTGTTTATATCTGTTACGAACCAATTAATTTATTCGCGATTATCAAGCTCAAATTGTACATCTAAAACCAATGTCAATTTCTATATGATATTACAATTAAAACGGCGTTTAATTTACAGAATGAACATTTTTGAATACATATCTTGAATTATATATATATTTATTCTAATGATATATTTGTATATTGTCAATGTATCATTTCACCCTGCCTTGGTGTTCTAAAATGTAGCACAATTTGTAACTGATGTATACGAAACACGAGATGATATTTTACAATGTTAAAAGAGATTTTAGGTATATTTTGTCTTTATGGATACCTGATATTGATTGCCTTCTACGTTACCAGGAGACCATAAAATGTATGGAGTTACGGATTTAAATGGATTAATAGAAAGTCTATGAGCGGTCATATGATAGTGAACCAATGTATTGGTTCCGTAATCCACTTTTTAATGTTTCACAAGATGTGTGATTATGACTGAAAATTATCAGTGAGCTTCTCCTAGATTATGAAATTACGTTCCGTGGATGAAAATATCTGCACACTTGGCTAAATCAATTGTTAGATTAACGTTTGCCACGGAACAACTTTATTGTGAGTGTAGAGACAGCATTAGGATTCGGTAATTACATTTAATAAGCTTTCTTATACGGAATTTCCCTACCATAACTTTGTGAAATGTATAATATAGAATATTATCTAATCTAAAAACCGTAAGAGGAAATTAATTTGTTGGGACCCCTGAACAACTAGAGGTGTATTTTTTTAAACCTTTCGACAGCTCTGATGCCAAATTCAGACACATCCAAGTTAAGAAAGACATTGCTTTTGAAAAATACTACAGGAAACTTTAACGCGAGAAATACCTTAATATAATACAAAAAATATACGAAATCGCGTATGATAACAAACTTATGATACCGTTCTATTTCGTCGGGGGTTAACCAGCAATAAGTCTCACTCACAGTAAAGTGCAACTCGAATCACGTGAACCACTTATATGTAATGCATCGCATTACAGCCTTATGTCATGTATACGAACTGGATTAAAAACGTCATAATTGGCTACGGTAAATTTTGATAGCGGAACTAAGTTATCCGAAAACAAGCTTTATTCTAGGCTAATTAAGATCTTAATTACTGTGAATTGCGATACGATTGCAACTGGAAAAGAGAGGGTGTAGCAATAAAGGTGTATATATAATGGATCTATTGTACTACTTAATCAGTTGTTGTGCGCAAAATTTCATTAAACATACATTCAATAAAAAGAATACAGTTTTACTCAGAATACCAAGTCTAGACAACTCACTACCAATCGAACATACGTTTTGTGATTAACATTTGGTTCCAAATAAAGTTCACATTAAACAAATTAAACACATAACTGTTCCTTTTGGTCAGCTTTATCACACTTCGGATATATATACTAGTTTTGTTACACCCTGCATTATCACTTCGAAATAATCTAATAATGAACCTGTGTACTACAGAACCTACAAGATTTATTCTCTGAGTGTCTGAGTAGTGGTATGCTAGTCTTTTGGAATTCATTGCAATCGTCTAGCAATCCATCAAATCATTTTAGAAAAAAAAGTTTGTTAACTTTTGTAAATATTAATCATCAGAATATTATACATACGCATTAAAATTAATCATTCTTATTTTGTATAAATATACATTTCTATCCCAATGAAGTCTCAGTATTAATTTGGATTCATTTCTCTGGCAACATCGGACTTTGTTGACACATATTTTGTTATAATCATGCGTGTAATATATTTTTATTAAGAGGAAAATCTTAAATGGTAGTTATTAGGTATTAATGTATTACTTGAAGAATTTTATTTTGATTTTTCTCTTTATTATATATGTATATGTACATTATATATAATGATTTGAAAGTCATCACGTTGTTGTAAATATAGCTACTAAAATGGTGGTCATCTGAGGCCGTCAGCGGATTCAATTGAAAGTTAGTTATATATTTGTATTGTATAATTTCGGCGAGGTACATATTATAAATAATGAGAATTATACGATATGGTAACAATGGTTTAGTGATGGCAACACCACTCGCTGACGGACCTTGTGGAGAACGAATTGTGTCGGCATTATGAATGCTACGAATTGTGTAAAAAATATTAAATCCTAAAAAAACGTTTTTGTTTCATTTGCACATAACCATCTTACACCTATTGACAATGACTAGTTTTATTCTAGACTTTTATTAGGCTTTGATTCCTGAGTAGAATAATAATCTCGTTTACACAAAAAGACAGTTTTTATTATCTAAAGCCCATGGCTATTGTAGAGCTATTTTTAAATAAATATAAACAT
Source organism: Clostera curtula (assembly GCA_905475355.2). Lineage (NCBI taxonomy): Eukaryota > Metazoa > Arthropoda > Insecta > Lepidoptera > Notodontidae > Clostera > Clostera curtula. Next base: position 1,316,005 of record FR997813.1, on the reverse strand, counting down.
CTATATCATACTTTCGTATGAGTATATTAATCAGAAATAATTATTCTTAATATTTATAGGAAGGTAAAATCATGCCTGAAATGATCTATTACAATAATCTTTTTTCAAAACTTAATAAAAAAAAACCAAACAAATTAGACTTTACTGTCGCATAAGAACGTTAGGGACAAATATTCCTGACCTCGTCCCTGGCAACATTATCAGTGTCGTCGTCAGCTTCACCAGCGGTATCAAACATTGAATCGTCTTCGGCTTTGACACAATCAGCGACGTCGGCCTTTGCATAGTACTTAGCGACCTCTTCAGCGTCGGCCCTGTTGTCATTTTCGGCGACGATGTCGGCGTTGGCGTCGTCTTTGGCGTCATCATCAGCGCCGAACATGGCGTAGTCTTCTTATGTTATTTTGTGATATACGATCATATTCTATGTAAATTTCAATAAATCGCATACGTTAAAAACGAGCAGTTGAGTGTTCATTGCGCACCATAAAATATATGCCACACTTTTTCTAAGTGAAATTCTCCCAAATGTTTTCCAATTTGATACCTAATGTCGGTAATAAGTACACACTACATATCCCTGATCAGTGCATTTAGGAGTTTAGGCTCTGTGTTGACTCAGTCAATCAGCACGATTTTTTAAATCAAATTTATTTGATAATTGTCAAAAACATCATTCAACTTTTTCATTAATTAATCATATGATACGTTTAGTAATTACAAGCTATCTTTAATATAAAATATCTATCAGTAATTAAAACTCATAATTAAAGATTTACCAGGAGAACACGAATTGGAAGCGGTGGCTCCTCAACTTGGCTACGGAGTAGCGCGTAGCTCGTAGCAGCGTAGCGGGCGGGGCCTCGAAAATGGCGGCCGACAGTGAGTAATGGCACACTGGGACGAGTCCAGTGACGCGTGTCATAGGGTTGACACCCGTCCCAATATTGCATTGAACACTATAAAAACATAAAAAAAACTCGTTGTTTGTGTATGAATATTCATCTCGGGTCATAAATGATTCACTGCTGAGTCTGGCCTCCTCTCCGTTCATGGAGGGAAAATAGACTACTGCGCTATGTCTGCTAGATATATGTTTAAACCGCTAACATAATGTTCCTTGCCTCTTCCCAATTCACTTGATTGGAACGGGCTACCCTCAAAGGTCCATTTAGCGAAACTATCACTTATCATATGGCTAGGACCGGTGTGCACCGGCTCTCACTACTATACTATATGCTAGAATATATTTTAATACGATGGACACCCAACAAAAAACCGTAGCCAAAGGTTGCTAAACCGACACATCATTTACGCAAACTATAGGTATGTTTAAAAATAAAATATTGAAAATCCCATCGGTTGTTTTAGTCAATCATGGCACCCGGCAACCCTATATTTTTTTCCTACAGCGGAGCACAGTAAGCAACGCACCGATTGTATCGCCCGCGGATGCTCCGAGCGGCCCATTTGTCAACCTTAGCTCCCCTGGACCCCCCTCCCCGCCTTTGGGGCCCAGACTTGCTACCCCCTGCACTCTGCAACAAAAGAAAATCTCCAGATGAACAGTGAAACTATAGAGATTTATGTGACCCTGGTATGTGGAATTTAAGTGGAGGTTATGAGATCCTAGTGGAATCGATTTTATTAGAACGAGTATCGTGGTTCAGTTTCATACCATATATTTCATGGGCCAGTTTTTGGTAAATGTATGTATAACCAATATTACAAAGCGATGGATGCGGGCGGCACAGGACCGGCCTTCGAGGAAATCCTAGGGGGAGGCCTTTGTCCAGCAGTGGACGTCTATTGGCTGAAATGATGACGATTATGTATTACCAGAAGAACTAATTGAGTAAGAAAAACTGGAAAGAAATTCCGCAGTATTATAGTGTTTCTCCAATCTTCCTGCGCACTAGGTATCCTGGAAAATAAAAGCAATAATCTAACGGGTGACTTTTAATTTTGATTCCTTCGAGGCTAGAATGGTAGGTTGTCTGTGCATAGTCCAAATGAAACCAAAGTTCCACTCCCATGTGAAGGGGAAGATCATTTAGAGCGAGAGGAAAAAGTAATTTAATAGAGACACCTTGTTGCAAACGCTGCCTTAGGACCATAGTTTCTTCGTTCGATGAGGGGCATTTGTGTAAACTAAGAAGAAATACGTTAGAATACACTGTGTCACCACCCCACTCTTCCTGAGGGTGTCGTAAGAGGTGACAAAAATGATAAGGCCGAAATCCTAGCTGCCAGAGAAGGAAAACTTGATACGAAACCCTCTGCCAGCCCGTCTGCGTAGCGTAGCTCTACAGTAGGCTAAATACCCTCCATGTAATTGGAGTAGTCGTAGAGATACTTTCTCTGAGTCTGAGTGTAAAGACCCCTTGGGTATTACATTTAACAAATGAAATTACAAATAGAGTAATTAAGAAAAATATATGTATAGTGACAGCGGAGGTACTAGGCAAACATGGACGACACGAAGGTGTCCCAATTGTCAGACTTAATTTAAGACTAGCGGCGGCCGACATGTTTATCGCTTAATTAAAGTTTTAAACGAAATTGTAACAGGGTAACAGAGCGTGGTCGCTAAACTACAATTAGAGAAACCAAAATAGTTATCTCCAAATATTTTAAAAAGAAATACTGCTTTATAAGATCTTGCTTGCAAATATTGCAATGGATATATTTTTTTACATTATTACCACAAAGCGAGGTTTCAAATGACACCAGTATGCGTTATGTCAACCATTTATAAGTTGAATGAAAATACTTGATAAGTTTAATAGATTTCTTGCGGCAAGTGTTTGCCTAATGATTTGTTAGTTTTTTGCGATTATTACAAATTGATATTAAACACTTTTTAACGGATTCATCGCGTGTATATTACGTTATTTGAGAGACTAGATGACAGTTGTCTTCAAAAGTACAAAGAAACAGTTAAATATACCCCCTATAATTTTGTTTTATTGAGAACGTTCCATGTGCACGAAGAAATAGCTCACGGTGTCCAGAGGTCTTGCAGATGAGTTTTGAGCTTGAGATTTGATCAATTTAATGATTGGAATCCAAGCAACCTGCCAACAATCCTCTCTATTGAAATTAGGATGCGTTTTAAATAAATAATAAATAAATAAATATCCTTGAACATTGGACACAACGCCATCTCGTCCCAAGCTAAGCAACTTAATGCTTGTGTTATGGTAACGAGATGGATGATAAACTACTTATATCCATTTTATTTTGTAAATAAATACATAATATAGATAGAAATGACACCCAGACTCCGAGCCAGGGCCTCTGGTTTAGACAAAGACACTTGCCCGACCCCGGAATCGAACCGGGGACCCGTTGATCGAAGGCGGCACATTTAACCTCACTCATTCAGTTTTTGCCTGCTCTTTCCATCCAGAAGTACGATCACATCGCAAGAGACGTTGCGAGGCGAAACTAGTTATAAAAGATAATGTGATCATTATGGTACCTATCTATAAAATTGGAGTGTATTTACGTTCTGAAATAGCTGGTCCGATATTCACTGGCAGAAGGGCAGAGTTTGTTTGTTTGAACGCGCTAATCTCAGGAACAACTGGTCCGACTTCAAAAAATATTTTAGTGTTGAATAGTAAATTTATCGAGAAAGGCTATAGGCTATATTTTATTTTCAAAATATTAGGGATCCGTAAAAAAAATGCGATTTTGTAACCCAAGGTGTAACATTTTATTTTCAAAATCCATTCACAATTTAAATCTTATATTATCTCTTAGTAACATAAGCTATATGTAAAGCGGAGACAAGCACGGGTTCGAAGCCCACGCGGGCGAAGCCGCGCGCAAAAGCTAGTAAGAATATAAGTTTGTAAGTAGCACAGTTATTTACGGGAGCTTGAGAAAATCCCCACCAGTGGACTATAGTTGGACATCATGCGGCCACCACGGTCCATTTAACATGAAATAGTTGCAGTCGGGTACTAGGAGCGCACGCACTTAGGGGAGGTTTTAAATGCGATTTATCCGTTCTAAAATCCTATGCCAAGAATCGGTCCGAACGAAAAAAGCTATTCGAGGATTAGGATAAGACGTTAAATACGGCACGACAACGATTTTTGGAGGAAAAATTAATGGCGCAGGGAGAGGATTAACAAATATGAGCTATTTTCAACAATCTAAAGAAAAAACGGCAAGCGTAGCGTGGGACCGCCCTCTGCTAGATGGAGCAACGATCTGCGAAAGGTTGCGGGCAGCAGCTGGATGCGTCAAGCTGAAGCAGGGCGCCATGGCGCTCTTTAGGGGAGGCCTATGTCCAGCAGGGGACTAATGTGGGCTGATGATGATGATTATGATGAAAGGAAAAACTATTTAATAATAATTGGGTCACTCCACTTGGACAAGGCCGAAAACCTCACAGCGAGAGAAGGAAATCTTAAAACGAAACCCTCTGCCAACTGCTATAAATACACTCGAGAGCAATGAATCCGGGTCACTTAAAGAATCCTAAAAATCTCGGAAACTAAAAATGCTAGGTTAATGCAATAAATCGTATTTAATAGACAATGTAATACTCCTTTAATGAAAGTAAAAAAAATATGAGTCACCATACATTTTATTAACACAAAATTACATAAAGAAAAAAACTGCTGATCTCTCCTTAAAACAAAAATAGGATTCATGAAATTTTTGAACTATTTTTTTTTATTTAGATGGGTATTTTAGGTTTAGTTGATCTCAATCAACCTCAGCTCAAGGTGTCCCGGTGGGGGAAAGTTTACGCATGTCATCAACCTGATTCATCTACTACAACGTGGGCCTACAGTGCCACGCTGGCCAGGCGGGTTGGCACAAGGTTTCGTATCAAGACTTCCTTCCCTTCCAGCTAGGTTTTCGACCCTATCATTTCCTTTTGTCGGCTCTTACGATGCCCGCAGGACGAAGTAGGCTGAAGTATTCAATATCCGTCACCTTGCGGAATGATAGATACATGGTTCATCATATGAAAATATTCATTCGAATTAAACTGTGGAGCTATTCCATTAATTCAGTCCCGTAGATCGTTAGTTCGCAACCAACTGGATGCAGTCCATCGAATCGGTCGTGACGGATATTCCGCGATTCCACCGCGGTCGTGCGGTAATGGACGCAAATGTGTCTATTGCTAACGGTACAGTCTAACGGTGACCATTTTGTTAACATTACTTTGTCAGGGGCAGAATCATCATCATGTCATCCTGTAAACCACTTACTACCGAGTGGCCTCCTCCAATCCCTTGCAGGGAAACTAGCTCGATATAGCTTTGGCTAGACTGGCTATCGAAGTACTTCATAGCACGTTCCACTTCAGCTAGATTAACTGCCTATTCAGTAGCCGTAGTCACCTCGTACGACACCCTCAGGGTGGAATGGATTTGTGACATGGTGTGTTCTAAACCTGTCTCCACACGAGTGGGCACGCACTTTCTTTTTTTTGAAAAAAACGAACTAGGTTTTTATGTTTTTACAGATACTTGTACAATATTAACAATAAACTAAAATAATACTTCAGGGAAAATCTGTAACACTGCAATGATCTTAATAGCCATCAAATTAAAAAATACACCGGTTCTCTATGTACTCGTGTATGCATTTATACAACTGGCAATCATTACTTAAAAGAATCGAATGTCCTCTAATATACGAGATCGCAATTTCTTTAGTACCTCATTTCGATTCCTGTGAGGCCCTTGTCAATATAGTAACAAGATAGATGCCGTTTCTGAACGGTTGACTAAAGCAGTCTCAACGTTTTACCGTAAGTACCTAACTAATTTAAGCAATTTCCAATCTTAACACACAGATTTAAGGTGCAAAATAAAACAAACAATTAGCTAAATTCATTCAACACAAACTTAAAAATCAATGCTAACAGTCGAAAATAAATCTTATTTTGTAAACAATAAAATTACAAATCAATCGCAATTAAATTGGAATTGTTCCATTTCAAAAATACGCTCACACTATTGTTTACGTCGTTCTCCGTCTCCCTTGTACTCATTGTTAATCACATAAGCCTTCGGCCACCCGTATACGTGACTAGACATTCAGATGTATGATTTTGGCGCGGATAATGAACAACATTAGTTTGACGACTTTGATTGGATTATTGAAAGATATTGACTTGTTGTTGACTTATGAAAGCCTGGTACTTCAAATGCTGTACAATGTCTTTGTACAATGCGCGAAAGTTGATTTTTGTGTCGGACTGTGTGTGATTGGTGGTGAAGGGATGCGGGATGCGATGTGGTGGTGGATTTAGAATACGCAATGTCTCCAACCCACAACATCCTGTGGGTGTCATAAAAAGAGACCAAAAGAACGCAAGGGGCAGACTACTACAGACAACTAGACGCAAGAGAAGTAAAACATAATATAAACCCATTTTTTTTTTTTTTTTTGTTCGCCCGGGGTCAAATCCTTTATGAACTATCCCCGTCGGCCACGGGGATGGCCGAGGGGGGGCGTGTGGGACTCTCCCCCAGAGTGGGGGCCTACCCACTAAACATCCCCGGAGTGCTCCCACTCGCGTCCTGTTGCGGCATTGTGGGATCTGGTGCAGAACCACGATAATATAAACCCTTTTTTTTTTTTTTTTTTTTTTTGTTTTCGCTGGGGAAATGCTTTATGCATACCACCGCACCCCGGGGGAAAGGTCGGTGATTATGTGGGACTCCGACAAGGGTCGTCTACCCAAGAGTCGTTTACCCACTAAAACCCCAGCGGCATACCCTCACACGACGCGCTTGGGGCGCCACAAGTTCGCGTAAACGCATTCTACTGTGACGCCCCGGCGTGGTGCCCGCAACGCGGGCAAGCGACTATCAGAGAGGGCGCCCCGGTATACTGGGACGCCCTCAGTCATCGAGGCTTTCGTCGGTGGTGGCTCCCCCGAACCACCACCGGCCTCCTAGGCGAGGGCAGAAGGGGCCCGCATCGTCACGAACCCCCCTCCACCCCCACCTCCGTCCGCGGCGCGGGTCACCCGGAGCTCCCTCCCTTGCGACCCGCCCCGCTGCCCCCTTCTGCGACATCGGCCCCGCAGAAGGAGGCCCGTCAGCCCTCGGGCCGGCGCCAACCAGAGGACACCGGCGCACCGCAGCCGTCCAGGGCCCGCAGGGAAACCCTTAGGACAGGGTCCACCGTCAACCCAGGTCCCCGGAGCCCCCGTCCAGGGCTCGCAGCGAGACACTGGGGACAGGGTCCCCATCCACCCAAGTCCCCGCAGCCCCAATCTACCGCAGCGCACCAGCGATCCGTCCCGGAGCCCCCTTCTGCGACATACGGCCTCGCAGAGGAGGCCCGTCAGCCCTCGGCCGGCGCCAACCCGAGGACGTTTACTGAGGACTCGGTTTGACGGCCAACTAAGTTGAGCGCCAACCCGAGGACCTCATGGTGCGCCGCAGCGGTTTACGACTCGCAAGGCAGCTCTGAGGACAGAGGAGTCCCTGGAGCCGCAACCCGCCACGACGCTGGGTGCCGCTCTTCGTCTCACCTCTCCCCGTGGGCCCGCCCGGCATGGGAGGCCCTGGCCGGTATGGCCCCACGGATCATTGAGGCACTCAAGCCCCCTCACCACAGCAAGGTGGCAGCACAGTCGAGGGGGACGATAATATAAACCCTGTGCCAACCCGTCCTGCCTGCGTGGCACAGTAGGCTAATTTCCCTCGATAAATTTGGAGGAGGCCCGACTCAGTAGAGGGTCATTTATGGGCTGAAATGATGATGATGGCTGCGTATTGGGAATCCACCACACGGACAATATCAAGAAACCTAGATATCACCAAGTCGAAATCACACTCCTTCCTCCTTCCACAAAATTTGTTCCTTTTGGTTCGTTTTCTGGCTAGGCAAACCATTTTTCGAAAATTCGATGGATCGTCCGGTGTGGACCCAGCTAATGACCACAATATCGTGTCAAACTCCTACGAGTCTTTTTCGATATTTTTTAGTAGTTTCTATTTCAGCCACGCACACGTTTAAAAGAATCACCCTCCACCTTCACGGCGATTTCATTTAACCTCAAAGCTGCCATAAAAAAAAACAAATGAATGTCTTATGTTTTCGAGATTATTACACATTGAAATTTAAAAAAACACTTTCTAACGTAAGGATGGTTGGCAAGTACCACCTGCTGATCAAATCAAAAGCTCAACACTGATCTGCTAGACACCGAGAGAGATTTTTGCGTGCACAGGGAACGTTATCAATGAAACTCAAAAGGAACTTTATTTACGTAGGTTTCATCACAAAACTCTTATAAATCGTCATATTTATACCATTATCATCTTACGGCCCCTGTCCCACACTAGGTGGCAGTCTCCACACACACCTATCAGTCGTCATACCTACATTCACACCTTTCACACACAACTCCACACTCCTACAATCCCTCCATCTCCCCTGATCGCTCACAATCCCTGCGTTCACTCACATTCATGCCGAAACTACCACCGGTTCGGAAGGCTGCTCTACAGATAAGAGCCGGGAAGAAACTCTACAGTTGCTTTTTTTTAAATTATTGGTCTTGTTTACCGACACCACTAAACAGCATAGTGAGAGCAAGTTCGCAAGATGAGAGAAACACGCTACACGTTTACGCAATGAATGACGAATAGACCTTGACAATCAAATAACAAATCAAAGTAATAATAAACTAAGATTAAAGACGGTAGGTTTAACTGCTTCGTTGTACTTTTGAGGACAATTGTCATCTAGTCTCTCCCGTGACCACGACTGCTGCAAAGCATTCGAAACGTCGCGAATTAAATAATGTAATACACGCAATAAATCCGTTAAAAAGTGTTTAATTTCCAACTTAACAAAGATGAGAGTGAGACGTTTTACTGAACCTGTTTTCCACCACAAATGAGCCACGTAGCATTCGTCATTATGACATTGCATCCTTAACAATCCGTGTTTTACAAACTTTCTTGCATTCTCTATGCTTATTGCTCCATTTATGGCATTTTCACTACCAGTTGGCGATGTAATCTCTTGTAATTCTTGTAGTTCTGCCCACAGTGGCACAATCAATCCGTTAGTTATCAATGACGCAACAAATATTCTTTATGCATAACGATAGGATAGATATTGAATGCAACATTTCAAAATATTATAAGCAACTTCTTTTCCTTAAAATATTGGTCAATTACTGGTCACGAAAGTGGCATAACTTTAGAAATGACTACATTAAACCTAGAACTAGAAACCTAGAACCTAGAACTAAGCTATCGGATAATAATAACTCTATCTAACTAGATAGAGCACTGGATGCAACTGCTTGGATTTCCGTGTTTCATGATAAAAGTTTGGATCAGAAAAACATCGATATTTCTATAATAGAAAAATATTTCAAACACAGACCTGCTTCTTAAGATTAGATTGATGCACTGCCGTCGAATGACTTTTGTTACATTCTGTACACATATAAATATTTAAACTCTTTATATAAAATTCGTCTTTCCATAAATATAAATTTCTCTAAAAAAAATCTCATATTTCTATAAATTTCCGGGTGATGACGAATTTCCATATTTTAAATCATTAAAATTGTTAACTTTGCCATCACTTTATATTCTAGAAGTGTCATTATTTGTAAAACAGAACGCAAAATTATTTGATATGGTTTCTACAGTACGAGACATTCCTGTTCGCACACAATATAAGAATAAATTATGCTCTGTTAAATGCAAGCTCTGTTAAATGCAAGCAAGCAAATACGTGTAGGTCGTACAAACAGCTTTAGTTAAAAAAAGTATTCTTGGTATGGCTCCTCTCGTATACAACAAAATTCCTGATAGATTTAAAAATATGACATTAGCACATTTTAAAAAGAATCTGACTTATTTACTTATCGAACGATGTTATTATACTGTTGACGTTTTTCTTGTGTGAAATTTTATTCATGACATTATGTATAAATTGTAACTGTGTAATTAATTATTAATTTGCACACCTCTAATGGTTGTAATACAGCGGACATTATTTATTTGTAACATCTGAACCTACTTACCTGTGTTATGCAAATAAATGGAATTTGAATTTGAATTTGGAATACATACTTAGTTTCCCTTAGATGTCGTAGGAGCCGACAGAAGGAAATGATAAAGCCAAAAACCTAGCCGCAAGAGAAGGAATCTTGAGACGAAACCCTTCTGACCAGCGCGCCACAGTATGCTAATAATCCTCCTTGTAGTTGGAGGAGTCACGACTCAGCAGTGAGACATCTAGGGACTATGAAGTAAGTAAGTAGAATATAAAATTAACAAGCAATCCAATTTTGATAATATAATATTACCCGCAAACATATCAACTTTTATTACAGCGATGGTAACACCTACGAATTGTAATTTTAATCACAACAGTTAATTACAACCCGCGATTAGAGTTGTGTACGGGCAGATAACATAAACACAGTGGCGGCGGTTCAGAAACTAAAGTTAAATTTGCAAGTGATAGATATGCGAGGCACTCACGGAATGTAATTTTCACACGCGGCGCCGTCACTGCAGCAGCCCGACACCACCCACCCGCCCAGAGTACCCCCTTCTAGGCTAAGAGGCCGCGAACATTTCGATACAGATAAGTATAGGTTCATTTTATGCTAAGGGTGTCGTAAAAGTCGACAATAAGAAATGACACGGCCGAAAATCGACTCGCAACAGACGGACAATTTGATACTATCGTATTGATGATGTAAACCTTCACTTGCTACAATAAAATCATGAATATGACCACATTTCTGATTATGTCAATGTCCAAGCTACCTGGGACTAAGCTGTCCAGTGTCAATATACGTTATTTCTAACTATCAGCCACAGAAGTACACTGCTGAACATATGCCTTCAGATCAGATCTATCCACAAAGCGCGATCTCGTCAGACTGTGCTGTTTCATGGGGGGAATTTGCCCTAATCGCCACGCTGCGCAGGCGGGTTGGCGATCGCAGTAATAAGATGTGACTTAATATCAGAGCGTTGCTGCTCCCAAACGTCCGTTACTCTATCTGTTACTGTTAATACTTTATTTATGTTATTGTAAATATACGAAATAGGAACGCAAGAAAAAATCATGATAAGCCCTTTGAGTTTCTCGACAGTTCTTCTCAGAAGTGGTTGCAATCCGAACGGTGGTATACTGTCTAATGTGGAATTATATATACGTTATGAATAATATATTAACAATTTGTCCACTGTGACCAAACAAAATAAATTATTTATAAAACATATGATTTGACAAAAAAGTTACCGAGTTTCTCGCCGCATCAGTATCGCAACCAGATCTTGAGTTCATGAGCGTAACTAAGGTTACCAGAGTTTTATCAAAGGGCAACATGGTATAGGCAGCAGAACGATGCCACATCTTCCATATGCTTAAGCAAAACTAAACGCAAGAAAGCAAGAAAAAAAAAGCAAGAAGCAGAACCTTAATCGTTTCAGTAGCCAGTAAAAAGTGGCGACCTCTCGGAGTACCGCCCCCGCGGCCTCTCGCGGCGGATGCCGGAAAATTGCTACAATCATTGTGAGAGGGTATTTCGAAATGAAGGAACACTACTCGGAGCGAACTCGGGTCGCAGGCTTGTCTTGGCATCCGGGTATATGGGCATTACTCGCATACCGCTTCTTTTGCATGGAGCTAAAGTATAATAGGCACTAGATAAAATAACTAGGTACTCCGTAATTGTATTTTAAGACAGATTTTTGTTTGTACGCAGTAATATCAGCAACTACTACTAAGCCCATATATGACCCACTGCTGGGCGGGCTTCGTCCCATTCCATTGAGAGTAATAAATAAATAAATAAATATCTTTAGACATTTCACACAACGCCATCTCGTCCCAAGCTAAGCAACTTAATGCTTGTGTAATGGTAACGAGATGGATGATAAACTACTTATATACATTTTTTTTTGTAAATACATACATAACATAGATAGAAATGACACCCAGACTCCGAGCCAGTGCCTCTGGTTTAGACAAAGACACTTGCCCGACCCCGGAATCGAACCCGGGACCCGTTGATCCAAAGGCGGCACATCTAACCACTAGACCAACGAGGCAGTCAAAGTGGAATTAGCCTACTGTGCCAGGCTAGCCAGACGGGCTACACAGGGTTTCGTATCAAGTTTTCCTTCTCTTGCGGTTAGGTATTCGGTCATTTTCTTTTGCCGGCGCTTAAGACACATGTGGAAATGGGGCGATGGCACTATGTATTCTAAATCCATCACCATATAAATAAATATCCTTGGACATTTCACACAATGCCATCTCGTCCCAAGCTAAGCAACTTAATGCTTGTGTTATGGTAACGAGATGGATGATAAAGTACTTATATAAATTAGGTTTTTTTTTTGTAAATACATACACATACTATACCGAGACGTGGACACTAACAGTGAGACTAGTCCACCAGCTTAAAGTCGCTCAGCGTGCTATGGAGCGAGCTATGCTTGGGGTTTCTCTGAAAGATAGGCTCCGTAACGAGACTATCCGATAGAGAACCAAAGTCACCGACATAGCTCAGAGAATTAGCAGACTGAAGTGGCAGTGGGCTGGTCACATCTGTAGAAGAACAGACAACCGCTGGGGAAGACGAGTTCTTGAGTGGAGACTGCGAATCGGCAAGCGTAGCGTGGGACGGCCTTCTGCTAGATGGAGTGACGATCTGCGATAGGTTGCGGGCAGCAACTGGATGCGTCAAGCTGAAGACAGGGCGCTATGGCGCTCTTTAGGGGACGCCTATGTCCACCAGTGGACTAATGTGGGCTGATGATGATGAGGATGATGATACATATTATAGGTAGAAAAAACCCAGACCCGGAACAAATACTTGTAGGTCGTACAAATATTTCTTCCGTGCGGGGATCGAATCGGCGACATGCTGTCGATCGCTCAACCACTGCGCCAACCGTGACCCGCAGCAACTACTGACCCAATATGAATAGATATTCGAATTTTCGTATTTGACTGCATATTAATTGAGGAAGATTATAGCTTAAAATATCGCCCTACTATCAATAAGCAGAGAAATAAACTCAAACTCAAAAGGAACAGACACAAAATCGAAAATCCTAGAGTTTTTTCAACTTCAACACAACGTAAAATATCTGCCACTGCTTTGTTTTTAATCCTACTCCATAATAATAAAAAATCGAAAATTTGTAAGACTGTGTGGAATGTGCGTGAAAGAGTAACATACATACATGTGTGTTACTCTTTCACGCAAAAACTACTAAATGGTTTTGATGAAACTTTACTATAATAAGTATGGCTTGGACATCAGAATATCTCATAGGCTGTAATTAATAAAGATATACTTGTATTGTGTGTGTATTGTCCAAAATATAACGATAAGTAAGTAGGAAAAAAATCTGATGAAAAATAAAATACTTTCTATCATCATTATCACAATTTTCAATGCGGGTGAAACAGCGGCGCACAGATAGTTTCAACATAAATTCGAAGTATAAAGAGTCATGACATGTACATGAAAACTGACTGAATGAACAGAATACTGGCCCTAGTCCTCGGCAGCCCCGTTATCCCTTCCAGTTACGATAGGGGCCAAGATAACGTCGGAGGCAGTGGGTGCTATGGGTGCTAACTAACGCAAACGACCAGCAGTTGCCAGTTCTTCTGCAGATATTGACTGCCTCGTTGGTCTAGTGGTTAGATGTGCCGCCTTTGGATCAACGGGTCCCGGGTTCGATTCCGGGGTCGGGCCAGTGTCTTTGTCTAAACCAGAGGCACTGGCTCGGAGTCTGGGTGTCATTTCTATCTATAATATGTATGTATTTACAAAAAAAAAATGTATATAAGTAGTTTATCATCCATCTCGTTACCATAACACAAGCATTAAGTTGCTTAGCTTGGGACGAGATGGCGTTGTGTGAAATGTCCAAGGATATTTATTATTATTATTTATTATTATCATCCATCTCGTTACCATAACACAAGCATTAAGTTGCTTAGCTTGGGACGAGATGGCGTTGTGAAATGTCCAAGGATATATTTATTTATATTTATTTATTTATTAGATATGACCAGAAAATAAGAAGACACGAATGTAAATTAGACTAAATCCACTATTTCAAGACACAAGAGGTCGCCCGCTATGGACGGTAATTCAACAAACGCCGAGGACAGGCGGTTCCTAATGCATTTCTGATTGCTCCCAGTTTGGGTGAAACTGTCTACACGTTTACTTAGGTTATCATAGCTCTATCAGAAATACCTTTACCTAAAATATAAGTACCAATTGTTGCCATTAACGTATCCTATTATTTTCAAATGTCGTTTAAATCGGTATTCTACTAATATTATTAACACGAAAGTTTGTAAGTCACCCCTACTTACAAACTGGATGGATGGATGAAAGTTTGTTAATGTTTCACGTAAAAGCTACTAAATGGATTTTCATGAAACTTTACAATAATATAGCTTATACATTAGAAAAACACATAGGCTACAATTTATAAAGATATTGTGTGAATTATCCAAAATAAAAAATTAAGCGTAGGTAAAAAAAAACTAACGCTATAATAAATTCCATTACCACGCGGGTAAAACCGCGAGGCGCAGCTAGTAGGTCATAAAAGAGCGGAACGCAATCGATCTACAGGTTAACCAACATCTGGCCTCCTCATATTGGACGCACAATAAGAAGATATTATAAATGAAAATACTATATTGATAACTTGATTTGCTCGCGATAGAAAGAGTACTGACACTAGAATTTTGGCCGAAACTGACATAGGGCATCAATATTGTTTGGGAAAGACTGAAGTTAGCAATAAGGTACCAAACATGATACTGTATCTTTTTTGTGTAAGGCAATAAAATGCAAAATAAAATGGAAAACGATTTATAGTTTTCAACCGAAACAGCAGCCAGTCGCAAACACTCATCCATGTCTATGGTTAACCTACAAATGAATTCCATACTAATCGTTAGACTAAAACCTCTTTGTGATATCTAGTTAGTAAGTAGTTATTTTAGTTTTATAGAAGTTTGAGCTGCTATCCACTTCATGTCAATTGTAAGCTACAATAAAAATATTTTCTTTCTTTCTTTCCATATATGACTAATACCTAATCAAATACGTTATTTGCGCTTGCAAAACATCAAAACCCGCAAGCATCGGGTTCCTCGAGTTGGCGGTTCTGTGCAACTTTAAAAAGTTTGAATATTTAAAATATACGGATCCCGCTTCCGCAGAAGGCACAACTACGGGAATCTCCGTAAATATTACATCGATGCGGGAAACTTTAAAATACCGTTTTTGTTCAAGTTTCGCTACGAAGTTGACGTAACTATTTTGTTCCGTGAATTAATGATCGCTTTGCAGTATCGGCATGTACAAGTCTGTTTACTTTCCGCGTCCGAAAATGGAAAACTATTATGGTAGATTATACAGTTCAATGAAAAAAATTACCTACCGCGTTGGCTCCACAACTGTAGAACTGAACTAGTGAGAGTTAGAAGTACAATATTTTCACACAAGCTAAGAGCATGAGCACAGGTTGTGGAGTTGGCTAAGGCCACAGAACGGGAATTCTGCCACCTTCCCCAGAGTCCCACATAATTCTGGTCGTCCGGGTATTACTTAGTAACAGAAATTTTTCCGCATCTAAGAAATTCTTTTCATAGCATATATATCATAGAGTTGTCCGTTTCTTGTTGTTCCTCACCCAACGGGGTACCAAAAATGTTATTCTAATTGAGAAAAAATACAGGAAATTATTATTGCACGGTTCTGATCGTTTTATTTTAGTTTATTCCCACGTTTCATATTCGTGTATTTTTTTGCATATCTGAAACCACGATCGAGCTAAGACAGTTTATAATGATAACAAAATAAAAATATTTTAAATACACGCGATAAATCATTTAAAAAGTGGTTTATTTAAATTTATAATAATCGCGAGACATCATTCAATGACATCTCAAAATTAAAATGCTCTGAACTTTGCACATTGCAAGAAATTATTTCTTGACGTTTTAGTGATACCAAAGTCAATGAAGTTCCTTTTGTTAGAACGAAATAAGGAAACTTTAATTATTATTAATAAATAGTGAAAAAAAAATCATACCTTAATCTTAACTAATCTACCCTATGATGCATTTGGTTAATAACACGCGACACTCTTACTGTAAACACACAACACACACTGTACAAGCATTTATATATTGTAAGAGTCTTACAATAAATAAATGCTTCAAAGTATAGTTTCAGGTGCTTTGAAAGAAGAAGATGTAAATATAACTAGCGACACGCCCCGGCTTCACACGGGTGCAATTATGCATGTATTAGGTATACATATATAAACCTTTCTCTTGAATCATTCTATATATTAAAGAAAAACGGTTCAAAATCCGTTGCGTAGTTTTAAATATTTAAGCATACAAAGGGACGGACGATTTTGTTTCATAATAAGTAGTGATAGTGAAGAGTCGAAGGTTGTGTTGTTAGATAACTTTTAGAATTGTAATACCTATTAGTAAACCATCAAAATGGTAAAGTGAACTAAAGACCGAAAACTTGATGCGAGAGATTAAATGCGCTACTTTCTTTTCTAGGCAAGTCTTAGCCCTGAAGCCCAACCCCCGGGCTCATAAAACAACAATAAATTGTATTTTTACGCCGCACAAACAACCCGAACAGGTGTGTGGGGCAAACAGTTGCATTTTATGTAAAAGTCTGGCAGTTATCGTTTACGATGTTGTAAAATGCACCTCGTTCGGGTTTAATGTTCATTACAGCTACAACTACGTGTCGAGAATAAACCCAAGACATTTCTACGAATAATTACAGATTTATGTTACAATTATATTTCACCAACATTTCATCCGGAAGGTGTCGCAAGAAGTTGGGCCGAAAACCTGGCCGCAGAAAAACGCAAACTTGCTACGAAACCCTGTGCCAATGCCAACCCATCTGGCTGGCGTGGCACATTAGACTAATTACCCCCCATGTAATTGGAAGAGGCCCGACTCAGCAGTGGGTCATATATGGTTCATAGAGGTGGTTAAAATTCTAGTTTAACCCAGTGAGTTTGACAGCGTCGTGTCATCTGTGTAAACGGCGAAAATAAAAACTGTAGGTTCTTTAAATGCAGTGATTTCTTGGGTTTTCGCGATTATTACACATTGAAATTAAGCACTTTCTAACGCATTTATCGCGTTTAAATTACACTTATTAATTCAACACTCATCTGCAATACCACCTAAAACGTAGGACATTAAGTAAATAATGTAGTATACACGCGATAAATCGGTTAGAAAAGTTTTTAATTTCTTTGAAAGTTATGTCAAAATCACGGATTAAAAAAAAATCTTTCTTCATGCCTTGTTTACAATTACCGGTCGATACCAGGGTAACTTTACACAGAATGCTGTCTGCCCTCTATAATATCCGGTATTTTATAGTTAGCGCAGCTGCCAGTTTTCCCGCTACTGGCTACGTGTAGCGACTACCATAGATGGCAGGATGGCAGCCGAGATTACCGGCTTTACGTGCCACTCCATCATCATCATTTCAGCCAAAAGACGTCCACTGCTGAACATAGCCTCCCTCAAGGATTTCCACGAAGGCTGGTCCTGGGCCGGACATTGTGGAAATCCGAGGCCTACCAGCACAGCACTTTCCGGAACGCGGTCACCAGTCGAGGACTTTTCTGCCCCACGTTTCGTGCCTAATGCCTAATTCTACTACTACTACTCGGCCCATAAATGACCCACTGCTGAGTCGGGCCTCCTCCAGTTACGTGGAGGGAATCAGCTTATTGTGGCTATTGAAATGAGTTTGTATTGACAAATATTATAGCTGGCAATGTACATACTGCTACTGCTTAGCGCATCGATGACCCACTGCTGAGTCGGGCCTCCTCCAGTTACGTGGAGGGTAATTAGCCTACTGTGCCACGCTGGCCAGACATATTTTCAAGTTTTCTTTCTTTTACGGCTAGGTTAGCGGTCTTGTCATTTCCTTTTGTCGGCTTACGACACCCACATGATGGAATGGGGCAGTGATACTATGTATTATAAATCCGTAACCACACGGAGCAAAACCCAATTCAAAAATTTGTAATCTATACTAATACTAGCTGACCCGGCGAACTTTGTTCCGCCTTATCTTTACATAGTATAAAACAAAGTCGCTGTCGTCTGTCCGTCCCTATGTATGCTTAAATCTTTAAAACTACGCAACGGATTTTGAAGCGGTTTTTTTTTAATAGATAGAGTGATTCAAGAGGAAAGTTTATATGTATAACCCACCCCCGATTTTCACGGGCGAAGCCGGGGCGGGCCACTAGTTATGATATATATAGGCAATAAATGAGCAGATTATTGATTTTATTAATTTCAGTTTTTTATTATGCTAATAAATATAAATAAAAATTTGGCCTATGTCTATGTCCTTCTCCTGGTCCTCAGCTACCTCCCCACCAATTTTCAGCCAAATCGGTTCAGCCGTTCTTGAGTTATAAATAGTGTAACTAACACGACTTTATTTTATATATATAGAATATATATATATAGATTTGTATGTCTGTAACATAGGCTGCAACACTGAATGTGAAGCCCATATAAGCACGGGGTTGAAGTATACGCGGGCGAAGCCGCACGCCTAAGCTATAGTCATATAATAATAAAAATAAAAAGATTTCAATTACTTAAAAACCAAAAGAAAATTTATCATGCATACCAGGAATCTTAGAAATACTTTTATGGCCGACCCACACGTTTATGAACAAATAATAACTGATAATGTTAAAGAGAGTACCAAGAAATATTTTCTGGCTTTATTGCATTTATTTATTTATTCTTTAAGCAACAATAGGTTGAACATATGCGGACTTTAATGCCTTAAATGCCTTAGGCATTCTTTCTAGTCAACCTTTTGGCGATGCAGAGAACAAAACAACAACATTTCATTTTAGTAATGTTATTGAAACTGATATTTCATCATCAACATCATCTGAAAAAATTAGGATCGCGAATTTGGTTTAATGTTATACTTACTTAGTAAGAGTAGCGTAAACGATACAACTAGCGACATCTAGTACGCGGTAGCAACACCAACAGTGTAAACCGGGTGTGGTTCTTAGATTATATATTGGTCGTTTCTTTACACATCCGAAACCTTTTTGATTCTTATAATAACAGTTTTATTTATTAGCTTGGAATTAGAATACATTAAGTCATCGCACTATTCAATGCCTAAGAGTGAAGTAACTAAATTATTGAAATACACATAAAATCTAAACGCAAAAAAAAACACTCAATATTTAATTTATTGACGACCACCACTGTCGACATAGTAATTTACTTAATACATACCTTGTTGTAAATTGAACACGTATTATTATACAGAAAATATCACACCAATAAAAATAAACACAGAGAAATATAGATAAAGAAACACTTAGCTGTAATTACATCAACACCTTCAAGCCGCGGCTCTTGGACATTAAGAAGCAACATTCCGTCCATTAAAGCCATCAACGACAAAACAACTATTAAAAAAGCGGGTTTAATTACTAAAAAGTAACAGGGTTTTTGACCTCGAAACAAAAGACCTCATGATACATCGAAGGCGTTCAATATAACCCATCTCATTATATCTGACGTATTTTTTGACACCTCTATTATATTTATATACATATATTAGGTACACTATTACATTTGAGATCTAAAAAAAATTTGAGTCTATCAAGGGGAGTCATGATAATTGTCATCACCCCATGCCGTCCTGAGGGTAACGAATACAAGAGGCAGTCCACCTAGCCCCAAGAGAAGGAAAACTCGACACAAACCCTTTTGTTTTTTTTTTGTTCGCCCGGGGTCAAATCCTTTATGGACTATCCCCGTCGGCCACGGGGATGGCCGAGGGGGGCCTACCCACTAAACATCCCCGGAGTGCTCCCTACTCGCGTCCTTGTTGCGGCATTGTGGGATCTGTACTCAGAACCACCCCGCCGCAGACAGGAGGCCCACCTCCCCAACTCGGGCTCGCTGAACGAGCAAACGACGTCCTGCCGTGAGCACCCGAACAGGACGTCGTATCTCCACAGATCCCATGTGGGGTGAGGGCATCTCCACACAAGCCCTGTGCCAACTCGTCCTGCCAGCGTGGCGCAGTAGGCTAATTTCCCTCCATAAATTTGGAGGAGGCCCGACTCAGTTGTGGGTAATTTATTGGCTGAAATGATGATGATTATAAAAGGGAGTGACCTGTATTCACTGCTAGTGTTGTGTTTTGACTTTGCTTTTGCTTAACAGGCTCTCAGCGACACGCGAAGTTTGGTTTTGAAAACGTCCACAGACCACGGAAGTACATCTATTTAGGAAACTGTAATATTTTTCATTGCATAGCAGAGGTTAGGCCTAAATCAATATCAATTCCTATATTTCTTTTAATGAACCAAAACGCGATTAGCATTACTAAACAAAAATAATCATAATGTAGTAGTATTGTCAATGTATCATAACGGTACATTGACAATACATGTTTTTATTCAATTTAATATTTTTATGATGAGACTTATGCAGGATTAGAACCAGACACAACTCCGTTAACACTTCCCCATAGAATGACTTAAATGTACTTCAAACGGCGATTTTCCATATCCAAAAACTACTATTGGTGTGTATGAAGTCATACATTCTTAACAAAACCTCTACTACTAAGTACTTCCCTTTTTCACACACCATAAATGGCCCACTGCTGAGTCGGCCCTCCTCTCATCACAGGGAGGGAAAAAAGCCTACTGTGCCACGCTGGCCAGACGGGTTGGCCCAGGGTTTCGTATCAGGCGTGGTTCTGCATCAGATCCCACAATGCCGCAACAGGACGCGAGTTGGAGCACCCCGGGGAGGTTTAGTGGGTTGGCCCCCACTATGGGGGAGAGTCCCACACTCCCCTCGCTGGCCAACCCCGTGGCCGGCGAGGAAGTCGATAAAGGATTTTACCCAGGCAAAAAAAAAAAAAAAAGGTTTCGTATCAAGTTTTCCTTCTCTTACGGCTAAGTTATCGACCGTTATCGTGATTATTTTATGAGTACAATTAAAAATTATAGTTTTAAAAAATCTAAAAAAATAAGCTTTTATAGAAAATCGAACTAAAAAATAGAAAATAAATTTTAATGAATTTGAATTAAAAATAGTGTCAGAAAAAATGATTTTATTGTAAAAAGCGTGGGGTGCTTTTCAGGATATTATCAAAATAATCCTTCTAGTCATATCTGTTCATAAAATATTTAGAACTATTGATACCATTTATTTTATATATATGATACCATACATTTATTTTTTAGTTGAAATATCATAAAGCTATTGCAAAATAATGACTAAAAAATATAGCAATACCTTTATGATATTTACTTCTCTATTAGCTATTGCATCGAAGAGCGGTGTTCCACCTTAATCACCGTTATTATTATTATTCTATTAATGATAACGGGTCAAAATGAATTGTCATCGGTCCTTAATAAGTATGCCAAATATCGTGATAATCCGACGTTTTTAACTAGGTCAAAATCATGTTCAAAGATTCCTTTTTAAACCTACATAGATACATACATACATACAAGCGAAGCTAATAAAAGCGTATTAAAAAGAAAATGCATTCTGCGCTTTTTCTCTTTACCTATAAACTATATCTACTTAAGTGTGGGACATTTCAAACTCTTCCGGCCGCGCAATTTTCGTAAAAAGGGTATGCACAAATTTTATACATCGGTAAAATTTAGAAAAATTCATGGCCTAATGTTCATGTGGTCACGGATTTGGAATACACAATGTCAACAACCCATTATCAGCCTAAGGATGTCGTAAGAGGCCACTAACGGAGCACTAGAGGTAGATCACTAGAGGTAGATCACTAGAGGTAGATCACTAGAGGTAGATCACTAGAGGTAGATCACTAGAGGTAGAAAAGAAGAAAAACTTGATACGAACCCTATGCCAACCTATTTTGCCAATGTGGCAGTAGGCTAATATTCCTTCATGAATTTGGAAAAGGTCTGACTCAATAGTGGGCCTGGCCTATAAGGGATGTATTGTTATTGATGGATCCCTGAGCCCTAAACACATTATTTTCTATCGAGGTGCCCACCCGACACATTGCAACTGATTTTCACTTCGGCGCTATAATATTAGTAGGTTATCAAAACTGTGACACGATGATTGTCGATTTTGTCTCTATTGACTTACTTGGTTTGATGCCCAGTCGGTCTGGACTAGTCCAGCAGCCCTCAGTAGCCGGGCGAGACCTCAATCAAAAACACGGCGATCAAAATGCAAATGGCGGACATTTTATTCGTTTTACCGCCCGAGGTACGGGCACCTTAACTGCCAACAAATTATGCGTTGCTTTTATTTTTAATTGCCAAGGAGCCACCGACTTCGCCAGCGGCCTCCCTGACCCTTCTATTTTTGAATTATGGCGCGCTCGCACGTGATTGGCTGGCGAAGTAATTTTGTTTGAGATGCATATAGAAAACGAGGTTATTCATCCGATAGCCCAGTCGGGTGTATTTGCAATTTTTGTTTTAAGTAAATACGTATTTTGTACTAATACCACAATTATGATACGCGATT
The DNA here is from genome assembly GCA_905475355.2 of Clostera curtula. Classification (NCBI taxonomy): domain Eukaryota; kingdom Metazoa; phylum Arthropoda; class Insecta; order Lepidoptera; family Notodontidae; genus Clostera; species Clostera curtula. The sequence continues at coordinate 1,293,373 of FR997813.1, read as the reverse complement.
CAAACCAGTGGTGTTTATTTTTGATGTAGGTACCTATACAAATCTGAAGAGTTTTAAAACGTCAAAGGCCAGAGACTAGCTATATTCTTCTTAAAAAAATAAGCAATTAAATTCAAGATTGTTGCTTGTCTCAATGACAGTGACATCACGAAAAAAATCTGCTTATTTATATTCAACTGTATCAATTGTATCTTCTACAGAAACGGTTTTTTTACAAGCAGACTATATTGTACTATAAGTCCCGCTATCATCACAAATTGATGGTAGGTTAAAAATTCAAAATTCAAAACTCATTTAATCAGGTTGGCTCATTAGAGCTCTTTTGACAAGTCAAACAACAAAATAATATTTAATTTAAAATTTACCATCTACCACCGGTTCGGAATGCAGTTCTACAGAGAAGAGCCGGCAAGAAACTCTGTAGTTGCTCTTTTTAGATCGCCATTTTTAGGTACAAGGCCGTGATAAGACAGTTTGTGAGAGCAAACGCGCGCAATAGTCGCAAAGGGCCAAACATCAGCCAGATCTAATCAACAATACTAACCTTCTAACGCCCGAGCTAACCGACCCCCAGCAACGGCACCTGTTCACAAGCATGACGCATGCCGACCCGTCGCACGACGCCACCACTGCCATGAGTCTTAAATGACTCACAGTTCCTCTGAAGACAGTAACTTTCGCCACAACCACAACACCGCTCATTGCGACTAACTTGAACGCGAAGCTATCACTAGATTCACTACAAAAGAAGTACAAAATTCACTAGGTGATTATGAAGTACGTTGAAAGGAATAAAAAAGGAACGAGAATATCTGTACTGGCATGATATTCAAAACACGAACTACCGATGGTGTCAAATGGTTACAAAATACCCCCGTTGTTAATTTAAAAATAAATTGTCAGAGACTGCGATAAAAGTCCCGTGACAACCTCGAAAATTATTAGAGCAAAAATTTAAGTATGCAACATTACAAAGATAAATGTAACAAATTTTCTTTTCTATATTTTTTTAATAATTACAAAAGTAAAAGGTCCTTGAAAGCTTGAGCAATTTATTTTCAAAGAAAACGGATCCGGGGCATTATATGCACATTCGTGTAGAAGCTACAACGAGAAGGGTAAACATTTAAAAAAATCATATATTGACGACGCCCGATATATGTAACATTCATTTAAACGGGCGTCGTCAATATATGATTATATGAACACGCATATACCAAGGTACACAAAGAAACTTTCAAATTACTGCAGATCCTGGACATCTGCAAAACGTCAAAGATTCACATCAATCGATCGATGTCAACGTGTGAACGTGACAATTGACATAAATCGTGCGTGCGCGCAGAACGCCGAACATAAAATATGGTGGCAACTGCGTCGTCCTTCTTTCCCGCCTTTGCTTGGAAGTTCCCGCGCAAACTATTTGCATCTTCTCACGATATTCCCACGGAAATCTAAATTGAGAACAGTTGGTACTGGGTATTGCCAATATTGTAGAAGCTTTTTTAAGACAATTCCCCTCACTAGGCTTCCCATATCGTAGGACTCTTTTATACATGAGAACGTATGCTCCTTTACACAATTTTCAAAATTCTGAACCATCATGTCATATTATGCAAGAATTACCAACAAGTCCTACACCGCGATTAGGAGGTTTACAGAATCTTTTACAACACGCGTTATTTCCCAGCGTGCGGTGGGGTATTTTTATATTCTGCCCCGTCACTACACGGGGAAAAATTGTATAGCGTTAAGGCACCCACGCGGGCAACATGTCCCGTGTACAAGCACCCTTAGTACCTAAAGCCCTTAAACATGGCGTTTGCAATGCATGTTTCCAAAACGCGGACCAATTTGCACAAATTATTTTTTGTAACGGTCGCACGTTCGCCATTCGCCGTTCGTATTATGAAAATTCCAACTGACCAATCGCTGACGTGTGCACGTTTTTACTGTCAAACAGGGTACATTTTGTACAATATAATTCGCATTTCAAATTAATCTAATTTGAACTTTAAACGTCTGTAATAGAGTTTTAATAAAATCGTTTCGAATTTTACCGTTGAGTACCTTACTGGTCATTATGTTTTGCTTTTCGCAACGAATTAATCAATGTTGTGGTCGCATGTCGCTTATCTATTCAGAAAACAGCTTGAAATGTTATTAAGTTATTCCGCAGTATCGGATAAGAGTTATGCACCTGCTCAAAAATTGTTACTGTTAGGTTATAAGTCATTGAGGTGGCAATAACACATCTTAATTTTGTCTGTTTACCAACATCGTCACTATCACTATCACTATCATCACTATCACTACATAGTATAAAACAAAGTCGCTGTCGTCTGTCCGTCCCTATGTATGCTTAAACCTTTAAAACTACGCAACGGATTTTGACGCGGTTTGTTTTATTAGATAGAGTGATTCAAGAGGAAGGTTTATATTTATAACTAGCGACCCGCGCCGGCTTCGCACGGGAAGGAATTTAGAAGGAAACATTAAAGAAGGAAAGTAGTTGGGACAACTTGCCGAAGTAGGCTTATTTTCCCCTCATAACCGGAGGGGCCCGCCTCGGAGCATGGGGCTGCACAAAAATGGGCGGTACAAGGCCCCCAGGGTCGCGGAGCATGCTTCCCCATTGGGAGTGAATACCGTGGCCCTGGTTCACGCAGTCGACGATCGCCGTCGGTTTTATAAATAGGTCGGGCCGCAATATGCCATCTCTACGCGCCCCGGAGTCCTGTAACCTGGCCAGGCAACGAACGAAATCAACATATCGAATTAAGAATGCTTTCAAATCAATAAAAACAAGAAGAAATATAATTTTATCTTTACCCGGTTCGTAATGCGGAACATACCGCCCGTTTACAATCTTCGCCACACTTTCTTACAATATACTTTCTTTACACCAGGTTTCCTCTTAACCTAAGGACGAAAATTTTCCAGAGGTCATGTCCAGGTATTTCTTTTCGCTTTAATCGGGTGATTAAGACAAAAAGATTAGTGATAGTCTACATATTACATTTTTTGTCAAGTCTCTCGTCCAGGACCACGTTTTTTCGATCGAATGTTTTTTTATTTATTTATTCGGAACAAGAACAATGGTACATAAAATTACAAAACAATAAAGGATACTAAAGAATTGCTGTGCCAAGAATAATGTACACTGATTACTAATATAGGTAAATCTTGATTAATCAGTTAAAAGTGTTTGGTTTCAACATTTCCGACTTTTTACTGCAACAGAAAGAACAGTGCATTCTAGTTAAACACCGCGTTTAAGCTTCATAATTATAGAGAGCCATTATTATAATCCCGAAACCATTAACCAATTAAATATGGCAACACAAAAACTGAATAATTAAACGTTTTTATTCAGAGCGTTCCCTACACTCATCCACAGTTTAAAAAAATAACATTCGATTCCATCGATTAAAGGGTTTCCGTCTGTAATTACGGAATAAACCTTACTATCTCCATTTTCCGTACGTGGCGGTCCAACATTATAATTATTAAAGAACGTCCGATTAAACCCTTTACATAATGATAGCGTGCACTTTTTTAATTACGGCAACACTGCAGACTGTTTTTGTATTTGGAATTCGAAATGGACCAACGGCGAAGTGTGAGTAAACATATTAAATGTAGTATTGTTAACATTTCCGTATCCTTTTTACCAACCTTTATACCTTTTTTGGGTGGCACAGGGTTCGGTGCAAAGATTTCCCACAGCTAGAATATTTTCTATTTACTTTGGCTTCGTACGTCATCCATAGTTTAAATAAATCTGTTAAGACATCGCGACGCGTTATTGCCTGATGGTAAGTGGCTAGCGTCGCCCATGGACATTTGTAATATCAGAGGTATAACTCAGGCGTCATTAACACCAACAGAATATATAAAAAAAACCCAGGGACAAGTGCAACAAAATTATTCCCCCGGTAGGTTATCCTGGCGACTTAAAACTTCACCCAGGCAGAAGTCATGTTATTTAGGTAGGAAAGCGAGCAAGTGGTTCGGCTAATAGCAAGTGATTACCGCCGCCCATGTACACCTGCGGCACCAGAGGAGACGCAAAGGCGTTGCCGGTTTTTAATAAAAAAAAATATAAGTTAATCATGACAAGACAAAAAGAAAACGTTCAGGATTTTCGGGTAAATTGTCTAAAGTATGACGCACTCTGGTCGCTACAATACAAAACAAACACTTCTACTTACTTGTAATAAGTGAATAGGTCGAACTTTTTTTTGCGCTGAATAGCAAATAAGTTCCTAATTGCTATTAAGAGTAAAAAAAAGTTTGAATTTTTAAATGTCGGTGGAAGTGCACGACACGAACTATGTATTTCTAAAATGGCTGACGATTGCGCGGGAGTCACTAGGGATTGTTAAGTCAAGCGCAAAAAAAATGCTGATCAGTTACAATGCAAATTGATCCGTGTAGTCAATGTGGTACCTATAACAGCATTGCATGAAACACTGCAAATTAAAAAAATATACAGTGAGTACCGAATACCCGAACGGGAATATAACAGATCTACTTGTCTTTATCTATTATCCAATTCTAGGTAAGTTATTTCGCGCTAAAATCGAAATGACACTAATTGTGAAATTAAAGACCAAAATGTCTCAAGCATTGCTTTTGAGCCGATTTCCGTTTTAGAATCCAGATCAGTTATCAGATTCTGTTGACATTTATCTACTCAAGCATGTGTTAAAATTAATACTCCGACTAAAATTAATATCAAACTAGAGTTTTGAAATTCGACCCTAAATTTGACCCTGTCATTGAACCGGCCCACCGTGATTGACTACCAACCTTCCAAACTTACGCAGTAACAAGATGACGCTTAGTTACAACTTATCGCCGCCGACCCGGCAGACTGTAACCACATACGACAGAACATCGCATAATTTCACGGTTTTGATTAAAGAGATCTGCCTACGGCATATCTTGTCCGGCTACCGGGCACTTGTAGCTATAAATTAATGCATCTACATTGTACAGTGCTCGCATAATGCACCCAGTAGGGAGCCCTGCGGCGGTCCAGGGCCCGAGCGGGTGGTTAAACTTCGTTGAATGATGGAGGTCGTTATATCTCTTGCTGTGTGCAAAATAGAGCATCGTGCGATTGTTTTGTTTTAAACCTGGACTAAATAAGTTCTAAATCAGACGTGGATATTTCTGTGGCCTATACCCATTAAGAAAGGAACGATACTGATCCGTGTCATTGTATACCTACTGGTAGTGGGCCAAATTAATAACCCCAATGAAATTGGCAAAGGAGATGAGCATGATTTAATGTTTTAATATAAATACTTATTTAATACGCCTCTTTCCCCTTTTCATAGACTATTGTCCTCCAACTTAAAAAAATACAAGTTCTGATTGTGGTATTTGATCGGATGTTAACGAAATTATTCAAATTTCTAAATTATTTATCATATAAATGTCTTCATTAAAATCTTTGCATCTTCGAAATTCCATTCAATTTGCATTGTGCTACAGAACATCTAGTGTTTATGGGAAATCCGGGTTACACTGGCGACAGGCTGTCCAGATGGGTTTAAGAAAAGTTTACAGGTTAATAATATCATAGGTATTTGAGGAATTTTTGGGGGAAACTATTGGAACGAAGTTCCTTATTTTAGAAATATTTTGTTTATGTTGTTTTAGTATACCTACAGGGCGAAACTACATATTTTAAAACAGATTGAAGCTGCTACTAAAAGTATTTTTGTGTGATATGTACAAATATAATATGTACTTAGAATTCAATCAACTCATCTGATCGTAAGACTGTCGCACGAGATATCTAATGTCGCACATGGAACTGAAGCGGCCGAAAACTGCTTTGCAAGGAATATTTGGCACAAACTGGTCGCCAATGTGGCAGAGTAGACATTTTTTAAACCCAACAAAAAGTGGAGTTTTGTATCTCTATGGCTTAGTAGCTCATTAACAAATTGACTGATTAGGATGTGCTTTACTTTTTAAAAGCAGAGTTAATCGAGATGTCTGATCTGAGATCTTGGAAATATTTTATTAATGGTACTTGCTGTGTCTAGGTGTTATTTTACATTTGTAACACAACTAGCAAAAGGTGTCGTAGTGGGAGAAACTTCGGACAAGACCTTGTTTAGGCCGCCACAAAGTCAACTACTGCGTAGTCAAGTTATTTGCCCTCACAAAATCCCCAGTCAAGTTCTAATGAGTCCTGCAATACAAGGATCCCTAGTACAAGGCAATACATTTTTTAACAGCTCCAGTGAATATCATTGTAAAGTCGGATGCCGTCGGTATTCGGACTGGCAAGGCCTGAACCTCGGCACTAGGGACGAACTGGACTGGCGAGGAGTCTTGACTGAAGCAGAGCAGATTGTGGGCTACCCCACGTCCTTCCTCAACTTGAGATGGCTGTTCAACGACGAGATTGCGAATACTGCAATACATTTAAGGAAATTGGTAATCCTATTAATATTATAAACGTGAAAGTAATGTAAATGTATTTTTGTTACCCTTTCACGAGAAAACTCCTGAATGGATTTTGATGAAACTTTACATGAATATAGCATTAAGCACACACCGACCGGCCCGTCCCCGCTTTGCACGGGTATTTAACAAGAAATACAAATTTGTTAGTTACGTTCTACATAATTACTTCAGACCATAAATGCTGCTAAGCCATAGCTTATCATACACCAACGAAATGGACTGGCTGCTGAACTGATTACCCCATAGATGACCCACACTCTCTAGATGGAATGGGGTGGTGACACTGTGCATTCTATATCCGTTACGGCACATGCCATTAATTAATAACGGCACATTCCACTAATTATTTCCGCAAGGATTTCCACAATAAACATCTCTGACGCGCGGACATCCGTTGCATTCTATCTACCTTACTGGGTCGTCCACCATGAAAGTCTAGCAGCAAGCTTGCGAGGAATGCGACCGAAACTGGCCGCAAATGGGAAAAATACTACCAAAATGGGGTTAAGTAAAGCTTTCAAGAGCAATTCACACGGAGAAGGCGTCCCTCGTAACTATTGTAGGCACCGCTACTGCTAACACTTCTCAGCCCTTAAATAGAACACTGCTGAGCCCGGGCTCCTCCAACTACTGGCCATAAGGGTTGGCATTGGGTTTCGTATAAAGTTTTCCTTCTCTTGCGGCAAGGATTTAGGCCTGTAGCGACCATCATGCTAAATACTACACAATTTAATTTATTTTAAATCTGGACTATCGACATCAAGAAGTTTAGCCTACAAACGCGAGAATTACCGAAAAGTCTTACACCGCGATAGCGAAGTTTATAAAGCAATTCGCACGGTTAAGAAATCCCCGACTACAGTTATCAGGGGATAGGCGCCACGGCCCCCTACCAGACTTACCACCTCATCTGGCTGGATGATCATCCCTTTGCGCTTAAAGGCCTTATCATTTCCTTTTGTCGGCTCTTACAACACCTTCGTGATGAAATGGGCTGGCGACACGGGTGCCGATACTCTACAATAAACACAAACTAAGTTCCCGGCAATCATCAATCAATATTGTAAGAGTCGAAGCATCTACCTAAAATCCACTCTCTCTTTCTCTTGAATCGACTCCCAGTCCTATTTACTATTCCTATGCAACATAAATATCTTGTAACATTTGACCTTTCAGGTCGGAACAAACCACCCGCTCCTGAAATCAGCAAAGAACCTCCTGATTGGGTCAAAAAGTAACCTCCAATCAGTTGGCCTGATCATGCTCCTAGTCTCCAAAGCCGCTGGTTTCAACCCAGAGGACTACACAAGGGACTATTATGATTCTGGAGTGCTCCACGCGCAGAGGGCGTTGGCCGAGATAGTGGAGATGAAGAGGACAGGCCACATGATCCATAAGACAATGGTCAACCTTCAGGAGAAGGAGAAGCATAAAGAGAAGTATAAGGACTTGCTGTACGGGAATAAGATCGTGCTGTTGACAGGTTTGGGAAGATGCTAAAGAATCAACTGTGAACAATGTGCACATAGGTTAAAGTGGTGCAGTCGTTACTCGGAAGCCACTGGCTTTAAAGGGTGTTTGCGACATTCAACTTCCGTTGCAGGGTTTTGAGTCCAACGTAATTCAACTACGTCTTCCCGTGAGTGTATGCTGTGTATGTAACGGAACCCAGCAACACCGATGATTACTAGGACTTTCCCCATAAAATGCACGAGTCGTCTGGGTTTCAGGTCACAACGCACCACCCCAGCATCCCCAAAAACCTCTGCATCAACGTGGACTGCGATGTAGGTCCCTATGACGCTGCAGTCCAAAACGGCGTGAGAGACGGTTGGCGGGACATGAGTGGGTTTAATGGGTAGGGGGACGCCTGCCTACACGGTACCGGAGGGCTTGGATTAGTAGCACTCATAAGCATATACCAAGAAAATGACTTGGGCGAAAACATTTTTACATAGATAAGTACCTAATTCAAAATTCTCTCAACCATTGATCAAAATTCAATTTCAGGAGACTATCTTCTCGCAACCTGTCTGAAGTCGTTGGGCGGTCTCCGGAACAACGAGGTGACGGAACTCATCTCCACAGGCCTCCGGGACCTCGTGGAAGGCGACTTCTTTGGAGAACATGACTTCGATAACAACCCATTGCCCACTCAGCCAAAAGGTTAAGTTAACAGCATTATAGATTCAGGACGGCAGTAATAATTTAAATTCCGTCAAAAATCTAACTGGAACACGGCAGTATCTATTTTCCAACGTTTCCAGCATTCAAGAGCTGGATTCCCCTTATGTCTTAGCCACTGATGATGTTCTTATACCACGGCGTTGAAGCATATGGCCTGTCACCTGTCTAATGGTAAGAGGTTTAGGTGCACCTATGGACATTTGCAACTCGGAACCGTTCATGCCTCACTGACCTATGACAAGGGAAATCTTAACGCTGGTAGCAAAAGGGCTAAGTGGGTTCCATCCGCTGCCAACGCTTTGCGTCATAAATAGCTCTGGTAGTTTTACTTACGCCCAGGGACCCATAATCACCCATAGGTTTGGCTATTAATACACACGATGTGGATGTTTTAGGTCTCAACGATGGATTGTCTTACGATTGGGAGAATGAAAACAATTTGGGGAAGCTGGGCTCGAGCGAGTTCTTGGGCAGAGGGAAAGACGAGTGGATCCTGAGGACCATGCTGCAATCAGGGAGCATAATAGGAAAAGGTAATTTGCAGTAGGGCGTTATTTTCTATCTGTAGCCACCAGCATGCTACGTATTTTACTAAATGACAAAAGTGAACGTTCAATATCAAGGAATGCCGTCTTTAGATGCGAGAATTACCAAAAAGTCCTACATCATATTGCAGGAAATGATTTTTTGACGGTTCTGATCGTGTTATTATATTTCATTCCTTACGTCTCAGACACTGCAGTGTCCGTGGTCGCGGGACGAATGGATGGCGGTGGCCGCTGCGAGCATTTATATTAGATATATACCGACGAATGTGCAAAGATCGTGAAAACCTAAGACATCATCAAGTCATATCACGATAGCGAAGCTTACAGAGCAATTCGCACAGTGAAGAAATCCCCGATATATAGTTATCGGGGAACAGCCGCTGCGGCCTCCTGCCGTCTCCACCATCTCGTCTGACTGGTTGATCATCCCTTTGCGCCTAAATATCGTTTTCTACAACTGGTCCTCCGATAACCAGAAAGGTGTTATGATTCGTAATCGGGCGCTGGTAGAGGTTCAATAACTGATCTCTATAACGATGCCCATCTTTTCTTTTCCTTTTTTTCACATTAATCTCGTCACAGGATGTCAAGGAGCAATGAAACTATCTTGCCAAGGATCGGAGATAGAAAGGAACGCGTACATCCTGGGCGGCCATTTAGCTCTAATCTGGCAACTATATCTTGACATAAAGGACTTCTTTACGCACCCGTACTCATATTCCCTGGTCGGAGCTCCCGTTATCCTGGCGACCTGGGAGTACCCTCAGGTCTATGGCTTCGTATTGGAGTCCAAACTGGAAAGGAGACCGGTGGAGTTGAAGCATTTGTACTACGCTGTTCGCGGGACCAGGTCTATGGACTACCTGACGGTTTTCCTCAATGACGAGTTGTCTGCCATCATGGAGTACAGTGAGAGGTTCCCAGTACGGGACGCAAGGGAGTCATTGCAAAAGATGGCTCTCACTATCCATAGGGAGGCGTTGCAGTATATCGAGAACTGATTAAATGGTTTTCATGTGGCTGTGTTTCTTGTTTTTTTTTACCACTAAGGTCAGGCTCTGGCAAACTGAATTTAATGGTAAGCAGTTAACGTCGCCTACTGGTGATCCCGACCCTGTGAAAAGTGAAAGCATGATGCAGACAGCAGGAAGTGGAAGTGGCTGTGGCGATCCTACTCGCGTGCTGGAACCCAACAGGAGGGTGATGATATTGGGCTCGGTTGACCGTGCAGTTGTCTCGGGTTTTCTTTTAACTGGATTTATTTCCCCACTCTCAAACTCATACTTAAAAGGAACTTTATTTAAGTAGGTTTTATCACAAACTGTTATAAATTGTTATATTTAATTTTACAAATGTTATCTTATCCCTACGCTAGGTAGTCTCCTTATACTCCTATCGGTCGTCATATCTATAGGCACACCGTTCATACACATTTCCTCATTCTTACAAACCATCCATCTCTTTTGATCTCTTACAACCCTTGCGTCAACCCACATTCATACTGAAACTACCACCGGCTCGGAATGCTGCTTTACAGAGAAGAGCCAGCAGACTTTCTTGCCATTTTAGTTGCTCTTTTTTTAAATATCAGTCTTGTTTACCCTTCGTAGAATTTATTGGGTTTGTTACACCCTGTATTAACATAGGTTTTTTTTATGGGTTGAAGAATACCATGGGGAAAATGAACACTGTGAACACTTGATTTTTTTACTCAACATTAAACTTAACATCTTGTATACCCAATCATTGTACATATTTCATGATAACCATTCTAATAATAATAAGGCATAAAACTAGGCACAGTAAGTAAACACTAAAGGTGCTCTGAAAAAAGAAATACATTAATCTTATAAAAAAATTAAGTAAGTGTTACATTTTATATCACCACAAAGTAGTATTTTTTTAATGAGATCTTAGCACAATTATTTCCGTGGTCCTTTTTAATAATGCACCAGGAATGCATAGTATATTAAACTACTTGACCGTCACTGGAAGCTTATTCAATTGAGAGATGCGTTTCCGTTTCGCCGTCAACCAATGAGAATTCGTACCTTTTTTACCCGGATTTCCGGCTCAGTGGCGGCACCTGGTGGGAGCTAAGCGAATTTTACCTAGGTGAAAAAGAGCTGGCCTTTATCATTGGCGTTTCGTTAGCCGTCGAAGCAACTCGCCTTATCGTGCAGAGACTACCTTGTCCCTGCAGAGGTGCTATATTATTTTAATTATTACATTACACAAGTGTACAGTGAACATTCTACAAAGACTGTAAGTACCCACATATAATTTTATCATCGGATAATTTAACGGGTTTCCCGTTCGGATGATATACTGTATTAAAAAAAAAAAAAATTTATTTCATTTTGAATTTGAAATTAAATTTTACTATAGATTCGTACCAATAACAAGTAAGCTACTTTAATTATTAACCTTAATATTTTAGATTTGTGCTATAATATAAACAACAAGGAAAACTTCATATAAAACCCAATTTTGAAACAAAGTGCACTTCTTTTAGTGTATGGCTACGTTCTATAAATAATTTTAATGACTACCCACTGTTGTTTAAACTGTTAATGTTTTTAAAATAACCTGTTAAATTGGCATGTACAAAATTGTATAAGTCATCTATATTGTTATTATATTTGCAATAATTTCTAATATGTAGTTATTTTTCTGTAGCTTTTATTACTCGGTCAGCAGTACTAATTTATTTGCGTCTAGGATGGACAATAATTGTGATAATGCTGTGGCTGGGCCTTCTGGTATGGCTCAGACTTGGGGCTAGGTCGTGCCCTGTGCTCCAGTGCCAGCTCAACTGATAGCAGCGGCACTCGTCGATTGGTGAACAGGGAAAACCTGCACGCCAACATCACCATAAGAAAAGCAAGCGGTCTATCTGCACATTGGACAAATTAACCATAGAATTGGGTGAGTTAAAGCAAAAGTTTTAATCCAAAAATAATGGCAGCGCCCCATGTTGCAATAAGTGCCTCTTTGTTCGGAGATAAGTGGAAAATTATATACTGACAATAATAGTCAATGCCATGTAGGTGACAAGGATCATCCTAATGTAGATTTCACATTCGATATAGACTAAATTGATAGAACCGGCGTTAACCAGGAAGCCCGGTGACTAATTTACAGAAATTAATAGATATTCAGCGTTTGAGCAGTTCCTCATGTGCATATGTTAGATATTCCGAAGCCCAAAAATATAACTTCACTCTTGGTTTCGTGGACCTTGAAACTAACTTGGAGATAAGACAATGATGTTTTGAGGGAGTTATCTGAAAGTGCTAAGTCTTAAGTTGCCATAACATGTTGCATACATATACAACAGGAATACCTAAGGCATACTAGATATGATTTAGTATACTTAAACAATAGTCCGTTCAGGGTTTATTGACAAGAGGCGATTTTCATAAAATTTCCTGTTATACTACAATTAGTTTGTAGCCATCGAGGTAATTGAAATGAGACGAATCTATCATTAGCCAAGTGCGTCACCCCCTTACGAAGGCATCGTTAAATAAAATACCTCCTTCCACTACATGCTTATTGGATGCTGAACCATTCACATCAATTTTAGAAAAATCATGGGGGCGTACGGCAAATATTTTTGGCCTGCCAAATCTGATATTCCATCTAATATCAAAACATTCAAACGGCCGTCTCTCGCGGGGACCGATACAGAAAATTGGTAGTCGCGCGGAATTCTGCATACGTGCCAAAGTTCAGGACCTCATATGCAGGCCTGCAATTTCTTACCCTCGCGGGGTGGATGTCAATACAAGGATAATAGCTTGTCCCTCAACCCAGTAGTCGGTTGTCCAGCACAATCATTACGGCCGTGACACATTCCACAACCGAGGCTCGCGGCCCGGTCGATGCATTTACCGTGGAAGAGCCACTGTTACATAGTTCCGTCGCGCGGAACTCGGCATGCGTGCCAAAGTTCAGGACCTCATATGCAGGCCTGCAATTTCCCACCCTCGCGGGGTGGATGTCAATACGAGGATGGCTACAGTCCCTCAACCCAGTAGTGTGTGTCCAGCACAATCAGTATGGACCACCCAGCCGTGGCACATTTCACAACCGAGGCTCGCGGCCTGGTCGAGGCATTTATCGTGGAAGAGCAACTGTTGCAACAGACCTCAATAAATTCTTTCACAGAACAATAAAGACAATGATTGGAAACCGTTCAATGCAGGCATAACTCTTCATGGCAGAACATGGGTACAGCAGAGATAACTTTAAAGATGATAAAGGGCTATCGTATTCCCTTTGCTCGGAGACCCCTCCTTTTTACCCAAATGCGGTGAAATGTCCTTTTCAAACTCCAAATTCGAGACTAATGCCACTGTTGGTAGTAAAACTGCCAAACCTTCAACCAGTTTCTCCTCAAATTATGGTGCCAAAATGTGACTGGTCAGATCATCCAATATTTTTTACCTGAAATCGTTAAACAGGTACTTTGCCACCCAACCTTCCACATAAATAGGTACCGTATTCCAGGTTTCCTACAACCAAGGGACTGGCTATGCAAAATCGATTTTTCTCTGGCATACCTACATCTCGGCATAGTCAAATCCCAAATATCTGTATCGTGCAGTTGGACATGTCTGTCAAGTGTCGTTGTTACGTCGTTTAGCGCATAAATAACCCACTACTGGGTCGGGCCGCCTCCAAATTCATGGAGGGAAATTAGCTTATTGTGCCACACTGGCAAGACCGGTTGGTACAGGGTTTGTATAAAGTTTACCTTCTCCTGGGGCTATGTGATCTGCCTCTGCGTTCTAAGAGTCGCCTCTTACGACACTCAAGATGGTATAGGTTGGTGACATTGTGTATTTTAAATCCGTCACCACACACATTGTTATTATGTACAATCATGCAATCATATTTATATATTTATTTAAATGCTTTATGTAACGTGATACACAGGCGGACTTAATGCTATTAGGCATTATCTACCAGTCAACCTTATAAATAATAAATAAATAACGTGGATCAAATCCCAAAAAATCTATACTTCTACCTCAAAACACTATTCATTATAAGAGTATTTTGTGGAAAATCTCTACTGCTGTCGTGTCGCTATTGTGCATCAGGTCGATTACATTCTCAAACGAGACCGACTATTGTTGAAGGAAATTCAAAGATAATGATCCCCTGACGACGACAAGTTTCTGGTAACGGATGTATCAGATCAAGCTTGGGGTCTGGTCTAAGGTGTTGGTCTAAGCGTGTTTAAGTTTGCACTCTAATCAAAAATAATTGTTGGTCATACTCCACGCACTTTGTTTTTGCTCACCTCTACGCCGGAGCACGCTTTTAATACAGTGCGATAACAACACTATAGTGGCTCATCTCAAAAGGGGGGGGGGGACAAATCCCTACCCCTGGGGGAAATAACCTAAAATAAAATATTTTTTATGAATACTCGCCAAACATCAAATTTATTTCGATATTCACCAGCTTCCGGGCATGTACAACAATCATGCCGATCATTTGTTACGTCATCGTCTACCTCCGGAGTGGCACTTCCAAATTGGGGAACCCCTGTGATAGTTGTTGTTTGCATCGGCAACAGCCCATGTAGTGGTGAACTATGCATCCCGCGACTTAACAGATCACCAAAGACGCGTTCAGCATTTCGTGGAACTACCCACTAGCCTGGATATTCCCACCATATTTGGTCCCCCGGCTTAGGACCTAGGGGTCATCTGAATCACTAGACGTGTACCTGGTGATGGTACCACGATGGGAGAAAGTTTTCTGGCGGGCCGACCTTTCATATTGACGAATTTCGAGACGCACCCGATCGACACGTCCACGGGCCTACCACATCCTCGAGTCGGGAGAACTCTACTAGTACGGAAATGTGGGGTGGACCAAGGCGGTCAGAACATGGAATGCGGCACAAAATGTTATTGCTCGTAAGAACTCGTAGAGAAAATCGACCCTCGGGACCCTGCCCGGATTTCTTGTTGCAATTCAAGACGATATGTTTCGAAACCCCAATAGGGTCAATTTGCTAAATTTCTATTCGACTTGCATTTAAATGAACGGTTGTCCTATAATTCGATATTTCAGTTTTAATCGGATATTTCTTCTCTGTGTAACCCGAATCGTCCAGTCAGTTGAGTTCACATATTTCATTAAAACACATACTCGTACTGACAGTGATACCTTCGCAAAACTACTACAAAAGCGCTAAGCGCTGATTGGGGACGTATCCAAAATGTCTTTCCTATCTTCCTAGACGATAGATGAAGATAATATTTTTCTGGTATCGCGACACTGCGATCTTATTACTTCCTTTTCAGGGCCACGACTAGTTTACGATTTAACTTTATTACACGAAGGTCCTAATCAGTATATGAACTACAGAACTAATATAATGACTGGCTTGAAATTTATTTCAAACCCAAGTAGCCCCAATCGTAACCTTGTACATTGGGTCGAGTGTCCTTTCTGCTAACAGAAAGACACCATAGCGCCAAAGCATTAAGTTTGCTCAGTACTGTTAGAGGAGCTCCAAACCAGCGTCTCGCTCCAATATATCCAGTTGAATTAAGACTATAATCAGGGAGACTGAAATATCTGCCACCCCATGCATTGTTCGCTCGGCAGTGGTCTCCAAGAACTGGTTAGAGAATCTACCAATAACGAAGTCGTGGAAATTGGCAGTCTGCCAACGCCTTTCAGAAATTCTACAGATGAGAAATTCTACGTAGAGAAGACGTGGAAGCAGCATTCATCTATTCCAACCGGTAGAATAAAGGTCTGTTACATAAAATTTACTCTATTTCGATCATTGGATCACATTATATTTTAACAATATCGTTCATAACCTATTAAAATATGCCTTATTAATGTTAGGTTATTATGTTGCAGCAAAATTAATGATGAAACAATATATTTATTGTTTTTTGGAGTATTAATTTTGGGAGATGTTATGTGAACAATTTGCCACGTAGTGATAATTTAGCCTTCCTACGATTTGGAACATACTGTATTTGGCTGTAAGGTCCGATTTCGATTCTTGTTAATTAATTAATTTCTTTAATCTACAGCGTTGTTATCAACTTTACTTTGTTATATAAGGTAAATGTACCTAATTTACTGAAAATATTCTTGTTTAAATTTCCTCTAATATAGGGGTTTTTGATAACATCTTGTTATCATTTATCACATTGGCGTTATAATGTATTATCATCAACTTTACATCTGAACTCTACAACCTACTGCTGTTCTCCCTCCGGTTTTTTAAATAATATTACGTATAATTTGTATTATGTAATAATAATACGTAAATGAATGTGTCATTCAGTTGTATTTAAAATAATAATTTATATTAGTGGCGTCACCAGGCGATAACAAACAGGTCTCAATTGAATAAGCTTCCAGTGACGGTCAAGTAGTTTAATAGCGGCGTTTTACCTGAAATAAAACGCATATTAAAATACTTACCTCACTGGAAGCTTCATATTTATTTCTGCCTGGTGAACATTGAGCCAATGATAAAGGCCAGCTCTTTTTCACCTAGGTAAAATTCGCTTAGCTCCCACCAGGTGCCGCCACTGAGCCGGAAATCCGGGTAAAAAAGGTACGAATTCTCATTGGTTGACGGCGAAACGGAAACGCATCTCTCAATTGAATAAGCTTCCAGTGAGGTAAGTATTTTAATATGCGTTTTATTTCAGGTAAAACGCCGCTATTAACATACCACTCATAACAGGGACTAAAACAAGGACTAATAGCAAATAATTACAGATACAACATACTGTTTGACTAATACTGTGCTATTTGAACTTGGGACAATATTAAAACAATCTGCATACAACATAGTGCAGCTATACAGGCAAAAATTGCCTAAGCTCTGGCAGATTGCCATAGACAAAAAATAAACAATATTAATAACAACAAGTAAAAAACCCTACATAGTATATATTAACCTCTTTATTGTGTCCACTGGTTCACTATTTCCAAATGCTTCAACATAACTATTAGCTTTGTTAGCATTTTCTAAATACATTGCTTTAGTTTGTTCTACTGCATCAGTATTTAACACTTCTGTCCTTAAACTATCTATATTTACATCACTTACATTCTTCTTATTCCCTAAACTTCTATATAACTCTGGATGCTTCTGTAATGCAAATAATACCGGTGCACTAACTAAGGAAAACGTCTCCTTTTCAGATGTCACCTTGTGCACCTCTGTAGCAGCTTGCCACGCAAGACACAAATGACAACCAAACTTATATGCAATCTCTTGCTCCTCTTGAGTCTGTCCATTTAATAATAATGCACCTTGGCAACCTCTTCCTAACAATGTACCACCATTATATAAAGTCCGTAGTGTCCACTCCCTTGTTGGTGATCCTAAAACATCTGAGACTTCCAAAGGCAATGTATCAGTGGATATATTGTAAACATCTGAAGCATTCACAGTTGGTTTGCCTGGCAAAGGGATATTTTGACTGTCTCGGTCCCCAAAAAATTCTCCCTCACTTAAATCCCTGAGAGCAGTCGATATGAGGTATGAAAGATCTTGGTTTTTGAGTCTGGCAAGCATTCCATTGGCTGTCACAAGCAAATAGTCACCAATGAGGATGGCAATTTTATTTGCAAACATAGCTGTATCTGTGCTTTTGTCTCTGTCACTCAGTGGTATGTTGAGTAGACCTCTATGGACATAGTGCGCTGTACGTATCATCTCCGTGAGTTCAGCTAGTATTCTTTGGTTCTCTGTTACGGTACTGGCTAATAGTGATGTTGATGGGTGAACAGCTTTCGACAAGAGCAATATAATGAGGCCCCATGGTTGCAGATTATTATGCTCACTATACAAAAGGGTTTTTGCTGTTTTTACTATTGGATGATTCATGTTGACCTGAAATAGTAAAAAATATATACATTTAAGCTTGAACATATTGTCCTATTATATATTTTAGTAACAAAATGTAGCATTACAAATACATATTGCCTTGCGAATAATAACCTCGTAAGATTTAAGCAGGAAATAACCTTGTACTTGTAGTTGATAAGTCACATGGCCATGTAATTCTTGTAATGATTGTTACATAATAATTACTTAAATGTTAGTCTCACTTAAAGTAAAAGAATAGTTATATAAACGTTATTAGAGCATGAAAATCACTGTATTCAGTGTTTACATAATATTTTTCTGTCAAAACAACGGTCGAAATGTACTTACAACAGTTCGCAAATGCATGGCTAAATTGGCGAATTCGTCGCTCAATAACCATCTTAGATTCATGAAGGATGTGGGGTACCCAACTATCTTTTCGGCTTGTCTGATAACTTTGCTCCATTGAGCCAGTGGTGGTCGAAATATGAAATCTTCTTGAGTTAAATTAGTCATCGTGGTTTCATAGCGGAATTGCTGCGTTAGAAACGCCGCGCGTCGTAAATGTCGAACCAAAGCGTAGGTCATTGTTTTTCACACACAAATACTGATAAATTATAACTTTAACACTTACAATATTAGACAATAACTGATTAATAAATAGAAATATAGTATTGTAAGTACTAAGACCAGACCGCACAGTAGTATTATGTCATTTAATGTTTTGACATTTCCTTAATTCGTTCGGAAACATAAAGTAATTGCATTTACTCAGTTCGGAAATAAATAGATGTATATTTGTTTTAGGAAACGCTTTTGCAGTTTGCATAAAAATACACATATTATTTTATCGTTATTAAATCTAATATCAAAATGTATCTGTAGTATATTCCCTATAGATTCAGAATGGAGCGATTCTGATGGCTCTTTTGAGTTTTTTCCTGATAGGGTGATAGGCGATTTTCCTAAAAAATCTAAAAGATTTATTTGTATAAGATCAGTTACCGGAAGTTCTTGTCAGTAGAAAATACGTTTTCCTACCTACATATTTGTCTGCCGACGCTACTCCGCAGCATTTCGATTTTTATAAAATCCCATTTTAGACGATATAAAAGCATTTTGTATCAATGTGACAGAGTTAACATGAGCACTTAACAACTAAGGGAAGTTAGGGACATAAATCCTCCAAATAAAGATACCAAAAAGTATATAATCATTGTATTAAAGTAGCCCTATGTGTAGCAGTGGACCAAATAAAAATCTTATGATCTTAAATCTCTAAATATGTCATTTATTGTCATGAAATTATACGAGAGTATTTGCTAACGATATCCCTATAAAAACCGAAGATCACATCGCTAGCAGCGCGACACCGCGCAAGTCCTTCGTTGTACGCATCCTCGCTTACCGAGCCCTCGGTCAAACCTACACAGAGATAAAAAAAACAATGATAATAAAGATTCGGAAACCTGTCGGAGCGTAACAGTGGACTGCGTTTTCGCAAGCCGCCAACCCCTTACACATCTCGCCTCACCGCTGAAGTTTTAATGGGTTTTGAGAAGTTTCCAGAGTCCCATAACTGCCTATTTACCCTTTTAACCCTTTCGCATGGAACAAAACAATTTGTGAAGGTAACAAAATTATGTATACATGCACACAACATCATACAAATTTTAGAAATGTTAAGGTGGGGGATGGTCTAAAAAAGGTTGGGAAACACTGTTATAGAATTATATGAAAATTGAGTGATTGAGTGTACTTGAACTTAAACATACTTGTGACTAGAGACTTATCGCGGCAATCAAACACAAAATTCATAATTGCACTAGCAGTCTCCAGCAGGTCTCTTGATGGATCCAGCACTATGTTGCCATCCTCATCCACAGCACAAGCTACTGCTGCAAAAGTGTGACGCAACTCTAGGCCAGAATTTAGAAGCGCTAGACACACACAGTTAACACTGCATGCTAAAAACTGAAAGAAAATAATATTTATGTAACAGCGCGAACTTCGTACCGCGAACAAATAGTTTATAAGGGGTTAAATTAAATACTACATTTTATTATCTTTTAAACCTTCCTTGGACTAGTACAAATATTTAAACCCAAAGTGTATCACATCTGTTCAACCATTTTTTTACAACCATTTCAGCATAGAGCCGAAAATTCGGCTCTAGGCTGAAATTCGTTTTAAAAAACAAACATTCGGCAACAACTTGCTTGCACTATTAAAATTAAAAGCTGACCTGCCATAGATAAAATAGAAGTATATAAGCTGGCCGATTATTGCAATTCGATTTTAAAACAAAAAAAAACCTTTAGTAACTGACTACCTAACTTGTGTGTTATGCAGTACATGTATAAATTCGTAAACTTACTACAGAATATCACATTTTTGGTTTTCAATCTACCAAACAAGTATTATGCGTGGTCCAAAATTTATTGTAACAGTATTATTATGTATGTACTAATATACATATAATACACATTTAATAGCTGCAGAGTTTGTTTGTATGAACATGCAAATCTCAGGAACTACTGGTCCAATTTAAAAAATATTTCAGTGTTGTATAGTCCATTTAGCGAGGAAGGTTATAGGCTATATTTTATTGTATTCTTTTTTCGAAAAAATAAATTCTGTCACCACGCTGGTGACACAGCATGGAACAGCTAGTTATTTATATGGCTTAGACATTGGTTTTATTGATATTAAACACATATAAACATACTGCCATGTGTATGTACCTTTTAAGTGGATATGAAGGTTAACCATATTTCCTGGCTAGATTCCCTGTAATCTAAACAATTTAGCATACCAACAAAATTTTATTTTTTTGCCATGTCTTTGTACAGTCAGTAGAGACTCAAAAAATTACAAATACAAGTTATATCACATATCCACTTATAATTTCACATTGAGGCAATATGCTGCAGTTTAAAAAAATATTCTTATTGTCTAATTATTTATTTATATAAAACTGACCCCTCCAAAGTCTTCAAGCTCTTGTATTGTAACAGTTATACCTGTTCTGGGGTACAAACTGCTACGAATTGCTGTCTCACATGTCTGGCGGATCACATGTTCTTTGTACCTGGAAAATGTGAGGGCATAATATATTTTTAAACAGTTCTACAAGCCCTTCAAGTTTTATGTCAATTATTCTCAGCAGCAGTTGTGTTATGAACTGCTGGTAAAGTCTCCATTACTAGTAGATTGGTAAGCCTATGTATTCTAAATTCATCACCAGATAAACATTTTACACCAATCTTTTGTTAATTTTATTTATTCAAATATTAGGTACATACTGATATTTTATTTATCTTATTATTTTATATTTCTTATTACAACTTGTATTAAGAAATATAACCAAAATCAAAATGTTTTTATTCAAATAAATTCTTGCAAATGCTTTCAAATAGTCAAAGATTTTATGAGAAATTTTTTAAAATAAGATTAATAATTTAGTTTTTACCACCTTAACAATAATCCAATACAGAAATCAATATATAATGGTTCGATTCTGGGCTTGGAAAGTCCAGGCCAGGACCCACGATACAGGTTTATAGATAAGCGCCAGGTTTTTGTTGTAAAAATAAAACAAATAGTAGAATAATGACAATTAAATCGATTTTATAAACATACCTGTCTGCAACAGACTGTTTCCCGACTTTGCCGTTGTACAGGACTTCCAAAGTAGCTTTTTCTATACTTTGACTCTGCATCTTTATATCAAGTGGCCCATTTACACTGACCAGAGCTACAGTTTCTCCTGTAGAGAGTTTAAAATAGAAGATAATACCATTATCACAGTCAAACATAACCTAGTTGTCGGTAATATTTACCTTGCGATAGAATGGCTGATCCATCCGATTTACTCAGATAATTACACTCGCATTTTAACGGTCTTAACTTAAAGTCACATATCTCTGTATCTTTAGCCCCCATTGCGCAAATTTAAGTATTAAAAAATAATGTATTGTGTTTATAATGTTTATTGACTGACTGACTGATTGATGGATGACTGACGTGACGAACGAATGGTAAATATATTTCCGTTCGGAAGTAGTAGTATAAAATCGCAGACAGAAGTTTCCCTGTCCACGTATAAACTATATATTGTAATATTTTGTTGGATTTCAGTGTACGTATTTTATGAAGTGCAAATTTTTAATTCAAATAGCAAGTTAAAATGTACAATACCGTTTTAGAATTTAAATAAATAGGCAACCGATTGCTCATGCTATTTATATTTCTAAACCATTTTGTTTGATTCGGAACAAAATTTATTCTCAAAATATTGAAGGGAAGTTGTCATTTCTTTTTTACTGATGGTTGGGTTACTACTACTTAATCTCGATTTTAAAAAAGCTCTCCAAACGCTACATAAATAATGTATCTCAGCCAGCGATTCTTTTCGATTCTCAGATCACATCACATTGTGATAATACAAACAGTAAAAACAGTATTATTTTACTGCTCATTTAGTTTATATGAATAAAATGAGTTAATATTCGCTCAATTTCTTTATTTTTAAATTTATAATAATATATCGTATCAACAGACTAACCCACCAATAGTAACCACCCTGTGTCATTATGAGATTTTTGTGAGTTCGTGACATGTTCGTGAGTAGAAAAAGAAGTCGTGTCCATACACAGTGACAAAATAAATTGTTTTGTTGTATGTAAGTTCCCAAGAAGCCAATTTATTCTCAATTGTGATCGTAAAATAATCAGCCACTATGAAGACTCGATTTAACACTTATGATATAGTGTGCATGGTCACCGAATTACAAAGGTAAACAAGACATTATTTATTGTTTTTTCAATTTACTACTTGAGCCGAACATTTAGTATGTTCTGTTACTATTAAAACCATCAATATCTTCTATGATTTTATACATCATTTAAATTTACATGATTTACAGAGAGTCACTCTCTTAATTTTTAATTATATTCATTCTTAACACAACATAAAATCATGACTCTGTCCTACATTTTCAGGCCCTCTAAAATCTTATATTAAATGCAATAATAAGTCTTATAAATTTTTCCACAGGTTGATTGGCATGAGAGTCAACCAGGTATATGACATAGACAATAAGACATATGTGATCCGTCTACAGAGGTCTGAAGAGAAGAGTGTACTGCTCCTGGAATCTGGCAACCGTTTTCATACAACACAGTTTGAATGGCCCAAGAATGTTGCTCCTTCTGGGTTTACAATGAAAGTATGACATTTAAAAATAATTGCATTCTTTACAACATGGCTAGATGAGACACATGCTAAATAGACTTCTTTAGGAAACTTCTGTTATTTTTTGGGACTTATGGTCAACTCATGCAAAATCCCTCATTGCAGCACTCCTCATGAAACCATCTACAAGTAATTTATATTACATATTTACAGATATCTGACAATATTCCATGCACATGATAAGTGACAATTGATATAAATTCAATCATCACTTATTGTTTTGTTTGTGTTTTTATAACAGACTTTAAATTTTCAATTTTATTGTGCAGATGGAATGTGTAAGTGGGTTTTTTAATTCTGTAGTGTATCACTGCTTGACTAAAATATCTCTTCGGATTTGTAAATATACATAACTCGGAACTATGAAAAGTCAATGATTTCCTTCTGGTTTTCATAAGTTTACATCACAATTTGAACTACTTAAGCAGTAAGATGTCTTCAGCTTCATGCTTCAGTGATTTCAGTAAATAGTTTTACAACATCATTGACCATTGATAAGAGAAAGTTGTCAATTGATTGCCTACATCCATTCTGGATTACATCATCAAGTCATCATCATAACATCAGCTCATAAATTAACCACTATTGAGTTGAGCCTGTGTGGTGACGGATCTAGAATACACAGTGTCACCACCCCATTCCATCCTGCCCCAATGAACATGGTAAAGAACTTTATTTTCAGCTTCGGAAACATTTGAAAAATAAACGCCTGGAGAAATTGACACAATTGGGCATAGACAGAGTGGTAGACCTTCAGTTTGGCAGTGGTGAGGCAGCATACCATGTTATATTAGAGCTGTATGATAGAGGAAATATAGTGTTAACAGACTACGAGTGGACTATACTAAATGTGTTAAGACCTCATGTGGAAGGAGACAAAGTCAGGTGAGAATACATACTTACTTACTTCTCACCCCATAAACCTGAGCCTGGCAAACATCCAACTACATGGAGGGCAACCAGCCCACTGCGCCACGCTGGCCACATGGGATGGCACAGGGCTTCATGTCAAGTTTTCCTTCTCTTGTGGCTAGGTTTTCGGCCTTATCATTTCCTTTTGTCGACTCTTACGACACCCTCAGGATGAAATGTGGTGACGACACAAAGTATTCTAAATCCTCACAGTATACCATAGCCAAATAATGTTATTAATGGTTAGACTAGCGGCACAGTCGAGTAACTGCGCCCATCTAGCCGCCCGCATCCATCGTTTTCCGGCGACCAGCACTGCGCTTTCCGGAACGCGGTCGCCACTCGAGGACTTTTCTGCGCCATCGGGCATCAGTCCTGCGAGCAATGTGCCCTGCCCATTGCCACTTAAGTTTGGCAATCCTGTGGGTTATGTCGGTAACTCTGGTTCTCCTGCGTATCTCCTCATTTCTGATTCGATGTCACAGGGAAACTACCCCTCTCCTTTGCCCTTCGAGTGACTTTGAGCTTTCTGATGGAGTTCATAGTGAGCGACCACGTCTCTGTACATTGATCGAAGACTTTTGTCTTCAAACACTACGATATTTTGGACGAACAGATCTTTCGCAGCTTCCCGAACGCTGCCCAGCCGATGCTGCCAGCTGCCAGCCTTATCATCTACCGACCCTAAGCGTAGTGTACCGTTGTTTCAGATTTGCCGTCAAAGAAAAATATCCCTTGGACAGAGCGAAGACGTCATACGCGGCGCCGTCAGTTGACTTGTTACAAGAAATTCTAGCCAAAAGTAAACCCGGAGATAATCTCAAAAAGATTCTCAATCCCAATTTAGGTAAGACTTGTAAACTAGGACACGACAGCTGATTTCTAAATAAATCCCACATCTAAAGGATGACTCACGCTAGACCGTGTCGGGTCCGAGCCGAGTGTCGGCCGTAGCACGGTCAACTAATATTACATATATTTTGTATGAACACACTCACGTTATACCGAGCGGCAACCGAGTGACAACCGAGCAATGGACAACGCTCGGAAATAACAACAGTTACAACACAGATTTTTCTCGGACGAGTATACTGTATCACAGCGCAACGATGATTGCCCGGTCGAGGCCCGTCTTAGTAATTTCAGACACGGAACCGGCTCGGTGACCGTGCCACGGCCGACACTCGGCTCGGACCCGACACGGTCTAGCGTGAGTCATCCTTAAGTCCGGCGCCAAGCAGTTTTACTGTGTTGCGACGTTACACACTTCGTGTGAGAGCCAGTGCCTGCCAGGGCATTTCCTTGAATTGCTTGCTCCATCGTAGACCCTGGCGTTGCTTTCCATCACGCAAGCCTAGGGTCAAAGGCATTCAAGTCACTAATGAAAAAAATATAAATAGTGACCGACCCGTCACATGTCGCTACCGCTGCTGAGAGTAGGTACATGCTTTAGTGAGCATGACAACTCACAAAACACAAGCCCGATCACCGGTAAAGCAATCTATCTAAACAAATAAATAAAATTGAATTGTCTCTTTGTAATAATAAAATAACAACTTTTTACTAAATGCGTAAGTATGTATACACAGTACATAGACCCAAAATAACATTTTTTATTATTTTTGTCTGTCTGGCTGTCTGTCTGTCTGTTTGTTCCGGCTAATCTCTGGAACGACTGGACCGATTTTGACGGGAGTTTCACTGATAGGAAGCTGATGATATAAGTAGGAACTTAGACTTTTTTTAGACTAACTTCGCCCCGCGGCGTCACCCGCGGTACGAAAATAACCGCGGGTAACATCTCACTTGTGCGAAGCCGGGACGGGCCTTTTAAAGTCTCGGAAAAAATAAATTCCCAGATACATGCAAGTCTTTGGTTAACAGAATACGGGGCAGCCATTATAGACCATGTACTTCTGGAGAATGGTCTAACAGGCAATATGAAAATGGGCAAGGAGCCCGGGAAAGGCTTTAACATAGAGCAGGACCTGGAAAAGCTGGTCACGGCTCTGAAACAAGCAGAACAGCTGCTGGATGCCGCTAAGACGGAAGTTGCTAAGGTAATGAGCCCTTTACTTTTATATATGTCTACTACTATAGTCTGCGCCAAACTTTATGGCCGCTCTGAACCATTACGAACGTAGCTCACTCACACTAACAAGCGGGTGGTGAGGGCGCTTGCGGGTGGAAGACGTGTACCCTGCCTCCCCGCCCCGTGTACGTCCCGCTGATACTTGGTTTTGTGTTGTGCGCAGCGTAATGCGGCTACATTTAGAGCGGCCGTAAAGATTGGCTAGGACTGTACTACTCAGCCCGTAAATGACTTATTGCTAGGTTGGGTCTCCTCCCACTACATAGAGAATAATTAGACCATGGTGCCACTTTGGCACAGGGTTTCATACCAAATATTTTTTTTAAACGAAACCGCTAGATTAGTTCTAGGTATATAACCTAGTTTAAGACTAAGCCCCCCACCCGCTATTGAAATTCACGTGTATATTTTAGTACCTACAAAGAATCTTACTTTCAAAGGATACACTTTTCGGTTCAGAAATCACGCGTGATTTTTGCCGAGCACTCGAAACTTCGAAAGAGGGGGGCTCTTTCGAAACTCACGTTATTAATGGACTACCCCCAATGGGTTAAAGTAATTTTCTATCACTGTGCAAAGCAAATTGAACCTTAACACCGAAACTAATAGTCCTTTATCCAACATCCAGGGCTACATAACTCAGAAGCGAGAAGAGCGACCCAACACAGATGGAGAGGGCACCAATTTCTTGCTAACCAACGTGGAGTTCCACCCGCTGCTGTTTGCCCAGCACCGGGCCTCGCCGCATGCGGATTACGAAACATTTGACAGAGCCGTCGACGAGTTCTTCTCCACTTTGGAGGGCCAGAAGATTGATATGAAGGTGAGATTACTGCTGATGAGTTTGCATTCAAAAGAAATTATTGAATAGTGAGAACGAGGAATTGTTTTTTTTTAAGAAATGTAACCCCTGCACTAGGTATTGTGGGGCCAGTTTACAAACATGTAATTCAGAAACACAAATGACACCCAGACTCCGAGCAAGTGCCTCTGTCTTAGACAAAGACACTTGCCCGACCCCGGAATCGAACCCGGGACCCGTTGATCCAAAGGTGGCACATCTAACCCCTAGACCAACGAAAAGGTGTGTATGTAGACCGATAGGTGTGTGGAGACTACCACCTAGCATGGGACAGGAACCGTAAGATGATAATGGTAATTTTAAACACCTACGTAAATAAATAAATATATAAATAAATATCCTTGGTCATTTCACACAACGCCATCTCGTCCCAAGCTAAGCAACTTAATGCTTGTGTTATGGTAACGAGATGGATGATAAACTACTTATATACTTTTTTTTGTAAATACATACAAATTATAGATAGAAATGACACCCAGACTCCGAGCCAGTGCCTCTGGTTTAGACAAAGACACTTGCCCGACCCCGGAATCGAACCCGGGACCCGTTGATCCAAAGGCGGCACATCTAACCACTAGACCAACGAGAATAGAGTTCCTTTTGAGTTTCAGTTCGATGTTTGGCCCTTTGCGACTATTGCGCGTGTATTAACCCTGTGTGTGTGCGGTGACGGATTTAGAATACGTAGTGTCGCCACCCCATTTCATCGTGGGAGTGTCGTAAGAGAGAACGATAGGGCCGAAAACCTAGCCGCAAGGGTAGGAAAACTTGATAGGAAACGATGTGCTAACTCATCTGGCCAGCGAGGCGCAGTAGGCTAATAACCTTCCATGTAGTTGGCCCAGCAGTGGGGCATTTATGGGCCGAAAAGTAAGTAAGACTATAGCGCGATTTTGCTCTCACAAATTTATTTATTTATTTAAATCAGTCTCATCCCGGCCTTGTACTTAAAAATGGCGATCTAAAAAGAGGAACTACAGAGTTTCTTGCCGGCTCTTCTCTGTAGAGCTGCATTTTGATTTGATTTACTTCCCAGTCCATAATAAGCCACTGCAGACTCCCGCCTCCAACCTCCGGTGCCACACTGGCAAGACGGGTTGACACAGGGTTTGTATCAAGGTTTCCACCTCTTGTGGCTAGGTGATCTGCCTCTTGCACCTCTTACGACACCCACCACAGCATGGTAATGGTTGGTGACGTTTATTATTCTAAATCCGACACCACGCGGACTTGACGCAGTTGTGGGTCATTTATAGGATTTATATCATGAATATCTGGCTACTCTATACTGCCTCGCTACGCTGGGAAACCTCCGATATGCACGCGAGTAAATTTTTCGCCCGTGATAGAAGACACTACCCTATAACCCAAAGAGTATAATAATAATATGGGAGAAGAGAGCCCTCTTGCGCCATTTTGAAGCATACAGATTTGAAGCGCCATCTGGATTTCTTAACGAGTACTAAGGCTCTATAGGTAGCTATAGGTAGATAGGAATGTATGTATACCTTCTATACCAATAGATAGGTCAATATTTCTTTACTTGGTGATCATTCAAATTTTCTCTTGGTTTTTTTGCAAATAGCAGCTGTGTTTACGTCATAAACAAAAGTATAAACAAAACAAAAATAAAAGAATTTCGCCGGCTACATTTATATTTGAATAGAATTGACAATTACACATTAATGAACTATTTTGTTTTAGTAATTAATAGTAATCTGTAACTATTGTGCTCCATTTTAATTCAACTTTACGAGAGCAATGAAGATAAAACACCCAAATACCAATAATTAAGCACAAAATGGACACACGAAACAAAAACAAGCGCGGGCGCAAGATGCGGCGACCATTTTGTGATGTTGCCAAGACAAGGTTGCCATAATTGAAAATATTGGACAGCCATGAAATATAAAAATGTGATAATTTTGAGGAAAAATTTAACAATTAATCTCTAAAAAATGCTATTAAATTAAATTAGAGAATTGTTTTTTTCGCATTAAAGTTCGGAACGCAGAGACATCTATCGGTAATTATGAAACTAATAGTTTCTCTGTTAAGAATTTTAGATGGCGCTTCTTTCTTTAGTGAAATTGTGCCTGTTCTAACTGTCTCCCCCCCTGCTATAACCCTTTGTGGAATACTACTAATATACATGTCTCTTTCCAGACGGTGCAAGTAGAAAGAGAGGCGATGAAGAAGCTGCAGAACGTCCGCAAGGACCACGAGAAGCGGGTGTCGGAGCTGACCCAAGCGCAGGCGTCCGACCGACACGCCGCGGAGCTCATCGCGCGGAACGAGCCGCTGGTGGAGCAGGCCAGGCTGGCCGTGCAGGCCGCCATTGCCAACCAGGTGCCATTTGCCGTCTTACTAATGTTGTACACTAGCTGCCCCCCGTGGTTTTACCCGCGTGGTGATGTCAATTTATTATTTCGTCACATTTTTCTTCTACCTACTTGACACTTACTGTTATATTTTGGACAGTTCACACTATCACTAATCACTATCACTTCACTATCACTAAATATTATAAAACAAAGTCGCTGTTGTCTGTCCGTCCCTATGTATGCTTAAATCTTTGAAACTACGCAACGGATTTCGAAGCGATTTTTTTTAATAGATAGAGCGATTCAAGAATATGTTTATAACATCCATAATATTGTAAAGAAACACTGATACATTTAGAGGTCCATCATTGACCCCGTGCGAAGCCGGCGCGGGTCGCTAGTATATTTATAAATTGTAGCCTATGTGTTATTCTGATGAAGCTAAGATGAGTAGTTTTTAAGTGAAATAGTAACGAAGATCCATCTTTACTCACAAACTTTCGCGTTTATAATATTAGTAGGATTCCGTTCCGTGTGGTGACGGATTAAAAATATATAGTGTCACCACGCCATTCAACCCTCAGAAACGCGGTCGCCACTCGAGGACTTTTCTGCCCCATCAGGCGTCAGTCCTGCGAGCACATAGCTCGCATGCGCATTGCCACTTAAGTTTGACAATCCTGTGGGCTATGTCGGTAACTCTGGTTCTCCTACGTATCTCCTCATTTCTGATTCGATCTCGCAGCGATACCCGGGTATAGTAGCTTAAAATCATCTTGAACCAAAAATGCCGTGACGTGTGAGGGTATACCGCTGGGAGGGTAGACGTGTGAGGGTATACAGTGAAATAAAAAAAAGTTCCTAGACCTTCTACCTACAACATGTAGTATAGACCTTTTATAAATTTCTATTTGTTTTGTCTACACAGATGTCGTGGGATGACATCAATCTGCTAGTGAAGACGGCTCAGGATAACCTGGACCCGGTGGCTTCCTGCATCCGCCAGCTGAAACTGAACACCAACCACGTGACCCTGTGGCTCACGGACCCCTACGATGGGGGTGAGGGGGAGCCCTTAGCCCCCATGATGGTGGACATCGATCTGTCGTTGACGGCGTTCGCTAATGCTCGGAGGTGAGTTGACACCTACACTCACAGCCAGTGCCCCTGGTTAACACGAAGACATTTGCCCGATCCCGAAATCGAATGAGGCGGCACTTCAAACTCAACTCAAATCATTTATTTCAATTGAACCTATTTACAGGTGTTTTTGAAATAAATAATCTCTATATATAAAAATGAATAGCTGTTCGTTAGTCTCGCTAAAACTCGAAAACGGCTGGAGCGATTTGGCTAATTTTGGTCTTGAAATATTCGTGTGAGTCCAGGGAAGGTTTAAGAGTCTAGAGAAAACATTGATATTGTAAGTAAAATAATAAAAACAACAATTTTATTTTCCCATACAAACTGTTACCTGTCAAACATTTGACGTTCGTCCCGACGGTTCGCTATTTTTGGCATAATTACTTTTTTTCTTTTTTAATTACATTAAATAAGGGATTGGAATCGATAAGAAAAGGCGGTATATTAATTTATTATTAATTATTCCAATTCGAATTCAATATTCATAGTTCAGACAGGACAACGTCTGTCGGGTCAGCTAGTAATAAATAAATAAATATCCTTGGACATTTCACACAACGCCATCTCGTCCCAAGCTAAGCAACTTAATGCTTGTGTTATGGTAACGAGATGGATGATAAACTACTTATATACTTATTTTTTTTTGTAAATACATACATATTATAGATAGAAAACACCCAGACCCGGAACAAATACTTGTAGGTCGTACAAATATTTCTTCCGTGCGGGGCTCGAACCCGCGACATGCTGCGCAGCAGTCGATCGCTCAACCACTGCGCCAACCGTGTTGTCGTGAAGTGAAGTTAGGAAGCTAGTTTGTTCCAAAATATAGAGCCTATGGAGAAGAACAAGCAAGAAACTCCATGGAAACTCTTTTCATCATATTTTTTGTTCTTCATCTTACCCCTGGACCAACAAGGCTAGCTGCAAGTGAAGAAAGACTCGTTAATTTCGCTGTGGTCGTCTCTCTCCAGGTTGTGTCATACGTTCCGTGTTGTCCGGATTGTCACCAACCCATACCGTCCTGAGGGTGTCGTTAGGCGCGACTAAAGAAACTTAAAAGGTAGATCGAAGATCCGATGAGAGGGAAATGTCGATACAAACATGAATTTGGAGGAGGCCCGACTCAGTAGTGGGTCATTTATGTGATGCAATGATGATGACTACTACTACTATTGAACCCATAAATGACGTCTGAGAGGAGAGGAGGAGGGGGACCCTCCTCATTACAAGGAGGGTAATTATCCTACTGTGCCACGCTGGCCAGACGGTTTGGCACTGAGCTTCCTTTCCCATTTTCCTCTTTTGTGGCTAGGTTATCAGCCTTGCCATTTCCTTTCTTCGGCTCTTGCGACACGCTCGGGATGGAATGCGGTGGTGACTTGGCTACGTATTCTAAATGTGTCATCACAATTACCATGATTGTGCGTCACTAGTATTGAGAGAGTGGGGTATGGGGTTACGGTTGGGCGCGCCCGCTTCCTCAAACCCCGCTTTCTTGTACTCCATGATAAGTAAGGAACTTGCTGTTCTCAGGTATTACGACCAGAAGCGAAACGCAGCGAAGAAACAGCAGAAGACGTTGGAGTCCGCAGACAAGGCGCTCAAAAGCGCCGAGCGGAAGACGAAGCAGACGCTCAAAGACGCGCACACAGTCAGCAACATCATCAAGGCGCGCAAGACGTACTGGTTCGAGAAGTTCTACTGGTTCATCTCGTCTGATAACTACCTGGTAGGTTTTTTTACTTCCACCTCATTCCAGCCTTAGGGTGTTGTAAGAGCCGACAGAATGAAATGACAAGGCCGAAAAGCTAGCCACAAGAGAAGGAAGCCTTGATATGAATCCCTGTGCCAACCCGTCTGGCCAGCGTGGCGAATTAGCTAATCAGCCCAACCCGGTAGTGGGTCACGTATGGGCCGAGTAGTTGGGTGGGTTTTTTAGGGCTCCAGCTTGTGATAGGCTTGGTGGCAATGACAACCCTGTTAAATCAAATCAGCATGACGCTCCCAGCTGGAGAAGTAGACGTTCAGCTGCTAGCGTCAGGCACCCCCCACCCCCTTGTGATATTTCGTGATTTTTGCCGAAAAACAACAACACAACCCCCCCCCCCCCTCTTACACGTGTGTTTCGCGTAACTCCGTCATGTATGAACCTATATGACAAATTGTTTTAATCGATTATTTCGAGGGCGTATAGTATTCGTATTGGTCCAAGTTTTATCGAAATATGTTCAGCAGTTTGCATACTTGTGTATGCGAATTATTTGGTGAAAGGTATTTTTTTACGAAATATTAGTTGTGCAAATAAAAACATTTGAACAAAAAATGTTAACAGACTTCAACAACATTAAGAAAAACTAAACAGCTATAAACAACCATTTGTTGATGTCAACAAAATTGACACTGACATTAATTGGGATATAGGCACCGACTTCTAATGGTGAATGGTGAATGGTAATAGCTGCGTCCCCCCAGGTGATAGGCGGGCGCGACCAGCAGCAGAACGAGCTGCTGGTGAAGCGGCACCTGCGCGCGGGGGACCTGTACGTGCACGCCGACGTGTCGGGGGCGGCCTCCGTGCTCGTCAAGAGCCCCGCGGGCGGCGACGTGCCGCCCCGCACGCTGGCCGAGGCCGGCCAGGCCGCGGTCGCCTACAGGTGGGACTACTGATTAACTATACTAGCACATTCGATTGCCACGTGGCATCCCGTGGCATCACGTGTCGCCAAATGCAAAAAAAAAGTTTGTGTTGCTAGCTTGGCACAATAGCCTAAATTCCCTCTACGAATTTGCAGTAGGCTCAACTCAGTAGTGGGTCATTTATGAGCTGAAACGGTGAAGAAGACTCTAGCGTCCAAAACCTTACCATTTAATTTAAAACTAGCGACCCGCCCCGGCTTCCTACGGGTGCAATGATGAACATCTAAATTTATCAGTGTTTCTCTACAATATTATGCATGTATTATACATATAAACCTTCCTCTTGAATCTCTCGTATCTATTAAAAAAACCGCTTCAAAATCCGTTGCGTAGTTTTGAAGATTTAAGCATACATAGGGACGGACAGACGACAGCGACTTTGTTTTATACTATGTAGTGATAGTGATAGTGAATAATAATATATTGTCAACAAATGATTTTAAAAGAATTCTCGTTCGTTGGGACAGTTTGACGTGGTTCAACTTCGGCGCCCGTATCTCCACTTGCGTCAGTTATTGTCACCAGGAACAGACAGATTGCATTGTTGATCTAGGGGTTGCATGTGCCCTCTTTGGATCACAGGTACCCGTTAGATTCACGGTCGGGCATATCTTTGAATAAACCAGAGGCACTTCTGAGTTTGGGTGTGATTTTGACTTTGTGGATTACAGGTTTGTAAACAGCCCCCGTGATACAGGTTATACCTAGAAGGGGGTTTCATCATCATTTCAGCCAAAAGACGTCCACTGTCGGACATAGGTCTCCCCCAGGGCTCTCCACTAAGGCCGGTACTGGGCCACCCGCATCCATCCTTAACCAGGTCATCGGCCCTCCGTGTGGGAGGCAGGGGTTAATTATAAAAAGGGTTATATGGTCGGGGATAGTGCAAATCCGCGGAACTAGCATTGGATTATTCTATCTGACATATATGTAGCCAATTTGAAATGTCGCAGGAAATGCACGCAAGATCCAAATTTTTAATAAGTCTAATATATTTCCACTGTTATCTGCTGTTCCACTATATAACACATAAACTGTTACTCTCTCTGTAAAAATGATGTCAGTAGCCGTTAAGATAACAAAAAATATAAACTTCAAACTCCTCCTGCAAAATCAAACAAAGAAAATCAAAATCTCCTGCAAACCTACACGTTATGCAGATACTCGCACTTTACGTATGGTAGTTTTGCGGATTTGCATTATCCCCGACGATATGCACCATGTATAAACACCCTAACGCTCCATTGGACCCTAGTTGAGTAGTAGCTCTAAGAGGGATATACATATGAAAACCATTGTGCCGATAGCGTGGCATGGGAAGCGAAGGTGGTGACCAGGGCCTGGTGGGTGCACGCCCACCAGGTGTCCAAGTCAGCCCCGACGGGCGAGTACCTCGGCACCGGCTCGTTCATGATCCGCGGCAAGAAGAACTACCTGCTGCCCGACCAGCTGCACTTTGGATTCAGCTTCATGTTCCGGGTGAGGATATATCCACAAGTCTTAGGGGCTGTCCATTAATCAGGTGTTTTTTTTAACATTTTTAACCCCTCCCTCCCCCTTGGTGATACGTGGTGAGGTTTTATACTACCCCCCCCCCCACCCTCCTACAAAGAATCTTACACTCAAAGGTTACGCTACATGCCGCTTTTCAGTTTAGAAATGATTAATGATGACGTCACGCGTTTGATGTTTGAAATAAATACACGTGATATCTTAACGATGGAGAGCCCCTTAGGACCTAAGACAAATTTCTTTAATTTTATTTTGATTTGTCCAGTTGAGGACGCCTTTAATTTCGGATTCAGAAATATATCTCATAACTAACTGAAAAAATGTTTTGTCTAAGGGTCGGTTCACATCTGACGGAAAATTCGTCGCGTATTATCGGTCGCGTAACGCCAAAACAGACAAATGCGAGTGAGAGAGAGAGTGCGTCGAGCGTACAGCGTCATGCGTAAAAACGCAAGCCCATTGAGTAGTTCATGCAATTTTAACTGTATTGCATTTAGTATTTTGAATACATGGTGTCACCTACACATTCCATCCTGAGGGTGTCGTAACCTAGCCAAAATATAAAAAAAGTTGTTACCAATTATGTGCAAATCCGTGTGGCCAGTTTCCCAGAGTAGATTAATTACCCTGAATGTAATTGGGGGGAGGGGTCGTCAAGTGGGGAGATGGGAAGATGACTTGAAGCAGACAGCGGGGCCATTTTGGTTAAGAGTAGCAAGGGACAGGACCCATTGGAAGGAATTGGAGGAGGCCTATGCCAAAAGGCACACCGAACTTAGGGACTTCTTGTAACCCCTAGTCTAGGAATAAAAGGCTATTATTATTATATATCTATACATTACAAATAATGTCTCCCACTGGAGTGGGGTATTCACAGTTTTCGCGGGCTTTTGGCCAAGCGAAAATGTACTTCTACGGTCCTATTGCTAAAAATTTTCTCACAATTCTACATGTGTTTAAAATGGTGGCTTTTTGTAATAATGTATATGTCAGTTTATGTATACCAAGTGCTTCTAAGCTAGTGTGTAAATTTTGAGGAATGATACCAGTGGATGAAAGAATGATGGGTATTGTTCTTACTGTCTGCACTCACTCGCCATTGAGTTTTAAGTTCAATTGATAAATCTGTGTATTTAGCTATTTTTTCAGTGTAGGTAGTTGTAATATTGTGACTGTTAGGAATTGCTATATCAATTAGGTATACGGTTTTATTTTGTTTGTCATGAAGGAGTATGTCGGGTCTATTATAGTGAATGGTTTTATCAGTAATAATGGTTCTGTCCCAGATAGTTTATAGTCTCTAGATTTTAACACTGTTTGAGGTTTATACTTATAATATGGTTCTTTTTTGCTTGTAAGGGAGTATTTAAATGCGAGGTATTGGTGAACTATTGCTGCAACTTGATCATGTCGATGCTTATAATCAGTTTGGGCTATGGATTTGCAGGCTCCAGTGATTTATTATTATTAATTGGGGGGAGGCCTACTCAGCAGTGGGTCATGTATGTGCCAAGTAGTACAAGCATTCTTTCTGGACTTCTATCTATAGTGTAAATTATAATATGTCATTCTTATATTTAGCTCGAAGACAGTTGCATAGAGAGGCATCGTGGTGAGCGGAAGGCGATCGCCGCTGACGACGCAACGTCTGACGTCACTTCCGTACAGGAACAGGAGGACGATCAGGAGATTGTGGTGTCGGACGATGGTAAGTCCGCTTGGCTTAGACCTGCCCCGCTAGTAAAGGACAGTTATAAAATAAAGACTTTGGCGTAACAGACTGTGTAGGATGTTTTTTTATTGTATGTTGGATCAGGTTGACTTCGTTATTTTAAGGGATTTATCGTGTTTATATTACACTGTCTAAAAACCCGACTTTCAGAATGCTTTGCAGTCAATGAAACGTCAAAGTACAATGAACCGTCGGGAATTAAATAATGTAATATACGCGCGATAAATCCGTTAAAAAGTGTTTTATTACAATTTGTAATAAACGCGAAATCCTAAAAACGGAATATTGCGAAACACTCGGAAATTGCCAAAACCGAGAATCGCCGTGCCCTTGCTGGTGACCTTAACTTTGCAACCGCCGATAGAACATCTGCTATTAAATTCAACAACCCATATCATAATAGGTCCTTACGTTTAGAAGATACTGCGGCGTACACAAACGTACATTATGACATCTTTTTGTCGGGTTTTGTAATAAATAGTATTTGTTTACTACAGACGAACCCTCGGAAAAAGAAGATAACCCAAAACTGGAGACTATCACGGAAGAACCAAGAAACATTGAACAACTCACTGTGTCCGATCAGGATAAACAGAATATTGTAGAAGTAGAGAAGGAGAAAAAAGAACAGACACCGAATGAAGAAGATAGTCAGTCAGAGAGTGAGAGTGAGTCTGAAGATTTCCCTGACACTCATATTAAGGTATGTAGCATCTCAGATACATCAAACCCGGAGACCATGAGGCAGTGATGTTGAATAAATTTATGTTTGCAGGTGGACCATGGAACTGGCCAAGTCATCATGCAAACAAAATCCAGGACCTTCTCGGAGACCTCTGACAAAAGTAAGTACAAAGAAGAAAGAGGTTCTCCATACGTCCGTATGTTTTTTTTTGTGTGTTTTAGTATAACTCTGTAATTTACTGTTCTCCAAAAATATTCCACAATTTAACATATATTTATTTTAAATCTTGCTTTTAATTATGTCGAACAGGCGAAGACAAGGTACCGTCATTCCCCTCCCTACCAAAGAAAGGTGGCAAGAAACCGCAAAAGCAGCAGAAAGAGATGAAGAACAAACAAGAGAAGGAGAAGGTAGAAAATAGGAAGAGAGGGCAACATGGAAAACAGAAGAAGATCAAAGAGAAGTATAGGAATCAAGACGAGGAGGACAGAGCTATTATGTTGGAGATATTGCAGGTACTTGCGCAAACTTCTGATGACAGATTTAGAATGAACAATTTGATCAACTCCTTCCGTCTTGAAGGTCTCACGCTGCTGTTGAATATGTTCTCACTGTATGCTCTATAGCGCTCATTTATAAACAAGTCATGTAATTGAAAAAAAAAATAGTTTAAAAAAAATACCTTTTTTTTACGATAATATATTTTTTTACTGACACTATTTGTAATTCAAATTTATTAAAATTTATTTTCTATTTTTAGTTCGAGTTTCGATAAAAGCGTATTTTTTTAGTTTTATTTAAACTATTATTTATTTTTTACTTGAAATATCATAAAGCTATTGCTAAATAGTCACTAAAAAATATAGCATTAGCTTTAGGATATTTACATCTCTATTAGCTATTACATCGAAGAGCGGTGTTCCACCTTGATCACTGTTATTATTATTATTCTAATATTGATAATTGATAACGGGTCAAAATGTTTAAAATATTGAATTGTCGTCGGTCCCTAATAAGTATGCCAAATTTCGTGTTAATCCGACGTTTTTAACTGGGTCAAAATCATGTTCAAAGATTCCGTTCCATACATATGTAGCGATCTTGTAACACGGCACTTAAGCATCTCGCCGGCCGACGGGAACCGAACGAACCGAGTGGACCCGAGTGCGCTGCGCTCGCACCTGATCCACAGTCCGCCGGCCGGCAGTGCATTCGCGACGTCATTGTGGTATGCATGTGCCTCTGGAGCTTATCTCCAACATTAGCATTAACTGTCGTCTTTCGTTTACTTAAATTCGTATTTGTTACATTTCTCCTTTTGTTTTTTATGTACGTGTGGAAGGAATAAATCGGTGTTAAAATTTGATTCGGACTTTCACTCAGCTTGCTCATACGTAGTGAACATTTCACCACCACCGCCACTCGACATACAACACATACATACAAGCGAAGCTAATAAAAGCGTATTAAAAAAAGAGCACCCATAGAGTTTCTTGTCGGCTCTTTCCTGTAGACCAGCATTCCTATCAATAAATTTTTATACCGTTTTAGCCTTTTTTTATCCAAACCCCTGCGCTAGGTATAACCTCTGTATCGCGGGGGCAGTTTACAAACGTGAAATTCACGAACCTAAATGACACCCAGACTCGGAGCAAGTGCCTCTGGTTTAAACAAAGACACTTGCCCGGCCCCGGAATCGATCCCGGGACCCCGTGATCCAAAGGAGGCGCATCCAACCCCTACACCAACGTGGCAGTCGGATATCCTCGAATGGAATTCATTGAGAAAATATTAGCCAACAGTAGCACAAAGTTTATATCAATATTTCCTTCACTTACAGATAGATGATCTGCTTTTTGCGTTCCTTTAGTCGCCTCTTACGACACCATCAGGATGGTAACGGTTGGTGACCACACCATTATCAATATCATTTATGGGCTGACTGATACGTTCTTTATTCGCTACAGTCTGCAAAGGCGGAGAAAGAGTCCAAAAAGGCGCTGAAGAAAGCTGCTAACCCCAAGAGCAATAAAAGCAAGTCAGGTTCCAGGGCGCAGAAGATCCCGCAGCCAGCTCCGCTCATACTGGAGGCGGATTCAGAGCCAGAAGAGCCAGAACTCGAGGTAAACATGATATAGTTGGGTGTGCCTAAGGGTACTGCCCTATACCCTGTTCAAGATAGCATGATCGATTTGACAGACGGCCTAGTGATGGGAAACAGAAAATATCTAGTAGTCCAAAAAATAACGTTTTAAAATACTTGTAACAGTGACAAGTTGGCGTGGGTGTATTATGTGTAAAATTATTTATTGCACTAGACATATAAAACATTGGGTAGATAAGCGATGGTGGGTCAATATTTATAATAAGTTCCTATTTAATATTACAGGGTTATTTTTTGACCTAAATTTAAATAGGTTCAGACCTTGAAAGTAAACAAAAAAGAAAAGAAAATAATAGTTGTAAAAGTGTTAAATTTCAATGCGCTAAAGCCAAAATGATGAAAATGTCTTAAAAAGTTAAGAAAAAGTGATAAAGAATTTCACACATAATACACCCATACCATCTCGTCACAGTTACAAGTATTTTAAACCGTTATTTTTTGGACTACTAGTTATTATCTGTTTCCCACCACTATTCGCCATTGCAAAGTAAAGGTAAGATTCCGAAGTACGCTGCACGCAGAAGTGCTACCTCGGCACTACTGGTCCCGATTACCGCGACGTAGTTCGGAATCATACCTTTTTGTCGATTAAAAAAATTGACATCTGCCAAATCGATCACGCTATCTTGAATAGGGTATAGGGCCTATGCTGGTAACGTCAGCCCTCGGCAGTAAGGATCGCGATATTTTATTTAGTTGTTAACGTATTAAGTGAAGACCCACATAACTCAATCTTAACATAATCCCTTAATTAAACACCTTTCTGCTAGATGAAGCGACGGTTTTTGGAAAGATTATAAAGTGTATGGAGGGTAATTTATTGTGGGAAGGCTCTCCATTGAGTATTTTCCCTGTATTTCTTCTCTTAACTATGTAGTTTCTTGCCGACTCTTCTACGTGGTATGGTATGGCCTTCCAAACCAGTATTAAAGAAAACAGGAATAATCTAAAAAAAAACTATTTGAAAGCATTCTTAGGAGTTTAATTGAATCAAACATATTTTGATCTTCGATCTAGCCAAATCTTACCAAAAAAAGAGTTGCCCCGCAGGGCAAATGTTAATCATCATCATTTTAGCCCAAATACGTCCACTGCTGGACACAGGCCTTCCCCAAGGATTTCCACAAAGGCCGTGGAAATACTGGTATTTAGTCAAACTAGATCAGACTAATGACGTACCTAACGAGGATAAAGGAATATATGAATCACGTTATGGCCCTAGCTGGAGAACCAAGGTCCGGATACGGATGCGGAGCTACTGAGCCAGTTGACTGGCAGCCCGATGACTGAAGACGAACTGCTATTCGCGGTGCCAGTGGTGGCGCCGTACTCTGCGCTGCACAACTACAAGTAAGTGCTGCTGCATTCACTAGGCGGAACTTGTATTGGAAGAGATCTCTCTTAACCTAGCTCAAAAGGAACCGTGTCTGTCTGTAATAGCTGAAATGTATAAGGCGTTACTTTAGACTTTTTACCACCAGTAATTAGGTGATAAAATAAACATATTTTATTTCATCTCCACAAAATTACAAACAATTTAATGTTCCAATAATCTTTAGAAATTAATGAATTCTATTTCAATTTAGTACATTTTAAGTGCATAAAATACACCTTTAGTTACTGCAATTTTAACGCGATCGAACTATAGGTACTATATCTATAGTTCGTTCGCGTTACAAACATAATTCACTAAAGCGGTGACACCAAGACATTTAGAAATACTTTCTCTGGGGTACAAAGATACTTGCTCGACCCTAGAATCAAACCAAGGCAGTTTAAAACCGATAATATTTCGGCAGATACAAAGTGAAATTGACGCCCGGTACCAGCAAAAGAGGCAAGGCGGCCAAGACGGCTGTTCAAGTGTTCCTCAGAGACAAAGCGGCGACCGCCAGGGAGAGGGATCTGCTGAAGGCAGTCAAAGACGAAGACGTGGCAAGAAACTTCCCAGGGAAAGTGAAGCTGTCCGCGCCCCAGCTACACAAGCATAAGAAGTAGTTTAGATCGAAATAAACTGTTACTTACATTGTTACATGTTGTTTTATTAACACTAGTGTCGACCACTGGGCAGTCGAAATTCGACCATAGTTAATTTAAATTGAAGTTCAATTCCTAATTTCCCCACATACAAACAATAGCCAAAAGAGTATATATGCTTGTGTGTGTGTCAAATACACGGTAGAATGCGTAATGTTCTTTTCAACATATATGCCTGTCATAATCTATTGTTTTATTCTATTGGGGAACTCAATGGACTACGGCACTTTGTGCTCAAGTTAATTGGCTTAGACTAGACCAAAAGTAACAAATGTGTCGATGTAACGAACTGTCGATTTTGACTATTTTTCATTAGTAAATTGGCGTCTAGCAGTCTTGTCTACTTTGAAATAAATTACGTCAACGTAAGCACTTTATTAATTAACAACAAGAAAGTAACTAATCAGTCTTCTTCCTCCTCCATTTCTCCGAAACCTTCTCCCTCCGCCATGACTGGTGGAGGCTCCGGGGGCAGATGGGCGATGCGGTAAGCCTGTACAGATAGTTAATTATAGCAATCGAAGC
Source organism: Clostera curtula (assembly GCA_905475355.2). Lineage (NCBI taxonomy): Eukaryota > Metazoa > Arthropoda > Insecta > Lepidoptera > Notodontidae > Clostera > Clostera curtula. The sequence continues at coordinate 1,251,324 of FR997813.1, read as the reverse complement.
AGTGCTATTTGGCAGTGGGCAAAAACATTTGTTTTATCGTGTTAGGGTATTAGCATTAGGAAGGCGCTCTTCCTGATGTTAAGTGGTACCTGTAACTGACTCAGGATTGTGGAAGACCAAAAGTGATGAACGTGATGAGTTAGTGTGAATGTACGAGTAGATATGACGAACGCTAGAAGTGTATGGAGACTACCACCTAGCGTGGGGCAAGATACCGAATGATGTTAATGTTCATTTTAATTATGATTTATAAGTATTATTAAACCTACGGAAATAAAGTTCCAGAAAATTATTTCTTGACGGTTCTGATCGTGTTATTTTATTGAAATCCCAACGTTTCAGACACTGTCTGCAGTGTCCGTGGTCGCGGGACGACTGGTTGCCTTTTTTTCTTTTCTTTTTTGTCTGGAACAATGCTGATAGCCGAGATGGCTATGATCAGCTTTACCGGATGAGAGGGCGAGCGCGGTAACAACTTGCGCTCCAGCCGGAAGGGCTGTAAGGGGGAGCACGGCTTAGGTCGAGGGCACCTCACGGGAAGTACGGACCTCGGCTCGGGCCACCGTGCGTGGCGAGGAATCAGCTTTGGCCCGGCGCGTAGAGGACGCGCCTATGGGCTGGAATGGGGGCTCTGCGTAAACGACCACCTCGACGGCGAGGTGTATTCTGTAACCGCGTCTGTGTGTGTGTGTGCATAATAGTGTTATGTTATCGAGGGTGTAACGACTGCATGGCGGTTGTCGCTGTGAGCATTTATATACCGACGAAACACTAATGCGTATTATGACGCACGTGAGTCATGTTGGTCACGCAGCCACGTTGGTCACGTTCCTTTTGCATTTGAGTTACACGTAAAAGCATGATGTTAGCAGCAGAGAAAGTAGATTCCTTTAGCTGCCAATAACTGGCGTGTCACGGGGACAGCTGTCGACTCAGGAAGACAACTGTAGCGACCAGCATGCTACATACTTTACACAATTTACTCGATGAAATATCGCCTACAAATGCGAGAATTACCAAAAAATCCTACACCGCGATAGCGAAGTTTTAAGAACAATTCGCACAGTTAAGAATTCCCCGATTACAATTGTCGGGGGATAGGCGCCGCGGGCCCCTACTACACATACCACATCTGGCTGGCTGATCATCCCTTTGCGTCTAAACAACATTACCAGAGGGTGGAGTCATTTATCTGTAGTACCCCTCCCCAGCCGGAATGGTAATCCGCTTTTCCCTACCTCCCCCGAGTCCGACACTCTCAAGTACATACCTCCTCATCAGCAAAGGTGGGATCTGCCATCTCCATAACCTCCGGTCCCACCACGTACTCCTCCTGTGGCTTGGGCAGCTGCAGCGGCGAGTAGTTGGGCGGCTGGAACTTGAGTCCCCACCCCATGTACATGCACTCCGACTTCCTGGGCAACGGATGATGGCAAGTTAAGACCTGGTTGTTGCAGACCAGAGTTTTTTACATGTCAAAAATACATTCGTCCTTAACTAATAATAATAATAAAAAACAGCCGTCAACATGGACAGACGTCATTTGAGAAAATTAATGTACATTTTTATTAAAAATAGTAATTAATTGTGATAAGAATGCAATTAAATACTCAACAAATTTGCAAAAATGTCTAAACTTAAGAAATATCGTCATGGCAACTCGACGAAATCCAAATAGACGCTGCAAACAGGCTGCACACCTAGGCGCACGCCTCCCATCCCCACAAGTCTCGTCGTGTTCGTCGAATGAAGAATTTTTCACTCCGACGTCAGGAACATCCAGCGACGAGACCGAGGTACAGACAGCCTCTGCGCCGCGAAGACCTGTGCGTAGAGGTCGTCCACCGCTGCCGGCACGCTTGGGGCCATCGGAACAAACCGGTCCGTCTACGGCTCCCGCTACCGGTGGTTCAGTGCGCCGCATGAGATGGTCTCAACAAATAAATGAGAATGTCATGCGAGCGTACTATGGGGCGACAGAGGGGGGAACCAACCTCACTGCCTACCGTTCCAGAATGTTTGCCTTGTTTCAGGACCTTAACCCGGGAACGACTGTTACTGTACAGCGGCTGTCGGACCAAGTGCGTGCTATCCAGCGGCTTCAGCTGCTCGCACAGCCCGTACTTGATCGTCTACGCTTGGAAACATTATCTTCTCGTCCTGTGGTTCATCCGCAGCCTGACCCGGCGATATCGGCTATTGCTGTACAGCCGGATCCACTGATACTCGCGCCAGCGGAATTGGTGCAGAGCGAGGAGGTAAATGTTAACAACCAGTATAATGAGCAATTAAGAAGGGCTTTGGATGATGCGATTCTGGAATACCGCGATGTCCTTCCAACCGATCGACCGCGCTTACCTCGTTTGCCCATGACTAAACACAATTTGGCTCTTACATCAATTCTTGACAAAATTTTACCAACCTATTTTAATATATCCGAAAATTTAACAGAAACGCACTCAATTCTATACTGCGGCGCAGTTGCCGTATGTCGAATAGGCGGAGTAAGGTTTCCGAACCTTAACAGGCCTACCCCACAGGCAACGATTACCCCAGCGTGGCAGTATAGAATTGAGAAGCGAATTAATGCGGCCAGAACTATAATAGCAAAATTATTAACATTTAGATCAGGCAATAATCGTCCAAGAGTCATGCGTTTCGTACATCAAGCTTTCGAGGGGACTGGGATCAGACCCCAAGACTATACTGCTTCGGTTACGGAACGCATGGACTTTTATAAACAAAAAGTACAGGCATGGGCAAAACGCATACGGCGCTTCAAGATGCGCTCTAATAGATATAATCAGAATCGCCTCTTCCAAAGTGATGCGAAGAAGGTATATCGAAACTGGGAGCAAAATAGTCGGCAAATGAGTCCTGGTGTGACCCCAGATCCTGTCGGAATGTACTCATTCTGGCAGGATATTTGGTCACAACCAGTTATACACTCTGAAGGCGAATGGATGAGTGTTATTAGACGCGCATGTGAACCTATTACAGCCATGGGGCCAATTAATGTTGACGAAGCTGACATAGCTCGTGCAGTTAGTTCGGCCCCAAACTGGAAAAGTCCGGGACCGGACAGTTTACACAATTTCTGGCTGAAACGGTTTCACAGTTCACATGTGCGTCTGGCAACACAATTCCAAAACGCTATCGCAAGTGGATCTTTGCCTACGTTTTTGACTACTGGTGTCACATACCTCCTTTATAAATCTGGTAGTACCTCGGAACCGAAAAACTATCGACCAATTACTTGCTTACCGACCACATACAAGCTGCTTACCTCCATTTTAAAATTCAAAATTATGGAGCACATTTTGGCTAATAATATTATGGCGTCTGTACAAAATGGATGTAAGCCACGGTCTCGGGCTACTAAAGAACTCCTTCTTATTGACATGACCATTTGCCAACAAGTCCGTCGAGTCAAAAAAAATATTTCCATGGCCTGGATAGACTACAAAAAGGCGTATGATTCGGTGCCTCATTCATGGCTAAGTAGAGTATTAGATTTGTACCGTCTCCACCCAAATCTATGCTCTTTTCTTAGCGTATGCATGAGCCAGTGGACCACACGTCTCTGTCTGCCAGACATGGCGGGGTTTTCTGACTCCACAGGCTTATTAAGGATAAAGCGTGGAATTTTTCAAGGTGACAGCCTGAGTCCCTTGTGGTTTTGCCTAGCTATGAATCCATTAAGCACACTGCTAATGCATTCAAAGATAGGCTACCGACTCCGCAGTGGTGGTGAGGTCATATCACATCTTTTATACATGGATGACCTCAAGTTGTATGCACCAAAGAAATCTGATTTAGTATCATTATTAAAGATCACAGAAAACTTTAGTAATGATATTAAAATGGAGTTTGGTGTCGACAAATGTGCGGCCATTCATGTACAAAGGGGCAGAGTTGTAACTTCGGAAGAGTTACAACTCTCTCAAAATATGTCACTCAGATGTCTCTCGGAGTCGGAAACCTATAGGTACCTTGGAATGGCAGAAGGACTAGGTATAGCTGACAAGGAGATAAAACAGTCATTGACAGCATGTTTCTTCAGCCGCCTTACAAAAGTACTTAAAAGTCTTTTGTCTGGCGGTAATAAGGTTCGCGCTGTCAATGGTTGGGTTATGCCTGCACTTGCTTACTCGTTTGGCATTCTAAGGTGGACTCAGACTGAGTTAGACGCCTTGGATAGAAAGGTACGTCGACAATTGACCTTATATCGAATGCACCACCCCCGTTCGTCTGTTATGAGGTTGTATATCCCACGGAAATGTGGGGGACGTGGTTTTTTAAACGTCAAAAACCTACATAACCGCGAGGTATGCAACCTGCGGGAATACTTCCTACAGCCAACAGAGGGTGTGCACCGGGATATGGCCAATGTTGACAATTCCTTCACACCTTTATCCTTGGCAAAACAGAATTGGCGCAAGCCCCAGGTGTTAAGCATTTCGGACCGCACGACTATATGGAAGAGCAAGGAGTTACACGGAAGGTTCTACAAGGCCCTTACTGGGCCGGACGTAGACCAACTCGCTTCTGTGGCTTGGCTACGCTTCAGTAACCTCTTCGGGGAGACTGAAGGGTTTGCCTGTGCAATTATGGACGAAGTTATCATGACGAATAACTACCGGAGACATATCCTAAAGGATGGGACTGCCGACATCTGTCGAGCCTGTCATCGTCCAGGAGAGTCCATTAGGCATATCGTCTCTGGCTGTTCTCGTCTTGCTAACGGAGAATACTTGCACAGACACAACCAAGTGGCCAAGATAGTCCATCAACAGCTTGCCCTTAAATATAGTCTTGTGGATACTGAAGTGCCCTACTACCAATACCAACCTGCACCAGTTCTCGACAATGGTCATGTCACGCTCTACTGGGATCGATCAATTATCACTGACAGGACTATTCCCGCTAATAAGCCTGATATAGTGATAGTTGACCGATCGGCGAGCCGGGCAATGCTTGTTGACGTCACTATCCCGCATGACGAGAACCTCGTTAAAGCCGAAAAAGAGAAACTTACCAAGTATCTCGATTTGGCTCACGAGGTTACCGCAATGTGGCATGTTGATTCAACAATCATTGTGCCGATAGTCGTTTCAGTAAATGGTCTTATTGCGAAGAGTTTCGACCAACACCTCAAGAAACTCTCGCTGGGTTGCTGGATTAAGGGCCTGATTCAAAAGGCTGTCATCCTGGATTCGGCAAGGATTGTGAGGAGGTTCCTCTCTCTGGAGCCCTGAACCGTCGGTAGCTTAGGTCATCGACCTCGTTTTCGACGGTTTTTGTCTATTTTTATGTATATTTTTTTAAACACTTTGTATTTTTTAAAAATATATGTAAAAATAAGAAATAAAGAGACATGAGAACAAAATAATAATAATAATATTTTTGGACATTTCACACAACGCCATCTCGTCCCAAGTTAAGCAACTTAATGCTTGTGTTATGGTAACGAGATGGATGATAAACTACTTATATACATTTTTTTTTTTGTAAATACATACATATTATAGATAGAAATGACACCCAGACTCCGAGCCAGTGCCTCTGGTTTAGACAAAGACACTGGCCCGACCCCGGAATCGAACCCGGGACCCGTTGATCCAAAGGCGGCACATCTGACCACTAGACCAACGGTGCGGAATGCTGCTCTACCAAGAAGCGCAGGAAAGGAACTATGTAGTAGTGTTTTAAATACAAAGCCAGAGATCAAACAGATTTTAGGCTTCCTCCAAATGTATAGCTTTTATTATACTATAAACTCTCATAAATCGTCTTATTTAAAATTACCATTGTCATCTTTCGGTCCTTGTCCCACGCTTGGTGGTAGACTCCTATCGATACACTACTATCGATCGTCATATCAGCATTCACTCACAGCTTTCGTACACATTCTCACAATCCACCCATGTCCTTTGGCCTTTTTTTGGTTTCGGTATGGAAATGCTTCATGCATAACGCCGTCGTAGGGTTGGCGATTATGTGAGACTACGAAATCTACTCGTCTACCCACTAAAACCCCAGCGGTATACCCTCACACGACACCCTCACGCGACACGCACGCACGCCACAGGTTCGCGTAAACGCATTCCACTGTTACACCCTGACGTCTACTAAGCCCACAGATGACCCACTGTTGAGTCAGGCCTTCTCGAGTTCCCGCGTAGCACCTTGTCGGGGCGTCAACGTGGACTGCGCTTGCGCGAACCGTTGGCGCCCCAAGCGTGCCGTGTGAGGGTATACCGCTGGGGTTTTAGTGGGTATACGAGTTCTGTCCTGGGAGTCCCACATAATCACCGACCTCTCCCCCGGGGGGCGGTGGTATGCATAAAGCATTTCCCCAGCGAAACCAAAAAAAAAAGGCCTTCTCCAGTTACATAAAGGATAATTAGCCTACTGTACTACTGGCCAGACGGGTTGACACAGGGTTTCACATCAACCCCCTCGACCGTGCTGCCACCTTGCTGTGGTGAGGGGGCTTGAGTGCCTCAATGATCCGTGGGGCCATACCGGCTAGGGCCTCCCATGCCGGGCGGGCCCACGGGGAGAGGTGAGACGAAGAGCGGCACCCAGCGTCGTGGCGGGTTGCGGCTCCGGGGACTCCTCTGTCCTCAGAGCTGCCTTGGGAGTCGTAAACCGCTGCGGCGCACCATGAGGTCCTCGGGTTGGCGCTCAACTTAGTTGGCCGTCAAACCGAGTCCTCACTCAACGTCCTCGGGTTGGCGCCGGCCGAGGGCTGACGGGCCTCCTCTGCGAGGCCGTATGTCGCAGAAGGGGGCTGCGGGACGGATCGCCGGTGCGCTGCGGTAGATTGGGGCTGCGGGGACTTGGGTGGATGGGGACCCTGTCCCCAGTGTCTCGCTGCGAGCCCTGGTGGGCTCCGGGGACCTGGGTAGACGGTGGACCCTGTCCTAAGGGTTTCCCTGCGGGCCCTGGACGGCTGCGGTGCGCCGGTGTCCTCTGGTTGGCGCCGGCCCGAGGGCTGACGGGCCTCCTTCTGCGGGGCCGATGTCGCAGAAGGGGGCAGCGGGGCGGGTCGCAAGGGAGGGAGCTCCGGGTGACCCGCGCCGCGGATGGAGGCGGGGGTGGAGGGGGGTTCGTGACGATGCGGGCCCCTTCTGCCCTCGCCTAGGAGGCCGGTGGTGGTTCGGGGGAGCCACCACCGACGAAAGCCTCGATGACTGAGGGCGTCCCAGTATACCGGGACGCCCTCTCTGATAGTCGCTTGCCCGCGTTGCGGGCACCACGCCGGGGCGTCACAGTAGAATGCGTTTACGCGAACTTGTGGCGCCCCAAGCGCGTCGTGTGAGGGTATGCCGCTGGGGTTTTAGTGGGTAAACGACGCTTGGGTAGACGACCCTTGTCGGAGTCCCACATAATCACCGACCTTTCCCCCGGGGTGCGGTGGTATGCATAACGCATTTCCCCAGCGAAACAAAAAAAAAAAAAAGGGTTTCACATCAAGTGATCCCATCCCTTGCGGCTTTATACCAATGGGTTTATTACCGGTCTTGTCATTTCCTTCTGTCGGCTCTTACGACACCCTCAAGATGGAATGGGGCTGGTGACACAATGTATTCTAAATACGTCACCACATGGATAGAATTGTCTCGAGGTTTGCATGCTACAGGACAATATGGTAATATCGCTGAATACGTGTCAGCGATATTACCATATTGTCAGTGGAAGCGAGACAATCTCCGGAAGATGAAGCTTCAACACACAGCTGCCTCACTCACTTGCCAGTCGTAGCATATGCCACAGCTCCAGGCCACACGTAGCTCCGCAGAATAGCAACCGCGCGGTCCGGCACCAGGATCGAACTGACTCGCGTACTCCAAGGGTTCATGCCCTCAATCCGGACGTCTTCCGCCAGAGACGTGAAGAGAGGAGGGCCAGTTTCCGGTTCAATTGGCGGAGGGCCTTCGTCTTCTTCTTCCTCCAGCGCTTCGTCCTGTAATTGGATGATCATCGTCTCAACCCAACCCATGCTGAGTGGGACCACCTCCTAGTTCATTGAAGGAAACTAACATGACCGTAAGCACCGTTATGCTTACGGTAATGTTAGTTTGTTACCAACTCGTTCGCTGGAGTTATCCGACCATGAAAATACCTTCACCTTACAGTATCGAGGTCTGCTTTTCCGGATAGATATAATCTGGACCTCTTTAAGGCCAAAGTGAACAGACACCTAGGCAAACGTGTACCACCTTAGGCCTCATCTTTGCCTTCCATCAAGCGAAATTGAGGTCAAACGTAAGCCTACTTTTACATTAAAAAAAAATACTAGTACTACTAAAGCTTTGGTTTCTCTTCAATGCGGTGCCATCATGTAGTGGCAGTAATATGACGGTTGATGACGTCACTATACATCCTCTATATGACGTCACCGCGAACCTAGGAAACTAAAGCTTTATACGTTCACGAAACCATCGGACACCGCCAAGACGGCCGTCATGTTAATAGTGGCACCGCTTTTCCACACTGCCGCCTCTGACGTTACGGTGTCAGTCACCGCTCTCTAGGAAACCGTGCCATTTCGTTTATGGAATGGGTTCGGATTCGGGAATGATGTTCCCTTTATCTCACCATGCCCACGTTAGGATTCCACCAGATGGTCCGGCCCTGCTTGAGGATGTGCTTCCCATGGTGCACCCAATACGTGAGGGTCGGATCTAGGAGATCCTTGAGGGTATGACCCTGATAGTAAGGGTTGGGGTTAAACTCTAGGTCTCCTGAAAGATAAATTAATCGGTATAAAACTGTTACATATAATTTAAGGAAGACTTTCTCCCTATTATTTTGCGCTGTTTAAACCAGTTGACTCCGGTTGGCTTCCTCCGACGAGGCAGCCCAAGGCCCCCAGAGCAGCGAGCATGCTCCCCCAATGGGGGAGCGAAACCCGTGGCCCTGTTTCAGGCAGTCGAGGATCACCTTCGGCTTTAGGCACACCGGAGTCCCTTAAAACCCGACCAGTAAACGCTCGGCCGGTTACCCATAAGGATAACCAACGAAAAAATAAAGCTTCCCCGATGAAATAGAGAGGAATTAGATTAATATACGACGCAAAACGGCCTGCGTTTATTCGATATCAATAAAATAACGTTTTAACAGGTATTTACAAACATATACTTACAACCTGTAAGCGTGGAACTTCAAACGAGTGGTGCTCTAATATTTAAAAACATGTAACGAGGGAAAGAAATGTTCCTATTTTAAAAGGGATACTTAATCATTGTCAAAGAACTTAAGTAGCGGCAAACCTCCCCCCTCTTCCATATCTATATCGTCCTCCTCCTCTCCGGAGCCGAAGGTGTAGAACCCCTGTGGCGAGATGGAGGTGGCGGCGGCAATGCGGGAGATCTGTGCTCGCAGATAGTGCTTCTCTGTGCCCTCGAACGGGGGGAACGTTAAAACCTAGTGTTACATCACCCTCATCAGTTCACCTCCGAGATTTAGATGTCCAGTTGACTCTTCCGCGAATAGTATAGGCAAGAAACATGTATTCATTAAAGACAACTACAGTGTTCCTCTGTGATCAAAATGTGGCGGATTACAGGTCCCCGGATTGATTCCGGGATCTGGCAAGTGACCATAGTAAACCAGAGGCACTTGCTCTGCGTAGGTATCATTTGTGTTCGTGTAATTCATGTTTGTATAGGTACTGCTCCCTTGGTACATGTTATAACTAGAGTGCAGATGTTTCGTATAAAAATATGCGTTGCCTTTGGCGATTCAAAAGGCTTTTGGAAAGAAACACATTTGAATAGTGATAATATTAATTACATACAGAAACCGTCATAATATTTGTCCAGCATAGTGTATTTGTACGTTGTTATCAGAACAATAGACACTCCTATTAAAAACTAATTAGTAGAGCACATTGTCATGTGACTGGGTTCTAACGAGTTGTTACTTTATTCAATTTTAATTTGTAAATAAATCTCGTCAGAGCTATAGCGCATTTATAAGTAACATCAACCTTGCAGCTTAACTAGCAAGAGTAAAAAAAGAGTTTGGAAATGGAACGAGATAATACCTCAGCATCCAAGTCGCCAGTCATGCAACGCAGGGTAAGCCTTGCAACGCGAATGTGGTCGGGTGTGAGGTCAGGTAGGCAGATCCACTGCTCGCCTGGATTGTTGCATACCCAGTAAACCTGGAGAATCCATCATTTATCTTACTGTAGTATAATATCGTGCAAGAAGCGTTTAAGGCCTTCATCTCAGTTCATGAATAGCGGAGTGCTGCGAAGGGCGATCTCAAATTTGAAAAAAAACTGACCGGTAGCTGTATGGGTTCGCACAAGGTAGTTTTTTTTTGTGACTGCCTCGCCACTTACACCACCGTCTGAATGGACTAAGTTAGTAAAACCCAGCATTCTAAATCCATCTATTTTGTTTTGTAGCGACCAACATGCTACATACTTTTCAGAATGTACCCGAAAAATATAAACTATCAGCACCAAGAAATATCGCCCACACATGCGGTGTCTACCGAGCAATTAGCAAAAAATACAGTTATCGGGGGGTATGCGTCGCGGCCCCCTGTCAGACATATCTCCTCGTCTGGCTGGATGATCATTCCTGTATAAAAAAAAAGTCACTGTCGTCTGTCCGTCCCTATGTATGCTTAAATCTTTAAAACTACGCAACGGATTTTGAAGCGGTTTTTTTAATAGATAGAGTGATTCAAGAGGAATGTTTATATGTCATAATTGCACCCGTGCGAAGCCGGGGTGGGTCGCTAGTATTATATAAGTCTGTGAGAAATAATAAGAATCTCATTAACTGTTTTATGAGCTAATAGTTAGACCAAAAGGAGGTTTTAGATTAGATCAGCCAGAACAACCTCACATCTCAAACCCCACTCTCCAGCAAGAAACCACTGTCCAACCATAAAAACAAGGTCAAAAACTAAATGCATCATTGTTCAGGTATACCACGTTGCTTTTGAAAAAAATTGCGAAATTCAAAGTTTCAAACCGACCTTCTTGTTGATTCCTTGTCCGGGTCGTTCCACGGGTATTGGCGCGGGTGGCTGCCAAGTGGAGACCGGTTCCGGTGGGAGTTTTGGCGGAACTGGCTCCTTGGACTCGGGTTCCTTTCCCTCCCCCTCGCCCACTGGACACACGATATACCCCATTTACTTACTGCGTAAGCATAACGCCATGCGGGCTTAAAACATATAAGAATAGAATAGAAAAACTACACAGCTCATAGATAACCCACTGCTAAATCGGGCAGTCTCCAACTACAAGGTGGGTAATTAGCCTACTGTGCTACGCTGGCCAGAAGGGTTGGCACAGGGGTTCCTTATCATTTCCTTTTGTCGGCTCTTACGATACCCCGAGGAAATGGGGTGGTGACAATATGTATTCTAAGTCCGTCACCACACGGAAAAGTCTACGAATTTATAATGATGGGCCATTTTAATCAGAAGTATGTATATATATTATGTATATTAAATATCGTGCTCCATCACCACATGGAGCAAGAGATATTGTTTGAACGTCTACCAAGCGATGCTAGCTGTCTACTACTTTTTTTATCAGTGACTTGAATGCATTTGACCCTAGGTCTGCATGATGGAAGATGGTCTAAGATGGAGCAGGCAATTCAAGTAATGTCCTGTCGGGCATCCCGCTCTCACATACCCACGACGAAACACAGTACACTTGGCGCCGGACTTAGGAAGCTAGCCGGGCTTTATAGCCGCTCCGAGCGTAGCCGCATTACGCTGCGCAGAACACAATAATAATGAGGTATCAGAGACACGTACGCGGGTGGAGAGGCAGGACAACCCCCCCCCCCTGTTCTCCACCCGCAAGAGTCCTCGCCTCCCGCGCGTTTGTGTGAGTGTGCTACGTTCGTAAGCCCGTTAATAGGTGTTTAATTTCAAAGTGTAATAATTGCGAAAACCTAAGACTACTATCAGAACTCACTACTTTATAGTAGTACTTACTAATGTAAAGTTAGATAGTTATCTTACTTAATTCCTTCTGTTCCTCAACCTCGTTGGTAGGTCCCTCATCCAGGCCCTCACCCTCTCCAGGCATGTCTTTTAAATCAAACTCCTGAAAATAGCTCCATGTTTATGGCTTGCTTATCGTGTGTATTTTCACACGACGTACGGCGTACGTATGGTGACGGATTTAGAATACATAGTGTCACCACCCCATTCCACCCCGAGGGCGTCGTAGGAGTCGACAAAAGGGAACGACAAGGCCGAAAACTCCTCTTGGCATTAAGTCCGCTTATGTTAATATGTTAGCATGAAGAAATTAGCCGAGAAAAGAGAAGCAAAGCTTGATACGACCCACCGTGGTACATTAGTTATTACCCTCCATGCTACGGGTAGGCCCGACACAGCAGTGGGTCATTCAAACTCAAATCATTTATTTCAATTGAACCTATTTACTGGTGTTTTGGAAAAGTCAAAAGTGAAGTTAGGAATCTAGTTGCATGTTCCAAAAAGTAGATCCTATGGAGAAGAACAGGCAAGAAACTGCATGGACACTCTTTTTATCATATTTTCTGTTTATTATTGTTATTTATGGACTGAGTAGTAGTATTAGTAGCTGCCTTCTTTTGTAACTCGTAAGTATATAATCACTTACTCGGATCCTTCTGTCAAGCTCTTCAATGGTGAGATCCGTCTCCGCCACATAATAGTTGGCCTTAGTGCCGTAGATCTTGCCAAAAAACCTGAGCATATAAATTATAGCTAAATAAATTATGGAATAGTTTTACTGGCAATATTTTATAGTACACTAGCTGTAGGTAATCTGCGCGCGTTGGTACGCCCCTAAAATAAATTTGAAGGAAACACATTACACAAATACTTTTTTTTTTTGTGCAGAAATCTTTATTGTATCACACTTTCCGTCACAACACTTTGCTGATCACGTGATCAAATGCATAGTTTACGATTCTATTAAAATTTAGGACATACAGACAAACATTCATTTTTATTTTTAACAGAAGATATTTATAATTTAAAATACTTGATGATATAAGTATATGATTTAAGTAATATTTACCTGACTGTGGCCACGGGCTCTTTTATAGCCAGCATGTTCAGAGCTATATAGAGTGAATAGCACTCGTTCTCAGGTAGCCCATAGCCGCCCTGCAGGTCAATTTTTATTATGGTTCAATAGAATTTTGAATGATTACTTTGTAGCGTACTTACACAATTTACTCATAACTTCTCAACTATCAATCAAAGTCACCGTGTGTTGACAGATTTAGAATACACAATGTCACCAACCCATACCGTCCTTAGGGTGTCGTAAGAGGCGACTAAAAGAATGCAAGAGGCAGATCACTTAGCCCCAAGAGAAGGAAAACTTGATACAAACCCTGTGCCAACCCGTCTAGCCAGTGTGGCACAGTAGCCTAATTTCCCTCCATTAATTCGGAGGAGGCCTGAACCAGTAGATCAGTCATTTATGGGCTGTAATGCGCGGCTAAAATACATCCCAGTAGGTTTTATTTCATCTGAAGAACTCTTTGTAAATTCGACCCTATTTGTAATTTTTTTAGGGATTATTTAATCGCATAAATGTAAATCCAAAGTTTTCTATTCTAATATTAGAAATTACCACCAAAATACTGAATTGCACTCTAAATTTACTCATCTAATAAATCAAATCTGATATACTGTTTAATCTATAAAGCTAAACTGTTTTACTGAATGACAATCTGTTAACTAAAAGTAAAAACTGATAATTCTGCGTGTGCAACAAAATATATAAATCTATTTTTTTTTAATCCATCACTATTCTAAATGAAACGCCAGTTAATCAACTATACTCATCTAATTTAAGTGCACAAAATATCAACTAAGTATAAGCTTAATAAACACTAACAATTGCAAAACAGTAAGGTAACTCAGTTTTTTTTTACAGATCGATCTTTGTTATATAAATATCTATTTATACAACTAAATAAAATTGGAGTGTCTGTATGTAATGTATCATCATCATCATCATCATCATCATCATCATCATTTCAGCCAAAGGACGTCCACTGCTGGACATAGGCCTCCCCCAAGGATTTCCACAAAGGCCGGTCCTGGGCCGCCCGCATCCACTGCTTTCCGGCGATCTTAACCAGGTCGTCGGTCCACCGTGTGGGAGGCCTAACACTGTAATGTATAACACCTTTTTACTAAATGCATATGAAAGTACATAATATGTATGTACAAACTTTTTTTTGTTGTTATCGCCTTGGGATATGCTTTTTTTTGTTATCGCCGCCGATAACAGCGTGCCCTAACACTTTTTCAATAAAACAGGTGAACAAAAAGAAATAATGTTGGGAGATAGGGATTTTAGCTACACGAGTAGTAAATTCGTGGAATGTAATATGATAATGTAAACATTATCATTTCATATCATATCACATTATCTGTTATGCAGGTTTGGTGAATGATTTTAGAAATCCCGTTGTATGATGGTTAATTTAGTGTGCAAATCAGTAATTTGTTATACGATGAGTAATTTTGTTGTATAATCTGTATATCTGTGGTATCGGCGAGATTTTAGTTGTAAGTTAGATAAAAAAGGACATCTGATTTTGATTAATTTTATACGTGTTTTAATAAAATATTTTTAGGTAATCAAACTAAGTACCTAGTTAATTTGTTATGCAGTCATTTATCTGATATGCAGTGGCAAATAAGGTCGGGAGATTTAGTTTGCTTAAATTTTAAATAGAGGTGCAATTAAAAATTTCCTTTTTTTTATTTCATGTCGTTCCGAGTTTGAAACTTATTTAATTCCAGGACTCATTTTGTCATATTCTTTAATTTCGTTGGGTCCATAAATCAAAGACAGGCCGGCCGTGACCCAAAAATATCTAATGATGTCTTAGGTTTTCACGATCTTTACACATTGCAGCAATTTCAAACATGGGAAACGTTGGTAATTACATAAAATAAAACGATCAGAAAACCGTGAAGAAATCAAAAATATCTTAAAAATTTACTGAGAGAACACGTAAAACCTGTGCCACGCTGCCAAGATGGCTTGGCATGGCACAGCGATTACATCAAACATATCGACATCGACAGGATGGTTTGGGTGGGTTTAATTGTAGATTCTAAATCACCACACGGAGTACGGATACAGGTGAGGGGGAGATGAGTGTGAAGAAAACAAAGCTTACCTCCAGAAAACGCTCCAAAAATTACGAGCTAAGATTCTTGCACCATAAGGCGCTGATGGGCACTAACCTCCTTGAAGTAATAATTGTGCTCAAGGATGTCACTGATCCTTGCTTTTACGTTTTCTTCCTCCAAGTCCAATTCTTGCTCTTCTTCTCCCAAAGACTCCAAATTTGAGGCTTTGTTTGCGAGTAGCTAAGTTAAACCATCGTTTATTAAACAATTAGTTAGATTCATACTCAAAACTCAAACAAAAAATAGTCGATCGTCATGTTTCAAACTAAAACTCATCTTCTTTCGGCCTTTCTCCATAAAATCCTATTGACGTCATATCTAGATTTGTACATAACAAAAGCTTGTCCTCATTTACATCCAAGCATTCTTTACTCACAACGCTTACGTACACATAACGTACGACTAGCATGGCACTATGATCCTGCGCGAACCTACTTTATCTAGAACTACGGGACCCATGGTTTGGTCGTGATTGCAAAGTAGGTGACTTACTCTGAACATGTCATCCGTCTTTCTGACCAGATCCAACTGCGGCGGCGATAAGTAGATATCGTTCAAAAGGTCGAAATTGGGCCGGAACTTTTCCTGCTTCACCTGCCATGAGTACTGCTCGAAGTTATCCACTACGTCTGGAGGCTTGTGGGTTAGAACTTTTTGGATTATATCTACGAGATGATCGTATCTGCAATGGAAAATAGTCTAGCGTGATAGGTACATTTATTTCAATACCGTTTCTGTCGTGGAAATAAAGAGACCCATTTATCTATGTATCTATATCACAATAATATAGCTGAATTTAAAAGTTGTTTCATTTAAAATTGGTTAGTTCGCGAGTTTTCGCCAACTAATAACTCTATAGTTGCTAACAATGAGGGAACGTAGCTCATACAAATCTTTGCCAATAAAGACACGCAGACATGCAGTTAAGCATTAACTAAATGGTGAGATTGATTGCTTCCTCTATTTTACTAATGGATCTTACAAGGAGTCTCCCGTAGCTGCGCTTTGCTGTTTCAAAAAGTTTTTGGCCAGAACCAAGTCGGTGTTCAGCTCTGGCATAACATTTTCTGTTGCCGCTATTATGTCTGGTTCTAACATATAACAATTAGACATTTTGAAATTACAAAATGCTGCTCCGTCTTAGAAATATGAAAATATCTGTCATTTATACTGACGACAGAATGTTAAAAGACTAGTTCAAAAAAGTATAACATCCTCACTTCACTAAAATTAAGGAAAAACGTGAAGAAATAAAAAAAGTAACTAAAACTAAACGCATTGACTGACAGTTGGTTTGACAGAGAAATAACCTATAAAGCTCGGGTTATTTATTATTGTTAAACTGTTTGTTTTATGTTATTTGTTCTAAAATTAATAACGTCTACTAAAAGTCTAATATCATTCACATATAATAAATTAAACAGGATTTTACAATATCATAACATTTTCATAACCTCGAAATTTTATCAAAACAAACTTTCAAAAACAATGGCTACGAAATTCGACGCTGCCGCTTATAATTTTCGAACGAAACTGCCGTTCATCCACAAGGATCTCTTACGATGGTTTCCTGGCCATATGAACAAAGGTTTAAAACAAATGCAACGAAAATTAAACAGTGTAGACTGTGTGATCGAAGTTCACGACTCAAGGATACCGTTCACAGGTCGAAATCCTATATTTACGAGTACCCTAATAGGCACCAAACCTCACATTTTAGTCCTAAACAAGAAAGACTTGACCATAAAATCTTTAATACCGAAAATAAAAGACCAGCTGAAGGCTGAACAAAACATAAAAAAGGTAGTGTTCACAAACAGTAAAGACCAGCACTGCCGTGGTCTTAAGACCTTAAAGCCTCTTATGGTGGACTTAATTAAGGCTTCAAATAGGTACAATAGGAGTGAGGAGGTGGATTACAATGTTATGATCATTGGTGTGCCGAATGTGGGTAAATCATCACTGATAAACATGCTGCGGTCAAGAAATACTGGCATAAGGCATGCATTGCCCGTTGGTGCTGTGGCAGGTGTGACTCGGAGTGTTCTGATGAAGATGCGGATCAATAGTGATCCTAATATATTCATGCTGGATACACCTGGTAAGAAAAAATTATCTTCATTGATCTTGATAACATGGATTGAATTACATTATAGAAAATCATATAATGATGTCATGTCATGCTAATTGAATATTGTACTAGTAAATAGGCAATTTTTAATAGTCAACATTATTCTCTAAGCAAAGCCAGAGCTTCACAATATCATTATTAGAAACCATAAATGATCCACTACTGGGTCGGGCCCCCTCCAAACTCATGGAGGGAAATTAGCCCACTGTGCCACGCTGGCAAGATGTGTTGGCTGGCACAGGGTTTGTATCAAGTCTTCCTTCTCGTGGGGCAAGGTGATCTGCCTCTTGCGTTCTTTTAGTCGCCTCTTACGACACCTTAAGATGGTATCGATGGGTATATTATAGTTAAACCTTTACAATTAAGATCCCATTGATATTTACCTGTTAGTTACCCATCACAGGTATCCTAGAACCATCAGTGAGTGATGTAGAGATGGGTTTAAAGCTGGCCCTCTGTGCATCTCTACAAGACCACCTGGTGGGTGAAGAAGCTATTGCAGACTACTTATTGTATTGGCTCAACAAACATGGCAACTTCAACTATGTTGACTTCATGGGGCTAACTGAACCTTGCGATGATATAAATAGGGTGAGTATATACTGTAATGTAACTGATTGAAATCTGTGTGAAGACTGCAAGTTTTTCTCCCCTACTCCATAACATTTACTACTACTAGTCAGCCCATAGATGACCCACTGCTGAGTTGGGCCTTCTCCAATTAAACCGAGGATAACTAGCCTACTGAGCCATGCTGGCCAGATGGGTTGGCACAGGGCTTCACATCAAGTTTTCCTTTTCTTACGTCTAGGTTATCTGCCTTTTCCTTTTGTCGGCTCTTACAACGCCCTCACTGTGGATTGGGGTGGTGACAGTATGTATTCTAAATCTGTCACCATACGAAATCTCGCAGCCACATAACATCACACGTGAGTAAGGTCGTACCCATTACGTAAACGTGAAGCATGTTTCTCTCATCTGGCGAACTTGCTCTCACTACTACAGAGCAACTACAGAGCTTCTTGTCGGCTCTTCTCTGTAGAGCAGCATTCATAACTGGTGGTAGTTTCGGTAAGAATTTGTGTATGCAAGGTGTGAATGTAGATATGACGACTGATGTGTGTATGGAGACTACCACCGAGCGCGGGACTAGGGCAGAAAGCTGGTGTGGGTCACACAAAACTTTTCTTATATCGCCATAATTATGTAACGTTAATTATTATGGCGATTTAGGAAAAGTTTTGTCATAATACCTACGTAAATAAAGTTCCTTTTCAGTTTGAGTTTTGGTCACCAGAGCTCTGGTCAGGATATTTACTATTTACCATTCGGTTTTGAAGGCTGCTCTACAGAGAAGAGCGGCCAAGAAACTCTGTAGTAGTCTTTTTTATAAATTAACCCTTTGTTACACTGTGTATATGTTATATAATACTATATTATTGGTCATGCTTTGACTGGCTGTATACATTACAGCTTACTCTACTCACGCCACATTTTGGCGAGTGTGAACATAGTTTCTTCGAACTTTAGCGCATGTATACTCGTGAAGAAAACTGTTATTATAATTTGTTTACTCTCTAATATATTGTATATATATAAATATATTATATACCAATTAGTATAAATGATAATAAAAGTTTTCTTCACGAGTGTACATGCGCTAAAGTTCGCAGAGCCTATGTTCCACAACTAACTAATAACCTTTGACCAGTAAAGTTCTTTGCCTACAACACCCCCTTACCATTAGTTGTGCATATCATTAATATACTCGTATGTTCCAAGACACGTGAAAAGTTCAATTAGTACCTACGAATAGCCACGTGACATGATCAGAATATTCATTAAAGAAATTCGATGGATAACAATTGAAATGTTGTAACCTTTTCTTATAAATTATTTATTTTCAAGAGTAAGCTAGTTGCATGACAAACACGTGTGTTTTCAATGGTCCTAAATGTGCGAAGTGTATTAGAACACATCCTGAGGTCGATGTCTTAAAAATTTATGAGCCTGCGTAAACAAAACAGCGACCGCCATTGTTTATGTGACGTCACTTCATTAGTAAACTTGTTTTCTTCTAAAAATCTTATTTTTTTATCTATGTTCGTCGAATTATCAAGGGCATATAGCATTTTCCATTTAAATATTGTTTTTTAATATCGTATCATAACCGCAGACAAACGACTTTTTAAATAAAATCAAAATCAAAAAGTTTTTTTATTCGAATAAATTCTTGCAAATGCTTTCAAATAGTCAAAGATTACGATAGAAAATTTTAAAAAGAAAAATTAAATTATTTACTCATTTAGTTTATACCACTGGTTCGGAATGCTATTCCATAGAGAAGAGCCGGCAAGAAACTCTATGGTTGCTCTTTTAAATAAAAGGGTTACAATGATGGTAATAGTTACTACGTTGTCGTAATGTGTACTATACAATATGTCAAGTCAACATAAATAAAATGATCCGATACCACATTATAGAGATATTCATTTCATTTTCGTTTCATCAAATACGTATAATACTACAGTAGAGTGCTTTCCGTGTAGTGGCGTATTTAGAATACATTGTGTCACCACCCCATTTCATCCTCTGGGTGTCATAAGAGGGGGCTAAAGGAGCGCAAGAGGCAGATCACTTAGCCGTATGAGAAGGAAAACTTGATACAAACCATGTGCCAACCCGTCTTGCCAGCGTGGCACAGTAGACTAATTTCCTTCCATGAATTTGGAGAAATCCCGACTCCAGTAGGTAATGGGTAATTTTTGGGCAGAAACGAACATAATACTACAGTAGCGTGCATTAGTAACAGCTGGCTTAATCATAATACCAGTGCTCCCACTAGATGCGTCGCAATGGGCACACGGCAATCGCTCCATGGGAATATTGGTAGTGAGCCAAATCAGGTTAGACCACTGACCCCAAATAAATGGGGGAAGAGGCGAGGGAGATGTATACGTACAGTGAGATACCAATGTTTTTCTAAACCAGATTTTTACTATAAAACACGGATTCCTCTGAAAATCAAGCAACTAGCTATCGTTATTACTATACTACTAGACCTAGGTTGTCGTTACGATCCTTTTATGAAAACCACAGGATGGAATATCCTTAATTCACACGGATCTCTGAAAGTCAATCCACAGGTTCGAAGCTTCGATGTCATGTTTCTCAATTGCCTCCAGGTTTTAATAAGCGGCGCCATCAAATACAACCGGATAAGAAAGACCAGAGACTTTGACGGCAAGATCCGCGAGGTGCCCGACCTTCTAGAAGTTTCCAAACACATGATCAAGGCTTTCAGGACAGGGGAGCTAGGGAAGGTGCTCCTTGACATTGAACTGCTTAACGAGGGACCGTCAATCCAGGAGAAGAGGTCGATGGCTTAGCCTTACTGAGCTAGATGCAATCGATCTTACGCTGTTGTGTGTGTACAATGCGGTGAGACGTGAGCAAGGAAGAGTGTTACTAATCCCGCGCGACCACGGATGTTGCAATGTATTTGAAACGTTGGGGTTTAAATAAACAACACGATCAGAACCGTCAAGACACCATTAAGGGTGCTACTAAATGTTAAACTTGTAAATGTTTGTTTAACGAGTAAATGTTTTGTCTTCAAAGTTCATTTTACAACTTGAAGGCCAGTGAGTCATCAAGGTTTCTTTCCCTTGCAACCAGTTCCTTCTTGTTAACTTACGTGGACATTATTATATGAGACTACAATAAATACAAAATGAATATACAACTTTCAAGGTGTTAGCAACAGAGAGAAAAAAGATTGATGTCTATGACAAACAACAGAGCTCGCCATAGAGCATACACATGTCTATATAAGTAGTGGAGGCGCGAAATTTATATATAATATTGACATTTATTTAAGCACTTCATCTTTTAAGCGCCTCGTCCATGATAGATTAAAATTACGGAGAGCGACTGTGGTAGGGCAATCTACGACGTGTACACATTAGCGAGACTACAGACAGGCTCGGCTACGTGTACACAGAAATTAGAGTATAGATTAGATTAGTTGTCAAGCTGTCTAGCTCTATTCTCTCTGCGTGGACGACGTGCTTTGCGATACCCTTGGGATAGAATGGGTTGGCAATATTATTTATTCACACGGACATTTTGGCTTCGAATACAGTTTGAGACGTAATGATGTCACTCTACACCGAGTCATGATTATTAGATTGAAAGACTTTTGTTAAATCCATGATTTGGTTTTAGACCCTATAGCCATGATATACAAATAGAAGTGATAGATAGATATAATATATGCAATGTAAAGAAACAGTATTTTAAACATACAATTTCTAGTGTAAACCATCCAACAACCAAGCATTATTATTAACGTACAAGCTTACTTATTTGTAGTCCATTATGTTTTCTTTGAGTCCGTGTGGTGACGGATTTATAATACATAGGCGTTACCACCCCGTTCTATCCTGAGGGTGTCGTAAGAGCCGACAAAATGAAATGAGAAGGTCGATAACCTGTAAGACAAGAAAAATGTGGCGCAGTAAGCTAAATTTGGGCCTGACTTAGCAGTGTGTAATTTATGGGCTGAGTTGTAGTTGTTTTCTTCGTGCGTTCATGATTATTATTCAAGTAATGACACTTCTGTCACCAACTGCTGACCAATACGCTAATGCTAGCAATACACGTTGGCCGAGCTTAGACCAACGCGAGCGTAGGCAATTTAATACAAGGCAAGTGCTACTGCCTACACGTTGCACAGACTGGTATTTGGCCCTAAAAGTTGGCCAAAATCGTTTTTTTTTAATATGGTTCTACTCCCTCCAAGCCATTTTTTCTAAAAATTAGTATAACCGCTCCAAACAATAACAAAAAAACCAAATCGCTACTACCATCCACCACGTGGTGGGCTCAGTCGGAAGTTACCGTTCGCCTACAGCCTACAGTGTGATTGTACGATGCACACAAATTTCATTGATTTGAAATATTTGCTATCTTGTGATTTAAAGGTTATGTGTTGGTTTTCACTATGGATTGTGCACAACCAGGTATGTACTTTATTTGGCACTTAATTTTAACAACTAATCTCTAGCCTTTTGTCATTTATGTCCTTGGAATGTAAGTACTAAAAAATACTGCCACAGAAACACATTTTGGAGGATCAAAGGGGGTTTTAATATGTTTCTCACCATTTCTAAGCCAAAATTGTAATTGCTAGTTGTAGGGTAGACCTTATAGGATATAATGAAGCAAGAAACAGCCACCCCAAAGCACCCCCCTATTTTTGGTGATTTTTTTTCCGTCGGTACTTACGACACTCAGTAAGTTAAGTTTTACTTATATTTTGTGTATTTTTGTTATAGGCTCTTCTGGAATGAGGGTTTTGATTCCAAATGATTCGTTTAATATAATGGAGCGCTTTGTATCCTTAACATTTTTTAAAAAGATGCAATTTATGGAGCGGGAACTACTCAATCAATATTCCGGAAATGACCAAGATATTTCTTATTTAAAGCAAAAAACTGACGATTATCAGACACCAGTTATAACAAAAATGGGCAGCTGCTCGCAATACAAAGGCCAAACCCCTAAAAAATAACGGTGAGTGCCTTAGCGGATGCATATGGCTATCGTAAGCAGGAGTAAATCCCGGTAGACCTCAAAAGTCGTTCTCAGACTTGAATAAAAGAAGTAAAAGTCGAAATAATAACTTTGATCACCTGACACACAGATGAGTTACTGTTGACGTATGCAACACAGATGAAATTACAGGTGACAGGCAAAGTAGATGCATCAAAAATTGTAAAAGACTCGACAAAAATGCCCAGAAGAGCAATGAAATATGCAGCAGCGATGAAAAAAACACCATTGAAAAAGAACAGGACAGTTCAAACAAATTAACACATTTACGTACCTTGTTCATGTAAACGGAAGCAGGACTAACACTGTCCGAAAATGAAATAGTGCAAGAAACTAATCCAAGCTTTTATCCGTGCTATTTGATATTGCAAATGCTAAAGAAAGAGTGGTATCCTGAAATCCACCGTGTAACTGAAATTGTCCGAAGAAGCGGCAGAAGTACGCAACAAACATAGTGGAATGTTCCGGCAACGCCGATAACCTCTGACCCTCCCCTGACGGACATGAGGAAGAGGAGGTAGAGTAAAAAAATCTACCTTCGGACGAAGTTTTATAGTTGATAATAGACACTTTCTAGTTAACATTTTAATGCTTTTAGCTACATTATTATTGTAAATTTTGAAGATGACGACGAAAATGACAAATAAATGCTTGTATATATTACGTATGCCTTTATTTTACCTTTTCCAAGCTAAAAATGAAATAAAACCATTTAAGACAGCCATTAAGGGTATCAAATATTTTTGGCCAACTTTTAGTACCAAATACCAGTCTGTGCGTTGGGCAAGTGTATCGAAACCAACTAGGCGAGCGACACCGAGCGATGGCCAGACAATGCAAATATACCATCTTTAAGTTGGTATTGGCGTTCACTCGGCAATGCTAGGCCAACGTATATTGCTGGCTTATGAAAAGATAGCTCCATATGTTTGGCTAAAAATTTGTACACAGATCTTTATCAGTGGTACAATCGATCATGTCTCACATAATCTCCAAGAGATTCAAAGACACTAAAATTGTAAGAATAAAAAAATAAAAACTTTCGATCATGTTCCTATAGCCATTTGTTACATCTACACTACACTGTATAGTGTAAAGAAATACCTTGTGTAAATATATTTTAGATCTTAGTTAGTAGTCTTGTAAATATAAAAATAAGGAAAGAGTATGTATCGTGTTTGATTTTGAATACCCAATAGTTCAGATAGAACTTGTTAAATATGAGTATCTGTTGCGTAATATACTAGTTCCGCGGTTCTATAGATGTTAATCCCTATACGAATTGATTAGCGCCATCTATTCATATATCCTATTAATATTATAAACGTGAAAGTTTGTAAGAATGTTTGTTACCTACTCTTTCACGCCAAAGCTACTGAATGGATTTTGATGAAAATTTGCAATAATATAGCTAATATACCAGAATAACAATAGGCTATAATTTGTAAAGATATTTTGTGAACTATCCAAAATATAACGATCAATGTCAAGTAAGTGCGGGTGAAACCGCGGGGCGCAGCTAGTATAACATACATTAGGTACATAAGTCATCGAAGCGCCATCGAGTAATGAGTATTCCAATAGTTCGTTAAGTACCTACCCCACGCTAGATACAGAAACAATTAATATAGAAAAAACAGAAACAAAATTCTTTAATAACGGTGAAGAGCTGTATTTCCGTACACCCCAATGATGTTAGAAGTAAAAAGGTGTAGATAGGTTATAAACGGTCAGCAAGCGGCACATTAAAAGTAGGCTAATTAGCAAACCTGACCTCAGTGTTGCGTCGCTGGTGTCAACAAATGCACGTCAAGAGCCGCGTGTGAAAAGTGCTTTAAAACAATTAAAAATGCCATCGTGTGTTATGAGATATAGCACAAACTACTCTAACAAAACTTCTAAAAGTCAAGGAATCACTTATCATTCGTAACTATCACTATTTCCGTAATATAATTAATATTTTTTACAAATTTAAAATGTAAGTCGTAAAATATGGCGGTAAAAATCAATGAGTGCAACAAAAGTATCCTCATTACCAAGTGCAAAAGAGATAGATGTCATTACGCATCACAGACTCTATAGAAACAGACATGTGAGCTGCTTAACGGAGTAGGTACAAGCAATGATGTTACAAGTAAAAAGGTGTAGATGGGTTATAAGCGGTCAGCAAGCGGCACGTTAAAAGTAGGCTAATTAGCAAACCTGACCTCAGTGTTGCGTCGCTGGCGACAACAGATGCACGTCAAGAGCCGTGTGTAAAAAGTGCTATAAAACAATTGAAAATGCCGTCGTGTGTTATGAGATATTGCACAAACTACTCTAACAAAACTTCTAAAAGTCAAGGAATCACTTATCATTCGTAACTATCACTATTTCTGTAATATAATTAATATTTTTTACAAATTAAAATGTTATTCGTAAAATATGGCGGTAAAAATCAATGAGTGGAACAAAAGTATCCTCTTTACCAAGTGCAAAAGAGATAGATGTCATTACGCGTCACAGACTTGTCAAAATGTTATGTCTGATTTAATCTTACTAATATTATAAACGTGAAAGTTTGTAAGTATGGATGGATGGATGGATAGATGGATGGATGGATGTTTGTTACTCTTTCACGTAAAAACTACTGAATGGATTATAATGAAACTTTACAATAATATAGCTTATACATCAGAATAACACATAGGCTACAAGTTATAAAGATATTATGTGAATTACAACAATATAAACAAGTCGAATTCAAAATTTGTAATTGTCAAATTTTCGACCATATTAAACTATAGACAACCGTTTCGCTGTCAGTTACGTTTTGTTAAAGTAGGTTTTATACGGACGGGATAAAAATCTCAGGTATCCTATGTCCAACTTTCATTTTGTTTTAAATATATATAATGCGGAACAAAGTTCGCCGGGTCAGCTAGTTAATCTATATTGTTTCTAGTGCATGTGACGACGCATCACAACAAATTATATTTGTCTCTGTTTAGCACGTGATTATTAAATCATACCATCCTACTTTCACGACTCATCTAAAGCAGTGTGCATATTGCATATTAAGTTAACTATGTGTGCGTTGCCTTGCCATGTATATAGATCGAATGTTGTACAGGTAACGTATCTACACCTTTTATTTGTAACATCATTGGGTACAAGGGTAAGGTTATTAGGTGATGTTATTTTTATGTAATGCAGTTGTTATTTAAATTCAATTGTTTTATTTTTTGAGTTATGTTACTTGAGTAATAAATAAACTATTAATACAGGGCAATTTTTAATTAACATATATCTCAGAAGGTGGAGTACTCATGATTATAAAACACTTTTACTATGGGAACAACTCTGAAATTGCGAAAAAAAACAGCTGTTTCTAACATATATGTTTACTTAACGAGACAAAATGTTTTACAAAATATTTTTAGGCATAAAACTTAGTAGGGCAAAATGTTATGTCTGATTTAATTAATCTATATTGTTTCCAGTGCATGTGACAACGCATCACAACAAATTATATTTGTCTCTATTTAGCACGTGATTATGAAATCATACCATCCTACTTTCACGACTCATCTAATGCAGTGTGCATATTGCATATTAAGTTAACTATGTGTGCGTTGGTTTGCCATTTTTACAGATCGAATGTTGTACAGGTAACGTATCTACACCTTCTAATTGTAACATCATTGGTACACCCTATTGACAGGCCTTCCATAGTTTCGCCGTAAAATCAGCCGTTTTACATTTGCACCTGACTTGTTGGTCCAAGGGTTGGATGTGCCGCCTTTGGATCACGCGTTCCCGGTGCGATTCCGGCGTTGGGCACTTGATCCGAGTCTGGGTATCACTTGTGTTCGTGAATTGCATGTTTGTTATCAGCCCCCCGCGATACAGGAAAAACACAGCGCAAGCATTTCAATAAAAAATAAACAGAAGGTAGTTTCGTTTGACATCATATCTCTTGGCCGGATTAACTGATTTTGATTTGTTTTCTTGTTTGAAAGAGTTGTAGATCATATTAGTGTTTTACGCAAAATATCAGAACACTTGCGTCAATCCTATTTTCACACAACCTTATTTCGGAGTATTGACATATGACTTACAAGAGAGTTGTTAATAGAACTTAATATCACGTCAAAAATGTCGACAAGATTTATGCAAAACTAGCTAACGAAACCAAAAAAAATACATTAAAATCTACAAACAAAGCATGATCTAATACATAACA
This sequence comes from Clostera curtula, assembly GCA_905475355.2. NCBI lineage: Eukaryota > Metazoa > Arthropoda > Insecta > Lepidoptera > Notodontidae > Clostera > Clostera curtula. The sequence continues at coordinate 1,224,148 of FR997813.1, read as the reverse complement.
CAGTTAGGGTGAGCATAACTCGCCAGAAAAGAAGGATATTCCAAAAATGGACCCAGTACAATTCTTAGCGTCGTTCATGGTGACCATTCAAGAGTATAGGTGGCTGATAGAGGTCGCTAATGATTTCTACCCCATCGCCACTATGTCCAAGCTGCATGTCTTTTGATGGAACATCCGAGAACCCACCACGAGCTGTTGGTGTTATATTTGTTTCACGAAAAGGGCAAAAGATCGACCTATTCAAATACCGAAACGGTTGAAAGCGACACATTAATTAAAACGAGCGATGATGGTCAGTAAACACATTTTATTATTACTAACCAACTTCAAAATATCAGAAGGTATGCCTAAGGGACCGACTTCAAATCTTAGACTTCAAGTTTATCTTTCGCTATATAGAACCTATATATGAAGTCGGTTTACATTTTTTGTTAAAACGTTTTTATCGATGCGTACTGTAGCTTTTTTTATAAACTGGCTTCAATTGGAAATCTAAGTAAAATTACTATACTTAAAACTAGCGACCCGCCCCGGCTTCGCACGGGTGCAATGATGAACATAAAAATTTATATTATGTAAGTATTCTACAGAATAAACCTTCAGCAGACGACAGCGACTTTGTTTTATACTATGTAATGATTCACATTCTGCCAATAGTCTTAATTCTATAAAATTATTACCACCAAACAAACTAATAATAGATTTCTACTACAGAAGACGAAGAGCCATCAATAACTTGCTCCGGACTCAGCGAGATTGCTAGCCTTTGGAGCTCTGAAATGTATTCAACACCAAGTTTCTGTACGGGTCGCTATTTCAGCACCCTGCCTTCCTCAATCGGATCAGGAGGTCTTTGGGGCGATGATACGACCTTTACCTTTTCGACTATTACTGTCAACCCAGCCACCACGCCCTCATACGGGATAATCAGCCTTAGTGTCAACTCCGAGCGCAGCAGTACCATAAGTCTCTTAGATACGACAGGTTCACCGTCATATAGCTATTTATATGTATCTATGAGTCACCAGAGACTAAATTCCCCAGACAGTAATTGGAGTGAACTAGCTCCTGGATCTTCCGGAACCGAAACAAGATTGGATGCGATCAAAGTTAGTTACCCGTGGAGCCCAAATTCCTATGCTTCCTGGTCCGATTCTTACCCAAGCAGTATGGACACCACATTTTCTAGAAAAGGAAGTAGGGCGACCATGACACCGTGCAGTCTGAGTGTGAGGGACTGCCCCAATTGCATTATGTAATGCTAAGTTAGGATAATTTGAAAATCATAATGGAGCCTCCATGTCCCAATATGTCAGAAAGACTGAAGAACATCCTTGAGTCTTTGAATTGTCTCGACACACGCTAGTTAAATTAATATAAAAGTACAATTTAACAGACGGACGTTTCGTAGATGAAAAAAAAAACGAATAACGATTAAAAATCTTTATTGCAACAAATCTTTGTTTAATTTATTAATTACGATTACTTAATTTGATTGCGTGACATGAGGTTTCAGAATTCTCTCGTAATTATAGAATAGAAAATATTATTTATTCATTCACCTAACCACATAACAGACTTCAAAATAGGAGGCTGTCAATTGGTCGGAATCTTTTAGTTTTTTAACTAAAATACCATAGGGAATTAAAAAATTATAAAATTAAAAAATTTAAATTTGTGGTAGACACATGATAGCTACCGATGATGTAAAAATTCCTAGAAATACTATAAAATCGGTAATGGATAGGATAGCCATCCTGCTACATTGATTCCTGTTTTATAGTAAGTCAGTAATTTAAAATTATAGAAGTATTACTAAATATTGTATCTGTACATAATATTAACATTGTTTCAAAGACCCTATAAACCCATATAAATACTATAACTTTCGATATAAATACTGTGTTCCACATTTCAGGACATATTAAACAACTTTTCTTTCATAAAATGTTGGTCACCAGCTTGCGGCGGAAGTGTCGTAACATGAGATATAAGTACAGAAAAGCCAAGGAACATCGTGAACCTCAGATACTTAGTTAAGTATCCGAGGTTCACGATGTTCCTTGGCTTAGCTTAGCATAGTTATGCTTGTAGGATTATAGTAAGGACAGCTGCTTGTTTGTTTAGAAAATTCGGTTAAGAAAAACGTTCATTTCTCGGTCATACTTTCAGATAGAAATGTATTTTAAACACAGATTTGCTGCTTTCGATTACCACTTTAATCGAACAGCTATAGGATTTTTGTTACAATCTATTGTTTTTTCTAATAACTAAGAGACCATAATGTTGGCACTTCGCATGGCCATTCGCATAAGCCACTCGTGTATGCCATGTTTGATGATCCATCAAATATGACGACATAATGTCGAATAGTCCGTGGAAAGGTGACACGAAACTCTATGCCCTCCATGTAGTTGGAGGAGGCCCGATTCAGCCGTGGGTCATTTATGGGCTGAGAAATAGTAATCGAATGTCGAATAGCGAAGTGAAGTGCCACCATAAAACAATAAAGCGGTTTTGTAAAATTAAAATTATATTTAAAAATCACATTGCTATAAAATGGCAAGTTAAAACATTTCATAATATTAAACCTTTGAACATATTCAACTACATTACGAAATAAGAAAAAAATAAACAATTTAAAAAACAATTACTGCTAAGCAACGGCCACATACATGATTATTTAAACCAAAGTATGTACGGTACAGGTGTCATTAAGAATTTAACACAATTGCATATTTTATTCACAGTCGGGTACACAACATACCTAAAAATGCTATTTAGTTACGTAAACTACGTAAAAACTACCAAATTCGTTTTCCCTCAACCTACATACACTTCCTGTTTTTTTTTAACATGGCATACCAAAATTACCGCGTTCTGACCGGAAAATTAAAAAACAAAACAGATTATAACCTAATTAGCACCTTAGAAAAAAAATTGAGGATGTTTAAATTATTACCTGCAAATATAATATAATTGTAGGAACCGGGTATATTAATCATAATCGGTTTATTTTAATCTTCATTCCACAATGGGACTTCTATGTTCTATGGGTTTTTATACCAGGAGTAATTACATGGTACAGGAGGACGAAATGGCACCCATTCATTGAGACATAATGGAAACCAATACCCGACCTGGTTGGTTTCCATTATAATGTAAATGATGAAAGAGAAAATCTATGGACTGAGAAGTAGTATATGTGGTTTACGTTCAACAATGGCTGATAAATAGGACACAATGGCATTTGTATTCCATGTTTGTACTCCAGTAAGTAGCCCAAACATCTTGCGCTAGAATGTATCCTGCGCAATAGTCCAGTTTTTGCTCTTTGGCGGTGGTTGGCAAAGGGAGGCGTAAGCCACGCGACAAGTTGATGACATGCGCGAATTCCCCCCACCATGCCGCTTTTGGCTCAAGATGTTAGTAAGCTACTTTAGAACAACTTTTTTTTATAAATCTTTATTTTTTTTTGGTAATAAAATGTATTTTTAATGACAACCAACACTTATTTGCTTTGCAGTATTGATACGTTACACAACCACACCGCATTGATAACAATCTTCAATCAGGGGGCCTAGCCAAGCCTTTCAATCAAATCGTACGCTTTGGTAGATTATAAAGATAAATGTATGGGATTGACACGACCTGTCAATTTCAAACCCACACAGCTGTCTTTCAATTTTACCAAAGCGTTTTTAAAAGGACATTTGGCTACTAGGCCATTTCAGTTTTACTTAGAAGCGATACCTATAACCGATTTGTAGTATTTGGGCTCCGAAAGTGAGGTGACGAGGAATTCCCCAAGGTCGAGCTTCGAAATGGATCGTCCCGGAGAACTTGTTGGGTTGACAGCTACGGTATATTCTTTGCTTGGTTCATCTGCAATAAAATATACTATTTAGAGTAGAGCTAATAACATTTATTTGTCCATATAATTAATCATAACTTCAGCCCTTACAGCCCCACTACCGAGTCGGGCCTCCTCCAAAATGGAGGGAAATTAGCCTTCTGTGCCATGCTGGCCAGACGGGTTGGCACAGGATTTCGTTTCAAGTTTTACTTCTCCTGCAGCTAAGTTTCTTCTCCTGTGGTCTTATCATTTCTTTTTATATAGTTATTATCCGTTACTTGAATGCGTTTGAGGCTTGCATGATGGAAAGCAATGCCAGGGTCTAAGATGGAGCAGGCAGTTCAAGGAAATGCCCTGTCGGGCAACGGCTCTCACATACACACGACGAAACACAGTAAAACTGCTTGGCGCCGGACTTAGATGTGAGGGTGGTAGCTAGCCGGGCGGACCATTAGATCCCACCACCAAGCGTGCTGGGTTTTGTTGCCTTACGAAAACCTTAGGGTAACCACACGTGAAAATATTTATGTGAAAATTAATATTTTTTTATGGCAGCCCTACCTTCACGAATTTCTATAGCTATGAACAACAAAATAGCCACGCAAGGGAAAATGTTTGTGGCATAATAGCCTAGCAACATCGAACTGGTTTTTCATCTAGCGTAATTGGTAACTTAAGTAAAGCATAAATACAAATATCCTTGGACATTCACAGAACGCCATCTCGTCCCAAGCTAAGCAACTTAATGCTTGTGTTATGGTAACGAGATGGATGATAAACTACTTATATGTATATATTATTTTTTGTAAATACATACATATTATAGATAGAAAAATACCCAGACCCGGAACAAATACTTGTAGGTCGTTCAAATATTTCTTCCGTGCGGGGATCGAACCCGCGACATGCTGCGCAGCAGTCGATCGCTCAACCACTGCGCCAACCGTGTCGTCATGCAGCATGGTGAGCTATGACACACATACACCGCCCCATTTATAGTAGAGTATATTCTACGTGTGGAAATAATCATCATCATAGGGCCAAGATTCAACTCCGAACTGCTCCGTTTATTTGGACTCCTCCAATTCCCACCCAACTCAACAATGTCATTTAAGGGCAGAGTAGTAGTAGATTAACGCTAGTAATGGCCTCGTGTCAGATGAGCACGTCCGCGTTGATAATAAAAATTAAATTAAAAATTTAAATAAACCCCCGACACCATGACCTAAGTATCCTTTAAAAAGTAAAAAATACATCGCGTTGGGGGACTGCTCCTATTTATTTATTACCCGACTCCTGGTCCCCCAACGCGATGTATTTTTTACTTTTTAAAGGATACTTAGGTCATTGTGTCGGGGGTTTATTAAAATTTTTAATTTAATGTTTATTTTCTGCTTTTTATAGGTACACGCTTATTATGATGTAGATGTTGTTAAGTTGTTAATACATAGATTCTTGTCGCATCCTTATTTGCTCCCCTATTTGCCCCATTTTGTAATATGCAAAATGGGTGCATATTACAAAGCACCCATTTTGCGGTGATGCGCTTTCATTTGAGACCCCACGCGATTATATTTGCAGACATTCGGTTATTCTTCCCCACTTTCACCCCCCATAACTTTTAAACGACTCAACCGATTTTCATCAAACATGTCCAAGAACACTCGCCCGTAAGCCCGTAACTCACCTGTCATACAAAACTGTATTGAAATCGCTTCATCCGTTCGCGAGCTACGGTGCCACAGACAGACACGTCAAACTTATAACACCCCTCTTTTTGCGTCGGGGTTAAAAATAACAAGTTTGAGGCCCAAGTTATGTGGACTTCGTACTCCTAGTTTGTCTTAGGAATATTGCGCCTTTTATTTTAGGTATACGGAATATCCGGTGGTTCTGACACTCTTTAGTATTTGAAGTAAGTATTTTAAAATAGTAAGTTTTAAAGAGACAAGGTCGCATTCCAACAATGAAATAATGAGTTACCAGCATAATAATATTCACGTGTTAATGTGTGAGCTAATTAACTAACGTACTTACGCACTCACGTATCGCACTCACTGACAAATTGATAGGTCATCGTGTTCAATTTCAAAACGATATTTGTAAGAAATAATACCGACTATTTCGCTGTCCAATGATCTCGGTAAGCTGACGATATCCAATGCCTTGTTGGTCTACAGTTAGATGTGGGGCCAGGGATTCGATTCCGGGGTCGGGTCAGTGCCTTTGTAAAACAGATGCGCTTGTTCGGAGTCTGGGTGTCATTTGTGTAAACTGCCCCAGCGATACAAGATATACAGTTATAGAGCAGGGGTCTCGTTTAGCGCGTTCATGAATTTCTTTTTTTTTTAATGCAATAATACAATTGATTTAATTTCGTTGCCGGATTACCAAACTTAAGTGGCAGTGGGCAGGGCACATAGCTCGCAGGACCGACGCCCGATGGGGCAGAAAAGTCCTCGAGTGGCGACCGCGTTCCGGAAGGCGCAGTGCTGGTAGGCCTCCCACACGGTGGACCAACGACCTGGTTAAGGTCGCCGGAAAGCAATAGATGAGGGCGGCCCAGGACTATGTCCAGTAGTGGACGTCATTTGGCTGAAATGATGATGATGTTGAATTTCGTTGCCACAAAATGAAATCTACATGACTGTTTTTTTTAATTAGGGTAACGAATCATAGATGTTAGTAAGGGCAACTAATACACTCACCAGCAATATGCGGCGGGAACACAGCGATCCAGTCCAACGGGCTCTGCTTTATCGCGTCATACATCCTCTTATGGTCCTCATTCAGGTCCACGAACCTTGGAGGCACTTTCTCCGGCTCATAGAACAGGAAGGCGGACAGACAAACAGACACCGGCTTCACATTCTGCGCTCTCATTGCATCTATTATGTTCTTTGTGCCCTCAGACATGTCCGACGTTGGTTCCAGACTGTTGCGGGTACCAAGTACGATGACTACTCCATCCATGCCCTCAATGGCGTCTGCCACTGAGTCTGGCTCCAAGACATTGCCGGGGAATATTTCAACTTTGTCCTTTAGTTCAGCTGGCACTTTGGCCGGGTCTCGCACAAATGCCCGCACGGAGAGGCCTGCAGGAAACTTTTAATTAGGACTCAGCTGGGTAAGCGAGTTTGGTTGGTGCCAAAACACTCTTGTAGACGGAAACATTGTTGGCGAAAAAAGGCCCTTGTGCAATTTTGTCGCGGTCAAACGATCTTTGTGAAATTTAGTCATCGTCAAAAGATCCTTGTGAAATTGTGTCGTCGTCAAAAGACCCTTGTGAAAATTTGTCACCGTCAAATTATAAATAAATAAATAAAAAGCCTTTTATTTCCTACAAATTAATTTTTACATATGATTTTTGCATTATCTTATCTTTAACTAATTAAAATTAATACCTACTTATTTTGTTTAAGTCCTATCATAGTATAAAGAGAGGGGAAGTAGGTTATCTTCATACAAACGCACCGCGCGCGGCTTGTATGTGTGCGCTATTGTATCTATGTGTCGACGCACGCACACTTTAACAAAATCTCGACCCGTTTCTCAGTGCGCCAGTCGGGGCTAACACTGCACAAGGTTCGCGCGCGCGTCACGGCTTTTCGGCACCGCTAAATGATTTATTCATCAATATCATCATCAAAATGTCTGATAATCGCAGAAGAACTTAATGCTGTATGTTTGGGTGTAATTGCAATATTGCAGTCAAATAGTGTATTGCGTGATATTAGTTGTTCAGACTATATAGAATTTGATATCCTCGAAAAAAATGCTTTTTTTTACGTATGCGGAGCCTTGTTGAAAAAGTGGATTGAACGTCACGAGGATTGCGAACAACTTAAATCGTATTTAAACGCGAATCAGCAAGTTTGCAATTTAAGTGCAGAAACTAGGTACCTTCACTACAAAAATTATTCTAGAGACCAAATTTTGTTAGTGATTCCACCCGACGACTTTGTTGAAAATATTAAGAGGATGGAGCAGATATTCCAAAAAGCATTTAAAAATGATCACATAAACTGCAAAATTGGCATGTCTAATTATGAACAAATAAAAGATTTACATTTTTCACTGCCCTGCCCATGTTTTCCGAAATTATATTTGCAAAAGTTATTTATAAGGATGCGGATATATTACACATTAAAATTTAATAACAAGGCGTTTCGTAATAGTCGAAACCGAAGAAAGTATTTTTCTGTAGCTAATTTGTAATTTTGTAATAAATGTGTGATTCAATAGATATGGTTGTATTAATTAAAAATAAATGTGGTCCTTTATGTGTAAAAATACTACATTATGCATAATAAAAAAATCAAAAAGCTGACTTGTATAAAGCTTAGTGCTTTATACAAGTCAGCTTTTTGATTTTTTAGCAAATAAATTAAACACAAGCTATGTTGCCGCGTGTACCATCTAGCGGCGACATGGCGAGTCGGGACCGCGACTTGACGTTGCCGCTGTTCATGCGGTTGCTGCGAAGCGCGAACAGCCGCGCCTAATATTTAGCTAAAAGTGACAACCCTAAGACAGTAGGTAATTATATCGCGAATTGGGCCGGAGATAGCCTACTCCCTCTTCTTTATACTATGGTCCTATATTATGTAGCTAATTACTGTTTTTATTTACTAGTATTATTATACTTGTTTGACACTATATACTATTTAAACGCTTAACTAATTGATCTTAATACCTACTTATTCTTAATTATTTTCTATATTATTTACCTATAACTATTTTATTTACTATTATTAATATACTATATAATATTTACTAATAGATAATATGGACTATTATTATTAGCTAGCTTGGTTAGATTTTAGATACCTAAATAATATAATTTGTAGGAACCCCATTATTGGGTGAAGGCCTCCTCCAAAGATGCCCATTTGTCTCTGTCCTGTGCAGTCTGTCTCCAGTTTGGGCTGGCTACTTTTTTGATCTCGTCGTCCCAGCGACTCTGTGGTCTTCCTCGCTTTCTTTTACCTGGAGGTCCATTCCAAAAAGTCACTTTTATGGTCCATCTTCGGTCTTTAAGCCTCGCGACATGGCCAGCCCATCTCCATTTAAGTTTTTGTGCGTATTTCAATGCATTTGTTGCTTTGGTTTTTGATCTTATTATTGTGTGTCGTATTTTGTCTGATTTCTTTAGTTTAAGCATGCTGCGCTCCAGTCCTCTTTGACAGGTGGTGATTAGATTTTTTACTTTTGAAGTGAATTTCCAGGTCTGGCAACCATAAGTCAAACTTGGAAGAAGGCTGGAATTCATAATTTTTGTTTTTATGGTAATAGGCAGGCCACTTTTAAAGATTTCCTTTAAACTCCAATATTTGTTCCACGTTTGTTGTATTCTTCTTTTCACTTCTAGTTCGTTATTTTTCGGATCAAAACTAATTTGCTTACCTAGATAGATGTATGAATCTGTATATTCGAGTGGCACTTTATCTATTGTTAATATTCTTCTCCGCCAATTTGTCATTGCCATAGTCTTAGAGAGATTCATTTTCAGACCCACCTTGATACTAGCTGAATGTAAAGTTTCCATCATTTGTTGTAACTGGTTGCTGGATTCTGATAACAGCACTAGGTCATCTGCGAATCTTAAGTGACTTATGTATTCGTCCTTTATATATAGGCCTGACTTACTCCAATCTATCTTCCTGAAGATAGCCTCCAGAATGGCTATGAATATTATTGGAGATAAGGGGTCGCCTTGCCGTACGCCTCTTTCTATAGCAAAACTTGGTCCTAGAGTTTCTAGCTTAATTTTGCCCATGTTGTTTTTATATACGCTCTTTATGACTTGTATGTATACATCTTCAACTCCCTGCTGTTTTAGGCTTTCCCATATACTTACATGCGTTACTGTATCGAATGCTTTTTGATAGTCAATAAACGCTATGTATAGCGGTCTTTGTTGTTCTTGGTACTTTTCAATGATTTGTTCAAGTGTGTGGATATGGTCCACTGTTGAGAAACCTTTCCTGAAGCCTGCTTGCTCTATTGGTTGTTTTAATTCCAATGTGCTACTGATTCTTTTATTTATAATGGCTGAGAAGAGTTTGTAGAGGCTCGGGAGTAAGCTTATTGGTCTGTAGTTGCCAATATCTTTCGGATCACCCTTTTTATAAATGAGTATGATGTCCGATTCAGACCATTGTATGGGCGTTTCGGTCTTTTGCAGTATTAAGTTAAATAGTTCCGCTAGTGGTCCGGCTAATGTTTTGTATGCTAGTCTTAATACTTCATTTGTTATGTTGTCCGATCCAGGGCTTTTTCCCAGTTTTAAGTTATTTATTGCTTCTTGGACTTCCATTTCGTCCACTGGTTTTATACTGATTTCGTCGTTATTTTCGTTGGTGTTTGAGATGTTATTATTTTGGATGTTATCACTGTATAACTTTCTATAGAAGTCTGTCGCCGCATTGATAATGGCAGTGCGCTTTCACAAAGTTCTGTTGTCTTTTCTTAATCCTTCTATCCAGGTCTTGTTCGTTCTAAGTTCCTTAAAGGCCTTCTTTGTGCTTCCTGTGTGTTGTAGATGTCTTTCTATAGTATCTTCTCTGTATTTCGCGTAATCTCTTTTTATATATTTATTTGTTACTTTATAGAGGGCGGAAAGCTCATTTCTCATTGATCTCGATTTATTTATTCTTCCTTGTAGTTCTTTTCTTCTTTTCAGTAATAGAGCGGTGCGATCTGATAGTATTTTGTGGTGTCTATGTGGCTCTCTTCCCTTTTCTTGAGCTTTTTGCAAGCTTTGGCTAATAGCATTTACTATTTTGTCGTGATAAGTTTGTATTGAAGTATGTTCCAAGTTGTAAGAAGGGTAGGGTAGCATTGAAGTTAAGTTTTTGTTATATCTTACTACTTCGTCTTTGGTCTTTAGTTGAAAGTTGTTTTTGTTTGTAAATTTTACTCTACTTTGTTTTTGTTTGGCTATTTTTAATAATGATGATCTATAATTAATCGGTGGTCTGACGGATAGTTTAAATTCAGGACTTCAAAGTTATTGAATAGATTTGGTTGGTTGGATAGTATATAGTCGATCTCATTTTTGTGTTGTCCATTTGGGGATCGCCACGTCCATCTCCGGCTACGTTTTTTCTTAAAGCATGTATTGATGATAGTTAGATTGTGTTCAAGTGCGTAGTCTACAAGTCTCTGTCCTCTATCGTTTCTTTCACCGTCCCCATGTTGATGCACTGTTAAGTATTCACCTTCTTTAGGAGCACCTACCTTCGCATTAAAGTCGCCCATTAGTATAATATTCTTATGTGTTATTTCCATAGCTTTGTCGATAGTTTTATAAAATTCCTCTATTTCTTCTTCTTTTGCGGATTCAGTGGGTGCGTATACCTGTATAATGGATAGATTAAATTCATGAAGTTTTAAATTTAGCATTGCCACTCGTTCTGTTAGGCCGATGAAGCTTTCAATGTTGTTTTTAAGAGACTTCTTAATAATGAAGCCTACTCCAAATTTACCTGGTGTACATCCAATGTAGCAGAATATTAAGTTATCATATTCCTCTATTTTATTACCAAGTCTTCTGATCTCTGAGATACCGATTACGTCATAATTTATTTTCTTTGTTGCTTCATTTAGCTCCAGCCAGCGTTCATGTGAAGATAGGGTCCTGACGTTGTAAGCAGCGATTTTTAATTGGGTTGTGTTTTTGTTTTGTCTGTTCACCATCTGTTTGGCTTTTTTTGGAGGGTTTTGGTCGTAATCTTCCACGGTGACCAGCCGGGTTGGAAGATGTTTTGTGTTGTTTATGTTCTGTTGTTTGTTGAAGGTCATCGTGTTCGTGCAGGAGTAGGAGGAGGGGTTTAATTGCTATACGTTGCTGGTCTTGGCATCGTTTTTCTGCTCGGTTGTTGTATTGTTATTTTTGTTTATCAAGAAGTTAAGCATGCTCGGCTTTATGACTCCATCAGATAAGCTGTTTGACCTTTGTGGTTTTGAATGCTGCGTTCGGTTCTTTTTTTGGAGTTGTGTGTTGGTATGGTCTTTTGAATGAGGATCTGCGATTGGTGTATTCTCTGGTGATATTGGGAGTGATCTTTTGTTATTCGTTTTTAATATAATGAGTTTATCATATTTTATTTTCACATTGTTGCCTTTTTCTATTTCTATTTTCGCCTGTTCTTGTAGCTCTCTGCGTTTTTTCAAAACTTGTAGCGGGTAGTCCTCTTTCACATAATATTGTGTGTCTTTTAATAACCCCTTTTGCTTCATAATATTTATTTTTATTCTTAGCGTTGAAAAGATAACAATAATTGGACGAGGTCTGTCTCCTTTTGTCCCAATTCGCCTTGCCTCTTGAATATCTCTGAGTTCTATGTCAGTACCGAAGTGATGTTTTATAAAGTTCACGATTTTATTTAGAAGGTTATCGTACGACGATTCATTCTCCTCAATGCCAAAAAATACTATATTTCGTTGTCTTGCTTGTTTTTCTAAAAAATATATTCTTTTCTCTTGGTTTTCTACCTTCTCCTTCAGTTTATCATGTTGATCCTGCAGTTTGAAAATTCTTTCATCTAATATTTTGTTGATATTCTGTGTGACCCGTTCTGTAACTTTGTCTGCACTTTTACGAATCTCAGATTTTTGTTCGTCTAGTTCTTTTTGTATGTTTTTAAGTGCAATCATAATTTCTTCCATGATTATCGATTTATTGGTTTTGATTTGGTACTACTAGAGTTCTCCAGTGGTTGATTCGTGTACTACTTGGTGTATGTGCTACTTTGTGCGTGTGGCGCCTTCTCTTAATATTCCCTGGTACTGTTTATACTGTACCGTAGGTAGCTTGCTGGGTCCTGATATAGTGTAGGCTGTGTTGTAGGTGTAGTTCAACGTAGTTTGTACATGACACTATAGATGGCGCGGCTTGATGTTCAAAATCGATGTGTCATGCAACATGCAGTTTATTGCAAATCTTCTTTTTTTTTTTTTACTATGAGGTTATGTTCAGAGTTGGAATTACTTCTGTATGTTATAATGGGTAATGATATAAATCAGAGTAATAATTACACATTTCTGCACTGATTTGTTTCTGTCACACTTCAAAAAGGTTCTTGAAAACACTAAGCACACACGAAGTTTTGTCCGAAGGTTCTTTCGTGTTTTATTTGATATTTTAGCACTTTGGTGAAACTGTCTTCAATATATGTTTTTCTGCACTTAGTTTAAAGTCATTTGAAAACGATCAATGATTATAAAACACTTTATTTAATTTTTAAACACTTTATATTTACGCAGCTGATCTTAGCCGTGGCTTAGGTGGCGCCGTCACCGTCAAATTAGCCTTGTGAAATTTTGTCGTCGTCAAAATACCCTTGTGAAGTTTGTCGTCTCTCAAAAGACCCTTGTGAAATTTTGTCATCGTCAAAAGACCCTTGTGAAATTGTGTCGTCGTCAAAAGACCCTTGTGAAATTTTGTCATCGTCAAAAGACCCTTGTGAAATTTTGTCATCGTCAAAAGACCCTTGTGAAATTGTGTCGTCGTCAAAAGACCCTTGTGAAATTTTGTCATCGTCAAAAGACCCTTGTGAAATTTTGTCATCGTCAAAAGACCCTTGTGAAATTGTGTCGTCGTCAAAAGACCCTTGTGACATTTTCGCGCCCTCAAAAGACTTGTGAAAATTGCAAAAGACCCTTGTGAAATTGTCATGGACCAAAGATGCTTCAGAAATTTTGTCGCCAACCAGTGCAGTCGAGTTTTTCTAAAATCTAGTGTTGAGCCATGTGCCAATTGATGTATTAATCTGACATAAGTTTAAAACGAAAGGGTTTTTTTATCACACTAAAGTAGCTTTGCTTATAAAACTGTGCTTTGCTTATAAACATGGCCAATTGTGGAGGAGACTACCCATATAAGAATTGACCCAATTGAGTAGTAGTCAACAAAATTGTTTGCACAATAAACTGAGTAGAGATTCTCAGTAAATGGATAAACATAGTATCATGTGACATTAATTCTAGGTACAGTTTGATCTAATTAAATAGTTACAAAAAATATTAGATTTCTACTATTGCAGTTTTCGATTTTGTATTTCCAAGTCAAAATTGCTGTTTACAATATTATGTATATGATGAAACTTGTTAACTTATAAGACATTAAATTTAAATAAAAAAAAATGAGGTTTTTTTTGCTAGTTTTTCTTACTGGAAATTGGTTCCAACTGAAAGCCAGCACCCCACCCAGTGGCCTTGCAACTGAGTTAGGGCCATTTTCAGCCTTAAAGCCTTGAAATATTCTAGTACTTGTTAGCATTTTTAAAATGTAAGTTTAATTTGTTATTCATAAAATGCATCTTAGTGTAGTTTAGATGTGTTTGTATGTAAATCTACATGAAATAAGACTTTTATTCACTATTTATTTATTTGTAAAGTATTTCAGCTGTTCTTTTTTTCAGTATTCATTAGCAATAGTTATTTATGTAGGTGCAAAGTTCAATATTAAATTACATATACATGTTGTGTATACTTTTAACAAATACTTTATACTTATTAAACTACTCCTAGCGCAAATGAGCTTACAGTGTGTTTTAATAATTCTTACCTTTCTTGACGGCAGCTTCAAGGGCACACAGGCCGGTCATGCCAGTGGAACCAAAGATCACGATTTTCTTCATTTTCTGGGTATAAAAACTCGTATTAGGACACAACCGGTTCCAAACCACGTTTAATTTAACTACTACTAAGTTCACGTGATCAAAGCGGGATTATTGCGAAAGAGATATCTTGAATTATCTTCAATAGAGCCGTTGAAACACTCGAATGATGACTTAAGACTTTAGAAATTTTTAGGGTAAATGCATGTATCTAGGCGTACTATCTATTTTTTTAGGTCGTACACTCAAGTACCACTTGAATTTATCATCTTTCAGATACCGGCGGGAGGGTTATCGAATCAAATTTAACCGAGCTAATACTAAAATTACTAAATTTCATTGTCGTAAAGTAACTTACTGATGTAGTCAGTTAACTGGTTTTATAGCTAATGTAATGAACGAATTAAACCAGTACAAGGAAGCCAAGCGGTAGGAAAAATACAAAACAATTTAATTAATTACCAGGTTACCCTTGTAATCAAATGTCAAGTTACGTCAATCCGTCAATTCATAAATCTTCAATAGTACTTCAAGTTCGAATAAGCTGTCTCAGAATAATATTTTTTTCATTATGCTAACTGATTAGATTAGCTTAGCTGAAAAGATTCATTTGGCATTTATTTAAATTTTTACATACTATTTGAGTAATTGTTTTTTTGCACCTTCGTTTGTTAATGTGGTTTGTAAAGTATAATAGCTCCACGTTATTGACAACTGAACTTCAAGTGAGCAATAATAAAACTTTTTATAACCTCAAATTCTCACGCGTAAACAGTAGTTTATCGCATGTAATTTTATTTTGAATTTATTGTACTAGGAAATATAATTTTTGGCGTCATGGGAGATACGGAAGAATACTTTCCACGTGGTGGGAAGAAACCTACCTTAACACATTTCAAGCAAAACGCAAACGTAAGTGTTGTAACCAAGTTTTAGAACATCTTCATAAGCGTATTCCGTATCTAGAGTTAAATGTATTTATTGAAATATTCTTACTTAGTTTTTAGGTGCTCCAGAAAAGGCTGAGAAAAAGAAAAGGAAGCCCAAAAAGAAGTCCGAAGGTGACGATGGATATCTATCTGATGACGATACTAAGGAGGTTGATCAGGCTACTAAAAACTGTGCCCATGGCATATCTAAAAAGGTTCGGTATAAATTATATCTTCATATTAAGATACAAGTGGAGGGTGTTTACCAATTTTCTCTTGCAGGCATTGAAGATTAACACTAAAGTAGCTTTCGTAACAAACAATGTTACTGGGAAATTCTGTTATTACTAATCAGATCCCTTTTAGATCTAACCCAGGTTATTTACCATCTATAATTTTCAATAAAATCCACACTGAACAGGCTAAGATGTATGATATATTTTTTTTTATATCAGATATTCATGATAATGTATATCTCTCTTAATTTGTATAGCCCACTCTATGTTTTGGCTCAAGATAATTTAGTGTTTCTTAATGCATGAGAGTTATCTCATAAAATGTTTTATATATTTTAAATACTTTAAATTAAGAACTATGAAAGTAACTCTTTCTTGGAATGTTGATATTCTGAGAAAACCTTATTTTTTACACCACAGATTATCAAGTCATAAATGTATTTATTCATGTAGGCTCTTACAAATTCTGTTGACAAAATATAGTTATCAGTTACCATGGGTTCAGATGGCTGTTCTATATATGCTTTTATAAATTACTATTTTTAGATAAAAGATGGATTGGAGTGAATGCAAGCTCGCACAATAGTCACTGTCAGTGCTAAACAGTACCTAGTCAGTAATGGAGTGGTATATGGAGTGGATATAAATAACAGTGGAATGGATATAAATAATGGATATGTAACTTTTTAGATTATCAAAGAAGGTTTACTCCTATTGGGCCGAGTAAAAAACATCATGGACACCAGACTGGAAGTGAGTCTGCCAGGTCGGATGTGGTGCTATGTCATGGCATGCCATGTTAGCGAAGCATACAATAAGCTGCTTGAAGCTTATGTCAATGATCAGGTGAGCTTGAGAGTATTTTTTTTTATGACTTTATTTTTTTATTACTTTTTATACATAATCATCACAGATATACAATACCAATTTATGCAAGACTTACAATAAAAACCCAAACAAATCTATGATAAATTACGCAAGAAACTGAAATAAAAATTAAAACCTAGAGCTAGTCAGTACGCAATATATGGCCTTTGTGAACTCAATAAGCTAACACGAAAAAAAGTTAACATGATCCAACACCGCATTGACCTGCAGCTGATTGGTATTATTATTATTTGTTATTATTATTCTTTTGTATTTTAAATACACTTCTCATCAGAAACATCGAAACACCTTGCAAGTTTATGTTTTGTAAGGCCTTTTGTCCACCGCCCGCTGTCACCGAACCGTCACCGAGAACGAGATTATTTCGGGCCGAGTTTAAGATGACGTGACGGCGATCGTTTGTCCACCGCGACGATATATCGGTGGTTCACTTAGGCGAACGGCGCGGACGCGGTGCGACGGTAGTGTGTGGACAAGAACAAACCTGTTTTGTATTGCCGGCACATCGGCCCGTCATAAAACCGTGCCGAGTTCTAGCGGCCACGCCGAACTACACGAAAATCGGCGGCCGGGATGACGGTTCACGGTAACGGGCGTGCGGTGGACACATGGCCATAGTAAATTTATGTATCGCTAACTGGGCGCCATCATCTCGTTCTCGGTGACGGCGGCGGTGGACAAACGGCCTAAGGATTATCAGAACAAAATATATATTTAGGAATATACATATGTCAAATGTCGTTGAATAGTGAACATTAAAAGGTTTTCAAATCCTAATGTTCTAACTTCAAATTAAACTCTCGTATTTTGTTTAACAACCTTATAAAGGGAAATGTTTCGATTTTTCTGATGAGAAGTATATTTTATTAGAAAGACCCTATCCAGGGTGGATTCAAACCGCTGGTGGTAAGGGATCCACAGTGAGGAACCTCCTCGCAATATGAGAGTTCTGTTGGTGTTGGTCGAAACTCTTTGCAATCAGTCCATGCACTGACTAATGATTGTCGAATCCATATTTCACATAAACCAACCTTGTTATCATAAATATGTAATAATGTGCTATTATACATTGGACATTCCATCCTGAATGTGTCATAAGAGTCGACAGAAGGAAATGACTAGTTATAAGAGAAGAAAAACAGTGAACACGCAACACTGTCTGGCTAGTGTAGCGTCCATGTAGTTGGAGGAGGCCCGACTCAGTAGCGTGGGTCATTTATGTTATGACTAACACTGACTAAGAACAATCAATAAAGAAAACATTCAAATGAAACCAAATATAAATTAAAATTGTTTGATCAATTAGTTAAAATTGGTAATTGGGCTAAGAGCTTGAGGCAATATAGCAACTGAAAATCTAACAAAAATATTATTTTACCCTAATTGTTTTTTTCATCCCCCATTTCAAGTCGGACAAAGTCAGCGAGTTAAGAAATCTGTTTCGAGTTGGACAGTACATAGTTGTCAGTGTACTAGATGTCAAAGATACTATTATGGTGTCTACTATGCCCCAACACGTCAATGCCGGGAAAACGCACACCGACCTTCACAAAGGTAAGGTTTCCACTTCTCTTCTTTCTAACAAAAAAATTGATGATTATCCTCCATTTTTTAGTTTAATTTTTAGATTATAATTTACCACAAGCCACTACTAACGATACCGCGTAGCGATAGCGGCGTAGCGACCGCCGTATCCTCCGTGTCAATTATACGGGGCCCCGACGTGCGTAAGCAAAAATTAATAAAAACTTCCCAAATTTTTTATTATTTCTGAAATGAAAAAAGTTAAAAAAAGTAATTTTAATAGAGGCAGAAACTTTAGAAAAACTAAAGTCATCATCAGCTATAAATCATTTAATAAATCAGTTTGCCGAAAAAAAGGCAAGGAGAGTCTTCATTTAAATTAAATTGTTTGAAAAAATTTGGTAGATGTGACAGATAGATAATTATGATGAATAAATATGTCTATCAATTTTATGCACAATTTTTTGTCTTTTGTGAGAAAAAATTACCCTTCATAAGGGCCCGCAAATAAATTTTTATACGGGGCCCCACCAAGGCACGCTACGCCCCTGGTTAGTGGTAGATGGTCTTCCATTTTTTAGTTAGAAAGAAGATATCATTTAGCAAAAGTCAACACACAAGTTCACATAGCCCCATTTCTGTCATAATTCTGTGATACAGCAGTTACCAAACGACGCGCAATAATCGATGTTTGGATATCGATTGATATTTGACACACATACGCATATACTCGTATACTCTTTTGTTAATTGTTAACGTCTGTGGTCAGATTGAGAATATAACAATAATTTCAATTAATTATGATCGCTTTCGACGACTGGACTACTATTTTACATAATTCACCTAGCTAAGTGAATACTAGCTTTTATCCGCGACTTCGTTTGCGCCAACCTTTATGGCCGCTGTGAATGTAGCCGCATTACGCTGCGCACAACACAAAATCAGGTATCAGCGGGACGTACGCTGGGGGTGGAGGCAGGGCACGCCCACGCGCGCCGTTTTTCACCCGCATGTGCCCTCGCCACCCGCGTGTTAGTGTGAGTGAGCTACGTTCGTATTGGTTATTAAATGTACAATGCGCAAGTTCGTACCCACTGCTACATTCAGACGGGCCTTAAAGATTGGCGCGGAATGTAAGTAGCTGAAAAATATTGTTCTATTGACTAAAGCCATTTAGAACTTATGAAGAAGTGAGGCAATTGTATTGTGGTTTACAGGTCTCATTATACAGGCAGCAGTCTCCTCGGTAGAAGACCATGGTTACCTGATGGAAATTGGCGTTTCTAACACGCGAGCGTTCTTGCCAAGCAAGCACGCGAACCCTGAAGCCAATTTAGGTAAGATACCATTTTGTGAATTTCGTATAAAATAAATGTCGACAAAATGGCGGGGGCAGTATTTGCATATCGCAAATAGTCCTTCTGAGATATACTGTAATAAAATTGTTACTTAGTATGTATTTACGAGGTTTGTATCAACTTGCGGTCTCTCAGAATGGTGTGGGTTGATGACCAGTCTTGCTAGCATGGCATAGTAGGCTAATTTCCCTCTATGCATTTGGAGGAGGTCCGTCTCAATAGTTGGTTATTTATAGGTTGAAAATTTGAAATGATTATGATACTGTATCTATATATTTATCCGTGTTTTTTTAACGTATTTACAATACATACAAGTCGCCATCCCATTCCATTCCGCGGGTATCGTCAGAGCCGACTAAAGGCTATGACAAGGCAGAACTTTGCTTTCTGCGCACATTGCCTATAACATTTTTATTATATACTACCTGTACTGTACCCTGCGCACGTGGTTACGCCACGAAAGACATGACACATTTTTTTTTTGTCAGAACCAACATCCTTTTGCTGAAGATCATCACATGATCAAATGCATAGTTTACGATTCTTTCAAGGACATACAGACAAACATAAATTTGTATATATAAGAATTTATGATAAAGTGACTGTTATTTGCCTAAGTAAATGAATAAAAACCTAGCCGGAAGAGAGGGGAAGTGGGGCACAGTTAATTTCCCTCCTCGTGAATGGAGGAGGCATGTGGGTAATCAATAGGCTGAGATAAGAACTTTTTTATCTCCCAGAGGTGGGCATGGTGACGTGGTGCGTGGTTCGCTCAGTGGAGTCTTCGCCGGCGCAAAGCGTGGTGACGCTTTCCTCTGAACTGTCTGCGTTACAAGATAGTTGGCTGCGGTACAAACCATCTGGAAGCCTCATTCCTGGAAACGCTGTGGACTTCCAAGTCGATACTGTGAGTATAAATCTTCCCAGCTGGCGGTTAGGCGCCATAAAACAAGAGTAGAAATCTGCTTTACAATCTATACATACAAATAAATAAAATTGGAGTGTCTGTTTGTAATAATAAAATAAACACTTTTTTGTCTGTCTGTCTGTTTGTTCCGGCTAATCTCTAGAACGGCCGGACCCATTTTAACGGGACTTACACCGATAGCTGATGTTATAACGAGTAACTTCGGCAACTTTTTTTAGACTAGCTTAGCCCCGTGGCGTCACCCGCGGTACCACAATAAGTAAGCGCGGGTGAAACCGCGGGGCGCAGCTAGTCGACAATAATGCACGACTTACCGTTACCGAAGCCGGCAGACCTTTTATCATTACCCCACTTCTATAGAGCAGGTTTCTTTGTAATTTATTGAATAGCCGCACGCGTCAAAGTACAGCGTGTTTCTTGACTATATCCTCGTTGTGGGCGCTGTTTGTCACGTGACCGGCTGGCGCGTTTCGATCGCAGCAAAATCGTACGTTTCGAAAGCCCAATATTTTATTTTAAATCCAATATATAACATTCTCGTGTCACGGTGTTTGTTATTGAACTCCTCCGAAATAGCTCGACCGATTTTCGTGAAATTTTGTGTGTATATCGGCTAGGTTTGCGAATTGGAATTTTCATCCCCCTAAATGTTAAAGGGTTTTATTATTTATTTATTTATTAATACTTTTTGCACATACATAAAAGTTATGCACAAAGGCGGACTTAATGCCTTAGGCATTTTCTACCAGCCAACCTTAGAGTGGTGCAGAAACGGAGCGTGGCAGGTGCACTACTACATTACAAAGATTTATCATACATAAACATACATAACATATACATATAAGACATACATACCTACTTATAATACAAAAATATTATATATATATATATATATATATATTATAGATACATACATATATAACGACGCACTCAGGTTAAACAGTAATAATAATAATTTGAAAAAGAATAATAATAAAATCTGCGATGATCAAATTCTGCGACAAACATCAAGCTAATTAGTAATGCTCAAATACTTCCGAACTTCCTTCTTGAACGTGTAGCGACAGTCGACCATCCTGATTTCCGGAGGTAGGGCGTTCCATAATAGGATGGACTGTACAAAAAATGAACGGTGTAGAAAGTCAGTAAAATGGGTGGGGCACTGTAATTGCCGATTATGAGAGGAGCGCAAATTTTTGTTATGGACGGAACAGGTATATTCAAAAAGAGAAGAAAGATAAGAAGGTGGGGTGGGGGAACAAAGAAAAGAGTGAAGAGTGGTCAACGCCCGTACCTCTCGACGCTGTCGAATGGGCAACCATTTGAGTTGAGCTCTAAACGCTGAAACATGGTCATACTTGCGTAGGTTGAAAACGAACCGAATGCAGTTGTTAAGAAGCCGGTCCAGTTTATTGAGGAGGTCTGCATTCAGGTCATAGTAGCACACATCACCATAGTCGATAAGGGGAATGATTAGGGACTGCACAAGCATTGCTTTGACGTTAGACGGGAGAAGATTCTTAAATCGATAAAGGTAACGTAAAGCTCCAGTGACTCTCTGGCTGACACTAGCCACTTGAGCACGCCAGTTAAGGGTGTTATCAATAATCACGCCAAGATCTTTAACCTCAGAGCTAAAAGGAACGACATTGTCATCAAACTTAAGACACGGTAATAAATTGTTATTCACTCTGCACAGCATCCGAGAACTCCCAACGATAATGGCTTGGCACTTAGTCGGGTTAACTGCAACACCGAACCTAGCTGACCAGGTCTTCACGACTTCGAGATCTTGGTTTAATTTACTGATAGTCTCAGGCAGAGTGTCCACACTAGCCTGACGATATAGCTGCAGGTCATCGGCATATAGATGATACGCACACTGAAGTTTGGGTGTAAGGAAATTTATGAATAGCGAAAAAAGAAGAGGAGATAAAATACCGCCTTGCGGGACGCCACTTACAAGACTTTTCCAGTTTGATGAACATTCACCAGAACGGACACTTTGCTGGCGCCCCTGAAGGTACGAGGAGAACCATTCTACCGCCTGTGGTGAGACCATAAGATGGGAGAGGATGGATAACAGGATATCGTGACTGACGGCATTAAAGGCATTGGAGAAATCAATAAGAACAAGAACTGTCAGTTTTGTGTCCTCCATACCTAACCTAATGTCGCCAGTCACTTTAAGGAGGGCTGAGGTTGTGCTGTGGCCCGGCCTGAAGCCCGATTGTAGGGGACTAATAAGGTTATTGGTATAGATAAAATGTGAAAATTGCTTGTGGACACAGGCCTCAAGCACTTTTGATAAGAAGGGAAGAATTGAAATTGGGCGGAAGTGATTGGAAAGTAAGGGATTGGGGACCTTGGGTAAAGGGCGAACATAGGCTCTTCGCCATATGTCAGGAAAGACACCGGACTTTAAGGAGAAATTAATTACGTGAGATAACGGAATAAGGACGTGGTCGAGGATTGTAACGATCATGCGGCGGGAAATGCTATCACTTCCCACCGCTTTGGATCTAATGGATAGGATAATCTTTTGGATCTCACCGAAGTCGACAGCAGAAAAGTGAAAAGGTGTGATATCGGGACTCGCTAGACCAGATATATAAGACAGAGTGGTGCTTTTAGTTAGATGATCTAAGGTACGAACTGTGGTGAAATGGTTGTTTAAATCATCTAAACTAATTGAGGATGGCAGGTCTAAGTGTCGCGGTTTGCCAACACCAAGAGTTCTAAGGAACTTCCAGATGTCAGCAGAAGATGATGAAGTAATATTGCTGAGAATGTGGCGGCGTTTAGCGTCACGTATCATCAGATTGCAACGATTTCTGACTCTCCGGTAGGAAGCTATATTGTCTTCTGTGCGATCCCTTCTCAGTCTCCTGAACGCTCGGTCCCGCAATTTCATAGCCAATTGTATGCCCTTGGTCATCCATGGAGCAGGTGGGCGCTTTATCTTCACTCTTTTGATCGGGGCATGCAAGTCATACAGTTTCGTGATCAGCTGGTTGAGGACATAAACCTTATCGTCCATTGTAGGAGCTTCATACAGGGCCGCCCAGTCGATCATAGAGGCATCGCTGTTGAGTTTGTCAATGTTCATACGCGCAAAGCAACGCTTGTACGTGATCTTGGGCTTGGGTTTGGGTGGTTTTAGGAAGTAGGATAGGAATAGAAGATCATGGTGTGAGAAACCAGGGGCAATTAGTTGACCGTGTGTTGATACCAGGGATGGATTAGATATGATGATCAAATCAAGCCACGTGTCATCACCAACTGCACTGGAGTGAGTAGCTTCTAGTGGCAACACGTGTAAGCTAGCTGATTCAAGGATATGCAATAGTTTACGGGTCCGAGGAGAGTTATAGGAAAGAAGGTTTGTGTTGAAATCACCCATGATGATGTGATGTGCATACTCTGAACCCAGGGATTCTAGAACTGATTCCAATTCAGTGAAGTAATCAGTCATTGGTGGACAATATACGACACCTATGACGGTTTTGACACCTTTAATGGATACCTCAAGGAAAAGAAATTCTGCCGAGGCAGTGTAAGTTGAAGGTGAAGATGCCAAAACCCTATAGCTAAAATCACTTCGCAAGTAAATAGCCACTCCTCCCCCGCCTTTCCCAATCCGGTCATTTCGGATGAGAACGAACCCGGGAAGAGGATAAGAGGTCGATGGAAGACATGGTTTGAGCCAACTCTCGGAAATCAGGATGGCGTGAACGTTGTTATTGGTGAACGTATCAAACAATTCACTATGGTGACTGGGGAGACTTTGTGCGTTTAGGTGACACACGTTGAAAAACATATTATTTTGTTTTTAATTAGTTTCTAACCCCTAATTTTGTTATTTTATATTTTAGACAACAAAAAACTTTGTATTATTTTATGATACAGCATACAAAAATACATACAACCCAAAATTTTCACCTCACTCACCTCCAACCTGTATTTTAATAGCGATATTTATAAAGCCAAAACTAGGTTTGCCGGGTCAGCTAGCATAATATAAAATCGTACACCTGCAAACGGTTTAGAAAGCCTTTTATATGTCCCCAGTCGGGGGACGGGGCTGGGGTATGTGGGAGAACTAATAAACCTACCACAAATGTTCCGGTCTCGAACCAAACTACCTGCGGGAACACAATATAAGTTGGCTAGGAGTTGGGAGTTCAGAACCCTACCCTCGAGTTCTTTACTATGTATACATATATGGCGCCAGGTCTTACGACGTTATTCGTCCTTGCTTCCCTGCAAACCTTGTGCCAACCAGTCTTGCTAGCGTTCTTGCCTCCATGAATTTGGAGGAGGCTCAGTAGTTAGATAATGTGTTTGAAGAAAATGGGCATAGTGTCACTACCCCATTCCATTCTGAAGGTGTCGTAAGAGCCGAGAATTAAATGACAAGGCCGATTATTATCTAGCCGCAAGACAAGGAAAACTTGATGCAAAACACAACCCGACTGGCCAGCGTGGCACAGAAGGCTGATTACCCTCCATGCACGGAGAGGAGGCCCGTCTCGGTAGTGGGTCGTTTATGGGCTGAATAGTAATAGTATTTATTTTTATTTTATTTTAATACTTCATGCAAACATATTTACACAGGCGGACTTAATGCCAAGAGGCATTCTCTCCCAGTCAACCTTTGGGTAGTGCAGAGAGGGGCTTACGGTAGATGCAATGCTGGATACGAAAGAGTGATATAGATAAATCTTAACCTAAACACATACTTAAATTACTTAAAATAAATACACATGAATATATAAACATACATATACAATATACGTAAATATTTAAGTGCATTTATAAAAGATACATACTCATATCGAATATACATCACTACATAGTATAAAACAAAGTCGCATTTTTCTGTCCGTCCCTATGTATGCATAAATCTTTAAAACTACGCAACGGATTTTGAAGCGGTTTTTTTTAATAGATAGAGTGATTCAAGGGGAAGGTTTATATGTATAACCCACCCTCGCTTTGCACGGGCGAAGCCGGGGCGGGCCACTAGTAAATATATAATATATATATTCCACTAAACTTGAGAAATATTGAGCTTATTGTAAAAGTGGTTAAGTAGCTTGAATTTAAACGTTAGAAGACTGTCAGCCATCCTGATTTCGAGGGGAAGTGCGTTCCATAAAAGGACCGACTGCACGAAAAAAGTTGAGTGTACAAAGTCAGAGCGGTGAGAGGGACATTGGAGAAGTCGATTATTTGAGGACCGAAGGTCTTTATCATGATTTGAGGACAGAAAGTCAAAATGTGAAGTTAAATATGAGGGGGGATGAGGAGAAAAAAGAAGTGAAAATAACATTGTTAAAGCACGCATTTCTCTGCGTTGCCTGATGGGCAACCATTTCAAAAGGTTCCGATGATCAGAAATATGGTCATATTTCCGGAGGTTGAAAACGAATCGAATGCAATTGTTGAGAAGGCGGTCAAGTTTATTGAGTAGATCAGCATTCAGGTCAAAGTAGCATACATCACCATAGTCAAATATCGGTAGGATTAGGGTCTGCACAAGCATTGCCTTAATGTTAGATGGCAGAAAGTTTTTGAGACGGTACAGCATACGCAACGATCCCGTGACTTTTTGGCTAACCCGAGCGATTTGGTTCCTCCAGCTGAGTGTCCTATCGAGAACTAGACCTAAGTCAGTGACGGTACTACTAAAAGGAATATTTTTGCCGTTGTAAATTAGTTTTTATACTACTACTATTACTATTCAGTGGTCTATTTCCATATTTTTAAGGTATGGGAGTATTTGTTCTTTTTTATAACCATTAAACATTTTTTCTAGCCCCTGGAGAACGGAATCGAAGGTCACATATTTGGTGACACACTGGCTTATGTACAGAGACAGCATGTGGACAAGGTTAAGGGCAAGAAACCCAAATTGGGGCAGAAGGTGAGTTTTTGTGACAACAATAATAACAGTTGGTTTAGCCTGACAAAGTCCTCCTAAGACATAAGAATTATTTTTAAGAAGTATTTTTTTCAATGATCGTGAAAACCTGAGATCTATCGCAGGTGTAGTTTAACTAAATAATAAATTTGTACTAATCGCGAATAAGATTCCCCATTCCATCCTGAGGGTATGGTAAGAGCCGACAAAAGGGAATAACAAGGCCTAGCCTCAAGGGAAGGAAGACTTGATACGAAACCCTGTGCCAACCCGTCTGGCCAGTGTGGCACAGTAGGCTAATTACCCTCCATGTAATGGGAGGAGGCCCGACTCAGCGGTGGGTCATTTGTGGGTTGTATAGTAAGAATTATTTAATTTAATTGTTTATGGTCATTATTTCAACACATAAATGACATTGCAGTGACATTTAACACGAAGATACTCAACATTCTTGATACGATCCTCCGGAAATTTCTGCAAGCGAAGCCACCATAAGCTAGTTATACCAATTATAATATTTGAAAAGACAAAAAAAATAATTCGTTGAATTTGTAATTTTTACTTCTGATTTTAACATAGAAGCTACATGTCCTTATTGATTAAAAAAAAAGATACTTTTAATACCCGAAAAAAAATAGGGCTCAAAATAAACATTTCGGGATATTACCTTTTGAGACAGTCTATTTTCATTAGAAGAAATTATTATTGGTTCGCGTTGATTTACCATTTGACGGTTTCGCCTAGGTTCGCGCACGCGTCCTCTATGTGATGCCAACGAGAAACACACCGTTCCTTACCATGAAGAACATCTTCAAGTCCACATACCCCGATCTGGAGGAAGAGCAGGTGCTCAAGATAGGAGACATCGTTGAAGAGGCGCAGGTAATGGGTTCATACACTTAAGACTGTACATAGGCTAATGGGGTGTCAAGGTAATGAATGAATAAACGCGGGTGTTACATCCCGGAAGAACGCGTTCTGGAAGGCGCAGTGCTGGTAGGCCTCCCACACGGTGGACCGACGACCTGGTTAAGGTCGCCGGAAAGCAGTGGATAGTGGACATCTGGCTGATGATTATCTATATTGATTAACTACTTAATAAACGTCAAGGATATTGATGTAGTTGGTTCAAAAATCTTAACTGACACCTCATACGTGCCGCGTGCGGTAGTGATGCAGGTCTGTTACACACGTAAAGACCATGAGTTCGAAAAATCGCTGTTTGTAAACAATTAAAACCGATATCTATGTGTAGTTGTCATACATTACACATATTCGGTAACAGAATCGAGTGCAGTACCCTCCTTCGGTGTACAGTCTTTTACCAGTCATCTGGTATATGTAACATCAATAAGTTGATATTTTTTTAATGTATCTAATGCAGAGAATTAGGTACAGCCTGTGTCGCGAGGGAAGTTTACAAATATGAAATTCACATACACAAATGACACCCAGCCTCTGGTTTACACAAAGACACTTGCCTGGCCCCAGAATCGAACCCGGGACCCCGTGATGTAATGGCGGCGCATCCAACCCCTAGACTAACAAGGTAGTCAAATGACTTGTTGGTCTATTTATAAAACTCCCCATGATAAATGATGTGTCAGTAATATGATTGTTCCATTTGTTATGTATAAAGACCTCTTTATGATTTAGGTGTTGAAAATCGTGTCCCGCACAATCATGTTCCGTCTAAAGGAAGGCTGCGTGGGACACATGAGCAAGAGCCGAGTTCAGGTGCACGAAGAACTTAGCGACGAGGATATCATCGCCAAGTCCTACCCTATTGGTCAGTACAATTGAATGAAGTTGATTGAATGGAACGAATGAATGGATATGACAAGAATAGCTGGTATTCATACTACTACAACTTCTCTCTTCTCTGACGGATTTAGAATACACAATGTCACCAACCCATACCGTCTTGAGGGTGTCGTAAGAGGCGACTAAAAGAACGCAAGAGGCAGATCACCTAGCCGAAAGAGAAGGAAAACTTGATACAAACCCTGTGCCAGCGTGGCACAGTAGGCTAATTCCCTCCATGAATTTGGAGGAGGCCTGACCAGTAGTAGGTCATTTATGGGCTGAAACGACGAAGACTACTTCTCAGCCCATAATGACCCACTGCTGGGTCGGGCCTCTTCCCGACGTAGTGAGGGTAATTAGCCTACTGTACCACGCTGGCCAGACGGGTTGGCACAGGGTTTCGTTTCAAGTTTTCCTTCTCTCGCGCGTAGGCTTTCGGCCTTGTCTTTTCCTTTTGTCGACTCATACGATACCCTCAAGATGGAATGGGGTGGTGACTCTTTGTATTCTAAGTCCGACACCACACGGACAACTAAGTGTTATTAGTTTCGACTGCCTCGTTGGTCTAGTGGTTAGATGTGCCGCCTTTGGATCAACGGGTCCCGGGTTCGATTCCGGGGTCGAGCAAGTGTCTTTGTCTAAACCAGAGGCACTGGCTCGGAGTCTGGGTGTCATTTCTATCTATTTATCATCCATTTATAGTAGTTTATCATCCATCTCGTTACCATAACACAAGCATTAAGTTGCTTAGCTTGGGACGAGATGGCGTTGTGTGAAATGTCCAAGGATATATATTTATTTAGTGTGAATAAGTGAATTTTGTTTGTTTGTGTCAGGCAGCAAGCACCGAGTGCGCGTGCTGGTGTACCACCTGTCCGACGGCACGTTCGCCGTGTCGGACCAGCCCGAGGTGCTCCGCGAGCGGTACTTCACGGCCGACCAGCTGCGCGTCGGGGACCTGGTGGACGCCACCGTGCACTCCGTGGCGGACTCCTATGTCATGCTCGCCGTCGGCCGGCTGCTTGGTGAGCATCAAACTCAAATCATTTATTTCAATTGAACCTATTTACAGGTGTTTTTGAAAAGTCGAAATTGAAGTTAGGAATCTAGGTGCTTCTAGTTCACGTTCATTCGTCTATGCTTTTTATTTCTGACTCCCGACTGACGAGAGTCTTTTTTAAGTTTGGAACTACTTTGCTTGCACATAAAGTGGAACAAAACGACACTTTTCGAATAGATGGGATGAAAAATGCTTTATTGTATTAGCCAATTATGGCGTTCACAATCGTCAACGGATACACCATTTTCATAATACTACTACCAAACAAGAAGACATGGCGGAAGAAACTTAGTGGGCTTATCTTTTTTTTAAACGCCATATTACAATGACCGTGTACATATAACTTACTAATTTCGTTTAGTTCCGAAAGGCGCTCAAATACAATATCAGTTTTATATTTTAAATAAATGAGTAGAGATTTAATGGGCTGAAACGACGAATTTCTAATAATTTATTATTTTTAGGTTATGTTCATCAAATGCATCTGTCTGAAACTGGAATATACACTGACCCAAAACGGAGTTCCAACTCCAAGTTGCCCAAGATTAAGTACAAGGTAAACTTAAATATAGCGTTTCAGTTTTGTTTACACGATATTTTTGGCTAATATTACTTCAAGTACAGTTCGCGCCAATCTTTATGGCCGGTTCTATCCTTTCTGTAACTATATTTTTTAACTAAGATGTCATCCAGGTAGGTCAGGCCGTGAAGGCTCGTGTCCTCAAGAAAGATCCAACCAAGACCAATGCGTTCTACACACTGAAGCCTTCGCTGCTCGCGCCAGATCTGGAAGTGTTGCAGAGTTATGAACAGGTGGAGGTCGGCAAAGCGTACACTGGGGTCGTACAGGTAATGTATGACCTTGATGCCAACAAGATTGCCAAACACGCCAGGGTAGGGCTCATAGCTTGCAGGACTGACTGCCAATGGGGCATAAAAGTCCAGGAGTTGCGATCGCAGACTGGAAAGTACAGTGCTGGAGGCTGATCCAATGGATCAGGGTGACTTAGGGCTGGCCTTTGTGGAAATCCTTGGGGGAGGCCTATGTCCAACAGTGGACGTATTTTGGTATTCTCTCTCAGCTGACTATAGGATACAGACCCGTGTCTTGAATATATGAAATGTGTACAAATTGTGCGAGACTAACATTAATGACTATAGGTTGTTGGAGTATAACATAAATGATGCTCAGCAATATGCCAATCTCATCTTCAGTTGTAAAACTGTTTTTTAAATTCTGCTTTAACGTGTCGGTTAACTTCCAATTTTTTATTTCTCAACCTCTTGTACATAAGTAGTTCCATTATACCATAATTATCCTGACCTCATACCATATTAGATTTCCAGAACAATCATTCTTAGCCTATCGGCCGTTTTATCACTCACTCACTCTTTCATTCTCCCCATTCAATCAATATATCCATCTCTTGAGTCCTCCCACGATGCCACCATCTATCCGCGTTAATAGTTTTACAAATGTAAGCAGTGGTCGGAATCCGAACTGGTGATACACTGTATTACATTACATTATATATTTTTTATCAGTGTGTTGACAATTTGTAAATGATTTGACTTTGAATCATGGATTTATTTTCAGAAAATATTTAACTCCCTTCTGGTGGGCTTCTTCGGCTTCGTGACGGCCATTGTGCCGCATCGGCACATCAGCCGGGACCCGACACTAAACGTCGCGGAGGCATTCCACGTTGGACAGATCGTGAGTAAACCATAAATTTTTTTTTCTTTTTATACTAGTAGGCTGGTCATAGTGTCTGCGAGGTAGAGGGCCTACGCTATGCGGTGCTGCCGAATTAGCTGTCTCGGTGCCAAGAAGCGTAAGCTGCCAGGGAAGGCGGCGACGCAGGTCCGGATGGACACATAGTCCGTCCGTGACCCGAGTGGGACCCGTTCTGTCCGGGCCAACTCGCAGAGGAGCGCATAGGCACACGTAGGGTCGTGGCCTGTAGGACAACTGGTGCGTGTCGGTCCCAACCGCCTCTCCACTGGGACGCGAGAGCGGAGGAGCTTTATTGGGTAGGCGGTCGCCTTCTACCTCAGACCGGGAACCCGTAAAAAGGGTTTCACCTGCGCCCAATAAAAAAAAGTGGTCGTACCGAGGAGTGCGATCTGCAAGGTGAGCAAAGTCTGACTCTGCTACCGGTGACCTCCCTGCCTCGGAGGACACGTGAAGCCGAAGTTCCAAGCTGCCATTCTACCATCTATGGCAGTTAAACTTACTGACTACGTGAAAAATACAGAATTTTTGCTCGAATAGAGAACATGATGGTGCTATAATGGCCGAGCTCTTCCACTGACAGTATTTTGGCAACCATACTCATGCTCAGAGTCACGAGTAGTATTATTTGATCTGCAGGATCTCCCTCCTGACGATCAGATTCATTGGGACTGTTGGTTCCACTAAACTGTCTTCTGACTTCTACTACATAGCCCATAGACGACCCACCGTTGAGTTGGGCAGCCTCCAGTTACATGGAGGATAATTAGCCTACTGTGCCTGTGTATCAAGTGTTCCTTCTCTTATGGCTAGGTTAGCGACCTTGTCATTGCCTTTTGTCGGTTCTTACGACACCATGTATTCTAAATCTGACACCACATGGACCTCTCTCTTAAAATCAAAACTCCAGGAGCATGCTTCGTACTTAGATGTTATAAATTATAACATTTATCAGGCGATAAATAGCCGACGAGATTGGTGATTTTTTTTTCTTTTGTTTTAAGGTAAAATGTACCATTTTGAAAGTGGACGTTGAAACGAAGAAAATGACGGGTAGCCTTATCACTGCCCCATTCTGGCCTGCGGTAAGCATTTTTTTTCAGTTAGTATAATTTGGGACATATTTATGTAAATAGAAAAGAAATATATATTATTTTATTAAAGAATAGAAATATAAAGAAATTATATTATTTATTTTAGAAACAAGCCGAAAAAGCAGGTAAACGTCATAACGAAGAAGAGGATTCCGAGAAAGTTCCACGTAAAAAGAATAAAAATAGCTTGGATAATGACACAGAACTTTTAGCTTCGGACAATGAATCCAAAAGCGAAAGGAAGAAGAAAAAACAAAAGCAATCTCAAGAACCTACTGAAGAACAAAATGAGGAATTATCCAGTAAGAAAAAGAAAAAGAAGTCAAAACGAGAACTAACAGGTTCAGATGATACTGAGGCTATGGAAGTTGATCCAGGTTTGGTAGAACAGCGGAGGGAGGACACACTGAAAAGTCTCGAAGTAGGGCAGATTGTGGATGCCACGGTTCATATTATCACGGCCAATCACGTCTTGCTGACCGTTGGATGGGTAACAGGTGAGTTTTAAAATTGACGTAACGTACATTTTTTTTGCTGGTGCATAGATTTTTCCATTCAATGTACCTAATTTACTTGGTAAAGACACATCTACAAGCAAAACATGAATGATATTAAAAAAAAACATATAAGTTATATTAGCCCCTCTGTATTGAAGTAACGCTTTTTTTCTTGCTAAATTATTTTATTAAGGTTCCACTATGAAGTAAATATCTGTATGATTTTAGGATGCGTTCCACATATACATTTACCTGATTTGGAAACAAATACAGACAATGAAAAAAGATTGCAACCACTGAAGAAAAATTTCAAGGTAAGGTGAAACTCTTCCAGTTTTTGATTGCGTGTGCCATGCAATATATAGCATACGAGTATGTAAACACATACAGTTTACATAGATTTAAATTCCTCATATCTTGTAATAGTTGATACTAATTGCTGCTAGCTTTTTAATATTAATGAATGCATCATTTTTATGCTCTTTAATATTGGGGTTCTTCAGGGATCACACCTAGGTCCTTTACATTTCTTATTAATTAGATATATTAAATTGGTCAATCAGGTGGGACAACAAGTTAAGGCGCGTGTGCTCTGGGTGGACCTGAACATAAATTCTTTGTATCTGACCCTTAAACCGGAACTGCTGGTACCAGATCTCGAAGTGATCCAGAGTATTGATCAATTGGAAGTTGGAAAAGCATACACGGGAGTTATTACGGTATACATGTTATTCAATTTATTATTTTTAAATTTGGAAGACCCTTTTAAATCAAAATTAAGTTAATGGTGACGTTCTATGTCTGCAGTTAATACGACATTATGTGCTGGTGACGTTTTTCAATCGCGTTGCGGTTTACGTATCAAAGCGCTACGTCACGAAGTTGAGGCCATTGAACCTGGAAGAAGTTGTCCACGTTGGGCAAGTAGTGAGTATCTTACTATGGACACAGAGTAATACAGAGCGAAACCTTCTAAAGAGTGAGCAAAATTGTTACCTATTGTTATAGGGTTGGCACAGGAGGATTAAATTAAATACACAAAGGTTTGTTTACATGTATTTGTCATTTAATAATTTGAGAATTACTTTTAGTCAATAACTAATCACATCATTTCAAAAAGTCTTCATTTGTCTTTGGAATAATTAAAAAAAGATATGTTTTTATTTTTTCGAATGCTGTTCGTGCACACAGTACAATAAACCATATTTACAGTCTTTCTAATTTATTTAAATTTCAATTTTAAACAAACACGCACCACGCGATACGCATCGAGCGGTGAGGTAGCCCTTTGTTATGGCACTGGCTGAACCAGTATAAACCGGTTTCGTTCCGTACGTGACGAGTCGCCAGTGGCCCTGCACACACGCACCGTGCTTGTAGTAGTGTACCTACCGTGGCGCTGTTCTTAGAAGGTTTCGCTCTGTATTACTGGAAATGCGATAGTATCAACAGTACTGCTCGTTATTATTTGAATGCATCGTTCTTTTTCAGGTAAGCTGTACTATAATAAGAGTTGAAAAACAAAGAAATAAAATAGCGGGA
Organism: Clostera curtula; assembly: GCA_905475355.2. Classification (NCBI taxonomy): domain Eukaryota; kingdom Metazoa; phylum Arthropoda; class Insecta; order Lepidoptera; family Notodontidae; genus Clostera; species Clostera curtula. Next base: position 1,190,144 of record FR997813.1, on the reverse strand, counting down.
AGCTTAGTGACGAAACCTTTCACTCCAGATGTGAGTACTCGTCTTAAATAGATTATCTCCAAACCGATGGATCAGTACTGCTTAATAAAGGTATTTTTTATGGCAGGATTCAAGGAATCATCAGCAGGAAGACGATTCTGATACACAGAAAAGAGACTTAGAAGAACTTTTCACAGCTGATAATAAGAAAGAGAAAAGGAAAAATGAAACATCTATGGAAGAACTTTCTGAAGATAGTGATGCTATAGAAACGGATGTTTATGAAGATACTGACCAACCGCTGCCTCCACAGGACCTACAGTTGATGGATCTCTCAGAATGCGTTAGGGAATCCGATTACAAAAGAAAATTAAAATCCCTAGGCAAAAATGTTACTAACAGAATTAAAAGAGTGCTAAGATTAGAACAAAAGATATCTAGGCTTGAGGCCAGAGGTTTAAACGAACACAATAAAAAGTTTCACAAAGCCATGCATATGGAAAAATTGGTTGTGGAGAAACGTGCTGGCAAATTGATGCAAGCAATGGAGATTGCACACGCTAAAATAATGGAATTCCGGCTGGGAAAAACCGATAAGAAGAAGGTGAAAAAGGAAAAGAAATTAAAGACGACGGCTATTGAAGAAACTTCACCTGAAAAACCTGGGAAGGTTGAAAGAAAAGTAGCCAAAGAAAAAGTGAAAGAAGATAAGGCAGTGAAGAAAAGTGATTTAAATTTGGATGGAATTAAAGTGGTGGAAAGTATGGAGCCTGCACTTGAAGTTCCCAGCGTGAAAGACTTCTGGTCAACGAAAACTGATGGCGTGTCCAACACAGCTGTTAAAGAAGAATCAAGCAGCAGCGATGAAGAGGTTGGTATTTATAACTTCTGACAGAAAGATGGGTGGCATAAGTTTGATGTACAAGTGTTTGTCTGAATCATCATTGCTCTTAAACATCTTAATCGATACCGATTCAGCCGTGTCAAGGTCATTAGGTGTTTCCTTGTTATATTGGTAGTTATAATTTTCAATATTGGTTATTCAATCTACTACTTCTCAACCTATAAGTGACCCACGGCATATATTCAATAAATGTTTTGCCCATGTACAGGATGTAACAAAAGCGCATTTATAGTACCAAGCCACACTGTCATAAGGGTTTCGTAAGCGCGACTAAAAGAAAAAATAGAGACTTATCAGAAAGAGAGGTCATGCTGGTTGCAAACCCTGCGCCAACCCGTCTTGCAAGCGTGACAAAGTACGCTTATTTCCCTCCATGAATTTGGAGAAGGTCCGAGTCAGTAGTGGGTCATTTATGGGCATAAATGGTGATGATAATGGAATAAATGGATTTATATGATAATGGAATAAATTTATTGTTTATAGGAGCAAGATCAGCCAAAGAAAAAACGCAAGAAGCTAACGGCAGCCGAAAAAGTGGCGAAGGCACGGGAGGAGGAGGAGCGAGTGAGGGAGATGGAGCGACGTGCGATAGAGAGCGAAGCGCAGCCGCGCTCCAGCGACCAGTTCGAAAGAGCCCTGCTGGCCAGTCCCAACTGCAGTCAGCTGTGGATTGCTTACATGGCCTTCCATCTGCAGGTACTAATATGTTGTTATAACTTTTAGATTGAAGGAGAACATATCCGTGTGATAACGGTTAGAATACATAGTGTCACCACCCCATTCCATCCTGAGGGTGTCGTAAGAGGCTGATCACCTCATCCCAAGATAATGAAAACTTGACATAAACCCTGTGCCAACCCGTCTGGCCAGCGTGGCACAGTAGGCTAATTACCCTCCATGTAGTTTCCGTTTCCTAACTAGAACTATAAGGACTAAAATCGTCGTTTGTGTTTTTAGGCGACAGAGATTGAGAAAGCTCGCGCCGTGGGTCGGAAAGCTCTCAATACCATCTCTTTCCGCGAAGAACAAGAGAAGCTCAATGTGTGGCTTGCCATGATCAACTTTGAGAACAGATTTGGCACTAAGGTAAGTCTTCGCTGCAGGCATTACTAACCAGCAAACCACTGTTACTCCAGAGGTGAGAGGCTGAGAAAGAAGTTATATTCATTAGGGGACTGGATTAAAGTACTTTCTGTCATCTGTAATCCATATTCTATATATTTTTTTCTGTTCTTTTAGTATCACGTATCAGTACTCTGTTTGTCTCAGTCCTCTAACGATCCCCTACACATAAGCAGCAAACACGTGACACTGGCAATAATTACCGAAACTTGCCACATTGCCATAGACAATAAGCTAATTTTTGTTCCAGGAGTCCCAGCAAAAGACCTTAGAAGAAGCTCTACAGACTAACGAGCCGTACAAAGTGCATTCCAAGCTGCTGGACATCTACGTAGAGACTGGCAAGCATCAGGAGCTGGTGTCCCTAGTGGACCTCATGGTTAGGAAGTACAAGAGGGACCCAGCTGCGTACATCGCGTGTGGAACCTCCTGCTTCAAGCTGGGCCTGGTGGATAAGGCTAGACAGGTGAGCGTTGTGTGTTACTATGTCAGGGAGTGGATGTGTATCAAAGAATCGGTTCATTTTGTTCTGTCAAGAAGGGTCGGTCGGCCTTGCCATTTACTTTTGTCGGCTCACCCTCAGGATGAAATGCGGTCCTAATTAGGGATTTCAAACTCGGATTGTTATCAACTCTGGAGCTAGTTACGATGTTGTGCAATCAAATCCGGAACTCCGGCGTTGGATCCGGAGTTTACAGTTTTTTAAAAATTAAAAAAAAAAAGCTTCACTTCCTCTCTAAAAAAATCCTTTCATTTGTAAAAGAATCAGTCTTTTTGTCATGGCATGGCATTATTATCATAAGAATCAACATTAAAATAGCAATCAATTTTTTTTATAAAATCTTTACACAACTTGGCAAGCATCAATAGAATAATCATTCATGACTTATATCTATAAAATAACTTCTTTTTTTGTTATAGAATATAACAAACTAAATATCCTAGATTACAAAAGAAATCAATCAATATTTTTTTGAGAAATTGGGCTGGCAAAAATCAACTTTTTTCGACATCGAAGATCTTGGTAATTTGAGTTTTGAGAAACGATAAGGCGTTTAAGGATTTGTCAGAAAGATAACTTCTAAGCTTCGTGCAGAAAAAGCCTGCTGCCGAAAATGCTCGTTCTGATTCCACGCTCGTCGGCAAAATACACAGCAGATAGTGTTTAATGGTTTCATGGTTTCTGAAAACTGGTTTCAACTCCGGATTTGAAAAATGCTTATAATTATGTCTTAGGTTTTCACGATCTTTACACATTGCAGGAAATGATTATAATTGCTCTGAAACTCCGGATTGAAAGGCCTACTCCTAATATGTTTCTTTACAGGTGATGCAGAAAGCTATTGCAGTTTTGGAGAAAAAAGAACGTAAGTGCAGTGGTTTATATTGTTGCACTTATTTGCAAAGTTAATATTTCGTTTTACGTAAGCTCTATGAGATTTTGAAATCTATGAGAGAGAAGCCACGAGCTATTTCTAGGAGTTAGCTAATTTGCAATTTCGACGCGTTAGTCAACGGTCCCATGGTGTAATGGTTAGCACTCTGGACTCTGAATCCAGCGATCCGAGTTCAAATCTCGGTGGGACCTGTTCTTTTTGTTCATTAAATATACTTGCGGAATTCCGATGTCCTTTGCGTTATTTTAAAATGAACCTAATTGAATTTCAAATAAAAAGTATTTAGTTCAAGGGGTGCCAAAATTTAAAATCGTTTTCTACTTTGTACTGTTTGAAATTCGATATTGCAAGTTCAACTATAATATGAAGTTCAGCACAGTGCCAAACCTTTACTTCACCAATCACGCCCGTTGTAGCTCTGGAGTTAGCAGTAGTATAGTAGAACTGTTTTCACATTTCCACATTTTTGATGGATGTTTAAGGTCATCAATAAAAATCAAGGATCATTAAGGTTAACTCTTTTTAATCCACCGTGTCGGAATACAACCGGTCCGTATTAATTGTTTTTTTTTTTAACAAACAATTTAAACAAATCCTTAATAAGATCGGTGACAATTAAAGTCGGTACCGACTTCAAATGTTTGTTTGGTGGTTACAAATACTATTAATTTTTTTTTTCGAATCTGTTTTTCATATAAAAAAACATACAACCGAAATTTATGAAGCCGGTATCACGCTTGCCAGATGAGGTTTCAAATCGAATTTTCCTGGCTGACTCGGTTAGTCGCGTCTTATGAATACCACGCCATTAGCGACACGTTATAATCTGATTAATATATAAATGCTTTTTCGCACAGATGTGACAGTGCTAGTCCAGTTTGCGTTGCTGGAGCGGGCCCAGGGAGGCTTGGAGCGCGCCGAGGCCTTGTTCGAACAAGTGCTAGCAGTCTATCCGCAGAGGGTGGACGTCGCCTCGACCTACGTCGACATGCTGGTTAAGAGCTCCAACATTGAACATATACGGTATGGAAATATGTACTTGCCCTTCTACCGTTCTGAAGAATAAAAACCTATCTGCAATACTGCTTTGAAACCATTTTGAACTCTATTCTTCATAATATGAAGTTCAAAATGGTCTCAAAGCATTATTGCAAATAGGTCTTTGTTCTTCGCAACAGTCGCCTTAACCAGGCGCAGCAATACATCACCCAAGGATGATGAAACCTGGCTGTGCTGTGTTAATCTGAAAGGATGAACTACTTCCCAATAGGCTACATTAGCATATAGCAGTCTGCTATAAATATATATCCTTGGACATTTCACACAACGCCATCTCGTCCCAAGCTAAAACCTATTCTACACGGTTGGGTCCAACCACCAACAGAGGTCACCTTGGTTGAGTTGGAGCAAAAAGCAACCGTGTAGAAGTTGGTTGATGTCAATATTTGGTTGACCAACCGAGTGAACTTCCAACCACCTTGATCGTGAGCGCATCCCTCACTACCAAGGACCAATAGAGGACATTGGGTTGAAGAGCGACCGTGTGGATGCTTGTTGGCCTGCGACCTTGCGTAGTTGCGGCCAGTGTTGCCATATATACAGATTTATCTGTATCTTTAAGACGGCAAATACACATAAAATTAGAGTAAGTTTCATTAAGTCAAGATTAGGAACATTAAAATTATTCATTAACAACTAATATCCTAAATTATGATTACCCTAAAACCAATATGACATGGTCTCCTCCATGAATCTAGAGGAGGCCCAACCCAGTAGTGGGTCGTATAAGGGTAGTAACGACGACTACGAAAACCAATTTATAAGAACAACAACTTAAAACAGTAAATAAACATAAAATTAGAGCAAGTTTCATTAAGTCTAAGACTAAGAACATTATAAATATAATTCAACTGATCATGAACGTAGAAAGAACGAAGGACGGAATCCCGTAGGTATACCATTATTAGGAAGCATAATTGTAAATGAATATTATAATACTCCTGAAAATAAAATGAAGTAAAATTATATATTTAAGTGGCTTTGGAGTGGAATGATCGCATTTTTAGTAATTACTATTTATTTTATTTTATTGGACAACAAAACAGGTAACAGTTAATAACTAAACATAATAAATAGTAAACGAATCTATCCTAGGTTGGAACCCTTAATAATGTTGACACATCTTGTCGTAAAGTTAGATATTATACATAGTACAAAGCAACTATTATTATACTTTAACATAGAATCTGAAAATGTCTAAAATTTATCTTCAAGTTCTAAATCTGTCCGAAAAGTATCTTTTGAACCGTATTATGGAAAGCATTTTGATATGGCGAGAAGATTTCTAGATTTGGGTGAGTTTACATAGATCATTATCATTCATTATAATTGAAACTGAATCTACTAAACCGTTAGAAAAATCCACCAGCCACTAAAAGCAATATTTCGCCACTAAAAGGGGAGTCGAAACCACGAGTTTTAGTGGAAAATACCACTAAGTTGGCAACACTGCTGACGAGTTGTCTCAACTACACATCGTGTAGATTGAAAACCAACTTTGGTTGGAACAACCAAGGTGACCTCTGTTGGTGGTTGGACCCAACCGTGTAGAATAGGTTTAAGCAACTTAATGCTTGTGTTATGGTAACGAGATGGATGATAAACTACTAATATAATATTTTTTTTGTAAATACATACATTTTATAGATAGAAAACACCTAGACCCGGAACAAATATTTGTAGTTTCCTACAAATATTTCTTCCGTGCGGGAATCGAACCCGCGACATGCTGCGCAGCAGTCGATCGCTCGACCACTGCGCCAACCGTGTCGCTATGTCATTGCTTTATTTCCTCCAATGTCCTCATCGGTACCCTGCCGTTGGGGGCTAGCTAAGTTATGTGGTGTTACAAACCCTTATGCAATGACAGAATAATTTACTGTGAACAATTTATAGAATGTTGGTCATGTGCTTGCTCTACTACCAGTACTACTCAGCCCATAAATGACCCACTGGAGAGTCGGGCCTCCTACCATTACATGAATGTTAATTATTCTACAGTGCCACATTTGCCAGATGGGTTGGCACAGGGTTTCGTTTCTAGTTTTCCTTCTCTTGCGGCTAGCTTTTCGGCCTTGTCACTTGCTTTTGCCCGCTCTTGCGACACCCTCAGGATGAAATGGGGTGGTGACACTATGTCCTTCACCACACGGCTTGCTCATTATGTTCAAATGTTTGTTAGTAAAACATTTATAAAAATACTAGCGACCCGCCCCGGCTTCGCACGGTTGCAATGATGATCATCTAAATGTATCAGTGTTTCTCTACAATATTATGCATGTATTATACATATAAACCTTCCTCTATCTATTAAAAAAACCGCTTCGAAATCCATTGCGTAGTTTTAAAGATTTAAGAATACATAGGGACGGACAGACGACAGGGAATTTGTTTTAAACTATGTAGTGATAGCGATGGTCATGACGTTTTAATTATACTTTGATATCTTACTTAATTAGAGGTGTGGGGAAATTGTTGAGAATATTAAGTATAACAAAAATAGCTCTTAATCATTATTATTATAGTAAATTAGACTCATACATCTTACAGTTCGTTTGAATAACTGAGTGCTGGTTGGGTTATCCAGACCTTATTTACGTTAATCATTGGGTCCCGCACCCATATAATATAATGATCTTGACTTGACTTTGACCTTTGTTATCTTCTGGCCATATCAGTGTCAAAAAATATAAAAAATAAAAACGAATTATCTTTTACAGACAAGTAATGGAACGCATGACATCGCAAAAGTTACCAGCACGAAAAATGAAAACTCTGTACAACAAATGGATTGAAGTAGAAGAAAAGATAGGTGACACAGAACATGTCGATAAAATAAAACAACGTGCTATGGAGTATATAGAAAAAGCTAAGTTTTAATTAGTTATTAAATAATGTATTTTAATCGGTAGTTTCTTTTATAATTCCTATTATGATATGTTTAGTTTGATATTTAAAAATTACAAACACTTGCACATGTAAGTTTTGCTAGATTTGAAAATGTTCATTACACGCCTTACTTCAGGTTTCGGCATCGGTGGGGGCGGAGGCGGAGGGGGAGGTACCCCTTGACTATAACTATTTCTAACTGGCACTGGATTTTGAACTATATTTCGATTTTGTGTAGATTGATTCGCGATTGTCACGTTAGTTCCATAGATGGAGACTGGCGCACAAATTTCGTATCCCAATTTGGAGTAGAACTCTTCCTGTCCTTTTGTTGATAGGTGAAGCATTTTTAGTTTCAAGTAATCTCTACAATATTCTTCAATGTATCGCATCAGGTAGCTTCCCAATTTTTTGCCACGCATCGCTTTACTTATAACTACAGTTTCTATGAAACAACTTTCTGGTATACTAGGTATTGCAGTTAGCTTGCAATGTCCTAATAAATGTTTTTGACCATTAACCAGGATCAAAGACGTGGGTAAACGGTCGCCAGAAGCTTGCAATGACATAATTCTGGCCGTCTCGCTGCGTGGCCACTCGTCGTTTATCATTTCGCAGCATGGTTGCAAATACTGAGGATGCTCGTGAAGACGTAATACTTTTAGGTTTTCTAGTTCCATTTTAGCATCTGTAATAGTGATTTATGTTTCAAAAACAGAACATGGGCAGACTAAAGGTAAAGTATACGAAAGTTGGCAACCCTAAATTGCTAAACTTCAGAAATGACAGCTGTCATATTCATAGAGGTTATGTTTTGTAAATTAAATTTGCATAGATATTTACGAGATTTAGGGAAATATCATAACTTTGTTATCAAAATAAAATAAGTTTATTTACTCACGAGGAGAAAGGGTTCCATTTCTAGAAGTGTCTTACTCTTTAACCCGCGGTAAGTATTTTTTTAACTTGGTTTTGTGCTATACATATTGACTGTACCAAAGTCTTGCTAAAACTAACCTATTTTTAGCTGTCACATGTAAAAACTGCCGCAAGTTGCGAATTTGTTTGTATTGATTTCTAAATTAGGGCACTAGGCAACGCGGCAGGTGTATTTGTTGTTGCGGCAAATAAGAGTAATGTATTTGTAATATGCTTGACAATCTGAGTTATTTTGATAACATAACAAGAATATACTCAAAGCACTTAAATTGTTAAAGAGTTCTAAATGGTTGAGAAGCACTTCTCATAATCCATTACTTAAAAAAATTAATATTTAAAAACTACATTGCACATAAACTATAAACAAATACAATAGAAAAAATGGGATTATAATTATCTTAAATACAGTTGTAATCCAGAAAAGGCTATCAATGCAGTGGCACAGTAGACTATTTTTTTACTAATTTGGAGAACACTTAACTCCAATGATGGTGATTAAATTCATAACTAATTACTTTAGAAATAAAGTACAAAATGATTTTAAATCATTGTTCAATTGTTTCTCATAAATTTTAGCTGTTGGTTCTCCTTACAATAAATAAATAAATAAATATCATTATTATGCATGGTTTAGTTAAAATGGAAGATGATGATGACATTCCAACCTTGTCTGCTGAGACATTTGCTGCGCTCCAACAATTCTACGCAGAACAGCAGAAACGGCAAGAAATTATTGAAAAATTAGAAGCAGACAATAAATTAAATGAAAACATAATTTTTGATGAAAATTGGGTATGTATGACATTAAATTGTAATTGTTAGTGTCTGCTAGTCTTTCTCATGACCACAAATATTGCAACTTATAACATGTACATTAAATAATAATTGGAAGAAGATGGGAAGATGATCTCCTCTGGCTCTGGGACCATACTGGACAAGAGTCCTGGCCAACAGAGAGTAATGGAAGCAGTTGGAGGAGGCCTTTGTCAAGTGACACACCAAGCTAAGGAACATTTTATAAACCACAAGGCCAACAAAGAGGAACCAGCTCGGAACAAACGGCTACATCATCATCATCAAATAATCATTTTATTGATATTGGAGAAACAAACAACTGTATGAGCCAAAATGAAGTGAGTAGCTGTTGTGATTATTGTCTTACAAACTTACTAGTAATCTATATTCTTTAGTTGTTGTCCTAAAACAGCTTACTTCACCTGAAATCTTCCACACTGTTTCAACCTATACTACAAACAAATACAATTGGTAGTGTCTGTTTGATAAATTAAACTATCTGATTTTTACTAAGTGCATTTGGATGTATATACCATACATATACCAACACCATTGTTTTTACAGTTTATGCCTATATGTCAGTTTGTTTTGGCAAATCTCTGAAATGGCTGGACTCTCACTGGCTAATGAAATACTGTAGCTGATGTAACAAGGATACTTTTATTGATGCCTCCCCCTGCCGCTTTTCAGGAGCCAATGGTAACTTTTCTCAGTTTTTGTGGAAATTTTAGCTGGTCATTCTAAATTCTTGAATGATTTCGCGCGAATTACGGTATGTTACAACGTAAGTAACAACAAGTACAGTAAGTAACAATGGATGAAGAGGATGAGGTTTCGGGTAACAGCTAGTTAATAATAAAATTGCGCATCCTTTTCTAAATACACTGTTGGAAACATCCTGTACAGTCTGAGGCAGGGGAGGGGCTGTTTTAAAAAGAGAAATATGTATTAACAATTGCTTCGTTTGTCAGCAACTAAGCCAGTTCTGGTATGATGAAGCAACAGTCCAGGCACTGGTAAAGGTTGTGGACTCAACATTACCTGATGGAGGCAGAGTTGCGCTTATATCCTGCCCCACACTCTTTGTACCGGTGAAGAGGCAGATTAGTCAGAGAGCTACAGGTTCGTATGTTCCTACTCATTAATGATTTCAAGATAATAACTAAGAAAGATTAAAGGTAGCTGGACATTTTGGCATGGTCACCAAGCTGTGCTCACGCTCGGCTCACTGGCGTAGCTAGTCTTCGTGTCGCTAGTTTCACATTGAACAATTGAATGGTTGATATTTTTATTCTTTTTCCTAGTATTTAGTGTAATTTAATTTATTCATTAATTCAACAGTGTCATATCACATGCCGTCATAACATACGTAATCATATCTGTGTGGTGACGGATTAAGAATACATAGTGTCACCACCCCATTCCATCCTAAGGGTGTCGTAAGAACCGACAAGGCAGAAAACACGTTACTGTACGGTATATTTTAATTTAGATAGTTGATATTTTGTGTAAAGTAGCATGGTGGTCGCTAAAACTCTTATTAAATTGTGTTCTTTCCAGTCACCCTCCTCGAATACGACCGGAGATTCGAAGTGCATGCGCCAGATTTCATCTTTTATGACTACAACACTCCTGACCGACTGCCGCCAGACTCTCTGCACTCCTACGACCTGGTTGTAGCAGACCCCCCGTTCCTATCAGAGGAGTGTATCACAAAGATGTCCCAGACTATCAAACTGCTGGCCAAAGACAAAATTGTGGTGTGCACAGGAGCCATTATGAAGGAGAATGTAGAAAAGCTGTTAGGATTGAATCTGTGCACGTTTCAACCGCACCATAGGAACAATTTGGCCAACGAGTTCTCTTGTTACGCTAACTTTGATCTGGACCAAGTGTTGCGACGATGATTCTGGGAGAGTTTAAAAAACTTCAGATAAATGGGAGCATTGTGAATGACTAAGTCGTGCCCTCGACCCCGCCGTTCCTGCTTTATACTAGCGGTAAAAGTTCCTATGAAGAGGTCGCAAGGGCTACATTTACATCTCTCATCTCAAATCTCAAATGGTGAACAGCTTTGTGATCGAGAAACAGACAGATACTTCGCATTTACGAGAACAATGGTGGTTGCAATTTTTTTTTATTTAGCTCCGTGCCTGTTTGGTCCTGTGTCGCGGGGCTGTTTACAAACAAGTAATTCACGAACACAAATGACACCCAGAGCAAGTACCTCTGGCTTACAAAAAGACTTGCGCCACCCAGGAATCGATCCGGAAACCTGTGATTCCAAGGCGGCTCATCTAACCCCTACGCTGGATAGGGCAATTTCTATGTTTTTTTGTATAGATTTTTTTTTGTATTTTTTGTCCATATCTATTATGGATACTCTCTTTTAAAAAATACACCATATTTTAAGAAAGTATATTAATGTTGTTATTATTTTATTGATAAGTAATTTAATGTTACATCAAACTGTCAACCATCCTTAATAATAAAATAACTAGTCCTTTATTATGACGAATAACTACCGGACACATATCCTAAAGGATGGGACTACCGACATCTGTCGAGCCTGTCATCGTCCAGGAGAGTCCATTAGGCATATCGTCTCTGGCTGTTCTCGTCTTGCTAACGGAGAATGAACTTGCACAGACACAACCAAGTGGCCAAGATAGTCCATCAACAAATTGCCCTTAAATAATAGTCTTGTGGATACTGAAGTGCCCTACTACCAATACCAGCCTGCGCCAGTTCTCGACAATGGTCATGTCACGCTTTACTGGGATCAATCGATTATTACTGACAGGACTATTCTCGCTAATAAGCCTGATATAGTCATAATTGACCGATCGGCGAGCCGGGCAATGCTTGTTGACGTCACTATCCCGCATGACGAGAACCTCGTTAAAGCCGAAAAAGAGAAACTCGCAAAGTATCTCGATTTGGCTCACGAGGTTACCGCAATGTGGCATGTTGATTCAACAATCATTTTGCCGATAGTTGTTTCAGTAAACGGTCTTATTTCGAAGAGTTTCGACCAACATCTCAAGAAAATCTCGCTGGGTTGCTGGATTAAGGGCCTGATTCAAAAGGCTGTCATACTGGATTCGGCAAGGATCGTGAGAAGGTTCCTCTCTCTGGAGCCCTGAACCGTCGGTAGCTTAATTCATCGACCTCGTTTTCGACGGTTTTTGTCTATTTTTATGTATATTTTTTTAAATATATGTAAAAATATGAAATAAAGAGACATGGAAAAAATTACTAATAATTATACGAGAAAATAAAACAAAAACATCTGTAAAACATTTCGCATTTTATTGTTTCCTTATCAACGATAAATTATTTGTTACATTATGCTGGTTAACATTCATTTTGTTTTATTCAATTCATGAATTACCCAAGTTTTGCTAAAACATATTTAATGCGATGCGGCCAGCATTACAATATACTTTAATTGTAATAAAGACACATCGTATATGCCGCAGGGAAAATCGACAATTGTTGAAATCCCCAATATAGAATTGCTAGAACTTGCTAGAACTATGCTAGGCTATAGAATTAGCCCCATCAGTTACCACCGCGTTATTCTTAGCATCTTCCGTGAATTTACTTACCATTTTAGGGATTTAATCAAATCTCCATTTGTATCATCTCCCTGCGTCATAATATACGACGACTTACGTCGTGAAATCTGTAGGACAACCACACTTCTTATTGCGGACGGGGTGAGCAGATAGTTACGACCTCACTCCAAACGTTACGTTTTGTTCAATGTCGTAAGCCATCGTATTAGTATAGTATTTAGCATTACAATAATAATAGTTATCTACTCATCAAGTTACATATTGTCACGAAGAATTATTTGATTTAAGTCTGCATCAATGCGAAAAATAGCTACACTTTTAAATATTGAACACACAGCGTAAACATTTTAAAATCCATACAATTCATAGTGGTCTAGTTGGATCGTAATATTAATATACTTGCAATATTATATGTAATATATATATTAACAAGAATCGGGATAAAATATATTTACCTAAACTGCAATCAGATACTATATAATGTATCCTTGGAAATATCCTTGGAAATACCGAAAAAGTAATCACAATAATCAACTTTTTGGATTTGTGGCGAAGCCGCGGTCATAAACTAGTATTGTCTGATGGAATATTAAATTAATAATACATTAAAACGAAAATATTACTTTAAACAACTTGTAATAAATTATTTGTTAGTTCGGAATGCTACTTAACAAATTCGGTTATTTTTGTATTCAAATTGCATATTTTGTTTACAAAAACTATTGTGCACGTACAGAATGGCTACAGTAAGTAAGATTATTTGAGGACTACTTGTATTACCAAAATGTTTCGAAGTTTAGTTAAATATACATAGACTACCTATTTAGATCCCTGACTCATCAACATCGATAAAACTCGCGTAACTTTTCTTCCATCTAGCTAAGAGGCCTCTGTGTGATGTATTAAAATAAATGGACACTCTTCATTTGATAAATTCATCGCTTAACATCACTATCAAATAAATAACTTTACAGTTTTACCGCTCGTACTTATCAACTAGACAATAATTATTCGAAATATTTTTTGTATTTTTTTTTGTTGGTTGTGTGAGAAATACAAAAATATTTCAAAGAAAATAAAATTAATGAATAATAAAACGCAGATCAATTTTTTTTCAAACTACCCAATGGTGTCGCAGAAAGCTTTATTTTTTTAATTATTAAATTCCAAATTCAAACGTTACATGCCAAAATAAGGCAAAGTAAAATACATAAATGTATCAAATTAATAAAAAATCTGAAGAAAATTGTAAATACATACAATATTAGGAATATTGGGCTCAATATTTCACCAATTGAATACTTTTCTCGTTGGAAATCCTAACAACAATAATAATAATACAATGCAAAACAGAAAATCGACAAATAATTTGTACTAAAAAATAAGTCTATATTATTTATAACGAATATCTCGAGTCTAACGATACTATTTACTAATGTAAATAAATACTTAATAATTGTATTAATCTATTAGGTCTATCTACAAGGCCATAAAGTTATATTTTGGGGTCGGCATTTATTAAGCCATTTTTTATAATTATTTTATTTTTTACAATAACGATAAATTACTCCATATTATCAATTATACATAAAATATAGGGAAAGCTTGTATTAGAATGTCAAACTAAATTTGTATACCACGCGTGTAACTATCCGAGCAGACGCTAAGCTCTGTCCAACTATGACATGTACAACGCTACTCAGAATCGTGTTGACACACATTTAATTTTAATTCTCCTCTTTTTTGCGAATCAAATAGCATGTAGTTAAATTATTGTTAATAATGTAATTGAGCTCATCTAAATTTACTCTATTCGAATAGTTACTCGTGAATACGTAGAAAACAGTTACACTGTTTCATTCCGAATATAAAAATTACCGCTTATAAAACTAATAAAGTTAAACCAAATTAATGTCTACAGACACATTTTAGTAAATTCATGTTTTTGCAGTTTAACGTCGTGAACCGTAAAATTGACAAAATTTGGTATTTCGTTCTTTCTTTTTTCAAATTGTTGGCAATATTTTTTGCCTCTGTCCGTTACTGAACAATGTTGTCAAAGTACCAAAATGAAAGTATTTCCAAGATAATTACTATCACACATTTCAACATCCCGGAATATTTGTTTATATTGTTGATACCAGTCTAATTACTATACAAAAACTAGGAGTTATGTTTAATCAAGCTATTTACTGAATCACGATAGTCTAGTACGCATGCGTGATGGCTTTCTGTTGTCCAAAAGCGCACAGAAGCGGTACCGTCGTGAAGGGAACAGAAAAAACGCGGCAATCATTCAGATTGGCTTTCAGAAAGTCTCGGGAATTTGTAGAGCGTTATCTCTTTCGCACGAAAAGCTATCTATATTCAAGCGTTTTTCTCCTATAGGTCGATCAAATGGAAAATTATAAAATTTCTTTTGTACATCACATAGATTACTTATCCTACAGCCTTTCCTTTAGGAAATACATTGGTACAAATAGAAATAAAACGTAATATTACAAGACCAATTAATACTAAATACCAAAAATATACAAAAAAATAAGAATAGTTCAGTTTCTAAACACAGTTTGGTGACAAAAAAATTAAACTTCAAGATAAAGGTAATCACAACCACATAATGTTATCTTGGTTGGTTTTTAAGTGATCCCAATTAAAATATTGTTAGTATCGTCAAGTTGTTTAATTTATTATAGTACAGTCGAAGTCAGAAAAGCATCACCACCTTATACTCGAGAGTCATGCCAATATTTCATTTCAACCATAGATGAATATACTGACCATAAATAAATAAAATGCATTTACCTATGTCATGCAAAAATAAATAATTCGGCCATTAAAAATCTATAATGTTGGTATTGAAGTCCAAGGTGCATATGTATGACCCTTAGGATCATTATGAGTAAGTCTAATATTAAATGCAGGTCTGCTTAGTTATTTAATTTTGAAACGTACCTATATGAGCCTATGAATTGATAAAGGAAAATGATTTAGAAAAACTGATGTTTTCGTACCCGGACTGCCAACAATAATATGACAAAAATCTTAATACTTGAAAATGGCCTTCCACGAGGTAGTTTGAGATTCAAGATCCTTCCAAGACCCCTGGGGGAGGCCTATACCAATGGAAATCTCATGAAGATTTCATATTATTTTTTGTAAAAAATCACTAAGTGTCATCTAAATAATTGTGCACGTTAGAAACTTAGAGAACAGGTGTCAATTTACGAAGCTAATATTAAAATTACGTACTTAAATATTATGTTTTTAGTCTGTTCAGCCAATCGTATTACACTAGAACTCGCCACGTGAAAAAATAGACTATACACACATTGGGCGCTTATACAGGGTGGATTTTACATACAGAGACCCTAATAATTCCACTTCTGATACTACATAGAGTGATGTTGGTATGAGAAATGGGATTTTGTAACTTATAACAGTAAAATACTTTTTTTATGAAATCAGTTTATACACACTCCCATTTTAGTTTTGTTGGGGGACCAAGTGGTATAGCACCCAATATCCTGGAAGAAGACTTTGCGATCGGTGAGTGTTGGGCTATACGTCTCTTGGTTTTGATTTAACCACAGCTCAGAAATATTACTTTAAATTAACAATATAAAATGTTAATATTTAAAAACACGCACATTAAGTTTTGCTATGTTTATTTTAATTAATGTCTCTGTATGTAAAAGCGGGAGAGGTATATTCTACGAAACAGCGCAAAAACTGGGGAAACCCGCTTTATCAACTAACCATTGCACCATAATATACAGATAGACAGACTATACAACAACGATATGTCATTAAGGAAATAGAATTATAGACGTTATGCTGTGAAATCAGGAAATATTTGAATTCCATGAGCTATTCTATACGAGGTCTTCTGCAAGGTGACATTAGGAGCAATTTCATCACAAAAACAACGTGGTATCGAAGCCGAGTCAACACGTTTGAGCAGAATAGTTGCTTCCTTCTCATTTGGGTTGCCCGATTAAGGATCTGCGCGACTGAAAGCTTTTTAGAGTTTCTTTTTTAATATTTCCTGTTCACAACATATCATGCACTAATCACTCAATACTAAAGTTAGAAACAATGTCTTTTGTAAATGGAACGAAAGTATAACAAGTAAAACACACAAATATTAATAAAAAATAACGGTAGACCAAACAATATCAACAAGATGAAGGACAGAGGTAACAAAATGGCGTCCCGATAAATTAAGTAATAAAACAAGTTTGTTTAATGGAGTTGACAATAACTAAATACATATATCAATTTTCAAATAAATAGAAAATTAAATAAGAAAACGAAGAATGAACATTATAAATCTAATCTTTTCTGTGTTCAATACGTAAAAAGCAGAAAAAAAAACAAGAAAAATTCAACGAACAATTATTAACTACATAAATAGAGAAAACTGGCTTTTATCGAAAGGCGATTAAAATAGGACAATCATTTAGCCCATAAGCACTTCATATATTATTACACTTAATTCAATTAATAGTCCCATTTTAATAATTCATATTTATCAAGACGCCATAGATACGCAATGTAAAATAAAGTTTAATATCGGAAACGATCATTAAGGTAATCAACACAAAAATATACACAAAGTCACCTGTAGATGCATTTAACGGCCTCCAAAGAGTACATCTCTATACAAAGGGGAAATCACATAGGCACATTATACAAGGTGAACTTTTCGTTAGGCCAACTCTACGTGTAAATTGGTCAACTCTAGAGATTAATTAGTAACTTTCACGTTGTAGTAGATAGGATTTTTTTTCGTGTGCTCACGGATTTAGAATAATTTAGAATTTGTAATGTGACCCAAAGGCACATTGCAGAGCTACAATTTCAGATTTGACCATTAACGCCCATTAGAAAAGTACACTTGTATATCCATAGACAAATGACAAGTAAACATCCTATTTTAATCACAAACTTTTATTGTTTGTAGATATCAACTACCGTTTGTAGGTTAAATGAAATATTAGAAAAATACATTGAAGTTAACATTTGTGCCATAATCCATGTTGCGACACTAGTTGATGTTGAAGATAGTTTGTGACATTTGTCCCCATCGTTGTTAACCCAAGAATTAAAAGCGATTTTCCACCCTAAGGTGTATGACGATGGTCTGATATTTGAACATCAACCAACTATCGTCTCCCCTCAACGAGCTATCCTCGTGTGTCTCCTTGACGGTGCATTTATTGTTTATGTAGAAGTTTCACCCTGTTTGCCTAAAACTGGAGTACCAACAGCAGAGTTCCGCTCTGTACATCACACGTGTTACCGGCTCCGCCAAGCAGCAGCAACACGACCGTTCACTGCCGGTAGCGTCCCCAGGTATTGGCTGTCCAGTCCCCGTCCCTGGCCCTACCTGCGTGGTCTGCGCACGTAGAGGTAGAGCAGCAGCAGCAGCAGCAGCAGGCAGTGGTACAGCAGCACCGCGGCCTGCGCCAGGGCCGTGGCCAGCTGCCACGAGCAGGACAGCAGCGCGCGCGCCGTGGCGAGCTCTCGCTGACATCATCCCGTGCCGCATTTGCCACTCTCGAACACTCCCTGTCATAATTGACATCGTCCATCGTCTTACAATTACTATAAGTACATGGGTCTTAAAATAGGTCCCCGACGTACTCCAACTGTTATCTGAGCTTTAAAGCTTTAAACTGTAATTTTGAAGTCCAAATTAACGATTATAATAATGTTTCTCATTTAAACTAGTACCGTAAATATCGATATCAAACATTAAACTCAATCGAAAATCCCTTAAGACCACATAGTGGGTAATCAAATACTTGACGTAAATCCTTTGACTTCGTTCCACTAAAAAATACGCCAAAAATATTACCTTTCGGAAGAATGGCGAGAAGCTAACGAGCGTGTCTCTAGTTAATGGTTTGTCGTGGAAGGGGCAGCGCTTATCGGTAGAGCAGACCGTGAGAAGGCGCCGCAGGAATGACTCCAGTTGAGATCGGCGCGTACGTGCCACCGCTTCTGAAGACCACAGTTGGCGCTGCGGGAACGGGATGGAGGCGACCTGGATGAAATTAAAACCATTAAGGAATGGGTTGAAGGCACTAAGGACGCCTGCTATATAGATAAGTCACCCATGCATATTAACCAAACATAAAGAGGTTATATGTGAAATGTCACTAGGCGATAAAACCGTCTCTTGCGCTAAATTAGCTATGTAATATAGCATGTTGAATAAATTGAAATTAAACACTTTTTAACGGATTTATCGCGTGTATATTACATTATTTAATTCCCGACGTTTCGAATGCTTTGCAGCAGTCGTGGTCGCGGGAGAGACTAGATGACAGTTGTCTTCAAAAGTACAAAGAAACATATGGCTGATATGAAAAACAGACGCTCGACCAAGTCTGCAGTTTGTGAGCACACATTCAACAAGACCAACCACTACATTCACTTTGATAGACCTCAAATCCTTGCCAAGGAAAATCATTACATTCCAAGAATGATCCGCGAGGCTATTGAGATTAAAAAACATCCAAATTTCAATAGAGAGGATGGTTGGCAAGTACCACCTGCCTGGGATCCAGTCATTAAATTGATCAAATCTCAAGCAAAATACTCATCTGCAAGACCTCTGGACACCGTGAGCGATTTCTGCGTGCACATGGAACGTCATCAATAAAACAAAATTATAGGCGGTAGATTTTAACTGTTTCTTTGTACTTTTGAAGACAACTGTCATCTAGTCTCTCCCGCGACCACGACTGCTGCAAAGCATTCGAAACGTCGGGAATTAAATAATGTAATATACACGCGATAAGTCCGTTAAAAAGTTGTTTAATTTCAATGTGTAATAATCGCGAAAACCTAAGAAATCATGTTGAATAAAAAGTAAAAAAAGAAAGTTTGTCTATGTATGAAAGTTGCTCACCTTAGGCCCGTACAGTCGCTTCATGGTAAGGTAAAGGTCTCTGAAGCGGCGGTACCGTCGCAGCAGCAACCACCGTGCGTGATCGCCCAGGTCGATCCGCACCTCGTACTCGTGGTGCGTGGACGCCCCAGCTCCGCGAGTCACCCACCCGGGGATGCTCACCACATCATCTGGATACGCAACGCTCTTATGAAAAACTAGCCGCAGTAATATGGTATAAAACGTCTTTTTTGTTATTAATATCGAATATAGTAAAATAACTTAATCATCATCAACAGCCACTTTAGTCCACTGCTGGCGGTCCTCAGCTTGACGCATGCAGATGATATCGACAGTCTTTCTCTAGTTCTAGCTCCATCTAGTAGGCCATCCTAAACTATGCTTGCCAAGTCGCAGTCTCCACTCAGAACGTTTTATAACTGTCTATCCAGTCATATGTATTTACAAAGGAATATACGACAAAAATGAAAGCGTTCTCCAAGGGAACATCTTAGGACCTATAACAAACTAAGATTGGTCAACATATAAAAATATGTACAAAATTGATACAATTTTGTTATTGTGTTTTTTGGGCAGATAATATGAGTATAGTAAGAAATATTTTAAGATAATAACAATGAAACTTACTAAAGTCTATGGGATGCATAAGACCAGGTGACATCGTCGGATCCTGGAAAAGAAATTATTTTTACGATATCTAATGACATAAATGTAAAAGTAAGATTTACAAATTTTCCAAACAAACAGACCTAACTAAATTCACCAGAAGTAGTATTGAATACAAATAACATGGAAGAAAAAGTCTTACAAGCCGAGTCACCAATTGAAGTCATTTTGAATAACCTTTTGGATTTACACAACAAAAACAAGTTGCGAAAACTGGTTCTACTTTTTACTAAAACCTACTGCACTGAAGAACTTAAGTGTTAACTCACCGGTATAACAGGCACGTCGAAGACTGGTCTCTCTTGAAGAGTTCCTCGGGCCCGCAGCGGGTCCTCCCAAGGCGGCTCATGAGGCTCCGGAGGCAACTCGTCGTTAGACGTCGACACGTTGTCCGACGCCTCCATCTCCTGCTCCCTGAACCTGCGAATTATGAGCAACCATGAATTAATAGAAGGCAGCGAAGAAGCTGATGAACTAGCCAGGATGGGATCGGTGGGCAGCCCTTTGTCCGATTATCAAAGAGCACAAAAAAAGCTCGACAGTTTGGCATGAATAGGAACCTCTAGAATGTTCAATGACACCATGTAAGGAGACTGACAGATCCCTGCTCTTTTCACTATGGCGCGAGGGAAGACCTACGAGGGATGAGCATATGCAACAAGTACACGTGCAGAGTATGGAACATAAGTATGCATGGGCGGGAAAGCGATTGACGATTCAGGGAACGGCATATTCGGGACCAGACAGATAATAACAGTGACGGTGGGGACAGATACCTGTACCACTAGAGTGGCACTCAAGCGTATGATGTAAGTATGAGGTATGTGGTCAGGTCACCGATGGACGTTTTCAACCCTGGAGGTATCACTCACTCGACCTGGCATACTTACTCTCAAAAGAAACACAACAGTGATGTGACAGACAAACCTGTGTAAGGGGTCGGTCGCGTGTCCGTTGGAGAGGTCGTTCCCATTGCCGTTGGCAGTGCCGTCCAGGTCGGCCACCTGCATGTCGCTCTCGGAGAGCGTCAGGGAAGGAGTCTCCTGGATGGGCGTCACCATGACCGGTCGCCTCCCGCCCTCGAAGAACGAGTACTGCAGCGCCATCTCTAGGCGAACGTACTTCTTCTGCAGCTCTTGAAGAACCTGTCGATTATTATCTTATAAAGAGTTGATATGACAGAGGGGCATTAAATTACACTACGTATACTATATGTGATTAGTATGAATTCGAAACGGTAAAAAAAAAATTACACGTGATTTTTCATGGGGGTGGAGGGGTAGTCTTAAACCTCACCAGGTATCACCAAGGGGGAGGGAGGGGTTAAAAAATGTTAAAAAAAACATCACGTGATTAATGGACAGCCCCTAAGGGTAATAAACGATGCGTTAGGCATAAACATCTGTTAGGAAAGATACATCATGTTCAAATGAGGCAAAAATTTAAAAAATTATTTGCGGCTAAACCATTGCTCCAATTTAATTGATTTTTTGTACAGAGCCTGGAAATGATACCTAGTATAGGCAGTTAAAAAAAATGCCCCTATGTCGTATCAACCTTGTTTAAAAAAATGAATGTTTGTCTGTATGTCCTTTAAAGAATCGTAAACTATGCATTTGATCATGTCATGATCTTCAGCAGTGTCGAGCCAACGAAGGTTTCTGAACAAAAACATATATTTGTGTAATGTGTATGTCATTCCTTCAAATTTATTTTTAGCGTATGGCGTAGCATCGCACGCAGGGTACAGCTAGTTTATTATAAGGACTTCCAACGAAAGATACACAAACATCATTAGTATTAAATTGATACATTTATAAAGGGAGTGTACTCCTTCAATAATAGGAAATCACAGCATACGTGTAACACAAACAATAATAATGTATATTGAAACAAAAAAGATATCAATCAAACTTAATTATTTATTAGTTACCCACCGCAATCTGCCGGTTAAGCTCCTCCTTGGAGCAGTCGTTCTCAAGTGACGAGATGACCAGCATCTTCTGCGAGGCGATCCGTGAGCAAAGCCGCTGCATTGCTCTAAGCGCCTCTACTTCTGTCACTTGCCGTCGACCCTTCTCTCCTAGACAATCATCTTTTTTTAAAACGAAACCCCTGCACTAGATATAACCTGTATTGCGGGGTCTGTTTACAAACATGTAAATCACGAACACAAATTGTACCCAGGCTTAAAGCTAGTTTTCGGTTTACACAAAAATAGTGTAATAATAAATAAATATCCTTGGACATTTCACACAACGCCATCTCGTCCCAAGTTAAGCAACTTAATGCTTGTGTTATGGTAACGAGATGGATGATAAACTACTTATATACATTTTTTTTTTGTAAATACATACATATTATAGATAGAAATGACACCCAGACTCCGAGCCAGTGCCTCTGGTTTAGACAAAGACACTGGCCCGACCCCGGAATCGAACCCGGGACTCGTTGATCCAAAGGCGGCACATCTGACCACTAGACCAACGAGGCAGTCAAGTGTATCCCAATATTAGAAAATTGTTAAAACCTATGAAAAAGGCATGTTCCAAAATCAGAGACAAGTCTTCCTTACCCGCCATTCTTCTCTTGTATTTTGCCCTCTGGTGTCTTTCTTCTGGTGATCTCTCCACGGAACTGGAAGACTGTCCTTCCACGATGCGAGGCTAGAAAGAATAAAACGTAACCACTTTTTTGAGGTCAACTGAACTCACTACTGAGCCCATAAATGACCCATTGCTGGCCAAACGGGTTTCGTAATAAGTTTTCCTTCTCTTGCAGCTAGGTTTTCGGCCTTGTCATTTCCGTCAGTCGGCCCTTACGACACCCTCAGGATGGAATGGTGTGGTGACGCTATGTATTCTAAATCCGACACCACAGAACGGTCGCGTAATGTGAGGGTCAGATATAGTATGTAGCATAAAAGTACGAGAGGCTTAAAAGCGAGAACTGGTATGAATGGATCATTGTAACCCTTTTATTTAAAAGGGTTATTAAAAGGGGCCATGGAGTTTCTTGCCGGCTCTTCTCTGTGGAATGGCATTCTGAACCGGTGGTAAAAACTAAATGATAAATTATTTTTATATTTATTTTTAATTTTGATTTTGCGTTATATTTTTTTTTACTATTTGAAAGCATTCGCAAGAATTTATTCGAATAAAAAATATTTCGATTTTTATTAGCTTAATATAGACTCTGTCCTCTGACAGAGGTATGATGTAGGAAAAAAAAGTGAGTATAATCTACCTTATGGTAGTCTTCAGTGCTGGACATATCATCGCTGTCGTCGGCCACGGGGACCGGTCCCAGCCTGAAGTTGGGCTGGGGCGGAGGCTCGGAGTCTTCCGTGTGAGGCATCACTGAGCTGTCGGCGGTGGAGGGGGAAGGGGCTGCCCATTCGGGGAACCTCTTGGGCGTGCTGGAACTCGCCGTGTGGAAGGTGTCCTCTGTGTTCACTGTGGGGTTGGGGGAGGCTAGCGGGTCCAAGCTTAGGCTGAGGCTGGAAGATAATATACATTTCTAAATCACATCGACTTCTGAGGCCTTAGATAAAATAAAATTTACCATTTAAAATTGATAATTTACCATCTAACACCGGTTCGGAATGCAGCTCTACTGAGAAGAGTCGGCAAGGTTGCGTCGGCAAAGAAACTCTGTAGTTGCTCTTTTTAGATCGCCATTTTTACGTACAAGGCTGGGGATACGACAGATTTGTCAGACCGCAGTCACGCTATAGTCTCAAAGGGCCAGACATCAGCCAGCGATCGCCCTCCACGATACATGGAGGGTAATTAACCTACTGTGTTTCGTATCAAGTTTTCCTTCTCTTGTGGCCAGCTGTTTGATCTTATCATTTCCTTTTGTCAGCTCTCACAACACCCTTAGGATGGAATAGGGTGGTGACATTATGTATTTTAAATCCCTTACCCCACAGCTTTCACAATATAACAATATAATTTCATAAAAAAACCTAAAGGCAAATAGTAATCATACGTGAACCACAGCTACTGTCATATACCTTAAAATTTCTTTCGTAAAACGAATCGTATGATATTAAACACTCACTTGACTCTCTTGTTCCTAAACTCCTCCCTTTCGTCAGCCGACAACGGATCTAAGACTTCTTCTCGAGGAGTCATTCGTAGCACTAGCTCAGACTTGCTACGCTTAACGCCATCTAGCGGGGAAGTTTCACCGGAGCCTTCTAGAAAATAAAAATCTCTTTTGTCATCTATTACTACTACTCAGGCCATGTATGACCCAATGCTGAGTCGGGACTCCTCCCATAGGCTGGCGTAACGGGTTGCCACAGAGTTTCGTATCAAGTTTTCCTTATCTTGCGGCTATGTTTTCGGCTTAATCAATTCCTTTTGTCGGCTCTTGCGACATTCACTATATTATGATGTCTTATGTTTTCACGATCTTTACACATAGCACTTTGCAAAGTGTCTGAAACGTTGGGAATAAAATAAAATAAAACTATCATAAACGTGAAGAGATTATTTCCTGCTATACTCACTATATGAAATAAATATCCTTGGAAATTTCACACAACGCCATCTCGTCCCAAGCTAAGCAACTTAATGCTTGTGTTATGGTAACGAGATGGATGATAAACTACTTATTATACATATTTTTTTTGTAAATACATACATATTATAGATAGAAAACACCCAGACCCGGAACAAATACTTGTAGGTCGTACAAATATTTCTTCCGTGCGGAGAATCGAACCCGCGACATGCTGCGCAGCAGTCGATCGCTCAACCACTGCGCCAACCGTGTCGTCAGCGTCGTGAAATGGAATGGTGAAATTATTTATTCAAAATCCGTTACAACACGATTTATCGTCATATCGTCTAAATACGAAAAGCAGTATGAATATAATTATTGACCACATATCAAGTCTTCCTATGAAATATACTGTGGTGTGCAAGTAAAATTCCACTAACAGTAAAACAGTAGTTTACAAACAGTTTTTCCATATTTTACTCGTCGGAACACTTTTTGTACAGTGTATTTGGAATTTTGAAGAAACTTCTTTAGCGGTGTTGAGCACTTTTCTTAGGATGGGAATAAATGTCAACCTGGCGACAGGGCACATGACCTGATCGTAAATTCGTAAGACAGAGGGTATAGGATACACTTTTTAATGTAATATAATTGTGATTGTTGTTGAAGTGTATGTTATATAAATTGATTTTTGTGTGTACGATAGCGCAATAAATAATTATTGTATATAACCACAAAAACTAGCATAAGCTAGTACTATTATACTTTAATAAATAAAGCAATTCGTGAGAAATTATTCCCTAACCACTCCAAAATATTTAAAAATGCACAACGTGAAGGTTCAAGTTTTTGTCACCTTCTAATATTTATCTGGTGAAAACCCTTCATTAGCTCCCAATAAGACAAGTTTTCCCACTCACCCATGACAGCACCGGGACTAAGGTCAGACGCTAAAGCGTGCTTGAGCCCCAATTCTTGCGTGCCAAGCAGTGCTAGCTCCGCTTGTAACCGCTCAATTTTGACACGATGAGAAGCTACAGATGCCACTCTGCCTTGAAGTTCTTCTTCTAATTCTACCAGCTCTTTTTTCTGCAAAAGAAGCGGTGACTAAGCATCCTGTTTCTGGTAAATTCAAAAGGTACTTTATTCATGTAGTTATAATAACAAAACTCTTATAAATCGTCATGTATATAACGGCCATCATCATTTTTCGGCCCTTGTCCCACGCTAGGTGCTAGTCTCCATACACTCCTATTGGCGTCATATCTAAATTCATGTGTTTCATATGCATGTTCTCATTCACAAAATCCATTAATCTCTTTATCCACAACCTCATACTGAAACTACCAAGACTATTTTAAGAGTAGCCAAGGTTAGGTTGCCTTGAAGCACTTTTCATCTTTATACCATTCAGTTTCCTGATCATATATTATCTATATCAATAGTAGAGATTAGAGTTGAAAATTACGCCAATGGCACAAATAGATGATAAGGAATAAATAAATTGATTTAATAAATTAAATAATGACTCTCTGCCTGGAATTTCAATTGCACTATACCTAAATGTCTTACTCACGTGTCTCTCGACAGTTTCCTTGATGCTGGTGGCTACCTTGGGCTCGCACTGCTGCAGCAAATGCATCAGACTCTCCGTGCTGGTTTCCGACGCGGGACTATCAGGACTGGGAGTTGTACTCTGTAATAAGTTGAATGAAAAATAAGATGGTTTGAAGATTGGTTTTTAGACTTATAATTAAGTAGGATCCCGAGGGTATCGTAAGAGCCGTCAAAAGGAAATGACAACGCCGCAAACCTAGCCGCAAGAGAAGGAAAACTTGAAACGAAAACCTGCACCAATCCGTCTGGCCCGCGTGGCACAGTAGGCTAAATACCCTCGTGATGGGAGGAGGCCCCACTCAGCAGTGGGTAATTTATGGGCTGGGTAGTAGCCATATTTTGTATTACCGCAATAAAATTGGAAACGTTGTTTTTCATATCACAAAATTAATTTCAGTACTGTAAAACAGATTTTTTGTCTTGATTTTATGTACTTGAAATTCCTGGAAATTGAAAACATGTATTGTAATTTGTTTTCATACATTTGCTATTACTATAAATAAATAGAATACAATACTCTTTATAGTACACCAATAATAGAAAGGATTAACATGGCATCAGAGAAATACAACGAAGAAATGTACAATGGGCGGTCTTATCGCACTACTTCATTAATACGCTTTTATTAGCTTAGACGTATGTATGTAACGGAATCTTTGAACATGATTTTGACCCAGTTAAAAACGTCGGATTAACACGAAATTTGACATACTTATTAAGGACAGATGACAATTCAATAGTTTAAACATTTTGACCCGTTATCATTAATATAATAATCATAATAACGGTGATCAAGGTGGAACACCGCTCTTCGATGCAATAGCTAATAGAGATGTAAATATCATAAAGCTATTGCTATATTTTTAATTATTATTTAGCAATAGCTTTATGATATTTTAACTAAAAAATAAATAATATTTAAAAAATAAAAACTAAAAAATTAAAAGAGTAATAGTAGAAAGCGTATTTTTTTGTTTTCTTGAACTATAATTTTTTTCATATTAATACTTCAACATTAAGAAAGTAGCGCCAAAATTTGCGAAAATTGCATGCATACAACATAATTTAGGAAATATGAAGTCGACAACGAAACTTGGCAATTCTATATATTGTGAAAAAGCACACATAAAATTAATTTAATACCACACGTCTTCACAAGAGAACAATAAATAACAAAACAAAATATTTAAAAAAAGAAGTTTGTCTATAGACTGTTTTAGAGTTTTAGAGGGTACTCGGTCCGTACTAATATTTCGCGTCCTGGATTTCCACATAACACAGTCCTTGGCCCATGATCAGTTGGCGTATATGCCATAATCCATATATCTGTAAAGCATGCCAGGTGCCAGTAAACCAGCACGCCAGTTACTGGCATTCCGTCAAGCCGCAATACTCATGATAAACACACCAGTTTCTCTGTAATGAAACTTTTTCATGCCTACCGATTCCCACTTCAAAAATCAATCAAGCAGCGATATCCTGGTATGGACTGCCTTGCTGGTCTAAAGGTTCGATTCCGGAGTTGGCCAAGTGATTTTGTGTGAAACAGAGGCCCTTCTCAGAGTCAGGGTATCATTTGTGTTTGTGATTTCATGTTTGTAAACTGGCCCCGCGATACAAGTTACAACAAGGAGATTTGATTTTTTTTTAAACTAAAAGAAGTATATGACTGACAGTTACATGTAACTGGCATTTTGTGCGAGAAGAAGCATAGGTATTCTGGCCTTCTTATCGAAACTACAAAATAACGCATACCATAAAAAAAATACCAAAACCAGCACAGCACACACAAGCGACCTACCTCGTCGAGCTGATAACCTTGCGCCACGAGCTCGCGAACGTTGGTCTTCACAAACTCCTCCAGTTCAGTCTTCTTGCCTTCTAGTTCGGACCGGAGGGCTGCCGCGTGGCCTTCCTCGTTCTCAGCCTACAGCGGGGGAGGCAACAAAAAAATAAGTTGGAGCTCTGAACCACGTCGTTATTCGCATTGTTTTGTCTCTTATCTTGTTTCGTCGGGAAACAAAGTACGAAATATGTATCTATATTGTATTGAACAAATTTTCTTGAAGTATATGTAGTAAAACGGTGTTTTAATTTCAAAACAATGTTGGTAGTATTAAATTAGGAGTAATGGTAACTTTACCATATACATAAAAAGTTTAAATATAATTCAGCAGTTTAAGTAAATTTTGTTATTTCAGATATCACACAAAGACCTGTGCATTAAAATGTTTAAATAATTACAATTTAAATGTAAAACCTTATCAATGAGCATAATTTCCACACATCGCAAATTCAGAGCTCCAAACCACAAATATAAAACGCTAGCCGTTTAGGAGAAAACAAAGACATACTAACTGCGTACAGGTAACGCGTGTGGTTTGCAATCATGCTAAAACTCAATGCAAGATACTGGGAAACATAAAAACAATAATTTCATTGTTCGCGCCACAAGCGAGTGCCGGTGGGGGCTACTATTTGTTCCAGTCGATGGTGATGGTCTAATAATGACGTGAGACAGTGATAATTCTTTACATGCGTTATTCGCTAAGATAGTTGCGGCAATAAAAATCTAATTTAAACATATGATTATTTAACATATCCAAATGTTTCTAACATTCGATCAGTTCTAGAGTAAGATGAACAGTGTTTGCTATTTTCTAGAAATCGCGTCAGTTATTATTCGAAATTGGCATTTTATGGAAACAGTGTTGAACAAGACATATAAAGAAATGTAATTCATGAATTTTATTTACACTAAATTTAATTTGCAACATCCCAGTATGTCTTTTAAATACTATGACATTTTAAAATGTATTAACAAAAAGTCATAATATTTAAAACAATATTTGTCAATGTACGACTTACATTTCATTAGCCAGTTCAAAGAAATAAATTTTGAGAGAGCGTTATGGTACGCTAACAGAATTAGAAGTACACAAAAAGTATTCTACATCTCACATATTTGTTTGCAATAAATTTCACTTGTTCATGGTATGGTTTCACTTGTTCATTCCATGGTAACCGATAAACCGGTAAAATCGAGTTTCTACAGTACACCTCTAAAAATCTATGCATATAGGACAACGACACCGGTTGATTGCACAAAACGCGTCGAGTGATGTAACACGAGTGATTGTCGTACAATTGACACAAAAATCGATTACTTTCTTCATTCAATGTACAATAGAAATGGGTATGTTTTTATGTATAATAAATAACTCATTCACATGTAACTGAGATTTCTATGGATATTTCTAGATCAAATTCTAACACTACTATAATTTTGATAAAATATCGATCTATTCAAAACAGTAGCTTTTTACGATATCCAAATGAAAGTATACACGTAATTAGTAATTACACAG
Source organism: Clostera curtula (assembly GCA_905475355.2). Lineage (NCBI taxonomy): Eukaryota > Metazoa > Arthropoda > Insecta > Lepidoptera > Notodontidae > Clostera > Clostera curtula. The sequence continues at coordinate 1,160,394 of FR997813.1, read as the reverse complement.
TAATCATTAAAAAAAAACTATCTAATGAGGTCTTAGGTATTTGCCGTGTTGTTATATTTAAACATAAACGTGTCGGACATATTGTAGTGCAAAGCGACTACGAACACTGCAGTGTCTGAAACTTAGGGCTTTAAATAAAACATCACCATCAAAACCAAACTGAGGCGACTTAGCGTTCTTTATGTCCTGAAAAATGTTGAGGCGATTGGCAGCTAATATGCAATGAGGGCACTCACGCAGCCGCGGTGCGTGTCGCTGAGCGCCCTGAGCCGCTGCGCGCGCTGGGCGAGCTCCCGCTGGCGCCCCCTGAGCGCCCTCCGGCGGTGCGTCCATCCGCGCTCCAGGGCGCGCCAGTCGCCCGACAGCCGCCGACACGCCGCCGCGTACTCCTTCTCCATGGCCTCGCGCTCCTGCGTGCCAATCACAAATACCATTACTTTTCTTCTCAGCCAGCTGTCAGTTTTGCCCGCTACGGTAGTATTATGCGTTCGTTTCAGACCAAAAATGTGAAAGCCGACGAAGGGAAATCACAAGGCCGATAACCTAGCCGCAAGAGGTAATCTTGAAAAGAAACCCTGTGCCAACCCGTCTGACTAGCGTGGCACAGCAGGCCAATTACCCTCCGTGTTATGGGACCAAACCTGTCGGTCATTTATGGGCTGTGTAGTAGTAGATTTTCCCATGCAGGTAAATATGTCCTCACCTCGTCTAGTTTCTTCTGCGCCTGCATAAGCTCCTCCCTCTCTGCGTGCCATCTTCTCTGCCTCTCCTCTTGTTGTAAGAGGAACTGCTGTCTTTCCCTCTCCAGTTCCACTCGCTGTGCCTCGATTCGCTCGCATTTGATCTCACTCTCTAAGTCTCTGATGATATAACAAAAGGAAAATAGCTATAGACTAGGAATTAGAACCATTAAATCACCCTTTATAATGAAATTACGTCTGCCTGTTTAGAGCTTAAACATAATGTGCTGTTTATGAGCCATTTTCGTAGTGGAAAAAACTCGATTAAACTCAAACTCAAAAGAAACTTAATTTACGTAGGTTTTATCACAAAACACTTATAAATCGTTATAATTACCATTATCATCTTAAAGAGGCATTAGACTCAAATTTCAATATCTGAGCGATCTCTAGTCAATCAAGTTACGTCAAACAAACTTATGTGTGTTGATATTATTTTTCAATTTAAATTAATTAAAATACATGCAACATACTACTTTGACCCTGATATCCCAAAAAATATGTTCATTTAGTTCCAATTTAATAACCCGAGGCGCGTCATAAAAATGTAAGTTAATACTTACGAGAGTGTGGTGTTGAGGTTTTCCGTACTAGCCGCCAAATCTGTAGTAGACCAGGAGAGCAGCGAGAGGCGGGAGAGATTCATGACGGAGGCGCTGCCCTCCTGTCGTAACTTGGCTGCCTCCGCCGGGTCGTTGTAGCGGAACATGTTCGTACGGCCCAGTAGCAGTATACAACCTACCGTGGATAACTTCGTTTATGAAAAATTTAACTCATTATTCTTTAGGATGATGTCGGAATTTGTTAATAAATCAATGTTTCTACTAATGTCTATACCAAATAAAATCAAATGTTTTATTTGGTATAGACATGTAATAAAAAATCAAAGTGCTATTCAGATTTTTTCAAGTTGTGACCTAGAATAGTACCCTGTCGCACACCAGTAAAATCAAGTTTCACTGTAAGAATGTATGTCAATATTTTGATTAACTCAATTCTGTAATTTGAACTCGCAGATACTAAGATGTACTTTAAATATGCAAAAATGTAAATTATTGATGATAAACCTTTAAAGCGTGTATGCTCAACACAATCAAAAGCTTTGAGTGGGTCAATATTCACAAAGCAGGTGTAAAATCCAGTTAGAACCTACCTTGACTAATCTTAGTGGGCTTATCAACGAGGACCGTATTGAGCCAGCACTGGGCCCCCGCGTTGGGCAGAAGCGTGGCCACCCCAGCCTGCAGCGACACGCGACAGTGCAAGGGCAACACCCCCGCGCCGCTTATCACGATGTCCGGTGTCGGGGAGTACTCCGCGCTGCCTATCACAGTCTCTCCCTCCTGAGTAATAAATCTCGGAAATTAGCTTTACAAAGCACCGCACATTCGATAAAATACCCTTGAGGGTTTATGTCAAATTTACAGCTATATTTTTTAAAGGTACTAAATAAACACATAAGATTTAATTTAGATACGACTGTTTATCTTAAATCATGAAAATTACAAACATTCAAGAAAGCGCTCACTTTACTAATAAAACCCACTTTATCTCAGAAAAGCTGATGGTGGCCCGCTTATACATGTCTTACTAGGACTCTTAATAGAATTGCAACACTATGTTTTCCAAATCCGTCACCATTATATTTGTATACTTTACTATTGTACTATAAGAGTGGAATATAAAGAGACTAATTAATGTTAATTTAATTAATCCAGTTCAATTACTGTTCACCGTCATCTTTTAAGCTCACCTTGAGATGATACAGCGTGACACCGGTAGACAGCAGATTGTCATCGATCCCCACCAGATGTGGCATGTCCGAGTCCAGTACGACCCCGAGCCCGCTCTTCCGCAGTCCCAACGCCTTCTGCTCCTGCAGGATCTGCTGTGTCTCCCGCCATTTTTCCGTCCACTTCTCTGTGAGGACCTTCTCTTGGGCTTCCTTGCGCTGGAGCGTGGCCAGCACTCCCGATTCGGACTCTACGGGGTCCTATAAAATAGTATCAGGGCCTAATTAGATGATAGCCAGCACTTAGTAAATGCAATAAAAATATATTTCAAGGCCGTCAAGTTAATAGGCGTAGATTGTTAAGGGTATGATAGAAACCGAACCGGAGACGAAAGCAACCCATCACAACAGATCTTCTGAGCTATTTAGTTGAAAGAAAATAACCATTTAGTGCAGGATAACATTTCCAATCATTAAGGATTTTACTAAAGGCTTTAATAGAACTTTAAATATTTGGAAGACAGTTGCGCGTTCCGGAAAGCGCAGTGTTCAGCACTGCGCTTCCCACAAGTTGGACCGATGACCTGGTTACGGTCGCCAGACCCAGAGCAAGTATCTTTTGCTGATACTAAAACCAGTGGATTGTGTACAGTGACTATTTGAAGTTGTAAAGAGACTAGCGAGGTCCTAATAAGTGGGTATTCTTACAGTATTGTGCTGTATCTGGGCCCGAAGCTTGTCGATCTCCTCTCGCAGCTCACGAATAAGCTTGACGTTGGGGTCTTCGTTGATAGTGGGCTTGTTGATAATGTTCTTGGCACGGTTGGCGTACCGAAGAGTCGACAGGGTCTCACCGTAGTTGCAATCCGCTGGTGAGATCTGCACCATGCACACAAAAAATGATCAAATAAAAATCAATTATTGTCAACATGACATTAATATAACTCATCATTCGACCGCCTAACAGAGAAGAACTGACAAAAAAACTAGCTTGTCATTTTTTTTCTTGCTACTACCATTTCTTCTATTCACAATGACATAAACAAAGTATTGATACGGAACAGCTTAGTCTCAGGCAGTTTGGTCATTTACAGAATCAGAAATGTGGTATTAACCTTTTTTGGTAAGGCTATAAGTTAAGCGATTTTAAAGGCATAGCGATGCAATTCTCGAAGTTGAATAGGCAGTTTGTTTTAAAAGCGTACATATTGACACAAAATAGAGTTACTTATTCTGCGAGTACAATGGATCATTCTATAATTCATTCATTCTGTAGTATATATAATAATTAAATTGGGGGACCACGCCCACTCATTTATTACCTGACCTCTGGTCCCCCAACGCGAAGTATTTATTTTTATTTTTTACTTTTTAAAGGCTATTGTGTCGGGGGTTTATTTAAATTTTTAATTTAATTTTTATTTTATACTTTTTATAGGTACATACTTATTATAATGTAGATTTTGTTAAATTGCACGTGATGCGCCATCATTTGAGACCCCACTCGATTATATTTGCAAACATTAGGTTATTCTTCCCCACTTTCACCCCTCATAACTTTTAAACGGCTCACTCGATTTTCATTAAACATGTCTAAGAACACTCACCCGTAACTCACCTTTCATACAAAAAAAACTTTATTGAAATCGCTTCATCCGTTCGCGAGCTACGGTGCCACAGACAGACAGACAGACAGACCGACAGACAGACAGACACGTGAAACTTATAACACCCCTCGTTTTGCGTCGGGGGTTAAAAAATTACGGCTCCCATGGAAGAAAGGACGGAATGGAAAATTAAGTTCCTTTCTCTGCCAATACCATGCCTCCCCCATTGTGTATACTTACAGCAGCGATCATGATGGTTTTGGAGTTTCCGCCAAGGGAATCCTTGAGCAGCCATGTCAGCACGGAGTCGCGGTACGGGATGAACACCTTCTTGGCGCCTTTCTGCATGCGCACTGTACACACAAGAATTGCTGTTCTCTCAATCCACTCTTTCACCTATAAATGACTCACTATTGGATCAATACTCCATGAATCTGGAGGGATATTCTTCTATGGTGTCTCACTGCCCAGTCACTTTCAGTCTCTGTTCCGAAAAATAAAGACCTATCTGCAATACTGCTTTGAAACCATTTTGAACTCTATTCTTCCCAGAGAATAAAGAGAAGAGAATCTGCAATCCTGCTTTGAAACCATTTGGAACTCTATTGTTCGGATCAAGATGCGTATATGATCTAAGCCAGTTGACACATGGACAGAACAACATAGGAGTTTACCATAAAAATAGCACATGATACCAATACATATAAAAACCAATTGGCCAGCATGGCAGGCCAGTTGTTGATACGGCAAACTTAGTACTTTAAACATAATATAGGGGAAGCGCTAAAGTAACCAAAACTAATAAACTTTTACTTCTCAACCCATACATGGCCCACTGCTGAGTCGGGCATCCTCCCATTACACGGAGTGTAATTAGCCTACTGTGTCAAGCTGGCCAGGCGGGATGGCACAAATCAAATCATAAATCTATTTACTCAATTTTATCATATGAAGTTTTCCTTCTCTTGCGGCTAAGTTATCGGCCTTGATATTTCCTTTTGTCGGCTCTTACGCCAGCCTCAGAATAGGATCGGGTGACAAAACTTGACTGCCTCTTTGGTCTAGGGGTTAGTCTTTGTCTAAACCAGAGGCACTTGCTCCGAGTCTGGGTGTCATTTGTGATCGTGAATTACATGATTGTCAACTGCCCCCCGGTACAGGTTATACGAGAGCAGGGGTTCGTTTTAAGAAAAATATAAACAAAAAAACAATACATTGTAAACTGACAAAAATATCGTCGCGTCAATCTATATATGCAAAACAACCAAAATAATGCACTTGAAAATAACCTCTAGTTAATAATCATCATCATCATCATCTCAGCCAAAAGACGTCCACTGCTGAACATAGGCCTAATAATACATAGGTTAATAATACGATATACCAAACCACGTGGTGCCCGAACCGGGTGGACCATACCGTACCTTCAGCAGGCTGGCTGGACTCAGCTAGAGCGGATATGACGGAGCCCAGAGTGACCAGCGACTTGTTGATGTGAGCTCCTTCCACGAGCCGCTGGCCAGTGGCGCCCGTGGCGTCAGCGCGCTCACTGTCGACAACATCATATCATTGGAATCAATACCATTTCTTACTAATTTCTGTATTGTTCAATACCATAACCGCTTGGGGTTATTGGTAACCATTGCTACGCCAGAGACTTCAATCTCGCTTCACCTCGCCTTACCCGTTATAAGACTCGACAGTGTGTCTTACGGGCTGAGATCATGGGGTCAGATCCACTAGGCGACACAATATCGCGAAAATAAAATATGCTCACGCTAAAGTGTACCTATCTGCTGCTCAGACCGTAAAAGCTGAGTCGGGCCTCCTAAACTTTCGAGATAGAACGCCACGCTGGCCAAACGGTTGGCAACGGGTATTGTTTCAAGATTTGCATCTCTTGCGGCTAGATTTTATGTAATGTAATTCTCTTAAGCCACCCTCAGGATGGAATGGTCACCACACGGATGCCAGATCTCAGATATATGCGTTTTGAAGACAGTGTCGCTGGACATATTGTTGTGTCGAAGATAGCAGACCTAAACTGCTCGTCCAGGTGTTTGAGTACTGAGGATACAATACCAACCTAATGCTCTCTACAATATCTATAAGATGTTTATTGGCGTGGCACGGAAATTCACCAGAACTTTTGACTTGCTCTAACGCGCTGAAATTCTGTCAATACAATAAATAAATGCCCAGTCTTTCTATAAGGACCTGGCGAAACGGCTGTTTCGAAACCTGGCGAAACGGCAACTGCACGCATGACCAGAGGTCTGGACTTTATTTTGCTGAGCGAATAAGCATTGCCATCCAGCGTGGCAATGCTGCCAGCGTTATGGGCACTTTTGCAAACCCCTGCAGCGCTGAGGATGCGGTGCATAGTTTAATTTAGATTTATTTAGTTTTTAGTCTATCTTTCTCTTTTCTTTTAAGTATGTATTTAAGTCGCTTTTTTTCTACTAGTTTTAGACATAGTATTTAATATTTAATTGTATGTTGATATAATAAAATCATAATTTGTGAAAGACAAAAAATACAATAACTATCTACCGCCCTATTAAATAAGGTCTATATTAGCTTAGGACTGACCTGCCCGCCAAATCCACTAAATGAACCTTGGAGACTGTCTCGCTGGGCATATTGTTGTGTCGTAGATAGCTGGCCTGGACGAAAGTGATGGTGAAGATTGCGTGTGAACGAGAGGACACATCGTTCATCTGAGTTGAAGCTGTAGTTCTGTGGAGGTTTCCACGGTGCATGCACTCCTAGAAGTTGAGCAAAACATGCAACATCAGACAGTAGTTTTGGTCGTTGAAATACTTACTTAGTCCCTTTCATTTCACAGCAATCCATCCATCTTCTCTCTCTTTCCTTTTTTACCTTCCTATCCACTCAAAGAGGGGGATGAATAGTCTCGGGCCATGAATGGCCCACTGCTGAGTGAGATCTCCTCCAAGTTCAATAGTGAAATTGCTCCACTGTGTCACGCCAGCCGTCTGGTTTGCTACAATTTTGCACCAAGTTTTTTGGCGAATCTCCAGCAGCCCTATAAGAAGCCTCTTGCGACATGACGGAACCGGTGGATGATATTATAACTCAAACTTAACAGGAACTTTATTTACGTAGGTTTTATCACAAAACTTTTATAAATCATCATATTTAAAATTGCCACTATCATCTTACAGCCCCTGTCCCATGCTAGGTGGTAGTCTCCATACACACCTATCAGTCATAATATCTACATTCACACCTTACATACACAATTCCTCATTCTTACAATCGATCAAACTCTTTTGAAGTTTTGGTCTCCCACAACCCACATTCATGCTGAAACTACCACCGATTCGGAATGCTGTTCCACAGAGAAGAGCCGGCAAAAAAACTTTGTAGTTGCTTTTACATTCAAAATCGATCACTAGTTCGAAGCATTACAAACCTGAATATCATCATAGTCGGAAACCAAATGTTTTGACAAGTCCTGCACGTAAGGCCCCAGTTTCGGATGCTCCCTGACCCTGAGGCTGTGGCCGGCGTCGGTAGCCAATAGATCCTTCACCCGTTCGTTATATATCTCCAGGTAGCTGACTTCAGTGCGGTAGGAGGCACCGGATTCCTTACCAGCTGCCACCCGGGAGAAGAGTTGCCGGCAAATCTTCGGGATGAGGCCTTGGTATTCCTGGAGTAGTAAATATGAAAACGGTTTCGTAAATTTATCATAATGTGTCTAAATCGAAAACCTTATCTAGGTAAACTATTTATCACGGGGACTTTTATGGCACAGATGCTGCCCCGACCCCGGCATCAAACCTACACCAACAAGAAATTCAAGCTTTAAGAACTCTCATCGGTACACAACTCAAATGTGTTATTGATGGAAGGGAACGGTAAAACTGACTTGAGTGTGGCTGCCATCAATTTTTATCTTTTTATTTTTGAAAACGAAACCTCTGCACTAGGTGGAACCTGTATCGTGTTGAATGAAATTGAATGTAGCAAGTGTGCAATCCTATCTGATATTAAATCATCATCATCATCATCATCATCATTTCAGCCAAAAGACGTCCACTGCTGGACATAGGCCTCCCCCAAGGATTTCCACAAAGGCCGGTCCTGGGCCGCACGCATCCACTGCTTTCCGGCGATCTTAACCAGGTCGTCGGTCCACCGTGTGGGAGGCCTACCAGCACTGCGCCTTCCGGAACGCGGTCGCCACTCGAGGACTTTTCTGCCCCATCGGACGTCGGTCCTGCGAGCTATGTGCCCTGCCCACTGCCACTTAAGTTTGACGATCCGGTGGGCTATATCGGTGACCCTGGTTTTCCTGCGTATCTCCTCATTTCTGATTCGATCTCGCAGGGAAACTCCGAGCATAGCCCTCTCCATTGCCCTTTGGGTGACTTTGAGCCTTCTGATGGAGCCCATAGTGAGCGACCACGTCTCAGTTCCATATGTCATCACTGGCAACACACATTGGTTGAAGACTTTTGTCTTCAGACACTGCGGTATTGTGGACGAGAAGATCTTTCGCAGCTTCCCGAACGCTGCCCAGCCGAGTTGGATCCGACGATTGACCTCTTTCTAGAAGTTGGACTTACCTAACTGGACAGTGTGTCCCAGGTAAATGTAATGGTCAACAACTTCGAGGGTAGAACCTCCGATGTTAACAGGAGTGGCTTGAACATGGATATTAGACATGATCTTCGTCTTCTCCATGTTCATCTTAAGGCCGACTCGTTCGGAGGCTCCACAGAGGCCATCAAGCATCGTAGTGAGGCCCTCCATGGTCTCAGCCATTACGACTATGTCGTCAGCGAATCGAAGGTGAGTGATGTACTCGCCGTTCACGTTAATGCCCAGCCCTTTCCAGTCCAGAACCTTGAAAACATCTTCCAGTGCAGCGGAGAACAGTTTCGGAGAGATAACGTCTCCCTGTCTAACACCTCGCTGCAACTGACGCGATTTCGAGGTCTGGTCCTGGAGTCGGACGACATGGTGGCGTTTTCATACAAGCACTTCAACACTTCGATATACCGATAGTCGACTTGGCACCTCTGGAGAGCCTGCAATACTGCCCACGTCTCGATCGAATCGAAGGCTTTCTCGTAGTCCACGAACGCCAGACAAAGGGGCAGGTTATACTCCTCGGTCTTCTGTATAACCTGCCGTAGCGTTAAAATATGGTCTACGGTACTGAAGCCTTTTCGGAAACCGGCTTGTTCGGGAGGCTGGGAATCGTCAAGCCTGCACGCGAGTCGATTCGTGATGACCCTCGAGAACAACTTGTAGACATGGCTCAGAAGTGAGATGGGTCTGTAGTTCTTCAATAAGGTGTTATCTCCCTTCTTGAAGAACAGCACCACCACACTTCTGTTCCATGCCTTTGGCGTTCGTCCTTCGAGTATGACGGAATTGAATAACTTCTGAAGGGCCCTAAGGATCGGTTCTCCACCCGCCTTCAGAAGTTCTGCGGTAATTCCGTCATCACACGCCGCCTTGTTGTTTTTAAGTTGCTCGAGAGCCATCCCGATCTCACACAGGCTGACGTCCGGGAGGTCTTCTGTGTAGTGCCGGGTTAATCTAGCTCGTGGGTCGTCTGCTAGATTTATGACGGGTTCCTGTGTAGACGTGTACAGTTGTCCATAGAAACTCTCGACCTCACCCAAAATCTCGGACTTCGACGTGACGATCCTGCCGTCATCAGTCTTCAGCCTGACGAGCTGGCTTTGCCCAATAGACAGATCCCTGGCAAAAACCTTGGAGCCCCTGTTGCGTTCAATAGCCTCTTCAACACGATTCGTGTTGAATCGGCGTATATCACGCTTCAGGGACTTTGATATCTGTCTATTGAGCATCCGAAGCTGCGTCGCATCATCTGTAGGCTGCAGAACCATTTTCCGTCGCTCGTCCATGAGATTTAGGGTGAGGTCCGAGAGCTTTTTGGCCGTTTTCAGGCGTTGGGTCTCACAGAACTTCGACCCAACTTTGCGGACAGTCTCCACGAACCCGTCATTATAATCGTCCACGTCAACGCCTAGGCTTATAAAGCGGTTTTGCAGTTCGAGCTGAAAGCTCTCCGGGTTTTGAATTTGAACTGGCACGGGACGCAGCGTAGACCTCACCAGGCGCGACCTTTCAAGCTTAACGTCGACATATTAAATAAATATATATTTTTCGATCTCCTAGAATGTTCCATTCCAAGGCGAAACGAAATTTAAAAACTAGTACCTATTAATGTGAAGTTTGTCCAGCACAATGGTAACTTACTGACGACCCCATCATAGTGAAGGTCTTCCCACTGCCTGTCTGTCCGTACGCGAACACGCACGCGTTGTAACCCTCGAACGCACTGTCGATAACGTCCAGGCCGAGGTCCGAGAACACCTGGAAGCATCAGAACTAGAGTTGTAGTGGCAGGAGATGGATTCCCGCTCAAACATGCGCTAGCCCGTTGAAGGACCTCCAGCTTACAAGATTTCTTTTTTTTGGTTGGAAATCCTTGGTTACCCGACCGCTAATCGTCAGCCGGGTTATGTTGGACACAGAGGACGGAAAAATGGTAATTACGCCCTAACCTACCCACTAAAAACAAACTCACTCCTCATTTGGGGAACATGCTCCGCGAAAATGAACTTACACGATACCTACGCTAAGTATGGCACCAGAGGTCTATCAGAAGATGCATGAAGTTGGCTGGGAAAGGAACATACTTTACATTACATGTTGCAAATTACCATAGGCTACGGTAAACGCGTCGAAACGCCCAAGTGGTAAAATGAAATCTGCATGATGTTTGGTAACCTTTATAATTATAATTGGAACGGAACTTAGCAAGAGTAAATACTCGAAATATAGAGTGCTGGTTGGTAACTAAGAAGACATGGAAACAATCAAAACAAATTATTGATGTCAATCATTAAGAATATAACGGTATTTTTCGCTAAAGAAGGTATCCTCTGTACATATATCGTCTGCTGAGCCTTTACAACTACATTATACATTGGATATTTCTAAGGAGACTATTCTACGGACGTGACGTATTACCTGATCCTGCGATGCGTAATGGGCGTCATCGTTGGAAAACGACCAATACGAGTGATCGAACGTGAAGTCCTTGTACTTCTCCCGGCTCCCATCATTATGCTCTTTGCTATTCTGCGGAAGAATGAGTGTTGATAAAGAAACTGGCCTCTGACTACCACTTTGCTTACGTACAGTACTGCAATACTCTGAGGCAGATTGGCAGAAGAGAATTATATCCGTGCGGTGACTTATTTAGAATACATAATGTCACCATCCCATTCCATCCTGAGTGAGTCTTCACAGCCGACAAGAGCAAATAACAAAGCTGGGTTTTCAGCCTTGTTACTTTCTCCGCAAGAGAAAGCGAAACTTGATACGAAACCCGTCTGGCCAGCGTGGCACAGTAGGCTAATTAGTAATTACCCTCCATTTAATGGGAGGAGGCCCGACTAAGCAGTGGATCATTTATAGGTGGAGTAATAGTAGTACATTGGCAGCAATTGCTTAACACATGAATGAATAAATGTATTCAAGGTTCCGTAACTTGTTAACATCATGATTTTTTGGTGTCACATTTCACTCACGGAAGAAATTAGTCTTCGTTAACAATGAATGGGACCCGATTACCTCACTCTAGAAATCATATATGTATATAGCAAGACGTGGTTCAGCATGGGGCCTCTCGCGTTGTGCTAATGAGCTTCACGACATTTGCAACTTCAACGGAAGCAGCCGCGACCCTCAATGAATTATTTATTTTCGAAATAATCATTCTCTATTGACACAGTTGTGTGTGCTTAAACTGGCAATATTTCCGACTATAGAAAATTCATTTATGTATTAATAAATATACAGAGTTGATATGACAGAGGGTCATTAAATTACACTATGTATACTATATGTAATTAGTATGAATTCGAAACGGTACAAAAAAAAATACACGTGAATTTTCATGGAGGTGGAGGGGTAGTGTATTTAGTAGTCTTAAACCTCACCAGGTATCACCAAGGGGGAGGGAAGGGTTAAAAATGTTAAAAAAACATCACGTGATTAATGGACAGCCCCTAAGGTTAATAAACAATGCGTTAGGCATAAACATCTGTTAGGAAAGAATCTCTAAATTTATTCATATAATATATATAATTTATACTCTAAATCTCAAAAATTATTGCTCCAATTTAATTGATTTTTGGTACAGAGCCTGGAAATGATACCTAGTATAGGCAGTTAAAAAAAATGCCTCTATGTCGTATGAACCCTGTAGAACCCGTGTGTCTACTTTCTTGAAGTATCTAGTAGGCAGCCATTGTTTCTTTCGTGGGATATCTTCGTGGACACCCATCCGAGCGCAAGAAGATTTACAAACTGTCGGGGCCGCGGGTTAGTTTCAATCTTACAATATATCTGTAGCGACCAACATGCTACCCTACCTACTTTACAGTGTTTCTCCGAAAAATCTGAACATCAACGTCAAGAAATATCGCCTACAAATGCGAGAATTACCAAAAAGGCCTACACCGCGGTAGCGAAATTTACAGAGCAATCCGAACGGTTAAGAAATCCCTGACCACAGTTATTGGGGGGATATAGGCGTTGCGCCCCCCTGCCAGACATACCACCTCGTCTGGCTAGATAATCATCCCTTTGCGCCCTTATATCTATAGCCTTCCTGCCAATATTGAGTCTGGAATTACTTAAACAGAGAGTGTACACGAAAAAAGCGTAGACGTACTCATAAATATCAACAAACTGTGTAGTCGAGAAGGTTGTCGTGATACCGCCGTTTAGAAACCCACACAAGCGAAGCCATGCCAGCCCAAACTTGTGCATATTGTATGCCATATACACTAAGCAGTCATTGTAACTATATTCAGCCATAACCTCAATCTCTATCTGCCTCAATACTGAGTCGGGTCTCCTAAAATTACATGGAGGGTAATTAGCCTGCCCGCTAGCCAAACGGGTTTCGTATATTTTTTTGCTTCTCTTGCGGCCAAAAGGGCGTTATCGGCCTAATGGCAAGTGGCGAGCCTTCAAAAGGAAATGCCTTTTGACGGCTCTTACGAGACCCTCAGAGTAGAATGGGGCGGTGACACTATGTATTCTAAAGCCGTCACCACACGGACAACACTCAAACCATAAAAATTAAATAAATTTATATTATTAAATAAAAATAAAAATATACATCGCGTTGGGGGACCGCTCCTACTTATTTATTAGCTGAACCCTGGTCCCCCAACGCGATGTATTTTTTTATTTTTTACTTTTTAAAGGTTATTGTGTCGGGGGTTTATTTAAATTTTTAATTTAATTTTTTGCGTCAGGGGTTAAAAACAAAATACAAACGAATAGAGAACCTCCTGTTTTGCAGTACGTAAAACATGAGGTGATAACACTGTCGAGATTTATGACATACTGTGACACAGTCGGTAAATTCAGTAGAAAAAATTAAACGCGCGGGAAATATTGGTGACCTTTACCTAGCAGTGAACCTAGTTCAACCTTGCAATTAAACCTGCTATGAAGTTACGTAACTCCAAAACACATGTGAGCGGCTATACAATAATTGCGAATAGGCAAACACACCTTGTTTCAATAATGAGAAGCGATGTTGTGTCGCGAGTTATGCAATGTGTTACGACAAGATCAGAAATGGATCCAAATCCAATTTGAATATGAATGGGATTTATAAATGTACATAATTATCATTTTAAAGTTGTAGTAACTTTAAACCTTTTGAAAAAACACTGACCTTATCATTTTTGTACAAGTTTTATGTCTCGAAGTTTTTAGGAGTCTTTGGCGACCTCTATTATTGTCTCACGGTTTTGTTTTTATTTATAAACCAGCGACCCGCCCCGGCTTCGCACGGGTACAATATTGAACCTCTAAATGTATCAGTGTTTCTCTACAATATTATGAATTTAATATAGTTAAAAACCTATCTATCTATTAAAAAAATCCGCTTCAGAATCCGTAGCGTAGTTTTAAAGATTTAAGCATACATACGGACGGACAGACGACAGAGACTTCGTTTTATACTATGTAGTGATAGTGATAGTGAAGCTAGAATTCACCCATTATGCATTCTCGCTTAAACATAATAATAGTGGTCGTGGAGGTGATAACGATCAGATACCGACGGTTTAGTCAATTAAGAGTCACATTTGGAACCGATAGATAGAGATCCTAAGGGCTCCAAAATCAAATTCATCTCAGCTCTTTTGACACACGTCAATATACCTTTCACATTTACCTCCAGTTCGGAAGGCTGCTCTACAGAGAAGAATCGGCCAGAAACTGCAGTTGCATTATTTTAAATCGCATTTTTAGTATACAAAGAAAGTCTAGTGGTCAGATGTGCCGCCTTTGGATCAACGGGTCCCGGGTTCGATTCCGGGGTCGGGCCAGTGTCTTTGTCTAAACCAGAGGCACTGGCTCGGAGTCTGGGTGTCATTTTCTATCTATAATATGTATGTATTTACAAAAAAAATATGTATATAAGTAGTTTATCATCCATCTCGTTACCATAACACAAGCATTAAGTTGCTTAGCTTGGGACGAGATGGCGTTGTGTGAAATGTCCAAGGATATTTATTATTTATTTATTTATTTGTGAGATCAAGCCCGCGCATTAGTCACAAAGGGCCAAACATCACTAGTTTTTTTTTTTCAGATCAACTTATGAGACAAAGCACTGTTTAAGCTATCCGTGTAGTGACGGATTTATAATTCATAATGCCACCACCCCATTCCATCATGAGGGTGTTGTAAGGCCGACTAAAAGAAATTACAAGGCAGACTTGTGATGATGATTATTAGTAGTTCCTACTACTTCTCAGCCATATACAACCAACTACTGAGGCTCTCCTCCATCTACATTAGATGCGCTGGCCAGACGGCTCGCGGCTAGGTTATCAGCCTTATCATTTCTCTTTGTCAGCTCTTACGACACCCTCAGGATGGAATGGAGCGGCGACACTATGTATTCTAAATCCGTAACCACACGAAACAGGTAGTTCCTACTATGGCGATGTGTACCATTTTAAAAAGGTTTGTTTGTTTAATGTACTTTATATCTCAGCAAACGATCTGGCCACAAGTCACAATGACTGTAGTCATTACTATAGGAATTGAAGTCGTAAAATGTGTACAAAGAGTGCTATTCAAAACCGCGCCATGCCCTTGATTGATGATGCGAGCAAGGTCAGAGAATCACCATGCAAACGGCACTGCGCTCTATGGGCATTAAAAGTATTCGAAGCCCAGAATTGTGAGTTTTACGGAAAATGCGCTAAATCGTTAATCCCATGAGGTGTCCAAGGATATATCTTACTCTTTGCTAGATAACGATTGATAAACCATAGGGGGTAAATAAAAATGGTCGATTGACATAGTCATTATTAAACATTTTAAGCAATATAATGAAATACTCTTTTACAATTTAACGTGTATTTATTAATTGAAATAAAAACAACTACATGGTTTCTTTGCGGCTTTTCTCTGTAGATAAAACTTTGTTGACTGTTTATATTTTGCTTTTTAGGTTTCAACAACAACAACATTTTTATTTATATTGTAGTACTTTCTATAATTAATCTTATACGTATTATTGTACCTCTTACTACCCTTTCTTATCTTCTTCCTGATAATGTTCATCTCAAGGTTGTCGGTAAGAAATTAATGCGAATAGCGATAAGACCGCCCCTTGTACAAATGATTGTATACTATCTGTTCTGTTTATATTCCTGGTGTACAATAAAGAGTGGATCTATCTAAATAAAATACAAAAATATGTTTATTTTGAAAATAAACTTTTTAACGGGTTTATCGTGTGTATTGCAGCAGTCGTGGTCGCGGGAGGGACTAGATGACAGTTGTCTTCAAAAGTACAAAGAACTGTTTCTTACATGCGATAAATACGTTAAAAAGTGTTTAATTTCAATGTGTAATAATCACGAAAACCTCAGAAATCAATACGTTTCGTTTTGTTTCTAGTACCTACTGTACATACCACAGTGTGTGATTGTTTGATTATGGGAGCAGAACACAGAAACGCATGTTACAATTTATATTCCCCTGCAAACTTAAACCAACTTTCGTTTCTGCATTGAGCTTTCCGTAGACATAGTAGCAAAAATGCTGATGTGCTGCTAGAAATATCAATTTTGTCCGATCAAACTAATAGGGATATTTTACTCACTTTGACGGTGAGCAATCGTGTCTTCTTGCCCTCCATCTGGACAATCAATTTTGCGCCCATGTCCTTTTCTCTGTAACAGAACAACACAATTAATGTGAAGCACAGATTTTGTACCTCTTTTACGAAAATCCGTGTATGTTTATCCTGTATTTTTAGCTTGACATTTTACAACCACATAACTCCGCCAATGAAACGTTGCACAGGTAAACGCAGCGGAAAAGGAAAATATGTACCAAAAAACATCGAAATAATTTTGATTATTGGTGATTTCATCATGTACTGTTTGTGTGACTTTTTCATGGTTATTGCATTGTGGTTAAAGAAGATTTTGCCTTGCAGGTACTGTCCCTTGGAAACTGAATACATAAAGAAACCAGAACATAAATCATTAATTCGTGTGAATGAAGAAAAATATTCACTAGTGGACCAAGGCGTCGACATCGACAAAGAAGTAGACTGCACAATGATTGTTGAGGACTAACTTGACTGTCTCGTTGGTCTAGGGGTGAGATGTGCCGCCTATGGATCAACGGATCCCGTGTTCTATTCCGGGGTCGGAGAAGTGTCTTAGTCTAAACCAGAGGCACTTGCTCTGAGTCTGGGTATCATTTGTTTTCGTGCATTACATGTTTGTAAACTGCCCCCGCGATACAGTGCTCTCGTTTTTATATATGAAAAGACTGTTCAAGAGACATAGACTTATATAGGGAGAGGGACTTATAGTGGGCGTGGGTGTTTAAAAAGAACATCAGAAGCTTTTGTCATGCCGGGATTAACTGAACTTTTGGGCTCATAGCGGGGATCGCCAATTTGTTCATCCTTCGCACAAATATTACACCAAACGATAAGCCTCAGATTAACAATAGACACGTGACAAAAGCGAGGCCATTAAAGAATTTATCAACAAACAACACTAGTATTATCTCTGGTTGGAGCAATTTAAATCTGTCAAGGAGGATACAATTACGAATCGTTGAAATCTGAAAACGTAATACACGTAATACATAATTCGTACGAACTATATAAACAAAAATGTATTAATAGGGACCGGTTTTCATCCGTGCGGTGACGGATTTAGACTACATAGTGTCACCACCCCATTTCATCCTGAGGGTGTCGTAAGAGCCGACAAAGGGAAATGATAAGGCTGAAATCCCAGCCTCAAGAAAAGGCAAGAAACCCTGTGCCAATTCGTCTAGCCAGCGCGTCTAGCTTAGAGGAGGCCCGACTCCGCAGTGGGTCATCGATGGGCTGAGTAGTATACCAAAATTTATCAAAAGTAGATCAGTGGTTCACGTATGTAACAGACAGTAACTTCCGCAATCACAATGATTGTGAGAACGGTTTGCACATCTACTTGATAAAAAAAGATAAAAGACTTTTACAATAGATATTTTTAATGAAAACAACAAAATTACAAACTCTATCGTCGAACTGTGAGCCGTAAATCGATGTTACAAACCGCGTCGATGACAAAATATGGACATGACACGTCAGTCAACACAATGGGAATCATTACGTAGCAGAGGCTTGAATTTGCGATGGAGACAGCTATGCCCTTCTTACTCCTCGGAATACATTCAGGAATACATTTGGTTTCGCTGGGGAAATACTTTATGCATATCGCTGCCCCTCGGGGGTGGGCCGGAGACCCTCACACGACATGCTTGGGGCGCCACAGTTCACGTAAACGCATTCCACTGACGCTCCGAAGGATTGCCACATTGCAATAATACTTGACAACGGACTGGAGAGCAGTAGGACAACCTCCGACTAGATAGACCGACGACGTGGCGATCATGGCGTCCTAAGGAGATCCATAGAGAGAAGTGGAATAGCAGAATAAACAACAAACTTGAAAAAAAAACCAAGTGCAGAGTTTCTTGCCGGATATTCTCCGTAAAGCACCATTCAAAACCGTTGGTAGTTTCAGTATGGTTGTGGGTTGCGGGGAAGACAAAAGAGATGGAAGGATAGTGAGAATGAGGAAACTTATGAAAGGTGTGAATCTATGAGAGAATCGTACGATGTTATTAGTAATGATAACTATGACGATTTTTAAGACGTGTGTCATGTCAAACCTACGTAATTATAGTTCCTTTTGACATTGAGTTGGTTTAAAGAAGTAGTACCTACTTATTACTTGCCATCAATGTTTACCTATATTAACAAATAAAATGATTGAGGATGAAACAGTCAAATTTGCAAAATTTCCTTAAACATACATAATATTTATACATATGATGCATTTCGATAGGATGCCGCGGCTGTCCTCGATTGCATGATATTGTATAACCTATTAATTACACAGACTGAATCTCGTACAATCGGGTATAATTAATTATGAATTAGATAAAAACTGAATTAAACAACCACCCGATATATTGCAGCCTTGGTAATTCGTTTGTAACGCAACAAATTATAATTAATTCGAGAGAATGTTGAATTTTGAAAGACGCGCAACTGCATCGTCAGAAATGCTCCCGCAAATACTTAATACGTCCATATGGATGATCCTGAAATTGCCCATAAAAATTGATTCATACATTTTATAAATTAAGATTTAGAATAGAAAACAATAAAAAAATGCTCTATTGTATAAACCAATTATGGCGTTCACAATCGTCATCGAATACATCATTTTTATAATACTACTACCAGGTCGGAATGCGGCACCAACCGAGAAGACCTAGCGGAAGAAACTCGGTGGGCGTGTCTTTTTTTTAAACGACTCATTACATGACCATTTTCTACTAACTAGTTTTGTTTAGTTTCGAAAGGCGCGCAACTGCGCTCAAAGTTTCATATATGAATGTAATAATTTAAAAAAAAAATTGAATAATTAAAAATGAAATTATAAGTCTGGGGTTTGAATCCAGTGAGCCGACCAACCCCAAACAGCGGCACTTGTTCACAAGCATAACGCATGTGGCAGCCATCGATCTCCTCAACCATATCAAAGGGGAGTGGTCGACCCGCCACATGTCACTACTTTTTAATTTGGAGTAACATAGGCAGTTTCCAGTCTGAATTTATACTCAGAATGTGTCTATTAATTTGGATAAAGCAGACCTAAGATTGGGTCTCTAAAGCTGTGTTCAACTGTTACAATTAAAGAAACCTTACTTTATTACACAGTATGAGTAACAGTCCAGACTTGGGAATTTCTTTTTCTCTAATATATCACCTAAAATATGCAGTTAAACTGGCTGTTGTAATTCAAACATACGACAAGTTTCCATTTTTTTATTTACACATTTTATACCCTTGGATACAACATCCATGGTAGCAAAAATAGAACCAAAGAATTCCCAAATGTTCCAGAAGCTTCCAGAACTTTTCGAAAGACTGGAGACAAACAACAAGTCTCTACACAAAAATAAACTAACAAACCTCTTACCAACCGGTTGTAGAAAAATTATATAATTTTAATCATTGCACATAACTAATTATGACTGTAAACTAATTGTAATTCATATATTCAACATGCACCCACAAATTTAGTGCTTATTAGTTGGAGACATAAAAGAACTGGTTTGACTAAAAAAAGCTATAATGTTTTTATGTAGATGTTGTTTGAAGGTTGCCAATTTTCCTTTTAAGTATATGACAAATATTGTAAACACCATAATGGTCCCTGGGTTGTAAATGTTGTTTCGGGTAATAGTTCCATTTTGGGTTGAGATAAAAAAATATTTAAAAAATTCTACTTCAAAAACTTCTTGTTGATATCAATTGGTATTAAGATATCTCGGAAATGTGACTGAAAATGTGTACACAAGACATCTTCTTAATTAAATGAGCTCTAAAACACCTAATTCGTGAGATTTAGCATTGCAGGCATTTGAGAGTACAGAAATGGTGCAATTATTTCTATAATTGAAAATACAATTAATGTACAATTACATCTTATTATAAAAATGTTAACAGAAGATAAATTAGGCAATAGTAATAATTCAATCACTTTATTTCTCTACTAGGTTACACACAGTGAGCTTATGATACAGATAGCAAATTTCCTTTTAAAAATAAAAATATACATAGACATAAGTTAATATATATTTCCTGCTTGCAATTCATAATAACTATAATAAATTAAATAGCAAAGTATAAAGAAATTCTGGATATTTAACATTGTTTACATAAACAAACATATAAACATCATAAATAAGCAAATTCATTAGACATAATCTGCAATAAATTCTGTTTATCCAGGTCGCTGGCTTTTTTGGCATTTATTCGGCTACTTTCATCTAAGCGGCGTGCCCGAGGTACAGTTTCTGCTCTAAATACAACTGAACCGTGAAAGTCATTGTCATTTCGACATGACATCATTGCTTTTTTGCACTTTCAAATAGTTCATATCTTCCGATAGAGATTTACTTATTACACTATTTGCTAGGGGCTGGAAACTGTCATGAATATCTGCAACTAGTCTAGGAAAAGTCTGTCGACTAAATAGGGTCCCAATGTTTCAATGAAACACCCGCAATCACACATACGTTACGCTACTCCAAAACATTAGCGATTATTTCAACATTACTGAATATATTCCTAAACTAACCTTTGATTGAATGGGCGAACCCTTACAGCCACTTTCACCGAAGCCATTGTCACACATTATATTGTCAATAGTATTTAATTTATTTTAAAATTACATTTATTCACACAAATACGACATCACAAAGCAAATTGACATTTTAAATCGCGCTTGACATGACAAACATCAGCCCGACATGTAATGTCAATAAGATTGACAGTCTCAGTGCAGTATTACAATGATATATAATTTCGTTTTAATAGAAAAGAAGCAGCAAATAAATCTGTAATTGTAATTCTCGGTATTTAGTTTTTGAACAAACTGAGAATTATTTTAATTTATTAAAATAAAATTATATTAAATATGTTGTTAAATCAATACAATTAAATCAGATGAGGATTTTTTGCTCCACGAGTAAATTTTGTAATATTGTATAGTTTGGCCAACGTGGCTCAGTAGGCCACGGGGCGGCAAGCGCGGGGCGGTACACCCCGGGGACGTTTAGTGGGTATGACTCCGTCTCCTCACAGAGGCGGAGGGGACTCCCACACACCCCCTCTTGGCCATCCCCAGGCTGGCAGGGATAGTCCATAAAGGATTTTACCCAGGGTAAAAAAAAGGCTTATTACCCTCCAGTATCCGGAGGAGGCCTGACTTAAGACTGGGTCATATGTGGTTTGAGTAGTAGTAATAATGTTGTATTCTTTAGAAAGTAATTTCAAAATGATCATAGTGACATTTTACTTTAGTTAATTTGTAGGACTATTTTTTAAACTGACCCTGCCCTGTCCGTATCGCAGTAGCAGTTTACACACATGTAATTCACGAACACAACTGAGACCCAGACTTGGAGCAACTCAATCTGGTTTAAAAAAATTATTGTCCAACCCTTGACTATAACCGTGGACCCGTGATCCAAAGGCGCGTCGAACCCCATAACCAATACCGTAAGCAAAGATAAAATTTCATAGGATTCATTAAATATGCGATTGAATCTTTGTGTGAAACATGGAAAATCGAGTGGGTTGCTATGACTATTGTCAGAGATTTCTAATCCTTAAGAATTGCTCTTTACTTGATAACGAAAGCAAAGTGAAGTGATTCAGTCTAACTTCTTTAAAAGCAAATATAGTTATGTACAGATCAGTCGCCTTTATCTTAAAAAATACTTCTTGTAGACGACACGGTTGGCGCAGTGGTTGAGCGATCGACTGCTGCGCAGCATGTCGCGGGTTCGATTCCCCGCACGGAAGTAATATTTGTATGACCTACAAGTTTTTGTTCCGGGTGTAGGTGTTTTCTATCTTTAATTAATACGTATGTATGTATTTACAAAAAACAATATTATAACGTGTTTTACTCGATTTATAGTTTCGTTGTATATCAATAATCAGTATTAGATATACCGTAATATATAGTTTGACAATTTATCTATATACGTTAAATAGGTATTACCCACCCACTCTCTGCTCTGTCCCATCACTAGGGATAAAACGATACCACTAAGGTATCGATACTTTTACTCGTTACAATATCGGTTGTAAAGGATCGATACTTACTCGGTATCGATTGAAAAGTATCTATACTTACTCGTATCGATAACTAATGCTAACGCGAAAAACAAAACAACGTTATTTTGAAATGAGAATTACGCACTCCAAAAACAATGAATGAATCTTACTAATACATAATATTAAAAACGCGAAAGTTTGTAGGTATGGTTGGATGAATGATGGATGATGTTTGTTACTCTTTCACGTAAAAACTACTGAAGGGATTTTAGTGAAACTTTACAATAATAAAGCACAAATTTCAGAGAAACACATACGCTATTATTTATAAAGATACTCATATATTGTGAATTATCCAGAATATAACGATGTGTCAAGTAAGCGCGGGTAAAACCACGGGGCGCAGCTAGTAAATTTACATGTCAAACGTCAATCAATGATAGAGATCCTATAGGAACAGCCCTCCAGCCATCCCTATGAAATACGTTTGGCGATTATTGAATAATACGCAAATACACACTTAAATCAAATAATATTTTATTTGACACCACCATTGTTATAAGATGATATATATAGAAGAACACTTTTGAATCAATGTCAAAACTCATTGCATGAGATTAAATTATGCAAAACCTCTTTGCTCTTACACTCCTCCTTAATCTCATGCTCCATTTATCCTGTTCACATCCTATACACATTCTATATACACACTCCTCTAACACAACTCCTCTAACACAACCCCATAGCACTCGCACAACAATCATACTTTCGCTTTGCCAACGGTTTCGTAAAGGCATCAGCAATCATTCGTTCTGTCTCTCTATAAATCAAACAAATGATTCCACTCTCAATCGTACTGCGAACAAAGTGATACCTCACATCCACATGTTTTGTTCGCTGGTGGTGCACGGGATTGTTTGCGATTGCAATTGCTGACTGGCTATCTGAAAACAGTGTTAATGGTTTTACTATTTCTTGACCAGTCATCTCTTCAATGAATCGCTTCAGGAATACTGCTTCTTTTGCTGCCTCTAAAAGTGACACGTACTCCGCCTCTGCAGTGCTGAGCGCCACCGTTCGTTGCTTCGTGCTCTGCCATGAAACTGCTCCTCCTTGAATAAGGAACACCGAACCTGAATACGACCGACGGTCGTAGTCTCCAGCAAAATCAGCATCCGCATATCCTTCAATAATGTCTTGGTAGTTCCGTTTGTAATACTTCAAACCAAGGCTCTTAGTTCCCTTAAGATATCGAAGGACTCTCTTTGCTGCAATCCAATGCTGCTCCTCATAGCATTCATTGAATTGACTTAAGTTATTTACAACGTGCGCGATATCTGGTCTTGTACACACTGCCAAATACATAAGCGATCCAATTAAAGCTCTAGAAAAGAAAGAGAAAGAAAGAGCTAGAAAGAGCTTTAGAAAAGCTGTCTTCACATCCATTTGGTCGATATGAAGGTCCATTCTCGCTGCTAACGCCATTAGCACTCTCAGTGAACTATGCCTCACCACCGGGGCAAAAGTTTCAAAATAGTCCACACCTCTTCTCTGACTAAAACCTCGAGCCACCAGACGAGCTTTATATCGTTTCTTTCCTCCCGCCTCTTCTTTAATTCTAAATAACCATTTAGAAGTAACAAGATTGCAATTTCTCGGAGGTTTAGTTAGAGTCCATGTTTATTTCTTTTTAAGAGCATTTAATTCTTCATTAATTGCCGCTCTCCACATTTCTTTATCTTCTCTTGATAAAGCATCCTCAATACTCACCGGGTCATTATTTTCCGACGCAGCATGGTAGGTGACATAATCAGGAAACTCTACACGTTTTCTTTCTCTTGATGGATAGCGTCTCTCGTTCTTCGGTCTCTCTTCAGGAGACATCCAACCCTCTGAGTCAATACTCTCAATATCTTCCAAAGACTCAACACTCTCCAGTGGTGGCGGATGATCAGAGATTACTTCTTGAATCTCTTCAGACACTTCTGACGAATCGCTCGAACTATCTCTTAATTCAGGCGATTGTTCCCCTCCATCAGTTTCCTCATTATTATCAAGTGAAATAATAACAGGCTCCTCCTGTCGCTTCACTTCATTCTTATTGGAGTATTTCTGGTTCTCAAAAAATACCACATCTCTCGCTTTATATAGTTTTCCAGTTTTTGGATCAACTAACCTATATGCTTTAGAGTCGTTGCAACATCCGACATGCACGAGCTCTCTACTCTTGGAGTCCCACTTGGTGCGTTTGGCATCTGGAACATGCATGAACGCTTTGCACCCAAAAACTCTAATCATACTTAGATCACACTTGATTCCAGACCACTTCTGTTCCGGTGTCATATCCTTCAAAGCTTTTGTTGGTGACCTATTTTTCAAATATACTGCATGTAGGACAGCTTCAGCCCAAAACCTCTGTTCTAAGCCCGAGTCCATAAGCATGCTTCTCGCTTTTTCACAGATTGTTCGGTTTGCTCGCTCTGCAACACCGTTTTGCTCTGGCGTATATTCTACTGTTGTTTGATGCTGAATGCCAAAATTCTTTAGATAGCTGTCGAACCTCCTATTGACGTACTCTGTTCCGTTATCTGTCCGTAAAATCTTCATTTTCATTCCGCTTTGTCTCTCAGCAAATTCCTTAAATTCTAAAAAATATTCAAAGACTTCACTCTTTTGTTTTAAAAAATAAATAAAGGTTTTTCGTGAAAAATCATCAATAAATGTTAGAAAATATTTACAACCACTGACAGATTCCACCATTGGACCGCAAACGTCGCTATGGACGAGTCCCAGAATTTCCGTCGCTCTACTTTTCTTACTACTTTTAAATGGTTGTCTAATTTGTTTTCCTTTCAAGCAAGCTTCGCACTCTAGTTTAGCTGAACTGTTAGGAAAACTTACCCCGATCGCCATTTTGTCTCTAAGTAGAGTAAGGTTTTGCATACCAAGGTGCGCCATCCGCTTATGCCACAACGTCATCTCTTCACTGACAGTCGAGACAAGTGCTATATTCTGAAAACAGTTTTTAATTTTAAAAACACCGTTTTCCAAAACCCCTGTATGCGAGGTATCACCCGTGATCTTACATCCTTTGGCATTCATAACAGCGCATCCATTCCTTGTAAACACAACATTAAAACCTCTCTTCACTAACGTGCTTACACTCAAAAGATTAGTTATTAATCCAGGCACATACATTGCATCTCTTACAATTACACTTAATTCATCACTTACCACATTTCCAGACCCTTCTCCATATAGCTTACCACCATTTGCACACGAAACATTTACTTTGTCATGCATTCGATAATCTGTCAACCAATCCTTTCTATCATACTCGTAGCATCCTTTTTCTTGGTTGGATTTCTCGGACAGTCGTATGCCTTGTGTGGCCCTTCGCAGATAAAACATTTTATCTGTTTCTTTTGCTTATTCCTCTGAACATACTTCTTGAACTTATTTTTAGCGTATAGTGATTTATTCGTATCAGTACTAGTCCCAGCACTCGATGGGCATGTATATCTTCCATTTGAAGGATTTTCATTTTAATTAAATCCGTGGTCAAAGTAACGTTTGAGTTCTCTATTGCCATTCTCATTGGCTGAAAATTGTCCGTAAGACCTTGAAGCATTAATGCAGCTAATAACTCATCGTCTATTTCCTTCCCGAGATCACGCAGTTGTTGAGCAACTGTCATTAGAGCAGTCACATACTCTCTGATTGTACTGAACTGTTCTAACTTCAGACTGACAAGTTTCGACAGCAGTTTACATCTATTGTTAATACCTTTATCTTCAAAAGATGTTCCCAAGCCTCCTTCGCGGTCTTCGCTTGACGGACATGAACAAGGCAGTGAGGTTGCACCATGAGACAAATTATTGCTCTTGCCTTCTGATCTCTCTTCATGCCAGATACATCTGTACTAGCTGGCGTGTTCTGTGTGTATTCCCATAGGTCATCATGTAGTAGGTATAACTCCATGAGGAACTTCCATGTTGCATAGTCTTGGCAACCATCTAATTTATCTATAGATGGCAAATTACCTCCCGTATTGCCATTTTTATTCAAACTCTCTCTTTTCTCAGCCATGTTTCTAGAATCGTGCGTGGCCCTTACCTATAGGAACAGCCCTCCAGCCATCCCTATGAAATACGTTTGGCGATTATTGAATAATACGCAAATACACACTTAAATCAAATAATATTTTATTTGACACCACCATTTTTATAAGATGATATATATAGAAGAACACTTTTGAATCAATGTCAAAACTCATTGCATGAGATTAAATTATGCAAAACCTCTTTGCTCTTACAGATCCCAACCTAAGATGGCGACTTTTTTTTCATTCGGGATAGACAAACAAGTTTGACAACTATAAAAAATAAGGAAAAGGATGTGTTTAAAATTTTTAAAAATCATAGCCTATATTATTTCGCGTAGTTAAAACCTTTTATGTGTCAATTTTAATACTCGTTAAAATGAAATCTATTGGTTTACCGATACGAGTACTTTTGACCGATACCTACTTGATACTTAGTTAAAAAGTATCGATACCAAAAGTACTTGGTATCGGAAGGAAAGTATCGAGTAAGTATTTGTATTCACTCGTATCGTTTTATCCCTACCCATCACTATTTCTGTCGAGATATAACTTTGCTGGGCAGGTTAGAATTTTTTTTGGGTTTGCGTAATTTATTTTAGGGTAAATACTTGGAAAAACATTATTAAATACTACTAAACAACTAAAATAATACATGTCGATATGTATTCTGCAATTATTTGACGAAAATCAAACAGTCAAGGTAAGGTTATTGTCATTACATAATTTTGTGTATTCTGTACAGGAACAAATCAGTCACGATGTCTGACACCCCGGGCCGCCCCATGAAGTACCCTTACACCTTCAGCGCAAAGATAGCGCAGTTCCCATTTAAATTTTACGTTCAGAACCAGTGGATGTGGCGTTACTGGATGATTGGAATCGCTGTCGCTACCCCCGTGTTCTACAAAATCCACAAATTGGGTAAGGATGCATGATTGTATATTTTTAATTCTATTTGTCATTCTCTTACTTACTCAAGATGATACTGTGCAAGTACACAATAACTATACTTATCATTTTATTTTTTACAACTTTAAAGTATTCTCATAATTGTTCTTCCCATATTAAACTGCTTCACTTACATGTTGACAAAAGCTTGTATCTCATAGATAAAGTGCATTAATGTACCTGTGCAGTATGTTATGGTATTCAGCTTCTTTTTAAAACATTTTGTCATTAACATGTTTGAAGCAATGTTAAAGTACACAACCTGACATAATATCTAAAAAACCACCTGTAATTTAAGTTCTAAGTCTTAATAAAATGTGTGAAAATTTAAAGAATCATTGTTGTTCTGATGAGAGTAAGAAATAAATACCTATTTATTGAACCAAATATAATTTATCATCATCATCATCATTTAGGACAAAGGATGTCCACCGCTGGACATAGGCTTCCCCCAAGGATTTCTATGAAGGCTGGTCCTGAGCCACCCGCATCCACCACTTTTTCAATAACCATAACTAGCTAGTTGGTCCACTGTGTGGGAGGCCTACCAGCACTGCAGCAAACATAATTAAATATCTTTCTAAAACATAAAATATATAATAATATTAAAAATCCTGGTTTATGTTATGGACAAGTCCTTACATTAAGCAAGCTCAAATTTCTACCATAGATTAAAATTATCTAAATACAACATATAATAATCTCATTTCCAGCTAACTCTCCTGAGAACGTGAGCAAATGGGCCGAGATGAGGAGGAAGGAAGCAGCTGAACACCATTAATGTAACAGCATCATACCTTTTACTAACGATCAGTAAATTCTAGAACCATTTGGAAAGAACTTACTATTCTTAGTTTTAAGCATGATAAAAGCCATACATATTGCAAATCAAGATTAGTATGGTTTATTTATGTTATAAGCTTAATAAAATCATGAATTAGTCAAATTTTGTTTCATTGCTTAAAAAAAATCACATAGTTAATGTACTTAGTCATTAATTTTGTAATGTACTCAGCTTTGGTTTCCAAACAGAAAGCTCTTAAGGCATTTAAGGTGCAATAGCAGCTGGAACTGATGGAATTTCATATCCTCTGAAATGTGGAGGTCACATATTACAATGTACCCATCAAACATCCAGCAAAGCAGTCGCCTTTGGGTCCCGGGTTCAATACCGGTGCTGGGCAACTGTCTTTGTGTAACCCAGAGGCACTTGCTCAGTCTGTGTGTCATTAGCTGGGTCCACACCGGGCGATCCATCGCGCATGTGCAGGCGGTGTGGACGTGCCGCGCAATGCGCATCCATCGCCATCCATGCGCACATATTGGTGCGCCCGATCCGTACGTTGTCGGTTTTTTGGCCAGCCTCGAAGGTGCCACAGCTGCGTGGATGACCATGGATGTTGTTGGAGTTTCTTGCCAGTTCTTCCCAGCAGTGGTCGCGTTCCGAACTTTTGGTAGACGGTAGACCTTTTTTATTATATAATATCACTATGACTGTGTTGACTTTTTGTAAGTGTCCACCGTGACCTAAACAAAATAAATGATTTGAATTTATCTCGCAAAGTCACCGTCTGATATAGCTATTTAAATGTTTATGGGGTCTAAGAGATGGTAATTATACCAATATAGGGGTAAGAGACGATGCTTGGCGTCAGATTTCTCGCGAAATGGAGAACAGACTGCCGGATCGCTTGGAGCGTATTTTAGGATCGCAAGTTTCCAAAACTGGATCAGGCTAACACGATCCACGCTCCGTGATCCTAGATCGCGGGAAACGGATCGTTCGGTGTAAACCCAGCTATTTGTATTCGTGAATTTCATGTTTGTAAACTGGGCAGTTTACGTCATTTTTTAAAAGAGCAATGCGTTGATTCTTAAACAAACAACTGGAGCTGTATCAGATGCTTTATTTACTACCACATATAAATTAATATAAAACATAAATAAATAAACGCAGATAAATCGATAATCACGAAAACACCGGGAATTTTATTTGGGTCATCGTTTCCATGTACAGGAATGTTGTAGTATATTATTATATCTAATTCCGACGGATAAAGTGGACATCTGAAGGACATACGGAGAGCGGAAACTGGAGGTATGTGAAAAATATGTGTCAATATATTGGAGACGGTGGTAAAAGTGACTAGTGGTGTTTTAAAATCACGCATTATTATCATTAGTATAGAAGTTAACGATAATCTTGAACCAAAACCAATGCTACGCAAATGTCAATTTTTGGATCGCTTTGGCGGCGTAAGGTTGAGAAAGAAGGCGTAAGCCACGTTATTGGTTTTCCCCGCCAGGGAGCTTTTGGTTCAAGATAATTATAAGCTACGATATACAGGGCGGTCTTTGTCTTCTTTTTACATATCGGGTTTAATTCTTGTTTAAAAATGATTTTCCAAAAATACAATATTTTTGTTTTCATCGAAATAGGGATCCATCTGTTATGATGCCCACTTGAAAAGTTCACCCTGTATAGTGTAAGAAATATGAAAACTATGAATTCACTAAGTTACAATATTTTAAATCAAAAGTTACACTTTGATTTTCCATTGCGACACCTATAGGCCAGCAAAACCTTAGGCATTGAAAACAAAATATAATACAATGCACTGCCTATTCCCAAACAAAATATGTAATACAAAGTTTAAATCGTACTTTACATCTGCATGTTACACGTTTTTCCTACAGCGAATGAATATCAAACAAATTTATCGTTGCAAAATATAGCCACCGCCATTATGTGTCATCAGAAATCTAAACGAAGGTAATAAAATAAAATGAACATAAACCACTGGGATCGAGTAATGCGTAATTAATTTATTATTAAAATAAGCGACAAGGCTGGCAAACTTGCGTGAGAACTAATGTCGATACTTAGTCGAAGCGCCCGCGCAAACAATATTCACGTTATAGTTTGTTCACTAATACTAAAATGCGTGTTAATAAATCGGTGTTTGTCATAATCACAATATATCTATAAAAGACCTTATGAGTATTACTATTGTTAGAGAAAATATATCGATTATATTTGAAAACCTATTTAGTACTGGAAAAACCTAAAACGCTGAAAAAGTTATCTCTTGAATGTTGTTTTTTTTTTCAACTGATGTTATAAATATTCATGATAAAGCTGGCACATCTTATTCGAAATGGTAATAAAATAAATTGGCAATGACAAAAGTAATTATTTAAAATTTATTTGGTTCAATATCTACAGTTACTTCAAATCAGAGATTCCTTTAAAATAAAGGTGCAACTTAGTAGTTTTAAATCCATATCACAACACATAAAACAACAGTGAAAAGATTCACAAAATTCTTACAAATCAACACCAGAGTGCTCCACTACACAAAATCTTACATTGTAACTTAACCAAAGCATTGACAATAATTTATCCGTGTCACATAATCCAAGACGACTCATAGCCATACTACTAAATCGTAAAATATAAAAAAAATACGAGACGAATATTTACAAGTATCGCATTACAAACACTGTGATTTGTACATTCAAGCTAAGTAAACTATCACACTAAATATCTATATTACAAAAGACACATATTTTACATCTAAATGTCTTTTTCGTAACATGTAACAATAATACTTTCATGACAAAATTGTGGTTTAACATCTGTCATCTGATTACTTTATCTTTGCCTTTAGGTGACATTGAAATTTGAAATTTAATCAAGATTGTATAACACCACGATTTGGGATCTGCGTTGGTTAAGATTTTATGGATAAAACTTAAATATTTTTTTAATTTGAAGGCCTGGAAAGCGGAATTACGTTTTGTAAAATAAATACACAAAATGGACCAGCCACTATTATGTCAGACCTGTATTGTCTTGAAAGGTACAGGTATTAGGATTTATTGAAAAGAAAAAGGTATAATAATTTTGAAGAATGGATTGGTGCCAGTTTCACACTGACTACATCAGCAACCTATTTGAGTAAGGGCCTCGGCCCTAAAGTGAATTCAATTTGAACATGGATATCAAAAGAGCATTCATTGCAACTATAAAATAAACGCAAGATATCTCAAACTAGTGCACCACATTAAAATTAAAACCTTACAACAATAGAAATAAAGCATATATTACAAATACAGAATTTCGAAGGGAGTTATCACTCGTTATTCGGTAACACAGATGATTTTAAAAACTAACCTTGTTACTTGAATACACTAACGCCAGCTTCTTTTATATCACTAATTATTCCGGTTAACACAAATTGAACACTACTAGTGAGGGGGATCAAGAGCGCAAATCATCGCTTTCTGAGTTTAATTAGTAGGCTCGCAAACATTTTTTGGCTATTGACATTTGCTCTCATTCCTAATTCGGTTTTTAAACTTCAGTAATAACCGAAACAGGAACGTAAGCTGTAAAAAATGCTAGAAACTTTAGGTTAATTTACCATTTATAGTAATAATTACATTGGTCCATTCCTACACTTCATATTAACAGTAAGAGTGGACTAAATTGAGATCTCGGAGACCCAAGTTGCCAAAATTCTGTTAAATCCCAGCCACAATTCCAAGCCAGACGATATGCATAGGGAAATAATGCTTTTTACAACAAAATTTAGTGTATTATGAGATAATATATACTCGTTCACCATAATTATACTCCAGAAACAGATGTCAAAACAGTGTTGGACTCTCGCAATTGCGAAAACTATGGTCTGTTAAATCACTACTAAACAAAGTTCACTCGGTCATACAAATTCGAGCTCTATCATAATGACAAAGCGCACTTAATAAAACACATAGTCAGCGAGTCTGTGCGGCGTGGCAACGGGTCACTTAAGCTTCGATCTCTTGGCCTTGGGAGCCTCCTCCTCGTCGTCGGAAGCTGGCCGCTTGCTGCCTGTCTCGACATCCTCAAACTCCACCTCTATTTCTGGGAGGGCAGGGAGATCAAGGTCAGCGCAGCGCCTGTTGATGAACCTCTCTAGGCGCACTCCGGCTCTGAAGTAATATAAAGAACACCATTTGTGATAAGACAGTACTGATAAAGTTATGCTGACTAAAGATCAAAAGGTACAAAAAATATTAATTCGCAGGCCTTTGGAACAAATCAAAGAAAAGTGGGGAAAAACATTAGAAACAATATGATTGTGGTGTCATTCGACTAAGAACAAAAAAATCAAAATGTTTTATATATTTTACCCAAAAATCACATTCCCAGGCATGATAACTTGGTACACGCTCTGAGCAAATCTGACCATCCGATACTGGTCAGATTTGCTCCCCCCCCCCCCCTGGCTAAGAAGACGATATTATACATGTATTCGTAAGGGAAACTCACTTGGCGACAGGATGCGTGTCCTTGTTGTAGGTGAAGCAATTGATGAGAACCAGCGCCGCATCAGATAAAAACTCGTCGTCCGTACTGTACTCGCCAGCCTCCAGCTTGTTTTTGATTGTGGTGAAGTCCATTGGCTGGTCGATTACGTCGAGGTAGTCAGGCACCTGGGGCAATATTATTAATAAATATACAGGGTGATTTTACTCGTTCTCAGAGTTTTATCCCAGATAAAAATGTAGAAGGGATTGTTTGTGCTTTTTATTATTATTGTCTAAAGTTTATGGTGTAGTTTTAATTTAATAAGTAATACTTGAGCCCGCGAGTGATTTTCGCAATTACTGGTTTAGGATTGACACTGTCCATTGAAAATTTATTCCTGTATAATTAGTTAACTTATCTTATTGCAATATAATAAATAAATAAATTTCCTTGGACATTTCACACAACGCCATCTCGTCCCAAGCTAAGCAACTTAATGCTTGTGTTATGGTAACGAGATGGATGATAAACTACTTACATACATTTTTTTTTTTGTAAATACATACATATTATAGATAGAAATGACACCCAGACTCCGAGCCAGTGCCTCTGGTTTACACAAAGACACTTGCCCGACCCCGGAATCGAACCCGGGACCCGTTGATCCAAAGTCGGCACATCTAACCACTAGACCAACGAGGCAGTCTCAATATGGACGCACTCTCCATATTACTATAGGCCGTGAACATTACTCGGGCGGCTGACTTTTAGACTAAGCGCGTTACTAACATCATCAGAAATTACAAGTGTCTGTGACTCACGTCTTTAGTGGATACTGGCTCATAGAAGGGCCAGCAGTCCTTGTGCTTCATGACGTCCCGGAGTAGTAGTTGAAGTGTGTCTACATGAACTGCTACCTCGGGCCGGCTGCTTCGTTTCTTGCCCGTACTGCGCTCCTCTGAACATTTATAAACACAACAAACTTTATATATGAATTTTCTACCCTACGAACTCATTTAGAATTGTCCGAAAACACGCACTCTGTATTGATATACCATTTAATGGTTGACACCATGGTTGACTGTAGTAACATGACTATAAAGAATTAGGCTATTTCTGAAAAAATCATCCTATAAATTACTGCAAAATTTTTATATAAAGTATACCAAGGTTTATTCCGTGTGGTGACGGATTTATAATACACAATGTCACCAACCCATACGACACCTAGCCGCAAGAGAAGGAACATTTGATACAAACCCTGTGCCAGACCGACTTGCCAGCGTGGCACAGTAGTAGGCTAATTTCCTTCCATTAATTTGGAAGAGGCCCGACCCAGTAGTGGGTCATTTATGGGTTGAAACGACGACGGCGATACCAAGCTTCCATTTGCCTCAAGTACTAATATAACACATGACGTACCGTATACACCGTTAGTGAGTGAATTTTTAGATTTTCTGCCTGTGCTCTCTTGGGGTTCCTGAGATATTTTTGGTCTGAAAGTAAATTTATTTAATTAGAAAACAAAACACATCGCAGCTATGTATATCGCATTTTATGAACGACACACAGGGTGTTTTAGTCTTTACTGGAATCCCACAAACTACTTGTGTATAATATTATACATTTTACTATAATTGTAACAGTTATAGTAAAATGTTCTTCTTGTGTAATAAAGAGCGAGCACGCTGGGCCTGCTTCAGTGCAAGCACTTTAAGAATTAATGTAGTTTTCAGTCAC
Organism: Clostera curtula; assembly: GCA_905475355.2. Classification (NCBI taxonomy): domain Eukaryota; kingdom Metazoa; phylum Arthropoda; class Insecta; order Lepidoptera; family Notodontidae; genus Clostera; species Clostera curtula. The sequence continues at coordinate 1,125,946 of FR997813.1, read as the reverse complement.
GAGTTTTTTTAACTGACTTCGTATCTACTTTGCGATCTTAACAAACGTTCAATGTATATTTCCTGAAATATACCGACGAGTTTTTTAACCTTCGATACCTATGATACAATATTTAATAGTTCCAATTGTAACATTTCGTTTTCGTTCTTAATCCATCAAGTCAAGTTCGTATCGACAAAAATAAATAATTAAAAATAAAACGTACTTCCTTCCCCTTTTGGCACCGCCATTGTGAAGTGGAGAGGGCTCCTTGCTGCCCTGCTTTCTGGATTTTAGGGTCACTAAAGTCGAGTTGTCGTCGCTATCCGAATCTGTTTGTACCAAGACATAATATTTAGTTAAATGATACACGACATGCTTTAAGAACGAATAATGATAAATGGTTTTTGGGTATAAATGGTAATGAACTAATGTATAAAGTCTATTATCGTGGAAATTTTTATTCATTTGAACGCCATAGTTTTCTAAGATATAGTAGCTGGCAAGTATCTTGGACGAAATGAGACGTAACCAATCACGTAGGTATCGCCTCCATTCTCCGCCTAATATCTAATTGCTTGCCGGCTAATATACTAATACATTAACAGGTGTTAAATTAAACCAATTCGATTCACTATCTTAGTGATATTGGTGCACTTAAAGCGAAATGTATGTACATATTTCAATTGCGGACTGAGTGCCATTTTGGTGTGTTTTCAAACAGTAACATTATAGTTATGGAAATAAAATAATCCTTTAATAAACATCAAAACTTATTTAATCAGGTCATTAGAAAACTTTTGACAAGAGTCAAACAACCAATTATAATTTAACATTTAAAATCTACCACCGGTTCGGCATGCAGCTCTGCAGAGAAGAGCCATCAAGAAACTCTGTAGTTGCTATATTTAGATCGCCATTTTAGGTACAAGTTAGGGAAAAGACAGATTTGTGAGAGCAAGAGAACTCTAGTTCAGACATCCATGGCGACCGTTTACAATTAGACAAAACATTGAGGTTTAAAAAAAGAATATGACCCTAAGGTAGTGGGTTCTAGTTGAATATATCTCAACATGTAGGAAGGATGGGCGTCCACTTATTGCCAAGGTTAGTATAGCATCAGTCTGGTGTCGTTACTGCGATACAGAAGTCGTTGATAGCACTGGCGATTCGCAAGCTTGTTGAGTTTTAATAAATGTGTACAGTTCTGTGTAATTAAGCAAATGTCTCTGATTGATTGATACCTAGTAATTTATTTCCATATAATACTCTCATCGATTATGGAGATGAAAAACAGCTAGTCAAATGGCTTTAGTCGTGGCGATGAGAAAACAGTCATAATTGACCCTATCTCGATGGTTTCATAGAAGAAACTGGATGCACAAAATGGTGCCACAAACCAGATTATTTATCTTAAACTGAAAATCTCAAGAGAAGATAATTACTAGATAAGTATGTGCCAAAATATCTTGACTAATGTGGCATTGTACTTTACTCCAAATTTAAGGCCTTACTCATCCTATAACCATGTGGATTTAGAATACATAGAGTCAAACCCCCATTCCATCCTGAGGGTATCTTAAGAGCCGACAAAAGGAAATGACAAGATCGTAAAACGATCCGCAGTAAAAGAAAAAAATGAAACGAAACCCGGTGCCAACCCGTCTGACTAGCGTGGCACAGTTGGCTAATATAAGATAAAGATAAGCTGAAGATAAAGAACTCTTACATAGAGCTCGCTCCACACATGCGCATTGCCAAATTACCAGTCCAAACATTATCACAAATCGCCAGTGTTGTCAAATGTTATCAATCCGAAATTCATACGAGCAATTACTCCAAGATGCAATGTCATTAGACTATCACACCCATAGCAGAAATACAAAGCAAATTTGAAGGAACGCTTTGGAAAAACTTCAGCCTTCACCATTCCGCAGTCACAGTTTGTCAAAGGATCATTCCTTGGATAGTAATGAGAGAATATGGGCTGAATGATAAAGCAATATGGCGCCATTCCAGTAGGTTCATGCGTTGACGGTGGAAACAATATTCAGTATAGGGCTGGTATAGCATTTTACCTTCTTCTATTGGCACATAATTGAGCTGACATTCAAAAGAAATCTAGAATTGTTTTTGAGATGGTCAATTTATTTTATTTGAATCTAGCTGTACACTGCTTGCCACTAACTAAGATACATTTGAAGGAAAGACATTGCACACATTTTCATATTTTTGTTCAGAATCCTTCCTACGCTCATGCACAACACCGCTGAAGATCATCACATCACCAGATAAATAGTTTACGATTCTTTGAAGGACATACGTACAATTATTCATTTTTATAAGTATAGATAACTGATTTTAGATTCTACATATGCGCGATTTATCAAAATATTCATCCAAAATTAGACAAAGTATAAATTTTAACACAAAATTAGAGAGCCATCCCTAACGGAAGACCAGCGTTGGCTACCAGCCTGGTGAAACTTAGTTCTAATATTTTCTTGGCCCCGAAATGAATACGTCTATGCCTGAAAAAAACACTGCATATCTACATAACCCAACCCAAGTATCATATAGTTAATTGAAGAGTCCGACTACGTTAGCTATACAAGTTTGACACCCTAGTTTGTTTCCACCGTCATAATGGGATGTACGGAGGCGAGTGAGGCGCGTGGCGGATGCAGACTATCAGTAACGCACCACTCGTGTTGACAGTGCTGTCCAGCGCTTTGGTATACTGGTGGATGTTGTCCATGGCGGTGGCCGCACATCGACGAACCTCTTCACACAAATGTTCACAATTTATTAACCAACCAACTTAAGTATAAGTACCTAGCAGGATTCCTGGATAGTGTACCGGGACTTGGGCCTGAGAGAGATGGATAGATTAGGCTGTTCTTTCTAAAGCCTGGAATAAATTGCTTTCGTAAATAAATTGGAGGCCTTATTGCTAACAACAATTTCTTCCAGGCAACCGCTTGGTCGCGGTTAATCAATTTTTAAATAGATATTTTTAGCATCTCTCTAATAAACCATGCTCGGCTATAGTAGCCGGCAAACATTTAGAGCAAAGTGTTGTGATAGCGCCTGTTATTGTGAGACAAATATCTAAGGTAAATGTTCAAGTTGTTTGCCGGCTAATATACGTACTTGCATATTATTTAGCTCTGCCCAGAAATAAAATCGTTCAGTTACAATTGCAGCCAAAGGGAGTTTATTGCTCGATATAGGCATCCCCCTATTAATTCTAAAGAAATTAAACGTCACCCGCCTTAATAGTAACAACGGTGACTATACAGAGTCTAACATCACACTGAGATGGCCTAACGTATATCAGATTTGAATCATACCAAAATACTAATATTGTGTCCTACATTTTTGCTCCATTCAAAAATAAATAAATAGTTTATTGTTAGTTATCGTGGCAACACTGCGAGTAGCCCCCGTACATGTTCTTCCCCCTACCTGTCCGTCTTTGTCGCCTCGATGCTCTCGTCTACGTTAATGAGCACACAGTTTTTGTTAAAATTGTAAGTTGCGATTGGTCCGCAATCCGCATGTATGATGCGTAGGTCATTGTGAGTAGACACCGGTCCAGCTCGTGGTCGTACCTCGTGCGGGCGCCCTGCAGGCGGCGCAGGCCCACGAGCGCGCGTGGCGGTGGGGCTTGGGCGTGGCGCACTCGGAGTGGAACCTGCCGCGGCACAGCGCGCACGCCGCCGCCAACCGCCCCCCGCTGCCGCACGCGCCGCACACGCCCACGTCCAGGCGCTCGCCGTCGCTGCCACACAACCACCACGGACGTCAACACCCCACTTCACTCATTCGTTCGTTCCGAACTATTGCGCACTTAAGGTGGATGCTCCAGGGTAGTCCGCCAAATTCAAATATTCTTACGTTTTTTGCAATTTGCAGCGCAGTGCTAGGTTGTATGATGATGAACATTTGATTAGCGGCTGTAAGACGTATGTAGTTACAGATTTATAATCATCAAAATCATCAATACAACCCTCCAAGCTCATAAAGGTGCAAGAAAAACTTTATCAACGTCAAAGTCATTCTTGCACCTTGAAGATTCTATAACTACATACTTCTTACAGCCGCGAATAACATTTTAATCAACATACTACCTAGCCCTGACCTGCAAATTGCAAAAAACGTAAGAAAATTTGAATTTCGCGGGCTACCCTGGAGCATCCACCTTAAGTCAAATTACAGGTCTAGGAGTTAATGTGCTGGCTTTGGATCGCGAGCCCCGATTCGATTCCGGGGTCGGGCAAGTGTAAACCGAAAGTCTGGGTGTTGTCATTTGCGTGTGTCAATTTAATGTTTGTACGTACTGCCCCTGTGATAAAGGTTATACCTAGAGCAGGGGTTTTAGTATATTAAAAAAAAAAACAGCGGCACCTGCGCTTCATGTCGTTTACGATAACATTTTTACCATAACTTTATAAGGTATGAAAGGTACTATAATCAAGTACTCTTTCCATCTCACCTGTTCTCCGTCTCCTCCTCAACATCTTCCTCTGAGAAAAGCTTCCTCCTCTTTCTTGGTGTTCGCTCTTTGGGCTTACATTGATCACAGAACCAGTCGCCATCAGGTACTTTCTGTAAAATAGAACAAATCAAAATTATCAACAGTAATGAACCAGCGTATCCCGCCAAAGGTAATTTCCCTAATCGATGTGCTATCAATAAATCAGATTTCCACACCGTAAAATTCCATACAGGTCACAAAAGCCAGAAGTAACCTACAGGCTCGTGCGTCAGTGACTTGAGCAATCCAAGTCATCAATGCTCTCTCTACATTCTTGTGTTTACATTCACAATGGGACCATTAAACGTAATTAGTTATTCTAGTTATAAGTTTGTGTCTATGTAGGATAGGTAATTCTATATTATTTTAATTTAATTCATGTAATAATGTATATTATTAATAGAGAATTTCATTTCAGTAGCACATTGGATATCTTTTATGTTAACACTAGCGACCCGCCCGGGATACGCACGGGTGCAATGATGAACATCAAAATTTGCCAGTGTTTCTCTACAATATTTAGCATGTTTTATACGTATAAAACTTCCTCTTGAATCACTCTATCTATTAAAAAAACCGCTTCGAAATCCGTTGCGTAGTTTTAAAGATTTAAGCATACATAGGGACGGACAGACGACAGCGACTTTGTTTTATACTATATAGTGATAGTGATATATATGTTCTGTTAATAAATAAATGACAGTGATGGTCTGTGCAGGAAGCTTATTTTGGTCTTTAAACACGTAATGAGCTAATCAGAGCAAGTATCTCTGACCAAAATATGTCTTTCATACCTTTCTGTACCCTCCAGTCTGTTAGCATGGAATAAATTATGACGAATAAACACTTATATCAACAGATTTACAGTATTTTTTATTAGTTTACATAGGCAGCATTATATGTTCTAAGACCATCGTTTTGTTAAGGCAGTGCATAAAATATATTATGGGGTGGGAAAAATTAGTGTCAATAAGTGAACTCTAGGAATTTCTTCTTATTATATTGATACTAGCTGACCCCGCTAACGATTTTTTGCCATGTAATTAAATAGGGGTTAATCGTAGGAGGGTGAAAATTTTAGAGTTTTAAGTAAAAATATTTTTTTGGGTTGAATCACCCTTATCACTTTGGGGTGTAAAAAAAATTTATAAACCTATCCTCACACCTACTGAATATGCATATAAAATTTCATCAAAATCGGTCAAGCAGTTTAGGATAAGAGTATAAGCACTAAAACTGTGACACACGAATTTTAAAATTAGATGTAACACTGCTGTAAAGGAAGTTGCTTTGCTAATGATTTCTTCACACACTATAATCTTATTCACTCCATAACAAGAACTCTAACTCTAACTCCGCAGCTATCTAAAGACATGTCGAAATTGTTGCAAATCTAGTACGGTAAAAATAAAGTGTATGTAAAAGGCTTACGTTGAGTACAGGTTTAAGACAGTAGAGATGGTGTCCCTTGTTGCACCCGTCGCACAGCAGCATGTTGTCAGGGTCCGCCTTCCGCCGGCAGAGGCGGCAGGACGCGTTCAGGATGCTCGCCGACCACGTCACGCTCGAGTCCAGCGTGAACAGGTGAAGCACCACCTGACCACATTGCTCCGATTACTACGCCGAATACATGCAATAGCCATTGGGACCTCTATAGTGACGTCATTAACACACTATTGCAAACAGGTGAGCACTATTTATCTTAACACACATACAACACATAATTGAATTTATGTGTAGTATGTGTGTTACTAAGAATGAATCTTATTAACTACGGGCCCGCCCTTTCTTGGCATGTTTAACGAAAAATACAAAAATCTGTTATAGTAAGTAGATAGATAGCTATAATAACTGACACTATATCTTAACAAATTACAGCCTGTTATACTGATGTAAAATTATTGTAATATACTACTAGCATCCAGTCAACGGATATCGCCATCAGTTAGAATCGTTTGGAGCTAACACATAATTGTGACAGTCGCATAATAGACCAATTAGTTGCAATAAAATAATATTGCCACTATATTATAATACTATTATGAAGAAACATATTATTGTAAAGGTTCATCCACACCTATTCAGTAGTTAACAAACATACATCCATACATTCTTACAAACTGTCAACAACATTAATTGTCGACGTCAATTATTGTTTCAAAATTGTGATGAAAGGCTATTGGGATAACTGACCTGCGCGAAACTGCGGCACTCCATGAGCGAGACCTCCCAGCGATCCAGCGCCTCCAGGTCCAAAGGTCTGTTCCTGGCTTCGCGGTCTTTACGCTCACGGTCGTCGAGACCTGGAGAAATTTAATCACCGGCTTAGATCGTTAGCCACGATACCTAATACTTAGCTGCCGAATCATACTGTAGCGACCGCCTGCTACATACTTTACACAATTTACCAGAAAAATCTGAACTAATTGCATTAAGAAATATCGCCTACAAATGCGATAATTACGAAAAAGTCCTACACCGCGATAGCGAAATTTCAAGAGCAATTCGCAAGGTTAAGATATCCCCGACTACAACTATCGGGGGGTTAGGCGCAGCGACCCCTAGCCAGACATCACACCTCGTCTGGCTGGATGATCATCCCTTTGCGCCTAAAATACCAATGAATTTCCATATGGCTTCTTTCATTCTAATTATTTTCACTATTCTCATACACTTTTTTCACAAAACTTATAACTTGTTATGTTTAAACTGACCAATATCATCTTACGGCCCCTGTCCTACGCTAGGTGGTAGTTTCCATACACTTATCAGTCGTCATATCTACATTCACACCTTTCATACACAATTCCTCATTCTTACAATCCGTCTCTTCTCCCTCTCTCTCTCATGTCTTTCTCCCATAACCCTTGCGTCGCTCCACATGCATGCTGAAACTACCACAAGTTCGGAATGCTGCTCTAGTCTTCTTCAGTTCTCCGGCAAGAAACTCAGTAGTTGCATGTTTTTCAAATTATTTGTTACAAAAAGCACTAAACAGCATAATGAGAGCTAGTTTGCCAGATGAGAGAAGCACGCTTTACGTTGTGGAGAAATGGACTCTATTGAGCGGTTTATAAGATGCGCAAGGAAGCCTTGTATTCCAAACGGAAGCTTTTTTTAACTTGCTATTTTCTATGTATGTTTTAGTCAAATTTTCTTCTAAAAACAATGCATGGTTAGTTAATCTATGTCACTCTGACTCCAACATAGCGGTGTGCGCAACAAGGTACAAAGTAACAAGCCTTTTAAGCACAATTATTTTTTAAATAGTATACTCACCCAATGGCCTCTTAATGTACTTGGGGTGTATGGCCTGTGACACCTGCAGCAGAGCCGAAGCCAGGCCCCTGACCACGTCGGCCCTGGCGGCTCCCGGCTCCGTCTTCACCCCGTTGCCCGTGGGCGTGGCCAGGTAATGCCCCGGGTCACGGTACTTGTTGATCGCTATTGTCTTCGCGTCAGATTCATCCAAATCTGAATGAAATTAAGACATGTAAATATAAATAAATAAATAAATATCCTTGGAGATTTCACACAACGCCATCTCGTCCCAAGCAAAGCAGCTTAATGCTTGTGTTATGGTAACGAGATGGACGATAAACTACATAAATACATCTTTTTTTTGTATATACATACATATTATAGATAGAAAACACCCAGACCCGGAACAAATACTTCTAGGTCGTACAAATATTTCTTCAGTGCGGGAATCGAACCCGCGACATGCTGCGCTGCAGTCGATCGCTCAACCACTGCGCCAACCGTGTCGTTTACCAATTACCCACGGCAGGGTCGGGCTTCCTCCAATTTTATAGAGGGTAATTCGCCTAAGGTGCCACGCTGGCCGGGGTGGTTGGCCCAGGGTTTCGTATCAAGTTTTCATTCTCTTGCGGCTACGACAACTCAGGATGCAATGGGCTGGTGACACTCTGTATTTTAAATGCGTCACCACCTCGTCTGGCTGGCTGACCATCCCTTTGTGTCTAAAGGTTTTTAATAAAGAACACGATCAGAACCGTCAAGAAATCATCTATGGAGGAAAATTTGTTTGTTCGTAAATTAATATCCAACAATCTATAATGATATCTTAGGGTTTCGCGATTAAAGCATTGAAAACTTCGGGATTTAAATATTGTAATATACACGCGATATATCCGTTAAAAGTCAACAATCTATAGTTTGCAGTTAGTAAGCTAAAAACAGACTATGAAAAAAAAAATACAGTGTATTTTTTCCATATTCTATGAATAGACAACTAATGTTAACCATTACATTGATGAGAAATACTTGCACCAGATATGATCCTGCTGCCTTTTGTATGTCATGTACTGGAGAATAAAAAAGAAACGTACCATTGGGAACGTGTAGCACGCCGTCGGGAAGGTGGTAGTCATCCCGGTACTGCTTGCCAGGCCCCCACGACAGGAAATCGGCCTGCTTGTCGTATCCGCGGACCATGATCGTACCGCGCCACGCCTCGCGATCCTAACACACAAATTAGCTTATCAAACATCGCTTATCAACAACTTCCATTCATTCTAGTCTTGTATAGTCCTCGCCAATCTTCATGGCCGCTCTGAATGTAGCCGTGGTGGATACGAACTTGCGCATCGTACACTTTATAACCAATACGAACGTAGTTCACTCACACCAACACGCGAGGCGAGGACGCTTGCGGGTGGAAGACAGGGGGCGTGCCCTGCCTACACAACCCGCATACGTCCCGCTGATACCTGATTTTGTGTTGTGCGCAGCGTAATGTGATTACATTCAGAGCGGCCATAAAGATTGGCGAGGACTGTAATAGACAGAGCCCTTTAGGGCCGAGTCACATCGGAATGGCAGCGGCCGGCAGCGTCGCGACAAACACTTTAAGTGTGATATAATTTTATACTTTATAGATAGATAGATAGATATTCTTTATTGTACATGTACACAAAAGAAACTTAAACATGAATAACTTAGATACAACATTACAGTACAAATGGCGGTCTTATTGCTAAAAGCAATTTCTTCCAGACAACCGTTGAATGGACTTAGCTTGAACAAGAAACCAATGTGGGTAATTACAGTGTACATAAATAATATACTTATGTAGATAATTACAAGAAAACATATAAAATATATATATATAAACAACTAAACATATTATGTACGACTTCAACAGAAGGTCAAGTAATGCTTCTTCACCATACTTTTGAAAATCGTCAAGGATTGAGCGCACCTTACCGACAATGGCAAGGCATTCCACAAACGTACGGCTTGAATAGTGAAAGATTTATCGTAAAATCGCGTGGAATGCATGGGCATTGCCAGCGTTAAGCTCTCTGATGATCTTAAGGACAATGAATGTGTATCAGATGAGAACTGAAACCGTTCTTTGAGATAATATGGGGTAGAGGGAATAAAAAGAATACTATACAGCAGTGAAAGGATGTGAGTATTCCGACGAAGACGAATTGGGAGCCACTTGAGCTTGTCACGAAATTCCGATACATGATCATATTTGCGTAAACCAAATATGAATCTTATACAAACATTTTGAAGTCGCTCAAGTTTGTTAAGTTAAGTTTATCTACATACCTAAAAGATCACAAATAAGATACAACTTCAATAAAATTAACTATGAATCCTGTATCTCTGATCTAATGAATATAAAATGGGAGAACTTTATTAATTTGAATTGTAATGAATATACTCAGAAATTTTATAATATAGTTTGGGAAATTATTGAAATGCACTGTCCTAAGGGTAAAAGAAGGAAAAACAGCTATCCAAATTGGTATACGTCCTCATTAATCAAATTATTGAGAGAGAAAAACAAGTATCGTATTCGTTTTAAAAAATATAAGAATCCTCGCGATTATGACACTTTTGACTGTTTGCGCAGGAGATCCAAACAGAACATACAAAAATGCTTTCGGTCCTATATAGCAAAAATTGAAAACGAACTAAAAACAAATATTAAATCGTTTTGGAAATACACTAAATCAAAAGCCACGGTTAGGGGCATACCTGACGAAGTCTCGTATGGTGATCATGTTGGAACCGGAGGAAATAGTGTGGCAAATCTTTTTGCTGAATATTTTGCCTCCGTATATAATAATGAAGAAATTATATCAACTTCATCAAATACCTACCCTGTTATCGAATCAAACTACAGTCTAACTTCTATCAATATCACAGAAGACGACATCAAATCTGGAATTAAAAGTATAAACTTAAATAAGGGAGCAGGGCCCGATGGTTTACCTCCCATATTCATCCGAACTTGTATTAATGCTCTCATTAAGCCACTACACATATTGTTTAATAAGTCACTTAAAGAAGGCGTTTTCCCTGATTTATGGAAAATCTCACACATCGTTCCAATTCATAAAGCTGGTAAAGTGAACGACGTAACAAACTACAGACCAATATCCATAATTTCTCAATTAGCCAAACTGTTTGAAGGCCTCATTTATAATGTAGTTTACTCACATGTCCGTCCCTTTATTAGTCACAGACAACATGGTTTTGTTTCAAACCGTTCAACAGCGTCTAACCTTGTTAAATATATATCATTTATTGCTAATGCATTTGAAGCTAGAGGCCAAGTTGATGCAATTTATGCAGACTTTGCCAAAGCTTTCGATCGAGTCAACCATACGATCTTGTCTATGAAATTGGCATCAGCAGGGATTCATGGTTCTTTGTTACGTTGGTTTGAAAGTTATTTGAATAACCGTAGTCAGCTCGTTGCAGTCTCTGGTTATGAATCGACTACATTCGTACCATGTTCAGGGGTACCACAGGGAACGAAATTAGGCCCCTTGATGTTCTTAATTTTTATAAACGACTTATTGGATTTACTACAGTGTGAATGTTTGGCCTATGCCGATGACTTAAAAATATTTTGCCAGATAACATCAACCAGTGACTGTGCGAAACTTCAAAACGACCTAAATACGTTACAAAATTGGAGTATTTATAATAAAATGTCATTAAACATCCAGAAATGCCAGTACATAACGTTTACCAATAAAGTAAAATTTATCGATTTTATATACCACATTGACAGCGTTCAACTCTCCAGAGTGCCATTTGTTCGCGATTTAGGAATAGTCTTAGACACATTCCTATCTTTTCGTCAACATTACGATTATATAATGGTGAAAGCTAGAAAGACATTGGGTTTTATAATACGACTGACTAAACCTTTCCGTTTAAACAGCAGCATTATTCTACTTTATAATGCGTTGGTCAGGAGCGTACTGGAATACTGTTCCACCGTATGGTCGCCTTACTATAAGACACACAGTGACGGTATAGAAGCTATCCAATCTCGCTTCGTGAGGTATTTATGTGTCAAAAACGGAATTCGTAATTCAATTCCCGAATATAAACAAAGGTTGGCTTATTTCAAAATGTTAAGTTTAAAAGAGAGAAGGGATGTGTCTGACTTGTTGTATCTTTATAAAATCGTCAATGGCACCATTGATGCGGATCTGATTAGTTACCTTAACTTCAAACTCCCTCAACGTATCGTGCGACAGTATAGTGTTTTTGAAATACCCACTTGCACCTTAAATTCAACATACAATAGCCCTCTCACGCGTATGTCAAGGCTGTATAATGAGATTTCTAAATCTACAAATAATAGCATAGATATTTTCTCCACGAAATTCATGTCCTACAGGCGCTTCCTCTTGAAACTATTTGAAAATAATAATAAAATATAGCAGTTGTCTTGAGTTTGCCAAATTATGTAATTTAGTTTTAAATAAGTAGATTTACTCTTAATCGTGTACACTGTTTTCTTTTTGTTTTTAAATTTTACCAATGCCATGCATACCTATAATTTGTACAATTACTTTACAAGAGAACTTTATTTGTGTTATTTTTATGTGTATTTGTAATTGTACTGTTGGTGTGCTAAATAAAATAAAATAAAATAAAAATAAATCAGTATCGCTAGAAAAGGTCGCCTCAATCGTGCTATGTTCTAATTAGCACTTCAAAGAATTGTTGAATTTCTAATAGTAGCTTAACTTCACAACTCTTAATATTTTGCAGCCCTTAAATGGCCCACTATTAGTATCAAGTTTTCCTTCTCTTGGTATGGTGTGGGTTGGTGACATTGAGTATTCAAAATCCATCACCACACGGACATTTCACCATTAGAATGCTACATTATCACCAAGTGACATACGATATATGCGAAGCCGAGTTAACCAAGAGTTAACCAAGGGACGCAGTGAGCATATAAAATGAAAGGCAATGTAACGAACCTTAACTTTCAGTGCCCCGAGACAGCCGTGGAAGATCTTCTCCTCGAGTTCTAGGATGTGGTCCCGCAGCGACAGTTCCAAAGCCTCGGACAGTGTACTATCGTCTGGCACCATAAGCGACGGCTGGAACTTCTTGTGACGCGTGTAGTAGTGCGATGGTGGTGGCGGTGGCTGCGGAAGACGGAAGGAAATTACCGCCAAAATATCACGTTTGCAGGAACCAATGTAGAAGCTACACTATTTCTGCCACTAGCTCCAATTTCAGAGGTATGTTATTTATGTAGGTTATATCACATATCGTCATGTTTACTACTATAATGATCTTCTGGCTCTTGTACCACTCTAGGTGGTAGTCTCCATACACTCCTATCGGCGTCACATTTACATTCAAGTCTTTCTTGTGCTTGTTCTCATTCACACAGTCAATCCATCTGCTCAACCATCAAAATAAATGTTTTGTATGATGTACACTTACAAATAGTCAACATATAACTCATAACATATTATACAATTAAAAAAATCTACCGTCTACCACCAGTTCGGAACGCGACCACTGCTGAGAAGAACTGGCATGAAACTTAGAGGGCTTGTCATTGTTTTTTTCATTGCGGTCCTATGTCATATGTACAATAACACAATATTCCTCTCGCTATCTCGCTCTATCGCTCGAATAATGGTACTCACAGCTGCGGCCGCAGGATTCAAAGCGTGGAGGGGGCACTTGTGTATATGGTGCACCAAGTTGGTCCGGTCCACCTCCAGCGCCTGCCGCAGCTCCCCCTCGCGGTACCCTCGCTTGTTCAGGGACGCGGTCAGGGCCTCCAGCTGCTCCTCTGTGTTGTACACCCACCACTGTGGCCGCTCGGTCTGTTGGAACCGAATTCAACTTCACTTATATGTCTATTTGAGTTTATTGGAAATCCCATCGGAAACGACGATACCTAACCTAATCAGCTAATCTCAAAAATAAAGTAGTTAATTTAGTATTTTTTCGTGAGTAGTATACATTTTTAGCTATGCATAAACATACTGTTTGGAATATAAACCTTATCAAATTATAATAAAGTCAAATTTACCTTGCCGTGAGCGGGACACGTGGAAATATCGCCGGTGCACATGAGGAGATCTTTAAGTTGCTGCGTACTAGACTCGAGGCCGTTAAGCTTTTGCGACAGTCCGTTTAAGTTCGTTAATGGTTTCTTGGGGGAGTTGCCTCTGGAATTGGCGCCCGACTCGTTCTCCTTGTCACTGCTCGCTGGAAAATATCAGGAAAGATTTTTTATGCTGCCACAAAAACTAACAAAAGACACATTTATTTTTGTATGGAACAAAAAAAACGTATTGTGGTATGTTCTATTAAACCTTGTACTACCCTGTATATAGAATACTAGCTGATCTCGCAACCTTTGTTTTCCAAATAATTGCGTCAAGCTGAAGACAGGGCGCTATGGCATATGTCCAGCACTAATGGACTAATGTGGGCTGATGATGATGATGATGAACACCCCGAACCCCCCTTTTTTGGAATTTCGTAAAATCCGTTCCTAGCTGACCTCTACACAGTGAAAAAAAATCCTATCAAATTTCAAGTCTCTAGGTCTTATGGTTCCAGGGATATTGTGGGGTACGTTCCACTTGGCGTTCACAACGCCTAAAATGTTCATTCAGGCGTTCCACATGGCGACCACGATCGTTGTGGTCGCGGCGAAAACGTCATTGATGACGTCATTACTTATGCTCACGCCAAGCTCACGACGCCCCATCTCAAAAGGTGGGTCGTTGTGAGCGTTTTGAGAATTTGAGCGCCAATTTTAAAAACAAAAAGCAGAAACATGGCGACAATAACAATATCGTTCTTTTGTACCGAACAAGATCGGACAAGACATTATCAAATCAATATTATGTGGTCAAACTTTTCGTAAAGATTTGTAAAATTCTATTTATTTCTTTATCTGAGCTGGACGAACTAGTACTATTATTTTGACGCACCAACTAATTTCAAACTGCCGCCGATATAGGCATTTTTATTAAATACGATCATAAATTAGTTAAATACTCCTTGAAAATTAAAGTATATACTTTTTTTTTAAATAAATCATCTTAACCAATATGTAATGGAACTTATTGATACCAATTACAAATTGTAATATAACCTCATCAACCTTTTGTTTAGTTTTCTTAAACGCGCCATTTTTATTATTTATATGAACGCCCAAAACGCCAAAGTCCATTCCACTTCAGTAAATGATTGACTATTTGTGACGCCCAGAACCAAGTGGAACGGCGAAAACCGTGGTCGTGAGCGTGGTCGTTGTGAGTGCTAAGTGGAACGCACCGGTGATGAGTAAATAAATAAATAAATATCCTTGGACATTTCACACAACGCCATCTCGTCCCAAGCTAAGCAAATTAATGCTTGTGTTATGGTAACGAGATGGATGGTAAACTATTAATATACATTTTTTTTTGTAAATACATACATATTATAGATAGAAATGACACCCAGACTCCGAGCCAGTGCCTATATATATAATAGATTTGTGTAAGTAATAAAGAGCCCCGAGATTTTCGCCAACATACATATGTACAGACAGGCAAACGCGACAGGGGAGTTTGATATAAAATGTAAAGGCCTCATTTACCTCTCTCCTTCTGCGCCTCGAAAAGCCCAGCGACGTAGGTGAGCGTGTCGTTGGCCCCGGCCGAGGGGGCGGCGGGGGCGGTGGGGGCGGGCAGGACGGGCTTGTCCCTGCAGGGCCCCCGGGGCTCGCCGCCCGCCTCCACGAACAGCCCTCCCACCGCCTGCTGCACCCAGTAGCGGCGGAAGGCGCGGTCGGATCCTGCACAGGGCAACCACTGGCATTCGGGCCTTTGTATTTGCATGCATAAGACTACCTGTGTAGTCATTTGGTTATTATTTATTATGCATATATGCTGTTATAAATGTTCAAATGATAACAGAAACTAGACTCTTGTATGTGCTCTGGGAAGTATGGAGAAGGTCAGAGTTACAATATGATTGTCACGATCATCATATCGACGGTCCCTACGTACATAAAGACATGACATCTACAACTTGTATGTGCGATTTGTAAATGAAGTTAAATACACAACACAAAAAAGCCAATAAAATTTCAATAAGCAATTAAAAAAGAAACAATTTTTGACATGTCTTTATCTACGTACCGTAGGGACCGTCGATATTACCGTATCTTGAATTTCACTTTCAATCTAAAAGAGACTCTAAACTCACCAACATAAGTCACATAATCAAACAGCTCAATTTGCATCTCCTTCATCCTCTTCTCATAATCCTTCTTCTTCTCTTCACTATCTCTTGTCAACTTCTCCATCGCTTCTTTCAATTCCGCGTCCACCTTATTTTTTTCTATCACCAATTTCAATTCGTCCTTTTTGGCTGCAGCCTCCCTCTTCAACTCTAGTCTCGACGCTTGTACTTGGACTTCACGTTTACGCTCATTCGCCTGTAAATATTTGCAAATTACGTAGATGATAAAAACGGTATTATGCAAAGTGGTTTTCAACGTCGCCAATAAAATTACCACCCATTAAAGTGGTGCTATTCAAATTACACTAGTGCCCCGCCCCGGCTTCGTACGGTTGCAACGATGAACATCTAAATTTATCAGTGTTTTTCTACAATATTATGCATGTATTATACATATAAACCTTCCTCTCGAATCACTCTAACTATTAAAAAATACCGCTTCAAAATCCGTTGCGTAGTTTTAAAGATTTAAGCATACATAGGGACGGACAGACGACAGCGACTTTGTTTTATATTATGTAGTGATAGTGATATAGTGATGATGTAGTGAAGATACAGGAAGACGCTGAGTGGCTATTGTGTTTAACATCATACTTCATTGTGTTCCTGTGTATGACTAAGATGGCCATCACCCTATCAGGCAGTGGAAGGACCCTACTTTTTCCCTCAGCACTTACTATCGGGATATGCCGAATACTTGAACTCCACTCTGGTGGTTTAACAAGCGAGGAAATAATGTTAAGAGAAATTAAAAGCAAATACTAACTGACCTGCAATATTCGGAGGGCATGTTTCTTGTTTTTCATGTCTTCCAGTTTCTCCTCGATGACGTCACGCACCGTCGCGTAGCTTAGGATCTGATTCATGAGGCACTGCAGGATCAGGAACTTGTCATCTGAGGAATAACCAAATAGTAAACTATATATAGCCACCCATACACCATAAATAACATGAAATATCTTAGGAGACAACTTTTGACACAAGAAGTTATAAATTTAGCAGATTACATTTGGACAGGCACTCAATGCAAGTGATATTGGGGCACTGCTCACACCAGCTTTAATGTAGAGTTTTTATTCTGTTACAGTCTTGCTACGCTAGCGCCAATTTGGCGGATTTAGGAACTATTTTTTAGACTAATTACCTCTGTGATGAGAGGATGAGAGGAGGCCCGACTCAGCAGTGGGTCATTTATGGGCCGAGTCAGGGCCAGATTTAGGGGTCCAGAGGCCTCGGGGCAACAAAGGAGTGGAGGCCCCCTTGCCCCAAATAATTTTCCAAATAAAATGATCAATTTTTTTCAGTCGAGTTTTTCAATATATTATTTATTGTGAAACCAAGTAGATTCTCTTAGTAATTGTCGGGCAAAAGGCGTCGGGCAAAAAATGCGTGGTAAAATCAAGGGGTTTATGTTACATTTCGGGGGGGGGGGGGGTGGGCTGGTGAGCGGATAATTAAGATTAATATAATCAAATAATCATGTATGTATAAAGTACTTTAGGCTGTAGGTAAAGGTAAAAGCGAAAAAAAATATCAAAGGAAAAGATGTTTACTAGGTTTACTAGTTGAAATTTGAAAGATTTTTTTTTCCGAAGTCTATTGTGGAGGCCCCGGAGCTTTCATCCCGGTTGACCCCCCTTAAATCCGGCCCTGGGCCGAGTAGTAGTAAAAATGCGAATCCTACACCGCGATAGCGAAGTGTACGGAGTAATTCCCGCGTATCCACGTACCCAGGTGCAGGTCGGCGACGTGCGCCGCGGCCAGGCAGGCCAGCACCCTGGGGTGCGCCACCCGCAGCCGCAGGCCGGGGTCGTCGGCGCTGCTGTACCCTCCGCGCTGGTGGTAGCGCCACGTGGCGCAGCGCCGGCCCGCCGCGGACCCCGACGCCAGCAGGTGCAACCTGGAGCGCCATCAGACAACTTTAGACGATTTAGCTCTAACATAGAAGCTACTTCTACAATTTACCATCGGTTCAAACGTGGTACCTAGAGCAGGTAGGAGCCGAACGGGAACGTTTTTAAAGATATAATAATTACTCGACTACAAAAAGAGGAGACTTTTTTAGATACTATGGATACATACAGCACTCGCCATTCTTTATAGCCGCTCTGAATCTTTATGGTCGGTACGAACTTGCGCATACAGTCGGGTGGACATTTGATAACCAATACGAACGTAGCACTCACAACAACGTGCGGGAGGCGAGCTTCCACCCGCAAAGCAAACGTCCTCGTTGGAAGACAGGAGGGGGGCGTGCCCTGCCTCCCCGCCCCGCGTACGTCCCGCTAATATCTCATTTAGTGTTGTGCGCGGCGTTATGCGGCTGGAAGCGGCCATCAAGTTTGGCGAGTGCTGTACCTACTACTTATTTTAGTTTAGAAGTCTTACTAAACTAATAAAAAAGAATTTATACGTAACCAAAATGAACGTGCGAATGTTGCGAATAACACGCTCACCTCAGCACCTCGCTGACGGTGGTGGGGTCTAGCGGCAGCTTGCTGAGGGGGGTGCCCAGGTACGTCTGCGGCCACTTGCTGGCCTTCGTCGCCAGCTCCACGGCCTTGGTTACGCCCACCTCGCTGTCCACCTCTTTGTCTCCTGCAGCATTTTGTAATTTAAGATCACAATTAAGATCAAACATTTCTCAACTTCATTATATTCATATGAGCTCAGTTAGAAATATGTATATTTATCTACCGCCGGCACGGAAGCCTGTTACACAACTAATCATACAGGTATATCCTCGAAAAGGGCACACATTTGTTTGGAAACTGACCAGTTTCCCCAAGTAAGGCCATATTCTGACACATAGTGCTAAGCTGGTCAATTTTACCTGTGGACAGCTGGATCCCGCCACTCTCATTGTAATCTTCAGCTTCATCCTCTTGCAGGGAGAATATCGTAGTTAACAGCATCTGGACCAGTTCACTGAAGACACCAGCGTGTTCCTTCAAAGTTAGAGCCTTCCGGAATGTGTCTATGTCCAGCTGGTTATGGAAGATATCTTTGGCCTTGAGGATGTCGGAGTAAGTGTGAACAAACTCCAGAACAGACAGGAAGTCTCCAATGTTTTGCTGTGGCACGCCATCTACTTCTACAGGTGTGCCTTTGGGTATTATCTGTGAATTGACAAAAATTGGTGTGGAAATGTATGATGTGATTAAAGAAACTACCATATGCAAACAATATGGATAAGGAAATTTTGATATGCTACCTGCATAGCACAGTAGGCTAATTTGCGGAGGACTGGGTCAACAGTGGGGTCATTTAAGGGCTGAGATGAAAGGTTAGTCAGAATGTAAAAGGAGATAGAACAATGTAGAGATGTGAATAGTAGTATAGTTGAGCGATCGACTGCTGCGCAGCCTGTCGCGATCCCCGCACGGAAGAAATATTTGTACGACCTACAAGTATTTGTTCCGGGTCTGGGTGTTTTCTATATATAATAAGTAGGTATTTACAAAAAAAAAAGTATATAAGTAGTTTATCATCCATCATGTTACCATAACACAATCATTAAGTTGCTTAGCTTGGGACGAGATGGCGTTGTGTGAAATATCCAAGGATATTTATTTATATTTATAAATAACTAGTGGCCCGCCCCGGCTTCGCCCGTGCTGAGCGGGGGTGGGTTATACATATAAACCTTCCCCTTGAATCACACTATCTATTAAAAAAAACCGCTTCAAAATCCGTTGCGTAGTTTTAAAGATTTATGCATACATAGGGACGGACAGAAGAATGCGACTTTGTTTTATACTATGTAGTGATGATAGTGATTTATTCAGAGGAAATTGCTGTTAGCAACAATGCCACCAACACCTCTGTAAATTTCGTGATGTATAATTTGTATGTTTTTGTTATCAATAAAGGGTAATGATTAAAAAAATGGCAAAGATTTATCGCGTGTATTATACATTATTTAATTCCCGACATTTTGAATGCTTTGTGTAATACTTCAAATATTTCTAAATTCAATGTGTAAACATCGGGAACCTAAACGTTTACCCATTAGTAAATGGTCGAAAATAATTCTATAAATGAAGAGCATTGGTGGTTAAGTGTTAACAAAGTTACATTATAATATTTTTCAGATAAAGACCAACATATAAAACCTACCTTATGATCTTCTAATTCCAAATCGTCTTTCACTTTCTGCCACTCTTTCATGTACGCTTGGAGGCGCGCCGTCTTCTCTTTCTTCCTCGCTTTCTCTTCTTCCTTGCGTTGGCGCATCTGGTCTTCTGCGCGTCGCATCTTTTCAGCCAACTCTTGTGCACTCTTTTTGGCTGCCGGATCTGTTGGGGGCTTTGATTTTGGTGCTGGCAAAACATTCGCATAATTTTGAATTGAGTTAAATGACCTATCCATCCAGTAAGTGCCGTAAGAGCTACACTTTGTAAGAGGCAAAGAAAGGACCTAAATATGCCATAAGTTTGGTGGCGAGAGATAGAAAATGGATGGAAACCTTTGCCAATGTGTCTCATTTGATACAAGTTTTAAAACTTCCATCCAATTGGGGCAATGGGCATCCACCAGAGAGAGTGGGCAAAATTTATGATATTGATTTTACACAATGGCTAAAATTGTATAAACCATTGTTGTAGCGAGTTCTTTTACCTAGAACCTAGGCGTAATTACTACTTCCATTCCTAAAATGATCTGCAGGGACGCCATAAAGATTTAATGTACAAACTAACCATCAGACTTGTCAGTTTTCTTGACAAACTTATCCATGGACTCCTGGCGTCCTTTCTTATCGGGACTGGGCTTCTTCAGTTTACTAGCTGAGCCCGGCTTTGCCTGGCTCTTGGAGGTAGCTGGGGACTTCAGCAGCTTCTTGGAGGAGGCGAACTCGGGTGGACTACCAGTGAAGATCTGGTCGAAACTCACTTTGGCTATGTTGTACTTTTCGAGTGTTGTTTGCTGCGAAATAAATGGTTAATAAGAGAGGTTAAAATATAAGTATCTACTAGATAAATAGAATATATGCATTGACCGCGAGCGTTAAGTTTTTCTTAAGGCAATCATTCGATATTTTCGGCAACTTCTGGCAGTGTTGTGTTAATATAACTACCCGTGAGTATAAAAATGCGAAGCTAGCGGATAAAAAAGATCCGAAAAAAATATCTTTGGAAAAACAGAAATATTGACAAATAATAAAGATTGTGGTGTCTAAATACCGACAGCCAAATCAGAGACTGCTACCAAACCCCAATGAAATTCTGAAAAAGCCAGTCATAAGATGATAAGGTGGTGGTAATAGTGAAGACTCAGTGGGTCTCTCCCAAGGTATGTCACAGAGCCCAATCTGCTACTTTCTACATCCAGCCGCATTTAATGAATGATCCCACTGACCTTGATACAAATAATGCCATTGGACATTTCAATAAACTGCTTAAGGAACAGACGGTTCTTGTCTCGGGAGTAGACGCCTTTGCGTCTTCGCACTCTGTCAAATGGCGCTGTGCCAATCTGACCTGGCTCTGCGGGGTCTTCCGAGTACTGCTCCACCTCGTAACAGTACGATGCAGCCGGTATCATGGCTTTGCTGAAACAATATTGTTTACTTACAATAATAACTTCATCTAATGAGTACTCTGTACCACAGCGTTTATATATGCGTCTTTATTACATTTGTTTTGGAATGAATCATCATTCACACCCTTGACTCCCATATAACCATGTTAATGTCACAATTATACAATAAAGTGTTATCTATCTATCTATCTATAACCCAGGTATCCAGCCCACCTTTATTTGCGGTTAAAACCATGGGTGTATCTCCAGTCACCAACCGTGAGCGATCTAGCTCAAATCAAACTATCAGACTCGGAACCAAACTACACAGTATGCATTATTTTCGACTAGCGACTGGCCCCGGCTTCGCACGGGTGCAATGATGAACATCTAAATGTATGCATGTATTATACATATAAACCTTCCTCTTGAATCACTCTATCCATTTAAAAAACCGCTTCAAATCCGTTGCGTAGTTAAGTAAGATTTAAGCATACATAGGGACGGACAGACAACAGTGACTTTGTTTTATACTATGTAATGTAATGATAATGAAGATGAGCGCTAGATTTCTGGTAGACGTCTTAAGTTTGTTTGCGGACTCTCAATGGTCAACACCTCTAAACTCAGATTCGCGTCCTAACGCCGCATTCCGCAAATACCAAATACAAATAGGGAAGTGAAGAGCCACCACTTAAACAATTATCTTGTTCTTAAGCACAGTTAATATACGAACTATGTACATTAATATTTTTTATTGAAATAGTCAATTAATGGAAAACATTTTTTTTTCAACTACATAATCTTTTACTATACACGCTGTACGCCTGTGGAATGCTTTGCCAATGCCAGTAAGGTGCGCTCAATCTATGACGATTTTCAAAAGAATGGTGAAGGAGCATTTCATGACCTTCTGTTAAATTCATACTCAATATGTTTAATAATTTATATGTATGTATGTGTTGTCTTGTTATTATCTATTTATGTATATCATATTATGTACACTGTAACTACCCATATTGGTTTCTTAATCTTAATTGCTTTTAGCAATAAGACCGCCATTTGTGCTGTACAATGTTAGTGTTTAAGTTTCTTTTTAATTTTGTTTGTTACTTTGAGTACATGTACAATAAAGAATATTCTATCTATCTATCTATAATTCTCAAACTCAAAAGGAACTTTATTTACGTAGGTGTGAATGTAGGTATGACGACTGATAGGTGTGTGTGTGGAGACTACCACCTAGGGGCTGTTCAAGTGTTACGTAAGCACAATGGGGGGTTGGGGTTTCTTGGTCTTGCTTAATTTGGATGACATGGGGAGTAGGGGAGTCAAGATGATGATTACGTCATAGGTTGTTTAACTACCTACATGTTTACTTTTTTACACGATTGACAACCCGCACATTGTCTATGCTTGAAAACGAAATGCATTTTCGGGAATTCCCGGAAATAGAGAATAAGAAAAATGTTTACGTAAGCATGGGGGGAGGGGGTAAGATCTTTGCTTGCTTTTGCTGACAACTCTATACCTTTATTGAATATAATAATACTTTGTTATAAAATTTGTAAGTGTTGTAACTAGAAAAATAAATACATACAACTCAATGAATAGAAATGGGACACATCACCAAAATATTAAGATAGTAAATACAATAGCCATGTCTGATAAAACACATATCTTTCAACACTTAATTGGTCCAGAAAGATAGAATCTCATACTTTCAGATAGGAAAATTATTTATAGAGAGAATGGCTTGTTTTAGTATCCTGTTTTAAAAAGAGATACAGGTATGATGATAGTTATCATCATACTTGTTTCTCTTTATTAAAGAAAAAAAATTGCTTACCAATTAATTTCAACACAAATTTTTGATAGGGTGGGACATGGGCCGAAAGATGATGATGGTTGTTTTAAATATGATAATTTATTAGATCACATAAGGGTTTTGTGATAAATCCTGTATCAATAAAGTTCTGTTTGTTTGATATATTTTAAAATAATTATGTATTTTAAAAAAAGAAATTAAGTTAGTATTGCAACAATAAATAGTGATATTTTTGGTATGACCATGACAAAATAGTAAAATATATTTTTTGTTCTCAAATGTTTACTTCAAATTAAACACCTTTTAGTGGATTTATCACGTCTCATCATCATCATTCATTCTGGTCATTTTCAGTACTATTTTAAATCTTATTGGAATTGTAAGAAGATTTTAAAAGAATCAAATTTGTTTTTATTTATATTTAGAATATGCTTGGACAGCATATGTGCATTGCAGTAGATTTACAGTTTATTAATTTGAAAGATTACAATATTATAGTTAAGGGTCTTATATGACATTTAATAATTGATTTTCACCTCCAAATTGCAGTTTGTTATACAAATATGAAAAGTTAAAATACTTATTATTTTTGTACACTAAATATTATTATAATATTATTATATTTATTATTTTACCTGTCTGGGTGCTGTTTCTGAGCGGTCACTGAGAGGATATGAGACTCCCGCCAATTATCTCCCTCCAAGCATGCCTCCACAGTCTCTCCCACAAAATACCTGTCTCTCACAAAGTTAAATATGTCTTCAGACATCTCAGCAAAGGAACATCTATTGGTCTTCATTGCCAAAAATAATATTGGTATCCGAAGTTCCATTGGAAAATCTTTTAAGGCTCTCTTGGCTGTCTTCTCGCTGTGTAAGGCCTCTGAGTATGTTAAGTTGTTTTTCCCTGTCATCTCACATGTCCAAACCATCGAATTGACAAGTATGATCCTCTCACAATACTCTCTGAAATTGAATTTATACATAAAAACATTTGGAAAAGATAAAAAATGTGACGCGAACGACAGAAATAGCGAATTATCGTGTCACGCTCGCGTAGTTGCGCGGGCCGCCGCGCGGTAACAATGCCAACGGCTCCCTACGACTGATAACTACGACTAAAACTAGGAAATTCGCGAATATTTAGTGAATAACTTCATTGGTATCGCACTCACTCGTAGTCTTTGAATATCTCGTCGGTGATCTCACAGTGGAAGACCTCATCATCGTCTCGGAGGTACCCCGACGCCGATGATTTCTCAAATGCTTTCCTTTTCAATAGAGGCATGTTGAGAGTTCGCGGGTTACCACGGTGGGATTACGATCTAAAGTCCGCTTTTACTGTAGCACTTGTGTTGCAATTCACTTAACTTAGCAGGGCGCATCGAAATCTGCACCCCATGGATCACCACATTAAGAAACTGATGTGTTTTTTATAATAAATCTAGAGAAAAATGTTGCGTGGTTTCAGTTGACAAGCCAAAAAACGGCGCGCTGAGGCGCTTCTTTCTCACGCCAGAAACATATGAATGGGGTTAAGGGTATTTATTAGGCTTCCTAAATTGGTAGAAAATTTTACTTGAAACTTGAACACATTTCCAAAACGAAATATCACCCCTTCTTATTTAGTTATTTTTATTTCGAATTATCTTTAAACGCCAGCTACTAAAATATATTGAAATCGCTGAATGCATTATAACACTGGGCATTACCACAGAAATACCTAACATGTAAATTCATATAATATTCATTGAAAAGTTTATGTTCGTAATGTCAAGATAACCATTTCCATTTTTCATTTTCTGAATGTTTAACTTTAAATATGGCGCTGATAAAAATTCCATTTGTTCCAGTTGGTACTAGCCCTGCCCGATTTTATTAAGATTTTTACTGTCAGATAACTAAGCAATAAGAGTAGTAACAAAAAAATATTAGGTACTTTTCACTATCATCATAATTATTTTAAGCAAAACCTACACTACACTACATGATTAAAGATTAAACTATAATAATCATGTTATAAATAGCAGAAATTATTGAAAAGAACCAAATTCTAGTTATATTATCTACTTCTTCTATTTATTGCGCTACATTTGGATGGTTTATAACTATGGTTTGGTTATAACGACAATGTGTCATCTCTTGAGGCAGTATGTAACATAACTCAGCTACTTATTTATTATGAAGCAATAAAGGTTGATAACCCCATAATCAGAATGATATTCGAAAAGCAAGGATTACATACTTTGTTTTTAATCAATACATAAGTAGAAAATGTTGAGTTTATTATGGCAACTCTGATATCAGCTGGGATCCGAAAATCGGAACATTTTTTTAAAAACCTTATACATATTATTATTAATCATTAATAAATATCGAACGGTCTACAGTTCAGTAATAATTTAAGATGCAGAATTATGTGTTGCGGAAATTGTAGAACACTCTTGCAGATTCTATTTTATAGATTTTCATTAGCAATATGTGTTTCAATTGTCACGCAAAGAAAGACATCCTGATTGGATTGACAAACCATTTTGTCAAGTTCTTCAATATTTAATCAAGTTTTAAATGTCAAACAAATGGTTTCAGTTTCGTGTTTATGAATTTTACGAATGGCTCTATTACCTAAGGAATTAACGTATAAATATTAATGTTGTTACATTTAAATTAATTACCGCCAAGATGCCCAAGGAACAATACAGAGAAACATATGTTGGTAGAAAAATGTGAGTGGGGTTATGTTTACTTCGTCATATGGCCAAAATTTATTGGATTATCATGTTTTTTCTTCTGTAAATACAGTAAAGCCACTCCATTTGATTATCCAAACTCTTAACCTTTAATAAAAGAATAACTTGTACTGTGTGTATGTATTTCTTAACCAATTTTTAATTTACTTTTCTTCACATTTATGCTCTTGTTGTTGTTCGTCACATTTAGTTCCCACGTTACCTTCAATGTGGACAGCGCGTCTGCCATCCAGCAAGCTGCACATATACAGGTTATCACAAAAAATCTATATGCTCAGGATGGCCAACGAGTACCAGCAAAATATGGAGTGTTGGATAGGAGAATGGTATGTTGTTGTCTTTCACCATAATCTTCTAACCTTGCATGGACCTTTGTTCAAGATATCTTCATAATATTCAGACACTTCCTGCACCCAATAGACTACATCTCAAAATTGTCACTTAATTTATAAAATCTCCATTTTGAATTAGACTTCTTGAATAAATAGAATTCAAGCACCTTATAAAGTGGCATTAAAGCTGATATTACATTCTTATATAGCTGATATATTTTACTGTTGGTAATTTCTTTTTTCCCATTATCACTATCTCAACATAGTATAAAACAAAGTCACTGTCGTCTGTCCGTCCCTATGTATGCTTAAATCTTGAAAACTACGTAACGGATATTGAAGCGTTTTTTTTAATAGATATAGTGATTCAAGAGGAAGGTTTATACGTATAATACATCCATAATATAGTAGAGTAATATTTTTTTCGGTGGGGGGTGTTCTAACAGTGAAGTCGAGTGTCAGTGCTCTCCGTAAAAAATAATTGCATTCTCAGTGTAAACAAGGAAAAAACCACCAAACTACAAACAATAACTCTTAGAAAGTCCTCACAAAAGAAACCAAGTGATAATATCAGTGCGATACGCAAGATTACGATTAAAACCTGCAAAGGAAAATTATAGAACATAACCTCAAAACTAAAACGTCAAATTATACCGGACGTCAAGTCCAGAGGAGACCAGTGTTGTCAGCACAAAATAAATAATTTACGTTCCGTTTCACACAAACAATAAACGTTTTGTTACTGCAAAGAAACCAACATGCAAAACAACATGGAAGATCAGATTAATTCGTTATGGAACAAAATGAAGGAAGAATTCCAAAGACAAACTGATGCAATAAATCAAACGGTTCAAAATACAATCACGACAACAATTGAGGCCAAGTTAACAACAATTACACAGGAAACTGAGAAACTGAAAGCCGAGAACATAATACTGAAATCCAAAATAAAGAACCTAGAGGCAGAATCGAAGAAGAATAACGTTATTATTCATGGAATAGAAGAAAAAGAAAACAATAACACCGAACTTTTGAAATTAGTTTTGGAAGTACTGAACAGCCCGGACAAAAATCAGAAAGGCGCAGAGTGGAACGAGTGGGACAAGTGGGAAGTTAGTAAAGTTGCAAGGTTAGGGAAAAAGACTGAGAAAAAACACAGACCAGTGAAAATAACGCTCACATTGGAATGGCGAAAGATGGAATTACTCAGAAATAGAAAAACATACCCAAAAAACTTAAAGATAACCGAAGATTTTACAAAAGAAATTCTTGAAGAAAGAAAGGGACTTATACCAAAATTAATAGAAGCGCGAGAGGCAGGAAAATATGCCTTCCTGAAACAAGACAAGCTCATAATAAAAGAAAAAAATGATCATCAAAAGGAGAAAAGGAAAAGGATGCCATCCTCACCTCCCTCAACACCTCCAAGCAACTTTAGCAATCCTGATAAGCAAGACAAAATTGATCAGCCTGCCAAACAAACCAAAATTACCCACACTTTTCAGCCACAGTCAAAAAACTAATAAACCCCGGCCACCGGACAACAATAAAATCAACCATTAACACAGATATAACAACAAGCAAAACTAAACTACTGATTAAACAACAAATATTAAAAGATCCCAACCCGGCTGGTCACCGTGGGACGACAGACCACAACCCCCAAGAGATCATGACAAAAGATCAAACTAACAAAAAACAACACAACAAAAAATTCATGGAAGAAAGAAGTATACCAGAAATGACAGAACAACAAGTGAAAAATAATACTGACAAGAAAACAAACCTTTATATTGCCACACTCAACGTCAGAACCCTAAGATCCCAGGAATCCCTGCTAGAACTAGAAAATGCACTAGAAAATGTTAATTGGGACATTTTAGGACTGAGTGAAGTACGAAGAGCTGATGAGAACATAGAAGAGCATGAAAACTACATATTATACTACAAAAACGTAACAGCTGGACAAGGCGGAGTCGGGTTCATAATAAAAAAACATCTCAAAAAAAATATCATAGAATTCAAAGGGATTTCTGACAGAATTGCTGTATTAAACATTATACTCCCGGGCCACAAACATCCCACATCAATCGTGCAAATCTATGCTCCGACCGAAGTAGCTCATGAAGATACAAAAAATGACTTTTATGAAAAACTGAACATGACAATAGAAGCCATCAACAAAACTATTGTTATTATAGGGGATTTCAATGGCCAAATCGGAGAAAGAAGGAAAAATGAAAGCAATTTACTGGGGCCTTTTACAACGGGAAAAAGAAACGATAATGGGAATAGACTAGTTAACTTCGCACTAGAAAATAATATCCATATCATGAATACCTATTTTAAGAAAAAACCTAATAGGAGATGGACCTGGGTGTCACCACGTGGGACAATAAAAAACGAGATAGACTACATCATGACAAACAAACCAAGATTATTTTCAAATGTTGAAGTAGTGAATCAGCTAAACTTTAACTCAGACCACAGACTGCTTAGAGGGCAAATATACACATCAGTTCCAAGAAAATCAAGGAAAAGCTTACAACCTATAAGAAAACCACTACGACTCCCACTTCCGAAGGACATAACAGAATGCCTAGAAACCAATTTAGAGAAAATAAAAGAAATGCACGGAATCCAGTTAAAGTACAATACACTAGAAAAATACCTGAAAGAAATAGAAATGACAACCAGAAATATTAATAAGAAAAAGGACAAACTAGGTGAAAAAACAAGGGCTTTAATCAAAAAGAGATCAACCCTGTTCGAATGTAGAAAGAACAATAAACATCTTATAACCCAACTAAGCAAAGAGATAAATTTACAAATAAGAGAACATAGAAACAAAACAAGAACGGATACAATAAACTACTACATTGAAAAATCTGGAGGAGTAAAACAAGCCTGGACTGAATTAAAGGATCCCCTAAAATGGATTGACAGCATTATACATCATAATAGTGGGAAAAGAAATACAAACAGAACTGATATACTGAACGCAGCCACAGATTACTATCGCGATTTATATGACGATGACAGAACAGAACCAACATCAATGATAAAAGACCATGAGTATACCGAAGAAGAAATTCCGGCTATTATGAAAGAAGAAGTATTAAAGGCTATAAAATCGCAGAAGAAAAATAAAGCACCTGGTGAAGACGGTATATCCAACGAACTCTTATTGGGAACATCCGAAGTAATTACGTCTACAATCGTGGACCTATTTAACGAAATACTCGTCAAAGAATACATTCCACATCAGTGGACATCCTCTACTATTATTCTTCTGCATAAGAAAGGAAAGAAAGACGACATTAATAACTACAGACCCATTAGCTTAATGTCTAATGTGTACAAAGTTTTTTCAAAAATAATATTAGACCGCATCACCATGATTCTAGACGAAAACCAGCCGAAAGAGCAGGCAGGGTTTCGAAGAGACTTTTCGACGCTAGACCATATTCATACAATCAAACAAGCTATTCAAAAATGTCAGGAATATGGGATAACATACTATTTAGCATTTGTGGACTATAATAAAGCGTTCGATTCCCTAAAACATGCTAAAATCTGGGAAGCTCTGTCAGCACAAGGAGTTCACAGTAAATACATCCGCATAATCACCAAGATATACCAGAACATGAAAGCGAAAATACGGACAGAAAGAGCAGGATCATACTTTAATGTAAAAAGAGGAGTTCGTCAGGGTGACCCATTGTCCCCAAAACTGTTCTCGGCAGCCCTAGAACACATATTTAGAAATCTAGAATGGAGTGACCATGGATTGAACATTAATGGAGTACCACTGAATCACTTAAGATTCGCAGACGACCTTATATTGATTAACAACAACCCACAGAGCCTAACTGATATGCTTGAAGCACTTGTACGAGAAAGCGACAAAGTGGGACTCCAAATGAACATGTCAAAAACTAAAATAATGACAAATCATGAAAAACTACCTATTATAGTAAACAACCATACAATAGATTATGTTGATGAATATACATACTTGGGGCAGATAATCTCTCCTAAGGATCTAACAACAAAGGAAGTAGAAAATAGAACTAGCATAGCATGGAAGAGATACTGGTCCTTAAAGGAAATCATGAAGAACCCTGGTGTACCAATTAAAGCGAAAAAAAGAGTGTTTGATTCGTGTATCCTTCCCAGTATGACTTACGGGTGCCAGACGTGGAGCCTTACAAAACATAACATGCACAAATTAGAAGTCTGTCAACATAGCATGGAACGTAGTATGCTCAACATTAAACTTAAAGATAAAATAAACCTTAAGATAATAAGGGAACAAACAAAAATAATAGATATAAAATATTGTATCAAGAAACTAAAATGGAGATGGGCAGGCCATATGATACGCAGCATAAAAGATAAATGGACAAAGGATATCACTGTGTGGTGCCCAAGACAACATAAAAGAAAAAGAGGCAGACAACGTCGCAGATGGGAGGATGATATTGTTGGAGTAGCAGGCGCTACTTGGATGAGAAAAGCGTATGATCGCAAACTGTGGAAGTCTCTAGGGGAGGCCTATGCTGAAAAGCAAGACCAAACAGATACGGAATATACCTAGATACATATTATAAAATGTTTGTAAATAAGTTTGGTTAAATAAAGGCTTTATTATTATTATTATTATTATAATATAGTAGAGAAACACTAATAAAATTAGAGGTTAATCATTGCACCTGTGCGAAGCCGGGGCGGGTTGCTAGTAATGTATGTTTTAAAGAATATTCAAATCAAATGGTATCTTTATTTGAGTGTGTTACAATTGATAAATTAGACACAGTAGGCTATTGCCTCTCCATGCAGCTGGAGGAGGTCCACCTCAGTGGTGGGTCTTCTATGGGCTGAGTAGAAGTAGTAGACACAACATCACAATATGTATTTTTAAGTTTTTTAATTTAAGTTATCTTATAAGGAGTAATATTTGTACAACTTTAATTTGCATACATATGACTGCCTTGTTGGTCTAGTGGTTAGATGTGCCGCCTTTGGATCAACGGGTCCTGGGTTCGATTCCGGGGTCGGGCAAGTGTCTTTGTCTAAACCAGAGGCACTGGCTCGGAGTCTGGGTGTCATTTCTATCTATAATATGTATGTATTTACAAAAAAATATATGTAGTTTATCATCCATCTCGTTAGCATAACACAAGCATTAAGTTGCTTAGCTTGGGACGAGATGGCATTGTGTGAAATGTCCAAGGATATTTATATATTTATACTAGCTGTCCCGGCAAACGTTGTTTTGCCAAATAATTAACAATCCCCCGCGCAACCCCCTTCCCCGCGCAACGGCCATCCCCGCGCAACCCCCTTCCCCGCGCAACCCCCACCCCGCGCAACCCTCTAGGTCTTATGGTTCCAGAGATATCGTGATGACTCAATCTATCTATACAACATCTCCTATCGCAAACGTTGTTTTGCCATGTAATTAAATAGGGGTTGATCGTAGAGGGGTGAAAATTTAGGGTTGTTTGTATTTTTTTATGCTGAATCTTAAAAAAATAAAAGCAAAAAATTTTCTCTAAAAATATAATTTTTTTTTTGACCCCCCCCTTAATATTTTGGGGGATGAAAAATAGATGTTGTCCTATTCTCAGACCTACTCAATATGCTCACAAAATTTCATCAAAATCGGTCAAGCCGTTTCGAAGGCGTATGGCAACGAAAACTGTGACACGAGAATTTTATATATTAGATATTTATAATTGCAGGGTACAAATCAGAAGGATGCAAACTGTGAAACCTGTGGCCTGGGCCTGGCAGACTGCGTGGGGCACTATGGGTATATTGAGCTGGCTCTTCCTGTGTTCCACGTTGGTTACTTTCGGTCCATAATCACTATACTACAGACAATATGCAAGGTAATCTCATTTGATTGTAAAAGAAGATCTGGTTAACACCAGGTGATTGCCAGAACTGGCCTTTATGGAAATCCTAGGGGAGGCCTAAGTCTAGCAGTGGACTTCTTTTTGCTAATAGGATGATGATGAAGGAGTGAGACAGAAGAAATTCATGTATATAAAAACTGTAAAATTAACATGGGTTTGAAAAACATGGCTGCTTTTAGTTTATTGGTATTGACCCATCCTGGCTTGGTTATAAAAATAAATCTGTTGTTATTTTTTCTGATATTAAGTAATTCAGCTATTCGGACTGCTTCTACTGAAATGATATTAAAACAAAATATAAACATGCTTGGTCCAGTCAGCTGAGCAACCCCAAACAGCAGCACCTGTTCACAAGCATAATGCATGTGACAACCATCATTGTACTCAACTGTATTATTTGCTATTAGCCGCGTACTGACTTAGCGAGTAGCCTCGCGAGGCAGCCTCGGATTAGAAAACTTACAGACCGAGGCCGCCTCGCGCGGCATGCGTACTGCGGGCGGGACGTTTGCCGCAGTACGCATGCCTCGCGAGGCTGCTCGCTAAGTCAGTACGCGGCTATTGACATACATAGCTATGTATTGATATCCTGGACACTTCTGTTGTGCAATATGTTACATTGTCGGCACATCTTAGCTTACTATAATTAAACACGAAATCAATGTAACCCAATCAGATGTTTGTAACAGAAGAAATGATAAAAAGAGTCAATATGTCAATGGAGTTTCTTGCAAATTCTTCTCCTTACGATCTACTTTTTGGAACTAGCAACTAGATTCCTAACTTCACTTTCGACTTTTCAAAAACACCTGTAAATAGGTTTAATTGAAATAAATGATTTCAGTGTGAGTTTATTAAAGGGAAGTGATGACCCGTCACATGCCACTACTACTGCTCAGAGTAGTTATGCAGACAAACTTGACGTGACAACTTACAAAACCAAGCTCAAAAACCGGTAAAGAAATAAAAGTTAAAAGCTCATAAACTGAAATGACTCTTAAGTTAAAATTTTTTTAGTCTATTTTATAGTAATTTTTAAGTCGATGATTCTCCTTGAACATCACTATCACTATCACTACATATTATAAAACAAAGTCGCTGTCGTCTGTCCGTCCCTATGTATGCTTAAATCTTTAGAACTACGCAACGGATTTCGAAGCGTTTTTTTTTAATAGATAGAGTAATTCAAGAGGAAGGTTTTTCATAGACCGTGCATAATTTTGTAGAGATACACTGATAAATTTAGATTTTTGTCATTGCACTCGTGCGAAGCCGTGGCGGTCGCTAGTTAATTATATAAGCTAAATATCAACAGGAATGCGCAAAGGTTATGCTCGCAGAACCAATGAAGAAGTCCTACCGTCGAAAGTTCATGAACCCAGAGATCTCTTACCTCTACAAGAAGACCCTACGAGCTGCAGTCCTAAAAAAGGCGAAGACTTGCAACAAGTGCCACTACTGTGACTCCGTCAATGGCATGGTTAAGAAGAGTCCAGCTGGCATACTGAAGATTATCCATGACAAATATAGGAATAAGAAGCCGACAGATCCGACAGTGAAGCGAGTACTGAGGGATTTTCATGAAGCCAAGGAGTCTAATAAGGAGTTAGCGACAATGATCAACAGTGGACTTATTATAGAGATGAATCCCTTGGAGGTAAGTCTTTTGATAAGCGTGTAATGTTGCTGTATTTTACGTTTGCTCAAGTGTTTCTGTGAAATATGGCTGTGGGGTAACTCCTGGACTGATGGATAGCACTCT
The DNA here is from genome assembly GCA_905475355.2 of Clostera curtula. NCBI lineage: Eukaryota > Metazoa > Arthropoda > Insecta > Lepidoptera > Notodontidae > Clostera > Clostera curtula. The sequence goes on along the minus strand of FR997813.1, from coordinate 1,091,753 downwards.
GCTAGTAGGTCTCCTACTTGACAGTCGACCTGGTTAAGGTTGCCGGAATCCAATTGATGCGGCTGGCTGAGGACTGGTCTTGGGAATCCTTGACGGAGGCCTATGTCCTATGGCCTATGTCCTGGAGTGAATTCTACTAGCTGAAATTATGATTAAGATTGTACAGCAATATACCTATAGCTTAACATATTATTTGGCGGTTTGTTGGTCTATGTATAAAAAACGGTTCCTTTCTTTGGAACAAGCTTATTGTTAACAAAATTACGATATTGTCAGAAAATCTGGCACGATAAAAGAAAACCTTGATATATGTATGCCTACCTGGGTGCATCGCACCTTATAGCATTTCCTACAAGAAATTTGAAGAGATCCGTGAGTCATTTGTAGGCCGAAGTGATGTGTCAGTAATCAATGGTTTTCTAGGTACTGAACCTCTTTCGTCGTATCCCTGACGAAGATATCCCTCTGCTGGGAATGAACCCAAAACTCACACGGCCCGAGGATCTGATCCTCACACGGTTGCCTGTACCTCCACTCTGTATTAGACCGAGCGTCGTCTCTGACATCAAGGCTGGCACGTGAGTATGAAACAGACTAAATGGATTTCAAATGTTAGCTTGGTTCAAAGGTCAGCTTTGTTATATACCATGTTAAGAGATTAAAACCATAACTGTACAAATTAAGAAACTACCGATACAACTAGTGAGGTAGTTATAATTTCTTTTAAACATGGTTTAGATATATAAATTATTAAATTTAATAAATAAATAAATATCCTTGGACATTTCACACAACGCCATCTCGTCCCAAGCTAAGCAACTTAATGCTTGTGTTATGGTAACGAGATGGATGATAAACTACTTATATTCCTTTTTTTTTGTAAATATATACATATTATAGATAGAAATGATACCCAGACTCCGATTTGATATGAACATACCCGATACACCTGTCAAACAAAAAACAATGGCTCATTATCTCCGGAACTGATGACACATGGAGTTAGGTGTCAGATAAATATTTGGTTCTATCTAACGATTACTTGTTGAGCGCGAGTGAGTGGTTGCGAGTGTTATTGCAATGTCTCGCGTGTAAATACTGCATCTTACCCAATCCGGTTAGCCTGGCAGTCCATAGAAATTTGGAATAGGTTTTTTTTTTGTTTACGTGGAAGATCCTCATGGATACTTACCCACCCGGCCGCTGGTAACAGGGCTGCCTCGACCTACCCACCAAAGCCAACGGCGATCTTCGACTGCCCGAACCAGGGTTACGGGATTCGCCCCCCGGCGGGGGAGCATGCTCTGCGACAAATTTGGAGAAGCTGGGTTACTTTACACGATTTTACACAATCTTAACTAATAACGCAGAAGTGAATCGTGGTAATATTTGAAGGCTAGATTACACCGCGCCGTATTCATGTGTTGACTGGAGAAGGCAGCTCAGAATTGTGTGAAACTTTAACCTTGTTACATTTTATAATGTACTCTAACTAGCGGCTCGTCCCGGCTTCGCACGGGTGTATAAGATTAGTAGGAATCCTTATTTTTTTCTTGCAATTAAAATAGCCTATATTAATCAGTGATAATGTAGCATTCAAATGGTGAAAGATTCGTTACAAACATACTTACATACAAATGTTTCCTCTTTATAATGTAAGTATAGGTGAAGTTATCAGTATCATTTTAAGTCGTTCGTTCAATTTCATACATTTCCTTAGCAATGAAGATGACTTAACTATGAAGCAGTCCGAGATCCTTCTCATTAACGACGTGATCGCGCGGCACATAGCCAGCGGTGGCAAGAGCGAGCTGGTGCAAGAAGATTGGGACTACCTTCAGCTCCACATTTCGCTGTACATCAACAGCGAGCTCTCTGGAATTCCACTGTCCATGCAGGTATTTTAATGGGTCCTTTTCCAGATTGTATTGTTTCTTATATACCTGGTATAGTCAATCATTTATGTATTGATCTTAGGTTCCAGTTAAGGCTTCCAGTTTTCACTTGCATCTATTTTTTTTTTCTTTAAAAACGAAACCCCTGCTCTAAGTATAACCTGTAGTTTACAAACATGAAATTCACGAACACAAATGACACCCAGACGCGGGGCAAGTGCCTCTGGTTTACACAAAGACACTTGCCCGGCCCAGGAATTGAACCGGGGACCCTGTGATGAAACTTAGCTGTAGCGCTCCTAAAAGGAGTTAAAGCCTGGTTGTGCAAATCCACAGGGCTTACTACAATCAATCGTATTTGGTGAGGTTCCGAGAGATGTATCTTGGGCCTCTTATCACCTACCAAGTCCACCCACCAACTATGCATGGTATTAGATCCTAATAATATCATAAACGCGAAAGTTTGTAAGAATGTTTGTTACTCTTTCACGTAAAAACTAGTGAATTCATTTTAATGAAACTTTACAATAATATAGCTTACAATATATCAGAATAACACATATACTACTATTTATAAAGATATTTTGTGATTACTATTTATAAAGATACTAGCGACCCGCCCCTGCTTCGCACGGGTGCAATGAAGAACCTCTAAGTTTATCAGTGTTTCTCTACAATATTATGGATGTATTATACATATAAATCTTCTTAATGAATCACTCTATCTATTAAAAAAACCGCTTCGAAGTTCGTTGCGTAGTTTTAAAGATTTAAGCATACATAGGGACGGACAGACGACAGTGACTTTGTTTTACACTATGTAGTGATAGTGATTTTGTGATATGTCCAAAGTGTCAAGTAATTAGAAAAAAAACTGACGAAAAATTTAATTCCATCACCACGCGGGTAATACGCGGGGCGCAGCTAGTATTATATATTGGAGGTTTGATACCATATGTCTAAACAAAACGGATGTTTTTTAAATACCCGTGCGAAACCATGCGTAATTGTATAGGGAATATATATTTTCACAGCCTAAGAAACCAGGAAGAGGACTGGTGCAGCGGCTCAAAGGCAAACAGGGTCGGTTCCGAGGGAACCTGTCCGGGAAGCGAGTAGACTTCTCCAGTAGGACCGTCATATCTCCAGATCCGAATCTGCAGATTCAGGAGGTGAGTGGTGAACTTCATTGTGGCTTATAGTTTTTGTTGTAGATAACCTAAATTGAAGCTTGTTATTATTGTCATTGGGTTTCTTTCTGCTTTTAGCAATAGGAATAACTTATACATGTTTAGCACGCCGCTTATATTGATTACTATAAAAAGTTAAGTAGCCTTACTATTTGCGTAAAAATGAATGGAATAAGAGATTAAGGGTCCCCGTGGTGACGGATTAAGAATACATTGTGTCACCACCCCATTCTATCCTGAGGGTGTGGTAGGAGCCGATAAATGGAAATAATAAGGCCGATAACCCGCCTAGCCAGCGTGGCACGGTAGGCTCATTTCCCTTCATGTGACTGGAGGAGGTCCGACTCAACAGTGGGTCATCTATTGTCTGATTAGTAGTAGCCCATAGATGACCCAGTGTTGAGAAGCGTTCCAGAATTTTGTAAATTCTCCAATTTGTTGCGGAAATTAACAAGTCTTTAGGTGGTGCTAAGGCCAAGTTACTTTTGCAAATCAAACCCACGTGTATTGAAGGTCATTTGTGGTGTGGTGATTTTGGCCAGGTGGGAGTCCCGGTCCACGTGGCCAAGATCCTGACGTACCCGGAGCACGTGTTCCCAGCCAACCTGGCGTGGCTGCGGAAGCTCGTCTGCAACGGGCCGGACGTCCACCCTGGAGCCAACTACGTGCAGCAGCGTGGTCTGCCACACAAGAAGTACCTCAAGTACGGGAACCGGGAGAAAATCGCGCAGGAGCTCAAAGTGAGTGGATATTGATATTTAACGCTGCTATTATGACTAGAATACTCTTTATTGTACACCAATAATGTAATGTATCCAATAATGTATCCCAGACAATCTTTCCTTTTTTTTTTGGAGTTATTTTTGTGAAGACAGGCACTAGGTTTAGTCTCTACGAACATATTTGACGGGCGTAACCAGTAGTCCTTATGTTTTTATACTACCAGAGCTGTATCATGCTTCACCTAATAAGGCAAGAGCTAACAATGGCCAGTCCTTCGTTATATTATAAAACCTGAAAGTTTTTTTGTGCATGACCGCAATCGATCGTAAGAAAAAGTTATAGGGCCATAGATAAAAATTAGCTTTTATACTATAAAGAAAGTATAATTATAATTTATTAAAGTTTAGGTGTGTCTGCTAGGGAATAGCGGCTGTTTAAAGTGTCTGACAATGGATGACGAGATATCTATAGTTATCCCGAAGAGAATATTAAAAATATGTTCTTTGTATAAAAAATAGTATCTTCTGCTGGCTGATATCTTGATGCATTTAATGATACCTTCCTTTAGCCTAAGATTAGACGTAAATTTTGGCGAAATATTTACTTATCACGATTTGATCGAAGAGTCTTTAAAAAAGTTGTATGTTCTCACAGTGTGGGGACATTGTGGAGAGGCATCTGGTTGACGGAGATGTTGTGTTGTTCAACCGGCAGCCATCTTTGCACAAGCTGTCCATTATGTGTCACCGTGCGAGGGTGCAGCCACAAAGGACCTTCAGGTGGGGAAATACGCTGAGTTGCTTCTTAGGCATCCCGACTTTGAATATACATATTTGTATTTAAAATGTGTAGTTCTGCTGGGCAGGACTGCTTTCTTGACACTACTTATGAAATAAAATAGTCTACAATATTATTGTTGAATAATAATGATCTTTATTTGACCGCACGGTGACCGCTCACCATCGGAATTTTATTGTATTTATTTTTATTTTAGGTTCAACGAGTGTGTGTGTACACCTTATAACGCTGACTTTGATGGTGACGAGATGAACATGCATTTGCCACAGACGGAAGAGGCGCGAGCGGAGGCCCTGATACTCATGGGGGTTAGTGACGTCACAGTATAGTGCAATCCCACTTCTGATACCACTTTTGTGTTTGACTCAGATGTGTTTAAAACAGTACCGTCCTTTCCCTCCTTAAATTAAAAAGACAGTCATCTCAATGTATGTGATTTACTTGTTGATGCCTTGTTCTGCCAAGGGTCTTTATGTAAAGCAGAGGCTCTGAGCGTGAGTGTCATTTGTGTTCGTGAATTGCATGTTCGTAAACTGCCCCGCGATATAAGTTGATACAAGTTGCGTTTAAAAAAAAGATGATCAGAAGTGGGATTAAACCTTAATATCAAGTATCAAATATGTTCAGGTCGATGTACTAAGTTCGATATGTTCTTATTCAGAACAAATCAAACCTAGTCACGCCGCGGAATGGGGAGCTTCTGATTGCGGCGACTCAAGACTTCATCACGGGTGGGTACCTAATCACGCAACGGGATACCTTCTTCACGCGGGACGAGGCGCAGCAGCTAGCGGCGTGTCTTCTGGCTGGACCAGACGCAACCATGAGGATCGATATGCCAACCCCGGCCATACTCAAGCCGAGGATGCTGTGGACTGGGAAGCAGATATTCAGGTTTCTATATTTTGTGATTATCTGTAATAGAAACTCGTTTTAATATGTATTTTAAAGACCTGGACAGATATTAAATTGATGTAAAATTTTCAAATTTGTTTCTTATTTGTTACCATTGATGCCGCGTCTTTATTACTAATTAGGTACATATTGATTGTGTCCTCTGGATTTGAGAACGTCCATGAATTCTATGGATTCCATGAAAGGGCAATGGACAGGGCTATGCTCGTAGTTTCCCTGCGAGATCGAGTCAGAAATGAGGAGCAACGCGGGGAGGAGATACCGACATAGCCCACAGGATTACCAAACTTAAGTGGCAGTGGGTAGGGCACATTGCTCTCAGGACGGACGCGCGATGGGGCGATCTACCACACGGTGGACCGACGATCTGGATAAGGTCGCCGGCAAACGATGGATGCGGGCGGCTATGGACAGACTTTCGTGTGAAATCCTTGGTGGAGGCCTATGTCCAGCAGTGGACGTCTTGAGGCTGAAATGATGATGACGGTGATCCATGAATTCGAGACGAAAGAGAAAAGCCCTTTAAAGCAAGTCGTTTTAATATTTGCTTTTTTTTATTGCAGTTTGATAATGAAGCCTAACAAGCGGTGTGAAGTGAAGGCCAACTTAGAAACGAAGGGGAAGAACTACACCGGCAACAAGGATATGTGCGTACAAGATTCATGTAAGTATGATGGACTGATGGAAAGCTGACTCTAGAAGCCTATACTCGGTTCACGTTAGCGAGCTAATTAAGCGGAATTTTTATTTTAGTATTTCTTATTAGACGGATCTTGACTGAAGTTTGGCCGCCATGAAAACTCACCCAGTGCGCGCCCTTATATTTGACTAATTACGTGCTCTAACATTTCTGGTATTAGCTCGTTAATGTGAACCGGGTATAGGGTGGCAGATTGTAGAGGGCTGAATATTAAAATTAAAAGTACAAATAATAAAAATGTAATTTCAATGGCTATAAGGTTACGGGCAGCAGATGCGTCAAGCAGAAGACAGGGCGCTATGGCGCTCTTTAGGGGTGGCATGCCCCGCAGTGGCCTCGAGTGGGCTGATGATGATGATTGGCAAAATAATGAAATCAATATGATTGTGAACTAGGGTATTGTGTTCATGAAAGGGGGCAAAATTTGAACAGCACTGCTAAAATATTCTGTTTGTAGATGTAATACTCCGCAACTCGGAGCTGATGTGCGGTTCCATGGACAAGAGCACCCTGGGGTCTGGCACAAAGAGCAGTATATTCTACATCCTCCTTCGGGATTGGGGCGAGGAGTACGCCGTCAGAGGCATGTGGCGGTAAGCGTGCCATAGACTCAATTTATTTGATTCCCCCTTTTCTTTGTGCAACCCTATGTCATTTTCATATACAACGTGATTTATTATATAGGGGACTCAAAAAAAAATAATTAACAAATGGCAAAAATAATAAAACTTTCAAAGTTCTAAGCGGTGTTTCTCCCCATTGTCGGGCGCGGAGGTAGAGGGAGTTTCTGAGTCTGTTACATGTAGAGTATTGTTATTTGTTACACAATTTCGCAGGTAAAAAGTATATGACTAAAAAGCCCTTTCAAAACTCCTCTGATCAAAATTTTACTGATTTCGAGCTACTTTCAAGTTTATACAGTCCCCGCCAATCTTTATGGCCGCTCTGAATGTAGCCGCATTACGCTGCGCACAACACAACATCAGGTATCAGCGGGATGTACGCGGGGCGGGGAGGCAGGGCAAGCCCGTGCGCGACTTTTTTCTCCCGGCAGCGTCCTCGCCACCCGCGTGTTAGTGTGAGTCAGCTACGTTCGTATTGGTTATGAAATGTACGATGTGCAAGTTCGTACCCACGGACATTCAGAGCGGCCATAAAGATTGGCGGGGACTGTATCATACAGTAAATCATCCTGTATTTTTTATTATGTCTAGGTTGGCCCGCATGGCCTCCTACTACATGATGAACCGAGGGTTCAGTTTTGGCATCATTGACGTAACCCCTGGCAAGAGGCTTATCGAGGCAAAAAACAAACTGTTGGAGTCAGGGTAAGTTTTTTTCTATTAAATGACTCTCTTGCACGTAATTGTTAAACATCCCTCCCTGTTAGCGACGGAAGACAAACGTTGGGGCCATCATTTTCTTATAATTGATGGAAAAAAAAGGAAATTAAAAGACTGGTAAAAAAAACAGGAAGACATCGTGACAGTCGAAAATAACAATGGCTTTTTCAAATAATTAAAACAAAAGTATTTCAATTACCGTTTTTAAACTTCACCAACCCATACTGCCTTGAGGGTGTCGTAAGAGGCTACTCAAAGAACGCAAGAGGCAGATCACCTAGCCGAAAGAGAAAGAACACTTGATCCAAACTCTGTGTCAACCCGTCTTGCCAGCGTGGCTAATTTCCCTCTATGAATTTGGAGGAGGCCCGACTCAGTAGTGGGTCATTTATGGGCTGAAACGATGATCGTTTTTAATAACTGTGTACGGCCTTGGAGCCAGCCAGTCGAGGATTTTAAGTTGGTAGGTCGGGGCGCAACTGTCATCTTCTCGCGCCCTAGAGTCACCTATAATCTGGCTAGTCCTCAACGTCTGGGTATCCATCAAAATTCCCCACTAACTAATGTTGCAGGTACTCAAAATGTGACGGATATATTCTGGAGATGGAAAAGGGCACTTTGCAGTGTCAGCCAGGCTGCACCATGGAGGAGACACTTGAGGCCATGATGCTCAGCGAACTGAGCAGCATAAGGTGAATTATCACTTAATTCAGACGGTCAAATATAGGCGTTATATAAAATTTCTGAAAGCTTATTATTGCTTGGACGATTAACGTGTTAGTGAAACTGAATCACGTTTGATACAAGTAAATTTAGACTGTATGGTTAACGATTGAATGTTTATTGTTGGTCGATTTGTTCTATTGAGGAAAGTTTATTATTGATTGCAAGAAATTATCTTATCAAATTTTATTATTAAAGGTTGACTTTTAAAGTTTGGCAGACTTATTAAGTATTACTTATGTAATTTTTCAGAGAGTTGGCCGCCAAAGCGTGTTTCCGTGAGCTGCACCCGACCAACGCGCCGCTCATCATGGCGCAGAGTGGCTCCAAAGGTAACTACACACTGTGCTAAACAAGGAAATTTAACATAGAGCGTTTTTTTTTATTAAACAATGGCACTAGACAGGAAATGATCTCTTCAAGGTTATGGTCGTTTAATAAAACGATCATAACCGTGAAGAGACCATTTCCTGCAAAGTGTAAAGATCGTGAAAACCTAAGACAACATAACGGCACTAGGTACAACCTGTGTCGCGGGGGCAGTTTACAAACATGTAATTCACGAACGCAAATGACACCCAGACTCCGAGCAAAACACTTGGCCGACCCCGGAATCGAACCCGGGACCCGTTGATCCAAAGGCGGCACATCCAACCCCTAGACCAACGAGTCAGTGATAGGAATTTGTGACTTGCAGGGTCAAACATCAACATCTCGCAGATGATCGCGTGCGTGGGCCAGCAGGCGCTCAACGGCAAGCGAGTGCCCAATGGCTTCGAGGACCGCTCGCTGCCTCACTTCGAGCGGCATTGTGAGTGCTAATCCCTGCTGTTATTATACTCAAAACCCATATCTGTGTATCCGTATCTGAGTATAGAGGATGGAAGAAAATAGTGACAGTGTATACCCAGGAATTTGTAGAATTCACTTATTAATCACAAGTCAAAACTGAGCAGAGACGACCCTGTCGTATCTGCTATACGAACATAGGTATAAGCAATGAACTCGTACGCCACGGGTCTAGGTCAATATTAAGAGGGAGATATGAGGGGTGGGGGGAAAGTGCGCGGACGATGCTCGCAGGGCTGCCACACTAAAAATATGTGATCATATTATATTTATTGTGAAGCATGACTCCAAATCCCTGAACTATCTCAGGGGAACAACAAATTAGTTTATATATTTTAGGGTAAATTTGTGTTTAGGACAATTACGACCATTCCCGTCTTACGGAAACGTGGCATAGATTTCCGTAAGAAATCCGTTTAGAAAACACGATAAATGAATTTCCTTCTAGAAATGGAGGAGAAACGAACCGATAGTGGCTTACAGGAGCATGAAATTAACTGTTATGAAGGGTAAAGAACGTTATTTCATAATGTTTTCATAAAGTCTTTTGGTCCGTAACCAGCCAAGATCCCCGCGGCCCGGGGCTTCGTGGAGAACAGCTTCTACTCTGGTCTGACTCCCACCGAGTTTTTCTTCCATACGATGGGAGGACGCGAAGGCCTGGTGGACACAGCAGTCAAGACTGCCGAGACCGGCTATCTGCAGCGACGACTGGTCAAGGTAAAATGGACCCTGTGTAGCTGGAGTAAGGTTGATTTTTGCTTCAATATATATTAAGCCCTCGACAAATAGGCATGGTAGCTCCTAAACGAATGGACGGAGTATGATGCAGTAAAAGTATGAAAGCAGTTTTCTTATATATGTTTCATCAAAATCGGTTCAGCCGTCTACGTCTATTCGTTTAGGAGCATGTGATCGAACTTATAACACCTCTCTTTTCGTCGGGGCTAAAAAGTATGCTTTACTCTTTAACTGTCTGCAGTCGCTGGAAGACCTTGTACTACAGTACGACATGACAGTGCGGACGGCCACGGGCGAGGTGGTGCAGTTCCGCTATGGCAGCGATGGGCTGGACCCCACCTACATGGAGGGCCGGGACCGACCCGTGGACCTTTCGCGGGTCATCGCGGACGTGCGCGCCAAGTTCCTCAACAGGTACCGTGGCGGGTCGTGGACTTCCTCACATGAGTAGAGCTACAGAGTTTCTTGCTGGCTCTTGTTTGACGAAATCCTGGTATATAATAATCTTGTGTAATAAGCATCTCGTGTTTGTTATCAAAACGGCTTGCTAAATATTTGTTTTTTTTTTTTTTGTAATTGTCATATTTTGTGTGATATTTTTACTGTGTGAAAAAAAATGTAAGGATTAAAAATATGTTATTCCATATAAACTGTTTGTTTGTTGGCGGTACGGAGTGCTCATATAGTTGTATGCATCTCTTTTGATCCTGCTACTCCAAAACTTCAACTGAGACGCTTTTCTCAAGTTCAAAACTCCAATTCCTGGGTGTCTTTGTGTAAACCAGAGGCACTTGCTCTGAGTCTGGGTGTCATTTGTGTTCGTGAATTTTATGTTTGTAAACTGCCCCCGCGATACAGGTTATAAATAGATCAGGGGTTTCGTTTAAAAAAAAAAACCAAAAAAAACTTTTGTTACAACCTTCCTAATGAGGGGGTGCGGTTTTAGAGAAGAAGAGCCCCTGGATGGCGATGGCATAGTGTTGGCTGCCAAGGAGACCCTCGCCCTCGACGACTTCAAAACCTGCACAGAGGAGTTCAAGAATGAACTGCTGTGAGTAACATGTCAGACCATCAAATATAAACTAGTCATCTATCCCCCAATACCTGTAGTTGGGGATTTCTTAACCGTGCGGATTGTTCAATAAACTTCGCTATCGCGGTGTAGGACTTTTTGGTAATTCTCAGATTATAGTAATTATCGGATTAAGTATTAGGTGATATTTCTTGATGTTATTAGGTAAATTGTGTAACGTATGTAGCATGCTGTTCGCTACAGCATTTTCATACTATTTCGAGCAAACTTCGAAGTTCAGCTTGAGCGGAACGGTTCCAGAACATTCCTGAAAGCGGTGGCGGAGAAAGTGGGCAGGCTCCGGTCGAAGTACGGAGTGGGCGGCGTGGCGCTGCAGCTGGAGCGTCTGACGCTGCCGCAGCTGGTGCAGTTCCTGCGCGTCTGCCACCACAAGTACCAGCGGAGTGTCATCGAGCCCGGCACCGCCGTGGGGGCCCTGGCTGCGCAGGTCCTTTACCCACTCACCTTCTAGGCAGCATATCTTCAGGCCAGAATATGAAGAAGTGGTATATCATCATTTCAGCTCAATGGTCTATTGCTGTGTGGGCCTTCTCCAATTACATGGAGGGGAATCAGTCTAAAGTGCCACGCTGACCAGATGGGTTGGCACAAGATTTCGTATCAAGTATTCTTTCTCTAGGGGCTAAGTTATTTCCTAGTTGGCTCTTACGACACCCGCAGAATGCCATGGGGTGGTGATGCAAAACTATATAAATCCGTCACCACGCATACCGTTCAATTAAGTCATTCCGATCCCCAGAGTATCGGAGAGCCCGGCACCCAGATGACCCTGAAGACCTTCCACTTCGCCGGTGTAGCTTCCATGAACATCACCCAGGGGGTGCCCAGGGTCAAAGAGATCATTAACGCCTCCCGGAACATCTCCACTCCAATCATCACGGCAGAACTGATGCAGCCACTGGACCAGGAGTTCGCAAGAAGAGTTAAAGGGAGAGTAGAAAAGACTACCCTGGGAGAGGTAAGACTATTATACTACAGTAATAGCCAATGGCCGTGTCACGACGGTCGTGTCACCAACTGGTTTCGTGCTGTGGGTATTGTAAGAGACGCCATAAGTAAGATAGTACATTTTACTCAATCAACTTGGAGGGTTTTTGCTTTACCGCTACCGCTCGGCGGAACACACAACCATCCATTAAAACTCTAACTGCACAGGTTCAAAAGAACGCAGTCTACCACGGCACCCTGATGGGTTGCCCGTTAAGGCAGATTTACATTGAGTCAGTAACTAACGTCAGTGCACTGCCGAGTCAGTGCTGAACCGGTACTGCCATCGTTTAAATCGATTTTAAGAAATATCCTCGACTACTTGTCATACGATTTACACGCAGTCGTAAATCGTATGAGTCAGTTTTCAGCGCCAGCTCTGGCGCAAGCTACTGACCCTGTGTAAATCTGCCTTTAAGCCAAGCGAGGGTATTCGGGAACTGGGACGCCTTCAGACAATGAAAAATAACCAGCGGCTTTTAAGGCCCACAGAGAAGAAACTGGCTAATGCTCGAACGTTATTTTTTTTTAAATCCCTATACAGTACGATCATCGTATACAGTAGTCAAATGCATCAAATAAATTGCAGGAGGATCTACTTAGCAGTGGATGAGTGAGGCTTGTATTACAAATTGCAAATTTTCGGCAGATCACGACGTACATCGATGAAGTGTACCTACCGACCGAATGCTTTCTGCTGATCCGACTTGACGCTGAGAGGATACGGCTGCTGTCATTGGAAGTCAACGTGGATTCCATCGTTTACTCGTAAGTCCAAAGACAGTTTACTAGCTTCTCTTATGATTAGGCTTATCAAAGCTTGGGAGAATGTTCAATTTATCTGATTATATCTTTCCTTTCCTTACCAAAGCTTATCTTCATCAAGGACCCAATTATGTCTTCTCTGTAGAATATGCACGTCGAAGCTGAAGGTGAAGCCGGGCAACATCCAAGTGGTGTCGGACTGGGCGATCAAGGTGTCAAGTGAGCCAGGCAAGCATGGCGGGTGGCTCAACATGGGCCTGCAGCAGCTGGCTAGGCAACTGCCCGCCGTCGTCGTCAAGGGTCTCCCGCAGGTGGCTCGAGCCGTCATCGCCTGTGACGACACTGGATCTATTAACCAGTGAGCAGTTTTGTTTTAATTTTGCCAGAACCGTATGGGTTATTGCTTTTCTCTCGGGTGGAAATTACTATGCTGCTATGACCAGACAATTTGACTCTTGATTTCCAAATCAACAACAATAGATAGTCGTTAAAAATGATTTTGGTCCTAAAACAGTACCTTGTGGTGCGCCAACACTTAATTTCTACTATTAACTTAGCAGTGATGAAAGTTTTACTGACTGGTGCCTAGTATATTTGTGTAACTTTCTTAATCTTACTGCTTTCCATGTAAAGCTGCCATTTATAGCTTACGTGGCGATTTTAGTCAGCGAAACTGCGTCAAACGCTATAATTAAATTAGATTTATTAAATTAGAGCGTGAATAATAAAACACCACACAATGAGATAATGAATATATAATATTTCAGGTATAAGCTTTGTGTCGAGGGCGATGGGCTGCGCGATGTCATCGCAACTTACGGAGTCAACGGGAATAAGACTACGTCTAATAACATCTTAGAGGTACACAATAATTGATTAAAATTTGTGTAAAAACTCAAAAAGACAATAAATTGACATCTGCATCAGCAAGTCCGAAAGCAGTTGGGATGAGGCTTCACTCAGACATGTAGATGGTCACAAGAAGGAGATGATAACCTCCAAACAGCTGAGAAAATTATCATATATCTCAAATATATAATAATAATCCATTCCTGAGACTTTTAATACACTTTTTTACCGGCGGGGGTTGAAATGGACCATTTATCTGTGTACGTAGGTATACCACACTCTTGGCATCGAGGCGGCCAAGTCGACGATCATAAGCGAGATCCAGGCGGTGATGGAGGGCCACGGAATGAGCGTGGACAGGAGACACGTGGAGCTGCTGGCTGGCCAGATGACGGCCAGGGGAGAGGTGCTCGGCATCACCCGCTACGGCCTGGCCAGGATGAAGGAGTCGGTGCTCAATCTGGCCAGTGTGAGTAGCGATATAATGCACTACAATCTTTCCTTCTATCTCAAACTTCTTTCTTCTTCTTCATTTTTTTGTACTAAGGTTACATAGAAGACACTGCGGTTAGCAATAAGGCCGTCACAGTGGAATGCGTTTACGCGAACCCCAAGCGTGTCGTGTGAGGGTGGGGTGGGTTTTTGATCCCGAAGCACGATTGAATCGCTTTTCTGTTACTATTTCCTTACTAAACATCACAATGGTGTTGACAGTTCGAGAAGACGGCAGACCACCTGTTCGACGCGGCGTACTACGGGCAGCGGGATTGCATCGAGGGCGTGTCGGAGTCCATCATCGTGGGCACCCCCGCCGGGGTGGGCACGGGCGCCCTGCAGCTGCTGCATCGCCACGCCGCCGCCGCCGCCCCGAGGCGGGACCTGCTCTTCGACGCCCCGAGCCTCCATGCCTCTATCTGGGACTAGGCCATGACTATGTTTTAAGACTTTGTAAATAATAAACTTTAAGGTTTCTAAACTTTTGTTTTGATCTTCTCTGCCATCATAAAAATATTATGTTTAGTTCCTCACTGTATCTGAACGCAAATACGTCGTAAAATAAAACGATACCCTAAATGTATTAACTATTTATTTAACAAACTGTTAAAATTACAACTAATAACAGCAACTTAAATGCAATCACCAAATAAATATTACGCAACATCAGATGGACAATAAACCACAAGAATTGCTCGACTTTACACAAAGTAGAGTTGTACAAATTACCTATAGCGGCTTGGAATCTCCTTATTTACGCCTGTAAAGCGTGTGTATCAACTTATTTATGACGTCACTATACTAGGTTCCGAGGAAATCACTCTAACACTACGAGTTCCCAGAAAACATATTTCAGAACTCTGGTCACTTTAATTGAAATGCATTCATTTCGATTCAATGAAATTCATCATTGAATAAGTTTTGCATTAAACTTTGAGAACAGCGCATTGGTTCGTATTTTGCTAATTACCCTCTATGTAACTGAAACGGTGGGCCTTTTAAGAGCAACGATGTCGAAAACAGGACATAATCCCACGCGGCCACAACTGTGTGTTACATACAGAAATAAGTGTCCTGCGTAACAAAATCACGGCGTATAGTCCTAGTAGTGTTCATCACTGAGCGGCGCTTACGCGGCGACCGCTTGCTTGAGCTCTGCTCGATGCTCTTCCAGCTTGGTCCAGCGCTCGCTGACCTTCCACAGCCACTGCGCCAGCTCGTAGTCCTGGGCCTCCTTCGACGGTTCTTTTAGCTTCATGTCACTGAAACATATGTCAATGGTTTTTGAGCCAATGTGAAATAGTCAAATGTATGTTGACATTGATTTGAATGAACATGTTGACGATACTAACGTTGTACAAATAAAACACTAATATAATTCGCTTAAAAAACGAATAACTAAAAACGATCAAGAACACAAGATAACAAAACAGTTCGTGCATATTATCAAGCAATCGTGTGATTTACGCGACCCTACTATATATTTGACTAGCCCGTCCCGGCTTCGCACGGGTGCAATGGTGAACATTAAATTTATAAGTGTTTCTCTACAATATTATGAAAGTATTATACATATAAACATTCCTCTTGAATCACTCTATCTATAAAGAAACTCTTCAAAATCCGTTGCGTAGTTTTAAAGATTTAAGCATACATAGATGACAGCGAATTTAAGCATACATAGGGACAGACAGATGACAGCGACTTTGTTTTATACTATGTAGTGATAGTGACTATATGACCTAACATTGTCAGTGTGGTGGGATTCAGAATACATAGTGTCACCACCCCATTACACCCTGAGGGTATCGTAAGAGCCGACAAAGGGAAATAACGGCCGAAAACCTAGCCGCAAGAGAAGGAAAATTTGAAACGAAACCCCGTGCCATCCCGCCTGCCCAGCGTGGCACAGTAGGCTAATTACCCTCCCTGTGGTGGGAGGAGGCCCGACTCAGCAGTGGGTCATTTATGGGCTCCAGAGTCCACAAATAATGGGGTCGGCCCTAAATACTCACACATAGTAATCCCCCGAGCAGTTCTCTAACGCAGGGTCCAGTGCAGCGTGGATGATCACCTGCGCACCCAGTTTGGGAGACTTCATGAAAGGCCAGAACAGGGGGTAGACCACGAAGCGAGAGATGCTCTTCATCACGGACAAGTGACGCGTGATGTTTGAGTCGGTCAGACCTGGATCCACGGCCACCACTGCCACCCCTGTGCCTGCGAAGTATTTAAAAACGGGTGTTACCAACAAAACCTGAAATTATATCTACTTGACCGTCCCACCGTTGCTTTGTTCATGTGGTGACCGATTTAGAATACGCAATGTTACCAGCCCACACGATTATTTTTTTCCACCATCCAATCCATTTTTTCACCATACATTATTAAAAAGTAAAAAAAAATGCATCGCTTTGGGGGACCGCTTCTACTTATCTATTACTTGACCCCTGGTACCCTAACGCGATGTATTTTTTACCTTTTAAAGGGAGCTTAGGTCATTGTGTCAGGGGTTTATTAAAATTTTTCATTAAATTTTTATTCATAAATGTCCACACAACTTTTACGTAAAAAGTGTTTAATTAATTAGTTTTTGGGGAAAAGGAACTCGAGTTATTTGGCCATAGACATGAGTAACAAAAGCGAAACGAAAGCGCTAGATAACGCTTTCGTTTCGCTTTCGCATCGTTAGCTATAACACTGTTTTTGGTCAATTTGTTTCTTCTTTCTATTCCTGGGCTTCTCGGATTTCGTTCACCAATAGAAGAACATGCTCCGCTTGGGGGCTTTGGCCCGCCTCGATTCATCATCAGCCCACATTAGTCCACTGCTGGGCCTAAAGAGCGCCATAGCGCCCTGTCTTCAGCTTGACGCATCCAGCTGCTGCCCGCAACCTTTCGCAGATCGTCGCTCCATCTAGCAGAGGGCCGTCCCACACTACGCTTGCCGATGCGCGGTCTCCACTCAAGAACTCAGCTACCCCAGCGGTTGTCGGTTCTTCTACAGATATGACCAGCCCAATGCTATTTCTCAGAGCTATGTCGGTGACTTTGGTTCTCTGTCGGATAATCGAACGAAATCGGGCCGCTCCCCTAAGAGGGGGAGTCAGAACGCCGATATTGTTGTAGTGTAGACGACTGCAACTGCGGTTATAAATGATTGTTACCGAGTGATTTCCTAGCGAGTTCCCTAGCGAAGAGCACATTGGCGAGTTTGCTCTGGCTGTAGGCGGCGGAGGCGTCATACTTGGAGCTGAAGTTCAGGTCTTGCTTGTTCACGCGGCCGCGGTAGTGGGCGCTGCCAGAGACCACCACTACGCGACTTGGGGCTGAAGCCTGCGAGGGATGGTAACCTTTTGAATATCACTACTTACATACATGGACCGGCTGCTGAGTCGGGCCTCCTTGCATCACAGGGAGGGTAATTAGTCTACTGTGCCATGCTGGCCAGACAGGTTGACACAGAGTTTCGTTCTCTTGCGCCCATTTTTCGGCCTTGATATCTCCTTTTGTCGGCTCCTACGACACCCTCAGGATGGAATAGGGTAGTGACACTATGTATGCTAAATCTGTCACCACACGGGCTCCTCCAATTACAAACAGAGTACTAGTTACTTCTTAGCCCAAAAATGACCCACTGCTGAGTCTGGCCTCCTCCAACTACATGGAGGGCAATTAGCCGACTGTCTCACGCTGGCCAAACGGGTTGGCATAGGGTTTCGTATCAAGTTTTCTTGTGTTCGCCACAAGAGAAGGAAAGTTTTAGGTCTTATCATTTCCTTTTGTCGGCTCTTACGACACCCTCAGGATACAATGGGGTGGCGAAATGACGTGTGTTTAATGATATCAAATAAATCCTATATAGGATATAAGTATGTCTAAGGCACTAAGTCAGAAGTCTTACTATATGAATATTGGGTATTTTTTTCATGCCGTATATGTTTAGAAAAAAATGCTGAGACAACTAATAGAACTTTGTCTACAACTACTCGTTACCTGCAGCGTGTCTAACAGCAAGTTGGTGAGCAGAAAGTGGCCTAAGTGGTTTACACCGAGCTGGGTCTCGAACCCGTCGCGAGTGACGCCCGCGGGCGGTTCCATCACTCCTGCGTTGTTCACTAAAACGTCTAGATAGGGCTCTTCCGCTTTGAACCTAAAAAATGGTATCTATATAAATTAATAAAATTGGAGCGTCTGTTTGTGATATTAAAATAACAGCTTTTTACTATGTGCATTTGGATGTATACCTACTTATACCAAAACAATTTTTTTTGGATCATGTGGTCCCGGGTTCGATTCCGGGGCCGAGCAAGTGTCTTTGAGTAAACCAGAGGCACGTGCTCTGAGTCTGGGTGTCATTTGTATTTGTGAATTTCAGGTTTGTAAACTGCCCCCGTGATGCAGGTTATACATAGTGCGGCAGTTTCGTATTATTAAATAAAAAAGTCTTCCTTCTTGTATCTAGCTTGTCTGCGTGCATTCCTTAAGTCGCCTACAACATCCTCGGGATATAATGAGTTGTTTAAATTGTGTAACTACTCAAAGTCTGTTACCACATTTTCAAGTTTATATACAGGACAGATCATAAAAAAAAGTTGCTACTTGAGAGTTTCTTGCCGACTCTTCTCTATGGAGCGGCATTTTGAACCGGTGGTAGTTTCAGTATGAACGGGTGAGATGGATGGATTGTGTGAATGAGAACATGCTTACAACAGACATGGATGTAGATTTGACGCCGAGTGTATGAAGACTACCACGTTGCGTAGCGTGGGACAAGGGCCAAAAGATGATGATGGTAGTTTTAAACATGCCGATTTATAAAAGTTTTGTGATAAAACCTACATGAATAAAGTTCCTTTAATAATATCCTTATCTATACTAATATATAAAGCTGCAGAGTTTGTTTGTTTGTTTGAACGCGCTAAACTCAGGAACTACTGGTCCGATTTCAAAAATTCTTTCAGTGTTAGATAGTCAGTTATAGGCTATATTTTATTTTCAAAAGAATTAGGGATCCGTATGAAAATGCGATTTTGTAACCCAAGGTGTAAAATCGAAAACCTATTTATGCGTGCGCTGCAAAAACGATTGACAATAGAACAAAATGAAGTAGGTACTACGAGTTTGTAGGTCTTATTAAAATCTACAAAAAAGTCCGCGAGAGCACATATCTAACTATCATAGTTTAGTCACAATAACCACTTTTATATTCATAAAAAAAAATGCATAGAGATAAGCACGGGTTCGAAGTCCACGCGAGCGAAGCCGCGCCCAAAAGCTAGTAAGTTATAAAATAAATGGAGTTTCTGTGACCTCTTAACGAACTGCGTGATGGACTCCATGCTGGCGAGGTCACACGGCCTGCAGTACACGAACTTGTTGTGCGACTCCAGGACGAGGTCCCGACGAACCGCCTCGCACTTCTCCATGTCGCGGCACGCCATGAACACCTGCGACGATTGGGCTTCACAATAATGACTATGAAAGCTTCTTGTGTTTTGCCTACATCGTCGTTTCAGCCCATAAATAACCCACCACTGAGTCAAGCCTCCTCCAAATTCACGGAGGGAAATAAGCCCACTGTGCCACGCTGGAAAAACGGATTGGTACAGGGTTTGTATCAAGTTTTCCTTCTCATACGCCTAGGTGATCTGCCTCTTACGATCCTTTAGTCACCTCTTACGACACCCTCAGGATAGTGTGGGTTGGTGACATTGTGTATTCTAAATCAGTTACCACACGGACACCACACCTACATCACTTCACCCAAAAGACACGAAGGCCGGTCCTAGGCCACCTGCGTCCATCGTTTTCCGGCGACCGTAACCAAGTCATCGGTCCACCGTGTGGGAGGCCTACCAACACTGCGCTTGCCGGAACGCGGTCGCCACTCGAGGACTTTTCTGTCCCATCGGTCGTCAGCCCTGCGAGCTATGAGCCTTGCCCATTGCCACTTAAGTTTGGCAATCCTAGTCGTCATCCTCAAATTGCCTTTAAGTGTTTGACAATCCTATCATATTAGTAGAATATATATTTTTTGACAGAAGAATGAGAAAGAATTAAGAAAGTTTCAATCAAAAACGACTGAATGGATTTTTATGAAGGTTCACCATAGCTCATGCAGGCGCAGTAGGCTAATTTCCCTCCATGAACTTGGAGGAGGTCCGACTCAGTGGTGGGTAAATCATGGCATCAAAACGCAGATAGGCTATAATTTATAAGTAGAAGAAGTCGCGGGTAGAAACTAGTGTTACTTCATACGTGAGTCCCACACACAGTATCAAAATGTAGCTCTAAATCCCTGGGCCTGAATGCCTTCATTTATCTGTACGTATTGTATCCGCAATACCTTTTTATATAGAATACCTTTGCTCCCCGTCTGGCGAAGTCCCAGGCAGCCTCTTTGCCAATGCCAGTGTTGGCGCCGGTGATGATCACCGTCTGCCCATCAGCGCGCACTTTCTTGTCGTATGGAGCCCCACTGTAGTAGTCTCTAGAACATACATTTGCAAGTTAAACACAATTCGTAGTCGGTACCAATTTCAATTGACACTCACGTTTATTAGGTTAGCTATAGGCATGCCGATTTATGTGGTTATGGATTAAAACTACACAAGGTCACCAACCCTCAGCGTCTTTAGGGCGTTGTAAGAGGCGACTAAACGAATGCAAGAGGCAGATCACGTAGCCCCAAAAGAAGGAATAATTGATATGAACCAACTGTGCCACCTCCAAATAATTTCCCCTCATGAAATTGGAGGAAGCTCCAGTGGGTCTTTTATAGGCTGAAACGACTATGCTTAAGACATCGACTTCAAATTGTTATTAATTGGTTTCTTTTCGCTTTAGATTGTCTATTTTAAAGATGGTTTACATTTGATGATAAAAAGTCAACATCTAATCATTTATACTGCACAGGACACTTACAAATTACCAAAACATTGATAAAATCATACAATGCAAAGTGAGACAATGAGCACCAGTTGAAAACGCGACTGCTGCTGAGAAGAACTGGCAAGAAACTCGAAAGCAATGGGCACTCACTTGAATATGCAGACGGCGCCGGCCGTGGCAGCCACCGTGCTCACTATCGTCACTGGGATGTTTGGCACCCACATGGCGTTCCTAGATATAATAGGAAAATGTGTTATCGTATAAACCAAAAAACATAAAATTATAGCGTTCATAATCGTCAATGAATACATCATTTTTATAATAGGTACTACTACCAGCGACACCGACCGAGACGATCTGACGAAAATTCTGTGGGCTTGTCTTTTTTATAAATGTTTAGGCGCAAAGGGATGATCATCCAGCCAGACGAGGTGGTATGTCTGGCTAGGGGTCGCAGCGCCTATCCCCCGATAGTTGTAGTCGGGGAATTATTAACCATGCGAATTGCTCTTGAAATTTCGCTATCGCGGTGTAGAGCTTTTTGGTAATTCTCGCATTTGTATGCGATATTTCTTGATGCAATTAGATCAGATTTTTCTAGTAAACTGTATAGAGTAGGTATGTAGCATGCGGTCGCTACAAATGCCATATTACAATGACCGTGTACATATACATATCTACACAGTTTCCTTATGGTGCAACTGAAATGTGAATATAATAATAAAATTTAACAAGATAATTATAAATGAAATAATGAGTCCAGAGAGCCGACCACAAACAGCGGCAACTGTTCACAAGCTTATCTCGTGTGTGTGCACCAATGGCAACAAAACTGCTATTAAGCTTATATGTATCTCCTGTTCCCTTAACACTCCTTGGTTGATTTTGTTAACCTGTAAGCACTGCTCTTGGTACCCGGTTTGCGTTGAAGGTTGGGCGGGTTGTATTTGGCTCTGTGTACCTAATATTGTGTACGTAAATTACGGTTTAGATTGAGAACCGCACGGGGCAGTCCGTTACATACCTACATGTTTTCTCTCTCTGTCACTCTTTGCGAACATACGTATTGAGGTAAGTCCCCACGCGCGGTGGAGACTATTTTTTTTTGTATCTAGTCGAATTAGTATAAAAGTTTTGTTAAAATAATAATAAAAGGCCGTTAAGGTACCTACGTTAAGGGCCTGGCCACAGCTACAGGCTGTGCGTTGCGCGGAGCGTTGAGCGGCGCGGCGGGCGGCGCGATTTGCGGTGGTATGCCACAGCTAGACTAATTGCGACCGCGGCGGCGTCGCCAGGCACGTATTTAGAGAGCGGCTAAACTATTAAAATATCAAAAGTGGCACTATATTGCCTTGAAACAAGTGCGTTCTTAGCTGAAGATATTATTTAGTCAAAAATATGAGCGCACCCAGTTAACCAGAAAAGGAGAGAGCTTGGCGAATTTCACACTCTTTATTATGAATATAGGAACTTCCAGATTTTTTTAATATACGCGTACAAGCATAGATTCTTTACTCGGACACATATACGAAGACTTGAAAACTAAATTTAACTAGGTACCACCAGGAAATTGTTGTTTTATTTTGTTTTATCCCACATTTTTTTACAACATGGTTTTAATTATGATGTGGATTTTGACATCCATATTGCTGGTCTATATAGTACTAGTACTTCACTAGAGAACTGTTCCATATCCATTATTAATTAGCTCAACGCGCGACAAAAACAAAATAATTTGTTTCGGTCGCGCGATGCCTCAATACGTCACCGAAGCCGCCGCGCAACGCTCTGAGCTGTGGCCACCTCGATATTGGCTAGTACGTTTGTTTCACACGCACATCGCGCAGCTCGTCGCCGCCGTGTGCACCGCGCCGCTAGTCGCGCCGCAAGACGCGCCGCCGATCGCGTCGCCGGTAGCTATGGCATACTTCATAGATTGTCTACCATTTGTTTTCGCCGCTCACCGCTTACCGCGCCGCAAGACGCTCCGCAATTCGCACCGCTGCTGGCTGTGGCCACGCGGTAACAGCTAATTTTACACTGTCTTACGTGATGGTTATAGCAGTTAGCGGCATTATAGCTAGTGGACGTGGCGTATTAAGCAAACATTGTTCCGAATGGCGTAACAAAAAGGTTATAGTTATTAGGGTCAGCGCCGACCTACGGAGTGGCGGCGAAGAGACTAATTCAGTAATAATTTAAATTCAACTTAAACCCTTCAGAACTGTATTTGGTACAACAAAATACAATGACAAAAACACAGGGTTTTGTATCAAGTTTTCCTTCTCTTACTGCTAGGTTATCATTCTTATCGTGTCCTTTTGTTGGTTCTTACGAAACCCTTTGGATAAAATAGGGCGGTGACATGTATTCTAAATTGGCATACATAGATTCGCTCGGATTTGCTCCGTGGGCGATGGAAACAGGCGGGAAACATGGCAATCGAAATGATCAGCTTTAGGGTCCAGACCTGTTCATGTGCGATGTTCATATGTGACCCATTGTAGAGTCACTGGATCTTGCAACACAGATCACTATGACAATGCAAATCAAACAAAACAAAATTTTCTTATTAGTTATACATATATTTATCCTCATTATATTACATCTGCGTGTACTGCTAATTGTGATTCGTTATATAATTATATATAATACACGTGCTTCACTAAACATTCTCCACCTTACTTGTAAATATTATCTTGTGTATCGTCTTCGTCTTTCAACTCAATTGCTAACGGGTTAGTTAGAACGATACAAGCTGTGTAATAATTTATTAGTAAGGTAGAAAGGTTGTACGCATTAACATTATACGATCTCTAGAAATATGTGATACAGTGGTGGCCAACAATAATCGCCCATTTTATCAACTGATGAAATCCAACCAAAATAATTATTAATTGACAATAAAGTAGATAAAAAAATATTACATCATATATCTATAATCAGATGTAACAGTGATGCAATTTAGAATATTAAAAAAGGATACGATTTACTTTCTTAAGGTAACAGTAACAATGCATATACAAGATTTTTAGTTTATACGCCATATTAGTCTTGGCATACTAGGAACATAGTGAGAGCATTTCTAAATTATTATTCAGTTCAAAAGAAACTAATAAAATTTATCTTCACATTGATGGAAACAATAGAACTAAGAGTCCTTGCTGCAGTAAGGACACACCAGTTGTCGAAAGATGATTTCTGAAGTTTTCGCGATTATTTCGCATTGAAATTAAACACTTTTTAACGGTTTTATCGCGTGTATATTACACTATTAAATTCCAGTCGTGGTCGCGGGAGATCTCTCCCTCGACCAGGACTGCTGCAAAGCGTTCGAAACATCGGGAATTGCATAATGTTATATCCACGCGATAAATCCGTTAAAGTGTTTAATTTCAATCTTTAATACAGTTGCCAAGTCTCATGGACAGGGATACCATTGGTGAAAATATATTTATGCCACAACAACAAACTACATATAAAAGTATTGCTAATGATTGATGACTGAAACTAACTTTTGGTCACATATTTCTAGGATTTAATTAACTTTTTATAATCTATTTCAGTCTGAAAAAATGGAAGAGACGTAGGTAGGTAAGTTGAAATTTCTGATTAGTAATGTGAATATTTTAATTTCTTTGGAGATTTGGTATTTTTTTCTGGAAAGGGTGTAAAAATCTATTATAATGACTTTCGGGACTACATTTTGAGACCGTGACATAATCTATTTCTGTTAGGCCTTTATGAATAAACACTAATAGGAAACATTAATACTGAAAGAATGTTTAAATTCGCGTAAAAGCTAGTAAGTAAAAGTAAATAAGATTATAAAATGAATACAAAAAAATCTTGGTATCAAATGGCTTAATTACTCTACGCTGCATTTAAGTTAATATGGGAACTTTTAAAGATCTTGTATTAATATAAAATGCAGTCGATTTGTACAGAACAGGCACATATTAAGGAAATCATTCTCGCGCTTAAATTAATACACGATTAAACATATATTGTAAAATTATCGTTCATACTAAAAATGAGCATCAAAAAAATATATTATCAATTTAATACTGATATAATTTCATAGATTAGAGACCCCAAATACGGTTCAAAGTTTACGTGAATTTGAAAAATAGTCTATAAGAATTATCGTCTACAAGGCTCTTAACGTAATACGTGCAATTTTCAAAAATTACGTTCAATTACGTGAAGGGGATAGATAAAAATTGGTCAAAGTTAACACTAAGGTGAACTACATTTTTATTACTTTTAATAATGCGTAAGTGAGTGTGAAATATTACATTGCGAATTAAATTAATAAAATTAAATACCCCGCTTTGACCGTAATTTCAACTACATAGAGATTAATTCAAGTTGATTTCAACTTCATACTCATTACTAATAATCCGCGTGGTGACGGTTTAAGAAAACATAGTGTCACTACCCCATTCAGTCCTAAGGGAGGCAAGAGCCGACAAGGCCGAAAACCTAGCCGCAAGAGAAGGAAAACTTGATAAGAAACTTGACAAGGGACATTTCGTACGAAGTAACAGTTCTGATAATAATGGCTAAGGGTCAATATTACATGCTTTACACGTTAGACCAAAGCAGTAGTTCAAACCCTACTTTCAGTGTTGAATTCTTCTAATGACGCCAGTACCACAATGCATAATCCACACTCACATTACGCATCCCGCCTAAAATAGCCACAGCCAATTTTCATAAAATGGGTATTGCTCATTTTTAGACGGCCTTACGCGCGTGCTATTTAACGTCTGTTTGTTATTTTATTCTTATGCTATAGAGAGTTGTTTACTCTTAACGCCTAAATAGATTACCGGGAAAATGTTTGAGAAGATTCCACTAAATCAACTATTTGCAGACCGGGATTTTGAATATCTACAGGTTGCGTGTATGAACTAGGAAAGCTTAAAACTAATACAAAATTGACCGAGTTTTTAATGTTCAAACATATGTATGTCTGGTACAAATTAAGAACACAATATTAAGAAATCTGATTAACAAATATAGCTGCATACTTAAAACATTTACCGCCATTGTTTGTAACATATTCAATATGTTGGAAATTATGTCGTAGATAATAAACAAGCAGAACATAACGCGGACTGACAACTAAATATGTACTTTATAAGTACTCACTTGCAAATAATGTCAATAATACTTAAATATCACTATGTTAAAACAATAAAAATGCGGGTTATTATTGCTATTAAAATATACGTAACATGTTAACATCATTAAATCTCTTAAAAATCATTCTAAAGGTCTGATGTGCCACTTTCAGTCACACTCACTGTACAGTTAACTTAATCACTATAAAACGTGCCCCCACAACTGCGGCTAGTTAAACTTATAATTAACATTCATATCACATGTGCTCATCTACTTTTATCGTGGTTATCTATACAGGGCGTGACAAAAAGGGTATGTACATAACGATGGTTAACGCCTCCGACGTACAACCGATATAGGGACTGGACACAATTAAAGGAAAAACATTAAGCGTTTATTTATAATTTTGAATAATTTACGGAATGTGGGAAGACGAAACATATCATATCATACAGAAATCTCAAAAAACTTAGACATCAAGCTCGTCGGATAAAAATCACGGTCTTTAGCCGGCTTATTACCCATGGAGTACACATTCTGTAATTGAAGTCGGAAACAGAAAAATTAACGATTTATCCCAATTACTTTTAAGATTAAGAACACTTTAAATACGACGGCTCTTTTTGGTTAACCCACATCGGATCTATATACCCTTTTTGTACCCAGTTTTGGGTGTACCTAGGAGGAACCCGGTAAGGTACTGTATGCATATCTACAGTCAGAGTGTAACTTACATTATAGTTTACAATGTTCCATAGACAAAACCTTATTTCCAAATAAAAGTGTAGCATAATGACTGGTATTCTAGAAATCGTTAGCCCAGTGAAGGACAAATTAATTATCATCGAAAAGTCTAAGAACACCAAGTCATGGCAAATATATGCAGAATTTCTCGTAAAAAAAAACAGAATATGTAATATACAAAATGCTATTCATTATCAAATCCTTATTTTCATTTTAGTCATATTGAGAATCGATAGATATTTACTACTTAGATGTATTTACAAAGGTCATTTTAATTCATAATTGCTCCCTCGGGTATATCTACATAGTTCATGAATTTAACAAAGTATATTTTTTTATGGTAAGTACAGACCAGGGTTGTTGCTGATGGAGTTTTTATTCTATTAGTTGGTGCTGCTTTTTCAGATGAAATCAGTTGTTATTAATAAAGATGATATAATAATTTTATTTGAAAAAAATTATGATTATATTATTTTTATACCTTCCTTCTTTGTGTGACTGGTAGAATATAATAAAAAATCTGGTTATAATAGTGCTGATCCTAATCATTGCAAGAGCACAGTCATTTAAAAAAAAAAACATTCATATAACTTTTTTAAAAGAAAGAAAAAAAAACATACCATTATTGTTACAATAGAGCATTGACAATGAAATAAGCTTTTCTCCTTAATACTATTTATCTAGTAAAGCGTCAATTTTATTATGGTTATAATGAGTGAAATTGCCCTAAAGCTGTGATGTATATGTATTCTAGATTTATATTAGGCAGTGGCATACAAGTGGTTAGTTGTATTGCATAGTGAAATTTTCAATGAAGACATGGATTTCATCACTACATATTATATGACAAAGTCAATGTGGTCTGTCCGTCCCTATGTATGCTTAAATCTTTAAAATTACGCAACGCATTTTGAAGCGGTTTTTTTTAATAAATAGAGGGGCTCAAGAGGAAGGTTTATATGCATAATACATCCATAGTATTGTAGAGAAACACTGATAAATTTAGAGGTGCATCATTACACCCGTGCGAAGACGGGGCGGGTCGCTAGTAATTTATATAATGGTCTTAGATGATTAAATAACATTACAAATATAATGGCAACTATTCCAAAATTATGAGAATTGAAACATAAGCAAAAATTCTATAGAAAATTATTTATTTATTATTTTACTTTTTGAGACCATTGTTTAAGAGATAAAATTGAGAATAAAATATATTATAGCTACGTAATACGAGGGTGGATTGATAAGTTTCCGGCCTGACCAAGAGATAGCGCCACTAGGCCTACCTTAAGGTGACATTCTATAGTACCACCCTTGGATAGCTTGTAGCTATAGTTTCAGCCCTCTGTTTTTCGTAAAAATGGAAAAGCAGAAACATCGTGCTGTCATCAAATACTTTTATTTGAAGGGGTTAACGCCGAAGGAAATTAAAGAAGAGATGGACTCAACACTAGGGACATCCTCCCCGTCATATTCAACCGTTAAGCAGTGGGTTTCCGAGTTTAAAAAGGATCGTGTGAGCACCTCTGATGAGCCTCGCTCAGGACGCCCCGTTGAGGTCACAACTCCAGATATGATCGAAAAAATTCATCAAATAGTGCTCAGAGACCGCAGAAAGTGCGTGAGATAGCTGAGACCTGTAAGATGTCATATGAACGTGTGCAACATATTTTGCACCAACATTTGCATATGGAAAAGCTCTGTGCAAGTTTGCTAACAGTCGACCAAAAATCGTCAATTGTTGCGACGGCTAAAATCAACGATCTAAAGTTTGAATTGATGCCGCACCCTCCTTACACACCAGACCTAGCCCCGAGTGACTATTTTTTGTTCCCTAACCTCAAAAAATGGCTTGGCGGTAAGAGATTTGCGGACAATGAAGAAGTAATCGAAGCTGTAAATGGTTATTTTGAGGAGCTTGACGAATCAGTCTATAGAG
Source organism: Clostera curtula (assembly GCA_905475355.2). NCBI lineage: Eukaryota > Metazoa > Arthropoda > Insecta > Lepidoptera > Notodontidae > Clostera > Clostera curtula. The sequence goes on along the minus strand of FR997813.1, from coordinate 1,062,978 downwards.
ATGGCATTAATAGACTGGAACACCGCTATGAGAAATGTATCAGCCTTGGAGGAGATTATGTAGAGAAATAATTTTTTTTTTTTTTAAATAACCTTGTTTTTCTTAGTCAGGCCGGAAACTTATCAATCCACCCTCGTATTTACAATATGTGTCAGTAAATGCTACTAGGATTTGCTTTCCAAATTTCATGATGGGGGTGACATAGTCGTGATGCGACCAAAAGCACCATAATAGCAGCAGTTAAAAAACCTTTTTTTTGTTAAGGAAAATCACAAAAAAAAAAGTTATCATCATTTGACTATTCAATACAACAAACCTATTTCTTATCATCACATCTTGTGATATGTCGACCTAAAAATACAGATATGACTTCATCTGACTAGTACAGTTTACAAATAGTCCAATTAACTTGGTTTAGCATTTAGTGTTGAGGTACTTTTGGACTTTGAATCCTGTGGGGGCAAAGGCCTGGCTATGCCGACCTTCACCACACCTCTTGGAGCACCTTTTAAAGCCTGCACCGCCTGATCTAATGTTGCATTCTTAATGCTGACTCCATTCACTGACATGACTCTGTCCCCAGGAGATATATCACCTTTTTTCTCTGCAACTCCTCCAGGTACAAGACTCCTGACTACTATCACTGTTCCTTGAGGATCCACAGGGTCTTGGTAGTCCAAAATAGAGAAACCTAGACCTTGATCTCCTTTAACAAGTTGCACAATATCCTCCTTACTTTGCCACATGGCTAATCCAGACACACACTCCAAAGATCGTGACTTCTTTGAAGGATTGGAGTGATTAGTTAATGTTGCAGTACTAGATGTATTAATTGAAGTGTCCGATTGAGCTTTCACCAGAGTGGTCAAGTTGTTTAAACTGCCAGAAATTATCTTCCTAGCTTCAAACCCCTCCCTGTCAGATGCCAAATTGATAAGAGGCCGTGGACCACTATCTATGCTACTACGTGCACAAACTAACCGGACTCTGTTTGGTAAACTCTTCAAGATATTGACCACTTCTGTGTGGGTCAGACCATGAAGTCTATATTCATTGGCTTCTAACAGTTCATCACCAGCTGACAAACTTCCTTCTTGGCTCACTGGACCATCAGGTAAGACTGATCTGATATAATGGTGTGGTCTCAACTCTTGGCCTCGTTCAACATCAACAGTTCCCTCAAGGCTTATCCCAAGGCCCTCAAGTTTGTTCACTTCAGCAATTAATATCTCCTTGTCTGGTCCAAACTCTTCTTCCCACTTTTTTCTAATTTCTTCTTTATCTAGAGATAATATGTGATCAAGTTTTTTATCTAATTCTTCTTGGGTAATTTCTAGATTATCAACAATTTCCAAAACATTAGAGTCTATAGTAGTATTAGATTCTGGTTCAGGTTCAATTTCTAAGGTACTATTTTCAGCATGTGAAGGCACTGGGAACCAGGATAAGGTTGTGGTAGACGGTGATGGAGAAGTGGGACGCTCCTCATTAAATATAGCTAACTGGAGATGCTCAAATTTGGGCCCTCTTAGATATCTCTCTAAAACTAAGTGCACGGAGATGCCTGTGTTTCTCAAAATATCTACAGCTTGCGGGTTAGTCTTATCTGTTAATGATACGCCATCAACCTCTATTATTCTATCATTAATTTTAATCTTACCACTCTGTTCAGCACTACTACCTTCAATAATACTTTTCACGAATATTCCAGACAGTTCCTCTTTTTCACATACATATCCTGCTACAGTAATACCAAGCCCATACACATTTTTATTCAAATCCACATGAATAATTTCAATTTCCGGTGCATTAGCGATCTCCACAGGTACTGTTACTGTTATAGTTGGGGATACACTGGCAGCTATGATAGGATGGTCAGGTATTTGCTGTGGGTTCTCACCAAGGACACTAACAGCAGCAGCAACAAGACTTGCTTCAGTTTCACCATTTTCCCCATTGATATAGTCACTATAGCATTGTGATAAATCATAAACAGCTCCGTAGCCAGTCTCAATTAGGTGTCTGTCGAGTAGTTCTGGGTCCGTGAGGATCTTGGTCGGCACTAGAGCCGTGCCAGGTAAAGGGGCTCGCAATGCAGCTGCAGGATCAGCAGGGCGAGCGACTAGTAACCGGACTGAGGGCCCTGACTGCCTCAATACAGCCGCAACCTGTTCGGATGTGAAACCCCGTAGGTTGACAGAGCCAACCTGCAGTACGTGGTCCCCGCTTTGGAGCCTCCCGTCTTTGTCCGCTACTCCGCCCGGCACGACGTATTTTATGACAACGCCAGTACTTCTGCCACCTACAAGATTGAATCCGAGGCCGTTCCCATCGTTCGTGAGCTCGACGACTTCAACCTGCGCCCACTCGGTACTCAGCACCATTGCGGTCCTTCTGACCATCAGGGCACTCCCGTGGTTACGTGATGTGCGGATCCCGACTGAGGTTATGCACCCGGAGCACCCACATCACTACTACCGCGTCACGGAAACTGTTACACTCGCACCGGCACGTATAAAATGCAAACGCGAACCGTTTTTAGCGTAAAGAACTCTAAAATAAATGAATGACATTTACATACTTGCTGAAATCGGAGACAGCGACAATGTGGCCAGCCGCACGCAGGGATGTCCGTCGAATAAATAATAAACATACCAAACTTTTGAATTGTCTTCAAAGCTTTCGTGAAGAAAATATATTTTTTATATGGGAATTATTAACATTTTGTATTTTAAGACATAAAAATGTTACACAAGAAAACTGGTAAATATTAACACAAATAGAGAATGAATGGAATGAAATAAATGAGCTGTACTGTCAACAAATTTGAAAGAATAGACAAAAAATACTTAAAGAACGAATGGTTATTAACTATAAAGGCTACTAATAGATGGCGTAGTTTTTGTCGTGATTAATGCCACCTGTTATGATAAAAGGTAAACTTGCTCTTGGTTGATTATCGTACAACTAGTTTCTGGCTATTCAACAATAGATGGCTCTAGCGCTGTTTCATTATTTAGAAAAGAGATGTCAATGAAAAACCAAATTTACGTGTATGTATGTCCACGTTGACTTGACGTACTAATAATTTGTATCTTGAGAGATTTTAGATGAATAGCAAAATAGTTCAATAACTTCTACTTTTATATTGGTTGACGATAGATGGCAGCACGAACACCATAATTTGTACGAAAATTACTCCGAGGCGGGCCTCACCGTCGAAGAACTACTTATTCTTTCTAGCTAGGAAGTAGTTAAACGCGTCATTAAATAAAAGTACGTATGCAGTTTTTGTAACCATTTATTGATTAACTTTTTTACAGTATGTAACAAAAACACTATATAAAGATTGTAGTTCTATTATTTTTTATATTTAGGTCACCGTTGTTAACGAAATTTACATAAATAAATAATAAGCACAGAAAAGTGAATAAACAATGGAATATAAATTAATAAGCTTGTTTTTTTTTAATCCCTTCAGGTTAAAATTAGTGTTTTGACCTCTATCGCGGGGACTGTTTACAATTATTATTCACGAACACACGATTGCCAGGTTGTTAGGTTTCACTGGAACCCCCTTGTTTTGTAGTAAAATTCATTGCTCCCTCATACTTCAAGGTGCTGTTGCTTCGGATGGCTGAAGGGTTTTTGTTACATTACGTTTATGGCATACTAGCGACCCGCCCCGGCTTCACACGGGTGCAATGATGAACCTCCAAATTGTCCAAAATCAGTGTTTCTCTACAATATTATGGATGTATTATATAAGCATAGCGGGTTACCAGTTACCTGACTAGGAAAGGACCTTTAGCTGGTGGTGAATTTTTTACAAGGTAGGTATGGTACAAATTCAGCAAATTTATTGAAAGGATAATTAAGTACCAATGTTCGGATTGAATAGATTAGAATAGAAAAGAGTTTTATTTGTAACAAATACACTCATGAGTCATGCATGACATACAGTTACAAAAACAGTATAAACAAAAGAGAGAAAAATCGGCCCCAACTCGGCATAATGTTAGCCATACAGCCAACGCTGGTCTTCTGTTGGAACCGTTTGGTGACATCACGCGCCGATTGCAAGTATTACCTACACGTAATTTACGTCATCTAAAGCTGTAATGTAACTACAACGAATTATTTAATTTGGAAATAATATCTTTTATTTTACGTATTCTTTCCTAAATAAGTAGTTCTGGTACTCCACGATTGTATCTGCATAAAATTACCAATAAACTATTGTCACGTATTATGTCTACCGTTGGAGTGGACGATTTCTTGAGTAGAGACCGCGAATCGGCAAGCGTAGTGTGGGGCGGCCCTCTACTGGACGGAGCGACGATCTGCGAAAGGTTGCGGGCAGCAGCTCCAGCAGTGGCCTAATGTGGGCTGATGATGATGATGCATTATGTGTTATTAGATTACCATAGCTGTCAAAAAGGGCCTATATTTTGTATCTATTGTAATACCTAAAATAAAAAATAATAAATCTAGGGTATAATCTCATACCTACTTCAAATAAAAAATAGGGTGGTCATAAAAACCAAATATGGCAACAGAACACTTAGGACGGCCGACTTAACAGCTACTCGTAGAGGTAAGACAACTGTGGACTATCGGTACACACCTACTACTTTGTAAAGGAGCTGAATTACAATAAAATCATAAAACTACTTACACCAATTTGATTTAGGTAGGTACTTACACCAATTTGACCTACACATCGTACAAGTCTACGCTCTTCACATAATTCAGGATTAACGAAGTTAGGAACAATTAAAAAAATATATTAATGTCAATAATAACCAATACGTCGATATTGTACAACAATATTGTCAATTTATAACAATATAAGTAGGTACAGGTGTCCCAAAAAATCAGAGATCGAATCAGAAATGAGGAGATACGCAGGCAAACCAGGGTCACCGACATAGCCCACAAGATTGCCAAACTTAAGTGGCAGTGGGCAGGGCACATAGCGCGCAGGACCGACGCCCGATGGAGCAGAAAAATCCTCGAGTGGCGACCGCGTCCCGGAAAGCGCAGTGCTGGTAGGCCTCGCACACGGTGTACCGATGACCGGATTAAGGTCGCCGGAAAACAATGGATGCGGGCGACCCAGGACCAGCCTTTGTGGAAATCCTTGGGGGAGGCCTATGTCCAGCAGTGGACGTCTTTTGGTTGAAATTATGATGATGATGAAATAGCGTTTGTTAGGATGTATAGGTAGTATTCAACTACCGCACTGTCCATATAATTCCGTGTGGTGACGGATTTAGAATACAAAATGTCATGACCTTTTTTTTAGACGCCCACTCTTTTTGAGTACAATTTTTGCCCTAAATCTACAGCCTACCTACTGGTAAATCCGCCACTGCCTACTGAATGAATAATTTGTCGGTGCTTTACATTTGTCTGTATAAAATATGTAGGTATTAAGTTCCTAATTTCTTGTGTGATAGTGTATCTTTTTCATAAATTTAAATTAGATGAAGATATATTCGATTTTTAAGATTTATTTACGAGACCACAAATAAGCGTAACGTATGCATCTCCGATAGATACCTGTTACTTACTTAGTGACTAAAACTCACCAAAATTGGTTCAGCAAATTAGGAACGAAGGTGTAACATCGAACTTATATTATTAGCGAGAATTAACCAAGTCTTTCAAGTGTGCGGTTAATTTTGAACCTAACTTTCTGTACCTACTTGGTCGAAAATTACCAAGGTTAAAGATTAAAGAAAAAGTAACCGATTATCAACCTAAGTAGGTAAGCTAACACGCTTGTAAATATGTATAGGTACTTTTAATTGATTCTCACTTTGGTTCTGATTAGTGATAAATCGATTGTTGAAACCCAGTGCCTAAAGACAAGAAAACATGCACCATGTTAGGTGCAATTATTCTTCATCTCAATGTGGTAATTACGGTTTCAGTAGGCAATTATTTCAGTGATTAAAGCTGCCTAATTAGTATCGACACTATGGCATCACGTATTTCACACGTTAAGCTTTGTAGGTAGCTAACACATCAATGTTTAGGGTAAATTACGACAATCGCCTCTTATTAGAAAGTTTTGAAGGGACATAAACATTCTATAGGTTTGTCTATGGTTCGATTTCTAACAGATTCCAAGAGCAACATAAACTACAAGGCCTACTAAAGGGTTTCGTTTCGTGCGTTTAACAATAGAAGTCTTAATTTAGGTAGGTACATATCTAAAACTGCTTTACTATTATGTAGGTAGGTTACTACCTACTACCTACTACTCGGCCGCCAGATCATTAGCCTACTGCGCCGCAGTGGCCAGACGGGTTGGCAAAGGTTTTCGGCCTTGTCATTTCTTTTTGTCGGCTATTACACCCTCAGGATGAAATGGGGTGGTGACGCTACTTATGTGTTCTAAATCCGTCACCGCACGGTCTGCTATAATTAACGTTAACTAACTAGACACATTCACATCCTAAAATAGGGAAGGACCGCTCAATTCGCATATTACTCGTTACACAATATTTTTCATTTTGATCAGTTCTATTCCTTTCTTACAATTTTTTCACTAATTGTTGCGTTAAGTCACGTATTTCGAAGGATAGATTAAGGATAAATGTTCCTGATGTTACCAAATTAAGCATTTTAGAAGGCAAGTCGTAATTAAGTCCGAGTTAGGTAAATTGGTTTAAATGCACTATCCCGCGAAGTTACTTCACATACGAATACGATAAATTAAACTTTATAAGATAATTTAAAATATGATAATCTCACAAAACAAACTTGCGCCCATGTAAAAAATAACTGTTGATACCAAGTAGTGCGTAAATAGCTTAAAACCAGAGTCAGAGCGTTATCCTGCCTGTAGCCTGTCCGGTTACTACGCAGGTGACTCGGGCATGCGACCCCGGCTTCTCGAGCCGCTGATGCTGCACTCCATCTCCGATCCGCAGCATTAGTGTCCTTTCCCTATACCCCCCTTCCTATCACTGGTGGAAGGATCCGGCAGTATTTGATATCTCTCAATACTGCTGGGTCCGAGCGGATTGGTACCACCGTCCTGCTTTTTTCGGCCGCCAAGCAGTTTTGCGTTCCGGCTGAAGAGCAGAATAGCCGCTACTCCTACCTTCGTTTCTTCCCATGTGATTCGGAGGCTGTGCGATACTCGAGGCATGCGGGGCAAAAGTAGTGGCTGGTACGTTGAGCGTGATGAGTTGACGCGTGGTCCAGGGAGACCCGGTGGAAATGGCTACCGCCGGCCACCTGCCGGATAGTCGATGGGACCCGACCGGGAACTTCCAACTCTTCCTGCCCGGGATGGCTGTCCCAGATAACCGGCGAAAATCCCGCGATGTTGTCGTTGGGCCGGATCAGGAACCGGAGTGGATACTGGCGACTGCATGCGGGGGGGCACCGGGGGCCCTTCCGTACCTCGCGTCAGCCCCTCACTCAACTCACGAATCAACCGCGTACCAAGCCTCTGCTCTTACTTTGGGTGCCGCATGGGCTCTGCGTCACATCCCTTCTGTATCCTAGGCTCTACAAAATTTTTAAATGAAGGCAAATAAAAAGAGAAGGTTTCTTTCGGCGGACACCCTATCCACAAGCATGGATTTCTGCAATGTCAGGGGTCTACACAGCAACCTCGACGCCGTCCATCACCACCTAGAGACGGCGCGGCCTACCTTGCTCTTTTTAACGGAGACGCAGATATCCACCCCGGACGATATTTCGTACCTTAAATACCCCGGCTACGAGCTAGAGCATTCTTTCCTTCGTAAGGCCGGGGTGTGCGTGTACGTACGGAGTGATATATGCTGTCGCCGCCTTCGTGGCCTCGAGCATCGGGACCTGTCACTGTTATGGCTACGCGTAGACCATGGGGGTCTTACCCGAATCTATGCGTGCCTTTACAGGTCCCATGCCAGTGACTCGGGGTCGGCTCAGCTAATCGAGAGCGTCCAGAAGGGGATTGACCAAATGCTGGAACAATGCCCGTCCGCGGAGGTGGTGGTCCTCGGTGATTTTAACGCTCACCATAAGGAGTGGTTGGGATCCCGGACCACCGACCCCCACGGTCGAGCTGTCTTCAGCATGGCCTCGGCATATGGACTCTCCCAACTGGTGATGCAGCCTACCCGCATCCCAGATATTGAGAGCCATGAACCTTCCTTGTTGGATCTTCTGCTGACTACTCACCCGCACGGTTACAGAGTGGTGGTCGATGCCCCTCTTGGGTCATCTGATCACTGCCTTGTCCGTTGCGCAGCCCCTGTTGCGCGACCTGATCGCTCCCCGGCGAACGGATTTCGCAGAGTCTGGCGATACAGGTCCGCAGATTGGGACGGGCTCCGTGAGTTCTTTGCGGCGTTCCCATGGAAGCGGCTCTGCTTCGCCTCCGAGGATCCTGACACGTGCGCTGACTGCGTCACAGAAACGGTTCTTATGGGGATGGAATTATTCATCCCCAACGCCAAAATTCCAGTAGGCGGCCGCAGTCGCCCCTGGTTCAACAAAACCAGTAGGGAGGCTGCGCACCGTAAACAGTCAGCATACCTGGCGTGGAACAGCGCCAGGAAGCACCGGTATCCGAGCGCTATGGAGAAGAAGCAGATTTACAATGCCGCTAGTAGATCCAGCAAGAGGGCCACTGCCAAGGCCAAAGCAGAGCACATCGCCAGAACTGGCGAGCGGCTAGCAAGCTATCCCTCTGGGAGCCGTGCTTTCTGGTCGCTCGCCAAGGCTGTGCAAGGCAACTTCTGCCAAGTCAATCTCCCACCACTGCGCAAGTCCGATGACAGTCTGGCTCATAGCGCAAAAGACAAGGCCGATCTCCTGTGCCAAGTCTTTGCCTCAAACTCGACCCTAGACGACAAAGGAGCCACACCATCCACCATCCCACGGTGTGAGAGTTCCCTGTCTGAAATCCGCATTACGCAACGTGCGGTCAGAAGGGAGCTTAAACTTTTGGACGTCCGAAAGTCGAGTGGGCCGGACGGCATCCCGGCTGTGGTGTTGAAGACGTGCGCCCCTGAGTTGACCCCCGTTTTAACGCGCCTATATCGTCTTTCATACTCTAGCCAACGGGTTCCATCTTCGTGGAAGGTTGCTCACGTCACGCCGGTCCCCAAAAAAGGTGACCGGTCGGACCCGTCAAACTATAGACCAATAGCGGTAACATCCCTGCTTTCCAAGGTAATGGAGCGAGTCCTCAACCACCGACTACTGCAGTACCTGGAGGATCGCCAGCTGATCAGTGACCGACAGTACGGTTTCCGTCACGGTCGTTCAGCTGGTGATCTTCTTGTGTATCTAACACACCGCTGGGCAGAAGCCTTGGAGGACGGGGGCGAGGCACTTGCCGTGAGCCTCGATATCGCTAAGGCCTTTGACAGGGTCTGGCACAGAGCCCTTCTTACGAAGCTACCATCGTATGGAATCCCCGAGGGACTCTGCAGATGGATCGCTAGCTTTTTGGATGGTCGGAGCATCAAAGTCGTCGTAGACGGCTCCTGCTCCGAGACCAAAACCATTAATGCTGGCGTACCACAAGGCTCGGTGCTCTCCCCGACGCTGTTCATCCTGCATATCAATGATTTGCTGTCCACAGACGGCATGCATTGCTATGCGGATGACAGCACGGTTGATGCGCGATATACCAGCCATCGGAATATCCCTCGGTGCGAAATGGTAGAAAGACGATCACACCTTGTGTCTGAAGTCGGGGACACTCTAGGGCGTGTCTCCAAATGGGGTGAAAGGAACTTAGTTCAGTTCAACCCCATGAAGACACAGGTGTGCGCGTTCACTGCAAAGAAGGACCCTTTTGTCGTAGCGCCTCAGTTCCAAGGAGTATCCCTTCGTGTCTCCGAGAATATTGGAATCCTCGGTGTCGATATTTCCAGCAAGGTCCAATTTGGGAGTCATCTGGAAGGTAAAGCCAAATTGGCGAGTAAAAAGATGGGCGTTCTGACCAGAGCCAGGGGGTATTTCACGCCCGGCCAACGACTTGCACTCTACAAAGCACAGGTTCGGCCGCACGTGGAATACTGCTCTCACCTGTGGGCAGGTGCGCCCAGATACCAACTCGATCCACTTGACTCCCTCCAAAGACGTGCTGTTCGAATCGTCGGGGATTCCAATCTCACGGACAAACTGGGGACGTTGGAGCAACGGAGAGACTTTGGATCTCTCTGCGTGCTCTACCGTCTGTTCCACGGGGAGTGCTCCGAGGAACTGTTTGAAATGGTACCACCGTCACCTTTCTACCATCGTACAACTCGACATCGCAGCAGGGTTCATCCATATCACCTGGAAACGATAACGTCCAGCACGGTACGCTTCCAGCGATCATTCCTACCTCGTACGTGCAGACTCTGGAATGAACTACCTGCGGCGGTGTTTCCCGAGCGCTACGACATGTCCTCCTTTAAACGAGGTTTAAAAAGAGCACTCACTTCACGGTAGGCAACGGCTTGGCTGTGCCCCTGGCACTGCCAATGTCCATGGGCGGCGGTCAACACTTACCATCAGGTGGGCCGCTAGCTCGTTTGCCACCAAGAGCAATAAAAAAAAAAAAAAAAAAAAAAAAAAACCGTCACACTGAAGAAATAACTTTCGAATTGTAAAATGACACAACACAACGCACACAAAGAGTTTGAGCCGCAAATGAAGGACATAACCGAATATTGGTACATAGAGCCGCGGCCCCCCCAGACCAATGGGAGGGCTGCGCGGCGCGATGGGCGGGAGAGGGCGGGGCGGGCCTGAGCCCCGGCGCGGCCGCGTGGGGGCTCGGGCCGCCACTCGCGCCCCGAGAGCCACTAGAGGCTGAGCCGTCGAGTGGCGTCGAGTGTCGGCCGGTCGGATGTCCGCGGAGGGCGGCGACTACTCGCCGTGTCCGGCGGAGGCGCTGCCCGAGCTGAGCGCCGCGGAGCTGGCGATGAGCCTGTCTCCCAAGTCGGCGCTGCTGCAGCAGAACCTGTCCCAGCTGCAGCTGCAACACTCCACGCCCTTCTCCGTGAGCGACATCCTGTCGCCGATCGAGGAGTACCGCAAGCTGGAGCTCGCCAACAACCCGCCGTCGCCGTACAGGTGCGTGGATCGATCGCCCCCTCCCCCCGCCGCCCTCCACCCGCTGATTTTTCGAGTGGCGAAGGTCCCGCCGAGAGTGCTCGAGCGTCGCCCGTAGTCGAAGGATATACGAGTAGTTGGGTGACGTTTGTTTGTGCAGGTATGTTGTGATTAGCGGTCAAGTGACGAGTGACGGGACTTGTGTTCGATGACGCTCCAGGGGTGATCGATAGGAGTCGTGTCCGTCCGTCATGAGTGATAGCGGCCCGAGGGCCGGCCCCTGAGGGACGCCGCGCTAGTTCTGCGAGATAGTGCGCGATGCTTGTCGAGGACCACCACTATGTTATGTAGGTATACTCAACAATGTGTTCGTGTCTAATTAGCATTCATTGTCTTTGAACCGTTTCAAACGAACCCTCCATATGTTCGCTCTTGATAATCGAAAGCTTTCATTGATTGTCATTGCAATTTGAATAATTTTGGGATTCTAAGATTAATCAGTAATTATTAATCTTTAGGCCTTCTTTTGTCTGCTATTTGGGAAAACTTAATTTCATATAACATTTAATTTAAAACTTTTTAGTTGTTATTTTTATTGACTAAACCGGTCAGCTTTATTATAGGTACCTATCGTATAGGTCTTACCTAGGTGTGGCACTCGTAGGTACATACCTATGTTTTTTCAATTTCAAATAATTCAACCGAGTTTAAATATTTCAAGTGATGAATCGTCGTAAGTTAGATAAATAATAACTAAACCAAATAATGACATATAATGAGACAGAGCTTATTTCCCTCCGTGATAAACGGGATTCTAAAATATTTTTAGAGAATAATTTAGTAAACCATATAATTTTAAATGAATCATAAATGTTATCGACTAAAACCAACCACGTTATATCACAAAGTTTTCAAAAATAAATTCCCAACGATGACACCGACGGTGAGTGAATTACTATCTCGATTGCGGTGTAAGAAAAGCCAATTTTTGGAGAGTGAATGCTTCAATTTTTGACGCGGTAACTATTAATTAAACTAAACATAAACTAAACTAATTTATAAATTGCTGCTTACGGCGGAATTCAGAGACTGTACAACTTTCTCACTCTCTCTTCTAGTATCCCTACCTATTAAGTATAATAATATTGGTGGAATGATTTGAAGCATCATAATAGCGCATTCAAGTGAGTCTTACTATTACAAAATGTGTGTAATTAATTGAAGTTCTTATTTCAATTAGTCACAATCTGATATGAGTCTTGTCTTACCGGTACTTGAGATGGCTATTCGTGCGAACAATTTCGGCGAATTCGTATTAGGTACTAGCTTTTGGGCGCGGCTTCGCTCGCGTGGACTTCGAACCCGTGCTTATCTCTATGCATTTTTTTTATGAATATAAAAGTGGTTATTGTGACTAAACTATGATAGTTAGATATGTGCTCTCGCGGACTTTTTTGTAGATTTTAATAAGACCTACAAACTCGTAGTACCTACTTCATTTTGTTCTATTGTCAATCGTTTTTGCAGCGCACGCATAAATAGGTTTTCGATTTTACACCTTGGGTTACAAAATCACAATTTTCATACGGATCCCTAATTCTTTTGAAAATAAAATATAGCCTTCCTCGATAAATGGACTATCTAACACTGAAAGAATTTTTGAAATCGGACCAGTAGTTCCTGAGATTAGCGCGTTCAAACAAACTCTGCAGCTTTATATATTAGTATAGAGTATAGATAGATTCGCGTATTTGGTGTTTCCTAAATTTTTTGACAAAAATTGCATGCCGACATGCCGCTCAATTTAATGTCAATTAAAAATACCTCAAGTCTTGAAACTAAAATATTAAGATTAATAGGTAGGTAGGTATTAATACCTATCTATCTTAAGTTTTCCGTGTGGTGACGGATTTAGAATACACAGTGTCACCACCCCTTTTCCTTCCGAGGGTGTCGTAAGAGCTTGGTAAGAGCCGACAATGAGAAATGACAAGACCGAACACCTAGCCGCAAGAGAGGGAAAACTAGAAACGAATCCCTCTGCCAACCCATCTGCGTGCGTGGCACAGTAGGCTAATTACCCTTCTTGTGGCGGAAGGAGGCTCGACCCAGCAGTGGGTCATTTGTGAGCTGAGTAGTAGTAGTAGATATCTACCTAGGTACCTACTACCTACTATCTACCGTCTTAGAAAAAAAATCTGATGCTTTAGGAAAAGTTAAGATAGGTAATTTGAGTTTACACAATTTGACAAACATACAATGAATTCGTATCGTATTCTTATAAGGCTCTAAATCTTCGCCTTAAAATCTGTTCATCACAGTCACAGTCATAATAATCACAGTATTTTTATCCGACCAAATATTATCCGTGGACGTACGCATATATTTTCACACTAATAAAATAATCAAACACGAGAATGATAATATTCATTGCCACTATTACACAAAATGTCGATCCCGGAATTGATAGGTATCAAAATCAACATGAGTCTTTTTATTTGAATACACTTCTGAAAACTCGTTCGGCAATTTCTAATTCGCCTTCTAGTCTTTTGCCACGTTTAGGAAAGCCAAAGAAGCAACCGAAACGGTGTTGGTGGATCAAAAACGGTGTCAGAAAAACGCGCACAAACATGAAACATAAAAATGATGGCAATCAAGGTACCCATCTATCAAGATGATGATAACGAATCATTTTATATTTTAAAGCCATTTTCGACCCGTCAGCTATGACACAAGCGTTGGATTTAGCCTTTAGTAAATTAAACATGCGCGCGCGCAAGTGTTTGTTCAACCACGAGTGGCTGTTCTAGTCACACCTCGGCTTTTTCCGGCTTCGCTACACAAACATAGATTTACATATCCATAAACGTAAATAATATAGTTATAATATTGCACGATGCCCAACGTGCTTGTCGTTAAAACGGGGAAAAAAGTAAAGTAATTTTAAAAAAAGCACGTCTGAACTAAATGTCTTCCACAGATTCCAAAAAGCAGGTTATAGGTATGTTTTTTTTATCGTATAACTCGGTGTTTTGTCAACCAAATCGGAAATTTCAGAAGACGGCGCTAACTTAAATTGACACCGACGTTATTTAGGATAGGTATGCCTTAGGGCGCTGATAAGACCTACTACAAATTGCTGTATAAAGCAGATATTTTCGCTATTTTGTCAAAAGTTTTATTATTGTGTGGGCATAACAATTCTATTCTCGTTTTCTTAGTACAGAGTAGGTATATAAAACCTATAGGTAGGTATTTACCTACATAACATTATGTCACACGTTTAAATATTAGGTCCTTACAAAATTAGCGTTTTGTGGTATTCACCACTTTGATCAAAAATATCTTCTCTTTGGTTGAGAACTCCAAATTCCAATTTATAAATTAATTTAGCTCGTTTAGTTTAGTTTTGAAAACCGTCCTTCTTTTGTTTTTCTTCATTATTTTTATCTTTGGAAAACATGTAATATCGGTACCTATATTTATGAGTATAAGTTCGACCGTGGTACCAGTGTTGCAGAAACAGCTCGAAGGATATCTACCTAACTACCTACTACTATCTACCGTTTCAACGTTTTCGTTCTGGAAATTTCGACCTTCAGAACCAACCCCGTGGACGGCCGGAGACCAAAGTGGAAAATGAAGTGAATTAAAAACTATTGTGGAAGCAGATCCATCACAAAACACTTCAGAAATAGCTGCAGGCTTCGGGATATGTGATAAAACTGTATTAATCCTCTTGAAGCACACCGGGAAAGTAAAAAATACTTGAATGACGGGTTAAATCATGAATTGAGTGAATCGAACTTGCAAACACGCGTCGACTGCTGTGTTACTTTGCTCAACCGACTCAATACTGAAGGGATTTAAACCCAATCATTACTTGTGATGAAAAGTGGATACTCTACGAAAATCGGAAGCGCTCGTCACAATTGCTGAACCCTGGAGACCCAGCCCAATCCTGCCCTAAACGAAAATTGACTCAGAAAAAATTACTTGTAAGTGTTTGGTGGAATAGCGCCGGTGTCGTTCACTACAGCTTTTTAAAATCTGGCCAAACAATTACGGCATATGTCTATTGTCAGCAACTGCAAACTGTACACACTGTACAACAAATAACCACTAAGTTAGATGAGCTACAATTGGAATGTCTGCGACATCCACCGTAGGTACTCCCCGGACCTTGCTCCAACTGATTACCATTATTTCCGGTATTTGGACAACTTCTTAATAAGAAAAAAATTCAACTCCGATGCAACAGTACAAACCGCCTTCAAAGAGTTTATTGATTCTCGCCCCCATGGTTTTTTTTAGTAAAGGGATCAATTAACTACCTTTGAGATGGCAAAAATACATACTTTGATTAATTAAATATACTTTACAAAAAAAAACGACTGTATATTCCTTCCGTGGACCTAACATTATATTATGCCAACTAAGAAACATGACGGTGTTATGCGAACCTTAGTTTGAGAAAAAAATTTAACGCACATACCTACCTACTTCGATTGCATATTCCTATCATATTTTGCGGTTGTATCCAGAGTCGTTTTGTTACCTAATTCTTCGAAGCCTAATTCTGTTAAGAAACTAATCTAATCAATTTTAACAATTAAAACAGAGTAAACCCTACAAATGGAAAGATAACAGACTACAATCAAATTAAAATTATCCCCAATTATTGCTATCTAACCGAAACGTTTGGCGCTAAAATTTCCCTCCTTGTCAAAACTCAATTTGTCAAACCAAATATCGTAATGGCGGCCCGGGGTGTTTCATAGACAAGGTTGTATTTGCAGATGAAAAATAGTTTTGGTTCGTTATTCTATGAGTGACAGAGTCGATTATCGTTTGCCGTGTGATTTGGAAAGCGTAGAGATGGGATGATAGGGTGAGATTAAATTGTGTAAATAGGGATTTGGTAGATAAGCCGGCCATTGTCTGAATGGTACTTTGGCGCCGGGTACCGGTTTAAGGGATCTGCGTGTGGCACATTTGGGTCAAATATATTTTAAACTAGTTAATTAATGGTTTCAAGCAAAAACATTAGGTTTGAAAGTTCGTATTGCAATTAAGTAATCAATGGGATTGGGTATGTGCAACATAGACGAATGAATCTTCGACGGTCTTAGGATGTCTACGTCTACTTATACATAGAGCTATTGCTTACTTAGCTAGGTATCTCAGCTGGAGAAGACGGTGAGGCGGTATACTAAATAAAAAAACAAAAAAACTATATAAGTGTTATCTCTTTATTCATTCGCACTCTAATCGTCGAACGTATGATAAAATAGCGGTATTTTTGTAGATTATAAGAATGCTATTTTATTGGAATATAATATATAAATAATATATTATTAACCGAAACATATTAGCGAGAGAAACCTGATGACAAGAGCATCAAGGTCGTATAAGGCTTCGAATCCAACGATACCATCATTCATTCATTATTTCTCAAAGTTCGGCGAATTAGCCTACTGTGCCTCGCTGGCCACACGGATTGCTACAGGGAATCAAGATTTCCTTCTCTTGTGGCTAGGCTGCCTGCCTTTTACGGTCCTTTAATCGCCTCTCGCACCCTCAGGATGTTATACGTTGGTGACATTGTTTGTTGTAAATCTGTCACCACACGGATCTACAATATCTATGTACAGATACAACGCATGTATTATATTCAGTTGCGCGTTTTGAACAACTGCGAAAGACAACTGATTTACGTATCTTTCTCAGTGCTTTCAATAGAGAATACCGAGGTCCAGAGCATGTGTCTATGGTTTCAATTCGAGCCCGCTATCGTGGTAGTGCTTCCTACCCTTAGAGTGCACTAAACTAGGAAGGTGTTAAAGTTTTGTTTTTATATCAGTCGCCTAATTACATAAGCAATACTAAAGATGTCACTCAACAAGGGTATAAAGAGAAAAGTGGCGGTGACAGCAAAATGTCAAAACCTATCTATAACTTTACTTTCGCTGCTATCTCCATGTTATCCCTGATGAAGCTCTGATGACCTCATTTACTCTCTGGAACATAACGCCAACCAAGGGTGGTGTTATTTTGGAAGCTGGAGATTCTTTCCCAGTTGGACAACTTCGGTTTGCTGCAGTTGCTTCAGCCTCTTCAAACCTATGTTACGTTCCAACACATCCCTTTTGTGTCAATTATCAAACTCAAACTCAAAAGGAACTTTATTTACGTAGGTTTCATCACAAAACTCTTATAAATCGTCATATTTATAAACACCATTATCATCTTACGGCCCCTGTCCCACACTAGGTGGTAGTCTCCACACACACATCTCAGTCGTCATAGCTACATTCACACCTTTCACACACTTAGTTTAACAGAGACTAACTAGTCGTTTGTCCGCAGATCGAATTCATCAGGCAGCAGTATTAATTCGCCGCTTGGAGCCTCGTGCGGCATGGCAGCCAACCCGTACGGCGTGCCCCTGTATGGTGGCGCGCCCGTCCAGGGTTATGGTTGCGCGCCAGCGGACCTTCCCCACTATGGGGACATGCGTGGAGCTGGCTGGTACCCCGCTTCCAACGACCCGAGGTTTGCCAGTGAGTCACAACACTCTTCTTTACTAAACTTTAAGTGATAATTTCATATTCTATAGCTATCTAGGTTGCGGGATCAAGTTCTAACCTTTATCTACAAATTAAAGTGTTGCAAGTAACAAATGCTTTGTGCTAATGTTCAATTTCAAAAGCTACTCAGTACTTTTAGATCTACGCGCACGAATGTCTTAATTCCTTTATATTAAAGGTACAAGTTTAGGCACTTGGAAAATCTCAAAGCGAAGTTAGTTGTAGAATTTGTTTGTTATTTACACAAGTATATCTAAAACTATTTTTGAGTTAGTCGCTCGTACTTAAGCATCTGCAGGTCCACATAATTGTTGAATATGATCACACAATGTTTCATACTTAATACCTACAGAGGGCTAATTAAGTTTTGACCATAGGCTTTATGATCCTCCGAAGTCCAAATTACAAAAGTCATATTTTACAAACACAAGTAGTTATATTTTCATTTGCTTAAGAAATGACAACTCCCCTAAACTAAGGTTCTTACCTAAGTATATAACATACAACTCAGCCGACTACGCTACTACGCTAAGTCGAGCCTCCTCTAATTATATGGAGGGAATTAATATACTGTGCCACGATGGCCCGACGGTTTGGCACAGGGTCTGTGTCAAATGTTTTCCTTCTTCTCTTGCTTTTAGGTGATCTGCCTCTTGCGTTCCACTCTCAGGTTGGAATGGGGGTTTCACCATCACAGAGTATCAAAATTACATTTCTAAATGTTTATATCCCTAACTTGATGCTTCTATGCGTTAACTGAGCATGTTGCCATTGAATTTATTCTATTAATTTAAAGAGACAACCGGACCTAGCCAAGTTTGTTTTAATAATCATTCTGGGTAATAAACGCACGCTTTGTACAAAAGAACAACAAATGTGATTAGGATTGACCTGACAAATCATAATCCCAAAAGGTATGCATCAAAATGGCGACAGTGTGGACTCGCATGCGCAGTAACTCGACACTGGCTCACTCACTTCACGTACAGTGGGATGATATTGGGGATGCCAATTCGTTGTAACTCGATCTCCTACTATTGTGGCGCTAATTTTGAGCGTGAACGGCTATTTTGATACGGTATTATGTTACAGAAAAAGTAAAGTACTTGACGTTAATTCGTTTTTGTAAAGTAAGCAGGAGAACTCAAATCACTTTTTATATTGCCATAAGCGTCGAGCAGTGTCATAATCTTAACTTAGTTATTGTTATAACTACTTACAGCCATTACAATATTTCTCCTAGTTCTTTTATATAATATCACATTCGGTCCCTATAACTTCATTTAAAACTAGTGCATTTGAATAGGTCTGTATAGAATTTGAAAATTATTCTTTTATCAGCTATTAAATTTAAGGGCTTATTACATTATTACAGCTTATTGAAGAGTTTAAGCGTTTGTCAGTGGAGTAATCTTCAACTTTCCTTACACTTACTATACGCATCCTCCCCATCAAGGTTACACATATACATACTAGTAGACAATTCGTAGACAATAATATCATATATTTTAAACGCAAATATACACGACTCGTTTACTCCCAAAAAGTCTTTAAAAACCGCGTATGGATAGATGTTTTTAATTTAATTTAAACTCAATGGTCCCAAGTTATCTATCCTCTTTCTGACCAATTCACACTTTTATCCAATCATTAAGTTTCCAACAATAAGTACACTCAGTTCCCTCCATCGTAGTTACGGGTATTTGTCTCGCTACAATAAACTGTCTCATATTCCGAGTCGAGTCCTTAGCTCAGCAAACACCATTAGCCGGGAAATAAAAAATATATTTAGGCAAACGTGCCTCGCTACCATGCTGCCATCTTAACCTAAGATCAGAGAACGATACTCCAGAAGTGACAGACCATTGAATACTGTAATGGACTCGCTTTCAACATAAAGTAAATATAATGACCTATACTGAATAGTTAATTTGTATGGCTGGTCATCATCACCCATTTTAGTCCACTGCTAAATATAGGCCACCCAGAATGAGCTCCATAGTCTATCCTCATAATCTATCACGACAGTTTTCAATTCTTCTACAGATATGATCATACAATTTCAGCATGTTGATTCTTGGAGCTATGTTTATAACTTTGGATAACCGTCGGAAAGTCGCATTATAATATAGTTCAAACGGGTTTAGTATAGCACACTAAACAAGTTTGAACGGTAGGACTAATAATTTTTACTCACTACGCAAATAACTTTCGGAAAAACATTGATTACGTTCAGAGGTAGGTACTATAAATAGTATTTTGCACTTTAGTTTGCAAAAGTATCAATTGTGTTAACGATATACTTGTCTTTAAAATGATGCGTGCCCCATTTAACGCTGTGTAAATAGACATCTCTCCTACACATTGTTTATTCTATGGCCCTCTGAAATATGATCCAGCAAATGCTACAGGAGCTATGCCGGTGCATGCTGCATCACTTTTTAATGTAAATATACTGGTCTTTGCACAGCAGCCCAGCGCAGCCTATAAAAGACCCACTGCTGAATCAGACCTCCTCCAATGAAATTAAGGACAACTAGCCTACTGTGTCACACTAGTTAGATGGTCCAAAGTCTAAATCATAGAAATAACTCGTAAATTTTAAATAATTATGACACGGGTCTTAATCGCGGAAATATTTTGAAGGTAAATACCTTATATTACCTTCAAAATATTTCCGCGATTAAGACCCGTGTCATAATTATTTAAAATGTGTGAAAATCGCGTTAGTCTAAAAACTTTAATAACTCGTAAAGCTCAATTCAAACATGTCTCGTCTTGAAATCGTCGTGGAAAGGTTACTGTGATTCCAATGGCATAGAAGGCAGTATCTAAAGTTATTTTAGGAAGAATAATATTAAATGTTCATATTACACACATTCATACTTCATTATGCAAAAATAGGATTAAAAAAACTATTGCTTTGGTACGTGTACATGTCAGAAGATCCGAAATGGGGTATCTCACTCTTCTCCTTCCCTTCTGCTGGCTATACTGGATCATTAATGATCTAAGATAATAATAAAGTAAATGATGTAAATTTAAAAGATTAAATTGGCTTATCAGAGAACAGAAGCAACTATGTACACGAAAGAATTATTTATTCTGTGCTCTGTGCTCAAAATAAACATGGCATTTCTCGGAAGATTGGACTAACTGTGGTTGTTATGAAACTGGCTATGTAGATTGTCTGTTTGGGAATTATTTTGCCGTGACATTGAATTAATTTTAAAACGTTTGTGTGGATAAATATTTTTAAAATGTGTATTTAATCAACAGTCATTATGTGCTGAATTTTAAGCTTTTTTTAAGTAATATCGAATCTATATTGGACGTTTAAAATGTATCCATGATGTAATTTGCCAATGAGACAGGTCCGTACGGAAATTTATCGAAAATACCTACTACAGCGTCGGAAGGATTAAAGAACTAATACAATGGTTGCGTATAGATAGTCCCTTTGGATAAGCTAACAATGGAATCGATAAATTAAATAATTCAACTTCGAATTCATCAGTAGAAACTAGTAATCGAACTAATTTCAATCTGCTATGGAGCAAGTTATCTAAACCGGGACACCGCTTGAGCGACAAACAATACCAAAGACAATAATGAAATAATCTAAACTTTGCACCACAAACGCCCAAAAGTTGACCGTTTGTGAGAAAGCTAAAATAGTTAATAATAATATGTTTAAGTTATATTTAAATCAATATGTATTTCCGACGAATTACAAGTTCAGAAAACGTCTTTGCCATAAAGGTACTTAGTTATTTTGGAGATTGTTGGTTTTTTAGGTAAATTATACAGATGTAGTAATGAAGTAGTAAATAAGGCAAAGACTCTTTATTTTACATTATTTTATTATTACTAACCACTGCTGAGTCGGGCCTCCTCCAGTTACAAGATTTGTAATTGGTCTACTATGCCACGCTGGCCAGACGGGTTGGCTCAGGGTTTCGTATTAAGTTTTCCTTCTCTGGCGGCTAGGTTATCAGCCGTCATTTTCTTATGTTGGCTCTTACGACACCCTCAGGATGGAATGGGGTGGTGACACTTTGTATTCTTATTCCGTCACCACACGGATCGCATGGCATTATTGTCAGAAGATGATGGCTGTCACGTCAAGTCATAAAATTAAATTCTCGTGTATTTTTAAATTAAAATAAATTACAAATAGATATTTGATGTTAATAAATTATAGAATTGTGCTTTTTAAAGTTTATACTAGTGTATATTTAGTGTATTACTGTGTTTGAAATGTCTGCTACGGTAAAATGTGCGCAGTGCAACATTGTGATCGACGAACTATTATCTTTTGTCCAAAATAAGTTATCGGTAATTGATGATGATAGTTTAATGCGAATTAGCTGTTCAGCCTTTAGCAGTGACGATATCAAAAAGTCCAAAGCCTTACTTTTCGAATCAGTGCCGACAAATAAGCGAAATATATTGCGAAAGCAAAAAGGAAAAGAAAACCGTGACCTAGCTGATATAATAAGCCTTTTTAAGTCGACAGATCCAGATATGATTCCGATTTTCGTTGCACGGAAGCTAGAAAAGCTTCCCCCAGTTACATTTGACCACATCGACGTGACTAAGTTGCTCAAAGACCTGACCTTACTAAAGTGCGAAGTGAACGAATTAAAATCCAACTGTGTGATGGTAGACCAATTGGAAAAAATTAAATCAGATCTTCAATATGACTTGAAATTTGCCTCATTACTCGATTGTGCACAGGAATTCCAAGGTAATATGAAACGCGGTGGCGGTAACTGTGAAAGCTCTCCGTGTAATGCGACATACGAAATCCTGGAGGTACCTAAGCAAACAGTGCGAAGTCCTTTGCCAAAAGAATTATCCTACAGTGAAAAATGTAAGAATACAGCTAAACCTACATCTAACGTTCATAATGAGGCTGAAATACCGAAGGAGAAATTGATTGAGCCGTTACAGGTAGCCAGTACAAGTGTAAGCGTATTATCATCACTGCCTCAGCTGGCTCCGCCTCCTAACAGGCTATCGTTAGAGACTCATCATGCGCCCGCGAAATCAACAGTAAATAAACAGCTACCAAGTGTCCCTTTATCCTCTAACGCTGTGTGCAATAAAAAAGATGACTGGCAGACGGTATCCTACCGCAAGTCAAGGCATAGCTACCGCTACGCGGGGAAAACAGGTGTTGCAGAGGACGCAGTTGGGTGTTTTAAAGCAGCGGAGAAAAAAGTTCCTATATTCATTACAAATGTGCATAGAGACTCATCTGTAGCAGATATCGTAAATCATATTAAACGGAAAACGAATGAAATTGTGACCTTAGAAAAAATGACACTACGTAAAAGAGTAGATTACGACGCATACAAATTTTTCGTACGTGAATCGAAAGTTCAATTATTTTTGGATGAAAACGTATGGCCTCAAAATATTATTTTTAGGCGATTTGTTCACTACAAGCGGCAAATACCATTAGTGAATTCCGGCTCTATAATTAACACTAATGAATAAAAAACCCTTATTGCGTTTTGCCAGTTTTAACTGTAGAAGTATTAAGCGCTCTATTGATGGAGTTCGAGAATTATGCACAAATTGTGATATAATAGCACTTCAAGAGTGTTGGTTGACACCCGCCGAGCTGCCGTTTCTAGGTACGATCCATGATGACTTCAGCAGCACTGGAACCTCAGCCGTCGACACCTCGGCTGGCATGCTGACGGGGCGACCATACGGTGGGGTGGCACTTTTATGGAGAAAGAACGTATTTCATGATGTATCAATTATACAGACCGACAACCCGCGAATTTGTGCGATACGTATAAATACGAGCGAAAGGCCTTTCCTAGTTATGAGTGTGTACATGCCCACAGATTCAGCGTGTAACTTGCCTGAATTCACTCACTGCCTAGGCATGGTAAGTGCTATTATTGACAATAGTGGCGTGGATGCAGTATACTGTTTAGGTGACTTTAACTCTCACCCTAATGAGTTATTTTTTATAGAGCTGTTGAACTATTGTAATGACAATCGGCTTAGTTGTATTGATGTGGCATGGCTGGGTTTGAGTTCAAATACTTTCACGTATGTCAGTGAGTGTAATGGTGCAAACCGCTGGCTTGATCACTGCCTCTGTACAGAGGCATCGCTTAAAACTGTGTGTAGTGTTAATGTTAAGTATGACGTCATGTGGTCGGATCACTACCCATTGTTAATTGAATGTGACCTAAATATAATTATCCCAAAAATGAAGGCGAATGTTACTCTTACTAATAAAGTTGCATGGGGAGTAAGAGATGCGGAAGCAATTTCTATCTATAGGGAGGAATGTCACAGACGACTAAGGCAAATTGATTTTCCAGTGGAACTGCGAAAATGTTGTGATCAGATGTGTAGTAATCCAAAACACAGACCAATAATTGATCGCATGTACTATAATGTTGTATGCGCTTTGAGTAGTGCGTCTATAATTAATAGAGGAAAGCCGGCTTACATTAGGAGGCGAAAGTGTGTAACAGGTTGGAATAAGCATGTCAGCGAGGCTCACTCGTACGCTAGAATTAAATTTATTGAGTGGTTAAATTATGGTAGACCTAACACCGGAAAACTATATGAAGATATGTATAACAGCAGAAAGATATTTAAGTCCAAATTAAAATGGTGTCAAACACATCAAGACCAAATCCAAATGGATATATTAGCTGAGAAACACGCAAATAAGGACTTTCGAGGGTTCTGGAAATCCACTCAAACGTGTAGTAGTAGGCCTGGCCTACCAGTGAGCGTCGGGGGCATGACTAGTGATAGGGATATTGCTAATTTGTTTAAGACCCACTTTAATGTTGAACCAAGTAGTATTCCGGTCTTGAGGGTGAATGATTCTGAGTCCGAGACTAAAATTCATGGGACAGCTGTTATCAAGATCTCTGCTTTGGAAATATCCAAAATTTTAAAACATATGACTCGAGGCAAGTCTCCTGGACATGACGGACTTAGCATCGAGCATCTTCAATACGCGGGTCCCCACTTGCCACGAGTTTTAGCTATGCTATTCACATTTTGCCTTAGGCACTCGTATTTACCGAACACGATGACAAAAACTGTCGTAGTTCCGATAATCAAAAATAAAACCGGTGATATATCTGATAAAAACAACTATAGACCTATATCATTAGCTACTGTTATAGCCAAGGTATTGGACAGCGTGCTTAATACTCACCTAAATAATACCTTAAATCTGCATGACAATCAATTTGGTTTCAAGCCCAAACTGTCCACGGAAACTGCAATATTGAGTTTAAAACATGCTGTCAAATACTACGCGGCGCGTAATACGAATGTGTATGCTTGCTTTTTAGATCTGTCCAAAGCTTTCGACCTGGTTTCTTATAAAGTCTTATGGAAAAAACTACTTGACAGCAAAGTTGCTCCAGAAGTAGTCAAGATCTTTCAGCATTGGTACGGAAAGCAGGTCAACTATGTAAGATGGTCGGGGGCTCTGTCGGACCCATACAGATTGGAATGCGGAGTAAGGCAGGGCGGATTAAGCTCTCCGACGCTTTTCAACCTATACATCAATGAGCTCATTGTTGAGCTCAGCGGGCGTCATGTTGGCTGTCATGTTGATGGTACTTGCTTCAATAACATCAGCTATGCCGATGATATGGCACTGCTGAGCGCATCAATTTGTGGCCTCAGGGAGCTTATCAGTATTTGTGAAAACTATGCACATACCCATGGGCTTAAATACAATGTTAATAAGAGTATGTTCATGATATTTAAAGCTGGGTCCAAGTGTCCGATGGAGGCCCCCGTGGTAAAACTGTGTGGGGTACCCTTAGAGCGGGTACAGAGTTTCAAATACCTTGGCCACATTGTCACACCAGATCTGAAGGACGATGCTGACATTGAACGAGAAAGGAGAGCTTTGTCGGTGAGGGCGAACATGGTAACCCATAGGTTCGCTCGCTGCTCCAAGGTTGTTAAAATCACCTTGTTTCGAGCATACTGCACATCTTTTTACACGACCAGCTTGTGGGTGTCATACACGCAGAAGTCGTACAACGCTCTCCGAGTTCAATACAACAATGCGCTGAGGGCGCTGTTGCGGCTGCCTCGCTTCTGTTGTGCATCGGGGATGTTCGCGGAAGCTCGCATCGATTGTTTTCATACAATTATGCGCAAGAGAGCTTCTACCATTGTAGACAGAATACGGGAGAGCAGCAACAGCCTCCTTAGTGTCGTTGCCAACAGTCTGGATGGGCCGTTTAATCAGTACTGGGGGTCTTTGCACGCACCTGTGTTTAAAGCGTGGAGTAGTTGATGTAAATAGTAATACAATTAAAATAGTTTAGTTTTGTTTAGTAATTTATAAGTAGTTTAATTTGATTTTGTGCGATATGGATTTTGTCTGAAATAAATAAATTATTATTATTATTATTAATAAAATAATGAATTTAAGAACGTTATCAAATTGTCTAAATAAATTGCCTAAAAAAAGTGCTAGGAATACTATGATGCACAAAAACAATTATATAGAAGGAATAACGATGAATGTAGGGGAGACTGGTTGACGACTTACAATAGATAAGTATTCAATCATAATTTAATTGGCCCATTAATGTTCCCATCAACAACAAATGGTTAGTTAAAACAATTTATAATACTGTAATTTTATTGTGGAAAATATCCTAACTTACACACAGTATAGTTGGTACAATGATACAATTGTTTACGTGTATTTAAATTCGACCGGTTAGAATATAGGTACTTAACAGTAACATTAATGTACCAAAAAGACCGGGAAGAGTTCTTAAGACTATTGAGACAACTGCTTAAATCCACTCGTACAAATTTACAAACAATTTAACATAAAAAATCATCACGCTTCCGCACATACGAGCGTCTTTGAGCAGAGATTAAAACGGTAAACCACGTACGGGCGCTGTCCGAGCAGAAAAAAACAGCTCTCGAAAGCAACCCACCGATTATTACACAAAAAAGATTATAAGAAAAAAGTGGTCCAAGTATCGAACCCTGAGGCATGCTCGTTTCCCGTACCTGTTGTACAAGGGAGCTGTGTAGACAGACAAAATAAGCAATTCCATTCGATCGGTCCCATATTTGTCCTCCACTAGAGACTTGACTGAGTAAACATTAGGCCTCACGTCCGCAAATACAGTGATGTCAATGCAGTCGAAGGCCTTCGCTGAGTCAGGAGAAATTACTTTATGTTAATGAATGTGGTCAGTTGTTACTTATAGCTTACTCTCGAAATATGAAGGATGAGTGCTAGACAAATTGTGAATGTTTCAATGGGCTTTGTAAACCGTAGTTGCGTTATGCGGTTAAATTTCCCATTTGAATGGAGGGGCCCTCAGCGTCCATGCTATTCTAAACGAGGCGGGCCAAGGCCCCTACAGTAGCGGAGCATGTTTCCCAGTCGGGGAGCGAACCTAGTGGCCCTGGCTTAAGCAATCTAGGATGGCCGTTGGTTTGTTCTTTCCGCGCCCCGGAGTCCTACATAACCTAGCTACCCCCCCTTTTACACCAATTTTATAAAATAGTTTTACAAAATAAGCTATTTTCAAGATATTTCTCCTATAATAAGTGCTGTTATTTTTTAAGTGTTGCCACCAACACACATCATACGGTCAATGGCAAAATTAAAATTGCCGCAGGGTAGAAATAAGTGTGTGACATACTTAGTTTCCGTGCAGGCGCGTCTAATGCGGGCCGAGTGGCCGTCACCGACAGCCGACCGCAGTTTATCTTCTATTAGTTGGCGACACGGAGGGAAATAGCTGTGGAAATGTTTGCTATTTCATTTCGTGACTCCTTTGTCGATATTTAAAATGTTTATGAGTCTATTCCTTAATATTTTATTATAATTTTAAGTATACAAATTTTTATTTTGAAGATACCTAATGTCGCCTAGTGCGCCGTGGGGTTTAAATAGCACCAATTTCCCATTCACCTTCAAGAAAACAATAAAACGGCATTAAAATGGTGTATGATGATCTTGTGTATTAACTATACCTGTATTTTAAGTCACTATTTTACCGAGTTAAAAAAGAGGAGGATCTCAATTAGATGTCCTTTTGTGTCTATTATCGTTACCGCATCTTTATAAAATGGTTTGGATGTTATTTTTTAATATTTGATTGGTATTGCCCTGAGCTTGGTCCCTTTAGATATAAATTTTGTCGAAATCCCTTCAGTGATTTGCTATAAAACTTGAAGTCAGTGTACAAAACCATTTGTCGGCAGGAAAAAATTGTTATTTTTGGACGACTTACAAGTTGTTGGTTCAGAGTACTATGTAGGTATCTACTAAATATAGAACGACTTAAAAATAGTAAACCACATAAAATAACCTAGAATCAAACAACAAAACTGTGGGCACACTTTCAACAAGACCAACCGCTACATACACTTTCATAAACCTCAAAACCTTGATAAAGAAAATCATTACATCTCAAGAATGATCCGCGAGGCTATTGAGATTATAAATTATCCGAATTTCTTTAAAGAGGATGGTTGGCATGTACCAGCTGCTTAGGATCTAGTCATTAAATTGATCAAATCTCTAGACACCGTGACCGATATCGGCGTGCACAGGGAACATTATCAGTAATACAAAAATATAGGCGGTAGATTTAACTGTTTCTTTGTACTCAATTTGATAGACAACTTATCTAGTCAGATCACGACTGCTGCAAAATAATCGAAAAACCGACAAATAAATAATGTAAAAACACGTGATAAATCCTTTATAAAGTCTTTAATCTAAACAATCATTTTATTACTATCATTAAAATTCTGTGCCAACTTAAATTGACACATTGAGAATTTGAATTTAGATTTTTTTGAATTTGACACCGACATTTATTAGGATATATGTATTACTCAATGCACCGACTTCAGTTTTTTATTATTTTTGAAATCGGTATACTTAAACATACTACCTACTATTCTAAATATTTACTCAAGGTCGACTACTAAATACTAGTACTGTTGTAATAGGTTTACGTTCTTGTTGGGGTTGATTTAAAGGCAGCGTACCCTATCTAATCGATACATCAATCTCAACTAAAAAGCGTTTAGAACCGAAAATATCACCTCGTTTTCCGATCGTAGATCTGATCGGCGGTACCCACTGTATTCTCAGCACGCACCCATCTGGGGTGGCTACAATGGGCCTATTATTGCCAATGTTTATCCACGCACAATTTGCTAGGGCGTTTATTTTGCTCTGGCAACATTTGCAGAAGGGGCTGCGGGATGCGTTTTATTTTATCGAACTTTTAATACGATTATCATAGCCCGTTCTAGTTTTTGGAATTTTAATGATGTGATCTATTGTCTGTTAGTTGTTTGCTTTAATAATCTGTGTCAGTCTACACCGTTCAATTGTAGCGAGCCATTAATCGTTTTATGATTTAAAAATAGTGTGCTTATTTAATGGTTCATATTATATCAAGATGGGTTCGGATTTCTGTAATTGTGATATACATAAGCTTTATGAACGACCGTATATTCCGTGTGGTGGCGGATTTGGAATGATATGGCCGAAATTCTAGCCGCAAGAAAAGGTAAACTTGAAACTAAACCCTGTGCCAGTCATGATACAGCAGTGGATCATTTATTGGCTGAGAAGTAGAAGAAGAAGTAGTAATTTACGAAGTATTACATTATTTATGTAGTCTATGTCTAGATGTCAAGTTATTATGGCCATTGTAAGTTCTTGATACTTTTTCAGTAACTTAAGACAAATAGTGCCACGTGAGTGTTTTGCCGTATTAAGTATTTAACAGAGGGCCCAAATCCAGGCGCGTGATGCGTGGCCCTGTGATTTGAATAACAAAACGTATGTTTTATAGGTCCAATATAGCAATCTTTTTCACATTTTACTTTCAAATCGCCACCGACTCACAAAACCCATTAGATGTCTGTAAATATTGACAGTAAACGACGCGCGCGCATGTCGGGGGCCGGGTATAGCCGACGAGGGCCGATGCTACACGACCACGTCGCTCATTATTTACGGAGACTTAATTTTATAGTGTTTCCGCAAATAATGATGATAGATGTAATGAATTGGGGATTTGTTTTTTCTTTGCTTTGCCATCGGGTACGCATGTTGGACACTGAATTAGAATTAACTTGACTTAAGCATTTAATAAGATCAAAATCTGTGTGTCTCTCGATGTTAATGAATAGAACCTAGTTAAATTACGATTATTAAATAATGAATAATGCTAATTGAGCTAATAATCAATGTTATTAATATTATAATTGGTGTGTTTTGTAGGCTATCGGCGTTTTCTTTGTATATTTTGTCGTTTGACTTTCATTTGAAAAGAAAATCTAAGTGGCAGTCTAAGTGAAAGATTTATTTTAAAGTTTGAATAAAATGAGCACAATGAGGAACAAACTTCAAAAAACCGGTAAAATTGGCGAGTTAATTCAATCAGTTTGTTGTAAATCGTCATGAAACTGTAGCTGCTATTTCGCTTCCCAAAACGGGTTTCCAAGTAAGTCTGTAGAAACAATTAGACAGCGAAACGCTTTGTCTCAAACTATGGGATAATTAAATTTAGTACTTAGTGCAAATTCCTCAAATCCCTAACTTGCATAGATCGTCTAAAGTTGTGTACGAATAATCTAGGAGTAGACCATGAGTGGTTGTGGTACTAGAATCTTCTAAAGCATAAACACTAACAATATTCCACTCAGCCTTATAATGGGCTAAAACCATTAGGTAGGTACCTACATTCAGCTCTGATAATTTCCTTCAGCAACCAGGGTAAAAGTTTTAAAGACACCATTAATTGTGGGAACTTGGATCATCCTAGCTTGGCAACGCAGAAAGGCCTTCTTTTTTTTGGGCCTAGTTTGTGTTTTATTTAATCTATGTATTTTATTGAGAAATAGAGCATTTTTTTTCGCCCGAAGCCTATAATTAGCGATAAGGATGCTGAAATCAGCCGATTTAATAAGTTTGGAGCGGTTAGTTTACACTTAAACTTAGTTTAAAATGCGTATTGAAACAGGATAATTATTAAAACACGTAGTGATAATTTTGTTTTTAATCCGTAGGTACCTAAGTATGATAATGATTTTACTCATTCACTTGTAACGATACATTTCTATCAGATTTGGGTGGTGCTTAACTTATTATTAACTGACTTCTTTCTTTTGCGGTTTTTAATATTCGGTTATAATTATATAGTGATTGGCAATGATGTTAGAAGTAAAAATGTGTAGATGGGTTATAAGCGGTGAGCAAGCGGCACGTTAAAAGTAGGCTAATTAGCAAACCTGACCTCAGTGTTGCGTCGCTGGCGTCAACAAATGCACGTCAAGAGCCGTGTGTAAAAAGTGCTTAAAACAATTGAAAATGCCGTCGTGTGTTATGAGATATTGCACAAACTAACTACTCTAACAAAACTTCTAAAAGTCAAGGAATCACTTATCATTCGTAACTATCACTATTTCCGTAATATAATTAATATTTTTTACAAATTAAAAATGTTATTCGTAAAATATGGCGGTAAAAATCAATGAGTGGAACAAAAGTATCCTCATTACCAAGTACAAAAGAGATAGATGTCATTACGCATCACAGACTATATAGAAACAGACATGTGAGCTGGCTAACGGAGTAGGTACAAAGGTAAGGTTATTAGGTGATGTTATTTCTTGTAATGCAGTTGTTATTTAAATTAAATTGTTTTATTTTTTTGAGCTGTGTTACTTGAGTAATAAATAAACTATTAATACAGGGCAATTTTTAATTAACATACATCACAGAAGGTGGAGTTCTCATGATTATAAACCACTTTTACTATGGGAACAACCCTGAAATTGCGAAAAAAAATCAAGCTGTTTCTAACATATATGTTTACTTAACGAGACAAAATGTTTTTACAAAATATTTTTAGGCATAAAACTTGGTAGGGCAAAATGTTATGTCTGATTTAATTAATCTATATTGTTTCTAGTGCATGTGACGACGCATCACAACAAATTATATTTGTCTCTATTTAGCACGTGATTATTAAATCATACCATCCTACTTTCACGACTCATCTAATGCAGTGTGCATATTGCATATTAAGTTAACTATGCGTTGGCTTGCCATTTTTATAGATCGAATGTTGTACAGGTAACGTATCTACACCTTTTAATTGTAATATCATTGGTGATTGGTATAATAAATCTGTTTTTTTTTCGGTTTAAACGCGGAAGTAGTCGCGGGTTAGTTGTCAATAACTGAAAAATAGTTACAAAGTCTTTAATGAAATTATTAGCCTCGGCTACTATTGAGAAGAGTTTGCAGAAAATCTCTGTATCTATTTAGTTGTTGTTACGATGTGAGAACCCTGTATCCATGAGGTAGGTTTCCAAGAGACTTTATGTAAATATAGAATCTAGCTTAACCGTTTAAATTAAAAACCTATGATTATATGAGTTACGGAATAGCAAAAACCTTTTTATTTTCTACAAAAATAACTACCTATAGAGATTTGTGAGAATAGAAAAAGAGAGACTAATACAATCTATACATTATGGTATGAAAATATTACTCTGCAAATCATATTTTCTCGACGACACCGATGGTGGCCTGTGATGTGACAAGCGACAAGGGTGAAGGCTTAAGGTGCGCATACATTTTGTCAACAAACAGTAATCGAAACGGGTGGACGAGACAGACCCACGCCAAGTCCACTCCTATTTTCACGGTCGGGCCTCTTCCATTACAATAACAATGTCACTATAAATCGATATACTGGGTAGGGTACGCACAGTGATACAGGATGTGAAACCTAAAGACGAAACGACAAGGACGGAAACCTAGCCGCGAGAGAAGGAAAACTTGCTAAGAAACCTTGTGCCAACCCGTCTGGCCAGCGTGGCGCAGTAGGCTAATTACACATGATGCATATGCATATGCATGGCTAATCCGTCAAGTCAATGTCAGTTATCAAATTTAATTCCATAAACACTAACTTAAGTAATATGTACTTACATAAACACTAACTTAAGTAATAAAATTATGCATATGCATATGCATGGCTAATCCGTCAAGTCCATGTCAGTTATCAAATTTAATTCCATAAACACTAACTTAAGTAATAAAATTATGCATATGCATATGCATGGCTAATCCGTCAAGTCAATGTCAGTTATCAAATTTAATTCCATAAACACTAACTTAAGTAATATGTACTTACATAAACACTAACTTAAGTAATAAAATTATGCATATGCATATGCATGGCTAATCCGTCAAGTCCATGTCAGTTATCAAATTTAATTCCATAAACACTAACTTAAGTAATATGTACTTACATAAACACTAACTTAAGTAATAAAACAAGACTAAAAATACCAATTACCCTAAACTTAAATACTAAAATATATTATTTTATGGCTAATTATACATGACCCAAGTCGGACCTCACTCGGGTCATGTATGGGCTAGTAGGTAGTGTCACTTTAGCCACGGATATGGTTTCGCCGAAATAATATTGTGGGTATCAAATGATTAATTCTGATTACAGCGGTGGGCTATCTTATCACTAATTGACCCATCAGTGCACCGACTTAAACTTTATGTTTAATGTATTTAATTTCAATTCACGCTGCAAGCCAACCGAGACTGTATAATAAATTGTAGAGATAGAATTTAAGTGTTGTCCCACACTCGTGGCCACGCGCGTTTGAAGGCGATTGGCGTAAAATTGGCCAGCTATGGGCGCCTCTGGGGTGAAAGCTGCCACTAGCAGCCCTCGCTGACCGCATCTAATTATCAAACACATAATAGCCCCCTTATCATATTGCTTAAAGCTTATTACTTGACTGTTGTTTAAAGCACAAGCTAATTTACATTTTTAAACGACTTCATATGGAGGAGATTTTCAGTTAGGGTGTAAGTATATTGTGTTGTGACTGCCTCGTTGGTCTAGGGGTTAGATGTGCCGCCTTTGGATCAACGGGTCCTGGGTTCGATTCCGGGGTCGGGTAAGTGTCTTTGTCTAAACCAGAGGCACTTGCTCGGAGTCTGGGTGTCATTTGTACTGCCCCCGCGATACATGTTATAGGTACCTAGTGCAAGGATTTCGTTTTATATAAAAAAAATTTAATTAATATTTGTTAACGTAATAGCTCCGACATTTACTTAAGCGATAGGGTTTTTTTTATATAATCGTATTTTGTTCTTTACATTGACTTTACTTCCGCTTGGTGACGGATATAGAATACATTGAGTCACCATTCCATTCCATCCTGAGAGTGTCGTAAAAGCCGACAAATGGAAACGACAAGACCGCAAAACCTAACCGCAAGAGAAGGAAAACTTGAAAGGAAACCCTGTGCCAACCCGTCTGGCCAGCGTGGCACAGTAGACTAATTTACCCTCCCTGGGACAGGAGGAAGCCCGAATCAGCAGTGGGTACTTATAAGCTGAGTTGTAGTTGTAGTAGATATATCGAAAGTAGTAGATATATCGAAAGTAGTAGATATATCGAAAGTAGTAGATATATCGAAAGTAGTAGATATATCGAAAGTTGTTTCATTTGTGGTGTAAAACGTGAAACACACATGCGTCACGCTTGTGAGCAGGTGGCGTTGTAGAGGCACATGGGTAGAGGGTCGGTTAGCTCGGCCATTAAAAGGTTACTTTAACTAGATGTTGCTGACGGTTGGCCCTTTGCGACTATAGTACGAGATTGTCTTATCCCGGGATAAGAAACTCTGTAGTTGGTATTTTAGGTTATAAGGCCGGCCTTATACCTAAAAGACCAACTGCAGAGTTTCTTGCCGGCTCTTCTCTGTAGAGCTGCATTCAACTAGTGGTAAATTTTAAATGTAATTTAATTGTTTGACTTGTCAAAAGAGCTATAATGAGCGAACTTGATTAAAATGGGTTTTAATTTTGAAATAAGTGTACCTACCACTTTTTTTTGTTTTTTTTTTTCAACATAAGCTGGATTAGATCTTCCCCCACTGTGTGGAGACGGATTTAGAATACACAATGTCTCCATCCCACACTAGCCCGAGGGCGTCTAAGAGGCGACTAAAGGAACGCAAGCTTCAAGAGGCTAAGTGTAGCCGCAAGAGAAGGAAACCTAACCTTCCTGCGTGGCACAGTTGGCTGATTTCCTTCCATGAATTTAGAGGAGGTCTGACTCGGTAGTGGGTCATTTATGGGCTGAAATGACGAGATCCTCCCCCAAAATTTATGGGCGTCGTTAGCTTAGTTTACCAAGTTGACTGAACTTATTCCACGGCATCGGTTAAAATACGACCTCGTCTCTGCCATTGAAACTACATGAAAGAAAAATGGCTTGGTTAAAGTCCGTATTATTTGCCCACATCAGGTAGAGATAGATGTCATGCTTGTTTGTAGTTCAGGTGGTCCGTTCCGAACAATAAAGCCTTTGCACTTTGCAAATATTGAAGATAAAAAAAACAAAATTGTAATACACGTAATTAAATTTGAATGATAATAACAATACCTATAGTAAGTTAATTAGTTATTAATTCGGAAAAGACTTCGGATTTTCTTCTTCGGATTGGGTGACTGATGTCAAGTAGTCGTGATACTGTAAACGAGAAAATGGAACACGTATTTTATTCTATACTAGTAGCCCGCCCCGGCTTCGCCCGTGCAAATCAGGGGTGGGTTATACATATAAACCTTCCTCTTGAATCACTCACACCAAAAAAAACCGCTTCAAAAAAAAAAAAATTAAACGCATGACAGCACATGACATGTCGCGGGTTCGATCCCCGCACGGAGAAATATTTGTACGACCTACAAGTATTTGTTCCGGGTCTGGGTGTTTTTCTATCTATAATATGTATGTATTTACAACAAAAAAAATTATATATCATCCATCTCGTTACCATAACACAAGCATTAAGTTGCTTAGCTTGGGACGAGATGGCGTTGTGTGAAATGTCCAAGGATATTTATATTTATTTATGCATAGATTGGCTCTATGGCTCAGGTTCCCTCGATACTGGCCTGCCTAGTAATGGGAATGTAAATCTTCATTATCACTATCACTTCTTATTATAAAACAAAGTCGCTGTCGTCTGTCCGTCTCTTTGTATGCTTAAATCTTTAAAACTACGCAACTGATTTTGAAGCGGTTTTTTTTGGTGTGTGAGTGATTGAAATGGAAGGTTTTTAAGTATATTACATGCATAATTGCACCCTGCAACCGGAGCGGGTCGGAAGTCTAGAATAATTCTCCGTGAAACATTATTTTCCACAAATAATAATAGCCTACTTGGTAATACTTATTGCATGATATGTCACAGTAACAAAGCTATTTTTATTTTCCTCTTAAAATCCCATTCAATTATCATCATGACTATTGAAAAGCTGGTTTGCAAACAGCCTTCACGAATCATTAATTCATACGGAACAAAAAACGCCGCCATTCAAACTTCACTATTGCCCAAAGTTCCAATAAATAAGAGCATGCATTTACTGGGGATATCTTTTTTTTCCGTGATCAACAGATAACGAAATCTCTGTTGTTCGTACAAAGGAGATTTTAATGAACGTAGAATTACCAGACATTTTTGGAATAAGAACAAATCGAAATGATCATAATTTATGAATTCATATTATAAGCTCTTACGAAATTTATGTCGGACATTGGTTAACCTACTACTAGGTACCTACTAGTCAGCCCATAAATGACCCACAGGGAGGGACTTTAGCCTACTGTACCACGCTGGCCGGACGGGTTGGCAGAGGGTTTCGTACCAAGTTGTCCTTCTCTCTTGTCAAAAGAAAAATACAAGGTCTAGTCCCGGCCTTGTCATTTCCTTTTGTCGGCTCTTACGTCCCCCTCAGGGTGGTATGAGGTGGTGACACTATGTATTCTTAATTCGTCACAACAGAGACACATTCGAAAGTTCGATCCAGTTCGTCCATTTCGAAAGCCAAAAAGAAACTTGATAGGTGATTCCATTTTGATATTGGCATACATATATAAATAATATAAAAATGAGAGTCAAACTGATTTGTTTGAGAATTATTTTTATAAAATTATTCGTGCCTATATTTTAGTAGCAGCGTAGTTAGATGCAATTATTTATTTTGAACATAGAGAAGACAAAACAAGAAAAGTAGCAGTGGATTTTAGTAGGCTAACAAGAAAAGTATGATGACGACGGTGATACGACTTTAGATTCAAATAAACGGCCACATAACATTTTCTACTAAGGCAAAGGTGATCACAATACAGCCATGCACAATACAGCCGTGTAAGACAGGATGGGGAGCAATACGTTATTGAAAGACCCTTTCCATTTCGAGTGTAGTGTAAATAGTACGGGCTGGATTCGGCGTGTGTAATGCGTCCTATATTGCCGAAAAATACGACGTGTTATGAGTTTTGAATTGGCAGTTGAATAATTTGATGTGGCAAAAATCATTTGCTATTTACATGACACAAATCTATATTTGTACCTCCTCTGGTGTACTTTATTAGTGTTTATCTATCAAAGTATACACATATCCATTAAAAAAAACATATCCATTTGTTTGAAGTATTAAAATCGCGTTTTAATGTCCTATCTAATAGAAACGACATATCTTAATAAGGATGGTAGTTTTTTTGGCATAGGTTTGTTTGTAGATAGCGTGCCGCCACGGTCATTATGATATAGCGAATCATAGAGCTCCAAAGCTATTTTCTATCGACCAGACCATCCGACACGATGCTAGACATTTGTGTCATAAGTCCCAACTGACAGTTTACTAATAGTAAAATAAGTAATGTCAAAATATTGAATGGAATTTCAAGCTTTAGCCTTAATCTAATTTAGCCTTAATTAATAGAGGCTCATTTTTTAAATTATTGAATTAGAAGTTTTATGCTATGGTTAGAGTTCATGGAATTCAATAGATGCCCGCCTTTGATCAAATCTTTGGGGTAGCCCTATGGTCTAGGAGGACAAGCAGTAGAGTTCTTTTGGTTGAACTTGAAATTATGATACTATCAAGTTAAGAAATCCAGCAGCTGTTTTTGTTATGTTTCCTAGATGGCTAATTTCTGTCCATGAATTTGGAGGAGGCCAGTATTAGTACTGGATCATTTATGGGTTGTAATCATGAATGATGAAATCATCCCTAAAATCTAATAATTGTCAACTCTATACAAGTCTGCATTTAATGCGCCTCTTTAGCGTCATTATGAAAATGGGAAAATGGCGAACAGACTGCCGGTGAATGTTGCCAGCGTTAAGAGTTTAATTTCTACCACGGGATGAATTAAATTTATTTTCACTTGCTCCCCTATTTCATTGTACGTAGCGCTATTTTCTCTAGAGGATGAATAAAGTAAATAACTTTATTATATTATCATTATGTATTCATTAATTTTAATAACTATAATGCGGTTTTCGTGTGTATTAAAATAAACAATGTCACCAACGCGTAGGCCCATAGGAGGTAACGGAGGCAACGAAAGAGGCAGGGCTATCTGCCGCAATAGAATGAATAGATACATATAGACTGCAATTAAGATGAATTTTCTGAACTGAACTATAATTACACTGAAAGCGAAATCCTTGAAAGTATTCTTTGATGTGGACCAATTAATTAGGAAATTCAAAGGCACTTCTAACTAGTTTCTCCAAAAAAGCTTAAGCCACGGTGGGTAGTGTAAGTTTTTTTATATCATTGTTTGTCTTCCTACAGAGCAGCTAGATTTTATAATTTACGTTTGATCGCTGTTTTGAAGTTAAGACTTGTACAATGCCGAATGCGTTACCGAACTGATGTATGGATTTAAAATTAATCAACAAACAATCAAGCGTGCTTTTAATCTAGATAAAATAAATATAGTAGGTATGTACATACTAAAACTATTCTGAATTTTCAACAGATAAGGTTGAACTGTTTTCAAACGTTGAATATTAGCTAAAGATGCGATGCATGAGTTTCTACATTTACTGTAACACACTCTACGAACGAGGTGCACAGATGACAGTGTGCTTATCACCTGGCTTTACTTACGAATTAAGCACGACAGGCAAGTGACGAAAGCAAAACCAAGACAGCCTCTGCATTAGGTATAATAACTAACACTCGGAACAAAAGCGTATATGCAAAGACATTTTCCCGACCCCGGAATCGAACCTTTTTCAATGGATACACTTGCACCAAAACTGCGACTAAACTTATGATTAATTGGCATTTTACTTTCATATCCCACTAGCTATAGACTATGATAAACGATGTCGCTCCTAAAAGTTCAGCATCCTGGGTGTCAGTTCAAATTCCTTACGTACATTTTTCTGCAGACAATTATAGAAGGTTTACAGTTCTTTTCTAATAAGTGCTGTGGTAAGGGCAGCATTTGCATTTGCATCTGTGGGTAGAAGTCCCTTTTGTGGGTTTCTCCGTGTGTGCGTATCTGAGCGGCTGCTTTAGTTTCCAGGCTGATGACGTCGACATCGGGCGGAATGGGCCACGTGAACAACATGGGAGGGCTGGCTGCGTGCGCGGGACCCGACTCCAAGCCCATGCAGTTCCCACTGGCCCAGCGGAGGAAGAGACGAGTGCTCTTCACGCAGGCTCAGGTTAGTGTAACTTATTTTTTACCGACTTCTAAAAACAGGAGGCTCTAAATTCTAAATTCAATTGTAGGAGTGAGAAATTGTTTATGAAATGTGTGAATGTAGGTACCTATTACGTACGACTGATAGGGGTGTGTGGAGACTACCACCTAGTGTGGGAGAGGGGCCCTAAGATGATAACGGTAATTATAAATATGATGATTTATAAGAGTTTTGTGATAAAACCGTCTTCCACCAGTTCGCAACGCGACCAGAGAAGAACTGGCAAGAAACTCAGGCTCTGAATTGGATTGTTTTTTTTATGTACACGTGTTACGCTAATATCCTATTTACGTGATTCTTCAACTTTAGTTAAATGCGGAATAGTTGCCATTAGCCGTTTGCCATGTTAAATGTTATAAGGTACACAAGTAGGCACAAACTAGCACAACCGAAAGTGCAATTAGTACCTTGGTGTCCTTTCCACCCTCACGAGCTAGGTATTTCTAAGGCTCCCTCGACTGGGGAGCTTTATTTGCCGATCATTTTACAAATAAATACATCCCCGCGTCGCTACCTGACATAATTCGACCCTACGAGAGAGGACATGCGCGGAGCGACTTGTTAACTTTCTACTGTTGCAAGTAATTTTGTATATTAGGTACCTAACCTTAAATAAAATTGAAGGAAATGACAAGGCCGATACACCCTAGCCGCAAGGGAAGGAAAACCTGACTCGAAACCCTGAGCTATCCAACTATCTATCGGCCAGCATGGCACAGTAGGCTAATACTAACCACCATGTAACTGGAGGATGCCCGACACAGTGGGTCATCTATGAGCTTAGTAGTAGTAGTAAGAAAAACTCTAATGACCAATGTGCCATTCAGGGGTGTTGAATAATTAAATAATTTCATTTTATTGTTTGTATTGTTTACATTGCAACGAATCTATTCAAGTTTTCAGTTAGATCAAGCAATGGGAGCAGGAAGATTTTTTATTTACAGTATTTTTATTTATAAACTTTATTCCAGTATTAATTCAGTTTAGGTAGCAGTTAGTAGTAGTAGATAGCCACGCGGGCGTCCACCCTCTGCGTATCTCAGCTTCGCTATATTACTCAGATATAATGTAGCATTTTAACGGTGAAAGAATTGTTGACATCGCTTCTGTAGTTTTGGAGTTTATTTGTTACAAACACATACATACAAATATTTCCTCTATGGTAATAATATAGATCAAAACTATATATCGTCACCGTTCAGTACCTAAATATCCCATAAATTACTTTTGACTGATTTTGTGCATAGTAAGTACCTACGTAAATGATGATTAAAAAAAATTACAATAACATTTATTCAGAAATTGTTATTTACTGTTATGGTTTAAAAGATATTTTCTCGGTAGACCAGCATTCCTAACCAGTAGTAAATGGTATCTATAATTTTAAACGTTGGCACAAGCCTATTTGTAAATCAAATTGTCAGTGAATAGCAAGCTTTATCGCGTGATGCGTGACGAACCTAAGTAGCATGGGGTGGTGCTATGGTGACCAGTGGTTACCCCTCATACTAACTTATCCCGATCAATCCCTGCAGCCAGGTGTATTACTCTGATAGGTTTTATAAATCAGTGGCCTTGTCTTTTACTAGGACTTCAGGACTAGGGAGGAGTTCGCTTTGTTGATCCAGGGATTGCTAGTGGTACCTGGTTTAGAGAGCCTTAATTCGATTCTGTGGACGTCATCTTTCAAACAAACTGAACCGGTTTTCATAGAATCGAAAACTGCATCATAGGAATGAGGTGTTATTATAAACCTGTAGGTATACATTCAGGGTAAGGGTTTCCATTGAAATGTTAAATTGGGGCTTGCAGCTTATTAGTTGTCTGAGTTACGAGGGTAATGAGGATTTTGTCTATTTTCAAAGTAAAACTATACTACCTATGGTAGGGGCTACTTAAACTAACAACCAACACATTTTGTAAGTTAAAAATTAATACGGTGCAATTTAAATATTATAGGTAGCTTCTATTTAAACTGACTAAACTCTATGTATCTCACAACGCAATGCTTTTAAAAAGACGGGCATGTTAAAGCTTACAAAAAAGCTTGTTATCTCATTTCTGATATCTAAAAGACCAAGGTGCCTGGGACTAAGCTGATCAGTGTCAATATACATTATTTATGTTATTGTGAATATACGAAATAAGATCGCAAGAAAACGAAATGACAAGCCCTCTGAGGTTCTTGCCAGTCCTACTCAGCAGTGGGCAGACAAGAAATATCCTATAATAATATACCTAACACTGTGTTACTTTTTTTAATACCTAAATTAGAAACTAGTTAGTAGAAGGCTATTTAGAAACATGCAATTCACGAATAAATATGACACCCTGACTCAGTGCTAGTGCCTCTGGTTAGGGGACCCGTGATCTAAAGGCAGTATCCAACCCTAGTTTGACCCTGATTTGTTTCAATATAAGTCTATATATTAACGAAGGTTCTGAAGGTTACTCGACCGACGCAACCCTGTAACTTCCCCG
Source organism: Clostera curtula (assembly GCA_905475355.2). Lineage (NCBI taxonomy): Eukaryota > Metazoa > Arthropoda > Insecta > Lepidoptera > Notodontidae > Clostera > Clostera curtula. The sequence continues at coordinate 1,021,195 of FR997813.1, read as the reverse complement.
CACCCCTAGAGCGCAGCCATTTATACCTGCACTAAGCCCCGCCCCTCACCAAACCACGCCCCGCACCCCCGCCCTGTAATTAATTCTATTTACAGGAATTTCCTCAGTTTCCCGTAAAGTGAGTGTGTGTGTGTCGGGGTGTAAAGGCTACAGTTCAATTTTTGTATGTGCGAGTGCTCGTTGTAGTAAATTATTGTTAAAATAGCTAATTACGTAATTTGTTACTCAAACTCAAACTCAAAAGGAACTTTATTTACGTAGGTTTCATCACAAAACTCTTATAAATCGTCATATTTATAAACACCATTATCGTCTTACGGCCCCTGTCCCACACTAGGTGGTAGTCTCCACACACACCTATCAGTCGTCATACCTACATTCACACCTTTCACAGACAACTCTTCACTCCTACAATCCCTCCATCTCCCCTGATCGCTCACAATCCCTGCGTTCACTCACATTCATGCCGAAACTACCACCGGTTCGGAAGGCTGCTCTACAGAGAAGAGCCGGCAAGAAACTCTGTAGTTGCTTTTTTTTTCAAGTGTTTTTTTTTAAAATTGAAATTGTATTTTACAAGAATTCTTGCAAAGAATGATCAACAGGACTGAGGTCGGCTGATGATGATGCAGTGAGTTAAATATAGGTACATAACCGATGTCCGATAAAAATCATCTAACTGTTGAGTTGAGGGCCCCTCCAACTTTATGGGTGCAAATTAGCCTACATTGCCGAGCTGGCCAGACGGATTGGCACAACGCTCCTTATCTCTTGTGGCTAGGTTTTCTGCCCTTTAATCGGTACGTACAACACCCTCAGTATGAAATAGGGGCCTATTTATTTGAAACATGGATTCCTCCGATTGGATGGAGGAAAATCAGCCCATTATGTATTGCAGGGTTAGCCTATCAAGTTTTTGTTCTTAAGCATTTTGTCACAACCCCCAAGGAATGGTGCGGGATGGTGACACTATGTAGACCACCATTAGAACTTCTCAATGAATCTACCCTAATTAAGATGTTTGTTGCAGGTTTACGAGTTGGAACGAAGGTTTAAGCAGCAGAAGTACCTGTCAGCGCCAGAGAGGGAGCATCTGGCGTCACTCATTCACCTCACGCCCACGCAGGTAGCAAACCCTTTATTATTAGACTACCTTCTTTCGGTTCTAGGTCCTTCTAACAGTAGTCTGTAAGAAATCAAAGAAGAATGAAGTGTCTTGCTCTGGAGTTCTTGGCTGGATACTATTAGGCTCGATGATAATCTGAACATCTATAAGAAAAGATGAAAACCACAGTACCTAGGGTAAAACCGAGATAGATGCCCCAGTGGGATAGATGCCCCATATTCTAAAAACCTAACTTCGCGAACTCGTGACTCAGGTTTAATTGTATAAGTAGGAGCCACAGTCACCCCATACCTTAGTTGCCCATGGACAGTCGTGTAAGAGGATGCGTTTTGGTCGTATAAGTAATTATCTCCGCGGCGATATTCACGAACACGTCAAAGTTTGAAACGTTAGTATTCTGTGTTGTATAACTTTTTATTTATTAATAAATTCCGTTATATTTTTTCATATGTCCATATACTGGTTCATTAAGTCTGCATCTAAGTGTAAATAATTGCTATTTTGTTTATTATAATATTTAAAAAATAATTAGGCATCTATCCCTATCACAAAGGATAGGTGCCCTGTTTTTTCAAGGTATAGGTGCCCTATCTATCCCTCTATAAACTGCAATTTAAGATTATAGTAGAAGTATGCCACACAACGGAAGGATAACCCTAAATTTACAAGTAAAATAGGATTTGCATTGAATGTTTTGAAAGAAAAATACGAATTCGTTATCCAACTGGATCTGAATCTGGACTGAATCTGTACTTACACTTATCAGAAATTGTTACACAATTTAAATAAAATTATTTGTAGAAACAATTAAGAAATACTATTTTTGTTAAATAAATAAAATGCTTATAAAATTTTATTCAACAAAGAACATGATAAAGCTTGTTGAAACTTAATAATTTATATTTTAATTAAACAAACGCTTAAAAAATAATTATGGGTTATATCAATACACTATTAATAAAAATATATACTTTTCATTATTATGACCCATGTTTCGTTTTAGGATTAGAAATACCTAACGTTTGGGCTAGGCTTTTAGTTTACACGGTAAAAAGAACGTATATCCTGCACTGCGGGCATCTATCCTTCTCAGTATTTTCATGGTGGGGCAACTATCCATACAGGTAGGCATCTATCCTCAAAAAAGGCGTTCTACGAAAAGCCAATTTGTTCAAAATCTGTATTTGATAGGTTAAATATTAATACTATTAATTCAGCTTAAAGGATTGGGCTAGCTACATTCGTAGAAATTATTCGTATAAAACACATAGATTAAGAAATGGGTAGATTTTTCTAAAAGTGGGGCATCTATCCCGGTTTTACCCTATGCTAATTACCCACCCTAAGATGGGCTCCTCCCATCTTCTCAGTGAGTCGGTACGGACTGAATAGTAGTAGGTACAACAAATATGTAGTGTAAGTACGGTGTATGTAAATTTCTCATAATTATTATACTTATATATGGTGTTTCAATGCTGCACTGCCTGTTAATTTCGTAGATGCTACTTTCGCCTTATGTTGCCTGGAAGTGATCGCTTGTTACCGATAAGACCGGTCTTTGTTATATGTTGGTGTACCTTTATCTACTAGTTACTCTACTCAGCCACTCAGCAGCGCATGTAGCTTTTGTGAATATTATTATACAAGCTTCGTAACCTGTCTTCCACAATGTTTCTTGGGAATGCTGTGCTTATTTATCTAGTTATACCTATCACTTTCCTCGTTACAGTTCAATGCTGTAACAAGTTATTGTTCTGTGTGCCTTGCGGAATAAATGTTTATTTCTTTCTTTCTTTTTTCGTTACGCGAAGTCAAAACAAACAGCTATACAATTAACTTAAAAAAATACTGGTATTTTAGTGAAGTTAAGTAACGTTGAAATGGATTACAACAACTAACTACACACTTAAAAGTGTTAGTTACAGTCCTCGCCGAACTTTATTGCCGCTCTGACTGTAGCGGTCGGTGCGAACTTGCGCATCGTACATTTCATAACCAATACGAACGGTGCACACTAACGCACGGGAGCCGACGACGCTTACGGGTGGAAGATGGCTTGTGCGGGCGTGCCCTGCCTCCACCCCCTGCGTACGTCCCGCTGTTACCTGATTTTGTGTTCTGCGCAGCGTATAGCGGCTACATTCAGAGCGGCCATACAGTTTGGCGAGGACTGTATTCTGTAATTCTCGGTATTTCGGGGACGATTAGCTTTTAGTACCTACACTTCAAATTTGTTTAGGTAGTTACTAGCTTGCGCCCGTAGTTTCGCCCGGTTAATGTGGAGATTTGCGTATGATTATGACTACAAGATAGGATGTGGACTGTACAAGATAGTTAAGACGCAATGTTTGTGAGAGACCAAAAGAGATTGTGGATTATTTTATTTTATTTTTATTTTATTTGGGAAAAAAACGATATTACATTACATAAAGGGCTTATCAATATGTTACATAAAACAAAATCAATGTAATAACAACAACATTTCCCACATATTAACAAAGAGGTGTCTATGCTATGATGAGGACTAGATGAGCCAGTTACTACTTACAATCTAGGTAACATTTTATAACGTTACAAATCAACACAAAAAAAGGAAAAAAAGGAGAGAACAATAATAAAAAAGCTAGTTAGTTATCAAAGGATACATCTAAGTTGTTCAGTACATTAATAACTTTACTTCTAAAGGTATTTTTATTGAGCATAAATATGTCTATATCTATGAAGTGTTCATTATAAATTTGCGTGAGACGCCAAAGGGGTGCACGCTTACCCGCGTTTGTCCGACATGATGCCTGATCAAACAATCGGTACTCGCGCACACTACGGCGGTTAATCGATCTAGGTACTACAAGTCTAATATCATTACTAATGTCTACACAATTCAGCTTAACTATTATGATAAAGGTCATGCAGTGTCATTACTTGTAGAAGCATTCGTCTCTTCTCGAGTGAGAGTAAATTATACTTTGCTAATAGGCCTATGTAAGACAAGCGTGGAAGTTGGCATTTGTATTGCATAGTTCGTAAGAATTTGCGTTGTACTTTTTCAATGGCTACTTTGTACTCGTATTTACTATATAACGGATCCCATATCAGACAGGCGTATTCAAGCTGAGAACGAATAAGTGAACGATACAGGTGTAAAAATGTGCAAGGACGCCTAAAGTCGGTAGCTGTTCTGAAAACAAAGCCGTACATTTTAAATGCTCTGGTTATGATGTTCTCTATATGAAGATCCAAATGTAATTTACTGTCAAAGAGTATTCCCAGATCTCTAAGCGTTGTTACTCTGATAAGTACAGTACCATATAGGGTATAACCATATTTTATTATAGTTTTTTTTTTAGTGAAGCTGATGATCTGGCATTTGGGTATACTTAAATTTAACTTATTAACTGTACAATATTCAGAGAGTCGGTTAAGATCGCTCTGTAGTTCTGAGCAATCATTAACATTTTTTATGATTTTATATAATTTCAAATCGTCAGCATATAAAAGAAAATGTGTGTATTTAAAGCATGAATTTATGTCGTTTATAAATATAACAAAAAGCAAAGGTCCCAATATGGAGCCCTGAGGAATACCGGATGACATCCCAGCGCTGCCCGATTTGTACCCATTTATCACGACTACCAGGCTGCGGTTAGCAATATAAGAGCAAAACCAACGCAAAAGATTGCCCCTAATTCCATTGAAAGCTATTTTATTAAGAAGGATTTCATGGTCTACTCTATCAAATGCCTTCTGAAAATCTGTATAGACGGCATCCACCTGAATTCTCTTGTCAATACTATGGAACAGGAAATTGGAGTAAGTTGCTAAGTTCGTCATAGTAGATTTTTGTTTAACAAAGCCGTGTTGTTCGGGTATGATATAGTTATGAATGAAGGGATAGATGGCATTATGAACGAGCTTCTCAAAGAGTTTTGATGTTGCACTGATTATTGATATTGGACGGTAATTTGTGACGTCATGCTTTGAACCACTTTTATGGATTGGGACAATGTAGGCGCATTTCCAAATGTCTGGAAAGAAACCCTCAGCGATGCATTTGTTAAAAATAATGTGTAATGGGTCACATATTGATTCAGCAGTGCGTTTAAGAAACACAGCTGGTAGTCCATCTGGCCCTGGACCCTTGGAGGTGTCTAGTTTTTTCAATTCCCTTTGAATACCAACTACATCAAAGTAGATATGGTGTAATAAATCACACTGATCCGAATAATTATTTGGTGGAGACCATTGGGGTGTTAAGGAAGACGGCTGATAAACAGACTGGAAAAATGACGAGAACAAGTTACAGATAGTTTCGGGATCTTGCGACGTTCGGTTTTTGTATGTCATGCTTGATGGTATACCTGCCATGGTTTTTTTGTTACGTATATAAGACCAGAAAAATTTTGTATTTTTAGGTATAGAATCCTCTACAGAATTAATGTACATCTTGTAACATTTCGTAGCTTCACATTTAAAACGGGCTCTGTATAATGAGAACATTTCATAATCCGAGGCATTTTTATATGTTTTCCACTTAATCCAAGCTTTGCGTTTGTTTTTGAAGATATGTATGAGAGATGGACTAAACCATATTGGATAACGAGTTGGTTTAGACTTTGAAAGTGGAACATTCTTTTTGACAATATCGTAGATAGTTTCATAGAATAAGTTAACCGCATTCGCTGCTGGAAGCTGGTCCAATATCATGCTCCAAGAAACGTCCATCAACTCTGTATTTATGTGATTATGTGAATGATGAAATGGTAGATATAGATAGGAGTGTGGATACTACCACCTTCCGTGGGAAAAGGCCCGAAATATGATAATGGTAATTTTAAATAAGTTTCTTTTTGAGTTTCTGTCCTTCTTTATTTAGTAGGTTGTTACATTCAAGATAACTCAAAAGATCAGGGTCAAAAGAAATTGTGAACTGAAACGTCCCCCTTTTTAAAATGAGGCGTACCACAAAGATTATCAACACCAACTGAATACAATTTACAAACGCATGTCGACACAATCCCGCCAAACATTCCCGCCAATTCAAGGGGGCGTGCCTCAGGCCATAGACAAACGCCACAGACACGAGTCATAAATCAGAGACAGAACATGGCCGCCTCGGGTTATCATCTGCGAGGCCAATTACAGCGAACGCCCCCGCGTGACGCCCCGTGCGGAACGAATTGCCCAAAGCAATGTATCGCTTTAAGTGGGAAAGGTTGTTTGATTTCTTGAGCACGAATAATATCCGGTTTCCTCCCGTTTTTTAATTGAAGGTGCGTGTTATCGTTACAATCGCTTCGTTACAATACCTGTAGCATAACTATTTCATCATCTTATCTCATAAATGATCCACTGTTAACTCGGGCCTCCCGCAATACGGTGGAGGGAAATTAACCTACCATGACAAGTTTACCAAGATACACGGTCACTGTTTTCTCGTAATTCCACTTAAAATAAAAATATAGTATTTTTTTAAGATCCATAGATACTTATATTTTTTTCTTGCCGCAACTATTTCTGCATATAGGTAATTTAAAAAAGATATAATAGGGTCACCGTTTAAGCCCATAAACGACCCACTACTGAGTCGGGCATCCTCCGAATTCATGGAGGGAATTTAGCCTACTGTGCAACGCTGGCAAGACGGGTTGGTGCATGGTTTGCATCAAGTTTTCCTTCTTGATCTGCCTCTTACGCTCCTTTGGTCGTCTCTTACGTCCCCCATAGGTTAGTGTGGGTTGGTGACACTGTGAATTCTAAATCCGTCACCACATGGACATTTTATTAGGGTGTGAAGCTTTATTCTGAATCTATAACCATAAATATTGTCGAATTTAATTCAAGATTACCTAATGTGAGACATATACTTAGTTATAACATTATTAACCAGTAAAAAAGTGGATAAGAAATAGGTAAGTACCTCCTAGATGTATAGGTAGGTACTAGTCTTAGTAAGTCGTTTCTCATTTCCCTCCGCCCACAAATTTTCAGTCGCAATATTTTCCCCGCGTTTGTTATTTTATAGCTGGCAACACATAAGACACGTCTCGTTAAAGTTGGTATCTTGTTACACGCGCCGTCGACCCCACCAGTGGATCGGGGCGCGCTTTGATTCTCAAGTGTGTCGTGAGGAATTCTGCTTCGTTGTTTCCGTTTTTTAGAGAGCTGTCTTAAATTAGTGCGATCTGCTATGTGTAAATATAATTAGGATAACATTTGAAGAGCAAAACTAAAATCTTGTTATAGATATTCAGTTTACACAAGCTTTTAAAGTGATTCCAATCAAATTGAACAAAACGACTTATCAATAGTTTATACCTATATATATCAACTGTAATCAACTGATGAATTCAATGAAAAACGGCAAGCGCTAAATAATTCTACGATATTTATTACGAACGCTAATTAATAATATAATTACCAAATTAAATTAGTTATAAGGTTTGGACATTGTCTGATAAATAAAGTTATTATTATTATTATTATAAAACTTGTTTATAATACAAAACCCAAACAGAAAAACGTTAGCTATTAATATAACTGTCAACAGCACGTGTACTGTTTCCCACATACGTGCGTTGAAATTCAAATCTTTCATAACAATACTCAGATAATCTGGGCCATGTCGATATAAATTTCATAAACTCGCCCATAACCCTAACAATGGTCCGCTAACGTCCATGAATAATCTCCATTTTGAGGGTGTCAACACCAGGCGAGTTTAACGCCAAAACAAACGTCAAACGGGGGTGCAATGGCGGCGCTAATCCGGAATAATGCGTTGTTGTATTAATTGGTTCGTGTAGGTTATGGCATTGTTCGGTACTACATGTTCGATCTATTAGTATGGTTTGTTTGATCCTGTTTGTCAATTGGCTACCTACATACTATTCCCTTAGCAACTTATAGGTTGCTTTCGATTACATAATCTCTACCTGTCTAATTGTTGTCCCATAATTCGTTTCATAATATGTTAGTGTTCTTAATCTAGATCCGGGCAAATATATATTTTAGCTGATTTCCCCTTCTACTTCCTGCGGTATTCCTATCATTCCATTCCTCCCAATTCCGAAGCAGAAACACGGATCTGTGCAGAACTCAAACCATTTAAATAGGCTAGCAATAAAGCCGGTAGAGTCGGAGGCAGCCACAATATAGCCGTGTTTGGCGTTCGGGTTTGCAAACAGAGGGCGCGCGGTTCGTTATTTAACTTAAGTAAATTTCGATGTTCGCGGAGCGACGCGACTGAGCTGCCCGTTTCCATTTTCAAATAAAACTTTTGACTTAATAAAGCTAATGGCAATTTTAATGAGTTGCCAGGGATTTCTTTTGTGGCAGCATTCTTCGTAGTTTGTCTTTTGCTCGTGGTAGGTGTTTATTTCTGGTTAAGTAAAGATTACTCAGTGGTTCCTGCAACGGTAATGATGTAGTTACCTATATATTTTTATACAACAGGAACTGTGATGATGTGTATAAACTGTTTTATACCGGAATGTCTCGGATAATAAGTACATAATATATGCAGTTTTAAAGATTTGGTCTGCTATGGATGTGTCGTATCCATTCCAAGGGCTACATTGCTTGCATGTATTATAATTGCAGATTAAAAAACACGCTGGGGCGGAATGGTATAATATATAACCGAATTAGTATTTGGCGCTAATTAAGGAGTACGCTAAATAGGGTGCTGGAAGGCCTCCCACACGGTGGACCGATGACCTGGTTAAGGCCGTCGGAAAGCAATGGATGCCGTCGGCCCAGGACCGGCCTTGGGGGAGGCCTATGTCCAGCAGTGGACGTCATTTGGCTGAAATGATGATGATTATGAATTGATGCTAAATATGGATATTCTCTTTGAAACTTTTAATAATTTATCCTTTGGTACTTATGTTTAGGTGTGAATGTGCATTTAGTGATACAAGGAATTACTTAAATAGCCGCGGACCACACTTAACTGCAGTCGCCTAATTAAAAAAGAAATCAAACCGTGAGAGCTTCCGAAAAAACAAAAGAGCCCTAAATATAATCACAGCCATTGTCTATGGTCACGAACTCTATGGTCCCGGCGGATGCGGCGCATGCGGGCGCCCGACGCTGTAATGGGACCAATGAGATAATAGTGCTCCAGAAACAAAGGCTGTCAGAGAGCGATGTTCGATCGGTGGAAGGGCAAAATGTTCAGATATTAAAACTTGTCATCGTAATGAGTTGACTTATGATGAGTGACAATGCTGAGGACTGGGTGATTGTTGGGCTTCGTATTATACCTACGGTTAAACAAGGCTCGTCATCACGGGGTCTGTGTGTGCCGTCTTACAATTTGGAATAACCAAACATATTTTCATACCGCTCTCCTACAAAGTATGCAATACATCAGAAGAATCTAGGAAGATTCTGTTTTAGTTCCAGAAGTTAGACTTTTCCTTTTTCAACTTTTCGATATATACTTAATACCTGTACTTAGACTAGTCCTTAGTAGATACATAATTACTAGTCGTTTGCAGTCTTATTAATAAAAATAGCTTATTCTTCTCTTACTCCAAAGTTACACCGGGAGTAGTTAATTCTAGATTAGTAACGGAGTAGCAACGTGTTAATAACGGTATTATTAAATACGAAGTAGGTTCGGAGTAACAATAAAATTTTTACACTGAGATTAAGATTGAATAAAAAGGCACTGACAGAGAAGTAAATTTGATATTTGACACTTTTATTTGACAATCACAACTATCTACTCCAAGACTTACGCAAATATTAGGCAACACTTTGGTATTATTAAGGTATTAAGGAGTAAGGACGGAATTAACTAATCAAAATTTTGATTAGTTGGATTTTCTTTTTTTATTCAAAAAAGAGGTTTTAGTCTAATGAGCTATTTTTATTATAAAATGAGCCTAAAAGAAAAACGCATTCGTTCCATTAATTGGGATGAAGAAGAAAAGTTAAGCACGTGGCAATATTCATAATTTTAGATAAAGTATAATTTACAATTTTAATAATGCATAATTATTGTTATAACAATTATTTCGCTCAGTTCTAAAGGATAAGTTTAGTTTAGATATCATCTCAATGGAAGTTGGAATTAAAATACAAATCTATGCTTTGTTCCTCGTTTCCTCGTTTCAGCCCACTACTGACCCACTACCTGAGTTGGGCCTCCTCCAAATTCATGAAAGGAAATTAGTCTACTGTGCCACGCTGGCAAGACGGGTTGGCATAGGGTTTGTATCATATTTTCCTTCTCTTGCTGCTAAATAATTTGCCTCATGCGTGTTAATCTATGCTTATTCAAGCTTTAAACCATGGGGCTCCGTGGAGTAACTTTTACTCCGAGAGTAAATTTTGATTAGTTAACCCCGTCACTCCAATTTTATTAATAGCAGAGTTGTCTAATCTTTGCGTAAGTCTTGGACTAAAGTTGTTCTGACGCGAATCATAGTTTATTATTAAGGGTGTACCTATAAGTCCAACTAAATATTAATTATGCGTCATCATCAATAACATGTGTACGACTGGCATTTTTTTTTCAAATGTAAACGTCCGTTTTGTAGTAAAACCTCAACGAATAAACAAAAAAAAGGAAATCAAAAAGTAATCACAAAGTTGCGGTGCCAACAAAAGATTTTCTTTGCGCAGCCTTCCAAAGGGATCAATAATGAAATAATATTTACATCACAATTATTTAAGCTAACCCGCCATTGAAAGCCTCCGTTCCCCGCAAAGCCCTATAATTTACCAATAATTCCACTTCACTTTTTTGTTAAATCCATAATCGCCGTGGGATTTCTATGAGCTTCCTGTCCAACGCCGCTGAAATTGGCCGCTCTATTTATGATTCATTTTATTTTTATTATTACTTTTTTTATCACGCAATATGCATAAACCCTACCTATTCGTAACTTTGCTAAAATCATAGGTTTTTCAAAATGTTGAATACGTAGTAATTCACAATCACACTTAAATCGCCTGTTCCAAAGAATAAAGATCTATCTGCAAATCTTCTTTGAAACCATTTTGAACTCTTTCGTTCCACAGAATAAAGACTTATCTGCAATACTGCTTTGTAACCATTTTGAACTCTTTTCTTCGGAACAAGTGAAATATGTGGTGGCTTAATAGGTACATTTATATTACCTATTATGTGAAGCAAAAACTTTATACCCCTTTTTACGAAAATTGCGCGGATAGAGGAGTATGAAATCTCCTACACTTATATTTAAATATGCATAAAAAATGCAACACTTCATTAAAGAAACATACACACATTACCTTGTATTTGACACACACATCGGCCAATATTAAAGTCGGCATCTTTCGTTCAACCAAAGTAACCCAAATGTCAAAACAGATTTAAAAATAGTTCTGATGCGTTTCCCGCGTTTAATAACCGCGAAATTATTGCCTAGGTTTTCGCTTGGGTTGCCAGCGTGAAGCAATATATTGGAGATTATACTTTTGTGAATGGCATCGTTTTTGCAACCCATTGTGAGCGATTAATGGTATCTTAAGCGGATGATACACCTGACACATCCTATTGTGCAGGTAAAGGGCAGCATTCGAATTCTAAAAGTCTATTGTCAGTATTGCGGTGTTTGCGTAGGATCTTTGAAGATATTGCAATTTTTTTGTTCCTTAAATGAAATCATTGAGCCATACAGAATTTTTATGATGAATATAACTACCTACCAATTGATATATTTTGTCCATTTTGTCTACTAGCATATATTTTTAAGGGTTTCTTAATATCCTGATGCATCACTTATGAGAGCTTAGAAGTATTGCGTTAGGTAATCGTTATATTAAATCATACTTACGGTGTTATAAATTCTTGGAGTTAAAAGAAATAAAAAAAACTTGAAAGTTCCCGCCGTCTCATGTTCTAAAAATTAACTGAACTATTAATGGCCAGCCATGGACGTATAAAAAAAGTCGGACAGAGTCTCGTTAACAAACAACTGTGACATCATAGTCGGCCAGCTCAGTTGTATGTATAGGCCAGTACGCACACATTCACACATTAGTCGACCATTACGCGCGCAATCATCGAGTCACCGAGACGTATTACGCGGCGATAAAATATAAATATACATCATGTCTTGCGTGGTAAAATGGTGTAAAAACCGTAGTGACCGAAAGAAAAACCATCCAGGAATCACGTTTCATAGGTAAATGAATAATTCAATCACTTATTTCCCGATTTTATACATTATAATCAATTTGCATTTGCTAGAACAAAACAATTAATTTTAAGTTCAGTGTTGCCAATATTCACGTGCGCAAATTACCCGAAGTATGGGCAATTTTTAGTTTATTGTTCAAATAAATATATGAAGGTTAATTATTTAATAGTTACTACTGGGTATTTTATTTTATATTCCTATTTCTAGATTTTCTAAGGAAAATGAAATATGGAGAAATGATTAGATTCAAATAATTAGAAATTGAAATTGTCGTTTGCAGTAAACATTTTGATGCGAATGACTTATATGCAACTAAAGGAGAACTCCAGCGTGTTGTTACTTATGCAGTAGGTACCTCAAAAGGTAAATTAGCAATCTAACAAGACGTGGTTTTTATAAAAAAAGAAACATTGCCGCTTACTTTTTCAAAAATAATATACCTAAAAACGTGGAACTTGAGGCCTACATTTAACATCGAAAATATTCGATATTTGTTGTATTTGCGAAATGGTCATACAAAAAATTATAAAAGGAAGCATTGTACAACGAAAGGCAACATAAATATATTATCACAAAAATTCAAGAAAAAATTGTAGGTAATGAAAGCGTTTTTTTTTTACTTGGAATCTGAACATACTATCGCCGGAATAGAACACAAAATTTTAAAATTTAGAGCGGAAAAATATCTAACGATTCGGTTTCACCACATCTCGAAATTAAAAGAAATTTCAAGAACGACTCAAAGTAAAATACATTATTATAAAAAAATGACTCAGTATTTGGGATATTAAATTAAATTAAATTAAATAAGACCGCAAATTATTAAAAAAAGAATGACAAGCCCTCTGATTTTCTTGCCAGTTCTTCTCAGCGGTGGTCGCGTTCAGAACTGGTGGTAATCTACAATATATTACTTTGCATTCTATAATTTTTTTTAATATGTTGACAATTTGTAAATGTCCATTGTGTCCTATACAAAATAAATTATTTGACTTTGACTTAAACATTAAAATTTCGAACAATACATTTTTTTTATTACGTTGACCGTGTTTTAATGGCAAATTTTTGTGTAACTTGGCCACCCCAAAATTAACTCACACATAAAGAGCGGCCGCCATCTTGGCGTCTCACTTTTGTCTTAGCGAGAGTTCCGTCCGCCTTTTTGTATACGTCCATGTGGCCAGCTATACTATTTGCGTTGTAGCATGGTGCGGGTGACAGTTGCCATTATGACAGTACTAGGGATGTGACGATATGCAATTCATTTTTATCGCTAACGATACTCGCAACATAAATCTGGTCCTCTTTAATATTGTTGTAGCAATGAGTGTGCTATTCAGTTGTCTAGCGTAACTACGTGTATAAACTTGTCAATATAAATGTTTTATGGCTAAATAATTATGTTTGTATTTATATAAAATAATCAAAATCGGGTTTACTTTGTTTTTTCTTAGCAACATTATAAGCAACCTTACCCTATAAATGTTCTGTTGTATAATTATAGACCAGCTTTAAAAATAAGATTATTATGAAAAATATCGACTATCCATCGAAGCAGTACATTCCATCACTAGATACGTCTATGGCGTTACGTTATACACAACACTTTGCTTAATTTTTCATTCAATTTGATTTTATTTGTAAACTAGAACATTCTGGTTGGTTTCATTTAATTTTCTACAATTATTAATGATTAAATATATCACGAATACGAATGTGGTACAGCCGAAATACGAATGTCATAATATGAAAGTCTTAATTCGTAAATCGCGGCAACTTTCAAGAGTGAAACGAAATGTTACCGAAACTGTCACCCGCACCATGCTATAACGCACAAACTATAATAAAAAACAATACCTAATATGGTAGGTAGGTACCTACGTATAGTGGGAATTAAACAAAATACATCAAGTGGATTTCTTGCAATAAGAAGTACCTACTTGACAAACAACATGATGTAATCTGAGTACCTACATAAGTATGTCCTACCTTTATTTTAATAAATAAATAAATAAATATCCTTTGACATTACACACAACGCCATCTCGTCCCAAGCTAAGCAACTTAATGCTTGTTTTATGGTAACGAGATGGATGATAAACTACATAAATTCATTTGTTTTTGTAAATACATACATACTATAGATAGAAAACACCCAGACCCGGAACAAATACTTGTAGGTCGTACAAATATTTCTTCCGTGCGGGGATCGAACCCGCGACATGCTGCGCAGCAGTCGATCACTCAACCACTGCGCCAACCGTGTCGTCAAAACTGGTCGGGCTTTACTAACAGTTATTAGAAAGGAAATCTAACCGAATAGGTACGGGATTTCATGTAACCTAACGACCCCAACTCTTCCAGCGTAAACAACACTCGAGCAAATATTTACACATCAATCCACAAAATTAATATTTGTTTGTTTATTAAAGCCAGCTTAAACTGTTACTTTGCTGAACACACACTACTGCGTGTAGTGTAGGTACATTTATACTTTTTATGCAAATACATTAGGTAGGTACTTCAAAATATGTTCTACATATTTTTTTTAACGTTGTGTATCCTTAGATAATGTACTATGTCAGTATGTAAGTACTTATAGTAGTTTAGGCGCAAAGGGATGATCATCCAGCCCCGATAGTTGTAAATTTCACTATCGCGGTGTAGGTCTTTTAGGTAATTCTCGCATTTGTAGGCGATATTTCTTGATGTACTTAATTAGTTTACTGAGTAGGTATATACAACTCATATATTTGGCTGTCTGATCTACAGATATAAAAAGGTAACCTTGAAGTAGGTATGTTGAACAGTTTTCTACTGCATGGAGAACGTCTGGCAAGAGATTTCGCAATACTCGTTACTACTAGGTAGGTACCTACTGCTCTTTAGAGTAACGATATGTTATTAGATAAGAGCGAGCATGCAAACCAAATGTGAAGCATACCTACTCGGCGATTTATTATTGTAAAATATATCTAATATTCTAAACGCCGTCAATCCATCAATAAAAATATTACAATGACAAAATGAATTCATCAGCTGTAAAAACACGCCAAATCACTAGAATTCGTTTCTATTTGTACCTACATGCATACACTCACGTAGCGGTTTGACCAACCATTTTAGTACTGCACTTAATAAAATAGATATCACGGTGAAATATTAAGTATAGCATAGATTATAAGCCCGAAAATCGTGTGGCAACAGCTTACAATCTACGTAACTAGGTTTTTTTGCTTAATATTTTTGTAAGTTACTAAATAAATGAAGCGCATTGATGGCATGTCATGGCTGCGAGCGTGTTTACTCAACGCGCCCGTCCGATGCAGACACTTTCAATAGGATAATGTGCGACAATCAGACGGCTTTACGAAATGACAAATCAATGGTTTCAGAAATCAATTTCGCAATATTAAATATATTCCCGTCAAAGGAACGTATTATAAGTTTGATAAGAGGCATCACAGCCAAGTCTGTTTGCAGGAGTTAATTGTGCCCTAAGTCTAAAAAAAATCTAATTAGAACACGGCCTGGCGTGTTTAAGTATAGGTAGTGGCGCGAATAAAATTAGTTGGTTGGAAATAGAACACGGTTGGAGCTAAATGCTAAAACTGTTTATGTGAGGCAGTAATTAATTTATAATTTTATTATTGCAATCATAACGTATTTATTTTTCTTTATATACGTACGTACCTCATTGATGCACGATACCAAAAAATATGCAGCCATGCCCAATAAACACACTTGAGCATCTAAGTTAGGCCTAAATACATAATATTTTGTCAGAACACGTCACAGATTAAAATGTTAACTCACGGTTGAATCCCTCGTAGCAAATGAAGAGCTAAACAAACACAAGTGCATCTTTATTTATAATAATTGTCGCGTAAAATTCCAAGTCATCGTTCAGAGAAACGGAACACCTACGCGTTCTACAAAAAAATATTTCCTTTTCTCATAAAGCTTCACTATTGAGATAGGTACATAATTGGATATTGTTATTAGATATTGGCGCTAAAATAATCTTTCAATTGACAGAAAATTATTATTTTTTATTTCTTGTTATGAAGTAAATTAATATGAATAAACGTCGTATGTGACGTAGTTTGTATGGGAAAATAAGTATTTTAAAAAACTTCCTTGGGCTTTCAAAAATATTTCAAAACCAAATACCAAATAGGCCAACTGTTCCCGAGATTTAATTCGCTGTTCCGATAGGTTAATTCGACGTTTGATAGTTTTTAAATAAAGCCGTCGAATACTTTCAATAAATCTTTACCCTAGCGAATAAATGTTGTTAATGATATTTATGAAAATGTTTGTTGGAGAGAAATCAAAACAAGGCAATTTTACCGAGTAGCTACTCATAAGTGGGCAATGGAAGTTGGCACGGTTTATTAGATAAACATCATGCTCGCTAAGTGGGTGTAAACTCAAACAAACCAGCCAAGGCCCTTGGCCACACCCGAAATGTCTCAATACCCGAGTAACAACCGTTTAGGTGTGAAACAAATAATTGCATAGCATACTGGAGCCCGTATTGCCAACTTACAACAATTTCACTCAGTGTCTTAACAGTAGTAAGACCGTAGACTTTTGTTCTGGGAGGGCAGTAATTTAATTATAATTTAACTATGTAATTATATAATCATTATTGCATCGCCAACCTCTCGATAAACAAGTAATTAATGTCCGCAGTGGCGTCTGAAATTGAACCTACACTAAATTAAAAAAGAAAAAATAATAGGTTGTAATAGAACGAGGTATGTAGCTACATGTGCATATCGCTAAATAAGGTTACTTAAACACGTGGTACCTACAGTAGCACCCAAAATTGCGAGTAAATTATTTATTGCATAGATTGCATATCATATCATAACTTAAAACAGTTTGACTTGTATAAGTGATCATGAGTCGATCAAGATTTGTTTAAGTTATTTGCCGACCGTTATACTTCTCTGTGTGGTGACGATTTTAGAATAGGTACATATTGTCACCACCGCAAGGGCTCAGTATGGGCCAAGTAGTAGTTGTAGTACTTCAAAAGTCGTCAGTTAAGCAGATAGTCAACCTGGACGACATCACCAACTATCGACACAAGTTGGTTGGAGAAGGACAGAGAGAGGTCAGTCGCCATTGTTTTGGGACACCCATGCTGCGGAGTGGAACAATATTGGTTAAAAAATACTTTAAAAGTCGACTCTTCCAGCGACAAAGTCGCTAAATTGGCAACACTGATGCATGGAGTGCGTGAGCTAACACGGGGCATTATTCAAAAGAAAATTGAAAAGAAGGTGCTCCACATGAGAGCGTCCAAGCCTCGTCGGAGTGCAATAAGCGACGCCCGCCGTCGGCGCCCGTTCATTAACTCTCACGTACTCCATAAATAAGCTAGCGAGCATCATTCCTGAACGCAGCGCGGACAAAAGGGCCCATCTTTGCCAGCTTTCCTCAACAACATACAGCTATCTTGTCTTTTCTCAACTCCATTGGGGTAGACAGCGGTCTAACACGATTTGCCAGCCCATAGATGACCCACTGCTGAGTCGGGCCTCCTCCAATTACAAGGAGGGTAATTACCCTACAGTGCCACGCTGGCCAGACGGGTTGGCACTGGGTGTCGTAGCAAAATTTCCGTTACTTGCACTTTAGGTTTTTGAAATTTCCTTCTGTTGGCTCTTACGACACCCTCAGGATGAAATTGGGTGGTGAGCCCATGTATTCTTAATCCATCACCACACGGACCACAGAAAAGTCCGTTTTTACGCTACATATGTACGCTTCGTATGTAAGCACAGCTTGATAGTAGTTAGAGCAGCCACGACTGACGGATCTACGTGGCTTCCGAAGCAAGGTTCTTGAGACATTGTGACACTCAGTCATTATCCAGCTGTGCCTAGACCATCATTATCATCAGCCCATTCCAGTCCACTGCTGAATATAGGCCTTCCCTAAAGAGCTCCCTATCCTCTGCTTGACGCATCCAGCCGTTGCCTTTTCTCGGAGCTATGTCGGTGTTTGGTCCTCTGATTGCGGAACCTATCTTTACAAAAATCTCCAAGCAAAGCTAGCTCCATAGCACGCTGAGGGACTTTAAACTGGTGCACTAATGTCAATGTGAGTGTCCACGTCTCGGCGCCGTAGGTCATGACGGGTAGGCCGCACTGTTCGAAGACTCTGCGAGAAGATCCGACGAAGTTTTCCAAAGACCATGCTTCCCCGAATAAAATAAATATGTCCGACAAACCATTATTGGACGTGACGGTATCGCAGTAGCGTAATACTGTTATTCTAGCGGATATCAAAACTAGCGAGAAAGCGATCCGGGACGGAGACACTAAATGCGAGGGCGTAGGGTACACATCCATTTCAAAGAATAAACATGAGGAATCGCTCTCGATGTATAAATAATAAATAAAGTGTATATTTCGCTGCGTACGTAGACTAAGGCTGTCCGCTGGGAGCAAACAGCGCGTGTTTATTCTTTCATCATTAACGCTGTGACGGGGCTCGCCGTCTTAGCGCTAATTTCAGGGAGGTCGATACCTTGATTCAGACCTATTTTGTGATATAATCACATACGTCATGAGAGAAGTTGTCTTTTTTAAATAGGTTTACTCACAAACCTATTCAAAAAACGATGACGACAGTTTGGCGATGTATAAGTAGGTACAGCATTATGCGATGTACATTAACTACATCGCCAAACTGTCGTCATCGTTTCAGCCTATAAATGACCCACTATTGGACCGGCCCTCCTCCAAATTCATGGAGGGAAATTAATCTACTGTGCCACGCTGGCAAGACGGGCTGGCACAGGGTTTGTATCAAGTTTTCCTCATCTTGGGTCTAGGTGATCGGCCTCTTGGGTTCTTTTAGTCGCCTCTTACGACACCCTGAAGATGGTATGGGTTGGTGACATTGTGTATTTTAAACCCGTCACCACATGGACAATATAATGAGCATGAGATTTTGAACTTACTCGCTTTGACTTTAACAACTTATTGAGTTGTAGGTACAGCAAACAGCCAGAGCATGCAAGACCAAGTCATTCTTTAGCGAGGAAGTAACAATTTATATTGTTGCAGGTGAAAATATGGTTTCAAAACCACCGGTACAAATGTAAACGGCAAGCGAAGGAGAAGGCGATGGCGGAACAAAACCAGCACAATCAGGTGAGTTCTACAATGGTCATACAAATTGGACATTTATAAACATGTATTTTATTTCCCATCACTATCCACTTGAAACCTAGATCAATTTCGCACATGCCTCCGATGGTCTAGTGCCTTTGGAAGTTATTAAAGAATAAATTTATTATACATGGCACAGGAGAAGAAAGAAATGTTAACTAAATAAAGTAGAACTTCGACCGATATTAATCAATTCTAAAGGAGTTTTTCAAATTCTAAACTAATTCAGAACTATTGTTATAATGTAGGTAGGTATGTATTACATTTGTACCCACTGTATGTACCTGACAAAAAAATCTATTTAGTTAAAAAGCCATTACAAAATTTCTTTCTCTTCACATTCATGACTCTCCACAATGCCCAAACTGATAATTCCCGATAAGATTTAAGTAATTCGCCAGCATTTTTCACAGCGCTAATGAATAATGAATATTAAACGCGTAAGCGATGAAAATCTACTGACGTGGCAGGGCCGCAGGTCGCGGGGCCCAGGCCCTCTGTTTGTCAAGGCGATAGACTTTGCCCACTTGATAGCAATCTCCCGCTGCGGCGCTCAATGGGAAACAAAATACGGGGCCGGTATTACTTAAATTCGGCAACCCCATGACAATTAGAACACAAGTTCTGCTCGAAATTTACCTTTACTGATTCTCAGGTCTGTCTTAAACCGGATATTCATTATTTTTCCGTTTGAGAGCTATCTTCATCTCAGTTTAATCTTTAAACTTACTATATAAAAATATCTGTATGTCCTTTATAACTATGCATTTGATCATGTGATGATCTTCAGCAGTGTTGTGCATGAGCAGACGAAGGCTTTTGAACAAAAATAAAAATGAACCTTTGTGTAATGTCTTTCCTTCAAATTTATTGTAAGTACTTAGTGGCATCTCGGTCGTGGTACACCGACTCATTATAACCATTATTATTTGTTATAACACTACATAGTATAAAACACAAAAAGTCGCCGTCGCTGTCGTCAGCGTCGTATGCTTAAATCTTTAAAACTACGCAACGGATTTTGAAACGTTTTTTTTAATAGATAGAGTGATTCAAGAGGAAGATTTTTAAGTATAATACATGCATAATATTGTAGAGGAACACTGACAAATTTAGAGGTTCATTAGTGCACCACTGACGAGTCTATGCTCCTCCAACTTGGTAAATATCGAGCTTTTTCTGCCAGTAAAGAGGCATAGAGAAAAAATATTTGTTGTAATAATTTTGTAAAAGAACAATTTGCTACCTATTAACGATAACGAAATGTGTAGGATGTTCCGTAGCCCCGTCGTGTGTTGGCATTTTGAAATTGGCTTAATTTGCAGTGCAGACGTCAGGGCGGGGCTTGGAGCTGCCGTTTTGATTGTTGTCAACGTACCCGTCGTTATTTAATGATGCTGTTGTCCTGTAATGTCTCATTAATGGGGTATATTTTAAGAAATGTTAGCCGTTTTCCGATCAGGACCTTTTAATACTGTTTAGGTTTCGGTTATTAATGGTGATTTTAGGATTATGCAATGTCCAACACTAGATATTTCCACATTACTCCACACATTTCAGCCTCGGCGTGTCATAAAAAAGGGACTACTACATCTTCTTCTCAGCCATAAATTACCCACTGCTGAGTGGGGCCTCCTCCAGCTACATGGAGGATAATTGGCCCACGCTGGCCAGACGGGTTGGCACAGGGTTCAGCATCATGTTTTCCTAGGGATGATTCCTAGTTAGGATGAAAATCTGGCCGTAATACCATGTGCCAGTACGTTTCTCCAGCATCGTACAGTAGGCTAGTTACTGTCTCAACTCGAAAAACGTTGACTCAGGCGCAGGCTGAGATGATGCATAGGCAAATAGTTTCGATAAGCCTAAACTTTATTAACTTAACAGAAATTTCGCATCGGCGTATCAAAAGGTGTCACCAACTAAAAAGCAAACTTGATAAAAATGTTTCACCAACAGTCATCTTCATCGCCGAGGCGAGTGGCAGTTCCCGTCCTGGTGAAGGACGGGAAACCTTGCGGCTCCGGCGAGTCCTCCTCCCCGGCGCATAGCCACTGTGCCACCCCCACCTCCGGGTACTCTGCCCCGCAGCCCTCGCAAGCTGCCTGCAGTAACCCGCTGGTCTCCTCGTACCGCCAGCCCACGGCCTACCAACAGTGTTCAGGGTATATGCCCTTACAGGGTCGAGCCTGGTAGAAGTTCCCTCAGCTTTATCACGAGACAATGTTCAAGGAGGAAATGTATTTTGATTAATTTGTAATTATCATTCGGTTCTTTGATAATAATTTTGTACCTATTTGCAGAAAAATAATAATAAGTGTTGCGATCGTAGGAAATATTCCCTGACTGACCAGGGAAGTTGTGAAATTATAATTCGACAAATAATATAATATATGTGCATTTTAACGAATCCTTCAAGAACAATGTCTCAGGTAAAGCGTTGCTGGTTACAGCTACTTAAGACGTGGACTAGAAAAATAGTGTTTTAAAGTGTTACGTGAAGTGTGAACTCATGCGGTTTTAACTGCACGTGGGAGAAGGTACCTACTGTGTAAATATTTTGTGATAGTTTAATGGATAAGCTCACATAAGGATTTGAATTCGTTATTTGTGATAATGTTACAGATGTGGGAACCCGAAGGGAAAAGTAATTAATGTTTTTGTCTAGTAGTAAAATCAGGAAATAAGTGTTACATAAGTGAATTTCCTTGGTTGTCTGTTTACTTAATTTTCACGAATACTTTATAATTTGTGAACATACATCCCTATCGGGTTTCCTCAAGCTTTCAGGAGTGCCAAACGTTTACATCATGCCACCATAGGTATTATCAGAGAAAAGAAAGTCGTATAATTTTGCGTTCTTGGGGATTTCTCATGTTCAAGAAGTTAGTTCCATGAGGCAGGTGTACGTTGAAACTATAATACCTATTATCAACTTACCTCAATACTTAGTATAATTGTAATAAAATAACTTCGCGCTTAAGCCCTGGCAGAATAATATCATGCCTGATAGTAAGATCATAACTGATAGTAAGGGTGTAATTATAGACTGATTAATAATCAAGCGAAAGATGGCAGAAGAATAAGATGACAGTAAATATTGTGTTAACTTGAAAAATGTCTCTCGGGTCGTGTACCTATTTATGCATTTCTTCACAATCACGAATTCTACTATAGATTTGGTCATGATAGTATCAGTGAGAGCATTTAAAGTATTTTGTAATCATCGATATAAGCTGAAATCCCCAAAAACCCACACATTTATTGTAAATAACTGATAACGAGGTAGTTAATTGTTGTGTGAATAGTACATAATTTATGTCGAGAGTCAGTGTTTGCGTGTGTAGATAATAAACTGTACATAAAGGCTTAACTTACCCACTGCCCAAGAGTGGAGATCTTGGTGTGGGTTACAACCCTCGCGTGCAATTATTTTCACTGATTTTTTGTTTTACATGACTGAATAAGAAGTGTTACATACAAGAAGTATGTTTTATATGTTACTTAAATATTACGAGGCTCTTTTTTATTTCTGCTATCCAGGAGATCTATTCTCACCACATTTTTGCTGGTCAGAATATACGAAAGTGGCAGCTGAAATATCACTTCGTTGTAATGTTACTTAACGTTTGCCGATAAGAAAATTGTACCGCAAACATTGGTTGTAATTTAAAATGTCTACTAACCTTAACCGTATGTAGGTACACATAAATTCCTAAGACAGTGAAATAAAGTTCAAGAAAAATACGTACCATTTCGTTGTAACTATCGGTAACTAAATAGATCTAAATGAAATTAACAATTTTAATTTATTACATTGACGACTAAAACGAAACAAAATTTGATTTTTTACATTTTTTAAATTAATAAATCTTTTTACTTGTGCGTAAAGTCTGTACTTAACTCGCCGTTTTTAAAATATTACCTACCCATAGAGATGTATATAAATTAGATGAGATTTTAAGAAAAAAGAAATACATTCTTAAAATCCAAATATTACAACTTTCCAGAAGAATCATTGTGTAAAACATGGACCTACAAGGAAAATATAGCAATAAGTTATAAATTAAATTAAAATAAATATCTAATGAACTTTTGGTATGAAGTTGTAATTAATGTTTTCAACTTAATTTATTATTTTTTGAAACAAAATAGTTCGATGGATGTAATTATTTTGTAGGTTTAGGGGAGTTAATAATTATCATAGTAATTATAAATACTAGTAATAATGAGAAGGAATTTGTAATTATAAAGATGAAGCAGGTGTAATGAATTTCAATTTATAAATAAAAATTAATGAGTTTTACAACTTGTTTTTTATTTTGTACGATGAAATCTTTTTATAAGGGAAGCTTTGATCTTTGAGCTAAAAGAAGAAGAGGGAATTAAAGGTCGAAATTCTGTCTTGGTAGGCCACTTGTGACTCGAGTGGATGTCGGCATGAGGCAGAGAAATTTGCAGATTGTTAAAATTCTTAAGTCGCAAGTTGCCCCTTCTAATGCTAAAACTGAAAACATAGGTACCTATATTATTAAATATATTGTTCTAGTTATTATTAATGATCAGATTTCAATTGATCAATAGGTACGCAACAATGCAAGAGCTATAAAATAATTAGTCCCAATTTACATTTTGTATTGCGAATTTGGTTTTCAAAATCAAAATCAAAATGTTTTTTAATCGAATAAATTCTTGCGAATGCTTTCAAATAGTAAAAAAAAAAGTATTAAATTTAAGAGAAATATAAAAAAAACTAATCATCTAGTTTTTACCACCGGTTCGGAACGCCATTCCACAGAGTTTCGTAGGTAAATAGGAATTGACGTAGAAATTCTTGTGTTGTAAATAATTCTTTCTTCAAACGTAATTCTGTTATATAAACATATTTTAAGCGCTTCAGTATGCTAATTACCCTCTATGTAGTTGGAGGAGGGCCAACTTAGCAGTAGGTCATTTATGGGCTGAAAAGTAGAAGTAGTCAAACAATATTAGTAGTTAGTCAAACAATTTAAAATAGCAACCACGGAGTTTCTTGCCGGCTCTTCTCTGTGGAATGGCATTCCGAACCGGTGGTAAAAATTAAATCTTAATTATTTTTAATTTTTCTGCTATAATCTTCGACTATTTGAAAGCATTCGCAAGAAGTTATTCGAAGAAAAATCATTTGATTTTGAATGTATGTACTTACCTATAATATTGAATAACTATGACACAATCTTTAAGAAAAATAGGTACTTCTTTCCACTTAAATTGACAAAACCTTTAAACCAAGCGATCTGCTAATCGATCTCGAATAATAAAACGTTACAAAAGCTTATTCAACCCCCGTTCTAAACGTTAGCTTACCTATTCTTATTGTCTTCAATATTCCCAGATTACCCCATAATCTCTCATAACTCGTATTACAGTTTATTCCGCATGGCAACATCAACTTTGAACGTCAGTCACGGCCCGCCAAAACGAATAATAACATGGCAGCCATGATAACGAAAGAGTGTAACTTATTTTCACCTAACATCAAATTTACTGTTACATACAACGGAATAGAGTCCTTTTTTGTTTGTTCTAAGTACGATCAAGAGTCAGTTTGATTTCTATCTGGAATTTTGATAGAACAAAGGCGTTGAAAGGAAACACGTGCACGTCGGCAGAGCGCACGCTAATAAAATGGCGGATTAAGTTCGATGGACAGGTGAGGGGAAAGTTCTAACTATTGGCCTCTCGAACGAGTATAGCCGTAAAGGATTTATGTCAGGTAAGACATGGAAATTAAATTCCTTTGGAGTATAAGACATACTTACCTACCAATCGTCGAAGGTCCTTAGGATTTACGGAAACTGACTTAATATGGGCCCTACCTACATTAGTTAAATATTATGATTCTTATGCAAAAGGTGCATAGTGATTTCAAATGTTTCATTTTGACATGATGATTGTACATGTCTATAGGTAGCAGCTTCAACAATTGCGTGGCTGGTACATACAAATTAAATATACCTAATATTTTATTCTGCTAGGTACTATTCCAATTAGGTATAATAACTATAGCTTTATATAATAATATTTGTAAAATAAATTTAAAATTAAATCGTATCTTACCTTATCTTATTTAGGTCCGCCGTACAACATTATGAATATGCATAAAATGTAAATAAATTAATGGTTTATTTTATAGTACTTATTTGTAAAGGAAGATTTATTGTGCTTAAGATGATGAAAAAAGCAACTAACTCCCACTTATATTAAATAGCATAACGATTTAATAAAAAGTACTATGTACTACTATTCAGCCACTGCTAAGACGGGCCTCCTCCACTCTGGCCGGGTTGGCACAGGATTTCGTATTAAATTTTCTTTTTCGTACGGCTAGGTTATCGGCCTGGGCATATCCTTTCGTCGGCTCCTACGACACCCGCAGAATGGAATGGGGTGGTGACACCATGAATTCTAAATCCGCCACCACACGGAATATAAAAAGTACACATCGCCAGCATTGATATGAATTTGCTCCCGCTTCACAAAGGTAGCATTGAGCATGGCACGTAGGAATAGCCGCGTCGATTGATCGTCAGATATGGCACGATGATGGCTCTTTGTCGCACTGCCACGTTTGGACAGGGTAGATTTAGGAAGATTGGTAAACAAAAAAATATCACGCACTCGACGCCAAGAATCTGTAAAATATCTTCAATATGATGATTTCTTAGGTTTTCGCGATTATTACACATTGAAATTAAACACTTTTTAACGGATTTATGGCGTGTATATTACACTTTGATAGACCTCAAATCCTTGCCAAGGAAAATCATTACATTCCAAGAATGATCCGCGAGGCTATTGAGATTAAAAAACGTCCAAATTTCAATAGAGAGGATGGTTGGCAAGTACCACCTGTTTGGGATCCAGTCATTAAATTGATCAAATCTCAAGCAAAACACTCATCTGCAAGACTTCTGGACACCGTGAGCGATTTCTGCGTGCACAGGGAACGTTATCAATAAAACAAAATTATAGGCGGTAGATTTTAACTGTTTCTTTGTACTTTTGAAGAAGCATTCGAAACGTCGGGAATTAAATAATGTAATATACACGCGATAAATCCGTTAAAAAGTGTTTAATTTAAATCTTCATTATGGATTTATCATAATAAGTCTAAACTTATACTGAATAGCTAAACCGACGGGATGCGTGTAATCGTGATTCATGTTTTTTAATAATCTGCTTATAAGAAGAGCAACGAAGAAAATTTTCAAAATTTGTACTTAAATATTATTAAAAAGCATTTTTAAGTTAAAACAATACATAATTCAATGAATTGGGCCCATGTGGTGAGGTGCCTATAATACTGGCAGCATTTTTCCTTATTATGACCAGGCTTGTTTTCTAGCTGAGGAAGCTGCCAGCCTTTGGGTGGCTCTTTGCTTTTTACCTATATTTCCATGGAAATTCGGTGAATTACGACCCCACGGCCCTAAAGTTTCGACGAAATGTTACCAGTGTGCGGCGTGGATATACTTTCCGGTCTCTCCTGCCGCACCAAGTCATGGTTGTTCCAGAAATATGGCATAGGCCGTAGTGTCAACACAAGTAGCATCCCACACCAGTGCCTGACCCCTAGCCCATGGAATGGGAGACAAAACCATCAGGTCTCTGGCCGTTATCACGTACTATACCTGTCACCTGTCGGCAAGTTGATAATATCATTCATTAAAAAAGACCGTGGTGTCTTAAAGCATCGACCTGTAGACATGCGCGTATAAAACCAGTCCGAAACGTAAGCCTTGTGGATCGCGTAGCATGTTAGAGCGAGGTATATTCCATCTTAATGCTAGGATAATCATGAATTGAGAATCCAGATTCTTTACGGAGAACTGCCTCGAAAGTATATAGGTATGTCGTAAGATCACTTTGATAAAATATTCGCATGTATTGGTTGACAACTATCTATTTACATGTCTATGTAGGAATAACTAGGTATAGCGCGCAGGACCGACGCCCGATGGGGCAGAAAAGTCCTCGAGTGGCGACCGCGTTCCGGAAAGCGCGGTGCTGGTAGGCCTCGCACACGGTGAACCGATGACCTGCTTAAGGTCGCTGGAAAACGATGGATGCGGGCGGCCCAGGACCAGCCTCTGTGGAAATCCTTGGGGGAGGAGGCCTATGGCCAGCAATGCACGTCTCTTGGCTGAAATGATGATGATGATTTAGGTATAACTAACAATACATCTGGTACAGAAAGCAAATTATTTATAGGCATCAACGTGAAAACATTTACCAGGAAAAAACTCCAAGAGCTTACCCCTGTTTCCCGGCTTCCCCCAGACGTAACTCGGAGCATTGTGTGTTGGTACACGATCCGTAAACAAATTTGTGAATATTATTCGTATTTATGGTACCCATGAATACGCCCCCGCGAAGGGGTGAGCCCCCATTACAGGATCTAAGATTTTCCATTCATGGGGTTAAGACGTACGTCTTGCTTTTAAATGCATGACGGGAGGGGTTTTGTAATTGCTGCAATTATTGTTGTACTATTATTTGGCGTTAGCTATTTAACATAATGCTTACTGAATGTCTATGAATATGTCAATGATATGAAATGTCTGCTATAGGAATAGCGAAGGATTTAGGTAGCAATTGTGAGCGCTGTCTGTTCCTAAAATGATTTTAGCCACGTTGATATCCATAAACTGAACCTAAAATATATTTACAATGCATTTTAGGTTAGGTATAGTTAATTGCTAATAGGAACCGTCGCACTGGTGCGATTTGAAACAACGATTTTCATATATGAATTTCAACATTTCGTCTGTGTCACTACATAAAATTTCTATGTGCCTATTGAATTTACATTGACTTAGAATACATAACATCACCAACTTATACCTTCCCGAGGGTGTCGTAATAAGCGACTAAAGGAACGGAAGAGGCAGTTCACATAGTTGCAAGGAAAACTTGATACAAACCGTCTTGAAGGCGCGGCACTGTAGGCTAAATTCTCTCCATGAACTTTGAGCCTTAAACGACGTTGACATATAATTAATAAAAAAATACCTAGGAGACTAGCAAAGAGTTTTTGTAACAAATGTCACCGCAAAACATGGGTGACGGAATCGCTGGATGGTCGTCACAACGCCGCCGGAGGTCGAGGGTCGGGCTGACTAATTAGAACAAAAACGCGGGAAAACACAAGTACGCTTGACAGTGAGGCAGAGACAAAGGGCGAACAGTTTTCGAACAAAAAGGTTTTATACTTCAATAACCAAGGAATATTGTTATTAACCTTCGACCTACGCACTAAGGTTGGTTTTTATTTGACCAGGCTAGGTCGTCAGGAATATTTTGTTTTAGAAAAAAAAGAATGGAATGTCCTATCCTATTACGCTGCTATTCGAATTTGAACCGTTTTGAAATGGAAGACATTCTATTTTCAATTCTAGTTCAGCGCTTAATACGGCATTTTCTCGTTGTCTACGGTTGCGTAGAGAAGCGCCATCGCGTCGATTGTCTGTGGCACGTTCGGGCAAAGAGGCCACAATCGATAGAGCACGGGCGTGCGTTGTAATGAATTTATTAGAGAAGAGAACCTAGTGTTTTGATGAGCTCTCCTGTCCTTTTGTTTCAGAATGAATAGCTTTAGATAAAGAATAGATCGTAGAGTAGTTATTTTAATTGGTAGATACCTAGGTTTTACGGTTTAGTCGTCTGTACACCAAGTATTTAGTTGCGATTTTGGGTTTACTGCATTTTTCCACATTTCTGCGTTTATTGAGTTTAGATTTAGAATCAGAATCAAAATGTTTTTTATTCGAATAAATTCTTGCGAATGCTTTCAAATAGTCAAAGATTACAACAGAAAAAAATAAAAATAAAAATTGCATACGGTCATCATCCCAACCTATCTTTTGCCGTAAGTGACTATAGCAATTATGGAAAACAATGTAACAAATAGGTACTAGCCACACAAAAAGAAAACTTGATACGGTCTTTGCAAGAGGCCAACTCGGTAGTATTGTATGGGCTGAGATGACCGATGTTATTGAAGATGAAATCTTCAGGAAACTCTATTTGAACGTTTTTTATCTTGTACATATAAAAAAAAATTGACGTTTTTCATTCTCCCAAAAAATACGAGGGCGGCAGAACCAATTTGGTTTGAAATATTTGTAGTAGTTCAAGGATGGTTTAAAATGTAGGAAAATGTAAATAACTTGCAACGAATGTAGTAAAAATTACCTCTTTTATTTTACCATAGAGACTGTTCTTATCTGCCAAACTGGTTGCGTAATGAGTTCTGCGACTAAACTTGTGTAGAGAAGTTCAGAATGTCTTTTTGTTTTATAATGTTTTGTGTTCCGGGTCAGCTATAGGTATACATATGCACGACAAAATACAGTAGTAGAAAAAACTTCATTTCAATAGTAGGTATAGCTATGACGTTTGCCTTTGCCTGTCATTCATCGAGCACTTCAAGAAATAAAAACGCTAATTCACTGAAAATATTCAACAGTAATAACGAAATGCAACAATGACATCGCGTATACCGGGATAGAGGTTCGACCAGTAAGACTAGCTGGCAGGTCAACACCTCGTTATCCCAAGTATCGACCACCTATGTGATTCATATTGGAATGTCTTTGACCATGGTTCCGCGGGATTTTTTTGTTTTATTGTTCCCGAATTCCTATACGAGGTGTAAAACCCTATCAACATAATACCGAAGTTTAGATATTACTTCTGGATATATTTATTTTAAATTATTTTAACATGTTTCTCATTAGTAGGCTAATTACCCTACAGGAATTTGGAGGAGGCCCGTCTTAGTTGTGGGTAATTTATAGGCTGTAATGGTGAATGATGATGGCGACATGTCTCTCTGATTCAATTTTAGCAAACTATCTACTAACCCGTACTTACACGTATTCCGTATCGTGACGAATTGAGACCCCAGTCCCTTCCATCCTGAGGGTGTCGTAATAGTCGACAAATGGAAAAGACGGCCGGAAACATAGCTGCCAGAGATGGAAAACTTGAAACGAAACCGTGTGCCGAAAGCGTGGCATAGTAGGCTAATTACCTACCCCGCTACGTTGGGAGGAGGCCCGACTCAGCAGTGGGTCATTTATGGGCTGAGTAGTAGTAGGTAGTAGTATCTACTTGTTATCCCACAAACTTCAAAGGGTGTTCTACAATATATCTTGGCCCTTGGGTTCTACGAGCTTATTTCATTAGCTTTTGTCACCAGTAGTGTCCTTGTGTCCTCAACTTCTTCTTATTTCTATTCCGAATATTTGTTGTAATTCGGCAATCATTAACCTACCCTGAAGAAACAAAAGCTAGATTCATGAATTAGTGGAATGAATTTAGAAGTGTGCGGTAGGTATTTGCATCGAACGGTTTTCTCGTTTTGCTCTCGATCCCCAAAACGAAGAGATGACTGGATAAATTATGTCAGTTCAACAAAACAGCTTTTATTTTAGTGCAGACTTGGGATTATTTTAACAACTCCGCCCAATGACAGGTGGTGGATTTGTGATGTAAGGCGTTGTTTTTAATGTTGACCTTATTATTTGTTGTTAAGCGGCGAAAGAAAATTACTGAGCAAAGAAGCTGTTGTAGATTCGATAAACCAAAATACTTAATAGGTACCTATCTAAGTATATTATTATTAGGCATTCACGCCACTGACATTCATAGTAGGTACACTTAGGTAGGTACCTATATGCAAATTCTTTAGTTTGTCACAATTTGAGTTAAAACAAAATACATCATCTTAGGAACCTACAAATATTCATTGAAATTAATTACTTTATAACGGATTTATCGCATGTATTTGTCGGTTAAAGTTTATAATTTTAAAATTGTAATAGGAAAACCTAGATCATTCATTATCATTTCAGCCAAAAGACGTCGACTGCCCATCATTATTTACAAACTAGCTTTTGCGCGCGGCTTCGCCCGCGTGGGCTTCGAACCCGTGCTTATCTCTATGCATATTTTTTATGAACATAAAAGCGCTTATTGCGTCTAAACTATGATAGTTAGATATGTGGACTCTCGTGGACTTTTTTGTAGATCTTTAAAAGACCTACAAACCATAGTACATCATTTTGTTCTATTGTCAATAGTTTTTGCAGCGCACGCATAAATAGGTTTTCGATTTTACATCTTGGTTTACAAAATCTCAACTTTCATGCGGATCCCTAATTCTTTTGAAAATAAAATATAGCCTATAACCTTCCTCGATAAATGGACTATCAAACACAGAAATATTTTATGAAATCGGACCAGTAGTTCCTGAGATTAGCGCGTTCAAACAAACAAACAAACTCTGCAGCTTTATAGATTAGTATAGAGTATAGAATATTCATAGTTCTAGGCAATACCCATCGCAAAATCTGACACTAACGTTAAATAAATTTGTATAAATTTGCTAAATCGGGCCTTCTCCAGTTAAAGGGAGGGTAATTAGCCTACTGTGTCACAATGGCCACGCGGGCTGCAGGGTTTCGTATCAAGTTTTCCTAATTATTATTAACCAGCGACCCGCCCCGGCTTCGCACGGCTGTCATGATGAACATCTACATTTATGAGTGTTTCTCTACAATATTATGCATGTATTATAGATATAAACCTTCCTCTTGAACCACTCCATCCATAAAAAAAAACCGCATCAAAATCCGTTGCGTAGTTTTTAAGATTTAAGCATACATAGGGACGGACAGACAACAGCGACTTTTTTTTATACTATGTAGTGATAACACACGTACTCAGAGAATACTGATTTGATCAGTGTACCCGTACCTTTAGCCTGCGTTGAATACCATTGTAACAATACACATCGTTAAGTTGCTTAATGAATCTAATAAACTCGTCAAACGCTGTTTATTTTCACTTTGGATTTTATAACTATCGACATCTCATTGTCTCTGGAACCTGTCATTCAAAAGCTTAGTCCTGAATGGGGTGGGGTACACTTTGTTGTGACAGGAAGCAACCTCATTTTGTAATAAAATATGATTATGATTCAAATGTTCTCTTTGCCATGAAATATTCCAAAGAGCTCTTGATATTCCAGTACTCTTTAGGTAGGTATGCTCGATACGTGCTCGAGTTAAACACAAAGGGAACGGACCTAAAGGATTACCAGCAAAAGAACGGCTTTCATCCTCTCGAGAGAAAATGGCGCGCGATTTGACAGCCGTCAGCTTTGGCGCGCTTTCGCGAGTGTTACCCGGTAATGGCAGCAGCGAAACAATAGGGAAATGTCGCGGGCTCTGAACACAAAGGATCAAACGTTGAGACGCGAATTACTGTCGAGTATATAGGCACCTAAGCTACGTAAAATGCTCGCTACATCGGTAGAATATTCTGACATGTATAAAACTGCTGCTATTTGATCCAATGTAATTAAATTACACGTGCTCTATTGAAGTACTTATAAAAAACGTAAACGTCACGTTTTTTGATAGTTTTCAAGTTACCTGATGGTCGATGGTTCGAAACTGTCTCGGTGGTGACGGATTTGGAGTACGTAGTGTCACCACCCCTTTCCATACTGAGGGTATAGGGTAGGGTAACCTAGCCGCAAGAGAAGGAAAACTGGAAACGAAACCCTGTGCCAACTCGTCTGGCCAGCGTGGCACTGAGCAGTGGGTCATTTGTGGGCTGAGTGGTGGTGGTTGGTGAACGTTTCGAAAAAATAATAGGTAGGTAAGTCTCAATCAATATTAATCTGTTGTATTAAAGGTTTATGATGATGATCGCATCTTGGTCAGAAACAGACCATCACCATGTAAGGACATATTATGAGTCTCATTTAAAAATGTTTGAGGCAATAAAAAATCCGAATAAATCCATATTAATTAATAATATTGGATAAGGCAACCGAAATAATAAATAAGCCATGGCAACCGTTATGGGCGTAGTTCGATATCCTGCTGGTACAATTTTAAAGCGCAGCAAATGTAGCCATTCTCACATAAAGGTTTTTATAAAGTGGGGTGTGTTCATGCAAGCTCATTACATAGAGCACATAGCATTGGCACCTCCATGCGTGCGCTGCAGTCGCCAGGAGTTCTCAATGGCTCTCCACACGAGTACCGGGGGAGATTACGAAACAATGAACTTTTTCCAAAATACATAATAATTCACAGCGTCAAATGACGCCGTTTTTTGTTGTCTGGCTTAGAGATCCGTAAATAAACAGATTTATAAGTGTTGTACCTACTACTCTACTAAAACTTAACAATTATTGCTATTAAGAGAGTAGTGTAAATTAGTACGTTGTTAATTAGTCGCACAACAATTCTTGGTTTTTAGTATTTAGTTAATTTTAGTTTTAGTAATTAGGTTCATAAACTAAAAAATAAGTATTAATACTACTCAGGCCTTAAATTACCCACGGCTGAGTCGTGTCTACTCTAGTTACGTGGAGGGTAATCAAAGCAGCCTTATAACATAGTAACTCTAAAAATATTCCAATTTTTCACGAAATTTTCAGTTTCGAAAACTCATTATAACACGCGGAACCAAACCTAAAACAGAATAACAGTACTGAATGGCAGATTTTTGATATTTTTTGGGTTCGTGCTCAAGTGGAGTGCTTGAAGCTCGACCGCTGCGGCAGCCGCGCGAATTATTAAAAAGTAAAAAATAAAATATATGACCCTACAGTGTGAGGTCGGCTGTTAAATATGACACGCTAGCTTAGTCACGGACAAATAGTTACGTGTTTAATTAATAACCATGACATCCCAATACATCGTGACATACCTAAGTGCGAAAGGATGATGAAAAAAATAATCGAACATTTATGATTTACCCCTTACAGGCATATTATATGAAGGCATGACAGCTGTCTAGTTTTGTGTTACGCGAATTATGACTTTTATACTTTTTTTAGTCGCATTACATGGTAGTTACTCATATATCCTTTTTTCGTTTGAAATCCTCTAGGATGGCCGGACATTAGGAACTCAGTGGCGCGGAAAGATGGAAATTAGCGCCCCAGGAACCGTCTGTAACTAATACCGTTCTCGAAGACCTCGAGGCCTTGGCCCGGCTCTAGAAGTGGAACCCCAGTCTTCGAGGCGGCCACTCCGAAGCATATGATTCAGCCTAGGAACCATCTACCTAGGAGGACGACACAGGATTAGTCCATGTGGTGACGGATTTAGAATATAATACCACGTCATTTGACCCTAAGGGTGGTAACAGCGGACAAAAGAACATCATAAGGCTGAAACCCAAAAGAAGGACAACTTGATACGAAGTGTCAACCCGTCTGGCCAGCGCAGCGTGGCGCAGTATGCTAATTACCCTCCATGTAATGCGAGCAGGCCCGACTCGGCATTGCGTATGGCGTCACAGCGCGTCGACCTGTTGGATTTATTTACTATCGGTGAAAAGTAATTATTTAACAAATTATTAACAAAAATGCGAAATAAAATAAACATATTTTACTTTTCCTATAACCAACTTATTAGTATTTTTTATGATATCTAAGTTTAAAGAAATTTGTAAGTATTGCATATATAAAATCACATTCATGGGAATGTTTTTAAAAAACAATTTCAATAGTCGTCATAAATGTATTGTATTGACGACTGTTAAGCAATATTAACAAATATCTTATTTCTAAAAGTTTAGTTTCTTGTTTGAAAGTTAGACCACCCAAAAAACACATTCGGCTGATTTTTTATGGTTGCCAAACGTTCGACCAAAACTTCCACCTACATTCCGCCCATCTCTAAAAATATTATATTATAAACCTCTTTTTTCATAATTAGAATAAATTTTTAAAATACAGGTTTCGAACCGATTTGCTTCTTACGACAACAAATATAAAATATCAGGTATTCAAACTTATCAAAACAAATAGTATCCATAATTACACATCGTTTCGATACATATCAACTTAAAAAACCGGTAGCCACGAACAATGACGTGAAATGAGTTATATCTCCCCCAAATAACCTAACCAACCACACGACAAATGAATTAGTCCAAATAATACAAAAAATCTTACACAATAGCTTTACAAACGAGTTGTGGGCGAAATTGTTACTAAAATGTAGCAACATCTGTCTAAAGGGGAGTTTTTGTAACAATATAATGAACCAAAAGCTAGGTCGTTAACAACGCGATTGTCAACTGTATAGTAAGCGATTTAAAATCCAAAATGCTCCT
The DNA here is from genome assembly GCA_905475355.2 of Clostera curtula. Classification (NCBI taxonomy): domain Eukaryota; kingdom Metazoa; phylum Arthropoda; class Insecta; order Lepidoptera; family Notodontidae; genus Clostera; species Clostera curtula. The sequence goes on along the minus strand of FR997813.1, from coordinate 985,508 downwards.
CTCAGCACTAATGTGTTAGAACGTTATTCGTGGCCATGATTCGGGTTAACGCCATTACTGTCAAATTGTTAGCCAATCGGCGAGAAGGTGCTCTAGCCAATCGGAGATAGGCATCGCGCGTGTTCGAAATGTAAAAATTTGGAGGGAGTCTGGAATTGTTTGTAACTTTTTGTTTGAGTAAAGAACTAATTTTCGTTTTTACACGTATGCGTGGGATGGACGTGAGATATATAACCGATTTCGTGGAGACATGTCTTAGCTGCATAAATAAATTAAAAAGGTATAGGTAATTATGTATTATTTTTAGGTAAGTGAATGATCTACCTGTTCAAAATTATAATAATAAGTAAGTAGTACCTAAACTGACCTACAATAAGTAATTAATTAAAATATCTCATAGGCTAGGTATCTTCTTGATTATAAATTAATTTAGCACAACTACCTAAATTTATCTGCTTGTTTAAATTTTTCATAGTACCAAATCTACCCGATATCTATTTTAAATTAGACTTAAATTATTATTCCATAATTTGGATGCTATGCTATGAAGGCCTACAAACTTAATGTTAGGTTAGGTTAGCCTAACACACATAATGTTAGGTGATACGGGTAAATAAAAAGCTGACATTAGACCACCTCAAAGGATAAGGTTTACATCGACCAACGACGAGATGGAATTTTTTTTGGGTTACTTTTGCTGCTCTTGTCGCCATCATCTGTTTTATGTAGGTACAGCTCTGGGACATACCACCTTTATGATGATAAGTATAGAAAGCAGCTTTCCAAAAATATCATTTACCCAACTTATTTAGTTTTGTCGCTTTGCTTCTGCACACGTTTAAGATTCTGTTTTAGTTATCATCTCGCACATTGTCGATGTCCATCATTAACAGTTCAAATCTGTCGTATTCTAACACAATGCAGCATTGTGTAATCAAATCAGGATCACTTGACCTTCCACGTCACATTTCTCACAAGTCAACAATGACCTATCCGTCAAATTCCCATCGAAAACGGAATTGCTCATTCACACTCGGATGGCTCGGAAACGCCACTTAAGTTCTCAAGACCACCATAAAGAAATCAAAGTCAACTGTCAAATAGAATTTGAATTTGGAACGACGGCGACACGCAGCGCGCGCGCCATGTGACGTCTTTGAGCGTCACGCGAGCCCAGCGTGGCAGCCGGACTCACACCGCTCCCGCCTTTTCCGCGAAATCATTAGTGAAAAGTACAAAAGACAAACCTTTGACACATTAGTTCATGGTGAAATGAACATTCTAGATCTTGGCGGCGTTTATGGGAAGTGAGCAGGCGCGCGGTTCGCGAATTTTTCATGGTTGATAAGTGATCATTGAGTGAGTGTGAGAATTTGGGTGACACGGTGCGATACGGAGTCATTATTAACACTTCGCTGCTATTTTTTATGTGTGATACTAAATTTATTTTATAAATTTAGATTTATTAAATAATGGAAAGAAGTGGTCTGTCTCTGCCTACCCCTACGGGAAAGAGGCGTCATTATATGTATGTATGTATGTATTAAATAATTGGAAGATAAAGCTAGAAGCGGGATGAAGAACAAGTTGCTTGCCATGTATTTCGTAGTTCAACGCCATTAAATCGCTCGTGTATATTAAAAGCCTAAATAATAAAAGTAATTCTAATGAACTGCCCAGTAAACTCGATGAAAATGTCAACATCGATATAAATTCAGACAGATGTCAATTACACGCAAAGAATTATTAACAGCTCATTAAAAAAACTAACCCGGGTAAAACATCTTAAAAAATCGCCGTTAACCTCATTCACAACTCGAGTGGCTCAGCCCTTGCTCCCTTTCATGCAACCTTCGATAAAAAAAAAAGAAATTAAACAAAAACTATTGATCGCGTACAAATGCGCGCCACTTCACATTTTCTTTGTGCGCCATATTGGAAATCGTTTTGACATGTGCGTTACATATTTGAGTTGAAATGTATAAAGACTTTAACTCGATTAATATTATAAATCAAATACAAATTGCCGTACTAGATGTGGTACCTCCTATTTTAGGATATATATTTTTATTTTATTTCATTATATGTACCTATGTTTTTGTTATATTGCGTTTTTATTTAAATAATTTATTATTGAATCAAATCCATAAATAAAAAAACTAACCAATTTGGTTACAGATAGGAAACACGTGGAGGCCCAAGCATATGGTTGCACACATACCTTAATCGTACCGCAAAATATACGCACCTGCTAGTTGATCGAACATAAATTAAAAGAACTTTCCGTGTCATATTTTTATTTAAATCAAATGTCTGTGCCAAAATATTTTAGTGCTTCACAAATTGCCACTTAATTTCTACGATAATGTAATGTACACAACTAGAGGTTACGGATAAGTTAAGACCTTAAAAATGCATCAACAATCGCGTTAATGCATAAAATATCAAATGGCCCATGCAAATGTGGAGCTGAAAGTTTTTTAAATTGTAATTAGGCTTTTTGTTTTTTCAAACTACACTCGGATGTATGCTTAATGAGTCTTAACTTATCGCGTACTAGTTATAGATATTCTGTAATGTTTTATGTTATTACCAACTAGCTACTTATTACCCGTCTACGTTGACAATAAATTGGGTTAGTTTATTTTTTGAAAGTACATGTCATATTTTGGATTTTAACTTTTCACAAATTTCTACATAGGGCAGCATGAAAGGTTAATCGTCACTTTCAGAGTTTTAACAAGGATATCATATAGTCATATATCTTTTCAATGTTGAAATATACCACCACTGTTCACCATAATTTTTTCGCAAAACTGAAGCAATGCTGAAATTACAATGTACAATGTCAAAATATTATCTTTATTTATCAAGTATCAATAATTGTAGGAATTCCCTATTGAATTAAAATGTAATACAACCTATTTCGTACTCTTGCTCGATTTTCGCTTGACCATTTTTGGGAAGATTTTTGATTAATCTAATTGCGTCACAAATATAAGTACTAACTACTTATTTTAAATTCCGTGTAGTGAATAAGAGGGACTGTGTGCAGTTTATGCACCTCTGTTGTGTGAAAGACTATTGTTAGTTCAAAGTAGTTATCATTATTCATAAACAAATAAAACGATACAAAAAATGGACGTTACAAAATATTTTTATTTCGTAATGGAATTTGATGCCTTAGGTTTTCACGATCATTGCACATTGCAGGAAATGATTTCTTGACGGATCTGATCGTGTTCTTTTATTTAAATGCCAACTTTTCAGACACTTTGCAGTGTCCGAACCGTTAAGAAAACATTTCCCGCAATGGAATTTGAGTCGTATTAAAAATGCATCAATATGCGAATTTAAACCAGGTAGTAAAATATAAGGATTTTACTCCCGGGTCGTATATTTTATCTTAAACTAGTGGCCCGCCCCGGCTTCGCCCGTGCAAAGCGGGGGTGGGTTATACTTAAAAACCTTCCCCTTGAATCACGCTATCTATTTAAAAAAACCGTTTCAAAATCCGTTGCGTAGTGTTAAAGATTTATGCATACATAGGGACGGACAGAAGAATGCGACTTTGTTTTATACTATGTAGTGATTTACGATAGCATATATGTTTATCCCGAACGATATCCGTTTTGTGGCCACATAGTAAAATTAGCTGGCTTATTGGGGAACTAAGGTGATTAGGTACTCGTACATACCTTGTATATTGTATAATATAAATATATAGGTAAGTTTTAATACGATATTGATTAATTCAAATCAAAGCCATCAAATAAGTCAAAACAACGGTTTTGTGTAAACAAATTTAAAAACCAAACTTTTAAGTAGGTAATATAAAGAATAAATTGAATATAAAATATACTCTATATTATAAAAAAGTACTTCTAATCAGCCCATAAATGACTCACCACTGAGTCCTCCATCATGTTGAAACCCAAAATTTAGCCTACATTTACCCCACGCTGGCTAAATGACTGCACAGATTTTCGACACAAGGTACATAAAGAAAATAGGCCAGAAAAAAAATTACAATCTTTTTTCACCGTCACAGATGTTTTACATATATTTTAGGCATCATAAGAGCCGGCAAATTTTATTAATAGGCGACACGTATATCCTCATCACACTATTCATCTGCTGCGGGTAGCTGAAGACAAAACGTTGAATACCGAAATACGAATGACGCAAACGAAAAACATTTTTATTTGTTTAATAATACAGTCCTTCGTATGAACGTAAGCGATTCTATCAACTGCAATATTGGTTCAAACTGCGTTGTGTTGGCGTTTTGACCAATGAAACGGTTCGGTTATGTTCAACATGCCGTTTGTTTAACTCGCGACTTACGCGCCCATCTTGCGTACCTAGTAAGATTTCATGATATATTATATAATAATAATGAAATCTTCGGTGACCAATATTTTAAGGCACCCCAATCCCCCAATAACTCAATTTCTTAACCGTGAATCTTGCTCTGCAATCTTTCGCTGTCGCGATGTAGAAATTTTTGGTAGTTTTCGCATTTATAGGCAATATTTTTTTATGTTGTTAGCATATGCAGATTTTTCGTGGGAATTGTGATAAGTGTGTAGCATGCTTGTCGCTAAAAATTATTCATAGTGCTAAAAGATCGAAAGGTAAAAGGTTTTGCAATGCATGTACGACACACACGACGCGATACCTTTTTCACCATTATAACCATATTCATCAACATTTGGTTAAACTGCAGTTTTTCGTTATAAAACACATCCTGCCATGGTCTGGTCATTTCAAAAGCCAACAACCTATATTGCAGTTGAGAAAGTCACTTAGCTGTACATTTTATACAAAAAGTCATCTTGCTTATTAACCTAACGCCACCCTCCTTGATATCTTCTATTTGGGCCTGAACCCTGGTCACTACTGCTCCTATTCCTGTACTGGTTGCTGTTGTTCCCTTGTCCCTGGTTGCTATTGTAGCCTTGCCCTTGGTTCTGTCTGTAGCCTTGGTTCGATCCGAACCTATTCTGGTTACCCTGTCCGTACCCTGATCTGTTGTAGCTTTGATTGCCCTGATTGTAACCTTGGGGAGAAAAATTCTACTGTTAACCCTATTTACAACAATTCTGTAAATGTATTTTTAATCTGTTAAAACTTCTATCTGTGTGTATCTATCAGGCTTTTACATCCAGACCACTGAACCAGATTTCATACAGCCAAAAATGGGATATTTGGCAAAGGTATATTTGTTGTGCAAAAATATAACGAGACAGATTGTGAAAGTTTAAATCCATATAAGGCAAACGCCACGCTGGGTTATTAACATTTACACATTTAGCTATTTACGAGCCCAACCGATGCCATGTAATTGCTAGCTAGCATTAATCTGCTAAATTCTAAAGTTCTTACCAAGTGCTTATGTCGTACATCGCGATACTATTAGTAAGTTATCGAAACTCTCACAATCGACAATCAATGGTATGATGATTGTCGATTTACACTTTATTGAATTAGCAAATTTGGGACCCTGTAGTTAGCAACTGGTATCTAATAAAAAGAAATCACAATTTTATAGCTCCTTACCTTGGTCAGAGTCATGGCGTCTGTTATGGTAGCCCTGGTTGCCTTGACTGTACCCTTGGTTGTTCCCGTACCCTTGGTTGTTCCCGTAATCTTGGTTATTTCCATAACCTTGGTTGCTGTTGTAGCTCTGGTGGCCCTGGCCGTGCGGCACGAATCCACCGCGCATTGGGCCAAACGATTGTGAACGTTCTATAACAAAGACATTTTATCTTTTAAATATGTTTTTTAATTTAAATAACAGTTATTATAAAATTATAGGGAGATGGAAATACGGATGATATTCTTTATAGATATAATCATGCAAATAACCTTACTAGTTCATAGAAAACTAGCCAAGGCACATTTGCTCTCACTAATACAAATCCCTAAACCTCTTCAAATTCATTACTAAATAATATTAGCAGTGTTTCTGTCGTGTGTTCAGAGGTTCTGTTGATTTCCTATTATTTTCCAATATTATGTCAACCAAAATTACTCAAGTCTTTTTATACCGACACTTTATTTATGATCATTGTAGAAACGGAATGTACAATGGACGACAGCCGGTAGCTAAGAGCTACATGTTTTCTAGCCAGATGTCTTAAGAGCCTGTCGACTTTACTACTACTAACAACCATGGGTATTAAAAAGTAGCATTTACAATAATTGTATCCGTAACACATCTAACACCTTTTATATAAAAAAATCCGTCATAAGTGATGGAATCACCATTAAGGCCCCGAGTTGGGCGCCAACGCGATGGCTAACAATTGCGCTTAATAGCAACGCCTCATTACATACTCCAGTTTTCTCGCTGCCAATGCGTATTAAGTTTCTTTTATCTGACGCTGACGCTGTAGGTTTTATTCCAACTGGTGTGCCCAAGATAAAAAACAAAACTGTAATTTTCATAATACCGAAATGTATTTACTTACAATCAATCAATCAATCAATCTCTTTATTTGCTGAATATGGGTACATTACATCGTGGTTAAAAAAAAAAAATATTAAGTCCAATTCCATATTTTACCCTTGTGGGGTGTGCAAAAATTATATAAGAATTATTAAAACTATGTTAAATATAGATACAAACCAGTCTTGTGAATGTTACTTAATGACTATTAAACATTGTAATATAATATAATGCCAGCCCCATACAAGAGTGGGCAATGTCCTGAATCAACCACGCTCATAAAAGTAGATAATAAAGTCAAACGTAAACATTCCGTAACTTGTCATGCAGAAGCTTAATCTTATAACGATACCCACATCTAGGTTTGTTAATACTGCTAGCGAATAAATAATAAATTGCCAGCGCTGGCGACGGAGTTACCCATTTTTGTAGTATGATGTAATAGATAATTATGACAAAATAATTTTAACGAAAACACAAATAATGTCAACACTTATTATAAATATTAATTATTAATTAGCAATGAAATATATTAGAATAAGGCAAATAGAAATAAAAATGTCAATTTAAAAAATAAAATAGTATAACAATATTATAAAATGCCACTTAAAAATTCATCTACACTATAATAAGATTTTTCTATCAAAATATTATTCAATTTTTGATTGAACACCTTTTTGCTTCGAATCTCTAATAAGGTCTTCGGTAAGTGATTGTATATCCGTGGTCCCATACAAAATATACTTTTGTTAAATAAGGTTGTTTTATGTCGTGGACAATAAATTTTATGCATATGTCGCTCACTCTTGTAATTTTCAAATAAGTTAATATTATTTCTAATAAAAATTACTGTTTCATACACATAAAGACAAGGCATTGTTAATATATTGAGGCTTTTGAAGAAAGATCTACAGCTGTCGGCCTGTTTTATTTTACATATTGCTCTAATACACCTCTTTTGAGCCTTGAATACATCGTCATTATTTGTAGAATATCCCCAAAACATGATTCCGTAACGCAGAATAGATCCAACATATCCATGATATGCTGCTAATACAGTAGATTGACTAACAACTTTGGAAAGCATGTACAAAGCATAGGATTGTTGATTTAATTTTCGGCAAAGATTATCAACATGTATTTTCCAATTTATGCTAGAATCAATGTTTAGACCCAAAAAATTTGTGGCATTTACCTCAAGAATTTTTGTTCCCATATATTCTACGTCAATATTACTTATTTGGGAAGTTCTATTTTTAAATATCATTAGGTATGTTTTGCTTAGATTTATTTTTAAATTATTTGATTTCAACCATTGTATTATGTCATGCAAAGTATTTTCGATGTCAGTTTTTAATGATAGTTTGTCATTTCCTGTGAAAACAATAGTGCTGTCGTCAGCGTACAGGAATATTGGGTGACTAGTTACCTTCGGCAGATCATTTATATAAATGATAAATAAAAGTGGCCCTAGTACACTGCCTTGTGGAAGTCCCTGTTGTACTTCCCTGTACTCTGATGAATATTTTTTCTCTAGTTTAAGATATGGGCATATTCGTGTTATCTGTGTGCATTGAAATCTATTAGCTAAATATGATTTTATAAGGTCAAGTACAATTCCTCTAACTCCATAAAAAGAGAGCTTATTTATTAGTAGTTTGTGGTCTACGCAGTCGAAGGCTTTGGTGACATCCATATATAGGGCACATACTGGTATCTTTTTGTCAATATTATCGACCACTTTCTGTAGTAAATTGTAGATGGCGACATTTATGGATTTATTTTTTCTGAAACCGACTTGTTCTTGGGCGAAAATGTTCTTGGTTTCAAAGAATGAGTATAAGCGATCGTGTATTACTTTCTCAAATATTTTTGAAATTGTAGGAATTAGTGCTATTGGTCGATAGCAACTCATACTTTCTTTGTCACCTTTTTTAAAGAGTGGCTTTATAATTGTAATTTTTAATTTATCTGGGTAGATTCCGTTAGTTATACACAGATTAATTATATAACTTAACGGATATGATATCTTCAGAGCCACTTCTTTTAGGATAATAGTACAAATATCGTCGTATCCAGTACTACGTGTATTTTTTAGGTCTCTTATAACATAATAAATTTCCTTAGGGGTTGTCACGGTCATAAATAGAGAATTAACATTATTATTGTGATGATTATTAAAATTTATGTCAGTATTTAGTTTTTCCACTTGGTCAATAAAGAAATTATTAAAAGAGTTGGCTATCACATGCGGTTCATCAGTAAGCGTTAAATCGTCTGTTTTGATTTGTCGTATTTCATCCCTAGGCTCATTGCGACGCGTGTTATTAATTATTTTCCAAGTTGCCCTACTCTTATTGTGTGCTTTATGAATAAAGTTATTATTGTGGCTTTTTTGAGTCAATTTTATTATATGATTTAATCTAGCTGATAGCTTTTTAAATTGTGTCTTGAGTTCAGTAGTACGTTGATTTCGATATTGCCATAATAGCTCTCGCTTACGCTTGCAGCACTTTTTAATACCATAAGACATCCATTTCGGTCGCTTATTTGTATTTACCCGAATACGGCTCATTGGAAAGCATAGGTGATAAAATAGTATAAAAGTATCATAAAATAAATCAAACGCTTTGGTAGGGTCCGAAATTTCAAATACCTCACTAAATTTAAGCGAGTTAATACACTCATTAAACTTTTTAATATTTTCTGTACTGTAATCTCGTTTTTGAACATACCAATGACTGAAACTGTAGCTTCGTTTTACAGGACAGGTGAGCAATTGAGCATAATGGTCGGATAAGGCAAAGTCCTCCAATTTACTCTTACATCCTCGAAACTGGAAATTATAAAAAAAATTGTCCAAGCATGAACCGCTTATTGGGCGTGTAGGCTCATTGAACGCCCATTTTAAATTATAACATGTAAGTGTTTCTAGGAACTCTGTAGTGAGCTTTGTTTTAGCTAGAATATTGATATTGAAATCACCACATATTATTACTTTATTTTTCTTACAGCAAAACTGCTTAAGTAAAGATCTAAAATTTGTGAAAAATACGCTTATATCCTCTTGTGTTACTTTAGGTGGCCTATATACACAGAATACCATTATATTATGATCGACGAGCTTAATGCCTGAGACTTCCATAATACCCTCAGAACAATAGTTTCTGAGACCATTTATTTCATTAAATTTATGTGTATTTCGAATAAAGATACACGATCCACCATTGCGACATTTCCGCGCATAATACGAGCCCAATGTGTAATTAGGAATTGTCACAAATTTGGAGTCACTCGTTATCATGTTGTGTTCGGTTACGCACAAAACATCTATCAGAGTATTATATATATGGTTACTAACTTCATTTGGTTCTAAGACGAGTGCGTCATAACAGTTGTCTTAAAATTTTTATTCCAAAGACTTATTAAATTATTATTAAATATTGTAACATAGCTAATAGCGCGATGTATACACATATGAGTAATTGCTATCATTTGTGCTTGTGCTCTGATTTTTATCATTAAGTGGCGCCACATTTTTTTTATAAAATGTGCAGTCAATCGTTTTTATTACTATTAATGATATCTTAGGTTTTCACGATCTTGGCATACTGCAGGATGTGATTTCTTGACGGTTCTGATCGTGTTCTTTTATTTAAATCCCAATGTTTCGGGCAATGCAGTGTCCAGTTCGCGACCAAACGTTATTTATAATTTTAGTTCCTTTAAAGCATTTCTTTGTATAGAATCCAAGCACTATCCAATGGTGCTAAGAAGAACTTTACCACAAATATTTTGGTCATGTAACATTTGAAACGCATTTCAAACGAAACTTATCTGCCCGAGTTACAGTGCAGTGTGCAGAAACACCTAGCAGTAGGCGGCAGTCGTAAAAAACGTAAACCAGAGGTGCAGGCAGACATAATAGGCACCTAATGACGCCGCGACGCGACACATCCACGCTATCAAAAGCGACGCGAGCGAGCGCGCGCAAATTACTCGCAACGCGACAAGCGCGCCTGAATGGGGCGCCGGCAATTTGGGAACTTCGTGAAAATTAAAAATAAAAGAAGATTTGTTAAACACTGTCTGGTTTAATAAAAAAAAGTTGCGGTTCGGCGGGATTTCTAGTAAGATATTTGAATTTAGTTTTTAAATTATTCATATTCTGGCTCAGAGATGTCGCGGTTATTCGTGGACAAGACTATGACCAACACGAGTTTCTTTATCTGAAAGGATAATAATTACGACTATACGATTAGTACTAACAAACTTAAACGACGGGTGGGTGATGAAACACATCGATATTAACATGGCCGCTTACAATCAGATATTGATTATTTGTTTACAGATTTGCAGAAAGAATTCTGACACCTTAGTGAAAGCGTATTACTGGAAGTACTTTAACGAGTATCTGTTTACTAGTTCAACTGTTTCCAAATCTTGCCTAAATAGATTTATTCATAGGAATACTGTAGCTTAGCTTACATTATGAATATCACAGGAAAAGTCGTTATTGCAAATCTGTTGTCAAGGAAAAAGCAAGCTTCTACGAGCTCAAAATAAAAATCCGCAGGTACACGTGTATCTTGATGAAATCTCCTCAAGATACACGTGTACCTGCGGATTTTTATGATGAGCTCCAATCGCGTAAGAAGCAAAGAAGCGGTTACGTCGATGATACATCAATTGGTGACTTATGTGTATCTGTATATGTATGGATACCCGAAATTTTATGGGACAGTAGCTACGGCAATTCTTCTCCTAATGTAACTACCTACCAGCTCCCGTCATAACTTATGTTATTATGTTATAAATATGTTATGTCTTATGTTATAAAGTTATAATAACATAAGTTTTTATGTTACCTATTTGATTTTTTGTTATTGTATATTCTATACAACAAGAATGTTGTTATGTGTATAGTAGGTAGGTAGTATATTTTCACTTTTTAATAAAATAACATAATCTTATGTGATTTCGAAAGATTGAACAATCCAAGAAAACAATGTTTTTCAGATACTCTACAAACCCTTAGTGTTAACCTTAGTTACACTGAAAAAAAAAATGATCGATGCCATCAACATTTTTATAACTGTGATCAAGATACTTAGTCACATAGGGGAACACAAAGCACTTGTTTACCGGCAATAAAGTTAACTTGATCATTAATTGTACCGATGGTCTCAGTAATATTAAATAAGCTCTTGATTGTGCTGATCACTAAATAAAGTTATTTTTGAGTTTGAGGTTATAACCTAAATACAAAAATAACTTTATTTACGTACGTCTTATCACAAAACTCATATTTAAATCGTTATATCTAAACTACCATCATCATCTTTTGGCCTTTCTCCCACTCTATATTCATATGGGTCGTAATATCTCGTACCTCTTTTAGCGCGTTAGCATGCAGTCTTGAATAATCAGCTATACATACATTAGATTTCACCTTCGTCGATCTAGGTGTTATGTCGCCACCTTTAGATCACGTGTCCCCGGTTCGATTCCGTGGTCGGACAAGTAAATAAATATCTTTGGACATTTCACACAACGCCATCTCGTCCCAAGCTAAGCAACTTAATGCTTGTGTTATGGTAACGAGATGGATGATAAACTACTTAAATACTTTTTCTTTTTGTAAATACATACGTATTATAGATAGAAAACAAATATTTCTTCCGTGCGGGGATCGAACCCGCGACATGCTGCGCGGCAGTCGATCGCTCAACCACTGCGTGTAAACCACAGGTACGTACTCTGAGTCCGGGTGTCATTGGTGTTCGTGAATTTCATGTTTGTAAACTTAAAGTTATTGTATCCTTTTGATAAAGATACAATATATCGCTTATTACATCACTAAATTGGGTGGTATTTTTCCATTCTGGTTTTGTTTGATAAAATCCAAATGTCAAGCCTTATTCCTACGGCTACTACTTAACCACAAAGGTAGTGTTTCGCTCGAAATGTCGAGTGGGATCGGGAGTCTTACTCGTAATTCAAATACCGAACCGAGAACGTTATAATATATTTAAGATTTCTTGTACAGGTTGTAACATAAACTATTATGGCTATAGCCATAAGGAACAAAGCAACTTTATTTTTCTTAATACGATCGTCACCTGCATCTGACGAGAGTGTTTTAATTTATGGTACCCGGATTACTAATAAGGAGTAGGGTAATAACAATAGTTAATTGGTTGATTTCCATGTGATGTTTCATAAACATTAGGACTTCTCTCAATATTATGTACTAGCGGTCGCCCAGCGCTCGAACTAGCCATATTTAATTTAAATTCTAGTTTTCCTTCTTTTTGCGGCTAGTTGCTCTTATCGGCTCTTACGCCACCCTCCGGATGGAATGGGGTGGTGTCACTAAGTATTTTAAATCCGTCACTATGCCGACCACACTATATTCTACGTTAGAATAACTCCTACGCTGTACGGATTAAGGTCTATGTCAAGCATTCTTAGGATGTCTGTCTCGTAATTCTTTTAGTACAAGCGTGGGACAGCAGGTTCCCGCATCCGAGGGTCGCAGCCACAATAATTAGTGGCAGCCGACGGCGCGTGCTCAAGCACCTGTTCGGGACATCAAGCTGACTCTCGCCGGTATAACTATAGGTCGACCATGGCGATTGATGACGCACACAGTTCCATTTTAACCACTGTCTACGAGTTCTGTTAAGTCTAAGACGACTGTTAGAAGTGGCATCTTAGGTAACTTAACTGATTAACCAATTTAGAATAGAATACTCTTTATTGTACACCAATAATATAAAAGGTTAACATAGCATCAGATATAATACTAAGAAATGTACAATGGGCGGCTTATCGCACTAGGCGATTTCTTCCAGACAACCTTTAGATAGAATACCTTTACCTTTCTTCATTTAGATAGAATAGAAAAATGCTTTATCGTATTAACAAATAATGGCGTTCACAATCGTCAACGGATACAATCTCCGTCCGAGATCCTACTAGAGGTCAAATTGTTCATAAGTACTAGAGGCTTATTTGGTTGGGTTCCACGATTATTACACATTATAACAATTCTCCGTGAGGTGACGGATTTGAAATACACTGTGTCACCACCCAATTCCATCCTAAGGGTGTCGTAAGAGTCGAGGGTGTGTAGGTGTAAGGGCCTGGCCACAGCTACAGGCTGTGCGTTGCGCGGTGCGTTGAGCGGAGCGGCGGGCGGCGCGATTTGCGGTGGTATGCCACAGCTAGACTAGTTGCGACCGCGGTGGCGTCGCCAGGCACGTATTTAGAGAACGGCTAAACTATTAAAATATCAAAAGTGGCACGATATTGCCTTAAAACAAGTGCGTTCTTAGCTGAAGATATCATTTAGTCAAAAATAGCGCACCCAGTTAACCAGAGAAGGAGAGAACTTGGCGAATTTCACTCTCTTTATTATTATGAATATAAGAACTATCCCGATATTTTTTTTATTATACGCGTGCAAGCATAGATACTTTTGATTATATACTCGGTCACATAAACGAAGACTTGAAAACTAAAGTTAACTAGGTACCACCAGGAAATTGTTGTTTTATTTCGTCCCACATTTTTTTTACAACATGGTTTTAATTATGATGTGGATTATGGATTATGATGACATCCATATTGCTGGTCTAGTATTAGTATTTCACTAAAGAACTGTTCCATATCCATTATTAATTAGCTCAACGCGCGATAAAAACAAAATAATTTCTTTCCGTCGCGCGATGCCTCAATACGTCCACCGAAGCCGCCGCGCGCAACGCTCTGAGCTGTGGCCACCTGGATATTGGCTAGTACATTTGTTTCACTCGCACATCGCGCAGCCCGTCGCGGCCGCGTACACCGCGCCGCTAGTCGCTCCGCAAGACGCGCCGCCGAATGCGTCGCCGGTAGCTGTGGCATACTTCATAGATGGTCTACCATTTGTTTTCACCGCTTACCGCGCCGCAAGACACTCCGCAATTCGCACCGCTGTTGGCTGCGGCCACGCGGTAAGAGTCGACAATAGAAAACGACAAGGCCGAAAACTTTGCCGCAAGAGAAGGAAAACTTGATACGAAGCCCTTTGAACCAGCGGTCAGCGTGGCCCGGTAGGCCAATTCCCCTTCATGTATCTGGAGGAGGAACGACTCAGCAGTGGGTCATGTATCTGCTGAGTAGCATTATAATGGTCAGTGTGGTGACGTGTTTAGACTTTTAGAGTACACAATAAACCTACTCTATCCAGCCCAAGAGTGTAATATGGTGCATTTAAAGGGACACAAAACGCAGACGCATTAGCCGCAAGAGAAGCCAAACTTAATATAAACCCTGTCCTTAACCGTCTGGCCACCGTGGCAGAGTAGGTTAATTATCCTCCACGAACTTTGGGTAGGAACGACACAGCAGTGGGTCATTTTTTTATTTATATTTTACAAAATCAAATCCCTTGCACTTAGTATAACATGAATCGCGGGGGCAGTTTACAAACTTGAAATTCACGAACACAAACACCCAGACCCGCACCCGTCCCCGGAATCGAACCGGGGACGCTTGATCCAAAGGCGGACCATCCAACCGTCAGACCAACAGGGCAGTTATTGACAGGCAATTGTGTAGTTCCGTGTAGTTATTCTATAATTTATGTCAAATGTCATAACAGCGGATATTATTGTACACACGTCAATCGCTGAGCCAAATAAGCGTGTTCAATTAAAAGTAACCCCTCATTGCGTCGCGGCGGGTAATTGGGGCTCGTGCCGCCCCCGACTACGGCGACCATCAATCCCACAGCCGCGTGGAGATATTCGATATGGACCTATTCTATCATGATGCCTATTTAGATACATAGATAAACGCTTTATTGTACACCACATATATAAACAGAACAGATAGTACAGTCCTCGCCAATCTTTATGACCGCTCTGAATGTAGTATTTCATAACTAATACGTACTTAGCTTACTCACACTAAAACGCGGGTGGCGAGGACGCTTGCGGGTGAAAAACGGCGCGCGCGGGCGTGCCCTGCCTCAACGCCCCACGTACGTCCCCCTGATACCTGATTTTGCGTTGTGCGTAGTGTAATGCGGCTACATTCAGAGCGGCCATAAAGATTAGCGAGGACTGTACCTATACAACCATTTGTACAAGGGGCGGTCTTATCGCTAAATGCGGACTCTTACAGACAACTTTGAGATGGACATTATCAGGAAGAAGTTAAGAAAAGGTAGCAAGAAATACAATAATACGTATAATATTTATTATACAAAGAAGTGCAATATGAAAAAGGAAAGTTCTTTTTTAAATACATAATACAGTTTAACTTACTTTAATTAATTTAGTTACCATGTAAGTTATACCCCCGATACAGCTGGAAAAATTCTTACTACAGTGATAGTATATAGAGAATCTTTGTCCCTAGAGTCATTGCATAATACAACGGGAAATTCTCTTTAAACACAAATAATATTGACACACGATTTTCGAAACCCCCATGTAAAATGTTCGCTTACAAATTATTACAATCAGAGGAAAAACAACCGTATCGGACGAGGATAGGGGGCAATGTCGTGTCAATTTGTTTCTATTTGATTGGGATTAATTGAATTATAATTGAAAGTCATGCCAAAGTGACTTTTTAGAGAAGCATCGTTAGTGGCATCTGAGACTTGCGACACTTTTATGCTATTGCACAATATGGACAAATGCAAGATCAATGCCAGTTTATAACATGTTAAATACATTCAGACATTGGTACGTTTGTTACTCAATCTTAATGCAAATCTTAATGACAATAATTAACAAATTATTTATTTAGCTTACTAAATACGTAGGGCTCTTTTGGGTTCTACTAGGTGGCAATATAAATTACGAGTAGAAATACGAGGTGAAGATTTCACGAAAATTCATCAACTGATCACATATAATTCATACTGTTTATAATAATCATTTATGATTTATTTTCTGACTCATTATTCTATGGCCGTATTGGCATAGAGCTATTGTCAAAAAAAGTTTCCTCCTTATATACTAATTTACGTAGCAAGGTATAAGCCCCCGTGGTACAAGGACGACTAGTATTCGTAAGTAAAACTTCAATAATATATATTCAAAATTCAAAAGAGCTTACAAACCTCCACAGGGGAGCAGACAAGAAACTCTGTAGCTGCTTATTTTTCAAATCGCTATTTCTAGCTACAAATCAGATATTTGACAGCAAAATCACGTGTGTTAAGAGTGCTAAGAGATATATTTTTTTTTATTTGAAATCTCTTCACCATTAAAAACCTTTTCAATATTGCAAAAACATAGCGCGCCGCGAGATATCTTTATCGGATTATACAGGATTCCCTAAAGCCGAGTATTAAAACACCTGGTTAAAGGTAAAGCACGGAAAAAAGTTCCAACATTGTATCCGTAAATCCTCCACGGCCGGATAATAGGAAGCACTTGAGCTTCGATATTCGAAAAAAAATAGGTCCCCATTGTTGGCAACCCTCGATAATTATTATTTTCGTAGCTGGCGACACGGCGCAGACAATGGATGCCCTACGCACTTCCTGTTTGCTTTCGCGCGCTATTTAACATGAATGCGCCGCGCGATTGGCCAATTTGAATTTCGAATGCAGTATAATGGCTGTTCGGCTATCGCTCGGTAATTTGTTTCTTTTCGGTAAGCTGTGATTATCCTTTTAGTTGTAAAGAGATTTGTTGACAAAACATGCATTTAGCTAATGTAGAGGTATAATATACTGTGATGATGTTGCGGAAGTACGCAAAGAGTAGCACTGCTTGCTTCGTTGAACGGTCCGTTGAAATTCTAAGCCAAAATTCAACTAAAACAAGACTAAGTCTATGTAAGGAGTGACTTTTACAAACTGGTATGACTGTCTAAACCCGCAAATATATTACAGCGAACCCTCGAAAGTACTCCGATTCTGTTGCAAACATAAATATTCTTTTATTCTCCCATTTATCAAAATCAATGATTTGAAAAATTCTATAACCTAACCAATCAATCCGTGTGACACTGTAGGCTAATTAGCCGCCATGTAGTTGGAGGAGGCCAGTCTCAGCCGTGGGGCATTTATGGGCTTTTATTTACTTAATGCTTCAGTTCGTATTATTATTGTCTTGACTATATTCCTTCCATGTACTTCGAAACCAACTACCAATTGAACCACCAATTAGAAGAAGGGAATAAACGCCACTATTTGACAAATTCAGTTTTTTACACTTTTGTATTCTAAGGGAATAAAGGCAGGATTTGTGCCGTTCTTCCAACTAACCGTTTTTATGGCCGTATGAACCTACATGAAGTGAATGATTTTTGTTCCTTTCTTCGAACTCACAATTTAGCACTACGTCCATAGAATACAAAAGTGTAAAAAACTGAAGTTGTCAAAAAGTGGCGTTTATTCCCTTCTTCCAATTGGTGGTTCAATTGTGACCAGACCTACAAGTGTTCCAGCCTGAGGCTATATTGTTACCACAACCCCCAATATTGGTGTCAACTCATCAAAGGACACCCTCTCAAAGCAGTGCGAGCAACTGTAAGACACCGCATCAACTGAATTCGACATCCACAATACAACAAGCCTTTGGGCATACCCACCCCACGCTTAAAAAAATAGCTCTCTCGTTTTTTATTTTTCTTTACGGGATGTTAAATCCTTGCTGGACTATCTGCACCAGGTATACCAGACTAGTGTATAGCCTGTGGGACTTAGGTTCGACGCCGATGTGGGTATCACGGCACCCACTAAAAATCTCACCGATGTACTACTGTCTCGCGGCCGGTACATCGGCACTGGGACAGTTGCACGACCAATTGTTTATTTTTCACTTTTTGATGCCTATTTTGTAGTCGGCTTACTTTTTTTTGTTAAAAATCTTGTATTTGTAAATTAGAAGTAGTTTCTACTGCACCTTATTTTTTTATGTTGTATGTGTTATATGTATATGTACGTATAACATGAAAAAATAACATCACCAAAAGAAATAAAAAAAAAGATAGTACGGAAAACTTGTTAAATTGGTTAGCATATTTTTTCTTATTTTATAATAAACAAATCTACAAAGCTAGACACGGAGCAAGTGCCTCTGGCTTACACAAAAGGCACTTGCCCGACCCGGAATTAAACTGGGGAATCGGGGGGTGATGTAAAGGCGGCACATCCAACTCCTAGACCAACAAGTCAATTACAATATAGTACTAGAACGTAGCGAATATACGATTTGTAATAATTGCAGTTTTTAAGTTCAGTTACCAAGAACATTCGTATAAAAAAACAAATCTACGCAAACGGAGTCGAGCGATATTTCTAATAAAAAACAAGTTTACGTATACTATTTTGAACAAAATCGCAAAATATAATACTGACGGAAGTATTTTAAATCAATATCGATTAATGTAATAAAAAATGGTCAGAATCTGGGGATGCTGATCCGCTACAACCCTACCTACCCTGTTGCCATAGCAACGAGGCATAATCGTGCCACTCGAAGCCCTAACCTAACCGTGATTGGAGTGACACAAAAGGCTTGATTGCCACAGTGCCCTCAGCGCCCGTCTAATTGCTTACACCAATCAAACGTGTAAAAGTGTTCTATTGGTTTTCAGTTTCATGACTTTCATTTCACTTAAACAAAGGAAGACGCTATTATATCGCGAGCCTACTTTAACAAATCTATTTATTATTTGATTTTAAAAGCCCGTACACTGTTCCTTGCCGGCTCTTCAATGTGGAGCAGCATTCCGAACCGGACGTAAATGGTAAAAGTATGTTTGACTTTTCATTAATTTCAGGGTTTAAAGAAGACTTATTCAATAAAGATTTTTGAAGAAAGATCGTCTGTAGCAGCGTTGATCACTTTTCTTGGGATGGGTATAATAAGAGAAAACTCGCGTCAGGACACCTGACCTGGTCGAAAATTCGTAAGTGGGGGGGGGGGGGAGCGCCGATGAAAAATAGGACGAAGAAATAGTGTAATAAAATGAGTGAGTGCTTTATAAGAATACACATAATGTACCTACACATTACATATATTTTTTATATTTTAAATCATTAACCTACATTTTTCATCACAATAAGCAATTGTGCAGTGTAGGATTTTTGTTTTGTTTTTTGTAATACCGATATTTGCCATGATAACCACTAACAAGTACCCCTCAGTGGGTCCTATAGTCTGAGATGATGCTGATGTAACAATTACGTAGGTATGTGTTTATTCTTCTGAAGATCCATTTCTATCCTTCCCACTCTCTCTTTTCTAAGCCCATAAACCGCTTGGATCGGACTTGTTCCAATTGACGACACGGTTGGCGTAGTGGTTGAGCGATCGACTGCTGCGCAGCATGTCGCGGGTTCGATCCCGGGTTCGACGGAAGAAATATTTGTACGACCTACAAGTATTTGTTCCGGGTCTGGGTGTTTTCTATCTATAATATGTATGTATTTACAAAATAAAAATGTATTTAATTAGTTTATCATCGATCTCGTTACCATAACACAAGCATTAAGTTGCTTAGCTTGGGACGAGATGGGGTTGTGTGAAATGTCCAAGGATATTATTTTTTTAATTATTTTAATGTGAATAAGTTCACCAACGTAATCGTGCTCTTTACTCGGATTGTCGGGGTTTTACGGTTTTTTACTGAGACCCCAAGTGCCGATCGCACACTTAGTGTATTGTTAATTAAAGTGTGCAAATTCCGTGTGGTGACGGATTTAAAAATACATAGTGTCACCACTCTATTTCATCCTGAGGGTGTCGTATGAGCCGACAAAAGGAAATGACAAGGCCGATAACCTAGCTACAAGAGAAGGAGAACTTGATACGAAACCCTATGCCAACCCGACTGGCCAGCATGGCACATGAAGCTAATTACCCTCCATTTAATTGGAGGAGACCCGACTCAGCAGTGGGTCATTATGTGCAAATCATAATAATAAGTCATAATAATATACAAAAAGCAGTTTGGGAACCGCTGGCTTAATCTGTGACTTCTAATAAAATGTTCCCCGCCCACCATCAACAAATTAAACACCGAAACACGTCCGCTCCCGCTCGCGGGCAATTAAAAAGTGAGCCAGTGTAGGGGACTAGAGGTGTCCAATGCACGCGTCGTCGATATTAGAGTTGTTATATTAGATAGCAGCATTTCGCGGGTTCGATTCCCGCACGGATGAAATATTTGTACGACCTACAAGTATTTATTCCGGGTCTGGGTGTTTTCTTTATATAATATGTATGTATCTACAAAAAAAATTATATAAGTAGTTTATCATCCATCTCGTTACCATAACACAAGCATTAAGTTGCTTAGCTAGGGACGAGATGGCGTGGCGTGAAATGTCCAAGAATAAAAAAAAACTTGGACATTCGTATTCGCCATGTTTGAAAATATTCAAACTGAAACTCAAAATGAACTTTATTCATTTAAATTTTATCGCAAAACTCTTAAAAACGTCATGTTCAAAACTACCACCATCATCTTTCGGTCCTTGTCCCACGCTAGGTTGTAGTCTCCATACATTCTTATCGGCGTCATATCTACATTCATTCATTTTACGGTCCATCCATCATACGGCGGCAAGAAACTCCGTAGTTGTGATTTTAAATGAATTCCATCCACACATTATGATTAACTGCTACAGATATTTTATACATATATGTATTTTTTTTATTGAATACTTCATTTATATAAATATTTTGCTAAATACCGCCTATTTCTTATCAAGAGTACAACAATGACGACATTAAAAAGTTTATCGATAATTTTCGAGAAGGCACTAAAGCCCGCCTCCCTACCACCCCCCGTGGGTAGGGGAAGGGGCGAGCCACGTGACTCAATTACACGGCACGCTCGCGTCGTGACGTCGGCCGCATTGCCCCCGAATTATATTTTAATAAACTGACGACTTCTTCCACATTTGACGGTTATTAGTATTCACTAAATAAATGCTCCCCATTCATTTCAAATTCATTGATATTAAATCTTAAATCTACTAACTCATACACCATGTAACAGAAACCCAATATTGTTGATCTCGTAGCCTAAATAATTATTTTAGTGACCTATATAAATCCTTCCGTTTAAACATCTATTACTCCTATGGTACTGAAAAAACAAGTCCACTGAAAAACAGTAATGAAAACTACAATAAGTAAGAAGTACTTTTTTTAAATCTCCTGTTGCCAGATTAACCATTAGAATTGCAATGTCATTGAAATTACATAGAGGAAGTTTTATATTTACAACGCAGACAAGTAGACAGGCAGTTTTTTCAAGCCTATTCATATTCATAACTAAAATGTTATGGAAAAGTAGTCGTTCGTCGTTTCAGCCCAAAAATGACCTACTACTGACACTACTAAAATAGGCTATTGTGCCAAGCTAGCAAGATGGAGGCATAGGGTCTGTATCAAGCCACTGGCGCAGCGAAATGTATAGAAGGCATATCCCGCGCGGCATATGCCAAGAGTACGGACTTTACGTGGTAGGTTTTAGTGTGTGGCCCGGGCATACTTTACTACCTGCTCGCGCCCATGGACGTGGGAGTCATATCCAGCCCTGTCCCACTGGCTATAAAAGGTTTCCCCCACGTAAAAAAAATGCCTTTGTACCAAGCATTCTTCTCTTGCGGCTGGGTGATCTGCTTCTTGCATTCAATTAGTCGCCTCTTACGACACCCTCAGAATGGTATGGGTTGGTGACATTGTGTATTCCAATTCCGTCACAACACGGTACGGCAATGGAAAGTAGTGTTAACACCTTAGAACATAAAGTAAGTACATAGTACTCACGGGGCTTCTGCTGGTTGAGCGTATGGTGTGGCGGCACGGCGGCGTAGGAGCGGTCTCTGGGCAGATGGTGGCCCAGCATGCGCTTGCCGGCAGCCTCCATGGTGGCGATCGTATTCGAACGGACCATGCCTGTGCGAAGAAATACAGAATTTTATTAGAATTAGCTTCAGACGTATGTTAGAATGTAACGGAATCTTTGAACATTATTTTGACCCCCTTCAAAACGTCGGATTAACTCGAAATTTGGCATACTTATTAAGGACCGATGACAATTCAATATTAAAAAAAGTAAAAAGAAATAAGTTTAAAAACACTAAAAAAATACGTTTTTTTAGAAAATACAACTAAAAAATAGAAAATAGATTTGAATTAAAAATTGTGTCAGAAAAAATGTTTTTATTGTTAAAAAATATTATTTATTTACAAAGCAAACAAGCTACCATTGCCCATGAACGCCTGCCTTATGTATAGTGAAACATACTTTCCTTGGCTTCTTCTGTAATTCTCAAGGTGGGTACTGACGAACAATACGAGTTGTAATGTAACGTGTTACACAGCGAGCATTCGAGCAATCAGTACGTCAGTACGTCGAGTAAGATGTACTGACTGCACGAATGTTGGCTGTGTATCACGTTACATTACGCCCCGTAACGCCGGTCAGTACCCAGCTTTAGGGAAACATAAATAATTGGACGATTATACAACCTCATCAGACACTACTACTACTCAGCTGATAAATGACCCACTGTTGAGCCGGGCTTCCTCCAATTACATGGTGGGTAATTAGTCTACTGTGAAACGCTGGCCAGACAGGTTTCCTTCTCTAGCGGCTAGGTTTTCGGCCTTATCATTTCCTAACGGCTCTTACGATACCATCAGGATGGAACGGGGTGGTGACATTGTGTATTCAAAGCCTGTCACCACACGGATTCAACGCTATTTCTAACTAATAGGCTAAATTGCGTCCATAGACTCAATACAAGAATGCCCTATTCATTAGATGAAGCCTCGGCAGAAACCTTTATTTAGAACAGCGCCATCTTACGGTGCTACCTGAAACTAACAAGATCCTTGAACCACTAACCTATCTGCGGCCGATAGTTCCTGTTCTCCTCGTGCGACAGGTTACCAGGCTTGAGCACCCTCGGGGGTTGTACGGCGCCCTCTAGCCGCCTCGCAGGGAACTCCTTGTCGTACTGGGGGTCCATGAAGCGCACGCAGATCACTTGGTTGCCGATTACTGGCGCTAGACCCACTACTGGTGATGCCAACTGCCTATAGAAAACATATATTTATTAAACCGAATCAAATTTAGTCCATAAAAGACCTACTACTGGGTCGGGCCTGCTCCAAATTTATGGTGGGAAATTAGCCTACTGTGCCACGCTGGCAAGACGGGTTGACACAGGGTTTGTATCAAGTTTGCCTTCTCTTTCGGCTAGGTGATTGGCCTCTTGCGCTCTTTTAGTCGCCTCTTACGACACCCTCAAGACGGTATGGGTTGGTGACATTCTGTATTGTAAATCCGTCACTACAAATCAAATTTAGTGTTAGTATATAATAATGCTTTGCACAATTCATGTTAAAGAATTCCGTGTAACAACTTTTTGTTTGTTTCAATTCGTTTGTAGGCAAATACAGCAAGACGGGCCGTACCCGCCGACGCAGACGTTGTCTGCGCTGAGCATGACCTCCCCGGTGAGCCCCTCGCTGCGGTAGGCGTGCGCCTCGTTGGCGGCCACGCGCTGCCTCAGCTGCTGGCCTGCGGCCGCGTACAGCCCTCGCAGGAACTCGTAGCTCTTGTTGCCGGTCGACACGTACAGCCTGTCGTTGCCGCGGATGTTGCGTTGCTCTACAGAACAACATACATATTATATTAAAAGGTATCAACAAAAATATATTTTTCATCCCTTCTATTAAAAAAAAGTCGTTTTGTTCCTCTTTAAGCGGGCCTAAAGTAGCTCTTTTCTGTTCTAGACTTTTAGCGGGCAATAATGGGATTTGAATTTGGAACTTCATGTTCATTGAAATCGAACGCAAATTGTTTCGACTGTTCCGAAGACAAAAAGGCCTATCTGCAATACTGCTTTGAAACCATTTTGAACTTCATATTATATTACATTTATGAAGAATAGAGTTCAAAATAGTGTTGCCCAAATTCAGTCTTGGTCTTGCAGTCTTGGTCTTGTTCTTGCGTTTTTGCAAGACCAAGACCAAGAACAAGACCGCGTATTTTTAGCAAGACCAAGACCAAGACTGACCGTGCAAGACTTGAGCAAGAACAAGACATAGCCTGCAAGACTCTTGGGTCTTGCAGCTAGGACTTAGCGCTATTTCACTGAGTAGTTAGGTGTAACAGTTCGGTGTATAGGTAGGTACGCTTAGGAATTCTATGAGACGCAAAAAACTGTATCAAAGAATATGAAAAACTGGACCTATGCGCATTACGACTAATACCATAAACATAGCGAATAAAAAAATATCTATTAAAATCAAACTGAGTGCATGCATAGTTATGTTTTAACCATCGGCACTTTGATAATGCGGCATCAAAGGTTTTGTACTTACTTCTCAAAGAAATTTGCCGCTTTTCGGAAGTACATGGTTATGATACACGCGCCGGCGGCTTCTTTTGAAATCTAAAACAATCGTTGCCGCCACGCCAAATCATAACATTTGACACTATTTGATTGCCGCCATAGGGCGTAGGTATACTCATGCAAAATAATTTCCTAGTAGAGTACCTACAGGTGTTCCAAAGAATAAATAATTTTCAGAGTGCTTAGAATGAAAATGAATACATTATACTGATCTGCTATACTGAGGCTGCATTCAGAGCAATTAACTTGTCGCTATATTCAAAACGAACGTGTTGATAAAGAAATTTAACTGATTTAATTCTGATTTAATGTTTATTATTATTATATTATTAATTAGAAATTGAGATATGTAACAATAACGTTACACTTTAATAAATAGTAATAGACTAATAGGTAATTGCAAGACTTGCAAGACTCTTGCTGCAAGACCAAGACCAAGACCAAGACTGGGAGCGCAAGACCAAGACCAGGTGTATTGGCGCAAGACCAAGACCAAGACTGGCTAAGTCTCGTCTTGTTCTTGCATTTGGGCAACACTAGTTCAAAATGGTTTCAAAGCCGTATTGCAGTGGGTTTAGATTACTGGTGGCTGTACGGTGAGAGGAGGCGCGGCAATATATAAAAACAAACTTCTCTGTTTCTGTCTTGTAATCGGTACGGACTTTATTGAATTTTGCAATAAAAGTGAGTTCTATGTCGAGTTCTGAAAGTGATAGTGGATAAACTGCTGAAACAATAATAATAGAACCCAATAACGTCATACAAAACTTAATTCCTATGAAATCCCGGGAGATATATGTAAAAGCCTATGACAATTTCATACTATGGAATAATTTGTGTAATTTGTGAAAGTGCATTTTGGCGTATTTTTAAGAATTATCCAAAAAGTATGTATTTTTTTAGATTAAAATTACACCTAATTTGCTTAATAGGGTCTCTTAGTTATTTTCTCATAGAAGGGGATGAAAAGTAGAGTGTATAACTCGGGAGCAAAAATATTTTTCCCTCGGGCGATGTACTTTGAATCCCTTACTACGTTCAGGATTCTGTTTTAGAATCCCTCACTATGCTCGGGATTCTATTCAGGAATCCGTCACTTCGCTCTGGATTCAAAATAGCGTCCTCGCCGTAAAAATATTACTTTACTCCCTTGTCATACAATCTACTAAATACTACTACTGCAGGGAAGAGACAATTTTGAGTCCGGTCTTAGATTCTGTTCCAAGGCGTAATTCGTTATTCATTGCGGTAACGTGTTGCGTGTTTTTCTTATCTGGCGAACTTGCTCTCACTATGCTGTTAAGTGATTTTGTAAGCAAGATAAATGATTTGAAAAAAGAAACTACAGAGTATCTTGCCGGCTCTTCTCTGTAGAGCAGCATTCCGAACCGGTGGTAGTTTCAGCATGAATGTGGGTGGACGCAAGGGTTGTGGGAGATCAAAAGAGATGGATGAATTGTAAGAATGAGGAATTGTGTTTGAAAGGTGTGGCTGTAGATATGACGACTGACAGGTGTGTATGGAGACTACCACCTAGCGTGAGACAGGAGCCGTAAGATGATAATGGTAATTATAAATATGACGATTTATAAGAGCAATTAAAAGTTTCTTTTGAGTTTGAATATGTCAAAAACTCATTCTATCGTTAGGATGTTGTAAGATGCGACTAAAGGAATATCTTAGGTAGACAACCTAACCATGGAGAATTTGGATAGGAGTGTTGTGCCAACTTGTAATATGGGTAAAACACGTGATTATCATTTCAGCCCAGATACTTGAATGCATCTGCATCTATTGTTTTCCAGCGACCTGAACCAGGTCCACCGCATGTGAGGCCTCATCCACCGTCACTCGTGCGAACTATGAGCTCTGACTACTGCCACTGAAGTATGGCAATCCAATTATTTTTATATTCAGATCATAAACAAACGCGGCTCACAATATGTTCACCGTCCACTTTATATTTTCAACATAACTCACTCTCTGCCTGCGTGAGCTCCTCGTAGTACGGCTCCAGAGCTTTGAAGAGCCTCTCCTCGTCCACAAAAGGCAGCAAGGCCACACCCTGCCACGCGAATTTCTTGCCGTTCAAATCGATCTTGAAGTCCACTGGGTAGAAGTCGATTATCGGCGAGAACTGTTGAGAGATATCGTATTTAAGTTCCTAATACTGAGACCTAACACTAAACTGGATATAAACCCTTATGGATACCCGGCTGTTGGGAAATGGCCGGGGTATGTGGGACTCCGGGGCGCGTTGAGATGGTAAATTGCGTAGAGATGGTAAATTGTGGCGATCCTTGACTGCCCAAGCCAGTGCCACGGGATTCACTCCCATTGCAGAGAGCATGCTCCGTGACCCTGGGGGCCTTGCCCCGCCTCTTAGTGGAGCCCCATGCTCTGAGGCGGGCCCCTCCGATCACGAGGGGGGAGCTGTATTGGCTCCCGGGGACTGTTTTGAGCAGGCGACGGAGTTTCCCAGGTCAATCGCCCGCAGGCCCACTTACGGCGGGCGGAGGTCAGAAAACTTGATACAAACCCTGTGCCAACCTGTTTTACCCGTGTGCCACAGTAGACTAATTACCCTCCATGTAATTGGAGGAGGCCTAACTTAGCGCTGGGTAATTTAGTGGCTTAGTAGTAGTAGCGTGGACGCTGATAGCTGGCTAAACAGTTACCGGTTGTCACACTGGTCGCGCAATAGGTCGCGAACCTGGATTGGCATATAGCAATCGCCAATCCAGGTTCGAGGATATGAAGGAGGTGGGGCATAGCGGATTAACACCCACTCACCAACAGCCAAACACCACCCTTGGGTTATGTAGTGTTCCTGGGCTTGAGTAAGGAGACCAGAGCTCTATTAGGGGAAGCATAGTGTTGGCAGCTGGAGGAAACCAATATTCCTCAGCAATCGCATCTTAGACAGCGCCGGTGTTAACGGCCATAGACGACCGTAGCTTCTTAGCATCACCACAAGAACATATAAAAGACAGATGTGAAATTTGGGTTATTTTAAGGCCTAGAATGGCATCATGGTTAACGTTGTTCTTACCGGATCACTCATAAGCTTCGCCCAAGGCTGCGGCACATGCTGCGAGCTGGCTGCAGGAAACACGCCCATCAACTGTTCTAGCGGACGGAACTGTTAACAACAAACCCATTTGTTTATCCATTTCAAGTTTCAAGCCAACCTACTAAATCGTTTTCGATAAAATTCGCACACCCAAAGTTTTTTAAAACCACTGCACTAGGTACTGCATCTTGTATCGCGAGGGCAAATTACAAACATTTAATTCACGAACGCAAATGACACCCAGACAGAAGTGCCTCTGGTTTAGAAAAATATACTTGCCTGACCCCGGATTCAAACCCGGGACCCGTTGATCCGTCACATCTTACCTCTAGACCAATTAGGCAGTCTGACCCAATGTACTAAATTATTGTACTAAATGACGGAGTTATTAGCCGAAACAAAAAATTAAAATAATAGTTTAAAAGAAACAAAAAATTAGGCTTTTAAAACCAACTGATTAAAAACTGAATTAAAAATAGTGTAAGAAAAAAATATTTCATTGTAAAAAAAAGCGTAGGGTGCATGGTCAATAAAAGTTACCAGATATGAGTAGATGGGTTGTTTTGATAATATCCTGAAAAGCACCCCACGCTTCTTCACTACATAATATAAAACAAAGTCGCTGTCGTCTGTCCGTCCCTATGTATGCTTAAATCTTTAAAACTACGCAACGGATTTTGAAACGGTTCTTAAGTAAATAAATTTAGATGTTCATCATTGCACCCGTGCAAAGCCGGGGCGGGTCGCTAGTTTACAATAAAATACTTTTATAAACCGTCATGTTTAAAACAACCATCATCATTTTTCTACCCATTTCCCACGCTAGGGAGTACTACTTACTATCCATACGCTACTATCAAATTCAAAATTATTTTTAATGAAATGTTAAGAATGCAGTCAAATAATTTAAAAAGAAACAACAAAAATAATCATTTTGTCTTTACCACCGGACTACGTCATATCTACATTCATTCTTTTCATATGTATGTCTTCATTCACATAAACCATCCATCTCTTTTTAGGTCTCCTACAATCCTTACACCGTTACAGAATGCTACAGAGAAGAGCCGTCAAGAAAAGTGTGTAGTTGATCCAATGAATGAAGCAAACGTTACCGGCAGCGTTCCTTCCTCAAACTTGGTGGAGAGGCCGCAGATGTTGACGAAGTCGGAGGCGAAGGGCGCGTAGTGGTAGGGGAAGTACCACTTCCAGCTGGCGCAGCCCTGGTAGTAGTAGCGCAGCACCCAGCAGAGGCCTCGCACGTACTGCAGGGCCACGCGGTACCTGCACGGGACAGGCGGCTTCATCAGCTACTTGGTGCAGTAATGTCAATCACCAGCCCCCACTATCCCGAAGGCAAGAGGAGACTAAGCAGAAGAGCCTGACATTACATGGAGGGTAATGGATGGCTGCCACATGCGTTATGCTTGTGAACAGGTGCCGCTGTTTGGGGTTGGTCGGCGCCTTTCGGAACCAAACGAAACTAGTTATAAGTTAACGGTTATTGTAATATGGCGTTTAAAAAAAGAGACAAGCCCACCGAGTTTCTTCAGCCAGGTCTTCTCGGTTGGTGCCGCGTTCCGACCTGGTAGTAGTATTTTATAAGTGATGTATCCGATGACGATTGTGAACGCCATAATTGGTTTATACAATAAAGCATTTTTCTATTCTATACTATTCTATTCTAAAAAGGCCACTGTGCCACGCTAGCTAGATGGAGTTCAAGTTTCCTTTGCTTGCGGCCAGGTTTTCGGCCTGGTCGTTTCCTTTTCCTGCTCTTACGACATACTTGGGATGGAATGGGGTAGTGACACTGTGCATTCTTAATCCGTCACCACACGGTTAATACACACTCACACACCCGCCCACACACAATTTGATAAAATTGAATTATTGATTTTTTTTATTTATTAGATTTTATATGTTTAACTTATACTAATCTATCTCCTATCTATAAAAATAAAAATGAATTGCTGTTCGTTAATCCCGCTAAAACTCGAGAACGGCTGGACCGATTTGGCAAATTTAGGTCTTGAAATGTTCATGGACGTCCAGGGTAGGTTTGAAAACACAACACGAAAATTTTTTTTATATTTTTTAATAAAGTTGATCATTCAGGTTTTTTATTTATTGATACTGAGGCGGTACGAAGTTTGCCGGATGAGCTAGTAAATCAATAAAAACCTACACTGTCTCAACACTCTTATTATGCTGGTTCAGAATATATTGTGTCCTTGGAAGATTGCTGGATGACAAATATTTTGCAATATGTATCATCGTAGCGTCTGAATTGAATGTGATATCCGTTTATTTTGGTTAGAAGCATCTTGACTGAAGCGTTCATATCCACTTCGTAAGCGGAAGACGTCAAAATGCCCATCAAAGCGTACCACTGGAATATAAAATCATCTTCGACAAGCATAAGCATAGCCTTAAACCCATAGGCATAAGGTGCAAACTCACCGGAACTCAAGGTTTTGGCCTCAAGAAGAACAACGTGTAACGGTAGAACATAAAATCATTTTTGACAAGCATATTGAGCCGTAATCCCATAAGCATAAGGTGCAAACTCACCGGAACTCAAGGTTGTCACTTCCAACCTCAAACTTGCTCTCGTAGTAGCGTTCCTTGAAGCCGTCCTCCCACAGACGCACCTCGTCATGCTTGTCATCGTCATCCTCTTCCAGGCCGGCCTCGGCTGCCGATCTCTTGCGGCCCCGCGAATGTGAATCTTCTTGCTATAGAGATATGGACCAATTTTGAGATACGCGCCGCGGCATTCGCGACACGCATTACGGGTTACAGTATCACAGATGACGCTAGTCTGTGTAGTGACGGATTTAGACACAACCTAGTGTCAAGGGATGGAAAAAATTATACAAACTCTTTGCCAACCCATTTGGCCAGCATGACACAAACTGATTTCCTTCCAATTGGGTCTGACTCAAAAGTGGTTCTTACATATGATGAAGATGTTATCACTGCCTAAACGGTTAACACAAACCGAAAAAAGGAATTACAGAATTTCTTGCTGCCTCTTCTCTGTGTTACTACTACTACTACTCAGGCTTTAAATTATCCACTGCTGAGTCGGGCCTCCTCTCATCACAGGGAGGGTCATCAATCATTGAAAATATCTCACAATTAGATTAAATAAATGGGCGAAGTGATTTCACCATTGTTCGGCAGATGGAAATACTTGACCACCATCATCATTACCTACAAAAGAACCACTGCTGTGTCGGGCCTCCTCCAAGGTCATGAAGGGCGCCGGGTTTGTATCAAGTTGATAAATTATAAATTAAGGGTAGACTTAAGAAATAGATTCAAAGAACACACAATAATCAACAACTATGGCCAACGAACAAAAAATATTTCGGAAGAACAATGTAGTAGTAAAAAATGATTTAAAACTAAATTGAAAAGTATTTATTAGATACACTCTTGCAACAATAGTTTTATATAACATTGCTATGTATATTGCTGTAAGAGTATAATAATGTTAAATGGTTACTATACTACATCTAATATATAAAATTCTTGTGTCACAGTTTAGTGTTGACGGCTTGTAAACTATTTTTTTAATACAGTTGCTCAAAAAGTGGCATATTACAGGGCAGTATAGCGTTCGGGAAGTGGGCTATTACACACGCGTGCTTTTTCTTTACCATTCCCGCACTAGTGCGTTTTCTTTCCCAACTGTCAAAATAATGTCTATTATAAGGAAAAACCAACCATGAAGTTTTTACTAAAAAAAATCATAGAAGTTTTTATGATTCATGCAAATACGTATATTTCTAAAAAGAAACTACGTACTAATTTGTTTCAATATCAGATTTAATGATTTGATTGAATGTGTTTTATTTCATCTAATTAAATTTCATTTCATATCAATAAAAAAATTCTACTGAAGACTTGGCTGTATGGGCATTGTTCCTTTTGCCTACCAGAATGGGTAAGAAAAAAAAAAACCTGCTTATATTCTACGGTCGGCGCCATTTTTCAGAAATGATTAATTACTTGAGTTTATAATATTTTATTAAATTGCTTCATTTTTTCGCAACTGTATTAAAAATAGTCGTTCAGTACACGTGCGGACCGTCATTGCAACTTGTTCCGACTGTCAACCCTCGCCTTCGGCTGCGCCTCGGCTCGGGTAGACATTTGTCGGAACTCGTTGTAATGACAGCCTTTCCGCACTTGTAATGAAATATACTATTTTACACCCCTAAGTGTTAAGGGTGGTTCAAGCCAAATTTTCTTATATTTGGACAAATTTTTTTATGATACATTTTAAAATATTAATACAACCCTAAATTTTCACCCCCCTAGATCAACCCCTATTTAATTACATGGCAAAACAACGTTTGCGGGGTCAGCTAGTAAGATTATATATTTTATAAGAGAGTGCTATGTCGCCAACAAACTATACTTTACAGCAGTATACTAAAAAACCTTTAAGCCTGTATGTATAAATAAATAAAGTAAAAAAAAAGTTTCCCTTGTCTCGCGGCTGAACAAGTGGAGTGTTGGACATACCGCTGCGGCTGCCTGCATGCCCGCCACGCGGATGTCAGCCGCCTCCTGCCGGACGTTCTGCATCGGCTTCGGCGCATTGTGGCCCACCGCCTGCAATCATACACGTCTTGTTGACTGCCTCGTTGGTCTAAGCGTAGGATGAGTCTTTGTGTAAACCAGAGGCAGAGACTCGGAGCAAGAGTCTTGGTGTCATTTCTATCTATAATATGTATGTATTTACAAAAAAAAAAATGTATATAAGTAGTTTATCATCCATCTCGTTACCATAACACAAGCATTAAGTTGCTTAGCTTGGGACGAGATGGCGTTGTGTGCAATGTCCAAGGATATTTATTTATTATTTATTTGTATACGTAAATTACATGTTTGTAAACGTGATACAAGTCTATAGGCAGCGCAATGAAAGGCGTTTTTTTTTAAATAAATAAACGCCTTTCTTGTCCCTCAATGAAACACAAAAATCGAGGCAATGTCGTTGCTAGCTTGCTTAAAAACATCTTGAACCAAAAGTGCCGTGGTGGGTATGATGACGCATGCCAAGAACCAATCGCGTAACTTAAGACTCCCTTCTCCACCGATATCCGTCAAAGATAGACTCAAGACGATAGATTTTGGCTCAAAATGTTTGTAAGGGACTGTAGCTTGCAGCTTCAATTTATTCACTCACCTGCGGAGCAAACTGTGTCCTCTCGAGCAGTCGAAAATTGACCCTCTCTTGCTGTCGACGCTTCGCCTTGTTGCGAGCCTTAAAGTTCAGTTCATTCTGCTGACGCCTCTTGAAGATCTCATCTTCCATGTGGCCCAGCTCCGTCATGATCACTTGCACGCGTTCCAGATTCACGTCACCAGAATCTGTGATCCATCCCTGCGACAAAACATCAAAATGACTGTTCCGAAGGATAAAGACCTATCTGCAATGCTGCTTTGAACCCATTTTGAGCTCTTTTATTCATATATACAGGGTTGATACGACATAGGGTCATTTTTTTTACTGCCTATACGAGGTATCATTTCCAGGCTCTATACCAAAAATAAATTAAATTGGAGCAATAGTTTAAACGCATTTTTTTTTATTTTTACCTCATTTGAACATGATGTATATTTCCTAACAGATGTTTATGCCTTTTTTTTAACGCATCGTTTATTAACCTTAGGGGCTGTCCATTAATCACGTGAAGTTTTTTAACATTTTTTAACCCCTCCCTCCCCCTTGGGGGGTTTAAGACTACCCCTCCACATGAAAAATCACGTGTAATTTTTTTTGTACCGTTTCTAATTCATTCTAGTCACATATAGTATACGTAGTGTAATTTAATGCCCCTCTGTCATATCAACTCTGTATAATATAATATGAAGTTCAAAATGGTTTTGAGACCATTATTATTTAGCAGTATTGCAGATTGATCTTTATTATTCGGAACTGTCGAAAATAAGATAGCAGGGTCCGTTTTTAATCAACATTACATTATCAGTGTATACGAAAGTGTGCAGTGTAACAAAACCCTGAAGCCATAACGACAGGTCGATAGTGCTACTGATATTCGATAGGCGATCAAGCTTACATTTAAGCGAAAAGTTAAGCAACACTACAGTCCTCGCCAATCTTTATGGCCGGTCTGAATGTAACACTAACACTGCCCCACACACGACCTAGCCGCAAGAGAAGGAGAACTTGATACAAAACCTATGCCAACTTGTCATACCAGTGTGGAACAGTTGATGGAAGCTCATTCAGTACCAACTACGGCATGGGCATTTATGGGATGAAAAGGTGACGATGGACAGACCTACCTTTGTTCTATAGACGCATTTCTTGTACAAGTTCACCAGCCGATCCACAGCTCCCTCCCTGATCTCCAGACTGGGGAGATGCGGCAGAAAGTCGTTTCCCACGAAGAAGCACATGAAGACCCAGTCGTCCAGGGCCCGCTCGAAGTCGTACGGGAAGGGGAGGTCCGGCATCTGCAGCTCCCTCTCCAGGTACTCCCTCAGCACGCTGAGGCGAACGAAGATGAAGTTGTCTTGGTTCCCGAAGGCGGGATCTGACCGGACCAAGGACGCGTCTGGCGTGGTGCCCGTGCATTCTTTCATCTCGTGACCTGGATTAATAAATAAAATAAAACCACCTCACATCTCCAAATAGTGGACCATTCCATGTTCACACAAGTGGACATTTCCTTTTACAAACATTTTGGGTGCATTACGCATGCACGCTCTAACTTCGGTACGGTATACTTCCCGCGATAGAATAATATTTCTACTTGTATTTATTTAGATTGGAGGCCACTAGGCCAAAATTATTATCAAGTAAAACGTTTTTTTTATAGTTTGATAGAGTGCAGGATTATCACAAAACTCTTCGTCCCTGTGGTGACGGATTTAGAATACAGTGTCACCACCCCAGTATGTCTCGATGGTGTCGTAAGAGCCAACAATAGAAAATGACAAGGCCGATACGATAACCTAGCCGCAAGAGAAGGAGAACTGGATACGAAACCCAGTGCCAGCCAACTCATCTGGCGGCACAGTAGGCTTATTGCTCGCTAATTATGTAACTGGAGGAGGCCTGACTCACCTATGGACTGAGGTGGTAGCCTCCAGACACTCCTATCGGCATCACATCCACATTCATACAA
Organism: Clostera curtula; assembly: GCA_905475355.2. Taxonomy (NCBI): domain Eukaryota; kingdom Metazoa; phylum Arthropoda; class Insecta; order Lepidoptera; family Notodontidae; genus Clostera; species Clostera curtula. The sequence goes on along the minus strand of FR997813.1, from coordinate 950,406 downwards.
TCCATCCATCTCTTTACCCACAACCCTTACGTCCATCCACATACTAATAGAACTAGAAATACTCTTACAGACAATTTAATAAGGACGGAACGATCCCTTCGAATCACGAGTGTATACCTCCAATGAGAGCTTACCCAGTTGTCCACATACGTCACAGGGGCGTGGCTTATTGGGCTTGAACTCCTCGCGGATGATGGTGAAGTTGGGCTCGTGGGTGGCCAAGCCCAACATGATGAGATCAGCATCCGCGCCACATAGGACGTGCTGCGTGTTGGGGTCGTGGTCCGGTTGCACTGCAGGTAACATAAACATTTTGATGATCATTTTTTATCAAAAGCGTGTGACGATGGTAAAGTTTAATTATGTTTAGAACTTGTATACAGGGTGGTCAAAAAGTCGTGGATCAAACGCAACCAGCGGTTAGATGGGGTTATCAGCATCAAAAAATTGTTCTACGGGAGGTCCCTAAAGTCAACCCCTGCAGAGTTATAAGTGATTTTGTGTTTTTATGAGAAATTGTCCTTTTTTTACCAAAACTTGATAAAATTCCAAAAAAACTACACACTGTATCTTTTTAAAAAAATTCAATAGATTTCTGATGAGCCCTTTCGTTAGACATGCTATTTATGGTAGTTTATTGGGTGTGTTAAAGATAACATTAAGTTTTCCGAAAGACATAATTCTTAAATCAAAACTTGTTGGAAATGATGGCTTCACGGTTATGATCGTTCCGCGACCACGGACACTGCAAAGTGTCTGAAACGTTGGGAATAAAATAAAAAAAACGATCATAACGGTGAAGCCATCATTTCCTGCAATGTGTAAAGATCGTGAAAACCTAAGACATCAAAACTTGTTACTTATTTCGGACCCCACTGTGAAAAAAAATACCCTACAGAAAAGTGCTACTGTATCACAATTTTGTGCATCAAACATTTTCCGGACTACAGGGTCTTTATCGTCGTTTCAGCCCATAAATGACCCACTACTGAGTCGGGCCTCCTCTAAGTTTATGTTGGGAGATTAGCCTACTGTGCCACGCAGCCAAGACGGGTTGACACAGGGTTTGCTTCAAGTTTTCCTTCTGTTGCGGCTAGGTGATCTGCCTAATGCGTTCTTTTAGTCGCTTCTTACGACACCCTCAATATGGTATGGGCTGGTGACACCACACGGAAAATTTATTAGAATGGTATTCTTTATGTGCGTACATAATTCGTACATGGAGGGAGTCTTACCGGGTCAGCAAACCCTGTGCCAACCCGTCTTGCCAGCGTGGCACAGTAGGCTAATGTCCTTCCATGAATTGTGAGTAGGCCCGACACAGTAGTGGGTCATTTATGGGCGGAAACGAATACGATAAAGAATAAACAATGTCACCAACCATTTATGGGCTGAAACGACGATAAAGACCCTGTAGTCCGGAAAACGACCACGCTTAGGCCCGTATTAATAGTCGTCACTCAAAAACGTACTCAAGTGTGTTATCATTTGATACGCCATTATGACGTCATTAGCATCTTAAGATTATTGCTAATTAATAGACACATCTCAAGTAACCAAAATCTGCTCCTCAGCTAGCTTGATCTCGCGAACGATGACGTCAAATTGAAGTTTTGAATGAGACTTGTCGCATTTCGTTATTGCTATATCAAAAATTGTAAAACTTTTGATTGAAATAATTTAATTTAAATATATAATTAATAAATAGCGCTAATATACGTTTTATAGTGGGTTGCTGCTCAAAAGAGCGTCAAATTATTAAAAAGTTTGTGTATTTATTTCCCAATACGACATAATTGTTTACTACTGATCTCAGTAAGCATTGACAACAAAACGGAATGTAGTCAGTGATGTGTAAAAAAAGGGCGCCAATCATAAATATCCCTGTTTACAGGCTCCAGTACCTCGCTTTTATAAAATTGTTAAATTGGAAAGGAGGAAGCATATTTTCACTCCTACAGAGAAAAAGTACTTATGAAAAAATATAAGGCTGTGGTAGAAAATAAGGAAACTGATGGTGCGTCTCTACGCAATAAAAATGAGACGTGGAACAAGATAGCTGCAGAATACAACGCTAATCCACACACATCTACCCAGGTAGGCAAATAATTACATATTTTTTTTATTATATAACTAGCGGCCTGTCCCGGCTGCTCACAGGTGCGATGTTACCCGCGGTTATTGTCGTACAGTGGGTGACGCCGCGGGGCGAAGCTAGTCTAAAAATAGTAGCCTATGTTACTTCTTATATCATCAGCTACCTATCAGTGAAAGTCCAGCCGTTCCAGAGATTAGCCGGAACAAGCAGGCAGACAGAATAAAAATAGTTTACATTAATTTTTAAGTTTGGGTGATAAAAATTCATCTCACGTCAAATTTGTACAGTCAGTTTTGGGCTTATACATAAATATTTTTTTACTATGAAATATGGTTTTATTTATTTTTAGGATATATGATTACCCCTTGGATCATTTTAAACAATAATATCTATAGGTTATCGTATTACTTTTCGAAATATATAACTTCAAAGTCCAAGAGAACCCAAAAAAATATAATGGTCATGTTTGGGATTGTACATAAATATTTTTCTACTATGAAATATGTTTTTCTTTATTTTTAGGATAAATGATTACACCTTGGATCATTTTAAACAATAATATCTATAGGTTATCGTATTACTTTTCGAAATATATAACTTCAAAGTCCGAGAGAACCCAAAAAAATATAATGGTCAGTTTTGGGCTTGTACATAAATATTTTTCTACTATGAAATATGCTTTTCTTTATTTTTTGGATAAATGATTACCCCTTGGATCATTATAAACAATAATATCTATAGGTTATCGCATTACTTTTCGAAATATGTAACTTCAAAGTCCGAGAGAGCTGAGACTGTCTGCACTCAAGTCCATCACTCAGATGATGACGTAAACCTAATCTGCAACTTGAGTCACGTTTATTAATACGATGAGGATCTCAATAATACTATCAAGTGCGGTATCTTGGGCTGAGTAATGTCTATTAATACGGGCCTTAGTTACCTAAGCGTGATCGGTTAGGTTAGTAGGCCTAACCGAGTTTTATGTATGAATTAACTCTGGCCTTGCTACGAAAGATCGTCCTTGAAAGATATTGAAGCCACGCATAGCCATGTGTAATACCTTTTTAGAATCCCTATTAAATGCGCCAAAAATTGTGATACAGTGGCACTTTTCTGTAGAGTATTTTTTTTCACAGTGGGGTCCGAAATAAGCAACAAGTTTTGATTTAAGAATTATGTCTTTCGGAAAACTTAATGTTATCTTTAACACACCCAATAAACTACCAAAAATAGCATGTCTAACGAAAGGGCTCATCAGTACGAATCTATTGAAAAATTTTAAAAAGATACAGGGTGTAGTTTTTTTAGAATTTTATCAAGTTTTAGTAAAAAAAGGACAATTTCTCATAAAAACACAAAATCAATTATAACTCTGCAGGGGTTGACCTTAGGGACCTCCCGTAGAACAATTTTTTGCTGCTGATAACCCCATCTAACCGCTGGTTGCGTTTGATCCACGACTTTTTGACCACCCTGTATATCACCTTGTAACCTCACATCATATTATATAACATCACATGTAACATCACATCACATCACTACATATTATAAAACAAAGTCGCATTCTTCTGTCCGTCCCTATGTATGCATAAATCTTTAAAACTACGCAACGGATTTTGAAGCGGCTTTTTTTAATAGATAGAGTGATTCAAGGGGAAGGTTTATATGTATAACCCACCCCCGCTTTGCACGGGCGAAGCCGGGGCGGGCCACTAGTGGAGGATAAATTAATATTTACCGAGTTCAGAGATATTTTAAGTACTTATTTATTTTAGTTTCACACAAAAATAAAAAAAAAATACATTGGAGGACTCTTTGTTTTTTAATTTAATGTTCTTCTTTTTAATATTTTAAAGTTTTTGAGGTAAGGTCAAATTTTTTTTAATTAAACCGACAGTGGCAATCTTTGCATGACGCATTATATTTGTAAAAAAAATATTAGGTGTAATGTTACAACGGACATAAGCATTGTGATTAAATATAAAGGGGCAATAAAATGTTACTTATGGATGCCATGTTGGTCAAGACTCTATGTTGGTCTGGTTGGATGCGCCGCCTTTGGATCACGGGGTCCCGGGGTCGCGCAAGTGTCTTTGTGTAAATCAGAGGCACTACACGGTACATATACCAAAACAACATTTATTATAAGTTTTGTCTGTCTGTTTCGGCTAACTTCTGAAATTGCTTTACCGATTTTGCCGGGACTTTCACTGGCAGATAACTGATATAACATGATACTATTTTGACACCCGCCACCCCCTTCAGGATAATAACTTTTTTGTTGAATACCACGCGGACAAATTACAGGGTAACAGGTAGTATTTTCATATAATTATGTGACTTGATCATTGAAGACACGCAAAGCCGTCGGTTCCGTTACGGGAAGACAGGTATAAAAGAGGCAACTGGGCTTTCTCACTTTATAGGGGAAGTCTAAAACAAAGCAATAATAATATTGAACCAGTTTACCTCTTTGCCTTCTGATGTAGTCCATGATCTTGTGCTCTCCCTCGCCAGGGACATTTGCGTCAGACAGGATTACTTTAATGCCTTTCCATCCAGGATCATTGTTCAGCCTGGAAAACGATAAACGGGATAGTAAAAGGAAATTTGGATTAATTTTTAAAATAACTAACTTTACAATTCCTCTGTATGTTTTTTACAATATAACGTTACCCACCGGAGCAGCAAATACTAAATACGCATTGAACGCGAAAGGCTTAGATTCGAAATGCAAGGTTTTTTGAACTGGTAACAATTGAATATATCAATCTGGAACAACCGCGGCTATCGCCTGCAAACACAGCTGATCGTCCATAAGCAAATATGTCTCTTCTTCTAAGTATTTAGAGTCGTAAATCGTGTGATCAATAGGCATCCTAGAAATTCAGTCAAAGCAAAATGTTGGCCCATGAACTATATTAACGCGCCAAAAATACAACTATCGTCGTTTCGGAATACTGCTCTGCAGAGAAGAGCTGGCAAGAATCTCTGTAGTTGTTTCTTTTAAACAGCCATTTTTGGTTACAACATAGAACCTGAATTGTGAGAGCAAATGATTATGTGAGCTTCTCTACATGCATGGACGTATAAAAAAAGGCGGACGGAACTCTGGCTAAGACAAAAGTGAGACGCCAAAATGGCGGCAGCTCTGTATGTGTGAGTTAATTTTGGGGTTGCCAAGATACACAAAATTTTGCAATAAAAACATGGTTAAAATATAAAACAAATTGTTCGAAATTGTTATGTTTAACTTTAACATCCTAAATGCTGCACAAAAAATATTATGCATTATTAGTATTTTTTTTTATAATAATGTCTTTTACTTTTAGCGGTTCTTGAAATTTCCTCTAATTTCAAAATGTGATGAAAACGATTCTAAATTAAAAGAAATGCTTTCAATACCAAAAATTTTTTTGTGATAATATATTTATGTTGCCTAACTATAATTATAATTTATTGCGCACCTCTTGAGAAGCACTGGTAATATATGGTACAGTAACAGTTAATTCCTCTGTAACGTGTCTTGACTCAAACAAATATTATAACAAAATAAAGCACTGGGGATTAAAATAATCTATATCTATACTAATATATAAAGCTGCAGAGTTTGTTTGTTTGAACGCGCTAATCTCAGGAACTACTGAACCGATTTCAAAAAATCTTTCAGTGTTAGATAGTCCATTTATCGAGGAAGGTTATAGGCTATATTTTATTTCCAAAATAATTAGGGGTCCGTATGAAAATTGCGATTATGTAAACCAAGGTGTAAAATCGAAAACCTATTTATGCGTGCGCTGCAAAAACTATTGACAATAGAACAAAATGATGTACTACGGGTTTGTAAGTCTTATAAAAATCTACAAAAAAGTCCGCGAGAGCACATATCTAACTATCATAGTTTAGTCACAATAACCGATTTTATGTTCATAAAAAATATGCATAGAGATAAGCACGGGTTCGAAGCCCACGCGGGCGAAGCCGCGAGCAAAAGCTAGTGTATGAATATTTTTACGATTCAACGACACGGTTGGCGCAGTGGTTGAGCGATCGACTGCTGCGCAGCATGTCGCGGGCTCGATCCCCGCACGGGAGAAATATTTGTACGACCTACAAGTATTTGTCCCGGGTCTGGGTGTTTTTCTATCTATAATATATCGGTATTTACAAAAAAAAAAATATTTAAGTAGTTTATCATCCATCTCGTTACCATAAAACAAGCATTAAGTTGCTTAGCTTGGGACGAGATGGCGTTGTGTGAAATGTCCAAGGATATTTATTATTATTATTATATACCGACACAATACCTACAACGTACATTTAAATTTTGAAAAAATAAGCGGCATTTTTTCATTTTTTTTTGTATTATCCATGTCTTGGTAGATTGCTAATTTACCTTTTAAGGTACTGCATAAGTAACAACACGCCGGAGTCCTCCTTTAGTTGTTTATAAGTCATCCGCATCAAAATGTATACTGTAAATGACACTGTATTTGTTTATAATCCAATCGTTTTCACCGTTACAATTTCTACTAAGTAATTTTAATTCAATCATTTCTCTATACTTAATTTTCCTTAGAAAATCTAGCAAGAGGAATATAAAATACCCAGTAGTAACTATTAAATAATTAACCATAATAATATATTGATTTTTATAATAAACGAAAAATTGCCCGCATTTCGGTTATTTTGCACACGTGAATATTGGCAACACTGAACTTAAAATTAATTGTTTTGTTCTAGCAAATACAAATTGATTTTAATGTTTATAATCTGGAAATAAGTGATTGAATTATTCATTTACGTATGAAACGTGATTCCTGGATTGTTTTTCTTTCGGTCACTACGGTTTTTACACCATTTTACCACGCAAGACATGATTTATAGTTTTTATTTTTTCGCCGCATATTGCGTCTATAAGCATCGATGTTCACGCGCGTAATGGCCGACTAATGTGTGAAAGTGTACGTGCTGGCCTGTACATATAGCTGATCTGGCCGACTATGATGTCACAGTTTTTAGTTAGCGAGACTCTGTCCGACTTTTTTTATACGTCCATGTCTACATGTTACCAGAACCTTCCATTGGTGATAATGACTAGCATTGTTCCTTTACCTGTCATGTATGTAATAATGCAGACATTTGCTAAGTCGATCCATAAAAGGTGTGCCTGGAGTGATGCAGTTGGAGTCGAAATGTGCTTCCTTTGGCCTCTCAGGAGGCAGATAAGCGCCTTTAGCCTTCAACTCATCACGGATGCGCGCCACTTCTTCTATTTTCTCTTGAGTCTCTTTTGAAGCGCGGAAACGGCGGGAGCGTTGCTGGTTCATTTTCGCTCTGGGAGCCTAGAATTATAACATTTAGCAACTTTAATCAAGACCAGCTAAAAGCAGCACCAGTTTTTTATGGCGGGAAATCCAAGTAGGAATACCCGCTTTCGACTGAGCGGGATAACAATGGGATGTGGTAGTTTACGTGAGGCCCCAGGACAACACCAAAGTGAGAAAGACGAGCGTGTTTCTCACTTTGTTGTGCTTACTATCTAAACCCCTAAGAAGCCCAACTACCTGTGGCAGTTAAACTGAGGGGTTGCCCACTCAATCAGTTTATGGGCAAGAGGTAGCTAACACAATAAACTTTCATTGTCTTGGGAGGTCAAAAGATATTGCCATAGCCAAAATAGGCCCGATCATGAAATTAGTGTAAAATACTGCCACCCTACATCAGTAAAGAAATATCTATCAATAATTTTCAATCACACCCCATAAACGTTGTTTTTCTATTAAAAACTAGAGGTTGATTGTAGTGGTAAACATTAAAGGTTGTATTTTTGTATGCTGTATCATAAAAATATAAAAACAAACAAAAATCTGAAAAATAAAATAAACAATTTTTGGGTGGACCACCCTCGACATTTAGGGGGATGAAAAATAGACGTTTTCCGATTCGCAGACCTAACCGATATGTACACAAAATTTCACGAAAATTAGTCGAGTCATTTCAGAGGAGTGGAATTACAAACACTGTGACACGAGAATTTTATTATATTAGGTGTGAGGATGTAGCAGTACAACATCATCATCATCATTTCAGCCAAAAGACGTCCACTGCTGGACATAGGCCTCCCCCAAAGATTTCCACAAAGGCCGGTCTTGGGCCGCCCGCATCCATCGTTTTCCGGCGACCTTAATCAGGTCATCGGTCCACCGTGTGGGAAGCCTACCAGCACTGCGCTTTCCGGAACGCGGTCGCCATTCCAGGACTTTTCTGCCCCATCGGGCGTCGGTCCCGCGCGCTATGTGCCCTGCCCACTGCCACTTAAGTTTGGCAATCCTGTGGGCTATGTTGATGACCCTGGTTTTCCTGCGTATCTCCTCATTTCTGATTCGATCTCGCAGGGAAACTCCGAGCATAGCCCCCTCCATTGCCCATTGGGTGAATTTGAGCCTTCTGATGGAGCCCATAGTGAGCGACCACATCTCTGTTCCATAAGTCATCACTGGCAACACACATTGGTTGAAGACTTTTGTCTTCAGACACTGTGGTATTGGGGACGAGAAGATCTTTCGCAGCTTCCCAAACACTGCCCAGCCGAGCAGTACAACATATGGACCCAAAATAGCACTAATACTCACCACTCCATCAATAGCCATGTACAAAAGCTTCCTGGGCCTGACAATGCGGAACAGCCTGTCAATGCACTCAAAGATGGCTACCATCATCTCATCCTCATCCTTGGGCGGAGGCTTGTCTTCAGGATGTGTGCATGGATGAATAATGCCATTCATGTCCAGGTACAGATTGTCAAACTCCACCCCATTGGGGTTTGGGAGTGAAGAATCCACATACACAAGTTGGCCATCAACATCGGTTGGCTAAAATAAAAAACATATTAACTTTTGGTTCATACTCAACATTTGAATATAGAGACTAGTGAAGATGTTTGCGCCATTGGAAATAAACAATTTTTAATGGATTTATCACATATATTTTACATTATTTAATTCCCAATGATTCAAATGCATAAACTCATAAATCTATTATTTTGTGGTTATCCATGTCCATGTCAACTTCATGTAACTTATGAGTTTTAGATTTTTGTATGAATTCAATTATTGAGAGATTATTAAATTCTCTCAATTACAATTCAATATTCTTAGGCACTTAAGTAACACCACAAATAAAAAACATTATGAGCCAAAATCTATCCTGCGCAATAGTCGGCGAAGAAGGAAGGCATAAGATACGGGATTGGTTTATGACATGTGCGATTTTTTTTCACTTTGCTCAGCGATGATGTCCTCTATGCTATGGAAATAAAACAACAACATCAGCACCCGCGCGTAAGCGCCACCAAGGATACACAACACCACAGCTCTATTGGTTCCAGCTGTATATAACGTTAACTTGAAACAATAACGAAAGTTGTGGTGCAGATTACGCGGTCCTACGGTACGAGGTGCGATAGATTCGTACTATGTAAGTTAGGATAATCCCGATTATGCATATTGTGTACCAGATAATCGAGTTTCCACTGTTCATATGCATAATATTAGGAATAACTATTGTAGTTAATGAGTTTCTGAAAACTTGAAACAATCCAAGGAATTCGCACGTCCGTGCCAGAATAAATTATAAATCATCAAAATGAACCTATGAGTTGTCTGAAATTGCGTGGATAACAATTATAAATTAAAACTTTGGAGAGAAAATCATAAACAACAGTTATATTTATAGGTTATGTTTTTACCCTCTGTTCAATACATTCCACAATGACGCTGGGATATTTTCTGCTAAGCCAACGGAAGAATGCTGGTACTCCCATTGTGGGTGATCACTTTTAGTCTTTTGTTCAACTTAATTCAACAAGTTTCTGTTATTTTTGTTACGTATTCAACAAAAACAAATCGACGTAGATGCCATTTTAGAAACGAGAGGCAGGCAGGCACAGACCACAGATAATAAAATTTATATAACTAACTATAGATAATCCGAGGCACAGCACAGGCAGAAAGAACACAATTGCAGAAACTAGAAAACGACGTACAAAGCTAGCCGGCCCAATCAAGATTCAACATTATTGCATCTTTAGAGAATAGATTGTTTTTCGTATGAGGTAATTGTTCATTAAAACGTTAGGCAGATTACTGTTTAAAGTCTGAATCAATCAGTCAGTAATCAGTCAGTCAGTATGTAGTCAATTCAACTCAGTCACATATTTACTTTCTTCTTCTTACTTGTCAGAAACAGATGTTTAGTTTTAGATAAAATGAGAATATTTTACAAAAATTATTACAGAAAACTGCTGAAAAATGTCCGTTCGAGGCGTTATTATAGTACTGATAAAGATAAAATTAAAAATAATATACAGAACATAAGGAATATTGGTATTTTGGCTCACATAGATGCAGGTTAGGGTTGCATAAATTTTTCCGTGTTAAATCATAATCTATCTGTAGATGTTTGGTATGACTACCCGCTCACTGGAGCTGCCTGACTGGAGAAATACCTCAGTCTTACAAAAATCTCCAGCCAAGTAATCAGCCCTGGTTGGTGTTCTGTTCCTGCACTTGAGTTAGGTTACCCATAATATCAGGGGAGCTTAATATTGGCAACTGAAGGAAAATACTCCCTCTATTGTCAGCCCCATGCCTTCACATTTTACATGGTTGACTATCATCATGCGTATAAATTTAGCTGCCTGGTTGGTCTAGAGGTTGGATGTGCAGTCCATTGGATCAACAGGTCCCTGGTTCGATTCCAGGGTGGGTCAAATATCTTTGTTTAAACTGGATGTACTTGCTCTGAGTCTGGGTATCATTTGTGTATTATGTATTTGTATATTATGAACTACTTTTGCCATCTTCATCAAATAATAATGTGAGTAAAGTATATTATTCTCCTTTTCCTGTTTCATCAATGTGAGTTTTGTGGAGGCCCATCTAAGAAATAAAATCTTTAAAGCATAAATTAGTGTCTTTTGCAAAAATGGTAAAATTTATCTAATAAATTGTACCTATTGCATATCTATTTATTTATTTAGGATTTCCAACAGAGAGTACAATACACATTCACTTAAACGAGATGATTCGATACAAATTCTTTTGCTTCTCTAATTATAGGAAACCACATCATTGACACAAATATGACAGAAATTAAATACAGAGATCTACGAACTTAAATTAATAATAATAATAAAATGTTGTTATACAACTAACTATTTTTTAAGAATTATAAAAATTATGATATATGGAAGGGAGATTATTCGAACATTAGAAATTAATAATATTATTTAATAATATTATAATATTATCTCACAGATATTATAAAAAGAAAGTGTGACTGACTGTATGTTTTGGGAAACTGTTGCCAGTATCTGATTTGAAAAATAAATAATGACAATGTGTTGTCTCTTTTAGGCAAAACTACAACAACAGAGCGCATGTTGTTTTACTCTGGAACAATCCGGTCAATGGGAGAGGTCCACCATGGCAACACTGTCACAGACTATATGGAACAGGAACGGCAGAGAGGCATCACTATTACATGTAATTATATGAGTAGTGGCTTAAGGTGTGACTAGGTAACCATTGGGGTGTTTAATGAGTGCCATTCATTTATTTAGGTTGATGGCTGTGTGGCATCTGGACTGAGTGAGGTCTGAGATAATTGACCTACTGACTTGGGCCTCCTCCAAATTCATAAAGGGTAAATAGCCTACTGTGCCACACTGACCAGAGGGATTGGCACAGAGTTTCTTATCAAGGTTTCCTTCTTTTGTGGCTAGGTTATTGGCATTGTCTTTACCTTTTGTCGGCTCTTATGATACCCTCTCTAAATGTCCTATACTAAACCTGTCTCCACAAGGATAACAATAAGTATACATTTAAGTTTTTTATTTTTATTACCGACTTGAATGCCTCTGACCCTAGGCTTGCGTGACGAAAGCAACACCAGGGTCTAATATGGAGCCTATCGGGCACCGGCTCTCACATACACACGACGAAACACAGTAAAACTGCTTGGACCTGGAGTTAGATGTGAGGTAGCTAGACGGGGCCGCCCATTAGATCCTACCACCAAGCATGCTGGTTTTTGTTGCCTTTTACAACACGCGATTTTCCCCATCGTGCGGTGGGGATGTGTAATATTCTGCCCCATCCCCACACGGGTAAAAACATAACATAATCTTGTAACAGCGGCGGCTGCCTCGTTCCCATGGAGACACGGACAAATAAACCTAATAGACACACCAGGACACATAGACTTCACCATGGAGGTGGAACAGAGTCTTGCAGTACTGGATGGAGCTGTTGTTGTTTTAGACGCTTCTGCAGGTAAATTTATTATATTAGATAATTGCTAATTTACACCTCCCGTCGCCCATCCCGCAGAGCTTAAAAACGAAAGTTGTTGAACCGACAGCCGCTGGGGTAGACGAGTTCTTGAGTGGAGACCGTGAATCGGCAAGAGTATTGTATGAAGGTTCTCTGCTAGATAGAGCGACGATCTGCGAAAGGTTGCGGGCAGCAGCTGGATGCGTCAAACGAAAGACAGGGCGCTATGACGCTCTTTGAGGCCTATGCCCAGCAGTGGACTAGAGTGTGCTGATGATGAATTTACACCTATAGAAGGTGTAAACTTGTCACTAAAGCCCAAAATATTTCGCTAAGTTACACCCATTCTTGAAATTAGAGTGAGAGTTTTCATGAATGGAAATATCGGTTACCTTGTTGGCTAGGAGTTGGAGGTGACTTTGGATCACGGGTCCCCTTTCAAATGCAGGGTCGCTCAAGTTTCTTTGTGCAAACCTGAGGTACTTGCTCTGAGGCTGGGTGCCATTTTGTGTTCGTGAATTACACGTCCATCATCATATACCATCATTTTAACAAAGACTCCTTATCTATAGGCGTGGAAGCCCAAACGCTGACTGTTTGGCGTCAAGCGAACGGGTACCGTGTCCCGCGGTTGCTGTACCTCAATAAGATGGACCGCAATGACGCGTCAGTTGAGGAATGTGTCCGGTCTGTGCGGGACAAGCTGAATGTAGAGCCGTTGTTATTGCACCACGACGTGAGGCATCAGGGCAGACTGATCGGTAAGCGACGCAAATTCGACTATAATACTGTTGGCATAGAGTGATGATTTCCAAAGAAATCATGCGTGGTTGTGAACAACTTCAAAGTTAGTGTAACTCGTTTATGCCATGAAAACTAAATTAGTCTTCACATATTTTATACTGCAATCCACAACGGGCTTCACCATACTTTAAAAAGTTCAGAATAGCTTGGAGTCTAGTCTTGGTAGAACTAAACTTCTTGGATTTTATGCCAATCTATAGGAAAAGTAGGTGCGGCGAAGGTCTGTCTGCAGAAGATCGCGATCGATTTGTGTTCGTGAATTATAAACTATAAACTGTCCCTGCAATACAGATGAAACACAAAGCAAAGGATGTCGTTTATTTTAAAATGAAAAAATAAGAAACGGTCGTGCTGTTATACCTGCCTTAGGTACCTAATGGCGCTCAGCTCCGAATCTGAGATCTTATCATTTGTAAAAACGTTACATATTTGTAAAAAAGCGTATTAAAAAACCCCTGCGGCACAAACGCTCCTGTTACAAGTAAAATAGGTAATTAATACCTTTGCGTTCTCGGCACAGGATTGGTCGACCTAATTACTCTAGAAGAAATAATCTGGACTCACGGCCGTGGTCAGAATTACGCGCGTCGCAAACTGACAGAGAAAGAAGACGGTCCCAAATGGGAGTCCGCTGTTTCCAGCCACAAAGAGCTCATCGATACCCTCTCTTCCCTTGACGATAAGATAGCGGATGTAATCATACAGCAAGAGACTTTAGATCTCTCTCCAAAGGAGATAGAGGGAGCTATCAGAAGATCTACCGTGTCCATGAAGGGATTTCCTATTCTTTGCGGTAGTTCTTATAAGAACATTGGAGTACAGACCCTTATGGATGGGATCCTATCGTATCTGCCATCTCCGGACGAAGGCCATAAGCTTTATAGGAGTTTTGGTGAAGATCTGGCGGCGAGAGCTTTTAAAGTCCAGCACGATGACCAGAAAGGGGTGCTGACGTTTCTAAGGTTGTACAGTGGGGAGATTAGTAAGGGGCAGAAGATTTACAATTTGGCGCGGGACAAAAGCGAACAGGTAAGGTTATATTGAGTTTATTCATCATGTATTATTTGTATAGCAATCATGGTCATGGGGCGACCAGATGACAGTGTCCTGAAACAGCTAATATTAAATCTTTATCGATGTTTTTTTTTATAAAGCTCCATTTAGACAGCTCACAGTGTCCAGAAAACTTCCATATCTATGTAAATATAAATATATCCTTGGACATTTCACACAACACCATCTCGTCCCAAGTTAAGCAACTTAATGCTTGTGTTATGGTAACGAGATGGATGATAAACCACTTATATACATATTTTTTTTGTAAATACATACATATTATAGATAGAAATGACACCCAGACTCTGAGCCAGGGCCTCTGGTTTAGACAAAGACACTTGCCCGACCCCGGAATCGAACCCGGGACCCGTTGATCCAAAGGCGGCACATCTAACCACTAGACCAACGAGGCAGTCTAGGTGAAACTTAGTTATGTTTTTGATAGCATGATCCGCATCGGGTTGTGTTTGCTGAACACCGTGTGTTTTATTACTAAACTAGCAGCCCGACCGCGTTTCGCACGGATATTTGAGAAAAAAATATTTCTCCATAAATATATTGTAAATATCAATAAACATAATATAAATTTATCCATTACCTAATATGTAGCGATATCAGTATTTTCATCTGTTGAATTTACTGGTTTTCTAAAACGACTACATACCTACTATACTACTCGTACAAGGTCTTTTGCGAATGTCCTGAACCGTGGAACTCTAACTAATTGGAGGCGTTTCTCAGGTGGGCAGCCTATACGCGGCATTGGCAGACGAGTACCGACTCGTGGAGAAAGTGACAGCTGGGAACATCGCTGTTGTCGGCTCACTCAAGGTAACTCATATTTACGACGCACGGTAACGCCAAAATTATGTTTATAATTCAAAATGATCCGATTTTATTCATACAGCCATCTCTTACGACACTCCACAAAATGATACTAGATATTCATCGAAGATTTATAGCCATAATAAAAGTAGAACTCAACAGGCCACGATGACTGGAGACCTGGTGACGGTCACCCAGGCAGCAGCCAACCGCGCCAAGGCTAAGTTAGCTAAGCAGCTGAAGGATAAGGATGCTGTAGACGAGCTGATGCTGCCGAGTGCCCGTCTACGGCTCCAGGCTTTGGAGACTGACCCTACGCCGGAGGAAACTGCTGAAGTGCTGTTGGGAATCGGTGAGAAGTGTACACTGGTATAACACTCGTTCGTGAGATCTGCCTAATAAACGTTCCATTATAAGCTCAAACCTCCTCAGACTTGATTGTGAATTCTAGCGTACCAAGTTGGTCAAAATGGTTGGCAAAAGACTTTTAAAGACCTCTCTGCAAACGGAGTCTTTTCGGACATGTTGATAATAGAATGGAAAAATGCTATATTGTCCCAGTTACAGTTTACATCCATCAAACATGATAATTTGTTTGTTCAATTATTATCATCCACCAAACATCCAGCAGAGCTAGAAACTTCTAGCAACTTCTAGAACGGAACATGCATTTGATCTACAGATTAAACAGTTGTTTACATTCGAGGAGGATGGAGGGATTGTAGGAGTGAGGAATTGTGTATAAAAGGTGTGAATGTAGGTATGACGACTGATAGGTGTGTGCGGAGACTACCACCTAGCATGGGACAGTGGTCTTAAGATGATAATGGTGTTTATAAATATGACCCTTTATAAGAGTTTTGTGATAAAACCTACGTGAATAAAGTTCCTTTTGAGTTTGACTTTTAATACTTGCGTTCTAGAAAAAATGATTAAAACAGTTTGTAAGTAAGTACATTTGGCTTTGCTCAGGCACGACAGTCCCCGAGCCTGTGTTCTTGTGCTCCATCGAACCGCCAAGCTTATCGCAGCAGCAAGCGTTGGAGACCGCACTGGCGGAACTGCAGCGGGAAGATCCCAGCCTAAGGGTCTCCACTGACAGCGACAGTGGGCAGATGGTGCTCGCAGGTCAGTCATGTGGTTTCCCTATAGTATTATTCAGCCAACTAAGCAAGATTTATTTCTACTTTCCTGTGAAGTTGATTTGGGCAAGGCGTTGCTCGCCGTGGCCGGACCTTTTCTTATTCTTAATGCCATTATTATCCGTGTGGTGATGGATTTAGAATACATAGTATCACCACCCGATTCCATCCTGAGGGTGTCGTAAGAGCCGACAAAAGGAAATGACAAGGCCAAAAATATAGCCGCTAGAGAAGAAAAACTTGAAAAGAAACGTTGTGCCAAAATCTTGGACTGTCAAAGACCCCGTTAACGTAGCAGCCCTTCTCGAAGCTTGGAGCTCCAGTTCCAGCGAGGTGGGCGAAGGCGTCTAGGGTGGCGGAGCATGCTCTTCTATTGGGGAGTGCGACATGTGGTCAGGCGAACAACTCCGTTGGAATTAGTGGGCAGGTCGGGGAGCTAATTTTCATCTATCCGCGTCCCCAAGTCACACCACACCACGAATAGGCATCTTTGGGGATTTCCAACGTAAAAAAAGAATTGCGAAAGGTTTATGGTTGATTCACGTTCATCTTCAATCTGATGTTGAAATTAAACACTTTTTAATTCCTTGATTAAAATTTAAACCTAAGTCAATTATAATTTGAATGTGTTTCATTTCAAGGTGTAATAATCGCAAAAACCTAAGAAATAAGATAAATAATTCCATAATATATTCCCACAAAATTAACCTAGTCTTTCAACAACTTCTTTCACGTCGTTTTCCCTAATGTGTCTTCACACAAGTCAAGAGGCATCTTCACTTAACATCAGGTCAAATGTTCACCTATCCAGAGTAAAACTATACACCAAATCTCATTCTAGACTTTAGATGGCTTCACCAATCTAGAATGGCACAATTCCTCCGCAGGCATGGGTGAACTTCACTTGGAAATAATAAAAGAACGCATCATTAGGGAGTACAAAGTGGACGTGGAGCTAGGTCCTCTGCAGATTGCCTACCGGGAGACGCTAGCGGGACAGGCACGACAAACCTTCAACGTGGACAGGAAGATAGGTGGTGTGAGACAGCAGTGCAAGCTCACTCTGTCGGCCAAGACGGTCAAGGGAGTAGCGCAGGATAAGATATTGAGGTATTAATATGTCTTAGAAGTGACTTGATACGATACCTTTTTTTTGTTGACGTTGGGGAAATGCTTTATGCATACCGCCGGCCCTCGGGGGAGAGGTCGGCGATTATGTGGGACTCCGAAAACGACTCGTCTACCTACTAAAACCCCAGCGGTATACCCACACATGGAACGCTTGGGGCGCCATAGGTTCGCGTAAACGCAGTCTACTGTGACTTGATACGAAACCCTGTGCCAACCCGTCTGGCCAGCGTAGTACAGTAGGTTAATTACCCTCCATGTAATGTAATGTAATGGGAAGAGGTCCGACTTATTAGTGGGCCATGTAGGTGCCACTGCTGGATGCCAACGATGAATTGTTCACGTGCAGAATTGATGACGATTTTTCGTGTCTTCCCAGGCTAGATAAGTCAGCTGAGAGTGCGGCAAACTTGGCACATTTGCATCCGAGGTTCCTCCAAGCGATCCGACAAGGAGTGACCTCGGCGTTGATGCACGGACCTAAACTTGGTTGTCCGGTAAGATTTTCGGAGGTCCAGTTTTTTATCTACTGACAATTCAAAATGTTAAATAATAACACAAACATTCAAATATAAAAAAGTATTTATCATTTAGCCTTTACCACTTTCGGAATGACATTTCACAGGGAAGAGCCAGCAAGAAACTCGGCATAATTGCTCTTTTAAGTAAAAGGGTTACAATAATGTTAGAAACAAGTCCGACAGATTTTTCACTGATCTGTCGGACTTGTTTCTAACATAATATAGAAATAATTGAAATTTATTTATTTATCGTTTCGAGGTTGGAAGTTACGGACCAATTCGCGATAAACAGTCAGCTGGGGACATATTCTCTCGTCTTCTCCCTGGATGCTTACAGCATCATTCTTGCAACTTTATTTGGTCTGCAGGTAATAGACGCTCAAGTGACGCTGCACTGGTTCGAGTCCAGCCGGGGTACGTCGGAGTCTGTGATCACGGCATCAGTCGTGCAGTGTCTCAGGAAGGTAAATTCACTGTCTAATGCGATCACTGATAATTTGTGTTCAATAATTATATTGTTACAAAGATATCCAGCGATAAGAACTAATGCGAGAAACTTGTCTATAGAGACAGAAAAGAAAGAATATTGTCAGGATACCCTCATTATTTGATGGTACTCTAATTTCCCCTCCTATAGATTCTCACAAGTTATGATCCTATATAGACCGCATCCACCACTCGCAGCGACCTTTAGAAGGCCGTCCATCCAGTCGGAGGGCGTCCCATGATAGGTTAAGCAATACGTGGTCGCACTTTTTTTTCTTTTAAAAAACGTAATGCGTAATGAAATGAAATTCATTAATTCAACATGAAATTGACGAAAACAAATGACTCCCGGACTCGGAGCAAGTGCCTCAGGTTTACACAAAGACACTGGCCCGGTCCTGGAATCAAACCCGGGACCCCATGATCCAAAGGCGGCACATCCAGCCCCTAGAAATTAACGTCACACCCAAGTCAGTGGTATTGAGTATAGCCTCTGTGCTGCAGATATTCGAAGCATCAGAAGCAATACTGCTGGAGCCAGTCATGACATTGGAGGTGGTCTGTCCGGAGAGCCACTCGGCTAGGGTACTGGCAGATCTCACTCGCCGCAGGTGCCAGATACAGCACATACACATTCGGCATAGCAATAAGGTGAGATAACTATTTGGAACCGGCTTCAAAAAAAGGAGGATACAATTTGACTGTTTTTAATACGCTTTTAATAGCTTCAGATGTATGTAACACGCGTCAGATGTATGTAAACTATGTAACAGAATCTTTGAACATCATTTTGACCCAGTTAAAAACGTCGGATTAACTCGAAATTTGGCATACGTTTTATGGGCCGACGACGCGAATTTTTGTTTGAATTTTTGTTGAAGAGACCGTCTAGGTGAAACACCGCTCTTCTATGCAACAATAGCTTATAGAGCTGTTAATATCATAAAGCTATTGTATATTTTTAGTGAACTAAAAAAGTACGCTTTTAAATCGAACCAAAAAATTGAAAATATTTTTTAATAAATTTGAATTAAAAATACTGTATTAAAATGATTTTATTGTAAACTAGCGACACGCCCCGGCTTCGCACGGGTGCAAACAACATCTGAATTTATCAGTGTTTCTCTACAACATTATGCATGTATTTATACATATAAACCTTCGTCTCGAATCACTCTGTCTATTTAAAAAAACCGCTTCAAAATCCGTTGCGTAGTTTCAAAGATTTAAGCATACATAGGGACGGACAGACGAAAGCGATGTTGTTTTATACGAATTGACGAATTTGTTTTATACAATGTAATGATAATGAAAAAGCGTGGGGTGCCAACCCACACCATCCCGAGGGTGTTGTAAGAGGCGACTAAGGGAAGGCAGATCACCTAGCCGCAAGAGAATGAATTTATCTTGTCCATGAATTTGGAGGAGGCCCGACTCAGCAGTGGGTCATTCGTGGGCTGAAACTAATCATTGCTGCAGGTAATAGAATGCACGGCGCCCCTCTCAGAGCTGCTGGGCTACTCATCAACGCTCCGTTCCTTGAGTTCAGGTTTGGCCACCTTCTCAATGGAGTTCCATTCCCACCAGCAGATGTCGCCGTTGGAACAAGAGAAGGCCATCAGAGACGTTACGGGATTCTAGATAAGTTTTTCAGAATTGATTAGCCGTGCTGGCATAGCTGGCTGGCACTCACCGCGTGGTTACGGGCATAGAGTATTTAATGTCACCACCCCATTCCACCCTTGGGTAAAAGTCAAAATGTCAACACATTAATAAAATGTATACAAAGCAATGTAATATAGTTTACCACCAGTTCGGAACGCGACCACTGCTGAGAAGAACTGGCAAGAAACTCAGAGGGCTTGTCATTCTTTTCTTTTTTATTACTTTGCGGTCCTATTTAATAATTTAATACACATATAACCCAACAAATTACATACAACAAAATGTTCTATTGGATCTGATAAGGGTCGATCATAATTTATTTAATCAAGTTGGCTGTTCTATTCGATTTGTAGCGACCTGCATGCTACATGCATTACACAATTTACCCGAAAAATCTGAACTAATAACATCAAGAAATCTATACTAATATATAAAGCTGCAGAGTTTGTTTGTTTGTTTATTTGTTTGTTTGTTTGAACGCGCTAATCTCAGGAACTACTGGTCCGATTTCAAAAAATCTTTCAGTATTAGATAGTCCATTTATCGAGGAAGGTTATAGGCTATATTTTATTTTCAAAAGAATTAGGGATCCGTATGAAAATTGCGATTTTGTAAACCAAGGTGTAAAATCTAAAACCTACCCGAAAACTATTGACAATAGAACAAAATGATGTACTACGGATTTGTAGGTCTTATAAAGATCTACAAAAAAGTCCGAGAGCACATATCTAACTATCATAGTTTAGTCACAATAACCGATTTTATGTTCATAAAAAATATGCACGGGTTCGAAGCCCACGCGGGCGAAGCCGCGCGCAAAAGCTAGTATCACATAATGCGAGAATTAGCAAAAAGCCCTACACCGTGATAGCGAAGTTTATAGAGCAATTCGCACGGTTAAGAAATCCCCTACTACAGTTATCGGGGGATAGGCGCGGCCCCCTGCCAGACATACCACCTCGTCTGGCTGGCATTTCTACTTCTCAGCCCATAATTACCCACTGCTGAGTCGGCCCTCCTCCAACTACATCATTGGTCTACTGTGCCACGCAGGCCTGACGGGTTGGAACAAGGTTTAGTATCAAGTTTTCCTTCTCTTGCGGCTAGGTGTTCGGCCTTGTAATTTTCTATTGTCGACTCTTACAACACCCTTAGGATGAAATGGGGTGGTGACACAGTGTATTCTAAATCCGTCACCGCACGGAAATGATGCCACACAAAGCAGAATCATTTTAAATCATAAATAGTCAATCTGTGCATTTTACGTTATCACACGTATTACATTTTATTGGCTACTGAAACGCGGTTCAAGGAATAATGAACCTTGAGTTAGTTTAAATAGATAGGCTGTGTAATGTAAATACTTAGGCTTCTGTGGTATTAATTTATTGTATGTACAAATATACATGATACAGTTGTTGTAATGTAAATTTGGTTTCATTTCATCAGATTGGCGCCTGAAACAAATATATGCTTAGTTGACGAATATAATAGTGCAGCTATTGGAAATCTATAGATATGTTATTCCGATTCCTTAAAATGAGTTAGTTGCTCGAAGTGTCTGTGCGTCGCCGTAGCTCGTAAACGAATGGGTTATTATGCGACGTACAGTCCGCGCCAATTTTTATGGCCGCTCTGAATGTAGCCGCATTACGCTGCGCACAACACAAAATGAGGTATGTGCGGGATGCAAAGGCCCGCGTGTTAGTGTGAGTGAGCTACGTTCGTATTGGTTAGGAAATGTACGATGCGCAAGTTCAGAACGGCCATAAAGATTGGCGAGGGCTGTAAGTTTTAAAATAGATTTTCTAATGGTGGTTCTAACGGTTTTTCTTACGTTTTATCACAATCGGTTCAGCTGTTCCCAAGCCTCCAGCTCAACAATCTGACAATAGCCAATCCGATGGGTGGGCGGCGTAACAAGCGACCGAAGGAACCAATTTAGTCACCTTGAAGAGATTGTCCAGCTCATCTAGCAGCGTCTCGAAGCGGTAGGAGATTCGCACATCTGGCACGTTTGTCCGCGTGATGTCGTTTCCTTCGGGTCCCTCACGCGTGAACTCGCCGATCCAGTGGCGCTTCATCTGCACAAGACAATAACTTTGGTACCTTCATAGCGGACACTTCGAGATATAATATTGTGTGTACTTTGTTTTAAAAAATATGTATCCACCAAAAAATGTTTTCATTTAAAAAATATGAATATCCCCCTCATACATCAAAATAGAAAATTAGTTTATACGCAGTATTGTTCCTTTTGATAGGCTCTATGTGGTATTGTTACACACAGTAGAAGCGAGATCAAGTGTTAGCCCTGACAACATGTCCCCCAAAAAAACCAGAAGCAACGGCAAAAGAAACAAGCCCAGGCGCCTGCAGTGACCTCTGTTCACCCAATGACGCCAAAGTCGCTCACGGCAAGACTTCCTAAGATCGCTCTGGTAGACGCCTACGATCTTCCCTAGATATATAAATATCCTTGGACATTTCACACAACACCATCTCGTCCCAAGGTAAGCAACTTAATGCTTGTGTTATGGTAACGAGATGGATGATAAACTACTTATATACATTTTTTTTTTGTAAATACATACATATTATAGATAGAAAACACCCAGACCCGGAACAAATACTTGTAGCTCGTACAAATATATCTTCCGTGCGGGGATCGAGCCCGCGACATGCTGCGCAGCAGTTGTTACTACTGGTCTTGGGATTTTTGACTATCTTTTAATTCTCAGCACCAGTGTCCCGTTCCTGGCTTAGGTCAAGTCCTCTGCTGGTTATCTTGTGTTTCAAGAGGACCCCTTTTGTGAATAAGTCATTAAAATGGCA
Source organism: Clostera curtula (assembly GCA_905475355.2). Lineage (NCBI taxonomy): Eukaryota > Metazoa > Arthropoda > Insecta > Lepidoptera > Notodontidae > Clostera > Clostera curtula. The sequence continues at coordinate 927,506 of FR997813.1, read as the reverse complement.
TTCCTGCACCCTGCTCGACCATCTCGGCACTATGAACTCCTTCGTTACATACCCTCGTGGTTAGTGATGAGATCTTTGGTGGTAGAGTCCAACTGACCTCGTGTGCGAAGCCCGACATAATGACCGAGTTGCGCGCCAGCTCGCACATGTCGCAGGAGCTCAGCTTCCAGGCCTGCGCCGCGATGCTGTACTCCTCCATCAGAGGCTCCTGCACCGAACATCGCGCATGGCAAGAGAAAACATGAATCATCACTATGTTCTTGTTAAACGTTGTCAGTACTCGTTAAATTAACAGCTATCAAAAGACGTGCTTACCCTAGTAAAATGGAACTGAAGTGGGTCATCAGTACTGAGCGTGACGCGCAGTCCTCTTGCAAGAAAGTCTGGCAGCGGGTTGCGATGGTAACGGAGGAACAGGCAGTTGTTGCTCAGCGGAGACATGGCTATGAAGATCTGCGCCAGGTAGAACAGGTACTGCATCACGGGGAACTAAAGAAGAGACATTTAAGTATTAAAGAACCTCTTCAGCTGACTACGGCTCCAGCTAAGACACGGAACGCATCAGGTTTAGTTGGACAATTTGGTACTCAACCACCGCTCATCATCATTCAACATAATTTCATCCACTGCTGGATATAGACTCCCCCCCCCCCAGGAGTTCCACGATGGCCGGTCCTGAGCCACCATCCATCGGTCGCTTTCCGGCGACCTTAACCAGGTCGTCGGTCCGCTGTGTGGGAGGCCTACCAGCACTGCGCTTTCTGCCGCATCGGGCGTCAGAATCAGAGTGCACCAAACCTGATTCTCCTCTCTACCGTTGATCCTGTGGACATTAGTTTAACTGCGTGTGCCTAAAAGTTTACTCCTCATGGAGAAACTTTGGAATTATCCTGCCGAATAATAATATAAATGATGCATTGAGCAAGAGACAATATTTTCGTCAAATCTAAGCTGTATTTAGAACTGCCCCGTGAATTTGTTGTGACTGTTGACGCGTCATGCTTGGAGTACGGGCGATAACTTACAATTGAAGGAGTCAACACTAATTTTGAATGGTATGACAAATGATAGGACACTACCTTCCTGAGCATGAGACCGTGGGAGATGTTCTCTGCCAGTAGGAATCCGGCGCTCAGATGCGTAGAGGGCCCCACTTCGCCGCAATGGGGGCGTAGAACAAACGTGTTTAGACCTTGCTCCCTAAACAAACAAATATCTTCCATATTATAGAACATTGCATAATTTTTCGCGTTTTAATGTTTTTGTAATCGTATTTTAAATTCTTTTTAAGTATTTTAAATACGTATGTTGTTCACTTATTTTAACTTTTATAGCAAACTACTAAACAAATGCGATAAAATGTAGGTATATGTGATTGATCTTATAGCCGTATGTATGTATGTACGTATGTAATCGAGAAATACATAAAATAATAATATCGGTATACATAAGACGGGAGTTGTGCGTTAACGAATTGAGAATTTCCCTTTTTTGAGATCAGTTAAAAACATAAACGCCAAATATCCAGTAGAGAAAAAATATCAAAAGGAATTAAAGCTACCCGCATTTCCTACTTACTTCCGCAGATGGTTCAGCACGGTCATGTTAGCGTACATGTAATACAGATAGTAAGCGTACGGAGGATTCTCCTCGTCATCCCACTCCTCGGGGGTCTTCATGCGTTCATTCAACATCGGGTTCTCGGGCTTTGACTCATCGTCGACACTATCGAACCCGATCATGTGCTGCAAAAATAGGAGTGTGGCAAATTATGGAACAGAAATCAAAATATAAAGGTGTTTGAATTAAAGTTGCTTACTCACATATTACGTTTTACGTTGATTCTAAATAAAAGCGGTTTTTAAATAGGTGTTTGTAAATATCTCTTTAAGTCTCTAACTAACGAAATGCTGCTTCAGAGGGGTCGGCAGTGGGCAAGACCATTCTTGGTTATTATTTATAAAGCTTTTTACAAATGACGGAGTTATGTGGGAACAAGCAATGATGTTACAAGTTTGTAACATCATTGGGAACAAGCATAAAAATAAACAATATAGTTTGTTTATTTTTATGCTTGTTCCCACATAACTCCGTCATTTGTAAAAAGCTTTAGGAAGTCGGTTGCGAATAGCTATTCATGTACCATCCAAACTTGGATTAACTTAGTAGGTACATCGGACCGTAGCCTAAACTTACCGCCAAGAACTTGTGTAGGTCCGGGTTACTCGTGGGATCGATGGAGACCCTGAACAGTGGGTCGAATAAGTTATTAAGTAACTCTTGGAAGTTCTTCACCAGCTTATTGATGCGGTAAACATCACTGAAAATGAAAGAAAAACATTTATACACGGAATGAGATTCACCGGCGTTACTAACTCATTTCTCAAGGAGTTACGTATCAGACAAAAATTTGAAATATCAATCAATTGAATGAACAATGATGATGATAATTTCTTGAAACGGTGGGTCGGTTAATGATGAGACTTACAATAGTAGATAGCTATTATGGTTACGTTAGTTGCTAAGTTTTTAGGCCATGCAGCCAGGCGAGGTTGTTTGTATGTATGTTGGTGTCCGTGGCGTGTGAATTGGCCTGTAAGCTTCGATATCGCGATTTAGGACTTTTGGCTATTCTAACCATTCTCGATATTTCTTGATGATAAAGCTTGCTATGGTGAGGGGGCTTGCGTACCTTTAAGATCCGTTGGGGCCATACCGGCTAAGGGCCACCCATGCTGGGCGGCAGGATTGGGGCTATCATTGGCAACGTAAGCTTTTAAATACTTCTCAGAAGAGAAATTACAGTGGCAAAATACTCACTAGAGTCGCGGTACCTGCACCATCCAGCGCACATTGGGAGAGTGGACGTCGTTGTGTACTGCCCACGTGGCCAGCTTGGTCCATTCGTTCTGGTTCTTTCCGTAGATGGAGATTCGCGGCTCTATATACGTATATTTGTTCTCCTGCAAGTCCGCCATAACTTCCTGGGAATAAGATTATCCTTCTTACTTCGTGCTTCTTAATAAACCTCAGTCCATGTAGCATCTGGCCCTTGTAAGTAGAAAGACTTGTCAGTAGACCTAGCTAACCTTTATAATCCTAGCGAAGTACTTCCCGTTCATGTAGTTGTCGGTCTTCAGAAATACTTCCCTCAGCCGGCTCTCCCCCACTGGGTTGTACTTGGCGTTGAAACGGTCGAAACGGTAGAACGTGTTACGGTCCTGCCGAAATACGCTTATTTTATTTAGCTGTAATTGTGTGTTTGATTTTAATCTCGAACATTCTATAAAATGGCGAAGATTTCCTGATGAACATGTTAAGAGCTGAGAACCGAAAGTATAAAATTTGGTCAACAAGCAGTAACTTGGCATTGATTACAGATGTATTTGACCGTACCGCATGTACATCCAGAACGTCGACATTAAGGTCGTAGGCTTCCAGCTGCATCTCCTCGAAGACAGCCTTCAGCGTCATGGGAACCCCCCGGTCGATAGTCACCACCTCGGTGGCATGGGCTCGAAGGGTGCGCTTGATGAACCGCAAGAGATGCTTCTGGTTCATGCACGACGCTGCATGGATGTGAGTGTCTACCTTCCTGATGGGGCATTAATATAAAATTGATAGATGAGGATCTGCTCAGAAATTCTGTGTGGTGGCATTTCATTTCGATATTCGTAGCGCTATAGAGAAACCACAGAAATATCGCATACGAATAGATAGGGAATACGGATGACCACACCACATGGCGAGATCAGTATTTGATATATTTACACTATGCTGCACATATTTAAGTAAGTAAGACCATTTGTAGGAGGTTATTCTAACAACCTTTTATAATATGAAAGCCACAATGAATCATTATTTGCAGAAAGTAAGTAAAATAGTTTGATGGCAAAGATGAACTAGATATTCAATTTAACCATCAACCGATCCACCAATCCGGATAATATTCAGCGTATAGCCACCGCAGTTTAATGTACCTTATTCATATAACACATGACAGCGTTAATGGAGCCTCGTATCCTAAACTATTTGTATCTTGCTATCATTTAATTGGTCCCAAGGGATTCTTAGAAAACCAGTGCAATTAACCTTAAAGTTGTAGGGGTCTGAGTCCGAGATTCGAACTCTAATTTCTTATAAGTACCTGACGTTATAGAAGTCTCGGTGCGGAACCGCCTTCTGAAGCGCTTGCTCATGCAGCTCGTTCAAGAGAACGTGCATCTTGAATTTAGAAGACAGGTAGCTGAGCCGACGGAAGCAGTAGGACTTTCTGTGGATGCACAATATGTTAAATAGTTCTTGACTTGTTCTTGAGTGGTTTTTCAGTTTGTGCTGATGTTAAACAAACATCCTATGATAACTCCTATTTCTCCTACTCGTATAAATGAAGGAATACCGATGTTGTAAACACCCGCTTGTTGGTTATTTAACTTCCCCAACAACATCCCACCCACCCACATCGCCCAAATCGCTATCCATAAACAGAAAAAAGAAAGCTTACAGTGGGCCATCAACGATCATCTGCCCCAACATGGAGAGGTCCTCGGTGAACTTCTTAAATGGTGGAAACTGGTAGAGCAACGGCGTCTTGTGTTCGACATCATACTCATTCCTGTACACCTGCACTACTCCTCGCTCCCAACGCCAAAGGTAGTGGCGGTCCGGGGGCGATGGACATACCCACGGATCCAGGATATCTCCTGGATTAAAGTGAGAATCTAAATTCCATAGGCATACCATTTCTTCTTCTTGTTTCTAGTTAATTAAACCTGGACTTTCTCCATTTTAATTGATCAGTCTAGCCTAATTTAGCTTTACATTTACACGAATCTACGCCGTCGACTCTTCGAGATCCATTTATTGGGTTGAATCCGTGTGGTCACGGATTTAGAGTAAGAGCTGACAAAAGGATATGATAAGGCCAAAAACCTTATAGCCGCAAGAGAGGGAAAACTTGAAACGAAACCCCGTGCCAACCCGTCTGGCCAGCATGGCACAGTGAGCTAATTACTCTCCTTGTAATGAGAGGAGGCCGGACTCAGCAGTGGGTTATTTATGGGCCGAGTAGTTTTAGTAGACTATAACATGGCTGTCAGGTTACGTAGTTACGTTCCCCTCGGAGGTCAGATATTATATTATGATGGACACCGATCTAACACGTGGCTGTGTCTAATGTACCTCATAATAGCAGAGATGTTAATAAATGTGTTTGCGCCATAAATACTCTTTTCTTTTCCTTCGTCACTGGCCGGCGAAGGTATAGACAACACCGAACTGACGGTGTATGTCACAATCGCATATTCGCAAAAACCATACTTATAACACGCTATATATAAACTCAAGATTATATGAAATTACGCACAAATACTTAAGTACACAAGCATGAAGATATCGTCCCGCATATAAACACTGGAAGGGCGTTCAGAAAGCCGAAACCTGTAGTAGACATACACCGAAGAGAGGAGTGAGGTGAGTCTTCTTACTTTTTGCTGGCCAAACACCCATCCATAATTTTGGTCCCGTTCGACCCGGATTTGAACCGGCGCTCTTATTAATATCTATCCCGCATTATAATTCCCGCATTCCGCACTAAGTTATTGTGCATAATTTCATATTATTTCCGCATATTTTCGCAATTACGCATATTTTCGCATCTGTCATATTTTTTCAATTTTCACGGCATTGTTCGCCATTTTTTCGCAAGTTGTCATTAATATTATTTAATATATTTTTTTCGTTTTCTTCATTATGGCGCAAATAAAAATAAATGAAGCCAAACGGCAAATGATTTTCGAGCAACTTAGTTCAATTCACGCTCTTTCACAGAAAATAACCACCGCAGATACCCGTAGTAAACATCATTTTCTTGCTAAGTCTCATAATATTGACAAACTTTACGATCAATTTAGTAAATTGTGTGATGAATACAACGTATTGTGTTTGGAAGTCGACCCTACATTTGAAATAAATTATAATTCATGGGTTGCTTTTGAAGAATTGTATTGCGCTGTCAAATATTTTAGAGATGAGATACAGGGAAACTCTCTCGCTCATGTAACTAGTACTACTAAAGTTAATACGCCTTCGATTAAGCTTCCGCCTATTAATTTACCTTCCTTCGATGGCAAACAAGAGAATTGGGCATTATTCTATGAAAGTTTTAAAACAAACATACACGAAAATTCTCAATTATGTGATTCTGAGCGTATTTATTATTTAATCGGCAAGTTAAGTGGCAACGCTTTGACAGTTATAGCTGGTGTAGTACCGAACGCTGAAAATTACCCCGCTATTTGGAAGGCCTTAGTTGACAAATACCAGGACAAACGCGTGCTGGGAGCCTTCTATTTGAACAATATTTTTAATCATAAAAATGTTTCGACTAATGTCAACCAATTGAATAATTTTATTGAAAAGTTTTCATCTTCACTATCCGCTTTGAAACAACTGCAAATATCTGATTTGACAGATTTTATTTTCTTGTATATCGCACAACGAAAATTAGATACCGGTTTAATTCAAACATTTGAACAAACAATGCGCACCAAAGAATTTCCGCTCTGCTCAGATCTCATTGATTTCATTCATCATCATGTAAAGGTTCTAGAACGAACAGAAAATACCGCTAGTACGGGATCCTATTTTAAAAGCAGTCGAAATAACGATTCTCACACTTTTGCATTAACTTCACCTAATAATTCACATAATATTATTTGTTGTCCAATGTGTAATTGTAATACTCATAGTCAATTATATCAGTGTCCTAAGTTTAAGGCAATGACTACTACCGATCGATTTAATTTAATAAAGGAAAAAAGATTCTGTACTAATTGTTTGAGCTCACGACATACTAATTCGCATTGTAATTCCACGTCCCGCTGTAAAGAATGTAATCTTCGTCATCATTCTATGTTGCACTTTAACTCTAATAGAGGGTTAAACAATAATAACGAAGTGGTACAGAGTGGCCCGTCTGCTGAAAACAGTTTTGCTGCTGCAGTAGTATCGACACCACCTGCGGCTCTAGATAAAGTGACCACTTCGTCTCGCACAATCGCGCAGCCCGCTTTGCCAGGTTCGATTCCTGCGCAAGTTGTTATGCATACATCTTGTGATAACAGTCGCCTTTGTTATAATAATGACACGACGGTGTTACTTTCTACCGCACAAGTGTATGCATATACAAATAAACAAAATAAATATATTATTAGATGTTTATTGGACAGTGGCTCACAAAACAATTTAATTACATTAATTTGCTGTAAAAAACTTAAATTAAAAATAACTCCGCTTAATAACTCATTCGTTAAAACTATTGGCTCCGCAAATTGCAATATTTTAGGTAAGGTATGCCTAAATATTCAATCGCGTCATACAGATGATGTTTATAATATTCAGTTTATGGTTGTTAACCACATTGTAGATAAACTACCTACTGTGTCTGTGGATGTTTCTGCTATATCACACTTAAATAATATACCGCTCGCTGATGATTGTTGGAATATACCCAGTGAAATAGACGCTATATTAGGAGCACAACTATTTCCTTTGCTGTTAAAAGGGGGTCGCATAATTTATTCTTCGCTTTCTTGTCCCTCTGATATCGCTAAAACCGCATCTTCTTCTATATCTAACGTTCGCATATCGCACACTACTGTTAGTGACGCAACCGCTTCTTCGCATTATGCTACCGCTCCGCTCTCGGTTCTCGAAACCTCGCTTGGTTACGTCGTCATGGGTGAGGTACCTACAACACCTGCTCCTGCTGACGTCGCCTGGTCCTTCGGTCCTATAACAAATGATAAATTAAATATGAATTTAACTAAGTTTTGGGAATCGGAAGAAATATTTTCTCGTCCAGTCAATAATCCTGATGATGTTGAATGTGAAAACATGTATATCTCTTCTACCTCACGTGACCCAACGGGTCGATTTGTTGTCGCTTTACCATTTAAAGCGGCTCCCTCCTCTTTGGGAGACTCGTATACATGCGCAAAACGCAGATTCGCATCTCTGGAACGCAAGTTTAGGGCAGCTCCTGAACTACGTTTCGCATATAATAATGTTATCCAAGATTATATCGCAAATGGCTACTGGTCTGAAGTTCCTTATTCTTTGTCCGCAATTAATGATGGTTACATAATTCCTCATCATCCTGTGATTCGCCCAGATAGATCTACAACTAAAACCCGCTCGGTACTTGACGCTAGCAGTCACTGGTACCAATGTTTCTTTAAATGATGTCATACAAACTGGGCCGAATTTGCAAATTGCTTTATTTGAACTTTTATTAAAATTCCGTCTGTTGCCAATTGCATTAACAGCTGACGTGCAACAAATGTATTTAAGCATTCTTCTCGTTGATGAATATAATTATCGTTTCTTTATATCAAATATTTTCGCCTTTTCTGACTCTACAACTGCTTTGTCGTGGATTCATTCGCAACCGCATCGCTGGCAAACTTTTGTGTCCAATCGGGTTAACAAAATATATGAGAATGTCGGACCTGATCGCTTATTTCATATAGATGGTGTAGCAAATCCAAGTGATTGCGCATCTCGCGGTATTTTACCTTCTCAAATATTGAACCATTCCCTGTGGTGCGCTGGTCCGCCGTGGGCTTGCAATCCAGTAGTAGAGTGGCCTATTTAACCAGTTTCTATAAATTATAATAATTTACCAGGGATAAAAAAGGTTTTATTTCTGGCCGCTATAGTAAAGGTAGAAAGTTATTTAACCTACTATCTTGTTTTAAACATATCTACATGGCCTAAAATTCTACATAAAATTGATTACATATTACGCATGATTAAAAAACATTCCCGCTATAAATGTATTAAAATATTCTTATTTTAAACCCGCAGAGAGGATGATTCTTCTTCGTTTATCTTCAAAATAAATATTTTTATACTTATATAAGTAAATGTAATTCAATATAACTTACCTTCTTTATCGATTTGCAAACTTGATCCGTTCATTGACGGTCAAAGTATATTGTACGTTGATGTCCGCTTGAATAATGCTGACATACTTTATGAAAATAGTATCTCAATTTTGCTTCTGCCACTTGATCATATTGTTGATATGCCTAAAGATGATTATTACTGCATTAATTTTCGGAAACGAAAGCGTATTAACTAATTTGTATATTTTTTCCCGCAAAATATCACTCGCCGTCATGTTCGCACTTGTAATTATCGTTTTAAATTCTCACGTTCACGCAATACACGCTTCAACCGAAACTTACTACCTGCTCGATTTCTTGAAGCTAAGGAGTTTATTTTAAACGCCCTATTGTAAAAATATGTCCGCTTCCAACGCAATAAGTATTATTCGTCTATACTTATAAATCTTATCTTCATTTTAACAAGTATTTTAAGTTATAATTTTATTTATGTTTGTCAATTTATTTGATCTTTGCAATGTATTAACCATATTCTACTTTAATAATTTCTCGCTCTTATGTAGGACTTCGCTATACTTCGCATTTCTGTTTTGAAACTCCTACGGACTTCCAAGCCGGGGAGTATGTTTGCGCCATAAATACTCTTTTCTTTTCCTTCGTCACTGGCCGGCGAAGGTATAGACAACACCGAACTGACGGTGTATGTCACAATCGCATATTCGCAAAAACCATACTTATAACACGCTATATATAAACTCAAGATTATATGAAATTACGCACAAATACTTAAGTACACAAGCATGAAGATATCGTCCCGCATATAAACACTGGAAGGGCGTTCAGAAAGCCGAAACCTGTAGTAGACATACACCGAAGAGAGGAGTGAGGTGAGTCTTCTTACTTTTTGCTGGCCAAACACCCATCCAAAATGACCATAAATCACTCAGGTCGAGTAATTCATTTGTCTAAATTGAAAGTTGAAATCATTTGAACACATAATTAAAAACTTATCGGGACTTATCGCGCACAGAATTAAGTTACAATGTGTTACAATGGCCGTGGCTCGCGACCACGGCCATTGTAACATGGTCGAAACGTCGAGCAAAAACAGGTATTAATTCTGTGCGCGATAAGTCCCGATAAGTTTTTAATTATGTGTTCAAATCGCGAAAGTTTAAAAATAACAATCACATAAAATATGTTTACGGTAATCTCAGAACGTGTTGTTGCTTGCTAATCATTTAGGTACTTACTATGAATTATTGGCTGGAGAGACTCCTCGTGGCTGTCGATGGACATCCGAGTAGCCTCTGTGGGCTGCGCTAACAGTGACACCGCTGCCAAATGCACTGGTACATAAAGAAAGTTTATAAGCGGTTGTGGGAAAAGGGCTCTAAGAGCTAGGCGATTGAACCGATCTTTATTTGAAAGCACGTTTTGTAGCGGTGTTTATAAAATTTGCAAGTCGCACTTTTACGCCAAAACTAATGAACCGATTTAAATGAAAAATGATACACAGATAGTCTAGAGATAGAAAGGACATGGAAAGCTAATGCGAAACAATGATTGTAAGGGGTTGAAAGCGGGGATGAAAATGCTACCCAAAGACACTATTCCACGCGCACGAAGTGGGCACAGCTAGTACTGATTTTACCGATGAAATGTTCTAAAAACTGAATAGGGGATCGTAGGAGACAGACAAGCTACCTGCAAGAGATGGAAAACTGGCGATTAAACCCCGGGACAAAGAGCCGCGCGAGCGTGGCACAAGTTAAATTGACTTTAAGGTTTGATAGAATGATGAGATGTTAAAAGAGGTTAAGTATTTGTAACAAATAGCCTTGTTCTGTCAATTAATCATTTCTATCACTGTCTTTGTATGAATAGAGAAAGAGAAAACTGGATTGAACCGATTGGGCAAAGACCTCCACCAAACAGAATACCACGACAAATAACACCCGTGGGTTGAGCTGTTTTCCTGCGAGTTATGTTGGTTAGCTAGTGTCAGACTTTCATATTACAAAAAGGATAGCGACACGTCATTTACAGTCTTAGTTAAAAAAAACCATATGTAATGAACCCATGGTAACGCCAAAAGATGACATGAGTTTGTTTTCGATTGTATTTTATTATTCAAGATTATGATGCTTACTTTTCATCTCAGAAGATCGCCGTGGGCCAGACAAGAAGGATGTCTGTGTCGGTATCAGTTCTTCTGAGGAGTGTGTTGTTAAATGAACGTAATTCTCCGCGGTCAAGCCTGGGGGACAACAGTCGGAGTAGAATTGTAGCGACCAACCATCCGCCGGCAAGAAACTCTGTAGTTGCTCTTTTTAGATCGCCATTTGGGTACAAGACTGGTTATAAGACAGATTTGTGAGAGCAAACTCACACAATTAGTTCCAAAGGGCCAAACATCAGCCAGATCTAGTTGACACTAGTAACCTTGTAATGCCCAAGCTAACCGACCCCCAGCAACGGCACCTGTTCACAAGCATGACGCATGCGGCAGCCATCGCCCTCCTCAACCATATTGCATTGCCCCGACTACAACTATCGGGGTTATAGGCGCTGCGACCAGACATACATCCAGCCAGACATACCACCTCGTGTAGCTGGATGATCATCGCTTTGCGCCTAAAGAATATTTTGTCTGTGTGTCATTCAGATAACATCCCGATAAAAGGAAAGGACAAGTCGGAACTCCTGGCTACAAAGAATGAAAACTTTATATGAAACCTGTACCTTCGTATTGGAGAATGCTGGCCACTTTCGAAGAAGGATGAAAGAATACATATACCGGAAATGAGAATGCTGGGATAGATGTGTGCAGTGAAGAAGTTTGTGAGTAAAAAGAAAACCGTTTGGCTTGGTAATTAATGGACATATGATGAGGAGAGATAAAAAGGAACATGGCGAAGAGAGTATTGCGTATTCATGTAGATGATTAAAAAGCTAGCGGGAGACCAAAGTTATGTTGGATGGATTGCGTGAGTGCTGACATGTATGAGAAGGGTGAGAATAGTAAGGTAAAAGCTGAAAGAAAAGAGTGGAAAAAGCACCTGTGGATTCCACCAGGATTTACAAGTAGCAGTTGGCGTCTGAAACATTTTTTGGCACCACCAGCAATTATATCGTTACACCCAGTTACACCAGATGTCAGTTTCCACGTTACGGTAGCCATACGTTACTTAACTTGCAGATCGAGTGTGTTCCATATTCCATATACATATAACATATTCCGGTGTTTTTTAATATGACGTGATGAAGAAAAAAATAATAGAATGACGGTAGTCTGTTCTTAACTTTCGTGTATGGCGTACTGCTCCTTGTGGCAAAATTATACTTTATTCATTTTCTATCTATTTCCGTGATATTTGTGTGTTGAACTGAAGTTAAGTGGACGTTGCTGACCGCCGTGCGATTTAAGTCCGACACGACTTGCTGCCGATGTTGGCACACTCCAGAGCGAAGGTGAGTGAGTTCCGTGTGGCTCGTGATCTATTTTGCAATACGCTGGAGTATTGGAGACGTTCTTCAAGGATAACCGTGTTAGCTTGTACCGTCGCGCCGTACCAACTTATCCCTATATACAGCCGACTTCCTTCTTGTGTGAGTCCGTGATTCACACACAGAGTGCTTCAAGCACAGTTCGCTACACTACAACCTCCTCAAGAAGAGGCGATATAATGTTGTGGTCGAACTGATATTGGGACCAGGGCAGAAAGAAGAAGCAGATATTCATTTCACCAGGTTTTGATATCAAAAACTTACCGCTGAATGAAATGTCGGTAGGTTCATGGTAATGATTAGACTGTCGTAAGATGTCGCTCTTATTTTGAAGGTACATGTCACAGGTGCTGGTAAACGTCTGTTGGGAGATGTCCATGTAGTACCGACGCATCTTCAACACTTCTATCAGCAGTCGTGATGAACGGACCAGCTCCTCGAGTGGCACCTGTAGGGCCAAAGATTAGTTCTGAGCTGAATGCTAAAAAACTCGGCTCTAAAGAATATAAATTACAACTTTTAATTAAGTCTAATGTCTTGTCATCTCATAAATTCGTAAATTCCTAAATATCACACTCTAGCTTTTGGGCGCGGCTTCGCTCGCGTGGACTTCGAACCCGTGCTTATCTCTATGCATTTTTTTATGAATATAAAAGTGGTTATTGTGACTAAACCATGATAGTTGGATATGTCCTCTCGCGGACTTTTTTGTAGATTTTAATAAGACCTACAAACTCGTCGTACTTCATTTTGTTCTATTGTCAATAGTTTTTGCAGCGCACGCATAAATAGGTTTTCGCTTTTACAACTTGGGTTACAAAATCGCAATTTTCATACGGATCCCTAATTCCTTTGAAAATAAAATATAGCCTATAACCTTCCTCGATAAATGGACTATCTAACACTGAAAGAATTTTTGAAATCGGACCCGTAGTTCCTGAGATTAGCGCGTTCAAACAAACAAACAAACTCTGCAGCTTTATATATTAGTATAGATTTTAAAAATAAAACTTAAAAGGTCTTAGCTCCTACCGCACTAGATATGGATTGCTACTTAGCCCATATGTAACCCACTAATAAGTAGGGCCTCCTCCAGTTACATGGAGGGTAATTAGCCTACTGGGCCACGCTGGCCAGACGGGTTGGCACGGTATCGTATCAAGTTTTCCTACTGTTGCGGCTAGGTCATCGGCTTTGACATTTCCTTTTGTCGGGTCTTACGACACCCTTAGGGTGGAATGGTGGTGACACTATGTATTCTAAAACCACTTCAACTTAGATTTGGCCTCCAGTTATAGTCCAGTGGCTTCAAGTAAGCGTTCGTTACTTACACCGCTGATGTGAAGACCAGCTACGGAAACCTTTTGGAAGGAAACCTCGTTGGCGCCACTGCTGTCTCCCGGACCGCGAACAATGGTACGGGTGACTTCTTGTGTTGCCCGGACTGACACGCCCGCCTTGCTTGGCTCTCTGCCCCACGCACAAATCAGGCGTTAATATGTAGCAGTTCACAGACTTATTTCGAAATTAAATATATTTGCAAAGAGGCTGCATTTAGAAATAATAACTATTTTTTTAATTTATTCGGCACCATCCAATACAGGTTTAATTTAAACACCAACCTTATTATCCGTTAGACTCTTGTAAGTTGTATAACTATTTCTCAGCCCAGCTGCATCTGGATCTAACCATCCCGAAACCCGCGTTTATGATTGATCCTCAGATCAGGTCGGCAGTGAAAATCATTTTTAATATTAACTACCAATACTTACCAGAGACTTCGTTTTAGGTTATAAGACCCTCTTACAACGCTATATTAGGTAATATTTATTTAATCGTAGGGTAATATCTCTTGAAGTATTGGCGCTAGGGCCGTCCACATATCCCAGTGGTTCACCCACTAGCTGCGTGCGCCGGTTTCACCCGCGTGGGATGGATAATGATTATAAAAAGTATTTTATTTTATCTAAGTTTATTTTTCTACTTCGATAATTCACATTATATCTTGATAAGTTACAGCTTATGAGTTATTCTGAAGTCTACGCTATATAATGTTTCAATTAAATCCATTTGGTCGTTTTTGCATGAAATAGTAACAAACATTCGTGTTTACAATAATATGTAGGATATTGGTGACTGGTACTATTGGCCCTAAGGTGCTGTTCACCTGAGATGGACTCCTTTGCCCGCTATAGGCCAGGCACCATTGGTTTATAGAAATAAAGTTGTAGCCGTCTGAATATCTCTTTGGGTCATACTCACGCGCGTAGCCTGTTCTCTTTGTGTGTCATTTTAACTGGTATTGTGAAGGTTTTGGAAGGATGTTTGGTGCGGGATGTCCTAGGGAGCATTGCTATGGTAAGTGTTATCGGTTAAACTTTTTAACCCATTTGATAGAAGCCTAGTTTGTACATACTTGTATCACAATTGACAGTTGCCATTGTCAATGTAATATACAATTATTTTTCTTGTTAATAAACGGCAATTTGGATTTTATCTGGGGTATTTGTCTAATTATAACCTTAGTGCAACTCTCATTGTATCTAGGTTTAAATATTCTCCTTTCTTCTCAGCGCATATGAGACGCAGTGTGATGTTGAGTCCAATTAAAAGGAGGGAAAACTTTTGTTTTTGTTTGGTTACGAGTAGTTGGATTACTTTTCTTAAAAGTATACTTACTTATTATTGCCTGTTTTTAAGGTTTAGGGAAAGATATAGAAGATGACTAAACAAGGAACGGTGTAATAAAATAAGAGAGTGTAAGCAATGAAACACGTGGTTTATTTTTCCTGATCACTTTACGTTACTAAATTATAATAAATAAATAAATCAATACAATAGCTTGCATAATAACGATCCGTTTGGTGACGTGTTGAGAATAAAGATGTCACTAACTCATACTATCCTGAGCGTGTCGTAAGACGCGAATGAACGCAGACGTAGATCACCTAGCCACAAGAGCCGGAACAAATGTGTGTTATTTATCGCTTGAAATGATGATGATGATGACTTGTGATATTTATAAGCATAAGCGATAATTCAAAACATCATACCAGATTGAACTTGTTACATATTAGATATTATAGTTCGAAGGATTGCACGGCTGACACAAGGATGGCCATTGGGACACATAATAGCGAAATGAGGCAAAATATGTCGTGCGACGTATAGGCCCAGTAATAGTTTAATGTATATTAAACGAGTGACGGTCTCTTGAGGCTGACGATAGGTGCCTGGAAGTTCGGTGTAGGTGGAGAACTCCCTCCGTTGACCACCGGCGAAGGGGCGCGAAGATAGCGAGACTGCAAATAGCATTAGTAAATGAGCATTTGTAATTTTATCACCAATTTGATTTATATTTGATATCAGATTCTTAAGTGTGTAACAAAAACCGTGAAGCCATCCGAAGTATAGGCATAGAGCGGTATGTATGTGCGCCACTCTTGATTGCTAGTTTGTTGTATTTCTCTGACAAAGGTCCATCCACACATAGCCCTTGATTCAATTAAGACAGATGCACAAACACGAATAGCGAAGTGGAGCTTGCTACCCAAGCGTGCTGGACGCTTTGGTAGAAATTAGAATAGTATGCCCCGTTGGTCTAGGCTAGGGATTAGATTCCGAGGTCGGCCAAGTGTGTTTGTCTAAAGCAGAGGCATTTGCTCCGAGTCTGGGTGTCGTTTGTGTTCGTGAATTACATATTTGTAAACTGCCCCCGCGACACAGGTTATACCTAGTGCTGGGGTTTCGTTTTGTTTTAAAAATTAGAAAATAAGAGAAAATGTAAGGCTTTCACAGTGACAGGTCGTATTATTCCCTTAGATATGGTTAAAAAATCGACTTTTACCTAACTGTGCTTTAACAATTTCATTACCAGTTGGTCACCAAAATATAAAAATAAATACTTTTTCCTGAACACCTATCGATCATTTCGTTCTGGATGCTGTGCATCGTATAGGTATAAATAAGTGTATTGCAACTTATAACATAACGTATAGCACATCATTTTGAACGACTGCATGTATGCTCTAACTTAATAACACAAAATAATTAGATACAGAAACCAGTCCACACAACGCGTGCTAGCTAGATGTGGTTATTGAAAATATGTTTACTTTTATAGTTTGCATGTGATATATTACACCTGAAATGTCTATAATCAGTAATATTCCTTTCATAATTTAATAATATTATGAGAAAAGTAATGATAATATTCGCCGGTAAGCAGTGGATGCGGGCGGCCCAGGACCGGCCGTTGTGGAAATCCTTGGGGGTGGCCTATGTCCAGCAGTGGACGTCTTTTGGCTGAAATGATGATAATGGAATGATAATATGACAATACTTAACATAGAAATAATTACGTTCTATGGATCATAAAGAGGATTTTTATATAGAAACTGGAGTTATGGAAACTAGGCCAAGTTTCTACTAATTATTTTTTGGAATTCAGTAATACCCGATTCAGCAGTAGGCTAAGTAGTAATAGTTCGTCAGTATTTTATTAAAATGTTAAAGTTGAAGTGTACAAAATGAAATTGTTAGATTGTTTGCCTCACAGTAACCATAATTGAAATGGGTGAGGTTATTAACAACACAACACACGTAACACCGAATACCTTCAGAAGAAGAGAGGTGTTCCACACCGCTGTAACTATACGAAAAAAATGCAAAATTAATATATTATACACTGGCTCAAATCTATATAAAAATAGCTATGTCTTACTTAGTCCTAACGTTTAATCTGATAATAGAAGATGACGTATCGACTTATCTTTTGATTTGGGTTTAACTGGCCCAAATCAAAAGTATACCAATGACAACAGGGTTTACGCCTTTAAGAGCCCTTCAACTATGATGAGCACCCATGCTCAGCCAGCTAACTTGAAGATCAATTACAGTGCGGAACTCCGCCAGGCCATCCCATTTTAATCTATGGCAATTTAAATAGAAAACAAAGGTGGAAACCTAAGTAAGCACATTAAGAAAACCGTACAAAAATACTAATTGTGGCACTCGGGGACTGCCGCGGCATAACATTTTTTATCAACATAATATGCAAATAGATTTATTTATTTAACTTTTATATATGCAGTCTTTTTATTTAAAGTGAAGGACATTCATTTTATATTATGTCCTTGGTGGGCGGTATGTTTAATGTCGAGTTGTATTAACTAGATGGCGCTGGCGTCTAGTTGCTCGCCGATATGGCTTTGATTTAAATTATTTAAATACACTGGAAACTATGCATAAACAAAAATTAACACCAGTGTTAGGTTTCATTTTTTCGCTACGGAATGTCTTAATTCGGTTGCCGCGCTCAGAGCTTAAAATTTTTCGTTTTTAGGTTATAATGGCCTCACGAGGTTACCGCAATGTGGCATATTGATGCAACAATCATTGTGCCGATAGAGTTTCGGCCAACATCTACACACACAATACAAGGGTAAAATATGGAATTGGACATAATATAACTTTTTAACCACCATTTATGTACCCATATTCAGCAAATAAAGAGTTTGATTTGATTTGATCTCGTGATACTTTCACAGAATTGCTGGATTAGGGGCCTGATTCAAAAGGCTGTCATCCTGGAGTCGGCAAGGATCGTGAGCAGGTTCCTTTACCTGGAGCCCTGAACCGGCGGTAGCTTAGGTCGTTGACCTCGTTTTAGACGGCGTTTGTCTATTTTTATATTGTTTATTAATCACTTTGCTTTTTCACAAAAATATTTCGTAAAAATAAAACATAAAGATACATACAATATCTACGAAACCTACCAAAATTGTTTATTAAAATAACGTACACGTTCAAGAAAGCTTTGTCATTCAGTGATACCATATTTATCAAGTAGGTAAAAGGAATACTCAACAAAACACCGCTTAAAAATTAGCAATTTTTATTTCCAACAATAATAAGATATAGAATATGATTTTAATATTAATAATAAATCATTGTTTATAGGAATATTCTTATAAAGTAAATTCCCGAAACATTGAGGCAGTACACAAATGTTAAGTACTAGGTTTTTAGTAACTGTCCTAAGTTCAAATGTGGACCCGACTTTAATTAGCTTTCCAACACCATAAAAATAGAGTTGGTAATAAATAGTTATTCAGACTATCTAATTAAATACAACTACTTAAATTGGGTTTCAATAATTACAGATCATTATCTCATCCCCTATGTTAGTGCGACAGAACGATAGACACACAAATATGAACCTTATTGAACCATTTGCACCTAGGACAATAACATACTGAAATATATCCGATATTCATTTCAGAAAATACAAACATAATGGATAAACAAATAAACTTTGTATAATTTATTCCAAGAATATTATGTTAAACGATTAACTTAATTACGACGTAAAAAAATACGAACTGAATTCTGGTAATATAACAATTTTTAAACTAACAACACTGGTCTGGAGAACCTAGCTTCGCTAAGATAATGCTGCGCTAAGATACTCCATTTCAAATTTCCACAACGATAGAGCGCCGTGTCAGAACTTGTATAAAAAGTAAAAGAAAAAAATATTTGATTTCTATTCGGACATGTTTCAATAGAGAGACATAACGAACGTAAGTTATTCTAAGTAATCACAGTACAATGTTTAAAAGCAATCACAATAAAAGCATTAAAACGTTCAACAAAGAAAAGCTTGCTTTATGTTCATACACAAAATTGCGAAACGTGAAAACGATCAGGATTGGATTCATCACCGAGACCGGGCCGGCAGTAAAGAACGCAGTTTTTGGAGGGTAGTCGTGAACGGCTTTAACAGAACCACATTCAGACCGACTACGAAAATATTTGGAATTCATAAAATTACTTGATAATTTGAAATTTTACCTACACAAAGGGGAATCCTGGATTTTAGACACAAATCTCAGAATCAATGATTTCTGAGGTTTTTGCGATTAGTGAAACGTGGGGTATAACTAAACGCTATAAATCCGTTAAAAAGTTTTTAATTTCAATGTGTAATAATCGCAAAAACCTCAGAAATCATGGATTCTGAGATTGTGTCGTATAAGCCAGGATTCCCCATGATTGAAATTAAATTTCAATTTCAGAATCAAATTTAGGATTCAGGGCCAACGACCAACGAGACGACAGCAAACAAGTATTTATAATTTGAATCAAATTCCATTAATTTTGTGTATGATCTGTGGCATTAATAGGTACACTGGTAACACACCGGTTGGAAAGCGACGTTCTTAATTAGATACATTAATTCTGCACACTAATTATCCCAAAGTAACAATGATAGCTGATGATATCAGTTCAACATTATGGTATGGTATACAACACAAAGTTGACAATGTTGATAGACACGGTGAAAATGATGGGAATTTGGGCATGTTTTTCTAAGGCACAATTATATGAAGAAATGTCTATATATGATAGGCATAGCGTATAACCAGTGAGAGGACACCGTGGACATTTATCAGGATCCCGTCTGGTGTGGTACAATCAAGTGGGCTGTATTATGTAGGTTGTATAAATAATAGGCACAAGAATGCTACTAATAAAAAGATATCCTCAACTACCATTAAGGATGGAGGCCAATGCGTATAAATTCAAAATCAGCGGCACATTATTACAATGCAATGGCACTTTTAATCTTTCATTTTCGCCTAGTTATCACAAGGGTAACACTATACGTACGCTTAAGGTTAATGCCTAATACTAGACGATAAATGTGACATTACTAGACAAAGGGTGATTTAGAATATATAGTGTCACCACCCCATTCCATGCTAAGGGCATCGTAAGAGTTGACAAAAGAAAATGGCAATGCCGATAACCTTGCGACAAGAGCGTGGCGTGGCGTGGCTCAATAGGCTAATTACCCTCCATGTAATTGGAGGAGACCCGACTGAGCAGTGGGTAATTTATGGGTTGATAGGCAAAGGTTACGTTCTCAGAGTAGCTAATAATATTGAAGGTATATTTCGAAGGTGTGTTACTTGGAAAAAATGTTTTTAGCTACATTGCAAATTATAATATGTACGAGTAGTAACAACAGATCGTTTACTTTTCTGTCATTAAACATAATGTTATATTTGTCGCCTAGTATTAATTTATTTAAGGATATTTGATATAAAACAATTGGTTAACACATAGCCTATATTAATATATAATTCGTTAATCTATCATGAAGCAGCATCCACTGTCTCGCTGTGGATATTTATCTTCTTTCAGACATACCGTCCTGAAACGTCATAGTTAGTTTAAAAGATGGTTATATTAACTGCATTGGTTACTTCATAGGACCACGAATTTTTGTACGTATCCAAATGATATGTCCGTGTGGTGACGGATTTAGGATACATAATGTTGTCACCAGCCTAAAGAGTGTCGTAAGAGTAGACTAAACCAGAAAACCTAGCTACAAGAGAAGGAAAACTTGATACGAAACCCGTTTGACTACAGAGTGCCAATAGACATAAATCCCTCCGTGAATGTGGAAGAGTCTCGACTCAGCAATGGGAAATGTTATGTAAATGATGATTATCTATAAATTGGGAAATGGTTAAAACATTGATTATTATAGGTAATCAACAGCGATAGGGGAAAGACACACAATACCAAAGACCAAACCAAAGTGTAACACTACAATAATAACATAGATATAGTCAATTTCACAACACACAAACCATTCAATCAATACCGAATTAATAGACATGACAAAATACACAAGAAAAAAATATTACTGAAAAATAAAATCGGGTACTTAATATAGCTTCATAAATAATTAATATTTAGTCGAAACGTTTTTTATCCCAATAATGACAATGTTATAAAGTGAATGTTTGACTTCTAATCATGGCCACAACAAGAACCTACACTTTTTTAAGGGATAATTTTGGATATATTAATTTCATAAATGTGACCAGAAACGCCTACAAATACCCCGGCGATCTCTTCTATCCAATCTAGGTACTGTTATGGCTATGAACATCACATAAAAAAATAACCATAATCGTGACATAAATACCTAATAATTCAGGTTTAAACTAATTTTTAGTGGAAGCTTTGGCTACTCATAATCCAATTATGTACCTACATCAAGAAGTTGAAGAAATAAATCATGTCCTATGAGTGGGTTTTAGGGTCTTACCTTGAATATATTGGTAAGTTCGTCGAGCAGGGTCTCGTGTCGGAAGGAGATGCGAATGTCGGGCACGTTAGTGCGGGTGATGTCGTTGCCGGCCACGCCCTCCTTCTGGTAGTTGGGGCCCAACCAGTACTGCTTCATCTGTCACACCACAAACTTCTTATGCTCTTTACTAACAAAACATTGTTTTTTATTTAACCTGTACGGCGTGGGAGATAACAAACATGCACCAAGACTGACAGACCCAGAGCAAGTGCCTCTGGTTTACACAGACACTTGCTCCATCCCGGAATCGGACCGGGGACCCGTGTACCAGAGGCGGCACATCTAATCTTTAGATCAACAAGACACCAACAGGTGCTTGTTTATCTTATATTACTAGTATTATCAATTCCTAAGTTTGGATTGATGTCAGATTATTGCCAAGGCATGACGCGAGGTTAGGAGGTTGCGCATTGAGTAGTGGTAGTAAGTTGTTAATAGTACTACTGAGTGGGCCTTTCTCATATTATCACAAATAGCTCTGATTTTAAGATAATTTAAAGTACGGCAACCCACCTCGTGCGGGAATCCAGACTGGAGCACGGAGTTGCGAGCCAGCTCACACATGTCGCATGAGCTTAACTTCCACACTTGGGCTGCGATACTGTACTCCTCCATCAGTGGCTCCTGTAATTGCCAAAAAAATGGTTGAAAATTTTGGGAAAATGCTTGAGCCACGTTGAAACCTGGAATTTTGGTGTTCCTATGCTACCTGGTTAAGGGAGAAACGGGTTTAAACAAACCACAGCCACTTAAAATTTCATAAAAATATTGCAAAACAAAAGAGTTATAAGCGATTTCGAAATTTTAACATGGCATTTTGATGCACTGATGGCAGCCGACTTCATCGGAGCAACTAAGATGTTTTTTTTAATCATTTCGTACGAATTAATCTATGCCATCGACTAATATAACAGAGCATTTTTCGTGAGATATTCTATAGTAATAAGATGATGAACTTGAGTCGCGTAACCCTGATTTAGAGTCAACTTAGTTCCAAAGATTTTTGTGTCTGAAGTATTACGAACAATGCAGTATGGTCTAATATCTTGGACATATACGGCTGTAATATTAAAAGATGTAAAGCATAGCACGCGACCACCATTCATACTAGAGCTGGACTGGAAATACCACCACGTTACAAAACTTGCTGTAGCTAAATAAGGGACCGAATAGCACACCTTTGTAGAAGAGTGTAGCTTTTGTTGGTTGCTGAGGAAATGCTTTACGCATACCGACGCCACTCGGGGGTGGGTAGCGCCACAAATATAGATGACCCACTGCTGAGTCGGCCCTCCTCCAGTTACATGGAGGGTATGTGTGTGGCACAGTAGGCTAACTGTGCCACACTGGCCATGCAGGCTGGCGGCTTCTCTAGCGGCTAGGTTACCCTCAGGACGGCAAGGGTTGATGACACCATGTATTCTAAATCAAAATCAATGTTGGCAGTGAAAAGTACCTTGGTGAAGTGGAACTGCAGCGGGTCGTCGGTGCTGAGCGTGATGCAGAGGCCGCGCGCCAGGAACTCCGGCAGCGGGTTGCGGTGGTAGTTGAGGAACAGCGAGTTGTTGCTCAGGGGGGACATGGCGATGTAGATCTGCGCCAGGTAGTACAGGTACTGCAGCACTGGCACCTGCGGGAGGAACGAAGTCCACATCGTTAGCGGGAGCGAGCTTATAGGTCCAATGGGGACGTGCCATAGTTTCTTCTATATTTACGTTCAATTAAGAAGAATAAAGATCTTTTGCAACTTATTGCGCAAAAGAGTCAATTAATTAAAGAATTATTTATTACAATCTAAAATAATCTAAATCAAACGAACATGGTCTTTGGTTTTCTCCTTTTGTTGTTGTTAATATCGAGGAATTGTGGCGATATCAAGGAGTGTTGAGTTAAGCTTTAGTGGGTAATTTTTTTTTTGAGTCGGTAACATTGTTGCAACATAATATTAAAGAAACTGCCTTTATGGTAGTGACTTAAGGAATTAAAAATACATTGATGTTGACATTAATCTATTCGAAACTAACAATGAAACTGAATACTCCCTACTACTACTAATATTAACCTCTAATTAGTAAGTAATTATTTTAGTTTCAGATAAGATTTTAACTTCATGTCCATTGTGAGCTACAATAAAATTATTTTCTTTTCTTTCTTTCTTACTGAAACTGAATACTGATGTGTCTTTCAACATCGCTTTAGTTCAAGCGCGCTAATTGTTAGTAAAGGTTAGTGTTAGACATTCCAAAGGTACACCTTTATTAGATTGGATGAACTACTGGATAAACCCTTGGAGGAACTCACCTTCCGCAGCAGCAGCCCGTGGGAGATATTCTCAGCTAAGAGGAAACCACACACCAGATGCTGTACCGCACCCGCCTCGCCGCAATGAGGACGTAACACAAATGTATTCAAGCCTTGCTCCCTATAAAACATTAACAAAATAATTTCATGGCGATGTTTAATTTAACTTGGGGCAGAAAAGTCCTCGAGTGGCGACCGGGTTCCGGAAAGCGCAGTGCCGCTAGGCCTCCCACACGGCGGACCGATGACCTCGTAAAAATGAAACGATGGATGTGGGCGGCTCAGGGCCGGCCTTCGTGAAAATCCTCGGGGGTGGGAAATAATTATTTTAGGTTCAGGCAGTTTTATAAAAGACCTAGGTTACAAAAGTGTTTTGATAGAGCACTTACTTGCGGAAATGGTTCAGTACGGTCATGTTTGCATACATATAGTATAGGTAGTAAGCGTAGGGAGGATTTTCTTCGTCATCCCAATCTTCGGGGCTCCTCACATCAACGTCAAGCATCGGGTTCTCTGGCTTCGACTCGTCGTCCACACTGTCGAACCCGACTACGTGCTAAAACATGATATATGATTACTTCAAGGTGATCATCGTTTCAGTATATACATGTGCCGAGGACCTCCTCCATTTTGTGGTGAATGATTCATCATCATCATTTCGGAGTCGTGTTAGCACACGGTTTGTGACAGTGATTACCTTCTCGTATGGCTAGGTTGTATGGTGTTCATTAAGTCGCCTCTTACAACACCCTCGGCATGGTATGGGTTGGCCACTGAGATTGTTTAACCATTAACATTCGAACTTAAAACCAAATCTCTGAAGTTACAAGAAGAATTAAAAAGTAGATTATCCTACAATCACATAGGAAAAAATGATCAGTTTACTAATTTTAAAAACGTTAGTTAACCGAAAGTTAACTAAATGTAACTAAAGCAGAATGCAGAAGAATATAGGTACTGAAAATGGAGAAAGCCATATTTGTAGTAGGCAAAGAAATACTAACTGTCAAGAATTTATGCAGCTCCAAATTACTATTGGGGTCCCTGGTGACCTCGAACAGTGGGAGGAAGATGTTGGAGAGGAACTCCTGGAAGTTGTTCATTATCTTGTTCGACTTGAAGATGTCGCTGTAATACAAAGAGAAGCATTATATTGGTGCCGTTACAAGCTGTTTGATATTTCATTTTTTTGAACATCATAGTCAGTTTAAAATTAAACAGTCACTTCTGAATAATTATGGTAACTCCACTGTAAAATAAAGTTTACTACCACTAGAACAATGAGGCAGTCAAATAGCTAAGTTTAAAAATTAATATTAAAATAATTTTAAGCTTAAGCTTCAAATTAATTTCGTTCTGCCCTATCCTCTAGGTTTTCTAACTAAATAAAATGAATGCTCGAACTCACTATAGCCGAGGGATCTGTATGAGCCAGCGCACATTGTCGGAGTACACGTTGTACTGGATGGCCCACTTGGCCAACTTGGCCCACTCGCTGGGACTCTTGCCGTAGATGGACAGCCTCAGCTCCGCGTTCTGGTACTTACTCTCCTCCAGATCAGACGCCACTTCCTAAATAACAGAATAATACTCAATCATGTCTTAGGTTTTCACAATCCTTGCCTTTAAATATTTTTGGACGGGTTTGATACAGTTATTTTGTTTTTCCATGCAGTTAGGTACTGTAATTTTTTATCTGGGCGTAGTTTACCTTAAACGGGCCCTGTAGGCGCTGGGGATATATTTCTTAAGTGACTAAATTATATAGGTATGTGTTAGTAATAACTAAATTAAATATAAATTCAGTGGATTGTGTTTTAGGCGCAAAGGGATGATCATCCAGCCAGACGAGGTGGGATGTCTGGCTAGGGGTCGCAGCGCCTATTCCCCCGATAGTTGTAGTCGGGGATATCTTAACCTTGCGAATTGCTCTTGAAATTTCGCTATCGCGGTGTGGTATATTTCTTGATGCAATAAGTTCAGATTTTTCGGGTAAATTGTGTAAAGTATGTAGCATGCGGTCGCTACAGTGTTTTGTATAAGAAATGGGGGCGAACAGATATTTTCTAAAAATTAATGTTATTAAACGTCCGTGCAGTGACGGATTTAGAATACACAATGTCACCAACCCAAACTATACTGAGGGTGTCGTAAGAGGCGTATATACGATCACCTAGCCGAATGAGAAGGAAAACTTGATACCAACCCTGTGCCAACCCGTCTTGCCAGCGTGGCACAGTAGGCTAAATTCCCTCCATGAATTTGGAGGAGGCCCGCCTCAGTAGTGGGTCATTTGTGGGCTGAAACGACGACGAATGTTATTAGTGTTATATATAAAAATGAATGTTTGCCTGTATGTATTTTAAAGAATCGTAAAGTATGCATTTGATAACGTGATGATCTTTAGCAGAAGTGTTGTGCATGACGCCGAGCGAAATGTTTATTGCGCACTACCCTCTAATCTAGCCTAACTTCATCTGGCCTACAGATAGAATGACAAGCTCCGGATTTACCTTGATGATCCTAGCAAAGTATTTCCCGTTCATGTAGTTGTCAGTCTTCAGGAACACCTCCCGGAGTCTGCTCTCCCCGATGGGGTTGTACTTCGCGTTGAACTTGTCGAAGCGATGGAAGGTGTTGCGGTCCTGGGAGATAACGTTAACAACTCATATTTTTTTTGCTTGCGTGATGGAAAGCAGGGTCTAAAGATGGGGCAGGCAATTCAAGGAAATGCCCTGTCGGGCACCGGTTCTCACATACACACGATGAAACACAGTAAAAGAGTTTGGCGCCGGACTTAATAAATTTATTTATTTATATACTTTATAGCACAGAAAAACAAAATTAACACTATAAATGAGAAACCATATGACTATTTGTACAATGGGCGGCCTTATTGCATACTGCAATCTCTTCCAGGCAACCTTAGGATGGAAAATTGGAGAGAAGTGGGCTAATCTTGTGCCGACATAATATATACTTTAAGTTGTTTAAGTTATACTCGTATATATGTAACTTAAATACTAATTAATAATACCAATTAACCTAAAACTTAAATACTAAAATATATTATTTAAAGGAGTCCCTTTAGGCAAGGTTCCGAAGATACTGGCAGCGTTCCCCCTTTGAATCGCTAGACTGATTCTTTGTCCGAGGTAGCTCTTCGGTCTCCTGTGATGTCGACTAACCTTTTTGCTATTTCTTTAAAAAGGCTTATAGCGCTAGGACCCCACGGACCAAGGGTCTCGACACCGAATGGGACAAATTCATATTCGGAGCCTAGACCCCTGTATTTGTAAGCTTTAGCTTTTTCACCCGCTTCACAAGCCGCACCAGCTCTGTTGTTGGTTCCATGTAGATGGGAAGGGGCCAGTGTGTCTGAACAGGTTGCATCCCACACCAGCACCCGACCCATCTTCCATGGAATCAAACTCATACCGTCCGGTCTCTTACCATCGTCTCTTGCAATGCCAGTCGGCTCAAGTAGACTGGGCACGTTGACGGAGGTAAGGGACCGGCGTATGATATCGTTAAGTGCGGCATGTCTCGAGAAGCGGCCTGCACTTTTTTGGCATGACAGTCCGTGATGTCCTAGCTTGTCGACATCACTGCCACAGGGACATTTATGAGGAGCGCAGACCGGAACCCCAAGCCGTAGACAGGTTGCGATTCGAAGCGTGTCAGGCTCAAGAAATGTTCCTGTTTTTGACGAAGGGTACGCGTGAAGCCAGTAGCCGGCCTCGTGCGTACCCACGGCCAAAAGCCTAGCAATTAATTAATTAATATGAGGGTGGTACCCAGCGTGCGGTGGGGAAGTTTTAAATTCCGACACGGGTAACATTTTGTTTCGTTTCGCGAAGTGTTGGGACTTACCGCGTGCACGTCTAGCATGTCCACAGTGAGGTCGTATGTGCTCAGGTTCATCGACTGGAACACCGCTTTCAAAGTCATGGGTGATCCTTTGTGAAGAGTTACCACCTGCAAAGCACTTTCGAGTAAATGTGGGGTAACAACTTCGATCTTTGATCTTTAAAAGTCAATGTTTTATTTGAAGATGTTGCTACTACTATATAATACATGTAGGGTAATTAGCCAACTGTGCCACGTTAGCCAGGCGGGTTGTGGCGAGGTTATCGGCCATGTCATTTCCTTTTGTCGGCTCTTACGACACCCTCAGGATGGATTTGGGGTGGTGACACTATGCATTCTAAATCCGTCACCATTCAGACCGTTTAAAGATGAATACAGTTAAAAAAATATTTTAACGTTAGGATGTTGTATAAATAGTGAATTACTACCTCATCAGCATGCTTCTTGAGTGTCTTCTTGATGAACCGCAGAAGATGCTTCTGGTTCATGCATGAAGCCGCGTGAATGTGCGTGTCTACTTTCCTGTGGCAACGAAGGAAATACGAAATGTAGCGACCAACATGCTACATACTATACACAATTTATCCGAAAAGTCTGAAGTATCAACCTAAATCATAAGAAATATCGCCTACAAATACGAGAATTATAATCCTACACCGCGATCTCGCCCCAGCTTCGCACGGGTGCAATGATGAACCTCTAAATGTATCAGTGTTGCTCTACAAAATTATGGATTATACTTATAAACCATCCTCTTGAATCACTCTATTTATTAAAAAAACCGCTTCAAAATCCGTTGCGTATTTTTAAAGTTAGATAGATAGATAGATGGATAGATGAACTCCTTATTGTACACAAGAGAATTATACTGAACACATTACATATAAGCAACAATTTGTACAAAGGGCGGTCTTATCGCTAAATGCGATTTCTTACAGACAACCTTGGGATGGACATTATTTAGAAGTTATGAACGGGTAGTACGAGGTACAATAATACATACATATTAGATTAATTATATCAATTAATATGGAAAGGGAAAAAAAGAAGATGTTGATAGATTAAATACTCTATAATTAATAAATAATTGTATAAAATTATAATAGATACATACAAATAATACTTATATATTCATATAATATATACATAAATAAATACATACCAAAATATTAACGGGTGATAGGATGTGTGCCAAGTGTTTTGTGACAGGCAGATTAAAAAAAGTGCTCTTTTACCATTTTTTTAAAAATAGGGTATGATTCTGTGCGCCTTATAGAAAGTGGCAAAGAATTCCACAAACTTGCAGCCCGCGCAGAGAAAGATTGGGCGTAAAAGTTAGTGGTGTGGGAAGGAACTTTTAGTACCAAGTTTTCTGATGACCTAAGAGATCGTGAATGAGTGGTATGAAGAAATTCGAATCGTTCTTTGAGATATTGTGGGGTAGAGGGATTAAACAATATGTTGTACAGAAGGTTAATAATATGAGTATCCCGGCGACGGCGAATGGGAAGCCACTTGAGCTTAGTGCGGAATTCTGAAACATGATCATATTTACGTAAACCAAATATAAATCTTATACAGACATTTTGGAGTCGCTCAAGCTTGTCTAGTTGGGCTTCAGTGAGATCTGGATAGCTGGCATCGGCATAGTCGAGAATCGGAAGAAGGAGAGACTGAGCCAGCGCAATTTTGGTAGCAGTAGGAAGAAAGTTGCGGATTCTACGCAAGGATCCCGCAGAAGCAAATAGTTTGCGACTTACTTCTTGCAACTGAGGGTTCCAAGAAAGCGTTTGATCAATGTAGATGCCTAGATTTTTTACAACATCGGTAAACGGGATGTGTATTCCATCAAAAAAGACCTGGGGCATGTTAGACCAGTTGATTCTGGAAATCATCCGTGAGCTGCCGACAACAATGACTTGGGTTTTAGCTGGATTGACCTTTAATCCGTATGACGTACTCCATTCAGATATTGAGCGTAGATCATTATTGATACAGTTGATAGCTGTTGGCAAGCCCTCCAGAGTAGCTTGCGTATATATCTGGAGGTCATCAGCATAAAGGTGGTAGGAAGAAGCGAGGACGGCTTATACAATCACTACCAACAGATTTCGATGTAATGGACAAAATGGTCCTCTCGATGTCACAAGCAGCCACCTGACTAAAAGAAAAAGGGGAGAAGTCAGGAGTTGGAAGTGATGAAATATATTGAATTGTGCTCTCTTTGGCTATTTCATTGAAATTAGATGAAGATGAGAAATGTTGATTTAAGGAGTGAATATCTAAATTAGCATTTACGGAATTTTGGCGTAGTTTTCCAACCCCCATTGACTTTAGAAACTTCCAGACTTTACTTGGATCTTCATTTTGAACAGAGTCATGAACGTATTGGCGTTGTGCTTTCCTACACACCTTGCTGCAGTGATTCCGTACTAATACATATTTCTCCCTATTATCATCTGTAGGGCGACATTTATACTTGGTTTTGGCTCG
Organism: Clostera curtula; assembly: GCA_905475355.2. NCBI lineage: Eukaryota > Metazoa > Arthropoda > Insecta > Lepidoptera > Notodontidae > Clostera > Clostera curtula. The sequence goes on along the minus strand of FR997813.1, from coordinate 897,251 downwards.
CGCCTTTCTGGCCATTAGAGATTTAATGTCGTTGTTGAGCCAAGGTGCTGGTAAATGTCGCACTTTGATTGCACGAATAGGTGCATGGACGTCATACAATTGTAAGATGGCCGAGGTAAATAATTGAATTTTTACATCAATCGAATTTGAAGAATACAAAGGTTCCCAGTCAATGTTGCCGGCATCTCCCCGGAGTGCATCTAAATCCATACCAGCAAAATTGCGCTGGCGAAGAATTTTCGACTTAGCCTTAGGGGGACAGATTTCATATGATAGGAAGATTAAATCATGATAAGAAAAAGCATCAGCAGGGCATTGACCATACTTAGAGACGAGAGGACACGAACATTACATCTAAAAGAGAGGGATTGGCATTGGGAAAATGGTGAGTGGCGTTTAATGGTAAGAGGGACATATTGCTGGAGTGCACGATGGAACGTAATGAAGAAGACCGAGAGTCATTTTTAAGTAGACAGGTGTTAAAATCACCCATAATTATCGTATGACTGTAAGACGGAGTCAGGTTTTCGAGAATACCTTCGAAGGAGGAGAAGTAGTTAATACGCATTGAGGGACAGTAATAGACGCCCAGAAGGACTTTGGTGTGTTTTAACTCTATTTCTAAAAATAGATGCTCACCACCATTACTAGGTGGTGGTTGAGGCGATGTGCTTATAACTGTGAAAGGAATATATGATCGCAAATAAATAGCGACACCACCTCCACCACCTCCAGTGCGGTCATTGCGTGTTAGAGTAAACCCAGGGAGCGTATAACACGAGGACGGTAAACATGGCTTAAGCCAAGATTCTGAAACAAGAATTGCATGGATATGCTTACAGTCAAAACTCGCCAGCATATCCGGAAAATGAGCCGGGATACTTTGGGCATTTATGTGAACTACATTCAGATTCTTCGGTACATCAGAAAACTGTGAATTAATATTATCAGCAAGGTTTGGAGTGCTGGCGAAGCTGTCACCATCACTTTCGGCAGACAAGAAATCGTCCGAGCTACTGACGTCGGTGTCATGATCCAACATCAGGTGATAAAATAATAATAATATCAATATATATAAAAAATAAATAAAATAAAAATACAAATATATACACAATTGTACAATACTGTCAGGGGGACGCGTGTATATGCATTGCCCACCCGCCAGTTGAGTGTCCAAGAAAAACTATAACAAATAAACAAAACAAAACAAATGATAATAAAAACAAAAGAAAAACACAACAAAGTAATTAAATGTAGTTACTAGCCGACACCTAGCACTGTTCACAATTAAGGCGTTATTATGCATACATATAGGACGGACAGACGACAGTGACTTTTTTGGTTTTATAATCATCATCATCATCAACTTTGCGTCATATCCGGTTTGAGCCCAAACTCTCGCTTCGGCGCCCGGGTCCGCTTTCCGACTTTTGCTGTTCCACTTCGCATGGTATTCAGCCTCCCTGGTTCCTTCAGCCCATGCACGCACATCACCCTTAACACGTTAAGTGCGAAACGAGGCCTAAACCACCCCTCATGCAACTTCCTTGCGGTGCGGCAAGGAAAAACGTGAACATCTCTGTCGTGCGAAGGGCATAGCTTTGGTTTGGTCCAGTATAGAAAAGAGATAAATGTATATTTGAGATGCGCTAATGGTCCCGGACTCGGTGGTATACCTACCTTGGTACCGGATGTCTTAGGCCTCGTACCGCACTGAATTAATATAATTTTATTGCAGTGCGGAACGAGGCTAAAACGTCACATATCCCCCCGGACCTCGTACCGCACCCAACGCGAGCTTCCCGCGACTAGTGTTGTGCATCACGTCGATTGGAGAGCACGTCCTTTTATATCGCCGAACATGTCTAAATGATGTCGGAAGAAGACATTCAGTTTGGAGCAGAAACAAATTGTATCGAAACGAATTTATTTCTTCAGTAATGACAAAATACAGATTTTTACTGCTACTTATATGCAGGCATGTCAGTGATGTAAGTAATGAAGACAAAACTGACAAACTATATAAAATTAGAGATTTGTTCACAAAAAATCTTATTGTTTACCCTGTTTCAATGAAAAACACTGATAAATAAGTACAAAATATATATTGCGATTTTTTATATAAAGTATATTGTTACTGATTTTTTTATGTTATTTCAAGTTCTAATAAGTGTATTTTTCAAGCCCGAGGCAGAATACATAGTATAGTTTCTTTTCTACTTCTGTTTTTCTTTTTTTTCTATTCTGTGAACCGCAGTAAGATTTTCACACAAAAATAGATAAACGTCGTTGCGTCGATATTATTTTTCCCATCACTAATCTTAGCGAAAATTTACCCTATTTCAGTGCGTTACGAGGTGTATAAGATCCCATATTTTGTTTTGCCAATAATTCCTAAACTAGCTATCAGATCCCGGGGCGACGGTAGATTAGGGTTCATCAATTCACTGTATATATCGATAAGGACCAAAATTTAAAGTTATCTTTGTTTTCGCGCCAGAAAATGGATTTTAGTCTGTTAAAGGAGGTGGGGTCTAATAGACCGCGTGTCGCCCTAACGTCTGGTCATGGTGCGGGCCGATAAGACCTCGTGCCGCAGGAACGGAAAGTTTGCAAAAATTGGTGCCGCAGCTAACGTGTTAACGACGTCAAACCAGCACTTTTTTGGTCTACCCCTCCTGCCGGGTCCCGGCGGAGGCGGCATGGCCATAGCATGACTTTTTTTTATAATACGTAGTTAGTGAAAAAGAAACTACAAACCCTGCGCTCAGATTTAGTGGAAATATGGTACCCTGCCATCAAAGACTGCTGAAGCAATACTGACCTGATGTTGTAGAAGTCTCTATGCGGAACCGCTTTCTGTGAAGCGAGCTCTCTCAACTCATTCAAGAGTACGTGTAACTGGAACTTGGACGACAAGTAACTAAGGCGTCGGTAGCAGAACGATTTCCTGTAAGAAATTATCCTTTTTAGGAAATGCGTTGAAACATTTTCATAGCCACCTATCGCTGGCCTCTAGTAATGTGGAGCTTCAGAGTGTACCCACATTCTTTTGACATTGGTTTTAACTGTTACTTTATTCCTATAGTCGAATAATATGTGGGTACTTACTACTTACAGATAGACATATGCATTTGAATCTCGTAATGTTCAAATAATTTAAGTCCAGTACTGGAAAATATTGTGTAGAATTTACTCATGCTTGATTTCATTCAAGCTACAGATAAAAACAAACAAAATAAAAACCTAAGATAGAGTAGCTAAGACATAAAGTTGCATTTTCAAAGACTGCATTAGGTATAAACTTGAATCGCGGGAGCTCTTTGCAAACAGACATAAATATCACTTAGATGATCTGGAGCAAGTACCTCTGACTTACGAAAAGTCACTTGCCGGACTGCGTAATCGAACCATGGACCTGTGATCATCCAACCCCTAAACCACGATGAAAGAGACTTACAGAGGCCCATCAGCTATCATGTTGCACATAGTAATCTTGTCCTGGATGTATTCCTGAAGAGTGATGTACTTGTAAGGCAGCCTGGTTTCCTCTCCATTATCGGTTTTGTACAGGTTGAACACGCCTCGATCGTGCTTGATGGTGTAGTCCTTAGCTGCAGGCATTGGGCACTCCCAGGGATCCTTGTTCGCTCGAAACGGAGGGTGGACTATATGATCTATAACAAAAAGCACCATGCTAAATTATATCATCGAAAGAAATATTCAGAAACATGCGGTCAGTTGGTTATATCGACTGTGCATATAATTATCCCTATCCGTGTGGTGACGGATTTAGAATACATAGTATCACCACCCCATTCCATCTTGAGGGTATCGTAAGAGCCGACAAAAGGAAATGACAAGGCTGAAAACCTAGCCGCCACGGAAGGAAAACTTGATACGAAACCTTGTGTCAACCCGTCTGTCCAGCATGGTACAGTAGGCTAATTACCCTGCTTGTGATGAGAGAGGAGGCCCTTTAATCAGTGGGTCATTTATGGGATGAATAGAAGTAGTAGTAATATAATTCTCCCGAAATGCTCTGCTTAATTCCTCAACAAATTTCAGGATCTTGAGCTTCTAGAATTATTTATTTACCAGTTGGTACGGAAAGTATTGTCTAATTACTTTATATGTAATAACCTTATTATATAGAACTCCATTTTAATTGCAACACTATCAGCAATTTAAAGCCGATTTACGAGTCAAATTACCTGCTATGTGGCGATTCGTCACCTTAACGCTGGGTGTATGGTTGGCTGAAGCCTCGGCATCCATACTGCGAACGAATCGAGCCGTAATAGTAGCGAAGCTCTGCTGTGACATCTCCATATATCGCTTGCGGAGTTCCAGCGCTTGCACCAAGTACGAGGAAGCTAGCTGCAGATCCTCTAACGGGACCTGGTGGAACAGAGTTGGGGCCAAATTTGAGACATACGCGAAAATACGTACTTTTCAGCTTAAAGACGAGTAGCTTAGGGTTTCCCCCGGGGCAGAGTACAAAACTTCCCCACCGCACGCTGGGAAATAACGCGTGTTAAAAAGTCAACAAAAGCCTGCTCGCTTGGTGGTAGGATCTAATGGTCCACCCGACTAGCTGCCGCCCTCACATTTAATTCCGGCGCCAAGCAGTTTTACTTTGTTTCGTCGTGTGTATGTGAGAGCCGGTGCTCGACAGGGCATTTCCTTGAAATGCCTGCCCTATCTTAGCCCTGGCGTTGCTTTCCATCACGCAAACCTAGGGTCAAAGGCATTCATTCAAGTCACTGATAAAAAAAGGTAAAATTATATTTAAATTCTGGGTCCACCAGGATCGCAACACAGTTAGAAAGGAGTGAATTGCTTGTCCCTGGAGCAGAACAGTTGACGCCACACCATGTCTAGTTGTGACAAAGTTTTGTCAAAAGGACCAGACTAGTGGCATAATAAGTAGGTACTTACTCCAGATGTATCTTCGCCGCTGATAGCCACCCGTTGAAAATGGGGCAGCACCACGTCCGCCTCATCATCATCAGGCACCCGGATCCTCACGGCTTCCTCGAACACAGCGTTCGCACCGCCCGCTTCGCTCCCTCCGAACGAACGAACTGACTGACCACATTCTGCTGCCCTGGTAACAACGATGACGACATTAAATAAGTTATCTCCACACGGTCAGTCTTCTTCTCGTACTGTTCTCCTACTCACTTGGTATATCTACTGCCAAAGTTAGGTTATATGGGTTAACATAGTTAGGTTATATGGGTTAACATAGTTAGGTTAAATGGATGTAGCTGCACGTAATATTCCGGCCTTGCGGATTAAATTGAACTTAAGATTAGTTGCTATCTATAATTAATTAATTTGTAAAGTGACCGTGTAAATTCATTTGTAAAGATACCGTGTTTACTCAAGTGCTATATGTGGGAACCCACGATGACTCTCCTGTTAACTAATTCTAGTATATCTCTAAGTAATGATGTAGTCGATGGTTCTCCTTATAACATAATAAATAAATAGTTATTAAAATATCAGGGTGCCATAGATTGCGTTTTCGCGAGCCTGTGGTGGTCCCAAACGAGACGTGAGAGGTCGCTGAGGGTTTTGTTGGCAGTCGGGATTGCTTGCATGTTTCAGAGTTCCACACAATCTCGACCCTACATAAAGAGGGTCGGTACCTTCACATCAATTTCGCACAATTCTCCGGGCTATCAGAATTGATTTCTACCAAAAATTGATTGATAAACTTTAATCCCAATGTCTACATCGGCAGGCCACGCAACGGACGCCAATACTTCCTCAGTAAATAAAGCCTTTGTGAACATTTAGGCTAATGATTAGTTTGTTTGTTTTACCCCGAACGCGCGCAGTAATGACTCACTTTCCTTTCGCTAAATTGGCAACGTAATACATATACTTAGTTACAATAGGATCTATTCATTATATTGACGAAGATAAATAAAAGGTTTTTTAATACCTATTAAAAAGATACCAACCGTATTTATTTATTTTTTACCAATTCCTTGAATGCCTTTAACCCTAGGCTTGCATGATGAAAAGCCACGCCAGGGTCTAAGATGGGGTTCCCGGGGAGATACAGACCGGGCCCACGGAGCAGTAAGCGCGAAACGGTACACCCCGGGGACGTTTGGTGGGTATGCCTCAGTTTTCTCTCCGAGGCGGAGGGGACTCGCACACATGCACACACGCACACATGTTGGCCATCCTCAGGCTGGCGGGGATAGTCCGTAAAGGTTTAAAACCGAGTAAAAAAAGGGTCGGGTACGATGGGGCAGGCAATTCAAGGAAATGCCCTGTCGGGCACCGGCTCTCCCTTATGTACACACGAGGGAACACAGTAAAACTGCTTGGCGCCGGACTTTGATGTGGTAGCTAGCCGTGCGGACCATTCCTACCACCAAGCGAGCTCGGTTTTGTTGACTTTTACAACACGCGTTCTTTCCGAGCGTGCGGTGGGGAAGTTTTATATTCTGACCCGTCCCCACACGGGTAGACGTGTAAGAGAGTTCTTCTCGTCAATTACAATAACCACAAAATATAAACTATACCCATTAGTCATTAGATGGCAGTCACATGCGTTATACTTGTGAACAGGTGCTGCTGTTTGGGGTTGGTCGGCTCACTAGACCAAGGAAGTTTTTAGTTTATTTTAATAATGTTGTATTGTTTTAATATTCACGTTCCAGTTGACGCTTTTCAGATCCAATAGAATAGTTTGTAACTATATGGAATTTGTTGGGTAATATATATTTATTAAATTCTAAATAGGACCGCAAAGTAATAAACAAGAAAAGAATGACAAGCCCTCTGAGTTTCTTGCCAGTTCTTCTCAGCAGTGGTCGCGTTCCGAACTGGTGGTAGACTATATTACTTTGCTTTGTATACATTTTATTAATATGTTGACAATTTGTAAGTGTCCATTGTGTCCTATGCAAAATAAATGATTTGACTTTGACTTTTAGACCTATTTTTCGTTGGTAATTCTCATGGGTACCTGGCCGTTGGGGACTAGACGGGGCTGTGGGACTCCTGGGTGCGGAAAAATGGTATTTAGAACCCCGGCCTACCCGTACTAACACTAATGTCGTTCCTAACTGCCCGCTTCAGAGCCTCGTGCCGCGCTTGCCAATGGGGGATGCGCCCGGCATTTATCTGGGTTTTGATAACTGCCGTAAATGTTCTAAAAGCCTTAACAGAATACCAGTGCCGCTTCTCACACGAGTAACGTGTGAGGCTGGGCTGTTTTGCTTTAACATGTCCAACAATTCTAAATACTATACTCGGCCCTTACATGACCTATTTCTGAGTCAACCCTCCTCCAATTACATGGAGCGTTAGCACAGGGCTAGGTTATCAACACTGTCATTTCCTTTTGTCGGCTCTTACGACACCCTCAGGAGTAAATGGGGTGGTGACACTATTTCTTCTAAATCCGTCACCACACGGACAAGATTCCAAATGACTAGTTATAATACCGTTGTAAAGAAGTTTTAACAGTTTTGCTCTTTCTATCTTTTTAACTGGCTAGTCCGTAACAGCCGGATGCCCATGAGTATTTCCCATGTTAAATGAGACTTATTTACCTACCACCAATCATTGGAGGAGGTACAAAATCAAAATAAAAATGTTTTTATTCGAATAAACTCTTGCGAATGCTTTCTAATAGTCAAAGACTACTTATAACGGAAAATTTAAAAAGATAAATTTAATTTAATAATCATTTAGTTTTTACCACCGGTTCAGAATGCCATCCCACAGACAAGAGCCGGCAAGATACTCCATGGTTGCTCTTTTAAATAAACAATGATACAACAACATCTGTGGATTGTTCCATATGTTGTGTGTGGTCAAGCGTGGGCATTAGGTGCTTTAGTCGTTTCAAATGTTTACTCATCAATACCTCTTATCGTAAACTCCCGGAATGCAATACTTCACATTTATCTACGCTGCTTTTACTGGCCTGATAACGGACCACCGTGCCATAACAATAAGATCACCTAATATATAATTTATGACGGATTTAGAACACATAGTGCCAACACCCCATTCCATCCTGAGGGTATCGTAAGAGCCGACCAGGCCGATAACCTAGCCGCAAGAGAAGGAAATCTTGATACGAACAGTGTTTCGTTTGGCCAGCGTGGCGCAGCAGACTAATTACCCTCCATGTAACTGGAGGAGGCCCGACTCAGCTGTGGGTCATTTATGGGCTGAGTAGTAGTAAAATCCCTTCTTCCTTGCCTTTCCCGATTTCCATTGGCCACCAGTCGTACCTGAAGGTTTTGTATCAAGTTTTCCTTGGCTTGCGGCTAGATTATCAGCCTTGACATTTCTTTCTGGCGGCTCTGACAACACCCTCGGTATGAAAAGGGATAGTGATACTGTGTATTCTTATTCAGTCACCACAAGAAAATCTCAGGTGCAAATCCTTTTTAACCAATAATTACATATTATCTAAAAACATCTTTAGGTGAATATAAGAAAAGTAAATTAAAAAAAATATTTTCTCGTAAATGTCATCTATCGTAAATAAGTAGTTAAGCGTGTGTAATAATTATGTAGGTATACTAATTTCGGCAGAAAGGGATGATCATTCAGCCAGACGAGGTGGTATGTCTGGCTAGGGGTAGCAGTGCCTATCCCCCGATAGTTGTAGTCGGGGAAATCTTCACTGTGCGAATTGCTCTTGAAATTTCGCTATCGCGGTGTAGGACTTTTTGGTAATTCTCGCATTTGTAGGTTGATGTAATTAGTTCAGACATTTCGGGTAAATTGTGTAAAGTATGTAGCATGTTGGCATGCATTAGGCATGGAGCTCTCATATTAAACTTTCCGTAACCTAAGGTACCTAGGTATGACGACCTGTCATGGTCTAAATATCTTCAACGTTAAATTGTCCTGTTTGTCTGCCACTCACATACAGGTTGAGGATAGCGTTAGCAATTGAACGTCGGGCCTTGTCAATCAAATCTTCAAGTACCATTAAGTTCCAAGTACCTTAACGGAACAATCGTGTGTCTTTACGACTTACTTGAATTTTATAAACGTGCGTTTTTTTATTTTTGTAAAAACCCCTTTTTAAAAATCCTTTAGAATTTGACTAGTTACAGCGATTTAATCTTCCCACGCCCCATATTATATTCTTATTTTTACCAGAAACCACGTTAAGTAACTTAACTTCTCACAAACAATACATAATATTTTCATTTACCTATGCTAATTCTATTTTTTTAATACACAATCTACATTACCGCAAATTCCTAGAAGAAGTCCACTTCTTACAGTCGACTTTACTTCCAAACATCCGTATCCGAACACAAAATCAGCCAGCACAGATAATAAATGTCACTTTTACCCGCCAAACGAATTACTTTTTTAATTACATATTCCCATATGGCAATGGGGGTCGCGAACAGCCTGTGTCGGTGTAGGAATGCAATTGACACGGTAGCGTGGACCACCCCCCAGTAAGGGTTACTGTCGCATCAAGGTTAATCCAATTACTGGACAGTAATAATATCGGCTCTCAGTTAGTGGTATATCGCGTGCTGCTATGACGTACGGGACTGAAATAGTCTGTCGTTAAGATACAATACGTTTGCGGCATTGTCACTCGAGTTGAGGGATGATTAAAATGTGTGCCTACCTAAGTTTTATACTTTCAATATTATTTTCATACAATGACGCTGGCAAATGAGCGAACGACCCGCATGATAGTAAGTGGTCCAGTGCCTGTAATGTCAGTATATGCCTATAATATACCTGTTATTTATGCCTATATATGGAATGCATGTAATATCAGGGAATTACGTACGCCTGATCCTTTTTAAGCTAATTACGTTACTGTGGAAACACTGGATCGTGATTCGTGACCAACAAATTTACAAAATCCCTGACATTTGCGATTGATATGGGATCACGATTTCATTCACAAGCTGCCTGAGTTCAACTCATTAACTATGCAGTGCTGCTCTGCGCGTCTAATTAATAGAAGAAATATAGTTTAATGACAAATAGGTACTAAACTGGAAAGACAAAAATCACGATATCTAGTTACACTTTTTGGTTATCTAGTATGGAGAAACTGTGTTATTAGATGACTACTATTCGTCGATAGATACGGATAATCCCCGTCAACAGTTGTCACAGCAGGGGGCGGCGGGGTGGCTCGGAAAGGAGGAAGCTCTGGCTGACCCTCACTTTGGAGGCACGTGGTAGGTCGGGGGACCTACCGCCAACGAAAGCCTCATTGACTTAGGGCGTCCCAGTTCCTATGACCTCGGATACCCCGAGGTGCCACAGTAGAAAGCATTCTCGCGAACCTGCGGCGTCCAAATCGAGACGTGTGAGGGGGCTGCCTCTTAGGGTTAAGCGGGTAGTGGAGTATTCTGGATCCCCACATAACCACCGGTCACCGAAGTGCAGCGGTAAGCATTAAGAATTTTCCTAGCGAATCAAAAAATAAAGTACACAAAGATGTCCAGTCGCTATCCATCCTTAACCGTGTCTCAGACAAACACTGGCTAGACAATAATCTTTAACCTCAAATCTCCAAATCCAATCTAATCTCAGAGCTCAAAGCTGTAACCTGTGGCCACAACAAATGAAGTCTGTTCGTAACGTTTACATTGTTCTAAATTTGCTCTTGAAGTAAAGGTACTTTATAATGCTACTAATATTATAAACGCGCATGTTTGTAAGAATGTATGTTTGTTTTCTCTTCAACGCAAAAACCGAATGGAGTTTGATGAATGTTTACATTATTATTAGCTTACATAACAGAATACAACATAGCTATAAACAATATGGATATAGTTTGAATTGTCCAGACTATAACCAACTTTAACTTAATAAGTTTACAGTCAATTTATAATATGGAGAACAACAAAAAATGTCATGAACAAGAAAGTTGAACAATCTGCCTCTTTTAAATTATGTCGATATGGCAATAACAAAGACCCAGAGCAAGTATAGTACCTACTTGAGAAACGGCTTGAGACAAATTCTATCCTACGCAATATTTTCGGTATCCTTGGCGATGATTGGGGGAGAAGGGAGGCGTAGGCAACGTGACATTTTTTTTTCCCCGGAGTAAAATCCTTGATGGACTTCCCGCCGGCCTGGGGATTGCCGGCGGGGGACTGTGGGAGTCTCCTCCAGAGTGGAGGCATACCCACTAAACATCTCCGGGGTGTTCCTTCTCGCGGTTTTGGGTGCGGCGCCGTGGGAACGTTAGTAATTATGTACTGCCAAAACCACGTTGCCGCAACCAGAGGCTTTGCTTCCTCTTCCAACTCTTGATTGCTCGTGAGAGCATTACGACTCCGGAACATTCCGCTCCGTCGATGTCTCGCCAGGAACACGTGGCAAGACACCGGATCTCTAGGCAACGTGACATGCGCCAACTTCCCCCTACTTGGCACTATATCTGCAGCATAAGTACCCACACAAATATACTAAACCGTGGCGGAATCAAAACCGAATACCAGCAGGGGCGGATCTACCTAAGGGCTTTTTGGGCTGTAGCCCAGGGCCCCGTGGATACAAAGAGCCCCACCCCTTGTTGATGTTTCCCCAAATTACTGTGCCACCTTTAAAGATTTTTTTACCTTGTCAATCACCAAATAAATCAAATTATTTTATTGTCCTATTTCGTTTAAATAGGTTTTATTATAACCTATATATAAAACCTATATATATATATACCTATATATAGTTTTTCAGTAACTTGGTAGGCCCCTAAATTGTTTCAGCCCAGGGCCCCACAAATTCACGATCCGCCCATGAGCACCAGAAACTAAAGGTACCGAAAGGGCCGACAATACGATACGTGGTACCTATTTGGAATGATCATGTTCATGTCTGAAAGATCCGCACTCCGCAGTATGTAACGACACGTGGCCATGTCACGACAGGCTCCGAGTTCAAGGCCGACCAAATTGAATTATCGGCCCCCACTGCCTCACATACATAGCATTGGTACCCAGACTCACAGTATCGGGAAATATTTCAATAATTTGAAATAAATTATCAGGAATACCTCAGTAGGTTATACTGCTACTCATTCCATAAATTACTGCTGAGTCGGGTCTCCTCCCAATACATAGAGGGTAATTAGGCTAATGTGCCACGCTGGCCAGACCGGTTGGCACTGGATTTCGTTCCAAGTTTTCCTTCCCTTGCGGCTTGTTGTCGGCTTTGTCATTTACTTTTGTGTGAATTCATACTACACTCTCAGGATGGAATTGGGTGGTGACGCTGGATTCTAAATCCATCATCATCACACGGACTAGTAGGATATTCGCAATAGGAAACCCGAAGGATCATAGAGGTTGAGAAAAAAGTGTTACTCATTATACTTTCAACTGCCAATTCGTAAGTGAAAACTGCGACTCGCAATATGGGTATTAGGTTCGAACAAAAAAAAAATTTTCAACGGTTCCTAAAACACGAAGAGAACAAACATCGAACAAGAACAAAAATCGTACAACTGAATTGAGAAATCGGAGAGGGGGTTCTCAATTCAGGTGTATTATGTCTTGAAGTCGGTTGAGTAGTAACTATATGATACACCCCTGTTAGATGAGCAACGATCTGCGAAGGCTCGGCGCAGCAGATGACCAGAAACAGACTACAATGCTGATATGATAATGGTAGGCTATGAACAGAAGGGACTCACTTGACGTTGAGTTGTCGTTGTATGAGTAGCTTCTTCTCTATCTGCTCGATGGGGAACTGAGGCACCTCATAGGGCGCCGACAGCTCGTTGGGCAACTCACGGGGTGCCTCCGCCCCCACTGCACTGGTGGGGCTTTCGCTACCTGCAAGAAATTACCGAAAATAAGTATTGTTTTACAATATTATTACTGGCTATGCTAGGTACCTACATGTTTATGGGTGTGAATAAAATTTCTGTCCGACTTTTGTACCACCAAAATTGTAACCGTTTCGTTTAAAAGAGCAACCATGGAGTTTCTTGTGGGTTCTTCTCTGTGGAATGGCATTCCGAAGCGGTGGTAGATTTTTTTTATTGCTGTGTTATGTTACTATTTGATAGATTATCTGAAATTTATTCAATTATAAAACATTTTAATTTGGATTGATTTAGATTTCTGTCAACCGTAATAGTCGATCGACTTACGAATTAACTACGAAAAGAAATATGTGAATGCATGTACACACAAAACAATACGGTGGCTTACTGTTTAGTAAATTTTAGTGATTTTTATGTCCCATATATTTAGTGATTTAGGTCCCAAAATGCGTTCGTCGTTTCAGCCCATGCATGACCCAGTACTGAGTCGGGCCTCCTCCAAATTAATGGAGGGAAATAGCCCATGTGTCACGCTGGCAAGACGGGTTGGCGCAGGGTTTGTATCAAGTTTTCATTCTCTTGTGGCTAGGGAATCTGCCTCTTCTGTTCACTTAGTCGCCTCTTACGACACCCTCGGGATAGGGATAGTATGGGTTGGTGACACTGTGTATTCTAAATCCGTCACCACACGCCACATATCATCATATTTAAAGCTAGACGAAAGCGTAATTTTTCACGTAATTACATTACTAAATAAGGCTATGTCCAATTAAGTTGTATCAAAAATGAAAAGATTAAATCATTATTAAAGAAAATGTGTTAGGCCAGTTGATTCTTTGGTCTCATTCATCCTATAGTTATTTATGCATTTAAAAATGTGTTATAATTTAAGTTAATCCGTATGGTGCCGGATTTAAAATAGGTACATAGTATCACCAGCCCATTACATCTTGAGGGTGTGGTAAGGGTCACCTAAGTAATATTAGTATATTTTATGCATTTGTTCAGTGTGCTAAAAACATTACAAAAATCCGAAAACATATTAAAACAAAAAGCTTTCCGTCGGTATAGTAAATTTGCATTTATTAATAAAATTCGAATATAGACTAGGGTGTCCACAATTTTATAGAGTCATGATAACGTTCTAATAATTAACATAGATAATTAATAAATTAATAACATAAAAAATAAAATTACGTTTTCAATGTCTTAATGTTTATATAAAATCATCATCAAAAATGTAAATCATCAATAATCATCTTAAATAGATTCGATTTGAGTACTTTCTTAATTGTACATATTTTATCTATCTTCGTTAGTGTAATAAAAAGCAATTATACACAACACATTGACTAATTTAAGCGGATCATTATGGAGTCAAAAAATTGCAGATCTCATTATAAGTAATCAACAGGAACTCGATTTTGCGGTGGCGTCTGAGACTGTTTATCGACGCCACGCAGCAAGGTCGCGAACTCACTCGTATCACATCGATTAAAATAGCAATGCTAATTGGTTATTCAAACTACAACACTATGTAAGTGATGCCTCTCATTGATCGAGTCGTTATATTCTAACAGAATTGAAACAAAAGCCAATTAAATTCGATTTGACTTACGTCAACAAATTAATTTATTATTTTAAGTACATCCTTTTAGTAATATATGAAGTGCTATCTATTTCACTTAATAAATACTAGAGCATCACCACGCTCCAGTGATACTGTGATACTGTAGTAAATGTGTACTTCTGTGTAAGAAAAATAAGTGACAAATATATGTCTGATTTTACTTCATCCAATTAAATTGCATTTTCTGCTACTTCGGCTACTATGCTAGAATAACCTTAAAATGCCTCATCAATTAGTGAATATAATCAGACCATTACGATAACAATTACATACTCCAGCAGTGAAAGACATTAGGTAAAATGTTTGCAGGCGTTTTAATAAATTATCATAATAAAACGTAATTACGTCGATCCTCTACCGACTCCACCTCCTGATCTTGGGGCTCCGACGGCCTCCGCACATGCCACAAATCTTTATCGAAGCTGTACATTTTCACTGCGCACTTATCTCACTCACTAACAATCATTATACGTTTTAAACCACGATCTTGTCTGCGAGGTTATCGGAAAGGTTTAAGATTAAAATATTAGTAAAGTAATGATACTGTGACGTAAAGCAACTAGTTTGCGACGGGAACCTAAATACTACTCATTATGCAAGAAAGAACATTGCACAGTCTTAGAGGTGTGTAAATTAAAATTGAAAATGTATTCTTTCAAAAAGCAATAATATCTTAGATGTGATGAAGTGAAAATATTACGCAATATATCTGAATAAAATGTAACTGTATCAAATACATCATAATACTGTCGGCAATCGCTACAAACTGAGTCGCATAGTAACACAGATTAAATATTCAACACGTTGACGATGACCCTATTTTCGCCGACAAATACTCGCCATGTCGAACAGCTGAGAGGTGACGTCAAATTAAGCTATACATGTTACACCCTTTATGAAAATGTTGTTCTTTGGATGGAAAGATCTAGAACGTTTGGCTTTCTTATGTCGCAGCCTTTCTTAAACTGGATTTTATAAGAGGTGCGGTACGTTATTTGAACGAGTTATTATTGTGCAATAATATATGCATCTTCATATACTGAGCAACCGATGTGTATGTGCCTTTGTATCTACAATATAATTCTCCAACGCTGTAGTGGTTCTTTCTACAAACTGTAGTTTTATTCAAACAGTTCCCAAACCGTTATACTAATTTCCAATGATTATGAACCTATTTCATCTGTGAACTAGAGCACTTCAGAATGTGGTCACACAGATTTATGCATTATGTAATTATTTCCTTTTTGTTTTAACCCTAACCTATTCTTTACTTCCGCATTATTTGTCGAGGTTCCAATTCATCGGTTTGCATTTATTGTATGTAAAGTAAGCTGTAATTTATTGATTAGCACATAAGTGTAAGTGTGCATTGTGATCAAACCAAACACGGAATGCTCCACGTATTGCGTCATTCGTCTGGAAACGAAATCGTTAAACAAACGTGGTTTTGTGTTTGCGGAAAATTTACTTGATCAATATCCGTTGGCGTTGTTGCATACTCAACCTAGTACATCTTGTTGGTCTAGATTTCCAGCGCTGCGTTTTGATTAAAGGTTCCCGATTCAGTTCCAGGGTCAGGCAAATATGCGATATCTGCGTTTAATTTTCGAGTATGACCTTAAATGGCAAGGGTGTAAGGCCGCTGTCTACGAGCTAAAGCAACGGGCAAGATGTAGCTTAAACAATATTTAATGTTACTAAAAAACAACTGCTTTAGTAGCCTAAAGTAGTGATGGATGAAACCTATTAAATTTCGTATGTAAAAAATAATGGCCCATTTGGCGGCTACGGTCCAGACTTAAAGCCCATTATCTAGTTTTATAGAGCCATTATACGTCACTGTTCTTATGGCAAACCTAACCCACACCCCACTTGGCACTTATTTACGAGTCTCTTGCCTGTGTTAGCAGATACAAAATAGCCGAAATATGAAACAGAAATGAATAAAACAGGCTATATCGCATTATAAATGAGTTATAAATCTATTTTGTATTGGTTTGTGAATTGCTTCGAATATATTATAACTTTTAACTTAACTTTTATAATTTAACTTCCATTAGATAGTTTTATTACTTTTCAATTCGGTGATTATTAAAGTACATGACATTTAATCATTTTTCTTTAAAGAGGAAAAGGAAATATTAACATATTTATATAGCTCACTTTACCTATTTTACATATACTACTTTAATTACTGCAAGATAACGCCATTAAAAGCAGTAATAAATAAGTACATGTCAAGGCATGTTTTTAACTGACCAGTAATAGCACATATTGGTTTGCTTTACATACATATTCTTCGAATTGCAATATCTATTCTATATTCAATGTTGAACTTGTTGACATATAACAGGATGGATACATTTATTCTGATCACACACAACTTGTGAACAAGTCATATTGTTGATGAAATACTAAATATTATGTACGGATTTTCATCAACGACAGCTATTTTGATCAAAATCGAAACGAATAAAGATTCTAAATACATACTATGATTATTCAAATTTAGACTAAATATTATGATTAATAAAATTTAGAAAATAATTTTACGTAATAACTTATTTATCTGACAACATGTATGCGAGTATGGTGCTATTTAAGCAACTATGTTTGCCGCTAATTAAACATCAATTTAGTTATTTCAGACTTTAATAATACTTTTATCCATAAATGCCAAATAAAATCTATAAAACCACCAAAATACATAAAAACTCAACTTAATACAGTGTGAAAACAGGAAATACTAGATGAATTTAAGAAACAGCTGGTAAACTAGAAGTGAAACGTTTCAATAATAATAATTTGCATAACCGACCTAATACACACGTTCGTAAACCTATAAATTGATATCCGTACAATCATAACAGCCTACATCACAGTATCATTAGCAAATTAAAAAAGAACAAATCCGAATAAGGAACGTGATACGCCACGAATACCGTATTGGGACGCGATAGCAGCGGCACTGCGATTTACGGTTCACGATTTGCTTGCGACCGACAACGACGCTGGCGGACGCGTACTGACGGACCCCACGACAGCTCACATTCTCCCCACATACACAACATGACCCGTAATCGTAAACAAAAGATATAGCCGCAGTTTTAAAGCATCGGAAGGTGACACCACCACGCAGCCTTGACCGCATGTTTTGTTTTCTTTTTATCATAGTAGCGGGCAATAAAAATATGTTGTTGCTCATAAATATGCAGCGGTTAAAAAAGAATAGCAAGTCATTAACCTCATCATGAATAGCGTTCCCTCGTTCACTGCAGGGATTGCTATAACATACCGACAAAGCAAAAACAAAGCTAAAAATGTAATTAATTTTAAAACTAATTCAAAATAGTTGTAATTAATCAGACGTGTGTAACTTACTGTCATTACTTATCTTTTAAGTGATAACCGATATAAATTCTAGCAAATTTAATAATGAACTAATAAAGCCACACTTTTAGTAAAATCCTCATTGAAAGAGTATATTTTATAAAGTTGATTAATAATCAAATTTCATATTCTGTTAAATTATTGTCACTCTACAAATTACTGTAACACACAACGTATGTAATTTCTAATTTCAACCACTCCCTCAAGCCTTCGATAGCTCAGTTGGTAGAGCGGTGGACTGTAGAGTTAAAATGTTGTTATCCATAGGTCGCTGGTTCAAATCCGGCTCGAAGGAGTATTTTTGTTTAGATTTTTTTTTTCTTACTGTAACATACTGATAGTTGTACATAATACAATTATAGTATTGGATAAATAATAGATTAAACTTTTTCCAATACTAAGGTATGGTTTGCCGAAGTAATTAAGGAAAAACATTTAACACAATAATAGGAGGAAAACAACAAAATTAGCTATAGGATCTGATAAAGTAAAAAAATAACAAAACAGAGCATTTAAATGAAGCGAACTTACCACCGTCATCGAAGAAAGAATCTGTTATAATCCGGGGCGACCGAGAGCCATCAGGCACACCTCTTATTGACATTTTGACAATGTTTTCACATCACTTCACTTCTACCATAACTTTAAGTTCGTAAGTTGTTTTCTACTCGAACTAATTGACTGTAACAGTGAGCATGTTTATGTCCCGAGCGAGTGCCCTGCGCGTGATCGGATTCCGTTTATCGGATTATAACTGGCTAGATTTTTATTGGACGATAAGAAAAAAGCAAGTGAGGTGTACAAATGCATTGATAACAGCTTTAGCTATTACAAAAAATACATACATACATATAATCACGCCTCTTTCCCGTAGGGGTAGGTAGATTTCAATAAACCGCAAAATAGCGACAAACTTGTGATAAACATTCCGTGTGGTGACGGATTTAGAATACATAGTGTCACCACCCCATTCCATCCTGAGGGTGTCGTAGAGCCTACTAAAGGAAATTACATGCGGCCTAGTCATTTCCTTTAGTCGGCTCTTACTTGATACGAAACCCTGTGCCAATCCGTCTGGCCAGCGTGGTACAGTAGGCTGATGGCCCTCCCTCTGATAGGAGGAGGCCCGACTCAGCAGTGGGTCATTTAAGTGCTGAGAAGTATTAGTGGTGTGATTAACTTGAAGCAGCCGAGTGACTCCATCGGAACACAGCGGCCTTAACCAATGCGCCATCAGCAGCAGTTAATTTTTGTAATAATGATCTTTCGGTCTTCTTGTAGTTTAGAGAATAGTAGGAATTATATAATTTATTTTCGACTAAACCATGGTCTAGGGGTTGGATGTGCCGCCTTTGGATCACGGGGTCCCGGGTTCGATTCCAGGGTCGAGCAAGTGTCTTTGTCTAAACTAGAGGTACTTGCTCTGATTCTGGGTGTCATTTGTGTTTGTGAATTACCCCCTCGATACAGGATCACTACATATTATAAAACAAAGTCGCTGTCGTCTGTCCGTCCCTATGTATGTTTAAATGTTTAAAACTACGCAACGGATTTTGAAGCGTTTTTTTAATAGATAGAGTGTTTTAAGAGGAAGGTTTATATGAATAATACATCCTTATTACTGTAGAGCAAAACTGATATATTTAGAGGTTCATCATTGCACCCGTGCGAAGCCGGGGCGGATCGCTAGTTTAAAATAAAGCAGGGTTTGGTTTAAAAAAAAAACTTCTTTTATTCGTTACAAATCCTCATTTAAACCCGGTCGGTAGAGACTATAGCCGAGATAAGTGGGATTCCGGGGTACGCTTAGATGGAAATTAGCGCCTCGACCTACCCCGTAAAACTAAAGGTGCTCCCCGCTCTAGGGCGTCGGGTTGCTCTCCACAACAAAGAAAACATGCTTCACGTAATCCCTTCTCTACATACCCGTACGTATGACTCGTGTCGCGGGGGCTGGTTACAAACATGTAATTCACGAATACAGATACTTGCTCGGCCCCGTAATTGAACCGGGGACCTGAGATCAAATCTTCTTCTTTTCATTCGATCTGTACCCTCACTACGGATGGCTGCAGGGTTTTAATAACACCCTGTACAGCAACTGCGCTCCGTAATTTGTGGACATAGTAGTCCCACATCTTCCTTTACGAACATCTTGAGCTAAAATCTATCCAGCCCAGCGCAACAGTATATTTCCAGGTCTTCTTGGCGGTGATTGGTAGAGAAGGGAGGCGTAAGCAACGCGGTTGGTTCATGACATGCGTGAACGTTCCCACGGCGGTTTTGGTTCAAGATTATTTTAATCTAAACTACGCTTTAAGTTTAGCCCATGGACGCGTCCATGGTTTAGCCTAATTCGTTCGTCGTCGTAAACCTCACGAACCACCAAAGTATTAATTATTGTACTATTGCAAGAACGCGGCTTCGCCCGGCTATTTGTACTCAGAGTTAATATCGAATCCTATAGAATCCTATTGGTGAAAGAAACGTTGAAATCCATCGAGAAGTTTTTGCGTTTATTCGTTACAAAAATACTTGAATCTTTAAATTCATTGTAATATTTGTACATATACGGCAGCCAAATATATCTCGCCATAAATATAATTCTAAAGAATTCGTTTCTTTGATGTGATTCATTGATATTAGAGTGATACCAAGAAACAGCTGTTTACGTGTAGGACGAAAGTATATGGAGCATTACTCAGAATAACTAATGTTACATTTGATACAAGGTGAGGATAACGAGGTGACCGCGTATTTACCAAAATATTCCTTTTAGCGTCGCTGTTTGCGTAAATCAATCACTCAAGTCGCTTATTAACCCCCGACGCAAAACGAGGGGTGTTATAAGTTTGACGTGTCTGTCTGTCTGTCTGTGGCACCGTAGCTCGCGAACAGATGAAGCGATTTCAATAAAGTTTTTTTTGTATGAAAGGTGAGTTACGGGCGAGTGTTCTTAGACATGTTTGATGAAAATCGGGTGAGTCGTTTAAAAGTTATGGGGGGTGAAAGTGGGGAAGAATAACCGAAAGTCTGAAAATATAATCGAGTGGGGTCTCAAATGAAAGCGCATCACGTGCACATTACAAACATCATAATAAGCGTGTACCTATAAAAAGCAAAAAATTAAAACTAAATTAAAAATTTAAATAAACTGCATCGCGTTGGTGGACCAGGGGTCAGGTAATAAATAAATAGGAGCGATCCCCCAACGCGATGTATTTTTTATTTTTTTATTTTTTGTAGGATACTTAGGTCATTGTGTCGGGGGTTTATTAAAATTTTATATTTAATTTTTTTATTTAACTATTATCGACATGATCACCAGGAATGAGCCACTGCTGAGTCGGTCTTCCTCATATTACTAGCGACCCGCCCCGGCTTCGCACGGGTGCATGTTTTATACATATAAAACTTCCTCTTATTTATTACCTGACCCCTGGTCCCCCAACGCGAAGTATTTATTTTTATTTTTTACTTTTTATAGGTTATTGTGTCGGGGGTTTATTTAAATTTTTAATTTAATTTTTATTTTATACTTTTTATAGGTACATACTTATTATAATGTAGATTTTGTTAAATTGCACGTGATGCGCTTTCATTTGAGACCCCACTCGATTATATTTGCAGACATTCGGTTATTCTACCCCACTTTCACCCCTCATAACTTTTAAACGGCTCACCCGATTTTCATCAAACATGTCTAAGAACACTCGCCCGTAACTCACCTTTCATACAAAAAAAACTTTATTGAAATCGCTTCATCCGTTCGCGAGCTACGGTGCCACAGACAGACAGACAGACAGACAGACAGACAGACCGACAGACAGACAGACACGTGTAACTTATAACACCCCCTTTTTGCGTCGGGGGCTAATTAAAAGAAACCACTTCAAAATCCGTTGCGTAGTTTTAAAGATATAAACATACATAGGGACGGACAGACGACGGCGACTTTGTTTTATACTATGTAGTGATAGTGATAGTGAAGTAGTGATACTACTACTCAGCCCATAAATTACCCATTGCTGAGTTGGGCCTCCTCTCATCACAGGGAGGGTAATTAGCCTACTGTGCCACGCTGGCCAGACGGGTTGGCACAAGGGTTTCGTATCAAGTTTTCCTTTCAAGTGGCTACGTTTACAGCCTTGTCATTTCCTTTTGTCGGCTCTTACGACACCCTTAGGGTGGACTGGGGTGGTGACACTATGAATTATAAGTCCGTCACTACATGGAAATTCCTCAAATTACAGGAAGGAAAGGGGAGAAAAAGAGTGTCTACCCAGCGTGGCTAATTTCCTTCTGGGATGGCACTGGGTATCATATCAAAGTTCACTTCTCTTGAGGCTATGTTTTCTGCTTCATCATTTCCTTTAGACGACCATCGCGCGAATCGCTTAGGTTAGTGACCATTTTGTTTTCAAAATTATTTATGATTTGTACAAAGGCGGAAAGTACCCGTCTACCAGTCAAAAAAATATTGCACATCCATTATTCATGCTACACATATTTCAAAATCATTCAATAGGGTTTGCT
Source organism: Clostera curtula (assembly GCA_905475355.2). Taxonomy (NCBI): domain Eukaryota; kingdom Metazoa; phylum Arthropoda; class Insecta; order Lepidoptera; family Notodontidae; genus Clostera; species Clostera curtula. Next base: position 874,881 of record FR997813.1, on the reverse strand, counting down.
CTTATAACTCTTTGGTACTACCACCTGTATGGTATTCAACAAAGATTATCCGACAAGAAAATCAAATAGGTAGTACTTATAGTTTAAAATTTATTGCACATGCATTATATTATTGTATTTGCACATATTTCAAAATCATTCAATAGGGTTTGCTCATAAAACTCTTTGGTACTACCACCTGTATGGTATTCAACAAAGATTATCCGACAATTTACCTACAAAAATTAGCTAGAATTTTCGAATGGTTTAGATTAATGAGGGTTCATGAATATAAAAAAAACATTCATGAGTGTGACACCCGCGGCCATAGGAAGCCACGTGACATAATAGACATAAAAATAATAGTTAATAATAAAAAGTTTAATAAATTATAATAAATAAAAAGTTTCCCTACTTCAAATCTCAAGTTCAAATTCTGTCAGTCTGCCTTACAACCCCCAGTCTGAAGATCCATGGTTCAACAATAATATAGGTATTGGATATAAATAACCCAAAAGAAAGTTGATTATCATGTCTGATATTTTTAATGGGAATGTTGCCAACTGCTACGGCCAACAAACTGCCAAAGTCAAAGACCTTTGATATTGAAAGCGTATTATTTTAAGAAAATTCCATTATTCATCTGCTGAAAATGTTATTTCTTTGTTCGCAATACTAAATGTAATTCTTTTAGTAATTATACATAGATTACTAAAAGAATCTATAAATAATTAATTTGTCATTTCAAATCTATAAATATTATAGATTTGAATATACATCGATAATGAACTTACCTACTCTCACTGGGTAGGTACCTACTAAATATTTATGTGTAAAGCAAATCAATTTTAAATTTAATAAATAAAAATCTAACTGGTTACACATGAAATTGCCCTCTCTCTGCCACTTCTCATAATAATAAATGGTTCTAAGTGATCTCAAGTCTAATTAAGCTAAATTGAAAATTCTAGTACTTAAGGTGAATGTTACAGGGTGGCCCGCGAAATTCAAATTTTCTTACGTTTTTTGCAATTTGCAGGTCAGTGGTCTAGGTTGTATGTTGATTAAAATGTTATTCGCGGCTGTAAGACGTATGTAGTTATAGAATTATAATCATCAAACTCATCAATACAACCCTCCAAGCTCATAAAGATGCAATAATGACTTTGAGCTTGAAAAAGTTTTTCTTGAATTTCGCGGGCTACCCTGGAACATTCACCTTATACAGTTTGAGGCCTCTTGTTTTGTCGGATCAATTTATGTGGCGGAAGGCACTTCAAATAGATTCCAATGATGTAAGGGTGAGGCCAAACGAGCGTAATTTTGTGAGTTGTCAGTCGCGTAATTTCGGATGCGTCCCGTCGGGCCAGCGTGGCGCAATAGGCTAATTACCCTCCATGTAATGGGAGGAGGCCCTATTCAGCAGTGGGTAATTTATGAGCTTTGGCAAGAGTAGGGGACCTTGCTCTGATTAAAACCGCTGCCATTGACAGAGTTTCGTAAAAGCAAATTTTATTAAACAACTTGGACACTAAATAAAACGCGGCGAACAACGTGAAACTTGGCGTGCGGACTCAACATGTAAACAAGCTGATTAGGTGTAGTGTATTTATTTGTATTGCGCATATAATTTAGCAAGCAAATAATCGACGTCAAAGGAAAGAAGGATAGAAAAAAAATATCTACGAATGTTATCCCATAACTACGTCATATAAAGATCATAATCCTGAGGGCGTCGTAAGACTAATCAACGCAGCAGGCAGAGAACCGCATTGAAGTAAAACTTGATACAATCCAAGAAAAATAAGTGTGCTGGCAAGACACCATAAGCTAATTTCCCTCCATGAAATTGGGGAAAGTTCAGCAGGGGCTCATTTAACGATGAGATGAGATTAAGTATAATTGTTAGAAAAATGCTTATACACTCTATCAGACCATAAGTCCAGCTGGAGCACGGCTGGCCAGACGGGTGGTTTATATAAGTGCTCACTCATGATGGTTTGGTGACGCTTTGTTTACCAAATCCGTCATCCTATAATGTGTCGAAGTCAAACGCAACAACTGACAAGCATAGCCCAGCTCAATCATATCTCATTAGAAACGTTTTTCAGTGTCACTCTCGCGGCGCGGCGTCAAATTCAATACAATTAGCCTACGTGCACCTGCACCTGTCGTTGTCGCTTGTCGCGGAAATTTCCCGCGGAAACCACAGAGCACTCGCAAAAGAATCACAAAAACACAGCAGCACTGTATATTTATTTAGTTTAGTTTGTAGTATGTTAGTGTGGCAGTGTTCACCGGCAGACTGGCGAGATGCCACCCAGTTACGACATGCTTTGTGCTAAAATTTTCAGGCGAGTTTCTGTGTCACGCGCGGTCTATTGTGTGACGTGACTGACACTGCTATTGCACTCTATTATAAGAATCTTAAGCTTCAAATTACAGTGATACGAACCGGTTTCATTGTCGCAAAGTTGATTGAACATGATGAACCTGACGCGGCAGTTTGTGATGCAAAACGATAATGGCGTTTCGTTTGCAGTAAAATGATGAAACCAGCTACATTTTGCCTTTTATCGGGCACTACCAATTATATTAATATTTATTTCTTGTGGCGCCGAATTTAGATTTCTATTCTGACACGACACATTTATCTAAGAGACGGTAAAAAACATAAATCTATCTGCAAGAGAAAGAAATTTTAATTAAAATACTCTGCGACAATCTATCATGCCAATATGGTAAAGTCGGTTGATCTTCCATCAAATTCAAAGAGATCGTATCATTTGATTGTTTAGGGGCCAAAATGGTGATTATCTCAACATTAAAATTTAATCTTTTTTCGCTTACTCACCATCGCCCAAAATGTGTCTTTATCCTTACCTAAGATCTATGTTTACGGAAATTCATCTGTTTACTCAAATTCAATGGCAATGGCAAATGGGCAGCGTCCGGGAAACTACGTCATATCTTCTCATCCAGTATTCCTCAGTGCCTGAAGACAAAAGTCTTCGAACAGTGCGTGTTGCCAGCGATGACATACGGATCCGAGACGTGGGCGTTCACAATGGGGCTTATTAGGCGGCTGAGAGTCACTCAACGTGCGATGGAAAGAGCTATGCTCGGAGTTACTCTACGCGATAGAATCAAAAATGAGGAAATCCGTAGAAGAACCAAAGTGACCGACATAGCTAAAAGGATTGCACAGTTGAAGTGGCAATGGGCAGGCCACGTGGCCCGAAGAACGGATGGCCGCTGGGGCATAAAAGTCTTGGAGTGGCGTCCACGTACGGGAAAGAGAAGCGTGGGAAGAACCCCGACTAGGTGGACGGTGGATGCGGTCTGCACGAGATCGTGCGTTGTGGAAATCTATGGGGGAGGCCTATGTTCAGCTGTGGCTGATAGATAGATAGATAGACTCAAATTCAATGTTATTATGAAACTCCATAAAAATGATTGAGTATAAAACTATCGTTGGTACTGATTTAGGTTGAAGAAGTCCCATAGCTCCAGCGCTCGGCGAACAACGGTAATGATCCACGAGTTCCGACAGCTATCTATTTATCAGTAAGACGTAGCGGCCTTGGCCAGAGTTACCCACGAGACAAAAATAGCATCAACATGTGGAGTGGCGGAAGTATCAGAGATGTGAACTGGCGAAGGATATTGACATCTGGTATACTTTTGTACGCAGGCTCGCCAAACAATAGATCAATATACAACCCGTAACTAAAAGGGTAAGATTGAATGTGGTAAAGATAAATAGTCAAAATTACAGATATTCTTGATTTTACAATGGTACAGCTGCACTGCCGTAAAAAGTTTAAAGAAATCAAAACGAAATGTTGTATGGGCGGTGTTATCGCTATTGACGATTTCTTCCAGACAACCATTATTGGATAGATATCTAGTAATTGTGAACAATATGTTAATAGGGATGTGCACAAATTAAGTTAAGGAAAACAACAAAAGTCTCCACTTAGATTTGGTTTATAAACATTGTGTGATAATTAAGAGTCTTGCAGCAAAAGAAATAAGCAAAAAGAACACAAATATATTTTTATACATGACTAGCAGACCCAGCGATACATTAATTTTATTTAACATAACGCCATCTATTGAATACTTACTCAATCCAGTCAACAGATATCGCCATCTGTTAGAATCCTCTGGAGCTAACATATAATTGTGACTGTTAATTAATAGTAACACAAATATTTTGCATTAAAATAATATTGCGACTATAAATTGAGATCAAGTTGGATCAAATTGCACACAGTTGCAAATTTGATTAAAATGTGTGAAGTAGTTTAGGAGTCCATCGCGGCAAATGTAGCTGTACGAGTACCTACCTAACTTAAAGATTGGTTACAAAACATTAATTTATTTCACAAAGGTGAAATAAAGGTAAAAATCAATACCTAGGTGGTAAAAAATTAAAACACCAAATAGATAGGTAATAGAAAAAATCCTTAAATTAAATTCTACTGCGACTATACCTTTTCTGCTACGCCCTGTCTACTCTTTATTTTCCAACTGAAGTGTAAACTTTCCATTACGATTCACATTAAAAATGCTTTCGCGAAAAATACAGCATTTTAAGGAAGCGAGCGTCAAGTATTTATTTACGACAGCGATGAGGTATTTAGTTACATTAACATTTAGAATTGTAAGAGTACGTCGAAACACATCGTATCGCGGGGACAGTTTACAAACATGAAATTCACGAACATAAATGACACCCAGACTCGGAGCAAGTGCCTCCGGTTTACACAAAGACACTTGCCCGACCCCGGAATCAAAAGGAATGAAAAGCGGCACATCCATAAATAAAATCCTGTCCTTAAATAATTAAAAAGCCAAAAGCATTCATCCGATTTAAAAAAGCGACCAATACGGTAACGCCAATAACAGGCCTAGTCAAAAGGAGCCAAACGCAATGTACTGTTTGTGTTATGTAGACTATGCGGACATAACTATATGCCTAAATATCATTTTAGCATATTTTATTAAACGTGTGCGTTACATTAGGTTACAAAAGAATATAGAATTAAACCGGAACCGTAGATGATCCTATATAGACCATAGATAACATCCAAGATACAATCAGTAAAATATACCATAACAAGATTCAAGGTTAGTTACTGTAAATCCTTGGACCCATGGACCATATAATGTACCATATCTACTACTACTACTTGGATGACCCATTACTGAGTCGGGCCTCCTCCAGTTACATGGAGGGTAATACGCCTAAAGTGCCACGCTACCCAGGCTGGTTGCCACGGGGTTTTGTATCAAGTTTTCCTTCTCTTGCGGCTAGGCTATCGGCCTTGTCATTTCATTTGTTGGCTCTTGCGACACTGTCAAAATGGAATGAGGTGGTGACACTGTGTATTCTAAATCCGTCACCACAAGGACTAGCTAGGTAGGATATGTACGAAGATATTAATAAACATAAAAACAGACAACTAATGTATGTTTGGAGCACTATAAAAGTAGAAGTCATTCTTTTTATTTCCAGTGACCTCGTTCCGAGGACTCGGTGAGCTGCGTAACAAAATGAAACATTCCGAAATGCAAATAGCTTGTGATGTAGTGATAACGTCGCGATAAGATACGCAATGTACCTACGTTACTAACTCAACTGGAATTTAACATAATACGCTCTTCCTCTTGAAGTGCCATCGCCTATCGAAGGTTGGCGATCTTATTGGCTCAATTTTGTTGACTGGAGCATTTCCACCGGAAAAAGGGATGATTTGTTTTTTGTATCTTGATATTTGAATCCGTTTAGTGTATACATATATAATCAGTTTAACACGCTACTACCCAATTGCTGGGTGCAGTAATCGTGTCAAGAAATGGAACTAATCTTTATCATCATCATCATCATCATCATTTCAGCCAAAAGACGTCCACTGCTGGACATAGGCCTCCCCCAAGGATCTCCACAAAGGCCGGTCCTGGGCCGCCCGCATCCACTGCTTTCCGGCGACCTTAACCAGGTCGTCGGTCCACCGTGTGGGAGGCCTACCAGCATTGCGCCTTCCGGAACGCGGTCGCCATTCGAGGACTTTTTTGCCCCATCGGGCGTCGGTCCTGCGAGCTATGTGCCCTGCCCACTGCCACTTAAGTTTGGCAATCCGGTGGGCTATTTCGGTGACCCTGGTTTGCCTGCGTATCTCCTCATTTCTGATTCGATCTCGCAGGGAAACTCCAAGCATAGCCCTCTCCATTGCCCTTTGGGTGACTTTGATCCTTCTGATGGAGCCCATAGTGAGCGACCACGTCTCTGTTCCATATGTCATCATAATATGTGGTAATACTGAGAACAGGCTTGAAATGTATGCAGACAAAGCCGCGGAAGATTATCAAGAAAATCACATTATTTTTAAGTATGTTAATTAGAGATTAAATCTGCGCTAATTAAAATTATCCGCCAATTAATTGAAAAGTGATAATGTGTCAATTGTGTAATCTTCATATCATAGGAACAGTATTTCAAAAAATGTACGCTGTTAACGGTTCATATCTTATCTGATTTATTGTATGATTGTCAATACATCTTTCGGCGGTAGCCTGTCTATGATACGATATTAACATTAAAGCTTGTTAAATAGACTTAATTTTCTTTACATTCTTTGAAATAAACAACTCGTAATCTATAAAATAGTATAAATATATTTATATTAGAGCTTATATTTCTAATTATAAAAATATTAAAATACAACGGGTCTATTTTTTATGACATGTGCTACATGACATGTATTCAAACCATAACAGATCTGAAGGGAACCTGAATTTCCCATATTCATATCACTATCACTATCATCATCACTATCACTGCATATTATAAAACAAAGTCGCATTCTTCTGTCCGTCCCTATGTATGCATAAATCTTTAAAACTACGCAACGGATTTTGAAGCGTTTTTTTTTAATAGATAGAGTGATTCAAGGGGAAGGTTTATATGTATAACCCACCCCCGCTTTGCACGGGCGAAGCCGGGGTGGGCCACTAGTATATCATATAAAGATATTCTTTTTTTTGTGCCAGTCCGTCTGGCCCGCGTGGCACAGCAGGCTAATTACCCTCCATGAATGGAGGAGGCCCGGCTCAGGAGTGGATCATTTATGGGCTGAAACGACTTAAGCAAGGGTGCCAGCAGAATTAAAATTGCCTTGGCTCCAGCACGTAATTTAGGAATCATAAACGATTTAAAAAAAAACATATTTTAACAATAACTTAATTTTATAATTTTTTTTTGTATATGTCTTTATTTCATTTTTGTTATATTGATGTCAATGGTGTGGTTTCCTATAATGAGAGAAGCATAAGAATTTGTTATTGAATCATCTCATATATTTGAATGTGTATTGAATTCTGTATCGGAAATCCTAATTAAAAAAAAAATATTTTAAAACATCGAGCGGAAGGCTTTTGCTGAGAATGCATCCAAAGAAGTCAGTATTTTGTATATGTTAAAGTTTCTAGGCAATGGAAGACAATGATACGAACAGTAATCATCCTGTAAGCCCTTAAATGACTCACCGGGTACTAACATCACCTCCAATTCCTCTGAGATTAGTTAGCTTACTGTGTAAGGCGGGCTCTAAGTGCTAGCACATTTTGACCTAATTTATATCAGTACAACCGTCAGCGAAATGACCATGTAGTAGAAATATGTGAATATATGTATGCTAGGCGCCAAGTCAGCTGTGCGATCTATTGATCTGCCAACACGACCGAGTTGAAAAGCTCTGAAGACTTCGCAAATTTCCCGGATGCAAGTAATCCCGTTTTTGGTAGGACAACAACAACAAAACACGGCAAGATGCCGCAGTACCTTATTATTAAAAAAATATTCCAGAGCTCCAGACGCACTTACAATAAATTATAACGGCTATTTTAGCCATAATGTTTAGTTTGCCAAATGAATTTTCACTTAGACCAGAACGCAGACGGTATAAGTGAAAATTCATTCAATAGACCTAAATAGATAAGGTGCCAAGGCTTTTTACTGAGAAATAAAAATAAACTTGTTGTAAACATTCTAGGTACGCGTACGCTCAATGTTTTCCCTTTAATCTTATTCCGACTTCACCAATTAAATAGTTGTGTTGTGTGGGTCCCGTGGCCCATCCTAATGGATTCCAACAGGACTACGAATTTAGTTTTTTTTTTAATCACTCATGTTAGCTGTAAAAATTACATGGTAAACAAAGCAAATTACGTGGAGCGTGAATACTTACCAACACGTTTACTCAACAGTGGCGCAGACCTAGCTGGTTCCTCTTCTTCCACGTCAACATCGAAAGAAAACGGAAAATTCTTCGTGGATCCCACGAAGCCGGTAGCCATCACGATATTTCACATCTAACCTATAACACAGACGCGTCGAGAACCGTCGATAATTCCGAAAGGACTGGAGGCAGGCGGTATGCGACGCGGCAGCAAAGAGCTGGAAAGCGCTTTACGGCGAGTGCAAATCGATATCTGTTAGACAAGTGTCGCTTGATACCTGGATAAAGCGCTGTTTTCAGTGGCTTTCCAGATTTTCATTATTTTGATATGATAGTGAGTCAACAGTTATGGATGCGTCGTGTGTGTGGGGAGGAAACGCCAACGATACATTCAAAAGCAAATATTTCCCGCGGCTGCGCCCGTTTTAGCAAAATCGTTAATTTCGTTCAGCTATTTACGGGTAAAATATTCTTATTTTAAGTAACAAAACATGACATGTTAAATAGATGAAGGTAGCTACTGGAAGCATAATTCTGACAACTCCACAACGTCTTGTATCTGCTACAAATATCACTTCAAAACATAACATTAAATACATTATATTTTCAAGAAATTTATTAGGTATGGACTGGGGATGTCGATACAACGCTATATGATAATCGATATTTTGGGAAAATCCAATAAATACTAGTTACATCGCGATAGTAAAGTTTACAGAGAAATCCGCACGGATAAAAAATCCCCACAACAGTTATCCGAGATAGGCACCGCGCCCCCTAGGCGCCATCGTGACTGGCTGGATGATGGTCATTTTGCGCCTTCATTTTCATACATACCAAGGATTTGAGTAAAATACAGCGGTTTTGAGATTCCCATCAAAATAACAGCCTTTTCTGCTAACTCGTTTGGCTATCGCGCATTAGCACAAGACCTTCTTTAAAGTGGACGTCCTCCAGTTAACGGAGGGAAATGGGTCTATAAATGGGTTTATTTTATTTTACGTTTGGATTGTTTCTACGGCCAGTTTTTCTAGTTTATTTAGTCACCTTGTGTAGTACTTAGTAGTCCTACACTAAATATGTCACCATAGAAATTTCTAGTGAAAGGCTTCGCAAACTAATAATATACAGGGTATAACAAAAGCTCTATAGCCATTCGATGTGAGCCAATCAAAAGAAGCAGTTCTGTGTTTACATAAGTCTTTGATGTTGAAGTATGGGGGAGCAATCGTTTTTAAGAATCAATAAAATACTACAAAAGGTTTTAGTGAAAACCAACCAACTAGTCATCGGTAATATCAACCTAACGGTAAACAAGACCAATGATTTGAAAAAAGCAACTACAGAGTTACTTGCCTGCTCTTCTCTGTTCCAGCATGAATGTGGGTGGGCGCAATAGTTGTGGAAGATGATGCAAAAGAGATGGATAGATTGTAGGAATGAGGAATTGTCTATGAAAGGTGTGACTGTAAATATGACCACTGATAGGTGTGTATGGAGACTACCACCTAACGTGGGACGGGGGCCGTCAGATGAAAATAGTAATTTTAAATAGACGATTTATTTAGTTTTGTGATAAAACCTAAGTAAATAGTTTCTTTTGAGTTTGAGTATTATATTAAACTAGTGACCCGCGCCGGCTTCGCACGGGGGCATGCATCACTATCACTACATAGTATAAAACAAAGTCGCATTCTTCTGTCCGTCCCTATGTATGCAATAATCTTTAAAACTACGCAACGGATTTTGAAGCGGTTTTTTTTAATAGATAGAGTGATTCAAGGGGAAGGTTTTTATGTATAACCCACCCCCGCTTTGCACGGGCGAAGCCGGGGCGGGCCACTAGTTATACATATAAACCTTCGTCTTGAATCACTCTATCTATTATAGAAAACCGCTTCAAAATCCGTTGCGTAGTTTTCAAGTTTTAAGCATACATAGGGACGGACAGACGACAGCGACTTTGTTTTATACTATGTAGTGATGTTATACCTTGCCAAGTGTCGCTGTGAGATAATTTGATCTCAGGCTCTCAGAACTGTTGTTACCTATTACTTTAATGGCATTGGAATCAATCTATCCTTATTTGGCTAACTACAAGTATTTACTTGGAGTGACTGCCCTCTACGACCCTAGTGAAACAAGCAATAATTATATGGTTAAACCAGCTGTCAGTTTTTACACCACTAATTAAACTTTTCATTCCATCTATTCGAAAAAGACGACAAAGGTGGTGCTTTCTATATGAAACTTTTAGGGGGCAGTAATGAGTTTTTAATCCTCTTTAAAAGTGCGACGGAATTATCACTGCCGCGCACTTTTTGAATTTGTAACATCTTAGTGTTCAGTGCCAAAGAAATCGAACGCAAATATTGTATGATTAAAGACTGGCTGGCTGGTACGACGGCCTAAAGTCGCGCCACCACCGGCTGAATAAATAAAAAAGAAATCGTTAAGCTCGCTCCGTTCAGGATTCTACTAAAGAATCCATCACCTTGCTCTGTTTTGCTCCAATCTACTATTTGTTAGTGGAATAAAAATGCTCTCTCACGCAAAGCCGTCTAAAAGTGCCTGTCCATTTTTATTAGCAATATACTCGACGTCATATAAGTTATAGGTTAAAAATGGGTTCAAATCATTGGGTCATATACGGTTAATTGTAATAATTCTGACAAATTTCTGATATTTGTTCGGGCACACCGTTACAAGGATAATTTTGTAACACCTAAGTTTCGTAATAATTGTAGATTCGCGTTCGAATTTCATGATCAATATATTATTAAAGGTCATAAATCAGATCCTTGCACATTGCGGTAAATGACCTTTATCCGGTTTCAGAAAAAGAACACATTAGAGGTCACATTTACCTCTATGAGATTTACCTCTATTTGAATCGAACTCGTCCACGGCTGGGTTATGTGAAGACCCACTAAAACTCGATTGTGTTCCATCTCGTCCCATGTAGCAGTGAACAGATCCACATCCACTGTATCCCCAAGATTTCAGTACATGCTGAGCAGGTATGGCACCACTGGAGATGTATCATTTATAACATGTTATCTTCCTTGCGCTTCTAAAGGTGGTTACTGACCAACGTTAGGAGGTGTAACGTAACGTGTTACACAGCGAGCATTCGTGCAGTCAGTACGTCGTGTTACGGGGAAAAAAGCGAACAACAACGTACTGACTGCACGAATGTTCGCCGTGTAACACGTTACATTACGCCCCGTAACGCCGTTCAGCACCCAGCATAAGAACATCGGTCACTTAGACCTAGATCTAGTTGGATAGATTTCATCCATCCAACTAGATCAAGTACTACATAATCTTGTAGCGACCAGCATGCTACATATTTTACTCAAAAGTCTCAACATCAAGAAATACCTGCAAATGTGAATTACCAAATAGCGAAGTAGTTTAAAGTTTACAGAGCAATTCGTACCGATAAAAAATGTTGAACAAGTGTTCGGGGATATGCGCTGGGGGCCCCTCCCAGGTGTACCACCTAGTTCGGCTGAATGATAATTTAAGCTACTATACTAGTATTTACCGTCTTATTATATCGTATTCCACCCATTCTTTAATTCTAAATAATGTCCAAGGTTGTCTGTAAGAAATCGCATGTAGCGATAAGACCACCCCTTGTACAAACTGTTGTATTTATTGTGTTCTGTCTATTTACACGTGTACAATAAAGGGTTTATCTATCTACATTGACATTTGCGAGGGTTACTCATGAGGGGCAAACCTGCATGCGTAAAGAAATCCGCGCGCTATTGAAAACACCCTAAGTTTGACATCTCCTTCTGTGGTGAACGAATGAACCAAGAAAACGAAAGAATGAACCAAGAATGAAACTTTCTTTTCAGATTTTACAATTTGAGCTTCTTTTCCTTCTCGACTACCAAAACAATTTCAGCCATTTTCAAGGTCATCAAATATTTCAGATGTATCAGGGGTTATATTTCCAATTTTGGTGGTTACCACAGACGGAAACTATCTTCTTTATCATAGAAACCATGCACAAAAAAATGATAAACAAATCTAATATTAAAATGATTGCGCTTACATAAGACCAAGTTGAACAACATTAAAAAAAAACACAGTGTCTGTCTAATAAGATAATTTAATAATTAAACACTTAAAGTATGCAGTGACAAAGCATCTATTGATTAAATCACTTCTTGGCGGCGGCAGGCTCATCAATGGGGTCCAGTATGGGTTCATCAAACTTGAAGCTAGGGAATGCGGTCATATCAGCTCCAGCACCACCTCCATACTGCTTCTCGAGCTTTTCCAACTCGTTCTTCAGCTCTTTCTGGATCTCGGGGCTGGCATCAACAAGTTTGCCACCTCTGGAACAATTAGATATACGAAGTAAACTTCAACCTGGCTGTCACCTATGGTTTTGAATTTGGAGACCAAAAACCATATTATTTTTATACATTAAGAATACAAGAGAGTTAGTTTATAGTATTATTATTGTTGAACTACATTATGTGCCCTGCTTAAGTGGAGTGGGCTTCACACCTGTAATTCTATTGAAAATACTAATCCTTTCTCTATATGATATTAACAGTTTAAACAGGGATTTTCTTGTCTTTTCATTTTTGGAACTCTATTACAATAAAGGATGTATCAAAAATACAATTCCTTTACAATATTTATAGGGATTTTCTTATCTGTTCTTTTAAGAACTTTATTTTCTTTATAATATGAAATCCCTTTATTCTGTATTACATGTATTGCAGGGACTGTTTACTAACATAATTCATAAACACAAATTACAATGAGTTAGCACCATTATACTCTAGGAATTTAATAATATTTTGTGTCTAGCCCAGTGAAGTGTACCTGTTCCTGAAACCTATTATCGTGCTTTAAATTTGACTCACAGGCTGTGTTTAGACACAGAAGAGTTTCGACTAGGGATTCTAGCCTTTGGAGTGGATTCATCTGCCTTTATATACATAGACAGGGATCACTGTTCGTAATGTTCACTTAAAAAGGCTTGTTTGTCATTTTAATGTAATCTAAACTAAAAAAACAGAGGGTAATTAAGAAATCATGCGAGTTCAAAATTTGCCTGTTCTATAATGTTTACAGATAGGGGTACTCGGCTGATTCTAGAGAAGTGTAGGACTTCACTATTTAATAATCAGAGTTTAAGTAATAAAGATATTTAAAATTCTAGAGGGACGTATCGTTTCAAACTGGCTTACTTAGCATGAAGATGTAGGAAACTCAGTGACAAACTGTTTCTACGTTAAACTCGGCGAAGGTCAAGAAACTTACGCGCTTTTCTGTTTGTATTCCCTGATTTTGTCAAGGAATAGTTGCTGAATAGGGTCGGAGGCCTTCTGGGCCGCAGACAGGTTCCTAGTAATGATTACGGAGGCTCTCACGGCCCTAACGCCGCCCAATAATGATGAAGTGATCATCTGAAAAGTACATAACCTATAAACACCAGTTACATAACTGCGAATCGTGTTTTTTTTCGGAATAATATTTACATCGGCAAGGATTAACGACAAAACGTAAAATGTTTGATGGAATTGAAGATATTTTTTAATGATTTATCCTAAAAAATATACCTTTGTGGAATTTCGCTTGACTGCGGATTTTTGACAATTTTGACAGTAAATGTGTCCGGCGCAGATAAAATTCCACGTAAAACAAAAATAACTGATAATCGATAACACTGTAAAAAAAATGTTGGTTTAGAGAAAATCTTATCTTAATCGTGATAATATAATTTTGGCAAAAATTATGGAAATGGTTTTTCTCTCCTCATGTTCATGTTCAATTCAAATAATTTTATGTTAGATATACATAGTAAGATTGCAAAACGCTTGAGATTGAGGGTCATTCATTATTGACCTGTGAGAAAATCAACACAACTAATGTCATTCTCTGTCAAGTGAAGTGACAAGAGGATGCCGCTGTGTTTACTTTGTTTAAATGACAAATAATTAATAAATTAAGATCTTTTCCTTCTAACAGGACATCTGTTTGAATTTATGTGTTGTATTATTTTATCAATTCAACATTCTACTGTGACCTGACGGCATGGAACGAGGTAAAATGCCTTCGTCAGGGAGAGGAGGCAAGAGCAAAACTCCTCAGCATCCTCAAGATATTTTTGCGCTGGGCAGCAAATCTGCCATGGTGGTATCTAGAGACCAGGAGAAGAGAAATATCCTTAAACCTTCAACAAGTGGTAAGTTATTTAAGTTAAGTTTCTAAACTTAACCAATAACATTCAATACAAACCCTTATGCCTTGCCCCTCCCGGCTTAGATTAAAGGTAAGACAATCTGATACATGGGAATTGTAAAAGGTAATAAAAGGGAATCTATAACTAAAAAATATCTGATCTCCTGGACAACCTAATACTGCAAGATATCCACCCACAATAGCATTGCTAAACATTAATTTTAATCATAATTGATTTCAGGTGTGGATCGTAAAAGGGATACCTCAGCATTTGGTAGCCAGCCTCCTAACAAGAGAGCAAGGATTGGCTCCCCAGCTGAAGCTGTTGGAGGCACCTCACTGGATGTAGATCCTGTAGACCTTGTACCAAATGTACTCCAAGCTTTGGACACTCACAACTCAGATAAGCTGGTAGAGTACATTCTATTTGGGCTAAGATATCCATCATTTGTAATACCCCACCTCACTGTGCTTTGAAATGCATCAGTCCCAGCTGCCATACTTCTTCTTCTTAACTTCTTTCCCCAATTTTATTAGGGTTGGTACCAGACTTACCTGATTAGGCTAACTACCAGTATTTACTGAAAGCATTTGCCGTGGGACAACTTGTAATTATTAAGTTTTTAGCTTTTGGTTTTCAAGCAACTGATTATGTGTAATGACTGCTTACAACGGCAGAAAGGCAGCCTGTACCAACAACTTTGCTTGTTCTCCCAAGCATGGAGGAGGTAAGGTAAAAAAGGAGAAACCATCCAATATCTGGCAGGGCAGAGTTGGGCAATACATAACCTGCAAATCAATTGCATTTGGCACTGTCAGCCAGCTCATACATTTTTTTTATCAGTGACTTGAATGCCTTTGACCCTAGGCTTGCGTGAAGGAAAGCAACACCAGGGTCTAAGGTGGAGCAGGCAATTCAAGGAAATGCCCTGTAGGGCACCGGCTCCTCCAATAACAAGGAGGGAATAAGGCCACTGTGCTGTGTTGGCCAGACGGGTTGGCACTAAGTTTTCCTCCTGTTGTGGCTAGGGTTTCGGCAGCAGCTGTGGCATAGCACATGACATAGCTATGAGACAATCTCTTCCGATATTGTTCTACAACTATTATTTATTAAACTTTCCAGTTAGGAAGGCATTGAGATTAGTCTTTTTGGTTCCACAGCTTGGACTTTTAACTGGTTCGATACGCCTTCTCAAATCGCAGCGCTCCAAACCAGACCCAATTCTCTGCATGAGTCTTCTGTACCTCACAAAGATACGGCCAAATATGTTTGCTCATGAGACAGTGACTCAGAATTTGTGTAGCTTGCTGAAGCGAGAGCAAGGAGCTGCATTCAAGAATAAGGGCAACCCATTAGTGTTTGTGTTGGCCTGCAATATGCTCTATGCTGGGCACAGAGAGAGTACTAACTGGCCTGACATATTTATAAAGGTTAGTTTTATTTTATTTCTATAAAATAAAATATAATTGGTAATTTTCAAATGGCCATTGTTACTTGCAAATTGATCAGTGCAACTGACCTATTGGGGGTGGGCCAGTGGTTATGTGAGATGTCTTAAATCCGGCTAATATTATTAATGCAAAAGTTTATATGGATGTCGATACTCTTTCATGCAAAGACTACTGAATGGATTTTGGATGAAACTACAATATTACCTATAATTTATACATCAAATAATAATACTAGCTACTACACTACACGTAACTTTGTCTGCATTGATTCTAAATTGTGTTAGTGTCCTATTTTTGCAAATAGATGTCGCTGGAAATTTACTGTAAATTTTATCGCGATTTATAATTGTTTGAAAAATAAATATTATTTACCTATACATATATAAAAATATACTAGAACCTTTCTGGCGAACTACTAATACGACACAGACGAAGTCGCGGGCAGAAGCTAGTAAATCATAACATCATTGAAAGAAAAGTGTATTCGTTTTATTTCACTTTTTTTAATATACTTGGCAAACTTCATACCCCCTTTACGTCTAGGAGTTACCCAGTATAACGAGAAGAGAAGAGAATTGTATATAGTTACATTGTACGATTATATTTATTATTGTATTATACGATATATATTTGAATATTTATATTTATACATGCGTACGTATACACTACACCCCTACTTGCTTTATTTCAATGTTTCCACTCCCGGGCCTGCTGGAAGAGATTTCTTTAGAAATAAGCTGTGCCTTTGTACTAATGTGTCCTATATTTCTATGTGTTCAACTTATGTTTTGTATGTGTACATGAATTATTAAATAAATAAATAAATAAGAGAACAAAGTTTGATAGGTGGGAGAATTGCGTTATTCCATAATTCCAGGTGTACATAGAAGATGCGCTCAACGAGCGCTGCTGGGTGGAGTGCTCATGGTGCAAATGCTTCGTGGAAAACGTGGTCTCCGCCTTCAGTACCAAACAACCGCCTTCTCATCTCATACCCAGCGACACCACACTCGGTAACTGTCTGAGGAACTAGAAGACTCCAATTGGCGTCATCATAAAGTCCATTGACATATGGCTATTCAGCGTGTAACAAAGACCGTATACCGACCGAAGAGTAGAGCCTACTGAAAAGACAATTATTTAAACATATTAGATAAATATAAATAAATATTATTGGACATTTCACACAACGCCATCTCGTCCCAAGCTAAGCAACTTAATGCTTGTGTTATGGTAACGAGATGGATGATAAACTACTTATATACATTTTTTTTGTAAATACATACATATTATACATAGAAATGATACCCAGACTCCGAGCCAGTGCCTCTGGTTTAGACAAAGACACTTGCCCGACCCCGGAACCGAACCCGGGATATCTGCTTTGAGAGAATCCGACCTTTTTCCTGACACAAATTTGAATCACAAAAGATATTTTGTCACACAGCATTTTTTTTATTAGTTCCATCGATCCTTTCAATATGGCTTTATGGATTTTGTTACATATCTATACAGGGCTTTGTTAGTCCTGTAGTAATATCTATATATCTATACATCTATACAAATAAATAAAATTGGAGTGTCTGTTTATAATAATAAAATAACCACTTTTTACTAAATGCGTAAGTATGTATACACGGTACATAGAACAAAACAACATTTTTAAAAAATTTTGTCTGTCTGTCTATCTGTCTGTCTGTCTGTTTGTTCCGGCTAATCTCTGGAACGACTGGACCGATTTTGACGGGACTTTCACTGATAGGTAGGTGATGATATAAGGAGTAACTTAGGAGTTAACTTACTTTTTTAACTTCGCTCCGCGGCGTCACCCGCAGTACGACAATAACCGCGGGTAACATCGCACCCGTGCGAAGCCGGGACGGGCCGCTAGTCTAATGTAAAAATAATCGCCTTGTTCACATAGGTTTGCTTATAAAACGCTTCTCAATCGTCAACTACCAGTTTCGAATAGCATAGCCGGCAATAAATGTATTATAGTTGATATGACAATCGCAATTAAAAAATATGGGCGTGTGGCAGTTAGGTTGCCAATCAGGAGGAAGACGATTCTTCACTGCTTTATGTGCTTCTCAAGTACTAATGCTTTAATTCTAAGTTGGCTAGCCTATAGACTCGGTTACCTAATAGAAAACTGGTTTTAAACCGCATGCCATATACTTTGTGTTGATATTAAATTTAACGTTTAAATTTAACATTATTATGACGAAAGCTATGGTTTTTGGGAGGGAGGATGATTTGACAGTATGCACTATTGTAATCGGAAGTGAAAAAGTAGAACAAGTGAAAGAGTTTGTATACTTGGGGGTCAGTTTTCAAGAGATGGGAAGTGCGACAGCGATATTGAAAGGAGAGTGAATGCTGGCAATATAGTGAATGGTGCACTGCGCACCATTGTGAATAGTCAGAAGATGTCCAAAAAGGCAAACCTGACGGTTACAAGGGAGTGCTGGTCCCGACACTAATGTATGGAAGTGAAAGCTGGGAGCAGAAGAAGCATGGAAGTAGGATAAACGCAGTGGAGATGCGAGCACTCAGAAGTATGCTAGTAGTGAAGTTGAGTGATAGGATTAGGAATGAAACTAGCTTTGTGGTTTGAATGAAGATGTAGTGACTAGAATTGAGAAAAGTATGCTTAGATGGTTTGGTCATATCGAGAGGATGAGTGAAAGTAGACTTACAAAAGAAATATATAGCGCGAGTGTGAATGGGAACGTTGGAAGGGGCAGGCCAAGAAGGACATTCCATGACCAAATAGGTGATGTCCTAAAGAAAGGTCAGGTCAGAAGCACCCTAAACCGACGAGCATGCATGAAGAGGTTGATGAAAGTGGAAGAAGCGAAAGTTGTGATCCAGGATCATAGTAAGTGCCTTCCACTTGTGATATCTGCCTACCCCTGCGGGAAAAAGGCGTGACTTTATGTTATGTTATAATTTAAACTTCATCTGCAAAACAGGCGATGTTTTTGTTAAAGACATAGATACTAAAATTTTCGTTAACTGACGAGGTGCCGCTGCTTGTGTGCCGATGCGATGTAATGACCACTGACTGTAACCCTTTTTTAACTCATCCCGTTAATTTCATACTAACATAACAACTAACAATAATAATAGCTTAAAACATAGTCCTCTAAACAGTGATTATTAACCTTTTTTCTGGGAAGATATAAACTAACAAAAAATTAGTAACCACTAACAAAGCTACAAAGGGAAACCATTGCTACGCAATAACACAGAACATTGGTCTCTCCGGCTGGTGGCTTGAGTCAGTAGTACCGTGAAACAGCCGCACTTTGCTGACAGGTACCATGTCTCCGTCAGGGTCGGGGTCCCCGCTTATGGGCAGCAACGAGGATGAGCCGGACAACACGGACCTGGAGTACTCCGTGTTCCCAAGGTGAGTTGGAGCAAGGTGGCGAGATAATCATGTTGGCCCAGGAGTTGCAAGCTGGGTCAAGGATGCCCGGGTGGATTGCGTGTTGCCTGAACTACAACGCAATTGCTGTTGACAGAGCAAATGTACGTCTAATATTGCATGTTGGTGGTAGGATCGAATGGTCCGCCCGGCTAGCTACCACCCTCACATCTAAGTCCGGCGCCAACCAGTTTTACTGCGTTTCGACGTGTGTATGTGAGAGCCGGTGCCCGACGGGGCATTTCCTTGAATTGCCTGCTCCATCTTAGACCCTGGCGTTGCTTTCCATCACGCAAGCCTAGGGTCAAAGGCATTCAAGTCACTTTGCAGGAAATGATCTCTTCACGATTATGATCATTTTATTTTATTCCCAACGTTTCAGACACTTTGCAGTGTCCGTGGTCGCGAGACTGCAAAGTGTCGTTTCAATCATTTCCTGCAAATGTGTAAAGATCGTGAAAACCTAAGACATCATTATTCAAGTCATGAAATAAAATGTTCCTTCACCCATTCTAAAATGGGTAAACAGTGATCGAATTTCGTACTACTACTACTCAACCCATATATGACTCACTGCTGAGTCGGGCCTCCTCCAGTTACACGGAGGGTAATTAGCCTACTGTGCCACGCTGGCCAGACGGGTTGGCACAGGGTTTCGTATATTTCCTTTTGTCCTCGCTTACGACACCCTCAGGATGGTATGGGGTGGTGACTATGTATTCTAAATCCGCCACCACACGGAATCTGAAATAGTAAACAGTGCAGGAAATGATGTCTAGTAAACAGTGTTTATGTCGTGGCCAGGTACTCGACTAGTTACGAAGCTGTGGAGGCTATAGTATTAGAGGCCATCAAGGAGCAGATCCAGCGGCGATCAGCCGCGCCCGATGCCATCGGAAAGGGTTTCCTGAAGCTTCTGTCAGCTACCTGCGGCTTCCCAGAGGTAAACTTAGATAGCTGTAGTAGATTCTTAAAGGAATGTCAAAGCCCTTTTTTGGTTTCGGCTGGGGAAATGCTTAATGCTTATCGCTACCCTCAGGGGTGGGCTCAGTGGTTATCCGGAACACTTGACTACCCACTAAAACTCCTTTTATTATTTTTTAAGCTCATGGCAAAACCTTACTATCCGAAGTCTGTTGACATAATCGCTAAACAGAAAGTTTTAAGCAAAAGCATTTAAATTGCACCAACTGTATTGTGAAACCCACTGTTTGTAAAAATCCATGACATTATTCGGCGTGTACCCTTCGATATTCTATTGTAATGGTTCTCTCCCAAGATCCGCATGATATCGGCCTCTCGCCTGGAGGCGTGGCTGCACTCTGGCAAGCTGTGGCGCTGCGCCCAGGAGCTGCTGGCGTACGTGTGCGTCAACTGCGACGCCTGCGGACCCACCGCCGCCAGGGACCATGAGGTGCTAGCGCAATTGGCACGCATGCGACTCAAGACGAAACCTCTGCAGGGCGCATACCAGTCTTGCCTCAGGTGTTTATCATCTACCTTTCCTTTTGGACTCCAGGATCTACCCACTAGAAGCTGAGGTCCCCAACTGAGGGATCATGCTCTGCGACCAAAGCAGACTCCTCTGTAAACGCGGAGCAATTACAGCACCCCAACCAACGCACTTTTACCCAACTTCTTTGGGGCTGTGGCACCAGTCTAACTTGATTTAGCTGTATTGGTGTCCAGCAAGACTTGCCTGCTTGACTGATCTATTGCAACTACCGGTAATTGTTTGGTAAGCTGTAAGTTTTTCACACTAATTACTTCGTCTATCAGCACCAGAGTGTTTGCATGCACTCTGGTGCACGAAAGAGGTTTTACGAGTATGTAGGTATCAATATAGTGGTTACATATTCAACACCAGAATAGCGAGAATGTTTATTTGTGTTCCGTACAGCAGATATTTAGGACTTTTTAGCTCAGCAGCTAAAAAGTCCTCAAATAATAATAGTATACGCGTGATTTCCCAGGGAAATGGTATCGGACAGTCCAGCACTCCTGCGCAGTGTAGTGACGCACACAATCTACAATGAGCTGTCGAACGTTCGTTCGCCAAACAACATGGCGGTGCTCGCTGCGCTCATTCAGGCCCAACCGCAGCTCGTGCCAGCTGCCATGGCTGACACATATCAGGTCAGGCCACATTCAATAATAATAGTAAATAATTGATTTCCAAAGTGTATTACAGTTTCTAAGGTACCATATGATGATATAGCATGCATTTGACATTAATACTGTCTACGGGTTTACATTCTTTTGAAATTAAAAATAATTATTCTTGCTAGGTTCCTTAAAACCTTGGATTAAAACAAACAAACCCCAACAGACAACATTCAAATGTCCCACAGGAACTGGTACTGCGTCCCGAAGACTACCTGCGCCCGCTGCGTGCCCTGACCCGCGAGGTGGTCCGGGCGGCCCGAGCGGACGCGCAGGCGCTGCTGCACCTGGCCCGCGGCCTGGCCGTGCCTCCACCGCACGAGCCTGCCGCTGAGGTACTTCCTCTAACTCTCGTCTGCCTATCAGCCATTCACGTGCTACCCACTGTCATTGCTCCTTTTGGTGGATCTTTCGTAATCTTTTTTTCAGTATGGTTGTTACTTGTCATACGGGGCTGTATCATTGGCCAATGGTTGCTGGGCATCTGCCACAATCCACTCGTCTTGACAAAATTTGATAAGATATTCACAAAGTCGCCTAGTGCGATAAGACCGCCCATTGTACATTTCTTTGTCATATATATATCTGATGGTATGTTAACCTTTTATATTATTGGTGTACAATAAAGAGTATTCTATTCTATTCTAGTGCGATAAGACCGCCCATTGTACATTTCTTTGTTGCATTTCTCTGTTGCCTAACATGGCCTAACTTTTAATACTTTTGGTGTACAAAGTGTAAAGAGTATTCTATTCTATTCATAATACTACTTCATTTAAAATTTCAACATCACGAAAATTTACATGGCTAGCGTTATAATTTAATAAAGAAACAACTGAACATCATATATTAAGCTTGTAGGAAAATAATTACTATATGTGTTAACAAAAATCTGTTACATTGGTAGTACATTGTAACACATTTTTGTTATTCATACAGTTAATTTACCTAATACTTTATTCCTCAGGTGCGGGAACGTGCATTTTCTTCCTTAGCAGACCTTTTCTGCTGTTGTTGCCTAGTGACGGCGTCCCACAGTAAACACTTGCCCGACTACAAGCAGCAAGTATGTGTCATCCAGGGAGCCGCACTTGGCTGGCTGCTGGACACCGCCATGGCCATCTTCAAACCCTCGCGACATGATTACCAGTTAGCTCTCAATAAGGTACAGTGTCAATCATGCTTACGAACCATTACTGTAAAACAACTTCAACGAATTATAATTGGTATTTTCATAGGCGTTTGATTGCATTGAATGTCCGTTATTTTGATTTATTGAGACTATCACATGACTTTGAATCGGTAATAATTGCTTGCTGTTAATATTGACCGTGTAATAGCATTTTCCTCACATTACTGGAATAAAATTACTTAAACATTTTGCTTACGGGTATGGGGATACCACAAGGGAATGTTCTAAGACCACGGGAAATTTAAAATAAGAATGCAGGAAATATCCATCTCTGCTAATTATTATGCTCATACAGATAATGTTCGTGGAACCAGCGGAAACGTACAGCAAGGTTGATAACTGGCCACCAGAATCGGAACGTGCTGTCACCTATCGGCTGTGCTGTGAAGCACCTCTACCTCAAAATACATTACTAAGAGTCATTTTTATCGGATTATCCAAGGTAAGTCTTAATATTTAGTGAAACTAATTAGGTATTTTTACATAAAAGGCAATATCCATGTGTAAGAGACACAAAAACAATTCCCCAAAACGAATCGGAAGCTCGTTATGAATCAACGTATTTTTTTTTATGCCGAATGAATATAGAATATGTGCAAGAATCCTTCTATATATTCTGTAATGTATCATGTATTCCCGTTTATTCTTCGTACCCTTACAGGAAATCCCAGTATCTTCAGCAGAAGTTTTTGAACTGGTTGAACAGCTAGTGAGGCGGGCGTGCGCTCTACCTCCCGAAGAAAACCCACTGCAGGTGGACAAGCTGGAGATAGCTGACTACATCTTTCAGCTGTGCCAGTTCAATCCGCCAGACAATATAACCTTGCCTGCGGGGTAAGTTCTAATTTCATGAATGTAAATATAATGAATAAATACTTATAATAGGCAAACATATAATAGAAGCATTCCTTTTCAGATGAGTCGGCACAGAGTTTGTTGCGTGGTTCTTCCTCTTGCGGCTTGTGTTCCTTTTCTCGTCTTGTGACAACCATGGGACGACCCTATGTTTATCCATTATCACACAGACAACAAGGAGTTCATAATTAGCTGGTGATACCCTTTTCCAGGTACAGTCCACCGGCGCTGGCCATCACGTCGCTGTACTGGCGTGGCTGGATCCTGCTGACGATGCTGGCGGCGCATAACCCGCAGCAGTTCGCCGAGCGCGCGGCTCAGCAGTACCCCACCCTTCGGGCGCTCATCGAGTGCTGCATCACCAAGTACGCTCTAAAATGTCTTTTAAGTCTAACCAACTTGGCGAATTTAACCAACACTTTAATTTTATATCTTAGTTCCGGACACATACCAAAATAGTTAAATTTCGTCTACCACTGATGCTATTCCATAACGTTTGCAGCTTCTTTGGAGAAAGTGATATTTAAATACATTACATGTGTTGTGGGTACCAAAAAAAAATTTGTGTGAGGAAATGTGTACAGGGGGAAGAAAACTATGATGTGATATGACACAGACACTTATTTTAATCAATTATATTTTCCAGTAAACCCAGCATAGAATGGAACAACAGTTCAGCTGCTGAAGCAGAGCGGGCTGAAGCGGAGAGGGCGGCTATCCTTCAACTGGAGACACATTTAGCTGCAGCTAGTAATGCCAAATTGCCCATTACTGAACATACGTCTCGGCTACTAAGTCAGGTTAAATACCATATTCATAATCAATGTTGTTTCTAGGAAGACTGTATAAACTTAGCTGTTGCAATCTAATACCTATTTACACATTCTAAAGTTTTAAAATAAGTGTTACTACTTTTATGTTACAGTTGACGACACTCGAGCCATTAGGTCCCGCTCGAAAACCTCCTCAAGCTATTATCGAAACCCTACAAGCAATGAATGCTCAAATGCGACTAGGCAAGCTTCTTTGTCGCCAACCTGCCTTACTCCTTGACCTAGTTGAGAGACACGGCACACGACGTGCTATGCCGTGGCTGCATCAGCTGCTGAGGCACGACCAACTCGAACTCAGGTGATAATCATATTCTTCTAAATGTTCATATGATTTAATAATCCGACATTTATTCATATTTTAATACAAGTTGTATTGTATAATTAGCATAGGTTCGGTTCAAAGATATTTATTTCTCATAAAGACATTTTGTCACTTACATGAGAACAATTACTTAATATAATTATTACAATGCGCCCATTGAGGGTAGTTTGACGGCAAACAGAACAAACAAAGATCTTCGATGCACAAGTTGGTGCTTGGTCCAAGTTATAAGTTTTACGCAGCAAGCGATTCGTTATCAAAGATATATTGAAATAATTGTTTCTTAAAATTTTCCAATGTTGTCACTTCTTTAATACTTTTAGGAAGTTTATTAAATAGTTGTGCTCCTCCATACGTGAAATTACTTTTGCCATAATTTGTTCTTATACGTGGTAAGGCAAGATAATTAGGTCGCCGAGATGAGTATCTCGGAGTATTTTTATTGAAAGTAATTTTTGAATGAATAAGTTTATGAGTTATTTTATATACTAATATGCAAATGTGATACGTATGTAGCTGTTTTATATTCATTTGTTTTGATTGTTTATATATTAATGTGGATGATGTCAAGTAATTGTAATGGTATAAAATTTTAATTAATTTATTCTGTAATATTTGTAACGGTTTTATATTGGTTTTAGCAGCACTACCCCAAATTTCTATGAGATAAATAAGATGAGGTTTTACTAAGGCATTATATATAATAAGTCTTGCCTTTGATGGTATACATTTGACAATACCACGTAATGAACCCACTAGGCGGGAAAGTTTCTTCCCTATTTGCTGAATATGTGCCTTCCAAGTAAGTTGGCTATCAAGCGTTAGTCCAAGATATTTTTCATGGTTTGATTTTTTCAGAATCTGGCCATTGATACTTAGGTTTTCACATATATGAAGCTTTTTATTTTTAGCACTAAACACCATGTATGAAGTTTTGGTAGCATTCACGGTAAGAAGATTTACTTGAAACCATTTTTCTAAAATATTCAAGTCCTCTTGGGCCTGTTTTAGAACTTCGTTAACATTATGTCCAAAGTAAAATAAACATGTGTCATCTGCAAATAGGGTTAGTTGACCTCGTAAGCCTGCCTCATGAATGTTATTAATATATATTAGAAATAATAAAGGCCCGAGGACGGATCCCTGCGGCACGCCGTATGTAAGTGGTTTAGGAGAACTTTCGAAGGATCCAAACTTTACGATCTGGTATCTATCCGATAGATATGATTGAAACATTTTATATGCAATTCCAGTCACGCCAATACTATTCAACTTCCTCAGCAGCAATTTGTGACAAACCGTGTCAAATGCCTTTTTAAGGTCAATAAATACTCCAAGTACAACGTGTTTTTGGTCAATTTTTGTTTGAATTGTTGATATGAGGTCTAGGGTTGCACAAAGTGTGTTCGATTTGGGCCTAAATCCATACTGCTGAGGATATAGAAACGATATTTTACTTAGATAATCATTAAGTCTTTTATATATAATTTTTTCAAGTATTTTAGAAAGCATCGGTAGTACTGAAATGGGACGGTAGTTACCAGGATCTGATTTGGAACCTGCCTTGTGGATAGGTGTAACTTTAGCTATTTTAAGAACTTTAGGAAAGTCACCGATACTTAGTAGCTTATTTAGGCAGTCTGTAAGGTTCTGAAGGATAAGCGCTTTTATACATTTAACAGATTTTGCACTAATTTTGTCAACGCCTGTACTAGTATTGGGATTAAGTTTATCTATTATATCTGATACTTCTTTTACTGTACATAATGAAAATTTCTGTAATTTATGATGTTTTCCACCGTGATGAGGTAGTGTGTATGTGTCATTAGTAGAGGAGTGTTTAGGAATTTGTTTAGCTAATTCAAATCCAATGTTAGCAAAAAAGTTATTAAAAACTTCGCAAACTCTTGTAGGATCTGTAATTATTTTTCCACTTGCACATTTTATATTTGGAGGACCACAACTATTCACGTGTGTATTTTTAGATAGGACATTGATTAATTTCCACATTTGTTTTGGCTTTTCAGCGCACTTTAAGAGTTCGCTATAGAAGTATCTGTCTTTAGTATTCTTTATTAGATGAGCTAGGTTTTCTTTATTTGTTTTAAATAAAGATGATAGTTCATGATTCCCATCTGAATGTTTTAGTTCACTCCACAATTTATTTCTCTCGCTGATTTGGTCTATGATTTCCTTGTTTATCCACTCTTTTTGGGGTTGGTTAATTATTTTGTGTTTTGTTGTGGTACTTTCAGCCACAGCTGATTTAATAAATTGATCTAAACGTGAAAAATCATTTGTATGATTTATAAATGTACTTGTTTCAACGAATTCGTAGAGTTTTGTATAATTAATAGAATTATATGCTACACGCTGTTTTTTTGGAGGATTCACTCGTTTAAGTTCTACATAAATGTTCTTGTGATCAGATAAGGATGATTCTATTATAGCAAAATAAAAATTATTATCTCTAAGATTTGTTGAGACGTGATCTATTACTGTTTTAGTCGACGATGTTTCTCTTGTGCAATGACTTCCTTCTCTTTTATTAAGTATTTTGTATCCCGATTCAGTGAGCATAGCTTCATATTGCTTAGTTTTGCCTTCTGAGCTTAAAAGATCAATGTTTGTATCACCAAAAACAATGGCTCTCTTCCTCTCTAGCAACTGTGACTCGTAGCTACCAATAAAATCATTGAAATTTAAATGTCCAGGTTTGTAGATAACTCCTACCTCAATTGCATACCTATAGAGATGTAGCCATAAGAAATTGTTTCCATTGATATAAGAACTCATTGACAAATCATGTTTTAGATCGTTATGGACAAAAATGGAAACGCCACCTCCGATAGTTTCTGTTCTGATATTGTAGTAATGAGTATAATTTTGTATGTTTATCGTTTCTGCTTGTTGTTCCGTTCTAATCCAAGTCTCAGTTAAAAGTATAACGTGTATTTGTTTTTGAAACGCTTGTAGTATGCATTGGAGTTCCTCAATTTTTCCTGGCTTGCATATACTTCTAATGTTGGCATAGAAGAAGTTCAAGCTTGAGTTTCCTGTTTTTACGTGGCTGTAATCTTGGAGTAGTTCATAAATTACTGTTGGAGCACTATCGAAGAACTTGGGGGAGAGTTTTTTGAACCATCTAAAGTAATAATTTTTGGTGTGCCTTTGACATATTTTATTGTGATGTTATTTTCTCCTCCGGCAGTTCTTTGAGCCAGTTCAGCTTTTAACATTTTTAAATATTTGATTTGTGATGGTGTTTGATCTGCATATATTTTAAATTCATTTTGTAGCTTTGATTTATTTCGTAGCAATAATTTTGCTGTTATCGGAGAATCAAAGCACACCTTAATACTGCGGTTTTTCGTAACATTGTATTTTCCCAATCTGAATATTTTGTTAGGCTTCGGACAGTTCTCCAACAATGAGTTTACAATTTTTAAAACTTCTTCCATATCAGATGTGTTCCTTTCGTTGTAATTATTGATTTTTTGCTCTGGCAGGCCAACTAAAATTATATTTTTTTCTCTTAAGATACGCTCCTTCACTTCATGAAAAATGGTTTCGTCAGTTTGTAGTGGTGGATTTTTGCAGAGATTCTGTTTTACCTCGCTAACCTTAGCTTCAAGTATAAATACTTTTTTCTCGGTATCATTATTTTTTAATATAAGATCCTTAATCTGACTTTTCATAACAATCTGATCATTTTTAAGAGCATCAATAGATTCTTGAATTGCATTCAATTGTGTTTTCACGTCAGTAAGATTTTTTTGCATTAATTTTAAAGTGGTTTCTTGATTATTTGTAAACTTATCAAGTAAATTTGCGATATCCTTGCGGAAACTTTGTAACTCTTGTGCACAATTGCAACTATTATCGGGTTGTTTTCGTTTTCGTTGAGCAACTTGACGCTCCGTTAGTTCTTCACTTGCAGTTGTCAAGTCTGTGAGTGACCCAGTACGATGCGTTGGTGGAGATCGCTTAACGCTCATGATTTGTGCTGCACACTGCCGTGAGTCTCGATAGAAATAGTGAATTTACTCACGTTCGTACACTGTATAGTGTGAGCGAGATGGAGTATCACGTCCCTTGTTGCACACAGGTAATAATTGGCGACAGATGTTAATAAAAATAGAACTGCACCGCTTCTGATATAAGAATTATTTTTGCGTGACGCGAATTTAATATTTTAAAATAACAACAAGTAACACGTCTGCTCTGCCTCAACGACCGCTTCGTACATCGGTTCAAGTACATATCCATGTGGTACACCCAATGACGTCTGATGATTTACTTTATCTATAAGTAAAATTTATAGTTCTTTTTTCAATAATAGGCACCTTAGTAGTATTAAATGGAAATTTTGTAATAAGTTGTTCTGAATAATAAACAAAATAGTACCTTTATTACAGCGTTCTCCCAGTCCAATGCCTTTGCGAATTCCTTTCGGCCGGTGGAGCAGGCGGTGAAGTGGGAAAAGCTGGGGAGTTGTGCGCGCATTTGAGAAGAACTGTAGCCGATACTGAAGAAGGCGCCCGCGCTGTTCTCCATTATTATCTGCAGAGATTATCTCACACACATGCCCCTACAAGAGCTAGCGCTTCGAGAGTAAGTCCAAAGAAATTTAGGTGTGGGTTCGATTCAAGCAATGTTCCCATGTCTAATGCGATATTCTTTGCTTTTTGGTTGAGCGATCGAGAAATATTTGTACGATCTACAAGTATTTGTTCCGGGTCTGGGTGTTTTCTATCTATAATATGTATATATTTACAAAAAAAAAATTATGTAAGTAGTTTATCATCCATCTCGTTAACATAACACAAGCATTAAGTTGCTTAGCTTGGGACGAGATGGCGTTGTGTGAAATTTCCAAGGATATTTATATTTATTTATATTTGCAGGGACTGAAGCTAGTGCTCTCGCAGTCAGAGGAGACTGGTGAAATGGACTATAATGCAGATGTCAGTCCCGAGTAAGTCGAATTGTATAAAGTATGTAATATGTGACACAACTCGTTTTTTGTTTTGGCCACACTTATGTGACCGCCTTCATCTGACCAGGGAGTGGCTAGGTCTGGTGTGGACCCTGCACCACTGGTCAGCCGTGCGTGGTGAAGTGGTGACGAGAGTCCGCCGCGCGTGCCAGGTGGAGTGTGTTCCACGCTATGTGGCCGCCTACGTCACCTTCCTGGCCGACTATGTCGCGGCTACGCCCCAGGAGGACCACACTGATATCGCGTTGGTGAGTATTATCTTCACGAGCTCATCTTTTATCACAATGTGACACTAGAATCATATTTCTGTTTACCCAGTGTGAATTTTTAACATATTCTATCAACAGCCATTCATATAGAGTTTTTTTACTTTTCCTTTGTAGCTTCACGATTTGTGTTCAGCCAATGTCAAGTTTGTAGGCGTTCAATTTGTGCAACTCCAAACTCCATACAAATTCTTGTCGATATTAAGACTAAACACTGTTTACCGTGTGAACCTTATTTAATACCCTCCACGCCGAGGAGAGAAGGCGAGGGGTGGGGGTTTATTTATTTATTCTTTATGCAACAATAAGTTGAACATAGGCGGACATTAATGCCTTGGGTTCACGCAGACAGGCTGCTCACTCTCCACACACGTAACAAGCGGCGTAGACCAACAGTGTTAAATATGATTGTATGTTAGCTGAACCATTGGCATGGTGGGTGGTTGCAGGACCTGGGCCAGGTGCTCATGGAGCGCATGACGGTGGTGAACAGCGTGCTGGGCCCCGGCGAGAGGCCCGAGCCCTCGGAGCTGTCGCGGCCGCAGCGGCGCCAGCAGCGCGCCCTGCACGCCTTCACCGCCATCCTGCACCACCACCTGCTATACGTACGTCCTGCCAGACCTTGGCCATGGCCATCACTCATTTTGTTCTGTGGGTATCTTAGAAGACTCAACATGTCACTGAAAAAATTTAAACTTGATACCTTCACTCATCTGGCCGGCTCTATAGTAATTTCAGAGCTTCGTGATTAGAAAATTAAAAATTATAACTGTTGTAAATTTAACCTCGTAAAAATAAATATCAAGTAAAAATAAATATAATAGATGTTGTGATTCTTGTTAAAGACAGATGGTATAATAGATTAATCAATGCCAGATTTTCTTGTGTTTTTTGAACAAATAAAGTTACTTTTGAAAAATTGCTTAGGTATATTTCGACACGCCATTGTCCATTTAATCATTTTACTGAAATAACATTTCTTCGTTACAACTTTCGAACAATATATACATTACATTTAACATGAGAGTGAATACCAGTTGCAACAAAACCTCAACACAGAGTAAAATTCAGTAACCGTATTTTTTTATACATTTTAATGTTTAACAATTAATATTTTTTTATGTTTAATCACATTTATATTCGTAAGCGACGAAGTATCCAATCTCCAGCGTCTACATTTGTCCTATGTAGGTTCGCAATGGTGGAGGCGTAGACGCTGAGGTCGCAAGCGGGTCGTGGCCGGGGGTCGAACGTGTCACCCTGCACTGGCCCAGCGGCCGGACAGCCACCATGCACGTCACTCTGGCACACGCCTACCTCAAACTACTCTGCTATGGACCTTCTATATGTGAGAATAGGATTCATAATTGCACTGTACTTCGATTTTATTTCTGGTTTGCTATCACAACATTAACATTTCAGCCCATAAATTACCCACTACTGGGTCAGACCTCCTCCAAATTAATGGGAAATTGAGCCTACCCTGCCATGCTGGCAAGACAGACTGGCACAGGGTTTGTATCAATACTTCCTATGCTGCCTCTTTGGTAGCCCCTTACAAGTCACATAATGGTGTGGGTTGTGTATTCCAATATGACATCACGCGGCCACCAAATTAGAGCGCATTGCAAATCTCAATTAGAATGTATCCAGGTCTTAGAAATATAACCGAGTTCTGGATCCCTCCAGATGATACCAACCAGGAGATGTACTCGTCGCTGCTGGCCGCGTGGGTGGGCCCCGATGCTCCGGCGGTGGCAGGCCCCACTCAGGACGAGGCAGTGCTCCTGCCTGACTGGCTCCGGCTGCACCTGGTTCGGTCAGCTCGGAGTCCCCTCCTGGAGGCTGGGCTGCGTGCCTTGCCCGCACACAAGCTCGCGCTGTTCATACAGACCTTCGGAATGCCCGTGCCGGCTATGAGGTAACTTTCTTTTCCACACGTTAATAATATGCTATATTTTTCCACAACACCTTGTAATATTAACCTTCAAAGAGATATGGGCCAAATGAATTGTTCATCATTATAAAATATAATATTTTTTTGCATTTAAATTGACGGTAACAATACAACTGATTTAAAATAAATGTAAAATACGAATAGACTATTATTTAAATTTGAATTCATCAGAAAAATCCATATAACCGTCGGAAATAATGTTACGGTTCGGAAGAACGCTTAACAGAGAAGAGCCGAAGGGAAAGTTGGGACTTATAGAGATTTCCCACAGTGCCCTTCTGTCCGCGCTGGACGCGTGCCCAGCGGGCGCAGTGGTCCGCCTGGGCGTGGAGCGGGCCTACATGGCGCAGCTGCTGCGCGTGCAGCGGGCCAGGGGCGCCACGGGCGGCAACGCCTTCGCCGCGGCCTTGCGGCTGCAGCCCCCGCACTACCCGCCAGGTGAGTGGCCGCCCTACGTTTGCTGATTTCGAAACAACTCGTCTGTGCAACTGTCTAATGCCGACTGAATACAATTTATTTCTGAAATCTCTAGTGTACATCTAATCGTTGACATCATGACTCGGGAATTCATAACGATACCTATTACGTATTATACTGTAGGTATGTTCACGCGGCACACTACGCATAAGCCTTTATTATAAGCATGGGAGGTGCACCAAATTGGTCAGGAAATGGGCACCGACCATTATTACTAAACTCTTCTGATTCGTATCTGGCCATGTAACAGCCAACGGGCCTCCATTATTGCCAAGATAATTGTTAAGTACATCAGGGGAAGTACCATAACATTCATTCATTAAAATTAAAAATTTGTTCAATACTTAATGCTTCTTTCAATAGGCTCTATGGATGTATTCAGGGGTATTGTTGCACTCTGCATCACCTTTGTTCACCTACTCGTTTCCTTAACTCAGATGACACCCTATTCGCGGAGGAACCCCTCCCCCAGGAGGAGGAGGACGAGTGGGGCTCCACCCCGGAGCCGTTGCCCTTGCAACCTGAGCAAGTGCCCTTGCTGCTGGTCACCGCCTTTGGCAATAGACCAGCGGCAACTGGTGGCTTCCAGGGGGATATCGATATTGCATTCACGCAGCTTATATCGGTAAGTAATAGTAACGCAATGGCACAGTGGTTGAGCGATCCACTGCTGCGCAGCATGTCGCAGGTTCGATTCCCGCACGGAAGATATATTTGTACGACCTACAAGTATTTGTTTCAGGTCTGGGTGTCTTTTATCTATAATATGTATGTATTTACAAAAACAAAATGTATATAAGTAGTTTATCATCCATCTCGTTACCGTAACACAAGCATTAAGTTGCTTAGCTTGGGACGATATGACGTTGTGTGAAATGTCCAAGGATATTATTGCCTAAATCCGCGGGTTGTATAATCACAACATTTGCCGAGTTGGACTTTCCCCGAAATTGATCCTTAAAATTATAATAAGTTCGCGTTAAGAATGCAGTGAGTCATCAACACAAAGGACAGGATACCAATGATGCTTTCGAAATTATGCCTGCAACTTGTCCACGTCTTGAGGAATGATTTGATTAGTTGGGGGGCGTGACTAGGCCTGTGGACAATGATGACTCACTGCATTCTTAACGCGAACGAAGTATATGTATTTATTATATGACACATGTATTGGAGAGATATTAGCAACTCTACCCAACAGCTTAGCAATGGGTTAAGATAATGTTGTTCGTTGTTCTCCTATTGTAGCTGGTGACCAAAGAAGTATCCCAACTGACATCGGGCTGCTCCAGCCAGTCCAGCCCGTACTCCCAGTGCGTGGTGGGCTTCCTGAGCGACGCAGCAGCCACGGGCTCCGCTCCAGGGCTGCTAAGGGCACCAGCTCGGGCAGCGCCCTTGTTGAGGGCATTGCTACCTCTTGGGACCGTTCCCGCGTCGCCTGTGCCAGAGGTATGTATATAAAAACTAAACTCAACATATGTATAGTTAAAGTTCTTCTTCTTCTTTGAAACGTATCCGAACCGGTGGTAGTTTCAGCATGAATGTGGGTGGACGCAACGGTTATGGGAGATGGATGGATTGTAAGAATGAGGAATTGTGTTTGAAACATTTTTAGTGAGGATTTTGCGATTAAGAAATGTATAAATTTTTCATTGGGATTTACAGAAAATACACATTATAGATTGTCTAATACATTTGATTAAGTATCCTCGCAACACGCTCTAACTAGAACCACTTTACAGCAGTGCTAAAACCTACGCACATTATATTCCAGAACGTGACTGTAGCTGACCCCGCAAACGTTGTTTTGCCTTGTAATTACATATAGGTTGATCGTAGGGGGGTGAAAATTTTGGGTTGTATGTATTTTTATATGTTGTATCATAAAAAAATAGTAAACATAATTGTTTTTTTTTAATCCGCCCTTAACACTTAGGGGTGTAAAAATTTGTTAACAACCTATTCTCATACCTACTGAATATACATATGAAATTTGATCAAAATCGGTCAAGCCGTTTCGGAGGAGTATAGACACTAAAACTGTGACACAAGAATTTTATATATTAGATATAATTGAGGTAGCGATTCTATTTTCGAAAAAAAAGGAATGTATCTACCACCTGATTGTTTCATGAACAGATAGCAGAAGCCCTGCTCCTCCAGCTGAAGTGCTCGTCAGGCCCCGTGGGGAACGTGCTGCGCAGCATGGCCCAGCACGCGGGAGGACTGGTCAAGCGCGAGCTGGACGCGCCCGGCGTGCCCACCGTGCCCCCGCGGGCGTCCAAGGAACAGCTCCTTGCTGGTAAGAACACTTGCATGACGAATCTACGGTCTAGCGGAGTTTGCTGCTGTGACTCGAAACTCATTTTTGAAGGGGGAGTGCCCTGTCCAAGGTCTCTGAAATCTGTCATTATGAAGTATAATATTGGCACCGGAAATAACCCACTTTTCCTTTTTATGATGCTTCTTCTTCTTAGAACCTTAACGAGTGACGTCTCGTCAAAGCTTTGTTGATCCAGGGGTTGAATTCGCTACCTTTGGATCACGGGGTCCAGGGTTCGATATCGTGGCCGGCAAGTGTCTTTGTGTAAACCAGAGGCACTTGCTCTGCTCCGAGTCTCGCTCTGAACTGCCCCCGCGAGACAGATTATACCGGTGCAGGGCTTACGTTTAATAAAACAGTTTTGTGTTACAAGAACTGTTTAAAGTTGTTATTTAAGTTCTATAGGCTACATCCTATAGAACTTAAATAACAACTCAAAAGGAACTTTATTTAGGTAAGTTTTATCACAAAACTCCTATAAAACGTCATATTTAATTACAATTATCATCTTACGGCCCCTGCCCCAAGCTAGGTGTTAGTCTTAATATACACCTATCAGTCATCATATCTGCATTCACACCTTTCATACAAATTCCTAATTCTTACAATCCATCAATTTCTTTTGATTTTAACCCTTGCGTCCACCGGTTCGGAATTCTGCTCTATAAAGAACAGCCTGAACGTAACTTTGTAGTTGCTTTTTTTTCAAATTATCGATCTTGTTTACGAAAAGCACTTGTATGTATTGTATAGTTTTGGAGTCATCCTCTCCGAGCACTTTGGAGGCAGTGGGTGAGCGTGTCATTGCATCGCAAGATACTCGTCTCGTCGTGGACGTCATCACGCATATTCTCGAGAATAACCAAGATGGCCGCTACGAAAACACGGTAAGAACTTGAAAACTGTCCCAATACTAGTGTATGATTGAGAGTGTAGTACGAAGTTATGTTTTTGGATAGCCAAATCATGGACAATGAAATATAGATAAAAATACGTTTTAACATAACTAAAACAAATATTGCATAATTGTATTATTGATGAGCATATTATGCTTAACTAAGAATTAAACCCGATGGCATTGAACAACTAACTCACTTGCTTAAAAAAAGAAAACATTTTTAATAAATATTGAAAATCAGATCTATAGATCGATTTTCAATATTAAAAATGACTGACAAATTAGAGTTACGATTATCACGTAGTTATTAAACTACCACAACTATGAGACATAACTACTACTACGACTGACCTTATATATGACCCACTGCCGAGTCACATAGGTTGGCACTGGGTTTTGTATTAACTTTTCCTTCTCTTACGGCTAGGCTACTACACCCTCTGGATGGAATGAGGTGACACTATATATTCTAAATCTGTCACCACACGGAAAAATAATAACTACATCTGTGTAATTGCCTTTGACTGCCTCGTTGGTCTAGGGGTCGGATGTGCCGCCTTTGGATCACGGGGTCCCAGGTTCGATTCCGAGGCTGGGCAAGTGTCTTAGTGTAAACCAGAGGCACTTGCTCTGAGTCTGGGTGTCACACGTAAATTTCATGTTTGTAAACTACCCCATATCTACAGCAGCCTAGCAGGGGTTACGTTTTCCAAAAGAAAAAAAACGAAGGTTCTAAAGTTTGTGCATATTTTCTATATCAGGTGAAAATGGAGGAGGGCGTGGAGGCCCCGGTGCACGTGTTCTCGCGGCAAGGCCTGGGCTGCGGACTGCTGCTGGACTGGATGTCGGAGCTGCAGAGGGAGACGCTGGGCATGCAGCGGCAGCGGCAGAGGCAGGTTGGTGTCTGGTATGGGTCTGATACTCCACGGAGAGGAGTGTCTGGTCAGAGAGGAGGATGCTCAGGCTGACCCGCGCTGGAGACGGTGGCTGGAGAGGAGGAGCCGTTACGCTCACCTCTTGCACCAAAAAATCACCAAGTGCGACAAGAAGGAACATTCTGCATTTCTTTCTTGAATTTGTATATTTTTTTATTGAAGTGAATCTTATTTAGGCGCATGAGGATATTTTTTTACGAATGAAATGCAATAAGCGTCTCGAAGATGTTCAACGGTTTTGTCGAAGAAGAGGGAGAGAGCGTTTGAGACCGAGTGAGAAAGGGCGAACGTAACATATTGAGAATACACGCTATTGGTTGATGTATTCGTATAGTAGGTAAATACGTCTTGTGTAGTACACACACACACACAACAGTGAGTTAAAACACGACGAAACATATTAGAAATGCTTGACTTAGATGTGAGGTTGGTAGCTAGCCGGGCGGACCATTAGATCCTACCAAGCGTGCTGGGTTTTGTTGACTTTTACAGCACGCGTTATATCCCAGCGTGCGGTGGGGAAGTTTTATATTCTGCCCCGCCCCTACACGGGGATCAATTGTGAATAAGGCCGTAAGAGTATTCTATTGTACAGATGGAGCTGATGTTCCGGTCGGGCGGTGCGGCATGGCGCCCCTTGCTGGTGACTCTGCTGGCCCATCGCGCCTCGTGGAGGACGCTGCACGTCTGCCTCACCGCTCTGTTGCAGCCTGACGGGTATACAGACTCGCAATTTCCATTTCTGAACACATCTTCGGCTTTACTCAATGGCATTGGGGTCGTTACACAGTTATATAATTATTAGCTATTAATTCTTAATATTGATTTTTTCGCGCAGTGGTTGGTCTCCGAGCGCGGTATTGGACTTCGCGGAGACCCTTATAGAGAGCCCCCGAGTATGGCAGGGTCGTGACAAAACCACGCCAAAACATTACACACCCGAAGACACGCTACGACTCAACCATCAACAGGTAATAACTGAACTAAAATAATGTTATGATACCCCAAAATTGGTCGCTAACTATGTGCTCCATCAGAAGGTTCGAAAGTCAACCAAAGGACAATGGAGACGGCTATGCTCGGAGTTTCCCTGCGAGATCGAATCAGAAATGAGGAGATACGCAAGCAAACCAGGGTCACCGACATAGCTCACAGGGTGACTAAAATTAAGTGGCAGTGGGCAGGGCACATAGCATATACATTAACAGTGACGACATCATATCCAACGGCCAATAATCCAAACTCATTTCTCTTATGATAGATGAGCTTCGATCGAATTAAAACCCGGTGTTAACATTTACAAATGTGTGTGAAGGAATTAGTTTGTCCATTCACTTTCAATTTGCATAGCTACACTCGTATTTCGTACTTTCAAAAACTTTCAATGTTTGATAAACATAATTGATAAATAAAATGTTCCTAGATCATATTCACCACAAAAAATAAAGGCTTCAGCCAGCCGAGCAGAATATACAGGGTGATTGGTAGTAAGGTGAAAATCTGAAAGTAGCTCAGAAACTCGATATTTGTTTGCACTGTTCATGGCAGCTGGACATGCTGACCCGCTACGTGGTGCGAGAGGGCCTGCAGGCGCAGCGCCAGGGCGGGCCCGAGGCCATGCGGCGCCGCATGGAGGCCCGCCTGGCGCTGCTGCTGCGCTGCTGCGCCACCAAGCACGCGCTGCTGGCCTGCGCCCTGGCCGCCTGCAGGGACCACCCCATGCTGCTCACCCTGCTGTTCATGAAGGTGTGCTACCGTGCACTTGCACCTTAAGTAACATAGGGTTACTGTTTCCTTAACATTTTACTAAAACACAGATGAAATAACGAATAGACGTTGGTTGCTTGCAACGGGCATCGTGCTGAGTCTGGGACGGTTTGTGGCAGGCACGGCTTGCCATAGATTTAGTTTAGTCCCTAGTTTTATTACTTTTGTATTTTTCATGCCACAATAAATTTTATGTCTATGTCTAATACTCTAAGAGTTATAATATAGGATATTAGCGGAATTAAATATATAAATGTAAATTTAGATCTGTTCTCCTTCAAAATGATAGAAGTAATGGTTACATGGGCTTACGGAATATTTATAAGTGAATTTCACTAGACCTTTCCATATATCTACTCCATATATCTCAAACCGGGTATCAATACTAAATGGAGTGAAGTAAGTTTGAGGGTCTGCTATGCCACACTAGACAGTACAGGAATTTGTGTCAAGTTTTCGTGGCTCCATTTTTGGCCAAACATTGGCACACACCCACTTTTACGCTATATCTTTTACTAATACTGTGTGATATGACTTCCACTTTTATATCCTACTTCCATGTTAAAGTTGCTTGCAAGAGTATTTTTACAAGCATTCGTGTGCGTTTCAGTTTGTGCAGTAAACCTACAATATCCCCAGAATATAATGCGACGCTGACACTATCCCCTTCCTTTACTTTATGCCGGGATGTTCTGCCTTGTGTGCGCCAGGTCCCCAAGGTGATCCACCTGATCTGCGCGAGCTGGCCCCGCTCGGGGTCGGGCGGCCTGCCTGCCTGCTCGGAGGCTGAGCGAGTGGCCTGCGCAGGCTCCACGAGCGCCACGGACCGGGTGTCGCATGCACTGCTCACCGCACTGGCGGCACAGACCCACGCTTCGCACGGGAAGGACCACACGCACAAGTCAGTGCCCGTCATTTTACACTTTTTGACTTTATGAAGTTAACACCTGAAAGTAGTTTGCTCAAAATCAGTAATACGATAGGTTTGGAAGAGTTTTTAAACTAGGTTATATTTGGTCACATAACTTAACCTAATTATTCTTTTGATGAATACTGATTGTTTTATAAACATGTCGCTTAATTTTGGATGCGACTGTGCAGTTATTTATACGTGGAAACCTGTAATCGGCTTACTCTTTAAGTGTTTGTTTTGAGTTTGTAGAGATAGCAAGGTTTTCCATAAAAAAAAACAATACGAGTGTAAGACTCAACTTGCGTTAGTAATTATGATCACGCGGATAAAGCGTTATTTTAAAATTTCCTTGTTTCTGCAATACCTTAATGTGAAAATCAGGGGTGTCAAAGATTTGCAGCATTTAATAAATCACGTTGTATACAGCGTGATTAATGCACAAACTTTGTGATACTTAAAACTAGTGGACAATACAGTAGATTTGTTAGGCAAGTACGAGCAACATGGCTCCTCGACAGGATGTGGCGCATGGAAGCGGACCTGCGGTCGGTGTGGGCCCGCCTGAGCGGCGCCGGGGCGCGGGCGCTGCCGCTGGTGGGGGCGCTGGTGAGGGGCTCGCTGGCCAGCGCGCGCCACCACCACCACCTGCTGGCAGCCTTGGAGGTCCTGCCGGACAGCGAGCTCTTCGCCGCCGGCGCGTGGTATGTCCATCATCTCAACTCATAAACTACTAGAGGTCTTGGAGGTCATGCTGCACCCACTGCTGAGTCGGGCTTCCTCCAAATACACTAACTAGGCATACAGTTTGTATTAAGTTGTCCTTCTTTTGCGGCTAGGTGATCGGCCTCTTGCGTTTAGTTTAGTCGCCCCTTACGATACCCTCAGGTTGGTATGGGTTGGTGACATTGTGTATTCTGAATCCGGCTACCAGTTAGCCTTCCGTCGTTTCATCTTTTTTATCGCTTACTGTGAGACGGGCGAAAGGTGAAATGTGTAAGCCTATGTCGCTCCCAGTGAGGAGATGCACGGCATCCTGGAGTGCTTCCTGGCGCTGGTGAAGCAGGGCGGCGGCGGCAGCGGCGCCTGCTCCACGGCGCACCGCGTGGCCGCCTTGCTGCGCAGGTACCTGGCCAGCAGGCCCCAGGCCGCGGCTGCCCTCCTGCACGCCCACCGGGACACCTTGGCGTGAGTACACAGCACACGGATCGGTTTATTCGCGGGTATTTGTTTGTCGGGCCCTGTTGGCTTATTCGTTATTACGCACAGGTTTTGCATGTTTCTCTCATAAAGTAAATTTGCTTTTTTAATAGTGCCGGTTTACTTGCCGGCTCTTCTCTATAGAGCATTCAGAAATGGTGGCAATTTCAATATAAACATGGAGGAAAGTTGTGAGTGACCCAATAGTTATTTGTGCAACAAGAGAGCAAAGTCGTTTTTTGCTGCGAGTGCTGATATT
Source organism: Clostera curtula (assembly GCA_905475355.2). Taxonomy (NCBI): domain Eukaryota; kingdom Metazoa; phylum Arthropoda; class Insecta; order Lepidoptera; family Notodontidae; genus Clostera; species Clostera curtula. The sequence goes on along the minus strand of FR997813.1, from coordinate 834,199 downwards.
GAATCCCGAGTAAGCGAAGGAATCAATGATTGAATCACGAGCGAAGCGAGTGATTCTAAAGTTGATTCCTGAGTGCTGCGAGGGATTCAACGGTACGAGAGGCGAAAAATTTTGCTCTCGTGTAACACACATAACTTTTCACTTCAGCAGCGAGAACACTATAGGAAATGAAATATATTACGTAACATTTTTGAAACTATAATTAAATATTTTTAAGTTAAATATCAGTTTTTTAAGCAGTAAATACTTATTTTAGTTTAAATACAACAATAAGTTAAAAATTCAATGAATTACAATAAAAGATATAATTATCATTTTTGCTAAATTTCTTTAGTTAGTACGAAATTCCGAACGTGTTTGTCTTTGAGGTCGAATTAAAAATCGGAGTAACCCCATAACGAACTCCTTTCATCCAATCGAACTGTTAAAAGTACGTCTAGTTTGTATTTAATCAAATATAGTTCCCATAATATCGCTCTATCAATTTAATATTTATAATCTGTACTTTAATGCTTTGTATTGTTTTCTATAGCGCTACCTGCTAACATTTAACTTCATAACTCTAACGCAACTTATAATCAATTAATTTAACTTTCATAATCACACGAAATTTCTAACACAACACACTTGTCATTGGCAAAATCATCGGTATAACGATGGAAGCCAAAACCTAAATGAAGAAGAAGAAGAAAAATCGGAGCCGTTGGTACTGGCCACTTGGTCTTTGTCTCTCTCTCTTTTCTATTGGCGTGAAAGAGATAGTGTCAATGTTTCGAATTAGAATTAAAAAGTTACTTTGTCTCACTCAGTGGGCAAAATCGCATTTTGTCCACTGTTTTCAGTGAGCAAAACCTACATGTTTGAGCTACTGAAGTGAAAAAGAGGATTGATATAGATTATGTGAGAAATAGGAAATACGAAAAGTATAAATGTAGATATGAAGTGGATGGAAACTTTCACCTGGCGTGGAAAAAGGGCTGGAAGGTGAGTATGGCAGTTTTAAACGTGACGATTTATTATATTTTTGTGATAACACCTACATATTAATAGTTATTTGTGCAACAAGAGAGCAAAGTCGTTTTTTGCTGCGAGTGCTGATATTGAATCCCGAGTAAGCGAAGGAATCAATGATTGAATCACGAGCGTAGCGAGTGATTCTAAAGTTGATTCCTGAGTGCTGCGAGGGATACAAAGGCACGAGATGCGAAAAATTTTGCTCTCGTGTAACACACATAACTTTTCTCTTCAGCAGCGAGAACACTATAGGAAATGAAATATATTACGTAACATTTTAGAAACTATAATTAAATATTTTTAAGTTAAATATCAGTTTTTTAAGCAGTAAATACTTATTTTAGTTTAAATACAACAATAAGTTAAAAATTCAATGAATTACAATAAAAGATATAATTATCATTTTTGCTAAATTTCTTTAGTTAGTACGAAATTCCGAATTGTTTGTCTTTGAGGTCGAATTAAAAATCGGAGTAACCCCATAACGAACTCCTTTCATCCAATCGAACTGTTAAAAGTACGTCTAGTTTGTATTTAATCAAATATAGTTCCCATAATATTGCTCTATCAATTTAATATTTATAATCTGTACTTTAATGCTTTGTATTGTTTTCTATAGCGCTACCTGCTAACATTTAACTTCATAACTCTAACGCAACTTATAACCAATTAATTTAACTTTCATAATCACACGAAATTTCTAACACAAAACACTTGTCATTGGCAAAATCATCGGTATAACGATGGAAGCCAAAACCTAAATGAAGAAGAAGAAAAATCGGAGCTGTTGGTACTGGCCACTTGGTCTTTGTCTCTCTCTCTTTTCTATTGGCGGGAAAGAGATAGTGTCAATGTTTCGAATTAGAATTAAAAAGTTACTTTGTCTCACTCAGTGGGCAAAACATGTTTGAGCTACTGAAGTGAACAATAAATTTCTTTTGAGTTTGCGTCCATTACGAAAGGCATGAAAAGGTTTTGCGTCGCGTCAGCGTCATCTCTGGTGTTGCCAACTTCCATGGGCGAAAAGTGCGAGTCTTTTTGCAGGAATGTCGGTCACGACCGCACGTTAATTTGTAGTTTTGATTCGTCATTGTCATACTTTTAGTGTTGCGGATACCGGAGCGCGAGCGTTTGTATACGTTTACAGGTCAAACCCGGGCCTGAGCTCGCTGACGGCCGGCGAAGTGTCGGCTCCGGCCTCGGCGGCCCCCCCTCCTCACGCGCTGCTGGCCTTGCAGCGCCGCGCGGACCCGCCCGACACGCTGCTGTGGATGGTGCAGGTTCGTTGGGTTGGGACTACGCCTCGACCGGCTAGGAGTGGGGCGTGCCGTTGACGGAGTGGTGTGCCTTTGACGCAGGAGGTGGAGGCGTGGGGCGGGCGGCGCGGGGGCGCGTGGGGCGGGGCCCTCGCGGCGGACGCGCTGGTGCGGGGCGTGGCCCCCCTCTGCGCGCACGCGCACGCGCCGCTGCGCGCTGCCGCGCTGGCGCTGCTCGTCAAGCTGCTGCCCGCCGCCTCCGACACCAAGCCGGGTGAGCCCCCGCTTACAGATCATCTTGGCCAAATTTATATCAACCTCCAAATTGTACTCGTCTAAATGCTAATAAATATATTTGCAGCGTATATATAAATATATATAAAACAAGAACAAAAAAATATATATATAATAAGTAAGGTAAATTTTTGTATCACTTTGTGATACATATCTTTGACCTTGATCTTGACTTTTCTGTTAGTTTTGCATAACTGGTCTGACCGCGTTTTATTATGGCTTACACGTAGATTTGAGATTTCCCCCCGATTTTTTTAAATCTTTTAGTGCAAATTAGTATTAATGTCTTACGTAACATCGGCTGTCGTTGACGTGCAAAATGGTACAAAAAAAGTATCGAGTGGATTTGCTCAGGCCTGCAAGCAATCCTGGAGTGCCTGGACTGCGGCCGCGCCGAGGTGCCGGCGGGCGTGCTGGAGAAGCTGCCGGAGCTGCTGGTGGCCATGCAGCAGCACGCGGCGCTGCTGCTCGCCCGCGTCTTCGAGCTCGGCGTGCAGGTGAGGACTCTTCAAGCCTCCCCTGATTCATGTATTGACTAGGAAGTAGTGTCGACGGGTACAGCCTAAGTGTCATTTAGTTATTTTCTCTTTTTTATCATTGACTTGAATGCCTTTGACCCTACGCTTGCGTGATGGAAAGCAACGCCAGGGTCTAAGATGGAGCAGGCAATTCAAAGGCAAGGCAAATGCCCTTTCGGCTATCGGACTTAGACGTGGTAGCTAGCCGGGAAACCATTAGATCCTACCACCAAGCGTGCTGTGTTTTGTTGACTTTTACAACACGCGTTGTGTCCCAGCGTGCGGTGGAGCAGTTCTATATTCTGCCCTGTCCCCACACGAATCTTTACTTTCACTTCCCTACTAATATTATGTTTTTGAAAGTGAATAAATAACTAATCATTCCATCTTCAGCAGCTATTATATTTAGAAATTGTTGCATAAAGCGGAATCAAAGGTGGGTTGGACACTTTCATCATTATAGTTATTAGTGGGACGCCTATAATGTACCTTCAACCGAGAAGGACGCTGAGGATTATGCTATCACCCAGATTGGAAATAAGCAAGTGGTGCAGTCCTCGCCAAACTTTATGGCCGCTCTGAATTTAGCCGTCGGTGTGAACTTGCGCATCGTACATTTCATAACCAATACTAACGTAGCTCACTCACACTAACACGCGGTTGTCAACGACGCTTGCGGGTGGAAGACGTGCCCTGCCTCCCCGCCCCGCATACGTCCCGCTGACACCTCATTTTGTGTTCTGCGCAGCGTAATGCGGCTACATTCAGAGTGGCAATAAAGTATGGCGAGGACTGTACTGCGTGATGGACATGTGTATCATACTAGATTTGATGATACCCCTCCGTAATGATGCACCAGAGAACTGAGGTGATGGTGTTGTCGCAGGGCCGCTTCGCCGTGGAGCCGTGCCTGTCCCGCTGCGTGGCCACGCTGAACGTGCACCGGGGCTGCTGACGGTCAGGCCTGGAGACGTACGCGCGTCGCTGCCACCTCTCGCGCCTCTTCCGCGACCAGCGGACCTCCTGACCCCGGCAGCTTGCTCTGGAGACGTCCCTCATCTCGGCAGAACATGTCTGCCGGATGTGAACCTACAAGCTTCTAGACTTCCGATTCCGGGGTCCCGACCTTGGTACCATTTGTTTTTGGTATGTTGGTTTCGTTCCAGACGTCTATGTGATAGAACTGTTGGGCCACGAATCTCTAGTTCGATTCTGGGGGCGGCAATAGGCGCAGTGTTTGGATCCGACAATTTCGTTGCATTGCATCACCACACAGTGTTGTGGACTGACTATCTGATGATTCTATGACCTGACTGTCACAACACTAATTAGGATATTATATTTATGACTATATAACACTTCGTGGAAATCCTTGGGGGAGGCCTATGTACAGAAGTGGACGTCTGTTGGCTGAAATGATGATGATTTATGACTAAGTCAATGCCATGTTTTTTGTTAATTTATAGATTTGGTGAGATCAGGATTGTGGGTCCATAGGTCTATGGGGCGTTTGTAAGTTACTTTAAATTAATGTTCCATACAAAAATGTATGTCACTTAAAGATGTATATTCTGATAAGTTTAAAATAGCTAATGTCTTAAATGCGCATAAACATGTAATGTCTGTAAATATTAAACACAAATTATAGACTTTATTAGTGGAAATAGTTTTATTTTTAATACATTAAAATAAATTAGCACCTCAAACAGCAGTATAATACATCTAAAGCCGACAACATTAAATTTATCTCCTCGGAACACTTTATTTAATAATAACTAAATAAAAAAATTATATTCTAATAATCAGTGATAATCACTTTCAAGATATTTCTCAATATTACCCTCGAAACAATAATCATTACTGACACAACAATCTTTTGCAAAACAAAACTATCAATAAATTAAATGCATCGCTGCAATAGTTAAGTACAATAAATAATAATGATGGTACAGTCTGCGCCAATCTTTATGGCCGCTCTGAATGTCCGTGGGTACTGTTATACCCTTCTGTAGTATACCTTTTCCCTGACGCTGGCTAAACCTTCTGTCTAGTCAGCAATCCCAATCTCTACGTGCTCAGACCACCCCGACCGGCGGGCAGTCTTCTCCTAGCCTTCATCTGTCTCACACGTAACCATTTTTCCCGATATTAATTGTAATTTCATTCTATTCCATTCGTCGTGTAATAAATTACTTTTTAAAAAGACATAGAAGAATCTCATTGTAACATTGGTGGCAGCGGTGGGATTTTCGACGAAAAGAAAATCCCGGGAAAACGCCTCTCGCGAAGACTCATCTGTGTATCCTGTGAAAGAAGAAACCTCTGTATCCCGTAAAACAAATCGCCGTGTCCTGCGAAGAAATCTCTGTATCCTGTGAAAGAAGAAACCTCTGTATCCCGTAAAACAAATCGCCGTGTCCTGCGAAGAAATCTCTGTATCCTGTGAAAGAAGAAACCTCTGTATCCCGTAAAACAAATCGCCGTGTCCTGTGAAGAAATCTCCGTACCCTGTGAAAAAAAGAAAAACCCTTTATACCGTGAAGACAATCTCTGTACCCCGCGAAGAAAACCTCAGTTTCCTGTGAAGAAACCTCTGTACCCGTGAAGGAAATCGCCGTGTCCAGGGGAAGAAACTAGTCGTAGCGTGCCAAGAAACCCATCGCTATCTCGGCTGAGTCATCGCAGTATCCTGTTTACGCGTCGCAGCTGCGCGCGCTCCGGCCGTTCCTGGAAGAAATGTTGCTTACCGCCCACACACTAGTCGTCTTGCTCGCGTAAGTCATTGGTCATATTAATTTTAATTCAATATTAATTGTAAATAATTATTGACATTCCTTCAACATAAATTAGTATGCACAAAGTACCTAAAGTAGAAGCAGATACTAAGAAAGTTTCTCTATCAGCTCTCGAAATCGCCCCAGCAGACGCTGAGCTCCCTCCGAGCCCAACACCCACTACCCCAAGGGTCACCAGACAAACCCTTCACAGTTTTAGTACTATGGCAGATATCGAGTTGAACATTTTATTGAAATTTATTAAGCCTTATGACGGCAACCGGGACTCGCTAAGCCCGTTTATAGCAAATTGTAATAATGCCTATGACTTAGCCTCGGAAATACAGAGGCCCATTTTATTTAAATATATTCTGAGCCAACTTCAGGGGAGAGCCGAAACAGCTTGTTCCATCAAGGAGTTTACGAACTGGGAACAACTAAAGGATTTCTTGAAATCCCAGTTCGGCGAAAGAAAACACTACTCCGCCTTACTATCAGAATTGCTAGAATGCCGACAAAAACAGTCCGACTCTATCAGCCAGTTTGCACTTAGGGTTGAATCATGCTTGTCAAAGTTGCTAACAGAAATAAATATATCAATCCCCACAAAGAAGAAGGGCGAACTTGCGGGCCGTGTCGCCGCCATGCAAGATCTGGCGACACATACGTTTATTGTCGGTCTTAACCCTAAATTATCTACTGTTGTTCGCTGTCGTGACCCTGAAACTTTAAATGAAGCAATCAACTTCGCCGCGTCTGAAGAGAAGATCCTCCAAACATATAACACGCCGCACAGGCCAATAAATCCGGGACAGGCGGACAATTTTCATAAACGGTCTGATTTCGTAAACCCTCAACGGTCCTATCCAAACACATACAATTTCCGGAGAAATGATTTCCGCCAACCGCCTTCAAATCAAATGACGTGCAGGTATTGCAAGTCCCCGGGTCACAGCATTGAGAACTGCCGGAAAAGAACATATAACAACCAGCGGTTCTCAAACCCAAACCCTAACCTTCCTGGGCCATCTTATAGACCAAATCCGGTGCATTATATGGAGGCACCTCAGTACGCGCCTAATTACAATGACGACTCTCGCGACGAAGTCGATTATCAAAAAAACTAGGAAACGTCTCGCATAGGTGTCGTATGAGATGTCAAGACGTAGAACTCGACACCAATCGAAAGTATGCTATCCCCACTGCATCCACTGTATCCGCAACATCCGCTGTATCCACTGTATCCGCAGTATCCACTGCTACCACTGAATCCACTGCATCCACTGTATCCACTGTATCCACTGCATCCACTGTATCCACTGCATCCACTGTATCCACTGTATCCACTGCATCCACTGCATCCACTGTATCCACTGCATCCACTGTATCCACTGCATCCACTGTATCCACTGCATCCACTGTATCCACTGCATCCACTGTATCCACTGCATCCACTGCATCCACTGTATCCACTGCATCCACTGTATCCACTGCATCCACTGTATTCTCTGCATCCACTGTATCCACTCTATCCGCAGCATCCGCTGTATCCACTGCATCCACTGTATCTCCTATCATGAGTTCCAGTGAATCCAAGATTCATAAAACACTCGAGGTGTACGAAGTATCCAGTAATCACTCCAAACTACTACTTCCACATATTCTAGTTCAGTCGCCTATTTCTGAAGTACCTCTTACGTTATTAATCGACTCCGGTTCTTCCGTTAGTCTCATTAAACAAGATTCAATACAGTTTAAACCGACTCTCACTAAAGAACCAATCTTAATAAAGGGTATTGACCCTGCTGAGGAAACTACGGCAACTTTAGGTCACTTTAACCTTAATCTACTGCTAGCAGACTCGTTCCGCAAACCTCTTAAGCATAAATTCCACGTAGTAGGAAAGATCCATCTGCCATACGATGGTATTCTCGGTAATGATTTCCTAAAATCGTTTCAGTGCACTATTGATTATTCAACAGACTCCCTACTCTTTGGAGACCGAAAAACAACTCTTCAGTTTTGCGAACCTACCTACATTATACCACCCCGGGCAGAAGTTGTTATAGAATGTTCGGTCGTCAATCCAGAAATCAAAATCGGCCTCATTATTGATCAAAGTCCCTCTGACGATCTTTTAATTGCAAATTGTCTCGTTCAAGTAAAAGACAACAACCGAATTAATCTTACAGTCGCCAATATTTCAGAATCGCCTATTCCTCTTCAATCAAATCTCAATTTAAGATTATCGCCTATTGAATCTTCGTATTTTTCTGCACCTAATATGACTAACTCCTATTCCGAAATACCTAGCGCCTTCCAACGGACCAATAGAGTTCTAGACCAGCTTCGTACATCTCACCTCAATGATGAAGAGACTCAATCCCTGTTCCAAATCTGCTCCGACTTCTCGGACATATTCTACCTCCCAGGAGAAAAACTATCCTACACTAAAGCTATCCAACATGAAATTAAAACCTCATCCGATAATCCTGTAAATACAAAATCCTACAGATTCCCGGAGATTCACAAAGCCGAAGTTCATAGACAAATCAACCAAATGTTAGACCAGGGAATAATTAAGCCATCTATCTCCCCCTGGTCTTCCCCAATCTGGATAGTCCCTAAGAAACAAGATGCCTCGGGCAAACAGAAGTGGCGCATAGTAATAGACTATCGAAAACTCAACGATATCACAGTAGGCGATACCTTTCCAATTCCCCAGATCACAGAAATCTTAGACCAATTAGGCAACAGCAAGTACTTCTCCACCCTTGATTTAGCCTCAGGATTTCATCAAATAGAGATCAAGGACGAGGATGCAGAAAAAACAGCATTCTCAGTTCCCGAGGGGCATTTTCAGTTCACCCGAATGCCGTTTGGTCTAAAAAACGCTCCTTCTACGTTTCAAAGACTCATGAACACAGCCCTATCTGGCTTTCAAGGCGTGCGATGTTTTGTTTACTTAGATGATATCGTAATATATTCGTATGACCTCCAGTCCCACATCGCAAATCTAATCTCCGTATTCGAAAGACTGAGGAAATTTAATCTTAAACTCCAACCAGAAAAGTGCGAGTTCCTCAGACGCGAAGTCTGTTATCTAGGTCACGTAATTACGGAACACGGTGTTAAACCTAACCCCGATAAAATCAAAGCCGTCGCTAATTTTCCAATTCCAAGGACACCAAAAGATGTAAAATCATTCTTAGGTCTAGTTTCATATTACCGCCGTTTCATCCCCGACTTCTCCAAAACAGCTAAAGCCTTGACAACTCTTCTCAAAAAAGAATCAACATTCAAATGGGAAAACCAACAACAATTAGCATTTGATACGTTAAAACAAACACTAACTACCGCTCCGCTACTAATCTATCCTGATTTCTCCAAATCTTTTATTCTCACTTGTGACGCGTCAAATTACGCTGTAAGTGCAGTACTGTCCCAGGGTCCTATAGGCAAGGACCAACCAGTTGCTTTTGCATCTCGTACGCTTAATAAAAGTGAAATAAACTATAGCACCACAGAGAAAGAACTGTTGGCTATCATCTATGGATGTAAAACCTTTCGCCCTTACCTCTATGGGCGAAAGTTCAAAATAGTCACAGATCACCGCCCTCTAATATGGCTATTTAATCACAAAGATCCTAGTAGTAAACTCCAACGTTGGCGGTTAAAGCTGGAGGAATATGAGTACGAAATCACTTACCGCAAAGGCAAATTAAATTCAGCTGCAGATGCCCTTTCCAGATACCCTGTAAATCCTTTATACTCTGACAAGGTAAACATTGATCCACAAGATCTGTCACTTTCTCCTCCCTCGAACCTTAATCCCGATCTAATAAATCCTGAAATCGAAGACGAAGTAATGGATTACCTTAATTCTGTAGATCGCGAAACACGTCGTGAGGTAGAACCAGAGCCCCAACCTTCTACTAGTTGGCAAAATCCTGAATCCTTACCTAGATCTACTTACCCCAATCCTGGGACTCCTCCTCCAGTACCTGAAAACTTACCTTTACTCGATGAAAATTATAGCCAATTCCTGAAGTCACCTGAAAAATCCTTCAATACTCGTATCATTGAACATAATGATAGTTTACTAAAAAGTATACAAAAACTAATAATCATACCTACCTCAATAGACATGGATGAATCCATGCCATATGTTCAAGAGGTGCTCGATAATTGCCCAAGTCTTGATCGCGATGAACTTCTGAAGAAAGAAAGATCCCTATTTACCTTCCTATGCCTTGATGCTGAAGACAAAACTTACTTCTTCCTCTTCATCAAAGTCCATCATTTCGATGATAGTCCATATCCGGACATATTCAAGTCTCTTAAATATGCTCGTGACCAAATAATTATGTCCTACCCTACTATAAATGAAGTAGGAATATCGGACTTTAAGAATCCTTTCCATAAACATTCTTTGGTTAAAATATATAACATGCTAGGATACCTATTCCATGGGACAAATATAACTGTTCACCTATATCACGATGATATTATCTATCCGACTCCATCCGAAGTAAAGAAGATCCTTAACCAAAATCATGACCTTCCCATCTCAGGACATCTTGGTTCCACGCGAATGCTAAAACGAATCCAAGAGCGATATTACTGGAAAGGTATGCGGTCAGACGTAGAAGAATACGTAAAACACTGTACCTCTTGTCAACTCAATAAAGCGCTCAGGAGAACTAATCGCGCCCCCATGCAAATCACTTCCACCTCTACTAGCCCCTTTCAACGAGTAGCATTGGATGTTGTAGGTCCGCTCCCCGAATCCGGCACGGCCAAGCTTAAATACATCCTTACTATACAGGATGATTTAACTAAATTCTCCGTCGCGTACCCCATGCGTAGCGCGACTGCTGAAGAAAGCACCGACTGCCTCGTTCATTTCGTTAGCCTATTTGGTATACCCAAAACTATCCTGACGGATCAGGGAACTAACTTTACTTCAGACCTGTTTAAGCAGACATGTAAATTCTTTTTATTATTAATATATTTTTGATTCCTTTACTTTTCTTTTACTTTTTTAATTTACGTTATTGTTTCATTAGTTTTATTTTATTTTTTATGATCTATTTGTTATTGTTGGTATTTTCGTCCGTGTCCTCACCAAATTGGTCCCTGGCGGAAGAACAGCGCTGGCCTTAGCTGGCCAGCAAAATGCTGAGCTTGGGCCCAATTACAGGACCATTTAAATTGTTATTTTTATAATTTAATTTGTTATTTCTTGTCCTGTAATAAAATATTTTCTTTCTTTCTTTCTTTCTTAAATTCCTCAAGGTCAAACAACTCTGGTCCAGCCCATATCACCCACAGACTCAAGGTGCTCTTGAGAGGAGTCATTCTACTCTCAAAGAATATCTAAAATCCTTCGTAGATCCCAACCTTAACAACTGGCCCAGATATGTACACACAGCGATGATGACGTATAATACTAACGTCCATTCGACTACTAATTTCACTCCCTATGAATTGCTCTTTGGTCATAAGCCATTCATTCCTGACTCTCTTTTCGAATCGTCTCCTGAAACCACGTACCCTGAATATTTGAAAATGCTACAGCACCGACTTCAACACTCGCGAAACAGAGCTATCGAAAATATTACCGCCTCTAAGGAGAGATCTAAAGTTTATTACGACCAGCGCACTAAACCTGTCTCATATAAAGCCGGAGACCATGTTTTCCTGAAAAGTCACGTCCGCCAAGGCAAGGCTCTGTCTCCATGCTGGAAGGGCCCATTCAAGGTCATTAAAATAAATGGCAACAATACTTTGACCCTTTTGATAAATAGGAGACACGTCACCCATCATTATGATGAAATTAAAACTGCAAATACTATCTCTTTTCTTCTCCCGCGTGACGTGGAACCTATAGAGTAAATAAATTATAATTAATATACCTTAGTAATAAAATAAATACTTACTTTCATTCAACACTATTCCTAGAATAAGACATATTATACATAGCTAGATGTAAGGTAAATTAACTGTTCGTAAGCATTTTACTTTCCATTTCCTTTATGTTCTACTTTCAGGGCCACGATAGACGCGCAACTGTCTGTCCAGCCAATTACTTCAAGTCCAGGTATTTTCTTTGATTATGAAGGAAAACTTAAGATTCAAAATGGTCATTTAGATATCCTCATTCCGCAGGATATCTCTCACTTTTCCAGCCATATGGAAAATATTGAATCCGTTATAAAAATCGTGAAAGAATTTTGTTCATCAAATCGTATCGTAAACAACGACGAATGTTTTAGTACAGTCGAACCGCTAGCAGTTCGCTACCGCGACATGGTAGACTCTTTCAATTCTTTTGAACACCTCATCTCCGACAAACAGAGTAGATCAGCCTGGATTGGCGCTGGTGGTTCAATACTTAGGACTATTTTTGGCACTTTAGACGAAAATGATGCCCTAAAGTATGACAATGCTATTTCCTTATTACAACACGATCAGCAAAAGTTAGCTTCGTTGTTAAAACAAAATATTATAGTTACTACTTCTACGTTATCTTCTTTCAATCAATCACTACAAACCTTAGAAAACAATGAAGCTATCTTATATGATGCGGTTGACGAGCTTTCATCCATAATTAAAAACTTTTCTCAGGAATCGGTAAATAATAACATTATTACTAGACTTGAATTCATATTGAACAGTTTGGAGACCTCAATACTCACCTTATCATTCCAACTTGAAGACCTCACGAACGGTATTATATTCTGTAGTCAAAATATCTTAAGCCCGGCGGTCTTAACGCCCGCGCAATTATTCCGAGAGCTCGCCAACCATTATAATAAGCTACCTAACAATGTAGACTTACCGATAAGCCTAAACTTACATGATATGCATACGATGTTAAAAGTAATCGACATGAAATGTTTTTATTCTACGGATAGAATCATTTTTATTGTTCAAATTCCTTTAGTTTTCCCGAAAGAATATATTCTTTACCATAACTTACCTTTACCTATGCCGCATAACAAATCGGAAATATTTGGAATGCTATTACCTAGTACTAAGTACATCGCCATGACCAATGACAAAACGCAATACTGCAAATTCAACTCTTTAGAATACTGTCGTGACTATAGTGACACGTATTACATATGTAACACTATGAACATTTATTCTGTGTCCGCAGATCCGATCTGTGAAAGTGAGATCTTAACCAGGGTTTTAAATAATATACCCGAAACATGCCAACCTAAATTCCTCCCAGGTACTATAGATATCTGGCATCCATTAAAATTCAATAGGTGGCTATTTGTTCAATCAAGGTCAAGTAAAATAACATTAGATTGTAATTATTCAGATGTAACCGAGGACACTATCCATGGTGCCGGAATAATCTCGGTACCTAATCAATGTACCGCATACAGTAAAAATATTGTATTGACCCCACAGGGTCCCTCATTTAATTTTAGTATCTTACCAGTGTCCTCTTATTTTAATGTAATCAACCTTTCTGATTTTAACCTAGATATCGTAAAACTAGATGATGTGCCCCCTGTACACCTGCGGGAATCCAATTTAGATAATCTACATTCAAATCATGAAATTAAAACTTATTTATCTGAGTTGGATCGAATTATAGACCAACCACCGTTTATAGTCAAATATGGGACACATCACTCTATAATAACTATTATTATTTCATGTGTAGTATTAAGTTTAGTTTTGTATAAAATCTTCTATTTTATGAAAGGAAATGGTTACCTGTCTAGACTTATACGCCAGGGTACTGAGACTCGCTCAGATCCCATCGAACTCCTCGGCACACCTACCCAACATCATCAAACACCTTCTTCTCCATCTCCTACTCCATTTACGCCTCCTGCTAGGCTCCGAATTTCCTAACCTACCTGTAAACATTCGGAGTTGCAACCCCGAAGTTTACTCTTCTCCGGGGGGCTGTTATACCCTTCTGTAGTATACCTTTTCCCTGACGCTGGCTAAACCTTCTGTCTAGTCAGCAATCCCAATCTCTACGTGCTCAGACCACCCCGACCGGCGGGCAGTCTTCTCCTAGCCTTCATCTGTCTCACACGTAACCATTTTTCCCGATATTAATTGTAATTTCATTCTATTCCATTCGTCGTGTAATAAATTACTTTTTAAAAAGACATAGAAGAATCTCATTGTAACAGTACGAACTTGCGCATCGTAAAATTCATAACCAATACGGACGTAGCTGACTCACACTAACACGCGGGTGGCGAGGACGCTTGCGGGTGGAAGACGTGCCCTGCCTCCCCGCCCGGCGTACGTCCCGCTGATACCTGACTTTGTGTTGTGCGCAGCGTAATGCGGCTACATTCAGAGCGGCCATAAAAATTTGCGCGGACTGTATTTATTTAATTAACTGGGGCTGTTTTTATTTTCGTCATTTGTACATTTATAGCATTTGTTTTCAATATACAGCAAGCACTTCATTAAAAATGTCCGTTCAGATGTTTTAAACATCACCTGGCAATCATCACCAGTCATTGGATCCCAGGTCAGTGAACATCTTGTCCTTGATCTTGGGTCGTGGGTCGTCTTTGATTTTGGTGTCCACAGCACCAACTTGTCCAAGGATAAATTCAAATTCTGTGAAAATGTTTGATTTAATTAGACTTCCATTTACACGTTTTTAGGAGTGTAGGACGGCCCTCTGCTAGATAGAGCGACGATCTGCTAGATAGAACGACGAGCAGCTGGATGCGTCAGGCTAAAAACCGGGTGCTATGGCGATCTTCAGGGGAGGCCTATGTCCAGCAATGGACTAGAGTGGGAGTGATGATGAAACTTCCATTTGAGTTCATAAAGCAGATACAGAGAATATGATAGTACACAATTTAGAAAGATTTTTCTGATAAGACAGGGTGCAACAAAACCTTATAACCATCCAAAGTTGTGGTAAGTATTGTAAAATTTACTTATTTATATAATCTTACTGGCATTCAATATTAATTATTTAATAAATAATTTAAATAAGTCTTGGTGAAATCTGTGTATCATTCACATCAGTAAGGTCATTAGAGATTCAAAAATATTTTAAAATATCTTCTTATCACAAAGTATGAGTGAGATTTAGATGCTTTTCTGAACCCTAATTATAGTACAGTCCGCGCCAATCCTTATGGCCGGAATGTAGCCGCATTACGCTGCGCACAACACAAAGTCTCCCGCCAGCATCCTCGCCACCCGCGTGTTTATGTGAGTGAGCTTTCCTTTGTATTGGTTATGAAATGTACGATGCGCTAGTTCGTACCCCCGGCTACATTCGGAGCGGCCATAAAGATTGACGCGGACTGTACAAAACATAGGTTTCAGCGAAAACCCACCAGCTAGCTATCCTTATTATTATCCTAGAATGATGATTGTGTTCTCCAAACTCCTTTCATCATATCAGGTTGTAACTATAGCAACCCCAATGAAATTGAGCAAAATCAAGGGTAGATTTTCATTACCCACCTTCAAGTGTCAATGATGTGCCTCTGAGCTCATGTGGTCCAACATACTGTTTCTTCATTTCCCCCTCATGGTACACAAATACACTGGGTAGGTTTCTCTCGGGGTAGTTAGGGATACATGTCTGTGCAATGGCCTTTAAGAACTTTGTGTAAGGGTACATTGCTGCAAGCTGACTCATATACTGGTTTATTAAGGCACATTGTTGAATTCTGCGGAGAAAGATTAATAATGACATGACAAGTTCCACATTCAACATAATTTTAGTGGCTGACGCTATAGATATGTTATGGAGAAACTTGGTAGTAACTTAGTCATCATTTCAGCACATAAATGACCCACTGCCGAGTCGGGCCTCCTCCAAATTCATAGAGGGAAATTTGCCTCCTATGCCACGCAGTCAAATTTTCCTTCTCCTGCAGCTAGGTGATCTGGGACTTGCGTTCCTTTAGTTGCCTCTTACAACACCCTCAGGATGGAATGGGTTGGTGACACTGTATTCTAAATCCGTCACCACATGGTAACATAATAGATAGGATAGAATACTACTATGTACAGGTTAAAGTTAGTTGGAAATATGGCCATGATATTCATATAACATTTGATCTGATCTCTTCCATGTTATTAGGAGCACATACAATATATGCACTTGTAAAAATTAAGAAATACAACTCTTCCTCTCTATGCTTCTTGGTGAAACTGAAAACTGGCATTTATACATTTATCGAAAAATATATTTATTCTGCATTATAAATACGACCAGCATCACAAAACTTGATCACATAAATTTCTTTGAGTGTTTCATAACTGGCTCAGCTGTACTGTAACTGAAAACCAGTAAGGGATTATGTACAAACTCACCCTTGTTTATATAAATGTATGACCACCCAGATGCCGGCACCAGCTTTATTGACTTCCTGGACATAATCCTGTCCAGATACCTCCCTAACATCCCCAAACCGCGGTTGTTCAGACAGCTTCTTAAGCTCTGCTATCCTCCTTCTCCGATATTCTTCTAAGACTGCTTCATCTTCAGAATCTTCTAGCTCATCTAAGCCATCGAGATCCAATTCAGACAATTGCTTATCCTCTGTAAACACAATGAAAATCTATCATCATCATCATCATTTCAACCAAAAGCAAAACCAAAGCCAATCCATCGTTTTCCGGCGAATAAGAGATACGCAGGAAAACCAGGGTCACCGACATAGCCCACAGGATTGCCAAACTTAATTGGCAGTGGGCAGGGCACATAGCTCATAGGACCGAAAATCTATACACGTAAATAATTTTGTAATTGCCATAACTAAGTCATTATTAGTTAAACAGCAATTACAAAAATTTTACAGAGGGTTATAAATATGAGCTAGCGACCTCTAGTTATAATAAATAATAGTTTAAAAAAAACTAAAAAAATACGCTTTTTTAGAAAATCGATCTAAAAAATAGAAAATAAATTTGAATACAAAATTGTGTTAGAAAAAATGATTTTATTGTAAAAGCGTGGGGTGCATGGTATCAATAGTTCTAAATATTTTATGAACACATAGGGTTATTTTGATAATATCCTGAAAAGCACCCCATGCTTTTTACAATAAAATAATTTTTTCTAACACCATTTTTAATTCAAATTTATTAAAATTTATTTTCTATTTTTTAGTTAGATTTTCTATAAAAGCATATTTTTTTATTTTTTTTAAACTTATTTATTTTTTAGTTGAAATATTATAAATCTATTTCTAAATAATCACTAAAAAATATAGCAATAGCTTTATAATATTTACATCTCTATTAGCTATTGCATCGAAGAGTGGTGTTTCACCTTGATCCCTGTTATTATTATTATTCTATTAATGAGAACAGGTCAAAATGTTTAAAATATTGAATTGTCATCAGTCCTTAATAAGTATGCCAAATTACGTGTTAATCCGATGTTTTCAACTGGGTCAAAATCATGTTCAAAGATTCCATTACATACATCTGAAGCTAATAAAAGTGTATTATAAACAGGTTGTTCATGGCTATGGGTTGTATGTCCACAGTAAATTTAGGAGACTGTTTTATTAGGTATGTAAATCTAGATTAGGGTCCACGCGAAAGAAGCCGCGGGCAGCAGCTAGTACTTCGTAATTAAAAGATCATTCAACTCATATAACAGTACAGTTCTGACCTCCATGGTCACTCAACTGCAGAAATTAAAAAAATATTCACTAATGTTTTAGGTGTTAGTCTATAAAAACTAAGAAATTCTAAAAAAATACTATATTAACTTATCACAATTACAGAACTTATTTTATATTTATTATGATAATCATCAATAGTGACTCACTATTTTTGCAGCAGAAAGTGCAGATGTTATTATAACCTAAAATTGCATTTACACTTACTTTCAGCTTGTTTCTGCTGTATTGTCTGCTCAATTATATTCACAATTTCATCTTCTGTGATTTCTTTTTCTTTTTGAGGCAGGATTCCCTTAGCACGGAGCGCATCGTTCCATTCGGTATCCTCATTTGGGTTCTAAAAATAAACTGTTCTTGAAACGAACACTACTTGAATAAAAGCTTTTAGTATATGATATGTTACCTGCATTTTGTGATTACTTTAGAAATGGCAGTAAATTTCTTAGTAACTTTATAAAAGTGAACACAAAAGCAAAAATTTAAGCGATCAAATTACAACAAAAAACAGTGTAGTGCGGAGCGGAACTGCGGACGCCGTAGGGATGATGGATATACGGCCGAACTTATTGTGACTTCAGATTGGCAGGGTCGATGATAAATGTACTACAGTAGAGGTCAGCATTGAATGAATGATATGCCATTATTATTATTTTATATTGAATGAGTGAATGAGCTATTCCAGATATATCGTCATCGTCGTTTCCGCTAAAATACGTTCACTGCTGATTTAAAACTAATATTCATTCGAACTAAGTACTGGCTTACTCTTGATTCTAATGTCAGTGTCAGACGCTATGTTTGAATTTGACAATTGACATCACAAGCCATTAATCTAAGAAGAAGAAGAAGACAATTGACATCCGCAATATCAGTGTTCATTCATTTAAGAATTTCAAACAATTTTCCTAATATCTACGTAATAAAGACCTTATCATTTGTCTAGTCTACAGTACGTATCAACAGTTTTTGAATAATTAAAAGCTATAGTAGTACATAAAAATGCAATAAGTTGCTAAGTGAAATGTTGTACTGAGACACAAGATACATAGGCTTCGTCCATGGCTTCAACAAAAGAAAAGCTATTACTGGGTCCTGTGGATTCATAAATCATGGTCTAAATTGATACATCACTGCCTAAATACTAGCATAGAAACTAGAAACAAACAAGCGCTCAACAAGCGCTAATGTTTCATTTTCACCGGCCAAGGTCAAATGTACAAAATGGCGCTTGGATGGTTTTGCATGTTTTAGATGGAAATTCTCACTTAAGGAATCGTCCGACTTCGTCAAATATGGATTTGACTTTGATTTGTACTTAGGCAACCAACATGTATAGGTTAGGTACTGTTAATGTCATGGTGAACTGTGACCATGGATGGTTCAAATGTATTTTGATTTACAGGCGTTTTTGGATTCCCAGTATCTGCATAACATGGCAATGGTTAAAGAAGTTGGTAAGTTACATTATGTTAATTGTTTTTCACATATCTATCTAACAGCACCATTGGATACACAGTTTATGTTGTTGTGTGAGGTTTAGTTGTTTTTAACCACATTATGTGTGTTATTGTATGCCTAAATCACATGTTTACATAAACCTAAGTGTCAAAGAGGAATGAGTAAGTGCTTATGGAATAGAAATTTGTTTAAAAATATGTTTGTGTGGATATGAGAACTATTTTAGAACAATTTACATGTAAACCTAAAGGAAAGTGTAACCAGGACAATAATAATACAGGTTTTAGGGAAAATTATAGGTAAACTGCTTGAAGGTATAAGAAAACTAATCATATCTCTTACAAATCTCTTTGTTACACCAGGCGATGCGTCATCTCGGCACGATCGTGTGCCGCTGTTTGTTCCTGGATGGGCCAACCAAGCGAGCAACATGCACCTGGTACCCAGCAGACACGGCCCCAGCAGCTGCTGTCCGGTTGGCTGACGAGCTGGGCCTGGATCCCCATGCGTTAACCAACAACGGGTTTGCAAAGAGGACCATGTGCGAACCACGCACTATCTGTATGACGTCATCGCCGCCTGGGAGATGTGAGTACATCATCAAGGGTCTTTTCACACTGATCTATTATTGTGTTTCTGTGAATCAAGGGCTGTTTATATCGTATGATTATATTTATAGTGTCACCAGCGCTTTTTATTCTGAGTGCTGTTAATCCATTTAAACTGGCTGCAAAATTTTGGCCGTATTTTGTTATCGGCATCATTACAGCCTCAACCAATGGTATCGCTCATCATCATTTTCATCATTTCAGCCAAAAGACGTCCACTGCTGGACATAGGCCTCCCCTAAGGATTTACACAAAGGCCGGACCTGGGCCGCCCGCATCCATCGTTTTCCGGCGACCTTTCCGGTGTTATGGTATCACTATCTAAATTTATGACAATTTCTTACGACACCCTCAGGGTGGAATGGGTTGGTGACATTATGTATTCTAAAACCGGCCGGCAATTCGCCGCCTTAATCCAATTCGCTGTCTGGTCAGTGACATGAGTAGTCTAATGGTAGCTTTGATTCCCAATTTCCGTCAATTCCATCTAGTCCTGTAGTAGCCCGAAAATAAAGGCCGGTACCTGGTCACGTAGCCAAGTGGATTCGTAACGTTCGCTTCGGTAGAACAATAAGAAAGACCGTGGATGTGATGTTAGATTTCTCATTTTCTCCCTCAGGCAACAAGGACCGGGTCGTGGATCTGCCGACAACTGCTTCGTGTTCAAACGACGTCTATTCCGTGGCGCTCGCGAGCTTCCTCAAGATCCCGTTGAAGTTACGCTTTTGTAGGCACAGGCTGTACACAGCGTCGTTTAGGTATGCTCCTATAGCTCTTTTGACAAGTCAAATAAGAAAATAAAATTTACCATTCAAAATTGATAATTTACCACCAGTTGTTGCCAATGCAGCTCTACCTAGAGCTGGCAAGACTTTTTTAAATCTAATCTTATCTTAATAATATAGCCGATTTATATTATTAGCTATATTATATGTCGGCTACTCCTAAGTCTTTAAAATTTAGCGAGCAAATAAATCTATTGCCAATGCGCGTGTTATAAACAAATATAATCGCAATTTAGAAATAGAGACTCAATTTTCATATTTTTCAGTATAACAGTATTTTGGAATTTACCCACACATCTCTGTATGTTGTTTTTGATCTGCGTTACACAGATCAGTTGTAAAAAGCAACTACAAACATTGTAGTTGGCTCTTCTCTGTAGAGTAGAATACCGAACTGGGGGTAGCTTCGAGGAAGATACACACAGACAGGGCGAGGAGTCAATATATTACAATACTTCTATTTCCGTTACAATTTTTTTTAACTACTTCTACAATTACAAGTAATTTTCATTTCCATTAATTTTTATTTTCAGGTATTTCAAACGTATTTAGAATACACAATGTCACCATCCTGACGATATCGTAAGAGCTGACTGCTACTACTACTACTATTCAGTCCATTAATGAGCCTTACTGTTACATGGAGGATAATTAGCCTACTGTGCCACACTGGCCAGACGGGTTGGCACAGGGTTTCGTATCAAGTTTTCCTATCTTTTTGGCTACATTATCGGTCTTGTCATTTCCTTAGTCGGCTCTTACGATATCCTCGGGATGGAATGGGGTGGTGACACTATGTATTCTAAATCCGTCAACACACGGACAGCTGGACGAGCCGACTAAAGGAACGCAAATGGCAGGCCACTAAGCAGAAGAGAAGGAAAACTTGATACACACCCTGTGTCAACTTGTCTTGTCATCTTGGCATAAGAGGCCGACTCAGTAGGCGATCATTTATGGACAATATACATAGTCACTTAGAATATTGTTATATCTCAAAGTGTGACTGATTGTAAGCAACATCGACAACAGCACTTAACCTGAGACTATCGTTATTTTGGGCATAGGTGGAAGAGTTCCCAGTATCGGAGAAGGTGGCACTCCAGCTGGCAGGGCTGTAGGCTCAGGCGCCGCTGGGCGAACCGACCCAAGCCCTCCTCCGCCTCACACGCGCGACTTCTACGCCCGACCAGTTTCATTAAGTTTTAGTTGAAGTTAAAAAATCATTTTGACTGTCGCGTGCACGTGATAGCACAACGTATGGAAAAAAGGCAGTGAATTAATCAATCCAATTTGCACATCTTGTACTAGCTATTTCTGTATCTCAGGGCGTCCAGGGTTCTGTAAGAATATTTGGATTTTGAACATCAAATAATAAATGTATATCACCAAGCATACGATTTTGATTTTGTTTGATTTTCATCGACTTTCTTAGCTCACATTAAAAAATATATATTGTCATTTTTTTATAGTATAAACTACCTGACCCGGGAAACTTCATACCGCCTCAGAATCAATAAATAAGAAACCTGAATGTTTTTTCACCTTTTATACCTTTCCTGAACTTCCACGAATATTTCAATATCAAAATTAGCCAAATCAGTCCAGCCGTTCTTGAGTTTTAGCGAGACCAACGAACAGCAATTCATTTTTATTTATATAGATTATCAGTGCCGTAAATGTCATAAGCGGACTTGGGCCGCGCAATTATCATAAGTTTTTGCTGCACGTACGAGTATACGATATGGATAACAATGTCTTAGCCCACCAAATACCACAATATGGAAATGGTTTCAGGCAATGTAAACAAAGGCATTTTTGGGAATGTATAATCAATGTATCCCGCCAAAATTGCAAGGTTTTTTATAGACGTTTTGCAATACAATAAACATATAGAGATATAGATACTATTTGAACCCCTTTGTTGAAAGTATGGACGCCTGTGCCAAGTTTGATAGCAATGTGTCTAATACGCACATGTATGCTTAAACTCCATCTCGTCTACTTATAACTAGGCACTGTCAGTTACGTTGTAAAATTAACTTTAATATATTAAATAGTTCCCTAATTTAAATTGCCTTTAGACTTATTTCATCACCCTTTCATTCAGCCAGGTCTGTAGTTCTGAGTTGAGGTATTTTAGAAGGCGTAGGTATTGGCAAATGTCCGAATCAAATCCGGCCAGATCATAATGTTTTATTGCGAAAATATATTGTAACTTGAAGAGACTGTAGTTTATGACGGGATATACAGGAAATCCGTGTGGTGACGGATTTATAACATAGTGTCACCAACCCCTTCCATCCTGAAGGTGTGGTAAGAGCCGATAAAGGGCTGACAATCCAGCTGCCAGAGAAGGATAACTTGATATGTCACCCTGTGCCAACCCGTCTGGCCAGCGTGGTACATTAGGTTCATTACTGTCCTTATAACTGTAGGAGGCCCGACTCAACAGTGGGTCATCTATGCGCCGAGTAGAAGGATACAGGAAAAGCATATAAAAAAATGTTTAAAGCGTGCCGACTCATAACCAATAATCATTTCTCATCTAGGAGTAAATAAAACTTTCACTTTACTGTTACCTGCATATTTTCCCCTCTTTGGTAATTCTGCATCCTAATCTGCAATAAATAATACAGTGCCAGATAGTCTTTCAAACAAGAGGGGCTATGTTATTGCAAACGCCTTAGATTGGCAATAGATGGAGCTTTCGCAATCGTTAAATGTTTTAAAAGCTATACATATAATAAACTATACTGGTTAACTAGGTCCACGTGATAATGTTAGTAAATAATTTCACACAATGAGAAATTGTAAATGAGTACAGATATTCAGTTTTAGTCACAAGTGTCACATCGAATATATCATCTGCAGCGACATCTTGCGCTAGAAATGTATACTAGGTCATGGAGTTATGTTACCAACCCGAAATAGTTTCGTAATAATTGTGTAGATGACGCTAAAAGTAAATGAATACGGTATAAAACTTTTTACACTGTCCTTTAATTACATTTAGCATTTAACATGGTTATTACATGCTCGTTATTAAAATTTCCTATTTTACACCTAGTCGGACACCCATACAGATTGTATCTCTTTGTCAATACATATTTAAGTAAAGTTACAATTTAATTATTTATACATTTATTATAAAACCTACGAGCGCTGAACAATGCCATTACTAAACAGCATCACATCGCTTAAAGTAATTCAATCCTGTAATAATTTTGCCAATAAAAAATTGTTTGTAAGAAAAATTACACATTGCAAAAAGCAAATCAATTTCTATGGTGGATGATATTATTGCTAGCATAAGTAAGATGGCGGTGATTTGTTTACAATAGTTTACATTCATTCGTCTCCACCCCTCTGCTCTTACAGGAAGCATATTTGATTGGTCACTTTAAACAATTTCACCCTCCCAACCTACCTCACCCCGCATTCTGAAGTGAAAATAGCCATTTATTGCCATGGCAACGGACTTTAGCGTCCTTACCTTTGACAGAAAACCAGATTAGCACGTGGCGTGCTTTGCCGTCATTGGCTAGTTTAAAATCGGCGGCAAAAATCAAATGACCAATGAAGATTAGGACTTTTTAAAATGTTATGGTTACCCGTATATAAAATTGTACCCTATTTAATGGAAACTATTATTTCTATAATTATAATTCAAGGTTGAACGGATAATAACATTGTTTGGATTGCAAGTATTTCATACACATTACATCTTACTTAACTTTTAATGTTACATTTAACTTTACTATGGAAAAAAATATCAAATTGTATTACTTCGTTGTTGTAAGACTTTATCAGAAATTACAAATACATTGCTTGATTTGAAAGACACAGTACAGTTTATATATTTCAAAGTAAGTAATAATTATATAGATTCGTTAAACAATTATATCTGAGACTAGAGCGAAAACCTAGCGTGAACCTTTCAATACCTCCCTAGCCTAATGATAGTCAAAAATGGAATCATAGAAGTTAATTATGGCAACAAAACTACTTTAGTTGTATAGAGTAGTAACTTCAGTTGTTGTTATATGTATTTTCCTTGAGATAAGCAAATACATATACCATACAGCCAATTGTTTTATTTTCATGATATTTTAATCTATAAAAATAACTTTACTTTAACTTGGGAACATCTGTTTGTAAGTTTGTAAATGCAATATAGTATTTTATTACGTTATAAATATTCCATGGGGTTCATGGAATAGGGAAAGCAATAAATTGAAAACTTTGCTTAGTAAGGAAATAAAAATGCGTGACATTATATATTTACGTATATAATTATTGTAACAGTATTGTAACTTATAAGTTAATAAAACTAAAGGAGTCGTATCTAAAATATAATTGATAATATAAGTCTAAATTGTAAACTAATCCTAAATTACTTTATCATCAAAATAATTTATAAGCTATGAAATAAATGTAATAAAATATTATATACAATGTCTAAAACTAGTAAAAAAAAAACAACTTAAATATATACCCAAAAGAAAAGAGAAACTAAACACTAAATAAATCTAAATTAAACTAGGCACCGTATCCTCAGCGCTGCAGGGGTTTGCAAAAGTGCCCAGAAGGCTGGCGGCATTGCCACGCTGGATGGCAATGCTTATTCGCTCAGCGAAATAGAGGCCAGACTTCTGGTCACGCGTGCAGTCAAACAGCCGCTTTGCCAGATCTTTATAGAAAGACTTAAAGTCGTATCTTACTTATCCCTTTCTAACGTATTGTAAACAGTGCACTATGTCTAATGATTCCTATGAATTACTGTCAGAAAAACTGACAGATATCCGAAGGGAGGACACAGTTAATACATATATTCCATTAGAAATGAGCCATTTATACTTAGTTATGTATCTTATACAGTGTCTCTTGGGATATCTGTGTTTAGATGTGTAACTAAGGCACGTTTGTTACCAGTTGGTGTCCTATATTTGAAGAACAAGATACTACTTTTTCTGAAATGTTGCTTAAGTATCTACATAAATCAGTAGGACAATCGCTCCTTTCGTTAACGGTTAAATTTTGGGTTTATTGTCAACTTGTACATAAATAAATATTCCATAATCTTTTTGTTAACAGTTTAACTTGTTTTCTTTGTCAACTTGTAATTAGATAAACTTCCCATATATAACTCTTTTCGTATATTCCATGACAACTCTGAGACTTAATTATTTGACGGAACTTTCATGCACTTTTATTTATATTATGGACAATGAGAGAGAAGGAACTTTAGGCCAATCTATTCGATTCTATTTTGTTTGTAGAACCATATTTTTATTTTTTCTTGTGTAAGTAAAGGGTTGATTCACCAAATTATTTGTCTAATATAGAAATAAATATACTACTAAACTTTGATAACACCTACTACCAAAGAAATCTGGATCCATTTAAATCAAGTATAACTTTAAAATATAGAACACTTTTTACAAATCCTGCAATGATTCCATAATATATTCGTCCACTATGAACTTAACTCTACTACGACATTTCTTGACATTGACATTTTCACTGTTCATAAACTACTGATCCTACTATAGTCAGTATTATAAAGTATATTTAAAGTCTAAATCTATAAATCTATACTATAAATCTAGGGTACTAATAGCTCTTTCGTGGATATACATCGATGTTTATCTGAAAAACATCGATGTCTTGTATTCGATAACATTGGCACATCGATGTTACAGGGTTGAAATATCAAAACCTCATTAATTATTTTGAGCACCATCTAGTATGCATTAGATGTAACAGGAAAACTCTTTGCAAAGCTAATAAAATTTACTTACAGTGTTGAAACTTTTAATTTCTAAACAATTAAGACATTTTCTTTATTAAAATGTAAAGTTTTATTTGTTACCTAATAAACATCGATGTTTTTGGACATCGATGATTTTCAATCGATATTTATTGTACATCGATACTTATGGTTCGATGTTAACATCGATGTTTTTCAAATATCGAGCATCCCTAGGACGCCACCGATGTGTTCAAAATCGCAAATTGTGTTGTGAAGTGAAGGTGAAGTTTATTTCTTCAAACTCTTCATCGACATAATAATGGTATAAAAATGCAATAAAAAGGCCAAATTAATTTGCATCTTTGCAAACATTATGAAGCTTCAAAATCGTAGCTAAAAATATATAATATAATTTACTTTCCAAAAACCGTAAATTTAAGGAGGAGTAGAAACACCCCTTTGGCAATGATATGTTTTCATTTCATATTGTTGGTGTATTTGACAAAGGTATTATATTAGGTAACTTTTATTTATTGATGTTTAATTGAAGATTAATGGCTGTAAATGGCTAATAGAAAAAAAAGTCGAAAATAGTAAAAAAAAACAATTTTGGGGGGCTAACTTTGGGTGCGTTCCACTTAGCGTTCACAACGCCTAAAATGCTCAATCAGGCGTTCCACATGGCGACCACGATCGTTGTGGTCGCGGCGAAAACGACATTGATGACGTCATTACTTATGCTCACGCCGAGCTCACGACGCCCCATCTCAAGAGGTGGATCGTTGTGAGGGTTTTGAGAATTTGAGCGCCAATTTTAAAAACTAAAAGCAGAAACATGGCGACAATAAAAATATCGTTTTATTGTGCCGAACAAGATCGGACGACATTATCGTAATCAATAATACGTGATTTAACTGTTCGTTTTTCACGAATATATTTTTGTAAAATTGTATTTCTTTCTTCATCTCAACGGACGAACTAGTACTTTTATTTCGACGCACCAACTAATTTCCAACTGCCGCCGTAAAAGGCAATTTTATTCTAAACGATTAAAATTAGTTAAATACTCCTTGAAAATTAAAGTACTTAAATACATATTTTTTAATAAATCATCTTAACCAATATTTAATAGAACTTAAACCACTGTTTCTGTTTCGTAAAGTATATGATTGTGACGCCCAGAACCAAGTGGAACGGCGAAAACCGTGGTCGTGAGCGTGGTCGTTGTGAGTGCTAAGTGGAACGCACCCTTTAATGAGCATCTGTTGTGTTGACTGACTGAAGTGACTGACCTGACAGTACTGACTGACACAGATAAACATAATTATGATACGAAATCTATAGTAATTATTCGAAGTTAGCCTAGTTATACCTGGAATATCGAGATAAAATTAAGTGAAAGCCATAACTAATATACTGTGGTTTTAGTATTATTCTGTGAAAATGATGCCCGGACATTCCAAAGCCGTCATGAGCCGTGAGAAAAGGGAGCCGGACTATCCGACCGAGTTGGAAAGCCAGTTTATATTAAGGCTCCCCGAAGAACCTTCTAAAGTTCTCCGAGAAGTCTTGAAATCAGGTGAGAATCTAAAAAACCGCTTGACAATCCAAATAGAAAACGACATGAGACAAGGGGAAGTGCGATTCGACCACTGGCTCATGCACGCTAAGATTGTGGACTTGCCAGCAATCATAGAATCTTTGAAGACTATCGACAATAAAAGCTTTTATAAGACTGCAGATATTTGTCAAATGATGATATGCAAAGACGAACCTGATCAACCAACTGTTGAAGAAGAGACACCAGCTAAAAACAAGAAAAAGGACCCATATAAAGTTGACAAGAAATTCCTTTGGCCACATGGAATAACACCTCCCACCAAAAATGTGCGTAAACGCCGATTTAGGAAAACTTTGAAGAAAAAATATGTTGAAGCACCTGAGATTGAAAAAGAAGTCAAACGGCTGCTCCGTGCAGACAATGAAGCAGTTAATGTAACGTGGGAGGTCATCAAAGAAGAAGATGACCACCCTAAGCCAGAGCAAAGTGCTCAGATGAATGTAAAGGCAGAGAAGAAGGCTAAAATGGAGCGTAACCCTAAAAGAGAATCTGCATCAGTTGATGTGTCAAATCCTGAATCATCAAATGTTGTTGATATCTTTGGTGGTGCGGTGAGCGATTCAGATTTGGAGGATGACAATATTAATGTTGAAATGGAAGACAGCAGACTATCTGCTTATGATAGTCGTCTATCAGACACAAATTCTATGCATGGTGAAGGATTGTCAAAAAGAGAGTTTCCAACTGAGTTTGGTTCTCATATGTTCCAATCTCCACAGGAAATGGTTCCAAAATCTTTTGCTAGCCATAGCCGTGCAACCACACCAGCTGCATCTGGTATGTCCAAGAGTGGAGGTTTATCATCTGAGGATGATGGAGACTACCAACTCCGAGATAAGGAGAATATGACATTCAGAATTGAACAACTCCGTACAGAGTTGGAAGAGCTGAAGCACCGTCGCAAGCGAACTCAAAATGAGATAGCTGGTATGGAGAACCTTGCGCTAAGACAACGATTCCAGGAAATCTTGCACACATTGAACCAAGACATCATGTATAAAGAAATGGAGTATCAAGGACTTATAACATTGCAAAACTCTGAGGACATTTGACAAACAGAGAAACCATAATTAAGAAGCATTTACATAATATATCATTTTTTATGTTACTTTATGTAAGTCTACAGTGTATTCTTTAATGAAGGAATGCTTATTGTATATTGTGGAAGCGATTTAACATTTTACACCTATATTTCAACTGTTCTGAAGAATAAAGGCCTATCTGCAATACTGCTTTGAAACCATTCTGAACTCTATTATTCATATATATAATATAATAAAAAGTTTAAAATGGTTTCATAGCACTATTGCAGTTAGGTATTTATTCTTCGGAACAGTAAAATTTTTCAAGTTGTTGTTTTAGACCATACTTTATTAGAAAAAATAATCTTTCATTTGCATCATCACTCACCACATGGTATATAACAAAGTCGCTGTCGTCTGTCCGTCCCTATGTATGCTTAAATCTTTAAAACTACGCAACGGATTTTGAAGCAGTTTTTTGTAATAGATAGTGATTCAAGAGGAAGGTTTATATGTATATCGCATGTATAACTGCACCCGTGCGAAGCCGGGGCGGGTCACTAGTTTTAAATATATTTCATATTATATTATAAGGTGACCAACTATTTTTATGTTCAAAAAGAGTACACTTAAAAAAGATACGTCCTCTATTGTGCCGCAAAAGGCAGGCGAAATATGCGGCATGCGCGCGAAATTCAAATCACTGTCAAACTCAAACTCGCGTCTGGTGCCCCGCCCTCTGACGTGCCGGAAATGGCAACCAAATGCGCGCGTTTTTTAAACAAATGACTATAAAATTATACAAATGAGTACTTTCAGAGATGAAAAGAGTACGATTTGCGAAAAAATATTACAAAACTCAGTAAATAAGTATAGCTGGTCACCTTTTTTAATAGAATGCATGAATAAAATATGTGGTATTTATGGATAGTAAAAGTTGTTATTGTAGTATAAAGGCATTACAAGATATTATAAAACTAAATGTGTTTTATTTGTTTACGCTCCTAAGTGTTCTCAAATAGATAAAACAGTAGCTTATCCACTGGTTTGTAAAACCCCCCACTAGCTAGCACTAAGAAAATACTCGCATGTTTTCTCAATACATACTCAAGACAATAATTACTGTGGTATCCATAAATCGGGTTATTAAAAGCAAGTGCAAGCATCCTTAAATATATACTCTTTGATTTTTAAACCAAGTTAAATGAAAAGATAATGTTACATAGTAATATATTGTATAAATATAAAACCGTACACATACTTTACATGCACGGTTCTATTTATCTTGGCATAATTACGGAAAATACCCACCTCTACTTTTGACATATTGACAATGACACGTCTTTTTTCATTCAAAGTTGGCAACTTGCGAGTTGCGTCGAGTCGAGTTGGAAAAATTTCACGGCGCTATGTTCAGTCCAGTCAAAACTCGAAATAAATAAATCGAATATGGCTGAAGTCGAAGGACATAAACATCGAGAAGTTAATTACCATGAGGGAGAAGGTAAATTCTGTTAAGCTATTTATGGTTAGAGCGCGTGGTTAGTGAATTTTCGTGTAGTCCAGTGTGGAACGGCCTCCCGCGTACCCTCGTGTTACGTTTCTGACATTGAAACTGGGTTCTTTTTAAAATTAATTGCTGCGTGGATTGTGGTGCTGGGCTGCCAGGAACGGAGGATAAGGAGTGCGAAGCTCAGCTGACAGTTTAAGTGGTACCGTACAGAGGATTTTGGTGAAAATGACTGGGGGCGCAGACAGGAACCTTGAATCAGGTACCTATTGTTTTTGTTATACTGTACGATTAGTTAGCTGAGGTTAGGTGCAAAGTAGTAGTGTATCAACTGCTTAGATGCGCGCGAATCGCTACATAATTGTACTTTGGACGCACAGTTAAAGTAGATTTTTTCCTTTCCACTAAATCACCAATGTCCAGCCTAAGATTATTGTTCGAGTTTATCTAGGTTTGAGGAGTAAATAAACACTGTCGACTTTACGCATAGAACTTTGAATCAACAAAGATTTAGAAGCTTAGTTCATCAGTCATAGCTTCAAGAACTGATGAGATAAATGACTGTAATTTATTTGCATTTAATATTTTGCTACACATATTGTGTCAGAGGGCAATATTTTACCATATTCTAAATTTATTAAAAATAAAATGGAGAAACATTCAACATTCATATTTTGCCTTAAAACCTAATATTTCCATAATTGACATTTTGTCATGTAATAGTAATATCACAAAGGTCAAAGACATCATTACTTTCTCACCCATTATACAAACAGCTATTAACTTTGATATAATTAACAGATTAATTAAATGAAAGTACTTTAAAGAACTCTCCAATGTAGTTGGTATTTGAATATTGTTTCCACAATCTAAATGTTTTTATTCTAATAAGCTCATGAAAACACCTCCCTAAGATCAGATCAGAATTTAATACTAAATTTGTTACTATTGGTGGCTACTCCACAAGAGCTAGGAAAACCTTCAGGGGTAGAGTAAATAAGAGTGACAGTGATTGATAGTGGTACAAACAATAATTAATAAGTGAATCATTTGCATAGTCTACGAACATAGTACCGTTAAGTGACTAAAAGTAACAATAGCAACACCTTTAACTGGTTGTAAATGTTTGAATATTGTATTGTATAAATGTTATTTATTAATAATATGATTAAAATTTGGAAGTATCCTTCTTGAGCTATTCAAAATAAATGTTTTTAATTTCAATTTAGCATGCAACTGATACTGCTAGTTTACTGTGATATTTATAGTTTATGCATCACTTAAATGGTAAGGTGATTACCCAATCATGTCCGACTGGCTATGTGATGCAATTTCGCATACCTTGAATGAAATATGTAATGCATTCTAATTGATTTAAGCATTCTTAATTGGCTTGAAAAATACTTTAAACAATATTTAATATTTGAAGTCCCTGAAAAAAGCTGCTCAATGTTGTTTAAATATACTTAACTTTGTTTTATATAGTTCCACATTATATTTGCTTCAAAGAGGGTCTTTGCATTGGTGTCTGTATAAAATGTATAGGTTGAGTGTAATATAGTAAATACTATTCCACTAGGCCTATGTAAAATGATAAAATATAAGTACGCTTATATTTTACGCTTTCGCTTCAAGTCCACATTTATCATGCGTACCGCGGAAATGTGGAATGCGCTTCTCGAGTGGGTCATCCCTGATAGATATAATCTGGGTGTCTTTAAATCACGAGTGAATCGGTTTCTTCTAGGCAAGCGCGCTCCATCTTAGGTCGCTGTGTCGCTTAACGCCGATCAAGAATAAAAATAAAAATACACTGATAATGATGATTCATAGTTCGAAATCTTAAATTGTATTTTATAACTTTGCCAATGCATCTTTTCTGTAACATTGGCCAAATCTTAGTAATAATTTAATGGTAAAAAGCGTGACCAGTCTCATAATAAAAAAACATCAGCATTTTAAAAATTAAATAATCGAATTAGGGCTAGTTGGTTTTTCCCCAATATACGGCAGAATCACACGGCAATTCAGCTAGGTGACATACGACAGTTACATTTTCCCTATGAAGAAAGCTGGTATGTTTTCGAAATTCAAAAGTAACTTTATTTGTATCAAATTTTCACATACAAATAATAAAGTCACTTACAAGTCGTCGGGTCTGAAAGCGAAAACACACAGACACCAGGCCACCCGTTTCTAATGCGCTATCACTTAGTTCGAATGCATTATCACTCTTAGTTATTTTAATTACATTACCCATTAGACGAAACCGACATTGTGGGAATACATTACGGTGCTTTGTAACCGTCTGCCTAAGAGTCTGTACAGAAACATATCATATCTACGTACCCACGTAAAAATTCTCACGACAAGATTAATCGCCATGTTTGAGCATTCGTCGTCGTAATGTCGGAAGATAGTCAAAACGTTGAAAAAATTATGCTATAATAGTGCGGAAATATCTTCTTGTTTCGGAAAATATGTGGATTCTATTAAATATATTTTTTATTTCTAATACCAACCTAACACCAATTCTTGAAACTATACGTATAAAAACGCTTGTCGCATTCAAACTGAAAAGGAACTTTATTTACGTATAAATCTTTATATTTAACACCCGCCCGCACAGCGTGGCCCTTGTCCCACGCTAGGTGGTAGTCTCCATACACACCTCAGTCGTCACATCTACATTCAAACCTTTCATTCACAATTCGTCATTCTTACAATCCATCCATCTCTTTTGATCTCCCAAAACCCTTGCGTGGCACAAATTTGGCACAAAGTTCGTAAAAAAAATATACAAAATACGCTTGCTGCTAAGTGTCGCTCTATGTATTCTTAATTCGAACGTGTTTGAAAAAAAGCTTTCCCGAATCTCAGACACTTTTTTAAAATTCGTTTAATTCAATCAATCTGCAGACAGTATCAACCTTTAGGTTCATACCAGGAGCTGTTTTAAGCATGGCAGTTGTTTATTGACTTGGCGTTCCTCACACCGTTACCTTATCTTCATACACGAGTAGCTGCAACTATTCCACTAAGCATTGGCATGCGTGTAAATAATGGCGCCGGCCATCGCCATGTAGATTTAGAAAGCAACCGGTTGTGTAATCGCTAAAAAATACTAATCTTGACGCGTTTCCTGTCGCAGTCAATATAATAATTTTCCAAACAGTCGCTCAATGTTTTAAGACAAGATATTGAAAGAAGAAGACGAATAGAAAAATATCTAGCCGCAAATAAAAGAAATTATCTCAACAACAAAATAGTTTTGTGGACTGGTGACTTGTATAGTGATACCTTGCCAGTATTGCGTCCATCGGCGACGGTGACCGCTTGCCATGAGGCGGGCTATTTGCTTTAGTGGTAATATTAAACCCCATGCCCATATGTGTGGCCACCGTCGGATAGTAGGTTAAAGAAAACGTCCGCCTAAAGAAGGTCATTAATTTAATTCAAGTTTCCGGCTCCGGCAGCCGGATTCCTTGGCGAAGTGCTTTGGCCTCCATTGGGTTGGTGTCACTATTTATTCAAAATCTGTGACCCCACAGACAGACGTCCAGGTGGGCAGTTGCTTATTTATTAATGAACTCATCTTCCATCTTGTGTGTGCCAAATGGCCAGAGTAGACGTCGTACGATTTCGTACACGATTTTGATAGAAGTCCGATACAAGAGCTGCAATGATATTGAATAAAGCCTAAAGTTGCTTAAACATATCGTAAACTGTCATCTACGTTCAACAATGTATCGTAAAGGTTTATGCGTGAATGCATCGTCTCGCATAACCGACTTTATCGCTAGTGATCTGTAAACAACGTACTGAGCTACAGATTTACATGTTCTTTATTTAGCCACTTTATCGTCGTGACCGTATGCCAATGAGCCGGATTGGGAATGACCACTCAAAATATTTGTTACGTTACCTACAAAACGAAGCGAAAAAGTGTTGAAAGGGGAGAACAGACCGGAATGGACTGGTGACACTGTTGATGCTAATTCTATCACTCCGAGCAAGGCATGAGCGCTAGTTACAAGCTATATCACTGTACCAAAATTAGTGTTATATTTTTTTAATCTATAATACGCCATCATCCGTATTTTGTATATCTTGTCTCTACAAAACCTTTATTTAAATTCGTTCTTCAATTTTAGGGGAGAGTTTACCGTATCGACGCGATGAACATTAAAGGTTAGACAGTTACGAAACCCATTAACATTTCGCATGAAGGTATGGTTTAAGTCGTACCTTCGAACTAATCCGTGTTGTACTTAGATACCGCCCGTTCAGTTGTAAATCATATGATCCAGTGGTTGAGATAAATCGTATCAGCTTATATACGTATTGATACAAGACAGTA
Organism: Clostera curtula; assembly: GCA_905475355.2. NCBI lineage: Eukaryota > Metazoa > Arthropoda > Insecta > Lepidoptera > Notodontidae > Clostera > Clostera curtula. The sequence goes on along the minus strand of FR997813.1, from coordinate 799,564 downwards.
AATCTTATAGATATCGTAGCTGTTGCTTTAAAACTGCGCCCGATTTGCAAAGACGTAAAAGCGAAGTGTGACGTCAAACATCTGAGTCAATCCATTTATTTTTCGTGGCTACAGACGAAGCCAAATTTACATGTTTATTTCCTTATAAATGTGTATTGAACCATATTTTAAAATGTTAACTATTCTTAGGACCCCATAAGGATTTTTCTTAGATTTGTAATATCGGTTTAAGGCTGCGTGCACGAAATCGACAGATTTCGATCAATTTTGGTGAATTTTGTTCACTTGTTGTGAGAAAGGGAAACGTAATTGAAAGATTATGTTTTGGTATTTTAAAAGTCGGGTTCATAGTCTACCAGCTGGGGGAAAGGGATTTTTCAAATAATATAAGTATCATGGGAAATCACTAATATTTGCAACTTGTTTTCCTAAAAATGATGCGAGACTGTCGTTTTTAATTAATTGTAAATACGTAATTACTTGTGATTTTGAACATGAAAAAATATAGTACACATTCTCATATAGTCTACTAGCAGGTGATGGAACCACTTTTTTTAAGTTTCACACAAAATATTCCAGAAAAAAATGTTTGAAATAACGTAATTTTTACGAAACTTCTAGAAAAATAAGTATATTTTTCTATATTTTAGAAACACTTTTTCGAAATTTTAAAAATTACTTACTAATCTTCAGGTTATCATTAAGTAGAATAATTTTTAATCTTTGCCAAAACTCAATAAATTCATTTAGTAATTAAATGCCAAAGTTAGCTATAAAATCGTCCGCGCAATACGGAAGTCGTCAGTAGCGAACGGGCCTTCCCAGCTTGTGATTTTTGTGCACGGCCCCTTAAGCTTAGTGTATTTGAAATGGAAGGCATATTGATGTAAATTTAGTTTTCACCATTCCACCAACCCATTACAACCCGAAGGTCTCGTAGATAAAAACTCACCAATAGCAGGAAAATATGGGTAGGCAGTACCGCTTTCGTATCATTTATAATTAGGTTTAGTGCGTTGATCTGTAAGGAAGGTGATATAACCGGTTCTTTTGATTTATTTTGTATAAACTCTTAAGATTCGCCCACGGCTTTATACATGGCTAATGCGTAATTGCATGGATGAAAACATCTGCCCCTTTTTTTTTAAACATGTTCTAAGGATAATTTATTTTCAATACTCACGCGCGCTTCCTCCTTCAGCTAGTAGTTTTTCTTGCAGCATTTGTCAAGTAATATTTTATATGACAGACAATATTTTCACACGGTGCGCCTTTTGGGCCGGAAGGTGTCGTTCACCTATGTTGGTCCAAATGCTGCCTATGCATCCTGAGGATATCGTACCCTTCTTAAAGAGATTAAATATTCTGCAAATCCCTTATGTTAGGACTTAGGAGCCTTTATCTTAAGGCTGATAAAGCTGCGATTCATAGAGGTTAACAAGTTGTTGCATATACTTGAGATCTGCAATTGTGTGACCGCATATCACCTGCAGAACAAGGTTGCGACCCGTCCGGCCACTTGTCTGGCCGGTTCCCCGGTCAGATTTCAGCCCCGACCTTCGTGGAACAACCGCTAGTTTTTGCTATTCTCCGTCGGATTATGTCTGAACGGATTAATTTCAATATCCAGAGACTTTTTAATGGCTTCTTTATTTCTGTAGGGTCATGTGCGCCGGTCAGAATATTTGTTGTTTCTTTATCTTTGTGTATCTTTAAAAATTGAGTCTTCATACTATCTGTTGAATGGTTTTTTTATCAGTAGGTAACTACCGATTTTTATATGCATTTATAAAAACAGACGGTCTCTTGAAATTAAAAAAGAAATTTGAATGTTATTTATTAACGTATAGATTACAATATCTGGATTTTTATAAATTGTATTTTTTGGAAATTATATTTAAGTACGAATTACGCAAACACTCATTGACTTCGTGTTACTTAACAACGCCATCTGCTGTTATACTCACAAAAAAGTAATATTATTATTCGCCAATAGATGTCAGGAATTAAGTCTAACCTCAAAGCAAACACTCATTGACTTCGTGTTACTTAACAACGCCATCTGATGTTGCCGTTATTCGCCAAATGTCAGGATTCCTAGCTAGATCGATTTATCGCCCTCGAAACCCAAATAAAATGACATTTTCTAAAAATGATTCCTAGCTAGATCGATTTATCGCCCCCGAAACCCCCTATCATGGACGTATAAAAAAAGTTTTTTATACGTTTTTTATACGTCCATGCCCCCTATATACTAAATTTCATGAAAATCGTTGGAGCCGATTCCGAGATTCCAATTATTGTATATATACAAGAATTGCTCATTTAAAGATATAAGATTAATATAGGATTTTCGGCTGTTACTGTCCAGTGAATATATTGATTCCATCTGTGCTTATACTTACTGGAATGTTTGATGGGGGCCGCAGAGGCCCATCCCCCGATTATGACGTGAATTTCGCTTGAACGATTAAGCTTTCTAGGAATTGGGTTGCTTTTACGCGGAATTATAAAAATGGTATTATCGTTTTAGGTCGCTACAATCTTATCTATGTAGTTGGCATTATGGACAAGGTTGCACTGAAATTTTGTCTAGCATGTGATAAGGTAAACCGGAATGGATTGACCTGATCTAAAGGCGGCCTGGGGATCTGCCCTAACTAGTGCAGGGGTGTAGATTGTCATGTACTTTTTCTTGTTCTATGTTCTTTTTATTATACAACAATGATATTAAGTTATCATTGATGTATCAAGTTAGTTTCGTTTAGTCGTTACCTAGTAATATAAATGTTACCCATAAACAAATTGATAATGTCAAGTTATCGTGATAATAGTCTTAATGTGTGCAGTAAAATTGCAAGCCTAGTAGCTTATACTCGTTTCCTTGTGATAAAACTACGATTGTACGCAGACACATGTAAAGTGATAAGCCCATTTAATAGATCCGGTATGATAAGCTGTCTTTCCGCGTGGTGACATATATAAAATTTGCAGTATCACTCCCCCATTTTATCCCGAGGGTGACTTAAGAACCGACAAAAGGCAAGGGGAAAGCTAAAAACCTAGTCGCAAGAGAAGGAAAACTTGATACGAAACCCTGTGCCGACCCGTCTGACCAGCGTGGTCCAGTAGGCAAATTTTCCTCCATGTAACTGGAGGAGGACAGACTCAGCAGTGGGTCATGTATGTAGATAAAAAGATATAAATAAATTAATTCTCTATAACTAGTATTGCTTAGACATACCTATATCCTAATTATCATCGGTATCAAGTTAAGTTGGCACCGATATCTAATAGTTGATACAAGTTACACACAACTGGAAAATTTTATATGAAACCGTTTGCCAACACGCCTACCCAGCGCAGAATAGCACGTAGATTATTTTGCATACTTTAAATAGAGTGTTTACAGAACAGGTCGTTTATGAACTGAGAGGAAAATCTGAACAACAATTTTTGCTGTCTCTTAGGCCACTGTCTTGAGTCTTGTGTTGTGTCTTGACAATGTAAGTCAACGTAGAGTCTATATATCAGCCACAGACGTGTACCGCCCAGTTACGATCCGGTACAGCGATTCACAGCGACTTTAAAAGTCGCTCGTCCACCTATTGGGGGAGTCCCATGCGTCGTTTGCCCTTTAAGTGATCGCCAGTCCAGGCTTTTTGTCCCAATGGCCATTCGTTCTTAGGGCTACTGCCACATCAACCATAGGTTATATATGTACTTAACTGCGTAGTAGTCGATTTTGTTGATTCATTGGCGGAGATGGGAGGCAAAACCTACGCGATTGGTTGGTGACATACACGAACTTTCTAAGGTATTTGTGTTCAAAATATTTGTCATCTACTTATCATCATCATCATCATTTCAGCCAAAAGACGTCCCCTGCTGGACATAGGCCTCCCCCAAGTATTTCCACAAAGGCCGGTCCTGGGCCGCCCGCATCCACTTATACTGCCGTTATATTCAGAGTTCATCGCAAGGGCCTGTAGGCAAGCTTATCGTAGGTACCTTCCTTATCGTCTAAACTTGGTGCGTTTCTCGACGTAGCAGTGAACGTTAATTTGAACTTAGTGTTTGTTCAATAACTATAGGTCAGCGAACCATAAACAAAGGACGTCTTGTTCTTTGTTAATTGACATTTACCTAATTTCGGCCCTTTAGTGAAGTAGTGCGCAAACAGTTTGATGCTTACGAACTATTTTTCATGATAATAGACATTGTGCTTTGTAAGACAACTAGCTCGACCCCGCGTTTGCTCTTGTTGATGTGAACCTGTGATCATGTCGAATTTCCAGTCCGCCCTATTTAAAGACCTGCTCCGTCCATTTGGGTAGCGTGATGGACTTTTTAAATATCTATATTTTTTGGAGCTTTCGTGGTACTGGTAAGAATGTACCACACTACCACGGAGCTTCATGACGGTTCTTCTCAATGGGGGGCTATCAATTCGAAGGTAACAATTCTATACATACATGACGAGTCTTAAGAGACATGTTGTTATTTTATATGTATTAAGTTATTTTGATATTGGTTTAACGCGTATGGTGACTGATTTAAGTACCTAATAGTGCATCCCAGAGAGTAACAATACCTAACCAGAGGAAATATCAAGGCAGATAGCCTATTCGCAAGAAAAGAGTATGTTTATTCTTTATTCTCTTCATGTTATTGATGGATACCCACACGGTAATGGGTCTGGGCTGAAATGATGTTACATGATATATATATGTTTTAACAATGACAGTTCATCATCAGTTATTCCCGCTCAAATTCCGAGCTTATTGGGTCGTAGCCAACAGTAACATTCGCATGGTCGTAAGTTTCGATTTTTCTGTTTATTTATATCGTATCGATAAATATGTTGTAGATCAAAACGTTGACTGCCAGCGCTGGCGAACGGCCCGTCCTGTTTTGGTCTTGTAACTAAATAAACATAGTACATATTTTATTATAGTACGTATTACCGCATTGCTGATTATATAAACGACACAGCTGCTTGGATTCTGACCCGTCCCCACACGGGATAGAAGCTGTTCAGTGCTAGTATTTTATGTTATTGTACATAAACATAAGAAATAGGACCGCAATGAAAAAAAAATGACAAGCCCTCTGAGTTTCTTGCCATTTCTTCTCAGCAGTGGTCGCGTTCCTATATAATATCACTATGACTGTGTTGACTTTTTGTAAGTGTCCACCGTGACCTAAACAAAATAAATGATTTGAATTTAAGCAACTAAATGTCAGACAATATTGTAAAAATATAATGTTTTATTAATCCCTATTTAACTAGGAAAACGAGGCGTAATACTAAGCGGGTTAATATTTGATTATCTAACACTATTAATCGACATTAACAACCATCAAACAAAAAAATCGATTTAGCCAATCAGGAGTAATGTTTCCATAGACGTTCAATTTATAATACCCCTCTTTTTCTACTGAGTCACTACTGAGTCGAGCCTCTTCCACATTCATGAAGGAAAATTTGCCTACTTTCCCTGGTGGTAGACGGGGTTTTTACCAAGTTTTCCTTCTCTTGCGTCTAAGTTATCTGCCCTCATTCCTTTAGTCGCCTCTTACGACGTCCGACGGGTCGATGACGTTGTCGTCAGACTTAGAATAAGCCTTAGAATGTGCCTGAGAAAATATGATCTAGCCTTATAAGTCTCATTGTGAACGTCTAAAAGTGTGTTAAGCTTCCACACATTAGCGCTCAAGCACGTATACGTAACTTTCCCTATTCGTCACCTTTCTACGACTTGCGAATGTGTGCACAATTGAAATCATTTCCGTTATCATTAGAATTGGAGATGTTCCAAGCGGGTTATTGACATAATTTGGCGTCATTCTGGGCGTAAGCCAGTGCGCTGTTTCGGTGCATCGGTCATTTTTCATTGGTACAGCTAAGACATGTGAGATGTCCTCAATTCCTAATGCAAGAAACTATTTTCAAAATCCCATGAACATGGATGTTAGCAGTTGACGTTTCTATGCTTAAATCGTATCATAGCTTCTGAACCGTTGAACTTATAATAATTTGACACAATTTTTAAAGGTTATAGATATTTTTCAAGAAAGTTCTCCTTGACCATTTGGAGATTGTTTGTCCCTAACCTGTATAATGATACATATTCGAGAACTGATTTTTTCAGGTTTTAAAACCTAGATAAAACACAAAGCATTAATAATTAAGTCTCGATACAGGAGTAAGACCAGGAATATGTAAGGGAAACATTTGGTGCACTGTCCGAACCAAACTCCTTGCAATTTAATTCTACACTAATTAGGTAATTCTCTTTAATAGTTTTATTAAAACGAAAAGATGTGCAGTTACTTGACCTTGACTTGCAAGTAATGCGTATTAAATATTTAGTTGGTTAGTATTTTTTGCAAACTTGCAATGCATGCCAGAGAACGGCAATATCATTTGTATGACAGGTTTCATGAATCCTTCTGAAAAAATATCACACCCAGATGAGATCATAGTCAGTCCTTAAGATTTTTGAAGTCAAAACTTTGTTAGTAGCGTTGACCATTTTTCTTGTGACCGGTATAAAATGTCAAACTCGCGAAATGAAAATTCTTATGACGGAGAGAGTAGACCGCCGGCGCGGCGTGGGATAGGAAGTAATATAAAAATAAATAATTGTAATAGATCTGAAGTGTTAAATTTTCTGTAATATAAATTGTCGGTTTTGTGTAATATAGCGCAATACTGATAATTAAAGCAAGTCGTGTGAAATTATTCCCTAACTATTCAAAAATGCACAACGTGGTTCCAGTCTTTTGGACTGTGCGAGTATTTAAATATCAGCTTTCAACTTTCTCTGTATTGGCATCTGTACTTATAACAGGATTATAATTTATAAGTCGCACGCCAGCTTATCGCGCTCTTGCAGCACGGCCTTTGGCAACATTCTTCATAACGTCCTGTAGGTTGTTACGCGGAATGATATAACTCGACGAGAGAAATGTCTCATGCCATTCATCAAGTTATATCATTCGTGTTTATCGTCACTTGCTTTGTCGTCATGACCTGTGTCACTGTACTCGTTCCAAGGCGAATGTACGAGCGTAATGAATGCAAACAGCATTTAGTTGGTAGCGTACTCTTGCTCGCACGTGGGATGATGACAGATTTTAACTGATGGCTGTGTTAGTCACCCGAAAATAAACATAGTAGAAATAATATTGATGGTCTGGCTGGAGGTTGAATGTGCCGCCTTAGTTTGATTCAGGGGTTGGGCAAATAAGTATCTTTGTAAAACAGAGGAATTTGCTTTCGAGTCTGAGTGCCATTATGTGTTCGTGAATTACATGTTTGTAAACTGCCCCCACTATACAGGCGATATTTAATGCAGAGATTTGTTTAAAAAATTTGTATAATCAATCACAAATAATAGTAGAATATGGATATTTTTTTACAGTTGTTGCTGTGTTGTCATATTTACACACATAGAACTTACGATTTTTTAATCAGTAAACATTCTTGGTACAGCAACCACAGGAAAGAATAAATTCATCTTCTTCTTTCATCGACCTATTATAGATCGTGGTTTTTTATGATGCGACTTTAGAGTCTCGGTCGGTATAATGGGACCGTCTCACCAATAAATAACCGTGTCTGCCAGATTACCCTGGAGAAATGTAGTCGATCTGGTCAAGTACATTAAAATTTAACGCAACACCCGATTCGAACTCGTTGGTCTAGCGTGGCGCAGCTGTGCGCTAATTCCCGTCTAACAAATCAGCGAAGGTGTACACTAAATATTGTAAAACGATTAACACAGGTCATTACGGGTATACGAAGTACAAATATAATACAAAACATGCTTCGAACAATACATCAATATACATTGCGTAATGGGTTATAAAATTAATGTAAATAGGGTATGTTTATTACCAACTTTATCAACGGAGCACAATTATAAATGCTGGTAGTGGTATTAAAATGACATTAGAACTTTGGTTTCGATGTTTGAAATTTTTTAACCAACAGCTACGGATATGTCTCTTACGTTATTGAATATTTTCGTATACTTGTTATATTTTTAACCGGTTGGTTCTGAGTAATATGCACTTAAAATAAAAATCTTTTTAGCAATTTGTGGTAAACTCACACTCTAAAACAAAAATACTAAAAAGCGTACTTTATTCGTTTGAATTGGGTGCAACCATTTGAAGTGGGCGCTTTTCACTACTTTATTTATATTTAAGTCGGTTTACATTTTTTGTTAAATGTTTGATTGAGTTAAGAAGTTTTGGTATATATTTTTTTATTTTGGTATAACTAAAATCGAAGATGCATTGGTTGTCCCCAGGCAGCGAGGTGGTAGGCAAGCTGAGCTTACGGGTCAATTACAAAGACATACCGAGTAAGTGAGTGTGACATCGCCTTATACGTACTTGGTATAAGGTCTAATATTCTCTGTTTAACTTTCTGTGGAGCTCTAACATTTGGATGGCTAGGTACATGTCGTCATGCTTGTGCATATTGAATGCCCTAGTATCACGTATCAGATCGATTCGCACCGTCATTGAACATTGATCATGCTTCGTGCACTCTGTTTTATTTTATGTGATTTCTCTGATGTCATTTACTATTCAAACTGTCATTACTTACCATGCTCAGGCCAAATGTGTGCCGGTTGTTAATTAACATTCAGATCATCTCCACAAGTCATTGTTTACTAGCCTTGTTGTACAAAGTAGATGTATCGATAGTCTTTTTATAGAAACTATAGTTAAGTATCAGGTTTATCTGGTTAATGTATTCCATTCTCATTATTATTTTATTGCTGTAATATCTAACATAAATGGCACCTTTGATTTTTTTAATTTCAACCGACTTCAAATTAGACACTACTACTACTCAGCCGGTACATGACCCACTGCTGAGTCAGGCCTCCTCCAGTTACGTGGAGGGTAATTTTCCTACTGTGTCACGCAGGATTTGACGGGTTGGCATCGGGGCTCGTATCAAGTTTTCCTTCTCTTTTGGCTTGGTTTTCGGCCGTGCCAATTTCTTTTCTTACGATAACCTTGGGACGGAATGGGGTGGCGACAGTATGTATTCTTAATCCGTCACCACCGGAAATATACACTAAATAGCGCAAGATAATCAACCTTTTAAAGTTAGAGTTGGTGCTAAGAGCAAGATGCAAGATACATTACACTTACCAACGAAGTTAATTTAGTATACAATGTATGCCTTAGTCCCTATTTTGAAGTTGTGTTACATATTAATATTAGATGTTGTTTATTTTGTTCCTGTCAAACCTTCAGGGAAGCAATACGTTTACTATTTCAATTTAAAAAGCCAAACGTTTATTGCTTGATGGCCTAGTGATAGTGGTCAATCTCGTGATAAAACCACATTATCAATTGTCGACCCCATAGTCGCGTTACATGTCTTGACCTTCGCAGCATAACCGCTCTGCCATTACTGCCTATTACATTTGATTAAGCTAGAGTATCACTTCATTGTTGTCTACGCGTTCGTCGAGGTGTTTCATATCAGAAAATCGAGATGTACTATCATTACATACATGTAACATACGCCTTGTGGCACACCACATCGTTTGCAGTGTTCATCCGCAGTAAAACTTGTATCAGAAACCGCAGTCACAGTGTAGCTTTGTTCTGGCATTAGTTATCTTGACCTTGGATCCGTCTTTGTCGGCCGCTTTTAATTAAGCGTTAATTACACTATATTACATCACTCGGTAGGATATGCGGCTGTACTTAGGATATACGTTTTTACACATTTCCGTGTTGCAAATTTGTTACAGCAGTGGAAATCTTTGTTTTAGCTTTGATTCCATTTAACGTGGTTTGAATGCAACAGGTTAAAGAAGTTATGGCGCGAATGCAAGGCTGTTATGTGTAGTGGTTTTGTCGACAAGAAAGTAGAATTACAAATCGGATTCTGTATTACATATGGACATTACTCAGAAATTACGAATTTTGCGGTAAGTAATGTCAAACTATATGACGTCAGCATAAAACAATAGAAGTGTTTCTTTTTGCACTTAATCCTTCGTCGTTTCAGCCCATAAATGACCCACTACTGAGTCGAGCCTTTAAATTAATGGAGGGAATTGAGCCTACTGTGTGAAGCTGGGAAGACGGGGCACAGGATTTGTATCAAGTTTCCTTAACTTCCGATTAGGTCATCTACTCCTTGCGTTCCTTCACTCAATCCTTAATTGGGTGGGTCTTCAATACATATTATAAAACAAAGTCGCTGTCGTCTGTCCGTCCTGTGTATAAATAAATAATAACAAATAAATAAATATCCTTGGACATTTCACACAACGGCATCTCGGCCCAAGCTAAGCAAAAGTGAGATGGATGATAAACTACATAGCTATTATTTTTTTGGTAAATAACCAGATAGAAATCAAACAGACCCGGAACAACGGAACAATACTTGTAGGTCGTACAAATATTCCGTGCGGGAATCGAACCCGCGACATGCTGCGCATATCTAAAACTATGCAACGGATTTTGAAGCGGTTTTTTTATAGATAGAGTAATTCAAGAGGAAGTTTTTTATGTATAATTGCCACCGTGCGAAGGAGGGGCGGGTCGCTAGTTGTCTAATAAGACAGCATTTTATTCGTTTAAAATTTTATTATAAATCGTGTGAGATATCTTTAGGTGAGTATCACGTTGATAGTTTATTTGTTGATTTTTATTGACATTTTTCAAGTCTGTTTATTATTCTTAGAATGCTTGACAATAGGTTCGTCACGTTTGGAAACGTTGTCAGTGATTCCAAACGTGAGGTATTTCTATTGAAAGTGATGATGGTAATCTGATGATTGTTATCAACACGTATCTCACGTCTTATCGCCTTTGCTATTATATTTGAACCTTTCATCAGTTTCTTTGGTAACAACGCTTTAAGTTGAGTAAATAGCCTTGGAATTATCTTGGTTTCGGCTAGAAATGGAATAAGAAGATGATTTTGTTTATGTAAAAGTCTAACAAATTTTTGGTGTAGTTTCTGTATCACAACATCAGCGCTGGCTCTTAAAACGGCCCTATACATATAATATGAGGTCGTTACGGGGCCTGATGACGGGTATAGAATATTAAATGTCAGCTAACCATACCATCCTGAGGGTGCCGAAAGAGGCAACTAGACAAACACCACTTTGCTGCAAGAGAAGTAAAACTTAATACAAACCCAGCACCAACCCGTCTTGCCAGCGTGGCACAATAAGATAATTTTCCTTCAAGAATTTGGAGATGGTCCGACTCTGTAGTGCGCCATTTATAGGTTGAAATTATGATGACGAATATAAGTTCTGGAGGCCACCAGCTGATTTTAAAAGGTCACCTTTTTATATGCCTTGAATGAGCATTAACGTTCAGTTGGCCCAGACTGCGTAATCCGACATAAATAAAACTGCCTGAAATAGGCAGATTTGTTGGTATAAGTTATTTCCTTTGTGAAGAGCCCTTGTCACACTAGGCATGATTAGGCGGAGGCAAGCCGCATATTATTATGCAACTTATTTATACAAAACAAAAGAAGGTTGAATTGTATAGTCTTGTTTTTTTTGCAACTATAATAGTGTACAAAAAGGACGAGCTTTTCAAATGTGTTTATTTTAAAGCGAGCAAATTGACCGACCTTGGCACACAAATGTAATTTGCAGCTATTGTTCGGATCGCATCGTGTTTGGTATCTGTTTTTTTATTGGTTATACAATCGCGAGCTGGCCACGGTACTCTTAGGTTTGTATTACACGCATACCAGTGTTGATGGGAGATAAACTTATGATCAGTGGATGGACGGATTCGCTTTGTAACTGTCGAAAAATTTATTTGTAATCTACTCCAACAAGGTTCTGTCTTTGTCTATGTGTGTTTACCGATATAACCGTCAAAAAAAAAAATTAACCTCACTACTAGGTTTAACCTGTCTCGGGGGCTATATACAAATATGTAAATCACGAACACTAATGCTCTGCAGATGCCTCTAGTTTACACAAAGAACGACACTTGCCCGACACCGGAATCGTACCGAGGACCCGTGATCCAAAAGCGAAACAAATACGAAACATACCAAACTCACCGGAAACGTTCATATTTCGGTAAAGGAGCACGCTATGTCTCTATCCAGACTAAAATTAATCATTGTACCAAATTTAGCCCATGTCCATTGAGCCGTTCGGTGTTTGAGAAAGTGATGTCTATCCGGATTTTCGCAATTAAAATACCAGGAAGATGAAGCTGCGAATCGAATTAGCTCTGTGAAGAAGTTGATTCGCAACAATATTGTGTTCGGACATTTGTCAATGTTGCTTTGTGATCTACACAAAGACAAGACGTCTATTGCGTCTTAGGTATTGTTGCCGCTGTAATGTGATATCTATTGGCGACCGTCTGTCTATTCAGCTCAAGAGACCGCTTTTTGTATCTATTGCTCCCACGTATTGCACAATGCAGATGTTTAGAGTTATGATAATTTCTCTTCTTCATTATCTTTTCCCAATTCCAGCGATGGTATATTAGATGTTTTACTGCAGTTTTATATTCCATTCATTCTTCTAAGATTGTTATCTATAGTGCATGTGCAACTTGAAATTTTTTGTGGTGTTTGTATCCTCAAAAGTTTCTAAGAATTTGTATGGTTCAATGTTTCTGTGATGACAAGATTCTTCTTAAACTTGTTTGCTTGTCGCAAACGATGAGCAATTTTTTGTCAAATGGTCAGTAGTCTGGTCCTTTATATGCCCATGGGCAGAAAGCACTACTTACTTTATTTTTTATAGGGTGCTAAGCGAGTGTGTTCGTAGCTAAGGTTACAGAAAATCAGCCTGTTAAAGACACTTTCGCAGTTGGTGTTGGCAGTTTTAATGTACAACGTTTATCGTCAATGTCATCAGATGACAAAAAATATTCTTAATTTTATCTCCATGTGTTTGGGTCTTGCGTGTTATCTGTGACCTCAAGCGCTGGCCCGAAGGTCGGAACCCGGCCTGTTTAAACAAGACTTTCACTTGCACTGAGCTCTTGTTGCGCTCTCATACGTCGTGAGAATCAAAGTCATTGTCTCGGAGTCTGCTTCACAATACGGTTGCTAAAAATAAATACATAATTATAAAGTCTCTGCTTTTAGGCTGTAACAATATATTCAGTTTGGATCATCTTGATCTGGCGTATCCATGTACAGGCACTTCCTTCATCCGCATCTTTTGCTAGTCGCATATTCCTCCCTTTCCTCTCCAAAGAATTATGCGATTATGGTGCTATAAAATATATTTTATTAGGATGTTTAGACCTAGGCGAACGTTTCGTGACTAAATCGGAGACGTCTTGAAAAAGGGCCAGGTCAAGAGTACCCTAAATCGAAGAGCATGTATGAAGGGAATAATGAAAGTGGACGAAGCGAAGCCAGTATGTAATACCAGTATGGTCGTAGCAAATGGAAAGAAGTGGTCTCTGCCTACCCCTACGGGAAAGAGGCGTGATTATATGTATGTATTTATTAGGATTATAACGGCAGTAGACATTTATTCGTGATCTTGGACAGTACAGAGTTTTGTATCGGCCCTTTTTTGTTGTGAGATTGAGTCGGTCGTAATGCTTATACGATACCTGAAGAGGTTTTAAAATTCGACATGAATACAGAAGTTTGTATTAGTGAATTGCATGTTTCTAAACTGCCCCGCGATTCAGGTTATATTTACAGCAAAGATTTCGTTAAAAAAATGGCGCTTCTTAGGAGGCATAGGGGCAGAAATAGACTAGAGTGGCCTGATGATGACTTCAAGAATTACTTATGCACCAGATTTTTTAGCAATAGACACGCTACGCATGTTTGTTTAGTAGTATTTAAGTTGTAGTGCTTATTTGTAGATTTGCCGTATGGTATCTAATGTAATTATGGGCGTAATTGGCATAATAGTTGTATAATTTTATGTATAGTTTTTTTTTAAAGAGCCTACTATATTTTTATTCGTCTTCACGAACACAAACTGATCTGAGCCAAAGTATCTCTGGCTTACACAAATACAACTGGAATCGAACCTGGGGAAATTTACGAGCAGTGCTTGCACCCCATATCAACGGTCATTGTTTTAAGCTTGGCATACATATTTTGAGCATGCGATCATTTTTTGTTATGAATGCAATCTGACGGATGGCTGAACAACAGTGCTGCTTTCATTGTCAACCTAAAATATATTTCGTATATCGTTAGTCTAAAACTCGCTGCGGATCGAATATGTCGAAGCCTGTTTTGAATTATAACACAAACTGTTGCTATGAGTAATTCATAAAAGTGCTATGAGTAATTCATAAAAGTAACATAACAACTTGTTGATCATTTTCCGAAGCGCTTTGTGTTTTGACGCAGGAACCTTGAACTTTGACTTCTGATTCCCGCAGCCCCAGTATTTGTCTAAACAGCAGATAAATAAAACATCGCAGATTTCTATTTACAACATTGATAATGTAAATAAACTTTAGCATTTTGATGACTGCCTCGTTGGTCTAGGGGTTAGATGTGGCGCCTTTGGATCAACGGGTCCCGGCTTCGATTCCAGGGTCGGGCAAGTGTCTTTGTAAAACCAAAGGCACTAGCTGAGTCTGAGTGTCATTTGTGTTTGTGAATTACATGTCTGTAAACTGCCCCCGCGATCCAGGTTAAACCTAGGGCAAGGGTTTCGTTTTAAAAAAAGAACTTAATGAAATGTCCTCAGGTATTATTTACCTACACTAAGATCTTACCCAACCTCGGGTTTTCGGGACCTGTGATCCAAAGGCTTGCTCTCACACCACTACTGCCTCGTCTGCCGTCGCTTTTGTAGACGTGTTTATGTTAATAAGTCTCGTCTCCTCAGTAACAGAGAAGCCTGCGCCGGCAGAGCAGCCGACACAGCGTAGCGGGCCTCATGGAGTTCAGATCGTGGATGCAGGCCCAGACCACACGTTCACCCTCAATGAGGAGGCACTCCGGGACCTTCTTCTGCAGGACGACATCAAGGACCGCCCCGTGGTGGTCCTGTCGGTTGCCGGTGCCTTCCGCAAGGGCAAGTCATTCCTGCTAGACTTCTTCTTGAGATATCTTAATCACAAGGTTAGTATGTCATGTCATTAGTTATTTCTCGAAGAGAGAAGTGGGAGAAATTTCTAGCTCGCCTTATCCCAAGTCACCAGTCTAACCTGATTTGGGTAACTACCAGTATTTGCACGGATCGAGTGCAGTATCTCGATCCATCTATTGTTACAACTGGTAAATCTTTTTGGTTAGACTATATGCCAGTTTTTACGCTAGTGTAACAATTGCCTTAGACAGTAGCATGGCAGTCGGGACCGACGGCTTTCCGTGCTCTCCGAAACATGGAGGTGGTCAGATGTTGAAAGTAATGGACACCACCCAACGTCCACCAGTGCCAGGCGTTGCTTAACCTTGGCTACGACCTTCTCACTTAAATCAAAATATCTTTGACATATTTGAAAACGCCAACTAGCTGCAATGACTGCATAAATGATATTGCTTTAAACTAAGTAATTAAATAACGATTTCGTCTTTTCTTTTCCACCGCTCATGATGAAGCACAAGAACAGGTTTCAAATAAATAAACCATAGACTGAGTGGAAGTTTCCTTGACGGATTGAATGTGGAGGCTGTGTTTTTTATGTTTAAAATATAATTTGTTTATTTGTGGTCAATTAGTAATTCGACCATATTAGACGGATATTTGGGGAGCCTTGTTTAGCAGTTTCTGATGGATAAATGTATAGATCAATTTTATGGCTTAAGGACCAAATTTCCATGTTCAAAAACTGTAAATAAAATGTGCTTTCCAATTACGTTGTAAAAATGCTTTCAGTACGGTTCCGATGGCGCCGTTGATTGGCTGGGATCAGACGAGGAGCCCCTGCAAGGCTTCAACTGGCGAGGGGGCTCCGAGAGAGACACAACAGGGATCCTCATGTGGTCCGAAGTATTTAAGGCCACACTTGAAAATGGAGAAAAGGTACTTAATCAAGCGCTTTAAATCATCATCAGTCCACCCTAGTCCGTGTGGTTTGGATTTAGAATAAATAGTGTCAACTCCCCATTTCATCCTAAGGATGTCGTAGGAGCCGATAAAGCGAAATGACAAGGCCATTACCTGGCCGCAAGAGAAGGAAAACTTGTTCTTGTCTGGCCAGCGTGTCATGGTCTAATTACTCCATGTAACTGGAGGAGGCCTGATTCAACAGTGGGTCATTGATGGTCTGAGTACTAGAAGTAGTAGTCTACTCTAGTCCACTGCTGTTGACAGGCCTCCCTAAAGAGCGTCATAGCGCCCTGTCTTTACTGCCCGCAACCTTTCGCAGAACATTCTTTAGTATTTTAGTCATTGCACTTAACTTTTAATAACGCTTTACTGAGTTCGGCCTCCCCTAAATTCATGGAGGGAAATTAACCTACGCTGGCGAGACGAGTTGGCACAGGGTTTGTATCAAGTTTTCATTCTCTTGCGGCTAGGTGTTCTCTTGCTTTCCTTTAGTCGCCTCTTACGACACCCTCAGGACGATATGGGGTGATGACACCGTGTATTCTAATAATAACTAGAGACAAAGCAATTGGTTTAAAGAAGATAATGAACGTTTGCAGGTAGCGATTCTGCTGCTGGACACACAGGGCGCGTTCGACAGCGAGTCGACGGTGCGCGACTGCGCCACCATCTTCGCGTTGTCCACCATGGTGTCCTCTGTGCTCATCTACAACCTGTCGCAGAACATCCAGGAGGACGACTTGCAGCACCTGCAGGTGAGGCTAATCTCCATATACAACTATGTGCAGTCATTTCAAGCAGGAACTCCACCGCCCGAGGTATTCTACAACAATCAATCCGGAGCCGTCACCACACGGAATGGTAGCAGAACTGTGTAGTTTAAACTGTGTCTTGAAGTGCCTTTGTCATCGGTTTGTTGTTATTTCAGTTATTCACAGAGTATGGCCGGCTGGCGTTGGAGGACAGTGGCCGGACACCCTTCCAGAGGCTGCAGTTCCTCGTGCGAGACTGGAGCTTCCCCTACGAGGCGGCCTACGGTGCCGAGGGGGGCAAAAAGATTCTACAGAGAAGACTAAAGGTAACACTAAAAAAACGGTGGAGAAACTACTCAGACCGCCGAGCTAATCGAAAACAATATCTGTACATCTGTTGAGGAGTTGCGATACTAAGAGAGGGTAATCAACCAGGCACTGCCCGACCGGGAAAAGACGTCCACCTGGCAGACTATTGCAGCCAAATAATCACCCTTGAATAGTGTCATGTTCCTCTAGGTCAGGGTCCCGCAGGTCCCGAAGGGTTTCCCGGTGCTGCCAGAGATATATTTTAACTTGTTACATGCGGACCTTTTTGAGCAGTGGGTTAATGACGGGTTGGAATTGTGGCAGGTGTCGAGCAACCAGCACCCCGAGCTGCAGTCTCTGCGCAAGCACATCACGGCCTGCTTCTCGGAGATCGCGTGCTTCCTCATGCCGCACCCTGGCATCCGCGTCGCCACCAGCCAGGACTTCGATGGCAGGCTCAAAGGTACGCCCTGTCTGCGTTGGGGAGATGGCCTTGGCGATCTTGGGTGTCAGTTCCTCAGTTGAGACACATCTTGGCTCATATGGTGGAAGTTTCCAGATACAAAGGAAAGGTTAATGCCGATTGTTTGATGTGCGATAATATTATCATTATTTCTGACATCCCCTGTGTCGTCGATCCAGACTGTGGAGAAATAAAAATTCCGTTTTTGAGTTCAATATGGCACCCTCAATAGGGAGCAGCGAAATACACGTCCGTAGCGCACCGTTCCTTTGCATAGACGACGTAAACTAGAAATGTCGAGAAGTAGAAATTGAGCTCTACACTAGCGCCACGGTATATTTCACTGCTTTTAATAGAGATTGTCAACTTTATTGCCAACCATCGTCTACATCGGCTATCACGTTGTTAGTTACTTGAAAAACAGCAGTTAGTGTAACCAAGTTAATTCCTGTAGTCCCACTAAAGGAATCTCGCTGGGTGAACCACTAAGACACATTCCTACCACAAACTGGCCCAAGTACAATAACACAAATATCCGCGTGGGACGAGTAACGTCACTGAAGGGTGAACCTCGAGTCACACACCGGTTTTCTCCGAGCCGGTCGGAAGGCCGCCAAAGGGATCAGCAAAATGGTGGCTGGAATTAACCAATATTGTGCCGTTTACAGACATCGAGATGGAGTTCAAGTGCTCCCTACAGCAGCTGGTGCCGATGCTGCTGGCTCCTCAGAACCTGGTGCCGAAGCTCATCAACGGCCAGAAGGTCAAGGCTAAGGACATGCTGCAGTACTTCAAGTCCTACATCAGCATTTACAAGGGGAACGAGCTCCCCGAACCTAAGAGCATGCTTGTGGTACGAGTTTTCGTGGAATATGATATTGTTAAACAATTAGTCTGAATTATGGGCAAAGGCGTACGCCGTACAGCCACGTCATTTAATAATACACTAGGCAGTACAGATCAATATTGTCTCTGTGTGGTTACAGATTTAGAATACATAGGGTCAACGTCCCATTCCTTACCGAGGGTGTCGTAAGAGCTGAAAATTGGAAATGGCAATGCCGTTAAACTAGCCGCAAGAAAAGGAAAACTTAATATGAAAGCCTGTACCAACCTAGCTGGCCAGCGTGGCGCAGTTGGCTATTTACTCTCCGACTCAGCAGCGGGTCATTTATAGGCTGAATAGTGGTAGGCAATATAGACATATTTATTTAATTCCATTACATTAATATGAATTTGTGCAAGATGTGAATTATATGCAATATGATGGGATATAAACAAGACTGCGTCAAGCTGAAGACAGGGCACTATGGCGCTCTTTAGGATAAGCCTATGTCCAGCAGTGGACTAATGTGGGCTGATGATGATGATGATAAACAAGACTCAACTTTACAACACAATTATGGTCTAAACCCGATGTAAAACAAATAATAAGATGTAATCGACAATCAATGTTTCATAAATTATTAATTTGTATGACTGGACAGGCAACAGCGGAAGCCAACAACCTGACGGCGGTAGCCGAAGCCAAGGAGGTGTACACGAAGCTCATGGAGGAGGTGTGCGGCGGGGCCAAGCCCTACCTGCAGACGGCCCTGCTGGAGAGCGAGCACGCCAGGGTCAAGGACAAGGCAGTCCACGCCTTCAACGCCAAGCGCAAGATGGGCGGCGACGAGTTCAGCCAGGGGTACTTCCAGCAGCTCGTTCAGGTGGGGACCAGTACCAGTGTTCTTACAGCTCGAGGGCTGCCCTCAAGCTTCCTGGTAACCGGTTAGCGATACTTATGTATAAAAGAAGAAAGCATGACGATGCCAGTAAAAAAAAAAGTAAAAAGATCCGGCTGCAGAATTAGTGTGCTCGGCAGTTATTTGCTAAAAACCAAAACTAATATATAAAATTCTTGTGTCACAGTTTTAGTGTTTATACACCTCCGAAACGGCTTGACCGATTTTGATGAAATAGGTTTATAACTAATTTTTACAACCCTAAGTGTTAAGGGTGGTTCAGCCAAAAAATTTCAAGTTTTCATTTTATTATTTTTTTATTATACAACATACCTAAATACATACAACCCTAAATTTTCACCCCTCTGCGATCAACACCTATTTAATTATATAGCAAAACAACGTTTGCGGGGTCAGCTAGTTTTTATGTATATTTATAATTAGGCACCCTGGTAGATATGTATTCTCCTATGTAAAATCGGCCGCTAGTATTTTAAAGGCATGTTTGCAACAAGCATCAATGTCCAATCCATGTCCCCAGGACTTGGACGAGCAGTTCGAGCAGTTCCGCGCGCACAATGAGAGCAAGAACATCTTCAAGGCAGCCCGCACGCCGTCCGTGTTCTTCGCCATCGCGCTGGTCTTCTACATCCTCAGCGGCGTGTTCGGCCTCGTGGGCCTGTACCCCATCGCCAACCTCTGCAACCTGCTCATGGGGCTCGCCCTGCTCACGCTGGTGCTCTGGGCCTACATCAGGTACCGCCTAACTATGGCCATGCCATCCTGAGGGTGTCGTAAGAGGAGACTACTCAGCCCAAACACGACTCACTGCCGAGTCCACCTCCTCCTTCTGTGTCACTCTGGTCAGACGGGTTGGCACAGGGTTTCATATCAAGTTTTCAGCCTCGTCATGGGGCGGTGACACAATGTGCTCTAAATCCGTCACCACAGAGCTCTGTTTTTGGATTAGGTATTTCTCTAATACAAAATTGTCTTTGGAGCTTAGGTCCCCCTTCGACTCCGGGGTAGGGCAAGTGTCTCTATGTGAACCAGAGGCACTTGCTCTGAGTGTAGGTGTCATTTGTGTTCGTGAATTACTTGTGTAAACGGGCCCAGCGATACAGGCTATATTAGGGCAGGTGTTCCGTTTAATAAACAAAGCAAATGTTTGGGTTTACAGGTACAGCGGCGAGATGAGAGAAATCGGTGTCACTATAGATGACGTTGCTAACGTGCTCTGGGAAAATGTGAGTATAATTTTATCTTTTACCAAATTTGCCCGAGTAGCTTTCGTCAAAAAAAATCACAACAACAAAATCAGACTACAAATGTATACATTTTAGACTATGTTCATGTATTTAAACTATGGTCTCGATTGGTCCAACTTTACAACCATGATTTGGTGTTAGTCTGCGTTTTGTAATAGAAATTATTGTAGTCAGAGGTTAAAACTTGATTGTATACTGTGTTTAGAGGGTGCTTTGTAATAAGGCCGTGTGTTTTAATTAGGGTCACTGCAAGCGAGACAAAATTAATAACAGAAGTAGAATCGCTTGAGATTTGGTTCGTCCGAATGCGATGTCCTTCTAAAGCCGGTCACTCACATTCGCACGAATACGCGAACCCACAAGTGTAGGACGACATTCGCAAATGGGTTCGCGAAGTTTTGGCCGCATTCGTGCTTTTCCAAGCGGTGTCGGTTTTTTAACGCACATCAAAGCGCGCGAACCGCGAACCTTCGCGTAGTCTCCCACACATTCGTGTGACCAGTTGCGCCCACGATTGCGAAGGGAACGGACGTGTCGCTATTTTCATAGTTCGTGACAACTCTTGTTTAGCGTACCTTCATAATGGATTGGAATAACACCAAGATGATGGAGTTCATTGAAATCCTTTTTTTTTTAACTCCTGCACATTAAATTAAAATTCTTCTTTTCTTCAATGTTCTATTGAAGAATTCAATGTATAGAAAATCAAACTAAAAAATAGAAAATAAATTTTAATACATTTTAATTAAAAATAATGTCCAAAAAAATGATTTTATTGTAAAAAAAAGCGTGGGGTGCTTTTCAGGATATTATCAAAATAACCCTTCTAGTCATATCTGTTCATAAAATATTTAGATATTTAAATATTTAGACATTCGTAAACATGTGCAGGAGGAAGCGCAAACAGGTTTGCGATCCCATTCGCATAGCCGCTAAGTTTGCGAATGAATGTGACAGCCCTTCACATGCTCGCAAACATTCGTACAATGTACGAATGTTTGCGCGCATGTGAGTGGCCCCGCTAAAGGAATTTTCAACAAGAACTTTGTTTTTCAATTGGGGCAACACCAACAACATGACAGTTTTGACATTTAGTATTTGGACGTAATCGTAGTAGATGCTTTCGCAATTGTTACAATGAATTCAATTTCGCTCGAAAATCGTTTTAAAATAATCAAAATCCACTATGAAAATTGTGGTTCTGTTAAAGTTACATTTAGCAAAATTCGTGTTATTTTTGAACAACATAATCGTCCAGAACGTGTGATTTAACACCACTGGATTATTTTTTGTGGTGTTATCCGAACTCAGATATCAGAAGGAATCTCCTTCTATCGGAAGTATAGCGTATGCAGGTTGCATGCGTTGGTTGACGTCTCTGGTGTTACCAACGTGCATAGGCGGTGGCGGCCGTATGCTTCTGCGCTAGTTCTTTACATCACTAGGAGTGTACCCACCTGATGGTGTTACAGACGCTTACGAACTTTTGTAACAACTGGGTCACGTGACACCGACCCTTTTTGTTGGTGACGCTGGGGAAATGCCTTGTGCATACCGCCGAACCCCCCGGGGTGGGGCCGCCGATTATGTGGGACTCCGGAAACTGCTCGTCTACCCACTAAAAGCTTAGCGGTATACCCTTACACGACACGCTTGGGGCGCCACAGGTTCGCGTAAACGCATTCCACTGTGGCGCTCCGAACGTGACACCGACCCTGCTAAGTGAAAGTATCCTCTCAGAGATCTGGTGACCTTACGTGCGAGAACACTGCATCGCAGCTCCTTCCCCGGTCGGGCAGATTCACAATGCTAATTTGGGATATTCCGTAGATAATGAAGCCGGTGTACCAGGCGGGCCTGGAGAAGGGCATCGAGCACGCGGCGGCGGCTGCGGCTGAACGCGCGCTGGGCCCGCCCACGCCCTCCACGCCCACGCCCAACGGGAAGCACAAGCACTTGTGATACCGCCCACGCCCACGCCCAGCGGGGGAGCCCACTGCCCGCCCCTGGCCCGCGGCCGCCTGGGCCCTCGCGGCCGTCACTAGGTAACGCGGCGTGAAGGCTTCAGTGTCACGTCACAGGCACGGGTTGCGGCCGGTTTCGGACGCAATGCCTCCGGGAGAAACTCAACGTCTATCTGTTTAAATTGCATCATCATGAGGGCTTTGAGGGTAGTGCGAGATGAACAAAGGCGGGGTCCGCTTCGGGCCTGGGTTTTGCAGACGTCAAAGTCTTTATTGGCTTATCGTGCAATTGCCATTATTTGAGAAACAAGGGTTATGAAGATTGGTGACAACTAATGGGCGTCGGAAATCTATAAATTTAAAAATCATGAGAAAAGTTAATTATGAGCAACTTCTTAAAATTATGGTAACAATATAATATTTGGTCTAGTTTTAACGTGCCCGCGCATCTATCAGGTGGCATATGTCACATGACCGCTTAATGCTCACGTGACTTTGCAATATATAGTAACTAATAGTAGAAAGTTTCTCTCGAGGCTTAAAATCATTGCGTGGTGATATCGGCCGTGTGCACACCGTTGCAGTGACGTCAAAGGTGTTTTGTGTGAGTGTGATAGGGACAGAACGACTTTTGATATGTAATTAATAGTTGGTAGCTGTTTGGTAGAAGGGGCTTTGAAGTTGCGTTTTGTTCTTTTCTTAAAAAACTATATTTAAATGTATCCAAACGATTTATTAGATCAAAACTTGGACTTTCTCTTCAAGAGGAAGTCAATGTTGGAAGTATAGCTAATATATTTTCTTAATGCCGGTCATGCCATTTTGATACCGGTCTTTTAATTTGTACATATAAATCTTACTGATAGCCCCCTTTTTACCAAACATTGACCATTTCATCATTTGTTTAATTCTCTACCACGGTGATGGATGATGTATAGATAGATAAATTCTAGTGTTATTTAAGGTTTTTGTAAATGGTATCTTATTTGGAATGTTAAATTATGCGAGTGCTGGTCAAATGATTATCCCCTTATTTTGTCAATAAATCTATAGTAAAACAATAATTGAATCTATGGCCGTCTTGCTTAGTTGAGATGGTAATGATAAGGACAGAGGTAAAATATCAGCTTTTATGATTATGACACTTATTGCAAGTCTTGACATTATTTGTTAAGAAGTTAAATTTGTAAGAATATACTTGGACCAGACCAACTTTCATGAAGGATACTTGCTGGGTTTTTCTCCATGACATAATTTGTAACCTCCCCATTGGCAAATCCGTTGTAACAGAATGTGAACCCTATTTAGTTTGATATAAGAGTCTATTTAGGCCGGCAACATTGAATTGCCAAGTCATTAATAGAAGATTCGAAACATGACGAAAGACTTATGAAAAAGTTTAAACTTGTAATCGTTTTCGTTGTAACGGTTATATGTTAATTGTAACTGGTTTTATTGATATTTAGTTAAATCTGGTAAAATGTTTAGTATTCCGTGTGCCTAGTGCTAGTTTATTAACCAATTCGAACGCGTTAACGTTAACTTCAATTGTAATTTATGTTCACATACATTTTAGATGGTTAGATTTGTTGAGTTAGCATCCTTGATCTTTGTGATGAAATAAACTAGCACTAGAATACCTTTATCCTGCGTTGCACTCATGACCCACTCGTGAACGAACTATATTGTTAGTTAATACAAAATATGCTGGCGATAGAATAGGTTGAAAATTCGCATTAGGCACACTGAAAGCGCCTGCCACGGCGTCTGGATATAGTTTATTCAATAAAGGAGTAAGTTTACGATTTATTTTATCAACCTATTTTACTAGGAAGTCTGATTAGAAAAGTACGCTAACTCGTTATTTTTAATTAATCACTTTTTGAAGATCATTTCGCTGACAGAGCCTGAGACTACTCTGAGCCTATGCAACCCATTGTTCAGTTGGGACTCTCCATATTCGCATGTATTACAGCAGGCCTTAAGTGATAATAATCTTTCATTGGGATTTATAATACAGTCTTATCTTCGAAAAGTATCATAAATGTTTGCTGCCAGATAAGGGAACCAGTCTGCTTAATTTGTGTCAACCAGTCTGCTTAATTTGGTTTAGTAGGTAAATTCCCTCCCAGCGGCTGGAGGTACCGAGTTTAAGAAGAAATGTAGTTTCTTTTTTTAAACTTGCCGTATAGTTTTTAGGCTAAATGGAGAATGCCTGACTGAACAGTCAATCTTTTATGACCTGCGATGATGATGATGATGTATAGTTTTAGTATAATGTCATTAGCTTAGTGAAAGCGCTATACTAGCAATAACTGTCAATATTTTCTACGCTTCTAATCGGACTTCGACCAAGAACTGGACTCGTTGTAAAATATTGTTACTGAATTTTGTTCTAAATAGTGAAACAATATATTCTCATTAAGCCCATGGGTTGTTTATTGATTTTATTATTTGACATCATGTTTATAGTCGACCGTAGCGATATTTTCTCAAATACCACTTAAGCTCTATTTACATGGAGAGGCTTCATAGGATTTGGCGCGACAGCGTCTAACTAAAGCCTTATAAGGATGCCAAGTCAATGCGTCGAGCCTACCGAAAGGACTAGTTGGCCAGGCTTATTTATCTACAAGTACTAGGGAGAAACTGACCTTTTTCTGATCCAACTTGTAATCACTAAGCGTATATTTAAATGGAAATAACCCATCTGCGTATACTAGATGCTTAGTAACACTTATTATTATAGGGAAAAAAAGGAATTGTAGAAATAACCAAATTGTCGTTCTTCCCGGTTTTTTCGTTCATGTCTTGTCCCTGTTAATGGAGCATTAACATCCTCCATGAGTCTCCTCTCTGCGTGTAAATAGCGCTTCACATAAGGTTTTGTTTATTGCGTACTTTTTCTCTAGGCAACAAATAGTGATGGGGGCATTGTCGTTTGTAAGCGTTTGCCATAAGATATTGTGCGTAATTTATATGTGGATAAGGAGTAAAATCGAATGACTTAGGTTTTACTCGATGTTCTATCGCAGCAATGTCTGGCGCGGTATATTTGTTTAGTGTTTAAAGTGGGGGTTTGAGGACGGTTAACACTTTGTAAAATTGCAGTATCATTGTATTATATTTTTTATTGAATCTACAGAATGGACTAGAAAAGGTATACACATAACACACTGGATGTTATTATACGAATATTGCGTGCAATTTTTCTGATAAAGATTAGTTATGCACATAAATTTAGTGACCTAGTCATATAATGAGAGATAAACACAAGAAATTGCAAAACATATTATGGTTCAGAAAGGCTTCATCAGGGATGGACTTTTGCCGCACGCAGTATATATAAAAACAGATCCAGTTCATAAAAAAATATAAACTTTGAGACTGCAGCTTTGCACTGTGTATAGAACGGCAAATCGAGCCTCTAATGTCGGTGGTAACGTAGATTTTATGAAGCAATAACAAATTTATAACGTAGTGTTTAATTGTCAACAAAAATGTGTAATGTTAGAATAATGCACAAATATTAATTTATTGTATCATTCGCCCAATTCGGTCATCACACTTGTTACTTAGCACCTGTCCAACAGTACTTAATTTGTTAAAAGCTTATAGGTTACTAAAGTAATATCATAGCCTCATGGTCTGCTGTTTTACATAATTTTACGACGCTATTTCGATTGTGTCAAAAATCGTAAAGTACTGGAATCGTCTACCAATGGCCCCGTGTAGGAATTGTGGTTGATTGAATAAGCAGACTATGAATCCCAGATCATGTTATAAATACTTTATGGTGTGACTTGTGACTTAAATGCGTAGTTAAAGTTATATTTTTGCATATCCAAGTTGGCATAGTCAAAATTGTTGCTCAATAATTGTAAAATTGTTTTAATCACGTCTCTAAATTTAAAATGTCTTCAAATATGTTAGATATGCGCGCTAAAGTTGTGTTACAAAAGTTAAGCAATTGAATATAGTTTTTTTTGCGAACACTATTGAATCTCATTGTTTCAGAAATGTCAACATTACTTAATAGCTAAGGAAGGTGCCTGATTTCACGAAATGGACTGTTCATAATACAATCTTCTATCTTTAAAATTGTTATGTATTAGTTATCTACACAACGCCTTATGTAGCTGCCGTTTTTTAAAAACAAAAAAAAACAATAATGTAAATACTAAAATGTTTATAGACAAAATAGCGATACATATCTTAATTTTTTTAATTAATAAAAAGTATATATTTTAGCATGTGCCAATTGAAGTTCATTAAAAATGAATATTGTTTCTGTTTGTATTTTGGCATGGGAATAAATAATTTGTTGAGATATTGGTTGTTTGTTTTATGCTCGTGTTGTTGAGAGGACACATCGGAGATATCTGACCTTCCCGGTCTTTTTCCAATTTCATTGGGCGAACACCAACCATACAGTGACGAACACTGGTCGTAATTTGTTTTGAATACCATATCACTACATAGTATAAAACAAAGACGCTGTCGTGTGTCCGTCCCTATGTATGCTTAAATCTTTAAAACTACGCAACGGATTTTGAAGCGATTTTTTTCAATAGATAGAGTGATTCAAGAGGAACGTTTTTAGGTATAATACATACATAATTGCCCCCGTGTAAAGCCGGGCCGGGTCACTAGTATCCGATATAAAACTGAATTGGGATTGCCGGTAGTATTGTGGATGGGCTCCGTGCAAATACTGTTAGGCTAACTAGCCAAATCGGGTTATTCTGGCGCAGATCCCAATGATATTGGAAAAATGACAGGTAGATGGCGGTCCAGCACACGACGAGCCTGGTGGTCATCGAAGAGTGACAGCAGCGGCGTCAGACCTCATACAACACGCTCTCCAGACCTGACACCCATTTCCACTTGTAGAGCCATGCTAAGAAACTTATTTATGGTCAAAGACAAAGATACGACGTGATAGTAAGCTTACGCGCAGTGCTGGTAGGCTTCCCACACGGTGGACCGACGACTTGGTTTGGTGCCGGAAAGCGATGGATGCGGGCGGCTCAGGACCGGCCTTAGTGGACATTTTTGGGGAGGCCTATGTCCAGTAGTCACGTCTTTTGGCTGAAATGATGAATGTGTCAATGAGTGACTGTGAATTTGTACCTAAAAAGCTTGTAGGTACAGTACAAGTGCTGGCTGTATTTAAAAAAGAATTTGGTTTTTTTTTTCAATTTATTTTTTTAATATCTTTTAATTTTCTATTGTCTATTGAACATAGATCAAGGATAATGTAGTATTGTGTTTTTTTTTGTATTTTGTAATAATAAAATAACATTATTTACTGGCCACGAACGTAATAAAATATTTTTTATTGGATAGATCGCAATCGACTAAGCACCTCGCGCTCGCATCTACAGCGGACTTTCAATGTGTCTGGCAAGGTGTAAAAACCATTTAAACTGTCCGGCTACTGAAGAAACATGTTTTCATAGGTCCCCAAGCAACATATTAAAAATTTAGCTTTTATATATGACGAAAGTATAATTATAATTTGTTAAAGTTTATGGGTGTCTGCCAGTGGTAGCAACAGTCATAAGTGTCCGGCAATGGATCTCCCTAATAATATTACAAAAAAATTGAGCTTTATACATAAATGAATTTAAGGTACTTATTAGTAACCTTATTACTTATTAGGTTATTTTACCTAAAAACCTTTACTACCTGTTACCTGCCCAAGGAACCACAACCCACACTCTTGAGTCCCCGGTCGTTCTTACCTGTTTAGACACAGATATACACAGAAAACTTTCAGCTTTTATAAAATAACGAAGGCCTGGGTGTCGTGGGATCTATAGGTTTCTAATAGTGAAAGAATTTTGCAAATCAGTCTAGTAGTTTCAGTAGCCTATCTATTCAAGGCAATGAAATAGCAAACTTGCTACAATAGTGTCAAAATCTACATCAACGTGCCCCGGACATTTCACACAACGCCATCTCGTCCCAAGCTAAGCAACTTAATGCTTGTGTTATGGTAACGAGATGGATGATAAACTACTTAAATACATTTTTTTTTGTAAATACATACATATTATAGATAGAAATGACACCCAGACTCCGAGCCAGTGCCTCTGGTTTAGACAAAGACACTTGCCCGACCCGGGAATCGAACCCGGGACCCGTTGATCCAAAGGCGGCACATCTAACCACTAGACCAACGAGGCATAAGGTAATAATGCTTATGGCAATAAGGTATAGCAATGATGTTAGTATTATTATACTCTTTGTGTTAGAAGTAAAAAGGTGTATGGATAGGTTATAAGTGGTCAGCAAGCGGCACGTTAAAAGTAGGCTAATTAGCAAACCTGACCTCAGTGTTGCGTCGCTGGCGTCAACAAATGCACGTCAGCCGCGTGTAAAAAGTGCTTTAAAACAATTAAAAATGCCATCGTGTGTTATGAGATATAGCACAAACTACTCTAACAAAACTTCTAAAAGTCAAGGAATCACTTATTATTCGTAACTATCACTATTTCCGTAATATAATTAATATTTTTACAACTTTAAAATGTAATTCGTAAAATATGGCGGTAAAATCAATGAGTGGAACAAAAGTATCCTCATTACAAAGTGCAAAAGAGATAGATGTCATTAAGCATCACAGACTATAGAGAAACAGACATGTGAGCTGCCTAACGGAGTAGGTACAATCTATCTATCTATCTATCTATCAGCCACAGAAGTCCACTGCTGAACATAGGCCTCCCCCATAGATTTCCACAATGTGCGATCACGTGCTGACCGCATCCACCGACTTCCAGCGACCTTTACAAGGTCGTCCGTCCACCTAGTTGGGGGTCTTCCCACGCTCCTCTTTCCCATACGTGGACGCCACTCCAAGACTTTTATGCCCCAGCGGCCATCTGTTCTTCGGGCCACGTGGCCTGCCCATTGCCACTTCAACTGTGCAATCCTTCTAGCTACGTCGGTCACTCTAGTTCTTCTACGGATTTCCTCATTTCTGATTCTATCACGTAGAGTAACTCCGAGCATAGCTCTTTCCATTGCACGTTGGGTGACTCTCAGGCGCCTAATAAGTCCCATTGTGAACGCCCACGTCTCTGATCCGTATGTCATCGCTGGCAACACGCACTGTTCGAAGACTTTTGTCTTCAGGCACTGAGGAATATTGGATGAGAAGATATGACGTAGCTTCCCGAACGCTGCCCAGCCGAGTTGGATTCGACGAGTGACCTCTTTCTCGAAGTTGGACTTACCTAATCGGACTAATTGTCCCAGGTATACGTACTCGTCAACAACTTCGAGGAGAAATTGTTTTATTTTTTGAGTTGTGTTACTTGAGTAATAAATAAACTAATAATACAGGGCAATTTTTTATTAACATACATCTCAGAAGGTGGAGTACTCATGATTATAAAACACTTACTATAGGAACAACTCTGAAATTTCGAAAAAAAACCGGCTGTTTCTAACATATATGTTTACTTAACGAGACAAAATGTTTTTACAAAATATTTTTAGGCATAAAACTTAGTAGGGCAAAATGTTATGTCTGATTTAATTAATCTATATTGTTTCTAGTGCATGTGACAACGCATCACAACAAATTATATTTGTCTCTATTTAGCATGTGATTATTAAATCATACCATCCTACTTTCTCGACTCATCTAATGCAGTGTGCATATTGCATTATGTTAAATACTAGTGGCCCGCCCCGGCTTCGCCCGTGCAAAGCGGGGGTGGGTTATACATATAAACCTTCCCATTGAATCACTCTATCTATTAAAAAAAACCGCTTCAAAATCCGTTGCGTAGTTTGAAAGATTTATGCATACATAGGGACGGACAGAAGAATGCGACTTTGTTTTATACTATGTAGTGATGTGTGCGTTGGCTTGCCATTTTTATTGATCGAATGTTGATGATGATGATTGATGTGTAGATACAGGTAACGTATCTACACCTTATAATTCTAACATCATTGGGGTATAGTGAAATTTCTTTGTACTTTTGAAGACAACTGTCATCTAGTCTCTCCCGCGACCACGACTGCTTCAAATCATTCGAAACGTCGGGAATTAAATAATGTAATATATACGCCATAAATCCGTTAAAAAGTGTTTAGGTACTTTCAATGTATAATAATCGCGAAAATCTAAGAAATCATTATATGACTTAGTCTTTGCCTGTTGCATTCCTCGAGTCACATCTTACGGCTCCCTCAATATGTACACTCGGGAATTTTTGCATTCGATAGCCCGTTTATTAATAAATCTTTTATATCATCACACCTCTTCCCAATGGGCAAGCAGAGCAGTACTTATAAACGTCAGATCGGGAAGGTCGAGATAATCACGTGTAGAACCCCACGCGAGCGAAGCCGCGCATAGAGGCTAGTAGTAAATACCAAGTGCATTGTGATAATATAAGACGAGTACTTAAATAGTATTAAGATTGGAAGTGACAGAGTCCTTGCAGGCCTTGACTCAGTGAAATCAAGTCTGGAGCTATGACATCACCCGCTCTATTAGATTCGTATGACATCACATCGCTAGGGTCAGGTTGTGCGACTTATTTGGAAACCGAAACGGCCGAATAATCGGCCTATAGAAAACTAACGAAACTGTTTCATCAATAACTTTAATCAAACAGGTTTTTTAAACGTGTGGTGACGGATTCAGAATACATAGTGTTACTACCCCAGGTATCCTGAGGGTGTCGTAAGAGCCAACTAAAGGAAATGACAAGGCAGAAAATCTAGCCGCAAGAGAAGGAAAACTTGAAACGAAACCCTGTGCCAACCCGTCAGGCCAGCGTGGCACAGTGGGCAAATTTGAATTTCCCTCCTGTAATTTGAGGAGGCCCGCCTCAGCAGTGGGGCTTTTATGTGCTGACAAGTAAGTAGGTTATATTAGAAACTTTTAAATAGCCTGGTATGAAGCTACTGTTCACCACACAACATTATTCATCTTCTGCTCTTCCTTCGATAGGTTGCTAGTAGAGAATGTGGTGCATCAAATAATGAAAGTTGACTTGATAGACTGACTATTTTATTATTTAAGTACAGAATATTGGTGCGTCCGTTACATAGAATAATTTTTGTGTCAACTGACGTTAGAGCGAGATGGCGATTAGTGCCATCTTCGCTAACTTTATAGTTATCATTATTAAACCTCTGGTTCATGCCTTTTCTGTCGACCAACGGTTCGGAATGCTGCTCTACAAAGAAGTGTCGCCAAAAACGATGTATTTTTTTCAGGCTTTTGTTAGAAAAGACGAAACATGCACAGTTGTGAGAATATACCTATTCGCTAGTCGATCGCCATTTACTAAAAATATATTTTGGGCACTGTTTCGAAGCTAAATCCCATTCTAAGACGGATGAAGATGATGTACCTACTCTATAGCTGCCAGTAGGTCATTAAGATTGCTAGTTACAAAGCCAATCCCTGAGATGGATCTTGAATGTCCTTGGGTGGACCTACCTGTAACTTTGGCCACTGAAATAATAGTGATGTGGTAGCCGAGTGCCGAGGACGAATATTCGGCGAATCTACACGTCATGACCTTACTGTCTGCCGATGCAGGCGTAATTTTTGTTATACGCAGTAAAGTATAGTTAGTATACTATACGTATACCTCAGTGATTGTAACACAGCCGAGGTCGGCTCACGTGTGTCTGTGTGACTTTTATTTACGTTCTACAAAATACGAATATTAAATTACAATGTCGGGTGAGTACTATAATTAACTTATTGTTTGGCCACTAATTAGATTACCAAAGTGTTTGCGTCTCTATCTCCTATTTTGAATTTATTGTGTCGGAACTTCTGTAACCTGTTGAGTTAGGTAAATAAAAATGCTTCGACTTGCATGGGTGGGTGCGTTCTGTTATTATTTAGCGATTTGATTACCTTGTATAATGAACATAGTCTGCTGGTAAGTTGATTCCGTAAATAACCATTTGAAAAACGATTGCCAAACTACGTAAATTTAAAAATCGTAGTCGAAGATGTCTTTAGGATTATTTACTCTTAAATTTTATTGTCGCTCTAAGCGCAACTATTTATATAGTGAAATTTACGCTGGTGTGCAATTATTTTGAGCTGAACTTGGTTTAGGTACTTCCGTTGCGTAGTTGTATATTTAATAAAAATATTGATAATGAATATGCACCTTGTACCTGTTACCCGGATTGGTATTGAAATTAATTAACAGTTTAAAGGTTTTTTTGGACAACTCAGTAATCGATAGTTATTAGTTCCCGGTAATCACAAACGAAGCACTTACCTTGATATCGTTTACTTTGTTCTAAAGATATTTTATGTACAACAATTTTAACATATTCTGTCAATCTCGACCCTTTAGTCGCCTTCTGCGACACCCACGATAAGATAAGGGTGGTGATATTCTTACTCCGTCACCTCCCCGCACATATAACAGCTTATTCAAAAATCGAATATGGAAAGAAATAATTACGGCATTCTGGATTTAGAATACCATTATCACCACCCCATTCCATCCTGAGGGTGTCGTAAGAGGCTACAAAAGGAAATGACAATGCCGAAAACCTCGGCGCAATAGATGGAAATCTTCACACAAACCCTGTGATATGAGGAGGCCCGATACAGCGGTGGGTCATTTATGAGCTGAGTAGTAGTAGAACCGGTTCTGATAGTTTTGTTTTGCCGTTTCATTTCAGTATAGTACAGTCACATATATAATAATACTAAAGTAGTACAGTACAATCAAATCCCTCGAGTGGAAAACACTATATAGAGATAATAAAAAAACTAAAACTCTAAAGAAACTATAAATATCGTCTACATCTATTTCACACTGGTCTGATACCGTTGATGTTCGTTTTCGAAATACCCTGTACTCTTAACTTAATCTGAAAATGTGTTGCGGACCGTGTGGAGGTTGCTGCAGCGGCGGCTGCCCGTGTATCACCATCTACACGTGCTGCACGAAGATCTGCTAGCACTTATCGCCTTTAGGGAGCTATGGAGTTCGTCGGCTGCGTTCACCTGTTGTCTCCAGACGTCGTACAGTGCCGTTATGTGAAAATAAACTAAACTACAGTATAAACTAATTTTCAAGTAATCGGGAGTAGGTTTTTCATGTACTTTTTCAATGATTCATTTTAGGAGTTGAAAGGGCCTCGTCAGGGTACGGCATTCAGGTGGTGACACCAAGCGAAGAGCACACTTTTGAGTTGAACGAGGAGGCGTTGAGCAGTCTCCTCCTACGAGAGGATATCAAGGATCGCTCAGTCATACTTGTGTCAGTCGCTGGCGCGTTCAGGAAAGGCAAATCCTTCTTGCTTGACTTTTTCCTTCGATATTTGGACAAGAAGGTAAATAAGTTATATATGTATAAGATATGCTTAGAATCTATATCACTAACCATGGAGCATACTCCCCCAGTTCTGAGATAATCCCGTAGCCTTGGAGAAGCGAGTCGAGGATCGCGGTGGGTTTTAGTAGGTCAGGAGAGTAGGCCCCGGGAACCCGATCAAAATCAAATCAATATGTACTAAATGTTACATTACACGATTTACACGTGGACGCTCGTCGGTCAGGGAAGTAGCATTGTATGTAATGCTCAAAGTCGAATCTATAATGTTACATTACACGCGAACGCTCGTCGGTCAGGGAGGTAGCATTGTAATGTAATGCTCAAAGTCGAATCTATAATGTTACATTACACGCGAACGCTCGTCGGTCAGGGAGGTAGCATTGTATGTAATGCTCAAAGTCGAATCTATAATGTTACATTACACGCGAACGCTCGTCGGTCAGGGAGGTAGCATTGTAATGTAATGCTCAAAGTCGAAAATGTTACATTACACGCGAATGCTCGCGCTGAGGATTGATTGAGCGCCTTTAGGATTGATGAACTCGAGTAAATTGATGATTGAAACAGCCTAAGGGCTCATTATTTTACTGAGGAAAATGGTTAACGGATGTATACTCAGCATATTTTAATTTGTAATTGAGTAAAAACGTAATTTCACCCAAGTATTGTGTTCATCCCAAGATCGTCGCGTCGCGATGTAGGTATCTACTCTATTTTTATTATTACAAGTTTTATGATTTATACATTTAGTCACAATTCTAAACCATTTTTGCAGTACAACGACGGCGGCAATGACAGCAGTTGGCTCGGCGCTGAAGATCAGCCCCTTCGAGGGTTCTCCTGGTGTGGCGGCTCCGAAAGACATACCACCGGGATACACCTCTGGTCCCAACCTTTCAAGGCAACCTTGGACAATGGCGAAAAGGTTTTATGCCTCTTTGGCTATTTTTTATACTGTGCGGGTGTGTGTACCCGAAGTGAGGGTACAGAGCTCTATCTCTGTACCCTCACTTCGGATGGCTATAGCGTGTATAGGAGGCAATGAAGTAATAGCCATTGAAGATCATTTCTGATACAGTGATGGCCTCGTTCAGGTGGTGATTCTGCTAATGGATACCCAAGGGGCATTCGACAGCGAGTCGACAGTACGCGACAACGCCACCGTGTTCGCCCTCTCCACTATGCTCTCCTCCGTTCTCATTTTCAACGTCTCACAAAACATTGACGAGGACGATCTTCAACATTTACAGGTATTTTTTTTTCTGGAAACTCGGACAGTTTCCATTGCAATGACGGGCTTACACATTATTCGTCTAAAATTTATGATAGGTATAGTATACTCGTAAATGACTGTGTGGTCACGGATTTAGAATATGGGTGTCGAGTTTCGTAAGAGGTGACGAAAGGAAATGACACGGCCGAAAATCTAGCCGCACGAGAAGGAAAACTTGATACGAAACCCTGTGCCAACCCGTCTGGCCAACCCGTCCGGCCAACCCGTCGGGCACAGCGTGACCCTCCCTGTGATGGGACGAGGCCCGACTTAGCAGTGAGTCATTTATGGACCGAGTAGTAGTAGAGTATACTCTTATGTCTGGGTGGTGACGGATTTAGAATACATATACATAGGTCACCATCTCATTCCATTCTGAGTGTGTCGTAAGAGCCGACAAAAGGAAAGGATAAGGCCGAAAACCAGGTCGCAAGAGGGAAACCTTGATACGAAACCCGTGCTACAGTAGGCTGATTACCCTCCATGAATTTAGGAGGCCCAACTTGAAGTGGGCTATTGATGGACTGAAATGATGTATGAAAGATGATGATTACACACAGATATTTTACAGTTTGCTTTCCAAGATAACTTATAGATATAGTTATCAAGGATAAATTTGTTGGACTGTTTAAAAGGCTGATTGCATACGGACTAGCATGTGCTAAACTTTACTTTATTATTTTAATTATTTCACACATTGTTAAATGCTGTTCCACAAATCGACATAACACAAGTAGCATATCCAATCCGACATGTTGACGTCTTACAGTTGTTTATGGATTACGGGCGAGTGGCGCTGGACAAGATCGAGGGCAAGCCTTTCCAGCGGCTACAGTTCGTCGTGAGGAATTGGAGCTACCCCTACGACCACCCCTACGGGGCAGTGGGGGGGAAACAATTGCTTGATAAACGCCTAAAGGTATGGATCACGACATTAATAAACCTAAACTGCCTCGTTGGTCTAGTGGTCAGATGTGCCGCCTTTGGATCAACGGGTCCCGGGTTCGATTCCGGGGTCGGGCCAGTGTCTTTGTCTAAACCAGAGGCATTGGCTCGGAGTCTGGGTGTCATTTCTATCTATAATATGTATGTATTTACAAAAAAAAAATGTATATAAGTAGTTTATCATCCATCTCGTTACCATAACACAAGCATTAAGTTGCTTAACTTGGGACGAGATGGCGTTGTGTGAAATTTCCAAGGATATTTATATATTTATATATTTATATTTATAAACATAGAAATAATGCCTATAATGTTGAGTCATTAAATATTACGCAAGAGATAATTTTTACTCTTGGACTGTATGCTGTAAATAATTAAAACGCCATTTCAAATTGGAAATTTTTTCGCGTATAGTTTTAAAGTCACCCTTTCGTTGCGTCCGTAGTAGTAGTGGGGGATGAGCCAAGATGTCGCCTGGAAATACTAGTTAACTTAATTGATGTTGGTGTTTCTAACACAATTAAAGACATTTAGCATTGGCGTAAAAAGGAAAGCCTACTGACATGAGTTGGACCGCAAAGCCAGTTCTTCTCAACTGTTTTCGCGTTCCGTACTGGTAGTAGACTGTCTAATACTTTGCATTATGTAATATTGAGTAATATGTCGATACATGATATGTATCACATGATATGTAATATAATAACGAAAATACAAAATAAACGATTTGACTTGACTTACAATACATTAAACATTGAATACAAAAATGAATTGCTCTCTTGTAAAAAATTTGTGGAAGTTCAGCGAACGTTCAAACAGCGAGAAACATAAATAATAAGTAAAGGAAAATATTAAAAACAATAATTTAATTTTCCAATACAAAGTAGGTATTCTTAAGTACGAAACATTTATAATGTTTCGTACTTAAGAATACAGAAACAAAAAATTGTCACTTGTTTCTCTAAATATTTATGGTGCGTTCAGAAATTGCCCTGTTTCTTTTGTAGAAACTGGCCACTTATTACACAATTAAAGGAAAGTAATAGGAAGTTCACTCACCTAGTAGAAAATATATTTTGTGTTTCAGATCCATAAGAACCAGCATGAGGAGTTGCGGAAAATTCGGGAGCAAATCTCTACGTGCTTCGAGGAACTGGAGTGCTTCCTCATGCCATACCCTGGCACCAAGGTGGACACCAGTCCGGATTTCAAAGGGAACCTTTCTGGTAAGAATGTTATTCAAAATTTCTATATAAATAGGTTTTTGGCGCAAATGGATGATCATCTGGCTAGGGGTCGCAGCGCCTATCCCCCGATAGTTGTAGTCGGGGAAACTTTAACTGTTTGAATTGCTCTTGAAATTTCGCTATCGCGGTGTAGGACTTTTTGGCATAGTAATATAGTTCAATGCTTTTTGGTACCTAATTTCTCTCGGGTAAATTGTGTAAAGTATGTAACATGTGGTCGCTACAAGGTCGAGGGAGTGATAAACCCTCGACCTTGTAGCGAAATAAAAACTAAATGTTCGTCTTATTTTTACTTTTTACTTCTATTTTAACATACTTTATAATATTTGTTTTTTTCTCTCTATGTTTAATACAAAGCATGGGTGCCAGTGAAAACCGACCGTGTTCTTTAGTTGGTTCTTGGATGACCAAAATTTCATGAAATAAGCTTTATTTTATTTGAACACAGTAGGTATTCTAACAACCTATCGTCTTCACTCGCTTTCTTTTCGAACGTCACCTGAAGATCTGGTGGTTTATTGACAAATTGAGATGTAAATAATCAACACCTGGAAAATTCTTTAAATATTTGTTAATTACTCGATCATACTTCTTTCGCAACCAGATTATCAGTTAAACAAGGTCCTTTAGGGCAAATATTTATTAGGTCATGACATGACAATAAATTATTACGACTTGACCTTGCTCTTTTGAATTGTCGAAAATACATTTACGTCATTTAGGTACCACTAATTGAATTCCACCAATGATTCCAGAAATCAGCCCCGACTTCAAAGACAGCTTGAAGGAGCTGGCGCCGATGCTCCTGGCGCCAGAAAACCTGATCCCTAAGGTCATCAACGGGCAGCGGGTCACGGCGCGAGACCTCCTCAACTACTTTAAAAGCTACATGGAGATATTTAACAGCGATGAGCTACCAAAACCTACTTCTATATTGCAGGTTAGTTGATTGTAACACTGACCATTTTCCGGACCAGCCCCAGAAGGTTAGGCCCAGTTTTGAAGTCAAGGTCAACATCAGTCAAAAATCGGGCCATCTGATGCAAAATATATGAAATTCCTTTTTAAGGTCAAGTCAAACCATTTATTTTGCTTATGACACAATATTACTACTACCTACTTTTCGGCCCATAAATAACCCACTGCTGAGTCGGGCCACCTCCCACCATAGGGAAGGTAATGCACAGGGTTTTGTATCAGGTTTTTCTTCTCTTGCGACTAGCTTATCGGTCTTGTCATTTCATTTGTCGGCACGTACGACACCCTCAAAATGAAATGGGCTGTTGACATTATGTATTCTAAATCCGTCACCATACGACCATAAATAATATTAGTAGGTAGGTTACTAAAAGTGTCAAAGTCGACATTGATATGCACGCCAATGTCGATTTTGACTCTATTGACTTAGTAAGTTTGCCTCTGACCTGTATGTTAAAAACCTCAGGCCACAGCAGAAGCGAACAACCGGTCAGCGATGGCGGAGTCGCGAGACGTCTACGAGATGTTGATGGAAGAAGTCTGCGGAGGCACCAAGCTTTACCTGCCGCCACAGAGGCTGGCGGAAGAGCATCGACGCATCAAGAACAAGGCATTATATGCTTTTGACACCAAGAAGAAGATGGGTGGAGATGAGATGTCTGTCAAGTACAGAGAAGAACTGGAGGAGGTAATTTTTCTTATTCTGCCTTCCAAGCACATCTTGTCTCATTTCTAAATGACTGCTGCTGTTCCTAAGGAAGTTTAGCGTACCGTGCTAAACTGGCCTGCCGTGGTTGTTAAAAAGTTTTCGTATGTTACGGCTAAGGTATCTCTAGTGGGTAGACTAAAAAATCTCGCTATATTAAGAAAGAAGAAACCCTGTGTTGGTAAGTTGGGCGACACGCAGAAAGATTTCAGATTTTCATAAGCTGGATGTCAATTTGAAGTCAAGTCATTAATTATTTTTAAGATCTTAATTTTTCGGTATTTAGAGCCAATTTTACTGTACGGCGTATTGCAACAGGAAATCATCCCAGTACACAAATTGACGATACGCTTCATACAGATCAACGTTCACTTATTTCAAGTTGTTTAAAACCACATCACCGAACTAAAGCCGTAATTTGAACAAAAGATATTTTTCCATGTCCGTTTGTAAATGACGAAGAAAATGATGCAGAAACAGACATTTAAAAAATCATTCACCGCATTCCTTCTTCATCCGGTACATCAGCGCTGTGTTTACTCTCCACTTCAAGTGCCTTTCTCTTGCACCTGCAGGACCTGGAAGGGTTGTACCAGCAGTTAGCTGCCCACAACGAAGGCAAGAACATCTACCGCATAGTGAGGACACCAGCTGTGTTCGCCGCCTTGGCGGTGCTGGGGTACCTGCTCGGTGTGCTTGGAAATGTCTTGGGTATCGTGATCCTAGTGAATGTTGGACAAGCTGTGGCGGTAGCCTCGCTGGTCCTGTTGGCTGTTTGGGCGTACACCAGGTAAATGAGTTCAATTCAATATTCCACAAATTCAGTCAGTTTCTAGTCAGGACATGCCACACTAGACTGGTTGGCGCAGGCTCTGTATCAAGTTTCCGGTTCTTGAAGCTAGATCTTGCAGTCCTCTCACGGCACTGTTAGAGTCGAACGGGTTGGTAACCTGAAGTATCCCCACTCCGCTACACGAAATACTTCAAATTGCAGCGATACGTCCATTGCTAAATATGACGTAGATAGATAGATAGATAAACTCTTTATTGTACAAAAGAAATAAAAAAACAGTACACAATTTAAGCAACAATCATTTGTACAAGGGGCGGTCTTATCACTAAATGCGATTTCTTACAGACAACCTTGAGATGGACATTGTTAGGAAGAAGTTAAGAAAGGGTAGTGAAGTACAATATTCAAAAATTTAGTAAACAAAGTTATGCAATTACAAAAAATATTAAAAAGAAAAGATAGTTTAAATATTAAATACTGTGGGAAAGTTTGTAATACATACATACAATACATACATTCTAATAGTACTTATATATTCATATGATATATATACCTATATAAATACATACCAATATATTGACAAGTGATAGGATATGTGCTAAGTGTTTATGACAGCTAGGTCGTTATAAGAAGTGTTCTTTTACCATTTTTTTAAAAATGGTTAATGACTCTGTGCTTCTTATAGAAAATGGCAAGGAATTCCACAAACTTGCAGCCCGCGCAGAGAATGATTGGCCATAAAAGTTTGTAGTGTGAGAAGGAATTTTTAGTATCAAGTTTTCCGATGACCTAAGAGATCGTGAATGAGTGGTATGAAGAAATTCGAATTGCTCTTTGAGATAACGCGGGCTAGAGGGATTAAACAATATGTTGTACAGTAGGCTAAGAATATGTGTATCCCGGCGACGGCGAATGGGAAGCCACTTGAGCTTAGTGCGGAATTCTGAAACATGATCATATTTACGTAAACCAAATATAAATCTTATACAGAGATTTTGGAGTCGCTCAAGCTTGTCTAGTTGGGCTTCAGTGAGATCTGGATAGCTGGCATCGGCATAGTCGAGAATAGGGAGAAGGAGAGATTGAGCCAGCGCAATTTTGGTAGTAGTGGGAAGAAAATTGTGGATTCTACGCAAGGATCCAGCAGAAGCAAATAGTTTGCGACTTACTTCCTGCAACTGAGGGTTCCAAGAAAGCGTTTGGTCAATGAAGATCCCTAGGTTTTTTATAACATTAGTAAACGGGATGTGAATTCCATCTAAGAATACCTGTGGCACGTTGGACCAGTTGATTTTGGAAATCATCCGTGAGCTGCCGACAACAATGACTTGGGTTTTAGATGGATTGACCTGTAATCCGTATGATGTACTCCATTCAGCTATTGAGCGTAGATCAATGTTTATACGATTGATGGCTGTTGGCAAGCTCTCCAGGGTAGCTTGCGTATATATCTGGAGATCATCAGCATATAGGTGGTAGGAAGAATTGAGATTCTTGGAGATGGTGTTAATATATAACGCGAAAAGTAGTGGAGATAGCACGCCACCCTGTGGGACGCCAGCAGTCGTATTACACCAGGATGAGAATACATCATCTATACAAATGCGCTGCCGGCGCCCGGACAGGTAACTTTGAAACCAGCCGATGACCGGCGGAGATACATTGATTGAACGCATAACGCCCAGTAATACATCAAAATCCACGGTAGTGAATGCATTACTGAAATCTAACAAAGATAACACTGTAACTTTCCCCTCATCCATACCCCGGCGAATGTCATCAGTGACCTTTATCAGAGCAGTAGCTGTACTATGCCCAGGACGGAAACCGGACTGTAGAGGATTGAGGAGATGGTTATCGCAGAGGTAAGAATTTAACTGTTTATGAACAAGACGTTCTAGGATTTTGGAAAGAAAGGGTAGGATTGAAATAGGGCGGAACTCGGAAAAGATCGTCGGGTTACTTTTCTTTGGTAGTGGGATGATGTGGGCTTCTTTCCACAAAGATGGGAACCTGCCACTGGTTAGGGAAAAGTTAAGAACGTGGGAAATTATGGGTAGGATCTGTTCAAGGATTGGAATGATCATATTACGGCTTATACAGTCACTACCAACAGCTTTCGATGTAACGGACAGAATGGTCCTCTCAATGTCACAACCAGCCACCGGACTAAAAGAAAATGAGGAGAAGTCAGGAGTTGGAAGCGATGAAAGATATTGAATAGTGCTATGTTTAATTATTCCATCGAAATTGGGTGAAGATGAGAAATTTTGATTTAAGGAATGAATATCTAAATTAGGATTTACGGAATTTTGGCGTAGTTTTCCAACCCCCATAGACTTTAGAAACTTCCAGACTTTACTTGGATCTTCATTTTGAACAGAGTCATGAACGTATTGGCGTTGTGCTTTCCTACACACCTTGTTGCAGTGATTCCGTACTGATACATATTTCTCCCTGTTAGCATGTGTAGGATGACCTTTAAATTTAGATTTGGCTCGCGCCTTTCTGGCCATTAGGGATTTTATGTCATTATTTAGCCAAGGTGCTGGTAAATGCCGCACTTTTATTGCACGGATTGGAGCATGGGTGTCGTACAATTTTATAATTGCCGATGTAAAAAGTTGAAATTTTTTGTTAATCGAATTATTAGAATACACAGGTTCCCAGTCAATGTTGCCGGCATCCCTCCGGAGTGCATCTGTATCCATACCAGCAAAATTGCGCTGGAGAAGAATTTTCGACTTAGCCTTAGGGGGACAGATTTTGTATGATAGAAAGATTAAATCATGATAAGAAAAGGCATCAGCTGGGCACTGACCGTACTTAGAGACAAGATCACGAGAGGACACAAACATTAGATCTAAAAGAGAGGGATTGGCGTTGGGAAAGTGGTGAGTGGCGTTTAATGGTAGAAGGGACATATTGCTGGAGTGCACGATAGAACGTAAGGAAGAAGACCGAGAGTCATTTTTAAGTAGACAAGTGTTAAAATCACCCATAATGATCGTATGACTGTAAGACGGAGTCAGGTTTTCGAGAATACCTTCGAAGGAGGAGAAGTAGTTAATACGCATTGAGGGACAGTAATAGACGCCCAGAAGGACTTTGGTGTGTTTTAATTCTATTTCTAAAAATAGATGTTCCCCACCATTACTTGGTGGTGGTTGAGGCGATGTGCTTATAACTGTGAAAGGAATATAAGATCGCAAATAAATAGCGACACCACCTCCACCACCTCCAGTGCGGTCATTGCGTATCAGAGTAAACCCAGGGAGCGTATAACACAAGGACGGTAAACATGGCTTGAGCCAAGATTCTGAAACAAGAATTGCATGGGTATTCTTACAGTCAAAAATCGCCAGCATATCCGAAAAATGAGCCGGGATACTTTGGGCGTTTATGTGAACTACATTCAGATTCTTTGGTACATCAGAAAACTGGGCATCAATATTATCAGCAAGGTTTGGTGTGCTGACGAAGCTGTCACTATCACTTTCGGCAGAAAAGAAGTCATCCGAGATACTGACGTCGGTCACATGGTCCAACATCATGTGATAAATAATAGTAATATTAATAAATATAAAAAAAATAAATAAAAAAATATACAAATTTACACAATACTGTTAGGGGGGACGCGTGAATTCGCATTGCTCACCCGCCAGTTGAGTGTTCGAGATAGACTAAAACAAACAACAAAACTTATAATGAAAAAAAAAAAACAATTACACGCCAAATTAGTCATTCGTACCTAGCAGGCACTTAACACTGCTCAGAATAAATAAAGGCGTAATTAAGATAAAAACTTTTCGGTCGTCAATTTCATATAAGTACATAATTATTATACAAACCGCTACGGCCATTTAATACTAAACAAACTTAAATACACAGTGACAATGTTATCTATATTAGGATCAGGTACCTGGGTAATGGAATGTTGCGCGACGCGCGCGGGGGGATATTACCTGATCGCAAACATTATAACTGTATGTCTTAGTGCGGCCGTCCTTAGTTATTATATTATCATAGACACGGACACAGTATGCAAACGGGAGAAAGTTCAATAGAAAAATACATACAAGTAAACTAGTGGTAGTGCGCAGTGATAACTATGAAAGCAGAATAAAAAATAAACAGTACCTACAGAAAAGGACAGTGCCAAGTGACTGATACGTAGCATATTATGGCGTATTATCTTTTAATGGCTGCGGCGCGTCTGGTTTTGGGTTTAGAAGCCGCCGCTGCATGCTTCGTCGCCGCGGGCGCCGAGGATGCCTCAGACTCCTCGCTTACCTCGATCTTTTCAATATCACTAAGCGTGACGACTTCTTTACGGGATCCGTCCGGAGTCTGCGCAAAGATTCGGCCTTGAAGACTCCAGCATTTGGTCACGCCTACTCGCTCCCGCAGTCTCGAGAAGATGTTGTGCTTCAGCTGCGTCAGAAATTCGGAGACGGTTATACCGGATCCCTTGAATTTAGTTTTGGTGAACCACACTTTATCCCGGTTCGAAACATCCTGGAATTTCACCAAGATAGGCCTCGAACGATTCGCAGCAGGCCGACCCATCCTATGGCAGCGTTTCAAATCACTGATGAAGAAGTCATCCAGACCCAGATGTTCTTGAACCACCTTAACAACTTCCTGGGCGGTGTCCTCGTCCTTTTTCTCAGGAATGTTGTGGAGTAGCAGCATCTTGCGTCGCTGACGCCTTTCAAGACGCTCCATCCCCAGTTCAAGGCGCTGAGTCTGTTGTTCTAGCAGCTCATTTTGCTTCTGCAGGCTGCTGAGAGCTTCCAAAATCTGCTCCCTAAACAGGCTGAAGTCAGCAGCTATGGTGGAAGG
This sequence comes from Clostera curtula, assembly GCA_905475355.2. Classification (NCBI taxonomy): domain Eukaryota; kingdom Metazoa; phylum Arthropoda; class Insecta; order Lepidoptera; family Notodontidae; genus Clostera; species Clostera curtula. The sequence continues at coordinate 754,918 of FR997813.1, read as the reverse complement.
CGAAGACGGTGCCTTTTGTAGTTCCTTTTCGAAAGTGGCCATTCTCTGCAAAAACATCTCTCGCAGTTGCGTCAGCGATAAAGTTGATGGATTCATGGTGGTTATTTTGTGCAGTGAATTATGAAAAACACTCGAAAGCAGGTAGCGTACGATGTAATTAATGTAAATTCATGTAATACTAATAATTGAAAGTGATATAATAAATTAATTTAAATAAAATCTTAAGAGCTTTTTTATATTCACTTTGACGTTACGACTACCCACATCACTTTTTTAGACGTACCTCATTATGACGACGTCTTCAATCTAACAGATTTTTCGTAATCCCCTTGAATTGCAGGAAATAATTCCTTCACGGTTCTGATCGTTTTATTTTATTTTATTCCCAACGTTTCAAACACTTTCCAGTGTCCGTGGTCGCGAGACGACAATGTGTCATGAACATAATTATCTAAGACATCATTATCCCCTTAAATTGTCCATATGAGTCAATTTAAAATAAACCTTTAAATTGCGAAGATTTTTTGCGAAGAACCTCTCTAAAACAAATTTTCATCTATAAAAACGTGTACCTGTAGTTAAATGTTATCAATCCAAACCCTTTTTTTAACGTTGATATGAACGATGAGTATGTAATGTTGACGTGAATATTTTTTTTACCATTATTGTAGACCAATCTAACCTTACTATAACAAACCTAAGGTAACTAATTACTTGGTATAACTAATTTTTACTTGTTCCCTACCGATTTGTTATATCAAGGTTGGACTGATTCAGTGCCACTGAATCAGTATTTTTTAAGATTGCCACCCGTCTTTCGAGACCCGAACATTGTGGACTGCCACAGATTTAGAATAACGGCTGGGATCGACAGCTTCTATAAGTTTGAGACGTGTTCGTGCATTGTCGACAGGGTGACGGGTAACATGCGGGATGTCGGCATGCAGCTGGACGGTTACGCAAACACAATTAGAACCTATGTGAGTATTCAATATAGTAGTTCTCTTTATATATATTTTTTAAAGAGCCACCCACTTAAAGTTCCATTTAAACGGACTAATAATTCAGTACTTACCAACGGTTCCAAAGGCTACTTCTCAAAGAACCAGCTAGAAATTGTTTAGTTACTTACGTCAATAAGAAAACTAACACAACAACAGACAGTTTTATTAGTGGGAGCAATAACCGAACCAACCAAATATAAGAGAGGTTACTGTGTCCGTTTGGTCAGTAACTTTCTAAAATGTAATGGTTACATTTCTCGTTTTCCTACCCCACTTTCGCCTTCGCAATATCGACAACAGTAGGCTCCTAGGAGTACTCAGCGTTCTTGGCGCATATAGAAATAATTGATTTTCAGGTACTGAGGCAAGCCGTTGACAATGGAATGCAAGACGGTATAGTTACAGGTTCCAGCGAAGACAAGAAAAGAACGTAATGTAACCACTGTGGACAAAAATGCAGAAATAAAAAACAGACAGTGGTGTCGCAGGAGAGCAACAATAATTAATTTGAACTCAAAGGAAGTGAAAGATACAGGGCGCATACTTGCTATTGTCTATCGACGTGCCTATTCGGCACGATGAAATTGCTCGTAATAATCTGCTAAATTTAAAAGTTCTTGCCAAGTGCTTGCGTTGTGAATTGTGGCGTACGTACGTCACGTACCGTACTGCACTGACACTATAGAATATTATTATTTATTATACCCTGTTCAAGATAGCATGATCGATTTGACAGACGGGCTAGTGATGGGAAGCAGAAAATATCTAGTAGTCCAAAAAATAATGTTTTAAAATACTTGTGACAGTGACAAGTTGGCGTGGGTGTATTATGTGTGAAATTCTTTATTGCACTAGACATATAAAACATTGGGTAGATAAGCGATGGTGGGTCAATATACATAATAAGTTCCTATTTAATATTACAGGGTTATTTTTTGACCTTCCGGCAAATTGAAATACGTGGTTCAGACCATGAAAGTAAACAAAAAAGAAAACAAAATAATAGTTGTAAATGTGTTAAATTTCAATGCGCAATTTTATTTCAAAATGAAAATGTTTTTTATTCGAATATTGTCATAGAAAGTTAAGAAAAAGTAATAAAGAATTTCACACATAATACAGCCATACCATCTCGTCACAGTTACAAGTATTTTAAACCGTTATTTTTTGAACTACTAGATATTATCTGTTTCCCACCACTATTCGTCATTGCAAAGTAAAGGTATGATTCCGAAGTACGCTGCACGCAGAAGTGCTACCACGACACTACTGGTCCCCATTACCGCGATGTAGTTCGGAATCATACCTTTTTTTCGATCAGAAAAATTTACATCTGCCAAATCGATCACGCTATCTTGAACAGGATATAGAGCAATTTACCAACACTGTCAAAATAGACAATCAAACGCACGTTGATGCAATGCATTATGATAGCAATTCAATTAGCAAGTTTGGGACCCATAGGGGTCAGATTCATGACTGTCACGCCTAACTAAACGGTCTAACTAAAAGGTCACAGGACTAAACGCTAATTTGTCGTTTCGATCTGTCATTGCCATACGTATTACTGTTGTGAATACCGAAGCGTGAACATCTGCATAAAAAAGGAAAGAATTCTGATTTATCTTGAGGAAGTGAAGGGACATCCTATGAAATATACCAGATAATGGAAGATATACAAGTGGAATTTCTAAATTAAGTCAGCTGCGGAGATTCCGAGTAACGTTATTTATATCGCTATTTTGATACTATGTATGATACCTAGCTATACTTCGGTGTTTCTCTTAATATGTTAAATGTACGTATGTATTAGGCGCCGTTCTATTACCATCACTCGCGCGATGTGTGTGTTCAAATATTCTGACATCTGCTAAATGTCATATGGTTCGATTCCATGGATTCGTAAGAAGATAATATTTTAAGAGAACATAATTAATAGAATGCGTGCTCATCCCATTGTTTGGAATAAATGGAGTGAAGACTTTAAAAACAGCCTTAAAAATGACAAAGAGTGGGCTATTATTGCAATGAATTTGAATAAAATAAGATTAAGTGAAAATATTTCGATAAAACGTACATTATTATTATTATTGATTGATAAAACTTACAATATTATTATTAATCATCGTACGACCGTAATAGGACAAATGTTTTCTCATCGCGCGATCAGTTTCATCGCACGATAAAATCCCATCGCGACATCGCACGAGCGATGGAAATAGTACGGCGCCATAGATAAGACGTTTTTAAAAAAAGTTTTTAAACTGCTAAACAGTCGAAAACGATTAACTGGTACACAATAACAGGTTGTTAAAATTACTGACTGAATGTTACAGTAAAATTCGTTTTTTGTAAGGAGAGAAGTTTTTAGAATATATATTTGTAACCATAAATGCTTGTTTAAATCGACATGACCTGAAGAACTTTTTTAAGTTTTACATTTATCTAGCCTAGCCTCCGGCAGATTGTTATAGGAAAAAAAAGATTTACATTGTTTTCTTTATAACTAACTGCAATATATTTGGTGGTGAGCGAGCACCACCAAAAATATCATAAGCATATAAGCCCATAAGCAGTACATTTATTATGTGTGCGACTTTCTATACTCTTGGTTAACTCTATATATAAATTTGTACTTACTGTAGTCCTAATCTGGTCCAGTGTTTCAACCGTACGATAATTATCGTACATGTACGATAATTTGGACCTACAATTTGTAAGTGTCCATTGTGTCCTATGCAAAATAAATGATTTGACTTTGATGTACGATAACACATTATTATCGTACATCGTACGCAGATTGTACGATAATTTCCATCATGATGTAGAATTTTCAATATTCGACTACGCTGATAGTCTAGCATGATTTTATTTAGCCCAAGTCCTCTAAAAAAACGTGGTAGTCAGAGTGGACGTCTAAAAAAAGGTCGTACGATAATTTGGCCGACTTACGATAATTTTACGCATTTTACGCCCCCTTGTACGATAATCAGTCCGCTTCAGGTTGGGAACACTGATCTGGTCATTTCTCAGTCCCCCTGGAGGCTGTGGCCTGGTAGCACGCTCTCAAGCATACAAATAGCCTTTGTATATTATATACCACCGCTTATGGATGTTAGCAACACCAGAGGTATCATTCGACTCGGGCGACACCGAACTTGTACTTTATGGAAACCATAACAGCTAAAAGGAAAAGCAGGATTTTCCGCTGGAGACTATGGCTTCCCTTGATATGTAATGCAAACACGTACAGGCTTTAATAAAATTCCTGTGGTCATCTGAAGTGACTTTAAAGATGTTCTATGCTTAGTTTTTCCTATGAAGGAAAAGTCTTAGTTTTTTCAAACCATCAGCCATGTGGGTTTCAGTCAAAACCAGATATTGTTACTATTATCTTTTAAGCAGTGCAATCCATGTGCCCTAATGTTTCTTAGGTTCTGTGCTTATTATAGGCGTTTCAAGATTTCCAGAGTGACCAGATGTTATGAAGCTATTCTCTATTCAAAATGTAATTAATTCATGTAGGTTTTAACACAAAACTAATAAATCGTCATGTTTAAAACTGCCATCATCAACTTTCGGCCCTATTCCCACGCTGGGTGGTACAGTCCATAGACTACAAACATGTAATTCACGAAATGACACCCAGACTCGGATTTTGACGGGACTTTCACTGTTATGTAGCTGATGAGTAGTGAAGGAGTAACTTAGGCTACTTTTTTTAGACTAGCTTCGCCTCGCGGCGTCCCCCGCGGTAGGACAATAACCCGGGACAGCAGGGACGGGCCGCTAGTTGTCCAATAAAATCCTGTATGGATACATTTGTGAAAATAAATAAGATACCCTACTACAATAATTGTTTTAATAATTCTTAAACATATTTTTAATAACACTTTTGTAGTTAACATTGATTTTCTCCACTTTTGTTTTCAAAGTGTGTGCCCTCTGCTGTGCTGCTTTATCGTTTGGGTCCAATTTGAGTACCTGTTGTATGTCTTTCCATGCTTCTTCATACATTTTTAAGTTGGTATAAGCTACACATCTCCTGTATAATGCTTTAGGGTTGTCGGTTTGGAATGAAAGAGCTTTATTGCATAGTTGTAGTGCAGCTTCATACTCATCGTAATAAAGCTGACAATGAGCTAGATTGTTATATAATTTTACCTGTAACATGATAAATGACGATTTTTTTAAATTGAAACCATATTGCATTATACTCAAAGGACTGATTAAATTTTAGATAAATCGTCATTCTTACTCCAAAATTGAATCTATTGATTTTAAAAGAGATAACAGATTTGTTTTTTTAACACCATCCAATAGTATGCCTACTAAAGAACATGTTGTGGGTAATAATGCTGCTAAATTAATAAACAAGCTTTAGTTAAACAAAATATTAACCATTAAAATTTGTAGCAGCAAACATTTTGAGTTGTCCAGTGGGTCATTGGTTGAAATAAATTATTGAATTCAAAAATTCTCCACTCACCTTTAGATCTACCATTTCTTTTACAACCTCCTCACTAATGACCTCAGGATCAATAGGTTCTATGGCTATTAGCATCTTCAGTGACTTGCTGAACCTTCTGAATGCCTCACATATTTTTTTCTTCTTCACTAATTCTACTCCTTCACCCTGGAAAATAAAATTAGTAATTATTTTAGGTGGATGGACAACCAAGGGACACTGGTTTATGGATGCGGTCTAAAGATTGTATATTGTAGAAATCTATGGTGGAAGATTTATGTGGCTGATAGATAGAATTCTTTCAATCAAATAGGCTCAATTGAGCTCTACAACACATTATCCATAAAGCTATAGTTCAGGAAATATGAATTGAATGTTTGTAAAGATTGCAAAGTAGATAAGTGACCAATTTATATTTCCTGAACTATACTCTACAGAGAAGAACTGACAAAGATTATAGTTTATTGAACAGTCACAATCATCAAATACATAAATTAGTTTTCATTAAATATCCTCATGAGAGCAGAAATTATAAATGTCAACAAGACATGCTAAGGTTTATAAATAGTGATGTTCATAACAACTTTAGTATAAGGAATAAGCTTGAAAACTAATCTCTTGGCAGAATTTAATGTAAATGGAAAAATAATCAACCTAGTCTTGAGATTTTTAATGCCTATCAATAAAAAAATTCAAAATATACATACTTTATGATATGTAGCTGCTTCATACAGCCTCACCCATCCCCAGTCACTTATTAACTGCTCCTCAGTCACATCCAGAAGCTGTAATTTACATGAAATTTCTTGTGCTAACGCGCCATCCTCATCTCTGTAGACTAAGGATGCAAAACACGTCTCACCACAACACATTTGCTGCAGAATCAACTCTAAATCTCTGTCTAGAAAATAGTCTGCAGAACCGATCAGAACATTCCCATCGAAGGACTTGTTAAAGAATCTGCTTTCAGGGTCTAGTTCACATGGTCCTGATCCGTTTTTACATATAACTTCGCTAAAAACAACCTTACAACGAGATTCTTCGTATGGTACAACATTGAAGTCACCGGGTGTGACGACTTTTTTGCGAATTTCTCTGTCCGGACGTGAATTTACGACAGTTTCTTGGTACATTCTGATATATATTTGCGATGGTTAGTAATTTAATACATAACAACCAATAAATATTGAATTTTAAAGAAATTTCGTACCTCGAGCTTTTAGAAAAATAATAAATATTGGTTTATAAAGAAATGTCAAATATTTCGTTTAAAAATAGCTGATGTAAATTTCATTAAAACTGTGTTATAAGGGAAACGTGTGATAATGTGAAAGATATGATAAGCGAAAAAGTTTGATTTTGAAAGGTAATGGTAAATGGTTACCTTTACAATTTATAGAATAAGTTAAAGGTTATAACAGTTATTACTCTATAATTCCTGAACGGTAAAAAATATATTAAAAAAAACTCAAGACGTCAGAATCAGCTGTCTGTCTAGATCTTTTGTTTTGAGTTAGAAAGTGTGTAGTGTTGTAGACAGAGAAAGTTGTATAGTTATTATGTTTGGGACAATTTGCAGAAAAATATTATAATTAAATATTAGATACGACATAAATAAATCCCTGTTAACAAGGCCAAGGTTAATATAAGTTGACTGTATCTTCTATCTATAGGACAGCTGGAATGTAAGTAATTCTTCTCAGAGTTTACTGCATAATATAGTAATCTTAAAATATAGTTATTTTCTTTGTAAGAATCGTATTCAATGAGAAAACAAAAGTATTCGTTTCAATTGACACCTAACCTTAAACAATCATACGGATGTCAAAAGTCTGATCAATCAATATGTCAATATTTACATCGCACTGCGTTCCGGGTTCTATTAATTCAATATATTTTGAGCATAAGTCGCAGTGGCAACACTAGTCAGGCAGGATATCTTTTCAAATTCGGTCGTTCGTTAGTTATTCGCTATTACGTACCAAGAACTTATGTAGCATTGAGTTTCTGTTACTTACGCCTATTTGTCTACAATGTAAATTTTCATAAATAAAAGAAAAAAAAAATTAAAGTACTATTTTAAAAACATTGCCGTTTGTTTTAGACATTTGATACAAACTTGATGATATGTTTCTACACAGTATCTTGTCCGTAATTCTCTATAGGAACCTGTCGTGTTTTATACAAACAGATTATAATAAAATATTAATAGTCATGTTTTTATTTTGACTTTGCGGTCCAATCCAGAAAATAAAATGGGCTGAAGTTATGATTACCTAACATATTAACATAGCAATACTTTTTCTAGTCATAATGACTCTACTGCTCAAAAGCATGTGGCGGAATGTTTTAAGAAGCAGTACGCTTAATAAAACTTTGGGGTCTAGAAGTCTTTCATCCAGCAGTAAGTAACCTTTTACAATATTTTTTTTAAAGACCAATAGACGTTGTTATGTTGTGTATCACAAATAAAGCTAATATTATTTGTAGATGAACTACAGAAACTAATGAGATAACATTCAACAAAATTACAGCATAGTTGTGTTGTGCCTTTTAACTTTGTCTGTACTAGCGTTTGTACTACTGTCAACTTCAATCGAGGAATATGACAACATGGGCTTTGACTTGACGCTATGTACATAAACTAATTTAAAAAAATCTTCGTGGTCCCTCCTACATTTGATGCACATGAATTAATGTAACCTTTTTCCATAAAACAGTGTCAGAAATCACGCACACCAGATCTCCTGACATAGTTATGGCTAGTATACAATCTGCTCCGAGTGCAGCAGATGTTCTCTCTGCAGTGCAAACCAATATGCCCGTTCTGACCCACAGACATATGTTACAAGCACTTCGATGCCTGTTTGAGTTGCAAAAAACTGGCAAGTGAGTATCTTTAATCTCAAAACCTTTTGATTGTTTACGTTCTGCTGCTGAAATAAATATAAATAGAAGAAATAATAGAACTACGCCAGAACCCACGGGTATGCCTAAATATCGCACCCCAATTCCGGACCCTTTATGCCATCACCAAAAGACGTCCACTGCTGGACTTAAATGTGGTCAGATGTAAATGTCCCACGCGCCATTCTAGTTAAATATTGTATTTGAAACTAAAACTTTTTAATGGAATTATTGCCTGAATTTTACGTTATTTATCTCCTGACATTTCCAATGCTTTCAGCAGTCGTGAGCACGAACCAGACAAGAAACTATAATATTTAAAATTTAGTATTTTTGTCGTTGTTGTAGGTCAGAACAGGATTTGGAATTCGTCGTGAAAAACCCAACATTTAGTGTACTTTGTCAAAATTTCAAGAAACAAGCACGTTCTCTTGAAATTAATGAGACCATAGAGGCCATTAAAGTACTAACGTATCTTAGAGTTCCTGTTGACTCTCTTCTTATTCAAACGTTGTTACAAATCCTTAGATGCAACATTAATAATCTGAACTTGCGTCAAATAATGTTCGTTGACTTTCTTCTCGGAAGATTCGATGGTAAAAATTATTTGGTGGATGCATTAAAATTGGCACTTCCTCTAGCATTCCAAATACATTTACCTCTAGAAATTGATAACGAAGACCTACCGCTTCTGAAGGATATGTTGGCATTCAGCTGTTCACATGACCTACCTGATAGATGCATTAACAATGTAGTTACTGGATTATTACTTCATGACCAGAGTTTTAACGCACAAACGGCTAAGTCCATAATATGGTCACTCTGCCAAACGAACTGCACGCAAGAAATTTACCCAACCAGAGTGCAATTGCTCCATATTTGCTACGATATATTGACAATGCGGATAAACGAACTCAATTACGATGAAATACTGCGAACAACGGCCCGCATAAAGGGTAGAATTCTGGAGAAACATCCGGAGTATTACCATGAGCAATTGTTGGATGCTGTTGGAAATTACGTAGTTGAAAATGAGATAGACTTTGAAAGAGGGTTACTAATCGGACGAATACTCTCAAGAATCGTAAGTACAAACTTAGCATACGATTAATGTTTTTGAAGATTTTACAACGAATCAACCAAATAATACAATTTATCTTACAGGCACACACTCATATAGGTCTTATGACATACCTATGTCAGCAAGCTGTATCGACAACATCAACCCTTGCCAACGCCCGCACTAATATACTCCTAGGATTTATCAATTCTCTGTCTAACAACAACTACACACCAGATGCTCCTGTGTGGGAAAAGATTCGCCAACAAATCTCTGCAAACCCTGTTTTCAATGCCAGCCATTCGGCTCTGCCATGGCCTAAGATATGTATAGAGTTAGCATCACTGGGGATTTACGATGATAGGATTCTATCAAGGGTATTTTCCAAGGAATATCTCGAGCAGTCGTTATCAAATAATAAAAATACACTGGATTACCTTCAACTTTTAACACTTCAAGAGGCAGTAAAGGCATTCCACAGTGACAAATATGTTCTTCCAGAGGATATATTGGCTAAAGCCAAATCTATATATCCTGTTCATGCGTTAACTGAGAAATTGGAAGCTGCTTTAGCCCATGGGTTAGGAAGTCAATCATACCTTGTTAGGAATGTTTTATTGCCATCTGGATTCGTTGCAGGTGAGTGTGTATCAGGATATTCATTTCTAAATATTTCTCTCTTATACCTATTGGACATTGATATGATTAAATTAATATTATTTCACAGATCTAATATTGTGTCTGAAGAATGGTTACCCAGTTAATTTACCGATATGCAGTGGTAATCTAAAAGTGCCCATTGAGCATCTCAACCTGCCTTCAGATGCTATTGTGTAAGTTGACAAAATCTTCACACCCTTTTAACCTGATCGCAGATTGGTCTGCACCGAACTAAACGAAGTCGCTCAAGAATGTCGCGCACACTTATTCGCAGCGAAACAACCACCCCGAAAGCATCGCGCGCCAAAGAGTTATTTTCCTAACAATGAATAACGCGCACGTTGTTCAGTCTAACAGTATTACGTCTCGGCCCTGTCATTGAAAATGTAAATACTACTTGTTATAATAATGTTATATTCTATTATTAATGCAATAGCAAGTGTTCTATAAAAACCATGTTGTGTTTCCTGATTAGTAGATGTATTAATAAAAAAAATGCCTTATTCTTAGACTGAAAACAAAATAACGCATCGGCTGTGACGTACCTACGACAAGATATTTTTTTTTTCGACGATTCAATAAATCGTATAAAAATCCGCAACCATATAAAAATATTTACTTTTGAGAAACTTCGACAAGGAGGAGAAATCTTATATCTTTCACTTAGTTGTAGCTATTTATAATCAATACGAATTTTCGCAGTATCCACTTCTTTATTTGTTTATCCAGGTATTTTACTCTGTAGAAAAAGTAAAATACGACGACGCTAGCGTCAATACGACCGTATCCGACGATTCGGTCGAGTCGAGCACATCCGTCAATACGTCTAAGTTTCGAGAGATTTGATTTTTTTTGTGATTTGATTTCATTTCGAGGCTGTCATACAAAGAATTCAAATTCGCTTGGTTCGGAGCGTTTGGTACTTTCCAACCTACGTTTATCTTTAATCGTGTACATATATAGAGAAAAAAGCATATTTGAGAACACCTTCAGTCACCTTTGATTATTGTGCACAAATAATAGAATGCTTAATTTCAGGGTTTGTGTATTGAATTTCCACCAAGGCTGCTTCTCAATGAACAGCAACCGACTTCGCGGCACCTTCCGCCTCGTCCTAGACATCCTTGAGGCACAGGGCTACGCAACCGTAGCAATCAACATCAGCGAGTGGCTCGCCACCCCGGCCCACGAGCGCTCGCCCTACCTTATAAGAGAGATCAACTACAAGTGTGGGGAAATCGGAATGAAGCTTACGGCTACCTGATTTTATGAGATGACTTAATGTGACGTTCGAATCTGGCTATATGGTCGAGAAAAATTGTAGTGAAGTTTTTCATAAGCGGCTCTTGTGATGCTACTTCAATATGGCCCCTATGTGAATAAATTAACGTGTCGGTTTTTTACAAGCTTTTTGTTGTATTGTAATATAGTAAAAGGAAAATTTTAATCCTTTAATAAAAGTAAGTAAAAAAAATATTGTTTAGGAAACTATTCTTTGAAAATGTAGACAGACAATATTTATTGTGGCAAGAAAATACAAAAGTAATAAAACTAGGCACTAAACTAATTCTATGGAAAGCCTTCCTGCCACAAGTGCCACAAACCGTCCCAAAATCAGCACGATGCTGGTTGTAAGCAACCAACGCTGATCTTCCGTTTTCTTATTCATGTCCCTTTGCTATTTTGCTTTAATGGTAAGACATTGTCTTGATTGGATTTGGTTATTAAATATCAGTCTGCGAGTATTATACATTCCTTTTCCGATCCACGACCGTTTTCCGTGTGGTGACTGATTAAGAATACGCAGTGTCACCATACCATCCCGAGGGTGTCTTAAGAGGCGACTATGGGAACGCAAGCGGCAAATCAAATAGCCGCAAGAGTAGGAAAACTTGATACAAACCCTGTGCCAACCCGTCTGGCCAGCGTTGCACAGAAGGCTAATTTCCATGAATTTGGAGGAGGCCCGAATCGGTAATGGGTTATTCATTCAAGGGCTGACACGATTGTTTTATTTAAAGTATTTCGCTATTAACGGACATAAACGAGATAAATGATAAAATACACAAAGTTAGGAGGGTGAGGGATTAATTCCCTTTTCATTTAATTATAGAAGGCCCTAGACTGATGGTGCTGATGATGTTTTGTTTCCCTATGTAGACATAATTAAAAACTTATCGGGACTTATCGCGCACAGAATTAATACCTGTTTTTGCTCGACGTTTCGACCATGTTACAATGGCCGTGGTCGCGAGCTGACTGCAGACCGCAAGTTTTTTCGGTGGGAAGTGAGGGTACTTTGGTCTCCTACCCTCACTTGGTTTTGCACACACGTAGGGTTGTCACTACGGCACACCACACTGACTGTATCGGTTGAAAACTTAGTACCTATACCGCGAACTACACATTTGCTTATAACGGGGTTCCACGATGCCGCCAACTTGAATCCATCTTCTCGGTTGAAATTACGATGTTTTCTGATTTCCACCGCTTCACGAACCGTTCTCGCATAGTAATGCCGTTCAGTGGAGAGGACTTTCGGATCGTGGAGCTCGATCCAGTGATCAGACCCCGCCTCAAGCAAATGCCTATGTAGATTCTATAATTCCCATACTTTTCGTATAAATTTACATCCGAGGTTATCCCCCAAATTTTTTTTATATATTCGTTATAGATGTTTTTAGACACCATATATTATAATATTAATTGCTTATTTTTTGGTACCGTGTCCTTAGAAACCAAGTAATGTATGTGTGTTTTCCGAAAATATTCCTATAATGTATATTTCTGAATATCAATAATGAAAATATCATATAATGAAACACAATAATTATATTTCTGTTATTATGCCTTCTACAAAGTTACATATTATGTAATTATATTATATATTTATATTTTTTTATAATTATGAATTATTAGTCTAAAATTAAGTTTTGTAAAATTTAATATTGTATTTTCCACTAAATTGGGTAAAACATTACTTTTGTTAATTACAAACATTATTTTGAACCGAATGACAGTAGTACCATCGAAAGGGAAACACAAAAAGTTTTAAAAATGTCAGAGGTAAAATAAACGTGAGCAGTCTGTAGCATTATAGAATCAAGCAAACTTGCAAATCTGTGTCAAGCTGTCAATCTAAATCGTAAATGAAAAGTAAAAAGTTTGTTTGTATACATACAATACAATTTATTTACACTGAAAGCACAGAGACAAATAATAATATTATCACTAGTGACCCCTATAAGGGCGATAAATGTTAGTAGTCATAAATAATATCCAGTTTCATGCAAACAAAGGATGCATTAACTGCTTCATTTGCCAATATTAGAAATGAAATCTTTCCATTATTATTTGTTTCTCTTGTTGTTCGTTTTTGAAATATGTCGATGTGAATATGGATATATAACTTGGGTAAACGGGAAAGGAGAGGTCAGTGTTACGGACTATTACGCCGATATACCGGACGTACACGTCGCCCGGGCTACATACAGCAATGAGATCAATACGACGGGGTAAGTATAGAGTTTCTTTCCGTATTTTTTCCGCTTGTAGCAACCTCTATATTTTTTTTTACGTTAAACGGCCTTTAATCTAGATAGTCTTTAAAGTCTATTCATGTATTTGCTTAGAATACAATGTCATCAACCTGCAATTATGGTTTTTCAGTTGTTCCAACTGAAGGAATTGGATTTACAAAATAAATGTCGTTAATTTCCTATCTTCATTTCACCATTTTCACCACTCAACACATTGGTGGTCTTAGTAATCAAGAATGATTGCTCTATCTAGTGGACATTATTCAGCCCCTACTAGTATTATAATTTCTCCCTTAAAAACAAAATGAATTTTAATTCCTAGATTGTTTCTACAAATATTATTAATGTGTCTATTCATTATATTTTCAGATGGGCCTTCTTGGAACTCCACACATCACCAGACAAGAGTGATGTGCAGCAAGCCTATGCTGGAGGCTTCTTGGAGGGTTACTTGACCAGAGATCTAATATGGATGCATTGGCAGAATATGCTCAAAGGGTAATCTTACAAAATCCTACCCACATCCATCCTCAATTTTAAATGAGGTAGTTTGTAGACTATAGAGAATGTGTATGCAATAAAAAACTATCCTATAAATATTGTAATAAAAAAACAACAGTTGTTTTTTCCATAAATATGAAAACATCAAATTAGTGCAGATTACAACAGTGTTAACCTACTTCTTTGCATCAAACTTAAAAATAGTGTTATTTGTCTATAGGCTTTTAAAAATATTTATATAAATTGTCAGGTTTGAAACTAGGTCCTAGTTTGTTGTTTGCAGTGCTGCTCTATAGAGAAGAGCTGGTTAGAAAGTCTGTTGTTGCTTTTTTTTCAAATCGTGTATTTAGTTACAGTAAATCACAGTATAACAATATTATCTTTAACACTAGCGATGTTATTGACCATTTAACCTGCAAACCATCATCAATACTAGTGAATGATGCATTTACTTTTGTTCAGGTACTGCTACAACAAAACTGACATCTGTGGCCTTATCGAAGATTATGTGGACAAAAATGAGCAGTACATGGCATCCATGTTTGAAAAGCATCCCAACGACTCATACTGGTATCAGGTAAATAAAACTTTTGACAACTGACAGAAGAAGACTGAAACTGTAAACATATTTTGCTTCTAAAACCAGTTTTTTTTAAATTATAACATAACAATATATAGGTGTATGAATGAGACTATATCAAAGAAACTACTGGTACACATATGACTTCTTCTTCAGGTATAATTTTGTTCTGTTTCATTTTTTAATTCATGTGATAACGATGGATTTAGAATACACAATGTCACCAAGATACACTACCTTGAGGGTGTCGTAAGAGGCGACTAAAGGAACGCAAGAGGCAGATCACCTAGCCCCTAAAGAAGTAAAACTTAAAAAATCCCTGGGCCAACCTGTCCTTCCAGCGTGGCACAGTAGGCTAGTTTTCTCCTTGTAGTGTGTGCCCCTCAGTTGTGGGCTGAAATGACGATGATGATAAAGTGCTGAGTCGGGAAACTACGTACCGCGATATTATGAAACTTTTACTAATTACAACTAACACAAATTGTTTTAAAATGTTCGTTTATGAGCTCTTATATATCGCGGATTCATTTTTAATTTATAGATGCTTCAGAGTCTTCAGATCGTGAAAGTTCAAATAGATCGATGTCTATTTATTCAGTTTAACTGTTTTCTTTTGGTAAATCGATATACATCGATATTCTCGAATAGCGCATATGCTACAGTTCTCGTGACGCGAAATGCATACGAGCGAAGCTGTAACCAGATTTTGGATTAAAAATAAATCGACTTTATTCGCAGATGAAGCTGTACTACATACAGCTTCAAGGGCTGGCCGATGGCTACAACGAAGCCACCAAGGAAGCCTACCAGTGGCTCACGTATCGTGATATTTTGTACGTTGAATTTACCTGTATGAAAATTCATGATGTCTTAGGTTTTTACGATCTTTGCACATTGCAGGAAAATAACTTCTTATCGGTCTGGAACGCTGGGAATAAAATAAAACGATCAGAACCGTTAAGAAGTTATTTCCTGCAATTTATGAAAATTTACAGTTGTGTTCATGTAACGAAATCTGGAGGCTCCTTTCCGCCGCTGCTATGGTTGTGGGCTGCTACATGCTTTTGAGAACGGTGACGTGACGGCTAGTGATAGCACTGAGGGGCTACCACGAAAATGAACTTCAAAAAAACTCGTCAAATAATATCGTGTCATGGCCACGTGTCATAGGTCGTGCGACAAAGATGGCGATATGAATTTGATAGCCGTATTTTCGATATTCGAATTTCAAGGTTATGAGAGTGCAGCCGGATTACTTAGATATCGGATAACACGTGCCATTTACTAGTCAAGAATAGCTCTTACGCTCGATTTAAAAAAAAACAACCAACTGACATTAAAGCAATATGAATTGTGTGTGTGTTGACGGATTTAGAATACAAATTGTCAACATCCCATTCTCTCCGGCAAAAGGAAATAACAAGGCCGAAAACCTATGCGAAGAGAATGAAAAAATGGCACGAACAGTAGGCTTATTACTCTCAGTAAGGTGGGCCAATGCCCCCAGGGTCGCGGAGCATGCTCGCCCAATAGGGGTGCGAAACTCGTGGCCCTAGCACGTACGGGCAGTCGAGGATCGCCGTCGGTATTAGTGAGTAGGTTGGGGCGCAACTTACCATCCCAACGCGCCCCGGAGTCCCACATAGCCTGGTCGGATCCCAACGGCCGTGTATCCATGAGGACATCCGACGACAAAAAAATGGCTTATTACCCTCCATGTAACCGCAGTAGGCCCGACTCAGCAATGGGTCATTTATAGGCTGAGTAGTAGTAGATATTATCACTGATAAGTAAATACAATATCTATGTATTTTGTAACGTAATCTTGTACCTCCGAATATCATGTATCCGGCCAAGCTATCCGTTTCATCAATTGGGGCACTGTACATGCTGTACAACCATTATCCAGGTGGATCAATATGCTCGGGGACTTGGACGAGTTGGCGTTCGCGCTGTCCACGCGAAGAGAGGACGCGGATATGCTGTTCCCAGAGCACTGCACGGGTCTAGTCAAGCTGCTGCCCGACCTGTCCAACCTGTACACTTCACAGGTCACGTGGAACAGGTCTGTCAACCTTAGTTAATCGAATGTAAAAAAGCCAGGTTCTGTGCTTTGATGACCTTACTTACGTGCAGGGCCGCTCTTGGGTGATGTCGGTTATTTAGTACGGTACGGAGGCAGGGCCGACCCAGCAGTGGGTCGTTTATGGGCTGACAAGTAGTATATCGTGTTTAAAACAGCGACATTATTTACAATGAATGTCACATTTTCCCAATTTTATTGGGGTCGGCACCGGCTAACTTTTGGGTAACTACCAGTATTTACACGCGCAATTTCCGTGTAAATACTGGTAGTAGCGACCCATCTAGTGGGGCTACCGTTAATCGTATGCTTAGAGCAGCTGTGAGTTTTGACGACTGACTACATGTACCGACTGCCATAGATAATGGCAGGGGTTACGTGCCCTCCGGAGGACGGAGGAGGGCACGTAAACAAAATTCATATAAATTATATATATGTATCTACAAATGGGAAATTACAAATTGACATCTATTTACAAAAACGCCAAATTGGCTAAATTGGAAGTCAACGCAAGTTTATATGTGTGGTGACGGATTTAGAGTGCAATAGTATCGAAATGCTAGCTGCAAGAGAAGGAGAACTCGATACGAAACCTTTTTTTTTTTTGTTTCGCTGGGGAAATTCTTTATGCATACCACCGCCCCCCGGGGGAGAGGTCGGTGATTATGTGGGTAAACGCAGTCTACTGTAACGCCCCGGCGTGGTGCCCGCTACGCGGGCAAGCGACTGAGGTCCCGGTACACTGGGACGCCCTCAGTCATCGAGGCTTTCGTCGGTGGCGCCTCCGTCCGCGGCGCGGTTCAGACGGAGCTCCCTCCTTTGCGACCCGCCCCGCAGCCCCCTTCTGCGACATAACGGCCCCGCAGAAGGAGGCCCGTCAGCCGTCAGAGGACACTGGCGCACCGCAGCCGTCCAGGGCCCGCAGGGAACTACTGAGGACAGTGTCCCCCGTCTAACGATACGAAACCCTGTACCAACACGTCTAGCCTTCCATGTAATTGACGGAGGAAGTCAGGTGACTCCACAGTGAGTCATGTACGGCCTGAGTAGTACTATAAGTCAACGCAGACGGAGTCGCAGGTAACATCTAGTGTAACATAGCTAATAATGAAGACATCGCCAGCTACCAGTCGATGCTGCGCTTCCAGAAGATGTACGTGATGCATTTGCACGTGACCCCCGGCAGCAAGAAGCTCATCCCTGGCTACAAAATGTCTCTCTCGTCCTACCCGGCCTTCATTCAGGTACAATTTTACTAGCAACAATAACTCGAGGCGTCTCACACCAAGTGTCAAATTATCCTCCATCAGAATTTTGTCGAGCTCGCGAGCCTTATTTATTAACGGGTGCAATATTTACATATAAACCTTCATATTGAATCACTCACATACTGAATAAAACTTACTAATGTAGACACAGCTAGATTAATATATTTCAGCTATTTTCACAGCATTATGTCTTATGGTATCTTATTGTGGGGAAATGCTGCCGACATCGAAACCATTTTTCTATTACAAAAGCGGGATTCGATTATATAATAAAATACCTAAAGGCATTCAAGACTTGCCTCTAGAACAGTTTAAGTGTCACATCAAAAGTCGGCTCATCCTCAAGGGATACTATAAAGTTAACGACTATATCTTAGATAAAAATGCTTGGAAATGACTGATCTGTGTTGTTGCTTGTCCGATGCTCTTATTTAGAAACTTTTAGAATACTGATGAAGTAATTAGAAATATTGTTCTTTTAAGTGATGTTTATACACAGTATCTGAGAGCATACTAACGCCTTATTAGTATAACTTTTTAAATATTGAGTTTTCTGGTGCTCGAGTTATCATGCTCACTCTAAGACTCATGGCAGTGGTGGCGTTGTGCGACGGGTCGTTCTCTTCCCTGCAATATGGTTGAGGAGAGCGATGGCTGCCGCATGTGTCATGCTTGTGAACAGGTTGCTGGGGGTCGGTTGGCTCGGGCGTTAGAAGGTTAGTATTGTTGATTAGATCTGGCTGATGTTTGGCCTTTTGCGACTATTGCGCGCGTTTGCTCTCACAAACTGTCTTATCACGGCCTTGTACCTAAAAATGGCGATCTAAAAAGAGCAACTACAGAGTTTCTTGCCGGCTCTTCTCTGTAGAACTGCATTCCGAACCGGTGGTAGATGGTAAATTTTAAATTAAATATTATTTTGTTGTTTGACTTGTCAAAAGAGCTCTAATGAGCCAACTTGATTAAATAAGTATTGAATTTTGAATTTTGAATCACATTAAAAAAACAGCTTCAAAATCCGATGCATAGTTTTGAAGATTTAAGCATACATAGGGACGGACAGACGACAGCGACTTTGTTTTATACTATGTATATATATGATGTATTAATTTTTGACAGATTTATTGCGTGTATTTCTGTTGTTTTAATTCCCAACGTTTAATAATGGTATGATAGTGCTGATGGTGTGAACTATTCTCAGTCAACAGATGACTTCTACATCATATCTTCGGGTCTGGTGGCTGGGGAGACAACCATCGGCAATAGCAATCGCACGCTCTTCGAGAATGTGTCGCCTGTTGGACAGGTTAGTCTCGCACATATAAGAGGTTATCATCACTCATCACACAGGTAAATTTCCTGGAAGTGATTGCTGGCAGGCCGCTAATTGTACATATTTGATTTATGCTGTCTTTAAGTCCCCGATCATACAGGAAAATGTTGCCTCTATAAAGGTACAAGTTACTGTCGCCCATACGACAGGTCTCTGTCGCCTGTCGCGTTAGTGTGTGGCTTTTAAGTGAAACAGGTTATTGCTGCCCGTCATGGGCATAAGTAAGTGTTTCCTTAATAACAGGTTATTGTTGCCTATAAACAGGTCAGGGTGACAAGTTAATGTCGCCCACATTTCTTCCCAATATTATTATAATCTTAGTAATAACATATTTGATGTAGAAACGCGGTCTATGACAACGAACAATATTAATTAAAAATGCTGTGCGTCAGATTCTCGAGTACGCTCGTGCCATGGTGGCCAACCGCCTGGCACGCGACGGCCACGAGTGGAGTGAACTCTTTCGGCGACATAACAGCGGGACATACAACAACCAGTGGTAAGACACGCAACTAAAGCTCCAGCAGGTAACCGCGGCCAAATAGCGTCATCCTTGGCTGGTGTTGTGGGCTCTCCATCAGGGGAAGCATGGTGATGCCAGCGTCAGGCCTTCCTTTTTGAGGGCCGGCTACGCACCTGCGGATCCTCTGGTGTTGCAGGTGTACATGGGCGCCGGTGATGACTCAAACTCAAAAGGAACTTTATTTACAATCCGTGCCAATCTTTATGGCCGCTATGAATGTAGCCGTATTACGCTGCGCACACCACTAAATCAGGTATCAGCGACACGTACGCGGGGTGGGGAGGCAGGGCACCCAGGGGGGGTCTTCCATCCGCAAGCGTCCTCGCCTCCCGCGCGTGACGTGTGTATGTGCTACGTTCGTATTGGTTATGAAATGTACGATGCGCAAGTTCGTACCGAAGGCTACATTCAGAGCGGCCATACAGTTTGGAAAATAGGGTTTTGCCCGAAAATAGTCAATGTCTAGTGTGTATGCTACCCATATCATCATCATCATTCCTCCAATATTATTATGGGAAATTAGCCAACTGTGCCTCGCTGCCCATATGGGTTGGCATAGGGCTAGAAGAAAAGTGGTATAATTTACTAAATATTTTCAGGTACATAGTGGACTACAATAAGTTTACCCCTGCCTCCCCTACCGCAAAGGGGGTCGTTAAGAAAGGCCTGCTTTGGGTGGTGGAACAGCTGCCTGGCACCACCGCGGCTGCCGACCTGTAAGTACATATCCCTTGCTTTGGCGAGCAATTCTTGTATATAAAATACAAATTCACAATTCAAATTACATATATTTGCAATTCAGAAGCTTTATGGTTTCAACCAATTCCCATACTTAAGGTTTTCAAAGAAGAGTGCAGAGTGCTAATATTTTTGCATAAAAAATACATCATCACTATCACTACATATTATAAAACAAAGTCGCTGACGTCTGTCCGTCCCTATGTATGCTTAAATCTTCGACATTACGCAACGGATTTTGAAGCGGGTTTTTTTTATAGATTGAGTGGTTTATATGTATAATACATTTTATTTTATTTTATTAGGGACAACAAACAGGAGTATTATGATTATTAACAAAAAATGTAGTTGGTAAAAAAACTTAGGTAATAATATTCCCAGCACCGTTATCCACTGATTAATACATGCATAGTATTGTAGAGAAACACTGATATATTTAGATGTTCATCATTACACCCGTGCGAAGCTGGGGCGGGTCGCTAGTTGTATCAATAAAAAGAACATTACAACACACACCCACGTATATACTTTTTTGTTTATTGTTAAAGTCTGTGGTCAAATTGAGGGTAAACTATAATTTAAACTATGGTCGAATTTCTATCTATTTTTTGGTGCTAACCCAACAATATCTATAATAAGTTATGTATTTTTTATTTTCGTTACTTTTAATATGCTTGCTTTTTTTAGTACGGAGCTTCTGGTGAACCAAACGTACTTCCCATCGTACAACATTCCGTACTTCCCGCGCATTTTCAACTTGAGTGGGGGTAACGTTAGAGTGCAGACGTTCGGCGATTGGTTCGGCTATGACACCAACCCAAGGGCCAAGATCATTAAGCAAAAACAGGTACTATATTGATTCTTAGGTTATTGCGATCAGTACACATTGACATTACTACTTACTTCTCAATATTTCTTTCTAATATATTTCCATAAATTACCCACTGTTGAGTCGGGCCTCCTCCAACTACATAGAGGGCAATTAGTCTACTGTCCCATGCCGGGCAGACGGTTGTGTACGTGGTTTCGTATCAAGTTTTCCTTCTCTTGCGGCTAGGTTATCGGTCCTATCATTGCCTTTTATCGACTCTTTCGACAGCCTCAGGATGGAATGGGGTGGGGTGGCCATGTGGATGCTCTTATTAATTGCATTTATTCCTTTGTCATTGCCAAGTGATTTTTGTACCGCTTCCCGTTTGAATATCGTTTTTTTGGAAGGCAAACATCTTGAACCTGCGCGACATGTACTTCACGATGCGGTACAACGACTACAAGCACGACCCCCTGTCGCGCTGCGAGCAGTGCAGCCCTCCCTACAGCGCCTGCAACGCCATCGCGGCCAGGAACGACCTCAACCCGCCCAACGGTCAGTATGCCATGCCATGCCATGCCATGCCATGCCATGCCATGCCATGCCATGCGGTGCTATGGTGCCAGTACTCGCACACAACCATTTCCAGACGCAGAGCATTGCTGTGAGGGGATTGCGTGCCTTTGGGATCCGTTGGGTCCGAGCACACGGCGGCTCCAGAGACTACATTGTCCTCAGAGTTGCTTTGAGAGCCTAAACTGGCGTGACGGGGTGGTGATGTATCCCGACTTAATAGTGACGGATACGGATATACCCCCACCAACAGCGGGAGACGGATTTAGAATACGCAATGTCACCAACTCACAGTGTCCTGAGGGTTTCGGAGCGTGAGAGGCAGATCACCAGCCGTATGAGAAGGAAAACTTGATACAAAGTCTGTGCCAACCCGTCTTGCCAGCATGTTCAGTTTGCTAATCCATCCAATTTGGAGGAGGCCGGACTCAGCACTGGGTAATTTATGGGCTGTATGATGGTGAAGTTCCTCTTTGCGGGGTAAGGGAGCGACCAAAGCTCCTCATCAAAGCGTGAGCGGGCTGAAAGGCAGACCAAGGATGATCAGTGTCGCGGAGCATGTTCCCCCAAAAGCGAACGAAATCCGAGGCCTAATTTCGGGCAGAACAGCCATGCAGTTTCAGAAGAAAACTTGCTATCTCTATATATAAAAATGAATAGCTGTTCGTTAGTCTCGCTAAAACTCGAAAACGGCTGGAGCGATTTGGCAAATTTTGATCTTGAAATATTCGTGTGAGTCCAGGGAAGGTTTAAGGGTCTAGAGAAAACATTGATATTGTAAGTAAAATAATAAAAACAACAATTTTATTTTCCCATACAAACTGTTACCTGTCAAACATTTGACGTTCGTCCCGACGGTTCGCTATTTTTGGCATAATTACTTTTTTTCTTTTTTAATTACATTAAATAAGGGATTGGAATCGATAAGAAAAGGCGGTATATTAATTTACTATTAATTATTCCAATTCGAATTCAATATTCATAGTTCAGACAGGACAACGTCTGTCGGGTCAGCTAGTTATTAATAATAATAGCGTGGTCAAGAGTCTAGGAGAGGCTCCTTGACTCTTTGATATGTCGTTGCCAGGCACGTACCCTTTCCGCACCCTGGGCCACCGCAGCCACGGGGCCACCGACGCCAAGATCACCAGCGCCTACCTCCGCCGAGGGTACCGCTTCCTAGCCGTGGCCAGTCCAACGCACAATATCACCCGCGGGATTCCGCCATTCAGGTATCTATTGAGATCTCACCTCCCGGACCTGCTTAGGCGCCGGAATCCAATGGCTACAGGTGGCTCATGCATGAGGAAGCATATGCCCAGCACCTTTTGGCTCAAACGATGAGCCCTGTCTATATCATTCTTATCTTATCATAAGAAATCATTATTCTTAGGTTTTCGCGATTATTATACATAGAAATTAAACACATTAACGGATTTATCGCGTGTATATCACATTATTTAATTCCCGCCGTTTCAAATGGATTGCAGCATTCGCAGTGCCGCATTATGCAAGCACGGGGCGGGGCCCGTAGCAAATTCTTTCAAAGAAAGAGTGGACCTCTAAAAAAAGGTCGCCTCACATCTTAATCATACGCTCAGGCATAATATGCGGGCCCCCTTTCGCGCGGGGCCCCTCTTGCTACGTGGTTTAACCGACACTGAGCAGTCGTGGTCGCGGGAGAGACTAGATGACAGTTGTCTTCAAAAGTACAAAGAAACAGTTAATATCTACCGCCTGTAATTTTGTTTTATTGATAACGTTCCCTCTGCACGCAGAAACTGCTCCAAAGCATTAGAAACGTCGGGATTGAAATAATGTAATATACTTGTACACGCGATAAATCCATGAAAAAGTGTTTGATTCCATTCTTATCTTCTTCGATATCCGCAACGCTAAAATGTATAGCTTTTTTAAACAATTTTTATTTTATACATTTTGTTCACCGTGTAAAAGCTCCTAATCAGGCCTCCACCAAAGCAATTGGAATCTGTCAACGAAATTAAATCAGTGTGGTCAAAAATCCAACATTGGCCATTTACGACCGGTTTGGAATGCTGTTCTACAGAGAAGAGCCGGAAGAAATTCTGCAGTTGTATCTTTTAAATTATCACTGTTACAAACTAAACATACGTTTGGTATTATGTCGACGTGCCCATCCGACACGTTGCATTTGCCAACATTTATCTGCTAAATTCAAAGGACCTTGCCAACTGTTTGTGTCGAGAAGTATGTGGCATACATCCTGAGCCGACACTTTATTGTTCAAATCGTCGCTTTTCATATAGCAAGAAGGGCCCGCCTGCAGTAACTCCGTAAACATCACGAACGACTTTTTTAAGCATAATGTAACTTGACAAATGCTAGTTTAATATTATGGCATAACATTATGTAGAGTATTGAATGTCCCCAGATGGAGTGAGTTTGACATGGGCCCCCACCTGTCACACATGGGCCACCCTGACTTATGGCTGTTCTCACCCATGGTGCACCGGTGGGAGTGGGTGTGATCCCCACGTTATTACGGTCTGTGTCACTAAGCGGTATAGAAGGGGTTACTTGAGATTAAGCAACAACTGTTGGCTGAATATTATGAGTGTGAGGTTCTTCCGTAACCACAATTTGTAAAGTGATCAAGGCGGTGGAGATAACCAAAATTGACTTTTAGGTTACTGTGTCACATCTCATGTGGACTAATATAAAAACATTTTTAGTTTATAATGACAGAGTTATGCACATACAAAAATGATACCAATGAATGAAGGAGCTCTTTGTGGTTTAAACATACATACATTTAGAATGTGTTTCATGCAACACACTCATGTTGTTATTAGACAAACTCAAGAATATCAAACTTAAGATATTATATGGTGACAAAAATAATTCGAGGATTCTATTATTTAATAATGTAATAAAACCATTGTTTTGAATAATAATAGTTTTATATTTAGGTAAAAGGTAATATGTAGCTACACTTTTATATGCATCTAGTTTTTGTACAGATAATTATATTTTTCTACAAATAAAATCATGTGATTTAACACAAGCGTTTTAATGTCTAACTCTAATTACAAGAACACCAATCAAACAGGCTTACATTAAGTTGCTTCTAAATGGGCAATATTTTCAGTGCAAGTTGCTGGCAATATTCCCAGCAACATTTCCGTTGCTTTTCTCGAGGATCTGGCCTGCATGATGATAAGCCGCTGCCATTGCTATTGCCAAGCCCTACGGACATTTGGAACAGAAACTTCGCGGCCCATAGGAAGCATAAAGCTAACAGGAAAACATAAACCTTACCTCAGCAGGGTAGAGTTTATCGGCCGAGGTATTCTGCAAGGTGGAGACTGTTCTTCAGTCTGGGCAGTGGTTATTTCAACAAGTGCAGTCAGCCACATAGCTATATATTGAACTATAAGATTTTGTGATAAAAATATTGCCTACTTAGGCAGGCCTTTATGATAAATACATGTTGTTTTATATACACAATGTTTACAGGATTTCATGCAACTTCATAGACATACAGAACATTTCAAGGAACATTGTATTGCTTGTATTTTCAAATTTTAAACTTCAAAAGTCATTGGCTAGAGTTTTAGAAATGAAACTTCGAGTGTGATTTTTTATACTTACCACTGTTAAAGTAACACCAATTTAAACACATGCAAGAATTGCAAATAGATGGTGTTCTTACATAGCTATTCATTTTTTTGTTATGTTATCATTAACATCAAGTGAGTGAAAAACTCATACTCAACATTCTGTAATAAATTCTTATACATAAAAATTCCTACTTTCCTCTAGCCATGACTTTATAAAAATTGGGAGATTCACATCAAGAACCACATCCACATTATATATAATCTCCCTAAATGTATAAAAGATAAATTCATTTAGGATTAAAGAACTTTTAGAATATCCAAACATCAAGTTCTGATAATATAAATTCATGCATGGAATGAAATGAGTATTCTTTACAAGCTTAAATATACAATTTGCAGCTACTAATAGAGGCAATACTGCAGTGAGCACTGCCAAACTTTCAGCATTTACAAGCAGAATAGTCTTGTATTCATTGCTATAAATGTTCTATGGATTTTACTATGATACCCATTACTATTTTTGGGCCAACAAAATAATTTGTGAAGACAAGACTTAAAATTATGTGGAGCATTAAAATACTGCGCCAACAGGACCAAATCTACTACAGAATTATATGACAAATGTAAAATCTGAAAGCGAGTAAAAATTAATTATTGTTTAAATAAATTAGATTTCAGCCAGTGGTATTTGTGTTACATAAAAGACAATCAACTGGCAGTGGTGATAACCTCACACAACTTAAGTTATTTGGCTTACATAAAACACTTGGAATCCAACAGATCCACAGACAAAACTTAGGACCAAAGGTTCCTACGCCCCTTGCTAAAAAACAGGGTGACATGTTTTTTCCTGGCTTAGATAATAATGATCTCAGGATAAGCTGATTTTATAGACAATATAGATAAGGTGCTTACTGATTTACAGCAGAATTAATTTTCTGAATGTTACTAGTGGAGATAAACTAATATTTCATAACACATATGTCTCACACAATTCTGCAGGTCTCTGCACACCCTTGTGCTCACCCCTACTTTGAGAAACACCTAGATCTAGACTTGTGTAACTCACGAGTGATTCGTTCCACTGAACTGCTCATTGGCAGTGAACGAATTGAACTAAATCAACTCTGTGGAGTATTTTAGTTCTGCAGTTCACCGGCTCATCGCTCCCGCTCTGATTCGAAACCGGGTTGCCGTGATGGTATTGTTGTATTCACGCGAACTGTAGTTCTGCAGTTCACCGGCTCGTCGCTCCCGCTCTCTCTGATTCGAAACCGGGTTGCCGCGATGGTATTGTTGTATTCGCGCGAACTGTCTACTATAAAGCGCTTTCTTTTTCTATATGTATTCGTCTTTTTATGACGATTTTGTGCCCGTTATATTGTTTGTTTGTGAACAGAACTTCAAAAGATTTCCGAAACTAAACTTTATTAGTATTATTGTTTTTTACTAATAGGTAATAACGTTCATCGTAATTAGTATTTGTAATTATTATAAATTTTAAGTTAAAAAATTAAATTGTCATACAGCAGTGAAAGTTTATAGGAAATCAAAATGTCTAAATCGTTAAATTATAAAATAGACTCTCGTTCAAAGTTCATGTTCAAGACTCACAGAGTCACAGAGCGAAATGAACTGTAGTGTAGAGTGATTTAAATGAACTCGTACATTTTACTGAACGAGATTTGGTGAACGATTTAGGTGAACTCGTTCATTTTACTGAACGAGATTTGGTGAACCGAGTCTTTAATAGGAACTGTGTTGCCCAAGTCTACCTAGATCAGCAGCATGTTGTATGGTTACGCACATGTCGCACGCTTAGTATTAAAGTGACCAAATTAAAAAAAAATATTTTTTTGGCAAATCGATAAAAATAATTTAACTATTGTTTTTTTAAAGTGTTTTTATGGATTTGCAAAAAAAATATTTTTTTTTTAATTTGGTTACTTTAATACTAAGCGTGCGATGTGTGAAATATTTGCAGCTTGTTTGCCTAACTCTCCATTGTAGATGATCTCCCATGTACCAACTTCATCACTGCAGTATTAAAGGTTATTAAACATCTTGATTACACCTGCTACAAATTTATTCTAAGGAGTTGAGCATCAGCAACTGTTTCAGCACTTTAGTTTGTGAGGTTTCTCTAATCTCTCCAGCCAAAAACATTTCATCCACCACAGTGTAAACCTGGAAAAATAAAATATGCTAATGAGTTTGTTGCTGGATAATATAGAACAAGATGAGCAAAACCTCTGTACTCTCTGTGTATGTATGTACTCAATACAGTTTTTGTCACTTTCAAAGCTATTATCAGTGTATTTTTAAATCTCAATAGTGGCGATTGGTGGAGCAGGGACATGTAAGGCATACAATTGTTTTTCCCTCACCACAGGTCTTTGTGCCCAAGTTAAGATCATCTTTAATATGTAATTATATTTTGGATAGAGGGAATGTTTCAGCAATTCATTTGTTTGTTAAACATGTGTATAGGAAAATTAACAGTAAAGATACTTACCTTATAGAAATTGAAAACAAGATCTAGTTCACACACATTGTGGAAATACTCATTGAGTACTTCAACAAAATTGTGAATTGCCTCCAGGTAGCACAGGTTATTGTCATTCACGTCCACGCATATACAGAAATACAAGCCAGCGTACCTCCTGTACACAATCTTGAAATTTCTAAACTGAAATAAAAACTTGATGTCAGTAAAAGCCTTTAAACACGATTTACCTTGAATATTTTTACGAATACGTGGGCACTTACCTCCACAAAGTTGGTGTGTTTCGCATCTCTCACAGTGACCACGGCGTGAACTTCCTCTATTAATTTCTGTTTCTCGTCATCATCAAAATTCATGTACCACTTCGCAAGCCGAGTTTTACCCGCACGGTTCTGGATCAATATGAAGCGGATCTGCAGACAAAACACATGATATGAAAGCACAGCTTCGATATACATAAATCGTGAGTTCCAAAAAGTTAGATTTTTACTCTTTTACCATTTTGAGGACGTTTAAATATATTTTCTGGAAGCTCGACGCCTCCTCCTTTTACTTCACCCAGCAATGACAACTTTTTTGACAAGACAAACAAATTAAAAATAACGTCAAATATTTTTGTTTATGGTTCATAAAAGAACCACAATAAATATAATTTACATTTAATGTTTTAGTAATTGAATCGTATCGCTTTAAATTTTCATATTCAGGATTAAATATAAAAATTTAAAACGAAAAAATTCAATGACTAAAAATTTTAATTAAAATTCTACTATTGGTTAATATAATTTTCATTTAATTTTTAGTAATTGAATAGTATCGCTTTAAATGTTCATATTCAGGATTAAATATGAAAATATAAAGCGATACGATTCAATTACTAAAATTTTTAATTTGAATTCTATTTATGGTTTGTTTACCATAGACTAGTACTTGTTTTATTGTATTGGCAACACAAATATCGAATTGTTTTTCAATTTTCCAGTGAATTTTTGACGTTGCTACTACTTGCTCGTTTTCACTAAGTTTATCTCCATGTAGTGCCTAGGTTTCCACAATGTCTATCATCTATGTAGTCTAGTAGGCAACTATCTACTACACCAATCTTAATGACGCCCACGAAGACCACAAAAACCGAAGTCGAAATGGTGATACGGAACAGAAAAACTGTTATGAAAGACGGGATCATGACAATGTCTGGGATCGGCGAGCCGTCCGTGTTCCACGCTCTGGTTGTGATTTTCTTGGAGTTCTTCGCGTGGGGACTGCTCACAATGCCCATCATCTCGGTGCTAAACGCCACGTTCCCGGACCATACGTTCCTGATGAACGGATTGATAATGGGCATCAAGGGCATCCTGTCGTTTCTGTCGGCGCCGTTGATCGGCGCGCTCTCGGACGTGTGGGGCCGTAAGTTCTTCCTGCTGGTGACAGTGTTTTTTACGTGTGCGCCCATTCCGCTCATGACCATAAACACCTGGTGGTTCTTCGCTATGATCAGCATCAGTGGTGTGTTTGCCGTCACGTTCTCCATCGTGTTCGCGTACGTGGCTGACGTGACGACCGAAGCGGAGCGCTCGCGGGCTTACGGCCTGGTGTCGGCCACATTCGCCGCCAGCATGGTCATATCGCCGGCCCTCGGCGCCTACCTCATGGACCAGTACAACGAGGCGCTGGTGGTCGCGTTCGCCACGGCCGTCGCGGTGCTCGACGTGTTCTTCATCATGGTAGCCGTCCCGGAGAGCCTGCCCGAGAAGGTCAGGCCGAGCGGCTGGGGCCCGGCCATCAGCTGGGAGCAAGCGGACCCCTTCGCGGCCCTCCGGAAAGTGGGAGCCGATCGGACTGTGCTGATGCTGTGCGTGGCCGTGTTCCTGTCGTACCTACCCGAGGCCGGGCAGTACTCGTGCATCTTCGTGTACCTGAAGCTGGTGATGGGCTTCGGAGTGGTGCAGGTGGCCATATTCATCGCCATAGTGGGGGTCCTGAGCATCGGCGTGCAAGTGGTGCTAGGCTTCCTGATGCGCTCGCTGGGCGCGAAGCACACGATCATGGTGGGACTGGTGTTCGAGATGCTGCAGCTCATGTGGTACGGCTTCGGCAGCCGAACGTGGATGATGTGGGCGGCCGGAGTGCTGGCGGCGCTGGGCTCCGTGACGTACCCGGCCATCAGCGCCTACGTGTCGGTGAACAGCCGCGCCGACCGCCAGGGAGTGGTGCAGGGGATGGTGACCGGAGTTCGCGGGCTGTGCAACGGGCTGGGCCCGGCCATGTTCGGCGTCATCTTCTACCTGTTCCATGTGGACCTCAACGAAGAGCACGCGGCGTCGGGCGCGGTGCGTCGCGAGGGAGAGGACGACTTTGTTCGCGCCGTGCCCGGCCCGCCCTTCGTGCTGGGCGCTCTGCTGGTGATCTGCGCGCTGCTGGTGGCTGCGTTCCTGCCTAGCGAGGGTCGTCGGGCGCCCCCAGAGCTGCGATTCGAGCTGGAGCGCGGGCGCCGTGTGGCGGGCGCCCTGTCGCCCCTCATGGCGCCCGACTCTGCTGCGCTCTAGCCGCCGCCGCGGCGCGCCGCCAGCGTGTGATTCGGCGCCGGACTCCAGTGAGTGCCGTATAGTTCGGGGAGGGGTGTACATAGTTGTGTCTGGATAAATCTATGAAATCGTTAAAAAGTTTCTCTGGAGATGTGTGATATAAAATATTACAATGCGAGCGACCACTCCCGCTTCTCGTTCTCTGCATCTGTTCTGTGTCATGTGTTGATGTTGTCTTGCCTGCATTTCACCTGTCAAATGTGTCAGACTGAGGCCGAGCGCTGATGAGTAGACTGTGAAAGAAAATAGACAGCTCACCAGCACAGTTGTCTCTGGATAACTGAAATACTTGAAAGATAATGTCATATTTTAATTAAAGTGGGAGAATCAAATCAGTGTTTCATAAATTTTGGGTCTACGGAGACACCTGTGTGCAATGGTGTAAATTGGAAGTTTCAATTAGTGTGCATTGTGGGTGTCATTTGGTGGCCTTTGCCGGCATTGACAGACTTCTATGTTTAATTGTGTAAAGTATTAAATGATAGATTACTGAATTACCTGTAACAACTTAGTGTAAACGTGAACCCTACGAAGATCTCAGAGTAGTGGACCTAGTGCATAAAGAATATTTAACGACGGGTGCCCGCCGTGCGCGGCACGCCGATCACTATAGTAAGGACATTGTTCTCATTGCATTGGTTGAGTGTATCGGCAGTGCACCTGTGACTAGCCCGGCTGATGTGACTCAGCCTGCGTTTATAACTGCATAAACTGCTGATACGCCTCATTATGTTGGTAATTGTTTTGTTATCGCTGCGTCAAAGAGATAGCTACGTGTCGATATAATCGAGAACCCAAACTTCAACTCTTAGACTATGTTAGTGAGATTTTTTTAAGTTATCACATTTGTTGTAACAAAAGGAGGTATTATTATAATAAAATGATATAAAGTTTTTAATTATGTATTATTGATTATGAACTAGATGTGCCATTTTCGTCTGTAATATAATCGGTTTCAACTAGCTTGCTGAATTTGGTATATACCAAAATGTTCACCACTGACGTCCTGAGTCAATGTTGTTCCTCTCTCTCTATAAAAACCAATATTCTGTCAGGGAATATGCCTCTCAGCCATTCATAACATTTAAGTCATTTCAATTATGTGCTTTTTTTAATTTTTTTCATAAGTAATCCAATAGGCGGATAACCCTCTACGTAATTGGAGGAGTAATTAGTACGGCTTTACTGGAAGTCTATCCATTCTTTCTTGAAGTTAAGATACATACTCTACCTATCCTTAATAATAGTGGTGCAGTAATGACTAATACTGTCAGCAAACGGTGTCTGCCCCAGTTCCCAATGTTGGGTGAACTAAAACCTCGCGGGAAAGTCAATCGAATGGCTGCAGTGACGTGTTGTCATAGCGTCGTTTGCAATTCACGGATAAAAAGCGCTGACCTTGCACCGGTGCCCCGCGTAAATCACTGCGATATCACGTAATGGAAATGGGCCACATCTCCGCCAAACTGGGTTTAATATAACGTCAAATAACTACCATAATTTATTATACGTCGCGTCGGCAGGAATACTCGGTCGTAATGCATACACAATTGGAAAAATCAAACTTAAATATACTGAAATTTTCGGCCTTAGGGCCTCATAAAAAAAGCAAAGGAACTCATAGAAAAAAATAATTTTCCATATCAGTTTATTTATGAATGATACCCCATGTATCAAACGTTGCCTTTTATAAACTAAACAATACATAGAAAACAAACACAACCGAATTGAAAACCTCCTCGTTGAAGTAGATTCACAAAATGTTGTCAACCCATGTTCCGTCGGTTCCGTCCCATTTTTTTCATGTTAATAATACCTTAATTAAATGTCGTTTACATACGTAAGTATTTAAAATGTAGCTTATAAAATTCTCAGATACACAAAATTATGTACATCTACAATTACGTGGATATTATACAAAACATTTAAAACAATTAATTCATTTTCTTTGGAAATAACAAATTTAGTCTTTTCTTCCTTTGGGCTCGATAGATCATAGTAAATTAAAATTGCATTTTGATATTCTTAATAATTATAAATTGCCATGCCATCTAATTAGGGTGGACGTAGAATTACCAAATACCTGGACTAACATTCTTATTTTTAACTCTATTCTTAATTTTGGGGTAAGACCTTCCCAAGTAGGTATGTGAACATTAGTGACCCCATCCTTCCACGTTCGTCTATAGATTTAAACAGAACCAAAGGTCCTATCCTCAAAAATAATTCGACAATGCAGGGAACACATAAAAATTTATTTGACCTCGAGAAATAAAGTTGTCGGGTATCCATAAAACTACTAGGACGTTACTGCTGCCAATATAGTATCTGTCCATCTGCGCTAGTACTGCCTAACACCCGAATACTTGAAGCGAACATACCTTCACCTTTTCCTTTACTTATACTAGAGGTAATCTATTAATCCATTGATGAGCTACAGCCAGGCAGATACAGACCCGCCTAACTTGTTTAACATCATTTGGTAGGAGTCCCAAGGAGGGTAGACTACTTGAGATAGGTCGCGTATTTCCCGGGTTCGTCATATTGCGGACTTTACTTTTATTGAATTGCGCTATCTTCCCAGTGTTGGTATTACCTAACCGTATTAGTAACGTATCGCATGTCATGTTAGCTAGCTACCTACTAAAATTATACTTCAAATACAGTTTTAAAATAACGAAGTGCAATCATAATTACTTGTATGTGTAATTGAAGTAATTCAGTCGGTGTAATATTAAATTAATAGATGTACAATTACATTTTATCCTTTAAAAAAAGTGCGCTTATATTGATTACTACAGAATGTTATTCGATCAATTTTTCGATAAAATCTACAACTACCCAAATTTTGATAAAATTTCATCATCAAACTTCATTATCTCATTAGCCCCAATTTAGGAGGAAAACTTGTCAATACCCTATTTTAGGCAAATTTTTAAGTGAACAACCACTTAAAAATTTGCCTAAAATAGGGTACGTCTTACGGCTACGTTTCCTGCTATTTTATTATTTTAAGACACACTCATGATGGAATCAGGTGGTGACACTATGTATTACTACATTACACTAATCGGCCTAATGTACCATTATTTTTATTACTGCATTTCTAAAAACTCATTCAAATTGAGAACTTCCCACTCGAGTGAACTTTACAATCGATACAGTCTAACTGCATCGTTTTAATGACGTAAGGTAGATCCAAGATGGCGGCCTTGGATTTTAACAGTTATTTTGCTTCAAATAACTTATTTTGTGTGTTTTTAGTACGCATTAATGCAGGCCGAATGCTACCTGATCTATTTCTGGTATATTTAAAATGGTTATTCGTGAATGGGTAGACAGGAGTAGCATTCTGCATACGCTTTTAGTCTTTGAAATGATTTAAGACTTCTGACATTTTTTTAAGATTTATTATCATGCAGATTATGTCAGAAGTCTTAAAATACTAGCAATATTAGTACGAGATTTTCAAAAGCCGAATTATTTTCTTAAAAAAATAATGCGGATATGTTTTTGCCTGTGGATACCTACGGTCAGCGCAGGGCCGTACTTTGTGGTGATCTGTAAAATAAGCTATGTTCAGAAATTTACATCACTGGTTGATACGTCGTTTTTTCGTAATAGTGTTTTGCATTAAATAACTCGCGTCCACTTTAGGACTGTGTACCCACTGTTGTGACGTAGCCGACGCTAATTAGTTCGTTAACCTGTTTGACACTGATATAATTAGCAAACCACTTTCTTCTAACGTGCCCTAACGTGTCAAATAACCAATACTAGGTACCGACAGCGGTTTGGCTCGCAAGTCGGGCCCGTACTATAAACCAATCGAACTTGTATATCTTTTCCATATTTCACCAAGATCGGTGGAATTCATCTCCATCAAAGACAATAACCCAATACTTCATTTACTACTTCTACTTTTCAGCCCATAAATGACCCACTGCTGAGTCGGCCCAGCAGTTACATGGGAGTCCTGTCCTACTGTGCCACGCTGGTCAGATGTGGTTGGTATAGAGTTTCGTAACTAGTTCTCCTACTCTTGCGGCTAGGTTTTCGACCTTACTTATCATTTCCTTTTGTCGGCTTTTACGTCACTCTCTGGATGAAACGGGGTGGCGACAATATGTATGCTAAATCCGTCAGCACACGGAACTTCATTTAATTTGATGTAGCTAATAAGAGTTGACACCATGGTTCATATCAAGTTTTGACTGCCTCGTTGGTGTAGGGGTTAGATGTGCCGCCTATCAGCGGATTCTGCGGGTCCCGGGTTTCGATTCCGGGGTCGGGCAAGTGTCTTTGTCTAAACCAGAGGCACTTGCTCTGAGTCTTGGTGTCATTTGTGTTAGTGTTTTCATGTTTTTAAACTGTCCCCGCGATACAGGTTATACCTACGTAGTGCCGGAGTTTCGTTTTTATATTAAAAAGAAGTTTAGTCTCATGCAGCAATGTCCCCGTCTAGGTTTTCGGCTCTTACGACACCCTCAGGACGAAATGGGGTGGTGACACTATGTATTCTAAATCCGTCACCACACGGAATAGTACATAGAAGACCATTTATTGAGTAGTCAATAGGCATATCAAGTTGTGTTCCATAAATTAACAATCGGTGGGAACAAGGTTTCTGTGTTTAACTGATAGATAATGTTACTACGTATCTAGATTTTACCGTCAAATTTGTCGTGATATCGGAAAAAGGAGCACTTACATAATTGTTCTATTATAGCAACATGCCGCTACAAATACGATTACATTGCAATACTTTTATGGACAATGTTATCGTTGTATCGTTTAATTTAACTTAAGATTACCTACGTTTACTTTGGATAAGGTAACTGCTACTACGCAGCCCTTAAACGACCCACTGCTGAGTCGGGGCCTCCTCTAACTACATGAAAGGTAATTAGCCTACTGTCCCACGCTCGCCAGACGGGTTGGTAGTATCCTATCAAGATTTTGATAAGGTGACTACTGTGGTGGAATCGATGTTGAAACCGTTGTACAATTTTGTGGCGTTATCTGTGTCATGTCATATTAATTTGACCTTAGAAAGGATAACAACTGGTGGAAGGAACTTCCGCCTCATAGCATACAGCAGCCATGTAACACCACCGTTGTCCCTGCCCGTTAACTCAAACTCAGTCTTTTATTTGTGGTCATAGGTTAACAAAGATGGTGCTTATCATCACTACATAGTATAAAACAAAGTCGCATTCTTCTGTCCGTCCCTATGTATGCATAAATCTTTAAAACTACGCAACGGATATTGAAGCGGTTTTTTTAATAGATAGTGATTCAAGGGGAAGGTTTATATGTATAACCCCGCTTTGCACGGGCGAAGCCGGGGCGGGCCACTAGTTATTAATAAATGTATCACTATGTCCTGCTATTAAAGCGTACAAATATTATGTTTCATCAACATCACCATCAACCCACATTAGTCCACTGCTGGGCCTTCCCTAAAGAGCGCCATAGCGCCCTGTCTTCAGCTTGACGCATCTAGCTGCTGCCTGCAACATTTCGCAGATCGTCGCTCCATCTAGCAGAGGGCCGTCCCACACTACGCTTGCCGATTCGTTGTCTCCACTCAAGAACTCGTCTACCCCAGCGGTTGTCGGTTCTTCTACAGATATGACCAGCCCAATGCTATTTCTCAGAGCTATGTCGGTGAGTTTGGTTCTCTGTCGGATAATGTCATTACGGAGCCTATCCTTCAGAGAAACTCGAAGCATAGCTCGCTCCATAGCACGCTGAGCGACTTTAAACTGGTGAACTAGTCTAACCGTGAGTGTCCACGTCTCGGCGCCGTAGGTCATGACGGGTAGGACGCACTGTTCGAAAACTTTCGTTTACAAACTCTGCGGGATGGGCGACGAGAAGACCCGACGAAGTTTTCCAAATGCTGCCCAATCCTCCTCTTGGCCTCCCTGTCGAAGCTGTTTCTGAGGTATGTATATTCTGAAACAGCTTCAACAAGGTGACCATTTACGACGATAGGTCTCGGCTGAATGTGGTCATTCATCATGATTTGGGACAGGATGGTTTCCACAGCGGAAGGAACTCTCGTGGTACAGCTAGACACATACTCACACTACTACTCAGCCCATGGTGACCCACTCCTGAGGCGGGCCTCCTCCCGTTACGTGGAAGGTAATTACCCTGCTGTGCCACGCTGATGCCCACACCGGTGGGTACAGAGTATCAAGTCTCCCTTCCCTTGCGGCTAGGTTATAGCTTGTCATTTCCTTTTGTCGACTCTTACGACACCCTCAGGATGGAATGGGGAGGTGACACTATGTATTCTAAATCCGTCACCACACGGGTATTCACTAAAAAGCCGTAACCACTTTATAAACTCTATGTTTATGTTCAGTCTCTGACCTTAATAGAATAATCAGTTAAAGTTCAATAGTTAACTAATTGCAGTAGGAACCAGTTCTAGTGCACAAACTAGTTCCGAATGTCGTCACAGAATGCCCGGCGTCGTTTGATGACGCACTGCTGCCAGCCTATGCAAGTTTAGTAAGTAAGTAAGTGCCGTCTCTGTAGAGCAGCATTCCGAACCGGTGGTAGTTTCAGCATGAACGTGGGTGGACGCAAGGCTACTGGGAGATCAAAGAGATTGATGGAATGTAAGAATGAGGAATTGTGTATGAAAGGTGTGACTGTAGATATGACGACTGATATGTGTGTACGGAGACTACCACCTAGTGTGTGACAAGGTTTGTAAGATGATAACGGTAATAATTTTAAATATGATTATTTATAAGAGTTTTGTGATAAAACCTCGACCAAAATAAAACTTTTGGTCGTGGGTTCATACACGTCCATTAACCCGGCTTCTGGGAGAGTAGAGTTATCTTCTCTGCGCTCCACTTAAGCAATTCCTGTCTGGCGCGTCCACGTCGCGGGGGTGGGCATCTTACACTTCAGTAGGCCGGAGTGTGTAGATGGCGGAGTTCAGCAGGGACCCAGTTTTGCGGGGTATATCGCGGAGCCCGTGCCCAGGGTTACGGGTGAAGACCTCAACGGTGGGGAAGAGCGGAGACAACAGTTGTCGGTACGGTCCAACCAGCGGAGGAGGCGAGCCACAGGGGCGTTGTACCTGGATCCTGGTGGAGGGCAGCGGTACCCACCAGTACTGTGGTGAAGCGCAAGAACCATATGTTCTGAATTGGTTCACTAACAGATTTCTACGGACACTGAGTCCCTAGAACCGCGATGTAGAAAGCAACGGGATACTACTACATTATTTATTCCCACGAGAGTTGAAGGATGAAAATGCAACACAACAGGAAAGTATGTTTGCCTGGCGACCCGCGTAGCGACCGGCGCTCTGAGTTTTCCGGGACTCACAGTGTAAAATTGGATACCGGCCGAGGGAATGTAGGCAACCAGGCACCCCTTGGAAAGCATGCGACTGGAAGAAAACAATTCCAATTGCGCAAGAACACCCGTATAGGCACTTGGAACGTACGAGGACTCCTTGATGTGGGTAAATTACACATCTTGGATTACGAGCTCCAGCGATGCGACACCACCATTGTCGGTCTAAGCGAGACTCACTGGAAAAGTAGTGGCCACCGGGACTTGGATAAACATACCATCTATTACTCAGGAGATGATTCCAGTAGCTACGCTGGAGTGGCCATTGTAATTCCCAAACAATGGACTAAAGCGGTCTTAGGCTATAACCCTGTCAGCAATAGAATTATAACGATGAAGCTCGGTGCATCTCCCACCCCGCTGAATATTATACAGGTGTATGCACCCACTAGCGCAGCGAAAGATGAAGACGTAGAACGATTCTACAATGACATTGAATCTTCAATAGCATCAATACCAAGTAGAGAACTACTGATAGTACTTGGCGATTTTAACGCAAAAGTGGGTGACACACGAATGGATGTGGGTTTGCGGAATATTGTAGGTAGCTATGGTCTCGGTCAAAGGAATTTTAGAGGAGAGAGATTACTCCAGTTCGCAGCCGATAACAATCTCACCATTATGAATACAGTATTCCAGCAACACAGCAGACGACTGTACACTTGGACGTCCCCTGATGGAAAATATCGGAATCAGATTGACTATATACTTATACGATCTAGATGGCGAAGTTCAATTACGAATGCACACACATTGCCCGGAGCCGACTGTCAATCTGACCACCAACTTCTCGTATGCAACTTCAAACTCAAGTTACGCAACTCCATACCTCGTAAAACTAGCAAGAGGCTAGAAGTAGTGGATCACACGTCCCTCAGGAAACAACTGGCAGCCGATAACAGTACATGGAGGTCACTAGCTCTTGATGATGACCCCGACTCACTCTGGCAGTCTGCAAAAGAGCACATAAAAAAGATTGTACGCTCTTCACAGCCTACTCGACCTAAAGGTAAACACCAACATTGGATGTCAGATGATACCTGGTGTCTAGTAGAGCACCGTCGTGAGATGAAAGCCAGGGGGGCATCTGTCCGGGAATTGAATTTGATGGGTGCACGGATCCAATCTTCTACTCGCAGAGATCGTAATAGCCATCTCAAAAACATCTGCCTAGAGTTGGAAAAAAACGCAGAGCGCCACGAAACTAAAGATTTATTTAAGAAGATTCGAACCATAACTCGTCAATTCAAGCTGAAGACCTGGGCTATCGAGGATCTAAATGGAGTGACTGTACCTGAAATCAAGGATATTGTGGGTGTGTGGAAAGAATATTGCGAGGAACTTTTTACCGATAGCATCATGACACCATCGTGTAACACTAGTATACTTTCACAGAATGCTATGGAACCATCAATCCTGAAAAGTGAAGTTCGATCCGCAATTCATCACCTGAAGGGGAATAAAGCTGTAGGAGCTGACGCGATTCCAATAGAGATCTTTAAAGCAATGGGCGAACACGGGGTTGATATGTTGCAAGTGATCTGCAATCGCGTCTGGGAGACAGAAAAGTGGCCTCGAGACTGGGCACACTCTATATTCATACCACTGCACAAGAAGGGATCAACGAAGAAATGTAGCAACTACAGGCTTATAGCCCTTATTACACACGCCAGCAAAGTACTCCTTCATGTCTTGAATACCAGACTGCAAGCTTTTCTGAATCCCGAAATAGCCATTGAGCAAGCGGGATTTGTCAAAGGACGAGGAACAAGAGAGCAGATCCTAATACTTCGACAGATAATCGAAAAGTCTAGAGAGTTTAACATCCCGCTCTATATCTGCTTTGTCGACTTTCGCAAGGCCTTCGATACCGTGAAATGGCATTTGTTATGGGACGTACTCACACAAATGGGTGTACCTATCCACTTAGTCCGTCTCATACGCCGACTTTACGAGGACGGAACTGCGACTGTCAGGATAGACGACTTTGACTCGGAAAGCTTCCATACACACGCTGGTGTTCGACAGGGGTGCATACTCTCTCCACTCCTGTTCAACATCTATACGGAGTGTATTATGAGAATCGTTCTGGAACAATGGGACAAAGGCATATCAGTGGGAGGTCGGAAGATAACCAATTTGAGGTATGCCGACGACACTACTCTTCTCACTCAAACAAAAGACGACATGGAACACCTGCTGACACGTCTAGAGACAACAAGCCTCTCCTTCGGTCTCACGATCAACAGAGACAAGACCAAGATGATGATAGTGGACCGAGCTGAACTTAACCACCCTGAAATATCCATGATTGGCAACTGTGAAGTTGTCCAATCATATGTGTACCTCGGTTCCACTCTCACAAACACTGGAGGATGTGAAGACGAGATTCGAAGGAGATGTGCAATAACACGATCTGCCGTTGACAAGCTGAAAAGAGTTTGGTGCAACCGTAATATCACCAAAGCCACGAAAGTCCGCCTAATGAGAAGCTTAGTCTTCCCCATATTTCTATATGGTGCAGAAACGTGGACGGTTCGCCTAAAAGACCGACGCAAAATCGACGCACTCGAGATGTGGTGCTGGCGGCGACTGCTGCAAATCCCTTGGACAGCGTTTAGAACTAACGTCTCGATCCTGGAGGAACTAAAAATCAAGCAAAGATTATCGTCGACTGTGCAAATGCGAATCCTCAAGTATTTCGGACACGTTGTTCGAAACGAAAACTCCATGGAGCGGCTCGTTGTCCGGGGGCATGTGGAGGGCAAGCGATCACGTGGTCGATCACCTACGCGTTGGACAGACCTCATTAAGGCTGCGACTCAAACGACTATAGTCCAAAGTTCCCGAGACGCTGAAGACCGTAACAAGTGGAGACGCATCGCGGGGGCTGATGTGGCCAGTGAAAATGCAGCATCATCAACCACGACCACTCCGTCAGGAGTGAACGACTAAGGAGGAGGATAAAACCTACGTAAATAAAGTTCCTTTTGAGTTTTTTTTTATGTAAGAGCAGGCAGATGACTGCATTCCGCCTGATGTTAAGTGGAAATGCCGTCCAGAAGTGGGTATACCTAGTGCTAAACTGTAAGTATAGCATTAGCCATCCTCACCCTGCCGGCCCGCAAGATGCCTCTTCACGCTTCGTTTGAAACATTGATATTCCGCGTAGGGACGGATTAAGAATACATGGTGTCACCACATTCCATCCTGGGGTGTTGAAAGACTCGACAAAGGCCGAAAACCTAGCCGTAAGAGAAAGAAAATTTGAAACGAAACCCTGTGCCAACCCGTCTGCCTAGCGTGGCACAGTACGCTAGTGGTCCTCCCTGTAATGGGAGGAAGCCCGTCTTAGCAGTGGGTCGTTTGTGGGCTGAGTATTTGCAATTCCAAAATGTCGATATCGATTTTACTGGGAATTCCTGCGTTAATTATCATGCTAGTAACGGTTTCGCAGGTTATCTATACTCGCGGGTGACTCAACCGCTTATCGTTGTAGTGGGAACGATTAATGAGTAGCGGGTATAGTTGTGACCGTGTGATGACTTATTTAGGCCGTTTGTCCACCACCCGCCGTCACCGATAACGAGATTATTTCGGGCCGAGTTTAAGATGACGTGACGGCGATCGTTTTGTCCACCGTGCCGATATATCGGTGGTTCAGTTAAAACAAAAACCGGGCGAACGGCGCGGTGCGACGGTGGTGTGTGGACAAGAACAAACCTGTTTTGTATTTCCGGCACATCGGCCCGTCATAAAACCGTTCCGAGTTCTAGCGGTCACGCGGAACTACACGAAACATCAGCGGCCGTCATCACGTTCTCGGAGACGGCCCGGTGACCGCGGCGGTGGGCAAACGGCATTATCAACGCGAACTATCCTGAGGGTGTCGTAAGAGGCGACTAAAGGAATACGAGTGGCAGATCACCTAGCTGCAAGAGAAGGATATAACTCAGCCCATGTATGAGCCACTGCCGAGTCGGGCCTCCTCCAGTTACATGGAGGGTATTTAGCCTACGCTGTACCACGCTCGCCAGACGGATTAGAACAGGGTTTCGTATTAAGTTTTTCTTCTCTAATGGCTAGGTTATCGGCCTTGTCATATCCTATTGTCGGCTCTTACAAGCAGAGGATGGAATGGGGAGCTGACACTATGTATTCTAATCCGTCACCACACTGAAAGCCCGCGTGCCAACCCATATTCCCTCCGTTAATTTAGATGAGGCCCGACTGAGTTGGGGATATCTGGGCTGAAATGATGGACACTACTTATTTCTACCAGTTTGAAGCCAAAAGTCTCAATAATAAGGTTTTTTTGCAATGTGGTGAGAATTTAGAATATATTCTCACTACCCCACTCATCCTGGGGGTATCGTGGTGGGATAGTTCGTGATAGTACGTAGCCATAATGCAATTGTGGAACATTTATGAGCCGTTTCCACAGTACTTGACCGTTGTTTCGGCAGTCTCTCGAGACGTAACTATTCAGTAATTATGAACGCGTCTACCTTCACCTTGGCGTCATACGCGTGCTTGGGAGTTGTAACGCAAAATTACATGTTTGCAAGCATTCTTTCTACGTTATGAATCCGTGAGCTGTATGAATAGAATCACTGTAACCTATTTGGCCGCACAAGAAATAAATGCGATCCGATTTCGGGGTCGGGCAAGTGTCTTGGTGTAAACCAGAGGCACTTGCTCCGAGTCTGGGTGTCATTTGTATCTGTAAATTACATGGTGATACCCAGTGCACGGGATTCGTTTAAAAAAAAACCCTGTTACTTATAATGGATTGTAGTCTTGTGATGGCCACTCTAAACAAACACAATTTACTAAGTTTGTAGGATCACAATAAACTTCTTTGGATTGGTTATAGGGTACATATTACACATTGTACTCTTTTATACAACGACATATTATCGAAAAGTGCAACCACGGAGTTTCTTACTGGTTATTTTCCATTGAATGGCCTTCCGAGCTGTGGTAACTTTTGTATACAGGGTTATGTGGGACTCCAGGCGCGGAAAGGGACCTACACACTAAACTAAAACCGACGGCGATCCTCGACTACTTCAAGCTCACCCCGTGGTTTACTCCTCCCGATTGCGGGAGTATGCTCTGCAACCCTTCTTTCAGTGGGGCCCCGAGCTCCGCGGCAAGTGCCTCCGATAACAAACCTCGACCATTACTGCTTCCTTCTCAGCCCGTATATGCTGAGTCAGGCCTCCTCCAACTACATGGAGGGTATTACTGGTTTTGGGGTTCCGTATCAAGTTTTCCTTCTCTAGCGGCTGGTTTTCGGCCATACCATTTCCATTTCTCGGCTCTTACGACAGCCTTAGGATTGAATGGGGTGGGGACCCTATGTATTTCTAAATCCGTCATCACACGGAAACTATTACTGCTCCTTAGTCGATTTGGACAGTTTTGGACTATACTTTACGGTTCGGGACGTATGCTAAACACGCGGACACAACAATTTGGCAGATAGCTAGCAATTGCATCGTGTCGGAGGCACTTCAGTAGAAAATAGCATGTTTGGAGCTGGGATGATGCAAACAGAGAAGAATAAAATTAGAACATTTTACGATCATGTTCTAAATTGTATTATGTTTACACGGAACAACGCCTACAAATAGATTAGTTATTAACACATCCTTAAAACAAGAAATGTAGGTTGTGATTCCTTTTTTGTTAATGAAACTTACAATATGGGTTCTGCTTATTTTGCGACTGTTCTTGTAGTGCCGCAGGCTTACAATTCCTTTTACTCATGACTTTTTGCTTAATGTTGTCTAAATCTGTAGAAAAAGAGCCCTATTGCTACGCATTCCATCCTTTGGATGTAGTTAAATGCTTCTAACAGAAAATCAGGACCTTTCAATGGAGCCTAAGAGGCACCATTTAAAACCTGTGAAGCTACGATGAGACCTCACGTCTTATCGCGGCGATTGGCTTCTATTTACCTACCCAAATTCCACAAATAGTAATGTTCGAAATCCAGATGTTAACAATGGCAATTCGTTATAGCAAATACCAATTTACATCCTGAGTCAATAACACATAAAATGATAAATAAATTACCGACTGTAGAGTGAGTTCTCCACCAATTTCAGGAAGGGGAAACAGATTGGTATATTAAGGTTTACTTTGGAAAGTTTTCTGCCTTTAGGTACAGTACAGATAGCAACGTCTGGCTCTGCTAAACGTTGGATGGATGCCCATCTGTAGGTAATATTTGACCTCCTCCGTGCAGAGAGATTTGAATACAATTAAGCTCTTGTGAATCGACATGCGTGTAGCTACTACCGTTTCGTAATTCTGCTCTTCAGGGAAGAGCCGGCAAGGGATTCTTGGCTATGTTCCCTCCATTAAAATGGAGCCAAATGAAAGCAACCTACTGTAGCGAAGGGCGGCATACAGTCTCGTGCCATTGTTCAACTACTTAATATGCAAAGTAAGTGATAATAAAAGTGTGAGTTTGCGAAATATCCTCGTGGCAGTCA
The DNA here is from genome assembly GCA_905475355.2 of Clostera curtula. NCBI lineage: Eukaryota > Metazoa > Arthropoda > Insecta > Lepidoptera > Notodontidae > Clostera > Clostera curtula. The sequence goes on along the minus strand of FR997813.1, from coordinate 710,282 downwards.
CGTTTCGGTTGTATTTATTTAGGTGGTTCCATTGTGGCTCCGCCTACGTCACCTTTCGTGACGTCATCGCTACGAGCATCGATTACAAGTCTCGGTAATTAACCACCCACTCAAATGTCCAATTGTCCATGCTATCATTGGTATATTTTATCCTTTATTTCTATGAACGTTCCAATAATTGTGAATGTTCAACACACTACAGCTATTAATGCACGTGTTCCCTAGGCTACTACGCACCTATTGTTTATCATATCACGCGACGATGATTAAATAATTTATTTTGTGAACTGATAACAGTGTCAGAACTATTGTAATGATTAGAGAAATATTTCTCATATTATGTAGCATTAATCATAATTGCAAACAAATAAAATTTGAATCAGTTATTGCGGAGAAAAGATCAGAAGCTGCGTCTTGCTTGTTAATCAAGAAACCGCGTTCAGCCGTCAGAGCTCTCTGCTGAGTGCTTGTTCGATTCAGAGGCCAGTCAAATGCCTTTGTGTAGGAAGGCTCTGGTATGAGTTAAACATTGTACTAGCTTATTGAGGGTTTAGACGCAAAAGGATGATCATCCAGCCAGACGAGGTGCTATGTCTGGCTACTTATGCCCCGATAACTGTAGTCAGAGATTTCTTAACCGTGCCAATGGTTCTGTAAACTTTGCTATCGCGGTACAGGGCAATTTGGTAAATCTCGCATTTGTATGTTGATGGACAGATTTTTCTGGTATATTGTGTAAAGTATGTAGCATGCATATCCAAAATTGTATTTGTAGTCCTCACGATAGCGGAATACCTAGTGCGAGGCAATAACATGCACGTTGATGGAATGTACTTTGTAGTATGCAATAATGTGCTTAAACAAGCTGCCACCTACATCGCTCGACGACTGCATTTGTTTAAATCGTGTAAGCAATTTGACTGCACTGTTAATCTAGACTAGTCTAGAGGTTGCATTTGCCGCCTATGGATCACAGGTTCGATACCGGGGTCGGGCAAGTCTTTGCTAAATTGGAGGCGTTTATGTCGTTTATCGGGTGAAATAATGGTGAATGTAATTAATTAACCAACCGATCACTCTGTAAGTTATCGTTTTGGCAACAAATATCTGCCTTAATTAATTGTCAGTTAAGAACCAGTTCCTTGACGACTGCTCAGAGCAGCGTGGTTATCTATGGCAAAGGCCAAGGCTGCTAGATAACAACAAGTAAAAGAGGATAATAAAACAACAAATGACGAAAGTCTATTTAATTTGTCCACAAGGAATTATTCACACTACGTGATGGAACAACATTATACAGTTTAAAAAATATCTAAAAATAGGTTATTTATATAATACATGTTAGGTACCATTATTCGTTCAGATTTCGCGAGCCCTTTCTGAGAACGAAGCCACAGCATATTAAATTACAATGACTAAGATAACTTCATAGTGTTATGTCGTGACGCCGCCGCAGTGACTCCCACAGATGTGTGTGGCGGCGTGCACACATTAGCAATTTCTTTTCAGTTTTTCAGTACCTGTACCACAATACCATATTCTTTCAGTTATTGAAATACATTTAGTAAGCCTACAATATAGGCGCTACATGATACGTGGAACGTGAGGCTCATGAACACCCTCACTTTCCACTACGTATTTCCAATTCCCTTTTTAACCCCCGACGCAAAAAGAGGGGTGTTATAAGTTTCACGTGTCTGTCTGTCTGTGGCACCGTAGCTCGCGAGCGGATGAAGCGATTTCAATACAGTTTTTTTTTGCATGAAAGGTGAGTTACGGGCGAGTGTTCTTAGACATGTATGATGAAAATCGGTTGAGCCGTTTAAAAGTTATGACGGGTGAAAGTGGGGAAGAATAACCGAATGTCTGCAAATATAATCGAGTGGGGTCTCAAATGAAAGCGCATCACGTGAAATTTAACAAAATCTACATTATAATAAGTGTGTACCTATAAAAGGTATAAAATAAAAATTAAATTAAAAATTTTAAAAAACCCCCGACACAATAACCTCTAAAAGTAAAAAATAAATACATCGCGTTGGGGGACCAGGGGTCAGGTAATAAATAAGTGGGAGCGGTCCCCCAACGCGATGTATTAATTTTTTACTTTTTAAAGGTTATTGTGTCGGGGGTTTTTTAAAAATTTTAATTTAATTTTTATAACAATATTAACGTTAAAATATAGTTTATTGGTGGATAAGATTCTTAAGATTTTGTTATTGTTAACTTATAATATAAGAATTTTAGCGACGTAATTTCTACCATTATCAAAAAAAATGTTATTCAAAGAGTTATTAAAAACATTCTTTTATTTATTGTTAGATACCAGCGCGTAGCTAGGCTGGGACGCTGGTCGTTAGGGTTTGTTATCATTGGGATTTCTCACAGCTAGGTTGTCTATTGCATTCTTTCAATCGGCTCTTACTCCCATTGAGTGTGTTGGTGTTGTTTTGATTTTAAATCTTTTTGTATCCTTCGAAATGGTTCAAGAAATTTTACTGCCTATCTACCTACTACTGTCTTATACTAGAATGAAGTGTTACATTTAGAGAATTCAAACCTTTCAAATTCAAAACCATTCAAACCTGAGCGTGTTATAAAGACGACTATAGGAAATGGTAAGGCATAAGACTCCTTGATAAAATCCCTCTGCCAATCCGACTGGCCAGCGTAGCACTGAAGCTAATTTGCCTCCACGCAATTGAAATAGGTCTGACTCAGAAGTGGCTCGTTTATGGGCAGAGATGATTTGCGTATTTTGTACACTTGGGTAATTAAATGTATTTAAAAAATGTTCCGACAAGCCTAATTAACATATAAACAGTCACGTGTATCATATAATTTTTATATCGTTTACTATTTACTACTTTATGCACAGTTTATCTTATCTTTCTTGTTAAATTATCGGTAAAACATGACAATCTCGTGGTTTTTTCAGCTTTGCAGGAAAAATAAATGGATAGGCTCATCATTTCATAATTGTAGGTTTTGTTTAATAAATACTAGAGACACGCCCCGGCTTCGTACGGGTATTTAACAAAATATACAACAATCTGTTATGGTTAAATATATTGATAAATTAGCCTATGTGTTATTCGGTTGTATAAACTATATTATTGTGAAGTTTCATCAAAATCCATTTAGTCGTTTTTGGTAGTTTCCAAAAGACCAGGCGGTTAATCTAGCCGCCTGAGAAGGAATAGATACATTTTTAACTTGAAGATAACTTAGCCTATATTGCCACGCTGGAAGGTGGACCCAAGTTCCAGATCTAGTTTTCTACTGGACTGTGCAGTTCTTCATAGAATACACACTCCCCACAAGGAAATGTCACTATAAGCGTACGATTCACCATGTCAGCTCTTGTGGCCACTCCCAAGTGAGGCCTCCAGTAGTAGGATGGAGGGCAAATATAATACTGTTATACGACAAAATAGGATCTTAAAGTGCTTACACAAACATTCAGATTAGGTATATTAGTTTTATCAGTGTAATAACGTAATCAGTAGCTTGATACTCACAGTTGGGTTAACGTGCCGAAGTGGGAAATGAAAAAGGCAAGAAAGTAAGGTAGATAATATCATGTTAAGCGACAAATTAGAGACACATGCCGATCCCACTCAAACACTTAAACACGTTACAAGTTTTAATTTTAACACGATAATATACCTAGTACAATTCACTCCAAGTTCCTCATCTTCATTTGCAGCTCAAACCTCCTATTAGTCCTGACTCCCTTTATGATAGTTCTATTCTCATTTCTGCTGACATGTCTCCTGTCAGTAAACGATTTCTCTCTCATGACCGCCTGTTTGGCCGCTTCTCTTCGCACTGACGTCGCCCCTGCCAAGCTTGGGAGTGTCCCTTGTCTAGTGAGCCCATTAGGTTTAACCTTATCTAAGCTTTTTTCTGCGGTTTGGAGGGGGATGCTAAAGGGATTGACGTCAAGGTTCATCTTGAATCCGAAGCGGGTAAATCCTGGTCGTAAGGACTGCAGGGTGGATGCTGGCTTGGTGGGAGTATCTTTTTTGGGTAACGGCTTAGCTCTCGGCGGTTCTGACGTGCCTGGGTTAAAAGATAGAATTAGGTTTTTTAATCAGGTTGGAAATTCACGTGGCTATTCTGCTCGCTATTTTTTGTATGACTCGTTTGGCGATAGTCTTACAAATTGTACGAGTACATTGTCAAATATACCATATTCGAATAGCGAAGTGAACCACCCCAGTGAAAAAATAAGAGGAGGAGGGTTACAAGTTAGAAGTTTGTCTTTAAATTCCTGATTGAATGATCATCATCTCCGCCTGTAGCCGACGAACGGCAAACGTAGAAAGAGCTTGTTGAGAAATTGAATTGTTAAACTTAAACAACGTCCTTCTAAGTCAGACCTTCTTTAACTTGCAGATCGACGGCTTTCCGAAAGCTCTCCTTGTTCAATGTGAGCCATAAATGTGACTATTGAAAATATGGCATAATTTAATCACCACACTATGGGCAACTAAAATGATGATTAATTGAACTTTACAAAACATATTTATTGAATAGTGAACAGACCCGTCATTGGTAGAACACTACGCAGACGGAATTTTAATTAATGAGTTATGTTCCCTAGAATTCCCTACGGCAGGGGTGCTCAACCACAAGGACTACTTCAAATTAAATGTAAGTTGTTGTACTGTTTTCAGCCAAGGTTGTAGTATATATAAGACAAATATTATATGTACATCTGTATGTAGCCGAGGTTTATTTGGTTACCAAATTTTGGTAATTAGCTTGACAGCGCATTCTGAGGTATAAGCCATCTGACTCGATGCAATTGCTATCAGTAAACTGCTAAATACAAAAGTTCTCGCCACGTGTTAGTGTCAAACGCGTGTGGTATACGTCCCGTACTGACACTGTAATATTAGTATGACAAAATCGAGAAACAAAGGCATTCTGTTTTGAAATTGTGACTCCATTGAATTAACAAGTGGACGTCTGGGCACCTTTTGCAGCCCCTACACTACACGGATACAACAAGAGGTTCAGAGTGTAAATATTTTTCCTTGTCCGGTTTGGATACCATAGACCAACGAGTGTTGTAAACGGGCACAAAATCTAACCGCAAGAGAAGGAAAACTTAACACTCCCACTAAACTAGTTTCGCTAGTTGGAGCTTCAGATCTGCAGTAGGTATTTAAGTGACTGAGATGTTTTTTTACAATTAGCAAAAAGGTTCAAGAGTCCTGCTCAAGGTCCAATGAATAATTCTTTACTAAACGGTTTTTTATGTTCTGTCCTCATACGTATTCAATTTTTGATGGTATAAAGAATTACTGAAAAACTAATAATATTAAACGTTATTTCTACTATCGTGTCTCTACACCGGCTTAACTACATACATTGTTTTCTTATATATGCGTATTGCCATCATCATCAGCTTAACAAAGTCCACTGTTAATATAAGCCAAGATTCTCCCCTTTATTCAATTTTCGGCTAAACGCAATTCCGGCCTGCTATCACAGATCGTTGGTACCTAACAAGAGCGCTCAGAACTACCCGATTAGGGATTAACCGCAACCAAACCGCACCATCCTTTCCTGGAGTGACCTCACCAGGCGCGGTTTGCGCTAGCCAAATACGCGTTTTCGAGGACATTTTCGCCTGGGAGTAACATAAATATTGGTTCTGAAAGCTGGGAATGTCGTGTACCTTCGTGACGTCCCCATCATTTCAAATTCTTAGATATTAAACATTAATTAGATGTTGAAATATTTTCAAACGCATTTTGGCAATATTTAAATCAGTTTAAATTTACGAGCTGAACTTTTTTTATATCACCTGATTGATGATATTCTGAGTCGAACGACAACTTTGGATTTCGTACGATTCGTCAGTCCCTTCAGCAAATAAATTATAGTTGGGTAAATAATATTAAATGTTATTTAACGTAATGTTCAGAATTATAATATGGTAAAGTGTACGAGTGAAATAAATTGCCGTTACCTATTCCGATATTATTATACCTAATATGTAGGCTTTATCAAAACTACGAATCGAGATTGAGGCAGTAAATTGCGCGACGGTCGAACGATCGTGCTTTGTTCGGACCATTAGAATATGAAAGGCCAATAGGAGCCGTCATGCTATGCCGCGTACTAATACTGACTCTCTAAGTTCACCCTGTAAATATACTTCATCTGGGTCACTCAACGTTTTTTGTTTTAATTTAGATACCTGCCATTTTTTAAACAAAGAAAATAAAGTTATACGTCTCATTTCATATGGAACACACATTTTGTGATTAAAAGTAGGATCAGAAAACGTTTTTGTTACAATCATCCAACGTTAGTAGCACTTACCACGAGGGCTGCTCCTGTCGAGAACAGCAACGGCTCCAGTAGGAGTGAGGAGGTGTTTCGCGCGGCGTGCCTTCCTCTCCTGACACTCGTCCAAGGACTCCATCTTGGCGAACTGCCTCTGGTGTAACGCTGCGAAGTTGGGCAGCTTGGTGCGACTAGGCTTCCCACCCTTAGACGGAGTGGGGACCTTCTGGCCGGGCGTCGTAGACTCTGATACTCTGGCTGTTAGAACCAAAAATATTTTTTTTAATTTGTGGGCTTGCGAATGACGTCATGTGTTCGTGACGCGTTGGGAATGTTGAAATCGGTAGTGTCGCATCATTCGCTGAAGCCCCTGTGTGATGTCACGAGATAGTCTCGCGAGACTGTCGTTACATTTACAATAGAATCTGTGTAAATGTCATGAATTTGTGTCGAGGGTGCGTCGTACCATTAGCGTATCATATCGTGCTTTAGTGTCGCGAGATCACGGGAGATGCGGGAGAGTCATGACATTAGATGGAGGAATACCTGGGCGATGCCATAAACGGTGTCGCGACAATGAATCGACTGCGACGGTATTTGAGTTACAGTAGACAGTGCGTGATATCATGCACTAATATCGCGAGAGATGAATGTCGAAAAAGCAGTGTCGTGACACAGATGGTCATGTCCTGTCGTGAAATTCGCATGAGACCAAGCAAGCGCGGAATGCCAAAATTGGAGTGTCTTGACATTTGCTGCAGACCGATTGCAGCATATCTAAATGGGAGTGTCGGGATATTTTCTGGAAACCGTGGTTAACGTGTCCAACAAATCAGAGAACATTAATAACGGTCCATCCATTGTTAAGTCATAAAAGGTAAACTAGTCCGAGTTTGATACAGAGTAGTTGAAATAATAATCGGTTAAAACTTCATCATCATCAACACGATTTCCACTGCTGGACCTAGGCTTCCCCCAAGGATTTCCACAAAGGCCGGTCCTGAGCCGCTCTCATCCATCGTTTTCCGGCGACCTTAACCAGAATGAAAACTTAAACCATAGACATTATCGCGGCATACGGTTAAATTGCGGAAGGATTATGTATGTGGGTTTTAACAATATTGTGTTTTATTGGTTACACGTTATGTGCGATAGAAGATAGTGGCTGCGAGATAACAACACAGGGCTGATACGAGGGCAAAATGGCAACTGGGATACTTCGATTTATTTAACCTTCCACGGACAAGAAGTGTGTGGTAGTCCACACAGCATACTCCTGCCATTGCATCAAAGCTGTCGAACCATTTCTGATTTACTTGCTTTAGTTTGAACACAGACTACTACTGCCTATTTTGCCCACTCTTATCTGTACAGTAGCATTCTGAACTGGCGGTAGTTTCAAACTTAACTACATAGTTTATTGTGTCAAACTCAAACCATTTATTTCAATTGAACCTATTTACTGGTGTTTTTGAAAGTCAAAAGTGAAGTTAGGAATCTAGTTGCATGTTCCAAAAAGTAGATCCTATGGAGAAGAACAGGCAAGAAACTCCATGGACACTTTCTTTTTTTTGTACTGTTTTAATATTCACGTTTCAGTTGACGCCTTCTGGATCAAAATGACAAGCCTTCTAAGTTTCTTGCCAGTTCGTCTCAGCAGTGGTAGCATTCCGAACTGGTGGTAAACTGGTAGTATTATGGCTATAGGGTTTTAGTTACATCTTGAATAGATCACGTATTCATTGTTATGGTGGTAAACTATAATTACTTTGCATAGCATATGTTGACAATTTGTAAGTGTCCATCCAAAATAAATGATTTGACTTTGACTAAACCAATTTATGTTTGTGAAAAAGACAAAAACCATACGAGTACAAAATTATTTTTGACTGAGGTTGTAGCATTATCATCACGCTCATAGCGACTAATGGTTGGTTTTTTAGTTATACAACAGAAATATCTTAAAACGAGCCGTTTTTTTAAATACTCGTAAATGAGCCCTTAACCTGGCGTACGTGTTTTCAACACTACCCTCATGGCACCTGGAACAGATTCAGAGGTGACAGTGATTGTGTCGAAGGAGACTTACCGGCAGCACTGCTGGTCCGGGGCCGGGACAGGCGGTCCACGGAATGCTGCAACTCGCCAGCCAGGCGAGACCTCTTGGCGCGCGCTTCGTCCGCCTCGCTCGCCGTGTAAGACCGCTTGCGCACCGGCCGTGGTGAACCTGCTTTGTTTGTTGTAGGAACAAATACATAAAATGAAATAACTCTTTGGATGTTTACACATCTGTAATTTAATAATAATTTAGCAATTAAGTACTCCATCATTTGGACATTGAGTTGTTAGTGTAATCACAAGACTTAGATTAATTACAATTTCAATAAGCAAAAGATCATTCTTACCTGTGTCTTCAAACACAAAGCTTTTATTGGATCCCTTCAAGTTAGATTTAATAATCTTCCTCTTCTCTTGCGTAAAAAGGGCTGGATTGTCCACAGGGCTGCAAAACATTACTTTGGTGGCTCTTGGAGCCTCAAGCGATCCTCTTCCTTTCTCAATAGACCGAGTTACATTCAACATGCTCTTCTTCTGAGAACTCTTAGACACATGGTATGGAGTACACCCCGCTGCCGGCAGTGTGGCCCGTTTGGATGGAGTTTCCACAGGCTTAATTACTTCTGGACTCTCCTTTGTGAAGGTCCCTTCTCTCTTCAATGGGGTCTGCGGTGCTACTGGGCTGTCTTTGGAAATGTGTGATTCATCCATACTACTCTCAATCAGCACAGGAGTTGTGTTGATAATGTTTTCTGACGAATCGTCACTGGTGATGCTGATGCGACAAATGGATGTGTGGATTTCACTGTTGTCAGAACTAATGAGTGACGATTTAGAATTGTCACTGGGCTGGAGTGAGTTCGCTGATTTGTCAAATGTTGTGTCTGTATGTTTCATTTTATTTGAAGGTAGTCCTGAAGTTTGGAGTTGTGATTGTCTTAGGGTGTCCAAGTCAAATGTTGAATTTGCTTTGTCAATAATGTCCAGTCCTGGAACTGTTTCATTGATTTCTAATGTTGGAGACTTCATTGTTGAAGTTGGAGGATGTCCAGGATCATCTGAACTAACATCCGTATCAGAGGGCCGTGTGAAACTAAATTTCATTCCTGCAGATTTTTTTCTTGCTGACCTAGGAGTATCTGTTTTTTCTATTTTCTCAAAAGTGTTAATATTAATACTGGATCTGTTTTTCTTTTGTGGACTGTCAATGTTGTTGTCTTTCTCAAAAGTGGTGTCCAAAACGTTATTAGTGGTTTTGTCATAAGTTGAATCTTTTCTGTCATCTTTCTCAAAAGTTGTATCAATTGGTTTAATGGATTTATCAAAAGTTCCATTTAACTTGGACTGCCCATTCTTTGCCTGGCTCTCATGAATTCCTGAAATTGCTTCACTATCTAACTTTGACGATATAATGACAGAGTTATTGCTCTTATCAAAAGTGGTATCTATAATGGTTGATTTTCTTCTTTTTGTTCCTGCACTGAGACTACTATTAGAAACGGAGTCATCTCTCATTTCATTTGTTAAGGTTCTCCTACTGGATCTTCGGATATGAGAAGTATCAATATTTTGAGGAGCAGTGTTATCTTCAATATCACTTGTGGTTTCTATGGTAAGGGTCTTATTAGTTTCAGGTGTTCTGCAACCACTAACTGAGTTACTATCAGATGTTCTTGATTTACGTAGTTTCCCTAAAGACATACGGACATTACTTTCAAGGGCAATTTCATCAGCAGACTGTACAGAAGTCACAATATCATTTTGTTTAGGGCTGCCAGCAGCACTATGAAATGAATCAATTGACATACTTTTGTCAAATGTTACATTTCTTACAACACTGTCACCAGTTTCTATGTCTTCAACTACCATTGAGTTAGATTTTCTACCCTTCCTTTTCCTTTTCCTACCTTTGTTTGTTGGCACAACCTCATTTGATTCATTGTTATCTTTCATTTTCTTATTTTTTTTGCTCTTTTTCTTCTCAATATTGTTAGCTTGTACATTTTCAATATTTTCTGTATCTGGAACATTTTCAGATATATCTTCAACTAGTTTCTTGCCGCGTTTAGACTTTCTTGTAGGATATGTTGACTCTGGCAAAGTTTCCGAATTAAAAGTTGCGTTAACTTCTTGCAACGCATTTTTACGCAGTACACGGCTGCAGTTAACTTCGCTTCCTCGTTTACATGTCTCCGCGATTAGCAATTCATCATCGGTCGGGTAACTTACATAATTATTGCGTTTCTTCGATTTCAGTGTGCTCCCAAAATGTTCTTCACTATTATCCTCCAGGCGTTTACTACGCGTCTTTCTTTCACATTTTAAAATACCTTCTGAGTCAGTTTCCAAAGTATTTTCGAGAAAAGAACTATGTATCCCTGAAATGCATAGTAATTTTATGTAATACGGAAATAAACGATTTGTCAAGTCTTATACGAATAGTAACAATTGGCTTACGTTTTCCAGATCTTGTAGACATTTTGAACTGTTCTACACATTAATTAGACAAGTGTTTTTCAAGATTTTAAACAGTGTTTACATAAAAACGAACACACGAATTACCGTTTTTAACGTCGTTTTATATATTCAAATCAAAACCCACGTCAGTTCAGCTCTCCTTGATCCAAGATTGACTCAGATTGACTCAATAATTAAAGGAAATCGTACGCACAGTTGGCCTAATGCAGCAGTGCCATTTAACATAAAATATTTTTTATTATATTCTATTTACGTTAGAAGAATTAATTTATGATAATTTATACGAATCCAAGGGTAAATTTAAGCATTTGAATATTTATCAGATTAAATCATTAACACCATTCATATTGATACTTAAATGTATAGACAAAGGCCTAGTAACTAATAATTATAATATATAACTACGATTGCTAATCAGTGTTTTAGAAAATCACCACCCCATACCATCCTGATAACCTAGCCGTATGAGAAGGCTAATTACCCTGCATGTAATTGGAGGAGGCTGAATAAGGGAAGGAAAACTTGATACGAAACCCTGTGGAAACTCTATCTAATCTCCATCATCCTTCATTCATTGCGTAAACGTGTAGCGTGTTTCTCTCATCTTGCGAACTTGCTCTCACTATGCTGTTTAGTGCTTTTTGTAAACAAGACCAATAATTTAAAAAAAAAGCAACTACAGAGTTTCTTGCCGGCTCTTCTCTGTAGAGCAGCCTTCCGAACCGGTGGTAGTTTCGGCATGAATGTGAGTGAACGCAGGGATTGTGAGCGATCAGGGGAGATAGAGGGATTGTAGGAGTGAGGAGTTGTGTGTGAAAGGTGTGAATGTAGGTATGACGACTGATATGTGTGTGTGGTGACTACCACCTAGTGTGGGACAGACAGGGGCCGTAAGATGATAATGGTGTTTATAAATATGACGATTTTAAGAGTTTTGTGATGAAACCTACGTAAATAAAGTTCCTTTTGAGTTTGCAATGACAAGCGGCCAACTCGGCAGTGGGTCATGTATGGCTATGAGTAATAGATAAGAAACATCTTGAACCAAAATCTATCATGATTCCTGCGCTATTATTGATGTTTGGATCTTTTTGGCAGTGATTGGCGGAGAAAGATCATTATAATATCATAACCGCTAAGCCCAGCCAGTAACTCATTTGTCAGACTGAATCAGTCACAGACCACAGTCAATTCACTTCAGTCAGTCAGTACGTAATCAATCATTACAGTTGCCAAAACAATAACGACCTCGGCAATGCGGTGAAATTTTATTTAGATTAAAATGCCGCAGGTTGTATAGGTAAAACTTTTGAAATTAAATATATTAAAAGCTTCACAATGATATGTTCGTCGCGTGCCTATCACGAATGTGACTTTACGTGTAAAACGCATTAATTTGAAATTTACATTTGGGAGCGTCGCTGAAACGTCACTAAAATGAGTCGATGAGTCAATTGTGGAATTTGTTTACAATGGAGACACTGTTTTACGTTTTCACTGTCTTCCTTGTGTGTTTACGGGGCTGTACAGGTGATCGTGGAGACTACATCGGGTGCTACAAACTTGCTGGTGAAGATATTTTGAACACTCATTCGGGACAGTCGGTTGATGTCTGTCTGTCAGCTTGTGAGCAAGTTTTCTACAAGTATGCTATCCTCGGTAATCAATCTACTTGTTTTTGTGGTAATAATCCTGGACCCTTAAAAGTACCTCTTAACGTTTGTAACACTACTTGTCCTAAGAATGACACTCAATTTTGCGGAGGAGACGCCGTCTCTAGCGTGTATGACACCGATGTCGTCTCTCCAGGTCCACCGTCCTCAGTGAGCTTAACCAACATAACCGAAACCACATTAAGAGTGTGGTGGACTGCCCCAGCTGCATACTCAATAATCACTGGTTATGTGATCCGAGCTGTAGTTGTTGAAACTTATTCTGATATAACCCTCATGGATCTTGAATGGAGAGTTTTAAATAACACATTTAATTCTGAACTGCTGAATTTGCAGCCTGGTTCTGTGTATCGAATTAGTGTTGCCGCCATTAATGATATCTTTGAGGGACCCAATATTAATGCCTCAGCAGAAACTGTCATAGGGACCCCTGATCCAAGTCCTCCAGACATAGAAATAAAGGAAAGAAAAGGGGACAGAATGTTGGTACACATACCAAAAGCTAAAAATGTTAATGGTCCAGTTTCAATGTATAGGATAGTTGTCTCAGTAGAATTGTACCAACAAGGGTTAATCATAGATAGATTGGGCAACTATTCCTACTCTAAAGACGAAGGTTTGCCATACTACATCACTGCAGAATTGGACCCTGAGTATATCCAGAATGACTTCATCATTGGAGACAGAAGTACTTACAATGGTTTCTACAATGCTCCATTGCCACTGACTAATGACATTGACGTTTCCCTTGGTGTGGTGAGTGAGAAGAACCACATTAAAAAGATCAGGTATGCCGAGTCTAAGACTACTATTATCTTGAACATCAATGAGCCTGAAGAGACTTCACCAATGGTAATTGCGCTAGGTGCTGCCATTGCTATAAGTGTAGTTCTGCTTTTGATAGGTATTGGGCTGTTAATTATTCTACGTAAGAAGATTCAGTTTGTAAGGTCTCAAAGAGGTTCACAGTCAATGCCACTCAGTTTAAGTGAACCTTGTGTGGAGATAGAAAATTCTGGGTTTATTCAGGATGAAGATGACAGGGTAGATTACTACTGTAACCTGAAGAGAAAACTATGGAACATACCAAGAAATCTTATAGATATTGATATTTCTTGTATAGTAGGTGTGGGCAGCTATGGGAAGTTTACAAGAGGCAAAGTTCAGCAACATGGAGCACAGACTGCTGGCCTGGTCCAGATTGTAGCTGACAGAGAACTAGAGAGGGCAGACAAGAAAATTATGCTGCAGGAACTGGACTTGCTCATCAAATCTAGTGAATATGAAAATGTGATTTCTCTCATTGGCTTCTGTGAAACTAATACAACTTTATTTGTAGTTTTAGAAGATGTAAAACTGAGCTTTAAAGAAATGCTGCTGCAGGGCAGGCATAGAGACTTGCAGAACAATAAGTTCTGTCTTTTATCTGAACATAAGCTTTTGCAGTTTTTAGTTGACATTGCAAGAGGAATGGAGTATTTACATAGCAAGAAAGTATTTCACAAACGTCTCAGTTGTAGGAATATAGCAATTGGTGACAATGGCATAGCTAAAGTGTCCGGTTTTGGCTTGGCTCACATGAGACCACTACATGAGACCCCTGATTACACTAGATGGACTTCCCATGAGATGCTTCGTCAGACCAGGTTTAACCCCAAAGCTGATGTCTGGTCATTCGGTGTACTTATGTGGGAAGCATTAACAATTGGTGCAACTCCATTTTTCCATTCTGCTAACAACGATGTAGCTGCCAGAGTGTTAAGAGGGATGCGGCCATCGCAACCTTCATATGTTGGTGATGAATTGTTCCAAATGTGTCTTCAGTGCTGGCAGGTGGACCCTGATGAGAGGCCAACATTTGCTACAATGGCTCTGGAGCTGAGGCCTTTTGTTGAAGCACCTGGCTGCAGAGGTTTGAGCTTTACCCATTACAGTGGATTTGATTTTGAACCTCATGTTCCGCAGTATGAAATTGTCTCATAGTATTATGCTTAGGCAAAGTAGTATTGTAAGATATGTAATGTGTAATAATGTGACCTAAGCTTAGTATTCCAAAGAGTAAGTAATTGAACCATGCTCTGAGACAAGGTCATACATACCACCTCATAATGTAGAAGATATTTAGGAAGGCTGCTGATTTCATGTTTTAAGTGCAAATATGGTAACATAGGATTAGAATTTGCAACTGTTTACTTTTTATTGTGACTCACTCCTGAGAATAATTTAAATAGCTATCTCGAAATAAGTAACAATATTGCAAAAATATAATTTTTGTTTAAGTTAGTATAAGTATATCCACAATTGTTTATTGTTCTCAATATCTTAAAAGTGAGCATCAACATAGTAATTTGTCTAAGCTTTAAGTAGGTAGTTGATAAGTAGTTTGCTGATTTTGTAATTTGTAACCCTAAAATTAGAATTATTTAATGCTGAGCATGATGCTGAGCATTGTATACATAAAGTCTAATAGTCCAGGAGGAATTGGCGCACGAGTTCCGAAAACTATTCCACCTCAATTTTTTTATGCGATCCTCTTCAAATTAACCCCCGGCCATATTGCTTAAACCGATTTTTTATTCATATCAAGATATTGTTATTTTTCAACCGGGCAATGTTTTTTATCTTCTTTATTGAAATACAAATAAAAAAGACTTTTCACGATAAAGTTAATATTTTTCTAGATATGAATTTTTAAAGGTTCGAAATATCACAAATTTGCCTACTTTTGATCCATGAAAAGTATATTAAAAAATAAATTAGACATTATATTTTCTTAAATTCTTTATACTTAAGTTAATAATATGCATAATAGCGATTTTAAAAAAAACATTGTTTGTACCTGTTTTTTAATTGTAAATTTGGCGCGCTCACGTGTATTTAACTGTACGTTTCACTTACTGATAATCAAGAATTAATTATTTGTGGTGCTTTTATAATGTTTGTAAATGTTTAGAGTATTGTCCGTGTGGTGACGGTTTTAGAATACTTAGTGTCACCACCTCATTCCATCCTGAGGGTGCCCGAGTTGTCCGGTTGAAAATAACAATATCTTGATGTGAATAAAAAAAGTCTGTTTAAGCAATATTGCCCGGGGTTGCCCCCTGGCAACATGCATTTATATCATCAGTAGGGCAATTTGGAAGAGGATCGCATAAAAAAATTGAGGTGGAATAGTTTTCGGCACTCGTGCGCCAATTCCTCCTGGACTATAACTGTCATGTTGAAGGAGGAAGTGTTCATAAACCTTTGCATCCAACAGCAGCAAAATGGCTGTAGCGACCAACATGCTACATACTTTACACAATTTGATGTTTGTTTATGTATAAAAAAAGACATTTTCGATACACACTGCAGATGAAATTTAATAATATTTAGCACTAGTTCTACCTGTAATTTTAAGTTATATACCATTATGGTGTGTATATTCTACATTACTAAATCTAACGTATTATTATTTTATCTAAAAGACCTAACTTTAATTTATGTAATTTTTGACAACTTATAGAATTAATTTATTTTTAAATGATTTTTAAATTATTGTCTAGAACAGCGTATATGACGTGAGTATGCGCCAATTTGACTGTTTAATGTATGAATTCCGTCCATTTATACTTTTGTATGAATCTCATTTCGTATTGTGTACAGATAGGTATAAACATACTAAGATTTTGTAAGCAAATAAAACTGGTCTAGCTACGATCTCGTTTTAATCAACCGTTGTCAAATAACTGTTAAAAAATATTTTGTCTACAGACACTAACACATTATCAAAACAGCGGTAAGATATGATGTCTCCCACACATTCGAAGGCTTTTCTCTCGCCTTTTTCCTAATAACCAGGACAACTGCAATCGTAGGCCCTCCGCCACGCATCACCGGCAATTATGTTGTTAGACTAGCTGTAAGTTTTTATGCCACTGTCTCTACGTGTGACTATCGTACGACTGTAGAATGCAAAATTTATATTGCGGTTCTATTATTCCAAATAGTTTCAATCATAAAAATTGATCGTCGACTGCTCTTACAGCTGTAAGGCAGTCTAGTCAAAACAAAGCACTTGTCCTGTGACTGTGACACAGCTCGTATTGTTTTATTTTTTAGAAATTGAATGGCGACGGCATTCTCGGTACAGCAATAAAAAACGAAATGTAATATTTTTGCATTTATTTAATGTTAATATATTATAGACAATGTTCAAGGTACCTTTTAATTGGTTTTCGAGCTTTTTTAACACTAAGACATTGTAACCTTCCATTTTTACTTCTTATCATTTACAACATTGCAAAATAACACTTCATTTGAAAATCAACCCGACAGTACAACTAACTAAACAATTATAATAAAACATTGACTAAAATATTATAGCGAATTTTAAATTCAAACATGTTTACCATAATTAACATTTTCTTTATTAAATTTCAACTTAATTAAAATGATATCCTCGTTACAATAACATTGCAGACCCGTTTATCGTAAACCAAGTTAACAAAATAATATATATTTGTTATTATTAAAAAATAAAAACCCATCACTGAACTAACTGTACAGCAACAAATGACATTTACACGTAACGGAGAGTCGGCGCTAGCGCCGCTCGCTCTATACATACTTATAATACGCAACAAGTTATAATTCAATAGAATTAGTATAACATATCAATGTCAACATGTGTAAAGGTTGATGAGACAACGACTGACGGCGGGACCGGTCGCGCCTTCGCCTGACCCCGTGTACACGCGACCAACACAGAGAGCCCACTCTCGCGTACATCAGGTACAGCTTCCAAAAAAACGTTAAAATTCATCTAATAAAACGGTTAGCAACGGAATGAGCTTTCTATGCATTGCGCTATTATATGATGCGTGAAGGACAGAAACAGGCAAGAAATGACGATCACGGGGTCAAGCGTAGAGACGCTTGACTATCACACTGTACACTCGCGGCGTGATTATTTCCTGCAATTCCTGTTCGATACTTCGTCTACTATACCAGAAACTCCATTTAATTAAATAAACGTCACAAGGCGTTAACTGTACACTTAAGTAGGTATCTAGCGATATCCTTTGTCCCAAATTGATGTTATTCACTAAGGAAGCATCGCCGCGAGCGTACCGCGCGAATCGCACACGACTCGAGCCCTCATGAACCGAGCGAAATTTAGTAATGACCATTATTAAACAATATATTACAATAATCCCTACCGTCCGGGACGCGTTGTGACGATGTCAATATGCGCAAGTTGATTCCTCAGTCTTTAATAAATTGATGACAATGAGCAAGGAGAACGTAAATGAATCGAATGTTATGCAATTATATACAGATAGCGGCCGTGTGCGATCCGCGTCCTTACAAGCGTTGAGGTGATGTTTTAATGTTGAATGGCGGCGGGTCACTCGCGTCGAAGTGTTAATGCTTACCACAATCTTGGCTCGTTAGTTACCCAAAATGGTATTTAACAGCTTCCTTCCAAAGTTTCGCGCTTTGATCGTGTCGGTACGTCATCACGAGTTTCCCGCCGCCTTCTAGTTCGACTTGAACGCACAGCCATTTTTCCTAAACACAGTTTCAAACCTTAGTCTAGCCTAGCGCACCCAGCGGCTGCCACCTTCGCGTATACCCACTAATCTACTTATATTAATTACAATAAACCATTCTATCAACAAATTCAACAACATTTAGCTATTATAAGTAAAAGGAGGAAGGGTGACGATCACAGCGTGGTGCCTCCCTTCCCAGCCCCGTAACGTCGTCATTGTCGCAAAGTAACTTGATATACGTGTTCACTTGTACACACTATTTTCTTCAATTAATTATTGTAAAGCGAATTTTGACTGTGTCGTGTTTTATCGTTTCTATGTGCGGTGTGTAAATTCATCCGTACAACTACTCGCCTTAATTAATCCACCTAATTCGATTCAACAGTAACAACGAGGTTGTGACTAATCGCATGCTCTTCATTACGTTGTACAAGCATTACTTCACGCTCCAAATTTCGGGTACCGTATCGAGCGAGTCTCCGGCATGGAGTGTTACTTTGCGTCACAAACGTATACGGAGCGAACGCGTCCGGAGAGTGAAGATGACATCTAGCTACCTTAACCCTACAACATTGAAATACCTTAATCGTAACAGCTCTAAGGTGTGAAGTGCGAGCGGGGAACGGCGCGGACGCTGCGTTAACTACCGAAAGCTCTAAGTGTTGACACAACCTGATGCAGACACACCGGTCACTGTCGGTGCGCTGGGCGCGGGGTCGTGGCTGGGGGGTGGGGATCTACTCCTCGTATCACAGCGACGTTGGGTATCTGACTCGTCTAGTACGTGACGGATGGATGAGGACACTGATGACGCGTACTCGCCGAATCTACTAGTTGGTAAACCTTTCCAAGGAGAATAGGTCGCTCGAGGCGTTTTCTTTGATAGACGGATTACATGTTGATGTGATCACCATATTTCAAGGGACGTAAAGTACAATGGTACATCCGAGTTGAGTGTGATCGTCTAATTGAGTGGAGTGGAGTGGAGCGAGTGGAGGATCGGTCACCAGGGAGTATCACAGTAACAGAAGGTGCTAGTCGCGCCCCGCGGAGCCGGTTGTCTCTAAATTCCTGCTCTATACAAACCGCCTCGGGGCGTCACACTACTTATTATCGTTCACGCGATAAACCCACACTGTTTATCGCACTAAAATTATTATTTTATTTCATCATGATTTGTATCCACGACAATATACTCTCAAATATTGTAACAACTTCAGTACATATAACAACATTAACATTTTTATTAATTTTCCCAGTAACTTTTAAATTTAAAAATTATCCTATACAATATTGTTTTTAATTATGATAGTTTAATTATAAACGTTGTATTATAACTAACTAAAATTCCATTGATAACTATTTAATAAACTGGCGCGTTTGACACACTGCTTCTAGACATTTAGAGGCTCGTCAGTTACGAGCTATACAATGGGAACCAGTAAATATTGTTACTTTGAAATCAATAGTGCACCTTAGTGACGTTTTACAAATGGTGACAGCTTATTTTAGCGAAATCCGAATTTAAAGGTTTCAGATGTGGGATCATTTGAAAAAGTATTTCTCTGCTTTCCCTATTTGTTGCATATTAATCCCAATTCGGTCAGTGTGACAACGCACGCCGGAATCTTCAGACAAGTGAACTAGGAAATTAGAGTGAGAAGAAGAACCGCAGAGACCATAGTATTTTCCTAAATCTACCCCCAGGAGCTCGCCCGAAGCAATGCCGAGTGTTTGACACGTGTCTTTCGGTAATTACAAATGTATTATTTTTAATTGACGTATTTCTTACTATCCAAGTTCCGTTAAAATTGAGCGTGTTAAATCGACGACAGGCGTTGCGCGTGCGGCCTGGCAGCCCGCACGTTTGGTCTGCGCGCTCGCTGTAACCTATCCCTGATATAGCTGATCAGAGTCTACGCTAAATCCCTAATTCGTCGCATGTCGTTATGGCAAACAGATAATTGTATGACCTAGGGCATAACGCTTTCCGATATCAACAAATATTTTTATGGTATTCGTTTGGATATGACTCCAGCTTTTCGAACATAAAGCATTTAGCTATTAAAGGTTATGTCCAAGGATATTTATTTATTATCCAAGGATATTTAATTATTTACTGCAGATTGTTATTCAAACTGCTTTCATCCAGCTAACTAGGAAATGTTATTGTCTTAAGGGATTAGCAGTCATTTTAGCTATGCCTCATGTAATTTCACGTTCAAGATCCGCACATATAAATTTTCTCGTTCTCTTAAAAGTAGATATTATAATTTGTCTTACCTATATTATTTTTCGCTAATTGTACATTCAGCACTTGGCTACTGCAAACGCACAAACCATTGCATTTTTCTTATTAATTGACAAAAGACGATATCTGTACCTACCCCCAAATACATATTAGATGAGAAAAATCGAAAGGACACCAGAAAAATTTAAAATCCGACAGCGATTACCTATATAATTTAAAGATTGAATATTATAATGTATTTATCTAACTACTTTAATTTCACACTACAACGCGCAATGTTAACTACATAACACACGTATATAATAATGTAATAGATCAGTTAACAATACCCACAGCTTATATCATCAAGATGTCGTTGGACAGTCGATTCGTCCGTCCGCCGCGACGACCAGCAGCCAACTGGCGAATGGTGGCAATAGATAGCGTGATCATCGCGGCGGACAAGGCGTGCTTTCGAAAAACTTACAACAACGTTTCTAATATAATCAATATTGTTCTCACATTTCACGAAGGTTCGAGGTTATGGTGTATCGAGCGAGTTCACCTCCTTATCAGCTAATTTCACTTAGATATAAATATTACTTTTTATTCATTTAATCTATTAGCTGAATGAATTATAGTCGAGATAAACGTCTCTCAATTCCGATTTCCTTACACACTATTCTACAATAACTCTCGTTTTAAGCCGATATACATTTTAATACGATTTTTATTATGAATGTTTCGGTTTTGTACTTTAAACTAGGTCATTCTGTCAACATTTTAGGGAAATGTTTAAAAGTGGGGCCCAATATGGGGCCAGTAAGTAGAGTCGATAACCGTTACCCCCCCTCATCACAGTCGGCCACTATTAAGTACTCAGACGTGCAAATGAATTGATAACTTTACAGGAAAAGCTCCGGCGGCACTGTAAGCGAGGCCGGGAGTCCATACAACGCTGTACTTAGATCGATGGCACTTCTGAGGTAAACGAACACAACTTAAAATTACTATTCACCGCAAAGTGACCGCTACTAAAGAGACTGTCACCAAGTACCTTGACAAAGTCGAAAAACAATCACAGTTTATATATTATGTAACACCAAGGAGCGCGCGTGGGCGACCAATGGACGCCAGCAGACAAGAGAATTACTTCGTCTATGTCACCGACGCGCGTCACCTCTCACTGACTCTAAACAAACGTCACGGCGCGAAAAAATAAAATATTCAATTATAATTTAACTGTAAATAAGAATATATTACTATATTGTCATCTCGATATATAGAAATCTGCATTTAAAACGTTTAAAATATTATTTTTCATCTACATTCTGGACATGCAATAATTATTATTTTAAAATTGTACTTATATCGTAAGGTAAATTTAGTCGGACCGCAACTAAACGCGTACAGTGGCGATCGGCTTGTAACGTTGAAGCCAATCATGCGTTACACGACAAGCGCCACGCAAAACATTCCTAATCGTGAAAAAAAATAAAACATCTGACATTGCTACATTTAAAAATGTATAAAAAATAAAGATCTTTACCCAGAGAACAATTAGGAATGAAGCTATTTTCTAATCGATATCCAAAGCAATTGTGTGAAAAGTAACAAAATAGTGAAGATCAAATTGATTGCGTCAAAGGGATGTTTGGTTGCACTTTTCGGATGTCTGTGTGACGCGAGGCAAAGCTGTTAAATTGGCCATCTCAAGTTCTCACCAGAGGTAGTATGTTTGCAGTAGGAACGCCTCGCGTCAATACACAAACTGAAATCGATCTTCACAAAACGAATAGCGGACGCCAAATGTATTCCTATGTTTACGTAGCGTTGCACCTAAATTTTTGGATGAAGCATTACACTCGTTCAACTATGTATTAGATTATTCAAAAACCGATACTCAAATCGATAGATCACATCGCTAAACCTAATTAACTAAAAATAACTTATCAATGGTAACATTTACAATGAAATCAGCTTTGTAAATAAAAAAAATGTTATGCCGTGGTGAACAATATACAAAAATAATAAAATGTGTATGGAATAGGAATTTCCGTGATAGGAGATATCACAATTATTTTCATTATTATATCTTAAACAACAATAACCTTCTGCTAAGCAGATCGAAATAATTACTTGTCATCACGATAAGAAACGTAACATATAGTCGTAACGAGGAGTCCGTCTGAGCTTTGTAACAACGCTTAACGTTTATTGTCCCCTTCGTTTTTCAACAACAATAACAAAAAAACAACTATTATTCATGTCGTGCCGCTTACGCTATGTGCCAGTCAACATAACGACCCCTCATTACGCCAACACTATTTTATAGAACATGCATAAAACATAAAACAATATAGATAATATTCTATAATTGTAAATAGGTAACTATGTGGTCGATATGAGCCGTCCACCGCGGCGGACATTGCACGGCCCCGGTCGAAAGCATTTGTCGGATATTGATGTTCGTTGTATAGGTTATACACATTGAAATATGTGTACTGCATCGATTGATTGTAAAACATTCAGCCAAACAGCATAATATATGGCAATTTAATTAGTTTCATGTTCAATGTGTATATGTGTACATGAATAACCGACGCTCCTTTACAAAATGGCGGCGCACGACTCATATCGAAAGCTGCGTTAACTATACCCTCCGTCAGATAACTAACAAAACAAAGCATTCTTAACTACAGTCAGGTAACTCGCGCCACGTTTCTACTAATAATGAAGTTGAAATGAATCGGCCTGTGACCCGACGTTAGCGTTCGGCGCACGTTCACATTGCGTCAGTCCAAGATGGCGGCGGCTCGGACTGACGCGCTAAACGTGCGACGCACGCAAAGTGTATGGAGCGTCATATCGTGGTGAATTCCGAGCGGCGTTGCGGCGATGTGTGATAAACTGTGACTAGAACTAGTGCGCTACACGAAACAAACACGATTCCCTAAGTAATGAACATTGTACTCCGCAGTAGCAATGTCCTTCTCATCTAAACAAGTGCATCATAACTACATTGAGAACAAGCCAACGTACAATGTTTATTAGCGGGAGAGAGACGGAGGAGGACGCCGCTCGCGATGGTCGGCGGAGGCCACCTTGGTGTGGCATTGCGACGCGGGGGTTACGACTCTGGGAACTACGTAGCTTGCCTCTGGAGCGCCCAATTCACATTTATCTCGCGTTACTGCATCTATATCACTTCATCTATAGTTCAGCAGCATATTTCTCCACTATTACGAAGATTGGCGATAATTATAATGTGCTACGAAAAGCTACGTAGTTGCCGTCCATCGTGATGCTACGAACCCTAAAGAACCGATTAACAGGTAACATCGTCTCTGTGGCCGGCCCGAACGTGCGCCTATACTAACGTGCGCCGAGCTACGTTTCAAAGGAGGCGTCACTCCTGCAACTTAAATACATTTCACTACAAACGGCAGCCGAGACCGGCCAAAGACCTCAGCCCGCGCATCTAAAGGTGTACCGTAACACCATACAATGGAGACGGGGATCGGAGTAAGCGAGGACCTACTGCATGAGCGTGGAGATGGCATTGTGGCGCGTACGCTTGAGCTCCTCCTCCTGGATTTTCTGCTCGATGAGGAACTGGGCGGACGAGATGGCGGGCGACGAGCCGCTGATGGTGACGATGCGGTTGCGGGTGCCCGGCGCGAACGTGCCCTTCTTCGAGATCTGGATGTTGGCGCCCGACATCTGCTGGATCTCCACCAGGCTGCGGCCGCCGGGGCCTGTCGCGTCACAACGGTCATTGCAGTCGCGCCGAGTGGGGTGGAAGTCATTTAGCAAAGAAGGCCAAAGAAAAGCGAGGCATACTGACCGAGGATGGCGCCGACGATGACCTCCGGGATCTCCACGTTCTTGGAGTCCTTGGCGCCGCCGTCGGCCGGCGTGGGGCTCTTGGAGAGCGGCAACAGGCCGGCCGAGGGGAAGGCGGGCACGCCGCCGCAGCCCGCCGCCGCCAGGCTGATGGGCGCCACGGCTGGGGGGCGAAGCGCGTCCAATGCAACCTCCGCGAAACGCTCTAAGGCGCCGCCGCCGCCGCCTGCGGACCAACGCACGTTGCCGCCGCCATCTCTCGGAGACCCACCCCGCCCCGCACCCCGCACCCCGCCTCCTTACATTAGAACGTTTCGCGCTGTTGCGGACAGAGTTAGTGTTAGCGCAGCGCCACCCGGCGGCGCCCGCCTCGGATGCTAGTCCACCCGCCCGAGCCACGTGCCCTCTGTCTCGATTTCGAGTTGTGTCGATTCTTTTTTCGAGTGGGTACAAAATTATGATGGCAGGAGATCACAACGAAACCGGAGTGTTACTAGGAAACCACTTTTCGAAACAATAATAATGAAAAATCACAGTGATGAATTAAGAAACGTACGACTGATACAATTGTAATTTCTACTTGCGTTCATATAGAAAACTTATAAACTTCTACTCGACTACGTACTGTTTATGAATTCTCATGCAGAGATGGAAACGAACTGTGTCAAATATATAGTAATAAACGACGGCAAAGTAAACTAGCATTACCGAGTGTGCGAGTTCTTTTGGGTATAGACTAAAATGTCTCCACGCGCCATTGTAGGTGGCGCTGCAGTGGGCTTTCGAAAAGAACAACTTATTATCTCCATAGCACTTTACAGCTTGAACAAAATTAGACATTTACTCGAAACAAAAGTATTCCATAGTTGTTCTTTTCCGCGTATTGCTATGGATCAAAAGCAGACTAAACCTACACTAGGCCAACATATAGTTTAGCGGATACACTATTTATTTATTTCACTTTTTTGGGCCAACATTAAAGAATTTATTCCCATCAGAAGACAAGTGCAATAAATTAACGTTTCGATATAATATTGTTGTCTTAGTTACAAACAAAGATTGCTCGTTATTATAACATCTACAAAGTTTTACGTGATCACAATATTTAAATAAATACGCATCTTACTAACTTTGATCCATAGCAATAAAATCTGTTATGTATTGCCGAAAGATGGTATGGAATGCGGTGTGCGAAATTTAGAAAAGAGCAGACAATACCTTTAACTAAAATATTAACAACATAAAACGCCAACTTATAGCCAATGGTTAATTCGTATCAGCAATACACGCAGTAACCTTAAAACATATCTAGGCATGCATTTAAAGTACTACATATATGTAGTAAACATAATTTGAAAGAGCCATTGTGCCTCATTCGTTCCGAAAACGTTTACCCAGTACAGGTAATGTTAAACGGCACTTGAAGGTTCATTGAATAAACTGCCGTGAGAGGTTGACATTTTCAACTTTTACTAATGAGCCACAGTCGCGTAAATCTAAAGCGTATAAGTAATAGTACAAGTCATAATTTATTAGCATCACGATGGCCGATCGTAAAGGATAGTCATGACAAAAGCGTGATGTGGAAATTTTGAATTTAGAGAAGCGGATGAGAAGAACACGAATGGCGGGGACGCCGAATTTTGGCGCGAGTTGGGTCGCTGGCGGCGGCCATGATTAAATATGGCGGCGGTACAGTATACCACCATATTTAATTCCAATATAATCTTCGTAAACCCAATATTATGAAGGTTGCTAATAAAATATAATTTAAAGTTTTAATATTATCTCGGTGGAACCATACTGATACAACAGCCAAATTGTAAACTATGCTTAGCTGACTTAGAATGCGCTGGCTGAGTCGTTTCGTTTATTTCTCAACAATTAAATCAATTTGATTCCACATCTCATATAGTGATTCCTTTATGTGTGTGTTTGGACAAAGATATTCCATAGGCAAAATGGTGACCGCTTCACTTCGCACACTTGAGCGGCGCAAGGTCGCGTGCCAATGGCTTCCCACGCATATTACTGGGAACCATTGTTTCATAGAGCAAGGTCAGAATGACAATGTGCCTATTGCAACGTATTACTTTGTAGTGTGTTTATGCAGTTCATGATATATCGAAATTTTCATATCTTGTTGTGCTAATGATAGATCGGACCGGTTCATAAAAGTATGCTAATTTTGTCGAAACACATTTCAAAGGCACTTTTTTCCACAAATATCGTAACGTTATACAGATAACTACGGTAGTGTTTTTTATTAGGAATAGTTCAGGTCCGTTTTGGCGAAGGGAATATTCAGGAGTAATCGGGAGCTGGTGTGCATAAATTGCAACATTATGTAATAATATGACAATATTATGCGTTAGTGAGATCTTTTAAAGTTTACCGCTATTTCTGGACAAAAGTTTTAGGTATCGCTCTGAATGCGTTCGCGTTACCGTAACAAAGTAACGCACGTCTACGGACACTCTCGGCGTCTAGTTCCACGTTTTGAACTTGGACCAGTGCGGCACGGCAGTGCTGTCGGAGATCTGGAAGGACATCAGGGCCTGGGGGTGCAAGTAGTCGTGCTTGGCCGCGGCCACGCTATACTGACCGAGCGGCAGCTGGCCGATGGGCCCGAAGACGGCGGGCGCGTCCTGCGCGGGCAGCGGGAAGTAGGCCGCGGCCGACAGCTGCGGCGCGCCCATGCCGCCCATGCCCCCCATGCCGCCCATGGGCAGCGCCAGCCCCAGCACGCCGTGCTTGGCCAGCAGCGCCAGCGCCGCCGCGATCTCGCTCACGCCCGCCTCGCCGTAGCCCGCCTGCCGCAGCGCCACCTGCGGGTATACCAACCAGCCATCGCTGCTATTATTATATTGCCCGCCGGCTTACTCATCGAAACTCCATCATGTTTCTCGAGATCCGTGCCTATTTCTCTAGTTGTGGCACTTTCGACGCCGGCCCTTGCCCAAAACGAACGACGATATCCATATGTTATGAATGACTGAGAATGTCATAAGAGGCGACTCAAGGATCACCTAGCCTCAAGAGAAGAAAATCTTGATACAGACCCTGTGTCAACTCATCTGGCCAGCGTGGCACAGCGAGGCCCGTAGACTTGGGCAACACAGTTCACATTAAAGATTCAGTTCACCCAGTCTTGTTCAGTAAAGTGAACTCGTTCATCTAAATCGCTCTGCAGTTCATTTCGTTCTGTAACTCCGTGAGTGAATCGCAATGATTCAGCTACGAGTTCACGAACTGTGAACGAGAGTATATTTTTATAGTTTACTAGCTGACCCGGCAAAAGATTTTTTGCCATTTAGATATCGCTATTAAAAATAGGGGTTGATCGTAGAGGAGCGAAAATTTACGGTTAATGTATTTCTGTATGCTATACATAAAAAAATAGAAAATAAATATTTCGTCTATAAGGGACTAAAAACTAAAAAATACCCACCGACCATATACACTTCGGCCCTAGGTGCACATACATAAACGCGGGAAATGATAATACGTAATTTAAAGAATAAAATAGTAAAGGAATTGATTTACAACTATCGGGAACAAAATTGCATAAAAATAAGGATTGCTATTCTAAAATAAACGCTCTGCCAGAACAATTAAAGACTAACAAACAAATCACCATCACGGCAACTCAGTTTCGAATCAGAGCGGGAGCGATGAGCAGGTGAGCTGCAGAACTAAAATACTCCACAGAGTTGATTTAGTTCAATTCGTTTACTGCGTTCGTTGAGCAGTTCAGTGGAACGAATCACTCGTGAGTTACACAAGTCTAGAGGCCGACTCAGCAGTGGGTCGTCTATTGGCCTATTGGTCTATCGGATGATGATTTGAACCCGTAACGATATTACCTTAATGTGGTCCAGCGTATGCTGCGTGATGGGCGCGGACGGCGGCGTGCCCGGCGGGGCCAGCGAGAGGGACAGCGACAGGGAGCCCAGGCCCGAGCCCATGCCCGCCGCGGCGGCTGCGCCGTTCACCAGCACGGAGCCCACTCCTCCGCCCAGGCCGTGGCCCTGGAACCGCATAGCGTGCTACAATTACTATTTCATCACTAGGTTTCCGGGTGTCTTCTGCGCCAATGAGACACGCAAATCTAATTTGAGCACTGTTGTCACGTTGGCCAGCTTTAACTGTATTACCAACGCATTCCGAGGGTATCCAGGAGACGTGATATAAACCTCTGCCAATCCGTTTAGCGTAGCACAGTCGAGTAATTTTCTAAACCAAGGCGATTTCACTATGCAGTGGTCATTAGCATGAGCTACCACCAAAATCTAGATTTCTATAGACTGTCGAGTGTTTTTAAATATCTCGTATATTGTATTCTTTGTCAAAACCAAGTCGCACATCATCTTTGAGGAATATACTCTAGGCATAAATCTGATGGATAAACAATAAGGCAACACGTTTTTATGAAAGGATAATGTAAACATGGTCATGTAGATGAGGGGACGTTTATGAGACTTGTATTTGTGTAATTTTGTTATAATCTTTATTTTATTTTCGTGTATTTATGCCCGTTTCAAAACAATCCAGCGTATTAATTTGTATATATTTCACTGTCGAAATAATCAAATAATACACTATGCACAATTAAAATGTTCTCGTGTATCATATATAAAAAATCAACTTAATAATAATCCGATATTAAAATATATCAATAGTCTGGACACTTGTGTTTCTTGTCGTAACATTTTTTATAAAACGCCGGACAAAGAATGCATATTTTAGAGAGTCACAGAGTGCTGTCCGAAATTCCATAATTTTATCTTTCAAGACACTCTTAGCAGTCGCCTGGGGCGTTGACCATCATCAACTGGTATATGAAGGGATTGGGCATAGGTATAGATAGTCAAGCCTAGCCGTGGCCCCATTTACAAGAAAAAGAAAAATTACCAACAAAAGAGTTTATTAATTTATAGGGTTTACTATGATATAAAGTGGCCGTGTGTTTGTTTGTGTGTCTGTGTGTAAGTGTGGGAGGGGTGCGCGTGGGGTCACCTCTTTCACCTCGGCGGTGGGCACAGCGTAGGGCGAGCCGGTGGGGTTGTAGTTGGCCACGGGGCCCGCCACGTCCGCGTACGACACGTTGGGACAGGAACCCGACTGCGGGTCGTCCACCACCTTCTGGAGGATCATGAGGCACGCCTTCTTGTTGTTGTCCTTCTCGCCTGCAAACAATGTCGTGTGTGCTACATAACATATTTTTAAATACCCTAACTACTTCAAAAAAACCAAACTAATTTCACATCACCCATGTTTTGGAATATCCGTCCCAACTGTCATGTTTTGATACTATAGCAGTCGTCCAACGAAGTCAGTACTTACGGTGAAGATCGAGAGTTGGTCTAAGCAAACAATTGCCTGTGGTCTCAGAGAGGACTGCTGTTACTACTACAATAATAGAGGGAACGGGCGATACATTTATACATATAACGTGGAAGGTTATACTCGTTTGATTCCAGCGGTACCAAAGTATGCCATTTGGCGACAACTAGAAAGTTCTTGCGTCCACTCCTTTAAACCCCTAGAAAAGTTTCCCCATATCTCGCAACTAGATACCGCGCTTCACCCTAGTTCCAGTTAGGCAGGCTTGCGACCTAAATTCTCCAAAACTTCGACGCTATCGAAGCGCAATCTAGTTTTGATTGTATTCTTATCCGTTAGGTTGCGGCTATTTGTTAGGCGCGCCCTTTGCACGCGATACATCTAGCTAATCACTTACCGGGCCCATTCAAACGTCTCGAACTAAGTTTTACGCAGGAAAAATGCCCAATTATATCTGTATCGAAAATAAACGACTCCTTTGTAAGCATTCTAGTATGCGCGATGGCTCAGGCTGCCGACTGGGCTACAAAGGCAGGATTAAATAGGACTTGTGTATCATGTCAGCTTAAATGACTACGCTACAGTCGTGCTCAAGATTTCCTTCTCTTTCTTATTTCCAAAGTGGCCCTTTACGCCATAATATCCTTTATAATCTGTCATACAGGGTCGGATAGCAAACTTTACTTTAAGAGATGGAAAACATGATACGAAGCCCAGTGGCACATGCTTCAGCGCTGGGCCAGTGCTAACCCACTTGGCGAGCGAGTTGACTTGCCCAGTGAAATAAGCGGAGGTCTATTCAGAGGTATAAGGTCACGTATGACTGTAAACTGACAAGGTCAGGTCAGGTGACAGGCGTTTGCCCGACAAGTACCTCCCTACTTTAGTTTACATAAAAAAGAGAAATTGTAATCGATCGGTCGACACGCACCTATACGCAACTGTAACCACGCGATGCTCCAATAATACACAATATGTGTTGTAACATACGCAATTCTACCTAATACCAACTTGTTTATATATTAGTCAACTAGCAGACCCGGCCACGCGTTGCTGTGGCTAAATGTCTTTGTTTAATTAATTTTATTTTATTAATTGAGTTCTATCCAGTCAACAGATATCGCCATCTGTTATAATCGTTTGGAGCTAACATATAACTGTGACTGTCAAATAATAGACAATTAATGTTCAATAAAATAATATTGCGACTATAAATTGAGATGTAAGCTATCCTATCTTTCAGGTTGGATCAAACTGCAGGCGGTGTGCAAATTTATTTATATTCGTTTAAATATTTTGGTTTCCATCGCGGACAAGCAACTTGACGCGTAATTTATATACACACATATACTAAGATTCCTAGGCGCGTCGTCAATAAATGGCTGTACCTGAAGAAAAAAGTATACTAACTTAAAGCAATAGCGACTGCCATAGATTGAATATATTCAAATGACAGCCGCGATGATCGAGACGTTTAGTGACCTCCGAAATACGGAGTAGGTCAAATGTTAAATATGATGGTCACGCAACAAACACGACACTCTAATTTCATAATTTGTGTAAAATAATTCAATTGTATAAGATTAATCTTCTAAGTAAGACAAGAATATATTGATATTGTGCCACCCGTCTGGCCACAGTAGGCGGCCACCCTCCATGCAACTGGAGGAGGTCCGACCCAACAGTGGGTCATATGTGGGCTGTGTGGTAGTAGTAGAAGCAGTTTTAGGTTACTCTTAAATCAAGTATAGCAAATCCCAGTTAATAATGTTACCGATGACGGTGATGCAGCGCTCCTGCAGCGACAGCTCTTTGGCCTTCTGCGAGATCTGCACGTAGCTGCCGCTCTGCTCCTTGATCTGCTTAATGTAGTTACCGCCTTTTCCGATTATCATGCCCGCTGTCGAGTTCGGAACCAGGATCTTCACCTGTAACAACAGAGGATACGGTTCATATTTGTGTGGGGATCTGGTTCGCGGAGCACACTCTCGCAGTTGGGAGGAGTAAAACCCGTGGCCCAGCCAGAGAACGTTATGGAATTTTAGCGTGTAGGTCGGGCCGTCTTGCTTCTTATTCTACGCCAAAATGGTAATTTACAACTAGAGGAGGAAGTGAATCCCGGAGTCCAACATAGCATACCAAGCATTTCCCCGCGAAACAAAAAGAGGCGGGTAGTTCTATGCGTCACCCAGACATCTCTCGTACTACAGGGATAAATGTAGCAAGAGAGTAGTCTAAAACTAAAAATATAGGCTTTTCATATAAATACAGACCTCTTGGGGCGCGGGTAAAATCCTAGTTATTTCC
This sequence comes from Clostera curtula, assembly GCA_905475355.2. Classification (NCBI taxonomy): domain Eukaryota; kingdom Metazoa; phylum Arthropoda; class Insecta; order Lepidoptera; family Notodontidae; genus Clostera; species Clostera curtula. Next base: position 678,501 of record FR997813.1, on the reverse strand, counting down.
GCTCCCCTAGCTGGGGTGTTATGTTAGTGGGAGATTCCCGAGCTCCTGAGGCGGGACCGAAATAAATCATCGACTGGGTCGAAGTTACCCTCGATAGCTGTACACAACTTGGGGCGGATTATGAACAGCTGACTACATAACGTAGGCATAATGCTACGTCGTAGTACGCTACGTAAAAGAGAGCTTTCCAACAATCATAGACTTCTTGTAGGCCTAGCATGCGACGCGCGAGAACCGTTTCCCGCTGCGGCGCGCGGCGTTGAGTCGACTTTTGCCGTTACAAAAACCACTATCGTAAAATGCTTTAACGTAAAATAACCACAATAGCTATGTACATAGTAATAAAATAACGTAAATTTATCTCAAGTAACTTATTAACAAGGCATTCAATTCAGTTGTATTTTAGTTAGTTAACTTTGCTTGCTTTTTTTTAATCCACGATATGTAATTTAAGTTAAATAAATCTCACACTGTTCCTCGAGACATAGTAAAGATTTTACCGTTATTTCTTACATTCTCTATTGCCACCAAAATTACGGGTGACAGAAATTCTACGGGGAATGTTAAATTATTGTATAAGCCACAGCAAGCGTATTGTGCCGATAAAGCTTTCAAATAATTTCAACAGTCTGGCGACTGCTGAACTCTTCGATCATAGGTCAGTTTATTAATCTTAACACTTGCGTACATTGTGGCGGTATGCAAATGAGCGTTAATGACGCTGCGTGACTCGCGCGTGAGCGACCTTGCGCCGCACCGGGTGAGCTACATGCTTATTAACCGACTATGTCAAAGTGGATGTCTCCTAGTTATATGTATAGTTTAAACCATTTATTTCCTACACATTTTCTGAAACCTACGGTACTAATTATATAATGGTGTGGTGGCTAAGCCCCAGGGCGAGTAGCCGAGCTCTATATTTAGTCGTTATAAGAGAATAAGGGACTAGCATTTGCGGAGAATCTTTGCTAAATACTCTATTATTGAAACCATTTCGTTCTGGAAAACTAAAATACGAAATTTTGCGCCAGTCTGGCTAGCGTGGCGAAATATTCTATTTTTAATAAATCTGTTTTTAATGGTAAGGGCCCTCCTTACATGATGGACGTGGTTCTACAATGTGATTGCTCAAATCAAACAGCACATCCTACGGTTTCAATTGTGTTGTCTGGCGTTAAAGACCCTTTCGCTGGCTGATTAGAACAATTTATAGATTAACGGACCTAATAGACTTTATCCTATCCAAAACTGTAAATGCTGACCTGGTTCAGATGTGCATCTGAATCATCCATGGAGCAATTTGTATGTACACAAAACATTTAATTCAATGCGGCACAGCAGTTAGGAGTTCAATGACATATAAAAATTATACATATTGAGCACATTATTTATTGGTAAGTTTCCGTAACTGCGAAAGTTAAGCATGACTTTTGACATTCGTTTCTGATACTTGATTACTTAAAATAAAATAGATTGAAAGTAAATGCGATTTATTTTTAATTTTAATAACTCCGCAATTTTTATGTCCTAAAAACGATCACTTATATTTTAGGCGATTAATGAAAAACTAACACGTTTATTACAATGCTGAAAGAAGCTTGTTGATTAAGAATGGGGTGTTCACAGATAAATGAAAAAATACAATGATTTTTTGCCCTTCTGGGGAAAATGACCAACTCGCGACTAGTGTTGTCACGGATGGGGTGGTCACGTGCCCTGGTCCCGTGGCGCGGCTACGCGTGTACGTGACGCGCTCTAGCTTGTATAAAGGAGAAAATTAATTAAACGGTTCATTTCCCAAGGAGAGCTAGTGAAGCCTTTTACACGTGACTTCGCAGTCTTTTATTGTAAAATGTACAATTAATATTTTACTCGTTACCTTAAGCGGGAGTATGATTTTTTTATTATTTAGCCGTAAGGTAGCTCAGAACTCCTATAGTTAATTTTGCATTCGTATAAAATTATTAATCCGCAATGGCTGACACACATTGTAATCACAGAGCTGACATTGCATTGATGTTGCATACGGGTTCATTAAAACTCTATAAGCTTTTGCGGTTTGTACATAATTATTAACAGACTTGGAAACAGGAGTAGGTTCTCAATTCGGCTGTATGCTTTGTAAAAGTTTGTTACAAACAAACAATAGAGTGTTGTGTTGCTTGGGTTTAAGAGAAACCTTCAAATTTATAGGTTAATGTTCACTATCGGCGAGCATTCCCCTTCATATTTTCGTCTGGGTTTATATAGCATTCTACACGTGATGCCAATCTTGGAGATGACCGATCCGACAGGTTAACGGACTCGGATGTTAATGACATACCCGTGTACGGTATAGAAGCGTGATGGTACCGTCAACATGGCTTAGTTACGTCGAAGGCGAAGCAATTAGCCCTAACAGTGGACTCGACCGCGACAATTACGCAGCGACAGAAACACAATCAGAATAACAATTACACCCGTTGAACAATCACGCGCCGCCGAGCTAGATTTTTTAACTAATTACTGTCACAAAGGGTCGGCCTTTGCGAGTGTCGGATACTAAATGAACTTAGTCAAATTGTGTATTGGTCCGGAATGCCTAATTGAATCAGAGGAGAAAGTAGAAAGAAAAGAAGAAAAGAAAGTAGAAACTCTTGGTTATCTATGTCAATTATTCCGTGTGGTGACAGATTTAGAATACATAGTGTCGCCACCCCATTTCGTCCTGAGGGTGTCGTAAGACCTGACAAATGGAAATTATAAAGCCTTTTGGCTTTATAATTTCCTAACCTAACCTAGCCGCAAGAGGACCACTTGATACGAAACCTTATGCCAACCTGCCTGGCCAGCGTGGCACAGTAAGTTAGCCCGCATGCTTATGCCAACTTAGTCCTCATCCCGTGTTTCTTGTCTGCGCAATTTTGTGACGTGAGTAGAGTAGCGTCGTAATATACGAGCCAAAAAGTTAGCAAATCTATAAAATAGAAATAAATAGTATTTATACTTTCCAGGGTACCTACTAGTGTGCAAATTTTAAACTGAAATTAAGCTGCTAGATGTTTTCGTGAAGAAATCAGTATTATCCGAGCTTAGCAATTGTCTCAAGACCCACATACAAAAACAACCAGACTATTAGATAGATAAGTATCGATTGTTTTGCCAAGGCAACCCTAACAAAAGGCGGACCCCTGGGTTGTCGGCTAGGGCCTAAATAACTGGGCTCCGTCCTTGTTCGGCGGAACCCGCGGTTAGGGGTTCAAAACTTCGTAAACCGGCCAAATTAATTATGGTTCAGTTTTAATTCCGGTCGAAGGCTCACTCAATTTTATACATACGGAGATTAATTAAATCCCAATTATGTGTAGAACAGAATGATTGATGATTACATATTCAAATTATTTATTTTGTTTTGGTCACGATGGACACTTACAAATAGTCAACATTTCATAACATATCATTCATTCATACAATAAAAAAAATCGTCCGTCTACCACCAGTTCGGAACGCGACCACTGCTGAGAAGAAATGGCAAGAAACTCAGAGGGCTTGTCGTTTTTTTCTTTCCGGTCCTAATTTATTGAAGTACAATAACCTAAATAATATTGACACTGAACAGCCTAGTCCCAAGCAGGGTCGTTTACTTATATGCGATAATACGCTTTTTTGTAAAGTTTAGTCTTGACCGTCTTTTTAAAGGCATTGCGAGGCAATTCTCTAAGCTGCATGGGCAGTTTATTGTAAAGGCGTATACATTGATTTAAGATGTTAAAGATATAATTAAATTCCGTGTGGTGACGGATTTAGAACAGCAATGTGCCACGTTGCTAGACAGGGTTTCTTTTCAAGTTTTCCTTCTCTTGCTAGCTTTTCGGCCATTACCTCATGTCGGTTCTTACGACACATGTAGGATAAAATGGGGTGGTTACGGGGAATCATGTAACACGACCCTTTTTCCCTGCGGAGGCCCTTTGCGAGCATGTAATCCCACGGGCCTAAATTATCCAGATGTTAGCCGTGTCCTCAGCGCAAGTTCCTCTTAGCTTAGATAAAGATAATTGTCGGATACCGGAAACCAACTGCGGACCAGTCACACAACGCGTCTAGCATTTGTAGGTCGACCAGTGCAGCTAGTTGTCACTGAACCACATTAGACGCAAATCATCTCGCATCAAAACACGTGTGGTTGTACCACGCTCCATTATGCAACAATGAGGGGCCGAGGCGTGCCCGCCAGGGTCGCCTGACCCACTTCGCTCTGTACTTGTTGAAGAAAAACACATCGGGCGGAATAACAATTACAGGAGAAATCAGATTCGGAACAACGCTCCGACCGACGGTGAGCAGAGCAGGGTGGCGCGGCGAATATTGCAGAGTTTTGTGTATTATAAACTTTTAAAAACAACATCTATACTAACTTTGAAATAACCAACCATATGAATTCTGTGCCTTATCCAATCTCATTAACGTTGGTGTCTATTTGAGTTAGCAATGACTTGAAGTTTTGTTTCAGAGACTATTTTGAATTTGGTTTTTTGGAAGATGACTTTCTGTTAAAAATCTTTCATTGTTCGATGTTGGGCATATAAATCCTCACTCTTATACAAAGCATACGTTTTAAAGGAGTCTAATAACAACAAAAATACTACTACTGCCAAACTACTGAACAGACCTGGGACCAAAGCCGTTCGCATAAAATAATCTTCCAATTCGGTTCAGGCGTCTTCTAGTAATCGATGAACATACATAAAAGTAATACGACGAATTGAAGACCTCCTCCTTTTTCGAAGTCGGCTAAAAAGACTGCCTGCCCGACAACCGCAGTCTTCCGCATGCATTCGAAAAAAATGCAAAATGCACGCGGTAAATCCAATAAATGTGCTTATTATAAATGGGCAAGCCAAAAATCTTATTTTACATCATTAAAATTAAACTTTTTTGGCTAAGGTAACGATATATTTTCCTCTTTGAACGGGGAAAATATATGATGTTTCCTTCTATTATTATTTTTATCAAGTTAATAGAAAGTATTGGAGACGAGTTCCTCAAATTGCGGTGAACGATCTTTGGGGAAGACATGCTAATTTTCCCCGGAAAATAACACAGGATGGAGAACATTTCATAAAAAAGATATCCTCTGAGGCGCAAGACATTTTTATACAATTTCCTTATGTTTGCGTTAAAAATGACGCGAAGATATTTGCAGAAAAATGTTATTCCACCCTGGAGCAAGATAACAGATATCTGTCGCAATAATCCATTTCTTAGGGCCTTATACATGAAACAATAGTGGTACTTTTTTGAACCTGTGACTGTACTGCGAGTAATATTAGGTACATCATGTCAGTCAAAATGAACCACGTTTATAAGCGTAGCTTCCTCCAATATGGCGGCCGGAAATGAATATATATTTTTTTCTTTCACTGACGACTCACCTGGACTGGTTATAAACCTTATCGCGGTGCACTTTACTACCAAAACTCACAAATACAAATTACACCTAGACGCAGATTTAGTATCTCTGGTCTACAAAAACGCTTGCCCGACCCATGAATCAAATTGGACTAACAATTAGGACTGCCTCGTTGGTCTAGCTAGGGGTTACATCCGCTATTGGATCCCGGGTTCTATTCCGGGGTCGAGCAAGTGTTTACGTCTAAACCAGAGGCACTTGCTCTGGATCCTGAGTGCTATGTCGGTAACTCCTTGCGTATCTCCTCATTTCTCATTCGAACCCGCGGGGAAACTCCGAGTATAACCCTCTTCATTGCCCTTTGGGTGACTTTGAGCCTTCTGATGGAGCCCATAGTGAGCGACCACGTCTCTGTACCATATGTCATCACTGGCAACACACATTGGTCGAAGACTTTTTTCTTCAGACACTGCGGTATTGTGGACGAGAAGATCTTTCGCAGCTTCCCGAACGCTGCCCAGCCGAGTTGGATTCGACGATTGGCCTCTTTCTCGAAGTTGGACTTACCTAACTGGACAGTGTGTCCCAGGTAAATATAATGGTCAACAACTTCGAAAATAGAACCTCCGATGTCAACAGGAGTGGCTTGAACATGGGTATTAGACATAACCTTAGTCTTCTCCATGTTCATCTTAAGGCCGATTCGTTCGGAGGCTCGACAGAACAAACCAAATATTACCCATTATTTAAGTAACATTTAAATAGTTAAATACTTTCATCTGCATGCAAAGCGTATGAGAATCAGTAAAGTATAGTCTACATTTTATTGGGGTCGGCAACAGTCTAAACTATATTGTAATAATACGACTCCGCGTGGACACACATCGACTAAGGTCACTGAATATCAATGGAACAGAAATCGATTCAATATTTTCCTTGAAATTATCGCTGTTCTACGCAAGGGCATTGAGTATAATTACAACCGCGGAGTGATTATTTTTGTGCTAGACAAGCGGCTTAAACGGAAGATAAGTTTTTGATAACGTTATCTAAGAACGACTAAAAAATGTCTTACTTTGTAAGAGTTAAGGCGATATTTCTTGATGTTATTAGTTCAGATTTTTCGGGTAAATTGTTTTACACAATTATGTGGTATGAGGCATGCTGGTCGCTACAAGATCATTCAACCAACATCGAGCATTCCATACCATCCGCTAGGCTACGAATAACAATGACCACTAATGTTGGGCCTCCTCCAAATTCCTTGAGGGAAATTAACATACTGTGCCACGCTGGCAAGACTGGTTGGCAAAAAGTTCTTAACAAGTTTTCCTTCTATTGTGGCTAGCTAAAGATTTGTAGCTCAGATATTATTAAAACATTTGCTTTTACTGGTTCTAGCTGATTATCGTGACGTGTTACCCGTAAATGAGATTATGTTGGCTGACGTATAATTATGTAGAGTTTATCCTCTAATCTCGAGGCCACTCGCATTGGTATCTTTGATTAATTAACCCAACGCTGTTTGAGATCACTTATCCGTGATCCCACGCCTCTTAATACCTTACTACAGGATTCAGATGTATTGGTTGGTTATATGAGACTGAAATTGAAAATATTAATGCGAAAGTATCTCCGTCTAGACACCTAAAACGGTTATCAAATTTTGATGAAATTTGGCTTAAAGCTACAAACTGAACAATTGTAAACTTACTCTACATTTTGAATAACGGAATAGGCAAATGTGAAAAAACTACTCCACTTTTTGTCGCCTCATTCGAAGGGGGGCTTAGCTCCGTGTGGTGACGGGTTTAGAGTATACAGTGTCAACACCCCATTCCATCCTGAGGGTGTCGTAAGAGCCGACAAAAGGAAATGACAAGGCCGATAACCTAGCCACAGGAGAAAGAAATCTTGATACGAATACTAAGTCGTCTGGCCAGCGTGGTACAGTAGGGACTAATTACCCTCCGTGTTACTAGAGGAGGCCCCACTAAGCATTGGGGCGTATATGGGCTCAGGAGTAATAGTGGTAAAACAATATTTTAGTTAATGTAGTTTTTTATTTTTTCTTTATTTTTATTTGTAATTTTGTGTACGAAGACAGAATAAAAAGTTTTCTTTCTTTACCACTACACAACCGCACAGTAGGTATAAATTTACCTTCTGCCTAAATTCGCATCGAGCAAAAAGAGACTCCTACCACAAACAGTTAAATACCACAAACAAATTTAATGTTTAAAATAAAGACACGACAGCAAAGCATTCTGCAATGTTTTTACGATTCAAACGAGGTTTCTGTGAATTAAGTAGCGGAAAATGCGGGCAATTTTTCACAGGACACAAGTTGGCATGTTTGGCCTAACCCTCCGAGCAATGTGCGGCATGTACCGACACGCAACACCACAGGGTCAGCTAATACCTTTGCATACATACTATAAATCAACCTCTGCCTCTGCGCTAAAATAGAAGGAATAAAAATATTTACCGCGATACAGCGACAGGCGGCTTAGCTAAATATATTTATCTATGTTGCTCGGGAATAACAAGGGTACGACAGAGGCCTTATCGACTAACTACCTGTCTACGCCAAATTACTTGAGCACAAAGTGGCGTAGTCAGTGAAAGTTCGCTCATTTCATCAGACAATTACGTGCATTACCCGCTCCTTCTCCGTCAATCACGAGTGCGACATAATAATCGACGTAGACGACATAATTTGGCGTAGACTGTACCTATCAATGTAGTGGGCTTTTAAAGTCAAAAGTCGCTAGGCCGACCGGCGTGGCAGAGCAAGTAAATTTTCTTGCAACCGACGGCCGAAGTTTATTATGAACTCAAATTAAATGAATCGCAGCCCTTTAGCAATTTGCATTAGAACCGATTCACGAACGTGCGTTTCATTTCAAGCACGCCATTGTTAATTCCGGTTAAAATTTGAGTCAGCAGCGGTTCTGGCCAGACACAGGTCACTATTTATGAAATACATAAAAGAGCAGTAAATACATTAAAAAATATTGAACAAGCACATTATTATTTTTAACCTACTTTAAAAAGGTATTTTTGTTTGTATGTTAGCGCATAAGCCCGTCATTAAAAATATGTTTAAAGAAACCGATTTATTTCCCTCCTTATTTCGGATTGGCCCCTTAGAAATGTTATCGATATAATAGAACACCAAATAGAAAAACAATTTAACAAAACCATTAAACCCACTTCAGAAACAATGCGAACTAAAATGCGAAAATTAACCGATAAGCAAGCAGTTCAAATAGAAGCCAACTTAAATCGACACCGACGTTAATTCTTTGCAGCCCATAAATGACCCTCTGCTGAGTCGGGCCTCCTCCAACTACATGGTGGGTAACTAGCCTACTGTGCCACGCTGGCCAGACGGGTTGGCACAGGGCTTCGTTACAAGATTTCGTTCTCTTGCGGCAAGGTTTTCGGCCTTGTCACTTCCTTCTGTTGGATATTACGACACCCTTCGGCTGGATCGGGGTGGTGACGATATGTATTCTAAATAGATATACCCAAGACACCAACTTCAAATTAGTTATTGGTTACTTTTTAGTTGTGTATAAAAGCCGGTATACATTTTATAAAAAAGGTGTATTCAAATTCTAACTAAATTATTTGCCTCGTACATGATAATCGCTCGTAATACTGTGTTTAAATTAGAAGATCATTGTAGGAAATAGTATTGTCGCATGTGTAAATTTCGTCAATTTCCAGCTTGTTCCAATACACTATATTGATTTAACACCAGAACATACACGTTGATTAATTAAAACACTCACACTACTTTACACTTTTATTTTGGTATACACATTTACACTGGTAAGAACACTCAGACGCGACAAGGCATGTTCAGTTTACCTGTACGGTGAGAAACACATCGTTTGCGAGTATTAATTTTGCCTGTGGCGCCATCTAGTGAGATTGTGAGGAACTACGATCTCATTGCCCTTTTAATAGATAGGAGTTCAACATTCCGCCGCCCAAGGACGACTAATGTCCTTTAAAACATGTACATATATCAAAATTAACTAAAGATAATACAAACATTAATGTGAGTCAGGCTCATCCAGAGGCAGAGGGCACAATTTTGCGATTGGTCTCTTAAAAATATTATCTTTATATTGTAAGGTAACAACTCTGGTAATACCATCTGCACCTGGGTGTTTCTGAATGATACGTCCCAAAAGCCATTTTCCGGACGGAAGTCTATCATCCTTTACTAACACAACGGTACCAATAGGAAGGTCGGGTTGGTTGATGTTCCATTTGTAACGATGTTGCAAGGTCGTTAAATATTCATTTTGCCAACGACGCCATAGACACTGAACCATACGTTGAATCATATGCCATCGATTCAATGAGCTTATTTTAACGTCAAGCAGAGAAGGCTCAGGAACACCGATCAAAGGCTCTCCGATGAGGAAGTGACCAGGAGTCAAAGGAGGTTCATCTAGAGTGGTATTTATAAGTGTGAGTGGACGTGAGTTTACACAAGCCTCAACTTGATATAGGAGAGTAGTTAGCTCTTCATAAGTGAGAAACGTTTGACCTATAACCCGTTTCAAATGACCTTTGATACTTTTCACTCCGGACTCCCAGATACCTCCAAAATGTGGAGCACTAGGTGGTATAAACTTCCATTGTGTGTGATCATTAGCTAGCAGTTCCGAAATCTCAGTTACAGTCTGAGATTGTGAATCCTGGAATGCCAAATCTAATTCACGTGACGCGCCTACAAAGTTCGTACCATGATCACTCCATATTTCTTTGCAGTGACCACGTCGAGCAGTAAAACGTCGAAATGCGGCAATAAACGCAGCAGACGTAAGATCAGTCACTAACTCTAAATGTATGGCTTTTGTTACGGTGCAAATAAACAAGGAAACATAAGATTTACAGGTTCTTTTACATCTACCTGGGTACAATTTCATTGTATATGGTCCGCAGAAGTCTACTCCACTGGTCACAAAAGGACGACTAGGTTTAACACGAAATTCAGGTAAGTTTGCCATAAAGGGCACCAGTGGGGTAGCCTTCTGTTTAAAACATGGAATACATCTTTTAATTACAGTTTTAATAAGATTTTTCACTCTTATAATCCAAAATTTTTGTCTGATGAAGTTAAGAGTAAGTTGATGTCCTCCATGCAGAGATTTCAAATGTGCGTTTGAAACGATGAGTTTAGCCAAAGCACAATTGCTACTTAAAACGATAGGATTTTTCATATTATTTGGAATTTCTGCATTGGCAAGCCGACCACCAACACGAGCTATACCCTGGTCATCAATAAATGGATGAAGCGCGTATATTCTACTTGATTTTTTAACTTGCTTACCTAATGACAAGCGATCGATCTCATCGCGAAATGAAACGGATTGTGACAATTTAATACAACGATTCAGTGCATCATCAAGCTCATTAGTGCTTAAATAAGTGGGCTCAGTAAACGGGCTCTTTGTTATCCTGGCTTTACTTCGATTAAAATAACGACAACAATAAGCAATCACTCGTATTAATTTAGACAGTGTTGAAAATCGTTTTAAGTAAGACATTGCATCTTCATTTTGGACAACATTAATATTGGATAGTATTTTAGTCTTAGGTTTAATCTCCAAATCGGTCAAAGGAATGTCAATTGAAGAATGTTGCCATTCCCTTGCATCCTGTAAAAATTGAGGGCCTTTCCACCAAAATTTTGACTGCTGAAGATCATACGGGTAAATTCCACGGGATGCCAAATCAGAAGGATTATTTGCTGAACTAACATGATGCCATTGATTACTTTTAGTAAGAGTCAAAATTTCAGAAGTGCGGTTTGCAACAAATGTAGTCCATGTGTTTGGTGTTTTACGCAGCCAAGCCAAAACGATGGTAGAATCTGTCCAGGCATATACATTATCATCGGGAATATTTAAGACAGTTTTAACATGTCGAAGCATTTTTGCCAAGAGGACTGCACCACAGAGTTCAAGACGGGGAAGAGAAACCTGCTTTACTGGGGCGACTTTTGATTTTGCTATAACAAGTCTTACCTTTACTTCACCATCATCTCTTATGACTCTGAGGTACACCGCTCCAGCTAAGGCAGCACAAGAAGCATCGCTAAATCCATGCAGCTCCCGTTTGGCTGTGGCATCTGAGACTCCAAGCCATCGCGGAAACTGAATTTTTTCAACGTGCTTGAATCGATCAAGGTAAGTTCTCCACTCTTCCCCAAGATCAGTGGGCAACTCTTCGTCCCAATCCAAGCCAGCTAACCATAATTTTTGCATAAATATTTTAAGTAGTATTATGGCAGGAGTTAGCCAACCTAGTGGGTCAAAAGATTTTGCAATAGTGGACAATACATTTCTTTTTGTCATTTTATCATAACAATAAGTTAAATTTAAACTAAGTTCAAAATTATCTGTTTCAGAGTTCCATGTAATACCTAATGTCTTTATTGTGTCTTCAACTTTAATATTTACGGCACTTTGAGAGTCCTTGTCAACATTGGGTATTTGCGACAACACCACTTTACTATTTGAGGACCACTTGTGTAAAGGAAACCCACCGCGTGCCAAAAGATCCGTTAACCCCTTTTGCAACTTCACAGCTTCGTTGACTGTAGAAGCGCCAGTCATCAAATCGTCCATGTATACGTCGCATATAAGGATTTCAGCTTCTGTCGGGAAATCATGCTTTTCGTCTTTAGCCAGTTGATGAAGAGTGCGAATTGCTAAGAAGGGAGCACAAGATGTTCCGTACGTAACAGTAAGTAATCTATATTCTTTTATAGGTTGTGTAGGAGATTCTCGCCATAGAATTCTCTGATAGTCAACGTCGTCCTTAGATACTAAAATTTGTCTGTACATTTGTCGAATGTCTGCGACGAGGCAAATTTTATGCTGTCTCCAGCGTATTATTATGTCTCGGACATCCTGTTGGAGAGGACAACCAATAAGAAGTTCTTCATTTAGTGATTTTCCTTTTTCAGGTGCAGCACTTCCGTCGAAGACTACACGTAGTTTTGTGCTTAGACTCATTGGTCTAAGAACAGCGTGGTGAGGTAAGTAGTATACCCCTTGAGTTTCCTTTTCTTTTTCAGGTACCATTATCATATGACCATGTGATTCATATTGATTCAAGAATTTGTGATATGCTTCCTTAAAATCAGGCTTGCGTGTAAAACGTTTCTCCATCTGTTGCAAGCGACTGACGGCAAGAGGTTTGGTATCCCCAAGGTTGGTGGGTGGATCATTTTTAAATGGTAACCGTACAGTGTAACGACCGACGTCATTGCGAGTGTGAGTATTTTTGAAGTGTTCTTCACATTGTGCTTCTGATTCGGTCATTGGTTTTTTGTGAGGTAAATTCTCTTCTATCTCCCAGAATCGTCTGAGTAACTGATCGGTTTCAACTTTAGTATGCATAACAACCATATTGTGTTCGTATGCTGTAGAATCAGTTTGTGAAACTCTGCCTGATATTAACCAACCAAGGCGAGAGTTGAGTGCAATAAGAGAATTACGCTTGTGTAAGCCTTCTAGTAGTATGTATGCATGCACGTCGGCACCAAGCAAAACATCAATAGATCCTGGCTTGTGAAAGTTAGGATCAGCTAGATCCAACTGCATAGATGACGGCCAAGTATCTTGTGGAAATTCGCGTGAAGGCAACAATGATGTCAGTTTCTTTAAAACATATGCATTAACATTAAATGTTGATGCACTATCTTGTTTGGAGTGGACTGTAAGTGTAATCATAGACCTTGTAGTTACCACCGATGTGTTAGAAATTCCTGAGATTTTGCCAATAACAGGAGTACGATTAAGATTCAACAACTGCACAGCAGCTTCGGAGATGAAGGATCCCTGTGAACCCTGATCAATAAGAGCTCTTAATTCGTAAGTCCCACTATTCTTTGAATCCACTTTAATGACAGCAGTAGCTAAAATAACCAGATCATCTTTTGTTTCGGAATTCAGATTAACACTGATGTTGCAAGAAGCCTTAGATACAGTGCTATTTCCCTTTGGGGTATCTTTTTCCTTATCTGTTTCAACCGCCGTGACACGTTTAGGAAGGATGTGGTGTAACAAAGTATGATGACGTCGACCACACTTTTTGCAAACTGTACTCTGTCTACAGTTGACCACTGAGTGACCTTTCACGAGGCAGTTAAAACATATGTTGTTTTTCTTTATGTAATCTTGACGTTCAGGCACGGCGAGTAAAGCAAAACCTTTACAGTGGCAAATATAATGATTTTGTGAGCAGTAAGTACAAGTGCTTTCGACTTCAGTTGTAAAACTTCGCACAGCTGTTATTTTAGGTGATTGTGTAACGGTTTTTTGAGTATTTCTTTGAGGAGGTTGTGAAATATTGACCATTTCCATGGCTCGGAATCGTTTCTCAAGAAACTTATTTAAATCGTCATATGAAGGAATGTTTGTAGAATTTTGTAAGGATTGCTCCCAAAGTTTGTGAGATTCAATGTCTAACTTTGAGACTAAGATATGCACGACTATTGCATTCCAGGAATCGATTTGTAAGTTTTTTAGTGAAGTGAGACACTGGCTGGAAGTATCTAAAAGATCCTTTATACCTTTTGCAGATTCCGTTGTCAATGTTTTTTGACTTAAAAAACGACAGAGGATGTTATTCACAATCATTCGTTTGTTTTCAAACCTCTCATTCAGTTTTTTCCAGGCATCGTCGTAATCAGATTCAGTTAGCGAGTAGTTTTTCAGAAGTTGTTCAGCTTCTCCAGACAAACTTGATTTTAAATAATGATGTTTTTCGATTTTTGTCAAACGATCATCATCATGAATTAGCGAGCGAAATATATCTCTAAAACTCATCCACTGATTATAATCGCCGGAAAATTGCGGTATTGCTATCGGTGGGAGCTTTGGTCTCATCTTAGGAAGTTCTGAAAGTGTAGCAGAATTTGAAGTATCACATTTATTTGGATTTAACTCATATAACTTATCTTTCAGCCATGTCATTAACTCCAGATAATTTTCTTCGGTTTGATCAAAATTCGTCCCCAAGTCAAGGTTGTGTTCGGATTCTAAAGTTTTAGCATCTACCGATCCTGCAAGAGCGTCATAACTCTTGGTATAACTAGCCCAATAATCATTTAAAGTCTCCATACGTGAATCAAAAAACCCTCTTGTTCGCTTATCTTTCGCACATTTCTTTGAATTTGTGAGTAATTTCTCAATCTTAGTTGAGTTCTGAATCACCTGTATGATATATTGTTTTATTTGTTTATCCGCCATGGTATAAGTTTAAAATTAAATTGCGGGTAGACTGCAAATTTCTCTATGTTCGATGTCACTTATTATTCACCATAAACGTTATAGTTCAGGTTGAAAGTGAAAATTACAAGTCCCAAATTCACTGCCAGAAACTAAGTTAAAACTGAACAGATTTTTTCTAAGTGATTTTTACTTGCAAATTTATTAAGTCTTTTTCGCTGCGAAATATTCTAAGTGTTTTTTACTCGCGAATTCGGCTAAGTGTTTTTCGACACAAATTATTCTAAGTCTTTTTTAACACAGAATTTTTCTAAGTTCATTTATTTATCACTGTTTGTTGCACTAAGTCAATATTTGCACTTTACTCACTGTTTATCCGGTTCGATGGTCCATATGATTAATTAAAACACTCACACTACTTTACACTTTTATTTTGGTATACACATTTACACTGGTAAGAACACTCAGACGCGACAAGGCATGTTCAGTTTACCTGTACGGTGAGAAACACATCGTTTGCGAGTATTAATTTTGCCTGTGGCGCCATCTAGTGAGATTGTGAGGAACTACGATCTCATTGCCCTTTTAATAGATAGGAGTTCAACACACGTGGAACCACCTGCGCCGCATGCCAAATAATTTACACAGAGAGCGCGCTTCGGTTACCCTACGCTTTTTTTTAATTTATTTCGTTTACGGTAGACAAATTTCTTCATAAGCATGAGGTAACTTAATATTATTGAATTTGTTAATTTTATTTATATATTCATAAATATTATTTATCCGCATATCCGCTAACGTGCCCGTGGCACAATGGTTGTGCCATGGAAAACGGACGGCGAAGTGTCCGGTGGCACAACCCCTGTGCCACGGGATTTCGGCGCGAAAGCGCGCGCATCGACTCGTTCTTGTCAGTTAAATTTCCTATCCCTGTTTAATAAAGGTACATTTGTATTCTTTGTCTCGCTTCTATGCTAAATAATGAACGAGGTAAAGCCAACCAATCACATTCCATAGAACAAAATTGTAAATTTTAACGATTCGAACTTTTTCGGTCAATGACCGACATTCAGTTGCATTCGTGTTTTGATAAAGTGAGTGCGCGTATACGGAAAAAACTCGATTAAATATAGAAATAGTGATTTAAAGTGAGTGATATTGGACATATTTAAAGGTGAGTTATCTATTATTACATTTATTTAATAATTTCACCTTCAAACATAAAATTCACCCGTTTTTAGAGCCGATGCATTTTAGTACATTTGGAGGTTAGCTATGATTGTATATTTTGTGTTTTGTTCATATTTTGATACTTTTTTGGCTGTTTCTAATACTAAATGCTATTAAATGTTATTAATATGATAATTCAACTAATTACATGCCGTTTTACTAAAAATATTTGCAAAATATGTAAAATATGACTTAAATAGCGGAACTAAGTCAGTACTGCGTGCGCAGCCAAATTTTAATGACAATTTATTTTTAATTAAATAAATAATACTATTGTATCTTTTATTTTTTTCCATATTATACACAATTTACACATTTTAAATAAATAAAAAAAACCATATGATATAGCTTTAATTTTTGAGATATGATTTTTTAAACAAAAGGGGGTATCAAAAAAAATAATTATTTTTATTCTGTTTTAATAATTCTAAAAATTCTAAAATGGAGTTAAATAATACTAAACAAAACACTCAATCATATAGCTTTATTCATAATAAACATAAAAAACATAAAACTTGTAGGTAGTACAATAACAAATTCATGTTTATTTAGTGGTTTTGTGAAATCCGAGCCGGGGGGCGCGGCTAGAAGTCGGGGTCAAAAATCGCGGGGCACTATGAGGTGGCACAACCATTGTGCCATGGGCACGTTAGCGGATATAATATATCCGATAACGGCTTAATAAAATAGTTTGCAGACATCTTGAACCAACGCGTCATGGGACTAGTCGCGTGGCTTACGTGTGCCTGCTCCGTCGACCACCGAAACCGAGACCCAAAATATTGTTATCAAGAGGTTTGTTAGTGTTAATTAGTAATATATTATGTTAGTAACATTAAGATGTAACGTCCTTTGTAAAGTACACACATTAATTGAAAAAAAGGACCTATTGCTTCTAGACATTTGATCAAAATAAATCAATACGGAGGTTTTGTATTGCATTGCGTTACTTTGTGGACATCCCATGTATCGCTGTAATGGATTACGAAACCGCACTACACACTGAAAATCAAACTATTAATCCAAGCGTCTTGTTGTAAACCAAGCTTCCGATACAAATAGACACAGTCTCGAAAACTCGTGCTATAGAATATATAAAATATATGCTAATAGTGCATGGATTTTCGGACAAAATCCAGTGTATTGTAAACATATGTATAAATCGCTGCGATATTAGTAGTAAGCCTAATCAAGTCTTGACACCAATGAAATTGGTTAGAGACAAGTTAGATGAATAGTTGCAACTCCTATTTAACATAACCAACATGTCTTTCAGTTCCGTTTGGGGCTTATTGGGCGGCTGAGTCAATCAACGTGCAATGACCAGAGACAGTTCGGAGTAACTTTGCGTGAAATCCGCAGAAGAACCAAAGCGACGGACATAGCTTGAAGGAAGGTTGCCGTCGGCAGGCCACGTAACGTGTGACGACCTCCGACTAGGGACACTGCCAACCTTAAAGAGGTTGCTGGGAGTGGGTGGATGCGATCTGCACAGAATCGGAATATGTGGCGATCTATGGGGGAGGACTATGTTCAGCAGTGGACATCTGTGGTTAATACAAAGACAGATAGATATTTCGAATCTCCTTTAGTATATGCGCTTACCTGTTTGTCCCTGTCCTGCGGCATCTTAGTGTCGACGCCCTCGGGGAACGGCTTGACCAGTTCTGGCTTCTCCTTGATCTTCTCCATTATGAAGTCCAGCACCACCATGATGCCTTCCACGGAGCCGGTGATCAGACATGCCCTCTCCGTTGTACCTGCACAATGGAAAAATGCAATGCAGCCAGCTTCCTTGCCACTCTGCCACACAATCCGGTACTTCCGCACTAGTTTAGATCCTAGTTATATGTTTAATTCAAGTTATGGTTATTCTTAGTTATATGTAGATAAATAGTTGTAAGCACTTTAATGTTATTTAGTTTGTTATACCTACTAATTAATGTTCCCTTGAAACAAATGTTTTCCAACACTCTTAAATAATTATAAATTAAAATCTAAACACATTTAATTAAGTTGGCTCATTAGAGCTCTTTTGACAAGTAAAACAATAAAATAAAATTTACCATTAAAATTGAAAATTTACCATCGTTTATCAAAGAGCGCCATAGCGCCCTTTCTTCAGCTTGGATACATAAAAATGGATAAATAATATTTGTCAGTCTTTAACAGCTTGTGAAAGGGATGATCCCAAGTAAGCGCAAGGACAACCACAAAAATTGTGTACACGGGCATACGATCCAAGACGTGGAAAGATTTATGGTGGCCCCTTCGGTCGCAAAGGACTTCGGTGACAGACAAATAATATTGCAGCAAATACAACCTTATCAGAATTGTAATGATCATATCGACATTTTCATGATACATACTTAAATTTCATTTGGTAAGTGCACCTGCCGTCATATAAAAAGTAAGGTAGACGCTATAATGTTTTATGTAATTGCATTTCAAGTATTCATTTAGACAGGTGAATTATATTTCTAAAATATCAAATGTTGCGTAACTAAAAATAGTAACATGTTTTAAAAGTAATGCCACTATCATACTGGTGAGCAAGCAAAAGTAAATCGCGAAATGATGGGTGGGTCAAATGGCCAGAAGCTGATAAAAATGTGAGGGACGTTGACCTTGCTGCTACATGATACTAAAACAAATCTGTTATGGTTAGCAAATGCCGACATTCCCAAGCAATCATGTTACTCGAAACTTTATTAAGTCTTTGAAAGGAAACAGCGACAACCATCGTTCCCCAGAGAGAAGTTAGCATATTAGCGAGCTGAAACTTCTCCTAAGCGCGACAAACTTCCGTGTGTATCTTATTTGAGAGCACCAGCTTTGTATCAAAGTAGGCGCAACATTAACTTGCAAATTGACGCATGCCAAAAATAGAGCACTCGCCCCAATTTATTAATAGCGCCGAATATGATGACGGATGGCGATCAAGCGAGCCGATTATTCACCCAAAAATCTGGCACATACTGCACTATCTATACTATGGATACGCCACTAACGATGCGTATTACCAGGCGTTTTGCTAACCCGTATCTTGCAGGCAAATACATTGAGCTCATTAGATAGAAACCGCGTCGTGTATCTAGCAAAGTGTTTAGAAGATTACACGCGAGGCTTTACCAGCAAGAGTTCGTGGAATCAGTCGAGAGATAATTTTGGAACGTCAATAAAAATTAAATTAGTTACGTCATTATGACGTTTAGGAGCATTAAAAGTGTAATTAATTGCCCAGAACCTATACTAAGAGACATTTTCGTTGGCTCGATATAAATATAATAGTGTGGGTTTTGTTCAGTTTCGTCACGATGAGCTCGTGAATATAGATTTTAGCAATGTCAATGACCTGCAACGCTACATTAATCGAACTCAAAGCTAAATAATAGCGTTTCACGAAAATTCGTGTTATTTGGGAACTGGGACCGGGCATCAGACGAAATAAATAGCGTTTCTCTAGATTGGCATTTCTGTCGCAAATACCCTTTGTCAAGTGTGGCTTAATCAACATTTTGGAAATTGTTTAAATACTGGAAGTATCTAGTTCAATAGACCACCGACAAAGGTTAAAGGCATTATAGAAAAGCGGGGTACATCATCTATAAACGAGAGAGCGGTGTCTCTATACACTATAATGTAATAATTCTATAAATACATATGTGAACCAGATAAAACCATATATGTACTAGATTTCCAAAAGAACATCGATCAGTTCCACAGATTCGGTCTTATTGATCGTTCTGGGGTGCCAGTCCGGCCCGCGTATTGGCTTTGTTGGCAGAATGAATGAGCCTCAGTCACGCGTTGCTTGCGGCACATTTTATTGTCAATTTATCAGGATTTCATTTGGATATTGATGTGTTACTTAGTCTTTCGGGCCACAAGGGCGGGGAAAGATTAATGGATCTATCTCCAGCGTTTAATTATAACACTCCGATCATTAGCGAAAGTGGTTAGTAATTTATTCAAAGATAACAAACGGCTTCAACAAACTTAAAATAATATCTTCCACAATATCTTCCATACTAGATCGTTCGCTCGGTTGAACGATGCAAAACTAATCATAGTGTGGGCAACCAGGGACGCAAAATAAAAACCACCTTTAATAAAAAATACATGTTGCTTCAATCGTCAAATTGTCAAAACCTTGTGTGGGAATGGCTCTTAAGCTTGAATAACTAATGGATTTATTTATTTACGCTCTAAGTTGTTATGTTTAGTGTTTTTATTGCTTTTTTAATCTTTTAAAGAAGGACGGTTTGAAGAGTTTTAAGCTTTCAAATCGTTCAATCTGTAACTTCTACCAAATCAGAATGCGGGACAAAAACCGCCAAGAATTCTTCAGTGCCTTTTTATCTGAATACTTTACTTTATCTAAAAGAGTATTTGGTGGACCACCAATAATGCACTACATTCAAACAATTGGCAGTCAATGTCAACAAATATCCAATATTACATTGATAAAATGATCCATCCCCTACAAAGAACTGTACAGTAAAAACATAACATTCCTAATAACAAGTATTATGAGAGACGCGACATGTTTGCCGAGTGGCAAACCGGAGAAATTATGCAACAGACACACAGTCACACACAACCGGTCTCGTTGGGTAACTTCCTTGACCTTGAAGTATTGAATACCGCTTCACACGATCAAACCACTTCTATACAATGTTTTAAAGACTAAAATCGCCTGAAAATATCTCATTACCTCTTGATGTTAGTCCAATGCTGACAATTGAGTTCAGTGGGCCAAAACACTGTACCTATATAGAAATAGAATGGTCATACGTTGGCATAAATGAAGCAACAGCTCTATCGAAATCTGTCTCCGCGTTCGCAGCTAACGCTGTGTTAGATCAACCAGCTAAATGTAGCAGCGTACAAGTGTTAAAGACGATAAGTTTTCTACGTAGTTTTAAACTTGGTCGGGTTACACTGCTCGGTCACGGCAAGGCCACAGTCATAAAGAAAGATTATCACTATTATCCAATTATATATGCTATTGAGTTATTGTGGCGGCTACTTCGCGTGAAGATGCGTCGTTGTTTGCAACTAGCAGTTATGAAACACTCCGATGAAGTGCTTCGGTTCGTTGTAAATCATTCACGGCCTGATTTAAGTAGGTCATCTATTCGAAACATTTTTATTTTAGTACCTACAGCTGCCACGGACAATGTCACAGGCAGAAATAACCGAACTATGTGAGCACGGTATCACTGTTTCTAATAAACCATAGATATAAGTCAAATAAGTATCTGTAATGGTGCTCGAATGTGCGACAGTTATATTTTAATTTATAGGCAATAGATGGCAGCACAAGGACATACAGACATCAAAATTAAGTAAACAAATTAAAGGAATTATTGACAAACGTAAAAGAGGAGGAATCTGGAGCAGATATTTATATCGAAAAAAGATCAGCGCGATGTAAATTGAGTAAATCATATCGGAGCTTGACCCGGGCTGCTCCGCCACATCACATATCAAATTTGACGATCGCAAACATATCATCACCACATTTCACAGGTTGTAAAAGAAACATACATTTCTTAACGTCGCTATTTGTCATTGCGTTTTTTTGACGTATATTGCGTAATTGCCGAGTTGCACGTGTTTGTTGCCTGTTGGAGGAGAGTAAAATGTTCCTTAGCACCTAAACAATAAACTCTATAATGAGCGACTCGTTTGGCCCGTGGCGAACAAGCATTGTGGTGTTCTATGTCACGGTGTCAAGACGAATGTTATGCTATTTTTAGGTCAAGGTCTTGAGAAGTACGCCAAGTAAGTGTTCGGTAGGGGTGCCGATGATTATAGTAATTAAGAGATAGATGTTTATCTACTTATTGATGTATCATGTAACACAATTGATTTTTGGTGAGACGTGACGATGGATGCTCTGAGCTTAAATATCAATCAATGTAATACAACCGTACTATTAGAGTATTTTACAGAAATTTGTAGTAATCGCCTCCCTCGCATTTTTTCCAAAGGAATTGGGATCGGGCACCGGTCTAAGCTGATTTGGCTAACTACCAGTATTAACACGGAGCGATTTCCGTCTACCCTCCGCGACCCATCTAGTGGGACCACCGGTAATTATGTGGTTAGGCCAGCTTCACGCTGCTGACTACGTGCAACAACAGCCATTCATGGTAGAATGGCAGTCGTAGACACCCATCCAACACCCAGCAGACAGAGCCAGTCGTTGCTTAACCTGAAGGTGGATTGCGTTTCGCACAGTCCTGTGGGCTAAGACTTCCTCTAATGAAGACTGTAGTAATTTTCCAAATAAGCTTTACGAATTTTAATATTTAGAGAAATTAAAAATAAATGTATTCTTATCCTACTAATATTATAAACGTGAAAGTTTGTAAGTATGTATGGATGGATGGATGGATGGATGGATGGATGGATGGATGGATGTTTGTTACTCTTTCACGTAAAAACGACTGAATGGATTTTAATGAAACTTTATAATAATATAGCTTATACATCAGAATAACACATAGGCTACAATTTATAAAGATATTGTGTGTAAATTTATAGCGATATTAAGTTCAATTTTAATTTCTAATTGTCAAATTTTCAGCCATATTTAAATATAGACAACATAAAGTTTCGCTGTCAGTTGCGCTTTGTTATACCACGTAGGTATTATATCACATTCTACGGGAACGGGATAAAAATCTTAGGTATCCTATGTCCGACTTTCTTTTAAATATATAGATGTTGGACAATTCACAAAATCATACTTAATACTAGATGACCCGGCGAACTTTGTTTCGCCTTAAAGGCAATAAATGAGCAGATTTTTGATTTTATTAACTTCAATTTTTTATCAGGATGAATATAAATAAAAAATCTATGATTTTAATTATACTTTATTGGCCATCTATTTTAGTAACTGCACTTTTCAGTGAATCACCTTGTGACAGACGACATTTTTCGGTTTATTATCAGGCGCATGAACAAATAACACAGATGGTCTTCTGACCCGGAACATGCCACATATAATTGATCTTAGGAAATACATGAATTTTCTAGATTTAGGCTACAAACTTTCCAGGATTGGCCCTGTGATTTATTAATGTTCACGGCGAATGCACGACGGATCGGAAATCATTCATTTAAAACGGTATATCAGTTGATATCGTCGGGATCCTCGGATGAGAACTTCCTCACCTTCCAACTTTACTTTGAGTATATTCCATTGTTCATCAATTCACTTACCACCAAACGCGTTCCGTTGCACAGGTTTGGTGGTTTTGGTTTATATTTGGAAGCAAACTTAGTACTTAGCCAACCTTTAGTCGTAAATTGTGCGGTGGTAAGCCAGACACATCCAAGGAGTCTTTTTTTACACAGTTATTATATTTTAATTAATGCAGTGCACCAATGATTTCATTCTGAATTATGTTAGTTACTTTATATCATCTTCATATTTATTCTTAGCCGCCAAAACAGCTCGCTTAGTCAACCATTCATTATTTTTGTGTTTGTGAGTTCGTCCTTCGATGAACAGAAATTCTGAGAAAATAAAATCAATCCACATATTTCGATGATTGGAGGCAAGCGCTTATTTCGGCGGTAGCAGTCGATCTTGGAATTAGTGGCAGTGTTTGGCAGAAATAGCCAGACAGTAAAATCATTGCGCCTCCAAAACGTCTCGAGTCATTGCGTAGGTGTTCGGTCGGATCGGATAAGTGCTTCCAATGCACGTGTATACGCTATTGTACATTCGTCCCAGGTGACGATTTTCCATGTTAATAAAACTTTAGCCACTGAGGAGTGTTTTGTAATATTACATGGCATCTATTGGTCCAATGCGGACGCAAGTATGCAAGCAGTAATTAGTGCTGCCACCGTATCGAAACGTTGCTCGATCCAAATTATGTAGTACCTACTTTATAAAATTATTCTTGTGCCTCGAAATATCTAGTTGTTGATCTCTTAAATTTGCTCGACGATTTTGCATTCCCAATCGATCCGTTTCACGGGCAGCCTCGATTTGCTCTTGTGATTGAGAAGCACGGATTCAAGCCATACTAATGCGGCGATCTTCACCTGCATTATTTAGTTCTTCTTCATTGTTCGGCACAATAAGCTAATATTTACTCGAAATAAATACATCAACCGGTCAACTTCAAAATTTCTAATTGTCAAATTTGTCAAACTATAGACAACATAAAGTTTAGCTGTCGGTGACGTTTTGTTATTCCAGCAGTTGCATTTTGATAAACGATGTTTTATATCACGGAAAGGGATTACACACATTTACACTTTCACGTTTATAATATTTAGTATGATTTTGTGAATTGTCCAACATCTATATATATAAAAGAAAGTCGGACATAGGATACCTAAGATTTTTATCTCGTTCCCGTAGAATGTGATATAATACCTACGTGGTGCAACTGACAGCAAAATCTTATGCTGTCTATTATTTAAATATGGCTGAAAATTTGACAATTAGAAATTAAAATTTTACTTAATATCTCTATTAATTTATACACAATATCTTTATAAATTGTAGCCTATGTGTTATTCTGATGTATAAGCTATATTATTATAAAGTTTCACTGAAATCCATTCAGTCGTTTTTACGTGAAAGAGTAACAAACATCCATCCATCCATCCATCCATCCATCCATCCATCCATCCATACATACTTACAAACTTTCACGTTTATAATATTAGTAGGATTATAAACGTGAAAGTGTAAATGTGTGTAATCCCGTTCCGTGATATAAAACATAGTTTATCAAAATGCAACTGCTGGAATAACAAAACTTCACCGACAGCTAAACGCTATGTTGTCTATAGTTTGACAAATTTGACAATTAGAAATTTTGAAGTTGACCGGTTGATGTATTTCTTTCGAGTAAATATTAGCTTATTGTGCCGAACAATGAAGAAGAACTAAATAATGCACGTGAAGATCACCGCATTAGTATGGCTTGAATCCGTGCTTCTCAATCACAAGAGCAAATCGAGGCAGCCCGTGAAACGGATCGGTTGGGAATGCAAAATCGTCGAGCAAATTTAAGAGATCAACAACTAGATAATTTTCGAGACACAAGAATACATTTATAAAGTAGGTACTACATAATTTGGATCGAGCAACGTTTCGATACGGTGGCAGCACTAATTACTGCTTGCATACTTGCGTCCGCATTGGACCTATAGATGCCATGCTAAGATGCCATGTAATATTACAAAACACTCCTCAGCGGCTAAAGTTTTATCAAAATGGAAAATCGTCATCTGGGACGAATGTACAATAGCGTATACACGTGCATTATCTGATCCGACCGAATACCTACGCAAAGACTCGAGATGTTTTGGAGGCGCAATGATTTTACTGTCTGGCTATTTCTGCCAAACACTGCCTCTAATTCCAAGATCGACTGCTGCCGCCGAAATAAGCGCTTGCCTCAAATCATCGAAATATGTGGATTGATTTTATTTTCTCAGAATTTCTGTTCATCGAAGGACGAACTCACAAACACAAAAATAATGAATGGTTGACTAAGCAAGCTGCTTTGGCGGCTAAGAATAAATATGTAGATGACATAAAGTAACTAACATAATTCAGAATGAAATCATTGGTACACTGCATTAATTCAAATATAATGACTGTGTAAAAAAAGAGAAAAAAATATAAACCAAAACCACCAAACCTGTGCAACGGAACGCGTTTGGTGGTAAGTGAATTGATGAACAATGGAATTTACTCAAAGTAAAGTTGGAAGGTGAGGAAATTCTCATCCGAGGATCCCGACGATATCAACTGATATACCGTTTTAGTTTTAATACTTTCCGATCCGTCGTGCATTCGCCGTGACCATTAATAAATCACAGGGCCAATCCTGGAAAGTTTGTGGCCTAAATCTAGAAAATTCATGTATTTCCCAAGATCAATTATATGTGGCATGTTCCGGGTCAGAAGACCATCTGCGTTATTTGTTCATGCGGCTGATAATAAACCGAAAAATGTCGTCTGTCACAAGGGGATTCACTGAAAAGTGCAGTTACTAAAATAGATGGCCAATAAAGTATAATTAAAATCATAGATGTTTTATTTATATTTATCCTGATAAAAAATTGAAGTTAATAAAATAAAATATCTGCTCATTTATTGCCTTTAAGGCGAAACAAAGTTCGCCGGGTCAGCTAGTTTAAATTAATTTTCTCTTTCATCTAATATTTACCTTATGAAGACTTAATGAACCAACAAAAATAGGAATACCATCAACGAAGACCTACACCATCATCCAGTAAGCACCCAGAAAACTAATTAGCTTAATTTATGTAAACATGTGTTATTACTGAAACAGCATCCAACCCTAGTTTCCGAGTGTTTGACAATTCCTTCGAAGTGTGAATAACGTCACATCCCCAATTGACGATGGACGAACACCTTGCGAACGCCAATATTGTCGCTCGCTACACCAATACCTTGCTTCTGATTTTCTAATATTTCTTCTAAAAGAAAATACGCATTCAGGTCAAGGTGCTACCGGTTAATATTTGATGGCAAATTAGATCCTAATCACATAGTTCTATTTTGTTGGGCTGTTTCTAAGCTCCATACATTTTAGAGGCAATGGATTCAATTGCGTGTTCCTAATTGGCTGGTTTTAATTGACGCGTGTTATATTGATTTGAGCATCGAAGTACACTATGGCAATTTATGAGGTGTAGCTTAAGTGCTCGTACAATATTAGCGAGCATCCAACATTTCATGGAGCAGTTTTAACCCTTGTAGAAATTTAACTTTATGGTAAAGTCTTTAATGGTACTGAAGTGTCGTTAGTACGAGATCTGACGAATTATTTAGTGAAAAGCGATTTTTGCCCGCAACAGATTCTAAGACCATCACGGATTACTCCGGGAAAAAAAAAGATGTGCAACGTTTTGCGTCACGTAGATATGCAACATTTTTAATGCTAATCCGTTTTAAGGTTAGGAAGTTTTAATATTTACAAATAACATGTGGTATTTTAATTTGCTACTTTCCATAAAATAATAATCACTACATAGTATAAAACAAAGTCGCTGTCGTCTGTCCGTCCCTATGTATGCTTAAATCTTTGAAACTACGTAACGGATTTTGAAGCGGTTTGTTTTAATAGATAGAGTGATTCAAGAGGAAGGTTTTTATGTATAATACATGCACAATATTGTAGAGAAACAATGGTATTTTTTTATGTTCATTTCTGCACCCGTGCGAAGCCGGGGCAAGAAAAGATAATTTATGAAATACTAGATTTCATAAATTATCTTTTCTTCATTTTATTAAAAAAACTTTGTACGGTCGTACTTTTTTATTTCTATACCAGCAACCCGCACCGGCTTCAAAAAATACAATAATCTGTGTTAGTGTTCTTATTTTAAATTTAAATTTTAATAAACATACACCCAACATTCACGTTTATAGGTAATATTAGTAGGATTATATTAATTCATCTTTAGCGACCAATACGTAAACTTTTCCTATTTTGTTCTTAACAAAGCAAAATGTAATTCAATGATGCACAATAGAAACGATCAATAAACTAGAACACGTTTCAATGAGAATGCATGTCGCTGGGCATGGAAATGATGGCTATTTAAAACAAATGCACATCTGAATAGAGCGTCAAGGTTCCTACCAGCAATCTGATGTCACCGCTACGAAAATAAAAGTGAATACATGGTATATAAATGGTACTCGGTTTGAGCCGAGCTACATGTGCATTGGATCTTATAGATCATTATAGTGATCTAGGAGATAAATCGGATGGTAGTTTATCAAAGAGATAATGAAACTTTGTTTGCAGCACATGCAGCTACGGACTCCAACAGTGTAGTTTGTGCCAGAACTAAGAAACGCTTTCCTGGTAATTTTCGATAATAATATGCGCAGGCGAAGAATATCTATTCTCAAGTAAAATAAAACCTGAATTTCCAAATTGAATCAATCAATCAAAGTATAAAAGAAGGATATTGGTATTTACCCTATTTGATTTATCGGTTACATTCGCACAGAGCCCATTACGATCACATCCCTCGAATCCATTCTCAATTCACGGTTGTGGGGCGGTAGAGACCCTTACTTACACTCGGATGATAACACATTCAATTTACCTTTTATGCTATCATGAAAATGGAGCTGTTAAATAAATTCGCGGGAAGTATGTCGATCGTAAGTCAAAGTATCGACTAGTGGCGCTGGCGTAAAAATAACAATAAAGTAGGCACGGGCGCCTCGCTCAAGGCTCGCCGTAATGGACCTGTGTGCTGTGAGTTGTGAATTGTGACGCAACCTAATCGATATGCGAATTCGATTAAATTACACAAAAACTCACAATCGGTACCTAATACGCAACGCTGCGGCTATTATCACCTGTAAACAGTACGTTCTAAAGATAAATGTGGCGTGTATTATGTGCAAAATTTTAAATGTCAGGTCTTGTATTTAAATGAGATGGATTGCCGGATCTGCTAGGAAACCAGCACATCATAATAACTGACTTATTCTAATTCAAAATAACAGCTGCAAGTATTTATTCCGATATATTATTACATTTCACAATTATTATGCCCGTTACAAAGTTATATTATTAGCATTTACATTATATTTCAAGTTAATGACAGGCACTAATGTGGCAACTTCAAGGACTGGTACCAATTTGTGTTCAAATTATTTGATGATATATGTATATTATAATAATCTACAAGACACGAGTATACAATATTGTTGAATAGTGGCAGTGCTAATAATTACCTACGACTAGCTAGACATGTTTACACGCAGCTGATGAATAAACAACTGAGCAAGGGTTTATGGAACACGAAGAGAAACACATGCAGAGAATAATTAATTTAAAGTGGAAGATTAAGGCAGCGACATCATAGCCTGTTTTACATTAGAATATAGAAAGGCAATGAACCGCAAATTACCACAATACCAGCGAATTGAGATTAAAACAAAATTTCTGGACATTTATGTATTCTTAAGTTGTTCAAAAGCAGTTGCAAAACGCTAGAACAAATTTACGATAAGGAATAAAAAATATCACTGTCTCCTACACCCAACAGACCGACAACAAAGATTAACACTCCACGATTCTCTGTTCCAAGAATAGTAGTGATATTTCTTTGAAAAAGATGCCACGATTTACTGTAATTTCGCGCTTTTGCTATTCAATCTCAGGTTCTGGGAATTTGCTCGGATAGTAGGAATTTTAAATCTAAGCCGATTTATGAGGTTTTCCGAATACAGCGGTGAGCGGCTAACGGACAGACTACAGCGGAGAGTGAACAGCATCCCTGCTCACCAGAGTTGATAAAACGCGAGGAGCAAAAATATCTAATGTTACGAGTACTTTGTTTGTGCCACAATATTTCCAAGTATGGAGTTAAATGAATGCTGATAACGGTAGTTTCTATATTGCAAACATTAGGCGCAATTTGGCTGAGTCAGCGAGTGATGTGTTAATGACTTGACATTGCTTGATTGCTGATTAAATTACTTTTGTCATCAATTTTATACGTCAAACTGACAATACATCTAAGGTCACCAATTCTCGTAAAGCCGCAGGACGTTAGCATCACTTAAAGCATTTAGATTGACCTACATGAGCGGAGTCCGAGTCAATATTATCACGACTCGCAACCACGCCGGAGCAAGAATTGCGCACGCTTCTCTATTTTTTGTTTTGCTAATCTGTCGAATCATTAAAGCTCCTAGCAGAGATCGTAGGTCAAGGTGATCTATTAAACTAAATGCGCACATTCTGATAGTTTACTGTTACATGTATGATGAAATCATTATAAGATTATAAAATTACACAAATTTTGCTATTTACCTGAATTATGGCAATTCTTGGTAAATTACTCAGTTCCTAACATTTTGAAAAATTTATTCAGTCTCGGGCCTTGTATCCTCAGTTTAAATTCCATCATTATTTTTATAGAAAATATCTTTGTCGTCTTTTCTTTTCAATCACTGGGTATTTAATTAATTAGGCAAATAAGTGTATCGCATAGAACCCATAGTCACGGCCGGGTTGAATCTGCTAGAACCTTTCAGGGACAATCAGCACCTGCCGAATGTGTCAAAATCCGACACTGACGGGGACCCGTCGTCTATTGTGTTTCGCCATTCACATCGAACACCATTTCGATGATGCGTTGCGAGAAATGTCACAATGTGTTTTCAAAGACCATATATGTATTCGTTCACGTAATAGAATTTAGTTAACAACAAGCATACATTAATGATGCTTTTAACTCTTAGCTTTTAATATTTAATCCGATGGTAACACTGCTTTAGTAACCTTTGTAAGACGATTTCGAGATGAGATGTTATCGCATTTAGCTGATTACTAATTATGAGAAGTTCGACAGAATGTAGCTGTTTTGGGGCCCTAGTATACGACATAATATTTCTTGTACAATGAAAAACATACTAGCCAATTGGATGGAGAGGACTAGTCGCGGTCTGAAAGTGTTTGTTCTAGACATCACAACTCCATAGTTAAGAAGTGCTAACAGCGCCTCGACATTGAGAGTACCTAATACGTCTAATGCTATTAGGTGATGGGCATTAACAATCAGGACTGTTTGAGTGTTATATTTGTTTAAATTAAATGGAATATTACAGGAAAATAGACCGTAATAACGAGTAAACTTAAAATATTATCAGCTCTCTCTCCCTCACCGCTTTACTATTGCCTCCTTTTCGTTCAAATGTTGTAGGCGTAAGTTGAAAAAAAAAGCACAAAACTTAAGGAAGGAAATATACTAAAATATTACGTTTCTACACTCGAGAGCAATGAATCCGGGTCACTTAAAGAATCCTAAAAATCTCGGAAACTAAAAATGCTAGGTTAATGCAATAAATCGTATTTAATAGACAATGTAATACTCCTTAAATTAAGGTATTAAAACTTCTTAGTTATTGTAAAGCTATATCATAAAAAATCAAACTTGAAAAAGGGCCACTTTCGAAGATGGAACTACGAAATTACAGCATTTGGTTTTGCTTTTGTTTGTAATCTGTCATTTATGTGGGTACATAAACCATGTTGATAGTGCTCTATATTCATAATTCAAGCTGAAATTATGTCGCTTACGCCTGAAGAATGCACCAGAATACTTACAATGCTGGAAACCGGCCGGAGTCAGCGCGATACAGCCAGGACTGTCAGTGTGTCGCTGTCAATAGTACAAAGAGTTCTCCGACGTTACGAAGAAACTGGTTCTAACCTACGCAGACCAGGAACGGGCAGAACCAGGTGTACCACAGCACGAGAAGACCGATACTTGGTGAACACCATGCTTCGAAATCGCTTTCTCACAGGAACTGAACTCACAAATCAGTTTCGACGCCTCGGAGGAAGTAACTCCGAGGCGTCGAGTGCATGGACAGTAAGACGTCGGCTTGCTGAATCTAACTTAAAACCCCTTAGACCAACGGCCCTAAACTGGAGCGTGGGCATCGTATTTCAAGACTAAGATATGCCCAGAGCCACGTAAATTGGAGTATTGAAGATTGGTCAAAAGTTATGTTCTCCGACGAATCAAAATTTATGCTCTACAAGCACGATGGAAGACACAGAGTGTATCGAAGACCAGGGGAAAGATTCAAGCAAGCATGCATCGAAGAAAAAGTAGCCTACGTCTTCTGGAAGTCGCACAGAGCTGGTGATCATAGAAAACGGCTCTTTAACTAGCGTAAGATATGTGGAAGAAATCCTCAATGTTCACGTTGGTCCATTTATGGTCAGTTTAGGTGAGGATGCTATATTTATGCATGACAATGCCCGACCTCATACAGGTAGGATTGTGAATGACTACCTTCAAGAGATGAACATTACTCGTATGGAGTGGCCAGCGCGCAGCCCGGATATCAACCCGATCGAGCATGCTTGGGACGAGCTAGGCAGATGCGTAAAACAACGAAACCCTCCCCCAATCACGCTTCGTGAGCTCAAAATTGCTCTCACAGAGGAATGGGAGAATATTCCCCAAAATCGTATAAGGAACTTGGTGTACAGCATGCCAAACCGCGTAAACGCAGTAATGGAAGCACGAGGAGGCAATACGAAGTATTAAAATTCAAGAAAATCGTAATAAAGTTCAAAAATTTCATGTTTCCTATTTTTGTTTTAAGGAGAGATCAGCAGTTTTTTTCTTTATGTAATTTTGTGTTAATAAAATGTATGGTGACTCATATTTTTTTTTACTTTCATTTAAGGAGTATTACATTGTCTATTAAATACAATTTATTGCATTAACCTATCATTTTTAGTTTCCGAGATTTTTAACATTCTTTAAGTGACCCGGATTCATTGCTCTCGAGTGTACATCACTTACGTATGCGATGAGTGGGCTGGTATACTCATTACAAAAATATTGACAATGAAAGCCTCAGTGATTGTCGATTTAGACTTTAGTGAATTAGCAGGCATAAGGTAAATGAAAAACCAGGTCCCATTAGATGTCGGTTATTTCGAGCGGCCAGACGGTCCGGCGACCAGGCGCGCAAACTGCTACAGTTAACCCATATTTTTACGACACCGACGCATTTCAATTTGGCACAGGAATTAAAAGCAGGACGGGGTAATTAATATCAGTCAATGTGCCGACGCGGCAGGGTCGTGCCTATTTTTGGGGGTCCACGCGTCGAAGCTAAATGCTACATGATGCCATTAAGATTATGTCGATTGTGAGCCAGCCAATGAAATTGGATCCACATTATTTCCATTTTAATACGCTTTTATTAGCTTCGCTTGTATCTATGTTCGCTTGAATCTTTGAATATGATTTTGAACCAGTTAAAAATGTATCTATGTTCGCTTGAATCTTTGAATATGATTTTGACCCAGTTAAAAACGTCGGATTAACTCGAAATTTGGCATACTTATTATGGACCGATGACAATTCAATATTTTGGCCCGTTATCATTAATAGAATAATAATAATAACGGTGATCAAGGTGGAACACCGCTCTTCGATGCAATAGCTAATAGAGATGTAAATGTCATAAAGCTATTGCTATATTTTTAGTGATTATTTAGCAATAGCTTTATGATATTTCACATAATAAATTCAAAATAAAATAATAAATAATAATAATAAATGCTGAAAAGCACCCCACGCTTTTACAATAAAATCATTTTTTGTGAAACTATTTTTAATTGAAATTTATTTTCAATTTTTTAGTGAGATTTTCTATAAAGCGTATTTTTTTAGTTTTTTTTAAACTATTATTTTTTATGGTCTAGAATATTCTTTTGGATTGACACTGTAAATTAAGGTCGTTTTCTAATCCCCAACGAAAGAGAGATGTAGCTCTTGGATTTCTGAATCTTTCATCATTTTTTATGCCATGCTATGCTATGTTTGAAGATGATCGCACGATGTATAGGTTATTTTAACGTCCAGTATAGGTTGATGCTTTTGTTGCCGTTGTTTACATTGCAATGTTATATGAAATCACACTTCACTGTTTTATGCCTGTAGAGAATGCAAACGATTAGAAGAGTGACGTCACCAGTAATTTGGGACCTTGCCGCGATTTGCGTCTGCGCGGTGATGGAGTTTCAAGGATTTGCGAGTGGAAAGTGAAAGTGGCAATCAGCCGAATGATCATGGGGTGAGGTGGGTATTCTAGGCAGCGTACGTGTGAATGTTAAACCAGTTAGAGAGCAGGGATTCTCATCATCATCATTTCAGGTAAAAGACGTCCACTTTTGGACATAGGCCTCCACCAAGGATCAACTCAAAGGCCTCCTGGGCCGCCCGCAACCATCGTTTTCCGGCGACCTTAACCAGGTCAAAGTTGGCGCATATTACCCCTAGACCAACGAGGCAGTCAATACAAAAATGTTTCTTTATTCCAAATTCACTAGAATGTGCTATTATTAATTTTGGATAAATAAGTACAAAAACGATTCACTTCCATCTCAAAGATCCAGAAAAAAATTTTTGACACAGTAAAATCTGTACTGTACTCTTCTATCATCCATCAAAAGGTAATGAATATTTTGTACGCAGAGAAATTACATTATAACAGTGACCAGTATTTCTACATGGGCTGTTGGCAATGGCCCTTCTGGCCTCATGAATCCAAAAGGGGCCGCTGTAGCCCGGGCTATGCTGCAGCGTAATGATTCCGCTGCGACAAGCTAGACCTGACACCGTGACCCAGTTACGGGTGAAGTATTAAGGCGCCCCCGCACTGGAGCCGCTCGCAGCCGCCAGCCAGGCCATTTCCAATCCCATATATGATGCAATTAGAATAAAACTTAAATTAGACTGAATGTTGATAGAAAGGGTATACAGAATTAAAAACAGCGGTTGAGATGAAAAGTCCGAATGTTGAGGGGAATACAGAATTCAGCTTAAATAAACCTACGATTGCCTGGAAGCCTTCTGTCTAATTTGGTAAGACTCAGATCACGCATGCTAAACTTTATTAGCAAGTGGCCAGTACATAAGCAGCAGTTATGAATTGGCCTAGTAAATAGAGGAGACTTTACGGCAAGTAAATGTCATCAACGGAAGGCCACAAGCAGGCACACTTCAGTCGACAGACGCGAACATAAAGGCGGCGTAAACTGTGTTTGCTATGCACTTACAAGGTACATTTAAGAATGTGTGTATTTGCTTAATTTCAGAATGTGAATCGAGCTCGATAAATCGAGTCACCATGCGTGAAATAAGTAAGAATACTTATTCGTACTTACTCTGATGTTGTTAGTCACTTGACTAAATCAAAAGTCACTTTATTTATGTTAGAAATATTTAAAAAAAAACAGAGTTTCCCAGGTAAATTGAATGGTCAACAACATCGAGGATAAAACCTACGATGTTAACAGGAGTGGCTAGATCATGGGTATAAGTGATGATCTTTGTCTTTTCCATGTTCATCTTATGACCTACACGTTCGGCTCGACAGAGGCCATGAAGCATCGTAGAAATGCCCTCCATGGTCTTAACCACGATGCCGTAAGCAAATCGAAGGTGAGTGATGTAGTCGTCGTGTACGTTAATGCCCAGCCTTTTCCTGTGTAGAAACTTGAAAACATTTCCAGCGCAGCAGTTATTTTTTACTAGTTTGACATAACAGTAATTGTACCTCCATTAGGTTTGCTACTCGAACAAGCCACTTTATGACCATTGAGCAAGACTACGTAGGAGTGGAAGTTTGTTCCGCGCCAGTACAAATGGAAACCCACAAGTTCAATTAAACTTAGTACAGTAGCAACGGGAAGCCAGTGAGCTGCAGTTCAGAATAGATTCTATTACACAGTATTTCTGAACGTAAAACAGTTCAAGGAGTAAACACAGCATTATTAGGTAACTTGCCACGATATTGAATTTTAATATCAGAAACTAGAACTAAGCCAGGCCGCACTATCCTCCGAACAACATATATCATGAAGTACCCATACCAGTATCTTACTGAAATATACAGTAGTATATCCTTGTATAACATTTACACATTACCACACTATGCGACGATAGTTTAGCAAGACAAAGTGATTTCCAAACAACGAAACATGATATTGAACAAGGAAAGCAATGTTGACATAGCAATGTGCTAATCTTGGATATGATAAACAATTCAATAACGCCTACCAGATGCAACAAACACCAAGATTAACGTAACTGCAGAGATCGCATGAGACCTTGACACGCCTAGACGATTTGAAGTAAAATTGACTATGATGTAAGCACGAATGGGCGTTGGACCTCAAGATTTTTATCGCTCCAAGGTTCCGGCTAGTTAGCTCGATTGGTATGGGTTGGAAACAAACATGTAGGATCAATTGAACCGCTGGGAGTTAATTTTTGGGAGATAAGAACATGTGTGTGGCGGTACTCTTTGGAACTTACCAGAATCGAGAGATATTTTGCGGGTGACGACCAAATTAAAAATACGCAGTCCGTGTTCTACAATTAATTCAATCATTTAAATAACCTAACCAATCGGAATAATTGACTTACCCGGGTAAAAGTCGTGGGACTTGGACATCTTGACCCTGGCGCCAGTGTCTTTCTGGAGCTGAGCAATAGTCTCGCCACCCTTGCCAATGATGGCGCCCGCCACCATTGATGGCACCAACACCTTGAAGTGGTACGTCGGCTCCACGGCTGCAAAGTACACAACTTCATAAATATGTCGTCAAGAAAAATCAGACCAAGCACTGTGATTTGAGAAGTAGTTACACAATAGCAATAAACATGGCACATGACAGCTTTACAGATAAGAAGTAAAAGAAAATTGTGATAAAAAAAGAAACCGAACGAAACAAACATTATCGGTTTTAGATGAAATGTCGAGGAGCAAAAGGCCTACGCAAACCGATTGTTTGTTATAGCATTTACTGTAGTGCAAGTTGTAAGCTATTTCACACAAATATTCTTCGTGTCCGTTTTCGCTTTGCGAGGGATTACGTGTGCCAAAGTTTCTGTAGTTACATCACGAGCAAGCGATTAATCAATATTTTGGTGAAACAGCTTTGTAACCCTTCCCAAGATTAGGGTCTCGGGAACTACAGAGATTGTTATATTAATTGGTTTCCACCAATTGTGATCGGTTAGATTAGGATTACTTAGAAACTGTAATTTGATAGAAGCGCGAAGATAAAACGTGAAAAATATCTCGAAAAATACCCATGGATAATAAAAAGGCAAAGTTGACAATCCTACAAGCAGACATAATGTAACCACAATAAAATACAATATACAAAATACTTTTATGGTAATGTCATTGAAACTAAAGAATACAAAAACCATGAAATCCCGATGTTATATGTAAAATACTGGTTCACGGAGGCTGACAAACAAAAGGGATCTACTCGCGTATTGTCGCCAGTTCCGGAACAACTAATGAGTCAGTGTGACGTGCATCATGTTGTACGAGTGTATCATAAACCACACCCGAAGAACCAGTGCTTATGTCAGCGATGACACTGGAAGGGAGTTCAGAAGTAGCGTCGAGATAAAATATTAATTAGCATAACTAGTACACATTAATATTACACATTTATGCTGGCACGATCCCGTATTTATAACGCACCTGTGTCTGTTAATTAAAATGCTCATCAAGTAGAAGAGGTATTAGATGTGGAAATTAATATTGATATAGTATGTGCAACTTTCTTTCAATTGTTTATTAAAGCTCTATCCAACTACAATTTATAAATTTTATATTGATGACGTGAGATTATCTTTTTTTATAAGCAACACAAAATTGAGAATGTCTTAAGATAAGTCACCATCATCAAAAAGTTTTACCATCTCGGTCCAACAATAACCACTGCAGAGTGGGACCTTACAATATTGATTTATTTTAAGTCTACTATACGAGGGTGAATCAAAAAATTCTTGGAATCAATATTAAAAAATGCAAAGATTTAAATAATAATATTTTATTTTTCTACATAATCTCCCTCCAATGCAATGCATTTAGAATAACGCGTTTCTAACTTCCTTATTCCTTGTGAAAAAAATTTTCTTGACTCTCGAAAAAGTCCTCTACGGCAGCTATAACCGCGTCATTATCGTGAAATTTTGTTCCACGAATTTCCTCTTTTAATTTTGGAAATAAGTGAAAATCACTTGGGGCTAAGTCCGGAGAATATGGTGGGTGGTCAAGGAGATTGAAGCCAGCACAGCGGATTGCGTTGAGCGCAACTTCCGATCGATGGGCAGGAGCGTTATCTTGAAGGAACAACACGCCCAACGACAGTTTTCCACGACGTTTTTCTTTAATCGCTTCACGCACTTTCGGGATTAAATTTGCATAATAGGGTCCAGTTATCGTCTGGCCTTTTGGCATGTAATCAATAAAAAGGATTCCTTCACTATCCCAGAACACAGAGGCCATAACTTTGCCAGCGGAAGGAGCAACTCGAAATTTCTTAATGGATGGAGAGGATGGTCGTTTCCAAGACATGCTTTGTCTTTTAGTTTCAGGATCAAAATGGTGGACCCACGTTTCATCCATGGTGACAAGACGACGGCAAAAATTATCCGAATCACGCTGGAACATTTCGAGATTACGCTTGGAAATTTCCAAACGTCGCTTTTTGTTTTCGTCGGTTAACATTCGTGGCACCCATCTTGCAGACACTTTTTTGAACCCCAGTGAATCAATTAAAATGGATTGAACGCTACCAAAAGATATCTTTAGGATCTCAGCTATATGTTTTATAGTCATTCTTCTGTCTTCCAAAACCAGATTCTCAACCTTTTTGACATTTTCTTCTGTAACGGAGGTTGAAGGCCGCCCAGAACGCGGGTCATCTTTACAGCTTGATCTACCTCTTTTAAATTCAGCCACCCAGTACGCAACCGTAGAATAGGGTACAGCATCACCCCCTAATGTCTGCTGAATGTCCAAAAAAATTTCCTTCGTAGACATTTTTTTCAAACTGAGATATTTTATCACCGCACGTAACTCACTTTTATCCATAATTTTGACTTTTTAGCAACTCGTTGCACAAAAAAATTTATTACATGCGAACGAACTGACAAAAACAAGTGACAGTCTGCATAAATATAGTGTGATAGACACTCTTTAATTTGAATATCGAACTTGATCCAAAAAGGTTTCATATATATGCACTTCTAAGAACTTTTTGATTCACCCGAGTATTACGGAAGTTGCATGGATCAGTACAAAATCATTTAGAGTTTTGTTTCCTCAGCTGGATTTTGGTGAAAGTAACTAATCTAAATCCGTCAGTCAGTACAGGAATAAAGAGTAGCTTTATAGTCTAACTAGTAATGGGTAATCATAAAATGAACTGATCCGATCCTTCAAAACCGTGTCCTGATATTCTATTTTGACCGGTTGGAAGATTTTTCCGTGGAAGGCGAGTGGCGACTAAGGCAGCGTGGCCGCATTCGCAAAGGAAACATTGATTAGTAGCAGAGTAAGGCATCGGTATGACAATGCCAAGAAACTAGAGTGCCGCCTACATTCAATATGTTTCAATTGAGTAGCATCCTCCTGACGCGTCTCATTTGACCTCATTTCAAATGGAGCATACTCACATGATCACCTGCAGTGGCTTGCTGGAGTTATAAGCTACAATGTCAACATCGCTTAATGAGATTGCTAGTCCCTGTACTGAGATTTGTACCCTGGGTGGGTACAAATCTCAGTACAGGGACTAGCACTTCACATAATTCAGCATCACAATGTTTTATTTGCTTGATTATTTATTTGCTTGATTTGAAAAAAAAAGCAACTACAGAGTTTCTTGCCGGCTCTTCTCTGTAGAGCATCATTCCGAACCGGTGGTAGTTTCAGCATGAATGTGGGTGGACAGGGTGGTAAGGGTTGTGGGAGATCAAGAGAGATGGATGGTAGATAGACGATATGACTGTAGATATGACGACTGATAGGTGTGTATGGAGACTACCACCTAGCGTGGGACAGGGGTCGTAAGATGATGATAATGGTAACTGTAAATATGACGATTTATAAGAGTTTTGTGATAAAGCCTACGTAAATAAAGTTCATTTTGAGTTTGAGTTTATCTAAAACGCAAATTTACAATGTAATTTGCAAAACCCATGTTGCGAGACGTTGTCGAAAATATCATAATATATTTAAGCAATTATGTCACAGTCTCATTAGCAGAATCCTTAATTCCCGTGTCCCCAATTTACATCTTCATTTGCTTCCATTATTTTAATAATAATCTCCGCAGGGAGAATATTTTTCTGGGCAGATTTCCCTGTACAATTATGGCATTATCAGCGAACGCCGTGAGCGGAAACGAAAGCTTTATCAGTATAACAAAGGAGCTCTGGCGTAATCCTGGGCTAGGCATTACCGAGTGGTGGATAAGTAATTTAGATCGGGCTACCAGCGACCCTGACGTAAAATACTGCGACAAGGCTATTGCGGATGACGCGACGTTTTCATTACACCCTTTTCAGCGCATACGAGTAACTATATTAATTAATACACATGACCATTTTGAGATTTAAATAAAAATATGAATATACCTCATGAAGGCGAAAGGGTTTGGGTTATGAATAGTAGCTAAAACACCTGACAAATTTTATAAGCAATGTAGCGTTCAAATCGCAAAGACCTACAACACAATGAAAAACAATTAACTATTGAATAAGCTAATTGAAAATATACGAATCCTAATAGAGAAACAATAGCTTTACCCAGGTTCGAAGAAGTAACTGAAACTTGAAGCGTGACCGTAATTCAGAGTTTTGTAAGTAAATGCCAGAGATTACACTGAAACCTTTTCATAGAGTTCTTTTGTTGCTGGGCCTCACAAAAGGCGTGATCCCGTAAATTCTTTAGGAGTAATAAGCTGTTGGAGCTTCGGAGCTCGGGTAGACTTTAATAAGGCACGTAATTCTTTTGATAGACGAGAGCTCAGTAGTCAAATGAGTGCTCCGATCACTCAGCTCTGCCCTTTGAAACAATTTCAGAAACTTTTGTCGGTAAGTTCTTCAATATGGGCTCCGGACGCGATTTCCTTTGTGTAAATTTCTTCGTTCCTACAAAGGAGACGTAGGTATTTTGCGATGTTCATCGTTTATAGCAGTCGAGCATACTCTATACGCAGTGGAGCGTTCCGGAGATAATACAGGTAAGTGACAATTTCCAATTATCTCCTGTAAATGCATTAGTGCGTAAATACTCTTTGTATCGAACAAGTCTAATTAGTAGAAGTACCATTCCACAGTGAACTAATTAACCGGTAAATAGGAACGGCACAATAAATAGGTAGTCCAATGTAGCTCTAGGCCGCGACCTCACACAGATTCAGTAGTAGCCATCAACAAATGCGCTTCAATCTTTGTAGCGTGCCAAGTACTTCGAGAGTTTGGCATGCTCCCGCTATCCTAGAAACATGTGACCATTCGCGGAGCGAACAAAGCGCATACTACAGGCAGCACTCCAAATATGATAATTACGCATTTGCGGATGAAAGTAGTTAGTGGAAAATTTAGGTCACTTATTTAAAACTTGCTCCAATTGCGCAACCGACTTAATTAGTGGAAAGGAATGTTGATCATTTTACCGTAATGTTTTAATTTACATTCATAAAGATGATAGTTTAGTGTAAACCTTTTGCATGTTTGAAAGTTCATTTCGCACCCTCTGTTTCTGAATCTACGCAATAATACCATGTACTTATATCGTAACGTATACAAGTAATTGTTTTCAACGCCTGATGATTCTATGTTGAAGTCTGTGGTGTTGATTGCCTTACATCAGAACTCGATTCAAAACGTCAACCACAAGACTCGAGCACGATTGAACTAGTTAAACAATGAAAGCGAGAGCAGCCTTTCAATTTCATTCTACGTACCAGGCTACATAATGATGATATCATTTGAAATAGGAAAAGAAATGTAGCCAATAATCTCTGTCGCCAAAGTGAGCGAACGATTAACATAACGTCGACTTATCTAAGGCTTCTCTTAATATATGCAGTCTGGGATAAAATATTGTAATGGCACTTTTATGTAAACAAGAACGAAAAAATCATTAAAGTGTGAAAAGACAAAAGATTGATGATTACGGCAAAAGATAAATAAATACATCTGTAGTCTACATGTCCATTATTATTAAAAGTAGAAATGAATTGTCATCATCATCATCATCATTTCAGCCAATAGAACTCTTCTGCTGGACGTAGGCCTCCCCCAAGGATTGCGCTAATGCTTAACAATACCACTAATTAATGAAGTAGGTACCTAACATAATATAAGAGTATCTACGGAATTTTATAAATGATTGACAATGCCTACCATTTTCCAATACAAAAATTTAGAGTTCTTTTTTCCTTTTATTGAAACTAAACTACTAACTAAACCTGCAGTTCAATCTTCGAAATTTGCTCTGCCATCGTAACACTTCAAAATCTTCTCAATGTGACACTTAAAAGGAGTTTGTAAAGAAAGGAAACGTCGCCGTCGGGAATATAAAAATCGAAAACTAACTTCCATACAAAGAGCCCTTACAAGCGTTGGCGAAATTGTATCGCTCAAACAAGATTAGAGACAAAATAGCTCGCCGACATAAATATGGCGAAGTTCTCGTGTCCCCGTTACAAGTACTCCCCACAAAGGTGGCTGTTTCATCTTTCTGCTTTGATCCGAGCTGAACATGCCGAGATTAATGCGACTTTATACAGGCTCTCGAGCTTTTTGCACATTCACGTTCTAGACGTTTAACGAAGCTTTTAGGTCAAACGTATAATGAGATACCGTT
This sequence comes from Clostera curtula, assembly GCA_905475355.2. Taxonomy (NCBI): domain Eukaryota; kingdom Metazoa; phylum Arthropoda; class Insecta; order Lepidoptera; family Notodontidae; genus Clostera; species Clostera curtula. The sequence goes on along the minus strand of FR997813.1, from coordinate 636,341 downwards.
TAATTAATCTAGATACGCCCAACTATATTACACCAACATTTAAATCTGCGTGATAGTAATTCCTTTCATCCTATCATGCTATGAAGTATTTCCCCTTCTAAACAGACCCGATGATAGCTGTCGGTGTAAACAAATAACACCAAAACGTACTTTGGAAGTCTGGAATCAAATTGGAAGTCAACTTTGCAGATCGTTTCTCGCAAAGTAGATAACTTTGATTAAGCACATTTTGGCGCCATCGATTGTTTTCTTACAAATTCAAATTCAACGTTTAACTTGACTGTGAAATGTTCCATTTTGTTCTCTTACATTAGACGTGTATATGTATGTATAATTCGGTGAAAATAGGTTGGTAGTTTACTTGAAAATATACATGACAAAATTGCCAACATCTTACTAATATTATAAACGTGAAAGTTTGTAAGTATGGATGGATGGATGTTTGTTACTCTTTCACGTAAAAACAACTGAATGGATTTTAATGAAACTTTACAATAATATAGCTTATACATCAGAATAATATATAGGCTACAAGTTACAAAGATATTATGTGAATTACAACAATATAAACAAGTCGAATTCAAAATTTCTAATTGTCAAATTTTCGACCATATTAAACTATAGACAACATAACGTTTCGCTGTCAGTTGCGTTTTGTTAAAGTAGGTTTTATACGGACGGGACAAAAATCTCAGGTATCCTATGTCCAACTTTCTTTTTGTTTTAAATATATATAATGCGGAACAAAGTTCGCCGGGTCAGCTAGTATCTTTATAATATAGAAGTCGCACAAATTGTGGTTATCAATCACGTGTGTTCACTCATGCTCACACTCGCCATGTCACTGCCCAGGGTTATTCCACTTTTATTAAATCGCCGTCCTTTTTATGAGGTTCACTTTACAAAAACGCAGTTGCTAATATATAATATAGGAACCTAGCTAAGGTACCGGTACACAAATATATTTAAACCACGGCCAAATACGGTTCAGTGAAACTATTTTTGTATCATCATCCGCATCCGATAAAATACCCGCTGCTGAGTCAAGCCTCCTCCAATAACATGGAGGGATATTAGCCTACTGTGTCACGCGGTCTGACGGATTGGCAGGGTCAGGGTAACTTATCAAGTGTTCCTTCTCTTGGGGCTAGGTATTCAATCCTTGGTATTTCATTTAGTCGCCTCTTACGACACTCGCAGGATGTAATAGGGCGGTGACACAATGTATTCTAAATCCCTTTTGACAATAAAGTTTTAAGTAGTTAGGTTTATGGCAACTCAAACAGCCCTTAACAGGTCCGTGGAGGTTCAAAGGTGTACAAACACAGTACGCAAATATCGCAGACAAAGGACTGAGTTTTAAACAAGAACCAACAATACTGCGTCTTCCTGTGAGCCCCAGATCCCTTGAGAGCCCTTCCTAACGACATACCCGTTTACGTCTCGGTACCGCATGCGGCTACACCAAATTTACGATTTCGTTTGTACTCATTATATCTCAAAATCATCCTCACCTGCAAATCAGTGTTTTGTATTTTCCAAAGAAAATAAAACATCCTCAAATGCATTATTGTTTCCAAAACAAAATATATGTCTGTCATCTCAATTCATTTTATCCTACTAATATTATAAACGTGAAAGTTTGTAAGTATGGATGGATGGATGGATGTTTGTTACCCTTTACGTAAAAACGACTGAATGGATTTTAATGAAACTTTACACGTATTTTATCACATTCCACGGGACCGGGATAAAAATCTCAGATATCCTATGTCCTACTTTCTTTTATATCTATAGATGTGGGACAATTTACAAAATCATACTTAATATTTTATATGTGAAAAAGTAAGTGAGTGTTATGTCCATGATAAAAAAACATCGTATAACAAAATGCAACTGACCTGGAATAACAAAACGTCAGTGACAGTGAAACATTATGTTGTCTATAGTTTGTCAAATTTGACAATTGGAAATTTTGAAGTTGACCGGTTGATGTATTTGTTTCGAGTAAATATAAGCAAGAATAAATTTATATAGTAGGTAGGTACCTACTACATAATTTGAATCGAGCAACGTTTCGATACGATGGCAGCACTAATTACTGCTTGCATACTTGCGTCCGCATTGGACCAATAGATGCTGTGAAGTTGTGTGGTCTTCGTTAAAGGAAACACGTGCGTTCAGACATGATTGCGTTTATTCAATGAAAATAAAAACGTTTCTCACGGCGGCATCGGCACCGAGCATACACAACAGTTTTACATTACATCATTGGTGTATATTACAACTCCCCCGAAAAGATGGGACTACAACCCCTCCCAACAAAAAAAATCAAAGACGTATACAGAAATCACGTTTTATCCTAGGCTAATTATACTAACTTATTATAGTGCTTATACTAAAAGGGATACAATCACAAATAAAACAATTTGGTATTATTCTTATGTACTATAGATATCCTATTGTTTTTTAAAATCTTTACGTTCGGTGACAAGTCTTCTATGACTTCATACGGGCCAGTATATAAACTTTCAAGCTTACCCCCAGTCTGGTTTTTTAATAAGACCCGGTCTCCTTTTTTGTAATGCATGGAATTAGTGGACTTGTCATAAGCAAGTTTTCTTGATATTTTACTTTGTATTAGGTTTTGTTTGGCTTCGGCTTGAGCCTTTGCTAGTCTGAACTTCAGTTCCTTAGGGTAATCATCATAGTTGTATAAAGGTTCGACATCTAAAAGTAAGTTACTGGGCAAATTACATGTTTTCCCGAACACCAATTCGAATGGAGTGTACTTCGTTTCGCTATGCACTGACGTATTATATGAGAAACACCAGAATGGTATCCAGTTACTCCAATCTGTTTTATTGCCTTCACACTGAATTCTGAGATAAGCACCCAAATGTTTATGACTATTTTCAAGTGAGCCTAAAGTTTCGTGATGGTAAGGGGTGGACAAAAGCTTTTCGACCTTCAAAATTTCACATATTTCCACTAAAATACACGAAATAAATTCCGTGCCTTTATCGGATAAAATTTGTTTTGGTATACCGTATCTTAATATAAAATTGTCGACAAATGCTTTAGCCACTGTTTGTGCATCTTTGCGTACCAATGGATACGCCTCTACAAACTTAGTCAGATTACACTGCAGGGTTAAGATATACCTGTTACTATAGTTATCTATCTCTAGAGGCCCCATTAAATCTAAACTGACGATCTCGAAAGCTGAGTTGGCAGTCGATGTTATAACCATAGGTTGTTTTACCTTTTTATTTGAATATTTATGTATTTGACAACTTTTACATTTACGTACATAATTAATGACATCACTAGTTATTCCAGGCCAGAAATACTTTTTCTTTATGTTACTAAGCATTCTGTTTATACCTGCATGCCCACTAGTTGGTAGGAGGTGATAATCGTTTAGAATTACTTTAATTTGTTCGCTATCAGTTACGCGTGTGATGCCCCTTGCTATAAGAATACGCGGAGAACTGGCCTGTGATTCTCTCAGAGCGCGCAACAACATTTTTATTTGTAAAGCATTACTTTTGCTTTTAATAATTAATATTTCCTTTATTTTTATATTACTGCACAAATTTTCTAGATCCCTCGCTAACACTGACGGAGTAGATAACGATTGGGTACGTAGATAAATTAATGACCGTGCAGGTAAAAATATGCAGTGATTATGTTCCGAAGTTGTTACGTTATTAATATGTGATAACTCCGATTGTACGGTTTTGTCACAAAAAATAAGTTCAATTACATCGTGAGGTCTTTTGAGAACCTCTACTGTTGCGGGCTGGTGTGGGTTACAAAAAGGCAATTGCGATGTACTTTCGTTAAGTTCACACTGTTGCAACTTTTTCTTTTGGGCTCGTGTCATTGCCATGATTGCTTTATCGTGCATATTCTTTAAATCGCAAGACGATATTGATATACGGCTTAATGCATCGGCGGCTGCATTATTACAACCTGGAACATATTCTACGTCAAAATCGTACTCTTCGAGATAAAGCCTAAATTTAGTCAGCCTACTAGACGGGTCATTTAAGCTAAAGAGATATACAAGTGGCTTATGATCTGTTAATATTTTAAATTTTCTGCCGTACAGGTACGGTCTGAAGTGCCGGACTGCCCAAACGATTGCTAATAATTCTAATTCTATGATGGGGTATCGTGTTTCAGCCGGCTTTAAACTTCTACTCGCGTAGGCGATAACCCTACCGTTACTGTTTGATAATACTGCGCCTAGGCCGAATTTTGATGCATCCGTATGTAACTGGAAAACATTGGAATCAGAAAAATCGGGATAGTCTAAAATCGGCGGACTTGTCATAATGTGTTTTAAGTTTTGAAATGCTGTTTCGCAATCTGTAGTCCAATTAAATTTCGCTCCCTTCTTACAAAGCTTATTTAAAGGGAATACAATGTCGGCGAAACGTGATATGAATCGCCGGTAATAGTTGGCGAACGCGACAAAGCGTTTTACCTCGTCAGCACATGTTGGTCGTGGGAAGTTGTTCATAATATTTACTTTATCAGGGTCTGGAAATATGCCGCCTGCTGTGATTTTATGGCCCAAATATATAATTTCCCTTCTTAAAAACTCGCACTTCATGGGATTTAATTTTAGATTAACCTCTCTTAACCGGTTCAACACACAAATTAAATTCGAATTATGCTGATCCATGGACTTGCCTATCACAACACAATCGTCTAAATATTGGAAACATTTGTTGTAATTAAGGCCGGCCATCGCGATGGTCATCAGCCTTGAAAAAACACTAGCACTTGTTTTCAGCCCCATTGGGCAGCGTTTCATCTGATACTGCTTGCCCACTGAAAAAGCAGTGGTTTTACGTGAAGTTTTACTTAACGAAAGTTGGTACATTTTATTTAAGCTGAAAGATGTGTATTTCCGCGAACTATCATTTAAAGATAACTGATAGTAAGATTGAGATAAATCTAGTTTGGAAAAATAAACACTCCCAGAAAGCGAGTCTAATATTTCTGTAATATTAGGCAAGGGAAACTTGTCGTCCTGAATTCTGTTATTTAATTGTCTGTAGTCTATGACAAGTCTCCATTTTTTTTCCTGCGATTTATCTGCTTTTTTTGGCACTAATAATACTGGGCTGGACCACTCGGAAACGGTCTCTTCTATGATGTTATTGTCTAACATTTCACGGACCTGTTTATCCACCTCTCCTTTAAGCGAGTGGGGTATTCTATATGGTTTAACGTATACTGGCGTGGCGTCTTTCTTTAATACGATATTGTGTTGCATTAAGTTTGTAACCGTCAACTTGTCGCCGGGCAAATGAAAAACGTCCGCGTACTTAGCACATATTTTTTCAATGTTAATCTTTTCTTCTTTATTCAAATAGCTCATATCTAAAAGTCCAAATAGGGTTTTGATACGGTCTACTGACTTATTTTCCTCATGAAAATGACACAACTCAAAATTATCAATGGACGAAACCACTAACATAGACAAGTCAACCATAACCTGTTTATCTAAGGTATTTAATATTTTAACTGGTATACGACCCTTATGTGGTTTTGCTATCATTCCGGCAATAAACACACCGTTTTGGATTTCCTCGGCCAGAACAACTGTATCATGTTGCGTAGTGCAAGGTACGAACTTGATCGCTTCGCAACGAGGTGGTATCAAATGTACGGAGCTATTGTCGTTAATTCTCACGCAAATATTTTTATTGTTTTGTGTGAGTCGCAATACATTTTGACTATAGTCTATAATGGCGTTATAACGCTTCAAAAAATCTTCACCTATTATACCGTCTACAGAGCACGATAAGTTTTTGAAAACGTAAAACTTTTGCTTGAAAGTCATATTATGTATTTTTAAGTCCATATTAATGTATCCTTCGGAAGTTAATTTTCCGCTAACACCTCTAATTGTAATCTTATCTATATGTACTTGATCTTTATATTCGCTAAACCTACACAATGATTCGTACTTTAATACGCATAGACTTGCCCCGCTATCTACTAATAAATCTAGTTTTTTGTTGCTTATACCTAAATTCATAGAAACGTAACTACTATTATTGAAGTTCATAACATATGTTTTATTCATTTTCGGGACGAAAAAATTCTGATTCTGGCTCATTCGTGTCCTGATTGGGTTGATAAAGATCCTGCGTCGTATGAGCCAGATTGTATCCAAAATTAGGTTTACTATCCCCGCGATTGGGTCTGCCCCTTCCACGGTAGCCCCGGTGGGGACGTGTTGAACCATTATGAAATATCCGGGGCTTATAAGTTTTATGTTCGTATTTCCCGCTCTCGTTAAATGAGTTGTCTGGTGGATGATAGCGCGAAAAACGGTTACCTCGCGAATCAAACCTAGAAAAGCTCTTATTAAACGAGTATGGCCTATTGGTTTGTAATTGCATAACCTCGAGGTTGTCGTCGACACGTAAGGACTGTTCGTCTATAGCTGCTCTAATAGTCTCCGACAGCGAGGTATACGTCCGTGAAGCAATAATCGTGCTAAGGCGCGGGTCCGATAGTCCATCCGCGAACCGCTTGATGGCCGTTTTTTCATTTAGTGGGAATAATACGCGATATTTTTCTTCGTCACCGTCAGCTTGAGCTAAAGTGAGGTCTACAAACAAGCTCTCAACTTCGCAACCATATTTTTCTATAGTCCTATGACCTTGTTTACTATGAAACAGCTGTGATTGTAAAGCAACAGATGATTTTTTTTGTATAAGGTTGTTTCGCATAGCTGAAATTAGTTCACTAACACTACTATATTTCGGGTTTAACCGAAGTTTGGCACTTTGGGACAGTCTCGTTTTAAGCACGAACTCGATAAGCTTCTTGTTACCATCTTCATTCAGCATGCTACTGTAGAGCTGGATGCTATCTATCGTTTGCAAAGTGACTTGTTCGTGGCCTGTCATTACGGGTATTAACGCAATAGCAGATTTCAAATCAAAATTTTCGGCTGCCATTTCGTCTTTGTGGCTTAAATTTTCTGTAACTGAATCTCCTTTTTTTAACACTAAACTCACGATTGTGCTATACAATAAGTGTATAAAATGTATCAAATTTATATTAAGACTACAGGCGAAATTAATTACTTATAGTAAACTCGTATATCTAATTAATAAACTCGCAGTATACACACCGGACTCGCTCTGTACTGCTTGGCTCTGCTTGGTACTTCTAACTGCATGTCCTCGATTTTCAAGTCTTATCTTTTCAGTCTTTTGATTGACTACGGAGCGGTGGCAAGGTCGGGTCTGGATACGTAGTTAAGACTGGTAGCGTTGAGCTCGCGTCGTAGCGTATGTACTGCGTGGGTATGACACTTCTTAAAGAGGAAGTATACAATGGCAGCAACTAAAAGGACGACGACGGTGACCAACAGGATGGAGTCGGTGCTAATCCCGCTTGGCATGTGCTGGGTAGTTGAAGCAGAAGCATCCCCATTCGCGTTTTGGGCTATAACTACTTCTTCTTTGGAGTATGTTTTCCCCATAGTAATATTATCTTCTTTCTTCTTAATTTTCAGCTGGCAGGGTCGCCATGTGAAGTTGTGTGGTCTTCGTTAAAGGAAACACGTGCGTTCAGACATGATTGCGTTTATTCAATGAAAATAAAAACGTTTCTCACGGCGGCATCGGCACCGAGCATACACAACAGTTTTACATTACATCATTGGTGTATATTACAATGCCATGTAATATTACAAAACACTCCTCAGCGGCTAAAGTTTTATCAAAATGGAAAATCGTTATCTGGGACGAATGTATAATAGCGCATACACGTGCATTGGAAGCTCTTATCCGATCCGACCGAAGACCTACGCAATGACTCGAGATGTTTTGGAGGCGGATTTTACTGTCTGCAAATTTCTGCCAAACACTGCCACTAATTCCACTGCTGCCGCCGAAATAAACGCTTGCCTCAAATCCACGAAATAATGATTTCTTAGGTTTTCGCGATTATTACACATTGAAATTAAACACTTTTTAACGGATTTATCGCGTGTGTATATAAATCCGTTAAAAATGTTTAATTTCAACGAAATAAGTGGATGATTTTATTTTTCAGAATTTCTGTTCATCGAAGGACGAACTCACAAACACATTTTGACTGAGCGAGCAATTTTGGCGGCTAAGACTAAATATGTAGATTACATAAAGTAAATAACATAAGTAATTCAGAATTAAATCATTGGTACACTGCATTAATTCAAATTTATTGACTGTGTAAAAAAAGACTCCTTGGATGTATGTGCCTGGCTTACCACCGCACAATTTACGACTAAAGGTTGGCTTCGTATATAGTAAGTTTGCTTCCAAACATAGACCAAAACCACCTGTGTAACGAAACGCGGTTGGTGGTAAGTGAATTGATGAACAATGGAATATACTCAAAGGAAAGTTGGAAGGTGAGGAATTTCTCATCCGAGGATCCCGATGATATCAACTGATATACCGTTAAAAACAAAGTATTCAATGTCATAAATAATTTCCACAATGCTATATACCTTCTATAATGTTATAAACATTACGCATATGTGAAATTTCCGTTTAAAGGGTTCTAATATCACATAAGTGCCCGTATTTGCCACATTTATAACCATTCCCAAAAATCGGCCCGTATAAATAATGTATAATAGGTCTCTAAACTTTTCTCCGGGGATGTTACCCGCTCGATGCAAAAGCCTGTTTTGTGAGAATATTTGTATCCGTATTATTGACATCTGTATCCGCGAAACGCCTGCCTCCCCATTGCGTCAATTCTGTGATATCCCACAAGGATTGCCTCCTACCTACATTATATTATTACTTCAAAAGTGTTAATAGTGCAATTTGTAATTTTGAGAGGTTAGGTGAGTTTGTGTTCAAATTAAATTTAGTTGAGACATATCATTCAGTAATTGGCACAAGTCAATTATAGTATTTAAATAGTTGTGGAATTGTTTAAAATCTTATATTATTTCGTTTCACCGAATAAACCTGTAAATGACGTTATGGTAATTTTAACAATAAAGTAAAATCTAATAACAAGGTTTTGCACCATCCCAGTCTATAAACACTAAAGATTGTGGAAAAGCAATAAACATGGGAAATGTTTTAAAAGTAATTGGGACATTCGGAACATTTAGCCTAAAGCCTAAGTGACTAAAGGTTTCATGGGATCAAAAGACCAAAAATGTAATGCTTTTTCAATATATTCAATCGTCTAACATTAAATATTTTTGATAAAATGTATTCAAGATGACCAAGACATTTTTATTATAGAATAATAATTACTCAACGTCGGGATCGGCAATAAAACAAAGTTAAACAAATATTACGAGCTCCGAGTGAAGCAGTTTTGAAACTTGTTACCACTAACGCATCATCGCTTCATGTTTCTCTATGTATTTCCTTGGGGAGACTAGAGAAGATATCTCCTGGCAATATAAGATTTGTCGGTGTGTTTTGTTGAGGGAAATCTATATCAGCGGCAGAAATAAACATGGATCGTTGCAATTGTAACTTCGATGATGATGTAAAGTGGGTGGGTAGTTGTCGTTTAATCGATACGACTACACCACAGTAAACTCAACTTTTTAGATTCGCTATGGAAGATAATAAAGGCAGCAAGATCTACGATAATCTGTATCTTGGGTTTAAAGAATGCAGTATCAACCCTTATATTATTTATGGTATGGGAGATAATGGTAGAAGCCAACAGTAAGAAATTTAAACGACGCCGAATTCAATGTTTAGAAATGTAGTTCATTGTCGACGTACATCAAATCAAAAACAACTACGCTACATTTTTTCTACACCCTGTAAAAGAGTTAAATTTAAAAGTAGTCGCGTCAAAGTGCTTCCATCTAGCTTACTGGCTGACAAAAAGCGTCCCTTCAAAGGCACTCGGCAGTTCTTCAGTCTCATCAGCAGCATTCAGACGAGCACGATTATCCGCCATTGACGTACCACTACTGCAGTTTTATGTTGATGAGAGGCTATCACACTGGATACTAGATTATTTTATAACTTTCGCATTATGACATTATCTGGAAACTGGATCTTGTTTGAAGTACGAAAGCTATTATTACTTGTTAAATTTGGCTAAAACTCGAAGTTTTACACCAGTTTGGATTTTTATGGGTAGACATTCCAGTGACATTTAGGAAATTCGCAAATCATGTTAATTTACATATCAAAAACCCTTACTCGTATATAATTTTGTCACAGACACACTTAATAGGTTGTTTGTTATTCAAAACATCAATCACTTTACAACAATTTAATATCATCATCAAGAGCATAATTTCAATTGGGTGAGCTACGGTTTTGACTTGCAAATCAAGACACTGAAGGAAAAGTTTAATATTTTTCTTTTAAATTTATTGGTATGAAGAATTCTGGAATACACATTTATTCTAGAGCAAGTCAGCCGAATGAGTTCATCGTTTAGAAGTAATATGTGCGGCCTAGAATTTGTATCCATCAATAATCTGTACGGTATTTTGAAGCTAGGAGCCAAAATGCCCACGCCCAAAAACATCCCAGAAAAACTTGGTAATAGGCCTAGGGAGTCTTTAGCTAGAATGCCTGTTTTAAAAGCAGTAAGTTGTTTACAATCTTGGTAGTCATATTTCAGAGACGGGTTTCGACACGGCCATTAGGCAGAAAATCTGGGCGAATTTGAGTAGGCACGTGCCGCGTCTGCGGAGTAAGATATAAATTGTACTTTGGTACAATTGTAATAAAAAGTAATTTAGCGTCCAATTTTTGTCAGAATTGTGGCGTTAAAGCTTTAATGATACTATTCGTTAGTAATATATTTGTACTTAAGCTTTTTTTATAAATCAAATACGTCACATGATGTCCCTAAAAAGTTGTTTGGGTTGTTAATACAAACATTTACTCAGTCTCGTTCTGATAAAAAAGTGGACTACAAAAAAATATTCATAAAATACATATATTGAGGAATCATATTAGACACCAGGGTATCTGTATCGTGCTAATGTTATTTTTATCGATAGCAATACACTTAAACATTTATTGGAGCCCGTTTATTTTTAATTTGGGAACAGTAGGTATGTATTATAGTAGAAACGGAAACAATTAGAATAATTGCCAAAGTGATTGAACCACAGCCAACATGTTATTTATCTCTATAGATACAGTGTTAACATTATATTTATTAAAAACATCAAATCGTTTGAAAACTGCAAATGTTGCATTACACATTTCAGACCGCCTTAGAGGAACGAAATATGTTCCACTGTCAGGTCATAAAACAGTACCCTGACATGTTAACATCAGAGATCCGTCTTCATACATTACAAACTTTATGTAGACAAATACCACACCATTTGCATATAGCTAGAAGAATATGAAAGCTACTGAGTAATCATCATATTAATCACCTCAGCAAATCTTAACAAACGGAGGTCACGGGAGCCAACCATTTTTGTGTTAACGTTGCGCAATATCGGGCCAGACTCTAGAGGCATTTTTGGCACTAAACTCGAATAGGATTTTGGTGACCGAGACAAAAATGGAGAAATGCCAGCAATGTTCCCAAATCCCTATAATTCTATCGATTTCTCCCTGAACCAACATCAGCAACTATAAAACGCAGTCGGTCACATTGTGCATTTGTCGAATCTCAGTTCCAAATCTCAGTCACATATACCTAATAAGTCGTTTCGTGATGTGCTTATTTTAATGCAGTTTCCGTGATGGCTGAAACCATGACTTGCAACATTTAAATGCTGCAGTGGTGTGGAAAACTGTGTCAATCACGCGATACAATAGCAGGCAACAATCGATGTGTGATGCAGTTTCTGAATTATTGATACACAAGGCCGTCTATGGCCCCGTATAGTCCATACGGGGCCATAAACGGCCATAGAAGACTGACTTAGTAGAGTTCGCTAATCGAAAAATCATCGTCGCTTAATAAAATATCTTCGGCGTTGTTATATAATTTCCAATTACTAGTGTAATAGCGGCCCGATATTATAACGAACCAATAATTGTAAATTAGCATTCACGAACCCTATTTGGACGACGGTCCCTTTAAAATAGACCCATTTGAACCCCTAAATTAGAAACGAACGTTCCAAATCTGCAGTGAAAGTGTTCCAAAAGAAGAACTGAGAGCCTCTAACTCAAATCGAGATAGTGTAATTGCTTATTGCGCAAACTACGTATGTAAGTACCATCAGCAACAAAAACGAAAGTGCCTAACATGTCCACAGTACGTGTCCAGCATTCTAGCAGTAGCAATGAACAGACTTACTTATTGTATTCTACTGATGATTACCTACTGATGGCATTTTAGGCGAATGTTTGTTTTAATAATCCCGAATCGATGAGATCATACCAATTCGATTCTAGTCTATTAACGAGTTTTCTGTTTAGGGAAACCGAGATATTAAATTTATATTTTATTCAGTCACGAATAATAAACATTCAATTCTGACTAATTTGCTTCTAAAAAGTTAGTCATGATTAAGAATTCTTTTAACCTTTAACACTTTTGTTTTTCTGCGAATGCTAGAGACTCCGTCCTTTTGTTTCTACATTAATTTAATACAAGCATTAATTGAATTGAAGCATCTATAACGCAGAAGTGTACGGTTATTCTATAATCAATCGTCCTCAGTAAACAATCGACTGAGTAATTAATCCAGCCGTACACTTTTACGACTGGATAAATTGAGAGCTCTAAACGCCTTCGAATGCGACGTAAATATTGAATGGTATTGCGATAAATATTAAACAAAGTATAATGATTTGAGATATTCAATCCAAGTTTTATATTTCCGAATAGCACCAGTTCCTTGACTATCTTCTACAATGTTTCTTCCGTTCCGTTAGGTTCTATTTTGATGCATAGGACCTCAATGGCATGCGGGCATGCGTCTTTGACAGCAAAAATCATTATCTAATATGTAGTCGGCCTTCAACAGTGACCGTATTGGTCTCAGTGCGCGTGTTGCCAACTGTCGTATGATATTTCGAGGACTATTAATAGGTCAATGAAAGTCACAACAGTCGTCACAACTTGTGACGACTGATTAGGGCTTTGACGTTTCGTCTGATTGAATGCACAGGTGGCGACATACTTCGATTAAAGAGTGTCTATGATGGACACTGAATGTATTATTGAAGAGTACGTGTAATTTTTGCAGGCGGAAGCGGCGAAAGAAGAATACACCTGCTAATTAGTGTAATGAGCAAATATCCTTCCAGGTGTAAGACTTACTATAAAGTAAGTCATTCTAGGGACAATGGTGAAACTCTGTTAAATCTGATGGCATATTCACTAACAGGGCTTGCAAACCCTAAAATGATGAAGCCGACAATTTAAAAACAATAAATATTTAGTTATTTGTTTAAACAAAAGTTAAGTCCGAAGAAACGGTTTTACCATTTCTATATTGATGGCAATCACATAGGTGATTATAACTTAGTAGTACAAGTAAGCTTAGCATCTAAAGCGTGTGGGAAAATATAGACGGTATTTGTAAAACAATTGGCCTCGACCAAGGCCGCTCCACAAATTCAGTAACAGAAACCAGATCAATGATCTATGAATGGAGCCATTGACAACCAGCTAAAAGCTGCATTGCAATAGGTCTTTAGTGATCTATAAGACCTGGGAACCACCTATGCTCACGCCCCGTTATACACAACATATCGAATTATCATAACGAATACTTTTGATTTACGATTGACGAAAAAAGTGTATAAGGCGAGTGTGAATGAAAGTGTTGGAAGTGGAAGACCTAGGCGGACGTTTCAAGACCAAATCAGCGACGTCTTAAAAAAAGGCCAGGTAAAGAGTACCCTAAACCGAAGAGCATGTATGAAGGGAAAAATGAAAGTGGACGAAGCGAAACAAGTATGTAAGGATCGTAGCAAGTGGAAAGAAGTGGTCTCTGACTACCCCTACGGGAAAGAGGCGTGATTATATGTAATGTAATGTAATACATTTTGTCTGCGGGGACCAAAGGTAGACTTGGCAACTTCCCTCCATGACAGACAACAGGGTTTGGCTCACCAGTGGGTCAATTATGGCTTAATAATACAAAGTAAGGCTTGAGCCGAAGTTAATGTAGCAAAATAGTGTCCACCCATGTAATTGGAGAACAAATCGATACATGGATGTTTATTATCATTCAGCACGTGTCGCGTGTCGATTGCGCGGGCGCACGACTCTTGTGACAGACATTGGTAATACGGATTATTGTTTATCTAGTTTAAATGTAGTTGTATATCCCTTTTTTTACTTGACTTTATTAAAATTAGGTCTTCTTAAAATCGAAAGTAGTTATGGTATTTTTTTATAAATATAGTATAATAAAGCGGCTTATTATTCTTATGTTATATTTATTCGGCTTATTTATAGCCGAATAAATATAACATATATTGCCTCATGCGTTCTTTATTTGCCGGTTACGACCCTCAAGATGGTATGGGTTGGTGACATTACATATTCTTAATCCGTTTAAAAAATAAAAAATAACCCTTAACTATATGTATATTTTTACCTATTACAATATAATTCAACAATATATGTAGGTATATTTATGTCATGAATGCTTATCATATAAGAATTGAGATAAAGGACAAAAGTCAGTAATTTTAGATAGAGACGGTTGCTAAAACTAACTTATATTTTCATAAACCAAAAAAAAATAGTTTTTGTCTAATTAATAATTTCAGAATCGTTCTAATTTCATAACGATAAAACATAATACCAGTGTTTAGTTGACACACGGTTGAAAGTGTAGTAAAATTAACTCTAACTTTAATTACATTACGTTGAATATTGTCTGTCCCCATTTCATAGATAAGAGTTTCGTATTGATAAACAATCAGTTGGCACATAACCATTATCGCTTCACTAGGCACATTGGTAAACCCATATTGCAGTAATCAGACAAATTACATATTGAAACAGAGGCTGAATTTGCCAGAACCTAGAAAACTACTAGCGACGCCCCGGCTTAGCACGGGAGCAATGCTGATACTACACAATGTATTTTTGTATATATTCAACTAGTGGCCCGCCCCGGCTTCGCCCGTGCAAAGCGGGGGTGGGTTATACATATAAACCTTCCCCTTGAATCACTCTATCTATTAAAAAAAACCGCTTCAAAATCCGTTGCGTAGTTTTAAAGATTTATGCATACATAGGGACGGACAGAAGAATGCGACTTTGTTTTATACTATGTAGTGATAGTGATAGTGAAGAAAAGACGTTCACAGCTTTTTGTCATTGACAATACTAACATGTTTTTTAGAGGATTCTATATTTAAATTACATTCTGTAAAGAGACATATTGATCTATATCAAATGCACGATATATTTATGGTACATAATTGGATTAAGATTAATCCTGTATTGCTTAAAATCGCTTCGCAAATAAGCCATTATTTCTCGTAAAAAGTAAAGGAATAATGGTTGTTAAGAAATAGATACACCATTTATTGTAATTTTTTAAGGTATAAAATATTGCTCTTCCTTATTTTGATCTATCTCGTAGGGTTCAGTCAGCGTTTGCAATGTAAGAGCAAAAAACGTCTCATTAGAAACTTGTAAAAATATCAGTGTTTCTCTATTATTTTATGCATGTATTATAAAGTAAACTTTCGTCTTGAATTACTCTATTAAAAACCCGCATCAAAACCCGTTGCGTAGTTATAAAGATCTAAACATACAAAGGGACAGCCAGACAGCGGGAAGCGACATAGTTTTATAGTATGTAGCGATAATGCTAAATACCCGTCAGCGATTACTATCGTCTCTACCACGGGAAAGCATAAAGCTGGCAGCTAAACATAAGTGGATCCCTTCTGCTGCCAACACCTTGGTATGTATTTACAATTTTTAACTGGACATGCCCCCAGTCTAACCTGGTGTGGCTAACCAGTCTACAGGGAGCGACTGCCATTTTTCTTCTCTGGCCCTCCTAGTAACATTACCGGCTATCTTTTGACTTCCAGATTCTACACTCCTAATTAGTACCCACTGCAGATTATGTTGAAATGGAAACCGAAGCAGATTGTTCGTTAGTGCTATCCAAAGCACGGGATTCCGATGTTATCTGTACTAATATATAAAGCTGCAGAGTTTGTTTGTTTGTTTGAACGCGCTAATCTCAGGAACTACTGGTCCGATTTCAAAAAATCTTTCAGTGTTAGATAGTCCATTTATCGAGGAAGGTTATAGGCTATATTTTATTTTCATAAGAATTAGGGATCCGTATGAAAATTGCGATTTTGTAAACCAAGGTGTAAAATCGAAAACCTATTTATGCGTATACAATAGAACAAAATGATGTACTACGGGTTTGTAGGTCTTATAAAGATCTACAAAAAATTCCGCGAGAGCACATATCTAACTACATATTATAGTTTAGTCACAATAACCGATTTTATATTCATAAAAAATATGCACGGGTTCGAAGCCCACGCGGGCGAAGCCGCGCGCAATAGCTAGTAACATATAATATGTTGATCAGACGTTGTTTAACCAGCACATCAATGTTAGCGCTAAGTTGTCAATGTTAGTAGCTAGCGTGGTGCCTTGGAACAATTACAAATTAGAAAAAACTACAATTCTATGGCAGGTTAAACTCGCTTTAATCATCGATAGCAACCGAAGCATGCCACGTCTGTTTTACATTTGAATACTTTCAAAATAAGAGTCGTAAGGTTATCAAGCCAGGAGAATAGACAAGCGATTGTTACCGACCTCAAATTCTAAGGACACATTTTGTTCAGCAAGATAGCGACAATATGAGGAATATTAAAAGTTGTTTTAGAACGATGCTTTTAAGTTTTCCTAAGGTGATGCAACATTTAATTTTAATTGTGTCCTAGACAGACCCTAAGGCTAGATCACAACTCAAACTTGGAAGGTGCAAACATTGACAAAATATTGCCATGTCGTAATTTATCATTAACAATTGAGACTTGAGGCATAGACTAGTCTGTTAATCAGAAATCTCGACAAACTTGTCGAGTATCTCAAAACTGATAATTGTTAAACCAATAGTCCAATTGCCTTTTACAATTTAAAATTAGAATGGAATGAAATTTTCGAAATGACTAATTATGTAGTACATAGTAGTAATACCAAAGGAGAAAATTACAAAAATGTGTGTTTTTTTATGTCCCCAGATTTCTAAACAGTGCTCATATAAACCACGTATGCTGCGGTAATAATCTAAGCGATAATATAACTAATCAATCATTCCGATTCTATTCGATGACATGTTTACAGTTTGGAAGACTGCATAACCAAGGACACAATTCTCGCAGCAGCGTATGCACACATGATGCACCTCATCAAAATTGTCATCTACGTATGCCAAGTCGGCGAGATAATGTTTAAGACCCGATAAGATTACTTATCGGTAAATTGTGGAATAATATAACAAAAACGATATCGGGGATTCATGCATAATGTAATATTATTATCGTAGGAAACAGTATATGGAATGGATTAATAACGTGATGTATTATGGATTAAGTTCCAATTACTTTGGAAACCTTTGGAGGTTTAGTTCAGTTCGATGGAGGCAGTAAGCGAAGTAATTTAACGCAGCCACAGATGTTTATTCAAAGTTCATTACTGAAGGAGATTTACTGATCGATATCGTAAAATCACATTACTTTTCATTCTTAATGAACTGTTATCGGTTTTCTATACTAATTGTGTTAAAGTTAATTAACATGCTGAAGGGACTTTTTAAAGGTGTTCAATTTTATTATTTAGAGTAGGTAGATAATCGTAAGTTGAATATGATTATCCAAATATCGTAATAAAAACATTCAAAAGGTTTTACAAGAGCATGGCTGCTTTCAACGTTTTTTTATGTAAAATACATAATCTTACAAACATATATCCTGAACAATGTAGGGATTATGTTACCGAAAATGTAATATAATGTACAAAGGAATATCGCATTGTTATTTTAATATTTACTCTATACAAGACATGTAAAGGGCACTGAAGGAATGACAAGACTTGTAGCCCGAGGCAACTGCCTAATTTCTAACGAATAAAATGTAAGAGACATTCCACATTCACTCGAGCAAACGACCATTTAAGCTGTCGTTAACAGGCACACCAAAATTAATTTATGAGACCCCAAAGCGCCGGAAATGAAATATATCGATACGGGAAACATGGACAGATTTCTACAATAAAATAAAAAAAATACGACGGGCCATAGTTCAACGTATTCCGACCATATCTCATACAGCCATGAAATTAGTTTAATCACAACGGCTCCAGTTAAGTCAAACTTCTTTTGAAAATAAGCGATAGATAGTGAAATATAAACAGAAAAAGAATATAAGAGGAATACATTTTAAGATCTTGAATAGTGAAATGATTTAACTTCATTAGTCTTTAAAAACCATCTTTACAATATCATACGGTTTAACATTGGAAATGAAATCGTCTATTCAGCGACCCGTCTTAGTTGAAACGCACACGAATCGAAGCAGCTTATCTGTAAGGGACTTAAGAGAGGAAAATAACAAAGGACGAGAGCCGGTGGCAAACGCCCGAGAACCCCAGGAAGCCCATCAAGTGATTCCGAGGGTATATTTTCGCTCACATTTACGGTAACAAAGCCTGTGGGGATGTGACCAAACCCAAACCTACTAAACGCGAAACTTCTAAATTGCAACATTTATCATCATTAAATTTCACTTTATTATCAAAGGCTGTGGGGGAATTTCGCATTTTCAACGGCCTGCATTTTCCAGATATAATGAATTTTAGTATTGACCATTAATAAAAATACTTCCATGTTAAAATGACAAAAAAAGCTGATGAGGTTTACGCCTAAGCCGCCATTGAAAAGACAATTTAAAAGGGGAAAAGGCGAATTGAAACTCCCGTTCTTCGTTCTACAAACTGATCGTACAGTAGAGAATTTAGTAAAATACCTTTTCCAAGTGTCTAATATGAAATTAATAATTGCCATGTATCGTAAAGGGCATATGTAGGATATTACGCCGATGACACAGCACTTAAACGTTTGGAAGGTACCAGCCCTTGATGGATGTCTTCCACAAAATTGATGACGAAGCAGGCGTTATGTAAAGCGAAAGCTACGGCTCAAAGGTGCCTGGCACCGATAAACCCTTTGTCACGTACGGTGCTCAATGTATAGGCATAGTTAGTGTGGAAGTTCAAGCAACCTATGCGACAGTTTATTGTCTTCGTTAGGTTAGTCTTGTAAGTAATTTGCATCGTTAAGATCAGAACTACCAAATCTACGCTCATTTTTACTAATCCCCTTTCCGCACTCTCTGAGAAAGTCGATGATTCATCAGAAGTAGATCTGTGAAAAGTTTGAGATCAACGACCAGGTGGTCCGACATTTTGATGCAATTCGCAACCACACGTGTGTATAAATATTCGCAATAATATGAATATTATCACTACAATACTTCCTTTATGCTGGCGTTAGTTCCACGAGATAGAAAAACTTTATTAAAGTTATACGTCAGAAGCTGGAATAAAGACCTACAATTTAAAAGTATCTGTGTATTCATTAATAAATTGTTCTTACGGCGACGATTAAACTTTCATATCGTGAATCAAAATCAACTTCTCCTTCCTAAACTTTTATATATAATGAAAGGAATATTGCATTTCTGTTGAATATTAAGTGCCGGTCATCAAAATGTAATTATATCGAACCCACCCATCTGATACTGTGTACACGTAGTAACCATAACCGTCAAGAGTTCGCCTAAACAATATCGTTGAATGAAATCGCTGGCGTTAGAGGGGGGCAAATAAGCAGGATTCTGCTGACACAGTCACCCCAGATTGTCCCGGTGGCTGTAAAACCTTCTATTAATTTGAGGTCGGCATTATTTGCACTTCATTTTGAGGAACACCACAGAATCTTCCTTCATTTAAGAATTTAGGAAAAAGAAAAACATTGTTTAGTGGTCGAGGTTGTCGTCAATTTAAAGAGGGTTGGCTGTAAAAAAGGGGCGGCATGTAAAAGGGAACGGCGGATGTAATGATGACGAAGGACCTGTTGGGAAACTGGGAGGACGTAGATACCGAGGTAGACCCTTTATTTTATTGGCGACAGGCCCAATGGAAGCCTTGTAATGTGTAACAGATAAGATTTTATGATCATCCTGGTACTTATAAATTGATGATAAGCCTAGAAAACGACATGTTTGCTTAATGTTGAGCGAGGGTCTACTTGACTTACGGTTTGTGTTACGTAAAAAAATGTAAACCGACTTCAAAACCATAGAAAATCTAAAAAGCGGAAAATAACCAATAGACAACCATTTGAAGTCCGTGCCTTTGGTATATTTTCCAAATCTTACTAATATTATAAACGTGAAAGTTTGTAAGTATGGATGGATGGATGGATGGATGGATAGATGTTTGTTACTCTTTCACGTAAAAACTACTGAATGGATTTTAATGAAACTTTACAATAATATAGCTTATACATCAGAATAACACATAGGCTACAAGTTATAAAGATATTATGTGAATTACAACAATATAAACAAGTCGAATTCAAAATTTCTAATTGTCAAATTTTCGGCCATATTAAACTATAGACAACATAACGTTTCGCTGTCAGTTGCGTTTTGTTAAAGTAGGTTTTATACGGACGGGATAAAAATCTCAGGTATCCTATATCCAACTTTCTTTTTGTTTTAAATATTTATAATGCGGAACAAAGTTCGCCGGGTCAGCTAGTAGGTTCATAAATTGACGAAATCGTGCAGTAACACTTAAACAAAAGAACATCTCCTTTTTAAGTCGCTTATAAAATCTAGCTCAATTCGAAGTATGTAGAAAGCGCAACTATGCTTATTTAACTAGGGCTAGTAAATGATAGTTAAATTATTTGTTGTTTTTGGATTTGCGTAACTTGGAAAACAAACGATTCTCCGACCCAAATGGAAGACTAATAGTTATTCACGGTCTAAATGAATTGCTTGCAGACCAAGTCGATTTCAGTGGTATACCTACTGGTAAGCGCTAATTAAACAAGTGCAAGAATACCGAATACGTACGTAAATATTATCCAATTGTTGTTTCTACTGTCTGCTCTTTTGATCAAAGCTAACACCGCCTCCTGTATTCTTGGTAGACTGCGAGTTCTTAAGTAAATATTAATTTTCCTGCCCACGTCTTCTTTGAGGAATTATTTTATTTATTTATTTCCATTTGTGACCTATAATTACAGGCTAACCCAATACGATAGACTACATATCTCATAAGTAATGTTACGAGTAACAAATTAATATTATATTATTAACAAATTAAATTTAAAATGATTAGATAAATGAGATAGAACGTTCAGTGTACATACTCGTGTATTTCGAAGATCAATTGCCTAAATAATTAAGATGGAATGACATATCTATACTTGCGTTAAATACTAAATCGGCTAGTAACGAATATGAATGTTCATTTAAAATAAAACATACTTGACATTTGAGAGTTACACAATTACTAAGGCTGAAATTATCATAATGAACTAAACTCTTACAATGATCAGGTCCATTAAGATTTATTACCTCTCCGCTGTGTCCTCACACATCTAATACCCAATTGTATAAAACCTTACAAAGATTCCCTTGACATTTGGAATCTGTTACTCAAGGTTTACCAACACATTGCAGGAAGATAGTTACCGGTTACACGGCAAGTTACAAAGGTGTAACAACGACACGAAATTGACGGCGCGGTTGCCAACGTCGCGTTTATCGAACGCTAATCAGTCACATACATAAAAAACAAGAACGGGTTTATCGCAGAATAAATTCACAAAAATGTCTCCAGAAGACGTTATGACCACAAAAGCCGAAGACATTTCATTCATATTTCATTAATCTCTTTTCGAGTTGTTTTTGTAGAGACCATAGGACTGACCGGATTTGTCTTTTCGCTATATTTGCTGGACTTCTTACCATAGAACTTAGCAGAAGTTTTAAGCTGTTTAACCTTGTGGTCACCACAAGGTTAAACAGCTTTTAGAATACAAAATGTCACGAACCCTTTCGGTCCTGAGGACCGCAAGATGCTGACAACCTAGTGGCCAGGAAAGAAAAACTTGATACAAACCCAGTGCCAACCCGTCATGCCATCGTGGCATTATGCTAACTTCCCGCCATGATCTTGGAGGAAGCCCGACTCAGCGGTGGGTCGTTCATGGGTTAAAATGATGATGAATGCATCATCATTTCACAATTGGTCACAATCCTTATATCACAAAGATTATATTGTATGCCTCACACCGTTTGGTCCCCTCACAATATTTGGAAAAGATGTGCTTGATTCCCACATTTTCCCCTTATACAGACCTGCAGTGATCTGCAATGCGCACTACCGCAGAAACATTTCTACGTGAGCAGATTTCCATTAGGCTTTATACATATAGGAAAGGTATAGCTCAATATCGTAGATTTATGGCGTAGTGCCAGTCATAGCCAGGTGTTCTTTTTTCGTTTTGGGATATTAAATGCCCTTAAGCTCCACTAGCAGAGGGGCCGTCTTGTGATTACGGGGTCACGCATGTCAGTTTACGTAAGCTAGAAGGGTTCTTTGAATACAGGAACACCTGCTTCAGAGAAGCGGTCTTGAACGAAAGCATTAATTTTGAATTCAGCCATTGCAATCGCATTTTTGCATTCTTCCAGCGAATGTATGCGCGGGCGGCCCAGGACCTGCCTTTGAGGTGATCCTTGGGGGAGGCCTATGTCCAGCAGTGGGCGTCTATAGGCTGAAATGATGATGATGAACATACACTCGGTACACTACGGTATAAATTACTGTGACCAAGAACAGCTATTACACATTTTTCATAGATCTAACATTTGAGAAACTGGCGCCAACCTTCATCTTAATAACGCGCAAGACAATCGACAAGAAACTCTAAAGTCGAATATTTATAGTCGAAATGTAAACGGTGCTGCATTGAGAATTTTTAATGGCCTTGGTTTTGACGTAGACCTTCACATACTTAATAGAACATATTGCTTACAATTTACACTTATTTTAGTCAAGTTAGGAAGAGGTAGTCGGTCGGTGGAGTTAGATGACGTCACTGTAGAATGTATAATTAATACTTGTGTAGTGTTTTGAAGGTCGTATTTTAAATGTGTTTTAATTTTAAACGAAGTTTAGTCTAATAGCGAACTTGAACACGGCGGTAGTGATTGTCTAGGAAGATAACAAATTTGGTAGCATTTTAGAAAAAAAATGAATAAAAAATTAAATAATCATACAGACTATAACCACGTCTGAATCGTCACTACATAGTATAAAACAAAGTCGCATTCTTCTGTCCGTCCCTATGTATGCATAAATCTTTAAAACTACGCAACGGATTTTGAAGCGTTTTTTTTTAATAAATAGAGTGATTCAAGGGGAAGGTTTTTATGTATAACCCACCCCTGCTTTGCACGGGCGAAGCCGGGGCGGGCCACTAGTATTCGATAAGTGGTTGCACTTCTAGACATCTTTTTCGAGAATTCCTTTACCATTTGAATGCACTATTAACCCTGAGTAACAAACAGGCGACGTCGATAAATTCCACGCGGTCGAAGCCGCACACATCAGCTAGAGTAGGAATAAAATTGTACAAGTAATAAGATTTTGTGTGGTTACAGACGGATATTTTTAAACTTATGGGTGGTTACTAATATATAAAATGTATGTGTGCCATAACATTGTTGTCAAACAAATTACTAGTCATACAAACCAGTAAAATTCCTAGAAATATAATCTGTGTTGACAGTAATAACCATTAATGTAACTTAGCTAATTACTTTTTAATTAGGTATAATTTAAAATGACGGTGAAACAGTGCCAATCTATTTTACTTGTGTATTGAATAGAATTTTAATGAATTTGATAATGCAAAATAAAGAATGTTAATTGTTCCAATTGTTAGTTATCGTTGAAGCGAATAAAAGAAGCATAAAAAAACTGTATTGAGAGAAAGAGGTATGAGAAGATACATTGAAACAATAAATGGTAGAAGTTTTGTACATCACACCAACAATGCAACGACTAAGCCATGGGTGTTTGGTGTGAGGCTAAGTACAACATGGCTCACAACAACGAGGCAATGTATACTGTGCACGATGGACGATTTAACGATAAACGCTAATACCTACACATCCCATCACACTCTGCTTATGTAAACTTTAATGTCCTTATAATTTACTATCAAGATTCTGATACACTGTACGATTTAATAGTGATATTACTTATACTTGATGTTTTATCCGCCTATGTTCAAAACACAGTGAAGCTTAGTTTAATTGGACAATATATAATTTCATAAACGGTACAATACCACTGTAAGACATCATTGGCAAGGTGCCAAATAATACAATGGATTTACCATAACTATTACATAAATGGCAAAGGAAATCTATAAAAAAAAATTATTCACAGGAATTTGTCATAGGGAAATTCATAAACAGTTATCATTCTTGACCATCTATCAACTATCTTTTTAATCTTTGATTGATTTTCTGAGAGCTAGAGAGATTAGTTGATGGACATACATCTAATTGGCTATCGCCAGTTCACAGTGTGAAAGAAGCTAGAGCTCATGGTTCCTGGTGGTATCAGCTGAGCATGTTAGGAACACGAGCAGAGGTGATGAGCGCGAGGCAGTGCGCGCGTGAAGCATGCGCGCCCTCACAACCACAAAGCCAATGAGTTCGGATGCTTTGACTTCGACTCACCGAAATGAGACGTAATATTGCCATGGCCGTTAGCCAGGGGCAACGCGGTCACCAAGTCTTGCACTAAAAAACAACGGGTCTCCTTTAACATTGCATACAAACTGCGCGGCCCGGCCCAGCCGTAGCCTCTTATCACAACATACCAAATTAACACTTTATCATCAGAATTATTCTACATGCGAGCTCTAAACATTATCTTTATGGCACATTTTATCGTATTAACAGTTTTAAAAGTCACAATTCGACGCGCCATGACCCCATGGCCAGAGAAATAGGTCAGTGATAACAACTGAATGCGCTGATAAGAATCTTGTTGGAATCCAGCTGGATAGACCATTAGCTCTATGTCAATGCTATGCTGCCAAGTACGCAATGAAGTAAAACAACATTACACTTTATGTATGGTATGTGTATAAATAATGCGACACTCACCGGAGCTAAAGTGTGAACGTTTCACGTCTCCATTCTCAGAGTCACCGTCCAGCGGCCGTTTCCGCGAGTCCGTAATTTCCGGACTGGGACAAGTATCCATCCCTGTGTCAGCGGCCATGTTGAATTTCAGGGCAAAACTTTAAACTTGTCTAGCATAATTCCCATTACGTAATTACTTGAAAATGCGTACTATTATGCGGCACTTTGCATTATTATAACATAATAATATAAACACTTATCACATAAAAACTAAAAACGAAGGGGATTGAAGTAATGAATGGTGTAGTGTAATGAAATAAGAAGAGAAGTGACACTATGGTGGTTACGTCTAAACGTTTTGTGAACGTTTGTCGATACTGCGGCTGTTTGAAGCGCACGGCCAACGTGAAATTAGTTGCGGGTGTCACGCCCGTTACGTTGGGTCCACCGAGTTTTGACAACAACCAGCTGATTGCTTTAGTGATGTTAGTATATATCACGATCAGTTTCGATATTAAATAAATGCATAATTTTATTAATATCTCAAAACATGCTAAACAGCCTAGCATCGTCCTCGTGATGGATGGGTATCGGCATAAATTTGGATAAAATCAAAGACCCACAATGAAACTATCCAAGAGTACCACAGTCAGCGACATAGCCCAGAAAATTGGCAGACTGATTTGGCTTCAGGCTGAGCTAGTCATATATGTAGAAGAACCGACTACTGCTGCGATATACGAGTTCTTGAGTGGAGATCGCGACTCGGCAAGCGTAGTGTAGGACGCAAGTGTAGGAGAAATGATCTGCGAAAAGTTACGGGCTTAGTATATCAGTTGGATGCGTCAAGCTGAAGGCAGGGCATTTCAGCACTCTTTTTAGAAGGTATAGCAGTGGATCAGAGTGGGCTAATGCCATCATAACCGGCGAATACACACAGCGAATGATCATTTATTCGCAGATTTTTATTTGATTGGTTCTGTTATTGCCTATTCGTTATTAACTGGCGATATAATATATAGAGTAGCATACGGGCCGAAAGATGTTTTAAATATGAATAATAATAAGAGTTTTGCGATAAAATCTACATTAATTAATTTCTTTTGCAGTTTGAATAACTGGTCAAGATAGCTGCATAAAAATGATTTCTTTTTTATTAATATGTGGTAAAACTACATATTTGTGTATTTTTGTCCCTCTTTATATAAGCATGTTTGTTGGCGCTTTGTGCGGATAATTACCATACCGAAACTTTTTGCAGTTGTTATCACTTCACTATCACTACATAGTATAAAACAAAGTCGCATTCTTCTGTCCGTCCCTATGTATGCATAAATCTTTAAAACTACGCAACGGATTTTGAAGCGGTTTTTTTTAATAGATAGGGTGATTTAAGGGGAAGGTTTATATGTATAACCCACCCCCGCTTTGTACGGGCGAAGCCGGGGCGGGCCACTAGTATTACATATTATAACGCTACCGAATCTGTACTAGTGTTTCAATTATTACCATTTTTATAACTATATGCATCACTTAATAAAAAGTAAGAGGCACTATTTGTTAATACACAAAGAATCTTAGGTACTAACATAAAATATGCCTTCCTTGGTTTAGGGATTGCGCTGGCCTTGGGTCACGGGTCCCCATTCAATTCTGGGGTCGGGCAAGTGTCTTGGTTTTCACCAGAGGCTTTCCGATTGTAATTTGTGTGTATGAATTTCATGTTTGTAAACTGCCCCCGCCAAATAGTTTATGCATAAACCTGGGGTTTCAGTTATTTTAAAAAATATATTATTTAGGATTTAGTAAAACTCAAATTACTGTAACATTAAGGGCCTCCGCGCATTATGCGGCCAGGCCGCGCGGCCAAGTCGCTGCGGCCAACAAATTCTTCTACGATGTATATAGCTGCGCGCATTACGCGGCCAGGCCGCGCGGCCAAGTTTTGGTCGCGCCGCCAACGAAAATCATCGCGTCACATACGCGGCCTATTGGCCGCCGCGACCAATCCGCGCATTATGCGGCCACGCCGCGCGACTCCAGAAACGAGCAGCACGAGCCATTTATAACCTAGCTCCCAGGACATCCCTTAGAGATAAGTTTAAAGAGATAGGCATTCTTACTGTAGCTGCCCAATACATCTACGAAAACATAATGTATGTTCGTAAGAATGTCGTAAAATTCTATAAATTAAGTGATACTCACTCTGTTAATACTAGGAATAAAAGTAATCTTGTTCTACATGCTACTCGTCTCCACAGAATTAGTAACTCATTCGTAGGTCAATGTATTCGCTTCTACAATAAAATCCCTACGAAGTTAAGAGAACTTCCAATTAATAAATTCAAAAAGCTTATAAAATTTCAACTTTGTAAGAAAGCCTACTATAGTATTACAGACTATTTAAATGACCCGGTAGCTTGGGATTGAGCTGCTGAGCTCAAATACTAAGAATACATATACGAACAAATGTATCTTTGGATCTGAAACAGCAGTCTTGCTGGAACTGAATTTTTCGAGCTTTACTTTTTATTGCTTTATCGGTGATCGGGCTCGGTTTTGTGAGTTGTCATGCTCACTAAAATACTCTGAGCAGCGGTAGCGACGTGTGACGGGTCGGTCACTTCCCTTTAATATGGTTGAGGAGACCGATGGCTGTCACATGCGTTATACTTGTGAACAGGTGCTGCTGTTTGGGGTTGGTCGGCTCACTGGACCAAGGAAGATTTTATTTTATTTCATTAAAGTTTGTTTTGTTTTAATATTCCCATTTCAGCTAACTCCTTCCAGATCCGATAGAACAGTTTGTTTTAAGGAATTTGTTGGGTAAATATATACATATTACATTATGAATAGGACCGCAAAGCAATAAAAAAGAAAAAATGACAAGCCCTCTGAGTTTCTTCGGTTCAGCAGTGGTCGCGTTCCGAACTGGTGGTAAAGTATATTACTTTGCATTGTATAAATTTTATTAATATGTTGACAATTTGTAAGTGTCAATTGTGTCTTATGCAAAATAAATGTTTTGACTTTGACTGGCCGCCTAAATGCGCGGGGGCCCTAAAACAACTTTTTATCATGTAAATACAGTAATGTTTATCGATACGTCTACACCTAGCTCCGCACAACCCTTAAGCAAATATTGCGCAGTGATAATGCGCCAAGGTCACTAGCAGCCAATCAGAACTTGGTGCTATCTTCATAGTAGTTACGAAGCCGCGGCAGAATCAAAAAGTTAGTTATGATAAAAGTTAGAAAAGTATTGCTAATATGTTTTCCTTTTTTTATTATCTTACTGTAGCTCGAAGTCGACACTAGTTTCAAATCAAAATAATTATATAATATAGTATGTAAATAAACTCAAAATAAATATTCCAATTAATTTCAAAAGTTAGAACCATCACTCACAATCCGTCTCTGGATTATAATTCTGGATATAATTTGAAGAAATATTTATGCAAGCTATGGGGGATTTATTACGGGTCAAAAGTTATTGGGATAAAATGAGATTTATACGGATGTAACAGTCTCGACTCGCAGATTATTTTTGGTATCTGGCAGGTGGTGGTAGACCTTACATGGATGGCGTGACAGCCAGAGCTTGGCTTGGCTTGCCTATTGGCTTTTCTGCTACTCCATCATTTCAGCCCATGAATTACCCCCTACTAAGTCGGGCCTCCTCCAAGTGAATGAAGGGAAATTAGCCTACGGTGCCGTGCTTGCCAGACGAGCACCACGTTTTCTTCAAGGGAGTGTTGGTTCCGACACTCATGTACGGAAGTGAAAGTTGGGTATGGCAGAAAAACAAAAAAGGAGAATAAATGCAGTTGAGATGAGAGCGCTATGAAGTATGATAGAAGTTAAACCGAGTGACAGGATAAGAAATAGTGAGACATGGAAGCATTCTGTCTGAAAGAAGATGTAGTGACAAAAATTGAGAAAGGTATGCTGAGATGGTTTGGCCATATCGAGAGAATGAATGAAGAACGATGTGACAGGATAAGAAATAGTGAGACATGGAAGCATTCTGTCTAAAAGAAGATGTAGTGACAAAAATTGAGAAAGGTATGCTGAGATGGTTTGGCCATATCGAGAGAATGAATGAAGAACGATTGGCGAAAAAATATGGCGAGTGTGAATGAAAGTATTGGAAAGGAAAGACCTAGGCCGAACATTTCAAGACCAAATCAGGGACGTCTTGAAAAAAGGCCAGGTCAAGAGCACCCTAAGCCGAAGAGCATGTATGAAGGGAATAATGAAGGTGGACGAAGTGAAACAAGTATGTAAGGATCGTAGCAAGTGGAAAGAAATGATTATAAGTATGTATAAAGCGCGTCGTCCACGGAGAGAGAATAGAGCTAGACAGCTTGAAGACTTATATATATATGCTATACTCTAATTTCTACGTACACGTAGAAATCCATAGAGCGCCCTATCGTAGGGTAGCTCTATCATAATGTCATTTTGGCCTGCATATACTACACTACTCGTAGACTAGATATTCATACAAAAACAGCCAATGTCAGTTGACTATAAAAAATAGTCTGATAAAAAATAGGACTACAGCTAGACTGATCTATGGCATGTAGATAATTCGAGAGCTCTCTAATCGTATCGCTAGTCTCGCTCTCGTACCTACCTCGTCCACGACGCCTTCCGAGAGTAGCCGAGCCTGTCTACGTAGACTGTATCCGTAGTGACACATTAGCTAGGGTATAGTCTCGCTAATATGTACGCGTCGCGTCGCGTCGTAGTCGTGCCCTATGACAGTCGCTCTCCGTAATTTTAATCTATCGTGGACGAGGCTCTATATCTATGGCTTAAGTTTCTTACTCTGGCGGCTAGGTTGTCTGCCTCTGGTGTTCTTTAGTTGCTTAAAACGACTCACTCAGGATGATATGGGTTGGTATTTATACACAAAAAGTTACTAAAAGGGACCGCTCCTACTTATTTATTACCTGACCCCTGGTCCCCCAACGCGATGTATTTTTATTATTTTTTTACTTTTTATAGGGAACTTAGGTCATTGTGTCGGGGGTTTATTTAAATTTTTAATTTAATTTTTATTTTCTTCTTTTTATAAGTACACGCATATTATGATGTAGATGATAGATTCTTGTCGCATCCTCATTGTCTCCCCACCACATATATTTGCAGATATTGGGTATCCCCCCCCCCTTTTTTCCCCAGAGTATTTTCAGGGCTTAATTGATTTTCATGGAACATCTTATTTTGTAATGTGCACGTAATGCGCTTTCATTTAAGACCCCACTCGATTATATTTGCAGACTTTCGGTTATTCTTCTTCACTTTCACCCCCATAACTTTTAAACGTATCAAACGATTTTCATCAAACATGTCTAAGAACACTCGCCCATAACTCACCTATCATATAAAAAACTGTATTGAAATCGCTTCATCCGTTCGCGACAGAGCTGAGCCACAGACAGAGAGACACGTCAAACTTATAACACCCCTCTTTTTGCATCGGGGGTTAAAAAAAGGTATAAATTAAGATGAATGTGGACATAATATTACATAGTACCATTAGTACATTGCATCCCGAGGGTGTAGAACTTGCGACTAAACTAACTTCAGCCCATAAATGACCCACTGCAGACTTGGGCCTCGTCTTATTACACGGAGGGTAAAAAAGTAGGATTGTCACGCCGTCCACACGGGTTGGGACGGGGTTTCGTGTCAAGTTTCCTAAGGAACTAGTTACTCCCCAAATTTGGGGGCAGGTTAGGAGCTTCCTGTATTTAGTTCAAACGGGCGGGTGATCTGATATAACTATAACTTAGGCTTGACAATAAAATGTTTGCTGGAAATAATATCTCGATAATAATAGCGAGCAACCGTGAACTTAGATTACAGAAAATGGTGCGTAATAAATACCTAGGCTTATGCTCCTCCACCTTATGTACCGGAAACTTAGATCCGTTATGTGCTAACATAAAAAAACGAGCAATAAATAAATGAAGGTACTTACAATTAGCACGTCCATCTTCGACCTGATTTATCCAAAACAGTGGAAAATACACTAACGTGATAAGTGTTTTTATTATAACACATATACTAGATAAAAAGCTATAAATCTTTGTAGCAGTCGACATTAATAAAAAAAAATAACACTACTTTATGTACCAGACATTTCCTTGTTACTTCCTCACAAATTAAGCATATCGTGGTTGCTGAAACTGTCAAAATTATTATTGCGTCTACCCTCCGAAATCTGCATAAATGCGGTGATGATAAATGCGTTAACAAACAGTGACCATCAGGCGCCGTCCTATTGCCATCGCTCGCGCGATGATGCGTCCTTCCGACGAAAAATGATCGTGCGACCGTGCGTTCAAACATACTGATATCTACTGAATGTCCTATTGAGGGTCGTGCGATCATGCGATGCGACCAAATTGTTTGTTGAACGCATCGTATTAATCGCATTCGCACGAGGGTGAGTTCAAAATATTGAATGTCCTATTATTCGACGGCGTGGATTCGTAAGGCGTATCGCAGACTGCAAGAGTCGAGGCTGCGTTGCGGTGCACAAGCGGCGCGCTCGCCTCACCACGTCATAAGACGCCAGTGGCGTAGCTACCAAGGGGCTAGGCGGGGCAGTGCCCCGGGGCCCTCAAGCTCAGGGGGCCCTCGAATCCTTATCAGAAATCTCGATCGAATTTTCAAAATAAATATGACAGGTTGCAGCCCCACTTTAATCATGACAACTCAGTTGACAGAAATTCAAAAGTAATGCCAAGGGATTCCCCTAAATTCCCTTAAATTTCTGTAGGTTGGCAGTGTTGTCAATTTGACGGATAGTGATATGTGCGTTTTATTATTCATCGACGTGCGTTTTATTGTTAATTCGAGTTAAGATATTTTTCGAGAACGGTTTAAAAATTAATGCTGTATCAGCAGTGCCGGATTAACCACGTAGCAAGAGTAGCAATTGCAACGGGCCCCGCGCGAAAGGGGGCCCCGCATATTTAAACCTACTCATCTCTGCCTGAGCGTATTTTTTTGAGTGAAACTTATTAAGATGTGGTATGTATTAATTACCCAAAAATTGTAACTTATAGATAGCAAATAAACGGATTGAGTATTGAATTGTATTGTTACCACTATCACCCATAGCAGATCAAGGGCTCTTTGAAAGAATTTGCTACGGGCCCCGGTTTGCTTAATCCGGCACTGTGTATCAGGAACGGAGTAAGTAAGCTAATGTCAATAAACTTTTTTGTACTGGTCAATATAATGGTTTAAATTTATTAGATTTTATCACTCATATTGATGTCCATTAGGTCAATAAATCGTGTCAAATCTATAGATTTTAGCTACAACTCATTGTATAACGCGAAATCTCGTGAAAAAATGCAAGTCCTCTGCAGTTGATACGTTAATTCCCGCAGGCAGGAGATCGGTCATGGTCTCCACCGATAAATGTGGTAACACTAACGGTGATAATTCTTTTCCGGAGTTTCCCCACTTGTAGCGTATCATTGTCATCATTACCTTTTATTTTACTTTTAACGTCGTCAATGAACAGTGAGTACCTACATAGTCGAGCACAATCCAATATTGTATTGTTTAAATAAATTAGTAAATTAAAATTATTGTTATAAAGAAGAAACCCAGTAGTGTATTTAAACGCAAACAACGCCAAGAAAGAGAGAAAGAAGATAGTAAATAAAAATTGCCAAAAATTGACAAGTTTTTTAGTCAACCTTCTGTAAATACACATGGCCAAAATATTTATATTGATAGTGACTCAAATAATGTGGTAACTGCAGTGTTGGTTGAAAAATCCAAAACTTTACAAATTACGACATCAATTTCGACGAGGCAAGTAAAGTTTTAGCAGAGCCCAAAGCAAAGTTGCTAATTTATTGAAATGATTTCGTATTATTCAAGTGCAAAGCCAGTGAAACTGCAAGAAAATAAGGTATTGATACATTTTCAAGAAAAAAAGCAAAGAAAAGTTAAAAAATATTTTGATGAATTGATTGAAATGATTTAAAATTGAGATGTTTAATAATGTACTAGACACAGTAATGTCTCAATTAGATACACATTTTATTGTCATGACTGCATTGCAGTCTGTCATTTATTCGATTTTCTAACACCATCATTTTTATTACATGTTGATGAAGCAACTTTATTGCAAAAGTGTGACGAATTCCAAAGAAAATATTCAGATATAATAGGCCCTAGTGTTTCACTTCAATTTATTAATATTTGCCACCTAGTTTTACCTCAACTAACTCAAGCATGTACTGTTCACCAATTATGTAAGGAAATAATGAGCAAATATGGAGTGATACAGCAATGTTATTATTCTTTACAATTCCTGTCACCTCTGAAGCAGCTGAAAAGTCATTTAGCAAATTAAAAATAATAAAAAAATATTGAAGAAATAATATGGGCCAAACTCGACTCCAACCTTTATCGCTAATAGCAATTGAAAACAAAACCGCATCAAGCATGGATTTAAACGAAGTCATTGATACTTTAGCGAAAACTTGGTTGGTAGGCACAACCTTTATATAATAAACCCTTGAATCTTCTTTCAAGGTTCGTTTTATGAGCCAAACCTACACCAAGCATTAATTGTAATTTATGTTGTTACTGTTAATTATTTTTATATTACCTGCCCTGCAGTGCACAAACAGAGCCTATGTAGTTATTGTATATTTCATAATTTTATTTGATAAGACCTAATCAGTTAACATAGCAGTGGGGCCCCATTTTTTAATTTGCCCCAGGGCCCTTAGTTACCTAGCTACGCCACTGTAAGACGCGTATGCTCTGTTTACACGCATTCAAAACGTTGTCGTGATGGCCGGATAAGGACAACATTTTTCGCACTATTTTATAGGTGAGCAACGTTTCCATTCAAAATAATTTAATGACACCTTACCCCAGAACACAATTGAATAATAAAAGAAGGCAGGATAATTACAGATTGTCTATAGCCCGTAAAATTGTGGAATGTAATTTCGGAATGTTAGCCTCTAAATTCAGATTCATCATTTGGTGCTTGCTTTTATAATTTTATACGTATTTGCGAGGGAACCGTGACTCAATAGCGAATAATAAATATGCAAATACCGGATGCACCCGAAACTCTCAGTTTGAGATGCACTGCAAAAAATTTGAGAAATCACCTATGTGAATTTGTTTGCGATCGTGCCCCTATACATCTTCAAAACATGTACAGCATATAAAAAGTATTTAATACTATTGCATATTTGTTAAACTTTACTTGAAACTAAAACTTGATGCAAGTAAAGAGAATGCACCAATAATTCGAAAAAAAAGGGGACGGCCTCGCCGCGCACGCCGCTACTCCCCCCGTCCGCCTGTAAACCCCCTTGCCGCGACTTGGCGCCGCCCGCGCCTCGACTCTTCGCCGCCTCCGCCTCGACGCTTGCTATGTGCGATACTCCTTGCATACTCGTACAATTTTCAAGAAAAGTTAGAAGCGGCGCGCGCTTCCTCCTCGACCGCGCCTCGACTCCAGTTTTGTGTGCTACCCGCCTTAGATGGCGTTTGAAGAAAACTTAATTTATGAAGTGCGTGCTCATCTCGTTGTTTGGAATAAAAGGAGTGAAGATTATAAAACCAGGCTTAAGAATGATAAAGGGTGGGCAGCAGAAACTGTGCATCTGTGCTAAGAGCCTTTCGAGAGTAATCGCTCGAGGACAAACGTGTTCCTCATCTTATTCGCGCAATCGGTTTCATCGTACGATGAAATCGCATCGCAGCATCGCACGAGCGATGACAATAGGACGGCGCCTCAATGTACGACGGTAGTTAAAATATTATTTCTAATGGCCAGCTAGACATGGGGCTACTACAGGAGAGCCTGAATGGAACCAACTCCAAAGGAAACATTTTTGAAATCGTGTTATCATACGTAACAAGAAACGGTTACGCAGACCTTTTTTTTTTTTTTTTTTTTTTTTTTTTTTTATTAAATATCTGCGATCAGCCTTATGGCTATAAGCAAATGTGTTGCTTGGTCTATGACGTGAAAAGTGCCACACTCCAGTGAGCACAGCACAGCAATTCGGTTACTAGTATCTTTGTAATATATGGTGCCTCTTGAGGCGCTTGTTGGTGTTATGTTGGAGTAGCTCCTGGGCTAACTGGTTTGGGTGTTTTATAAGCCTTTCTTTGTATTTCGTCTCTTGCTTTTTTATTTCTTCTAACACTGTGTTGACCTCTAATTGCTCATGAATTTCATCATTGGTGATAAACCATGGGGCATTGGATATAGCCTTTAATATTCTGTTTTGCATTCTTTGTATTATGCTTAAGTTAGAGTTTGAGGCACTGCCCCACAGTTGTATCCCATATGTCCATATTGGCTTTCGCAGACCTGAAGTATTTAAGTTTTTTTTATACCTACGCGTAGTAGTGGTAAACCTCAAAATATATTTAATCAAGTTGGCTGTTTTGAGCTCTGAATGTCTTTTGACAGGTAACTATATAATAAATGTACTACCGGTTCGGAAGGCTCCTATGCAAAGAAGAGCTAGCAAGAAACTTTGTAGTAGCTTTACTTGTTTTAAAGGAGCCGATCTGTATTTAAAATGTGTATCTGTGGAAATCGATAATCTTATGCACTTTTATTTATATTATTACTAGTGGCCCGCCCCGGCTTCGCCCGTGCAAAGCGGGGGTGGGTTATACATATAAACCTTCCTCTTGAATCACTCTATCTATTAAAAAAAACTGTATCAAAATCCGTTGCGTAGTTTTAAAGATTTAAGCATACATAGGGACGGACAGACGACAGCGACTTTGTTTTATACTATGTAGTGAAACATGTGTTTCATTCATGATAAACCTCTAAGATAATTATACGGCATAGCTATACCGTGTTCACGTTAGCGAGCTAATATAGCGCTCTCTGTCGTACTTTTGTATGCAAATGAAAAGGACAAAAATAAACGGCTGTTTGCGCCCTTCTTATTGCACCTCTTTATCTGAAACTATGTTAAAATTACCCAATTTGAGTCCTGGTCAGGGATCGAACCCGCCAATGTCAAAATCAAAACTCATTTAATCAAGTTGGCTCATTAGAGCTCTTTTGACAAGTCAAAAAATTAAATATAATAAAATTTACCATTAAAAATTAATTATTTACCATCTACCACCGGTTCGGAATGCACCTCTACAGAGAAGAGCCGGCAAGAAACTCTGTAGTTGCTCTTTTTTTTTTAAAGACACTTGTATTGTCTCCCTACCATGCCATGGTATCCGTTCAAATTCACGTCACCCTCGCTGTGATTTTAAAATTAAAACACGTTAATTAATATAAAACTAGCCTTTATTACATTTGGATTAGTATAAAATGCCACTGCCCGGCCCACATGGCATGGCCATGTTTTAAGCGTACGCGTCGCCATGAACCTATATATTAGGAAACATAATTAAAACAAGATATTACAATACAAATATTTTACAAGGAAAATATACAATTAGAAATAAAAGTACCTGTAGCCAACGCTGCATAGTTCAAACCAAAATGAGAAGTAACAGCATCAAGAAGTTGGATAAAAATCAAAACGGGTTCCCCAGGAATTCGCCGACAATCGCCTGCTCCACCCCAGGCATACCACCACGCCTGGCTGGCGAAGGCTGGCCTGCAGTCATGTGGCACCATTTACGACTAGATTCTCCAACCCATTCTCCAGCCTTCAAACCAGCTTTACAGAAATGCCTCTAATAAAGATTGAAGCAGCGAAATCTGTTTGCAAAAGAGAACCAACCCAATTTTAAGTCAACGCGGACGAAGAACGGGTAACGAGTAGTGATGTATGTAGCAAAGGTTACCATACACTTTCATCCGATTGCGGAACCTACTGTTGTAAACTGTTGTAACCTACTATTGTATGGGTTGTCTTGTCAGCTCGTGTGTAGCAGCATTCGAAATGTGTGGTAGGTTTATGATCGAGATTTCATCGCCGGGTATAAGGCGTCCTAAGACCATGTGTTTTTCATTTCATTTGAGGGACTTACGACTAGGTTATTTATTCTATAGCAATGTGATAGTTGTATAAGTACCGTAAGAATGCCATTTTTCTTCTTATGCCATTTAATAAGGATACACATTACGTGTATGTTTCGTATGTTACTATGAGACTCTATGAGAGGGTTAGCGGACTTGTAACATTTAGCATATTTGGTAATTTGTAAGAGTTGCATTGATTATAAAATAAATACAGTAATAGCAAACAAAAATAAAAAGTATATAACTTTTATTACATAGATTTAGCAAACATTATGGTGAGTGCATATGTACACAATATTGTAAACAACATTAAGCTTTACTATGATTCTGCTGTGGGTTGTAAAATGCAACGATAAAATATTTTGTTAAAACAGGCTGCTAAAAATCTCATGTCCTTTAATTTAATTCTTTATAGGCAATTAGTCTTCAGCCAACGAAATACGCTTTAAAGACATTCGCTTTATTAGAAAAGTATTTTGTTTCGGACGGAATATGAAACAGAATACTTTGTTGCAGAATTGACATTGCCGATGAAGCGGACTCTTTGAAAACTTCCCTTCCATCACCGGCGCGGCGCCATTTCATAAAGAACTCCGATTACAGAATTCCAAAAAGAGTTCTTTCTTAATTCGACTGTATGTTTTTTTTACAAAATTAATTATAAATGTACAGAGTGAAATTAATTTGCCCATTATCTATACTCGAGCACATAATTCTGACAACACTGCAGTTGTTCTTGGACATAAGTTTAAAACATCCCGTATTCGAGACAGAGTAGGTACCGTTTGAAAATGAAAAAGTGGAAGCTCGTCACTGTCATAACGCGTCGTACGATAGCGGTCAGACGGCCGGGGCCCCCGGGGCGAGCGGGGCCGCGGGGGCCAGGGCGGGGGCCAAGCTGGGGGGCAGCAGGTGCCTGGTGAGCCACCAGCACAGCAAGGGCTGCGTCACGCCCACGAACAGCAGGAAGTAGGCGCGCCGCTTGCCCCCCACGGCCGAGTGCGGCCCCTGCGGGTGATGCGGGTGGTGCGGGTCGGGCCCGTACGGGGACTGCGGGCTGCCGTAGCCCCCGAACGACGCCTGCTCCGGGGGCGCGGACAGGATCTGCACCCGCAGCGTCCTCACCTGCGAATCAGCCGGTGCTTAGCTTAAACAGTAGCACCATTCCTTAGAGGAATTGACAGATTTCCACTTATTATTTGCACAATTCAATCTGAGATAATTCCACATGGCCATTCGTATTCTCATATTTGCAATGTCAGACACTAAACGGAATATTCGTCAAAAAAGACCAAACAAAATAGTACAGACGAATAGCTGTGTGAAGTGCCTTAGCGCCCACAACTCACCAAAAAGAAAGCCAAGGAGAAACTGCCGAACGCCAGACAGCAATAATAGGCAGTGGAACCCAGTAGCAAGGCGGCCAGCAGACTGGCAATCATGACGCAGTACTTGTAGCCGGAGTGGGCCAGCAGGTCCAGGGCGCCCGTGCCCGTGCCCGTGCCCGTGCCCGCCCCCGCCCCGCTGATGTACAGCGTGAGCACGTACAGCGCCACCTCGCAGGCGATGTAGGCCAGCGCCGACGAGGCCTGCATGCTGATCTGCTCCGGCGAGAACCGGTGCTGCAGGCCTGCCCACGGACACTTCGTTACTACCAGGCAGGGTGTACCCTTATCCGTGTGCTGACGGATTTAGAATACATAGTGGCACCACCCCATTCCATCCTGAGGGCGTCGTAAAAGCCGACAAAAGGAAAAGAGAAGGCCGATGACCATAGAAGGAAAACTTGATACGAAACCCTGTGCCAACCCGTCTAGCCAGCGTGGCACGGTCGGCTAATTACCCTCCCTGCGATGGGAGAAGGCCCGCCTCAACAGTGGGTCACTCGTTGGCTGATTTGTAGTATGACCTCAGTGAAATGTTACACCCTGTGTAGGTGTAACATTTAGATCGACAGTACAACATATGTGAATTGAAAACCCACTGGAATATGTAATATATAATATTATCGTGTCAGTGTTTAGTATGAAACTCCTCTGAAATGGCTCGACCGATTTTCGTAAAATTTTGTGTGCATATCGGTGAGGTCTGGGAATCGGACATATATTTTTCATCCTCCTAAATGTAAGAGGTGGTCATAAACCCCATATATTTTATAATATTTTTTTTGCTTTAATTTTTTTATGCATACCTACAAATATACAAACAACCCTAAATTTTCACCCCTCTGCTCCCTATTTTTTAATAGCGATATTCATATGGCAACACAACGTTTACAGGGTCAGCTAGCTTCCATAATAATAGAATTGGGAAATAGACCAAATCCGTTACCAAGCATGAAACCAGCCAGCAGCACGTAGGTGACGTAGCCCATCGAAGGGATGTACAGGTCTGGCGCGTTCAGGTCGTACCGAGGCTGCACTGGCAACTCCTGGTCGTACTTCACCATCCAGTCCTGTCGCAGCAATCACGTGGAAATGCATGTTTGAGTGGTGCCTATTTAGGTGCTAAGGGCGTCTTTTTATTTCCGGAGATATAAGGGCTGTCCATTAATCACATGATGTTCGAGGGGGGGGGGTGTTGTTCGACAAAAATCACAAAATATCACAATGGGGAGGGGGGATATAGTAAAATATCACGTGTATTTATTTTTTCGTCAAACGCGTGATTTCTAATCGTCGTGTAACCTTTTAGTGTAAGATTCTTTGTAGGTACTAAAAAATACACGTCATTTTAATGGGGGGGGGAGGGTGTGGGGTAGTCTTAAACCTCACCACGTATCACCAACCAAACATCACGTGATTAATGGACAACCCCTAATACGTTTGCAGGCGTTTCGCCCGGCTCAGGGAGAGGCGGGCGGGAGTGAGGCGACTCGAGGTTTTGTCCTCTTCTAACACCAAAGGTGACGCAAAGGCGGTTGCTAACAACATAACTTGTCAGGCCTGTTGTTCTAGGGCGCCACCTTCGGATCACGGGGTCCTGCGTTCGATTCCGGGGCCGGGCAAGTGTCTTTGTGTACATCAGCGGCGCTTGCTGTGTTCGTGAATTTCATGTTTGTAAAGTGAAATGTGTAACAGAAATAAAAGGTAAAAAGAAAATGTTTACAGCCACCTCTACTTATCATAAGCAACTTTTTTTTTTAAACGTAACCCCAGCACTAGTTATAACCTGTATCGCGAGGGCAGTTTACAAACATGAAATTCACGACGACAAATGACACCCAGACTCAGAGCCTCTGGTTCACACAAAGACACATGCTCGGCCCCGGAATCGAACCCGGCACCCCGTGATCCAAAGGCTGCGCATCCAAACCCTAGATCAACCAGGTGAAGGCACATTGCATTGGTCGCATTGGTTTGTCAAGATGAATATACCTTATGAGTGTAGGGAAATGCGATGAGAAGCAGCTTGCGAATCACGTAGCGCGTGTCCACCGCGAAGTAGTACCGCAGCCGCGAGACCGGCACCAGGCGGCCCAGCTCGCGGCTCACCACCGCCTTGCCCTCGTTGGCCAGCTTGTTGCCGTACTGCATGGCCATGTCCTATGCGGCACAATATATTATTTAACAATTACAACCAGTTAAAATGTCGAATGCTTTACAGCAGTCATGGTCGCGGGAGAGACTAGATGACGATGATGAGGTAAAATCTACCGTCATCAGTCAATCGTTTTTAATCACTACAAATATTAATAGGTAATATAAGTTACACTCTGTCTGTATGTTGCTTTGAAACTCCTACATGTATCTTCTGATTTTGGTCTTGTTCTAGCAATAGTTCTTTGACCTGTTTTATGAAAATTGTGGCAAAGTCAGCTATAATTCATGTCTACCAAATTTACTAACAGCCAACCTAATTTAACTTGGTCCAGATATTACAAACTTTTATTTACAGTATTACATTCCTTAATAGGCTATCGCCAACGGTATCTGTATAGCTACTAGAATTTAACTGAACTGTGTAATCATAAACAAATGTTGAAACTACCTGTACAATCGGCTGCTGTAGCATTGCTCCTATTTGTGGAGGAGTTGCAGGGAACCCTCCCATATAACCATAATCTGGAAATTAAATATATAATGACAAATAATTTTTAATTAAGTACATACTCAGTTAGGGGCAGTCCATTAATCATGTGATGTTTTTTTTTACCCCCCACCCCCCTTTAAAAATCACGTGTATATAAGTACCTACAAAGAATCTTACACTCAAAGGTTAACTACACGGCGCTTTTCGGTTTAGAAATTAGGCGTTTGACGAAAAAATTAATACAAGTGATATCTTACTATATCCCCCTCCCCCTTGTGTTATTTCGTGATTTTTGCCGAAAACCCCGCCTTTCGCGCCTCACGTGATTAATGGACAGCCCCTTATGTTATGATCATCATCATCATAACATCTGCTCATAAATGATCTACTGCTTAGTTGGAACCC
This sequence comes from Clostera curtula, assembly GCA_905475355.2. NCBI lineage: Eukaryota > Metazoa > Arthropoda > Insecta > Lepidoptera > Notodontidae > Clostera > Clostera curtula. The sequence goes on along the minus strand of FR997813.1, from coordinate 594,683 downwards.
TGTGCCATGCTGCCAAGACAGTTTGGCACCGGGTTTGAATCAAGCTTCCCTGTCTGCCTCTTGCATTCCTTTAGTTGCCTCTAACAATACTCGCAGGATAGTATGGGTTGATGCCATTGTGTAATATTTAAATAATCTTAATTTGCAGAGCAATTCACTACAATTGCTGCAACTTGTTGATTTATTTTTCTTAATTTAAAGAGATTGTTAAATGAATATTCTGCAAATTGTCACTGGTTATTGCCATATAATGTTAAAGATAAGTTAATTAATTACTCTAAAATGCTTACTCTGTGATATATTTGGTGAATTATAATCTTGTGAGTCTAGCTGTATGCTCTCGCTGTATGGGGATGCTGGGGGAGGTGCAGCTGGGTAGCCAGGGCTGTATGCAGGGCCTGGACTGAAAGCTGGGGCTGGGGATGGTGCCCCCATTGCAGAAACATCACTCACACGCTTGGCCTTCCGGATGCCTCCCGACTGTGGCACTGTAATATAATTTTGTAAAAGAACTTAATCTCCAAATAATCTTCACCATACTTTAGGAATATATTTCGATAGTCAATTATACCAAAAATAGATGAACATGTAGTATATAACCAGATATGGTATGTTAACTTGCAACAGTTTTGATACAGGCTCATCAACACACTCTATCTGAATGTAATTTCGATTAGCAACCTCAACGGTATAACTAAGAGATCAACCTGCCAAGCTAATTAGCGTAGATCAAAGTGCATTGAAAATAGAAGCACTGTTCACTACTTCTATATGACTAATACTTTATGTAAAAGGTAACATACAAAAGATAATATTAATTAAATAAAGGGTATATATATAGTTTGTGGATCAACCAATCATAATAAAGGTAAATTGATAAAGGTGTATGTAAGACTACAGAGTACCAGAACGTAGGTATATTAGCCTACTTAAAAAAATACATTTAATTCGTCCTAATGCTTACTCGTTGAATGTGCCCACATAATATTACCATACATTCAAGAATCTGCTAGCAGCTTTAAATTGAACTAAAATCACTGATAGAGGTCTGAAGTTGTGTAGGGTAGGCGATGCAGGTTTTCTTTAAAATTAGAATATTTACCATTTCTTGAAGCGTTGAAATTCATTTTATTAGAAATCTTATATTCAATAGAAGTGCAACAACATGTTATACTAATAAGTTACCACGATATATTAAATTAAACAATGAATTATACACATACACATCATCAGTCACTAATGTATCGTCGAACGAACTCGACTCTGTCTTCTTCTTCTTCTGCTAAATGACATTGACAAGTAACAACTGGCACCCGGAGACGGTAGTATGCTCGTATAGCTACTATATTGAGTGGCAAGGCAAGATTATAAAATTATCCACTGCTATATAATGTGAGAAATTATCAGACAATTATCGAAACAGAATTAATTTTATCAATAGGAAATAATTATTCCACAATTTTGTTATGACATTGAGACATCACACAAATGACAAATCAAAATTCCGAAATCTTCGACATTTATTTACATATATATTAAAGGAATTAATTAGGGATGACTACCGTGGTACTATCAATATCAAATATTCTATTAGCTTTTCATTTACTTCAATATAATTATCAAATTGATTCGTATACTCCACTCCACCATAAGAGCTTTCATATTACAATCAGACCACAAACAGACAGATTCTCACATCGATGTATTTTTCATCATCATTCATTCATCTTATTCAACTGTCAAGTCAGTCAAGTTAGTTCTACACTAGCGTTGTTTTGTTATGTCAAGATAAGTTTGTCATTTTCAATTGAATAAATACCTTATATTGAAAATAATGAAGTGAATTGTAAGTTGTATGTAACACAAAGCTTTGTTTTTCACTTGCTTGCATTTCGAAACCGGATTAGTTTAATCATCTAAGGCGATGGCGTTAACAAACGTCCTGCTACTGAGCCAAATTGCTGGCTATGGGATTGGATTAATCCTATCCCTTTGTATCATAGTGCCCATGAGTATGCATCGAGATGAATTCAAGTAAGTTTTACGTTTATTAAATAATCTGCATATTAAGAGTCTATTTTATTGAATGATAGGTAGCTATGTCAGTATAATAATACTTTTTGTACCTACCAGTCTGCTGCAGGTACTGTTAGTCCCCACAGTACAAAAGATAGGCTGCCGTGTTGGGCCTCCTCCGATATCAGATGTCTCTGCTTGCTCTATTCTATAATCAACGATCCTTGCACTCCTGAATACTTAAAAAGTTACTTTCAAGTCTTGGGTGGATCCCATTGCCGAGACCTTCGCTCTGCTGACAACTTGGTCCTTGAAATTCCTTCGCACCGTACCGGTTTCATCTCTGATTCATTTGCTGTTACAGCGATAAAACTCTGGAACGCGCTACCTCTTGACATTAGGAAATCCCAATCTAAACTCTCCTTCAAGCTTAAGGTTAGACACCATTTGTTACAATCAGTGCTTCAAATATAAACTCTTTTCTAAAGTTCTATACATGTTCAAGTCATCATCATTATATATTATCGTATTTATTTTATGCTCATATATAATATGTATGTATGTATATATTATATTAATATTTATATAATATATGTATATATTAGTATTATATTTAAGTAGATTGTACTGTATATTATTATTTTGTGTACCACACCCCTTATTTTCTCTCCCTCTAACCCAAAGGTAGACTGGTAGAGAATGCCGCAAGGCATTAAGTCCGCCTTATGTACCACTACTGTACATTAAGTTTAAATAAATAAATAAATAAATATTATGGAGGAAAATTAGCCTACTGTGCTACCTTGGCCAGAGATGTTGGTTTCTTTAGAAGTTCTGTTTTAATGACTGGGTTTCCTTATTCCTCTTAGTTACCTCTTATTACGAATACTTGGTAATTAATCATATTTCCACTTTTGTTGCAGTGGCCACTGTCTGCTATTCTCTGGGGGTATTTGGCAAACAGGAGATGGGAAGCTAGCAGTGGACTGGGCATCGCAAGCATATTGCAACTATGTAATTGTCGTTGGTGTCATCATGTTCATGGTGTGCTCATTCCAGATATACAGGTCAGTTTTCCTTAAGTATTATATACCTTGCCTTTTTCACTTTTTATGACTGTTGAGTAATTCTTGTTCGATTAAATATTTATGATCTAACAAGCATTCTATATTACCTATTTGTTACCAGAAAATAAATCATAATCATCAGGTAATAAAAAAAGTACTGTGTTTATAAAAAGAATTGACATTTGTTAGTCTCAGAATATTTTTACGGGGGATTGATTTGGATTATATTTGTAGAAGCCAAAGGGAGGTGACTGTTAATTAACGGCACTGGGACGGCATGGCTAGAGTACATTTGTTTTGCTAAAGGACATTCAAACTTATCGATAAAGGAAAACGACATAAATTCGGTGTCCGTAGGCTATAACAGTACAAAGTAAGTCAGCAGTTAGTAAATGAAATTATAATGTTTATCATAGGTTGTCAGTGCTAATGTACCGCGGGCGAGACAGCTCATTCTTGTCAGCATTTGCGGAGGCTGTCTGCTGCATGGCAGTGTGTGCATTGGCAGTAGCCGCGGCCCTCATTGTAACGTTTGGCTTCATCACCTGGTGCCAGAAGATAGTAGAAAGATTCCCCAGGTGACCACAAATTTGATGGCTTAAGCACAGACATGTTATGACACAAGCTGGAAAGCTTAATGCTATGAAAATATTTTTTTAAAGTTTTGTATTTGTCTCACTCTCTCTGTAAAGCTTGGTTAAAACGGAATTGGTTGGGATATTAAGCACTAACTGTAGCACACAAAATCAAATACTATATCAATTGAGTATGAGCAATGGTAGAAAAGCCTTCGAGTGGCGACCACGTTCCAGATAGCGCAATGCTGGTAGGCCTCCCACACGGTGGACCGACAACGCGAACTTCAATGGAATGGTCTTATGAATTAGCCACCATTTGAGACATCTCAGTGGGATACCGTCTCAAGCACTGCTTATGCGCAATACGCTGCGATCGTGGATGGGCTGTACTCAATTATAGGTTGATAAAGTATCTTTTAAGTTGCTTGTTTCACGTCTATGTGTGCTTATTGCATAATTAGTTGTGCAGATAGGTTATTATTTAATGCGGAAGATCACTTCCGCAATTATAACATTATTTTGAACTGTATTCTAAAAATGTCGGTGATAGTCGCTGTTTGTCATTGCCTGATAAACACGAGTAGATACGTCATTTTATTTTTTTAAATTAATTGTGTCTCTGTCACAATAAAATTGGGTTAACTATTATTTTGGCGTTTGCAATGAGTCACAGATAAGCGTGGCCAGAATTACCTAGTTGCAAATAAAACATTAATATGGCACTATTTTGATGAACAGTTGTGAAGATGGCGCGGGCCCAGAGATAGACATAATAGACAACATACACACTGATCGGTTCTACATTGAGATTGGCACCACACAGGTAAACCTTTTCAAACACTATTTTAGCAGTCCTAAAGGTTATCTATCGATGCAGCAAACCATATCATGTAAGAAACCATAAAATAATAGGTTGGGGAAAACGCTTCTTCACATTTTTTAAGAAATTTCAAAACATTTTTTAATATAGATTTACATTAAACTTAAGTATGTAGGTAGGTACCATTTTGTTCCATAACTTTTTGCCATCTTGTAGGTAGGGACATGATCCCATTGCTATAGAAATTTTGGGACTTCTGATCAAACTACCGCGACAAGTGGTTTTGGCAGTCCTCTCGTGATGTTAACCTGACACTGCCTAAAGAATTCTGAAGAGACCGAAACTGGTGGAAATCTGAAGGTGCAAGGTCAGGACTATACGGCGGATGCATTAACACCTCCCAGCCAAACTCTCTTAATTTTTGCAGTGTGGCTAAAAATGTGTGAGGTCTAGCGTTATCATGATGAAAAACCACACCCCTTCTATTGATTAATTCCGGTCGCTTTCTCTCAACTTCGTACCCAGTTTTTTTCAAATGCGCCAAAACTGTTTTGTGGTCAATTCCCAGTTCTTCAGCTAACTACTGACATGCCGATCTTGCACTTTTTTAAAAATGGCATCCATTTTGTCCATAATAGGGCGACCAGAGCGACGAGCATCTTCGACATCAAAATTTCCGGATTGAAAACGCTTAAACCAAATTTGTGTTACTCTCACAGACACTGCACGTCTAGGTCCATAAATATCGCAATTTTTTTTTGTTTGTATTAAAATTTTCAAATGTATCGAATTTCTTCATTAGATTCACTCATCTTGACCGTACGAAAAATATAATGAAAATCACACATTTTCCAAATTTGAATTTGGATTTTGTTTATCACATGATATTGTTTTGATTGAAATATGTTCTTTAAAATTTAAACTTTCAATGATACCAAAACCAGCCAGATACAAATAGTATACCCAAAGAGATTTTATTACAAGTTCATACATAATGCGAAAAGACTTTTTTCCCAACCTAATATTATTGTGTTAAATCAGGATTTTCTGTGTCGGGGCGCGACAGTAGACGGCGTTCTCGCGAACTCTTGGCGCTTTCTATTCTATTCCGGAATCCCACATAATCTCCCACCTCCGAGGGCGGTACGTGTCAAGCATGTCCAGCGAGAGTAAAATAAAAACGAATTGTCTGTTATAACTAAATGTTTATAACAGTCACCACCTATAGAGGCAACTTCTCTAAAAACCCAAACTGTCTGGACTTAATTCGGGCAGAAATTTTGATTTTGTAGCTATGAAATCTGCTATGAAATCTAAGCTATGAAATCATTATAGGCACATTATGTGCCTATAATGATATGTATGTGCCTATAATGATTTGTGAGGTTTTCGCGATTATTACACATTGAAATGAAACACTTTTCAACGGATTTATCGCGTGTATATTATGTGATAATGTTTGACGATTTGAATTTGCACCTGCATAGTTCGCCACGTGGGCGTCGTTCGCGACGTGGGTGGGGCTGGCGGTGTTCGCCATGCTGAAGGTGTGCCGCTACCACCAGCTGGACAACATCCAGGTGTCCATGTACCGCGAGCGACAGCGCCTCGTCAACGAGGACGGCGGAGGCGCCTCCACGCCGCCGCTGCGGGCCAACGACCAGTGAGCCTGTTTACCTTCTGCCGCATGCCGTCTTGTGCGAAAAAGGAAGAGTGAGGAACGTCAGCATGCAATATTGTGTTGACTTAAGAATTCGTTCGTATTAAAAAACTAAACATTGGTTATTAATTAATTATATTTCGCCGTTAGAAGCCCGATTCGACATTCGATTTCAAACGGGAATTGATAAATAATAACATAGTAAAATTAATTCACAGGAATATTTTACACACATTTATAAGGTGTGAGAGAAACCTATAGCTTCCCAAAGTGTCTGGTATGCATAGGGCATGCCGAAAGAAGTGTATCACTTGGTTTTCTATTTTGAAATATACCGGAGAAACCAGCCTATTCATGAACCAATGTTAATCAAATAACCTGAGTTCTATTGGATATGAATCTTCTAGTTGTTGTGTTCATATTCCTACTAGCTTATTAATATATAATTATTGTGATTTTTTTCTGAACAATATGAAATATCTATATGGATACTATCACGTTAGTAGTAATATCGATAATTTACTAACGTGTATATGGTTTTCCTTACATCCTGTATAGTTTCCGCTAGGTTTATGTGAAGTTTGCGGTTGAATGTTTGAAGAGAGATTAAAAGATTATTGTATTTCAATTTTGGCAAACACATAAGCCAGGTCCATACAATGGATTTGTCAGATGAATGAAATAAAAAATGAATACAAAGGGATGAGACTGATTTTTCACAACCAAATTAATTGATTATACCTTGCGTCATGGAAACGGGGTGTCTATGTTATGTACTATTATAGAAGAGTAATGCATTACTAGTTTATATCTTCAATTGATTTAGGTAAGCTTGATGTATCATATCATTGGTGGCATAGCATAACTATGTCACAAGACAAAGTATATAGTTTAATATGGTTAAATTATGCACATTAATATTATCAATCTAAATTAAAATTTAAAAAATCGATCGCCATATGTTAGTTAGCGTTTAATACTACATCCAACGATTTCTGGGTCATCATTGACGTGTTGATAATGTGATAGTAATTTAAGCACTCTAATTTATAAATATACATTGTGATATATTGTATAGTGTAAACCACAAAGTAGTTTGCTTACAATCTGTTACTATTGACTGGAAGAGCTTTTAATATTTTAGTTATATTATTTTTATATATACAAAATAGAACTAGTGTAACAAAAATATCCTCCTGACGCGCCCTTAATAATGCGAAAGGCGAAAGATTATCGTACTCACCAAATTTTAGGTAGGTGGGAGAAAACTATAGTCATTTTTGGTAACTATGAGAAATTTCACCATTTTATAATTTTTAAGCAAAAACGTTTTTAGGGTTTGTACTAAACAAAAAATCACGTTGTATAGTTCAGCATTAGTTACGTTTTAAATATATTATACGTTAGAATGATATATTGCTATGATATATTTATTTACTCATTGAGTTGGAGCAGTCGTTTTTATTTTAAGTACCTAATGCCAATGAATCATTATTATTAATTACTGGTCGGTTGGCGTTAAGTGTATATCTGAAATTGTGCACAGATATACACGTAAAACTTATAATCCCCCACTTTATTAGTGGGGACAAGTAAACGAGTTTCAAACCTAACACTACATAGTAAACATTATTCTCACGAACCATGCTTCCTTCCTCAAGCTAAAATGCCGATAATAGAAAAAGCATTCATATTTCCCCCATTCGATAGGTACTTTTAAAATAATGATAGCAATGCGCTAAGTATCGTTTATTGCTAATTGTACAGGATAGAATAGAATTGTTAGAAATGAATAGTCATCGTGTTGTTTTGTATGAATAAATTACCTTGAATTTGTGAATTGGATTTATTTGATGAAAAAACCTTGAGTCCGGATTACGAGTCTCCAGAGAAGCACGCGAATCAGTTAGGCGGGGGCGGGGGCGTGCACGTTGCGCGCGTGCGCGAGCAGGTACCGCGGCTGCGCGAACAGCTTCCCGCAGACGCGGCACGGCAGGCGCGCCGGCGCGTGCGTGCGCGCGTGGCGCGTCAGGTCGGCGCGCACGTGGAAGCGCCGCGGGCAGCGCGCGCACGCCCAACGCGCGGCCGCGTGGCGGAGCGCGTGGCGCGACAGGCCGGCGCGCGACGCGAAGGCGCGCGGGCACGCCGCGCACGGCCAGCGAGCGCGCGGCGCGGCGTGCGTGGCCGCGTGCGCGTGCAGGCCGGCGCGCGAGCGGAAGCGCTTGCCGCACGCGCACGCGTGGCGCGCCTCGGCGGAGTGCGTGGCCCTGTGGCGCGCCAGCCCCGCCCGCGAGGCGCAGCGGCGCCCGCACGCCTCGCACTCGTGCTCGCGCCGCGCGCCGTGCGCCTGGCGCATGTGGTAGAAGTAGCTGGACGACGCGCGGTACGCCTTGCCGCACTCGGGGCACGTGCGCGTCTTGCGGCCCGCGGGCTCGCCCTTCGCCTCCGACTCGGCGAGCCGCTCGCCGCCCCGCGAGGCCTCCGGGCCCGGCTCGGACGCACCTCGCTTGGCCTTGGACCCTCCGCCGGGCTCCCGCTTCTCGCCGCGCCGCCGGCAGGAGTACTGCACCGCGTGCAGCGACATGTGAAGGATGAAGTCCTTCCGGCCGACGTACTCTCCGCAGTCGCCGCAGTGGAACAGCACGTCCGCGTGGTTCGTCACCAGGTGCCTCTGGTGCTCGCTCCGGGGATGCTCGTCGCCGCAGAACATGCAGCGTTGCGTCTCGGCGGCGAGCCCGGCCGTGCCGCTTTCCGGAGCTCCGGAGCCCGACGATGCGTCGGCGGCCGCCGCGGGCCGGAGGGCGGCTTCGGAGGCATTCGAACGACCGTTTCCCTCCCTCGCATCCAACCTGCAACAGAGTAGGACAATAGTAGATCGTATCACAAGGGAGCAAAGAAATATTTTTACGTCGCCCGGGCCAAAAAATATTTTGCGCTCGTGTAATACCCTCTACTTTTCACCACCCTCTATGAGCACGTTCGGAATTTCGTACTAACTAAAGAAATTTAGCAAAAAAGATAATTATGTCGTTTAATGAAATTTATTGAATTTTTTACTTACTGCTTAAAAAACTTATATCTAACTGTGAAAATGTTACGTAATATATTTCATCTCCTAACATCTTCTCGCTGCTGAAGTAAAAAGTTATGTGTGTGCAATTTTTTTTGCATCTTGTGCCTTTGAATCCCTCGCAACACTCAGGAATCAACTTTAGAATCACTCGCTACGCTCGTGATTCATTCATTGATTCCTTCGCTTGCTCGGGATTCAATATCAGCACTCGCAGCAAAAAACTACTTTGCTCTCTTGTTGCACAAATAACTATTTCATCCCTTCTATTAAAAACATAGTATATTTCATTACAAGTGCGGAAAGGCTGTCATTGCAAAGAGTTCCGACAAATGTCTACCCGAGCCGAGGCGCAGCCGAAGGCGAGGGTTGACAGTCGGAACAAGTTGCAATGACGGTTCCGCACGTGTACTGAACGACTATTTTTAATATAGTTGCGAAAAAATGAAGCAATTTAATAAAATAATAAAGACACAATAAACTCAACTAACTAATCATTTATTTCTTATAAAAAAAATGGAATTTGGAGATTTTTTTTTCTTCATCCATTCTGGTAGGCAAAAGGAACTATGCCAATACAGCCAAGTCTTCAGTAGAATTTTTTTATTGATATTAAATGAAAATGAAATTTAATGAGATGAAATCTAATCTAGCTCATTCAATCAAATAATTAAATCTGATATTGAAACGAATTTGTAAGTAGTTTCTTTTTAGAACTATACGTATTTGCGTGAATAATAAAAACTTCTATGATTTTTTTAGTAAAAACTTCATGGTTGGTTTTCCTTTAAAAATAATAGACACTATTTTGACAGTTGGGAAAGAGAACGCAAGAGTGCGGGAATGGTAAAAAAAGCAAGAGTGTGTAATAGCCCACATCCCGAACACTATACGTCCCTGCAATACGCCACTTTTTGAGCAACTGTATTAAAAAAGTCGTTTTGTTCCTCTTTATGCGGGCCTAAAATAGCTCTTTTCTGTTCTAGACTTTTAGCGGGCAATAATGGGATTCGAATTTGGAACTTCATGTTCATTGAAATCGAACGGCCAGGCATATAACCCGGCTGGCGTTTGGCGGTTTTTTTTTTATTCTTGATAGGCTTACGCTTGATCGCCAGTTCACCTGATGTTAAGCGCCACTGCGACCTAAGATGGAGCGCGCTTGCCTAGAAGAAACCGATTCACTCGTGATTTAAAGACACCCAGATTATATCTATCGGCGAAGCTCGGGAAGCGCATTCCACATTTCCGCGGTACGCATGATAAATGTGGACTTGAAGCGTTTCGTTCGGATTTCCGGAATATCCACCATGAACCGATGCCGGTTTTTTGTGCTCCTGGTCGTCCGATAGTAGAAAGGGCAAGGGGGAATAAGATCGTGGAGATCTGATGCACACTCTCCGAAATGTATCCGATAAAATACAGATGTACCATATTTTTCGATATAAAAATGGAGTGGGGTGATAAACAGAAACGAATCTGTGATTGCATTACACAAAGTAGGTATGGACCCAAATGTAATTTTTAAAACAATCCAAAAGCATGGTATTGTTGGCTGAGACCATGGAGGGTCTCACACAGATGCTCGATGGCCTCTGCCGAGCCTCTGAACGAGTTGGCCCTTTAAGATGAACATGGAGAAGACTAAGATCATACCCAATATTCCATGTTCAATCCATGCCTGATATCGGAGAATCTATCCTCGAAGTTGTTGACCATTTTATTTACCTGGGAGACAATGTCCAGTTAAGCGAGTCCAACTTCGAAAAAAAGGTCAATCGTCGGATCTAACTCGGCTGGGCAACGTTCGGGAAGCTGCGATAGACCTTTTCGTCCACAATATTGAAGTGTTTGAAGAAAAAAGTCTTCGATCAACGTGTGTTGCCAGTAAGTAATGACATATGGTACAGAGACGTGGTCGCTCACTATGGGCTCCATCAGAAGGCTCGAAAGTCACCCAAAGGGCAATGAAGAGAGCTATGCTCCGAGTTTCCCTGCGGGATCGAATCATCAGATATGAGGAGACACAGAAGAGCCAGAGTTATCGGTATAGCCCACAGGATTGTCAAACTTAACCTAACGACCTAACTAAACTACAGGTGTCTTTTGGCTGAAAGCTGCTAATACCTGGCAACATATTAGTTGAAAGTCGGTTCGGCGTTACGTGCACTGCAAGCGTCTCAAGCGACCCCACCGGCGCCTAGTGCCGCTGAGTGCGCGAGTGCGCCGTGAGCTGGCTCCTGAGGCGGAAGGCCTTGCCGCAGCGGCAGACGTGCGGGCGCTCGCCCGTGTGCACGGTGAGGTGCGCGCGCAGCTCGGCGCCCCGGCGGCAGAGGGCGCCGCACTGCGGGCACGCCAGCGCGCGGGCGCCGTGCGAGCGGGCGTGCATGCGCAGCGCGGCCTTGGACTTGGCGCCCTTGCCGCACACCTCGCACACGAAGCCGCGCGTGCCCGAGTGCACGGCCAGGTGCTCCGCCAGGTGGGCGGCGCGGGAGAAGCTGCGGCCGCACGCGGGGCACGAGTGGGGCCGCAGCCGGTCGTGCAGGCCGCGCACGTGGCGGGCCAGGTTGGCGCCGTCGCCGAAGGCCAGCCCGCACGCGTGGCAGCTGTACCGCTTCTCCCCGTGGCACCTGGCGTGTCGCTTCCACGAGTTCAGCGCGACGCTCTTGCCGCACGAGGCGCACTTGGCGTAACGCTTCCCGTCCTCGCCGACGGTGACGTCCTCCGGCCTCGGCGCGTCGATCGCGTTCGACGGTTCGCTCGGCGCGGGGCTCGCACCGGTCGCGGCATCGCGGGCTCTGGAACGGGAGACGGGACGTCAGGTCTCGCGTCGCGCCGGCCGCGTCTCGGAAACGTAAATAAAAGGATCCACTGTCGCCTAACGAAAAAATACTACAATATTGTCGTCAAAAAATTTATTCAAATTCATCACGATGACATTGCACGACCGATGGAGCGAGACCGGAGCGTTCAAGATCGAAATGTGGACACGGCAGTCAATAGGAAGCGACGTCGATGTAAATGAGAGTGGGCTGCGCGGCGCCGGGGTCGGGGGCCTGGGCCTGGGCCTCCGCGTGCGCCCGCTGCTCGTGCGTCCGCAGCGCGCGCCGCGTGCGGAAGGCGGCGGCGCAGAGGGGCGCCGTGCACGCGTGCGGCTTGCGGCCCTCGTGCGCGGCGGCGTGCGCGCGCAGCTCGTAGCGCTGGCGGAAGGCCTTGCCGCAGTGCGCGCAGGCGTGCGGCCGCTCGCCCGAGTGGCGCAGGCGGTGGCGCCGCAGGCCGGCGCGCAGGCGGAAGCGCGCGCCGCAGTCCGCGCACGCGTGCGGCCTCTGCGCGCTGTGCGTGCGCGCGTGCGCGTGCAGCGCGCCGCTCTGCGCGAACCGCTTCCCGCACTGCGCGCACGCGTAGGGCCGCTCGCCCGTGTGCGTGCGCAGGTGCTGCCGCAGGTTCTGCGCGTTGGCGAAGCTGCGCGCGCACAGCTGGCAGTGGCGGCGGCGCAGGCGCTCGTGCGTCTCGCGCACGTGGCGCTGCAGGCCGTGCGGCACGCGGAACTGCTTGCCGCACACGTGGCACACGCAGGGCCGCTCGCCCGAGTGGATGCGGCGGTGGAACACGAAGGTGTGCGCCGAGCTCAGGCGCTTGCCGCACTGGCCGCACGCGAACACGGTGCGCCCGCCCTCCTGGCGCCGCGCCGCCGCCAGCTCGGCCCGCGTGGCCTCGTCCATGCGGTCGCGCCGCCCGTTGCGCAGCGACCGGTCGCCCCCCTCGGCCTCGGCCTCCGCCTCCGAGTCGTCGCCGGAGTCCGGGCCGGGCCCGTCGTGGTCGGCGGCGAAGTGGTCCCGGAAAGCGCGCAGCGCCCGGCGCAGGGCCGCGTAGGCGCCGCGCCCGCCCGCGGCCGCGGACAGGGGCCGATCGTCGGAGTCGTCGGACTCGTCCCCGGCCGGGGGCGTCCCGGGCCTGCAACAAAGGGCCGTCACCGGTCACACGCGGTGCGTGCGCACGTGGTACTGCAGGTGGCTGCTCCTGCTGAAGGCCCGGGAGCAGACCGCGCAGCGGTGGCGGCGCACGCCGCGGTGCGCGTCCAGGTGCCTGTCCAGCGAGTTCTTGGCGCGGAAGGCCTCGCCGCAGATGCGGCAGCGGTGCGGCCTGGCGCCCGAGTGCAGCCGCTCGTGCACGTCCCGTGCGGTGCGCGTGGCGAAGGCCTCCCCGCAGGCGCCGCACACGAGCCGCAGCTCCCCGCCGTGCGCCGCCCGCCGGTGCTGCCGCAGGTTCCCGGCGGAGCTGTACGCGTTGCCGCAGTCCGTGCACGCGTGCGCGGCCGGGGCGCGGCCCTCGTGGCGCCGCAGGTGAGCGAGCATGTTGTACTTGTTGGAGAAGGTGCCGTCGCACACGGGGCACACCGCCGGGATGTTCTTCTGGTTGTGCGCGCCCAGCGGCTTCGCGGGCCCCGCCTCGGCCGCGCCGTGCTCGGCCGCCACGTGGGCGCGCAGCTGGGCCGCGTCTTGGGCCGCGACGGCGCAGGTCCGGCACTCGAGGCCGCTCCCTCTCTCCTCGTGCGCGGCCCGCAGGTGGCGGGCGAGGGCCCTCCGGTCCCGGTATAGCGCTTCGCAGCACGCGACGCCGGCGGCAAAGTTCACGTGCACGTGCTTGTTCAGGTGGCAGATGAGGCGCGTGTGGGACGAGAAGGCGTTTGGGCAGTGGGGGCAGCGCAGCCTCGGCGCCGTCGCGTCCGGCCGCTGCCCTTCGGAGGGGTCCTGCGGGTCGGGCTCCGACGCTTCGAGCTCCAGGGCCTCCTCGAAGGTCACGAACTCTTCGATGAACGTCCTTACGGATGGTTCGTCGCTAGTGTCGGAGGAGTGGTCGCACTTTAAATGTTCCGCTAAACTCTGTATCGTTGCCAGGGCGGGTCTCTCGGTGCACTTTTGGCAAACGAATTCCACGTCTGTGGCCCCGTCGGTGTGGTTCAAATTTTGGAAATAATTGACGATGATGCTCTGAACTGTCGCATTAAGCGATCGAGACCTGTAATCGTGAGCGCTTCGCTAGGAATTCGATGTTCTAATAGATACAACTCAAAGAAACTAGTACATAATAGGTTTAGGTTAGGTACTAGTAAACCTATTGGTACAATGTACTTCGATTAGTATAAAATAATGACCAGCCGTGCCTTGTGGTCAACGTCCACAGAGCGCCGGAGATGCTCCCGGCAAGCGTCCGAGCCGCGCGGAACAAGGTTCTATTTCACTTTATTGACTTTTGGAAGTGTATCTATCTATAAATTATAAAGTGAAACACTGCATAGGACTAAGTATATTGATCCGCCATACTAGGTCAGCAGCAAGTTACAGAAAAGTCGTTAAAAACATAATAATCCGTATCGACCAACTTCTCAACACTGTTGTGTGACAGGTGGACTGCATTTGCGCTTCATTTCGTTAAGTCTTGTTGTACAGATATCTCTTTTTGCATTGAGGAAAATCTCTCGAGTCATATACATGAGTATGACACTTCATTTTAGCACGAGTCCTCTGTTCTTTCTTCAAGGCACGGATAAAAGATATAATATACATATGTTCATTTTATAAATTCCGTCTTTTCGGACGCCCCTGCCCGTCAAAGGTGAGACTGTAGATATCACGACTGATAGGTGTGTACGGAGACTACCACCTGCGTGGGACAGGGGTCGTAAGATGATGATAATGGTAACTGTAAATATGACGATTTATAAGAGTTTTGTGATAAAACCTACGTAAATAAAGTTTCTTTTGAGTTTGAGTGGCCGGTGCATTTGACAGATGCCGTTTTCAGTTACTATATTAAAATATATTTTACTGTAAGCGTCACAGCATAAAGTACGTTTTTGATTATACGGTTACGAGCGGAACGCGCGCGGAATCGCTATGTGGACGTTGAGCTTTACGCCGATCTTTTGAATATTGCAAAATGTCTGTGAGAATTTCTTTACTATAATTACATTATAGTAGGAATTATGGAAAATGTTATCAATTAGCTAAGGTAAGCCATAATTTTTGAAAAAAGTTTCTATTATCATTGATATGATCTGGGACAATTTAAATTCTAAAGGAGATGTACTAAAGCGCGTCGTCCACGCAGAGAGAATAGAGCTAGACAGTTGTATTAGCTTAGATTAGTTAATCTAATCTATACTCTAATTTCTACGTACACGTAGCAGAGAGTAGCCGAGCCTGTCTACGTAGACTGTAGTGACACATTAGCTAGGGTAGTCTCGATAATGTGTACACGTCGTAGATTGCCCAATGAGAGTCGCTCTCCGTAATATTAATCTATCGTGGACGTGGCGCTTAAGAATTAGTATTTCATTTTGTATTGACAAACATAGCTTTGTATTGATCTCCTGGACACCTCCTGCAATATGTTACATTGTCCTCACATCTTAGCTTACTATAATTAAACACGAAATCAATGTAACCCAATCAGATATTTGTAACAGAAAATGTTATAAAAAGAGTGTCCATGGAGTTTCTTGCCTGTTCTTCTCCATTTTGATCTACGTTTTGGAACAAGCAAGTAGCTTCCTAACTTCACTTTCGACATTTCAAAAACACCTGTAATTAGGTTGAATTGAAATAAATGATTTGAGTTTGATTTCCAAGCCAATAGACAACTTATTTACAGTTGTAGATTTGGGGATTGCAATAACATGTGTCGCCAACTCGCCATCAATAAATTTGTCTACTCTGTATGATGCTAGTATATACCAATAGGTTACTATATAGTACTAAAGAAAATGTAAATGGAAATATACTCACTTGCTATCTGTGGCGTCTTCCGATACGGGGTTTCCGTTTGTTGGTTTTGAGTCCTGGAAACCAAAATATATATTAAATCCTTATCATAAACGCGGAATTGAGACTGTTTGTTTCTTAATTAAGCAAAGTAGCTGGGTTTAAACATAGACAAAGAGGTGGTATGTAGCCCAGAGTACAACAAGGAAGGAAAATCTTGCTCTGCTGGAACTTGGATTGGTGTTCATAATTTACGTGTAACCGTCTGACCTCCTCCATGCTCCAGAGGGCACGTAAAGCCCCGTTTATCATTCTATCATTTATGGCAGTCGTTACATAAAATCGAGTGTGACAACGGTCAGCTTAACCAAATAATTATTGATTGTCGCAGAGATGGGTCTGCCCTCTGGCAGATGGCAAACCCTTCACGTAAATAGTGGTAGTTAGCAAAATGTGGGTCAGATTGGTGCCAACGCCAATGAAAGGTAACGAAGAAGAAGAAGAAGTTCTCACTGAACTAACTCCCAAAGTCTTCCAAGAATACTTTTATCCTATAAAAATTATAACATCCTTCTTAGGATATTAGGGCTTCTTTTAATTCTGTCTTTCAGGATGAGTCCGTTTGTTACGTGGAGTACCTGAGTGCACCGATCGGACTGCGAGCCGGCGCCTGCTCGTGCGAGCCGAGCTCTCAGGGCGCGTTCGGCTTGCAAGCTGCACTGCACCAGCTCGTGCCAAGCCAGGAGTGTGCTTGCGCATTGGTAGCACACCACACGAGGAAGCACATCGCTTGTGCTCACCTGTATCGTAACAAGGTGTTAGTCACAATGTGGCAGACTTAGCTTGACATGTATACAGACAGGGTGAATGTTTCAGATGTGCATGGATGGCCAAAACCAAAACTGAAACTATAAGGAATAATGGAAAACAGTCTAGAGCTACAAAAACCGGGTTATTGGACTTTTTATAAAACATTTTTCCCAGACCGAAAAAAAAACATATGGTATACCCTGTTCAAGATAGCGTGATCGATTGGACAGATGTCAATTTTTCTGATCGACAAAAAGGTATGATTCCGATCTAAGTCGCGGTAATGGGGACCAGTAGTGCCATGGTAGCACTTCTGCGTGCAGCGTACTTCGGAATCATACCTTTACTTTGCAACGACGAATAGTGGTGGGAAACAGATAATATCTATGTTGACGTCATAATTCAAATATGCTGTATTCCCGCCGCACCGCGCCGATGCACGATCGGCAGCGCTCGGTCGCACTCGGGAGCAAGCAGCGCCCGCGCCCCGCTGGCGCCGTTGCATCGTTCGTGCGACTTGACGCGCACACGCCACACATTGCTTTGTGAAATAACTAACTTAACCTCTCTGTAATCTACGCCAAATATATCAGTACGTGTCTGTCTATCGGACTTTTCAATCCACCAGCACCCAGCACCTCTGTAGGCTACAATCTAGTAGTCCAAAAAATAACGGTTTAAAATACTTGTAACTGTGACGAGATGGTATGGGTGTATTATGTGTGAAATTATTTATCACTTTTTCTTAACTTTATAAGACAATATTCGAATAAAAAACATTTTTATTTTGAAATAAAATTCGTTGGCTTTAGCGCATCGAAATTTAACACTTTTACAACTATTATTTTCTTTTCTTTTTTGTTTACTTTCATGGTCTGAACCACCTATTTAAATTTGGGCGGAAGTTCAGAAAATAACCCTGTAATATTAAATAGGAACTTATTATGAATATTGACCCACCATCGCTTATCTACCCAATGTTTTATATGTCTAGTGCAATAAAGAATTTCACACATAATACACCCACGCCAACTTGGCACTGTTACCAGTATTTCATAACATTATTTTTTGGACTACTAGATATTTTCTGTTTCCCATCACTAGCCAGTCTGTCAAATCGATCATGCTATCTTGAACAGGGTATAGTATCCCTATCAAGAACAACAAATGAAACGAAATGGAATAAATGAGAGGAGAGAATAACGAATAAAATATATTTAGAATACATAAATAGAAAAAAATACATACTATACAGGTTATTAAAATTGTAGCATATTAATGAGGATAGCTAGCTATTTTTAGCATGCATTTTCTATCAATAATTGGTCAATATCATTACAGCTTGTTTAAGCCAAGATTAGAGAAGTCAACTTGCATAAACCTTTCAGTTTAGAGATATGTTGGCAAACCATAGGTATATTTTTATCACACACCAAATTTAAGGCACTATGGGTGCATATTATTGTAATACATGGAATAAACACACAGGATGGTACATACTCGTAAGAGAAGGACATATGTATGGGTTATGTATGTGGGGCAATCCCACAGGCATATTGCAATCTGCACTATATTAAAATTGAAATTGGATTGGATGTTATCTAATTTGATCTTAATTTGCCTTTGCTAAAAATATGATTTTCAAAATCCCTGCCAAAACTCTATATCACAAAGAATAGTGGTTGGTGGTAATTTTTTTTAATATTTTTGTTTATAAACGCACTTGGAACTTTAAGGAAAAAACAGCTAATTACCTTTATTGGTAAATGTTTGTGGATCTTCTCTGCCAAATTGTTCTGTAGCCCTTCACCATCAAATATGGGAATGACAAACTCTGTGATTGTAGCACATATTCTACATACATGAGAGAAATCTTCAACATCTAAAACAACGAAACATATTGTATGATTTGATGTGTAGTATGATTTACATTGCAGTGTTTTAAAGATTATTGAACATATCATTTTGGCTTAATTCGTTAAGTTAACTAGCATACATTTAATTTTTTTTTCTCTAACTTAATCATCTTGAATTGTACTTTTAAGCATGAAATAATCAGCTTCGTAACTTTGACCAAAATTATGAAAATATTGGTGTAAAGCCAAACATTTTAAAATTCAGAAAAAAAAGACATAACTTGAAAACAATGAATAATCGCAGAACATACATAAGGGTGATTCGGGTACTCCAAGGTGCTACATCTCTGGACTTCCGCTTGACAATTTTTTTTTGGGACATTCTGTATATTGTTTATAGTTTTTTGTCTTTGTATAGAAGCTACCATAATAATCTTTCATTTTCGAAGGTCAAATACCATCAGTTGCAATATAAGATCGATCGATAAAATAATTCATCAAAGTATCGTAAGGCACTTACTTTCGAGGTTGACATGTGTAGTTTCGGCGGATTCTAACATTAATTTTTGTGATGAAGTTGATGACTGGCTAGTAGACGCTGCCAATAAAAATATTTGTTCAGTTTCTGTGTTCATTTCTAACTTCTCAGTCACATAAAAAATAATATGTAAAATAATTTAATGTTGTTATATCAACTGAATGTCATGTCTTGTCAAGTCAAACAAACAATCAAAACAATCAATCAAGTTTTCATTGGAGCCAGTGTTATCAGATCAATTATACAAACTACCGGTGCTGCTAGTTAAAAAATGTTTCAGACTCAAATTACCGTGCATTACATTTAAAACTAAAGTGCAATTACCGTATAAAATATAAAACTACTTTAGGTTTTTCATATACAGGGTGTGTCGTAAATAGTGGTCCAGAGTAAAGGAGCCGATACACCGTGTTCATATGTATCACATACCGAAATTTTAGCCCCCAAAAAAATGTTTTTATGCTATTTTCGACGTTTTTTCTATTAACTCGTTTGTTAATCGTTTGTTATTTGTTAGTTGTTAATAATTGTTTGTTCTCCTTTTTTTTTTAATAATTTAAAATATACCTTCAAGTTAGCCCCCCCACTTGCAATTTATAATATTTTCCGTCAATAATGACTCGTAAATATGTATTTTCGATTGTTCGTTCATAAAATACGTTTGTTCTCTACTCAGCTTTTGTTTAATTAAATATTAAAATTAGCTAAATATATGTATGCAATTTATGTGCTGCGCATGCGTCAACTAAACGGTTATACGTTCAACGCGGTTAATCGTGAAAAGAAATCATTATAAATCCTGAAGGAGCAATATTTTTAACAATGATTATATTCTAAATTTAATTTATTATTTATATCTATACTCTATACTAATCTATACTCTATACTAATATATAAAGCTGCAGAGTTTGTTTGTTTGTTTGTTTGAACGCGCTAATCTCAGGAACTACTGGTCCGATTTCAAAAAATCTTTCAGTGTTAGATAGTCAATTTATCGAGGAACTTATTTTCAAAAGAATTAGGGATCCGTATGAAAATTGCGACCTTCTTTATAAGACCTACAAACCCGTAGTACATCTACGGGTTTGTAGGTCTTATAAAGATCTACAAAAAAGTCCCCAAGAGCACATAGGTATGTAACTATCATAGTTTAGTCACAATAACCGCTTTTAAGTTCATAAAAAATATGCACAGAGATGAGCACGGGTTCGAAGCCCACGCGGGCGAAGCCGCGCTTCGCGGCAAAAGCTAGTAAATAAGATAAGATTTGCATCATTAGTAACGATTACATATTTGTGCCGTTTCCTATCAAGACTTGGCTCGAGGTGTCAGAGCCAAGGATTAAAAAAAAATCGCGTGTAAGTTTATTTTGGCGACATATTACAAGCAAGCTGGGTACTATTTATCATAAAGATAAGATAAGATCTTTAAGGGGATCGTAAACAAATTAAAATAACTTAGAATAAAAATGGAGATCAATAGTTAAACAGTGGCGCAGCTATCAACGCCCAATTGGATACAAGAGGAACAGTGTTCCAGACAGTAACAACGTAAAGATATTTTTTAGTTTCTAAGATTAATATTATCATTATTCAAACTAGCGACCCACCCGTCTTAGCACGGGTGCAATGATGAACCTCTAAATTTATCAGTGTTTCTACAATATTATGGATGTATTATACATATAAACCATCCTCTTGAATCGCTCTATCTAGTCTTTTAAAAATGTAAAATTACGCTACATTACAACTTGATACTGGCAATGCCATATTTTCCACAGAAGAAAAAAAAAACATCAATATTCAGCTAATTAAACAAAAACTGTGAAATTTCGAAAGAGAACAAACGTATTTTATTTACGAACAATCGAAAATAAATATTTATTAGTCGTTATTGACGGGAAAATATTATAAATTGCAAGTGGGGGGGCTACCTTGAAGGTATATTTTTAATTATTTTTTAAAATAATAAAAATGGAGAACAAACATTTATTAACAGCTAACAAATAATAACAAACGACTTAATAGAAAAAAAGTCGAAAATAGTAAAAAAACATATTTTTGGGGGCTAAAATTTCGGTATGTGATACATATGAACACGGTGTATCGGCTCCTTTACTCTGGACCACTATTTACGACACACCCTGTATATGAAAAACCTAAAGTAGTTTTATATTTTATACGGTAATTGCACTTTAGTTTTAAATGTAATGTACGGTAATTTGAGTCTGAAACTTTAATGAGCCTGTCGAACTAATAAAAAACTTCGTTCAGGATCGAGTAAACATAACTGTAACAAAATACTATGTATTATTTATCTCAAAAAGTTTAGGTATGTAAAATAAATGTAGATAGAAAATAATAAAAAAAATTATAACAAAAAAATAGAATACATAACTAACATAAGCTTTTCTGTTCAATAGATTTTTATTCTGCATAATTCAATCAATTTTATTACTTAAATATGGTACCAATTTCAGAACGCTATAGAGCGCGAATCGCGTCTCATTTTCAATTGAAGTTCTATGTAAGTACTACAGTAATTCGAGTCACTTGAGTGAACAAGTGATTTAAAAAGAATTTTTATCCGAAGACAGCCGGGCATTGGATTGTTGTAGATCAGGACATAAGCCTGACAAAATGGTAAAAAGTGAAAGTAAATAATAGTAGCATGAAACCCGTTTTAAAAGAAAGAGGAAAAATAATTTACGGGCGATCTGAGGTCGGGAAGTGGGGAGATTTTATGGGTAAAAAACGGTTTATCTCGATTTCCGCCAAAACTACAAGACCTATGGAAAACCGCCCGCCCCTCCCCCAATTCCTGACCTCAGATCACCCGTAAATTATTTTTCCTATAATTTTTGTTATATTCTCTTTCTTTTAAAACAGGCTTCCACCTGCTATACTTTTTGTTTCAGATTTTAGAGAATTATCGACACTGGTCTAACAGTATGTATTCTAACTATTCTAAGTATAAAATAGTTGTTATGAATCAAGGAGGTTTAGTGGTGATGTGTGGTCCGAGAGAAGGCGCCCCTGCTCGCCGCTGCTACTACCAGTGGCGCTACCATCATCGATTTATTCTTGTATGTTTGTATAACTTGCTGAAAATAAAGGCATTTTATTATAATGTAGTCCTAATAGTAAATGTAGTTGAGCCAGTGCAGTGTAAAAACTGGCCAAAGACAGTGCGTGGCTGATGGCTAGTTATTAAATGTAATTATAGAAAATTTACCAACATAAAATGCCTACATTATAAAATTTAGACAAAGACGATGTATTATGGAATCCTAGTCGAGTTTTACACATTTATATTGATCGTAACTTCACTGGTAGTACTGATTTATTTACTCACGTGGGTAAAAAGTACTGAGAAGTATATAAAACTTACTTATTACGGTAGGTATATGATTATCCAATAAATCAATCTGTTGTAATAAAAAATATTAACCTTGAATAGCAAGTATTAAAATAAATTGGTATGAGTGATATTACTCACCAGAACCAGCTTGATCAGGAATACGGCAAAGGTAAGAAAGGAGATGGTCATGAGCGCGCTTTCAGATGAGGGGAATTCGACGTGCCCTTTGGCCTCGTCCCTCCATCGCGCCGCACGAGAAAGGCGCCGCGCGCTGTCACTAGTATCGTCCTCCGCCCACGCAGCATCTATCTGCTCTTCTGTCAGATTTACAATTGATATCAATACGAGACTCTTTAATATTATATCTGTGCTAAAAATATGATTTCTCAAATTGCGGACAAGGAGTCTTAGGGCAAATTGAATAGATACACTTCAGACAAACTCCCATATTTCGTCTATTCTAAATTTTGAAACACCATTACTAATATTCGGTCCGTTACTAGGTAATAATTCGGTTGCTTACCTATATTCGCCAAAATTGTATCTTTAAGAACATGCAAGTATCTAACTTTGCCAGTAAAGGTTCTTTGAGAATTCTTTGATATCGTATCCGCAACAACTTTCAAGAATTTCATCAAATGTTCTATAGTATTTGCTTTGCGATCTTTAGATTTATTTAAGATTACTTTTCGTCGCTCCGTTTCGTTGTTTTCCTGAAGTTTATCTATATGTTCAGTGTCTTTATACTTTACTGTAGTATCTTTTGTTGGAAGCTTAAATTTGGCGTTTTCATTATTTGGATGATCGTTTGCTACAACTTCTAAATGATTACGATTTATATTAGAAGAATTAACATAATTTTTTTGCGCTTTCATGCTATTGATCTCTTTATTATTAACGTCGTCTCTTTCTTTACTTGAAATGTATACTCTTTGGTCAGTTATTTTGATTCGTTTGTTTTCCTTAGGGGTAACAAATGTTTCAGTGATATTTTGACACTTTAGAGATTCTTTAAGATCGTATTTCGCGTCCTCTATCTGTGGAACTGTTTTTTTATTAATTGGGATTGCTTGTGTAAAGCCATCATCTTGATATTCTACTGTGTCATCTATGGCTAGAAAAGGATTCCGTGGAGTTGATTTTTTAATTACAAAATTATTTTGAAATTTGCGGTGTACTGGTTTCAATTCAGCGCTGTTTTCTCTTTCAGTATCTTTATTTGCGGCATAATGATTAGTAACATATTTAGAATTTAAGTTGATATTTGGTGATTTGACGAGACTATTGTTAAGTTCCACACGTTGCACGTTGCCTACATTGGAAACCTTTTCCACGGTCCCTTTTAAATTATCATTTTCTGCATAGTCTTGTGATGAATGTTTTTCTTTACTGAAACTGTTTTTCTCCAAATCCAAAAAAGGAGTTCTTCCGTAGGTATCGATTCTGCGAGTTGGCACAGCAAGTACTTCACTGCCAATACTTTGATTTCTATATTCCCAAGGCTTTTTGAATTCATCCTGGAACGGTTTGTGGATTGTTGCGAAGCTGGTGTGACTTCCAAATGGCTTTCTGTAGTGTTGCTGAGCTATCTCGACCCACTCAGCGCCGACACATGCGAAGAAAAGTAATATAAGAAACATGGCGCGCGCTCTATCATTTTAATACGTCTGTGATCTCTCGTGTACCATCGTTTCGCTCAGACTTTAATAACTGTTTCTTCAGAGACAGGCAACAGTCGGTGTGATTATACAAATTCCCTCTGTAGTATTTATGGCATACCTACATTTATTTTCCCGCTCATCAACGTAAAAGGGAATATAAAAGTTTGAGGGAGGATGTGACCTCCTTTAATATTTGACACTAATAGCGCAACACTATTTAAACATGTTTGACTATGTGACTATATGACTGTATATTAGACGAAGTTCTACCATCCCTTCTTGTGAGAACCGAGGATATGCTATAGGTAGAGCAGTGCGACGTTTGACAGGGAACATGACGCGGTATATTGGTTTATAATTTAAAGAAAAATGTTTGAAGTACCTCCGCTAAGAGCTTCCATTATCTGCTCCATGTGCATAACAGAGTGTTTAGTGCTCATCCACTGCTCACCGAGGCGTGGAGTTTGTTCACCTCATCATAATAATCTCAACAACAACCACACCTCAATATAGGTTAAGTTCTCAAAATGGAACACATTAGATGACTGAGAATCACGTAATATGACATGGAGGTGGCTATGTTTTAGAGTAATTTCGCCGGATACTAATAGAGCCGACGGAAGAGGGATGGTTGTTGGGATAACAAAATCGAGGGTGCCTAGGATGAGCACCGCGTAAACATTTTGTCAGGTACACGTCGACAAATGGGCGCGCGGCTCAGCCATTTTGATTTTATGTCAGTATGAAAATACTGTAACAGAAATAGAGGAGATGTATTGACAATGGCGTGTTGGAGTGTGGAGATGGTAGTGGAGTAGAGAGGAGAGGAGAGTTAATAAAAGAGAGTGTGCGTTTAGTTCGGGAGTCGGGACTCATTTTCCGTGGTTACTTCTGTAACGAGTGATTAGTGTTAGAGTTGCGTGTTTTGTATAATTATAAATAAAAGATTCAGTTTATTTTTCTACCTACTATTTAATTATTTTTCCAACACCGTAATATTACTTTGACTGCCTCGTTGGTCTAGAGGTTAGATGTGCCGCCTTTGGATCAACGGGTCCCGGGTTCGATTCCGGGGTCGGGCAAGTGTCTTTGTCTAAACCAGAGGCACTGGCTCGGAGTCTGGGTGTCATTTCTATCTATAATATGTATGTATTTACAAAAAAAAATGTATATAAGTAGTTTATCATCCATCTCGTTACCATAACACAAGCATTAAGTTGCTTAGCTTGGGACGAGATGGCGTTGTGTGAAATGTCCAAGGATATTTATTTATATTTATTACTTAATGCACACCGCCGACCCTAGGAGGTGGGGTCGGTAACCACCGTATTATGGTACGTACGTAACCACGTGGGACAACGGCGCATCCTATGCTGTCTCGACTGGTGCCCATATTATATTATGGATAGTGCAGCATGGCAAACGAATCCCTAAACGGACTACCGTCGTAAAGGACTTTCAGTCGGACTCTGGGGTACGGAAGAAATGTAACCAGATAGATTTAAAAGGTCTCTAATAAATAAAAGCGTGGTTATATTAAAACGGCATTTAATTCTCTATGAATAATAACACAATTGTAAATCGATAATTTCGCATTAATATTATTTTCCTTAAATCTAAAACATCAACAGGTCGGGGCAACGGGATTATTCGACGCAATTTGACCTGTTTGATTTGTTATCTAGTAGGTATTTCTATTACTATTGAAGTTAATTCTATTACTATTGCAAAAATATTGACAACCATAAATTCGAACGTAAGTAAAAGTAAGATTATAAGGTAGATTATAACACCAGTCGAGACTAGCATTTCAAATATTTGACATATTAACATTAGAATAATATCCTTCTACTAAATGTCTACGAATCACTCGTCATTTCACGGGCTAAAACGATACTGTTTTAATTATATGTAGTTGAAGATATTGTTTTGCAAGTGTTCGTTTTGAGATTTACTTATATGTGGACTGGTTTTTAGATAAATGAAATACGTTATAGCCCCGCTGCCCCTCTTACATTATATTCGTATTACACTCCACAATCACATCACGCACACATTATATTATGTATACTCAATAACTCTGTGCTCCAATGATCCAGATTATGAGAGCTCATTGCGGGCACCAAACTATAAATCTCTTAAAAAGTCTAATTATAATTTTGCTAAATCTTTTGCTTAACTGGTGATGCAATGCTAGTTTAAGGTGATTTATTATATTCTGTTGACAGGCTAGCTAGCTCTTGATAGTTGTACATCCCCGTCGAACAGCTACCGTCGAACCGTCTATAGGTAGACATATAGTACCCGGCCAACATCTTGAGTAAAAAATGTCGTGACGAGGGCAATCGCGCGGTTTTCACCTACTTGTTAGACCAATGAGGCACAACATCGTGTATGCGTGAGCAAGATCATTGTTCAAGCTGGTTACCGATTATTATAATATACTACTTTTTATATGAGTAGCTACGAAACATAACGAACGAGCCAATTCTTTAGTGGGACAATAAGGATCGGTCGTTACAGCGTATCGCACGCATTATCAATCGTCAAAAACGGCGATTAGTATTTTACAATGACTTTTTGTTATGATGGTATATATTTTAATTGAAGTGAATCAATCACATAAATATTTTTTGCATTTAACACTTCATAAAGTTATCCGAAAACAATGGAACGGCAACGTGACGTTGACCAACAGTTAAAAGCAGCCGGGTTTCCCATTATAACATTAGCAACCATTAGGCTGCCAGTAATTTCTGCGTCCAAGTAATCATATGAATTATGGTACGTAGACGTACAGGGACGGCGTAGCTGTAAAGTAAAAATCTCAAAATAAATTCTGTTCACTATAATGTTTAGCTCTGACTTTGACACTTATTTGACACACGTTTTGTTTATGGGCACAGATATATCATCATCAACTCCACATAACATGCACATAACGTTATTTATTTTCTTCAACTCACTTCAACTTTATTGTAAACTATATAATCATGTAAGTGAAAAAAGTCATTACACTGACTTCATACCTACGTAGCGGCTTGAAAGCGTTTGGTGTGGAGCATTATACAAAGTTGAATATACCCACGTGAATCCATAAAGTTGTTTATAACTCGGAACGGCATACATTTATAAATGTAGCACATAATATCTTATGTAGTTGCCGACATTCATACTAGGTACACATTATTGGTTTGGTCCAAAATTATTACACTACATATTATGTTAATAGTTCCCATATAGTAAATGATCGCACATATAAATTACTGTACTATTTGAATAAATAAATACGTATCTAAAAGTAAAATGTTTGTAAATTCTATAAATGTCTAGTTAGTAATGTTAATAACGATAATAAAATTATCTTAAAACCTAAGTAATAATACTAATATACAAAGCGCGTGGTTGCTTATTCTATGACAACCAGTCAATCATCAAGCCGTAGAAACTTAAATTTAACAACAATACAAGGAGATAGGCCCCAATTGACGAAATTGAAATGTATAGTTGAGTAAGTACATTTAGATAATGCTCAGTGAGGCAACATCCCAAAATAGCCAATATAACATTTTCCAAATTGTTTTATTAGAATTAGTAAACAGGGTGCAGAATAATTATTAATACAATACGAAAAAAGAGGAACAGTACACAAATAAACACCTTTCACAAAAATGCTGCGTGCTGCGTGAAAGGAAATGAAAAACACATTAGGTCTTAATTATTAAGCTTTTTCACCATGGATTATAGGCCACAAGCAGTGTTTTATCTAATAAGCGATTGAGTGAATGTTAACTCACTGTTGCTCTTCACTATGTTTTGCGTACTAAAATGTTAGTGCCGATCCGTTTTATTTACGCCCCGTAATGGGTATCATTGGGGCGAATGTCAATCAACCATAAATATGTATTTACCGATTAAATATCAAGTAACAAGTACGTAAAACATAGTACCAATTAATATACGACATACAATACTTCTAAGAATCTCATAGTTAATAATTATTATATATTAAAATATGACCTAGACCACCTTGTACAAGTAATAAAAAATATACTTTATTTTACACAAATTAAATAGCTGCACAAAAAACTATCAAATCATTACAAAATAGCTATGAACATGTTTAAAAAAAAGAGATCACAGAAAATGGAAGTATGCATTGTAAAATGTAAAAAAAAGAAAATTGTAAATACGATAAAAAAATCACAGATTTCTCTAGGGGCTTTGCACCAGTTTACAAAGAATCTGTTACAAATACCGATATTTGAAAAATATCGGTAACTAACGCTAATGTTTAAAATAGTGTTATTGGAACTGTAACAGAGATAAGTAATACATATTTGTGTTTTATACAGATTATATTTAGGTCAGGGGAGGCTACATTAAAAAAATAGCGCTGTGACTAGTTAAATAACTATAAAAATAAACGTAAATGTTACGTAGCTCTCTATACGATACTACGGCTAAAGTCGGTATCGGCTGATAGCTTCAGTAAGGCATGAAAAGAGTAGTTTCGCAGTAGGCAACGTTATCATGCTACGAGTAGATGACAAAGGCTCTCATAATGTTGTTGTATGGAGACTGATGCCAGCCAAATCATTCAACACACGAAACATAAGTTCATACCAAAAAAAAACATTTTGAATCTTGAAGTTCATCTTTTATCAACCCTAAACATTATAGGAAGATTTTATATATGGTTGTTATAAGGCTCATATCATATTACACCAAAATTATGCTCTCATTGATGTGCGTAGCAAACGAGGCGTATACTGCAGGTCCCTTCGATATACTTAATTTCGTTATAAGCTTCTGAATTATAATATAACTTTCTTCGTAGAATAATGGTAATTATGACCACAAACATTTGGAGCGTCAAGAAAGATGGCTAGGAAGAGACAAAATATCTATAAAATTGGCACCGATAAAAGTTGTTTTTGGATCATGGTAGCATCCAAAATCTAGGTTAATTCTTTCAACGTAATTGAGTTTTGGCACTTTTGTTTTCTTATATGGTTCTTTTTTATTTAAGTTGGCTCTTTATGAAGTTTCAGATTAATTTATATACGCATGAATCGCATAACCCTAAAACGATATCTTAGAAGATGTCCTAAGGAATAAAAATGACTTGAATCATCATACACAGAAGAAACATTTGTAAAATGTACTTTCGTTGCATATCATAGCTGCAATAAGAGAAATATGTCATGTCGATCAATGTACTAACTCTAACATAGATTAAAACGTTCGTATCTATATAGATAGATAGACATTATTTATTGTACTTGTACACAAAAGAAACAAACAAGACACTTAGTTTAGTTTTAATTTAGTTTTCAATATTACTTGCTACTTCGCTACTTAGGCCGTCGCTCAACAGGCAATATTCGCCATAATACACATATCAGATCTTCAATTCTACCCACAAATACGTCATCCCCGATGTCAGCGGAAGCCCGTGAAAAGGGTTCTGCACTCAAAAGGTTTGAACGGTGAGGTGCATACATGAGGTTGACCTCAATACCAAATTATTTTGTGGTAGTTATTCCCCCCCCCCTATAAAGCAACAAGATGTGCCAAAACCGTCAAGTCGCCGCGGCGCAGTAGGGCTCATCAAATGGTTGGAGCCCCTAAAGTGCCCACGTCGGTATACTTGCTCGATGCGCGTTCATATTTTTGGAGGTACCATTTTACATTCTGCAGGCAAATATCGAGATAGAATTGAGTACCTGATTTCATAAGATGATCGATAAATTTAAATCTTTTTTTAATGTTAGATTAAATTTCTTTATGAAAATATAGACGTGTGTAGCACACTTTAAATAACTTTAAAGTAAAAATATGATGGCAAATTAATTTTGTCAATACATTCAAGTCATATGTTGTAAATGCTTTAAAATCCTGATGAATTCGCGGGTACATAATATTTACACGAGAAATAGCCTTTTTAAAGTAACAAAGCCTATTTTTTGTACCGACAACTAAACTGAAGACTAACTTTGAACTATTTTTTGAAGTCGAAGCGAATTAGTAGGTACTTAGTTTGAAACAAGCGAAGCGTGAAAGGTGATTTTATAGATACCTACGATTTTATATACTAGTTTTCTTAAATCTACATTTTGAGTTAACATTTCCTTATCTTAATAAATACCTATATTTAAAATAAACTTTGCGATTTGTGATGCTGTTTGTCTACCTTTGACGCCAGTTGTGTTCATCTGGCAGTTAAAGTAAATGATATTGTCTATGCGTGTAAGGACGGTGTGATATCTTGTTAGGCCGCTGACTTTTCTGTTATGAGTGTATTCCCAAGATGAGTTTTAGTTAAAACAGGAAAGATGTATGTATTTTAGTTCTAACAATATTTACGATCATTTTCATCGAGAATGTATACTATTTTATAAAATGCAAATAGCAGTCGCGAGTCCCGGGCGGACTCCGAAAAAGCTGCAGTAATTTTGATAAAATGTTCAGACAATTCTTAGTTGAGCTTAATGAGTGATCTTATCGTCAAATAGCGAGCAAACGAAAAAAATATCGCTGTAAGTATAAAGTACTACCCTACGGCGGGTAGCTGGTTGCAATTATTCAACATACAATATAATTAGTAATTTAATTAATCCTAATACGGACATAAACAATATTAGCTATATTAAGACGAATATTTAACTAATATATCGCTTGTGATAAGATATGTGTCATCGCCAAAAGAACACTGGTAACACTTAGTGACGCCTATATTCAGGATTGCCACGATTCACAAAAATATCAACATTTTTTTTAGTAGGAATGTAATATTTAACATTTTTTTTTCACCGTATTATACGGATCGATTTATAACATGGCGTAGGTTTGATGAAAGCTAAACGGCATATTAACTCGGGGAAAATTAATCCTTATCGGAACCCGGTGGATTAAAGATACATACAATATTATTATTGTGATAATTAATTAGACCATTTGTTAATAGAAAATACTATCTATGCTATCAAAAAAGCTACGGCCGAAAGCCACTCCTAACTATGTCAGATATTTTCATCAGTGATGTCGACCCCGGGCCCGAAACCTAGAGTATCAATTGAACATTTAAAATGGATGTGTTAATAAATAAAGGAGCATTAAAACCAGCAGCCTCCGCCAGCGCGCGCGCAGGCCGGCCCCGCAGGGAGGGCCCGGGGGGTGGGGGGCCGGAGGTCAGCGCAGCCAGCGCGCGTCGTCGCTGGGGTGCGTGAGGTGGCGCGTGCCCGCGCGGGCCTCGAGCGCGCGCAGGTCCAGCCACGCCTCGCGCGTCTGCAGCCACGCGTGCGCCACCGACTTGTCCACCGACAGCCGCTTGCGCTGCTTCACTTGCAGCAGGTTGTTGATCAGGTCGATCGCTGCCAAGGCGTTGGGAATTCAAAATATCTATATACATTCAGTCAAGAAAGCAATGGGAGCAGATGATTTGTTCATGGTTCCAAATTCGAATTTTAGTTTTTTTGGGTTTTTGTTTTGGCGCGGAGTTTGAGTATATGTTATATACGAGGGTGAATCAAAAAGTTCTTAGAAGTGCATATATATGAAACCTTTTTGGATCAAGTTCGATATTCAAATTAAAGAGTGTCTATCACACTATTTTTATGCAGACTGTCACTTGTTTTTGTCAGTTCGTTCGCATGTAATAAATTTTTTTGTGCAACGAGTTGCTAAAAAGTCAAAATTATGGATAAAAGTGAGTTACGTGCGGTGATAAAATATCTCAGTTTGAAAAAAATGTCTACGAAGGAAATTTTTTTGGACATTCAGCAGACATTAGGGGGTGATGCTGTACCCTATTCTACGGTTGCGTACTGGGTGGCTGAATTTAAAAGAGGTAGATCAAGCTGTAAAGATGACCCGCGTTCTGGGCGGCCTTCAACCTCCGTTACAGAAGAAAATGTCAAAAAGGTTGAGAATCTGGTTTTGGAAGACAGAAGAATGACTATAAAACATATAGCTGAGATCCTAAAGATATCTTTTGGTAGCGTTCAATCCATTTTAATTGATTCACTGGGGTTCAAAAAAGTGTCTGCAAGATGGGTGCCACGAATGTTAACCGACGAAAACAAAAAGCGACGTTTGGAAATTTCCAAGCGTAATCTCGAAATGTTCCAGCGTGATTCGGATAATTTTTGCCGTCGTCTTGTCACCATGGATGAAACGTGGGTCCACCATTTTGATCCTGAAACTAAAAGACAAAGCATGTCTTGGAAACGACCATCCTCTCCATCCATTAAGAAATTTCGAGTTGCTCCTTCCGCTGGCAAAGTTATGGCCTCTGTGTTCTGGGATAGTGAAGGAATCCTTTTTATTGATTACATGCCAAAAGGCCAGACGATAACTGGACCCTATTATGCAAATTTAATCCCGAAAGTGCGTGAAGCGATTAAAGAAAAACGTCGTGGAAAACTGTCGTTGGGCGTGTTGTTCCTTCAAGATAACGCTCCTGCCCATCGATCGGAAGTTGCGCTCAACGCAATCCGCTGTGCTGGCTTCAATCTCCTTGACCACCCACCATATTCTCCGGACTTAGCCCCAAGTGATTTTCACTTATTTCCAAAATTAAAAGAGGAAATTCGTGGAACAAAATTTCACGATAATGACGCGGTTATAGCTGCCGTAGAGGACGTTTTCGAGAGTCAAGAAAATAATTTTTTTTCACAAGGAATAAGGAAGTTAGAAACGCGTTATTCTAAATGCATTGCATTGGAGGGAGATTATGTAGAAAAATAAAATATTATTATTTAAATCTTTGCATTTTTTAATATTGATTCCAAGAATTTTTTGATTCACCCTCGTATATATTAAATACGATGCCGTTTTAGCTCTATCATATTTAGTGTGCATTGCCAATTTCATAACCGACCAAAACGTCGAACGAAGAGATTATCTTAACATTTGCATCGCCAATGGAATTTCGCAAAAAGAGGGGTGTTATAAGTTCACGTGTCTGTCTGTCTGTCTGTGGCACCGTAGCTCGCGAACGGATGAAGCGATTTCAATAAAGTTTTTTTTGTATGAAACGGGGACCAGGGGTCAGGTAATAAATAAGTGGGAGTGGTCTCCCAACGCGAAGTATTTATTTTTATTTTTTACTTTTTAAAGGTTATTGTGTCGGGGGTTTATATAAATTTTTAATTTAATTTTCATTTCATATCAATAAAAATTTTCTACTAAAGACTTGGCTGTATATATACACTCGAGAGCAATGAATCCGGGTCACTTAAAGAATGTTAAAAATCTCGGAAACTAAAAATGATAAGTTAATGCAATAAATTGTATTTAATAGACAATGTAATACTCCTTAAATGAAAGTAAAAAAAATATGAGTCACCATACATTTTATTAACACAAAATTACATACAGAAAAAAACTGCTGATCTCTCCTTAAAACAAAAATAGGAAACATGAAATTTTTGAACTTTATTACGATTTTCTAGAATTTTAATACTTCGTATTGCCTCCTCGTGCTTCCATTACTGCGTTTACGCGGTTTGGCATGCTGTACACCAAGTTCCTTATACGATTTTGGGGAATATTCTCCCATTCCTCTGTGAGAGCAATTTTGAGCTCACGAAGCGTGATTGGGGGAGGGTTTCGTTGTTTTACGCATCTGCCTAGCTCGTCCCAAGCATGCTCGATCGGGTTGATATCCGGGCTGCGCGCTGGCCACTCCATACGAGTAATGTTCATCTCTTGAAGGTAGTCATTCACAATCCTACCTGTATGAGGTCGGGCATTGTCATGCATAAATATAGCATCCTCACCTAAATTGACCATAAATGGACCAACGTGATCATTGAGGATTTCTTCCACATATCTTACGCTAGTTAAAGAGCCGTTTTCTATGATCACCAGCTCTGTGCGACTTTCAGAAGAAATTCCGGCCCACACAAGTACAGACCCACCACCGTAGGCTACTTTTTCTTCGATGCATGCTTGCTTGAATCTTTCCCCTGGTCTTCGATACACTCTGTGTCTTCCATCGTGCTTGTAGAGCATAAATTTTGATTCGTCGGAGAACATAACTTTTGACCAATCTTCAATACTCCAATTTACGTGGCTCTGGGCATATCTTAGTCTTGAAATACGATGCCCACGCTCCAGTTTAGGGCCGTTTGCAGGTCTAAGGGGTTTTAAGTTAGATTCAGCAAGCCAACGTCTTACTGTCCATGCACTTGGGTTACTTCCTCCGAGGCGTCGAAACTGATTTGTGAGTTCAGTTCCTGTGAGAAAGCGATTTCGAAGCATGGTGTTCACCAAGTATCAGTCATCTCGTGCTGTGGTACACCTGGTTCTGCCCGTTCCTGATCTGCGTAGGTCAGAACCAGTTTCTTCGTAACGTCGGAGAACTCTTTGTACTGTTGACAGCGACACACCGACAGTCCTGGCTGTATCGCGCTGACTCCGGCCGGTTTCCAGCATTGTAAGTATTCTGGTGCATTCTTCAGGCGTAAGCGACATAATTTCAGCTTGAATAATGAATATAGAGCACTATCAACATGGTTTATGTACCCACATAAATGACAGATTACAAACAAAAGCATAACCAAATGCTGTAATTTCGTAGTTCCATCTTCGAAAGTGGCCCTTTTTCAAGTTTGATTTTTTTATGATATAACTTTACAATAACTAAGAAGTTTTAATACCTTCATTTAAGGAGTATTACATTGTCTATTAAATACGATTTATTGCATTAACCTAGCATTTTTAGTTTCCGAGATTTTTAGGATTCTTTAAGTGACCCGGATTCATTGCTCTCGAGTGTAGTTGCTTTTGCCTACTAGAATGGGTGAAGAAAAAATAAATCTTTGCTTATATTCCACGGTCGGAGCCATTTTTAACCCCCGACGCAAAAAGAGGGGTGTTATAAGTTTCACGTGTTTGTCTGTCTGTCTGTCGGTCTGTCTGTCTGTCTGTGGCACCGTAGCTCGCGAACGGATGAAGCGATTTCAATAAAGTGAGTGAGTTACGGGCGAGTGTTCTTAGACATGTTTGATGAAAATCGGGTGAGCCGTTTAAAAGTTATGAGGGGTGAAAGTGGGGAAGAATAACCGAATGTCTGCAAATATAATCGAGTGGGGTCTCAAATGAAAGCGCATCACGTGCAATTTAACAAAATCTACATTATAATAAGTATGTACCTATAAAAAGTATAAAATAAAAATTAAATTAAAAATTTAAATAAACCCCCGACACAATAACCTTTAAAAAGTAAAAAATAAAAATAAATACTTCGCGTTGGGGGACCAGGGGTCAGGTAATAAATAAGTGGGAGTGGATTTTGTTTATAAGTCGTAAATGATTAGTAAGTTGATTTTATGATGTTTTTATTATTTTATTAAATTGCTTAATTTTTCGCAACTGTATTAAAAATAGTCGTTCAGTACACGAGCGGAACCGTCATTGCAACTTGTTTCGACTGTCAACCCGCGCCTTCGGCTACGCCTCGGCTTGGGTAGACATTTGTCGGAACTCTTTGCAATGACAGCCTTTCCGCACTTGTAATGAAATATACTATTGTAAAATATGATTATTAAAGATATGTGTATGATACACAAAATTTTTGTTATTCATCCAAATTTATTTTATCACCTTCAAAGTATGCTCCTTCAGAAACGATAGACTTATGCCAACGAATAACCCAATCCACCCAATCATCAAAACATTTTATTGGGTTTGTCTATCGATGTTTTTGTCCAATATGAAATTAGTAATACACACTAGATACGATATAACAAAAGACAGCACTGTATCTATAATATAAAAATGAATCGCAAAATGTGTTGGTAACCGCATAACTCAACAACGCCTGGACCAATTTGGCCAATTCTTTTTTTGAAATGTTCGTTGTAGTTCAAGGATGGTTTTTACGGCGAGAAAAATTCGAATAATTGCCGGAAACCCCCTAAAAATAGCCTTTTTCTTTTTCCCATACAAACGTTTTCTAACTAAAATGTAGAGATAATTTGAGCTTTATTGCTTGTATAAAGTTCATAGTAAATGACAACCACTCACTGTTGTCTAAGCAATGTAGGTGTGTTCCTAATGTCAAAGAGTCAATTTGCACTTTAAAGGTTCAAGCACATTATGTCGGGCCGCAGCGCAGAGCAAAATGCGTACCTAGCACATTAGTGACGGGCCGGGTCGCAGTGCATTGACGGACTTTGAGTTCTTTATTCATTTATCTGCACACCACAGGAACACGGAAATACCAAAATATGCCCACCAATCCACTTGCTATATTGCGCACTTTGACGGGCCGCTGCGGCCCGACACAGTGTGCGATAATTCTTACAAATTGTATTGAAGCGATTTGAGCAGATTTTTGCGCTCCGCCCCAGCTCGCTGCGGCCCGTCATAATGTGCTCGAACCTTAATCTTTGTCTGTCGGGTCCGCTAGTTTAATATAAATAACAGATGAATCAACTTCAATATCAGCACTCGCAGCAAAAAACGACTTTGCTCTCTTGTTGCATAAATAACTATTGTCTCACTCGAAATGCGATTTTGCTCACTGTTTTCAGTGAGCAAAACCTCCATGTTTGAGCTACTGAAGTGAAAAGTTACTTTTTAATTTTAAAGTTGATTCCTGAGTGTTGCGTGGGATTCAAATGCACGAGATGCAAATAATTTTGCCTTCGTGTAACACACATAACTTTTCACTTCAGCAGCGAGAACACTAGGAGATGAAATATATTACGTAACATTTTTGAAACTAGAATTAAATATTTATAGGTTAAATATCAGTTTTTTAAGCAGTAAATACTTATTTTTGTTTAAATACAACAATAAGTAAAAAATTCAATAAATTACAATAAAAGACATAATTCTCATTTTTGCTAAATTTCTTTAGTTAGTACGAAATTCCGAACGTGTTTGTCTTTGAGGTCGAATTGAAAATCGGAGCTGTTGGTGCTGGGGCTTTGTCTCTCTCTTTTCTATAGGCGGGAAAGAGATAGAGTGTCAATGTTTCGAATTATAATTTTATTAAAAAGTTACTTTGTCTCACTCAGTGAGCAAAACCCACATGTTTGAGCTACTGAAGTGAATTTGGAACCATAAACAAATCATCCACTCCCAATACTTTCTTGACTGAATGTACACAGAAGGAGTGCAGAATGCTATTTTTTTTATTATCCACATATATACATTCAATGAATAAAAAAACATTGCACACACACACATATCCCGTGAAATAATTACCTTCGGCCGAAATCTCCCTCCACGGCGTGGGAGGGTACATGAAGGCAGCGTTTTGTATCTGTTCGTTGATATCCTCATCCTCGTTGAAAGGGAACGTGCCAGACAGGGACACGTAGATGATGACTCCCACCGACCACATGTCCAGGGACCGATTGTAGCCCTTGTTGCGCAGCACTTCGGGGGCTAGGAAAAGGACGATACGATAGATAACAATGCTACGTTTTTCGTCAATTTCACTAACACCTGAGACCATGAGGTCTAGGCCCGAATAGTTATAAATCACTTTAAATTTAATAAGAATATAATAAAGGTGCTATTATTTTATCATATTATACTTTTGCCACTAGTAGTTGCCACCACATTGCCAAGATCATACGCCTGTATGATCTTGGCAATGTCTTAGATTTTCGTGATCGTTACCGTCACCTGCGATAATCTCTCGCGACACGATTGCTGTAAAGAGTTCGAGGCGTCGAGAGTTAGAATAAGAACACAGTCTGGAAATGTCCGCGGCGGTTGCTAGTAATAGAGGGTTACCAAGGTACGCGGGCGTGCCCACGACGGAGCGGCGGAAGGACTTCTCGCCGATGATGCGCGCGAAGCCGAAGTCGCACAACTTCACCTGCGGGAACTCCTCGTCGCTGGAGAGGAGCACGTTCTCCGGCTTCAGGTCGCAGTGCACGATGTTCTTCTCGTGCAGGTGCTTCAGGGCCACGAGGATCTGGGAGGGGCATTTAAGCCTTACTATGTTTTACACTGGCGAATATGCACTGTGTACCACCCAGCTTAAAGTCTCTTTTCAGTAACTCTAAGGCCGCGCTGGTTTGGCGCTTGGTGTGCATCAATCAGCAGAAGAACTTAAGTGACCGACGTATCCTCGGACGCAGTAGGGGTCCCATCATTTACCACCACCGTATATGGGAAAGCTAAAGAGACCACATGCAACTAGATGAATGCTCTTACAAATGCAGATGGCTGTGGAACCAAACAATAGATAAAATTGGGTGTTCCCCCTGACCTGTGCGACCAGGAACTTGGTGATCCTCTCGCTGAGGCGTCCGTTCTCGTGCGAGAGGATCATCTCCAGCATGTCCCCCTTGAGTTTCTCCATCACCACAAAGATACGCTCCGGGGTCTCAAACATTCGCTCTAGGTTCACCACCCCAGGGTGCGACAGGTTCTGCAGGATGGCCACCTCATTCTTAAGTTGTGCTTCCTGTTTCGTCGGGAAGCGAAGCTTGTCGATCACCTGGGAATATAATGGTGTTTGGGCTTAGTACAAGGGTCAGAAGATGATACTAGATCACTGGACAGTAAGTAATTTAAGAATTAAGGAGTAAGCAAGACCAGACACAATGAAAAATGAAAAATATTAATAAATGAAAGTGTAAAGGTCCAGAAAGGCCTGGAAGGTTCGCAGCAATACCTTGATGGCCACGGGCCTCTGCGAGCGGCGATGCAGTCCGCCGTACACGATGCCGAACTGGCCCGAGCCCAGCACCTCGTCGGGGTAGATCTGGTACAGCTGCGCCATCTCCGTGGCGCGCTCCTCCCGCCCCGCCGCGGCCCCCTCCCCCTCCACCTCCCCCTCCCCCTCCCCCTCCGCACCCGCGCCCGCGCCTGAACAAGCTGACGCCCACGGGCACCGCCATCAATCATACGTTACACGGTAGCGGACATTGTTGTGTGTTTAGACTTGCTAAGTAGGATGCTAAGCTAAGCTTTTAAAATTTTGATGAAGCCCGTACAAGCGAACTTGATCTCAAGGACGACGCGGGGACCAGCTGACGGAGGCAAGTTCAGGATGGCCACTATGGCGCTCATTGAGCTACGTGCCACAAGTGGGCTAATGATGACAATGCCATTGACACTTTTATATGAACATAGGCTTACTCAAATGACTCTCTATGAGACTTCAGAATACACAATGACATCCCGAGGGTGGAACAAGAACGCAAGAAGCGGACAAAGGTTGTCTCTGTTACCGGGCCGGTGCGTGACTGGCATGAGCGCCTGGCGCAGCGCGGTCTCCCAGGAGCGCGCCAGGTAGGCCCCGCGGCCCGAGTCGCGCGTGCCCCCCTCGCTCTCCTCCACGCCCACCAGGTAGTCCACGTTGGCCGTGCGCACCTCGAAGCAGTGCATCACGTCTGCAAATGCACAACGTCAACGGGACGCTACATTCAACTGTCCCGTTCACTACCGAAGCTGTTCTATAGTTCTAAGTTACAAAAAAATACTACAAAACATAAATATTACAGACGACGTCTATAAACAAAGGAACAAACGAAAACAATAGGCAGAGTAACTGCTAGGTGGTTACTCTTGATATTACGTCCGCCAATGTGTACTACTACAACTAAAAAAAAAACAGAAATATCATGCAAAAACTATACGTACATACTTTAATTTTTGGGTTATGCTTCAGAATCCAACTCTTAATTAGCAATCAACGTTAAATGAGCGCTTTTCCAACTAGGTTTGTGTGTACTGTACCTGAGTGCGGTTGCCTGGCGGTGTCTATGGCCAGGACCTCGTTGAGCGGGATCTCCTTGTAGTACTTGGTGCCGTGCTCCGACGTGAACAGCGTGATGGACTTGCTGTCCAGTCGCCAGTAGTGACGCCGCAGCTACCCACCACAGACCAATATTTTAGCCGATATACTTTCTCCAGTGCAATATAATATTTCAACGGAATTAGTTACCACAATGGCATATAGTATATTTCATTACAAGTCCGGAAAGGCTGTCATTGCAAAGAGTTCCGACAAATGTCTACCCGAGCCGAGGCGCAGCCGAAGGCGAGGGTTGACAGTCGGAACAAGTTGCAATGACGGTGTAATAAGATAAAACCAATAGGGAAGCATTTGGTTTTAATCAACAAAAACGTTACATTATTTCGTAATAGAAAATAGAAAATATGTGACAAGAGTAACATTGACAATTCTACTAAAACGAGTTTACACTACATTCACCCCGCCTTTGTTTCTGCACGTTACAAAATATAATCTTGCAAATGCGCAGGAGGACGCCTGTCTCTAGAAGAGAGGCAAATGATTTGAATTTGAATTGTCTGTTGGACACCGTTTTGTCTGTTGGACACCGTTTTGTCTGTTGGACACCGTTGTTTCTCTTCCATCTGACAATTTTATAAAGAAATAGGCTGGATTCGCTTGCAAGAGCTCCACTTCCTCTACAATCGGATCGTACTTCGACTTACGATTATTGTTCCTCATAAGAACTGGTCCTGGTGTCATAAGCCAAGAAGGCAGAGAGTCTCCATTAGCTGTGCGGCGTGGATGATCGAACATCCTTTCATGAGGTGTTGCATTAGTTGAAGTGCATAGCAAGGATCGTATCGCATGTAATGCGGCAGGCAGCACCTCTTCCCACCGTTCCGTCGGTAGATTCCGTGAACGCAAACACAATTGCACTGTTCTTCACATAGTCCCGTTAAGGCGTTCAACTTGTCCATTTCCTTGTGGATTTTAAGGCGTAGTCCTACTGGAAGCTACGCCTAGTGACATTAAAAAATCTCTCAATTCTTGAGATAAAAATGTTGCACCTCTATCAGACTGTATATACAGTGGTGTACCAAAAAGGAAAATACGTCTTTCAGGCATTTTATGACAGTTTCTGCCGTAAGATCTTTGCAAGGATAAGCACATGGAAATCTCGAATACTCGTCTATAATTGTGAGTATATATCTATTTGAAGAAACGGATGGTAAGGGCCCTTTAAAATCAATATTGAGTCTTTCGAGAGGCGTAGTAGCCTTAATTAATGTTCCCTGTATTCGTGCGTATCTGGGCTTTATTTCTGAACAAATACGACATGAGGCTATCATATTTCTAATATTTTCGATTGTGTACAGTAAGTTTTTAGACCGAATCCAATGTGTCATTCTCACAACCCCTGGGTGGCCTAAATTGTTATGAAGTTCATATAGGCGTTTGTATAAAGACATAGAGCACGTAGTTACTCGTGAAAGTGTATCGGCAGTAATATTCTCTTTGCCTGGTCGATATATTAGATCATATTTATAGTTTGAGAGTTCAAGGCGCCATCTTTCAATTTTTTCATTCTTGATTTTACTACTATGCATCTGGTCAAACATAAATGCTACTGATTGTTGGTCAGTTATAAGAAAATGTCGACTTATGAGATAATGACGCCATTTCCGTAGTGCCTCAAAAATAGCAGTGGCTTCTTTTTCTACCGACGAATGACGTCTTTCACATATATTCAAAGTTCTGGAAAAAAATGCGACTGGTCTACCTTCCTGAGATAATGATGCTGCGATAGAATGCTCAGACGCATCGGTTTCAACGGTGAAAATCGCGTCATTGTGAACTGCTACCAAAGCAGCTCTACTAATATCCTCCTATAATGATTCATAACTTGCATTCTCTTCTTTATTTAGAGGAAATTCCTTAACTCGTGTTAAAGGTACTATCTTCTCTGAAAAGTTTTTGATCCATCTCGAATAATGGGCAAACATACCTAAGA
Organism: Clostera curtula; assembly: GCA_905475355.2. Classification (NCBI taxonomy): domain Eukaryota; kingdom Metazoa; phylum Arthropoda; class Insecta; order Lepidoptera; family Notodontidae; genus Clostera; species Clostera curtula. The sequence continues at coordinate 552,754 of FR997813.1, read as the reverse complement.
CTCTCTTCAATGATGCCATGTTATTTGGAGCAGGCATATTAAGCAGAGGACTAAGGCGATCTTTATCTGGTTTTATTATATTATTTTGTATCGTGTATCCCAGTACTTGAGCGCGCCATGGTGAAATACTTGGTTCGATGACGCCGTCGTCTAATAGCTTACGAATTTCTTCTTTTATAAATAGACAATCTTCTTCGCTGTATTTTCTAGATCTAATAGCAATAGGTCGAATGTTTCACGATACATTTGAAAATAAAGACACCGCAGGTACTATCGCCGCCATGACATTACATACGATTAAGGGATCCTTGTCACCACCAAGTTTAATTTCAACCGATGAGTGATCTTTAAGTATATATGTATATGACCAATTATGACATCCGATCACAATTTTTCCATAACCATAATTCGCTTTTTGTTATATGTATGATTATTTATTTTAATATCAGGATAACGGAATCCTATAATAAATAAATAAATATCCTTGGACATTTCACATCTCGTCCCAAGCTAAGCAACTTAATGCTTGTGTTATGGTAACGAGATGGATGATAAACTACTTATATTTTTTTTTTTGTAAATACATACATATTATAGATAGAAATGACACCCAGACTCCGAGCCAGTGCCTCTGGTTTAGACAAAGACACTTGCCCGACCCCGGAATTACAGCCTCTCGTGACGACAATATTTTCACACCAATCGATAAAGATATTTAAACAGAAACAGATGAAAAAGTATGGGATGCACAAGCGGGATTTAGAAAGGGAATGGGATGTACGGATCAGGTCTTTACCTTGCGGTGCATAGCCGAAAAGTGTTTGGCTAAAACCAAGAAGGTCTATTGCGCGTTCGCGGATCTATAAAGGCCTATGATAGAGTGGTGCGGAATGAATTGTGGTCAGCATTGTCCGTGAACGGTGTGTATCCTCATACGAGCATTGCAATCTCTTTATCGGGACTCCAGTGCTTGTGTGAGGATAAACGGGGCATATACTGAATGGTTTAATATCGAGAAAGGTGTTAGACAGGGATGTGTAGCGTCACCGTGGCTGTTTAATCTGTTCATGAACAATTGCTTGACAGATTTAAAAGAGAATGAATGTGGGTTGAGAATGAATGAGTTACTCGTCAAATGTTTTCTCTATGCTGATGACCAAGTATTACTTGCGTCTTCGGCCGAGGAGCTGCAGGAGATGGTAACTGATATGAGTGAAGCTTATGTTAGAAAGGGAATGAAGATGAATGCTAAGAAGACTAAAGTAATGGTGTTTGAAAGAGATGAGGCTGTGACAGACTGCAATATCGTGATTGGAGATGAACAAGTTGAACAGGTGAATGAGTTTGTGTATCTGGGTTTAAAGTTTACAAGAGATGGAAAGTGTGAGAGTGATATCGAAAGAAGAGTGAATGCAGGGAACATGGTGAACGGAGCTTTGCACTCCTTTATGAACAGTCGGAAGGTCTCTAACAAGGCTCGTTTGGCTGTGCATGAGGGAGTGTTGGTTCCGACACTCATGTACGGAAGTGAAAGTTGGGTATGGCAGAAGAAACATGAAAGCAGAATAAATGCAGTTGAGATGAGAGCGTTAAGAAGTATGATAGGAGTTAAACTGAGTGACAGGATAAGAAATAGTGAGTTAAGGAAGCGTTGTGGTCTGAAAGAAGATGTAGTGATAAAAATTGAGAAAGGTATGCTGAGATGGTTTGGCCATGTCGAGAGAATGAATGAAGAACGATTGACGAAAAAAGTGTATAAGGCGAGTGTGAATGAAAGTGTTAGAAGGGGAAGGCCTAGGCGGACGTTTCAAGACCAAATCAGGGACGTCTTGAAAAAAGGCCAGGTCAAGAGTACCCTAAACCGAAGAGCATGTATGAAGGGAATAATGAAAGTGGACGAAGCGAAACAAGTATGTAAGGATCGTAGCAAGTGGAAAGAAGTGGTCTCTGCCTACCCCTACGGGAAAGAGGCGTGATTATATAATAATAATATAAAATCGATAAAGCATATTTAGCATCAATAAAACTATTAGTAATTTTTATAGAAGATCTGTTAAGCGACGATCTGTTAAGTGTTAAGTGACAATTTAACTCAACCATAGCGTTTACAGCGTTAGAAGATTTTGATACTGCATGACGGCATACATTTGCAAAGTGTCCTATTTTAGAACATATCTGACAGTTGGATTTATACGCAGGACACTTGAACCTTTGGTGAACTTGACCACCGCAAAAGAAACATCGCTTCTTTGTACTAGTTGTAGCCAAGCTAACGTCGTTTTCATTTCTATTATTATGAGACGAGTTATGTGTATTTATAAGGTTCACATGTGGTGCTAGATTTGTTGCAAACGTGCGAGATTGCTGTTCTGCTACTTCTATAGAAACTGCTTGATTTACGGCATCTTCTAAATTCAAAGTAACATTTTCTAATAGCCGTTGCCGGATTCTTTGAGAAAATATGCCAGTAATAAACGCATCTCTAATAAAATCACATTTATTTTGTTCTGCTGTAACTTTCTTAAAATTACAGTCCTGTGCTAGTTGTTTTAAATTTCGTATATAGGCTTTTATAGACTCTTCTGGTTTTGGTTTGCACGTAGCTAAAATATGTCTAGCATAAATCTCGTTTTTCGGTTTTGAATAAATTTAAAGCATTGTTAAATCCTCCTAGATCTTTTATATAGTCATATATATTAGGAGAAAGATGATTTATTAGGATATTAAATTTTGTTACATCTGGCAACATACCAGTAGATTCCTCCGAAATAAAATTAAGGAATGTAGTCTTCCAGTGAATCCATTTTTCGCTTGCATCCGCAGAGCTTGGATCGACATCGAATCGTTCGGGACGAAGTAGTCGTAAGATATTTGAAGTCGCAACTTGTAATGATAGATCCGTCTTGGAAACCATTTTTTTATTTGTTGATTAAATTGTAATAAGATAAAACCAATAGGGAAGCATTTGGTTTTAATCAACAAAAACGTTACATTATTTCGTAATAGAAAATATGTAACAAGAGTAACATTGACAATTCTACTAAAACTATAATCTATGCTCGTGTAAAGAGTTTACACTACAGACGGTTCCGCACGTGTACTGAACGACTATTTTTAATACAGTTGCGAAAAAATGAATCAATTTAATAAAATAATAAAAACACAATAAACTCAACTAACTATAATCATTTATGACTTATAAACAAAAATGGCGCCCACCGTAGAATATAAGCAGAGATTTTTTTTTCTTCATCCATTCTAGTAGGCAAAAGCAACTATAGCAAAGTCTTCAGTAGAAATTTTTTATTGATATGAAATGAAAATGAAATTTAATGAAATGAAATGAAACAATCAAATCATTAAATCTGATATTGAAACAAATTAGTAAGTAGTTAGTTTCTTTTTAGAAATATACGTATTTGCATGAATCCTATAACTGCTATGATTTTTTTGTAGTAAAAACTTCATGGTTGGTTTTTCCTTTTAATAGACATTATTTTGACATTTGGGAAAGAAAACGCACTAGTGCGGGAATGGTAAAGAAAAAGCACGAGTGTGTAATAGCCCACTTCCCGAACGCTATACGTCCCTGCAATACGCCACTTTTTGAGCAACTGTATTAAAAATAATTTATAAGCATATTAAATTAGAATCTGGATGCTATGGAGCTAGATAGAAATCCGTAAGAGAAACAAAATTTGATATGAAAAGCCCTCCTTAAATGGAGGGAATTACACATCAATTTGGAGAAGATCGATGAATAGATTGCAGTTCCTGAAAATTCAATGAACCCACCCCTGGTTTGTACTCACCGTCTTGTCCTTGTTGGTGAAGTGGACTAGCCAGCCCTCCTTCAGCCACTGGCCCTCGCGCTTCTTGGTGTGCTTCACGGACTGAACGATGCGCATCAGAGGGATGTTGGCACTCGGAGACGACGACGAACTGCAACGGCCAAGACGGGTGAACCAATGAACACCACCAGATGGTGGTGTTCAGATTCATGTAGCAGTCCATATGGTAATTATGGCATAGTTCACTAATTTTACTTCTAGTCAAAGGCACAACGCTGAAGTGGGTAATTTTTGGTTTGAAAGAAACATTTTGTCCGATTAATGATTATGAAGCTTTAACCAACAAATCATAGCACGCTCACCTGACTTGCACTAATAAGAGCCGACCCTTCATTTGTTATATTAAAGGACACACGGGGACAGAAGGAATTATTTTCTGGACCTCAAGTTTCACATACTTTGCTTTCACCCAAATAATCAGGTCTGTGAGTATGAGAAAAAAGGCTTACCTGCTAGGTCGACTAGCAGAATGTTCTGGAAGTATATCCCTCTGTGGCTCGTCCACGTCCTCCTCTCGCCGTCTCCGTATTTGGACCTGGAGACAGGTTAAAGGCAATGGCGATTCTATCAGCTAACAGAACCAATAGGAAATTGTAATTTGTTTTGAAGATACATGAAAATTAATGTCTACGAGTATCTCAATACTATCCTTTGCTCCTAATTTGCTCATTTTGTTGTTCCTTGCTCTCCCAGTGGCGATGTTTGTCATTATGTCCAACCGCAGAGCAGGAAGAATTCGTAGCGTGGATAAAAATTTTACAGGAACTTTAAATACGCATTACTGTGTACTAAAAACATAGGCGGCGCTCACTCACACATTGATTAGAATTGCATATTTTTGTGAAATTATGATTCTACGTATAGTTTCTACGCACCTGGATGTTGGATGTATCATTACCTCATCATCAGCAGCGGCGTCCGTTCCCCCATCGTCGGACTCGTCGTCTGGCAGGCGCGACTCTGAGAGTTCGCTGCCCGTGCTGCTGTCCTGGTACTCGCCTGCACAGGACCGTTCCACGAACATTTATAGGGTTGGAGCATATTCTCCGTTAATTAAGATGTATGATAAAGGCTGACTTCTGGTGGTTATACATTATCGATTAACTTCAAATCCTCAGTCGTCTCAACAGTTTTCATAGATGAGCTGTGTTAATTTCCAAGTCGGTACTCGCTCAGGCTGTTATTGCAGTGGATATTGTTATAACGTCCGCATGATACGGATCTGGAGCGAACAGTATCTTTGGTGCAAAGCAGTCAATGAAGTCTGCGAGTGTTCCCTACATGCAAGGGGCAGGCAATGGAGCTCACCGTGCGCGTCGCGGACCTCTGCGCCGCAGTCCTTGGGCACGAGCGGCAGGCACTTGCGGTGCGCGTTGTAGTGGCAGTCGCGGCACTGCAGGCCCTGCTTGAACAGCCCCCGCAGCAGCTTCTTGCAGAGGCGGCACACCGTGGGCCTCGTGTACGAGTGCACCTCGAACGTGTGCGGGATGCCCCAGCCGCTCGACCCCGCCCCAGACGCGATGGGCCCCAGCGACGACCCCGCGCGGGACGGCGACCGACTGCGCTTGCCGCCGATCTGCGAATCGACTCCGACGTCACCACCCGAATGCAACTGGAAAGTGACCTTTCGGTGCCTTTAAGAATTTGCCGAACATAAGCGTTGTAGACTTGCTAGTAGAGAACTATGCACAGCAGCGGAATTCCTTTGCCAATCATAATGATTCGAAAGCGTATTATACCCTGTACAAGATAGCATGATCGATTTGACAGATGTCAATTTTTCTGATCGACATAAAGGTATGATTCCGAACTACGTAGCGGTAATGGGGACCAGTAGTGCCGCGGTAGCACTTCTGCGTGCAGCGTAGTTCGGAATCATACCTTTACTTTGAAAGGACGAACAGCTGAGATCAGTAGCCGACGGATATAGGCAAGCAGAGAGTAGAATATTTTTTTCATCCCTTCTATTAAATAAAGTCGTTTTGTTCCTCTTTATGCGGGCCTAAAATAGCTCTTTTCTGTTCTAGACTTTTAGCGGGCAATAATGGGATTTGAATTTGGAACTTCATGTTCATTGAAATCGAACGCAAATTGTTTCGACTGTTCCGAAGACAAAAAGGCCTATCTGCAATACTGCTTTGAAACCATTTTGAACTTCATATTATATTACATTTATGAAGAATAGAGTTCAAAATGGTTTCAAAGCAGTATTGCAGTGGGTTTAGATTACTGGTGGCTGTACGGAGCGAGGAGGCGATATAAAAAAAAAAACAAAAAAGCGCGCGATTTGCTTCTCTGTTTCTGTCTTGTAATCGGTACGGACTTTATTGAATTTTGCAAAAAAAGTGTCCAAAAAATTATCCAAAAAATTATCCAAAACGTTTGTATTTTTTTAGATTAAAATTACTCATTATTTGCTTAATAGGGTCTCATAGTTATTTTCACATAGAAGGGGATGAAAAGAACACCCGTGCGGAGCCGGGACACTAGTTAGAGTATAAAGGACATACAGACAAACATTCATTTATTTATATACGCATACACCATAACCATTACGATGGATATCCTCTTGGATACACCACCGGTAAGCGCCAGGCGGCTTACGCGGGTTTCCGGGGCACGGAAAGATGGCATTTGCGACCCAAACTACAGATTAAAACCAACGGCATCCCTCGACTGCCCGAAGCGGGGCCACGGGTTTCACTCCCCTATGGGGGAAACGCGCTGCGAACCTGATGAGCCTAGGGCCACGCATCAGCGGGCCCCATACGTTGATGAGGGGGCTTTGGAAGCCCGCTGGGCTCGTGGCACCAGTCTCCGTCAGGCGCCGGATCATATAGTAATATTAATTTCCCTTCATGAATTCGGGGAAGGCCCAACTAAGTAGTGGGTAATGTATGGGCTGTAATGAAGGTCCGGATAGTGTAGATTTAAAAAATAACTATTTTGGTAAACGATCAATGTCGTAAAGTAAAATAAGCTTACTAACTTTTGTATAGTTTCCCATTGTGAATTATTCCGTTTCTCGTAGATTGTATAACTCGGGAGCAAAAATATTTTTCCCTCGGGCGATGTACTTTGTATCCCTCGCTACGTTCAGGATTCTATTTTAGAATCCCTCGCCATGCTCGGGATTCTATTCTAGAATCCTTCACTTCGCCCTGGATTCAAAATAGCGCCCTCGCCTTAAAAATATTACTTTACTCCCTTGTCAAACAATCTACTATTTAAAGATTAGTTGTTCAGGGCACTTGCGGGTCAGACTCTAAAAGTAACTTTATAAGTATCGTTTTTTTTACTTTGTAGGAGAAAGTGAGCATGCGTGTATGTTGAATATTGTATAATCGCCATGTTGACTTGCATCTATTTGTAATTAAGGCAAAGAATACAAATATAATATATACAAACTTTTGCAAATATCATAAGCACGGAATTACTTAAACATTCTAGGAATGTGTACATTGTAGCTGGCATGAATACACTTGCTCGACCCCGGAATCGAACCAGGTACCTGTGATCTAGTGGCAGTATATGCATCCCCTAAACCCCATGATGATTTATGAACGTAGCTCGTGACCAAGTAAGAGGACACATATGAAATGATGTTTTAATCCTTAAAAACAGAGTGATGGGTATCACAGGTTTGCGAAATAAAACTCAGAATTGAACAGAAAATTAATTTATTGTAAAATAAAAGAAACAAAGGTATAATTGTCGACCGATGCTACCCACCACCCGTTTATAATAGTTACAATACTACTGAATAAAGTGTAAATACATTTATATTTAAATAATACCTATTTACGGATGGATAAAAAATTATACTAAAAGTAATACAATTGAAGGCAGACTAAGCAAAAATTGCTTTGTTTATACATATTAGAATATAGCAATTCCAATGTAACTAAGTAGGTTTTTAGTTTGCACTTGAGAAAGCCACGGAAATTCATACACGAGGAAAGGAAAATAAATCACTGACCCAACCTTAGGGTGGTGTTATAGTAACCGCACTAAACTAGCGTTAAACTAGGCCCGCCACGCAGACCAACCGCGCGGGCGTAAGCGTGACTATAAAACCACCGATATGACGTCGAAAGAGCCGACTACAATGTTGTTAGGAAATACTTACACAAGTTTCTTTTGCTTAAATTTTATTATCTGACGATTTCAAATACTTTCTAATGTACTGTTTATAAAAAGATTTTATCAATAATACTTTCAACTATTTGAATAAATATTTATCACGTTGTTATCAACATCTGCCTCCAATTATTTAACGGAATGTGTACTTTTTACATCTAAGTTTATTTACTTAATTAAGTCTTCTGAGATTCATCGTTAGTCTTGTCCACTAATATTAAATACAGAGATTTACATTCGTTAATATTCCCTTATTTAAAGAAAAGTAGGTCACAATAAAATTACGTATTGTAAATATACGTACTTAAATTACATTCAAAACAATTTCAAACCAACGTTACATAAGTGAGTTGCTCTTAGATTCATTAAAAAATCAGGAAATAAATTCATTTATTTTTGAGATTAGAAATTACTTTAATAATTTATTTTCCTTAAATTAAATATCAATATCTAGTGTATAACTACCGATTTATTTTAACTCTTCTCTGTGAAGGAAATGATTTAAAGCATTGTTATTAATATTTTTATTTGAATTGAATTAGCTGTAACCCTTTGCACAGTGGTCGTGCACGGGCTCTGAATCAAAAGTAGTTTCTACCTAGAGTACACGAGTACGCTCCTGCTCCTTGGGTGGTTTTATAGTCGCGCGTACGCCCGCGCGGTTGGTAAGTGCGGCCCGTAAGCGCACGGATGACCCGCTCGAAACAGTAAAACGACCATAGGAGTCGCTGTTTCGTACAGTCGTGATCGGCGGTCGGGCCAAACTAGGTAATGATCCAAGAGACTGACTGACTGACTGATGCAGCGACTCTGACTAACCGCGCGGGCGTAAGCCTGACTATAAAACCACCCTTATTCTAGCGTCTAGCGTATAGTACGACTCGGCTACGAGTCCAGGCGGACGAGGTTGGCGAGCCGCCTTACCAGCGAGTCGTCCTGCGAGGCGTGCGAGTGGCTCGAGGTGCCCCCCCCGGACACGCGACGGGCCCCCGGGGGGCCTGCGCCGCTGCCGACGCCCCCGCCCCCGCCCGCGCCCGGCGGCGACGTGCAGTTGGACGGCACCTTCACTGCGCAGCGCTTGTGGTAGTTCAACCCGCATCCTGCGATCACGGGGAGCATTCAGTGGACTGTACAATGCGTAGTGCTACCAAAACGTTAGCTCTTGACGGCGACTAAAAAGCTAGCTACGCAGGAATCTAGCACCAGGAGAAAGAAAGCTTGATACGAAATCGTGTGACGTCCCTAATCTCCCTTCACCAAGTCGAAGGAGGGTCGATAATTACAAGAACCCATTAATAAACAAATTTAATCAGTCAGACCGGCTTACACAAAGGCTCCCCGGAATTGGACCGAAGACCCGAATGTGCATAGAGACAGCGTTACCTTCACACTTGAGCCCCTGCCGCACGAGGCCGAACAGCATCTCCCCGCAGAAGTCGCAGAAGGTGGGCGCCTTGTACGAGTGCACGGCCAAGGCGTGCGGCCGAGGCGTCGGCGCTGCGCTCTCCGCCCCGTCGCACAACAGGGCTGCAAACATAGCAAACATGATCAAGTGCAATCGTCATCAGAAACTTCTCTGCAATTTTTTAAATACAAATCTGTTAGCAGTACAGAGAGCTGTACTGAAAATAGACACCATCTAGGCACTTTTGCAATACATCACGCATCCAGTAGTTTCATTACAGACAACACTGCGACGGAGATTTTTGGGAAGTGGAGGATGGTACTGATAGGACATTAGACATTTTATTTACGAGGTACTAGCTTTGCCAGCGTAGATTCTGACACCTGGCTCTTCTCTCCGCCCACACTCTATTTCAATTCCTTGTCCACGGTACCAACTCATCAAAATCGAAGAGCGAAAGCGAAACAGAGATACAGAGTCCATTATTCATCATCATGTATCATTAATCGTATTAAGTTTTGTCCTCATTATCATAGATGGAGTCTACACGTTAGTATTAGTGAGAATCTGATATCATACGGTTGGCTGTGAGCACGATCTCGACGAGGGTCTCGTCGGTGACATCGGTGGCGGCGTTGATGATCTGCAGCACGTTGGGCGAGCAGTAGTCGTGTCGGAACAGGAGGATGCGGTCTGCCAGGCGGTTCAACCCGTTATCCGGTATCTGAGGACACAGCACGTACCTTACAAAGTCAAAGGAATTTATCATTGGGTTAGTCAATATGATTGGCGACCTGTGATACGCGATAGCATGTCAAGAAGTAGATAGGAAACAATACACGAGACCTAGCCTAGATCTGGAGCATGGATGTTTGTCTATCGGGAAACCTGAGCCTGAGGAGCCTAAGCCGTACTTCACTATTGGCCATTAGAGGGACGGCCGGGTGCTCTTTATGGGTCGAAAGTGACGAGCACTAGACCTCATTTCACCTGAACCATCTGAAGGCCATGGAGGGAAATTATCCTTCTGTGCCACGCTGGCCGCACAGTTTGTATCAAGTTTTCCTTCACTTACGACACCCTCAAGATGAAATGGAATTTTGTGCGTAAATCTGTGACAACATCACCATACATCCACATCCGTTACCACAATCACAAGGACCACGGACACAATATGTCAATCTGCACCAAAATGTAGCTTCCGAGATAGCATACCTTTTCGTGCACGAACTTGACGGCGAGTTCCTTGAGGTACGCGAGGGTGAGAGCGTGCGCTGGAGCCGCGACCGCGTCGCGCACCACGCCCAGCTGGAACAGGAACGTCACCTCGTCCTCCATGCCGCCGCCTCTGTCGGAGAAGCAAACCTTATGTTACAAACATAAAATAGCGATTACCTGTGAAAAGACAAAGCATGAACAAGGCAGCACTGGCAGCAGAGGACAAGGGGGCTCCTTCCACTGCCAACCCCTTTCGAGGTCTGGAGAGACAGATCCTGGAGGATGTCAGGCAAGGGGGCTCCTTCCACTGCCAACCCTTTTCAAGGTCTGCAGAGACAGATCCTGGAGGATGTCAATGTCATCCTGGAGATGTCGTTAAAGTATGATCTTGTAGTTGTACTACCCACAAGTACCGGCAGAATATCTAGCCGCAAGAGAAGGATTCACGATGTAAAACCCTACTGGTCAGTGTAGCACGGATGGCCTAATTTCGGCCTAAATCATTTGTGACCAGGTCCAGTTAGGTAAGTCACGTGCACAAATCACAACTCATTTTACATAACTTAATGACAGTCCGTTTAGATAACCGCCATTATCGTAGCCAAAAATAACTACTTTAATGTCAAGTTCACAGATTAAATTCATTAATTTATATTATATGGTATGTATATTAACATCCTAATAATATTTTGGTTGACGTTATTTATTAATATAGCTGTGCCCGCGGTGAAATAATGAAGCCTTTGGTACTAATAAAAGCTATTTGCCAGTTAAACGATCATTAAATAGATTCGCACGCTCCGGAGGTCAGCAAGACAAGAAAGATGTTTCTTTTATTAGTAAATACATATTAATCACAAGAATCCGATAAAAAAAATTGTTTCAGTATAATCGGCAATTTAATTTAAAACCTACATTGCCACGTCTATACTAATTTATATATGTCAAAACAGACTCGGTCACTCAAAACAGATTTAACCAAAACTATTGTCATATAAAATAAGGTGAAAAAGTTATCACAAAGGTGAGCTGTACTTTCCGATAGATTAAAAAAATTACGTTCTTATTTGACATTTAAGAATCACTTTCCTCGACCTTGTTATGTCCAATGTAGCAACAATTTTGTAATCAGCCCCCAAATGTATACTGGCCAGATATGGTATCAGAGGAAAACATTACCTGCACCCACAGAGTCACAAGAGAAGGTAAGTAGTATGTAAGTAAGAGTAAGACTATGTAAGTTCCTGAGTGGCAGTCTCCACTCACATAGTCATTTGGTTAAGAAGGGGTTACCGGGAAAGTCATCCGGGAGGAGTTTTAGGATGGGCCATCTTATAGATTTAGAAGTACTCTTTTTTAATTTTCGCTGTGCCACCTTGTCTTTACCGCTCGTGCCGCTACCTTGGAAGAATGCCGTTTATACTAATTCTATTGACGATATCTCCTTTCCTAGTCATTTTATGATAAAACATCTAATACATCTAACGGAGCGGCGATCTGCGAAAGGTTGCGGGCAGCAGCTGGATGCGTCAAGCTGAAGACAGGGCGCTATGGCGCTCTTTAGGGGAGGCCTATGTCCAGCAGTGGACTAATGTGGGCTGATGATGATGATGATGATGACATCTAACGGTTATTCTTTAAAAAAGTGCAAGTCAAGTAATACGGCAAGATAATAAGTAAACATTTTTGGAGCGCCGAAATTCTACGTGGATCATGAAGTATGCTGAAAATAATATAATAACGGGAAGCTGATCGTTGAATCATTGCAGAGCGGAAGCGATGTGCCCCATTCTCAACAAAATATGCGGTCGACGCATTCAGCATTCTGAGGTTGTCTGTAAGAAATCGCATTTAGTGATAAGACCGCCCCTTGTATACATTGGCGTATATTGTGTTCTGTTTTTTTGTACATTAAAGAGTTTATCTGTCTATCTATCTATTCTCATTCAAATACCACTGTTTTTTTGTGTGCTGCTGAGATAACAGCAGAGTTTAAAGCACAATATCGTGTACAGTGTACGTAACTTATCGATGGGAAATACTGTTTCTGAACTTGCTATAGAGCTCGTAATAACGACTCGGGTCGACAAATTGTCAAGGCTCTGGACAAATAACAATTGATAAAATAAATAATACTGAATTAGTTGATAACCAAAATTGTAGGTTATTACAGTCGTGAACGGGCATTAACGTGAACGGCGAGTACATCACTCACCTTCGATTCGCTGACGACATAGTCGTAATGGCTGAGACCATGGAGGGCCTCACTACGATGCTCGATGGCCTCTGTGGAGCCTCCGAACGAGTCGGCCTTAAGATGAACATGGAGAAGACGAAGATCATGTCTAATATCCATGTTCAAGCCACTCCTGTTAACATCGGAGGTTCTACCCTCGAAGTTGTTGACCATTACATTTACCTGGGACACACTGTCCAGTTAGGTAAGTCCAACTTCGAGAAAGAGGTCAATCGTCGGATCCAACTCGGCTGGGCAGCGTTCGGGAAGCTGCGAAAGATCTTCTCGTCCACAATACCGCAGTGTCTGAAGACAAAAGTCTTCAACCAATGTGTGTTGCCAGTGATGACATATGGAACTGAGACGTGGTCGCTCACTATGGGCTCCATCAGAAGGCTCAAAGTCACCCAAAGGGCAATGGAGAGGGCTATGCTCGGAGTTTCCCTGCGAGATCGAATCAGAAATGAGGAGATACGCAGGAAAACCAGGGTCACCGACATAGCCCACCGGATTGTCAAACTTAAGTGGCAGTGGGCAGGGCACATAGCTCGCAGGACCGACGTCCGATGGGGCAGAAAAGTCCTCGAGTGGCGACTGCGTTCCGGAAGGCGCAGTGCTGGTAGGCCTCCCACACGGTGGACCGACGACCTGGTTAAGATCGCCGGAAAGCAGTGGATGCGGGCGGCCCAGGACCGGCCTTTGTGGAAATCCTTGGGGGAGGCCTATGTCCAGCAGTGGACGTCTTTTGGCTGAAATGATGATGACAGTCGTGAAATGACGACCGTCCGTCCGACCACATAAAAAATGTCAAGCCACCACAATTTAGAAAATATAGGCGATGATAATGTATGCAAGGAATGTATACTTTATATGCGCTAACTGTACTGGTGGTAATTGTGATAATTCGCAAAGTCATCATCATGTGATGGATGGCGATGAAGTAAGAAATGGAATCAGGTTTCGGGAAAATGAATGGTGAAATTGAAAGCGACGAAGCTCACGACCAATTTGATGATGCCATCGCAGATTATACCCGGGATGTTTCCCGGGATGTAGCTACTGAAGAAGATCAACCGAAAAGAATAAATAATAAATTTCCGAATAATACATGACAAGTGGATCAGGCCTACTGTGAAACGACATTAAAAATCGCGCCGCTTACTCTACGACTACCTCAAGGTGCTGTGGAAATGAGTTATTCCGCGTTTTATTTAATAAACGCCTATTAAATAAAACGCTTTACAAACAAGAACGCTAAAACATACAATTTTGTACATCTTAGGTGTTCACGAATTTTGCTCGGTTTTACATTATTTAATCTTAATTGAAGCATTCAACACTTCGTGCATTAAATAATGTAAAATACACACGACAAATACGTTAAAAGTGTTTAATTTCAATGTGTAGTATTATATTCCTAAATATAATGTAGTATTTGATGTTTCTTAGTAAAATGACTTGGGAAGAATAAATGACACTAAACTGCTTTTAGACGCAATTCTTTCAATATGGCGGCGCGAGCGGCCATAGCACGTGGTGGCCCGAAGAAAGTTCAAAATTCACCTCAAAATCTATTAAATGACCTATACTCAAATCCCGGTAAACTTTCCAGTTAAACTACCGGATAACTGACTATACCCGCCAACTATAAAGATTGCAAACAATGAATTTCTGAGGTACAAAATACCTCCACGATATTTTTTTTTTTTTTTTTGCCCGGGGTAAAATCCTTTATGGACTATCCCTGCCAGCCTGGAGATGGCCAACAGGGGGTGTGTGGGAGTCCCCCCCGCCTCTGTCAGGAGACGGAGTCATACCCACTAAACGTCCCCGGGGTGCACCGTCCCGCGCTTGCTGCCCCGTGGGCCCTGACTGTATCTCCACGATATTGGAGGAATCCTGACTCCTGAGTGAGTGATTTCCTGGCTGAAATGACGACGAAACTGTTTAGAAGATCTCTCCTGCTGTCTTAAAATGCGACGCAGTTGTTTTGTGTTAAAGGTACATTTATAGACTATATTCTATTACTATATGACTATATAATATTATTTTGGATGTAAACCTGTTATATGTAAAGACACTTTAAAATTAAGGATTGTTTAAAATCAACATCCAAAGCTCGGGCGGGGCAATAACAAACTACTAAATCAATAAGTACCACTACCGATGTAACCACGCCACCTTTCACCCAAATGCAATTAGATAATCACTAGATACTAACAATAGTAACAACATTTCCAATGTTTATGTTATTAGAATATATTATTTGCTTCGGTCATTTCTAAAACCAACACGCATATCATCAATATTATTGTTTTTGCCGAGACCTTGTTTCGTAACTTCTATACCACTGGGTCATTACGTACGGACAGATAAAAATAATGAACTTACAAAAAAACGACATTGAAACTTATCTCCTAATACGTCAGTATTATGATTGCATTTGCGCTGCAAAAGCACTGTCTGTTACGGATCCGAGTTTTTCTCCCAAAATAGATAGATCCGTCATCATCATCATTGCAGCTCATAAATAAACCACTACAGTGCCTCCAATTTCATGGAAGGAAATTATCCTACTGTGCCACGCTGGCAAGGCGGGTTGGCACAAGTTTCGTATCTCAAAGGACCTAGAATAAGTTCTCAATATGTTCTCAATCAATAAAATTAGTTTCAATAAAATAACTAATCTGACATCACGCCTTATCAGGGTATGCCTGGTGGCCTTATTGCTAAAATAAGTTTCTTCTAGGCAACGAAAACAGCTTATAGTTATGAGACTACACAGGGTGTATTGCTAGGACCATTATCACAATAACACACCGTGCCTCAAAGCTTACGATCCGATAAGCAGACAACAATGCCGTAACCTGAGGCGTTGTTTCGCAGACTTCGTCTGGCCGACTGCATTTTACACGGAAGTCTTTAGATGCACACGTGATATGTCAGCAAATATTCTTAACAATTTGAATAACTTTGAATTCATCCTGATAACTGATACCCTGGCTAACAACACCACTTCTGCCTAGAGCTCCTGCAAAGATGTATCAGGGTGAACCTTGAGATTTCCATTGACGTGTTTTAACATCTGGTTTTGCACACGCGATAACCCCTCACTGGTGGACGTATGCTTAAGTTCCACCTACTAGTATAAAAAAAACACTTACAATTGTCTCTATTGTATACGTACAGATGTAATAGTTTCTGGACGCCCCGCAAAGCTAAGAGAATCCGGCTGTCGAAACCATTAAAGTTGTTATAGTGGCGGCTCGGATGGCTGTGGAAGCCGGCACCATACACGTGGCGAGCGACGTCGACCTTGATCTTGGCCTCAATGGGCGTTTCGCCCGCCAACCGTTGCATACGTACATGCGTGCGTCCGCCGTCCACATTGGCGGACCGTGTGAACGTTAACCGCTGCGTTACGGCAGTTTTAGACTATCTTCGACTACTTTTCAAGTATATACAATAAAGTGTTATTCTTATTACCATCTAGGAGTAATAGCTATAATAGTACTATAGATTTCCATATTATATACAGAGTGGTCAAAAAGTAGTGGATCAAACGCAACCTTTTGGTTTTATGGGGTCATCAGCAGCAAAAAAAATGTTCTACGGGAGGTCCTTAAGGTCAACCCCTGCAGAGTTATAATAGATTTTGTGTTTTTATGAGAAATTGTCCTCTACAGAAAAGCGATCATTCGTAGCAAGGCCAGAGTTAATCCAACCAAAAAACCAACTCGGTTAGGGCTACTAACCTTTTTTTTATTTTGTAGTCGCTGGGGAAATGCTCCATTCACACCACCACCAAAATTTGGAAAGTATTCTACACTTACTCGAAAAATAAATAATAGTTAAAATAAAACTAAAAAAATGCGCTTACGGAAAATCTAACTAAATAATAGAAAATAATATTTAATTAATTTGAATTAAAAATAGTATCAGAAAAAATGATTTTATTGTAAAAGCGTGACGAGTGGTTTATATGGGCCATTGTAAATGTGCCGGTTGTCGCCAAGAGGACAACGGCAAGAGGGCACACGTGGCACTTCGATAACCTGCCCTTAAGGTTTCAGAGTCACGGTTCGTCCCGTAGGGAAAATCAAGTAGGACAAGGGCAACACAATCTGTTATTCGTAGGTACATAAAAACAAAGAACGTGCACAAGGGCAGTTGCTATTCAGGCTCTTTTTGTCAAGTGAATCGTTTATTATTTATCGTAGGTAAGAAAGTGTCTGTACGGGCGTCACTCGAATGCGTTCACGCGAACAAGTGGCGCCCCAACTGCGTGTATGAGGGTTTACCACTGGGGTTTAGTGTGTAGGCGAGTAGTTTCCAGAGTCCCACATAATCGACCCCCGAGGGGCGGCGGTATGCATAAGGCATTTCCCAGGGAAACAAAAACAAAAAAAGGAAATGAGGTGTTTATGTTAAATAGGTATTTGTTTAGAGCCGCGAAGCCAGAATAGGTTACCTAAGGGGCAGCGCGTAGACTTGTACAATGAGCTCATAATGAGGTCGGGAGGTCCACATGTGTCACCCAGTATCTGTGCTACTTTCCAATTGAGCCGATGCTTTTGCTCGATTGAATTTGCTTCCTACCCACATTCAACCCGACAAGCGTGAGCAACTGACAGAATCCTAAAATACCGGTTCGATTCCGGGGCCGTGCAGGTGTCTTTGTGTAAACCAGAGGCACTTGCTCTGGTTATCATTTTGTATTCGTGAATTTCATTTTTATAAATAGTACAGTCCCTCACCCAGGGGTGTTATGCTGCTGTGTCGGGCTGACTAGGTCAGTTCAAGAGATCCTAGTAACTGCAATAGAAATAATCAAAAGGGCTCTTTAAAAATGTTCATTTTAAGTGCAATGACCTATACTTGATTATAATAAAACTTTTTTAAATACTCAGCAATGTAAATTGCTGAAGTAAAGTGATGAAACACACACCCAGTATGGATCTTAACTATTTGATCGTTAACCATGTTATTGCTGGCTATTTCGAAGCTCGACACTGAAATCACTCCTATTGTGCATGCCATCTATAATTGGATGCTGTTTTATGTAATAGCAACCGATCCGTAACACGCATTTCTCACTATAGTAAACATTATTGGCATAACAGTTAAGTCTATATTTGAATAAACAACAACATGACCTGTGCCCTTTTCACTGGAATTAGTTGTTTCAATTTCCCTTGCTAATTAATGGGTAGCGCAACGGAATGATAAACAAGTAAACAACCCTTATCACACGAGGCATTACTCACCAGGTCAGAGTAGACATAACCCGCGTTACCTATGATAAGTATTATTTCTAATTTTAGTTATGCAAGATGGTCACTGTTACCAATGATTTTGCCAAAACATTATTATTGTTCCATGAGGCAGGTCTTGAGTGAGAACTCATTTCCATCAGTTTCTCTAATAGAAACAGCAATATGAACCCTTAATAAAGTAATAAAAAAACATAACTTGTTATGACTTTAAAACATGTTAGGACTTAAATAAAAAGGCGTTTGTATTGTTATCGTAGTCGGCACGAACACAAATACTAACAAGCCAAAGAACGACAGTGCGAATGAATAAAAGGATAAGGGCATTGGCATTATTATCGTTAACTTTTCACCAATCTGTTGCACCAAGTGCTTCCACCCCGTTGATGCGATATATCACGGCATGACATAACTGTACCGCAAGTAGGCCGGACGACGACCCGGCATCGGCAGCTCGTACGCAGGTCAGACACATTATGCGATCTTTTAGAAGGAAACACGTCACGGTCTGTACTAATTTACTGGCAAATCTATCTATATATCTGTATATTTATATATACAGGATGCATAATTCAAATGTGGTCAATAAGGAACACCGAAAAAATGAAAATAATTATTCTTAAAAAAATATCACATGTATTGTTACACCATAAGAATAATCATAATTTAATTATAAGCCAATTCTAACAAAATAAGAAAATATTGCAATAGTAGTCAAATGTTTAGTAACTACTTGTAAAGAGTAACTGAAATTAACATTGACGTCAGAAAAAATAGTATTGTTAGTGGTATCCACGCAAGTGTGGCCGCGAGGATAAACTTTAGTCAAATAAAAAGCAAATTTGTTCATGGAGGCTGTGATCTATGATATCGTTGTATGGCTTTCTCTCTTTAATTAGCGACTTCCTTACACAGTTGGCTAGTTTCACGAAACTCGGGTAAAAATCTATCAGGTTCGGTTTAGTAACAAGTCCAGAACTAAACAACGTTGATCACAAATGATATTATGATAATGATAAGCATTGTTTACGTTCGGTTGAGGTAAGATGGTGGGACGGTCTTATTGTAGAGGTTTTTTTTTCATTAAATATGGATGATCGATTTACGGATTGACGTTGAAGAAATAATTTACTTTACAGATTGGGGAAGATGAATAAAGTACGGTTTAATCATTTGCACGACCTTTCCGATTCAGAATTGCGGCTGCTGTATCTGTGCACAAAAGAGTATGCGAGTGCTTGAGGTGGCCAGCATACCGGTATAGTAAAAAGAGACATTTCAAATATTTTATCAATTGACAAAACAAAATCATTATTTTAAATTTCAAATGCAAATGAATTCATACTCAAATGCAAACTAGATATACGACGACAGTAAAAACGAAAAATTAAAACGGCCGACGCGGGTTTTTTCTGTTGTCGTCAATGTCGTATCTAGTTTGCATTTGTATCTGTACAGAAAAAACTAACTGTCAAACGTTGACAAATGTACACCACGTTTAGAGACAAATAACTACGTTCTCTTTAGTTAGCACGTTTTCATGATCTTTGAACATTATACCGTTTTTTAATCGGCTTCAATCGAAGCGCAAGCACTTGATTCTCATATTTTTTTATGGACAAAAAGTAAAAGTAATTGGATGAAGTAAAAGTAATTTGATTTTCATAAGGCAATTGAGAGCTTGAATAAGATTGTCTGCCACAAAATGACCCCACTCACTTTCACGGACCCTAAACAGAAAAATAGCTAGGAACGTGTGTCGCCTAAGAAATGAAGAATGCAGTGAGGTTATCATAACATTCTGTGTTTTGTCTTCACGCCTGCTTTGACTGGAAGCCACATGGCACCGATTGGCTTGGCCCACGAAACGGGACTACGCTAGCAGGGCAAGTACGTTAGCACAATATCAGGTGGATTGTGGCTACCTCCCTGTGGTTGCCTGTCGGGCATCGACTCTAGGTTGAGCGGTGACCGAGTAGTTTGAATTACATACATCATTTAACCTATTTTCTGGTTTTACTGAAACGTACGTGGTGGGCCCCGACATAAACTAAATTCCTGAATCGCACAAATGTAATGCTTTTTGAGCAAGATTTTTAAGTTTATTGGCAAAATATAGTTTACGCAACCAATGTACACGTGTCATAAAAAAACAGGAAATATAAAACTATGAACTGTCAACACACTTCAACGTCCAATTTTATATTCGGAAATGCATGAGCTCATCTGCCACTATCTAAGTAGTCGGCAAGTATCGTAAAGTGCATTGCCCATCAGTTTTCGCAGGTGTGTGAGCAAGTGAAATGAGTAACCCGTGGGGTCATGAACCCTTAACCCTTGGCAACAGACACATTGTCCGACCACACGTACGATGCGTAACTCACTAGGCATCCAGCGCAGTCAGTCTTTCTTGGCAAGTGCATCTGCCCTCCATTTCCTGCAAAACCTACATGACCTTTGATCCACAGCCATTTTACGTTCTTGTATTTATAATGCACAGCTTTGAGTAATTATACTGTTAACGATTAGGTGCGTGCTATGTTCATACGCTGTTGCTTGTAATGGTGATTGGGAATCACATCACATCATTATATTATAGTCCTTGTGTTTGGCATTTGGTAAAGATGTCTAAGAGTTTTACTTAAAATAGTCTCAAATTTATGTATTTGAGTTTCACCTGCAATTTTATCATCTATTTTGGTTCTTCTTTATTAATTTTATGTCTTCTGCAGTCATTTAAAATTTATATTTAACTAGCTGACCCGGCGAACTTTGTTCCGCATTATATATATTTAAAACAAAAAGAAAGTTGGACATAGGATACCTGAGGTTTTTATCCCTTCCGTATGAAACCTACTTTAACAAAACGCAACTGACAGCGAAACGTTATGTTGTCTATAGTTTAATATGGTCGAAAATTTGACAATTAGAAATTTTGAATTCGACTTGTTTATATTGTTGTAATTCACATAGTATCTTTATAACTTGTAGCCTATGTGTTATTCTGATGTATAAGCTATATTATTGGAAAGTTTCATTAAAATCCATTCAGTAGTCTTTACGTGAAAGAGTAACAAACATCCATCCATACTTACAAACTTTCACGTTTATAATATTAGTAAGATTGAAACACGTTTTGCTGGATGTGGAAGGGTAAAAATATTAATTGAGGATTCTGCATAGCATTCTACATCAATCAGTCATTGGGGTACGCTGGGATGAGAACTTATCCTTTACTAGGTCCCACTAATGAGTGGGACCTCCTCTAATTACATGGAGGGAAATAAACCTACTGTCCCCGACGGCTTGGCACGGGGTTTCATATTAAGTTTTCCTTCTTTTACGACCTAAAACACGTTTTTTAACAATTGCGATCTCACAGACAAATTGCTTGTGCAATTTTGTGAGAAATTGTTATACTATAGAATGTTACTTTGTGCCTGTGTAAGTTCATTTGTCTATATCTTACTCTATCTAAATTTAGGCGAAAGTATTCTTTGTTACCACCGTAATGGTGGTTTTCGTATTTCCATTATTATTACATTAACATTGGATTACTCTTTGAGTAATATTTATTTTGAGTTTGTTAAGATAGCTTAGATGTTGGTTTTATAAAAATATATTAAATTACAATTTGCGTATGTTTAAAATGTGAGATCTGTTCTTGCGCACTATTTTTATGTAATCTTTTTTAATACTGTAACTCGTTTCTCATCATTTCAGCCAAAAGACGTCTACTGCTGTCATCGGTCCAGACTACTGAAAACAAACTTATTTAAAAAAACTTGAATTACAAACTCAAATTTAAAATATTAACGTATGAAATACCTACAAGGAAAATCTTAAACTTATAAAAGAGTCCGCAACAGATCTAACAACTTGAACATTTTGAATAAATATCGAGAGGCTTCCTAATGAGCGTTTTAAACCAATATTGATTATGAACATTGACAAACGTAATTTAATCTCGGATTACAAAAGAAAAGAAAGAAATATTTCATTGCGGTCTAACTTGTTTCAGTCAGAAGGTACATTGAGAAGGATTAATATCAATTAAAGGAACAGAGGAACATTATTTGAAGCAGGTCGGCCAAAGTTGCATAACTAGGTGCCATGGCCACCGGCGTGATTGGCATCGATAAAGCGGTCTCATAGTCCACCGTAGGAGAGTGCAATTGGGCAATTGATATGATTGTTTATAAATAATGCATCTCTATCGGTTCCACCTTGGTCGGCGATGACCCGTGACCGCCGATAGCGTCGGCCGCAAGCGGATCCCGCGTCAATCTGATTCAGTGTCACTTCCCTGTTGCTACACGTGTAGAGATACGAGCCAATCAAAATCTGTTACCTAATTTCTTACTGGTTAGAACTTCTTGTGCTCAAGGACATCTGGAGGATCTGGAGAAAATCTAACCTGCCTTTCCAGAGACAGGGATGTGGTTACATGGGAACTAGTTGGCTCAGCCACCCATCTGTGTTAATTAGCCAACTGTGCCACGCTGGTAGATGTGTTGGCACGGGGCTTCGTTACAAGTTTACATTCTCTTGCTATGGAGTTTTCTGCCTCGTAATGTTTTTAGGCTATTATGACACGGCTCGGTTCAGCAGTGAGTCATTTATGATCTTAGACATCAATCAGATCTTTACTACTCGCAGTTAAGACATTTAAATTTGACGCCTTGTTTTTCAATGGATTGCGAGCACCGCTATGGATCACAGCTTCCCGGGTGAACATTTGAACTGGAGAATCACATTTGTAATGAACCCTCGCGATACAGAACATAAAGCGGGAGCTGTCTTAGAAATATACTGCAGTACTGAACACTATTGGAATTAAAAACTGGGCCATTTCCGAAGTGCATCTAGAATCGAATCGATAATTTACTTGAACAACAACAACTGTCATGCTATCACAAAAAATGGTCATAAAATGAAGTGACCTCAGATTGCAAGTGCTGCATCATCCGAACGCGGGAACAAGCAGCCGTTGTGGTGCCGGTGCAGTGTTCCTTATGACGACGGAGCCGGGTGAGAGTCGGGGCCAGGTCGGGTTACGCCGCTATCACAATTATGCAAGGTTATCGGTAGCAACCCAAATATTTCAGCATTTTTTGCAAAGTTATAGAAACTAGTTGTTGCTTACAGCTCCCTACTGTGGATAGCTGACTCGTGTTAAATACCATAAGTTCTTCAACACATATCCGTACCTCCTTGAGTTGAAAGCTGTTCATAAAGCTTTATTAACCTACATTTGACAAAACTTAAGCGACCGGCAAATCTTTAATTGATGCTACACGAAGTGAATATATATTTACTAAGAAACGTAGGGCCTAGCGAGTAACCACCGATGGTCAATGGAGTATAACGTAAAATATATCAGTGGATAAGAAAACAAAGCGTTGTGAGTTCCCCACTGGGGAGGGCAACCGGCGGCTCTGACGCAGGCAGTCGAAGAACGCCGTTGCTTTTATTGGGTAGGGGCGCAAAGTATCATCTTTCCGCACCCCAGAGTCCGACATACCCCGGATGCCGATCCCCGATGATGCCGTCATCCATGAGGAGTGTAATTTAATTCTGGATACTGGATGAACTTGCCTCCTCCGTTCGAGTATTGTTGTAATACATTCGGGCGCATCTTGTTGATGTTCGCGTTCTGATTGTACGGTTATCTTTTACCTGTTTTTGAAGGCAGATAACGGTAATGTACCGATAAAAAAAAACGATAAATGCGTTTGTGGCTACGTCATCAATCACTTCCAAAATAGACACAAAAATCAGTAATAGGTTCCACAAATAAACAGACAAATCAAACTGAATACCCCTCTCTTTTGGCGGAGGTTGGAAACTGTTCGTAGTGCTCAACGCGCTTATTAGAATCGGCATCACCTATTGTTTTTTTTTGCGATGATGAATATTTAACAAAAAGTATATGATAAATTTAAATATTCGACACAGTTATACAGAGATCCGTTAAATTTAGTGGATGACCTCTAAAGAACCTCTTAATGAGATAATCTGACAAGTTGCGCTTACACGTGCGTCTTTTGGAACGGTAAGGACATGACGCTCTGGTCTAGTCTTGCACAACTAAATGTATCGAGTAAATGCAAACGTAAAAATAATAAAATATATTAGTTGCGTATGTCCGTTTCCGCATTATAAATTGGTGGTAAATAGCAGTCCACTTAAGTCCACCGCTGGACATAGGCCTCCGGTAAAGAGCGGCACTGTGCCCAGTTTTCAGCTTCAAGTGACATATCACGGGTACGGATTATAATCGAGCGGATTTTGAACAAGAATGCAAATTTTGCAACAGACTTCTAAAAGCAGGCGGTTCACAATTCTGTTGTAAGTATATATTTTTATGTTTGTTATAAAATAACTCCGTCATTTAAATATACATTTTGAATATTCTTTTTTGAATAGTCTCCAGATTGGTCCCATATCAATTGGTTCAGCAGATTCTGTATCTACAACCATTTGCACTACAAGTACAAAAATAAATTTCGGATAGTGGCAATAAGAAAATAATAAATATCATCAAGTCGGTGCCAACTTAAACCGACCTTAATTAGGATATAGGTTTTCCCAGTTTTTAATATTTTTATTTCGACTCTTATAGCCTGTTTTTGAATCATGGAGGTATTTATACTGATTTGGCATTCGCCAGAGAGGGCTTAGGAGTAATTTCAACCATGCTTGATTTGCCTAGGATTTTTATAATAAGTATTACTATGATGTTGCAACTGCCCGCCTGGCCAACATGGCTTAATTCATTCAGCCCATACTTTATTCGCTGTTGAATCGGACACCTTCAACCCTGGCTCTGTAATGTATTATTTAATAACTCATTCATCTCAGCCCTCAGACGACCTACTGCGGAGTCGGGCTTCCTCCGAATGCATGGAAGGAGAGAAGTCTATTGGTCTACGTTCCCGGGATGATTTGCCCCAGAGTTTCGTATGGAGTTTCCCTTCTTTGGCGGCTAGGTTTTCTACATTGTCATTTGCTTTTGTTGATTCCTGTCATAGGAACGGGATGCAATGACAGCGGACATGGAAAGTTTTGTCTAAAAATGTTAATTACATTTTGTTAATAAAATACATACTTAACAAAATGTATCGTTGCCTCGCATTATCAGACACGGTTGACCGGACCGATTTGAAGGTGAAAGCGCCGGTAACAATTCACGAGTAAACTGTGTAGTATCTAATTTGTAGTAATCAATACAATACCATCAAGTGAGATACCTACAATTGTTCAATTATCTAAATCGATATCTAAATTAATAGGTTTGCCTGGAAGAGATGGCAGCCAACTAGAAATAGTTTACCATACTTTACTATCTTCTCAAAATCTTAAGGATCCTCTTTGCCGATTGCAAAGAGGATCCTTACAAGATTTGGAGGTTCATGGTGTGCAACAAAGAGTACTCAAAATATTTCAGTTCCTTTTTTTAAAGAGTTTTTATGTTTTGTTTATTTATTTTGGCGTACCAACGAATATTAAAGGTTGAGGTTGATATATTCGCGTTTCTGATCGTAAACAGAATGCAAAAAAATGCCGTTCTTACTTTTTGTACTACACACCTGCCATACAGGCCCCCTCCTGTAACTAAGTATTAAAACATCAAATTTTCAGGCAACAGTTCGTTGTGCCACTGAAATGTTGTTCGTAGTTCGCCATAAACAAAAATAATTGTATTACTCTCATAAAAATAACGTAAATGCACATTTCATAACGGTATCTGTAACATCGAAACTTTGAGTCAATCGTTAGCAAAAGTTCTAAGGCCTATCGCGGCGGACTGCGTGCAAGTTATTGGAAGTTGAATGGCATCGGGCTTTCACTCCCCTTGTCATTCGTAAACACCAAGTAGCCCATATATGGCAGTGAATGGCCCTGTCTGCGAGACTCGGTAAGCAACGTCTACTCTTTTGGGAGGAGACAGCTGTCCCAGTCTGGCGGCAAATATGACAGACAGTCTGACAACTTAATAGAGATGACCTGATTGAAATTTCCTTCCAATACAATTGAATGGTGCGTTTCTGATGCTGATGCCGTTTGTTGATGTTACAGATATGTATTAAATTTTTCAAAATTATTCATAAATTTGTAGTTAAATAAAATTAAGCTTCTTATCGACGTTGGTAATCCCTTCTCAATTTGTGAACCTGATGATAGGGAAATATGTGCCGACGGACTTAGAATATAGTGTCACAAACCACATCACCGGGAAGATTTTTTATGAACTGGATAAGCAGGTAGACAAGAGACGGAAAGGTGGATATGCAAACTCACGCCAACCCATATTGAGAGCGTGGCCACCTCCGAACGATTCGCAGTAATAGGCGGAGATGGTGCCGACAAACAAAGTGTACATGTGTGCCAGGGTTCCAACCCCCGGGCCGAAGAAGACATCTGCAGGCTCCACGTGGTGGATATGTTTATATAAACACGGCCAGCTCGCACGAGCGCAGTTCGCGCGGACGTTCGGCTCAGACATGACGCCTCGACACTTTCATGTGATCGCTCTTTTCGCGACTGTTGCGAGCGGTGAGTGACACACACTAACTGAATCGGCCCGATATTAACTGCGTACGCATCCGTCCGAGGGTTGCGGCAGCGGCGATCCGTTTGGGCGGCTCCTATGTGCCAATGCGGTTTGCCGGTTGTTTGGGAGCAATAGCATAGGAGTTAGTTAATCTGTTAAAACAAGAGTTCGTATGCATGTTGTGACTAAAAATGATTGCGTAGTATGAGTTAACATAATCATAGATGTTGATATCAATTTGTGTTCGTTCGGCGGAAAACGCACTTTCAGTCTTTCCTAAACTTTCAGATGTACCTCTCGCACGCCTCATTGGATTGTAGATAGAATATTTAAACATTGACTTAACACCCGACCCACAAATCAAATCTCAGACCTCGATCAGCATGTAACTCAGGTGTAACAGAAACCGTATAGCCATCCGCAGTGAGAGCATGTAACTAATCAAAAGAAGCAGTTCCGTGTTTAAAATGATTTTCTATCTTGAAACAAGTGGCGGCATGCGACGTGTTTTTGAACAACATTTTTATTGCAAAATATGGCTTCCAGTAAAAACCAACCAACTAGCTTTGGTTATCATTATCCTTTCCAAGTTCCAAGCTTGTAATCTGAGTTCATTATTTCTTTCGTAAGTCAAGACAATTTAGACCAAAACTTAATCTGTAGAACTATGGTATTTTTGTCATAGCTATAGGGTTTTGTTACTTCGATTATATGTTAATTTCGGATAGCACTCAGAAATTACCAAATAATCCAGCACAGCCTGACGTTGCCTAACCTGTATATCGAGTGCGTTCCACGGCTTAAATTTTCCAACGAATGATGTAAATAGTCATTGCGTGGAATATTAAATACATAGTATCACATACTTTCCTATGTGTTTTCCGAAGCTACCAAAGAACTAGGTAGGCAGAAAATCTTGATGCGGTCCCAGCTAGTAGGCTAATTTCCCTCCATTCAATTGGAAGATAATTTATCAGCTCGTACATAAAAAGTATTGTAATAGAAATGTATTGCAAAAGAGACGCGTCGAGATACGTGTCAATTTTCCAATTAAAGAGAACCCAGATGTTTTACATTTAAACGCGCCATTCTCATTATTATGTTATTCGTATCAACGTTATTTTTTTTTACACTATTATGGAGGCAGCTCGTTCACATACATACATATTCGCCATTGTTGTCGTAGCCTAATCGAAGCGTAAGCTCCCAGAATTTTGAGACAAAAAATTACCTCTGCATGCCACAAACCATTAGATCGGCGATTTTGGTTTATCAGCCAGCACTGCAAGAAACATTATCATTTACAATATGATTCATTCCAGCCAGTCAACAAAGATATATCGTTAAACCGGTATAAATAATAAACAAACATACAGTTGAACATAGAACTTAAACGGCCTATCAGAAAATCCTAAACATGTTTCATTAACGTAACTAAGGTCAGATTATTTAAATAACATAAAACCAACGTTTCATTAGGGCAGTAGTAAACGGTCTGTTACGTTGTCGTTCCTATCAAATTTTAATCACTTGCCAGTAGGTACTCGTTTAATATCACTTAGAAGAAGGCCAAGTTGGCATAAAATTAAAACCCGTAATGGGATTGCAACAAGCGGACGGCGCCGGGCGCTTGGCCAGAACGTGCGTAGATAGGACATGTTGACGTGCTTTATCAGGAGCACACGTGCGCGAGGCAGCGATCCGCGGAGATAGGCTGCGGCACCCGATCTGTGTCCAATCTAATCGTAGAATACGGAGCGTCCATAAATTACGAGAGGCGCCTGGGGAACGGAGACGGCCATTCAAATCTCAGCTAATCGCTGCCTTCGTTTTCTTTGTCGCTCCTTTAGACTTTCATCTTTTCGGACGTTGCAGTTTACCACATAATATTTCTACCATCTGGTGTGAAGGTGGAGAAATCGGAACACATTATGATATGAAATAATAGCTTTCACATGGAAACGTGGGAGGACTAGTGTATGTCAAGTCAGTCGTATTTTATCGACAAGTAATAGTGTTATTGGGTAACACATCAAATAAATTATCACAATTTTTCAGCTAAACATCGCTAAAAACAATACAATAATATTTATTGCGATTATACTGCTGCGATATAGTAGGACGGCACGTCACTAAACAAAAAAATCATATTTTGAAAAATGTTAGGTGATACTACGCGTTCATGAATGTGAATAGAAGTTCATGAACATGTCATGTTCTAATCTACCTTACATAATTAATATATGGTTTTTTATTGCTGAGCACTAGTCCGTGAGACGTCTGCGCATCTGACGCGTTGTGGTTTATCGTGCATAATATTAGTGTACCTGATGTCGCAACCTTAGTAATTATATTTTAACCAATATGTTTTGATGGTTACCGCGGTTCGGGTAGAGACCAACACAATAGGTCCAAGATCGTAATAGTAAAGGAAATTGAGCTGTTGAATAATATATGTCGAACCAGCCGACTGATACAAAGGAACTCAACAGGTGGAGAGGCAACGTAGCCTCAAGAGAAAGGAAAATTGATACAAGCCGTGTTCAAAGCGAGCGTGGCACAGTAGGCTAATTTCCCTCCATGTAGATGGGGGAGGTCGGTCTCAGCAGTCGGTTATTTATGGACTGAGGTGGATACTAAAAATAATTCTGTTTTGAACAATTGACTTAATCTGATTAATTCACTATACAGTCTTTAAATTACGTGCTGGGTCAGTGTGGTGGTGGAATTATAATACAATGCCACCAAATCCTTCAACTGCTGGATGTTATAGAGAAAAAAAACTTGAAATGAGGCCTTGTGACAAATTTCCCTCCTCACTCCGTAATCTCGATCCAAGGAAACTCCAATTATAGTGGAACATTGATGGGTCGAAATTCGATTGAGTCAAAGTTCGTACCGGCTTTGAAATAACAATGATAGACCACTTCGTACACGACATGAATGTACTACGATAATCGTAGCACGTACTACGCCAGGCTACGAGCGTAGAAAACGACTGGCTATAGTACTGTCGGTAAATTATTTTCTTGCTATACGATGCTTTAAATCGATATTATATTTATCGACTATACCGTGTGTGACGTTTTATTAATTGTTCAGTTTTTGATTTGCCAGTGGTTAAGGCAAAATATTCACATATGTTAGAACACATTCATATTTAACTTATCTGAATCAAATTTCAATAAATATGTAATTTTAAACCATTTATGAATATAAAAATATATTTTCTAATATGACTACTCAGCCAGATATTGAAGATATTAGTAATAAAAACATCCGTTACGCAAATGAATATTTTATAGCTAATTTAGGGAAGTCGTTACTAAAACAAAATAACTATGTATTTTCAAGGTTATTTGTATCTTCGCAAAACTACGGCTGGAACCGGATTTCTGGGGCAAGATTATAGAGGCAGGCGTTTAATTACATTATTAAAAAGAGATATAGCATACAATTCCAGTATAATTTATTGCGCGTTTCATTGGCGCAATGACGTACCTATTTATTAGATACTAACTTTTTAATAAGGCAGTCAACTGCCGTTCCGAACGAATGGTAAAGACTAAATAATAATTATATATATGTGTTATTATTCGAATAAAAAACATTGATTTTGCACCTAGTTACTGTTACACTATTTCTATATAAACATGTAATTGACAGACACCGAGACCGAACCGTAACGGAAAGAGAGGCAATGAATTCTTCTTCTTCTTTTAATACCCGGGCAGATCAGATACGCTAGCACAGTCCCGGTTCGCGTAAACGCATTCGGCTTTTGGCATCACAGCCTACTCAATGTCAATTGCCACCAATGCCCGTCAGTATATGCCGGGTATCACTAGAGTGCGTGTAAAATCTTGACACTAATTACCATTAACAACATCGGACACATTCTTCCATTGGGCCGGAACCTAGAGCCGTCTCTGCAACAAGACGTGGAATATTGGCAACCAGTAGTAGCCACTGTACGGAAACCGTTATTTGCGAGAAAACGCACACTTACATGCACCAAATATGTACAATAGCGCCTCGTAAACGGTGGAGGTCAACAGTCTCCAATACGCATAACTCCGCGACACGTGTATTGCGGAGCGAGTGTGTGCCGACATAATATTATTGGGTTCCGTGCGAGATACTCCCCAATTACATAGAAACGAAAACATAAAGTCACGCCTTTTCCCGCAGGGGTAGGTAGAGATCACATCATTCCACTTCCACGATCCTGGCTCACAACTTTCGCTTCTTCCACTTTCATCAACCTCTTCATGCATGCTCGTCGGTTTAGGGTGCTTCTGACCTGACCTTTCTTTAGGACAACACCTATTTGGTCATGGAATGTCCTTCTTGGCCTGCCCCTTCCAATGTTCCCATTCAAACTCCCGCTATATATTTCTTTTGTAAGTCTACTTTCACTCATCCTCTCGATATGACCAAACCATCTAAGCATACTTTTCTCAATTCTAGTCACAGTTTGAATGAAGACATATAAACGAAATTGACATTAACTCAAACAGGCAAGACAGATCGACGTCTTAGTGATCTAGGGTTTGCTGGGCTGCGTGCCTGTAGGCCGGGATGCCGTCCAACGGTCTCTCCCGCTTATTGGAGATTCGGAGTGATAAGTCAAATACATTTAGGCGGACCAATGATACCCTGTCGGGACCGGGGAGTGTGGAGCTTATCGCCGATGTTGTAGTGGGTAGCCAGGGCGTATGGCTTGACCTACTCGACCGTCGACCAAAACCCGATGGGGTGGTGGTTTGCAGCAACCATTTCCATTAATAAGGGGTTACAGTTACTGTCTTTGGACCATGAGTCCGTTCCGATTCGTGTCGGGCAAAGGTTGTGTAAGCCAAAGATGCATTATTCTGGTCATTTGGTGTCTGGATACCAGCAAGGTATTCCTTTTACATTACTCAAGGTATCAGCTGATTTTATAAGTGTACAATTACAATTGAAATCGGCACCAGCGAGAGGTAATCAGGTCTCCAATTACAGAGAGAAGTACGTTGCACAATAGTTTGGCATTATTTTAGTTTTTTCGCATAGACAGTAAATTTGAACTGTATATGTCACCCATGTCGCAGAACGCATTCGATATGCGGGCTAAGCAATGTCTAGCTCTGCTAGATTGGGGGGGGGGGGATGTCTATTATTTATAATTTCTGACCTCTTCCGCGCTTTGGGCAACGACAAGTATCCTTCTAGTAGGAATTTGCTTTAGTTACCTGCGCACAACGATCTCCAAAAAACTAGTTAGTGAAACAAAAATGTTGTATTACATGTGCCCGTCAATAATTCCGCATGGCCTAACTACAGCAATAATACTAAAACTAAATTTGTTATGGTGACTCTTGACATGTTCATTTAGTACGTAAATCATAATACGCAAACTTGTTGCCTAGCGGAAAGCAGACGTTCTGAACTACTTATCATTTATTCGCAGCTGATAATGTATATGCGAAGTTGATTGTATTTTTCTTAATTCTATACCCTCTGACTGCAATACGTATAAACGAAATGTTTTTACAATTATGTACATGTACGCTTTCCCGTCTAGCCTTCCTACAAACAATGTTCGAATTCCGTCCTCTTTGAATGAGTCACCACATCAATAACAATTATAGACATCTATCGAGCCGCTGAAAGCCAGCGATTAATGACTGCAAATAAATAAGTATAACGACTTTTGTTGGGGACACAATCTCAGACGCGTCGTGTCGGCGGAATGCTACATTTGTCGTCTCCATTGGTCGCCCTCGGCAGTCACACGAGTGTTCTTACGGGCGATCACGCGGAGTTCGCTAAGATTTCAATTTTATCTGATTGCCGTGTGCTTTAGTTGCAGTTGCGAGTGCGCACGCATGGCCTGCGTCAGTGGAAAGCGACGTTCTGGCTCGCACTGAGTCGGGATGGGTGCGCGGTCTCCGGCGGTATGGTGAAAACGGTGTCTACTACGCCAGCTTCCGAGGCGTACCTTACGCCAAGCAACCGCTAGGGCATCTCAGGTTTAAGGTAAACAAACAATTCGATCCTTTATACCTTTCAACTTGACTAGAATAACGGATATCAACCATTTCGTCTCTTTTACGTTGAATTCGTCTATGTAATTAAATTAACGACATCATTGGCATTTTACACTTGAGCTTTTGTATTTTTTGTTGTAATGATAATGCAATGTATGTCTATATACTACTTTAACGACGAGGACCAACGGGTCATTCAATTTTTCAATTAGTCGTAATATATAATAGTCGGCAAACAAGATGAATGAAACAACTTGTCCATGTGGTGACGGATTTAGAATTCTCAATGTGGGTGACCCACACTACGCACATAACCCAGTGCCAAACCGTCTTGCCAGCGTGGACCAATAAGCTATTTTCCCTCCATGAATTTGGAGAGGCCCGACTCAGTAGTGGGTCATTTATGGGGTGAGACGACGACGACGACAAAACATGACTGACTGCGCCGTCGTAGTACATTTTCGAATCTCATTGGCGGAACTGGAAGGTGCGCCGCACAAGATTGTTCGAGGACATGGGCGACCCATCCTCCACTACGGCACTTTGCGCTCAAGATGTTTCTCGTAATATAGCGAAATAAATCGGTTGTCATGTGGTCAGGAGCTGCAGCCGGCCGAACCGTGGGAGCTGTTGGACGCCCTGCAGGAGGGGCCAGCGTGCTTGCAGACAGACAAATTTTACGGACCGCTGATGAAGCCGCGAGGTTTCAGCGAGGCGTGCATTTTCGCTAATGTGCACGTTCCGTTGCCTACCGAGGGCTGGAGCCCAGCGCTGGACCTGGAGCCTCCTTATGCCAGCAACACCATTGATTTGGAGCAGGTAAAGTAGCTTACAATTAGTCTCTTTGTTGTTATTAGAAATACGTCATTAGCTAATAATGCATATTGTCGTTGTCTAGGCTTACTATAGACCGTACAAAAAACTAACATAACTATTTGGTTGGACTCTGTCAACCTGTCATTGTACCATTTTCTGACTGACACCGTTTTCGAGAGGCTTGTCTATGTTTGGTGAAAAGTAGTATTGCTTTGTTTTACAGGAGCTCGGTCCCGCCCGCCTGCCAATTTTTGTGTTCATCCACGGCGGAGGTTTCGCATTTGGTTCCGGAGATTCTGACTTTCACGGTCCGGAGTACCTGGTCAGCCGAGGCGTCATCGTTATCACCTTCAATTATAGGTAAACTATCAAAAATATCTCAAAGTGCTCAAAGAGCAAAAAAAAAACAGTGTTTACTTTTGCTTAACTTGTTATTGCTTATGGTTAGCAATTGTATCTGAAAACGATATTTACTTCACGATGCGTCGGAAGAAAAAATAAACCTGTTATTTAGTGGTCTTAGATGGACTAATTTTAGCTAGCCACTTTGTTAAGTTGTTGAGCCAGCTAACTTTATAAAGCCCACGGAGAGAGGCAAGGCGAAGAGCGAAACAGTGTATTCGTGGGTTTGGCCCAAGGCCCTCTGTCCTCAGAGTTGTTAGTGGGTTGTCCGGCCCAGCGATTATGCCGATGGATATATCCATCGGCATAATCGCTGGGCCGGACCCCCACCAACCTGCTACCGCTGGCCCACCATGATCACGGGCGTTTCGTTGTGGCTATCGCTAGTAGCAGCTATACGTTGCACTGGAGGAGGCGCCATTAAATCGGGCGCCTGAAAGAGCCACGTCTAACGTCCCGTACGTGCCTTTTTGTGTGGTTCGGGAGCGTCTAGATTTACCCATCAAAGCATGGGGCTCATGGAGGACGCGGAGCGTGTTTCCTCATTGGGGAGTGAAACCCGGGGCCTTTTTCGGGAGTTGAATGGCGCCGTTGATTTTGGTGGGTAGCTCGAGGAATAAATTTCCATCTTTCTGAGCCCCAGAGTTCCCATAACCCGGCTAGCATACGGCGAACGTGTATCAGTAAGTCCGATGTTAAACGTAAAAAAAGAAACTGAGGCAAATATATTGTTTCTACACGTTCAGATTAAATGTGTTCGGCTTCCTGGCGATGAATACGACGAACATTCCCGGCAACGCGGGCCTTCGGGACATGATTACGCTGCTGCGTTGGGTGCGCAACAACGCGCGCTCCTTTGGCGGTGACCCGGACAACGTCACCATCGCCGGACAGAGCGCCGGGGGTATCGCTGCGCATCTACTCACCTTATCTGAACCCGCCGAAGGCTTGTTCAAAAGGTAGTATATCCACATATTTAAAGTATTTGGCACCTGGGACCACGTGCCTCCGGTTTGACCCCGAGTCGTGTCTTTTTGTAAACCAAAAATGGTGGTAATTTGTGTTTCTGAATTAAACATATATGTATTTGCAAAGAGCCCCCGAGATGTATGGTTACCTGTAGCAGGAAAGTCGTGTTTCAGATACTACTGAGTTTAAGTTGAAACTAAACATGCTGCATGCTTAAAGGGAAACATGACATCTAGGACAATAGGGAGTAAACCACCATATAAATAACGTTATGGTTTTCAAATATAGAGCTCAATATCCTAAGATGCGTTGTTATGACTTCGTGGGTGTAAGGCTGTATGTGGTTGTGCCTAACATGGGCACTTTCCATGTTTGTTATCAAAGTGTCCTTGTGAAGCAAGATATAATATTGCAAGGCGCTTTTAGTGACATATTTTTGTACCATATAATTAAAAAAGTGTTAAAACTTGAAATGTGATGCTATTCATTACAATGTTCTGATGACAATGAGTACTCATTTTGGAATAATGGTTGTCTTTCAGGGCCATACTTATGAGTGGTGTAGGCACCAGCGGGTTCTACAGTCCGTCTCCGACTTTCGCACAGGTCATCGCGGGACAACTGCTGACTCTGCTCGGCATCTCGTCTGCAGACCCTGACGAGATCCACCAGCAGCTA
Source organism: Clostera curtula (assembly GCA_905475355.2). NCBI lineage: Eukaryota > Metazoa > Arthropoda > Insecta > Lepidoptera > Notodontidae > Clostera > Clostera curtula. Next base: position 517,177 of record FR997813.1, on the reverse strand, counting down.
ATTGCCATGCCGGCAGAGAAGCTTACCGAAGCCAACGCATTCTTACTAGAGCAATACGGTCTCATTACCTTTGTGCCCACTGTCGAGTCACCACTTCCCGGGATAACAATGGTTCTGGACGATTTCCCCGAAACCCTAATAGCAAAAGGTAGAGGAAAAGATATTCCACTAATCATCGGGTTTACAGACCCTGAGTGTGAAACTTTCCGTCCGAGATTGGATGAGATAGACATTGCCAAAAAGATTAAGGAGAACCCTACGCTGATAGTACCTTCCAGTGTGATATTTACGACACCTCCCGATTTGCTGCTGTACGTTGCGAAGAAGATTGATACCGAGTACTTCAATGGGACCATTAATACGGATAATTTTGTTAACTTATGCTCGGATAGTTACTTTGAATACCCGGCGCTGGATCTGGCCATGAAGCGAGCCGAAGCTGCAGCGCCGACGTTCCTGTACCGCTTTGTGTACGACAGCGACCACAGCGTGGTGCAGGAGGCAAGCGGTCACAAGCAGTACGAGGGCGCCGGGCATACGGAAGACATGACCTACGTATTCAAAGTGAACTCTATTCCAATACAGCGAGACTCAAGGGACGAACACATGAAGTACAGGATGACTTCGTTTTTCGTCAATTTCTTAAAGAACAGGTAATCGTAACTTGGCATGATTTTAATCACTTTCGTTAGAATTAGGTGTTATGATTAAGTTGCTATCTTTTTTTTATCAGTGACTTGAATGTCTTTGACCGTAGCCTTGCATGATTGAAAGCAACGCCACGGTCTAAGATGGAGCAGGCAATTCAAGGAAATGCCCGGCACCGGCACCGGCTCTCACATACAACGACGAAACAGAGTAAAAACGGCTTGGCGCGGACTTAGATGTGAGGGTGTGAGGGTGATCCCCGCATGGAAGAAATATTTGTACGACCTACAAGTATTTGTTCCGGGTCTGGGTGTTTTGTATCTATAATATGTATTTATTTACAAAAAAAATAGGTATATAAGTAGTTTATCATCCATCTCGTTAGCATAACACAAGCATTAAGTTGCTTAACTTGGGACGAGATGGCGTTGTGTGAAATGTCCAAGGATATTTATTTATTTATTTAATACTTTTAGTGATTCCCTTATCATCCATCACCAGCCCACTCTAGTCGCCGGAGTTATGATTTAACAAATAAACATCTAAGAATATTGATTGATTTAAGGTTGTGTGTGCTTACAGAGAGCCTTGGGCCCTATGGCCGCCAGTCACACCGGAACAGATTGTGTACGAGAATATAGAGCAGCCCGAGAAGTGCGAAATCAAGTCCTTATCGGAGAAACAACAACATTTGATAAAATTCTTCAGCAACTTAAGAAAGACGAATATACCAAATTAGGCAAGGAACACAACATCAGAGACGTTTTAAAAACGTTTTGTGGTACCCGTTAGAGCGCGTAAAGCGCTATCACTTGGGGTTCTAACTATAGTGTAATGTTTGGGGCAAAGAGATCATACTGTTCAAGAACAAGTGCGATTGAGATCTTGAATGATTTTAACAGCACGCAAACTAATTGAATGGTTGTCGCAAAAAAGTTATATATTCAATATACGTAAGTTAGATTATGCCTTAAGTCATCTGCTAAGTGTTTAAAATTTAAGATGAAACGTATACAAAACGACGATGTGTTTTAGCAACGGTGGGTACTTAAATTTTCGGAAAACGAATGATTTTTAGGAATAGATAAGTAAAAGTAAGACTTTGGTTTATGCGTGATTAAAAGAAGATGAAATGTGAAATTAATCCTTTACGTGATCTGTTAAAAATTATTAGTAATCCAATTTGACTCATAATATGATATCTGTGTATGTAAACCCGTTCTGCAGATAATTATCACACGTTTCCATATTTTGGTATATCTATTAAGCTGCTTTCTTGTATCCTCCTTTAAATTTGTTGATTGAATTTGAAATTTTGAAATTGAATTGAATGTAACTCGAACAGTCTTTTAAGATGGCAACCACATACGTTATAGCAGATTATTGTCCGAAGGGATTTAGCAGCGTCCTATGTCACGGGACTCAGTAGTTGTTTGTTTTTAAATTACCGGTCTTGTTTATAAGACAGATATATGTTAAGTTTATGTGACATAAGTGCTCCGTGTGGATCATGAGCCGGTCCAGTTCCAGGGTTGGGAAAATATTTTTGTCTAAGCCCAAAGACACTTGACCTGAACCTGGCCGGAAATTACAAGTTTTATTGGAGAAGCTGCGGAAGTTGCCTTTATCAACATACTTAATATTGCTCCACATAACGCACCTCACAAATTATTAATATGCTTGGTAAGATTTCTATCTTATGACTAAATGATCTCTCAAGAAAAACTTAATAGAATATTCTTATGTAGTTATTGTTGAAAAGTCTTGATATTCGATATTTACCAGAGGGAATAATACGTCAAGCAGAATCTCGTGGATATTAGCGATCAAGACTTTTCCTCACAGCAATAATTTATTAATGATTGGTATTAAGTGGAAATCTTGGTGCTTTTTGGTGATTTCTACGTAGTTCAACGTTCAAACCAAAAGTGTAATTGGAAACGACTGAAATATTGTATTACTACTTAGTTTCTAGTTTCTATTAAGTTCGGATAACAAATTGTAAATATCCGCTTTCTCTTATGACAACATATATTTATATTTTCTATTGTGATGTGTGTACCGCAGTACAAAATGAACGATGGTCTGTTGTTGTTATTAAATATAATTGAGCGGATGAATGTAGATGATGCTTTTATTTCAATGAATCGAAATCAGTTGTGCCTCGCATTGTACCTTCCGTGCATAAGGGTGTATTGCACTAGCGATGCGCTCTACGTACTTCGTACTAGTCGTTGGATCAGTAACGTTGTCAATAACTCAAAAGCGCCTGAGAAAAAGATTACAGGACAAGATCATTTCTTAAACAAAGATTAGTATAGCTTCAGTATACGACAACATCTGTCACATCTGCTGGATAACAACAAAAGTCTATACTACCTTGGGCCAGACCAACGACCACTATCAGTGCCAGGTCGTTTGGTATAGAACGCCAGATGATATTCTTTATTTTATATTAATAATAAAACGAAACCCCTGCACTAGGTCTAACCTCTATCGCGAGCAAACATGTAATTCATGAACACAAATGACACCCAGACTCAGAGCAAATGCCTCTGGCTTAGACAAAGACACTTGCCTAACCCCGGAATCGAACCCGGGTCCCAAATCGGTACGGTATATAATATATAATACTATTGTAAAACCTCATCTTGAATACCTCATAGAAGTATGGGGTATAGCCGCCAAAACAAATTTGAAACCACTGCAAATAGCACAGAACAAAATTATTAAAATGCTCTTCCATTATAACTACCTCACTCCAACAGAAACAATATACAAAGAAACTAAAATAATGACTTTACTTCAAACATACAAATATAACACATGCTTACTAGTGCGAAAAATCTTAGATAAACGTATACATACTAAATTAACTTTTACAAAAATAGGACAAACGCAAAATCGGATAACAAGAAGAATGAATGATCTATCCCTAAATCGTCCACGAACCAACTATGGACTAAAAAATATTCTTTATGAAGGAGCCCAGTTATACAATAAACTGCCTAATGACATTAAGGAAATACAATCATATAATTGTTATAAAAAAACTCTTAGGTACCACATCTTGAAAGACTTCTGCAGATTTTAATTTTTCCGATGGCCATTGACATAATTTCTATCAAAGATATACGTAATAGAATACGAAATTGTTATATTTTAGTTTACCCACAATTTAATGCAGTTACACTCGTAGATTAATATTATATTTTAAAATCCATCATGTATTCCCATGTAAGTGAATTGTATTCTTTTTGTGGAATAAATGTCTTAAACCAGAAATACAACCCCAAATGTGAAATACGTCCTATCTTCTAATGTGAAACATATTATGTTGCGTGACTATTCAGTGTATACCTATCTTTAGGTCGACCTATGGGCGATATATAGACACGCACGCTACGGCGCGTGTCGACTCGTTAATACTGATCCGCTTCCATTTCCCAATGTAACTGACCTGTTCAGAAACAAGAGCCAACAATAACTAGTAAAGGGTTGAAACTAGTTTATGTATTTTGGGTAAATTAGATGAGATATACCATTTTATTTATTTAAACAAGGATGGTAGCATCTTGATTTTCTACAAATCTGATTTGAGTAACCGAAGTGGATGAACTTATTAGAACGAGAAAGGATTTTCGAAAAAAAACTAGATTTGTTTAATTTCATAAGAAGCTTCTGTTCATTTGCACGATGTCGATTAAACCACATGTAAAACTGCTACTCTGGACAGCCCTTGTGTCATGGACGGAACAACATGTGATCAGCACTGCCCAGGGTAAGGTGCGCGGCGTTCCTCATGATGGTTATGTGTCATTCACTGGTATACCTTATGGAACTGCGAAAGGCCCTGCAGGTCGGTATAAGGTAAGCGGTAAAATTACTATGCCACTAAGGTTTCTTGTCAAGCACAATTCAACTAAAATAAACACCGAGGATATTCAATAGCAAATTGTAGAGATAAATTTGTCAGGCCAAAATCTGCCACCAAGCCAATGCTGTAAATCTATAATGTCGCATAACCTCTAAGATATTTTTATTTAATACACAAACAGAAAAACATATATGAATAACATTAAAATACTTAAAAACACTAAAGAAATATTAGAAATAGGAATAAACTAAACCTAAAACTTAAAGATACTTATTGTTGAAAAGTAAAATTAAATATAAAATACTTCATCCAGACTGCTTCCCTTGGGGAGGGTGCCCAAAATGCTGGCGACCTCTAAGTATAATCTTGAATGTCAAAATAATGTAATATTACAATATTAAAACACGTTACTTGTAATCTGTAGTACCCACAACTTTATTCATAACTTCGTAATGATAGACAACCTTGAGATGGACATCTCAAGGTTGTCTGTAAGAATTCGTATTTAGCGATAAGACCGCCACTTGTACAAACTGTTACTTAAATTGTGTTCTGTATATTTATCTTGTGTACAATAAAGAGTTTATGTATCTATCTTTCCATTTTAAGATGGCCGGCGTAGCTCCCAGTTGGCCCGGCATAAGGGACTCCAACAGCAATCTTTGCTCGGCTTCTTCGGCAGAAGATTGCCTTCGTCTAGACGTACACGTGCCGACCAAAACTTCTGGCACCTGGCCAGTACTCGTGTGGGTGAGCGGAGGCAGCGGGCCTTTTGCTCCTGGCATGTTGGTTCAGCAGGGAATCATTGTGGTCGTGGCATATCACAGGTTATATATACGAAATTAAAGTAGTTTACTCAATACATAATACGAAAGTATTCAAATACAACCATCTGCCGAATATCGGCAGTGTCCTCGTTTCTCTTAATTTACTAAGACTTATATTACATTCACACTTAGTTTCAGCACAATAGTAGTACATAGTAATAATAGTCATATTTAGTCTTTTGTCTGTGTGGTGATGAGGTAAGAATGCACCAAAAAACAGTACGGAAATGTGAATAAGCCGAATTAAAAAAATACTATGTTTATACTATTATACATCACACACATACATATACCTATATAAATGTACATACATAGTATATTATATATTTTAGGCACGGGCCACTTGGATTCGTCTGTACTTCCAGTGAGAACGTGCCAGGGAACGTTGGAGTGAAAGACGTCGTCTCAGCTTTGCGTTGGGTAAGAGACAATATAGTCGCATTCAAAGGAAACTCAAATAAAGTAGTGATAGCTGGGCAAGGTCTAGGGGCAGCCATGGCCGAGGCACTGCTGCTGTCCCCCATGGCCCACGGGCTCTACCACGGCGCGATTCTACAGAGTGGCAGCATCTTATGTCCATGGGCTTTTAACTACGATGCAAAGGAGAGACTGATGGAGCTAGTGAATCAATTTGACGACGCCGGAAACTCAACAAGGGTATTGTTAAATTCCAAAATGGAGGACTTGGTCGCAGAAGCCAACGGACTTGACGTACCGTACTTTCCGTTTGCCATCTGTCTGGAGGAACCAACGGAAAAGCAAGAGCGACTACTGACTGATCCTCCGTACGATTTGTTGGTGAACAAACAAATCAATTCAGTACCTAAGATTATCGGTTTCACTAATAACGAGGCATACATATTTGCATCGTTATTTAAAGAAGCTAAACTATCCAAGTTATCGGGCCACCGCTTCCAATCGCTCCTTCCTGCCGATTTGAAGTTCCTAAATGGACGAGAAAAGACCCAAGTGACACGCGAAATCCTAAACATGTATTTCAATAATAATGGTAATACAACCATGGATGCTATTTTGGAATATTACAGGTAATGGAAAATTATTTTACAACCATCTATAGCCGGAAAACTTATCGTATATCACACTAACTGGAAGATACTTCTAGCAGTGTATCGTTAATCGGCTGACAAATAATAAAAGTTTTTCTTATTCGTGTAAGAAATATCTATATTGACACAATTCAAGATTTGATGATAGGCTTTGATTTTAACAATCTTGATCAACAGAGACCTCTACTTTACAAGTCACATCCATAGGAGTGTTCGCCTCCATGCAATGGCATCTTCAGCTCCAACTTATTATTACCAATTTTCACATCTTGGAAACATTGGCGTCCAATCTGAACCGGCTGTCAAGAAGGGGGGTGCCGCTCATTCCGATGACCTAGCATACTTATTTAATGACGAAAAACTTGAAGGGGAAGATGGAGATATTCAGCGAACCATTATTGAGTTCTGGGCAAACTTTGTAAAGTTTTTGTAAGTAAAATAGCTTTTTAGTATTATCTCGATTATCTTGAAAATTTAAGAAACACGTAGAAAACGTGTAAATAAAAGAGGCAATGTACTATGTCACTTCCATGTTAATGTAACGTGCAAACAAAGTACATATATCTCCGTGTGGCGACGGACTTAGAATATCCCCCCATTCCATCCTGAGGGTGTCGTAAGAGCCGACAAAAGGAATTGATAGGGCCTAAAAACCTAGCCGCAAGAGAAGGAAAACTTAATACGAAACCCTATGCCAGCCCACCTGCCAAAGAGGCATAGTACGCTAAATGCCCTCCAAGTAATTGGAGGAGGCCCGACTCAGTAGCGGGCCATTTACGGGCTGACAAGTAAAAGTAAAGCTGTGCTAAGCAATTACAATTTAATGAAAAGGTGATAAGCATACAATTATGAAAACTCTCTGACTATTATTCCTTTATCTACACACTTAAATTAATAAACTGGAAGTAAATTCACGCGAGGAGATATATTTTGTAGGATCATAATTTTGGTTGTTTTAGGAAGCCATCATCTCCCCAAGGAAACACCATATGGGAACCAATGAAACTCGACAAACCAAAACTTATAAACATTAGTACAGATCTGAGAATGGTCGACTATCCATACTCAAAGAGCTCCAAAAAGTGGGATGATATCTATGAAAAATATTACTACAGGCGACATCGTCTTTACAACAACTAGCCATAGCAGCGCTACCTTTTTATCGCCTTCGTTTTTACCTAAATACACGATTAATGACCAGGAACAAATATAACAGTATTTTCATTACCTGTCCGATCTGAAAGTTATTTTTGGCTATCCGATAAAGGATCGCAGAAAGGAGACAATTTTGCTTGTTCGATGAATATATATAAAACTAGCTGACCCGGCGAACTTTGTTTCGCCTTAAAGGCAATAAATGAGCAGATTTTTGATTTTATTAACTTCAATTTTTTATAAGGATAAATATAAATAAAAAATCTATAATTTTAATTATACTTTATTGGCCATCTATTTTAGTAACTGCACTTTTCAGTGAATCAGCTTGTGACAGACGACAATTTTCGGTTTAATAACAGGCGCATGAACAAATAACGCAGATGGTCTTCTGACCCGGAACATGCCACATATAATTGATCTTGGGAAATACATGAATTTCCTAGATAGGCCACAAACTTTCCAGGATTGGCCCTGTGATTTATTAATGGTCACGGCGAATGCCCGACGGATCGGAAATAATTAAAACTGAAACGGTATATCAGTTGATATCGTCGGGATCCTCGGATGAGAACTTCCTCACCTTCCAACTTTACTTTGAGTATATTCCATTGTTCATCAATTCACTTACCACCAAACGCGTTCCGTTGCACAGGTTTAGTGGTTTTGGTTTATATTTGGAAGCAAACATAGTACGTAGCCAACCTTTAGTCGTAAATTGTGCGGTGGTAAGCCAGGCACATCCAAGGAGTCTTTTTTTACACAGTCAATATATTTGAATTAATGCAAGTGTACCAATGATTTCATTCTGAATTATGTTAGTTACTTTATGTCATCTACATATTTATTCTTAGCCGCCAAAATTGCTCGCTCAGTCAACCATTCATTATTTTTGTGTTTGTGAGTTCGTCCTTCGATGAACAGAAGTTCTGAGAAAATAAAATCAATCCACATATTTCGATGATTTGAGGCAGAAATAGCGAGGCAGTAAAATAATTGCGCCTCCAAAACATCTCGAGTCATTACGTAGGTGTTCGGTCGGATCGGATAAGTGCTTTCAATGCACGTGTATGCGCTATTGTAGATTCGTTCCAGATGACGATTTTCCATTTTGATAAAACTTTAGCCGCAGAGGAGTGTTTTGTAATATTACATGACATCTATAAATCCAATGCCTGCCATCGTATCGAAACGTTGCTAGATCCAAATTCAGTATTTACTCGAAATAAATACATCAACCGGTCAACTTCAAAATTTCTAATTGTCAAATTTGTCAAACTATAGACAACATAACGTTTAGCTGTCAGTGACGTTTTGTTATTCCAGCAATTGCATTTTGATATACGATGTTTTATATCACGGAACGGGATTACACACATTTACACTTTCACGTTTATAATATTAAGTATGATTTTATGAATTGTCCAACGTCTTATAAAAAAGAAAGTCGGACATAGGATACCTGAGATTCTTATCCCGTTCCCGTAGAATGTGATATATTACGTGGTATAACAAAACGTAACTGACAGCGAAATCTTATGTTGTCTATAATTAAATATGGCTGAAAATTTGACAATTAGAAATTTAAATTTAACGTAAAGCTCTATAAATTTACACACACTATCTTTATAAATTATAGCCTATGTGTTATTCTGATGTAAAAGCTATATTATTATAAAGTTTCATTAAAATCCATTCAGTCGTTTTTACGTGAAAGAGTAACAAACATCCATCTATCCATCCATCCATCTATCCATCCATACTTACAAACTTTCACGTTTATAATATTAGTAGGATAGGATTTCGGTGTATAGTAATGAAACATATATTGATCTATTCCTTATAATCTTTGGATTACAATGGTATAGTTTTAAAGACATGGTTTAACCGGAATACTGAGAAATACGACAAAAATGTGAACACCAAAATAACCTAAAAATCTGATCTAAACTAGGCTTGTCACAAATACCTTAAATAGCCATCACGTAAGGGTTGTGGAAGATCAAGAGAGATGGATGGATGGATTGTAAACATGAGAAATTGTGTATAAAAGGTGTGACTGTAGATATGACGACTGATAGGTGTGTATGGAGACTACCACCTAGCGTGGGACAGGGGTCGTAAGATGATGATAATGGTAACTGTAAATATGACGATTTATAAGAGTTTTGTGATAAAACCTACGTAAATAAAGTTAAGTTTGAGTTTGAATTATAATTTCATAGTCGTCTCTTAAAATAAGTATTTCATGTAAATACTAGCCAGGTAAGGTCTTGTAAGTAAGTACTTAGGTCTGTTTATTTTAAGAAGAAAAAACACATTGTTTGGTAACATAAATATTTAGTAATTAAGTTTTTTATCAAGTTTTCACCTTTGTATTATTATTTTATAATCTCGGTTAGACTTTACAAAAAAATATGCCCTGTTTTCCATAATGAATTAGTTACATTTTGATTAGGGTTCATTCCCGGGAGTTCTCGAGCCGAGAATTCCCGGGAAATCGTTGGGCTTTGTTCCCGGGAAATCAAGCTCGAGAAAAGTCGAGAACTCGAGAATCAAATCAAATCAAATCAAATCATCTTTATTTGTGAACACAGGTATTGAATAAAGGTCTTATTTATACATTTTAGTTGAGCTCTATGTCCTACCAATGAAATTGGCGTACAAATATTGTTTTTTTTTTAGCAATAATTCTGGATCTATACAATACAAAGTCATTACTGAATCAATTATAATTTATCTTTCATGCATGTCAACGGTAAATTATATAAAATTATATAAAATTAAGGTCTATATCTATTCAAGTCAAATTGTGTAGTATTGTAAATAATGTCAATTAAATATACTATTAATAAAAATCAAAATTAATTATAATAAAGGGCAGGTAATGTCATATTTTATCATTTAAAAATTCTTCAATAGAGTAATACGTCTTATCTATTAGAAAGGAATGCAATTTATTTTTGAATTTGCGGACATGATCTTCACTCCTTATACATTTTGGTAATTTATTATAGACCTTTGGAGCCATTACAAAAATACTGTTTCTGTATAGTGCAGTACTAGCACCCACTGTTTGCAACCGATCACAACGGCGCTGACTAGTTATTCGAGCAAATTTATGTAAATTATTTTTTACGAACATAGACGTTTCATATATATACAACGATGGCATTGTTAATATTTTCGTATTTTTAAAAAACGGTTTGCAGCTGTCTGTTGTCTGCAAATTATAAATAGCTCTTATGCACCTTTTTTGGCACTTAAATACCATATCCTTACCCGTGGCATTGCCCCAAAATATAATTCCGTATCTCAATGTTGAAGCTACTAGACCATGATACGCCGTTAAGACTGTTGCTCGATTGGCCGTTTTACTTAACATGTGCAAAGCATAGGAATGTTGGTTTAGCTTACTGCATACTTTGTCAATATGGGAATTCCATTTTAAGGTGTTTTCTATGTTTAGTCCAAGAAATTTTGACACTTTAGCTTCATTAATAGTTTTGTCCTTGTATTTAATATTTAAGTCCAGATTGTAATTTATTCTTTGTTGAAATTTCATTAAAACTGTTTTATCAATATTTATAATCAAATTATTATTCTGCAGCCAATTTACAACTGATAGTAAAGTAGAATTTATCTCAGCCTCCAATGTACCTACCTCGTCACTATTAAAAACTAAAGTGCTGTCATCTGCAAACATTGTCATAGGATATGATGATGCTGTCGGAAAGTCATTAATATAAACAATAAATAGGGGTGGTCCGAGTACACTACCTTGTGGTACTCCATAATTTACCGCTCGTTGACTTGATTTATAAGTTATTTCGTGTTTTTTTGAAATTCTACTAATGGACGTTATTTGTTGCCTATCACACAGATAAGATTCTATTAGTTTTGATATATTTCCTCTTATTCCGTATGCGTTAAGTTTATTGATTAGTAATTTATGGTCTACGCGATCAAAAGCTTTTGACATGTCCATATAAAGCGCTAGAGTTGGTAGCCTCTTATCCACTCTACTGGTAACCATATGTAAGAAGTCGTAGATGGCCATGTCAATAGATCTGTTTTTCCTAAAACCTTTCTGGTTATCAACGAAAAGGCAATTTTTCTCAAAGTATGAAGTAAGTTGATAGTATATTACTTTCTCGAGTATTTTTGAAAAAATCGGTAGTAACGCTATAGGTCTGTAGCAGGACATATCTTCTCTGTTGTCCTTTTTAAAGAGAGGTTTTATAATTGTTTTTTAATTTGTTTAAATTCTATTAACATGCCATAAATGGTGCTATGATTGTAATGTAATTATAATTTACATTTACTTTCTACCTGAGTTTAAGATATTAAAGTTTTCTTTTGTGTTTTATAGAAGCTATTTAGTTTACAAGATATAAGTTCATTTTTTTTCTAAATAACCAGCAGTAAGTTAAGATAATAGGTTGGGGAAAAAGATTCGTCGCATTTTTAAGAAATTTCAAAACACTTTACCAGTTTGTTCGATAACTTTTTGCCATTTTGTAGGTAGGGACATGATCCCATTGCTATATAGATTTTGGGACTTCTGATCAAAATACCGCGACAAGTGGTTTTGGCAGTCCTCTCGTGATGTTAACCTGACACTGCCTCAAGAATTCTGAAGAGACCGAAACAGGTGGAAATCTGAAGGTGCAAGATCAGGACTATACGGCGGATGCATTAACACCTCCCAGCCAAACTCTTAATTTTTGCCGAGTGGCTAAAGATGCGTGAGGTCTAGCGTTATCATAATGAAAAACCACACCCCTTCTGTTGATTAATTCCGGCCGCTTTCTCTCTACTTCTTGTTTCAATCTCATCAGTTGTTCGCAGTAGAGTTCAGAATTGATGATTCTGCCTGGTGGTAACAGCTCATAATGAATAATGCCCTTCCAATCCCACCACTCACACAGCATCACCTTGTTGCGAGTTAACCCGAGTCTCGCCACAGTCTGAAGCCTGACCGGCCTTTGACCACGACCTTTCGCACGTTCTTGTCGTACGTGATCCACTTTTCATCACCAGTTATCAGCTTCTTCAAAAATTCGGTGTCATTACGTCGTAATAAAGAATCACAAATGAGTACACAGTTCTTTAGGTTTCTTTCAGTGAGCCCGTGAGGCACGCAAATATCGAGCTTACCAGCCAGATACAAATAGTATAACCAAAGAGATTTTATTACAAGTTCATACATACTATATTGCGAAAATAATTTTTCCTCAACCTTAAAAAAATAAATATAATAGATTTTTGGTTTAATTTTAGTGTAAGTAACTAAAAATGGTGCTGTCATTATGATTATGAGCCTGAATTATATTTTTTTTTGTAATTTAAAAAAACATATTTTTATGATTATTGTTTTTGAATAAAATCGATGAAAGTTTTATAATTAATTTGATACTTTTATTTGAGAGGAAAACCACTGAATTTTTGACGCAATTGGAACCAAATAATATGAGAAAACGTACGTAAATGTAAATTTCTCGACAACCCGAGAGTCACGAGAAATTAGCCTCGAGAATTCTCGAGACCCGAGACATTTAAAAGCTCGAGAAACCATGAACCCTAATTTTGATTAGCATCACACGGTTAATAAACGTCACCATATCCAGTGGGCCTAACAAAAATTTTCTCCTTTAATAGTAGATAGTCATAATTTTGGATCAGGATTTAGGATTTGATTTTAAGGTTTTCTTCATTTGCGCCTATTTCAGGGATGAATATTTGTCATAAAAATTTCATTCATATCACAAACCTGTTTAATCACTGAGCACGCTTGGTGAGTTTACCTGTAACAATGATTATGATTTAGATATCACTGTCTTCTACAACAATTGTTCACATTTGATCCCAATTAAATCCGAGGTCACTCCGAATCCCAAGACCAACAACGAGTGTATTATGTGCTTAAGCATAAATTAACGAGTCAAATACACGAGTAGCTCTGTCATTAACAAATATAACTAGTATATAGTAAGCGGATAGAACAAAAGGACAATATATATATACCTAGTCTTGCCATAAATACTGAAACATAGAAAAAAATACGTGTGGCACTCGGGAACTGCCGCGGTAAAGCTATTGCATATCATTTTTTATCAAGTAACACGGTCTTGGAGGTTTAAAACAAATCTGTCTATTGACAGTCTATTCATGGTTAATCTTTAGATCGGGGCTTTCTAAAGATGGTTTCAATAAAGAAAATGTATTCCTAAGGAGTTTTTTTTCTCAAGCTCGATTATTTTTAGAACATTTGTTATATAGCACACTTATTTTAAGTACGTTTATAAGTATATTGAATGTTTTAAGATTAAATGCTCTACAAATAGTTATTAAGGCCTAAAGGCACTTAAGGTCAGGTGGGGTAAGAGAAACATAGTTTATTTTCCGTAAAATATTTTGGCTGCTAGAAAGAACAGCTTAAGTCATAGAAGATCTTTGAAACAAACAAAACTTGCCTTTATGTATTAGCTTCCCGTGGGCTAAATGTCATTAAGCTAATAACAGCTATTACGACGATAATGACGTAAATGTGAAAATTAAAAAACGTTCCTCTTCCCCCTCACATGGGGTAAGAGGGACAGTCACTGTATTTCTTATAATTGGAGTTTGAATTAAAATATTTGTTGCAAAATGTTAGTTAATTTGTAGGTAGACCTGCTTCGGTCAATATAGGATCTTAAAATCGATGAAATAAGGTGCCATTTGGAATGAAAAAGAAGAATAAATCAATTTGGGGTAAGAGGGACATACAGGTTCGATCAGGGGTGGCAAACTAAAAAAAAGTTGACTACTAATAATTCTATATTCATTTAATCATACAAATGTGCATACATACACCTGCCGTTTTAAATCCTATACTTTAGCATGGGATTTAAACGGTTAACAAATTGTTGTTCTTGGTACCTATATTATAAAGTTTTGATGCGGCGTATGCAGATATTGTTCAATTTTTACAGCCTCACTTAATTTATCATTATCCTATCTACTTCTATCAGATTTTCTTATATATTTTCGCGGCATGTCATTCCTGCAACAGTCAAACAACAACAAAATATTAAAATTAAAAAGAAAGGGACGTATACAAAACGCATGAAACTTAATTTATCTAAACTATTATAATATGATAAAAAGAAATTATTTTTTGTTTGTTTGGGATATGATTTAACTCAAAAACTACAAGCCCAATTAAAACAATCTTTTATACATAGGATGCTGCTTTGTCCTTGGATAGAGTCTATAAATAATACGATAAAACGGCAATTTACGGGAAAGTTAAGTTACACGCAGACGAAGTTGCGGGTAGTTTCTAGATTAGTTATATTTTAAAATTGTAATAAGTACAGAACAGTTGGTCAATTCTATTCATTTCCTTATTAATTACTAGCTTTTGCCCGCGACTTCGTCCGCGTGGAATAATGACTTCCGGAAAAAAACAATTTATCCCCGTTTTCACCCCGTTGGGAGGGAATTTCCAATAATCCTCTCTTAGTGGTAGCCTACTCCTCCCAACAAACACACAGGCCAAATTTCAGCTCTCTACTGCCATTCGTTTCCGCTGTGCGTTGTCTGTCAGTCACTCATTAACGGAAGAGTTTTATATATATAGATAGCTGTGCCCGCAACTCCATCAGTGTGTAATTCCTTGTGTATTATTAAGTTAACGTATTGGTAATATTGTTTAGATCACGTTCACATGAGGCTTAAGTACCTATACAACGAAAATACTTCAGCGCATAGCTTCCGGGTAAACTATCCTACTTCACTTAAAACTAAATACCTATAACATAATTAATAATACCTATACCTTTAATTAATAAAAGTACCTACGCTTTTACTTACTTATTATTATTATTAAAAAAAACTGAACATAAATTAACTAAAACTTACCTACTAGTAACTAACTACTACTTAACTTCACCTAAAAAGAAATAACTATTAATAATTTGTAATTTGAACGAATATAACACGCCACCAAAATAACTAATACCTATTTTATGAAATAACAACAAAAGAAAATTAAATAAACTAAATTATTGTAAAGACTAAAAGTCGCGCTGATAAACAATATTGCCTGTCAATAAGGGCGAATACTCGGAACGTCTACTCGCATCATCAGCCAAATCCAAATATTGTATGAAGTTCGCGTTTGGATCCCCCGCCCTTTTAAACCTCCCGCGACGACCCGATGCGACGGTTACACAAAAATAATCCTTAAAGCATGATTCAGTAATCACGATGGTTTATTAGCGTATTTCATGAATAACTTTGGTGTTTCTGTACCGATTTCTATGATTCTTTTTTTATTAAATAGGTAATAATGTTAAAATTTATTAATTAGGGATGATTGAGAGTGTTATAAACGTAAGAGTAGACAAATATAATCAGAAAGCTCTGAACTGCTAAGCTATCGGGAGTTACACGTGTTATTGTGAGTCAACCATAAAAGATAGACATTTGCTGTCTTGGAATATTTTTTATATAATTTTAAGGAGAACATTTCCGTCATACATGATTTCTGTGTAGCTTTAACTATTAAGGCTGCACACGCGACGGAAGCTTAAAAAATGGAGTAAGTTCTCCTGTTTTCCCAACATTTCCCTTCACTGCTCTGCTCCTATTGATCGTAGCGTGATGAAAAGTATACTATAACCTGCCCAGGAGTATGAAGAAAAATTGTACCAAGTTTTATTGAAATCCGTCGAGTGGTTTTTGTTTCTATAACGAACATACATACAGACAGACAGACAGACAGACAGACAAAAATTTTACTGATTGCATTTTTGGTGTCAGTATCGATCACTAATCACCCGCTGATAGTTATTTTGGAAAAATATTTCATGTACAGAATTGACCTCTCTACAGATTTATTATAAGTATAGATAGAAGATTAATAATGTTGGTCACCCCTGACACGGGGCAAGAGAAACATTATGTTCCTCTTTCACCGTGAATAGTGAGCCTCTTACCCCAGCTATTGTTTTTGGAGGTAAGGATTTTCAAGCGAAAGAAACTCCTATTATTAGTGGTTTTAAAACGAAAATGATTAATATAAAGAAATACTTACAGTTTTCTCCGTGTATCATTACATGTAAAATATTTCCAGCACTAATTTTTCACCAAAATATTGATTCGCAAAAAAACGTGCTAACTTTGTGCTAGTCGAATTCACAACTGTCAAACGTTTCTTCATTTTTTGTGGCTTCTGAGTCACGTAGCGAGGAATATTGAAAACCATTCAAACTATTTCGCCTTCACTGTTTTATCGAAGGAAACTTCATAGCCATAAACGCTTCGGTTTACTAGTTATGGTCCCTAGTCCCTCTTCCCCCGGTGTCCCTCTTACCCCACCTGACCTTAACTAGAAGTAATTTAATAGATAAGATGAAATAAAAAAATCCGTTTTAGCTTTTGTTACTCTTATCTTTGTCTTTAAAGAGACTTAAGTCTAGATAAAATACTTTAATAGATATTTTTCAGTTTGTCTAAAAGAATGAAAGAATGAATAGATAGATTATCCTAAAAATACCAGAGAGAACCAGGCACCGGATTGCCAAACTTAAGTGGCAGTGGTCAGGGCACATAGCTCGCAAGACCGACGCCCGATGAGGCAGGAAAGTCCTCGAGTGGCGAACGCGTTCCGGAAGGCGCAGTGCTGGTAGGCCTCCCACACGTTGGACCGTCGACCTTAAGGTTAAGGACGTTAAGGTCGTCGAAAAGCAATGGATGCGGGCGGCCCAGGACCGGCCTTTATGGAGATCCTTGGGGGAGGCCAGCAGTGGACGTCTTTTGGCTGAAATGATGAGGCACCGTTATACGTATATTGTTAATGACTTGGAAAGGTCCATTTTGATAAAAAGTGACACAAAAACTGAATTTCTTAATTTATTATGTACTTATAAATTATCATACCATTTCTAAATCAGCATAGAAAGGGCAAGGTTTTAAAATTAATTGCGAGCCAAGCGTAGAACTTTTTTTTTCAAAGGCAGCTGAATAAAGTTGAACTTACTATTTATTCACTTGATTTAGTCAAAGACCGAATTGACTATTTTTTGTATTTTACAGCAATTACCGACTAATGATTAGTTTACTTTACTCCAAAAACTATCAGCAATGAGTTTAGAATAAAAAAAATAAACATTATATTGGTATTTGTGACGATTTTGTTACATATGACGAAAAATACGGATAATTATCAAAAAAATCGAAAAATTCTAATATCTCGAAATCCATGAGACTTCTCTTCAGCCATTTTTTTTGGTGGAATAGACCTAGGGCTAGCCTACTTCCAGTGTCGCTGTGGCGTGCCATTTTTGGGACACCCTTTATATTAAATATATGAAACAAAAACACACAAATCACTAAATAATCCGGCCAATATAGACATTTCAAATGACAAACATTCCCACAAACAAAATTTTGTTGGGGAGCTGGGGTTTACCATTACAAATAAAGTTTTAAAAATCCTCATCGATCCTATGTGTCCGACAAACTGTCAAAAGGGGGATGCCCATTTTCGGCCCTGAAACGCCCAACAATAGTACTGCATAATGATGTCTTAGGTTTTCACGATCTTTACACTTTGCAGGAAATGATCTATTCACGGTTATTTTATTTTATTCCCAACGTTCGAGACACTTTGCAGTTTTCAGCGTTACGTACCTCGCCACGTCACCGCGCCTGCTACGTGACAAACAACATGACTCACGGACATAATAGTGCGTCACCACCAATAGAATGAGAGCTCATTAGTGTCTCGCCAGTATATAAAAGCCCGTAGTGACAACTGCCATCCAGTCGTCCCGCGACCACGGACACTGCAAAGTGTCTGAAACGTTGGGAATAAAATAAAACGATCATAACCGTGAATAGATCATTTCCTGCAATAGTACTGCATATTAGGCAGTAGCTTGAACTGGTTTTCTTATCTTTATATAAAACTAGCGACCCGCCCCGGCTTAGCACGGGTGCAATGATTAACCTCTAAATTTATCAGTGTTTCTCTTGAATCACTCTATCTATTAAAAGAAACCGGTTCAAAATCCGTAGCGTAGTTTTAAAGATTTAAGCATACATAGGGACGGACAGACGACAGCGACTTTGTTTTATACAATGTAGTGATGATACATAGAAAAAGAAATAAAAATAATCATATAATTTTCATTAGATAATAACCTCTGAATCGCTTTAATTAATTCGCTGTTTAATAAATTAATGATGAATTATAATACTAACTAAAATCGATATTGATCTATCAATTTTACGTTTATTAAGCGGCAACATCGAGTTTGACTTAGTGACAGCTAGGCGGCCGGCTGTTTGCATTTGCTTTACTTTTTTTGTTGAATTTCATTTCTGTTTTATTTAATGCTACTGATTCTGGTTGAATTGCAATTAAAAAGTAACTATTGTTGCAATTGTATTGTTGGCTGTCGAACGGTAGGATGCTGTGCCCATGTTATGACAGTAATATGGTATTTTGGTTGGGCACGGGCGGCATCAGACAAATATTTTCCCGCCTGCTAAATTCCTGGATCATGTACTGATCATTTAGGATACAAATGATGTTTATGATCATAAAATGGCTATTAGATCTTATAAAAACTTAATTATGATTATGCTGTTCTAAGCAAATTGATTATGTTAATACTGATTTGTGACAGTTAAATCCATTTTATAACGTTAATAACATTAAAATACTTAAAAAGACTAAGAACAAACTACATGCATAAATACCGCCAGAAAGACCCACACATCTACACCGCACACTTATTGTTGGAAAATAAAATTAAATATAAAATACTTCATCCAGAGTATCCAGACTGCTTCCCTTGGGGAGGGTGCCCAAAATGCTGGCGACATTGCCTATGGCGAGGCTGAATATAACTTAACAATCCGGACTTTTTGTAAATCAATTCCTTTACTATTTTATTCTTTAAACAACATTTTATCATTTCCATAGGCGTTTATGTACGTGCACTAGGACAGTGGTCGGTGGGCATAAACCTTTGAGGTTTTTTGTATTTAGCTCGAAAACGATAAACCATAAAACAGAAAAAAACAACGCAGTATCCGAGTGCAGCCTTGTGTTAGCTTCATTTCTTTTTCTTGTGTGCAGAGCAATTAACGCGTTTTATTTCGATTTTCGAACAGTTTATATTTTGTTATAAAAATAACCTCTAAATACACAATGTATGCAGATGTGGATTAATACTTATTTAAACAACAAGACTTCGTTTGGTCAGTACAGCAACATTCTCAGCCATGGACTTCTTTTTAATGATAATACTCGGGTTTCCGATAATGTTTACAAAGTTTCAATGATCGGAAATTATTTCGATGTACGAGGGTGAATCAAAAAGTTCTTAGAAGTGCATATATATGAAACCTTTTTGGATCAAGTTCGATATTCAAATTAAAGAGTGTCTATCACACTATATTTATGCAGACTGTCACTTGTTTTTGTCAGTTCGTTCGCATGTAATAAATTTTTTTGTGCAACGAGTTGCTAAAAAGTCAAAATTATGGATAAAAGTGAGTTACGTGCGGTGATAAAATATCTCAGTTTGAAAAAAATGTCTACGAAGTAAATTTTTTTGGACATTCAGCAGACATTAGGGGGTCATGCTGTACCCTATTCTACGGTTGCGTACTGGGTGGCTGAATTTAAAAGAGGTAGATCAAGCTGTAAAGATGACCCGCGTTCTGGGCGGCCTTCAACCTCCGTTACAGAAGAAAATGTCAAAAAGGTTGAGAATCTGGTTTTGGAAGACAGAAGAATGACTATAAAACATATAGCTGAGATCCTAAAGATATCTTTTGGTAGCGTTCAATCCATTTTAATTGATTCACTGGGGTTCAAAAAAGTGTCTGCAAGATGGGTGCCACGAATGTTAACCGACGAAAACAAAAAGCGACGTTTGGAAATTTCCAAGCGTAATCTCGAAATGTTCCAGCGTGATTCGGATAATTTTTGCCGTCGTCTTGTCACCATGGATGAAACGTGGGTCCACCATTTTGATCCTGAAACTAAAAGACAAAGCATGTCTTGGAAACGACCATCCTCTCCATCCATTAAGAAATTTCGAGTTGCTCCTTCCGCTGGCAAAGTTATGGCCTCTGTGTTCTGGGATAGTGAAGGAATCCTTTTTATTGATTACATGCCAAAAGGCCAGACGATAACTGGACCCTATTATGCAAATTTAATCCCGAAAGTGCGTGAAGCGATTAAAGAAAAACGTCGTGGAAAACTGTCGTTGGGCGTGTTGTTCCTTCAAGATAACGCTCCTGCCCATCGATCGGAAGTTGCGCTCAACGCAATCCGCTGTGCTGGCTTCAATCTCCTTGACCACCCACCATATTCTCCGGACTTAGCCCCAAGTGATTTTCACTTATTTCCAAAATTAAAAGAGGAAATTCGTGGAACAAAATTTCACGATATTGACGCGGTTATAGCTGCCGTAGAGGACTTTTTCGAGAGTCAAGAAAATAATTTTTTTTCACAAGGAATAAGGAAGTTAGAAACGCGTTATTCTAAATGCATTGCATTGGAGGGAGATTATGTAGAAAAATAAAATATTATTATTTAAATCTTTGCATTTTTTAATATTGATTCCAAGAATTTTTTGATTCACCCTCGTATATCTAGAAAAGAAATTCTAATTAAGTAATTCGGTACTTACTGCCACGTTGTACAATAATAATAATGGCAACGTCAAAGTGAACATACGTCATATTTTTTCGCTCTTACAAAACTATTTATATAAATGATTATATCTGCAGAAATTTTCCATAAAAGCCATAGAACACAAAAGAAAAATGGACCCAAAAAGTACAAATAACATACAAATGCATCAGTGTTACATTCAAATTGGATTGTGTCAAATCACATGGAGCGAAGAAACCCAAGAAGACAATGCCGACGTGAGCCATGCGAGACGAACGCAAGCATAAGTACCTGTCTCGTCAAACCGGGTGCAGTCATCGGATGATGAATTCTTCACGCTTCGGGGGACTGCATCCAGCAGTGAAGACGAGCCAGCACCATCGCCCTCCCTTAGCCGAAGACCTGCGAGGAGAGGGCGCCGCCAGCCAGCTTGGAGTCTGCAGGACATAGGGCCCTGCCAACGGCTGGTGGTGTAGTGCGCCGCATGAGATGGACAAGTCATTTGAATGAAAGTGTCATTCGGGCCTACTATGGAGCGGCAGATGGGGAAACCAATCTCACTGCGTATCGATCCAGGTTACTTGCGTTGTTTCAGGAACTTCACCCAGATGACACAGTCACTGCACAAAGACTATCGGACCATTTCGGCTATTCAGCGATTAAACCTACTGGAACAACCCGTACTTGAGCGATTGCGCCTCGAAGAATTACCGCCTCAATCTGTTTCAAGCGTGCAGACGACAACACCCACTGCTGCATGTTTGTTACCACCAACATCAGTGGAACAATAAAATTTCGAACAGATTGAAGAGGTAAGTTTAAACGACCGGTACAATGAGCAATTGAGGAGGATTCTGGAATAGACAATTGAGGAATATCGACTTATCCCATGACCTCTAGATCTCGTCTACCTCTTTTGGCTATGCATAAACGGAATATGGCTTTGGTGAGTGCCCTGGATAGTCTCCTGATGGATAAATTGAACTCTGTCGGAGATTTGACTGAATTGCATTTTATTCTGTACTGCGGTGCAGTTGCAGTTTGTCGTGTAGCAAATGTCAATTCAAGGCAATTTTAAGGTTTACGTTATCATGGTAAAAAATATTAAGTATACTTTGATATGATTATGTAAACAAACGTAGCTTACAACACAAAGCGGTCGGGTGTATTTTGAATTGAATTCAAAGATATATAGATGTACATGTATATATGGCAGCTATCTTAACGCATTATTAAAAATGTCTTGAATTTCAGGCGCAGGTCTCCGGATACCTTTACTTAAATAGTACCAAAATATCGGGAAACACTGGCTTTCGAGACATGGTAACGTTATTGAATTGGGTCAAAGGACCGCCTTATACACGGTGATTTTTTTCCCATTGTTTTCCCGCGGCAGATCGATTTGCTATTAGTAGTACTATCGATTGATAGCGATAAATTAAAAAAATAAAAGTTTTTTTTTTTCAAATATCAAAAAAAATATTACAGCAACTCGAAAGCGTGAGAAGCAATAGTAATTCACCAAACATAATATTAAAGTAGGTATCTACATACGAGATACCGGCGCCGACCACGGTGAAAGCCTCCCCTCCCTCACCACCCCCTATACCCGCTATAACCGCGCCGCCTCAGTTAGTGGCGAATTGGCGACTGTCGTCGCACGCGCGTTATGTTTTCGTGTAGTGGCGTTTGAGTGCAAAAATGAATCGGCACTACAAATATTCTAACTTAGAGTACGTCGCTATGGTGCAACTGTACGCTCGGGCTGATTATGACTCCCACGCTGCCCAGCGGCTTTATGCGGCGCCGCAACACTTGGAGTCGCTCCGTCTTCGCGGGATTTTGAACCCCCAAGTCCCACAGGCCCGGACAATCGTAGCGGCAACACAGCGACTACTCGATCATGGACAGTTTGAGAGACCAGCGCATGCACAGGGCAGAGGTCGATTGGCCGTTTATTTGCCAGAGCTCGATGAACAAATTATCGAATTCTTCGAACGGGATCCTCGCCGGAGTACGCGTATGGCTGCGGCTAGGTTTAACGTAACTTTTATGTGTAGTGTATCGGGAAGAACACGAAACGCGCGACGCGTTGATAACTGCGATAGTGGACGATTTTAATATCGTAAGAAGTGACAGAGATACTCTAGTGAAATTGAAAGACAATCAAATGAAACGTGCTCAATTGTGCATTCAATGAAATGGGTTGCACTTCGAACAATTACTTCGGTACCGGTGAGTGTAATTAATTACTTTCTAAATAGCAAAAAAATCATAGTACGTAGGTTAGTTAATCAAAATCATTGTAAATAAGTTGATCCCAATTTTTTTAATACGCCGTAAATACTTCAATAATACAAATATTTTTTTGTATGATATTAAACTTGTTAGTAGTTTCGTATTTAGTTAGTTGAAGGTAAAAAGTATTGTTACGCCGCTAATGAGTGAATTCAAGAATCGCATTCCGTACCGAAGGCTATGGCTCAGGGTTCCCAAAAGTACTGGGGAGTAAACAAAGGCTTTTGTTTCCCACGTTAGTTTCTTTTGTGTTGTTGTAACAATAGCGTCTGTTAAAATGCCGACACCTATTGTAGGTGTTTATTTTTATGATGTTTTTTTACATTTCACCGGCTGATTAGCGTGTGAAAGACTGTGTGGTAATGAAGTATTTATGACGGTCCTAAGCCCGTTAAAGTATGAAGGAAAAATTGTAAAACTTTTAGGTAATTAGGTTTTGTGTTGCGTTAACAAGCCCTCGTGCTACAGCTTACTACGGAAGGTATTAAGTATCAGCTGATAGCGCAATGAACCGCGCGTCGCTCGCGCCGCGCCCGCCGCGCGCTGCCCTGACTATTGGTAGGACGTCGCTTTCGAGTTTTGTTTTTCACAATTGTAAATCCGACATTTATTAATAATTAAATTATTTGTTGTTATAAATCGTTTGTACTACCGGGAGGAAATCATTTCCCTGCGGGAAAACATCCATTTCAATTTCACGGCGTATATATTTTGGCGGCGATCCTGACAATATCGCCTTAGGAGCACAAAGCACTGGAGCCACTTATGTAGTCCTGCTTTCTCTTTCTAAGGCTAGGAAGGGACTAATTCACAGGTAAAGGTGCGAAGCTCTTATATTAACGAAGATATTATCGAAGATATGGCAGAGTGGTATCTGTACATCTGTATCAATTCATTAAATTATTCACGAGAATATTTACGTGTAGAACAGTTGTGAACAATAGCATAACATAAACGAGATCTGTAAAATGTAGATTGTAAATAACTAAAACTAGCTGACCCGGCGAACTTTGTTCCGCTTAGGCGGTTAAGGCAATAAATGAGCAGTTTTTGGGTTCAAGCAAAAAATCTAATATTTTAATGATTCTTTGTTGGCCACGTATTTTGGTGCATGGGTTGCACTCTTCAGTGAAGCACTTTGTGACAGACTTCATTTTTCGTTTTATTATCAGGCGCATGAACAAATAACGCATATGGTTTTACAGTTACTCAAAAAGTGGCATATTGCAGGGCCGTATAGCGGAAGTGGGCAATAGCCCTCGCCTTCGGCTGCGCCTCGGCTCGGGTAGACATTTGTCGGAACTCTTTGCAATGCAACAGCCTTTCCGCACTTGTAATGAAATATACTATTCCGATCCGTGAACATGCCACACCTATAATTGACCACGGTAATATATCGATTTTGTAGACTCAGGCCACAAACTTTCCGGAGTTGGCCCTGTGATTTATTAATCGTCATAGCGAATGCAAGACGGATCGGAAATCTTTAAAACTAAAACGGTTTTATCGGGATCCTCTGATGAGAACTTCCTAATCTTCGAATTTTCCTTTGAGTAGGTATATTACATTGTTCATCAAATTACTTACCACCAAACGCGTTTCATTACACATTTTGGTGGTTTTGGTTTGTTTGGAAGCATACTTACTACGGAGCCAACCTTTAGTCATAAATTGTGCGGTGACGGTGGTAAAAAAAAACTCGAGACAAAAAGGAGTCTTTTTTTACATAGTCAATAGATTTTAATTAATGCAGTGTACCAATGATTGCATCCTGAATTATGTAGTTTAAGTCATATACATCTTTATTCTTAGCCGCCAAAATTGCTCGCTCACTCAACCATTCATTATTTTGTGGTTAGACTGGTTAGTAGGTAATGATGTTTGGGAATACTTTGTTGATGAGTTCGTCTTTCCATGGGATACAGTTACGGACATTTCGAGAAAATAAAATCAGCCCACTCGATTCGTCGACAGGTAGTACTCGACCATTACCGATAGTCAGTCATTGCTCAGAGAAATCTTCAGCAGATGTATCGTTCAGCATAGCGCCATAGTGTCGATGATTTGAGCAAACGTTTATATCGGCGGCAGCAATCGATCTTGGAATTACTGGCAATGTTTGACGGAAATCGCCAGACAGTAAAATCATTGCGCCTCCAAAACATCTCGACTCCTGCGTAGATCTTCAGTTGGATCGGTTGAGTACTTCCAGTGCACGTTTATGCGCTATTGTACATTCGTCCCAGATGATGATTTTCGGTGTTGATAAAACTTTGGCCGTTGCGGAGTGTTTTGCAATATTACATGCCATCTATTGGCCCAATGCGGACGCTAATATGCAATTAGTACTGCCATCGTATCGAAACGGTTCTCGATTCAAATTATGTAGTACTTAATAAATTTCTTCTTGTGTGTTAAAAAATATCTAGTTGTTGATCTCTTAGATTTAGGTGATTGAGAAGAACAAAGTCGAGCCATACTAATGCGGCATTCTTCACGTGTAATTTATTATCAGTACGGCTTTGTGTTGTAAGTTTCAAACGTCTTGGTCACGTCATTGTTAATGATAATATCGGCACAATAATCTAATAGAAACTCTAAACAAATACATCAACCATTCAACTTCAAAATTTATAATTGACAAATTTGTCAAACTGTAGACGTTTCGCTGTCAGTTGCGTATTGTTATTCCAGGTCAGTTGCGTTTTGTTATACCACGTTTAATATCACATCCCACAGGAACGTGATAAAAATCTCATGGGTATCCTATGTCCGTCTCCTGGTCCTAAACTACCTCCCCACCAATTTTCAGCCAATCCGCTTCTCCAACTAATTCTAAGAAAACAGCAAATATGTTCCTACAATATGTTGGTATCAATTCCACTGATACAGATCGCATCCACAAAGAGCTCATCAAAATGACCATTGAACAATTTTTGGATGCTAATAGAACAATGCAATTCGATAGTGGTCTAGTTGATTTTCTGTCTGTCGTGGCAATTTCCGCAAAGAAATCTAATTTGGTACTAATAATATAATGTATGTTTTTTTATCCAGCATGATGGAGTTTGATAGCGAACAGTAAATTATGTAAAGGACATAGTAAAGAAAGAAATACCCACTTGTTGCTAAACTGACACAATGAACAGGTTCCAAAAAATAGACCAAGAACATTGTGAAGAAATTGTCTGGTTTTGAAACTAATTTTCTATTAGCAGATAAAGTAATTCGAATGTTTAGCATAGGTAAACAAAAGTAAAATGTCGATGTGGGACATAGATAGATATTTAATTAATCATCAGTATCGGTCGTTTCTCATGACTTACACACACGCGGAAGAAATGAAGTAATACAGACCACAACTTACAAGTGTACCGAATACTTCCAATATTGACTTTAATGTTATTTAAAATAAGACGTCATATACATGTTAAGCAGCTAGTTGTTTATTCAATTTTAAATTTGCACTCGCAATATAAGTCTCGAAACAGTCAATTCCCAAAATATCTCCACAATAATTCACCTGGAATTGTAAAGGATTTACGTGTGAAGAATCAAAATAAATATTTACCGTTACAAAATATATGTTTAGAATAATTAAAATTTTCTAGAGGTTTTGGACGCCACTTAAAACGGAGCAAATGGGGAAATTGCTTTGATAATTTGTTCATCATCATCATCATATTTCAGCCAAAAGACGACCACAGCTGGACATAGGCATCCCCCAAGGATCTCCACAAAGGACGGTTGTGGGCCGTCCGCATCCATCGTTTTCCGGCGACCTTAACCAGGTCATCGGTCCACCGTGTGGGTGGCCTACCAGCACTGTGCTTTCCGGAACGCGGTCGCCACTCGAGGACTTTTCTGCATCATCGGGCGTCGGTCCTGCGAGCTATGTGCCCTGACCACTGCCACTTATGGTTTTCCTGCGTATCTCCTCACTTCTGATTCGATCTCGCAGGGAAACTCCGAACATAGCCCTCTCCATTGCCCTTTGGGTGACTTTGAGCCTTCTGATGGAGCCCATAGTGAGCTCGTCTCTGTTCCTTATGTCTTCACACATTGGTTGAAGACTTCTGTCTTCAGACACTGCGGTATTGTGGACGGTATTGTGCACTTTCGCAGCTTCCCGAACGCTACCCAGCCGAGGATTGACCTCTTTCTCGGAGTTGGACTTACCTAAATGGACGGTGTGTCCCAGGTAAATGTAATGGTCAACAACTTCGAGGGTAGAACCTCCGATGTTAACAGGAGTGGCTTGAACATGGACATTAGACATGATCTTCGTCTTTGTAAAACCGTAGTTTTACAGAGCGGCAGTTTAGGAAGCTAATTACTATAATTATAGAAAGTAATACATAGACAGATATTCATATATAAAAGGTATCAATGGACAGACATCATAAAATTTATACAAAAAGTTCCTATTCGCAACACTCCCACGTAAATTTTATAATGTAAACCCCTATATAAAAATATACACATCAATAATACCTACAACATACTATTATCAAACACTTAAAGATGTTAGGCATTTGTAGTCTCTCAGCTTAGGTAATGCCTTAGTGAGAATGTCTGCTGTTTTACAAGCTTATAGCCTCTTTACAAGCTTCGCCAAGAGCCATATTCTCCGCCTCTGTTGAAGATTGAGCCACAGTTCTTTGTTTGCGTGACTCCTACGACACGTGTAGGACCGTCGGTCTACCAAATTACTTGCGTAATCGGCATCAGCGTATCCCATATCATCACCAGTGCTACTATACGTAAGTTTCTTGTCCTTTGTGGCCTTTAAATAACGCAGAACACGTTTCGCAGCTCTCATGTGAACCTCCCCGTAATGCACATTAAATTGACTCAGAGAAGATACAGTATAAGCAATATCTGGTCTGGTACCAATGGCAATGTACATTAATGAGCCAATGAGTTGCTGGAAAGGTAATTCTGGTTTTTCATCGCCTGGATTCGGCTGGACAAGTTTTGTGCCCATGTCCATAGGAGTGGATACGTCTTTGATAGAAAAGGTCTCTTTCAACTGTTCTTTGAAATCTTCTTTCATCTTATTATTATTGCTGAACAAAAAGAAACGAATACAGCTACGATCAGCAACGTTTCACCTTGGTGCTTATAATGTTCCTTTTCTGAACGTTTAAACAAAAGTTTGTCCATAGCTTCACACAACAAAAAGGTTGTTCCATTGACGTGGAGCTTGTTTCAATCCATAAATTGACTTTTTGAGGAGACAACTTTAGATTTATCATTAGAGAAGCCTTCAGGCTGCCCAATAAATATCTCTTCTTGTAGATCTCCATTCAGGAATGCCGTCTCAACGTCTAAGTGCTCAATTTCCAAATTGAGTTTAACAGCAAAGGCTAGCAAAAGACGAATTGATGACAATCTTGCTACCGGAGCAAAGGTTTCACCATAGTCGACGCCATAGACTTGTGTGAATCCTTTAGCCACAAGTCTTGCCTTATATTTAACAATGTTGCCATTCGTATCCCTCTTGATTTTGTACACCCACTTACATTTAATAATTTTTCTATCTACAGGTTTATTTACGTAAGTACCCACGTCCCATGCTTTTGCAATGAATCATGTTCACACTGCATAGCTTTTAGCCAATCTTTGCTATGACTATCTTCTAGAGCTTGTTTGTACGTCTGTGGCTCATAGTCAGCGCTAACGATATTTGCGTAATCTGAGTTCGAATATCATGCTGGTACACGACGGTCTCGAAGAGGATATCTTCGAGCAGTGACATCTTCACAACTATCTATTATTGGTACCACAGCTACAGGACCATCTTGAGCATTGACGAAGGCCTCAGACTCCGACTCAGGACTAATAAGCTCCTCAGCAAGAGACTCAATATAGTCTTCATTAGATGTCTCTGTAAGATCTTCACTAGAAGACTCAATGACGTGGTCTTCAAAATCAAAATCAAAATCAAAATCAAAATGTTTTTTATTCGAATAAATTCTTGCGAATGCTTTCAAATAGTCAAAGATTTAAGAGAAAAAAAAAATTAAAAATAAAAATCATAAAATTAAATTAATAATTTAGTTTTTACCACCGGTTCGGAATGCCATTCCATAGAGAAGAGCCGGCAAGAAACTCCATGGTTGCTCTTTTAAATAAGAGGGTTACAATGATGGTGGTACAAACAAGTCTGACAGGTTAGTGAAAGCAATAACACGCATAAACATGTAGCACATTAAAAAATAAGAAAATAAAAATTAGTGAAATTACACAAATTACATGGTGCGTGCTGAAACTGCACTCACATACTGTTTACAAAACTTCACTAATGTAATGGCTGAAAGATCAGAGCTAGACCATAACATAGCCGACGTTACTCCCATGCGTCACTATCTGATAGATAGTCATTGACTTGATAGTACGCTTTTTTAATTAAACCGGACTTAACGTAACATTTAAATTTCTCGAACGACCAATCCAAAACTGCTTCCGGTAATTTGTTGAACAGGCGAATTCCGAGACCTACAAAAGAACCATGTGCTTTTTGTAGCCGGTGGAATGGAGTAACTAACTTATGCCTATTTCTTGTCTGGATATTGGAGGACGAGACGTCACAATTTTTTTTAAAGCTACTATAATTTTGTTTAACAGGTGACTCAGTGTCTTCTTCAGTAATAAGCTCAGGCAAGTTGGAACATGGTGTTTTGAGTTGTGGTTGATGTGAGTGCACCCCAGATAGCGAATTTTGGGTAACACGATTAAGAACTTCAATATTTTCAAGCTGAGGTTCTGGCATTTGGGCCGCCTCCTCACTAAGTTTACTTGACGGTAGCGTGTCTTCAATGAAGACGACCTCTTTTGCAACGATGATTTTCCTTGGATTTTAAGTATCAATTAGACGGTATCCCTTGGTATCTGCTGAATATCCAACAAAGATACATGGTGTTTTGGAGTCGAGTTTCGTGCGTTTTCTTTTGGTATCAACAAATGTGCTTCACAGCCAAAAACTCTCAGGTGGCGTAAATCCACCTTCTTCCCAGTCCACATCTCTTCAGGGATTTTGCTATTTAAAGCTTGCGTTGGCGAGATTCTTGAGGTAAATCGCAGTGGAGACGGCTTCACCCCAATATGCTCGGGGTAAGCCAGTATCTTGTAACATACTTCTAGCTTTTTCAACAACGGTTCTATTGACACGCTCTGATACACCATTTTGTTGTGGGGTATATGGTACTATTGTCTGATGTACAATACCATTTTCCTTGAGAAAACGAGCCAAGTTATGATTTACAAACTCTTTTCTATTGTCAGAGCGTAAAATTTTAATTTTAAGTCCCGTTTGATTCTCGACAAGACTTTTAAATTCAACAAATTTACCGAAAACTTCGCTTTTCGATTTCAGCAGGAAGCCAAAAGTCTAACGCGTGAAATCATCAGTAAAAGTTAATAGGTAAAAGGCACCACCCTATCAGTGGGTACTCATTGGTCCACACAGGTCTGTATGTACCAACTCCAGTTTGGACTTGGACCTACTTTGCGAAACCTCGAATGGCCTTTTCGACATCTTGCCTTGGAAACACGGCACGCAGGTTTTATTCAATTCATTGAACGATGAAATTGTATAATTTATACCAATATCTTAATTTTTAAGCCCCGACGCAAAAAGAGGGGTGTTATAAGTTTCACGTGTCTGTCTGTCGGTCTGTCTGTCTGTCTGTCTGTCTGTGGCACCGTAGCTCGCGAACGGATGAAGCGATTTCAATAAAGTTTTTTTTGTATGAAAGGTGAGTTACGGGCGAGTGTTCTTAGACATGTTTGATGAAAATCGGGTGAGCCGTTTAAAAGTTATGAGGGGTGAAAGTGGGGAAGAATAACCGAATGTCTGCAAATATAATCGAGTGGGGTCTCAAATGAAAGCGCATCACGTGCAATTTAACAAAATGTACATTATAATAAGTATGTACCTATAAAAAGTAGAAAATAAAAATTAAATTAAAAATTTAAATAAACCCCCGACACAATAACCTTTAAAAAGTAAAAAATAAAAATAAATACTTCGCGTTAGGGGACCAGGGGTCAGGTAATAAATAAGTCCCCCTCGACTGTGCCGCTACCTTGCCGTGGTGAGGGGGCTTGCGTGCCTCCAGGATCCGTTGGGGCCATACCGGCCAGGGCCTCCCATGCCGGGCGGGCCCACGGGGAGAGGCATTACCAAGAGCGGCACCACTTGTTATAAAATATATATTATTTTCGTTTTGTTTCATTTTGGTTTTGTTGTTAGTTTCATGTACTTATATTCTGTCTTTTGGTTTGTTTATTGTTTTAGGTTGTCTTCTTCGTTGTTCTGTTTCGTTTCAAATTTTATCTTCTATCCTATCATATATATAAAATATGTCGCCTTCTCTTTCAAGACGTTAAGTGGAGATTAAACCAATATGGATAGTCACAATTTGGAAAACAATCTCCGGGCGGGTCACAGCTTGACTCTGTCAGCTGGAGAATCCCGCACTGCCGCTCCTTCGGGGGAGGCAGTCTGCCCCTCGTATTACGGGGGGGGGGGGCACAAACTGTGATTTCCCTAAGGGAAAGAAGGGAGTAGGAGAAAAGTTGGTCGTGAGAGAGCGAGAAGTGAGCGTGAAAGATGTAAAGCACAAGGCTAGCGTAGATTGTTCCGTGATTAAGCCCCCTGTCCTGCAAACGGTAACGCAGTTTCCGAGACAGGGTGGCAAAGTCGTAGCGGGCAAGGCCAAGGAATTGGTGATTGTTCATAACAAAGAACAAACGAGTGGAATCGCTAGGAAAGCGAATAGCAGAAGAGCTACAAAGAGCGAGCAAGTGGTGCTCTCGGACGAGAGCGACGCCTCGGACGCCAACATGGAGACGGTGACCTCCATCTACTCCATGGCGTCCCAAGGGACGAAGAGACGCCGCGATAGCGGCTCAGACAGCAGTGGAGATAACGTTGTACTCGACAGCGACGCGAAGAGGGCGACCAAAGGCCCCTCATTTCCCGGAATTAGACGTGGCCGTGGCAGGCCCCCAACTACGGGCAAGTACGTGGGCCTCCACAAAGCCAAAAAGAAGAAAAAAGAAGAAGGGTGGAAAGCGCAGAAGCGGCAGGTCGAGAATGAACTAATGACCGACACAAGCCGCTTCTGCAAGGACATGCTGCGGAGCTCTGGCGTCCCCGCCGAGACTCCAGCAACCATAGTCGGTCTAGGTGAAGATGACGCAACTGGCGAAGTCCTAACGGACCAGATCGCGCGAAGCGTCAAATATATTAGAGACATGGTTGGCAAGTCGAAGAATATAAAGGGAGAAATTCAAGGGGGCATAAAGCTTGCCACCCAGACGATTGCCAAGGCGGCCGCAGTACTAGCGAACCGCAACATGTCCGAGGAGACACGCGCCCTGCAGGCGATGAACGCTCGCCAGGCAAGCGAGATGGAGTCCATGCGTAAGGACATTGAGCAGCTGCGCGCAGCACTCAAAGAGGTGCAGGTCCTGCATCCGACTCCAAAGCCCATCGCCCAGCCTTTCGACATGGAGGCCTTGGAAAGGGCCATAATGCTGAAAGTGGGCACCCTAGTCGATGCAAGGGTGGAGGGGCGACTTCTCCCCGAACCAAGGCTGCGTCCGCCGCTGGCGGCAGACAGACGACGAGATCGGGAGGCAGCGCCACAAAACTATTCCCAGGAGGTACATGCCCCAGTGGCGTCAACCTCCCGCTCGCACACAAGCGCCGAAAAAATTGCGGTAAAACCGGCAACATATGCCAGCGCGGCTGAGGCCCCGGCGAGTGCCAAAGTGGCCAAAACGGCCACTTCAAAAACCAGGGCGCCCGCCCCCTCAGCGGTGGTGGCTGCAACCTCAAGAGAAGAGGAGTCAGTAGTGGCTACGACCTCGGCCGCAGCCCAGCCGGCTCCTGCGGGCAAAAGCGCCGAAAGCAAGCGCAAGGCCAAAAAGAAGAAGAACATGGCAGCAAGGAGGGTCCCAGACGCAGAACGCGACATGATGGCGCCCGCCCCGGCCACTGACTTCGAGGGTTGGACTCGCGTCCGGTCACGGAAGGCCACAAAGCTTGCCCGAACCCTGTCTAAGGGTCGAGAGGGACAAGGGCGCAACGTGCCCCAAAGAGCCACAAAGCCCAAGCCACAAAAGCTTCGGGCTCCCAGGACTGAGGCAGTAGTTTTGACGCTGCAGCCTGAAGCAGCCGAGAGGGGGGCCACGTATGAAGCGGTGCTAGCGGAGGCGAAGAAGCACATAAGCGTCAAGGAGCTCGGCATAGCAGACATTCGCTTCCGCTACGCCGCCACTGGCGCACCTATAATGGTGTTCCCTGGCGCGGACAGAGCCCAAAAGGCGGACACCTTTGCAGAAAGGCTGCGAGGAGTTGTGGATCCATCTCTGGCCAAGGTTTCAAGGCCAGTGAGAACGGCGGAAATCAGGGTCACTGATCTGGAGGTGTCCGCCACCAGTTCCGAGGTGGCAGCTGCTATCGCGGAGGCCGGTGGGTGCGTGATCTCCGCGATCACTTGCGGGACAATCCGCCGAGACCAACCAAGAAGGCCGGGGACCGCGTGGGTGCGGTGCCCCATTCCAGTGGCCAAAAAGATTGCCTCCAACAAGAGGCTCATGGTGGGGTGGTCATCCGCCAGAATAGAAGTCCTGCCTGAACGCCCTCTCCGATGCTTTAAGTGTCTGGAGAGCGGACATGCCCGCGTGTGCTGTCACGCGGAGATCGACCGCAGCGAAGAGTGCTACCGCTGCGGTCAGCCCAGCCACAAGGCTAACACCTGCCACGCCAAGCCGCACTGTACCGTGTGTGCGGCGGCGGGCAGGAAGCCTGACCATATCGCAAGACATGCGTGGCCCCTAATAAGGCCAAAGAAAAGACGCAGGCAAGCGCTAGAGTGCCGCTGCCCGCTACTGCCGGTCCCTCAGGTACAGGGGACCAGGCCGAGGAGGAACCTATGGAGACCAAGTAATGGGTCACAACCGAATCCTGCAGTGCAACTTAAACCGCTGTGCCAACGCGCAAAACCTGCTCATGCAGAGTTTGGCACAGTGGGAGATCCACCTGGCAGTGATCTCGGAGCCCTACAGGGTTCCTCCACGAAACGATGGTTGGGTCGTTGATCTACGCGGCGACGTGGCGCTACACATTCGGGCTTCGCTGGGGGCCCCGCCACTGCGTAACGTGGAGCGGGGCCACGGCTGGGTTGCTGCTGATGTACGGAACGTGCTCGTCATCGGCAGTTATTTCTCTCCCAACAGGCTCCTGGCGGAGTTCAGTGAACACCTGCGCAAGATAGGGGCGTTCATAGCCCGGAGAAGATCCCAACACGTACTTGTTGCGGGGGACCTCAACGCAAAATCCACTGCGTGGGGGTGCCCCGCAACAACGGCAAGAGGAGAAGATCTGGAGGATTGTCTTACCTCTACCGGCCTAGTCGTCCTAAATCTTGGTTCCACCCACACTTGTATCCGGCACAACGGGGGTTCCATTGTCGACGTGACGTTCGCCACTCCAACACTGGCCAGCCGTGTGCTGAACTGGAGGGTCCTGGAAGGCACTGAGACCCTATCGGACCACAGATATGTCCGATACGAGGTCGCTGCCTTCCTGGCCCCCAACGAGCTGCCGAGACCGGCTCGTGGCGATCCCCCGCGCTGGGTACAAAAGAGCCTACGTGCGGACCGGCTACGCGAGGCGGCCCTAGTGGCCACGTGGCCGACGGACGACTCTCCGATAGAGAGCGCTGCAGCTGAGGCGGAGTGGCTCCAGAAGACGTTTAAGCGGGTCTGCGACGCCGCAATGCCGAGGCTGCGGAACGGCAAGCCGAGACGTTGGGCCTATTGGTGGTGCGACGAGGTCGCCCAACTCCGTCGTCAAAGTAACGCAGAGAGAAGAGCGTACACACGTCACCGCCGTCATTGGCGCCGGGACGAAGCTGAGGAGGCGCGCCTGTACGCCGTGTACAGAGAAACCATCAAGGCTCTGGGTGACGCCATAGTCCGCTCTAAGGCTAGGGCGTTTGAGGAGTGGCTGGAAACGCTAAACCAGGACCCGTGGGGGCAGCCCTATAAACAGGTCCGGCAAAAACTGAGGCCGTGGACTCTCCCACTGACCACGACCCTGGAGTCTGAACATCTCGACTCTATAATTGCCGGCCTGTTTCCCCCAGCGGAGGAAAGGCGTTTCCCGGCCATGGCGCCACCAGGCATCCCAGAGAGGACCCAAGTCCCGGCGCTGACCAACGAAGAGTTTGACTCGGCTCTCCAACGCACTAAGGAAAAGCGTAGAGCTCCCGGACTGGACGGCGTATCGGGGCAGGTGCTGGTGGCCCTAGTCGACATAATGGGCTACCGCATCAAAGCGTTGCTGAACGCGTGCCTCACACAGGGACACTTCCCGGTCAACTGGAGGGTCGGGAAGTTAGTGCTGCTGCAGAAAGAGGGCAGGCCACCCGAGTCCCCGTCGGCTTACCGCCCAATCGTGCTGCTGGACGAGATCGGAAAACTCTTCGAGAGGATCATTGCCAATCGACTCGTCCAGCACATGGAGACGATCGGGCCGGACCTCTGTGAGGTACAGTTCGGCTTCCGACGGGCCCGGTCGACGATCGACGCGATCAGGCGCGTTAAGGACATGGCCGAGGACGCAATCGCCCAGGGTGAAGTGATGTTGGCGGTGTCACTGGACATCGCCAACGCGTTCAATACACACCCCTGGGCGGTCATACTGGAAGGGCTCAGATACCATGGGTTCCCACAATACCTAAGGGAGCTCATGGGATCCTACCTCAGTGAGAGGACGATCATGTTCCCCACCCGGGATGGCTGGGTAACAAAAAGCGTCACGCGCGGTGTTCCGCAGGGGTCGGTGCTGGGCCCACTCCTGTGGAACATTGGCTTTGACTGGGCGCTGCGCGGGGTAATGCTGAGGGGTGTCGCTGTCACGTGCTACGCGGATGATACGCTTATCACAGCACGTGGCAGCGACTTTGAAGAGGCGAAGACAAAGGCCACCGCCGCTGTCGCACATATGGTGCACAGAATCCAGCTTCTAGGGCTGAAGGTGGCACCCGAGAAGACCGAAGCCCTCTGCTTCCACGGGCCGCGGAGAGGGCCACTAGCCGACGCACACCTAACCGTGGGTGGGGTAAGAGTTGACATCGGGGCCGCGATGCGGTACCTCGGCGTCACGCTGGACTCTCGCCTCACCTTCACCGAACATTTTACTCGGCTGGTGCCCAAACTCATGCGAGCAGCGGGGGCTCTCGGCAACCTGCTGAGGAACACAGGCGGCCCCAACGATGCGTGTCGAAGGCTTTATGCGGGGGTCATTAGGTCAATGGCATTGTATGGGGCGCCCATCTGGGCGGACGCCCTGTCCCCGCAAAACAGAGCGATTCTCCGTCGCCCACAACGTCTCATGGCGACGAGAATTATAAGAGGATATCGCACTGTGCCTTTGAGGCAGCGTGCGTCCTCGCCGGCACTCCGCCATGGGAGATTGAAGTCCGAGTCCTCGCCGCTTTATATGTACGCGTGTCTGAGGCCGGGCGATCGGCGCGCCCCCCATGGCGGATACCATCCAAAGCTGGCGAGTAGAAGAGAGGAGCACGCTCCTCATTGACTGGATAGAGGTCCTCCAGGAGCCGAGAGCAGGTCACAGGACCATTGAGGCCGTCCGACCTGTATTGGAGCATTGGGTCACACGGCGGCACGGTACTCCCTCCTACCACATGACGCAGGTCCTCTCGGGGCACGGCTGCTTCGGGAGGTACCTGCATAGGGTGGCGGGGCGCGAGCCCCTTCCCAACTGTCACCACTGTGCCGCCGTGGAAGACACCGCCGACCATACCCTCAGGGAATGTCCGGCATGGGACGAGGAACGGGCGACTCTGATCGCCCAAATAGGAAGGGATTTGTCACTGCCTTCCGTGGTAGTGGCAATTACGCAAAGCGCAAGAGCGTGGGCCGCTTTAGAGTCGTTTGCGGCAGGCGTCCTAACAAAGAAGGAAGACGCCGAGAGGCTACGGGAAAAGGCACCAGACGCCCACCCGCTGCGCCGAGTCCGCGTTGGACGCAGACGGCTTGCGCAGCAACGAAACCTGCCACCCTAGAGGCAGCCTCCAGGCGGGGGCACAGGGAACACCCCCGCCCGTAGGAGAAGATAGTTCCCGAGGTGAACGGTCTCCGTACCGCAACAAAGATGCGACATGTCTCTACACATGGTCCGCATGAGACTGGGGATACGGGCTGGGACACCCTATCCCCCTCTGCCAAAGTCTTGGAGGGATAAAAGCGCTTCAGGCGCTTACAAAGGTTCAACAGCAAGGGTAGAGCTAAGCTCCCCTGTCAGTCACTACCAAAACGGACAGTATACGTAATTACCCGTACGGTAGAAGACATGAGGTGACATTTTAGTGGTAGGTTTTAGTGGGTATACCGGTCGCAACTCACCATCTCCACGCGACCGGGGACTCCCACATACCCCGGCCCTGTCCCACCGGCTGGGGACCTATAAAAGGTTTCCCCCACTTAAAAAAAAAAAAAAAAGGTACTAAATAAGTGGGAGTGGTCCCCCAATGCGAAGTATTTATTTTTATTTTTTACTTTTTAAAGGTTATTGTGTCGGGGGTTTTTTTAATTTTTAATTTAATTTTTTTAAGATATTAAGTGCATTTGAATGCAGATGTGCAAGACGTCTATGCCACAATAATGCAGACTCTTTAGTTTGTGTGAGATTAGCGCTATGTTTCGCCGTATCTAATCTGTACATATTATTATAGTTTGATGCTGTTGCAACGACAGAGCCTGTCACTTTGCACCCTTCATTTAAAAGGATAGAGGCACCTTTTTCAGTAAAAACAACTATCAGCCCTTTCTGAACTAAGCTATGAACGGATAATAAATTTACAGCTAGGTTTGGAACATACAACACATCAGAAATTTTCTTAATTCTATCCGAAACATTTATAGAGATTGTACCTTTTCCTTTACTTTTGATTTGCTGACCACTTGCCACAGTAACTGGTTTAGATTCCTGCTTCAGATCCAAAAACCAATCTTTTTTAATTCCGTCATCACCCGCTGCCTTGTTGTTCTTAAGTTGCTCGAGAGCCATCCCGATGTCGCACAGGCTGACGTCCGGGAGGTCTTCTGTGTAGTGCCGGGTAAATCTAGCTCGTGGGTCGTTTGCTAGATTTATGACGGGTTCCTGTGTAGACGTGTACAGTTGTCCATAGAAACTCTCGATCTCACCCAAAATCTCGGACTTCGACGTGACGACCCTGCCATCTTCAGCCTGACGAGCTGGCTTTGCCCAATATACAGATCCCTGGTGAAAACCTTGGAGGTCGCTTCAGGGACTTTGATATCTGTCTATTGAGCATCCGAAGCTGCGTCGCATCATTTGAAGACTGCAGGACCAGTTTCCGTCGTTCGTCCATGAGATTCAGGGTGAAGAGAGGGCGTCCCGATACACTGGGACGCCCTCAGTCATCGACCCACCACCGGCCTCTTAAGCGAGGGCAGAAGGGGTTCGCATTGTCACGACCCCCTTCCACACCTGCCTCCATCCGCGGCGCGTGTCAGCCGGAGCTCCCTCCTTTGCAACCCGCCCCGCAGCCCCCTTCTGCGACATAACGGCCTCGCAGAAAGAGGCCCGTCAGCCCTCGGGTTAGCGACAACCCAAGGGCGTTGGTGCACCGCAGCGGTCCAGGACACGCAGGGCAACTCTGAGGACAGAGGAGTCCCTGGAGCCCCAGTCCACTGCGGCGCTCGGTGCCGCTCTTCGTCTTACCTCTCCCCTTGGGCCCGCCCGGTATGGGAGGCCCTGGCCGCTATGGCCCCACGGATCATTGAGGCACTAAAGCCCCCTCACCACGACAAGGTGGCAGCACAGAGTCGAGGGGGTCCACGTCAACGCCTAGGCTAACAAAGCGGTTTTGGAGTTCGAGTTGGAAGCTTTCAAGGTTTTGGATCTGAACTGGTACGGGACGCAGCGTAGACCTCATCAGGCACGACCTCTCAAGCTTGAGGTCGATATTCAATGTGCCTCTGACTAAGCGGTAATCGCTTTCAGTTTTGACCATATTGATCACATCATTGAATGCATGCTTTTTCGTCGACATGATGAAGTCTATCTCGTTTTTTGTGGTGCCATCCGGACTCAACCAGGTCTATTTCCTCTGTTCTGGTTCTTTGTAGAAGGAATTCAACATGTAGAGTCCCTTCTTCTCCACAAAACCAGCCAAGGGTTGGCCCCGTTGGTTCCGGTGTCCAAGGCGATATTGCCCCACTTGCAGCTCATCTCCGCTCCGCTTGCCCAGTTTCGCGTTAAAATCCCCCATGACAACGGTGTAGTGCGTTCTAGAGCCATGTATGTCCGAGGAAATGTCCACATACATTATCTCTACCGCTTCGTCGGGGTGTGCGTATGCCTGTATGACCTTCAGCGAAAAACGCTTGGTTATTCTGAGTATAAGGTACGCCATCCTAGTCAACACACTCTCGATCTTAACAACGTTGTTCACAAGGCATTTGGGGATAATTTGATACCAGAATACAAACATGTGATATACCTATATTCGAGTATCGAAACAAAGAAGCAAATACAAATGTCAGAAGTCTTCTGATTTTAAATTGACACTTTGTGTATAAAAGAAACTAAAGATGGCTAACCAAAAGTCACGTATTTCGACGAACGACGCTCTTTTCGTTGTGGGTAGTCAAAGACTCAAGTCATATAATTTTTGTGCCTTCAATTTTATTTAGTTTTATTTAATATTATCAATATTTAATTGTTTATTTTGAATGATAGTAACAAAGTAATAACAAATAAACCTACCAGCAACAGTATTTTCCTTCCTGCAAGAACTCACTTCACTGCACATCACTCACCAGTTTGCAATGGAACAATTAAGGCAGACCATTGATGAAATGAGCCAATCTTTGCATAAACGGATGGCTGACTTTGAGGGTGAACTCCGAAAACCCTCTTCTGCCAACCCAACTACAGCCAACATTTCTGCAGAGTTCAACGCTTTTAAGGCATTCGTTCTCCAATCTATTACCTGTCTTCAACAGCAGGCTGATATGTTGGCAGCCACCATG
Organism: Clostera curtula; assembly: GCA_905475355.2. Lineage (NCBI taxonomy): Eukaryota > Metazoa > Arthropoda > Insecta > Lepidoptera > Notodontidae > Clostera > Clostera curtula. The sequence goes on along the minus strand of FR997813.1, from coordinate 476,515 downwards.
GACAAGATTGAGATGAGGGGCCGCCGCAAGATGCTTCTGTTTCATGGAATTAAAGAGGAACCTAAAGAAGCAACCCCTCAGTTGGTGATAAAGTTGATTCAGCGGCATTTTAAAAAGCCTGAGGTGGCACTGACGGACATCAAACGTTGCCATAGGTTAGGCCGCTCAAGCGACTCAAGAAATAGACCTATTGCCTGCAAATTCTATGATCGAGAACTGCGTGACAGTATATGGTATGCTAAGGCTGTGCTGAAGGGGTCTGGTATCACTATCTCAGAGTTCCTAACCAAACCACGCCATAATGCATTCGTTGCTGCTCGTGAGAGATTTGGTGTCTCTAGATGCTGGACCAGAGAAGGATCGATTCACATCCTTGGCGATGATGGTACGAGGCACCGCGTTTCTACAGTGGGTGAAGTAAACAAGCTCCAGTTTTCTGATACTCCGAAGACAACTGAACCTGCCTCGAAAGGCTCCAAGCCCAAACGCGCGGCTGCGGCAAAGAAGTAGTAGCATAGTTCTTTGTTATGATTGTTTCGATAGCGTTTTATTGCAAGGCTACACATAACAATAATTTCTTGATGGAGGTAAACAACAATTATTATGAATTGTCAGTCTTCACGTCAAATAATAATTTAATTTCAGTTTTCTGTCATTTCAAGTCAACCTTCCATCATCAGTCTTATCGGCAATCCATACAAGTAATTGCTTTCCGCCAGTCTATTTCAAATGTGTTGCTATTAGGTTTATAGTTGTTGTTGTCCGTTCTACTTGTACGTTTATGTAAATTTATGTTCGTACGTGTTGTACTTTTATGTTTGTTGCTGGTTAGGTGATTTAAGTGCTACATTTTTAGTTTGGTGTTTATTGTATTTTATTTTATTATTTATTTATTTTTATGGATACAGATAGTGATAGTGATGTTTTTTTATCCGCGAGTAGTGGTGATGAGAGTTCTTTTTATTCACCTTCTCTCGCCAGTACCTTATCATCGTATTTCTGTGACGTTCCTAGGAATTTTAATGTGGTTCATATCAATGCCCAGAGTATTCCGGCTCATTACCATGATATGCTGGTGAACCTTGATGGAAACAACATACATGCCATCCTTGTCTCCGAATCTTGGCTTAAACCGTGCCTTCCTTCTGTCTCTTATTCGCTTCCTGGGTTCACGCTAATAAGAAATGATCGTTTCGGTAGAGTAGGTGGTGGTGTTGCCATATATCTTCGCTCGTGTATTCCTTACTCTATTATCAATATGTCAGCACAACCACCGCCTCAGAATGCGGGCGAGCATCTCTTTCTGGAAGTTGAGCTCCATCATTCCAAACTTTTACTCGGCGTTTATTACTGTCCTTCCTCAAATATTAATTACTTCTCTTCTTTTGAAAATCTCTTAATCAATCTTGGGTCAGCTTATAGTCAGTCCATAATTATGGGTGACTTTAATACATGTTTGTTAAAGAATGATTCTCGCTCCATGTCCTTACAAACTATCGTAAATTCTTGTAACCTTAACATCCTCCCTTTAAATGCCACCCACTACTTTCCTAATTCCACTCCTTCGCTTCTTGACTTAATACTCGTTTCAACTCCCAGCCGTGTGGCTAAACATGGGCAGTGTTCAGCAGACGCTTTCTCTTATCACCATCTCATTTTCCTATCCTATAAAATGCGCCCCCCCAAAGCAAAGTCTAAAATTATTCAGCAGCGCAATTTTAGTGGCATGGACTTATCGGAACTTCAAAAAGATGCTGGGTGTATTTGCTGGGATTCGTTTTATGCATCGACCTCGGTGGACGACAAAGCCAACATTCTCACGTCCAATATCATTGAGCTCTACGACGTACATGCTCCATTACGATCCATTAAATTAAAGCACCTCCCAGCACCATGGCTCTCAGATGATATTAAATTAATTATGGAGAAAAAGGCTAAAGCTAAATCTAGATATAAATCCCGTCCCACAGCTGCTAACCTGGAAAAATACGTCTCAGCACGAAATCGCTGCAATAAGGTGTGTAGGAATGCGCAACGCCAACACATCCATTCTGCAGTAGAAAACGGAGATCCTGCCAAGGTCTGGAAGTTTCTAAGGTCCTTAGGAGTTGGTAAAACACGTCAAGATACTTTGCCTAAAGGTTTAAATCTAGACGCCCTTAACCAGCATTTTTCCTCGACTTCTGCTTGCACTTCTGCAAGTAAACAACGTACAATTAATTATCTTTCTTTGGTACCAACTCCTGACTATACTCCTTTCGTATTACACCAATTGTCTGATTGTGATGTTAAGAGCGCTATTCTGGTAATTACGTCTAAGGCTCTGGGCAGTGACTGTATTGGTCGCAATATGATCGTTCCAATCATCGACCAAATCCTTCCCATCATTACACACCTCCTTAATTTCTCCCTCTCCTGCGGTTCCTTTCCATCTTCGTGGAAAGAAGCCCTTATCACCCCCCTACCTAAGGTTGCTAATCCTACTTCCTTGTCCGATTACCGTCCCATTTCAATTCTACCGTTCCTTTCTAAAGTTTTAGAGCGCCTTGTCCATAGCCAACTTTGTAATTTCCTCACCATTCATCACCTTCTGAATCCCCTCCAATCCGGTTTCCGCCCTGGCCACAGTACAGTCTCTGCTCTTATCAAAGTTACAGATGACATTCGCCTGGGCATGGAAAACAGGCAGTTAACACTACTGTCGTTGCTAGATTTTAGCAATGCTTTCAGTACTGTTGACTTTGATATCTTACTTGGTGTACTGAGTTCTCTTAACATATCTCCAACAGCGATTGCTTGGTTTCGTAGTTACCTGTTTGGCCGCCGGCAGCGTGTACGCGTTGATGACTCCTTGTCCTCTTGGTGCGATATAACTGCTGGTGTCCCACAGGGTGGCGTTCTTTCTCCGTTACTCTTTGCCGTATTTATAAATACAATCTCTCGTAAACTTGTCTCCTCCTACCACCTTTATGCAGACGATTTACAAATTTATCGTAGTGCTCCATTACCTTGTCTAAATGAAGCCATCGACGTGTTAAATACGGACTTAAAACATATTTGTGAGTGGAGCCAAGAATATGGGCTCAAGGTAAATCCTACCAAGACACAAGTCATGATTATCGGGAGTCCCAGGTATATAGCTCAAATTGACTGGACGCAACTTACTCCTGTTGTTTTTGACGGTACTATCTTGCCATTTAAAGATAAAGTAAAAGATTTGGGAATTATTATAGATCGGACTCTTTCCTGGAACCCCCAAATTCAAGAAATTAGTCGTAAGCTGTTTGCTTCTATATGCTTACTACGCAGACTTCGCAATTTCCTTCCTACCGCCACCAAAATTGCGCTTGCTCAATCCCTCCTTCTTCCAATATTAGACTATGCTGACGCCAGCTATCTTGACCTTACAGAGGAGCAACTGGATAAACTTGAGCGTCTTCAAAATGTTTGTATAAGATTCATATTTGGACTGCGCAAATATGATCATGTCTCAGAATTCCGCACTAAGCTCAAGTGGCTCCCAATTCGCTTTCGTCGGAATACTCACATATTATCTATGTTATACAGTATACTGTTCTGTCCTACTGCCCCTTCATATCTAAAGGATCGTTTCAAACTCCTTCATGAATCACATTCATTCTCCTTGAGATCGTCACAAAATTTCAAGCTACATTGCCCCCTTCATTCCACCGACTTCTTCGGGAAATCGTTCGCAGTCCAGGCAGTTAGACTCTGGAACGCCCTTCCGGAGTATCTGATGCATACTAAAAGTCTACAAATATTTAAAAAACAATTAAAAGAACACTATCTGGCAATAAGCAATGTTAATAGATCGTAACTGTCACTATTTATTTAAATGTCCAATATATTGAATTTTTCTTTTATTGTGTTTATATTGTATATATTAGTATATTAAACAAACTATATAAGTATTGTATTTGCTATTTGTAAATCTATATCAGTGTTAACGTCTTGAGCACACTTTGACCGCCAGTTCTAAATTGCCTACTTTATTCATACAAAGGTTGCCTGGAAGAGATCGCGGTATGCGATAAGGCCGCCCAATGTACACTTTACCATAATCATATTTTATTTTCTGTATCTTTTTATTTTTGTGTGCAATAAAGAGTTCATAAATAAATAAATAAATAGATTCAGCACGTCACAGAAGAATTACTGCGCAAATTTATACACTCAAATACACGATTTTGGTATAACAGACAATTGCGTGCATGTGTGGCCAAGCCTTTACCGGCAGCCACTTTATTTAAAAGTCAGGAACGGCATGCTGCTGCGCATACAGCATTGGATACCAGAAAACATACATCATGTTAAGTGCCCGAATTATAATAAAATGTTATCTCCTATTACATGTAACCTCGGCGTGTCTGGGTAAGTTAATTTTCAAGACTGTTCAAAATCGGTAGGTTGAGTCATCATATCTAACATTAAACAAGTGTGACGTGGTCGGTCACTATGGGTTCCATCAGAAGGCTCAAAGTCACCCAAAGGGCAATGGAGAGGGCTATGCTCGGATTTTCCCTGCCCGATCAGAAATGAGGAGATACGCAGGAGAACCAGAGTTACCGACATAGCCCACAGGATTACCAAACTTAAAAGGCTGACGCCCGATGGACCAGAAATGTTCTCGATTGGCGCAGGACCGGCCTTAGTGGATTTTCTTGGGGGAGGCCTATGTCCAGCAGTGGACGTCTTTTGGCTGAAATGATGATGATGATGGAACAAGTGTGCAAATAATGTTTAGAGCACAGTTTTGACAATATTTTGCACACGACATACATAATAGCTGCGCCGGGCCCTCACTCGCTTCTTTTAGATCCGTTTACCTTTTATGCATTGTTCTTCCACGGTACCGAAAGATCTTGCGATAGAAAGGCGTGCTTTGATTTAAACTTTTTTGATGTCAAATGGCGGGAGTAATTTCGAGACACCTTTATTCGCGGTAGACCACGCTTGGTCAGTCTAATACCTGCGCAGACTGAAATTGACCAACGTACGTAGCCACTACCATCAGTTCAATGTAATGGATGTAATTTCTCAGGAACCGGTGACGTCCTTCGACAGATAGACTCGGGATGGGTGCGCGGTTTAGAGCGGGAGGCAGAGAACGGAGTGTTCTACTACAGTTTCAGGGGCATACCGTACGTAGAACAACCAGTGGGTGAACTGAGGTTCAAGGTACGCATATCCCTTGTTGCTAATAATGGCGGTGAAGCTATGAAGGTCGTTTTCAACTAGAAAACCAGTAACTAAAGTGTTATAATAAATACTAACAGGTCACATAACAATACACGTCAGATAACTCTCGCATATTTATTAGCTTCATAAAGTAATAAAATTAATCGTCAGCACGAGTGCCGCATAAAATTTCATATACTTATATGGAAATATAAATATATGAGTACAAGCGCCTGTGACCACTGCTGATGCAATCCACGCCATGTTTTTTGTTTCTTATAATATTGCATATTTATATAGTTTTTGGTTCTTTCTTTCATGTGGTTGCAAATATATTTTTTTAATAAGTATCATATATCTATTGTTGATTACCTTTATTGAAATGAAGCAAACACTTTCCACGTGTTAAGGAAGTGGGGCCAGTTACACCATGGGAGGGCTGCTTCAACGCGACCGAGGATGGGCCAGTATGCCCGCAGTACGACGACCTGTATGGCACGCTAGTGGACCCTCAGCGAGGCATGGACGAGGCTTGCCTCCTGGCCAACGTACACGTGCCGCGAACCTCCAATGACCTTCTGCCCGTTCTCGTGTTCATACATGGCGGCGGCTTCCAGACGGGCTCCGGCAATTCCGACTTGCACGGTCCTGAGTACTTGATGACCAAGGACGTTATCCTCATCACGTTCAATTACAGGTAAATGACAGACTCTTATTAGACATTTATTTTCAATTAAGTACAACACTACATTTTGTGAAATCTAAAAAAATACAGAATAAACGTCTTCGGCTTTTTATCCCTGGGCACGGCGGAAGTGCCTGGCAACTGCGGCCTCCGCGACATTCTGGCCTTGCTGCAATGGGTGCAGCGCAACGCTGGCGCTTTCGGCGGGGACCCAGACAACGTGACCATTGCGGGGCAAAGCGTCGGCGCCACACTCGCTCATCTCATTACTCTATCCACCCCTGCCAAAGGCCTGTTTCAAAGGTAAACATTATGCAGTGATGAACATGTCTAGGCCCATCATTTGCTTCCTGAACTCACTTGTCATTTGAGGACCTTTTTGGTCATTACAGAGATCTTCAAATTTCTAAACTGTTCATATAATTTTAGGGCGATCCTCATGAGCGGCACGGCTATTGAAGCTTTCTACACCAGTTCACCGGAGTATGCCAACAAAACTGCCACCAATTTATTGAATATACTCGGCATCGAATCCAATGATCCTGAGATTCACGAAAAGTTGATCAAAATGCCGTTAGAGAAAATAATGGACGCCAATAGACAGGTGCAGTTTGCAGATGGATTAGTTTCCTTCGTTCCTGTTGTTGAGGGGATTTATGATGGAACCACAAGAATGTTGGATGATGAACCAACTAACCTCGTAAGCCAAGGTCGGGGTAGCGACATTCCGCTCATTGTTGGATTCACGAGCGCCGAAGCAGAATTCTTCAGGCAAAAAATTAAGTTTATGGACATAATTAACCGTATCACACAGTCCCCTGCAATATTATTAAGTTCTAACCTAGCCTATTCGGTATCTAACCAAACTGCAACGCAACTGGGTCAGCAAGTAAAGCAAAGATATACAATCAAGGACAACTTTACTATTAATGATTTTCTGCGAGTGTCCACTGATAACATGTTCATATATCCGGCTTTTAAACTGGCTCAGCTGCGGGCGTCAATGGGAGACGCACCTGTGTACCTATACCAGTTTTCGTACCCCAGCACTCGCAATCTAGTGAAGGAAGGCCTCATGTTGGACTATGAAGGAGCAGCTCATGTTGAAGACTTGATTTTCCTGTTTCGAAACAACGCGTTGCTAGGACATCGCAAATCCTTCCCGCCGATTAACAGCGACGATTTGATGAAGCGTTGGATGACCGAGATCGTAGTGAACTTCATGTCTTGCAGGTATTTTATATTAGTTAGTCGATTCTGACGCCACAGAACCTAGTTTAAAATGGCCGTACGTCCCTACTACTTTTCACCATTTAATCAAATTAATTTTCACCATTATTTTACTCCGACATATCCTGTACCCCTATGGTACCGTGTGGTGACGGATTTAGAATAGACCGTGGCACAGTAGGCGCATTACCCTCCATGTAACTGGAGTCGTCCCAAATCAGAAGTGGATCACCTATGGGCTGAGTAGTAGTAGTATTAATGGAACAAACGTTTAACAAAATGTACCAATTGAACGATTGTTTCAGCGCTCCCGAATGCCAAAATGAGTCTGCGTGGCCTTCGGTGGACGCGGCTAAGCTCAACTATCAGTCCCTCTATAACCCCGTGTTCAACCAGACGCACATGTCCGCGACTCCCGCTCAGCGTGAAATGATACAGTTCCACGACGCAATCGAGGAATCTGCCAGGTATTATTGGACATTGTTAAATGCCACTTAACCACCGCTCTCGTCATCGCAAAAATTAAAAAATGGCTTTGGCCTCGTATCACAGCTGTAAGGAGCCGAAAATTTTATTATATCTTAGTTACAATCAAGTGTCAGCCAGCATAAGTACGAAAAATACGCCAATCAGGGGAAATACATGTATAACGAATGAGTTCAGCTACCACAAATATTTGCGAATAATTGCTGTTGAATGAGTAGATGACAGCTTTATATATGTCAACGGAAAACAACAAGAACCGGAAATTTATAAATTTCCTAGGAAATTTATAAACGTCCGTAGGTTTCCAAACGAGAGATAAATTGTATTCTTTTACGCCCACATTTTCGGAAATTTATAAACTTACAACGTCTCGTCGTAAATTTATAAACTGACGGATATCCATTCGTAAGATTCTAAACGGTTCGACCAATCACAGTAGAGCTTTTAATTTTACGCTTCTATAAGATACGGCAAATAACACACTGTTCTCTGATTGGTGGATGTTGATAGTGGCATGCTTTTGTCCATAGACATAGGTACAATTAGACTTGCCAAACTATAAATTTATAAGTACCTAACAGTATTTTTACGTTAAAACTAGGTAAGTACCTATAACACAGGGTTACTGTTTTACATAACCGCTTTAGTATGCTAATGACCCCTACTTCACTCTACCAAAATAAAACAAAAGAAATCGGGTGATGCGAAGTTAAAGAGGTTTATTTAAAAAAAATCCCGGTCTGCTACTAAAAAAAAAAACATTATAAAGTGTAATTTCGAAAAAAATCGTTGGCCTCAGGCGAATTGCCAAACAGACGCTAGGTAATAAAAAAATGCTTAAAAACATGTAACAAATTAAACACAATAAAATAAGTATTTAACTTAAAAAAAACCCTGATATCGGGCTGCATATCTTTTTTTATACCTGTTTCATTGATACCGTTACAATGAGTCCAAACACGATACAGTTACTTTAATTTGGTAAGGAGTTTGGTATCCTATACATTCCTGATGATGCAGCTGCATCAGGTCTAGGTTACCACAAGTAGACAATATCGAACAATGGCGGCGGAGAGGAAAGAAAAGGAACACGTGACTTATTCAACCAATCAGAGCGCCCATGGCGTTTGGTTATTGCTACTTATTATTTTACGCGTGAGTTCAGTATGTTTATAAATTTCCGAAAATGTGGGCGTAAAATAATACAATTTATCTCTCGTTTGGAATCCTACGGCCGTTTATAAATTTCCTAGGAAATTTATAAATTTCCGGTTCTTGTTGTTTTCCGTTGACATATATACTAGTGGTCATCCAGCGGTGGCAATTAGACCATTTATATCCACCCAATTTTCGTAAAAGGGGTACACAGTTTTTGCTTTACGAAGCTGATTATTTTATTCTTAAAAGTAAAATTCAAGATGATACAGTTAGAGAAAGGAAAAAAATTAAATGTCTTCAACTTAAAAAAATGGAGTTAAATTGATTAGGTCAAAAATTCAGAAAAAAATCATAGCACGAAAACTATGAAAAATCGCAAAACATACATAGGGGGGATTCGGGTACCCCAAGGGGTGCTCTATTTCTAAACTTCCGATTGACACAATTTTTTTTTGGGACAGCCTGTATATTACGGAAGCATTTTGCATGATGATCAACGTAACTTTAATAGCTTATTTTTTTTCAGAAACATGGCCGTAGCTGAGATGTGACAACACTGATGATTTTCGTAAATACAGTACTAAATAAACTGTTTCTATTAGTTCTTGTTTTATTTACCATCCAAGGTGTAACTAAACTATCTACCGACCACCTAAGGGAAGGGTACAAATTGTTGGTACATCTTAAAGTATGAGGCAACCAGTGTTTCTCTTATATATATATATTTTTTTTTGATGATTTTTTTATTTATACATATAACAGTTTAATATGTAAAAAATATATATATAATAAATTAAAACTAATTTAATAAATTAGGCCCATGTGGTAAAGTGCCTAAAATGCTGGCAGCATTTCCCCTTTGAATGGCCAGACTTATACGCTGGCCGAGGAAAAAATATATATATATCTTTAGGGATTGTGAAATTATTGTAAACTATTTGTGTGAGCAATGACACACTAAAGACCGGATTATTCGCGAAGATTTATTTGACTTGCTCTCACGATGCTGTTTAAGGTATTTCTTTAAACCAGTCAGATCATTTTAAAACTTTATATATATATATATATATATAATATTTTCTTTCTAAGTTTTTAATTTCAGCCCTCGCCCGCTGCAGGTCAATGTGCCGGCTCAGGGTCACCCATGCCAGGCAACTACAGTTTATTGCCGGTATTTCTCTGTAGAGCTGCACTCCGAACCGGTTGTAAATGGTACATTTTCAATTTTTATTTTGTTGTTTGACTTGTCAAGAGATTTGATTTCGTGACGGTTCTGATCGTGTTCATTTATTTAAATCCCAACGTTTCAGGCACTCTGCAGTGCAAAGTGGATCATCAGAAATCATTTCCTGCAATGTGCGAAGATCGTCGAAACCTAAGATATCATTTCGTCAAAGGAGCTCTACATCTGATGCAGGGGCCGCTCTATTGAGGCATATTTACAGTGCCTGGGAAAATGGTCAAAATGTATTCTGCGATCTGTCAAAAGCTTTTGATTGCGTTCATCACGATACACTGTTGAGAAAGCTTCGTCATTATGCCCTGAAACTAATGGCCTCATATCTAAATGACAGGTGTAAGCTTGTCATTTAGATATCTAAATGACAGTTTGTAAGCGTAAATGGTGTTCAGTCGACCGGTTCACCTGTGTTAATGGGCGTTCCGCAGGGTTCTATTCTAGGCCCATTTTTGTTTTTAATATTATATTAATGACCTCCCCCATTTTGTGGAAAATATTTGTAATACTGTGTTGTTTGCAGATGACACTTCGTTAATATTTAAGGTTGACAGAGACAAAAGTTCATATGACGATGTAAACAGCGCACTCTCTTAAGTATGCCACTGGTTTGAAACGAATAACCTTGAATGAAATGCTCAATAAACGAAATGTATTAAGTTTGTCACGCCCAATGTACGAATTAGTAACACCCATTTAATGATTGACAATAGATGCGTAGATATTGTAAAATCAACAAAATTCTTAGGCATCACTTTAGACCCTATACTTCAATGGGGGGCACATATCTGCCGTGCTAATGATAAGAGCGGCAAATGCATGACAGGAAGTTCCTAGAAAATGGCGCTTAAAGTTTTAAATAATTTAACTTTTTGTAGTAACTGCGCTTATAAAAATCAAAAATGTAATCATACTAGCACTTTTTTTATAAACTGTCAAAGACAAAGTTATAGATCTCGATACGACGATTCCGAATAAGTAACTAACTCAATTTGGTAAAAAAGTTTTGGTTACGGCGGTTATAATAAGCGCGGCAGATATAAGGTGTATCGCAGCTAAACTAAGCTCTGCGGCGTATTCTGTGAGACAAGTTAGAAAACTTACTAATGTAGACACAGCTAGATTAATATATTTCAGTTATTTTCACACCATTATGTCTTATGGTATCTTATTGTGGGGAAATGCTGCCGATATCGAAACCATTTTTGTTTTACAAAAGCGAGCGGTGCATGCAATTTATAATCTTAATTCTAGAGAATCACTAAGAGAACTTTTTAAGGATACTGGGATTCTTACAGTCGCATCGCAGTACATATTTACAAATATAATGTACATTCGTAAAAATATCTGCGATTACGAAAAGAGTGGCGATATCAATAAAAATAAAATGTCCACTAGGAATAGACACCACATAATAGTCCCTTATTACAACAGGCTGCAAAAAGTTCACGAAACTTTTGCAGGTCTTGGTATTCGATTATCTAAAGGCATTCAAGACTTGCCTTTAGAACACTTTAAGTGTCACATTAAAAGTCGGCTAATCTTTAAGGGGTACTATAAAGTTAACGACTATATCTTAGACAAAAATGCTTGGGAATAACTGATCGGTGTTGTTGCTAGTCCGATGCTCTTATTTAAATACTTTTAGAATAATGTGATATTTGTACACAGTATGTGAGAGCATCCTAACGCGTTATTAGTATAAGTAACTTTTGAAATGTTAAATTCCTTGGTGCTCGAGATATCATGCTCACTTTAAGACTCATGGCAGTGGTGGCGTCGTGCGACGGGTCGTTCTCTTCCTTGCAATATGGTTGAGGAGGGCGATGGCTGCCGCATGCGTCATGCTTGTGAACAGGTGCCGTTGCTGGGGGTCGGTTGGCTTGGGCATTAGAAGGTTACTATTGTCGACTAGATCTGGCTGATGTTTAGCCCTTTGGAACTATTGCGCGAGTTTGCTCTCACAAATCTGTCTTATAACCAGTCTTGTACCCAAAAATGGCGATCTAAAAAGAGCACCTACATAGTTTCTTGCCGGCTCTTTTCTGTAGAAGTGCATTCCGAACCGGTGGTAGATGGTAAATAATTAATTTTAAATGGTATTTATTTTTAAAGCTTCCTTTTTTTCTTGCAATCTGTCTTTAGCTTGACATTCAGCTGGATGTTTGAAATATGTAGAAAAGGACGTGCGTGTCATGTATCCAGTGATTCATACACCTTTAATATTCATATAAGATCTTGGGGGTGCTGTTCTGTTCAGTCTTATGAAGACTGGGCCGGTTTCCATAAGTCCTTGTGCCAGGGTGTTAGGGTGTTGGGATAGTCTCTTTCTGTACTTTCCAAGTGCTTCCAGGTATTTTCAGATCACGGTGTATTGCTTCATTGGTGATGTACCAAGGTGCATTTGCAATCATGCGGAGTGTTTTAGATTGGAATCTCTGCAGTATTTCCAGGTTAGAATTTGCGGCAGTACCCCATAATTGCAGTCCATACGACCATATTGGTTTAAGGATGCTCTTGTAAAGGAGTAGTTTGTTTTCCAGTGTGACTTGGGATCCCCTTCCCAGAAGCCAGAACATTTTTCTTGATTGTAGGCTAAGAGCCTTCCTTTTTGTAAATATGTGTTTCCTCCATGTGAGTCTTTTATCCAGGTAGATGCCATTTATTATATATATGCCAGTACAGACATTTATTGATTTGGCTTCATTGGTCTTTATACGCCAGTCCTTCAGCCAGTCTGATATATCATTGAGACCTTGTTGTAGCACTTCTGAGGCTCTGCTAGGGTCATTACTTGATGCAAGAATGGCTGTGTCATCAGCAAATGTACCGATAAGAGATCCATCCGGTGTTGGTAAGTCTGAGGTGTAAATTAGGTAAAGAATTGGTCCCATGACGCTCCCCTGGGGTACTCTAGCTCTGGTTAGGTGTAGTCCCGATGTATCTTCTCCATGTTTTACATAAAAATGTCGTTGGGTGAGGTAGGATGTTATAAGTAGATAGTAGTTAATAGGTAGCGCATTCGTAACCTTGAACAACAGTCCCTCGTGCCAGACGCGGTCAAATGCTTGTGAGATGTCGAGAAACGCTGCAGAACAGTACAGTTTCTTTTCGAAGCTAAGGTGAATTTTTTCTACTAGTCTATGTACGTGTTCTATGGTACTATGAGCAACTCGAAACCCGAATTGATGGTCAGGTATAAGCTTTGCTTTTTCAATTTCAGGCATGAGTCTCTTAAGGAAGATGATCTCGAAGAGTTTAGATGTCATGGGTAATTGGCTAATTGGACGATAAGACTTAACATCGTCAGGGCTTTTTCCTGGTTTTATTATGAGAATAATTTCTGCCACTTTCCATTGCGGCGGTATGAAGCCTCTTCGTAGAATAGCATTAAATAGATAAGTTAGGAAGGTAATTGCCTTTTCTGGTAACTCCCTCAGAATTTTCGGTGTTACTAAGTCATATCCTGGAGCCTTGTTCAGATACAGCTGTTCAAAGATTTCTTTCTTTGTCGTTTTGTTGATGGGCGGATCGAGTTGGAAAACTTCGCTTAGTTTTTCTTTGACCATAGATGTTTTAGAGCTTGTGTCTGGATTTGGTGTGAAGACATTTTTTAGGTGTTCTGTGAATAAGTTTGCTTTCTCTAAGTCGGTCTTTGCCCAGCTGCCTTCTTCTATTCGTAGAGGAGCTTGAAAGGGAGTGGGTGTTTTTAGTTTACTAACTGCTTTCCAGAGAGAATAGTCTGTTGCAGCAGTAGCATCCAGGTTTTTTAGGTGGGTTGAGATGCTTGATTCCTGTGGCTGTTTAGCAGTTTTTTTAGTTCTGCAGTTAGTTTGTTGTAGATCTTCTTGTCTTCAGGATATCTAGTCCTTTTTTTTTTTGTTTTCGCTGGGGAAATGCTTTATGCATACCACCGCACCCTGGGGGAAAGGTCGGTGATTATGTGGGACTCCGACAAGGGTCGTCTACCCAAGCGTCGTTTACCCACTAAAACCCCAGCGGCATACCCTCACACGACGCGCTTGGGGCGCCACAAGTTCGCGTAAACGCATTCTACTGTGACGCCCCGCCGTGGTGCCCGCAACGCGGGCAAGCGACTATCAGAGAGGGCGTCACCGGTACACTGGGACGCCCTCAGTCATCGAGGCTTTCGTCGGTGGTGGCTCCCCCGAACCACCACCGGCCTCCTAGGCGAGGGCAGAAGGGGCCCGCACCGTCACGAACCCCCCTCCACCCCCGCCTCCGTTCGCGGCGCGGGTCACCCGGAGCTCCCTCCCTTGCGACCCGCCCCGCTGCCCCCTTCTGCGACATCGGCCCCGCAGAAGGTGGCCCGTCAGCCCTCGGGCTGGCGCCAACCAGAGGACACCGGCGCACCGCAGCCGTCCAGGGCCCGCAGGGAAACCCTGGGGACAGGGTCCACCATCTACCCAGGTCCCCGGAGCCCCCGTCCAGGGCTCGCAGCGAGACACTGGGGACAGGGTCCCCATCTACCCAAGGCCCCGCAGCCCCAATCTACCGCAGCGCATCAGCGATCCGCCCCGCAACCCCCCTCCGCGACATACGGCCTCGCAGAGGAGGCCCGTCAGCCCTCGGCCGGCGCCAACCCGAGGACCTTGAGTGAGGACTCGGTTTGACGGCCAACTAAGTTGAGCGCCAACCCGAGGTCCTCATGGTGCGCCGCAGCGGTTTACGACTCCCAAGGCAGCTCTGAGGACAGAGGAGTCCCCGGGGCCGCAACCCGCCACGACGCTGGGTGCCGCTTTTCGTCTCACCTCTCGCCGTGGGCCCGCCCGGCATGGGAGGCCCTGGCCGGTATGGCCCCACGGATCATTGAGGCACTCAAGCCCCCTCACCACAGCAAGGTGGCAGCACAGTCGAGGGGGAGGATATCTAGTCCTATGCCAAGTCTTTCTAGCTCTTCTTTTATTTGCAACAGCTTCTTGAATTGTTCTGGTATATCTGGTGGTCTTTTGTGTAGCAGTTTGAGCAGGAGTAGCTTCCCAGGCGGATTGTTGTATGCAGTCGTTAAAATATTCAACTGCCTCTGTGATATCGTCTTCTGTGTTAAGAGGAATATTCGTGTCAAGATGGTTGTTTACCAGTTCTCTGAAATATTTCCAGTCAGTATGTTTACTGTGTAATCGGCAGGGTGGTGTGGCAATGTGTGTTCTATTATTAATTTCTGCTATAACAGGGGAATGGTCAGAAGAGAGCTCGAAGCAAGAGTAGCATTTAAAATATTGTGGTGGTATTCCCTTGGTCACGAAAAAGTCCACTAAGTCCGGTTTCTTTTTCTGGACGGTCGGTCAATAGGTTGGTTCACCTGTGGAGATTACGGTTAGTTTCCCTTCTTGGATGGATTTGTTTAATTCGCGACCTTTCGACGTCGTGATTCTTGATCCCCAGTTTACATGTTTGGCATTGTAATCCCCTCCTGCGATAAACCTGTGCCGCAGGCTGTTAAACAGAGCAGAGTATGCATCACTTTTTAAATTGTGTTTTGGTGGTATGTATAGGGCTGATATTAGTAGTTCACCATAGCAGTCTTTAATTATTATATTTGTAGCTTGTATAGCGTCGCTGCAGTATGAGGTAGTAACATGATGTTTGATTTTTTCTTTGATTAGTACTGCCGATCCGCAATGTGCCTTACCATCTGGATGCGTTGTGTGATACATTTTATAGTTTGGTATACTGAAGAAAGACTTCGATGTAAAGTGTGTCTCTGCCACCAGTAGGATATCTATTTCATTTGTTTGAAGAAACATTTTGATTTCCAAAATGTGTTTTGGCAGCCCATTGGCATTCCATATCACTATTTTTAATTGGTTGAATTTTGTGTTAAATTAGTCGTGAGGTTGATGAGCAGGAAATGGTAAATTTTAAATTTTATTTTTCTTTATTCTTTATTGCACACAGATACATAATATAAAACATGATCATTTGGAGACAAAATGTACACAGGCGAGCTTAACTCTTTAAGAGTTTTCTTCCAGCAAACCTTTGGCAGAGTGAGACCTGTAGAAAATGGGTATGGGCAGTGCACAACAAATTAAAAAAGAAAAATAATTAAAATAAAATTAATTTACCATTATATAGTATCTATCTATATACTACATATACCTACATACTAATAATACATACTATATACTTAAATAATTACAAAATACATAGGTAACTAAAAATATATATTATAATTATATACATATGCCTTATATCTGTCTGCCTATTAGCTTACACACGTTAGGATGAAAGGAAGTATGTTTTAACTCTTTTCTTAAAAACTTCAAGAGAAGAGCTAGCACGAACAGAATGTGGAAGAGAATTCCACAAACGCACTGCATGCACAGTGAAGGAACCGTCATACCGACTGGAGGTGTGGAGAGGCATCTGAAGAAGAAGGGACGTTGCTGAGCGACAGGGTTTTTCCCGCGGTACCAAATACTCAAAGCGTTCACGAAGATAGATAGGAGCATTAGGGTTATGGAGAATAGAATAGAGGAGAGAGAGGATGTGACAATCTCGACGCCGCCGAATTGGTAACCATTTTAGACGCGACCGAAATTCTGACACATGGTCATACTTCCGGAGGCCGAAAATGAATCGGATACACAAGTTCTGCAGACGTTCGAGCTTGTCGAGAAGATCTTCTCTTGCATCAAGATAGCATACATCAGCATAGTCGAGAAGAGGGAGCAAAAGAGATTGTGCAAGAGAGATTTTAGTATGGAAAGGCAAGAACTTTTGAAGACGTTTAAGAGACTGAAAGGAACAGTAAACCCTCCTGCTTACCTCTGCAACGTGGTAACTCCACGATAGGTTACAATCTATGAACACTCCAAGATTTTTTGCGTGTTCCGAATAGGCTACAGGGACATTTTTTTGTTTGACCTTGTCATAAGATCTCTAATGAGCCAACTAGATTAAATGAGTTTTGATTTTGATGATAATAGGCCAGCGCCACGACAGCATCTGGACATGCTGCGATTCTGGGACAGCATTGAAGAGGCGGCAAAGCAATTCAAGCATAAATAATTTTTAACCCACAACGGTGACATTCAATTTAAACACACCACACGAAGATTTACTTCTTATATGTATTATTCATTTTATATTATGACTGATATGTTAAAAGTGCCACTTAAACAATAGTCAGTCTTGTTGCTGCAATCCTTGCATGTGGGCTTCTAATGCATACTTATTCAGGTTCACTATTTCAGGAACGTAACCTCATTCAGAAGAAGTGTGATGACTAATCTGACGCAACAACTAGCCTTGGGACTTGACGTGACTATTGTAAAAATCAATGAACACAGATGTTTATTTATCCACCAATGAACACATATCGTATAACCTCTTCAAGTATAACAACGCTGCGGAGTTTAGATTAATAAATTTTCACAGCAAGCCACCGAAGCCGAGCTCGTCCGATATAGGCAAATGATTCCCACTGGCAAAACGGTCTGCGCAAGTAGACACTGGTTTGTTGCTCACGTTTATTGCGTAGGGAATTCTATGTCTTAATGACGCCTGCAAGACAACACGTTTCAATGCGCCAACAATTGACGAAATCGCTATTGTCGTCGTGGGTGAACATTTAGAAACCCGAGTTAAAGATTGTTTTACATTGGCGTAGCAATCAACTACAGCGTGTGTCCGAAACACATCGATTAAACGATGCGTTACAATATCCTATCTTATTTTGGCAAAGAGAAGAAGGATGTCATTTTTCAATGCAGATGATAAATAGAACTAAAAAATAGAAAATAAATTTTAATAAATTTGAATTAAAAATCGTGTCCGAAAAAATGATTTTATTGTAAACGCGTGGAATATTATTAATAACGAAACAGGCAAAGCAAAGCTACTTGAATCTAAATTTGAATTGAATATAAATGGTAGTGTCATAAATAACAACTTTGATGTAGCTCAAAGCTTTAATAAATATTTTGAAAGTATTCCAAGAGAAATCACCACGTCTTTGGCTTCATCTGCTGTCCATGCTGAAATGCTACTCAAGGATAATGTTGTAGAGTCGTCAGGCTTACTCAGTTTCACTTATGTGAGCCCCACTGATATAGTTACAGCCTTTAATAGTATTAATTTGAAGAAAACAGGGGATTTGTGGGATATATCAACTGTTGTGATTAAAGGGGTTATTTCAGATATAGCTCCTCAGCTTGCTAATATATTTAATGAGTGTGTACATGTGGGTGTATTCCCAAATTTAATGAAACATGGAAAAATCATCCCACTCTACAAAGCTGGCAACAAGAAAGAGCTTGGCAACTATAGACCCATTTCCATTTTGCCAGTTTTAAGTAAAATTTTTGAGAAAATTATTTTAAAACAGTTACTTCAACATTTCCACAAATGTAAATTGCTACATAGTGAACAATATGGGTTCACTAAGGGTCGCTCCACCGCTGATGCCGGTGCTGTACTCTTAAAGCATATCTATGATGCATGGGAAAACTCGCAAGACGCGATTGGTGTTTTCTGTGATCTATCCAAAGCTTTCGATTGTGTACATCACAACACTCTTTTGAGAAAGCTACAACACTATGGTATCAAGTTAAACGCGCTTAATCTCCTTGCGTCATACTTGAGTAGCAGAATGCAGTTTGTGGACATAAATGGAGTCAAATCTACTGGTTCACCATTAACAATGGGCGTGCCACAGGGGTCAATTGTGGGTCCGTTTTTGTTTTTAATTTATATAAATGATCTCGCCTTTTTTGTAAAAGATATTTGTAACATTGTTCTATTTGCTGATGATACATCCCTTATTTTTAAAGTTGACCGTAAGAAAACAAATTTTGACGATGTAAATAGCGCACTCGTGCAAATATCACAGTGGTTTACTGTAAATAATTTATTGTTAAATGCAGCTAAGACAAAATGCATTAGGTTTACTACCTCTTACTCAAAAAGCGTTACTAAATTGATATTGAATGATAAATATTTAGACCTCGAAGATTCAACAAAGTTTTTGGGCATCACTCTAGATTCCAAGTTACAATGGAAGCCCCATATTCTTAAACTTGCCGATAAACTTAGTTCAGCAGCCTACGCTGTGAGACAGGTAAGACGGCTCACCGACGTAGACACCGCGAGACTCGTCTACTTTGGTTACTTCCATAGCGTCATGTCATATGGTATTCTGCTTTGGGGCAACGCCGCAGACATTTAAACAGTATTTGTATTACAAAAGCGTGCTGTGCGTTCCATTTACAATCTAGGACCCAAAGAATCACTTAGGAATAAGTTTTGTGATATAGGAATTTTGACTGTGGCATCGCAGTTTATCCTTGCTAATATCTTATTTGTGAGACAGAATATCAGTCAGTATAAGACCAACTGTGATGTCACTACGTCCACTATCCGGACAAGGAATAGGCATAAACTAGTGATACCTCACCACAGACTGCAGAAAGCCCATGGATCTTTTGTAGGCCTCGGTGTTCGCTTGTTTAATAAAATTCCTGACGCTATTGTCAGTCTACCTTTCATAAAGTTTAAAAATGTTGTGAAATCTACTTTAATTAATAAAGGGTACTACCGCGTCAATGACTATCTGTGTGACATTGATGCCTGGAAGTAACTGTCATTTTGTGCCTGTGCTCTGTTCCTTTAGCCTCTTGAATAATATATCTCACTTGTACGTAGCATTTAGACAATGTCATATATTGTACACTGTATGTGTGAGCAACGACGCAATGGATAGCTATTAATTCGCGGACTTGTATTTGATTGGCCCTGACCCAAGGCCTAGTTGTCATTCATGCGTTAACGTGTTGTGTGTTTCTCTCATCTGGCGAACTTGCTCCCACTATGCTGTTAAGTGCTTTTTGTAAACAAACCCATTGATTTGAAAAAAAAAGCAACTACAGAGTTTCTTGCCGGCTCTTCTCTGTAGAGCAGCATTCCGAACCGGTGGTAGTTTCAGCATGAATGTGGATGGACGTAAGGGTTGTGGAAGATCAAGAGAGATGGATGGATGGATTGTAAACATGAGAAATTGTGTATGAAAGGTGTGACTGTAGATATGACGACTGATAGGTGTGTATGGAGACTACCACCTAGCGTGGGACAGGGATCGTAAGATGATGATGATGATGATAATGGTAACTGTAAATATGACGATTTATAAGAGTTTTGTGATAAAACCTACGTAAATAAAGTTAATTTTGAGTTTGAGTATACGAAAGCAATAATTCTTAAATCATAACCATAGGGCCTCCGCGCATTATGCGGCCAGGCCGCGCGGCCAAATCGCTGCGGCCAACTAATCCTTCTACGATGTATATAGCTGCGCGCATTACGCGGCTAGGCCGCGCGGCCAAGTTTTGGTCGCCCGGCCAACGAAAAACATCGCGTCACATACGCGGCCTATTGGCCGCCGCGACCAATCCGCGCATTATGCGGCCAGGCCGCGCGATTGGTCGCGCGGCCTGGCCGCCTAAATGCGCGGGGCATGTGAACGCAATCAAGAATTTTCTCGCGCGTATCCACCGTATGGCACGCCACCCCTGAAGGAACTACGTAAGATTTCATCATCATCAAACCTCATGGTGTGAAATATTATAGAGTGCAGCGTTTGCAAGAGTACCACGCTGGCAACAGGAACCGGCACGTACTTTTCTATTCTGTTCTTTTTTATTGCATTGATGTTGTTTGCGTAGTTTATTAACTGCTCATTTCTTGGTTCAGAGCCAGTTTCACTGATTAACGATAATACGTCAATTTCAATATGTTAACTTAAGGTTTAGTAGTTGCATCCGGTAGAACCCTGGTGCTACGTGAGTATGACAAAATATATGGAAACCTGCGGTGCACCAGGCAACACATGAACACGCGAAGATTGCATTACAGCCAATATTAACATTCCGGAGGAAACTGTCTATAAAGACAATAATACTAAACTGATTAATGGTAGAGGTGGCAATCTGGAGCTGGCGATAGTCAGTTATGTTGTCCAGAGGGAACATATTTATCTATCATAGTTATCTCTTCTCTGTAGAGGTGCATTCCGAACCGGTGGTAGATGGTAATTTTTTAATTTTCGACAGTTCCGAAGACTTCGTGTTTCCGACCAAGACCATTTTGAACTTCATGTTATATTATATATATGAAGAATAGAGTTCTAAATTGTTTCTAGGCAGTATTGCAGATAGGTCTTTATTCGTCGGAACAGTCATTTCATTTTATTGTTTGACTTGTCAAAAGAGGTCTAATGAACCAACTTGATTAAAGGAGTTTTGAATTTGAATATCACATTCAACTCAAGGCAAGTATTTTAAGGTGTACGTTATCATGTTAAAAATTATTAAGTACCCATTGATATGATTATGTTAGCACACATAGCTTCCGGGGATATTTTGAATTCAATACCTGCGAATACCAATGGTTCATGGGCACGTGTTACTGTTGTATGTTTACAGCGCACCCTCTCGCAGCAACTCAACATTCAGGCCCTCAGTGCCCTATCGTACCGAGCTCAATTATTAACTGCTTAGCGTAGTATGGTTGGCTTCTATGACCATCTTCGGCAAGAGGGAAGGTAGAAAACCAGAAATAACGATGCTAGCGAGAATTGATGACGGAAAACAAATAATTTGCTTGGAAACAGACTGTAGCTATGGAATGATCATGAAACAACAACTTACATTGCTTTTAATTGAACAGGTGTACCTTTTGTTCAACATTGGTTACAATATAAAACACGTATCTAAAATTTCAAAGCGCATTTACACTCAATGGTTAAGAAAAAATAATTTTATTTCAAGGTTACAATTTTACTGTATTGTATTAAATATTCGAGTTCCTCGGTGCTCGAGTTATCATGCCCACTTTAAGACTCATAGCAGTAGTGGCATCGTCTGGCGGCGCGTTCTCTTCCCTGCAATATGGTTAAGGTTATACGGAGGGCGATGGCTACCACATGCGTCATTCTAGTGAACAGGTTCCGTTGCTGGTCGTCCGTTGGCTCAGGCGTTAGAACTATTTTTGACTAGATGTTGCTGACATTTGGCCCTTTGCGACTATTGCGTGAGTTTGCTCTCACAAATCTTCTTATCCCGGCCATTTAAAGAGAGCAACTCCAGAGTTTTTTGTCGCTCTTCTCTGTAGAGGTGTATTCTGTATAATTGTTTGACTTGTCAATGTCCCGAACGTGCCTCTCGGTGGGTTGGGGAGCGTCCAGAGCTCCCGATCAAAGTCCGTTTCGCCGAAAAAAGACAAGCCTGTGCCGAACAGCAGATGTGGTTTTTCAGTCTCTAGGTGGTGGTGGACTGGGACGAGATTGGAGTGCAGACCTCGGATGTTGGAGAGGTGCGAGGAAGTGCAACCGCTGTCTAACCCCGAGCCGTGGCAGTAACGAGTACCAAGCGACACAATCACATTGCTGCACTGACGGGAGAGTGACTAGAATCGCGCGCACGCCCTAACCCGCCAAGAGGGATCCCGCTACCTTCCGCGACCAGTCACCCAGTACAGACTCCACGCAGTACCGGAACCGGTTCGATACATCCCGCAACTGCCCACAGTGCCCTTCCATAATGGCTCAAGGCATCATGCCGGAACGCGATAAAAATCACTTGGCGGCAAGGCTTTGCCAAGAGGGTGGTGGCAAACCGCGGCCGAAACCTACCACCAGAAAGTGCTCACCAGAAAGTGCACCAGAAAGACACGTGGGGGCAACCTCTTTTGAAAGAGCTCCTTTGAAATAAAACGGGGCGCTATCATAGCTCTATTTTGACATTGCTAGTTTACTCGTATGTCGTCTATGAAAAGGAACGGATGAACGGACGCCATATTGATTTGCAAAACTGAATTTACATACATTGTGTACTCCACAAAATTGCTGTTCTTCGAGCCGGATCTGAACCAGCAACCTATATCTAGAGCCCACGGACGCGAACAGCATTATCCTCAAATCCCTCACGACCAAGGTTTAACAATTCCTTTGTTTATCGTGGAAAATAATAAATAGACTAATTGATTTGTATTTGTTGTAGGTAGTCGTCATGTATTTATTTGTCAAAATGAGTGTGTTAAGCATCGTAGGTACTTCGCACTGGGGACTGCCTGTCGTGGGGATCCCCACAATGCCGCCGATGCCGCTCACAATGGGCCGACGAGTGCGACAGACGCCTCACTTGATTGATATTGTCACTTATATTTTGCTATAATTCCCTACCAGCCCTATTTCAAATACAGATTAGTTTTCATTCAAACATGAATGTGAACCCTTAAAACGGTTACAGTAAGCATGCGCAAGGGTGTCTTGACATCTGACTTACTGAACCAAGTGATGACTTAGATTGACATAATACATTATTTATTTATTTATGTACACACATAGAAAAAGGAAAATTACAATTAGGATACACTAGCTGACCCGGCGAACGTTGTTCCGCATTATATATATTTAAAACAAAAAGAAAGTTGGACATAGGATACCTGAGATTTTTATCCCGTCCGTATAAAACCTACTTTAACAAAACGCAACTGACAGCGAAACGTTAGTTGTCTATAGTTTAATATGGTCGAAAATTTGACATTTAGAAATTTTGAATTCGACTTGTTTATATTGTTGTAATTCACATAATATCTTTATAACTTGTAGCCTATGTGTTATTCTGATGTATGAGCTATATTATTGTAAAGTTTCATTAAAATCCATTCAGTAGTTTTTACGTGAAAGAGTAACAAACATCCATCCATCCATCTATCCATCCATCCATCCATCCATCCATACATCCATACTTACAAAATTTCACGTTTATAATATTAGTAAGATAACAAAGGTACCTACTACTTATTTGTATAGAAATCTCTTCCAGTAGACCCGCAAAAGGGGATGGTGAAAAAGTTTAATAGGTTAGTGCGATAATTTTAGATTAGTGCGAAATAATGATAAACTTAATATTAAGAATATTACAAATGTATACAATAAATATAGTGGTTTAAAGGGTCAAAAATCAAAATGTTTTTTATTCGAATAAATTCTTACGAATGCTTTCAAATAGTCAAAAAAAATATTACTCTAAATCAAAATTAAAGAATAATATATACTTAAGAATAATTTATCATTTAGTTTTTACCACCGGTTCGGAATGCCATTCCACAGAGAAGAGCCGGCAAGAAACTCCATGGTTGCTCTTTTAAATAAAAGGGTTACAATGATGGTGGTACAAACAAGTCTGACAGATTAGTGAAAGCAATAACACGCATAAACATAATGGCATATTAAAAAATTAGAAAATAAAAATTAGTGAAATTACACAAATTACATGGTGCGTGCTGAAACTGCACTCACATACTGTTTACAAAACTTCACTAATGTAATGGCTGAAAGCTCAGAGCTAGACCTTAACATAGCCGACGTTACTCCCATGCGTCACTATCTGATAGATAGTCATTAACTATAATAGTCCGGGGTCCCCCGTACATTGATTTCACTTGATTACTATCAAGCTAATTTTTCGTGAGTAGCTTCATTTTCATGAGACGCCCAACATTTTCTTGTCGACAACTCTTGATTGTGGTAGCTAACAGGGGTAGCAAGGGTGAAATATGTTGATTTTATGATTCTAAAAAAATTATTACTAACCGGGTGCTTTTTGGTATATCTGATGATAATTATCTAAATTATACGAAAATGTATTTGTCCTACAAAATGTATGGTTTGATCAAAGAGTCCTCCACTTCCAATATGTATCGATAACGAGGTCATCAAAAATGATTACTAACCAGCTGGTTTTTTTTTTATTTACTTAATAAATATGTATATTATTTAACCGTCATATTGTCCTACAAGTTGCGTGGTACGTTATCCCGGTCCTACACTCAAAAGTTGTTCTACAGATCATAGAAAAAAAATTATTACTATCAAGCTGAATCTTTGTGAATGGCTTTGTTTTGATGAGACGCCCAACATTTTCTTGTCGACATCTCTTGATTGTGGTAGCTAACAGAGGTAGCAAAGGTTAAATATGTTGATTTAATGATTCTAAAAAAATTATTACTAACCGGGTGATTTTTGGTATATCTGATGAGAATTATCTAAATTATTTGAAAATGTATTTGTCCTACAAAATGTATGGTTTGATCAAAGAGTCCTCCACTTGCAATATGTATCAATAACGAGGTCATCAAAAATTATTACTAACCAGCTGGTTTTTTTTTATTTACTTAGTAAATATTTATATTATTTAACCGTCATATTGTTCTACAAGTTGCGTGGTACGTTATCCCAGTCCTACACTCAGAAATTAGTAATACCACAAGACCCATTTTGTCATCACTAACTGTAGGACACCAATTTTACATGATAGGTTAGTATTCTCTGCCCAAATGATACAATGTCCTACAAAAAAACAGGTACCTATGTATCATGAGTCCGACAGAAATTGTCATTTTTCGTTTTCCTACTTATAATACAGTGAAAACATCTTTTTTATTAACTTAAATAACTTTTTTTTTTACTAAAGTAGTACAAAAAAATAATTATTTACTTAAAAAAAATGTATATTCATCAGATTCATCTGATAAATTTTCAGTATCATCACTGTCATTTTCATCTATTTCATTTTCCTCGTCTTCTGACTCTGTAATAACCGCTATACAACGACATTCACCGTTATGTTTCATCATCATCATCATTTCAGCCAAAAGACGTCCACTGCTGGACATAGGCCTCCCCCAAGGATTTCCACAAAGGCCGGTCCTGGGCCGCCCGCATCCACTGCTTTCCGGCGATCTTAACCAGGTGCTGGTAGGCCTCCCACACGGTGGACCGACGACCGTTATGTTTAATGGATGAAAATTATTTTATTAGAAATTTAGTATGTTAAAAATAATTTTAAAAAATGGATTGCCTGGAAAAGTCCTAAATTTATAATAAAATAATTTTCATCCATTAAACATAATATCGGTGGTAGTTGTATAGCGGGATCCGTATAATGTACTATATAAAAAGTTTTGCACACTATAAAACGAAATGGATTCATTTTATGTTAAATAATACTTAATTTTTTACGTCATTACAGAGACAGAAGACGAGGAAAATGAAATAGATGAAAATGACAGTGATGATACTGAAAATTTATCAGATGAATCTGATGAATATTATTTTTTTTATATGTAAATAATATTATTTTGTACAACTTAAGAAAAATAATTTATTTAAATAAAAAAAGACGTTCTCTGTATCATCACTACATAGTATAAAACAAAGTCGCTGTTACGGTATACGGGCCGGAAACAGCCAACAAAATACGACGGTTGGAGTGCCTCAAAACAAAACGCGCAAGACAATTAACATCAATGACCTTTCTCAAACGATGTCGTGATACGAACATCATACCGGTATGTGTTCAAATATCACCCAAGAATGACATATCCGGCAGCGCTGGCATTCTCCGTCAAGCAAGCAAGAAATTACTAGTGAGACGCATACGCCAACACCGGTTTGACACAGATAAAATCAGCAAGGATATCGAGATCTTATCTACAGAGCTGAAATCAACGCTAACTACCTTGGATTATCAAAAATGCCAAGAATGCACTGACAGGCGCGCCAACAGTAAATATGACGAGTTCAAAAACCGTCAAATTACGAAATACAACAAACTAAGCGCCAAAGCCTCATCACCACCACACAAAGAACAGAGTGTGTCTAAAAATACGTCAGTCGTAAACTTGTGCAAAACTGCATCCATTGAACCGGTAGCAATTGAGGCCCTGGAAAATGGTTTAAATTATGCTATTGCACCTAGGAAAGTGCCGTACGAACAAATTGTTTGCTCCGTGGAAAACGTTCTACATAAAAACAATGTAAAGAAAGAGGATTTGGAGGCGATACGGCAAGATGTCTCATCAGTTTTACGACACAGCAAACCGCCCAAACCAAATCTTCCTCGTAACCAGTATCTTGCACTCAACAACCTTCGCAAGAACCCAGACGTCGTCATCCTTCGAGCAGACAAAGGGAACTCCACTGTTATAATGGACACAGCGGAGTACAACTTAAAAATCCAAGAACTCCTGTCGGATACGACCACGTACAAACTCGTGAAAACAGATCCAACGAACAAGGTTATGACAAAAACCAAACAATTAGTATCCAAACACTCCGACAAACTTGGATTTGACGCAAAGGCACTTATACCTTCATGTGCTAAACCGCCTAAACTGTATGGGTTACCAAAAATACACAAAGAAGGTTACCCTCTGCGCCCCATCGTAAGCCAGATAGATTCACCAACTTATAAACTGGCTCAACACCTAGCGAAGATACTATCTCAGCTTCGCGGCAAAACCAATTCATACGTCAAGGATTCCTACCATTTCATCAGTCAGGTTAAAGATCTACGTCTGACTGAAGAAGAAATAATGGTCAGTTTCGATGTACAGTCCCTGTTTACCAACCTCCCACTACATGACTGCATCGAAATAGTGA
Source organism: Clostera curtula (assembly GCA_905475355.2). NCBI lineage: Eukaryota > Metazoa > Arthropoda > Insecta > Lepidoptera > Notodontidae > Clostera > Clostera curtula. The sequence goes on along the minus strand of FR997813.1, from coordinate 449,053 downwards.
AAAAGAAGCTAAGTGACCAAAACTTGTCTCTGGAATATGCAGAATTACTTGAACACTGCCTCACATCCGGCTATCTATATTGGGAAAACCAATTCTATACCCAAATCAACGGCATAGCTATGGGCTCCCCGGTTTCTCCTGTAGTCGCCGATATATACATGGAGGACTTTGAGGAGAAAGCGCTAAACACCGCTCTGACCACGCCGAAGATATTTAAGCGATACGTAGATGATACATTTACGATCATTCCAAAACAACAGTTAACTGCATATTTTACTCATCTCAACTCCATAAATAATAGTATTCAATTTACTATGGAGCCAGAGACCAATAAGTCATTAGCTTTTCTTGACATCCTCCTCATCAGAAATCCTGACAATTCGATCAGTCACACAGTGTATAGGAAACCCACCCATACAGATAAATACCTTAATGGCAATTCTCACCATCATCCCAGCCAGTTGTCTACTGTAGGAAGAACACTGTTTCAGCGAGCCCAAGGCATCTGTGATGCAAAACACCTAGAGGAGGAGCTACGACATGTCAAGTCTGTATTACGAAGCAACAGACTCAAGCCCCCTCGCCTGCATCATGCCCACCAGCCTAAAAAACCCACAGTGGAGCGTTTACCTGCCATTTTACCATATATCAAAGGGATTACAGACAAAATTGGCAATATTCTGAAGCGGGCTTCTATAAAAACTTATTTTAGGCCCCACAAAAAGATCAGCCAACTCTTAAGACCTATAAAGTCAAATATACCCTTACAAGATGCAGGTGTTTATAAACTCGACTGTGAGTGTGGACTATCCTACATTGGGCAAACGAAAAGAAGCATCGGTACCAGAATTAAAGAACATATAGCTGATATAAAACATAACCGCTCAGCGAAGTCTGCAGTTTGTGAACATACCACAAACAAGACCAACCACTATATTCACTTCGACCGGCCTCAAATACTGGCAAAGGAAAACCAGTACTTACCAAGAATGCTCCGCGAGGCTATTGAGATAAGGAAACATCCAAACTTCAATAGAGAAGACGGTTGGCAAGTACCACCTGCTTGGGACCCGGTTATAAAATTAATCAAATCCCAAGCCCGACACAAAACTGCAAGACCGCAAGATACTGTGAGCGACTTCTGTATAAACCGAGCACGTTATACATAGATATGTTCAGCGTTACGTACGCCGCCACGTCACCGCGCCTACGTGACAAACAACATGACTCACGGGCATAATAGTGCGTCACCACCAATAGAATGAGAGCTCATTAGTGTCTCACTAGTATATAAAAGCCCGCAGCGACAACTGCCATCCAGTCGTCCCGCGACCACGGACACTGCAAAGTGTCTGAAACGTTGGGAATAAAATAAAATAAAACGATCATAACCGTGAAGCCATCAATTCCTGCAATGTGTAAAGATCGTGAAAACCTAAGACATCATTATGTTACGGTATACGGGCCGGAAACAGCCAACAAAATACGACGGTTGGAGTGCCTCAAAACAAAACGCGCAAGACAATTAACATCAATGACCTTTCTCAAACGATGTCGTGATACGAACATCATACCGGTATGTGTTCAAATATCACCCAAGAATGACATATCCGGCAGCGCTGGCATTCTCCGTCAAGCAAGCAAGAAATTACTAGTGAGACGCATACGCCAACACCGGTTTGACACAGATAAAATCAGCAAGGATATCGAGATCTTATCTACAGAGCTGAAATCAACGCTAACTACCTTGGATTATCAAAAATGCCAAGAATGCACTGACAGGCGCGCCAACAGTAAATATGACGAGTTCAAAAACCGTCAAATTACGAAATACAACAAACTAAGCGCCAAAGCCTCATCACCACCACACAAAGAACAGAGTGTGTCTAAAAATACGTCAGTCGTAAACTTGTGCAAAACTGCATCCATTGAACCGGTAGCAATTGAGGCCCTGGAAAATGGTTTAAATTATGCTATTGCACCTAGGAAAGTGCCGTACGAACAAATTGTTTGCTCCGTGGAAAACGTTCTACATAAAAACAATGTAAAGAAAGAGGATTTGGAGGCGATACGGCAAGATGTCTCATCAGTTTTACGACACAGCAAACCGCCCAAACCAAATCTTCCTCGTAACCAGTATCTTGCACTCAACAACCTTCGCAAGAACCCAGACGTCGTCATCCTTCGAGCAGACAAAGGGAACTCCAGTGTTATAATGGACACAGCGGAGTACAACTTAAAAATCCAAGAACTCCTGTCGGATACGACCACGTACAAACTCGTGAAAACAGATCCAACGAACAAGGTTATGACAAAAACCAAACAATTAGTATCCAAACACTCCGACAAACTTGGATTTGACGCAAAGGCACTTATACCTTCATGTGCTAAACCGCCTAAACTGTATGGGTTACCAAAAATACACAAAGAAGGTTACCCTCTGCGCCCCATCGTAAGCCAGATAGATTCACCAACTTATAAACTGGCTCAACACCTAGCGAAGATACTATCTCAGCTTCGCGGCAAAACCAATTCATACGTCAAGGATTCCTACCATTTCATCAGTCAGGTTAAAGATCTACGTCTGACTGAAGAAGAAATAATGGTCAGTTTCGATGTACAGTCCCTGTTTACCAACCTCCCACTACATGACTGCATCGAAATAGTGAAAAAGAAGCTAAGTGACCAAAACTTGTCTCTGGAATATGCAGAATTACTTGAACACTGCCTCACATCCGGCTATCTATATTGGGAAAACCAATTCTATACCCAAATCAACGGCATAGCTATGGGCTCCCCGGTTTCTCCTGTAGTCGCCGATATATACATGGAGGACTTTGAGGAGAAAGCGCTAAACACCGCTCTGACCACGCCGAAGATATTTAAGCGATACGTAGATGATACATTTACGATCATTCCAAAACAACAGTTAACTGCATATTTTACTCATCTCAACTCCATAAATAATAGTATTCAATTTACTATGGAGCCAGAGACCAATAAGTCATTAGCTTTTCTTGACATCCTCCTCATCAGAAATCCTGACAATTCGATCAGTCACACAGTATATAGGAAACCCACCCATACAGATAAATACCTTAATGGCAATTCTCACCATCATCCCAGCCAGTTGTCTACTGTAGGAAGAACACTGTTTCAGCGAGCCCAAGGCATCTGTGATGCAAAACACCTAGAGGAGGAGCTACGACATGTCAAGTCTGTATTACGAAGCAACAGACTCAAGCCCCCTCGCCTGCATCATGCCCACCAGCCTAAAAAACCCACAGTGGAGCGTTTACCTGCCATTTTACCATATATCAAAGGGATTACAGACAAAATTGGCAATATTCTGAAGCGGGCTTCTATAAAAACTTATTTTAGGCCCCACAAAAAGATCAGCCAACTCTTAAGACCTATAAAGTCAAATATACCCTTACAAGATGCAGGTGTTTATAAACTCGACTGTGAGTGTGGACTATCCTACATTGGGCAAACGAAAAGAAGCATCGGTACCAGAATTAAAGAACATATAGCTGATATAAAACATAACCGCTCAGCGAAGTCTGCAGTTTGTGAACATACCACAAACAAGACCAACCACTATATTCACTTCGACCGGCCTCAAATACTGGCAAAGGAAAACCAGTACTTACCAAGAATGCTCCGCGAGGCTATTGAGATAAGGGAACATCCAAACTTCAATAGAGAAGACGGTTGGCAAGTACCACCTGCTTGGGACCCGGTTATAAAATTAATCAAATCCCAAGCCCGACACAATACTGCAAGACCGCAAGATACTGTGAGCGACTTCTGTATAAACCGAGCACGTTATACATAGATATGTTCAGCGTTACGTACGCCGCCACGTCACCGCGCCTACGTGACAAACAACATGACTCACGGGCATAATAGTGCGTCACCACCAATAGAATGAGAGCTCATTAGTGTCTCACTAGTATATAAAAGCCCGCAGCGACAACTGCCATCCAGTCGTCCCGCGACCACGGACACTGCAAAGTGTCTGAAACGTTGGGAATAAAATAAAATAAAACGATCATAACCGTGAAGCCATCAATTCCTGCAATGTGTAAAGATCGTGAAAACCTAAGACATCATTATGTTACGGTATACGGGCCGGAAACAGCCAACAAAATACGACGGTTGGAGTGCCTCAAAACAAAACGCGCAAGACAATTAACATCAATGACCTTTCTCAAACGATGTCGTGATACGAACATCATACCGGTATGTGTTCAAATATCACCCAAGAATGACATATCCGGCAGCGCTGGCATTCTCCGTCAAGCAAGCAAGAAATTACTAGTGAGACGCATACGCCAACACCGGTTTGACACAGATAAAATCAGCAAGGATATCGAGATCTTATCTACAGAGCTGAAATCAACGCTAACTACCTTGGATTATCAAAAATGCCAAGAATGCACTGACAGGCGCGCCAACAGTAAATATGACGAGTTCAAAAACCGTCAAATTACGAAATACAACAAACTAAGCGCCAAAGCCTCATCACCACCACACAAAGAACAGAGTGTGTCTAAAAATACGTCAGTCGTAAACTTGTGCAAAACTGCATCCATTGAACCGGTAGCAATTGAGGCCCTGGAAAATGGTTTAAATTATGCTATTGCACCTAGGAAAGTGCCGTACGAACAAATTGTTTGCTCCGTGGAAAACGTTCTACATAAAAACAATGTAAAGAAAGAGGATTTGGAGGCGATACGGCAAGATGTCTCATCAGTTTTACGACACAGCAAACCGCCCAAACCAAATCTTCCTCGTAACCAGTATCTTGCACTCAACAACCTTCGCAAGAACCCAGACGTCGTCATCCTTCGAGCAGACAAAGGGAACTCCACTGTTATAATGGACACAGCGGAGTACAACTTAAAAATCCAAGAACTCCTGTCGGATACGACCACGTACAAACTCGTGAAAACAGATCCAACGAACAAGGTTATGACAAAAACCAAACAATTAGTATCCAAACACTCCGACAAACTTGGATTTGACGCAAAGGCACTTATACCTTCATGTGCTAAACCGCCTAAACTGTATGGGTTACCAAAAATACACAAAGAAGGTTACCCTCTGCGCCCCATCGTAAGCCAGATAGATTCACCAACTTATAAACTGGCTCAACACCTAGCGAAGATACTATCTCAGCTTCGCGGCAAAACCAATTCATACGTCAAGGATTCCTACCATTTCATCAGTCAGGTTAAAGATCTACGTCTGACTGAAGAAGAAATAATGGTCAGTTTCGATGTACAGTCCCTGTTTACCAACCTCCCACTACATGACTGCATCGAAATAGTGAAAAAGAAGCTAAGTGACCAAAACTTGTCTCTGGAATATGCAGAATTACTTGAACACTGCCTCACATCCGGCTATCTATATTGGGAAAACCAATTCTATACCCAAATCAACGGCATAGCTATGGGCTCCCCGGTTTCTCCTGTAGTCGCCGATATATACATGGAGGACTTTGAGGAGAAAGCGCTAAACACCGCTCTGACCACGCCGAAGATATTTAAGCGATACGTAGATGATACATTTACGATCATTCCAAAACAACAGTTAACTGCATATTTTACTCATCTCAACTCCATAAATAATAGTATTCAATTTACTATGGAGCCAGAGACCAATAAGTCATTAGCTTTTCTTGACATCCTCCTCATCAGAAATCCTGACAATTCGATCAGTCACACAGTATATAGGAAACCCACCCATACAGATAAATACCTTAATGGCAATTCTCACCATCATCCCAGCCAGTTGTCTACTGTAGGAAGAACACTGTTTCAGCGAGCCCAAGGCATCTGTGATGCAAAACACCTAGAGGAGGAGCTACGACATGTCAAGTCTGTATTACGAAGCAACAGACTCAAGCCCCCTCGCCTGCATCATGCCCACCAGCCTAAAAAACCCACAGTGGAGCGTTTACCTGCCATTTTACCATATATCAAAGGGATTACAGACAAAATTGGCAATATTCTGAAGCGGGCTTCTATAAAAACTTATTTTAGGCCCCACAAAAAGATCAGCCAACTCTTAAGACCTATAAAGTCAAATATACCCTTACAAGATGCAGGTGTTTATAAACTCGACTGTGAGTGTGGACTATCCTACATTGGGCAAACGAAAAGAAGCATCGGTACCAGAATTAAAGAACATATAGCTGATATAAAACATAACCGCTCAGCGAAGTCTGCAGTTTGTGAACATACCACAAACAAGACCAACCACTATATTCACTTCGACCGGCCTCAAATACTGGCAAAGGAAAACCAGTACTTACCAAGAATGCTCCGCGAGGCTATTGAGATAAGGGAACATCCAAACTTCAATAGAGAAGACGGTTGGCAAGTACCACCTGCTTGGGACCCGGTTATAAAATTAATCAAATCCCAAGCCCGACACAATACTGCAAGACCGCAAGATACTGTGAGCGACTTCTGTATAAACCGAGCACGTTATACATAGATATGTTCAGCGTTACGTACGCCGCCACGTCACCGCGCCTACGTGACAAACAACATGACTCACGGGCATAATAGTGCGTCACCACCAATAGAATGAGAGCTCATTAGTGTCTCACTAGTATATAAAAGCCCGCAGCGACAACTGCCATCCAGTCGTCCCGCGACCACGGACACTGCAAAGTGTCTGAAACGTTGGGAATAAAATAAAATAAAACGATCATAACCGTGAAGCCATCAATTCCTGCAATGTGTAAAGATCGTGAAAACCTAAGACATCATTATGTTACGGTATACGGGCCGGAAACAGCCAACAAAATACGACGGTTGGAGTGCCTCAAAACAAAACGCGCAAGACAATTAACATCAATGACCTTTCTCAAACGATGTCGTGATACGAACATCATACCGGTATGTGTTCAAATATCACCCAAGAATGACATATCCGGCAGCGCTGGCATTCTCCGTCAAGCAAGCAAGAAATTACTAGTGAGACGCATACGCCAACACCGGTTTGACACAGATAAAATCAGCAAGGATATCGAGATCTTATCTACAGAGCTGAAATCAACGCTAACTACCTTGGATTATCAAAAATGCCAAGAATGCACTGACAGGCGCGCCAACAGTAAATATGACGAGTTCAAAAACCGTCAAATTACGAAATACAACAAACTAAGCGCCAAAGCCTCATCACCACCACACAAAGAACAGAGTGTGTCTAAAAATACGTCAGTCGTAAACTTGTGCAAAACTGCATCCATTGAACCGGTAGCAATTGAGGCCCTGGAAAATGGTTTAAATTATGCTATTGCACCTAGGAAAGTGCCGTACGAACAAATTGTTTGCTCCGTGGAAAACGTTCTACATAAAAACAATGTAAAGAAAGAGGATTTGGAGGCGATACGGCAAGATGTCTCATCAGTTTTACGACACAGCAAACCGCCCAAACCAAATCTTCCTCGTAACCAGTATCTTGCACTCAACAACCTTCGCAAGAACCCAGACGTCGTCATCCTTCGAGCAGACAAAGGGAACTCCAGTGTTATAATGGACACAGCGGAGTACAACTTAAAAATCCAAGAACTCCTGTCGGATACGACCACGTACAAACTCGTGAAAACAGATCCAACGAACAAGGTTATGACAAAAACCAAACAATTAGTATCCAAACACTCCGACAAACTTGGATTTGACGCAAAGGCACTTATACCTTCATGTGCTAAACCGCCTAAACTGTATGGGTTACCAAAAATACACAAAGAAGGTTACCCTCTGCGCCCCATCGTAAGCCAGATAGATTCACCAACTTATAAACTGGCTCAACACCTAGCGAAGATACTATCTCAGCTTCGCGGCAAAACCAATTCATACGTCAAGGATTCCTACCATTTCATCAGTCAGGTTAAAGATCTACGTCTGACTGAAGAAGAAATAATGGTCAGTTTCGATGTACAGTCCCTGTTTACCAACCTCCCACTACATGACTGCATCGAAATAGTGAAAAAGAAGCTAAGTGACCAAAACTTGTCTCTGGAATATGCAGAATTACTTGAACACTGCCTCACATCCGGCTATCTATATTGGGAAAACCAATTCTATACCCAAATCAAAGGCATAGCTATGGGCTCCCCGGTTTCTCCTGTAGTCGCCGATATATACATGGAGGACTTTGAGGAGAAAGCGCTAAACACCGCTCTGACCACGCCGAAGATATTTAAGCGATACGTAGATGATACATTTACGATCATTCCAAAACAACAGTTAACTGCATATTTTACTCATCTCAACTCCATAAATAATAGTATTCAATTTACTATGGAGCCAGAGACCAATAAGTCATTAGCTTTTCTTGACATCCTCCTCATCAGAAATCCTGACAATTCGATCAGTCACACAGTGTATAGGAAACCCACCCATACAGATAAATACCTTAATGGCAATTCTCACCATCATCCCAGCCAGTTGTCTACTGTAGGAAGAACACTGTTTCAGCGAGCCCAAGGCATCTGTGATGCAAAACACCTAGAGGAGGAGCTACGACATGTCAAGTCTGTATTACGAAGCAACAGACTCAAGCCCCCTCGCCTGCATCATGCCCACCAGCCTAAAAAACCCACAGTGGAGCGTTTACCTGCCATTTTACCATATATCAAAGGGATTACAGACAAAATTGGCAATATTCTGAAGCGGGCTTCTATAAAAACTTATTTTAGGCCCCACAAAAAGATCAGCCAACTCTTAAGACCTATAAAGTCAAATATACCCTTACAAGATGCAGGTGTTTATAAACTCGACTGTGAGTGTGGACTATCCTACATTGGGCAAACGAAAAGAAGCATCGGTACCAGAATTAAAGAACATATAGCTGATATAAAACATAACCGCTCAGCGAAGTCTGCAGTTTGTGAACATACCACAAACAAGACCAACCACTATATTCACTTCGACCGGCCTCAAATACTGGCAAAGGAAAACCAGTACTTACCAAGAATGCTCCGCGAGGCTATTGAGATAAGGAAACATCCAAACTTCAATAGAGAAGACGGTTGGCAAGTACCACCTGCTTGGGACCCGGTTATAAAATTAATCAAATCCCAAGCCCGACACAAAACTGCAAGACCGCAAGATACTGTGAGTGACTTCTGTATAAACCGAGCACGTTATACATAGATATGTTCAGCGTTACGTACGCCGCCACGTCACCGCGCCTACGTGACAAACAACATGACTCACGGGCATAATAGTGCGTCACCACCAATAGAATGAGAGCTCATTAGTGTCTCACTAGTATATAAAAGCCCGCAGCGACAACTGCCATCCAGTCGTCCCGCGACCACGGACACTGCAAAGTGTCTGAAACGTTGGGAATAAAATAAAATAAAACGATCATAACCGTGAAGCCATCAATTCCTGCAATACAATTTTTGTCGGACTCGTGTTACATACCTGTTTTCTTGTAGGACATTGTATCATTTGGGCTGAGAATACACTAACCTATCATGTAAAATTATTGTCCTACAGTTAGTGATGACAAAATGGGTCTTGTGGTTTTAACAACTTTTGAGCGTAGGACCGGGATAACGTACCACGCAACTTGTAGGACAATATGACGGTTAAATAATATAAATATTTACTAAGTAGATAAAAAAAAACAGCTGGTTAGTAATCATTTTTTATGACCTCGTTATCCATACATATTGGAGGTGGAGGACACTTTGATCAAACCATACATTTTGTAGGACAAATACATTTTCGAATAATTAAGATAATGATCATCAGATATACCAAAAAGCATCCGGTTAGTAATAAATTTTTTTGAATCATAAAATCAACATATTTCACCCTTGCTACCTCTGTTAGCTACCACAATCAAGAGTTGTCGACAAGAAAATGTTGGGCGTCTCATGAAAATGAAGCTACTCACGAAAAATTAGCTTGATAGTAATCAAGTGAAAACAATGTACCGGGGATCCCGGACTATAAAGTACGCTTTTTTAATTAGACCGGACTTCACGGGGTCGATAAATAATGTCATACTTAAAGCAAGAAAGTTCTAAGTGCCATCGTTCGATTTTCACATTCTTTATTTTACTCGAATGCCTTTGATTGAACATGAAAGATACTGACTGTTGATCAGTTATTCAAAAAAATTAAATTAAAAATTTAAATAAAATACATCGCCCTGGTCCCCCAACGCGATGTATTTTATTTTTATTTTCTACTTTTTAAAGGGAAATTAGGTCATTGTGTCGGGGGTTTATTTAAATTTTTAATTTATTTTTTATTTTCTGCTTTTTAAAGGTACACGCCGTTTACCCCTAGAGCTTTTTCGGGGCTCAACTGATTTTCATGGAACATATTATTTTGTAATGTGCACGTGATACGCTTTCATTTGAGACCCCACTCGATTATATTTGCAGACTTTCGGTTATTCTTCCCCACTTTCAACCCCCATAACTTTTAAACGACTTAACCGATTTTCATCACCTGTCATACAAAAAAAACTGTATTGAAATCGCTTCGTCCGTTCGCGAGCTACGGTGCCACAGACAGACAGACAGACTGACCGACAGACAGACGCGTGAAACTTATAACACCCCTCTTTTTGCGTCGGGAGTTAATAAAATGTCTCTCTATTAAGTAATGACGCCACTTACGGAGCGCCTCAACGATAGTCCACGCTTCTTTTTCAATGGACGAAGGGTTACGTTCTGTATTAGGTTATACCATATCTAGGTGAAAGAAAAGCTGCTGGGCGTCCGTTTTGAGAAAGAGTTGCAGCTATTGAGTGTTCACGCATCAGTTCCTACTATGAACATAGCATTATTATCCACAGCTGTCAGAGAAGCTTTGGCGATGGCCGTTTTCAAAGATTCCAATTATTTATAGCTGGCTGAGTGGAAATTGCAAATTACCAACCAATGGTTTAATTTGATGAGAAAAATTATAAATTTTGAATAATGGGCAAACATACCTAGGGCACGTTTTAGAGAAGCAGAATCTGTTGGGATGGGAAGATCTAGAAGTCACCGTTGGCGCAGTGGTTGAGCGATCGACAGCCGCGCAGCATGCCGCGGGTTCGATTCCCGCACGGAAGAAATATTTGTACGACCTACAAGTATTTGTTCCGGGTCTGGGTGTTTTCTATCTATAATATGTAAGTATTTACAAAAATATATATATAAGTAGTTTATCATCCATCTCGTTACCATAATACAAGCATTAAGTTGCTTAGCTTGGGACGAGATGGCTTGTGTGAAATTTCCAAGGCTATTTATTATTATAATTATTTTATTTTCCTTATCTGGCTTAAGTTCATTATGTTTTAATCAAACTCAAAAGGAACTTTATTTACGTAGGTTTCATCACAAAACTCTTATAAATCGTCATATTTATAAACACCATTATCATCTTACGGCCCCTGTCCCACACTAGGTGGTAGTCTCCACACACACCTATCAGTCGTCATACCTACATTCACACCTTTCACACACAACTCTTCACTCACATTCATGCCGAAACTACCACCGGTTCTGAAGGCTGCTCTACAGAGAAGAGCCGGCAAGAAACTCTGTAGTTCCTTTTTTTAAAATTATTGGTCTTGTTTACAAAAAGCACTAAACAGCATAGTGAGAGCAAGTTCGCAAGATGAGAGAACCACGCTACACGTTTACGCAATGAATGACGGATAGACCGTGACAGGGCCAATAAAACAACAAATCCGCGAATAAAGGTCTCCATTGCGTCATTGCTCACACTTACTGTGTACAATATATGACATTTTCTAAATGCTACGTACAAATTATTTCGCCAATGAGATATATTATTGAAGGGGCCAAAGGAACAGAGCACAGACACAAATTGTCAGTTACTTCCAGGCATCATTATCTATACCTACTTATAATAAATCTGTAGAGAGGTCAATTCTGTACATGAAATATTTTTCCAAAATAACTATCAGCGGGTGATTTGTGATCGATACTGACGCCAAAAATGCAATCAGTAAATTTTTGGTCTGTCGGTCTGTCTGTATGTTCGTTATAGAAACAAAAACCACTCGACGGATTTCAACAAAACTTGGTACAATTCTTCATACTCCTGGGCAGGTTATAATATACTTTTCATCACGCTACGATCAATAGGAGCAGAGCAATGAAGGGAAATATTGGGAAAACAGGAGAACTTACTCCATTTTTTAAGCTTCCGTCGCGTGTGCAGCCTTAATAGTTAAAACTCCTCGCAATGACCAGGCATCTGAGATTAATAACAAAATAATGGCGAATATACAGGGGGAAAGGAAAGTTTATAGTTCAATAAATAGAATGGTCGATGAACAAGAAGCCTCTAATTACCCGATAGAATTTTTAAATTCTTTAAATATAGACTTCCTTCTCATGAAATTTGTTTAAAAATTGGCATTCCTATAATTCTGCTCCGAAATTTAAGACCACCACAACTTTGCAATGGAACTCGGCTAAAAGTAACCCAGTTGCAACAAAATATAATCGAGGCTCAAATTTTAACAGGTTGCGGTGCAGGAGAAACCGTCTTTATTCCCAGAATTCCCATAATACCAAACAATTTTCCATTCCAATTTAAAAGAACGCAATTCCCAGTATCGGTGTGTTATGCAATGACAATTAATAAGGTTCAAGGGCAGACTTTTCGTGTTGCTGGAGTAGATCTCAGTGTCAGTTGTTTCTCGCATGGTCAGTTGTACGTCGGTCTTTCCCGGGTTAGCAGTTCTAGAAATCTTTATGTTCACGTGCGGGACGGATCGACTTTCAACATTGTTTACCCGGAAGCTTTGCCCTGAAATATTTTCGTTGTATAGGTACTTAAGCCTCATGTGAACGTGATCTAAACAATATTACCAATACATTAACTTAATAACACACAAGGAATTAAAAAATAAAAATAAAAATTTAAATAAACCCCCGACACAATAACCTTTAAAAAGTAAAAAAATAAAAATAAATACTTCGCGTTGGGGGACCACTCCTACTTATTTATTACCTGAACCCTGGTCCCCCAACGCGAAGTATTTATTTTTTACTTTTTAAAGGTTATTGTGTCGGGGGTTTATTTAAAAAAATATTAAAAAAAAATTTTTATAGGTACATACTTATTATAATGTAGATTTTGTTAAATTGCACGTGATGCGCTTTCATTTGAGATTATATTTGCAGACATTTGGTTATTCTTCCCCACTTTCACCCCTCATAACTTTTAAACGGCACACCCGATTTTCATCAAACATGTCTAAGAACACTCGCCCGTAACTCACCTTTCATACAAAAAAAAACTTTATTGAAATCGCTTCATCCGTTCGCGAGCTACGGTGCCACAGACAGACAGACAGACAGACCGACAGACAGACAGACACGTGAAACTTATAACACCCCTCTTTTTGCGTCGGGGGTTAAAAAATGACGGAGTTGCGGGCACAGCTATCTATATCTATTTATATAAAACTCTTCCGTTACTGAGTGACTGACAGACAACGCACAGCCGAAACTACTGGCAGTAGAGAGCTGAAATTTGGCCTGTATGTTTGTTGGGAGGAGTAGTCTACCACTAAGAGAGGATTATTGGAAATTCCCTCCCAACGGGGAGAAAAGGGGTGTAAATTGTTTTTTTCCGGAAGTCATTATTCCACGCGGACGAAGTCGCGGGCAAAAGCTAGTCACACATACAGTCGTTGACGCGGTAGTACCCTTTATTAATTAATGTAGTTTGAACTTTATGAAGGGTAGATCTACAATAGCGTCAGGAATTTTATTGTACAGGCGAACACCGAGGCCTGCAAAAGATCCATGGGCTTTTTGCAGTCTGTGGTGAGGTATCACTAGTTTATGCCCATTTCTTGTACGGATAGTGGACGTAGTGACATCACAGTTGGTCTTATACTGACTGATATTCAGTGTCACAAATAAGATATTAGCAAGGATAAACTGCGATGCCATAGTCAAAATTCCTATATCACAAAACTTATTTCTAAGTGATTCCTTGGGTCCTAGATTGTAAATGGAACGCACAGCACGCTTTTGTAATACAAATAAAAAACAGTTTCAATGTCTGCAGCGTTGCCCCAAAGCAAAATACCATATGACATAACGCTATGGAAGTAACCAAAGTAGACAAGTCTCGCGGTATCTACGCGGACAAGTCTCGCGGTCTCACATCATAAGCTGCTGAACTAAGTTTATCAGCGAGTTTATGAATGTGGGGCCTCCATTGTAACTTGGAATCTAAAGTAATGCCCAAAAACTTTGTAGATTCTTCTAGGTCCAAATTTTTGTCATTTAATATCAATTTAGTATCGATACTTTTTGAGTAAGAGGTAGTAAACCTAATGTATTTGGTTTTAGCTGCATTCAACAATAAATTGTTTACAGTGAACCACTGAGATATTTGCACGAGTGCGCTATTTACATCGTCAAAATTTGTTTTCTTACGGTCAACTTTAAAAATAAGCGATGTATCATCAGCAAATAGAACAATGTTACAAATATCTTTTACAAAGAAGGCGAAGAAGGGAATCAAATAACCTAGAAGATTTATGCAGACCCAAAAATACATTCCTTCTCATTCAATGTAAGTTTATATTTCTTGACAGCGTTCATAAACTTTTGTAAGTTTTTATCATGGTCTTCTTTGTTAGCTCCACAGACTGTCCCATCGTCAAGGTAAGAGAATGTGCCTCGCAAATTTTCAGCTTGTATGATGAATTGAAGTGTTCTTTGAAATGCAGATACTCCATTAGTAACTCCAAATGTTATACGCGTGAATTGGTAAAGAGCTCCACATGCTTCGAAATATGTATATTTACGTTCAGTTCATCAATTTGACTATAGTAGTTGTATTTTGCTACACTAGAAACTATTGAATCAATATTCGGTAATGGGTATGCATCGAGTTCAGTAAATCTATTAATAGTTAAAGAATAATCAACTACAAGACGTTTTCGGTGTGTAGTGCCACCAGTTACAAGTACTTGGGCTCGTCATGGGGATGTACTTACTTCAATCACACCATCCAATATGCCAGCAATACACGTTGGCCTAGCATTGCCGAGTGTACGCCAATACCAACGTAAAGAAGGTATATTTTCATTGTCTGGCCATCGCTCGGTATCGCTCGGTGTCGCTCGCCTAGTTGGTTTCGATACACTTGCCCAACGTGTAGGCAGTAGCACTTGCCTTGTATTAAATTGCCTACGCTCGCGTTGGCCTAAGCTCGGCCAACGTGTATTGCTGACATAAAAGATTAGATACTTCCTCTTTGATAAACCGTTAATCAGCTTCTGTGTATCGTCTTGATTTAATAGCAATAGGCGTGATGTTAGGACGAAGATTAGTGAACAAGGATGCAGGTGGAACTGATGCTTCCATGACACAAATTTTTAGTGTATCTCTAGTACCACCAAACTCAAAGTGTAGACTCTTATGGTATTTTAGTAGATCATTGCCTAATATAAAGTAACTAGAGGCCCGCCCCGGCTTCGCACGGGTATTTAACAAAAATACAAAAGAACTGTATTTGTTATAGACATTTAACTTTATAAATTACTAGCGACCCGGCCCGGCTTCGCACGGGTGCAATTATGCACGTATATAAACCTTCCTCTTGAATCACGGAAGGTTTATATGTATAACCCACTCCCGCTTTGCACGGGCGAAGCCGGGGCGGGCCACTAGTATCTCTATAAATGCATGTGTGTGTGTGTTATTCTGATGTATAAGCTATATTATTGCAAAGTTTCATTAAAATCCATTCAGTCGTTTTTACGTGAAAGAGTAACAAACATCCATCCATCCATACTTACAAACTTTCACGTTTATAATACATATTAGTAGGATAAAACCAATTATCTATTGGTGTTGTCTTCACTACATAGTATAAAACAAAGTCGCTGTCGTCTGTCCGTCCCTATGTTTGCTTAAATCTTTAAAACAACGCAACGGATTTTGAAGCGGTTTTTTTAATAGATAGAGTGATTCAAGAGGAAGTTTTATGTGTATAATACATGCATAATATTGTAGAGAAAAACTACTAAATTTAGATGTTCATCAGGGGTGCAGAAGCATTGCACGAAGCCGGGGCGGGTCGCTAGTTCAACATAAAAGCGTAGCGATATATTGACAATAGAATACTAATAGGACAGGTTTAACATCTATCTTATATCTTTAAATGAGCATTTCTTGTATATGTATATATATATGTATATATAATTGGAATCTCGGAATCGGCTCCAACGATTTTCATGAAATTTAGTTTAAAGGGGGTTTCGGGGGCGATAAATCGATCTAGCTAAGAATCATTTTTAGAAAAGGTAATTTTATTAGGGTTTCGGGGGAGATAAATAGATCTAGCTACGAATCCTGACATCTATTGGCGAATAATAATACTACTTTTTTGTGAGCACAAGAGAAGATGGCGTTGTTAAGTAACACGAGTTTGCGTAATTCGTACTTATATATAATTTCCAAAAAACACAATTTATAAAAAAAAATACTGGTCCGGTCATCCAGATATTGGTATATATAAAACTAGCAGACCCGGCGAACTTTGTTCCGCATTATAAATATTTAAAACAAAAAGAAAGTTGGAAATAGGATACCTGAGATTTTTATCCCGTCCGTATAAAACCTACTTTAACAAAACGCAACTGACAGCGAAACGTTATGTTGTCTATAGTTTAATATGGCCGAAAATTTGACAATTAGAAATTTTGAATTCGACTTGTTTATATTGTTGTAATTCACATAATATCTTTATAACTTGTAGCCTATGTGTTATTCTGATGTATAAGCTATATTATTGTAAAGTTTCATTAAAATCAATTCAGTACTTTTTACGTGAAAGAGTAACAAACATCCATCCATCCATCCATCCATCCATCTATCCATCCATCCATCCATCCATCCATACTTACAAACTTTCACGTTTATAATATTAGTAAGATAAGGTCTCATAAATGAGTATTAATTAATAAATGTACTTGTCATTTTGACAAACAACCGCAATTAATCTTACTTTTAATTTTACGTGTCATGTACTATTAATAGTTTCCGAGACAAATGTCAATGATAAAAAAATCATTCGCCATTCCAAATAATTTCCATTTCCCTCCCTCCATGAATTTGGAGGAGGCCCAACTCAGTAGTGGGTCATTTATGGGCTGAAACGACGATCCCAATTAAGCTATTTTTGGATTACGTTATAATTAAAACCGTTCGTTAACAAGAGTTGACACAAGACTGATTTTCTTAATTTATTGTGTACTAGCTGACCCGGCGAACTTTGTTCCGCCATAAAGGCAATAAATGAGCAGATTTCGGATTTTATTAAGTTCAGTTTTTATTAGGATAATAAATATAAATAAAAAAATATCAAATAATCAGGTATTTTAATATTTCTTTATTGGCCATATATTTCTTTGCATGGGTTGGACTCTTCAGTGGAGGACGACATTCTTGTGAGAGACGACATTTTTCGTTTTTATAATCAGGCGCATGAAGAAATACCGCAGATGGTCTTTCGATCCGTGATGATGCCATTGGAAAAGCATGGATTTTCTAGATTGAGACCACAAACTTTCCAACTTTCCCTGTGATTTATTAATGGTCATGGCGAAGGCAAGACAGAGCGGAAATCATTAAAAGTAAAACGGTATATGGGTTGGGATCAGCGTGATCGGCTGATGAAAATTTCCCCAGCTTCGAATTTTCCTTTGAGTATATTCCATTGTTCATCAATTTACTTACCACCAAATCAGCCAAATCTATTCAGCCGTTCTTGAGTTATAAATAGTGTAACTAACACGACTTTCTTTTATTAATTCAAATCTATTGACTGTGTAAAAAAGACTCATTGAATGTGCCTGGCTCACTACCGCACATTTTACGAATAAAGGTTGGTTCAGTAGTAAGAAGAAAAAAAAATTGAGAAAAGGAACGTGTTTGGTGGTAGTAAGTAAATTGATGAACAATGGAATATACTCAAAGAAAAATCGAAGGTGAGGAAATCCTCATCAGAGGATCCCCCTTATAAAAAAAATTCCGACCCGTCTTGCATTCGCCATGTACATTAATTAATCATATTATGGTCTGAATATAGAAAAGCTTTTGCCATGGTCAATTATATGTGACATGTTCACGGATCGGGAGGCCATCTGCGGTATTTGTTCATTACTCAATATTTATAACTCGAGAAAAATTTCTTGTTCTTGTTCAGTCGTTTCATTAGCAATGTTTTGTATCCTTCTTGCATTACGGCTTTCTCGGGAAAGATTCGATATTCCTCGTCGCGGCATTATTAAGATTATTCACATATAGAATACAAATTACTGATTATTACTGACCAAATTTTTAAATATCAAAGTTTTAATCATACACAATCGTAGATAAAATTATTATCTGTCATTTTCTTTTTTATTCCTGTTCTGATGCGTTTTTGTTTGACTTTTATTCTCTTTGACTTGAATAATGCGATAAAAAGTATCCTATCATAACCTTCATTTAAGCAGCTTGAGATAGGCGAAATTTACGTTTTAATATTATATGACCTGATATTAAAACAACCCGTGAACATGCCACATATAATTGAATTTATTCGGAAAAAGTGTAAGTTTTCCTTTGATTATCGTCGTTTAAGCGTTTTTTTCTACACCACTTTTTTTTATCATGATAAAAAGTATCCTATGTCCTTTTCCCTAAGCTACCTCCCTACCAATTTTCAACCAAATCGGTAAGCCGTTCTCTAGTAGGTAAAGGAAATATTTTTTTAAAGTGGTTTAGTATTCTTAAAATTTCTTACGCGCAATATATTTTTTTTTATATAAACCTTGCCGTGGCAATAACGAACACAAAAAAATTAGAATTATCAATTCTTTTTTCACACCGCCATCTATTCAATACTTACTCCAATATTTACAAACCTGTCAGCAGATATCGCCATTGTTAGAGCTAACATATGATTATGAATGTCAAATAAAAGCCAAATAATTTGCAGTAAATTAATATTCAAAAATTTTCGGGATAAAAAGTGTAACTAACACGACTTTCTTCTTCTTTCTCTTTTTTTTATTTGCAGGTCAGTGCTAGGTTGTATGTTGATTAAAATGTTATTCGCGGCTGTAAGACGTATGTAGTTACAGAGTTATAATCATCAAAATCATCAATACAACCCTCCAAGCTCATAAAGGTGCAAGAAAAACTTTTTCAACGTCAAAGTCATTCATTATTGATGAGTTTGATGATTATAACTCTGTAACTACATACGTCTTACAGCCGCGAATCAAATTTTCATCATCATACAACCTAGCACTGGCCTGCAAATTGCAAAAAACGTAAGAAAATTTGAATTTCGCGGGCTACCCTGGAGCAGTCACCTTAAAATACACTTAGCTAACCGAAAGTCACGTATATCGACGAACGACGCTCTATACTCAGAACGTCACAGAAGAATTACTGTGCAAACACACTCACATATGTGATTTTGGTATAACGGACAATGGCGTGCGTGTGTGGGCAAGACTTTACCGGCAGCCACTTTATTTAAAAGTCAGGAACGGCGTGCTGCTGCGCATACAACTTTGATACCAGAAAAGTACAACATGTTAAGTGCCCGAATTATAATAAAATGTTATCTCCTTCTACATATAACTTCGGCGTGTCTTGGTAAGTTGATTTTCAAGAGTCCGCCAAAAAGTTGAGTAATATCCAAACATTAAACAAGTGTGCTGCTAAAGTTTAGAGCACATTTATGACAATAGTTTGCGCAAGGCATACATGACGGCTGCACGGGGCACTCACTCGCTTTTTTAGATCCGTTTATCTTTTCGGCATTGTTCTTCCACGGTATCGAAAGATCTTGTGATGCGAAGGCGTGATTTAATTTAAACTTTTTGGATGTCTAATGGCGGGAGTAATTTCTAGACACCTTTATTCGCGGTAGAATGCACCACGCTTGGTCAGTCTAATACCTACGCAGACTGAAATTGACCAACGTTCGTAGCCACTACTATCAGTTCAATTTAATGGAGGGTTAGAAGCAGGTCTACTGAATGTATATTTAATTTCTCAGGAACCAGTGACGTCCGTCGACGGATAGACTCGGGATGGGTGTGCGGTTTAGAGCGGGAGGCCGAGAACGGAGTGCTCTACTCCAGTTTCAGGGGCATACCGTACGTAGAACAACCAGTGGGGGAACTGAGGTTCAAGGTACGCATAGCCCTTGTAGCTAATAATTGTGGCCAAGCTATGAAGGGCTTTTTCCAACTACAAAATCAGTTACTAAAGTATACTAACGGGCCACATAACAATACACGCACAATAAACAAGTCGCGCATATTCAACAGCTTATTAAAGTAATAAAATTAATCTTCATAACGAATTTATTATATCATCAAATGTTTTAAGACAATTTGTAGTTTTTTTATATTATTGCATATTTATACGTTCTTTTTCTTGATTCTGTATCTTATCTCTTGTTGATTACCTTTATTGAAATGAACCAAACACTTTCCACGTATTAAGGAAGTGGGGCCAGTTACACCATGGGAGGGCTGCTTCAACGCGACCGAGGATGGGCCAGTATGCCCGCAGTACGACGACCTGTATGGCACGCTAGTGGACCCTCAGCGAGGCATGGACGAGGCTTGCCTCCTGGCCAACGTACACGTGCCGCGAACCTCCAATGACCTTCTGCCCGTTCTCGTGTTCATACATGGCGGCGGCTTCCAGACGGGCTCCGGCAATTCCGACTTGCACGGTCCTGAGTACTTGATGACCAAGGACGTTATCCTCATCACGTTCAATTACAGGTAAATGACAGACTCTTATTAGACATTTATTTTCAATTAAGTACAACACTACATTTTGTGAAATCTAAAAAAATACAGAATAAACGTCTTCGGCTTTTTATCCCTGGGCACGGCGGAAGTGCCTGGCAACTGCGGCCTCCGCGACGTTCTGGCCTTGCTGCAATGGGTGCAGCGCAACGCTGGCGCTTTCGGCGGGGACCCAGACAACGTGACCATTGCGGGGCAAAGCGCCGGCGCCGTGCTTGCACATCTCCTTTCTCTATCCACCGCTGCCAAAGGCCTGTTTCAAAGGTAAACAATATGCAGTGATGAACATTTCAATGCCCATCATTTGCTTCCTGAACTCACTTGTCATTTGAGGACCTTTTCGGTCATTATAGAGATCTTCAAATTTCTAAACTGTTCATATAACTTTAGGGCGATCCTCATGAGCGGCACGGCCATTGAAGCTTTCTACACCAGTTCACCGGAGTATGCCAACAAAACTGCCACCAATTTATTGAATATACTCGGCATCAACTCCAATGATCCTGAGATTCACGAAAAGTTGATCAAAATGCCGTTAGAAAAAATAATGGACGCCAATAGACAAGTGCAGTTTGCAACTAAATTCATTTCCTTCAGTCCTGTTATTGACGGCATTTATCCTGGAATAAAAAGAATATTGGATGACGAACCAATTAACCTCATACGCCGAGGTCGGGGTAGCGACATTCCGCTTATCGTAGGCGTCATGAGCGCCGAAGGAGAATTCTTCAGGCAAAAAATTAAGTTTATGGACATAATGAACGCTATCAAACAGTCCCCAGCAATATTATTACGTTCTAACCTAGCCAATTCGGTATCTAACCAAACTGCAGCGCAACTGGGTCAGCAAGTAATGCAAAGATATACAATAAAGGACAACTTTACTATTAATGATTTTCTGCGTGTGTTAACCGATAGCATTTTTATGTATCCGGCTTTTAAACTGGCTCAGCTGCGGGCGTCAATGGAAGACGCACCTGTGTACCTATACCAGTTTTCGTACCCCAGCACTCGCAATCTAGTGAAGGAAGGCCTCATGTTGGACTATGAAGGAGCAGCTCATGTTGAAGACTTGACTTTCCTGTTTCGAAACAACGCGTTGCTAGGACATCGCAAATCCTTCCCGCCGATTAACAGCGACGATTTGATGAAGTTTTGGATGACCGAGATCGTAGTGAACTTCATGCGTTGCAGGTACTTTATATTCGTTAGACTATCCTGACGTCAGAGAACCTGGGTCCCACACTCTTTGACTTCTTTTAATCAAATTACTTTAAATCGTAATTTTACAGTACCGTCTGGCGATGGATCTAGAATAAACAGTGTCACCGCCGTGGCACAGTAGGCTAATTACCCTTCATGTAACTGTAGGAGGCTCAAAAGAGGATCACCTATGGGCTGAGTAGTAGTAGTATTAATGGAACAAACGTTTAACAAAATTTACATTGAACGATTGTTTCAGCGCTCCCGAATGCCAAAATGAGTCTGCGTGGCCTCCGGTGGATGCGGCTAAGCTCAACTACCAGTCCCTCTATAACCCCGTGTTCAACCAGACGCATGAGTCCGCAAGTCCCGCTCAGCGTGAAATAATACAGTTCAATGACGCAATCGAGGAATCTGCCAGGTTTGTAAACAAGACCAATGATATGAAAAAAAAACCCAAACGATTACAGAGTTTCTTGCCGGCTCTTCTCTGTAGAGTAGCATTACGAACCGGTGGTAGTTTCAGCATAAATGTCGGTGGACGCAAGGGTTGAGTGATAACAAAAGAGATGGATTATAAGAATGAGTAATTGTGTTTATGGACAGGGGTCGTAAGATGATAATAGTAATTTTAAATATGACGGTTTATAAGAGTTTTGGTCGGTTTATAAGACTCAACCTCAAAGGAACTTTATTTACGTAGGTTTTATAACCTACGTAAATAAAGTTCCTTTGAGGTATTATTGGACATTGTTAAATACAACTTTCATCTAATCGAATAAATTCAAAAATTTCGATCCCGGGGTCGGGCAAGTGTCTTTGTCTAAACCAGAGGCACTGGCTCGGAGTCTGGGTGTAATTTCTATCTATAATATGTATGTATTTACAAAAAAAAAATTATATAAGTAGTTTATCATCCATCTCGTTACCATAACACAAGCATTAAGTTGCTTAGCTTGGGACGAGATGGCGTTGTGTGAAATGTCCAAGGATATTTATTATTATTATTTCTTTGAAAAATAGATTTCTCTCTCTCCAGTGGAAAGGTTTAATGGCACGGGCCTTAGCCAAGTGCATCCTATTGTTATTTAATTGTCTAAGGATAAAAATTTACGGACTATCCTGCAAGTATTCAGAATTACTGCTTTTTGTAGGTTGATGGGTGTATACTTAGCGTATCTAAACCTGTCTTTAATGTTTTGGGAATCATGCCAGTAGCCGAAAGGGTTATGGGAATGGTGCGTACATTTTGGATTCTCCACTGTGTTTTAATTTCTATAGACAAATCTGTATATTTTGCATTTTTTTCGGTATAATTTGAAGCTAAGTTCCTTATAGTTATTAGGTACTGCAATATCTATAAGGAAAACATTTTTGTTTTGTTTATCGTGTAGTAAGATTTCTGGTCTATTGTTATAAATGGTTTTATCAGTTATGATAGTTCTATCCCAATATAATTTGTAATTTGAATTTTATAAAACTGTCTGTGGTTTATCTATACTAATATATAAAGCTGCAGAGTTTGTTTGTTTGTTTGTTTGAACGCGCTAATCTCAGGAACTACTGGTCCGATTTCAAAAATTCTTTCAGTGTTAGATAGTCCATTTATCGAGGAAGGTATATTTTATTATATAGGCTATATTTTATTTTCAAAAGAATTAGGGATCCGTATGTAAATTGCGATTTTGTAACCCAAGGTGTAAAATCGAAAACCTATTTATGCGTGCGCTGCAAAAACGATTGACAATAGAACAAAATGAAGTACTACGAGTTTTTAGGTCTTATTAAAATCTACAAAAAAGTCCGCGAGAGCACATATCTAACTATCATAGTTTAGTCACAATAACCACTTTTATATTCATAAAAAAAAATGCATAGAGATAAGCACGGGTTCGAAGTCCACGCGAGCGAAGCCGCGCCCAAAAGCTAGTACATCCATAATATTGTAGAGAAACACTGATACATTTTCAACACTGATAAGGTTCATCATTGCATCCGTGCGAAGCCGGAGCGGGTCGCTAGTATTTATAATAAGCTGTTCGGTCTTTGATTAAATTATATTTGAATGCTAGATTTTGATGAATTATTGCCGCTACTTGGTCGTGTTTGTGTTTATAGTCGGTTTGAGCTAATGATTTGCATGCACCTGTAATGTGTTGAATTGTTTCGGAGCTAGTATAACATCGACGACATGTATCTGTAACTAAGGTAGGTCTACGTATTATAAATTTTTGATATGTTTTTGTATCTATCACTTGATCCTGTATTGCTAGCATAAATGCTTCGGTTTCAGGAAAAAGTTCTCCTTTATCAAACCAGGCATTAGATGCAGTTCTATCTATATGTGGCTGATTTAGATCGTTATAGTGTCGCCCATGCAGAGATTTCTGTGACCAGATAGTATGTTTTTCCTGAATGGTGGTTATAACTTCATTGGATTGTGTACTACTGCAATTTAAATTAAGTGTTGTCAACTTTCTGTGTGCTAAATTTATTATTTCGTGTAAATTAGAATACCTAGCTCGATCTAAGAAAAATGATCTTAAATTGGATATCTGCTTATTGTGTAGATTAACTATGTCTATTAGGCCTCTTCCACCTATTTCTCTTGGCAAAGTTAATCTTTGAATGCAAGATCTAGGGTGATGTTTACGGTTGGTCGTCATAGTAGTGTAGATGATGCGTTGCAAGTTTTTTAATTCCGACGTCGACCACCTTATGATTCCAAACGAGTAAGTAAGTATTGGAATGGCAAACGTGTTAACAGATTTAATCAAATGTCGCGATTTAAGCTGAGATCTTAGTAGTAAATTGAGCCTGTGTTTAAACTTTTTGGTTAGTTCTTTTTTAGTGTCTGTTTGGTGGATTTGCCGACTTTGATGCAATCCTAAGTACTTATAAGTGCTATTGATATCCAAGGGTTCAATGTTTTCTCCAGTTTCTAGTAAGTAAGGGTTATTCATAACCTTACCATGGGATATAGTAAATGTTTTACATTTATCAATGCCAAATTCCATCCGAATATCTTTGGAAAATGTTTGTGTGATATCTGCAAGTTGATGAAGTGAATTTGTGCTATGACTATACAATTTTATGTCATCCATATACATTAGATGGGATAACACTATTTGATTGCTATGAATATGAATGGGTAATCCTTCTTTGCTTTTATTTAATAATCGTGACAATGGATTGAGTGCAAGACAAAACCAAAGTGGACTGAGAGCATCTCCTTGGAAAATACCTCTTTTTATTGGAATAATATCAGTACTAATTGTTACTTTTTTTTGGTAAAATAGATGGATGCAAAGAAATGAATTCTTGTGCTCAAGCGCAAGTGAGATAGCAAGCATCTGTCTCGCTCCCGCACGTCCTCCAACCTTGGTCAACCTTGACCAGTCCCCCTCTGAAATCCGCACCGCGCGCACGCCCATCGGCCGTGCTAAATATCCTGCATATCATCAAAACCCTTACTCGCGATCGCGCCAGAAACTGTCGTCTCGACATCAGTCTCCAGGAGTAACAAGCGCCTCTTTGCCAACACCTGGGACCTGCTGTCCTAGCCCCAACCTGGATCCATCCCGTCTTCGAGCTGCGCGAGCCACGTAGGTGAGTTTCTTTGCTAAGTCTGTTTTGCCAAAGGATTGCGACATAAACTCTGGCCTTCTATTTTCTTTGTCATCATACTCCTTACCTCTCCGCCATTCAAGTACAGAATCAGCACCGCTATGGTAGAAGTTTTTGTATAAAAAATTTCCCCATTTTATGGTCCTTCGACAGCCGGATAAGTGCTTGTACTTTCTAATTAAATCCCACTAAGTACTTATCCTACCCTTCAAAAGTATTTAATTGCGTATTGCACCAAATATATCAGTGCCGTTTTGTGTGTCGCGTACCTACCTATTTGACTCGTGTCGTATACCGCATTCTATAAAACCAAAGTTATTAAGGGAACTCCTTTGGTTTATACCGCTTTACCGAATCACACATTTTGTGTTTCGTTCATAACGCATATATTTTAAAACAACATATTTCGTTGTACCGCTTTAACCGCATTTCGTATTTCACACCGCATACCTATACCGCTATACCCGCAACGAACCACGCATTTGGTGTTCGATTTAACCGCATTCATTTTTAAACACATTAAGTTGTGTTCAACGCCGCGAGTTTAATAACTCAACTTAATTTGTGTTCATACAAGTTGTTTTACCGCTTTACAAATTAAGCTTATATATAATCCACATTTACTACAATGCATCGCGAGTTTTGAATAAAATAAAACTCAATTATTTTGTGTTAACCGCTATTACATACACCGCATTTTATACCGCTAAGTGATAATCTGATTTAGATTTTGTCATACTTTGTTCTACATCGTTCACCTAGTCAATTCGTCACCTTCCATAATAACAAATTTGTTCGTTCTACCGCTAGAAATCTATTGGATTCAATCTTTTTGTTATGTCACATCTACATTCGTATTCAGCGTAGGCAGCTAAAACTAAGCGATGCATAACTACCCGCATTTTTTAACTTCGTGAGAGCCTCGCGCCGCACTGCAGCCGCCGCGCCATCTCGTTCGCACTTAACAAGATCGTGTTAAGCCCATATTATTTGTCTCACTTATATTCACCGCAAGATCACCAACGTGGTCATTTTGTTGACTTCGCTTCTGACCTACTTATTTTTAGCGCCGCTGAACAACTGCATACATACGTCACTATGTCGCCGCCGAACGAACAAAAACTTAAGATTCTAGAATCGCAAAGGCAGGCTTTCTTTAGCCGTATACAAGTTATTTATGATCTGTCACGGGCAGATTTAACCGATGAAGAAAAATTGGAAGATTTCTTGTGTTCAATAGAAACTTTGGAAGAAGTTCGTAATAATTATTTCGAATGCGTTAAAGAAATAAATGCTCTTTCACTAAAATTAGACCCAAAGACAGATCCAGAGTTCAATCAATGGTTGGCGATGGAAGATTTATACTGTCGCATAAAGCGCAAACATTCGAAAGTAGAACCGCAATCTGTCCCATCGTCTCCCGCACAGAAATTCAATGAGAATCCGTCACCAACTTTTAAATTGGCTAGGATAGACATACCTGAATTTGACGGCGATTTCAAAAATTGGCCGTTGTTTTACGCGACATTCGATAATGCTGTACATAAAAACAGCTCATTGACCGACACAGAACGCATGTTTTATCTCACAAGTAAATTGAAAGGCAAAGCGAAAGCTATCTATTCAGGAGTTGTTCCTTCTGCCGAAAACTACACAACTATTTATCGCAATCTCATAGAACGTTTTGAAAATAGTCGAGACGCAGCAACCTCTTACCTAGATCAATTATTTTCGCTCAAACCAATAACAACAGCAACCGCTGGCAACCTCGAGTACTTGGTTGATCGTTTTTCTAACTCCTGTCAAGCATTAAATAACTTAAAAATACCTAACTTAAATGATTTTGTTATGATGTATTCGTTAATAAAACGACTAGATAAGGAGACCGCGCAACTATTCGAAATGCATAGCAGAGGTACAGAAATTCCTTCATTCAACGACTTGGTAGTTTTTTTACGTGATCGAATTAGAGTATTGACACGAACCGCTGATAATAAAGATAAGGCGCCAAATTCGAATTCGAACAAGTCGCGAGCTTTTGTTTCTAGTGACGTCAGCGCCGCCGTTCGCCGCCACTGTCCTTTATGCGAAATGGATCATACACATCTATATCTTTGTGGTAGATTCAAAGCTTTATCTCCCCGCGAACGTTACTACAAAGCAAAAGAAAGTCGTGCGTGTGTTTCGTGTCTGAGCCTATCTCACCAAGTTAACTCTTGTAGGTCCAACGCATGTTGTAAATTCTCTGGCTGTGGAAGCAAAACCCACCATACGCTGCTACACTTCAATAGTTCGGATAAATATAGTCCGGGAGCCAACGTACAAAATAATAACGAGCTTTCTGCTAATCCGCCCACACCACTTAACGAACCCGCTTCAAAGAATACCTCGTCTTGTAATATGTCCGCCGAAGATAACCGCCCGCGTAAAAATAATAAAAAGTTGTTAGGTACCGCATTAACTGAAGTCCAACTTGCTAACGGCTCAGTTAAACAAGTTCGAATACTTATTGATCCTGGCAGCGAAGAAAACTTTATTAGTAAACGGGCTTGCAAGCGAGTAGGTATACGTACACATCAAACAGAGAACGCAGGATCCGTAATCGGAATCGGTGGCACCACCCAGCCTACATTAGGAACCGCTACAATAATTTTATTATCTAGGTATGATAAACAGTTCACGCTGCCGTTAGAGTTGCAAGTAATGAAAAACATTTCCGGTAACTTGCCTTCCGCAGAATTCGACGCCTCGTCACTCCAGTATTTGAATGGGTTACAGTTAGCCGATCCTGATTTTTTGTACCCGGCGAAATAGATATTCTGATTGGTTCGGAACGTTTTGCTGAAATACTAAAGGCAGGAAAAATAATGGGGCCTCCTGGTCAACCTGATGCACTTGAAACGGTTTTTGGTTACATAATTCTGGGTTCGATTGCTAACCTTCCTATTGCAAAAAATTATTCTTCTTCTTGTTTCTTTTCCCGCCAAGAATCATCTCAAGACTCGCTTGAAAGTTTAATGACAAAATTCCTAGAATTAGAGGCCGTACCACAACATCAATATTTATCCAAGAGTGAACAATTATGCGAAACGTTTTTCACTGAAACTGTGCAAAGAGATTCGTGTGGTAGGTATGTGGTGGCACTGCCCTTTCAAAAACCGCCTTCTTTACTGGGCGATTCAATGAATATCGCCTCACGCCGGTTTTCTAGTTTAGAACGCAAATTCAAAACAAATCCCGCTTTAAAAACCGATTATGACAAAACGATTAAAGATTATCTAGACAAACAGATTATTTCACCCGCGCCCGCTTCAACCTGTAGCGGCCCTTATTATATCATACCGCATCACGCCGTCCTAAGGGAGGACAAACCGCTTCGCATCGTTCTAAACGCTAGCCAAATCTGTGACAATGGGATCTCTCTTAACGACATATTACATTCAGGTCCAAATTTGCAGACCGATTTAGTTGCAATTATTTTAAAATTCCGCTTATTTCCGGTCGCCTTGACCGCAGATATAAAACAGATGTTCCTAGCGATTGGGGTTCGCGAGGAAGATCGTAGGTTTTTGAACATTCTATACAAATTCGATGATGATCCCGCTCGCCTTTATCATTTCAACCGCGTGTGTTTCGGCTTGCGATGTTCGCCCTATTTAGCCATGCGCACCGTCAGGGAACTCGCAAGTGCAGAGTCATTAAATTTACCGCTTGCGTCACAGGTAGCTAGTAGCAACCTATACATGGATGACCTCGGAGTGTCTGTAGGTAGCCACAAGCAAGGAGCTCAACTCGCGTTGGACTTGATTGAGCTATTTAAACGGGGTGGTTTTGACCTCGTCAAGTTTGTGAGCAATTCACCGGAAGTACTAAAAGTGATACCGGAAAATAACCGCTTATCTTCGAAGGTCGAGTTTGATCGAGAAGACAACCTAAAACTTTTAGGCTTAGTCTGGTCACCTACTGAAGATGAATTTTCGATTTCCATCAAATTCAATCCGCAGGTAAAATGTACTAAGCGATTGATGCTTTCAACTATTGCTAAGTTATGGGACATAAATGGTTATTGCGCGCCCGTAATTCTACACGCCAAACTTTTAATAAAGGCTCTTTGGGCCGCGGAACCCAAAATTGATTGGGATGATATACCCCCGCAAGCTATTTGCACTGCGTGGAGCCGTTTCCTCGTAGAGCTACCACAGTTACAAAATTTCAAAATCCCGCGCTTTCTTGGTATTGTAACTGACTTCCGCATTTTTTTGATTGGATTTGCTGACGCGTCCGAGAAGGCCATGGGTGCTTCCGTGTATCTTTGCGTACAACAGCCTACGGGGCAAAATGTTGTCAATCTAGTCGCGGCCAAGAGCAAGGTAGCTCCCTTAAAAAACAGTTCTTTGGCCAGACTGGAACTGACCGCATTAGTTATTCTCTCAAAACTGCTCAGGTTCGTGATTGATACGATTTCCCCGTGCCGCAAAATAAATGAAATGTTCGCGTTTTCAGATTCCACAGTGGCCTTACATTGGGCTCACTCTTCCCCGCATCGATTTGACACGTTTGTAGCAAATAGAATTGCTATTTTACAGGATAATCTTAACCCTAAACACTTTTTTCACTGTGAAAGTGTGCACAATCCCAGCGACTGCATTAGTCGTGGATTAACTCCCGCTCAATTGCTAGATCACCCTCTTTGGCTTCACGGCCCGCCTTGGGCACGTGACCAGGTCCATACTTGGCCTATAAACCGCTTTATATTTGACCCCGCTCAAGATGAAAAACTTCTTGAACTGAAAAAACAATCAAATATTTTCCTCGCAACCGAAGAGACGCCTCCCTTTCTCTGTGAACTCGCTAAGCGGTTCTCTTCTTGGTCTAAACTACTTCGAGTTGTAGTATACATATACCGCTTCATGAAAAAGCTCCCGCGCTCTGACAGAGTTCAAACTTCAGACTTAGAATTTGCTGAAACCGCTGTTATAAAAGCTCTTCAATCTCAATATTTCGCAAACGACATTAAAAGCATTCTTAAGTCCCGCAAAATAACTAAATCATTAATTTCGCTTTCTCCTTTCATAGAAAGGGACCTCCTCCGCGTTGGTGGTCGGTTAGTTAATTCATCGCTGGAATATAACAGCAAACATCCCATTTTGCTTCCGAAAAGGGATCATATTGTGAGCCTCATCATAGACTATTATCACCGAAAGTACTTACATGCCGGTCCGCAGCTGTTGCTCTCAATTCTGCGCCAAAAATATTGGATTATTTCTGGTCGCAGTGTTGTAAAACAACGTTTCCGCCTTTGCAATACTTGTTTCAAGGTCAATCCCCGCACTGAATCACCATACATGGCGGCTCTTCCCGCCCCGCGTGTAAACGAATCTAAGGCATTTCTATATACAGGCTGTGACTATACAGCAGCCTTTGAGATTTTAATCAGTCGTTATCGTGGAGCGCGGAAAGAGAAAGCGTATGTATGCATATTTACATGCCTACAAACCAGAGCTGTACATCTAGAAGCGGCTGTTTCTCTAAGTGCAGACTCTTTCTTACGGGCATTCCGGCGATTTATATCTCGACGAGGTAAAATTTTGTCATTGTTTTCAGACAATGGCACTAATTTCATTGCCGCGCGAAATCAGTTTAAAGAGGTTAAGGATTTTCTACGATCTAAAACGTATCAAAACGCGTTTGACCAAGAAGCAACGTATAACGGAATTACCTGGTACCTAAATCCGCCCTCCGCTAGTCATTTCGGTGGGTGCTGGGAAAGCCAAATCCGCGTCATGAAAACACATCTTCGCCGCGCCATTCGCGATACTACGCTCACATACGAAGAATTTATAACTGTCCTTGCTCAAGTAGAAGCTGTTATGAATTCCCGTCCGCTGACAGCTTTAAGCTGCGACCCCGCAGAGCCGCAGGCTCTGACTCCCGCACATTTTTTGAACCAACTTCCTTTGGACACTTTTCACACAGACCCACGTTTGGACACCGTGGATCTGGTTAGAAGTAAACGACTGGTAGACGATGTCGTTCAGAGATACTGGCAACGATGGAAGCGTGAATATCTAAACACTCTTCAATCGCGCGTCAAGTGGAACACCAAATCAAATCCGGTAATCAAAGGAACGGTAGTTCTCTTAAAAACTGATAATTCACCGCCCCTTCAATGGCCTCTTGGTGTTATTGAAGAAGTAATGCCCGCATCGGACGGAGTAACCCGCGTCGTCAAAGTGCGTACACAAAACGGTACTTATGTCCGTCCCGTGGTGAAACTTTGCGTTTTACCCACTCAATAGACTATTATCTGACTAGTATTCTATTATTGTACATATATATATATTTTATAACATATATTATTCTCCCGCATCGTGTAATCAACCTCATTTTCCCCTCATTCTTTTTTCCTTTTCCCGCATTTTCATATTCTAGTTCAGGAGCTCACAACTCCTGAAGGCCGGGGGGATGTTACTTTTTTTTGGTAAAATAGATGGATGCAAAGAAATGAATTCTTGTGCTCAAGCGCAAGTGAGATAGCAAGCATCTGTCTCGCTCCCGCACGTCCTCCAACCTTGGTCAACCTTGACCAGTCCCCCTCTGAAATCCGCACCGCGCGCACGCCCATCGGCCGTGCTAAATATCCTGCATATCATCAAAACCCTTACTCGCGATCGCGCCAGAAACTGTCGTCTCGACATCAGTCTCCAGGAGTAACAAGCGCCTCTTTGCCAACACCTGGGACCTGCTGTCCTAGCCCCAACCTGGATCCATCCCGTCTTCGAGCTGCGCGAGCCACGTAGGTGAGTTTCTTTGCTAAGTCTGTTTTGCCAAAGGATTGCGACATAAACTCTGGCCTTCTATTTTCTTTGTCATCATACTCCTTACCTCTCCGCCATTCAAGTACAGAATCAGCACCGCTATGGTAGAAGTTTTTGTATAAAAAATTTCCCCACTAATAGTTCTGTTGCCAGTTTTAATTTTAAGAATGGTGTTCCAGGACTGCATTGTATGTGTGAGGAAGTCTATTAATATAGGATTAACTTTATATAGTTTTAAAATGTAAAGAAGCCATGTGTGTGGGGCGGAATCGTATGCTTTTTTATAGTCAATGTACATTGAGCTTAGGTTTTGTTTATTTCGAAGGGTGTCTTTCATTGCTACGGAATCTATGATAAGTTGTTCTTTGCAGCCCTGACTCTGTTTTCGGCAGCCTTTTTGTTCCTCGGTGAGTATGTCATTATCAGCTGTGTGTTTATATATCAGTTCGGTTCGGCATCCCGTAAGTATTTTATAAATAGTCTGCAAACAAGTAATGGGTCTATATTTGGATGGATTAGCTCTATCATTTTCATCTTTGGGTATCATATATGTGACACCATGCTTAATATATTTTGGCATTTTAGAGGGGTCTTCTATGAAACTATTTATATGTTGGTGTAGTAAACTATGGATTGATGTTAGCTTGTTGTACCAATAATTATGTATCTTATCTGAACCAGGCGCTTCCCAGTTATGAGTTTTCTGTAGGACTTTTAAGAATATGTCAAAGGGTATATTATCAAAAGGCATTGGCGTTACAGTGTTTGTATCAGGTACAATTGTTTCTATCCATTCTGCTTCTCGATTGTGTTCGACAGGATTAGACCATAATATATTTGCCCAAAATTGGTGAAATGAGTCCAGATTCGGTGGAGTTTGATTATGGTTGTCTGGGTGTTTGGTTTGTAAAGTCCTATAGAACTGTTTCTCACTACTATGGAAAAGTGCATTTTGTTGCTTTCTTAATGCGCAATTAAGATATCGTCGTAATCGACTGGCAGTAGCAGTGAGTTTTTGTTTAAGTGTGTCCAGAAGTTGTTCGTTTGTAGTGTTAGGTTCTTAATATTGCGAGTGAATCTTATATTTATTTTTAATATTATCAACTAATGCTACAAGTCGAGAGTTACTGTTTCCTCTAATAAATTGGGTAAGTCTTGTATTCTTTTATCCAAACTGCGTTGCCATGCTGGGATATTATTGTTTTTGTTATTTTGGCTAACACCGTCTACGAGTTTAATTTTAACACCCGTGCATATAGCTGTGGTGTATGCAGCACAGTAGATTAAAGTTTGGACATTCATGAAGTCTACGAGGGTAATGTATTGGGGTATAATATTTTCATTTAAAAACTTAATGATGTAGGAATGTTTTCTGTTAGTTTGTAGTTTTGGTATATATGGTCTATCCTTTTAGAGAAATTATGATAAGTGTTTGAAAATTAAAAAATAAACGCAGCTGTCATAGATTGTTCTTGGAATAGCTTGGCGCCAACGGCAAATTTAGAAAAAAATGTAAGAGAAAAAGAAAAAAAGACTTCTATTATCACCTAAACAGCATTTTCATTAATAATTAATATACCTGGCTATTTACACATGGCCTATACTACGCCGGATCGTCAGAAATACCAGCAAAATAGTTAAATAATAAGAATTTTGAACAAAACCTGTGGATTTGCAAGTAAATATGCAGTGTCAGCGGGAATTGCTTGTGGGCGCTGTTGGATGCATCATTGAAAGAAGACTTTCGTTATATCCTTTTAAATACGTGCACCCAGCACTCTATTAAGTCAGGTATAATTAGTATTTAGCTGTTTAGAAGTGTTAAATTATTATTGTAGTTAACTCACTGTTTGTGCGTTTATGTTGTATTACGTGCGAACCTGGGTAAGTCAGATTGCAGTTGGTCAAAGTTATTTTTCGTGATTATTGTTCCACGTTTTGACTAACATTATCTTTAATTCAATCTGGCTTCCTATTAATTAAGTATTGTTTAAAGTTCGCTGTAACATTTGATAAAACGGTGAGTAGATAGTTTGCAAGTTGTATGTGTAATTGCACTGTTAGACAAACTATCATCAATTTATTTCCAAGCTACTTGTAACGTGTTCTAAGGCAACAATTAGCCATTAATTTAGTACTTTTGTTTGTTGGATACATTATTATCAATGTCCTACTAGTAGACAAACAAAATAAATACGTTACTGAAATTGCATTGTTATAAAATATAACGTTATTACCCTATGAACTTGCATGTTAAGATTGAGTTTGATTATTATTATCCTTGCTTGATATTTATAGTTTGAACTGTATAACATACCCTTTGTGAGTTCATTTAAGCACTATTTGTAAAGAAATTAATAATAACAGTTGACTACTATTTAGCTGCTGTTTAAGAGTTGTCATTACTATTAATTGTTTAAGTCTAACGATTTTGCCAATCTCTCAATATGACTCAGGAAAAGGAGTTGATTCGAAAACGAGGCAGCCTCAAAGGTCGTCTCACCGCCTTTGCTAACTACTTAGCGAATTTAGACGCGTCTGCTTTGACCACTTGTGAAGCCAAGGAGCTACAATTACGCATGGGTAAGGTGGAGTCTTTGTACGCTCAATACGATGAAGTACAATTTAAAATAGAGTGTCTTACTGATAGTGTAGATTCACAATTTACTGAACGCGATGAGTTTGAAGATCAATATTTTATGTTACTTGCTAAGGCTCAAGATATATTAGAATCTCATAAAAATGATCAGGATAAGTTTAAAAGTTCATCGACTTCACACACAAACAAACATAATCTTGTCAAATTACCTACTATACAACTTCCCAATTTTTGTGGATCCTATGAAACATGGATAGGGTTCCGTGACATGTATTTGAGTTTAATTCATAACAATGATACGATAGAAGATATTAATAAATTTCATTATTTGAGGTCATCCTTACAGGGTTCAGCTGCTGTGGTAATTCAATCCATTGGGTTTTCCGCGCAAAATTACGAGATTGCGTGGAAACTACTCTGTGAGCGGTTTGATAATAAACGTTTACTGGTACAAAACCATGTTGCTGCTCTATTTAATATCAAACCAATTACTAAGGAATGTTCTACTACATTAAAACAGATAATTGATCAGCTCAATAAAAATTTACGTGTTCTCGAAACCTTAGGTGAACCTGTTAGTCATTGGGACACATTATTAATTTATATTGTAACCCGTAAGTTTGATAATATTACATATCGTGAATGGGAAGAATTTAAGAGTCGTTTAGATAATAGTAAACCTATAAGTCTAACTTCATTTTTACAGTTTGTGCGTAATCGAGCTGATTTGTTAGAGACTTTAGAAATGTCTCAAACTAGCAAACCGGCTCCAAAACTTAAATCTTTTATTTCTCTTGAGAATAGCAAGCCTAAAGTTGACGCAGTGTCACCTACGAAACCATGCCCGAATTGTCATGGAAAACATTACCTTAATAATTGTCCTAATTTTCTTGCATTGACTAATGACAGTCGATACAAGTTACTACCAACTTATAAAATTTGCTTCAATTGCCTTCGTGACGGTCATTTTGCTAATACGTGTAAGAGACCTGGCTGTAAAGTTTGTCAGCGTAAACACAATACACTTGTGCATGTTAACAATGTATTGACTGACAGCAGTGATAAAGATTTCAATATTTCGGATCAACCACATATTTCCGTTCAGAATCCTAGTATAACGCTAACCAGTAATATCACTTCACCAAAGGGTCAATCAAGTCACGGAGGTGTTTTACTATCTACTGCTTTAGTTAAACTTTATGATCATAAGAATCGAGAAATTGTTGCCCGTGCGATTCTTGACAGTGGTAGTACATCGTGTCTGTTATCTGAAGGATTGTATAAAAGGTTGGATATTGCTGCTGACCACGTTGATAAATCGGTAATTGGTATTAATAACGTGACATCACATATTAACAAGATGTGTCGCGTACATATTAAATCGTTAAACGGCAGCTTTAATACTAGCTTAACTTGTTTCATACTTCCTTCGATCACTCAAGACATACCTGCGCATAGTGTAAATGTGCAGAATCTTAATATTCCGTCTAACCTTAATTTAGCTGATCCATATTTTTATAAGCCTGCAGCTGTCGATTTAATCATCGGCGCTGATGTTTTTTGGGACATCTTAGGCACTCAAAATATTAAATTAGGACATGGTAACCCAGTTCTATATGAAACTCAGCTTGGTTGGATAATATCGGGGCAAATTAGTAGTCCGTCTTTGCGGAATAATTTTCAATGTATGTTATCGCAAATTGGTTCTGATAATTCTCATTGTACTGACAAAGAAGATGTTCAATCTCGACTGATGCGATTTTGGCAAATAGAGGAGGTTGATTCACAGTCAACTATGTATTCTCCTGACGAAAAAATATGTGAAGAGCATTTCGTCAAAAATATGACTCGCCTCGTAGACGGACGTTTCTGCGTTAGAATCCCATTAAAACGAACACCCGACGTGTTAGGTGATTCTTATCAGCGAGCAAAACAACGTTTACAACACTTAGGTAATGATTCGTTATTTAAAATGTACCATGATTTCATGTCTGAGTATGAATCATTAGGTCATATGTCAGAGAGTCTTTCTAGTAAAGAACCTAGCTATTTTATTCCTCATCACGGAGTTTTACGTGAACAGAGCAGAGAAAATAATAACTCTTTGCAAGGTAATAGTTTATGGTGGCAGGGACCTGAGTTCCAAAAGCGAGATTCGTCATTTTGGTCTGTTAGTCCAATTACTACAGATAAGTTACCTGAAATTCGTGCTGAAGTTTGTCTATATTCTTCTGATATTAAACCCGTATCGGAACTAATTGATTTCAGTCGTTTTTCAAAATTGTCACGTCTTCAACGTGCTACTGCTTATGTCTTACGTTTTGTAAATAATCTGAAAGAACGATGCAAGACTAATCGTCGATTCAGTTACTTGAGTTCCGATGAACTCAATTATGCTTTAATTTTATTAGTAAAATTATCGCAAATGCAAACATTTCCTGAATATAAGTTATTAATTTCAAATAAGGAACTACCAAGTAAAAATTCTTTACTTAAGTTTAATATTTATCTTGATGAAAATAAGTTAATTAGGATTGGTGGTCGAATAGACAATTCCAATTTTGTATTTGAGAAGAAACATCCATTGTTAATACAGTCCACACATAAATTTAGATAGATAGATAGATAGATAGATAGATAGATAGATATTCTTTATTGTACTTGTACACAAAAGAAACTTAAACATGAACCTAAATACAAAATTACAGTACAAATGTTTAATAAGTTGTTATGTAATTATGAGCATCGAAGATTAATGCATGCTCTTTCTTTTGGCTTTCAGCTCCTGTTAGCTACAATTAGGGAAAATAATTGGCCAATTGGTGCCCGTAACTTAGCCAAAAAGTGTTATTACCAATGTATTCATCGTAGTCGTATGAAAGGGAAAATATTATCTCCTTTAATGGAAAATTTACCACAGCAGCGTCTAATTCCTGGTGGATACCCATTTACAAGTGTAGGGGTGGACCAGTGGCATGTGGTTGTAAAATTATAAAATCTTACATTGCCATTTTCATATGTTTTACCACCAAAGTAGTTCATTTAGAATTGGTGAGTAATTTGACAAGTAATTATTATCTACTAGCCTTACGTCGTTTTATCACCCGGCGGGGAAAACCTAATCATATATATTCTGATAATGGTACTTCATTTGTGGGCGCATACAATGACTTGTCCAATTTCCTAAAAGCTAATTGTAATTCTTTGGCGGACGGTGCAGCTCAAGACGGGGTTAACTTTCATTTCACCTCACTTCGGAGGCCTTTGGGAGGCTGGTGTTAAATCTGTTAAACACCATTTGGTTAGAGTGCTGGGACATTGTAATTTGACATTTGAGGAGCTTAATACAACGTTAGTACAAATTGAAGCCATTCTGAATTCCCGACCGCTAACTCCACTTTCTTGCGACCCAGAAGATTTAACACCGCTCACACCAATACACTTCCTGATCGGCCGACCCGTTACCGCTCTACCTGAAAAGGATCACCAGGATCATGCGGCCAGTAGATTGACACGTTTTCAGCGAATTGAACAGATTCGCCAACATTATTGGACCAGATGGAGCAAAGAGTACATAGCAGAACTACAACAACGAGTAAAATGGCGATCCAGCAAGTACTCCTTGAAGCCCAACAGTCTAGTTCTTCTGAAAGAGGATCAAGTGCCACCTCTCAAATGGAGATTGGGGCGAATTGTGACAGTGCATCCTGGAACAACAGATGGTATTAATCGTGTCGCTGACATTAAAACGACTACTGGCATCGTACGAAGATCCTTTAGTAAAATTTGTCCTCTGCCTGAAGATGAAACGTCTGGTTGAAAGGAGTCCTTTCAACGCGCGGGGATATGTTTGAAAATTAAAAAATAAACGCAGCTGTCATAGATTGTTCTTGGAATAGTTTGGCGCCAACGGCAAATTTAGAAAAAAATGTAAGAGAAAAAGAAAAAAAGACTTCTATTATCACCTAAACAGCATTTTCATTAAAATTAATATACCTGGCTATTTATACAATAAGCCATTTTAAAAGTTTCTGCTATTTCATTATTATAGTCTATTGGGTTTGCACAAGGTTCGAATTCAACGTGTGACATGTTTGTACTAACTACCTGTGAATTGCTCGGAGTACACGTTGAGACAACACATATTGTCTCTTCGAGATTAGTTGCCAGTGACTCTAAGCTCGGAGGAATAGGGTTATCTATAGATGGTATATTGTCTATACTGTGTATTTGTGGGTGTATTTGGGTTTTGGATATCTGGAGTTGCAATTCTACTTGTCGTTTTATTTCTTGTAATTTTA
Source organism: Clostera curtula (assembly GCA_905475355.2). NCBI lineage: Eukaryota > Metazoa > Arthropoda > Insecta > Lepidoptera > Notodontidae > Clostera > Clostera curtula. The sequence continues at coordinate 409,643 of FR997813.1, read as the reverse complement.
CTTCAGTGAGCATTTTATTATTAACGATAGCCCGCCTTTGGTCCGACAGTCTCTGTTCTGAAATATGCGACAAATGGGGATACTTTTCAATAAATTGCTCGTGTAATTTTTTCCTATAAGCTGTTAAATTTGTTTCCAACTCTGTTATTTCATAGTAAATACGTACAATAGTTTCATTGACTTCATCGGACCATCTCATTCGACCAGTTGTTTGCGTACAGGTAAGGACTGGTTCTTGGCTATCAATCAACTGATTCGCTACTTCTTGTTTTATCGCATTAAGTACGTTAACCGGCAGTAAGTTTTTATTTACTATAGCTCTTCGTTGGTCTCCTACTCTTTGTTTTGAGGCATTAATTTCAGGGTACTTATTTGTGAACTCTTGATGTAAATGTCCGCGGCTGTTTGTTTCTAATTTTGTGATGATTAAATAAGTGCGCCAAATGAACTTGTTCATTTCAACTGTCTTGTGTGTTCTTTCTCGCGCGGATGCGGCCAGGAGTGGGTTCAGTGCTGCTAGCAGTTGCTATCTGAACATCATCTGCTGACGCGTAAGATGATACTGATGATGAACTTTGATGATGACGGTTCCATAACGGGGATGAGCTAGGTGATTGGAATAGGCTATTGTTTGATGATGATGGTACAGTTGAGTCGTTGTGAGGATGGATGATATCGGCTGTAGTAGATTTTTCGGTGGGAGCCCGCCTGTTCAACTCCTGACCGCCAATGGTTCGCATGCTGTGACATCCAGCATCGGCTCCAGATGCGCCCCGGCGACCCCCGGGAAGCGACCGTTAATTGTATCTATTCTTATTCATTATCACCTTTACCTCGTTAGCTACATAAGTTTCTGTATTATGTAGGTCCCCCCCCCCTACGTGGCTTCAGCACGGACGTGAGGTAGGATTTTAGGGGGGTATTATTATTATTATCTAAAGACAAAATCAAGTAAGTATTTTAAGTATAAAAATACTAAAAAGTATAAGTAGGAAAAATCTGCCAGCTATTCTAGCGTGCGTCGCAAAAACCGTTGGAGTTACACATATACAGGGTGTCCCAAAATATAGTGTCAAGCGGAAGTCCAGAGATAGAGCACCCCTTGGGGTACGCGAATAACTCCCATGTATGTTCTGCGATTTTTCATAGTTTTCGTATTATGTTTTTTTTCTGAATTTTAAATGTTTGGCAATGCTCGCGTCCGTAGGCTTATACCCTCGAGACCCTACACGTGATCCCCGGGTGGTGCCAAAGAGCAGTCAAAATGCATGGGGGTAGGGGTATCCCCGACTGGCTAGCGACCACCCTCTTGCCAGAGTCGGTCGCAAAGCATCCTCGGATGTGTTCCGACCGTTGCGCAAGAGAGCCAGCCCCCATTCCTAGTAATAGTAATGTGGGCGGTCCTTGGCCCTGTATAGGCTCCACAAACTCACTCTGATTGGACAGGCGTGTCGTGTTGGCTTGGGGTCCAGGGAGACCCGATGAAACGGTGCACCGCTGGCCGCCCGTTGGTTCGTAGAGTACCTGAACCCAGGTGTTTCCCAGCTTGGGAAGCTGTCCTGCCGCCAATGAAAAAACCCCAACGGTTTGTCGCCATGCCGATTTCGGGAGGTCGGGGTGGAACATGGTGGCTGATATTGGGTCGGATCGGGGGCCCTTCCGTCCCCCAAGCCAGCGATACACTCAGCTCACCCGCTTAGTGTGCCCACATCATAATACTCTTTTCATACACCCTGTAAAACCGAAAATTGGGTGCCAAGAAGAAAAAAGGAAATAACGTTTTTACAGCGGCCCCTTCTTCCACATTTTGTGTGGACTTCTGCAACGTAAGGGATCTCCATTCCAACTTGGATGCCGTTCATCATCACCTCGAAACGGTCAGGCCAGCCTTACTCTTTCTGACGGAGACCCAGATATCTACCCCTGACGATACATCATACCTACAATATCCTGGGTACAGTCTCGAACACACGTTCCGGCCCCAAACCGGGGTGTACATGTTTGTCAGGGGTGATATCTGTTGTCGTCGTCTCGGCAACCTCGAAGACTGGGACCTGTCTATATTGTGGGCGCGCATAGATCATGGATGCCACACGAGAGTCTATGCGTGCCTTTACAGGCTCATAGCGGTAACTAAAAAACTTGGGGTCCTCAATAGAGCAAAAGGGTACTTCACATCAGGGCACCGGCTTTTACTATACAAAGCTCAGGTCCGCCCTCATATGGAGCACTGTTCCCATCTCTGGCCAGGGGCGCCCCAGTACCAGCTTGACCCACTTGACTCCATCCAACGCCGGGCAGTTCGCATTGTCGACGATCCCTTACTCACAGTCGGATTGGACTCCCTTGGTCTCAGGAGAGACGTTGGATCTCTTTGTGTCGTATACCGTCTGTACACTGGGGAATGTTCTGAGGAATTATTCAGCTTGGTGCCATCGTCACTTTTCCGCAATCGCACCCTGCGGCATTCGGAGAGATTTCATCCACATCGGCTGGATATACAGTTTTCAGCAACTGTACGTGCATCGCGAGCCTTTTTACCGCGCACGTGCAAGATGTGGAATGATCTACCTCCCGAAGTGTTTCCTCTGCGCTACAACATGGGGCTCTTCAAAAGAGGTGTTTACAGGCATCTTAAAGGCCGGCAACGCACCTTCTCCCGTTAGGTTGCAGATGTCCTGGGCGACGGTGACCACTTTCCATCAGGTGGACCGCCTGCTCGTGTGTCGTCTTATAATATAAAAAAAAAAAAAACACCTGTATTTTCATAATTTTGGTCAAAGTTACGAAGCTGATTATTTTATGCTTAAAAGTAAAACTCAATATGATCCAGTTAAAGAAATAAAAAATGTAAAAAGTCTTCAACTTAAAAAAATTACATTCAGTTATTTAGGTCAAAAATTCAGAAAAAAAGTCATAACACCAAAACTATGAAAAATCGCAGATCATACATAGGGAAGACGCATCGCGACATCGTTACCGAGACGCAGCGCGACACCGTTACGAGACGCAGCGCGACACCGTTACGAGACGCAGCGCGACACCGTTACGAGACGCAGCGCGACACCGTTACGAGACGCAGCGCGACACCGTTACGAGACGCAGCGCGACACCGTTACGAGACGCAGCGCGACACCGTTACGAGACGCAGCGCGACACCGTTACGAGACGCAGCGCGACACCGTTACGAGACGCAGCGCGACACCGTTACCGAGACGCAGCGCGACAGCGTTACGAGACTTTATATTATAACTGACTTTAGAACTTTATAATGTTCCATTTTATTGAATTGGTACCTACAATGTTACTTATTTGGCTTCACAATAAATGGTTATTTCAATCTTTTCCTGTTTATTATATCTTTGTTCCACACGAATTTTTAACTTTTAAAATGTTCCATTTTGTTCTCAATGTTAATTCTCTACCTACAATGTTAATTATTTTGATTCCTATTAAGGGATTCAAAGGCACGAGATGCTAAAAACTTTGCTCTCGTGTAACACACATAACTCTTACACTTCATCAGCGAGAACACTATAGGAAATGAAATATATTACGTAACATTTTTGAAATTATAATAAAATATTTTTAAGTTAAGTATCAGTTTTTAAGCAGTAAATACTTATTTTCGTTTAAATACAACAATAAGTTAAAAATTCAATAAATTACAATAAAAGATATAATTATCATTTTTGATAAATTTCTTTAGTTAGTACGAAATTCCGAAAGTGTTTGTCTTTGAGGTCGAATTAAAAATCGGAGTAACCCCATAACGAACTCCTTTCATCCAATCGAACTGTTAAAAGTACGTCTAGTTTGTATTTAATCAAATATCTATAGTTCCCATAATATTGCTCTATCAATTTAATATTTATAATCTGTACTTTAATGCTTTGTATTGTTTTCTATAGCGCTACCTGCTAACATTTAACTTCTTAACTGTAACGCAACTTATAACCAATTAATTTAACTTTCATAATCACACGAAATTTCTAACACAACTTTCAACACAACAATTGGCAAAATCATCGGTATAACGATGGAAGCCAAAACCTAAATGAAGAAGAAGAAGAAAAATCGGAGCTGTTGGTGCTGGCCGCTGGGGCTTTGTCTCTCTCTCTTTTCTATTGGCGGGAAAGAGATAGTGTCAATGTTTCGAATTAGAATTAAAAAGTTACTTTGTCTCACTCAGTGAGCAAAATCGCATTTTGCCCACTGTTTTCAGTGAGCAAAACCTACATGTTTGAGCTACTGAAGTGAAAAATATAGAGAAAAACCATTGTTCATTAAAGATATACCAACACGTCCTCGCTGTCGGCCATCTTGAGTGAACTGTCGGCGAATACGGAGCACAGAGTTTTGACGAGCATGTTACGCCGATTTTAAATGCTCGACACTCGATGCGAATGTTACATTACACCTCATAACGTTGGTCAGTACCCACCTTTAGATTGTGAATGTTTCGAATTGTATGATTAACCCAAGGCTGAAAAAGATATAGGCGGCTTTCTGAAAAAAAATACGGCTTGCGCTCCGGGAGTGCCGACAGAAGTGGAAACTAAAAACAGGGCAGTTAAAAAAAACAAATAAGTGTGACAACAAATCTTCCAAATTGCGCCAGTGTATCAAATATAAATATAAATTTAATATAATATTTAATTTATATTACAATATAAATTTTATAATAAACTAGCTGACCCGGCGAACTTTGTTTCGCCTTAAATGAGCAGATTTTGGATTGTATTAAGTTTAAATCATTTCCAATCCCAGAAACTAAAGAGCGTAAAGGATCTGGTGGTGGGACCAACTGTGCCAATTTTACTTTCCCTCCAGCACAACATAATCCCGTAGATTCATCACTGTATTTTAACGCCTTACAATATTTACAAATTATTGTCATTTCTCCAATTGTTACCGATTTGTCGGCACAATAATCTATTGCCGGGTCATAGTGGAATGCAACTCTTTCCAGAATCACAGGAGTACTGCGTCTGCGGAATCGTTCAATTTCATTATGTCGTGCTCGCTGTTGATGTGTTTGTTGTGCACCAACTCGTTGCATTCTAAGCCTATCTACTTCATTGTTACTCACTAAATAACGCAATTCTGACATAGCAATACGACTATTTTCTTGATCTGTCTCTCTCTCGTCATCATTGCGGTTAGCTCGTGAGGTAGTTCTTCGCACATTTGATTGACTGCGACGACCTAAGTCAGCTCGTCCTCTCCTCGGCATCGTTAATTTTAATTAATCAAAGTTAGAAAAGTTCTCGCGCACTTAGCATTAAATTATCACTAACACAAAAGATCAACCAAAAAAATATAGCACACAATTTTAAATGTAGTCATCAAAAAGGATAACCGAGATAAAGACATTTCTCGCGCACGTAGAGTTAATCTTCACTCACAATGATAGAAGGATGCACTCTTTGTCTGAGGTGTCTATCGACAAAGAGGATGGATTGACATTATTATTTTTGTTTTTATTGATTTCCAATTGTTTGGACTTCCACAAATATTTATAATATTCAAAATTAGCCAAATCAGCCCAGCCGTTCTCGAATTTTAGAGAGACTAACGAACAGCAATTAATTTTTATTTTTAAAGATATACATATATTTATTTTTTAAATAAAGTAACTCCGACCGAAGCATCTGTTTTAAACGATACTTTTTAGTTGTTACATCCTCTTAGACAATATTTGCAGCACGCACTCTATTAATTTCATGTCAAACGTAATGAGGTTACATTTAAAAAGTTTAATTTTAGATTAGAAATCTATACTAATATATAAAGCTGCAGAGTTTGTTTGTTTGTTTGAACGCGCTAATCTCAGGAACTACTGGTCCGATTTCAAAAATTCTTTCAGTGTTAGATAGTCCATTTATCGAGGAAGGTTATAGGCTATATTTTATTTTCAAAAGAATTAGGGATCCGTATGAAAATTGCGATTTTGTAACCCAAGGTGTAAAATCGAAAACCTATTTATGCGTGCGCTGCAAAAACGATTGACAATAGAACAAAATGAAGTACTACGAGTTTGTAGGTCTTATTAAAATCTACAAAAAAGTCTATCTAACTATCATAGTTTAGTCACAATAACCACTTTTATATTAATAAAAAAAAATGCATAGAGATAAGCACGGGTTCGAAGTCCACGCGAGCGAAGCCGCGCCCAAAAGCTAGTAATTTTATATGGTGTTTAAGTCTTCTTTATTTTCCTAATTTTCCGCGTAATTGTTTTATTTTATTTCTATTTATTTAATTAATTTGTATATACATTTATGAAACGTTTGTACTTTTAACAAAGCACCATCTATTAAATACTTAGTCCAATATAGACAATACAGTCAACAGCGCCATTGTTTGGAGCGAACATATAATTATAACTGTCAAATAATAGACAAATAAGTTGCAATAATATAATATTAATAAATTGAGATGTAAGCTATCTTAATTTTGATCAAACTAAATCAAACAAACACACACTTTGCGCAAATTCGATTATAATCATTTACTTAGTTTATGATATAAAGATTACCGAACCGTCGGGACGAACGTCAGATGTTTGACAGGTAACAGTTTGTATGGGAAAATAAAATTGTTGTATTTATTATTTTACTTACAATATTTCTATGTTTTCTCAACTCTTAAACCTTCCCTGGACTCACACGAATATTCCAAGACCAAAATTAGCCAAATCGCTCCAGCCGTTCTCGAGTTTTAGCGAGACTAACGAACAGCGATTCATTTTTATATATAGAGAATTTGTTTTCGAATTATAGTTAAAAGAACCCGAGCGAGTTTACAGCCTTCCCAAGAAAAGTGCTCAACGCCGCATGCCGCTAAAGAAGTTTTCACTTCAAAAATTAAAAAGTTACATAGTCTCACTCAGTGAGCAAAATCGCATTTTGCTCACTGTTTTCAGGCAGCAAAACCTGCACTATTATTTACACTATTTAATAGTATATTTCATTACAAGTGCGGAAAGGCTGTCATTGCAAAAGGTTGACAGTCGGAACTAGTTGCAATGACGATTCCGCACGTGTACTGAACGACTATTTTTAATACAGTTGCGAAAAAATGAAGCAATTTAATAAAATAATAAAAACACAATAAACTCAACTAACTAATCGCGCCAACCGTAGAATATATGCAGAGTTTTTTTTTCTTCACCCATTTGATTAGGCAAAAGGAACTACATATATATATACAGCCAAGCCTTCAGTAGAATTTTTTTATTGATATGAAATGAAAATGAATTTTAATGAAATGAAACCTTACCTAACTCATTCAATCAAATCATTAAATCTGATATTAAAACAAATTAGTAAGTAGTTGCTTTTTAGAAATATATGTATTTGCATGAATCATAAAAGTGGTTGAGCGATCGACTGCTGCGCAGCATGTCGCGGGTTCGATTCCCGCACGGAAGAAATATTTGTACGGCCTACAAGTATTTGTTCCAGGTCTGGGTGTTTTCTATCTATAATATGTATGTATTTACAAAAAAAAAATTATATAAGTATTGCAGGAAATGATGTCTTCACGGTTATGATCGTTTTATTTTATTTTATTCCCAACCTTTCAAACCGCGGTTTGCAGCTAGTAAACTATAACTTTGGGAAATATCTTAATCGTCCGTCCACGCAATTTTCGTAAAAGGGGTACAAAGTTTTTGCTTCACGTATTAATATATGTATAGATAAACGTAGAGGGCTACTTGCAGGACACTCTTCAGATATTGTAATTTATAATTATATTACGGAAGCATTTAGCATGATGAGGAACGTAACTATAACTGCTTTTTTTTTCAGAAGCATGACCGCCGCTTAATCGTCAAAACACTGATGATTTTTGTAAATACAGTACTAAATAAACAAGTTTTGTTTTATTCACCGTCCAAGGTGTAACTATCTACCGACCATCTAACGGAAGGGTATAAATTGTTGGTACATGCACGAGGCACACTAAAAGTTTTGCACATCGGAACTATTTGAATTTCGAATGTTATATTTTTTGAAACGTTGCAACATCAATTGTTTTTTATCACACATCAAAGTTCTACCGTACCAACGAAAATGGAAATAAGTCGAAACGATGTTAGAGCGATGATTATTTATGATCTTAAAAGTTCTCTCTCTGCGCAAGACTGTTTCGCTCGTCTTCAAAATGCTTTTCGGAGAGAAGCACCTTGTATCAGCACCTTGAGGCGATGGTTAGCTGAATTTGAGAGAGGTCGAGTTTCTTTACGAATTTCGAATTTATTAATTACGAATTACGGTATTCAACTGCCGTCAACGAAAATAATGGGGCTACTGTTAAGCGGCTAATTGAATATTACCTATGAGACAATTAGAGGACTATTGGGGATTGGTATGAGCCAAATTCAGAAAATTTTACACGAACAATTGAAAGTTCGGAAACTTTATTGTCATTGGATCCCTCATGAACTGACAGTGGAGCAAAAGTGGGCTCGCGTGGATTGGTGCTCACAGATGCTACTGAAGTACGATCACGGACATTCTAATGCTGTTTATGACATTGTCACAGGAGACGAAACGTGGATTTATCGTATTGAACCCGAAAAAAAAACAGCAATCTTGTGAATGGGTGTTTGAAAATGAGAATAGGCCAACAAAAGTGAGGCAGGCGAGAAACGTTGGTAAAAAAATGTTAGCGTTTTTTTTCTCAGCTACGTGTCCCATTTTACAATTCCACTTGAAGATCAAAAGAGTGTTATTGCCGAGTGGTAATCTACCCACGGTATTTGTATTTGTTTACCCACGGTGTTAGAAAAAGTTCGCGAAAGACGACCAAAAAGCCGCGTTTTCCTACGTCATGACAACGCTTCTTCACACACGACCAACAAAACAAAGTAATTTTTAGCTTCCGAAAAAGTACAACTCTTCACCCATCCTGCGCATAGCCCCGAACTAGCACACTGTGATTTCTGTATTTTCCCCAAAATCAAAGATTTGATGAGAGGTTTCACTGTTACGAACTCCGAAGAGGCAGTGATAGCGATCAATCAGCACGTAGAAAACATGCCTTCAGATCTGTGAAGTGTGAATCAAGGCAAAACATAGCGCTCTATCTACTTTTTAAGATCTGACATGTAGTTATTACCTATGTCTTACAAATAAATGATTTCCGATTTCTGATTTGTTGGGTTCTCTGAGCTTTCAAAAATTGTATCATTAAAAGGAATTATAAATATAATTACGTAGGTAGTGACACTAGTCCGCCAGGTTAAGCAGCCGCTCAGCGGGCTAGGGAACGAGTTATGAATGATTAGGTAAGTGAAATATTGTGCCTGCGCTCTGTTCTTTCGGCCTCTTGCATAACACATCTCACCGAACGGATAGTTAGTATGTTATCTTTAGGGATTGTGAAATTATTGTAAACTATTTGTGTGAGCAATGACACACTAAAGACCGGATTATTCGCGAAGATTTATTTGACTTATTATGTACATATGTCACGTATTTTCCACCTGGCGAACTTGCTCTCACGATGCTGTATAGGGTATTTCTTTAAACCAGTCAGATCATTTTAAAACAGCAACTTCAGTAATTTTTTACCTCATCTTTAAAGTTGAGGTCTCTTTTGAGAATTTTTTTCTCTTTTCATACATCTCTCAGTCATATTTTTTTTAATATCCTATTATTTATGTTCTATATTTCGTGTTACTTGACAATTTGATCTTCACTTCAGTAGCTCAAACGTTTGCTTTGCTCGGTTTTGCTCACTGAGTGAGACAAAGTAACTTCTTAATTTTTTGAATATCCTATTGAGACTTGGGTTAATCATTCAATTCGAAACATTCACACTATCTCTTTCCCGCCATTAGAAAGAGAGAGCCCAGTTTTTAAAGTCGAAACTGCGATACTTATTTTTGTATTAGCAGTGTTCGTTATTAATTTTATATTTTCTTTCTAAGTTTTTCATTTCAGCCCACGTGCGCTGCAGGTCAATGTGCTGCTACCTGGCCGTGGTTTGGGTGCTGTGTGCCTCTATGGTCCGTTGGGGCCATACCGGCTCAGGGTCACCCATGCCGGGCAACTACAGTTTATTGCCCGTATTTTTCTGTAGAGCTGCACTCCGAACCGAAACTACCGAGGTACATTTTCATTTTATTGTTTGACTTGTCAAGAGAAGTTATTTCGTGACGGTTCTGATCGTGTTCATTTGTTTAAATGCCAACGTTTCAGGCACTCTGCAGTGCAAAGTGGATCATCAGAAATCATTTCCTGCAATGTGCGAAGATCGTCGATGTCTTAGACATCATTTCGTCAAAGGAGCTCTAATGGGCCAACTTGGTTTAATGGGGTTTGGTTTTGATTATGCGGGACTCCGAGGCACCTTTCGATGATCAGCAGGCGCCCGTATCTACCCACGAAAACCCATGGAGTTCTTAAGCTGTCTGGTCTAGGGCAACGGCCCGGTTTTTAAGCTAAGGTAAGCCTTAGCTTAAAAGGTCGTTGTGCAGTACCCGTTGTCAAAAATACGGGCCGGCTGGGACTCCGCCTACCCTGGTGCCCAGTTACGGCCACAACCGGCAACCACAACAAGAAAAGAAAGAAAGGAGGTAGTGCCATCAATTTATTGTCTTTTTAATACCAAAGAGACCCTAAAATAATCTTAATCATACGTTAAACGTATATTTGAACAAGTTGTAAAATTCAATACAGCTGATTTAAATATGGCGTTACTAATTTACTACGTCGGAATGTACTACCCATACCATCCCGAGGGTGTCGCAAGAGGCGGCTAAAGGAACGCCAGAGGCAGATCATCTAGCCGCGCAAGAAGGAAACCCTGTGTGAACTCGTCTTGCCAGCGTGAAAAATAGGCTAATTTCCCTCCATGAATTTGAGGGCACTCACTCAGTGTTGGTCACTTATGGATGATATAGGTACATAACATTTTATAGTATTACTACCAAACTGGAACGTGCAGGATGGAGTTTAGATACTTTTCAGCTATGGTCGATATTGGGATAGTTGGTAAAGAGAAATCCGCTAAAATTAGCAACCGCCATAGACCAACAACTTTTATATTCCTGCCACAAACATTCAAGGAAATGCTGAAATGCTGGACTCCGTGATGTTTTGAAACTATTGCAATGGGTGAAGAACAATGCTTCAGGTCGAACACTTCCCTTTGATATGGTTGAGGAGATCGATGGCTGCCACATGCGTTATGCTTGTCAACAGGTGCCGCTGTTTGGGGTTGGTCGGCTCACTGGATTCAAGACTTATAAATTTCATTTTTAATTATTCTTTCTTTATTATAAAATTCATATTTCATAGTTATAAGAGAACGGTTATTGTAATATGGCGTTTAACATACCGGTTATACAATACTAGTGGCCCGCCCCGGCTTCGCCCGTGCAAAGCGGGGGTGGGTTATACTTAAAAACCTTCCCCTTGAATCACTCTATCTATTAAAAAAAACCGCTTCGAAATCCGTTGCGTAGTTTTAAAGATTTATGCATACATAGGGACGGACAGAAGAATGCGACTTTGTTTTATACTATGTAGTGATAGTGAAGTATTGGTTTATACAATAATTAAAGCATTTTTCTATACTATTCTATTCAGGCTTTGGAGGAAATCCGATCGAATTATTTAAAAACTCGATATTTTTAATCATTTTTATCTCAAGTACGATTTCCGAATACACGTAAAACTTTGGCACCGTTACTTGTTGAAAATATTACATTCATATTGATTTCAGAATATTGTATATATATATACAGGGTGGTCAAAAAGTCGTGGATCAAACGCAACCAGCGGTTAGATGGGGTTATCAGCAGCGCTATACTTTTATATATATTTAAATACTATGATACACTAAACAACAACTTACATTATAAACAACCTTATAATTATATATTAGTGTTGACGGCGGTTTTATCTTATTATAGTGCATTCAAACTGTTCTTTTCTTATATTATTATGTATTGTGCAATATTTAGTTATTTAGACAGATTTAAATTTGTCAATAACCTGTGTTTCACCTTGCTGGTCGGTACACAAATAATCAATGCATAACAAGTACCTAAAAGTTGGTATTTTCAATGCTGGCTCACTTGGCACTAACCATGATGAATTTGTCGCTGCAATGGAACATCATAACGCAGACATTATGGCCATAAATGAAACCTGGCTTAGAGCGGGTGAGGACCATCGTGCCCCCGCAGTCCCTGGGTTTCGTTTACGACATCTCCCACGTCCCTTAAGGACGCGCGGCGGCAGAGGGGGTGGAATAGGTTTCTATATTAAGCGAGGAATTAACGTTCGTTTACATTCGCATCCCGTAGATCCCCAACATTGGAGCGTTGAACAAATGTGGTTCGTTTTAAGCGTCAATGGAACCAAACTTGCCATAGGCACAGCATATAGGCCGCCGTGGCAGGACGTTGATATATTTTTGGATGCTTTAACGAGCTCAATAAATTCCCTGTCTTTTTGTAAGCACACTATTTTGCTAGGGGATTTCAATACTAATTATTTCAACCACTCAGACCCTAAAACTATGAAACTTAATATTTTTCTAAGTTGTATAAATTTGAAACAACACGTTATGACCGCCACACATTTCACTGACCACAGTCAAACCCTAATTGACTTGGTTTGTTCAGATGTTCGGGCATATAATATTGTAACAGACCATATCACTGGACTTGGGGGACACGCGTTTGTAACAGCCACCTTTCTTTTTAGGAAAACCAAGATACTGCCCATATCAATCACCAACAGAAATCTTAAAAATATTTCTCTGGATGAATTAAATAAATATCTAGATGCCATAGACTGGACTTTACCTATCCCCTCTAAAAATGTAAATGAAATGGTCAGTTACCTAAACGTAAATTTGTTATTTATATTTGACACGCTCGCACCTTTAAGGACCCACATTTTGAGAGAGATGTCTTATCCGTGGATTACTACGAATGTAAAGTTCATGATGCGCTTACGGGACCAAGCTCGAGCTCAATACTTGAAAACAAACTGCGAAAGCAAAAAAATATATTACAAAGACCTTAAACGTCTTGTGAATGAGGCTCTATTTAATGAAAAAACAGCATACTACGACCATAATATAAATAATAAAATTAATTGTCCCAAGACTCTGTGGAAAAATTTAAAAAGAACGTTATTGCCTCCAAAAAATGATACTGAATTACCATCACATTTCAACGACCCAAACCATATTAATTTACATTTTTTAAATGTCCCTGGGAACACTGAAATACCGTTGTCGTGCCTTACTTTTTATGAATTTAATAAATTTAAAAACACTACGTTTTCCTTGCAGACTGTGGATCAACTTGACATAGCCAAAATCCTATCCGGCCTCAGATCCAATGCGGAAGGTTGCGACCACATAACACTGGAAATGTTCTTGTTGAGTCTCCCGCAAACCTTAGATTTACTCACGTCTATCGTAAATACGTCTATTACGACATCAACCTTCCCCGATATCTGGAAGTTGGCCAGTGTGCGTCCGATCCCTAAGATACCTAATCCAACCGATGTTATGGACCTGAGACCTATTAGTGTTTTGCCTTTTTTGTCAAAGGTACTGGAAAGGGTAGTTAACAGGCAATTATCTAAATACATCTCGGATAGTAGCATTTTGCCTGAGACCCAGTCTGGATTTAGGAAGGGTCACAGTACCGCTTCGGCCCTACTAGATGTGACTGATAATATTTTGGCTGCTCAGGATGATGGAATGTGCACGCTGCTGGTCTTACTAGACTTTTCCAGGGCTTTTGATTCTATAAATTTAACATTACTTCTTTCCAAAATGTCGTATTACGGATTCGATCCGGATACTATACGGTGGTTTAGTAGTTATCTAAGTAACAGAGCCCAATATGTAGAGATTCGGAACGCAAGTGGGTCAAGGCTATCATCTGGTATTGTTTCTTTAGATAAGGGCGTACCCCAAGGTTCAATATTGGGACCCACTTTGTTTTCGTTATATAGTGCCGATATCGTTAAGGTGGTGAATAATTCCCAATACCATATATATGCCGACGATGTGCAATTGTATATATCTTTCAAACCTCAAGATTATTCCACGGCAGTAAAAGCTATTAATGAGGACCTTAATAGAATAGTCCAATGGTCTAATCAGAACTCTTTCATCCTAAACCCTAAAAAAACAAAATGTATGGTTTTCGGTACTGACAGCCAATTACAAAAACTACAAAGTATATATGACACTCCACCTGTCGTAACTATACTTGGAGAACATATTGAACGGGTGAGTGAGGCGCGCAATTTAGGCTTATTAATGGATCAATCTCTACGATTTGAGAGTCACATCGCGAATTGTGTGCAAAACTGTTTTTACCGGCTGAAAATTTTATATAAAATGCGTCCGTACCTAAGCCAACAATTACGAATTCAACTGGTTGACTCTGTTGTGCTTTCAAAATTGAATTATGCAGATACTGTAGTTGGACCCAGGCTACTAGCTCGTACCGAGAAATTGTTGCAAAGGGTGCAAAGCGCGTGTGCCAGATTTTGTTTTAATATTCCACCGAGAAGTCACGTAACACCTTACTTAAATAAACACTTCATACTTAAAATGAAACTGCGAAGGAAATTACACCTTGCTTGCCTTCTCTTCGGTGTGATTAGAAATAAATGCCCCTCATACCTGCACTCCAAGATTACGTGGATGAACAGTCACCGTCGGCGTGAGGGTCGACGTTGTGCTCAGCAACTGGCTATTCCTTCGCACAGATCTGCTTCATTCCGCGGCACTTTTAGATACGCAGCTTCCAAAATTTGGAATAATATACCACCACCCATCAGGGAGCAAAAACATATATATAGCTTTAGACTACAATTAAAAAAATTTCTTCTGTCCCATCAAATTAAGTTTGAAATGATTAATGTTAATGATTCTGTAATTTGACCATGCGTTACCGTTATGTAATCAATTTTTATATCATTTTGTTTATTTTTAATATTAGTACCCACATTTTTTTTTATTTTATTAGTTATACAATAGGAAAATTTATTAATATTTCATATATACTCACATGCAATTTAATCTTAAACAACAGTTTAATTTTGAATAAGTCTATTTATTTATTTTTTTATATTGACCGTTTTATGATATTCATTTATTTATGGTAATAATTTAATATGTATCTATTACACAAACCCTCACACACACACACACACACACTACACAGCGGGATCACAATACATTGCAATACCCATCCGTGAGTCACGAATAGGGTTGCCAACGGAAGATCAGCGCTGGGTGAAACCCAGCTAATGCTGAGATGGTGACCTATTCGGCAGGACATGCAGAAATACTAAATCTTTTATAATTGTTATATTCTTATTGTCTTTTTGTGTGTCCTGTGGGAATAAATATATTTTTCTTTCTTTCTTTCTTTCTTTCTTTCAAAAAATTGTTCTACGGGAGGTCCCTAAGGTCAACCCCTGCAGAGTTATAATTGATTTTGTGTTTTTATGAGAAATTGTCCTTTTTTTACTAAAACTTGATAAAATTCCACAAAATCTACACCCTGTATCTTTTAAAAAAAATTCGTTAGATTGGTACTGATGAGCCCTTTCGTTAGACATGCTATTTATGGTAGTTTATTGGGTGTGTTAAAGATGACATTAAGTTTTCCGAAAGACATAATTCTTAAATCAAAACTTGTTACTTACTTCGGACCCCACTGTGAAAAAAAAATACTCTACAGAAAAGTGCCACTGCATCACAATTTTTGGCGCATTTAATAGGGATTCTAAAAGGGTATTACACATGGCTATGCGTGGCTTCGATATCTTTCAAGGACGATCTTTCGTAGCAAGGCCAGAGTTAATTCATACATAAAACTCGGTTAGGCCTACTAACCTAACCTTACCTAAGCGTGATCGTTTTCCGGACTACAGGGTCTTTATCGTCGTTTCAGCCCATAAATTACCCACTACTGAGTCGGGCCTCCCCTAAGTTCATGTTGGGAGATTAGCCTACTGTGCCACGCAGCCAAGACGGGTTGACACAGGGTTTGCTTCAAGTTTTCCTTCTGTTGCGGCTAGGTGATCTGCCTAATGCGTTCTTTTAGTCGCTTCTTACGACACCCTCAATATGGTATGGGCTGGCACTGGCAAAACGGTCTGAGCAAGTAGACACTGGTTCGTTGCTCACGTTTATTGGGTAGGGGCTTCAAACATTATTTCAAATTTGGGTTACTTGGGAAAACGATGAAAGAAGATTGCGCTGCAAGGTCCGCGCAAAGTACGTCAGTTGGCCATATAACTGTTTTGAAATCGTTTCAAAACAGTTATATGGCTGTTTCGAAATCGTTTCACTGGCTTGTGAGAGCAATCCAAACATACAATGTTTAAGATAAACCCATTTTATATTGCTATTATTAAAATACTCACATTCGAAGAAGATTAAGACGTGTAAATCTTTACCTGAAACAAATTTTAGTAATTAACAGAAGGTATCAAAATGGTTCAGGTATCTTGTACGTGGTGACGGATTCGCACGCATGGTGACACCATCGCATTACATTCTGAGGGTGTCGTAAGGGCCCAACAAAAGGAAATGACGTTGCTTATCCTCTGAATCAATGGCATTCCATACTAAAGGTTAGATTACGATCTCCTCATCTTGCCCATGTTCTTTACTGACATATACAATCTGCAGCCCAAAGCCGATCTATGCATTGCAAGTACATAATACTGAGTATCAGTCAAGCGCTCAGCAAACACCGAGCTTGCGTTATCGATGACAGATAGCGATAGCCGCATAGCCCTGATGAGCTTCGTAACTGCGTTTACAAAATCCTCGGTTTTAGATCCCACATCTACGCCCGTTGGATATTTGTCCAGGCAGAATGGCATGCTGTTCAGACTGGAAGGCAAAATCGGTCTCATATGAAGTTTACTTTATTGTATTTGCCGAACTTTTTCACACAATTAAAACATTCAGAATGCTACGTAAGCACCACAATGTACACGTCTTAAGTCTTAGATGTTGCTTAACACAAAGCAAAATTGTGACTAATCTCACTCTCAAATAAAGTCTCCGTTAGATTTAATAAATGGCGTGTTTAATATGCAAACACTTTTGTCCATGAAAGTCCACACATCCATCACACCATATCGAAATTGTTTCCAGTATTCAGTGTGGTAAGTGTCGCGAATATTGGCTGACGCAAAGATTAAATGCTACAGTTTAGGTGAGTACCGATGAATCAATATGCCAACGATTAATAGATTTCACTGTTGAACGCGTGCAAATTATGACACTTAATTACTGCTGGGCTAAATAACAATGACCACATAAATTCGTTGTGGTACTCTCATGTTTTACTAGGAAGTATTTTACATACTTTCAGGAGGACTCGCGGTTTTAACAATAACAAGATAAACGCTACACGCGTACAGGAATGAATGACACCATAATTTAATCTGTATAATGTGGAAGACATGTGCATTTGCAATATGGATGATTGCGGCACTGCCTGCTGCGTCGTCATTGATTATGACGACGTTGGAAAACACCATTGAAACCAACCTCGCCGATGTTAACCCCGCGAATCGTGGCGAAAACTTGAATGTTACGGAACAGCACAACAACAGAAGTACTACTAAAAAAGATTTACAATTGAACACTGCTGAACCAACAGTAACTATCGAAAACAAGGGTAGTGATGGTCATCAATATTTGAATACAGAAGTTCAGACTGCTACTGAACCAAACTTTCCTAGTACCATTAGTGAGCACATAACTGATTACAGTAAATCAACAGTTATTAATCAATATGACCCTACTAGTTCCAATGATGAGGACGAAATTTATGAACAAAACGAAAATGTATCCGTTAGAGAGCCTGGGTATAGTTTGCCTACCATTTCCGACGACGGTATAGCAGTCCAAAGATCAGCAGAAATTTCAGCTGATCCCATTGTAATAGAGACTGCTAGCGGTCAAATTAAAGGTCACCAATGGCGAGATAAGGATATGTTAAGTTACATAGACATACCTTACGGAACTTTCTCAGGATTATTTGAGGTGACGTATTTTCTACAGTAATAATGTTCCCTTTTGAACCAATAAAGGATGCTTATTTAATTATTTTTCAGGCACCACAACCTGCTGTCCGTTCAGAGACCGTTCATGAAGTATCGGAACACGCTAAACGATGTCCGCAATTGCAAAGTGATTTGCATGTTGGGGATGAAGACTGTCTTACACTTAGTATCTTCACTCCGTATAACGCTGACAAATTGAACGTACTATTTCATATTCACGGTGGAAATTTAGTTTCTGGAAGCGGTGATCCCTCCATTTATGGACCGGAGTACTTGGTATCTAAAGGCTTAATATTAGTTTTACCAAATTATAGACTAGGACCCCTTGGCTTTTTATGTATGCAAAATGATGAGGTTCCTGGGAACGCCGCACTGAAAGATCTAACTTTAGCATTGCACTGGACAAAAGAAAATATTGAAGCATTTGGCGGTAATTCATCTAACATAATTGTAAGTGGCGATGGCGCATCGGGATCTATTGCTGGATATTTAGCATTGTCACCAAAATCAAAACACTACGTGAATAAAGTAATTGTGGAGAGTGGGGCAGTACTTTCTTATTTGTCATTTGATAGGAATCCGAAGAAAACTGCTGAAACATTACTGAACAAAGTAGAAAATGTCGCGCTTAATGATGTAAATGTAACGCAATTATTAATAGCGTCAAAGGACATCGACTTCAGACCATGCATAGAGAAAAATGATGACCCTTTTATGGATCAGACACCTTGGGAAATGATTAACGATACCGACCCCAGTATGACCTTCATGATAGGTTCGGCTATGTATGCTGGTATATACGAAGCTTTGCTACAAACGGAAGAAACTATAAATCTACTGAACAATGACTACACTTTATTATTGCCAAACGATCTCATATTCACTGATAACGAGGAAAGAAACAGAATAGGTAAATTAATAAAAACCCAATACTTCGGCGAAAATGCTATTCAATTGAATGATGTAAAAAATTTGACCGTATATTTCACGGATGCTGCATATCTTGGGCCGGGAATAAGAGCCGCTCGACTGTTAGCCTTAACCGGAGCAACTGTATACCTCTATGAGTTTAGTTTCGTGGGAGAATTTAACAGAGAACTAGCTTCTATGACGAGACCTGTGGATGGAGCAGTCAAGGGAGATATTGTGGGTTACCTATTCACACAAGATGGTCAGGTCCCAGCTGAAAATACCAAAGAAGAAAGCATGGTTAATTCTTTGGTGAATTTATGGTCTACCTTCATGGACACCGGGTAAGTGCTTACTTTGATATTTTGATTTACTATATTATATAACCTTACGCTAATATTGTACCAAATATTCATTCGTGTGCCTGTGCATATACATATAAATACAACGTATTTTATTTAGATTTTACAATCATTTCTTCTGCAGTATTAAAGAGGTCCACAACAACTTGTGCAACTATTACAAAAGTATTAAAAAATAAGTTATGTTTCAGATCGCCATTTACGGACGATGTACAATGGACTGCACTCTCGGGATCGGAGGAGTCCGAAGAAGAGTGGCTATCTATTGGCACGGAGATAGAGATGATGGCAGGTTACCACGTGGCCCGACTGAAGCTGTGGACTGAGATCTACAATAAATACTTCATTGAGCACAATATAGGCTACGGGCTGTCACCTCGCGTGGATACCGTGCTGATAGTCCAACTCGCTCTCTTAATTGGATGCAAAAATGTATTACAATTGTATTAAAATAGAAACTAACATCACTTAATTGCCAGCCATGCATTTATATTTAGTGGTATATTTATAGTGGTCTAATAAATAATTTAATTAATACAGATATGTATTTTTTCCCGGAGATAACCTCTAAATTAGCGGCTCTCAAGTAAGGTATAGTTTAGCATATTATACCAGTAAGAAGAGTGTAGTAATAAACACTTTGTCAAACTAACTACCAGAACAAACAACTGTTCTTAGGCATAGAAGAACACGATAGAGTAGAAACGTGTCATATTCAGCCTTTTATGTTCTCCATACAGGGTTAATCTACTGTGCCACGTGTATCTGTTCTGCATTCTAAATCCTTCAAATGAACGAAAGCCGTCACTGCACCATGTCTATGTAATAGTTCACTAACATCACGACCGAATCACTGTGCCTGCACCCATATGTTTAGGTTATACGTCCATGTTATGATAACCACACAGCCAAAGCGAAAACACAACTAGTCGTTCCGGAGACGAGCGCCAGTATGTTACGCACTCTGAACTATTACAGTTTGCATGGAGGGTTGTGTATTTGTTCACCTCTTGGTCATATGGGGGGTGGCGGGCTGGCAAGCTCCACCGACCCGGCCTCACCGAGATGTAGTGACAACGCAGGGCGCGGTTAGAGGCTACCTGGTGGGAGGCAGCCCCCCTTACTACGCCTATCTGGGTCTCCCCTACGCCCACCCGCCGACCGGGCACCACAGATATAAGGTCAGCCGATTGATTTGATGTGCGTGAATTAGGCAGATTGGATAGGTGTCACGACATATTAGCCCAGTAATTAAAGTGGGCGTCGTGTTCATGATTACACTGTGTGTGAACGTATTTCTTTATTAATCAAATTGAATCATGTGACACATTTTCATTTCTATAATAATTGTATTCAAGTTTTGTTTAAGGTATCATAATAAAGCAGAGATGTGACAACTAATCTAATTTGCTACATGAAAGGTAGCCGACAGGCAAACAGCACAGAAAGCAAATTTCCCTTTAGACAAAAATGACAAAAATATCATATTATGTATAGGTTGAGTTAATTAGGATACATGTTACGTGTATCCCCAAAAGATAAAATATTACGTCTAACAGTACTGAGAGGTAAATGGGGTAAAACTTTGGCACTGAGTTATCATTTCTATAGGCACCGAAGCCCCCGTCCAGATGGGACGGTATCTTTGAGGCAACCCACAGGATACGATGCCCTCAAGCGAAAGCAAATGGAGATGAGAACTGCTTGGTAATGAACATATTTTCCTTGGGAGATGCTTCCGCGCTTCCAGTGCTCGTTTTCGTGCACGGAGGAGCATTTCATAGCGGGTAAGAAACAGATAGCAACTCTGACTATACAATGTCATGTACAGGTTGTAAGAACATTATTTACACATATTATGTTACGCAATTTTTTATTTAATTTAATAAAGCTCTAGTCACTAATGCTATACCTATACATATATAGTTAAATATGTTTCTCATTAAGTGAAATTTGTTGTGAATTTCTTTTAAGTTCTTTAACCACAACATACAATGAGGATATACAGGTAATCAAAAGAAGCTTCAAAATATAAGTCTACCTTGAAGTGTGAGCAAAAAAATTACGTTTTTCTAAACAATATTTTTATTACAAAGCATAGTAAAACCAAACTAAGTATACTATGGTTATTATCATCTCATGGTTGGCCCAGGATTTCATATAAAGATTTCCTTCTATTGTGGCTAGGTTATCGGCTAGTATTCACTAACTTGTAAAATATTAGTGAAATATTTTTCTGCACCTTCTGTCTCTTTTACTCTTGTAGTGGGTTCTTAGTTATGTCGTTAGCCAAACCAAGTCAAACTAGTACCGACCCGAATGAAATTAGGAAAAGGGTAAGGAGGAAATAATTGGCTTCTTAAAATGTATTCCTCCTAATGGACTAAAGTATCCTGGCAGAAGTACTAACTACGCGGACAGCATGTTCGTTCATATAGTAAAGAGAAATGTAACCAAGTTATGCACACTAAGAATTACATCTACTGCCGCCTAATGATCTGAGAAATAAATTAGTTTTACAATTAGTCAGAACCCGTAAACGAAACGGATACGATTTCCTAACAGTTAAACCCGTTGCCCTAATTGACTAATAGCGAGTGAAATACAGGAATAAAATTTATTTACTATAATATAACTATATAGTAATAAGTAGTGTCCGTGTGATTTAGAATCTATGTATTCTATCACCACCCCATTCCATCCTCAGGGTGTCGTAACAGCTGACAAAAGGAAATTATAAGGCCGATAACGTAGCCGCCAGAGAAGGAAATCTATGGCAACCCGTCTGGCCAGTGAGGCACAGTAGGCTAATTACCCTCCATAGAATCCAGTTCTATGGATAGTCATTAGCCTAACTGCATTCGTGAATGCAGTTATCTAAAAACTTACATTGAACGAATATATATACCGACGTCCGATTACAAAAAAACCGTTACTTTAGGCGACATCTCACATCTAAACTTCGATTCATTTGGGCCAATCTCGGACAATGGCCTATGACTAACCGGGGATTTCCGAACATCGCAATTGCATACCTAAGATTGTCTAAACTCTAAAGAGATATTTCAACATTTGTAGATGGGGCACTCACAATCCTCCGATGCAACTACTCGAGAAAGGAGTTGTGTTAGTCAGTTTTAATTATCGCATTGGAGCACTGGGGTTTCTTTGTCTCCATATCCCAGACGCGCCTGGAAATGTAGGCTTGAAGGACCAAATAGCAGCGTTTTATTGGATGAATAAAAATATTGACAGATTTGGAGGAAACCCCCAGGACGTCACCGTTTACGCAACAGGCTCAGGCGCAGCCACAATACAGATGCTGCTTCTATCTAGAGTAGGAGAAGGACTTTTTCAGAAAGTCATAATGGAATCAGGGTCGGCTTTAGCACCTACATCTGTGTGCTACGATCCATTATATATAGCATTAAGTGCTGCCAAACAATTAGGTTATGATGAAAAGGGTGATCCTAAGAAATTATATCAGTTCTATCTTACACTTCCAATAAAAGAGTTGATAACAATAGCAGACATGTTTTCACCTTGTGTGGAGAATGTGTCACACACATCCTACAGTCTACTGGATTCAGATCCTGTTCAAATGTTAAAAGAAGGTAATTTCCAAAAATTACCAATGATAATTGTATTTACTGATAGCGAAGGAATATCTATGATTAATAGTCATATTGAAAAATTTAAAGAAACACCAGGCAGTTTTGAAATGTTGCTGCCAAGTAATTTAGATTTTGGCAGCATGGAAGCAAAAAAGAAACTGGGTAGCATTGTGAAAGAATTTTACTTTGGAGATGACACATTAGGCAGCAATGTTATAGGGAACTACGGAGATTATATTCAAGACATATTAAATGAATACCCAGTAGTAAAATTTGCTATGCTTTATGCAACAAGAAACACAAAGCCCATTTTTCTCATGAAAATTATTATGGAGGACCTTGGTATGGAAACAATGGCTTCTTCAGAGAAAGGCACATTACTGACCTACTTATACCAGACTGAAGAGGAAAATGGTGATGACCATATTGACAAAAAGTTAATGTCTCTGTGGATGAATTTTATTAAAATGAGGTACTTACTTAAATCAAATTCCATTTAAAGATATTAAATTATATTTTACATAATTCAAATAGAAAATTTATTACTGGCTTAGTTCTTCCCCATGGAATAACATGGGAAAGTTATAATTAAATCAGTGCCGATCATAATTACAAAAATGTGTGGCTATTTTTATAATATTAATGTTGCAAAGAAATTTTTTTAGTGACCCAACACCTTTGTCTACAACACTGATACCAGTAGTCTGGGAGTCTATAGATTACAAAAAAGATATTTCCGGTGTCTCCACACTACATTTTCCCAGCATGCGGATGCAACCTCCCCCATTTAACCAACGGCTTCTCTTCTGGGAGAATATTTACAACAGATTCTATAAGCCACATTGCATAAGAAAGGCTGACAAAGAAGATGCTAATGATGATTAAAAGATAAAAGAAATTTATTGCTGTTTCATTATTTGATATACATAATGTTGAACCTACAAATAATGTTGTATTATCTCCCAAGGTGGGATCAAGAACACAAAAGTGGAAAATATTACTTAAAAGCAGAATGGCCCAAATATTAAGTCTGTCAGATATGTTTTACTGATATACTAAAGATTGGCAAGCCTTTTTGTTTAAATTACATCAAAACTAATCTATTATTAGGAGCTAGTCATGCTATCAGTAGTAAACATGAAGATTTGTTTAACACATTTAGCAGTAATTACAAAGCAAACAATGGTAATTACATTGAATGATTGATTTGTTTAAACAACAGACAGTTTTAAGTAGTAGAAACCACTAACTTACTTATTATGACAATCTAAAGATTTTTTTAAACTGCTTAAGGGATGTTTGCCCTAAGCGGTTTCAAATGCATGCATTAATCAACTACCTACTGCAAAATGTTGTGTACAGCTAATGTAAGATATTGTGACATTAAACTAACAACTAATAAATACTACATATTACTGAAATGCATATAGAAAATCAGTAATAGAATTTATTTCATGACTCTAAGATGTTCAGAACGAAAAGCTTCAGAAATTCGATAGTATACAGGCTATGTTTGAAATAAAATGAAATGTATTTGCTCATAGATTTAAATAACTGTATGAATAGTGGCAGCTGACTAACTAAGACATGTTAAATTATTATTATGTGGATATTTTACTTCCGAACTATCTGGAAATGGGTGTAACATGGCATGACCGGAAAACTAAAAGCGTTTTAGCTCCGTTTTATTAAAGAACTTCAATTTAATTTTTTCCATACATATCGGTACAAACTGCTATCATTATTAAAAGTACACACGATAATCTTATAGAGATAAAACAAATAAACATATGACAATCGATATAAACGATGTGGTGTAGAAATAACAACGTTGTCAGGAGAATACCGTTACCTTTAGATTCGGCGGCTGTAGAACTTAAGTATACGGTCGCAAACACTATTTTCACGGATAGAACTGTAACATAACTGTGCTGGAACCGATTTCACATCAATAACACAATATTCTCATTAAAATCTTATTAAAAATCAACAAGTAAAATAGAAAAGGCAAAACATGGGGCACCCGTCACATTGTACTTGACACATTGCTGCCGTTCAGAAATAGTACGACCACATTGATGGACGTTTTTCTGGAAAATGTTATTATAGCATGGATTTTAAATATATATTTCGATACTGACTTAATTTTTATATCCATATAATGTTTACGTTAATTTCTTCTCTCAAAAATCTTAATACGTATTACATTTGCGCTTGGTGTAAGTAGCACAGTAACTTATCTACGATATAATGTTTCTGAACACAATATACTCAAAGAGAAAGTACATTAAATTTAGCCACCCGTAATGTTTTATTTGGCATATGTAAGTTGGAAATACAATATTTAAGCATCGTTGAGGTGAAGGATTTAAAATACACAATATGGTCAACCATACTGAGGAGTGAGGGCGTGGTAAAAGGCGACCAAAGAAACGCATATGTTATAGGATGGACATAAACTCGCGCGCCTATAATAATTACATATCGCATAAAATTTATTTCTAATTTGCAAAATTACCATAAATTACAATAAACCAAATTGACAGCTGTTGAATAAATCGGTAGTTATTATCGACATTACTATAATTAATTAGGTCACAGCATTACAGCATGCCTCAGGATGAACATGAACTCGCGCGCCATAATAGGCAACCTAGCCACAAGATAAGGAACACATGAACAAATCCTTCTAAATAGCCAACGAAACCTTCTAAGTTTATAGCTGGGGGATGGGGCTAGGGTATGTAGGAGACCGCGGGCGCAAGAAGATGGTGAAGTGCGCCCGGGTTACTAATGTTCCGGTTCAAGAGCTCAAGCCAAACCACCGGCGAGAATATTCGTAAATAATAATATAATAATAATTCTTTATTATACAGGTAAAACCCAAAATTAGAATAAATACAACTAAACTACCCAAGAAAAATTCTAAAACCCTGTGCCAAATTATTTATTGAAGTTACCCTTCTTTTGGCGCCTTTGGGAATAATTATATAAGTACATTTTTACGATGCGCGCGCACACCGTCACGTAAAACGCTTTATAGCTGAAGTTAGCTATAGTGAACATGGCATCTACCTGAAGCTACCACACGTGTTTTGTAACAGTCCGAATAAAATCTATACAAATATACATAGATAATTTTTACTGTGATTTTAAGTGATAATAATTGTTATTACAATAGTACCTATTGTGATATTTGAATAAACTTTATTTACTTATCTATTTAATGGGTTTTAATAAAACTTTCAATGTATTAAATACCTTTTCATCCCATCTATTCGAAAAGTGTCGTTTTGTTCCTTTAAAAGTAGCTCTTTTCTGTTTTAGACTTTTTAGCGGGCAGTAATGAATGGAACAGGGCACGGGGTTCACTCCTCCCGATATGGGGGAGCATGATCCGTGACCCTGATGGGGTCTAGTTTGTACAAGCGGGCCCCACGCTTTGATGGGGAGCTAACGCTCCCCAACCCACCGAATGGCACGTGCGGGACATTGCACGTGCCCCCGTCAGGCGCTGGATGGACTGGTGCCCGACCACGCGGTTGCGGCGGGCGGCCGGTGCACGCGTGCCTGGCCGCCCCTCCGATGCTAGTGGTGGCAGCCCTGGCCTCAACGCCTGGCTGCCCTCCACTGCATTACCACGCCGTGTGTCGCTGTAGATTAAGGCCTCAGAGGCAACTCTGACGACAGAGGAGTCCCCAGAGCCAAAACCCGCCACGACTCCGTGTGCCGATCTTCGTCTGGCCTCTCCCCGTAGGCCCGCCCGGCATAGGTGACCCTGAGCCGGTATGGCCCGAACGAGGATCCGTTCGTCCGAAAGGCACGCAAGCCGCCTCACCACAACAATATGGCAGCACGGTCGACGGGGGACATATGTTGCCTGTCCATTGCCACTTCAACTTACAAACCTTCAGAGCTATGTCGGTCACCTTTCTTCTCTGACGGATCACATCATTTCGATTTTTGCCCTTGAGACTCCGAGCATAGCTCTTAGCCGCACAGCGAATATCCACGTCTCGGCTCCGTACATCATTACAGGGAGGACGCACTGGTTGCGTAGGTACTTTTGTCTTCAGGCTCTGTTTATCGGTCGAAAATATTCCTTCTTCTATTTCTATTTTAGTATTATTTGGTTTAGAACGCTATCCTTTTCTCCTTCTTATTCATTTTTAAATACGTTATGATGACCTGATTATATGCTTTCATGTCTGGTCCTGACGAGTCATTTTTACCCTCAGGGAACTACTACTACTGCTTCTACTCAGCACATAGACGACCCACTGTTCAGTCTGGTCTTCTCCAAGTACATGGAGGGTGGAGGGCTAGACCGACCACTTGGCACAGGGTTTTGTATTGTAGCGACCGTCTACAAATGCGAGAAATACCAAACCACACCACGATAGCGAAGTTTGAAGAGCAATTCGCACAGGTAAGAATTCTCCGACACAACTATCGGGGAATGGGCGCTGCGACCCCTAGCCAGACATAACACCTCGTCTAATAAGCTCTTTCTAATAGACAGAAAAGTCATTTATCCACCTTTTCGGAAGGCCACTCCACCTCCACCTCCGTGTTTACTGTTTTAAATAACAATATGACTATACCTGTATCTAACTAGGGAACAAGATATACACATCCTTTCAAACACGGAACTTGTGTATTTCAAAACGTTAAAATGAAAAACGCTCATTAATGTAGGAATGTTCATTTATTTTTTATTTAAACATCTACGAATATCTACCGGACTTAACAACAACCTAATTCAATTGTGAAGTTAGGTACACGAGGTAACCAAATTATGGTTACGGTTGCTCACACTTAATATATAATATCTATTACGATTTAAACAGCTAGCCAAATTTATTTACTTGATAACGCAGCCGTTCATTTATTGCCTTATTTTATCTTTAGTTTCAACCGTTTACCGTAGTATCTAGCTACCATCTCTAGCGCATAGCGCAAGTCTGAGTATTCTTCCTCTTCTGTCTTTGCTTTTCATAAGTGAGGAAAAAGAGGGAAAGTGATCATGAATATTGGACGGTGAACTTTCAATGACTTTCAAAGTATGTCCTGACTTTTTATTATTCTTACATTTTCTTAGATAGTTATCATAATTACTAGTTACAAATAAATTCATGAATTTTATTGTATCCTAGGTTTAGTAAGTTTCTGTCAGTATTTAAGTCGATCTTTGGGTTAGTTTACTTGTAGTTAAGGATGATGTGATAGGAATGTAAAATTATTTTTTGCAATGACCAACAATCGACAAATAGTGAGCATATTTTTTTTTCAATTCCATTTCAATACGTATTATTATTGTTAGATGACTATTCTAAGGTTGCAAATTAATTGAATACCTAGAGAGTATCTAAAAACGAAAACGGCTTATCGTGATTTGTGTACTCTCCCAGAGAGTTAATTAATTTGTTTGCAACCTTAGAATAGTCATCTAACAATAATAATTCGTATTGAAATGGAATTGAAAAAAAAATGCTCACTTTTTGTCGATTTTTGGTCATTGCAAAAAATATTTTCCCCCACATCTATAGAGTTGTTAGTTAAGTTGGAGTTTTTTCAACTACTGTCTTAAAGTCTGTCAGAAACTTCAGATAAACTTAAATAATACTACCTACTTATTATAAATAGAATTCAATCAATTCCAATTTTCAACTTAACATTTACTTAACTTGCTCCGCATTTGAAAATAAGTCATTATAACGATACTAAGTATTACACAAACATTACTTGGCAAGATGATACGTAATCGATAGAAAGATACACTTACTTAGGTAAAATTTCTTTTTTAATTATTTATTAAAATCGATTTAAACAAATATGTACCTATATCGCGACGGAATTAAATGTTCAGTTTCACTAACTGCCACATATTTAAAAATACAATAAAACTTAACATATTAAATATCACAAACTTTAACGAGTAATACCGGATTAATCTGCCTATTGTTTAGGTTTGTTATAAGAAAATACCTTTATTTAGAACAAATTACCATTATTATTTTGTCTATCATACACCACAGATTTAGTGCAGATTAAAATTCTTTAACCATCTTTATTGGGTGCGTTCCACTTAGCGTTCACAACGCCTAAAATGCTCAATCAGGCGTTCCACATGGCGACCACGATCGTTGTGGTCGCGGCGAAAACGTCATTGATGACGTCATTACTTATGCTCACGCCAAGCTCACGACCCCCATCTCAAGATGTGGGTCGTTGTGAGCGTTTTGAGAATTTGAACGCCAATTTTAAAAACTAAAAGCAGAAACATGGCCACAATAACAATATCGTTCTAATGTGCCGAACAAGATCGGACAAGACATTATCGTAATCAATAATACGTGATCTAACTGTTCATTTTTCACGATTATATTTTTGTAAAATTGTATTTCTTTCTTCATCTGAGCTGGACGAACTAGTACTTTTATTTCGACACACCAACTAATTTCCAACTGCCGCCCCGCCGTAAAAGGCATTTTTAATACAGTTGCTCAAAAAGTGGCATATTACAGGGACGTATAGCGTTCGGGAAGTGGGCTATTACACACGCGTGCTTTTTCTTTACCATTCCCGCACTAGTGCGTTTTCTTTCCCAACTGTCAAAATAATGTCTATTATAAGGAAAAACCAACCATGAAGTTTTTACAAAAAAAAATCATAGAAGTTTTTATGATTCATGCAAATACGTATATTTCTAAAAAGAAACTTCGTACTAATTTGTTTCAATATCAGATTTAATGATTTGATTGAATGTGTTTTATTTCATTTTAATTTTTTTATTGATATGAAATGAAATTTAATTAGATTAAATTTCATTTCATATCAATAAAAAAATTCTACTGAAGACTTGGCTGTATGGGCATTGTTCCTTTTGCCTACCAGAATGGGTGAAGAAAAAAAAAACCTGCTTATATTCTACGGTCGGCGCCATTTTTCGGAAATGATTAGTTACTTGAGTTTATTGTGTTTATAATATTTTATTAAATTGCTTCATTTTTTCGCAACTGTATTAAAAATAGTCGTTCAGTACACGTGCGGAACCGTCATTGCAACTTGTTCCGACTGTCAACCCTCGCCTTCGGCTGCGCCTTCGGCTGCGCCTCGGCTCGGGTAGACATTTGTCGGAACTCGTTGTAATGACAGCCTTTCCGCACTTGTAATGAAATATACTATTTTATTCTAAACGATTAAAATTGGTTGAATAAACGATTAAAAGTGATTAAAACCTATCCAAAGTCCTAGAACGTCTTATTCACAATCAACTTAGCTCCTTTCTATCAATGAATAAGCTTCTTAATCCCTTCCAATCCGGCTTCCGCCCTGGGCATAGTACTGTTTCCGCTCTAGTCAATGTTACGGATGACATCAGACTGGGCATGGAGAATGGCAAGTTGACGGCACTTGCGTTGCTTGACTTCAGCAATGCCTTCAACACTGTCGACTTTGACATTCTGCTCGGGATACTGCTCACTCTAAACATATCTCCAACGGTAACTGATTGGTTTCGTAGTTACCTGCATGGCCGCCGGCAACGTATCCGCATCGAAGATGCCTCTTCGTCATGGTGTCCTACGACTGCAGGTGTGCCGCAGGGTGGCGTTTTATCTCCGTTACTTTTCGCAATATTCATTAATTCCATTTCCAATCACTTAATTTCTTCCTACCACTTATATGCAGATGATCTTCAGATCTACACGCAAGCACCGGCAGATCAAATAGCGGAGGCCATAGGAATTCTAAATAAAGATCTTTTCAGAATATCTCAGTGGAGCAAATGCCATGGTTTAAAAGTTAATCCCATCAAAACCCAGGTCATTGTTATTGGCGGCTCACGAATGGTTTCAAAACTCGACAGGTTTAACTTGCCACAAATCATTTTCGATGGCATCCAGATACCAATGTCGAAAATTGTTAAGAATCTGGGGATTTTTATAGATGACACATTATCGTGGGTTCCACAACTTAAAGAAACTAGTCGACGGATTTTTGCATCTGTGGGGTCCCTGAGGCGAATGCGCAGTTTTTTACCGACTGCCACTAAAATTGCGCTAGCTCAATCTCTTCTGCTCCCTACACTTGACTATGCCGATGTCAGCTATCTTGATCTCACAGAGGAGCAACTTAACAAACTTGAGCGACTTCAAAATGTTTGTATAAGATTCATATTTGGTTTACGCAAATATGATCATGTATCAGAATTTCGTGAAAAGCTCAAGTGGCTCCCAATTCGTCTTCGTCGGAATACTCACATCCTTTCACTGCTGTACAGTACTATTTTTCATCCCACTACCCCACATTATCTTAAAGAGCGTTTTCAGTTCTCCTGTGACACACATTCATTGTCCTTAAGATCATCAGAGGGCTTAACACTGGCAATGCCAATGCATTCCACGCGATTTTACGATAAATCCTTTACTATTCAAGCTGTGCGCCTGTGGAATGCTTTGCCATTGTCGGTAAGGTGTGCTCAATCCTTAACGAAGTTTAAAAGTATGGTGAAAGAGCATTATTTGACTTTTGGTTAGTCGTACTTAATATTTTTAATTATTTATAATATGTATATGTTTACTTGTTATTATTTATATATAGTATATCATATGTACACTGCAACTACTCATATTTGTTTCTTGTTCCACCTAAGTCCATCCAACGGTTGTCTGGAAGAAATTGCTTTCAGCAATAAGACCGCCATTTGTACTGTACAATGTTCATGTTGAAGTTTCTTTTATGTTTTTTTGGTGTACAATAAAGAATATCATAAAACTCCTTGAAAATTAAAGTACATATATACATATTTTTAATAAATCATCTTAACCAATATTTAATAGAACTTAAACCAGTGTTTCTGTTTCGTAAACTATGTTTCGTTTTTTTTAGCCCAAAACGCTCCAAAATCCATTCCACTTGAGTGGCGAATGGGACGTGGAACCAAGTGGAACGGCGAAAACCGTGGTCGTGAGCGTGGTCGTTGTGAGTGCTAAGTGGAATGCACCCTTTATCTATGCATCTAATAAACTTCAAAATATTATCTATGTCATTGGAATAAAATGTCCGAATTTCAACAAACTTGGTCTTGCAAGATGTGTTTCGCAATACTTTAAACACCTTGTGTGTATACAGATAGATACAAAAATAAATATAACACAGTATAGTAGGTATATATATATTAGTTAAATACTTTTGGTTTCAGCGGCTACAATAGCATATCTGAAGCCGCCTACATGAAAAATATTAGCAATGCGTATTTTCCCGAAACGAAAATTCAATCCGAAATTCATCCAAAAAAAAAGTCCAGGCCGAAAAATGCTGTGACTTGAACTTTGAAAGTTGGCATATCACTTGACTACTCGTATTAGCCATCTTTGAATAATAAATGCGATTTTACAATCCATTGCATTGGTCGGAAAAACCATAGCTTTATTCCCTAGTTATTTTTATTTATTAGAATTTGTTAGAATGCATAACAATCACTGATAGATGCAGGGCTTGATCCACCAAATAGATACGTTATTTTTATAGCAATTAGTTATTACTTTAGACAGGGCGTATGTACACGCAAATACAAGGGCAAGAATAGTCAAGTGCAGTGCCACGATTGTACAATATCCCATCAAAGTCGAACCACGCAAGAGACACTCGCCGTCATCCCTATCACTGGCAATGTTCGGTGAGGTCGACGACAGAGTTTTTCCGCCAGCCGAAGCAGAAGTAGCCGACTGCGAGACCCAGCACGAGGGCAAGGCAAAGCCATACGTTGTAGGTCATGAACACCAGCATGAGGGCGTAGGAGGCTGTGGACTGGATGAAGTGAAGCAACGTCTGCACTATGTGCCCCGGGGACGTTATGGAGTACCTGCAGCAGAATACATAGGACTTAACATGTCGGTAAACAATGAGTTGACACAAGACTATCACTCTCTACTTACATCAATTCTTTAAATACATTTTAAATGGTGCTGTTACCGATTTAAGTTCTATATAATTGGCAATAGCAGATCGAAACCGTTTACGTTTAGCCACTAGAAAACTTTTCTTTTTGGGGATAAAATCCTTGATGGACTTGATGGTCCACATCAGCCCGGGGAGAGCTGGTGTGGGGCCTTTGGGACTCAAGTTGGGGGCAAGAGGCGTCCCTCCTATCCACTAAACATGCCCCAGTGTACCGTACCGCGCTGACTGCAACTCCACTAGAAAGCCATCGTAGGTTTTGTAGCGGAGACACAGTCTTCCTTCTAGAAGACGCGATATAAAACAATAAACTGACCAGGATTCATCAGCCTGGAGGCAATATAATAATGAGGCATTGCAGATGCATTGTTGCAATAGAACATAGACAGACGTCATACCGAACAACAGCAGTGCCTGCACAAGGACCTCCAGTCCCGCACTCGCCCTTGGTAATGTTGACGCGGGAGTCTGCCGTTGGAGCCGTGGCCGCCGCATGCAGCGTCTCCCGGTAGTACTTGAGCCCCTCGTAGAGGACCCCGGCGAGGAAGATGGCCACGCACGACCCGAACAGCTCTAGGGCGTTCGTCGTCACCCACCCGCTGAACAGGATCTGAGTGCACACGCACGAATGGAACTGGAACAGGGAAAGAAAACGTTTTAATATTATTTTCACTTCAGTAGCTCAAACATGTAGGTTTTGCTCACTTAAAACAGTGGACAAAATGCGATTTTGTCCACTGAGTGAGACAAAGTAACTTTTTAATTCTAATTCGAAACATTGACACTGTCTCTTTCCCGCCAATAGAAAAGAGAAAGAGACAAAGACCAAGTGGCCAGTACCAACAGCTCCGATTTTTCTTCTTCTTCTTCATTTAGGTTTTGGCTTCCATCGTTATACCGATGATTTTGCCAATGACAAGTGTGTTGTGTTAGAAATTTCGTGTGATTATGAAAGTTAAATTAATTGGTTATAAGTTGCGTTAGAGTTATGAAGTTAAATGTTAGCAGGTAGCGCTATAGAAAACAATACAAAGCATTAAAGTACAGATTATAAATATTAAATTGATAGAGCAATATTATGGGAACTATATTTGATTAAATACAAACTAGACGTACTTCAATAACATATGCACGGAAATTGAATATCATGCGCAAAAGATGCATACTCGAGATCTTTTTATAAAAATAAAATCCATAACGCGGGAGTTTAAGGCAAAAACTTGGGCTGTAGAAGATGCAGATGGAGGTTTGCTTACAGAGATTGACCAGGTAGTAGACAGGTGGAGAGGTTATTGTGAAGACCTGTACTCAGACGCGGCAGCAACATCAATAAACCTACGACATAGCGTAACCGATATCCCTATAGAACCTGACATCCTGAAGTCCGAAATTGAATTCGCTCTAAAAAAGCTCAAATCTAATAAATCGGCCGGAAGTGACTTTATTTTTGCCGAAAATTTGAAGCTCATAGGAGATAACGGTATAAGCATTCTACAAAACCTATGCAATCAAATATGGAGAACAGGTGAATGGATCAGTGAGTGGCAGGAATCCATTCTAGTACCATTACACAAGAAGGGGTCAACTAAGTCATGCGGAAACTATAGAACGGTGGCGCTCATATCCCACGCAAGCAAGATTTTACTATCTGTTATTAACGAGCGCCTGAAAGCCTTTCTGCAATGGCAGATCCCAGTAGAGCAGGCGGGTTTTGTTAAGGGACGGGGCACAAGGGAACAGATTGTGAATGTAAGGCTGATCATAGAAAAGTGCCGAGAGTTCAACATTCCAATGCTTATGTGCTTCGTAGACTACTCGAAAGCGTTTGATTGTGTTAGATGGGAATGTCTATGGAATATTCTAACAGAAATGGGTGTACCAAAGCACCTTGTTGTTCTCATCGAAAACCTCTATCAGAATGAAAGCACAGTTGTAAAGGTGAACAATGTTCTGTCAAAGCCCTTTAAGCCACAAAAAGGTGTTAGACAAGGATGCATCCTGTCCCCGATTCTCTTCAATATCTACGGTGAACATATAATGAGACGAGCCCTGGAAGGTTGGGAGGGTGGAATATCTGTTGGCGGCAGGAAAATCAGCAACCTGAGATACGCAGACGACACTACACTATTTGCAGCATCTGAGCAGGAAATGGCTTCATTGCTTTCTAGAGTGGAGAAAGAGAGCGAATTAGTTGGCCTCAGCATTAATAAGGCAAAGACCAAGGTGTTGGTGGTAGACAGACCTGGTATACTAATTCGGTCCAAAGAACTCAAAGACCTAGAATTTGTTGATCAGTTTGTCTACCTTGGCTCTCTTCTCAACAAAGAGGGTGGCAGCGGAAAGGAGATCACCAGGAGAATCCAAATGTCCAAAACAGCAATGACAAAACTCACTAGGATATGGAGAGACCGCAATATATCCCGGAAAACCAAAGTGAGGCTGGTGCGTACATTGGTGTTCTCAATCTTCTTTTACGGCGCTGAATCCTGGACAATCAGACGGAAAGAAAGGGCAAAAATCGACGCATTTGAAATGTGGTGTTGGAGGCGGATGTTGCGAATTCCATGGACCGCACGTCGAACCAACGTGTCCATTCTCAAGGAGCTCGCAATAAACACAAGGCTATCCGCTATCTGCTTTCAGCGAATACTTAAATATTTTGGACACGTTGCTCGCAGAAGCCCTGACAGCCTGGAGAAGCTGATGGTAGTTGGACAGGTCGAAGGGAAGAGACCACGCGGTCGCTCACCTACCCGGTGGTCAGATTTGATAAAAACGGTTACCGGCCTGCCACTGACCAAAGCTATTAAGACCGCCGAGGACAGAAACACGTGGAAGAGCATCGTGACCAAAAGGTCATTCTAGACACGACCTTCAGCAATGAAGATACCGACCAAGAAGAAGAGACGTACTTTTAACAGTTCGATTGGATGAAAGGAGTTCGTTATGGGGTTACTCCGATTTTTAATTCGACCTCAAAGACAAACACGTTCGGAATTTCGTACTAACTAAAGAAATTTAGCGAAAATGTTAATTATATCTTTTATTGTAATTCATTGAATTTTTAACTTATTGTTGTATTTAAACTAAAATAAGTATTTACTGCTTAAAAAACTGATATTTAACTTAAAAATATTTAATTATAGTTTCAAAAATGTTACGTAATATATTTCATTTCCTATAGTGTTCTCGCTGCTGAAGTGAAAAGTTATGTGTGTTACACGAGAGCAAAATTTTTCGCATCTCGTGCCTTTGAATCCCTCGCAGCACTCAGGAATCAACTTTAGAATCACTCGCTACGCTCGTGATTCAATCATTGATTCCTTCGCTTACTCGGGATTCAATATCAGCACTCGCAGCAAAAAACGACTTTGCTCTCTTGTTGCACAAATAACTATTCCACTAAGTGCATCAATGTCACCCCTGCCGCTTTCATTTCTATAGGAGGTTTTTTTTAAAATTGTTAGGACCGCAATAGACGCATTACGTATTTTTATATGATACTAGCTGACCGGGCAGACGTTGTCCTGCATGATATTTGTTTACCGACTGCAGCGCCATCTGTCGGGCTGATTTGTGAATCTAAACCATCCTCGGTGCCACCAAAACGCATACAAAAAATTTCATTCAAATCGGTTCAGCCGTTTAGGAGGAGTTCAGTCACATACACACGCACACAAGAAATATATATATTAAGATTTAATGATTCTTAACGGTTCTGATCGTGTTCGTTGTTTATTGTATTCTTTTGTGTTAAGTCTGAAGCGTTGCGATTTAAATAATAGAACACGATCAGAACCGTTATGAAATAATTTCCTGCAATGTGCAAAGATCGTGTAAACCTAAGACATGATCATGGTGCCAATATGTTTTAATGGAAATAAAAGCGATACGACCATAATGTTGATAACATTCATAGATTCATTTAGAAATGGTATCAATTGGAGTATTTAAACCTCCCTGTTGGTAATTTTGAGATTAAAGCCGTTTGCCGCCATAACTAATTGTTATTTGGGGATATTTACCGATCTCTCAAAGTCGATTTGGTGGTCCTAGTAAAATTACGAACAAGTAATTTATGGCAAATTGTTCTAATTTACATATATTATACGGCAACGTTATTCTTGGAATTAGTGAAAGAAATGACAGACAGCTATTAAGTATCTTGTAGGTATACTGTAAATTGTAATCCTATTCGTACTTCACATGTACGGTAGATATTCTAATCGGCAGACACCTCAACAATGGCACCGCTTCCGGCGCGTATGCATACCAACGACACCCCACTGACACACCGACACGAATTTCACGAAATTTAGCAACGGTCACATGATCTTACACCTAAGTTTAAGTAACTACCTATTTGCCAATGGAATGGGGATAATACCGAATTGTGAAATCAAGCCCGCGCATGACGCTCAATGGGCCAAACAGTAAATAAAATAAAATAAATAATCTTATAATTTTTTTAACTTATCTTATTTTGTATACACACTTTATTTTGTAGTCAAATTTGGTTCGTGTATGGGAAAGCGCATTGCCACCGCACACCGCGGTTTGTTAGCGATAACATACAGAAACCGCAACCGGGTATGGTTGATAATATTTTTACGATGCATTGTAATATAGCATTGTAATAATTTACATCGAACTAACAGATTTGACTTAACACAGTACATTATGTGCCTACTAGAAAGACGATAAATAATAAAAAATACACTACGAGCAAGACGGTTCCGAGTAGTTTGGCACAATACCTACTAAACACCATAAAGAAGGTTTTAAAACCGAATGATAAGCAAACTACAAATAGAGGATTGTATTTCTTTACTAGCTTTTTCATCGTAGATAACGTTTGCATATCGCAAATAAACGTGAGATTAATAAAAAATCATATATCGCCACAGCGAGGTTATAGAGTCATACGCACGGGCAATCCCCGATATTATCATTCATTGATAGGCACCGCGGCCCTCGCTATGCTTCAGTATGATCAAGCCAGACAGAAATTTGCGATTAAAATAATTGCAAAGACGACTTTTGAATGGCGTCTTTTAAGGAAACCATTTGAATAATAAATCGTTGGATACCGAATTGGCTTAGGAAAACAACAAAAAATATCCGATACTTACATACATAGCGTGCTCGTGACTATGTCCACAGCGATCGTCCATGTCATGGTCGCCGTGATTCCCGTGGTCGCCGTGGTCTCCGTGATCCATTTTTCAAAAAACACTGCAATTAATAAAAAAATATTCAGAATATTGCTCAGTTAGCTTAGTAGGTAATTTTTATTTTCAATATATCGTGGCTACTCGGTGACAATGTGACGACTCGGAAAATTTGTTATTTATTACTTAAACTCAAAAATACGATTGTTATAGACAAACGATAGAATCGGAACAATCTTTTTTTTATCAATGCCTGAAATGCCTTTGACCCTAGGCTTGCGTGATGGAAAGCAACGCCAGGGTCTATGATGGAGCAGACAATTCAAGGAAAATGTTCAACAGTAATCTGTTTATATAAAAACGTAATTTTATTGGAAAGGAAATATTTAAACTAAGTATCGATGTACTTATTAACTACATTATTTAGCCAATTTCATCAAAGCGTACTGAGTTTCGCGGATTCTGAAGTAGAACTAGAAGGTACTGTCGACTATAATAATATCTCAGTTGACCAAGGATTGATAACAACCAATATAAGTTCAGCAAATATTGATTACCACAATGGTATAGATACCTATTTACTGAGGGCATAGCGACAAACGAACCATATATTACAAAAGTATCCCTTGGAAAAGACCCGTGAATTTCCTATCGAATGTATCAACAGCAGTCTTACAGGGCCTAATTGTCTTATCAAATTCTCAAAAAAAAAGTTTAGTTGAAACGTTTTTGCGAAAACATAAATGCAAATTCCAAAACAATTGTAAATGTTCAGTGAGACGTGAAAATAATTTGGACTTAATTCGTTTTAGATAACTTTTTGCAATTGTTGCTTTGTATGTTGGTTTTAATTCAATTTATTTTGACAATGTTCCTAATTGGACTTACCACACTCTGAAATAACACCTTTTAAAAAAATTATACTGATCTAGTTTGCTCATTATTAAAGATAATTAGGTTTTTGACTGATCAAATTAATTATCAAACTATTATTATAAAATTATAATTATAATATACTGCTACATGTTGTAGTGACAAAAATTGAGAAAGGTATGCTGAGATGGTTTGGCCATGTCGAGAGAATGAATGAAGAACGATTGACGAAAAAAGTGTATAAGGCGAGTGTGAATGAAAGTGTTGGAAGGGGAAGACCTAGGCGGACGTTTCAAGACCAAATCAGGGACGTCTTGAAAAAAGGCCAGGTCAAGAGTACCCTAAACCGAAGAGCATGTATGAAGGGAATAATGAAAGTGGACGAAGCGAAACAAGTATGTATGGATCGTAGCAAGTGGAAAGAAGTGGTCTCTGCCTACCCCTACGGGAAAGAGGCGTGATTATATATGTATGTATGTACATGTTTATGCGTGTTATTGCTTTCACTAATCTGTCAGACTTATTTATACCACCATAATTGTAACCCTTTTATTTAAAAGAGCAACCATGGAGTTTC
Source organism: Clostera curtula (assembly GCA_905475355.2). Taxonomy (NCBI): domain Eukaryota; kingdom Metazoa; phylum Arthropoda; class Insecta; order Lepidoptera; family Notodontidae; genus Clostera; species Clostera curtula. Next base: position 370,082 of record FR997813.1, on the reverse strand, counting down.
TTGCCGGCTTTTCTCTATGGAATGGCATTCCGAACCGGTGGTAAAATCTAAATGACAATTTATTTTTATTTCTTTTTTAAATTTGGATTTAGGGTTATTTTTTTCTTTGACTATTTGAAAGCATTCGCAAGAATTTATTCGAATAAAAAACATTTTGATTTTGCTAGCTTTATAAGTTTTATGGGAAACCTGCGTTTTGTGATATCATACAAATCACAATAACGTCGATATCTAACAGACGACTTGTCGTCGGTATTAACTCAGCCACATAAGAACTAAATAAGCTACTTAAGAACAATAAGCAATCCTGTTTTTTCTTTGGCAAAAAATAATTATGACGTAAAGTCTTATGTGTTGCCTGTGATGACTTATGGAACAGAGACGTGGTCGCTCACTATGGGCTCCATCAGAAGGCTCAAAGTCACCCAAAGGGCAATGGAGAGGGCTATGCTCGGCATTTCCCTGCGAGATCGAATCAGAAATGAGGAGATACGCAGGAAAACCAGGGTCACCGACATAGCCCACAGGATTGCCAAACTTAAGTGGCAGTGGGCCGGGCACATAGCGCGCAGGACCGACGCCCGATGGGGCAGAAAAGTCCTGGAATGGCGACCGCGTTCCGGAAAGCGCAGTGCTGGTAGGCCTCCTACACGGTGGACCGATGACCTGATTAAAGTCGCCGGAAAACGATGGATGCGGGCGGCCCAAGACCGGCCTTTGTGGAAATCTTTGGGGGAAGCCTATATCCAGCAGTGGACGTCTTTTGGCTGAAATGATGATGATGATGATGATGAAAGCCGTTCAGAAATTGAGCGTAGGCTATTATGGTTTTTGACAGACGTCAAAATCATTGAAAATACCGGTAGTTTTATGCGCTAATGATTCGGGTAAATTTAAAAAAAAATAGCGTACATAAGGGTGTCCTAAATTTTTTGGCAGTCGACAAATATTTTCAGATTAAGTAATTTGTTCGCATTCAACACTATTTGGGGGAACCGACAGCCTCGTCTTAGTTTGAACAGTTGCCAATAAGAGCGACGAACGGCACTTATTGGCAACTTCCGTGCTTCCAAAAACAATTGAAATAATGTCCGAGTACAGTAATTTGCAGTTCATTCGTCTAAATTTCCTTTTCCCAATTGAATTGGGGTCGAAGCCAGTTGATTGCCCCGTCTGGACCACCAAATATACATAATTTCAGCCCACAAATTACCCACTGCTAAGACAAGCCTCCTCCAGTTACATGGAGGGCACAATGTTTCGTATCAAGTTTTCCTTCTCCTGTTGCTAGATAATCGGCCTACCTTTGTAGGCCCTTACACCCTCAATATGGAATGGTTGGTGACATTATCAAATAGATTATCACGACTTGAGTGCTCCATACTTTACGCAAATTTGAGAAATAATGATGATGATGAAGATACTAACTAATATTATGAGGATCGTAGCAAATATATGACGCATGCCATGTACTTATGCCGTATCGACAGCTGTTCTTATGTCTAGATTAGAAGGCGAGTATACACCGTATGTCTCGCAATTATGATTAATTTAACCATAATTACACTTTATAATATTATGTAAACTTTATTAATACGCAACAGAAAAATACTATGATTTCAACAAAGAAATTAACTACAGATTTTTTTGCCGTCTAATCGGGAAATTTTATAATTACAAACGGTTTAAAAAAAAAACTCTTTACATAAAGTTTTCAATTTCGATTTACTTACGCTTCAGTTTCGGCTAATTTGTGAAACAGCCCCCGCGATACAGGGTACGTTTAAAAATAATATAAACGATCGAGCCGTACGTTGATATTCGCTGGACATGTTTCGTAGTAAAAAAGATTTCCCATTTATACCATACTAGCAACCCGCCCCGGCTTCGCACGGGTGCAATTGTGCATGTATTATACATATAAACATTCCTCTTGAAACACTCTATCTATTAAAAAAAACGCTTCAAAATCCGTTGCGTAGTTTTAAACATTTAAGCATACATAGGGACGGACAGACGACAGCGACTTTGTTTTATAACTACTACTACTAATAGGTAGTGATAGTGAAGATAGAAAAACATAGAACTGCTTCGTTTGATTAACTCTAAGCAGTTACTTGATGGCTATAGGGGTTTGGTCACACTCTGCATAAAGAACCAAATTTGGCCGACGGAATAGGTACTCTCCCTTAAAATGGCCTCGATTTTAATGGCCAGGTTTACCCTAATACCTTCCGATCCAGCATTCACTCCGCCACCAGTCTCGCTGTTGAAGCGGTGAAAACCCACATTTGCATGTCTAAAACGTACAGACGTAACAACCTACAGTATTTACGATTCCCCAGTTATTAGGTATTGTGCTGCTTGTATTGTGTGTTACTGAATTGTTCGCTCCGGCATTTTCACTATTTCGGCTAGTCTTTGTTCGTACGGACATCACGCTTGTGGTCTCTGGCGGGGTAGACAAAATAAGTCCCGACAGCGTTTGTTATCTCGCTTCCTAGGCGGGCTGACAATTGCTATTCCCGAATGACAGACGGCACGTGGCACAGATTCCGAGGGGGTTCAGTCATTAACCGGGGTGCAACGGCCACCTTGGAGTACTAGAAAAACAATCATGATTCCTAATATTTAATTTAATTTCTAATTGCATCTTGAGGTCAGGTCACCGAGTATTCTGGTTGAAAATTTGTTATATAGCCATGGTTCCTAGATGCTACACATCTATACAAAACAGTCAAACTGAAGTGCCTCTTTAAAATGTTCACATAACAGTTTTTTAAAGGATGTATGCCGCGATTACGGTACTTAACAATAACACACAAACAAAATGTATTGTTAGCTTTCTTGTTGAGGCGTAGTCTTCAAAGGTTGGCAATAAATTGTGCTATCTCAATTTGAATATCATTACTCAATCCACAAAATATTGATTTTATATGACAGGAAGTACGGAGGGTTTGCACAAATCAGAGCCAAGGCGAATCCGTGTTGCGCTTGCACAATATGCCTGCGCAGGCTGCTAGCCCTGCATTGGCGAAAGTGAGCTTGCGCAACACCCAGGTGCTGTGTAGATCTGCGCCCTAACGGGGCAATTCTGGGGTATATCAGTGAGCAGATTTTGTTGAATAGATAAAATCAGCAGTTGTAATGTGAGGTATAGGACGACCAATCACCGAGCATAATAATAATTTAAAATGTTGATAGGTATATCATAATTTCGCCTCTTGTTGGATAGGTAAAAAATATCGTAAATTTGTTTGAGAAGTATTTAGAACTTTATTACTTGACTTTAAAAGCCGGTTATAAATTTACTTAAACAATAGTGCGTCTCTACATCACCAAGTATCTTTTTTAAACATCTTTTGCATATTCTTAGTCAGTTACATTTTTATTACCTGCAGAGATTAGACTTGAATTGAAGCCAGAATTAAATGAACAGCAACCTTCAACGTCTACACAGTAAAATACACACGCACACTACAATACTCAACAAACTAGTTTTTATGTAATGTTTACGATTACTTGCGATTGAGGTCAACATATTATGTATACTGAATAACTACTCACTTGTTCAAAATCACTTATTTGAATGGCCCTAAAATATTTATTCACATGGTTTTATTTGGCTTTATTTCTAGTACAAATCAGTGTGTGCTGAAAATACAGTTATTATTTATAATAGAGAAATCTAAGGTTTTATTGTTTGTGTTTTACATTGTCTCGATTTGAATGCCTTTAGTAGTACGTTACGGTGTAAAGTTATTATTTAATTTATCAAGATTTTATGTGAAAGTAAAGTAGCTGAAACATTTATTGTATTGTTTTAAAGAAACAACAACCCGAGTTTTTGTTGTTTGTTGTTATTTTTAGAGCTCTTTGCTGTAGATTAATTTGTGGAACCGGTGGTAAATGGTCATTACATAAATGACTTGACCATAGAACCCAAATGAGCGAACTTCATTAAATGTCCTTATTATTTTGATAGATACGAAGATAAGAAATATTATATTTTAGTCTATATAGTATTATAGTACTATATAGACTATATAGTATTATAGTTTAGTATATAGTATTATAGTTTAGTCGTGAGTATTATTATATCTGTGGTCGTGAGTATCAGAACGTGCGCGGGCGCATCCCGGATACGTCTCAACAAACAAGTTAAGGTGGATGCTCCAGGGTAGCCCGCGAAATTCAAATTTTCTTACGTTTTTTGCAATTTGCAGGGCAGTGCTAGGTTGTATAATAAATAATAATAAATAATAATAATAAATATCCTTGGACATTTCACACAACGCCATCTCGTCCCAAGCTAAGCAACTAAATGCTTGTGTTATGGTAACGAGATGGATGATAAACTACTTAAATACATTTTTTTTTTTGTAAATACATACTTATTATAGATAGAAATGACACCCAGACTCCGAGCCAGTGCCTCTGGTTTAGACAAAGACACTTGCCCGACCCCGGAATCGAACCCGGGACCCGTTGATCCAAAGGCGGCACATCTAACCACTAGACCAACGAGGCAGTCAAGTGATGATGAACTTTTGATTAGCGGCTGTAAGACGTATGTAGTTACAGAGTTATAATCATCAAACTCATCATTTTAACCCTCCAAGCTATTAAAGGTGCAAGAATGACTTTTACGTTGAAAAAGTTTTTCTTGCACCTTTATGAGCTTGGAGAGTTGTATTCATGATTTTGATGATTATAATTCTATAACTACATACGTCTTGCAGCCGCGAATAACATTTTAATCGACATACAACCTAGCACTGACCTGAAAATTGCAAAAAACGTACGAAAATTTGAATTTCGCGGGCTACCCTGGAACATTCACCTTAAGCGCAACGGCAGGCGGCTCTGTTTAGGAACACCTTTGCCGATCGGTCTATGGAAATTGAAGATCAAACTTATAACCTCAACGAAAATTATGCATAAAAACATTAAATCAATAAAAAAAACTTTTGTTTATTGCTAAATTCTGTGGTCAAATGGAGAATAGAAATAAATTAAATTAATTATTGTCAATTTGTTATGCAGTCATTTAACAAACAGAAAAACAAAAATGAATAACATTAAAATACTTAAAAACACTAAAGACTAGGAACAAACTAAACCTAACACTTAAAAATAGAAATACTTATTGTTGGAAAATAAAATTAAATAAGTATAAAATCCAGACTGGTTCCCTTGGGGCGGGTGCCCAAAATGCTGGCGACATTGCCTTGCTGTATGTATTGCCGAATTTGGACCACTGGTCGACCACTACACACATATCAGGTATAAATAAATGTTATAGTTCTTACTAGCTAGTTATAGTTTCCGAACACTTCTAATTCGTGCTAAGTTTGTGTCGTCCCCAAATTGCAAAATGGTCATGAAAATGCAAATGGTTGGTCACTGGTGGTCTGCCCAACTCTATTCGCTTTTTATAAATTTAATTTATTGATTAAATTGATAGACATGCTTTGAGTAAATCTTGCATGTTATGGGTTTATAATTTTCAAGTGTGAAGGCCGCAAGTTAACAGCCGTCACGTACTGATAAAGATCGCCTTTACGAAATAAATGCTATTTTAAACTACTTACATTTGGCAAAGCTACTTAAAAACACAACATTATTAAAAGAGGCCTGATTGATATAAGTACTCGGAAAAAAGGTCTAGGTTGCATTCAAAAAAATATTACATGTATCGTTTTGAGCTTTGATGATTAGGTATGATTATACCCTGTTCAGGATAGCATTATCGATTTGACAGATGTCAATTTTTCTGATCGACATAAATGTATGATTCCGAACTACCCTGCACGTGCAGCAGTGCTGTCTCGGCACTACTGGTCCCCATACAACCGCTACATTGCTGCCTAGCTCGGAATGTAATCTCATTTAAGCTTTTAAAAGTATTGTATGGGGACCAGTAGTGCTGCGACAGCACTGTTGCGGCAGTACTGCTGCGTGCAGCGTTGATCGGAATCATACCTTTACTTTGCAATGACGAACAGTGATGGGAAACAGATAATATCTACTAGTCAAACAATAACTGTGACGAGATGATGTGGCTGTATTATGTGTGAAATTCTTTATCACTTTTTATGACAATATTCGCATAAAAAACATTTTCATTTTGAAATAAAATTGAAATTAAATAGGAACTTTTTATGAATATTGACCCGCCATCGCTTATCTACCCAATGTTTTATATGTCTAGTGCAATAAAGAATTTCACACTTATTACACCCACGTCTATTTGTCACAGTTACAAGCGTTATTTTTTGGACTGCTAGATATTTTCCGTTTCCCATCACTAGCCCGTCTGTCAAATCGATCAAGTTATCTTGTACAGGGTATAAATATTTAATTTCTAGCAACATTATTCACTAACTTTCACTAAAGTAACTACGTAGCGCTCACTCATGCTTGACCCATTGCTGAGTCGGGCCACCTCCAATTACATTGAGGGTAATAAGCCTACTGTGCCACGCTGGCCACATAGATGGGTTGGAATAGGATTCCCTATCAAGTTATCCTTCTCTTGCGGCTAGGCTTTCGGCCTTATCATTTCCTTCTGTCGGCCCTTACGACACCCTCTCAGTGGAATGAGGTGGCTGAACCATATATTCTTAATCCGTCACCACAGGAACACTAAGTCACTCATATATTGATTTATTTTTCCGTTTGGTGTATTCAAAAACCAAGCTATAATAGTTTTATGAAATTATCTGTTGGAGTATCTTTCTGCAGACAACATCTAGAAATCAAATTGCAGTAATGTCAAGGATGCACCAACGGTTAGCCGGATGACACGCGCGTGCATTACAATAAGTACCGACTTGGGATGCAGACAGCGTTCACTTCGTCAATATTTCCATCAGTTTTGCGAACATGGTGGCTGATTACCTCATCACCTTAGCCTTTATAGGACCCCCTGCTGACTCTCTCCCCCCCAATTTCGTGGATGGAACCTACTGTGCTCCTGAGTGCTCTACTGTGCTCCTACTGTGCAAAAGAGTTTAAATTGTAAAGTTAATAGGTGGCTGTTTTATAGGTGGTTATTGCGATTGTTCACGAACTGCACAAAGACAATTGCACGCATCCGGACGAGTGGTGGTCGCACAGCTAGCGGGGACTCACGCAGTTCCATAAAGTTGCAATTTTATATAGAAACTATTCTAGAGGTTTCAAATGAATTTGATATTAGTGAATCTATAAATATGGAGCCGAGAGCTAGTACCAAAATACCAATAGAAATAACTTAAATGTTAAAAAAATCTCGTTTCATTCCATTTATCTACAGTATTCTGAGGGTATTGTAGGAGGCTATTAGAAAGATACCATATGCCAAGGCTACTTTTTCTACTATTGAATGGTGGGCTCTGCAAAAATTAAATGCCAATTAACGTAAATGCCTTATGTGTCATAGTTACACCTATCCGCTTTCAGCAAGGCGTAGCTTCGCATTATCTATGATTGTACCTACAGCCAGAGCAGACGCGTTTGTTTGAGAACGAAGGTTGCAATCTAAACTCGCTAACGGGTAAAATATCTGTGGTAATTGTTATGCAATCGACTCTACCTTACCTAACAGGTGAAACAAACAATTAGGATGATCGTAGGAGACAGGGAGATCCCATGCATAAGTTTTAGAGCATTCAAAATCGCGTTTTAGACTCGCAAACTGTCCGATTGACTGTACACTAGTTATTCTAATGGCAGTGCATCGTATGGCAAGTCCTTCTCTGCTCTAAAATTTCATTGGGTGACGCTAGGATATCCAATTTGAGGTCCGTGCGAGCGAAGCCGTGGGCGGCATCTAGTAATACATATGTTTAATATGATTGACTTTGACACATTATTTGCTTTTATCTTTCTATTATATCTTTCTTGTTTCCAAATAAAATTCCATTTGGTAACACATAACGCCGAAAACAGAAACATTCTACATATAACTGCAAATACAATAATATTGATAGTTACTTTGGGGCTTTTGAGTAAAACACCAATGTATAAAGTACGGGAGGATCCGTCATCGCGACGCGTTCCATAATATTTATGTCTGGGAGCATCCGCTAAACCTATACTATGCCACCAATTCTGCGTGTTTTGTAAACTATGCGCGTTTCCATATTCGTGTGTTTACTATGTTAAGAACGCCAGTTTTGGGTGTCCATAACAAAATATTGTTACCGTTTTTGTAAAATAAAATAAAATAATTATATCGTTCGATTATTCTTGCCGGCTCTACTATGTGGAACACCATTCTGAAAAACTCTAAATATTATAAAACGTAGCAGAACATTAGGCCTCCTATACGCGTATATATAGTCAAGGGCCGTCCCAAGCTTCGCTCTCCCATGCGCGATATATACTCCGGGCAATAAATTTAAAACATATGTGTTTAATAGAAGCTGGCCATAGGACCCTTTTTTATACCACTAAGGTGGCACGCAAGCTTACGTTGGCAAGGGTTATCGTCGCCTTGCACGTTTCTTACCCCGGAGGTGCCACAAAAGTACCGCCAGGCCAGTAAAAACTGGAAGCATGAAGCTACCGGCAGACGGAAAGGGGACTTCTTCTGCTACCAGCATCATGCTCCTCTAATAACGTTCTGGTGACCTTACTTACGCGCAGGTTGTTGTTTTACGTAAATGTAACTAGTAGGTCTGTATAACATATGGTAAATATGTTTCGTTTGTAAAGAATGCACAACAATACACTGTTTAACTCATATTTCAATAGTTATAAAGTGTATTGTTGTAGGTAAGAAAAGCACCTATATAATAATTATATATTACCTACATTGTGTACAGTTTTATTCCATTTTATTGAATACTAGTGGCCCGCCCCGGCTTCGCCCGTGCAAAGCGGGGGTGAGTTATACATATAAACCTTCCCCTTGAATCACTCTATCTATTAAAAAAAACCGCTTCAAAATCCGTTGCGTAGTTTTAAAGATTTATGCATACATAGGGACGGACAGAAGAATGCGACTTTGTTTTATACTATGTAGTGATAGTGATAGTGATAGTGATGATATGGTAAGGTAAACTTTGTCACAGTAAGAACTAAAGTAAATAATTATTACATATTCTTTAAAATGTTGAGATCAAGAAGGCTCTACAAAATTTCCATTTCAATCATTACTACGTTTCTTACACAATATCCCGGCCTTAACTTGAATCTCGAAAAAGTGTATCGTTGTAGTTACATTGCCAGATCAGTTTCAATCGAGTGCCACAATTAAACTCACCGCCCTTCAATGGACCGCGAAATTTGAAAGTGGCTCCGGTCCGAAGGCCGATTGGCTAATACTCGCGAGAAAATGACCTTCACCGTCTTCGTAGGAAATAACTTCTTGACCGATCTTATCGTGTTATTTTATTTAAATCCCAACGTTTCATACACTTTGGAGTGTCCGTGGTCGCGGGATCGATAACACGATAAGAAGTGTCAAGTAATCATTTCCTGCAATGCGCAAAGATCGTGAAAACCTAATACATCTTCACTGTCTTCGTTAATTTCCTGCTAAAACATAAAATTGTTACAAACAAATTGAATCGCATAAGTTTGTAATTACGAGTATCACGCTTTGATAGAGTCGCCTAATGTCTGAAGAATTTTAAAGAAAACATTGAACCGTTTAAGGAAGGCAACACACGAACAGCTTTTCTAACCAAACGGTCTCCACCAGTAATCCCACTAAATATCTATCGGTGAGGAGACGGTAGTAGGTCTGTGTAAATATTGGTAATTATTTAGGTCAAGTAAGGTTGGACTGGTGATGACCCCAATCGATTTGTAGAAAAGGCAAGGTAGACCTGGAACACAACACACTAATACCGCACAACTCTCAGGTATAACGACTTTCGCTGACGAGGCGTATCTGTGACCAACTCTAATAGAACATTCACGCTGTGCCCGATAGGTGCTAACTCGCGATAACGGCCGATAACAGAGACCACAATTACGCGGCTCGCCTTGTCCATACGTATGTCTTAGTTCAAAGTATAAGTTATAGTATAGTTCAAAGATATCGATGTTTTCCTAAACCAGGTTTTTACTTTAAAACCAACCAACTAGCTATGGTTATTATTATTCTTCAAGCGTTATCTGAATTCCATAATGTTTCTGTGATTCTCTTAGCTCATTTTTCGAAGTTTGACTTTCGTTACCAGCTGGTGGATCAACTTAAAGAGAATGAAAGTAGCTTTGTTTTCTCGTGAAGTTTGGCACATTATAGGATTAGCGTACAGCCTGTCTATGCGCTGTAGTATCGACCTGCATTCAAATCGCAGCGCGTATTTTACGAACGTCTTGAAACATGTCCGCGAGACGTTGGTGGTATTTTACCTGAGACGCCGCCGGTTTCCTGTGACCGGATCTAATCTAAACATAGATTTTCCCAATGCCCTCAGATTATTATGTATTTAGTGTTTCTACACTAAAGAAAACATTCTAATGTGCTCCATACATGTTGGTGGCCAGCGTTGTCCTGACTAATTAATTACAATTGTACTAACATACTCGGTATGTTATCTATATTCATAAAGAATTTGTTTAAATGCACTATTCTTATGAACTATTAGTCCGATTTGAAAATATGAATTTACATTTGATAGTCTGCTTATTGAGAACCGTATATCAACATGCTATATCAACCGCAAGGGAGCAGAGCCGTAATCACAAATATGTTATCAAACTGATATCTTTACATTAGTCTACAACTAACGTTAATAATGTTTAGTATTGGTAATGGATTTCATATACATGTTTGGTCGAATAATCGGTATACGGGCCAAATAAAAATGGTACTATATTAAATATTTAAGGTGGTTACTGGTTGTTATGACTTATGACATTCATCCAATAATTATCAAAAGGTCCAAAAGCTAACAAGAAAATGCGAATCTGCGCCTTTTTTTATACTGATAGACGGAATAATTTTCTTATATATATATACTAGCTTTTGCGCGCGGCTTCGCCCGCGTGGGTTTCGAACCCGTGCATATTTTTTATGAACATAAAATCGGTTATTGTGACTAAACTATGATAGTTAGATATGTGCTCTTGCGGACTTTTTTGTAGATCTTTATAAGACCTACAAACCCGTAGTACATCATTTTGTTCTATTGTCAATAGTTTTTGCAGCGCACGCATAAATAGGTTTTCGATTTTACACCTTAGTTTACAAAATCGCAATTTTCATACGGATCCCTAATTCTTTTGAAAATAAAATATAGCCTATAACCTTCCTCGATAAATGGACTATCTAACACTGAAAGATTTTTTGAAATCGGACCAGTAGTTCCTGAGATTAGCGCGTTCAAACAAACAAACAAACTCTGCAGCTTTATATATTAGTATAGATATAGACGGAATAAACTTCTCTGTCATTTTCAACCTACTATGGTTAACACAAGTGTCAATCAGCAACAACTGGAAATTTAATGAGACCAAACTGTTCAACTTTTATTATTTCAGATATTTCTTGTTTCGTAATAATGTTTTACTCAATACGAGTTAAACTCGTATGATGTTACCATCAGGCGGATCGTAGGCATGACGACCACCCTAGTCATCATCATTTTTTCAAATCTAATGTTATACAGAGCAGGCCGATGGATTTGGAGTTATTTTAACTGCATTTCGGTTTAATATGCAAACACAGGTATGGCAATTAGATAAGGTATTTTCATTGTATTTACGATAGGGGCTAGTACAGATAGAGTCAAAATATGTGTTGTGCCGTCGAAGTTATGCTCAAGGGGGCAATTTTACAACATCATTATTTTCAATAGTATTCCAAATCAGTCACCAAACGGAAAACTGTTTATGATAAATAATACTACGATAACTACACAACAAAGGGAAAAAAAGGTCTTGTAAGTGTCTATCATTCGCACTACACAAAAGTAGGAAAATCTGCCTGCAGTAAACCGGTTTTCAGTTAAACCGGTATCTATTTCTATGTCTAAAGATCGTTAAGCTTAGGAATGGGTTTACCTGCCCCAAGAACATTGTTTACCTACTTTATGGTTATTGTATAGTTATAGTCCGGGGTCCCCCGTACATTGATTTCACTTGATTACTATCAAGCTAATTTTTCGTGAGTAGCTTCATTTTCATGAGACGCCCAACATTTTCTTGTCGACAACTCATGACTGTGGTAGCTAACAGAGGTAGCAAAGGTTAAATATGTTGATTTAATGATTCTAAAAAAATTATTACTAACCGGGTGATTTTTGGTATATCTGATGAGAATAATCTAAATTATTCGAAAATGTATTTGTCCTACAAAATGTATGGTTTGATCAAAGAGTCCTCCACTTCCAATATGTATCGATAACGAGGTCATCAAAAATAATTACTAACCAGCTGGTTTTTTTTATTTACTTAGTAAATATTTATATTATTTAACCGTCATATTGTTCTACAAGTTGCGTGGTACGTTAACCCGGTCCTACACTCAGAAATTGGTAATACCACAAGACCCATTTTGTCATCACTAACTGTAGGACACCAATTTTACATGATAGGTTAGTATTCTCTGCCCAAATGATACAATGTCCTACAAAAAAACAGGTATGTATCATGAGTCCGACAGAAATTGTCATTTTTCGTTTTCCTACTTATAACTTATGATACAGTGAAAACATCTTTTTTATTAACTTAAATAACTTTTTTTTTTACTAAAGTAGTACAAAAAAATTATTATTTACTTAAAAAAAATGTATATTCATCAGATTCATCTGATAAATTTTCAGTATCATCACTGTCATTTTCATCTATTTCATTTTCCTCGTCTTCTGACTGTAATAACGTAAAAAATTAAGTATTTTTAACATAAAATGAATCCACTTCGTTTTATAGTGTACGAAACTTTTTATATAGTACATATACGGATCCCGCTATACAACGACCACCGATATGTTTAACGGATGAAAATTATTTTATTAAAAATTTAGGACTTTTTCAGGAAATCCATTTTTTAAAATTATTTTTAACATACTAAATTTCTAATAAAATAATTTTCATCCATTAAACATAACGGTGAATGTCCTTGTATAGCGGAATCCGTATAATGTCCTATATAAAAAGTTTTGCACACTATAAAACGAAGTGGATTCATTTTATGTTAAATAATACTTAATTTTTTACGTCATTACAGAGACAGAAGACGAGGAAAATGAAATAGACGAAAATGACAGTGACGATACTGAAAATTTATCAGATGAATCTGATGAATTTTTTTTTTTATATGTAAATAATATTTTTTTTGTACTACTTAAGAAAAATAATTTATCTTAATAAAAAAAAAGACGTTTTCACTGTATCATCACTACATAGTATAAAACAAAGTCGCTGTCGTCTGTCCGTCCCTATGTATGCTTAAAACTTGAAAACTACGCAACGGATTTCGAAGCGGTTTTCTTTAATAGATAGAGTGATTCAAGATGAAGGTTTATATGTATAATACATGCACCCGTGCGAAGCCGGTTCGGGTCGCTGGTAAGTTATAAGTAGGAAAACGAAAAAATTACAATTTTTGTCGGACTCGTGTTACATACCTGTTTTCTTGTAGGACATTGTATCATTTGGGCAGAGAATACACTAACCTATCATGTAAAATTATTGTCCTACAGTTAGTGATGACAAAATTGGTCTTGTGGTTTTAACAACTTTTGAGCGTAGGACCGGGATAACGTACCACGCAACTTGTAGGACAATATGACGGTTAAATAATATAAATATTTACTAAGTAAATAAAAAAAACCAGCTGGTTAGTAATTATTTTTTATGACCTCGTTATCCATACATATTAGAGGTGGAGGACTCTTTGATCAAACCATACATTTTGTAGGACAAATACATTTTCGAATAATTTAGATAATTATCATCAGATATACCAAAAAGCACCCGGTTAGTAATAATTTTTTTTGAATCATAAAATCAACATATTTCACCCTTGCTACCTCTGTTAGCTACCACAACCAAGAGTTGTCGACAAGAAAATGTTGGGCGTCTCATGAAAATGAAGCTACTCACGAAAAATTAGCTTGATAGTAATCAAGTGAAAACAATGTACCGGGGATCCCGGACTATTATTTGTGTTTGAAACAAAAAATATATACAACACTTGACAAAATTGAAAGCAATTTATGGAAGAAACCAAGTTAAGGTGGATGCCCCAGGGTAGCCCGCGAAATTCAAATTTTCTTACGTTTTTTGCAATTTGCAGGTCAGTGCTAGGTTGTATGTTGATTAAAATGTTATTCGCGGCTGTAAGACGTATGTAGTTACAGAGTTATAATCATCAAAAACTTTTTCAAAGTCAAAGTCATTCTTGCACCTTTATGAGCTTACAGGGTTGTCTTGATGATTTTAATTCTGTAACTACATACGTCTTACAGCCGCGAATAACATTTTAATCAACATACAACCTAACAAGAAAATTTGAATTTCGCGGGCTACCCTGCGGCATCCACCTTAATATCAGTCACGTACTACGGCTCCCCCCATTACATGGAGGGTAAATAGTCATATATTATATTTTGCACTAATTACGGACTAAAGTTACCTCTTAATATTGAAATAGGGTATTTTGTACTAATAATGTTAATTAATTGCACGAAATTAAGTAATATGTCCGTGTGGTGGCTGATTTAAGCTACATAGTTTCACCACCCTATTGCAACCTGAGGGTGTTGGCAAGGAAGGAAATGACAAGGCCGATAAGCTAGCTACAAGAGAAGGAAATCTTGATACGAAACCTGTCGGGGTCGGCTAAATCCCTCCTTAAAACTGGTGGATTCCCGACTCCGCAGTGGGTTATCTGCGGGCTGAGTATTGCTAGTCATTACGATGAGGTATCATCATTTAGATACGTATAATAAAACAGATATTTTAAATCTTCAGAATTCGTGTCGTATTGTTTGTTACACACTACACGAATATTATCTTTGATTGCGTACGAGTACATTGTCAACCATCTATGAATACAAGGACGTAATGATGACCATGACATATTCTTGATGAGTCCAACTATTACCCTATTCTTTTTTAAGAGAGATTTCCGGTTAAATTGAATTCATCAATTAAGCCTGCAATTGAGGTGACGGATTAAGAATACGTAGAGTGACCATCTTATTCCATCCTGAGGGTGCCGTAAGAGGCGACAAAAGGAAATGACTAGGCTGAAAAAAAAAATGAAAACTTTACCTAGTAATACTTTGATAGGTTGTTATTTTTTTTTTATTATATATTCATTCTATTTTAAATTATATTTGTTAAAATTGATCGATAAATATAAAAGAATATTCGTATATCTATACGATCTTCAGCTGACCCACATAGCCGCTGTATTCGGCGTGATTGCTGTGCTCCATTTGGTTTAATTTAAAACAATAAACCGCTTCTATTGGCGGATTGGCGGCAATCATCGTGTCATCGTCAGATTTGCTGTCGTGAGGGTGTACCTTAACTCCTTGACTAGTCACTCAACGTGGTTGAGGAGCATGAGCATTGTTTGTGATGATTGCCAGTACTCAAGACGAATGCAATCTTTATTTGGCACATATCATACGCTGCTCAAATGTGTCGATTAATCAATATGTTGCAGTGAGTGGATTGTAAAGTATATTCTGGCATCGGTTGAAGAACCTGCAGTTCTGACAGGTTGGAATTCTTGGAAGACAAATATGGCCAATGGACCTATTATTATCCATTAGTAAGATTAATATGAGCCTTTTTAGAACGAGAGATTTTATATCAGGTTTAACCAATTTAGTTTATAACTATGTAATTAAATTAATGTTACCGCATTTTTAATTACTTTACACACATATACTTTGTCAATATTTTATCTATCTATCTTCTTAAATATAAAAATGAATTGCCGTTCGTTAGTCTCGCTAAAACTCAAAAACGACTGGAGCGATTTGACTAATCTTGGTCTTGAAATATTCGTGTGAATCCAGGGAAGGTTTCAAAGGTGAGAAAATTTGAAAAAATATCATTCAGGTTTTTGATCTATTGATTCTGAGGCGGTACGAAGTTTGCCGGGTCAGCTAGTTATTGATAAAATGTATTTAATACAACATTCGACCGTTTACTACCAGTTCGGAATGCGACCACTATTGAGAAGTACTGGCAAGAAACTCAGAGGACCAGTATTGTTTTTCTTTGCAGTCGTATTTAATATATTTTCTATAACATAAATAAATTAAATGAACACATATGGTAACCGTAATTGGCCTTATTATTTTCCAGTACTTATAATGAATTCTTAGTGTTAATTTGATTATTATATTACGTGCCATCTACGTTTATACAATATGTCCCATATAAATTAAACACCAATTAAACATTAATTTAAACTATCGTATAATGCGGAAGATTGAGTGTCTTTGTCTAAACCAGAGGCACTTGCTCTGAGTCTGGATGTCATTTGAGTCCATGAATTACATGTTTGTAATTGCCCACGCGATACAGGTTATACCTAGTGCAGGCGTTTCGTTTCTTTTTGATCAAAAGTATTTTAATGAGTCTGTGTGTGCTTATGTATTTACATACTTAGTTTGCGCTTATGAAACGCTCTTTTTTATACCGGATAAATGACTAATTCTGGATTTACGCTCCTGTACTACTGGACTAGTCCTGAGCAGCAGACCTTTTGGGGGGGGCACAGACAGTCTAGTGACGCGTACTACGCCTTGGGTGAAGTACGCGTCTAAACTGTATAGATGTGGCTCTTGTTTACGGCAAGTCTCCCAACCTCGATTACCACCGGCCTCTAGGTGAAATCCTGGCCAGATAATACCTAGTTTAAGCAGTGCAGCTGATACCTACATGCCATGAGTTTTCACTAATAAACAGCATTGCAAATTCCCAGCTGCTTTTTAGTGTTCTAGCTTTATTTGTTTAATATCACTGCTTACTTACCTTGATCTTTAGAATAACCTATCTACAAACTAGGGTCACAGGCGGCGTGGAGTGCTTTGTCAGTCACTTGGTTACAAATTAACTTCAAGTTATTATGCTTGTCCTCATGCGTTATACTTAGGTATAGGTAATAACTTACATAATGTACACGTCTTACTTACGTCTTACTTACATAAATCACATTTAGGATACACGTATGTGTCTTGTGAAGAAGAATATTTGATATAATAAAAATAATACAAGAAAAAGTAGAAATTACCTTTTTTGCTAGAGTAAAAAAATCATAACCACATAATTTCTATTGATTTCTATTTCCCAATATGTATTATCAAAATGCCATGTCAGCACAATAAACATTAATGGAATACTCAATTAATAACAACAATTATTTAACAAGGTCGCTCGACGATCATTCGTTTTTGAGTTTACACAACTCGCGATGTAAATTATTAAAAACAATATCGACTTACCAAATTAACTATATCAAATTGGAGAACAAGCACAAATTGAGAGATAGTTAAAAATAAGTTTTTTGTTTGTTTTTTTTTTTAAATAGAATGAATGCACTCGCGCGAATATTATACGCGTACAGTTGACAGCTGTCAAAAAAGGCCCGAGCGTGCACGCGCGGCAGTGTGCGAGCGCAAAGTGCGATTGCGACTATTGCGAGTGTTTGGCGGTCGAAATTACAACACTCATTATCTGTTGCGTATGCGCCTATCGAAAACGTGTGGTTATGCTGGTATTGCTGCGGTCAGCAGTTGCGGTAGTATCCTGGTGATAATCAAAGCATAGGGGAAGATGACTTTCCGGAAGGTTATATAATTTTATTAATTGACTGCCACAATCCCAAGGGCGAAAATTTTGCCGCGATATTTTTACAGTCAAATTACATAAAAGCCTAAAATTGTACAAATGTGACACGGATCAATAAATACACATTATAGATGAAACAAATCAGTATCAAACCGCCCGGTTTATGAGTGAAAAAAGATAACAAGCAGATACAAATAATATTGGGCAAAGTAATTAAAATATAATTATATATATTTTGCATTTGTACCTAGATGCATCTGAGATGAGTATTGGGGCTTCAGATTGCAGATATAAGGCTACAACTATAATAAACAAACCCTATTTTTTTATCAGTGCCGTTAGCGAAGTACAATCAAACCAGTTTGCGCGTGACAGGGCAATGACCGCTGCAGTGCTGTCGTGATCCCCTCTGACCCTAGCCTAAGATCTAACATTCTAACTTCTCGCATGATTTTATTATAGTTAGTCCCCTTTCATATGTACTTATACAAAGACACACGCGCGAATCGAAAGGAGGATTTGAAATCCATTGGCAGTACTTTGTTATCTCTAGACAAACAAGGCCTCCATCCCGAGAGTCTTAAGAGCCGAATAAAGGACCACCTACCCTCAAGAGAAGGAAATCTTGAAACAAACTCTGTGCCAAGAGTCTTGCCAGAGTGGCACATTAGGCTTATATCCTCCCAGACCTGTCTCAGTGGGGGGAAATTTATGGGCTGAAATGAATGTATCTCCCACTTTTACCAGGATTGTTAACAAGCTCAGTTTGACTGATTACTTAATATTTTGATTGGTCAAATGTCTTCGTTATTGGAATAGTCACCTCTAGGAAATTACGTAATTTCACAGTACCTACATTGTGTGTGTTTATTGAATAGAGATCTTGAGATGTAGCAGTTGCGCCACATGTATTGAAACGTTAGGAAACAATTGCATGTAGGTACCTAACATTTATATGAGTTTGTATCTGATTCTGCAGTTTGTTTATTTAAAAGTATTTAAATATCATGGATTTAGGAGTTGTCAAAATTGTACTAAATACATAGAAGTAAGAAAGTAGAAATTTATGTTGATTAAAAAAAGCCAGTTGGACTTTGCCATCTCCTCCGAATCGTTGGAAAAAAATGATGTCAGAAAAAACACAAATACAAAAGTGATAGCCATTTAAAATAGGCGGAAATGTGTAGAAGTGCATTTCGAGGATATTTTTTTTGTTATTTGAGCATTATTATTACAATTGTGCATGAGTGACATGTATGAAATATAGTCGTACCTACTAGCAGACGCGGCTACGAGTTGCTGTGGTTAAGGTTTTTTTTTGTATTAATATTTATTACATTAACATACATTAATTTAACTTTTAATAATCCAGTAAACAGATATCGCCATCTGTTAGAATCGTTTGGAACATTTAATTGTGACTGTCAAATAATAGACAAATAATTTGCAACAATAGGCAATAAAATAAAATAATAATACGACTCTATATTGACATGTAAGCTATCCTATCTTTCAAGTTGGATCAAATTGTACACGGTGTGCAAAGATTAAAATCGGTTACGCGCTTTTCCAGTTCAATTTAGATTCCTTCAATTTACAATACGACAACACTCCCATACAAATGTTGTAATCAATGTCAGTCACAACTATGACTTTAAGATTCGTACGTCTAACCGCAGATACTGATCTCCGATCAGCCCCATCCACATTGCACTTTAATGCCTATAAACGGAATTAGCATTCACAGACTACCTTGCTTTTGGCACGAGTTCTCCTTTGACTATAAACATGACAAACTATTTTTTTGGAATTGGGTAAATGCATGCATAACTTTCTTTAACACACACCGAGGAAGAACTGGCAGAACAGTCGGCCTATGTGGGACCCATCAAGGCGTGCTCCATGAACAGGATCAAATGATACACCCCAAATGTGATTTCTAAACAATAGGAGGCTCCGAACATTAAGGTATTAAATGTTTTCTCTTGAATGCATTGTCAAGCTTACAACATATAAATGCCGTTTAAGTAAATTTAATTTGGTAATTAATTTGTAGCATGGGGTCTGTTCGAACCCATTTAGACTTGGATACTTAATAACAATGTATTCATAATAGAATACATTTTCATAGCTTATGTAGAACTAAGTAATTTCATACGAAATTAGTGTATGTACGTAGTTAACTGTATAATTTTTATATTACAACATAAAGTTTTCTGTACATGTAACTGAAATGTATGTGTTCCAAGCAGTAATAACTAACATTACTCAAAGAGTATTCTGTATTGTCATGATATGATGATTGCATGTTCATGTTCTACGATACATAAAAGCGTTCATGTTCTACGATTTAAAAAAGCTTGGTACCTGTGTCTCGTCGACCGTCCCGCAAACAACGACTCCTTTGCACTGATTGCCAGTTCGTCTCTATCTTCGGTTTATATGAGCACGGTTGGGTACTTGCCACTATCGGTATCTTTATTAATGATGCGTACGGGAATTATGAAATTACCATCGCACTGCTGACCCTTTGGCGATTAAGATAATCGATCAAATGCATGGCATTATACAAATCTTAAGACCATCCCCTTTTCAACTTTCAGGCTCCATACTTTACATTTCTTGCGTTTGCTTGATATTATTCGCGTGTTGTTTGTGAGGTGTGAGGAGTTTGAATAAATAGTGACACCAGACCAATCCGGTCTGAACTGCGACAGAACGATAACTTGAAATGAAACCGAAACCACTATGTGATAATGAAAGATCTGGGACAGAAGTGTAATTCAGCATTCCGTGCGCGAACTTAAAAAAAACTAAATTTGAATTATTTGTTAACAAGAACACCTATTCCTGCTCTTCTGGATGAATAATTAGAAAAAAATCATAAGATCCATCAAAATTATCTATGCTATGTGCTAAATATTCACATAATTTTTAATGCTCCCCTATCTCGAGATTCTCAATACTTTCGCCTGTTTTGACACATGCATTCCCAAAAATGTTATACAAATCCTAACTAGTGTAATCACGGATAGAGCTTAGTGGCAAGCATCTTTCGTCTATACGTTTGGAGGCATTGTAATTCGCAAAGCCTCTGCAATAGCTCGTCCAGACAGCCTTTTTATCATCCATCCATAGCATGGCTTGACCAGGAAAATAATTAACTCTTCGCTAAGGAACATTCGGAACATAGAAGCAAGTGAAATAGGTCCTTTTGAGTTCCCACCGACTTTGGAACTTTAAAAGAGCGTGCACGTCTCTTCGCAGTGTCAACAAGTCTGGGAAACAAGTGTTCGGCTGCATTTGCCACTTCGTAGCCCATACCTCCATGTAACTGGAGGAGTCCCGGCGCATTCCTCCAATTACATGGAGGGTATTATGCTTAACTTAGCTTACTGTGCCACGCTGGCCAGACGGGTTGGCACGTGGTTTCGTATCAAGTTCTCCCTGTCGGCCTGCCCGGCATGGCTGACCCTGATAAGGGATGGCCCCAACGGATCTACACAAGACCTGCTCACCACGGCAAGGTAGCAGCACAGTCATGAGGGTTCAGACAGTACTTGTAGGATTCAAACCAACCATATTTTTAGAGAAATTAATTAAAATATCATTCAGGTGGAAACAAGAATTAGAGTCATGTATCATTATGATTTAGTGTTTATCAGTATCACTACTCACTTCATCATCAGCCTATCTCAGTCCACTGCTGAACGTAGCCCCCCCCCCCCCCATGGCTCGCCACTGAACCCGGTCTTCGGTTCTATGCATCCAGTTGCTGCCGGCTGCCCGTCACAGATCGTCGCTCCATTTAGCAGGGGGGCGTCCCACCCTATGTTTGCCAGTACGTGGTCTCCACTGTAGCACCTGTTTACCCCAGCGGCCGTCAGTTCTACGACAGATGTGGCCAGCCCATTGCCACTTCAGCTTGCTAATCCTATGGGCTATGTCGATGACACGCGTTCTCGCTCGGATGACTTCATTGCGAATTCTATCTCGTAGCGAGACACCGAGCATAGCCCGCTCCATAACTCGCTGAGCGACTTTTAGCTGATGGACTAGCCGCACCGTCAGTGTCCAGGTTTCAGCACCGTAGGTTAGTAAGGGTAGGACGCACTGATTGAAGACTTTTGTCTTCAGACTCTGCGGACTCACTACTCACTACTTAGTATAAAACAAAGTCGTTGTCGTCTGTCTGTCCCTATGTATGCTTAAATCTTTAAAACTACGCAACGGATTTTGATGCGGTTTTTTTAATAGATAGAGTGATTCTAGAGGAAGGTTTATATGTTTAATACATGCATAATTGCAACCGTGCGAAGCCGGGCCGGGTCACTACCTAGTATAAATAAAAACTAAAGAAGATTTTACGTGTTCTCAGTAGCGGATTAACCACGTAGCAAGAGTAGCAATTGCTAGGGGCCCCGCCCGAAAGGGCCCCCGCATATTTAAACCCACTCGTCTCTGCCTGAGCGTATTTTTTCAGTGAAATGTATTAAGCTGTCGAGTGTCGTATTTATTAATTACCCACAAAATTGTAACCTATAGATATCTATATATATAAAAGAAAGTCGTGTTAGTTACTCCACTTATAACTCAAGAACGGCTGAACCGATTTAGCTGAAAATTGGCAGGGAGGTAGTTTAGAGCCAGGAGAAGGACATAGGATACTTTTTATCCCGATCAAAAAAAAAAATTTTAAATATTAATTTAATGAAAATTATTTGGTTTTTATTTGACATTCATAATCATATGTTAGCTCTAACAATGGCGATATCTGTTGACAGGTTTGTAAATATTGGAGTAAGTATTGAATAGATGGCGCTTTGTTAAAAGTAAAAGAGGTTTAATATATTAATTAAAAAATGAATTAATGATTATATTTTTTGTGTTTGTTATTGCCACGGCAAAGTTTGTACAAACATTTAAGAATATCAAACCGCTATAAAAAGTATTTCTTATTTAACCTTAAAAATAATGTAACCTCATGACGTTTGTCATAGAATTGTCTGAATGCAAGCTGCAAATATCGTTAGAGAGGATGTAAAAAAACGAAACATCGTTTAAAACAGATGCTTCGGTCGGAGTTATTTTAAAGATAAAATACATGTTTATCAATTAATTTATTATTCCTAACAAAAAGTATGTAAGAAAACCGAATTACTCAGTGCACATCATGGTTAGGTCAGATCCATCATGCCTAATATTAAAAGTTGAATGTAATATGGAGTTTTGGTACGTTTGGATAGACTAAGGCGGCAATATTACGCATTGTGCAATATTATTGACTGTCTAAGGTTAATATTGAAGTTTGCGCAATGATTGAACGTAACTTTGAGCGAGTTTAATTTTTATTGCACAATATTTTTCCATGGCATCGTGAAGGGTCAATACTATTCTCCGACTGAACACCAAAACATTGCGCAATTCGTATTATTGTGCAATATAATTGATCGTTTGGATTCAAAGCGCCTTTCAATCTTATTGTACAATGTTAGGTATTGTAGGTCTAGGGGCCCAACATAAACATAACATAAACGTCATAAACGGCCTAACGTAAACGTTGATATTTGGTTTTTCATTACTTTACATTTAAATTATCTACATATTTTCTCTCGAAATAGTCACAAAATTGACATCAAAATTGATAAGACGCCTTCAGGACAATACGTTTTAATGCGCTAACAATTAGCTGGGTCCACACCGGACGATCCGTTTTGGATCGGTCGGATCCAGGATCACGGAGCGTGGATCGTGTTAGAGCGGAGCGCGCGCTCCAATAATGCGCATGGATCGCGCGCGGCACGACCACACCGCCTGCACATTTGGATCGCGCTCCTGACGCCGCGGGCCAGCTAATGACGAAATCGCTATAGTCGTTGTGGGTGAAAATTTAGAAACCCGAGATATAGGGTGTTTTGCATTGGCGTAGCAATCGACTGCAGCGTGTGTCCGGAACACATCGATTAGGTATATCATCATTTCAGCCAAAAGACGTCCACTGCTGGACATAGGCCTCCCCCAAGGATCTCCACAAAGACTGGTCCTGGGCCGCCCGCATCCATTGCTTTCCGGCGACCTTAACCAGGTCGTCGCTCCACCGTGTGGGACGCCTACCAGCACTCAATTAGGATCGATTATATGATGCTTTACAATATCTTATTTTGGAAAGGTGAAGATGGACATCATTTTTAAATGAAGATGAGAACTGAGAAAGATGAGTTACAGTTTCCGAACTAACAAAAAACAACAACGGGTTGCACTCCGGGAGTGCCGGCAGAAGTGAAAACTTGAACCTTTGTAGTTTATAGTTAGGACAGGACAACGTATGTCGATATTATAAGTATGGATGGATGGATGGATAGATGGATGGATGGATGGATGGATGGATGTTTGTTACTCTTTCACGTAAAAACTACTGAATGGATTTTAATGAAACTTTACAATAATATAGCTCATACATCAGAATAACACATAGGCTACAAGTTATAAAGATATTATGTGAATTACAACAATATAAACAAGTCGAATTCAAAATTTCTAATTGTCAAATTTTCGACCATATTAAACTATAGACAACATAACGTTTCGCTGTCAGTTGCGTTTTGTTAAAGTAGGTTTTATACGGACGGGATAAAAATCTCAGGTATCCTATGTCTAACTTTCTTTTTGTTTTAAATATATATAATGCGGAACAAAGTTCGCCGGGTCAGCTAGTACTCGTATAAATAGCAAATAAACGTATTGAGTATTGAATTGTATTTTTACCACTTTATACTCAAGGGCTCTTCGAAAAAAATTGCTATGGGCCCCGTGGTTGCTTCATCTGGCACTGCATGTTCTTTAATAGAATGATGTATACTTAATTAGAGAACAAAAACTTAATAATTTACACTTAATACATATTTTAAACAAAAAATATAATACGCTTTTTCCACCAACGCCTTTTATTTTTTTATTGCCTAGAATGCAAACACTCGTTAGTTAAACTGCATGTAGTTTCCAGTATTACTTTGTGGCTCTCATTAAAAATACCGGGTGAACATAAAGCGTATCTGTACATTTTTGAAACAAATTATGTAGCTACCTAATTTGTCTACAATACATTATACATTCAGCGTACAGCCTAAGCATGTTTTGACTGACAATCAGTTACGTTTATACTCATGTTAAATGTGTTACGGCGCAGATATTTTCTGACCTAAAATCAAGGTCTTTTTAAAAACGGCATGACTAATGATTAACAAATCAACATTAAACTACAAGCATGTTTATCCCAGACCATTTATGTTAGTGTATCGTTTACTACTTCCCAATGACCTAAATGACCCACCCATGAGTCGGGGCTCCTCCAACTCTATGCAGCCTACTGTGCCACGCTGTCCAGGTGGGTTGGCATAGAGTTTCGTATTATGATTTCCTTCTCTTGCGGCTAGATTATCGGCCTTGTAGTGGCTTTTGTCGGCTCTTACGGCACCCTCTGGATGGAATGGGGTGGTGACGCTATGTATTCGGCAGCACACGGAGCACGCGTAACTACTTACTTGAATCGATTCCCTATCGTACAATTATCAGAATCAATATGACATTTTACGTTTATTAAGTTCAAGATAAAGTATATTCATTGATGCTATGACGGACAGATAAACCGATGTTGGAATATAACGGGTTACTGTCTCTTGATCAAATCATACATTTATTAATTTATTGCAATTAGAGGAAAATAATAGTCTTATGGGCAGTAGGGTAAATATCAAAGATTTTACTAGGTACCTACTCTATTTGTGATAAAATAGTTAATGAACGAGACGTATTTGGAAGCCATTGTTTATCCAAGTCTCAAGCCAACCTGCGGGTGTCGGCATCAGATACCATATGGAAAGCTGGGGTAGCAGATGGATGAGTGAAGACGGTGACAGGGCGCTATGGTGCTACCAGGTCCTATGTCTAGCAGTGGACTGAAATGATGGCGAATATCTAATAAAATATCAAATCATCCATTTCATTGTCATAAGTTGATCAGGTTTCAGGACACCAATTCGTCTTAGGCTGAGAGTATGGTTTGTATCACACGTCACAATGAAAGTTGAGTTAAGGAACTAAGGAGTTCAGGAACCATAGCCTCAAAACTTGCTAAATAGCAGCGTGGAAAATAGATCCTTTTTCACTGAGGAGACCCGACTAGGCATACATTTATTCAGTGTACTGATCAGGGACGTAGCTACCACCGTATCAGCCGTATCAATTATACGGGGCCCCCGGGCCACGGGGGCCCCGCCGTGCGTAAGCAAAAATTAATAAAAACTTCCCAATTTTTTTACTATTTCAGAGGCAGAAACATTAGAAAATCTAAAGTCATCATCAGCTATAAATCATTTAATAAATCAGTTGGCCGAAAAAAGGCAAGGAGAGTGTATATTTAATATAAATTGATTGAAAAAAATTTGGAAGCTTTTTTTTCTTTTGTGAAAAATGTTTAAGTACCCTTCATAAGGGCCGGCAAATAAATTTTTATACGGGGCCCCACCAAGGCACGCTACGCCCCTGGTACTGATGCAATTAGAAACGAAAACAAAAGTATCAACAGTAGTCGAAGCGTACTGGAAGCCGTTATCAATTGGCAGTTGTTATTGTTATCAATGCACACAAACCACTTTCACACAATAAGTGCATGCCAAACATGAACTGATAGTGACAAATAATTTTTATAAGTACTGAATTTTGAAGTCGCCAAAGGTTTGCTCTTTATAGTAAATGTATTTCAAATCGAAGTTCTTCCTCTGCCGACGAAACAGATTGGTTTTTTTGGACACAAATAATGATGTGTCTATTCCACTGCGTGAAAAGATTATGCAGAGAATATACGAGTAGAGTATTAGTGTACCGGCCGTGGCAGGGTTATTTCCTCCAGAGCATTGGAGGAAGCCCAACTTAGTAATGGTAATTTATAGCATGCGAAACCGCAGGTAGGCTGCACATGTAAGGTCACTCTGCTCACCGGTGCTACTCGTAAATATAACTAATACCAAATAAATAATCCTTTAATTCTTCTAGATTATATTGTTATCAGACGTTTATCTATTGTTTAGCCAGTTTAATCAGGCTTGTCTGCGGGTAAATAAAAACTAAATCTGAAGAACGAAGCATCATCATCATCATCGCCATGGCTCAACTGGTAAACTGGACTCCCTCCAATCAGATGCAAAAACCACCCTTCCCAGATAGGTTTGTTGTTGTTGAGGAGCGAATCTCGAGGCCCTGTTTCGGGTCGTCAAGGGACGCCGCTAGTTTTAGAGTGTAGGTCGGGGTGCATTTACCATCTCACCGCGCCTCGGAGTCCCACGTAACTCGGCTGGCGCTTAGCGCACATCCATGAGAATTTACAAAGTAAAAAAGGTAGTAGTACTTAGTACATATTTACCAAATTAAATGGTGCATTCTGTTTCAATCAACACTTCATCCGTTATCGAGACTAATCTTGACCCAAAAAAACCTGGCTCATGATGTACCTACATTAATGTTCACAACTGTTTTGTTTTTCGTCACTCAAAATTTATGGATGCTCAATTTCGTAACTCTCAACGGCTTAGTTAACTCTTAAACCGGTATTTAACGATAAAATACGGCACCGGGACCGTTTCTAGCACTTGCACTTATATGTACAAAGCAAGTGTTTTAATTTCAGAGATTACGTCATGTCAAATTGATTTTTATTTTGTAAAAAACTGAGAGTATTTCATAAAGATATTTCAACATTATTTTTCCATTTACTAAACACAATGTCTTATGCCCACACTCACTTGATGTGATTCGCGGTTGAGCTATCATACAGAAACCCTTTGCGTGCGAAGTGATAGCGGCCGACTCGGCCCGTGCGCAACGTTTCAGGATCGTGTGCACATCAGATATGTACTTAAAATGAGAATAAGACTTTCTTTGACTTCAATCCATGAATTGCTCGATGCTGGCGCAAGCTTCCCCCAATTTATCAAAACGACTTTGACCTACTGGGCCTATCTGGCCACAGGTTTGCATACGGTTCCAGGTTCCATCAAGTATTCATTCTCTGGCGGCTACATTACAAATTTATCTTATTTCTTTAGCAGCCTCCTCCTACTATGACATATTATCAATAGTATTAATGGGAAATATACTCCTAACTCCGGGAGATACTGTGAACTCTACACCCTGGTTGAAACTTAAATGCTCTGTAACGGTAGATATTAAATAATGTTATTTATATAGGTCCTTAAATCGAAAACCAAAATGTTGTTGTAGTAATTATTATAAATAGTATTTAATTGAGACTTCTTTTTCATTTGACTCGATGTCACTCAACCGAGGATGTCAGTGAAACATAACAGGATTTAGTGAAATGGAATGAAAAAATAAATAATTCCGCACCTTGGTTGCCATGGATGGACATAACGTACCTACGTCTTGCGTAGAGCGATTCCACATTGTTGTAAAGGATGCATTCTATGGTAGCAATTTCTCACTGTCTCGTAGCCATCCCTTTTCTGAGATACGCTGGGGTTCTCCGAGCAAAGCTCTCAATTTCACTCTTTGATTGAGTCGTCCACATACCGAACTCTGCCTATGAAACTAACTCTTTCTATATCGAATCTGTTAGGCCCCAAATAACTCCCTGCCCATTTGCAAGGCAATTAGACCTGCCTGTTGGTTGGAAATACTAATTAGCAAAATACTGTCGCCACCCGGACCTTGTCCAGCAGTTGCGATAGCAGGTCATTGAGTCTTGCAGTCCTCGGCGTCACCCGAGCCAGCTATTTCACATTATCATCGATAATTGATATTGCTTTAAGCTATTGATAACATTTGCTGGTGCCGTGTGCAAGGCTATTAAGGAGGCGTAACGTTATTCAATCGCTAGAAAGATATTTTTTCATTGAAAATGTATTTTTGTATATATAACTGCTAAGACAGCTGTTAGCCCCTTTACGCACTAGGCCGCGCGGCTAGCCGCCTAGGCCCCTGCTTAGGGTTCCTGTTTCTCCATGACCATCGACGTCAGCCCACTTTAGTTTTTAGAGCGCATTATTGGTGGGTTTGTCCAAAATCCCCCTGCTAGGCGTGCTCTAGGAGAATAATCAGGAAGATTTATTTCGATGACATGCACAAACTTAATCCTTGTCCCACAGTTATAAATACACAGAAGTAATCTACAAAAGTGCACGAGGTAGGGTCGTTATTAGGCAATAAATAGCCACAGTAACAAGCGGATCGCGGTCCGAATCCCGACCGCAGAGTTCGATCCTCGTACCGCTAAACATTGCCTTAGCTTATGAATATATTTGAAATGTCTGGATGTTTGTCACCAATAAACGTCTTTATTCTTGTTATTATCTTACCATATTACATAACTTGATAGTAAGTAAATAACTCTTCGACCACCTCGTATCTCTTGTGTCCCTTATTTAATAATTAGAGCACATGAAGAACCTTTGAGAATACGATACTATTAAGAAATTGTTACAAGGAGCCTGCCATTTTATTTATATTGTAGCGACCACATGCTACTTACAATTCCCCGACTACAACAATCGGGGTGAATAGGCGCTGCGACCCCTAGCCAGACATAACACCTCGTCTGGCTGGATGATCATCCCTTTGCGCTTAAAATATTAAAATATTAAACAAAAATAATTGTTTTGATAAATGCCTTCCTCTGAACCGGACTTCGATGAACTCCTAGTTTACATTCCTCTCTGATAGGAATGTTTAAGCTGATTCTTAGTGTTGTATCACGATAGATTTTTTCTACAGTAGGTTCTACCAGTTCTACAGGTACATATACCTAATAAATTGCACTTAAAGGGGCGCAGCTATAGACGATGTTTGTCAAAGAATTGTTTATGGAACTCCAGATAATGACTTCTCCTTAATATTTCTCCACACGGCACTAAAATTTATGTAAGTGTCGTGTGCAAAAAGGCTTCGTTTAATAAAAAATTAATCGACCGTATCAGCGCGCCATCCGATCAATTGTCTTTCGTTGACATTACCAATTTGTTATTAGGTACACCACGATTGCTCAATACCGGATAATAATTATGATAACACTTAATAAACATAATAAGCAATATTATGAAAATTAATAAGAGTTTCTTAATTCACCAGTCGCATGAAGTTAAAATATTCTAAAAAAAATATGTATCACAATTTAAACATTCTAAAAATAAAGATGTCTAGCGTGACATCTAGCGTAGTAGGATCTAAATACAACGCAACAACATTTTGTAAGTTAGAACGTAGTTTTTCTACTGGACGCTAGATGGCGACAAAAGGAATACGTCGTTTTGTTTCTCTCGGTATTGATTGAATATGATCTTAAAATTATACTTGTATTACCTTGTACATATTCTCACGAAATACAATTCACGTATTTTTCTTAAATTAGATTATTGCCCTAATTGGTTGACGGACATTAATATAAATAACATAAGAACTTATTTCTCTCACTCGGAGAATCTAAGAAATATAATGGACCTCAGTTTTTCGCCTAAACAATAATAACGAAAGCCACTGGAATGTCTTCCCTAGAAATTCTTTTTTTGTCTGGATGTTCTTTAAAGAATCGTAAATTAAGCATTTGATGGCTCATGTGATGATATTCAGCAAAGTGTCCTGCATGCGCAAACGAAAGTTTTTGCAAAAAAAAAAAGAATATTTGATAGTCTTTCCTTAAAAATTAGTTTAGTTAGTGGCGTAGCAACGAGTAGGGTACAGCTAGGTTTATTAAAAAAAATCTGATTCAGATTAACGTCGATTTCTGCCTCATACAAACTTAGTAGGAAAAAAGTAAATACCTATTTCCGATGGTTAGGTATAGGTTTGTTCTTACACTGTACAAATAATAACTACTCAAACTGAGATTTTTAATATTCGAATATTCTTATGTTATTCTGTAATAGGTATCTACGTATAAATTATAATACAGTATCGGGAGTGTACTCCTTCAATTAAACGAAATCACAGCATGCATGTAATTAAACAAACTGAATATACAAGAAAATAAGATCAAACTTATTAAACTATATTATACACATTAATGTGATTATTTTATATTATTTATTCCAAAAATTATTTCCAAAAATCATTAGCTTCGACAACAAAAAATAGTTTTTGCTAACATTCGCAAACGACCCATAGTTTGCAACATTAATAGTAGCCACTCCAAAGCTGCCGACGCTTTTGCAGCATGTGGTTGCTGACCCGTGTCGGATCGGCGTCGTGTCGTACACGTGCGCGTCCTGCGACACGCCCCTGCTGCGGCGGCGGAACAGGATTAAAAGGCGCCTCTTATTAGCGCCTACAAAAACTTGTTTTGCATTTGCAGTAGGATGAGGAGAATCAGTAGCCCATATCTGACCCATCTGCTGAGTCCGGCTTCCTAAATGCGTCACCACGCGGTCAAGTCATAGCCTTCATAGATGATTACTACAGCAGGTGTGTCTGCCGAGTCCGGCTTCCTAAATGCGCCACCACGTCATAGCCTTCTTAAATGAGGAATTTTATCAAGATCACGAAAGACATTACAGTCCTGAGAGGGAACGATGAAAGGCCATTTTGTAATTTATGGACGATTGAAACTACTTCTGTGGGTATTCTGGGTTAGCCGGTTGGTGGGTGGGTGTCATATTACCACAAACCATAAAATCTGACTTCTTACGTGCGTTGGAGGTTTTCGGGACAGCCAAATTCGTGAAATCGTAATAACTAATCGCAGGTCTAAACAAACGTCTTACTTACTTTTCAGCCCATTAATGACCCACTGCCGAGTCGGGCCTCCTCCAACTACATTGTGGGTAATTAATCTACTGCGCCACGTTGGCCACACGGGTTGCCATAGGGGTTTGCTTCTCTTGCGGCTAGGTTTTCGGCCGTATCATGTCCGTTTGTCAGCTCTTACGACACCCTCAGGGTGTAAAGCTGACTAAATTGCGAAACAGCATGCTAGACTGACGTTGCAATGCTAACGCGCAGTCCTCAGCTGGGCGGCGCAAGCACAAAGCCTCGCAGCGTGTTGATTCGTTTCATTTTTAATTATATGCCACTGGCCACAGACTTTTGAATAACTGTAGGGTTGACTAACCCCTTACGTTTAACTCGGTATGAATTGATGGACTTAAAATAACCTTAAGTCCACTTATTTAAAGAAGTGACAATGCAAGTTGATTGTAATCTAATCCCGTTATATGATGAAAGTAATCTGTGCGACTGACGACTGATTTAGCACTGGTGTCCATATATACAGATATACCTACACATACACACCAACAAAACAAATTACATGACATATTTAGGGTGAATCTTTCATATAGTAGGTACCTACTGTTTTCATTACATTGTTATAGGACAAATACAGAGTTTAGATTGAATACGAATATTAAACAAAATGCGTATTGCCTGTGTTCTTAAAAACATATTCCTGTAATTAACAAAAATTAACAATACATTGAAGCTCATAATATAATAAATCAAGCAAAATGTTACAAATTGGAACATTGTTTTTGATTGAGTGTGAGTCCGAGTTTAGTTGACCCACAACTCGACTCGGCTTAGACTTGGTAAAGGTTTTTTAATGAAGTGGGTGTACCTTAGGCTGGTTTTCCGTCAAACCAAGTCCTTCAGTCTCCTCATAAAGCACCGACAGTGTACACTTTGAAGTTCCCAACTCTACATACTACTCTGCTCTATAATCTGATAATATAATCTGATTTCCGATTTTAACTCTTCCATTTTCCCTTCTTGCAGCGTTGTCCTCACGTTCCATGTTCCAATAATGCAGGGGTTTCGCTTGATGACGACCTGGGCAGCCCTGCGGTGCCTGCCCCTGCCGGGCTCCGATCGCCACGGCATGTTACATCGTGGAAACCGTTATCTATCTTTGTTGTCATTCCATAAAACTCCATAATTGTGCGGTGGTTTCCCACTTGCCTTCCGCACCACAGTACAGCGACCGGTATCCCGCCCACTGCTGTATGATCTAAAGCCCTTCTGGAACCCACTTCCTCGGCCTCTTGTCAATACTGATACCGCTGTTGTCCAGCATCAGAGGAACGCTTATTTAATGGCGGCGTTGACTCGCCATGTCACCGGATCGTCATAGGTCTTTTGTGGCATTTTGTAGGACAGTCCATCCTAATGGGCTACCCACCACAACCTGTTAACCCTGCCGCTGCATGGTCGGGGACTGCTTATTCAATTCATTCGCAGCTAACCACCATATCTGGTGGCCGTTTCCCTATCCGCCACCAGGGACCCCGTTGGTAGCTTACAGCTCAGCCCCAACTCATAATAAGCGCTCATAAATAATAGACTGCTCGCTATAGCAGTCTATTAGACTACGTATATACAATACGTAACATCAGGCTACGCACCTACTATTATGTAAAACTATTGTAATCATTGAAATAATCAACAACCCTACGTCGCGATTGCGCTAGAAATCCCCACCGCATATCTGGATGGATGGATCTAGATTCAAGTTCAAAACTCATTTAATCACGATGGCTCATTAGATCTCATCAGATAAAATAAAATTTAAAATTTACCATCTACCATCGGTACGGAATGCACCTCTACAGAGAAGAGCCGGCAAGAAACCTGTAGTTGCTCTTTTTATATCGCCATTTTTGGTTACAAGACTGGATTTAAGACAGATTTGTGAGAGCAAACTCGCGCAATAGTCGCAAAGGGCCAAACATCAGCCAGATCTAGTCAACAATCGTAACCTTCTAATGCCCGAGCCAACCGACCCCCAGCAACGGAACCTGTTCACAAGCATCTCGCATGCGGCAGCCATCGCCGTCCTCAACCATATTGCAGGGAAGAGAACGACCCGCCGGCTCCTGCAGCATCTGCCTTCATATGCGGCAGCGATTTCTTAATCTAGGCGAAGCTAGATTAGTCTGCACTTCTCTGTGCCACTAGGGTAAAGCATAGTTCAAAGAAGTAAAAGTTGAGCAGCCCTGTGCGCCGGCGACGATACGGTGCGCGGGCGCAGTGTCAAATGTCATTTTAACAGAGGCCGGCTATTTTATTTTTTGCTGGCGATCGCGGCGATTTCAACCGGCGCGGCCGCAGTCGTAAAATGTTGTTATTAATACAGTAAAATTTCAGATTAGGCGGTATCGGGTTCAAAACAACGCGACGGTTTAATTGGACTCCGCTTTTTGTGAACTTGTATTATAAATTTGCTTCCATTATTTCCGTAGTGGTGCATCATCTAAGCTCTGTCCACAAACGAGCCAATAGCCCGCCGCTGACGTGCCACGCTGCCCAGACGATTTTGCACGGACTTGGGTACATGAAGTTTTGCTTCTCTTGCGGCGTGTATTGCCTGATGTGTTCCTTTAGTTCCTAAGAATACATGGTGTCACCATCCCATTGCATCCTGAGGGTGTCGTAAGAGTCGACAGAAGGATTAGTAGGCTAATTACCCTCCATGTAGTCGGAGGAGGCCAGCAGTGGGTAATTTATGGGATGAGAAGTAGCCTTCCTTCAGTCACCCATTGAGATGGTGTCTATCTAGATGGGATGGGCTTGGTGTAGTTCCACGTGTGTCTTTGGAAGCATATATTTTGTATGTACAAACCGATTCTGAATTGGGAAGAAAATCAGCTAAATGGATCTAGGCCAGTTATGTTTTGGCCATTACAGCTGTACTCTGCTGTCAGATCAGTGCTTTTTTAGTCTTTCAGACACATTGGTTGTCATTACTCTTTCAATTCCACAGTAACAACGGCCCACCTTTTTAATTAACCTCTGAATTTTAATGAAATATTAATGCACGGTGGTGACTTGGTGCACTTTATTTTTAACTGCATTTATTGCAGGGCCCGCGGAGCCAAGAATGTTTACGTACTAAACTGCAAAATCAATTTCCGACTGCGCTCCTAAAATTACTCGGATCGGTTTAAAAAAGAACACCACCGTGGTGTGCTTTTTTAAACGCCACGCGCGGGTGCGGATCGGGAAACAGGGGAGTTTTAGTGGGTAGGGGGCACATCCGTCCCAAGTGCTGGGGTAGACGAGTTTCCTTCTGTCAAGCGTAGTGTGGGATGCCCCTCTGCAACGCGCAGCAATGATCTGCCAAAGGGAGCAGGCAGCAGCTAGATACATCTTTTTTTAATGGGTTTATTAGGCCACGGTGGTATCCCGTAGGGGCGTCAAAGATGTATGCATTCCCGCGAACCTGTAATGCCCCAAGCATACCGTGTATATCACTGGGATTTTAGTGGGTACGAGTAGCTTTCGGAGTCCTACATAACCACCGACCCCACCCCAGAGAAATCAAAAAAAGGCCAGGGCGGTATGCCTACATTAGGAGAGACCTTTGTCCAACAGTGGATTGGAGTGGGCTGATGGGAGATGGAGTAGCTCTCAGCTAATGTATAACTTGATATCTAAAATTGATGAGATGAAGATACTGAACAAAAACCATTTCATGAACAAACCATTTTATTTCCTATATTTCGAATATATTTTCATGTTTAAATAAAGTCCATAAAGTGACATTTAAATAACTGATTTGTACACTATATTATATTAATTTTTACATTGGCAGTACATTTTTAGACAGGTCGGTAATATTTTTTACATAACTAGTTATATAAATATTGATAAAATTTATTGAAATTATTTAGACGTATGGTGTAGGTTTTTAAATAAAAATACACTCTGGTTGAGTTATAATTAGATATTTACAAAATTCTTAAAGATATTCGGGTATTGGTTAGTTAATCATTGATAGTTTTGAGTAAACGGTTAGATACCGAATATTAGTTTTCTTAAAATCACTGTAGCTGACGCTTCTTCTGCCAATGTTAACACTGTAGGCTTACTACCACGACTTCCACAGGGGGTCATTGGCAGTGGATTACGAATGATTGACACAATCGAAATGACACCTGGTGTTAATATAAAATTGTATAAAGGACCCCATGACTACAATACCAGCTTCTGAAGAGCCCTCACAGATTACAAAGGTTATTTACAAGTAGAACAACATAATTTATTTTATTAAGTAGTGAAACTATCCTTTCACCTTAAAACCGAAAAGACTTAGCTATGATACAAAAATCACAATATATTGTGTAAACATACAAATATTGTGTGATTGTAAAGAAACAAAAATGTTGAAACTGATATCATTTACAGACAGACGGTTACATAGTGACTAATTAATTATACTTATTTTTATATCCTATCAGCATTTAATCTTACTATATCTTACACGTCAACGCTTCAATATGTACAACGATAATAACTTTATAATACTTAAATCGACCAGAAGTCACTCCCAAATATAACTTAACATCAAGATCTCATATTCGTTCGTGAGGTAAGGGATTTAGAGTACACAGTGTCACCTACCGGTTCTATATTGAGAGTGCCTAAATCATTCCATTTACAATCTAGGACCCAAGGAATCACTTAGAAATAAGTTTTGTGATATAGGAATTTTGACTGTGGCATCGCAGTTTATCCTTGTTAATATCTTATTTGTGAGACAGAATATCAGTCAGTATAAGACCAACTGTGATGTCACTACGTCCACTATCCGTACAAGAAATGGGCATAAACTAGTGATACCTCACCACAGACTGCAAAAAGCCCATGGATCTTTTGCAGGCCTCGGCGTTCGCCTGTACAATAAAATTCCTGACGCTATTGTAGATCTACCCTTCATAAAGTTCAACAATTTTGTTAAAACTACATTAATTAATAAAGGGTACTACCGCGTCAACGACTTTATGTGTGATAATGATGCCTGGAAGTAACTGTCATTTTGTGCCTGTGCTCTGTTCTTTTGGCCCCTTCAATAATATATCTCATTGGCGAAATAATTTGTACGTAGCATTTAGGAAAAGTCATATATTGTACACTGTATGTGTGAATTTGTTTTTTGATTGGCCATGTCAAGGTCTATTCGTCATTCATTGCGTAAACGTGTAGTGTGTTTCTCTCATCTTGCGAACTTGCTCTCACTATGCTGTTTAGTGCTTTTTGTAAACAAGACCAATAATTTTAAAAAAAGCAACTACAGAGTTTCTTGCCGGCTCTTCTCTGTAGAGCAGCCTTCCGAACCGGTGGTAGTTTCGGCATGAATGTGAGTGAACGCAGGGATTGTGAGCGATCAGGGGGGATGGAGGGATTGTAGGAGTGAAGAGTTGTCTGTGAAAGGTGTGAATGTAGGTATGACGACTGATAGGTGTGTGTGGAGACTACCACCTAGTGTGGGACAGGGGCCGTAAGATGATAATGGTGTTTGTAAATATGACGATTTATAAGAGTTTTGTGATGAAACCTACGTAAATAAAGTTCCTTTTGAGTTTGAGTTTGACCTAGTTATTGCAGATAACTAAATAAAAGCATAAATATCATCTGGTCAGCGTGGCTCCGGATTCTGAGTTCCTTACAATTTAAAGTCATTTCAATTTCACCATCAGTTTAGTTTTTCAAAGCAATGTAACTAATATTTTTAAACAGAAATGATATTATGTCCCTAAACCAAATATTTTCTCAAATCCAATACACTTTAGTGGTTTAAATGTCACTGGCATACAACACTACACTCTAAACTAATTTAATCTCAGTCGCACTGTACAATCCTCTCCGGTCACTTTACATTGGTCCACTCGGTGGCGATATCACTTGCACATACTCTCACTGGGGTCCTATCACCGTTCGTGATTGGTGTGTGCGTGGCACGCCTGTCATAGGGCATGCGCGTGCGCGTGGTGCGGTGGGGGAGGCTGCTGGTGAGGATGGGGCAGCCCGTGAGGATTGCCTGCCGCATGCTGCCGACCCTGGGCATAAATTTAACTAAAATATGTCGCTCTTCAGTTTAACAGTTAATATTGTGTATCTCTCTCGCCTTTTTCCTAATTTCATTAAGGTCGGCTCCGGCCTTACCTGCTTTGGATAACTACCAGTATTTACAATTTGCAATACTTGTAGTTAGCCAAATCAGGTTAGATTAGGGAGCGATTGCCGTCTGCCCTCCGCGACCTTTCAGTGGGACAACCGGTAATTATATGCATATACCAGATGTCAGCTTTCACGCTCCTGACTACGTATAACGACTGTCATAGATCAGCCGGTAGGAGGTCAGATACAGACACACAAATGATGGACCTGGTGAACGCCCATCCAACATCGAGCGGAAGCAGTTGCTTATTCCACAGATGGGGCGTCAGGGGCACCTCGTGTTTGTGTTTCTCAGTCGGGAGTGTTCAAGTCTGTAGTGTATCCGTGTGGAGTACATAGCGTCACCACCCCATTCCATCCTGAGGGGTCGTAAGAGACAGAATTGGAGGAAGCCCGACTGAGCAGTGAGTCATTGATGGGCTGAATAGCAGTAGCAGTGTTCAAGTCACCTGCAAATACACGTAGTAGTCGTAGGGTTGGTGCAGAGGCCAGCAGCGCTGCGGGGGTACGGGGTACAGCGGCGGCACCGGGTAGAGCGCGCCGCCGCCCAGCTTGTTCCTCAGGATCCGGCTGATGCTCGACACCGACGGTACGTTGTACTTGTCGCATACGCCGTCTGCCAGGAGCCGGTCTCGGATCTCCCACGCGAAGATGCCCGGGTCCTTGGCTTTCAGCTGCTTTATGTATGACACCACCTAAACATTGGAAGAGATTTTTGTAAAGTCTGTCTGGCCTGACTTAAACATTTAACTGTTAAACATTTCGAGGAAGCCCGTAGTAGGATTTTGGAAACTTGTATTTGCACAAGAATCATATAAATTATTCATCCCATATCCCAACCCAAGCACATATTTGCGATATAACTGACATAAGATTTTGTGGTTAACTCTCAGTGTATTGCATTATTTTGGTTTATTTTATTAACAGTCCAGATTATCCTCTACACTGAGGGATAGAAATCAACACTTTTGAACACTGACTCTTTAGTGTGGTCGGACGGAATGACTGTAAAAATTAGTTTTTTGTCACCAATATTATTATTACAATTACTCTCGAATTACTAAACAAACATGTAGCAACATGGGCAGGAATTGTAGGTTGACACTAAACGACTGAAGAATGTATACGCTCACCTTGGGAGTGGTGACCCTGGGTTTAGAGCCGCCGATAGCACCAGGCAGGATGGAGCCAGTCTCGTGGTAGCGTGCCAGGATTTTGGACACGCAGCCGTGGGACACGCGCAGCTGTCGACTGATGTCGCATGGCCTGTAAGCAAGCAGACTGTTCGTTGGTATTTCTTAATGAACTGAACAGAAAGCCGATAATAATATCATGCTTATTAGATAGTAATAACTATAATAAACATTTGTAATGTTTCATCATCATCATCATCATCAGCCCACATTAGTCCACTGCTGGACATAGGCCTCCCCTAAAGAGCGCCATAGCGCCCTGTCTTCAGCTTGACGCATCCAGCTGCTGCCCGCAACCTTTCGCAGATCGTCGCTCCATCTAGCAGAGGGCCGTCCCTGTAATGTTTATGTCAACGGAAAACAACAAGAACCGGAAATTTATAAATTTCCTAGGAAATTTATAAACGTCCGTAGGATTCCAAACGAGAGATAAATTGTATTATTTTACGCCCACATTTTCGGAAATTTATAAACTTACTGAACTCACGCGTAAAATAATAAGTAGCAATAACCAAACGCCATGGGCGCTCTGATTGGTTGAATAAGTCACGTGTTCCTTCTTTGTTCTCTCCGCCGCCATTGTTCGATATTGTCTACTTGTGGTAACCTTGACCTGATACCGCTGCATCATCAGATATACCTGCTGCATCATCAGGAATCTATAGGATACCCAACTCCTTACCAAATTACAGTAGATGTATCGTGTTTGGACTCATTGTAAGGGTATCAATGAAACAGTTATAAAAAAGTTTGGTACCTGACATTTATGGCTGAGTAGACTCTCAATGTAGTGAACATTGAGTGTGTACTCAGCCATAATGCAGTCCGATGTCATGTCAGGGGTTTTTTAAGTTAAATACTTATTTTATTATGTTTAATTTGTTACATGCATGCATGTTTAATTTGTTTTAAGCACATTTTTTATTACTTAGCGTCTGTTTGGAAATTCGCCAATCGCAATTCGCGTTTTTTTTTTAAATTAAACTTTATTATGTTTTTTTTTGGCAGAAGGCCGGCTATATTGTTTTATGATTGTTTTTTTTTTAAATAAAACTTTTTAACTTCGCATCACTCCATTTCTATTGTTTTATTTTGGTAGAGTGAAGTAGGGATCATTAGCATATTATGTAAAACAGTAACCCTGTATTATAGGTACTTACCTAGTTAAAAATACTGTTACGTACTGATAAATTTATAGTTTGGCAAGTCTAAATGTACCTATGTCTATGGACACAAGCATGCCACTATCAACATCGACCAATAAGAGAACAGTGTGTTATTTGCCGTATCTTGTAGAAGCGTAAAATTAAAAGCTCTACTGTGATTGGTCGAACCGTTTAGAATCTTACGAATGGGTATCCGTTAGTTTATAAATTTACGACGAGACGTCGTAAGTTTATAAATTTCCGAAAATGTGGGCGTAAAATAATACAATTTATCTCTCGTTTGGAATCCTACGGACGTTTATAAATTTCCTAGGAAATTTATAAATTTCCGCTTCTTGTTGTTTTCCGTTGACATTTATACTTTGTATTTTATAATGTTTGTAATTTGTAGACACATTTTAGCCATGATTTGAGTTTCAATTTTATTATTTCATAAATGTGATCAGAAACGGTAACACATCCGTATTTTTTCTGTTAATCACAAGATTGTAGTGTGTCTACTAGCTGGCAACTGGTGAATGCATTGGGATTGTACATTAGGTAGAGACGAAATTTTAAAAAACAACGAATTTCGGTTTCGAATGCTTTGTAGCAGGTCAAGGAAGACAATAGATGACAGTAGTCTCCAAAAACAGTTCAATCTACAGGCCTTAGTTTCGTTTTCTTCATAACGACGATCGGCGATCTCGTAACATTTTAAGTAAAAAGGTTCTTCAGATACCCAGCCTTCTTTAGAAAGAGGTTTTGTTCACAGGCATGACGCCCGCGGGCGGTGCGTGTGGCAAGCGTGCCAGTAATCAGTGTTTACGCGCTCGGCGTAACCGGGCGATAGTGCGCGCGTCATTGCACTCGCTGATAACCACCGCTCATCTCTAGGGTAAGAGCTGAAATCCGCTTTTATTCGTCATACGCGATAAGACCGCAAACTGTGACAACACCATCATCATAAACTATCCACTGAGTGATGTTCCCTGCCCCCACGCTGCAGAGGCATTTGGGGGTCTGATGCCGTGTGTAACATACCACATAGTCCAGCCGAGTTGACACAGGTTTTTTTTATATCCAGCGGCGGGGCGATTCACAAAGGAGGGAGCTCCGGCTGGGGACGTTACGTCCCCCTTCTGCCCCTCGCCTTAGAGGCCGATGTTGGATCGGAGAAACCGCCACCAACGAAAGCCTCAATGTCTAAGGGCGTCCTAGTTGCCCGGGCCGCCCTCCGATAGTCGCTTACCCGGGTAGCGGGCACCACATCGGGGCGTCACAGTGGAATGCGTTTACTTACGCGCACCCCAAGCGTGTCGTATGAGGGAATACCGCTGGGGTTTTAGTGGGTAGGCGAGCAGCTTTCGGATTCCCACATAATCACCGACCCCACCCCCGAGGGGCGGCGGTAAGCATAATAAAGGTTTTCTTAACAAATTTTATCGTTGTTTCAGTATTTGTTATGTGTCTAGTTTAATCATAGCATTATTTTTATTTATCATCTGATCTTAACCTACTGATGTGCGGACCTCTTTCACATTCATGGCGGGAATCGGCGTTGGCAAGACTTTTGTATCAAGTTTGCTTTCTCTTTAAATAATCTTTGCAATTGCCGATAAATACAAAAAATTAAAATACATAGGACATAGGTGCATAAGATCACAGATCTAAGTGTCACTTCTTTGACTATTGGAACGTACCTACGCAATTTATCTCTATTGTATTAATTATATAACATTGTTATGATTTGGCTAGAATTTCGCGGCAAATTGGAGGTTTCGACAAATTTACATCCAATACTTGATTAATGTTACATTGATATCTACGAACATTGAATTCATATACACACTGTTACAAAAGGTTACATAACTACATCCGAATTTCATCATAGCGCTTCTCAAATGGGTCGGTTCTATTTATTAACTATTCTTTTGGTATCACTTGCCTAGGCCCTCATTCGGGATAGCTATAGGATTTTTGCTTGTTGCACCTTGTATATTATTTTGAATTTATGTGTCTCCGAAAGCCTTTATAGGAACCTTATTGATAAAACAAAATTTTATGCGGTAGATTTTACTGATTATTTTTGCTTTCAAAGGAAACTGTCATCTAGCCTCTCCCGGGACCACTAGTGCTGCAAATCATTCGAAACGTCGGGAATATATAAATAATATAAATGTCAATAAATACCTGATGCCGAGCTGCGCAAGCTCCACAATCCGAAGACGCACAGCGTTGGGAAGTGGTCTCCCGTTGACGAACACGCCCCCCAGCTGGTTGACCTCCCCGTACTGCTGGCTGCCAGGGGCCCCCATGCCACCGGGGCCCATGGTCGCCGATGTTGGGTCTAGGGACGAAACAATACAAATCATTTAGTTATTAAATTTAACTGTCTACGTTGATAATGCACTAGCGGAGAAATTATAGGAAAGTATCTTCCACAGCTTCACCCCGTTAAAAATATGTAGAGTATCACCAACCCATTCCGTCCTGAGGGTGTCGTAAGAGCCGACAAAAGGAAATGACAAGGCCGATAACCTAGCACGAAACCCTGTACCAAACCGTCTGGTTAACGTGGCACAGTAGGCGAAACATCCTCCATGTAGGTGGGGGAGGCTTTTCCATTGAAGAGACCATCCAGCACGATGCAATTCTTAGCATTAATCTCATATATTCAAAATATGTGGCAAAAGCGTGTGACCGTACGTGTACGTCCCGAACTGACACTACAGAATTAGTTGACTTTGATCGTCCATTTTCACTATGGAATTAGCGGGCTTTGTCCCTAAATTTTAATTGATTTTATGAACATCGGCAAGGATACTTATGAATCATCACTTGATTTTATTATTAGGTACTGTATTACCCCATTCATGAACTATGATAAACTTATCAATGAAACTCTAATCAACAAATGATATCGACCTAGTGAACTAGTCATATTAATATTGTTTATTTATCTTACTAATACATAAACGACTTGACTTGACTTCAAAAATATTGTTTATAGTTAG
The DNA here is from genome assembly GCA_905475355.2 of Clostera curtula. Classification (NCBI taxonomy): domain Eukaryota; kingdom Metazoa; phylum Arthropoda; class Insecta; order Lepidoptera; family Notodontidae; genus Clostera; species Clostera curtula. Next base: position 327,011 of record FR997813.1, on the reverse strand, counting down.
TTTGGGTTGGGTTTTGTAGTAGACACCTACTTCCCGTTCCTAAAAAGATTTCCCGTGCATCAAATTGTCTGAGTTGGTGTTAATGACTCGAATAAAAATTCAAAATAACATAATTTTCCGATTTCGATAGAATTCGTATGGGACAAATCTGGAGACACCAACGAACTAAAAGAAATTGGCGGATGGGTGTACATATGACGGAGGAATGCAGTAAGAAAGAAAAAAACATACAAGCGGTAGAGGAGTAGAGAGAACCTCTTTTCTCTCTAATTCTCTACCTATTTTCTTTCCTACCTAGTTTTGTGGAAATCCTCGGGGAAGCCTATGTCCAACAGTGGACTTCCTCTTGCTGAAAGGATGATGATGAAAAATTAAAGATAAACTTGACTTGTGTAGCGCTGCAGCTCGTTGACTAAAGTCCTACTTCCTATGACGTCATATGCTGCGACCCGTGTGCCACGAGACACCCGACACTGGCTTTGATGTCGGCGAGACCGACCCCCACTCAGACACCTTTTTGCCACTATCCGACACCGCTCCATAAAATATTGGCTCGTTAAAATATTTTCTACTATAATATTTTTTTATTTCGTGCTGTGCAGCTCTTAATAGTATAGAATGTACCTAATTGCTCTGCATATAAACATACCCCTAAACCCAGCCCATACTGAAATGACCCACTGCTGAGTCGGGCCTCCTCCACCTACACGGGGTAATTATCCTACTGTGCCACGCTGGCCAGACAAGATCATTTCCTCTTGTCGGCTCTCACGACGCCCTCAGGATGAAGTGGGGCGGCAGCATTAAGTATTCTAGATCCATCACCATACATATACAGACTATGCCAATTATTGGATGGATGACGGTCAAGTTGGTCGTAAAGCCGTTGTAGCGACCAGCATGCTACATACTTTACACAATTTACCAGAAAATCTGAACTATTAACATCAAGAGATATCGCCGACAAATGCGAGAATAACCAAAAAGGTTACTACGACGCGATTGCGAAGTTTAGAAAGCAATTCGCACGGTTAAGAAATCTCCGAATATAGTCTTCCGGGGATAGGCGCTGCGAGCCTATCCGCTATAGGGGATATCTGTAGACACACCACCTCGTCTGGCTGGATGATCATCCCTTTGAGCCTAAACCGTCATTCCTGGTCACTAGCAGTCGTCACACGATCTTGTGAAAGTTTAGATAAAATTTGAAGACGTGTGTTGAAAATAGTTAACAAAAACATTTCCAGGATAAAAAACTCTATCTTCAGCTATCTTCAACGTTATAGCTGTCAAAATACCCCATGAGACAAGATCTCCGTCATGTCAACATGACAGCTGTCTTCAAATGACAGTCACACGACACGACGCTTTGATAGTTTCAGTTTGTGTGTCCTGACGTTGAGGGCAGCCATCGCTGCAGTGCTTGTTCTAATTAGTGACGAAAGTTAACTAATTGATTACCAGATAAGAGATACAAATGAGAGAGTGTCAGTAGCTACGCACCAAACTGAAATAGATTCGTAACATTATATAAGCTTAATTAGGTACTTATAAAAGTAACTTAAAGTTTCAGAATTTCTTACTATACCTAAACTAATATTAAGATTTATAAGAGTCCCACTGCATATGGATTTCCATGTTGATTTGCAAATTAACTTGATTTAACAACTTTTTTTTATTACATGTTCTTACAGAGTCCTGCGAAGCAGCTTAACGGTTTGACATTTCAAAATACTCTGGTCGAGAGTAGCGATATTTCGTTTTAGGTTTATAGTGCACTATGAAAATGTAACTTTTCATCAGTCTAGATATAAATACTAGTGACAGAAAATGTAATATAATCGCCCACATATTAATTTCAACACGGCTACACCTCGGAGAGTTCCTTGACATCAATTTGAAGCATTTATTTCCACACCGGATTTATTCTAAAGCAAAATGAGCAACACATGAAACCGATAGGGCGTCGGTGTCGGCCAGGAATTGACAAGTACAGTCAGCAAATAAAGGAACGCCGATAAATCGTAGCAGCCGTCGGCAAGTGTGCAAATTAGCCAGACGTTGGACAAAATGGTTGAATGATGGCCCGACGACGGGGGCTGTACAATATACGCGAAAACACTTTGTAAGGGGCTTATCTCAAATTGTTCTTTGAAATATATTGAGAGAAAACTAGGGCCTCTCGTCGGGATGATAAATACCAGTCATTTTTATATATAAATATAAATGTTTGTCTGTACGTATTTTAAAGAATCGTAAACTATCATTAGATCATGTGACGATCTTGATGAAAATTGTTGTGCATGAGCCCAGGAAGGTTTCTGACCAAAAAAATTAACACTTGTGTAATTATTTTCCTTCAAATTTATTTTAGTTATTGACGTAGCAACGCGCGTAGTAGTAGTAGACGTAGTTTTAAATGAAAATTTATGTTAACTATTACATATTTATTAATGTTAATTAATTTAAAAAAAGTACGATCGTAGTTACGATCAATTTAGTGATACTGACAATATTTTCTATAGGTTTCGAAAGCGTTTTTCAAAAGCTGTTTGTCCTTTTATCTGTGTTTGTGAAGAAAACTGTAGCTTGTTGCTAGCTAGCAACCCATAAATAAGCAGCAAATAAGTGGGTAGTATGCTGTCTAAACAACCTCGGCCTCTGCTGCATGGTGGATGGTTGTCCACCATGTGTAAAATCCGTAAGTCCAGGCTGCCTATGGCGATATGCGTAGGCAGTAGGTTTAAATCCGACCGTTGGTGCAACTTGGTAATTACCGGTTGTCCCCCTTTATAGATGGGTGGCGGAAGGGGAAGGCAGACAGCGATAAACGTGTAAACACTGGTGCCGAACAGGTTAGGAAACGTACTTACCCCAGTGCTAGTACATAGTAGGATATAAGTAGGATATTCCAATTTGACTCTTAATAGGACTCATATAAGGGTGTTTACAGCGAGGAAGAATACAAACTGGGGGACATTAGTATACAGTACCTACCACGCAGGCCAGTTGGCACTGGGTTTTAGGTATATCAAGTTTTCGTTCTCTTGTGTCTAGATTTTGGCCGATACCATTCATTACCCCGTACTACAACAGCCAAGGATGTGATTGGTGGCTATGTGGACTAGGCACATGCATGTGAACTATTTGAAATCAAAGAATCTATTGGTTTCTTCTTACCTATAGTCAGTTGTCTCGGAATGACCATATATATTCAAAGTATTTGTTGCAACAAATCATAAATGTACTTGAATGTATAAAACGACGCCGTTTTCATCAAAGAAAAAATAAGATTTGTAATATATAGTTAGGTCTTCATTACTAAAAGTAACTCAATATTATTAACAAAATATCTTAACTTTCAAAAGAAAATGCATAAGTGACACGTTATTAAAGAAAACGATATAATAACACATTAAATTATACTAACCAGTTCGCAGCAATATTTCACAGTTTATTGCGCGCGGGTGCATTGCCAAAATAACTAAATTATGTCATAATTTCCAAATGATACATACGTGTTCGTACGTGGTGCATTCCATCTCAAAATACAGCACCAACAAATTTTTCTTGTGTATTTTATTAACACATCATCACTATCACTACATAGTATAAAACAAAGTCGCTGTCGTCTGTCCGTCACTCACTATGTATGCATAAATCTTTGAAACTACGCAACGGATTTTGAAGCAGTTTTTTAATAGATAGATTGATTCAAGATGAAGGTTTTTATGTATATTGTAGAGGAACATCATTACACCCGTGCGAGGCCGGGGCGGGTCGCTAGTTACTCTACTTAGTGTCTCCATCGTAGACTATCCTAAGGGTGTCGTACGCAGCGACTGAAAGAACTACGAACTTGGGAATTACTTTTCATAACCAAGGCATACGAACAGCGATCTGGTAGTAGGTTGAGTCTGGTTGATTTAAAATGTTTTCCGTGAAGATGCACTAAGCATTTTACTTTAAATTTTAGTCACTCGTTGTTTCTTTTTTAATGTACCTAAATCAAATCCATAAACTACAGCAACAATATTTACTAACAGATTAACTAATCTGCTTAAACTGACCAATTTCAGCAAAGCAGTGGGCAATGCACATTGCGGGGACGTGGGCGTGGCGGCCGGCCATATGTGGGCCAACTGCCCACTGTGTGGGAACGCTTTGACGTGCCGACTTCATCGTCATGGAACACGGCTATTAAATGCTGTACCCAGAATGTGCCTTTGAAATACGTATAACTACACATTTCTATAATATCTCTTCAAGGGAATATTATAACCTTTCCAAGTACCTACCTACTATTTTCAAAATCTAAATGTTTTATTTTGTTTATTCTCCTGAGTGTGTTTCATTTAGTTAATGTTAGTCAGCTTTAAACAATCGTAATTAGCATTTTGACACGGCTCTCAATCGAGGTAGAAATTTGAAGGATACGTCATAGTCTTGTGGCCATCGACAAACCAATAAAAGTTACATTCAAATTCAATCGCGATTCAGATGGTAGTTTACATGTTACGAATGAAAAGGTATCATTAATTTACTACCTACCCGTCGGGAAAACCACGGAGAAGATCCGAGAATAAACTCCGTGATTGCTCTTGTTTAAATGGGTACACACCTATCCAATACAATTATGATGCTATCAAACAATTTGGATAGTTTAGTGAGTTCAAATACATGAATAATCATGAAGGATAACCAACATGATAAAAGAAAGAGCATACACAATAGGATTTTTTGGAATGCCATGCAACATTTTGATCCTGCGTGGGAAAATGTCTAGAAGCTAGAAACACAGGATGAATAAAGACCTACCAATAGCAAGCCAGAAAAACAGTTCTCCGCACTTATCTACGTTTTGTATCTGAGAAGGAGACGAATCCCATCATCATTACACGAATGATGGCTTCCAACTGAAGCCAGTTCTCAATCAACGTGTGGAAAACGAAAATAGTTTGGGAGCTGTAATGAGTGACGGTGGATGCCACCCCGCGCGCTCTTTGTGGTGTCGGTCGCGTCCGCACAATGTAGCGCAACCCTTTGATCCCGCCGCCGCGGTGACATACGACCGCCTTCGCGGAACGCAAAAATGACACACGTGCGCCGGCGCACGCACCCACCAGCGTTTTCGGGAATTCGTTTGGGGAAAGCTAGTTTTTAGAAAGGAAATCAGGAAATCAGTAGTAGAAGTAAGGAAATCAGTCCATGGCATGTACGAAGTAGAATACACATAAAAAAGCCGTAATTTGCTCATCTATGGCAGCCGATACCTAGTCTATGCCTAAGAGCAGGCGACAAACACTCTTTGGAAATACTTACTCACAGTTAGCCAAATAAGAGTAGATTGTTATACCTTATTGGGGTAGATGTAAAGTAAGCAAATGAGATGGCGGGTGCCACCTTATCTATCCGATACAGACATAAACACATTTATGAGGACGCTGAAGATACTAGACAGGCAACAAACCTTTCCCAAAAGAAGGAAACTTTTACCATTTCGATAGCCAATAAAAAAGTCACCTGTGAGACATTTATGCTTAAAACAATTACCCCATAAAGGCATCTTAGTTTAGTAGACTTCGCCAACGGTGAGAGGGAGTCCACCCCATGTGCACAGTGTTTAGACAGGCTATAGAGTGTGTGAGTGCGTGCGTAGACAAGATATGATCTTAAACTGATTAGTCACAATAAAACTAAATATCTTGTAAATTGTAGACAAATATTTATGGCGAGACACTCTGTTTGATATAGTACACTGCTATCAACACATTAACTGGCAAATTTTCAGGATAGTGATGGGTCAGCGCTGCCAATAAAAATATCGATATACGACGGACAACCATTATCCCATGCCGTTGCCAGGTTTCGTATTGTTGGTGTAAAAACAAAACAATCAATGCGGAATTACTTTAAAGTTTATTTTAAGCAATGTCTTGTAATTTGTTTTTAATAGTTTTTTATGAGTCAGGTAGAGCGCTTGTCTTAAAGTAATTTTATTTAAACAAATTAAAGTTCTTTTTACAAAAGTTAAACAGATACTAATCGGTTAATAAATCGATCTGCTATTCAAATAAGAAATTAGTATCGTAGTCTAAAAAATTGCCGACTATTTTTAGAGTTTGCAGTACTCCTTCACAACAATAATAAAAGTCGATACGTGAATTAGATATTACCAGATTGCATCATATTGTAATGTAACTAAAACATCATATCTTTATCGATAACATAAGATATCGCACCTCACTAGCCATCTGAAATCATAAGCGCGGCTCTTTTTCTTTGAAATCTAACTAATTGGTTCTGGAAAGAGACAGAAAGATAAGTAACGTGATAAGTTAGTAAAGGAGAAAGCATGACAGGGCGGGAAGCATCTTTCTTTCCCGAGCTAATTTACGATGGTTCTTTGACACTCGTGTGCTGACAGTTACTAGTGTTTTCGGCGAATATAACACATTCATTAATTCGAGCGGGGCTCACAAGTTTAACATCGCTTAAAATATATTGCTGTTCCCGTTTGAACGCCTCTCTACATTATAGAACAAAGGGGGCAATGGATCGTTGAAAATCCGAAGCGAGTTTCAACTTCGGAAACAGTAAATTGTATAATACGGGTTGTTAAATGAATTCTTTGCTATAGCTATTAATTAATTGCAGTTTCTTTTATGTTTCAAACGGTGGAGAGACTGTTTAAGATGCTATTTTGGCTCTGATACGCTTGTGAAGTTCATTGGTTTAAAAATAGATGTGCTTTGGTGTCGCGAAGTGAGCGCGGACTATTGATATGAGAAATATTAATGGAAAGTAAACATACACAGGTGCACTGTATCTTGTGTGATTATGGAGAATACGCCCTTTGTACGTGTGTCCTATCATACGACTAACAAGACTTCAGGGGAGCTTAACGGATAACGGAGCTACTCCACTGAGGAAGCGCCTGCACTTTACAGAATGCTGCAGCCGCAATACCACCCGTGGCCAATCATGAAGTCGCCAGAGCTATCAGGGGAGCCTTTAATGTTCTTGTCAGCGCCATGTAAGTGCCACCTATGGTCAACGTCGGCAACCAATTCTCATGCGGCGGACAGCGCACTTGAGCCACCATAGTAGTATAGCACAGCTGAGTTGGGACCAACAGTAGCCTCACAGCCAAAAGTAGACTCTTTTTCGTAATATGGGCTGCTATAGCTATCTCTTTATATCTTATTTTTATAAAAAAAAAATACATAGAAATAGACAAAACCATCGAAAACGAGGTCGACGACCTAAGCTACCGACGGTTCAGGGCTCCAGAGAGAGAAACCTCCTGACTTGCCGAATCCAGTATGACATCCTTTTGCATCAAGCCCTTAATCCAGCAACTCAGTGAGAGTTTCGTGAAATATTGGTGGAAACTCTCCGCGATAAGACTTTAGGCGCAAAGGGACGATCATCCAACCAGACAAGGTGGTATGTCTGGCTAGGGGTCGCAGCGTCTATTCCCCGATAGTTGTAGTTGGGGAAATTTTTACTGTGCGAATTGCTCTTGAAACTTCGCTATCGCGGTGTAGGAGATTTTGGTAATTCTCGCATTTGTAGGCGTTTATTTTTGATGTTATTATTGTGTTTTAGGCGCAAAGGGATGATCATCCAGCCAGACGAGGTGGTATGTCTGGCTAGGGGTCGCAGCGCATATCCCCTCGATAGTTGTAGTCGGGGAATTCTTAACTATGCGAATAATTGCTCTTGAAATTTCGCTATCGCGGTGTAGGAATTTTTGTTAATTATCGCATTTGTAGGCGATATTTCTTGATGCAATTAGTTCAGATTTTTCGGGTGAATTGTGTAAAGTATGTAGCATGCGGTCGCTACAAGACTATTTACTGTATCGACTATCGGCACAATGATTGTTGAATCAACATGCCACATTGCGGTAACCTCGTGAGCCAAATCGAAATACTTGGTAAACTATAAACAACTTATTATTATAGTTCGAATAAAGAAGACTACTACATATCAGTCAATCACAAATTTCTTAACACGTCGCCCTTAGACATGCTTATCTCAGGAACTACTGGTCCGATTTCAAAAATTCTTTCAGTGTTAGATAGTATATTTATCGAGGAAGGTTATAGGCTTTATTTTTATTTTAGGAATTAGGGATCCGTATGAAAATTGCGATTTTGTAACCCAAGGTGTAAAATCGAAAACCTATTTATGCCTGCGCTGCAAAAACTATTGACAATAGAACAAAATGAAGTACTACGAGTTTGTAGGTCTTATTAAAATCTACAAAAATGTCCGAGAGAGCACATATCTAACTATCATAGTTTAGTCACAATAACCACTTTTATATTCATAAAAAATAATGCATAGAGATAAGCACGGGTTCGAAGTCCACGCGAGCGAAGCCGCGCCCAAAAGCTAGTTTTAAAATAAAAGGTATGCCCGTTCGCTACACCCTTCTGTAACCATATTAAATATTAATATTCATCTTGTTAATGTCGGCTGAATTACAGCAGCGATGGAAATGCAAGTATTTATGGTCGGTTTTATGAGCGCGCTCGCCCAATCGCCGGGCGGGGCGCGCCTTATCGCCTTTATTACAAACGAGAACATTGGAAAATGTTTCAGGCTATATTTAATGCTGTTTTTTAGCCCACAAATGTTGGATTGCGCCCCCTCTGAAATGATGCGAGAGATTTAGCCAACTGCAAAAAAAAGGCTAGGTGTAAGTCACCAATTCTCGATTTACTACAATGTTAAATATTTATGTGTAAATCATTTTATTGGATGTCTCGTGTCACATAACCAATAATCGAGACACATCAGCCCACTTCATGTTTACGCTGGCCAGAAGGATCCTTTATGCGCACAATAACCGCTAATTTACATTCAACATATTTTTTTTGCGATCACTTTTTCACCCGAGATATAGGTACAGAGACCTGGGCAGGCTTCAACTTCTCAATGTGTTTTATATGTAAAAAAAGCAAAGAGATGAGTCAACGAGATATTAGGGCGAGGTGGTATGCCTGATGAGAGTCGCAGCCGGAGCGCCCATGTTCGTGATTTTAGTCGGACGTTTATTAACCTAAAGTGTCTCTGTATTTCTCACATGCGCCTAACTGTCTTAGCTGGTCGCTACATAACTATTCTTGACCTAAGGTTGCAAAACTGTGTCATGTGCTACTAAAAATGCCAAATGAAATCCAGTTGGAATCATGTAATGCTTCTTACCCAGAGGTAACAGGGGTTAAAAGTATTTGTTCCGGGTCTGGGTGTTTTCTATTTATAATATGTATGTATTTACAAAAAAAAATATGTATTTAAGTAGTTTATCATCCATCTCGTTACCTTATCACAAGCAACTTAATGTTGCTTAGCTTGGGACGAGATGGCGTTGTGTGAAAATTCCAAGGATATTTATTATATTATTTAAGGCGTGTTAGATACGGAACCGTAAGGCATTGCGCTGACCCCTAATGCATCGTCGAGGCTTGGTAACAGCGACCAGTGACGTCCGTCGGGCGCAAAATGCCCAGTCAGCAGATTCCACGCAGTGGAGTCATTTTCAATAGCGTGCATTCCATATTCTTACATCGAATTGGATTCACATTTACTTAGACATAAGATTATTGTAATTTCTATTTTAATAAATTAGTTTAATTAATCTTCGGTTTTTTTTCGATCATCTGGCTGCCGCTAACGTATTTGGCGCAGTCGGTAGGATTTTCGCGGGCCGGTTCGCGAATAAATTCACGGGTTTACCAGAAAACCGCGTTCGCGAGTCGCCCGGGCGGCTATCAAGCCCCTGCACGAAGATCCAGAATCTACGAGCGTAAGCAGCCGGGTGAAGAATCCAGCCATTGATTCGACAAGAAGAAGAACCAGAGATATGGAAAATTGTTTGTGAGTACACTTGAATAGTTCTCGTGTTGCTTCCTCTTTATTCCTAGTTTTTACTCCTGTAAAGTATTTCTTTCCCCAAGATTTTCCATTACGGAAAATCTCGTTCCCGGGAACCTGCGTCACGTCAGGCTCGCCGGAGCACAGTAGACATACATAGAAACATAGGTATAGATAGTGATATAGATTTGAATTTAAATAGTTTATTCGAAGACAAAATGCCATACGACCCGGACACCATTTTTAAGGTACTACGCCTTGTCCCGGACTTTGACGGAAACCCCAATATATTGACAAGGTTCATTAATATCTGCGACCAATTAGTAGCCCAATACGCAGGTGCCGAGCCAGGTAGTGAGTTAGGTAATTTATGCCTCCTAAATGGAATACTAAATAAAATTACGGGGCATGCAGCTTCTACTATCAACTCAAACGGGATACCCGAAACTTGGGCAGGAGTCAGATCGACACTTATTAATAATTTCTCCGATCAGCGTGATGAAACGGCTTTATATAGAGACCTCTCTTTAGCCACCCAGGGTAACAAGACCCCCCAAGAATTTTATGACCACTGTCAAACTTTGTTCAGCACCATGATGACATATGTGACACTTCACGAGACTTTACCGACGACAATCGAAGCTAAACGGGCGCTTTATAAAAGAATCAGTATGCAGTCTTTCGTTCGCGGACTTAAAGAGCCTCTGGGATCACGTATACGGTGCATGCGCCCCGAGTCGATGGAAAAGGCTCTTGAGTACGTACAGGAGGAACTTAACATTATGTACTTGCAACAGCCCAGCGACTCATCTAAGCCCCAAAGCACCCCTAAGATTTTCACCCCTTTTCCTATGCCGTCAAACGCATTCCAAGCACCACGACCCCCAGTTGCTAATTGGCCTGCCCCTATAGCGCAACGTGGCTATCAACCACAACCACAAGCCTTTAAATTTAATATGCCAGCTTTTAACCAGAGTCGTATGCCCACTCGTACGCAGCAGATGCTTCGAGCACTGCCACCTAATTACCACCCCCAGAGTAACGTTTTTCGTATGCCGCCTAGGAACAATCCACCACCGAATCATGGACCAAGACCCATGAGCGGGGTTCAGCATTTTGTCCCTAAGACTTTACCAATGATGACAGGTCATGATTGGAATAGGTCTGGGAACCCACCACCGACGAATTATTTTAAATCGCGGGAGGTTAATTTAAACGAATTGGCAAATAATTATTACTCATATTACCCTGTAGAATCCTGTGAGCCGGAATACGACTATCAAGATTTCCAATATTACCAGGATGATTATGAGAATCATTTCGAAGCTCCATATGAAAGTCAAATAATAGAATCTGAATCGGTTCCCTCTTGTTCGGAACAGAACCAGGATTTTCATATAGACCCGAAATCAAAAGAGCTAAAATAGATGTTAACTTGCAAACCCAAAGGCAACTGCCTTACATACAAATTTCCAATCCCCCACTAAAATTTCTAATAGATACCGGAGCTAACCAATCTTTCATCAGCCCTGAAGCCGTAGATAGATATTTTCCTAATTATCCCTTAAATTACGATCCTTTTGAAGTATCAAATGTACATGGAACTAGTAAAAATGATTATTCTATAACCTTGCCATGTTTTAGCGAATTTAAAGAAAACGAAGACATCAGACTATTCGTTTACCGATTTCATGGGTACTTTGACGGACTGATTGGACTGGATTTACTATCCCAATGGGAAGCGAAAATAGATTTAAAGGAATTTAAATTAGTTACTAGATCCGCAACCAATAAAATTTGCGTATATAATTCGCGTAACGTTAATTTATATGAAGACATCATACCAGCCGGTACTTCAAAATTAGTTAGGATTCCTGTTAACGCCCCGGATGGCCAAGTTTTCATAAGCGAACAAGTTCTTTGCAACTGTATCATTCATGAGTGTGTGACAAATGTAAAGAACAACCGCGGATATGTCGAGTTAGAAAATCCAACTCCTAACGACGTCATATTTTCCCTAGATCAACCCGCACGCGCTGATATCTTTAATGAAAATTGCTCAAAAGAATTTCCGTCAAGCCGTGTAGATGACGTCTTATCACGATTACGTACAGAACACCTAAACGAGGAAGAAAAGGCTAACTTAATCAACCTTTGCACTCGATACGCTGACGTTTTCTACATAGAAAATGAAAATTTGTCCTTCACTAATAAAATAAAACACCTCGAATTCGTCCGCCTTCACAAAATTACTCACCAATATTATAGAACAATTAACAAAAAATCAAGAAAAAATTAATGAAACGCTAGAATACATTTTAGAGATAGATGCATACAGAGGCTACAGTTTAATAAAATTCGCAAAATTCGCCCAAATTCTAGGAATTATTAGTAATAATGTAGAGGACTTAGCTGTAGAATTAGTTAGGATAGAAAATATAATGGCTTTTATTCGCTCTTCCAGCACACATCACTCTATGATCGACATAGAAGTTTTAAAGTCCATAGTAGAGAAGCTTAAAAGGTTTTATAATAAGGATGCTATTTTAAGTTTAGAGCTAAGAGAATATTACGATATTCTTAAACCAGGTTATTACTTTAAGGGTAAAACGATAGTTATAGTATTTAAATTTCCCATAGTTTCTAACAACATATATTATCTGTACCGACTATCCGTTGTTCCCAATAAGAAACACGTTGCCCTTATCCCTCCTGCTCCTTTCATAGCAACTAATGAGAACTCATTCGTGTATATAGAGGCTGAATGCCCGAAGTATACTACTATCTATCTCTGTGAACAAAGAATCAGCCTACAACTTCGAACGAAACCCGACTGTATCCAGAACCTTATCATCAACCAAGTCCTGAAAAACACATGCGAGTTCACCAGCATATTACTATCAAAGGCAGCCGTGGAACAATTGGATGATCAGCACTACGTGATGTCTATACCTCAGTCGACCAAGACTCATCTGGCCTGCGGCAGAGAAGATTTCAACCTTCTGCAAGGAAGCTATCTCGTCACCATACCCGTAAACTGCTACCTACAGACAGAAGAGTTCACCATCATGAATGAAAATAACGAAATAAAAGGACAACCATGGAAGCTAACGGAGATAGACTACGACAATGTGAACAAGACAGACATTCAAACGCACATAAGTTTCAGCTCAATAAACCTCAGGGAACTCCATAACATTCAGAATAGAGTCTTGCTAGAAAAACCAATTAAAATTGATCAGACTCAGATGGACATAGTATACCATACGACGATCCCACTTTACATCATCATACTGGGAGCAGCAATTAGCACCGCTACCATAGTGGCCCGCCGATATGGATGCAGAAATTTTAACAAAACTGAAAAAGAAAAATCACCAACCCTGAAGATCCATCACACCTACGAAGACATAGAACAGGACCCCAAGATGCGAGCCGAAGTCCCAGCAACATTTTCGATCAATATGCTCAAAAATAGTTGCTGATCTGCGGGTGGAGGTGTTAGATACGGAACCGTAAGGCATTGCGCTGACCCCTAATGCATCGTCGAGGCTTGGTAACAGCGACCAGTGACGTCCGTCGGGCGCAAAATGCCCAGTCAGCAGATTCCACGCAGTGGAGTCATTTTCAATAGCGTGCATTCCATATTCTTACATCGAATTGGATTCACATTTACTTAGACATAAGATTATTGTAATTTCTATTTTAATAAATTAGTTTAATTAATCTTCGGTTTTTTTTCGATCATCTGGCTGCCGCTAACGTATTTGGCGTATATAATTGCTGTTGCTTTTGTTATTGTGAAAAACATTTTCTTAGTCTCTCTCCAACTTTCCATCCATAGTGTTTTACCCTATAAAACCTTATTTTGGTCCCACGGAGTTATTCGGAACTTGTACATAATCTGTGCTCGTTAACCCATTACCATATCGCAACCTTCCGTCTGCAGAAATAAATATTTATATTATTATCCCATCCCATAACACGAGTGTCCGGCGGAGTGGGTGGACCACACAGCGCGACACGTCGCCGCCAAAAGGCCCGCTGCGCAAACATCGGCTACTGCGCACCATCACGTTCTTGTACTCTGAAGAGGCCTTAGCTCGAGGGCACCTTGCTCGGTAGCCTCAAAATGTATTGCCGGCTGCCAAGGAAGGTTATTGATCCAAGGAACGCTATCTCCACCTTTTCCCACTTTTATTAGGGCTTAAAGATATTACCTGGACTAACTACCGCAGTATTTACACCGTGCAGTGGCTCATAGGGTGGGGCCAATCGGAGTATTTCATAGTCGATCGCTCAACCAAAACGTATACCATAGATTTGAGAGCTGCGAACTGAAAGAGCGACCTAGTTCGCTCGCTCGCACGTTGCGAACTAAATCGAGCGCTCTACCCAAAGTGATACCCACAAAACTATGAAACACAAATGTTACCAATAGCACAATGACACATCTCTACTGTCAAGAAATAACACACATGATGTCACACACAGATCTTGCTCGCCTCTTGCTGATAAATACCAATAGATAATTATTGTAACTGTGGCACGCGACAGAGCGCATTCCACTGTCAAGTCCATCTGCCTTGCGGAAACCGAAATAACCCGAAAATCGCGCTCCCGTACCTTCCCGACCACAGTGTAGCCCATCACTATGTCACCAAAGAACCCCGACGCGCCCACCCCGAGGCGTTCTCCTAGCCTGTGGCACGTGCAGGAGTGGCAATAATTAGCAGTGAGTTATGACTGCGAGTTTGACAATGTTTATAGGGGTTAATAAGGGGCAGCTGATGTTCTGACTCCTGTCAGTGTGGCCTTTCATTAGCCAGATTAATGCTGGCGAGGCATCTGTGCCATCTGGAGAGGACTACTGCTCGAGGCAAACGAGTTCTTTGATTCAAATTGACGCTGAAGTTTACACTCAGTAAATAGTACAACCCAGGAATATCAAACATTGTGATAAAAATGGTCAGATAATTCTAGATTACGGTCTTTTACTAACAGGGTTTGTAAACAGGGCGCAATGGCGCTATTTAGGGGTGGCCTATGTCCAGCAGTGGGCTGATGATGATGATAACAAACTCTTTTGAACCGTTAGAGTGAAACCACCTCTCGGTTTTGGGATGCTGCTCCACAGAGAAAATCGGGTGTAGTTTTCAATCATGGTCATGCGGTTGTTTTTTAACATTCCCACGATAGAAAGCTCGTGAAAGGTGTGTTTTGTAAAAGGAAAAACATAGGAAGTCTTTCCGAATTGCAGATTTATTTTACGTTTGAAAGAAATTCCTCAATTGCCGCTTAATGTAGCAATATAATTCTGCCTACCTACACAAGAATAACAATAAATCCATCAACTTTAGGGAGTAATTAATCACTCTACTCAGTACATTTCCAGTGCAAACACGACAAAAGATCCGTAATGAACTACCGTTGCGCGCACGCATCATGTCAAGACAGTAGCCCAGAGGAGGTGGGGGGATGTTTGCCGCCATTACGATGTTGACACGAGTCGCGGCTAATGCGTGGGCAAACAGACTGACAGCGGGCAAAGAGAACTGGTCCTGCTCTGTACCGCTTCAGCAGAAGTGTATTTGAATGATCTACTTGAGGGATGGTGTCGTCGATTTCAGGTTTTGAAAGATAAGTACAACAATATCGATATTTCCATTTTTCCAAGTTTCATTCGAGGTAATTTCTCTTGGATTAGCATTAAGCTAATCTGTAGAAAGACGTCTTTTTACAATTTCACAGATATTTTATGTATCTAAAACGGATATTTGAAATGGGTTTTCTTGTGCGTTCATTTTTTAATTTTGCTTTGCTTTGCTTGTTTAGTTAATTGTAATAGGATAACGAAAGTAATAAGCTGACCATATTAACTAATCACACACGTGCTGAACACAATTAGGCCTGCCCTAAAATCGCCCCAAACGAATTTTCAAAGTCGTCCATCCACCTAGTCAGGGTCGTCCAACGGTTCTAACTTAAACCTGACCATGGCTAATTTTACCTAACCCGTGATCCAAAGGTGGCCCGTCCAAACAATGGATAAATGAGGCAGGGGGAGGCCTGACTCAGCAGTGGGTCCTTTAAACGGTAATAATAATATGGCCGGTTGCAACAAACGACCGCGTTCCGGAAGGCGCAGTGCTGGTAGGCCTCCCACACGCTGGACCGAATACCTGGTTAAGGTCGCCGAAAAACGATGGATGCGGGTGGCCCAGGACCGGCTTTTGGTCTTGTTTGGCAGTGGACGTTTTTGGCTGAAATGATGATGAATGATGATTTAAACCATTAAAAGTTAGATGTGAACAATTGTTATCCAAACTAAGCTAAGCTTTAGCAGCGCCAGTATGCTCTTAATTTAGAACAAATAAGTCGCAAATCTGGGATCAAGTCAAACATCGATAACGCAAACATAACTAATTGACAGGAAACTGTAACTCTATTCAATGTGTGCTCATGTACTTAGACTTCTGTACAAGTATCGGGTTACATATTGGGGCAATGCTAACACGTTTCAATGTTAGGTGAATTAATCCCACCCGAGGCGTTTACTAATCGAGTTGGAAATCCCTTATTGGATCTAAATTGAGGTTACCGGACCTAACCACGTGGCTAGGTGGTAAACTACATCATCATCGTCATTTCAGCCGATAAATGAGTCGGGCCTCCTCCAAATTCGTGAAGACATCATCCTATTGTGACCCACTGGCAATACGGGGTTTGTATGGTCGTCCCTTCTTTTGCGGGTAGGTGATCTGCCTCTTACAGCACCCTCAGGATGATATGGGTAGATAACATTGTATATTCTTGATCCACACGCCCGTCACGAAAGTTAAAGCTATGCTAACTACATTTAAATTCAATTCCGAATTGAACGGACAAAATGTTGTACTCCATTTTTATAAAAAGTCCTTTTCACTTCAGTAGCTCAAACATGGAGGTTTTGCTCACTGAAATCAGTGAGCAAAATGCGATTTTGCCCACTGAGTGAGACAATAGTTATTTGTGCAACAAGAGCAAAGTCATTTTTTGCTGCGAGTCCTGATATTGA
This sequence comes from Clostera curtula, assembly GCA_905475355.2. Lineage (NCBI taxonomy): Eukaryota > Metazoa > Arthropoda > Insecta > Lepidoptera > Notodontidae > Clostera > Clostera curtula. Next base: position 310,066 of record FR997813.1, on the reverse strand, counting down.
ATCCCGAGCAAGCGAAGGAATCAATGATTCTAAAGTTGATTCCTGAGTGTTGCGAGGGATTCAAAGGCACGAGATGCAAAAAACTTTGCTCTCGCGTAACCCACATAACTTTTCACTTCAGCAGCGAGAACACTTTAGGAGATGAAATATATTTCGTAACATTTTTGAAATTAGAATTACATATTTATAGGTTAAATATCAGTTTTTTTAAGCAGTAAATAGGTACCTACTTATTTTCTATTTTTTAGTTCGATTGTCTATAAAAGCGTATATTTTTAGTTTTTTTTTAAACTAGATATTATTGATTATGAAACACCTGCCTGTTCGTGCGCTTAAGAACTTTAAATAAGGAATCATGGCGTTAGTTGTGGAAGAAATCGACTTTTCGGTGCAATTACAGATATTAGCACTACTCAGCCCATAAAGGACAAGTTCATGTAGGGTAATCAGCCTACCGTGCCACGCAGGTTGGCACAGGGTTTCGTATCAAGTTTTCCTTCTCTTGCGGCTAGGTGATCTGCCTTGCTATTATTACCTTTTGTTGGTTCTTTCGACACCCTCAGGATGGAATGGGATTGTGACACTTTACATTCCAAATACTTCACCGCAGGGATCAATTGCAAATAAGAAGCAATAATTTCAAAATAATGACTAGTGGTGTGTCATTTGTTATTTTAGTTGCAGCCACTTACTTCAGTAGCAACGGTATGTTTGCGGTGCGCCTGCGCCGGGCGACGGTTTGTCGCGTCAAAAGAACAAACAAGCCGATTTCGATGAATAAACAGACAAACCAGTATACCCATTACTTGCTCCCGAAACCAAATTGGTTTTCAACTCAACGACACGGTTGGCGCTGTGGTTGAGCGATCGACTTCTGCGCAGCATGTCGCGGGTTCGGTTCCTCGCACGGAAGAAATATTTGTACGACCTACAAGTATTTGTTCCGGGTCTGGGTGTTTTCTATCTATAATATGTATGAATGTATTTACAAAAAAAATATGTATTTAAGTAGTTTATCATCCATCTCGTTACCATAACACAAGCATTAAGTTGCTTAGCTTGGGACGAGATGGCGTTGTGTGAAATGTCCAAGGATATTTAACTAAGTGACCGTGTGGTGACTTAGTTGACCTTTACCTTCCATCCAACGGGTGTCGTAAGAGCCGACTAATAACCAGGCGAAAATCCTCGCCTCAAGTGAAGGAAAACATGATACGAACCCCGCCAACGTGAAGGAGTAGGCTTATTCCCCGACCTGTAATTGGATGGGAATGTCCCAATATAGCCAATCTCTTTGGAAAAACCAAAAAACAAACATATACCTATATTGCTTGAGGCATTTAGACGCATCGCATAGGCACAGCTCCTATCGCAATCATAACTAATATAAGTTTGAATGAAATAACTGCTGATATTTGTACAGCTAAAAAGCGGGTTCACCATTGTTTACATGGCTCGTGCCCGGCGCGACTCACTCGGATAACCCGCGATAACCGCGATTATCGGCGACCCCATGCGATACCGCACGTCGCGTCGCCTACGTTTGAATAGTACTAAACAATTAAAACTATAGCATTTAAATTAACTACTTCATTTAATTATACGATTCTGAGAGCGTCTGAACAACTATTCATTCCCACTTAATTAGAAATTTATAAATAGTTATATCACGTAAAAAAATGAAGCAGCGACATCCAATAAAGTTTAGGCGCAAAGGGATGATCATCCAGCCAGACGAGGTGTGATGTCTGGCTAGGGGACGCAGCGCCTATCCCCCCGATAGTTGTAGTCGGGGATATCTTAACCTTGCGAATTGCTCTTGAAATTTCGCTATCGCGGTGTAGGACTTTTTCGTAATTATCGCATTTGTAGGCGATATTTCTTGATGCAATTAGTTTAGATTTTTCGGGTAAATTGTGTAAAGTATGTAGCATGCGGTCGCTACAAAAGGAATTAGCTCAGTTGAAGTTGTATAGCATTAGAAAACAATGTGACCCATTGTCATTTAGTGTGCTTGTACACGAAGCAAGTGCAATATCTATTTTAGTAAATACGTTACTTAATGTGAAAGTAAATAGGTACATTAAATGCGCGAGTACCATGCACAAGCTACTGGTACAAGTTACTTGCTTGCACTTGTTCAAGGTGCCAATGACAGGAGCAAGTAAATACGCACGAGCAGTACCACGCAGTACGCAAAAGCTATTTGCTCGAGACGTTGAGAGCTACATGTGCGTGCATGGCCTTCGAGCGAAGTAGAATGGCATCAAAATACTTTTATAAACAGTTATTAAAATTTAACTTTACCGTAAATTACAAATTTACGGGTTCCCCTTAAATTATAGGGTTTTTAATAATAATAATAATAATATTTATAAAATCCTTACATCTATTTTAAGAACTAAAATAAACGCGCATGTGATGGATAATAACATCTTGTCCCCCAGTCAAAATGGATGTAAGGCCAAATCACGAGGTACCAAGGATTTACTCCTCATAGACATGGCCATTAGCCAACAGGTTCGTAGGAATAAGAGAAATGTTTTCATGGCCTGGATTGATTATAAAAAGGCATATGATTCTGTACCCCATTCCTGGTTAAAAAAGATATTGAATCTATACAGAATACATCCAACTTTATGCGATTTTTTATCAACTTGTATGGAACAATGGTCTACCATCCTTCTTCATCCAGGTCATGTAAACTATTTTGATTCATCGAACCTAGTTAAGATAAAGCGTGGTATATTCCAAGGTGACAGTTTAAGTCCATTGTGGTTTTGTCTAGCTCTGAACCCTTTGAGCACGTTGCTAAAGTGTTCCGGGCTTGGCTATCGTCTTCGGAAAGAGAATGAGGCCATTTCGCACCTTTTGTATATGGATGATCTCAAATTGTATGCTTCGAAAAAGCCTGACCTAATGGAGTTGCTTAAAATAACCGACAATTTTAGCAAATCTATTGGAATGGAATTTGGTGTGGACAAATGTGCGGTCCTCAATATACAAAGGGGGAGAATTGTAAACAGTGAATGTTTGCAGGTCTCACGGAACGTGTCACTCAGATGTCTTTCTGAATCCGAAACATACAAATACCTTGGTATGTCAGAGGCTCTAGGTATTGCTGATGCAGACATGAAGCAAGTATTGAAGGAACGGTTTTATAGTCGCCTGACCAAGGTCTTAAAAAGCCTTTTATCGGGTGGCAATAAAGTAAGAGCCTTCAATAGTTGGGTCATGCCGGTACTCGCATATTCCTTTGGCATATTAAGGTGGACTCAGACGGAACTGGACGCTGTGGATAGAAAAGTCCGTCGATTGCTAACAGCACATCGAATGCACCATCCACGTTCATCTGTAATGAGAATGTATATCTCGCGGAAATGCGGCGGCCGCGGCTTTTTAAATGCCAAGGACCTACATAATCGCGAGATACATAATCTCAGAGAGTATTTTCTTAAGGTTAACGTGGATATGTATCGAAATGTTGTCGCGATTGATAAAGGACTTACCCCGCTTTCTCTTGCTATCGAGAACTGGAGGAAGCCAAAGGTAATGAGTATTTCGGATCGCACGGCCATATGGAAAGACAAGGAGTTACACGGCAGGTTCTATCGAGCTCTCACGGGATCTGATGTGGACCAACTCGCATCCGTGGACTGGCTACGCTTCGGCAACCTTTTTGGGGAAACTGAAGGGTTTGTCTTTGCAATTATGGACGAAGTTATGATGACGAACAACTACCGGAAGCATATTCTGAAGGACGGCACGGTCGACATTTGTCGGGCATGCCACCGTCCCGGCGAATCTATCAGACATATCGTTTCCGGTTGTTCTCGTCTTGCTAACGGGGAGTACTTGCATAGACACAACCAAGTAGCCAAGATTATTCATCAACAACTTGCCTTTAAATATGGCCTTGTGAGTACCGAAGTTCCATATTACCAATATCAGCCTCAACCAGTTCTCGAAAATGACCATGTCACGCTCTACTGGGATCGATCTATTATAACGGACAGGTATATTGCTGCCAATAAACCTGACATCGTTATAATAGATCGGTCTACACGCCGCGTAAAGCTGGTTGACATCACCATTCCGCATGATGAGAACCTCGTGAAGGCGGAAAAAGAAAAAATGATTAAATATTTAGACCTGGCCCATGAGGTGACCGCCATGTGGAGTGCTGAGTCAACCAGTATTATTCCGATCGTTTTATCAGTGCATGGTTTGATATCGAAAAGTTTTGATGGACATCTCAATCAACTCTCGATATCCGGTTGGGTGAAGCGTCTGATGCAAAAGGCAGTTTTACTTGAGACGGCGCGCATTGTTAGGCGGTTCCTCTCTTTGAAACACTAACCACTAGGCGGCTTGAAAAAATTTTCCGCCCCTAGGGCTGCTATGATTTTTATATAATATTTAAAAAAAAAAATGTTTTTCTCTTTTTTATAAATATTATGTAAAAAATATGAATAAAGAATATACAGTAAAATAATAATAACTTTATTTATCAGACAATGTCCAAACCTTATAACTAATTTAATTTGGTAATTATATTATTAATAATATTTTTTACAATAGGACTATCGTACCTATGGGCAATCACCTTTAGGATACTATTATTACTACCCCGCACTCTTCTTAGTAGAGAAGCACCTCGTTTGCGGATAATCGCGTTGAAGGTATCCACCCTTGCTTCAACAAACATGGTTGAGGCACTACAAAATCGGGGCAGTCCTAATAGTATTCTAAAGGCATTGTTATATTGCACTCGTAAAGCGTTTAAAGACATCTGTGTATGTTGGACCCATAGGCTGCTCGTGTAGAAGGTTTGGCAATAAGCCTTAAACAATGTAATCTTTACTTGATCACTACAGCGAGCAAACCTACGGGCCAGCATATTGGCCCTGATGCACATTGCCCTACGCTCCCTATCAATGTCAATTTGATCATTAAGTGTCTCAGTAACATAATGACCAAGATACTTAAATTTGTCAACCCGTTTCAATTGTACTCCATTAAGTTCAATTTTTGGTACATTGGATGGACATTTACTGCGGGATTTGAAAACCATGTAAACACTTTTTAAGTTATTATAAACTAGTCCATGTTGGCTCGCATACTTTTCACAAATTGCTAATAGTTTCCGTAATGCACTAATAGTTGGACTCAGCAGGACCATGTCATCAGCATAACTGAGATTGTTCATACAAGTATTATCAACTGAACAACCAACTCCTGAGCTGCTGAGTTCATCTATTAGTCCATTCACGTACAAATTAAATAGCTTTGGTGAACTTAACCCACCCTGTCTCACCCCACACTCTAAGCGAAACATATCAGAGAAGCTATTAGCCCACTTTACACTATTTGTCTGGTTAGCATACCAGAACTGAAATAACCTTTGCACTTGTGTATGCACGCCTGTGTTCTTGAGCTTTTGCCATAGTATATCATAAGACACTAAATCGAAGGCTTTTGACAGGTCTAGAAAGCAAGCATACACAGGTGTACTTCTATCTGTATAGTACTGAACAGTGTGCTTGAGACTTAGTACTGTACTTTCAGTAGACAGACCTGAACGAAAACCGAACTGAGCATCGTGTATTCTTAAATGTTTACCAAGTTCCGTGTCAAGTACACTGTCCAGCACTTTAGCCACCACTGTAGCTAGAGATATGGGCCTATAGTTACTTTTTTGTGATAAATCACCTGTTTTATTTTTTATGATAGGAACAACAACTGTGCGCATAAGCTCAGATGGTAGATATGAATGACTGAAGCATAATGAAAAGAACATCGCAAGTACACGCGGAAGATGTTCACCGGCATACTGTAGGTGCTCAATACTAAGACCATCATGACCTGGTGATTTCCCTCTGCTCATACTATGTACAATGCGTCGCACTTGATGAGCAGACACAATAAATAAATCTTCAGACCCAGTGGAGGCTGTCTGATGAAAAGAAGTTGGAGGGCCTAGTGGTGATGTTAAAGTAAATTGATCTCTAAATAGTTCTGCTATGTTCCTACAGTCATTCACACCTTCCACACTGACAGGGAGGCCAGGCCTAGGATTTAAATTATTGGTCGCCTTCCAAAATTCTCCATGTATAATGTCCATTTTAAGCTGTTCTTTGTTATCTTGACACCATTTCAGTTTCCGTTTAAATACTTTTCTACTTTCACACATTTCATCATATGCTACGCCTATACCTGGCCTATTCAAAGAAACCCAATGTAAAAATTTGTTCCTGGCTTTTCTATGAGCTTCACGAACATACTTATTCCAGCCTATTATGCGACGGTTATTTTTAACATTCGTTTCATTAATTGGATAACTATCTGTAGCCGACTCGGATAGTGCGTCAACTATGCTATTATAGAGTTTATCTAGTATGAAATTATGTTCAGTACATTTACAAACTTTAAAACTACACTGTGAAAATTCTTCAGGAAAATCAATTAGTTTTAATTTACTATTGCACAATTCATTGTATTTAATTATCTGTTCATTAGTTCTTTTCCCCCATACCACCTTATTTATACTATTAGTACACATGTTTGAACTACATTTACTAACAATTCCTGACAACTTACATTCGATAACAAGTGGGAGATGATCTGACCAAAATGTATTATAATTAACATATATATTTGTTATTGTTTGTCTAGCAGAACGACTTACAATGCAGTGGTCGAGCCACCGTGTACACCCATGAACATCGCTTAAAAAAGTGTAGCTACTCGAATTATTTCCTAAAATATCTAAATCCGCACAAATGAATTGATTATCCCTACATAAGTTAAGTAATTCATCTCCAAATAATGTACCCGGGTGAGCATTAAAGTCTCCTAACATGAATATAGCTTCTACAGAGTAATTTACGATAATAGCAACTATTTCACTAAAACAATCCGTAAAAACCGGCAAGTTTTCGGTCGAGTTGGTTGGCATATACACGCTAAATAAGAGGATGAGGCGTCCATCTATTTTTACTTGGATTGCACAAATACGAGGGTTGTTGCACTCAACTATAGATACGTCCTGAAACAAGTCCTTGCGCCAAAGTAATGCCACACCACCAAAGGGTCGACCATTAATAATTCCTTCCGATAAATCAACCGCTGAAGTTCCGGTATATGCAAAATCCTGATCAATAGTGCCAAGAAGTGGTAAGTCGTGTGGTAGTAGCCACGTCTCCTGCAGCGCTATGATATCCGCAAATGTACATAGGTTCTTTATACAGTCAAGCGATCTCTTAACTGATTTACAGTTAAAACTAATAAAAGTGGCTTTTTCTTGAAATGTACCTTTCATTATTTAATGTTTAGATAGTTCACACTATTCATACTTTTCATATAACTTTCATGACTATTTTCTTTATTAAAATAAATAAAACGACGGAAGGAAACCCCTTCTGGCCAGAGAGAGTCGTTTAGAAACATAGCGAGTTTATGATGCGGTACAAGAATTTTATAAGCATTATAATTTCTCTTCTTTTTCATTTCAATTTTCTTAAGGATAACATCTGTCTGAGTTTTCGACATAATATATCCTGCAATATCGCTCTCAGTTGTCTCTTTACTAACATTTGTTATAAATAAAGAAATTTTTGATTCTGCAGCTCTAAATTTATTATTGGGACCCATTGTGGCTTTCCCTTTACTGCCTTCAAAATTATGTTTTGCTCGTCTTCTTTGCACAACCCTCCATTCATTGTCAACCTGTTGGCTACTTTCTATAGAATGACTTTCATCATTTCCTTCATTGTTTACTACTTGTGTATTTTGCTTCTTCGAAATCTTATGAGCAGAAGATTGGTTATCCAAGTTTACTGGGCTATTGGCATCCTCACACCTTATTGATTCGCATGAAAGATATACCGATGCATTTTCCTTAGGAACAGATGACTTCTCAACCGTAGCCTTACTGGACGTTGGTGCACAGGACAATTCCTTTTCAATGATTGGTTGGTCAACACATAACATGTCCAACATATCTACGCTATTTCTGCGATCACCTCCTCTTTTAAAATTAATATTCACCATTCTGCTTTCTGGCTCTTTTCGGCATTGAGAAAGTTCCTTTTTTAATTCATTAAATTGATTGTTGGTTACATAATTTTCCTTAACACAATTTAATTCATTCTGCAAAATCAATAAGTCCTTCAAAAGTCTAGTCACATCAATGTGGTCGAATGTTACCGGTGGTAACTTCTGTAGCTCTTTCGCAACAAATATAGGAACTTCCTCGGGATCCGTTTCCTTAAACACAGCAATCACGTCATATAAATCTCTCAAAGATTTCCCGTCTCTTTTTCGTGTAATTTTACGCCTTGTCGTGCTAATTGAAGCAAACAATAAATTTTTAGCTGTGTCTATATCATTTGTCGAAAAAGCTGAGGTACATAGTCTTACCAGACTTTCCTCATCCATAACATCCATTTTATTTTGGATAAAAGCTAATACTTCACAAATCACAATATTGCAATTTTTACATTTTACCACCTTAGTCGTCATTTTCGTCAACACAGATCGCGCAATGACGGTGTGTATACGACCACCGTATTATGTCGAAAGTGAAAAATGTATACAAATTCACAATAGCTCTAAAACGCCACGCACATTTTATAATAATTTATAATAGATATCGCCAAATAAACATATTTTTAAAATTCATCCAAAATAATATTATTTTGACACATAGACATAATCTTTAGTGGCAAGACCAATACAAATTTTATAAAACTAAGCCCTGAACCCATGTAAGTAAGCTTTCTTGACGCAAACCTTCCCAAACTCGGCACGATGCCCTTACCAGCATCCAACGCTGCAAAATCTTGAATGTAAAGTAATGGATACCAAATCCCCATCATGTACTTTTGGCGCTTAAGAAGAAAGAAATCAAACATGATTATTGAAAATTGGGAGAAATCTATAAATAGGTATGAATAAAATGCTTCTGCCCGCGTTTCAATCCTCGAAGTTCAATATTTATGTCCCAGGTAGTTGGTACTCATAAATATCTAACTTCGAAAATGCCACACGTTCAAGTACGAAGCTCGTGGAATAGTATCCAGATCACACATTTTGTGATTGTGTTATTTTTTCTGTCGCTAACAATTTTCGGAACGTCTTAGGTTTAATGCACTCGTAGGATAAATAATAATGGCTGACAGAAAAATGGAGTTTCTTGTTTATAGCATGTTATTAAATTATTTGAAGCCTTTAGCAAGACATTTTATCGGATCGCAGTCGCTCTTCCCTGTTCCCCTTTGGAGTCGAGAGAGTGGTCATTAAGTATTAAAGAGTATTAAGTGAGTTTCCGAATGACACATCTACAGGTTGTAACCAAAGCCCTTTAGTAGCACTTTACTATATATTTGCTTTTTTATTAATGTCAGGAAATCTAAGAGCCTATTTTGATCTTAAAATTGGACACCAGCTGGTAATGAATCTGTCATAACTCGAGAAATAAGAACTTATATTACTGAGCTTGTAGGACATTAATAAACATAGTTAGGTTTTCACTTGAACTTTTGCAAGTTTTGTAAAAATCTAGGTTCAGAAAATCATCAATATTTCACTTATACTTCAAAATATAATATTACTAGCTGTCCCGACTAACGTTGTTTTGCAATATCGCTATTAAATATTTAATTTTTTTTTTAATAAGTACACTTATTATAATGTAGATTTTGTTAAATTACACGTGATGCGCTTTCATTTGAGACCCCACTCGATTATATTTGCACATTCGGTTATTGTTCCCCACGTTCACCCCTCATAACTTTTAAACGGCTCAACCGATTTTCATCAAACGTGAAAAATAGATGTTGTCCGATTCACAGACCTATCAAATGTGAATATAAAATTTCGTAAAACTCGGTCGAGCCATTTCATCATAGTCTTTAATTAACACCAACCTAAAACAACTACGCAGTGAAGTACGTACTAAACTTTATCAGAATTAAACATTAACCATTTTTTACCGATACAGATTTTTATAACAACTAAACATTGAAAATATCGACACAATGAGCGTAGTGACGCGCGACTTTTATCGCCATCGATAACCCTCGACGGCTTGTGCCCTATCGATAAACTCGCTAACTGCACTATGCGTTAAGCCGCCCTTTACTGACTCTAACCAAAACAGGTATAGTTATACTATAAATATATAAATAATACCTCAGGTCGGATACTTGACCTCGTTTTGTGTAATCAACCATTGTGTAACGTTAACCATAGTATTGATTCATTATGTAACATTGATCAACACCATCCACCCCTAGATATTGTTATTTCTTTAAATAAGGAAGCCAAGCTCCCATACAATAATGTCAGAGGAACGCCTAACTTTCTTAAACCAAACTACGAACCCATTCGTAAACACTTAAAGGACCTTAACTGGGAGGAATTGTTTGAGGGACAGCATGACGTCAATGGGATGGTACAGGTGTTTTATGATATTATTAATACAGCCATACATAAGTTTATTCCTACTAAAGTACCTAAAAATATAAAATTCCCGCCATGGTTTAACCGAACCCTAATTAAAATGTTAAATAATAAAAACAAGATCAGAAAACGTTACAATATTTACAAAAACCCATTAGATAAAATAGAATTAAAAATAATCGGCAAGCGCTGTGATGACCTAGCCACTGTCTGCTATAATAAATATATCAAGAACCTGGAAGACCAACTCACACATAACCCTAAATTGTTTTGGACATACATTAAAGCTAAACGTGGGGGGTCCAGCACGTATCCCAGGTCGATGACAGACGGGACAACTACGTCGTCTGATGGAACGGAAATATGTGAGTTATTTGCATCATACTTTTCTTCTGTTTATGCTGCTGATCAAGGTGACGACATTATTCTGGATAATAGATTCTTGCATAACCTTCGAAATTATAGCTCATGTTTGCCTAATCTGGTTATCGATTGTGAGGCCTTACGTAAGAAGTTGAATGCCCTCGATTGCAATAAGGGCGCTGGGCCAGACGGAATACCACCTATTTTTGTACACAAATGTGCGGCCGAGTTGGTTACACCACTGTCACTCATTTTTAATAAGTCTTTGGTTTCCGGAATTTTTCCCTCGGAGTGGAAGGTAGCGAAAGTTGTTCCCATCCACAAGTCCAACAATGACGACATGGTTTCCAACTATAGACCCATATCAATCTTATCAACCGTAGCTAAAATCTTTGAGTCTCTGATAAGCCCCCACATTCAAAATCACTTAAAACTGTACTTAAGCGTGGAACAACATGGCTTCGTAGAGTCAAGATCCACAAGTACCAACCTGATTCTGTTCACTGAGTTATTAACAAAGACAATAGACTCGGGATATCAGGCTGATGTCGTTTATACAGATTTTAGTAAGGCTTTCGATAGGGTGTCACATGGAATATTAATTAGTAAACTACGAGCATATGGTATCACCGGTTCGTTACTTTCATTGTTGAGTTCGTATCTTAAAGGTAGATCTTTCTATGTGGTAATAAACGGTTTTCGATCAGCCCTACGCTATATCTCATCGGGCGTGCCACAGGGATCTCATTTAGGACCAGTCTTGTTTAATTTTTTTATTAACGATGTTATTGACTGTTTTCGGTACTCTGTTGTCTTTATGTATGCTGACGACTTAAAATTTGTCAAGGAAGTCAAATCTAAAGATGATGCCTCTAACCTCCAAAGCGATCTAGAAAGGCTTGTGCAGTGGTGTCAAACCAACCAGATGCAGCTAAATCCAAGCAAATGTTACCATGTCAAATACACGCGAAAGCATTATCTAATAGATCAAGACTATTATATCGACGGCGTAAGGATTGCGGAGCTAGACACAATTAGAGACCTTGGTGTTACATTTGACCGAAAGCTAACGTTTGTACCACACATGGATAATATAATAAAAAAATCTTCTAAAATGCTGGGATTTGTCATAAGGAACTCTAAACAATTTAGGTGTAGCAAAACTAAAATCATGCTTTATAATTGCTTAATTCGTAGCATATTGGAATATTGTAGCGTAATCTGGCGTCCACACTATGCCACACACTCTTTGCGTCTAGAACGAGTACAAAAACGTTTTCTATGGCACCTGGCGTTTTCTAGCGGAATATCAAAAAAAGTGCGGTCATACAGTCACAGACTTGATCACTTTAAAATGATCTCGTTAGATACTCGCCGATGCATAAATGACGCAATGTTTGTGTGCAAAGTAATGCACCATAAAATTGACTGCCCTCAAATATTGCACGCCTTTAACTTCCGTGCTCCCTCAAGGATTCCTCGCAGTTCCATAACTCCACTCTGCCCACCGCAGAGAAGAACGGTTCTAGGCGCCAATTCTCCTTATGCAAGGTTATGCAAGGTCATAAATAGTTGCAGTGATCAGATCGACATGCACTTTGAAAGCTTGGGAAAATTAAGAGCCACATTTTTTAAATATCTTAAATAAATAGATAAATACTTTAAATAATATGTGTGTTAACATGAAATAAATATGTATATTTACCGTAAATTATTGCATGCCATTACATTGTTATTTTGATTAATTTATTAGATAAGTAATTTTAATTTTAAAAAACTAAACTAGATTTCTTATGTATGTGGAGTTTGCCTGTAAGTGATTGTTGCACTGTTGCATACACACTTTCGCATGTTACCCTTAGCATAGAACATGTGTAAACAATTGTTGGCGAACCAATAAATAAATAAATAAAAATAAATAAACACCGTCATTTGAAAATACTACAATTTATGTATTCGATGTAAGTATTATAAACGCCTTGTTCGATCGGGCAAGGTTCTATATAAACTGGAGATATTTAGGTACGTAAGTTATGATAAGTGTACGTGAATCTTCATTTAAATGGAAGAAGTGGACATTTTTGTTCTCAGTGTTTTTTTTTTATTTGAGTCTCAAGGGCAGGAATGGCCTTACTCACGAAAACCATCGTTCCTTGGACAGCCCTGTTTACTCCCCCAGTCGGGCGGATATGCTCACGCATTTTTTAGATCCTATAGTATATCTTAGTATGATTTTCGTGCACAGTATTATGTCCGAATCTCTATTAAATTACGAGTATACCTCATCATTTCTGACTCACAGAGAGAACTGTACATTCCGGCTCCCTTCATGTTAAAGGAGGGATTCTATAATTCTCATTAATAATATTTCCTCTTCATTTTCGATACAGATTGCGCCGACAAACGTTGAGTTGGACCAGATTTTTTTTTACGCTACTGGTTATTATGGCAATTGTCATTGATGACACAATACGTATTATTTTAAAAGGGACCGTCCCCTTCATTGCCGTCCGTGGCACTGGAACGAGCAATGTTAGTAACACATAAACTTCTGCGCATAACTAACTACTTAAACCTAACATTTGTAACTCAGACTCAAAAGGAACTTTATTTACGTAGGTTTCATCACAAAACTCTTATAAATCGTCATATCAGTTGTCATACCTACAATCACACTTTTCATACACAATCATTCACTCCTACAATCCCTCCATCTCCCTTGATCGCTCACAATCCCTGGTAACATAACCGTAACTAACATTTGTTACATATCTGGCGGCAAAATGGAATAAGTAGAGCTGTAGGGACTAGAAACATAGGTGCTTTACGCGAACCTCTGAACTATTCGCATCAGGAATACCGCATAGAAAATCGAGACTAACCAAAACATCCTACATCGCAATAGCGATGTTTACAGAATAATTCAACTACTTAGCCACTACAACAGGTGCCACGGCCACCGCTGCGCATGCCAACTCGCCTGGCGGGATGAGCATCGCTTTGCGCTTAAAGTATGTAACATCACACGCAACTGTTTACAAACTTTTGCAACCAGATGTATTTGAATAGTAGGCATTAACTTGTATGTATACTTAGCGATTATTATATTAAACTATCTCTAACCCATTTTAAAGTCAAGCACGTCGGGATGTAGAGTTATTTGCTTGTAGTAGCGACCGACTCGGTGGGTACGCCGCGCCACCACGGGTGGACAGGACATTTACCTCTAAAACATAATGGGTGTACATGTCAACGGAAAACAACAAGAACCGGAAATTTATAAATTTCCTAGGAAATTTATAAACGGCCGTAGGATTCCAAACGAGAGATAAATTGTATTATTTTACGCCCACATTTTCGGAAATTTATAAACTTACTGAACTCACGCGTAAAATAATAAGTAGCAATAACCAAACGCCATGGGCGCTCTGATTGGTTGAATAAGTCACGTGTTCCTTCTCCGTCCTCTCCGCCGCCATTGTTCGATATTGTCTAATTGTGGTAACCTAGACCTGATACTGCTGCATCATCAGATATACCTGCTGCATCATCAGGAATCTATAAGATACCCAACTCCTTACCAAATTACAGTAGATGATCGTGTTTGGACTTATTGTAAGGGTATCAATGAAACAGATATAAAAAAGTTAGGTACCTGACATTTATGGCTGAGTAGACTTTCAATGTAGTGAACATTGTGTGTGTACTCAGCCATAATGCAGTCCGATGTCAGGGGTTTTTTAAGTTAAATACTTATTTTATTATGTTTAATTTGTTACATGTTTTGAAGCATTTTTTTTATTAAGTACCTACTTAGCTAGGTACTTAGCGTTTGGCAATTCGCCAATAGCGATCGCTCGCAAATCGCGTTTTTTTTAAGTTAAACTTTATAATGTTTGGGTTGTATGATTGTTTTTCTTTTTAATAAAACTTTTTAACTTCGCATCACTCTATTTCTATTGTTTTATTTTGGTAGAGTGAAGTAGGGGTCATTAGCATATTATGTGAAACAGTAACCCTGTATTATAGGTACTTACCTAGTTTTAAAGTAAAAATACTGTTACGTACTGATAAATGTATAGTTTGGCAAGTCTAATTGTACCTATGTCTATGGACACAAGCATGCCACTATCAACATCGACCAATCAGAGAACAGTGTGTTATTTGCCGTATCTTGTAGAAGCGTAAAATTAAAAGCTCTACTGTGATTGGTCGAACCGTTTAGAATCTTACGAATGGATATCCGTTAGTTTATAAATTTACGACGAGACGTCGTAAGTTTATAAATTTCCGAAAATGTGGGCGTAAAATAATACAATTTATCTCTCGTTTGGAATCCTACGGACGTTTATAAATTTCCTAGGAAATTTATAAATTTCCGGTTCTTGTTGTTTTCCGTTGACATACATATTACATGTGCACGCCCCTCTCCCGCATTCGCATCGAGGTCCGTTTTTTGACAGTGGGCAGCCGAAACATCTCCAAAAGGCCTAGCCAAATTTCCTTAATTTCAATTAAAGAATATCGTCATGCTTGTATACAGGTCGTAGGGCGTTTTAAGGCGTATAAATTGATACTGCTGATGTATACCCTTTGTGACTATAGCACGAGCCTCTTTGATTCGCGAAACAATTTTATCAAGTCTGTTTTATCCAATAAGTACTTAGAGATGACAATTTAAAAAAAACATCCCTAGTTTCTTACAGGCTCTTCTGGGTGAATGAACTGTCCAAACCACTTTGATCGGAAATCTGTCCTTGTGGCGGATAACCATCCACGGCAGCGGTACTAAATCCAAAAGATATTGTGTCAAAAAGTGTGGCATAGGAACGTCCCGAGCGGACATTTTACCAAAAATGTCAAAATCGACACTCAATGGCAGTGATTTTGACTATTAAATTAGCTGTTTTGGGACCCAGGTTCTGTGCCTACTCGGGGGCACCACGGTGAGGAGATGGGCGACTAACTTTGACTTTGAGTGCCTCGTTGGTCAAGTGGTTAGATGTGCCGCCTTTGGATCAACGGGTCCCGGGTTCGATTCCGGGGTCGGGCAAGTGTCTAAACCAGAGGCACTGGCTCGGAGTCTGGGTGTCATTTGTGCTCGTGAAAAACATGTTAGTAAACTGCCCCCGCAACACAGGTTATACCTAGTGCAGGGGTTTCGTTATGCCACTGTCGAATGGATCGATTACGAAGTTTCGTAAACGACAGATGGCCCGCGCAGACAATTAGTGGTAGGTTATAGTGACCGCGGCCGGGACTCCCACAAACCCCAGTCCCGTCCCTGGGCTGGGGACCTATAAAAGGTTTCCCCCACTATAAAATAAAAAAGGGGGTTTCGTTATATAAAAAAAAAGTCGTGACTGAAGATACAATGGCAGTACACGAAGGTCTCAGGTAAGGTGCCTAGCCACTGCCCGAAGAAGGTAGTGTTCTCTTAGGTCAGCTCGTGGTACGCCCTCGCTGTGAAGGTAACGTAGCACTGGCGGGGTAGTGGCTATATCAAGAATGGGGCCCGTCAGTTGTAAGAGTTGCCTTCACCTGTGTACGTTTGCAGCACCAAAACCTCGAGAGTCGGCGGCGGTGGGAGCAAAAAGGGAAAACGTGTTAGTTAGTAGCGTCATGCTCCCTCTGACCGAACTCTGGGGACGTTATTTACACTCTGTAGCAACCCCACCAATTAGTCGTGTAATTCACCTACGGCGCTTGTCTGTCTCGTAACTCGTACTCCAGGGTACCTCTCCAACTTAAAGTCTGTCACTGAAGGTCCACTCACCAGCTTCCATAGCATATCCGGCGGCGGCGGCAGCGGCGTGCAGCGCGCCGTACTCCTTCCCGTCCATGCCGCCCAACATCATGGCACTATCACAACACCATCAAGCAAACACCACAAGCATACGCAACGAACGACCGCTACGACCCGCGTCCGCGCCACATGTGGCATAACCACGTCGAGACGCTGCGCACGCGCTTCTGACCCGCCCCTCGACGCCATTGGTGCGAATCGGCCAATCGCAACGCTTCATTTCAAACGCTTTCCTTTTTCCATGTCGCGTTCTATTTGAAGCATTGCCATGCATCTTTGATTTCTGTCGTTGTAAATTGTACTTTATGTATGAGGGAAATAGTTGAGTTTTGTTTGATACGGTGATCAGTATTATGTCTGATTTCCCGTTCGGTCTGTTGCGCTCGGGAGGCAAGCGAGACGATCGACGAGGGAAACAGTCCCGCTCGAGTGGGAAGGGCACATTGAGCCACATTAACGCACATTGGCTGTAACTATGTAGTTTGCGTGTCCGACACGGCTATGTTATGTATGTACGTTGGTTGTAATTGATATTTTTACGTGTGTTAATTTGTGGCTCTAACTAATGCGACACGCCAGGAAAACGCTGGAACAACACTTTAACTGATTTTAGTGCGACACGTTTTAATTAGGAATGCTGATAGTGACATTGGCTAGCCGTTTTGTTGTTATAATTAAAAAATGAGAGCTTTATCGAGGAATGCAGTAATTCTAATGTTTTATTCGCCAGTAGGTACCTCATTAGAGGTACTGCCGAATGAAGATTTAACTATACATACAGTGCCGGATTAAGCAAGCGCGGACCTGTAGCAAATTCTTTCAAAGAGCCCTTGATCTGCTATGGGTTCATAAGTATAAAGTGGTAAAAATACAATTCAATACTCAATACGTTTATTTGCTATATATTGGTTACAAGTGTTACTGACTAGAGTACTTTGTGGGTAATGAATACATACCACATCTTAATAAGTTTCACTCAAAAAATTACGCTCAGGCAGAGATGAGTGGGTTTAAATATGCGGGGCCCGTAGCAATAACTACTCTTGCTACGTGGTTAATCCGGCACTGTATACATAGGGTAACAAAACCCTATAGGTACCCATCACAATAACAACAGTAAAGGCAAGGTACATACCTACAATACCTAATAACGATGAGTGGTTTTCACTAGAACTCATTGTTTGTAATAAAATCAGGTTTAGAAAAACATTGTTAACTCGCTCACTAATACGAGATAGAAAGGTAGGTATATTTTAAAAACGGAATTGTTTCTTTTCACTAGCTCTAAGCCCTCACTTCAGATTCCGATGGTTTCAGCGTTTTTATTACATCCTGTAATATTTATTAGGTATACCTAACCTGTAATGATATATTAGGTTTTCACGATCTTTACACTTTGCAGTGTCCGTGGTCGCGGGACGACTGCAAAGTGTCTGAAACGTTGGGATTAAAATAAAATAAAACGATCATAACCGTGAAGAGATCATTTCCTGCAATACCTATAGTAAATAGTGTTTATAAATATGACGATTTATAAGAGTTTTGTGATGAAACCTACGTAAATAAAGTTCCTTTAGAGTTTGAAAAAAAAATATTAATAATAATAATCACATGATATGTAGGTATGTTAATAATGATTTGTTTGAAAAGTTGGACGTATAATTTACTGATAGATTACCTATAAGCAGTGATTTTTCAATGAGTTTGGATGAACAATACCGAAACTGTATATTTGGATATACCTATTTACCTAAAGATCTATCAACAACATTTGAAATATTCACCCTGCCTATTGTGACAGAAGTATAAAGTAGGTATAGAGAATAAATATTATATTCTGAGACTGACGAAAGAGGAAAGGAACTAGATAGGTAGAAAACCAATCAAAAGTCAGCTTCAAATTGTATCTTTAAGAACAAGACAGAATAGAAACGTGCATTGTGTTCAATGACATACCTACCTACTTCCTAAATCTATCACCAAGGACCGAAACTTGCACTACTAAACAGTGCTGTGTCTAGAGCGTTGCCGTATAGTTAGATATGTAGTAGGTAGATATGATATAAGTGGGTTACTAAAATTGACTATTGATGTCTTAGGTTTTCACGATCTTTACGCATTGCAGGAAATGATCTGTTCACGGTTATGATCGTTTTATTTTATTTTATTCCCACGTCCACGGTCCCGCGACCACGGACACTGCGCAAAGTGTCTGAAACGTTGGGAATAAAATAAAATAAACGATCATAACCGTGAACAGATCATTTCCTGCAAATTGACTATTGAATTAGCATTTTTGGGGGCCCGACAAGACCTGGTGGGAAAAACTGAGTGACCCTCAACTGAATCAGATAACCTTTAATATGATGAGAAGAAATAATCATAGTATGGATACTAATGGATACATTAGTATCCATACTGATATATCTATTGAAGAGTTATTTGACAAAGACAAAATATGACAGATCTAAAATCGTCATCGACCGTAACCGGCCAGTAGTATTTTACAGATACGATGCTGAATGGCCATCTGCTACTACTATACTACTCAGCCCATAGGCCCCACAGCTGAGTTGGGCCTCCTCTAGTTACATGGAGGGTAATTAGCCTACTGTGCCCCACTGGCCAGACGGGTGGGCACAGGGCTCCGTAGGCTCTAGTAGAGCTACCTGAAGGAGGATTGGAGAATTTGGTAGACAGACTTGAACCCAAGCCTTTAGAAGCATAAGCCACCCATTTAACATCCGGCTGAGGCTGCAATTACTACGACCTTATCTCTCCGGAAGATCCAGCGTGCTTTCTAACAATTCTTGCTACTGACTTCTAGTTTCTGTTCGCTGGAGCTGCGGACTGGGAACCGACTCCACTTTACAGGATACTGCCGCCAATCAAGCTGCGTTCTTATTATATGGGAAATATGGTGTAGGCAGCAGAAATTAGCGCATATTTTGCAGTCAAGGTTATGTTTTCTCTTTTAATGAAATCGGCTATGCATCAATAATTGTAAAGAGAGACGCAAACATCCATAAACGGGTGCACTCAGCTCTAGAATTAAATATAACTGCGATTTGGAGCGTTAAGCGTCACCTAAGTAACGAACCGCCCATTTGCGGCTACATCTAAGCGTTTGCTACCTGTTCTCGAGACCAAATAAAATCCAATTAAAATAAGCAAAATACCTTCAAAAATTTCCCAAATACTCGTAAATATAATAAACATGTCGCTAAAGACGGAAACATGTGTTCCGAATTAAACCTTACACCGATATAATTAGAGGACATATTACTAAGCAAAAAAACTGTTCAGACGCGCCGCCGCCGACTGTATTCCTGTTAATTACCACAAATATGTCTTTAACTGCAAAAAATACTTGAAAGCAAACGTTCCGACACATTGGCTTCAAACTATGATCCCAGTATTCAGTACCCAGACCTGTTTAAATCGCACAAGCTATGCAATCAGGGTCACTCTTATTTTTCAACCGACTTCTTATCCTTATTTATTTTTCCATTATCCGGGAAATACCGCACTTAAATGGAAAATTTGGAACAACCGCTGATATCATTAGAAATCAATGATATCTAATAATGATTTACTTTCAAACAAAACCAGTCCACCCCTTCCGGAGTAGGGCCTACCATAGACCGACACACAGATAACACCATCCTCGCCGCGTCGTTCGTCGTTGTTTCAGCCCATGAATGACCAACTACTGAGTTGGGCCTCCTCCAAATTCATGGAGGGAATGTAGTCTACTGCGCCACGCTGGCAAGACGGGTTTGTACAGGGTTTGTATCAAGGTTTCCTTCTCTTGCGGCTATAGGTGTTTTGCCTCTTGCGTTTCCTTAGTCGCCACTTACGACACCCTCGGGATGGTAAGGGTTGGTGACACTGTGTATTCTAAATCCGTCACCCTCCTCCTCAGTATAGAATCGGTTGGTGAAGTTTTCCACGTTTCAAATTAAATTTATTTATTCATTTCACATTTTAGCGAAAACATCATTTGACATTGTATTGTTCGTTTGTTTCTTTAAATTGCAAGAACAATCTTCCAAATTAAATCGAAATTAGTGTTCGTGGTTCAGAAATCAATAAAACCTCAACGGTAACAAAATGCCAATAACAGACTCGTTTCCCGGGCATTATTCCACCTTCGCACATGTTCAGCGTACGAAGCCTTCGTAACATGAACGTCTGGCTCGTACGGATGACAATGTGTCAGTCAAATAAAAGACCTGGAATCTGCATAGAAGTATTCAAAGGGGAAAGAGAGTCAAGTTGGTAAGGGGAACAGTTACAGATGATTTTCTCTATCGATGTTTTCACAGAGCGTTTGCCGTCTACCTTAGGTTAGACCAGTTTTCAGTTCTGTCCACTGCCATAAATAGATACCAGAAGGAGCAAACATTTTTATTTTGGGTTGTACGTTCATACTTGTGCATCAGGTGTGTACGCGACTTGCTCGAGTTCTCAGTGCGACTCCTGCGCAGCACAGGCTTAATAAATAACGAATAAAGAGCATTGTTCGTGATCATGCCGCGTGGATTATGCGCAATTGTCTTGACCTGGGGCGCGCAAGGCATTCAGGGTTGGGCGTTATATTAAACTGGACGTTAGGCGTTCGTAATGTTGGATAGACTTACGGAGCTGCTCGAGAAGAGGCTGCCTCCGGCGCCCGTGGTCCCCGATCGGGAGCAGTTATGCCACGACATCTTAGTCACGGTCGGGACTATGATGAACGCCCGTTTCGAGGCGTTCGAGGAACGGCTCCCTCCCCAGAAGCCACTTCGCCCTCCGCTCGCGGCGGACAAGGTGAAGAAGGTCCCGGCGGTTGAGGCTCCAAAAGCCTCCAAGCTGCCCATAGCAAGTGGCAGGCAGGAGAAAACGGCTGCGGCTGCCAAACCAAGGGAGGCGCGCATGGCAACGACTGCACCAAAGGTGGCTGCCCAAACTGGCGAGCGGAAGATGCTGTATGCCAAGAAGGCGGCTGGCACTGCTCCCATAAAGAGCGGTGCGAAGGTGGGGGAAAAGCCCCAAGGGAAGGCCCTGGTTGAGAGAGTTCCTATATCATTCAGGAGCATGCCAATCAGGGCCGGTACCAGTAGGCCTCCGGCCATTTCGGGGCCCAAGGTAGCTCCGGTGGCCAAAAAGGCTGCTGTGGAGGAGCGGATGGAAGTGGTCGAGGCAGTGATCGAGGTAGTGGAACCTACTCCTCCCCCTGCTCCACAGGCCTCGACATCTTTGCCTGCGGAGCCCGTGCCCTCAACCTCTGCGGGGGGCGCCGAGGGCGAGCAGACCCCCAAGGGAGGGGGGAAGAAAAAGAGAAAAAGAAAGAAGAGGAGTAACATGGCTGCCCGTCGGGTGCCCGACGCGGAACTGGGAATGGTCACGGCTGCCCCAGCGGAACCCGGATGGACTAGGGTCACCTCAAAGAGGTCGGCCCGAGCTCTGCGCCCCAGATCACGGGGCAGGGAGGAGAGGGGCCAGCCCCGGAATTCGGGAACAAAGCCGCGGCCCCAGAAGCTGCGGGTGCCACGGACGGCTGCCGTCATCCTGACCGTCCAGCCCGAGGGGGTGCAGAAGGGCCTCACCCATAAAGAGGTCATCGCCGAGGCCAAGCGGCGCGTCGATCTGAAGGCCCTCGACATTAAGGGGGTTCTCTTCAAGACCGCCGTGACGGGGGCCTGTAAGATGGAGTTGCCGGGTGCTAGCCCAGAAAAAGCGGATGCCCTGGCGACTAAATTACGGGAGGCGCTGGATCCGGCACTCGTCAGAGTGGCCAGACCAACGAAGGTGGCGGAGATCCGAATCTCGGATCTCGATGCATCCGTCACAAAGGTGGAGGTGGCGGACGCGATCGCGGAAGTCGGGGAATGCGAGGCGGCCGACATAGCGTGTGGAGAGATCCGTCGGGAAAACCCGCGCAGGCTTGGCACCGTATGGGTCCGCTGTCCGATCGCGGCAGCGAAGCGGGTGACGAAGACCAGTCGAATCACGATCGGCTGGTCGCTGGCGCGTGTGCAGCTGCTGCCGGAGCGGCCGCTCCAGTGCTTCCGCTGCCTGGAGGGCGGCCACGTCCGGCCGTGCTGCGCCTCGTCCGAGGACCGGTCCGCCCAGTGTTACCGCTGCGGCGAGGAAGGCCACATCGCCCGATCTTGCAACGCCAAGCCGCACTGTACCGTCTGTGCGGCGGCGGGCAAGAAGGCCGACCACCGCGGTGGTCGTAAGTCATGCGTGGCCGCCAGGAAGAAGACGCCGGCTCGGGAGAACGCCTCCCAGCCCGCGACAGCCGCGCCCTCAGGTACAGAGCGTGGCGCCGGGGCGGAACCGCAACCAACCCTGTAATGGACTACACCCGGTTTTTACAGGCAAACCTGAACCACTGCGCCAACGCTCAGAATCTTCTGATGCAGAGCTTGGCGCGGTGGAATATACACATAGGGCTGGTTGCGGAACCGTACTGGATTCCTGCGGGTGGAGGATGGGTCGCGGACCTGGAAGAGAAAGTCGCCATTGTGTCGAGGTCGGCTAGCGGCGCCCCGCCATTAAGGGACGTGACGAAGGGACGAGGCTGGGTTGCAGCATGCGTCAGGGAGGTCCTCATTGTCGGGGGATATTTTTCCCCCAACGGCTCCATGGTCGACTTTGAGGATTTCCTGAGGAGAGTCGGGGCACTAATCGCCCAGAAGAGCCCTCGCCACGTGCTGCTGGCGGGGGACCTCAATGCAAAATCCGCGGCGTGGGGGTCCTCCGTGAGAAATGCGCGTGGCGACAAACTGGAGGAGTGGCTGGCTACTCAGGGGATGGTGGTGCTGAACCGGGGCAGCGTACTCACATGCGTCAGGAGAGAGGGGGGCTCGATAGTTGATGTCGCCTTCTCCACCCCCGAACTGGCGGCGAGAGTCCACAACTGGGCCGTGCAGGAGGGCGTCGAGACTCTATCGGATCACCGGTATATCCGATTTGACGTCTCCGCCTTCCTGCCCATTCCACGGCCGCAAAGACAGGGCCCAGGGGATCCCCCCAGATGGGCCCTGAAAAAGATGAATGTGGACTCGGCTGAAGCTGCAGCCGAGATTGAGACGTGGGTCAAGCCGACTCCACACCAGGACTTGCCTGTGGAGGTGGACTGGCTGCGAGGTGCGCTCACGCGCATCTGTGACGCATCTATGACGAGGCAGCGCCCGGGCGCGCCCCGTCGGAACGTATACTGGTGGAACGATGGAGTGGCCCGGGCGCAAGCCGCGTGCCTCGCGGCCAGACGCCGGTTCCAGAGGATGAGACGCAGAAGGCGACGCAACCTGGAGGAGGAGGAGAGTCTGTACGCCGCATATCGGGAGAAGGCGACGGAACTCTCGGCGTCTATCTCGAGTGCCAAAGAAGCTGCGCACGAGGAGTGGGTGGAGTCCCTAAATCGGGATCCGTGGGGCAAGCCGTACAAATTCGTGCGCCAGAGACTTGTGCCCTGGGCTCCACCCCTCACCACGACGATGGAGCCACTCGAGGTGGACCGGATTGTGGAGGCGTTGTTCCCTCCAGCGGAGAATGTGCGGCCGCCGAATATGGCCCCACCCCACGAGGCGGAGGAGGAGCCAATCCAGCCGATCTCGGAGGGGGAGTTCCGAACGGCGTTGGATAAAACCCGGGTGGGACGCAAGGCCCCTGGCCTGGACGGCATCCACGGTCGCGCCCTAGCTGTCGCCATGAACGTCCTTGGCGACAGGACCCGAGCCACACTGGGCAGATGCCTCACAGCGGCCTACTTTCCGGACGAATGGAAAGTAGGCAAGCTCATTCTGCTCCGAAAGCCGGGTCGGCCGGCTGATTCTGCCTCAGCCTACAGGCCGATAGTCCTCCTAGACGAGATGGGCAAGCTGTTTGAACGCATCGTGGCTACCCGTCTCGTCAACCATATGGAGGCAGTGGGGCCGGACCTCTCCGAGATCCAATTCGGGTTTCGCAGGGCTAGGTCGACCGTCGACGCCATTAAGCGGGTCACGGCGATTGCGGAGGAGGCGGTTGAGCGGGGTCAGGTGGTGTTGGCGGTGTCTCTGGACATCGCCAACGCCTTTAACACGCTTCCCTGGCCCTGCATAATGGAAGCCCTGCGGTACCACAGGATTCCAGCGTACCTGAGAAACCTGATCCGGAACTACCTGTCGGACAGGAAGATCAGGTACCAAACACGGGATGGCTGGATATCCAAGGACATGTCGCGCGGTGTTCCACAGGGGTCAGTCCTGGGCCCACTCCTGTGGAACATCGGGTTTGACTGGGTCCTGAGGGGACGAATGAATGGTGGGGTCGCTGTCACGTGCTATGCCGACGATACTCTCGTCAAAGCGCGTGGCAGCGACTTTCGGGATGCGGCGTTGCGAGCCACGGCGGGGGTGGCCCAGGTGGTCCACCGTATAGGGCTGTTGGGTCTGGAGGTCGCCCTGCCCAAGTCAGAGGCGATGTTTCTGCATGGCGCACGGAGGAAGCCACCGCTCAACCCGAGCATCACGGTGAGCGGTGTAAGGATAGGCGTGAAGTCGTCAATGAGG
Organism: Clostera curtula; assembly: GCA_905475355.2. Lineage (NCBI taxonomy): Eukaryota > Metazoa > Arthropoda > Insecta > Lepidoptera > Notodontidae > Clostera > Clostera curtula. The sequence goes on along the minus strand of FR997813.1, from coordinate 284,887 downwards.
TATCTTGGCCTCACACTTGACCCACGCCTGTCCTTCGAGGAACACTTCCTCCAACTAACGCCAAAGATGATGGCGACGGCGGGCGCCCTGAGCGGCCTACTAAAGAATGTCGGGGGGCCTAACGTGGCATGCAGGCGACTGTATGCCACCGTTATTAGGTCCATGGCCCTCTATGGGGCGCCCGTCTGGGCCCACAGGCTCAATGGCAGGACAAGGGCTCTATTAAGGCGCCCACAGCGGCTGATGGCCATAAGGCTGGTGCGTGGCTACTGCAGCGTCTCGTTCGAGGCGGCGTGCGTGTTGGCCGGCACACCACCATGGGAGCTGGAAGCCCGAGTGCTCGCAGCGGTTCATGACCGTGTCGCAGAGGCTCGTGGCAGGGGCGAGACACCCATGGTGGATACGATCCAGGGCTGGCGAGCGCACGAGCGCGAGTCGCTTATGACAGCGTGGAATGGGGCGCTGCAGGAGCCAACAGCGGGTGTGGGCACCATAGCGGCAATCAGGCCGCTGCTAGTGGAGTGGGTCTCCAGGCGGCACGGGGTACTGAACTACCACCTCACGCAGGTCCTCTCGACGCACGGCTGCTTCGGGAGGTACCTGCACCTGGTGGCAGCGAGGGAACCAACCCCGAACTGCCACCACTGTGCCGCCTTGGTGGACGACAGCCACCACACCGTATCGGAGTGCCCGGCGTGGCGCGACGAGCGCTCGGCGTTGGTGGCTGTAGTGGGACCTGACCTCTCGCTTCCGACCCTGGTTGAGAAGATGGTCGGAGACGAGAGGGCATGGAAGGCCGTGGAGGACTTCGCCAACGCCGTGATGCGGGCTAAAGAGGAAGGAGAGAGGGAGCGCGAGAGAGCTCCCGATGCGCACCCGATGAGGCGGGCGCGCGCAAGACGCAGGCGGCATGCGCACACGCGCAACATGCCGCCCTAACAGGGGCCTCCGGGCGAGGGATTTGGGGAATCCCTCGCTCATAGGAGAGGAGACCCCGTGACGGTTGGTGCCATGCCACGTGTACCGGGCATGGCATCACGGAGCTACCAAGCTCCAGAGGAGGGTGCTCCATAAAGGAGCCAAGGACAGATGGGGGTGAACAGTCGTTCCCCCCAGCGCACACTGCCCCCGTGGAGATACAGTCGGGACCCACGGGGCGGCGAGCGCGGGACGGTACACCGCATCAATCAATCAATCAAGCAATCAAAATTGTCATTTTCTTCTGTAGGGTCGTATGGCACCCGCAGGATAGAATTTGTGGTGACAACTACTCGCCCTCATGTAGCATAAAATATTTGACACATATACTCACTGTTGAATCTACCCAAATAATGGGAGGGAAATAGCATTGCACCTATAAGGTGACAACCCTGTAGTAAGTGCCGCCGCAACTCACTCGGCATTGTTTTACACTTTTATCTTTTCTATAGTAGGTTTTATGGCTCCCGTAAATGTGATATTTTAACGAAAATCTGCTGTTTTATTCAGATAAGCTATGTTTACCTACACACTATCACTATCGCATCAGGCTGTTAAGATATAACTAGCCATTAATTTTTAATGGCCTACTAATCAAAATTGCTTCTTCTACTACCTACTACTACTAACCTGGGGAACGGTGCGGAATGCTATTGCGCCTGGGGGTAACTGGTTATGGTCGTCCAAAGCGTTTGAAGCACCCGAGGAGTCAGTCACGCGTTGCCCTGCCGTCTGCTCTTTTCTCGGATACAAAATCAAAATCAAAATGTGTTTTATTCAAATAAATTCTTTAGAATGCTTCAAATAGTGAAAAAATATAACACAAAAATTAAAATAAAAATAAATTTTTAGTTTTAGTTTAGCTTTTACCACTGGTTCGGAATGCCATTTCACAGAGAAGAGCCGGCAAGAAACTCCATGGTTGCTCTTTTAAATAAAAGGGTTACAATGATATGCCCGCCCGCCTTTCATACGCATAGGGTGACCAGTTATTGGCTTTTGTAAGCTTTGAATTGTAGTTATCGGCTATGCTCTACATCGCCAGAGGTTCGGTCTGCAGGTAGGTAACAGAAGTAATGTTTTTCAGTACCACTAGGTTGGCTCATACGACATACGACCTGCCTTATAGAAGGAGGTTACCGTCGCCATTCCTGTTAAAAAAGAAATCTGTAAAAGCGTGACCCTAGCAGCAGATGTTAAGTGGATCCTTCACCTTAAACTTAAGTGGCAACTAGCAGGGCACGTAGCTCGCAGTAGGTACTAACGGCTGATGGGGCAGAAAGTCCATGTACAGGAAAGCGCAGAGCTGGTAGGCCTCCCACATGGTGGACCGTGGCGCTGCGCACGTCTAAGGACCTGCCTTTGTAGAGACCCTTGGGGGTGCCACTACACTTCTTTTGGCTAATGATGGTGAAAATAACTATTAGAGATAAAATAAAAATTGTTTAATAAACTTTTTATTTATTTTGAAACGATGACGAAGAACCTCTAGTACTCCTGCAAGCTCAATCAGAAACAATTAAGTAACATTAAATATTATTACCCTTCTCGACTTTGCTCTCTGTGAAGATCTTGAAATCTCATTGCCTCATTAATCAATACTTTGATCCTGTGTTTGTGTGTACCAGTCACACTACCATTCCGACAGCGAAGTCCGTACCTCTCCCCATCATTACCGCACAAAGGGCCGCAAGCAAGCCCTATAAATAGGACGTCGGCACTTCCCATGCGCAAGTGCCTCAGATCTCAGCGGCGGGCGTCACGGTCCGACTAGGACGATAATCGGTACGCCTACCCTACCCCCTGTATTATCTAAATAACCAATAATGTACTCTTTAGCCCCTTCATTAGGTCTGTTTTACCCCGACAGCGCGAGTACTTTAAAAGTAGACACGTGGCTCAAAGGATTGACAATCTTATACAGGGTACTTTAGGTAGAGTTTTGACAGTTTGCAAAGAAAGGCGTAAGACAACGGAAGCGTAGGAGTTGATGGTATCTGCTCCTTTGATTAGACACTTTTAATTAAACAGAGTGTTGTGCACGATAATTGGATCATCAATTCGGTTTTTCTTTGTGCGAGTGTATCGGCTAAAAGAGCTTTCTAAATAATGTAAACTATTAAAACTAGAAATATGTAGAATGGCTACGCTTTGTAGACATTCTTTTTAGTTTTACGTAGTACATATTTTTTATCCTTAAATTTTACGGCAACGTACCTAATGTGATCTCCATAAAATCATAGTAACTCATCATTTGTTGAATAACTATTATTCATAAGCTCTTTCCAAATTGTGTAGCGACCTTCTCCGTAGTCCGGAGCGTAGGTACACGAACAACGAACGTGACAAATGGTCTCGCCAAATGAGTAGGTACCTGTAGCCCCACTACAAGGCCAGACGACAATCGCTTTTACTGAAAACTAGCTACTAGCTAAAAGCACTGCTGTGCCGCTTGTTCCTAGTTTAAGACCTTGTGTGGAAAATAAATGGTTTCAAAGGTTTAACTACCTACTACTGGTGCCAGCCCCAGTGAAATTGGAAAAAGGAGAGCTACATAAGGAAAAGGTAGCGAATGCTGTACCACTGACTGCTTAGTAAACAAGGAGGAAAGCCATATCGTATGACACAATCCCGTTTCTCATTACTCCGGCGCAGGGCCCGTCAGGCGTCAAACAGATGTCATATGATGTGACATCGCAGGGAACATCGCGTCACGCCCGCCGGTGTCCATATCAAAGCGCGCCGCCCTGTCACGTGACATTCCGACATCTTGATCTCAATGTTGCCAGCATGATGTAAAATAGCTGCCTATACGTATAATGGACAGGGCATTGGTAGTACAGTAGTATAGAGGATCAATCAGTAATGGGTAATTTAGGGGAGATTCTCTGCTGTGTTTCTAAGGCAGAGATTTTCCCACCCCCACGGGTTTGGGTCACACAGTTAGTGCTGCTCTAAGGTCACATCATTTTTTATCACCTGCAGGAGCCTAAGTCCCTGCTAGATCTCTTCTAGGCCTCTGAATAAATTATTTAAACTCCAATCTGTGTGCATAACTACAGAGAACTACTTGCTCTTAAATGTCGTCCACATTATTGATAAATAAAATTAGTACAAACCAAAAACATATGTAGGTAATATTTAGAAGGAGTAAAAGTAAATAAGTAATTGGTTTTTAGGTGCTCCCCATTGCGGAGCGCAAACTCCAACTCAAAACATTTATTTGCATAGGTATAAAGTGTACAAAAGTTGGTCATATAATAATATTCCTATTAACTTTTAATTTTTCGTCAGATTAGTCATATTATACATAATGTGACATCTGGATATTCCTAATTCACAGGTTTAAAATTACTTTAAAGTACAATCTTTCTATTTAAAAATATATAAAAATGTATGAATTTACTCTCGGAGTCAAATGTGCCTTTCGGCAGTAATTCAGATTGAATTGTGGCAGCACCAAACGCCGTGCACACATAGAAACAAACAGTGACGGAGATCCAGCACATGATTCTTATTATGCGGCACCATAAATAAATATGGATCCTTTGCTTTGCATGGCGCCACATGCACATAAGGTACATCTTTGTAAACAGCTTTATAGTTAGTTAGTACGTCATTGAACTTGTATTTTTTTGTATTTTTGACTGAATCTCTCAAAAGCCAAACTCAAATCATTTATTTTGCATATGACACTATGGACACTTACAAATTGTCAACAGATTAATAAAATGTACCTATACAATGCAAAGTAATATACTTTACCACCAGTTCGGAACGCGACCACTGCTGAGAAGAACTGGCAAGAAACTCAGAGGGCTTGTCATTGTTCGTTTTTTAACCCCCGACACAAAAAGAGGGGTGTTATAAGTTTGACGTGTCTGTCTGTCTGTCTGTCTGTGGCACCGTAGCTCGCGAATGGATGAAGCGATTTCAATATATTTTTTTTGTATAAAAGGTGAGTTACGGGCGAGTGTTCTTAGACATGTTTGATGAAAATCGGTTGAGCCGTTTAAAATTTAAGACGGGTGAAAGTGGGGAAGAATAACCGAATGTCTGTAAATATAATCGAGTGGGGTCTCAAATGAAAGCGCATCACGTGCAATTGAACAAAATCTACATTATATTAAGTGTGTACCTATAAAAAGTATAACATTTAAATTAAATTAAAAATTTAAAAAAACTCCCGCCACAATAACCTTTAAAAAGTAAAAAATTAATACATCGCGTTGGGGGACCAGGGGTCAGGTAATAAATAAGTGGGAGCGGTCCCCCAACGCGATGTATTTATTTTTTACTTTTTAAAGGCTATTGTGGCGGGGGTTTTTTTAAATGTTTAATTTAATTTTTATTACTTTGCGATCCTATTCATAATCACTACATAGTATAAAACAAAGTCGCTGTCGTCTGTCCGTCCTTAAGTATGCTTAAATCTTTAAAACTACGCAACGGATTTTGAAGCGGTTTTTTAATAGGTAGAGTGATTCAAGAGGATGGTATATAGGCATATATTTAAAATACTACATGCATTTATTTGTATCCGGGCGAAGCCAGGGCGGGCCGCTAGTGTAATATATATATATAACCAACAAATTCCATATTAACAAACAGTTCTATCGGATCTGGAAGGCGTCAGCTGAAATGTGAATATTAAACAATACAAAACAAACTTTAATGAAATAAAATAAAACTTCCTTAATCCACTGAGCCGACCAACCCCCTCTCGTTGGTTTATATTAACTATGGGACCAATATATCTACGTAGGTATGTATTGCAGTTAGGTATTAGATTTATCACTAGTTTATCAAGACAGTCGAAAAAAGCAATAACTACTTAAGTAACATCAAGTCCCAGCTATTCCTATCTTATACAAATCCATTTGCCTAACCCCAGTTAAACCGGGGAACAATGATCCACTGGCGCTTGCGATCTCTAGACCAACCAACCAGACATCCATTTCTAGGACAGATTTAGACGATCAATGAGCAAGCTAGTCTACTAGCATTTATTATGCGTTGATTTACCGTCTAATAAATAGGCAAGTAGTCTTCCTCTAAATTCTAAAGCAAAATCTAAATTATATAATGTATGCTCTGTAGAAGGTATCATCATTATCATAATTTCAGCCAAAAGACGTCCACTGCTGGACATAGGCCTCCCCCAAGGATTTCCTCGAAGGCCGGCCGGGCATTGCTTTCCGGAGAACTTAACCAGATCGTCCGTCCACCGTGTGGAAGGCCTACCAGCACTGTAGAAGGTGTACATTAGCACTGCCGAACATATTTAGAAAACCTAGATACTGGCGGATTTCGAAGGCGTGTAACCACCCTAGTCTATCCTAGGTGTAGGTAATGAACACGCCTGTATTTTTCGACCATGGGGATGATAATACCCATCTGAAAAACGTATTTCTCTACCAGAGCTTGGAGGTGGACCGGCTTGATACTTTGTAGTCTGAGATGACGATGATGATGAAGCTTTAAACAGCCTAGTAGTTTCTACTAACAGCCTAATAATACTGCTAAGACTCAACTAAAACACTTTTGAAATCACAAATAGCAACAGACACGTCAAGCTTGAATCACTTTCTCTTTTGTTAGGATGTGCAATAAAGTTAAACGGTTTATGTATGAATGCGTAATAAACAACCAAATATACAGATACTAGCGGCCCGTCCCGGCTTCGCACGGGTGCAATCAAAACAATCCTCTTGAATCATTCTATCTATTAAAAAAACCGCTACAAAATCCGTTGCGTAGTTTTAAAGATTTAAGCATAACTACATAGACTTTGTTTTATACTATGTAGTGATAGTGATACTTCATATTACTTATTAGTTTAGATGATTCCATTCTCTCGCTGAGCTGCCCTCCACCACCGCCGGATACCCTCGGATGCCCATAGCTTCACTCGGCTAACATCGGCTGCGGTCGGCTGCGGTCGAGCTCGCGTCGCCTCGCCCATGCGCCAGCGCATTGCCTACAATTTGCAAATATTTGCTAATGATTCTACTTTCGTCGATTCTCGGTGATTTCTGCTCTTGGTGTCTGTGATTTATTTGTCTGAGCACTGGGTACAAAACTGTTTTAGATTATGAGTTAAATATTAATGAGTTAAAAGCCATGTCCAAAATAGTAAAAATGATTTTAGTCAGATTGGCATATTTGCGTGAGTCTGTCTTAACAGTTAAATACTGTCTAGACACTTCCAAAAAACGGACTGCAGGATATCGATAATCGAATGCACAATTCATCTACGCCGCCTTTTGATTTGCAATATTATATCAAAATGCGTTCATCCAAAATGTAGTAAGTAGATTAGTTTATTTACAATATATAGTGTCGCCACCCTATTTTATCCTTAGGGTATCGTAAGAGCCGACAAAGGAAATGACAAGGCCGAATAGCTAGCCGCAAGAGAAGGGAAACTTGAAACGAAACACTTTTTTTTTTGTTCGCCCGGGGTGGCATCCTTTATGGACTTCGACTTACTGGACTCGCTGGCCAACCCCGTGGCCAGCGAGGGGAGTGTGGGACTCTCCCCCATAGTGGGGGCCTACACACTATAAACCTCCCCGGGGTGCTCCAACTCGCGTCCTGTTGCGGCATTGTGGGATCTGATGCAGAACCACGCCGCTGCAGACGAGGAGGCCCTCTTCCTCTCCTAAGGCTCCTTACGAGCACTCGGCGTCCTGCCATGAGCACCGGGCAGGACGTCGCTTCCCCTCAGATCCCGTGTGGGACGAGACATCCCCGTACCCCGCCCCGGGATCTCCTATGTTTTGAAACGAAACCCTGTGCCAACCCGTCTGGCAAGCGTGTCACTGTTAGCCTCCATTACCCTCCATGCAATGGGAGGAGGCCCTACTCAGCAGTGGTCCATGTCTATGCTGCGTAGTAGTAGTAGTCGATGAGTTTATGGTAAAAAAGCCCGAAGTTTTATCTGAAAAACCGTGTAGCGTTGTAATGTAGGATAGGTATTCAATCAGTACTCGTAACAGCCATGAAGACCAGTCAGGGTGCTTATGGCAGGTCATAAGTCCCGCATCACTGGTCTCTAGATTTACGAGATGTCACTTCAAACAAACTCCTGCGCACTGCGTGTGTGTGACCTGACAATTATGAGTACCTATATTGTTCCATATTTTTGGATATAACATTCATCATTTATGAGGGTGTAATTCTGGCTGTGCAACTTTAAGGAGCCAGAAAACTATCTAGATTGAATGCGCTCAAGAAACATGAGACAAGGGTTTAATGATAAAAGATTTTGCCATTTAACTAATAAAAATAACCAATTGTTTAAAGAAATTATAAAGAAAAAATGACACGTCCCTCTAGGATATCCTGTATCGTAGAGACCAGTGTTATGTAAAGTGCTGACGGCCGTTATGGTGCCACAGTCCAGCTGCAACTCTTGAAGAGCCAGAGAGGGTTGGTGTTCTTCAAGCATCCACATGCTGAAAGGGCCAACCAAATGTTATCTTTGCTATAGCCCCGCAACCCTCCGAATATCGCTATTGAATGTATTTATAGATTTGAATAGGCAACAGATATTGCAACCTACACTAAAACAATTCATATTTCGAGACTGCCGTAAATGATGTCTTGATGGTTCTGATTGTGTTCTTTTAATTAAATCCCATTGCACAGTACCTGAAACGTTGAGATTTAATTATAAGATCAGGAAAAGAACCGTCACGACATGTGCAAAGATCGTGAAAACCTAAGACATCTTTAAATTTTGAGATGTTAGAGATCTCATAGTTTGGTACGCTCTCGACTGTTTGTGCTATCACTTACCTAGGTGCATCCTTTTATCACCTCCCATGATACGCTCAGCTTAAAATGAGGCATGAGCCGTACCGTAAGAAACACACATCGTACTTGTCCCGAGTCGAAAGTTCGTAGTTCCACTTTCGTCTGTGCAGCGTATACTTAATCTACATAAATATACACACAACCATATTCATATGCGCATGATTCACGATACCGAACGTAATGGCCTGGTACGAAATGCACTTTAATCATGAACGGGAGTGAATTATTTTCGAGCTGTTGCAGCTAAGTCGTAGAGATCTTAGTAGTTATCATAGTATCTGAAGGAAATCATGTTTCCGACAAACTGTTGATTGATGTGTAAAATCTGGAGAACAGCCGTTTGCAGAGAAACACAAAATCGATAAAGAAATTCACATGCTATTCTTATTAGCAACGTTACTGTATTACTGGGCGCCTAAGCGTAACGCATTCGGATTTCAGGTTAAGCAACTTCTACCTTGTGCTGGATGTTGGATGGTTGTCCATCATTTGTCCTCAGGATGATATGGGTGACATTGTATAATCTAAATCCGCATGAATTCTAATTCAGTCACAACACACCACCACCCTACATGAAAATATTAACGGCTTCGATAATGTTTACACCTAAATAACTTTTGGATAACTATGAAACTAAAGAACTATCATCGTTAGATATCAATATCCGTGGAAACATATTCCGGGTGATGACGGATTCAGAATATATAGTGTCACCCCATTCCATCCTGAGGGTGTCGTAAGGACACAAAAGGGTCACAAAAGGAAATGACACGGCTGCACACCTAGCCGCAAGATAAGGAAAACTTGTTACGAAGCCTTGTGCCAACCCGTGCGACAAGCGTGGCGCATTAAGCTAATGACCCTCCCCTGACGAGAGGAGAGGCCCGACTCGGCAGTGGGTCATTTATGGGCTGAATAGTACTAGTATACAAATATCTGACGAAGATAATCACTACATGTATAAAACAAAGCCGCTGTCGTCTGTCCGTCCCTATTATTATATATTTTACTAGCTGACCGGGCAGACGTTGTCCTGCATGATATTTGTTTACCGACTGCAGCGCCATCTGTCGGGCGGGCTGATTTGTGAATCTAAACCATCCTCGGTGCAACCCAAACGCATACAAAAAATTTCATTCAAATCGGTTCAGCCGTTTAGGAGGAGTTCAGTCACATACACACGCACACAAGAAATATATATATTAAGATATATTATTACTTATATCTTAAAAACTACGCAACGGATTTTGAAGCGTTTTTTTAATAGATAGAGTTATTAAAGAGGAAGGTTTATATAGTAAATGACATTTGCGATATCGTGCTTTTCGCTGATGATACATCTCTTGTATTTAAAGTTGACCAGAAAAACGTTAATTATGACGACGTGAATAGCGCGCTTAGTCAGGTATCTTGCTGGTTCACAACAAACAATTTGCTACTGAATTCTGTCAAAACTAAATGTATTCGATTTGTAACACCGAATACTAAGATAATAGATACCAAACTAGATTTGGATGATAAGCAAGTAGACATAGTAGATTCAACCAAGTTTCTAGGCATCACTCTAGATCGTAAATTGCAGTGGAAGCCTCACATTGCAACTCTTACGGGGAAGCTTAGTTCAGCCGCCTACGCTGTTAGACAGGTTAGGAGACTCACTGACGAAGACACGGCAAAACTCGTTTACTTTGTTTACTTCCATAGCGTTATGTCGTATGGGATCCTACTCTGGGGTAATGCTGCTGATATACAATAGTTATTTGTTATACAAGAGTGCAAAGTTGCTTTTTAACCGCGTGTTCAATTTTGATGACCGAGCAAGTGAAGGATTCTAAAATTGAATCACGAGCGCAGCGAGTGATTCAAAATTAGAATCCTGAACGTTAGCGAGGGAATCAAAAGAGCACGAGGTGAAAAATCTTTGCACTCGAGTGCAACACGTAACTTTTCATTCCACCTCAGCGAGGAAATGACTGAATGCAAAAAAAAAACGTTTACAATCACAAGATAGGTACACTTTTATTTCAGTTTAGGTATTAATTACTACATTATGACAGGTAAGTATTACAGAATAATCTTTACTTTATTCTCTAGCGAATAAAAACGGCTTTTGCACTCAGATATCGAAGAGCAAAAATACTTTATTCTCTAGTGAATAAAAACGACTTTTGCACTCAGATATCGAAGAGCAAAAATACTCTTTCCGAGATGGGGGGATGAAAAAAATATTTATTGTACAGAAGCGCGCGCTACGTGCAATTTATAATTTAGGACCCAGAGAATCACTGAGAGAACGCTTTAAAGATATAGGGATTTTAACTGTAGCGTCACAGTACATTTTTTCTAATCTAATTTTTGTTAAACAAAATTATAGTTAGTAGCTTTAAAAAAAATTGTGACGGCTGGTCCTCCAATATCCAGACAAGAAATAGGCGTAAGTTAGTTACCTACACCATTCCACCTGCTACAAAAAGCACATGGTTCTTTTGTAGGTCTCGGAATTCGCCTGTTCAACAAATTACCGGAAGCAGTTTTGGATTGGCCGTTCGAGAAATTTAAATGTTACGTTAAGTCCGGTTTAATTAAAAAAGCGTACTATCAAGTCAATGACTATCTATCAGATAGTGACGCATGGGAGTAACGTCGGCTATGTTATGGTCTAGCTCTGATCTTTCAGCCATTACATTAGTGAAGTTTTGTAAACAGTATGTGAGTACAGTTTCAGCACGCACCATGTAATTTGTGTAATTTCACTAATTTTGATTTTCTAGTTTTTTAATGTGCTACATGTTTATGCGTGTTATTGCTTTCACTAATCTGTCAGACTTGTTTGTACCACCATCATTGTAACCCTCTTATTTAAAAGAGCAACCATGGAGTTTCTTGCCGGCTCTTCAATATGGAATGGCATTCCGAACCGGTGGTTAAAACTAAATTATTAATTTTATTTTATGATTTTTATTTTTTTTTCTCTTATAACCTTTGATTATTTGAAAGCATTCGCAAGAATTTATTCGAATAAAAAACATTTTGATTTTGTTTTTTTTTATTTTGATTTTATAAGTATAATACTTACATCAATAATATTGTAGAGAAACACTAAACAATTTAGAGGTTCATCATTGCACCCATGCGAAGTCGGAGCGGGTCGCTAGTTCTTTATACTTTCTATATTTTTTTGGTACAATTATGGCATAAGCAAATACGTCACCCACTCTCTAAAAAGTTAAATTAACTCTTTCCACCGACAAGGCTCCTTCCACAGCCAATACCTCCAGTCCAGTCTTCTGATCGCGGTCGGGCGACCTTACTGGCGCGCACGAACAGCACATTTAAATGATGATACTTGGCTGCCGTATTTTGTAACGTTCTTCTCAGTACGATAGCTTTATTTTGAGTCGTAATTATATTCTACGCCCTACCTATAATACCTAGGATCCTAATTTGTTTCGGATCTCTTAGGATACCCACAACATGGAATGATTCCCAAAACGAATTTCCGGCACCACACAGACAGAATCTGTTTGCTTGTTCATATAGGTACCATCAATCACAGGACAAATTATGACAGTCACAATGAGTACGTCCAATTAGTAGTGAAAGCACCTGCATCGGTGCGTGTGCGCATGGCCGCGGGGCCACGGCTTCTGCGGGCCATTTGCGGCAGTCACAGCTTGTCGCCGCCACATGTGGCGCACCTGACCGCGACCAACGGCCACCGCTGGCACAACAATCGTACACAGAAGAGCTGAAAACCACCAAACACAAAAATCAAACAAACTCATGTATCAGAATGATACACAACAGCTCTTCAGAAGAAGCGTTAAAAGTTAACTTGCCATCGATACTGATAGCTGGCCCTGGGCAGTTGCAGTTTAGAGACTCAATTATTATTTTTATTTCACACTCAAATTATATGTAGCAAATTTTTTTTTATTGCTCTTGGTGGCAAATGAGCTAGCGGCCCACCTGACGGTAACCTAAAATACGCCCAGTATTATAAAAAAACGCGCCTCGCGGTTTACCGCTTCATAGCATTTGCAGTTACCTATAGACGGATTTTATATTTCCTTATCATTACGAATTATTTGTGAAATATACCAGATATTATTTTGGCATGCCTACTGTAATGATTGTTTTATTCCTCAAAGATTTATACAATTCTCCTCGCTAGAGTGATGTTAAAAATGTGCTTCGTTCCGCGCGGCGTCGCACACTTTTCAACATGCTTTTCTATTTCGCGCATTTCCTCCTTCGCGTATTTTCGTTAATTTTACTATAGAGACGAGTTCTAAAGATATTAACTAACAAAGCGTGGAAGACGGACGGACAGGGCCGTCGTAATTAATCAGTAAGCGTTTTATTAGGCCGCGTTGTTCCGCCAAATACGTCGTGGCGAGTGACAGCGCAACAGAAACAAAATGGCGCGTCGTTGTTTTGGCGGGAACAAATCGTCATATCCTTCTGAAATGAGCTTAGACGAAACACATGCAAATAACCTCCAAGATATCTGTAACCTATTTGCTAGTCATTTTTCTTCTGTATATGATCCACCAGATACAGAAAGCACTAGAACCACAAGTGTTTCCCTCACCCATTTGGCTCCCGACATTGGTAATTTTTGTATAACAGCAGCCGATGTAAAGGCCAAACTCTCTCAACTTGATGTTACAAAGGGATCTGGAACCGATAATATACCACCACTTTTTTGGTACCAATGTTCTGATTCACTTGCTGCTCCTCTCGCGAAAATTTTCAACGTTTCACTTAATCAGGGCAATTTCCCTAAGCAGTGGAAAAAAGCGCGAGTTGTACCCATATTTAAAAGTGGTAAACGTGAGCTGGTTACCAACTATCGACCAATATCGATTCTGCCATCATTGTCGAAGGTCTTCGAGTCCTTGGTGTATCCTACATTCTATAATCACGTAAAAAAATATCTATCTGACAGTCAACATGGCTTTTGATGGAATAATGAAAACAACCGAGCTACTAATTTCAGGATTATATTAATTAAAGTTGACTACACGATGTGACTTGCACAATATCGGTAAGTAAGAGAGATTGTCAGTCAAAAACCACACTGCGTGAAGCGCAGCTTACTATTTGCTCTATACAAAACAACAGGCGTTTGCATTCATTAGACATATTGATGTTAAATTGCAACATCCTCCCCTGGATGCAAACCCATTGCCTGGATGAGATCTTCATGCTGCCGCCGGAGTAGACCCTTGGTTAATGCGTCGGCGACCATTTTCTTGGTGCTAATGTATTTGACAGATACTTCGTTTGCTGCAATCTTCTCTCGCATGAAATGGTAGCGGACATCAATATGTTTGCTTCTAGCTTGATACATTTCGTTACCTGAAAGGCTAATTGCACTTTGATTATCGCAATACAAAGTTATAGGTATACTTGCAAGTTCAGGCCAAAACTCATTTTGAAGTTGTTTCAACCAGAGAGCTTCTTGAGCAGCTGTCGATAGTGACATATATTCTGCCTCGGTGCTTGATAAGGCAATTGTTGATTGTTTTTTAGAGTTCCAGGAAATTGAGCCACCCTGAAAAAGAAAAAGGTATCCAGTGCAGGATCTTCGATCTTCTGCATCGCTTGCCCAGTCTGCATCACAGTAACCAGTTATCCCGCTGTTGTGATTTCGGAATGTAAGTTTCATATTTATGGTTCCATTTAAATATCGAAATATTCTCTTAACAGCAATCCAGTGCTGCGCTGTGGGCTTATTATTAAATCGGCTTACTGAATTTACAGCATATGCAATATCTGGACGTGTGCATTGCGACAAATATAACAGACTTCCTACTGCTTCCTGGTATGGTATATCTCTTAATATTTCATTTTCATTTACAGGTTTTTTTAGCTGTGTTCCTGCTTCAAAAGGCGTAGGTACTGGTCTGCATTCGTGCATTTGGAAACGATATAAGATTTTCTTTATGTATTGTGATTGATCAAGAGTTATTTCATCGAAGCTTTCCTTTTGTGTTATTTTTATTCCAATACATTGTTTAGCAGTACCCATATCCTTCATTTTAAATTTTTTACTTAATTTTTGTTTGACAAGTAGTGCTGTTTCTTCATTATTAAAGTAGTACAATATGTCATCAACATAAATTGTAATGAATAGTATATCATTTTTGTTTAATATTCTGTAATAAACGCAGGGGTCCATTTTCGATCGTGACATTCCAATTTCTAACAAAATTGTATTTAACTTTTTATTCCATTGACGGCTCGCCTGTTTCAGCCCATATAAAGATTTGCTCAGGCGGCATACTTTGTAGTCAGTCTCATAACATGGCGGTGGAGACATATATAATTCTTCATCCACATCCCCCTGGAGAAATGCTGTGATGGCATCCATTTGATGTATTTTTAATTTATGTTTAACTGCCAGTCCCATCAAATATCTTATTGATGAATAGCGGACGACCGGGGCGTACACTTCGTTATAGTCAATTCCTTTGGTTTGTTTGTAGCCTTTAATGACTAAGCGAGCTTTATAACGAATTACATTACCAGCTTCATCTCTTTTCGATTTAAATACCCATTTACATGGTATTATTTTCTTTCCCTTAGGCAGATCCACTAAATTCCATGTATTGTTTTCTATTAATGACTGGTACTCTTCATCCATGGCTTTTTTCCATGAAGTTGCATTGTCACTATTTAGTGCTTCTACGTGAGTTTGTGGGTCATTATCCAGAAGACTCATCGCTGATTCTACATTTATTGATAAAAATGAAGTATGATCTGGACTGTTATTACATGGAGAAATATTTCTTCGCCGTAAATTGTATGAAGTTACAATTTCAGCTTCGGGAGAACTTGTAGACTGATCATTCTCAGGTAAATATGTTTCATCATCTGGATCTTCGTAGTAACTAGATTCATAATCATGTGTTTCTTCTTCTGTTTCAGGTACAGTATTTTCTTCTGTTTCAGGTATAGTATTTTCTTCTACTTTAGTAAAATTGTTTTTATCTTCTATATTTATTTTTTCTAGATCACATTTAGTAACTTGTGTATTTTGTTTTTCAGGTTTTTCTTCGGCATGCATATTTTTGGTTATTTTATTTTGACTCACTGTTGATTCTAAGAAAACGACATCTCTACTCATAACAATTTGTCTGCTGTTTGGGTGTGCAAAACGGTAGCCTTTTGTGCTTTCACTATAACCAACAAATATTAATTCTTGAGATTTCCGATCTAATTTTTGCCGTTTCTCTTTTGGAATATGCACCATTGCTTTGCAGCCGAATACTCTCATGTGAGCTACATTTGGTTTGTTACCAGTCCACACTTCTTCAGGCGTGATGTCACCAAGTGAGCGCGTTGGAGATCTGTTAATAATGTAGGCCGCAGTAGCCACAGCTTCTCCCCAGTACTGCTTCTGTAAATTAGCATTAAATAACATGCATTTTGCGCGCTCAACAAGTGTGCGGTTCATCCTTTCGCTCAACCCATTTTGTTGTGGCGTGTATGGGTTGCTTGTTTGATGTTTGATACCAAATTGTTTCATATATTTTTCAAAATTATTATTTATGTACTCCTTTCCATTATCACTTCTGATTGCTTTTATTTTCTTATTTAGTTCATTTTCTGCTCTATTTTTAAATTCTATAAATATTTCTAAAACTTCGGATTTTTGTTTCAGGAAAAATACAAAAACTTTACGTGAGAAGTCGTCTATAAATGTAAGAAAGTACCTTGCACCTCCCAGAGATTGTGTCTCCATAGGTCCACAAAGATCGGTGTGGATCAGCTCTAGCAACCCTGTTGCCCGGGAGCCTTCATGATTAAACGGTTGTCTGGATTGTTTGCCTTCCAGACAAGAAGTACAAATATAGTTTTCTTTCTGCGGTGACAACTTCACACCATTAGTATATTTTTCAATTTTTTGTATATCATTTAGGTTTAAATGACCCATTCGTTGGTGCCAAAGATAGGTTGTATCTTCTGTTGTAGCTGCCATTGCTGTTTCACTCCGGTAAGTATTTAACTTATAAGTGTCATTTATTAACTTAGCATTAGCCACCTGTTGTCCATTTTTATTTTTTATCTGACAACCATCTCGGCTGAACTCCACTTTACAGCCACTTTTTACTATTTGGCTGACTGAGAGCAAATTAGTTGAAAGTTTAGGAATAAATAGTACATTTCTCACCTGTATGCAGTCAATGGCGCCGGTATTTTCATTCAGTACTTTTATAGTTACATTACCACAGCTTTGTACTTGTAACATTTTATTATCTGCGATCCGGATGCTTTGAACAGGTGGTGCACTTTCATTCTCCAGCCAGTCTCGGTGCATGGTCATGTGGGCGGAGGCACCGGAATCCACATACCAACTGGTGGCGTCGTTCAGTGTGGTGGCTGAAAAAGCAGCTACAAATCCATTATTTTTATCATCTTTTTTATTTTTATTTTTGAACCAACATTGCTTGCTTAAGTGTCCATATTTGTTACAGTTATAACACCGTGGCCCACTTTTATTTGTATTACTGTCTTTATTTGGCTTACTGTTTTTATTTGGCGTTGACCTTTTTGAGTTTGTATAAAAAGCGGTATTAGTTGTATCTGTGGACTTCACTTCTTGCAGAAGTTTTGTTTTGATCAGATCAGCACTAATAATTATACCCGAGCTCTCAATGCCCATAATCATTGGTCTGTATAGATCGGGCAATCCCGCCAACATTAACGTTCCGAGCCACTCATCATCAACTTTAAATCCAATGTCTCTTAGCTTATGTGCAGAGGTCATTATTTTGCTAATATATTCTTCTACGCTTGCACTTGATTCTAGATTTGTGTTAATTAAATCTCTTAATAATCCTACTTTTCGGAGTAGACCAGAGTCTTCAAATGCGGTTTTTAAATTGTCCCACACCTCCATGGAAGTTTTTGCATTTTGTACATGGACGTATAACTGTGGATCAATTAATAATATGATTTTTGACTTAGCTTTAACATCCTTTTTGACATCTTTGCTTTCACCAATTACGCATTCCCACAAGTCATCATGTTGCAGATATGCTTCCATCGCAAACTTCCAGCTTGTATAATTATCTCGTCCGGTCAGCTTCGGAATGGAAAACATATTGTTTGTTCCCATTTTTAAGTATTTATGCTGAAAAAGAACTCCTAGCCACAAATATTATAAGCCGCGGAATTTGAGGTTATGTTCTATTTTAACGAGAATTTCACTGTTTTAACTACTGATTTTAAACTGATAACTGCACTAAAGCAGTGGAAGCGTGCTGGGCCCATAACCTGATGGAATAATGAAAACAACCGAGCTACTAATTTCAGGATTATATTAATTAAAGTTGACTACACGATGTGACTTGCACAATATCGGTAAGTAAGAGAGATTGTCAGTCAAAAACCACACTGCGTGAAGCGCAGCTTACTATTTGCTCTATACAAAACAACAGGCGTTTGCATTCATTAGACATATTGATGTTAAATTGCAACAGCTTTACGACAAAAAGATCTACATGTACAAACCTTGTCGCATTCGTAAATAATATATCTAAGTCTGTGGATCAAGGACAACAAGTAGACGCCATATATACCGATTTCTCTAAGGCCTTCGACAAGGTCTGCCACCAGCTCCTAATTCAAAAGCTACGGTCACTAGGTATCACGAACTCTATATTAGACTGGTCCAAATCTTATTTAATGGAGAGAATAGCAATAGTTGTCATCGATGGTAAGGAATCTGTGCCTTATTTTACAACTTCTGGTGTACCTCAGGGCTCAAATCTAGGGCCATTATTTTTTAATATTTTTATAAACGATATATGTTCAAGTTTTAAACATTCTACACCCTATTTATTCGCTGATGACCTTAAACTAACTCGCGTTACACAAACACAACAAGACTCGGATCTACTCCAGCTTGACATAAACAATTTATATCAGTGGTGCCTATTAAATAAAATGCATTTAAATTGCTCAAAATGCTTTCACATCAAGTTTACAAGAAAATATAACAAGGTTGAAACTACGTACAGCATACTTGGAACAAATCTCACCGAGGTCACTGTAATCAGGGACTTGGGCGTGTATCTAGATAGTCAACTTCGCTTTGAGTACCATATTGACAAAATTATTTTATCTGCTTACCAGGCTCTGGGTTTCGTTATGAGATCTACAAAGGAATTTAAGCTACCGTCGACATTTTTAATTTTATACAATAGCTATGTTCGCAGCCGATTAGACTACTGCAGTGCAGTATGGAATCCCACATACCAGGTGCACGTCAGTAGGATTGAAAGGCTGCAAAAAAAAGTAGTCCGTCACTTAGCTTTTAAGTCTGGTATCTATTATAACACAAGATCTTACGTTGATAGACTTGAACATTTTCGACTGACGTCTCTTGAATCTCGCCGTACAATCTCGGATCTTTTATTCCTATATAAAATTTTAAATGACTATATCGATTGCCCGGACTTGCTGAGCGATATATCATTGAACGTACCAAGTAGACTAACACGCCACCCTGCATCACTCCTAACAGTTCCGCGATGTCGAACAAACTTGGGTAAACGTGCCCCTATTGCAAGAATGTCTCAACATTACAATAGGATTTGCAATGTTTCAGGGGATGTTGATATATTTCATAATAACCTTGAAAAGTTTAAATCCTTACTTAAAGAAACCAAAACACTTGACAGTGGCTGATAGCAAACGACTACGCACATATTGTATTATTCCTTAAATTTTTAATTTTAATTATAATTGTAAGTCTTTTATTGTCTTCTTTAATAAGTAATGTAGTTTAATTTAAGTAATAAATAATTAATACTCTTAGTTTTAATAGGTTCAATTTATAATAAATAATATTAAGTTTTTTTTTAATGTTAATGAATGCTGTGGTTCCCTGTAATTGGGAAGGTACTAGTTTTAGTCAATATTTTTAAGTTCATACTTGTAATCCTTGTACACTTTCTGTTGGGAATCCAAATAAATAAATAAATAAATAAATAAACAAATGAAAATGGCTGTGGCGTGGCGCGACTTTGATCGGAGCGCGGTAATTCATGGCTTGATATCTTGTCCCACCTCGTTACAAACTGTTTGGACTCATCATAATTATGGTACTGACACAAGGTATACCTATCCACCTACCTACGTACCTGTTAGTATTGTAATAGTTTGTTTAACAAATAAGACTAAAGCGCCTCGTCCACGATAGATTAAAATTACGGAGAGCGACTGTCATAGGGCAATCTACGACGTGTACATATTAGCGAGACTACCCTAGGCAGGGGCGTAGCGTGCCTTGGTGGGGCCCCGTATAAAAAAAAATTGCGGGCCCTTATGAAGGGTAAACATTTCTCACAACAGAAAAAAATCTTTCAAAATTTTTTCAAACAATTTATATTACATATACACTCTCCTTGCCTTTTTTCGGCAAACTGATTGAATAAATGATGACTAGTTTTTCCAAAGTTTCTGCCTCTGAAATAGTAACAAATTTGGGAAGTTTTGATAAATTTTTGCCTACGCACGGGGGGGGGGGGGCGTGGCCCGGGGCCCCGTATAATTGATACGGCTGATACGGCGGTAGCTACGCCCCTGACCCTAGGCCTAGCTAATGTGTCATTACAGTCTACGTAGACAGGCTCGGCCACTCTCGGCTACGTGTACGTAGAAATTAGAGTCTAAATTATATTAGTTGTCAAGCTGTCTAGCTCTATTCTCTCTGCGTGGAAGATGCGCATAACGCTATCTTTTGTCCGCGATTTCGTGATATACCTACTTATTGTGAAATAAAAAAATATACTCTGTTCCGGTGCTAGTAACAATAGGACCGACATTTCCTATTAAACTACCTACTGATACCGATATCACATTCGGAATTTCAGCAATAAGCAAAAATAAATACAGAAGTGCAGGCAAGGGCATGGGGATGGAATTGTACGCTTTTGACGGAGGATCAAACTGTTGTACAACGACTTGACAAAAATTGGGTCCACGCCGCTCGTTGCTCCCGTGCAAGCGTTGATTCAGATGTAACCGTAAGTACTGACAGCTTGGAACAGCGGGTCGGGGTTCCAGCAGGACAAACTATCTACTTTTTGAGTTTGTGTCGACACCGATGTGTGATGATAGCAGAAATTATGAATTTTCTGTAAAGGCTATCCATTGATGTAGGTAGTGCATCCGTCCGTACAGATGAAAGCGAAAGTGCCTAAAGCGGGGTATAATTATATTCTAATTCAAACAAATAGCTCATGCATGGGGACGTGCGCGGGCGCAGCCGACCATTTTTCATGGCACGCCTGAACGCTCGGCTGGGCTTAACGCATTTAGCTGAAACGTTGAAACCAAACGGTATACGGCGATGGGTAGGGTACTCAGACAGACAGACAGTCGGTTTGCTATAGTTGTATAACCATTAATAACTTAATATTTTCGAATATCCATTAAATAGGTGTATTTTTATCTACCTACCTATTCTAATTCTACATGTTGGAGTTACGACACAAACTGACACTTGAAACTGACTCAACCGGCTTACGTAATCTTTCCGCGGAAACTATAATATGTATCATGGAATACGTCCTAGGGACTATTACGTTTACAAAAGATCTGTAATTTTCATACGTATCAAAGCGCGCGTATTTGCTACGTGGACATACACTGTACGAGGGTGAATCAAAAAATTCTTGGAATCAATATTAAAAAATGCAAAGATTTTAATAATAATATTTTATTTTTCTACATAATCTCCCTCCAATGCAATGCATTTAGAATAACGCGTTTCTAACTTCCTTATTCCTTGTGAAAAAAAATTATTTTCTTGACTCTCGAAAAAGTCCTCTACGGCAGCTATAACCGCGTCATTATCGTGAAATTTTGTTCCACGAATTTCCTCTTTTAATTTTGGAAATAAGTGAAAATCACTTGGGGCTAAGTCCGGAGAATATGGTGGGTGGTCAAGGAGATTGAAGCCAGCACAGCGGATTGCGTTGAGCGCAACTTCCGATCGATGGGCAGGAGCGTTATCTTGAAGGAACAACACGCCCAACGACAGTTTTCCACGACGTTTTTCTTTAATCGCTTCACGCACTTTCGGGATTAAATTTGCATAATAGGGTCCAGTTATCGTCTGGCCTTTTGGCATGTAATCAATAAAAAGGATTCCTTCACTATCCCAGAACACAGAGGCCATAACTTTGCCAGCGGAAGGAGCAACTCGAAATTTCTTAATGGATGGAGAGGATGGTCGTTTCCAAGACATGCTTTGTCTTTTAGTTTCAGGATCAAAATGGTGGACCCACGTTTCATCCATGGTGACAAGACGACGGCAAAAATTATCCGAATCACGCTGGAACATTTCGAGATTACGCTTGGAAATTTCCAAACGTCGCTTTTTGTTTTCGTCGGTTAACATTCGTGGCACCCATCTTGCAGACACTTTTTTGAACCCCAGTGAATCAATTAAAATGGATTGAACGCTACCAAAAGATATCTTTAGGATCTCAGCTATATGTTTTATAGTCATTCTTCTGTCTTCCAAAACCAGATTCTCAACCTTTTTGACATTTTCTTCTGTAACGGAGGTTGAAGGCCGCCCAGAACGCGGGTCATCTTTACAGCTTGATCTACCTCTTTTAAATTCAGCCACCCAGTACGCAACCGTAGAATAGGGTACAGCATCACCCCCTAATGTCTGCTGAATGTCCAAAAAAATTTCCTTCGTAGACATTTTTTTCAAACTGAGATATTTTATCACCGCACGTAACTCACTTTTATCCATAATTTTGACTTTTTAGCAACTCGTTGCACAAAAAAATTTATTACATGCGAACGAACTGACAAAAACAAGTGACAGTCTGCATAAATATAGTGTGATAGACACTCTTTAATTTGAATATCGAACTTGATCCAAAAAGGTTTCATATATATGCACTTCTAAGAACTTTTTGATTCACCCAGGTACTATGTAGCACACGGGCTACACCTGATTACGATTAACGATTATGATACGATCCGGAACCCATCCTACCGTAATAAAATTGTAATCTGAAATATATTAAAGACAGATAACCTATATAACCTAGTCCAATATTGGATAGTTAGTTAGTATCATTACTTTACACGTAATAGGATGCGCACTGAGATAAAAAAATGACAGTTTGTCGAGTCTGGTTCCGGGAAAACGTTCTAGCGAATTCTATGATATTGCGTGTAATAAAGCTAACACCAATGGAACAGCAACGCGTCAGCCCTAATTCTCCTTATTCAAGTTGGTTAATTGGTTTTTTTCATAACAACGGCGCGTACAGGCAACTCCGTGCGGCAAGGAAGTATGCACTATTGAGCACGAGATTTCATCCAGTGACGTATTTTCCGGTTTTAGAAGCCGGAGACACCAGAGTCATTTAAGGTCAAGTCATCATCATCATCATTTCAGCCAAAAGACGTCCACTTCTGGACATAGGCCTCCCCCAAGGACCACAAAGGCCGGTCCTGGGCCGCCCGCATCCATCGTTTTCCGGCGACCTTAACCAGGTCATCGGTCCACCGTGTGGGAGGCCTACCAGCACTGTGCTTTCCGGAACGCGGTCGCCACTCGGTGACTTTTCTGCCCCATCGGACGTCGGTCCTGCGCGCTATGTGCCCTGCCCACTGCCCCTTAAGTTTGGCAATCCTGAGGGCTATGTCGGTGACCCTGGTTTTCCTGCGTATCTCGTCATTTCTGATTCGATCTCGCAGGGAAACTCCGAGCATAGCCCTCTCCATTGCCCTTTGGGTGACTTTGAGCCTTCTGATGGAGCCCATAGTGAGCGACCACGTCTCTGTTCCATAAGTCATCACTGGCAACACACATTGGTTGAAGACTTTTGTCTTCAGACACTGCGGTATTGGGGACGAGAATATCTTTCGCAACTTCCCAAACGCTGCCCAGCCGAGTTGAATCCGACGATTGACCTCTTTCTCGAAGTTGGACTTAACTTACTGGACAGTGTGTCCCAGGTAAATGTAGTGGTCAACAACTTCGAGGGTAGAACCTCCGATGTCAACAGGAGTGGCTTGAACATGGATATTAGACATGATCTTCGTCTTCTCCATGTTCATCTTAAGGCTGACTCGTTCGGAGGCTCGACAAAGGCCATCGAGCACCGTAGTGAGGCCCTCCATGGTCTCAGCCATTACGACGATGTCGTCAGCGAATCGAAGGTGAGTGATGTACTCGCCGTTCACGTTAATGCCCAGCCCTTTCCAGTCCAGAACCTTGAAAACATCTTCCAGTGCAGCGGCGAACAGTTTCGGAGAAATAACGTCTCCCTGTCTAACACCTCGCTGCAACTGGATCGGTTTCGAGGTCCGGTCCTGGAGTCGGACTGACATGGTGTCGTTTTCATACAAGAACTTCAACACTTCGATGTACCGATAGTTGACTTGGCACCTCTGGAGAGCCTGCAATACTGCCCACGTCTCGATCGAATCGAAGGCTTTCTCGTAGTCCACGAACGCCAGACAAAGGGGCACTATACTCCTCGGTCTTCTGTATAACCTGCCGTAGCGTTAATATGTGGTCTACGGTACTGAAGCCTTTTCGGAAACCGGCTTGTTCGGTAGGCTGGGAATCATCGAGCCTGCATGCGAGGCGATTCGTGATGACCCTCGCGAACAACTTGTAGACATGTCTCAGAAGTGAGATGGGTCTGTAGTTCTTCAATAAAGTGTTATCTCCCTTCTTGAAGAACAGCACCACCACACTTCTGTTCCATGCCTTTGGCGTTCGTCCTTCGAGTATGATGGAATTAAACAACTTCTGAAGGGCCCTAAGGATTGGTTCTACACCCGTCTTCAGAAGTTCTGCGGTAATTTAGTTCTTTTGTTAAGTTGCTTGAGGGCCATTCCGATCCCGCACAGCCTGATGTCCGGGAGGTCTTCTGTGTAGTGCCGGGTTAATCTAGCTCGTGGGTCGTTTGCTATTGTCGACCCACGAGCATGGTCATTAAAATAGAATTTGCTTAGATAGATAAACACACAATAGTACCTACCTATTTTGTCGTACCCTTGTAGGTCCAAAGCATGAACATCATAGATTATGTGGCCCACAGAATACACAAGGTACACAAGGAAATCAGAACGTTTTTTTTTTCAATAAAATGTAAACAGACTTAAAAGTGAAAAATAACAATACAAACCTATTCGAAGTTGGTTCCCTAGGAATAGGATAGAAATCTATGTCTAACAGTAACAGCTAATGTCAACCTAAAATCAAGTTACGGATTTCCAATTAAAAACCTTTAATAAATAACCATCCACAGAATACCTATAAGCTCTTCACCCATACGAAACAATACATCTGAACTGGATTCGTGGTGATCTTCTCCGGCTACTAGATTCTGCGCTTGTTGCATTTCTTTAGTACCCTCTTGTGACCCCCTCAGAATGGAATCAGGTTGATGATATTATGAGAATGGAATGACGGACATAGAGAATGTTACAAAAAGTACACTTGCCCAGTTTTCTCCAGTAATATTATTTTTTTAGACAGAAGGAAATTAAGGGTACGTTAGGCGCGAAGGGATGATCATCCAGCCAGAAAAGGTGTTATGACTGGCAGCGGGCCGCGGCGCCTATCCCCCGATAACTGTAGTCAGGGATTTCTTAACCGTGCGTTCTTAACTGCGCTATCGCATTGGTAAGCGATATTTCTTGATGTTGGCAGTTCAGATTTTGTGGGTAAATTGTGTAAAGTATGTAGCATGCTGGTCGCTACAGTAAGTAGAGTGGGCCGGTCTTCAATCATTTGGTTGAACTAGCTATTAGCATTGACATTAGTAACTTGTACTATTTATAAAAAAATTAATAAAGCCTAATTTATTATGGCCTAAGCACAATATTAAATTTTAATAATCTTAGTGTATCGCAAACCAGTCGAAGGATGTAGCTTGTAACGACATCTCTTGCCCAATAGAAATTTCAAATGTGTAGCCGTAAATAGCGCCATCTAGTGCCACAACATTTATTTTTTATTTATTATGCGATCATATTATTTATTTGAAGTCACTGGTAATAATTTAAATGATAAAATATTTAATTCATATGTAATTTCGTGACCTAAACCTTCGTGTCATAATTAGGTAATTATAGTTTGCCTTAAATCTTGTGTTTCATTATCTGTAGAAGGTTTTTGTGTGGGTTGCCAATTAAATTTTTATCTTGAAACATGGGTAGCATTGGGAAAATGTTCAGAGTATGAGGTAAATTAGTGTGTAGTATTTTTGTCCACTTTGAAAATATGTTTACAGGCCCTTTATTTTGTAACTTAAGCATATTTAGATAAAATATATCGTTTCTTTCCGTCAACAATATTTATGTGATCCAATAATTTCATAATTCCTTTGATGATAAGATAACACACAAATAGCCATGCCCATTATACACAGAATAATTCACTACTACATATTTAATATTTTTCTGGTTTTGAGAAGTTAACTTATTTTCCATAGTTGGTAACCCTAACAATGGAAGCAAAGTCAAAGCAATTGTAAAACATTAATGAATTTTGTAATTTTCCTTTAATAACCAAAATGGGGACCGAGGTGGCTGTATCGTTTAGTGCTTTACGTGCTCAGCTAGAAAATGAACGAAGTAGCTTGTTTAAAATAGACGAAAACATTAAAAAAATTGTCCAAACAACCGGACGATTTAATGATAGGTTAGTAATCAAATCCTTTTGAAACCTTGGATCCATAGTTTCGGTTTTGTGCAATAATTATTAAGACATGCTTTTATTTACATAGATTTAATGCGCCTGGAGAATATGCAAGAGGTGCTAATCGTCCCGGAGGAAGAAATTTCTTAGACGCTGGTAGCTTCAACAAAAACGACGATCTATCTAGTAAACGGAAACATGAGACCAAAACTGTGTTCAGTCGGTATGTAAAAGATACTTTGGCATTATGTTTAGTTACATGAGGTTTACTTTCAATCTAATGTGACTAGTAGAGTTGTTTACGATTTCCTTCTGTATATTATTTTAAAGTTTTTAGTCTGGTTATTCAATAACTTGACTGCCTCGTTGGTCTAGTGGTTAGATGTGCCGCCTTTGGATCAACAGGTCCCGGGTTCGATTCCGGGGTCGGGCAAGCATTAAGTTGCTTAGCTTGGGATGAGATGGTGTTGTGTGAAATGTCCAAGGATATATTTATTATATTGTAATTCAGTAACTGTAAAAATAAAACATTATTAATTCAGCAACAAGTCTATTTCTCAACAGATATAGAAATAAAGTATATTCCTGACATGGAACATTATTAACTTATTACAGGTTATCGGCAAAGGTGAATGACAGTGATGGTGAAGATGATTCACCTGGCATTAAAAGGGCCCGCGTGCCTTCCGCTGTGTCTCGGGAACTGCCAACCAGGGCTGCAGTGCTCAGGGCTCAGGGGGATGATGAACAGGCAAGAAAACGGAATAGAAGAATTTTTGGTTCGTTACTTGGGACATTACAAAAATTCAAACAGGAAGAAATTGTATTACAGACCAAGGTAAACCAAAGTTATAATTAAATTGTAAAACCATCTTTGATTAAATAAATATGATTTCCTCCTATCTTAAAAAGGCTCCTAACATTACAAAAGCAAACATTTGTAAGAATGTATGTATGCATGTATGTATGTATATGTGTATGTATGTGTGCATGTATTATCTACAGAAATAATTTTGATGAAACCTTACAATAATATAGCTTACACATCAGAATAACTCATAGGCTATATATATAAAGATATAGTGTGATATATAAAGATATAGTGTGAATTTTCCAAAATATAACAATCTGATGAAAAAATACCATACTTTCTATCATCATTATCACATATTACCACATAGTGAAACTGTAGGGCACAGCTAGTATGGTCATGTTTTCATTTTAGACTTTTCAATTCATGTAATGATGATCTTTACCTAAATACATACCACTAAAGCTTCTTCTCAACTCATTTAATATACTATAGACTACTAGACAGACTAACTTGATTATTTCAAACTATTGGAAATCTTATTAAGAAAGTTACATTTATCATAAGGTTCCTCTAATTACCAAGTGCATTTGCCAATGTGAGTGAATTGAATAATTAATATTTTCACTAAACAGGAAGAGAAAAAGGCACAAGTGGAAAGAAAGATAGAAGAACAGGCAAGGTTAGAAAAGGAACGGGAACAAAAAGAAAGAAAGACCCTATTTGCAGAGCGGGAACACAAGAAGGCTACTATCAAAGCACTAGAAGCCAAGATGGCGAGAGTGCAGGAGTTTGAGAAATGGGAGACAACTCAGCGGACTCTTGGGAATTTTATACTGACAAAAACAAAGCCTCATGTGTACTGGTTGCCAAAGAAGATGACTGATAAAGCCACAGAGAAGTTGGAGTCAAGTAGAAAACATAATGAAAGTAAGTATATTGTAGTGGTGTTTCCATAGATACTTATTAGAGGTCTCGGGTCTTGGTATACTCTACTGAAATTAAATATGTCGCTAAAATTGAGTAGACTCTAATGAAGTGTCACATCCACACCAAGGAGGCATAATGAACTGTAATAATAGTGGAATTGCCCCTGTCACCGTAATCACAAGTTTTGATGTTGTACGTTGAATTTAATGCTCTACTTTTAGCCATCACATGGTAGAGTTATCGCAAGTCTTTTTGAATGATCAGATGTTCGTGCGAGGCATTCAGAGTGGCGGTACATCGTGCGCACATTTGTCCCATTTTACAACTACGTACTTAATACGGACTTAAACATAATAAAATTACGGACGACGACAGTCGGTTTGACCGTTACGCGAAATAAAAGCATTTAGTATGGAGGTACCTTCATGAAATCAAAACACATATTGGCGTAGTTAAAATTGATTGCTAACTATTTACAGTATTAACTTTACAGTATGTTTGGGGTGGTAATGCCTAAAACATTCGGCTCTGTCGCTGTCGGAGGCTGGCGGGTTGACCGAGAGGGCCTCTCTCGGTCCGATCATTCAAATAGAATTGCGAGAACTGTATCATGATTGAGAAAAATACTCAATCTCTAGTATACTAATATGAATGGCTCATTCACATAAAAATGGTATGATTTTGCAGAATGTATAACGAATGCTCGCGCCGGCTTGCAAGATGAGTTGAGGCGCATAGAAGCTAGATGTCTGAGGATGCGGCCGCACGCGCACAACGAGAACACCCCGCAGCAGGCTCCGGTGAGGGCTTCATTCCTACTCCTGTTGCCTGTGGCTTGCACAAGTACCCAATATAAGTCATACTAGGTCTAGGATTCAGTTAACTAAGAATTTGTTAATGGGAAGTTATCAACAGTATCGCTCTTAGCCATTTCTGCACCAAATTTTATTCAATCCTTTTGATCATTCTGATATTATTGAGTCACGTACAGTAGAAACGATTACCCGGCCCTCAGTTATACGGATTCACGATTATCCGGACTACCGACCGCGACCAATATATGCGCACGCGCCCCGCGGGATTGCTGCCCATATCTCGTTATTGTTTTAGTTAGTTAGCAATTGTTACTCCGCTCTGCTGTGCGTGTCAATTTTACCTACATATGTATACATATTTAAAAAATGTCAAAGCGTAAGGGGAGAAACATTAGAAAAAAGAGAAACCGGTCGAAGTTAGCTGATAAGTATGGTGCAGGTACATCCACGATAAGTGATATTAAGAAGAATACCTAACGATTCAATTTTGTTGTACTTCTGCAAAATAGTGAAGACGGACTCCCGTCTTCACTATTCGCGCATCGTAATATCATGAAGAAACCTAAAAAATAACTTTTAGAAGACGCTTTATATTGTTGGTTTTTAGAAAAACGGTCTGTGAAAAAGCATTACTGTTAAATGAAAAATTAAGTGGCAATGAATCGTTTCTGGCCAGTAACGGACGGTTTTACAGGTTTAAATATCGTCTTGACATTTGTGACAAAAAAAAACAGCTAATGTAGATGCAGCAAACTCTTTAAAATGCTTTTAGGAAGAAATTGATTGAAAATGCCTATGACTTGGATTTTGTTTATAATACTGATGAAACTGGATTAAGCTGGTCATTATCTTAAAAATCTTTAGCTTCAAAGCGAGAGAATTGAGCTTCAGGATATAAAACTAGCAAAGAGCGGGTAACAATATACATATGCAAAAAACCCACTATTCTTCTATATTCGATTATCCGGATTTTAGACAACAATTAGTCCGGTTAATCGAGTTTCTACTGTACATCATACCACACAAACTGCTGCTGCCACAGCCATCCTTCTAGTTCTGGTCTCTACTTATACATAACTAGCGACCCGGTCCGGCTTCGCCCGGGTGCAATTATGCATGTATTATACATATAAACCTTCCTCTTGAAACACTCTATCTATTAAAAAAAACCGTTTCAAAATCCGTTGCGTAGTTTTAAAGATTTAAGCATACATAGGGACGGACAGATGACAGCGACTTTGTTTTATACTATGTAGTGATATAGTTAATAGTAGTTAAATAAGATTTTGGTAGATTATATTGCCATAATGCACAGGTTGAGGAAGAGAACAAGGAAGGCAAGAAGAGGGATAAGTTTGCAATGGACGCGGATATGAAGGAGGATAGTGATGGGGATGATAGACACGATGATGACCCCACTCCAACCGCCGAACCTCAAGAACCTCGAGTAGAAGAGAGTAGAGACGAAAAAAGTCAGTAAACAAAAATATATAAATTAAATGACCGATAACCTAGCCACAAGTGAAGGAAAACTTGATAGGAATCCCCGTGCCAAACTGACTGGTCAGTACGGTATGGCACAGTATGCTAATTACCCTCCATGTAATTGGAGGATGCCTGACTCAGCAGTGGGTAAATTTCGTATCAATTGCTTATTTTTTATAATTACTTTGCCTTTACAGTACCGGAACCAGAAAATGAAGAAATCAAAATGGATACTAGTGTTGATAATAACACAAGCACAGGGATGGAGACCGATGGGCAATTAAATGAGACCGCCAGCGATAGTGCTCAGTTGACGGCAGATGAAAACATGCCAATGGACAGCACTCAACAGCCAATGGACGTCGGCACAGATAAAGCCCAGATGGATGAACAGCCATCAACGGAGAGTGCAGCGGCCTAGCAAAGTCTTAAAATAGGTATAGGGCCAACTTTAATATATCAAATGAGATTTAGTTTTTACCCAACTGGTTTCTGCAAAGTACGATGCAACACAGGATGTACCAATTCAGAGTAGTTTCATGTCAAGTACAGTCCTATGAAAAGTGGGATTGGTAAGATTGTATAAAGGTCACACACGAAGTTTGAGGGACTAGGGATGGGAGCAGACCTATATTTTGTGACGTCACATTTTGAAATCTAATACGTAAAACACTAAAACATTTCCAACTCCAATCAAGTGCAAATACTGGTAATGTTTCAATCTAATATAATAATTTAGAAATAAAGTCTCGCCAATGGGAGGGTTTCAAATCAGGGAAACGGAGTGACGAGCTTTATGGTCGTCAGACTTACAAAAAAGAATTGCAACTGATAAGGTGATGCCGTATGGATGGATTGATACTTTATTAACAGGCTGCATGCCTAATGCCTTTGCCAGTTCATTAAACAAAGGCCAACCAACTTGAATATGGTATGTCTATGAAATGTCGTCATTCCAACATTTTGATGAAGTAGAAGTTACAAAGTCTGTAGAGTGGTCAATATGGGTTTTGGTTTATTAAATGGCAAGCCAAAAATATTATTTAATATGAAGTCAAGTCATATTGGGGGTTTCGCTTCGGAATTGGAGATGGTCAGCTGTAACTTTAAATAAACCTTTACTTTTACGCCCTAAAACTTGTCCCAAATCATACTTAAAGGGCTGTGACCACCCAAATCTAAGGGTTTTAATGAATATCTCTTATCCTATGGGATTTATGCAATGTTTATATATTGTAGATGAATGATAGAGGGCAGAGTGGGCAGTGTTATAGTCCCAGGTCTTCCGGTTGATCCCGAATGGTACTCTAAAATACCTGGTTAAGGTCGCCATAAACCGAGGGATGCGGCCAGCTCAGGTTCGTGGAAATCCTTGGGCAGGCCTTTATCCAGGAGTAGACTTTTTTTGACTGAAATGATGATGATGTTTTATTAATAATGTATAGACTTTATACGGCGTATTTAATCGGGACTATCGGCTGACCCAGAATGATATTGTAAAAAGTTAAACACTGTCACAATCTTTGTGATAAAGAATTTTGTACAATTCATTTTTGGCCATCCTACAATAAATAGGTTTTGAGACAAGTTTTAAGATGTCAAAATAAAGGTTAATTCAAGTGTATAGCCAATTCCGTGGCGTATTTTGACTGATATGTCTGGACTAACGAGCATAATGCCAAATAATAAAGGTCACATCTAGCAAAGATCACGGTATGCCCCTGATCTTTGCTATAAAGATACGTCGTGAAAGAGGCCATGACGACTTGCATTTTGATTTTGTCATATTAGACCTCATAAGTCATTGTGCTTGGACCTGTCTGTTATCTCGTGTATTCTCGATTGAAGGAATTCGTGATTAGGGACTAATTTTTGAATAATGAATTGAAGATGAATCATAAATTATTTCAACTGCAGACATTATTCCACTAGTGTGTACTGTAAACTTTAGTTGTGTAATAAATCTTTGAACACAACCTGTATATTTTTATTTAATACTAGCGGCCCGTCCCGGCTTCACACGGGAGGATATTACCCGCGGGGCGAAGCTAGTCAAAAAAGTAGCCTCAGTTACTCCTTATATCATCAGCTACCTATCAGTGACTACCCGTCAAAATCGGTCAAACCGTTCCAGAGATTAGCCGGAACAAACTGACAAAAAGAAATGTTATTTTGGTCTATGTACTGTGTATACATACTTACGCATTTAGTAAAAAGTGGTTATTTTATTATTACACTAGCGACCCGCCCCGGCTTCGCACGGGTGCAATTATATTATACCTATAAACCTTCCTCTTGAATTACTCTATCTATTAAAAAAAACCGCTTCAAAATCCGTTGCGTAGTTTTAAAGATTTATGCATACATAGGGACGGACAGACGACAGCGACTTCGTTTTATACTATGTAGTGATAGTGAAGCAGATACTACAATTTTATTTATTTGTATAGATTGACTGTTTTCTTCTTAATTTTATGTAATAATGAATTTGTTATTTTGCCACTCAGTGGGAATAACTTAATAATTTATCTTCGTAACAGAAAGAGTTTAATTTGTAATTTTTATAAAATTTATTGGCATGACATAAAGGAAATGGTAAACAACATACGAAGGGAAAATAAAAGCATTTTTAGTTATAAAAGATTATATTAGAAGATCACAGTTTATTTAGCAAATTAATGGAATATTATACTGATTATTACACTACAAAAAACTAGGGTCTTAATTAGACCCTACATTTTAAAAGATAAAAATTTATGGCATTTATGATGTTCTAATGCAAAATTCCTGTTCCGATAACCAATTCCTATACATGCCCTAAGTGTGGCAGACATCAAAGGCTCCTAGTTATAGGAGAAGGATGTGTCGTGGACTTAGTAATGGCATGTCATATTGAAGGAATAACTATTTTGTAAATTCTTGCAGTGCACTGTATTGGCTCTTCAGCATGCCATGATTCAAATATTAGTTCATTTGGCCTCCTAAGCTAATGTTATGAGGCAATGTAAAGGGCCCTTAAATAAATGTTAGAAGAGCGTAATAAAATAACTATACATCTTTAAATATGTGACTGAATAAGTTAGTATGTTGCTGCAGAGACATTTAGAATACATATTGTGGCCACCTGCAAGCAATGCTTGATATTGAACCCCTAGGTTACCCTGCTAGGCCTATTTCAGTAGTGGGTCATTAAAAGAAAATGCTGTGGTCGGTGCTAGTCCAGTGTGAATATTCGGGAGGCAATGTCGTCCAACATCCAGTCCATGCCTTCCAGCAGGCTCTCGCCAGTCACCGCCGAGCAGCGCACGATGCGCCAGTGGTGGCTCTTGATGCTGTCCAGATCCAGAGCCTGGTGAAAAAAGAATGGATCTTATTGTAAAAATGAGTTACTTTATGTGCAGAATCAAGATGTAGTTATGCCAAGTTTTACTGAAATTGTATAATTGGTACACTGTATAATTGGTTGTTTATTTCTCGAGACAAAAACCACAAAATGTTGAATTTTGTAAGCTGTAATATGAATGATTAGTTTGAATTATCAACATATTTATCAATGAATATTCCCTTCACTAGCTGCAAAAATTTCGACCTAAATTAATTATGACATGGATATCTAATAATTAAAAAACATCCAACGGGACTTATAGCACACAGAATTTATACCTGTTTTTGGTCGATGTTTCAACCATGTTACAATGGCTGTGGTCGCGAGCTGACTGCAGACTGCATATCCAGGATGTTCATTATTATTTTTACATATAAGGGATAAACTTATGGGATATAAAAAACTGATATCTGAGTATTCATTATCAGCATTTTGTTTGCAAACATTTGGACAATATATTGTGAATATTTTCATTCTTTGATATAAAAAAGAAGAATAACCATATAAAAGGCAAATAAAAAAATGCCTGTTCCAAAAAGTGTATCCGATCTAGTAAGATTTTTTACTGGAGCAAAGCAAAGTGCAGATCTCCTGAAGGTTGCACTTCGTGAACACAATTGAAATAATCTCCATAAATCAACAAGGAATCCTCTACCAGAATCCTTCTTGTGGACCACATGATAAATAAATAAATAATAAATAAATATCCTTGGACATTTTACACAACGCCATCTCGTCCCAAGTTAAGCAACTTAATGCTTGTGTTATGGTAACGAGATGGATGATAAACTACTTATATACATTTTTTTTTTTGTAAATACATACATATTATAGATAGAAATGACACCCAGACTCCGAGCCAGTGCCTCTGGTTTAGACAAAGACACTGGCCCGACCCCGGAATCGAACCCGGGACCCGTTGATCCAAAGGCGGCACATCTGACCACTAGACCAACGAGACATGATGGATGGATAATTTGCTTGCCACCACATATTTTTATTGTGCTCCCCTAGTCATCTCTTACTACACCTAGGGAATAGAATTTCACATACATATTTTGTGTGAAACTGCATTAAAAGCAATTACTATAACATACAAGAACATTTTACTAGAAAATGGCAAACCACAATATTACTTTAATTTTAGTCATGGGTATTTTCTAACTTCTTTAATCTCCTGCACAGTGAGTGCTCCAGGCAGATCACATTTGTTAGCCAGCACCAGTAGTGTAGCTCCAGCCAGGCGCTCTTCTCGCAGCAGCATGTGTAGTTCCTTAGCACAATCTAACAGTCTCCTTCCATCTGCACTGTCTACTACCCATGCCACTCCATCAGTGCTCTCAAAATAGTTCTTCCAATATGATCTGAATGGCAAAATGTTTCAAATGTTAAGAATCATCTGATCAGATCCTAGTATAACAGTATAAGTAAACATCAAATAAATTGTATATATCTAATAATTCATGTTTAAAGCACTCCAAAAACAGCCAAGATTACTGCGTTCTTTGAAGCCGCAATTAAGTTACACACAAAGCCACATCCAAATTGACACTGCTCTTTTTTGGGTCTTTAAAGTGTACCTAACAGGAAACAATGAGTCATCTTAAGATTATTCTAGAAGTCATTGCTATTATATCTAAAAACCTTAGTGATTTCTGTCCTCCAACATCCCAGATGTTCAGCTTGTAGCCACGGTGTTCCAGTGTCTTGATATTGAAACCTAAAGTTGGAGAAATAGTGTCGATCGGTTCACCATTAAACCGCTTCAATATAGTCGTTTTACCGGCGTTATCAAGTCCTCTGTGAATTAGTGCTAAGGAGATTACAGGAAACATATTCGATAAACAAAAATAGGTTACACCATTATAAAAGGATACAGCATAAGTATTCGCATCTCCTTTTCCTTTTGCCGCAGTTTCTTCAGAATAGTCAGGAAACCCATTATTGTAATAATTTACTTGTGTCCTAGATACCTAACTTCTTCATTTGAGTTAATTTAAAAGTGAGACTTTCTCTGCTTGCTCCTCAGGCCTATTTTTATTTGTTTTGTTTTTTTTTTTTTTTTTTATTATTGACAGAATAAGCACTATGAGTTTTATGCCAAAAATTATTGGTTTGTATAATTAAATGCAATTAGAGGAAAATGTACAGTTTAAGGGGCGTTTTTATTCTTTGAATTCGTGTGAAATATGCTTCTAATCATATTTGTCGTCTTATCAATACAAAGATATGTTCGCAGCCGTGCCTCTACAGTTTTTTATGTATGATAAATTTGTATACAAATAAAGGTGGGAATGAAGTTGAATTGAGTTTAGCAAATCAAAGAACCTTTCGTCTACTAAATAAGCAGTCAATTTAGTCCTTGCTGCACCTAACAGTTTATTATACATCTTTTCAATTTAGTATATTTAAAGTGAGTATATATTGGTTCAATAGATTTAGTATCTGAGAGCGATTGAAAAATAAGAAAATGTTGTTTTGACTGTAAATAACATAGACAATGAAATAACATTTTCTTCAGGAAATCGAAATTACACCATAGAGTAAAATATCCATCCATGGCGGAGCCCATTTCTGTCAAGTCTTTTATTTAATTTTTCAAACATGGAGCAATGTATTTAAGTGCGTTTAAAGTGTGGAAGTGATCGTGTGGCGGTGCGGTCTTGGTGACACGGCTCGTTGGCGGGCAGCGCCATGTTCAGCGGCACGGTACGAGTGCGGGTCTGCGAGGCGACGGGGCTCCGGCCGACCGACTTTCAGAAAAGGCATAACATGACCTTCGGGAAGCCAGGTGAGGCTCGTCTAATATAGGTAATCGCTTCTCGACATGCCGATGCTGATAGTTGTATAGATATTTCGTTTTTATGTAAGTTGTATTTGCGTATTTCTGTAGTGCGACCGTAACGTACGTGTTTACTAAAATGGGTGTTGGTATTGATATGTAAATATGGGTTGTGGTTGCAGACGACCAGCCAATAGACCCGTATGTCACAATAGATGCCGACGAGCACCACCTAGACCGCTCAAGCGCGAAGCCAAAGACTTTCGATCCTGTTTGGAATGAGACCTTCATTCATGAAGTCCATAATGTCAGTAGGTATGTCACCAGGATTGATGAATTATTTAATTATTTATTCATAGATTTATTCTGTGTAAGAAACATATAGGCATATATTGAAAATGAAAATATTATTGTGTGAACTTTTTGATTTGGATTACCCATAAGTAGAGATTTTGCACTATAACTTTGTAAAAAATATAAGCTGTATAGTTTATCTTTATTTTTAGTAGGAGAAACTAAAGATTTTCTCATGAATATATTTAGTTGTATTTTTTAAATTTTCTATAGTAACTTGTGACCCATCCTCTTCGCATGGGTGCAATTATGCATGTATTATACATAAAAAGCTTCCTCGTGAATCACTCTATTTATTAAAAAAAACTGCTTCAAAATCCATTGCATAGTTTTATAGATTTAAGCATACATAGGGACGGACAGACGACAGCAACTTTGTTTTATACTATGTAGTGATTTGCAGTTTTTAATATTATACAATTGTATGAAAAGCATTAAAAATACCCCATTACAGGTTCAATTTTATTAAAAAAGCAGTAATTGAAATTGGTGTATTAGGTTTTCTAATTCATAGAATTGCTCTTAAAACTATCAGCCTTATTCATAACAGCTTTCATTGTATTGACACTTTAATACATTGGACAGCCAAATGAAAGGGATAGCAACATATAAGATACATATTTTAGTTTTAAAAGATTATGATTAAGTTATTATTAAATTTGGTTGGACCAACAAGTATTTGTTCTGGGTCTGGATGTTTTCTATCTATATTAAGTATGTATATTTACAATATACAGGGTGGTCAAAAAGTCGTGGATCAAACGAAACCAGCGGTTAGATGGGGCCATCAGCAGCAAAAAATTGTTCTACGGGAGGTCCTTAGGGTCAACCCCTGCAGAGTTACAATTGATTTTGTGTATTTATGAGAAATTGTCTTTATTTTACTAAAACTTGATAAAATTCGAAAAAATCTACACCCTGTATCTTTTTTATAATTTTCACTAGATTGGTACTGATGAGTCCTTTCGTTAGACATGCTATTTATGGTAGTTTATTGGGTGTGTTGAAGAAAATATTAAGTTTTACGAAAGCAATAATTTTTAAATCAAAACTTGTTACTTACTTCAGACCCCACTGTGAAAAAAAAATACTCTACAGAAAAGTGCCACTGTATCACAATTTTTGGCGCATTTAATAGGGATTCTAAAAAGGTATTACACCTGGCTATGCGTGGCTTCGATATCTTTCAAGGACGATCTTTCGTAGCAAGGCCAGAGTTAATTCATACATAAAACTCGGTTAGGCCTACTAACCTAACCTTACCTAAGCGTGATCGTTTTCCGGAATACAGGGTCTTTATCGTCGTTTCAGCCCTTAAATGACCCACTATTGAGTCGGGCCTCCTCTAAGTTCATGTTGGGAGATTAGCCTACTGTGCCACGCAGCCAAGACGGGTTGACACAGGGTTTGCTTCAAGTTTTCCTTCTGTTGCGGCTAGGTGATCTGCCTAATGCGTTATTTTAGTCGCTTCTTACCAACCCATACCATATTGAAGGTGTTGTAAGAGGCGACTAAAAGCCTAGCCGCAACAGAAGGAAAACTTGAAGCAAACCCTGTGTCAACCCGTCTTGGCTGCGTGGCACAGTAGGCTAATCTCCCAACATGAACTTAGAGGAGGCCCGACTCAGTAGTGGGTCATTTATGGGCTAAAACGACGATAAAGACCCTGTAGTCCGGAAAACGATCACGCTTAGGTAAGGTTAGGTTAGTAGGCCTAACCGAGTTTTATGTATGAATTAACTCTGGCCTTGCTACGAATAATCGTCCTCGAAAGATATCGAAGCCACGCACAGCCATGTGTAATACCTTTTTAGAATCACTATTAAATGCGCCAAAAATTGTGATACAGTGGCACTTTTCTGTAAAGTATTTTTTTTTCACAGTGGGGTCCGAAGTAAGTAGCAAGTTTTGATTTAAGAATTATTGCTTTCGTAAAACTTAATATTATCTTCAACACACCCAATAAACTACCATAAATAGCATGTCTAACGAAAGGACTCATCAGTACCAATCTAGTGAAAATTATAAAAAAGGTACAGGGTGTAGATATTTTCGAATTTTATCAAGTTTTAGTAAAAAAAACACAATTTCTCATAAAAACACAAAATCTATTGTAACTCTGCAGGGGTTGACCCTAAGGACCTCCCGTAGAACAATTTTTTGCTGCTGATGGCCCCATCTAACCGCTGGTTTCGTTTGATCCACGACTTTTTGACCACCCTGTATATATAAGTAGTTTATCATCCATCTCGTTACCATAACACAAGCATTAAGTTGCTTAGCTTAGGACGAGATGGTGTTGTGTGAAATGTCCAAGGATATTTATTTAATAATAATAGCTGATATTTATGTTATTATAATATGGAGTATTTGATAAAAAAAGTCCTAAATATTTTATTATTTGTGTAAAATTCTAACCAGTTAATATTTTGACCTGAAGCCTTAAATTGTGGCGGTACAATATCATAAGTAGTAAAAATGTTAATTGAAATATTTTCCATTTTAAATTCCACTAAGGTTGCATACTTATTTAATGAGATTGGGAAGTTTTATTGTAATGGAACTCTTTTTTTTTTTTAAATATTGTAAATATTGAGTATTTTGTTTATAAGTCACTTCTGTATTTTTAGTTTGGGGATCACAGTGTTTCATGATGCTGCAATACCGCCCGATGACTTTGTGGCTAATTGCACAATTCCCTTTGAAGATCTTATGCACAGGAAAAAGGAGGACACAGATTTTTGGGTAAGCTACATTTTATACATGGCATGCTCTTGTTCTTTTAAAGAGAATACAACTATTTGATAAGACTCTTATAATGGGCAGATCTAGGATTTATTTAGTTTACAATAAATTGTATTGATTCCATCTACTACCATTTGTTATAAATAACTGCAATAATTGTTTCTAAAACTGCCATGCTGCTGCTCAACCATACTGCTTCACTATTTTGTGTTGTGTAAGTATGAGGCAAGTTTTCTAATCATAACACATATATGTGCAGTATTTGCTATTTGGTTCGATTCCCGCATGGAAGAAATATTTGTATGACCTACAAGTATTTGTTCCGGGTCTGGGTGTTTTCTATCTATACAATGTATGTATTTACAAAAAAAATAAATGTATATAAGTAGTTTATCATCCATCTCGTTACCATAACACAAGCAATAAGTTGTTTAGCTTGGGAAGAGATGGTGTTGTGTGAAATGTCCAAGGATATTTATTATTTATTTATCTACCCTACTACACTATATGTATATTATATCCATAAATACATAGAGATATAATAAAAACTAAATCAAAACTCATTTAAGCTCTTTTAACAAGTCAAACAATAAAACTAAAACGAAATGCACTATAGGGAAAATGTCATATAATTATGACAAATTTGTTTTAGGTACTGTGGTATCACCATTTCCCTGGTAAAAGATTACATTAATATATTGTTACAAATGCATATTTAAAATTACTTCAAGAAATCCATAAATAATTAAGTTTGAAAGGATAGGATATTTGTTTTATGTTATGACGTGTCACAACTATGTTAACTAATTAATTCAACTACTTACCTGCTCTGGAATCCATTGTATTGGAGTTATCCTTGTACTAAGTGTGTGTCACTAAGTTTTAGAAAGATTCAGACATATTTTGTTTATAGATTTGTATAATTTGTATACATCATTTTTTACAATGTATAAACATTTAGTACTAGCTACTTATGTTATGGTGCATATCGTTTTTGTAGGGAACTTTCCAAATAAATTTTATAACTTGAATTTTTTTCTTGAATATAGTGAAAAACTAATCACACTATAAAGTCACTTCGAGACTGATTAGTAAGATCCACACAGATGATACAATTCTTATCTTAATCTCTCAAGATAAGATAGTATTGCAGATATTATAGGAAGGTGTCTGCTGTTTATCTTACACTCTCCTTATCAGCCATAATATTTAATTGGTTCACTATTCTAATGAGATACTGCAGACTCCAGTATGCTGGGTATATGCAAAGTGTTGTGTAGAAATGAATAACTTGCGCAGAAGATTCTCAAGTCCTGATCCTCGGTACACTCAATTGGTAGAGGAGGTGGGAATTGCTTTTCATCATTGTGTTAGCTGTGCTCTACAGCTACAGCTATCAAGCTCTAGATATTTTAGTGAACCTTCTTTCTAACCTAATTTGTGTGTCTAGAAAGCACTCCAAAATATCTTAGTAAACTCTTTATTTACTAAGATATTTTTTACATTATGTGCACTGTTCGGGGTTTCCTCACTAGGCAAGCCTGTATATTATTAATGGAGTGATAATGGAGTTTAATCAAATTTAAAGCGAATTAGTTTAGTACCAAAAAGTGTTTGTATGCTGCTCGAGCAACCAAATTACTTTAAACAAAAGTAGTATCAATCTATGTATAAAAACTAAACCAGAACCAAAGCTAAAGTAATCTGTTGTTGTTTGACAGTACGAGCTATCTAAATAAGTTGAAGGTTGTTCTTGTGGATACCAGAGCGTGAGCATTTCAAACGAGGACAGTGCTAATCGCGCGTTTATGTTTTTTTTAAACCTCTGTAACACATGTCAGCCCACAGCAACTTGCCATCAATTGGGTTTCTCCCACGTTACCGTTCCCGGTAGTGCCTAGGAGATTTGTTTGCCAGATGCTTTCCATTAACTGGTTAGCTCGATGGCAGTAGGTATTACAACTGTGTAAGAAATTAACCTACCCGTTACCACTTATAAAGAGCCATATTCCACTTGCGGCGACGCCAGCAGGAATTTGAAGGTGATAAACATCAGTTATCCTAAAAAATACAGATGCCCTCCATTTAACCCCTTATTTCTAAAATGAGCTTCCTATTATGGTGTGAAAGCAGAATAACTTGACAGAGTTCAGTTTGTTACATCGGGCGTTCGTACAACCGAATGCATA
This sequence comes from Clostera curtula, assembly GCA_905475355.2. Lineage (NCBI taxonomy): Eukaryota > Metazoa > Arthropoda > Insecta > Lepidoptera > Notodontidae > Clostera > Clostera curtula. The sequence continues at coordinate 242,885 of FR997813.1, read as the reverse complement.
TCTCTAGTTCTTCTTTGTCTATGGCACTAATAAAAACAAACAGTTCTTGCGTGTTGTTTTCCTCATTCCGTCTGGCGGCCGATTTAGAATACATCAGGAGAAGGTGAACTAGGAATTTGTTTAGTCAACGTCGCGTCTTCATTTAGGCACCCATTATTCAGCCAGACCTCCTCCGATTTCATGGAGGGAAACTATTGTATTAAGTTTTCCTTATTTTGCATGTTACTAACTTTTAGACTGCCTGTCGTTTCTGCCTATAAATGACTCACTAATGACTCTGGCCTCCTCTAACTTCATGGAGGGTATTCATGGAGATATTTCACCCTGCACGATAAAGTATTAGAAATTACTTCTTCGAAAGAATGGGCCGATGCCCGTGTCACGTTATGTTTGGCCTCCCGGGTGCAGCCGGTGCGTGCCTGTGAGTCATTGTGATTGTTTGCGTGATCTGTCGCAAGGCCGCGTCACGGCCGTGTCTGTGCGGCGGTTACTTCGACTCCGCGGCATCGGGAATGCAGCCCGTGAATCACGATTTATTAATAGATCAGGGTACATTTGGATAATTTATGGAATCGCGCGTTACTGTATTGTGTTAATGTATCATATTAATCCGCTGCTTAGCAGTCCGTCTGGTGACGGATTTAGAAAGAATATTGCCACCAAACCTTCTATTCAGAGGATGACATTCTGTGTCAGCGAGGATCTAGGCAGAAAATGTAACCACAAGAAAGGGCAAACTTGACACCGCGGCCCGATACAGAAATTCGCCAACGGTGACCGCAGCGCTAAAATGTTATCGGTGGGGAATGACAACATGGTCCCATCTGTCATCTTGCGAACCTATACGAAGACGAAAAGTCGAACCGTACTGGCTGACCTTCCGCTACTTGCCATTTTAAAGTTATCTCGTTATCAAATTCCCATGCCATCTGAATCGGCAGCTCTCATTGGGCGTCAAAATACAGCTTAATAAATTACTACCTTCGTTAGTGATATTTTTTTATTTCTAGGTGGACCTAGAACCTCGGGGGAAACTGCATCTCAAAATCGATCTGAAATGGAATTCTCAAGGTAATTTTAAATTGTTAAAGGATGCGTCCCACCGTCCTGTTATTTAATGTGCGTCGCGTAACCAGCTGACCCGCGGTGGTTGCCGGCAGGCGGCGCGGAGGGCCCGCGCGGGGGCGGCGGGGCGGCGGCGGCGGCGGGCGGCGGGGGCGGCACGGGTGCGGGGGGCGGCAAGGGCGCCGGGGGCGGCGCGGGGCGCGAGTTCAAGGAGGGCGCCGGCTTCGCGCGCCGCAGGGGCGCCATGCGCCGCAGGGTGCACCAGGTCAACGGCCACAAGTTCATGGCCACCTTCCTGCGGCAGCCCACCTTCTGCTCGCACTGCCGCGAGTTCATCTGGTCAGTGCTGTTCTCTCTTTTAGCCCGTGAAGCGCTTGCGGCATTCGTCCTACACAATTATTCAGTTGCATTTCTTTTCCAGGGGTCTCGGAAAGCAAGGTTATCAGTGCCAAGGTAAGGAACTCGTACAATTTGTAACGCTGGCCAGACGGGTTTTTGATTCAAGATTTCCTCTTGCTGCTAGGTTTCCGGCATTGTCATTTACTTTTGTCGGCTTTTACGACACTCTCGTGATGAAATAGGGTGGTGACACTAATTTGTAAATACGTCACCACGCGTACAAGCAAGTATGAAACTCAGTTTGAAATGCGATTAATGAAATTGGCTCACGGATTAGTCTGGACAATGCAAGCAAACCTAAATGTTTAATAAGAATTGGCATTGGTGATGTTGTGCTTTGATGCGAGGTTGACAGCATGGCTTGGTTGTGTTTGGCAGTGTGCACGTGCGTGGTCCACAAGCGGTGCCACTCCAGCGTCGTCACCAAGTGCCCGGGCATGAAGGAAGAGGTGAGTTGCCATTTCTGTGTCCATAGCATGTTGGTTCGGTCGGAGGCTATGTGAACTTGGCACCCGACTTTTGCAAAATAATGTTTTTTTGTGTTTTTTAGATAGATTTGGGTATGTAGTAGATAGTAGTAAAAATATTTTCGTTTGTAGTAATTCCAAAAAAAATTAAAAATTGTTAAAAAAAAATCCGTCTCCCGAAATTGGAAAAATCTATTTTTTTACTATTTATATTATAAATCGTATGTAGTGGATTGTAGTAAACTTGTTTTTGTTTGTAGTAAAACAGAAAATATATGAAAAATATTTTCATTTGAGAGTATTATATCAACACGATCTTGATAACGAAAAATCTGTTTCCAAGGTAAGATCGATTATAATAAACGTCCAAAACCTCTAAGAAAGGTTCCCAGAGGTTAGTAGTGAATGAATTTTTGTTTGTAGTAAACGTTTTTTTTAAAAAAAGTGTCCATCTTATGATACACTTGTTTCGGCGTCGTTTAGATATACGGTTACTATAAAAGTTCTAATCGACTGAGAAAGGGTCCTAGAGGTTTGTAGTAGCCGAATTTTAAGATTGTCACTTTTTTATAAAAAGTCGTTTACTACAATCGAAAATTCGTCCACTACAAACCTCTAGGAACCTTTCTCAGTCGATTAGAACGTTTGTAGTAACCGTATCTCTTTTCAAACTTGAGCTATTTCACGTAAACGACGCCGAAACAAGTGTTTCTTAAGATGGTCACTTATTTTTTATAAAAAACGTTCACTGCAAACGAAAATTCGTCCACTACAAACCTAAGGGAACCTTTCTCCGTCGATTAGGACGTTTGTAGTAACCGTATCTCTTTTCAAACTAGAGTTCTTTCACGTAAGTAAACGACGCCGAAACGAGTGTTTCACTTTTTTTTATAAAAAGTCATTTACCACAATCGAAAATTCGTTCACTACTAACCTCTGGGAACCTTTCTTAGAGGTTTTGGACGTTTATTATAATCGATCTTACCTTGGAAACAGATTTTTCGTTATCAAGATCGTGTTGATATAATACTCTCAAATGAAAATATTTTTCATATTTTTTGCGGAGCACGTAAAGCCGTGCTACCATCTATGACTGTCGTTACATGTGCCCAGTAGAGTGATCCAACTACATACGTGCCGGTGGTCCCACCAGATGAAGAAATCGCTCCGTATTAATGCCGGTAGTTAGTCAAATCGTTTCATATCGGTGCGCACTCTAAAGAAGAAGATTCACCATTAGAATGTTGTACTTATAAATATGCAATCGATTGGGCTGACACTGTGTGCGTGTGTGCGTGTGCAGCAACAGAGCGCCGTGGGCGTGTGCGGCGGGCAGCGGTTCAACGTGAACGTGCCGCACCGCTTCGTGGTGCACTCGTACAAGCGGTTCACCTTCTGCGACCACTGCGGGTCCCTGCTCTACGGCCTCATCAAGCAGGGCTTGCAGTGCGAGGGTATGTCTCTCATCTTCCAGGGCGCTTTCGTCTGCATTGCCACTGCCAAAGGTAAATGTCTAGCAACATTTACCAGTGGCTCCGTTACATTTGTGATGAAGCCACGACAATGCTTGTTGGTGTCGCAGTGTGCTCCATCAACGTGCACAAGCGCTGCCAGAAGAACGTGGCCAACAACTGCGGCATCAACACCAAGAGGATGTCCGAGCTGCTCAACGAGATGGGCATCTCTCCAGACAAGAACCCCAAGCCCAGGACCTCCAAGGTATTATCCAAACATTGCCAGTTATCATCGGGTACATTGAATGCACATTTAATGTATCTATTTACAGCTATGCCCTTGGTTTGTAAGACTTCTGAGATTTCTGTCGGTCTATAGATGACCCTTATAACCGCTACGTTTCCCATTGCAATGGGGGTACATTAACATGTCTCACTGGTTTAAAATCGTGGGGATGATCTGATTGCCCGAACGACTTGTATGCGCAGTACCTGAACGCGGTGCTGGCGGAGGGTGGCTCGGACCTGGCCTCTGGCGACGACCACAAGGACGACAAAGGTAACTTTCCGTACATCGACGCTTAGTCGCCAGCCTGGGTGGAGACGCCGTCGCTCACGCCATTCGCAGGCCTCCTTCCGCGACCACAGCGAATGTGCGTCTCTGAAGTGAACAGCCGGCAAGTAACTGATTGAGGGTCATCTGTCATATTTTGCAAACGAACGATGCTCATTGGTGCACTCGACAATATATATAAATTTCATTGAATGAACTTGCCGTCCGCATATTTATTATACCATTACAAAAGGAGTAAAAAATTACCGCATTTAAATCGATTCGCTGTAACCATGTCATAAATCGATTTTTCGACCACGCGAGCAACCACCGCCACTTATTTATTAGCAGAAAATGCCTGAGTCGGTCCGTATCTTGTTAGAAAACTTATTGAACTGCAGTCACCGGCGGTTCTCCACACAGGCTTGCGTGCAGTAAAAATTCTACCATACGCTAATGTTTTATCGCTTTGTGTGAAGTAAGCAGCATTGTTATTGTAGTTTCTACTGTTTATCTATGCTATCTAGTTTGTGTATCTCATAGTTTGTTTGTTTCAATAAACCACTTTTTAATTTTTATCATTGTTTAAATCGATTCTTATCCGTTTTCATTTAATATATTTACACACAGACTTGTGCACTTCTACATATGACATTTCAGTTAGTCAGCCATTAGTGATTTGTCTTTTGAAACGATATTCATTTTAACCACTACTGTAATTTTAAAATTACTTAAGTATTTATTGGTAATTAAATCATAATTATGAATCACTAATAACTTTTTAGCAACATGTCCCTAGTATGTAATAGGGACTTATATTACACTCTATTATTTTATTTAATATAAGGATCTACCCACACGGCCTATTTTTAACGCGCCGACGATACGAACGCCCTGTGGACGACCATAAACCAGCCTGTTGCTTTTGGGCTGCAAGGGCGTCAGGGCACATCTCTTCGTTAGAAATACGCCGTGGGAAAAGCCCCTAATATTTTTTACTCTATACATGGTTTTATTTGGTTGCCTCATATACGCTCACGTGTACCCCAGGTGTTGAGCAAGAGCCCGTCATCCCGTGGGGCTCGCACTGGGCGGATCTAGCGGAAATATTCACGTGCCAAGAAGGTCCCATGTCCGTAGCTCGCTTTGCGGTGGTGGGCTGGACTGCCACACTGTACTTGTACTTTAAATCAAAGGCTTAGGGTTCATTTCAGAAAGAGCTTAGATAATGTACCTACATACTGGCTTGCTATGTGTTCACTTGATTATGGTATACCTTGCATTCCATATGTACCGACGCTTAAACTATAAGAACAATCTTTAAACTCTTGATAGTAATGTACATCACCACATTAGGTATTATTTGTTGGAAGCAGTTTATGAAGCGTGTAATTCACGTTGGAAAAACCTACCAACCAACACCCAGTCGCAGGGCAAATATCTTGATTTACATAAAGACGCTTATCAGGTTCCGCAATCCATTATTGCTGCTCATTTGTAAGAGATACACTTCTAAGTGTTGTGTATTATGATCTTTTTCGCACGTTATAGTAGTTTCACACGAAACACGTACAGAGGCAGTCCTCACTTGGGGGTAATGCTTGGTGCTCGCTTGTTTGTTGTTAAGTGTCCACTGCTTGTGTGGGTTTACAATTGCGAATTTCTTGGATATGGTAAGTACGAAACTAAGTAACTGTTGGTGAAAGCTGTTGTTAATACTTTAGGAGCACGATAAAGCTTCAGATCACACGTATAATAATAGACGCCGACATCAAATCTTTTTAGATAGGTCTTTCATAAGTCTCTTAAAAATCGTCAAGTAAACTACCAACGTCAAATCAAATATCATGATTTCTTTAGTTGTTTCTAAACAATATTCGTGCGTCTCATTAAAATTTTATCTCGCATGAAATATAATTTAAGATATAAACATTAATAATATCTACGGATTATATGTAATGTACATATTTGCAATGAGATTCCGATAATCCATGTTTATTTTTAAAGTGTACCAAATTTTTTATGCATTTGGCACTCTTTGGTATTCTCGAAGTCGCTTGATTAGTATCACCTATTGATCACTCAAAGACGGTCTTACAATTGCGTCACACAATTGCAAGGCTACTGCAAGGCACCGCGTATCGTCTGCGGGCGCCGTACTAATCACTACATTCTCTTGTGCCGCTTTTAAACCGCGCCGTCTGCGGCCGGTCCAAAATCTGACGTTCGGTCCGTGTCCGCCCGCAGGCGGGGACTGCACCGGGACGAGCGCGCAGGGCAAGGTGGGGCTGGAGGACTTCCACTTCATCAAGGTGCTCGGCAAGGGCTCCTTCGGGAAGGTGATGCTGGCCGAGAAGAAGGGCACGGACGAGGTGTACGCCGTGAAGGTGCTGAAGAAGGACGCCATCATCCAGGACGACGACGTGGAGTGCACGCTGACCGAGCGCCGCGTGCTGGCGCTGGCCGCGAGGCACCCCTTCCTCACGGCGCTGCACTGCGCCTTCCAGACGCGCGAGCGCCTGTTCTTCGTCATGGAGTACGTGGACGGCGGGGACCTCATGTTCCAGATCCAGCGCGCGCGCAAGTTCGACGAGCCACGGGCGCGCTTCTACGCCGCAGAGGTCACGCTGGCCTTGCAGTTCCTGCACGCGCACGGCGTCATCTACCGCGACCTCAAGCTCGACAACATCCTGCTGGACTGCGAGGGCCACTGCAAGCTGGCCGACTTCGGCATGTGCAAGGAGGGCATTCTGGGTGAGGCTCAACGCGACACATACGAGGTTACTCTACGAGTAATCACATTTCATGTAAACGTTAATAACCACCGTTGTTCATTTGTAGCAACGGTGGTATTAACTGTAGCAAAAAGCTCGTAAACGAGTCAATACGAAACCTCAAATTTAAATACTTTTTATCTAAGTTACTGGATATGACGCGAATCGTATGGCTTGGGTGCCGCACTGGCCCGATTGTCTTAGAGATTATCAAAACTGCCGAGAGGAACCATTACGGTGCCTCCGATCGTTCATTTTGACTTGTTAGCGGCATTGTTGACAATATTCAGTAGTGCCTACCATAATTGATTGAATTGTCACTTTGACGAAGATACGTTGTATTGGGCACAGATGGCGCTACGACCACCACGTTTTGCGGCACGCCGGACTACATCGCGCCAGAGGTAGGTAGGGCCGCGACAGGCGCCAGCTGCGTGCCGGTCACAGCCTCGCCTCCCAACCGTCGCTCCTCAGATCCTGCAAGAGCTGGAGTACGGCCCGTCCGTGGACTGGTGGGCGCTGGGCGTGCTTCTGTACGAGATGCTGGCGGGGCAGCCCCCCTTCGAGGCCGACAACGAGGACGACCTGTTCGAGAGCATTCTGCACGACGACGTGCTGTACCCTGTCTGGCTGTCCAAGGAGGCCGTGTCCATACTTAAAGGTTCGTCAAGTATTCTGGGTCTCGAGTCCCAAATATTCACATACGATTATTATTGAAGTACCTCAACCGATAAAGTAATCCAATCCGAAAGATATATTATAAACTAAAGAAGCAAGTGTAGCTTTTGAAGAAGTGAGCTGTTGCAGATGTGATAGTTACTATAATGTGGAGGTCCACCGCTAAACGCAGGGCTCCTTAGAACGGCGAAGGGCCACCAATGAAAGCGTGTTCATGGTCGCAGGGTTCATGACGAAGAGCCCCTCGCGGCGGCTGGGCGTGGCGGGCGGGGCCGCGGGCATCCACGCGCACGTGTTCTTCCGCGACGTGGACTGGGACGCGCTGGCCCAGAGGCGCCTTCGCCCGCCCTTCCGCCCCAAGGTGGTGAGTGCCTGCTCCCTCTGGCCTCTGGCCTCCCTCCCCCACCCCCACTGACCTCCTCACTCCTCGCCTGTTGCAGAAGAGCAAGCGCGAGGCGGCCAACTTCGACGCCGAGTTCACCAAGGAGGAGCCCGTTCTCACGCCCGTCCCGCCGGACGTCGTGCGGGCCATCAACCAGGTGCTCCTGCTTTGCTTGTTTCTTTATTCCAACTGCGGTTGCTTGCAAAAGGATCGAGCTCAGTTTGGAGTCAATCTCATTAAAAAGTTATTCAAAATAATCATTCATTTAGTATTTAACATTCTAATCATGGTGGTACATACAAGTGTGGCAGATTAGTGAAAGCAATCACACGCATAACCGCTATAAAAAAGTATCATAGCAAAATAAAAAAATATAATAATATATAAATCTGTGAAATTACACAAACTATATGGTGCGTGCCGAAACTGCATAGCATACTGTGTACAAAAAAAAATCACTAATGTAATCGCTGAAAGACCAGAGCTAGACCATAACAAAGCCGACGCGACTTCCATGCGTCACTATCTGATAGAGAGTCATTAACTTGAGAGTACGCTTTTTTAATTAAACAGAACTCAGCGTAATGTAAACATTTCTAGAACGACCGATCCGAAACTGCTCTCGGTAATGTGTTAAAACTATGTATCCTAAATCACTCACCACACGGACATTATTAGATACTAGAAATAGGAAAGGACCAAGGACGGACCCTTGTGGCACGCCCATTGACACAGGCGATCCAGCAGTTAAGTCAACTCCATTAATGTCAATGAACTGAATTCTATCACTCAGATGCGATGCTAATAAATTGAGCGCCTTGATATTAAAGCCATAGTGTTGAAGCTTTCTTATCAAGATTTCGTGCAGCACACAGTCGAAAGCTTTCGATAGGTTATAATGGCATCCTGCGAGTTCGCTCAAGCAACGTACATATGTTTTAAGAGCGCAGTACCTGCATTAGTCGTAGAAGGACCTTTAGTAAAACTGCATTATTCACTATGCAATCATTTATGTATATCAAAAGTATGAAGTAATTGTTTTATGATAAATATTTCAAAAAGTACTTTGAGCTGGCAAATTGAGAAATTTAACGGTAGTTGCCGGGCTCTTTAATACCAGATTTGAAGAATGGTGTGATTTTACTATGTTTCATCAAATTATGAAAAGTACCCACGTCTATAAATTCATTAAAAAAATCTGTAAGATTTTTTTAATGAATTTAATGAGTTTGGGGCATTTTTTTAATGAGTTTGGGGCAATCTCACAAATCATGCTATCGATTGCTAGTGTTGACGTACCCCATAGATCTAAAAAAACTGTCGTGCGTTTCAAATATGACATGGAAAACGAGCAAAATTGGGAGCACGTTTTCGTGGCACTGAAACGCTGGACCGATCCGCCGTCGGTGTTTCGGTAAAAAAATAAAAAATGAAGGGCACCACGTTCAGCTTGCGGCATGTGTCGTTTGTAGGAGGAGTTCCACGGGTTCTCGTTCGTGAACGCGGACTTCAGCCCGGTGGCGGCGCACGAGAAGACGCCGGGCGCCTGAGGTGGGTGGCGATGGCGCCAGGGGGCCAGGCGGCTCTGCTGCGGGGCCCAGCCCTCGCCCTCGCCCCCGCCCTCGCCCCCGCCCTCGACCTCGACCTCGCCCTCGCCCACGCTGCGGCTGAGGCTGCGGCTGAGGCTGCGGCTGAGGCTGCGGCTGCGGCTGCCGCTGCGGCTACCGCTGCGGCTCTCGCCCGCCTCCTGACTCGCCCGACCAAGAGTTTGCCGTCAACTTATTATTGTTGGATCATTCGTAACGAATATTCATTAGAACTGACTGGTGTTGGTCAATCTGACAGATCTTGTTACTTTATCAAATACCGGGAGCTTTGCTATTCAGGTTTGGGAAGCATTTCGCGTAGCGTGAGATAATTATATGTTAGGCTACGAAATGAATAAAAGAAGCAACCCGGAAACATTCTTCCGTCAGGAGGTCTTGGAGTCTCTCTAGTCACACGCTCCGCCCGGCGAGGAGCCGTCGCCCGTCGACGTCGAGTCTGTTCTATAGGCATGCAAATGCACAATATTAAGCTAGTTGTTTAGTCCAGCTGCCAGCTTTCCGACCAGCAAGTTCCGACACTATAGTCTTGGAAGCATTATTCTGTTGATCAAATGTTTATTTGAATTGTTGGAACGATGTTGTTCAGTCGGCGCATGGCGCAGTGAGGAGCGCTCTAGTCTCGAAGGTTGACTTCGCCGCCATCTTGGTACTAATAGGGTTAAATTGGGGCCCGGGAGGGATGGGCTGGTTTACTTCGCTGACACAAATCTCTATCTAGTCAATCCTGTTGACGTCACGAACGAGTAACGTTAACAATCGTGTGTTTTTTAAACATTGTTCAAACGTTCACTCGGTCGATAGCATTTATGCGTAACGGATCGATTCTATTTTTTATTTTGTAATACGTAAGTATTAAATCGTATAATCATAATATTTATTGCCGATGTCCAGTGCTATGCCCGATTATATGATTGATAATAATTTATAATTCCTTAATTATTTATTGACGTTTTCAATTTCGACTTTTACGTAAAGTTGAAACCTGTACAAAATACATGTAAGAAAATATTTTTTTGTTTTGACCAAGAATTATCTTTGCATAATACTACCTGTTGTTAATGGTATTAAATACTGAAACTAACGACGTAACACTTTAGTATTGATTTTATTTGAATATACTTTTTATTGATGCTTTGAGCTTATAACTTACCAAAGTTGTGTATGGAATGCTTAGTCATATGGTGTGGGCCGAATAATTGTAATGAAGACCGTTTCAATTCTCATCTCTGTTAATTGATTAACTTGAATGTTTGCTACAATAAATAAACTAGTCATTGATGATTGCAATATATTTAGATTTTTGTGTGACTAGCAAAATAGCACAGTGATATTATTTTATGCATTTATGGAATATCATATTAACAAAATGTGTATATAAAATATTGCTGTGTTACACTGAACGAAATTAAATGCAAAGTTTTCGTTCCTTTTAGGGCAATAGGGCTTTTGGCAATGTTTTTTGTAGGCCAATTTTACCGGTTATGTTACTGAACGTAGAAAAAAAAGTCATGTTTATCAAGTGTTGCCAAATATTTAGAGATCTTATAATCGCAAGAGTTAAATGTTTTTATTTTTAAGTATTTTTCCGTCAATTTCGGTAAATAAAGAAGCAAATTATAATATCATGAAAATATATTTATTTTCTAAGTAATTTAATAGTCGCGATGTACAAAATATTTACCCCTGTTAATATGTCATTGGTTTTATTTAATCAGGTCAGGTTGAAGAATTATCAGGTCAGGTCATTGTAAATAATAAATTACTATGCATAATAGTGAATGTAAAGCAGCATTCGTACACGAGCCAGTGTGCCCAGACCAGAGAGGTCTGTTCAGATTAAATAAACGAAATATAATAAAAATATATAAATAATACATTTTCGTTGCTGGCGACACAGGTCGATGGGAGGAGTCGAGAAAACCCCATTCGCATTAGTAGTTATTGTTGCGCGTGTGTGCGAGTATGAATCTGTTTGTGTGCGAGTCTACGCTCGAGAAGGGGGGGGGGGTTGTGAACGGTCAGTTACTTTCAGGTTTATCACATGTACCTTGCAAACGGTGCTTGTCTTTGATCGTTTCTATACGCTATGAATCGATATGTTTGTAATGTTGTTTAATTTATTAAACACTGGGTATGGACTTTGTAACTTTTTGACAGTTTGTGTTAGTCCAACGGTCTCGCGTACGGGCGAGGCCGATGAACGTTTATACCAAATGTATGTTACCGTATCTCAAACGACCGCGCGGAAGCCAGCCAGCCGCTCGCATGTCTTTCTGCTATTTGTTAAGAAATGTACGCGTATTTGTTGTTACAAGCGGGGGAACCTTTAGGCTGGTATAATTGCGGAGTATCGTAGTAGACGCCATCGAATCTACAATTAATGGCGTTATTGCTACGTAATATTAACCTTAGTTGACATAATGGATCTTAAGGGACGCTTGGGCCTGGGCTCCGTGCGGTTGTTTGGGCATGGTACCCTCCGGTGCTATTTCCGAGGCAATGGCGCCGGTTTATCTCGCTTCTAGTCGTGCGTTGTGTTAGTTTGAAGCATTTCTTCCAATACTCATCGACCGTTTTGACTCTGTGTGACAGATTCTGCAGTATTCATTTAATGAATCTGGCTCGTGGTGATGTGTTTTTGTATAAACATTTCAATGCTGCGTTGCAGTACTAAAGTATTGTATGTAGTACTTGGAACCACTGATAGATGCATATATATAATAGAATAACTTTCTATTTTATGTGGCATGGGCTACGCCACATATATGCTATTTCTTTGCAAACTGTTGCGAATTTGGTCTACCAATTTAATAGTTTTTGTAGTACATATATCGATGTATTTTTATTATTCGATTATAGGTTTCTTACACGAACACATCACCATGCTCGTTAATTTTTGAGATTACTTTTCGAAATATTTTGTTTAAAATGTTTTTAAAACGTTTATCTATTTTTAAGGTTTTAGGTTTCTGACATCACGTTATTACCTAATCATATGTTTTTAGAAAACATTATTATGTTTTATCGTGGCTTTTGGAAAACAGGTTGAGCACACGCTAGGCCACGTTCATGGATATTCCAGCAAATGTATGTGTGCGTGGTGCAAGAGGGTATATCTTAGAAACACGTACATTTGCTAGAACATGTGGGCAAGTGCGGCGTGACGTATGCTAGACCTGTCTTTCGGCCATGCTCTGATTCTGATTGAAGTATTATTGCATTAGTTTTAAGTTTTTGATTGAATACCAAAGTTATTGATAATAGTTTAAGTTTAATGTATTTGTGCGGTACGCTACGCCGACCGACGAGAGCGCAGAGATCAATGCACAAAATGTAATGCTTTATGTAGTTGTTAGTGTATAATAATTAATAAATATATATATGATTATAAATAAAATATAAAACCATAAATCTCTGTACGTACGTGTTCCCGTAATGAGAATGTTATATTGAGAATAATAATAGTATTTGTATTGACATGTTACATGTTTAGTGTATTTTATTTGTTGGGTGCGTGTGCACTAAGTATGTCGCCACGGTCGCGACGCTAACACAAATTAGCACTTATTGTGTATGTACTAAAACTTAATTTCCCACTTACCGCTTATTTACATTCGTTACGTTTAATAGCCGTAATAGTATTTATTATTCGTTATGTATGCGTGACAATATTTTACCGATTAGCGATACTTTCGTGCGATCATTCGTTTTTGTGTAATCGATTTTCCGCCGTCGTTCGCGTAAATGTGTGGCTGCATGGTCGTGCAGCCCAGCTTGTTGCCTAATTGTGTGAAGACGGTGTCTGTACTCACACTGTAGAGTAATTCGTCAAAGTCGCGTGTAGATGGCGCATACACTATTGTTCATAAATTAAAATAAACTGAACATTTCTCTGTTTTACTAGATGTAAGTTTAAATGTGCGTGAACATTTTTTTATGTGGTCAAACTAATACGAGTTAAGTGGTTAGTAGTTGTTAGTTGTTATTTTTGCGCGGTGCACGACGCCACCTATATTCGTTCCCTTTAAAATAGTAGGCACGGGAATGTGCATTTTATTTTTGCATATCTAATCTCTTATTAAATCGTTTTAAGGCGCAACATTGCGCCGAAAACCATATACTATACAAACGGAAAATAAAAGGCGAATGGCTCACACTCGCATTGGCTGTCACGCGCCGCTTGCGAGGCGCATGTACGAATGTGCGTCGACACGTGACAGCAAATGCGGAGCTCGGTACTGCGCCATAGGTTTTAACTTCTGTCACTCGCACGCGGCTCGTGACAGCCAATGCGCGTCTGAGCATGTGCGGCGGGGCTTAGTGTCTTGTCGTGTTATTGTGATACACTCGTTCGTGCTTTCTCTCTATAGTTTAGTATCTCTGCAATAGGTGAAGTTTACCAAAAAAATGCAAGTAGTTTTGTATTATGACATTTATTTTTGTTTGCCAAAGATACAAAGCAAGTTGCATAGTTTGCGTAGCTGAAAGTATCTCGTACGCCTTGTAGTTCGGGCATGACATCCCTCCATGTGTGGGCGTATCCTGCGGACGCGCGCGTGTGTGTGTTGAAGTGCGCGCGTGTGTGTGCGTGTGCGTGTGCGTGTCTGCGCCTCTTGACATTGCCCTACTCCATCGTGTTTCACAATAATATCAGCGAACTAGTGTAGTTCGTGAAGCAAGCCTTTGCGCAATTCTTACATTTACCAGTTACTTGGTCGACTTGGAAATGTGATTGAATGAAATGTTTTAATAAATGAAAACATTTGGAAGCAATATTTATTGTCTGCAATTAATACATGCTTTGTCTCGCGGCGCAGGCTTCTTTGTATCCAATATGAGTAGTGAACAGCTTAATTCTATACAACATTACTTTCTGGACATTTGCCAATAAATGTAACTCGATGTCAGCGTAAGGGCCACGACAGATTGGCGACTAAACGCACCTTTTATAGGACGGATCTTAGTAATGAAGCGCTCAAAAGTTTAAGGGTTTGAAGAAGGCGTTCCATTTAAATGTAACATTTGTTAGATTAACGTCCGGTGAGTGGATTCAAAGCATTTTCCTATCCGCAACACCGTAATCTATTAGACCTAAGGTGGTGCCTATGCATATTTGATGCGGACAAATTAGCACAAAGCATTTGAATCATATTACTGTTAACCTCTGTTACAATTACCAATTTATCACTGTTTTATATGAGGAATAGAGGATGTTTTAAAGCTAATGATTTTTACTAAATGCGTACCTTAGTGCGATATGTAATGTTGGCCATATTTAGCGGTAATTGAATGGATAGAACATTTGGCATCCTTCAGTGAGCCCTAGGTTGCGTCCGAGTCGCTGGTGGGCCGTCCGCGAGTCGCTTATTCTGTGCCCTTATGCTGAAGGTTGCGAAAACATCCGATTTTTTCAAAATCCCACGCACTCCCACATACTCGCTTCGCCGACCTTCGATATGAATTCAATTACAAAAAGAACATTTTTCGAAATTGTATTTATTTAATTTTTGGAATGTTTACACGTCTCGTATGTTTTCTTTTTATAATAAAATATAAAAACACAGACAGTATATTATGTTTAGTGAAACAATTATTGTGTATATTGTATTAATTGATAGACGTTAATCAAATTGTAGTACAATTTTTAATAGTTGTAGTGAGCGTAAAGCAGTCGCCACATACGTTTGATGTACAAATGGACAAAGCAGTAAATAGAGGTCGCACAGTTTGTGCACCCCGTTTATAAGTTTTACACGACGGACTATATTGAGTTACTATTCATCGCCACCCCCAGCTGCTGCACAGGGTGGCTGGGGATGCAACACCTTGATTGACTTCATACATTTGCAGCCCACGATACATCCGTTTTTTAATACATTGACATTATTTTTCGTACGTGTTTATGCAACAGTGGTCAGGCAAGTCTACATATTTTCTTAAACTGTCACTTGCCTAGTTCTATTATAATGTTTTAGTTATCGAACCCCATGATGGCAACTTTGCCAAGCCGATGCTTATCACCGATTAAAAATAATCTCTGAAACCGAGCCGAGGTGATACTTATAAACGGGGTTTGATAGACTCAGACCTCGTGCCGGCAAATGTATTCTTTGATATTTTCCTACCGTATCGCTTTAAGGTGCTTCGTGAGTTATGTTTATTCAGAGTCAAGTCGTCCACCGCAAATAATATGTAGAACTTATAGTTGAAGTTTGCCAGATTAATGTACTGAAAGCGTTGCCAAGGCTATGTCATTAAATACCATTTAATCAAGATGCAATTCTACAGTATGCTCCAATTTCGTTAAAGTAAATGAAATCTTGCTGTGCCGCGTAGGCCAGACCAGTTGGCATAGGGCAAATAAAAATGTATATTTAAAAGACCTAACTTATCATTATTTATAAGTTACTTTTTAATAGTCATGGAAATTTGTTTGCCACTAAATTTTATCTTTACTAGATAAACTAATTACAACTACCTATAGAGCGCAATCAATTTGTTAGAAAGCAACTTGTAATGAGATGGAGATCCCTTGCCAAGGCATTTCAATGTACGCGCCGCTTTCTGCAACCTTAAAAAGCTTTGTACGGCTGTGGGCACCGCGTGTTACCGCCGTACGCCTATCACCAAATGTGCCAAATTTCCTCTCGTGTCATGCAGGTGGCTTTGGTTCACGATGATCGGTCGGTTTGCGAATATGCTAATCAATATTCTGTTCTCTTCTACTAAATACAAATTTGATGGGCCAATAAATTTACATATATCGCTAAGTGTAGATTTGATGTAGGGATTACAAGAGAGGCCTTCTAATCTCGGGTCCGGCAAGTACTTTAGTGTAATCCAGATGTACTTGTCTGGTTATTGGCTTCTGTGAATTACATGTTGGCTAAAGCCTCTCGCAACACAGAGCCGCAGTAGTTTTAAAAAGTATTTATTTACTGCAAGTGTGCTTTAATACTGATGTGGCTCGTTCGCGAACTGACTGGTCGTTGTTCGATACCTACCATACTATTATAAATAGCTTGTTTAATCTGCTTAATGTTACTACTAGAAGTCGAATATCTCTATTTGACACAAGCCTATTTTCCATGCAATTATCAGAGATTGAATCTAAAATGTGTGTTGTTGTTAGTCGGTTTGTTGAGTTAGACGCTTAATGTGACCGGCGAAAATACTGTTCGATTAAGATCCACATTACTATCGTCTGCAGATTGCCGAAATGGATACGTAAAATATTTACATTGCAGGCCACGTTAACCGCCCAACATGACGATTGCGACTAGCTGCATCGTTTGCTTGTCCAATAATGAAAAAGAAAGTAGAACGCTGTTCAATGTTTTTACATTAAGCCAGTAAAGTGCTGCCCAGTCGTCGGATGCGCAGATGAACAACACGTCCACTAAGCAAATTAAATGACATACTTCACGTCCAAGCGATGAATATGGAACATCGAATATTTGTACCTTATTGTTCGAATATACTGCGTTTTCTACATTATTTACGTTAATCTGATGCATCCGGTGATTGTATAGAGCCTCTAAGCTAGCTATAACTCGACATATCATGCTGTTATACAATAGTCTTTGTTTATTTTTACAGTTGAATACTTTTCCCATGGCTTTATTTTATAAGCCGCCGTTTTATAGCTGTATTACTAGAATCTTTATTTATGAATTGATTCTATTGTTCTTACTTCTTAGGTCTATCTAGATAGCAATGTGTTATTGATATTCTAGATAAAACTAAGAGTGATTGCGTTGCTTTATGTTTATGTCGCCTCAATGTCCTGTGTCAAACATAGCGCATAGTATTTTTTTGTACAGATTGTTTGCAATCTAGCTGTGGCACATGAGATGGCTTGTACTTAATGTAGCATTAGGAGAAATATTTGTCAATGCACTGGCGAATTGCAAACTCTACGAGATTAATCTTATCGAATAATTTTGTCGGTGGTTCATCTTGTTGCTCGCTAGTGTAAAGTGACTATTGCACATAATCTGTACATTGCCTTTTATTTAATGAAATTACACATTGCATATATAATAAATAAAATAATATTATATTTTACGCTTCACAGAGGTGTTTAAAGCCAAAGAGAGGATTAACTTATATGTACAAAACGGCTGAAAGCCTTTATTTTGTTGTCATTAGTTGGAATACATATTTTATTGTCTTGCCAATATACATGTCGTCTCCTTGGAAGAGCAACCCACTTTCCTGCAAGTAACCACTTTGTTACCTTAAAAACGGCCAAAATTAAATGAATCGCCGCATGGAGATGTCACGTTGTTTTTGCAAAGAAGCGATGTAAACATAAGTGTAGGTAACAGATTTTATATTTTTTTGTTAGGTATGGTGAGTGCCGTCATAAAGTGGAGCACACGTGACGCTACTGAATCTCTGAAATATACATATTGATGTATTTGGAGGAATAACGAGCTTGTGGCTACTTTGAACGCGAATATAAGCAGGGCACAGCAAAAACTATATAAGTACATGACGCCAGAAACGATAGTACGTACTACTGTTATCAGGAAAACAAGCATTTGTGTGCCATGTTTGTGTGCATGTGCCATAAACAAATGTTTATGACCACAAAATCAGCTTGTTTTCCTGATAACAGTAGTAGGTACTATCGTTTCAGGATCCAATTCCCAAGTTTTTACTGTTTTCTCAGATATCTGAGAAAACAGTAAAAAATTGGATTGGAATGTCTGGTTTTTCCTTATACCTCAGAGTAGAAAAATAATGGATACAAAGAACTGGCCGTGTGCCACGTCGGATGTTTGTAAGGTTTTTGTTACAGCCTGTTTATTGAGATCTGCCTCTTTGTGCCCTTAGGGGAAGGTGGGAAGGTGTCGTGTGATCCACGTTAGGCGGCAATGCGAGTCAGGCGCGTTGTTTATTCGTCTGTAGCTAACACGGGTGCGTGGCTGCGCGGCGCCGCTCGCCTCGGGGATGTCTCGCTCCGTGCTTATTGGGTAGTTCATGTGCCATTATTGTTTGTTTATTTGTAAGTGTCAAGTCGTGGAGCCGGGTTTGTGGTTGTACTTAAATTGGACAAGCTATCCTGGATAATCTTTGAACACGCTCAAATTGGTTTTAGTCTATGCATCAACACGCCCCTGACCGTGCCGTCAGGGATTACAGGCGTGCTTTTATGTCCAAGACATTGCGATCTCTCGGTCGCATGTTATATCCTTTTTTACATATTTCGAAAAATACTACAGGTGTCTACCATAGTACGAACTAGGTAAATGTGAAATTATATCGACATAAGCTTACGACCGCTATCTGTATTCGATATAAGTCTTTAAAGTCATCATAATACAGAGGGGTAATATTATAAGTTTACCTAACGCGTCTGTCTGTCGGTCCATAGATGACCCGCTGTTGATTCGGGCTTCCTCCAGTTACATGGAGGGTCATTAGCCTACTGTGCCAGACAGTTTACTATCATGTTATCCTTCTCTTGCGGCTATAATAAAGTGACCACACAAACTAACATTTCTTAAAATTCAAATTTGCCTATGTCGTGTTTTGTAAGATTTTTGTAGTATTTTTCATAACATTTCTTTAGTTGAAATTTGAATGATTTTGAAGTAAAGGTGTGTCGTGTCCAAACGTTTGTCTAGGCTAGGGTGTTCACTACGTGCTTCTCGGTCTTACGTTTGCTCCCCAAAGCGATGGAGGGGGCGCCGCGCACGTGTCCTAAGTCTAAACCTATATTTGTTGTTTGTTCACCCATCACAATTAGACCACATTTAGCTGAGTAAATTAATGCATATAATATAGTTTTATGATGAGATAAATATGTATATGTAATCCTACATGTCTATTAAATCGATGAAAATAGATTATAGATGGGTCGTTTTATTTGTTTGCCCTCTAAGGGGTGGCTGCCCCTGTCCTTTAAAATGTTTTGATCGTATGGCTGATCATTATTTGTCGTGTCACCTCTTTGAACGTGAATGCGGCCGTTTAATCAAGTCGGAATTGTTCAAAATCCTTTTGGGTGTTTTCAATAGCTTCATGTTATGATTGTTAAATTGTAAATACACCTGTACGGATACCTATATCTACTTGAGCCTATATAAAAACTAGCGACCCGCCCCGGCTTCGCACGATATCATTGATGAACCTCTAAATTTATCAGTGGTTCTCTACAATGTTATGAATTTATTATAAATATAAACATTCCTCTTGAATCACTCTCTATTGAAATAACCGCTTCAAGATCCGTTGCGTAGTTTTAAAGATTTAAGCATACATAGGGACGGACAGCGACTTTGTGATATACTATGTAGTGATAATAAGATCCAGCAAGATTTTTTTCCAACTGGATTACTTTGGTTGCGGCCCCGGGTTTTATTATGTAGCGACCAACATGCTACATACTTTACACAATTTAACCGAATAATCTGAACTAATTCAAGAAATATCGCCTACAAATGCGAGAATTACCAAAAAGTCCTACACGGCGATCGCGAAATTTCAAGAGCAGTTAAGATTTACCCGACTACAACTATAGGGGCTAAGCTCTGCGACCCCTAGCATACCACCTCGTCTGGCTGGATGATCATCCCTTTGCGCCTAAACTTCCTATTATAGCACAGTTCGACCATAATGAGAATGTCCTGTTCTAGTCGTGAGGATATTTATAATATTTTCTATATTGGTGCCTTCTTAATATGTTAAGCCCTAGCTACAAAACTCCTAAACAAGTTCAGAACACGCTCGTTAGCCGGGCATGCAGGCTACTTGCTACAAATACCCATAAAGTCACAAGCATTCCACTGATTATTCTCTAGCACCTTACACCACAGACCATTGGCCGATATTACAGTATTGCAAATATAAACCGAGGAGTCTGTGATCAACTAAAATACACATAGGTATAAACTGATTGATTGTCTCGGCAAATGACCTACCGGTTGTCGCACATGCCTTTAAAGTGTTATGAACTACTATAAAATATATGCACTACATCATACATCAGAAACTAAAATGAGAATGTGTCGTACCTACTTTGCGTAGAGCATGGTAGAGTCCCTAGAAGGTCTGCAGCATTACCTCCACTGCAATGCTATGCTACGTACCGGCCTTCTGGTCGCGGGTAGTTACTAACTACGCGGACGACAAATCGCTTAAAATTCAGTCTAGGTACACTTGCCTTTAGGAGCACAAGGTCTCAATGCGAAAAGATCAAATAAACAACCTTTATTGAGATTGTTTTACTGGCACCGTTTCGGAAATTGCGGTACTCCTCTCCTCGCCTCAGCTGCAGTTCCTGGTAGATGTGATGGTGCCAAGGTATCGGAATTAGTGTCGATACATTAATTAGCACCAGCAATGTAAGTTCTCTTACAATCATCACGTAACTGACCTTTCGATGTGTAGTTAGTATGTTGGCGGTGTCAGAGTCCGACCGTTGTTGAGTTTGGACTGATGAGGAATGGAACCAGCACTTCGTATAGGTGAGAAGAGAGCCCGTGGTGCCCGTCATTATCAGTCTCACCATAATGACAGGCATGCATGCGGCACCACACGGCGAGTACCCACGCGAAGGCAAATAGCTAATCTAAAAGATGTGGAGTCCATCAATGTTTGGTGCATTGATGGAGTCCATGGACGGATGGGAGAGCCAAACTAATACCTACACTATATTCTACAAATGTAGATGTGTAGCGGTCACAATTCGTCAGCAATTTATCTTGGACTAAATGAAAATGTTTACTGTTGCTACTAACTGCTCCTACAAACTTGACCACATTATAAATTATGAGATGTTTAATAATTATCTGTTTGTTTTTTCTTTTATTTAAATCTCGCCCCTTGTCCTGACAACGACAAATACAAATTTTTATCTAATTTAGTACTAATTAGGAAGTTATGCGCATGTATACATTTCGTCGATGTCGTTTTAATGACATTCTTTTTCTCTTCAGTCTTCTGTCTATACTGCGGGAAAATAGCCACATGTGGCGCGACAAGCGGGTTGATTACATTGTGGATTGGTTTCTGGTTGGTAAGGTTGATTCAGAGGACATATGGGACATTTCCTTTCCTCGTAGCTGTTTGGATACTATGAACATTATAATTTTTATTTATATATATTTTTATGTATATGTATATGTATCTTATTAGTATATATTTTATAAAGTATTTATGTAAGTAAATTTTAGTTTATTTTTCTATCGTAGGTACCCCATTTATTCTCTCTCTCTAACCCGAAGGTAGACTGGTAGAGAATGCCGCAAGGCATTAAGTCCGCCTTATGTACCCTGCTGCTGTATATGAAGAATAAATAAATAATAAACATTGATTTTACCATTATTGTTACTGTGATGTTATAGTTACGTTACAGTTTCTTTAACTTTAACATTACTTTATTTCATGTGCTCGCCCATATTCCTACGTAGTATACATGGTATACTAAACAATAAAACGCACTAATTTATCTATACCTAGTCATTTCTGTTCTTTGACATCACAATTCACGGTTAGGAGACCTCAAGTCATGAACAGATCGTAAAAATTTAGGCCCGGTCATATAAAATACAGATGATAAGATAGTCTCACAGCTTGGTGCGTCTGTATGTTGTAAGGTCTCAGGTTCCGTGCAGGCCGGGTTGTCTAATGAAGCGGTGCACACGCGAGGTCGCAGGTCGCTGTACCTGTGCTATCGAACCGACACGCCTTAAGTGGCGGAAAATAGTCCGTTCGATACCCGTTTCGGGCAAAACCTTTGTTACAAACGTACCTACTAAATGTCCGTGTCTGGTCATTAAATATAGCAGTAGGTTGCTGATTTGAATTCTTTATACTTTAAAGCTGTTAAATTAAGTTTAAGTTTACTTTTCACATACATTTCATCCAAACATTATTGTAAATGTTCGTTTTAAATAGTCAGTTCACAATCAGTCATTGTGTATCTAGCGAGGTGTTTGCCATTGTACATGAATAAAATCATAACTGAAACACTGTGGAGCTGACTCCTCCATTTTAAAAGAGGGTTCTAGAATGACGAGACTTTTTTGCATACAGTTTTATTTCAAACTAGCTGACCCGGCAACTCACTCCGAATAAATAAATAAAAATAATTCCGGAATGTTTCAACTTTATTAAATTACTGGCGACCCGCCCCGGCTTCGCAATTGTGCAATGATGAACATCTAAATTTATCAGTGTTTCTTTACAATATTATGCATGCATGTATCAAAACATACAAACCTTCCTCTCGAATCACTCTATCTACTAAAAAAAACCGCTTCAAAATCCGTTGTTGTTGTAGTTTTAAAGACTTAAGCATACCAACATAGGGACGGACAGACGACATCGACTTTGTTTTATACTATGTAGTGATAGTGAAGTGCAAACCATAACTGAAAAAAAATGCGTGTCAAAAAAATAGATTTTTCTTATTATCTCCCTTTTAAACGTTCCCTGGACTTCCACGAATATTTCAAGACCAAAATTAGCCTAATCGGTCCAGCGGTTCTCGAGTTTTAGCGAGACTAACGAACAGCAATTCATTTTTATTTATTGTATAGATAGATAGATTTTCTTTTCCAAGCGTCCAAATTGTCTGCCTAGCTATCTTATTTTCGACAATCACATGCTGAAATACGTATTACCACGTTTCAATACGTTACCACAGATAAGAAAGCGTAATGATGTGTTATCGAGTATACGATTAAAATAATATTCTTAGGTAATGATAATCACTGAGATCGTAACTATAATGGCGTACCTGCAGGACATCTAAATGTAAGTTTTATCGTAGTCGCCTGCCTACTGACGAAAGTCAACCTCTGACCCGGCAGTATGTTATTAGAATGAAATGAAGACAATCGTGCCTCGTTAGCTATTCATCGCTCGCTTTAAGCCCATTTTTAACAAATGCCGCACTTCTTTGGCGAACTATCGAGCCGCAGTCATGGGACATGACTAAATAAACCGTACAGAGACAAAGCTTCTAAAGATCGCCCAAAATTGTTACCTGTTCTGATAGGGTTGGCACAGGAGGATTTGAATAAATACACAGAACGTTTGTCAGCTAAGTATTGTATGTAATGTTTTGGTATTGAACATAACAATTTATGATCAACTAGCGACCCGGCCCGGCTTCGCACGGGTGCAATTATCCATGTATTATACATATGAACGCTCCTCTTGAAACACTCTATCTTTTAAAAAACACCGCTTAAAAATCCGTTGCGTAGTTTTAAAGATTTACGCATACATAGGGACGGACAGACGACAGGGACTTTGTTTTATACTATGTAGTGATACCAAAACATTTTTTGCACCATCACACCCATATGAGTTTCTATCGAAATTGAGGCAGATACATATTATGAGGTATGTATCTATCTTAACTAAGTAAATTAGTTACTACTTACCTAGTGGAGTCTTTGGTATA
Source organism: Clostera curtula (assembly GCA_905475355.2). Lineage (NCBI taxonomy): Eukaryota > Metazoa > Arthropoda > Insecta > Lepidoptera > Notodontidae > Clostera > Clostera curtula. The sequence goes on along the minus strand of FR997813.1, from coordinate 219,081 downwards.
ATTAAAAGAATATATGTTTTTTATTGTTTTCCATGCACACAGTATGTACAATAAACCATTCTTACACTCTTTGTAATTAATTCAAATATATACAGACACGCACGATGCGAGGCACAGCGAGCGGTGAGTGAGCCCTTTGTTTGAGCACTGACCGAACCAGTTTAAACAGGTTTCGTTCCGTAAGTGACGAGCCGCTAGTGCTCACGCACACACCCGCATCATACTTGTAGTGATGTACCTACCGTGGCGAGGTTGTTTGAATCTTTGCCTCTGTACGTTTATTTACTCATGTGGTCATGGCGCCAGCGGAGCGACGGATGGATGATATTTGGATCATTCCTGACCCAGCACCTCAACTGCTTTTTTGTTTCTACTAATACACTAGCCTTTCGAAATATTTTCACCATTACTTAATCCTGAAATTATACATATACGCCTCCTCCAATTGGTTATTAAAGAATACTTGGCGGACTGTGCCACTCCTGCCAGGCTGATTGTCACAGGGTTACCTATCCAAGTAGCTAGATTTGCTGCGTAACTGGTAAATTTTGATGCATCAATTTTTTCCCACAGAATGATGTGGGTTGGCAAACACAATATCCGACACCTTATCGACTAATGACACAGTCATAAGACAGAGAGGTTCGATAATTCTGGAATATCATATTTGTTTTATTTATTGTAGTTATATTTTTTTAAGGCGAGGTCCAAAATAAAACGAAGCAGCAAATGCCGACGCAGAAATCAGCGGAAAGTTTTGACAGAGTAGTGAAAACGTGTACAGAATACTGATGGCATTGTGGTTGCAATCCACCTACCATCACATCGTAACTTGCGTTTACATCAGAAGTACAATATTATTTCATCATGCTTTGCTTGTTGGTACTTTTATTCCTCTGGCAACGAAACGATAGTACCTAGTACACATAAAATGGACATCCCAAGTTTATTCCTAAAACTTTATTATTACCACATATCACTGAAGTATTTAATCCTTGATCCTAGTTCCAATAGATAAATAAAATATAGAAGTGTACATTCAGTTTTCTATAACGAAACAATCCTCAATTAAGTTGTATTCTACAGTTCTTTCCAGGCTTTTAATTTTTCCAATCACACAGTTTTATCACAAAACTCTTATAAATTGTCATATTCCAAACCCCATCCATTCTCATTTCGTGATATGCACTGCGCAAAACATTTATGTTGTTATTTTATATGACTGACACGTGTGTTCTCAAAAATGTGTCAATTAATAGGTTCATACAATTCGGTGGCTCCATTGAAACCACATGTTGGGTACATTGAAAGTTCCCTTGTTTACATATGAGGGCAAACCAAAACCGCGGCTTGATATTTTGTAAGGGAGATTATTTATCGATGCCATGTTTTGGACGGGCAGCTGTGCAAGTGCTCTATTGTCTGTCCACCAAATGCGATTAAACTATCACGCTAAATTCTCTATTGTGTATTTTACACGGATGCTTTTCAATTTTCATTCCTATGCTTATAGATATATGGTTAAATTTCCAATGAATTTATGCTAATTTGCTTAAAATTCCCCAGGCTATAATCGAGAGCCCCTCGCAAAATTGATCTTTTTATTCATTACAGCTATTATTGCGTGCGCGCGCGCATCTTGGCGTGAAATCGGATCGATTATTGCCACACACCGAATAGTTAATCGTTTGTCAATTATGGTATCGATAGCAGCTACCGTTAGAATATTTTATGGGTAATCGTATCGAATCGAACTGTTATGAACGCCGCTACTGTTGTTGTAAATAATTGGATTCGGATTTTTACGCGCATATATTATTTTAATTGTATGTAAAAGAATTTATAATTTGGATTTACTTCGTAAATAACAGCTTTTCCATTCCTATGCGTTATTTAAAGACAATTAGTTCCTACTGACGAGATAGCCACTTATTTTATGAAATCCAAGATTTGGGAAATAACTTTCAAAATTGACTTTCGTGTCTAATGTTTAAGCGATGAGCTTATTGCGTAATAAAACATTAAAATACGTGGGTCATTTTCTCTAAATCTTTTTTTTAGACAATTAGTAACACCGCAAGAGAAAAGCGTCCCAAGATACAACAAATACCTATAGTGGGACACAAATAGCATAGACATGTAACTCGAAGGATAATAATTACGACATCTAGTCTGGAAAGGAACAAATGTTTTCATCAGTGTAGAGATAGAAAACAAGCAATTTGCTATTATGTACGGATTATGTGATACATAAGTACCCTAAATATTAATTATTCATAAATAACGGTTACTCAGTAGTGAAGAGTGGCGTAGAAATGAGCCTACGAAATATTTGCAGTTTTGTTTATTGTAACAATGTTGGTGCGTCTATTTTCCCGATGTTAAACATGCATCTAATCTTAGCACGCTTGCAGTAGATTCGCGTGCGACACGCCAACTGTACTGTAGGCAATACGTAAATACATATATATATATATATATATGCGGATAAATTCCCACGGGCCAACTGTCTGCTTTTTTAAATCTTGGTATTCAACAATGGCTATTTCAATAGAGCAAGTCTCTAGCCCTCTTCCCTGTAGAGCGTTCAGAACTGGTAGTATGTTATAAATGCACAGTGGCCCGGATGCGTATTGCCATTGTGTATATCAGTACAGACACCCATATTCTGTACTCGATCACTTTGTGCTCTTAAAAATAACAAATCAACAATACAAGCAAACTACGTATGACTACAGACCAGTCTGTATAAGTATACAGTTTGCTTGCATATTTTTAAACCAAACTACGTATGACCACAGACCAGTCTGTATAAGTATACAGTTTGCTTGCATATTTTTAAAGCAAACTACGTATGACTACAGACCAGTCGGTATAATTATACAGTTTGCTTGCATAAGTCTTACGCAAAATGTGACCGTGTTATTGTAGGGTATGTGGGGTCATAAGACCCGGATGTCCTAGGCCTATTGAAACGTCGAAAACACTTTTTCCGACTGTCAAGGCTGCTGTCAAACATCCTAGTTGCTTTAAAAATTGCCATTTTGAGGTAAGGCAATAACACATTTGTGAGATCAAGCTCGCGGCGTAAAGATGGTAGACGCAATTTTTTAAATTATATCTAATGTGAAATGTGAAATAGAGCTGCTTTTATTAATTTCTTTATTTTTTCAAGGTCTAGTGAGGAATACGTCTCAATAGACGAATTAAAGTCTCAGGATATGGCTTTTTAATTACCCTGCCTAGGTCGTATTAACTTGGGGATTTGTTAATTTGAAACATATCGTGGGTTTTTAATTTAATCATTTACAATTTGAAATGTATAATGACAAGCATTTTCTGTAATACCAGGTACAATCACCGAGCCGAATCGTCTAGGCGCATTTTAATTCGGCTAAATTAGCTAGTAATGCATTTCATTGCTCTATGGACGCCAGGGCTGGCGACGGGATAAAAGTGATCATATTATTCTTATAGTTTGTGCGCTGTAGCATGGTGCGGGTGACAGTTTCGGTAACATTTCGTTTCACTCTTGAAAGTTGCCGCGATTTACAAATTAAGACTTTCATATTATGATATTCGTATATCAGCTGAACCACATTCGTATTCGTGATATATTTAATCATTAATGACTGTAGAAAATTAAATGAAACCAACCAGAATGTTCTAGTTTACAAATAAAATCAAATTGAATGAAAAATTAAGCAATGTGTTATGTGTATAACGTAACGCCATAGACGTATCTAGTGATGGAATGTACTGCTTCGATGGATAGTCGATATTTTTCATAATAAGAAACGTATATTGTGCGTAGGCCGAGTTTTATTTTTAAAGCTGGTCTATAATTTTACAACAGAACATCTATAGGGTAAGGTTGCTTATAAGGTTGCTAAGAAGAAAAAAACGTAAACCCGATGTTGATTATGTTATCTATGTACACACATAATTATTTAGCCATAAAACATTTATATCGACAAGTTTATAGACGTAGTTACACTAGGCAACTGAATAACACATTAATTTCTAGCACAATATTAAAGAGGACCAGATTAATGCTGCGAGTATCGTTAGCAATAAAAATGAATTGCGTATCGTCACATCCCTAGTAACGTCATAATGGCAACTGTCACCCGCACCATGCTACAGCGCAAATAGTATAGTTGTGTTTTCTCTCGATTTGCTTATATATAGCTAATCGCTGACGATATATCGCTATAAGCGCTGAAAGATATATCGCTCGACCTGTAAACGAACCCTTAGCCACATTAGGCGTAAATATGAAAACACACGGTAGACACGGTTGCAGAGCCATCCAGAGAAGTATTTTGCTCGAGTGAGTATGAAATACGCTTCAAAATGTGTGTCTTTGTTTTGTAAGGTAGAAATAATGAAGGTGACACGTCGCCTTACGTGTCACCTTCAATATTTCTACCTTATAAAACATACAGAGCGCGGAGGTATAGCGAAGACGGCCTTTTTAATTGTTCTACATAGTTTGAGGTCCAAAAAGTCAGTTCAGAGCATATTTCGTACTAATTCGAACAAAAACCGCTCCCTTCTCTGTATGGTTTTCTCACGTTAAGTGTTACCTATATTATTTCTACCAAATCAAAATCAAAATGTTTTTTATTCGAATAAATTCTCGCGAATGCTTTCAAATAGTCAAAAAAATGTATTAAATTTAAGAGAAACATAAAAATAACTAATCATTTAGTTTTTACCACCGGTTCGGAACGCCATTCCACAGAGAAGAGCCGGCAAGAAACTCTGTGGTTGCTCTTTTAAATAAAAGGGTTACAATGATGGTGGTACAAACAAGTCTTACAGATTTGTGAAAGCAATAACACGCAAAATCATGTAGCCTATTAAAAATTTAAAAACAAAAATCAGTGAAAATAAAACAAAGAACTTGTGGAATCTAGCAACCCTACTCCTGGCATGTTCAGCTGACAAACAATAAGAAGGCAGGCACCGCTTCGCCCACGACAGGCTTTTACATGGGAATACTCATTTTCAACTGCAATGGTAGAGCTATTTCCCTACCATTGTTGAATAAAAGGCATGTATTTTGTGTGGAAAATGCATTGCGCCATTCCCACTAATCACTGAACCCTTACAGCCTCCGGGTTCTCGTGGTGTGACCTAACAACAATTTTAGATATTTCTGTACAAATGTATTCAGCGTTAGGAATAGCCATTAGTTCTGTCTATAGTATATCTACACTGAAATATTAGCTAATTATTCTCATTAAATGTGAATAGACACTAATATAAAGCCGTATCAATTTAACGCCAGGCATAAAGCTTGGTGTGCTATATCTATCCCACAGGAATAATACCCTTTTTATATGTTTTAGAATGACTAGTTTGACTTGAATGCACGAGTGTACTTGTAGTATCGGCGAATTGCATGCTCTGCAGTCGTTTGTGAGGTTTTATTTACGAGGTGATGAGTGATACGGACCTCGGCAACCTCCGTTGCCGATCGGCACGAGTTCATCTATGTGTAGATTGCATCACGCATTGGAGCAGAGTTGCTTTGCAAATATCGAAGTCGAATTACCAGTTATTTCAATGAAATATTCTTCACATAGTTTCTGCAAAACTATACTCAAGATCAAGCTGATACTCATATTATAAACGCTAAATTAGCCACAGGGACGCCTAAGTAAAATCAGCTTGGTGATGCCAACGTCAATAAGCGACGGCAACCGTTAACCATCAGGTGGTTTTAATTCTCGGGTAATTTTCTGCTTCTTTAATTAGTTTTTTGATTTCCTATGACACTTTTTCTGTAGGAGAGGTGACCTACAATCGCCCCAGCCGAAATACAGTCTGTCTTAAAACCTATTATTTATAATCTTAGGAGCGTGTAGAGAGACTAAAAGCTGCACAAATGACAAACAAGTTTCAATGGTCTCTATTTTAAAATAAAATTGTGTGAAATAAGCTACAATCAGTGCTGTGTCAGCAAAATATGTTACAAATATCACACGATACATCCTATTGGATTTTCTGTCTCAAGTAATACAGATAAGCGTAAATTGGTTTTCATGATCTCGAACCTAATAAACTGTGATAGTTTCTTGGTTAGATTTATGGCTTCACGGCTGAGAGGTAATTACGAAGCAGGTAGATGAGGTGATAAGTGTAGACCAGGGCTGGAGTTGTAGCTGGTGATTGGTACACGGCCGATGGGTGATATGGAGCTTGTCTGCTTGTCCGGTCTTGCGTGAGGACTCGGGGAAGCGGTGTGTTGTTGAAATTGATAAAATCGGTCTTAATATCGACGGTATTCATTTGCTACTTATTTTATGTCTTTTTTATTTTAGTTTCATTGGTCTGGTGAAATTCCAGTTATTGCTTCGCGGTTCCCGGAAAGGGATACTTCTCGTACTTTGCATTATTTTCTTTTGCTCAGAATTAGGTAAGTGTGGAGTTTGCATAAGAACACTATTACTAGTTTTCGCCTTGCTTCATTGTCTTCAGAAGCAAAGCTCCACCTAAATGAGAACAATAATTTATTTATTTGATAGTATTTGTGAGGTTTCCATATTGAACTTTTTGGTGAAACGATTCAAGGTAAAGACCTTACTAAAAAAAGCATGCTGACAGCTGCAGATTGCTATGGTCAGAATTGCCAAATGAGAGGGACACTACGTAACAACTTGCGCTGCAACTATGATTCAAGGTATTTACAATTATGTCGTATTAAATGAACCACCACTCTTGGGATTCATGGAGTGAAATTGCCCTTCATGTGTACCACGCTGTGTGAAGCTTATATTCTGTTTTGGCTCCAGGATTCTGTCGTGTCTGTATCTTCTGCCTATCTTTTTGTATTCGGTTCGACCAATACCCACAGGAAAAATAATGGTTATTGTCATTATATTCTAAATCAGTCATTAGACGTACTAAACATATCTACGTGTACCATCCCACATCTCACTACATATCGCAACTTGTAAAGCACAAATCTTCGATAACGCTCGGAAACAATGCATCAAGAGTTCCCCAACCTGACCCGACCCGGACCTCTCCCCACACTAATAAACCATCGATAAGGACGTGTTGTATCGCTGTGTAATCGATCTTGCCGTAATCTACTATTACTTCCAAACATCAAGAGAAAATCTACGCCATATCGTATTACATCGCTGCTTCGATTCAAAGACTTGGAACAAGCTTTGGTGGGTAACGGGCTGTGTATGATGCAAAGCTCAAAAGCTTGACGTCCTAAGTTCCAGGTCAAGTAGGCAGACACTAGATGCACTAAGGCGAGGGGCGGTGCGAGGGGGGGCGTGGCTCCCGCTCACCGATTGGCGCGTTGACTGTTAGAAAGCCCTAAACATGCGCCAGCGCAGTGCGGTCAACGAACAATAGACGTGGACGTAAACAATGGATGAAACGTGACCGACGACTTTGGTCGTTTTTTCGGGATCAGTAACGCGATTAAGAAATGAACATGCCCAAGCCATCACTGCACCTTTCAGAATTATGAGAACCTAAGCAGAACTGTCCGGAGGAAGTCACAGCCCATAGTATAGTGCAGAATCCCATTGATCAGTAGGTTATGCAATGACTGAGAAAATGATGAAGAAGATTTTCAGTCCAAAGCCGGCCAACACGTAATGGTAATGGAAAGTTTTGTAGATGATGCCATGTGAATTTAGAATACAGTATGTCTCCAACCCACACCATCCTGAGGGTGTCGTAAGAGGTGAATGAAGGAACGCAGGAGGCAGCCAACCTGGCCGCAAAAGAAGGAAAACTTGATACAATTCTTTGCCAACCAGTCTTGCCAGCGTGGTACGGTAGAGTCATCAGTAGAGTCAATTCTCTCCATGAATTTCGGGGATGCCCGACTCAATAGTGCCACATTTATGGTCAAAAAGTAGATACATAATCTCACGTTTATCATTACAGGCGACTTCGCACACGATTACAAGACTTATTCACATAAATGAGAAAACAATGATCCCACCAAACAAGCAGGGGTTCAGTAAGCACCGATCGGTTTCACTCGCCTCCTTCGACCCAACGAGCCCCCATGAGCCAGACCGCTCTCACACTTTGCCATGACTTGGTTATTGTAGGAATTAAAACTCGTGCGCTTCCCGTGTAATATGAGATCGAAATTGCGCGGGCGCAGTGCGCTCGATTTATTTGCGCGTGATTTATTGCTGCAGCCCACATTCGTTGATTATGATATGGTTGAAACGAATACTACTTATTATTAGATTACTGGATTAGATTAAAATATTTGTTCGAGTAGAAAGTCTTCCTGAAATTCATCAAACGACGCCTGACTGGTAGGAATATTGGTTCTTGGTCTGGACGTCATTTATTTTCCTTTATCACATGTTTGCATAGAGCATATATAGTGAATATTCGGAGAACCTTTAACCCATGAATTTTGATGGGTCCTAACGGATTGTGCGTAACGCCATAGATACGCGTGTAAAGCAACCCCTGGCCCCGCTGCACGTCGAATGGGTGTCCATCATATGTGTGTTATATCTTACTTCATTAGTGCTTCGGAAGACGCGTAAAGGCTGCCATTCTACCGGTCTACGGGCTATAAATTCCCCGGATTTTGTACACATTTTAATTAATAAGGGTCTGATTTGTCAATCATCATTTCAGCCCAAAGAGGTTCACTGCTGGACATAGGCCTCCCGCAAGGATTTCCACGAAGGCCGGTCCTGAACGGCCCGCATCCATCCTTTTCGGCCTACCAGCACTGCGCGTTCCGGAACGTGGTCGCCACTCGAGGACTTTTCTGCCCCGGGTGTCAGTCCTGTGAGCTATGTGCCCTGCCGATTGCCACTTAAGTTTGGCAATCCTGTGGGCTATGTCGGTAACTCTGGTTCTCCTGCGTATCTCCTCATTTCTGATTCGATATCACAAGGTAACTCCGAGCGTAACCCTCCCCATTGCCGTTTGAGTGACTTTGAGCCTTCTGATAGATCACATAGCGAACGACCACGTCTCTGTACCATATGTCATTACTGGCAGATCATTGATCGAAGACTTTTGTCTTCCGATACTGCTATATTTTGGACAAAAAGATCTTTCGCAGCTTCCCGAACGCTACCCATGGTGATTTGTCAATATAAGCTTCAAATTATCTATCGTGATTCGAGCCCATGTTCCTTAAACATAATAAGCAGTTGATCTTAAATATGGGACGATAATTAAACCAGCATGTACCATTACTTCAATGATAATGACAGTTGCAATATTATTTTATACCGATATCGTGACTAGTCAATTAAAGCTAACAATGTTTACAATAATAGCTTCAATAAGTTAGCCTCGCCACCGCCGTCACGTCCGCTCGCCTCGGCGTTCTCACAACGTCTGACCAACCACCGCCATACCATAATTCTTTTTTCAAAAGGGAATGGGCATCGCGCGTGCGCCGATATCGTGGTATTGAGCCATTGGAGCCATTGTTTACCTTATGGAGGGTATTTGCGTCATTATGTGGTATTAGAAGCTGTTATTGTGGAACACTGATTTATCAACACCCGTAATAGTGTTTGCACCGATAGGTGTTGTAAGGCAGCTTTTTAAGCAGTAGTAGATACTTACGCGGTTTTGACTTTACTAATATGCACATTATAAAGGTTTCGAAACATCTAAAACACTTGACGATTTCAGCAAAAGAATTCCATTGATGAAGATCTAGTCATATCTATAATCAGTGGACCGTCTAGGAATTGCATCCATCTGATTCAGGTGTGTGGGATAAAATGAAACTGTAAGCGCTTACCATCTTGCCAAGCATGACGATTATGCCAAAGCCCTCCAATGATTACCTTAACATTAAATGCCACTTTTATTCCATATTAATTTAACCTGTAGTTAAATGTAGGGTTGGAAGTAGTCGTGATCTGGAAGCAATTTGGCTCCAAGTTTATGGTGGTGGTACTAAACCCCAGCAGTCTGTTATCTTAACATCCAATCTAATCGCTAAACTGGAAAGTATGTTGTGACGTCACACGTTCAGTTAAGCGGCGACGTTCTAATAAACGGCAGATAACGAGTGGATATGGATGCAATTAAATCGTTATTGCAATCGAGAGATATAGACACTTTATTCGAATGACCTTTTAGAGGATAGTTATGGATCTCGTAGCAAATGATTTTCGAGTGAATAAAGGTAAAGTCTGCTGGTTATGTAAGTTTTCTAGCATTGGCCTAAAACGTAAAAATTACAAACATGTGATTCTAAGGTAGTAAATACACCCTGTCACTAAGTACCTAAGCGTATTACCCACCCACGTGTGGGCAGTGAAGCCAGCGGCGGCGTACACAAAGGCAGTTTGTTGACATCATTAATAGGGCTGATTTTAATACATATATTGGTAGCTGAAGTACACATCTAATGTTTTGGTTGTTCTTGAAATGCGTTAGATTGTTTCGTTTTATTTTTACTCTACAGCTTATTTATAAACAAATTACTAGTTATGTAGGTATAGATTGTAGTACAAGCTTTCCCAGCTATAGCTTGTATTGGGGTCCATCCCGTTTTAATTACAATTTAAAAAGATGCAGTCCTAGGTGTAGCGCATAATCGAACCATGCGAATAACTGCGTGCGACCTTATCGCAGACGGGCAATTAACTTCGAACCACTATTTATTGCACGCGATAACTAAAGTCGTGATCCTTTTCGAACACTTGCATACTAAATACTGCGCAGTTAACACTAGCTCTCCCTCCCATGCAAATAGCCCTCGTCTTCCGCTCTAGATTTAATAGTACACGTAAAATCCAAATGTTTTATTCCAATAAATTTAAGGATTTTCGGGATAAACGCCTCAACCTACTCACTGAAAGAGAGACTTCCCTCATGGTTTACTTTATATATGTATATATATAGGTATAACGCCGTCGACATTAAATAAATACACGATGTCACGGTCTCAGTAGTCGTGCTGAGTCGTGCCTGCTCCAATGAGATGGAGGGAAATTAAGTTACTATGCTGCACTGCTAAATGGTTTGGCACACACCTGCAGGGGGGTACTCTAAGCTGGTCACACACCGCCATTATTTGGGAAAGTTTGTAAATATAGTATTAATTTGTATGGTGCAGATGGTCGAGCTAGTTTGAGACACTTACGACATCACGACGTCGCGACACGATTCCGACGCGACATGAATGCAAAACGCACCGATGCTATCTCTGAGTTTGTCATTTTAGGACTTTCCTCTCGCTCAAAATTGTATGTTTATTCTGGGGTAAGGTCATATAATACGTAGCAATGAGCTGCCGCCTACGTGGATTTCGTAGCGTATTCCTGACTTTCATACTTTTGCTGTTTTTGATCATTACATGAAATCCAAAAACAGATAAAGGACTAGTATATGGAAATAGTATATGGAGTTGTATTCGAATATGTTCGACCATACTTATGTGATTAAATAACGTAAGAAAATTATCACAGATAGAGGAAGCTTCTACCAAATTTTACTGATGCAAATGTTACGCCGTCTGTGCGAGGTTGGCCAGACGAGTGGTCGCGGTGTTTTTTTTAATTATCATCATAAAGTTGGATACCCCTTGTAAAGAAACTTATTTCAACTAGTTTCAATTCGACTGGTTATTGGAGCCATACGTAATATATGACACTACCTCAATGAGCGGGGCGCATTACAAGCGATTTGTATGCGGTGCGGTGCGGAGGCGCATCTGCGCGGGATCGGTCCGCTCAAGATCTGGCGCACGTAATTGTCCCTAACTGTACCTACCACCCGCGAGAAATGACTACAGGAAAACGGAACATAACGAATTTCAACGCTGATTTGCTATTTGTATATGTAAATGGGGCTCTGTTTCCAATAGAAAATCTGAAGAGGCTCGACATGGCAGTGGGTAATGACGTATAGATATATGTAATACTTTATGTTATCAACAAATGATCATCAGAGTGGAACATACGATAGGTACTGATGAAATGTATGATCACAAATTTCTGATCCTCAAATCAGTGGCTCGTGGAACTTATCCGTTAATTATATTGCATTATTCGCTAGCGAGTTGTGGGATGTCTCCGTATGCTCCCGTTACTATCCGATATTCCCGATTTTCATTGGTAACCGAATTATACTGCCACCCGGGTCGCTACAGCGGTATGTGGAAGTACGGACGAAACCATTCCGCCAATATCCCTCACCTTCCACAGCGTTTACTTAATGGTAATGTTTGTCAGTTGAAGCCATCTAACAAGCATCACACTTAACTCGGAATCGCCTATTGTAAATACACGACGTTCCAAGCTTATCGGTCTATCTAAATAGGTGTTCATTATAGTTTCAAAGTGTGGTGATACTTATTAATCTCAACTAAAACTCGAACGTTCAATGATATCGAAATGTTACAGAATAATTTTGTACTGACACAAACGTTAGTAGGTACTGACAAGATGCTGTCAGTACTAACGTTTGTGTCTGCCATGGTAAGTAGATGATGACATCGAAAACTACTGCTTGCTCATGTCGTCCATGCGGACCAGATGAATGTTTACTCGCCCAGCGCATATCTGAGCCAGATGTAGCTTCACCTACAGATCGGTTGCATTTCGCATTATCAGCTAAGTACAAGTAACGACTTCGTAGTGCTTTGCGCAACATTATGCCTATGAATACCACTAAACAGGAGCCTGAGGTGTGCCATCCAATATCAACCCTTTCATGGCTGGAAGGTGTTTCTCGCCGTTCTCCCAATTTTACTTGGGTAACCAATAGTTTAATCGAATTTGGCTAACTGCCAGTGTTTACACGGAGCGATTCCGGTTTGCAATTCGTGACCCATCTAGGGGACCATCGGTAATTATTCTGTCAGAACAACTATTCGTATACCTACCACGCAGCAGTCTGTTTGAATCGATTTCTATGGATGGTAGAATCGTTGCCACTAGCCTCCGAAGTGTGGAGAAACACGGGTATTATAAATGATGGGCATCTGTCCAGCAGAGCCAGACGTTGCTTGACCTACAGATTAATTACGTTCAGCACTATCCGCGGGGCTACGGGTTTCATTGCTGTACCCCAGTTATATCGAGACCAAGCCATCGCAGTAGCTTTCAGTTCGGGCACAATGAAAACCAATAACAGTGAGCCAATAGAGCTTTCTCCAACAATAGCTAAATATGAAGGCTTGGACAAAAAGCTCAAGATTATCTGAGCATTGGGGCTGCGCTGGGCAGTCGTGAGCGTCGCACCGATGCCGGCAGATAACCCAGCGGTGGGGCTAATGCATCCTTTGTTGTATTGTGCGCTGTTGGGAAACATTGTGTCATTACTGTCATGTACGGAGTGGTTGGAGGCGGGTTGCACGCTATTCTGGAAGGTTCCGTAAGTCCGGCCGAGTCTACGTTTCTTGGAGACATGGACACGTTTCTCGTATGGTTCAGCATCTTACTACCCACAAAGGATGATGGGATGGTGACACTGTATATAACTGGCTGATAACAACGTTTAATACTCTTATTACATTCTTACGAATTCGTCCATAAACGCGGAGGAGGCCCGATTCGGCAGTGAATCCCTAATGAGCTTAAATTATGCTTAAGTTTGAATAATACAAATACCATTCACTGGTGTACTGACTTGTGAATCTTTGTTTTCTGCCCACAGCCTCACCCACGTGTTGACAAATCAAATCAAATCAAATCAAAATGTTTTTTATTCGAATAAATTCTTGCGAATGCTTTCAAATAGTCAAAGATTTAAGAGAAAAAAAAATTAAAAATAAAAATCATAAAATAAAATTAATAATTTAGTTTTTACCACCGGTTCGGAATGCCATTCCATAGAGAAGAGCCGGCAAGAAACTCCATGGTTGCTCTTTTAAATAAGAGGGTTACAATGATGGTGGTACAAACAAGTCTGACAGGTTAGTGAAAGCAATAACACGCATAAACATGTAGCACATTAAAAAATAAGAAAATAAAAATTAGTGAAATTACACAAATTACATGGTGCGTGCTGAAACTGCACTCACATACTGTTTACAAAACTTCACTAATGTAATGGCTGAAAGATCAGAGCTAGACCATAACATAGCCGACGTTACTCCCATGCGTCACTATCTGATAGATAGTCATTGACTTGATAGTAAGCTTTTTTAATTAAACCGGACTTAACGTAACATTTAAATTTCTCGAACGACCAATCCAAAACTGCTTCCGGTAATTTGTTGAACAGGCGAATTCCGAGACCTACAAAAGAACCATGTGCTTTTTGTAGCCGGTGGAATGGAGTAACTAACTTATGCCTATTTCTTGTCTGGATATTGGAGGACGAGACGTCACAATTTTTTTTAAAGCTACTATAATTTTGTTTAACAAAAATTAGATTAGAAAAAATGTACTGTGACGCTACAGTTAAAATCCCTATATCTTTAAAGCGTTCTCTCAGTGATTCTCTAGGTCTTAAATTATAAATTGCACGTAGCGCGCGCTTCTGTACAATAAATATGTTTTGTATATCAGCAGCATTACCCCAGAGTAGGATCCCATACGACATAACGCTATGGAAGTAACCAAAGTAAACGAGTTTTGCCGTGTCTTCGTCAGTGAGTCTCCTAACCTGTCTAACAGCGTAGGCGGCTGAACTAAGCTTCCCCGTAAGAGTTACAATGTGAGGCTTCCACTGCAATTTACGATCTAGAGTGATGCCTAGAAACTTGGTTGAATCTACTATGTCTACTTGCTTATCATCCAAATCTAGTTTGGTATCTATTATCTTAGTATTCGGTGTTACAAATCGAATACATTTAGTTTTTACAGAATTCAGTAGCAAATTGTTTGTTGTGAACCAGTAAGATACCTGACTAAGCGCGCTATTCACGTCGTCATAATTAACGTTTTTCCGGTCAACTTTAAATACAAGAGATGTATCATCAGCGAAAAGCACGATATCGCAAATGTCATTAATAAAAAATGCAAGGTCATTAATATATACCAGAAATAGGAAAGGACCAAGGATGGACCCTTGTGGCACGCCCATAGACACAGGCGATCCATCAGACTTAACTCCATTAATGACGACAAACTGAATTCTATCACGCAGATACGACGCTAATAAATTGATCGCATAGTATTTAACGCCATAGTGTTGAAGCTTTCTTAACAAGGTTTCGTGATGCACACAGTCGAAAGCTTTCGATAGATCACAGAAAATACCTATGGCATCTTGCGAGTTCTCCCAGGCATCATAAATATGTTTTAAGAGCGCAGCACCTGCATTCGTCGTAGAACGACCTTTGGTAAAACCGTATTGTTCACTATGCAATAATTTATGTAAATCGAAATGACGAAGTAATTGCTTTAAGATTAGTTTTTCAAAAATTTTACTTAGAGCTGGCAGAATAGAGATTGGACGGTAATTGCCAGGCTCTTTTTTGTTACCAGCTTTGAACAATGGTGTGATTTTACTATGTTTCATTAAATTAGGAAAAGTACCCACGTCTATACATTCATTAAAAATATCTGTAAGGTATGGGGCAATCTCGTAAATGATGCTATTAATGGCTAGTGTAGACATACCCCACAAATCTCCGGTTTTCTTAGAATTAATGGTTTTAAAAGTATTTATAATATCAATTGCTGTAACGTGAGTGAAACTGAACAGGGCTGAACACTCCTTAACATTATTTCTGAGTAGGTCTTCGGCATCGACAGGAGAAGAATTCAACGGAGCAGTGATTTGACACGGTATAGATGCAAAAAAATTATTAAAGGTTTGAGCCACTTCATACTTATCAATTATTAATTTGTTATTTACAGTTAATTGGAACATGGATTCTTGTGGCTTTGATTTTCCAGTTTCAGCATTAATAATTTTCCAAGTTGTTTTTATTTTGTCCTCGGATTTTTTAATCTTACGGCTTATGTGTAGGGACTTTGCTGTGTTGCAAACTTTCCTAAAAACTTTTGAGTAAGACCTAACATAATCGTGGAACACTGAATCAAAATTCATCTGTTTCATGGAATAAAGATTATATAAAGTATTTCTACTTTTGTAAATGCCTGGTGTAGCCCAATCACAAAATTTAATTTTATTTCTCATAGTAAAAGTTTTTAATTGAAATACATCATCGTATTGCCTTTTAATAATATCAAATAAGTTCTTATACAAAGTATCTGGATCGCCACGTGCAAGAGTCATGCCACCAGTCATCTTGGATATATTATGTTTGAATAATTCTAATCTGCTACATGTGACTGGTCTAGTAGTAAACTTAGGGCATTCGGCTGTTTTTAGAAAGGGTAGAACAATAAGTTGCCCGCTATGATCTGATGATAGGTCGTTTAGAATTGATTTATCGACCATATCACAGCTGCAGAAAATATTATCCAGGCAAGTAAATGTAGTTTTAGTAATTCTAGTTGGCTCACAAAAAGCGTGAGTCAATCCGAATGACTTAAACAGGCTAATAAAGCGAGAAGTTGACGCTGATTCAACAAGCAAATCTATATTGAAATCACCACATATTATTATATCTTTACCGCTATTTACTGTAATTCTTCCTAAAACTTCCTCCATTACTATTTCAAACTGACTGTATATACCTGATGGAGGGCGGTAAACGCAAATAATTATATACGGTTAAAGAACTTTATTGATCTCAAAAGAATTACATAAATTCACTTCATGAGATATTAATAATAATTTTACATCCACATTTATTAAAAAAATTAAACAATCATTAAGTAAATTTCAATCAACAATTATTATACATATAAATATTCTTTAATTTATTGCAATTGAATCATTACATTATTAATGTGGGTATTTGCAAAGCGAACAAATCATTCGAACAACTATAAAGCCAAGTGAGCCTCAACATACCCTACGCTCGCAATTGAAGCAATCAGGGACGGATTTGGACTTTAGTGATAATAAATTGTTTTAATGCTTTCTTAAAGATTTTGAAATTTTTAGTATTTTTAACATTTGGTGGCAATCTGTTGAACATTTGTGCTCCTTCAAATGTTATATTTTTCTTGCCATAGTTTGTGCGTGGTTTAGTTAGATATATGTTATTCGCATTACGTAAATGTCGTAGTCCCGCTTCTATGTTCGTTTTAAAGATTATTTCAGATCGAATTCTTTTATCTATAATTTTTTTAATGAGAATACATGTGTTATAATAGTAAATTTGTTTAAGATTCATTAATTTAGTTTCTTTATAAATTTTATTCGTAGATGTCAAAAAATCATAGTGAAACAAAACTTTAATTAATTTGTTTTGGACGGTTTGAACGCGGCTAAGATTGTTTTTAGCTGTGCTACCCCATATTTCTATGAGGTACTCTAAATGTGGTTTTACGAGGGAGTGGTATAAATTACATCGAACTTTGTGAGGGAAGCAGCGAACAATCCCATATAGACGTCCCAATAGTGATGACAACTTTGATCTTATTTTATTTACATGTGGCTTCCATGTTAATTCGCTGTCTATAATTAATCCCAGATATTTTTCTTCAATCGATTCGCGTATTTCTGTTTTGTTGATAAGAAGTTTCGCACAATCCGCATATTTTTTTATTTTTAGGCTTAAAGATTATGTAACTGGTTTTCGAAACATTTATCGTGAGTAAATTAAATTGAAACCACTCATTTAAGCAGTCTAGATCTTTTTGGGCTAATTCGGTCATTTTGCTTATAGAGGAACCGTAGTAAAATATGCAGGTATCGTCCGCATATAGGCTGATTTCTCCGCTCAGAGCTAACTGACTAATATCGTTGACGTATATTAAGAACATTAGAGGACCTAGAATCGAACCCTGAGGTATCCCACATGTAATGCGTTGCATAGTGCTTTGATGTTTTCCTATTTTAACAATTTGATAGCGATTTGTTATGTAGTCTGTAAATAGATTTAGAGCAGTATCTGTTATACCAATACGTTCAAACTTTTTTATTAGTAAGGAGTGACTTACGGTATCAAATGCCTTTTTTAAATCGATGAATATACCAAGGGCCATGTTTTTGCTGTCAATTTGTTTTCTTATTTTAGTGATTAGGTCAACTGTAGCCGATAATGTACTTGATTTTGGGCGAAATCCGTATTGTCTATGAAAAAGGAAGTTAATTTGCGTTAAGTA
The DNA here is from genome assembly GCA_905475355.2 of Clostera curtula. Taxonomy (NCBI): domain Eukaryota; kingdom Metazoa; phylum Arthropoda; class Insecta; order Lepidoptera; family Notodontidae; genus Clostera; species Clostera curtula. The sequence goes on along the minus strand of FR997813.1, from coordinate 200,956 downwards.
GCTATTTAATCGTTCATATAGGATTCGTTCAAATATTTTAGACAGCACAGGAAGTACCGACACAGGCCTGTAATTGCTTGGGTTAGCTTTTTCTCCGGATTTAAATATAGGTGTGATTTTTGCAACTTTGAGTTCATCTGGAAAGTAACCTGTCAGTATATACATGCCTGTATATACATGTCAAGTTCTACACAAGACAATTCGATCGTGCGCTCTATTGAGAGCTGCACAATATCCTTGCGTTCTTTACATTTTAAATAACTTGACACTAATATAAGAGACCCACCACGGATGGCAGATGATCTACAAAAAGCACTAACTACTTTGTGGCTCATGTTATTGCGCCCAAGCTTATGATCTCTCAACCAGTGTTCCGTAACACAAAATACCTGAACTTTGTGATAGTCCAGAAAAAGATCAACCTCTAACTGTTTGCTAGTCATGCCCTGTATATTTTGGTGTACAATGCGTAAGTGAGAGGGCATGACTGTTGTCTTATCTAGTTGTTTAAACAACCAGATGTGTCCGATGAACTGCGAATAGCACAGTCTGTCAGTGTCCTATTACTAGAAGTATGTAAAAAAATTCCTGTGACATAGTCAACAGGGTGTAAATTATAAGCAATTATCCAATTACAATTATCATCACTGGTCTCTTGGATAGTAGAGAGTATTGAATAACAATTGGGAGCCATCGCTTTAACTGTGGATCCCTAATGTAATAAAAATGTAATGAAGTTAGTGCCGATACGAATCGGTCGGTTGTTATTTGGCTACATCAGTTAACTTTTTGTTGTACTCACAGTTACGGCACTATTGTGCGATGGTTTTCTGAACTATTCCGGCGATACAAATAACTACAGTTATTTAACGTCATGTTTAAATACCTCATGTGTTGAACGGTGTGAGAATTTCTAACATCATATTATTGTAACTTTGTATCGCATGTTTCGTGTAAGTTTTGTTCCTCCGTTAAACTAAATTTTATCCTGCAATTTCGTACGAAGTTCCTTTACTAAGAAAACCCTATTATTAGATTTAATTATATAATGTTTCCAATATTTCTTATAACTACATTTCTTAGTTTCTTTAATTTTAACTAAATTTAGAACATGACAAATGGACAAATACTTAAAGATACTAATGACCCTAAAACTAACAAAAAAACCTTAAAAAAATACTAAAATATATTATTATAAGGAGTCCCTTCCCTTTAGGCAAGTTTCCGATGATACTGGCAGCGTTCCCCCTTTGAATCGCTAGACTGATTCTTTGTCCGAGGTAGCTGCCAGCTCTTCGGTCTCCTGTGATGTCGACTAACCTTTTTGCTATTTCCTTAAAAAGGCTTATAGCGCTAGGACCCCACGGACCAAGGGTCTCGACACGGAATGGAACAAATTTATATTCGGAGCCTAGACCCCTGTATTTTATCATAACCTCAAACGAAATGTGGTTCACATGGTACATGTACTAAGTCCATAGCCTTCTGCTTACCGTCTGACATATCTTCCACTTAGTTTGTTTGAGCTACAGTCGAGTGGTATAACAAAAGGCTTTGAGCTCTAGGAGTGTTTCTTTCTTGCATGCGTTTGGTGGTGAGGTCGAAACAAGTTCGATATTTGAAATTTTTTATAACCAAAACCTTTGCTTTTATACCCGTGATGATTATTAAAATCACCTCATAGTACAATCTAGAAGTATATAAATCCCCATTCAATCTAAAATTAATGCATTCTAAAAACAAAATAGGTGAATATTCAGCAGAAATAAATTCACTGCTATTCTTTGTGTAAATTGTATATTTCATTTATAGGATGATTTGATATAAAAAATCAAAATGTTTTTATTCGAGTAATTAAAATGACTTTTAATTACAAAAAACCCTAACCATATTACAAAAGCGTTCCATTGACATATAAAACATATCATCCTCGCTACCGAACGGCTGAGCTGTTTATGGTACAATAATCGTGCCGCAGGTCAGGTTCGTTTCCAAGATTTAAATAAGAAAAGGAATAATATAGATATGCGGTAATGAGGTTCCATGATGACGTCATAAAATACCCGTTCATGATTTTGTAATGAAATCGGTAGTTACTGGGCCAGCCATTAGCCGCGCGGCCGGCTATCGGGCGGACGACGGATATTCCACCCGCCCCGGGTGGTCCTGTCAAGGTGCACATGCACTGCTCCTTGGTTCATCCGTGCGATGCTATTTGGGGTGTCTCAAATAAAACCGCGTGGCGGGTGTCATGTGTATTGATGGTGGCTGGTGAGTACAAAGAGCATACGTCACGATTGGATACCTACCCCACGGCGATACAACTGCGGTCAAATAATGACCAGGATCACGGTACCTGTTAAATGCTCGTTGCCGATTATGTAATGTGATGCTGTACTTGTTTAGCCCTTAGACCAACTAGGCATTAGAGATGAGAAGAAACAGAGTTACCGACATAGCCCACAAGATTGCCAAACTTAAGTGGCAGGGCACATAGCTTGGCCGATGGGCCGGAAATGTCCTCGAGCGGCGACCGCGTTCCGGAAGCGCAGTGCTGGTAGGCCTCTCGCATGGTGGACCTGGTTAAGGTCGTTGGACGACGGATGCCGGTGGCCCAGGACCGGCCTTTGTGGCAATCCTTGGGGGAGACCTAAGTCCAGCAGTGGACGTCTTTTGGCTGAAATTATGATGATGATTAAAGCACATCCGGGATACAGGGACGGTAAAACCCAACGTCCAAAGCCTATTCCACCGTACGAGAAAACTAAAAGAACAACAGATAGTCCTAACCGCAAGGAGGTATTGCCAACTTATCTCGCCTCAGCAGTGGGTCATTTGTGGGTTTGAGTTGAGATACACAACTTTCTTCAAATCGTAATGTACATTTAGGTTAAGAGACTGAAGTCTCCAGACAGCTTACGTATCTCACTTCATTTCATGGTCTTAGATATTTGGTCCACTTTGACTGGGCTTGTTCAATAAATAATCTTAAACAGTAATAATTATGCATGTTAATTCACTGTCGAAGTATCGAATTAAATATTTATGACCTATTGGAACATAATTTGTTTAATTGTTTCCTTATTTGGGGAGCTGACTTTGTTTATGATAAGTACGCACACATTTGTTTGTTCATAATTATTATTCTCTCATTTCTGTGACCACGAACTGGGTAGTTAAAATAGCAACAACACACTTCTTTTCGTCTCTTCTCTGTAGAGTGCCCCCTGTGACCGATGGTTCACAATTATGTAACGTTTAGAAAAAGTTAAATGATTCTATTCGGATGCAGGAATCTTTGAATATGGTTGTTTGGAACTAAACTGAGTTGATAGTAATATATATACACAACCTAGTAGAATTTGTAAGAGCATTCAAATCGGTGGTCTTGACGAAAAACGGTCAGATGGTTATCATCTACGTAGCTACACGAAGATTTTCTAATATAATTACCAAATTAATCGAGCATAACTAATGCGTCAGGGCGCGGTCAGATATGGCGGTTGCGACGCCAATTGAGTTGTTTTACCGATGACTGAGCTGCATGCACGAAGGCTGTGCATGTGGATACTTGGCCAGGTAGGAGTTGGGGACAAGGAATGAAGGCTACCCGAGGTGCTTCTTAGACTGACCCAACCAGGTGCTACCCCAGTGGGAGCATTCCATGCCTCAAGGCGCAGCTCTCGTACCAATACCATACAAGTGCCAGTTAAATGGGCACGGCGCATTCCCTCGATCTGGCCGCAGCCTAACGCTGGTCGGTCGTGTGGTTCGTAAAGCGTGTGGCGTGTGGCAAGAGTGGCACCTCTCGCGACGGTCGAGGGTTACGACGCCATTTGCATAATCCGGGTATCGATGCCGCCATTACGCGCGTGCGTCGCCCTTATTAACGCTCATTTTGAATTCATAATTGGAATTGAGGACGCTTGTCCGTTTACAATTATTGCCCGTTAAGTTATTGGCTTACAGATTAAGCAGTGATATAGGTATGACTTTGTGAATAGGCGTTGTTGACTTTTTTGGGATTAAATGTGTTTTCTTACGTTTGAAGCCAACTGAATGCTACTTAATTTAGGCGCGAATGGGAAGTAACAACACCAAGAAAACCTTCAATAGGTACCTATTACTTTACACAACAATTCATACGGTAACACATCCCCGATAGGGTTGCAAAGACGCCAAGGCACGTCACCTCGTCAGGCTGCGTAGGTACTTAGGTATAGTTTGTATGTACTACAAATATTACTCGGACTGTAAAATAACGGAAGTGATGGTAATTAGTATGGTAAACCGTAATTACTCTTCATAAATACTTTTGAATCGTCGGATATGAGCCGCCAAGAAAGTTTGGAGTTGTTCAACATAATCAAATTTGGGTACAAAACCCTTGTAAATTTATAGATGCCTGTTCTCATGATCGGGTTTGCTCAGCGTGACGGCTATTCGGAAACAAAGAGAGTTTTTGTGCTGGTACCGGAACAAACTGGCTTTCGTCGCGTCAATCTGCTCTGTCGCACTGTGTACGACATTGTGCTCACGTCTTATTCAAAATATCCTTTTATCTATCCTAGACTGTTGGAATCATAAATTAACTAAGTATGTATATGTAAACGAGTTGTTTAAAACGACCATAGCAGCGCAGACGACCTTAGCCTTCGTTTTGACATCAAAACAGACGATTCAATTGTATGTATTTATTTGTATAGATAGCAACTCCGATAAAATATATTATATTTATACAGGTATACAGGTATTATATTTATATAGGTTTCAAATTATTAAAAAGCAGGCTTTTTAATAATTTGAAACCTTTGTGTCGAATAAATCCAAGAACCATTGAGTTAATTGATATTATATTAATAATATTATATCAAGTGTTTATGTTATTATTACTAAATATCTGGATGACTGATCTTTTTTTTGTTTTTTTTTTTAATAGTTGTGTATTTTGGAAATTATATTTAAGTACGAATTACGCAAACACTCATTTACTTCGTGTTACTTAACAACGCCATCTCCCATCCATCTCACAAAAAAGTAGTATTATTATTCGCCAATAGATGTCATGATTCCTATCTATATCGATTTATCCCCCCCTAAACCCGAATAAAATGACATTTTCTAAAAATGATTCGTACCTAGATCGATTTATCGCCCCCGAAACCCCCTGTATACTAAATTTCCTGAAAATCGTTGCAGCCGATTCCGAGATTCCATTAACCCCCCCTAAATCCGATAAAATGACATTTTCTAAAAATGATTCCTAGCTAGATCGATTTATCGCCCCCGAAACCCCCTGTATACTAAACTTCATGAAAATCGTTGGAGCCGATTCCGAGTTTCCAGTTATATATATACAAGAATTGCTCATTTAAAGATATAAGATTTGTAATTCGTTGTGCAAGTCATTTTTAATATTTACTTTACATTACTATACAAATTGATATCATAAAAAGATGTTTGTACTCTTTACAACCAATAAACAAACAATGTCATCATTTTTATCTCTTCATCACTTGTTCTTTAAACCCAGTGGAGTCGCTGGCCGCGGGTGTGAGTCGGAAAACAGGCGAGTTTGAGTGGATGAGGGGAGGCCCGACCTCACACAATCCGATAATGTTTTACCCCGAAACTCACCGCAGAGGACGGGCACGGTAAAAGAATTTCACCCCAAAAACAAAATAAGAACAAAATACACATTAAAGGAAAGTCGTCAAACTCCAAGCCTTTGAACTGAAATCTAGCCAGTGTTATTGTATTAAGAAATTTTACAAGAGCCGAATGGTGCGAGGTTCTGATCGCGGAATCGCGGGGACTCTTTGTAAAAGTAAATCTTACACAAAGCAGAACTTAAACGGCAGTGCATGCAACCCCAAGACCAACTTCAACGACAAATAACGGCAATTACAGCGACTAGTATCTGGTGAATAACCGATTTAGATAACATTTCTTTAGGACCAATCTAGTACCAAAACCATATGAAAAAAAATCCAGGTTGGTTAAAATGAATATCAAACTTCCATAACAATATAGGTACCTACTGATTGGAGTAAATTGAAATAGGGAGACTGGCTCTCTCAGGTTTAAAGGCCTTATGTTCCTACTTTCGTTCGTATGCCTAGTTCCATTAGGAAGTGCAGCTAAACCACTTAATGGAATCAAATGGTCATCTTAATGAGAAACCGCTGGTGCAGCTCTGAACGTGTAATAGTTAATAACTGCAATTATCAAGGGACGGGGTAATGAAATGCCCTTCGATCCCGTTCCTGGTCACGATCTGGAAGTACAGGCTAACGGGACCGGCGCGAGAACTTGCAGAATTCATTTTGCATCCTTCATTGCTGCATTATTAATTAATTAGATATGTCTTCCGCGTGCTTCGCAAACTGACTACAATTTTATCATGACAAATCTTGCATATTATAATATAGAGTTTTAAGTTAGTTTGGTTATCTGTGTGTTACATAATGCCACCACCCCATCCCATCCTGTCGGTGAAGTAAGAGCCGAATAATGGCGAACCGCGAGGCCGAAAACCTAACCGCAGGAGAGGTACCCTTGAAACGAAACCATCCCGCGTCCGGGGAGACCACGGGTAGTGTGGGGCCCTCACCCACTAAAATAACCCGCCGTGCGCCAACCCTTGGGGCTAGCGTGGCACAGTACTTTTTATCAATGTGTTGACAATTTGTATGTGTCCATTGTGTCCTATACTTAATAAATGATATGACTTTGACTTAAATCTAGAGAATATCTTTGTTTTTAACTCTCCCCTCTCCCCTCCCCCTCCGTTGAGTAACACCCAGAGCAGCCAACGGTAATCCATGTCCAATATGTTTATTGAATTCTTGAACATCGAACGATAAATAGTGTAGGCACATAAATATAAGTCAACCGTCAGTTTCCGTTGTAAGCCAATTAATGCTATCGCATCGAGGGCCGGTGCGGTGTAGCAGCGCATCTCTCCGCCGCATAATGTCCGCTTGACCTCGCCCGAGGTCAACTGAAGCATGCAGCCAATAACTTCAATAACGTAACTATTGGCGTGCCCCGTCCAGCCAGTGTGTCCCAACTTAGATAAGCTGTGAAATGCATGTATTTTAAGGTTTCTTCCACTACCAACACTATACACCCTACCCACAACACTTCTCCGATCTCTCAACACCAACTCTGAACGGCGTTATTTGGCAGCAGTGTCCTGTAAGATTGACGTGCTTCCCAGTGAAACAGCGTCAGTCTGCATGTGCGGGCCGCTGAGCTTTACTTCTGTTTCCAATGTAATTATTATTATTGCTCGGTTTTAGGTCAATCTACTGCTGGCTCGATTACGGGAAAATAAAGTGAATTATTGTAAATACTCAATTCAATTGCAGATTTTGAAGCAAACTTCGACAACACCAACTTACCTGGCGTATACTTTGAGATGTTCAGTGTAAGCACACTAGTTCGAAGGCACGGGCTTCGAACCGGCTACTCAATGTGCGAGTATTTATGCGCGTCACTTCACTCCACTTGACGCGATGGAGATGTGAAACGAATGGCGACAACAGTGCTGTTGATCTTTTCCAATTTATAGACTCAAAGGTGTTCATTATTTTTTGAAAAAAAAAAAGAGACTGGACTGTGTCAAATAGCAGAAAAATACTGTTTGTTTTTAATAGAGTGTACATTACTGAAATATTCTCATAATTTGTAATGAATTGTGTTAAAGTTTTATAAATAAATCTCAGGACAAATTGTCCGCATAAATTCATGTATTCATATCAAAATTAACAGTAAACCCACTTTATGGTGATGTGTCCGGAACACTGGTACTAATTTGTAGAATATGTTTACAATAATTATGCGTCTTTTCAAGTATATTAAATTAGAGAACATCGGTGGGTTAGCGTAAATAACGACGAAATTTAACGAGCAACCAGCCGAAAACCTGAAATATTTGCTGTATTTTCTTAATGGCCTTAAGAAACAGTGCGAAAGGAAGCCGCGCATCCGAACTAGTCAGGTGTAGTATGTGTGGCAGCCATTTTGGCAACGCGGCGATAGGTAAATACTATAAATAAAATCGGCATGAATATTTATACCACTAAATATCACCGTGGCCATTTGTATTTATATAACACTTTATTTATTATGTTTTACCAACATAAATGACAGCACCGAATAGATTAGGCGATCTGTGCACATCAGTGACAATATAATAATACGAGTAGATGACCTTTTATCATTTACAACCCGGAAAGCAACAACTTAAAGTAAAGTATTCAAAAATAAAATAAAACTAATTTAAATAATTCCATTGGGCCCAATTGGCAATTGGGAAAAGTGCCTAAAATAGTGGCAGCATTTCCCCCTCGTATGGCCAGGCTTATCTGTTGGGCGATGAAGTGGCCAGCCCTTGGATCGCCTGACACCTCTAGAAGCTTATTTTACCTACAATTATTAAATTTAATAGGCCAGTGCTAGAGATATTCTCTGAAAAAAGACGCGCGAAACTTAATGGATAGTCCCCATAACATCTCCATGGAGTTCCCTCTATTTCTTGATTGGATAATTATTGTTTACTAGCGACCTGCCCTGGCTTCGCACTTGTGCAATTATGCAAGTATTATACATATATACCTTCCTCTTGAATCACTCTATCTATTAAAATCGCGTCAATATCCGTTGCGTAGTTTTAAAGATTTAAGCATACATAGGGACGGATAGACGACAGCGACTTTGTTTTATGCTATGTAGTGATAAGATCGTACAACCATTTTCCCTACATCTTAATACCAATGTAACAGCCTATTTACAACAGTGAAGGCGATATTATTAAAGATCAGCGGAAACTAGGTCACTGTGTTAAATGGCCGATGTAACAATCCCGTTATATAAAAAAAATGAAACCTATACTTTTGAAATGTACAAAGACATTATGGATTGTCAATAAAATTGAATTTACGGCCGCCGCAAACGGTAAAGTGAATAATTAAGGGGTCAAGTGTCGAGTTCAGTTATGGATCCAGGAATTTGTGTAATTTTTACCCATTTCTGTATCATGGCCGTCGCGGAACATAACGAGATTTATTTATTGCATTAAATTGTGGGAAATTTCTCGTGGTGACGAAACGAACGTTCGAGAATTGATTAGATGTGTGCCAAGAACATCATAATAGCATATTATAAAAGTGATGCTTGCTTAAGCTACCATTATAAATAAACTTTTTGAGTCACTTTCAACATCGCATGCCATTAATCTGTTTAATTATTTTCCGAATTTATTGTATATTTGGTTTTCACGTCGGAAATTTATTTCGTAAATGAACCGAATGTATGTTATTTTTGCTTTTATTTTAATAACATTTACCCTTAAAAGGGTAATTAATGACTGAGTGTTTCGAAAAAAAGATAGAATAACATGACAATAACTATAGAAACTTATTATACTTGCATTTCCGTATGCGGATTACTCTAATATTAACTATTGAATCTGATCAGACTTACACCTGACGGAAGCATCCTGTTATTGTTCTTGAATAGTTCGTGATAAGCCCATTAACTATAAACTTGACTTTGAGAGTTAAGGCGCAAAGGGATGATCATCCAGCCAGACGAGGTGGTATTCTAGCAGGGGTCCGCGGCGCCTATCCCCCGTTAACTATAGTCGGGGATTTCTTAACCATACGAATTGCTCTATAAACTTTGCTATCGCGGTATAGGACTTTTTGGTAATTCTCGCATTGATAATATCGCCTATATTTCTAGATGTTATTAGTTCAGATTTTCGGGTAAATTGTAAAAGTATGTAGCATGCTGGTTGCTACAAGAGCTTATGGATTCGCAAACCATCCGGAATAAACCTGCTAGAAAAATCTGTTATATCAAAAATACAATTAGCGCAAAACAGGCAAGCTGACTGAGTTTCTTCCGTCAGGTCTTCTCAGTTAGTGAGGCGTAAAAAATTATATAGTGGACTATTATTAACGCCAGAATTATTTGATACAGTAAAGCGTTTTTCTACTTTTTCTTATAAACAACATTAGCACGTATTATTTCATTCAGAGCCTAAAAAATGTGAGTGCTTAATTTACTTACAACACTTTTTTATCTGAAATAGAATTTAACTAGCACTTCACATCTTTAAATTAATGTCTTCGTTTCTCGCATTAATTTTCCAAAGAACAGTGCTGACGTCACATAATTTCCCGGTGCGTAGTATGTTTTGTTAGAACAAGATAAATGAGGGAGAGTTATAATATCCAATTATCTGGTAGGAGATAGAGTGCCGCGTGGCTATGCGACAAACTCATAAATCCTGCGACAATTAGTTATCTGTCGAGCGCCCGTGTCGCAACGGTCGCGTAGCGCGTCGCGCGTCGCGCGTCGCGCGTCGTGCGTCGTGCGTCGTCGCGCGTCCGTAAATTACCGCACATGTCGATGGCCCTTATCTTACCCCTGCGTTTCCGAATCGATGCGGGCTGGCACTAGAATGCTGTAAATTACAAATACTCAGTTAAATTTGGCTTTTTATATCTATACAAGTTTGCGAAGAAACTTCCCATTTGGCTCACGCGAACTTGCGTTACACCCACTTGCGATATGTAATCAAACAAATAGCCGATTGAGTGCCGCCGCAATACTTCTGTTTGTCTCGTGCCGTTCATATTATTAGTGGACGATCGTGTAGTCGTGACGTGAACAGCGCGCCTTAGCCGGCACGCGATGCGCGCGCGCTGTACCGGCCCAACTAATAAATACTTATACGCCGTGCGACAATGTTGTATTATGATAAATATGTTATAAAACATATTTATTGGTAGACCGATAATGCGTAAAGAACGTGTTAATTTATTTATTGGGCTTGCCCTTCACGCGGCCGCCGCCTCTGTCCGTGTCTTCTGTATACATTTTTCCATTTGAAAAGTCATCTCTATGAATTACATTATTAAGATGTTTGGCTTTTCAGCTAAAATGTGAACTTTACACAGGCGTAACACAGCAGGCTATTTCTCACCAGGCAATTGGAGGAGGTTCCACCCAACAGTGGGCAATTTATGGACAGAGACGATGAAGTCAGATCTCTTCCCAATGTAATGGAGCAAACTTTAACTACAGAGCCTCGCCTGTCTATCGGTTAGGGATAGGAACTCTAGTGCCTCCTTGATCAGCCACAATAATAAAACCTGAACAGGCAATTCGATTATTTCCAAAGAATACTATCATTTTTGATTGTCCACATAAATCAGGATTTTAAAATATTTTTTATCTGGCGTAATGCAATTTATAAAATCGATTACGTTAAACTGACTTGGCGCGATATTCTCGAATCTATAAAAAGGCACAACCAATGGGTATTGTTAATCTCAGCGTCATAGAATATTATAAATACTATTATTCTATCTTTGACGACTGTAATTTATTCATCAGAAAATGGAAACTTGCAGTTGCTCGGAATGTCGTCGCTAAAAATATCACAAAAGTAACTCATTAAATGTTGTTTAATGTCATTTTAAAATACGTAACAGCTATTCACAGCATATTAATACAAATTAAAATGTCTGTAAACGTTACGTGTATAATACGGTGATCTCGTAACGAATGGAAAGTGTTAAAGCGTAGATTCGATACACTTTACAAACACGAAATGACGCCGTCGATAAATATAGAGCTTTGAATATCATTAACGCGCTGCCAGCCATTACGAGAGCAGCATCCAAATATTTTGAACCAGAGCCCATCTTCAAGTTCATCACTTGCACCGCCAATGTATCTCAAACTTTTCTAGGTGGTAGTCTCCATACACACCTATCAGTCACGACGATCTAGAGTCACAACTTCTCATTCTGAAAATGCATCCATCTCCAGTTTTCCTCAAATCGCCCTCAACATGGAATAGTTTGGTGTCATTGTGTAGGTCCGTGTGGTGACGGATTTAGAATACAAAGTGTCACCACCCCATTTCATTCTGAAGCTGATGTAAGAGCCGATAAAAGGATGATGATGGCAAAATTCTTCCATAAATATTAAAGATAAAAACATCTGTTTGGGAAACATTGTCTAGGACCATAAAGTCTACAGTTAATGGGATAGCGACATGTTTGTATGAGCGAGGGCATATAGAGAGGGCTCTGTTGACACTCGCCCACGCCCATCGCTGGGCCCAGCCGCTTAGCCCACTGTATTCAAATACCCTCGTTATGGCCAAATAATAGAAAACTGAGTCAATATATTCCTCCATCAATTCAAGTTTTTATTTGTATACTATCTAACGGCTCAACAAGATAGTACAAACGTCCATAATGTTCCTGTGCTTATATCTCAATTTCACCAGTTTGTACCGGTAGACCTTTCGACCCTTTCGTTATGGATATATAGGGCAGTATAACAGCAGTGCTTTCGATCAAATCCCAAGCTAATGGGTTGGTTTCAAACCCGTGCTTATATCGGCATCGGACACAGCTCTACGTGGCTTTACTGTTACTCGGGGACGATGCTAAAGGAGCTTCTTTTCGCCGTTATTCGTTACAAACATACGTACATACAAATATTTCCTCTTAATATATATGAGTAATTCCAAGCCAGAATCAATGAGCTCGTTACCATAGAATAGCAATTACTTCAAAATGGCCGTTTTAGTACCACTGAACATGAGCTCGCGGAGTTAGGTGCCTATACCTACGTTATATATTCCTGCGCGTATTTAAAACATACTTTTGCTTTTAATATCGGAATACCAGTTTTCTGTTACCTACTCCACTACCTCCAAAATCAAATCAATAATTTACATAAAGTTGATATACACATAAAATCACATAAATTATTTACAAATTATCTTAAAACGGTTTTAATAGTTCATAAAATAATTTTGTATTATTTCATTTTCATAACAACATAGCTAGCCGTACACGAATAGTTAACAAAGTTCTATTCTAACCGTCCCGGTCGAGTTCTGCAGCGTCATTTTATTTAATAGTACGTCGTGTATCTCCCGATCGCATCATCTCCTGAAATATTAAACAAAGTAATGGAGTCCAGAATGAGACCACATCCTTTACTTAGAATGAAATAATTCAGAAGTGGTCGTCGTCAAAGTTCACAGTCACCTATTGTATTAACGCAACGACAGAGTATCTTGCCGGCTCTTCTCTGTAGACGTTCCAACCCCGACAAAGTTGACTTGTTGATTTTTTAAATTAATATAGATATAATATAATAAAATACTGCTAACCTGGTGCAAAGTATTGCCAGATCTACACTCTACATTAACACAATTTGAAAGGACCCAGACTGGAAATTGATAAATGTTGTTCCTCTCTTTGTAATAACAGTCGTCCATTAGAAACGGAGTTAAGAATAACAGGCAGTGTTTTCGTAGCCGCGGTGACTTCCTGCGTGGCCGGCCTCTGCCGACTCATCCCGTCGAGCTATTTCTCGGTATTGTTGTTTCCCGCTTGCGCCTAAACGTTTGGATACCACTTATTGTTGAGTGGCTGTTACTAATAAAAAGTTTTAGCTGATCGAATTTTAAGTCTCCATCCGAAAACAGAGGCGTGTGTCTGTCTGTGAGTCTGTATCATAGCGCGTCAACGGATCAACGGATTTTGATATTTTTAGTATTTGACAACACTGTGTAACCCATACTCGTATGTTATGTTATGAGAGTGATAGAACTGTTTTAATTATAATTGTGTAGATAATTAGAGTTACGTGTTTCGCAAAGTTCTCAGTGTAGCTTTTGGAGTGTCGTCAATTAATGCCCTACTCGTCCTTGTTTCTCGAAAATTGCACAATACTGGATTCATTAATTGGCTACATCCTGCCCGCAGGTTCGCTCGCGCGGATTTAGGATCCTAGACTTGCGCTATAATATCCTGTTTTATCGTTCGAAATTACATTTAGTGACAAAAAGTTGCTTTTAGGCAGCTGTATGTCGAAATTTAGCGTAACAGATTACCTATGGCATTCATAATGATTGTTATGGTTGAAGCTGCCACCTAATTGAGTTTATTTTCTGTGCAGTGGTTCGGATTGATAGAAAAACTGCGATACGACATTTGTATCAATAACTTTAACTATATATTGATGTGTAAGTTGACGTCATGCTTAAGTAGGGTTGCTAGTAAATCTAGTATGTAGCGCTATCTGCGCGGGCGCGGATATCGCGTTGCGAGATATCGATATACATGGGATCGAATATCGGAATCGATTTCTCGCTTACGGTGCTATTCGTGTGTTTATGTAAAGTGTATCCTTATAGACAATGGAATAATATATTGATACAGGAATTATAATGGTTTGTGTATGTTGGGATTTATAATGTTTTTGAATTTTAAATCTGGGTATTGCTTGGCTTTATGCATGAGTATTTAATTTAAGCTTTTTGCTAGAACGAATTAAGCAATAATACAGGTAGTGCGTTGTGATGAAATCGTAGGTTAGTAGATAGATACCTTAAATATGTAGCGACTAGCTTGCTACATAATTTACAAGATTTATCGGATAAATCTGAATTATCAACATCAAGAAATATCGCCTACAAATGCGAAAAATACCATCTTTGGTATTTTACTTATACATCGCGATAGCGAAGTTTACAGAGCAATTCGCACGGTTAAGAAATCCCCGACTACAGTTATTGGGAGACAGACACCGCCCCCCCCCCCCCCCCCCCGCCATACCATCTCGTCTCGCTGGATGAACATCCCTTTGCGCCTCAAAATATAATAGTTAAAACAGATCTCTGGATGTCGATAGCACTTTTTGCTTTAATCTATAGACCTTCTCTTCATGTTCACTACTAGTAGGTACATCTAGCTACAATATCCCATCTACGTAAAGCCGTCTGCCCCAGCTGCCATTATAATCAGTTGATCTAACCACACTATTATCGATTGTCCCACTGGGCAAGTCTCGGAGGGCAGACAGCAAACGCTCCTTGTTCGAAGGTTATGCTGGTGCCCCCCGTGGAGACACAGTCGGGACCAGAGCCCCACACACCCCGCACTGGCCTTTCCCCAGGCCCCGGTGTGAATGGTCCACAATAGTATATTTCATTACAAGTGCGGAAAGGCAAAGAGTTCCGACAAATGTCTACCCGAGCCGAGGCACAGCCGAAGGCGAGGTTTGAGAGTCGGAACAAGTTGCAATGACGGCTCTGCACGTGTACTTAACGACTATTTTTTTTTCTATTTTTGCGAAAAAATGACGCAATTTAATAAAATAATAAAAATACAATAAACTCAACTAACTAATCGCGCCAACCGCAGAATACAAGCAGAGATTTTTTTTATCTTCACCCATTCTACTAGGCAAAAGCAACTATGCCCATACAGCCAAGTCATCAGTATAATTTTTTTATTGATATGAAATGAAAATTAATGAGATGAAATGAAACCTAACGTACCTCATTCAATCAAATCATCAAAACTGATATTGAAACAAATTAGTAAGTAGTTTCTTTTTAGAAATATACGTATTTGCATGAATCATAAAAACTTCTATGATTTTTTTTAGTAAAAACTTCATGGTTGGTTTTTCCTTATAATAGACATTATTTTGACAGTTGGGAAAGAAAACGCACTAGTGCGGGAATGGTAAAAAAAAAGCACGCGTGTGTAATAGCCCACTTCCCGAACGCTATACGGCCCTGCAATATGCCACTTTTTGAGCAACTGTATTAGAAAGGATTTTACCGGCTGCAGGAAAAATGGTTAAGCTGGTGGTGAGCTGGTGCCGTATGGTATTGGGAGTAGGCCGAGGAAGGTGATAAATCTGAACTCGCAGGAAACTTAAAATAAATGTCCATGTGGTGGCGAATTTATAGTGTCACCACCCCATTCGACCCTGAGGGTGTTGTAAGAGCCGACAAAAGGAAATAACAAGGCCGAATACCTAATAGCCGTACAAGAGAAGAAAAACGTGATACGAAACCCTGTTTCAACCCGTCTGGCCAGCGAGGCATAGTAGGCTAATGACCCTCCCTGTGATGGGAGGAGGCCCAACTCAGCAGCAGTCCTTTATGGGCTAGGTAGTAGTAATAAACCAAATTGTGTTTAGTATGTTTTGTCTGGCCTTGTGCTCGGTTCTTGCGGTTTCGGTCGTCTTCAAGTGGATGCGCTATCAGAATTTTGCGGTTTGTGGAAATGGGCGGCGATTGGTGGCTGCGCAGCAAACGGCCTGCTGTTACTGCTTAAGCGTTTAACTTGCCTGTTATTGTATCCGCGCTTATATTTTACTAGCGACCCGCCCGGCTTCGCACGGGTGCAATGATTAACCTCAAAATTTATCAGTGATTTTCGACAATATTAGGTATACATGTAGTATTTTACATAATCCTTCCTCTTGAATCACTCTACCTATTAAAAAAACGCGCTTCATAATCCGTTGCGTAGTTTTAAAGATAACATAGATACAAGAAAGCAGACATTGGGACGGACAGACGACAGCGACTTTGTTTTATAAACTGTAGTGATGATAGTGATAATGATAACATCTTTGTTTTTATTCATTAACAAACAATTTAGCTATAACAATAATAAGAGTTTCATAAAGTTGCAATCCGTAGGATGATTTGCTAGAATGTAATTGTTTCATAGGACTCTTTTAAAATTTTTATTGGTGTTACGATTACGCCAAATTAAACAGATTTTAGAATACTAAGTACATCATTTAGAATATACAATTTCACCAACCAATACCCTCATGAGGGTGTCGTAAGAGGCGACTAATGAAACGCAAGAGGGCGAATCACTAAACCGCAAGAGAAGGACATTCTTTTGCAAAGTCTGTGGCACCTCATTTACCAGCGTGGTACAGTATGCTTATTTCCTCCATTAGTCTGGAGGGGGCCTATCTCAGTATTGGGTAAATAAAATGCTGCCATGCGGGGTAAACGCTCGCCATAGGGTTGTGGCCTCACCATACCTCACTTGTGGCTACTTTTTCTGTCCTGTTTCTTAGTCAAACCTTAAAACACTCTCGGATAGAATAGTGTGGTAAGTCTGTCACTACATCTAAATAATACAGCGTCGGTCAATTTTATTGATTGACCATCGATTATAATGTTATCGCCTCGCGTGCTCCGACACATTGTTTGGTTCCTTGTTTGTAGATAAGCCGCCGTTTACAACTTATAAAACTTTAATTAGATTGTAATTACCTACGTTTACGGCAAAGCGACACGGGCGAGTCGAGTACATTAGACTTGGAGATCGATGGAATCGTATGCCATATACATGGCCTGTCGCCCAATTACAATATCCGACCGGTTCAATCCAATTAGGTATACGCCAATCCGCATAATATACGAGTATATATTTAAGTAATATATTATAATCTCATTGATTTTTAAACATTATATAATCGGGTGATAAAACGATATCGTATGAATCTGTCTGGGTGGCCAGGACCGGCTTTAGACGTCTGGGGTGCCCCGCCTGATAAAATAATGGCGCCCTTTTAACCCCCAGGAAAACAGACCGCAACTAAATGTAGAGTAATTAGCCTACTGTGCCTCGCTGGCCAGACGGGTTGGCATAGAGTTTCGTATAAGTTTTCCTTCTCCTGCGACTATGTTTTCGTTTATCATTTCCTTTTGTCGGATATTACTACACCCTCAGGATGAAATGGCAACACTGCACGGATTTAGGTGTAGAATTTATATTTCGTTTTTCGTTCCCGGTTCGTCCCTCGCAGATATGTTGGGTCGGCTTTGGCAGCTAAAAGGATGAACCGATTTGGATTTACTTTTTTCAATACTGGGTGTAACAAAAACCTTCTTGCCGTTACAAAGGGATCGACATATAAGTAGTAGCTTCTGCTGATAAAGATGCTTTTGATTTGCCTTAGGCCAAGGGTTATTTTTAAATATTGAATTTCAGATATAATAATCATATTATCTTACTTGTACTTGGCACATGACTAGTCATTGGTCTCGGCTGCCATTTGAATACGTGTGACAGTACCTACATTATCGTTACTTATACGTATATAAGTTACTTGCGTAAAAGAAACACACAATGATGCTGCCCGATTGAAAAGGGCCCCCATATTACAGAATACTGCAACCTGCTTTACTCTAGCCATATTATATCCTACTAGAATTGAACTAAATTGGATTAGTTCATTTTTTGCAAATAGATGTCGCTGCCTCAAATTCTGACGCGATAGAACTATTTACATTATGCTGCGTAAGTCGGAATGGAGAGTTGTTGAGTCACTGTCAAATCACGGTGGCACCAACTTCAAGTAGTTCGAACAGTAACGTTTGCACTTTGCAGAGGCCGTTTGTTAATTCAAAGCTGTTTGCGAATTTGAAGGCGTGGCTTGCGGACTGACGCCCGGTGCGCCGCCAGGAGCACTGAACCGTGGCGTACGAATTGTCGCATATTAACGGAACATCCACATTCACAACTCAGCAGGGAGGTTCCATACAATGTTGTAAATTAAGTACAACGTTGCCGTGGCCGAGTGCTGTGATTGAATCATAATAAATATATTCTATTTTTATTTGGGAGGAATGTGTCTTTTATGGCATTCAACGCGTGTAGCTGTTCGGTTTTGTGCAACTGATGTACTCGTATAGGTGTTGTAATAAAAGATTTTGGGGAATGAATATGTGAGGAATCTTCTCATCTTGTCATGTTTGACAGTAAGGGTAAATTTGTAAACACATTGATTACATAATAATTATATGGATTATCAGCAGTCTACTTTCACCCTCTGCCGGACACATTCCTGCCCTAATGAGAACCATGGCACCCTGTCATCACCCGCCTTTCATAAATCTAAGTAGTTAAGCATGATTAAGTTTAAGATCCAACATAAGTGATCATCAGTCCAGTATAGCCCGCTGCTGGGCATGCAATCGCGAATTGGTTTGTTTTTACTGCACGCGCCAAACTTGACCAGGAAAACTAGTAGAACTATAACGTTTAAAACATTTTATATTACAGTCTTTTTATTAAACGGTGTTATATTACACATAATTTTAGTGCATTGGGAAATGGTTAAAATATGAATATAATTTGTGAAAGGCGGGTGATGACAGGGTGCCATGGTGCTCATTAGGGCAGGAATGTGTCCGGCAGAGGGTAAAGTAGACTGCTGATAATCCATATAATTATTATGTTACTTTTCTATGTTACGTCTATGTATTAGTCGACTTCAGATTAAAACGTCACATAGGATTTTAACATTAACTTATTCGAGACGTATCGGTACAAGGTCTCATTCGATTATAAAGATGTAAGTAATGTAAGTTGACAGTAATGGCACATAGACTACGATAATTGTGGACATGTCTTGATCTTCCTATCTATCTTGCTTGAAGCTCACGTACAAATTCCAGTACATCTATCTCGAGACAGATGCTTGTTTATGAAGCCGAAGAAGTTTTTCGTGAATGTCCAATTTAGTTCCAATGGTAAAGAATAGGTACGTTTGTTTGCATCCTCATTTCAGGTCATAAAAAATGCGCTGGTGAGTACGGCCTCCTCCAATGTCAGGGAAGGAAATAAGCCTACTGGCAAAACCATTTGTTACATGTCAAGAACAAGATCTTTAGACCTTACGACATTCTCAGGCCAGAACGGGCCGGTGACATTAAGCATTTTATATCCGACACCACAGAGATATTTTCTCTTGTTGGTATTGGATTATCGGTTGGACATACACCGCTAAAGATCCTATCGCATGAGGTGAGCACATATCTACGCGATGCGATAGTCGGCTGATAACATTTACTTGAGTGAGAACTTTTAGGAGATCACATCGAAAATAGTGCCATGAAAAAGGTTGCGACTCACCCCTGTCGGGTGGATGGTTCTAAAATACATCTCACCAAATCATTCTATCATGGGAGTCGCATGAAAAGGAATTTAGGTAGAAGATTAGTGAGATACAATTACCCACTGCTAACGCCTCTTCCAACCTCATTCTGGGCGCAGGATCCTCCTCGAAGGCCTCCTCCAAGGATTTCCACAACAACCGGTCTTTATTCGCCCGCATCTATACATCTTCCAACATGAAGAAGGGAAATTAATCTATTGTCCCACTTTATAAATTCTTCTCTTGCTCCATCCCTTCCGTTATAGGCATTATAGAGAGAGGTAGGGAGGAGGGGGAGCTGCCGGACCGGAGAAGCACCTCCATTAAATGACGTCATCCTTGGGTGGTTTTGTTCCTGCGCTGTCGCCAGAGCTCTTTCAGAGGATGCATCGTATTGGCAGATGAAGCCGCAAACGCTACTCTGGTGCTGCAAACGTCCATAGGTGCCGGCAACCGCTTACCATCAGGCGGGCCGTAAGCTTGGTATAAAAAGTAATTATTCATGAAGCTACCACCGATCTGGATCGCTGGTCTGCCTGTCTTCTCTGGTAAGAAACGCTGTAGTTGCTTTTGACAGAACAAAGCAAGGAGGTAACGTGCAGAAGGTTCGCCCATAAATCGATGCGATAATTTCTGAACTGAGATGCGGATGTTCATTCTATTATTTAAATCAAATCATTGTTTATCGCATGTTTGACTTGTTATAGTTTTTACCAAAGGTCACAGAGTGGAATTTCTTGCTTGCATCTATTTTCATCTTTGGCTAGAAATCGGAATGTTCTCACGACTTCCAAGGTTGTGTTGAGATTAGCTAATTGATTAACAAAGACTAGGTATACCTAATGTCTTGGCGTCTGGCATAGGATTAGACGAAAACATCCCATGCTAATGGAAAATACTATTAGGTGACATGTTTTACGTCAGTACCTACATTATAATCATGCCATTTTCAAAGCTGGTTATGGCCCATAATGCGTTTTTGTATTGGTTAAACTGATTTTTTGTAGCTTTTATTTACGGATGTGTTTAGCCATGTTTTAAGTAAATCTACTCAATCGCTTGAGTTATTCGCTTTTAGTCTTTATAGTCGTTTCGGTGATTTCAAAGATCTTTCAAAATCAGGGTTCCAAAACATTTCTTTGCTCGTATTTACCTAGATTAATTTTACTTGGTCATTCTAGTCTGTCTTTTGATAATTCAAACAGATTAGTGGCTTGCAACCTGTTTTAAAAATGTCCAAACAGTAAAAAGGTTCTCGAGTAGAAATGTAAATTGAGCATAATTATATTTATTTCGACACAAAACAAGATTAACTTTACAAGTTTTAAATGCAGCGTACAAGGAAATTCATTAATGTATTTCCTGCCACTTCACCTTTAGACCTGCACAGACACATTTACAACTCGTAAAATATAACTACTTATTACGAATACAAATATAAAAGTCTAACTGATTGTACAAAATTTATGGACATTATTTCAGTGGGCATTTATTCGGATTACAATCAACGGTCGCCCTCGTATTATGTAAATATTGATTTGTTAATTTACGAGTAATATTGTTTAATTTACGACGTCAGTTCCCACCGTGGCCAACAGAGGGCGTTATTAATACCTGTGACATGCATTCAAACCACGCGCGCGCATAGATTAATCTCACGAGATTATAGCTTTCACAAGTGCTCGGAGTTGTCATTTTAGGGCTGCCATATAATTTTACATTAATTCCTCCTGGTAGATGTAATCTTGTTTATCTGTAGGTATTCTAATACACCTAATAATATAAAAAGACACGATGCAATTGTTTCTTTAACCGCTCTAATCGATCTAAATAAAATATGTTTCTATTGGATAACCTGATTAGGTACTATGAAAGATTGTAATCTAATGAAAAACTGTAATACCATAATGAAATGATCGATCAATACTACTGATAAATTGTATCTGCAAATTTTCAGACAGAAATCAGCAACATCTTATTTCTTACTAGCGACCCGCCCCGGCTCCGCACGGCAGCATGTATTAGACATAAAAACCTTCCTCTTGAATCACTCTATCTATTAAAAAAACCCGCTTCAAAATCCGTTGGGTAGTTTTAAAGATTTAAGCATACATAGGGACGGACAGACGACAGCGACTTTGTTTTATACTATGTAGTGATAGTGATACTTCCGTGTCGAAATTGTCACTAAGTGAGAAATAAGCACAACAATCTGAAGAAACATTATGGAACAACATTTAATAAGCTTGTAGGTTAATAATACTGATTGCTAGTTGGTTCCTGTTTTGTTAGTAAAATTCTCATTCACAAAAACGTCTAGTGTTGCGTTACACTTCAAGATAGAGAACTATTTTAAACATAGATCTGATTTGTTTGATGGGTTCTATGCTGTTACACCCTGTATTATACAGTATATTAATACGGAAAATCCAAACTGTTTGCAGCCCTAACCAAACAAAGTTGCCGTGATCTTATTAACGTACTTACCGCGCATGTCTGAGTTTGTGTTTGTGTACTCATTAGAACACAAACGGAGGGAAAGGGGATTTGTCAGGCAGGGGTTGACGAGAACTGATAAGCGGGAGAGGCGCGCGCAGCATACTGATCGTGGACACGACGTGAGCGGGACACAGCGCGGCTCTGAGCGTAAGCCATATTTCAGTTGGAAAGGAAACGAGGAAAGTTTCCGCTTTTTTCCATGTTTTAGACGAAACAGTATTTTTAGACATTTGTTTTCTATTTCCATGCTTGGCATTTCCTTTTGTTTTCATCATACGGTTGTTTGTTTAATATCTCGGTTTCTTTATAATATATCTGTCTTTAATACAAATGTAAATTTGAAAGTTTAGAGTTTACGCTTCACAACTTTTGGACGGAATGTTACATCTATCTATACATATAATATACTCAGTATGAGATTTACAAAGGTAAAATGTTTAAGATGGCATGGTAATCCTTATTCTTGATGTCCATACTTAATTCTACTGCACTATGACATGGTAGTGCCGAGGCCCGCCCAGCTGGGCAGGCGCACACGATCTGCGATCTAGACCGTCACTAACGGTACCTCCTTGCTTTAATGTACCAAGTCGCTGAATTCCGAAGTAGCTTCTAAGCTATCCTCTGCGCCACACAGTATCGTTGCTATCGTTAATCAAGTCCAAGGCTCGTTTACGATAGTACGTTGTATGATGTTGAAAGAAGAGACTTTGTTTGTATATTTCAAAATGTCTTTGGATCCCATCATTAACTAAAAGACATTAAGATATTTCCACAGTAGCGTCTTTTTATGAGAACAAGAAGATAACTACACTTGCCATGGTTTATTTTCATAAACACCTGTTCACTATTGCATTTACTTTTTTATTGACTTGCTCTCACAATTTTGTGTTAATCAATGTTTACAATACAATCTTTAGGGTTTCTTAGCGGCTTTTCATGGTGGAGCGTTATGTTTATCTATTAACTAGCGACCCGCCCCAGCTTCGCACGGGTGGAATGATGAACCTCTAAATTTATCAGTGTTTCTCTACAATATTATGGAAGTAATATACGTATAAACCTTCCTCTTGAATCACTCTATCTATAAAACCGCATCAAAATCCGTTGCGTAGTTTTAAAGATATAAGCATACATAGGGACGGGCAGACGACACCAACTTTGTTTAATAATATGTAGTGATAGTGATAATATGCAGTGATAGTGATGTATGTATGTATGATTGTTTTCTACAGTGATAGTGATATTTTATTTAAATAATGTCCTTTTGGTTTGAATTCTTTTTTTATTATTAATAATTCAACGTTTCGCTTTAAGGGACATAACTATCTTTGAAAATGCAATAAATAAAATTTGTTTTTTGTACCTAGAGTATCACATATTTCTAACAAGGTATATTATTTAATTCAGACATAATATATAGTTTATAAACAGGCATATATATCACGTTTTAATTAAAATGTACAAATTAAATGGTTAAATAATAGCTTTAATCTGTCAATTAACTGTAGATGGGAAGATACTCATATATATGTAATATGTTAATTTAATTTGTATAAATTAACAAGAAGTGTGCTTCACCTTCGCAAGTAATCAAATGAGTCCGACAAATTGAACTTGAGTTGGAAATTATATCTTTTAAGCTTCCCTCATGTTTGCTCCGGGCATTCGTCGATATTATATACTAGCTGACCCGGCGAACTTTGTTCCGCCATAAAGGCAATAAATGGGCACATTTTGGATTTGATGAACATCAATTTTTAACAGAATAAATATAAATAAAAAATCTATGATTTTAATTATACTTTATTGGCCATCTATTTTAGTAACTGCACTTTTCAGTGAATCACCTTGTGACAGACGACATTTTTCGGTTTATTATCAGGCGCATGAACAAATAACGCAAATGGTCTTCTGACCCGGAATGCCACATATAATTGATCTTGGGATATTCATGAATTTTCCAGATTTAGGCCACAAACTTTCCAGGATTGGCCCTGTGATTTAATAATGGTCACGATGGATCGGAAATCGACGATATCGACTGATATACCGTTTTAGTTATAAAATCAGTTGATATCATCGGGATCCTCGGATGAGAACTTCCTCACCTTCCAACTTTACTTTACTTTGAGTATATTCCATTGTTCATCAATTCACTTACCACCAAACGCGTTCCTTTGCACAGGTTTGGTGGTTTTGGTTTATATTTGGAGCAAACTTAGTACGTAGCCAACCTTTAGTCGTAAATTGTGCGGTGGTAAGCCAGGCACATCCAAGGAGTCTTTTTTTACAGTCAATGTATTTGAATTTATGCAGTGTACCAATGATTTCATTCTGAATTATGTTAGTTACTTTATGTCATCTACATATTTATTCTTAGCCGACAAAATTGCTCGCTCAGTCAACCATTCATTATTTTTGTGTTTCTGAGTTCGTCCTTCGATGAACAGAAATTCTGAGAAAATAAAATCAATCTACTTATTTGATTTGATGATTTGAGGCAAGCGTTTATTTCGGCGGTAGCAGTCGATCTTGGAATTACTGGCAGTGTTTGGCAGAAATCGCCAGACAGTAAAATCATTGCGCCTCCAAAACATCTCGAGTCATTGCGTAGGTGTTCGGTCGGTTCGGATAAGTGCTTCCAATGACGATTTTCCATTTTGATAAAACTTTAGCCGCTGAGGAGTGTTTTGTAATATTACCTACATGACATCTATTGGTCCAATGCGGGCGCAAGTATGCAAGCAGTAATCAGTGCTGCCATCGTATCGAAACGTTGCTCGATTCAAATTATGTAGTAAGTACCTACTTTATAAATTTATTCTTGTGTCTCGAAAATTATCTAGTTGTTGATCTCTTAAATTTGCATTCCCAACCAATCCGTTTCACGGGCTGCCTCGATTTGCGCTTGTGATTGAGAAGCATGGATTCGAGCGATACCAATGCGAACTTCACGTGCATTTTTTAGTTCTTCTGTCATTTCTTTCACAAAGTGTCGAATCCTAGTTGCATTACGACTTTGTCTGGTAAGTTTCGATCGTCTTGGTCACGTCATTGTTAATGATAATATCGGCACAATAAGCTAATATTTACTCGAAATAAATACATGAACCGGTCAACTTCAAAATGTCTAATTGTCAAATTTGTCAAACTATAGACAACATAACGTTTAGCTGTCAGTGACGTTTTGTTATTCCAGCAGTTGCATTTTGCTATACGATGTTTTTTTATCACGGAACGGGATAACACACATGTACACTGTCACGTTTATAATGATAGCTGTATGTATGTCTAATAATAAATAAATAAATATTAAGTATGATTTTGTGAATTGTCCAACATCTTCACTATCACTATCACTACATAGTATAAAACAAAGTCGCTGTCGTCTGTCCGTCCCTATGTATGCTTACATCTTTATAATTACGCAACGGATTTTGAAGCGGGTATTTTTAATAGATAGAGTGATTCCAGAGGAACGTTTCTATGTATAATATATGTATACTTGCACCCGTGCGAAGCCGGGCGGGTCTCTAGTTTTATATAAAAGAATGTCGGACATAGGATACCTGAGATTTTTAGCCCGTTCCCATAGAATGTGATTTAATACGTGGTATAACAAAACGAAACTGACAGCGAAATCTTATGTTGTCTAGATTAAAAATATGGCTGAAATTTTGACAATTACAAATTTGAATTTAACTTCATATCTCTATAAATTTACACACAATATCTTTATAAATTGTAGCCTATGTGTTAGTCTGATGTATAAGCTATATTATTATAATGTTTCATTGAAATCCATTCAGTCGTTTTTACGTGAAAGAGTAACAAACTTCCATCCATACTTACAAACTTTCACGTTTATAATATTAGTAGGATATAACAACTAGGTACTAATAATACATACTACAAACTACACGTACTACTTGTTCGTGCCGTGTACTAACGGATTTAGAATACATAGTGTCAACACCTCATTACACCCTACGGGTGTCGTTAGAGCCGTTATAAGGAAATATACTAAAACTAGACGAGCTCAACCGCGGGTAGGGACTAGTCCAAAATGTCTATTGAAAAGAAATGATAATGTTCCGATGACCTTTGGCATTCCGCCAACCCTTTCGTGCATGAGCATCATTAAGTAATTAACTGGAATATCTTTCTCGAGAGGATTTTGATTGTAGGCTACTCTCTGCAACGGCTATGCAATTATTTTCCATTGCAAGCGTAGTGGACTCGAAATGATTGGCAGACGGGTGCTTCATGCAGCGCTCTTTCTTAGGCGTTCATTTTGTATAGCACCCGTGTGGGGTTCGTTGTGCTTTTCTCGGACAAAATGGCGGCGGTGGTTAAGATAAGATTGGCGTATCCGTCTGTGGCACGGTAACTTATACACGTGGATAGTGGGTTTGTTTATGTGACCTGGCCCGTGTCCACGTGCCTTCCTGGCCCTGACTGGTTTCCACCAATTAGCATTCCCTACTGGTTTGCCACACGACCTGCCTGCCTTCATGTAAAATGTATGACAGTATCGTGAATCCAAATTGTACGTAAACATCTTTATGCTAAATATATATATCAAAAATGTATAATTAATCGGATCTTCTTCAAGTAATTCAGTTATGGATGCTTATAACATAAATGGGGTATTAATCATGTTTAGGTATCAATATGGGTTCTATTACTATAAATTCCCTATGTACTTAAAGCTTAAATATATAAAAAGGGATCAAATGAATACCTTCTCGTGTCTTATTTAGAATGGAAACTGATTTGAAATAAATGGATTATGAAAAGGGGCGTTCGGGGCTGAACAAGAGTGTAGCAAATAATAAAACTCGCAAGGAGTTGGAATTGCATAGACACGAACCATTTTATAAACAGAACTGGGAGTCGATGGATTTCACTTTATGGCGTTCTAGTTGTGCGCCAAATGTTCAGCAGTGGACATCATCTCTTAGACGAGCATCTTGTTTTTGGCAATATTGTAAAAGCATTATGGCGTTTCGGTGCCTCTACTTGAAGGAAGACGTTGAAGGCGACTAAGGGATCTTAAAAGACGTTGGCCAACCAATCAATGACTGCACGTTTGACTCTGATTTTGTGGGATGTTGAACGCTGGCAGATCATATCAAACAAATTTGTGGGTGGAAACCAAGAAACATTGTCAATTTAAGAACCAGTTCGTGCAGCTATCGCCCCGATTTCATGAGAAACGGCCGCCCTCCACCATAATGGCCGCCGAAGTAATTGCATTACACGTAATTAAGCAGTCGATGGATCAGAGAGCCCTGACTTGATCCAATGACCGCCTCTATCGGCAATCATAGCCACGAACTCAAATGGCTAATTACATCCGTTGCTGGCAATGTCCGCGATTTATTTATAGCACTTCTGAACTTATCTGCAGGATGTAACAGTCTGATTCAAATTTACTTACTTACGTATTTTTTAATAGAAGATGTTTTGTAGTTCCAGTTTCTTCTTCTTCAATATTGAAATCTTCTCCCATATTAAGTCAAGCTCAGCTATATGGCACGTGCCGTAGCTCTTGGCATTTGATTTTAGCCTTCAAAACTGACAGTAACTGTGTTTTTTTCAAATCTCCAATATTTATACGAATAAACAGCTTATTTATATATATTAGATTGTTTGTACCGATTTTAGTTTTATGCGCTGCAAAGAAACTGTTCACTTTTACCAAACACATAGTTTGTTGTGCCGTTGACAGATAGTTGTTGTGTTTGCTACCGAGTTTTGTTATTCGCTGGTTAACGCTAACTGATCGACAGTTACCGCGATTTATACTTTAACGCGAGATTTACAACATCTAGGAAGTGTTTGTCGTCCCAGCGATCGCGCTAACAAGAACATGATTTTACATTCACTTAAAATGTGGGTTTACTTTGTAGAGGGACATGAAATATCATTAAAACATAGTCACGGTTATATAGATATCTATGGCAATATTATAATTAAAATAGGTTTATCCGTTGATATTCAGTTTTACAGATATCGTACCTTACCATATATAGGTCACGGTAGGCAAATTTCCATAACCTATGATAAATAGTAATTATAAAATTGTACCCAATCCACGTATCACAAGTATAATGATATAATATGTGTTGCAACCCTGCTCGTGCCAGGAATTGTCAACTAAATTATTGATGAATGATTATGTAAATAATTAATATACTCAAATAAACAGCTAAATGCAAACGAGTATCAACATAACACTCTTCAAGGTAGTTTACTAATTTTATTTTTATACTAGCTTTTGGGCGCGGCTTCGCTCGCGTGGACTTCGAACCCGTGCTTATCTCTATGCATTTTTTTTTATGAATATAAAAGTGGTTATTGTGACTAAACTATGATAGTTAGATATGTGCTCTCGCGGACTTTTTTGTAGATTTTAATAAGACCTACAAACTCGTAGTACTTCATTTTGTTCTATTGTCAATAGTTTTTGCAGCGCACGCATAAATAGGTTTTCGATTTTACACCTTGGTTTACAAAATTGCAATTTTCATACGGATCCCTAATTCTTAAGAAAATAAAATATAGCCTATAACCTTCCTCGATAAATGGACTATCTAACACTGAAAGATTTTTTGAAATCGGACCAGTAGTTCCTGAGATTAGCGCGTTCAAACAAACAAACAAACAAACAAACAAACTCTGCAGCTTTATATATTAGTACAGATAAATGTTAAGTAGACGAAATTATTCTCTACAATATCTTACTTTGGGCACAGCTATTTTAGGATATTTAAATTGAGCCAGTCTATTGGTGAATTGCCTGTTTGCACATTAAGTACGCAACCAAGCAAATACTTTGAAATTAAATACTGCCATGATCACTACTGCTCAAAGCAACGGCAATGTCTGGAATTAAATAGTGTAAAATACACACGATCAATCCTTTACAAATTGTCTAATTTGTATGTGTAAAATCTCGAAAACCTAAGACATTATCAAGAAAATACGCCTAATTTCAAAAAGCATTCACGTCTCAGTCCACGCGTGTAGAAATGGATAGACTCAATATTTGCACTGGAATGTTTTATTGCTACTTCAAAGGTGATTCTAAACACCAGATGCAAGTTCACGCAGGAAGTCACGGGCAGCAACGAATTATTAATTTTGCACATAATACAATGGACACTTAAAAAATATCAACAAATCTACTTCTCAGCTCTTAAATGACTTGGGCCTCCTCCAATTACATGGAGGGAAATTAGCCTACGCTGGCCAGACGTGTCGGCACAGGGCACATTTCTATTAAGTAATATGCAAAATATTAGACTGTTTACTAAATAAAGATTGTCACCGCGTTTACTCCCAATAGTAGATGCGCCTCCACAACTTAATACAGGTTTTGGCCATAACTCAACAAAAAAGGCATTAACAGACATTCCCAACAAAGATTGGCAGTCGATATCCAAAAGCTAGGACAATAGTGT
Organism: Clostera curtula; assembly: GCA_905475355.2. Classification (NCBI taxonomy): domain Eukaryota; kingdom Metazoa; phylum Arthropoda; class Insecta; order Lepidoptera; family Notodontidae; genus Clostera; species Clostera curtula. Next base: position 171,173 of record FR997813.1, on the reverse strand, counting down.
CATTTCATTAGCGCAGGCGCACATAAATTCAGATGTCGGAACTTGCGCGCACTGACACGTAACACGCGAACACTGAGCAGCGAACCGCGAACATGGTGGTCGCCTAGATATATTGACAATGTTAACTGTTCACGAAGGACGTTCGAACGCGAACGATTTATTTATAGACGAAAAATTTAAAAAATAATTGATAGATTAACGATAACATGATTTCATCATCATTATCGCACTTTTCTGGGTGGTCACCTCCAATTACGATGAGGAAACTAAAAAAAATCTATTGCCTCAAAACTGAGCAAAATTCATTAAAGTAATTAATGTGCCCATTTGGTAGCGGTTTTAGAATAGACACCACCCCATTGCATCGAAGGGGGGTCGACTAAACGATGAATAATCAGCTACAAGCTAAGGTAGTCTTGAGTCGCACATTGTGCCAACGCGTCTGGCCAGCGAAGCACAGTGGGCTGGTTTCCCTCCATCGGAAGTCAGAAGTAGTCGGAAACGTCAATCGGTTAATTATGTATTCCTCATCTAATTGTCTGGACAAACTGTAGATACACAGGATAATATAAAACATTAATGCGTGAAAATCGCAAACGCTTAGAAACGTATTTGATAAACATAGATGCGTTTTAACACTATGAACGCGTTTCAGTGACTTTATTCTGTGGTTGCCCTATTGTCCGAATCTTTAGAGAGCCTGTTACAATTCACGCGGCGACAAGTGATTGCATTTGTGCACCGTTACGCGATTTACTGCGATCGATACGCGGCCAAATAGGGGAAGTTGCGGTCGGCGCGGGCGCAAGACGGATGGTCGCGGCACTGCAGTTAATGCGCACCTTTATACAGCTAATCGTGAAATGTTAGGTGTGCGATAAGAGATTTGTGTGGGAATGAAGCCGTACGCGGTTCTAGGTCCATTCTTGGTATTTTTATGTACCTAGTGGTAAACGCCATTCAATTCATTCATCAATAGAAAAATAAGTGTTTAAAAAATATTAAAATATAATTTACAGGGCTTTTTACGAGTATGTGGCGCAATTAGAATTATTTTTCATCAACCCTTCCGAAGTTGTTAAACACTTATGAACTTACAAGTAGAAAAACGAGTTGCAAGAGAAGGACATTATATTACGAGACCTTATCGTTATCTATTTACTTGAGCCACCTCGTGCGACACCCTCAAGTGCGAAACCATATTAGTTGTTGATGTTAGGTACTATATTTCCTAATTTGGCACTACACGGTGCATATCTGGTACCTAGGTACTGAGAGCAAATCGTCACTATGTCTCAAATTCCAATAGTGCATCAATGTAGCATAAATTGTTTATTTGTTCCGATACATTAAATTAATTTATGATTAAGCCCGCCCCAGATTTGAAGCCGACTGTCACTACATAATCAGTTGTGTCTAGATCTATTCGATAGTCGTTCGCTCGCAATTAATCAGTTCCAGTTTACTAACGGTATTGTGATCGAATTAGGCTCCAAACGCTAGATCCTCCAATTATGTTGCCAAACCACCTACTAAGGCCACTTGTGTAATATATATCATGTTTTTTTTTCGCAATCTACAATCTTGTGATCACGAACATTTGAGTTTTTAGTGGTTCCCAAACTTCTTTCATTCGGACCCTCTGGACTACGTAAGTATTATTTAATATGGATTAGTATGGAAATTATATTGAGATTATCTAAAAATGTCTGTTCCTATATGTTATTGCTTGGGTCTATTGAAATGTGGGCACTAAATATGTTAAAACAAAAGATAAAGTTTCATGAGACACTATATTCACTGAAAATACCGATTTATAATATGGTGATGTATAATTTTTGTTTCTTGAATATACTACCTGACCAACGCGTTGCTGTGGTGGTCATGCTATTAAATTGTAGCATAAATGAAAATATTGTACTTTTAACAAAGCTCTGTCAGTTATCTATAAATAATCCGGTCTCGTGCCGAAAGTTTGAGGGCCACAGCTTAAACAATTAAGTATAATCGGGCAACCGGTGATTTCCCCGCATCGGTTCCGAAATACGGATAATAACTAGTTCGGTAACGAGATCAGGCGATCACTATAATTCATTGGCGGAGTGCGCTGCGCTTTCTAACTCCATTATGATTTACAACCGATACTGGAGCACAATTGCGCACGGGATTCACGATTTTTTATCTCAGATATGTGGTGGTGGTGAAACTCGCGTGGACCCTGGGATAGGCTCAGGGAAAACTGATATCAATTTGCGTTTCCATTGGACTTGTAACGTTGAACACCAGATAAAGATGACCAGGGTCAATGCTAAGAATAATACGTTATAATGTAGGTATTAATTGTACATACATACGGACGAAGTTGCGAAGCTAAATTAATTTCATTATTCAAGCTTCTTAATAATTGACAGTCTCATATGATGCTAATTATACAATTGATTGGCCCATCGGTATAGTTGACCAAAGGACTTATTTTATTACAACCCTAAAAAGTTATACAATAATAAAAAATATTATGTTAAGGAGATAAGGAATAAACAGTATAATATCCTTATTATTCACACACACACTCAAAAACATTCGCATATATAAAATTAGAGTGATAAAACTTGAACACCACTTTAACGAGATAGTCCGCGTTAATTACACCACTTAAGATTGCATCTGGAACACTTACTGTGCCATGTGTTAACGGCGTTGTTAAATTTTAAAGCTAGAAAGTTATGGTTTATGCGGTAACCGTCCAGACCAGTGTTGTCAGAGTTCTTGGTAACAGCAATAGACCCACGAAATCCAAATCTAAGGAATCAAAGAGGTCGTAAAAGGTACAGTCCTCGCAAACTTTATGGCTGCTCTGAATGTAGCCGCATTACGCTGCGAACAACACAAAATCGGAGGGGGTGGAGGCAGGGCAAGCCCGCACTCACCGTCTTCCAGCCGCAAGCGCCTCGCTCCCGTGCGTATTGTTTATGAAATGTACGATGCGCAAATTCGCACGACGGCTACATTCAGAGCAGCCATAAAGTTTGGCGAGGACTGTACCAATGGCGACCACCAATTAGTGTCAGAACATGATTTGCGTGCGCGCAGGAATTGTGCTCTCGTGTACAATTATAAGTTGCCATACTGGGTTATAAGATTGAAAAACGTTATTGAGTTTTGTGACCGGTTTCTCTTTTATATGGTTAAATGTCGTCACAGAAACTTAACTTTACATGTACTTACAGTGTTTACTGTCATGTCATCGAAGAAATATTTATATATTAAACATTTGTTTAAAAAAAAGTTTAATTTTGTAGTAATTCATTACTTACGTTTAGAAGGTAAAAGGTAGACCCACCGTTTATTAGCCTTCTACCTAATGGTAAATCTATATCTCTGCTATAGTGGAAATTGCATTCCCTGTCAAGTCAATCAATATTTTAATCTGTAAAGCCGTAAGGAAACTATCCATTATAAAAGTAAGTCCCCGAACCACTCATTTATCAATCATTCATTTAGATAACTCAGACTAATGTAAGCAACTTGTTTCTTTGTAAGAGCAATTTCTTCGTATGTGTCCCTTTTGCTACTGTGAGGTTGCCGCCTTAAACATTTATCTGACTTAAGCAGAGTACGCACTGAAATAAGTTGTTGACAGTGTCAAAGCAGACGAATGAATTACTAAAGAATCAAATAAATTAGTTTTAAAGAGGTATAGAGTCGCCCCCTGGTGATATTTCAACACAACTGTCTCATACATCAGTATCAAAGCCAAAAGCCACCACACGAATTCATGCACGCAAAAGTGATGGTATTTATCAAGGCAATAACAACATTATAACGATTACAATAAGAGACGACAACAAGTTGCTTGGGCGACCAAGGCATCTTCCAAGAGATTATAACTCGATATGACGTAGATATAAGGCTTAAAGTCCAGACGGTTTGGAGTACAATCCACGGAGATTTCCACACTGCATACGATATTAATCTGTTGTGGTTATCATGTAAATGTAAACGCGGACGCTGTAGATGTTACACCGCTTCTGATAGTAATAGGGCTGCAGAAATTATCTGCTGCTCTTTACATCAATGAGAAGTTGACGTCTAAAATAAAGAAGTTTGCGTTGCGTCACCTTAAAAAAGTTTTGCATCATTAGCAAATAACATAATAATTTTAATGCGAGATCTTTAGAAACTAATAATAATAACGGGCATAGAACACATTGACTGCCACGTTGGTCTAGGGGGTTGGTGTGCGCTGACCTCCGCCCGCCGTCAGTGGGCCTGCGGGCGATTGACCTGGGAAGTCCGTCGCCTGCGCAAAACAGGCCCGGGGAGGACAGCGCGCCGCGATTCGCGCGCGCCCCCAGCGGTGGAATGGGGAGGGCAATACAGAGCCCCCCTCATAATCGGAGGGGCCCGCCTTGGAGCATGGGGCTCCACTAGTTTTATAAGAGGCGGGCCAAGGCCCCCAGGGCCACGGAGCATGCTCCCGTAATGGGAGTGAATCCCGTGACCCTGGTTTGGGCAGTCGAGGATCGCCGTCGGTTTTAGTGGGTAGGTCGGGGCGCAATTCACCATCTCTACGCGCCCCGGAGTCCCACATACCCCGGCCAGTTCCCAACGGCCGGGTATCCATGAGGATCTCCGACGTAAAAAAAGAAAAAAAGAAAAAGGGGGTTGGTGTGCCCTTGGCCGATCCAGTATCCTTGTGTAAACCAGAGACGCTCGCTCTGATTCTGAGTGTCAATTGTGTATTACATGTTTGTAAACAGCCCCGCGATGCATGTTAGTCCCATGCACTAGGACTTATAAAAATGGCATAACCATTGGCGCCAGTGATCCGGTTTATGATGATTATGAAAGCATTGTGGCAATGGTGAGCTGCTATGTGACTAAAGCATGATGCTAAAAGGTATCCCGAAAACCAGCTCAGTGCCTGGCCATAATCTGTTAACTTAAAGTTTGAGGATTTTAAGACATCATTACACATTCAACGTATTAAGATTAAGCCATCGACAACCATAATGATAAAACTTCAATGCGAGGACACCTCTTTCAAAAGCAAACGGGGCATTTGATTGTTGCCGCTAATCGCATGCAAATCCCAGCTATGAGGCCCGCGCTGGACGTCAACGCTGATTAACTGGTGTCCTACGGGGCACTATTCCTGGGTAAAGTTACATAGGAAGGGATAGGGATCTACTTATTAGTATAATATGTATTAAATCATCATAATAATGTTTAATGTTTTTGTCCAAACACAAATAGTAACAAAAGAAACCACTCCCCCACTACGGCTTGTCACCGCGGGGGTAGTAGACAATAACCCTCCAAATGTGAAAAGGAATAAATCTCAACTACATTACTATGTCGCTACTCTAAACGTTAGATCACTATTGAGTGAAGAAAAGATTGTAGAGTTAGAATATGCTCTATCAGGAATAAAATGGAATATAATCGGGCTTTCAGAAATTAGAAGATTTGGCTGGAAGGTGGAAGACAGAGGAAGTTATACATTTTACTATTACGGAGAGACAAAAGGCTTAAAAGGAGTAGGCTTTATAGTAAAAAAAAATCCGCAAACAATTGTGAAGGACTTCGTGCCATTTACCGACAGAGTAGCTCTATTACGTATAGAAATAAATTGTATACAATTTACATTTATTCAAGCTTATGCACCTACGGAACGCGCCGAGGAAAATGAAATAATATTTTTTTACGAAAATCTACAAAAAGCTATCAATATAAGTACAAAAAACATCATATTAATGGGCGATATAAATGCAAAAATAGGGCAACCCTTGCCCGAAGAGCACTTAATACTAGGGAAATATGGTTACGGACAACGAAACGAAAGAGGGACTCTGTTTATTAACTTCTGTATGGAACACAATCTAAAGATTATGAATACGATGTTCAAGAAGCCTTTAAGTCGTAGATGGACATGGAAATCCCCCGACGGCCTCACACATAATGAAATTGACTACTTAGCCACGAACTCCTCACGTCTAATTCAAGATGTTAATATATTAAACAGATTCAAATTCGCTACGGATCATCGTATGATTAGAGCAACATTAAATTTTGTCACCAGAAAAAAATCTAGAACCACATTCCAACAAAAGCCATGCACCAAGTTCGACAAAACTATTTTTCAGGAACATTTAGCAAAAATATTGACTGAATCCGAATCTAACAAAAGATTAATAACAGTTCAAGAACAGTATAATGACATTGAAGAATTAATTTTACAAAGTGCTTTACACGCAAAATTAATTACAAAAACTAATAAAAATGACATTATTAATGAGCAAGTTAGAGAAATGATTGACTACAGACACATGCTTAGAAACAAGAAAAACATAACAAGGCAGGAAAAATTAACACTCAGCCGACTATATAGAGATATAAATACATTAATAAAAGATAATCTAAAACAGAAAAGGCTGGATATAATAGAGAGAAACATGAGCAAGACGGGAGCAGTCAAAAAAGCCTATAAAACTATAAACACAACAAAACAGCTTATGTGTCAATTACAATCTGATAATGGAACCATAATATTGACTGCCTCGTTGGTCTAGTGGTTAGATGTGCCGCCTTTGGATCAACGGGTCCCGGGTTCGATTCCCGGGTCGGGCAAGTGTCTTTGTCTAAACCAGAGGCACTGGTTCGGAGTCTGGGTGTCATTTCTATCTATAATATGTATGTATTTACAAAAAAAAATTTATATAAGTAGTTTATCATCCATCTCGTTACCATAACACAAGCATTAAGTTGCTTAGCTTGGGACGAGATGGCGTTGTGTGAAATGTCCAAGGATATTTATTATTATTTATTTATTTAATAACAAACAGAAATGAATTGAATACAATAGCAACACTGTTTTACAAAAACCTCTACACACGACCACAACAGACCAGTATTGCAACAAATACCACTGCTATACTATCGAACTATGGCCCAATTCCGGAATTCATGGAAAGCGAAATCGAATTATCTATTAAAAATTTAAAATTAGGAAAGTCTGCTGGTCCTGATGGAATAAATAACAGCTAACTAAGCTTTACAATAATATTCTAGAAACAAAAAGCATTCCGAACCAATGGACACACTCGGATATAGTTTTATTATACAAAAAAGGAGACCCAAAATTAGTAGAAAATTACAGACCTATAAGCCTCATGTCATGCCTATATAAAACTTTCTCCAGCACACTGTTACGTCGAATAACACCTCAGATAGACTTTAACCAACCAATAGAACAAGCCGGTTTCATGAAGAACTACTCTACAACGGACCATATTCATACTGTCAAATTGATCATAGAAAAATATAACGAATATCAAATAACTCTCTACATAGCTTTTGTAGATTATTTAAAAGCTTTTGACTCTATCAGACATGACAGTATATGGCAAGCACTAACTTTACAAGGAATAAGTAACGACTACATAAAAATTATACAAGAGATATACAAAAATAGCAAAGCCCGTGTGAAACTTGACTCTACAGGACCATACTTTAACTTGAACCGAGGTGTAAGACAAGGCGACCCTATGTCCCCGAAACTTTTTGTTTCGGTGCTCGAAGAAATATTTAGAAATCTACAGTGGAACAACGTGGGTCTAAAAATATACGGAAAGCGCTTAACTCATCTAAGATTCGCTGATGATATAATTTTATTCGCCGAGAATCATACCGACCTACAGTACATGTTAGAAACTCTAAATGAAAATAGTAACAAAGTTGGACTAAAGATAAACTTTGAAAAAACTAAAATAATGACAAACGGAAATAAACAGCCAATCATACTACAAACAAATTCCTTAGAATATGTAGAAGACTATATCTACCTTGGACAATTAATTTCCTTTCATAAGGGAATGGATAAGGAAATTGAACGAAGAATTTCAAATACATGGAAAAAATTTTGGACTATGAAAGAAGTTTTTAAGGGTAAACTCCCGGTATCATTGAAATCTAAAGCATTGGAAAGCTGTCTGATCCCATGCCTCATATATGCCTGCCAAACGTGGAATATTACTAAAAAACACCAGAATAGGATTCAAGTAACCCAACGGAACTTAGAGAGAAGCTACCTGCACAAAAAACTAAGAGACAAAGTCAAAATATCAGATATCAGACAGATCACTAAGTCAAAAGATGTAGGTAGACTTTTGCTAGCACGGAAATGGAAGTGGGCGGGCCACTTACAAAGATTAAAAGACGATAGGTGGACTAAAGTTATCACAAATTGGTCGCCCATAAATAAGAAACGGAAACGGGGGAGGCCCCACAAAAGATGGGATGATGACATTGCTCAGGTTGCAGGGAGGGTTTGGAGTAGAGTAGCACGGGAGAGACGGGAATGGACAGAATTGGAGGAGGCTTTTACCGCTTTAGGCGGTCCTTACATAGAGTTTAATTAGTTTTGCTACATCTTTTTATTTATTTTGAAATTTAAATGCATGCACTTTTTATGATAATGTAAATAATATAGAATTAGTTAAGTTAAGGTTGTTATGTAAGGAATCAAATAAAAGCTTTTTATAATAATGTTTTATTACAAAACAAACTATTTCAAAATACTTGTATTGCAGCAAAGGTCCATTTGCCCATAATTTATGCAAATATATATTTTAGCAAAGCTCCCACAGCAATGGTTTACGTTGTGACTGGTCCTTCAGCGCATAAATCAGCGCGCAAGGCGTCGGTGCACAGCGCGTGCGCAGCGGGGCGTCGCAAGCAGTGCTCGCGCTATGGAACAGGTTAACAGTCAATAGAGCACTAGATCCTTCCATAACTCGTATTTATGCTGTACGGGCAATGTTGTGCAATTTTTTGCCAAGGAATTGCACCAATGGCATGTGGTTTGTGGTTTAAATGGACTTGCGTACTGAATACAAAATGTATCGATTTACTGACAGTTTTAATATCACTTAAAAGAGTAGTGGAGGTAGCCTTCGCTTTGGGCGGAAGTATTGTCTGGCTCTGCTAGATGTGGGATGGGTGTCCGTCACTTGTAACATCCGGTGCTTCTCAGGGCACGTAAACTCCTTAGTCCCGGCTGCAGCTCTACAGTCGGTGGCGTGCAAGTCACAGCTGGTCAAACCGAATTACTTTCGGTCCCATTGTGTGTCTGGAATCATCATCATCATTTCAGCCAAAAGACGTCCACTGCTGGACATAGGCCTCCCCCAAGGATCTCCACAAAGGCCGGTCCTGGGCCACCCGCATCCACTGCTTTCCGGCGACCTTAATCAGGTCGTCGCGGTCCACCGTGTGGGAGGCCTACCAGCACTGCGCCTTCGGGAACGCGGTCGCCTGCGAGGACTTTTCTGCCCCATCGGGCGTCGGTCCTGCGAGCTATGTGCCCTGCCCACTGCCACTTAAGTTTGGCAATCCGGTGGGCTATGTCGGTGACCCTGGTTTGCCTGCGTATCTCCTCATTTCTGATTCGATCTCGCAGGGCAACTCCGTGTCTGTAATGATAGTCGATAATTCCTCCGTGTTCATATAGTAGCTCAAACAGGTTGCGACAAACACATGACTTACAAGAGAATTTATATATAACACATACAATTGGCGGCCTTATCACTAAAAAGCAATCTTTTCCAGGCAACCAAAGGTAGGCTTTAGCCAAAACCTACCCTAATAAGGCTGGGAAAAAGCGAGGTATTAGATACAAAAAAGCGGACAATTCGGTGGTGAATTTAGGGTGCCTTATGTCCCCAACGCATTCTATACAAGAAGCGAAAGCCTTAATCACAAGCTACGAAATACTGGACATAAATTTCAGTGTCCAGATTTGCCTGGGTGACTAGTTAATTATTTTGATACAATATTATAGAAGACTGTATGGGTAATGAGTAAAAATTATCTAAAACGATGATAATATTTTTATTATTACCTATTTTAATTCGCCTAAACTTTCTGCTCCTCTCTACGTAACTTATAACTAGTCGTTATCGGTCCGTACGTTTATAAGTTGATAAATTCCCTTCATTGGTCGATCTGCAATTACACAGCAATTAAAGCAATTCGTGTGTCGAGAGTATCTGATGTGATTGATGTATGGGTGCTAGCTGCGCGATCGTGTCGCTGTCAATTATGCGCCGGCGCATCCATCACCCCCGCTTCTCTACAGAAGCTCCAAGATTTGCTTAATTCATCGACACTTTTAAATCATCGTCATCAATAAATTCCCCACTTTCCAGCTTTCCTATAAATTTGCTTTTATTTTAGTTTTTTTTCTAGTGATTACTTGTGATGCGCCGGTGTGTATAAACTTGACTGCGAGTGTGGATTATCATAAATTGGGCAATCAAAGAGAATTGTCGGTCTCCGCATAAAAGAACATAATATACCTAGCTGACATAAAAAACAGACGCTCGACCATGGCTGCAGTTGGTGAGCAGGCATTTAATACCAACAACTATTTTCACTTTGATATACCTCAAATCCTTGCCAAGGAAAATTATTACATTCCAATAATGATCAGCAAGGCTATTGAAATAAAAATCAATAACATGGAACCCAGTCATGCACAGGGAACGTTATCAATAACACAAAATTATAGGCGGTAGATCTAACTGTTTTTTTGTACTTTTGAAGACAACTGTCATTTAGTCTCTTCTGTGACCACGTCTACTGCAAAGCTTTCGAAACGTTCGGGAATTAAATAACATAATATTCACGCGATAAATACGTTAAAAAGTGTTTAATTTCAATCAGTCTCGTACATTTTAAAATCGACAACGTTTTGACCATTTAACAGCTTAGCTAATTCTACTAACTGACTAACTAATGTAATGAATGAATGACCAGGAATGCCAAAGATTTCAATTTATGCTAATTCCCCAAGAGGATGGAGAAATAACAGACGATGTACAGAAACTAATTCAAATTCATAAGTATACAATCGGTTACCATCTTAAATTCTTTGAACCGATACAATATTTTAGGAAAATTGTTTACAAATTGATGATACAAATATGGTAACTTCATTAGACGTGTTATCTCTAAGCTTTGAAGGAAGTCATAAATGAAGATTGAAAATGTTTTTGTAGATATTTACGGATTAAGAGTTTGATATATTAACCCATTTTAGACTAAAGGTAATTTTAAGAACCGACTTAAATAATGACAGGCAGAAAATCTAGCCGCCTATTATATATTTAAATAGGCGGCTAGATTTTAGACTCTGAATGCAATCCTGTACCCATCAATTTGGTTAGCGTGGCAAAGTTGGCTGCCTCGTTGGACTGGGGTTGGATATCGATCAGGGGTGGTGGTTCGATTCTTGTGTAAACCAGAGGCACTAGCACTGAGTCTAGGCGTCATTTGTATTCGTAAATTTCATGTTTATATACTGCTTCCGCGATACAGGTTATACCAAGGGCCGCGGCATAGATGCGTAGCCGACTGGGTAAGTGTCAGGTTGCAACATCGAAGTATTTGCCCCAAATATGGCCGCAGCTTGGATCGCGTGTTGCCTGGCCAAGAAAGTGCAGGGTCGCACGGAACTGTCCGTCACGGAGGTGGCAACTGTCTGTACGTTAGATGTGATCGTTAGCCTGCGCCTGCGCATCGTTAGCCGCGCGATTTTCCGCCTCGAAGCGTGGCATACGTAATGCGTCATGACGGACGAGGTTTTTGCTTCCAGTGACATGCCTAGCTTAGGATTGCTACCCACTTGACCGATGTGGCCGTGGGTGCAGGCAAGTAAACCATGAAAACAAACAAGTTGAAGAAGGAACCTAAGATGACGCGTGTATATTAAAACAATGTTATTAGCATTGAATTTGCTTAGCTTCCTTTTGATTTGAATGTGGTCTATGTTAAGTGGACGTAATTTTTGTAGATACCTTTATCTCAGGAACCGACCCGGCAGAGAAAATTCTTCCCGTAGCTAGTAAGATATTGTTTATATAGTCAATTTCTACAAGCTAACTAATGTATTCTGATCTGAAGATAATAGGTACAGTTGCGCAAATCGACCAACCTGCTACGGAGTAATGAGTGGCTGCCCTTAGACGCCGTGAGCGCACACTTTTTGCGTTGCAGATTTATGCGCGAGACGTGTTCTGATTAGATGTAGGTGGGACTGGTGGGGATTGGGCTGGCTCGGAGCTGGCATTGGCTGTGGGGCCATGCCTACCATTGCAAGCTTTGTGCACGACCAGGGATACAAGAGATAAGATGTTGATCATCTTTTCATTAGTCAGAAAATGGGAGGTAAAAAAAACATTCTGCATTTCTCAGATTCAGTCAGCTAGATTCAATGGTCTTATTTGAAATACCTGTCTTTCAGCACACAAGGTAGATGGAAAACGTCCCAGAGAACGCAGTCCCACGAGATGGTCGGACCAAATAAAATCTTCTCAGAACATTAACTTCCACAATGCCCTTCATGAAGATAAGGATCGCAGCAGATGGAGGGAAATCGTACGGGAGGAACTGATGCAGCGGGGGAGTCACGGCCCTCACTAATGAGGAAAACGACGCGAGGAGGAGGGGGGATTTGAAAGACAGAAGGACATAGTATTATTTAGACGATGAATAATCTTAAAAATATATCTAAATACGATTACCACTACTAAACTCCTTAACAAAGGACATTGTCTGATAAAAAGTGTCTGATAAAAAGGTAGTTGATCCCTTCCACCTGCCGCCGTTCCTTGTCGTTTTTCAGAAACCACCCAGTATTTGAGATTCTCATCATCATCATTTCAGCCAAAACCTACCCGTTACTAAGTGAGGTATCTTCCAATTTAGTGGTGGAAAAATTGCTTACTTGACTCCGCTGACCAGAAGCATTTATATGTATAGGTACCTCATCAATTAAGGTTATGTATCTCTAGCGTTTGATTAATTTTATTATTGACGTAAAATTGAATGACGTTAAATTGAATGAGGTGATATTTTAAATTTGTTGCCACATTATTTAAGGAAATTAAAATTGTTTGGCCTTTAGGTAAAATAACATTTTAATTCAATGAGACGCTTTAGGAATAAAATCTTCATATTTAAACATTTACGCTCAAATTTTTTAGATAATATGTTATGGAGATAGTAAACTTTGGGGACCATAACCGCGACTCAAATAGACATTTCGTCAACGCTGACAAGCATAAAATTCATGTGACATGACGTCACTATCTTCGTGCCCGCACTAGTCGGAATTAACCAATTAACACCAATTAGACAGAACGGACCATTGCCCGCTGCTGGGGCGATTGACCCACACAGTACCATTTGCAACAAATTTAACCTTATGCCAATGACTATAGAGATGTATTTACAGTTGATAGTATGATCTATAGAAAACAAACCTTGGGAAAATTACTTACAGTTCATTCGGCTTTATAATCTACATACTTAAGATCTGTTTTTGTTAATTTATTTGCTTTTTACATCTAACAATACATTCATCATTAATTATTTACTTTGTTCAGTAGTTTAAGCAGCTTTAGCTTTAGCAAAAACCTGTTTCAGGGGCGGAACCGTATGGATGCAAAAGTTTTTAGATAATAAGTAGTATTTTCCGGGAAAGCTTGATGTTGGCCCTGGAACAAACCCGCTACCAAATTTTCAAAAAAGAAAAGAAAGAAAGAATATATTAGATAAAGAATAGTTCAGTGGAATTACTCGCATTACAGAAAGGATGCTCCAACTAAGCGAGTAATCTCGACCACGTAATAGGGAAATTATTTGAGAAGTGAGGAGTGTACCGTCAAATTAGGCGGTTGTTTGGTGTGAAGATTTTGTCGATAATGCTAGAGCTGTGCCACAGTAGCCAATGTCTGGGTGCCAATACGATATGATCACTCGATAAATCGATGACGTCACTTGTTCTCAGAGCTTCGCCAGTTAAAAGTGTTTTGAAGCAGTCTCTTTATTGAATCACTTGGAACGGTCTTTAATTGTTTCAAGTTTAGGTTTAAGAGATAGATCTCTTCAAGAATGGAAACCAGACGACTTCTAAATCTCCCACTGGTTAATGCTACCTACCAACATAATGTTGCTTAAAAGCGTAAGGCGTACTATGACAATGGCACTCTAGATTCTACTTATACCTCGGCAATTCCTACCAGCATAGACTCCCGTACTAAGCAGCTAGTAGATCTTCCCACCTGTAAAAGTATTAGTAAGTGCATTATAAACTTCGATAGTTAACAAATCAGGATCCCATAGCACCCATCACTAGTAGAGGCGCAGTAGCAAGTCATCCACAGTAATGGTGGTCCCGAATTAATAGCTTGTGAGATGCGCGCGCGCACCCTGCCCCTCCCCCCGCCGACCTCTCCCCGCCAGTTTAACCGCCACTTACCTGAGCTACCGAAATTACCACAATTAATTGGTATTGGGCTTTTTCCAACGCTTTGTTCAATGGCTGCCATTAACTGCCATAGTTGACTGCTAGTGTGATATTCATATCAAGGTCTTTAAATTAACAGAAACAATACATTGATCTTCCTCTTAAATTCTTTTGTTGCTTTCTCATTCGTATCCTAACTGAAAAATAGAGACTAATGCCAAAATGTTTTGTTTGGGGCCGCATGTTTCAGTTTACCTTTATGCAGCATGCGCCCTCAGTCTCCTCCAATTACAGAAGGGATTCGCCTTATGTGCCACGCTGACCAGACGGGTTGGCACAGGCTTTTAATTCAAGTGTTCCTTCTCCTTCGGCTAAGTAGTCGGCTTTTGAATTTAATTTAGTCGGGTCTTACGAAACCCTCAAGTTGGAACGGGTAGATGAAATTATGCATTCAGTTACCACACGGACAATGCAGATGGACAAATGATATTTAGTTTTTGACAACGTTTTTATTTGCTGGTACCTAATTCTAAGCAAACCATTTGCATACTTTTTGTATTTGTTATAGGTACGCACAGCAACACAGCACATAGCACCGGACAAAGTAGTTAATCCTAATTATTTGACGTAGATCAGCATCGGTTGTTTGTTATTTCAAATCAAAATAAGCTTAATCAAAGAATGTCCACACGTAGCTATGACAGTTTCTTCATAGCTACGTGTTGTCAAACTTATAAATCGTCAGGAATAGAATCAACGGAGCTAGTAGGTAAGTGGACAGTTTACGTAAGACTAAACCGAATGGCCTGGTGATGAATATTTACAAGGCATTTGTTCTGAACGGGCTCCGGACAGCGGTTTGTGCAAATTACATGTTAAACGTTCATAGACGTAGCAAGCGTACTGGCTAAACGGCATTTTGAAATTCCAATATCGTAGAAACACCAACATTGTGTTGCGTGGGTAAGGAATATCAAACGAAATTTACCAGAAACACACCTAGGCTATCAATGTTTACATCAAGTTTTCCCAATCGAGATTGTAGTAGTTGATAAAGAAAACGGATTTTCTTGGCCGCTCTATTGTAAAGCAGTTTTCAGAAGTGGTAACACTCGACGATTCAAAAGCATGCCAATAAAGTCAATTTTAAAATCTGATACATGAATTTATTAATATTGGTAATGTTTGGATATACAAAGTAGAGCTTAAAACTCATTTAATCAAGTTGGCTCATTAGAGCTCTTTTGACAAGTCAAACAACAAAATAATATTTAATTTAAAATTTACCATCTACCGCCGGTTCGGAATGCAGTTCTACAGAGAAGAACCGACAAGAAACTCTGTAGTTGCCCCTTTTAAATCGCCATTTTTAGGTACAAGGCCGTGATAAGACAGTTTGTGAGAGCAAACGCGCGCAATAGTCTCAAAGGGCCAAACATCAGCCAGATCTAATCAACAATACTAACCTTCTAACGCCCGAGCCAAACTGGCAACACACATTGGTTTAAGACAAAAGTCTTCACCCAATGTGTGTTGCCAGTGATGACATATGGAACAGAGACGTGGTCGCTCACTATGGGCTCCATCAGAAGGCTCAAAGTCACCCAAAGGGCAATGGAGAGGGCTATGCTCGGAGTTTCCCTGCGAGATCGAATCAGAAATGAGGAGATACGCAGGAAAACCAGGGTCACCGACATAGCCCACCGGATTGCCAAACTTAAGTGGTAGTGGGCAGGGCACATAGCTCGCAGGACCGACGCCCGATGGGGTAGAAAAGTCCTCGAGTGGCGACCGCGTTCCGGAAGGCGCAGTGCTGGTAGGCCTCCCACACGGTGGACCGACGACCTGGTTAAGATCGCCGGAAAGCAGTGGATGCGGGCGGCCCAGGACCGGCCTTTGTGGAAATCCTTGGGGGAGGCCTATGTCCAGCAGTGGACGTCTTTTGGCTGAAATGATGATGATGATGATGAAAATAAGTTCCATTATTTTTAATCGATGGAAGTGTTTAGTCATACTTGCAAGTAACACTTTGTACAAATGTTTTTTAAGACAAATAACTATCTAGACGCTAACGATTAAAGAGCCCCATCGATCAGGCTGGCCGGACGAGGCGTGGGCGTCTTCGTGCCCCGAGCCGGAGTGCGCCTGCGCAGAGCTATCATTACGGTTTATGAGCGGCGGCACGATGCCAATTGGAGTGCCCTATTAATTTGCCCACAGTTGATCACGTTTCGGAACAATGGGTGAAGCTTTATTGCACAGCTTCGATGCTAGGGAACTTTGATTTGAAACTTGCGTTAGCTAGATAAGTTTAGATTTAACGTATACAGAACTTGAAGATCTCGTATTTTTAATATATCTACTTAGAGATATTGCTAACTGAGGAAAATCAACGGGATATCAACGCTTGCAGAGTAAATATGTGAGTATAATAGTTATTTTCACTTCAGTAGCTCAAACATGTAGGTTTTGGTCACTGAAAACAGTGAGCAAAATGCGATTTTCTTCTCTGAGTGAGACAAAGTAACTTTTTAATTATAATTCGAAACATTGACACTCTATCTCAGCCCCAGCACCAAAAGCTCCGATTTTGAAATCGACCTAAAAGACAAAGAGACTGGACTGGGAGAGAATGCCTCTTGGCATTAAGTCCGCCTGTGTAAATATGTTTGCATGAAGTATTAAAATAAAATAAAATAAAGAGGTTCGGAATTTCGTACCATCTAAAGAAATTTTGCAAAAAAGATAAAATTACGTCTTATTGTAAATTATTGAATTTTTTACTTATTGTTGTATTTAAACGAAAATAAGTATATGCTGCTGAAAAAACTGATATTTAACCTATAAATATTAAATTCTTGTTTCAAAAATGTTACGTAATAAATTTCATCTCCTATAGTGTTCTCGCCGCTGAAGTGAAAAGTTATGTGTGTTACACGAGAGCAAAAATTTTTTGCATCTCGTGCCTTTGAATCTCTCGCTACACTCAGGATTCAGCTTTAGAATCAATCATTGATTCCTTCGCTTGCTCAGGATTCAATATCAGCACTCGCAGCAAAAAACGACTTTGCTCTCTTGTTGCACAAATAACTATTGTCTCACTCAGTGAGCAAAACCTACATGTTGGAGCTACTGAAGTGAAAATAGTTATTTGTTATACAAGAGTGCAAAGTTGCTTTTTAACCGCGTGTTCAATTTTGATGACCGAGCAAGCGAAGGATTCTAAAATTGAATCACAAGCGCAGCGAGTGATTCAAAATTAGAATCCTGAACGTTAGCGAGGGAATCAAAAGAGCACGAGGTGAAAAATCTTTGCACTCGAGTGCAACACGTAACTTTTCATTCCACCTCAGCGAGGAAATGACTAAATGCAAAAAAAAACGTTTACAATCACAAGATAGGTACACTTTTATTTCAGTTTAGGTATTAATTACTACATTATGACAGGTAAGTATTACAGAATAATCTTTACTTTATTCTCTAGCGAATAAAAACGGCTTTTGCACTCAGATATCGAAGAGCAAAAATACTTTATTCTCTAGCGAATATCGGTTTTTCGGTTTTTTATCGGCTACATTTCGGCGAGTGTGCCGAGGTTTTGCATAACCTAATACCCCCTTCCCCTTTCCATCACCGAACGACTAGACACGGCGCGCAGTTTCACCCTTACGTTGTAGACATCCCACCATTACGCACGAAGCGGTTTGCGTCTTCATTCATTATGCGAACAGCTAAGGAGTGGAACTCTCTGCCGAGGTCTGTCTTTCCGGATAGTTATAATCTGGACCTCTTTAAGACCAAAGTGAACAGACACCTTCTAGGCAAACGTGTACCATCTTAGGCCTCATCTTCGCCTTCCATCAAGCGAGATTGAGGTCAAACGTAAGCCTATTTTAGCATAAAAAAATAAAAAATAAATAAAGAAAAACGTCTTTTGCACTCAGATATCGAAGAGCAAAAATACTCTTTCCGAGATGGGGGGATGAAAATGGTATTTCAGTCTTGTTTGGAAATAATATAATATTTATTAATAAGCAACATAATTTATTGGATAACTCGTGTTGCTTATTATTCAATAATACATGAATTCGAGTAGAAGGAAGAGCCGCAATAAAAGGAATACAAAATCGCTAAATTTTTATTAAAATGTACATCGACTACTACTATTCCTACTACTATTAAGCCCATAAATGACCCACTGTTGAGTCGGACCTCCTCCAATTACATATTACTCGATATAAAAAAGTACAAATTTATATCTAAACATTTTATTGATTCTTTTCTTGTTTCTCCCCTCTATCGATACGATTCCTAGTATTAATAATGCATCCGTATTAAACTATTAAACTTTAATTGATGTTTGGCTCGTTTAAAATATTATCCCAAGATAACAGTTTACATGTCTTATATGTTACCTTGGACTTGTAGTAAATACCAAATTTGAGAGTTATTTTATTTGTGTTCGTATAAGTTCAGTCATTACAATCTCCCCTCATTAATCTGTTCGGGAATTTCAATTGCATTTTTTAGTTTTACGATTTCAAATACATATTATTCGTTTCTAATTTAAAGGGCTACCATCTCATTAAGTTAAGTGTAATGCGTTTAAAGAATATAAAAATGCTTCAATGCATTTTATTCTCACGACTCGCGCCGTTCGCGTGGGCGGTCCTAATTTGCTTCACAATTTTTCACCCCATAATATTACAATATGAAAAAGCACAAGGCGGATTCTCTTGTACGGACTTCCCACGACTCATTTTATTATCTCATTAACATGAAGAATGTCTTTATAAAGTGTCGCCGGCCGCGGGATACAATTCATTACTTGCGGTAATGACTTCAATAAAATTCTATATTTCATTCACCATATATAACGTATATCTATAATGTTCTTGTCAATCCAAGCAAGGTTCATTGCGAATTCACCAAGGCTTTTCATCCATTGACAGGGTGTTCAACCGGCAATGTAGACTGAATGCTTTATTTTGTTGTTACAAAATGTAGTTTCCAAGTACACAGGCCATTACAGGGATGCCTCCAGGCATTTTACATTTCTGAGTTAAGCGTGGCAGCCCAACGCCAGGTGGAGTCCCTCAGGGTGTGCTACTGGGACCACTGTGATAATATCAGTAATAAATGCCAATGGACTCGTTGAAACGTGCTATAGGCACTTTGCCATTGTATGTTCGCGGTCTCAAGACATATAATTTGTTAAAGCTACTTCAGACTTATTGATTTCTTGATATGATCAGTTTGTTTTCTAACCAAAGTTATTACCATAAAAGCTTTCAAATGAATTGAGAATTAATAGTATGTCGATTATCGGCAGTTTTATCAAGATATGTGTTTTATGCCGTCATAAAATAGGAATTTACGCTGTGCACGCGTTCGAGCTTAATTATTTCAATGGGGCTAGTGATTGCAGATGTAAAACGTAATTAATTAGGTCTATAACTGTATCCATGAGATAAACGCGGCAAAGTATAGCTCCTTGGTCTAGTGAATTTGAAGAAGTTACGAAATGGCTGCAAGTGTTCAAGATAGTTATCAATAGGTCGGTTCTCTATATTAGGAAGTGTTGTATCTGCACACGCTGACTGCGAAAGCAATTGGCCCAGTACAAAGAACTATTGTTAGCCGATGCAAGATCTAATCTAATCAAAATATTTGCAGGTTACACAACTGGCAATCTCTTTTGGACATGAAATCATGATTCAAATAAATTGCTGGTCCAAAAACAGTATAATTTGAGTGTTCCAAATAGCTGGTAAGTTTGCGTTCACACGGGTAGTGTTGGCATAATGTCCGCGGGCTAGCGCTGGGACACATCCATCACTTCGACACGCCCCAACGGCAAATTGTGCCGTTCACGAAATCGTTTCACAGTCGAAGATTGTCGCTTCGATTTAACTCGCTATGAGAATATAATTTATGGCTCTTGTGACACCTCTGGCGCTATTCTTTTTCGTTTAATCATTTCGTGATTTATGAATCCTGTCGCTAATGTTCCTTTCGATTGTTCACCGATCCGGTGCTCACAACAATTGAATTGAAATACGCTTAGTAGATCAACTAATACTTTGATTAATGTAAAACTTACGATAAATAATATGGTGACAGGTACTGTGTTATAAATGTGATAAGTCGATAGTAGAAGATTACATCATTATTTGACAACTTTGGAGTTAAGCGTAGTCACCCTATTTGCAAGAAGATTTTGTTTGATAGTATTTCCTAGCCTTCCACTCCAGACAAAGTTTCAGCGATTTGTTACTCAGTTTTCAAGTATAAACTACCCGATAATGACAGCGTGTGTTAGTGCCACTGTTTTCTAAATTGGTGACCACACGGGTAATAAGATTGTGGCTATCATTAAAGCATCGTTCAGTATTGAAGGCTAGAGGCGATCGATTGAATCGGTAATCTCATTCCTTATTTATCTCTTATCTTATCGCCACCAGTGGTCTATTAAGAATTCTGAGTAAACCACTAGATGGAAAGGGTAATTCGGTCGGAAGGCCTTTGTGTTTCAATTGATTTGTTATTCAACTATGATACTCTCTGATTAAGATAAAGTAAACAAACCTTGAAATTTACGTTTCATATCTTATTCTTTATTCATCTGTATAACATAGTCGTAATGGCTGAGACCATGGAGGGCCTCAATACGATGCTCGATGGCCTCTGTCGAGCCTCCGAACGAGTCGGCTTTAAAATGAACATGGAGAAGACGAAGATC
This sequence comes from Clostera curtula, assembly GCA_905475355.2. Taxonomy (NCBI): domain Eukaryota; kingdom Metazoa; phylum Arthropoda; class Insecta; order Lepidoptera; family Notodontidae; genus Clostera; species Clostera curtula. Next base: position 150,120 of record FR997813.1, on the reverse strand, counting down.
ATGTCTAATATCCATGTTCAAGCCACTCCTGTTAACATCGGAGGTTCTACCCTCGAAGTTGTTGACCATTACATTTACCTCGGACACACTGTCCAGTCCAGTCCAACTTCGAGAAAGAGGTCAATCGTCGGATCCAACTCGGCTGGGCAGCGTTCGGGAAGCTGCGAAAGATCTTCTCGTCCACAATACCGCAGTGTCTGAAGACAAAAGTCTTCAACCAATGTGTGTTGCCAGTGATGACATATGGAACAGAGACGTGGTCGCTCACTATGGGCTCCATCAGAAGGCTCAAAGTCACCCAAAGGGCAATCAATGGAGAGGGCTATGCTCGGAGTTTCCCTGCGAGATCGAATCAGAAATGAGGAGATAACTACGCAGGCAAACCAGGGTCACCGACATAACCCACAAGATTGCCAAACTTAAGTGACAGTGGGCAGGGCACATAGCGCGCAGGACCGATGCCCGATGGGGCAGAAACTTCCTCGAGTGGCGACCGCGTTCCGGAAAGCGCAGTGCTGGTAGGCCTCCCACACGGTGGACCGATGACCTGGTTAAGGTCGCCGGAAAACGATGGATGCGGGCGGCCCAGGATCGGCCTTTGTGGAAATCTTTGGGGGAGGCCTATGTCCAGCAGTGGACGTCTTTTGGCTGAAATGACGATGATGATGATGATTCATCTGTACTGTGACAAATAATTTACTCAGTAGTTACGTTCCTGAACTTTATAATATGAAGAACACATAAATCCGCATCCCAAATCCTTTTGATTTAAACATAGTCTGTCTGCTACGTATTTTTAAAAGACTGTACCGGCTCTGCAATATCTGAAAGTTGAAACAGATTCCAATTTACAGTTTTGTAAACAGACCCCGCGTTTATAACCATAAGTAATGCAGGGGTTTCGTAATTATTAAAACATAAACACAATTTACGTTTAACATTTTTGTGCGCAAGTAAAGACAAGAGCTCTACGAGGGCAAGTATGGTATTAGTAACAGAAGGAAGGGATTTCGCGGTTACAAGGTCTGGAGCGCGACAGTGAATTCCCTGGTTTTGCAAACGGTCATAGGTTACTGTTAACGCTAAGCTGGTTACATTTGTGCTAAAAGAAACGTTCTTAAGTTACAAGCTGTTGTTGAACGTTGATTCATCCGAATCCAATTGTTATGGGATGTGGAAATTCCACGATTCGATATCTCGTCTCGGAGCTATTTGATGTGGGAAGCTCTGAGCGACAACCGCATTCTTTAGCGATTGCAATGCACTAGCTAAGCGCTTACGCATCGTCTGCAGTTAGAGTAAAAAACGACAAAGAAATGTTTAAGTGAAAGAAAAGGCATAGGTACGTAGTCAGTGGGGTGAAAACTAATAACTAGTCAAAACTAATTGAACCGATTGTCCCACAAGTTGGGTGCTGACTGGTGGAGTGGTAGTCACCCCAATCTAGGTGCCGAAACCCATGCAATTGGAAAAAAAGGTGAGAAAGAATATCCTCATTATCCCAGCCCACCTAAGCTACTTTTGAATTTTTTACTATTACTATTATACTATTCAGCCCATAAATGACCCACTGCTGAGTCGGGCCTCCTCCAGTTACAGGGGAGGTAATTAGCCTACTGAGCCACGCTGGCCAGACGGGCCAATTTTTTTGTCGACTCTTACGACACCCTGAGGATGGAATGGGGTGGTGACAATATGTATTCTACATCCTTCACCACACGGTGGTTGGTTTAAATTGTTGATATGTTTTTATGCATCAGTTGGAGCATAAAAACGTCGCGAGTACAGGTTTGAAGAAATGAAACAGCGCCATGTTAGTATTTACGGCAGCGGTGTCACGGGTCGAGAAATACGAGGCGCAGACGCGGCATACCCCGGGTCGCGGATAATGGAATTCTGAATCCATGCTCGATGGGAGAAGCCCTGTGTGGTCCAACGCCTCAGGGGAACCATTTAGTCTAAGCTTCATTGATTCTATTCGGCCCATAGATGACTTACTGCAGTCGGGCCCCCTCCAGTAACATGGAGGGTCAGCACAGGGTGTCGAATTAAGATTTCATTCTCTTGAGGCTAGGTGTTTACGACACCCTCCTAATGGAATAAGGCGGTGACGCTGTGTATTCTAAATCCGTCACCGCACGGACAACAGTAGCAAGCTATCAAAACCTTTAAACAGTTTCCAGTTTACGACGTACCGATTTATTTAATTAAAATTTGGTGCAACAGATAGCATTGTGTGGGCGGCGGAATGTAATGAACCAAATAAAAAGCGTCCGATGCGGTGCGCGCTTCATTACCAGACAGCGAGAACTTAATTGAGTTAAACAAGACGATGCCACTCGCCATCGGCCCCGCGTTCGATTCCAGCCTCTTATAATTTACGAGCCTGCCGATGGTTTTAGGAGACGTTTATGACGGCCAATTAATTGGAGAATGTTTTTACTTGTGACTAGTTGCGTAGGTGACGATATTAGAACACAGTGGGTCACCTACAGCGGGCCGAATGCTACATGAGTTAATTCATAAGATGAGACCAGTCTAACCTGGATTTGCGGTAGTAATGGTGTTAGACTGGCTGTAGCACTCATGCAACTAGGTATACCTACACATAATAGAGAGAAATGCCAGAACCGGAAGATAGTCTACATTGCACTAGCAAAGTTTACACGACAATTCGCATGGATAAGAAATTCCTTTGAACAAGCGCCATGCTCCTTCTCGCCTGGCTAGATGTTTCTGCAAAAGTAATTCTTTCTTTTACAGAAACTAAGTCATTTCGCAGTACAGCGGCCGACGCAGATCCTGCAGAAAACTTAATTTTGCCTGGTTTCCTTGTACGTCCATGAATAGCTAGGAAAAACCTTTGGCTATTAGTCAATTAGCGTGGAGTCTGATAGTTAATTGGCGTGATTAGCCGCTTTGAAGGGAGACCGCTGGGGCACGATCGCACTCCGAGGGAAACGTAATTGGATCATTTGCTGGACTAACACGATTATACCATTTATTCTGTTTCTATTTAAAGTAGAAAGTCAGAGGCTAAAATTGAAAAATCTTGACACACTTAAAAACGCCTTTTGGTTTCTCGCAGGCAGATAATCAATGTCAACAAATTAGCAATTTCGTAAATTTTAATTTAGAAAATAAATTTTACTTGCATAAACCCACGTGAGTCCCGGTATACACTTAAAGTAGTTTCGTCACCAGGGAACATACACTAGCCGCGACCCGAGAGCCCGCGGTGGTCTCAACCTCCAGCCGAGGCTTAACGTGGCGTTTAATTAAATTATAAACCAACAAAGTTGGGTGTACCGTCCCCGGCGCGGCCGCTAGTCGGCGTCGGGTGCACTTCACTTGCGCCACAGTGGCCAGTGGCTGCGAGGGAGTGGCCACGCCTCCCGTGGCGCGACCGATTGCCGTCCAGCCGCGTTCGTCACGGACACGTCACGATTGCCTCGGAAATTAAGGCTGGCGCAGTCGGGACGCGCTGGGTCGCCAGATGGACTTGAGTTAAGGCCATGTAGGTAGCTTGGCCGTGTGGTGACGCCATCCACACGGAGTCACCATAATGACCAGACCCTAGGGAAGGGTTGGTCCGTGTGATTTAGAATACATAGTGTCACCACCCCACTCCATCCTGAGGGAGTCGTAAGAGTAGATAAAAGGAAATAAGAGAAGGAAAACTTAATACGAAACCCTGTGCCAACCCGTCTGGCCAGAGTGGCACAGTAGGCTAATTACACTCCATGTAATTGGAAGAGGCTAGACTCAGCAGTGGTATATAGCATATAGTATATATAGGAAGGCTATTGGCTTCTTTTGAGCTAAAGGTACAAGTTCAGATGGACATCGATTGCACAAGAAGGTTTAGCAGGCGCAGCTGCCTGCCAAAACTAGTTCATTCACTTAGTGCAAACGACCTCCTGCTCAGTGTGACCTCCATCCGCGTCACAGAGAGAAATTAAATACTTAATTATAATTATATATCAGCCCCCCATATCATCCTGAGGGTGTCACATGACAAGCCCGGTAACCTAGCCGCAAGAGAAGGAACATTTGAAACGAAACTCTTTGCCAGCGTGGTAAGTTAGGCTAATGACCCTCCATGCAGTGGGAGGAGGCCTGACTCAGCAGTGGGTCATTTATCGGCTAAGCAGTGGGCTGGGGTCTACCAGCTTCTTAGAAAAGGCAATTACACCTCTACTTTGCTACTGAACACGTTGCTGGGCAGTTCGTCACGTCCCGCGGACACGGTCACGGGTGCGTGACGTCGCCGATTCCGAACGCTCAAAGAAAGCGCTAATTTAGCGTGAAAACAAATTACGAGCTAACTGGAGATGGAAACGGTAGCACGATCCGGGCCTGGGAGGTCGCCTCTTGTTCCCATTGGAAACGCTTGCTCAAACAGGCCGAGGCCGAACTCACTCAATGATGGAACATATTGTGATAAAACATCAGAATCATAAAAACATAAAAGACATAAAAACTACTGGCTTTAAAACATTGGATGGGCAACTTATACACATTTAGCTGTCACCGTTTGTTTAGTATGAAGTTTTCCTCATACTACGCGAGATGATCTGCCTCTTGAACTGGTTCAGTCGTCTCTTACGACGCCCTCAGGATGGTAGTGGTTGGTAACATTGTGGATTCTAAATACGACGCCACATGGACGCTTTAATGTTTAAAAACTGGAACGGATTTAGAGTACATAGTGTCACCCACCACCCCATTTCATCCTGAGCCGTTAGCCGTAAAAACAACCCGTCTGGCCAGCGTCGTACAGTAGGCTAAGTACCCTCCTTGTAACTGGAGGGGGCGCGACTCAGCAGTGGACCAGTCTATGGTCTGAGAAGTAGTAATCAGTCATCATATGGATTAACTGTGTGGAGGATATTAGTGGTTTCAACAATTGTCATGTTTTTGTCATTATTACTTAAAAGGACTTAAACACTAACAGTATATAGGAGACCAAATTAAACCGGACTACAAGCTTTTTGTAAATATTATGCACATGATACCAATACGTATCGGTGGCGCGGCAGACAGTCAAGGTCGGCGATAGCGGATTAATTGACAACCAAACTATGCATGCCACTACATAAATCTTAATATATATATTTCTTGTGTGCGTGTGTATGTGACTGAACTCCTCCTAAACGGCTGGACCGATTTGAATGAAATTTTTTGTATGCGTTTGGGTGGCACCGAGGATGGTTTAGATTCACAAATCAGCCCGACAGATGGCGCTGCAGTCGGTAAACAAATATCATGCAGGACAACGTCTGCCCGGTCAGCTAGTAAATACGAGGGTGAATCAAAAAATTCTTGGAATCAATATTAAAAAATGCAAAGATTTAAATAATAATATTTTATTTTTCTACATAATCTCCCTCCAATGCAATGCATTTAGAATAACGCGTTTCTAACTTCCTTATTCCTTGTGAAAAAAAATTATTTTCTTGACTCTCGAAAAAGTCCTCTACGGCAGCTATAACCGCGTCATTATCGTGAAATTTTGTTCCACGAATTTCCTCTTTTAATTTTGGAAATAAGTGAAAATCACTTGGGGCTAAGTCCGGAGAATATGGTGGGTGGTCAAGGAGATTGAAGCCAGCACAGCGGATTGCGTTGAGCGCAACTTCCGATCGATGGGCAGGAGCGTTATCTTGAAGGAACAACACGCCCAACGACAGTTTTCCACGACGTTTTTCTTTAATCGCTTCACGCACTTTCGGGATTAAATTTGCATAATAGGGTCCAGTTATCGTCTGGCCTTTTGGCATGTAATCAATAAAAAGGATTCCTTCACTATCCCAGAACACAGAGGCCATAACTTTGCCAGCGGAAGGAGCAACTCGAAATTTCTTAATGGATGGAGAGGATGGTCGTTTCCAAGACATGCTTTGTCTTTTAGTTTCAGGATCAAAATGGTGGACCCACGTTTCATCCATGGTGACAAGACGACGGCAAAAATTATCCGAATCACGCTGGAACATTTCGAGATTACGCTTGGAAATTTCCAAACGTCGCTTTTTGTTTTCGTCGGTTAACATTCGTGGCACCCATCTTGCAGACACTATTTTGAACCCCAGTGAATCAATTAAAATGGATTGAACGCTACCAAAAGATATCTTTAGGATCTCAGCTATATGTTTTATAGTCATTCTTCTGTCTTCCAAAACCAGATTCTCAACCTTTTTGACATTTTCTTCTGTAACGGAGGTTGAAGGCCGCCCAGAACGCGGGTCATCTTTACAGCTTGATCTACCTCTTTTAAATTCAGCCACCCAGTACGCAACCGTAGAATAGGGTACAGCATCACCCCCTAATGTCTGCTGAATGTCCAAAAAAATTTCCTTCGTAGACATTTTTTTCAAACTGAGATATTTTATCACCGCACGTAACTCACTTTTATCCATAATTTTGACTTTTTAGCAACTCGTTGCACAAAAAAATTTATTACATGCGAACGAACTGACAAAAACAAGTGACAGTCTGCATAAATATAGTGTGATAGACACTCTTTAATTTGAATATCGAACTTGATCCAAAAAGGTTTCATATATATGCACTTCTAAGAACTTTTTGATTCACCCTGGTACATAATGTTTTACTGCATATGAATTTTTAACGACCCTTTAGAACAAATTAGTTTTATAGATCCATGACGCATTTTTTATTAATAGTATCAGCTATAACTAGATTTCGTATAGGTACATATCCTGAACCGCATTGTAATTGAATTAAAAAAATATCGCAGGCGCTAAAGGAAATTCAGTGCATAATATGAGGACCGCGATCCCTGCACATTCGATTGTGTGCATTGCACATTTTTTACACCTCTGCCCTTAGTTTTCATGTAAACATGCTAAAAAGGCAAATGCTTTCCTTTAGTAAGTAATTTATGAATTGATGATGGCGCTCTTCGAAGCATGCGGAACATCGTACGGGAAACACCATACCACAGATATATTAATACTAAAGACCATGCTAAACTTACTTACTGACGAGAAAGTTGTTGCCAGTGTCTCGAAATCAAATTATTAGTAGAGATTCGGCACACGTTGAAATCTTTTACAGTGCGCCCGTTGTTCTAAGGCTGCGTTAGCGTGCGGATATCGGAGCGGGTCACGAGCCATGGCCGCCAGCCGGCCGCGGCTCACCGGGGGGGCTTGTTTGGATTCGTTTTATTTACGTACGCTCGAACTCACAAGCCTGTACGTCCATATTGTGCTGGTTTAATTGTCAAGGTAACGTTTTGGTCTGTTTTTCTGGGGTTTTGTTATTTCGAGCTGCATGTATCATTGAATAAGATGTAGGTGAATCGATTAGTTGTAAGGCGAATGCGGACAATACCTGACAATAGACCTGACTGAATCATGCAGAGCACACTTCAATAAACTAGACATTTTAACGGTGCCATGTCTTTACATCCCGGTCCTTCTGAGTAACTTTGTTAAAAACCTACGCAAATACGAGACTGAATACGAAAGGGCTACATTGGCCACCCGTAGAAAGGACCTGCCCAATTTAATACAACCCAAACTCAACGTTGTACAATATAGCACTGAAGTCCACTGCACTTACAACTTATTTATATGGAAATTGAAAACATAGTTATTACAGAAATGCTGTTATAAATAATAAGTTATAATATTGATGAAATGCCATTATTGTTATGGAATAAATGAATATGAATATAGTACGGGGTTCGTCATGAAAAGTGTGAATAGTTAACACAGGCGACGCGTGAGTGATACACCTCCTGCTGATAAAAGACCATAGGCGACGGTATTCGTCATATTGATATCACCCTACAATATGACCCACTATTTAATCGTTTTCCTCCAATAAGGTGGATGGAAACTAGCCTCTTTCGCCACGCTTGCCTCGCAGACCATCAGCTGCAAATTTTAAATATTCTTTAGCTGCCCTCTGAGAAGAAATTAGTTTTACGATTTTTTTACTTTTACGCTTAAACTTCACAGTTGTTATAAGTGCGATCTTTGCAATGGCCAGCGCTTTTAAAGGCAAGTGTACCTTGTTGCGACTGCTGCTATCTGTAATTGAGATCTGCCAGCTGAGCGTTGCGGCACCGCAACGCAGTTCCGCGCGCTCTTCGTGCCCCCCCTGTCCGGCATCGCGGACCGGGGCGGCGGCAGGGGCACCGGGTACCCGGATGTCAATGGGAGTGCTCATTTGGGCAAAGAGATGCAGAAAAGTGGTGTCTCCAAACAGTGTTCCTGATTAATTCATAGCATCGCCAATTCGTTCTATCATATGAGTGCGCTTAAAATTATTTAGGCGTTTATAATTATATGTAAGACTATTATTATAAACTATTATTCGTAGCCTAGCGGGCAGTGCGGAGCACAATCTATATGCAGGCTAAGTAACGCCCGGCTCTGCTGCATATTGGATGGGTGGCCATCATTGCTAACACTTGACCTCCTCGGTGTGTTGGAGGGCCCGTTAAACCGTTGCGACTGCGTGCTATTCTACCGTCCAGTCATTAGACGTGGTCAGTAGCTTGAAAACTGACGGTCTAACCAAATAATTACCAGTTGTCCCACTAGATAGCGGAGGGCAGACGGCAATTTTAATACTGGTAGTTGTTCAAATCAGGTTAGACCGGAGCCGATCCGAATTACTTTGGGGAAAAGGCGAGGGAGATTTACTTAAACGAATAGCAAACTAAGTCAAAAGGACTCAAACAGCATCAGTATTGATGCTTTTGTTAATGTCAATAATTAATTTATCAACATAATGCTTAGCGGTCACCTTTTCTAATTTCCATTTCACTATTTTAAAAGATTCCCGCCCGAAGCTTCGCCCTGGATTTCAAGCCAATGCTTAACTATGTATTATGTGCGTACTACTAATCCCCATCCTTGATGAGTTTATGCATATGCGAGTCGAGTCCTCAAATCAGTTGAAAGGAGCTTATTGGCGTGTGCGAACAAACTTTCCATGAAATTCTTAATAGTGGGAGACAACAAGACATAACTTATTATCATGATGTGCCCAGGTGGGCACATCATCATCAGCATACAGTTTACTTTGCAATTGAAATAGGCATTTCAATTGCAAAGTAAACTGTATCCTTGACAAGTAACAAGAGCCAAGTCTTGCCTCCATTTTCCCACAGTCGAAACCCAATCAGCAGCGAGTGATATTTGCATCGTGAAGTTCGCGAGCGGCTCATTTCCGCTGCGCTCCGGCGCATTAAAATGCCGATGGTATCTGAGCCCTAATCTGCTAAATGGATCGCTGCTAATCCCCCAACTGGAGACCGCCACAGAATATATCATAGCAGTATGCTAACTTCGTAATACGTAAGGACTAGCGGCACACACACAGAGACAGATGTGTACATAGCGAAGGCGTGTGTTTATTAGTGATCGTGAAGAGCGATTGCCACAATAAGGTTAGAGAGTTCAGTTAATACTTGAGAACTTATTAATCTACTATTTGCACACGCTGCGTCTGAGGCGTCCGTGGTTCGATTTTATAGCAGGTAACTTGATGCCAGACAGATGTTTGGGAATTGGCTCCTTTTGCATCAGATTTAAAACATCAATCACGGCGTGCATCTTGTTTTCCGTGAAGTGTTTTCTGGTATAAATTGTGCGAATAGGTCTATGTTGATCTGCTGTGTACGGAGGTGTACTATGTACCAAAGAGGCACGAGGCCGCGGCTGGGGGAGGGGGAGGGAGGAGGGGTATTTAGTCCAAACATATAGATCATATCAGAGGCGGTCCGATTGTAACGTATTTAGAACTAGTCATAATTATAATTATCTTAATGCCATTGCTATTGTGGGATTGGTAGAGATCGGGGCTGATTGTTGAGCGCGCTTTGTTTGATATCACTGTATAACCGTTCCATGTTGAGGGTGTCGGAGGCAACCATAGGATTTATAAACAATAAACGAACAATTGAGGAAAAGGAACCTTTGAAACGAAATATTAAACTAGCCTCATTCTTCACGTAGTACATTTTGTGGGTGACCCGGATCCAGCAGTAGGTCACCATCATAACATCACGCGTGTAATTAGGACAACTGAGACAATGCCAATACGTCTTAAGGTCGATTGTTGCTTGCAAAACTTTTGGAAATACTCAACTTCTTTAAAAAATATAGCATTTTTTGACACAATGTACCTACGTCATTTTAATACGCTTTTATTAGCTTCGTTCGCTTGTATGTATGTAACAGAATCTTTGAACATGATTTTGACCCACTTCAAAACGTCGGAATAACTCGAAATTTGGCATACTTATTAAGGACCGATGACAATTCAATATTTTAAACATTTTGACCCGTTATCACTAATAGAATAATAATAATAACGGTGATCAAGGTGGAACACCGCTCTTCGATGCAATAGCTAATAGAGATGTAAATATCATAAAGCTATTGCTATATTTTTTAGTGATTATTTAGCAATAGTTTTAAGATATTTCAACTAAAACATAAAAAATAAATAATAGTTTAAAAACTCTAAAAAAATACGCTCTTATAGAAAATCGAACTAAAAAATATAAAATAAATTTTAATAAATTTGAATTAAAAATAGTGTCAGAAAAAATGATTTTATTGTAAAAAGCGTGAGGTGCTTTTCAGGATATTATCAAAATAACCCTTCTAGTCATATCTGTTCATAAAATATTTAGAACTATTGATACCATGCACCCCACGCTTTTACAATAAAATTTTTTTTTGACACTATTTTTAATTCAAAGTTGCTAAAATTTATTTTCTATTATTTATTTAGATTTTCTATAAAAGCGTATTTTTTTAGTTTTTTTAAACTATTATTTTATGCAATGATTTAAAAAAAATGTCATGACGACTATTTCAAGCGAATGATATTCTACAAAGTCGTGTAATAAAATGGTATTAATTTCATAATGCCTCTCTCTAGACTATAATCAGACTTAAGGCTATACGTCGAATGTGCAAATAATTATTTATTTAGTATTTATAAAAAACATGATACACAAAGTCACCGACAGTTGACAGGTGAAATTTGAGCATTCTGCATATTGATAGAAACTCATAGTAGTATTCCTATTTACATATAATATGCTTTTTCTTATTTAAACCTCGTATATCACTCGCAGTGCTATAGTAATCATGTTTTTACTGATTTAGCACTTGACTTGAATTGTCAAGTCCATTAAACCAAAGAGAGCTACTGCTACTGAATCAATATACGCATGAATGACAACCTGTTATTAACCTATTCTATGGACATATCAATAATCATCAGGTGATATGTGATGGTTGGTTACACAGTGTACCCACCCAATACATATCATTGCATTTTCAGCTTTTTCAGTTTGAGTTATGTCGCAGACTTCCACCTTTCTGATGCGATAACCCTGTTTAAGTACCAGCATAATTATCTTTATTGAACGTTCCGTAGCTTAGGCTCTCGTAAAGGCTGGTATGGTATTGGTATGGTATGGTATCAACACGAATTTAATTGTATTTCCGAGATTTTTTGTAGTTGTCTGTTGAACCTTATTACAATTCTGCTACGTTGCATTAATTTATTTCGTAATACTGTTCATTTGCCGCCTTATTGCCTTCGCTAGCAAGAATAAATAAAACATATATATGAGCGAATTTATCGATATTTACTTTGTGTGTGTTTGGCAACAAATGTGTGTGACGTCGAAGTTACAGATTTAGCGAATGTGTGTATAAAACACCCAATGTTTTATGAAATGATCAAAATGAATTGAATTATTATACTCACAGTAGTCACTTTTGCTGTTGGGCAAGAGTTTAAAATACATAGCCTCGCCGACCCAGTTAAAAGTGAGCGTCTAAGCATAGAAACTAACTTGTCAGAGAGGGCAAACCGTCAAACACTGCAAACCTACCAATGGAACCCGAATCTCTTCGGCAAAAGGCTCACATTCTTAATGCTAACATGAACTTATATGAACGTTCGCCAAAATATCCGGCGTCATCCGTCACCACCGCGATATGATGACGAACAGAACCATTGAGGCGCATCCACTCGCTCTCCTAATATTTCCATTAACCTCTGACCTGCGCATGAGTGAGATGATTATCGTCAGCAGATAGTGCTTGTAGTTTTTATCTCACGATCTTTGCTGTCTGCTCAATGGGTTGTGTTTGGTAATGTTGCGTCTTACAGAACTGTGCACATCCATCTATCACGATAATTCACTGTTTTATTTACGTGTGCTTTATCGTGAAAGTTACATTTCAATGTGTAATAATCGCGAAAACCTCAGACATGATTACTAACATACCTAATATATTTTCGTAACATCTATTTGTTTTATGCTATAACATTGTCTAGCGTCCGTATCGCTTTATGACTACCGTATGTAAATATCGATAATTAGGTAATATATGCACTATCCGTATAACATAATATAACCCCGCTTGCTATACAGGTATGTATTTCATGGAAGTCTGCTCATATCTTGCCCAATGGCTCGCGGTAGACATTTCCATTGCTGGCTATTCTTGAATACAAATCACTAGTCTATTATAAATATTAATAAATCTGAGGAATGCACATCATTCCGTCAATGAGACAAAAGAATATTACGTTACAAAATGTATATTTAAGTATTTTATTACTGAAGCCGTTATTAAGGTGCTTCTACACCACTGGGATTGCTAAACCGTCCACTAATTTGAACAAACCATTTTAATTTATGGTTTACAAAGTTCTTCGAGCTCATTGGCTGTGCCTAAAAGACAATCACATTGCGCGTGGCCACCTGCATTTGGTAATACCTACCATCCTCACTATCTTAACCCAAAAATTACCGTACTGAGCGAAAGCTCCCACTTTATGGATGCAGTGGTTTAATTCGCATTGTACGACACCCTCAGGATAGAATGGGATCACACAGACGAGTTTACTTAATAGCTGTTAATAATTCATTGAGTCTGTTGTATTTCAAAAATGTTCACGCACTTGATATAGTGCTCAAATTACTTAATGTCTCCCATCTTCGGTGATGTATCGGCAACACGCTGCGACGCGCGACAACGACATTCACGCAACATTTGATACTATTTTATTGATGGTTGACATGTAAATCTACGACTGTAATAGACGGTGGAGGGCCAGCAACCAAACGGAATAACATTATTTGATAACCAACGTTGCCAATTTTAAGAAACACCGAGACACCTATAGAAGTGCCTTGAAACTTTGAACCAATTTCTATAAAACATGTCTAGAACCACTTTCTAGGCTTTCATGCCTACAAAAATAGCAAAAGCCTATACAAAAAGCTCAATTTTAACAGTGGATATGCCAACTTCCAAATAAAATTGTGAATCTGTTGCAATGTTACACCATATTAATATTATTGACCACCTTTCTGTCGGATGTTAGACGAAAGAAACGAAATGTTGTGCTCGGTTCCGTTGCTGCCCGTACTTGTCCTGGCTAGTTAATTCGATCCGATTGTAAACCTCTCGCAGTTAAATACAAATGCACAATGGAAATGTGTGTAGTGGTGGTCCCGTGTTAGGCAACACCCCACGTACAAGGAACTCATCGAGTAATGTCGTGTAAATAACTTTTGAAATTGGTAAATGTCAAAAAGGCGGGAAACATAATACCTGATAGATGACATTTTAGTCTAATTTGCAGCTGAAACGGTATTTAAAATAAAAATATGATGCAGATTTGCCTTAATGCTCTTTGCCAAATATTTACCCGCCTTTAATAAATGAACACAACTTCCACCCGACCTCGAACATAATATTAAGTATCTTTGTGCAACTAAGTACATATATACATATTATTTCTTACACGTGTACAATCCTGGTGTTGTAACGGGGGCCCGTGGTCGCAAGGCGGCGCATGCAAACGCTAAATTTAGTAAAAAAATGCAATCGAGAAGTCACGAATAAGCAACTCGGAAGCAACAATATTCCATAGTCTAAATGAATGTGTAAATAAACACCTACGAGACGTTAGTTTCAAGAGAGAGTTATCGCGACCCCATCTGTCCGTCCATCGTAGTCTCCGAAAAGTAATGAATCAGAACTGGCTGGAATACAGGATTAGTTCGCATAATATTTTGTGGTTTATTTTGATGGATCGATACCGAATCTTCTCTTCCTCCAAAGAAGGAAATCAGTCCACTGTGCCTCGCTGGTCAGATGGATTTAGATATTTCTTCTGTCAGGTTATAAAGGTTGGTTGTGGTTTGAGTAGATGAATATAATACATGAATGTGCGCAAAGTCCTAGGGTACCTGCGTTTGCGCACGGCACGCAGTAGCCATGGATCAAGATATCGATCTACCAATGTATGCGATGGGTTAGCCCTAACATATGTTAGTTCCTGATAGTTTATCTGGCATATTTACTAGCAAGCAGTTTTACGAGCAACTTTCCTCTTAGAAAGTAGGCAAAAATAATATTTATCTAGTCAAACTAATCCAAAATGTATTAACTATATTAAATACGAAGTATTTTCTGTAGGTTTCCCCGCTTAAAGACCTAGTGCAATATTCATGATTTATATAAACACACCTTTACAATAGGACCTTTCATTTGTTGTCAAAATAAAACTTGAAAATACACGAGTAATCATTTGATGCGAGATAGCAAAATATATATAATAATAATAGCAAAATAATATGTTAGGAATATTAACGAAAGGCTTCCACGTATTTTCTCAAACATTTGTTTCAGTGGACTTGCGGACAGTGAAAATAACATTTTGCTTAGTAGGAGTCATTGCCATCCCATGTGTCGCACAGTAGGCAAATAACCCATCCATTCGCGAATGTCATTAGCATGAGTAACCAGTAGTCGCAGGCATCCTCAGGGTGCAAAGGTGGGGGACGATATCGCGTTACGGCCCGGTTTTGAAGCCGGACCCGCCGGAGCTGCATTCTCGCCTCGAGGTCACGTTGCCAGATCCGTTGCTCAAATTCATAAGGCAACTTCTTAACAGAGTTAGAATTACATTTGGAATAATTATGAGCAGACCACCTGATATGCGGAATGCTGTTCTGGTAGTGGGTGGGGCAAATGGCATGTGGTGATGACCACACTAATGTTGTGGTCAGAGGGTCCATTCTTACTTTAGGCGCAAAGGGATGATCATCCAGCCAGAGGTGCTATGCCTGGCAGGGGTCCGCGGCGCCCCTATAGTTTTGGTCGGGGAATTCTTAACTGTGCGAATTGCTCTTGAAACTTCGCTATCGCGGTGTAGGACTTTTCGATAATTCTCGCATTTTGTAGGCGATATTTCTTGATGTTGTAAGTTGTGTAAAGTGTGTCGCATGTTGGTCACTGCAATACTATGCTTATCAATAATCAATTCATAGTTAGCACGCAGAAGCCAAGCCTCTTCTCACTTCGGGGGTTCATAGGACCGCGATTGTGGGGTTAATGGGGAAATGAAGCGTCCTTTTCCTCACCGTCGAGGCGACCTGCAGGCACGGTAATATTATCATACTGCATTACCCATCCTCGTATACCCGGGAGTCCGACTGTCACGACCCCTAACGGATTTCTACTATGAAACAAACAAATGTATCGATCACTTGGGAGTTTTTTTTTTGGCTTATCTATTCAAAATCCATTTCATGAAATTGGCTCATTAGATTTCTTTTAATAAATCAAATACTTAATAAAATTTATTTGAGAGTTTAATTTTTACAATTTACCTTTTACCACCGCACCGGTTAATGCAGGCACAGAGTAAACGTAATCCAGGTCTACAGAAAAGCGCCGGAAAGAGACTGCGCTTCTATTACGCAACCATTTCGATGTTTACAGTATGCCTGGGTGTTATTTGAATATATAAATGTACTAGCGACCCGCCCCGGCTTCGCCCGGTGCAATTATATTATACCTGTAAACCTTCCTCTTGAATTATTCTATCTATTAAAAACAACCGCTTCAAAATCCGTTGCGTAGTTTTAAAGATTTATGCATACATAGGGACGGACAGAAGAATGCGACTTTGTTTTATACTATGTAGTGATAGTGATTGTTCGCAAAGAGCCCATGCGATATAATACTGTCGAGTACAATAAGTGGTCGAAAGCATTGGAAAACGGAACTATTTAATAATTATCAATCTGAGTTTATTGTTTAAGAGCAAACTATAAAACGGTATGATGTTCTATTGCGATTGCAGTATTAAGTGTCGCGGAGGGGTTATCACGCGCTAAAAGGGTCAGTGGCCAGGATTGTGGCTCAGGGCTGATCGGCAAAGTTTGCATGAATTTAGATGCGGCTCTCTGTACAGGATTTAGTCCTGTACAGAGAGACACTATTTCTTTTCCTAGTGCGCTCCTTGAATTTAACACGAATAATATATTTTCATGTACGATTGTACTTTTTTGTAATAAAGATATTATTATTATACTACGAATTATGACCTCCCAATTCATAACATTAAATAATTAAACATTGGATAGGACAACTCTTTTCAATATTATAATTCAATAAATAATTTATCGACTAAATCAGGGACTTGTTTCTCCTTAGAAACTAAATCACCTGTCTGATGACGGATATGATTGGCTAAAGTTTAAGTTTACCATTGTCATTACCATAAACAATATACGCTTTCCTAAGAAATGAGCTTGAGCACTCCGACTTTTTAAACCCTTAATGGTCTAGGAATAGGTCCTTAAGTTTCACATGACTATCTGTGATTTCGTTTACTTAGAAAGGTGTCGTAAACTCGAGTGTTCTTATTACTACTACTATTCGGTCCACAATTATCCACTGCTGAGAATTACGTGGAACGGTGGAGGGTAATTAGCCTACTGTGCCACGCTGACCTGACGGGCTGGCACAGGGTTTCCTTCTATTGTAGCTAAGTTATCGACCTTGTGTCGGGCCTTACTACACCCTCAGGATGGAATGGGGTAGTGACACCTGGTCTTCTAAATCCGTCACCACGCCGACAACGAGTGTTCTTAGCTATGTCTAAATATCCTCCTCAGTCATTTGGAAATGGTAACGTCTTCGCCAGTGGCCAAGCAATAATTTAGTCCGTCAAACATTGTAATTGGTCCCTGGCAGTGCTTATGCGCGAGCCTCGCTATCCCTTACACCCGTTTCGCTTCCCGATAGCATAATGGCCAATTTGCCGGCAGTCACGCCGCGCGCACACAACCATACCGGCACCTGCATCGCATCACTTTAAGCCACTTTTAGTTTATCTTTGGTCAATGGGGAGACGTTACTAACAAAGTAAGCTCAAAGTAACTCAAACTCTAAGGTTCTTAATTGCGTTGGACAATAAATTAACTCGACCTATTTTAGTAGTTTCTTTGGCTGAACAAATCTATATATCAGCTGGTCCTTGACATTTTCAGTATTTGTATATACCGAAGTATGCAAGCATAATCATGAAAAAGTAAGGGGGGATGCTGCCAGTACTGTAGGCGCTTTTCGACGTCGCCCAATTTATTTTGGTTTTATGTTATTATAATTTTACTTTTAATTATGACATTATAATTAAAATCATCAGAGAAGCGTTCTTAGTGATGTCCCTTTCCCGTTATTTTCTTAGGCACAAAGCCGACGCAAGCGACTATACAGTGACGATAATTTATGTGATCGGGGAATGTCGACCGCTTCATCGTGTACCTATGACGCAGTTAATTACTTCAGCTACAGGGAAACGCTTTCAATACAAAATCACCTGTCGTGTTCTCGCGGGCAGGTTATATCGTAATTTGCTATCGACACGCTCGTAATCCGTGACTGAATATGCAGGAGTTGATTACCCAAATGTTTAGCATAAAATTGTCGATCGGAGTTTAAGGACTTAACATTTATGGAACTATTTATCCCCATGATAGATTCCGTGGCAACTCTAATGGCGCCCGGTTTGATTTCGGGGTCGGGCAAGTGTCTCTGTGTAAATCAGAGATACTCGGTCTCGTGCTGCTCATTTTGAACCTACCTAAGTTTAATTTCCCTAAGTTGTCCCGTGATGTGTCGTAATATGAGCGTTTAATGACAGTGCGATACCATTTGGGCGCCTGAATGAGCGCAGCTCGTCGATAACCCTCGTTAAGTTGCCACCATTGCTGCAGTTGGCCCAACATGGCCCCTAATGTGTGTACTTCAGCTTGTGTAATATTTGGGTCCACGGTCATTGCCGCCTTTATGGAAGATAAACGTCAGGCGATCAACAAAATTAATGAAACTGGTTCCAGTTAATGGTGAGTCAGCTCGCAGAATTCCTTATCGTTCGAAATGTTAACTATGAATACATTATTCGTTTATAGTACAGCCCAGTCAAATATCTTCATCTTAATCGTCATACTAATTAACTGCGATATTTAAGTTTGTTTGAGCCTACATAAATATTTAGCAATTAATTTGCATATTTTCTTCTTGTAATAAAATGTATTAGCTAAATATCGAAGTAATACTACTAAACCTAAACCGTCCGTCTTCAATTTGGCGGAGAGCCGACTGCGCAACTGATCTTTAAAGACTTTTATAATATACGTTTATTATAGTATTTGTATAATTGAAGAGGGCGTTAAAGCCAGGACATCTGCAAGCAAAAAAATGTATCTCACAATAATACATTATCAACCCGTTAACGTTTCACAAAAGCACATAAACGCGGCACATACCTACCTGCCTACCCATCACCTGTGCATCGTTAAGTCCGTGAGTTTATGGTCGCTCATGGTATTACAGAACAGTGTACCGATGTACCCACGCCGTGGTACATGGTATTCACACCGTGGTACACGGGGCGCGGCGTATGGTGCAGTGAGATATCACGAGGGCCATGATTGAGGGTAGACAGACTTACTGTGGCGTAGTGCGGGCGAGTAACGGTTTTCGATTATGCGGATTTTCGGATATGAATGCAGTCTTCGGACATTGCGGTCGGTTGAATAAATTTACACGATAATGTCGCTTTATTGTTTCGCTAATTTGTGTTGTAGTTTTAATTTCTATTTAGTGGGCTCTAAAAGTTGACTTATAATTTTATTTGATGTTCTTGATCTAGATAGAGATTCTTGATCGACACCAACAAAAAAGCCATCTTGCAGTGGTATCACTTGTTAAAATAGATAGTACCACCGTACCTCTAATTTGATTGATATCCGATAGGGAACACTGTTAGCGTCACATCCCTACAGCATCATCGGCAGTTGTACCTACTCGACCCGCGGTATTTCATTTCGCTGCGCCCGCGCACTGCGCACACAAATCAGGAGCGCGTGAATCGATCGCCGACCATAACTTATCGCCTAACATCTATTAACTCAAAAATTACCTTACCGAACTAGGCTATAGGGCTCAAATTTCGTGAGCAACAATCTAAATAAAAGTTCCATACATATTGAGTCTTGAAATTATGCGAATAAGGTTTAAATGTCTTTAAAGGTAGGAGTGGAATATCTGAGGCTAGTAATGAAAGGTTTAACACGATCGAATAGGCTATAGCATCACGGTGTAGCCGTCCAGGCCCGGCAGTGATGTAGCATGCGCGTGCGCAACGCGCAACCAAACGTCGCGGCGAGTGATGTAGGGGTAAGGAGTGAGTGTTATACGATGTGCTGGAGCTAGAGTATTGCCTGCACATCGGACGGGGTTCAATTTACATGATGGCGTTCGTTTATGGGATCGTTTTTATAATGGGCTGAGGGTTTCACATGTGTGAGTCGGACAAAGCTCTAATACTGAGCAATACGAGGCCAACAGCTCTTGTTATCCGATTATCAAATTTTAACAAAATTCCTAAGAAAGTAGATCTTAGCGAGACAAATTGCCAAAATGTCATTACAAAATCAATGAAACCGATTAAAACAAGTCCATTCTGGCAAAAAAAATCGTTAAAATGAAATTAAAATAAAACATCTACTCAAACCGACGCAAAAACTTTACTTAATGTTAAAAAGTTACTTCTACTATTCTGTTTTGGTACACTTTTTGTACAAATGGACATGGAATTAGGAATCAAATTATTGAAAACGGAAAGCTGTATAGCTCTGATAAAAGCATGTGAGATTGAAGAAAGCAAATCGCGGTTAAACAGCTTAATTACAGTGACACGAGCTCTGCTCGGCAGTCTGCGGCCAGAGGCAATGGGCCCTAAACCGCAGCTATCATCAGGGAAGCTTCCCGCTCCTTTAATGGCCCAGCCAATACCGGTCGGCAGCCATCAGTAGGACCCGCTCGGGTAATGGCCAACACCTTGCGGTCGGGCCTCATGTGGGAATTCATTTGGAAGTTTCTAGAATTACCTCCATGTGGAACCTTTGGCGGTGTCCAACATATGGGTAAATGGTGCTCCAGAACTTTTTAAAATGATGGAATTTAAGCTTGTGGTTTAAACAAAAAAAGGACAATTGCGTACGCAATTCGGTCGGTACATACAATACCTCTACATATATGTATTATAAATCCGTGACTCGACAAGTATACAAATTCAATGATTCGATACTTTTTAGTCCAATAATCATTTTATTTGTTTTTTTTTGTCACTGTTTGAACCCTCCCCAAGATGGCCCGGTAGGGAACGCGGTGATTGCTCTTTCCAATAACATTATTTAACCATACCCGCTACACAAATTTGGTAGATTTATATTACATATTTGCTATATTGCTATCAGCAAATATGTATTTTGTTGTGTTATAAATATGTTATTATTTTGTGCATATGTAATAGATTCATCAACAGCAATTTTAATATGTTATTTTGGAAATACAAAGTTAATACTTAACACAGATTAACCGCTACTAAATAAAATCTACCAATTAAAACAAACGAAAGAGAACAGGTAATGTTAAGCACAACATTAAACCGTAGCTATGTAACAGCTCCGAAGTGGTTTCGCCAGAGAACTGCCTCGATACGGTTTAGTTTAACCGCAGAATCTTTGAACGCATTTAACGCAACATGAACTACCGCCGACCGCAGGCTTGCCTTCTTTTTATAAAATTCTCACACTCGATTGCCTGACTAAATAGTAAGAACACTGTTTCAAGGAAAAATCTATCTTTATTACAGTTCAGGTCAGCAGAAACATTATGTCGTTAATGACAAAGACTTGATAATCCAGATACAGGTAAACTTTTTAAGTTTTGCCCAATTCCATTGGGGTCGGATCCAGGCAAACTAATTCGCCTAACTACCAGTAAATACACAGAGCGTTCGCCATGTGCCCTCCGCAAGTAGTAAATCCCGATGCATGGTCCTGTGTCAACCTGACTGGCCAGCGTTTAAGATTACAAGGCTAACTTTAACTTTTTGTGGAACCGAGACAGACTGCTGCCGGCTGGTTATTCATGGGGTTCGTGGACATTTTTAAGTGCCAGGTGCCTGTAACGTTAAAAAGGCGTTAAAAAAACTTGCCATCAAATACTAATTAAGATAAAGGTCTTTAGAAGTTACTCGTGATTAAAATTTTAAAAGCTCACTATTTCCATGGCCAAATTGATAACTTTAAAATGAGTGCAAACCTCAGTTTTAAAACGTTAATCAGGAAGTATCGAGCGCACCGAGATCTGCTGTGTCAGGCGTCAGGCACCAGTTGGCATGTGCCAGTGTGGTGTGCGGCGGGTGACAGGCGGCAGATATATATCTTCCGCGACCGCCATCCGACTGCGAACACAACCGACATGAGAACCGTTTAAGATAACGCGGCCTTAGATTTACATCGGGAGTTGGGAGTTCGAAATCGACAAATACATATACTATTGAAACTTTCAATGGTCCCACATGAAGAATCGGTTGTTTTAATATTGACATGTCTGTGAGTCTGTCTATAGCATGGTCTATGTTTAGCGTGTGCGTTCACAAATAAAATTGTAGCCTTGCCGATGCAAGGAACTCTCGGTATTTATTGCCAATTACTCTAATCCGCAAACTTATGTGATTCCTTTTTCGGATGACCAGATCTTATCACGCCAGCCATTATGGATTCTGACTAAGTACCTGATAATGTTTGTGAAACGCTTTCTTTTCTCTCGGAAGGAAACTATTTCTCACACTCGCCAGAGCGAAGTGGTTACACATTTTGTGTTTGTACTATGTACTGTCGGCACAATCGGTATCCATTAGTTTTCACAATTTTATACTTTTGAAGTAGTGTCCCGAACCCGTTGGTGCTAAATGTATCGTAATCGGAAATTAAAGTGATGCAGTAAAAAATCTAGTCGTAAGCGAAAAAACCCAAGATATGAAAGACCGCGCGCACTCCGCTTTCAATGAAGTCTCATTTCCGTCTAATACATTAGAGGAGGCCAGAGCCGGAGTGTAGCTAATTTTTATGATGATGCAGATGTTGATACTGTATATCCCATATTTACAAAAGCATCATATTGTTATTAGTACCTTAATCGTGTATCTACTATGCAAAACAACAAACAAGCTTATCACTGACTGTTCCTAACATAAACTAATTATTTCTAACAGTTACATTTACGTCGATTTATTCCAATCAGGGTTTGGTCTGATCTTTACCACTATACAAAAACGTAATTTAAAAAAAGCATTCTTGGAAAATAGTCTCCTATTTAATACACATTGGATTGTTGACTGTACAGGCGTAAGAACGGCCGTGTTGGACAAGTGCTAATACATTCGGTGGATCCCATGCATTCGACTCATTATGCAAGCAGATCGAGCTCGTGAATGCAGCCGGGGCTAAAGGCTAGTCAATGCAACGGTAACAAGCTATACCGAGTGTGCAATTCCGGAAACGATGAAAATATATCTACCCTAAAAGTAATATAGGTTTTAATAGTTTAATTTACATTTTCTTTGGACACTACTAGAAATGCGGTAATAATTTTTAACGGCCAAACGGATTTCATCCTTCCAGGTGTTATAATGTCACAGACAAATTTATATACTTTTTCTTGGTGGCCAAAAATCTATTTAAAGAAGCAGTGTAGTATAGTGATTTTAAAAGTCTGACATAATTTTGCTTTATACCCCACAGCCGCAGGTACTATTTGAATATGATAAAGGGAAACATAGTTATTACTTGATAGAAACACTTTAAATCTATGGACAACGTGCATAAGGAATTCTAGTTAGTACGACTAATTAGCGACTCATTAATCGTGGTGGTTAATCCTGGCGTCTACTGGCACATCTACCGCTCGACAGCCCAATTACTCGCTGCCTCACTAATTGCCATTGTCATTACCACTGCTGACACTGCTGCTGGGTGCCCACGTGACATATCTTGAGATATTGACGCCTTTGTAAATGTCCCCCACTTCAGGCAGTTTGGAGGTTTGTTTTCATTTCAAGCTGTAGCTAAATTGTATGCCAATTTGGCTCCCTTAGTCGTATTTCGAAATTGAACACGAAATGCTTTGTTGTTTCCACTATCGTTGTCATTTCTAATTATCAACCGGATATGGTTTTCAATTATTATCAGCTTAAACGATGGAACCAATCTAGAAAAGAAAAGATCGTTTGTTAAATTATACAACAAAACATTTTCACTTATTGTCGACGGGCGCTACAACTCAGAAAACGTATCATTTATTACTACAAAGACCAGACTTGCCCAACACCGATATCGAACCGTGGTGTGAGCGATACCAACGTTAATTATTTGGTATTCAACACGTCTGTTATAGTACCTTCGGTTCCCACAGCTCGTGCGATATTTAGCGACCGATGTTGGGCCGCGCGGTGCGCTTAACTGTATCGGCACACACTCATTATCACACCAAACATTCCTCTGTTTAACTTACCGACGGTAATTGCCCTCTAACTCGACCACTTGTTGACAGAGCCAATGAACGGACTGGTTTACAATAAATGATCTGGTGAATAAATTAAACGCGCTATGGGTTCGTCTTGACTCTTTTTTCTTTTTAATTCTCGATGTTTTGATTGCTTGCCATCAATGTATTAGGGTTGCCAGGCGTCCGGATAAAGCCGGACATAGGTAGGCTTTTTGATTGCGTGTCCGGCCAAAATAAACGGTGTCCGGCTCGTCCGGCTTTTGTTAGGCTTTTTATGTTTCGCAAACGAGAGTGCCCGAGCGCAGGCGACGATAGTCGACTGACGGTCGCTCACGCAGGCTGAAGTGCCGCCTGTCGCCCGCGGCGGACAATACATGGATGATTTTAAAAGATGTTCCTGAATGGAATCAAGTTTCCGATATTATAAGTATCCTATCACAAAACAACGTCAAAATAATTGATGATAGCAAATGTTTTGACCAACTGCAAAATCTAAAGGTTTTCTTAACAGTAACAAAGATAACGTTGATTTCAAGAAGCTGTTAGCACATAAGAAATGGGTAGCCTATTTTAAATCGATGATAAGTCAAGATTGCTTTTCAGAATTCCTAACTATTTTTCCGTATTACTTTGCTGTCCCAGGACAAAACGCAAACGTTGAAAGAGCTTTTTCCTTGATAGATCAGCAATTTCATGATTTCATGTTGACACTGTTGCCAAAATGTTGGTTGTAGAATTTAATTTAAAACATTTGACATGTAAGGATTTTTACAAATACATTTTCATAGAAACTGAGCTCCAATAGCAGGTTTCGGTAATCCAAAAATATGAATAATTATTTTTATTATGTAACTCAAAGAGAACAAGTTATTTTTTGTTTTATTATTTAACTTAAAGAGAAGAAGTTTTTTATTATTTTTTTAATAGTTAAAAAAGTCTTATTTGTGCCTTTCATTAGTATTTAAGAAGAATTTAAACATGTTGATAAGTGTTTAAGTATCTAGAATTTAATTTTGACTGATGACTATTTGTCTGATCACTACATAGTATAAAACAAAGTCGCTGTCGTCTGTCCGTCCATGGGTATGCTTAAATCTTTAAAACTACGCAACGGATTTTGAAGCGGTTTTTGTTAATAGATAGTGATTCAAGAGGAAGGTTTAATGCACCCGTGCGAAGCCGGGGCGGGTCGCTTGTTAATATGTATTAAAGTACCTACCTAAGACTGATTTGGCATTCGATTTTATTTATTATTTCACTAGAATTTAACAAGATTTATGATAATAATAATTAAAAAAGCTTGATTTTACATACAATATTTTTGTCGTACCTATTAATACTAAGACAATCTATCTTCTTTCTTTGGTTCTTCTACGGATTTCCTCATTAGTAATATGTGTATATAATACCCAATAATGTAGGGTGTCCGGCCTTTCTACCCAAATGTCCGGCCAAACTGGCTGGTCTGTCCGGCTATTAGGTTTGGCGACCTGGCAACCCTAAATGTAGTGATAGATGTAAATGGATGATTTTAGTCATCATTTCGTGGTTTTCGTTTCTGCCCATAAATTATCCACTACTAAGTTAGACCTCCTCCATATTCAGGGAGGGAAATAAGCCTGCTGTTGCCGGTTGGGTAATCTGCCATTTATTACGGCACCCTCAGGGTGGTATTGGTTGGTATATTAAGTTGTGTCGGGCCAATTCAAACCAATTTCATTTCATTAAGTTGAACACATACATAATTTCTAAGTAATCTTGTAGAGTAATATCTTACACACATTGAACCTAGGAAATACTTCTTAATACTTACACCTGTTTGAAATGTGTTTGTCACTAGGTTATACTGCAACTACTCCTCAGCCCATAGATGACCCACTGCTGAGTTGGGCCTCCTCCCAACAAAGGGAGGGTAATTAGCCTACTGTGGCACGCTGGCCAGACGGGTTGGCACAGGTTTTCGTTTCTAATTTTCCTTCTCTTGCAGCCAGGTTTTCGGCCTTGTCTCTTCCTTTTGTCCACTCTTACGACACCCTCAGGATGGAATGGGGTTGTGACTCTATGTATTCTAAATCCGTCATCACACGGAAACTAGGTTCTAAGACAGACTATTTACTTCGTAACAAATACATTTTGGACCAGTTTACAATTAAAGATGAGAGAAAAACCACCCAATTATACAAATCAAATGTATATTTGTAGACTTCAAATAGAACATTTTATGGAGTTCACGATGACTCAACGCTGTTAAGATTTACTGAGCTCCAAACTAATTATTATTTCAGTATTGCCACTATAAAATACAGTAATTATAAACTATAATTCTAGTACAACTACTATTTTCTATCGCCGAGCCCATCGGACACGATGCAATTGCTAGCATTTAACTGCTAAATTTTAAAATTATTCTCAAGTACACGTCCTGAACTGGCATTATAGTAGATATGTATTAATGGCTTAATGCCAACTATACCGGATATGATAATATACCAAAACTTTTCAAATCGACAATCAATAGCAAGTCGATTGTCGATTTCGACTGTATGGAAATTGCGAGTTAGGGGCCCAGGGCCATCGTGTCCGCTTTTTCCACTGTTGCATTCCCACAGTTATGTCCTACTGTATCTGTTGGTGACATTGAGCAATCATATTCCGAATAACTAGCGAGGTTTTCATTTTGATGATCATTTGTTCTGGTAATAACCTTCCTGTAAAAGATTGTTTCCGTAATGCTTACGTTGCTCTACAATAACGTGATCGTTCCCCCAGGTTAAGTACAGTGTGCGTCACGCTCCGGTTGGCGCGGCGAGCCTCCTAATCGGATTACCGCCCAATTTGCCGGCGATCGCGTTCCCACGCCGCGACCCGGGATGCCACAGGACGCCCGCGCCGCCACAGTACACGCGCAGTAGAAGATTATATCGCATGCCTATATTTAGTTGGTTGCGGATCGGAGAAACAGTATACAGAATTATAGGTATAACTAAAATACGTGTATTCCTAAGTACAAAGTGGAGGTTAAAACACAAAAGAATTACATATAAAAACCATATTAGGCTTTTAATAGGAGAAAGAAGTTCTATCCTGCACTTTGCTGTTTAATACTATAATTTAAATTAGTTCATAAAATTCTCAATAGATGGCGGTTCATGACCCAGTTTACCCAATATTCTAGCATATACGGTTGGTTTTTATTTATGTATATATTTTGTTAGCTGCTGAATCTAGGAACAAATCATTGCGTTGTCGGCAATATGACTTCACACAAAATTCAATATAGACACAATCAATTTTAACTCTTTTCAATGTAAAAATATGCAATATCCGCAAATCAAAAATACAATGAATTTGAGTAACGGCAAGTATAAAAAAAAATACATGCCTACTTCGTTATAATACGTTTAAAAATTAAAATTCTGGCTATATTTTCTACTGTTTCCAGTTGTTCTGTGTAAAGGATGCGCAAGCGCAATTCATGCGCGCTAACGACGCGCGCTTGTTTGACAATTATGCGCCTGCGCAGCGCTTCTGAATCCGTATTCATATTGTAATTTTGAAAAAAGGGCATAATAGCGGTGTGTGAATGAAATAAGAAAATGACAATTACCTGTTGTTGCGTCGAAATTCAACGAGTTGTATTATTTTGTAGTGCGATATAATTATAGCCAGACCGGTTTGTTTATTAATATAGAATAATTCTATACTATACTACTAATATACTTTAATAACTTATTATTATAGGAATACTGAATGAATTATTTCATTACTTAAATACATGCCAGCCTGTAGGTAACCCAAGTTTCCATGATTATGGATAGAAAGTAGCGTACTATGGAGCGTTGGAAAGACTGGCAGGAGGCACATTGTATTACCAAATTTGCCTTTTCTAGTTCTTTGTGCGTACCGGTGTCTAGGTGGATTTTGGGTCAAGGATTCCTCGGTTATCAGAGTTGCCTTACACCTCACAGGATGGTCCAAATGCAACGGATCACTGCCGACAGCCAGAGCAGAGGAATGGCCAGGAGTGCGGGACACGGCTGCCAAATATTGTGCCCTAGCGCAGAGGGAGTCGAGGCCCAAGGGCTGAGGCTGAGGGGAGGAGCGAAACCTGCTGCTTTTGTCCGGGCATAGCGCGGAGGCGTGTGCTGTATTGGTGTGCAGAAAGGGCACCCTTTTACCTTTCTCCGCAGTGGCGCCCTCGAGTCCCCACAAAATCCGGCTAGCGCAACATCTTACGGCCGGTTATCCGCAAAACGGATTGTAACTGAAGAAACCTTAAAAGGTCCAAAAATAATGTTACATTGTTTTTGTCATTTTGAAACGCCTTAATCATTCACATAGCATCACTTCATTCAATAACATTCCTACCTGCTACGTTGTTAATAGCAGCCCAAAACACGAAGATAGCGTAAACATTTAATCAGCAGGTAGTTAATATTGTTATTATTGGTATTTTTTAACAATTTAAAACAAATAAATAAAAATGTATCCATTAATATGAAGATTTGAAAAACGAGTCGGGATTTTAATTTTCTCGCAAAGCTATTAAATGGAATTGATGATAAACTGTGATGATAATTGTAAATATTATGTCGAACACATCATTAAGAGACGGCGTAATGGCGGCCGGCGACATTAACGCTAGAGAGGCGATATGCTTAGTTTGCTTTTGAGTATTCAATTTCTGATTGAGGTCTTAGATCAATTGCCCGTGTAGGCTACATTCCAATCAGGATTCAAATCAATTTCAAATAATTAGCCATGTTTATTTTACTCAAGAATTTGGAACTCGTGTGGGCTGGGGACGGTTATTTTCACATCTGACGTGATTGGGCACATTTAAACTCAATATTACGTCAAAGTATAATTCATTTTGCGTGGGGGTATAGTGCATATTTACACTATTTTATTTGTAGAAATAAACTGATTGACCACCATATGAAGGACTCGCATGTATCTAAGATCTTTTATTGTAAGCTTTTTAGCCTTGAAGCAAAAACCCTTATACGCGTTAAGGTGGATGCTCCAGGGTAGCTCGCGAAATTCAAATTTTCTTACGTTTTTTGCAATTTGTAGGCCAGTGCTAGGTTGTATGATGATGAACATTTGATTCGCGGCTGTAAGACGTATGTAGTTACAGAGTTATAATCATCAAACTCATCAATAAAACCCTCCAAGCTCATAAAAGTGCAAGAATGACTTTGACGTTGAAAAAGTTTTTCTTACACCTTTATGAGCTTGGAGGGTTGTATTGATGATTATAATTCTATCTTAATTAAATCCACCTTAATTAAATTGACACTGTACTGTATGTTCTCATGAACCATACTTAGTTCCGTTTATAAACGATATGTCATTACGGGTCTTCCATACTTTAATATAGTTCTAACCAGTCTAACCGTTCTAATCAGTCGGATTGAAACACAGGTTCACAATAACAAGATTTTCTGTTCCACTAGTTACTTTAATTGCCACATACGACGCCTTCAGAAAGGAATGGGTTGATGACGCTCTATTAACAAGTATTGGTAGACTGTTTCTTCAGAGTGAGTGAACTCGGGTTATTATATTTCGGTACGTGTTTAATTGCGGTCGTTTGTGTGCGCCTGCGCAATCGCCCGCTACCGAATGTTTTCGATTCGGCTTCTTCATCTCTCATAGGGTTATCGTGTGTGAATGATTAATTTACTGAAGCCACTCTAAGCTATTTTTCCTGCCTTGATCATCAAAATAAGCGCACAAACCTCTGGCCGCTGATAGAGGACTGGCGGCCTTCAAAGGTGGTGTTATATTTTAAAATGGAGATCCTTTTCCATTCGGCAATCTCCGGTTATGTGCTATGCCTTACTTTTGTTGGAGAGGATGTTAATCAAGTCGCAGCGTATATGTTTGGAATGTTCTTTGAACAATTCTCCACCCTGACCTGACAGGAGGAACTCTCCTAGGGAATGCTATTTTGGGTTTTCCGCCAACGCACTGGTGTCCCACACTTTCTGATACCGTATGAAAATGTTTTTTTTGTCGCTAAATATTTCCCGATAGATAGTATCTCATTTACAACAGAGTCCTGTGAATGTTGTCAGGTCACAGGCTAGCTGTAGATCACCAGACCTTCACCACACATTGCGGACAGCGCATGCAATCCCTAGACCAACCACATACTATGCATTCCAAAAACGCCCCGCGGCCAATATTCAATATGGAATATCATATAATAAGGCTACTTGGCAGCCCTATGTCTCTTTAAAAGTCGTTAACACCTATGAATAAATCTTTCAGAGCCGCAGGCGCATTGAGCTGATAAAGGGGAGGGGGGACATACCTGCTGATTTATGCGCAAGCGCATGCTCCCGTATCATCGGACCTAATGATGAACACAGTACAACAATACTACAGTGTTGCCAACAGAGGTGATAAATTCTTGTCTATGCGAAATTGTATACACTTTTGGCATCTTGTACATGGTTACAGTGGCAACATCGAAATCATAAGATTTTATATTCTCTGAAAGAAATTGAGGGCTTGACGATTACTGATTATTTAATATGATGTTTTCTAAAATTAAAAACACTAAAATTGATCATCACTCATCACTTAATCTAGATGCGAGTCTGAAAGGACGTAAATCCCATCGTTATGCTTTTAGTTAGTAAGCTAGATTGGTGCCGAACTCAATGAAATTGGAATAGTTATTTGTGCAACAAGAGAGCAAAGTCGTTTTTTGCTGCGAGTGCTGATATTGAATCCCGAGTAAGCGAAGGAATCAATGATTGAATCACGAGCGTAGCGAGTGATTCTAAAGTTGATTCCTGAGTGCTGCGAGGGATTCAAAGGCACGAGATGCGAAAAATTTTGCTCTCGTGTAACACACATAACTTTTCACTTCAGCAGCGAGAACACTATAGGAAATGAAATATATTACGTAACATTTTTGAAACTTTAATTAAATATTTTTAAGTTAAATATCAGTTTTTTAAGCAGTAAATACTTATTTTAGTTTAAATACAACAATAAGTTAAAAATTCAATGAATTACAATAAAAGATATAATTATCATTTTTGTTAAATTTCTTTAGTTAGTACGAAATTCCGAACGTGTTTGTCTTTGAGGTCGAATTAAAAATCGGAGTAACCCCATAACGAACTCCTTTCATCCAATCGAACTGTTAAAAGTACGTCTAGTTTGTATTTAATCAAATATAGTTCCCATAATATTGCTCTATCAATTTAATATTTATAATCTGTACTTTAATGCTTTGTATTGTTTTCTATAGCGCTACCTGCTAACATTTAACTTCATAACTCTAACGCAACTTATAACCAATTAATTTAACTTTCATAATCACACGAAATTTCTAACACAACACACTTGTCATTGGCAAAATCATCGGTATAACGATGGAAGCCAAAACCTAAATGAAGAAGAAGAAAAATCGGAGCTGTTGGTACTGGCCACTTGGTCTTTGTTTCTCTCTCTTTTCTATTGGCGGGAAAGAGATAGTGTCAATGTTTCGAATTAGAATTAAAAAGTTACTTTGTCTCACTCAGTGGGCAAAATCGCATTTTGTCCACTGTTTTCAGTGAGCAAAACCTACATGTTTGAGCTACTGAAGTGAAAAATGTATTATTAAATAGGATGCAGTTTTATTGTTTTTATATCATTAATTACCAACGAGGGGATATTATTTCGGTTAAGGTGAATAGAATAGAATAGAAAGATGCTTTATTGTATAAACCAATTATGGCGATCACAATCCTCAACGGGTAAACAAATATTATGTCTTTGTCTAAACCAGAGGCAGTGGCCCGGAGTCTAGGTGTCATTTCTATCTCTATTATGTATGTATTTACAAAAAATATATATATATAAGTAGTTTATCATCCATTTCGTTACCATAAAACAAGCATTAAGTTGCTTAGCTTGGGACGAGATGGCGTTGTGTGAAATGTCCAAGGATAGTTATATTTATGTATATAGAATGCGAAAGACGCTCAACTAAAAAAATAATTTGATACAAAATCTAACAATTAAAATGAAATAACGTCGGGGTTAAAATAATGTAATTTAGACTCAAGTTCACCAAGTCAGACGGTTTTTGTACCACTCGGGCGCTTTTTCCCCAAGCGTTGACAACACCGCGTTCTCGCGACGCACCCACCTAACTGTAAACTGATTATTTAGTACTACCGCCCGCCGACCAAATTGATTGGCGATAATGAGATTACCGACTGGTGCGAGTCCACTCGCCCGACCACTTGACCCGACTCGCCCAATCGCACTTTACAACTCGTTTTAATTTAAGAAGCAATAACCTCAACTTGATTTGGGCTATGAAGTGCCGGCTCATGTCAGCTGTCGTGTATACCGAAGTATGTTTGAGCGATTTTAGTTGGAATTGCATTGGCAGTCAATTGAAAATAGATTGGGTCTAGTCTATATTGGGAAAGAAGGACAAGGATGGAAAATAATAGTTGGACGGTTCTGATTGTATGCCCAACGTTTTATACAGTTTGCAGTGTCTGTACTCGCCCCGCGACCTCGGACACTGCAATGCAAAAGGATCATGAAGATCTAAGTCATTATTGGCAAGTCACGGAACTCAGATTACTCATAGGATAATGATTACAACAACTAGAACAACGTCCGTTACTCTTCAGTACTCCAACGTTATGTCAATGATGTTTACCAAAACTGATTTTGTTTATAATCGAATAAACTCCTTGGAGTACTCTCAAATATTTAAATTGGGTCCGGAAGGCCGCTCCACGTATAAGAAACCCGTGGATGCTCTTTTATATTTCAAACACGTCATTGATTAAGGTCTCACTTCGAAACTTTATGATTTTTGCGTCCCCTTACCACCACTAAAAGGAAACTTAGTGAGGGCAAGGGTCCGTTCTTTAAGATGACTATTAACATTGCATTGAAGTCCGTGTTGAGCCTTAGTGCGTCTTTTAGCCGTACTCTACAGTTAGTGATATTACTGCCTACACGTAATAACACGGCGTTGTACTCGGTAGATACTGCTGGCTGGGCCTGTGCACTGACACCCGTAATTATGTTATTAGAAGCTGCGCCGGCGCCGGCCGGTAGCGTGACCGAACCGTAGTGGTGTGCCGCATAGCTCTCCTTGGAACAAAGGAGCTGATTTTGCAGGTGGAGTCCAAGACGCTCCCGCGCTTGCTTTCTGACTTAATAAATAGATACTGAAGAGTTTCTCGTTGGCTCTTCTCTATTAGCAGCATTCCATCCAGCATGGTTGCGTGGTTGAATCCCCATTCAATACTTCTTGGTGATGACTTCGTTTGTAGATACGTTTTAACCTTTACCGTGACACGTGTAATATTACTGCTGCACCTGTACTGTGGCCAACAATGAGCTGGTACCGCTGCCCAGTGGCCCCAGCCGCGCAATTGCCTCCCAATTAATATTAAATCGGGCAGCTTTCACTTTTATAGCTGGGAGCCGCTTTCAACTTTGTTTTTATAACTTGTTATTATTTGTCTAGCTGACGGCCGGCTCAGGCGGCTCAATTAATCTTGAACGACTCTTAATTAGGCTACCTTTGCAAGCAAGATTTTTAAACAATTTAATGGCTGCATACCGTAAACCACTTCACACCAAATACATACTAGATTCGAGTATTTAAAAAAGGCGCAGTGAAAGCGTAGCTCCTAATGTACTGTTTATAATATAGCAAGATTCTGTCTCAATAGCCAAGTGGCTTATAGTCGAAACGCACGCTAGCTCCTGCACTGCCAACGGTACCTACGTTTTTCCTTTTCATCTAGGTATACTGCTTTGGGGATGCTCTGCAGACATAGATACAATATTTGTTCTCCAGAAACGAGCAGTACGAGTAATTTTTAACCTAGCTCCCGGGACATCCCTTAGAGACAAGTTTAAAGAGCTATCTCTTACTGTAGCAGAATTCTTACTGTAGCTGCACAACACTCTTTTTCGTTGGGGGTCCATCCCTTTTGACTCGACTAAATTTGTACTGACGTCTAGTGGTGGAAATTTTGCTGCCAATAGTGTGTTTAGTCATCATATAGGTGCTTTATGTATCTAAAGCATATACCTGTCACAGACAAACAATTAATTAATCATAATTACAAATAGACTACAAGTATAGTTGAATATCGCAATCGCACTTTGTGGTAATTATTCCGGTGCAGGGCATACATGGACACGACTCGCCCGCCGGGTTAGAGTACGACCAACGCATAACTCTTCTATCTGTCGTCGGTTAATCGTGGCCGTAATAGCTCCCGTCACGGCAACTGAAGATTAAACAAACATACAGAATATCCGCAACGCTGCAAATAGTTGTGCTTTTCCGACAGTGTTGTAAAGCTACGGTCAAACAACCGCAAACTGGCTCTTTTCTTCTCACTTTCATTGGGGTCTTCACCAGTGCTCAAACTTACTTTAATTACTAGTTTTTACGTGGATAGAGTATTTGTGTTTCTCTATGGCATGGGGCATCGGTGCTCTTAAACGAATGTTTAAAATTTAAAGCTATATTTAAAAAATAGAAAAAAAACGTTAATTTTAATTCAAAGAAAGCTTTCTAACTGTAGTTTCGGTACAGTCGTCATCTCTATTTCAGGTGATCCGGGACTTGTTGTTGAATCAATTGTTGATTTTTGTATTTATTACTTTTACGTTAATAACACGTTGCATGTAGAATGAGGAGTGGAAAGTTTTCGTGGTCCACTTCAGCTGTGGCCACTCGAGGTCACTCGAAAACACTCGCCACAATCCACTTCTGTTTATACCAAACATTGTGCAAGCTCTTCTAGTGCGTGCGAGTGTTTTCACACACTGACAGACAAGTCCCCTTCAGTGTGTGTATGTTGGTGTTGGTCCCGTTACAAGCCTTTGTGGCAAATATGCGAGTGAAGTCGCGGGCTGGGCTAGTTGAGACACCTGCTTGATAGGGTTGCTGCATCTGAAATGTAGTCAATGTAATGGAGTATTCAACCTTTCACGAACTAACGCATTCTGATGGATTAGCCAATTATTGATAATTTAAAAAGGTACCGTCTATTTAATGTTTGTGATACGTGATTTGCAAAAACAATGTCACATCTCCAAATATTCTATATTTATTCTATATTATTTTAATTTTTGACCATGTTCCTCTACTCCTCTACCCAAAGTTCCCAATCCTTTACTTCCCAACCACTTCCGCCCAATCTCAATTCTTCCGTTCCTATCCAAAGTGCTTGAAGCCTGTGTCCACAAGCAATTTGCACATTTTATTCATACCAATAACCTGATTAGTCCCCTACAATCTGGATTCAGGCCAGGCCACAGCACAACCTCAGCCCTCCTTAAAGTGACTGGCGACATTAGGTTAGGTATGGAAGACACCAAACTGACAGTTCTTGTCCTGATTGACTTCTCCAATGCCTTTAATGCCGTCAGTCACGAGATCCTTTTATCGATCCTCTCCCATCTTATGGTCTCCCCGGGGGCGGTAGATTGGTTCTCCTCTTACCTTCAGGGGCGCCAGCAAAGTGTCCGTTCTGATGAATCTTCATCAAACTGGAAAATCCTTGAAACTGGCGTCCCACAAGGCGGCATAATCTCTCCCCTTCTATTTTCGCTTTTCATAAACTTTCTCACACCCAGACTTCAGTGTGCGTATCATCTGTATGCCGATGACCTTCAGCTTTATCGACAAGGTAGTGTGGACACTCTTTCTGCGACTATTAGTAATTTAAACCAAGATCTTGAAGTCGTGAAGGGCTGGTCAGATAGGTTTGGTGTGGCAGTTAACCCGACTAAGTGCCAAGCCATTATCATCGGGAGTTCACGGTTGCTGCGTAGAGTGGACAACATTTTATTACCATGTCTAAGGTACGATGGTACTGTCATTCCTTTTAGCTCTGAGATTAAAGATCTTGGTATGATTATCGATAACACTCTCAACTGGCGTGCTCAAGTGGGTAGTGTCAGCCAGAAAGTCACTGGAGCTTTACGATTTCTTTATCGGTATAAGAATCTTCTCCCATCTAACGTCAAAGCAATGCTTGTACAGTCCTTGATTTTTCCTCTTATCGACTATGGTGATGTGTGCTACTATGACCTGAATGCAGACCTCCTCAATAAACTGGACCGGCTTCTTAACAACTGCATTCGGTTCGTTTTCAACCTTCGCAAATATGACCATGTTTCAGAGTTTAGAGCACAACTCAAATGGTTGCCCATTCGGCAGCGTCGAGAGGTACGGGCGTTGACCACTCTTCACTCTTTTCTTTGTTCTCCCACCCCACCTACTTATCTTTCTTCTCTTTTTGAATACTCCTGTTCCATTCATGACAAAAATTTGCGCTCCTCTCAGAATCGGCAACTAAAGTGCCCTTCCCATTCTTCCGACTTCCTACACAGTTCTTTTTTTGTACAGTCCATACTATTGTGGAACGCCCTACCTCCGGAAGTCAGGATGGTCGACTGTCGGTACACGTTTAAGAAAGAAGTTCGCAAGCATTTGAGCTTAACTAACTAGCCTGATGTTTGTCGTAGAATTTTATCAGTCTTTATTTTCTCTTTATCTGAGTATGTTGTTATATATATATATATATATATATATATATATATATGTGTATCTATAACATATGTTTTATACGTTATGTATGTATTATATGTATGTATGTCTTATTATAGGATATATTATGTACGTATATGTATGATCTATATTATCCTATCCAATGTAATTATCCAATGCACCTACCACGCGCCGTTTCTGCACCACCCTAAGGTAGACTGGTAGAAAATGCCTAAGGCATTAAGTCCGCCTTTGTACATTACTGTGCAATAAGTATAAATAAATAAATAAATGTTTTTATGGTTGAAAAGTGTTTTTGTTTTTTTTTTGCAAAAAGGAGAGTTTGCAGTTTTGAAATTTCACGATGTTATTGGAACGGGGCGGTGTTCATCTGACGACCGACATGTTTAAGCATAACAATAAAATTACACTTTATTTATTACATTTGTCATAATCGGCTTAATAGTTTCTGAGATGTAAATCTGCTTTTTTTGTCATAATCGCATTTACTTGTAATATTTATTTATTTAACAGTTAGTGACCTATCATTACAATATGTATTAATATATACAACTACACACTTAATTTTCATTATTTCCAATGTCTGACTAGTCAAAAGTCAAACCCGGGTTCGATTCATTGCTAAGGCCAGTCTTTATAGATACTAGATTTTCATACAAAAACTTGGGCGCACTTATTTAAAAGTTGTCATTGAGGCGACAGCCCTGTAGTTTATTGAGTAGTAGGTACAGCGAGTGGGACGTACGCACGACTACCAATGGCTCTTTCAGGCCATTCAAATGCTTTCATTTCAATAGCGAGGATGTCTGCCGACACTTGCCTCTTTAATGATGACCACATTTGTCAGATGATAAACAAACAAACACAAATAGTAAGTACAATACAAATGACAGAGTACCTCCATTGTTACATTCTCTGAATTAATAAAAAGTTGCAGAGGGATGGCACAGGAAAGGTAGAATAGTGACTGCGTGGCGGTAAGCGCAGCGCTGGTAGACCTCCCCACGGTGAACCACTATGGGCCAATTATTGTGGAAGGAACCGAAGGAATGACTTCCTTTGGCTGAAATCATGATGATGGTGTGTAATATTTATGCTTATGGACATTTTACTTGGACACCTGTGTAATGTATTGGAGTGTTAATGCGCAAGCGCCGGTGCTTGGAAGATAGTGCTCGCGTGTAAATCGGCTCGTAGGCACACACTGCGATTCACGGAAAGATATGTTTTGCGATACCAAACAAGAATAAAATCCCAGCCTAGCGAACAGTGCGAAATGAATTATGTAAAACGATTAAAAAACAAAACCAAATTGTAACTTGTGCCCTCGCCTCGAGGCGAGGCGATACGCAGAACCAGTTGCTACCTGTCAGTCACGTGAAAACTGACAACAGTAAGATTACAGGGTCTCGAAAGTCAATTACTTCCTGTAAACGCTGGTAGTAGTCAACGCCCTATGAAATTGGAAAAGGCAGAATAGGTATAGTTTAGCGAATGGCTTTCCCAAGGTGCAGCGTCCAATCTGGCTGGAGTGGTTCGCGATTCCGCAACAAATTGAGCTCCACAAGCGGTTACAAATGCAATTTGTTGCAGCACAGCGTAATGTATGCATTTATGTGTGTGTATATTTGTACGGGCGATTTGCGTGTGCGCTAATGTTGGCCGTTATTCAATTTGCACGGATGCGCGCGCGCAACCTCGCTGTGAACGCAACGGCGCCTGCTGATATTTGTCGTGTTCAAATTCTGCTGAAGATAATTCTGAAGTCCATTAAAATGTCAAAAAGCTCAGTTTTTGTATTGATGCCTAGCCCCCTGGTTATATTAGTAGTAGCGGTCTATTATAATCACCAATAGCGATCTGTGTCAGCAACCAATTTCGAGGGTACCGTACGAGACAACCTCAGAGACACCACCGAACCACAAGAAAAGGAACATTTTCTAAGAACGCCCGTGCCAAAACCCTAGGCCATTTCTTCCTTCTACTAAATTAGGAGATGCTTTACTTAAAAATAGGTGTTAACTTGCTGAGGTGACACTCATAAATTTGTTAATCAATCAAGTACCTACTAAGAGATCATTTCTAAAAGAAAAAACAGAAATATCCATTCTTCGATGCTGAACACTACAAAGCTGTTTCTTATCCTGCGCACATTGAATGGCAAACTAGTTACATGACCAGGCGTGGCTTGCAGTGTGGCGTTATGTTGTGTTGCTACATGTATGATTTATTTGAGCAATTGCTCGCAATTTTTCACACGCGATCTCAATGGGGGATCGAAGTTCTTATTGCGGCCCCTACTCTTTGTATTTGTTACATTTAAATGGATGTCTTCTTGATCTCGTTTCACCATAAACCATGGACGATATCTGTCAAGTTGAGGGCCTTAGTGCTAGTATAAGCCAGAGAAGCTATAGTTATTTAACGTCTTCATATAAAGGTACACAACTCACGTACAGATCTAAAACCAAGTACATATCACTAGTTCATAAAAAGATATTTAAACTAACCCGATAAACGTGGACTTGTGATGCACACTTAGCGCATGATCCAAGGCCTTGGGATATGTTGGTTAGGACTTTAGTAAAAAGTATGTAAGTATCCTATTCC
This sequence comes from Clostera curtula, assembly GCA_905475355.2. Classification (NCBI taxonomy): domain Eukaryota; kingdom Metazoa; phylum Arthropoda; class Insecta; order Lepidoptera; family Notodontidae; genus Clostera; species Clostera curtula. The sequence goes on along the minus strand of FR997813.1, from coordinate 111,198 downwards.
CGTGCGAAGATTGGGTACGTTAATAATTTATAGCTGCAACTTACGCTCCGCGTGAGTTAATTAAACTGTAGTATCTAACAGGAAATGGGTGATTAATTTAATTGTGGCGTCCACCGCACAGTAACATAAATATCGCCAATCATCGCTGCTATTGCTGAATGTTAATTAAGAACTAAAACAAGCGAATGCCTCGGGGAGCCTCGAATGCCCTAAATCATATCGACACGTCGCTCGCCGTCGCCGCTTCAGATATCATATATTCTGTATACATTCACTCGCGGCGATTACTCGCTAATAAACTTTGTGAGTAACGGTAGTAGGGGTCGTAGATGTGTTATTAAAATGCCAGAACTTAACCGAAGAGGTGACTGTGAATTGGTTCCCAATACAGGATTATTTTTTGGTTTCTAAATTAGTAAGTTGTTTAATAAATATTTAATATAATTAAAATACAAAAATATTGCCCGCTTTGCCTGTGAAAGGTTCCAAGATAGTGTCGCAAACCACTATAACATTACAATGTTTTTTTACGTTTCCGCAATTATTAGTACACATTAAAATTAAACACTTTTTAACGGATTTATCACTAATGTAATATAAACGCAATAATTCCTCACACAACAATAAATAGATTTTACTCACACTAAAAACTTTTTTAATATGATGTCGGTAACTGTAAGAAATCTGCCTCCTTGACTAGGCGTTCCGTAACATTTTTTCCGCAAAATATGAAATGGGCTGGGAGCAATAACTGATCGATCAATGATAGTTCAGTTCCTGTTCGTTTTTGTGGAGCGCAGGACGCATCCCGGCGCTGAGTTACGCGGACGGGATGTGAAAGGCTCTTCCATGAATAAAACATTGGTGGGAGACATCTGCCGCTTGCATAATGCAACTAATCGCTCCTGCATCAGATTGCATCTCCTCGCCGAGCTAGAATGTTACTCATGATACAGCTCGCTGAGTGCGCTTAACATCAGGTGGATCTGCAATATCTTAGCCAAAGTGTATACGACTGAGTCTCATACTCCATCATAATATTGGTCCACAAATACCCCCTATTAATGGAGGAGCATCGGCTTATACTGGCCAGGGATGGCCGAAGGCGGCATTTGAAAAATCTCCTTTCATGCACTTACATTGTGTGCTGCCAAGGTTTAATACAGACGGAGAACTATTGTGTAGTACTTCATGAATGGCCCGAGTCGTGGTTTCCGGAAATTTTCTAAAGGCCTACTGTAAAGCAGTTTACCAGTTACCTTGGAAGACGGTGACGCTGTAAACCCTATGATTGTAATAATAGAAGATCCACCTCAACCGAATCTATTCCATAAGCCAATTTCAATAATATCTGGATCCAAACTAGTAACTAGCAGAAATTAGATCTGTTTTCACCGAATGAGCACTAGTTACGTAGAGCGAGCGCATATCGGTTGCGAATCACAGCGCAGGCGCAGGTGCCGCGAGGTCTGCATTATGGATGACATTGTATTCAAATCCGCGCGTCTTATGGAAACCCTCGATAACCGTAGCGGCCTATTGTTTACCGAACCCTCGTCGCCGCATCGATTACCATTTTATTGATCGCCATTACGATTAAACAATATCGGTGATTATGGTAAATCCAATGGGTAACTTTAATGACGGCCGTATTCTAACACTTTATTGAATTACAAAGATAGTTGTTAGGTCGAAGGATAATGTTGTTAAATTGAAGCAAGGTGTCAAATCTCTCGCAAGAGTACCGTTCCAATGTGTCTGCTGGCGCTAAGAGATAAATAATGTAGCAACCTCAGAAGGAACACTTGGTGGCACCGAGCTTGGCCTGTATGGATGGTTGGCCACTTTTCGTCTATCATATTAGGGAATCGTAAGGTTAAGATGAACATAAATTGACTGCCATGTCCACAATTTCAGGACGGATAACCCCTATGTCGCTTGAAAATGACAAGATTTAACGTGTTGGTGACAACACACAGTCCATGCTCTTACTGATAAGAATGCAGTTGTAGCGAGCAGCACTGCGTATGCATGAGATGGTACGATAGTCCACAACACATGGCTCCTGTGCATACGCTGCACTTTTCTATCTTGTGTAGAACACTATAATTTGCATGCATTTAAAATGTAACCTATTGTGCGTATGGCAGTATCTCTCTGTACAGCAGCGATGCACGGGTTCGTAATAATATAACATAGATTAGAATAAAAGGCTCTATTTCACTAATAGAATATGCTATCCGGTAGTTATATGTACCGGTACGTAGTTAATGTTGTTCAATAATTACCCAGTACTTGGACGGACCTCCCTCAACTTGCTAGATGCAACTTAGCATACAATGCTGGCCAGACCGACTGGCACTCGAGGTTTGTCTATTTAGTTCCCCCCTCCGCATTGGAAATAGGTTCATGGCACTATGTAGTCTGAATCCGTGACCATATGGACTAGCTTCAGTTTTTCAAGTTGCAGAGGTCGAGATGTTCAGTCCTGCAAGGTTTTTGCCAATGGAATGGTCGTAGCCAAGAAATGTCCTCCCTGGAGCTGCGCTCACCGCGACTATTGTTCATACCCAGATTAACATGTGAACGACCCCATTTACCATTCGCCACAAAAGCGGTATTAAAAGTTCATCGTCCCGACAACCCTATACTAATCGGCGCGGCTTTGTTCTGCGCCCGCGTCGCTCTTTAAAAGAATGGCAGATTATAAACCGCTGTTATTAATACTGAATAGGATTTGTCGTGAAATATTGTCGTCACTCGTCATGCTTGTCACTTGTCAACTGACGGTGGTGAGAAGGGGGAGGGGTCCCCAATATACGCCTTCGTCTATGGCTGCGCACGCGCGGCTTTGTGGGGCTATACAAATAAGTCTCAAATGGATCCTTAGTGATATAACTGTGACTGTAGAAAGTGTCATACATATTAAAATGGTGGTTCAGTGGGAGGTACTAATTACGTAATCATCATCATCATTACAGTCTGAATGACACTCCGCGACATCTTTTCCGAAATTCATGTTGTGAAATTAGCCAATTACATTAGCTAACTGGTTATTTCGTGCAAGGATTCAGTTCATCAGTTCATAGATTTTTTATACCACAATATATTATGTTTGACCTGAAAACCTAATCAGTTCTGTGGTTCAACCTGCGTCTAGGAGATGGAAAACGTGTCATGAAGTCTCGTGCCAACCCGACCTGCGAGCGTAGTAGATACCTACACCGATTTCTCTCCACCTATATTGTGGAATGTGTATTGTGGGAGACCTGGCTCATCAGTGGGTAATTAATGAACTACGCAAGAGAGAGTGTCGGTGGTAAATTAGAGCGAATAAAAGTGTATTTTCCCGGTGTACGCGGTTGGCTTATATATATATAAACTAGAAAGCGGGAGTTTACAGCGGGCGCCGGCTAATGAACAGATAAACCGCGTGTAACTCAGTGCAGGGTATTAGTTGATCGTCGCGTAACAAACGGATAAACAATACGGTCAAATAATTCGTAAACTGTTTCCCAATAGCAATGCTGCGTCCACCGAGCCACGCAAGGGCACACTGCACTCGAAGTCATCGGTCGATTGGTACGATCCAGTCCAAACGTAAGAGGTCAATTTTCACGCCAGCCTGTTTCCCTGCAGCTTAAAATAAACAAGATCTTTAAACAAGAAGAATTTATAATAAACAAGGCGCTTTTGTAAAAAAAATAAAAAGAAATCTAACCTATGGAGATCTAGTTGTATTATTATAGCATCATCATCTCAACTAAAAGAAGTCTTAAATTGTCTTTTTATACCTTTTTTTATAGTTTTATAGCCCAGGGACGGGGCTGGTGTATGTGGGAGTCCCGGTCGCGATGAGATGGTGATAACGGTTTACCCACTAACACCTACCACTAATAGTCTGCGCGAGCCATCTGTCGTTTGGGAAACTTCGTAATCGATCCATTCGACAGTGCCTTAGCGAGGGGAGCCTTGCTCTACCCTCAGATGTTAGACCAAAGCGCTTGGAAGCGCTTCCCTCTGGGACCTTGCGTAAGAACAAGGTGTCCCTACCCTTGTTCTGGTCCTATTGTGTGCCCGTGATCATGCGGGTCACATCTGAACTCGGTTGTAGATAGCCACGAGTGGTCCAGAAACCACTAACCAAGAAAAGATACCCCTGCACTAGGCATAACCAGTATCGACCCGTTGATCCAAAGGCGGCGCATCTTACCCCTAGACCAACGAAGCAGTCATTATAATCATATTTTATTATGGCTGTGAATATAGTGAATCTAATTCGCACCTCGTCGTATTAACATATTGTTACAAATTAATAATATAGGCGGATCCTCCGGACGCATGATGCTTGTGTTTATATAAACTTACTAACTACTATACTTTTTACTTCACTTTACACAAGGATGCTGTTACTTTGATCTACAAATAAAAATCTCAACAAAATATATACACACGTTCGAAATTAACGCTAAGCTAAGCATCATAATATAAATTCTGTTGTTGTGACTTCACTACACCTACATTTTGTGGATAAACCAACGGTTATATTATTAGCTGCCCGAATTTGCATAAATATGAGAATTCTGATCATTTGCATAATGTAAGGCATATTTGACAGTTATGGCGTGCAAATATATTATAATAATTGATATTAATGTATTGTCACACCTTTATGACTGAGATAATATATGGGATTATGATACATTAGTGATGCGCGGTTATTTGACACCGAGTTTGCAGCGACGTTTATTATGAATTAAATTAGGTAGTTTTGGAGTTCGCCGTCTTTTACTAGTTATACATTTTCTTTTGTACAGTGTGTACCATGAAGTAAGGATTACGCGAGCAAAGCTGCAGCCAGCAAATAAGGTGTAAAATATACCAACAAAAAATTATCTCACTCAAAAGTGGCTCCATGTTCTGCATTAACGAGGATTTTATGTTTAACTAGCGACCGGCCCCGGCCTCGCACGGGTGAAATAATGCAAGTATTATACTTAAAAACGTTCCTCTTGAAAAATAAACCGCTTTTAAATCCGTTGCGTAGTTTTAAAGATTTAAGCATACATAGAGACGGACAGACGACAGCCACTTTGTTTTATACTATGTTGTGATGATGATGATTGTGTATAAAGATAAACCCCACATTAGTATGCCAGTACAAGTTGCGGTTGAGCCCTAATGCGCCCTTGGGGTGGCGGCCAGTGCACCGAATGTCTGTTGCTGAGAAAGTGGTTGCGCGCGAGTGTGGCCATCGGCCATCGGCCATCCATCACGCCACCCGTCGGCCTGATTGATGTATGTGCCCTAATTAATGGATGCTCCTTAATAGTCGCTCCGAATGCTTGATTGATTGGAAATGCGTAGCAACGGCGCAACTTGTTTCCAATGGCGTCTTCAGTCAACATTACATTATTCATCGCCGTTGTTCATTTATTTCCAAATGCTTGAGCGAACGCAAAAGCGATTCAGTCGTTACTGGTTCTAATTTAATTAACATATTCATTAAATAATGGTCCTTTAATGAATTCCAATGTTAACTCAGACAATACAGAGGTGTATCAGTGGGATATGTCTACCTGCCTGCCTGTCAGTCTATCTGGCAGTGCGTCTGTCTGTACATCATACCTCTTGAACTGATGTTGATTTACTTTTGTCGTAGTTGATGTAGGATGTTTTTGTGGTTTCGGTGGTTCCTGATATTAATTTTAACGTAAATTAGTTCTATAATCGCTTCTAAGAGAAATATTTCTAATTACCTGTGTGAGATATAAAGTGCCGTATTATTTATTGGCTGTACAGTATCCAGCAATTATGATGAGTAGGCATGTCAAATGCGGCGATTATCAGAATGAAATCAGCCGTCTGGATCATGTCTAACACGCGAGCCATTCTGCCACAATCGAACCTTGTACAGAGATGAGACTTTGTGTATGACTGCACTGAGACACCTTCAGCTGATTACAGTGTTGGTATTTAGGTATTTTACAACCTAATTACTATTTGATCCAGAAATCATACCAAATTAAATGTGTAATGTTATGTTGTCGCAAGTTCTACAATGAAACTAGATACTTAAAGGAGCACATTTTTTTATCAACAATAAATCCATTTAAAAACATATATTATAACGGATATAATGGGAGAACAATACCTTATGAGTTTATGCATAAGGTATTGTTCTCCCATTATATCTGTTTATGGAAGTAATGCCTCTGTATCAGTGGTAAACAGCACGTATGTCGGTAGGTAATCTGTACGTCGCCCCAAGGGTTGCGTGCGCGTGCGCAGTGGATGCGTGCGCATGAGCTGCGGTTCAAATCATAGCTAGCACCTCACAGGCAGCTGGCGAAGAGATAACGGAGAGTTGATTTAACCAGTCTGTGTTTACTTGTCTGGTCTCGTTCTTAGTCGCGTCTCCTCCAGTCACCGCGGTGGCCAGACGACTTGGCAAAGATTTTTTGTCTGTCTAGTTCCTTTAGATGCTATTCGTCACCACGAGCCGAGTTCATTGATCCCAAGTTTACAGTTCAACATGCCAGTAGGTACTGTAAGTATATCATACACTGTAAGTCCGGGCATACTTCTAGGAAGAGAAATAATGGAGTAAAGATGACGGCCCTGGCCTCGTCTGCCAATTTCGTAGTTATAGCCTCCCTTTTACTTTTAGAATCTTCGAAAACACTTCTTATTTGTAACATACGAAAAGTTTGCATTTATATGTGGGTACGTAATCATGAGAGAGATAGAGGAAACTTGAATGACTATGTTTATCACAGGATAGTGGGGACTGCAATTGGACTGTAAATATACCTCCATATTAACATCTCACCGCTCCGTGCCTCGGAGGGTCCCAGCTAAACTCGTAACCAACGTACCGCGTGGGCAGTTCCAGAAGAACAGTGTTCCATCTCAGCCACTTCAACTACCATTAAGCACCCAAAAAGAGATGACCACTATTCTATACGGTCGGTGTACGCCCGTAATTGTATGTTCCCGCAGATACAGATTTATTGAGACAGCCCATAAAAATATACAAGCCATTACCATTCCGATTGTTCCTTTCAATTTGTCTCGATAGGAATCGATCCCGAGCCTCTCGGCCGTGATCGGATGATTGATAGACGCTCGATAATGCGCCGGAGTCGATCGATAGTGATGGGAGCGACGCTGATTGCCGGCTAATGGGTGATTGTGCTATTTTTCACCTTGTCAAAACTGTAAATAAATCAAACGCACAGTCAATCACTGTGGTGGCGTTTTTCATTCTAATTTATTGCAGTTTGACCTTTGCCACCAGAGCCGAGCTGATTCAACCAGACCCAAGAGAATAGAAAGTAATGGATTCTTTAATTGTACGACAGTCTCAGACTGGATGTGAGCACGCGGCTTTTGACTTCAAAGCAAATCCTGTTTTCAGAGCCTGGAATGAGAGTCCAATGACCAATGATAATGAAATCATAAATCGGTTTGATCAACTAGCCTCCGAAGACTTATTGTATTACATTACCCGATGATTACCCGAGAATGATGTATTACATTACCCGTATATTTCATCAGAGCAGGTTGTATCCGGATGATAATAATGTCCTAAGCTCGTCACTAGCGGCCGCGTCTTAAACCACGGAGCGCGTTGTGTCTGTGTGTGCTCATTACAATGCTACAACAAATTGTATTGGACTATTAATTAGCTTGTCAATCAGTCTGCGGCTCACTACGGCTTTATTGATTCGGAATGGTTTTAATTATTTTAACGTATGGGGAAACTAATGGTGGGCGCGGGAGCTCCGCCTTTGTCCCGGTGGGTCCATTCAATGTGGTCGCTTAATATACTGCACACATCAATAGCAAGTTATATATTTGTTATTACTCGTATAACCGTGTTTGGATAAAAGGCAAATGACTCGTAATTGTTGCACCCTTCCAATTTTACAACCAGTTACATACATTTTTATTTTTGCTTACACCTGTAGTGGTTTGCGATTTAGTTTATACTTTAGGCTTTATAGATAAACAGTTGTCAACTGACCCTAGTCTTGTCATTACATAATCAACACCCTTCTTTAAATTTCTGAATTTTTATTCTATGTAATTGTATCAACCACGTTGATATAGTAGTGGTTTTTGAAACTAATAGGAACAGGAACATTCGGATATTTAAACTTAGATCAAAATAGTATGTTCGTTTTCTAAGTATCAAATGTGTGAATTGTGGAATTTGATTGTTACTTAAACCAAATAAGAGTTCAGTGAAAAACCACAAAGCTGGCCTGACCTGCATGGTGAGTAGCCGCACAAGACAATCTTGTAATGAAAACGTTTGGCGTAATTAACTGGCACTACAGTGGCACCTGTCAACATGTCATGTTCACTCGTAGAGCACTTGCCAACATTGTCGTCTCACGTCCGTCAGGTTTCGTTGTGACAGAATTATTTTTGGTTAGGATTGCTGTCATAATAAAAACAGATGTTTTTATATATTCTCACCATCATGATCTCGGATCTGTTGAGTTTGGGCTTATCCAGCAAGATATGAGCTTTTTGTTAGTTAGCTTATCTACTATTAGTTAGCTTTTATACTAAGCCAAGTAGGCTAGCGTTCCGTGATGATTGCTTTCGATACTCCTGGAAGACAATAAGGTTGATCAGCCTGATCTAAAATGTTCAGCTACCATAATATTCTCTAAGGGATATCTATACGTATTTCTATGATACGATAACCCCAAAATCCTAAGTATGTACATGTATCCAACGTCAAGCATGACTCAGAACCGACAATTGTAATCTGTTCCGCGGAGTTGTGCAACAGCTGCTGGGAGGCAGAATTAACATCAGTCATATACATATTATTGTGACGAAACCGCAAATGAAACAATTAATGGAGCGTGTCGGCATTGGTCACGACATGTGGACCCACCCGCTGGCCAGGGCTGAAGACTTGGCGCGAGATGCTCGATTTATCAAAATCGTCCGATTGTCTGAATTGTATTGTTTTAGACCGGTTAGTAATAACTATCACGGGCGTGCGATTATAAGCATACATAAGCAAATTCGAACATAACATAAAAAAAAAAAATTGTGGGTTTAAATTACTATACAGGGTGTTTCAAAAACCCTAAACGTGTGAAGTGGCGGCACAGAGCCAACAAAAGTAGCAGCTCTGTTTACTATAACACATGGATTCCATTGACATCCCAACAACTAGGTATCGTTATAATTTTCCTACCTAAAAATAGTTATAATTAGCTAAGTAATATGAGTTCTGTAAAGTTTCTTGGGTTCTTTGTGCTCATTTCTCAATTTATGACCAACATTCCGAGAAATAGAACTTTATGTTTCTTGAAATTTTTCACACGGCAGTACTATCGAGGAACGATAGTACCTACTGTTGTGTGGCTTCGGCCTGTCAGATTTTAGTTACGTCCTGCATATGAACATAAAATAACAGTAAACGAGCAACTCTTCGACTTCGTCAGTCCATAAATCGATCCAAGATTTACATCAACGTTTTCACACACCATGATTTCTCCAACTTGCAATACGCCTTTTCCAAATCTTATTCTTCGATTGCTTCCTAATGTAGCTCAACGCGTTTTGGATTAACAAATAGATACCCACTTTCTACCAATCGATTGGATAATTTACTTTATCAATTAACTTTCCGTGTCTTTAAAACATGAAGCTTGTAAAGAGATTAAGTAATGTTTTCATTTGAGCCGCAAGTGAAGTACCTACTTTCCGACGCCAATGCGATAGACATTGCCACACGCACACATATGCATTCCATTCGGCTAATGAAGAGCGGTGTGCGCAGCTTTTACCCGTAGATCCGTATCTTAAAAGCTTTGCTTGTTTCGACAGTTGTTTTTTTCTAACAATACCGCTTTAGACAGTGATACCAACTCATAAGTCCTATTTAAGCCAATTTTATATTTGTACATAACATTGATATTACGTATAAATTCACCGATATTTGAACGTAGAAAAGTGTTTGATCTAGTAAAGCAGAGCCTCTAGACCCACGATATCTAATTGTTTGTTACTTTCATGACTAGCCATAATCTTATATTTACTGGAATATATCGAATTAATTATTTATACGACGATTAGAAGTAAATATAAAATAAAGCTCTACAAATACTGTTAACACTTCTTATATCATTATGGAAATTAAACACTCCATTGATGACGTAATATGTATGCCGTAAGCTGGAATATTACTTGGACTGGTTCTCGATTAGTATGGGCGTGCCTCAATGCCTTACATAAACGAAACACATTTTAGCGAATTTCCGGCCGAAATATTTCTCGGCATCACCGTGGCAAACGCAAGGGCCAGTTGGTATTGTACGAAGCTGCCAGTCACAATATTGTGGCGCGGCTGACGAGGGCTCCCACGCACGCCATCAGGCTTATCCATCCGGCTCGGGCGCATATCACACGCCGACTTGTTTACGGCTGAAACAGCCGAAGGCTTCAGTGCACTCGCAGCATCGCATCTGTCATCTTCACTACTCATTCTGCAGTCACTCGACTTCTTTGAGCTTCGGTACGCGTGGGCCCTGAACGCAACGCCGCCGCTGCCGGGCGAGGCAACATTTACGTTGAACATCTTTAGTTATATATTTTTTTAGGAATGTACCAAATATTTTCTGTTCTATCGCTCTCATCTCTCGGTATGGATTTCAATACTTCTAAAGAGAATGCTAAACATGCTCAGCGATTGTTTTAGTTTGCTGGTTAAAATATATCATGTTATGCACCGTCGAGGCAATGTAAGCGCTCCATCCTAAATTAAACCGCGTAGCGTATTGAGTTATCTGCAAAGCCTGATGTCCAAGCAGGTTTATAAACGATCGCACTGAGAACTGCGTATGCGCATCTTGTTAGGGGTGCCTCGTGGGCGACTGATGCAAATATTTTTGATTCAGATTTATTTCTTTGGTCTAATGTATATTTAATAGTGTAAGTAAGTCAACTAATTAGGTAAATACTTAACTTGAAGAGCTTCCATATGATTCATCTCATACTATTTTAACTGAATATAAAAGAAATAAAGCACGCAGATTGTGAAAAATATAATAGTTTCGGTGTGCTTAGTATTTATAGTAGAGAAATTACATGGTAACGAAATAACTATATACATAATATAATATTTTTAGGCGCAAAGGGATGATCATCCAGCCAGACGAGGTGGGATGTCTGGCTAGGGGTTGCAGCGCCTATCCCCCGATAGTTGTGGTCGGGGATTTCTTAACTATGCGAATTGCTCTTGAACTTTGGTCTTTTTGGTAATTCTCGCAAATGTAGGCGATATTTCTTGATGCAATTAGTTCAGATTTTTCGGGTAAACTAAAATAATAATAAAGTAGAAAATCGACGTCCGATATAGGCTATCCGTCCGATTTAATGATATTCAAATTCCATGAACACATCAATGCCAGTCCTAATCCAGGGGAGAAGATGCGTCAGCCCTTGCCCAGCATGATGTATGTTGGAGCCACGCAGCGCGGATGCCGAGCGTTCTGCCGGAGCAGCGGCGCCCGCACTCCGCTTCCATCAATTACTGGCGACTGCAAATACTTGACGCACGACTATGCAGCACTTGATGGATGCTCTCCGAAGATGAAGGTACTTCTCGTTGTTGATAGCAAAAGTTGCCTCACGCTTACCAAGGGAAAACAACTGTCGGAGAAAGTATTCAGTAAATACCAAACGATACTAGGAAAACCAAGGGTCCTAACTCCATTGACGTAGGGACCGGCCTATCTTGATTGGATTGCATGGAGCCGTGGTGATCTGCCCTTCAAGACACACCTAGCGGAACAACCGGTAAACGGCGGGTTAGACATGCACGCCGTAGCTTTAACTAAAATCGCCTCTTACGAGAGCCACAGGGTTCGTGACAATATGTACTCTAACTCCACCACTGAATAGAAATATCTGTTGCCTTTTCATTTTACAAGCATTTCCTTAGGAAGGTCGCAGAGGCGGCTGCTGGCACAGGAAACATTAGTACAATCAGTCAAACGATTTTAAGCTCCATAAAGTCAGATGAGAGTCTGGTTATGATTGTTTTGTAAAGTACCATATGCGCTCGATTCCATTCTCTCTGAGTCACAACTCGTATGATTCCAGGAAACGTTTTGGGCAATCTCTTAAACGCGTTTGACAATTAGCTGGGTCTTTTCCCAGAATCTTAGCAATAATTGTGGCGCAATAAAGGCCAACGCGCTCCGCGGCCATTACGCGCTGATAAATTAGCGGCTGGACCGCGTTCAGTGCGGTTGCAATTAAAACGTAGGTAAACGTTTGAGCGGCGCACGGCCGGATGCGAAGCGACAATTAAATAGTGTTTAGTGCCACACAAACGACTGATCTACGGTTAGCTTGGTTTGGCGCAATCTACAAGCCTACGATCATTTTGATCGTCAGGTCAATTAATTACCTTTAACTTCTTGAATAGATATAATTTGGAAAATGAAATCTAGATGAAAATTTAATAAGCGAACACTGTAGAAACAGTCAAGAAGAACTAGTGGGTGAGTTAAAAAAAATATTTATTTTCAGTCTACGCAGGGTCCGCATAGCGAATATATTTCTATCTTAGACCCATAGATGAACCCCGTTGCAGTTTGATGGTGACCTATTAGTACTACATCTAAATACCATAGTGTAATAATAAAAGTTATGCTCATTATTTGTCGCCCAAGAAAGCAATAACGCGAAGATTGTACTAGACATACCGTCTCCGCTCGCTTCTGTACCTGGCGGCACAGGTTAAGTTTAGTTTATATTAGTGATGTGGTAACTGCGGCCCAATTACACACGTGGAGCACTTTCTCCGGCCTCAGGCGACCGCAGCACTCACTGCACGGGCTTCAACCAAGTGCCAGCTTTAATTTATTGGCGTCTTAGCCGATTAGATGGCACAGCTTAGTCTGGCCAGCATCACAGCCTCATTAACTAAACGGAGTCATTAAGCAGTTTGTGGAAAATACGTGGGCATTATTCCAGACATTATCGGAGTAAATCCCTTCGGTGCTGTGTTTCGATTAATTTCGTGAATAGCGTTAACGTTAACGTAACGCGTAACCCAACTTATTCTCATAAGTTGGGTTACGACAAATATGTATTATCTCATCGTTAATTGCAAAATATACGGAGAAAAAGCAAAACACATCTTTTCCTAAAATATTATATTCCACGACAAGCAAAAGTCAAAACAAAGTTATAAACCTGACATAGAACCATCGACATATAAAATAAGCTGCCAGTCATCATAACTTAGCAGGTCAAATGTACGTTTCATACGTACACGTACAGTCTTCAGGCGAATTCATTATTCCCACAACCCTTCTTGTCTATCTTTTTAGAAACCATCCAAAAAGCCTGGACTTGAAGAAGACAAATTTTACTATTGTTTGTGATAGTTTTGGTAACTTATTAATAGGTACTATAATGACAGTTCGCGACGTATGCCATACGTTCTTCACACAAGCACTTGGCATTAGGTCACGTCAAAAGAAATTCTGTTTCAATTGCCACAGTCTGCTCACTTAAAGAGAATTAAATCGATCCGTCGAAGGTTTGCTTCATTACTGGCAACCGCGAACTTGCGACAAAAAGGCAAAGCGAGCTTAGTCTCTCATTAGACGTCGTATTTGCATTAAACGGTACTTAACCCTGTCGTGACCCGCTGCGGAAGACGTTTTTTCCAACATCGTGACAATTATCTGGAGTGTGCGCACCGAGCTATGCGCACGCGCGCTCGTTAGCACTGGCGCGACACCACATGTAGCTATCATCCGGGGTTCGCCGCAGGATACCCAACCAATTGGTATTTTTTGTAAACATTACGCTGCACGCTTAAATTATGATGATAATACAGTTCTATATCACACGGCACCTTCTGAACTTACGATTTCGTGATGTCAGCCCATAAATGAGTCTGGCCTCCCCCGACTTTTAGTACTCACATAATTTCTCATTATATTGCGACTACATTTACGGCATAAATAGCTTCAGTTGCATCATACGACACCCTTAGAGAAACAATAATATAGTGACACTATGTATTATGGTCAGTGGCTGTATTAAAATCCTCCTATAAAAAGTGAATTTATAATAGGTACTAAATAGTTTTCACAGATACAAAATCGGATTGAAGAAAAATTTCAATAAAACTTTCGCAAAGAAATCGTAGTTCTTGGCTTATCCTAAGTGATTTATCCACTTAAAGGTAAACACGGTCTCCTGGGGTGCTCAGCGGGGAGGGCGGCGTGAAGACACCTCCTGGCAAAAAGTTGCCATCGTTATCTTTTTAACTTCTGCTGCAACCACGCAAAAGTAGTTGCTCGCGTGCGGTCATTGGAGAAGTATAAATAATGTATAACTTTGCAGGAAATCTGCTTTGATGCACTTATCGGACGTCTCGTGATATTCAATTCGGTCTTTGAGAATTTTGAAGTTGGCGTAGGAAGGCTGTGCTCGCTACGCCTGGTGCAGCTTATTGGTTCATCGGTTAGTAGACATTTCGGGGTTAGTATGAGTACCTAGCCTAAGATGTTATTGCCTTCCCGCTCCATATCACTTTACGTTACTTCTTACTAATGCCAATGTAACAACGACACCTAGCCACTGCTCCCTGGACTTCTCAGCTATCTCAAAAATCTTAGCTCCTACGTTACCTATAAAATGAATGCCTGCAATGTTCCTGGTTGAACTCGGCACGGGCACTCTTAATATGTCTATAAATAAGATAAGGAAACTATTAAACGCAATCAGGCCGCTGTTAAACCATTATCATATCCCGTGGCTATTTCGAGGAGATAAACATTTAGGAGGCATCCGAGGACCGTTTAAGATGCGGCCGGTGGTTTGTGCCGAGTGTGTGGTCACGAACCCATCACGGTACCGTAACGTGGCTAATCTAATTAGAGTGCAGCTCGCCGCGCGGAGATCACGCGAGCGACCTCGCTGACCGTTACAGGCGCTGATTCCTAGGGTGTGATCGCCTTCAGATTTACGGAGTGACCCTTTTCAGCCGCCATCTCGGAGACCAAAGGTATTCAAGCCTAAGACGAAACAAATCAGTTTAACATCTTAGCTCCGCACTTATGATTCAGAAGTCCTCGATGTGATGGAAGGCACTTGGCATTTTAATGTATTCGTTCCACATTCGTTGCCAGATTTGATGCAAATTCGAAAAACATTTTGAAACTATCCACACTTTGTATAATATTAATTCTGCCTCTCAACTTCTAGTATCGGATCAACCATTATCTGACAAGAAACCTCCGGCGTTCCTTGATTATAATAAGTTGAAGGAAACTGTGAAGATGAATTAAATGAGGATATTGTGAACGCGGCGCTACGAAGATTTCATTTGGAATCGACGGCGTGTTAAATAGCGACGTGTTTAAGTAACCAATGACCCGACAGCAGTGTGGCGTGGGCTGTTCACCTGTACAAGGGTTCAGAGATGGTAGGATTCCGGGGTAGATCAAGTTGAAGGGATATTTCAACCCATAAATAAGCCACTGAGTCTTCCAATTTACGGATGGAAATTACTCCTTTAGTGCTGGCTGGTCGCACGTTAGGGTTGTGGCGCAGACTTCAGATCATAGGTTCGTTTTTGGGATCATGCAAAAGTCCTTGTGTTACACATTATACTTGCTGTCATTCAGGCCTCATTTGCGACGGTGAATTACATGTAATGACTTCAACTTCCTGCGATACAAAAGTAGGAGAGTTTTCCGGAACTTGGCACAAAACTAACGGTCAGTTATTTGAAGATTTTAAAATGTCCCATGACGCCTTTTAGGTTTCTACTCATCACTTGTAGCAGTGACCTTTACAAAGCAAATAATGAGCCAAATCATTATAGTTGCGCAACATCGGTCACACAATCGACACTCCAACGATGACCCGAAATTCGCTTGATTGGCTATTGAGCTCTGTTGACGCGTCAGGATGACGCTTCTTGCCTGCAGCGACGTCACCTCCGCGTGTCGGCAAGTGGATGGTTTAATCCAATAAGCTGTAAACAAATTTTTAGAAGCTGGAGGAAAGAGGAACGCAAACAATTCGAAGCGGATATTTTATGGGCAAATGAAAAGAACTTCAATGTATATGGGATACGTAGTCCGTCACACATTTTGCCATTACTAAGCACCGGTTCCAACAATTGCAATATTATTTTAACGTATTCTATTTAACAATCCTAAAATCATTTATACGTTCCCATGACAGGTTAGTCATACAGAATTAATTAAAATGTATGTATGCGTGGCAATGGACATGGTGAGAAAAAGTATGTTGTTTATAATGACACGCTACAAATCTCAGTTTTTAAACAATAAACCTTTACATTTGTTTCATATTTGTGCGGTGGAATGTTCCGCTTTAATCTACTTTCTACGGTTCGCAGTGAATTCCCAACCAAGTGAACAGAACGCTTGAAGTTAGCGGAATTAAGATTTTTTTCCGAATGAAGTGGCAGTGGAGCAAAAAGAATGTTGACGAGTGGCGGAAACGACAACGCGCCTTGAAATCGCTGCATGCGGGGAGACGGGGCGACGGATGAGACGGGCCGTGACCAGCACGCCGGGACCCCTCGTTGGGCTACATTCACGATCACTTGTATCTTCAATTCAGACAATCCGTCTTTTTTTTTTATGTAGGAGCAGGCAGATGACTGCATTCCGCCTGATGTTAAGTGGAAATGCCGTCAAGAAGTGGGTATACCTAGTGCTAAACTGTAAGTATAGCATTAGCCATCCCCAGGGCAGGCCGCTCTGCCTGCTCTGTTACACTTACTACTAACTAACTATTTGTGTTGTCGTTGCCGGCGCGTGACGTCACCAAGCGGTTCCAACGGAAGACCAGCGTTGGCTGTGTGGCTAACATTATGCCGGGTTGGGGCCGATCTGTGACATATACCTACACTTATGTACATGGAATTTCTAGATTTTAATTTTTCTTTCTGTATGTTATACTGTGTTTTTGAAAGTCAGTTCCAACCCATATTTACCTACAGATGGGTAATTTATACGTGAGATTATGATGACGTCACCACCACTAGTGAATTGCAAAATATCAGCTGGTTTTTGGGATTGTCTCCTTAGACAGCTTAGATCCCGCCTACGTCCTTCCTGGTACTATCAAGTGTGAATCATAGTTAAAGTTATTGCCCTGTCTATGGGAATGATAAGTGAAATAGAAACACTCATGTTCTCAGCCGCGGAGGGTCAAGATGGCGGTCGAGATAAATCTTAAAACATTCGAAATGGCCGCATTTCCGTTTCGAATTGCTGACGAGTCCATTTGTATCGGTTTATGTTGATTTCACAGCGTGACTAATGCGCCACGTCTGCTGATATGCTTGGAACTTCACTAATATGTGTGCGGCGAAAAGCACTTCCAAACATGCGTATTATCTTGAAATTAAACGCTTTTATCGGATTTAACGGAATAAAACGATATTTTTGATTAGTTTTTGTAAGAAAACATAAATACTAATCACTTAAAAATTTGGTTGTGTATTATGTAAATAAGTATAGGTACTGATCTCAAATTCAGACTTGATAGCACTTAAGAACCAGATTTCATTAACTATGAAACAGTTTTACGTAAAAAACACGTTATGATTAAACGGCCAAGTACATTTCTATAGTAAATCATACCGCTTAATAAAATAAGGCTATATTTTCAAAAGAAGTAATTGATCTGTCTGAAAACATAGATTGTGTGTGGTGGGGGGATTAGTGTAATAGCGTGTCAATCCAAAGATAACTAATTGTTCTTGCTCTGGATGTCACTCGTGTCCAAAAACTGTAAAAAGAAATTCTGCGATATGGTGTAGGAATACCTAGTGCAGCTTTTCTATTCCAATGATCTAAATATTTTTGATAAAATGTCTTGCTCACGTGATATACTACACATAAACCAATCCCTGGTTTATGTGTTTAAATTTGCTTAAATTAAATCATCGTGGATTATGAATATGCTAATAGGCTCCGAATATGAATTTGTCCCATTCGGTGTCGAGACCCTTGGTCCGTGGGGTCCTAGCGCTATAAGCCTTTTTAAGGAAATAGCAAAAAGGTTAGTCGACATCACAGGAGACCGAAGAGCTGGTAGCTACCTCGGACAAAGAATCAGTCTAGCGATTCAAAGGGGGAACGCTGCCAGTATCTTCGGAACCTTGCCTAAAGGGACTCCTTTAAATAATATATTTTAGTATTTAAGTTTTAGGTTAATTGGTATTTTTAGTCTTGTTCTATTACTTAAGTTAGTGTTTTGTAAGTACATATTA
Organism: Clostera curtula; assembly: GCA_905475355.2. Lineage (NCBI taxonomy): Eukaryota > Metazoa > Arthropoda > Insecta > Lepidoptera > Notodontidae > Clostera > Clostera curtula. The sequence continues at coordinate 92,879 of FR997813.1, read as the reverse complement.
CTTAAGTTAGTGTTTATGGAATAAATAGCTATATTATTATATAGTTTCATTATATTTTTAATTAAGCCCGGGTGTCATTCTTGTTCGCGAATTACTTGTTTATAAACAGTCGCGATACTGATTTGGACCCAGTGCCAGGGTTTCGTATTAGATTAAGATTAATTAAGATAATCCGAAGAATATATATGTATATATAAATCTTTGGTAAAAACCAAATATTTCGATATTCACTACATAGTATAAAACAAAGCCGATGTCGTCTGTCCTTCCCTTCTTGAACTACGCAACGGATTTTGAAGCGGTTTTTTTTAATAGATATAATGATTTAAGAGGAATGTTTATATATATAATACATGCATAATAATGTAAAGATAAATTTAGATGTTCATAATTGCACCCGTGCGAAGCCGGGGCGGGTCGCTAGTTAATTATAAAACCCACCACCATCGCTGCCAAGCATTCTATAATTCGATAACTAAAATTTGTTACAAAGCGAAATTTGCGTGATAAATCCATTACAACTTTTCATTTTAGTTTTCATTTACTTGAACAATGTCTTTCTTAAAGGGCACATATACAGATTTTAGATTTACCTCACTTCATCATAGGAGATATCTTTACTGTGAATGAGTCAACGGTGATCGTGTGAATGCAAACAATCGATCAATCGGCCAATCGGCCGCCATTCTCCGCCCATCGCTCATTAACCTTCCAATCTGCTCCGACACCCGCCGCTAATTAAATTGTACCACGCCCGACATACACGTTACACCTACTGTCGGTGGAATCAGATATACTACCTTTGATTCCGGTCATCTCTTCGTGTAATCTGAATTGGGGAGATTTTAAGAGTTCTGAAATAAGCGTACAGAAAATGCACGCAATGCTGAAATTACCACTTAATAAAAAACAAGAAATAGCCGGTAGGGCTCCTAGTGGGGTCAGGGATTTATCTCAATAGCTCGGTTATCAGATGAAACCGGGCGCGATACTTTAGTCATAGGACCATAACGTATATACATTACGTGTACGCATTACGTGTAATGAAATCTTTTCAAAACGAAATTACAAAATTAATTTACTTAATACGATAAATTCGATATGTCGATAAGATTAATATCTCCAATTCCAATGTTAGATTAACGAGCTGCTTAATCGACCCGCCCGTAATGGACGGGGGCCATCCATCACGCGGCCCGTGGAGGCCGGGGAGGCCACTGCGGCCACTGAGCCACTTCGTGCTCTTCTTTAATTGAACTTGCATTGTGGGAGAAATGCAAGCAACGCGTGCGTCGTATGATAGTCCACGCTGCTGTAAGTGGTGTGAGATCTTGACCAAATAAACATTTCAATAATTTCCTTCATACACAAATAAAATACATAATTATGTCTACTATATCTTCTGTATAAACTTGATGTTAATCATAACGTTGAGCCCGCCGAAGTACTCCACATCTACTTCGTAGAACGAACCTATGGAATAAAATTAGTATATTATCCTTTACTATGATATTAAAATATTTGGACCTAGATAGGTAATTTAGTATTTTTGATAGCACTGAATCCATAATACACGTGAACTACATTTACATTTTATTGTCTATAACATTCCACAGAACCACAAATCAATGAGTGCCTCAACGGCCACCGTCCTGCTGTATAACAAGATTTTCTGCGTGAGCAAACACATAAACTGACCCTGCCCAGTTCACAACTTTAGAGACAAAGAAATAAAGTTCCTTTTCGTTGAAGTCAATCGCAGTCTGCCCCGTCTTACAATTGCGATCGAGCCCTTTCACACGCCAGCCCTGACCTGCGAGGGATTAATAAATTGTTTTAACTTTAAGATTCATCATTTGGTTAAACTCTCACCCGACGGGTAACGGCATGTGGCCGGAACGAGCGTGATGCGGGCCTAGTAGGTTTCATCAATGAGAGCGGCGACCGGTCTAGGCAGCCTAAATATATGTTTACTCAGACTAAAAGTAGTACAGACAGACAAAAGGACATATTACACTTTGCTTAGGGTGTAAGAAACCCGTTCTGGCGGCCAAAATATCCTTCGTAGCTCGCGCCCACAGCACGCAAAGGATTGGTGACTCTATGTGTTCAAAATGCGACACCGATCATTTCCGCATGACAAAAAGACCGGTGAAACTTGTAGCGCGAAACTAGGAGAACCGAGATATTATCAACGACCAGCCATTTGTCGTACTACTTAATTTGGTGGCCAGCGATCGATATCCACCTCTCTATTGTTCGGCGGAGGCTCAATTAAGCGGCGGGTAATTGCGCGGGCGCATCGCGATGCTGGCGCAATCGCGTGCCACATCGACCAATGGCTACTGCAATCTTGTTGACTCTTTAATAGAACTCGGCCGAATGCCAGGGCCGGGCTATGGGCCTTCGGGGGCTGGAAGTTGGAAGCCTAAAGCCACTGGGAAACCACTATCTTGGAATTGACGTTTTTCGGGGTCTAATTAACATACTGCTGATATTTGGCTCTTTGCGATCATCGCACGGGTTTGCTTTCACAAGTCTGTCTTACCAGACTTTGTATCTAAAAAAGGTAAAAAAATTGAACTAACAACGCAGTTGCTCGCCGGCTCTACAAGCAGCGTTCCGAACCGGTGATAAATGGTATATTATAGTAAATGTAGTATGTTGACGTGTTAGGTGACCGCCCCGGTTCCAAAAAAACACGGGGCGAAGGAACATGTTTTTCCATTTTGTTGCCAGCGTGGACCTTCCGCTTTTCCCGCTCTGGCAGTGCTAAGGTATAGGCGACAGTACCCCGGGAGTGGAACCCTCTCATCCCGCACGGGCGCCGTCAGCCAATCGGGGATCTGCTGCGCCCCATTCGGCAGTGGCTCAGGCGGGGGGGTGTTGCTTACCACGCGCCGCCGACGCCGAACAATGCCCTGGAACCTGAAACTTTGTCGACCATTTTGATTGGCGATTGGTTCCGGCCGGAGCGTGACGGCCATTGTTGGCTGATTGGCTTTGGCAGCTTTTGCAATTAGGTGCGCACATAGCAAGTATGTCCTTGCTCCGTGAGTACAATATCCCCCCGGAGTTGGACATACCACTCGAGCGTATTTTACCTATTAATATTGTTTCCTTTTTATGTTAGCACACCTTTAGAGTAAAGTGGTTTTGCAACGTTCTCGCTCTGATCTAGCATCAGCGATGCGCTGTTGCACAGTATTGAACGCTGCCGGCTTTTCTCTCAGCAGTGGCTTTTCCAACCGGTAACAAATTAAAATACTAAACTGACTTATTGAGTTGTTTCATAACTAGAATTCGAAATTGAATTGTAGTTTCACTTCTGAGAAAACTCAGCCCAACCAATGTTGTTAATATCCAAACCCATGGAGGGAAATAAGCCTATTGTGCCACACTCAATGGGATGGTGACACGGACAAAATTGGTTGTTGTTGTGAAGTTGAATGTAGTCGTGTGCGCTGTCATGTTGAGCAACCAGCTGGCAGTGATGGTTCTTACAATATGATCGATCTGTCACTTTTGTGATCGGCAGTAGCGAAGGCTCTGTCGCCGCGCCCGACCTCCATCGATATAACAGCGCTTGGAAGCTGTCGTACTACTGCATTTCATCAAAACGCATTTGTGCAAGTAGGTAGTCTCATAGCCACTAGCCAGTGAGCACTAAACTTGTTTGTGACTGTGGGCGAGGGAGCACCTGCGGCCCCGGCCTGGCTCGTCCATCACCCGCTGTCCCCGGTCGCGCCTCGTGGCTATCAGCCGCAATTTGTCGAGTGCCCGCCGTACTCCACCTTCATTGCCGACGCCATCAGTCCCCATCGGCGGCCCTAATTGGCCCAATAACTTATACAGGTTAAGATATCGCAGCAATGGGCAGGCGTGACGGTGCCGCGCACGCGCACGCGGAGATGCGCCATTAGTCGCGTGGCGGTGGAAACGCATACCATCGATTGAATTATGTCAATCCTCGAATTGGACACGTCGACACATTTGTCAAGCGAGACCCGTTTGATTCGTTAAGATAATCGCGTCCGTTGAGAGCCGGCGAGATTTATTTGCTTAATAGTTTTAATTTATAAGTTAACTAGCGACCCGCCCCGGCTTTGCACGGGTGCAATTATGCATGTATTATACATATAAACCTTCCTCTTGTATGACTCTATCTATTAAAGAAAACCGCTTCAAAATCCGTTGCGTAGTTTTAAAGATTTAAGCATACATAGGGACGGACAGACAGCGACTTTGTTTTATACTATGTAGTGATAAAGTTGCGCATGAGTTGTAAATTCAAACAAATACTGAAACCACTTGTTACTTTAGGAAGTTGTTCAAATAAAAATGTTACCCTGCTAAAGTTAAATAAGCAAACATAATATTGCACTGCAATTTCTATTCGCCCAGAGCTACGCCTCAAAAAGCAATTAGCGTTGTATTGTTTTTTTTTTATCACAGTTCGGCTCGGTGCGTTTTAAAGTCCCCAGGATTAAGTTGGCGAATAGCGCCCGCGCACGTGATGACCCCCGTAATGAACGCTATCTGCCGCTCATGGCTACTTGGCGCCGGACAAAGGGAGCTAATGAACGCGGTTCCGCGTGACGTGCTACTCGGGCACTCTCCTCGCACGACACGGGCGGCGCCTCTCATTACGCAGGACCATTCATGTTGATCAAACTTTGTTTCAATCGGTTGCTCTTCACTGCGCTGGGAGTGCCCAACAGCCTGCCAAATGCGACATACACCTCTTCCAACTTTGTGTTGTTAAACACTATAACTATTATATACTACTACTAAGCCCATAAATGGCCCACTGCTGAGTCGGGTCTCCTCCCATAACAAATGTTAAATATGGGGTAAAATAGTTTTGTTGAAAAAAATGGTAATCGATAATTTGAAATATTTATTGACGAAGTTAAATTCAATTTAAATGTGTTTGAATGTTGCTTATTAAGAGTTATAGTTTTAGTGGCAGATTGAGCAGCTATAAAAACGAACTTGGAGCATATTTGTCTTACAAAACTGCTGATATTACGATAGAGATAAGCAAACGATGTGACACGTTTCGAAAGACTGAACACGATTTAGGTTGTTTTTCGATATAATGGTCATAATTAACATGGAAACACATGTTCCTCGACACATATATTTGTATTCTCGTCAATAAAATTTGTTGAAAGCCACTAATCAAATCCGTTTTGAGCCACATAAGCATAATGTTATGTATCGCACTGCTGATAAGGAGGATTAATGGCCGCGACGCGGTTTAATATTATTCCTGATCGCTCACTCGCTCACTCGCTCCGAATACATAGCTGCTCCGCTAAGGTCAACCGATTGGCAGCGCCCGAGAGAAGCCTCGTATCGCCATACATTAATTTGTTTAAGTAATTGTGTTTGAGGCCGTTGCTTGCCTTTACATAATTCATGTGGGCCCAATAAAAATACAATTTATTCATGTTATTGTCATCGGTTGGGCAACTAGACTTATTGGTTGTGTCCTAACCGAGGCATAATGCGGCGGATTATCGATTTCCAAATCTAGAGGTGTAATGTGAAATGATATGATGATATATTTCGGAAGTCAACCGAGAGCATATGGTGCAGTGCTTGCCACAAAATGTAGATTTTAATTGAATTACGATTTTTCATTTTACACATAAACACCGTAGATAACTATTTGTTCATCTCTTGTGGCACTGAAACAATCTTTTAAAGATATTGTATTAATTTTTTTTTTCTTAATTATCCACCTGTATGTGTAATAACTATAATAAAAATATTAATTCTATTTAAATTCATTTAATATCAAACTGAAATTTAATGAAAATATAATTAGAGATTGTAATGGAAGTGATGTTATCAGCAGTCGAATTTGAATTGCCGTGTCCCTTTCAATTAGTGACCTATTAACACGTATTTGTTCTGCGCCCCTCTCGGTGGCAATGAGGCCACGTGCGCCCTGCGGCTAATCCGCGCACTTGTGTCCGAGGGAGCGATGGACATCTGCCCTGGATCGCCTCCACAATGGGGTGCCATCACTTAGCACCACTACTCTATTCGGCTCACGCGTTGTCGTTGCCGAATCGTAGGCTACAATACCATAAGGGTATTCTTGTCGGCGGAACTTCACAGTCATTCAAATTGGTGTCTGTATGTTTCATCCTAGCCCATATTTATGAATCGACAGTGTAGGCTGTTACTGGCTTTAAATATTGCTCAATACAAAATAACAATATACAATACTAGCTGACCCGGCGAACTTTGTTCCGCATTATAAATATTTAAAACAAAAAGAAAGTTGGACATAGGATACTTGAGATTTTTATCCCGTCCGTATAAAACCTACTTTAACAAAACGCAACTGACAGTGAAACGTTATGTTGTCTATAATTTAATATGGCCGAAGATTTGACAATTAGAAATTTTGAATTCGACTTGTTTATATTGTTGTAATTCACATAATATCTGAAGCGTTCTTCTCGGAGACTTTTGCTATGGGGATAGGGTGTCCCTGCCCTGATCCCAGTCTCGATGCGCACCATGTGTGAACCGTGCCGCAATCCTGTTTGGCTCAAGAGAGCCTCGGTGCAGAAACCGATCGCCACGGGAACTGCTATCTGCTCCGAAGGGCGGGGGTGTTCCCTGCTCCCCCGACCGGAGGCTGCCGTGAGGGTGGTAGGTTACGCGTGTGCGCCAGTCTCCTACGCCTTGTGCGGGCTTGCCTCTGCGGGGGGGGGGGGGCGTCGGGTGCCCTCTCTCCCTTTCCGCGTCCTCCTTCCTTGCCATCACGGTTTACGCGAAGGTTTGGAGCGCAGTCCAGGCTCGTCCACGTTCGGTGATGGCCACTACCACAGAAGGTAGCGACAAGTCGAGTCCTATCTCGGCGACCAATGTCGCTCTCTCCTCGGACCAGGCCGGGCACCCTTGAAGAGTATGCTCGGCGGTGTCTTCCGCGGCGGCACAGTGGTGGCAGTTTGGAAGGGGCTCCCGCCTCGCCACTTTGTACAGGGCCCTCCATAATTGAACCCCCTGCCTTAGGTAAAACCTGTACCTCAGTTAACAAACAATAAATCCACTAACGCAAATGACTCCCAGACCCAAAGCAAGTGCGTCTGGTACACCCAAGGACACTTGCACTATCCCGGAATGGAACCGGGGACCCGCGATCCAAAGGTACTCTCTATTCCCTAGCCCAACAAGGCGGGCATTACAATGACAGCGTACTGAATTGTCGATATCTAAAGACCTCAGGTGAGTCAAAATGCTCTTTAATATCAATGAGGCGGATGAAAATACCAAATACAATTGTTTCGCGTGCCTATATTGTCAATTCTAATGTAACTCATTTTGTTATTTACTTGAGATATGGGATTTATTCTACATCGGGCCGTCTACAATTTGACCGTTTATTTCACAAAACGCATGTCAACAAATGTTTGTATAGTTTCAGTAATACCTTTAAGGGTAATGGGCCGTCATCCGGTATACAGCACAGCAACTAACATCAAGAATCTTTGCTTTTATTTTGAATCCCTCGGCGCTAGACTCAAACGAGAAAGTATCGAAAATCGATTAAGGTGTCAATCCGATAAACAATCGGGTTTTAATGAAACTTCCTTACGCGGAGGAGCAATAAATCATGTCCCAATAAAACCGACAGAAGTGGAGAGGGAGGTCGGATGAGCAAGAGCAGTTTGGATGGAACAACATGTTGCCGCGGATAGAAGAGTGTACTCCTAATCGCAGCTGTCAATTAGAGCAGGACCCACGCGGGAATCGATCAGGGAGCGGGACGCTCATACGCGAACTCTACGTGCTAAGACATCTTACATATTACTGTAGTGAACTACAGTTAGTACGAACAAAACGTATAGTATTGTGACGGGGCTGGATTTTTCGATGTAATAATAACATTACCATGGCAATAAATTCATGTAATTTTTTTACTTGGGAAATGGTAAGACTTTCGATAAATTCAATGTCACAAATGTGGAATTTTACATGTGGAAATCGGAATTTTAAAGGTTAGCACTTGACACATTCCTTAAAAATAGTTATTTCCTTTAACATCCTGGTATGAGCTCATAGCCTACAACATATTTCGTAAAACAGCACCCCGATGCTAACGTCCCGCCGATGTTAATTAAAGATAGACGATCCCCCCTCTCCCGGCCCCTTCGCGCCTCGACCGCTGATCATAATTTAGAGATTATCGGTGTGTGAGCCCAAACAGGACTTTCAAATTTGTTGCCTGACAATATGAGATATTTATTTGAAGATAACGTGTTGGTTGGCGGAGCGCCGAGTGCCGCCATCGTATCATACCCACTCCCACATTTACCAGTAAACTTATTCTCATTCAAATAAGTGCTCGCTGACGAGTTTCGACTAGGAGACTGAAGGCAGCTCAGAATATGATTACTATTGCTAATCTAGAATACGCAGCGTCATCGACAACGAGCGTTGGTCAGGAATGTGAAGAGCAGCGGCCTTTGTACCTCCGCAGCTCCGAGGGCCCCAGCGCATCGTGTTCGTCCTAGTTCGGCTGCGGTTGTTCTCTACTTTAATGGTTATTTGTGCAGCAAGAGAGCAAAGTCGTTTTTCGCTGCGAGTGCTGATTTTGAATCCTGAGCAAGCGAAGGATTCAATAATTGAATCACGAGCGTGGCGAGTCATTCTAAAGCTGAATCCTGAGTGTAGCGAGAGATTCAAAGGCACGAGACGCAAAAAATTTTTGCTCTCGTGTAACACACATAACTTTTCACTTCAGCAACGAGAAAACTTTAGGAGATAAAATAAGTTTATAACGTAACATATTTGAAACTGTGAGGAATTGTGTAGGAAAGATGTAAATGTAGGTATGATGACTGATAGGTGTGTGTGGAGACTATCACCTAGAGTAGGACAGGGGCCGTAAATGATAATGGTAATCTTAAATATGACAATTTATAAGAGACTTAATTGATGCAGGTAAATTCCCTCTGATTCATCACGAATAGCATACGCATGTCACGTTTCACTAATCTTAAAATTCATAAACACTAATCGACGACACAAAATGTTAATGTGCAAATAAGATTTTATGCAGCTCCATTTATTGCCCCTCACTTCTAAGACATGGCGGATCGCATGTGATCGGATTGGGAACATGGTGCGCGGTGGTCGTCGGTTGCGCGCAATCATGTAATTATATCATTCCTCTTCGGCGGAGAAATCAAGCGCAATTCGCAATAAGATTTATGGAGTTTTTACCTAGAGGGAGCGATGCACTCGATGTTGCCGGTCGTGCGGCGTGGCGCAGCGCGGAGCCATTACGCTAATGAATTAGATCAACGGAGCGGCCCGCGGGTGCCCTCTGCAGAGATGCATCAATTATCCGGGCCGATGCCATTCGTGCCTGCCAGCCGGGCCCGGTGCAAAGGCGCAGACAAGCAGCATGGCTTTTGACGCATTATTGTATCCGATGAGTCGTAGTGATGGGTACAAATACCAAATATTGTTTAATTAAAACTTATAAACTTTGGTTGTACCCAAACACCTACTGCTTACAAGCGTTCTGTGGATCGTGTCACCGAACACGATTAGCCGAGCGAGCGCCGCTGATTAGCAAGACTCCATTCGGGCCCGTTTTACACACGACGCGACCCCGACTCATTAAGTCTTAGCAGCATGGCGGACTGGCATAAATCGCTAGATATCGCAGCCCATCGCATGGTATCGCGGGCTATCGCCAGATCGCTCCCGGAGACACGTCACGCTCGCGTTATGCGCCAGCGGCGGTTTTAATTAGCACCGTTAGATCCCGAACAGATGTAATTAAGAGCGCAGCCGCATTCATTATGCCTATATGCAAGTAATAGTGTTCATTTTATGCAGAAATTCTACTAGACCTCTTCACTTACAGGCCACTTAGTCGTCTACTCTGCATTAATCTTCTTGAAGAATCCCATGTTGTTGTCACATGGGGGAAACGTCGGTGGAAGCTTCATTGTACAGTCTAAGTGTATCCGGGAAAAATATGTTCAACAGCACAGGACGCGACTTGGTGGTACTTGGTTGCGGAGTGAGAACAATTTCTCGGAGCAGACTAAATCGGACGCGGCAGCATCCCTTTTTAAGTAAATGTGGCTAATGACAGGGCAGTCGCCAAATGGGGTGATTCGTGGTGCACAATTAGTGTTTCATAATTAAACACAGTACGTTACAAGGAGTAGTCATTTAATCTGCTGTGGGCCCGACAGATCCTAATGTTTGGCCATTAGGCGCGCATGTTGCTACAAATTGAGCAATTAGTAAGAATTACAGAGATTGGTGGGTGTGGGGATAGGACGCGTCGGCGCTGTCGGCGCTGCGGTGATCGATGGACATTTCATTGGGAGGTGTGACAGAACTCGGTACCAAAACATATGTATGTACTAGTATTGTAAATGTTGTGGGCAATGATGATCGATCAAATAGCTGTTGCTTTATGGGTTTTACCAATAAGGACACAATTCCAGAAGCAAAATGACAGTTGCAATGGTGTACAATACGTTTTCAAAGTACATACTACGAAACCCATAATAACTGCCCAATGAATACTTTTCAAACGGATGTTCTCTCTTCCCATTACAGGGAGGAAATATTTTCTATATACGTATGTATTATTATTAAAAAACATAAGTGTAACTTGAAATTAGATTTAATTAGGTACTTTTAAATAGTCAGATGGCTCGTTTAGTGTACGGGTATGGCCCGGTCAGAAGAGTCACTCCGCTGAATAGGGAATTAAACTCTGAAATTATCGAATACTTACTATTGAAGGTTCAAAATATGTCGCCGACGGTTCAGTTTAAACGGCCTGAAGCCACGGTAGGGAGCTGACTGGCAAGTCTACGTGATTCTGATTTAAGCCAATTATTGGTTTAAGCGATTTCTTTGTGTGAACATTGTTGGGGCTGTGTCCGTAAACGGTCGCGTCCTAATCCGGCACTAGCGTTGATTTACAGTAAGTGCGACGGCGCAGCGACCAGGCGAGAGGCGTGCGCCGCCGCTTACTATCACACAGGCGGCTGGTCTGCGGTACTGCCTATTTAGTCTTGTGAACAAGTTCACAATGTGAACAATAGAGACAAAGTTCCTAAAAATACCACCTCTAGAAAAATGAGTTTGAAGGATTTTGGTGAAGTTAAAAATCGCAATTGTTATTAACAAAATAAGATGAAAATAAAAATGGTATTTCGTTATTTGTTAAAAAACACTATTTAAAAAAAATATATTAAGGCAATTTTTAAAAAAGTTCATTAATGAGGAGGAAATTACCGATTAAAAAAGACCAATCTCCCGGAACTCAGTCTAAAAATTTGAAAAAGCTCCACGAAGTTTAAAATTTTTAGGAAATTTATTTAAACCTATTATCCCATAATACGAAACCATGTACCAACCCACCTGTCCTGCGTGGCACAGTTGGCTACTTACCCTCCCTGTGATGGGAGGAGGCCCGACTCAGCAGTGGCTCATTTGCGGGCTGAGTAGTAGCAGTGTGTATGAGTAGATCATTAGCTGTTACAGCTATGCTTAAACTGGCATCTGGCATTGGCTAGTGTGGCAGATAGTCCCACAGTGCAGAGGTAACACGTAGCGACATACTTTACACAATTTACCCGAAACATCTGAACTAATTACATCAAGAAATATCGCCTCCAAATGTGAATTACCAAAAACTCCTTTACCGCGATAGCGAAATTCCAAAAGCAATTCGCACAGGTAAGATATCCCCGACTTCAACTACCACCTTGTCTGGCTGGATGATCATCCCTTTGCGCCTAAAACACCATGTCCTTCGCATGCCGTTACCGACATCGATGGATACACCCCGCGGCGCACGCGTCGCCTTGCGACACTTGGTGCATCGCGTGACTAGCACACAATATATTCGGATTATATACCAACAGATGCGATTATAAGATCATAATAGTGATTTACAAACTATTTATTACCGATTTGTGACACTCAATTAACGCGTTCAAAGCGGGTGCGACACTCGTACGATGCCGTCGCGTTTGGGCGACAGTTGCCCGTCGAAGTTCAATAAGTCGACAACTTATTGGCTTTAACTAAATACGTTTCGTTACGGTTACGCTTTCCACTTGACAATAATAACTTACGGGAAATCTAATACTTGTGGTTGCCACAAATGTGGCTTAGCTTAGGTCTTCGTGCCTGAGCTCCTGTAATTTGATGGAGGGACTTTTGGGTTGATAAGCCTGTTGAGGGTGGATGTTATACCATTCTAGTTCTGACCTGGATGTCAAACACTGATAGATAGCTAAAATACGTAAAGTTTGCAAACCTTGGAAACAAACTTTTGATTGCATAACAAAGTAAATTGAAACCCCCAGGTCGATCCAAATGCTTCCACACGAGCTCATAATATGCCGATATCTCGCGCATTGAACGCATCAGATAATCCTTGTTTATGATATCTCTGTTTTGACAGCGCAAAATCGCGATTCAACGAACGCACACCACGCAACACACGCACACCAGTGCGCGTGTATGAGCTCCATCCAGTGTCATAATGTGCCCGCTTTGTGGCTAAGGCGACGCGCAAACGAAGTTATTTCGGATCGTCTTTAATGTTTTGAATATTCCATGGTTTGTTGTGCCACGAGAGTAACGCTCATACGAGTATCTGTGACCGTTGAATTCAACTAGTTGTTTTGACTTTCATGTCAAACCAATAAAACGGTGTTTGTTGTAGCTCCGACCTGATTTTGGTCAATGCACGCACAAGTGACATTGACCAATTTCCTTACAATGAATAGTGGACACAGCACCTTGGCTGAGCCGGCTACAGATAGTGTCCACGTTTGCGCAGCGCCTAATGTCCATGGTGTAATTTTCGAAATTATGAGGTTTTATTGGACTGTTATAGTGAGAGCTATTAATACCTTATAATTTGTGGTCGCAACGGTTCAACGCGATTGGATAACGATCATCGGGTCCCAGTTTATGATGATGGATGTCCACGATAGCCGTAATACCCATATTTCAAGTATCGGCGATGCCTATGGCGGACAATTATCGTTATTTGCTTTGGCCCATTATGATCCACGGGCCGTCGCATAATGGGTACCACCTACTGTTCGTGTCTGTCGTTATATTATTGTTTTAACCTGTGATATGCGATATCTATACCAGTGTCAGAATTTATTGGGATTACCGTTTTATTTATTTATTTATAAGAACTGGTTAATAACGGCTTAAACTTGTTCGAGTGGCGGGAGTATTTTTTGTGGATCAGAAACTGCCCTGTAAATTGAAGATATTATTTTTGATTCTGTGGGTTTCGTTCCAAGTAAAAGAAGTAATGAACAATGGAAACGTGTTAGTTAAATAACCTTTTGCTAGCCCTACCTTGGCGTGGGACTGTGGCCTAATTTTCGCCATATTGGAGAACTTTGGACTCAAGTGTCAGTCATTTCTTTGTAACTATATCCCTGCACTGCGGGTGCAGTTTACAAACGACACCCAGACTCGGAGCAAGTGTTTCTGTTTTACACAAAGAGACTTGCCCGGGACTATGTGCGAAGACGGTATGCTAACTTAATTATCCTGGACACTTCTGTTGTGCAATACACATCTTAGCTTACTATAAATAAACACGAAATCAATGCAACCCAATCAGATGTTTGTAACAGAAAATATGATAAAAAGAGTGTCCACGGAGTTTCTTGCCTGTTCTTCTCCATAGGACCTACTTTTTGGAACAATCAACAAGATTCCTAACTTCTCTTTTGACTTTTCAAAAACACCAGTAAATAGGTTCAATTGAAATAAATCATTTGAGTTTGAGTTTATTAAACAGACAGACGCTCATAAAATTCCAACACCTTTCAAGGAACGTTCAGCGGAATTAATCATTTCAACGACTGCACTTCCAGCGTCTTGATGCTGACCATCTGAAGCGTCAGCAGCTAGCCCCGCCGGGTAAGCAGGCGGTTTTTACCCAACACCCGACTTGGCCCGGGATCAACTCTTTTCACGTAACGGCGGCTTGGGGGGGCTCTGCTGGGGAATTTATTGAGGAAGTAATCACCGGAATGAGTTCACTATATTACCTATGACTAACGCGGCAGTGGCTCCGCTCACTAATACGGCTGTCTCGTCTTGACCGGATTTATCTCTAATATTACTACTTTCGTTATCATCATGAATTAATTAGCAGAAGAACTACTCATAAAAACACGTGTTTAATTGATTGAGGAAACATTCGGCGATCGCTATACGACTGCGGCAGGTTGGTGGCAAATGATCCTTTAAATGCGGGATTTTTTTTAATAAAAAGGAATTTGGTAGCACAAGAGGATGATTTCCCTCCATAAAATTGGAAGAATCCCGAGTCTGCAACGGTCTAGGCCCTCTCCGAATGATGGGCTAAGATATTTGTAGGTTGGAAAGTTCGCAGTGTAAGCCATTTTATGTCGGGCTCGTGAGAAGAGGCGTATATGTATATGCATGAAAGTTGGAAAAATCGAAGGACACCCATCTTAATAACATTAGTATTCCCACACGTGGAGCTGGAGGGAGGCTCCTTCCGAAAGTACGCTCAGGTGCTCCTTGACCCGAGGACGTTCATGCTCATTTGAAGGTAGCATCTCCACTACTGGAGTAACAAACAAACATGGGCTAAGATCATTTAAAGGCGGCAAATAAATACATTTGTTAATGTATCCGTATAAATACTCCTACTTAGGATATTTCGGAATTATGTCTTATTCAAGGTTTGCTTTAAGCCCAAAAACATAATTAATTTAAAATAACTCGGGTCCATAAAAAAGCAAATCGTAACTGGTTCTACAAAACTATTAATTTTGTCTGTCGTCCGCAGATAACAAACACATTTACGCTTTTTTGGTCCTTCGGCAGTGAGCCACGTGATCGACGCCGGGCACCCGCAGAAGGTTCACTACGTTCTGAATCAAGATAAAACAATTTTCTATGAACTGATTATATGACTGTGCTACCATATCACATGCCTCGCATGCTAACTGCAGCCATTAAAATAAACTGATGACGGGCATGACATCAACACGGTTTTGATTTTCACAAAGTGCTGTCTTAGATATGCCGATTCTAGCCGATAGCAGACATGACGCGACTGGCACGAGGCGTTGAAGCGCAAAATACGCGAACAAATAAGTTCGTGCAAACTATTCCGAGTAGTTTATGAACCTGAATTTTCTACTTCCAATGCAATGTCCAGATACTCATGATTACGTAATGAGTAAACGATAGCGCTAAGTGTAAGCTGATTTCCTGCGATAAGCTTTGGTCGCTCTGACTCATACTCTGAGCCTGATGACGCTAGCCGCACCCTCTGCCGTTTCGCTGCGGTGTGGCGCCGGAGTGGGTCCGGCGTGGCCTGGCCGAATTAATTTAGAATTAATTAGGATTAATGTCCTGCTCGAGCGACGACGCGACGCAGCCGTGAGAATGTCGCGCGCTGATCTCACCGCGGGTCGGGCCTTCGTCACGTCACCGTATTCTGCTACAGAAAACTGTGGCATCGACCACGCATTCGGCTCGGTTCCTCCTAGCATCGCAATAACGCCAAAATCCCTTCTATCACAGCAGGGATGACAGATGACTCACTCCTGCCCGCTGGTCGAACCAATTTCCCACCATAGTTTTCTTCCTTTCCCGCTAAGCCTAAATTTATTTGTGTCGCTGCCTATGCAGCTCGGCAGTTATTTAATCAGCCTCACGATGGATTGGTTTGCTGACTGTGTCCATTCAGAATCGGCGAATTGCAATCATAAGACAATGTAACAGGAACTAAATACACTTAACCCGCGAGACAAGCGAAACCGGTAGTCTTTCCTAGTTTATCTTTCTCACAACATTAATTTTCAATGTCCATGTATTTCTAGTGTATTCGTTTTGAATTATTCATGTCTAATTTGGTAAGCTTTTTGTTATTCGCCTATTAATTAAGTGGCGTATATCTGAATTGATTTAAATTACTGCCATAATGTCCCGTTTGTGTGTTTTGACCTCCATTTGTCTGCGATAACAAGGCGATGGTTATCTTTAGATCTTGTCGCATTTGAATTCTTGCTTAGAACTTGTCCTACCCAAGTAGGTATATGAAATAATTTGACTAAATTAGGGGTAAGTATAACAAGTTAATTACTTTTTACTTAACTGCTAACCCACCAAAAACATTGGTTTGTATGCAACTTATAAAATATTAACAACATCTGAAATGTAAAATAAGGTTATGGAATAAAAGGCTTTAACATTTCACGATGCACTGTAGGGAGAGGGCCTATGATGTTGTTTTATCACCATCAAATTAGAAACGTGCAGTCAACTGGGTAGTGGAATCAGACGAATGCCGCTTACCCCTTTAGGGCCTGCGGTCGTGGTAATGTACATGGCAGTGGTAATTATGCACGCACGGCCGCCATTTTAATTAGCCGTCGCACGTATCGTCCATTTATCAAAGGCGCGTATTTATACGAGTCCCGTCCCGTAGCAAGTCTGCGTCGGACGGCCATTAGTCAGCGCGGCCCGGCCGGGCCGGGTCGACCCGCGCCCCACGGGTGGTCGCCCAATAAAACTAATACTTCCGAACGAGAATCTTCGGCCGATCGGCTCTCTTCGAGCTCTCTCGTGTATCTTCGGAACTGATTCGCAACCGTCACATATTTATAAGCTCTTATTACTGTTGCGTAACCGAAGCATGCAAATGGTGTTCACCCTTCAGACCCCTTCACCCTTCGCAGAGGCAGTAGTTTAGGTTTTGATATTAGGCGCTCATAGCTTAACTTTCTGGTATCATATAGCTACGTAAATTAGGTCAAAATGCATAGGTACCTATAAAACAATTATGGGAATCTTTAGAGAGGAGTTTTTTTTAAAGGAGAACTTTATACTACTAAGTACTTTTCATTTCAGTAGCTCAAACATGTAGGTTTTGCTCACTGAAAACAGTGGACAAAATGCGATTTTGCCCACTGAGTGAGACAAAGTAACTTTTTAATTCTAATTCGAAACATTGACACTATCTCTTTCCCGCCAATAGAAAAGAGAGAGAGACAAAGACCAAGTGGCCAGTACCAACAGCTCCGATTTTTCTTCTTCTTCTTCATTTAGGTTTTGGCTTCCATCGTTATACCGATGATTTTGCCAATGACAAGTGTGTTGTGTTAGAAATTTCGTGTGATTATGAAATTTAAATTAATTGGTTATAAGTTGCGTTAGAGTTATGAAGTTAAATGTTAGCAGGTAGCGCTATAGAAAACAATACAAAGCATTAAAGTACAGATTATAAATATTAAATTGATAGAGCAATATTATGGGAACTATATTTGATTAAATACAAACTAGACGTACTTTTAACAGTTCGATTGGATGAAAGGAGTTCGTTATGGGGTTACTCCGATTTTTAATTCGACCTCAAAGACAAACACGTTCGGAATTTCGTACTAACTAAAGAAATTTAGCAAAAATGATAATTATATCTTTTATTGTAATTCATTGAATTTTTAACTTATTGTTGTATTTACACTAAAATAAGTATTTACTGCTTAAAAAACTGATATTTAACTTAAAAATATTTAATTAAAGTTTCAAAAATGTTACGTAATATATTTCATTTCCTAATATACATATAGTGTTCTCGCTGCTGAAGTGAAAAGTTATGTGTGTTACACGAGAGCAAAATTTTTCGCATCTCGTGCTTTTGAATCCCTCGCAGCACTCAGGAATCAACTTTAGAATCA
Source organism: Clostera curtula (assembly GCA_905475355.2). Lineage (NCBI taxonomy): Eukaryota > Metazoa > Arthropoda > Insecta > Lepidoptera > Notodontidae > Clostera > Clostera curtula. Next base: position 75,108 of record FR997813.1, on the reverse strand, counting down.
CTCGCTACGCTCGTGATTCAATCATTGATTCCTTCGCTTACTCGGGAACAATATCAGCACTCGCAGCAAAAAACGACTTTGCTCTCTTGTTGCACAAATAACTATTTCCTATCAGCACGAGAGACACAGCGTATAACAGACTTATGTAAGCTTTCTGACTAAGAAGAGATTATTCCTTTGAGTCAAAAGACAGGCCAGGGCCAACACGGGTCGCGTCCCGGTCAGACCGATACACTCTGCGATTTATTCTTGGCTTAACAGCGCTCGTTTCTTTCATTCGCAACGGGCAAGCGACTTTGTGACGTTTCGATATGTTGTTGGTCAGTGGTGACCAAGTACCCAGTTGCCACTTTTAAGCCGACACCCATTACTTCCTCATAGGAAAATAAAGAGATTTGCACCGGCGCCGCATTTACATACTCGGCTCCGCAAGTGGAACCACCGACATTCATTTGCTAATTGCTGTGGAAATTAAAAGCATATCGCAGATCAGCAAAAGGTCGCACGAAATCCATCTTTATGCAGCGCAACCTCCCAATCGGAACTTGGGACACAAAGTAGTGATCTCATATCAGATTCCATCTTGTATCATTTGAACAGCCAGTGCTTACTTTTTGAATGGTTCCTGTAGGCTATTGGCAGGCGCCCCCCGCCGACGCGACTGCGCGACGCACTGCCTAATCGTTTGTCATCGTAAACACGACGCCCACGCACGCGGCTGCGCCTGCGCAAGGGGCGACACTCAACACTGCCTTGCGTAACGCGTAGCTGGGACTGAGGCTCGTAAAATTAAAAATATCAATGTGAAGACTATAAATATACATTTAAGAGGTCTGGACCAATCCAATTTATCAGACGGCTTTTACCGTTGTCCGCTCCGCAGGGTTATCTGTTTTATGAGCCGTTGCGGGGTCCTGCTGGGTTAGTGCCCGGTGCCAAAGCTCATGGAACCCAAGTCAGACTGCGGGACATATATGGCCACGTGGCCAGGCCAAATGTCTGATTTCATACCCATTTTTAACTTCCAATAACATATGATATTAAAAAACAATTTATTCTAAACTGAGCCGTTGCATAAAGTGCCAATGGCGACAAGACAAATCAATGAATGTGGATTGTATGGGCAGTTCGTAAGGTCTCGTGTAAAAAATATACCGCAAACGGTTAATGGTTGTTTAGTTTTTATATTTTTATGATGTGGAGTCTTCACGTAATAACACGCGTCGCGCCCATCAATCGCAATCATAGCTTTATGGTCTTTTTTATGGGAACTCCGGACAAGAGACCCTCAACCTTCGGTTAATGCTCGTAAAGTTCAAATTACCATTTCATATTTGTATTTTTTTTTACTTTTATGTGGTTATAGCTACTTCATTTCAATGTAATGAAATCAGGGGGTCGTTACATATCATAAAAGGATACATTATAAGTGTAATAACAACTGGAACGCTCATTTTAAGCCATGTTCCGGGAAATAATGAAAGGCCGGAGACTCTAGTTCAAACCAGATGGCTTCGTCTCACTTGTAGAGGTTGATACGTGACAGCGATTAGACCTGACAACTTACAGCTTCGTATTTTTCCCAAATATTAATTAGAGATATGACTTGCTCGATAAGTAATCGTAGGCTTTATTCCAAACCTGTAGAGCCCATTGTTCCGTAGCTAGAGCGCTAAGCTCCGGTTGTCAGTCAGTGAGGGGATTATCCGTGGCGGTGGATCGATTGATCGGTCGATCGATCACGATGCGATCGCGCACGCCCCTCGGCGGGTAATTGCCGGAACAATTGCTCCGGATCAGGGTGTTGGGTAACACCGGGGGGCAGCCTCGGACGGAGCGCGCGGGGCAGCTGCAGCAAATGCGACCGATATTACTGCTCCGGCTAGCAAACAACTTTGCAGGGGAGTCCCACTCAAACACAGTCCTGGTAACCGGCTTATCTTGTTATGAGGCAGATATGTATCTTTCCATTAAACCATACAGAACCTTAACCCTACATAGTTTCTATAAACGATTGTCCTAAAAGTCAATGGGGACCATTTATCGTATTAGGCCACGCTCCCCACGTGGGTGGGTTCGATTTGTACTTCTGTTCTACTTTTGGAGCTGGAGGATAATATTGGCTGATTGTGGCTGGACTGGGTGTTGCAACTCGGAGGCACAGAAATCACAATCCAGACCAGACCAGAAATAGCCCCTGCTCCATTTAAAGTAGCTATCTGTATTATCCTTCACAAAGCACAAAGTTAAGTAAAACAATTGATACTGGTTCGGGTCACAGTTCAATGTGTTCATTGTTTACTTTGGCAGATAACTTAGGAACCTTTTCGTCTTGATGGTGCCACGCCAATTCCAATAAACAGGACGACGCGCGACGCACGGTGTTGCTGCGGTGTGTTGCCACAGGAGTAGATAAAGGACAGAGTGAAACCTTCTAAGAACAGCGCCACAGTAGGTACACCACTACAAGTATGAACGAAACCGGTTTATACTAGTTCGGCCAGTGCTTTAACAAAGGGCTACCTCATCGCTCGCTGTGTGTCGCGTCGTGCGTGTGTTTATAATTGAAATTTGAATAAATTAGAAAGAGTGTAAATATGGTTTATAGTACTGTGTGTTGTATGGTTTAAGTACAGCAATCGAAAAAATAAAAACATAATTACATTTTTTTAATCATCCCAAAGACCAAAGAAGACTTTTTGAAATGATGTGATAAGTTTATGACTAAAAGTATGTCTCAATTATTAAATGACAAATAGATGTAAACAAACTTTTGTGTATATTTATTTTAATCCTCCTGTGCCAACCCTATAAGAATAGGTTACAATTTTGCTCACTCTTTAGAAGGTTTCGCTCTGTATTACTCTGTGGTGTTGCCGCGGCGAGCGACGGGTCGCCATTAGGCCGGCGACTGCGATACTAGATGGTCCCCGCGATAAGCCGGTGGTATCATGCAATCTGTCAGCCCATGCGGACCTAGCCCCGCGTACACCTCTTGACAAGCACAGACAACGAGCGGCTTTGAACTATCAGTTTACAGACAGTTGTATTTCAATGCCATTTCCGTTGTGAATGGACTTCCGGCGGCTATTAGCAGCGTGCTCTGTATAACGTCAATAATTGCCAGTGGCATCGGCAAGAATGTTATTACCTAAAATGGGTCGCTTTGCACTTAAGCAGATGTTAGAACCGCAGCCACAACGGTCAAATAACAAAATCCACCGATTTCTGAGGACATTGTTCAAACATCGCCATTGCGTCACCTGTCAACGATCTTTGCAGTTTTAATAACAATAAAGTGATTCACGCTCGCGCGCAGTAGCGGCTGCCGGTGCGCACCGTGGGAAGATATGCGCTCTCCTAATTATTCGCCAAAACGAGTTGGCCGAACTGCGACGGAGACTTGTCCCGCAGTGCGCGCCTGCGCCGCCCTCGTTGACGCGTCGCACCGCGATGAGGCGATGAAGGCGCATCATCAATTTCCAGTTACCTAGTGTGGCTGATCATGATTCTCGATGCATAGCTTCATTCTTTTATTGGTACTAATCGTGTACTCTGGAGAGACGGCGCATGATTTGTCGACCGATTTCTGCACAAACTGCCCCATTACTAGTAATGGCCATGTGTCGAATATATTATATGCTGGCTCGTGCAGGTTTTCATTTATAACCTAATAGAAAGACAACAGTTAAAACATGGCAAGCCATTAATAAAGAGTGAAGTGAAGAAGACAATGGCGATGTCGCGATGGTACCTAAAATCCCTCTTCGGGCCGTAGCTGCTTCTCTGTCACCCTTTATTTTAGTTCTTCGAATCGAATGTCCGTTACAAATTTGCTGTTGCTCCATTAGCGACACCAACGTCTCGTAATTTGCATCTCTAATATAATAAGATATTGATTTTTAATAATGTTTAAGTTCACCACTTATATGAGGACTTTCTGCGTTTTAATAAAGATTAAAATCAAATGACAAAATAATGCGTCCTCTGCGATCTTAATAACAGAACGGTCCCGAGAACCGATCCCAATCTGCAAACATCTCGTTTCAATAACATTTACGATGTCGAACTAATTTGGCATCACATTTTCGAAACACTGGGAACCCTCTTTGAGAAGACCATCAACTGTATACTTAACTGCCCCATCTGAACACCACATTCGGGACATTGGGCAACGCGTTGAGTGTATTTTAAAACCCATACCAATACGGGGCAATAAACTGCACAGTTTGCGTTAAGTGTTGCGATAACATAAGCCACGTTATTTTTCCCTTGCTTCTGCTGCTTTTAACTAAACATTAATAAACATTATTAATCTCAACCTGTTGGCAAAACTATTATTTTAAACGAGATAAATCGTCTCTACGCCCGTCTGCTCCTCTTTCGCTTAAAAAACTTAGCTGGATTTCATTAATTTCGGTCTAAAAAACAAAACAGAGAAAATAGTATAAAATAGAGAAATCTAAAATAATGATATCGTGTTGTAGGACTGATTAAGCGCAAAAACTTGAAGGACTGAGATGAGTACTTCCCGATGGACGACTGGTGGACGTACTGGTGAATTCGCAGCCAAGCAAAGCGCTAGAGCATCAAGACGTGACTACACGTCACTTTACACACGTACGGGCTGTAAGTGCGTGTGCGTCTAGTGTCGCGCTACGCATACCTGAGTGGGTCATCCTGCGAGCGCCACTCAAAGGCACTGCGCCCGCGCATCCATGTCTACAATAAACACTGCCGGTGTGTGACATTAATGAATTCAAATGTATGCAAATGTCGCCGTAAGCGTATCAAGCGAGTGAACCACAGTACCGCGTGCATTCTTGTGAGCCGCAGTACGCGCTTGCCATGGACAGTGAACACCATCACACCACTGGCCGCGGAGCGTAACTGACGTAGTAGCCCGTAGCTCTGGAAGAGGTAGTCCAAGGAACGCTGCGGGGTTGTTGGTGGGTAGTGGGCACATAACCTGTCCGTCTCTCCACAAAGGTATGATGCTTCCTTCTCTAGTCAAAAGAAGCTCTTGCTAAACAAAAACCGTGAAATATGCCAACATTGCCAACAAGGGTATTTTTGCCCTATGAGCAGTTTACAAGCAAATCTTTAACGTACAAAAATATCTTGATATTAAGGCAACATTGATTGACTTTGGTGGAAAATAAATTATATGACTGGCAGCACTAACTATTGTGTGCATTGCTAAGTTCACTCAGTAACGTGTTAGAACTCGTCAAGTACGGTGCGTATTTTTGCGGGCAAATTTTGGCCCAGATTTGGAAGTGAATTGGGCGCGATGGTGAAAACACAGGTTAGTTTACTTATGATATGTGTTAAAAAACGATTTGTAGAGTATTTTATTGTTAGTATCATTGACGAGGATAATTTAAAACTAAAGTTATCATGATGGGCAAAGTTATCCAGTAATGTTCCGATCTACGATTGACAACATTGCCCGCCATCTAAAAATGCATAGGGCTGGCACATACGACACTCTGTGATTTATTTTATTTTATTGAGACTATTTTAGTACTAATTCAAAGAGGACATTAGTTGTTATTGTGAAGGTACACAGTAATTACTAATAACGTCTTCTTCATACTATTTATTATTATTTAAACTTTAATATGACCACTTCTAACACTGATCTGACTTCGTTATATGGTTTATTTCAGAAAAATAAACATAAATCTCGAATACGACAACGAAAATCAAGACGTCAAATTGGATCCAGAATGTATAAAAACTATACAGAAGAAATTTTAGAACTTGCATGCGAATCAGTAGAATCAGGTCAAATTTCTTCTGGAGATGCTCAACGACTATTTAGTATCCCAAGACGCACAATAGAAAATAAAAAACAAACATATTAAGCCAGTTGGGCATCCTACCGTTTTATCAGCTACAGAAGAGACCCAAATTGTAAGAGTACTACAAGCATCTAGCGATTTCGGCTCCCCGCTAACTAACGTGGATCTGAAGCTTCTAAGTTAATGAATATCTAAAAAAAAAATTTCGAGATCATAAATTCAAGAATCGGATTCCTGGTGAAGCATGGATTCTTCAAAAATCTAAACAACAATAGGACACTTAGGCGTCAAAGTACTCCTCCGTATCGCTGTCATCTGGAAAAGTGCCCAACTCTGGGCCCTTAATAAAAATTGTTGATAAAATACTTCTTTTTTTTACCTTGACACATATTATTCACGATAGAAACAAAAAAAAAACAATATAATTTTATTGATATGTGCCAACCCTAGCACTTTCAAACAACGAAATGCAAATTGTATGAAAAACAGAAAAAATAATATGGTAACATTGCCCAGTCATTTTAGTAGGAATCTTTTAACGGTTTCGCTTTAATTTCTACAGTAAATGCCATCTTTGCCAAAATTCTTGAATTGGCTTTTGATGTCACCTGCTTAAAGGCCATATTTGCGTCAAAAATCAAGGTAGGCAATGTTGGCTAAAAGTCCAGGTAACTTTACCCGCCAAAAAAACGAATGAAATTTTGAATAAAATGTTTAAAAAATAATAATTTTGCTACACCAACACATACACATAATCTTAGAGTAGCTAATGATAAAAGAAAATACTTACGTCCCCATAGAAAAATATTACAAAAATTTAAATTATTCGAAAAAAGTGGGCAATGTTGGCTTGTTCCACGGAAGTAAATTAATGAGTCGTTAACTCACTGCTAACACTGATTGAGTTGGACCTTATAATAAGCACAAATTAGTTAACCTGGCATACTAGCCAAATGGATTGGCACTGTTTTTATAATTGAGGCTGCCTTTGTCGCTTGCCATTAACATTAGCATTCCTTGATCAGGTGGCCCTCCTCAATACTCGTATATCTGACGGAGTCACACTAGCGTTGCGCTTCACCCGCAGGAGCCGGGGCACCCGGCTGACGGGCGGAATGCCGTCGATAGCATCTACGCTCCGCGGTGAGCTGGGGGTCTACTGTCGACAGCTAATGAAATACGTCCGTGGACAAAGAGCCGCCAGATTCAACCCGACACGTTTCCATCGGCCGTCGCGGCGCGTAATCCCGCTTTACGATGATTGTTTGTGATTGTGTGCCCATTTCAATTCACTATCGCCGATTGATGAACTTTTATTTTATTATGTGGATTCCAAATTTATGTCAGCGGTTTAATTTAATTCCTCAATAGTAGTCATTTCAAAATTAATAAGCGCTCTCTGTTATCCATTCCTAACACTCCAAAAGCTCGAAGCGATATTTAGAGAATGCTTCACCTACCCATCCGGCACTCGGCGGAACACGCCTCATTACGCAGATACAATCGGATGTGTGAAAGCCTGAAACTAGATTGTTACTGCGGCCGAACAATTTGATGTTATCTAACATCACAACAAGATGATTGTAATCGCAATGCTCCATAGAGACGATGTTTCTGCCGGGTCCAGTTGCCCTAATAAGTTGGCCGCACTTTTCCAATAATTCGGTTGTTGCAGCCGCATATTGCAGCATTTCCCCCCAGCGTTTGCGTTGAAGTCTTTTGTTCGCGAGAGGCGAATTTCCGTGAAACCGAAAGCAGCGATCGGCAACGACATTGAACTTAGTTAACGAGTTCGGTCACGCGGGCGATTGTTGGCCCCCAGTAATGGAGGTGGTGTGCCTCCGCGGAGCCCGCTCGGGGCTTTTACGAGCGACCCCGCGCCCCCCTCGCCCGCCACCAGTAAAGCTGTTCCTATAATGAAAATACGACGCTTGAGAAGCGTGTGAACCGGCTCACACTTGATGCACTCTTGCATTTTTTGCACATGAAACTCGAAACCGAATGCTCGTACACTTTGTTCGTAGGAATGGACCGCGGAGGTAGGTATGCAAAAGTTGGGAACAGCATTGCTTCAACACTAAACCGAACCACGAATAACCAACGGATCGATTCCAAAGGCCGTTCGTCCCCGGCAGGACACGAGTACACTACTAATTGTGATCGGAGTAGCCACGTACAGGGTGGAACAAAAAGCCTATAGCCATAACAAAAGGATCGACAGGACTACTCTGATAAGGATAGTGTGCGCAAGACTTAAGGCAAACATAGGATTTTATTTTTCTTTACTATTTGACGAAATTGACATAAGCACGAGAACCAAACAAACTACTACTCTACTGCTACTCTGCCTATGAACGTCCCACTGCTGAGTCGAGCCTTCTCCCATTACTACAGGGTTATGTATCAAGTTTTCCTTCTCTTGCCTTGTCATTTCCTTTTTACAACTGCTTAGGGTGGAATGTTTCTCTTTTAATAAAAATAAATGTAGTAGTGACATTAACACGGTAGAAACACAAATACCTAAGTTTGTGGGATAATAATAATAATAGCCTGTATACGAGAATGTAATAATAGCACATGAATGAATAAACCGTACAGAGACAAAGCTTCTAAAGATCGAGCAAAATTGTTATTTTTTTAGAAATTGCTTACTCTAAATAGTTTACGAGATAGGTATCACCTATTTCCTGCAACTTACTAAAAAAAAACTAATAAAATCTTTTATAATCAATACCAAAATGTATTTTTCACTTCAGTAGCTCAAACATGTAGGTTTTGCTCACTGAAAACAGTGGACAAAATGCGATTTTGCCCACTGAGTGAGACAAAGTAACTTTTTAATTCTAATTCGAAACATTGACACTATCTCTTTCCCGCCAATAGAAAAGAGAGAGAGACAAAGACCAAGTGGCCAGTACCAACAGCTCCGATTTTTCTTCTTCTTCTTCATTTAGGTTTTGGCTTCCATCTTTATACCGATGATTTTGCCAATGACAAGTGTGTTGTGTTAGAAATTTCGTGTGATTATGAAAGTTAAATTAATTGGTTATAAGTTGCGTTAGAGTTAAGAAGTTAAATGTTAGCAGGTAGCGATAGAAAACAATACAAAGCATTAAAGTTTATTACACAGTTATTACAGATTATAAATATTAAATTGTTAGAGCAATATTATGGGAAATATAGATATTTGATTAAATACAAACTAAATGTACTTTTAACAGTTCGATTAGATGAAAGGAGTTCGTTATGGGGTTACTCCGATTTTTAATTCGACCTCAAAGACAAACACGTTCGGAATTTCGTACTAACTAAAGAAATTTAGCAAAAATGATAATTATATCTTTTATTGATATTTATTGAATTTTTAACTTATTGTTGTATTTAAACGAAAATAAGTATTTACTGCTTAAAAAACTGATATTTAACTTAAAAATATTTAATTATAGTTAAAAAAAATGTTACGTAATATATTTCATTTCCTATAGTGTTCTCGCTGCTGAAGTGAAAAGTTATGTGTGTTACACGAGAGCAAAATTTTTCGCATCTCGTGCCTTTGAATCCCTCGCAGCACTCAGGTATCAACTTTAGAATCACTCGCTACGCTCGTGATTCAATCATTGATTCCTTCGCTTACTCGGGATTCAATATCAGCACTCAAAGCAAAAAACGACTTTGCTCTCTTGTTGCACAAATAACTATTGTCTCACTCAGTGAGCAAAATCGCATTTTGCCCACTGTTTTCAGTGAGCAAAACCTACATGTTTGAGCTACTGAAGTGAAAATAACTATTGGACCATCGCACCCATATGAGTTTCTTTCGAAATTGCGGCAGATACACATTATGACCCAGTAGTGGGTCATTTATGCGCTATAATGACGACGACGACGACATATTATGAGGTTTAAAAATAAAAATAAATTATAGTTACTACTTACCTAGTGGAGTGTTTGGGATAGTTAAAAAAAGATAAACCATATTTACACTGTTTCTAAATACATATTATATTTACTCGATCTTTAGAAGCTTTATCTCTGTACAATTTATTTACTCACTAGCTTTTGCCCGCGACTTCGTCCGCGTGGAATAATGACTTCCGGAAAAAAACAATTTATCCCCGTTTTCTCCCCGTTGGGAGGGAATTTCCAATAATCCTCTCTTAGTGGTAGCCTACTCCTCCCAACAAACACACAGGCCAAATTTCAGCAATCTACTGCCATTAGTTTCGGCTGTGCGTTGTCTGTCAGTCACTCAGTAACGGAAGAGTTTTATATATATAGATATAGATAGCTGTGCCCGCAACTCCGTCAGTGTGTAATTCCTTGTGTATTATTAAGTTAATGTATTGGTAATATTGTTTAGATCACGTTCACATGAGACTTAAGTACCTATACAACGAAAATACTTCAGCGCAAAGCTTCCGGGTAAACTATCCTACTTCACTTAAAACTAAATACCTATAACATAATTAATAATACCTATACCTTTACTTAATAAAAGTACCTACGCTTTTACTTACTTATTATTATTATTAAAAAAAACTGAACATAAATTAACCAAAACTTACCTACTACTAACTAACTACTACTAACCTATTACTACTTCACCTAAAAATAAATAAAATGTTGACTATTAATCATTTGTAATTTGAACGAATATAACACGCCACCAAAATAACTAATACCTATTTTATGAAATAACAACAAAAGAAAATTAAATAAACTAAATTATTGTAAAGACTAAAAGTCGCGCTGATAATATATATTATTGCCGGTCAATAAGGGCGAATACTCGGAACGTCTACTCGCATCATCAGCCAAATCCAAATATTGTATGAAGTTCGCGTTTGGATCCCCCGCCCTTTTAAACCTCCCGCGACGACCCGATGCGAGACGGTTACACAAAAATAATCCTTAGAGCATGATTCAGTTATCACGTGCGATGGTTTATTAGCGTATTTCATGAATAACTTTGGTGTTTTTGTACCGATTTCTATGATTATTTTTTTATTAAATAGGTAATAATGTTAACATTTATTAATTAGGGATGATTGAGAGTGTTATAAACGTAAGAGTAGACAAATATAATCAGAAAGCTCTGAACTGCTAAGCTATCGGGAGTTACACGTGTTATTGTGAGTCAACCATAAAAGATAGACATTTGCTGTCGTGGAATATTTTTTATATAATTTTAAGGAGAACATTTCCGTCATACATGATTTCTGTGTAGCTTTAACTATTAAGGCTGCACACGCGTCGGAAGCTTAAAAAATGGAGTAAGTTCTCCTGTTTTCCCAACATTTCCCTTCACTGCTCTGCTCCTATTGATCGTAGCGTGATGAAAAGTATACTATAACCTGCCCAGGAGTATGAAGAACAATTGTACCAAGTTTTGTTGAAATCCGTCGAGTGGTTTTTGTTTCTATAACGAACATACAGACAGACAGACAGACAGACAGACAGACAGACAGACAGACAGACAAAAATTTTACTGATTGCATTTTTGGCGTCAGTATCGATCACTAATCACCCGCTGATAGTTATTTTGGAAAAATATTTCATGTACAGAATTGACCTCTCTACAGATTTATTATAAGTATAGATGTGATAATAGGTTGGTTTTCCGTGCAACCCCTGTTCCTTGGTCAATTTCAGATTTACAAAAACATCGATGGCTTCTATCATATTGTAAGATAGCAAACTCTTATAAACGTGGAACTGCTTCTCTTGCTTGGCGCTGTGCCCTAACTTTGGGTGGCTGTGGGGTTTCTGTTACACCCTGTTCGGTCACATTATAATGGACATAATGGTATATTTATTCCTTGTAACAAATTACATACAAACATACAAACCCGAACCGCAATACATTTCAGTCCTAATGAAGACCCTCAAAACGCGGAGGACATTTGGGTCCGTTACAAGATCGGTCAACAAAGTGATACAGATCAACAAATAAATCCTGCCGCGACCTGGAAATACCGACTCAGGACTGAGACGGAGAGGGGCGGGCGGCCATCGGTTTATGCTCATTAAAATACCTAAAACATCCCAATCTCGGTTTAATAAGCGTCCGCTGGGCCTCTCCCCTCGCTCCCCGCACCCCGCCCCCCGCTCCTGACGGGGAACACAACTAATTAAGCGCAGCAAAGAAACCGCACACGGGAGGAGCGGCGCGGCGGAGCAGGTATGTCATTCAACGGCGGATGCGGTGCGTCACATTTTTTAATTACCCGCCGCGAATGTCGTGTCATGCCAGGATGCGAAAAACCTTTGCTTTCAATTTCAGGGTATAAACTGACTGAATTTTCGCATTTTAAGAACCGCATTCCTCAATAAAACTGCTGAGATTATTCTTGACGTATCTTTGAAGTAGGCAGTACAGTTGATTCCTACTTATATTGTAGGTACATGCAAACGGTATGCAAATGAAATGACCGAGTAGCGGAAATCCCGCACTCCGCCACCTGACCGAGCGACCGGCGAGTGAACCTGACATGACGATGACGAGTATGATCGAGGTGCACGTCGCCACGCCGTCTGCTCTCCCGAGAATAATGTCGTTTTAATGTTGACACGATGAGCCCCTCCCCGCAGCCTTTGCCAGTGTAGCCACACCAGTTTATTGTTCACAAATTTGACGAGAAACCCTGTGCTAGTTAAGTAGGCTGATTGTCCTTCATTAGCAACAATTGTGACAAATGTTAATGATCGCTTTTTGTTGTTCATAATCAAGTGATCGCCGTGATCGGATTGAAAGGGCGCCCATCGCGCGAAGGCGCAAAAACGCGGACGACGCCTGTCACATGCGCCTCATTACAACCGCCCATATTCATAGTCCATCGCGCAGGGACAATCTCCAATGGCTCATTTGGCAAAGCGACGCGACAAAGCGACGCGGCGACGAAGGAACATCGCAATCAAAATATTTAGAATCTTTTTAAGCCATTGTCAAAAGTAGAAGTACATGTCTGGTTTCGAGTATGCTTTCTGGAACATCAAGTACAAATCCACGGGTTGGAAGCGATCATTTTGGTTTCCATAACAAAATATGAGATGTTAACAAATTCACGAGAGCCCGTTCACGTAACAGTTCAGCATCATAAGCAAATACTAGTTAATGAAGAGGCACAGCTACGGACAGCCGCGGCGACCATTTGGAGCAGCGCCCTGGGCTCCGCCGATGCGCAGCGGATGCGCCGGCGCACCGTGTGTGCGTGCGCTATCAATTACCGCGCACGAGCGATTATCCGCTCAATTTGCGTCCCATGCGCTCGCTTCACGGCCCGATGCCGACACTTTTTACAAGTTCACAGTTGCGTCATTGCAAGCGTAAACAAAATGTGACATTTTGTTCGTAATCCCGAGGAGACTCTCACTGGCTGAAGAGACCGCCTTCTCCTGGCTCAGGCCTGGATATCACATTCTAAACTAACGACTTGGAATTTGGAGACATATTATTACGCAAGCTAGCTCTCGTCTGAATGTAGGGGCGAGCGAGTGGCCTCGACGCGAAGCTCCCGAGAGCCCCGCGATACATATTCATGAGTACCTCTGTGCCCGCCTCGCTAATTAACGTGAACGAGACGACACTAATTATGTTCGAAATAGACCCAAACCAGCGAATCGTGCTCCGTGCCAACAACAAGCCGCCATTCGACACTGGTTCCACTCGTTTGCATATTGCTGCAGCTCTTGGCGCGGAGTGCAGCTCGGTCCGCAATGGGCCACGAGATTGTATCGCGGAAACGACGTCATCCAATATCGGTTGTGTATTTGGCACGCCTGCAGTGAGCCATACAACACAACACAGACACACATGACATGCTCAATTGGGTTCACAAGAAAGACGCTGGCTGCGGTAATCGAACCCGGTGCACGCGAGGCATCAGCCGCGTGGCAGGTGGGCGCAGGGCGAAGCGTGACGTCACGACTCACGATCCACCCGCGAGGGCCATTGTGTGCGCAGACGACGACCGACAACACGCGCCCGATGCGATGCCCCAGCAGGCCGGCCGGGGCTAGCACGACCTGAAGAGGTATTGCCCTCTTGGCCTCAGTCAGCCATCGTGCGCGCATCCGAGCTGGCACATGGTTCTGCGAGTGTTAAGCATAGAGACTACCTCAAAAGTTAAACATAGAGACATTCCGCAATCCGTTATCCCTTTTTAGTAAGTATCAGTTTATGATGTTTTCTGTTTGTCCACTGTTTTCCCAGTAGACTCTGTAGAGTGAGTCTCTTGACGGTAGCAAATTCCTCGTGGGAGCCAAACCATCAAATGCCTTAATTTTAATGGGCGATGGCGACTGGCGGTGTGGCTCGTCAGCACCTTGTACTTCCCGCGGTTTATTCGCCGCTTTATTACGTTTCCCGGTATCACCATTTCTCAGCCGTCAGAATGTTCGTCACGCTCGCTCATTCGCTTCGAACATCCGTGTCGTGTTGCTTTAAGTATTATGGACTAGTATTATGCATATTTCAGTGGTCCTCGCTTTGTTCCTTGGCCGTTGATAACTTCCGAATGTATCTTTAAAGGACAATGGCGAAGATTTATGTGACTTTAATTTGAGCGTCTAAAAACGACCTATACGCAAAAGAATTTCTATAAATTAAATATGATTTATCAAACCATCACACTGTCTAGTCATGGCCGAAGAAAAATAATAAATAAATAAGAAGTTAATTGACTATTTTCTTCAACAATAGACTTACAATTTATTTTAGTGTTGCCAGTTTATATTCATATGAATAAGGAGAATTCATGTGGTAAGAAAATAGTAACTAGCAGTTCGCAGCCGTCTGGTGGTATTGCAATAATTACTTTGTTTATAAACACAAATTAATAAATGAAGCAGTGTCGTTTTGTAGTTTAGTAATATATATTATTTTTTAGATGAAAATAGTGTAAATAGTGTTTACAAATGAATCTACCATGGCAACCGACAACAACTGACGACTACTGTCATCAGCATAATACAAATAATTAGGGACGTCCATTAAGCCGCTTTGTATCGATATTTCGTATTGTAATTAATAAATATTCACGGTCATATCACACAACGTCCTCTGATTACAAACTAAGCTTAATGTTTATAATATGTATACCAGATTACGGATCTAATCAATTTCATCTACCTACTTATTTGCATTGTTTTACATTAAACAAATCTAAGCCGCATTATATGTGCAAAAGAAGAACATGATATTGTTGTTTCGATATACCGGCCACGCCAAACGTTATTGCATTGTCATTTATGGTATTATTATATCGCATGCCATTGTATCGATACCCCAAAATATCGATACGTATCGGACATCGCTACAAGTGATGCGTTATCTGTGGATGCAGTGGATTCATGAATATTTAGGGCTCAATATCTTTAAATCTCGGCCTTCCCTGACAAAAAATCTTGTAGAAATTAACTCAGAAGATGACGCCGAGTTAAATAAGATATTTTTCATTAAAAGACGTAGGTATTTTTAATCAAATAAAACAATGGGAAGCTGCCATTGTCCTTTACTAAGTATTTGGAAGTACGTCCGCGTACGTATATAATTTTCATCGGAAGAGAGCATAGACAATCGGGTTGCCATAGGTAATTAAAAATATTTTTTTTACTATGTAATTCCCCTCACTAGGTGCCCCTAGATAAAAGAAACCCTTTTTAAACTCTGTACACTGATCGAGGGCGATCAAATGTAGCGTTGCAGATGCCATATAATATTTTACATCATGTAGTCGTACGCGCCATTATAAAACGCGAGATAAACAGATTCGCGTGCGCATGACTGCAATATAAGCAACAAGAAGGCGAGTCAGGTGCATCGGCGCGGGCGCAGCGCAAATCACCGGCCCCGCAACACCCTCCCCCTTCTCCTGCCCCTGCCGGCGGCTGGGGGTCACGGAGCCATCTATTTCGGGACCAGTGCTCTCAATGGTTAGCCCTCGACCCTACGCCCATTTCCAATTGCAGTGCACAATAACATTGTATTTGCCTTACCGCGCAATATAAGAAATGACAATGCAGCAACCATGGGACGCGCACGGCCTGAACAAGTTGCAGCAGAGTAATTTGTCAGTAGAGCCATTTTAGATCTTGGACATTGATAAGGGAGCCGACTCAATGTCCACGGTGCTGCGGCGCAGTCTAGCAATCGGCTCGCTTAAAGCCCAGTAGCGGCTACTTCGGCGACAAAAAGCAGCTTGAATGTAACTGTTATCTTTGCCAATTACTCCAACGGCATTCCTCTGCGTGGTTCCTGCCCGGTTGGGGCGCTCCCGGCTGCTATTCCCGAATCGTGCGAGTCATCGCGGGGCATGGGAGCGCAGCGCGGTGAGCGGCCACGAATCTGTCTATTCACACGTCATCACCGGCCACAAAAGGTGGGTTTTTGTGCAGCTCCTTCCCCGCGGACAAAGGCCGTCGCACTGCTCCTAATAAATTGGATTACACGCCCATGCGTCGCGTGCACCTTTTTGCCCCCGATACAAATTGGATTTGAGGTCGGGACATCGACGTCGTTCAATTTAACTACTATTACTATAATATTGCTTCAATTAAAACGCTACGTCATTTTAATTCAAACAATAGTTATAATAAGAGTAGGTATTTTTTTTAATAATAGTAGTTAATTTCATTTTTAAATTATGACCATTAACTAAATAAGTTAATATAGTAAGCTCGATAACTTAGATACCAAACATTAAGCTTCTAGAATTTTTAAACCGAGTATCGGTTTGAGTCATCGATATAATCGAATTTTAAACTGTGAATAACAATAAATGTTGTTTACTGCGCTTCATAGCCCGAGTATCGCGTCCCATCACTAGCAGACGAGTCACGTTGGAATTTAATTTAGAAAATTAAAGCAGAAAAAGCGTAACAACATAAAGGATTCTATCGCCGAGCGCAGAGGCATGCCATCGCATCCGGGAGATGGCTACTGGTAGCCGGAGGAGCAATCATGCCACCAATTGCTATTTGCTATGACATATCGCGAACAACCCAACATTTCACGTAGTCAGGAATAATGGACTGCCTCGTTGGTCTAGTGGTTAGATGTGCCGCTTTTGGATCAACAGGTCCCGGGTTCGATTCCGGGGTCGGGCAAGTGTCTTTGTCTAAACCAGAGGCACTGGCTCGGAGTCTGGGTGTAATTTCTATCTATAATATGTATGTATTTTCCAAAGAATTAGAACTTAATTACGTTTTTAAATGGTAAGTTCCCGCTGCTTCGGAATTGTGCTATGCAAAGAGGAGCCGGCAAAAAAAAGAATAATTGTAAGTTACAAAGCATAACAGATTTGTGTGTGTAGATTATGTTTAATTTGCTACATAATTATTCACGCGAGCGTGTGTCTCTATGATTCTGTCAATCTCAAACCGTTGTTGAAACGATCCAAAGCAGTACGGGTCCGCCCGGCAGCGGTGACGTCATCAGCCCGCCCGGTCCCGCAGGACGCGCGCCCGGGACGGGTCGACGGCCGCCGAGCAGGTGCCTGCACCGCACTTCAGCCGCCCCCCCCCTCGCTCCCGCTCCCCCCTCCCCCTGCTCTGACATTACACTGGGCCACGGATTCACTAATGAACAGGTACGGGGCTCATCTCATCTGTGCATCGGCACAGCATTTACCAAACATATGTCGCGTGCAAATGTTAAGTTGTTGAAGAAGAAGAAGAATAGACAATAAGGTCTTCGATACTTTTAAGTATACTCTTTACAGCTGTTACTGCGCCGGCTCATTTTACGAATGCTGTTTCGGATCTCGGGTAGGTCCGTACTTCGCCAACCGCTCAACTACATGTTTTAGCTATTTGATTATATTCAAACTGTCGTTCGATGCTCGTGTAAGGTTCTGTATTGAGTTACAGTACACGTAAGTGGCGACTCTAGTCTCCGACTGCACTCGGCAATGAGCTGGACCGCGTGAGGCGTGGGCGCAGGCGGAGGCACGCGCGGTCGCCCGCCGTCTCCGGATCTTCCGCTGGATAACGCTTGGAAGTGTGTCATGCCTAATGCGACTTTAATTCCACAAAATCAATACACTTATTTGGTATCAACGCCAGCAATAGATTAAGTGGCCATATTATTAAAATTTACTGACATCATGATCATTGGGGTTCATTAGTATCGAATGTCTCGTATTTTTATTACAGAGTAATAAGCTGTGGAAGCATCAGCACATTCAATAACCTACTTATATGCGATGTACTGGCAAAAGATTATTCAGTTTAATCTGACGGCGGACAGTGTGGTGACAGATTTTTAAAAGATAATGTCACCAACTCATACGATCCTACGGATGCTATAAGCGGAGGAAAGGAAGTTTTTGGCCAGCTCAAAGTAATGGTCTCATTACCTTCTGATGATGAATTGCATCCCTCCTATCCGCTCGGTCCCAGATGCGATGCACGACAGCGACGCAATGGTCGCGTCATTCTTGGGAGCAAGTATTGTTTCAACCAATTATACATTAATGTTTTGAGCGACGGCGACGGTCCAATTACAGCGATAATGTCTGGACGGTGCCTGTGCGGTGGTGCGCGGGCGCATGCGTGCGGTCCCGCCCGGGAACCGAACTCGTTACCTTCGCGTCGAGTCTCCATGAATATTGCATCGATTGTTTTTAGGTTCGTGTGTGTCGACTCGTTTATCAGGCGTATTTGGAAAGGTACGCAATCGGCAACTACGATCTTGAACATCTTCAAATGTAACATTCGTCTTGATGAGCCATTCGATGAGCAATTTTAGTGGCTTCACTAAAGCTCAACAGTTTGGGACAAGACTATTTCGTTTTAGTACCGTTTGTCTAGATATTATCACTTGTCTCCATAATGGTATGGTCCTTCGGTTCTCTGAGCTCATTTCTGAAGTTATGACACTTTCGTCTATTTGCATGCAGTCAGCAGTATCTTTGTCAGTAGTCATTTTGATCCTTCCCAATATTGACGCATCGCAAGGCGGGTCCCGCGGCGTGGCAGAAGAGAAGTCGACGAATAACAAAAAGCAGTACGCTTGCACGATCTGCGTAATTGCGCCGGAAGGCTCTGCAATCAGTGCACGGCGTAGCTTCGGCACGGCATGCGTGCGGCAGGACCGAATGGAACGATAATGTTCGGCGGCTTCCGGTGCGCAAACACACAAGAAGACATTCACAAGCAATCAAGATTTGATTCAGGACTTCGCGAACTTGTCCCAACCCAATCATTTATACAATAACGTTGTAAGACAATGTGACATCAGCCGTAAATCAAACCCGGAAGCGATGTTAATAATTAACCAAAACGGAACACGTCTTGAGTAATTTATACTAGTAGTGCTTCACTTATATAATTTTAGGCGCACAGCGATGATCATCCAGGCAGACTAGGTGGCATAAGAAGCCTATCTCTCGATAACGGCCGTCGGGGATTCCTTAACCGAATCCGGATAGCCCGAATAGCATGTAGTACTTTCTGGTAATTCCCGCATTTGTAGGCAATATTTCTTGTTGTTGTTAATTCAGACTTTTGTTGGAAATTGTGGATAGAATGTAGCGTGCTGGTCGCTACACAATATTAAATTTAATAACATATTCACTCTCAGCAAGAGGGATAGGTGTAACTAGTACCGCGGGGGCAGTTTACAAAAATGAAAGTCACGAACATAAATTACACCTAGACTCACAACTTAGAGCAAGTTCCTCAGGTTTACCCAAATACACTTGCCCGACCCCGGAATCGAACTGGGGAGCCGTGATCCAACCCCTAGACCAACAAAGCCACTTTCAATTATGGTAGTAACAGAAGACGAGCAGTCAAGCAAGAACTTTGGTTTTAGTTTAGTTGTTCGCAATTCTTCCAGGTTGAAAGTCGTGAAGATAAAGAATATTATTGCGTCAAATAATTGGATAAGTAACGTATGTGGTGTCGAAAGCCCTATCAACTTTGTCGACCTTGCTATCAGCGTGCTATTTGCGGTGTGTGGTTTGGAACACCGCCCACGCGACACATCGATAGCACACTTGTTGTATAATTGTTCTACAGTTACACAAAGTAAATGTAATATACTAGTTATACCTTGATTATACGAGTGCGTTTTGCATATCTAGAAATCTTAAAACATCTTTGCAGCTTCATTTAATCTGATGATGATAACGAATGGTTCTTCAAGATAATGAACTCTAATTTGAGGAGTGATGAACCATATTTCATGTTGAAGGTTCGTAACAGCGAAGGTTTCGGGTGACGGGGTACCCCCACCTCGCAGAGCACTGATAATCCATCATCAATAACGAGGAGTAATTGGAGCGGTCGGCCCGCCTCTGCTGCCGGGTCAGTCCGACCCGCCGCCGGCGCGGGTGGGCGGGCCGAAGCCACGCTTCAAATGCTTTAATCGGCCCACCTCTTCTCGTGCTCAGTATTGTGAAACAAGTCATTAGTGCCAACCACCAAATTATATAATTGGTAAAGCGCATGCATACTCGTATTTCTTCTCATGGCCGTGATGGCCGGCAGCAGTGTGGCCGTCATGGCATTAGGTTAGCTTGGGACCGCAACATACGGCGCCACTACCATCCGTGCGGGATCAGCCGCGCAGGTCCGAGACGGCAATGGCGATGCCGTGCGCGGCTCGCCTGGCTCCGAGCAAAAACTCGCCCTGCCACTGCTCGCTTCGTAGCGACAAATACTTGCACCAGTATTGTGGATGCACTGCTCCTTGCCTGTCGGTCTCTTTGACTGACCTACACGCCATACGCGGCATGCCTAAGAACGCTGTATACAAGCGGTTGTTGGCTGCGAGGAGATGGCAGTCTGACGAATAGAGCAGGTTTTAATGGATGTGCCGAATTTGTAATCAACTGGGCCTGACAGCGGTGCCGTCTCTCTAGATGGAAATACTTGAAGCTAGACTGACAACCCACTCGAACGACAAGGTAGATGATGAGTGACATTGAAGCCTTCCTCCGAATCCACCCGCGGGCGCCAAAGCCGGCTGCGGTGCGACACGGAAAAACGCTCGTATAATGTATTTTGCAGCTGCACCGTGAATGGCGCTCCACACTGCAAAAACTGTTTCCTGCGCGTTCAATACATAAGTACTGCAATGCAACGCACTCTTTGACACAAACTTGTAAATCTGGTGTGTTATTGGCGATAGAGTTCACGGAAAATTCACTCTGGTGTAATTGCGAAATTACTGAACCGTTAGTCTGTTTAAGTCGAAATGTGTCTGAGAGTGAGACTGCTCGCCATATATTTCTCTATCATGTTGCTCCGATGAACAACGCTGAAAGAGAAGACCCGGCGCCGCGTCTATCCGTGGCAGGATGGCACTATCACATCCGCACTCCGCCCCCGCTGCGCACGCGCCGCCGTGCGCGTTATCGCATGCTACACTACAATGTATGACACACTTATTTCAGATTGCATCATCACAGACTGTGGGCAAATAACGAGTCTCCCCACTTCTTTAAAATTCACAAAAAGAATCTGTATTAATTTTCGAGTTCGCTGGGTACGGATTTCAGTCAATTTTCAACATTCTACGTAATGACTTTCTGTTGTAGGAAACAATGACCAAAATTATGTATATCGAGAAAAAATTAGGTCGCTTTATGGTGGTTACGGCGCTAACAAAGTGAACATTTATCCTCAAGTTAGACGTAAAAATACAGACAGCACGAGCATACATACATTATAGGTATGCAATTCCTAGTGTTCGAGGAAGGCGCACTGGCTGCTGTAATCGCTCGGCCATTTGCGATGCTAATTTCCGCAGCAGTTGGCCGACAGCCGCCGCCGCGATTGCTTCGGAACGCGGAATTGACGCCGGTGCTCCAATTGTATGTACCATACACTGCACTTGTACGTGCGCTACGTCGGGTGCGGTACCTTAGCTATTGCTCCCCCTCATTTAAGAGAATTCTCCGTAAGCCGTAAAGTCATTCTCGACCCACCGTTAAGCTGAGCCTCCAAGACGAAAGTGGGAACTCAGCCTGCCGCGGCACTCTCTCCAAGTGTACCTTCTCACACCATTCACCAGAGATCTAGTTCCGTTAGTCGCGTCGCCCGTCGCCATTTCGACGCGAACTAAAAGCAGAATCCTAAATTGGCCAATGACGGCGGAAGCGATAGTAAAGGGATGTTGCCGCAAGCTGGTGGCCGCGGCGCGAGCTGTGGCGCACGCGCACACCACGCCACTGATAACTCGCCCACGGGGGCTCGCGGTGCCAAGTTCAAGTTTGGTTGCGATAAGCTCTGCTTCTCGCTCTGTACCGTGCGGGGACTGCAGCGATGCGAGCGTTTAAGGAATGATTAGCTCCTTGCCAGAACTAGATGTTTAGGACTTTAGTTAGAGTCGTCGATACATCGGAATTCCGGAAATCGAATTCGTAATGCATATAATCACAAATAAAGTAAACTTTTTAAAGCCCAAATATGGATACTATTCATTCAGCAAAGCGCCAACACGAGGATTGACTTTGGCCTGTTTGCCCGAGCCAAAACCAGCACAGATCTCAACCTCCTTTCAAAACTTTGTGTTTTTATGAAGTCGACCATTTCGCTGTTAGAAGCGTGCTCAAACAACTTGTGTTGGATACTATACAAACAGCGAGCTCTGCTTGCCGGCCGATCGAGTGGACAAACAAATTAAAAGTACATCATCGAGGGAGGGGCTCCCATCGCCCAAACGCACCCGCCGGGGGACAGAGGGGCGGGGGGGACTGCGCAAACAAAAATGTTCACAATGTTTAGACAGCAGACATGTTGTCAAAGCCATAAAAAGTCCAGCACTACTATAACCCACAACAATAAAACTGTAATTTCTAAAAGCGAGTTGAATATCCTTTTAAATCCTTTATCAAGACCATTACTTTGGATGGCAGGAAGATTTTTTACAAGGAGCACGCTTTGATAAGCCAGATTGGAAGTCTCCCGAGGACCCGGGTAACCTCGGGCTGCGCCCTCTGCCTGATTAGTTTGCTGATTGTCACGAGGGCCCGCTTGCGAACCGGTCCACGTATCTCCCTTGGGGCTCCGAGACGCCCGCTCTCTCTCCTCGCCCTTAATTAAAACGTCCAACGGACAACTTCTTGGGAGTTTACGAACTGGCTGCTGTGACCTCTACATGTATCCATGTTCTAACACAAACATTTATAAGCTGATTTCTTTATTCATAGTACAATTGCTTGCTGCGGTGACACACAATCTACTCCGTTATTAACTATACTAATTTACAAGTGGAAACTCATGTCGCACTATTTCACACGTAACTTCTTCACTGAGAACATTTTATGACATTACATTATAAGGAATTAAACATCTTCTGACGGATTTATCGTGTGTATTTTACATTATTTATTTCCCTACATGTTAAACGTACCTTTTATCATTTAAAATCAATAAATGTATCGAAATAAATACGAAACTCTTTCCCAACAAACACATCAACACGCCACATCACGATGTGGATTGCGCGTATCAGTAAGAATGTCTCTTCAATCCATTTGCAACTCCAGTAACTCCTACGGAGCTAGGCGTCGGTTGCCTGGTGAAGCGTATAGGGCGACACGTCGTAAACAGCCCCTGAGCTATCGCCACGCATTCTGCGACTGGCCTGACCGGGCCCGGAGCCGTAAACATGCGAGGCGAGCGCAGTAAAGTGTCCGGCCGCCGCACAGCGCCATGTTTAGTGATTCTGCCAGTTTGGCTGCTCAATGGGCGCATGCGTCAGTCACCTTGAGCCGCGACACCTCGTGGTGACATATCTACACTTTAGCGTCACTTACACTAATAGTAATATCCGCCGGTGTCTCCAATTGTGCATCTCATTATCGGCAGATATTGCTTGTTGCTATTGACGCACGTCGTTGGCACATACGCGTCGCACCTCGCCCTCAGTGCGGATTGGGTTTGTCAAACGATGTGATCCTTAAAGCAATTTCAGATGACACGTGCACCTCGAGTTCTCCCAACGGTACAGATGCATCCCACACATGCCAGCCAGCGCACGTGACGTCACTTGACGCCCGTTAGCTGCCCCCATGGTCCACTCTTGGTCATCTCATTACGCGGGATGGCGTCACGTCGCGTCTCCGCGGCACGTCGTCACATGCACGGACCGCACAAATGTGCAATCACCGTCCTATCATAACGGGTGGTATAATCTAGTTCGTGTGATATGGGAATCGCATTGGGCTCAATTAGACCCACACATGACCCAGCATTTGCCGTGTGGTAGCGGTGTAAGAATACTACCACCCCATATCTTCCCGTGGGTGTCGTAGAAGGCGACTAAGGGACAACAGACGTTGGGCAGCAGCGACGTTCTGTCAAGAATCGGCCATCCGATACTGCGATCGCCAACCCGCCTGCCAAGCGTGGCGATTATGGCAAACCCCCCCAATGGTGCACTCAATTATAAAAACGGCCCCCAGTCCCCGGCAGCCCTGCTATCCTTCGGCCACGGTAGCAGCCAAGGTAACGGTGGGGCAGGGGGTGCGAACAATCTCCGGCAGAGATCCGGCTACCATACAAAACGACGGTTGCACCTGGCAACATACAACACACGGACACTGCGGACTGACGAGAAGATCATAGAACTCGAGGAGGAGTTGAGCAAGCTGCGATGGGATATAGTGGGGTTGTCTGAAGTCCGAAGAGAGGGGGAGGACATGATAACCCTCAAATCCGGCAACTTGCTCTACTTTCGGGAGGGTGACCAACAGTCCCAAGGTGGTGTTGGGTTTATCATCCACAAGTCCCTTGTGAACAACGTTGTTAAAATCGAGAGTGTGTCGACCAGGGTGGCGTACCTTATACTCAGAATAACCAAGCGTTATTCGTTGAAGGTCATACAGGTATATGCACCGACCTCGGCACACCCCGACGAAGCGGTGGAGATAATGTATGAGGACATTTCCTCGGCCATACATGGCTCTAGAACGCACTACACCGTTGTCATGGGGGATTTTAACGCGAAACTGGGCAAGCGGAGCGGAGATGTGCTGCAAGTGGGGCAATTTGGCTTTGGACACCGGAACCAAAGGGGCCAGACTTTGGCTGGTTTTCTGGAGAAGGAGGGACTCTATATGATGAATTCCTTCTACAAAAAACCAGAACAGAGGAAATGGACCTGGTTGAGTCCGGATGGCACCACAAAAAACGAGATAGACTTCATCATGTCGACGGAAAAGCATATATTCAATGATGTCTCCGTGATCAATATGGTTAAAACCGGAAGCGATCACCGCTTAGTAAGAGGCACATTGAATATCGACGTCAAGCTTGAAAGGTCGCGCATGGTGAGGTCTACGCTGCGTCCCGTGCCTGTTCAGATTCAAAACCCGGAAAGCTTCCAGCTCGAACTGCAGAACCGCTTTATTAGCCTAGGCGTTGACGTGGACGATAATAATGACGGGTTCGTGGAGACTGTCCGCAAAGTTAGGTCGAAGTTCTGTAAGACCCAACGCCAGAAAACGGCCAAAAAACTCTCGGACCTCACCCTCAAACTCATGGACGAACGACGGAAAATGGTCCTGCAGTCTTCAGATGATGCGACGCAGCTTCGGATGCTCAATAGACAGATATCAAAGTCCCTGAAGCGTGATATACGCCGATTCAACACGAATCGTGTTGAAGAGGCTATTGAACGCAACAGGGGCTCCAAGGTTTTCGCCAGGGATCTGTCTATTGGGCAAAGCCAGCTCGTCAGGCTGAAGACTGATGACGGCAGGATCGTCAAGTCTAAATCCGAGATTTTGGGTGAGGTCGAGAGTTTCTATGGACCACTGTACACGTCTACACAGGAACCCTTCATAAATCTAGCAAACGACCCACGAGCTAGATTAACCCGGCACTTCACAGAAGACCTCCCGGACGTCAGCCTGTGTGAAATCGGGATGGCTCTCGAGCAACTTAAGAACAACAAGGCGGCGGGTGATGACGGAATCACCGCAGAACTTCTGAAGGCGGGTGGAGAACCGATCCTTAGGGCCCTTCAGAAGTTATTCAATTCCGTCATACTCGAAGGACGAACGCCAAAGGCATGGAACAGAAGTGTGGTGGTGCTGTTCTTCAAGAAGGGAGATAACACCTTTTTGAAGAACTACAGACCCATCTCACTTCTGAGCCATGTCTACAAGTTGTTCTCGAGGGTCATCACGAATCGTCTCGCATGCAGGCTTGACGATTCCCAGCCTCCCGAACAAGCCGGTTTCCGAAAAGGCTTCAGTACCGTAGACCATATTTTAACGCTACGGCAGGTTATACAGAAGACCGAGGAGTATAACCTGCCCCTTTGTCTGGCGTTCGTGGACTACGAGAAAGCCTTCGATTCGATCGAGACGTGGGCAGTATTGCAGGCTCTCCAGAGGTGCCAAGTCGACTATCGGTACATCGAAGTGTTGAAGTGCTTGTATGAAAACGCCACCATGTCAGTCCGACTCCAGGACCAGACCTCGAAACCGATCCAGTTGCAGCGAGGTGTTAGACAGGGAGATGTTATCTCTCCGAAATTGTTCTCCGCTGCACTGGAAGATGTTTTCAAGGTTCTGGACTGGAAAGGGCTGGGCATTAACGTGAACGGCGAGTACATCACTCACCTTCGATTCGCTGACGATATAGTCGTAATGGCTGAGACCATGGAGGGCCTCAATACGATGCTCGATGGCCTCTGTCGAGCCTCCGAACGAGTTGGCCTTAAGATGAACATGGAGAAGACGAAAATCATGTCTAATATCCATGTCCAAGCCACTCCTGTTAACATCGGAGGTTCTACTCTCGAAGTTGTTGACCATTACATTTACCTGGGACACACTGTCCAGTTAGGTATGTCCAACTTCGAGAAAGAGGTCAATCGTCGGATCCAACTCGGGTGGGCAGCGTTCGGGAAGCTGTGAAAGATCTTCTCGTCCACAATACCGCAGTGTCTGAAGACAAAAGTCTTCAACCAATGTGTGTTGCCAGTGATGACATATGGAACAGAGACGTGGTCGCTCACTATGGGCTCCATCAGAAGGCTCAAAGTCACCCAAAGGGCAATGGAGAGGGCTATGCTCGGAGTTTCCCTGCGAGATCGAATCAGAAATGAGGAGATACGCAGGAAAACCAGGGTCACCGACATAGCCCACCGGATTGCCAAACTTAAGTGGCAGTGGGCAGGGCACATAGCTCGCAGGACCGACGTCCGATGGGGCAGAAAAGTCCTCGAGTGGCGACCGCGTTCCGGAAGGCGCAGTGCTGGTAGGCCTCCCACACGGTGGACCGACGACCTGGTTAAGGTCGCCGGAAAGCAGTGGATGCGGGCGGCCTAGGACCGGCCTTTGTGGAGATCCTTGGGGGAGGCCTATGTCCAGCAGTGGACGTCTTTTGGCTGAAATGATGAAAATGATGATGATGATGATGACCCAGCAGTGTTTCTATCTCATAAAACGCCTTTGCATATTTGAGTTGCTATTCTAGAAGAGCTAAAGATCAATTCTATTTATAGGAGACTTTCAGCTGGCGCGTGCATAGTCCTCGGAACCGACATGTGCTATTTACCGTGACTGAGATTTTGTGAACCACTTTACCATATGACTAATAATACAAGGGCAGTCGTTGTATGTGGCAGTGGATACCGATATGTTGGCATATTGCCCGTCGGGTGCTCTTCATTTTTTCGTCATTGTTGTCATAATGAGCGCACCCTGCGCGCGCATCTGCCAGGGGAAGGCGCAACAAGTTGCCGCGTACGAGCGCGCCCCGCCCGGCACAAGTTCAATAGCACATTATAATAAATCTTTTGTGTCGCCATTAACACGAGCTCCAACTGCGCCACAATAGACTTCGCCCCTTCCGCATTGGGCCCCTCAATGTGTTTGGCGAGTAGTGAGTTGTGGATGTGCACTTGACACCGCATGCCGCCGATCGTCCTTGGCGGCAACGTCGAGCGGGTACAACCCTTTGCCGACTGGGACGGACCCACCGCCCTGGCGGGGCTCCTCCAATTCCACGGAGGCAAATTAGCCTGCTGTGCCACGCGGCCTCGACGGGTTATCAACAATACGCCATATTATAAAAGCCCCAGGCCCGGAACGAAATGTGCCAACGGTTGTTCGTGTTCAACTGAATAGCCGCAGTAATAGTAGTCTGTCTAATTATACCGATGGATATCTGACTTGGATGGAAGTCGTTTGAGACTGATTAGGCTCTTGCCTAGTAGCCGTGCGTTATTGAGCGATACGACATTCGTTAGTGAACCGCTGCACTGGGCCGATGCAATAAATATATCAGTCTGATCTATCTGTGTTCGTTTCCGCCGCTTTGAATGACAGTTCAGGCTGGGGAGTTACGACCGGGACGCGGCGTGCACTTGTCCTCCATAGCGGAATAATGGCCTAAAGCTGCAGGCATGTGGACCCCCACGGTCGCATATCATCATTGGTCGTTTTACATAATTAGACTAGCCGTAAAGGTCTGAATTGCCGAAGACGTTTGTCGACAACTTTATTATAATGTGATTGTGTAGTGCGCAATGGAAACGGGACCGACCCGGTGCATCCGCAGCGGCCTGGGCCAGCCCCGCCGCGGGCAAGGCCGGCCCGAGCCCCGTTCTCCGCGTAATCGTGTAGACGCAGCTTGAGTTCACGGCCCAAGAGCATCACGCGAAGGATTGGGAATGGTCTTGGAGAGGGACACACGACACAACGAATAAAACACGAGCATGCAGATAAAACTTCAGCCGACAATCGCCGCAACACGCGCCAATGGCGTATCACTGTCCAATAATATTTGAAGGGCGGTGGGGAGGGGGGCTCGCGTGATGTTTGCGCCGCGCACACCTGTGGCCCTTGTTGTTCCTCCGGGGACCAGTTTTTATAACAACAACGTTTGGGATGCGTTCATTTGAGCTTCGTTTTTCTAACCCGGTTTGGGCAAACACCAGACCACTCGGCGTGTGGACCGAACATTTCATTCTCTTCACTTTGCGCCTCCCATTCAACCACTTGCGGCCTGCCCAGTCTGAGATATCGATTATTAGAAAATGTCAATCCCATAAACATATGTGATGCAGTGACCGGAGTAATCTTGTTATAGTATACGCCCGCAAAAATCGACACTGTAGGGCCTATTCCACTTGCCATTGCAAAAGACTTCGCACCGTGATTCGAACATCCTTCGAATAGTTACCGAGCACCTACAGTACACATGGCGGCGACGGCGGCATCAGTGCGATCTACGTTCAGACAGCAATCCGGCGGCGACTAATTGACCGAACTTAATCCCGATGATGCTATTAGGCAAACACCCCGCTTGTCATTCAATCGCTCGAGCTTTTTATCGATACTTTTTGTTCACGTCCGTTAATCCGCCGAGTTTATTTTGCAAAGCTGGACTCGCCTCCTATTTTATTACTCTTCGAATCTCTCACAAACACAGTGAGGCACTGTAAAACGATCAACGTCAATGATTTAATTGCGGGCCTAACCAACTGGCCTCCGACTCAACTAGACCTCCGTATCTTAAAACCAGCCAGATCATCGATTCAAGTGTTGAAGCTAAACTTCTAGCAGACTGGGTCATGTGTCACGATGTCGCGTGGATCCACACGTAATGTCTATATGTCGCCGTTATGTCTATGTTCACAGTAATTAACGATGAGCCGAGGCGAGCCGCACTCTCTAATGCGATTACCTTAAGCCCCGGTGAGTCACGTCGCCGCCTCGCCGAGGATCCTAGTTCTATTCCCGCGGCGAATAATCTTTCACTACACAATGGGATTTGTGTCCGACATACCCCTCGTGTCCATCTGATTCTTTAACAGAATAGGATTGGGCGAGACAAGTGTGGCTCTTGTTGTTCGGCCGCCAAACGATATGCGCGACGCACTCCTTTATCGACAACTTGTCAGTACTGTAGTGCAGCGATGGACTTGATATTACCAGTAGAGCAAAGTGGGAACATTAGTACCGGTTCTGCTACATGGTTTCTTCGAGAATTTGTATGTTTAACGGCTCCACGTAGATCATGGCTGCCGGGGATGCAGCAACATTCGCTGCAAGTGGCTTACGTACGGCACAGGTGGAAGGAGCTCACTCTACGATCCAACAACCAGTTAGGTAAATATATCCAGGCCGCTGCGCAGGGCTGCGCTTAGGAGACCTCGCTGACGTCCTTCCAACATCAATATTCCACTTCAAACAAATTGGCCGAACCTGGTAGGGTGCAGACGGACTAGTTCAGTTGAAATGTTAATTCGATTTAGTCGCCACGTAACTTGGACAGGTACAACGTTAAGTAGATGTCGTCCCGAATCGGGGGCGCGGGGCAGCCCTATGGGTCGCGTGCGCCGCCGAGATTGTATCCCGCGGCGGGCGCAGGTGGCGCAGGGTCGCGGGGCGGGCTCCGGAACCGGTCCCTGAGCCCCGCGGGCCTTCCTTCACTCACGCGTTGCACATTCCTGCCGCCTCGAGCGTTGACCCAGCGCAGCCCCATCCTCAACCACCACCCGCCCTCCTTTTACTCCCCCGACACAGGTTCCCATTATCTGACGTTGTCTTCGCCGCTTGACGGTGAGCAGCGCTGCGTTTATAGTGTACGAGTCTAAAATTGGAAACCCTCTAGCAAAACTATCTCCCGTCAGAATCGAGATTGGATTGGATTGAGAATGTTATAACCAATAGAAAACCTTATGAAGTCGGTGCCTTGGGTATACCAATATCTTTATTAACGTCTGTGTCAATTTAAGTTGCCTGTTTGTTTTTTTGTGGTAGTTTGTCTTTAACTCAGAACCACACAAACAAGTAAGTCGTGCTCGTTCTTCGTTCTCCTGAACTGAACCTTCTCAGGACCAATCTGAAGGTAATACCAATAAAATAACAGATCATATTGTTTTACGATGACGGAGTTCTGTGGTAACTCACATACAAAAAAAAAACAAACAGTCGAAATGCGAAAATCCTTTCGTGAAGTCGGTTAAAAATAATAAAGAGCATGTATCTGAATTGGTTAAGGCCAACTGGTGTGGCGACAGCAGCAGCAGTGGGCCAGAGAGCGGCGCCGGCGGGCGCATCCCGCAAGCGAGACGCACTTGCGCCAATTGAACGAGAATTCGCGTGGGAACCAGCCGAGTGACGCGGCGCATAGCTGCCGGGACGGGACGGCAGTGGATGGATCCTCCCGAAACCAGCTTGAATACTACCGTGGAATATTTTATGCCTCGTTTACTTTAGATTGTGATGAACACAATAATATTTGTTATACGGAGATGAGCAGTCACGTGCGAGACAATAATGGGCAGATGGTTTGGTCATTGAGTTTTTAGAGTACTACGCGACGCGGGCGCAGATTGCGCCACAATGGCGCTCGTTACGCCGCTATTGTCCTCTCAGTCGGGCCGGGACACTATCAACCGTACACTCGATCGATAGACGTCCCGGCCGGGTGTAGCCTGCCCACTGGCATCCGAAGCCCTCCTGATACGCCTCACGCGCACTCCAACTACCTTGACTTTAGTTTGCTGAGTACAGCTTACGGTTATTTCGATCGACTCTATTGCGTTCTCATACCTACCTAGCATCCTTGCAAACGTGTTTCCAAAATCACACCATCTTTCCTCAGTACGTATAATGCACTAAATTCGCGTTAAACAATGTAGGGAGATATTGCATAACTGAAGAGTTGTACGAAGCGTTTAAAATGCAGAGGCGCAAGGACCTTCGCGCGAATAAGGATGCAGCGGGCCGTGGGAACCATTGCGCCGGGGCGACCACGCGAGCCGGGCCCGCGGGGTCCACCTGGCCGCGGAGTGCGGACCTCGCTCGCATGACTCGCAGAACGGTGTCAATCGCATCCCCAAACACTGGGATGGGGTGGAGGATGGCGGGGCGAGGGGCGCAGGCGCGGGGCGGGGCGGTGCCCGCGCGCCGGCGGCAGTTCCTCGCCTTCCACCGCGGCGAGCGCACGCGTCACGGAGTGTCCAGTAGTGCGCGAACGCAGCGAGAGGGCTTCTTCCGCCGGCGCTCGGAGCGGGGCCGGCCCATGGCGCGGATGCCGCGCTGACCCCATGCGCGTGTGCGTGCGGCGCGCGCCGCAGCCGCTCGTCCTCG
The DNA here is from genome assembly GCA_905475355.2 of Clostera curtula. Lineage (NCBI taxonomy): Eukaryota > Metazoa > Arthropoda > Insecta > Lepidoptera > Notodontidae > Clostera > Clostera curtula. The sequence continues at coordinate 43,232 of FR997813.1, read as the reverse complement.
CCCTCGCCCTCGCCGCAGTCGCCGCCCTGCTGCGAGTGAGTGTCGCCTCTTCGGCCGCGGCTCCGAGCTGTGCCGCATGCCGACGCGTCTCGCGGCTCATCTGCGCGCCGCTCACGTCCGCGCGGCTGCCAGTGCTCCGCTCTCTATTCCGTCCCGTGCCGGTAGCCCGCGGTGTGTCGCTGCCTTGTGCCCGTTATGAGTTGCGACGTCCGACCGTCGCTCGAAATAAGAGTGATTTGCGCGAGTGATCTGTCCGTCCGCTTGGATTCAGCCGAAACCCGCTAATCTGCATCAAGTAATCTAGTTCCTAAGTATGCGACATCCAAGTGCAGAAACCATAGGGAACAGGGCTCTTAAAGAAACTTATCCATATTACCGGTGTAATGTGTGATCCAAACGTACATCTATTTGGCTTAGTCCGCGAATGGGCACCAGCTAATCCAAACATCCAATAATTATAACATTAGAGAAGTGTAGCAGTTTCACATAGAGGCCTATTATGGAAATTTTTGCTTTGTCGTTCACTTGTGCTAGGTGTTGGCCCACTTATTTTTTTGTAGTCTCTAACAAACAGACACATTGCTTAGAGAATCCTCGCCAGGCTTCGCAAATATACACACACAGCATACTAAAACTGAACCCCGGAGAATACGCGACCTAAATAACCTTCATAGCTATTGATGTGGATTGTGCTGGACCTCCATATATGACATTTACAGAGAGGGATATTTTTCCATGATTTATTGTTTGGCCAATTGGTCGTTACCATTTAAACAACTTCCATTAACTAATTCACGTGATTCTCTATGAAGGCGTGAACCTGAAGATTAACTCTAGATCTGTCCCATAAAGCATATAGGCTTTAAATGCCACGGATGTACAATACTCTGCAATTCTGCAATTAAAGGCAACTGTGTAACTGTAACAGTAGGGGAATTCGCATATTACAATATCTAACGTATGCATTATTAGCAAGCATTCCGTATTGCGCATGCAAACAAAATGCCCAATATTAACATAACTACGTAATGTATGTTTTTTCAAATACGCGACGTGTGTTTGGTCGTGAACGCGCTCATCATTCCGAATGCGATTTTTTTTTCGTGTTTTCTTTCGCAAGCCATTTCTTATGTATTTGTATGTGTATGCATATGTATTTGATTTGTTGTTTCCGAGAAACGTCGTTGTGATTGCAGGCAGTGCTCACTTCTCTGTATCTGTATGTGTATATATTTGAAATAAAAGTCCGGTTCGGTTCATTAAGACGATCATGTCTCACTCACTTCTAGATATAACACATTTTAAACATCAAACTGCTTCTCATGATTAGCGCCTTGACCCCATTTCGAATGGCCATAGGGTCTCTGTCCATACACAAGCAGTTGTATTGAAGACTGGCTGATTGAGCTATAACACGGGGAGACAACTACTATGTCGCTTGTGCGCTGTTCAAAATATTATTTAGGAGATTCAACTCGGAACGTGTACGTGTATGGGAGGGATGGGATACGTGTAAAAGGGTTCAAGTTCAAAGCGAGGGCTTTTTGTGTTTATTTTGGAAATATTAGAAGTGACAGTTACGGTATGATTTCCGTTGATTCCGAGACTTCAGAAGAGAATTGAAGGCATTGAAAGGTAGGTTAGGTTGGTTAGGTTAACATCAAAGCCAAAATTATTATTTGAGGTTTTTTTGTTTTAAGAAATACTTTTTCGCCGGACGTGGAGTTCACTGGTATACCACGATGGGTGCTAAAATGTTTGTACTAACCACAAATAATTAAATAATATTACAATACTTTAAAATACTCATCCATCAACAACTTGCCCTTACATATAGTCAAGTGGATACTGAAGTGCCCTACTTCCAATGCCAGCCTGCGCCAGTTCCCGACAATCGATCAATTCCCAATGCGATTACAAATCACTGACAAGACTATCCCCGCTAACAAGCCTGATAATTGATCGAATGGCGAGTCGGGCAATGCCTGTGGACGTCCCTATCGAGAACTTCGTACAAGCCGAAACCAAGTACCTATTTCAATTTGACTTGCGAAGTGACCACCAAGGGTCATTCAACAATCATTGTGCTTAGAGTCGTTTTACTAATGGATCTTAGCGCGAAGAGTTTCGTCCAACATATGAAGACAATTAATGCTGAAAAAGAAATAGAGGTAAATCAAATATGAAATACTTCATACATGCTCCTTCCCTTGGAGAGGATTCTGACGACATTCAATATCACATGTTAACAGATTTTTACGCGCAATTACTTGTAAATAGACATACCTCCCACCCACATGGGTTAAACAAACTTGAAATGAGGTACAAAAGCTGCATGCTTTTTTAGATTAATGCGTAAATTAAAACAATTGTTGCTTTTTATTATACCTAATATTTATGTACCTACATGTCATGATTTGTCAACATATTTAAGGGTTCCAACCTAGTCAGATCCGTCTGCTAGAATTACTTGTTTAGTTGCTAGTTGTTACCTGTTTGGTTGTCCTTTCAATGAATAAATTACAACCGCACGTCTCCAAATACAAAGAATACCGTGTATATATTTTAGAAGTGGTAATTGTCGTACTAAACGTTTTGCGAATTTTATCTTACTAGTATTTTCCTAAGGCACAAGACTAAACGATTCCATTGGGCAAAAAAGGGCTGTTCGCAACAAGACAAGGACGGGTATACGTCGCGGTCGTTTGTTGCGCCAAGCCCGGTTCAAGGAGCGGCCCTGTGAAAGGCCCCAGAAGCCCGTGCTTCACCCGGAGCCCGCGAGGGGCGTGTCTGGCACGGGCGATGGGCGTGGTCGTGCAAGCGCCGCCCCCGCCCGCCCCGCGCTCACTTTCCGCTCACTGAGCACCCGCGGTGCAAAACGCACTCCCCTCGCAACTTGTTCAATACTTGGCTCGGAGTCACTTCGATTCTGTCAGGAGTCACTATCGGATCCTCTTGACTTCGTTCCACGTGAAGTAGGTACCACATGGATGGATGTGTACGAATTTACGCTATACTGCTCGTATCATGTGTTGCAGGTTGAAAATCACTTCTTGTACTCACCTTTCTTTCATTTCATTCATATCTTCATTCATTCATCCATCCCTTGCATTCATACTACTTCAGAGCCTTTTTCTGCTACTCATAGATTAGGTGCAGTACAGTAGTGTATTGGACGGACTATCGTGTTAGGTTATCGTATCGGACGAAAAGATCTTTCGCAGGATCCCAAACACTGCCCAGCCGAGTTGTATCCGACGATTAACCTCTTTCTCGAAGTTGGACTTACCAAACTGGACAGTGTGTCCCAGGTAAATCATCTAACCGCTTCGAGTACAGAACCTCCGATGTCGACAGGAGTGGCTTGAACATGGGTATTAGACAGCATCTTAACCCCTTATTGCACGAATTGTGAAGGAGATGTGTGCGACGGGTGCGATGTTCCCAGCGGGTGACGCCGCGGGCGAGGCTTGTCAAAAAAAGCCTTAGTTACTCCTTAAATCATCAGCTACCTATCAGTGAAAGTACCGTCAAAATCGATCGAGCCGTTCCAGAGATTAGCCGGAACAATCAAACAGACAGACAGACAGATAGAAAAAGAATATTATTATTAGAAACAGACACTTCAATTTTATTTATTTGTGTAGATGCATAAACAGTATGAATAGGAAAAAGAATTGTGTACATATTTTAGAAATTACTAAACGAAGCCATATAAGGCATTATAAACATTCTAGGGGAACCATGCTGATCCATATATCGCTTCGTATACATCAAAAATGAAATTATGTTTTATGGAAATCTTCGAAATAATTTATTTTATCATTGTAAAATAAATTAACTTTACATTTGGTAAACGAACGGAATTTCGAACAGCTCTGACCAATTTGTCGACTTGATTTCATCCACTCGGGGAAATAGTCCTTGTTATCTGAACGTACAGAATCTAGTGGTAGGTCTTGTTATTGGATATGGGCGAGTCTGGTTGGAGTGGCGCCTCGGCTTGGATGTAGATTACCCCGGAATTAAATTTACATGCTTAGAAGTACCATATAAGCGAGAAAGGTTAATTGATGCAAAGAAAAGAAAATACATGCCATATTATATGCCCCATAATGTTTTTGACATTAAAAGCTCAAAAACAAACAAAAAACACGAAAAATTCCTATTATTAAAGTATACTTATTTTTACTCACCGTTTTATTACTATTTTTCCATTTACAAAATTAGCACCAAATAATTGCACACTAACACGCTGCACATAAACTCAATATTTTGACTGATTGCACTTACCATTGACAACAAAAAATACGTTCCGTTAAACGAAGTTATTATGTACACGGATTCAACGTTTGTTGCGAAAAAACAATTTAAATTAATTGAAAAAAGAAGTGAACTTTTTAAGCCATGTATGGCGTTGTATGCGGTAAGGGTTCGAGGGCTCGACAGAGGCCATCGAGCAACGGAGTATTAGGATAATATATGCGTTACTAGCGACCCGCCCCGGCATCGCACGGGTGCAATTATGCATGCTTCCTCTTGAATCACTCTATCTATTAAAAAACCGCTTCAAAATCCGTTGCGTAGTTTTAAAGATTTAAGCATACATAGGGACGGACAGCCGACAGCGATTTGTTTTATAATATATGTAGTTATAGTGATTATTATATATTATATTTTTTTAGTTCAATAAATAAATAAATTCTGCTAATATGTAATACATTTTATGCTCATTCCATAGAAGAAGAAGTTTTACTTTGTGGCTGTCTGTATGTTTGTCGCTGCGAGTGATGAAAAAGTTTATGTGAACATTAGGTCTTACTTATCTGATTGCTATGAAATGCGCCAAAACTTGTAGTAGAGGGTAACTTTTCTGCAGAGTATTTTGTTTTCACAGTGGGGTCCGAAGTAAATAACAAGTTTTGATTAAAGAATTATTTCTTTCGTAAAACTTAATACTATCTTCAACACACCCAATAACCTACCATAAATAGCATGTCTAACGAAAGGACTCATCAGTACCAATCTAGTGAAAATTATAAAAAAGATACAGGATGTAGATTTTTTCGAATTTTATCAAGTTTTAGTGAAAAAAAGTCAATTTCACATAAAAACACAAAATCTATTATAACTCTGCAGGGGTTGACCTTAAGGACCTCCCGTAGAAAATTTTTTTGCTGCTGATGACCCCATCTAACTGCTGGTTGCGTTTGATCCACGACTTTTTGACCACCCTGTATAAAGGAAAAACCTTTTTCCATCCAAACTGTTAGTCGTAATTCCGTCGATACGGTAAAGTCTCCCCTCAAATTAAAGAACGTATTCAATTAAAGGTTTCGAATCGACAAGATATGTCCACAACGTTAGAATAAAGGCGTATCTTAGATTTAAACAAAATGTATAAATATATTGATACATTCGTTTTCACATATTTATGCATGCGTTCAGGAATTGATTTCGTGTTGTACTGACAAAAAAAGACATAGTTTGTCATATATTTTTATTAGTACATTTAAATAAAAGACACAAATAAAATTTCAAAGCGATTAGTCTCGCTTTTATCGGATTTAGATTTATCTGTAAATTCAGTCAGACATCTAAACTACTATTATAAAGAGGAAAGATTTGATTGTGGGGTTGCAATGAGTAAGCTGAAACTACTGAGCCGATATGAAAAAACATTAATAAAAACATTTTTTTTTAATTATTAAATACCTCATTAATTATGCGCGATACCTGCACCGAAAGCAAGGACGCGCTTTCGCGAGCCAAAGACATCAACGAGCGCGGTGGTCCCACGACACATTAGATGGCCTTCCAAAAAGGGCAAACTAATAAAAGCAACTAGACAGTTGGTCGGCGCATCTCTGTAGACTTTTTTTTTCGTAAATTGAAATATTCTATTACTTCGTTCTGGGTAAAGGGGCTCTACTTGATTAATGAATTCTGGTTTTGATTGTGATTGTTCTCGTGTACATATTGCTCAAATAGGGCGCGATAGCAAATGACACTATATACTTGCAAACCTTTTTTTTACAATATTACATACGATACTCAGCCTTACTGTTACGACAAAAGTTGGTTTGTGTTGGGATTGTAACCTTTTTTTATCCCGGATTAATGCCATTCCAACTAGGATGAGGAAATGTATAATCTATGTTGCGTATTTGTGATGCAGCGAGTTAATGTTTAGACTTGTGGCCCCTGTGTGTGCGCCGAGCCAACCCGCCGAACCAGTTCTCCTCAAATAAATTAACAAAGCTGTCGCCACTTGTTAAGGAGAACATTACATGAACGAGTGTGTCCGTCCGTTTGCTTTGAGCTTTACAAAAGGCGCTGACAAATAATTAAGTTCATATTAGTAGAAAGAACTCTACCTAAGTTCTTTAATCGTCAGGAAGATTGTTTAACCTCCCCTAAAGAAGAGCTTGTTAAAAGTATGATGTGTTTGTTTTGGTATTGTTTGGAATGTGCAAGGAGGAAAGTGCTCTTATCATTTCAGACAGCGGTCACGCAGTTGTGACTTCTGGTTTCGCTGAGCAATGATAGTGCAATGTGGAACTGCCAAAGCACTGCTCCCGGTGGCCGTGATAATTACCCTTTCCTTTACTATCATTTAATTCCCAAACACGCGAAGTAACGGGTTTATGAGAATGTTGGGTACGCGTAGAATGCATAGAACCGGTCTCCGAGGAAGCCCAAGGCCTGCTGCAGCATACACCGCGAGAGATATCACGGAGCGGCTAAATTGATATACAGTTCAAATACCTTTTTGGAGCTGTGACCACTTCGTCTGCTATCGTTTTCGGCTCGTGCAAAAATAGTTGACTTGGGCAGTCCTCTCGAATGAGCACGGTGGTGATACGGCGGTGGTCTGGCGCAGGTCGCGGCGGGGGCGGGCGTGTTCGAGCTGCAGATCCTGGAGCTGTCCAACCCGCGGCTGCAGCTGGCGTCGGGCGCGTGCTGCGCGGGCGCGGGCGCGGGCCCGCCCTGCGCGCAGCCCTGCCGCACGCGCTTCGCGCTCTGCCTCAAGGAGTACCAGTCGGCGGCGGCGCCAGGCGCCTGCTCCTTCGGCAACGCCTCGTCGCCCGTGCTGGGCACCGACTCCTTCACGCTGGCCGAGCCGCTCTACACGCTGGCGCTGCCCTTCTCCTTCCGCTGGACGGTGAGTCCCGGCCCGCTCCCGCCGGCCCGACGCCCGGCGCCGAGGCTAACCGCTCTCTCGTCCTTTTCAGAGATCGTTCACGTTAATCCTGCAAGCCTACGACGACTACGAGTACCCCAGCCCCGGTGAGTCTCCGCCAGGCCCCCAGCCGCAGCTTCCACCCTTGCGCGGCTTCCTACACGTGTCCCCCTTTGCGCAGAGGAGGGGCTGATCGAGGAGGCGTGGTGGTCGGGCATCGTGGAGCCGGGCGCGGAGTGGCACGCGCTGCGCCACGAGCGTCGCGCGGCGCTGGCCTACCGCGTGCGCGTGCTGTGCCAGCCCAACTACTACAACTCCACGTGCACCACCTTCTGCCGCGCCAGGGACGACAAGTTCGGCCACTACGCCTGCACGCCGCACGGCGACAAGACCTGCCTGCCCGGGTGGCACGGCGACAACTGCGAGAAGCGTACGTAAAAGCTCCCCCGCCCGAACCCTTCCACCCCTCCCGCGCAGCTCCGCTCACGCGTCCGTTCTGTTGCAGCCGTGTGCAAGGAGGGCTGCCACCCGACGCACGGCCGCTGCGACCGCCCCGGCGACTGCGAGTGAGTACCGCCTCTGCTCGCCGTTTGACTCCTCGGCTCGGCCTGGAGTCCCGCCGCTAACGCGACCCTCTTGTCCCCAGCTGCCGACCGGGCTGGCGCGGCGAGCTGTGCTCCCAGTGCCAGCCGTACCCGGGCTGCAAGCACGGCTACTGCAACGGGTCCTCCTGGGACTGCACCTGCGACACCAACTGGGGTGGCATCCTCTGCGATCAAGGTGAGCGACGGCCCCGGCCTCGAGACCCCTTCCGCGACCCGGAGCCGCCCTAACGCGCCCTCGCTCCGATCCGCAGACTTGAACTACTGCGGGACGCACGAGCCGTGCCGACACGGCGGCACGTGCGAGAACACGGCTCCCGACCAGTACCTGTGCCGCTGCGCCGAGGGCTTCTCGGGCGCCGACTGCGAGCGCGTGGACAACCCGTGCGCGCCGCAGCCGTGCGCGCACGGCGCCTGCGAGCTGGCCTCGGCGCCGCGCGGCTTCGCGTGCTCCTGCGAGCGCGGCTGGGGAGGAGCCTTGTGCGACAAGGACCTCGACGACTGCGCCAGCGCGCCCTGCCGCAACGGCGCCTCGTGCCGCGACCGCCTCGACGCCTTCGCCTGCGACTGCGCACCCGGCTGGGCTGGGCCCACCTGCGCCGAAGGTACGTGACTCCGGCGTCCCCGCGCGTTGTCCGCCTAGTGGCATCGAGTTAACGCGGCCGCTCTCTGCTCAGACGTGGACGAGTGCGGCGCGGCGCTGGGCCCGTGCGTGAACGCGCTGGCGTGCAACAACACGGCGGGCGGCTACGCGTGCTCGTGCCGCGCCGGGTGGACGGGACGCGACTGCGACGTCAACGTGGACGACTGCGAGGGCCAGTGCCTCAACGGCGCCACGTGCATCGACCTCGTGGACGACTTCCACTGCGCGTGCGCCGCCGGCTACGCGGGCCGCACGTGCGCGCGCGACGTGGACGACTGCGCGTCGCGGCCGTGCCGCAACGGCGGCGAGTGCGTCGACCTGCCCAACGCCTACCGCTGCATCTGCCCCGTCGGCTTCTCGGGCACCGACTGCGAGGTACCGCGACGCGAACCCTCGGCCCTCCCTCTCTCGCCCTCTCGTCCGTGCCACACTTCTAACCGCTCTTCTGCTTTTCTAGCTATCCTCCTGCTCTGGACGGTACTGCGCGGTGAGTCTGCTTCACTAACTTTTCTGGCACTGCGTTTCATCACTAACGATCGCTCGACGTTTGACGCTCGACCGGTGCGATACCATAAGTGAGCGTGTGGCCTGTGTGCAGGATGACCGAGACCACTGCGCGGGCGCCCCCTGCGCCAACGGTGCGGCGTGCTACACCGCCCAGAGCGACTACTACTGCCACTGCGCGCCCGGCTGGAGCGGCAAGAACTGCACGCAGCGCGCCACCAGAGATCGTGAGTGTTTCGCTTCCGCTTGTACAATTTGAACCTGGTGCCGCGGTCAAAAACTCACGCAGCGCAATTCACGTGGTTCCACACGGCGTGGAAGGCAACGAGCGAAGCTCTTCCCGGCGCTCACGTTATGGTTTCACCCGTTTCAGAAGCGGGCGAGTGCGCTTCAAGCCCGTGCCTAAACGACGCGACCTGCGTCGACGGAGACGACGACTTCGCGTGCATCTGCCGCGACGGGTGGAGCGGTAAGGCGACAGGCGATCACGCCTCCCCGGAACGTCGTGGAATCGGACGGGCTATAATCCCCTCTCTGTCCCGCCGCAGGCAAGACGTGCGCCCTGCGAGCCGAGCTCGCCGAGCGCTGCCCCGAGGGCACCTGCGCCAACGGCGGCACGTGCGTGCGCGAGGGAGGCGCGTGGCGATGCGCCTGCGCGCCCGGCTGGGCGGGGGCGGCGTGCACGGCGCGGCCCTCGTGCGCCTGCGCCGCCGGGGGCACCTGCCTGCCCTCGGCCGCGGCCCCCGGCTGGACGTGCGCGTGCCGCGAGGGCCGCACCGGCGCGCTGTGCGAGCTGGCGCAGCCCCCGGGCCCGTGCGCGTCCTCGCCGTGCCGCAACGGCGGGCGCTGCGTAGCCGGCGCGGGTTGGTGGCAGTGCGAGTGCACCCCGGGCTGGGCGGGCGCGGCGTGCGACGAGCGAACCACCCCCGCCCCGTCGCCCGTTCCAGCGCCCGCGGCCGCCCCCGCCCCCGCCCCCGCCTGTGACCCGCCGTGCCCGCCCGGCGCCGTGTGCGAGCGCGCCCGCTGCGTGTGCCCGCCTCAGCGCGCCGCGCGGCGCTGCCTCGAGAGTGAGTACCCGCGACGGTCGCGCGTCTGCGTGATCCGAGCGTTCCGTCACTCGCTAACGCATCCGCGTCCTGCAGTGTTGGCCGGCCTCGGCGGCGAGGGCGAGAGCGCGGACGGCGCCGACGAGGGCCCCGGCGAGTGCGGCGCGGCGGACGGCACGTGGTGGTGGGGCTGCAACGCGTGCCGCTGCGAGAGAGGCGCCCCCCTCTGCACGCGCCTCTGGTGCGGCCTGCCCGACTGCTTGGCGCCCAGCGCGCAGCCCTGCCGAGCCGACGAGGTTAGTCGCCTTCGATGCGTGGTGCGATTGTGGCAGTCCCGTTCGCCATTTATATTACGATGTAGACGAACCAAAGCCAAACCCCACGTTCAAACATCGGTAGCCATGATTGATTGGGACGCAGGTGTGCGTCCCGGCCGCCCCGGTGCTGTGCCTCCGCGGCCCCTGCGCGCCTCTCGGCGAGTGCCGGCGCGTGACCGGGCGCCGCGTGGAGCCGCCTGCGCTTCCGGCGCCCGCCGCGTGCTGGCCCGGCGCGGCGCCCGGCGCCCGTCCCACCGCGGGCTGTGCGCGCGCCCGCCTGCTGCTGGCGAGGGAGCGCCTGGCGCCCGGCGCGCACGTGGAGCGCGCGTGTGGCGCCCTGCGGCGGGCGCTGGCCGCCGCCTTAGCTGCGCACGCGCGCACTTCGCCCGCGCCCTCCCTGGCGCTCCTCTGTGACTTGGCGCCCGACGACGACGATGCACTCGATCTCGCTCTCGTGAGTTGCGACCTAGGTCTTTCTCCCGGCGACGTTCACTGCCATGAGCTAGATTCATCGAATATGGAGACCATAATGATATGAATGGATAGGGACGGGGCGATAGATAATTTAGTCTTTATTCACATTATCTTCGGCACGCATTGCAGTTGGTGGAGCTACTCAGAAGAGAGGACGGTAGCAACATATTTTGTGCGGTACGATACGCGTGTGTGTATATGCGTGCACACGCACGTGTATGTGTGTTCGTTAAAATCAAAATCCGATATTTTATTTAATACTAGCTGACCCGGCGAACTTTGTTCCGCATTATATAATATTTAAAACAAAAAGAAAGTTGGACATAGGATACCTGAGATTTTTATCCCGTCCATATAAAACCTACTTTAACAAAACGCAACTGACAGCGAAACGTTATGTTGTCTATAGTTTAATATGGTCGAAAATTTTACAATTAGAAATTTTGAATTCGACTTGTTTATATTGTTGCAATTCACATAATATATTTATAACTTGTAGCCTATGTGTTATTCTGATGTATGAGCTATATTATTGGAAAGTTTCATTAAAATCCATTCAGTAGTTTTTACGTGAAAGAGTAACAAACATCCATCCATCCATCCATCCATCCATACTTACAAACTTTCACGTTTATAATATTAGTAAGATAAAGTTACATCAAAAAACATTTCTTTTTCCGAATTTATCTGCCATCGACTCTTGAGTCTTTATCAGATGGTTTAATTGATTTGGTTCTAGTATTTTTATTGAGTGACTGTCTATTGATAGTCATTCTCATGGTTTCTGGTTGGGTTTTAGTTTTTAGGATCTCTCATCGAGGGTGAGAATGTCTTGATTAAGCACTGGTTCCATCTCTTAAATCTTCTTGTGCTATTATTGTCAAGCTGTAGCAGCTTGACAATAATAGAAATAAATAACACAAAGAAATTAGGAAATATTATTTAAAAAAACAGTGTGTGTGTTAGTGTGTATAATTCCGTGCAGTGGATCGGCGACGAGGTGGGCTCCGAGGAGGCGGCGCGCGCCGCGATGCTGGACGGCGCCGTGCGCGCCCTCGCGGACCTCGTGGCGAGAAGGCGCCTGGCGCACCACGCGCTGCTCGGGGCCGCGCTGCGCCTGCGCCCGGCCGCCGGGGACCGCGCCGGCGCCGACGCCGAGCCCGTCGCCGCGCCCGCCGCCGGCGCCGGCGCGTCGCCGCTGGCGCTGGGCCTGGCGGCGGGCGGCGCGCTGGTGGCGCTGGGCGCGGGCGGGGCCCTGCTGGCGCTGCTGCTGCTGCGGCGCCGCCGCGCGGCCGCGGCCGAGCGCGCCCTGCGCCGCGACGAGGACAAGTCCAACAACCTGCAGAACGAGGAGAACCTGCGGCGCTACGCCAACCCGCTGCGCGACGAGGGCGCCGCCCCCGCGCGGCCCCCGCCGCCGCACCCGCTGTACAAGGCGCAGAACGCGGACGCGCGCAACGACACGCCGCCGCGCGACAAGGAGCTCACCAAGCGCGCGCTGCCGCCGCCCTCGGCGCAGCTGGGGCCGCAGGCGCCCGGGCCGGGCCTGGCGCCCCCGCCTTCCTCGCCGCTGGGGGCGCAGGCGCCCCGCACCCCGCTGGCGCCCCCCGAGCGGCTCACGGTGCTCGTGTGATCTGTGATAGGTTCTCGCGTGAGGGACGATGTAAATATTGTACGTAGTGTTGTAAATAGATGAGTTTGCGTCGACCGCTTTGTTTGTTTGTAAAGGTTGATCGCGGGGATGTAAAATTGTTGCAATAAAAGGAATCTAATAAACGTTTGTCCTAATTTATTTGTTGGCCGCTTTATTTCCCACCCCGGTAGTCCTGCAGCCGTCGCGTTCTCGCTGAGATAGATAATTTTGTCAGTAATAATCGATCTTTGCTAAAAATACTTGCCAGAAGGTTCACCTGATAGATTACACACGAAGGAGGTCGCCTTTGTATTCAAAATCACTGAAAAAGGGGGGAAAGGGGCCCGTAAACCTAACTGATTCTGACCTACTCTAAACAGGTTAGGTTAGACTAGATTTTGACCAGAAACAAGCATTTAAAATCAACCAAAATTCATAAAAAGCTATACTAAATAGAATTTAAAAAGAAAAACTAGAACTTGCCACAAAAATATTTTTCCGTACAATTCTGGCCACGGAGTTGACGACCCCGGTCATCGACAACGGGTGGGTGCGGCGGGGCAAAAATCGATTTTTCCCTAAAACTTTCATTCAGAAAGGGTCGCCTGCTGGATAACACGCGATGGCGATGGCGTAAGCATCAAAACGACCAAAAAAGGGGGAAAGCGGAGAGGGGGCTCGTAAAACTTACCGTTCCTGACCTAACTCTAAAAAAGTTAGGTTAGGTTAGACTTTTAATTTTTGCTTAGACATGAATTTTTCAAGGGTCGCCTGATAGATTGCACGCGGAGGAGGTCATCGAAGTATTCGGAATCGCCGAATAGGGGGGAAAGTGGGGCAGAAAACCTAACCGTTTCTGACCTAACTCTAGAAAGGTTAGGTCACTTTTGGTTGGCCTTTTCTGTGTGACTTAGACCAGAAACCGGTACTTAAAATTGAACAAAATTCACTCATAGCGATTCTCAACACAATTTAATAACAAAAATCAAAGTTTACCACAAAAATTTTTTTTATATA